>OZ022505.1:76619720-86619720 GCA_963989385.1 Ctena decussata
ATTCCATAATTCTTACATTCGGAAATAAGGGAAAAAAAAACAACAACCACGAAGCAGATTATTGTACTAGAGTCCCCAGTATTTCATAAGACGTGAAAAACGTGATCATCACCTTGGTATTACAGCATCTGAAAATGTCATTCAGAATTGCTATTGCAATAACATAAACTACAATAATATATTGTATTTTATATTATTAAAATAGCAGTCCAGAATTACATTTTCTGATGTAAGTAAGAAAGTTGATCGTTTCTGTCGAACCAGTAAGCCTGAATTATGCTAGACATTTACTATTTACTTACTAATGCACTTAGAACATACATGCGAGTGAATACAGGATATAAAAGTATCCTCAACGCATGTCTTGTGTTTGTAAATTAATCAATTAAGCAATAGCAATACAGCCATTAAAGCAGTCCACATCATACCAGTCATAAACTGGGCTTGAAACTCGGCCAGAACAGGCAAACTCGGCCAATTTTAGCCAAACTTTGCCAATACAGGCGAAACTCGGCCAATACAACTCGGCCAAAATCAATGACGCGAAACTCGACCACTATCAATGACGCTAATAAATGAAATTGGCTTTAATTAAGAAATTGCGTATTTGCCAAGTTACGGTCGGGCCCAATTACAGGTCCTCGGATCTGTAACCGGGCCAGTTTCAAGTCTCTTATTTAAGAACAGTATAACAACATTTCGTAAATAACAAAACTTGTTCATATTGCTTGATGACTGTAAGTGAGACATTGTCCTTGGTTCAGCTGTTGGTAAACAGTTAATAAGATTCTCTCAGATATTTCTATGACTTCAGGGTCCTCAAGGAATTATATCTATCTTACATCTTGGATCAAAGGGATCGTTGGCGTTAATATTCTCGACAGAAACTAACCCTAAGGGATAAATGTGTTTCATCCTTACATGTGCCTCCGATACTTTATCATAGACATTTTTCAGAAAATCTGAAAACGTTGTCTCCGGATTCTGTGTTGAGAGTAAAGATTGGGTAGTTTATAAAGTGAAGTTTGGAGTAACCTGTTTTTATAGTTTAGACAAAATAATTATGCTAGTTACATAATTGCTCAGTACTGACCAAGGTCACTGCAGTCAGTTTTCAGATAAATTATTGATGAAACAAAGACGCTTATCATGTTCAATTCTCCAATGGTTATACATGTATACTTTTCAATGTGGCCTCAGTTAATATAGCTGAACGTTTATTCATAATCTTCAAATGTCATAATGTCAAAACTCAGATTAAGCGATGAGAGTACTTCTTATTCCAAATTCCTAGCTGCCATACACGTGCAATTGTACCAGCAGTGGTTTTAGCTTTCAGACGCAACGCATTTAGACTTTATTTATTATTCTTCGCAATTACACCTTATGCTGTAGAAAATACCTTTTAATTGTCTCGCGTAGAAACTTATACGTGTGGAAAATGTCACAGACAAACTTTCATTAAGAGGTGAATACCTTTATTGTCCAATATACTGGGACTCAATAATCCATCTGTGGCTAGTGTCCCGTATAAAGGACATTGCAAACAGTGCAGACAAAGTTCAGTAGCCGCAAATTGCGGCGTCTCATCAGGGTCTACACTACTCACATAAGGCAAAACACGTACCTCTGATGAAACTAAATATAATTTAGAATTAAATAAATAACTGAATAAACAAGACACCCCTTACTTAACAAATGGAATAATCCAATGTATAAGGATAGAAAGGTCCACCAGGCGTAAATGCATTAAACAGTCCATTATTCATTAACCAGCAGTAATACAGTGCTTATATGACAAAAGCAGTCCACATCTTACCAGTCAGACACTGGGCTTATTTTGACAAACTCGGCCAATTCAAGCCAAACTTGGCCAATACGAGCGAAACTCAACCAATACAACTCGGCAAATGTCAATGTCAAATGTCAATGACGTCAAACTTGGCCAGTATCAATGACGTTAACCAATAAAATTGTCATTAATCAAGAATTCTAATGCACTTACAAAAGTAACGCGACACCTGATTGGATAACGTAAAAAAATTGCGACAGTATATTCTGCGATATACTGTCGCAAGCCCGACGTCATTATGAGACGTCGCTTCTCATTGGCTAACGTTTGATTTTAAGTTGCTGAAAGCGCATGCATTGGGTGCAAAGAAGTACGTTTTGAAAGGTTAAAATGTGAAAAAGATCATTAGAATGGGGATAAATGTATTGAAAATTGTCATTTGGGGAGGTAAATCGTCGCAAATCGCTGACGCGTCGCCGTGAAACGAAATTTCCGACCATAAAACTGACAATTTACCTCCCCAAATGACAATTTTTGAATAGAGTTATCCCCTAATTTTGATATTGGCCCAGTTACAGATCCAACTTCTGCTGTACTGGCACCAGTTACAGGTCCCCGGACTGCTTTACTGTGCTCGAACCAATACAGCAGACCTCGGACCTGTAACTGGGTCAATAGTGTGTCCGAAATCATCGGTGGAAAATCAGTGCATATTTATACTTTCTACCGCAGGAGTAATGCACTTCAGCCGCGATCCGATATTTTGAGCCATTGCGGTAATCCCTTTGTTTCGTGCTTGGAATAATGTCTGAACAGCGGTTCTAGAATGACCAGGTTAAACACTCATTCATCATATCATTAAGGAAAGCAGTCGCGCACTTTCTGCGAAAACAACTTTTCCAATGCCAGCTACTCCCAAAAGGATATACAGTACAATTCAAAGGATGTCCGTTAGCCAGTTACACTACAGGGTAGGGGATCATTTGGTTTGCTGTACGGAAAAATGGCTATGTTGAATCTTCATTGAGCCGCGACTCGACAAAACCAACAAAGTGGCATGTGCGCCCAGCGAAGACTCGGATCAGCCTTGGCAGCCGCCCATTCCTATCAGAGTTTTCGTTTTGCACTTAAAGGGTAGCTAAGGGTCTAAGCTATTTTCATGCGGACAGCGAATACTCTGATCAGACTGGGCGGATGCCCAGGCTGATCTGAGTCTTCGCTGGGCGCACATGCCACTTTGTTGGTTTTGTCATGTCGCGGCTCATTTATTTTGTTGTTATTTCTCTTTCAAGTATTTTACACTTGTTCATGGGCCATGCTATCCAGCCCGCATATTTCAGATTCTGACGACTCCTTGAGTCATAAAGGTTCGTACGTTTGGCAAGTTCAACTGTCCTCCTTGCAAATTACGCCGCCATTTTAGACTCGACATTTCCTGATTGAAATTTTGTGTCAGAGCGCTTGCCAAAAGCGCGAATCATTCGGTTCCATGAACGTGTCGTTTGAATCGGGAAGGCGTGAACTGGAAAGTGGTCAGGGTAAAATAACCGAGAAATGATAAGCGATGTACCTTGACATATTTCTTTTCCGTACAGCATATTAAAACAAATAACACGTGATCCCCAATTCTATATTACCTTTCAGCGATTACCAAAATTATGACTCCTTTTCGCGTGATACAAATACTTATAATATTCGAAAAGGTGCTTACATGCGTCATTCAGTTAACCAGTCAGCACGTTTCTGCATATAATATCATCTTGGCAAAAGCAAGCAGTCGGTGGTGGCTGTGTGCGATAAGATAATTGAGACGATTAAAAGTAAACCGGAATTTGTTCATGCTGCATTTTTGATAGACGACTAATGGGAATATCTCCATGTTTTTCCTCCATTTGTTTCCGAAGGACCATTCGTCCTGTAGCTCACCTGAGTCCATTCATCCTCAGCACTCTAGGGTAAGTAACTCCTAGGTAAATTGTACAATATTGTCCAATTTCAAATGTGTCTGAGATTTTATGCTCGTCTGCATTTCCATATCATAGTGTCTAACAGCAACAAAAAATGCAATTTTCAGCTTTTCCTATTCAAAAGCCTAACAAACAAAATTTGACCTGGCCATAAAATAGGTCAAGGTCAACCCAATGTCATCATTTATACAACTTTTGTATGACAGGGCACTATAGCAACAAAAATGCAATTTTCAGATTCTCCCATTCAAAAGCATAAGGGATCAAATTTGACCATGCGTAAAATAGGTCAAGGTCAACCCAAGGTCATTTTTTATATAAATTTTGTAGTAATAGAGTCCCAGATGCTACATATTAAGTTTCAAGGCAATCAGCCCAGTGGTTCTGGAGAAGAAGATTTTTTTAAATGTTTTTACCATATATGGTTCATTTTGAGATATCAGTGTTTGTGTTGAGAGAGTCAGCTGTATGTAGACTGGATAATAGTCCTCAGCTGGAGGTAATCGAATAGCCGGAAACCGGCGGAAATTAAAGAAGAGAGAACACTTTTAAGGCTGTTGTATGAGAACCAATACGTCAGTTTTTTGAATACCGGAATTGTGGCAACAACAAAAATTGATTGAACTTGTCATCCTTTGTGCTGTTTTGTTAAATGTTTTTTTGTTGTTTTTTTTTTGTTTGTGTGTGTATCGTATAAGAAAGAAGCCACATCACAAAAGACGAACGTAAGTTTATATTGTTGAGTGATATTCCTTAGAGCCCCTTTTCCCGATTATGTTTAATGCACTTTTGTCGTCAAAGAGGTCTGATTGCCCAATCAGTCTGTGCACATTGGCTTTCAGAGACTGAACTAAAACATTGCATTTCAAAAGATGGATAAAAATAGAATAATAAACTAGAAAATTGTGTCTGTAAGACACTAATGATGCCCCCGTGCCGCAACTGTCACAGGATATGTGTACATCCCTTAGGCATCTTTTAAGCACCAAACAATATCTAAAAAGAATCCACTAAAAACATTACACAAACTCCATACCCTACAGTGCATAAATGCAGCCTAAAATGAATAAGTTTCAAAGGCCGTAATTCCGTTAAAATCATTTGAATTTATTTAATCAAAAACCAACATGCACATCTTCATTATGTCCACAACAAGTATACTATGTCTGAAAAACAGCCACGGAAAATTGTGGGAGGAGTTGATTACACAAAGTACTTACCCTACAATGCAAACATAAGCCTAAAATAACTAAGTTCAAAAGGCTGTAATTCTGTTAAAATTAACTCTAGCTCCAAGAAAAACTCACATGCACATCAACAATATGTTCATAGCATGTATAAGATTTGGAAAAGATCCATTGAAAACTGTGGGAGGAGTTGATTACACAAACTTGATACCATACAATGCAAAAATTTGCCTAAAATGACTAGGTTCAAAAGGCCGTAATTTTGTCAAAATTAACTGTAGCCCCATCAAAAATCCACATGCACATCTTCAATATGTCCACAACATGGCTGCAAAGTTTGAAAAAGATCCGTTGAAAACTGTGGGAGAAGTTGATTATACAAACTCTGTACCTTAAAGTGTGACGAACGGACGGACGGACAGACGGTCGGACGGACAGACAGGAGCAACTCTTAATGCCCTCTGACTATCGTCACGGGGGCATAAAAAAAACTGGAGGTGGTCATAATCACTGATATGCTGAGAATACATTTTCTGCATAAAAATGCTGAAAGTAGGAAGCTCTTTCCACAGCTTAGCAGATGCCTTCTTTATGTTGTTTCTCATAATTTAGAATCCCGAAAAGCAGGACTTGATGTTTAAAAGGTTTATATATGAAATGTTCGAAGAGTAATTTTCTGCTCAAAAAATAACCATCGTTATTGAAAATATGTTGAGGTTTGAAGGCACATTAATGCGATGAGAAGTTAAAAAGGTAAAAGTTTCCCATAGCCTAATAGCCGTAGGGGCAGTGGAGGTTAGAGACCCACTGTGTCTTGGGCACAGCAGATAAAAGGCGGCGCCCATCCCTCCTTTCGCTGCCTTATCCTTCCCTGGTTCGAAAAAGGTACCCATTTACTGCTGGGTTGACAGAGAGTTTTCCAGTCGTCGGATGGCGACGGTGAGCCGCGAACTCACGACCTTCCGGCGACTTTCTGCACCATAACCGAGAACTCTAACCACTCGACCACGGCGCCTCTTAAAAATGAGAAGCGCGCCCCAGCAATTATTTTTTCAAACTCTTACAATTATCAGGTTGAGCATATAAAAATAAGTAGCCCGTGTTCAAATTTTTGTCGGAAAAAAACAACAACAAAAAACACATGGGCGTTTACTTTTTCAGGGTTGAACAATTTCACGTGGACACCAGTTTTGGTTACAATAATGGAGTATTTATACTGTATGTGCAATATAGGTATGCCTGCTAATCCTTTAATTTATGAATGCTGCCAGTATATATGTATGTACCTTTAACAGGGTGGAGCATTCGAAAATAAGCTATTGGTTTCATCCAGTCTACCTTAAAATTTCAGAAAGAGTTTGAACAAATCTACGCTAGGATGCCCTTCTTACTGCATTAACACATCTTCAGACCTGATTTTTCAATAAGCGATGTTCGTATTTCAGATGGTTTTTGCGCAGAAAATTTAGCCTTTGATCTCTCCTTAAAAACACTTTATTTAAACAGCATGATGATCTTTTTTGTATGCTTAACTGTGAAAATGGATAAGGCCATGCCAAGTTGATTTCTTGTTCTGAAGGGCTCTCTCACCAAACAAAAAAATCAGAAAATAAAATTTGAATTCTATCGCTCGCCTCAGTTTCACCCAAGCCCTCATCATGACAGATGTAAATTGAAACTCTTTGTGAAAAGCCACCTTTTTCTCTCTTTTTTCAAATGTTTGGTTATTGTAAGTGTCTCATAAATAATGTTTGGTTATTGTAAGCGTCTGATTAATAATTAAATGCACTTTACAGGGAGCGAAAGGGCGTTTTACTAAGATGGAACCAACTTAGAACACCTGTGAATCCAGACTGAGGCAAGAACAATTGGAAAAGTTATTTCAGTAACACCCTAAATGGTTTTATCTCGGATTGATCTTGAAAATATAAGTTTGACTGCCTTCAGTATCTGCTCTTAGACTATAGCTTAACAACGAAAAATATATATTTCTACGAAATATTAAATGCCAGCTCTGATATAGTCGAAAATGATTATTAGTAATAGTTAGGAGCATTATGAGCCTCTTCCAGGGGTTTTGGGGATCTGGAGAGAAAGGCTATTTGTTTACAGGGACCTGGCGAGCACTGGCCATTATTTTTAGGGAGCTGGGGAGCAAACCCTTAATTCTGTTTTTTTTTTTTTTTTCGCTCAGTTTATTTTGGTTATTTAAGATGCTGCAATTCAAACTAGTATAGGTTGGAGCACGGTTCATATTCTTACTAAGTTACTCGTTCAATGTTTGTTCTTCTGTTGCAATAATTACACTGTATGTGTCCGGTATCGCAATGATTATGTGCTGTTTCGTTTAGGTGGCTGTAGTTTGTGAGTGTGCCTTTCCTGAAATCCTCTATGCGCATCAGGCATATATATGTAGATCCTTCAGCAAGTGAGCCATCGAGCTCAGCATACCTTTGCCCTACCTTAAAGACAAACATTCTTGTTTAGTGGGCGCAATAATCCTATCGTGCAATTTCATCAAAGAAAATACCACATCTCACATAGGTTATGACATAACAGGGTCATAAAACAACCAACAATTGGGGACGTGTTCTATAAATTGGCAGAGAATAAATGTTTTGTTCGTAAACCGTTTCAATCATCGCCGTGTTTTTTGTTTTTTTGTTTTGTTCGCAAATCATGATACTGATTTTTTTGGTTCGTAAATATACTGATTCAGAACTGATTGCCTAATTGCCATCTTCATAATTAAGTAGCCTAGTAATTGCCAGATCGATTTGAGACTGAAATTGTCTGGACATCGGCCTCCAGTGGCTGAATTAAAACCTCGTTTATCAGGTTTCCGTGAGATAATAGTTCTTACAGAAGAACACGATTTAATTAGCTTTTAAATGTCAGGCGTTTTCTACAGAATTCAAAGACCCATAATGCCATTAGTAAATATCGGAAATACGTTGAAAAAAATGGAATATTAGTGATTCAGCAAGCAGTGTAGACCTTGTCAGACAATTTCAAAATTATACCGTACCGTACGTTTGTCATTCTGACAGCCAGTTATGGCACATTGTCGGATAGTAAAAGCAGTAAGTTCAAAGGTTACGGGTAGCTTGATCATTGAAAAACGTGTCCCAATATTTCAGATCATAACTGTAACTGGTGTCATTTAATACCAAATACTATGCCATTTGTGCTACACCAGTGCATAAAAGCAATCTGCATTTATTTTAGTCTTACCCTAACTTTATAAGATGTCTAAAGGAATCACTTCCTTCCTAGGCCTGTTTTTTAGTTGCCATTGCTGTGCTGATAAAATCCATTTTCGTCCACTCTTTAATATTGTCTTCCCGTCTTTTCTTCTCTCCGCCATCACTTTTCCTTCTTAGATAATCTGTGCTAATCCAAGACCTTGAGATATGACCATACCACCTTGGGTTTTGTTTCTTGACCGTGGTCAGCATAGTGAAGAAACTGCGTACTTGTACTTCTACAGGTGGTAATATGGGGAAATTTCATTATCACTTAATAACTTTTACTATTCTTAATATATTTTTACATCACAAACGGTATCAGAAAGTAAAATTCTTCATCTTTAATATCGTGTTTTAATTTTGATTCTAGCACTAGTACAAAATGGTCTTTTTTGGGTGATTATCTAGAGGTATATGATTTAATTAAACAAATAACAAAATCTCCGCAAAACAACTAGGGCACACGAATTCGACCGCTTATTTAGAATCGAATTGATACAAAATGTTATGCATCACAAATGGATCAGATAAGAAGAAAGAATATATTTTTATCTGATGTATTTTTTATTAGTCTAGCTAAATGATAAAATGGTCTTTTTTCATTATTTGTTCAAATTTTAATTAATGATTTTTGTATGCCGGTCGTTTCCGTGCGTTTCCGTCAAAACTTCGGCGATAGACGACGCGGCTTTAGGTAATAGCCTTGGGCGAAGATTATATGTATGAAGAGATGACACACAATTTATGATTGGATATTGTAGTAATGAATTTTCAAGTAGCTAAATTATGCAAATGTAGGTTCATCCAGCCTGCTTGAAACTAAAAGGTGAAAGAATATTTTTTTTCTGGTCCAGAGCTGCCCTATAATGAAGACCAAAGTTTTCTGATGTAAGAATAAAATTGAAGCCGTGCATCGGAAAAAATAATTGATGCAAACATACTCAAATTTCAGTCTTTGATCCGGTCTAATTAGCTTTACATGAAGACGAAAAGTCGATCGGCAAACTTCTTTTAACTTGTGAAATAATTTATATCACTGGTGCCAAATTGAAAGAAAATTATCTTATGATTGTATAATGCCAATTAATAAATTAATTTCGGTGTGTTTCGCATTTTAGCTTTTGCTCACGACAGTAGTTGCTCATTAACGATTGATTTGCGAGGCAAAGAGTCACACTAAGTATCTCTCTCTCATTCCATTCTCTCTCTCTCTCTCTCTCTCTCTCTCTCTCCATGTAGCTGTAATCATTTGTCTGAATTCGCCTTAAAATCAGTAGTATGTTAGCAAAACATGAACTTTATGAAATTGTAATATCTAGTTGTCTTTACATTAACAAGCTAATAATTTATTTATTGTCATTTTTTTCTTTCTTTATTTCTTATTTTTATTTTTGTAATGTTATTTTTCAGTATCTTTTTTTTTTGATTTATTTTCATTTCTCAGTTTCTTTGCAAGGGATGCCTGCTTTGGTACATAAGAAGAACTTTTTTGCTTATTTGTTGTTTGGGTTTGAAAATAAACATTCGGTGGACTTTAGATGTAGTACAGTTTACGAGGCTTTATTAGCCGAAACTACGTAGTCTGGCCCATGTTCCTTCTTCTGTATGTATTCTCTGCTCTTGAAGGAACTTTTTAAGATTTTTTATTCTTCGTAAGAACCAGAAAACTATACTTTTGCAGCGTTAAATTATTTTTGTTTGTTGGCTTTTTTTCACAGACGGTCTTCATGTTAACACGTTTTTGTTTTCTCATATATTTAAAGTGAAAACACTTCAACAAGGCTCAAATTCGATTATTACTCTTTGTCGATTTATGTAACTCGGGTATTCATCGTTAAATAAACAATACAAATGACACGGCACGCGTCCACAGTACCGTGTCGCAATAAATGAGCCATGACAAGACAAAACAAACAAAGTGACATGTGCGACCAGCGAAGACTCAGATACGCCTGGACCTTCGCCCAGTCTGATTAGAGTCTCCGCTATGCGCTTAAAAGGTAGCTTAGGGTCTAAGCTACCTACATGCCGACAGCGAAGACTCATCATACTTGGCGGATGCCCAGACTGATCTGAGTCTTCGCTTAGCGCACATGCCACTTTGTATGTTGTGTTTTGTCGCGGTTAAATATACATTGTCTAAAGACGACGAAGGCAATATGGGAAAATACCTTTTTCACATTGTTTCCGCCCATGCGCATAACGCTCAAATCTCGACTTATCTCGATAAATGGCGAGATTTACAAACATGGGGTAAATGAAATGAATGATAATTTACCTTTTATTTTCTTATTATTACATTGAAATTAATAGTGTGAATGGCTTGAGATTAATAATCAATACTCAAAACTATATGTCAGAGCGCATAGAAAAAATCATGAAATAACTGATGATGGATGGATGATTTGAAATTTTACGACCTGTTCAACAGTATTTCAGTCATATCAAGACGACGGCAGAGTGATTATGAAAGGCTGTGTGCGATGGAACCCCTTTTACGGTAGAAAAGATTCTCGCCTCAAGCGGGGATCGAACCTTGATCAGTAAGCCAGCGCCTTACCCACTGAGCAACCGGGACTACTCTCAAATAACTGTTTTAAGTTGAATTGAAGGAATTAAAATACAGAATTTTTTTATCTATTTTCCTTTGACATTAAGACATCAAATATAGAACATTTGTTTATTTCATTGATTAACCCATTTTTGCCCAGTGGAATGTTCTATCCCTATCAAATGATTGGGTCCATATGTCAGTTAAGGGGTGTTTGGTATAGTTTATTCTTATCATTTTCATATGAGAAATACCAATTTGTGTAATGCAAACAGTGTAGAAGTAAAAAGTATGCAAAGACCAGGAACGAAAACAATCAAAATCCAAATCCAGCCCTCAAACCATAGTTGGAAACAACTAAGATTACAAATAATCAAGATACAGAGAACATATGGCCAACCGAGTGAGTAGCTTGTTCCCGAAAGGTGGCCACTCAGGAACCCAAACCGAACCAAAAATAACTAGAGCAAGTGAGCAGGGGCTCACATATACCCCCGACCAGCTCCACCGCCTAATGAAACCACCACCTTAAGAAACGACTGCCTAATGAAACCAGTCTTATATATGGTTTGAACCTAGAAGTAAACTTAGTCACCTACTAAATGGTTGCATCAAAGTATAGTATAAATATCAGCAAAGAGTACCACCTTAACACAAAACTTTAATTTACACATATAAGTCTGTGCCCATGGCCTTGGTCAGCAGCAGCATCCAGATGATGTCAAATAATCTGCATGAACATAGAAGTAAACTTAGTCATATATCAAAAAGGTTTCATCAAATGATGTTGGAAATATAAGCAACGAATATAAACTTAATGCCATACTTTAACGCAAATACACAAGTCTGTGACCTTGACCTTTGGTAAGCAGCAGCATCCAGATGATGTAAACTACTCTTTATGAACCTAAAAGTAACCCTAGTCAAATATCAATAGGTTCCATCAAAGGATATAAGAAATATAAAAGAACACTCTAAACTTAATGCAAAACTTCAACGCAAGTGTTTAAGTCTGTGACCTTGACCTTAGGTCAGCAGCAGCATCCAGATGATGATAAGTATTCTGTTTGGACCTGTACGTAAATCTAGGCACGTACCAACACGCTTCATCAAAGGATATTGGAAACATAAGGAAAATTAAAAACTTAATACAAAACCTTAACGCAAATGTTTAAGTCTGTGACCTTGACCTTAGGTCAGCAGCAGCATCCAGATGATGATAAGTATTCTGCTTGAACCTGTAAGTAAGTCTAGGCACATATCAACATGCTTCATCAAAGGATATTTGAAACATAAGCAAAATTAAAAACTTAACGCAAAACTTTAACGCAAATGTTAACGGACGGACGCACAGACGGACGGACGGACGGACGGACGCACAGACGGACGAACAGACGAACGGACGGAAAGACGAAAACTATATACCCCTCGACATACGTCGGGGGTGTTACGAAATGGATCTAATCGTCCACTATGTCGTCGAGATTATTTTAATCCTTTCAATCAGTAAGGCTACAGTTTTTAGGGTAACTGTGGTAATAAAACATTTACGGAAATTGTGACTACGTTATGCATGGGTTGTTTGTGAATACCTCTCGTGGACAGCGTATTGCATGATTTTAAGGTGAATACCTGCACGAGTCTTTTGATTGTGGACAGCGTGTTGCATGATTTTAATGTGAATACCTGCACGAGTCCCATGATTTAAATGTGAGACGCATACTATTTATACGCCTATCTTTTATTGAAAAGTTAGACGTGGCCGTTTAATTCTTGATGGATGTTATATTGTTGTGTGCCCAGATTCTGTGTTAAGACCTAGAAGGGTAAGATTTTATTATATTTATTTAGAATAGTTTGGCTAAGAATGAAAAATGTGACTTCTGATTGATATGGTATGATTATATGTGTCAACTGATTTGATTTTGTTGGCAGTGATCAGGCTGCGCATGTGTCGACCGATTTTGTTAGTAAGCAGGCTGCGCATAATATTTGTATATTAGGAAGTTTTGTAAATTTCGGAAATAGTTTGTATCACTGATGTTGGTTGCAATGGTGTGCGTCTATTTGACGTCCAGTGACGTCAGTTGCATTCATGTTATTCATGTGACGTCAGTTGCATTCAGGTTATTGCGACGTCAGCACTTTTTATATTAGTTTCACGTATACGTGGCCTATAGAAGTAGATTGATTTGTAATGGAACTAATTTATATACTCGTGACGTCAATTGACGCCATAGCATGCACCGCATTAAGGTTTTTTCCATAAGTTATAATGGTAGCATTTGGTCATCATGCGTTTGATTTGCCTTCATTAGACGGCGTCATATGGTATGACATCATTGATGTCATGATGTCAGATCAAACGTTATGATCCCAAATGTGTGAGAAACGCTTATTCAGCTATTATATTCTATGGCAAATGGTATTACGCTTAGTTTAAAGAAATGAATTAATAAATATGCAAGTTAGATTTTGGTCAATCAATTTAATGTAAATAGGACATTGTTTAGATTATTCATGTTTTATGTTTAGATTATTCATGTTTTATGTGGGGTATGTCATGGTAATGCCTGTTGACGTCAGTATACTTCTTGACAATGTTTGACGTCAGATCCTTTGACGCACATGCGTGGTAGGATCTACGTTTCTTCATTGGCGGAAGTGGTAAGCACACTTTTAGCTTTACATCGTGAGCGCGAGTCGTGTCTAGTGACACGGCTGGCGTGTGCACGTTATGCTCGGCATTCGCCGAGGGCGTTGTATGGTATTTCCAAGACAGGCCCGCGTCTTACGTATTGTTATTATGTAGTTACAATGTATTAAGTGTAAGTTCGTTATTTTTAGGCACATCAAGTCCGGCAGTCAGCTGTTAGGGCTTAGAGCCACGTCTCACCTGGAGATTCGATATACGTCTCCAGGTTAATACCAACCCGGGTAGAGGCAGTTACAACGCCGTTTGTGCATGGTTCCTAAGCAGAGGCGGGAAGCACAAAATGTAGGCGGAAGTGGTTAGCACAGTTTTGCCAGATTCTGTGATAAGATCTGAAGGTCACATCAAGTGTGGGACAGTGCTCGTTCACTAAGGCGTGTTAATATATATAGACTGGTCCCTGGTACGATCCAGGGAGCGACCAGTATATAATCGTGCACGTGTTTATATAAGTTGGTGTTCCTCATGATATATGGACTGGCCCATGACATGATCCAGGGAACGACGAATTGAAGTCTACCAACATAAGGCCTTGTTTTTTTGTATGAGCTCAAACTAACGTTTTTTGTCCTTTGTGCTTTCCTTTAGTTCATGGCGCTGAGCCGAGTACGGTGTTGACGTCAGACGGTAATCTATTTGCGTATTGTACGCAAATCGATTACAGATTTGAAACAAACACCTTACAGTAAAGCCAGAGAAAAACTTGACATAAAGTGCAACTGATGTGCACTAGCCCAGAGAGAGGTGTGCACATGACTTTGAGTAAGCTCAGAGACACAGGTGCACTCGACTTTGCGACCCAAGTGCACTAGACAAATTTCCAACTCAGCAATCACCTGTGAATTCAATGTGCACATTCATGTTCAGTATATTTGCTATAAACCTACTCTACAGTTCTTAGTTCAACATTGTAAGACACCATTTATTCCTCATTTTTCTTTTTTACTTTCTTTTTATTTATCTATTTCATTCCCTCTTTTTATTTAACTAAACATATCAAATTTGATCTTTTTATGTCATTTGAAGTCTGTTATCCATCTATTTATTAATGAATACCAATCAATTAAAAATAGTAGTAAAAGGTTGGGATTATTACATTAAATAGAACATTATATCAAAGTCATTTAAAGGTGCGCAAACAATGATTTTTTCTAATGCCCCTTTCTTTAATTAGTCAGTAGTTTTTCCTAGTGACAAAATTATGAGTAGGTGGAGTGAGAAGTGCCATAATATTTAAATGTATATAATGCGTTATTCCCAACACACTTCTTTAATGCTTTTGTTGTTATAAGACAATAGAAGATGACAGCCAGACAGAAGTCTCTTTCAGGTAAGTATTCATCTAATTGTTACCTTATTTATTGCAGAGCACCTCGTTTAGTAATGCTCATTTAAATATGTTTATTTTAGTATATCGATGTTTTGGAAGAGCTTGCTTAACGCTGCGTTTATATTTCAATATATTTATTTACATAACGTTACACGATAATAAATTTGGCTAATTATCTCTATCACTATTTCTGAAGTAATTACAGAAATTTGTGGACTTATATATATAATTTTATATCCTTACAACTCTATAATCACTGATTATCTATCTGACAAAACCATGACATTCCCTGTCCGCCAAGCGAAGACGCATTTCAGCCTGGGAATCCGTCCAGTCTGATCTGTCTCTATTTTGCTCATGCAGTCAGAGAAGATTCTGATCAGCCTCGGTGGATGCTAGGGCCGATCTGAGTCTTTGCTGAGTCATTTTGTTGGATCTGTCGCGCAGCGGCTCGAATGAGATGGATTCGAATAAGGCATCTGTCAATACATGTATCCTTGGGCAAGAAGATTTCTTGTTTGTGTAAATGTACTTAAAGGTCTGGATTTTGCTCTTCAAACCCATAATGGAATCTTCTTCAATAAACGGGTAATAAGAATATCGAATGCATCTCTTAATCTCCTCATTATTAGAGTCATAAAATATTAAAGTGCTGAGACCGCTGCCGGCTTCAGGGTTCCCGGTGGTGTATATTCATGAATCAATCCAGTAAAACCTTAAACAAATGGAGATCAGAACCATATATTTTGAAAAAAAAAACATAAAAAGGAGAAAATGCAAATAAAAAATAAAATAGATAGAAAATAGAATTGAACTGAAAAAGGAAAATTAGAAGAAAGAAATTTTGATATATATATATATATTAATATTTTCTTGTATATCACTTACAAATCGTACTTACTTTACTTTTTACCATTTTACATATATCGCCATTATAATTTTCAATTTAAATATTATTAACTTTTTAATTCATTATTTTATTTTTATTTTATTTATTTATTTATTTATTGGTTTAGTAGTTGAAATATTCTGCAATTTAATAAATTTTGAATTTTCAAATAAAGAAAGACAACGCAATTTGTAAAGATAAAATTTTTGTTTCAAGGTTCGCTGCACAGATCCCTAAGACTACAATTAGATTGTGAAACATATGTTTTGAAAATCATTGATAATCAGTTTGAGGAAATAAGTTTAGTGATTAAAGCAAGGTATCTGTTATTGATTTCCCTCAACTAGTCCACATTAAGACATAAGGTATGAAAAAAAAAAATCTACAAAGACATCTTAATTCTTTGTATCACATGTAGTCACCGTGGAAAGGAAATATTCCTGTTGCATTATATGTCGTAATGGGTTGCAAATTGTGTGTACTCTGGCCAGGCTGAGGACACATTTGAGCCGCGACACGAGAAAACCAACAATGTGGTTGTGCGTCCAGCGCAGACTCAGATCAGCCTGGGCATCCACCCAGTCTGATCAGAGTCTTTGTTTAGCGTTTAATGGGTAGCTAAGGGTCTAAGCTACCTTCATGCGGACAGCGAAGACTCTGCTCAGACTGGGCGGATCTGAGTCTGCGCTGGCCGCACAACCACATTGTTGGTTTTCTCGTGTCACTGCTTATTTCTAGTTTCTTGATGAATTGACCCATTTGAGAAATGAGTAAAAATTGAAAATTGCAGAGTTGCTATTCCTGAAAGTGTACCCATGAACTTTAATACTGTATACTGTATTGCGTGAAAGTTTAACCACAATGTATAATCGATTCCGCTAATTTTCGCTTCCTGCAGAGACTGTACATCATATTTGGCTTCCGCCGAGACTGTCCGCGAACTATTGCTTCCTTCTGAGACTTCTGTACATGATAAATGGCTTCCTGCAGAGACTGTCCGTGTGATTCTGCTTCCTGCCGAGGCTCTCGGCAGGAAGGAGAATCACGCGGACAGTCTCGGAAGGAAGCCATTTCTCGAGGACAGTAGTCTCTGCAGGAAGCAAGAGTTCGCGGACAGTCTCGCTGGAAGCCAATTATGACGGACAGTCTCTGCAGGAAGCGAAAATTGGCGGAATCGATTATACCCTGTGTTAACGTTTACACATATCTCTTATGCAAAATCCATATGATCACCAATTCAAACTGTATTCAAGGCCGTCGCGGCTGATCCGGACCGGCCAGGACCACTGTTTTGGCAAGCATAATATGAATCTTACTCCCCCCCCCTCCCCCCGATTTTCTTTTTTTCATGTGTGTTCTCTTTCCCTCATTTTTTTTAAATCTTAACTAAGAGTGTTCGGAAAACACCAACCCTTTTTCATAATAGTCGATGAAATCTTGTTATCAGCCGGAGTCAACTATTGATAAGCCTGAGGGTGTGAAGCGAAGTGTCGGCACACTTCATATACAAACATTGCGATCGTGAAACAGATACCTGTTTGATCGAATTAACTTACTAAAGAATTTGCTTGATGAGAGAATTTAGAGACACTTCAACTATTTGCAGGGGTAGACATAGTTGTTTTGCAGTGCTTCAGATAAGAAGGGGTAGTGTGGTAATTTACAGATAATTTATCACATTTCTCCATAGAAAAGTAAGTTGTAAGCCCTCATTAGAATCGATTCACCGAGACGGTTCTAATAAGGGGTTGCAGTCTGGAACTCTGTATTTGTGATGCTTTTTCGAAGTTTTGCAGAAGTAAATTGTCGTCTGCCTTTTAGGTGCTTAGAGGGTTTATAAACTAAAGGAGGGTTTTGTCTACTTTTGGTGACCAGATACACTTTCAGAGGAAGCAACTCTTATCATTTTCATTTTGTTTCAATATACATGTAGGGTTCAACCCAAGAAAGAATTGAAGTGAGCCCCTATGATCAAGTTCTTTCCTATATGAGTTTATTTTGTCTAGGAAAGCAGACAAGAAAGTCACGAAAGTCGTTCCCCATTTTAAGAAAATATGCGGAAAAAAACGTGATAAAAAATTGCAGGAAAACATGATAAACTAGTAAACTGTCTTGAGCCTTGCAGACAAGGCATCTCATATTTTGAAGAACGAAAACAGCTTAATTTGCAAATAGCGTAGATCCTGATGAGGCGACTCATAATAAGCCTACACTGTTTGCCCTCTAGTCTTTGAATTCTTATCCATTTCTTTAATATAGCGCGAACAAACGAAAATAGCTGAATTTGCAAATAGTGTAGATCCTGATGAGGCGGCTCATAGTGGGCAGCCTCATTTAGATCTGCACTGTTTGCCCTCTAGTGTTTGAATTCTTATCCATTTCTTTAACATCTAAAGCGCGAAACAAAAAATGAAAATTGCTGAATTTGCAGATAATGTAGATCCTCATGTGGCGGCTCATAATCAATTGAATGAGCAGCCTCATCTAGATCTACACTGTTTGCTCTCTAGTCTGTGAATTCTTATCCATTTTTTTAAACACATAGAGCGCTAACGAACGAAAAGCGCGGAATTTGCAAATAGCGTAGATCCAGATAATGCGGCTCATAATAACCAGCATCATCCAAATCTACACAGGGAAAAGAACTAAATAAGTATTATTGCTTTCGTTCTGATCCTTAAACTTGTAATTATGAAATGTTGTACATTGTCATGTTCATGAAATAAAATATGTTTAAACTAAATCTACACTGTTTGCCCTCTAGTCTTTGAATTCTTATCCATGCCTTTCAATTCTGCGCTGGGCGAACAACCACATTGTTGGTTTTGTCGTGTCGCGGCTAATTTATTTCTGACTTTGTTTACTTAAGACGCCGCAGAAGTGTGAATACATGTATCTACTCAGTTTTAGAGTTTATTGTTAAAACATCAGTACAATAAACTAAGATTCAAAAGCGTAATGAAAGTGGATTTAGAACAAACAAACAGATTTACCTTTGAATATGCTTGATCCACAACTCATTGTGTTAGTTTTGTCATGATTCAAGATCAAATAAAAGGATAAAATAAAGTTGATAGTTTAATACCTTACAATATGTCTTTTCAGATACTTAAAATAGATCATTATAATATTTTAATTGTCTTCTATAATATTTAGAATAAATTATGTGATATGAATCATTTTAATTGCTTTCTCAAAAACTGAAAGAAAGAATTAAAGACAGAAAAAATACACAAATTAAGATAATTTTCACTTTTGCAAATAAAAGTAAAAAAAAAAAAGAAAAAAAAGAAAAAAAGACATTAGAAATTAAAGCAAAAACAAATTTAAAATTCTTATATTTTCTTTAAAAATAAAGTTGATAGTTCAATAGCTTACAACACATGGCTTCTCTTTACTTGAAATAGATTATTACAATATTTTATTTTATTTTCTGTTATATTAAGAATAAATTAACATATGTGTATTATTTTTAATTGGCTTCTAAAAATACTCAAAGAAAGAATTAAAGACAGAAAAAAGACAAAAAGTACACAAACTAAGATAATTTTCACTTTTGCAAATAAAAGAAAAAAAAAGAAAAAAGAAAGACATCAGAAAATTAAAACTAATACAAATTTAAAATTGTTATATTTTCTTTACTCTTGCAATACAAATTAAAAAAAAGAAGATGATCTGGGTAGTGCACAAACTGTTTGTCCATTCCATGACTGGCTAATCATAAAAGTATGTGTAAAGGTTCAATCTGAACTTCAGGTGCACTACGGTTTGAGAATGGGGTGCAACTCAATGCTCAAAGCTAGCTCAGGTGTAGTGCAACTCATGTGCAACTGGGTTGCACAAGGGTGTCAAGTCTTTCTCTGGCTTTACTGTACTTGGGCCAGCGACATGGACTGATATGTGTTGTATATTATTGTAATTGTGAATTGTTGTAAATTGTATCGTTGTATATAGAATTTACATTATATATAAACTTAAAAAATTCTAACGTTGTTAGAGTTTCCTTGTTAGTGTATTACACTAGTAGATAACCCTTTAACCGGAAGTCACCCTCCGCCGTCCTGGCGACGCATAAGGCTCTACACCCGTGTCGACCGTGTGTAAAACCTTCTGCGTAACAGGGGGTATAATAAGAACATACATAAGGTAAAACATCACAGAAACTCTGACACCAAAAACAGGCAACAGAGCCTGTTAAGACGCCGTGTTTTCCTGCGTCTGATCTTGGCCTGCGTCGTTTGCCTATGTGCTCTATATATGGGACGCCAAGCATTAATGGGTTAATTTATTTATCACCTGGTTACTTTCATATACTCTTCGATTTATTTCTTTCTTTATTTTTTCACCGAAGTACAAACTTAAAGAAATCATACTGTTTGTTTGTTTGTTCGGTCGGTTTGAAATTTCACCCACGATACGAAATTTTACTTTCTTTAATCACAGTATATAAGTTGTCTTCTATTGTATAGTTTAAGAATTATCTCTGCCCCCCCCCCCCCCCCCCCAAAAAAAAAAAAAAAAAAAAAAAAAGAAGTTGAGCTGTAAGACTGACTCATGTATTATACCTACCCATTCTACCGAAATTAGATTTTTCTTCAACTGACTCGGGAATGAAATTCAGTTAAACCCATAAAGTTCAAATTTTTATCATGACGGAGATCAGAGTATTTAGCCTTAGGGATTAATTTGACACCTGCGATTATCGCCTGTTGTCGTCTAGTTTCGGAGAACTTCCGAAGCTTATCCGGAGATTCTACCTGTATAGCTGTAAGAAATCAATGGTCAGTATCAAATACGAATATTCTGCCAGATGGTACGCTTAATGCCAGCATGGATAAACATTTATCCCAGTGACTGCTTTTTTCTAGCAATCCTTCTCATCGTTAGCAGTGACAAAACAACATGCAGTTACTTGTTACTACTAGCAGTCACATTACTGCCAGTCACTTGTTACTGCCATCAGTCGTAGTGACTGCTGGCAGTAAGCAGTGACTGGCAGTAATGTTTTCATCATACACTGCCATGAAATATTTAAGCCAGTCATTCGTCATTGCCAGCAGTAACCGTAAAAAATCTTAGTATTGAGACAGGTCAGAACAAACAGTGCAGTCCCAGATCAGACTGCTCCTTTCAAATTGCATCATTTGGACGCATAAATGCATTGTAAAACCCACCTGTTCCAGTTTTAAGACAATTACGTATTTTTTTTAGGTGTCACATTTTCTTTAGATTTTTTAAGGTAATTAAAAAGGCTCGCCTTACTGCGCATGCCCTTTCTCTTTCTTGGAAGGAAAGAGAAGAGGTAGACAGAAGAGGTGGGAAGACAATAGTAAGGAGTGGACAGGGATGACTAGCACAATTAGGGCAGCCGAAGACAGGACCAGGTAGAAGGGGATTGTTGTAAAGGCATCCGTGGTGTCCCAGTGGCCTCGCAAGGTTAAGAAATAAGAAATAGATTACACTAGACAGCGCCTTGCCCGTCAAACAAAACTTTGTTTCAAGCTAAGGGCAAAGCTGGACGCCAATGCCGACGCCGTCCCTTCAGGTACATGACGTCATAATGACGTCGATGCGATATAGTGGCGTCGCATCGACGTGAGTGCGACGTCATTTCGTCGTCATGTGCCCGCTGAGGTAGCTACTGCTATAGCTATTCCTGTACTTTCTAACAAGCAGGCTGACAAATGACATGCGGCGGGTTTGAATTCGTTGAAAACAGAATTCGTTTGAAATGTATGAAAGAGTTCTTACAATTGTTGCACTTATATGGAGCTTACTGATAAGCGCAAAATTAAAAATTATAAAAATATTAAAAATAACTGATGTGTTTAGTTGACACAAAATGCATTTTATTACAGCTTATCTTAAATGTTTTCGCTTTGGTGTCCGTAGTAACGTTATCGGTGACATCAAAGAAACCATAACTAAAATTTTAACAACTGAAATTTACAACAACAAAAAAAAAAGCACGAACATATCGTAATCACCGTGGGCATCATACTTAGTACGTTGTTTTCGTGACAGCTTCGCCTTCTGCATTTCAGTTTATACATATTTTTATGTAAAACTGAAATGCGTTGAGGTTAACGGCGACGCCACGACTAACTTACAGATTACAATCTAAAATAGAAGCATACAGAAATATACGTGACACTAGTTATTTGCAAAGAAATAAATCGTTCTCCTACGCGGTAGACACTTTATATAAGAAGTAAAAAATTAATTAAATAAATAAAAAAAAAAGTTACTTGAAAACTTTTGGTTTCGATTAATGAGAAAAAATATGAAACATTTTCATTAAGCAGTCGTCATTGATTAATCTCTTTTCCTTGAAATATGTCTGAAAATAGGCACAAGCTTCAATTAAGAATTTTAGTAAAGCAAGCAATTAAATAGAACCATTTCAGATACAGGCGCACTCGTGAGCTGTTTCAATTCTCATGCTAGTTACATAAAAGCGGGTATTTTGGCGTTTCATGTTCTTCCTCAGACCGGAAATCGCTGACCAGTAGGGTCGAGACGTTAACTTCGGACAGGAAGAGAATTCGGACATACCATTGCAAACAGTGAAAATCTAGATGAGACGGCTCATAATGAGTCGTCTCATCAGGAGTTTTCACTGCCCAGTTAGCTTTGTTTTTTTAATTCCAAACAACTTACATATAAAGGAAATAATGTCACTGTCTGAATTTACCCGCTGTCCGAATTGACCTGACTTGACCGCTTCTTTGTTGCATGTCGAAACCACAGGATGAACTCAGGCCGCAACAATGACACGTGAGAGACAGTAAAGTGTGTTATCAAAGTCCCGCTGCATTGTCTTTTATTAGACTCATTCTTTATTTCTCTCGGGTTATAATATGGTTTAACAACACTAACATGCAAGAATACTTGGCCTATACTATTTTAATTCTTGCTTCAAACCATGTATATATGCTCGAAACAGTTTTAACAAACACTTGTAGAATAACTCATGTTCAAGTTTACTACGCCGTTTTTAAGGAACGCGGCTATCCGCTGACGACACAGAAAGTGTGCACAGTACTCTCCAATTATTAACTTCCTCTAAGTATATCAGATTCATGTTTACAATATATAAGCTCCCGCAATTTATTACATATTTCTATACGCCTATACCTGTTTTCTTCTAAGGAAATTCTAACCCATTTGAACGCACCACACCAGAAATTCACTTACTCCTATGATGATGCAGAGCAGCCGGATCCGTCAATTAATTTGCTACGTACTGTCGTCTGCTTTCCCTTCGAAAAGTGCAGCACGGTACTCGAGTTTAGTTTTGTATCACCAGCCCCCGTTCAAAGTTTCGGTTATCAAATTATTATCTCAACCATGAATGCTTATTAACGAGGCCAGTTTCTATATATCGGTACAAGACCACAACAGACATTTTGCCTCAGGTTTTGGTGACTTTCGCGTGCACTAGTACAATTTTGCCGGTTAAACGTACCGCTGACGTTTAGCGACACTGCTACCACAGATCGGGTACTAATTATTCCAGCTCAGTGCACACGGGGTGCGAATCTCTTGGTCTATTGGCTTGAAGAAATTGATCGGCATGACCTATGCTACCCTTTGGGAATCTCATTGTTCTATCTTGCAATGACGTCTGTATAGACCCATTTAGGGGCACAGCCGCAAATTCCTTGGGACGACAACTGCTGAAAATACACTTGAAGCCAGTAAAACCGCAACTTTCTGGTTTTGGCCCACGTAGGAATTTATGACAGCTACGCTTCTTTATCAAGGAAATCAGGGTATTTATCACACTAGTTTTTAACAGCAGTATTATCGGAATGCTGACAACGGTCCAATAAATGAGGACTTCGTTTGTATATAAAGGGGCGTAACTCCGACTTTTATTGAGGCTAAAGCGAAATTGAGTTTAATGAATGTTTTCATTTAACGTTTACACTGGCCTGTTTCGGCTAAATTTTGCGATGATTTCAATAACGGACCAGTCTCTGCACGCATATTTTTTTTCTTAAAAATTCCAAGACTACCGCCCGCATAAATGCCGGTGAAAAGTTGTGCCTTCAAACCGGAAGTGCTTGTAAAGGGTGCGATTCTTTGGCAATTACTGATACCAATGTAAAGTGTTTGGCAAGATTTTATGTGTCTTTTTCTCAAAAGCCTATCATTTGGACCTCAAATGAAATTTTACAAGATTCTCAAAATGTGTGAAAATTTTACGAAAACTGGTTTAATATCAAAATCTTTTAAACCGCACCCGCAGTATAATTTTAATTTTTGCGTTTTTTTTTTCAATTTCAGGCATCATACTGAGGATCGTTTCAATAAAATTAGACGGAATCTTAATTTCCTGAATACTTGAAATTGAAATTAGTTAATTTTCAAATTTTTCTCACTATTTTTTCTTAGACAAATCAAACAAAGGTAAACTGTTGCTAATACCTTGCCGGACGAAAGGCAAATTACATGAAGTATATTTCAGCCTTGTGGAATTATTTTTAATCTGAATATATGACAAGTAAATAGTTGCGTTTTTAATGGTTTCAAGTATATAAGCTACATGTAATTTCATAAGGATACAAACGTCGTAAACCATTTATTTTAATAGACTGTTCTTGAAGAGCCTGCACCATTTGAAAAAACACTTCTGTTCATAATTAAGTGTCAGTGGTAGCCTCCCTTTTTTATGTTGTTGCTTTGTTTTCGTTGTTGTTGTTTTTGTTCTTGCTATTATTCCTATACAGTCGTTGTAGAGTGTCCAAATAATTCCTTATCCATTTTACTGATACGCCTCACGGAAAAACAAAGTTGCAGAGGGCCCAGAAAGACTCAGATTAGCCGGGACATCCGTTCAGTATGATCAGAGGTTTTGCTACGCCATTAAAGGGTAGCTAATGGTCTAAGTTAGCTCCATGCAGACAGCGAAGACTCTGGTCGGACTGGGCGGATGCCCAGGCTGATGTGAAAGTAAGGAGGAAAATTTTCAGGAACTGACACAATTCAATCCCAGATCCAGTCCAAGACATCATGTGGGAAAGAGATAATACAAAGTTAGTCACCACCAAAGACAACACCAGTGGCAGGCATGTGAACAGCCACTCCCCATGTAGGTGGCCAACGGGCTAGCCTGAACATCACAAACAATATATCAATAGCAGTCATAACAATTAACAACACATAAAACAAACAAAGGAACCAGAACAAAACTGCCACCATGGGACGGCCAGTAATGAAATTACTGGGGGTGGGGGGGGGGGGTGGGGGGTGGGGCTTAACCAGTTTGATGTGATGTGAGTCTTCACTGAGCGCACATGCTACTTTGTTTTATCGGGTGACGGCTCATTTGAGCTACGTCACGCATAAAGATAGCTCAACGTATTTGCGAACCGTGAATACTCACAATGGTCGAAGTACGAGTACCATGATTCTTGCTAGAGCCACCATTGTGCCTGCTGATTCTTCCTGGTCAATAAAAATGACTGCAATCACAAAATGCTCTTACCAGACTGCACAGAAGCTGGTTACAGCTGGGTAAAGGGCCGCGGCTCATGTCCTTAAAGCAAGACAATCACATATGAGCCGCGACACGAGAAAACCAACAATGTGGTTGTGCGCCCTACGCATACTCAGATCAGCCTGCGCATCCGCCGAGTCTGGCTAGACTCTTCGCTAAGCGCTTAAAAGGTAGCCAAGGGACTAAGCTACCTTCATGCGGACAGCGAAGACTCTGATCAGACTGGGCGGATGCCCAGGCTGATCTGAGTCTCCGCTGGGCGCACAACCACATTGTTGGTTTTGTCACGTCGCGGCTCATATTATAATGAAATGTCAGAAACTCCCGTAGGGACAAGGATCTTGTTATGCACTGCTCTTCGTCTAGCAAAGAACCTAATTACATCACATGGGAGGATTAAAATTTTAGAACATGTAACTTTTTATGTCAAATGCTGCTGATGAACAGGCTATTATGTCGAGTTTATCCAAGTAAATTATTTGGGTATTCTGAACACAATGACATGAAGAGATAATATACGTAAAAGTGCAAAATTCTGGAATGTTCTCTTTAAATCACAATTTTAAGAGCATAAATCCAACTGCTAACCAGGAAATTCTACAGCTGCGGACCATATACAACCCCATATTAACGTTGGAGTAATAAAAAGGGATAATAAAATCATATATCTAGGCTTGGGATGGGATGAGGGCCTGTCTATCGTCTATGGTTAGTTCCAGCATAAAAAATTCTATGTATTGGGGCAGATAGTTTTAAAAGCCAGAAACTCAAAAATGGTATGCATATTGAAAACTTGAGTAAGGTTTAAGGTTTTAAGATTGCCATTGGTTTTCGTTTAAAAAAGGTAACTAACGTGCTTCAGTTCAGTCCAGGGTAATACAGTTCTTCTGCACAGGGTATAATCGATTCCGCCAATTTTCGCTTCCTGCAGAGACTGTCCGTCATATTTGGCTTCCGCCGAGACTGTCCGCGAACTCTTGCTTCCTGCAGAGACTACTGTCCTCGAAAAATAGCTTCCTGCCGAGACTGTCCGCGTGATTCTGCTTCCTGCCGAGAGCCTCGGCAGGAAGCAGAATCACGCGGACAGTCTCTGCAGGAAGCCATTTAGCATGTACGGAAGTCTCGGCAGGAAGCAAGAGCTCGCGGACAGTCTCGGCGGAAGCCAAATATGATGTACAGTCTCTGCAGGAATCGAAAATTAGCGGAATCGATTATACCCTGTGTTCTTGGTTAGTGAAAAGAGTTTGTACAAATGGGACCATAATAGAACTTCAGAAGTTCGACAACGTGGGCTTTACCTCTTCGGCACGGGATGTAGATCGTCGGTGCATACTTAGCATATTCCACGACGCATACAAAACTTCAGGGTGTTATTCATTAGCAATCCATGACACATCAATAACCCGACTGGTCCCCTTTCACAATCACTCACCAAAGCCTGCTTTAAATACCAAATGGAAAAGGAATAAATAAATATCTAAAAAAAAAAAAAATAAAATAAAGACGAATTTTACCTTATCAATAATAAGAAATGTAGAAATTCTTTATTTTCAAATCAAAACAAAGAGCTTAGTTTATGATAGAAATTTTTAGATGTATGTAGCTCTTATCATCCCTAATATTTACAGAGGGTTAGAAAAGATACTTCCTAGTCTGAGAGACGCGGTATAACGTAATTTATTTATTTATTTATTAGAAATTTTTGACTACATATATATATATATATGAGTCAAAGGACTCATATATATATATGTTGTCAAGAAATTTCTAATAAATAAAAAGGTATAACGTAATGGCTGACAAGAATCTTTTGTTTTGTACTGTTACAGTAACGCCTTATGGGAAAATCTGACATCTCTACAGTTGTTTTTTTGCAGAAAATGCGCGAGTGTCTTTGCTAATTGGGTGATATATGAAGGGTTTTATGTTTATCTGGCTTAGGGAAAAGACAAAGGAGGTTTTAATTTAGTTTGTGAAGGACAATGTCCAGATAATTTTAGGCTCGGAACTGTCGGCTAATTAATAGGCGCATAATACATCATGTTGTAAGCTTTGTACCTTTAATGACAAAGTACATTCACTAAATGCGGAAGAAACTTGTACAGCTTCCTTATATACGAAATTATTATATACCTATCAATGATACACCCTGTGAACTGCCTGTTTTCTGGCCATCTGATACCGACAGCCGTATCAAACTGACGTTTTCTGAATCCGTATCACTATCCTCTAAAACGAGGCTATGCCTGAGTTCCAGCTTCAGACGCGTCATTTTTTAACGTGCATCGTAGAAACAAGAACCAGAGAAACAAAACAAGTGACGTAACGTCAACAAACATGTGAAAACTGGCGCGTCTCGATAGTTCAATCGGTAGCGATTGTGTCACGACTAGCTACATACCTCTGCCGCGCAGGACGATGCATTATCGCTGGCAAGTATGAATGGTTGGCTGTTCCCTAAGGTATATAATAAACAAATTATTACAATAGCAACTTGATCTGGCGTACTGTATCACGTCTCGTAGATGAGCTCATACCATCGGATCACCCTCGACGCAAGCGTCTCGGGTGATCCGATGGTATGAGCTCATCAACCCGAAGTGATACAGTACGCCAGATCAAGTTACTATTGTAATAATGTGTATATATCAGATCAATGCATGTAGGCTGTTATACTAATGGTTTCTTTGGAGGGCCACAAAATCCATATACGGATGGATAACTTGTGACTTTACGTCCTTTCAGGATTATTTCAGTAATATCAGGACGACGGGGAGGTGATGATGAAAGACTGTGTGCAATAGAGCTCCGTTTACGATTGAAAAAAATCCCGCGTCAGGCGGGTCTCGATTCCGGGACCGCTCGATCAGCAGGCCAGCGCTTAATGTGCTACCGGGGCTCCTATATACCCATGTAACAAAACAATAAAAAAATTTAGAGCTGAGAGCAAATTTAGCATTGCAGGATCAACGTCTGCTTTCCGGCTAGGCCGTGATTATATTTGTTTTACTGTTGCCTTCTTCATACTATATAAACTGCATCCACTGTAAAAATATCCCGTAGATTTTACGTTAGAATACATGGCAACCAGATGCCAGTCCATTTCCCATTATTTTTACGGGCGCCCGTAAACATTGTCAGGCATCATCACGCAGACTAGTAAAAAACAAGACAAGTATTATTTTGGTCATATAGCCCTTCAACACTATAAAGGTATTTGCGAGTGCGGCCAATTAAGATAACTCTACCATATCGCGATTTCAAAACACGTTTTACAGGCAAACGCCCGTAAAAATAACGGAAAATGGACAGGCAGCTGGTTGTCAGGTATTCTACCGTAAAATCTATGGAAATGTTTTACAGTGTCTATTAGATACAATGACACTACCAGTTAGTTATACAATCGGTTACTGACAATAATACTGAAAGTCATTATATCAAGCAAAAATTAAAAAAAAAAAAAAAAAAAAAAAAAAAAAAAGGTGTGGGAGGGGGGGGGGGGGGGGGGGGGGGGGGGGGCGGGGGCAAATAAGAATCACATCAATAGTTTCTGAAATTTCGAGCCAACAGCCAGTTCTCACACCAGTCAGAACATGTTTATTTCGCAGCTTGTCTGCAAACAGGCGCATGAATTGTTCTAATCAAAAGCTAAAAGTCATAGAGTTATTTCAAAGCAAGAATGCATAAAAAAGAACACCCACGGGCTATACTTCGAATTTTTTAAGTCGTAACCCTTTAAGCACCCAAAAAGCGGACGACAGAATCTGCAACATTAAAAAAAGCCTTGCCCGAAGATATTTCATACTGGGAATTCAAAGACTAGAGGGCAAACATGGTGGATCTAGATGAGGCGGCTCATTATGAGCCGCCTCATCAGGATCTACCCTGTTTGCAAAAGTGTTAAAATAGACGGAAAAATAAGTGGAAAGTGACTACTTCCGCATCGAAATAGGCTTTTCTGTTGATATGTTCATATGATGTTTATAATGTGCATTTTCGTCTTCGATGTCCGTGACATTTGAAGGAGACACTAATGCGCTGAAAAAGACGGGCATTAGCCTCTGTAATATGCGGAAATGGCGTTTGTGTTCATAAATTTAGTACTTTTAAAATGACAGTTTATACGGATCATTTTAACATTTACAAGAATCTTTCTTTTGTATAACGAAATGCGACACACCAGGAGAATAAGTGACCTGGATCATATGCAAACAGCGGAGACTAAATTCAGTCGTTGCATCAGTGAATGCAGCAACATTGTGTGGCTCCTGAGAGACGCACCGAAAAAAACAAATCTGACTGTGTATGACAAGTATATGCAGGCTGCTACTAGCAGTTTCATCAGAGACTTAGTTTACATGTAGACTGCCAAGAGTAGCCTAGATTTTCGTGTCCAGCATTAAAGTGTTCTTGCAAGGGAAGCAACTCTGTCATTTTATTCTTCCTTCTCAAATGAAGTCAGCTGTTATAGGCCAAAAAGGAACACAAGGAGCAAAATCAGATCTACAGGGCTTTATTGCTCAGGAAAGCAAGTAGGAATTCCCTAACATGTTTCCCCCCTTGTGGCAGAGAATCACTGAACTATATATACGCATACAACAAACAAAAACACTTCATACATTTTTTAGGTCTTAACGGTATAAAGCCACAGCATTCCAAGGCGGAATTGCATATCTTACAGCAAAGGCAGTATTACGTAAACGGCCAACTTCTGAGTCAAAACATTATTTGAGCCGCGACACGACAAAACCAACAAAGTAGCATGTGCGCCCAGCAAAGACTCAGATCAGCCTGGGCACCCGCCTAGTCTGATTACAGTCTTTGCTGTCCGCATGAAGCTAGCTAAGATCCTTAGGTAACATGTAAGCTCACAGCAAAGACTCTGATCAGACTCGGCGGATGCTCAGACCGATCTGAGTTTTCACTGTTGGTTTTGTCGTGTCGCGGCTCATTTGATTTTCTGTTGGAACAACTTTTTAAGGTGAATAGGTACAACTGTCCTGTCATATTTTACACCATATTCGCTAATGGAAGCAACGTTCTGTTTGCTTCCTTAGACAACATACCCCTTCAAAAATAATGTCTACTTTTATAAGAAAAAAAATCGCTTCCAGTGGAACTTACTCTTCCAGTTAAGGATTGACTCCCATTGACTAGAAAAGGAAACCCTAAAAATGGCAGTGTTTTCAGAAAGTGTGTCCAAAGTTGCTGTAATGTGTCCAAAGTTGCAGATGGTAAAGCAAAGAATGTAGACTATGATCAACTTGCTCTTAACCTCCTTGCCTCTGTCGCATCTGCAAATTGCCAATATGATCGAAATATACTGAAAGGATTCAAAAACTTCCACCCTTTAATTTTGGATATCTCAAAAATTAATGCAGCTACGTCCACCGAAATTTTACAACATATATATTCTCTTATACCTGATTATATCAATATATCGAATTTGAAATCGTTCAACCGAATCGGTTAGGAATAAGCACGTGTTCCTCGTGTTCTTAGTACCGTTTAAATACGGAGTTAAAGATTCATGTATACAGTTTTCTGATGAAACATTTCTCTTACAATATCAAATTGAATTTTAAAAGTTTGAACGCGGTATGTAGCTTTGTTTGGCCTACCGCGCCTAAACATCGCAAACAGGTGCAGAGTTTTGGGCCAGATAAATACTGAAATTTCAAAAAGTGACGTCGCGAGACAATTTTATGTGTTAATTACGGCAATTAAAATCTCAGACGATGTGCACGGAATACAGGAAGCTCAAAAGACCGTCAGAAAAGAACCTAACCGATATTAAAACCCAGAGATCATGACGTTAACGTTACGTGTAATAACGTACGTCGACGCCGTCTCCGTCATAGGCTTTGCGCGACAGCATCATCCGCAATGATACTTGCAAATCAATGTGGAGTACGTCACAATATTAAGACAGTAGGAAATGGTCAAAAAGAGTGTTGCATTAGATAACGCCGTCATCGCCATTTGCATTCAGTGACGTAACGCTCTATTACTGACGTCATTTAAGTAAATGATACAAATAAACTGCGTCATCATTAAATTTGATAAGTTTTAAGCATTTTGTCGTTAAATATTAAACACTGTCATGAGTGAACAGATCAGCAGCCAGCAATAAAAAGTGGAAGTTTTTAAATCCTTTCAGTATAGGTCCACTTTATGAAATCAGCATATATTTTGCTTTTAACCATGTATGTTCAAGTAATTTACAACGCTAGCCATACGTTTATACAGATTTTCTAATATCTTCGCTCAAAAAAAAAATACTCTGGGTAAACACGAAAATAATATGACATACTTTTATAACTTTTTAGCTATACACTGATATACTTATGCACGTGTTTAAAGCCTAGACTATGCTTTATACATGTAATAAAGGTTTCAAGAATAAAATTTGTATAGCCATTAGCTGGTACAATAAATTTATCCTGTCGTTTGGGATTGTTTTCAAGAATCAACTAATACAAATGTTTTAAAATCACTGATGATAATTATCTTCACAAATATTTCACATTGTAATTTATGCTATTGAGTTCTTAATATAAAATCAGCAAACCTTACATCGTATCTAAATTATTTAGCACTAAGTCAGTGTTTCTATTCATTCTAGCTAACTTAGCTAACAATATTTCACATTGTAATTTATGCTGACGAGTTATTACAAGGAAATAAATCAATCTTACACAGTCCAAGCAAATATTTCTGTTCCTTCTAGCCGGGCCGGGTAGCGCAATCGGTAGGGCACCTGACTTGTAAGTCAGAGGTCCTGGGTTCGAATCCCGGTCTGGCCACATACTTTCGTTTCTCCTTCCGCTGATTCAAGAAGGGCAGTTGTCAGTTACTGGCGAAAGTATGCGCACTTAGTACTGGTTAACCGCTTAGGAGGTCTAAGCCTGCCCAGGAATAGTGTGGTTAGGTTAACTGACCGTCCCGACATGACCTTAGTTGTTTACCGTGGACGTTAAGCATCAAATCAACCAACCAACCAACTGTTCCTTCTAGCTAACTTATAGCTAACAATATTTCACATTGTAATTTATGCTTATGAGTTATTTCAAGGAAATCAACCAATATTTCACAATATCTAAGTAAATCAGCACCAAGCCAATATTTCTTTTCCTTCAACAATATTTTACATTTTTAGTTATGCTTAATATTTTTTCGAGGAAATCAACCAATCTTACATTGTATCTTTATCAATCAGCACCTGGTTAACCTAGCTAACTTTTTTTCCCTCGCTATATAAAAATACCAACTTAAAGGGATGACTATACACTTCCCTTCCAAAGTCTGATTTTATCAAGTACTACAGTAAATTATCTAAAAATTGGAACATGTAAATAATTACCGATATGGTTTTTTAAAATGGAGCAGTTGCTGTAATGTGTCCAAAGTTGCAGATGGTAAAGCAAAGAATGTAGACTATGATCAACTTGCTCCTTTAAGAGCAGTATAATCTGGGTATGCACTGTTGTTTCAGCCCTATCTATCCCAATACTTACAATTTTTACGGTATTCCCTAATGTTGAAAAGCCCTGCATTTCTAACTGAGGTATCGCCTTGTACTTTTGCCTTTATAAAATGAGCCCAATGTGCGCCATGCTAAGACTTAGATCAGCCTAGGCATATTGATCAGAGTCTTCGCTATATGCATTAAGAGTAGCTTAGGGTCTAAGGTAGCCCGATGCGGACAGCAATGACTGATCAGACTGGGCGGCTGTCCAGACTGATCTGAGTCTTCGCTGGGCGCACATGTCACTTTGCTTGTTTTGTCGTGTCGCGGCTCAAATGGCAATTTATTTACTCGATCACAATGTATACGTGTGAAAAAAGTCGCAGACAGCTTTTATTAAGTGTAGAAACTACAAATAAGTGGTAAAAAGCCTAAAATTCGGACATATTACCCAGTCACTGCTGTATCTCTTAAATTAGAACAAACTCATTAAACGGCCCTGGATGTGTCAAAATTGCAGAATAACTTCAAAATTAGAAGAACTTGCCCTTCCAGAAGCAGTCTGATGCAGATCTACACTATATTTTCCAAGTACTTATGTCCCATTATTAAGATCAGTAATTGTAATTTCATCGTTTCGTGCTTGGAATATTGTCTGTGAAGCAGTTCTAGAAAGTCCAGTTCAACCCTTATTTATTATAATATTAAGGAAGACAAACACACAGTCTATGAAAACTACCGTTCAAACGCCAGATGCTCCCAAAAGGACAAACAGTACAAAATACAAAACAATGGACATTCATTAGCTTAATATATATAGTATACTGAAGGCCAAAGCGAACGTTCACAAAGTTTTTCAGCAAATCATGTTGAACATTCTACGGGGTTTTGGACGAGTAACCGTTCCTGTTTACCTGTACAGCATTGTCAACTGGATTATTTCCCTTAACACCGATCTAGAGGATTATCGATGTCCCTACTAAGCGCTAGTGGAATAAACATACCTAAGTGGTATATCAGATAACTTTATGGCAGCTCAAGTTATCGGCTTAAGTGCAATCAGTGTTATGTTTAGCATTTTTCTCACAATTTATGGCGGACGAGTTTTAAAATTAGCTAAATCCATTAATGCCAAATGTCTGATATAAAGGGACATTGGCAAACAGATCCGGGTCAACACTGTTTAAGATGAGTAAAATATATTAAACTGAAAAATACCAGATGGAAATGGATGAATTAGTAGACTCAGATTGGCATAAACAGGTTTAAATTAAATTTTCCAGTAATAATTTACACTGGCTTTATGAGGCGTGCCCCGGTAGCTCATTAGATTAAGGGCTTGCCTACTAATCTAGCGGTCTCGGGTTCGAGCCCCGCTTGTGGCGAAAATCTTTGCAACCGCAAACGGGGTTCCATTGCACACAGCTTTTCATTATCAACGTCCCATCGTCCAGATATGATTGAAACACTGTTGAAAAGGGACGTAAAATCGCCAAGTCCTCTGAAATAAGGCCGAGCATAGTAAAAGCTACAAGACGATATTCGATCACAGGGAAGACTCAGATCAGTGAGCATCCATCCTCGCTGGGCGCTCTATGGGTTGAACCCGTTCATGGCGATTGTCCAGGCTAATCTGAGTCTTCCCAGGGCGCACAAGCCACTTTCTTGATTCTGTCGTGTCGCGGCTGAAATGTTTTGATAGTTGACTCCATATACACCACGTTCAGTTTCGGAAAGATTGCTTAACCCATTTATGCCTGGCATCTCCTCAAGGGGCCTCTGGCGAGCAGTGAAGACCCATACCAGACGCAAATGCGGTGTCTGATAATGGTCTGCATAGTTTGCCTCAAAGACACATTTCTGATTGCATAATACCCTAATGCCCCTTTATGAAACATGCTGCTCAGAGATAAGACAGCCTAGAAGACTTGTGACTGAAATCCAGGTAGGGGCCAGATAGAGGGAAATCAACTGTCAATGTCAATAACAAAGGGAATATGGTTATAAACAGGATGTAATTTGACCAGACTGTGTTTAACTGAAAATGTTACCATTATTTTGCTCAAAATCTCTGTTTTTTTATACAATGTGATGAGGATAACAGGGCCATGTAAATGGGTTCTTGTATATTACATTTTCGCACACAGAAGACTCAGATAAACTTGCACAGTCTTATCAGAGTCATCCTTGTTTGCATAAACAGTCTACGATATTTGGAAATTTAAATTGCAGATTTCAATATGGCATGTCCACAAAAGTGTTAACTCGCCACAAATGGATTTAATCTGAGGCATTCACTCAGCAATTGTTTCTGCAGTATTTCAACTAATTTTTCCTTCAAGGATAATTCAGGGATACTTTTTTTTCTATGAAAATATTTATATTGTGACCCCTCATTGGAACCATCTCGGTGAGACGGTTCTAATAAGGGGTCACAACATACGCTTTGTTAATTATTTCCAAATTATCCCTGCTACCCCTTCTTATCTGAGGCACTTACACTGATCAGACTGTTTAGTCTGTTGTTGAATGAAACAATATTTTCTCATTTTTCTCTGATCAAAGAATCTTCGGTGATAATCTGAAGCACCAACAGGTTATCATAAGAATAGACGACACGTGGGGAATTAATGCGACACAGCGTCATAAATTGACCTGCCTTAGGGGTTGAAGCGAAGAATCAGTCACATTTCATTGCGATTATAAGCTGGCTCCATGCAGACAGCGAAGACTCTGATCAGACTGGGTGGAGTCTTCGCTGTCCGCACATTCCACTTTGTTTGTTTTGACGTGTCGCGGCTCATATATTAAATCAGATATAGTATTATATGATTTAAGTACATATTCATTTGCATCAATTTATCAATAGAACATATGAATCCAAGATATATACATGTACTATTTCAGTATTCTTTGAAAAAGCTGTCTCTTTCACAATAGAATTATTTTGAGAACTTTAAGTACAAGTTCATTTCATTGTTGCATAATATGTTATAATTATTAACGATATTTTATAAGAGAACTAGTCAGCGCGAGAATGCACACGCACATTTTAGTTGACCTTTTTTATGCGTGTCGTGGGTTATTCTGAAATACGTATATTGCTCTTTAACCCGATGTACGCCCAGTGGACTCTCCTATTTGCATATATTGGAAGAGAGTATTTGTCATTTAAGGGGGGTGTAATTTTATCATTTTTATTTTGTTTAAGTAGAAATTATCATTTGTCTTATCCAAATAGTGAAGATCCTGATCAGACGCCGTCTGCTCTGGGTCTGTACTGTTTGCCAATGTTCCACTTTTTTGGGAGGCTAGATATTGATATGCGGTGTAGTCATGAAAAGGGCTATATAATCAAAAGCGCAGACTCGTCCCTACTATATTGTTAACCCGCAAGTTATATTAATCACGAATCTAACTCAAGAATAATAAAATGCGAAGCGAATTATACACATTATAACATCTTGATCAAATTTTATGCTAAGGAAAGAAAGAAATAAAGAAAGAAAGAGAAAATAGCAAGATTAGGCAAATTCCATTCCAGAATAAGAAGATTCTGGCAATAATCCTCTCTACTGTGTAGGTCTTTGAAAAAATGGAACGCTTAACACTTTTTGCAAACAGTTTCTAGAAAGGACTTCTCCCTCATGCAATTTTATTTAATCCACACTATTGCGAACACGTTTAGATGAAGCCATGTTGACGAACATATGGTATCAGTGGAGAAATTTAATTTGTGACATAATGAGCAAAACAAGTCAATTATATTCTAAAACTGACCGCTTCACTTGTTTGAGCTTTAATGATGTGTCTATAATCCTATACAAACAAATTAAAATGACAATGGTATGATCTCCCGAAATCATTTAAGTTTGTCCAAAAACATATTTTCGATTTGAATTTCCTAATTGCTTACGTTCTTTGTAGCCGCCGAAACTCTGACACCATTAGCAATTTGTCAATTATTGTATGTTTACATCGCTGAGCAAAAGGACCGCTAGCTGCCATGTAATGTGTTTACATTAATTTAAATAACTTAACAAACAAATCAATAAATAATTGTTTTTTTTTCCCCTTTTTGTTTCTTTACTTTTATTTTACTTTTATTTATTTACCTTTTTTTAGACATTGACCGTGATACTTTCGATTTTGAATATCTGGACTTAATTTAAAACAAAATTCTTCGTGCTCAAGAAAAATTGAATCAAAATGATTAAATTCTTATTAAATTCTTTATTTATTTATTTATTTCACTACATTTCATCCTAGTATGGTTAATTTGATTCGTTAGCCCGATTCATATAAAGCAGCCAAAAGAGTAATGCAGGTGTGCGCATGATTAAACTTAGGCGATTGAGTTACCAGCGCCAAACTCTTAAAGTTTCGGTTTTTAAACGCATGGGGAAGCATCAAGACATAATGTTAATTTGAAAATAAAAGTATCATATTAATCCTTAGACTATAGACTTTCAGAATTTAGGTTATAAAAAATATCAGAAAAGCTCCAAATTATCAGAAATATGCTCTGAAAATGGAAAATTTCTTAATTCTACTGTATGCGCCATTAAGTATAATGGTCAGTATAGGTCTGTAATTTAAACGCCAAAGGAAGCAAGTAAACATAAACTTTTTCGAAAAATAAAAACACCATCGTGTAGGTATTGCATTATACTTTCAGAATATAGGTTATAAAAGATTCAAATATTTTGAAAAAGATAAAAAAATTCATATAAATATAAATATTCCCTATACATTTCTATATAAACTTGATACCCAATATTGGACAGGTAAGACTGGAAAACAGGGGAGATAACAAAATCGATAAGGCAAGGGACCGGTAAAGAATGTTCAGTATGTTTCAAAACCGGAGAAATGCTAGTTTTTTTCTTGCTTCATGAGCTTGGCGTGTCCATGAGATTGTAAGGAAAGGCATATCTGAATCATTCAATATTTCAGAAACTGTACTTGTAAGATCCAACACGTGCAGTGGGGGGCAGAATTTAAAGTTAAAAAGGACATGCAATGTTTGAGAAGTTACAATTATCTTAAATGCAGAAACTTTGTAAACCACGAATTACCTGCGATTGTGCATTCCCTGTATGAAATGAAAACTGCAGGAAATAAATAAGTTAAGCTGCAGTCGGGGTATTTCATGGCTATCCATCACGCTCTTTGTGATGGTTGATTATGCATGTCAAATGAACTGAAATGATTGTAAACCATAATATTAATTTAAATTCTTACCACATGATGTCACCACATGTCCGAAACATGAAACATGATTGGAAGCCGAGTATAATAATTATTCTGACATTACTCTCATGCAGTTCTGGTATTCAAATACATGTCACATGTTGCATTCTGGAAAGTTGAAAGCTCTACAACCTACATGTAGTCTGCAGGCAATATTTTGGCGCATCGTTGTAAACAGAATTAACTTTATGTTCAAATTCGAGAATAATAGCCTTTAACGTATAAGGTATCCGAATACTTGGTAACATTGTGGTAACAAGTGTAAGATGAATGTATATTTTAATGCTTCTTAGATTCATCGATAAGTAGAACAAATTTGATGAATGAGCCTTCTTAGTGCATTGCAATATCATTACTGTAAGAGGTTCATATCGACGGTAACGCCTCCACATGCTTAACAAGAACATCTATAACAATCACAGACCGTCATTTCTGTGATCATGCAATTGCATGGACCTCCAAACTTCATACTGACTGAGACAGAGGTGTATATATGGTAAACTTGCAGGTTCATCAAACTGCGCACTCACTTAAAAGAAGGTCTGTATGGTCAGTAATTGGTTTGTTATGACAAATTCTAAACAAAATGCAGTTGTCGTTCAAAGACGTGCGAAAAATGTGTCCTAAAGTAAACCTTTTATTAAAATCAAATTTTTCAAATTTATGTAGACATATCATTTTAGGTCATTACGCTAGCAAAAGTTTTGCCTTTATGGTGGTTACCAAGACATTACGTAACTTGCAGACCTTTCTGAACGTCTCTCGTAAGTGTTTTTGTTATTTAACAGTTTGAGACTGCTGTTCGCTGATTTCAAAGTGAGCTGCTTCTTTTAGGTCTCCTTGCAGTAAAAGTCATTTCTTGCGTTGTATGTTCTCTGATGAGTCGGCCTTATTACAACAAGTTTCTAGAAAAAGCTCAAATCTTGGTTAAAACTAAAGAAACGAAACACTTTCGTTACGTAAAGTATTGTCACATAACAAGTACAAGGTTTTATTAACCTATTAATGCACAGTAGACTCAGCTATCTGTATATATTGGATGAGTCAATTTGTCATTTAAGGGGTGTCTGATTTAGTTTTGTTTTATTTTAATAGAAATACCCATTTTTCTTATGCAAATAGTGTAGTCCCTGATCAGACGCCGCCTTTTGCGGCGTCTGATCTGGGACTTCACTGTTTGCGTGCGTCCCATTTATGGAGCGCTAGGCATTAATGGTTTAAGAACTGATGTTAAGTAAACGTTTCAAAGACAGATGATTTTGACAGATGTGTAATTTCTCATGATAAAGTACAGAGCAACTGGGATTTACGAGGGGTGTTTAGAAAGTTTTGCATGTGGCCTCATAATTTTGCTAAGCGACATGCTGAGGACAAGCACTTTCTACTTTGCATCACAAAGTCGCGCTAAACAACAGTGTTTGCGACTTTTATCAATCAACTCATAAATTGTCTATTTCTCGGCTTGTCTGTCAAGCGGCGGTGCACGTGTTTGACCTGAAAAGACAATGTAGAAAGGCAATTATCAGAAACGGATACGATCGAATAGGGTCTGGCGGAGACGCCGTGAAGCTTTCGGCTTTAGGAGTCTTATTCTGGCTCTAAGGAGGGACAGGAAAGTTCATTTTATCCCAAATTAACCAAAAGCCACATCCGTCCCACGGCACCTAATGGAAAACAGTAACATAAAGTAACAACACTTAGTCTGTTACCTACAGTATAAAAACTTTAGCGGATAACAAGTAAAATAAGGTTCTAAATCTGAGCTATATAACTTGAGTTCTTCACAACCAAAATTCTTTTCATTTGATACAATGCTAGCTTTTTGTTGTTCAATTGATAAGATTTTCATACGTTTCCTGTCAGTGATACTTGAAATACACTAATACCCTGAAAAAAAAGGCTGCTGAACCTTACAGAAATGGCTTTCTTTTATCAGACTTAAACGTTGAGATGCATTTTGTATGAATCACGCTTATCTCACAAAAATTGCCACATAAATCTATATTGAATATAAGAAAATGCTCCGGTTCAGAACAACCGTTTACCTTTGCACAATGTCGTGCCAAAAGCAAAGACTAAATTGGTCTCCGAATTTCCATCCTAGACAAAACCTTTTGTACTCTGAAAAAACATACCAAAGATCTGAAAAAGAACTATTAAACTGTACTGGCATAGCTGAGTCTTGACTGTTGGTGGTGTAAGAAGATGCATTTTGACGTGTTGCGGCTAAAATGCCATTTGCCGAGATTTTCTTGTCCAGAATTTAGGCATGCACTAGAAAACACAGACAGGTTAAATGAGAAGTCTCATCTGCTGTTCCTAAAAATGTACACGATGTTAACAGTAACGATGCTAAGCCTGTTAAGTTCGTTTACCTAGCTTGAAGTGATGTTTTTATCCCTGCTGAGAAATAGGTTGAGCTGTTCCATGACCATGAGATTGTTAGCTCAGATCAAATCAGCCTTAGCTTCTGCACACAATAAACAGTTTTGTAGTTAGGATAAAAATATCACTCTTTATCAAAGGTCGGGTAATGGAGTTTCGCCAGTCAGATCCTTTAATCAACTTGTTCAAATATATGCAAGAAGCATTATATAAAGATTTTCCAGTTCACAATGTCCTTGCATAAATAGTTGTCGTAAACAAAGACAGAACAGTAATTAAAAACAGAAAAAACAACAACAACAACAAAAAAAAAAAAAAAAAAAAAAGAAACGAGAGAGCCTGACTTGCTCACCTGAGCAAAAACGACAAACGCTATTTTGGACCCTGGGTTACCAGTGGAACAAACGTTGTAGAGATCCGCCAGACAATGCTTTATAAGAAGTTTTAAGCATCTGAGCCTTGCGGTTCTGAAGAAGAACTTTTGAAAAATGTTCTATGTATTTCTATGGTTCAAACGTAGGTCTTCCTGCCAGGGGTTCATTTTGGACCCTGGAACAAACTTGACAAAGAACTTTAAGGCAACGCAACAAACCAAAATTCATAAGAAGATTTTTGAATATTTTTCTTTCTATGGTTCCTACCTAGGACTCCCAGACATGGGGCCATTTTGGACATTGGGGCCACCATGACAATGCTCAACACTAAATTTCAAGCATCTAAGCCAAGAGGTTCTAAAGAAGAAGATTTCTGATTATTTTTCTATGTGTTTCTATGGTTGAAACCCAGGAATCCCTGTGGCAATGCCATTTTGGACCCTGGGGCAAGGCCATGTTGGACCCTGGGGCCACGATTTGAACAAACTTGGTAAAGGACCACTAGGCAATGCAACATACAAAATTTCCAGCATCTGAGCCATGTGGTTTTGAAGAAGATAATATTTGAATATTTGTCTATGTATTTCTACAGTTCAAACGCAGGACCCCCGTCGGGCAGGGCCATTTTGGACCCTGGGGCTACATCTAAGCCAAGTGGTTCTAAAGAAGAAGACTTCTGATTATTTTTCTATGTGTTTCTATGGTTGAAACCCAGGACTCCCTGTGGCAAAGCTATTTTGGACCCTCGGGCAAGGCCATGGTGGACCCTGGGGCCACGATTTGAACAAACTTGGTAAAGGACCACAGGCAATGCAACATACAAAATTTCTAGCATCTGAGCCATGTGGTTTTGAAGAGGATAATATAGGAATATTTTTCTATGTATTTCTACAGTTCAAATGCAGGACCCCCGTCGGGCAGGACCATTTTGGAACCTGGGGCCACCATTTGAACAACGTTTATAAAGGTCTACAACACACAGCCTCATACCAATTTTCTTCAGAACCGCAAGGCCCAGATGCTAGGAGAATATTTGTGAATATTCTATATGTATTTCTATGGTTCAAACCTAGGACTCCCTGCTGTGGGGCCAGTTTTGATCCAGGGGCTACCATTTGAACAAAATTTGAAGAGGACAAGTCAATATTCCAATTTGATGCATCTGAGCCTTGCGGTTCTGAGAAAGATTTTGAAATATTTTCCCATGTATTTCTGTGATCTAAAGTAGGTCTCTGCTTGGGACCATTTTGGACCCTGGGGCCACCATTTGAACTAACTAGGTAAAGGACTACTAGGCAGTGCTACGTTCCAAAATTCAAGCATCTGAGCCTTGTAGTTCTAAAGAAGAAGATTTTTAATTTTGTTCTTTCAATTTCTATGGTTCAAACCTAGGACTCCCTGCCATGGAACCATTTTTAGATCCTGGGACCCCCATTTGAACAAACTTGGTTACAGACTACTAAGCAATGCTCCATTTCAAATTTCAAGTGTCTGAGCCAAGTGGTTCTGAAGAGGAGATTTTGAATACTCCTCTATGTATTTCATTGGTTCAAACCTGGGACTCTCTGCCGTGGAGCCATTTTGGACCCTGGGGCCACCATTATAACAAACTTGATAAAAGACTACTATACAATGTAGAAAAAAGATTTTTGAATATTTTCACCTGTTTTTGTGGTTCAAAACCAGGACTCCATGCCGCTAGGCCATTTTGAACCCTGGGGCCACTATTCGAATAGACTTGGTAAAGGTCTACTAGGCAATACTACATACAGTTTCCAGCATCTTAGCCATGTGGTTTTGAATAAGTAGATTTTTGAATGGTTTTCAATGTATTTCTATAGTTCAAACCCGGGAGCCCCCTCTGGCAAAAAAAAATTAGACCCTGGGGCCGCCATTGAGCAAACTTTGTAGAGGTCTACCAAACAATGCTTCATACGAAATTTCAAGCATCTGAGCCTTGCAGTTCTGAAGAACAAGACTTTTTAATATTAATCTATGTATTTCTATGGTTCAAACCTAAGTCTCCCTGCCTTGGAGCCCTTTGGAATCTGGGGTCATCATTCGAACAAACTTGGTATAGGACTACTAGGCAATGCTACATACCAAAATTCAAGCAAATGAGCCTTGCGGTACTGAGGAAAAAGATTTTAAAATATTTTTCTATGTAATTCTATGGTTCAAACCAAGGACACCCTGCCGTGGACACATTTTGGACCCTGGAGCCACCATTTGAACAACTAAGTAAAGAACTTAGTCTAATAGGCAATGCTACATACCAAATATAAAACATCTGAGCTTTGCTGTTATGAAGAAGAAGATAGTTTGAATATTTTGTATGTATTTCTATATGGTTCAAACCTAGGACTCCCTGCTTCGGGGCCATTTTGGGCGCTGGAGCCACCATTTGAACACACTTAGTAAAGGACCGCTAGGCAAAGCTACATACTTAATTTCAAGCATCCCTGCCAAGCAGTTCTTGAGAAGATTTTAAAGTATATTTCATTTTCGAACCCGAGACCCTCCGCCTCAGGGCCATTTTGGAACACAGGCCACTATTTGAACAAACTTTGTAGAGGTCCACCAGACAATGCTTCATACATATTAAAGCCCTAGGCCTAGCGGTTGCAGTGAAGATGTCATTTAAAGCAAATTGTAGACGACACACGACGAACGACGCACGACGGATACTGAGTGATCACGATTGCTCACCCCGAGCCTTTGGCTCAGGTCAGCTAAAGAAAACACATAATAATTGAAATGTGCATAATATAAATCAACCACGGTCCTATAAGATCATGATGAAGCTGGTGCCAAATATGCATTTGTTTTGTTATTGACGCCTCTGGGCCAACACATAGCAGCAATGGTCAAACCACCCAAATGCGCTTAACAAAGTGATTATTCGTCAGAAATATAAGAAAGCGAAACAAAGTTTAGCCACATAAGGAGACCACGCATCTTAAGTATCTTTAGAGTGTATATTGATGAATGATATTTTTGTTGCTACAAAAGCGCCTTTGTAGAAACGTCGACAAACATTGAAATACATAAATACTCATATGAGCCGCGACGCGAGAAAACCAACAATGTGGTTGTGCGCCCAGCGCAGACTCAGATCAGCCTGGGCATCCGCCCAGTCTGATCAGAGTCTTCGCTGTCCGCATGAAGGTAGCTTAGACCCTTAGCTACCCTTTAAGCTCTTAGCGAAGAGTCTGATCAGACTGGGTAGATGTAGAGGCTGATCTGAGTCTGCGCTGGGCGCACAACCACATTGTTGGTTTTCTTGTGTCGCGGCTCATATGATGTTTATTGAGTCAATGCCTGCCTCTACATTGATTATGCACATGTGCGTTGCTTATGCGAGAAGACATCATAACAGTAGAAAGTACACAGTAAACAATATACAGGACATAGTAGACAGTTAAAAGAGCAGTATGCAGTAAACAGTACAGGGTTTTTAGTAACCTTCATAAACGCAGTACTGCACTAGATTATTTAAGGAATGAATTTCATTTTTCTGAGGTTTATCGAAGTGTAAACTACATTGGGTCATGTGTAAAGTGAATGAACCCCGAAGGGGTTCATGTAAACTTTGCTAGTGACCCAATGTAGTTTACACTTCGATTAACATCAGAAAAATTAAGTTCATTGCTTATATTTACATTCGTTTCAATCAAGTCTTTCATTGTAGAAGTGCTAACATTGAAGCGGTAAAACATGTACATGCAGTTTCTTCTGCTAACAGCAGAACGGCATGCATGACGTCATGACGTTGCTGGTGTCCAATCAGTTTGTAGAGAGTCATTTTTTATTTTTACGTCATTGACGTCGCGTGTCTCAATGTAATTATTGGAATGTAAACTACATTACTTTCCAATGGTTTACTTTATGGCTTTTCAGTAAATACACCAAGAATGTAAATATTTAGAATATTTACATTCTTGGTGTATAAACTGAAAAGCCCTATAGCAAATTATTCGAAGGTAACTATGAGGTTTACGTTCCAATAATTACATTGAGGTTCGCGACGGCACAAGACTTTAAATTACGTCAAAGTAAAACATGGCTTCTGATTGGACATCGGTGACGTCATTGACGCTTTTTCGCTGTTAGCAGAAAAACTGCTTGATAAAGGTTTTACTCCTTCAATTCTTGCCCTTTTATAAGGTTTTTCATAAAGGTTTTGATTGAAACGAATGTACAAATAAGCAATGAACTTATTTTTTTCTGATATTTATCAAAGCGTTAACTACACTAGGTCACTAGCAAAGCGTACATGCACCCAGAACGGGTTCATAGACTTTGCACGCGACCCAATGTAGTTTACTCTTCGATAAACCTCAGGAAAATGAAACAATATTTATTTCTTAAACATTTGATGTACCACCACAACAACTAATGGTAAATTATACTTTCATTTATTGCGGAAAAGTTGCACACTGAAGTTATTTTTACAACTGTCTTGTACAAAAGTATACTTATGTTTTTGTTGTATTTATAGGCAAAGGACATTTCCAGAGCTCCGTTAATTGACAACAGCTGACGTTTTTCTGAATAACAATTAATTAGTTATGCCAAGTTGTATTTGCTTTGACTGCTAGAGTCCTTGAGGTATTTAGCTTGTCTTAAAGACTGGATCAAAGTGATCGTTAGCTTTAAGATTTCTTGGTACACAATTCATGAGGGTGGTTTCCCATAATACATTTAGTGTAAGGATACCTTAACCATTACCTTACATGTATCTTTCATGTTAATGGACTTTACAGTGTATGGTTATCTTTCGTGTTGTTCTGCCATTTTTGCAAAGGGCAACACCTTTTGTGACTTCCTGTAGCTTCCCCAGATAACAAAGCCCTTTCAAAATGAGATCTTCTCTGAATGGAAGGTATTTGCTCCTGGAGGAGCAAATCATTTCCTTAAAGTTGACCCCATTTTGTAACGGAGGCAAAATAAAAATGGGCGAGTTACTGTCCCTAAATTAGCACCCATTTACCTTAATCTTCTTTTAGGCAATTGTCTAAATTTTCCGAACACGACAGTCAAAGATAATAGTCGTGTTGTTTTGCAATTTGCATATTTAAATCAATCGTCATCAATCTTGGCTTTTGCCAAGTATTGCATCATCACAGTATATAAGTAAAAGTTAAGAAAAAACAAGGCAGGAGCGACCGAAGCAGCAACATCACAAGCCCGAACTCATAAATCACAGACCTTTTTTAATGTAACGTCAGAATAGAGAAATTAACACAAAATTAACAAAAAAAGTAAGAGAAAGTATGAACTCATGCACGAACAAATGACTAATATTAATAGAAAAATCATGGATACGCCCATGAGTCACGCTCTCTGCGTCGAGAGACAAAATCGAGCCGCGACACAATTACAAAGTTGCACGCGCGCCCAGCAAAGACTCAGACCAGCCTGTGCATCCGACCAGTCTGATCAGAGCCGTTGCTGTCCGCAAGGTGCTAACTTTAACCCTAAACAACCAATTAAGCGCGAAGCAAAGACACTGATTAGACTGACCGGCTGCCTGGGCTGATCTGAGTCTTTGTGTGACGCACATGCTCTTTGTTGGTTTTGTCGTGTCGCGGTTTATTAATATTTTTGCACAGCCGTAGTGATCAGGGGAGGTGGTGTAGGATGGTATGGCGGAAAAAAATGAAAAAACACGACATAGTAAGCAGTTTTGTAATGGCGGATAATAGCAAAATTAATTTACAAAGCTTTTAGTGCAATTTACCTTATGTGTTGTAAAGCTACGTTGTAAGTTTTGCTTGAAAACAAATACCTGATATATCTTCCGGCCTTATAATTAAAACCGCTATAGCAAACCTAACCAGACTAGAGCTACAAGATGCAATTGTTGTCGCGATCTCATCAGTGTTGTTTAATTAAACTAAGCTGGAATAAAAAGGCGGAAAGTGTAAAACAAGAGCTCCGCAAGCGGGGCAATATACGCCCGTTTCTGAATATATTTTTGGCACCGTTTCATCCTTGTCTACATTGCTATCAAGTTTTTCAAGACATTTCAAACATTAAGGTTCTCAAAAGAATAGCCTTAAAAAGTAATCAAAGAGATGTGACTTAAAAAAATAAGGAAGAGGAAGCAATTATTCTTTTATTAGACATACTGTCTCAACCTAATACACATTGCTATAAAGTTTCGTCAAGATATTCCATACGGTTACCTAGTAATGACTTGCCCAAGAATAGCCGTAGAAATTAATCAAAGGGATGTAACTCCATAAATAAGGAAGGGGGAGCAATTATTCTTATATAAGACACACAGCCTCAACCTAATACACATTGCCATAAATTTTTATCAAGATATTCCATACGGTTGCCTACTTATCGCTTGCATAAGAATAGCCTAAGAAAATATTCAAAGGGAGGTTACTCCAAAAATAAGTAGGGAGATGCAATCGTTCTTATATCTGACATATTGTGTCAACCTAATATACATCACTATCAAGTTTCATCACAATAGTCCAAAGGGTTAGTTAGATATGAGGTGTACAAATATAGTCTGACAAAATAATCAAAGGGAGGTAACTCAAAATCTAAGTCAAGGGGAGTAACCATTCTTGTATGAGACACGTTGTCTTAACCTCATAAACATTGGTATAAAGTTTCATCAATATATTCCAAAGAGTGCTAAAGAATTGCCATACAAACTGCCATAGTCGAGTTTTTTCAAAAGGCTGTAACTCTGATAAAATCATTGCAGCAAAATTTCCATACGATATACGCTACTCCACATCGTAGTCTTACTATTTACAAAGTTTCAGCTTAATTGGATGAAAACTGTAGGAGCAGATATCCGGAAATGAACAGCCCAAAAATTCTAAGTAAAGGGCTGTAACTCCGCTAAAAATCATTGGAGCGTAACCTCGAAACAATATGCGCTGGTCCACCTCATAGTCTTACTATATACCAAGTTCCAGCTCGATCGGATGTAAACTGTAGGAGGAGTTATCCGGAAACGAAAAAGTTTACGACGGACGGACGGACGGATGGACAGACGGACGCCAGCGCCATAACAATATGCGTCCCGTTTTTCACACGGGCGTATAACAAAAACCGAAACTTAACAGTTGCTTTGCCAAACAAGGAATAAACGAGCCACGACACGACAAAACCAACAAAGTGGTTGCCTGGGCATCCGCCCAGTCTGATCAGAGTCTTCGCTGTCAGCATGTAGGTAGCTTAGACCCTTAGCTACCCTTTAAGCGCTTCACAAAGCGTCTGATTAGTCTGGTCGAATGCCCAGGCTGATCGGAGTCTGCGCTGGGTGCACAACCCAGTCATAGGAATTTCCCCAAATGTAAACAAAAAATTAAACTCAGAATCGAATTCAAACTTTTCACAATATTAGAAGTTTTACAGTATCATTTTACATCTCCCAAATAATATCTGACAGCTCTGCAGCTTGTGTTTATAAAACATTCATTTTCACCAGCAGTGATTATAAATGAGGCCCTACCAGAGGGGAGGGGGGTCAGTGCTCCCTAAAAATAATTCCTAAATCTCCCGAGCTCCCTCAAAATATTTCCCTGTGCTCCCTAAAAATTATTTTGCCCCCCGCTCCCCAAATCCCTAAAAGTAATACAGTTTCTAGCCAGCTCCCCAAAAATATTCAAGCATGCTCCCTAAAATGTTCGACACTTTTTATCCGTTGATATCAGGTGAAGTAACTATACATAGAGAACAAAGAATGTATACACTCGTCGGGTCTCGTTGGCGTCTGGATCTGTGTCACATATTAAGTCCTTCAGTGACCTTTAAAATAAGACCAAGGCCATCGAAATATGACCACTTCTTGAGCTTATCATAATGATGAATCCGTGCAAGTATTGTGGAATTGATCATATTGTTTCAAAAGATATCGTAGGTACAGGAATCTGTCACGCCTAATCTGATGCAGAAAAGTCAACTAGGCCATGAGCCAGATATGGTTTACCTCCCCCCCCCCCCCAGGGGGAGTTTTGTAGACCATACTTTTCTTAAAGTCCAGCATCTTAGAAGTATTTTGCAGCATGTTAGCCCTCTGGCGAGTGGGGCGTTAAGCTGTAACAGCCTGTTACATTACGCTACCCATTAAAATAATTAACATAAAATAAAAAAATATAAAAAATTATAAAAAATAGAAGTCATGTTCATATGTTTAAGATTATAATGTAGTCTAATATAACAATCCAACAGCTAAAAGTTATGATGTTTGAAACGTCACTTTATCTTACATGGTGTAATATACGTGACGTTTTTCTTTACTCTCCATTAAAATTGCAATTTCCATCCAAAACACTTTCTTTTTGTAAGTTATTCCTTTAATATTAGACCAAATGTTTGTTACTGTGTTAAAGAAAATTAATTGGTCTTTTCAGATCTGCAAAAATTATTGTCCTATCTTGTATACTATGGGAGAAATAGGATGTTGAACACAGTAACCCCTTATAAATGTTCCATATTACAATTATCCCTTTCTGTATAATTCAAGTGCTTGAACTACACTGTTGGAATCGAAAACAACAGTAAAAAGTAATATTGAATATGCCAGCCTATGTAAACAACAAGGAACAGTTTAACAATATTTTGAATGCATTTTAGTCGGCCATAATGATCGATTATATACGTTACCTAGGGCTACTTTTGTTAAAATCATATAATTTGAAGATACAATCATTTTATTTTATAGCAGTTTCTTCGTAAAATAATCTTCTATTATAAAAGAAAAAATTCATTTTGGTTTATTTTCTATGATAAGCTATTACTAGTAGTAACGTAAATAACATTAACATTTAAAATATTTTATTATACTACCTTTAATCTGTTTTTTTCCACTGTCACATAAAAAATAACTTAAATAAGTCTGGGTGTTCTTATGATATATTGTGTACTTGGACCTATCAACACTTCTCTCAGTTATTACTCTTAGGGATTCATGAGGTGTGTTTTATACGTGATTAAACACAGTATACTTCAAATTGTAATGTTAAGGGCATTGACATATTCTGCATATGTAAAACGGGTTTTGCTGTTTACTTTGTTATTATATCAAAATAAAAGTATTTCAAAATGGCATTGCCCAGTTTGTTTCTTTTCCAAATTGTACATTTGAGTTCTAAAGACAGCAACACACCTGAAATTTCGTTATATACAGCTGAAAAAAAAAATCAAAAAAAAAAAAAAAAAAAAAAAAAATACCTCAGAAAAGATAAAGTCGCAGCAATTAAAAGCCAGCATTGATTTTTCATATACAGCTCGAATAAAATGATATGCAATACCATTAAAAGCTAAGCGGGTTTGATGTGTTTAGTTTAAAACTATATAATAATCAGTAATCAACAATGCAAAATAGAGTTCCACCTTTTTTATTGAAAGGATTTGTTATAGCCTTTACGTGCACACTGAAAAACTATAAAGCAGAACAGTAAACCTGAAGTTTGGGGGCTTAAGCCAAATAAAGTTCTGCAAGTTCTGCATCAAAGCTAATGTAGATATTTGCTGGCAGCGTATACTTACTTTTATAAGACTATCGTATATTTTACGTTACCAGAGGAAACAACTTAGCTGAAGTACAGTTAAGAAGCAAATGTGCTCTCAGTGTTGGAAATGGCCAGGGGCCCGGTGGCCAAATACCCCTAATTCTTGGCTGGGGCCACCAGAAATCTCCATAATATGAACTTTAGTGGCCCAAATTTATCTTCTTTGCAATAATAAATGAATGAGATCTTCAGCTAGTAGACAATTTGGGCCATTAATGCTTTTGGCTGTTAAGCTTTTGGGCCACCACAATAATTTTGGAATTTCCAGCACTGTACTCTTGAAAATAATTAATGGTAGTGTCAATACATTGTTTTACTTAGTTCGTTTATGTAACTAACAAATATGTGTCAACCAGGAGTTTGGGAGAATAGTATCAGAAATATTTAATACAGAAAAGAGACACTGGCTCTTTACTAGTATACTGTAGCAATCTATAAATGTTATGTTTATGATGATCTATATTTCTTTGCTTTTGTTTCTGGCTCTTTAAAGTCTAACTACATTCAACCATATCCTAAAGAATCTAACAACATTCAATCGTCTCTTAAAGAATCTATTCACTAAAGAACATAAAGACACGTTTAGTTTGGCAAATATGTTTTTTTCCCAGGGACAGTGTTCCAGTAGCTCTGCACACATAATAAAATGGCAAATGAAAATGACAGAATGTATTAATGTTTGTCATCGCTGTTCAGATATTTATGAGCAAATCTTAACTTTTCTCCTTCAGAATGTATTTGCCTACATTGTAGTTGTATGCTTTGCAGCATAATATTGAGAAGAAAAAAAAAGAAAGACCCAAAAAAAGAACGACCAAACAAGTAACGTGTACAACGTATTTATTGAGAGTTTATGAATTCTTCATTTCCGATAATGATAATAATCCTTAACTAGTAATACAGTATTTCTGAAGAGCAAATAATTAAACAATAGAAATAGTGCATACCAATACATGCCAAGGAAGGGCTAACCTAAATAACTTACTGCAGTTGATCTCTGTGTCCTTGTATTACCATATTGTTTACTTTTTAGCAATAAATATGGTTGTAAACTGCTTATTTATGATATCTTACTGCTTATCAAATCATCCTTGTCCAAATATGTTAAATACTGTTAGAGAATAAAGCCCCAATTTAGTTGTTACATTACTGAAAATTGTCTGACTGAAATTTGTATTTCGCAACACCTTTAGTCCCTGGTAGTAACAACAAGTGGGAATAAAACCATGGGGTTTGAAAAATTATCTGGCCAGTTAAATATTTACAACATAATGAAAACTAGAACTCCTGAACAGGCTGAAGACAGAATGCTGTATATGTTATAAAGTATGTCACTTTCTATAATCCTTAAATTTTCACATAGTTAAAATTTTGTAATGTGTTTGATGGCAGGGAGCTGCATAAACAGATCACGTAGATCACAAATTAACATATAAGTTATGATAACGGGAGCCACACATATTTGCTAAGCCATGTAAAGCAGTTACTGTGCAAAGAGGCTCGTGGCTGATGATTCGACTGACAGCATAGAAAAATGGTGTTAATGCCGGCAGAGTTGGTACTGCTTTTGATTGCCGAGGCTGGTAGTCACAGTTGCATATTTGTATGTAGGGTATTTGAATGGCTCAGCCAACAGCACAGGTAGCGAAATTGGTTTTATCCGATCATAACGAGAACCTAAATATAAAACAGTTGCAGCATATACCAACTTATACTTACCTCATTTAATGCATAAAATTAAAAAAAAAATCATTTTTATGAAGTCACTTTTACGTGAGACTGAATTGAAGGCAAAGTCAAACTGCTTCAGCTGTAACAATTGATGTGCGTCTTGCTGAACTCTTGTGTATTTCAAAGAGCTAAATTTGCCATCTTACTACCAGTGGTAAGCTTATACTACAGCAATTAATAGTTCATGACGCCAGGGAACTAAAGTTTTGATAATAGATGACTCACAAATCTTATTCCTCGACATATTACAATTATGTAACGTAATGTTACTGTTAGATTGCTTTTCAAATATACACTATTAGATGGTTTTTTTTGTGTGTTTTTTCATAGTTTGAGGACACATAACATTGACATTTCTTCATATTTACATATAAAACAATACCTACTTAAGACCAATTAAAGATAACATTGAAACATAAAATGCAGCTGATGTTGGCCTTCTTAGCTTTTCTCTTCATTTTATAGGTTAAGTTCTTCAAAAATAAGATAGTTTCTGTCCCCATTTAATGTATCCACTGCTAATTTAAATGCTGCCTAACTTATCTAAACTGGGCATGAATCAAAGAAGATTGATGGAGCACGTATAAACTTCAGTCCACCAATTCAGCGATTTAGTCTTATTCTGGTTGTGCTTTTTTGTATTTTTGTTGTGGTTATATACGTTACATATTTATCGTGACTGCTGACGAGTTTTGTAAGACGTTAATTTGTTTCTTTTTTACACTAGAATATTGAAACAGTCATATATATGACAGTAACTTTTCTCTACACTTAAATTCTTAAAATTTGCTCCTTATATTACATGTATTTAGACATTGAAGGGGAAAAACGTCAAATGCAATGTAAACTACGTTATAAGTGTTAGTCAACTTATCCTTGACAATGTCAATTACTTTGAAACAGCGATTTATGCACTAACAGACAAAACCCATCATTATTTAGGGCGAATACTAACATGTGTATAACAATACGTATATTCTATTATAACGTAAATATGTAAATTTGGGTAGTGTAATTGACGTTGACGTCATACGTTAACGCCCCAACGTACAGAGGGCTAACGTGTCATTTTGTTTCTTATATAATGTAGTTTCAGAAAATTATAGGGTACAAAACTCCCCCTGGGGGGGGAGGGGGGTCTATGGTCAGCTCAAGGGCTAAACCGTTTAAGACCTCCCGTGACCTTGAAAATAGGGTCAAATCAAACAAACCCGAATCAGCTATTTGGCTTGTCCCAATTGTATATCCAAGCAAGCTTGATCAAATTCAACATATGCTTAGGCAAAATTCAGCCCGTTTATTCAGGAAGTGGGTACAAACTGTCACGCTGACGACGACACAGACAACAACGGGATCTGCATTAAAGCTAATACGTTTCCCTTCATCATAAAGTTGTATGAAAACCATCTTCAAAGCAAGTATATGTGTTCAGTCAACCACGAAAACTAGATTATGGTGATATTCTGGTAGCATCACCCGATTGTCTTGGTCAAGGTTCTTCCTCGACATGCGTTTGATAATTACTGGTCAGTTTATTTAGCAGCGACGCCAAGAAATATTGAAAATAGAGAACAAAAATATGAAAAAATACTGGATGTCAAAGGAAGTCTTTTTTGACATTAGATCAGTCAGGTACATAACCTTTAAAAGTTAAAAAAAATATAACTTGAAGCAGTTATAATTTTTGGCTACTATAGCAAAAGTAGCCTGTTTAAGTTAAAGTGACTTTTTTCATCTTAATATTCTGGAGTTATAGCAATTTTTATGGACATGTGGGTAATTTTCCCTGAAAGATCTCTTACATAACTTTATGACTAAGCAATAAAATTCCGTACGCATCGTCTAGAAATTGGTACGCAAGGCCCTTGAAGATCAGTAAATTAACTACTTTTTAACTTAAAACAGTTATTTTTTTGGAGATTGCAAATCTGACCTTGGCCTAAATAATTTTAGACATAACCTAAATAAGTTATTTTCTACAGCCTCACTTTGAAATTAGTGGTTAATAGGATAATTTTTAACTGCTTCAAGTTAAATTTTTGAACTTTTAAAGGTTATGTACCTGACTTTAGATGTTAAAATCAAACCAAATAATATATGGAAACACATTTGAGGATGTTCTATTAAACATTTTATTAAATTTGAAACAATAAGAGCCATTCCTTAATACTTGCATGGGTATATCATTATTACAAGCTTAAGATGTGGTCAGATTTCGATGACCTTGACCTTGTTTCCAAGGTCAAAGAAGGACTTAATATGTGACACAGACACAGATGCAGACGCCAACGAGACTCGCACTGAAGCCAAAATGTATTCCCTCACCTTTAGTGACGGGGGTGTGGGGCATAAAATAACAGTTTAAATAGTAATTTGATCAAAGTTTCGTAATTCTAGGTCATAAAATTGAATGAAAACCATCTTCCAAGCAAGTTTATGTGTTCAGTCAACCATGAAAACGAGGTCATTGTGAAATTCTGGTCACATCATCTGATTGTCCTGGTCAAGGTGCTTCCTTGACATGAGTTTGATGATAACTGGTCTGTTTATTTAACAATAATGCCAAGAACTATAGAAAATTGGAGACAAAAATATAAGAAAATGCTAAATGTCAAAGGAAGTCTTTTTGGCAACATATTTTCAAATTAAACCAAATAAAATGTAATGAAAATATATTTCAAATTTTATTTTAATCATTTTATTAACTCCTGTCTGTCTGTTGTACACTTCTACCAAATGAGAATGTTTTAACAAACAGGCTTAAACCATGTTGGATTACCCCACCCACTTCGGTGGACCCCTAGCTCAGTAAGTAGGGCTTTCCGACCAAAGTCACATATGGTTTAATAAACTAGACACATTGGAGTATACCATCAGTTAAAAAAAAGAAAACTTTGGTAGGATGCAGAAAACCCACCTTATTGACCCCCCGCGAGACAAATCTCGGGAAGTTCCCATGACTTTCTCGTGTCACGGCTCAAATATATATTGAGGATGTAAAACTTTTAGCGATTTGATGACGCTCTTGAGAGAAAAAAAAAATAATAAAAACTGTTACAGACACCAGCCCAGGTTTATTAAAAGGATCACAAATCGCTTTGCTGGGTAAGAAAATACATGGTTTCATTTTTTTTTTCTAAGAAAATGATTAAAACATTCAATGATACCGATATAACCTGTAAGAAAATGCGTTCAGAGTAAAGAATGAAAGCTTGCGGAAAGTGTGTATTATGTTTCTTCAACTAAAAGGTCAACTATCTTATCCAGCAATTTATACATTGCACCACTAACAAAAACATCATTCATAATTTAATATGAATAATCCCAAAAGTGTAGGATAGGCGCAATTACCGTCTGATGCTCTGTAAATTTTCAATCCCCTGAGTATGCTGCGTCACAGAGTTTATCTGGATGAGCTATCTGTATCGTTTTTAAAGGAAGTTCTTGTTGAATCTGAAAGTCACCGTCTGCTATTTGAGGTATTTGCACTTTGTGCAAAGAAATTGCAACCTCTAACAAGACACAAAAATCTATAACGCTGACAAATATCCGAGAGAAATCTTTAACTGTGTTTTGAAACAACGGAGGAATAAACAAAATACAGAAACACACTGATGAAGTAAAACAAACTTCTGTATCCGTTTCCACATGATATTAAAAATAATTGATATTTCCCCACTAAAACATTTTCATGGAATCGGTGACACATATTTATCCGTTAGTATGTAATATTACTTTGGGGATAAATGTGTTCAAAACTGTCATATAGAGAGGTTAATCGTCGGTGTATTCTCGGAAATTTCGTTTTACGGCGATGCGTCAGCGGAGCTGTAATAGGCAATTTGCGACCATAAAACTGACGGTTTACCTCCCAAAATGATAATTTTCATTACAGCTATCCCCATTTTAATGCATTTTGTCTGATTTTCTTCTTTTAAAGTGTACTATATTGCACTCAAAGCAAGCCCTGTCAGGATATACTGTCGCAAATTTTTGACGTTATCGAATCAGACGTTGGTTAGATATCTGCAGCTAATGTGCCCCGCGGAATGCGACAGTAAGTGTGGCTCGGAGAGGGATGCTCGTTGCCTGTCGAGACATGCCATCGTATCTTTTCTATCAAACTTTTGGGGTTTAGCGACACTGAAGAAGTTAAATACAGAAACGCGCGTCTGTCGCACTAAATTAGGTATGAATACGTTTATATTAGATTTGTAAGTGCATCAGACTATGAAATAAAACCAAGAAGTTACCATTCCGAAAGGGGCGAAAATCCCTTAAAATGATATCCCAATTTTCCCATACCTATTTCCATACTTTTTGCCCAGATATAAAACAACTATATCAAACGTCAATCAGCGGCGGCAATGCAAGCCCAAATAATACGATTTTCATCATCCCATGTTTGCATTTGTTGAATCAAGTCAATGTACCTGTCAAATTTTCAGTTGAATGGGATAATAAGTGCTGATTATATAAACCAAAATACAATTTAACCGTAACGACTACTGGTTTCGGTAATGACCTTTGGTGTATTTCTTTAAAGCGATTATCAGAACATCATATAAGGGCCGAATCATTTATAATTACGAGGCTTGTTCGGAAACTATTGAGACACTGTTCATTTTTCGATATAAAATTAACGCCGTTGGTTCAAAATCGGTACAGTTATAATATAACTCTTCGCAATTCACAATACATTGTATCGAGACAATAATATGATAACATGAAATAAACGTTTTAGTAGTCGCTGGTATGCTTACATGGAGCACGCCGTTAAATTGCGGAAGTACGAAAATTTCTTAAAAGAACATAGAAATAGCAGGACAACGTCAACTCAATTTGCGCTATATTGACGTTGCGACTCTAACGTGAGTATGTGAAAGTATGGCAACATTCGCGTGAAAATCAAGCAAGTTGCAAGCTTTCAGTGGAAAACGGTAAAATTTAAATCGCAGCGTCATTATGAGTTTCGAGATAAAGGCGGAGCAGCGATCGTTCATAAAATTTTGTGTTGAATTGGGAAAGACGCCAGTAGAGACAAAAAAATGTTAGAAATGACACAGAGCGGTAGCGGTGTATCTCGGGCACTTGTTTATCGATGGCATAGACGTTTTACGGATGATCCATCATTCCATATACTGCAAAAAATGGTGGTGGAAGTCCAAAAAGCATCACGGAATCACTGACTTCAGAAGTGTTCAATGCTTTTAGAGAGGATGCGCGACTCACTGTTCGGGATATTGCTGTGCAATTCGATATTGGTACCGCAACAGCACATAAACTTATGACAGAGAACTTAAACATGAAGCGTATATGTGCACGCTGTTTGCCGAGGCTCCTGACATAAAACGACCGTCAACGGAGAGTCTCAGCATCGCAGGCGTTTCTCAAGAGATGGCGGGCCGGCGGTGACAATTTTCTTGACCGGATCAAAACAACGGACGCGACTTGGTTGCATTATTATGACCCGGAGACCAAGCAACAGTCTAGCGTGTGGGCAGTGAAAAGATCGGCTCCTCCAAAGAAAGCGCGCGTCTGCAAGTCCGTTGGGAAGCAAATGTGCATACTGTTTATGGACCGGAAGGGGATTCTGTTGTCGCACTTCGTACCTCATGGCCAAACTGTCAATTCAGCGTACTACTCGAAGGTTAGTTGTGCTAATATCTAAGTTAACAAATCATATGAAAGCATAAACCAATTAAATCAGCATGTTACCGATTATATAATGCCGACATTTATGTGTATACCAGCCGAGTGTTGCCTTATATTTTTCCGGTTGTTAGGCGGGATCTTATACAGGCGATTCGCAAGAAGCGGCCGGAGCTCTCACAGCAGCTTGAGAATCTTATATTTCATCAGGATAATGCACCAGCGCATACAGCAGCGACGACGCATTTGGAAATCGGACTACTAGGATTCTACCAGATCACTCATCCGCCTTACAGTCCTGACCTGGCACCCATGGATTTCGCTGTTTTTCCTCATGTCAATGCTGAGTTGCGGGGTATCAAGTTTAGTGATTTCTGTGAGCTGAAGCGCGCCACCTTAAATGCTGAGCGGAGACTAGATGAACAGTGGAGCAAAATATATTTGATAAGTGGATTCAGAGACATAGGAAGTGTATTAAGTTGGATGGAGTGTACTTTGAGAAAGAGTGATCGCTCTTTTCTGGTTTGACGTCAACTTGAATCTGAATGACGTCGCGTTAATGGCGCTAGCGTGCTTCGATGGGCGAGGTAATGAGTTGCAGACGGAGTTTAAAACCGAACAAGTGGTCTCTGTGCCTTGATATTAGGCACGATGATAAACAATAAGTCCAGGTATTCGGTGATGTAAATTCAAGTTCGTAGCTTTACTTGTTTCCTTGTTATTTCCTTTGTCTCATTTGTTTCCGAACAAGCCTCGTAGGTGGGGCTGGGGCGGGTACATTTTCACATTTTTACACGAGTCACAAAATTTTTCACGTCGATCCTCCCAGTCTCGCCAGAAATGGTTTTCTGTTTTTCGCCAACCCGCCACCCCCTCCCTACCGTTACCCACAGAAAAAGGTGATAAAAAGTTTAAGGCTCCCCCCCCCCACCCTTACACTTACGATAAAGACCACATTATCTATGTTATCTCGACAAACTGTCCTCAATCAAACCAATAAACAAACAAACAAAACAACAACAAAAATATTATTTTAATTTTACAGGTTAATTATTTTTACAGACCAATGGTGCGTTTAATGGTTTCTACACTTTACAAATGTTCACCCAGTAATCCTATGCTGAAATACCTATAAAGTAAAAAAATAGGCAGTGATCAGGAATTAATACAATCAAATACCACATTCCGCTCTCAAAACCAACAGAGCACACACGCACGAAAAATTGACACAACTTTACGAAAGACACGCACGGTAAACCGAATGAGCAGCTCTTTTCCGAACAGGTGGTCATTCAGCTACCCTAATCAAAAACAGCATTTGTTCTTATATTAAGTGAAGTATTGGGGCTAAGCCACCAGAAGCCAGAGCAGGAGTATTGGGGCTGCGCCTCCAAAAGCCAGAGCAATTTTACTGTCTATAGGCACCTGGGGGAGATCAGATGTCACAAACGCATTTACTGATCGGCAAGATAGACTATTTTATACTGTTTTCCTAAGTGACACAGCTCTTCCTAGTGGAGTCTGCTTTTGATGGGGGAGTTTTTTTCTACGATAACAAATTGTTCCGATATATAAGGGGATATGCATCAGGACCTCATCCCCCATATGCTGTACGAAGTATATGATCCCCTTTCTCAATGACGTATTTCTCAATGACGTATTGATTTTGGACCCCTCTCCAATCCCCAGTAGATCACCAAAAAATTCCGACCCCTCCACTTCCCCTGAATGTACCCGCCGCTGCCCACCCCATCAGATAATAAATGACTCGTTCCTTACACATTTATATGGAACACCTTGGGCTAGACAAAGTTTGAAGCACTTTTGAAACGACTGGTTAGAATTCGTCAATGAGAAAATTAGCAGGCATTAGTTCAAGATAGTTTGCAAATTGCGCATTGTCATGCAAATGATCTTGAAATACGACTGAATAGCTGACATTTAAGTAGTTGTTGTACAGAAAACGTGCCAGAACAAGCAGAAAAGCGCAAAACAAGTCAACCTTTTGAGGTGTTACGTCACAAGAGACAACTTGGCAACTTCTCTTGCATCATAAAAGGGCATACACTTTCTGCAATAAATGGTTGGTTTTATTCCAAAATGACAAATGATTTAATTCTTATCAGACCCATATTATATATGAAATAAATCAGTATTAAACTGGCGCCTGACACCCGTTCCGGGACGTCTTGTGCCAGGCCCACCGTGGTTTAACTGGTAGGTTTCTTCTACTCCGGAATTTCATTATTGCTATTTCTGCGAGTCCTATTCGTTTTATCTTAGTTTTAATTTTGATTTCTATGTTCCTGAGATATTACATTTATGAATCTTCCACGCAAGCCAAACAACTACTAGTAAGTGTCTGATTAATCAAGGCAGGACCAAGGAGTCCACTGCAAACTGGTTAAGCTCCCCACCCCTCTGCCCCAGTAGTTTCACTGCTGGCCGTCACAAGGCGGCACTTCTGTTTTGGTTCTTTCATGCATTGTTTGTTGCTTCTTCTGTTTTGACATATGGTTTGTTATTTTAAGGCTAGCCCTTGCATTAACACAAAATGAAAATAGGTAAAAATAGATGTTTAATGTTTTTCGGATAATTTGTTCTTGCTGTGGGGGTTGGTGCTTTTCGTATGTGTGCTGTCTCTTTCCCACATGGTTGTGTGGGCGGTTGTTGGTTTTGTTGGGTCGAACAACTATAAGTCTAAGTACCTGACGAATCAAGCAGAACAAAGGGCAAGGGTTGGACGACCACAAACCGGTAAAGCCCACCAGTTATTTCATTACTGGCCGTCCCATGGCGGCAGTTCTGGTTCTTCTTGGTTGTTCATGTGTTGTTTGTTGATGTGTCTGTTATTGATATATGTTTGTGATGTTACGGCTAGCCCGTTGACCACCTACATGGGAAATAGCTGTTCAGATGGCTGCCACTGGTGATATATTTGGTGGTTACTAATTGTGTGTTTTTTCTCTTTCCCACATGTTGTCTTGGGTGGGATCTTGGATTAAAATATGTCAGTTCCTGAGAGTTTTTCTACTTACTTTTCTAAAACCAGTATGTTGTTTCTCTGAAAAAATATAGATGCCGCCAATCAACTTTAATCGGTTTTTCTGCGTATGCATTCTCACAGTTTATTCTAATAAGACATTTCTTTGTTGTTTAATCTTATACAACGATATTCGCTGCCGACACTATGGCTTTCTAGCAAACCTAAATGCAGCGTAATAAGGACGCTGTACTGCAGTAACTTCCATAGAGGTACGGAATAATGTCATCATTTCTTTTTATAGCAACAAACACCTTTCGACTTCATATTTATATAGTCCTTTTTCGTTTTCTTTGCAGTGTTAGAATCAGACCTCAACTTATCTGATAAATCGCTGCTTATAAAACAATACAATTCACAGCTGATCACGGGTCCCTTCACAGTCTTCTTCAGCCTTCCTGATAAATAGAATCTATCATTGGTCTCCGATGCGGACAGGGAAATCCCGACCCGAGGGCATACGGGGTGTGTCTGAAACGAGGCTTGTCGAGTCTCCGACACACCCCGTGTGCCCGAGGGTTGGGATTTCCCTGTCCGCATCGGAGACCAATGATTGATTATTTTTCTTACCTACGATAATATTTACTTCAAATTGAACGGGGAACTAATAGGCCTTTTTCATGCAAACGTGTACAAGTGTAAGTAGTACAACCGTGTCACCCTCATGGCTGCTGTACATAGTGAACAGGCAAGTAAAAAATAGGTCCTTGACAAATCCGCATTTTTTAATTTTCTAATTGAAATGTATATTAAAGAACAAAAATTGTATTGAGACGACTACAGAAAGCGCGTGTATGACATTAATTGTGACGTAACGTCAACGTCATTTCAAACGTCAGTTGGTAACGTCCTCAAAATGGCGGCCTCCTTGACAGTGTTTGTCACGGTGAAACATTGACTATTTTTACTTTAAGACCTTAAAACAGGCTATAATGGGATTACAAAGAATGAATATCCTTTCTTGGGTTGGATTTTATCGGTGTGGTAATTCATTCGTATGAAAGAATAATGCATAAAGTATGGAATCGCCAATCCGGGCGGACCGTATTTCAAGGAGCGCGTAGTGGTACACAGAATTCAAGCTCGTGTGAGCTGTCCCAGCCCATGGGCAAGACAGAATTTTCCAGCACCGCTAAAAATAGAACAAACTCTGTCTCGTAGGTACACTGGCGCTCACGTATTTGTACACATTCAAAACGCGTCGGGGACGCAGTTGATGCGCGCGGGATACGCGGTAATTATGGACGCGAATATTTTAGTAGCCAATGAAAATTCGTTCTCAGTTTTGCGTATACCGCGAAGCGACGCGTGCAACGCGCATTTTATGCAAATTTCATGGATCCAATCAAAATTGCGCACATGATACGGGTAGTGACGTAGTCCTTTGCGTCTCAACGCGCGCGTACGGGAACCAATCAAAATCGCGTATTGAATGCGCATTTTAGTGAGGTCAACTTTAAGTAAATCATGTGAAAGAAAGAGCCATTAGTCTACATCAAGCTTGATGTCGAATGCTCATTTGGTCTTACTTGAACCATATAACGGGAAAGAAAGAAAAAAAAAGAAGCCTAGAAACTCGACCGGCAACTCAAAACTAAATGCGACTGGGACAGTCCCATGACACTTCGCCACAGTGACCTATATATAGATAGGTCACTGTTCGCCATTGAAGTGGAAATAAATCGCACTCTTCAGCCATAAATTCCTTTCGTATCAGAAATTAAAATCGTGGAATCTGAAATTAATATGGCCTTTATGGAAAATAAGTGTCAGGCGGCAGTCACTTTGAATCTTAAAGAATTCAAGTCAGGATGGGGGATAAAAACCTTTGATCTGTGACCTATAAATAGCAGTGACCTGGAGGGCTGATTGGAGTTTTACGAGAGCATGTTTGGGAGAGGAGTGGTAGGTCACTGCTCTGATCAACATGACTTGGAAACGGCTGTCTCCAGAGCAGTGTCCTCAGCCCTATCCTATTCATTGTAATAATAAATACCCTTGATGATGCCCTGTGGGGGGGGGGGGAGGAGGGGGCAAACCTCTCTCTTTCTCAGTTTGCAGATGACAGTGCTATCTGGACCTACCACTCCTCTCCCAAACATGCTCTCGTAAAACTCCAGTCAGCCCTCCAGACAATCAAGATATGGTCCACGCTCTGAAAATGCCCACTATTAAGACAAAGGCTATAATTTTCCCTTACAAAAAGATTTAATATTGATCACTTTAAAAAATCTCCCTTTTTGGGACAGAAATAGAATTTAGTGACCATATCATCTTCCTGGGCATGATCCTAGATAGCAAACTAACATATGGGGTCAGCATATTAAAAATCTGATTGAAAAATGTAATAAAGACCTAAACCTCATGAGGATGGTTTCAGGCACCTCCTATGAAGCACATAAAAAATCCTATTGACATTATATAAGGCCCTAATCCTCAGTTAAAGTCGATTATGGTGCCCAAGCTTATAACTCGGCACCCAAACATCTACTCTCAAAGCTCAAGACCTCATCCAAAACAACTTAGCACTCCCTATTGCTACGAGGGCATGCCACTCCGCCCCTATTACTGCTTTAGAAGTTGAATGTGGAATTAAACTCCTACAGCTGAAGGTGCCGGGCTGCGTAGCGCAATCGATAGGGCACCTGAGTCATGCCAGAGGTCTTGGGTTCGAGAACCCGGTTGGGCCACATACTTCGTTTCTCCTTCCGCTGATTCAAGAAAGGCAGTTGTCAATTATTGACCACCGGCACTTACAACCATGCCAAACCCTCAAAACTGGACGTTTATCCCCTAATAAATGAAGCAGTAACTGAAAAATGGCAATCCCAATGGACCAATAGCAACAAGGGCCACACCTTCCATTTCGTCAAACCAAAGGTTAAACTTCAATGTGACGTATATAGTCTCAATAGACGTTTCGACATAGCCTATTCCGGACTAAGGCTGGGACACTGCGGGCAGGGCTGCCTTCACTACAGTAACCAGTCCCCCCTATGCCCCCACTGCAATGATGCAGAAGATCTCAACCGTATCTTCTTTGACTGTGTGGCCCCATAACAATCAAAGGCGAGACCATAGAATCCACCATATTCAAGTTAGGCTATCACACAATAGACCTGAGACTGCTCCTGTCTCCCCCAAAGAAACATGCAAATACAATACAGAAGGCAGTCTTTGAATACCTAGACAAAACCAATATCATTGCCAGGATATAGATTGATTCCAATACAATAGGGAAAAAATCCCCCTAATTTTCTCTAATTCGAGCCCCTGTTGCTAACCACCTACCAAACCCATTTCCCTAAATCCCTGGATCCACATTAATACCCTACTAGGTGCAATGCTCATGACAAAAACTCCCATTACCCAGTAAAAGCCCCAGAACCCATCTGTACGACTACAACCTGACTTTCCCTACGGTCGTATAAATAACTTTTGTCTATTGACAATAAAGGCTAAAATTAATGTGTATCCAACCTCCTTAACCTCACACCCAGGCTAAGTTACCTGGAAACTAAATGAACCATAATAAGGTTCAGCACATTTGCTCCCTAGAAACAGCCAAAAGAAACTGCCCTCTTTTCCCGTCAATCCACAATAAGAAATAAGCTATAGTCCTCTGGTCCATTAATAATACTCTTCATTTCTTCCCCACCCCCGAATTAATGTGTATCCAACCTCCTTAACCTCACACCCAGGCTTAGTTACCTGGAAACTAAATAAACCATTATAAGGTTCATCTCATTTGCTCCCTAGATACAGCCAAAAGAAACCGCCATCCTTTTTGAACAACCCGCAATAAGAAATAAGCTACTGTCCCCGTGTCTATTAATAATATTCTCCATTTCCCCTCCAAAAAATAATGTGTATCCAACCTCCTTAATCTCATACCCAGGCTTAGTTACCTGGAAACTAAATAAACCATTATAAGGTTCAACTCATTTGCTCCCTAGAAACAGCCAAAAGAAACCGCCGTCCTTTTTGAACAACCCGCAATAAGAAATAAGCTACTGTCCCCGTGTCTATTAATAATATTCTCCATTTCCCCTCCAAAAAATAATGTGTATCCAACCTCCTTAATCTCATACCCAGGCTTAGTTACCTGGAAACTAAATAAACCATTATAAGGTTCAACTCATTTGCTTCCTAGAAACAGCCAAAAGAAACCGCCGTCCTTTTTGAACAACCTGCAATAAGAAATAAGCTACTGTCCCCGTGTCTATTAATAATATTCTCCATTTCCCCTCCAAAAAATAATGTGTATCCAACCTCCTTAATCTCATACCCAGGCTTAGTTACCTGGAAACTAAATAAACCATTATAAGGTTCAACTCATTTGCTCCCTAGAAACAGCCAAAAGAAACCGCCGTCCTTTTTGAACAACCCGCAATAAGAAATAAGCTACTGTCCCCGTGTCTATTAATAATATTCTCCATTTCCCCTCCAAAAAATAATGTGTATCCAACCTCCTTAATCTCATACCCAGGCTTAGTTACCTGGAAGCTAAATAAACCATTATAAGGTTCATCATATTTGCTCCCTAGAAACAGCAAAAAGAAACTGCTCTCTCCTCCCAACAATCCACAATAAGAAATTAGCTACAGTCCTGTTGTTGACTAATAATATTCTCCATTTCCCAAAATATTAGAACACTTTCTTGCCAGGGTTCTCGGTTTTCAGTCACCTTGATGATCATTCATCTCTGGCCCCATATGCTGAAAATTTTTGCAGCATTAAATTGTTTTCTGGAAATCGAGGTTTATCTTGGAATGTACGTTACTATTCTGCCTTCAGCCAAAACTACATGCTACAAATGAAATATTCTTAAACTTTATTTTGTTTACTTTTACTCTGTGTAGAGGATATCTGTTTCGATTCGGCACAGATTGCTCTGCAATAAGGTAATCCGAAGAGAACCCACTTGTCTGTTCAGACTATACCATTTCCAATTTAATGCAAGTTACTTCGTAGTAAAATAATGTTTTTGATTGGGTGCAAGTTACTTTGCAGTAAAGTAAATGCAGCCTGCTCAAATGTAAACATGACCTAAACATGCCCGAGGTCAGTTCAAAAATAAATTTTAATGCGGCTTTGCTTCGGTTTGCTGTTAGACAGGACTTTTAATCCGAAGTAAAAGTTAATTCGGATTCGATCCAAGGTACTCTGTAGGATTAGTTTAATTACTCCGAATTAGTTTTTAATTCGAATAAGATTTGCTAGTCTAAACAGTTAATTCAAAGCAAATTCTGATTCGATTCGGATTAAAACTCTAGTCTAAACAGGATTATTGAAGGTATAGAAAATGCAGGCATGCGAATGTTTTTACATTGTCTCAAAGGCAAGGATAATTGCTTATTTGTGGCCTTGGTTGTGGAGAAAACTGCAGTACCTGAAGAATACCACCAACCTTCCTGCAGAGACTGTCCGAGTGATTCTGCTTCCTGCCGAGGATCTCGGCAGGAAGCAGAGTCACGTGGACAGTCTCGGTAGGAAGACAATTTTCGAGGACAGAAGTCTCTGCAGGAACAGTGACCTATAAATACAGTGACTCGCGTCTTCACCTTTCGGTCCAAAGAGGCGTGTCGCGCATACGACTGCAGCGCCTCCTAGCGGAGCGCCATTTTTAATACAAGCTGAAAAAGCTTGAATTTCTGTCAAAAGTTAACGGCGTACATCGCCCATTTTTATCGGTGATTTCATAGTGAAATTATTATGCAACGATAAGGTAAGCTTTGAATTTTATAATGATGTATTAGTATATAAGTTTTGTGATGATTTTGCTTGGTTTTGGAGTTCATTTTTAACGATGTAAATTGAGAAACTTTGGTCACTCGAAACAAAATGGCGACGACGCTGTGAAAACCATCCCTTCTTTATGATGTACTCCGTCGTTAATAAGGTTTGAGGTAATATTTTAGTATTAGAAAACGAAAGGGGAAGGACCAAAATGTTGTTTAATATCATTTTCGTGACAATTATTTACTATTTTGATGGTCTTATGACAGTATAGAAATAGGCTTATTTAGGAAAGTAGCGAAAATCAGCAAATCAGGATGTTCAAAACCCCACTCCCCCGTTTTTAAATAAGGCTCCCAAAATAACTATTTTTGAGCCTCGCAATGATATTTTTCATAACGTTGAATGCCTTACAAATTGTTTGAGTGCTATTTTATGCAATTTCGTGCCGATTTAATGGGTCAAAATAATCTTAATATAAAACTTGTTTTTCACAGTTTTCGCAATACAACAATGAGTTCAGAGGGTTGGTTAGTTATGCATTGAAGAATTTGTCAGCGACCAAAGTTTCTTATTTCACATCAATACAAATTAATCCCAAAACCAAGCAAAATAATCAAAAAACTTACTATTCTAATACATCATCATAAAATTGAAAGCTTACCTTAACGTTGAATAATATTTTGATTACGTAAACATTAAAAAAATAGGCGATTCACGTCGATAACTTCTGATAGAAATTCCAACCCACTCAGCTTAATTAAAACCTATGTCACTGACTTACTTCAATTTTCAATGCATGCATATTCTCCTAAGTAAGAGAGAGCCAAGATCAAAATCCTCATCCAAATGCAAAATAAAAAAGTTTCCCGTATTTATATTGAAAAGCCCTCCAGCCAGTTTTTTCGTGTGTTTTTTTTTCTAACTACGTCAAGTAAAACTACCGTATAAAAACTTGGCAAGTTTGGTATCACAATTTCGGAAATTAAGTATACAATTTAACGCAAACGTTTGTAAGAACACATTATTTATACAGATAAAATAAAACAATGGTAATATAAAAATATTTCTAGATGCAAAATAAGCGGTCGACAGAATTATCGATTTTTTTCAGCCACTCACCTGTTTTGCGGCGCGACAAGCGTCTATTGGAAAAATACCTATATTTAACGGGAGATGCGAGTCACTATATATATAGGTCACTGGCAGGAAGCAAGAGCTCGCGGACAGTCTCGGCGGAAGCCAAATATGATGTGAAGTCCTCCGAGACTGTCCGCGCGTTCTTGCTTCCTGCAGAGACTTCTGTACATGATAATTGGCTTCCTGCCGAGACTGTCCGCGTGACTCTGCTTCCTGCCGAGAGGCTCGACAGGAAGCAGAATCACACGGACAGTCTCTGCAGGAAGCCATTTATCATATACAGAAGTCTCGGCAGGAAGCAAGAACTCGCGGACAGTCTCGGCGGAAGCCAAATATGATGTACAGTCTCTGCAGGAAGCGAAAATTAGAGGAATCGATTATACCCTGTGGTATTGTTTAACTCAATATAATAGTCTGGGTCCTAATTTTCACTGGTCAGTTTAACTCTTAGCGAGGGTGACCGTCTGTGTTCTGGCCCAGATAAGTTGTGACTTTTTTTGTTTGTTTGTTTGTTTTCTGGGTTTAGAAGTTAAGAAAAATAGAAGTTATGTATAGTTTCTAAGCCTAGAAGTTCTATTATAGATAATTAATGAGTCCCATTGAATTCAGAAATCGAGACGTTACGAGTTGTTATGTAAAAATTGACCCAGATAATGTGGGACTACTTTATGGTTCCCGTCTTCTGCGTATCGATTCGGTCAGATTCCCGGTAGAGAGACCGAGACAATATTTAATTTATATTGTTTTAAGCTATCTTAAAACTATTTTAATTAGGCCAACGTACAATCTGCGGTTGTACGCGTATTGAACAAGTCATGAATATTCATGTTATCATCGTTCGCGTCTCCCGCGTCGAGACGCGTCAGGGCGCGTCTAGACGCGTCTGATGCGCGGTTCTAGGTGATACGCACGCAGCACGCGCATGCAACGCGGTACGAACGCGTTTTTGGTGTACAAATACGTGAGCGCCAGTGTAAGAAAAGCCTTTCTCCCCTTCCAGAAGAAACAAGAAGTTGTAAAAATTCAAAAAATTCTAATTGGTAGAAGGGGAAGCCTCCACTTTAATATATGCAGCATGGTTACTAGCATTTAAAGTCAAATGAGTGAGTGATATGGGTTTTACGGCACATCAGCACCAAAAGGGCTATTTCGCGCCGAATTAAAGTCAAATAAATAATGTACTAGTATTATGGTAGTGCTCATAAAATGTTTTGTTCTATTTTGATGATAAAATGGTTATCTTTATTTTGTTTAAAACAAGATTTGAAAAATGCTTTATCAAAAGTGTTAGTGTTTTACTCAGGCCAGTTGACGACTTCAATCCTATATGATACCTCCGATCAAATGATGCGGGCAAACTGAACGTGAATAAATTCCCATATTGAGTCTGTATTCATTATTTTTTCATCTTGCTCTATATAATTTCTTTTTTTAATTTAGTGAATAAAAATCAATTAAACGCGTTCTTCAGGTCGAGCGTTTTTCAAGTAAATCATTGTCATATGTCTTGTGACTTTTATGGTACATTTAAGGTTCAGTTAGCGCATGTTTGCATGTTTGACATCTTTGAATTGTACTTAATAACGACATCGAAAAAGTCGACATCTTTGTTGAAGTAAATTGATTTCTAAATTTTCCTCAACTACCGAAATGTAGTTCGAAGCGAAGAATTTCTGCTCTTTTACAAAATATTTGTCTTTTGAGGATAAGCTAATTATCTCGAGTGGGTGCTTTTCAATTCGCCTATGCGAAAGTACACGAAGAGCTGTTGATGTTGTCTTAGCATCGGCACGTCAGCAACCGCAATGGATGTTTTGGTTAATTTTAAAAGTATTTTCTATGATGGGCAAGGCGCTTCAGCCGAGCTATCCTGAACGAGAACATGGCTTGTTCTAGTAACGGTCGGTTCAGCAAACGTACGCTTCCTCATTTTCTGTAGGTCCTGCACGAAGCTTGGTCCAAATGGGTTAAGAGATAGTTGGAAACATTGGATGTAAGATTAAAGAGGCACTTCGCGTGATGTGCGCTTCGAGACAACCTATTATGATATTATATATTAGAAGCTTCGAAAATTATTTAATTGAAAATATGATCAAGTTACACGTAGGAGTGCATTAAGTTTAGTGTCACAAGACGTCTGAGAAGAATCAATTAAAGTAGACTGGCCTTTCTCTCATTTTTACATAATTTGACATTCAGGATGAAGATGAATCGTTTGCCCTTTAATTAAAAATATATGCAATGATCAGGAACTAATACAATCAAATTCCACGTCCCGCGCTACAGCTCTTTCCCAAAACAGGTGGTCATCCAGCTACCCTAATTAAAAACAGCAGCATCATCTATTTTCTCCTATTTAAGCGCCAAAAATAGTAGAATTTTCAAACAGCGCCCGCCTTTTCTGGATCTTCACTGTTGGCCCTCTAACGTTACTCTTAGAATTATGATAAAAATTGGACAGTATTTTTTTCTAATTTTGGAGACGTAAATTTTTTCATCTGCTTTGCTAGGCGCTTGAAGGGTTCAAAATGAGCTGTGATACGCTGAAAGACGCTTAGCGCTAAAACTCGAAACGTTAAAATTCATTCGGCCAATGCTACAACATTTGAAAAGGTTTCATATTACATTCAGATTAGGTAACAGGTATAGGAAGAGCAACCGATATCGAAAGTTATTGAAATCGACTATTTGCATATAACTACGAACCAACGATATGATTACTTAGACAATAAACATGCATTGGCGTGATAATCTTTTATGTTCACTGTCACTTTGTACCACTTCGCGTCTTCCGAAACATTACTGGTTGTGGGAGCATCTTCTAACATCACAACGAGCTATCTGCTTTACCCCACTCCTACAGCCTTTAGGGATGATACAAAGCTAATATGTGCCCATCCTAACAATTTTCATCATATATTCGGCCTGTAACAGTAATCAATCAAATTTCGAGTATCCCGACTAAGCCTGGCCCCGAGGTTATAAAACTTTTAACATGCTCAACTCAGCTGAGCATGAAATTCAAGATGCCCATTAATATAAAAATACCAAGAAATTCAGCATTTTTCAGGCTCAGATAAGCCAAGAAGGCTATTTTTTCTGCTAAAAAATATTAAAATTGTTGGCATTTTAAAAATTTTGAGCAGAAAAAAATTCGTGCTCAGCTGAGTTGAGCATGAAAAAAGTTTTATAACCTCGGGGCCAGATGTGAATGAGATATCATCATACCATCTTTGGCCTATATACACTGTTCTCGGTGAGGTGAGCAAGACCACCTTAGCAAAATACGGTCGGCTTATTTATCATGATCTATCCATACATGAAATTTCAAATGCCTAGATCAAGTGGTTCTTAGACAAGAGAGCTGCTTCCAAAAGCACTGTCGAACGGACTAAAGGATGGGCAGACTAATAGACGAACAGACTAATATACAAACGGACAAGGCGAAAGCAATATGCCCCTCAGCTTCTCGAAGTTGGGGGCATAAACACCTGATTTGGCACCATCACTGTATAAATTAAAATCGACGTACTTGTTATTTGTTCACTGGTTATTTTGCCTTCCCATCCCAGCCTCGCGAGTGTAATTTCGATTGTTGGTAACGCGTTTGGTTTTCTTGGCATTGATCCCCGTCTGACAAATATATGATTAAATGATCAAAATGTTGCACAATATTCTTTATCTCTGTTTTGTACAGATCCTCATCGGGTCAATCTTTGCCATTGTAAGGATATTGTACAATAGCTTTCCGCCAAATTTTCAAAGGGTATTTTGTGACTTCCTGTTCACTTCACTGAAAGATTATTTTGGGTTGATTGGTTGGTTGTATGGGGTTTGCGTTTTGTTTTACATAAAAGAGAAATAAAGAGTTAGAATGTTAGAAATAAAAACAAAATAGACAAAAATAGATGTTGATGCTTTTTTTGATTGGGGTAGCTGAATGACCATGTGTTTGTGAAAGAGCTGTTCTTTTTTCAAATTTTCAAGGGAAGAATGTGCTCCCTTGAAAGCGAATTGTTTCAGTCAAGTCTTGCACTCATTTATGAAAAGGCACCATGACAGTATATGGGAGCAAACAGGAAGTCACGAAAGTTGTTTTCTTTTGTTACAATAACAAAAAAAATACATATGAGCCGCGACACGACAAAACCAACAATGTGGTTGTGCGCCCAGCGCAGACTCAGATCAGCCTGGGCATCCGCCCAGTCTTTGCTGTCCGCATGGAGGTAGCTTAGACCCATAGCTACCCTTTAAACGCTTAGCGAAGACTCTGATCGAACTGGGCGGATGCCCAGGCTGATCTGAGTCTGCGCTGGCCGCACAACCACATTGTTGGTTTTGTCGTGTCGCGGCTCATATAAGTTAACCTAAATCAAGACCTACATCAGTTGGTCGAATTGTGACCTAATTAATGTCTCATTTTCGGAGCATACTTTCTCAAAGGCCAGACAGTCTCAAAGGAAATTAAACAAAGCAAACGTGTCCATTTATTGGATATTATCCCAATCAAAACCTCGTTTATTATAAATTTGCTGAGTTGTGTACAGCTTTTTTGTCTTTTGTTCTTAATTATGAAATTCCCATAGGTACATGTGAATGTATTAACCATAAACATTGGGACATATCCATATTTTATCATATGACGTCGCTTCTGAGAGTGTAATAAAGCCATGCATTAAAAACGATAATCCACTAGTGGATTAAATATGCAAATTACGCCGTAACGTTATGCGTTGACGTCCATAAAAACGTTGAGTTTTCTAATGGCGAAATCGTGACGTTTTAGTGCAAAATCTGCTAATAAAATATGATTTTAGTATCATTTGATAAATAGAGGATCTTACATGAGTGCTCATGTATTATTGAATTTATTAAACTCGTTGGAAAAAAGATAAGATGCTCGGCAAAGCCTCGCATCTTATCTTTTCCCCAACTCGTTTAATAAATTCAATAATACATGAGCACTCATGTAAGATCCTCTATTTTAACTGATCCTAACATCTCTGACTTTGGACAAGTCATTTATTACTGACAAAAGGCGTTAATATACTAGCCTAGATATTTTTTAGCAATTTTTTCTCGTTCATATTATTTTATTATTTTTAGAGTGCTAATAAGAAAGTTTGATACTCAGAAAAGAGGCCAATGCTTCAGACAAAAATGTACTGTTAAAATCTAGAAAATTACTTCGATTTGGTAGTTGTGACAAACACAAGACATGGAAGAGTTCAAAACGTAAAAATGAGCCGTCACACGAGAAAACCAACAAAGTGGCTTGTGCGCCCAGCGCACACTCAGATCAGCCTGGGCATCCTAACATTTTATCAGACAATTACAGTAACAGTTACAGCAGTCGAAATTCCAGTATTATTCGCTATGAGTCCTGAATGTCATACCCAGGAAACTACTGCGGTGGCGTATTCAGTTCTGAATGTCATACGTTAGAACCGATACTTCTGGAATGTTAAAATATTAAACTGACAGTTTAAATCAGATGAGTTTGGTCAGTTAAAGGCTGGTCATTCAACGTCAGTATGCACTGAGGTATGTGGAGTCCCATTAGCTCAGTAGGTTAAAGGGCTGGCCTGGTAAGCTAGTGGCCAGGCGAATCCTGCCAACTTTTTCAACTCATTACTGTAAAGGGGGTTTCACTGCACTTAGCTTTTATTATCGCCCTTCCATGGTTAAATACTGTTGAAAAGGCCGTAAAACTATGTCATCCTTATACGGTACATGTTTTACATGGTGCTACCGTATGCAGTTCTACAGTATCCCGTATAACTGCTATCAATGTGAAAGCGTCTATATCAATGAACCTCTCTGCATTGAGATATTTCGAACAGTAAGGATGCATGATAAGATCACGTCAAGTCATCTCCGATCACTAGAACTGTCTACGTTCTACATCGGCAAATGTTATAGAACATGACCGGAAACTCATTAAATATTAAAGTGAATCGATACACTTTCAGTGAGTGCAAATGTGCTGTTTTCATTTTGTCCTCCCCTTTAAAAGGGACCATCTGGAAAAGGAAAGAAGTTACTCCTGTAAGTGCAAATCATTTCATTTAAGGGTGTTGATCATTGTTTGGAAGTGCTTGGAAGCTACTGCAAGTGAAATTTGCCAATGACCTCGAAAGATATAGGTTATGCCTAAACGCTTCCGTTGAATGTGTGCCTTTTCAGGAAAAACAACTCTGCATTGTTCGTTTTCGCCTTCCTCCTCAAAGGTAATCAACTTTTAAAGGAAATAATTCTATTTTTAAATCAATTTCCTTTAAGGATATGCCCAGTTTTGGAAGCATGGTGTCAGTTTTTCTTGTGATATAATTTCAACTTCAAAAGTCTGCATTAAAGTTTCTTCACCGTGTTTTAATCCCATAAGATTTACTTACACCCATCGGCTCCGATATATACTCAAAAAAAATATTAAAGGGTCAAACTTTTACCCTGCGATTTCTGGAACATTTCAAACATTTGGTAAAATAAATCATTTCTACCTTCCAGTTTATTCATTCTGCAAGTTTTATACACATGAAGCTTGAACCTATAGCCTTTGTCTTGACCAAGGTCAAGCTTTAAGTCAAACTACCCCTAAAATGAAAGTTGTTTGAATTCCCATAGAGAATTGATAGTGTGTCAGTTTGGTCGGGAATAACTTCTAAAATTGCTATGAGTTTTAAATTTCTTATAGCTTGCTGACCTTAAAAATGATTAAACTTGATGACTATCGAGCAATTTTTCGAAAAATTCATGAATTGGCAAAATCGAAAATTTTGGTGAATTTGTTCCCTATGGAATTCAAAAAAACTCTGATTTTGAGGGTAGTGTGAATTGAAGTCTGAACTTGGTCAAGATATAGGCTATATTTTCGAAATTCATGTGTACAAAACTTGTAAAATGAATGAAATGGAAGGTGGAAATGATTTATTTTACCAAATGTTTGAAATGTTCCAGAAATCGCGGGGTAAATGTTTGACCCTTTAATATTTTTTCGAGTATATAATCAATGATTATTTCATAATTCAACTTTCACTGCTATAAAGATAGATGCGGACTTAGAAAGGATTGATGATGGATGGATGGCTTGCAATGTTACGTCCTTTTCAACAATATTTCAGTCATCTCAGTCACGATGGGAGGATGCCATTGAAAGGATAAGCGCCATGGATCTCCGTTATAGGTTTAAAAGATTTCTGCCTCTAGCGGGAGTCGAACCCAGGGCCGCTACATCAGCAGGCTAGCGCTTAACCCACTAAGCTACTGTACATGTACCGGATTTGGTTGGTTGGTTGATTTGATGCTTAACGTCCACGGTAAACAACTAAGGTCATGTCGGGACGGTCAGTTAACCTAACCACACTATTCCTGGGCAGGCTTAGACCTCCTAAGCGGTTAACCAGTACTAAGTGCACATACTTTCGCCAGTAATTGACAACTGCCCTTCTTGAATCAGCGGAAGGAGAAACGAAAGTATGTGGCCAGACCGAGATTCGAACCCAGGACCTCTGACTTACGAGTCAGGTGCCCTACCGATTGCGCTTCCCGGCCCGGCACATGTACCGGAGCTTCTGCCTCGATTTTTATGCAAACATTATGAATAAACGATGCATAGGAGAAATATAATTTGTGATTAAGTGGTAAGCCTAATCATCAAAATAACGTGTGCATCATTGTGGGATTTTCAACTTGGAGTGAGCTTTAAAACGTATTTGTCGAAACAGATTAAAACGTATCTGTCTATCTAAACCCGCTGCTAGAAAAATGTGCTAATTGGGTTGGTTGGTTGTTTTGGGTTTAAGGGCCCTTTGAGACGGTATTTCAGTCTATATCGGGCCGTCTCCCATAGAGAGGGAGAAAGGAGAGAGAAATAATAGACGAGAGAAAAATGTCCAAACAACCCCCACCCGTACCTACTGCAAACTAAGAAGGCCCTTGTCCTACTATTATTATCCAAATCCGTAGGACGCCCTGGCACTGTAAGTTATACCCAGCACCATCGAACCACCCAACAACCCCCGTGCTTATAGGGTCACTCCTATATGAGCACACACCTCCAGCTTTGTTCAAATTAACTAGCTTTTTTCTAAATTAGCATTATATCGACGAACAACAGCGAACAAAAACAAAGTAGCAAAACAAATAAGACCATAAAAATGCGACAAATAGCAAAGTTCCAAGGCTCCAATGGAAGCTGCAAAATGGCGAGGTAGTGAAACATCATTCCGCAAACCTTCTGTCCTTATTTTGTTGCTTCACGTCCACGATAAACAGCTATGGTCATGTCGATATGGTCAGTTAACCTAACCGCACTATTCCTGGGCAGGCTTAGACCTAAGTGGTTAAAGATATAAAGTTTATGATAATAACAAAAATGATTTGATGAAATATTTCATGCAATACCTCCGACATGGTCTAACTATACATTTGAATTAGAGTTTAGATGATAATATTTGATAAAAGTGACTTTAAACAAAAAATAAGATGAATTTTTATACAATAGCGGACCGCGGTTGAAATCGCATTATTGGACAAAAATAATTTATTCATATTATACATTCATATATATACGTCACAATCACGTGCACGAATAAGAAAAATACCTCTACCTGATCACTTGACACACATGGTCAAAATCGATATTCCTTCAGGCCGTGAGGAAAAAAGTAATTTGCATTTCAATTTGAAGATTATTTTTCATTCCACATTTATCGAATAAATACGCATTTTCTCAAAACTTTTACGGTTAATTATGAGACTATTACATATTGTCCAACGAAATTTTGTTAAACTATTTGTTTCTGAAAACACGAAATAAACAGCAGAATAAGAAACGAAACTATGTGACCTTGTCTAGTTTCCATAATGATAATAGTAATAATAAAAATAGTAATATCATAAATTGTTCGTTTGTGAAACAGCCAGAAAAACAGTCACCTTTAAGAACGATATTAGTTGTGTATATTATTGACTTTAAATATAATAGGTTGGACCAATATAAGTACGTTCATTATGAAATGTACACGGAGCTGCAACAGTGATTATGGGTCCTATGAATTTAATTAAGAACTGTTATTTTCCGCTTCGTCTGAGTCAACTGCCACTCTCTGACGCATTCCATATTTATGAAAGCCGCGTCACGCATAGATGTTTCTTAAGATCTGCGGACGGTAAAGACTAGAACCAGTCTGTTAATCCGTGAAATCTAGCTTCAGTCTTTATGTCGTGTTTGTAGAGTTGCTTAAGTCCATGCGTGGTGTGCGTTAAAGGCTGGGGCCCTAATTAGACTGTGCAGATTTGCAGACTGGTCTCGGCTTTACCGTTCACATATTCCGGGCCGCGAAGCGCAGTCGGTAGCGCATCAGACTGATAAGCCAGAGGTCCCGGGTTCAATATCCGGGTCGGCAAATTACTTTCATTTCCCTTTCCGCTGATTCAAGAAGGGCAGATGTCATTTACTAGTGAAAGTAAGTGCAATTAGTACTGGCTAACCGCTTAGGATGTCTAAGCCTGCCAAGGAATAGCATGATTAGGTTAACTGACCGTCCCGACATGACCATTGCTGTTTACCGTGGAAGTTGAACAATAACACAACAACAACAACAAAAAGCTCTCAAAGTTGTACTGTAATCCTTAAAAGTACACATCTGACAGAATAAAAGCTTATATGAGCCGCGACACGAGAAAACCAACAATGTGGTTGTGCGCCCAGCGCAGACCCAGATCACCCTGGGCATCCGCCTAGTCTGATCAGAGTCTTCACTTTGCGCTTGAAGTGTAGCTGAGGGCCTTAGCTACCTTCATGCGGACTGCGAAGACTCTGATCAGACTGGGCGGATGCCCAGGCTGATCTGAGTCTGCGCTGGGCGCACAACCGCATTGTTGGTTTTGTCGTGTCGCGGATCATATTTATTTTGCTTTGCAGTATCCGATTAATATGACATATCCTTTATAATTCAATACTATTAACATAAAACTTACTTCAACGCGGCTATACAGTATATTGTCTGAAATTAAACCGCAACTTTCATAAATTTTACCTAGACGGCTGAGAAGGTCATTAAAGCTTTCCCTACACCTACTCAGCCGTCTCGTATAGTTAAACTTGTATTTAATTGTAGGATGAATAAAAAAGTAGAAACTTCACATAGTTAAAGCCGTAAAGTGTACACAGACACCCCCTCTTTTTCCGCCATTTATTCAAAGAGACATAATTTTTTGACTTCCTAGTTGCTTCCCTGGGTGACGTGGTCCACCCTAAATGGGGTCTACTCTTAAAGCAAAGAGTAAATTCTGATTTTTTTTATTAAGAGGTAACACCCATTGAGAAGGGAGCGAAAATAACAACAAACAAAGAAAAAAAGGTCGAATTGCATCCGTTCTTAGTGTACCCATTTACATTAAAGTCAAACAAGAACAGGATGAGATTCGACACTGAGACGTTTACAGACCCCAACATGTCGCATTCAAATCCATGACTGGAATTTCTCTGTCTCGTCATTTTACCACTCTGGGATTGGATGCAAAGAGAATAACATGGATATATACTCTATGGTTTCTATATTCAGTTAGAAGGGGTCGGTGCAACAAGGGACCTATCTCCACATCTGCTCAAAACTGAGTAAACCACTATGTCATTCAGAAAACATGTTTCCTCGCTTATTTATCTCCCCTCTGGCCAGATTCAGCCAACAATGGTTTTAAAAGTGCTTACAAATTTTTTACAAAGGTCATATCTCCTTTTTGGGCATATTATGCAACAAAAAACCCAACTCTATCGATTTTCCTTCACATAATTTCACCAATTTAGCGATTTAGAATTAAAAGAGTTATCTAATTTAAGTAATATTTAAACTTGTTTGTGACACTGTTCATTTTCAAATATATCTAACCTTTTTCAATTGTTAACAAGAGCTCCGCAAGCGGGGCAATATACGCCCGTTTCTGAATGTTTTTTGCACCGTTTCATCCTTGTCTACATTGCTATCAAGTTTATCAAGACATTCCAAACATTAAGGTTCTCAAAAGAAAAGCCTTAAAAAAGTAATCAAAGGGATGTAACTAAAAAAAATAAGGAAGGGGAAGAAATTATTCTGTTATTAGACATATTGTCTCAACCTAATACACATTGCTATAAAGTTTCGCCAAGATATTCCATACGGTTACCTAGTAATGACTTGCCCAAGAATAGCCGTAGAAATTAATCAAAGGGATGTAACTCCATAAATAAGAAAGGGGGAGCAATTATTCTTATATAAGACACACAGCCTCAGCCTAATACACGTTGCTATAAATTTTCATCAAGATATTCCATACGGTTGCCTACTTATCGCTTGCATAAGAATAGCCTTAGAAAATAGTCAAAGGGAGGTTACTCCAAAAATAAGTAAGGGGAGGCAATCGTTCTAATATGTGACATATTGTGTCAACCTAATATACATCACTATCAAGTTTCATCACAATAGTCCATAGTTTTAGCTAGGTATGAGGTGTACAAATATAGTCTGACAAAATAATCAAAGGGAGGTAACTCAAAATTTAAGTCAAGGGGAGTAACCATTCTTGTATGAGACATGTTGTCTTAACCTCATATACATTGTTATAAAGTTTCATCATGATATTCCAAAGAGTAACCAAGTTATGGAATGCTAGAGAATTGCCATATAAACTGCCATAGACGAGTTTTTTCAAAGGGCTGTAACTCCTCTAAAAATCATCGGAGAAAAATTTCCGTAAATTTGCGCTACTCCACATCGTAGTCTTACTGTTTACAAAGTTTCAGCTTAATTAGATGAAAACTATAGGAGGAGTTATCCGGAAACGAACACCCCAAAAATTCTAAGTAAAGGGCTGTAACTCCGCTAAAAATCATTGGAGCGTAACCTCGAAACAAAATGCGCTGGTCCACCTCATAGTCTTACTATATACCAAGTTTCAGCTCGATCGGATGTAAACTGTAGGAGGAGTTATCCGGAAACGAAAAATTTTACGCCGGACGGACGGACGGACGGACGCCAGCGCCATAACAATATACGACCCGTTTTTCAAACGGGCGTATAAAAATTGATCTACAGATTTCATGATAGTGTTAAAGGACCTTTGTTGATTTCATGATAGAGTTAAAAGACCTTTCTTGTATAAGCATCTCAATGTCTTTGCAATAAGTTTGCTTATAATATAATATGGAACCTATTCATATTTGGACAACTAAATTAGCTAGAAATATGTTATCCTGACAATGTTATGTACTTTTCGAATACTGGTGTGGCCACATAAAACTTTTTAAATACGATTTACATTTTTTATACGCCCGTTTGAAAAACGGGACGTATATTGTTATGGCGCTGGCGTCCGTCCGTCCGTCCGGCGTAAACTTTTCGTTTCCGGATAACTCCTCCTACAGTTTACATCCGATCGAGCTGAAACTTGGTATATAGTAAGACTATGAGGTGGACCAGCGCATATTGTTTCGAGGTTACGCTCCAATGATTTTTAGCGGAGTTACAGCCCTTTACTTAGAATTTTTGGGGTGTTCGTTTCCGGATAACTCCTCCTAAAGTTTTCATCCAATTAAGCTGAAACTTTGTAAACAGTAAGACTACGATGTGGAGTAGCGCATATTTTACGGAAATTTTTCTCCGATGATTTTTAGCGGAGTTACAGCCCTTTGAAAAAACTCGTCTATGGCAGTTTGTATGGCAATTCTCTAGCATTCCATAACTTGGTTTCTCTTTGAAATATCATGGTGAAACTTTATATCAATTTATATGAGGTTAGAAAAACATGTCTCATACAAGAATGGTTACTCCCCTTGACTTAAATTTTGAGTTACCTCCCTTTGATTATTTTGTCAGACTATATTTGTACACCTCATACCTAGCTAAAACTATGGACTATTGTGATGAAACTTGATAGTGATGTATATTAGGTTGACACAATATGTCACATATTAGAACGATTGCCTCCCCTTACTTATTTTTGGAGTAACCTCCCTTTGAATATTTTCTAAGGCTATTCTTATGCAAGCAATAAGTAGGCAACCGTATGGAATATCTTGATGAAAATTTATAGCAATGTGTATTAGGCTGAGGGTGTGTCTTATATAAGAATAATTGCCCCCCCCCCTTTCTTATTTATGGAGTTACATCCCTTTGATTAATTTCTACGACTATTCTTGGGCAAGTCATTACTAGGTAACCGTATGGAATATCTTGGACGAAACTTTATAGCAATGTGTATTAGGTTGAGACAATGTGTCTAATAAAAAAATAATTTCTTCCCCTTCCTTATTTTTTTTAGTTACATCCCTTTGATTACTTTTTAAGGCTTTTCTTTTGAGAACCTTAATGTTTGGAATGTCTTGATAAACTTGATAGCAATGTAGACAAGGATGAAACGGTGCAAAAAAAAACATTCAGAAACGGGCGTATATTGCCCCGCTTGCGGAGCTCTTGTTATTAAATATGGAGTCAGGCCCTTTCTGGCACGCACAGAATTACTAAAATCAGTTTTTTTCGCATTAAAACTACTGCAGTACTCGGAAAGTCACTTGAAATCAACGTCTCAACATATATTATCAGTGCAAGAAAAATCTAAAATTGCGACCAGAAAAAAAAATATGTTTATGCGTTAATGGAGATATGTACCTTGTTGCAATAATCCTCAGAACGTAAACCTCGCATATCGAGCTGTGAGATAGACATTCAGCTCTGCATTCAAAATAAATACATTTTAAATAAAGATCAATAGCAATCGACATTCAACTCTGCATTCGACAACGTATTTGAACATCGAGCTGGGGGACCGATATTTAGCTCTACATCCATCACAATATTCAGGTTTAATATCGAGCTTCAAAATTAGTGAACACCAGATATTACGCAATTTCAAATATCATCGGGCCAAGAACCCATTGGTCACAAATGACGTTGACATGAAAATGACTTTGAGAATCCAAATGCAGATACCTACGTAGAAAAAGGATATCCACACAAGGGGTCAAGGTACTTCTACATGTCACTATGACTTGGTGGCTAAAATATACGGGTTCTTTGTATTTTGGGGTGTAATTAAGCGAAAAATAGTGAGATTGTTCATGGATTACAGTATATGTTAGTGCAAAAAAATATATATTTATGATGAAGAACAATGGAGTTTTGCATTTCCAAAATTTGGCCAAGTTCAAGGTAATATTTGACTAATTTAATAGATGTTTATTCTTCATTCAAGAACAAAAAAATATATTTTACAATATGCATATTTTAGGATTATTTCTATAATTTAGAAGAAGAGTGGATATTGTTCTTGACACACCTAAAAATTCATACTCGTAGCTTCCGTAATTTAGCCATTAAGTTATTTTTACATGTTTAAATACCTTCAGAAGATGATAAAAGAAGCAAACGCACGAAATTTTTAGTCTAGATTATGCACCAAAGGTCAAAGACTACTAAAAAACTGATATTGCGACAATTTCAAACATCTTCTCAGAAGCCACTTGGCTAATTGTAACCAAATTTCGTATAGAGTCTCTAGGGGTTGATGGAACATAGATTTGTTCAAACGGTCCAGGTTACATGACCAAAATGGCCACCACGCCCATACATAGTAAAAAGCTTCAAAAATCTTTTTCTCCAGGACCAATAGACCAATGGCGTTGAACATTGGTATGTAGTATGAGGTTCCTGAGTACTACCAAGGCTGTTCAAATTATGACCTTTGAGCTGATCTTGACCTTTTTACGGCAAGGCCAAATATAAAAATATTCTAGAACATAATCTTTCATGGAAAGTTTTAAAGATTTTGGCCTAAAATTGGTATATACCGTCGTCTGGATGAGTACATGAAGATTTATAGAACAAGAGGACAACTCATTCTTTGACATTTGACCCAGGTCTCTCATATTTCGACAATTTCCAACTTTTCAAAAGCCACTTGGCAAATTGTAACCAAATTTCATAAAGAGTCTGTAGGGGTTGATGGAAAAAAGATTTGTTCAAACGGTCCGGGTCACATGACCAACATGGCTGCCACGCCCATATATGGTAAAAAGCTTCAAACATCTTCTTCTCCAGAACTAATAGACAAATGGCCTTGAAACATGCTATGTAGCATAAAGTACTCGAGTACTATTATGGCTGCTCAAATGATGACCTTGCCCTTTTTTACGGCAAGTGCAAATATGGGAAAATGCTAGAACATAAGGTTTCAAGGAACGTTTTAAGGATTTTGGCCTAGAAAATGGCAGATACAGTCATTTTAATGAGTACATAAAAATGTATGAGTACAAAAGGTCCTTTGACCCAGGTCTCTAATATTTCGCCATTTTCAAACATTATCTCAAAAGCCACTTGGCCAATTGTAACCAAATTTCTTACACAGCCTTCAGTGGTTGAGGAAAAAAATGTTCAAACTGTCCAGGTCACATAAATAACATGGCCACCATGCCCACATATGCAGTGCTGGAAACTCACAACAATAATGTGTTGGCCCAAAAGCTAAACAGGCCCAACTTTCAGTGGCCAAAATTATCCACTACCAAAAGACCCCATTCATTTAGTATTAGCCAGAAAGATAAATTTGGACCACTAAAGTTCATATTTTGAAGATTTCTGGTGGCCCGAGACAAAAATTAGGCGCATTTGGCCACCGGACCACTGGCCGTTTCCAGCATTGATATGGTAAAAAAAACTTTTAGAGATCTTATTAAGAACTAATTGAACGATGGCCTTGAAACCTGGTAAGTAATATCGGAACTCAACTTCTTCCTATATTGTCAAATGATCACCTTGGATTGACCTGGACCTTTTTTTACAGCAAGGTCGAATATGGAAAAATGGTAGACCATTAGATTCCATGGGACGTTAGGAAGTTTTTGTCCTAAAATTGGTATATACAGTCATCTTAATGAGGTCATGAAGAATTATGAGTACAAGAGGTCAATGTCATTTTTTGACCCAGGTCTCTCATATTTTGACATGTTCAAACATTACCTCAAGAGCCAAAGAATGTAATCAAATTTCATATAAAGCCTCGAGGAATTGAGGAAACAAAAAATTGTTCAAACGGTCCAGGTCACAATACCAACATGACTGCCATACCAATTTATGGCATAAACTTTCAATATTTTTCTTCTCCAGAGCAATACACCTATGGCCTAGAAACTTGGTAAGTAGCATCGAGTACTTCTCCAGAACAATGCACGTATGGCACTGAAACTTTGTAAGTAGCATGGAGTACTGGAGTATTACCAAGACTGTTCAAATGATGACCTTGTGTTTACCTTGGGCTTTTTATGAGGCATGGTCAAATATAGAAAAGTGCTAGAACATAAGATGTCTTGGAATTTTGGCCTAAAACGGTGGAATACACGGTTGTCTTAATGAGTACATGAAAATTTATGAGTACAAGAGGTTATGGGTATTCTTTGACTTTTTTCCCAAGACTCATATTTTTACAACTTCATCCATAAGAAAAAGGCACTTGGCGAATTGCTCAGGTGAGCGATTCAGGACTTCATGGCTATCTCGTTTTAAATAATACACTTAGTGACCATAAATTCCGGGTTCCGACAGGCGTTGGTTTAAGCATATCCAAGGGAATAATATCAGGTGGAGAAAAGTGGTCTGAGGAAAAGTGGTCCCATTTACATGTTAATTAATCCATTATCAATTCACTTGTGCGTGATATAACTTCTTACTGTGTCGTGCATTTTATGCTTAAACATTTCAACGCTGATACTCTTTTATTGGGAATAGAAATTCCGGTGTCAGAAAAGATTTTCTCAGGTATATCAAGACAAAAACTTTGAAATTAAAATTATCTAGGCATGCTTGTTAGCTAACCTAAGCCGGAGGCTCCAGGACAGCTTATACTATAAGCAGGCTCCGTCGTCCGTCGTCGTTGTCCGTCCTCAATTTCAAATGAATTTTTATCTGAAACTACAAGGCTGATTGGCTTGTGGAAATAAAATATTTGTTCAAAAGGTCTAGGTCACATGACCAACATGGCCGCCACGCCCATATATAAAAACAGATTGGTCAAATTCTGACCTTGGGTTGACCTTGTCCTTTTTACGGCAAGGTCAAATTTGCTTTCTGGTGAAAAATGTCAGAACTTAGGATATCAAGGAGACTGTTGAAGGTCCAGTCATCTGAATAAATACATTTGGCTTTTACAGTCATCTTCATGAGTACTTGAAGATTTGTGAATACAAGAGGTCAAGGTCATTCTTTGACGTTGGACCCAGGACTCTCATAATCGACAATTTCAGACATCTCAGAAGCCACTGGGCCAGTTGTAACCAAATTTCATATAGAGCCTCTAGGGGCTGAGGGAAAAAATATTTGTTCAAACGGTCCATGTCATTTGACCAACATGGCCACAACGCCCATATATGGTAAAACCTTCAAAAATCATCTTCTACATAACCAGTTCACCAATGGTCCTGAAACTTACTATGTAGCATCAGGTACTCGTGTACTACCAAGATTATTCAAATGATGAATTTGGGATAACCTACACATTTTTTGTGGCAAGGTTAAATATGGGACAATCAAGAAGATAAGATTTCTAGAAAAGTTTTGAAGATTTTGGCCCCAGATAGTTTGAATGATACAATTGGGTTGACCTTGACTTTTTTACGGCAAGGTGAAATTGCTTTCTTGTGCTTTTATATTTGAAAACGCTTAAATAAAAAAGTCCATAGAACTTGTAGAAGATTTTGGCGCAAAAGCTTATAAATACAATCAAATAAATGAGTACTTCATAAATACAGTCAAATAAATGAGTACAAGAACAGATTTTAGCAGTAGAAGTCAAGGTCATTATTTGACCTTTGACCAATGTCTCTCATATTTTGACACTTTCAACTATCAGGCTTGTTCAAATCATGATCCTAGTTTGATGTTTGACATTTACTCAGGGGAGCGATTCAGGGACTCGTGGCCCTCTTGTCTTTTTTTTATGTTTTTATGCAGTTTGTTTTCCATAGGTGAATACTTTGCAATCAAACGGAAAATTATTGCCTAGAATTATAACAAAACTCATCTTGCTTCCGTCTTCTTCACAGGGTATAATTGATTCCGCTGATTTTCGCTTCCTGCAGAGACTGTACATGATATTTGGCTTCCGCCGAGACAGTCCGCGAGTTCTTGCTTCCTGCAGAGACTACTGTCCTCGAACATTGGCTTCCTGCCGAGACTGTCCGCGTGACTCTGCTTCCTGCCGAGAGCCTCGGCAGGAAGCAGAATCACGCGGACAGTCTCGGCAGGAAGCCATTTATCATGTACAGAAGTCTCGGCAGGAAGCAAGAGTTCGTGGACAGTCTCGGCGGAAGCCAAATATGATGTACAGTCTCTGCAGGAAGCGAAAATCAGCGGAAACGATTATACCCTGTGTTCTTTGCTAGTCAGTCTCATAGAAAGTGCTATGCAGAGTAAAGTCAGACAAACTTTTGCGTAAAATCGTTACAAATGCGTCCAAGTGCAATTTAATTGAAAGCCTTCGCACGTCAAAATAAATTGCTACTTCAAGCACTTCCACTAATTTTGTTGGCAGAACATTCAGGCTTACACTATTTACTCGATTATGAAATTAGGTGAGTGTTATGCAAGTGTCCTTATTTAATTTGTTTCCAATCATTGATTTTCTGCCTTGAATACTTTAAGCAGTTCTGAAGTTTGCCCAAGTATCTGGAGACGTTCGGTGAAGCTATGTTAGGGTATGTCAGAAAAGGTTGCTTTGACAAAAACTAGCGTACATGTATCGGTCTTTAACTGGTTGTTATACAAAGAATCTTTCATGAGTGCTTATGTATTATTGAATGTACTAAACGAGTTGTGGAAAAAGATAAGATGCGAGGCCATGCCGAGCATCTTATCGTTTTTTCCCGACGAGTTTAAGAAATTCAATAATACAGGAGCACCAATGCAAAATTCTATTATCGTTTGACACAAAAATCGCATTTCATTAGCATTTGTTTACATAAAAACATCACGACTTCACCATAAATAAAACGCGACGTTTTTATAGACGTCAACGCATAACGTTAAGACGTAATTTGGAAATTTAATCCACTAGTTGATTATCATTTTTAATGCATGGCTTTATTACACTTTCAGATGCGACGTCATATGATAAACATATCTATTATATGACGTCGCTGTTATTCAGTGGATAACTCGTGTCATAAAAATCGTATGACCACACCACGTGTAATAACACTTTGGAGCGTACACGTAACGTCATTGACAACGTCCATGTCACCAAGGCGTTTTCTTATTGAAATAATATTCTGCTTGAAGGCGATCAAAACCTATTTTAAAGAGTCATATCATAAACAGAATCCTTCTTTCGTGGTCATTTCATATTAAATTTATGAAACTCGCCCAAGGCTCGTTTCATAAATTTCATATGAAATGATCTAGTGTATGACCCTCCATATATATTACAAAGGAAGTTAAAGGACTGGATGGAGAGCCCCGGTAGCTAAGTAGGTTAAGCGCTGGCCTGCTGATCTATCGGTCACAAGTTCGATATCCGCTGCAGGCGAAAATCTTTCCAACCGTGATTCCACTGCACACATTCTTTCATTATCAAACTCCATCGTCCTGGTATGCCTGGAATACTGTTAAAAAAGATGTACATGTAAAATCGCAACTCATCCATCCATCATAAACTGGAGGGTATTTTCTTTCATCTTCTTAAGGCAAATGGGTACACTTTCCGGGGGAGCAACCTCTATATTTGTCTAAAGGTTTCATTATGGGTACCCCGGAAACTTGAGCGGGTGGTCCTAGTAAGAGCTCGTTTACCTTTACCCTGGTTTTAAGAATCAGTTGTTTTCTCAATAAATATTCTTTTTCTGTAAACTTGTATATCTGAGGGTAAGAACAGAGGTATTTTGAGAAAGTCCAGGAGGTTTTAAGGTTTGGAAGTTCAGTCACAATGCGCGTTTTCACCGAAAATCAAAAATTTGTTTTAAGTCTGTCAAAAGCTGAATGCTGAAAACCGATTTTGAATAGAAGCAGTCTAAAATGAGATAAATGTTTTCTTTTTATGTAAGAGTGATCGTTAGCAAATTTTGAGTAGTATAGTAGATAAGTATTTTACAGTTCTAAGCTCCAAACGTTTATCTACGTTAAATGCAATGTAGCTGTTGTGTTATTGCTTTACGTCCACGGTAAACAGCTGGTCATGTCCGGACGGTCTGTTAACCTAACCACACTATTCCTGGGCAGGCTTAGTCCTCCTAAGCGGTCAACCAATACTAAGTGCACTTAATTTCGCCAGAAGCTGACAATTGCCCTTCTTGGTATTCCTTTTAATCGGATGCTTTTTTGCCTGGTATTCCAGTTAATCGGATGCTTCCCACAAACAAAAGATAATACGTGCCTCGAGCAGCAAATTGTTTCCAGTAGCCATGTTGGAAGGGCTTCTCTTCCAAGAAAGGAAGCGGAAGTCATAAAATTGTTACTTTTCGTATAATTGCCTGAAAACCGTGCTAGTTTTTCATATCGGTAGGTTCATGGAAAAATAAATATTCTTTAAGCCATAAATGTTTATTCTATAGTGCGTTTCGAAAGTGCACAGAACATGTAAATTCAATTTATGGGGAATATTCGAAATGAATAATTCCAGAAATTATGCTGATCCATGTTTATTTTCCCAACGCGGTTTTGGAATCGTGTCAAATGCAATTTATTTTGTTTTCAGTGCTGTTTTAGTTCCGGCTTTTGAATACTTATCAGATGTTTGTACTTTTAAGTTTTGTTTTTTGTCCCATCTGAAAACTAAAGATGTGGTTAGAAGGAAAACTAATATTTCTACAATTGTAAGTGTATTTTATTACTTCAGCTGAAATTCGTTTTAAAAGGCATTGGACAGGCACATATTTGCCACGTGCTTAATTACTGTAGAAATGCTAATCGGTACAGTTGGAACGCAAACCCTCGAAAAGCGGTGATTGTATTTACAACGGTGCATCCTTCCACATAAAAAAATAGGCCCTAAAAATGGCGAACATGGTTCTTGACGAAATTTTCCATTATTCTCAAATGTATATAGAGGCATGGATTGTATTAAAATGATTTAACACATAAAAATGTTTTGATAACTAGTATTAAGCAGGCTTTCTCAACAAAATTCAGGGCCAAAATTGCTCGAAATGCTAAAATATTCATCGTCAAAGTACAATACTCCATCTTGATTCTACCGAAAACTTGCATCAACATAAAACATAATTTACAGAAAGCTGAGACTTTCTCCAATGCGCACACCCATGCCATCGAAAACTTTATTATTTCTTCTTTTTGCATGTAAAATTTCAAGCAATATTGTTTTGGAACATTTTTAAATTGCAAAATAAAAGATGGCATCTGTAGTTTTAACGCTCAGGAAACGGTCTTGCACGTGATATGAGCACCAGCAATACTTGCCGGACAGCCACAATTAAGACAGAAAATTGAGGTCGACAGTTTGTCAAACATTAGCTCAGATTGCTAAATACTTGAAGAGGAGAAAAAATACGGAGTTTAGTTAAAATAGACTCCAAACTGGTAGAACGTACCTTACCTAACTCCTGAACTGATTGGCATTGTACAAATCTGACGTTCTGCCACTCAAATTTGTGGAAATAATATCCTTTTCTAATACATGTATTATTTATCTTTCAAACAGTCATCTGTTTTCTGTCAAATAAGTTATAAGGTCACTTTTGTGACGTAATAAAAGAAAATGATGTATATTGCCTTGAGCTAGATTGCCAGTCCGCATGCAATGTATACGGAATTATAAGTCAAACATGAAATGCATCAGTACGAAGTAAAAAAGTTTCTTTCTTGTCGTTTAGTTTGTTTAGTTTTCGAAAAATTTACGATCTGATTTTATAATTTGCTCAACAAATACAGAGAACATAAAAGCCGCGACACGAGAAAATCAACAAAGTGGTTGTGCGCCCAGCGCAGACTCAGATCAGCCTCGGCATCCGCCTAGTCTGCGCAGTCTTCCCTAAGCGCTTTAAGGGTAGTTAAGGGTCTAAGCTACTTTCATGCGGACAGCGAAGATTCTGATCAGACTGGGCGGATCCCCAGGATTATCTTAGTCTGCGCTGGGCGCACAACCACATTGTTGGTTTTCTCGCGTCGCGGCTCAAGTTACTTAGAAAGAAACAAGCCAGGTGGGGATGGAAGGAGGCGGTTGGTGACGAGGGTGGGGTGGGTGGGGGCCAAGGAAGTGGGCGAATTCGTCTTGACTGATGCCTGGAGTGATGTATAGGTCCCGAACATGACTTGAGCAGTCGTTGCTGTGACAGCGTACGCTCTCTCTCTCTCTCATATGTACAAGTAAATTTTATATTCTACCCGATAACTTAACAAACACTTATCATAAAAGAATCTACGTGTTTAAAATCTGTTGTTGTCAGTGATGAAAGAACTGTGAAGTCAGCAATGCTTCCGACGTTAGAGAGCAATAGCCACCACAGAAAGTATGGCAGAACTAAAGAAAAAGAAATGGTCTAACTTATTACTGTTTGAGCCACGACAAGACAAAACCGACAAAAAGTGGCATGTGCGCCCAGTGCAGACTGAGATTACCCTGGGCTTCTTTGCTAGGCGAATGCCCAGGCTGATCTGAGTTGGTTTTATTGTGTCACGGCTCATTTGTAGTTGGTGTCGTCGTCCTACTGTCGGGTCAAATCGACATCTCTGCTCGTCAACTTTTAGGTTTGATTTTAAATTAAATACAATATTATACTACAATATGTCATAGCTGATATCATCTTACCTTTAATGACTCCTCGCCCAGACTTGGTCTTCTATCGTAATATAATTTACGAGAGTTATCTTTAGTATAAACATATTTTATTTAAATTTTATAAAAGTTATATACAAGTTACAAATAGTATACAATTTCAAAAGAATCTGAACGGAAGCCAAAGGCTTATTTAGTTCATCTCCTGAACATATTCTTCACAGTGTATGTCTGAAATTCTTTAATATGTCGTTGCGAACGAGGTCATGAAGTCGTACACTTGCTGCCTATTAAGGAATGATTTCGATATTAAGGCTTCCTGCAATAAAACATATCAATAATAAATGATACATGTAACGAAAGATAAATGCAAATAAATAAATGAATTTCACTTTTTACTGTGTGCTCCATGACTTAGCAAACACATTACAGCTGCATAATAAGCAAACATTGAAATGTTCCGTATGAACAACACTTTATAAAGCCTTTATTTTATACCTATCAATGATACACCCTTTGAACCGCCTGTTTACTGGCCATCTGATTATGAAAACCGTATCAAACCAACGTTTTCTGAATCCGTATCACTATCCCTTACAACGAGGCTATGTCTGAGTTGCAGCTTCGGGCGCGCCAAATTTTAACGTGCATCATAGAAACGAGAACCAGAGAAACGGGACAAGCGGCGTAACGTCAAGAAACACGTAAAAGGCGCGCATCGACAGCTCAGTCGGTAGCGTTTGTCTTACGAATGGGTACATACCTCTGACGCGCAGGTTCAAATCCGGGTCGATGCATTAGCGCTGACAAGTATGAATGGTTGGCTGTTCCCTAAGGTATATAATAAATCTCGGCAGGAAGCAGAATTACGCGGACAGTCTCTGCATGAAGCCATTTATCATGTACAGAAGTCTCGGCAGGATGCAAGAGTTCGCGGACAGTCTCGGCGGAAGCCAAATATGATGTACAGTCTCTGCAGGAAGCGAAAATTGGCGGAATCGATTATATCCCGTGGTGTGCAGAAAGACGCGTAAAAGGGTAATGATCAGGAACCGGCACAAGGAAAATCCACATCCCATCCACAACACAAAAACAGTAGGCAACAACTCAAAAAGAAAGACAACATCAGCGGATGCTGAGGCTCCTAAATGAGTGCTCAGGTATTACTGAATTAATTAAACGAGTTGGGGAAAAGATAAGATGCGAGGCTATGGCGAGCATCTTATCGGTTTCCCCAACAAGTTAAAAAAATAATAAAAAATACAGGAGCACGAATGCAAGATTCCATTTATCATATGACACTAAAACCTCATTTTAATAGAAAATTGTGCACTAAAATGTCGCTATTAGAAAACGCGACCTTTTTATGGACGTCAACAAATAAAGTAATGACGTAATTTGCATATTTAATCCACTAGTTGATTATCGTTTTAGCTCGCCTGAACGAAAGTTCAGGGAGAGCTATTGTTGTCACCACGGCGTCGGCGTCCGCGTCAGCGTCCGTGTCGGCGTTCGGAGTGGATGTTTTGGTTAAAGTTTTTAAAGACCTATATCTCCTTAACCTATATATGGATTCTTTTGATACTTGCACTGTAGTTAGATATGCGTCTAAAGTGTAACAGAATACTACCCCCACCCCACTCCTTGACCTTGATGTCAAGGTCATGGACTGAGAAAATTGGGGGTTTTTTTTGACTGGATATTTTGGTTAAAGTTTTATAAGGCCCAATATCTCCTTAACCCATGCATGGATTCCTTTGGTACTTGCACTGAAGTTAGATATTGGTCTAAAGTGTTTAAAGTAACTACCCCCACCTCCCTCAGTGACGTTGATGTCACGATCATGGACTTAGAAAATTGTCTATTTATTGACTGGATGTTTTGGTTAAAGTTTTTTAAAGACACATATCTCCTGAAACCCATAGATGAGTTCTTTTTATATTTGCACTGTAGTTAGATCTACAGAGTTCTACCCCAACCCCGCTCAGTTACCTAGATTTCAAGGTCATGGACTTAGGAAATTTTGGTCTTTATTACAGTGTTGTAATTGCATACTGATTCATAATGCTGTGCAGAGATTTAGTTTATACTTGAACTGATGTTAGACACTTTTTTTAGTTTTTACAAAACACCATATACTTACCCCACTTGGTGACCTTGAAGTCAAGGTAATCGACTTAGAACTTGTCTTAAAGATTTTGGTTAAAGTTTTATATTTATGAAGACATAATTTCACAGTGCCACGATGATGGACTCAGTTGATACTAATACTTGGACTGATGTTAGATAATGGGTCAGGGTTTTGATATATCCTAGCCCCCCCCCCCCCCTTTGATATATCCTAGCCCCCCCCCCCCCCCCCCCCCTTTCCCCTACCCCTCAGTTTTTTTACCTTAAGCTCATGAAATTTCATTTCATTTTAAAATTTTAATTTTATTTTAGGACTTATTTCTGAGATAGCTTTTGTTTATAAATGTGTTTTCTTTTTCGACATGCTTGTCTGAAGTCTTATGCATAGCAGTACACACCGCCATAACAGCTGTGAGATGGGCAAGCACCATTTCAGGCGAGCTATACTGTAAGGCGACAGCTCTTGTTAATGCATGGCTTTATTACACTCTCAGATGCGACGCCATATCATAAAGCAAACTATACCACCTTTTAACATGCCGAACAGAAAAATAAATTATTTCTGACTGCATTATGAGTTTGAGAAAAATCACTCTTTTCTATCGTATGGGTTTCAGGTATCATCTCACGTATAATTCGAGAGGAGCATGGCTCAATTATAAGTGAGATGACGCCGCCATAGACCTATTATCATAGCAACTCTGAAATTGCCGCCTGTTATACATAAAACCTTGTCGGAATGACGTCTCGATGGCGTAATTTTTCCATCAATATGAGCTCTTAGTTGCTAAAGTAACATAATTATGAAGTCGTTGATTCCAGAGCATGGCAGACAGTGTATACCAAGCTCCGCCATCGTTTCAATAATTATTTCAACAGAAATTTCAAATTTTCTCATTTTCAAATCATTCATCTCCTCGTTGTAGGTGGTCATAAGTTAACATCAACCTTAAAAATATGAATTATATATTATTATTATTATAAATTTATTATACACCCAACGCATCTATATTATTACGGCATCCCTATTTCATCAGAGACAAACTTATCTGCTTTGACACTTGTAAATATTTATACTTGCCACTGACTTCCCATAGGTTAACCCTTTAGAGCAACTAGCTTCATATACCGATGAAGGACAATTGGACATGTGACATTGTCGTCAAGCGACGTCTTATGTAAACAAACGTCTTGATTGGTTCTTGTAACGTTCGATTGACGCCACGTCAGGGAGACGGCTGTTTAACGTTATGGCAGAGCACGTCTTTAACTTTTCTTCGACCCTTATTTTGCCTATTCTACACGTAATTATCACAAAAACGGCAAAGAGAGGTTCACAAATAAAGTGTAAATAAAAAACGGCAAAGAGAGTTTCACAAATAAAGTGTAAATATAAGCATAAGAATTTGATTTTTCAGCGTTCATCCTGTGAAGAAGCCGGTGGTCGTCGCTAAAATGCTACAAGGAGCGCTTCCCGCTTCATGGAATTTTAGCTCCGCCCACTAGCTTCATCACACGATGAACGCTGAAAATTCAAATTTTAATTCTTAAATGAAAGAAGCGAGAGAAAAAATAAAATGTTTAATAACTTTTGCAATGATACTCGTATAACACCGTTTTTACTGACTACTGAAAAAGCTTAAAAACAATTATTTAAGGTGAAAGTATCATGTGATTAATTTTAATGTGAGTACAGCAAAGAATCATGCACAAAAGAAGTATTGAGGATTACTTTTACAAGAGTTATTATTTATTTGAGCCGCGACGTGACAAAACCAACAATGTGGTCGTGCGACCAGCGCAGACTCAGATCAGCCTGGGCATCCGCCCAGTCTGATCAGAGTCTTCGCTTTGCGCTTACAGGGTAGCTGAGGGTCTAAGCTACCTCTATGCGGCCAGCGAAGACTCTGATCAGGCTGGGCGGACGCCCAGGCTGATCTGAGTCTGTGCTGGGCGCACAACCACATTGTTTGTTTTCTCGTGTCGCGGCTCATTTATTTTTTCTTTTCAGGCTTCAGAACAAGTACAGAAAGTTCGGCATTTACAGCTGCTATATAGCTCCCTGCTCACAAAACTGCTCCAACCTTTCTTCGTTCAAAGTATGCGTCTTATACAAAGCTGTATTACAGGAATTTATGAAATAAACAGACTGATTTTGGGCAGCACAATTTAACGATGCTTAAAAGCGAGCCCGGATTGTTATGATCGGGAGCGCACATGAACCTTTCCTTTGCCGGAAGCCAGTTTCTAAAGATTCTGCACGCATAATGGTCGAGATGAAAAATAACCAATATCTGTTTTAGTATTTGCTTTGATTTTTCCGTTTATAATGCCCTTGTTAATTCTTAAGTGATCATCGTCTCGAGGAATATTCAAGAGCATGTCTGTAGGCGAGTTTAATGTGCACTCGCACACCTTTATGGTTTGCTGCCATTTCTATAAAGGGAAGGAACATTTATGTCTTCCTGTTTGCTTCCCTGGAGGACAAAACCTTACAAAAAAGGGGTCTAATCATAAAGGGAAATAATTTGCTCCGTGGAGCAAATTGTTTCTTTGAAGAGTTGACCCCCATTTCGAAGTGAAGCAAAATGAAAATAGCACAATTGTCTCTCCTGAACGTGTACCCATTCATCGTAAGATAATAGAAACCAATTCAGTGCACAAAGTTTGAGAATTCTTAGAAATGAATCAGGATTCTTGCTAACTAGGGCGGTTGGTAATGCGTCCAGTCAACTCGTTCATATATTCTTCAGAGGACTGAGCCTCAATAAGAGCATTCCAAATTAAATGTCTGTGCTTCACAGTCTGTCCAAAATGCTGAGCGCAATGATCTTCGGAAAGAACCTTTATTCCCAATCGTCTATGATCTCAAGAGTTAATAAGAACTCTGTACAAATTATGCCTTTATGATAGGTAAATGATAAGGCACTATTTTAGTGTAACGTTGGATTGCTTCCACAGCAGGGTAAAAAAATCAAAAATAGTTTTCTTGAATGATTTCAGTTGAAGAGACCTTGAAATATCGCTTAAGCGATAAAATGATCCGTAGTTTGTCTCGTACAGGAATATTCCGTTCTTTTTAACTATGTAGAACAGGTACGTGCTATCCGAATACGTGTTCTCCAAGCGTTATGGTAGAGTCAGTGAAAGGGGCAGTTCAATTAGAAATAAAGTTTTATGGATTTTCAATCGCTTTGCATGTGGTGTGCATTAAAAATGTAACTTTGCCGACGGCTCACAGGTGAGCTTATAGTATAGGTTGGCATTTGCCGTCAGTCAGTCCATTTTCAAATGAAAACTCCTCTAAAACAACAAGGCCCATTGTTACCAAATTACATAGTATTATAAAGCATCTACAATAATATAGTATAGTAATAATATTGTTTTTTTTATCCAAATCACTTCAGAAATTCGGTTGCTATGGTACCTAAACTTTCCATTGACTTGAAGGGGAAAATTGAGAATTTGCATTAATTGCTATATCACTGCAAATGTTTTGGGGAAAAATACTGTTACAGAAATGTTCCTAGAGTAGTCGTCTACCAACCACATGAATTTTATGCAGTTTGCCAATTTGGTCGGTTGCCATGGCAACCGGATGGAGAAAAAGAAAAATATTCAAAAATCTTTTCAAAAACTATAAAGCCGAAAATGCTGAAACTATACAGAAAGAATCTTAGTACTAGCTTAAATTAAAATACTGATATCATGGCCGTTGCTGCACTGTAGCAGTTTGGGTGCTATAGCAACCTAAATTTGCTGTTGCCTTATATTGGGAAATAAGAAAATTTGCATTTATTGCTATGCCACTGAAGATATTTTGCCAAATCTTTTTTAGAAGTGTTCCTTGAATTTTTCTTTAAATCATATGAAATTGGTATGAAATGCCCGATTTGACTGATCGCAATGGCAACCGAACAGTTAAAAAAAGAAAAAAAAAAAGAAAAAATCGTCTCTTCAGAAATTATGCGGACGATATAGCTCAAACTTTACCAGTCAGGTACATAACCTTTAAAAGTTAATAAAAATATAACTTGAAGCAGTTAAAAATTATCCTATTTACCACTAGTTTCAAAGTGAGGCTGTAGAAAATAACTTATTTAGGTTATGTCTGAAATTATTTAGGCCAAGGTCAGATTTGCAATCTCCAAATAAATAACTGTTGTATGTTAAAAAGTAGCTAATTTCCTGATCTTCAAGGGCCTTGCGTACCAATTTCTAGACGATGCGTACAGAATTGTATTGCTTAATCGTAAAGTTATGTAAGAGATCTTTCAGAGAAAATTACCCAGCTGTCCATAAAAATTGCTGTAACTTCAGAATATGAAGGTGAAAAAAGGCACTTTAACTTAAACAGGTTACTTTTGCTATAGTCATAAAAAATTATAACTGCTTCAAGTTATATATTTTTTAACTTTTAAAGGTTATGTACCTGACTGTTTACAGAAAAGACTTTTGTACTATTTTCGAAAAACTGTTTTTAATGGCAGTTTGGTTGCTTTGGCAACCTAAAGCTGCCTTTGACTTACAATGGGAGATTTAAAAATTGGCATTTTTTGCTAGTCAATGCGGATATTTTGACACAACTTTGACAGCTATATTCCCAGGGTAGTCGTTTACCAACCACATGAAATTTCTGCAAACTGCCAAATCTTGCGGGTAACCGAATAAATGAAACAAATTAAAAGAACCCCTTCTCAGAACGTATGTAACCGATATAGCTCAACCTTTACAGAAAAGATCTTAGTACTAGCTGCTACAAAGGTGAGTTTTTCACGGCTATTGCTTGAATAGTCTGGTTGCTACGGAAACTTAAATTTGCCAGTGTCGTTTAACAATTAAAGTGGAAATTTGGAATTTTTGCTGTCTGCTGCAGATATTTTGACCAAACATTTACAGAATTGCTTCTGGAGAAGTCCTCTACCAGCCATATAAAATATAAGCAATTTGACTGCTAGCCATGTCAACCGACAAATGGTTACAAATAGAAAAACTAATATTTTTTTAAGAAACTTTATGGCCGATAAAGCTCAATCTTAATAGAAGGGTCTAAGTACTTGCCTCTATATATACTAAGAGCCAAAAGTAACTTTACACTATTTTCAAAATCATTTTTGACAAGTTGACAAAAACGATAAATACCAGAATACGAATAATTTATCCATCCATTTGATTCACTAGAGGAACCTTTCCAGACAAGCTCTCAATTCATTTCAATGACGTCAACGTCAGCGCGGGATATGATAAACTGTTTTCCAGAATTCAGAGATACACTTTGTAATGATTATTTTCGGCACAAATGCAGTTGTTGTGTCTGAATTACTGCTTGGCACCTACTATGCATCGACTGAACATAACGTCAAATGATGTATTGTGGAATGGCTTGCCACCCCTGGTTCAATGCGGCTTCGAGCTGTTGAAAATTAACAGCCTGCACAGGCCTCGAACATATCTGCCTTTCGAGTTCCGCCCACACATGTTCAATTGGGCTTAAATCGGGATTCAGCGACGGCCATGGCAGGGTTTCAACGTGTTTCTGGCGTAGAAATCCATAGTAAGTCTGGCGACATGCGGCCTGGCATTGTTAATGCAAATCAGTTAATGAAATTATCGACTATAATAACATGACATCGGAATAACTAACTGATTCGATGCGACAATCGATTATTATTTCACCAATGTTGCGCCCCTTGTAATGACCCCTAAAAGTAGTTTCTTGAAATCTTTGATCTATCTCCGATTATAATCGATAACATGGCATTGGAAGAACCAACTGTTTCGATGCGACAATCGATTATTATTTCACCATTGTTGAACATTTGTCATGATCCCTAAAATCATTCTTGAAGTCTTTGATCTATCTGCCAACTAGTTATTTTGGAAATTTTGTACAAACACGCAAATAACATGCCGCTGGCACTAATCTTTGGTATATGACTCCTGTAAATATGTCTGCCACTTTTGAAGAGGGAGACAGAAATGAAAATGGCTAAGTTACTTTCCCTGCATGTGTATCCTGACACCTTATGCATTATTAGCTGAAATGGACTTGTTTGAAGCAACCACTTGCCTTTAAGCAAATTTTGCCCTTCCCATGGGTACTTTCTTAAATGTTCAAAATTCTAAATGATATAACTACAGTATTTGCCATAATAAGCCCACAGGGTGCTTAGAAATTTATTTTTTACCTTAAAAATTTTCATTAAAGAGTCACTCAATTGAGTTCACAGTCACGTACAAACCGAAGCTTGAATCCCACTCACAATAGTCCGCCTATACAGGTCAAATATTATGTTTAAACAAAGTTGTCTCTGAATTGGTAAAATTACAAAGTTAAAACCTAAAGTATCAAATAAAAAGGAAGAAAAAAAAAAAAAAAAAAAAAAAAACAACAGAAAATGTGTGTGCTTGATAAGACTAGATTTAGAGCTGCCGGAACACAACAGAACAGATCTTCAGCCTCAGAATCCTCTGTGAAAAATACTATCAACATCAGCAAAATCTGTAGTATGTCTTCGCTGACTTAAAAAACTGTCTTTGTCAGGGTTTGGAGTGCAGCCTTTTGAGCCACCATGTGATAGTAAAATATGAATGCAAATTTAATTTCTGCCATTGAGCACCTCTGTGACAAGGTTACAAGACTTACAAGACTTAGTGCATTCCAGATGAATGGCAGCATGAGAGAATGGATTAGAACAACAGCTGGAGTTAAAGAAGGATGTTACCCACCCTCTTCGATAATTTTCTTGGAAGGATCATGTCTGATGCCCTGGACGTGCTTACAAAAGTGTTTTATCGTTGACCTGGCGGCAAAAATACCCTTTTAATGTTACTAATTGATTTCATGTATTTTGTTAATGTTTTCCGGTTTTTTTTTCAAAGATCAACAACTTAGTTTCTCTGTATGAAGAATCCCGACAATTCAAAGAATTTTGCTGCGAGATTTAATTCCTTTTCAATCAGATTTGACCTCCGATTGGACTGGAAAGCAAACAAACATGCCACAGTAACACTCCCTGAAAGTGTACCCATGAATAAAGGCTTTGGTCAAAACAGCGTCTGAGGGTATTCAAAGTAATGCTAGCGTCACTCTGTTCTGGTGCTGTCGGTATCATCAACACCGCTTCCAAACAATATGAAGCTTGTAAAAATGGCTATTTTGAAAGCAAAAAGCACATCAGTTAATGAAAACAGCTTTTCGGTATACTGGATCTAGAATAAAGTAGAAATATCAAGTGCACAACCGCCCATGCCCACCCCCTCCCTAACAGGGTTAGTTTTAGTGACATCCTAGTTTTAAATGACTTTAAATGGGGGCTGTGAGCCATGTTATATGCTGTTATGCGTCACCCATGCTCATTTTTTCCAGTCATATTTTTTTTCTAACATGATTGGCATAAGGACAAGTGAACTAGTAAAATTGCTTTAATAGTCTTTCATGTAATTGTGATTTACACTGATTACCTTAACTGAGCCGCGACACAAAACCAAAAAGTGGCATGTGCGGCCAGCGAAAACTCAGATATCTGGGCATCCGCTAAAGGTCTAAGCTAGCTAAATGCGGACAGTAAAGACTCTTAGCAGACTCGGCGGCTGCTCAGGCTGATCTGAGTCTTCGCTTGGCGCGCATGCCACTTTGTTGGTTTTCTCCTGTCGCGGCTTAATTGTCTTCTCGGTATTACCTGCTGCTTTTATGTTCTTTGAAATAGATGTTCGCACCATTGAGCAGCTATATGACAAGGCTACAAGTGCAGTCCTGATAAATGGCAGCACAGGAGAATGGTTCAGAACAACAGTTGGAGTAAGACAAGGATGTCTTCTGTCACCCACCCTCTTCAACATTTTTCTCGAACGGATCATGTCTGATGCTCTGGAAGAACATGACGGAAAGGTTAGCATAGGCGGCAGAAATATTACCAACCTGCGGTTTGCCGATGACATAGACGCTCTTGCTGAGGAAGAGCAGGAACTAGAAGCTCTAGTTGAAAGTCTGTCATTTCCATATTTCTGTATGCCTGTGAATCATGGACCTTGACAGCAGAGTTATAGAAAAGAACGCAGGCCTTTGAGATGAGATGCTATCGAAGGTTACTGAACATTTCGTACAAGGACCATATAACCAATGAGGAGGTTCGCAGGAAGATCCACGCAGCCATTGGAGAATATGATGAACTCCTGACGCTGGTCAAAAAACGGAAACTAAGGTGGTTTGGCCATGTCTCCAGGTCTTCTGGTGAAGCAAAGACAATTCTTCAGGGCACAGTGAAAGGAAAAAGAAGAAGAGGTAGACAGAAGAAGAGGTGGGAAGACAATATCAAGGAGTGGACTGGAATGGATTTTGCCAGCTCAACTAGGGCAGCTGAAGACAGGACAAGGTGGAAAGGGATTGTTTTGAAGTCAGCTGTGGTGCCCCAACGACCTTGTAAGGTTATGGGATAGAATAGAATAGATAGAAATAGATGTCTCTGGGGAAAGTAGCAAAGCTTATAGCGTTAATATAATTTCATACGTCACAGGCAGATAAAGCTGTATCAAATGCAGGTGTATATTTATGTATAGTCAGAAGCAAAAGAAAAAAATATGAACAGTTTAACTTTGAATGCCCTTACTTTTCTTCTTTTCTACTGCTTTATTTTGCAGGATATATTTTCACTCCGGCTACATTAAACAACACCGAAAAACGTGAAAGTATTAATGTAGATTTTTTTTCGTTTCTGTGTGCAGCATATAGAACGGTTTCTCGTCTCTGCAATTAGTATTTTGACTTTAGCTGCCCCACGACGAAACCATCAAAGTGGCATGTGCGCCAAGACTCAGATCAGCTTGGGCATCCGCCATTCTGACCAGACTCTTTGCTCTGCGCTCAGAGGTAGCTAAGGGTTTAAGCGATCTCCGTGTCGACAGCAAAGACTCTGATCAGACTTGGCAGATGCCCAGACTGATTTGAGTCTTCGCTAGGCGCACATGCCATTTTGTTGCAGCTCATTTTGAGTTGTTCTAAACAAACCACATGGTTTATGTTTTATTCGCCTTTGAGCAAGGCTGTCAATTTCAGGCTTGGATGGTACAGGCTGGCTCCCCAAAGCGGTTTATGTCTGCCTGAAAATGCAACGCACGACTGATTTGCTATGAAGTGTATATATGCTTTCTTTTGCCAATGAGTAAATTATACCCACATTGCAAATAGGTGTGTGCGCTCAAGATCTTTACGTTTTTTGAAATCCATCTAGCTAAAACAGATCCATCCATGCATTTGGTTTAACTATATTACAGATCTTATAAGAAACTGGGAACACATTGATTTATGTTTGAGTTAGGTTGGTCGGTTGTTTGCTGTAGGTTTATCGGCTCTTTGTTTATATCGAGCTGTCTCCAAGAAAGATGGAGACCGAAAAAGAGACAGCAGAGGTGAGAGAAAAAATATGTCCAAACAACACCCAACCGAATTTATTGCAAAGCATAGTAGGATTACTATTATTCAAATAAGTACATGTAGGACGCCCCGGCACTGAAACACCACACCACGACCACCCCGTTTGAGCCAGGATATATAAAAAGGGTATAATTTAAAAGGTATGCCGACGCTTCTGACTGAATAAAAGATAAAACTAAACATATTCAGTGTGCTTCATTCATGACTTGTTTAATTTTGTATTTATCTCTGCGAAGCACATAAAAATTGCATTTTTAAGCGACACGCTTACTCAAAAACATGTGCCACAAACGTTCTTAGAGTCTAAAATAATTCATTGTGCTATAATATGTTTTAATTATATCACACCAAACCAATAAAACGAAATTTTGCATTTGCTTCATTTTACAAAACTTGATCAGAGATTTGACCTGTTCGGAAAAAATGTTGCTCCATATGGACTTCTTTAGAAACCAACTGATGGTAATGTGCACAACCCGTGGTGAATGTAGAATAATCTGTTTCTGGTTCCAGAAGGAATGTATGGAAATGAAATTGGTCATTTCTTGTAGAATGTTGCATATTTTTATCAAACTACACCATGTGGTTAAGAGTTATGAGCAATTTCACTCACTGACTACAGCGGAAGGACAAACAGACTGATGGACTTGCACAGCGATTACAGTGCACACCTGTGGGTCGTGCAATACTGTTAAGTGTTTCGTCACCGTTTTGCATGCCGGTGGCTGGACAATGTTAAAATACATAAGTATACAAAATTTGAAGCATATATACCACGGGGTTCAAGAATTATGAGCAGTTTCACTACTTGACCGTAAATTTTCAACTTGTGCTCAGCAAAGCCTCGTCCATCAAAAAAGACGGTTATGCATGCGAGTCGTTTGATAATGTTGACATGTATAAATATGCAAAATTTTATCAAAATATAGAATGCGGTTCAAGAGTTATAAGCGTTTTCGCTAACTGATAACGGACGGACGGACTCACACAGTGATTATAGTGCAAACCTGCGGGTTGTGCAATTTAAGCTACGCAAGACGCATACTACAATAATACAAAGTGCAAATAAATGTAGGTTTATGAATTAGATTTGTTTATTATTCGAAAGTATATATGTGAACTCTGTAAGAATTGAAAAGTAATAAGTGGCACAAATTCTCTTTCATCTGTTCTTTTATTTTCGTTTCAGGGCAATCTTTTGCATAACATGGATGAGGGTATCTTTGAAATAGCAGAAACGTTTGAATCGATTAACTTGAACTTGATCAGGGTTCGAGCTTATAAAACTTGAGTATAATCTCAAACTCAAAATAAAGCACACTGATTGGCTGCTTCCGAGCATGTGCTCGGAAGCAGCCAATCAGTGTGCTTTATTTTGATTTTGAGAATGTACTCAAGTTTTATAACCTCGGGGCAAGGAGTAGCCACATCAACAGACAACCAAAATCCCAACATTTCTATGCTTGCGGGGGTAATTGGAAAGTGCACCACCAACGTAAATGATTCTGGTTAAATCCATGTTTGGTTACTATTTCTGGTATGCTTTTTCAACAGTATTAGATTACATAATATAAGATCACACAGTATAAAATTTGAGATGCAAAACCAAATTTAATATAATGAAATCTATTATATTTATATTCAAGAGCCTTATGCAAAGAAAATTGCAGTAATGTTTGCGTAAACCGTACTTGCTCCGAATAGCCTGCGCATGCGCCTTCTCTGGCTTGTTAGCACTATAAATTTCCGATTGATATTAGAAATGTATGAAGGAGTACATTTAACTGAGCAATGTCAGGGCTAGTTTGTCTTAGCTATTCATACATTATTAAGATGCCGTCCTCCGTGCCACTCTGATACGTTGCAAACACGATTCATAAACAACCGTTAGAGCTACTAAAATGGAATTGTGTTTTTTTTTTATTTTATAAAACAAAATTACTGTACATTGTCTTAAGAATTTGAAAATCAGTGCTGGGGAATTAATTTAGTAAGCAGCGTAAAGTAAACACGTATTTTACTTTTATTTTCTTTCTCATTCTCATTGAATTTTAGGAAAGCGTTTCCACTGGTTGGATGTTCTTAATTAGTATTTTTGTTGCGCCAAGAGTAAAGGTATACCTTAGAAAATGGTAACATAAATTTGGCAGACTCAAGCTTTCTTTAGTGTTTGCCCCAGATAACAAACAAATCAGATCACCCGAATTTTCAAATTTCAATAGATTTATCGGAGTAGACCAATCAAGTCTTCAGTAGATATAATAGACAATTATTTAATTAAGTGGGACGTGGCAGGAATATCTACACTTTTGATTAAGCATTCAATTCCATAAATGGAGCCCGGTACATAAACGGGGCCACGCCCTTTTGGTGCAGATTTTGTGCAGTTCCGCGCAGTTTCGTTCAGACAATTAAACGGGGTAATTTGTGAACAATGTTTACCAATACTAATAGCATTCTGCTTTTTTCCCTTTAATACCTGAAACAACAGATGAAATTCGAGAAACACCAGACCTATCTCTTGCTGTGACACGTTTCCCAGCTACAACTTCAGAACCGCACATGACGCGGAAGTTCTCCATAAGATATAAGGTGCGGAGCCAGTGACTCCTTTTATCCAGATTACCCACACTGAATTCGATATTCTAAGACCAAATTAGACCCTATTATAAACGATGCATAATGAGGTGCTCAGCTAAATCTAAATTGTTTAATATCATGCCCATTACCAGAGCTTACAACAAGAGCTCCGCTGAGCAGGGCAATATACGCCCGTTGGGGCTTAAAGCTGGAAAGAAAACAAGAGGTGACAGAACTTTGTCAGTAACTTAAATCTTAAGGTGGTGATTTATGGCAAATGTAAAAATCTGCATAAAACCATAAAAAAGTAACGTATCTCCCTGAAAGTTAGCAGACTTCTTATTTTTGTTGTTCTTTACAGTTTAGAATATAAAATAGACGTACATGCTGCTTAAAAAAGTGTTTTTATAAGGAAAGATCAAAGGGCAATTTTCTGCGAATAAATCTGAAAAAAATAATGTCGTTATTGAAAATTTACGTAGTGCTGAAGGTGCATTTTTGCATAATAAAGAGCGTCCTAGCAATTATTCATTCCAACTCTTTCTCAAATTGTAATGTAGACCAGATGAAAACGGTAGCTTTTTCTCAAATGTTCAACCATGTACAAAGTAAATGTACACTGGACGCATTTATTAAATATAGGGTAGGCAAGCATACCTATGTTAACACCTACAATATAAATAATACATTACTGACATGATCAGTGGTGTGTAGATGAAATTATTCAACCTTGTTAGAATAGTTTCACCTGTCTCACACCTGTGTGATTTAACAAAAAAATTTGGACACAGACTGCATCTTTTTTCATCTGCTCAGCCTGATAAAGTGTAAAAGAGTTTGAAAAAATAATTGCTAGGACGCTCTCCATTATGCAACAAGGTACTCTAAGCACTAAGTATATTTTCAATAATGATATTATTTTTTCAGATTTATTTGCAGAAAATTACCCTTTGATCTTCTCTTATAAAAATACTTTTTAACATTAACAAATGCTGCATTTTGGGAGTCTAAATTATGAGAAACAACATAAAGAAGGCATCTGCTAAGTTTTGGAAAGATCAGTGTTATTTTGAGTATTTTATGCAGATTTTTGTCTTTGTCCCAAATCAGTGATTATCACCACCTTAAACAGTGAGGCTGATATAAAACTACAAAACAAACGAAGCTAATATGAAATTCCTGGATAAAAATTACAAAGGGGCATAATTACATCAGAACCGAAAGTAATGTTATGCTTCATTTTCTCTGCATATCGTCTGATATTTGTACAAACTTTCATGAAGAAGTCTTAAACGGTTTTCAAGATATGGAGCAGCCACAAAGCTAATATTAAATTACTATAAGAAAAATACAAAGGTGCGTAGGCAAAACTGAAAGAAGGGGAATGGTTAGTTTTTTCTGCACATTGTCTGATTATGCTTCATATTTGTATAATTTTTATGAAGAAATCTTATATGGTTTTCGAGATATGGAGCGGACAAATAATGTTACCTTTTGAACTTTGACCTCTAAGTGTGGCCTTGACCTTTGTCGGACAGTAATGAAATACGAGTTCTGTGCGTTGCCTCGATAAGGTAAAGATTTGACTCGAGTTTCAAAAAAGTCTTTCACAGGGTTAAGGAGATATAGAGCAGACACTAATTTAATACAAAATTACAATACGAAAAATACAAAGAGGCGTAATTTTGTCAAACGTAAAAGTAGGGTTATGGTTCTTTTTTACGCACATTGTCTGATAGAGCTTTATATTTATACGCACTTTAATGAAGAAATCTTAAACGGTTTTCGAGATATGGAGCGGACACGAAGCTTATATGAAATTACTATTCGAAAATACAAAGGAACACAATTCGGTCAAAACTGAAAGTAGGGTTATGATTCTATTTCTCTGCACATCGTCTGATGATGCTTAATTATTGTACATACTTTCATAAAAAGATCTTATTAATAAACTGTTTCCGAGATATGGAGCGGACATGAAATGTTAACTTTCGACCTTTGACTTCTAAGTGTGACCTTGAACTTTGTCGGACATCGTTGAAATACAAGTTTTGCACATTGTCTTGATAAGGCAAACATTTGACCCAAGTTTCAAAAATAATCTTTCAAGGGGTTAAGGAGATATATTATAAAAAGACATATGCGTATGTAATTTTAATACTGTTTGGAGAAGTTGTCATCTCAGTTTTATCTGATTAATACAATATGACAGATATTAACACCTCATGTCCATTTGTTTTCACTGTTTGTCTGGAAATACTGAAGAAAACTCATGGTAAATAGTACAGCCCTATAAAGGCAGAGAAAAAAGAGTTAGATCAATATCACAATTTCATCAACTTAAAACCTTTCTATTATGCAAAACTAACCATGGCCGCAGGTGTAATATCAAAGTCTGAACTGGTATTGAATTTCCAAATTTATTTGTTTCTGATTTTATTTTACATGTAGTTGCATTCACTGTTTTAATTCTGCATTCCCTTTGAGATGAATGGATGCGTCACAATCACGTGCACGAATAAGAAAAATACCTCTACATGATCACATGACACACGTGGTCAAAATCGATATTCTTACAGGCCGTGAGGAAATAGGTAATTTGCATTTTAATTTGAAGATTATTTTGCATTCCACATTTATCGAATAAATATGCATTTTCTCAAAACTTTTATGGTTAAATATGAGACTATTACATATTGTCTAACGAAATTTTGTTAAAATACTTGTTTCTGAAAACATGAAATAAACGAGGGAGACAATCTTTAATAGTAAGTATTTTTGTTCATAATATATAACCGATTTGTCATCTGTCGGCAAGTGACATTCGTGGCCTACAATTTTCTTACAAACCTAATTTTGTCTGTACTCATTATCTTGTTCATATCAAAACTCATAAATCCTGATAGCGCCTCGTCGTTAAGAAGCTTTAGCTTGGAACCTATTACTGTCCTCAGAAGAACAATTTTCCCGTCAGAATAAAATGATGGCAGAGAAAATTGGTTTAGTTTTTGACATACTTTTGTCTACGGTCAATCGTGTCTAGAAATGTTATATGTTACTTGATATCAGTTTTAACTGAATTGTGTTTTCAGCATCTTATTAAACCTTTTTTTCTAATTTAAAGAGTATCGAGGAAACTTCAACAAAACAAAGTTTACTAGGGACAGCAAAAATAGAAAATCCCCGAGGCTATAAAACTTTTTTATGCTCAACTCAGCTTCCTCTCATTGTCTTCTATCGAGGTGTGAAGTTTCATTTAGTTCCCCCTTATACTTTCAGACATATGCTCCGGACTAGCAAAATATTGAAAAAAAAAAAAAAAAAAAACTGGAAAGGGAGCTAACTTCGTAAATACTTGTGACAGGGTTACGATTCTTATGCACTCCACTTTCTCTCATTGTCTTCTATCAATGTCTGAAGTTTCATTTAGTTCCCCTTATACTTTCAGAGATATGCTCCAGACAAGAAAATATCGAATCAACTGGAAAGGGAGCTAACTTCGTAAATACTTGTGAATGGTTATGGTTCTTGTGCACTGCACTTCCCCTTGTTGCCCTCAATCAATGTGTAAAGTATCATTTTTTCCCCTTATACTTACAGAGATATGCTCCGGACAAAAGTGTGACGGACGAACGGACTGACGGACGGAAGGACGGACACACGGACGGACAAAGCGGCAACTATATGCTCACCCTTTGGGGAGCATCATGAATAAATCTTCGTCAGCTTTTTATTTTACATTTAATATACCGTTTATATACTACTAATCTTTTTACCAAAGTGCAAAAATGGGATTAGGGTACACTTAGGTTTCAATAAAGAGGAACTTTTACTATATTTAGTGCAGCAGATGCACAATTCTTTATTTAATTTCTTGTTTTTTGGATGGTTGGTTATTTTGGGCCTAAAGACCTTTTGAGGCAGTATTTCTGTATATATCAAGCTGTCTTCCAGAAAAGGAGAGAGGGAGATAGGAAAGAGAAATGATAGACGAGAGAATAAAATAGCCAAACAACACGCACCTGCAAGCACAGTAGGCCCTTGCCGTACAAATACCCCAAATACGTAGGACGCCTCGGTTCTGATAGTTACTCAGCCGACTCGAAGTTCGAAATAGAATAGCTTAACATACGAGCGTACGGTCTCACTGCCAGTTTGTTATCCTGTTTACATACCTTGCATTGATTTTGGGCATCAGCGAGTCTCGTAAATTTATAATAAGGAAATAAAAGGAGTCGCGTAGAGTCATTAATTTTATACACTCCGAGACTTGCTATTAAAAAGTGTTAAATAGCAATAAATGGAAAGGTTCAATTTTCTCATTATGAGTCAATGTCAAATTAAAGTTCCCATAGCAACCAAAGTTCCAGGTCAACTGCCAATAAAACAGTATGTGAGCCGCGACACGACAAAACAAACAATGTGGTTGTGCGCCCAGCGCAGACTCAGATCAGCCTGGGCATCCGCCCAGTCTGATCAGAGCCTTCGCTGTCCGCATGGAGGTAGCTTAGACCCTTAGCTACCTATTAAGCCGACAGAAAAGACTCTGAGCTGACTGAGTGAATACCCAGGCTGATCTGAGTCTGTGCTGGGCGCACAACCACATTGTTGGTTTTGTCGTGTCGCGGCTCATTTCTGTACAGGCTAATACCAAGATCATTTCTATTAAGTTTGAGATTTACCGGCTGCATAGTTTTTGAGGAAATGATTTCTGAATATTTTCAATTCTAAACAGTTCGGTTGCAACCGGCAAAATTGTGCCATTTGCATAAATTTAATGCGGTTGGTAGAGGACGATTCCAGAAACATTTCTGTGAAAGGAATTTTAAAAAATCTGCAGTGATTTAGCATTAAATGGATTTTTTTTCCAATTTCCCATTATCAGCCAATGACAAATTCAATTTCCCATAGTAACAATATTTCTAACACAACTGCCAAAAAAAAAACAGCATTTCTATAGAGGCTAGTATCTAGGTCCTTTCTGTAAAACCTGAATTTTATCGGCTAATCGTTTTTTTTAATATATCTTTTTTTTTTTAATTTTTAACATTTGGTTACCATGGTAACCAGTCAAACAAGCCAAATTTACAAAAAGAGAAAACATTTGATTGGTAGAGAACTACTCAAGGAATATATCTGTAAAAGTTTTGTCAAAATATCTGCAGTGACATAGCAATAAATGCAAATTGTCAATTTTTCCCATACAAGTCTATGAAACTTAAAGTTGCCACCAAAGTTTTAAAGTGATTTGGATAAAAAAAGAACTATTTGTTCCCCTGCCAATAAATGCTATGTATGAAATTGGTAACAATGGGCCTTGTAGTTTCAGAGAAGATGTCGTTTGAAAATATTGACGGACGGACGATGTTTGCTTGCCTATACTGTAGGCTCTAGAGTGAGACTTCGGCTCAGGTGAGCTAATAACCTTATGGTTGTCGAAAGTTAGATTTCAATGTAGATCCTTGACGTGGCATAATAAGTATGTTAAAAAAATATTTTCATGTTGTTTTTACTAGATCCCTCGTAATAACTCTGTTATCAAACCGTCTTCCCATTTCCAAACCTCTCTTACATGTATGATTATCGAATAATATGGATTTGGCAAAGTCTGCTAACGGAAACGGAACACACTTAGGATGTGGTCGAACGAACGGTAACAATGATGTGATTGATATAGACAAGCTAAAGAAATCGATCCATTTGTGTTGGTAAATGTAGGACGATCACTCATTGCAACCATTTCGGATACTTAAATAACTGATAGGTCAATGAAGGGAAATGGAGTTAGCCACATCTTATAAAGGTTATGGACTGGAATCAAAAATGTCAAAAAGTCTTTAGGGAACTTAGCGTTATATTTGCAGCTAACAGATTGCAATATAAACAATAAGATGTGACTTCCTTATGGGATACACAATGACCTCGTTGATTCCTACAATGTGGCTGTTTCTAAATGTATTTCCGATTGTTTGCCTCAGCCGAAGCTTAGTTATGCTTTCAAGTACGGACTTTCATTTTCACTGACCTTTCCACTAATAAATAGATATGGCGGATGTATTATTACAGCAGGTGATGCTTACTACTCGCGAGCACCTGATCACACCTCTGTTTTGGGGTCCATGTCTGTGTATCTTATATATTCCGAAATTGCCAATGTTTAAATGACTTAGAAGTTTGGAATTCTGATTTGGATAAGTATGCATTATGGTTGTGCATGAGGTCATTAAATGTGCCTGAGAAGTACACTGCATCAAAGGCCATCCGAACTTTACTTGTATCCCAGATTCCGGAAAACTAACAATTGAAAAAACATTGCCTATAGTAAAAGCCACACTATGGAAGTTAGTAATTTGCAGGTCGAAGGCTTGTAGAAATATCATCGTCATATCACTTTCAATAAGAGCTTAATCTCTCCGTTGATGTTGTTTGCCTTCGTTTGGAATAACAGCGGCAGCTGCGTTTGTCCTAAGTACAGACGTTCGTTTGCCATTATATTGTTAAGAAAAACAGGTTTTTTTTATTTATTTTAATAACAGAATAGAACACTTGGCAGTATTATGACTGTCCTGCTACGGTAAAATGTCAGTGTAAATGAGAAACCAAAAGTGCTTGGAGTTAAAGATACAAGTCTTTGTCCTTAACCGATACGAAACAGATGTTATTGCGCTGGAAAATTCGCACATTATTATAATTGTCCTTGTGAAACTATATCTGAGTGCTACAATAACAGTTCCTCATGATGTGATTAATTCGAACTAGCAAATGCCATGTCAGATGCATTTTTAAAACGTAGCAGCTTTAGCTTTAGTACTCAAGCAAAATGTCTGAAGAAGCAATGCCGACTGTATCAAACTACTGTTAACAGAACATACGTATGAGTGTCAGGGATAGGATGACGTTTATGGCAGGATGGGGCAGGATGTTGATGCCTTCTTATTTAGTCAGTGCTGTTCTTCAAATGTATTTTGAACAAACCAGCGGAGGACATGTGGGGAGAAAAGGACATTTATATAAAATGTGACACCTGAGTAGTCCAACTGCTTAGCATAAACAAAACATAGTGTAACGATTCCGTTTAGTGATAGAAACAAAAACATACAAAGCAACACAGTGTATACAAGATTCTGCTCGTTCCTGAAAACATCCAGCATTTGTTTTTATTTTACGGACGGATAATCATATTACAGAGAGGCGCGGTGGTCGAGTGGTCATGGCACAGGAAGTCGCCGGAAGGTTGTGAGATCGCGCCCGAGCTTGGCCATCCGACAACTGGAAAGTTCTCGCTGTCAACAAGGCGGTAAATGGGTACCTGCTTCGAACAAGGATATGATAAGGCAGCGAAAGGTGAGGGATTGGCTCCGCCTTTAATCGGCTGTGCTCAAGATACAGTGGGTCTCTAGCCCCCACTGCCCCTACAGCTACTAGGCTATGGGAAACCATCTTTGTCTGACATTTTAGTACCTTTACTGTCCAATTGCATTCACACGAGACAATTCTATTACGAACAATACAAAAATGAAATAGAGGGACTCCTTCCTTTGGGCAAAGCAATTTTGTATCATGTTAAGTACATTTTTCATAAGTCGGTTCTCTGTAAAATGTCTCGTGGTTTACGCCGGTTAGTGTGTGCTCGGAAAGAGTGGCATGACAAGTTGTTTGCCGAAATGTGCCGATCACCCTGTTTACAAAATGTTAGGGTTTAGCGACGCTGAAGAATTCAAACGACAGAAATAGCCATCAACTGCGTTAAACCCGGTGAGCTACATTAACTTATGAAAGAGAAACCGAAAGGAGAAAAAGATTCGATTTAAGATTCTGCAATTTGATTCATCTGGTGTAATGTTTAGATGCTCAATCAATTAGCAAATATTTTGAGCAAAAAGATAAATATTACAAGTGCCGATGGTCTATGCATCAGATTTCTCCGCATGTCATTTCTTTTATATGTAATGGATTGGGTAAGAAAGATATCTTGGTAACATGAATATTTTAAGGTTACATGGATAATGCAAGCCTATTTTTTCTACTCGGCCGGTTCATTCTTGCAAATGAGTTCAATAGGCCGCGATATATTTTCGACATGAGTTCGAATAATGCCGCATGTTTAAAATGAGCGTTAATCTCTAATCAGTCTATTTACTTTTTACTGCACTTGTCCTAATATGATTATCCCGTGGAATGGCGCACAATCAGCATCGTCTTTATACACTTATGCTGTTATGATTTCGTTTTCTTTTCAAATCGGATTCCTAATAATATTTAACGCCATACGTTTCTTTCTTCACGCTTACCCTGATTTAATAAGGCATACTTAAATCACAGAAACATAATCATATTTAGTAGGGTAGTACTTTGTATCGATATCTGTCTGTTTTGTCCCCACATAGTTTATTACGTCTATTGCTGGGATACGAAAGAAAGCAGTCTTTGATTTTGATGCTTGCTTTTGTGAAAGCAGTGTTTTGAGACAAAATAACTGCTTTGTTTGAGCTGCTTCAGACCTATATATGAGGCCATATGTATGCCAAAGTTATAGTCTTTCGACTAACCGCTCTAGGGCGAGTCATTTGTCGAATCCGTTGTTGCATTTGCATCATTGAAGGCTGAATTTGTCCGTTATATAAAATGAGATATACCGGCACCATTTTCTGTTGATCGTGTTTATTTGGGAGAAAATAGTCCTACATATTGTCTTACATTTAGACTCGTCATATGTTATTTCCGTTTTTTCCTTATTTGATGACGTGGGTGGGATATCGAAATAGATGGTATCAAATCCTAGGCATCATCGTGTTTACTTAACTCCCGACAAATAAATTAAACTCTTTCCTTTTCTTTGATTCTTTAAGAGAAATAATTTCTCAATACAAACAGAACGTGATATCTTTCATTTTACTGTCATTGGCATACCTAGAATTCGTACTTCTGTGCACATATGGTTTTGCTGCACCTCTGTACTAATGGCGTCTATGTTATATATACTTCCAATATATGCATAGTAAATTGAATGGGTACAGAATGGTAGCAATGCTTCGATAACAGACAGATATAATAAAAATAAAAACAAATAAATAAAAAAATGAGGCACATATAAGGAAATATTTCTAAGAGCATGAAGTGTAGATCAAGACTCAGATTAGGCATTCTATTTGTATAGACTTTCGGGAGCGTTTACCTAGACCTTCAGATTCATAAATATTCACAGCAATTTATGTGTTGAAGGATGTTCTTGATCAGAATTTCTCTCCGCACATATAAAGCCACATTAAGCCATGTTGCATCACTATTAATTCATCATGTTACACAGAAAATTATGTGTCTGTATTTGACACGCTACTGAAATGACGAATTGTCTGTTATCTGTGTACAAAAAAAAAATAGAATGAAAACGTGCAATTTATCTTCTGGCCAAAGTTGCTTAAAATTACCCTTTTTTCTAGTCGAGGGTAGTGATTACGACTGCAGGAGACGAAAAAGCGTGAAAATACATTGAAGGTACATAGGCCATTCATGAAATTCGAGCCAAGTACGCAATTTGAAGATTTTAAAGAGTATTGCTTATGTCGAATTTGTGGAATTCGTATCAGTTATTTTGTTTCTTCTTGCTTTGCTTTCAGTTTTGTTTTGTAATTTTGGGTGAATGTGGGTTTATATATCATGTGTTTTTAATAACAAGTGTTGCGCGTGTGCAAACCTATTTACGCCGCCAGTAATTTATTACAGACCGTTTCGAGGCCGCGATGCTTCTGTTTTGGTTTCCTATTATTGCCATTGTCGGCTTTTTAAATCAAATTCGAATATTTTTACCGTTTTCATGATAGCCTGGGGACCATCTGTGGGACACAACTGTCAACTGGCCTCTTGGTTGTTTATATGTATTGTATTTCGCTTTGTTTGCCGGCTGTAATGTTTTTGTTTCCTATTTGGTGTTTATTGTTGGACGTGAAAATCAAGAGTGAAAATTCCTGATCATTGTCTGCTTATCTACATTAAGTCAAGTAACATGGCACAATATATTTTATATATATAGTCCTTTGGTGACAGATTTCTTTTAATGGTAATAGTTTGTTCATGAAAAAAAAATTAATTGAAAAACATAGCTTGATATACTCTTTCGTGTCATAAAATTAACGCTGAGCAGAATGCCGCGGTTAATGTTTAGATATAAATTCATCCTTTAAATTTATTTTCGCTTTCAATTTTCTGTTTATTACCAAACATGCTAAATATAAATGTTTTATTTGTCATGGGGCTTTTCATATGTATATCACTGCAGTCATTTTATTTGTCCAGCTCAGTTATCACACATAATACGCTTTCTCTCACTCTCTCTCTCTCTCTCTCTCTGCTTCAGATTTACCAAAAACATAATACCAGAAAATACTGCACTTGGAATCTTATTTGAATATTATACTGAAATGTTTATTGCACCAGTGACAAATACTATTAAGTGCTAGTATAAGGAACAGTGGTATTTGCAAAAAAAAAACAACAACACTAATAGGAGTTATTGAGGGCATATCATTGTAAGCATCAATGTTTGAGAAAGATGGTTTTACTTTTTCCAATTCATTCAGGTATTGCATACAAGTTGAACTGATAATATGCAACGACCTTACCTAATCTAACTGTTTTAATACGTTTTACTGAAATATTCATCAAAGCAACGGCAAAGTAGCGCTCACTGTGGCTGCCTAGAATAAATGGTCACATGCAAAAAATACTCCGCTAACATTTTGCAAAATCATAGTTTCATATTTTTTTGAATAAGATGACAGACAGTTCATTTTGTGATGTTTAGAACAAAGTCTTAATGTTAGTTTGTCTCGACAGTCTATAAATAGTAACTGTATTCATTTTCAAAAAAAATCACCAACTCTATAAATAATGAATAGGTTTCTACTTCCTGTAACAACGTGAACACCGTGTGAGCTTGTGATAATAGATTTTAAGACTGAAACAAATATAGCATATGGTGAGGACAAAACTGAGGCGGAGAGCAAGCTTATTAATGATAAAAATAAATGATATAGAAATAAGATGCGTCGGGGCCTAGCCTGTCTGAAGGAGTATGCAAACTGCGAATGTCTTCTACCACCGTTAACAAGATACACCTTCGCACATACATACACACATATATTTTGCCTTTTATTTCTTTGCAGTGTGTTTTCAAAGAACTGAACCCCTCTCTAGAGAAGCAAATTATTTCCCTTATTAGTAGCTCTTAAAGGTTTCAACGTCCAGTGAAACAATCAGGAAGTCACAAAATGGTTTTCTTTTGTTAAGGACCGTTTAAGCTAAGGATCAGGCAGGTGGTGGCATATCGAGGTCTTAAGATTTTGACCAAAACGTTTGTTTAAATCCATTGGGCGGCCAAACTTGTACCTGCAAAATCCAATGTCAGTCAGTCAACGTTTGCTATGAAAATCGGGGTGCGATTGTTTTCTTAGCAACAAACAAATTGTGCTTGAAAAAGTATATCAAATACAACCTTTTGGGAGGCTAAAACTGTTTCTCAAGCACAAACGCCCTTCTTGAAAGGTGTTCACTGACACAATTGACAATAGTGGTATCAATGTTTGATCATTTTTGAAATATACATCAACATATACGCAATATGAGGTCAAACACATGTGTCAGCGATTTTACAAATTTGTAAAAACAGTCAAACATGGTAGCAAATTTCTTCTATAGTATAAAAGATCTAAAGATAACTGCATTCACTGATTAAAACACAGTTATGGAACTTTGCAGCAAACACTTAACAGAGTTGACACTTTTGATGAAATTTCGACCCAAATATATTCTCTTTGATGCTTACTATTTAGTCATTTATATCACCCTTACCAGAAAACGCCAACTTTAGCACGAAATATTTCGCAGTGAGCAAGGTCTACACTGGTAAAGGAGGTATAAAATAGTTACCATAGTTTGTCCATCTGTACGGGAGATAATCCACGAGCTTCGTGGATTATCTCCTCGTACAGGCGGACAAACCATGTTATACCTATTACGTGAAAGACCTCGATGTATCACCCTATTAATGCTAACTTCTGATTCTTAGCTGAAACTGTACTTAAATGGTGGAAGAAACATATCAGTGTACACACTGACCTTACATGCATTGCTCGCACTTGACTAACTCAGCAAAATACACTTAAAGAGGAAGAAAGAGAGTGAGGCATAGTTCATACGATAGTAGGTATCCCCCACCCCTCACAAAAAAATAATATGAAATAGGCGCCACCTAAATTGCAACCAACCTACATTATGACTCCAGTAATAATAGTAGGTATCCCCCACCCCTCACAAAAAATAATATGAAATAGGCGCCACCTAAATTGCAACCAACCTACATTATGACTCCAGTAATAAAACAAAACTAAAACAAGAAAATTTTAGCACAGCTGCATGGGTAGCTCTTTTTGTTATGAGATTGATTAACTGATTGATTGATTTATTCATTGATTGATTTTATCATTTTCGGTCGACATCTGAACAACACACTCGTATCACGAGATATTAAATAAATGATAATGAACTGAGAATAAAAAAAGTAGGCCTAGGCAAGAGACAGAACAGGGGACAGGTGTTTTGAAGAGAGAGAGAGAGAGAGAGAGAGAGAGAGAGAGAGAGAGATAATGGTACCACTGGCAACCGTAAAACCCTGCACAGTATCGGCAGCCAATGGTGCCATTGGCAACCGTTAGCACCACTGGCAAAATTGCCAATGTCACCACTGGCAGTTCTTTGGTAGAGCCAATGGCGCCCCAATGGTACCATTGGTAGAGCCGAAGGCGCCTATAGCACCATTGCAGAGCCAATATCAGGGGCGTAACTAGAGGTAATTTCATTATACGCACAACCATGTTTTATCCTGTACTTCTTGAAGAGAAGGCTAGTATTTCAGCCGCTTTGGCAATTGGTATTGAAATCTGGTCTAATTTATAAATTTTCAGCAAGCAAATATGCAGGTGCGTATTGAAATTTTGTCAATTTTGACAAAATTTCAATACGCACCTGCGTATTTGCCGTATAGGCAGCTACGCCCTTGAATATTTTTCTGTGCTTAGAAATTTTAGTTTTTCTAATTTTCTTTCATTATTGTGGGGAAAAATTCTCCTGTGTCAACTCGAGTGTTTCTGATGGGTTCAATAAATTGCCATATTGAATGACGCAAATTTCCCGCCATGGTAATTTTTCCTACGCCCTAAGTTGTCTGCAGTATTGGCAGCCATTGGTCGGCAATGCTGGTTTTAATGGTAAAGCCAATCAATGGTGCCAATATTGAAACTCAGAGCGTCATTGGCATGTCTATAGTGACACTGGCAAAACCCCGAACGCAACCAGTATTGGTTTTGACGTCACACATAAAAGATGCAACGTCACACTGGTGCTTCATCCAATCAATTACTAGATTATTTATATGAGGGAAAACCGATAGGCCTAGTGGAAGTCACAAGCTGTTTTGCAGAAAGACTCCGTCTCTCCGTCAGCCTTTGTCGTTTCTAGACAGTTGTAAAGCTTGCTAGCTACATCACATGTGCACCCGACCTAGAAGTATAATGCGTGTCACCAAGAAAAAGATGCCGAGAAGCCGCAGTTAAAAGGTAAGGGTTGTTTTTTTCTTCGAGCTGTACGGCCTTCTAGCCGAATATTCTGACGGCCATCATAGGGTTTTTTTTTTTTTGAATTCAGACGCGTGTTGCCAGGGAAGTGGCGGCGGAAGTTCAGGAATTTATTTTCGTCCAATAAAAATGCCAGCGTCTCGTTTCTCCATAGAAAGAAAAACGCCGACCGGAAATTCAGTGACACAAAAATTTCGAAGCCTTAGTGGTACGGGACAGAATAGAATAGAACAGAAATAGGCTACGCCTTAATCGTAAAGCAACCAACACTCGTTGTTAACAACTCGTTGGTTGGTTGCTAATAAATACATATATAAGAGGAACATTTACCATTAAGTATGCAGCTAACCGACTGCTTGGTAGTCAAAATACAAACAAAGGTGAATCTTTCTCTACATGCTCTTAATACATTTAGTGGTATGTGCGGTCTCCGAATGCAAGACTGGAGCTGAGAACCTGTATTATCATATACTTTCACTAGTATTGCCCTTGATACTAGATATTTGGCCCACTCATTATAGCCCTGTCAGAAAGCGCTGTCCAGCCCTGTTGTCCAATAGTCAGGTGTAGGGCCGAGATCACCTCACGTGCAGGGCGGGACAGAAATATATCAGCCCTTGTATCGGCCCTCAATTTTGGCGCTAACGTCAAGTATTGCCGCTGACGTCATCAAAACAATTCAGCGAGCTAAAAGACGTCTGCCGCCATGTTTTATTGCCGCACGTCGACGGGCTGAAAGTGGACACGCAGAGGCTTCGTAGTTTGTTCTAAAACCAGAAAACCATTCTCGGTAAGTTTCATTTTGTAATCTGAGCCATTTACGATTAAAGTACCAAATAACTATGATGTGTTTTCTTCATTTTGTGCTCAGTTGTACCACAGGCGCTTGAAGTTCTATGCTCAAAAGACCCTCAAAACCCATTATACTTGACGCAGTCTATAGGTCATTTCGTAAGAAATGGCCAGGTGTGCAAGCAAAAATGCCTCGATTTTTTGACTGCTAAAACTGCTAGTTAGAATCACCCCAACAAAAGCAAACTTCTTACCTGTAAACATCGTTTCAAAATGTATCTATAAACATGATAAATTTGTTCAGTTATGGTTAATGCGGTGCTGTAATCCTGAATTCAAAATTTGCCAGAAAATACCGACGCCATTACGGTGTCCAGCTTCCGGTTTACTGTGCTGCGCCAAAGTTGAGCATGTGCTTGTCCGCTTTGAAATTCACACATCAGCGAAATCATTCAATTACTCTTTTAGATATGACCAATGTCGTTGTATATCACCGTTTCCATGTATTTACAATATTAGGTTTGTTCTAATTTTGATCAAAACGTTTCTAACGAGTGAAAACTTGAAACAAACATGATGAAAATGACGTCATGACGTTCGTGTCAACAACGTCAAAACTACGCAGTAACGTTGGCGTAAAATTTTCATATGTTGACTGAGGCCTACATGTACTGACTTTCCGAACGACAAAGATGCAGATTAGCTTGCACATCGGTACAGTCTGATCGTTGATTTTGTTGTTTGATGATAGGACAGAGTAAGAAAAATGGCGGCGGGGCTCACCATAGGCGCTTGAAGTTCTGTACTCAGAAATGTCAAAAACCCGTAATAAACATATTACCCAACCCATTATGATAAAGCCACTTGGAAATGACTATATTATAGGTCAGTAATTATGTTCTTTTTTGGACGTTTTTGACAGAACTTCAAGCGCCTGTGGGCTCACCATCCATGATCTTCCGACTCGAACATCTTCATGTTTTTATTTCAGCCAATAAAAAGATAAAAAAAACAGACATATTTTGAACAAAAATATTGCAGTATTTCTTACAAAAGTTCAATTTCTATAAGAAAGTATATGATAAAAAGATCATCACACGGTTGTTTTGATCCCATCCCTGATCTCAGCCCTCGGACCGTATCGGCCCGAGCCCGAAGGGCGAGGGCTGATACGGTCAACTCGGGCTGAGATCAGGGCTGGGATTAAAAACAACCGTGTAATATTCTCTATTTATTGGCATTGAAAAGTTTAAATTATCAGTGCAGAATTTCAGACTATTGTAATAACAGTTACACTTGTAGACGTGTATTCTGAATATTAATTTGAAGACGAACTTTACGTCTTGTTGAAAGCTTTTTCTTTGTTTTAAATCACTGCGCCAGCTGCAAAAGTCCTAATGAGCTGAGTTTAATTGCCATGAAAATGTTATGTCTAACATTAATAATAATATAAAGTTTCCAGTTTAATGACTACACGGTTTCTGATAAAATGTCAGCTATAATTGGTACTTTTTAACAAAAGCGCAGTGACATAATTTCCTTGTTTTAGACGGATTAATATGCAATAAGAAAAATATACACGTGATATTTTGCAGAAATGTTTGCACTTAGTTAGACTAACTTTGCTATAGTGAAAGCAGCTTAGAGCTCTGCTGCAACTGTTCCCCGTGTATGATGCCTTAAGGTGGTGATTTATGGTAAATGTAAAAATCTGCATAAAACCATAAAAAAGTAAGGTATCTCCATGAAAGTTAGCAGACTTCTTATTTTTGTTGTTCTTTACAGTTAAGAATACAAAATAGACGTACATGCTGCTTAAAAAAGTGTTTTTATAAGGAAAGATCAAAGGGTAGTTTTCTGCGCAATAATCAAAAAAATAAACATCGTTATTGAAAAATTACGTAGTACTGAAGGTGCGTTATTGCATAATGAAGAGCGACCTAGCAGTTATTTATTCCAACTCTTTCTCAAATTGTAATGTAGACCAGATGAAAACGGTAGCTTTTTTCTCAAATGTTCAACCGTGTACAAGGTAATGTACACTGGATGCATTTACTAAATGTAGGGTAGGCAAGCATACCTATGTAACACCTACAGTATAAATAATACATTACTTACATGATCACTGGTGTGTAGATGAAATTGTTCAACCTTGTTAAAATAGTCTCACCTGTTTCACCTGTGTGTTTTGACAAAATAATTTGGACACAGACCGCATCTTTTTTCATCTGCTCAGCCTGATAATGTGAGAACGAGTTTGAAAAAATAATTGCTAGCTCGCTCTCCATTATGCAACAAGAAACTCTCAGCACTAAGTGTATTTTCAACAACAATATTATTTTTTCAGATTATTGCGCACAAAATTACCCTTTGATCTTTCCTTATAAAAACACATTTTAACATTAACAAATGCTGCATTTTGGGAGTCTGAATTGTGAGAAACAACATAAAGAAGGCATATGCTAAGTGTTTGAAAGATCAGTGGTATTTTGAGTGTTTTATGCAGATTTTTGTCTTTGCCCCAAATCAGTGATTATCACCACCTTAAGTTTGTTATAAGAAGCTACCTATATATAAGCCGCAGCATGACAAAACCGAAAAAAAAGTGGCAAAAGCGCCCAGCAAAAGCTTCGATCAGCCTAAACATCCACCTAGTCTGATCAGAGTTTTCGCTGTGCCCTTAAAGGGTCGCTAAAAATTTAAGCTAGCTCCGTGCGGACAGCGAAGACTATGATCAGAATGGGTGGATGCCCAGTCTGATCTGAGTCGCTGCGCGCACATGCCACTTTGTTGGTGTTGTCGTGTCGCGGCTCATACACGATGCTTCTTATTATATTCCAAATTTAGCCTATATATTCCGACAAAATGTTGGTGGATAAAGTGCATTAAATGCTCTAAAATCTAGTCTGCGAATATAAGCGGAAAGGAGGCCAAGACGTTTACAGAAAATAATGATATCTGAGGTTTCCGAAGATTAAGGACGAACAATGGGATAGTGCTATATATTTTTGTGATTTTTGCTTTTTCTTTTATTTTTGCTCTTTTTCATAAAATGTTTTCTAATGCACTTCTTATTTGGATAATATGATTATTACCGATATAAAAATGTAACTGAAAGCACGACAGAGAAATTAGATATGCCCAAGGGCGAAATAACTGAGTATCATGTCTGGCTCACGCCTTTAATTTGATGTTTCGACACGGAAAGAAAGTTTGCTCTGAGACTGCAGTGCAGAACATTTTCTTCACGCCGATCCATAGATATTAAAATCAGGTATTAGTATGGAAGGTTTAAACTGTCCACGCTGTATCACTATCAACCAAAGGCTCAAATACTCTATCAACGATTAAAAGTAATATAATATTTGACCGTGAGGTGTCACTACATTTTCGTCACTGTAAAAATGAGCGTTAATGGCCAGCTTTAAACAAAACGTCAATTAGTTTCTCATAAAATAGTTTGGTACAAACCCACAACCTAAGTTTATTTTATCTGATGATGGGATAACTGGAAAAAAATGTCCAAGAAAATGAATGGCCTTTGAAAATAAAAATGTATTAAACAAAGTGTCAGTGCACAGTGTAAATGCACACAGCTTCTTCTTCTTCCAATAACAGGACCGGGATCAACCTTGAACGTAATTGGTCCAGCGGGACAAGAGCATGGCGGATAAAAACAGTGTCCCAGAGAAGTTGATAAAACCATAAAACTATTTACAAACAGGGCGCTGATAATGGCTGTCATGGTTTAGGCTGGGCCTAGCCTGGCGTACAGACTAGCACGGAAGCCATCCACTGTGGTTAATGAGGTTACGCTGTTTGGCAATCTGTTCCATTCCCGAATTGTTCGAGGGAAGAAGGAGTTGTAGTAGACCTCATGCTTGGTATGTTCCTGATAATAACCTGTGCGGCTTCTGGTGCGGCTGTCACCTGGTTTCAAGTAGGCTTTCTTGTCGATATCAACTAAACCATGATGTACTTTGTACAGGAGGCAAAGTCTGGAGATCTGGCGTCTATCTTCAAGGCTTTCCCATCCAAGCTCGTTGACCATGTCTGTGACGCAACCTGGTGTACGCGATGTATAGTCGTTGTACACGTAACGAGCTGCCCGGCGTTGTACTTGTTCAAGAGCCTTGATATCAGCTTGGCGATAAGGATCCCACACAGGAGATGCATACTCCAGGACTGGTCTAACAACAGTAGTATAAGTTGCTGCTTTCACTGGTCTGGAGCAGTGCTTGAAGTTCCTCCGCAGGAATCCTAGGGAGCGATGTGCTTTACCAACTGTATCTGAGACATGCTTGGACCATGATAGGTTGTCTGTAACTGTGACTCCAAGATACTTGCTTCCATCACCAACCTCTAAAGTTTGCCCATGTAGTGTGTATGTTGACTGTTACTTGATTTTCCTTCCTGTGTGAACCTGGATGACATTACACTTGCTAGGGTTGAAGCTCATCTGCCATTTTGCCTCCCATTGTTCAAGTGCAGTGAGGTCTTGTTGAAGGAGCTCGCAGTCATTAGCCTTGCTGATAGCACTGTAAAGGAGGCTGTCGTCTGCAAATAGCCTGCAGTCTGATGAACTGAGAGACTCTGGCATGTCGTTGATGTAAGCCAAGAATAACAGGGGCCCCATCACTGTTCCCTGGGGTACCCCTGAGAGGACATCTGACTGGTCTGAGTGTGAACCCTCCAGTACCACTTCCTGTGTGCGATTCCCGAGGAAGGATCTGATCCGGTTGTTGGTCTGATTTCGGACCCCGTAGAAATCTAACTTGTAGAGAAGTCTGGAGTGAGGCACTTTATCGAATGCTTTGGCAAAGTCTAGCAGTATGATGTCAAATTGACTTCCTTTGGCGAGCCTGGACGCGATTTCTTGTATGGTCACAGTGAGCTGAGTCTCGCATGAGCGTCTTTTTCGAAAGCCGTGTTGATGATCCTTCAGGATGTTATGCTTGTCAAAATGTGCCATAACATTGCTGTGTATGATGTGTTCCAGTAGTTTACATGTAATGGAGGTCAGTGAAACAGGGCGGTAATTCGCTGCCTTGTGCTTGTCTCCCTTTTTAAAAACTGGAACAATCCATGCTTCCCTCCAATCAGGTGGAACCTGTCCCATATCCAAAGAAGTCTGATATATCCTTGCAAGTATTGGGGCTAGTTCATCTGCTGCCGCTCTAAGGATAAACGCAGGAATAGAGTCTGGTCCGGTGGCCTTGAATGGTTTTAACCCCTTGAGTAGTTTGTGAACACCTTTCCAGTTGACTTCTATGTTAGGCATGCTGGGGTAGGGGCTTGGGCCTTTGTCTGGTAAGGTACTAGTATCTTCTTTCGTGAAGACAGACACAAACTGATCATTGAGGATGTTGGCTTTGCTGGAGCTGTCACTCTTGAGGAAGCCATCCTTGTTCTTTAGAGGGGATACGCTTATTGTTCACATATTGATGAAATGAAGTATCGTGCTTATAATAAGCGGTGTACATATATGTGCTCACCTATTTTATGGCGTAAATGCAGTCAAACCAGTAGTTGCTGAAACTTCGCGTGGACACGAAGTACCTGCTACATGTATATATATATTAATGCATAATTCATCAAAGGGCCATACCTATGGAAAAAAAATATCAACCGAAAACGTCCAGGCGATATGCACATCCACCGTTGATACTTAATGTTCCAGTGAAGTTTCGTTGAAATGCAACCAGCAGTTGCTGAGAATTTCGTGGACTAAAACGGGACAGACGGACGGAATAACGGACGGACGGACGAAAAATCCATCGGTTTCATCGATTCTCTTGTTTTTCTTGTCCGCATTTTCTCCGCTTGTGATGTTATGTCCCTTTGGAAAAAATCATAACGAAATCTTGTCAACAAGATTTCTCAAAAAGTGTTGTAGCTAGGGTCGGTCTTGAAACTTTACGGGCTTACCGGAGATGATGAGTTGAACTTTTTCTTAAACAAATTCCGTCATTCGTTTTTGGAGTTAAGTCCCTTAGAAAATTTTGGCATCTTACACTTGTCCGCAAGATACCTCGAAAAATATTTGAGTTAGGGACTGAAACTTAGTCAGCTGTTTGGAGATGATAATGAGATTAACCGATTGACTTTTAGACAATTCCAGTGCTAAACACACTCTCTTAGAAAAGTGTACCCGACTTACCCCATTTTACAGGCCTGAAGTGGGGTAGGTCGGGTATTAGTGTTCAAAAGTTATTTTAGTGCTTAGAAAATTATAAAGCAAGAAAAATTAATGGGATTTAGTATTCGAATCACTGCTCTACATTAAGAAATACGATTTTTAGTAAATGATATATGCAGTGAAAATAATTAAAAGTCATGAAGGCACATGAAACTAACTCATTACCTAGCTGCTGATGGACAGATGTATTAATTCATCTTACATAACTCCCCAGAAAAAAAATATTTTCAAATAATAAAAGTCAGTATTTATTTAGAGGATAAGATAATTTTGTGTTTGTCATTGTCCATTTTTTTTCGGAGTTAAGCCCTTTGAAAATTTCGGCATTTTAAAATTTTCAGCGAGATATCTAAAAAAAAGTACTTGAGCTAGGGACTTGAAACTTAATCAACTGATTGGAGATGTTAAGGAGATGAAGTGGTTAACTTTTGAATTGAGAACGCCCGTAATCAAGCAGTCCTACATGTATGATTCAAATTCATACCTTGAGCGGTATACGTTTTTCTCCAAAAGCTACAGAAAACGAGGAAAAGAAAGAAGGCTAGAAAAATAAAATCTACGTTTATTTTAGAAAGCAGTTTCTCTCCTCTTTGTCGTTAACAGAGACCTTAACCTTTAAGCACCAAAATGTAGACGACAAGTCTGCACAATTAAACAAATATGTTTCGTCCAAGCTATCTCATGCTTAATATGAACGTCACATCTTGATTCACGTTGTTTGCGATTTCAACTTTAATTTTCGTTTTAAGCACTTTAAGTGTTAACGCGAAGATGTCACCTTCTGGTGCTATTTCCCGTAAGTACCTAGACAGTTGTTAATGGAAAGATCTCGAGAAGAACCCAACATTTTTCCTGTAGAGATAAACGAACTTCACTTGTGCGATATAAAGATAAATTACTTTATAGCTTTAATTTTGATAGTTTCTTGTTACGTCTATGTTTTAATTTGAAACTTTCTCTGTCAGTTTTTGTTTTCGACACAATTACCTTTTTTGAGTGAGGTTGTAAACACATGCATTGTGCAAAGAACAGGTTACAGAAGCATTCATACTAAACGTTTTGAGTCGCATTTATATTCGAATGCATGGAAAGAAAAGTTAATTTCCACCAAAAGAATAATAAGCTAATGTACACGTTTTTGCGTGATATACAGATGTTTTGCACTTTATCAAGACAAAACAGATGGTGCAAGCCAATAATAGCCTGGGTATGCTTAGTCTGCACATTTGAGCCGCGACATGAGAAAACCGACAAAGTGTTTGTGCGCAAAGCGCAGACTCAGATCAGCCTGGACATCCGCCAAGTCTGATCAGACTCTTCCCTCAGCGCTTAAAAGGTAGCTAAGGGTCTAAGCTACCTCAGTGCGGACAGCGAATACTCTGATCAAACTGGGCGGATGCCCAAGCTGATCTGAGTCTTTGCTGAGCGCACATGCCAGTTTGTTGGTTTTCCCATGTCGCGGCTTTAAGGTCGATGAATCTGAGTCAACTGGCATGGACGGAAGCCGACTTGTATGGATTTATGCAAGTGGCCTATTCCAAAATATCAGTTTTGTTGCCGTGATGTGCATTTACTCCGTCTTCATCCTTTAGTGTAATAAAGTTAGCAAAACAGCAATAATTCAAACATCTTCTTATGTCTAAGTGTCTTCTAGAGTTTCAGTAATAATTTATATTTACGACTTTTTATTAGCTTTCTTGCTGATAACAGGAAATTTAATTGATGACATAGCAAAGTTTGTTAGCCGCATATTTTCAAGTTATTAAATTTAGAAATGTATTAAAACGCAAAGCTGATCATGTAAAATTTAAAGTAGATAATCATAAATGCCAAATTAGTTTTTATTGGAGATGCTCCTGTTAATAAAGCTTCCATATATAACTACACGCCTTGTTAAGCCAAATTCAACTAAAATGGCAATTTAAGGAGGCCCGCAGCAGCTAAACAGGATGATATAAGCAAGGTGTGAAGGGCCCTGGATTATAAATACAGATGCCCTTATCTTGACGTATCTTTATTGTGCTGTAAATTCCCTCGAAGCTAATGAATTAACTATTGCAAATTCAAGGGCTGAAGATTCCATTTAGAAGGATTGAAAGTTTTCTTCGATTTTTTTCTTTCCTCTGCGTTACAAACAGGTAATTACTGTCCACCACCGAACAATAGACATGCCTTATACGCCCCGCTTTGTAAATTCTTGTGTTACACGGGAACAAGATCACTGGGATTCTTTAATATAATACTATGCATAACCAATTAAGTCTTTATATCATACTTAATTAGGAACCATGATGTAGGCCACAAAAATCTGCATGTGGCTCCCCACTTAAATAAGTATGAAACCACTCACAACGTTCATACCCTAATTAACGCAGAAAAAAATACGAAAATACCTAAGACCTCAAATGTAAGTACATGTATCCTAGGAATGGCGTTATTGTACGGAAAGTAGGTAGATAGTGCGAGTCGAAGAAGGTTATTCGAACTGTTAAATTGGTTAACTACTTTTTTTACAGGAAATAGTGGAGCTCTTCATAAAGGTCAGCTCATTATTTACAACAAAAGAATACTGACGAGGGCTCCGATACAAACCTTTAATAAGACGGAGCCCTGATCTCGGCCTTCAATGCTTTGATGTAACTTGATCATCTATTCATGGTATGAATAATTTCTGAAATGAGCCGTGACACGAGAAAACAAACAAAGTCGTATGTGCGTCCGGCGAAAACTCAGATCAGCCTAGGCATCCGCCCAGTCTGATAAGAGTCTTCGCTGTCCGCATGGAGCTAGCATAGGCCCTTAGCGGATGTCCAGGCTGATCTGAGTCTTCGCTGGGAGCACATGCCACTTGTTTGGTATTCTCGTGTCGCGGCTCGAATAATGATCTGGGCGCATGGAAAACGCAAAAAGTAGTATTGATATGTTTATTTGGTTCTTTCAGTTCGATCTTATATCCATAACTCAATTGATTCGGACGTCGAGTGAAAACGCGGGAACGGTGTACCGAACGTCCTGTTTGTTCACGTTTTGTCACAAGTCGTTTGTCTGGTTCTCGCTTAGAAGTTGAAAATTAACAAACAACTGATGCATCTGAGGCTGGAACTCAGACATAGCGACGGTTTAAGGGATAGTGATACGGATTCAGAAAACACCAGTTTGTTGATTTGGCTGTACTATATGATGGCCAGAATAAAGACAGTTCAAAGGGTGTGTCATTGAAAGATTATAATAAATATGCATTTGCTTTCCATGTAATATATTTTGAAACTTAGGAGACATAAAGTTATGTCTAACGGATTATATACATGCAAATAGTTTAAATAATATAAAGGCTACCAGGTCAATCTAGCCGTTTGGTTGTTCTTAAAATAAATTAAAGTAAATAATGAAATAAATAAATAAAATGATGATAAAGGCATATAGAAAGTTCTCTAAATTGCTTGTATTTTCTCATATCCTACCGTAGCACACCAGATCAATACAAAAACTAAATTGTATACTTCATAACTATATGGTCATCATTAACCTTTTTTGCACCAAAATAGGTGGTAGGAACTTTAAGTCAAAAAGATGATTTGGACAAAATAAAATTAGGTCAATTACAGTCTTCTGTAAATGTCACTGGAAACTGTGAAACCGTTCAGAAAAGGCAACTATAGATTTAAATTCATAGGGCTGAAGATCAAATGACATGACAAAACAAACAAAGTGGCTTGTGCGCCCAGCGAAAACTCAGATCAGACTGGGTGAATGCCCAAGATGATCTGGATCTTCGCTTGGCACACATGCCACTTTGTTGATTTTGTCGTGTCGCGACTCAAATTACAATGAATAAACAACAGACACCCCCTGGGAGATACTAAAATCGTTGAATATAACAAAACACACAAAGCTCACAAAACACTTAGTTTGAATCTAGCATAAGAATGTTGAGCTGGAATGGAACACTTTTAATTCCGTTTATATTAATACTTAGATTGGGATTAAAAACAGGCGCCTGGTCATAGTGAAAATCCTTTAAATATGCATTACAGTTAACGGTTAAAACCAAATACTACTGGCAGAATTCACTACAAAAGCAGATTGATAAATCTGATGAAAATCCGTTCATGTATATGTAAACGCACTTTTGATTTTACGTTACATTTCCGGGTTGTTGATTCTATTCCTTTGATACTGTGAAGTTTTGATGCTTTAAAATCAATGTTTATAAATGATCCCGCATTAGATCTGAGCCCGATTTAAAGATGTCAACATCTAAGACGATATAATGGTTTGGCTTGGTCTCAGAGTGAGCTTAAACATGACTCGGTGACGCTGATAATTTCAGCTTCCGGTCTAAGTAAACATAATAAACAGTAATTAGGAAAATTCTCAGGAACTGACACGTAGGGTCAATTAAGGTAAACCCGGACAGAAGGAAAACCCGGACACTTACTGTTTTCCACGAATAAAGAGCTTAAATAACATGTTTTCTGTGATTTCTTTTTCTTTCCAGTTTTCCCCTTTACTTCTCGAATTAATGGTTTTCATTGTTAGATTATATGAACACTTATTATTTTTCTACAGCCTCTGAATCTAGTCCTTTTCAAGTCTGTATAAGTTTTCAGGGAAACAAATTCAAAATTAGCTACACGCGATGGTGAACCAGGTCCCTGCATAATTCATGGCAAACGTAAAGGTTACTATAAATTATATAGAGTTTTCTTTCTAACCAGTGCAGGTATGATATAAGAATCATGATCTATGTTTATTTATTGAATAAAATAAATATTGAACAATATTTTATAAAAAAAGTGACATGTCCGGGTTTACCTTCCGCCAATTTGCAGTGTGAGGTAAACCCGGACATCAGCTACTTTGGGGATTTATATGATTAAAAGAAATTAAATATAAAACGTTTTCAATGTTTCGAAATTAGAAATACAATATTTGTGCATTCTACTTTGCAGTTAAAATATGACACTTATTAATACAACGATGATAAGTTGTGCATAGTATAGGTGGTATGGTGACCCCCAGCAGACTGAGAGAACTTACCACCCATAACTTTTTAATTGACGATTTAACATAAATTTATAAATTAAAGTTATGTCTTATACTATATTAGTCCCACCATAAAAATATATTAACAATTACTAAATTTTGTGTATTTGCGTGCTACAGACCTATAGAGGCGATATATTTAACAAAAATTCACCTGTCCGGGTTTACCTTCTCCATGTCCGGGTTTGCCTTTCTCAACGGTTTGGCTCTTTAAACGACCTTTTTGACAATAAAACGGTGTTCACCAATCAAAAGTTGACAGAAAATAGTACATTTGGGACGCCTCTGGCCTTACGGAAAGCCGAAACAGTAATTCATGGTCAAATAAAGCATTGACAATACGAATCGTGGCGACCCTGCAAAAACTGTCCGGGTTTACCTTAATTGACCCTAAGAGATTTCGCTAAACATTTGAGCCGCGACACGAGAAAACCAACAATGTGGTTGTGCGCCCAGCGCAGACTCAGATCAGCCTGGGCATCCGCCCAGTCTGATCAGAGTCTTCGCTGTCCGCATGAACGTAGCTTAGACCCTTAGCTACCTTTTAAGCGCTTAGCGAAGAGTCTGATCAGTCTGGGAGGATGCCCAGGCTGATCTGAGTCTGCGCTGGGCGCACAACCACATTGTTGGTTTTCTCGTGTCGCGGCTCATTTTCATGAAGACCTCCCGTGAATCATCCGGTTAAACCATTACAGGTAAATTGTCCAAATTGTCCAAAGTAAGCATCTATTTGTAAACAACAATTTCGTAAACTTTTGATAAAAACGTGTTTTTTTTTTTTTTTTTTTTTTTTTTTTTATCTACATGCAAAGTAAAATATTGTGGCTTTAATCTGATGTAAAAGACTTAAAGCTCAATGTACGTGTAACAATTACTCCCCTGCGCATATATGGCTGGCAGATATATTTTTATTGTTCTTATTCTTTTGCTTAAATGCATCTTTACCGCCCCCATCAAATAAAAAACAGTTCCACGTATTCCGTATGCGACAATCGTGTATACCTCTCTTTTAATGGAGATGCTTAATATGCTATCTTTTCCTGTTAAAATATTAGCAAACTTTTATTGTTAAAGGAGTGTTCGGTTCGGGCGATGGTAAGGGAACTTTTAAGTATTATCACGAACGAATATTCGTTAAAAATATGAATAATTTAATACCGCGCCTTTTAAGTCATATTAAGTTTACTTTAGGCCTGAAAAGCTTTCATAGTGCTTGTTTTAATGGTTGTAATCAGATAGTTTTCAATATACATGTAACTCTAATTATCAAATAAGGCTATTGTTAAGCTTAGTAACTTTAAATGCCGGGGCGTCCTTCTTATATGGACTATAAGAAAGGTAGGGTCCTACTGTACTTGTTGTTGGTGTTGAAGATGTTATTTGGTTATTTTTCACTCGTATATCGTTTTTCTTCTCTTTCTTCGTCTCCTTGGAAGATAGCTCGATGAAATAGTGTCTCAAAACGAAACATTAAAAATTAATTTAGTCCAGGCGTCGTATTTCTGTTTCTTGCTTAAATTCGAATGTGTTTTTTAAGCCGGGTCATCTCGTGATGACTATGTTGCTATGGAAAGAAGTATACCCAACGGTTAACATATGAGGTGACTTAGTGCAAACATTTTTATCGCGCCAGACAATGTAACTTAAAATGATTCAGGCCTCATCAAACACTTGTTACATTGTAGTTCATTTTCCTGCACAAATCTTACTTGCGGTGATTATAGGTGTATACTTATAGACAACAATACACGCAAGGTGTGACAGTTAAAGAACCTAGACATGTTGATAAACACTCTGTTGTGGTCGTATATGCAAGAAGTATCAACTTTGATCGTGTCATTTAAACATCAGCAAAGGTCTGCTACATTCATAATATTTGAAAAGATTTTCATTAATTGGGAACAACATCACTACATAAAACCGCTTTAAACAAGGATTTTTCTTTTCTTTTTTTGCATTTAACAGACTGAGTTATGATTGTAACTCGGCATAAGTCGTTAGATTCCTTTCATCAATTTGTATGTTATTGTAGTTTAGAACAAAACAAACTAGGTCTCACAAATTACTTGAAAATATCAAACACCAAAGACACCTCCACACTCGTTTCAAAGTAAGTCAATAGACCTTTTCAGATATGTTCAAAACATAATGATCTTCAGTCACTGCGCTTATTATTCAGCCTCAGGACACTTTAAAAATAGTATCACAGACGAATATTCGTTAAAGATATGAGCCGCGACACGAGAAAACCAACAATGTGGTTGTGCGTCCATCGTAGACTCAGATCAGTATGGTCATCTGTCCAGTCTGATCAGAGTCTTCGCTATGCGCTTAAAGGGTAGCTAAGGGGCTAAGCTACCTCCATGCGGACAGAGAAGACTCTGATCAGACTGGGCGGATGCCCAGGCTGATCTGAGTCTGCGCTGGGCGCACTATCACTTTGTTGGTTTTCTCATGTCGCGGCTCATATGAATAATTTAATACCGCGCCTTTTATGGTCATATTAAGCTTATTTTAAACAAAAGCTGAAACGCTTTTATAGCGCTTGTTTAAATGTTTGTAATCAGATGTTTTTTTTCAATATAACTCTTATTATCAAATAAGCCTGTTTCAGGACTGAATAGGCGTGTCCTTAAACAGCTAAGTAGTTTTTTTTTTTTGGGGGGGGGGGGGGGGGGGGGAATCACTGCTAGAACGACATTCGGGATCAATGTTGGATCATGCGAAATAAGGACTGCTTTTTATGGCGAGAATCGGTGTTTTCCTCATATAAGTAGTCAAAAACATAATCTCCTCAAAAGGCATTAAAGAAAGAAGAAAAACAAAGACTCATGACCAACTAAACTTTATAAAACATGACCAACAATACATAACATTTTCCGAAGTTAACTTTACGCATTATTCCATATTAACCCAATATTCTCAGTGAAATCATCTATCTATCTAAATTTAGATGAGTTCATTCAGCATTTTAGGGGTGCCTATTGCTTTATTTTTTTATCCGTTTCATAGAAAAAAAAAATAATTTATGCAAAAAGTATAGATCCTGATCAGAGGCTGTGTTCCGCAGCTTCCGTGTAAACATTTTCCTTCTTTCACTTTGTAGCTTCTTTCCAGGGCAGTCGCTTTGTTTTCTTCAATCTGTGAAAAGTGTTTCAACTGTTTTTCTTCTGACTGTTCCTGATTACTGCCGTTACGTTGCTTCGCCTTTAATACGACGTCATCGTCTAATGTCTGCGTCAGTAGAAAGTTTAAATTAAGATAAATTAGGCTAATATAATTGTGGACTGTCCACGACCAGAACTTTAGCACTACAAAGGTAATATAAATGATGATTTTGGGTTGACCTCGACCTACATGTATTTTATGGCAGGGTCAAATTCGGTCCCTCAGGCCTTTGAATGGGTAAAGCTGAAAAAGAGCAGTTTTCTGTTGCTTTTATGCTCTGTGAAATGTCACTGCAGTCGACTTCAAGCCCTATGTATTCTAGAGGTCAAGGTTATTTAGTGACAATGGCAAAGTTCACTCATCCGTTGTCTGTTAACATTTTTAAAGAAATTCTCTGAAACTACTGGGCAAATTTCAATTAAATTTCGTATGCAGCCTTCAGGCAAAGGAGGAAAGAAAGTTTATATATTATTTGGTCCCGGTCACATGACGAAGATGGGCGCCATGCCAATATTTTGAAAATACCCTAAAATCTTCTCCAGAACCACAGGGCCGATTTCCCTGAAAGTCGTTATGTTACATCTGGGACTCTAGTATTAAAAATGTTTTATAAATAATGACCCTAGGTTGACCTTGTTCTATTTTATGGAAAGGCCAAATGTGGTCCCTTTGGCTTTTGAACTGAAAAGTGCTTTTTCTGTTGCTATTGGGTTTGTGATATGGCAATGCAATTGACCTTCACCCTATGGATTCCAGAGGTGACTATGGCCAAAGGCTAATAGGCTAATGAAAATTATTTGTAATGATTAAACTTGCTGATAACCAGGACAAGCATAAACTCCTGGACGAAATTTTTTTTTTGTACATTTCGCGTTAATTTTTTCTAATACTTTGTGAGCTATACTCAAAACAGAAGTGTAAAGTCCGGAAGGCAGAATAATGCAGTAAAATGGACACGTTATTGGTTACTAGTGATATAATTATTGTTCTTTCATTTTTTATTGTTGCCCTATTTCATTGTAACAAGATTTTTACTGTTCTTGTCTTATTTCTATTCTTTGCAGAGCTATGCTCCGAATAAATATCAGACGGACGACATCAAACTGCACTGACTATGTAGTCACTCTTTGTATGGCATCACACTGTCTGCTTTAGTGTATATCTAATATGAGAACAGAATGGACCTAAAATGCGCATACACTTTAAAAACGACGCATAGAGGACCATAACAAATTAACATCAGTTCGAATATGCAGATCAGAAAGACGTCATTATCAAAGTATTGTTTGGGCCAAAAGAAATATGAAACCATTTCGCAGTTAATTCAAGTCTAATCCGGTCACACTGGCTTCTTGATAACTCTGTCTTGGTACCTATTTGGTGACGTATCTGAGCCTCTTTGATAAAAGGGCGGTTGGGCCCAACATTTCTGTAAAGGAATGAGATGTATGCTTTTGGCGGGCGGAGCGTGGTAGTGAAATGTCAAATATTCAGTAAAGCCGAAATAAGCAGATCGAAACACTCCTGTAGCTTAAAGCTGCCAATGTGATGACGGCTTAATTGACACAGTGAAGGAAGACCATATTTGAGCCGCGACACGATAAAACTAACAAACTGGCATGCGCACCCAGCAAAGGCCCAAATCAGCCTGAGCATCCGCCCAGTCTGATCAGAGCCTTCGCTGTCCCCATGAAGCTAGCTAAGACCCTAGGCTATCCTTTAAACGCACAGCGAAGGCTTTGATCAGACTGCTGATCTGAGACTTAGCTGGGCGCACATGCCACTATTTTGGTTTTGTCGTGTCGCGGCTAATATGTAGCCCATTAAGTCGCTGATGGATTATATTTTTCCAGAACGCCATCTTGTTAATCGCATGAAAAACACATGCCTATCACAGACTGGTTTCTTTAATCTTATATATTTTAAAACAACCCAAACGAGGACGATGTTTTTCTTACATTATTCCAGGCGACGTTTCGGCTTCCGCAATTATCATGGATTTGATGAGTGCATTTAGTTTTGTTATGCTGGGCTGTTTGAGCGTACTGGTAAACACACTTATTAAGGAAGGTGGATTAAGAAAGGATAGTACTGTAAATATGTAGAAAGATGCATTCGCACTAAGGTAAATAATAAGATAAAAAACACTTTAGCGAATTTTTTTATCAGTGATCTAAAAAAAAAATTTATCTTATGCCCAAGTCACACGCACACATTACGGATTGGGCGGATAGATGTGGATAAAAATCCACAGTAATCCGCAGAATTTGTGGTCGTGGCCTATTTTCTTGAATAATTTACGGATACAGTTACCTATAGATGCGTATGGTTAATGATAAATGAGGATGTCGGCGGTCAGATATTTTCCCTTAAGCCCCAGTCACACACACACATTACGGATAGGGCGGACAGCTGCGGATAAAATCCTCAGTTTATCCGCAGAATTTGTGGGCGTGGCCTAATTTTATTTAATGAATTTACGGATATAGTTACCAATAGATGCGTATGGATACGGATAGGTACGGACTACTAACCTTCCGTTACCTTCTGTAACCTTTAGATGCGGATAAATACCTTCAGATGCGGACTGTTGCGCATGCCTAGCGGATAGACGAATAGAAAAGATTAACTGCGACGTCCACATCTGTGTCTACTCCTTGTATGCTCCAGTCATGCCTCAGTCACACACACATATACGGATTCTGCGGATACTACGGATGGCCCGTCCGAATCTATTCGTATCTATCCATTTAATCCGTATCGCATCCGCAGAGTCCGTTACTGTTCGTATCATATCCGCAGGGTCCGCAGGAGCCGCGTCGAAATTTTGAAAAGGTTCAAAATTCGGGCGCGGATGAGTAAACCGTAAAAGTCCGTAACTGAACGCATTTATCTGCATCTTTCCGTATCTAATCCGTTTCTCATCCATATCTATTCCGTATCTTATCCGTAACTGAACCCATCATTCCGCAGTCCCAAGTTGAGGACTGATACGGTTTCATACGGAGCTTTACCTTTAGTTACGGAAGTAATGGGTCATGTCAGTGTCATTGATGAGGCTCTAAAAATCATAACCTCGAAGTATGGCACATGCTCTTTCTTTCGAATGTGTTTAGTATTCTGTGCTCATGAAGGATTAGATTTTTATTTAAATTTGTATACCTGGATTCAAACTAAAAATTGGGTAAAGGTAAAGGTTTCCTATAGCCTAATGACCGTAGGGCGGTGGCTTGGGGGAGGAGGGGTGGGAGTAGGTGGTTAGGGTCAATGTATCTTGGGCATAGCATATGAACGGCGAAGCCCATCTCTCTCCTTTCGCTGCCTTGTCCTTCCCTGATTTGAAAAAGGTACCCGTTTACTGCTTGGTTGACATAGATATTCAGTCGGCAGTTGATAAAAGTAGATACTATTCTAATCCTTCAAGAACACTGCACACATTCGAAGGAAGGTACATGGACCATACTTCGAGAATTCGGCTACTCAAACCGCATCAGTGACCTCGACATGACTTGGTTACGAAAACCAGAGAAAGCATAATGTAAGGACCTCTGACAGTGTCAATGCATATTTGCCTATTTTTCGACAAATTATTGCACCGTCCTCGGGCAGCAAAAGTTGAAATATTTGGCATTAATATGTAGACGTGTGTACTATAAAGACATTTTAACAGTAATTTTGAAAAATTTCAGTCTCTGAAAATAAGTCCATTTTTTCGGTTTTCTAATATACCGAAATTTTAATTGATAACTATGCTAAAACTGACGTACACACTACTGTTACTGATATCATGCAACATTATTTTCAATAATAAGGGATTTGGCCTATTTTTAGATATAAAGGGTGTAAGTACCCCACCCACTTTTTTAGTTTTTCAGCTGCAGACTATCTTTCCCCCCCGTGCCTCAGCAAGCCACTCACATATAATGTGTATTATGATAGTACACACATACTTGCAAAGTGGCTAGCTGAGGCACGGGGAGGGGGGGATCTTTAAAAAAAAATTTTTGTTTCCTCAACGTTTAATTATAAAATTTAGCTTTTTCCACCAAAAATTAAAGTCTATGTGCTAAAAAATCAGAAATTAAATTCATAGCCAGTTAGGGGAAGTTGAGAGCAACGACTTTCAAGAGAAGTCCTTGGGTATATCAAAAATTTGATTTTGACTTATTTTATAGGCAAATTAACATTACAACCGTCAGAGGTCCTTTCTTAATTTTGATAAGGCAGTAAATTCAAAGACTGATTAGTATCATAAAAGATCTAAAAGGAAAAAAATCAATAATCTAGACTATAAATCTAAACCAAACGAAAATTTCTGATTTCTCAGACTATTTTCTTGACCTCAAAGGAAAAAATTATATATAATCTGCACTATAGATGACGTACGGGGAGACGTTTTACGGTCGCCGCACGGCACGAAACCAGTGGCACTGAAGTAAAATAGAAATCTAAAAGAGTTCACATAAGAACACAGAACACAATCGAAAGAAGGAACATGGGCCGGCTTCGAAGTTTCGGCTACTCAAGCCTGACCAGTAGATATTTATTGCTTCATTTCACCATTAACCTTTGTCCTATATTGGACAACTACTTGTACTTAATAAAAGAATTACTTTGTCCTGTATTGGACAACTAATTCAAACTGATAAAATTCAAAACAGTTTATGAAATAATGGCCCTACTTTTGCTATTGGCAAGTTCATGAAAAGATGACCCCACTAGGCTGTTACGAATAAGAAACATAACATCGCACCATAACTGCACCATACGTCACTGCCATTGCACCGACCCGGCCTCTCTGTTGTAGTAGTCCTTGAGATACAGTCTCTGTCTCCTTGCCCCCCTACTGGTGTTGTTGCCGTACAGCCGATTCTCCAAACCATCCTGTAGGTATCTGTCAGTATTGGAACGCAACCTTTTTGTATTGAAACGTTACTGTAGAAAACAGTCCGTTACAGTATGCTGAACGAGACCCGTAACTTCCGTAACTAAAGGTAACGATCCGCTTGAAACCGTATCGGTCCTCAACATCGAGTGGGACTGCGGAATGATAGGTTCAATAACGGATAAGATACGGAATAGATACGTATGCGACACGGATTAGATACGGATAGATGAGGATATATGCGTTTAGTAACGCACCATTACGGTTTACTCATCCGCGCCCGAATTTTGAAACTTTTCAAAATTTCGACGCGGATCCTGCGGACTCTGCGGATATGATACGGACAGTTACGGACTCTGCGGATCTGATACGGATCCATTGCGGATAAAACGGATAGATACGGACGGGCCATCCGTAGTATCCGCACAATCCGTATGTGTGTGTGTGACTGGAGCATACAAGGAGTAGACACAGATGTGGACGTCGCAGTTAATCTTTTCTATTCTTCTATCCGCTAGGCATGCACAACAGTCCGCATCTGAAGGTATTTATCCGCATCTAAAGGTTACAGAAGGTAACGGAGGGTTAGTAGTTCGTACGTATCCGTATCCATACGCATCTATTGGTAACTATATCCGTAAATTCATTAAACAAAATTAGGCCACGCCCACAAATTCTGCGGATAAACTGAGGATTTTATCCGCAACTATCCGCCCTATCCGTAATGTGTGTGTGTGACTGGGGCTTCACACACACTCATACGGATTGTGCGGATACTACGGATGGCCCGTCCGTATCTATCCGTTTTATCCGTAATGGATCCGTATCAGATCCGCAGAGTCCGTAACTGTCCGTATCATATCCGCAGAGTCCACAGGATCCGCGTCCAAATTTTGAAAAGTTTCAAAATTCGGGCGCGGATGAGTAAACCGTAATGGTGCTTTACTAAACGCATATATCCGCATCTATCCGTATCTAATCCGTGTCGCATACGTATCTATTCCGTATCTTATCCGTTATTGAACCTATCATTCCGCAGTCCCACTCCAAGTTGAGGACCGATACGGTTTCGAGCGGATCGTTACCTTTAGTTACGGAAGTTACGGGTCTCGTTCGGCGTACTGTAACGGACTGTTTTCTACAGTAACGTTTCAATACAAAAAGGTTGCGTTCCAATACTGACAGATACCTACAGGATGGTTTGGAGAGGCGGCTGTACGGCAACAACACCAGTAGGGGGACAAAGAGACAGAGACTGTATCTCAAGGACTACTACAACAGAGTGGCCGGTCGGTGCAATGGCAGTAACGTATGGTGCAGTTATGGTGCGATGTTATGTTTCTTATTTGTAACAGTGGGGTCATCTTTTCATGAAATTGCCAATAGCAAAAGTAGGGCCATCATTTCATAATCTTATTTGACTTTTATTAATTCGAATTAGTTGTCCAATATAGGACAAAGTAATTCTTTTATTAATTCCAATTAGTTGTCCAATATAGGACAAAGTTTAATGGTGAAATGAAGCAATAAATATCTACTGGTCAGGCTTGAATAGCCGAAACTTCGAAGATGGCCCATGTTCCTTCTTTCGGATGTGTTCTGTGCTCTTGAATGAACTCTTTTAGATTTCTATTTTACTTCAGTGCCACTGGTTTCGTGCCGTGCGGCGACCGTAAAACGTCTCCCCGTACGTCATCTATAGTGCAGATTATATATAATTTTTCCTTTGAGGTCAAGAAAATATTTTGAGAAATTTGAAATTTTTGATTGGTTTAGATTTATGGTCTAGATTATTGCTCTTTTTTCCTTTTATGGCACTAATCAGTCTTTGAATTTACTGCCTTATCAACATTAAGAAATTACTTTATATGTCGCTGGCCGGGTTTGAACCCTCACGGCTGCGGCGACAGCGCCTAGCACTGCAATGTGCGTCAGCTTTAACCATTACGCTACCGAGACGTCCCCAAAAAGGACGCTCAAATAACGTATATAAAGCTACCTGACGTTGCAGTACACTCCGTATATAGGGGTTTCTTCTTATTCTTAACTTCTGTTTTTCTACCGAATTATGATATTTCTCTCATCAATGGAGGCGACACTTGTCTTTTCAACCACAATGGAGACATAATTCGTTGTAAATATTTTATATGTCGCTGGCCGGGTTTGAACCCTCACGGATGCGGCGACAGATTTACAACGAATTATGTCTCCATTGTGGTTGAAAAGACAAGTGTCGCCTCCATTGATGAGAGAAATATCATAATTCGGTAGAAAAACAGAAGTTAAGAAATTACATTTTGCTTTCTCTGGTTTTCGTAACCAAATCATATCGGGATCGCTGATGCGGTTTGAGTAGCCGAATTCTCGAAGTATGGTCCATGTACCTTCCTTCGAATGTGTGCAGTGTTCTTGAAGAATTAGAACAGTATCTACTGCATCAACTGTCGACTGAATATCTAGGTCAACCAAGCAGTAAATGGGTACCTTTTTCAAATCAGGAAAGGACAAGGCAGCGAAAGGAGATGGATGGGCTTCGCCGTTCATATGCTATGCCCAAGATACATTGACCCTAACCAGCTACCCCCACTCCTCCTCCCCCAAGCCACCGCCCCTACGGTCATTAGGCTATAGGAAAACTTTACCTTTACCCAATTTATAGTTTAAATTCAGGTAATACAAATTTAAATTAAAATCTAATCCTTCATGAGCACAGAACGAGAGAAGGAGCATGGGCCATACTTCAAGGTTACGATTACTAGAGCCTCATCAATGACCCTGGCATGACCCATAACTTCCGTAACTAAAGGTAAAGCTCCATATGAAACCTTATCAGTCCTCAACTTGGGACTGTGGAATGATGGGTTCAGTTACGGATAAGATACGGAATAGATACGGATGAGAAGCGGATTAGATACGGATAGATGCAGATAAATGCGTTCAGTTACGGAATTTTACGGTTAACTCATCCGCGCCCGAATTTTGGACCTTTTCAAAATTTCGACGCGGCTCCTGCGGACCCTGCGGATATGATACGAACAGTAACGGACTCTGCGGATGCGATACGGATCCATTACGGATTAAATGGATAGATACGAATAGATACGGACGGGCCATCTGTAGTATCCGCAGAATCCGTATATGTGTGTGTGACTGGGGCATTAGAATCAATACGATGAGGGATGATACGAATATATTACGTACTACTTACCTTCAATTACCTTCTGTTACTTCTACGAGGGGCATTTCAGAAATAATGTAAATGACCTCAGGGCAGCCTATTGGCTAATATTTAGCAGTAATGTTATATATCATTAGAAAGCTAAATGGCTAAATTCAAGTGCTTTAGAATGGTATGCGTTAAAAGAATTTCTAAGTCACCCATGCATGACAGCACGTGCTTATACGTCATAAGGGTGTGGATACTGGAAACTATACATTTTCAGTGAAAGTCTTTTGTGTTCTATTGGTGTTTGCTCAATGAGAAAGTGATATATTTTAAAGAAGAAACACGTAATACTGTCCTTTAAATGTAAAATAAGGAAGTTATACAGAAATTGTTTCCAGATTCTACACAAGTAACATAATAAACGAGATTTTTTGGTTGCTATGTGGTTATAAATGCAAATTTATTATAAATGCATTATTTCAATAAAATTGTAATTTTTGACTCAATCACGTCCAATTTCAACAAATGACAGACATTTTATTACTGAAATGATTAGGTCAGTATATTTTGTTACAACTGGCATCAAATCAATGATGAAACTGGATGAAACGTGTGCAAACCCCACGCCGGAAGTTGCGAGGTAGCAGCAATTCATGTAAAATACAAAACAATAAAGTGAAATTATTTTCTAATAAAAAGACACAGGCTCAATATATTTAACTTTGTTTAATGTAAAAAATTAGAGACTTATTGATAGAAATATTCATATATAAAGACTTGAAAGATTTGTTATTTAATGTGACATACTGTCATTGAAATATGTTGGTGGGTGAGAAAACTTATCGTAAAAAATCAGGTAGGCCACTGACAAAAGAGCATAAGGTGCAATAAAAAATTATTTATAACAGAAATTAAGCATGATGAATTAAATCTCATTTATTTTTTGTTTCATGTCTGTCACCAAACATTCATTTTTACTTAATTTGACCTCAAAATCGAAGTTTAAACAACTTACTATACATTGCAATTTAGCGCAGGAAGTGACGTCATCAAAAATGCGCATTGTTCCATGTTTAGCCTATCTTGTAAGGTAAATCTTGTGTGTTAGCAAGGCTGATACAATGCTTTTCATACTGAAATATTTTTAGTATAACAGGTATTATAGGTATCAATCCAGAGCTGCTTGTATCCAGAGATAAAAAATATGAATTTATCTTCACATAAATATTCCGTCTGTTTCTACTCAGTGTCCCTACCCTAACAACAGTTGTCAAGGCATATTTTGAAGTAATTACCAGTGCCTCAAATGTTTTGAGTGAATTCCATTGGGAGATTTGTAAACCTAAAAGTTAAGACATAAATTTCAAAAATCGGTCAACATTCCTAGGAATGGCCGACTTATTTACACTATTTCTGAAATGACCCTCGTAGATGCGGAAAGATGTGGTTGATGATATGGATGGCCCGTTCGTATATGTCCGGTTTTATTCGTAATGGTCTGTATCGCATCTACGGATGGCCCATCCGTATCTGTTCGGTGTTATTCGTAAAGGTCCGTATTGCGTCCGTGGAGTCTGTAACTGTCCGTATCATATCCGTAGGGTCCGCTGTATCAGATTCCAAATTTTGAAAATTTTCAAAATTCAGGCGCGGACGAGTGAACTGTATTGATCCGTAACAAAAGGTAACTGAAGGCATCCATCCGCATTTATCCATTTATTATCCGTATCTTCCGTATATTAAACCTATCATTCCACAGGCCACCCCAAGTTGTGGACTGAAACGGTTTCACGCAGATCCTTATCGTCAATTACGGTTAGTTACGGGTCTCGTTCGGAGTGTTTTAGGGACTTTTATCTTCAGATACGTTTCAATACGTATAACTTACACTCCAATTCTGACAGATACGTATTGGTGAGGATAATTGCGAATAGCTAATCTGACCTGGGCATTAGTCCGTAACAATACGCAGAACGAGACCCGAACTAACTGTAACAATCTGCATGAAACCGTATCTGTCCACAAATTTTGGGTGGACCGCGGAACGATAGGTCGAGATACAGCTTAGATACGGATAAATGCGGATAAATGCCTTCAGTTACGGACCATTATGGTGAACTCGTCCGCGCCTGAATATCTAAATGTTTCAAAATTTGGTGGCATATCCTGCGGACCTTGCGGATACTATACGGATATGATACGGATTCGATATGGAGAGAGACCACGCCCACAAATTGTGTGGATTTAAAGTCCGCAACTATCTGCCCAATCCGTAATATGTGTGTGTGACTGGGGCATATGGTGTGATTTCCGAGTTGCATATGCTGGTCTGAGGTTTTATGACGTCATGGTTTAATATGATAGTGTAAATCTATGTCACGATTTCATAAGACTCTGAAGAGAGGCGACTACATAACTTTGAACGAACATAGATGAAGGCAGGGGTAAGGCATCATTCACAAACCACAATCATTCAAAGGTACCGACAGAAACAAAAAAGCGACAAACACAAATAACAGTGATTTAAATTATTTGATAATAAATTAAAGGTTTGAGACGATCACACCTTCGCATTCTATGAATTCAGGTGGCATCTCACCTATAACTCATATACTCTGTATGCCATGCTCCACTCAAATTATATGTCAGATGACGCCATAGATATGTTACCATAGCAACTATGGAATTACCAAATATTGTGCTAAGTCCTTTGGCAGAATAATGTATCGATGGCGTCTTTTTGACATCAGTGTAAATTCTTGGTTCCTATGGTAACAAATTTATGACGTCATTTGTTCCGGAGCATGGCAAACAGTGTATGCCATTATCCGCTAACTTTTCGGCGACATGTCGGAAATGTCGGATTTTCTCAAACAACTTAATATTCTCAAATCATCAAAAAGCATTTGAGCCACGACACGAAAAAACAAGCAAGTAACTTGTGCACACAGCGATAACGCAGATCAGCATGGGCATCCGCCCGATCTGATCAGAGTCTTCGCCGTCGGCATGGGTGTTGCTTACTAGACTCTGAGCTACCCTTTAAGCTTACTTACTGTAACCTTTACACTAATCAAGCATCATCTGCTTCTATAGGTGATTCTCGATATCTGTCTTGTCTGTGTTCGGTGTTATGCGACGAGCACACAGTGACGACTGTGATGAGATAGGGCGTATGCCCAAGATGATCAAAGCCTTTGCTGGGCGCACATGCCACTTTGTTGGTTTTATCGTGCCGCGGCTCATTTTCGATAAAAGACAATGAGTATTTCCGAAGTAGAGCCGCCCTGTAACTGTCAGTAGTAGAGTAAAAAGTGTTTAAAATTGTGTAATGCTAGCAACCCACAATATCAGGTAATTATGCTGCAGCTCCAAAAACAATTAGTTGATTGGTCTGTAAAGGGGCTGTTAACTCACCAGTAAGAAAGCTCGGTTAAGTAAATACTGAGATTCAATGCAAGCTCAAAGTCTGTTTCATGTTTTAAAAATTACATCTGATGTTTAATCAGCTGTTTTACCTACAACAATAAAATTTGCTAGCTGTCTAGACCAGTATCAGACGTCTCAGAATTAGGCATCTGACTTGGGACTACACTCTTTGTGTTTAACACCCCAAATTGTTTCCACAAAATCCATTCAAACAGTACATGCATCTTACTAACAAGAAGACAGAGTTTCATTCGAGACATAATAATATATTCCTTGCTTTAAGTTTAAAAGATGATAAACAGAAATAGCTATTTCATTGCACTCGTAACTCCTCTTCGTTTAATGAATGTCTTTAGGTACAAAACTGACATCATAGCACTGTGCACTGGCCTGATAATTTTGCAGTCTGGGTTCGAATTCGATTGGAGACGGAAATCTTCCCAACCGTTAAAAGGGTTTCATTGTACAAAGGCTTTCGTTATCACCCTCCCGTTGTCCTGATGTGACTGAATTACTGTTGAAAAAGACGAAAAGTCGTAAGTCATCAATCCATACATCAATGCTTATGTATATAACTCTGTGATCTTGGCCTAAGGTTACCACAACAATACATCCAAATGATGTCAACTATTCTAAATAATCATACAGGAAGACCTAGTCGCATATATAGGGTCCATCAAAGGTTATTTGAAGTAAAAGCGAAAAAAAAAAAAAAAAAAAAAAAAAAAAAAAAAAAACTTAAACGCAAGTGGACGAGGGGCGTTCGAAAAGTTTTGCAAATGGCCTCATGATTTTGTTTAGGAGCATGCTAGATACAACTGTTATGCATGTACTGAAAGCACTGCATTTTGTCTTTACAATAGTACCAAACACTATACAAAGACACTTTTCCTAATTGAGTTACAACGCATTTTTATAGGTCCCAGTCATACCACTGGGCTAATTTAATATGTAAATCTTTTCAGTGTTAGGCATTCAAGTCAAATATCCTGGTAAATACCAAATTAATCTTTGTCATTTGCTTGTCCATCGTTGCCTTAATATACATACAAAAGTTAGAAGGGCGACAACTGTTATCGATTTATTTCTTACAAAGCAATGAGCAGTTCTTATGACGTAATTGAATTATATGTTAACGTTATTTTTGAAAGCTTGCAGAGGCTTCATTTTTGGTATTAATTTGAATTTGTTGACAGGTTTACGTTGACCCATGTAAATGCTCTTGCCGACAATATTTTGAATGCTAATACACTTGGATTCATTACAAAATCGTCAAATTTTAGTAGAAATGGAGAAATTGCTACAGCATAAAGTACGGATAATCCATATTCCCGGCCCTGTACGGAAGCCAGATTAAAACTAATTTCCGCTATATTAACAGAACAACATTGTCTGGGCATTGTCTTTAACTGACAAAGATAAAAAGACATCAACGACTGCTGATATATAAATTACGGCCTACTAAAGAAAAATTCTGCAGTGTCTTTAGGGTATACCTCTTTCAAAAAAGTTAAAACTGCGTCCTTTTTTAACAAATGCACCTTGTTTGCAGACTTCTCTTTGCAAGATATAGCTTTATGTGTTTTTGCAGTCAGAAGTTCTGTCTGTATGGTTGTTACCGAGAAATTACGTCATTTGCAAAACTTTCCGAACGCCCCTCGTATGTCTGATATTTTGACCTTAGGTAAGCAGCAGCATCCACATGATGTCTATTATTCTGTACTAAACTGAAAGTGAGCCTAATTATATATTAAAATGATACATCTAAGAATCTTTGACAAAACAAAAAGCAAAGAATATGATAAATATAACTCAAAAGTTTAAAGTCTGTGACCTTGACCTACTGTCAGCAGCAGCGTCCAGATGATTTCATCTTATCTGTTTGAGCCTAAAATATAAATTATCATATACCGTAAGGTTCTATTAATGGATGTTGGAAATATAAGCAAAAATTAAAACCTTTTGCAAAACTTCAATACAAATGTTAACGGCCGAACAAACAGATACAGGAATTAAAAAGGACAGACGACCGAACAAACGGAAAGACAAAAATATATACACTTGACATAATTCATATGTCAGGAGTATAAAAATATTGAAGGACGGATGACAGAGTTTTCATGCATATAAACTGCCCTGGAGTCTTTGCTCAAAAGGGTAAAAACATCCACCCGCTAGATCAGTAGGCCAGCGCTTAACCCACGGAGTTACCGAGGCTCCATCCAAATTAGTAGGACGTCCCGGTACTGAAAGGTACCCAGCACCAACGCCCGACAACAACCACCACCCACTTACCTTTTCAGATGTTGGCTGCAAAACTGATCATGTTTGCAAACAGCGTAGTCTCAGAGCAGCACACTCCTATAAGTCGTTTTTATTTATTACTAAATTTGATTGGATACACTTTCAGGGAAAGCAACTCGGCCATTTCCATGATTGCCTTTCTTCTAAATGGTTTTCTCCTCTAACAAAAAATACTCATGGGGAGAAAATTTGTTTTCCCACTTTCGAAGGGCTTTGTCGTCCAGTAGTCATACAAGTGTCCCTCTTCGTAAAAAGGTATAAAACATGGAGATACCCTACGGTTAGCAGAGTGTGTAATGCCTAAAAAAAATAGCCGTGCTTCCACTAACCCGACCGACCCTACTTTAGACCCAGCGACTCTGCTATTTTTATCAATAAAAGAACAAAATAAAAATCAAAACACCGACCCTACCATTTTCAATTTCCGACCCTACCCAGTTTCGTCTTTGCATTTTTCCATAGCAATTTCGGGTTTTCACTACCTTTTTGTAGTTTTTGGCATTTAGTACCTTCCAAAATACAGATTTGACTTTTTCGAGCATCTAAGATGAATTATCATATACAGTGTAAACCTCAACAATACAATTTAATCAACAAAATACATGTACAAAAAACAAAAAACATTTCAGTATGTTAGTGGAAACACAGCTATTTTTTTTAGGCCTAAGCGTCTGAGTCTGCGTCTGAGGGCAGCAAACGTGAGTTCAGTTGAACATTTTAATTCGTCATTGTTCTTCGACAAGTGAAAACTATAGGGGTTTAGTAATAAATGTCATAGCTCAAAAATAGCTACTCTGTAATATTATTGCGCTATTTAGAGCTCCTTGATGCTAGGTCTGATTCTTCCCGGCTCTATGGCTGGTTACTGTATAACTACGGTCCTTGTGAAGCGAGGTGTAAAAGATCATATTACTTTACATTGTACCGACTACATAAGACCATTGTCGGGTTTCGCCATAACCTTACATGAAGCAAGCGCGTCATCACATAAATCGGAAATTATTGAATTTCATTGTATTACTAAAACGGTAACATTTATTCTAAACTTAGCATGCAAGTCATCCAAGTTGTTACTAAACCAACTTAATTTTCCGTCGGAACCCATCAGCAAGCACTTACACGTATTTACTGATTCTGATTTTCAAAGTGTTATGCAATATTATAAGACTTCGAAATTGTCATAGGCATATTAAATGCATTTTCAAGACATAATGAAATGTGTTTGAAGCAGAATTTTGACCAAAGGCAACAGATCTTAAGTCAGAGCCTCGCACTTTTACTGGCGTTTTTGCAATGAACCATACTTTATATCGTAACATGGTTGGAATGGCACATGTCTACCCACGAACTGCTAGTTGTTGTCACCACTCTTGTAAAACATGTAGACTGGCTCCAGACTCCAGTCAGTAAAACTGAAAAATCTCCAGGCATCACTGGAGTCTGGTAGGGTTTGGTTGAACTCACCTAAAACGCAGGTTAATCCGGCAGCCGTGATTCTATTGTCTAAAAGTTGTGACCTCTTGCATAAAGTTCACATTCTCCATGGCCATTCCACGCATGCTATCATGTAACAACGGGGATTTATTTATGACCCTGCTGCTACAGAAAATATACAGAAGATCATTATCAGACCAAGAATACATGTAGCCTCATTTACAAAGCCTTAATTTCATGGGAAAGGTACATTAGGACATTGGAGAAGTAAATACCTGGACCCGCATGTGCAAAATCTGTTTGATGAAATCTGAGTTTTTTAACTTGTTGCAAAGGAAATCTCCCTAAAAAGATGGTACACATGTTGCACAGGCTGGTGTACACCTTCTTTTTTAAATATGCCAACATTCACCTTTCCTCAACATGTCAGTCTCATATGAATTTCTCTTAACAGACAAGAAGTTTACTAAGTTTCATTTGTATGGATGGCTGGATGGACGGCTTGCAATTTTACGTCCCTTTAATAGGATTTCAGTCATATCAGGACGATGGGTGATAATAAAAGGCTGTGTGTAGTGGAATCCCGTTTATGGCTGTACAGATTTCCCTCTCAAGCGGGTGTCCAACCCGGGACCGCTAGATCAGCAGGTCAGCGCTTAACCTACTGAGCTACACGTACCAATTTGATTTTAGCTCGCCTGAACGAAAGTTCAGGAAGAGCTATTGTTGTCACCCTGGCGTCGGCGTCGGCGTCCGCGTCAGCGTCAGCGTCCGCGTCGGCGTCCGGATTGGATGTTTTGGTTAAAGTTTTTTAAAGACCTATATCTCCTTAACCCATGAATGGATTCTTTTGATACTTGCACTGTAGTTAGATATTGGTCCAAAGTTTAACAGGGTACCATCCCCACCCCACTCCGTGACCTTGATGTCAAGGTCATGGACTTTGAAAATTGGGAGTTTTTTGAACTGGATGTTTTGGTTAAAGTTTTATAAAGCCCAATATCTCCTTAACCCATGGATGGATACCTTTGATACTTGTACTGTAGTTAGATATTGGTCCAAAATTTTCCAGGGTACTACCCCACCCCCCTCAGTGACCTTGATGTCAAGGTCATGGACTTAGAAAATTGTCTTTTTATTTTTTCAATGTTTTGGTTAAAGTTTTTTAAAGACACATATCTCATGAACCCATAGATGAATTCTTTTTATATTTGCACTGTAGTTAGATATTAGTCCAAAGTTTTACGCAGTACTACCCCAACCCCGCTCAGTGACCTTGATGTCAAGGTCAGGGACTTAGGAAATTTGGTCTTTATTAAAGTTTTCTAATTGCATACTGATTCATAATGCTTGGCAGAGACTAGTTTACACTTGAACTGATGTTAGACACTTTTTTTGAGTTTTTACAAAACACTATATACTTACCCCACTACCCCACTGGATGACCTTGAAGTCAAGGTTATTGACTTTGAATTTTGGGTAAAGTTTTATATTTATGAAGACATAATTTCACAGTGCCACAATGGACTCAGTTGATACTTATACATGTACTTGGAAAGATAATAGATAATGGTTCAAGGTTTGATACATCCCAGCCTCCCCACCCCTACCCCTACCCCACTCCTCCCCCTACCCCCTTAGTTCTTTGACCTCAAGCTCATGGACTTTGAAATTTCATGTGATTTTTTTCTTGTTTTAATTTTATTTTAAGACATTTCTGAGATAGCTTTTGTTTATAAATGTGTTGTCATTATGGACATGCTTGCCTGAAGTTTTATGCATAGCAGTCCACACCACCATAGTGACTGTGTGATGGGCAAGCACCTATTCAGGCGAGCTATGATGTCAGGCGACAGCTCTTGTTACTTACATTGTTAAAATCTAAAGACTGCCCCCACCCCCCACTGGACGCACAGCACTGTATCAGCATTGAATCACCGACTGAATCAACATTGATTCAATGTCATGACGTTGAATCAACGTTGGGTTGATGGGTTACTGTTGATTTAACATTGCCTGCTAAGATTTTCTATGCTGACTGGCTGTTTGAAGCTTAGAAAAGACACGCATGATGCGCAGTCTGATCATGCATTTATTCTCAAGGCTGTACATGTTAATTTTAAGTAAACAATAAAGGCCCGGATGAGCATGTTCTGATATGCAGGCTAGTTAGGGCATGTTTGTGTTGTTTACATACACCAACTAACAAAATTTCTCATGAGTCCACTCAGGATCACCTTTTTATCTAGTAATTTAATTATTCATTTTTATTATTATTATTATCATTTTCACTTTTCGGACTTCTAATGTTCCATCAGACAGATATTCTAGTTTTCCATGTAACATTTGAAATTTTCAAAAGGAAACTATTAACAACTGATCACATGTTGACCCAGCTGATGTTTGGATTCTGCAGAGATATAAATCTGATTTTTCACAGACCATCAAAATATCTTCAGCTGGGTTTATGTCAACATTTATTAATGGACAGACTGTTATGCCAATCTGATGCTTCTGTGTGGCTTTCTCGGATCCCACCAGTCTAATAAATTCAGCTTTCAGAAAACCCATTCCTGTAGTTTTATATTTGTCGCATTATTTTATGTAAATATAATTTATTAGACTGAAGCCAGTATATAAAACATGTTACAAGCACGGCTGATACTTGTTTCAACTTACTTTTTATTGACATGTGTTGCATGTGTGCCATGATCATTCATTGTTATTATAAAAAATATTGCTAATGAAATCATTGTCATTAAGATAGCAGAGCCAGTGGAGGTACGAAAATTAGCGCATGGCTATCGTTACGGCCTTCAGGGTCAGACGTATATGTATGCATTCTTCCCAGTTTTCAGAGGGTGGTCGGGTCGGCCGATGGTGCTGTGTAACTTTCAATGCCGAGGATCCTATTATTTCAGATAACAGTAGGGCAAGAACTGGCTGTGGTCGCAGCTGAAGCGGGATGGGAATCATTTGGATTTCTTTAAATCAAATTAACCCACCAACCAACAAAACTGCAGTTTGACATGCCGTGACACCGAATTTAAAGGCGTGTTATCGTAAAAGAGTATCGCTGTTCCTTTGATAATTGGGAATGCCCACTCGTCTGAAGCAGTTTATCCTATCATTCAGCGCATGAAGCCTTCAGAAATCTCAAAATATAATATCATTTATGACGTTTCATAGCCTACAATAAACGGAAAACAAAAGTACATAATTATTATATCTTTTTATGTACAAAATCGCATTATTCTAATATAATTTTATGAACTGGAAACCATTATTAAGTTTGTATATTTGGGCTTTCACATCTTTCTATTCATGGTCTAAAAGCTTTGCATTTCATCTTATCAGTTTTCTATTTAAGTGACACTCCCCCTTACATTAATTTGAAACTGAAACTTCAGAGATATAATAAGTCTTGAAAATGACTGAATTATCCGGTTCAAACAGCTGAACAAATTTAGTAATATCAAAGCTGTCTGTCAATGCAAGTCTGTCTTTCAAGTCTAGGGTCTCATAAATATAAGCCAAACGGAGAAAAGCTACCTTATTTAATTAATTTGGAGACACTCAGATATCCGACTGAACTTGAAAATACTTTTTGCGTTTAGATGTAGGCTGACTATGCTATACCAGACTGCGCAGGGTTGTGTTCTGATAAAATAACTGTCCCACTCTCAATTCAAACCGTTTTGCAAATGTTGCTTTTACTGTAGTCATCCATTTTCTTACAAATATTCCACCCTTTAACAGATACTTGGAAACAATGCAAAATATATCATTACCAGAGCTACTGCTCTTAATGTTTGTCGAGCCCGGTTGTAGTGAGCGACTACTTGTCAAAACTTCAGTACTTCGAAATTGGAGGCATGAAAAGGGGGTGCACCCTTGCACCTTAATATTATAGTTAAAATCTTAGGGTTCCTTCAAGACCGAGAAGCCAGTCTAGGCCACTGAGGCAGCTTGGGCTTTCTTTCATTCTAAAAGTCAAATGAATAAGTTGATTAGCTGTTAAAATCGTGTATTATAAGTTACAAATTAAAATTATCTATTATGGATATAAAGTGCCGTTGGAAACATTCATCTTGGAAACACATTGCATACTGATTTGAACCTAATTTGAACTTCTAATAAGCAGTGAGCAAGTGGATAGCAATGCCGTTAAAACGGAACCAGACAAGACCAAAAAGGAGGTTAACGCAATGAATCTAAAATTGTCAAAATGTATATAATAAAGAACTGTTAATTTCAAACTTATCCAAAAAACAAATAAGTTCTAAATAGTAATACTATAGGGTACAGACTCGGGAATGTCCCTGCATTCAAGGATCTGGTAAAGTTGTTATGGTATTTTTTAAACTAGCCTCTAATGGAATAAGAAAACAGAAAACTCTTATACTGCTTGTAAAATCTTTAACATCAAACAGTTTGACCACTATTTTACAGCAGGATGCCACTAAAGCAACAGTTACAGCAGCTTATCAGGCATCTATGTAAACAAACAGTTTCATGCTGAAAAGTTCACGAGAATCTGAAGTTGTAGGTTGTGGACAAAAGTGGTAAGATCTTTTTGAAGCAATGAATACATCAAAGCACAGAAAATAGCAGACTCGTCTTATAGTATATATCTCATCACAATGTACACTTGCACTAATCACGATTAAGATGCCTCTGATCTCAAAGGATGCAAACTCTAAATGGAAATAATTTAGTAAATTCTTTCTTTAAAGAGATGGCTCCCTTCTGGAAGGACTGGAGTTGGTCGGGTGGTGCGATGGTGATGCGTGTATCTTCAAGTGCCGGGGCGTCCTATTGATTTGAACAATTATAGTAGGGCAAGGGCCTGCTGTGCTTGCAGTAGGAGCAAGTGGGGTTTGTTTTGACATGTTTTCTCACGTCTATCATTTCTGTCTTCTTTCTCCATCTCTCTAGGAGACGAACCGAAATAGACTGAAATACTGTCTCAATGGGCCGTTAAACCCAAAATAATCAATCATTCTTTTCTGGCACACCAGATAAAGATATCAACGTGTTTCACTTGTACCGACGAATTATAATCTCACCTATATTACGTCACCCAGGATTGGTTTTTTAAACAATGGCGTCATGAAAATTGCAAAATGACATCACGTTATCCAACTCTGGACGATAACGGAAAGAACCGAACGCGGTCTCGTTGAAAGCTCCGGCATCTTTCAAAATTAGAAATAACACTGTCTAACGCTAAAATTAATCATTTCAAGAAGTTCTTCGCTTTCAATCAAATGTTGTAAACAAAAAAGTTTAAATAAGAAAAGCTATCTTTCGTGAGAATGAGGTGTTGATAGAAAGATCCGTCACTCGGGCTCACTGATCGGCAAGCCTTGTGATGCCTAACAGTGACCGTCGTGACGGATTTTGCTATTCGCACCTCATACCTCCTAACCACACCTCATTACCATGAACGATACTTAAAGGAAAGCTGAACTCGCGAGTTTATACACAGAGCTCTAGATAAGAGGGAATATTTGATGATAATTAAGGATAATTTTTCTTATTTCTCATCGAAACCATATCTTGTGACCCTCATCTGAACCGTCTCTTCGAGACGGTTCAGATGAGGGGTCACAGCATATGTTTTTATGCAGAATTAACAAAATTTATTCCTAATTATCACCAAATACTCCAGCTTATCTAGAGCTCTGTATACAAAGGCGTCTCTGCTGATGGCTGCAGCTGCTTTTGTCTTTCGGCGTACGTCTATAAGTGTGACTCAGAGAGTGATGTGCGTTGTATGCCGAGTCCTGCCCATCACCATTTCTCTCTCAAATGTTTAGGTTAAGCGACAATGAAACAGTTAGTTACATAAATGCGCTCCTGTCGCACTGAATTTGGTAAAGCTACATTTATTCTGTCTAAGCAATACAGAACCTATATAATTTAACATTTAGCAATTTGCAAGGTTTAGTGGGATATAAGTTCACAATAAGTATCATGATATCTCAGACTGACTGATTAAAGGAAAGAATCTTCAGACCTATGGGTGTCGTTTATTAGTCTGAATACAAGACAATGATTCCAATACGCGACAAACATATGTGAGTAAATAAAACCACAGGAGAATATGCCAAGAGAACGATTTACTCATGATTTGGACATACCAACATTGGATTTTAAACGCAATTGGGGTGAGGGAAAATATAATATATGGGACGAAACATTTTCTATGATATTTAGAAATAGCCCAGTGCTTGTACGTAGACCAGTTGGTGAATCCCTGCGCCATACCCTCAAGAATATTTTTGTATAAGGCTCATAGCGAGTAAGTTCGGAGCTCGGATATACCTTCCCTAAAATTATTAAATGAACACATGTTAAATTCGAATATTGAAGAGTTGTGTGAGGTCAGATAGTGTTAACTGAGACGCGACGCGACAAAACCAACAAAATGGTATGTGTGCCCAGCAAAGAGTAAGATACGCCTGGGCATCCGCTTAGTGTGATCGGAGTCTTCGCTCTGCGCTTAAATGGCAGCTAAGAATCTAAGCTCCCGCAAAGCCGAAATCGAAGACTCTTACCAGACTGGGCGGAAGCAAATGTTGATCTGAGTCTTTGCTGGACGCACATGTCATTCTGTTGGGTGTGTCGTGTCGTGGCATTTTTATAGATTGTAAATTTAAAGAGTATCTACTCTTCAGGAACTGACTGAATCAGATCCCAGTCCCTATCCCCAATATCAAAGGGAAAGACTGACAAAAACATCCCAACAAACAGTAAATTACAAATGATAAGCCGAGTCAGCAGCTCTTTCCCAAATAGGTTGCAACTCAGCTATCTTTACTGAACTAAATAATCTAGACCTCCAGAAGGGTTACAACAGAATAAGCAAATTATACGAAAAATATCTAACAACTAGTTTTACCTATTTTCTATTTTTATTATAGAAGAGTTCAAATGAGAACACAATAAATTAAACAACACCGAACATAAAACAAATGCAACCGCAACGAAAGTACCGCCTTGAGACGGTCAGTAATAACTACTGGGGGTGCGGGGGAAATTCAACCGGTTTTACTGGGCCCAAACCTTCACCCTCACCCTCCGCCACAGTGCACATAATTAGTTGGCAGTTCGGTTCGTATGGAGGTCCCCTAACTCATCAGAAAGACGTCACGGGCAACAATTTAAGTCAAGAAAAGACTGTGATGAAGCAAGAATGAGGACTCGACAGCCAAAACGTGTTGAGACACGTCAACAACACCACTGGAACACTGGAGCAAAAGAAGACCACCAGTTGAACCCCGGTGGGCCAAGAAACAGACAAACATCCGGCCCCAACCAATATATAGCTTAATGTAGGGGCTATCATAGAGTCAGAACCCCGACCAACCGGCGTGCACTTAAAGGGGACAGCAAAGTTGTCAACCGTGATTGGGTTAACCACTAAGCATGCAGACTGTCGCATTACATCTATGTTATAGCCAATGTGTTTAAATTGCATAATAATTTTCTTAAATTGATCAGGAAATTCTGTTTTCCCTACGATTTTGCGTAATTTATATACTAAGTCACCATAAATTCAGGTTCCGGTAGGCCTTGTTACAAAAGTGACCTTGACCCTGTATTATATTTAGAAACCAATTCAAAGTGACTACGATAAAATGTAGAAAAAGCTTTCCGAAGTTTATGATACCGATACCCCTGCTGTAAAAGTTTGGCAGTCAAACTTTTATTACGAGCATTGAAATCAGCCAAAAGACTAGACACCCTAGCGAAGCAAATAAGCTGAGAAACGTAAACACCATAAGAAGTGGTGCAGGGAACGTCACCATCCAAAATCGGAAAATTGACAATGTCGAAATCAAAATCATCGCGTTTGTCATAAATTTTAGATGAAACAAATCCGTCTAACATTGATAAATGTAAATCCAAAAACGGGGCCTCGGTATCAGAAGTATTTGCTTTATTTAACTGCAATTCAGCAGCCTGAGGGTAAATTTGACTAACCATTCCTTCAAAATAAGGATTGTCAATATTTAAAATGTCGTCCAAGTATCTAGACGTTGAGTTGAATGCTTCAATGACATGAGCTTGAGTATCATCAGAAAGAGACATCATAATGTCTCTTTCATAGCAAAATTATAACATATCTGCTACAAGAGGAGCGCAGTTAGTACCCATTGGAATTCCTACAATTTGTCTGTGTAACTTAGAACCAAATCTAGTGAAAATGTTATCTAGAAGATATACTAAAGCATCGCAAACATTTTGGCAAGACCACATTTTAAACCTTTTTTGGTCATCGGAAGTAAAAAAAAGCATGTTCATCATTACAAGCAAGATAAAGAGCACCCTCTCTCTGAAAAGTAGTCTCAATTAAAATAATAAGTTTCTTTTTTATTAAATTATGGGGTAAAGTTGTAAAGAGAGTAGAAAATCGTATGTAGACAAACTAGACGCGCGATATCCTCTAGACTTCGCCGGGCCGGGTAGCGCAATCGGTAGGGCACCTGACTCGTAAGTCAGAGGTCCTGGGTTCGAATCCCGGTCTGGCCACATACTTTCGTTTCTCCTTCCGCTGATTCAAGAAGGACAGTTGTCAGTTACTGGCGAAAGTATGTGCACTTGGTACTGCTTAACCGCTTAGGAGGTCTAAGCCTGCCCAGGAATAGTGTGGTTAGGTTAACTGACCGTCCCGACATGACCTTAGTTGTTTACCGTGGACGTTAAGCATCAAATCAACCAACCAAAAAAAAAAAATCCTCTAGACTTCAGTTTATCAAGAACCTTAGTAGAATTTTTTATTGACCTAAACAAATTTTTGCCTGACCGTTCGTAAACTTTTTCACAGTACCTAATTTCACGAATTTTGATAGCGGTAAGGCAAGAAGTGAATAATTTGGAAAGTCCAGTAGTGGTACAAGCACTAGATTTGGCAATAAACCTGGCATTATTTGGTCGTTTATAAAGTTTAGGTAACCAGTACATCGTAGGAAGCTTGTCCTGCCGTTCCTCTACATTTACAGAAAACTTGAGGGCTATATCATTAAAGTGCCTAAAGACAACAGACTTTTCGTCTTCTGAAGTCCCTTCATAGGCCATAGTGCCGCTAAGTTCTTGTTTAAATGTGTTAATATAGTGTAACCGTCAAACAACGACAACGTTATTTGCAGCCTTGTCTGCTGGAACCAAAACATACTTACTATGAAACTGCTGGATACCCAACTTCAGGTGACGGAATGTTGATTTAGGTTCAGGCAGCAAAAGATTTGTGTTTTGGGAATAGAATTAAATACGTTTATCCATTACTTTAAAAATGTTCACCTTCCATTCCATGTTTTAAGTGAATGGATACACTTTCATAGTGAACAACTGTACCAGTAGCTGTATTTCCGCCCTCATAAAGGAAGCAAGCTCTTGAAAGAAAGAATTTATTCCTACTGAAGCAAATTCATTTTTATAGTATAAACCTCATAACAGAATGTTTTTTTTTTTTTCTATTTTCAACCGGAGAAGCAAACAGGGTGTCACAAGAGTTCTTTACATTTGTAAACTGGCGAAAACAATGCGGTATTCCGAGTTACCTAAACTTAAAACGTCTCTTATGAAAATATCTGTATCAGTATATCTGGAATAATCCAGGGTTTTAGATAAGAAGGAGTTACAGGGATAATTCAGGAATAATTTTCCTAATTTCTCATCTAAAACCTATCTTTTGACCCATTACTACAACCGTCTCTGCGGGAACCTATATTGTGACCCATCATCTGTACCGTCTCGCGTTTCTAATTAGTGGTCACAACATAGGTTTTTACGGAGATGTAATTGACATGGTTCCTAATTACCACCAAGTACTTTCTGTTACATGAACAACTGCATCCACAGTGTTTGTTTTTCTGAAATCTTTGGACTGCGACATGACAAAACCAACAAAGTGACATGTGCGCCCAGCGGTGTCGACTTTGATCAGACATGCCACTTCTTTGCTTTGTCATGCCGCGGCTAATTTTATAGGCTATATCTTGTCATGAGCCGTTCACACACGCGAAAAATAATTGGTTTATTAATGAAGAACTCTTCCCCGTGCACACAACCAAACATTGTAAAGAGAACTGAAGCGAACATTCAATTTTAGAAATTTAATTAAGATCAGCTTTTTATGTTCAATATGATGCCTTAAAAGGTTTTGGTTTCTGTAATTATTATACGTTTCGCCAAAAGTTCCTTTTAGTTTGAAGATCTTTAAAAACATGTTTAGCATTGTAGCGCGTCCTTGTCTGCCACCAACTCCCATTACCATGGATTCTTTGTTACTATCATGTTGAAACTTTCTTGTATATATTATTTGGACCTTTTTTGATACTAATTAGTCTTTGAATCGACTGTCCAATTAGATTAAGAATTTACAGTATGTTTGTCTCTGGTTTCGTCACCAGGTATTGTCAGGGTCACTGAAGAGGCTTTATTAGCCGAAACTACGTAGTCTGGCCCATGTTCCTTCTTCTGAATATATTCTGTGCTCTTGAAGGAACTCTTTAAGATTTTAATTATTTCTACCGACTTGCCTCAAACATATAGATGTAGGCTGCACCTTAGTGGACCAACTAGCTTCAATTAAGAATTTAAGTTGGATTTTTCAGCGTTCATCGTGTTATAAAGCATGTTGGCGGAGCTAAAATTCCATAAGTGCAAAGCGCTTCTTGTAGAATTTTAGCGACGACACTGGCTTCTTCACACGATGAATGCTGAAAAATCAAATTTTTATTCATATGTTTACATTTTAATTTAGGCCCTTACTGTGCCGTTTTCGTAGTAAGTTAGTGTAGAACATGCAGAATATGGGTCAAAGAAAAGTAAGTAACGACGTGTACGTCCATTACTGTTTAAAAGCCGTCACCAGGACGTTGTGTCAAGCGAAAGTCACACGGACCAATCATTACATTGGCTTACCTTATACGTCGATGGACGCCAACGTCACATGATCAACAGTCGTTCCTCAATGTATTTACGTAAGACAGGGGTGAGGACCATAATTTCACTTCGTCGAAAAAGGCATTTAAATACTTCAGGCAAGCTAAGCTTTCAATGCATTTTCAAATTTTGCTTGCTCCGATCTTTTTGGTTCATCAAAACTGTCACTTAATTATCAGATGATAAGAAAAGAAAAGAAAAAAAAAAACATGTTAAAAATATGATGTACCTCCGAAAATGTGGATGTTTTATGGCTTGTGTTCCTAAGTTTAATGTGCGTAAAACCATCTTTTTTTCGTTCTTCTCTAAGTTAGGGAGAGTGTTTTCGTGTATATTTTGCCATTTGAATATGCTTTATTGCATAACCAGATTTGTGTGAAAGTTTCTAGCCGAACTCCTATCTTATTCACATTGTATGTAGATCAGGTGCCTGGATAAATCATCATTTATTTTTATTCAAAATGTCTAAAGAAGCATTTGTTTTTTGTTGACTGTTACAGTTTCAGACATATTTTATGCTTGTTCTAAGTGCTACAAGTTCTGAAAGCATGCTATCCCCTACCTCCTGTGAACAGTATATAAATGCATATATGAGCCGCGACACGACAAAACCAACAATGTGGTCGTGCGCCCAGCGCAGACTCAGATCAGCCTGGGCATTTGCCCAGTGTAGTCAGACTCTTTGTTAAGTGCTCAAAGGGTAGCTAAGGGTCTAAGCTACCTCCATGCGGACAGCGAAGACTCTGATCAGACTGGGCGGATGCCCAGGCTGATCTGAGTCTGCGCTGGGCGCACAGCCACATTGTCGGTTTTGTCGCGTCGCGGCTCATATAAAGGTATGTGATGGACACTTTGTGTTTCGCTGAAATCACGGAAATCTATTTGTTTGGTACGGGTCTCTCAAAGTATGAGTACCCTTAAATCTCCAAAAAAGCAGATGAATAAAAGTAGGTCTGCAACATTTCGAGTACAAACATTTTGTCAAAGCTATTTATGTGTCAGATGGAGAAATAAAAGCAGGCTACAATTAACTGTCTAGATCCAGACGAGGCGGCTGTTTGCAGAACTGCAACTGTTTTCATTTTCTTACCTTTAAGAGTGAAAAGTACATGCCAAATCTGTAACGGCAGCCATGATCGTAAAGAATGATGAAATCAAAAAGAAAACAAGGACACCTAAATGCGACAATCTTGCGTGTTATATCTCCCACACAATGCGTAACTCGTTAAAGGGATGATTTGCAGATGCAAACATCTGCCGATTTCTGTCTACTTTGATTTATAATACATTGTAATGCGTGTAATTACGATTTCATAAGGCAACGTTATGTTTTGTTATGTAATCGTTGTAACAATTTGAAACACAAGACTTAGCATGTAGTGCTTAAGTCAGGAATTGTATATATGACCACAATCTCGAACGTCTATGATTTGCCGATATTTGTATAAATATTTTACCTGCATATACCACAGAAAGTGTTAACCAAGTTTTTTTTTTCTTTTTTTTTTGAGTTTAAAAAGTATTATAAAAGGAATAAAACTAGATAACATTGCAAATTAAAACAACCGACACTCTTACGAGAAGTAGCGAGACTTCCTTTACATTGGCTTCCCGGATACGATGTGTTTATTTGTCGAAGAAATATGAGCCGCGACCCGAGAAAACCAACAATGTGGTTGTGCGCCCAGCGCAGACTCAGATCAGCCTGGGCATCCGCCCAGTCGGATCAGATTCTTCGCAAGGCGCTTAAAGGGTAGCTTAGAGCCTAAGCTACCTTCAATCGGACAGCGTAGACTCTGATCAGACTGGGCGGATGCCCAGGCTGATCTGAGTCTGCGCTGGGCGCACCACCACATTGTTGGTTTTGTTGTGTCGCGGCTCATATAAGATTGCTTCTACATGTGTCTATGAACAATAATTCTTCTTTTACGACTAGACGTATTACTACACATGCAGTTAAAATGAACGCTCTATGCTTCTGGTGCTGGGAACACTTATCCAGTCCTGACAAAAACAAGACAGAAGCTCGAATACCAGGACTTAAACCAGAAAGCACATGACATTAATGCAACGTCGCATCAACGTCGATGCAGTTTAAAAAAGAAGGGACCTTAAATTATTCAAAATGCCCATTGGCCGAGGTCACTTAATGCTGTTGACCTCTAGATCCGTAGGGTTGAAGTCGACTGCATTTCCATATCGCTGAGTACAACAGCTACAATAGAATGCACTTTTTCTAGCTTTTCCCATTGAAAAGCCTAAGGGACAAAATATGAACTTGCTGTAAAAGACGTCAAGGTCAACCTAGGGTCATCGTTTATATAATCTTTATAGTACTAGAGTCCAAGAAGCCCAACCCCGGGAAATCGCTTACAATCCGCCAAGTGGCTTTGGAGAAGAAGTTTAAATAAGCTCACGTACAGACGAAGGACGACTGCCCATCCTATAGAGTCATCAGGAGCTTTTGGCTTAGGTAGCTAAAACTCATTTAAACTGTCAAAGTGCACTTAGAACACTGAAGGCATAAGGGTACTTTACAATGGGGTGGCCATATATAGGAACTCATATATATACAGACTCTTATATAAGGGTCTTAGCTATCTACACGCTGACAGCTAAGAGTCTGATCAGACTGGGCGTATCCCAGGCTGATCTAAGTCTTCGCTTGGCACACATTCCACTTTGTTGGTTTTGTCGTGTTGTGGCTCATATCGTCTATTTAAAAAGACATGTATACATCTACAGTATTCCTATAATAGTTACGTAAAGTTTCAGCTAGATTGCCTAAGATGTAAGCGGATTTAATTATAAACCTTTTAAGAGCGACAAACGGACGGACAGACAACGCCAAAAAATAATGTCCCTTGATCAACGCCACAGGGGTATTCAAACAAATAAGTAAACTGAAATAAGCGTGGTCAGTAAATAATCTTCAAACCAACATATATTTTTTTTTTTTTTTTTAATTTAAAACTGCATGGTGGTGTAAGACTATATTATACAGTAGCCTTGAAACATTTATTATTAACCAATATTTTCTCTTCTATCATCCATATTGTTATAACACTTGATTATATCTGACTTACTAGAAATCTATATAACTTACTATGAATCTAGCCAATTTCTTTATTATTGTGTCAGGCAAATGTATCGGCAGTGTTGACATAAGGGTCTAATAACTAATTCAAGTTACGTTGGTAAGACATCGATTGTGCCTAACTTAATACACTTGGTAAACATTGCTACGCCACTCAATCATGTGCCAGCAAGAACTTAACAACCCGAATTTTTATTGTCTGATTTGATAATTCAAGTTGTCGTTCCAAGTGGACAAAAAATGTGTCACGTCACGACTAAATCTGTCTAAAGAGATATGCGTAGCGATCAAGCGAAGCCCGAACCGCATCTTCATATTAAATACTTATTGCCATATTTGTCTGGGTGAACTGCATGTGCGCTGACCAGAAATGCCTATTTGAATATCTGAGCCGTGACACGAGAAAACACAAAGTGGCATGCGCGCCATGCAAAGACTCAGTTCAGCCTGGGCATCCAGCCAGTCTTATCAGAGTCTTCTCTGTGCGCTTGCGGGTAGCTTAGGGTCTAAGTATTTCTCATGCCGACAGCGAAGCCTCTGATCGTATACGATACACAAAAATAACGCGTCTGCATAATTTACATTCGTTTTCATATAAAAGTATAAGCGTTAACTGTGCATACATGTATGAAATTATAAATCCAATTGCAATTTACAGTGTAATCGTCAATGATTACATCGGGACGTTCGGGTTTCGATTACTGTAAAGATACACTGTCTTGCATACTGAAATATCAAGAAATGAGCCGCAACATGAGAAAACCAACAAAGTGGTTCTGCGCCCAGCGCAGACTCAGATCAGCCTGGGCATCCGCCCAGTCTGATCAGAGTCTTCGCTGTCCGCATGGAGCTAGCTTAGACCCTTAGCTTCCCTTTAAGCGCTTAGCCAAAAGTCTGATCAAACTGGGCGGATGCCCAGGCTGATCTGAGTCTGCGCTGGGCGCACAACCACATTGTTGGTTTTGTCGTGTCGTGGCTCAAATGTATTTCTTAAATGCCACTGCCATGTGTATAATACATACAGCAGTATGGCCCTTGGCATAAACGGAAGTAGCCATTTCGTCACTACATTACCACAGTAATAGTGCGGGAAGTGTTGTATTCATAAACGACATCTAGAGCTGTATAAGACATAAAACTTGAAGAGCAGTAAACTGCTTCAATTAAAAAGCCACGATAAGACAAAACCAACGAAGTGGCATGTGCGTCCATCGGCGAAGATACAGCTCAGCAAGGACATTTGTCCAGTCTGATCAGAGTCACCACTGTCGGCATGGAGGTAGCAAAGAACCTTTTAGTTCATAGCAAAGACTCTGATCTGATCAGACTGAGCGGATGGCCAGGCTGATCTGAGTTTTTCGCGTGGCGCTCATGTCACTTTGTTAGTATTCTTATGTTGCGGCTCAATTAAGGTCTTCATTAAATGTTGACAGACTCAGACAGTTATTCATGCAGCATTGTCCACCTGTTTATCAAAAATAAAATACGACTCTGCTTTTACGATCAAAAGTATATTCACTATAATGGTAGGTTAACAGCATCAAACAGTGTTTGGCTTGAAATCATAACGTACATCATAACTCCTAGTTGTTACGACTGTAGCTTGGCACTTTTAGAAGAATCAGACAAGGAATTACAACTTCATTATTCAAACATACATCAATGATAAATAACAATAATTGACAAATTCTGCTATTACATATATTTACTACAGAAACAATCAGCTTGAATTACTTTCCCCCCTTCAGCCTGTCGCATAAATATCCAACTTGTCTTCACAAGGCTAATGGTGAATTATGGGTCTCAGGCTATGTTAATTAATGTATGTTCTGACTTATTATATACGTCGAATGGGTAGAGCAATATCACCCCCATGGCTTCCCACCATATTTACAATTTGTGTGTGTGTGTGTGTGTGTATGTGTGTGGCACGGGGGGCGGGGGAGAGCATTTTTTGTAACATCTTCATTGATTACCTTGGCGATTATATTCTTCCAGAATGGAGTGTACGCTGGAAGATATGAATTTGCTTCTAGCAGAACAATTTATGTCCTTACAGACCTGACCTTACTGTGGATCAAAGCGAAAATAAAAAAAAAGAAGATACATAACTCGGGAACACATTTTTGAAGAGAGCTTATTGTTGCACTGGATTTGGCATCTGTATAACCTAAAGCGCTATTACGTGTGGGTGTTTAACATACAGAATGCAATTCTATGGAACAATGCTGAAAATGTTATTTATTTCATACACTAGTGTATATGCTTATTTTAAAATTATCGTCATTCTGCACTATATTTTGTATTGTATATATTCCTGGAAATCCTACTGTCCTTATGATTTTTTTTTTGACCAGAGTTGTTATTTGGCTGGCAGAAAGGTGGCATCTTTAAATATTACATCGATTTCGCCTAAGTCAATATAACTGGTAAACATTGCTACGTTTCTCAATCACGCAACTAGTTATTAACAAATGCGATTGTCCGATATCATCATTTAATGTATAAATAAAATTTCTAGCCTGTCGTGTCAAAAGGTCGCCGATTCCATTCGAACCTCGTAAATGGGTAATCACGACTATATCTGTGGCAAAACAACCGTCCGCCTTTCTCCGTAATATTCCCGAATGCACTCGTCATTATCCGTCAGTCAAGTGCATGGTATAACTTGAGTAATAATGCCAAAAATACACTGTCCGCTGTGGCGAAGTGGGTAAAGCAATAAGCACTACGAGTATAAAATAAGTTTTGCATGGGCATACCGTTGGGTCAGTGTTTTTTTTTTTTGTTTTTTTTCCAGGAGCAGGGGCGGTGGATGGGTATTTTTTTCCCCGATATAGCATATCGTGGGAAGATTTTTTAACTGTTTATGGGTCTCATTGGCATTGAGCAATTTATTCTATCGAGCTGGTGTGTCGTTGTCCTGGTCGTATACTCAAATGATGCATGACGGTGTTCACATATTTGTTTGCATTTTTTTCTGTTCCTCCTACATTTCGGACAAAGTTGGGATAACGCGTGGCGAATCTTCTACGAGAATTGAACCAGAAACTGTTGAACTCATATTATGGCTGGACGATTGCCTGTCATGTAGATTTAGGTACTCTTTCGTGCTGTTTTGTCTGGCAAAGTCATGCACAATCAATCTGTTTAAAAAGTCTCTTTTTGAAGACTCATGAACTTGCCTGTCCAACAGAGAAAGAGCGAAACATAACCTCAGCGCAGCATGCAGACTGACCAGGATATTGCTGATTAGACAAAGCAGAAAATTCAGCTCAAAATGTTGGTTGGTTGTTTTTTGGGGGTTTTACGACTCGTTTGGACAGTATTTCAGTCTATATTGAGGCGTCTGCCAGAGAGAGGGAGAAAGAAAAGAGATGTGATAGGCAAAAGAAAAATATCCAAACAACCCCACCCGCATCTACTGCAAGTACAGTAGGCCCTTGTCATACTATTATCAAAATTAGTTGGACGCTCCGGCAGGACGCAAACAATACCGCTGCTCAAAATGACAAAATTTATGCTTTCCCAAGGTCAGACAGAGATTCGGGTTTGTCACAATCGAGCGTTATTTTTGGAGTTGCACTTGATGATGAAGCGTCCGTGTAGCAAAGATGTTAGCGCTCCCGACTTTGGATCATTGGGTCGAGTCCAGATGGCAGACAAGGCTCTGTTTAAACCTAACCGGTGCTTTATTGCACATAGTCTTTCACAATCATCCTTGAATCGTCCTGGTATGACTAAAATATTGTTGAATAGACGTTAAGCCGCCATTTCATCCATTCATCATGTGAATTCTCATTTTGATACAAGAAACCCCTTTGCAAACTCTAGCTTTTATGTGCAGTTTCACATAATTCGTAGTAAAACAAGACGAGGGGAATTCGTTATTAGAAGTGGAGAACTTAAAATGAAATGATATTGACAAAAAAATAAATAAGTAAAAAAAGGCAAAAAAGGGGGCGAGGAGGGGGGGGGGGGGGGCAAAAAGAAAAGGGAAACACGAGATTCGAACCACTGACTCAAGTTATTTAGTCTAACAGTGTTCAAGCTGAACCTCTGGACCACATTGAAATGTATCGAAATCGTTTGAAATGGTTATATATAAAAGTGTTTTGACTGATGCGGAACGAGCCGACTTTTTCCGTGACAAGCTGCTCAACCTATTTCAAGGTTTGGTCCAAAATTAAAAGTGCATTGACACGACAGTAAACAAAATTTGATCTGTGGTTGGATACTAAATAATAATATTGGTGGGGAATTCAAACCATTTTACTAGTCTAATAACCCACAGGGTTATAAAACATTTGGATACGAAAAAATCATTTTTACTGTTTCGTTTTCCAAAAAAAGTGTATTTCTACATACTTTTTTTTTTTACACAGTTTCTAGAAAAAAAAAATGTTACTGTTTCGTTTTCCAGTAAAAAAATGTATTTCTACATACTTTTTTTTTACACAGTTTCTATTTAAATTCATATTTCTAGCATATGAATGCATATTTCATAGCGAGTCATATATCTGTAATATAGGATATTTAAAACAAACTGGTAAAAACAAGGCACTTATCTTGATAATACATGTAAAATTTTTTTACCTTTTTATTTTAAAATGCAAGAAAATCTAATTTCAGGAGAAAAAATATGAAAAATATATTTGATCGATGGGGCATGGTCATGCATATTATTTCAAGAAAACTTACATTGTGTGTTACAGAATAAGACAAAAATACAAAATTTTCACCGTTTCGTTTCCTTGCAAAACAATGTTAAAGTTGTAAAATACCCCAAAATCTGAGAAACCCAAATAAACAGACAACCCCATTCCGCACCTGCCGCAACCAAAGCAGGCCCTTGCCCTATTATTTATTCCCCTGTTATTTCGATTCTACCATAAAGTAATGCCACCAAAAATGTGCAGACGGAATTGCAAATCAGAAAGGTTCCTAAGGAGCGGTCTGATCTCAGTTTCAACTATTTGCACAGACCTACCTGGCCAAAAACTTAGGATCTTTACGATAGATAGTGTCATCTGTATAGGTAGCTTACAACCAATTATTTTACATAGGCAACAATCATAACATTTAAGCTGGCCACTTGAAAACTCGAAATTAATACCGCGTAATGAAGAAAGACACTAGCCGATAGTTTAAAGGAGAAAAAAACACAAAAAATTCCCTGCTCTGGATGACGCCATTTTACTTAGAGCACGTAACCCCAGCGCGTGCAATGAATTTGGTGCGTCATTTTTGTACTGGGTAAAGTAATAAAACTATCTGATACTTTTGTGGTTTACAGCTGCCATCTAATGTTTTAATCTAGGTCTGTTGTCTTATTTAACGGTTGTTTACATTAGTTACCTGACTAATGGTGGCCATTCTAACCATTCTCTTATTGACTGAAGCTTCTCCCCCAAAGAGGCGGTTCCTGAATATTAAGTGGTAAGCTACCCCAAGGTTAAAGGAACGATAACTCTGTTTTGTTTGGACAAATGCAATACAGAGTGATTCAGTATTGGGCTACCTTAAGTTGTCGATTTCAATAACAATTAATGTAACTACAACTGCGGGACTATATGCTAACTGTGAGCCTTCGAACTGCATTTCCGCTGGCAATATTCTCTCATTCCAATTGAATGTAGCACTGCTCACTGCAAATAGTAAATCTTGTCATATCGGCGAACCTATGACTGCTGGGGAAAAATATGTTATTGTTTATTACAATGTCCGATTGCTTCAGAAGCAATTAGACTAAGTTTACAATGACATGTGCAACGCAACATAGGATATGTAAGATGGCTGTCTCCTTCGGACTTACGGAAATAGTGATATACTAACTCTCCATACGTAGTAAAACTATGCGAAACAATGTGTTTAGGTTACTGTTTTGTCTTTCATGTTTTTGTTTTTGTTTTTGTTTATTTGTCAGCCATGTCGTCTTTGTTTTAGTTACCTGGTACGTGTTTTCTGTTGTTTTTTCTCTCCTTTTGTAATGCAGCGCATCTAGAAGATTGCGCAATAGTCGATTCTCTAGTTTCATTCAGATCTGTTAACTACTATGGCAGATTTACAAAATATAAGAGCGCGACACGAGAAAACCAACAAAGTGACAGTGCGCAAAGCGATGACTCGAATCAGCCTGGGCAGCCGCCCAGTCTGATCAGAGTCTTTGCTCTGCGTTAAAAGAGTAGCTATAGGTCTAAACAAGCTTACGCGGACAGTGACGACTCTGACCAGACTGGGCGGGTGCCCAGGCTGATCTGAGTCTTCGCTGGGCGCACATGCCACTTTGTTGGTTTTCTCGTGTCATGGCTGAAATTTATTTTTCAACGTGTTCGGGTCTTAGATAACATTTTTTTTCGTAAAAGCTGATAGTACTAGAAGGCTTATAACAAAGCTGGCTTGTTGAATTACCATTTACGGCCACGTTGACATAATATGGATTCTTTCTTTCATGTCCGTCGCAAAGACATCAATTGCACTTAACCTAGACGATTTCGTTCAATTTGCTTCGCATCTCAGTCATCGAGCAATGAAATCTTAACAACTGAAAATGTCTTGTTGTCGATCGGACTTGATCTATATTCAGCCGTATTTGGTCAAAACCTGTTTAAATGTATATGACTTGAGCAAATTTGACCATTACACGGCCTTGATAGGGGATGTACAGTATTAGCAGATATTTTAGTGGCAAATTGTACATACCTCAAACAAATGTTCATTTTGGTAAGCTGGTCTGAACACAATAAATATTCAAATGCATTAAGAATATTACTCTCGTGACAAAGTTCAATGATAATTCTTAGTTTTAACGCCACATCTTAGACAATTTTCTGTTCTGAAGAGTAATTCACTAAAATGTCTGCTGTTTTATTTTTCCATTAACATGAAAAAGTACGTCTACCAAATAAATAATTTATGCAGACTTGTAAGAAAAGTGCTTATCTCATGTAGTCAGAACGCTTAGCCTAGATGAAGAAATCTGCGTTTATCAATCCTGCAGGGAATCGGCCTACTAGGTGAATGGATATCTGATTCGAATTAGGAATACATGAAAGGCAGCGGCAGCAGTAGTCTAAGATTAGATCTTGGTTTTCATATGCAGTGCTCAAGACGCAGTGGGCTTTTTACGACCCACAGTCTCTACAGCCAAGGTTATAAGTTTCCATTTCCTTTCGCAATCAGTGCTCATTTAGAACCTTTAGAATACTGACACGATATGATGTCGACACAAACGCCTTCAAGACAAGTTACTCAAAACCAATCAAAGACTTCACGTCAAAAATTGTAATTGTTTGATCGGAGGTGCTGTTTGTTTTCTCCTAATAATGAGATCAAAACATGTTACATAAACATGAATCTTGGCCTGCTCAGTTTAAAGGTATGAATGACACGATCTGATGATTTATGTTAAGACTTTGTTTTCTGAGGAAAGTCATGGACAGTTATATTAACAATGACACTGTTCACGATCATTGGTTCTCCACAAAATTGTTGTTTCTGCTTGTGCTGTGCCCTTTCCAACCAGTGTAAAGTTTCATCGTAGGTCAACAGTCTTGAGAATAAATGTCCAAAACGAAGCGAGAGGTCGGAAGTATACACAGCTCAGCAAATTTCTAGATGTTTACAATTATGCGATGTCATAAAACCATTGATATTGCACCGATTAAAATGCGTTTGTGCATTATGACTAAAATAAATAGAAAATACATAAACATTTGCTATAGAAATATATCGCCTGCATTTACAGTAAATTTGGTTGTATTCATGAAAATTCAGTCTTTCAGGTATGTTACGTGAGATTTTGAAGGAACTGCCGTGGTAAAAGTATACATCAGAACAAGTGTTATCTTCGCTAGGCCAATAATGTTAGTTGAGCTACTGCGGGTAGCCCATTAATGACGTTTGACGTTGTGTACAATTTAAAGGAAGAGCCTATGAGGCCTTTTTTCTGCCTACCAGCAAAATATTTCATTTTCGCCTGATGATCAGCTCAGAGTGTCCGCTATATTGAACCAGCAGTGGTAATGCTCCGTAAACACTACTTTTGGAATAATTTAATTATAGAAGTGGTTGAGTGAAGTAAATCAGTATGAAGGGCAGTCGTATTATAAGCACTAACTCTCCTTCAACTTCTACGGCAGTCATACATGCATTCCTTTATGAGTTTATATAATGACTTAGGTGCCGCATTTTCTACCCTTACATTCTATTATAAGTTTAAATAATGTCTTAGGTGACGCATTTTCTACCCTTCAAAACAAAGTGATTTGTCTAAAGTATCTTTTTCTGAGAAGCACAATCTTTTTATTGATTTTGAAATATTTTCTCAACTTCTACCCTTCTGCCTAAAGTATCTCTTTCACAAAAACGCAATTTTTCATTAATTTTGATATTGTGATTTAAATATATTCTATCCTATCTCTGGAACCAAAGGATAGACTCTTATCAAACTAATATGATTTTCGCCGCCAGGAGGGTGCAAAATGTTGATAAAGTGTTGGTGACTTGTTCTCAGTTTCAAGGTTTCATTAAGACTTATGAAGTAAAGTATAAGCTAAGCTCGGACCACTGTCAACACAGCAGCTCCTGAATTGATATGAAAGTCTTACCAAAAAGGCCTAAACTAAAAATAACAAGCAAATTCGTTGAATTTATATCCCCCGCCGAAATGGCTTTTGTTCATAGCTTATAGCTTGATAATTGGTTACAACTGAACTGGTGGATTGTTGATCAAATCAAGGGCAGTAACCCATGTATAAGTGAGGCCATTCTAAACAACTTGCCTCAGCATCACTGTGTTATGATGATATATAGTTTTATACAGTTTCAATGAATTTTGTTCATTGGTGCCATAGTTATGGCTAATTTGTGTATATTAAATCAAATCAAAGATAATAACTCATGCGTTATTGATGCCATCATGACAAAACTCGATGTGCACTGTCGTGTTATGATGATACCTAATTGTCATAAATTTAGTGAAAGTCCATTCATGGGTTATTTAGTTATGACTCAATTTGTTTATTTTCAAGTGATTCAAGGGCATTAACTCATGCGCTTCTAAAGCAAGACCAACAAAACTTTACATGCACCACCCCGTTTTAGTAATACGTATTTAGTATAAGTTCCATAGAATTCCATTCATCGATTAAGGCTGAATTTGTGCATTTTAAATTGATTCAAGGGGAATAGCTCATGCACTAATAATGCCATACCAACAACACTGTATGTGCACAACTATCTTATTGTGATACACATTTAATCTAAGTTCAATAAAATTCGGATAATTAATTACTTAATTATGGCTCATTTTATTGTTTTTAATCAATTCAAGGACAATAGCTCAAGCACTACCGAAGCGAGTCTGACCAAATTTCACGTGCATCTCCGCCTTATTGTGATATATAATATCTATTTCAAGTTTCATGAAATTCCGTTCAAGGGTTACTTATTTGTGGCGACGGACAGACGGGCGGACGATAAGACGGAGGGACGGACATGGATAAACTATATCACTCCGTTTCGGCGGGAGATAACAGAGAGTTAGAGCACTGGTTACGATTAGATGGTCATGTCATCTTTTTCAAGGCCAAGGTCAAAATTAGACTAGACATGGTGTTATTAAAGATTTCACACAGCCACAGAAATTTACCAAGTCTGTATGTGATTCATTTGTAAATCGATACTAAATACACAGCTATTGACCTTGACCTTGGTCCACATCAGCCAAACAAAATGAAGCAGTACTGGGGAAATTTTATTTATAAGCATTGGATTAAATTCAGATGATAGAAAAGTCTGTTGTGAAATACTAGATTTCTGAATCTACCGATGACCTTCAGATCAAGGTCAAAATCATTACAAACATATTAAGCATTGGTTTACAAATAGAAACACATATGTTTGTTACATTTCTGCTGACTGGATGTGAGAAATGTTTTATTTTGACCGTGACCTTGATGATGATGTCATGATCATTAAATCATATCCAGTTTTTTCACTCTTCGCAATGTGTAAGCCACTTTAGTCAGAAATCAGGAGCTGATGTGATGACTATGTTCAAAGTTTGACTTTGACTTGACTTACTATGACTTTAATTCTGAGGTCGAAGTCACCAACACTTTATCAACATTTTTCACTTTCCCAATGGTAAACCCATATTGGTTTGGCGTTTGTCCGCATCCAAAGTTAAGGAATACGTGCTAACGCCTTTGTAATTACAGATAGAGTAGTTGGCGGGATTTCTTCAAGGCGGAAAACGAAAAAACAACCAAAACAAAAACAAAACAAAACAAAAAAAAAAAAAACACGAAAAACGGAAGGATACACTTGTTTCTTCTTAGTTGCCTGAGTGTGAAAATCGAAATACATGTAGATTTTTGCTTACAAGTGAATTGTTGCCCACAATATCACTGGTTGTCTGTCAGTTGTGTAGTGGATATATATCATTCGCACTTTGCGCTATCCACTTCACGACTGACCGTCCTCCCAGTGACATATTGGGCGACAAATCATTCTTAGCAAGAATCTATTTCTGACATAAAATTCTTTTAAGGTGTATCGGTTCCATTTTTTTGCAAGTTTTACCAATGAGGTGGAGGGGTGCATCTTTTATGACTTTCTATTTACTTTCTTGCGAAAAGTCTACTCTTAAAAGGAAAAAAAAAACTCAAGGGACTTTAACTTTCCTTTAAGTGTTGACGCCCGTTGAAAAGGGAGGCCAAAATGAAAATATTAAAGCTGCTTGCCCCGAAAGTATGCCCCTTCGTTTTCGAATTTTGCTTTATCTCACGTTGTTTTGTCTGATAAATTCATAATTCATACAAAATGTTATAAAATCCAGATGGTAGTTTTCAATGTCATTCCGGATTCTAAATAGCCGCTTAATTTCCTGCGCTGGGGATAAAAAGAGATTCAAATTGATTTTCGTCAAATGTCATAGTGTATTTCTGTCCATTTCTTTGTATTCTAATTTCTTTCTATTGGATTCGCTAGCTTTTGTGATTACTGACACACTGATCTAATAGCCAACAGGCTTACTTTATTGTATAGTCTAGGGGATAGTGACGTGAGTAGCAATTCTTTCCAACCCACGACCAAAAAAATAGACCTATTCTCTTGATACGAGGAATTATTATATAATGATTCACCTTTTGAACTGCCTATTTTCTGGTTATCTGATTCAGAAAGCCGTATCAAACTGAAGTCTTCTGAATCCGTATTACTATTCCCCCAAACGAGGCTATGTCTGAGGTCCAGCTTCAGGCGCATCATCTTTTAACGTGCATCGTAGAAACGAGAACCAGAGAAACGGGACTAGTGACGTAACGTTAATAAACACGTAAAAAGGCGCGCATCAATAGCTCAGTCGGTAACCAAAACTCAGGACTAGTTACATACCTGTGCGGTGCAGGTTTGAATCCGTGTCGATGCATTAGTGCTGGCAAGTATGAATGATTGGCTGTTCCCTGAGGTATATGATTAACAAATTATTGTGAGAATAACTTGATCTGGCATACTGTATCTTGTCTCGTGGATGAGCTCATACCATCGGATCACCCTCGAGGCAAGCGTCTCGGGTGATCCGATGGTATGAGTTCACCCACTCGACTGATACAATACAGCCCCAGCTCAAGTTACCATTATAATAATGTAACATACTATAACAACAGAGTAATTATAATAAAGGTGGCTGGAACCAAATGTGGTGCAGAAAATGTTTTGTGTTAATTTGCCTTACCCCAAAGCCGCGAATCTCTTCTTCAAAATAAAGTTTTGACGGAAATGATTTAAGCATATCTAGTGCCGTTTTATATGTAACTTGCCCTACCACTGGCCACATTTCGTGTCAAAGAGCATTTTCGCATTTCTGCTTTAAATGAGGTATTCAAGCAGTATACGTTTATTGGTAAAGTTCTCATCTTTCTATTTTTTTAATCATTGTGTTAAAAAAATCGAAAGAGACAAACTAAAATTAATTCATCATTAATGTGGAATAACTGTTATATGACATTACTGAAATGCACAGTCACGTCATTAGTAAGTAACAATTGAAATGCCAACAAAGTGCTTACTTGAATGTTGTCTATCAGAGTGCATAAAAAGCCTAAAAATATATCTGAAAAGATGATATACTCGTATAATGATACACAGGCTGAATTTGATACTAATAAAATGACTATACTCTGCAGATTTTCATAAAAGCACAACAGATTAATCTGTTGTGCGTTTATCCTAATCTGCAGAGTAGCGTCTTCTTTTTTACGTAGACTCTCCGTTTTCTTCCTGATGATAGACTGATTCGAACTGCAAAAATTGATTCCGTATTTTGTACGTTAAGATTGATTGTTTTTGGTTTAACTGCCCTTTGAGATAGTATTTCAGTCTATATCTGGTCGTCTCGCAGACAGAGGGAGAAAGAATAGAGAAATGATACACGAGAGAAAAAAATGTCCCAACAACCCCATCCACACCTACTGCAAGCACAGTAGGCCCTTGTCCTACAATTGTCCAAATCAGTAAGTTACAAACAGCATGTACGTTAAGAACCGATGCAAGTAACTTGAACTGTTTTTTTTTAGTTTGGCATACAGTCACAGCAAGTTAATGTCTTTTGCAAGTATATGTTGAACATTACTGGTCATCAAAAACGTATCTGCAGAGTAGATAAAATATATTTGGTGCATCAGATTTAAAGTTTAACCATCTTCATGTCAATGTAAACTGTTTTTGAGTGTTGTTGTAATGATTGCATTAATAGCAATATGTGCCGAACGGAGCTCAAACTAATTGATTTTTATTGCCATTTCTCGTTTGCTGTCGTGAATTGGGTTCGAAATTTATAAGTACCAGTCCTGAATTATTTTCTTTTAACAAGACTTCGTATGTAAACCCCTGTGATACGGTAATTGCTAAATGCCAAATGTTTATTGCTAAAGGAAAATTCTAAATGCTGATTGGCTAACGGATTATTACCAAGATTGCAAAATGTTATTTGCGTTAAACTAATTTGAATGATGTATGTTTGACAGTGGACGACTAATTCTTTTAATATGTCACAAAATGTTTTCTGATATCAAAATTAATACTAATTGCTGGAATGAAAGTTCAAAATGCTTATTGTTAAGCGCTACATGTAGCTGCTAAGTGCGTAAAGCTTAGTTTAAAGAAAGGGTGGTTGACTATGAACCGCACTATCCATGTTCTTTCTTCTACCATATTTACAAATGGGAACAACCGTGGTGTCTTCCTGCTATTTTTTTCTGGGATAAGGAAGCCTTTGCAAAGTAAGGTCTACTCTTACAGGCAAATAGCTACTTCTAGAGGGAGATATGCTTTCTTTTAAGAATAGAGCCCCAGTGCGAGGTGCGGCAAAATAAAAATAAGAGACTCACCTCCTCTCGGAGATACTTATTCACCTCTAATAGAGTGCTTGTTTGGTTCAGTTTGGTTCAAGCCACAACTATCAAAGAGGTTCAAAATGTAAGTAAAGTATGACAGTACAATCGCAAGGTACCAGCGATATTCACAGTATCCGAACTCACTGTACCAGCTCTTCCGGTTTTCTTAGCATTGAATCGAGAGTACAAACATTCGCTTATAACCAGTAGTCGGAAATCATTATGTTTTGAGATTTTATCCGGAATCTGCTGCGTCATTTATAGTTATTCTGCTTTGAAAATGTAAAGAGGTAAGTTTAATATAATTTGCACTTATGTAGTACTGTGACCGTGTAACGTTTATATTTTGAATGCGTACGTTGCGGTTTAAATGTAAGCCAACAATTTTGAAACTGAAAATTCTCATTTTAATAGTATCCCAAAAAGAAACTACTTGTGACGAGCCGCCTTTAAACGGTTAGTAGTATTACCACTGGATTTTGAAACAAGTGCTTGGTCAGAGCAGGGGTAGGATGATTAAAATCTGCGAAATCTAGGGGGAGAGTCGGGTAACTTCGGACAGGCGGGTAAATTCGGACAGACAATTGCAAACAGTGAAAATTCAGATGAGACGTCTCATCAGGATTTTCTGTGTTTGGCCAGTTGATTTTTGTTTTATTTCCAAACAACTGACATATAAAGGAAACAATGTCAGTGTCCGAATTTACCCGCTGTCCGAGGTTACCCGACTCTCTCCTAAGTTAAACGCTTACGATAAATTCTGAAAGGAGATCCTCTGGAAGCAAATATCACACGCCAAAGAAACGAAAATAAAAGACGCGGTTTGTAATGTAATGTAATCTTGCAACATTGCCGATACCCAGTAGCACCGGTTTCAGCAAACAGTAGTTTCAAACTGCACCAGAATGAGCCTAATGTTCCCAAAGGCCCACACAATATATAATCTGCAATTAATGTGTACGGGGAGACATTTTTACAGCCACCACACGGCGCACACCAGTTGGGGTAAAGATAGAATCTGAACCAACTATTATCATAATTATCCTGGTGCCTTCAGCAATGTCGACTTCAATAAAACCACAATCAGGCAACATCACATTGTTCTAGTTTATGAAACAAGTGCAAAATTCCTAGTAGATCAAATTTCGCTCGCTATTTAAGCCTGTTATCCGCTATAATCAAAGAGGGGCATCCAACGTTATTTGTCTATTTTTTCAAAGAGGCATTAAATACTCGAAAAGAGACATATTTGAAACTCATAAAGATGGAATTACTCATTAGCAATATAAGAAGGTTGCCATTCTAGAAAGTTGTTTTGTTTTGCAAACGCATTAAAAATAAAAGCGCTCTCGTTTTTTTGTTTAATTGGTCCAAAACAACTAATTCAATCTTCGTTGAAAGCAGGAGTTTTCAGATTTTGTTTCATACAACAAAACAATAGATTAGCAGCGACACGACAAAACAACAAAGTGTACTGTACGCCCAGCAAAGACTTAGATCAGCCTGGGCATGCACCCAGCCTGATTAGAGCCTTCGCAGTCCGCACGGAGTTAGCATAGACACTTAGCTATTCTGTAAGCGCACAGCGAAGATTCTGATTAAACTGCGGATGCCCAGGCTAATCTGAGTCTTCATTCGTGCACATTCAACTTTCTTGGTTTTGTCGTGTCGCAGCTTAGACGAAGCTTCCCTGAAAAGGACGTTGTCACAAAGTACAACCCAACCAAGGCATCTAAAGAAGAGGAAATAGGAAGCATTAGGGAACAAGAGGACCATGAATGCCTTTTTCGCTCCACCTTAACTCTCAGCCTAAGATATTTGGCAAGATTTATTCAGAAAATTAAACTAGAGGCCAAAACCTTGCAACGATGTAAGTGTAAAAACTAAATTTTCATTCAAACCACTGAAAGGCAAAAATGAACTTTAAATAAAGCATTGGCAAACAATATATAAAAGCTTATGGTAACAATATAAACCACATTTCTGCGAAGTTGTAGGTTTCTTCTCATATGGCTACCACAGTCATATATCTAAAGGGAAGTTAGAAAAAGGAGTAAGTATTTTGACTTTTGTACTTTTATTATCAGCATTCCGGTTGAAATGACAACCATGCCAATGATGTAGTCGGCACAATACCATTTGTCTAACATGTACATGTTTGAATAGCAACGGAGACTCCCTATGATCGCATTATCAATTTCTCTGCAATGCTAAAGCGGTAAGACCAAAATTAGAGTTCTTCGATCGGGACACGATAGAAATTTAAGTTGCAATTGCAAGTAAGGTACTGGAGCGAAAACTATATATATTTTTTTTCAAAACCAGAACAATAAATGAGAAAAAGAAACACAGTTGGATTGGATACCATTTAAGGCCACTACCGTTAGCTCAGCATTATTTTTGTAGTTAATAGATTTTCTTTAATATTTGCATTCTACTTTTTCATCCTATCCTAAATATATAGAAACAATAAAAACTGAAAGTCAGAGTCTTGTTTTTAAGCTATGGCATTTCGAAGATGTACCTACTCATATATATTATTGAATCAAGTAGTAAGACACACACAAAAAATACTATAACACGGTAAAATGTTCATGAGAAGCCTTTAACTGCTTTTTGAAACAATAGAACGACGGAGAAATAAGCATAACAATTGTAAATAAAAAAAAAATGATTTGATGCTTAACGTCCACGGTAAACAACTATGGTCATGGCGGGACGGTCAGTTACCCTAACCACACTATTCCTGGGCAGGCTTAGACCTCCTAAGTGGTTAACCAGTACTAAGTGCGCATACTTACGCCAGTAACTGACAACTGCCCTTCTTGAATCGGCGGAAGAGACACGAAAATATGTGGCCAGACCGGGTTCGAACCCAGGACCTCTGACTTATGAGTCAGGTGCCGATGCAGTAAAACAAACTTCTATTCCTGCAAACACCAATTTTAAATTCGTATGGATGATTAAACATTTCCAAGTTTTATGAAACATGTTCCCCTAAAATTTAAAAATAAATAGATTGCGTAACAATAAATTTTCGTTTAATTTAACACAGTTTAAGCAGTAAGTATGTAATTTTACTATGAAATAAAAACAAGACGTCCCTGTCTTTCAAGGGAGATAATCTCTTGGAATTACACCCTCCGCCCGATTTCTCTCATCTAAACTCTGTAACAAAGACAACGTACCCATGTGAGCAACAATGCCGTACATTGAAAGCTTTTGAAGCAGGGAATATTTACTCATACAAAGAGCTGTGATATGAGTTTTATTTAAACTTGATATCAGAAGTAGAAGTTATTTTAAGAAAAATGAATTAAAATTCTAAAGTCTGATTTTGCCATGTTTTAAACATAATTTGAGCATTCCAGGGGTGATAACTCATATTTGAATAAATTCAGGCACTCCGTTTTTACATCATAGTGTGTATTAAATTGACATGAACGCACTGGCTAACTTAAGTTCAAATCGGATCATAAGAAACACGTCTCCTATCCCATACTAAATACTGAATTTTCTTATCGGAAATTAATTTGCATCTGGGGAGTTATGTAAGATAAATTAACACCTCTGTCAACTAACAGCTTGGTAATGACTTAAGTAGGTGTGCCAAACTTATTTGAGCCGCAACACGAGAAGACCAACAATGTGGTTGTGCGCCCAGCGCAGACTCAGATCAGCCTGAGGATCAGCCCAGTTTAATCAGAATCTTTACTTAGCTCTTAAATGGTAGCTAAGGGTCTAAGCTACCTCCATGCGAGCAGCGAAAACTCTGATCAGACTTGGCGGATGCCCAGGCTGATCTGGGTCTGCGCTGGGCGCACAACCACATTGTTGGTTTTCTCGTGTCGCGGCTCATTTTTGTTATTTTTTACTTGCTATATCAATAAGTAAAAATCGTATTTCTCAACGAAGAGCAGTGATTCAAAATCTTATCCTTTTAATTTTTCCTGCTTTATAATATTCTAAACTCTGAAATAACTTTTGAACACTTAACATATTGATATTTTTTTTTTACTTTTTAATCAAAGACACTAGAAGGCTGCATCTGGTTATCATATCATCTTATGTAAGATTTCCTAGCATTCGCCAAGGCTATCCCAAGTCACAGCTGGAGATGCCATAACTATAAACGTATCCATACCAATTTTAGTGCGACAGACGCGCGTTTCTGTATTTAACATTTTCAGTGTCGCTAAACCCCAAATGATTGAAAGAAAAGAGATGATGGGCATGTCTCGGCAGGCAACGAGCATCTCTCTCCGAGCCACACTTACTGTCGCATTCCGCGGGACACATTAGCCGCAGACATCCGACTACGTATTAACCCACACGCGCGAACATACCCATCAAACCCGATCTACCCCACTTAAATCCTGTTAAATGGGGTTAGTCGGGTACACTTCTCTAGGAGAGTGTTTAGCATGAATAAACATTTTCAGTTACTATACGATTTCTAATTCTGGCACTCTTTCCCTATATAAAACAAAAGTAAAATGTTAACTAAGGACAGTAGCACATGCCAAAAATATATGTTTTTCGTTATTCCACCTCCCCACTTGAGGCATCAAGCCAGTGTATCTGAAAAGGATAATACCGTAATTATAAAGCAATATATAATTTAGTCTTGCCATAGTTATGGTTATTGATATCGGTAGTGATCTTAAAGTGCGTTAGTATAGCGTTCAAATACCTATTTGTTGGTGGTCAACGTTTGTAGCGACTTTCGTTCGATGTTGATGTTGATAAGCTTTGTTTCGAAGTTGAGCTCCAGCGAACATTGTATTGGTCGTTAACATCGAGGTTTGAGCAGAACAAACGTTAAAAGCTTCAAGAACCTGTGCTTGAATCTAGAATTTTATAATGAAGTAATATAATCTAAAACAAACATTCGCATAATGTTCTTTGTGTTGGTTAGAGATGTTTCTTTGTAATATATTTTTATCAACAAATCATATGCTGCACAGAGCTGTACGTTTTATTGAGCTCCAAAATCAGTCATTATGCAGATGTATATATTTGAACGTTATATTTAAGATAAATCTATATCTATATTCCAAGGACGTGCAAGAAAAACAAACTATCAAGGCTGTTACCTGATAACCGACAGCAATGCCGTTAAAATACAAGTTCTCGTCGTTTTCCGCTACGTAGTTTATGTATTTAAATAGTTTTATATTTCTGATTCTGTTGTTGCCGAGACAACCGCCGAATTCTGTTGAAAATTGCCGTTCTTCCGTTTGTTTGTTTGCTTTGCGCAAACAAAGTGTTGAACTTCCTGGACTTAAAGTAATTCACGCGTCTGTAAGTGAAGGCCTCAAACGTCATCCTCTAAAGGTCCATTTTGCTCCGCTTGTGAGCTCTCAAGGAGGTCCCGGCATGGCAGATAGGTAAAAACTTTTTTTTACTGTGCATTGCAGCATGGTATCAGCCATTTTGTCAGTTTCTGGCACTAAATTAAAAAAGGCGGTAATCGGTGTGCAAAGCAGAGTCGGGAAATTCCTCGCAGCTGAGTAATTTTCACGTTACAAATTTAGTGAAATTGATCAATTTCGCTATGATTGTTTTCTAAAATTTAGAAAACAAATATCAGCAAACTGCCTTCGAAACTCCATATAAACCCTTTAAAAAGATCATGCGGTAGGTAATTTTGTCTTAGCATTGGCTGCTCTTAACTTAGGCTCAGTCATTTTGTCGTTATTTGATTTTACACAATTAGATAAGATGTACAGCGTCGGTTTATGTCGCAAATTAAAAACGTTGCACGAAATAATCCTGAAGCTCCATTAAAGTTAACATATGTAGCGAATTTGATTCATTTGCTATTTCTGTGGTAGCATTAACGTCTCATTTTCCAGGACATACAATTATCCTGTCTGCACTCCATGACCAAGTCTCATTGGTATTGAGCCGCGACACGACAAAGCCAACAAAGTGGTTGTTCGCCCAGCACAGACTCAGATCAGCCTAGGCATCCGCCGACAATTCCCCGACTCCGAAGGAAGCTCCACTTTTAGCATATTAAAAAATGTTCTTTGACGTGACACTTTAAAATATAATTTAGCCGACTTTTAATCATATTGCAACATAAAGAAAACTCAAGTGTCTGCACGGAGCGTTATAATTCAGATCTGACCAGATATTCAGCGATCCATTTACTCAGAAATTTCAATCATAGAATTTTACGCAGTGTTTATTAAATGGTGACAATAACTTCATGAAGACTGATATGGGGGTTTAGCCGCCTTCCCCCTACCAAATTCATTGGGAGCTTATGTGATAGGCAACCTCCACCACTTGCGTCAGTTGTCTTTTGTCGGTATATTCAAAGGACAGTCTCATAAATCGTTGGGCTGATCAGAATCCCCTTATAATAGGGAACCTGCACAGGTTTCGGGAACAAAATCGGCGTTGCATGATGCATTGGGTCGTAAGGAAAAGGTAGTATATTCAAGCAAATCCAGAACCGATTAAGCAAATTTGCTATAACTGCACTGTGTGAAGCATGATACGATTACCATCAAATTACATAATGTCCGCACACCAGGAAAACGAACTCTGTAACAAATGTCGTGCATATGTCCGTATTACTAGAAACAAAGCCACTTTCAGAGTCTTTCAGCTACTGGAAATTTAACTGCACTTACCACTAGCCTCTTACATAGGCAAGTACATTGTAAATGACTTCATACTCGCAAGCACTTAATCACAACTCTGCATTGGAGTCCGTTTCAACTGTGTGTAATTACGAATTTGCCAGTGATTCTGCGATTAACCAGTTCAGACCTACAAACGTTGTATTAAATCAGACATGCAGAATGTAGATAATTACGTTCGTTATCTGCTTTTCTTTCTTTTCTTTTTCTTTTATATAATAAGTTTTTCTTTGTTATCAATTTTTGATTTGTTTGTCTGCTTTGATAATCCACTGAATCTAAATATCTGAATTAGAAATATTATAATAGATTCTTAGGCATTTGCGATTTAAGGATGTAAACACTGATCGGGACATGCAGCTATTGTTATTTTCTTTTAGACAGTTTTATGCATACGCTTACAGATATCACACAGCTAAGAGCGATTTTATGACTGTGTAGTCTGCCTTCAAGTTGTTAGTTTTTTTTATTCTGTTCAGTGCGATATTGATGATGAATCAAATTAATAATATATAAGTGCCATCAACGCAGCCTTCTGAATCAATTGTTTTTATTGTCTGTCTTGGGTGATAAAACATAGAAGAAAAGACTCATAAGTACATGTGCCGAATACCGTAAAGTTTCTAAATATTGGGACTCTAAATAAAACGTACTCCTAAAATAATCCTAAAATAATTACGGTGCTGTCCAGTAACATTATGCACCTACGACCTTTGATGAATGGTTGGTTGATTTGATGCTTAACGACCACGGTAAACAGCTAAGGTCATGTCGGGACGGTCAGTTAACCTAGCCACACTCTTCCTTGGCAGGCTTAGACCTCCTAAGCGGTTAACCAGTACTAAATGCACATACTTTCGCCAGTTATTGGCGAAAGTATGTGCATTTAGTACTGGAATGGAACAGTTAAAAAAGAAACAATACACATAAAGCTTAACATCATATATTAGCTGCAACTGAACCTTTCAAACATAAAAAGAATCAAATGATTCAGATCATAAGCTCACTTTATGGCAGCTGAGCTAAAATGTAGACACCCTAGTGAAAAATGCAGAATAATTTTGTCACCTAACATTGCGCAAACCTACAGGAATCGCATGTGGTTATCCCTTTGCACCAAGATATTTACACGACATTAATTGTGTCAATTTTACATCGCCACGTGCCCAAATACATGTCCAAAACCAGTAGATTGAAAGTCACGTGCGATGGCAAGGAAATGTCATTGACTAGGTTAATTTTATTAAGTATTTCAATCTTCAAAATATTAAACAGTTGATTGTTAATTGCTGAAACCTTTGAAAAATAAGATCAACAGTAAGAAATGAGTTTTAATAATTCTCTGAGTATTAATTACTTTCGAGGCAAGACAGTTAGTGAGTGATACACTTTCCCACAAAAATATGACGTCATATGTTGGAGCGTTCGTCTGCAAGCAGTGTAAAATCAATAGTTGCAACACAATAAATGCAAAACAAGGTTGAACTATGGTCATTATATACAAGAACAGTGGTAATATGTCGTATCAAGTGCCAGATAAGTGTCTCTGGGGAGCTCCCCATGGTTGCATTGACCTGCATCTTTGTTGACCTAAATATTTTGTTTGTAAATACAGACACGTATTTGCAAGTGTATATTGCATGTATTAGATATCTTTATCAGACTGATGCACGGAAAGCTTCCCCAGAGTTAGAACAATTTAAATGCTATTCTGCAAAACATTTTGGCGAAAATGGCATCGGAGTGACATACTATTTGATCTGCCGTTCACATTCTTACTGCGCAATTTTACCGGACGCGCAATGTTAACGGACTCGACTGTACCCAAATTGTCGCACAATAGAATTGTTTGTTTTTTACAATGCAATAATGCGTCTAAAGCGTGAATCTGAAAGGTAAAGAGTGAAGACCCTGAACAGAAGCAGTCTGACGTTGGTCTGCATTGATTGAGCAGATCTAATCGTCCAGTGCTTGAAATTTTTTACGGCAATGTCCTTGTCGTTGACGTTGTTTTGTCTGATGAAATACAGACTTCTATACATAGAAGATCTTACATGAGTGCTCATGTATTATTCAATCTATTAAACTATTTGGAAAAAAAGATAAGATGCGAGGCTATACTGTTTTCCATCTGGACTAAAGCTGATGATACATGCTGCAACGCGGCTGTAAATAGTCTTCTCCTACTTCACAATAGTGCAGTTTTTTTGCCTCTCGCTCTTCTCAGATCATTGAACATATTTAGAGTCATGTTAAAATAGTGCATCACTGAAGCGATCAATGCAAACCTAGTTCGCACAATTGAGCAGCTATACGACAAGGCTACACCTGCAGTCCTGATAAATGGCAGCACAGGAGAATGGTTCAGAACAACAGCTGGAGTAAGACAAGGATGTCTTCTGTCACCCACCCACTTCAACATTTTTCTCGAACGGATCATGTCTGATGCTCTGGAAGAACATGACGGAAAGGTTAGCATAGGCGGCAGAAATATTACCAACCTGCGGTTTGCCGATGACATAGACGCTCTAGCTGAGGAAGAGCAGGAACTAGAAGCTCTAGTTGAAAGTCTCGACCAAACCTGGACAAGGTATAAGATGGAGATAAGTGCTGAGAAGACCAAACTGATGACAAACAGCGCAGATGGCATCCAGAGGGAGATCAAGGTAAAGGGGCAGAAGCTAGGTACTGTAAGCAGCTTTAAATACCTTGGAGCAGTTGACTCAGATGATGGCTCAAAACAGGAGGTTCTCTCAAGGATAGCACAAGCCACTTCAACTCTTACCAAGTTGAAACCAATTTGGAGAGATAACAACATATCTCTTGGATTAAAGGTGAAACTTATGCGCTCACTAATTGGCATTTCCATATTTCTGTATGCCTGTGAATCGTGGACCTTGACAGCAGAGTTAGAGAAAAGAACGCAGGCCTTTTAGATGAGATGCTGCCGAAGGTTACTGAACATTTCGTACAAGGACCATATAACCAATGAGGAGGTTCGCAAGAAGATCCAAGCAGCCATTGGAGAACATGATGAACTCCTGACGCTGGTCAAGAAACGGAAACTAAGGTGGTTTGGTCACATCTCAAGGTCTCCTGGCTTAGCAAAGACGATTCTTCAGGGCAAAGTGAAAGGAAAAAGAAGAAGAGGTAGACAGAAGAAGAGGTGGGAAGACAATATCAAGGAGTGGACAGGAATGGATTTTGCCGGCTCAGCTAGGGCAGCTGAAGACAGGACAAGGTGGAAAGGGATTGTTTTGAAGTCATCTGTGGTGCCCCAACGACCTAATAAGGTTATGGGATAGAATAGAATAGAAAAAAATAGAGGCGAGTGTAAGGGATGTGAACAGTGTTTCTCATAAACATACGAGAACGATTCTGCTCTTTTCGTTTGTCTGTGTTGCCTTTGCTTCAAACGAATCCAGATTTTATAACCTTTGATACTTTTATCATAGTCATTTCTTCAATACTCTAACGCAAGATACACACCGTCAATGAAAAGTCTTTAGTAGCCGAAACTACGTGGACTCATCCGCCCTCTTTCTTATTAATATTTTCTTTGCTCTTAAATCAAGACTTGAGCCGCGACAGGACAAAACCAACAAAGTGGCATTTGCGTCCAGCGAAGAGTCAGATCAGCCTGGGCAGATCAGCCCAGTCTGAGCAGGGTCTTTTCTGTGCGCTGAAAGGGTAGCCAAGGGTCTAGCTGCTTGTATTGCGACGAGGATTCTGATCAGACTGAGCGAATGCCAAGGCTGATCTGCGTCTTCGCTGGGCGCACATGCCACTTTGTTAGTTTTCTCGTGTCGGGGTTCATATGATGTTTTATTGCTATATTTCATGTTGATACACGCAATACCAACGCTGCATTTACTTGAAATGCCCGATGTGTATGGGGGTTGACGGGGGTTTTTTTTCGGGAGGGGGTGGGAGAGAGCAGTTGATGGAGGTCGGATTTAATATAAAATGTCAAAATTCTGATGCGAGACTTGTCTAGTTAAGTTGCTGTTAGCTTACAAAAATATTATAGAAATCGACTTGCATGTTCAGATGATTCTATACTCAAGGATACAAATCAGAGGGGCAACATACATGTATAAGAAATCTAATAATTTAAAATTGTTCTTTTTGCTTTATCGCTTAAGTATAATACCGTCATCTACATCTGTTTTCTTTTTCATTTGGACCTTTTTTCGATACTTATCAGTCTTTAAATCGACAACCTATTAAATGTAAGAAATTGCAATATGTTTCTCTTGCTTTTATCACCAGATTATGTCAGGGTCACTGATGAGGTTTGATCAGCCGAATCTTCGAAATATGGCCCATGTTCCTTCTTTCGAATGTGTACATAATGTAATTTGCTCGTGAAGGAACGTCTTTAGATTTTACCTTTAATGTGTTCTGTGCAGAGATTTGCTGCACAATAAATCTCAAGGTATCTTTAAATAAAACTATCTTAAGCGCTCACATCTCTTATAAATGCATTCTGTACAGACATTTTCAGATCCATAAATTGCAAAGTGTCTTCGAATCTGCAACCCTTTAGAGATTGCTGCAAGGGACGCAATTAAGCTTTAAATATTTAATGCCTTTTTTGTATTTTAGTGCTTTTCGACAGCAATTGTCATTTTATTACTGCCCACATTGTAACTCTAGCATAATAGACCTCATAAAACAACACCTTTGTTACTTAATTAAGCCACGGATCACTTCGTGCACTGGTATTTCATGTGCCAAAGCGACAATAGCGAACAAAGTCACGCAAATGAAACATTTGAAATATTGTAATACTAATACCATTTGATTGAAACGCGTTTAAGGTATAATTTAAGTGCAGGTCAGTAAACTTCAAAATGCCGATTTAGTGTACAGTTTCTCGTTGACCTGTGTGGCTTCATGCCTACAACCTATAGTAGAGCAGATGGAGCCCCCAAAATGCTCTCCGTAAGGACATTACTGGTAAGGTTCTGCAAACATCAAATGTTACCAAATTGTTCGTCAGCATGTCTAGTGTATGAATCCGGCTGATGACATAAACAGTGACTCAACCTTGACTTAAAGTTATGATGTTGCATCAAGGTCGATTGAATAAAGGTTTGTTAAATACTGTTTCCCGTCTGTGTGCCTGCTCGTTAGTTATCACAATAACAACGAAACTAGACAACAATGATGCACAGTATCAATCGCCGGGAAACTCGGCCATATCTATCATTTCCCACATGAAACTGTGGACATACTTCAGACCCTTTACACTAGCGAAGTAAATCTAGTCTAGATTAAGTTGAATTTGAGTTCACACTTAGATAGGCTTGAGCAAATTAATCTATAGCTCTGATGTTTTTACATTGGCAAGAAGGCAATCTGGATTGTTAGTCCACTTTCTTGAGTTATGATGGTATACATGTGGGTTACACTTTTGAAAACACTGAGATACCTAAACACAACCATGTCTGGGTATGATTTTTACCTTCGTCATCACTTAAACGGCAAACTAAACTTTCCATGTACATCGAAGGTTAATCGTGCGCGAATAGTCAAAGTACGAGACCTATCAAAGGCCGAACAATAGAGGTCTTTTTGTTATAATAACTTTGACCCAGCGGAACTCAGATAATCACAACCTAGTTACCAAATTATAAAAGTTTTCCTATTCCTCAGCATAGAAGCGACAGATACAAATGTTTTAACGTTTTCATCTACAAAATAAGAATCATAATAATGATAATAGTTTAACCAAATGCTAACTCCAAAAGCTAGGAAGTAAACAAAGTTTCCCGAATGCATCTACACGTCGCAAAGTCAACGTTAAATATACTGAACATCAAAAGAAACGCCTTAAAGTTTAGGTTCAGTTTTCTTCTGTCAGCTGATTTATGGTTTTAAATCACATACAGCAGAAAACACTACTGACGTCCGTCAACAATATAAACTTAGCTTCTTGAAAAATTAAGCCTTGATTAAAGAGTTATCTCAATTTATCGTGAAACATTCAAAGTTGTTGTTAGAGTTGTCTTTCCTTAGGCAGTATAACAAATTGTTTCCAAAACGCGACTCCAGTGTGTGGTTTTATTACCATGGTATTCTCCTTAGGAACATGACAGCAGTTTGAAGTTAAACACTTGTCAAATTATCTCCCTTGCAATTAAACAAACGGCAAATTTGGAAGTCCAATAACATAAAAAAAATTCTGCAGTGCTACGAAAAATTTCTTTGCAAATCTTTTTATTTTACTCTTGTTAATTCATTTAAGTCCTTTGTATGAATTGTTTTTGTTCTCACCAAGAAGTACAGGGTGTTAAAAGGTCTATGGAAATCCAATATAAAGGCAGTGTTACTGTTTCTTCTGCCAACTTACAACTGATTGTTTCTCTAAAACACAAGGCTCGATTGCTTTGGTTTTTTTCGCTAAACTTACCCTTGATGCGGACATTATGTCTCGAGAATATAAATGGCTGAGCATTTTAAGGAATTAAAAAGATTCAGCCTCTGAAAATATGGTGACTTTAAGTTAAAACTCATCACAAAAGCAAGCGTTCTTGTCTCTAAAGTTTCTTGAATATCGATGCGATAAGGTGCTCATTCTGTCGGAAAATCATAAACAAAGTATTTTAAAATGTCTAAATAAGAGCATATACATATACCTTCAAATAAATTGGGCATATACATTGTATGCGTTTCTTTTGATGTTCAGTATAGATACGTCGGGCTCCTGCCCGTCGTTAATTAAGATGTATACATGATACATACTTGACAAACTTTTAAACTAGTCGGTTTTCTTCTTCGTCAAATATTAATTTAACCATACTTTTGGGTTGTCATCTACTTACTTTTGTTGCGATCAAAACTATATTGTTATATTAAAGTTACAATTAAAGTCTTAGTGTTCCTGGAACATTGGTCATACTTCGAAGTTTCGGCTATTTAAGCCTCCTCAGTGACCCTGACAATATCTGGCGACGAAAGCCAGAGATAAGCATATTGTAACATTTAAATTTTAAGACGGCAGTCGATTCGAAGACTGTCCAGTATCCAAAAGGGTCAAAATGATGAAAAAACGATGGTCTAGAATGAAAGTCTAAACCTATCAAACATTTCTAATATCTCAGAATATATCCTCTGATCTCAGAGGACTAAAGTAAAATATAAGCTGCAAAAGGGATGATGTACGGGGAGACGTTTTACAGCCGCGACATGGCACAACAGCAGTTGCAGCGAAGTCATATTCAAATTGTTGTGCGTGTGTTTTTGTTCTTCCTAATATGTAGCCAAATATCTTTAACTTTGCACATTTGTATTTCAATGGAAATAGTGACCAAATAGAAATTTGTTAAATAATGTAATGTCATATTCCCTGCTTTGTAAACTATACAGTATTTAGAAAAAATGTGCCATAAACTGCCCTAAAATGGGACAGTATACTCGCAAATAAATCTTGCCACGATAAAATCATGAAATCTGAACTCAGTCTTCATGACATGCTTATTATCCCCCGCCGAAGGCGGAGGGATATAGGTTTCTCCATGTCCGTCCGTCCGTCTGTCCTTCCGTCTGTCCGTCCGTCCTTCCGTCCGTCCGTCCGGGGCCATAACTAAGTAACCACTAGATGGAATTTCATGAAACTTAAAATAAATATATATCACTGTAACGCGCTGCGGCACATGAAGTTTCATCAGACTGGCTTCAGTAATGCATGAGTTATTGCCCCTTTGTTGGCTTAAAATCAATGAAATGATCCATAACTAAGTAACCACTGAGCGGAATTTCTTGAAACTTAAAACAAGTATATATCACTATAACGTGCTGCTGCACATGAAGTTTCATCAGACTGGCTTTAGTAATGCATGAGTTATTGCCCTTTAATTAACTTGAAATCAATGAAATGAGCAACTAAGTAACCACTCGGCAGAATTTCATGAAACTTAAAATAAATATATATCACTATGATGTGCTGATGCACATGAAGTTTCCTCAGACTGGATTTAGTAATGCATGAGTTATTGCCCTTTAATTGACCTGCCGCACCATCTGTCTGTCCATTCGGAGCCATAACTAAGTAACCACTGGACGGAATTTCATTAAACTTAAAATAAATATATATCACTATAACACGCTGTGGCACATGAAGTTTCATCAGACTGGCTGCAGTAATGCATGAGTTATTGCCCTTCATTGGCTTAAAATCAATGAAATGAGCCATAACTAAGTAACTACGGAGCGGAATTTCTTGAAACTAAAATAAATAAAATTCTATGAAAATTATACAAAATATGTATCACCATAACACATTGGTGCATCTTACAGTTTGTCAGAATTGCTTCAGTAAGCAATGAGTTATTGCCCTTGAATTGGCTTAAAATCAACAAATTGAGTCATAACTACGTAACCAATAAATGGAATTTCATGACACTTATAATAATTATATATTGTCATGACAAGGCAGTGCACATTATGTTTGTCATAATCTCTTCAGTAGTGCATGATTTAATGCCCTTGAATTGATTTAAAATCCACAAATTAGCCATTAGTAGGGCCCTGACAAACAAAATTTCTTGTAACCGAATTTAAAATGTTTCATTATAGTGCAGTGATGCTGAGGCAAGTGTTTAAGAAGAACAGCTCCAGCTTATGCCTTACTTATCCCAGAGATATTGCCCTTGATTTTATGTACAATTCACAAGTTCAGCCTCCTAAGTAACCAGTGAAATTTTTTTTATGAAACTTAAAATTTTATGAAATTTAAAACAACCATAAACAAATCAAGGTCACTTCCGCGGGGAATATAAATTCACCGAATTTGCTTGTTTATATTAATTTCATCTTGAAATATTCAAATTATTTCCCATTGAATGTTTGTGTAAATTCAAATTTCGACCTAAATTGTTGTGCGTGTGATTTTGTTCTTCCTAATATGTAGCCAAATATCTTTAACTTTGCACATTTGTATTTCAATGGAAATAGTGACCAAATAGAAATTTGTTAAATGTAATGCATTTTTCCATTGTACAATTCATGTATATATCTTAAAGTCATGCAGACGTGTAACAACACTTTTATTCCCTTTTCCTCTGGTGCATAGAAAATTCTACATCTAAGCCGAAGGACTTCCTTACCGACGACTGTCGTCAAGTATTGTTGGATGTCAGTAACCAAAAGGCACGTTCGTATTTGTTATTAGTGCAAACTGTGGTCAGCGCCATGACATTTTAAAAAAAACATTTTAAGTTGTCATACAAAAAATGCCTTAGAAAGCTTCATCTTTTGACACAGATAATATATTCCTGCACGCAAGATTATGATATCCGCCAGTTGCGCCTGTACCGACATTTCTTATCTTAACGTAAAAAAACGAACGACGGTCGTTGACAGCGTCGGCCTCAATGAAAATTTAGTAAATCTTAAACGATTATATATTACTCTTAAGCAAGGTCTACGGCGATAACCAAACCTTGTAAATCAAAATGTATGTCAGAAAAAAGGATCTTTTATGGATGTGAAGTGCAGAATAAACAAATCCGTCCCTCGAGATCACTGTTTGGCATCACGAGGCTTGCCGATCGATGCCGAATAGTGATCTCGAATGATTGATTTTGTATCCACACCTCACAACCTTGAAAGATACTAAGTCTTATAACCGCGCCATGTCCAAAGCAATTTTAGTCATAGATGCTATAATTGTTTAATCGCCACGTTTAACGTTTCTTCAGAAATGTTGAAAGTTAGTCTATACAATACACTTTTTTATGTATTCTTTGTTTGCAGCGAGTCTTCCTTCACAATAGTTTGTTCCTTCTTGATGCTACCGCGATGGCTATACGGTATTCAATCTCATAAACGCAAATGCTCTAATAAACGTCCCCTGCTTCTTTTTCCAAAAATAATGTTTTATTGAATTCCTGTTGCTTCTTTGGATAAGGTACCTGTTTGAATGGGGTCTACTCTTAAAGGAAAGAATTTTCTCATTGAGGATAAAATTATTTTTCTTTAAGAACCGTACTGGAAAGAGAGGCGAAACAGTAGAGCTGCTTCTTCTGCAAGTAAACCAATTCACATTGATACTGTCTACTAAATATTATTTGGCAGTGACTGATTCACTACACTTAAGGCTGTAAATAACTCCTCCTTTCGTAAAATGCAAAGCCCCAGGGCGTTTTATAGGATAAATACGGTATGACGACTTCACCATAAGGTCTGACATACATGAATGATCAATTTAATGTCCTGGCAGGCATGATTTGGTACTATAACGGTAACATGGAATCTGAATACTATACACAGTATTTGTATGAAACAAATGACTTTCTAAGATTAGTTAGTTCATTGTTGTTGTTTTTTAATACGCAGCACTCAGCTGACAACTTCAAAGAATCAACTTTAAAGACTGGCAGCAGCTCAGAACAATCAAAACCACTGAAATTCCGGCATTGTATCAGTTTGTTGAGATGCTTTAAGGCCAGAATAAGTTGGGAACTAATTTGTAAGTCTTTGAAGATAAATAACTTCATAATCGAACACATATTCTGCCACTGTCAGTGGAATTTTAACACTTATCAAAAGTACATGTAAATATATGTACCACCTTCATAAGGTTTACAGACTTCAGTAAGATGATCGGTATTCCTATTTGAAAGGAAAAGATTGAAACTCAAGAATGTAATGACAAAAGCATTACACCCTGCAGCCATAATTAATTATTTGCGAATGACAGCATGTAGGAATGCGATTGAAATACACGAATTTTGTATCTTTATATATCTGACAAGTTAGATACATTGAACGTATATTTTGTTGGTTACTATGAAAAACCCAATGTTCTTGTAAGTCACAGACCACCCGTTTCCTTCAGCGTAAACACACGCACACGCATATGCACAGTTTCGCAGAGAAAGCGTAAAATACCCAGAATAGATTCATGAGGTATTTTCATTGAGTTCTGGACACTATCACCAACTTCCTATAGGTAGTCTTCAGCATTTCGCCAGTTCTATACAGGTTTATATGAAGAATCATGTTTCAAGTTTGTCGAAATGCAGAGGATTATATGATATATATTTGTTTTGATGTACATAGTTATCTAAAGTTGCTCACCTGACTCACGACGAAAAGCGACATTTAATGTGATATTTGTTTGGTTCAAACATATTTAATTCCATAAATAAGCATGTCAACAAACATATATATTTGTACAAAAGAAAGGACTAGACCTGAAAAGAAAGGGCTGAGACAAAGAATTATGTTTAAAAATAACAGTAATTATGAACATAATAGATACAGTAATTTCTAATAAAACAACTAAATAGAAAGGAATTTGAAATTTGGATAATATACTATTGGGCAGTATATTAAGCACAAAAAAGCAGGATGCGCACTGACAGATACACTCAGACTCTATCCATTGAGTGACATGCGATAAATAAAATGTAGTACATGTGTACATAAAAGGAAATAAAATATGGTTATTTCGGTCCAAAAATATTTTTGTTTCAACGATTATTTTTGAACAGACTCAATATAATTGGATTTGTTTGTTGTGATAAAACTTTTTCTTGCACACCGGATAAAGATATTCGCATGTTTCCCTTGTACCTACAAATCTTATCTCACCAATGTTATCTCAGCCAGGATCGGATACAATCACGAGCATTCAGTGCATTGGTTGTATTTGAGGTCACGTATCTACGTCGTAAAGCTACGTTGGTGTTTAAGATGATGACGTCACGAAGATGAAAAAAATGACGTTAGTTTATGTACGCCAGACGTTGACGAAAAGAACCGAATGGCGGTCGTTATTAGCGGCGCCTTCTTTCAAAATCAAATAGAAACCATTCAAGCACTAAAACTATGCATTTGCATAAGTTCTAAGGTTAAAACGAAGCGTGCTGTGCAAGAAAAGCCTCGTGATGCCGAACAGTAACCCTTGTGACAGATATTTCTATCCACACCTCACACCGATGAAAGATACGTATAATCTCTATACAGAAAAAAAGATTGATAGTAGGAACTTGGTTTGGCGTGATTACAGACAGAGATTCATCGCTTTGCTCTTGATAGTATCTACAGTAAAGAAAATAAAATATTCTGATTCTTTATCCTACCGCAATGACATAATGGAGAATCAGTAATATTTTGGACGAAGAGATGTAAATTAAGAGAGCTGCAATTTGTTCGTAATCTTGCATACAAACCTGTGATCTTCTGCTGCCAATATGATAATGTTAAGGAAGTGATGGCTGACAGTACTGGTGTGTGTTTGTGTTTACGGAATTTTAAAATATTGCGAAGACGCAAATAGGTTGTTGTCAACATGTTTATTTCAACGATAAAGCACTTTTAAACAGGCGATGAAATCCGTTGCTATTTGATATATGTACTTGCGTTTTTTTTTCGGCAGTGCCATGCACGAATTTATGTGGACAAAAAAAAACTTTACATGCACCGATAAACCACATAATTTAGCATAATTATTTCATCGCATATATAGTCTTAACGAACACGTTTAAAAGCTGTTTTGTTTCAGCATTGGTGCAATCTATATGTATGTTTCAGTCGCGAATTAGCTTTTGTTGAGACTAATAGTGTGCATATTTTTATTTCTTATTATTTGTGCCGTATGTAAGCGAATATAAAAATCGGCTAGGAATGAACATCCGCGCAGACTGGCAATATACCCTGTTGTTCTCTCTATCCCCCTTCCCCCACCGCCCCCTGTTGCCCACACACAAACATACGTACGTGTTGTACAGAAAGCTAAAAATTGTACACTGGGCAGAGAGACTTTACTCAGTACAGCAGACTTATCTTTACCGCTTGCGTATGACTTTTTAACGAATGTACGGCTCATTTAGCTGATCGGCAAGACACATGAAAAGGAGACATTATGCCATAGGCGCACTGTGCATGTATCAAACTAAAATCAGTTTGCGCTTCGGCTTAGAATAATCAGTATGATTTTCTTGCATTAGACCTCCTAAGAGTCATAGACTGTTTATGCCAAAATGCGGAAAGGTAAAACTTTGCTCAGACTGTGTGTATTCGCATGCTGATCTGAGCCCATCCAGTTGGCACTTGCTGTAAAGTACCTTTTCACGCGACGCATACCAATGTTTAAGTTGCTCAGATAAATCAACAAGAAAGCAAGCACTAAAACTACCTTTTCACCATTGAAGTACAATCTAGTTTCTGATTTGCGTATTACCGTATCCTTGGTCTGCTGGTACCGCTATAAAATATTCATTCTGAAAATAGCTGGAATCGGTTCATCCGAAAAGGTATCGCATACTTCTGGGTAACGTATATTATTAGCTTATGCTAAGTCAGGTAACACGCATAATATATTCATTCGTCTGACTATTTTTATTACAAAATTAGTCAAACAATAAACAACGTAAAAAATTCTATAAGGTAATAGGGCTTGACAATATCACAGTTTTTATGCCCCCAACTTTGAAAAAGTTGGTGGGGCATATTGCTTTTGGCTTGTCCGTCCGTGTGTGTGTGTGTGTGTGTGTGTGTGTGTGTGCGTCACACTTTTCATGATTGCTGTAACTTTAGAACCCTGCAAGCTAGGGTCTTGAAATTTCATATATGGATTCCTCATGGAAAATTAGCTGACACATATTTTTTTTCTATTTGCAGTTATGCCCCTTTTTGGAGTTATGCCCCTTTTAGAAAAATGAGATGAATATCTTGTTAGCAAGATATCTAAAAAAGTATTTGAGCTATCGCCTTGATATTTGGTATACTGATTGGGTATGAGGAGTAGATTACCTGATTAACTTTTGAGACAATTCCCTAAAATATTGATGGAGTTATGGCCCTTGTTTGAATTTGGCATTTTTCCAACTTTTGAACCGCTTGAGCTAGGAAGCTGATTTTTGGTATAGTAGTAGTTCTTGGTGTGTTAAATACTTTAGTACAAGTTAGGTAACTCTGCATTAATTATTTACTTAGTTACTTCCCCCGATTTTCAGCACGAATGCAGCTACTGAGTTCAAGAACCATTAGGAATAGGGTTTTGAAATTTCATATATGCATTCCAAGTGGAAAATTAGCTGACTCATATTTTTTTTCTTTTCCCAGTTATGCCCCCTTTTTGGAGTTATGCCCCTTTTAGAAAAATGAGGTGAATATCTTGTTAGCAAGATATCTCAAAAGGTATTTGCGCTATGGCCTTGATATTTGGTATTCTGATTGGGTATGAGGAGTAGATTACCTGATTAACTTTTGAGACTATTCCGTAAAATATTGATGGAGTTATGGCCCTTATTTGAATTTGGCATTTTTCCAACTTTTGAACCACTTGAGCTAGGAAGCTGATTTTTGGTATAATAGTAGTTCTTGATGTGCTAAATACTTTAGTTCAAGTTAGGTAACTCTTCATTCATTATTTACTGAGTTACTTCCCCTGATGTTCAGTACTTATGCAGCTACTGAGTTCAAGAGCCACTAAGCATAAGGTTTTGAAATTTCATATATGGATTCCTTGCGGAAAATTAGCTGACACGTATTTTTTTCTTATCCCAGTTATGCCCCCGTTTTGGAGTTATGCCCTTTTTAAAAAAATGAGATAACTATCTTGTTAGCAAGACATCTCAAAAAGTATTTTAGCTATGACCTTGATATTTGGTATACTGGTTGGGTATGAGGAGTAGATTACCTGAATAACTTTGGGGAGAATTCCGTAAAGTTTTGATGGAGTTATGGCCCTTGGTTAAATTTGGCATTTTTCCAACTTTAAATTGCTTGAGCTAGGAAGCTGATTTGTGGAATAATAGTAGTCCTTTATGAGTTTGATACTTTAGTACAGGTTAGGTAACTCTGCATTCATTAATTATGGAGGTATTAAAAGTATTTGAGCTATGGCCTTGATATTTGGTATGCTGATTGGGTATGAGGAGTAGATTACCTGATGAACTTTTTGAACAATTCTGTAAATATTTATGGAGTTTTGGCCCTTGTTTGAATTTGTCATTTTTCCAACTTCTGAATTACTTGATCTAGGAAGCTGATTTTTTGTTTAACAGTAGTTCTTGATGTGTTTAATATTTTAATAAAGATTAGGTAACTCCTTTTTAGACTTAGACATTCTAATGTTTGACACCTTTAGAAGCAAGCATATGGTTGGGGGCATAGTGTTTCACAAACACAATTTCTAGTTTATTATCTATTTATTTATTTGTTATGACTTGGTGGCTAAAATATACGAGTGCTTTGTATTTTGAGGTGTAACAAGAACAATATGCACTCTTGTTCTGAATAACAGAAATAACCATTAGATAAGCAAATTATGGGTTATATTTTTGTTGTTAAATTAAAGTAAACATTCATCAGGAGATGACTTACCAAGTCATATTGAAATTTAGAAGTACTTAATTTTCAAGAATTTTTTTTTACGTTTGCCGATTTCAGGCCTTATAGCGATCATATGAATTTTTTCATGTCTCACTTTTTTAACATCACAGTGTTGACATGTTAGTGCGATTAACTTTAGGAACATTTCCGTCCTCGCGAAAGTAGCAGATAGGAATAGCGCGTAAAATTAATAAGACATGCTGTGTACATGCTCTTAGAGAATTGAACCCGACCGACCCGAAATATTGCTAAATTAACTCTGGTTGCTCGGGGTATCGATTTTACATGTGTGTTTTGATGAAATCGTCCGATATAGCAACAAATGATACAGACTTATGCAATTTCGCAGCAGTGCCCAGGGCCCAGGTTCACAATCATTCTTAAAAGTAAGGACAACCTTAAAAGTTAAGGTGGAAAAATTCTCCCATATAAAATCTATATTGAAAATATATCGAAAATCGCAGTTTTTGCGTGATCCTATTGACCATTGTCAAAGAAATGTAATATGAAGTAAGATTAAATACATTTAGGTTTTGTAAGCTTTTATGAATACGTGCAATTCTAGACCATTACTTTAAGGTTGCCCTTCAGTTTAAGGAATGATTGTGGACCTGGGCCCAGGTGGTGAAGATAAGGCTGTTAACCGATTTTTCTCTAGTGAAAAGTAATACATAAAAATCCCGCATCCTTATCTTGCTAAAAATTAGAAAATAATAATCCTTATTAAAAGTTCTGTCGTTTACGCACTTTGAACGGGTTTAAGGATTTCGTAACATAACAATTGTATCTTGGGACGGGAACCAGCGAAACAACTAGCAAATAGCTAAACTCTCTGGTTACAGCCTTTATAAAAGTAATTCCAGTAGTATTGCAAACTTAGTTTCGTGTGGTACTTCAAAAATATGTCTTCAAACACGCTGACTGCATATAAGATAAAAGTAGACGAAACTTTAACATTGGATATGCGACTTTCTAGAGTATATTTCGAGAGCGTTCTTTACGCGGCGCATTAATACCGTGAATCAGGTTTCACTAGCACTGCTGATATAAATACTTTAAGCTTGAATTACTTGTATTATCAACAGGGAACCAGTGTCTTCAGAAAAAGTAGTTCACAGAGCATGTATAGCTGCTACCTGCGATTAGGGGATGGCTAAAACATCTGGTCTGATTATCAATTAGGCATAGATGTTAGGTTATTTTTCTCTTAGAGGATGTGCATGTACACATCATGTTACAGCAGCTAATAGATGCCATGTAGAAGCACTACCCACCTTGAATTAGGCATGCGATGAAGCCATAAATCTTATATAAAAATGTCATAAACGTTATGAAAACTGTATATGACACGCTGTTGAATAATTCCTGCATTTGACCTCATTACACATAAATCTGTTTATTAAATGTACTAACGACGGGGTTTTTTATTGACGGTAAGTACGGACCGGTATCATTTTCAAGAAAATAATTATTCAACCGCAGCTTTATCTTTTTTCATTTTTAAAATGTAAACATTCCTCTAGTGTGCTTCAAAAGATGGTCCAAACTAGCAACAAATGATCTAAACAGCTACGTTTTCTTTAGTTTTGCCGGTTCCGTCGTTGATCAATACAGAAATGACAATGAATGTTGCTGACAATTACTGAGACAGAAATCGTCTTCTTTACGGAATAGTAAGTACTTGATACAATCGGATGGTATTCCATGCGGTGCATCGGATGAGAAATAATTGATAAACGATTTCATTGGTCGTATAACAGGAATTAGCGCAGCGTTTTGATATAGTTATTTTCCTTATTTTGAGACAGAGCGAACATTTTTTCTGCCAAATAAAAGGAGACAATAAATAATAAAAAAAAATACATAAACAAAATGCACCAATAGAGCCTAATATAATTTTACAACAAGTGGCATACAAAATTGAAATTCACACATGGATAGAGAATAACTCTTTGGATTACATGGGAGTATAAGGGATTCAAATAAGAAATACAATAAATAATTCTTTAGATATATAGTAGAAAATAAAACTAAGGACAATCATATATCATCTTTCCTGTGTTAAGTCCATTAAAAAATTTAGATATCTCAACATGCGGTGGGAAACAAGAAGTTTAAATAATGGTAAGGATCTAACAACAAGTACAGCTACTACATCAACAATTGACTTTATTAAAACTAATGCAACAAATATGACGAATCTTACTCTCACGTCAAACACTACGTCACATGTGCAACAAAATGTTAATGATTTGCCCGAAGAAATGCTTTTTGGTGACAGAAACATAATAACAATAATAGCATATACTTTATTTTTTCTTATAGCGGCGTCCGGAAATTTGACTGTTTTTATCACATTATTTCGAAATAGAGGAAAGAAAGCACGTGTGAATTTATACATCATGCATTTAGCTATTGCGGACCTTATCGTTACGTTCATCATGATGCCGCTGGAAATTGGTTGGCATGTGACAGTCAACTGGCGTGCGGGTGACGTTGCGTGTCGAATTCTGATGTTCTTCAGAGTGTTTGGATTGTATTTATCATCTTTTGTTCTGGTTGTGATAAGCCTGGACAGGTGCTTCGCCATTCTCCAACCTCTGAGTCTCAACGATGCTAACAAGCGGGGAAAGATTATGCTTGCAATCGCTTGGCTCTGCAGCACCATTGCAAGCGCTCCACAGGTAATAGTTGACATTTTAAAAGGTAATTTTGAGTATTTATAAAAAAAAAAAAAAAAACACCAGTGCTGATGATTAATTCTTTACAGGTTGCAGCAGATTACGTAACTTCGTTTTCGACTTTAGCAGTAAGTCATTTCAGACAGGCTGCAAAACATTGAACTTTTCTGAAAACTGATTAAATGTCCCCTAAATTTAATCATCGCTTGGCTCTGCAGCACCATTGCAAGCGCTCCACAGGTAACTTATAATGTCTTTAGTTGACATTTTAAAAGGTAATTTTGAGTATTTATATAAAAAAAACACACCAGTGCTGATGATTAATTCTTTACAGGTTGCAGCAGATTACGTAACTTCGTTTTCGACTTTAGCAGTAAGTCATTTCTGACAGCCTGCAAAACATTGAACTTTTCTGAAAACTGATTAAATGTCCCTTAAATTTAATCACCGACAAAATCAGGTAGGAGCACATGCACATAAGCGTCTCAAAAACGCGCCAAGTGTGCTTAAATGTTATATCGAAAAGGTCTATCGACTTGTATTCGTAGAATTTTTTTCACTAAGTCTGCCTATGTAATAAACGCACCGAATCTCAACTCTTGGACAAAGATTGACAATGTAAATCATGGTAAATATGTGGTTTTAGCTTTATTTGTGCATGGGTGGTATATCACAGAAGTGGCTAAATTGTTTGTAAAGGAAGAGAAATCAACAACGTGTGCTATGTAATGCGGTTATAGAATGTCAAAAGACGAAGGCAGTTGTTTTAGTTTGTCCACCTTCTATTATGGTAATCCAAGTAATTGCCATCACTGCACATAGATAAGAAGGCAACAAAAAAGTACATATACTTGTCAGTCATGAAGAGTTGGTACCAGACCAGTTGGTAACAAAAAGAAACGGTAAACGGTAAATTTATTTAAGTGTTATATTTGTGAAGTGTTAGCAGCAGAAATAACTGATAAAGGGGACTTCTTATAAATACAAAATGTGTAATTATTGGTCCTATTCGAAGCACTAATGTGCAGTGAAAACACCTACTCAATTGATTTTTGAAAATCTGCAGTAGTTTGGATACACAACGACAACTGTTAAGGCCACTCACTGTAACTGAAGTACAATTTTTGAGAGTTTTTAAAACTGTGTCCGAAACATCATCAGTTTTAATTTTTTCACCCACCAAATTACCATTGTCTGTAGAGGACATGTTAAATCATAATTTGCTACATTGATAAAGGTCTGGTCGTTTGTAAAGTTCTAATAAAATTAACTCTTTTCAATACTTTTCTCAATGACAATGCATTTTTATGAAGTCTTATGAAGGCTTTTTTGCTCCTGAAAAATGTCGGTCTTTGATACTGGCACTTAAAATTTTATGTGTAACTTACATGTTCTATGGTCTCTTGTCTGACGTGAGACATTTTTTCTAGCATGACATTTATATATGCATAAAAAATGATAAAAATCTATTATTGTACATGACAGAGTCAACCTGCCAAAATTCTTATATCTAATAATTTGAGAAAACAAATGTCATCAGGCATATGCTTCAGTATTCCTTCTTTCCAAATCCATAAATCATATCGTTGTTTAATAGTTTGCATTTGATTTGCAGAATGTGTATCAAAGGTACTTAGAGCTGAAATATGCTAAACTTTTGGCGAGGAGTATATTATACCCATGCATTAAGTAAACCAAACAGCTTAAAAGCACAAAGTCTGTGTCAGCGTTTGGGCGCTCGCCCAAAAATACTATAAAAGAAAAATAAAAGAGAGGCACCGTGGTCGAGTGGTTAGAGTGACTCGGTTATGGTGCAGAAAGTCGCCGGAAGGTCGTGTTTTTTTCCATCCGACGACTGGAAAACCCAGCAGTAAATGGGTACCGTTTCGAATCAGGAAAGGATAAAGCAGCGTAAGGAGAGGGATGGGCTCCGCCTTTCATCAGCTATGCCCAAGAAACAGTGCTATTTCAAATGTATCGTTATGCAAATGATACATCGTATGATTGATACATCTACAAAGCATATTCCATCTAATTATGTCAAACTAGGTGTTTTATCAGTTTATCATGACATGTTTGGCTAAACAGTAACGTAAATACGCATTTAGTTCATCATTTGCATTAGAGAGTTGCGATAAGTTTTTTTTTATTTTGCTTCTGTTAACCGGACCGTGTTCATAGATGCTTAGTTTTGTAGCAAACGATAAATCCTGATTCGATTGCATCAAAGTTTTGTGTTAAGTTGTTTTTTGCTTATATCTTTAGTATACTTTTGACAACTTACAAAGTTTTTATTAGATTGAAACAGATTAGCTTAAATCACGCGGATGTTGCTGCTGACACAGCCATTGAAGTTCATATAAATTTGTGTTGATTGTTTTTAGTAAATTTATTTGTATATTCTTTTGCTGTTTGCAATTTTAATGGATCATTCAAGATAATTGTCTATTGGCCTTTCACTGGCTAGTTATAGATTGTACGTCTGTCTGTTTTCTTTGTTACCATTTGCTTTAAAGATCTGTATTAAGTGTGTTTTTATCAGACGGAGGTGCTGACCGGGGTATTCGTGAGCCCCTGCTCACTTGACAAACGCTCTGCACGGATACTCCTTAAACATCCATGCAGAGCTTTTGTCCTTAAGTGTATTTAGACTCGACGATTTGAAACTTACGTTTGAATAGCAAACCACTGTTTGAAGCTTTGAAACATATGTTTAATGAATTATTATCCATTTAGCTTGACATGGAATGGTTATTGTTTACTTGCACTTCCTTTTGTCTTGTTGTTTTTCGTTTTCTAAGTGCTCATTTCATCTCAAAGTGCAAGTTATTATTAAGAAACAATAAACATATAAAACGACACAGATGTTCGTTTATGGAAAAAATGATAACATCTCATTGTATCTAGCTATCATATGATAGCATTCTGCACTACAGCTTCATGTTGTGTATCAAGGAGGCTTCACCATTGTTGTTTGAATAATTTCTCGAATTCAGTACTTCAGGGCCCAGTTGTTTAAAGCATCGTTAGCCTAACGAGCTCGTTAAGAGGTTAACTCGTTAAGTGTTTCATGACTTTATGACCAAATACACTGATATTTTTTGTTGAAAAAAGTGAAAAGCTTTTGCAATGCAAAAGCTTCTCACATATTTTTTGTTGAAAAAAGTGAAAAGTTTTTGCAATGCAAAAGCTTCTCACATTTTTTCAACTAAAATATTGGCGTATTTGCGATATTATCGTTTGAAATTTTAACAAAACGTTAACTAACGACATGGTTAGTTTTATACAACCGGGCCCAGATGTCGCATAATTTAAATGTCAGACAGCAACGTTTGTACAATCAGACGCATTACTTAAATCTCTGTGACATTATGACAACATCAGACAAATAAACCTTGAAGATCTGAAGATTTTTTTAGTATCCTTGAAAACTTTTTAATAACAAAGAAAATCTCCTTTAAGACTTTAAGTCCGGTTTATGTTTCACAACTCAACTTCTCTAATGGAGTCCTTCGAAGTAGAAAGAAATGTACCCCAGCACCAGCTGAGATCAAAAGATAATTATGGTAATAAAATGGATATAAAATTTGTAAGTAACTGTTATTATTATAACTCAATTTTCTCATGTCAGGCATGTGTGCTGGTAGCTTTAAAATACGCAGTTTTCGTGTCTTATAAAAGGTAGTACTCGTATGCCGAGAATACTCAAACAGTAAATTCAGACATTATTTTGGGTATGAAGCCTTACCAGACACAGCGACCCATCAGCTGCGCCTGTCAGTAGTCTTGCGTACACATTTTCTGTATTTGTTCTGTGCTTCATACAAGGAGGAATGTGTCCAGAAAAGAGAGGCCAGCTCCAGGTCAACAGCACCACACGGCCCTTGTGACAACTTCCACCTTACCGCGTTCGCCGTGGCTGTTTGGGCCACTGTCTAGAGCTATTTGACCCTTTCAGGTCTTTTGGGTTTAATGTTTTGTTATTCCATGTGTTACTTTGTGAGATATCAGAAGTGAAGCAAAGATTCTGAGTTGTCTAAGGAATACAATATTATATTAGAAAGAAGACAGTTTATCGAGATAATATCTTTGGTTGTACTGCCAGCGTTAGTTTCCTTGGCAAACTTGCATTACTCCATAGCGGCCCGATATTTTTTGTTCGGATATGGTTCGTCAAATATATTGTTGTCACTTTATTGTCACTAATCATCTTTGATTCAACACAAACACTGTGGTGTAATAAAAATGAAAAATCGACAGACGCAGAACACCACAATCTCCCCGGTATGCCCGATGACAGACAGGAAATTATGATCTTTTCAAGCTTTCTTTTTACCAGACCCTAATCATTGATTCATCAAAGGTTTGATCTTGAGATATTTTTTATCCTTTGGAAATTCATTGATTGCTTAGGAAAGCTTCAGGCGGACCAAAGAGCTGATTAAATGTTTTGAACCAAGACAGAAGCTTCGGGAGAGGATTTGGATCGATTAAAAACTAGTTTAAGCCCCCTGTTATCTATAACTGACTGCTACAAGGCAGTACTTCTGTTGTGGTGCTCAATGTTACATGTTCTTATGTCCACTTATCTGTAGTCTTCTAGCAATATGGTCGCCTCTATAGCGCCTCATTCTGCTTTCGGTTTTGTTTTTAAAGGGAAAACAGCTAATACGTACATATAGATGTTGCCGTTGATTTTAATTGAGGTAGATTGATAACCTCCAGTCTGAGAAAGGGCTGTGCATTTGGCTCACCGTGGGTGGCTTTCGTGAACTATTGCCAGATTAGGTAAAGTTGCCTTTCCCTTTTGGTGTTTAGGGTGGGATATGGGATCTGCTTGTATAATGTCCTGATCATTGCCAGTCATTTTGCTTCTCGTAGTATACATGCACCAGATACATTTAAATCGCACGCTGTAGATTTGCCACTGAAGCCGAGACACATTTATTTGGTATGTCTTGTCCCATTCTGACAGGCTGCTTGTTATTAAAAATAAATGAGATATCTGGTATATGCTTCTTTACGAGATAGATCCCTGCACAGGAAAATCCATATTTACGAAGGCAAAACGAGTGTGTGCGTAGTTATAGTCTGACGCCCTGCGTGCAAATAATGACTGACCATTTTAAATTGCAGGACACACAAGCCGGCCTTGATCCCTGTTTCAGTTTGCACAACTTTTTCGATTTTCCCATTGTCATTCTTAAGACGACTTGATAATTTTCACTGTTCTATTCATTTAGCCTGGCCGTCTAAGGCACAAGAAAACGAATGATACCATTGCGATCGGCTAGAATACCGTCTATATCATTTCCGTCTACACTGTGCATAAAATAGGTTTTGATTTACTGTAAGGTTACAAAAACAAGAGGGCCATGGTGGCCCTGAATCGCTCACCTGAGCATTAATCAGTTCACTGGCTCTGGTGAAGATCTATAAGAGTTTTTACCATACATGGGAATGGCGGCCACCTTGGTCATGTGACCAAGATCATTTGAAGAACTTTCAATCCTTTGACCCATGTGCAGGCTCCATATGAAATTTGATCTGCCCAGTGGTTTCAGAGATGTTTGAAAATGTTTATGGATGGATGAAAGAGGCAGCTAACACCAATACTGTAAGGCTCAGGTGAGCTGAAAATGGCAGAGTCGCTTCTCCGAAAAGTTCCCGTTCATGTTGAGTTCCTTTGATGGATTTGAACTAGACTTAACTAGGCAAACACAGATGATAGAATGGTAGCATCATTATCTCACTGTGGTGAAACTAATGTATTCCAAGGAGTTTGTGGCTGGCATCATTGCAATGTTAGTTCTGATTCTTGCAACATAACTTAATTTAGATTTGACCTAGTGACCTAGCTTTTGACCCGACATGACCCAGTTTCAAACCGGATATTGTAAGGATAAACATTCTGACAAAGTTTCATTGAGATTGGATCAAAACTGTGCCCTCTGGAGTGTTTACAAGGTTGTTCTTATATTTGACCTAGTGACCTAGTTTTTGATCCGACACAAACCAGTTTCAAACTTTACCTAGATTTCATAAAGGTAAACATTCTGACAGAGTTTCATGAAGATTGGACCAAAACTGTGCCCTCTAGGGTGTACACAAAGTTTTTCTTAGACTTGACCTATTGCCCTAGTTTCTGATCTGACGTGACTCAGTTTCATAAGGGGCATATATATATGGACAATAAACATTTTGACATAGTTTCATGAAGATTGGATCAAAACTATTCATTCTAGTGCGTACACGAGGTTTTTCTAAGATTTGACCTAGTGACCTAGTTTTTGATCTGACATGACCTACTTTCAAACTCGGCCTAGAGTTTATGGAGATAAACATTCTGACACAGTTTCATAAAGATTGGATCAAAACTGTGTCCTCTAGAGCGTACACACGTTTTTTCTATGATTTGACCAAGTGACCTAGTTTTTGACCCTACATGACCCAGTTTCAAATTTGTCCTTCATATTATGAGGATAAACATTCTGATAAAGTTTCATGAACTTTGGATCAAAACTGTGCCTTCTAGAGCGTACACAAGGTTTTTCTAAGATCTGACCTAGTGACCTAGTTTTTGACCCGACATGACCCAATCTCAAACTTGGCCTAGAGTTTATGGAGATAAACATTCTGACAATGTTTTATAAAGATTGGATCAAAACTGTGTCCTCTAGAGCGTACACAATGTTTTTCTATGATTTGACCTAGTGACCTAGTTTTTGACCCAACATGACCCAGTTTCATACTTGTCCTAGATATTATAAAGATAAACATTCTGACAAAGTTTCATGAACTTTGGATGAAAACTGTGCCTTCTAGAGTGTACACAAGGTTTTTCTAAGATTTGACCTAGTGACCTAGTTTTTGACCCAACATGACCCTGTTTCAAACTTAGCCTTGAGTTTATGGAGATATATATTCTGACAATGTTTCATATAGATTGGATCAAAACTGTGTCCTCTAGAGCGTACACAAAGTTTTTCTATGATTTGACCTAGTGACCTAGTTTTTGACCCGACGTGACCCAGTTTCAAACTTGTCCTAGATATTAAGAGGATAAACATTCTGACTAAGTTTCATGAACTTTGGATGAAAACTGTGCCTTCTAGAGTGTACACAAGGTTTTTCTAAGATTTGACCTAGTGACCTAGTTTTTGACCCGACATGACCCAGTTTCGAACTTGGCCTAGATTTTATGGAGATAAACAATCTGACAAAGTTTCAGAAAGATTGGATCAAAACTGTGCCTTCTAGAGTGTACACAAGCAAAAGTTGACGGACGGACGTCCGGACGTCCGGACGGACGTCCGGACGTACGACGGACGACGGACATCAGGGTATCCCAAAAGCTCACCCTGAGCACTTCGTGCTCAGGCGAGCTAAAAATCAGACAAATCAGTTTAGCCGCATAGTTCATTGGGTGCCAGATATGTGGATTGCATGTATGTGTATCATATACCCTTTCACATTATATTATTAATATAGTTTATATGGCTATGATATGTATGTTCATGTGTCTGTGTCTGTCTAGTATCTATTCGTTATTAGATAGCTGTATATCATTATGTCATAAGTATATGTATAGTGAAGTGTCTTAAGTAGTGGTGAGTTTATAATGCAGAGGTATCACGTGACCTTACTAGAAATATTGCACAGCGTGCTGTCTGTGAACGCCTATTGGTAATGCCTGGCTAGGGTGTATGGGCTCGAACTTTGATTTTGATCTCAGGATTTGTTAACTAATGGTGTATGTGCTAGGTACTTGCTATATAAGATATTTGAACAGTAATGCAGTTCTATTTTCATAAACCACATGCACTATGACAAATATTGATGAAACAATACTTGGAGTACTTGTGAATTTTTGCGACACACACATGTCTTACATTTATAATTATTCTATCACTATAATAATGACATTCGAAAGCCACCACAGGGTACAGAAACTCATGGAATCCGCCCACATTTACCATGGTGGATATCCAATCCGATGGGAAACAGAAGTTTAAACTTATATCTGGGCCTATTTTGTCAATGTCAACTCTAATGTGATCAAAATATACACGCGCACTGTTGTCCAAATAACATTTTATCGGACTTTTAAAACTTGTTTTCCTTTCTCCCTCTTCGTCTGCCCAATTCTGATAGGGATGCTCCCCTATAGGCTTTAAAAAGTAAATAAAATCACTTTTCATATATTGCTAAACGATACCAGACAGCTTTTGGCTTTGAGCCCTGTCTCACTGTCACGTTTTAAGGGCTAGGTTGTACTACGTTTCCCGCCCTACGTTTGGCAAACCTGTACCCCGTTTGTAGGTATTTAGGTGTTACTTAGTTTCTAGTACGTTTCCAATACGTTTAACTACGATTAACTTCGTATTATCCGGTTATCAATTGGCTTAGTGCCAGGCTTTCAGAAGGGATGAGGACAGTTTACTTATCTACTACGCTGCCTTACGTTTTACTAGGGTCTACTAAGTTTTGCCCGGGCTAACGACCTAGTCAAAGTGACATTTGAGTAGGTATGGCAAAACATAAAAAATCGTTATAAAACGTCCAAAAAACGAACTGAGACGTGGGAAAGCATATATATAATGCGTAGTAGTACGTAAATACCTTCACGTATTGATACGTTTTTAAATAGTTTCATCTACGTTCTTGTATGTTTAGACTATGCTTCAGTACGCTTTTACTATGCATACAGTAAGCATTTCGAAATGCTACGTTTAAGCTGAATTCTCCATTCAAACGTAGCTTGGCCACGTATGTAACTGCATATATCCGTATAAATTACGTATTCACTACGCTATAATACGCATATTCCCGTTTTGGAACGTTAAAATACGTAGGAAAAACTAGTCCTCATTACGTGACAGGGCGAATGAGGCTAAGAGGACCTCTTGGATATTCTTGTTACGTTTTGTACGTATTTAATGCAATTCGGCTTCGTTTCAGTACGTTTTGACCAAGTTTTACTACGTGTTCCAACGTTTTACTACTTATACGCTACGTATATTGAGTTAAACATTCTAAATCAAACGTAGCTATACCACGTATTTAGCTGTATCTACATACATATAAACAACGTTTCACAACGTATACTGCTGTTTTGCCTCGTTTTAAAAACATGGTAAAACCTAGCCCTCATTACGTGACAGTGAGACCGTGTAAGTAACATCTTCTATCTTCTATCCAATATTCTTCATGCTTTACAATAAATTCTGTTAAATTCATTTTATTCAGCAGAAACATTGTTCATTATACGGCATATACTTATTTGTTAAAGAGACATAATAGTGTTAGCAAGCATAAGGTAGACCAATAGTGAAAAAAATATTGGTGGGACATTCATTTCATTATACCAGCTGAATAACCCAAAGGGCTATAAAACATTTGGATAAGAAAAGAAAAAAAATCACCGTTTTGTTTTCCTAAAAAAACAAGCTTTTGTATTTATACCTACTTTTTTATACATTTTCCATTAAAATTCATGTCTCTAGCACATGGATGCACTTTCATTTCTGCAAATCATATAATCTTTAATATAGGGTATTTGAAACAAACTGGTAAGAAAAATTGCAATTATCTTGATAATAAGTATATTTTTACATTTTTAAAAAAAATGCAAGAAAATTGAATTTCATGAAAAACGTCATGAAAAATATATTCAATCGATGGGGCATGCTTATGCATATTGTTTTAGTAAAACTTACATTATATGATACAGAATAAAACAAAAAAATAAACATTTCACCGTTTTGTTTCCTAGAAAAACAATGTTTAAGTTAAAAAATATCCCCAAAAAAGACTGCCCAAATACTGCACCTGCTGCAAGCACAGCCGGTCCTTGCCCTGTTATTTATTTTCCTGTTGTTCCGGGTCTAACATAGTGTAATGCCTCAAAAATGCGCAGATGGAATTGAAATTGTAAAGACCTTGATCATTCTGGTTCCTAAGGAACAGTCTGATCACGATTTCCACTGTTTGTACAGACGTATCTGCCCGAAAAATTAGGATATTTATGGTAGACATTGTAAGTGTGTATATATTCCATAGTTGATTGATTTCACCATGAACAATAACTCTGTTATGTGTTTTAACACGTCAATACAGAGTTATTGTGTATCTGAATACCTTAAGTAATATTCGCTCTATATAAACACAAATACAAGGTGAGTTAAAATAAGTTTCTATCCATACAAATACTTACGTTCGCATTTCCAACCTGTAAGCCAGAAGATGATATTTGTTCTTCTTTGAGCCAAAAATTTACATACAATGCTCGAAACATCTTAACATCATTAAGGTAATAGGACAGCGATGTTGTTATGGCCTGGAGTGTAGATTGACTGACTTTTATTGTGATAAAATGTCTTAATTCTAGAGTGGAATATATTTTCTGGGCGAGAAGTTGAAAACTACAAAGTTCACTGCAAGTAAATAACAGAAACAAACAGTTGTTGGAAAATATTCAGTATGTTCGCTACTCGTATTCTTTCCTCATAGATATTTGCCAGTCTTTGTAAAAACCGGGCAAAATGACATATGAGCCGCGACACGAGAAAACCAACAATGTGGTTGTGCGCCGTGCGCAGACTCAGATCAGCCTGGACATCCGCCTATTTTGATCAGACTCTTCGTCAAGTGCTCAAAGGGTAGCTAAGAGTCTAAGCTACGTCCTTGCGGACAGCGAAGACTCTGATCAGACTGGGCGGATGCCCAGGCTGATCTGAGTCTGCGCTGGGCGCACAACAACATTGTTGGTTTTCTCGTGTCGCGGCTCATATAAAGAAAAATTTAGATAACTGCATCCCTGGAAAAAATTGGCTTTTCTGAACATTTTAAGAAAATTTGAAGGGTTACCATTATAGCGAGCACTCGGTTGCAGGCGCGTAGCGCCTGCAATTCCAATCTCCGAAGGAGCTTGGAAAGAGCGGGAGCTCTATGGTAGAAGATTGGCAAAGCATATACTTGCCTTTAAAATACATTACTTCCATGGAATTTCATCCGTAGCGACACCAATCGGAAGTGACATATTTCTGTCGGTAAGTTACGTAATGACGCCAAACGTTCTGTTCCAAAAAATCAAGATGGCGTCAACGTTTACTAGTTTGTGCGTAGATCACTACATGGTGATTCACAAAATGCAAGGAGGCAGAGCGTTTGGTGAAGACTAAAAGAAATAGAAAGCGCCACAGAGAAGAAACTGAAAAAAAAACAACAACAACAAAAAAACAAAAACATATAGCCAGTTTTCCGAGGGGAGAGATTAGGTAAGGAAAGCTGTTCTCGGTCATTTTCCCATCCGTTTATCAGACGGAGTTGAACTTCGCAGTTGCTGAGTTGCAAATATTTTATTACTAATTTCAAACGTCAACTTGCGAGATTGAATCCAGAATCGTACAGTAAGTAGTCAGAGCAGCGTCTACTCTTCGATTATGCATTTTTGTCCAAAACTGTAGAGTTAACATGGTAACAGCCAAAGAGGCTTTATCATACCACCCATTCATTGTAAAAAGCGATGTGCTTGCCTAAAGGCAGTGCCTATTTTTATATTTAATTATAAAGATGTGGGCTTTAGGATCATACTGGTAGTGATTTATCTTTATATGACGTTATTAACTTCGTGTAGGTATGATTTGACGCCAACGTGATAACGTGGTTTATACCTTCTGAAGCGTGTTAGGCATAAGAAGTCGGTCAAAATTATGTAAACCTCATGTTTAATGTGTATGTGATAGCACGCATGTGGTAATTTACATGATTCTACATTCTTTCACAAGCTGTAGGTCTTTGTGATGGTATACCATATGTTTCATGGCTTCGGCGTTACCATGGATTAAGTGTTGTCATGGCAACAAATGTCTCGACAAAATAAATATAAAGACACTTTTTGCAACATTTACTTGTCAAAGCCACATATAGTAATGGATTTGTTTCTGTATTAAATGTGTCGAAAACTGGGTTTGAAACTGGTAAACACTGCATATTTTGCAAGACACGTTGGACGCGTTTTCAGACCAGTTGTGAAAAACCGTCAGGACAATATCTTTGTAAAGAAATAAGTGGTAAAAATATTAATATGTCGATTCCTCTGTCTATAAGGGATCTTTGCTGATAAATGGCGAAGGCAAATTAAATTGTTTGCTTTGTTTATTTTAATTTATGAGTCATCAGCCTATTTAGCCTATTCCGGTGGATAAATATTTTGCTTTCACGGAATTTTATTTCCAAGGTATTCAGTGTGATTCTCGTCATGTCGATTAGTGTATTCGAGATAAATTTGATGTAAAATACAATTTGGTGTAAATATTTGGAAACAGTGACTTCCTTTGGTCACTGATTTCATGGTTACAATGTTGACTGTTACGTTTTCGTACCACTGAATGACTGAAATAATTTTTCGGTACAGAGATATATATATAATTTGTTGTTTCGAATAATAGTGATTTCAAAAAGCTGCTTCTTGCATAAAATAATCTTACACAGGGTTAGTAATAACCAAACAGTTTACCGTTTCGGAGCCCGTTGTGGTACGCTCACTGTATGGCAAATGATATACTGGTCCGCCGAAACTGGCTAAAAGACCACGTTAGGTTACCGTAACATTTCTCTAGGGCACTTAAATAATTTCTGCACGAAAACAATATGCCTTAGAGAAGAGGCTTTTAGACATTTTCTGGTACAGAGAAATCAAAGAATAACCCCAACTTTATAGTGTACCACACAATCGATCAAAAGTGCATCACAACCGGTCAAACGACTGTACAACATCATTGTAAGAGATGATATATGCAAACTTAAATTAAATTCATTTCAGAATAAAGAGCAATATTTAATATTTAGGAAGTGTCTATATTGAGAGATGCTGCAAACTAGTGCACAATCAGAGTCGCATGCTCGGCGTGCCCAGACGTGCACTGGTCCAGGAGTGATTATAATTTAAATTTTTTGACGAATGATATATAAGATGTCAATATTTATTTATGTGTACACATAATTTTGTTTTGCTCACAATTTCCCTAGCAAACACGAAAGTAAGATATGAATAATTAAATTGCATAGTTGCACGATTTAAGAGTTTACGGTAGAGCCGCCAGATGTAAAGATATTTTGCATTTCATCAAACCATTGACAAATCATCATATTTGCATGTGCTACAACAAGAATTGTTTAAATCGTAAAGAGTGATGTGTCAAAGCAAAGCAAGGCAAAAAGATCCTAAATGTTACTTTAAAAATATGCCATCCCTCTTGTGTTTATGGCGCAGTATAAAATAAACCTTTCTCGAAAAGTTTTTGAAACTTCCACCGAAAGCTAGTGAATGGCAACTAATTACAGTCATGTTATTATAATAAGCACGCATGCGCTGATTCACTAGAATTATCTGAGGCTCAGAACTTTTCAATCATCCATCATCTATTTACGAATCTGATACCGTTTTATTCACTTTTTAGTTAATAGTTCACATATTTATCGCCGATATGATACACGAATTGTATTATATTCCTCGAGATCAATACATTATTTATGCCGAATATGGAGCATGTGTGTGTTTGTGTGTGTGTGTGTGGGGGGGGGGGGTTAGGGGGAAGGGGTACTCCCGTATTAGGCCAGTATTGTGCCACCTAAATATCACCCATGTTTTGACTTAAGCCGCTCACAAAGGCTCCGTTTTCAGTGTTTTACCTCTAAAATGTCGGCGTTTAAGAAAAACAAATGCATCGTAAAAATGCACCATTTTGTTTTTCAACCAAAATCCCACATTGCCGCTGAGGGCTATTCCAAAAGCCCTTCGGCCACAAGTTAAAGTAAAGGGCCTCATAAAGGCCGCCTTTTTTAAATCCTCGGTTGCATATGCCACTTCTATGACATGACCGCTCCACTAACCCTTCCGGGCAGAAGAAATACGCGAAGGCGCAGCATGGTTATAGGGTACGTCATTGTTTGCACGCGATATCATCTTGAAAAAAAAGAATAAAACAACGAAAATGCTTATTTTTTTTTTTTCATATGTATGTATCGCCGATTGGGAAAGAACTGAATATGCAAGTTGCTTTCGTTCCAATCCTATGAAAAAAAAGAGAAATAAATATGTTTAAACCAAAACAAAAAAAAAAAAAAGAATAAAACAACGAAAATGCTTTTACCTTTTTTTTGCCATTATTATCGCCGATAAAAAGTATATAACCCTAATTTGGCGATAGCCGTCTTACCTTGGTATTATTACATTGTTTTTTTTGTCTTTTTTTAAATGACCTCCGATTACTGTAGTTATGGTTATATTACATCTGTTGTGGTTTTGCTTGTTTAGAACTGTGATATTTGATACACGTGATCGTTTTTTATCGCTTCAAGGACAAATATTTAAAAGTTTAACCAGTCTAAGGAAACTACCTGAAATTGCCTTAAATGATCAACTTATCAAACAGTAATCATACCACGAGTGTTCTGCTGTTTAATCTAGGCTGCACTCCTCGCAGCAAGAAAAAACAAATTTAATAACCTTTAATGGCCTGACTTTAGGCATGCGACCAAAAAAAAAAAAAAAAAAATACGTTTAAATTTAGGCTGAGGGTGTATCTATGTTAACGGTTATAGCATGATGCTGCGTCAGGCATTACAGGTTTTTAGCTAAGATTATTAATTATGAACACAGCAAATAATTTATAGCAATACTAAAATCGTTCCTGTGACTAAAGATTTATTTACTTCCAATAAACATTGTAAGAGAAATTTGACTAAAAATATGAAGTAACGTTTCGTACTGTACGTGTGTATGCAAGACATTCAAATAACTGCACTATGACCCAAAAATCCGGGTCCTAGATTCAACAAAACAGGCCTTAGAGTCAACAAACAAAGTAGATTTCAACAAACCAAGTGAATAAGTATTCTGTACCCACTTACTCAACAAACCTGCGGCACTCACAGATTCAACGTGTTTTTAATGGTAACACTCTCATATTTCTAAAGAAAATAGTGTCAAACCGAAATAGAAACAAGCTATGTCTCAGGTCTTGCAAGGCCGATTTTAATGTCAGAAAGTGCAGTTACTCCATACTAATGTCCTTTATCTACATCAAACGTCACCGCTTTATAAAATGAAGTCCGTTACCAGGACTCTTTAAAACTCGATCGTCCCCAGCCTACAGACTATGATCAATATTTCGAAATGTCATGCTAAATGGACTCATTTTATACAGTTCACTTCAACCATGACAGTTTTTTCAAGGAGATGACATAGTACGGAGATTCTGCTATTTCGACATTAAAATCGGCTAGAAAGAACCGAGATATAACATATTTTTGTATCTGGTTAGATGTTATTTTAATTTAAAACATAAGATATTTACCGTAATCAATACGTGATCATGACGTAAGTTGGTGACGTTAACACAAGCTCGCAAATAAATAGAGGATCTTAGATGAGTGTTATGTATTACTGAATTTATTTAGCGTGTTTGTGGGAAAAGATGCCGAGCATCTTATCGGTTTTCTTTAACGAGTTTGATAAATTCAGTAATACAGGAGCACGAATGCAAGATTTTATATTTTATATGACACTAAAATTAACAAATTGTGCACTAAAACGTCACGTTTCCGCCATTAGAAAATGCGACAATTTTATGGACGCCAAGGCAGAACGTTACGACATAATTTGCATATTTAATTCACTAGTTGATTATAGTTTTAAATGCATGGCATGTGTCGCTAACCCTAAAAGTTTGAAATAAAAGCGATGATGGACAGGGCTCGGCAGGCAGTGAGTATCACCCTTCGAGCAACACTTAAGCCCATTGTACACGACAAACCAAGTAAAATGTTACTTTCGTTTCTTCTTCCTTCTGCCGATACACGGTACAGCTTGAAACAATTTCTTTCCCAGGTAATGCCTTGGCATAAGGTCCTTTTTTATCTGCATTTTACTTGTTAAGCTATTAAAAAAAGACATTGGCGGTGTCTGACTGGACTGAATGATTAATGATGTCCCTTGAATACACAAAGATTGAAATCATGCTTTGAGGGGTCATGCTCTTTGAAAAAAGACCTATGCTGAACTAGGTTGTTTCATTATACTCAAACTTTTTAAATTTCACATTTTCTGTGGCCTGATTTCTGATTGGCTTTATGGAAGAATGAACATACTAGAAGTCGTATGGAATAGAAAAAGTTCTATCCCAAAATGTGTAGTACATGTATATTACACCAAAAAGTAGCATGTTACAGAGAATAATCAGGGTAAAGACGGTAACCCTTGTAATATATTTCAAATAATATATTACTTGGTTTACCGTGTATCATTGGGTTTGCTGTCGTGTTCCTCGGGACATATTTACATGTATTTAGCTGCACATCAGGTAAGAGACGCCAACTGAGGAAAACATCTTATATGCATTCCCTCTTAATTATATCGATATCAAAACCTATATTAGGAGTCACTAGTAAAATACATTTTTTTTTTCATTTTCGCTGAGTGATATATAGGGATCAGTTTTGAAGAAAACATCTAAAACTGTTTAGGTAACGGTTCACATTCTTAATGCTTATCAGAAATGATGTCACGAGCATTTATGCGTCGCAGTCTTAGAGATGATGTTACTTTGGTGTTATTGTTTCGTTATTCTTGCATGCAACGTCAGGCAAACTGGTACGAGGATGGTCTTTCTCTCTTCGCCGATTTCTCGTTATTCATTCTTTAAAATCCAGTGTTCTGTAAAATACGTTTACGCCCACTATCAACCCCAACAAGTACATTGAACCAAAAAAGGTCAATGGCTAAGAAAAAGTGTGATGCTGCAGAAAAACGTTCCAAAATATATTGTAATGATTATATAATAAGCGCTTAGGAGAACTTGGCTTTTTGTATAAGATCAATTTTTATTTCACCCCTAAACAACACCAATGTTTTGGTGTTTGTTTTTGTAGTTTTGGAGTTCATTCGGTGAAAGCTTTTGGAGTTCATATTCGATATTGGTGTTTTTACTTTGTTTTTGTAGTTTTTTAGTTCATTCGGTGAAAGCTTTTGGAGTTCATTCAGGGAAATAAAATTCGATATTACACTAAGTAAAAAGATCAAACAGCGTCTGCGCCTCCAAAACATATCGAATGCTCTGACAATAGTTACGTATTACTGCATATATACTGTATATGCGGCCTGTCACAGTTACGTTTTCGCATAGCATTTTGCGAAAATGTACTTACGCTTGCCCGCATATAAAATACGTTAAATGCTATAACTATTTTTGTCAGAATAGGGGAAACTCTAATCAGGTTTGAGCCGCAACTTGAGAACACCAACAAAGTGGCTGAGCGCCCAGCACAGACTCGTATTAGCCTGGGAATCCACCAAGTTGGCTCAGACTCCACGCTTAGCGCTCAGAGGGTAGCTAAGGGTCTAAGCTAGCTCTATGCGGACAGCGAAGAGGCTGATCAGACTGGGCGGATGCCGAGACTGATCTGAGTCTGCGCTGGGCGCACAACCCCTTTGTTGGTTTTGCCGTGTCGCGGCTCGTTTTATGAATATCTGTTATTATAGCTGATTCAGCTGAATCCTTGAATTAATTTGTTTTAATATTGTTTCAATGTTGTGTGCGTATTGGGCTATTTCTCCGTCATATGTGCCAAACATCTTGGCAAATTGGCAAAAAGTGGAGACCATGATTAGACTTTTATCAGTGTCTACATGTTTTTCCAAGACATTAAAAGAAGGCGAACGTTTAGGGTTGTTGTTGGAATCCCGTCAAACCTGTCTTAAGGGATCACTCAAGGAAGGACAAAACCTGGCTGCTTAAGACAGGTGACCCCTTCATACAAGTTCATTAGCACTGTTAATTTGGTCCGAGGGACCCAGAAAAAGTGGCTGCTTAAGACAGGTGATCCCTTAATAGCTCTAGATGAACACATAAGCAGGTTTGGCTGTATCTTCAAGCCATCAGCAGGAGCAATAACAACATGCAATTTATTTATAGGCTGAGTTTTAACACGTCATACTTGTGTATTTTGTTAAACCGTGCTTCCAGGGAGACGACTGCAGTGTCATCGGAATATAGGTTTGTTTCTTCCACAGGCTATACAGCTTTGGATTAGCATGGATACTTAGATTATTCTGTTGCCATGAATAGACCCCATCGAACTTTATATCTTAATAATATTCATGCCGGTTAGCCTGGATATCTTGAATGTGCTTACAATAGATTATGGTTTCCTACATTTAATGCTTGTCAGACCGTTTCTAATTTACATTACTTTGCTCATCAAAAGGATTATCAGTTCATTCCTCTGGTTAGCTTACTGTGTGAATACATGCGTGTACAATTTCAATGGAACCAACACAGCCAGTTTTATATTTCGCCTTTCTATTCAATTGGAATCTACTCTTAAAGGACCGACTTTGCTTCTCTAGATGTAAACTCTCCCTTTTAGAATTGCTTCATTGTCCAAGGATCCGAATAGGAATTATGAATGGATGATTTGCGATTTTACGTCTTTTTCAACAGTGTTTCAGTCATATCAAGACGGTGGGAGGGTGATAATAAAAGCTGCATGCGATGGAAATGTAAAGAGTGAATGCACTTCAGGAACTGACTGAATCAGTTTCCAAACCCTATCCCCAATATCAAAAAGATGATTGACAAAGACATCCCAACAAACATTGAATTATTAGTGATAAGCCGAGTCAGCAGCTCTTTCCCAAATAGGTGGCAACTCAGCTATCTTTGCTGAACCCCGTTAACAATCGAAAAGACTCTCGCTGAAGGTGGAAATCTTTTCAATCGTAAGTTTGATTCCAATGCTCCAGCGGGTCTCGAACCCGGGATCGCTAGGCCAGCAGTCCAGCGCTTAACTAGGGGGTAATACCAATTTGGCTACCTTTGCTTTCGACCGAGTCAGTCAATTACCATAAATGCAAAAGTGGGTTTCGACCGAGACAATCGACAGCAGTATCAGCTCGGTCGACAGCCATTAACAATAGTACCATTAACAGTTTTTGGTAACGCTTACAATCGTTTTTTCTCGGTCGAAAGCTACTTTGTATAGTACAGACTCGGTCGAAAGCGAAGGTAGCAAAATTGGTATTACCCCCGTGTTAACCTACTGGTCTATCGGGCGTCTTCAAAATAGGTAGTCACAAAAATTGTTTCGTTTTGTAAAACTGGCGGCAAATACATAAATGTGCACCTTGTACCTTTATCTAGAAATGCTTATCACAAACTAGGATAACACACGTACCTCGATACAGAGCATGCCGTGAATGTCTAATTCAAAAAGAGACACCTAAAGTGATTACTATAAATGTCCTAAAAATTGACCAGTTCGTCTCTTTACAACTTATAAATGCGCCCAAAAGGTGTGATGGAATGGCAAACAATACTGACCCTGACCAAACCTCTCCAAATAAGTCCGAGGGGGCTCTGCTAAGTCTGCTCACACCTAATTTTCCAAATACTTAGAATTTATACGGTAGCAAAATCACGTCGTGTTTGACTTTTTCACTTTACCAAGTGATAAATATTGTAGGCGAATAAAGATGAATGAATGAGACAAAATAAACAACTGGTACTGTGCATACAATGAGCCGCGACACGAGAAAACCAACAATGTGGTTGTGCGCTCAGCGCTGACTCAGATCAGCCTGGGCATCCACTCAGTCTGATCAGACTCTTTGCGATGCATTTAAAGGGCGGCTATGGGTCTAAGCTACCTCCATGCGGACAGCGAAGACTCTGATCAGCTGGGCGGATGCCCAGGCTGATCTGAGTCTGCGCTGGGCGCACAATCACTTTGTTTGTTTTCTCGTGTCGCAGCTCAACTATGTGTTTGAATTTGCTGTAAAATTAAATGTGATACTAAAAACAAACAATGGATAACAGAAAACACAAAATACACAGTTTATTTTTTTTTAGAATATTTTTGTATTGAAATTCAAGGATAGTGACAAGACCTCATCAAGGAAAATTCAGACTTCTTTTGAGATAAATAGCATTGTGCTTGTTTGTTTTCTTTGGTGCTATTCCTTGTAGTAAATGCATCCAAATATTCTGAACTTATTTACTTTAACCCCTCGTATGAGTTTTAATAAAAAGAAAGTTAACCCTGAAATTTTGCACTAAATGTCCTTGTCTAGGTCTAAAAACGACATTGATTCTATTAATCAATAACAGCTTTTATTCAAGCAAAAGATGCATAATTACATTAAGTAACATCATTTGCATAAGAAGTGGATTATCGAAGATGCTGAACATTCAATTTATTTATCTACGAAAACATCCGCCAATAAAAGTCATTTACCGTTAGGTTATCGACCAAATGAGCCGCGACACGACAAAACCTACAAATGGCATGTGCACCAAGCAAAGACTCAGATCAGCCTGGGCATCCGCCCAGTCTGATCAGAGTATTTACCGTGCGCTTAATGGATAGCTAAGGGTCTAAGCTACCTATATGCCGACAGCAAAGACTCTGATCAGGTTTTGCAGATGCCCAGGCTGATTTAAGTCTTTGCTGGGCACACCACCGTGTTGGTTTTTGTCGTGTCGCGACTCATATCTGGCACCGCAAGCTGACAGAAATGCTAAACAGATAAGGCCCAGTCCACTCTTTATATCCTTCCTCCATTTACTAGGAAAACAGTAAAAGCAATTTTAATAGCGAGCACTCGTAGGAGCGTTGAAAGAGCTGGAGCTCTATAGTAGAGGATTGGTAAGACATATTAATTTTTTACCCTGAAAATACATTACTTTCAATAGAATTTCTTTCGTTAGGACACCAAAACGGAAGTTATTATCCAATTTAGACTGGTTTGAGTACGAGCATAGAAATCAACAAAACAATAAGAAATAGAGGTATGAGGGTCATCCAAAAAGTTCTGTCACTGGTATTGTATCTCTATATTAAACTCAATGTGATGAAGTTTTTAACTATGGTTTGAGGGCTGGATTTGGATTTTGATTGTTTCAGTTCCTGGTCTTTGCATACTTTTTACTTTTAAAACATGCCCTTTGTAATATCGCTGTACAAAAATAGCTGCATTATCTTTACAAGTATCTTTACAATGTGCTTCACAAAAGGTATACCCTTACTATACTGGCATAACTTGCAGATGGCCTGTTTGAAAGGCGCAGCAATTTCTACATTAACAATGCCAATTACCGTGGGTCGGTGTCAATAATTCTACAGGTACAGATAAACATCACACAATAATTCCAGAGTCATTCGATGTATTTTCTAAAGTTTAAAGTACTATTATGAGAGGATAGATGCCGCTAAAAGCTTATATAAATCACTCAAGTTATATTCTAAGGGCCATATCTTGATAAATGTATACTTTTTGAACGAACAAAACAAACTTTACTTGAGGTATATCATTGAAATTTACTTCAAATCAAAGGGTTGAAAAACTACCCGAAAATTGCGCTACAGTGGTGCCTTCAAGGTCACGTGGACACTCAACTCAGCGACATCTTAGGTATCCTTCGTTTGTATTGCACTTGATGCATTGATATCATTCATTTCTCTAAATGTTCTTTTTGAATGTTACAGGCAACAACTCTGAAAATTTCAGTTACCTGTGATATGTATTTTCTGAAATACATAGCACGATTCACTCATGAACAGAGACATCAAACACAAGAAAACATGCCAGTGTCTATGACTTAGACTTTATAGGGTCGCGTAACTCTGCAATATTGTTTGCATCCACCGTGTATTTTGCATCATTATAAGGAAAAGAGATTGCTGTTTTCATTGATGTCCTCCAAAATAGAATAGTGTGTCTGTGGAAAAGCTACGAGACTCATGACAGACCTTTTTGGATGATCCTCGTAGTACTTTTTGTCGCTACGTTAGGTAATGACGTCAAACTTTCGGGTCGAGAAAAAAAGATGGCGTCAGATTTAACCGCTTCTATGAGTAGATCACTATATGGTCAGTACTCAAAATGCAAGGAGATTGTGCGTTGTGTGAAATTTAAAGGAAATATAAAGCGCCACAGACAAGAAACTGAAAAAAATATATATGTATAGCCCGTTTTCCGAGGAGAAATATCTCTGACAGTTTTTCATCAGTTCGCAGCTGTTGATTTGCAATAATTTAATCTCAAATTTCATCCATAAAAAAGCGTTGTGAAATTGGATCCGGAATCGTACAATGAGTAGATAGATCAGGGTCTACACTCCAGCCAAGCATTTTTGTTCGAAACGTTAGAGTTAAAATGAGAGCAGCTATAGAGAGATTTTACCATACCACCCACACAATGTAAAGAGCCATGTGCTCGCCTGTAGGCAGTGCCTATCTACATATTTTCTCTTGTTGTATGAATGTAAGCAGTATTTTTAGGAAAGGTTTGTTTTTATTCGACCTTTTATTTTGCATTTATGGTGACTTTCTTGCTTTCAAAGAACCATTTAAATCACTTTTACGTCTACCTCTGGTGTTGCGCACATTGTGACAACTGTCAAAAGGTGGTCTAGTTTTGATAATGTGGTCTGTTACTTACCCATTGGCTATTTCAGTCATCAAAAAGCATATCTGAATTTTCGCACTGACATTGATAATTATAATAGACCCTCACTGAGATAAAAAATAAATGAACAAACAATATATTGCTATACATATCACCAAATACGATATTTTCTAGAGCCAGCTATTATATAGGTCATTCAAACCACCACTAAAGGTTTTTCAACTTCGATAAAGACATATTTGTAAGCAACTTGTCTTGTAACATATTCCTAGCAATAATAAGATCTGTTCCCAATTATGTTTTATCATCAATTAGTCTAATATTTCTGTCCAATTTGCAAATCGTACGTTCTCCCGAGATTAGATCATCAGACCACCTTAGCCCGGCACATGTACATGCAACAGGGGCGAAACTAGAGACAATTTCATAGAGAGTGGTTCTTCCCCCTTTCCCCCCGGAAAAATGGCTATAGGAAGGACGGCTGTATAGTGGATTGTCCGGACCTCATAGAGCCACTTTTCCCCCCATAGTCCTTTTTCGGCCACCGGGAAATTGGCTATTAGTGAATTTGGTATGGCTAGTGGTATTTTGAGGAAAGGAACGAAATGGAACGGAATGGAACAGAGACATTTTACGGAATTAATCGCATAAGAAATGTATAGGTACTTCAAGGGAGGTAATAAAACGTGATTAATTCCAAAAAAATCAATATACAAATTTAGCAACCATATTTTTATAATAATCAATAATTACTAATTTAAGAAACGAGCTGAGCGTGATTTCTTTTCATCGCAGATATTTATACATGTATAATACATACACATACGCATGCAAGCTACAGGAAGATGTACAAACGGGTGCTTTGTCTAGTCATCTTTGATTTAGTAGGGAGTTTATTACATTGAAAATCATAATCAAACATGTGCCCCAATGGGAGTCGAACCCACGACTCCTGCATGAAAGGCGAACATTATTCCAGACACTCCGCTGCGCGCACGCACAGATGAACGCTTGTACAAACACAAAATTATACATGTACACAACCACATACACTCATATCAGTTTTTGGCAAACATGGAAAAGCAAAATGCCTACCTGTTTTCCCCAAAACAAAAATAAGACAGACTGATGGACACATGCATGCGGTTCCATTGATATTTTACGGACAGGTACTCTTATTTCTGGTTCAGTTATGAACTTCACTATTATGATGGAGAAGGAGCAAATTCCACTATGTAGCGTGTTTTCCTGCAGTCATATTACCAGGGGGAAAATCCACTATGGAGGGGAAAAACGACTATGCATTAACACGTATAGTAGATTTTCCCCGGGGAAAATTGGCTATATAGTCATATTTCCGGGGGGAAATTCTGCTATAAGGCCATTCTACTATGGAAAAATCATAGTCATTTTTCCGGGGGGAAAACTACTAGGGGGGAGAAGCTACTCTCTGACACGCACAACCATGTTTTATTCTCTACTTCTTGAAGGGAAAGCTAGTATTTCAGCCAATTTGGTAATTGGTATTGAAATCTTGTCTAATTTATAAATTTTCAGCATGCAAATATGCAGGTGCGTTTTGAAATTTTGTCAGTTTTGACAAAATTTCAATACGCACTTGCGTATTTGCCGTATAGGTAGCTACGCCCTTGATGCAACATGTTCATTATATTAAATAATGCATTTTATTATTCTTAGTGAAGAGACCGCTTCATTCATATCCTAGTTTTAACAAAAAAATACGGTATGTCATATTCAAAAACAACAAAACACACGAAAACAACAACGACAAAAGTAGAAAAAAATATATCTCAAATTAAATAAAAGAAAATAATAAATAAATAAATAAATGAATAAATAAAGAAACAGAAAAGCAACATGTTTTACGAAACAATGATAAGTATCCACCAGGTAAAAAACCTGCAATAGCATACTGGTAGTATATTACGTATTGGTGTCCCGTTGAGCGTTTTACTAACGGCTGTACTCGATATTCCCCATCTTCTCATCAAAATGTAGGTAAAGTTATGACCATCAACCGACCATGTTTTTAATTTGCACCAGCTTTCGAGCAAATATCTCAAACGATTTTTAAATTATAGAGGGGACCAGTTTCCGTCCTAAAATTACAAAGGGACATAATTCTGTGCAAATTGTAGATGGAGTCTAAAGGCAAAGATTTACAAAGTCCAAATACGGAGTCAGACGGACGCGCAGGTTCTTCACAGAAAAAAACCCCGGATCCAGGTTTTATCATGCGTATACGGCAACATTCACCCAATACAATGTAACAGGGGTATGATAACATGATGTGATAAAATGTCACCTTAGAACTGCGCTTGCGCGAATGTTATCAGGCGATGCCTACAGAAGCGTTCTCTAAAAGACGATTGGCTACCTACTCACGTTGGCCGTGATAACAAGGTTCGATTGGTTAAATGCCGTCACAGACTTACGTCCCAACGTATTCGCGACGTCAACAAGTTCAAACAATTTACTTTTCTTTTGTTTGACGCAATTTTATTCCTGAAAATATTCTAATGATACATGCTAAATATAAAACCATGTATGTGTCTTTTGATATCAAGTTTATCAGGCTCGTCTAGAAACACGTCGGACTGGCTCGGCAAGCCTCGCCATTCCTACGCTGTTTCTGGTCTCGCCTGATAATCTTGATATCAAAAGACACTAATATGGTATTCTCTATTTATACAATTTATGTCCAGGGTGTTTTTCTATTTCAAAGTACAGTTCAGGTGCTATATAACATGATAATTAGAAGTGTTTTCTCTAATATATATCACTATAATCAGTAGAATAGAATATGTAAAAAGTGTTCGTGTCAAAAAAGAGTGTCTACGTGACTGTAATTTACAGGTTTATATGATTTTAGATAATTTAGAAATTTTCAGAGGGAAATGGCAGTAAAAGCAAAGTAATATCTGTGACACCATGACCACATTAGGGGACATAAAATGAACGACTTAATGATATTTCTGTGCGTCGAAAATAAAAACAAATGATATAAGGAGTTTTGTGGAACGAGCAAAACGGCGTTTCTTCATTTCTTCATTCTTTTCTTATTGGGGGGGGGGGGGGGGGGGTCGGGGGGGTCGGAAAGAGGAAGCGGATATATGGTCCCCGGGGCGTTGTTGTTTGCAGGCTAGATTTTTATAGGTTCGAGTCCTATAAATTAAATATGTTTTAGAACATTAAACATATACAAACTGCGGCATTGTACCTGCACAAAAGGGCACATTCGAACAGAGCATATCAATACTAGTCTGCCTACGAACTTGTCATATGTGGAAAATGTTTCATGTGCGCAGTAAGGTCTCTGCACTGGAGCTGTTTCTCCACGTGTTAACTTCGTTTAAAGTACTGGAGAGACAGAGTTTCAATACAAACTTAAAACAGCTTTATCCCCTTTTACATGGCGAAATGTATAATCTCATTATATCCAATTATCTGCAGTATCGTGCTGAGCTAATTTGCTATGTCCCAATGGCTACTTCTCATATTCAGTTCTTTTCAAATCGCATTATTTTTGATAGCATTAAAATATTTTGACACAAAAAGCAAATGCTTCTAAAGGATTTAGAAGGATTGTTCGATCAAACAAAACTTCAGACAACACAGAAAAAGCGTCTTAAAACAATGCTTTTGGTCGTCTAAAAGCAGTTCAATGATCAGGTCTCAACATCCTTGTAGAAACATTCTGGTTTTCAAGTGATAACAGAGCTAATCATTTACAATATAAGGATAATACTAGAAAATCAAAACTTGCTGATTTTGTGAAATAGATAGACTAAGAGCAGTTAAGGAGTTTTGGAGTTGGCCTTGGGCGCAGCTTTGTAACATGGCTATATGTCATACCTATCAAAGACTGCCTTATAGAAAGCGACAGCAACAAAGCTTAAACTATACTTGTTCAGATCGAAACATATACTATACAAAATATATATAGCAAATGTTTTAGATTTTATATAGTTTTTCAAAACCTGGGTAAACTATCGAGCAAAAACATTTTTATAGGATAGTTATCGGATAGACTAGTATTTTGGACATTATAATAGCTTTATGGACACGTATCTGGAAAAGCTGTTCATTCGGTTTACCGTATACTTGAACTGTTGTCAATTTATGTATTTACTTCTTTCCCTTTTAGATTTTGAGGGTGGGATATTATATCATATATGAGATCTGATTATTAGTTACTGATCAGTGCCTTTAATGATTATTATACTTTTCCGGGAAAGCAACTGTGCCATTTTCCTTTCCGCCTTTCTTCTCAATTGATGTCTACTCTTAAACAGAAGATTTAGGTCCACTGGTAGAGAATTTTTATACTATTTCTTGTAAAACTAGAACTGTCAGAAAATCTGACTATACCCCCGCTGTAGCGCTTCTAATGTATATGGCCTGTATGGAGAAAACAAAACATGAAAGAAAGCAAATCTAACATGCTGAGCAGTCTATGCTGAACAGTTGCTGAGAACTCTGCTCTGAAAAGTGTCATAAGTCAGTGTCGGGTCATTTACCGATTGTGATCCTGCACAGCTGCTGAGAAATCTTTCATGAAAAATAACAGTACTGAATGCATTGAGAGAAAGAGAAGTGAACAAATATAGGGAAGAACAAAGAGGAGAAGGCCGGGTTTCTATCCCGTGATATAACTCGTCATTGTCAACCTGTATACCAAATATCAACTTTCTATCTTATACTGTTGCGGAGATATCTTTGATAAAAAAGTTTAGAGAGAAAGAAAATGGAACAGATACAGGGAACTTATTGTTATCAAGCTGTATATCAAATATGAACTTTCTATTTTGTAATACTTCTGATAAAAAAGTGTGGAGAGAGAGATAAAGGAACAAATACAGGGAAAACAAAAGAGGAGAAGGCTCATTCACAATCCCACAATACAATAAGTCATTGTCAACTCAGGTAACAAATATAAACCTTCCATCTTGAACAGTTAATGAGAAATCTTTTACAAAGAAATACAGTACTAAATGCATGGAGAGACAAAAGTGAATAAATGGAGGAAACAACAAACAGGAGAAGAGCGGTTCTCTATCCTACGATACAACTTGTAGTTGCTAATCTGTATACCAAATTTAAACTTTCTATCTTATACTGTTGCGGAGACATCTTTGACCAAAAAGTGTGGAGAGAAAGAAAAGTGAACAAATACAGAGAAAACAAGCAAGACAAGGCCTGTTCTCCATCCCACGATACAACAAGTCATTGTCAAGTCATATAACAAATATAAACCTTCCACCTTGAACATTTGCTGAGATATCTTTTACGAAAAATTACAGTACTGAATGCATGGAGAGAATGAAAAGTAAACAAATACAGAGAGGAACAAATAGGAAAAGGCCAGTTCTCTATCCCAACTTGCCGTTGTTATCCTGTATACCAAATATGAAGTTTCTATCTTATAACATTGCAAAGACATCTTTGACGAAAAAAGTGGAGAGAAAGAAAAGTGAACAAATACAGAGAAGAACAAGCAGGAGAGGGCCCGTTCTCAATCCCACGATACAACTAGTTACTGTTATCCTGTATACCAAATATGAAGTATCCATCTTATAAGGTTCTTGAGATATCTTTGGGGGAAAAGTGTTACTGAATTACGGAAGGACGGACGGAACTACGGACAGATGTAAACCAGTATATCCCCCACTTTTTAAAAGCGGGGGTATAAAAACGGCGGTTTAAAGGATTGAAATATAAACCCAAGCTCTATAATAGCATGTTTGCTTATGGATTTTAGTCTACAATGGTGTCTTAAAGCGTGATTTAAATTGAACAGCTGTGATGATTGTAGTATCGCTTGAATCATATAATTTATTGGGTGCATCATGTCATTTAAAAATTAGCTTAGATCCGATCAATTAGTGTTTAAAACAACAAAACAGCAGAAATGAGAAAATAACGGTTTAGGATTTCCTGTTGATCAATCGCACTGATAGCGAGACTCCATTGTATGATACCGAGTCCTTAATTTGTTTTTCGCTTTTTCAAAGTGAGCTTTATTTGCACAGAGTTCATTCCCTTGGCTCAAATCGGAATCTTAAATAGTAAGATGAAGTACGTATCTGCTTTGCACATTCGCACACGTATCATGTAAAATCTCTCTCTATTTTTTTCCTTATCTGTTGAACATTAAGTAGCTCTGTTCGGTTTTAGTTTTGTTCGATTGTAAAGAAACAAATTCTAATATTGAATGATGTTAACTCAAAGAATTACTCGAAACTCAAAGAATCAGCCTGCCTCGGCATAAGTCTGATTCCTGAGAAACCAGCAGCCCGCCTACGTTGCGCTTAAGCTTAGGAAACAGACAGTTTTGGTATATTTTCTACAACTACAGTTACTGTAACGTTTTAAATACACCAAAGAATATCCTTTTCACATCGCTTTTCCATTTTCGTGACGACATCCTCAGAAAACCCAACGTTACTTGATATGGTGTGAAAGAAAAACATACACGTACACGTTTCTGTACTTAACCTCTTCAGTGTTGCGAAACCCCAAAAATTTAAGGAAAAAAATGATGGACAGGCCTTGGCAACAGACATCTCTATGCGAGCAACACTTAAGCCCCTCTCACACTGTGCCGACATTTCCTGCAATTTGCGGCGAGATGTGGCGAGTAATACTCGTCAGAAATCGCCTTAGTCCGTTGTAACCCGTCTGTTGGTCTAAATTATTTAGTTCAATAAAGAAAGCTGAGTTGCCATCTATTTGGGAAAGAGCTGCTGACTTGGCTTATCACTTGTAATTTATTGTTTGTTGGGATGTCCTTGTCAATCTTTCCCTTTGATGTTGGTGATAGGGTTTGGGATCTGATTCAGTCAGTTCCTGAAGTGTAGTTACTCTTTAAATTTAGATAACTACGACTTTTCAGCTGACTTCTGTACGGGTGTTCCACGACATCCCAATGATAGCTGTACAACGTCTCAGCGATAGCAGTAAGACATTATTACGAGAACATGCAAATGTCTATGAGAACTGTACGGTCACATTCGATAGCCGTTCGCTATATCGACGAGTTAGCAAGAGTTCATACTAGTCTTATACGATACAGTACGAGTATGTAAGATATAGTGCGACATCCGTATGGTATTTGTACGAGGCTCATACGACGTATTGCGACACTTTCACGAATGTCCTTCGAATTTATACGGTATTATGCTATTTTGCTATATTTCCCCAGTATTCCAGTGATCACACACCATAATTGTTTTGCTGCATGACGAAAGTATTACGACAAGATGATGATGCGACCGCTAAAAAAATAGGTAATTACTGAACTGTATATGCAAAAGGAATGTGAATGGTTCACAGTAAATGGTACATGTAGTAACCGCTTAAAATAACACGATTTTTATTGAATAAATGACAGTGTCGAGTGATCTCGCCTAATTTCGTGCAAAACCCGAGACAAACTCGCGCATTATCATACAGGTGTCGCATATACTCGTATGGGTGTCGTCATAAGCAAGAGATGTCTCGTAAACTATCTAGTAAGGATTCGCGCGTAACTCGCCTTATTTCGTACTATATCGTCAGTCGCTTTCTGATGGCGAGAACACTCGATAATGTGCGAGAATGCTTACGACACCTGCACGAGTGAGCTGCGATATCTGTACGAGTTGAGCCGCCCACTCTGGTCTACGAGTTGTGGCGAGAAGTTTAAACGGTTTAAAATTCTCGTAGACATTCTCGTAGACACTTCCCGACAAAAGCCGACATACACAGACATGAGTACGACTTGGTGCGACATGCCGCGACACCTCTTCGACATTCACACGACATTCGGTGAGTTTAGAAAAAAACGTGGGCGGAGCTTAATCTCGTTGAACAAACTCGCCACAGTGTGACAGGGTTTTTTACTGACGCATTCCGCGAGACACAGCAGTTGCAGACATTAGGTCAAAGACGCCTAAGTATTTATTCGCGAGCGCAGGCGTACACCACCGAGCCACCCCAACCTCTGAGCCCCGAGAAAGCCGACAGACAAGGGCACCAGGAAGGAGAGGTCCGATGCAGCGAGAACCTTTGATGCCGCGAAGGTGGAAAACCTGAATGACATGATACGTGGCAGACGGCAGACGGTTTGTGAAGTTGGTGAAAGAATTGGACTGAGATTGCATATTTAGTGAAGAATTATTGATGAGCAAAGTCAGTGGACGTTGGACTCCTAGGCTTTTATATAAACGTTTTCATACTAAATTTAGTGCAACAGACGCGCGTTTCTGCATATAACGTCTTCAGTTTCGCTAAAACCCAAAAGTTTGAAAGAAAAGATATGATGGCAGGTCTCGGCAAACAACCCCCTCAAAGAGTATCCATCTTCTTAGGGGTCTTCCTAGGTCATCGGAAAGTAAAAAACAACGGCGCTTATCTACTTGCAGGGAGTTTCCATTAAAATAAAAAAACAAGACCCGACATTATTGAACAGGATCATTATAGTTGCGGTACATGAGACTTGCCTTTACTTTTATGTTCCGTAAAAAGAATGTGAAAAGTTGCTGAATCACCTTTACCAAAGAAGGCCAAGGTCACCACGTTCATGGGTAAAATATCGTCATCGTCTTCTGAGACCGCAGAGGTGTCTTGGTAGGCCACTCTATTCCACAGGGCCACTCATTGTTGCCCCTGCTACAAACGGACAAATACGATATTGAATCAGACCTTCGTCCACAGAAAGCTGCCTACAGGGTCGTATGGGTTGCCATTTTATTGTTCTAACCATCTGCGACCATGTCCTTTGTTTTGCGAGTAATGCGGTTTAATTACATCTTGTCTGAAACTTGTGATATTTGATATACAGTTCGATTATGCTAGATTTTTCCCCTGATTTACTACAGGGCAACGTTCTTATACAATTGAAATGTGCAAACAATAACATTTTCCTGTCAAATAGGTTTGTTAACTGTCTGTAGATAATAAACAGTTCAGACGCTTGTGTGAAACTTTTTTTAGCTGAGCTTGTCTAATGCTATCGCACCTTCTTTGATAAACTATCCAATGGATTCCTATTTCAGAGCTTTTTTCTCCATCACAGCTACAGTTAAGTGTTTTATGGCGGCTGGAATAGTATCCAATCATTTATCTTTGGTGTTGGTGATGTCTTTAAGGTGCCTAATTTTGTATTCTCTTTTCTGACATGGTGCCCTAGGTTTGCTTTGGGATTGAATTGTGTCAATTCCTGAAAGATTTCCCACTTGCTTTTCTATAGTATCTCATTTCGTCGCCTATAAAGAGGGGGACTGAAAAAAAAGAAGGATACATGAAGGAAAAGAAATATGCTGAAAGCAAAGTCGAAATTCGTCCTTGCTCTTACTTAAGCCGGTATCAGTAGGGTGAAGTACAGTTTTGGGGTGCTATTTAAGACTCAATACAGGCCGTAGTACGAAGAAGAAAATTATTATTTCTGTATGAACCTGCTTACGCAGATGATCAGCAATAAAAATCATGTAATTTTTGGTAAATTTGAATGGGACCAAAACGGTCCAAATCGTACCTGGTCCTTTAGGTCCTTTAAGGCGCTTTTGTCTCAATTCTGGTTATTTAGAAAAAAGAAACTAATTCATTGAGTCAGCCGGTTCTAGAGTGCGTGACTAGTATTGCACATTTTAAAATTGATTATAAACGTTCTTAATTAAATGGAGTCGGCTAATTTTGGCTGTTATACGTGTTTCGTAATTCCAACATATACCTTTTTTAAATGCTTATTTAAGAAAAATAAAACAAAAAACAAATAAAAACTTGGCATTCACTTTTTTATGCTTTGGTAGTCTGGTAAAGGACAGACATAAGAATCATTTTAATTTAAGAAAAAATAATACTTTTCTTATATCACAGACACAAAAAAAAACAAATTAAGATTGTTTAGATAAAGCAATAGTGAGGCTATTTAAAAAAGTCACAAGGGTACCTTTCTGTTTCTCATACTCAAATCCAAATAATTACCAATCTTAAAATGTTTAAAATCTGCTGAATGATAAAACAAATCGTTGGCAATTTTGTTCCATTATTAAATGCAATCTGCATTAGCTTTTAACTAAACACAATACAAAGCACAAGCGACTAGGACTAGAAAGAAAGTAACAACACAACAGGTCTTTATTATGAAGTAATAAAAGCCGTGTACAAGTGACTCCTAAACGTTGAAATATATGTTTCATTGCAGTGTAAACTTCGACTAAATACGCTGCTCGCAAGGACGCGCGAGTTTTACATTAATTTCCTAGAGCCTCTGTGAACATCTTTAAGACAATACGACAGAAAACGGGACATACATACGGTATATTTCGTTTTCTACTATCAGGGCGGCTGCGTAAGCCCAGATAGTAGAAAACGAAATATACCGTATGTTAATAAAACCAAGTGTTAGCTTACTGGCAAAGATATTGTGTCTAAAATATAATTTGCCAATAGCACATAATTATGATATCATTTGGTATCGCCAAACTGACGATTTAACATTTGACAGGGCTGCATTTGTACACAAGATATAAGTCAGTTTTCTTCGGCATGTAAAGGTATTAGTTAATAATGACAGGGTCTATGCAACTAAACCCAACCCTATTTTAGAATTTTCTTACCAGTGCCTCACATTTAGTGTCTTATTTGTACTTTAACACCTGCATCAGTCTCGATAAGCATTTAAAACATTTTCATGAGTAATTTTGTGAGCATTAATCGACGCATGGTAAAACTTTCAGTGTATTTATTGGAAACTGAGTTATGACAGCTGTCTGTATAATAAAAAAATACATTTTCCTTAATAATGAATGATGAATCATGCTCTTTAGCCACGCGTGGGCAATATTCTCTTACCAGTGAAAACTTGCCATTTGGGTCTGATATGTGATAGTCATAATTTCTCATTCCCTGACTTTCTCACCTACACAGAAAGGCTTAGCCACAATTATATTTAACAGCACAAAGTGTCAATCACTGTTTTTTATCTAGTAAGATAAAAAGGTTGTCTCCAATATAACCAAGACTATGCAAGTCCGGTTCTATGTCGCACTTTCATAGCAACATATATGTCTATCACACAAAATTAATGACAAATCTGTGTGTTTGCATGTCCACAAAGTAACTCATATCTTCATGGTCCAACGACTAAAGATACAAATGGGGAAACGTTTGTCAGACAACGTGGACACTCAGACCTAAGCTTCTGGGGCCGTATTCATAAAACAACTTAAGTCGTTGCTATGTTGTTGCTAAGGCCAAATTACTTCGAAGGAGATTTCCTACAACTATGAAATTTGCTCTGGAGGAACAGTCTTTTTCAGACTGTTCCTCCAGTTCAAATTGTATAGTTGTAGGGAATCTCCTTCATAGAAATTCAGCCTTAGCAACAGCATAGTAACCACTTAAGTCGTTTTATGAATACGGCCCCTGTTGTTCGCATATGCTGAACAATACTTTTTGTGCGACGAGGCTCATTTGGACCAAAGATGCAATGGGGAAATGTTTGTCAGACAACGTGGATACTCAGACCTAAGCTTCTTTTGTTCGCATATACTGAACCATACTTTTTGTGCGACGAGACTCAAGTATGTGCCTCATATAAGTTCGTTTAGGTTAGAACTGTACACGTACACTATTTCTTTAAAGCAGCAAATGACCATCGCAGTGTCAAGTTCACTTTCACCATGAGCTTGTTCGCACCTATGTTCCGAATACTCACATGCATGTAATTTGTTTGATAGACAAATCACTGATCGGGCAATGCTGGCGCATAAAACAATGCACACTGTCTCTTAAATGATTTAAGACATGTTTATAAAAACGTGTTCTGATGCATTAATGATTCACTTTCTTAAAATGACAGAAAACAAACGTTGTTGTCATTTCCTATTTATTGGCAATATTTCTTTATTTCCTCGATATAAGCAATTACCGATAATAATATGGGCACGTGAAACAACTACTAAGAATGTCTTAGTTTCAGTGTCCTTTCTCGCGGCCAGACTGAGTTTAATGATAACCTGTCTTTTATCGAAGATGTCAGACCAGAGAATAAATGGATGTCAGACGATTAACCTTATAGATCTGATCTAGCAAGTTGTTTTTGTTTTTATATTAAATGAGTCTGCCAACAATACTTCCAATATGTTGATTTCACAGTCTCCCCCCAAAGGGAGAAAGGAAATACAGACAGGATCTTGTTTAGTCTATCACATGAAGTTGGATGGCTGTTTTGGCTGTCTAGCTGACCCTGTTTTCACCTGCCTTAGATGTGCTGGCAATGTCCATCCCCTTATACAGGTTTTGTCAGTACTTCCTTATGGGGCTTTTCGTTCCTGCTCTGCCTTGACAGCAAAATATTCAATATCATCGGGTAAACCCAGCAAGTAATATTCCAGTAGACTTTGCTAACTTTTTTCATAAAGTTTTTCCAAATCATCCGACATGCTCCTTTAGATTATTTTTAAGAAAGTGGGTAAGAGATTACATCTTTGCTTCTCTCCAACTGGTGAGCTAATCCCTTTTTCCCTTGCTGTCATTCATCTGTATAACAATTGAAGCTTCGTCATAGAGGCACTCAGTGTTACAAGTTAGAGTATCGCTGATAGCGTATCACGGATATTATGCTTCTGTATAGCGTCCCAGAAGATTGCGAGCAATATCCTGTCGAAGACTTAGCTGAACTCTATAACTACATGGAGAAAAACTTAAGGAAGAAAAAAGAAGTCTTCTAAGGTTTAAGAGTATATGCTGTTTTCTTTAATCAGTGTTTTATTATTATTTTTTTTTATATTTACCACATATCACCACCTTAAGAAATTATGACAAAAATAACTTAGGGAATAGGGCACAAATTGAAATTTATGGTTCAATAATTTAGTTTTTAATATGAACGTAGCTAACTTATTGTTTTCGTTTTCTTAGTTGGAACGGTTCTCGCCTAACCACGTTTATAATGTCTTTAAGGGGCAACGTTTCATGTATGAATCATTACCCTATCCTTCTATTGTACATGTACGACCGTTCTTCTTAAATTATTGAACATCTTTGAGCTTAAGGATGACGGAACCATTTTGTAAACTTAGAGGCAGTGCAAAAGCAGAATTTGTCGGATACACTCTGCATATACCTATTATTGTATGTAAAATACCCTTAAGATAATTATCTGTGCCTTTAGATTAAAAAAATGGTCAAGCCAGTAAAAATAATTTTGTTTTTATACTTACATGTGTAATTTCCGTGAGGTAGCGGCGGCTTTTTTTAAAAAAAACGAATTCATTTGTTGCCATTTGTGAGCCACTCAACTCATAAAAGAGTACCGTCTTCCCTCATATGAGCCGCGACACGACAAAACCAACAATGTGGTTGTGCACCCAGCGCAGACTCGGATCAGCATAGGCATCCTCCCAGTTTGATCAAACCCTTTGCTAAGCGCTTAAAGGATAGCTGAGGGACTAAGCTACCTTCATGCGGAAAGCGAAGACTCTGATCAGACTGGGCGGATGCCCAGGCTGATCTGAGTCTGTGCTGGACGCACGACCACATTGTTGGTTTTGTCACGTCGCGGCTCATATATCTTATGAAACCGAACCTGGTGATATTGAGTTGCGGAATATTATGAAGTTTAGCATAAGATAACAGCGATCTCGAAAAATATAAAATCCTTCATGTTTATATATACTTTCGTTGAGGCTTAATCTTTCTGTGTCAGTATATAACGGCATTACTGGGACGAAATGTGAAACAGAAAATCGAATCTGCCGCACTAAATTTCGTAAGGTTAATAGCATATCAAAACCTATCTTCGTATTTGTTCCGCTACAAAGCTTGCCATTTTAATATCCCTCCTAATTGTTTTTTTTTTTTTTTTTTTTTTTTTTTTTTTTGTATTTTCGGTAAGAAAACGTACTTATGCACTTATGCATATATAAATCAGTTCTTTTGAAATATGAGGATTTTTATTAAATAAACGCAATTACCCAGCATAAACAAGCATTTACTAAATCAGGCTTTCGATGACATTTAATTTCTAGATAAGAATTGTTGTTGTCTTTTGACAAAATAAACTGCCGTCGCTTAGAAATTCCGTAATACTATAAAAAAAACATTCTTATCAGGTTATCGTATTGATACATCTCATTAACATGCCTTTGGTTGTAAAAGGGCATGGTGCGCATTATAATCATTCTATAGGTTCCAGCTATTTCTGATGCTGAAAAGAGAAAATTACATAGCTGTCCAGACAGCTATTTTCTTCTTATTCATTTTGATAGATCTACTATCTCAGCCGGTAGACGTTGCTGTCTTTCAGATTATTATCATACAACATCTAGTCTGAAATAGGGCAGCTATGTACTATACGCCCGTCATGAGCAGGGTCGTATTATGCCATCGTATTTTACGTCCATCCCCGGTCTCTCCTTATTTTTGTTTTGTGTCGGTTCCATATTTCCTATATCCCTTTTCAAGTCTATGTGCAGAAATCATACTTTAACCATTTCGGGTAAAGGTCACTTGTAAGTGAGTAAGATGAGCGGACTCAGCGTTATCCTCTCACCAATATATAGGTCATACAGAGACAAGACCTGCGTTTTTTAAGTCATATCCGATAGATCGGATGAGCGATCTATCGGATGAGCGAGAGATAAAATATAAGAACCCTGTATAGGAAGTCTGGCGAGTTACCCACTACACTACCGCCGCTCCTGCATTCCTTAACAGAAAACTGAAGAGTTCGATTAAACTGCGCAATCTGATAGCACGACTTTTCCTGTTGCACATTGAGTCAGTTTACCGAATATCAGAATTCGTTTAAGTAGTGGGGGTACACATCCTGCGAGTAGTGAGCACCTCCTGTCTATAATGATGCACCCGCTATGTCGACAAATCGGGGTTTATTGGAGCACCTCCTGCCTATAATGATGCACCCGCCATGTCGACAAATCAAAGTTTGTTGGAAGGCGGGGTGGGGGTGTTGAAGGGGAGACCAATTGAAAGTCCGATTATGTTTCGGCCGTGGTCATCAAACTACGGAAAAATGGCTATTGGTATTTTGCGGAACAGAACGGAATAGAACAGAATGGAACAGAGAAATTTTACGGAATAAATCGCTTTCAAATTTGTTAATATATAAAATTGATATAGGGTTGTAATTAATGCGCTTCACCCCGTGAAATACTATGCAAATTTAGCAACCAAATTCATTACAATTATCAATAACTACTAATATAAGAAACCTGGACGTGGGGGTAGACAGGCGTGGGAAGGGTCGGGGGGGGGGGGGGGGGGGCAGGGGGTCATTAAGAAGGGGCGGGGATGAGGTGGCTAGTAGCTGTTCCGTTCCGTTCAGCAAAATACCAGTGATATTGTATGGATAAACAGGGTCATGATGTATCCTACGGAACTTAAGAAATGATTGTCTAAGAATGAAACGGTTTTGATTGATGAAGTTGTAACCCATAAAGACAGCAAACAATATCGATATGGTAGATGTGCCAAAGATACAGTGAATTCTGTCTGTCAGTGATTGAAAAAGAGGTATTACGACCTTACCAAAGAGTGCCTATATTCGATAAAGATATTTATGATAATGTGTTAGGCAATCAATAACCTGAAAGTTCTTTGTTTTTGTCGCTGTTGTTAATCCCTTTTATACCAAAACGCGTCATTTTAGGATATTGCATTTTGGTTTGTTGGTTTGGAAATCCTTTAACTTTAACATCAATCATTCTATCAGTCAATGATTCAAAACAGAGGTGTCTTTGAAAGACTTAGCTTCGACTTGGAATCAGTAATACGTTGAACGTAAATTTCTTTGAAACAACAAGACTTTTGCATACGGAAATAATAACGATTTGCATATTTCGGTCAATCTGCTTTTCGTTTCTTTGATGCGTTGCTTGCTTCGAAGAAATCTTCCTTCAGAGTGCATTTTAACTTCACTGCAGCTGGTGGTAAGCGCCGTGTGTTGGCCGTAAGAAAGCCTCCACATACTTTATCCTAGGAAAGAATAAATATTATCCGGCCTTTTGGTTCATTGGATATATGAAAACAGAAGTCTTCTTAAGCCGGTCCAAGGGAAAGTGGGTAGTATTTCAACATTGCATGACTGCACGCTAACATGCCCATGCAGATAAGCCGCGTATGTTATGTTTGTGCCTCTGATGCAAACCTGTTCTTCAGACTTTATTTAAGAATATTCTTTTGGCGAATTTGGAAGTATTACATGCTGCTGACTCGACAAAACCATGTATTCATGTACGAATAAGACGGATTGCTGTAAAGAGTGGCCGTCGATCAATCATATTTGCGTAATATTGTTAGACAGTGATACATGGAGTGGAAAATGGTGAAATGAAACGATCCATTAGTAGCAGTGCAATTCTGGCAGAATGTCGCAGCTGAAGTGTTGTCTGTGATTTCATCGCTGATCAAACTTTTAGACAATCATCATCAAGGGCGTAACTGCCTGTGTGCAAGTACGCATGTCCGAAAATAAATTTTGCCAAAATGAAAAAAAAAATAATAATCAACACGCACCTCCGTATTTTCCGGCTTAAAAGTTCATAAATTAGACAATGGTTTAATAAAAGCTACCAAAAGACATTTTGATTTGATTTGTTGCTTAACGTCCACGGTAAACAACTATGGTCATGTCGGGACGGTCAGTTAACCTAACCACACTATTCCTGGACAGGCTTAGACCTCCTAAGTGGTTAACCAGTACTAGGTGCACATACTTCCGCCAGTAACTGACAACTGCCTTTCTTGAATCAGCCGAAGGAGAAACCAAAAGACATAAACGTAATGAAACTATCTTACGGGTTCAACTCCTAGTAGCATAAAATATGATGGTGTAGGTCCTCAAAAAACCTTTAGCGTAGCACCTCGTGTTTCCTCTTCTTTCTGAAAGTAACCTATTACATGTACAACAGAAATTGTAATCAATAAGTAATTTGAGCCTCGTACATGTAATTTACTACATACGCCACAACTCACAATAAATAAACTCATGAATCGTGAAGACTAAGGCTGATTTTAGTATCTGGCTTAAGGTTCCTTTTCATGCAAGTTCAGTCATATATGTTGTTTATAGTCTGTTACACAAGCAAAGTAGTACAGAGACAGATAACAGCATGAGTGAAGCTGCGTGAATCTGTGTCTACATGTTTTATTAGAAATGTAAAGCACAGGCAGGGTCTGTTGTCGAGTTTGCATTATAGTTCTGATATGTTTGAGGACTGTGACAAAAATTATAAGCAAGCGTACACGAAAAACAGTGAGAGAGGATAATTCGATAAATATTAAAACGATATCTTTCAGCGACAACTTACAGTTCTACATTGCAAATCGAATTTGTCAACTAATATTTTCAGTAGTAGTAAGTAGCAGTGGTAGTAGTAGCAGTAAAAGTAGTAGTAGTAGAAGTAGTAGTATTGCTGACACAGATAATGATTATTTCATAATACAATCGTTTGCACCGAACAATGTACCAGAGAAAGGCATGCAAACACTAAGGCAACGCCGCATTTTTGCTAGCGATCCTACATACTATTGTTAACTATAATTGTTAAATACGTCATCCGCCAGCCGTTCTACCGTTTGAATCATATTACATGTATAATTCCCGCTAATTATTGGAAGAGCCCCGTAGCTCAGTGGGTTAAGCGCTTGCCGCTGATCTATTGGTCCTGGGTTTAATTCCCTAGGAGGCGAAAATCTTTAAATCGTAAACGGGGTTCCTTAGCCAAAAGCCTTCCATTATCACCCTCCCATTGTCTTTATATGACTGAAATATTGTTGAATGGACAAATCAACGTATGTCATCCATCCATCCATCCATCCATCCATCCGTTTCCCTCCGTTTTATACTAATACCGTTAGCTATCGGGTAGTATTTTCAGTTAAGCCACAGTCGCACTGTCACGTATTGAGGGCTAGGTTTTACTACGATTTTAAACGTGGTAAAACGGCAGAATGCGCTGTAAAACGTAGTGAAAACGTATATAGATATAGCTAAGTACGTGGCCTAAATACGTTTTATTTAGAATTCTTAATTTAAACATTGCATTTTGATATACGTAGCGTGTACGTAGTAAAACGCACCAACACGCAGTAAAACGTGGTCAAAACGTACTAAAACGTATTCGAAACGCATTAAATACGTCGAAAACGTAATAAGAATAACCTAAAGGTCCTCAAAATCTCAGTCTCACTGTCAAGTATTGAGCACTAGGTATTTCTACGTATTTAAAACGTACCAAAACGGGAATATGCGTATTAAAACGTGTTGAATACGTATTATATACGGATATAAACAGCTACATAAGTGGCCTAGCTACGTTTGATTTGAAAAAAAAAATCAGTTTAATCGTATCATTTCGAAATACTTACTAAATGCGTAGTAAAAAAGTATCGAAGCGTAGTCGTAACGTGCTAGAACATAGATGAAACCAGTTAAGTACGTAGACATACGTGAAGGTCTTCTACGTACTAGTACGCATTATATACGCTTTATCACGTGTTGGTACGTTTTGTGACGTTTAATTCTGCGTTTTATTACGATTTGTTATGTTTGCGATACCTACTCAAACGTCACTTTGACTAGGTAGTTATACCGGACACTTCCTAGTAGTTCCTAGTAAAACGTACGGAATCGTAGTGGGTAAGTAAACTGTTCTCGTCCCTTCTAAAAGCGTGGCACTAAGCCGTTTGATAACCGGGTTATACGAAGTAAATCGCAATTAAACGTATTGTTATAGTAGTAGCACCTAGATACCTACAAAACGGGGTACATTCCTTTGCCAAACGTAGGGCGGGAAACGTAGTGCAACAAAACCCTCAAAACGTGACAGTGAGACTGTGCCCTTAGCTAGCATCATCAAGGTCGAAGCTAATTAATCTGAAAACGGTTGTACACATGTAAGTCAAACCCTTTGAGCCGCGACATGACAAAACCAACAAAGTGGCATGTGCGCTCAGCGAAAACACAAATCAGCCTGGGCATTAGCCCTCTCTGATCAGAGTCTTTGCTGTATGCATGACCTTAGTTATCATTTTAGAGCACAGCGAAAACTCTGATCAGACTGGGCGAATGCTCAGGTTGATCTGAGTGTTCGCTGAGTGTACATGCCATTTTTTTCGTGTTGCAGCTCTTCTTCTTCGCATTACCTAGTATAGGCCATTCGTGCGTTTGAACTTGGAATAGCTTATACATGTAGCAAATTGAGTATTTAGAACGAATCAGCTCGTTATCTCTAAGCTTTGAAGTAAAACGTGATTGATTCGTATTACTTTACTATACTATTGTATTAAGTGAGCTTAAAGTTTTGTCTAATTTGCAATATAAATCCTCTAGAGGACAGATCAACAAGCTAAACATAAGAAAGAGAAGCTCTTATTAAAAGAAAACAAAAACAGGTTTCGTTTACCATTTTTACATATTAAACTAACAATGAAGGACAGTATTAAAGCAGAACTGTTTAGTCATAGGTTTGCGAGTGCTTTGCGTCATGATACTGTAAGACTTAGTAGGCCTACGTTTCTTTAAACGAAGAACCTCAGTTACACATGTATGACCATGTATGAAGAGTATAAGGGAACAGCCGACTAGTTTTATTCATAGAGCGAGTATGAATGTTATCTGATTCGTGTCTGATTTATGTCTCACTGGAAAACAGAACAGACTCAGATCAGACGTTGCGCAATGCGGCGTTTGATCAGTCAGTGCCTTCACTATTTTCCATAAGTATAGAAACGTTTAGAAAAAAATACTCTTTACATCAAATTAGATTCCCCTAACACCGGAATGGACTATCCAAACAGCGAGCAGAATATTTCATTAGGAATTAATGGATTAAGCAGTATCTTACTTCGTATTTTAGCATACACGTTGCAGGATCATCTGATGGCTTTACTGTAAGGATGTTTTTGCCTTAGATTTTTTAGCAAAAGTATTATCGCACTTGATTATATGCGTTTCATTAGATTTTACGAATTCTGGACCTATGACCTAGTTGAAACTAACGATTAAACAACCGGGCCATGTAAGACTGGAGCCCCGACAAATCAGTTAGTAAGCACTGGCGGCTAATCCTGGGTTCGATTTCCGCTGGAGGTGGATTTCTTTTATCCGTAAATGGTGTTACTTTGCACACATCCTTTCATTATCACCCTCCCATCGTCCTGATATGACCGAAATCCTAAGGAAATGGACGTTAACCTGCAAGTCATCAATTTACTATTAACCAGCTAGGACCGGAGTACACAGTTAGTATTTTTCTTCAATACTGGGCTCAAAAATGGTTAAACATGCACATACGCTCGCCGGGTCTCGAGGAACATACAGGTATTGAAAACTGAGGGCGAAATCTCCGAAAAGCATGGCTCAAAGTTGTTTCCAATTCTGACAGTTATAACATTTCAACCCAAATTTAAATCATTCAATACCATGATCCAGCATGTTTAGCTCACCTAAGCCGAAGGTTCATAAGGTAAGCTTATAGTATAATTAAGAAACTAAGTTAGTACAGGAAATAGCCGTGCTCCTTCTTTTATGTGCGTTAAGCTTTAAGTTTCACTAAGTACATATAGGCGGCCAATTGTTATTTTGCTTTTCCAGTTTATATGAATCAGGGTAGTCTGATCTTAGCATTCACTACATGTTACAAGCACTTTTTTCACGCAGTTTACAGCAATTTATAGTCTTTTACGCCTTATTGTTCAGTCAACGTTAGAGTGCCGTCGCGTTATCTCGACGTTAACGGTACATCTACGTTATTTTTCCGTGATATCAATGTGGTTTCGCATTTATACGAGATCAGCATTAGTTTTGCAAACGTTCATCGACGTCGAATTGACGTCGTTTAGATGTTTTAATCACGTTGACTACACGCTTAACTTTGCTTTTAGGATTGCTGAATATTATAATGTCTTAGTTTGTGTTTCATATCGTAAACGTCTTTGGGCTAGCGACTTTATCGACGTTATGCCGACTTTATGATGTTTTCTTGTTGCGCTCCCGTTGTTTGACGTCACGATATACATGTTATGTAGGTAGGTGGGTAGGTAATTTGAAAATGGTCAAGGTTACAGAACTCTATACTTAGGCCGTTGCCAGAAAAGAGTGGCCAACCAGTCCGACAAACAGTCTTGAAAGTTGTTATTGACACCAGAGGACCATGCATTTCGTTTTGTAAAAATTAGCATTACTAAAATGACCATATTAGACTAATAAATACAAACATACCGTATTGTCGTCATAAACGCCCATGTTATAATAAACATCCCCTGCCTCTAATCGAGATGAATAAAATCACCTAAGGTATATGGCTTTACCTTTATGTCTTCAATTAGCTGTTTAAAGGGGAACACCTAGAGAAGTAAATTCTTTCCTGTGAGAGTTTTCACTATTGAGAATGGAAGTAAAACAAACAAAAAAAAAGAATGAAAGTAGTAGAACTGCTGCCTCTGAAAGTGTTTCCATTCACCTTAATATTGTTTTAAAAAGTACTTTGGCAATGGCTAATTTACTACTAGCTAGGCTCTAATTAACTCCCCCTTGGAAAAATGCAACGCCCCCGGGAATAATGTATATTTATTAAATGAACCAACATCTAATTATTCTCACATTTTCCCGACTCTCACTTTGCGCAGACACAATACATGAATTGTCTTACACAGAGTGAGAATTCCAATTTTGCGCAACAAAGCGAGAATTGCTACTTTTCGCAGGACAATTTGGAAATTGTACCGATTCCTACTTTGCGAAGAACATTTGGTTTAGTGCTGCTTTTATGGAATCATAGTTTGGATGGTTATTCGTTTATTATTTCTATCATGCCGTTGAGCCTACATGCGTTGAAACAGCATTGGAATTTAAAGAGTAACTACACTTCAGGAACTGACTGAATCAGATCCCAAACCCTATCCCCAACATTAAAGGGAACGATTGACAAAGACATCCCAACAAACAATAAATTACAAGTGATAAGCCGAGTCAGCAGCTCTTTCCCAAATAGATGGCAACTCAGCTATCTTTATTGAACTAAATAATTTAGACCAACAGACGGGTTACAACGGACTAAGCAAATTATATGAGAAATATTTAACTATTATTGTTACCTATTTTCTATTTTTATGATAGAAGGATTAAACTGAGAACACAATAAATTAAACAGCACCGAACATAAAACAAATGCAACCGCAACAAAAGTACCGCCTTGGGACGGTCAGTAATAACTACTGGGGGGTTTAAACCGGTTTTACTGGGCCCAAACCTTCACCCTCACCCTCCGCAGCGGTGCACACAATTAGTTGGTAGGTCGGTTCGTATGGAGGTCCCCTAACTCATCAGAGAGTCATCACGGTCAACAATTAAGATCAAGAAAAGACCGTGATGAAGCATGGATGAGGACTCGACAGCCTAAACGTGTTGAGACACCCGGAGATCCCTGGGGCGTCAGCAACACCACTGGAGTACTGGAGCGAAAGAAGACCACCAGTTGAACCCCGGTGGGCCAAGAAACAGACAAACATCCGGCCCCAACCAACTAATATATAGCTTTATGTAGGGGCTATCATAGTGTCTGAACCCTGACCCACCGGCGTGCAATTAAAGAGGACAGCAAAGTTGTCAACCGTGATTGGGTTAACCACTAAGCATGCAGACTGTCGCATTACATCTATGTTATAGCCAATGCGTTTAAATCGTATAATTTTCTTAAATTGATCGGGAAATTCTGTTTTCCCTACGATTTTGCGTAATTTATATACTAAGTCACCACAAAATTCAGGTTCCGAAAGGCCTTGTTGCAAAAGTGACCTTAACCCTATATTATATTTAGAAACCAATTCAAAGTGTCTACGATAAAACTTAGAAAAAGCTTTCCGAAGTTTATGATACCGATACCCCTGCTGTAAAAGCTTGGCAGTCAAACTTTTATTACGAGCATTGAAGTCAGCCAGATGACTAGACACCCTAGCGAAGCGAATAAGCTGAGAAATGTAAACACCATAAGAAGTGGTGCGGGGAACATCACCATCCAAAAACGGAAAATTAACAATGTCGAAATCAAAATCATCGCGTTTGTCATAATTTTAGATGAAACAAATCCATCTAAAATAGATAAATATAATCCAAAAATGGGGCCTCGGTATCAGAAGTATTTGCTTTATTTAACTGCAATTCAGCAGGATAAATTTGACTAACCATTTCTTCAAAATAAGGGTTGTCAATAATTAAAAGGTCGTCCAAGTATCTAGACATTGAGTTGAATGCTTCAATGACATGAGCTTGAGTATCATCAGAAAGAGACATCATAAATTTAAAGAGTAACTACACTTCAGGAACTGACTGAATCAGATCCCAAACCCTATTCCCAACATCAAAGGGAAAGATTGACAAAGACATCCCAACAAACAATAAATTACAAGTGATAATTTTCATAGCAAAATAGAAACAAATCTGCTACAAGAGGAGCGCAATTAGTGCCCATCGGAATTCCTATAATTTGTCTGTGTAACTTAGTACCGAATCTGATGAAAATGTTATCTAGAAGATATACTTAAGCATCACAAACATTTTGGCAAGACCACATTTTAAACCTTTTTTGGTCATCGGAAGTAAAAAAAGCATGTTTATCATTGCAAGCAAGATAACGAGCACCCTCTCTCTGAAAAGTAGTCTCAATTAAATTTATTAGTTTCTTTTTTATTAAATTATGGGGCAAAGTTGTATAGAGTGTAGAAAAATCGTATGTGGACAAACTAGACGCGCGATATCCTCTAGACTTCAGTTTATCAAGAACCTCGGTAGAATTTTTAATTGACCAAAACAATTTTTTTCCTGACCGTTCGTAAACTTTTTCACAGTACCTAATTACATGAATTCTGATAGCGGTAAGGCAAGAACTTAATAATTTGGAAAGTTCAGTAGTGGTACAAGCACTAGAATTAGCAATAAACCTGGCTTTATATGGTCGTTTATGAAGTTTAGGTAACCAGTACATCGTAGAAAGCTTGTCCTGCCGTTCCTCTACATTTACAGAAAACTTGAGGGCTATATTATTACAGTGCCTATAGACAACAGACTTTTCATCTTCTGAAGTCTCTTCATAGGCCTTAGTGCCGCCAAGTTCTTGTTTCAATGTGTTAATATAGTGTAACCGTCAAACAACGACAACGTTATTTGCAGCCTTGTCTGCTGGAACCAGAACGTACCTACTATGAAACTTGGATACCCAACTTCAGGTGACGGAATGTTGATTTAGGTTTAGGCGGCAAAAGCTTTGTGTTTTGGGAATAGAATTTAATACGTTTATCCATTACATTAAAAATGTTCACCTTCCATTCCTTTAAGGCATCAGACTCAACGTCAAATCGCTGCGTTTTTACATGTATATTCTGTTTGGGCTACACTGTTTTAGGATGTCAAATATTTCCTCTCGACGCACGTACTTAGGGTATGAGAACGTAACAAGTATGGCAGTTCACACTTTCAAACAAGAGGGCCATGAGGCCCTGAATCGCTCACCTGAGTAACAATCTGACCCAACCCCCGACCCCCTCTCGGTATGGTAAGTTTTGACCCAAGGGAACTTGGTTGGCAGGATTTATGTAGGGGACCACTAAACTTTGCTTTATTATAATATATAAGCTCTGGGTCTTATGATTTCAGAGAAGAAGATTTTTTTTTTGATTTTTTTCCATTATAAGTCTAAGAAAGCTAATGACCCCCTGGGGTGTGGCCAATTTGGATCCCAGGGGCATGGTTGGCAGGATTTATGTAGAGGACCACTAAACATTGCTACATACTAAATATCTTAGCTCTCTGCCTAATGGTTTCAGAGGAGAAGATTTTTGAAGGTTCTTAAATTAGCTATACAGGCTCTATGAAGCCCTAGGGTGTGGCCAGTTTGGACCCAGGTGCTTGATTGGCAGAATTTATATGGGGGACCACTAAATGTTGCTACATACTAAAAATATAAGCTCTGGGCCTCATGCTTTCAGAGCTTTCAGAGAAGAAGATTTTTTTAAGTTTTTTGCATTGTAAGTCTATGAGTCAAATGCCACCGAGGCGTGGCCAGTTTGGACCCCAGGAGCATCGTTGGCAGGATTTATGTAGAGGACTACTAAACATTGCTACATACTAAATGTCTTTGCTCTCTGCCTCATGGTTTCAGAGAAGAAGATTTTGAAGGTTCTTTAGCTATATAGCTTTACTTAAACAAAAGACCCCCTGGGGTGTGGCCAGTTTGGACCCCCAGGGTTTGATTGGCAGGATTTATGTGGGGGACCACTAACCATGACATGAGATAATGACCCTGGGGCGTGGCCAGTTTGGACCCCAGGGGCATGGTTGGCAGGATTTATGTAGAGGACTACTAAACATTGCTACATACTAAATGTCTTTGCTCTCTGCCTCATGGTTTTAGAGAAGAAGATTTTGAAGGTTCTTTAGCTATATAGCCCTACTTAAACAAAAGACCCCCTGGGGTGTGGCCAGTTTGGACCCCAAGGGTTTGATTGGCAGGATTTATGTGGGGGACCACTAACCATTGCTACATACTAAATAAATAAGCTCTGGGCCTCATGGTTCCAAAAAAAGAAGATTTTTTAAGATTTTCTCATTGTAAGCCTATGGGAGATAATGACCCTGGGGCGTGGGCAGTTTGGATCCCAGGGGCATGGTTGGCAGGATTTATGTAGAGGACTACTAAACATTGCTACATACTAAATGTCTTTGCTCTCTGCCTCATGGTTTCAAAGAAGAAGATTTTTGAATGTTCTTTAGCTATATAACTCTATATAAACAAAAGACCCCCTGAGGTGTGGCCTGTTTGGACCCCAGGGGCTTGATTGGCAGGATTTATATTAGGGACCACTTACTATTGCTACATACTAAATATAAAAGCTCTGGGCCTCATGGTTTCAGAGAAGAAGATTTTTTAAGGTTTTCCCATTGTAAGTCTATGGGAGCTAAGGACCCCTGAGGCATGGCCAGTTTGGACCCCAGGCGCTTTATTGGCAGGATTTTTGTGGGGGACCACTAACCATTGCTACATACAAAATATAAAGGCTCTGGGCCTCATGGTTTCAAAAAAGAATTTTTTTTAAGATTTTTTCATTGTAAGTCTATGGGAGATAAGGACCCCATGGCGAGGCCAGTTTGGACCCCAGGGGCATGGTTGGCATGAATTATGTAGAGGACTACTAAACGTTGCTACATACTAAATGTCTTTACTCTCTGCCTCATGGTTTCAGAGAAGAAGATTAGCTATATAGCTCTATATAAACAAAAGACCCCCTGAGGTGTGGCCAGTTTTGACCCCAGGAGCTTGATTGGCAGGATTTATGTGGGGGACCACTAACCATTGCTACATACTAAATACATAAGCTCTGGGCCTCATGGTTTCAGAGAAGAAGATTTTTTTAAGATTTTTTCATTGTTAGTCTATGGGAGCTAATGACCCCCGGGGCGTGGCCAGTTTGGACCCCAGGGGCATGGTTGGCAGGATTTATGTAGAGGACAATTAAACATCGCTACACACTAAATGATTTTGCTCTCTGCCTCATGGTTTTAAAGAAGAAGATTTTTGAAGGTTATTTAGCTATATAGTTATATTTAAACAAATGACCCCCTGGGGTGTGGCCAATTTTGACCCCAGGGGCTTGATTGGCAGGGTTTACGTTGGAGACCACTAACCATTGCTACATACTAAATACATAAGCTCTGGGCCTGATGGTTTCAGAGAAGAAGTTTTTTTTAGATTTTTCCATTGTAAGTCTATGGGAGCTATGACCCCCGGGGCGTGGCCAGTTTGGACCCCAGGGGCATGGTTGGCAGGATTTATGTAGAGGACTACTAAACATCGCTACACACTTAATGTCTTTGCTCTCAGCCTCATGCTTTCAAAGAAGAAGATTTTTGAAGATTATTTAGCTATATAGCTCTATACAAACAAAAGACCCCCTGGGGTGTGGCCAGTTTTGACCCCAGGGGCTTGATTGGCAGGACTTATGTTGGGGACCACTAGACATTGCTACATACTAAATACATAAGCTCTGGGCCTCATGAATTCAGAGAAGAAGTTTTTTTAAAATTTTTCCATTGTAAGTCTATGGGAGCTAATGACCCCCGGGGCGTGGCCAGTTTGGACCCCAGGGGCATGGTTGGCAGGATTTATGTAGAGGACTTCTAAACATTGCTACATACTAAATGTCTTTGCTCTCAGCCTCATGGTTTCAAAGAAGAAGATTTTTGAAGGTTTTTTAGCTATATAGCTCTATATAAACAAAAGACCCCCTGGCGTGTGGCCAGTTTTGACCCCAGGGGCTTGATTGGCAGGACTTATGTTGGGGACCACTAACCATTGCTACATACTAAATATAAAAGCTCTGGGCCTCATGGTTTCAGAGAAGAAGATTTTTTTAAGATTTTTCCATTGTAAGTCTATGGGAGCTAATGACCCCCGGGGCGTGGCCAGTTTGGACCCCAGGGTTATGGTTGGCAGGATTTATGTAGAGGACTACTAAACATCGCTACACACTAAATGTCTTTGCTCTCTGCCTCATGGTTTCAAAGAAGAAGATTTTTGAAGGTTATTTAGCTATATAGCTCTATATAAACAAAAGACCCCCTGGGGTGTGGCCAGTGTGACCCCAGGGGCTTAATTGGCAGGATTTATGTGGGGGACCACTAACCATTGCTACATACTAAATACATAAGCTCTGGGCCTCATGGTTTCAGAGAAGAAGTTTTTTTAAGATTTTCCCATTGTAAGTCTATGGGAGCTAATGACCCCCAGGGCGTGGCCAGTTTAGACCCCAGGAGCTTGATTGGCAGGATTTATGTGGGGGGCCACTAACCATTGCTACATACTAAATATTTAAGCTTTGAGCCTCATGGTTTCAGAGAAGAAGATTTTTTTAAGTTTTTCCCATTATAAGTCTATGGGAGCTATATGTTGCCATGGCAACCAGAGTTCCAACCCAATCTGCCCTTAAACCTTATGCAGGAAATCCCCCACCCCAACAATGCTACACATAAAATTTGACCATGATTGGCCAAGTGGTTATGGAGATATTCTTGTTTGAAAATGTGAACGGACGACGACGGACGACGGACAACGGACGACAGAGCCTCCCTATACTATAAGCTCACCTTGTGAGCCTACGGCTCAGGTGAGCTAATAAACAGGCTGCAATTCTATAGGATTCGATGACCCCATGGGGTGTGGCAAGTTTGGACCCCAGGGTTTTGATTGGCAGGATTTATGTAGAGGACACCATACACTGCAACATACTAAATACATAAGCTCTTGGCCCCATTGTAAGTCTATGGGAGCTAATGACCCCCTGGGCGTTGCCAATTTGGGCCCCAGGAGCATGGTTGGCAGGATTTATGTAGGGGACCACTAGACATTGGTACATACTAAATACATAAGCTCTGGGCCTCATGGTTTCAGAGAAGAAGTTTTTTTAAGATTTTCCCATTGTAAGTCTATGGGAGCTAATGACCCCCAGGGCGTGGCCAATTTAGACCCCAGGAGCTTGATTGGCATGATTTATGTGGGGGGCCACTAACCATTGCTACATACTAAATATTTAAGCTTTGAGCCTCATGGTTTCAGAGAAGAAGATTTTTTTAAGTTTTTCCCATTATAAGTCTATGGGAGCTATATGTTGCCATGGCAACCAGAGTTCCAACCCAATCTGCCCTTAAACCTTATGCAGGAAATCCCCCACCCCAACAATGCTACACATAAAATTTGACCATGATTGGCCAAGTGGTTATGGAGATATTCTTGTTTGAAAATGTGAACGGACGACGACGGACGACGGACAACGGACGACAGAGCCTCCCTATACTATAAGCTCACCTTGTGAGCCTACGGCTCAGGTGAGCTAATAAACAGGCTGCAATTCTATAGGATTCGATGACCCCATGGGGTGTGGCAAGTTTGGACCCCAGGGTTTTGATTGGCAGGATTTATGTAGAGGACACCATACACTGCAACATACTAAATACATAAGCTCTTGGCCCCATTGTAAGTCTATGGGAGCTAATGACCCCCTGGGCGTTGCCAATTTGGGCCCCAGGAGCATGGTTGGCAGGATTTATGTAGGGGACCACTAGACATTGGTACATACTAAATATGTAAATTCTGGGCCTCATTGTTTCAGAGAAGAAGATTTTTTAAGATTTTCCCATTGTAAGTCTATGGGAGTTAATGACCCCCGGGGCGTGGCCAATTTGGGCCCCAGGGGCATGGTTGGCAGGATTTATGTAGGGGACCACTAGACATTGGTACATTCTAAATGTGTAAGCTCTGGGCCCCATGGTTTCAGAGAAGAAGATTTTTTAAGATTTTCCCATTGTAAGTCTATGGGGGCTAATGACTCCCGGGGCGTGGCCAATTTGGGCCCCAGGGGCATGGTTGGCAGGATTTATGTAGGGGACCACTAGACATTGGTACACACTAAATATGTAAGCTCTGGGCCTCATGGTTTCAGAGAAGAAGATGTTTTAAGATTTTCCCATTGTAAGTCTATGGGAGCTAATACCCCCCGGGGCGTGGCCAATTTGGGCCCCAGGAGCATAGTTGGCAGGATTTATGTACGGCACAACTAGACATTGCTGCATACTAAATATGTAAGCTCTGGGTCCCATGGTTTCAGAGAAGAAGATTTTTTAAGATTTTCCCATTGTAAGTCTATGGGAGCTAATGACCCCCGGGGCGTGGCCAATTTGGGCCCCAGGGGCATGGTTTGCAGGATTTATGTAGGGGACCACTAGACATTGGTACATACTTAATATGTAAGCTCTGGGCCTCATGGTTTCAGAGAAGAAGATTTTTGAAGTTTTTCCCATTATAAGTCTATGGGAGCTATATGTTGCCATGGCAACCAGAGTTCCAACCCAATCTGCCCTAAAACCTTATGCAGTCAATCCCCCACCCCAACAATGCTACACATAAAATTTGATCAAGATTGGCCTGCTGGTGTAGGAGATATTGGTGTTAAAATGTGTGGACGACAACGACGACGCCGACGACGCCGACGACGGACGACGGACCATGGCTATACTATAAGCTCACCTTGACAGGTGAGCTAACAAGAATATCTCGAAGGCCAATGATGAGCCTTTGAAGCATGCTGGATCAGTGACGATCCATATAAGCCTGTAGACCAACCCAGTCTGATCTGCTTCTGCCAAACTCAGTATACTTGTAACTCTGCCAATCAGGTCATGATGAAATTTTGTCTGTAGCATTGTTGGAGTGGCAATTGACTGCATAAAGTTTTGGGACTGAACTTTCAGTTTTAATCGGAATTTCTTCAAACTTGCAGGTATCGAGGACAGGCTAAACATGACGGAAAAGTTTGAATTTGAGCCATGTCGGATTATTTTACCCATTGGCAAAAAAAAAATTGTATCGGGCAGAGCAACTTTATTTTTTATCCATTGTTGCAGATTAATTTCGATCAAACTTGTTGGTAACTAGGACAGGCTAAGATCTCGGACGAGTTCGAAATACGGCTACATTGTACAATTTGTTTCGGTGTTGCTTGCCTTTGGCTGCCAAAAAGACCATATTTGACCTTGTCCCAGGTATAACAACTTTATGCAACTTGAAGTTAATCAGGAAAGGCACAAAAGCTCAGACGCGTTTGAATTTGGGATAGATCAGAATGTTCTTTTCGGAGTAAACTGGCCTATGAAGACCGATGAGTTCCAAATTCGGTGATATTGAACTATTTGCCTTGTAGTTACTCGTCCTTGTGTGCTTAAATATACCATAGTTGGCTTTATTCCTGGCATAGCGACTTTTACCTAATGCATGTTGCAGTGGTGGAGAAATGTAGAAAAACAGGATTCTAGGATTGTAACTCTGTCTCAATTTAGCCGTTTTTACAAATACAGTGTACTACCAATACATATACAAGCCCTACAGAAGGGAAGCACACCATTTAGGTAACATAACAGGATTAAATGCAACAAAAGACCTCTGACGGTATCAATGCATATTTGCCTATTTTTCCACAAATTTTTGCAACTTCCTCGGGCAGCAAATGTTGAAATATTTCGAATTAATATGTAGACTTGTGTACTATAAAGACGTTTTAACAGTGATGTTGAAAAATTAGTATGCCTCTAAACTAACTTAAAACGATTTTATCAAGTGGGGTACGTGAAGTTTTCAGTCTCTGAAAATAAGTTCATTTTTTTGGGTTGTGTATTATATCGAAATTTTAATTGATAAATATGCTAAAATTGACGTAGACACTACTGTTGCTGATATTAGCCTACATTTTCTTCAATAATAAGGACTTTAGCCTATTTTTAGATATAAAGGGTGTAAGTACCCCACCCACTTTTTCAGTTTTTCAGCTGTAGACTATCTTTCCCTCAGGGCCTTAGCAAGCCACTTACATGTAATGTGTATTATTATAGTACACACATACATGCAAAGTGGCTAGCTGAGGCGGGAGGAGGGGGCTGTATCCATTATGTTTAATTAAAAAAATAAATTTGGCTTTTATCACCAAATTTGAAGTCTGTGTGCTAAAAATCAGAAACTAAATTCAAAGCCAGTTAGGAGAAGCTGAGAGCACCAAATTTCAAGAGAAATTCTTGGGTGTATCAATAATTTAATTTTGACTAACTTGATAGGCATATTAAGATTGCAACTGTCAGAGGTCCTTAGAGACGAGATATGGTTCAAACGCTTGCCTCTTCGCGTTACATGTAGTTACATACCTTGCCTATGTTGATACAATATTTGATTAGTAATAACCTCCATTCCTAAGATCAAGCGGCATGCATACAATATTGGGCAGACGTTTAGGTGGCTTACCACTAAATATTTTACATAGAAGACAAAAGTAACAGTTCAAGGCCTGCTTGATAAACTACACATACAATTCCTTCCAAACCTCTCTTGTTTTAATAGTCCACTCTAGTACTTCAAATTTCAGTGGGAAAAAAAGACATGCTTCCCTGCTCCGGAAGCCATGATTCTGTCAAGCGTTTGTTTACCAACAGATTCGCAGTAAAAAGATATGATATTTTCTGTGGAGGGGGTCCCAAACTAAAATAACTACATTTATTTCCTGAGTGAATGAAAAAAATTCTAACCCCCTTCAAAATATTTTATTTGGACACCTCTTTTCTAATCTTAGTATAAATTTAATCCATCTGACCAGTGACAAGCTCCATATGAATTTTCCTCTGGACCTAAACTTCTCCCCCAAAGGGGCGGACCCGCACCTCATGAATATTTAGTGTAAAGCTACCTATAAGAGAAGGTTACGTCGTGTGTCGATTTGAAGAAATAGAGCATTTACCGCTGAATCGTATCTGAAGTTGTTGCTTTGGAATGGTAATACAAGGAAAGTCAAAATTATAGGCTCTGATTGCGATAAAGCGAATATATTGGAAAGTACGTCCTATCCATCACTCACACTGGCAGCAAATTACTTCTTATTGAGACCTCCAGTGAGAGATGGCGAATTAAACGATCGATTAATTGCATGACAGATCTGGTACAATGGAGGATACAAGGATTCACAACGCAGCGTATAATGGGGCGTTAAAGCATGCTGAATCAGTGAAGATCCATAAAAGCCTGTAGTCCCTGCAGTCTAAAAGGATTCTATCAAACTCAGTACACTTGTTGGGAACGCAACCCTGCCTTTTTTACATTTCCTTTAAGAGTAATAATATCTTTGTAGTCCAGGGGCCGTATTCATAAAACGACTTAAGTAGTTGCTATGCTGTTGCTAAGGCTAAATTTCTTTGAAGGAGATTCCCTACAACTATGAAATTTGCCCTGGAGGAACAGTCTTACAAAGACTGTTCCTCCAGAACAATTTTCATTGTTGTATGGAATCTCCTTTATAGATATTTAGCCTTGGCAACAGCATAGCAACGACTTAAGTTGTTTTATGAATACGGCCCCAGAAGAGCAAATGGATGTCAGAATAGTTGCTATCTTTGCAAAATGACGGAAAATCGTGGAGGTGTACAATTAAATTCGCATCTTACTTACGCTACGAGATGAGAAAGTACACTAAAAGGGGACTACATGTAAGACAACACATTTGCATAAGGCTAAGTGAACCGTTTTGTTTCACTAGATAGGTGGCCGCTATGGTCACTACGCTCGTACATGCTACCGTACAACAGAGAAGCATACGAAAGATGAACCAAAGCAGCGTTGGAATGGTCATTATTAGATAGACTGGGAAGCAACTGTTTTATGTGTCAGCCCGAGCTCTAGGGTCTGTCATGGACCCTGTCAAGTTTCTGTCAGCCGTCTAGCCCATGAATAAAACATCACTGAAACAATATGAGCCGCGACACGACAAAACCAACAATGTGGCTGTGCACCCAGTGCAGACTCAGATCAGCCTGGGCATCCACCCAGTCTGATCAGAGTCTTCACTGTCCGCATGGAGGTAGCGTAGAACCTTAGCTACACTTTAAGCGCTTAGCGAAGAGTCTGATCAAATTTGGCGGATGCCCATGTTGATCTGAGTCTGCGCTGGGCGCACGACCACATTGTTGGTTTTGTCGCGTCGCGGCTCATATAAATCAACCTGAAGAAAAAACAACGTGCTGAAAGTAAGGGAGAATTCGACAGAAAAGGCGAAACTAGAACTCTGGTGAAAAAAAAGTTAACCCCATGATAACAAATCAGGTATGAACGAAATTCAAAACAACAAGCTTAATATCGCAATCGTCATTATGTCTGGAGTATTACAGTAAAGCGATATAAAATGACCATGACTTTTGAAGAGTATAACTAGCAGCACTGATTGTGATCAGGCGCTGCGAATAGAGCGGAGTACTAATCTGAGTCTTCACTGACAAACATGTTTTAAGGTAACAGTTTACATGACACTGCTCCCATATATTCTAGAAAAAGATACTCTGAACACTCGGCAAATGATTAACAGCCTGTTTTAAGGTCAGAGGGCGGAGCTACAATCAAACTGATAAAAGATTAACCCCAATCAGTTTTGTTATTGATAAAATATAATAACAATCAAAAGTCAACCATTTTCCAGGTAGATTTCTGCAGACGAGCAACAACCAATCAGATCTATTACAACTGGCTCTTTACAACCTAACTTTAGTTGATTGGGGAAAAGCTAATGTTAGCTACCTAATTTTGAGTATTATAGTCCACCAAGGACTTTAACAGTTTTGTTTTATGAAGAGTATGGATAAAAGCGAGACTCCTTTCTCGTTCTAGTGCGCTAGTGCACGCTTCTTTCTCCATTCGTAAATAGTTAATTAAATACCGTTTTAGTGAAGTTATTAAAGTGCTTATGTAAACATTGCAGTATGTACTGTACGCGTTAATCATACACATTTGAAAGGATTGAACTTAGTTTCGTATTTGTTTTCTTCGTTGTTAAGACAGAGGATTTACATTCCTAAACATCTAGATTTTTCTAATGAGACTGATTTAGTTGTTTTGTATTGTTTTTAAAGGGAAAACTCATTTTGTAGCAGAACATCATTAGACTGGTTTTGATATTTGGAGTCACTCTAGAGAGACAAAAACCACGTTTTGTTGCCAAAAAATACGGGTTTCATAGAGGATCTTCCATGAGTGCTCATGTATTATTGAATTTATTAAACGAGTTGGGGAAAAAGATAAGATGCGAGGCTCTGCCGAGCATCTTATCATTTTCACCAACGAGTTTAATAAATTCAATAATACAAGAGCACGAATGCAAGATTCTTTTTATCATATGACACTAAAATCGCATTTTATTAGCAAATTTTGCACTAAAACGTCATGATTTCGCCATTAGAAAACGTGATGTTTTATGGACGTCAACGCATAACGTTACGACGTAATTTGCATATTTAATCCACTAGTGGATTATAGAATTTAATGCATGGCTTTATTACACTCTCAAATGCGACGTCATATGATAAAGTGTATTATTATATGACCAAGATGTAACACGCAATTTCATTGGCTGTTTTGACGTCACGTGCCGGTCAATATTTTGTGATATTCACCGGCCTGTCAGTGAATATTACTTTTACGCTGACGTCATTTTATTTTCGTGACGTAACGTCTGATGTACGTTAATGTTAATGGCGTAACGTCGCGAGATAATACCATGTAGTACCTTCATAAATATCTAAGGAAACTGAATTTAGAATTATCATATAATAAAACAATTGTTGACCTTTATTTCGGTGATTATGCAGTTTTATTGACCTGCAAACATAACATATTGACCTCCGCTTCGCGTCGGTCAATATGATGTTTGCAGGTCTATAAAACTGCATATTCACCTCAAGAAAGGTCAATAATTGTATAATATTCGACAGTTTTTTTCATATTCGCGATCAGTTTGAGACTCCTTCTTAGCTTTACAGTTGCAAAGAAAGTTTGGTGTAAGTGTTGCACTGGAAATAACCCCAAACTCCAGAATAACCTGCAATCAAACTATACTGCTAATTTTCTTTTTCAAAATGCGATCAAAAGAAGACAGTCGATAATGCGCACGATAAACTCGTATCCTACTGAAATATTTTGGGGACAGTCCATACCATAGCAACCTTACACATCAATGAATGAGAAAGTGGACTTCCTTGTTCATTATGACATTTTATGAATACATAATACAGAAACAATGCCAAACATATCGACTATTGTCTATGAAATGTCATCTGATTGCGATGGCTGTATTGTAAAAGTCAATCAGGCCCCGAGGTTATAAAACTTTTTTCGTGCTCAACTCAGCTGAGCATGAAATTTTCTCTGCTGATAAATATGAAAATGCCAACTAATGTTGGCATTTTCATATTCATAAGCAGGGAAAATTTCATACTCAGCCAAACTGAGCAAGAAAACAAACGTACTTATCAGTAATTTGCTTTTTATTAGCAGGTAAAATTTCATGCTCAACTCAGCTGAGCATGAAAAAAGTTTTATAACCTCGGGCCCAGATCATGTTTACGAAGTTTACGTCTTCTATATCTGTATTACTCTGCCAATCAAAAGTGACAGTATCTGCATCATCTGTCGCGCCATTTTTATTCAGAACAACATGCACAAAACTCCGTCTCAATATATCGTACCTTAGTCATTCATACGCCTTAACACTTCATTGTATCTAATTCATATTCTGAACCGTTTCACTGTATGAAACACATTATCAGTAGAAGAAACTCCCCCGATCGGGAATCAGTGACCTTTGGTGAACTTTGAGAATTTGACAGGTAAATGTTACTAAAATTAGTAAATTGTCACTCGATCGGGAACATTTCAGTCATTTTTATAGTGCCCTCACAAAACTCAAAACATGTGTCACAGTTTTCACTTAATCTGCATGAAACTTTACCATCTTAAAAATGAATGATATATCTAAATTTCTACCGCGCAGATTTTTTTTAAAAGTCTTAATTTGAAAGTTATTGAAATATGAATATATGATTTTTCTAAAAATAATTCTGATTCCCGATCGGGGACTGAAAATGTTTAAGATGCTTGATCGGGAAACATTTAACAACATCTTAACTCAATGTTCCTAATCGGGAGCACTTCGCTGAATATTTTCATTTCACCTTAAAAGACAGGCATCCAGTACCAAAAATGTGATGAAAATGCAATGAGCATTTTGATTCTGTCAACCCATCTTAAGTCCAGTCAAGGCAAAAATATTTCTTCATCTTGTTGGTCTTCTGATATGTCATAAAAAAGTGAAACAAAGGTTACAGAGGCTCCTAATATAATTAATTTTGACTATTAGTGCTTCCCGTTATGAAACCACCAATTCCTGTTTAGGAATCAGTGATTCCTGTTTGAGAACAGATTCTTTTTAAGTGGTCAGCTACTCGATGTGTAAAACATTGCTAACTAGACAAATGAGCAGAGGCTAACGTAACCCCCCGGCCAGCGCCACTGTCTAATAAAAACAAAGCTTTAAAGCAAATGTTTACAAACAGACAGACAGACAATCTACATTGTATAACAAACCCAGTGAAAGGCCTATAGACATAAGGTGCCATTTAAAACTTGCATCAGCAGAAAACATACAAATTTAACACAAAGTTCCAACACAAATTTACATATTATTTCTATGTCTGTGACTTTGACCTTAAGTCAACAGCAGCATCCAGATGATGTCAACTAATCACTTTCATCCTAGAAGTAAACCTAGTAGCATAACCAAAGGTTGAATTGAAGTACATTCAAACTATCAGCAAAAATACGAATTAACATATAGCTTTAACGCGCAGAGTATACAAATTTTGAAGTCTGTGACCTTGACATTAAGTCAGCCGCAGCATCCAGATGATGTCAACTAACCTGTTTCAACCTAGAGGTAAAACTAGTAGCATTGCAAAAGGTTCTATTCAAGTATGTTCAAAATATAAGCATAAAATACAGCTGAATACAAAACTTTAACGCAAATGGTATACAAATTCCTAACTTCGGTCTGTGACTTTGACCTTGTTTCAGCAGCAACATCCAGATGATGTAAACTTATATGTACATATTTATCCTGTACTAACACTAAGCACATGTGAACAAGTAACAGCTAAGTCTTTCAGAAAAACAGAGCAAAAGCAGAAACTTAACCCAAGACTTTAACGCAGCTATAGTACAAATTTCAAAGTCTGTGACCTTGACCTCAGGCCAGCAGCAGCATCCAGATATTGCAAATTTATCAGGTTTCATCCTCTTCTAAAATAATAAGCATCTATGAACAAGTTCCAGTTAACAGAAGCAAAAAAAAGTTTAATGCAAAACTTTAACGCAAATGTTAACTTACATACGGACAGACTAACGGATAGACAGAAAGACGGCCAAACAAGATGAACGGAGGGAAAGACAAAAACTATATACCCCTCGACATACTTCGAATGCATGGGGTATAATGAACAACGTGGCTGGTTGTTTTGGAAAAACACATGGAACTGCTTGTTTTCATCAGAAATGGGATATTGATGATCAGAAAATTGAAGTTTAATTGGGAAATCTATTCTAGGAACACTAAACAAGATTGTTAAAAATGACAAGCATTCTACAAAAGTGTCTTACTGTAAAGGCTGTGTTGACTACCGGTATGTAACTACCAATTGTACAGGGTGTGGTAAAGGTAAAGGCAAAGTAATACAAACAGAAGTCTTTGTGCCTTTGCAAACTGCAGAGTCACAGACTAACGCTTCCATAGATGGAGTTTAGAAGGTATACTGCAAGAGTCTTAATTCTCTTTTTAGTCTCGTCAGTGATTTTTCATTTTGTAATTCTAGGCATGTAATTAAACAGAGTGAAAATATTTCTTGATAACAAGTTACAAATGAGTTTTGCTAGAGTGTACATGTCAATTGAGTGATAAACTTCAGGAACTGACTGAATCAGATCCCAAACCTTATCCCAAACAACAAAAAGGGAAAGACTGACATATACATGCAAACAGACAACAAAATCACAGGTAATAAGCCGAGATAGCAACTCCTTCCCAAACAGGTGGCAACTCAGTTACCTTTACTAAACTAAATAAGGACCTCTGACAGTTTCAATGCAAATTTGCCTATTTTTCAACAAATTACTGCAGCTTCCATGGGAAGCCAATGTTGATGATTTTGCATTAACATGTAGACTTATGCATTATAAAGAAGTTTTCATATTGATTTTGAAAAAAAATATCATGTCTGCAGACTAACTTTCACTGACTTTCTCAGGAGGGGTAAGTGGAATTTTCGGTCAACCAAAATACATCAAATTTTCGACTTTTCTTATTTACTGAAAATTATTTTGTTAAGCATGCTTAAAATAAAGCAAACACTACAATTGCATATAGCATGCAATTATATGTAAATAAAAAGTATGCTAGCCTGATTTTTAGATGCACTGGGTCTAATAACCTCACCCACTTTTCAGTTTTTCAGCTGTAGACTATTTCCCATCCCCCCCCCCCGCCCGTGCCTCAGCTTGCCATTCATATATAATGTGTATATTGACAGTACACACATACATGCAGAGTGGCTAGCTGAGGCACGGGGGAGGGGTATCTTTATAAAACTTTTCCTAATTTCCATACTTTTAATTATAAAAACATGTTTTTTTGCACCAAAAATCTCAGTCTATGTGTTTAATAACAGATAAATTGTTTTTGTGCCAATTAAAGGGAATTCTGAGGAATACGTTTCAGTGAAAATTTTGAAGTATACCAAAAGTTCATTTTTGACCACTTTTATAGGCAAATTTGCATTACAACTGTCAGAGGTCCTTTAGACATACAGAATAGTTAAGATGAAATCATTATAAATCAGTAAGTGCCGAACACAAAACATGTGTAACCGCAACGAAGGGACCGGCTTGGGACGGTCAGTGGCTCTAGCGGACTTCAATTTTCAAGTCCCATAAGAAGTTCACTGATGTAACAATCAGCCAATCTCTTTTCACCACATTAAATGAGTTTTGCGGTGATAACAATTGCCTGTGTTCCCAAATAACATCACAACTGACTAGCTAGTTGTACATGCCCATCAATAGACGAAAAAAATGACATTGGAATTAGTCAATCTGTACACTTGGCTAAGATAATCCATGCTCAGTGGCTTAATCTTCCTTTTTCATTTAAATCAATAGATTATTTAGTAACAATAAGTATATGACAGCTGGACTGGTACTGTGTGTATCACTTTGATGACAGTTAGGATGCTATTAACGACTTTGATTGCAGCTGAAGCATTTGTGTGGTCACAAACAATTTCATTGCTGTTAGGTCGGAGTTAAGTAAACAGCAAAGAAATAATTGTGAATTACATTGGCTAAACTTGTGTTTATATCTTGCAGAATAGCAATCTGTGCTTTTTACATTTTATGAAACCTCTCTACACCATAATTTATCCTTTGTAGTTTATACATATGAAGAAAAACAAAGACTTGCCTATGTCCTCGGTAGTGGAGGAAGGTAAAATATTGTGAACAACTGTGCAGAAGTAGGCTCTATCTAGCTTAAATCTCTAAATATATATGTCTTTCTGAAGAAACGACACAAAGTTCTACTGTCTTTCTTGAATGGAATACAAGACAATACAAGACCAGACCAGTTAGTGGCAAAGTGTGTCGCAATCAAACAAGTATACAGTTTGAGTTCTCCTTCTTCGGTAGCACCAGTATTTTTTACTAAAAATATGCTGCAATATCAGGTTTCTCAAAGTCGAGTTTGCATTGACATGAATGGAATGGTAGGACCTTGTGAAAGTTGTTGGCTTCACGAAGTACACAACCCATATCATTTCCTTTATCTGACTGCCAGTTAGCCTTTGATATTGACCAAGTTGATTCCTGATCAGGCATCATAAACATTTTCAGTCCCCAATCGGGAATCAGAATTATTTTTAAAAATTTTATATTTTCATAATTCAATAACTTTCAAATTAAGAACTTTTAAACAATTCTGCGCGGTAGAAATCTGGATATATCAATCATCTTTAAGTTGGTAAAGTTTCATGCATATTAAGTGAAAACTGTGACACATGTTTTGAGTTTTGTGAGGGCACTATGAAAATGACTGAAATGTTCCCGATCGAGTGACAATTTACTAATTTTAGTAACATATACCTGTCAAATTCTCAAAGTTCACCAAAGGTCATTGATTCCCGATCGGGGGAGTTTCTTCAACTGATTATATTGCAACGGGATATATGGTCAACAAGCCCATACTAGCAAGTATTATAGCCGATTCGATATTGTTTTCTTTTATTAGTGAAAAAAAGCTTCAAGTCAATTCCTGCTTTCATATTATACACTTTGCTAGATTACTCTTAGAGGGACAACCATTTTTTCTTAAATCAATAGTTTTGTCCTGATATATTCACGCTTATATTAACTCATATGTCTTTCAAATTAATAAATTAATTCTCTAAGGATTAAAGCTTAAGATAATTAGATAAGTGTGGGTTGTAAGGAGTGGTATTTATTTCATTCGCAGCAAAAGGTTTGAGTATAACTGGCTTAGACTCATTATTTGTCGACACGATGAATGATATATAATACAAGCTTGTAAGCACTGGCAATGCGAATAGTATCATATAAACTATATAGTTCAAATATTATTACTGTAAACGCCATTCCAATCTACAAAACATGATAAACATTTAAAAAGATGCCCAGTAGTACATGTACAGCTCTTTAAAAGCTTATATAAATGGGTTATGTATAATGTTCTGGCACGCACCTATAGATGTATTTGCAAAAAAAAAAAAAAAGAAAAAAAAAGTCAAATCAACAATCGTGCGTGGATAGAAATGCTGTTTAACCCCTTCCCCCTAAACATGCACACATTACTGTTAATTAAAATTCGCGGGTCGTCATTGTACAGGCGGACGAACCAAAGTATAAGTATGACAAGTATGACAAATAATATGACAATTTGTCATGTCTAACTGGCAACAGAAATAAGACTGTATGTCCACTATATGGCAATCATCTCGCATGAGGATCCATTACTAACTGTGAGCGATATGTTCGCAGTTAGTAATGGATCTTCATGCGAGAAGATCGCCATATAGCGGACATACAGTCATATTTCTGTTGCCAGTTAAACATGACAACTTGTCAACATTGTTTAAAAAGTACAAGAGAACATATCGAGCAATAAGCTTTAAGGTCTAAACTAAACGGCATCTGGGGACGTATTCATAAAACGACTTAAGTCGTTGCTATGGTGTTGCTAAGGCTAAATTTCTTTGAAGAAGATTCCCTACAACTATGAAATTTGCTCTGGAGGAACAGTCTTACAAAGACTGTTCCTCCAGACCAAATTTCATAGTTGTAGGGAATCTCCTTTATAGATATTTAGCCTTAGCAACCGCATAGCAACGACTTTAGTGGCTTTATGAATACGGCCCCAGGATGTTAGACTATATACGGCATGCAGTGTAAAGGGACAATCAATAAAACCTGACATTTTTTCCCACAAGAAGGCAAGTGGTGCAGACTATTTGCATAAAGAAATAGGTATTTCTCCTTACAATAAAATATAACTGACAAAACTAAACTAAACGAGACGTACCTTTATTTGCCTTTTTTTTTGTTTTTTTACTTTTCATTCATTTGATTAGGATAGAATAGTCTTCATACGTTTTATTACTTGTTGCTTTGGTTGGGCGGTGGAAGACGGCCCTCTTTGTACTTTTAGTGAAATATTAATTTAATTCAATTCCAAATTCAATTTTCGAGTGCTGAAAACAATAGCGCTACAAAACACACGTACGCCGCGACACGACAAAACCAACAAAGTGGCATGTAGCCCCAGCGAAGACTCAGATCAGCATGGGCTGAGTATTTGCTATTCGCTTGATTTAAAGCTAAGGGTATACGCTGTCACCATGCCGACAGCAAAGACTCTGCTCAGGCTAGGCGGATGCCCAGGCTGAACGAAGTATTCGCAGGGACTTTGTTGGTTTTGTCGTGTCGCGGCACATGTCGTTTGAAAGAAACACCGTAGCCAATAATGAACTACGATTTCTGAATAATGAGTTCATTAAAGCCAATGCACTGTCATGATAATGCACTCTCTGGAGTATTAACGCAATTATACAAGGAAACCTTTAGGCAACAAGAACAACAATTGTGAATGTAAATATTTGGTGAATAGTTCTTTTGAGGAAACGTAGAGTGATATATCTTAACTTAATTGTAGCGCTTATTGTATTATGTCACTCAAAGGGTGTCATTGTACCATCTAGAAAAAAGCGATAGTTATTTCCGTAACAAAAGAAAAAACAGATTTGCATTTACTTGATCTAAAGCAGATTCAGAAACGGCATGCTTCGATACATCTTTGAATGAGGGAAGATCAAAGAGGAGCAGTTATATTTCAGCCGCGACACGAGAAAATCAATAAAGTGGCTTGTGCGTCCCGCGCAGATTCAGATCAGCCTGGGCATCCGCTCAGAATCCTCGCTTGCGCTTAAAGGGTAGCTAAGGGTCTAAGCTACTTTTGTGCCGACAGCAAAGACTCTGATCAGACTGGGCAAACGCCCAGGCTGATCCGAGTCCTTGCTGGGCATCACATGTCAATTTGTTGGTTTTCTCGTGTCGCGGCTCATTTGAAGACCCTGTTACGTTAAACTACAGAGCATGATACGTTCATTTCAAAGTTTCTACAACAAAGAGATCGCCGAAAGGGAAACGTTTTCAAAACGATAGGATAATAGTGGAATAGGTTCTGATGTGGTTTTATCTTGTCATTACCTTAACAGCAACAGAAAAATATACCAATACAATACAATACAATGTTTACAATACAATACAATGTTTATTTCTCCAATTAAGGACCCTTTCGGGTAAACAAGCAATCACATAAAATACATTTAGAAGATGATTTGGTGATTAGAAAAAGATTAATAATAATAATAATGTTTCAACAACTTTACACATATAAATATATATACATACATATGAATTCATTATATGTATCTATATACATATGTATGCATACACAATATGATAAAACTACATTCATACACAACATTCCCACGTAAACCCATCTATATTAAAGGCTACAATTTTAGAGTTTAGAAAAACATTTTTGCTTTAAGATTTTACTATGAGAAAAAATCATAAATCATATCAAAACAAATGCGGGGGGGGGGGGGGGGGGGGGGAGGTGGGGGTCGCAGAAGCCACTTTTGATGATATTTGGTATGTGCCAACATTCTAAGCTAAGATCCATATTATTGAACTCAAGGCTTTATTGGGTTATAAGTATGCATTAAGTACAGTATTAAGTATAGTAAGCTAAATAATTATTGAACATGCCATTGATTATTGTAAAAGAATGAAACTAACTGACTTCGAACTAAATGTTTTTGTGCTATCATGCGCATTATTACATGTAAGAGCAATCTTGCATTTTCCTAATGCACTGCAAATACAATTGTGAAAGAAAATCAAGAATCGTTGTTGTCTGAAAGAATGGTTGATACAATTAGATTGTGCACTGAAAGCATTTTATATGTGGATAAGTAAGCGTGTTTTTTAACCTGGAATTGGTAGAATCATAAGTCTAAACTAAAAAATTGGAACCATTGACAAATGCAGAGTATTTAGAGAAACAGGCTTAGACCTTAAACAGATTATGGTGCGTTTCTAACGTCTGGAATATAAGATTTGCAGTCGTGCAATATTTTCCTTATATGTTCGTATGTTCATCTGCAAATGCGAGTTCGGTGGTCTGAAATATATGCCTTACTTAAAGGCTAGACATTGGCATTTACTTCTGAGTTACTCGCAACTGAACAGCCCATAGTCTTACAACTGAAAAAGTGTTTTTGGAGGATGGCGCTTGCATCTTTTATGGGATTTACTGAACAAATCTTTTTAAACCACTCAGTTTACGTTTGTTTGATAAGATAAGATGGGTCGCTAAAACTCTCATTACATCCAAAAGGTCAAACACACAAAGGACATTTAAGCGTCTTTTACCCCAAACTCTACTGAATATGATGTAACATAAAGTTTGCTATAATTTCTAAAGATGGTAATTTTTCTAATAGAGCCAAAAAAAATAATAATAATTTAAGACATTACTTCATTCAGTGGAATTTTGAGCGTCGGATTTTCCTAAACAAATTCTGAAATTGCGTTTACGACTCTTTTATATATATTTTTGGTTTCACATTTTATTCTTTATACGTAAAACACGTACTCAACAATTTCAAACAACTTATCCTCTAAACTACAGGGCTGAGTGTAACTAAATTTCATATAGAGCCTCCTTGACTTTCGGGAACGAAATATTATTAAATGGTCTTGGTAACATGACTAAGACGGCCGATCATTACATAAATATTATGCTCAAACATTTAAAAATTTTCTGTTCCAAAACCAATAGGCCGATGGCCTTGAAACTTTGTATGTAACATATCAGTTACACAGGTTCTACCAATGCAAGGTTGTTCAAAATCTGACCTGACCTCGACCTTAATGCATTTAAAAGGTAGCTAAGTTTTTGATTTGACGTAATGCGGACAGCGAAGACTCTGATCAATGCTGATCTGAGTCTTTGCGGGGCGCACATGCCGCTTTGTTGGTTTTCTCGTGTAACGGCTCAATAATGTTGACGTCCTTGAGGCTACCTGACTGCTTCTGTGATAGAAGAGTCATTTGATTACTTAGCATGTAAATACATTATATTTTGTCCTTCTGTGTAGCTATTGCAGTGTATTTATCGGGATTAGCATGCAAATGAGATTGTGAGTTACATAGTGTCCGACAAACTTATTGATTGCATGTCATATTCTTTCAAAACTTAATGAAATTTCCGGTCTTGTCCTTGCATTCATCCTCAGTTCAGTTCAGTTCAGTTCAGTTCTATTCTTCTATCGACGTTCCCGAAGTGGCTCAACGGTACGTAACCATAGTTGTACACACATGGCGCCGTGTGTCCGTCCATTTATCCACGTATGACATATTTTGATTAAATATTCCATCTGAGCCGCGATATGACAAAACTAACAAAGTGGTACGGGCGCCCTACGACGACTCAGATCAGCCTGGGGAACGGCCCAGAGTCTTCGCTATGCGGGTAAAAGGTAGCTGAGTGTCTAAGATAGCTCCATGCGGACCAGGAAGATTTAGATCAGACCGGGCGAATGCCCAGGCTGATCTGAGTCTTCACTAGGCGTACAGTCAAATTTGTTCGTTTTGTCGTGTCGCGGCTCACGTTCCAAACTTGAATTACATATTCCATTTTTTATGCAAAACTGCAACACTACAGCGAAGTTTGAATGAGAGACGTTGGTCTGTTTGTACGTATCACCGCAGCTAACATTTTATATTCATGATGACAATGTCTCCTTGACTTTAATTAACAGCGACTCTTTTTTTTCTCCAGTTTTCATTGTTCTTGCTGTAATAAGTGATCATCTTGCTTCATTTAAGGAATAGATCAGCTCTAGCAGTGAATTGTTGGATAATAATTCAATGTTTGGAGGTCAGTTGTAAAGTAGAGCATATAACGAGCGCGGAGCGCGAGTTATATAGCTACTTACGACGGGTCGACAAGTATTACCCAATAATTCAATGCTAGAGTTGAAATAGTTCGATTCTAACATTAACAATAATTATTGTTTTCAATCAAACTCTCCCAAATATCCTTCCAGCGTGCTCATGCTCCCGCCAATATTCTAAACTGTATCCAAGATAAATGTACGTTTTTATGGCGATTTAAAAAAGAAAAAGAGACGCTACACCGTCTAACGTCTCAAAACCTCGCAAAATTACGTCCGTAATTGCAGTGGCGTCAGCAATTAGACTCTCGCGTCCCGTAACAGTGAATTGTTGCAGAATAAAACACGGCAACTTTTTTCCATGGGCGCATTGTGTTAGAATTCAGTATTGAAACCAGCTTTATACGTTTGCTGTTTTGATTCATTGAGTGGTAAGAAATCCTGCAAGGGACCAAACAGTTTGCATGTCTGTTAATCACAACAGAATCCAGGTAGAAGATTGTACCCACATAAAATCGAATGAAGGCCCCGGTAATTTATTACGAACCTTAACAAGGATTCGCTCCTATTGATGTCTATTAGTATTATGTTGTTTTAGCTTTCTATTTGTATTTTACTTTTTGATCATTTTCTAGAACAGCCTCGTAGATATATGCTTGGAAAGAACTGAATATTTGCCTTTTAACTTGTCTAGTTTTGCATTTTGTTTCCGTATTTGTATTTTTGTTCTTTCACATTTAACATGAAATTAAATTAATTGAGAATAACTATTTGTTTGAGAAAATCTGAAGTGCAAATTAGATGAGGAGAAAATGTTCAGGAAATGACGCAATCGCTTACCAAGCCTTACCCAAATGAGCCGCCACACGATTAGACCATAAAGTGGTTGTGCGCCCAATGCAGACTCAGATCAGCCTGGGCATCCGGCCAGTCCGTTCAGACTCTTCGCTTAGCTAAGGGTAGCTAAGGGTCCCAGACTGATCTTAGTCTGCGCTGGGCGCACAACCACTCGGATGTTTTTCTCGTGTCGCGGCTCAAATAACAGAGAATTGAATTATTTTAGAATGAATTATAGATAAGCCAAAATCACACTTTTCCATGGTATGAATTTCAGGTGGCACTGAATTTAGTTTATTTTGGGTAGAGTGCCTGAATGTTTTCAGGTAGAACGATAAACTTGTAAAAAGTTTTGATCATATTCAACAACACGAACCATTTAGATTTCTGCCGATCTGCACAAAGCGCGTATTTCGAATCAAAGCATCATCAACTTTAATTGTGCTACTTTAATCAGGACAATCGGTAATTTGCTAATTTTTTTGTGCCAATAAAGAGCGATATATATGCCTTTTTACCTTATATGCAGAAACGGCCTTTTTTTGATCTTGATGTTATAATACTTATCTGCCAAGAAAGACGCATACAAAACTAATTTGATCAGATTTGCACTTTAAAAAAAAGAGGCTGCTTAATGATATTTTGTATTCCATGATGGACGAGTTCTTATTAAACGAGTTAAAATAAATTGCAAGATGTCTGAAAGGTAAGGCCCAAGTACGTATAGATATAGCAACTTCATTACAGTGCAGATTATCGGGTCTTTTATTTGAGCCGCGACACGAGAATACCAACAAAGTGGCAGTGCGCTAAAGCTCCAGCTCAGATCAGCCTGAGCATCCGCCAAGTCTGATCAGTTTTTGTTTTGCGCTTAATGGGTAGTTATGGGTCTAATGTACCTCCATGCGGGCAGCAAAGACTATGCTCAGACTGGGCGGATGCACAAACAATTTGTTGGTTTTGTCGTGTCGCGCCTCAGACTTTGTCTCGGTTTCTTGGTAGGTCACCGTGACATTGATGATTTAAAGCTTTAGATGTACTGAAAAAGATAGAGTGCATCTTAAATACCTTTCTCATCCGGTGTTTGACTTAATTTATATAATGAGTGCTAGGTATATTTCTCGCCAAAAGTTTAGCATATTTTAGGTCTATGGTACCTTTGTTACAAAGTCTGCAGAAAAATAACAAACTATATAACAACGATATATTTATGGATTTAGGAAGATAGAATACTTAAGCATATGCCTCATGACATTTTTGTCCAAAATTATCAGGTAAAAGAATTTTGGCGGGTTGATATTTTTGTGTACAATAATATTTTTTATCTTTTATTTTCTGCAAAAAAATGTCGTGCCAGGAAAAAAATGTTGCACGTCAGACAGGAGACTACGGAACAAGTAAGTTACACATAAAATTTGAAGTGCCAGTATCAAAGACCGACAGTTTTCAGTAAGACAAAAATGATAAGAATTCAAAGGAAAAATGCGTTGTAAATGATTAAGAATACAAGTATTGACAAGTGTTTCTTTTATGTCTGATTTAGAAATTACTGAGACACAATCAATGTAGCAAGTTACGATTTAACATGTCGTCTACAGACTATTGTAATTTTCTGTGTGAAAAAATAAAACTGATGATGTTTTGGACACACTTTTAAAACGTGTCAAAAATTGTACTTTAACTACAGTGGTCTTAACTTTTGTCGTTGTGTATTCAAAGAGCTGCAGGATTTCAAAAATCCAATATGTAGGTGTTTTCATTGTACATTACTGCTTCGGATAGGATACATAACCACACATTGTTTTGCTAATAAGAAGTCCCCTTTATCAGTTATTTCTGCTGCTAACTTCAAAAATAATTATGCTAAACTTTTGGCGAGGAGTATATAACATTTTACATTTTAAAGCCAAACCATGAAATAGAGTCGGCACAATCTGCTTAAATTACGCGACGGAACGAAGATTTAAAATACCGTATAAACACTTTGCATACAATATACAGTTTATTTAATTATGTAGTTCAGTCTGGATTCGAAGTTCCGCTATATAATAATTGAGCCGCGACACGACAAAACCAACAATGTGGTTGGGCGCCCAGCGCAGACTCAGATCAGCCTGGGCATCCGCCCAGTCTGATCAGAGTCTTCTCTGTCCGCATGGAAGTAGCTTAGGCCCTTAGCTACCATTTGAGCACTTAACGAAGTCTGATCAAAATGGGCGGATCTCCAGGCTGATCTGAGTCTGCACTGGGCGCACAACCACGTTGTTGGTTTTCTCGTGTCGCGGCTCATATACATTTGGTACAGTGTAATGGTACATTTTTCAAAGGGAGGCAACTTTTCCAGACTTCTAATTGCATCCCTGTGCGACAATGAATCTCCCAAAATTGGTCTCCACTTGAAGAGAAAAGCGCTCCTGAGGATAAATGGAATAGAAAAGAGGGGAAGGGGGTGGGAGAGAGAAAGAGTAGCTTCTCTATCTACTTTTCCCAGTCATTTTCAGCAAACAAAACACAGGAGATAATTTCAACGATACTTTTAATCATCATCGGATTTATTGTCTCTCTCATTGCTGCTGCCTGTCTTGTTTTTTGTATTCCCTAAAAGATATGGAAAGTAAGTTGATAGTGCGAAATACAGGAAACAAAATTAAGTCATCTTATTATATGAGCCGCGACACGAGATAACCAACAAAGTGGTTGTGCGCCCAGCACAGACTCAGATCAGTCTGGACATCCAACATGTCTGATCAGACGCTTCGTCAAGCGTTTAAAGAATAGCTATGGGTCTCGGCTTCCTCCATGCGGACAGCAAAGACTCTTATCAGACAGGGCGGATGCCCAGGTTGATCTGAGTTAGCGCAAGGCGCACAACCACTTTGTTGGTTTTGTCGTGTCGCGGCTCATATTATTATTATTATTATTAATATTACTTTTTTATCGATAATTTTGTAATCAACATTGCTATTATTATGTTTAGTATTATTTAGCCGGGCTGCATAGCACAGTCGGTAGCGCGTCTGATTCAAGAGTCAGAGGTCTTGTGTTCGATACCTAGTCCGGCCATTTACTTTCGTTTCTCCTTCCGCTGATTCAAGAAAGACAGTTGTCAGTTACTGGCGAAAGTATGTGCACTTAGATTTGGTTAACCGCTTAGGAGGTCTAAGCCTGCCCAGGAATCGCGTCGTTAGGTTAACTGGCCGTCCCGACATTACCATATATGTTTTCTGTGGACGTAAAGCAACAAAACAACAACACCAACAGTGTTATTTAGATGTGTCAGCGCACGTCAATGGCCTGATATTCATATTTAGAAAGAAAACACATCAGTATTTGTAACATCCTGTCCTGCGTTTTCGACATTCGAATGAAAATATTACTCAAAAATTAATGAAGGTTCTGTTGCTAATGAAATAGAAGAGTAGCTAATGGACGTTACAGGATCTTTTTTATGATCTGAAAGCCTATCTTGAATATTTAAGTGAAAGAGGAAAATCTAAGACAACCCAAATGAGTGTCCATGTTATAAAGGGGAAATCCCATGGCTCATGGCATAAATAGTAGACAGCCTGATTGTATTATGATAACATCTTCCATTTCTTTGACTGCATTTCACACATCTTTCAAGTTCGGGAAAATCGAACAAGGCCGGTATAGTAAAAGATCACAAAGTTTCATTCCTCGGAAATAATTTAGATGAATGTGTTGACAACCACGTGTTTTCCGCATGTACTGAAAGGGAGATAACTTTCTAGAGGTTTATAATTTTTTCTTTCTGAGATGATTCTCCGTAGCAACTCTGGTTTGCACTTGAAGAAAGGGGAGAAGAGTATTTCGTTTAACGGTTGACCTTGATGAAACGGTACAGGCGCTACGGTGAAAGTCTAACCATATTTTTTAAATCGATCTCACTGTTTCGATGACTGTCTGATAGATGTTTTAGCTTTTTAGCTCACCTGTCAAGGTGAGCTTATAGTATAGCCATGGTCCGTCGTCCGTCGTCGTCGGCGTCGTCGGCGTCCACACATTTAAACATCTTCTTCTCAGAAACCACTAAGCGGATTGAAGCCAAATTTCATATGGAGCCTTAACAGGATGGGGGAACGAAAGTTTATATATTTGGCCCAGGTCACATGACCAAGATGGCCGCCATGCCCATATATGGTAAAAAAAAATAAAAATCTTCTTCTCCAGAACCACTGGGCCGATTGCCTTGAAACTTGGTATGTAGCATCGTGGACTCTAGTACTACAAAATTTATTTAAATGATGACCTTGGGTTGACCTTGACCTATTTAATGGCAAGGTCAAATTTGGTCAATTATGCTTTTGAATGGGAAAATCTGAAAAAGTGCATTTTTCTGTTGCTTTTGTGCTCTGTGATATGGAAATGTAGTCAATTTCAACTCCTATGGATATTAGAGGTCAAGGTCATTTAGTGACCTTGACCAAAGGTCATTTGTCCATTGAGTGTCAACATTTTCAAACATCTTCTCCTCAGAAACCATTGGGCCGATTGAATCCAAATTGCTTATAGAGTCTTTACAGGATCGGGGAACAATAGTTTATATAATTGGCCAAGGTCACATGACCAAGATGGCTGCCATGCCCATATATAGTAAAAACCTTTAAAAATCTTCTTCTCCAGAACCACTGGCCCGGTTGCCTTGAAACTCGGTATGTGGCATCTTGGACTCTAGTACTACAAAGTTTATATAAATGATGACCTTGGGTTGGCCTTGACCTATTCTATGGCAAGGTCAAATTTGGTCCCTTAGGCTTTTGAATGGGAAAATCTGAAAAAGTGATTTTTCTGTTACTTTTTTGCTCTGTGATATGGAAATGTAGTCAATTTCCACACATATGGATATGAGAGGTCAAGGTCATTTAGTGGCTTTGATCAAAGGTCATTTGGCCATTGGGTATCATCATTTTCAAACATCTTCACCTCAGAAACCATTGAGCCGATTGAAGCCAAATTTCATATAAAGACTTAACAGGATGTGGGAACGATAGTTTATACATTTGGTATAGGTCACATGACCAAAATGGCTGCCATGCTCATAGATGGTAAACCCTTAAAAAATCTTCTCCAGAACCACTGGCCCGATTGCCTTGAAACTTGGTATGTAGCAACTTTGACTCCAGTACTACAAAGTTGATATAAATGATGACCATAGCTTGACCTTGGCCTGTTTTATGGCAAGTTCAAATTTGGTCCCTTAGGCTTTTGAATGGGAAAAGCTGAAAAAGTGCATTTTTCTGTTGCTATTGTTCTCTGTGATATGGAAATTCAGTCATCGTCAACCCCTACGAATTCTAGAGGTCAAGGTCTGTGTCGTCGTCATCCGTTGTCAACATTTTCAAAGGACTTCTCCTCAGAAATTACTGGGCTGATTGAAGCCAAATTTCATATAGAGCCTTAACAGTATAAAGAAACAAATGTTTATATATTTGACCCAGATCACATGACCAAGATGGCCACCATGCCTATATATGGTATGAAACTTAAAAATTCTTCTTCTCAAGAACCACTGGGCCGATTGCTTTGAAACTTTGCATGTAGCATCAAGGACTCTAGTACTACAAAGTTTATATAAATGATGACCTTAGGTTGACCTTGACTTATTTTATGGCAAGATCAAATTTGGTCCCTTAGGCTTTTGAATGGGAAAAGATGAGAAAGTGCATTTTTCTGTTGCGATTGAGCTCAGTGATATGGAAATGCAGTCAACTTCAACCTCTATAAATACTAGAGGTCAAGGTCATTTAGTGATTTTATAGAAGTGGCCATGGTGGAACAGTTTGCACACTCACTATCCAATCCTATAGAATTGCAGCCTGTTTATTAGCCTGCCTGAGCCGAAAGCTTTCATTTTGGCCACTTGACCTGAGCATATACTGGCAGGTGAGCGACCGTTGCCCTTGGGCGACTTGTCTTCATAAAACGTGCAGACAAATAATGATCAGAAAACTCATAATCTAAGGTGGATTAGTACGTAGACATGTTTTGTTTCATGTTCACAAAAAAGGTATAGATAGATAGATAGATAGATAGATAGATAGATAGATAGATAGATAAATAGATAGATAGATAGATAGATAGATCTCTACACTTAGGGATAGATCAAACGTTTGTGTTCTTCATGTCACACATAATTCTGATTAAGAAAAAAAGTTATATTTGATTCTATTTCTTTTTTAAACAAGCGCTCAGAATGTTGAAATTTAAATAGTGTCAGATGACTTAGTACATATACATGTACCTTTGAAACTTCATCGAGTGCTCAGAATGTTTATTGATGCTAATGTATTAAGAACGTTGCTTGCCTTGTGTTAAATCGCACGTAACTATTTTGTTCCATTAAGATCAAATTCTGAAAATAAAGTCCAAAATCTCATTCAAATTGCTCTATCATACTCAAAAAACATAATCTACGGAAACTAGATAGGCGATTACGACCTAGATATGTCTATAAAGTCTTTCAGTAGATATGAAAACTCATGCCATACAGATTCGGCTACAAAACGGTGATTTTCCATCAGTACAACGACTTCAAATATATAAATATGTTATGAAATTCACTTCTTAAACAGTCCACAAAATCTAGATCCGTCTTATAAGACGGATATAGAGTTGTCGGATTGTTTCCCTTCTAAAACATTATCCGAAAAATCTAGATCCGTCTTATAAGACATATCTAGACTTTTCTGATAATGTTGGAAGGTCAAATCCCTGTCTTTTAACCGAAAAAATACGGTATAATACAAGGAAAGAACGCCTCCGTCCGCGTAGTGAAGACATTTGATATAGACAACGGGTAAGTCAGACAAAGCAATATCCGTTAGCGTAGCAGGGAATTGTGTAAACATATTTCAAACCAACCATCACGTCTAAGACAAAGAAACATTTCCTGAAAAAAAGATTAAACTGAATTGAATGTCTCTCTAATTATGTACTTTTGAGCCGCGTCATGCGGAAATGATGCTAAGCGCATATGCGACCAGTGCTATCTGATAGAGCTGTTGCTGTTTATAGGGCCCTAAAGACAAGCAATAAGTGAAGGCTCTTGCTATATATCGCACATATTTTTGGTTGTTGTTGTTTTGTTTTGTTCTACCTTTTCTATTCTGCATACATTTTGTCAATTTTTCTTTCTTTTTTTCTTCGGGAAAAATGGACCAAACTCTGCGGACATTGTCATTTCAGTATAAATCACGTCGCCGTTTTCAATACGAAAGAGAACCATATTATTCTACAACTCATGCATTGCCCACCTGAAAACCCAGCTGAGAAATCAATACTTGGCAATAGGCTAAGAATGGATATTTGCACATTCAATAAAGCACACTTCATCATGCATCCGCTGATAACAGAGGCATACATTGTAATATGACGTTAGTTTCGAACTGCGCTGATGCTAATTATATCAGACAGTGCCTTCAAGGCGATTGGCTACTCAGTGACGTTGACGCGATAACAACTTTCATTCAGTCAAATTATGTCACCGAATCACTTCATCAAGTATATCGCGACATTAGCATTTTTTTTTTTTTTTTTTTTTTTCTAAATTTTATTTCCAACTTTCACAACATTTTAATACAAAATATACATGTATACATAATTGCAGTTTCTATAGCTATCTATATAACAATTTACTAAACTTGTTATTCTAACATACAGAAGTACTCCTTAAAGAATCAGAGAACAAGAAAAAATATGCTTATAATAATATGGGACTTATAAGAGTATAGTTATTAGAACATTCTCTGTTCTACTTACTGTAAATTTCTAAATTCATTTGATGAGAGAGACAGAGAGAGAGAGAGAGAGAGAGAGAGAGACAGACAGAGAGATAGAGAGAGAGAGTATTTAAACAATATTTCTATATTCATCCCATCGCCATTCAGAACCACATGTATATATAAATTTAACGCTTATACGGGTATCCAACACATGCCCTTCAACTTGTATCTATGCATTTACTAATTCTCACTAAGAAACTGCAGAGGATTTACTGTAATAACCAGCAATTATCTTTATATCTTATATGCAAATCTATGATACACTCTCCTAGTCCACAAAGTCATACTTTTCACCGACTAAACGTTGAATCAACGTCACGGCGTCAAATCTACGATGATTCGATATCGTTCCAAGTTCCAACGCTATGTGCTCGCTGGGCATCTGCTTTAGGCATGTGTCATCTGGGACACCATATTTGAATTATACCCGAACAATTAAGATTATCGCTTCAGTGAACTGGAGCGGCATTGACGACGCGTGCTTTACTGAGTATAATGTATCGTAATGTATTTATTTGCAACGTGGCATCCGACCAGATCACAGTGTTTATTTAGTGACAGTGCAGCGACATTAGCAAGTTGGGACAAACCTGCATGAATTATTCATTTGTGTGACGCCTTTAAACGCATTATTTTTTAAATGCTGCATGATAAATAGAAAACCATGTTATAGTCTTTGGATTTCAAGTTTTCAGACTTGGCAAGAAACGCGTAGGAATGTCTCCAAAAGCTTCACCGGAACCTACGTTGTTTCTGTTCTCGCGAATAACTCACATGTTTTTTTCTTTTGTATATGGCTTGGGATAGTTCAGACATGTTTATCGAGGTGTGTAATTAATCTTCCACGTTGTTTTTCTGTTTACGAAAGACAATTTTTCAGCTGCGACACGACAAAACCAACAAATTGACATGTGCCCTCAGCGCAGACTCAGATCAGCCTGGGCATCCGCCCAGCCTGATCAGAGTCTAAGCTGTCCGCAGCGAAATAGCTAAGACCCTCAGCTACCCTTTAAACGCTTAATGTAGAGTCTGATCAGACTGGGCGGATATCCAGGCTGATCCGAGTCTTCGCTGGGCGCATATGCCACATTGTTGGTTTTGTCGTGTCGCGGCTCTTTTGTGACTTCATGTTTGCTTCCTGATCAACGAACACGTCCGAAAAAGATGTCGAATCTTAAATTTCTTTTAAAATCGCACGGTAAATTAAAGCATGCGCGTAACGGTTGCAATGTAGCCGACAATGTAAACGAACACACGTACAATCATGTGCAAACAGCGCGTGTATCTCCTTCCCTTAAAATCGGTATTTCGACTAAGCAGAGGCCAGCGAAATACAAAGAATTCAGCCAACTAATGGAACCAAGGTCAAAAATAATGTTTTCATGTCATAAATAGAAGACAGCGTGATTGCATTATGATTACTTTCTTCCATTTCATTGACTTCATTCCACAGATCTTTCTTCTTTTAGACAAGTTATGCTTCTGTAACGTCCAGGAACATCAGACGTTTCAGTTATTGTGAGGGTCTATAAATTTCCATTTCTCTGAAAATAAACAAGACAAATGTAAATACTACCATGTTTATGCCCGCAAATGTTCAACGGGAGATCAATTTCGAGGCTTAGTATTTATTTAAGGAATGAATTTCATTTTTCTGAGGTTTATCGAAGTGTAAACTACATTGGATCACGTGCAAAGTGAATGAACCCCGAAGGGGTTCATGTTAACTTTGCTAGTGACCCAATGTAGTTTACACTTCGATAAACATCAGAAAAATTAAATTCATTGCTTATATTTACATTCGTTTCAATCAAATCTTTCATGAAAAATTTTATATAAGCGCCAAAATCGAAGCACTAAAACATTTACACGAAGTTTTTTCTGCTAACAGCCGAACGGCATGCATGACGTCATGACGTTGCTAACGTCCAATCAGGTTGTAGACAGCTATTGTTTATTTTGACGTCATTGACGTCGCGTGTCTCAATGTAATTATTGGAATGTATAGTCCGTTTGCTCCCAAACGCAAACGGCATCCCCAATATTTTCTCAAAATTGGTGAGAGGTAAAAGATTTTCGAATCGCTCATTATTAACTTTCATCCTATACATAACAAAATCATAATTTTGCAAAAATGTGAGGTTTTGCATAAAAAAGTTTCTATACAAAAACAGGACCTAAAATATGTCATTTCCACCTCTAAATTACAAGGGAGTAAAAGTTGGCTGTTGGAATTCCCGTTTAGTTTTACGTGTTAGAGCATGTGACCAATGCATGCTATCCCTAGAACGAAATTTGCATTATCAATTGAAATTTTATTCTAAATCCATTGTTTCTACTTTTTGTTTCACCCATATATTATCAAATTTTAAAACATACAATTTTTACTCGCAAAATAATATAATAGTTCAATATTTATTTACAACATAGTATCAACTGACCAGTGATACCATGCTTTACGCGTGCGGACAGGTGAATACATTTTACTATTTCATTCATATACGCCCACACCTGTAGTAAACAACGAGTTTACGCTATTGCCTATCAACAATATTTTGGCTGTTCTAACAAGCATACGACGCCCTTTAGTGAAACTGCTCAGTTTTTGCATTAAGGTCAATGGAAAATATTTTACAAAAGCATCCAAAAATTTGGACTTTCCGTATTCTGTTATGTATAGTTATAAGAATCATTAGGACATTGGAACATTTGATGGAACTTTCATCGTTTTCGAGAAAAGAAGCGAAACCCTGTTTGCACTTGGGAGCAAACGGACTATAAACTACATTACGTTCCAATGGTTTACTATAGGGCTTTTCAGTAAATACACCAAGAATGTAAATATTTTCTTGTTAGATTAGTCCCAGTATCAAATTCGACTACTCTTACAGGAAAGAATTTGCTCTAAGCGAGAACACGTTCAGGCCGCGACACGTCAAAACCAACAAAGTAGCATGTACGCCCAGCAAAGATCCAGATCAGCCTGGGCATCCGCCCAGGCTTATCAGAGTCATCGCTGTCAGCATGTAGCTAGCTGAGATTCTTAGCTACCTTTCAACGCACGACGAAAACGCTGATCAGACTGAGCGGTTGCTGATCTGAGTCAACGCATGGTGCAGATGCAATTTTGTTGGTTTTGTCGTGTCGCGACTCATATTTTCCTTTACGGGCTGACCCCAGTAAAACGAAAGGAAGGTAAAATGGCAGAGTTGTTCCCTTAAAGTGTATCCAATCACCGTAAGATGAATGTGTACACCATCAGAGGAAGCGGTGCTTTTATTTTTTGAATGAATAAAAGTGGTGTTGTCTAGTGAAAAAATATCGTATCAATTCACTAGTGACTAATACGATTTATGCTCTTTCACTGTAGCGAACAGCGGCTTTTTGACAATTTTGGGCTTATTTCTGTCCGAGAAGGTCTGCGGTGTATCGTTCACGTCTGACATCATGCTATGGACATTAGCACGGACGATCAAGCAACTGACGTATTACTTTTGCGTCACTTTTTAACCCTCTAGTGCCCAAACATAGAATGCACTACCAGAAAACATTTATATTCCATCCAGCCACTAGCTTTGGGAAGTCAAAGTGAAAACAGGGTCTGAATTTGTGTTGAGGTCCAAGGTTGCTGAGATATACATGTAGCATATATGCTACATTGGGAATTAATTTTTACAAAGTAGCTTTTATCAGGGTGAATAACTCAAGTGTTAACAATAATTACGGGGCACCTTTTTGGATGACAAAAGAATGTATGAAAAAGAATCTATTGGCATATATGCATCAGGGATATCTGAAAAAGTAAAGCCAATATCACAATTTTTGTTTTTATTGCCCGATGTATCATATATGATACATTTTGTGTTTACGAACTTTGGCGACTTTTGGCGGCTGATAAATGCACTTTAGACACATTATTCTAACTGGAACGGTTTAATCTTATTTCCTAATATCTTAACTGATTTTCTAGCAGTATGTCCTATACGAGGGGCATTTCAGAAATAATGTAAATGATCTCAGGGTAGCCTATTGGCAGATATTTAGCAGTGGTGTTATATATCATTGGAAAGCTAAATTCAAGTGCTTTAGAATGGTATGCGTTAAAAGAATCACTAAGTCTCCCATGCATGACAGCACGTGCTTATACGTCATGAGGGTATGGATACTGGAAACTATACATTTTCAATGAAAGTCTCTCGTGTTCTTTTGCTGTTTGCTCAATAAGAAAATGATGTATTTTAATAAAGAAACACGTAATACCGTCCTTTCAATGTAAAATAAGAGAGTTATATAGAAATCGTTTCCAGATTCTACACAACTAATATAATAAACGAGATTTTTGTCCACTATGTGGTAATAAATGCAAAGTTATTATAAATGTAGTATATCAATAAAATTGTGATTTTGGACTCAATCACATCCAATTTCAACAAATGACAGACATTTTATTACTGAAATGATTAGGTCACTATATTTTGTTACGACTGGCATCAAATCACTGATGAAACTGGAAGATACGCGTGCATACCCCACGCCGGAAGTTGCAAAGTAGCAGCAATTCATGTAAAATACAAAACAATAAAATGAAATTATCTTCAAATAAAAAAGACACAGGCTCAATATATTTCACTTTGTTTAATGTCAAAATTTAGAGGGACGTTTTGATAGAAAAAGTCATATATTAAGACTTGAAAGACTTGTTATTTAATATGACAAACTGACATTGAAATATGTGGGTGGGTGGGGAAACTTGTCGTAAAAAACAGGTAGGCCACTGACAAAAGAGCATAAGTTGCCACAAGAGATAATTTATAACAGAAAACAAGCATGACGAATTAAATCTTATTTATTTTTTGTTTCATATATGTCACCAAACATTCACTTTCACTTAATTTAACCTCAAAATCGAAGTTTAAACAACTTACTATACATTTTAATTTAGCGCAGGAAGTGACGTCATCAGAAATGCACATTGCTTTATGATAAGCGTATCTTGCAAGGTAAATCTTGTGTGTGAGCAAGGCTAATACAAAGTTTTTCATACTGAAATAGTTTCAGTATAACAGGTATTATAGGTATCAATCCAGAGCTGCTTGTATCCAGAGTTAAGAAAATATGAATTTGTCTTTACATAAATATTCCGTCTGTTTCTACCCAGTGTCCTTACCCTAACAACAATTGTCAAGGCATATTTTGAAGAAAATACCAGAGCCCCAAATTTGTTGAGTGAATGCCATTGGGTGATATGTAAACCTGAAAGTAAAGACATAAATTTCAAAAATCGGTCAACATTCCTAGGAATGGCCGACTCATTTACATTATTTCTGAAATGACCCTCGTAGGTGCAAACTTTGTTTACACCCAATATTATACCCACAAAACGCGCTGTGCCAAAAAACAAATTCACGAGAAATGACTAGCCTAAAGAAATAAATGTTTTTGAAGCGTTCTATTTTTCCGTTAGAAACAAAAAATAAATAAAAAGAAAAATTACTTTTTTTTCGGTAAATACCAAAAATATTTCATCTGATGTGTTGAAAATATCGGCAATTTCACGAGTGCTATGCACTCGTGAAATTGCATATGTTTTCAAAGCATTCGATGAAATATATTTGGTATTATAAGCTAAAAAAAGTATATATCCTCTATGTGTCCACTTACCTTAAGGTGAAAGTGTACACTGTCAGAGGAAGCAACTCGGCGAGCCTCGAGATGCCGAACAGTGACCTTCGTGACGGATTTTTCTAAATAATCTTTTTTTCGCATCCTCTAACTTGGGATCGACCCGCAAACAAGAATTTGCCCAACAAGGAGCCAATCTTCCTGTAGGAGTAGACATATCATTTTGGTAGGGTGTTTTGTTCTGGAATGTTAACAGGGAGGCATGCAATCAATGCTGTTTCTCTTGGTAAAACGGCACAGAAACGTGTACGTAATCAGTTTACCTGAAATGCATGAACGAAAAAAACTCCCATCAAAGAGTGCATGCAGGTCGTTTGATAAGCTTATTTATGTAAGGACCACCTCCTCATGCCACGAGCCATTCCATAAATTCTAGGTCAAGAGACATGGTGATGAATTCAATAGCATTCACAAATCCTATTATAGGAGCTAAATTGCGGAGATTAGCATTCTTAAGTGAGCACTTTAACACTAATTTAGATACAAATTATATCGATTCTAGCAAGTGAGAACTGGAAAACAGAATATCTTTTCCAGACAGATACGAAAGGATCTGTGGATTACTTTCAATTACTTTGAGGACTCGTGTATGTCTCTGACACTTCTTGTAAAAGAATGCATTGATAAAATGATAATTGAGCCGCGACGCGAGAAAACCAACAAAGTGGTTGTGCGCCCAGCGCGGACTCAGATCAACCTGGGCATCCGCCTATTTCGCTCAGATTCTTCGATAAGCACCAAAAGGGTAGCATAGTGTCTAAGCTACCTCCATGCGGACAGCGAAGACTCTGATCAGTGTGGGCGGATGCCCAGGCTGATCTGAGTCTGCGCTGGGCGCACAACCACTTTGTTGGTTTTCTCATGTCGCGGCTCATTTTATTATGCCATTTAATAAAAACTGCTAACATAAGTACTGAAAACATAAACATATCATTTCAAGTTTAGGAAATAAAGAGATTAGGTCAATGCACTTATTTTGATTAAACCTGTTGAAAAGCATTGCTCAATGCATTTTTTGGGTAGGGCATGACATGTTTTTACACGTCGCACAAAATTGGGAATGATACAGTAAAACAACACGCTTCATTGTTAGTATATTTTTTCATTTTTATTTTAGTTCATTTTCTATTGTTTTTTTTTTTATTATTTTTTTTTTATTATTGTTTTTTTTTTTTGCAACACATCTTATTTTCCGAATGAATACAAATAGACTATAACCCATTAAATGCGTACCTGCATTTATTTAAGTTGTAGCTCGTGCTTTTTTGTGTGTTTTTTTCTGAGATTTAGACCGTTTCATGTTTAACACCCCCCTCTCCTCCCGTCTTCCTCTTTCCCAACACACACACCTTTGTTCTATATTTTGCAGACCTTTACTGCAGACATACTTGTCATGCAGTGTCCTAAATGAACTCTTTCCGAATGAGTCTCGTATTCTTAGCATGCTAAATATGGACATTCTAATCTTAAGTAGGCTACATCAGCTGTGATTATATTGCCACTAATCACAGGGTATAAACCAGTCCGCCAATTTGTTATTTCTGCAGAGACTTCCGTCATATTTGGCTTCCGCCGAGACTTCCGCGATCTCTTGCTTCCTGCTGAGACTTCTGTACATGATAAATGGCTCCCTGCAGAGACTGTCGGCGTGATTTTTCTTCCTGCCGAGCTCTCGGCAAGAAGCAGAGTCACGCGGACAGTCTCGGCAGGAAGCCATTTTTCAAGGACGGTAGTCCCTGTAGGAAGCAAGAGATCGCACACAGTCACGGCGGAAGCCAAATATGATGGACAGTCTCTGCAGGAAGCGAAAACTGGCGGACTGGTTAAACCCTGGTCTAATAGAAACAAACATATGGCAATCGGTCGTGTAAGAAACTGCACGTGTGGTATGTTATGGAGCACCCATCACTCTCTATGTCACACAATTGGGTTATTTCTGAGTATTAAAAGCAAACTGAAAAGATCAAGGGATCTCTGGGTTTCGTTTTACTGCAGAGCTGGAGCCTCACTGTTGTTCGTTCCCAATATGTACGGAAAATAAACAGCACATCATATTCATTTTCAGAGGGTGAATTTCTTTACTTCTTCTCTGGAAGTGAAAGTGTTTAACGTAAGACTTTTGTATATAGTAAATCAATGACCCCCACGAACAGAAAACTAAATGTCCCATGAATCACGATGGAAGTTAGGGCGAGGGAAGAGCTCTCTAAAAAACTAATAACCCTCCCCTCTAAATAATACAAACATATAAATAAAAGTATTTATTTTTGAATACCTTCACATTACAAATTTAAAATTTGCATGACAAGACATCTCAACTTCTTCCTCCTCTGACAAAAAAAAAAGGAAAAAAAAAAGAAAAAAAAAAAAAGAAACAGAAATAACCGTTACAAGGCGGTGCTTCCCTTTCTAGTTAATTATGTGATTATGTTTTGTGTCCACTTATATGTAGTCTTCGAAAACTCGTTTTTGTTTGTTTGTTCTCTTTGATTCTTATGTAACAGACAAATAAATAAATTATTTGAGAATAAGTTATAGATTTAAGTAAATCACACTTTCCAATTTCAGGTGACATCTCAGTTATAATTCGAGGGGAGCGTGGCATACACTGTACAAGTTAATTACAAGTGAGATGACGCCATATATCTATTACCATAACAACAGTACATATACTATGGAATTACCAACTATTGTACTTAGTACCTTGGTAAAATGACGTCTCGATGACGTCACTTAGACATCAATATGAACTCTTAGTTTCAATCGTTAGAGAAATGTGACGTCATTGGTCCCAGTGCATGCTATGCATCGCCAGTTTTTGAATGACATTACAAACTGATTTTTTGTTGGATTTCCACAAAAAATAATTATTATTCTCAAGCCCTTTAATTTCATGTTATATATGGTTTTACCTATACAGTCAATCCTCTTCATAACGGCACTCCTTACAGCAGCAAAATTCTTTATAACCTCGTATTGATATGAACGGAATAGCTTAGTGTATTTCTTTTTAACAGTAAAATTCAGTTTAATGTCAAACAAGGGAAGAAATGCCGTCATTGTAAATAGGGTCCACTGTATAAAAAAAGAAAGTAGGTAAAACCTTGTTTTTACATGCTTCATTCGGTTTGCGGTTAACGGTCTGGGAAAGAGCTTTTCATTTAAATAGCCGCTAGAGTTTTCTAACTTCTAGTGGTGTTACCGTTTGTTACTATTTTCTGTTTGGTGTCATGTGTAGGATGTGGAATTCAATTTTATCAGTTCCTGATCATTGCCGTATCTGTTCGTTTTATACTAGAGTCGTTGGCCGTAGTATGAGATTAAAGACCTGCGTCACGACAGAAGTAAGACAAATGGATATCTAACAATAATAATACGAGTGTTACACTCTCTAATGGACTGGGCTTGTTAACGGATCATTTTAAAAAGACGATTTTGGACCTCAAAGTCTATGATATTGTTAAATGTTATGAAAATCCTAAAGTACGCCATGGTGCAATTTTAAACAGCGGAAAATCTCTCCTTAATATTGTGTAATTATAAAATCAAAAGTTGTTTGTTTCAACAGATGTGCACATCTTACTTAACCTAAAATAATGCATGGTATGTTTAAGCAAATTGCTTAAAAACGTCACCGTTACACCTTAAATGTTAATTTGCTCAGTGCTATACATGTACTATATAGAATTCTTGCTGTAGCTAGAAATGCCAGGCTAATTTTGCATCTGACGTTGATGCATTTATTTCGCCAAATACTGTAGAAGACATACACAGGCATAAAGGTTTTGTTAGTCCAACTTTGTCACTTTTACATGTAACTGGTCAATTAACACACAAAATGGTTGTTTCTGCACAATACGGGTTTTGACTTATAATGGGAAAATGGAAAATTAGCATTTATTGTTATGTCACTGCACATATTTCTTCACCTTTTTATAGAAATGTTCCTTGAGTAGTCCTCAACCAGCCTTATTAAATTTATGCAAATTGCACTATTTGGCTAAGTGCCATTGCAACCGAATGGGTAAAATTGAATTAAAATATCATTTTTGCAGAAACTGTGTGGCCGATAAGACTCAAACTTTACAGAAAGGATTTTAGTAATAGCATCTATAGAATTACTGTTTTCCATGGCAATTGCTTCAGCAATTAGGTTACTATGGCAACTTATAGTTTCTATTGACTTTCTACTGGGAAAAATGGAAATCTGAAATATTTGCTATCTCACTGCAGTTATTTGGATTTTAGTTCTACAGATTTTAGTTCTACAGAAATGTTTCTTGAGTAGTCCTCTATGAGTTATATTAATTTTGTCCAAATCACCAAATTTGATTCGTTGCCATGGGAACATAAAAAATGTTTTGAAAAAATATTCAAAATCTTTTCCCCAGACACCATATAGGGGGATGAAGCTGATTCTTTGCATACATGTTCATGACATTAGCCACTACATAAATGAAGTTTTTATTATTGTTGCCTACGTGGTTTCATTGCTATGGCATTTTAAAGGTTCCATAGACTTGTATTGGAGAACGTGCAAATTGGCATTTATTAACTGTGTTACTGCAATATTTAGCCAAAAAGTTTTACAAACATGTTTTAGGCCATATCGTACAATTTACTTTAGAGTTACTTACCCTTGAGTGCTGATAGGTGAGTTACAGTACCGATGGTCCTCTGGTTTACTTTACCCTACAATCCATCTCTTTAATTTACGTTGCCCTTGTAAACTTTGAACAAGTGCAGTTTTACTCTCAGACACCTGTTTTAGAGATCGCTTGGCACGCAGCCCAGTCTCTTAACAGAGCATTCAAAGAAGCTGATTAGCAAGTCTGATTCCCGTCTTCCCTGCTTGTTCAAATAATGCAGTCCTAATATTAAGGATAAAGTTTAGAAACTACAATCTTTTAGAATACACCGTAGATAAAACACGATATAAATGAAATAAATTAGACTGAAGAGGGGGTTTGTTTGAAAGCCCCTCCCAACTCCCCAACCCCCTACTCTGGATCCGCACTGCTTATCACATGCAACAATACTGATCTCACAAATAAATTATATTTTGGCGGGTTCCTCGGAAGAATTTTGAACACTAGGCTGACGCCTCTGTGCTCATATATTGGTCAGAAAACGAATAATTTTAAATTATATCTTGCACTAGAAAAAATGTTCTACTAACCATATAAATAACCTAAAATTGCCTATGGTTACATACTGCTTTACCTATATTTATAGTAAATAATTTTAATTTGATTGGATACATTGGATATATTTTCAGGAAAAGCAACTCGCAAATATTATTTTTCCTCCGTTCTCAATGCGACCCAAATCTTAAAGTAAAGAGTTTCTTCTCAGGGAGTAAAGTATTTCCAGTAAGAGTGGATCCATTTTGAAATGCCTTTCCTTATCCCGGGAAGCAAACAGAAATTCATGAATGCTGTATCCTTTTGAAAACCTGAAAGAAATACATAAAAAATCAACCCTCGAGATCTGATAGTCAGTATTCTTATCAAACTACTGATACTTCAAAGTAAATTTTCTGGTCCCAGAAAATTTACTTTGAGTTAACAGTGTTTGAGATAACAGGAGTAAAATGTACATGAAAAAAAAGGAAATGTGTCTTAACTTTATTTTTATTTATCATACATCTGCTGCAAAATTCACCTGAAAACAGGGGTATGATAACATGATTTGATATAATGTCACTTTAGAACTGCGCTTGCGCAAATGTTATCAGGTGATGCCTAAGAAGCGATCTCTGGTTGGATGGTTGGTTGTTTTGGGTTTAACGGCCATTTGAGACAGTAGTTCAGTCTATATCGAGCCGGGGTTATCACTGAAGACGATTGTCTTCATAATGACGTTGGCCGTGATAACAACGTTCTATTGGTTAAATGACGTCACCGACTTACGTCACAGCGCATTCGCAACGCCTACAAGTTCGGACAAAACTGCATTCGATTTCATTTGTTTGACTGTTTTAACGCCGTAAAATCCTCTAACGATGCGTGATAAATAGTAAACCATGATAGTGTTTTCTGTGTCAAGTTTATCGGGCTCGACCAGAAACACGTCGGACTGGCTCGGCAAGCCTTGCCATTCCTGTGCAGTTTCTGGTCTCGCCTGATAAACTTGATATCAAAAGACACTAACATTGAATTCTCTATATATTAAGCGGTTACTTTAACATAACATGGTTTGAGATATAGAGAGTTGACTGTTGCTGTATCCGTACATCTAAACATGATATTTAAACCCTGTATCAAGATTCACACTACTTTTCAAAACCAGACAGAGGATTCCAGTACAAATCCATTCTCGCATATTAGAGTTCATTATCAATGATCGTACATCTCAATAGCTCTACCAGAGAAAATTTATAACTTACATTTCTTGTAAAGTACTTGAATAATAAAGTATCGCAAGCGTACTGGAATGTAGAAAAAATTTGGTTGGCTCAGTTCATGTCGATATGTTTCATTACATAACAAGAGACACATTTTGAGGACTAAATCTGTTTGCACGGTACTTAATCTAAATATTAGGATGCTTGCAGTTGACTAATTACACTTTAAGGGAAATAAGTCTGTCAATTTTATTTTGCATCTCTCCCAATAAAAGTCGACTGCTAAAAGAAGAATTAAAATATGACGAACTCCTGACCATGGTCAAGAAACGAAAATCAATGTGGTGTAGGCACTTCTCATTGTCGTCTGGCTTAGCAAAGACGATTTCTCATGACAGTGGAAGAAAAATGAAGAGGTGCACTGAAGATAAAAAGGTGGGGAAAAATATCAAATAGTAGGCGGGGATGGACTTTGCCAGCACAACTTGGACAGCTGAAAACAGGATCGGGTGGAAAGGGATTTTTGTCAAGTCATCTGTGGTACCCTAACGAGCTTGCAAGGTAATGAGATTTATCATGCATCTACTGCAAAATTTCACCAGATAACAGGGGTATGATAACACAATGTGATATCATGTCACTGTAGAACTGCGCTTGCCCAAATGTTATCAGGTCATGTCTTTAGAAGCAATCTCTGAAGACGATTGGCTGTATACTGACGCTGGCCATGATAGCAGTTTTTGATTGGTTGAATGACGTCCACAACTTACCTCATAACGCATTCGCGACATCAGCAAGTTCGAACAAAAGTGCGTTTGCTTTTCATTTGTTTGAGTCTCTTCAAACTGTGAAACCTTCTAATAGCGCATGATATAGAAAACCATGTAAGTGTCTTTTGATATCAAGTCAAGTCTGTCAGGCTTTACCAGAAACATGTCGGACTGGCTCGGCAAGCCTCGCCATTCCTACGCTGTTTCTGGTCTCGCCTGGTAAACTTGATATCAAAAGACACTAACATGGTATTCTATATATGCGAGATTAGAATAGACTGAACGAGCCTACTAGTATATTACAGTTCTGCACATAGTACACTGTTTGAGGGGGGAGGAAAGGTATATGTTTGTGGGATCAAATGAATGGGATCAGTGGGCTCATTCGGAGTCCGTGATAAAACAAAAGTTCCGCTGAAGCTGATGCGTGGGTACGTGGGTGCTGTTGCAGCATTACATTACGACTTATAAAATGGTTCAATTAAACTAAGCCTGATAATCTTGTTTCTCAGATTCGTTCCTCTGAATCGTTACTTTATCCCAGAGCGTCTTCCTTCAGAATGTATTTGAGCTGCGACACGAGAAAACTAACAAAGTGGTTTGTGCGCCCAACAAATACTCAGATCAGCCTGGGCATTCGGTAAATCTGAACAGAGACTTCGATGAGTGTTTAAGGTGTAGTTAATGTTCTAAGTTATATCCATGCGGACTGCAAAGACTTTGGTTATACTGGGCGGATGCCCAGGCTTATCTGAGTCTTCGTTGGGCGCACATGCAACTTTGTAGGTTTTGTCGTGTCGCAGCTCATGTTTTTAAAGAAACTACTAATTGGCAAGAGATCATCCGAAAGGTCGGAGCACTTAAAAATAAAAAGAGTCTGTCCGCTCAGACTATGCATCATATATGTTTGATTTGTTTTGACACTTTCCATCCTTAATATCTTACTTCCACAAATAAGTGCTATTGAACGTGGCTATGTAGCAAGTTAATTGTGTCTCATTTATATCATCACCAAGTACAGTACCATTAACAATAAAAGACGAAATCCTTACCTACATAAAACCATTTTCAATGCAAAGAAGAGTATATTTTGTATATTGTCTGCTGTTGTGAGGGCTTTACTTCACTGCAGCTGGTGTTGTGCCGTGTGGTGGCCGTGAAACGTCTCCTCGTACATCATCCATGGTGCAGATTTTATCTAATTTTCTTTCTTTGAGATCAGAGGATATATTCTGAGAAATCTGAAAGTTTTATACCCCCAACCTCGAAGAAGTTGAGGGGGCATATTGCTTCTGGGTTGTCCATGCGTCCGTCCGTTTGTCACACATTCCATATCCTTGGATCTGGGCATGCTAGAGTTTTGAAATTTCACAAATGGATTCATCATCAAAAGGTAGGTGACACCTATTTTCCTGTCCGATGTGTCTCGCTTTTGGAGTTATGCCCCTTGAAAAAAGTTCATAATGAAACCTTGTCAGCAAGATATCTCGAAAAGTGCTTTAACTACGAACTTGAAACTTTACCAGCTTAATGGAGACAATAAGTAAATGAACTGATTATCTTTCGAACAATATTTGTCATTTTTGTAGGATTTATAGCCCTTGGAAAATTTTGGCATTTCTACTTTGTCAGCAAGATATCTCAACAAGGATTTTAGATACAGACTTGAAACTATACCAGCTTATTTGAGATGATAGGTAGATGAAGTGATTACCTTTTCAACAAAACCCTTAATCTTTGTAGGAGGTATGGCACTTTGAAAATTTCGGCATTTCAACTTTCAAAGCAAGATATCCTAAAAAGTATTTTGGCTATGTACTTAAAACTGTACCAGCTAATGGGTAATGATGAGTAAAAAAATTGATGAACTTTTGAACAAAATCCATCAATTTTTTAGGAGTTATGACCCTTTGAATGTTTTGGCATCTTAATATTGTCAGCAGCATATCTAAAAAAGTATTTGAGCTTGGGCCTTGAACTTTTGTCAGCTTATATAAAAAGCTTTTGTGTTCATATATTAATCAACTTTTGAATGAAATCTGATTATTAGTTTTAGAGTTATGGCACTTGAAATGTTTTGCATTTTAACTTGTCAACAAATTATTTCGAAAATTATTTGAGCTAGGGACTTGAAACTTGGTATGCTGATTTGGGGTGATATGTAAATTAACTGATATATTACAAACAAATTTCCTCCGTTTTTTTCGCAGTTATAACCCTTTGAAAATTATGACATCTTAAACTTGGCAGCAAGACATCTTGAAAAGTTTTTTGAGCTAGGATCTTGAAACTTGGTCAGCTGATATGAGATGATAAGTAAATTGACTGATTGACTTTCGAATGATTTCCATCAATATCTTCTGGTACAGAGCATGCCCTTTTAGGATCAGGCATATGGTTCGGGGCATAGTGTTTTACAAACATTTTTTCTAGTAGATTAGTTAAGACTCTTATTCTAGCTCATCATCTTTTACATTATTTGGACCCTTTTTGATAAAAGTCAGTTTTTGAATCGACTGCCCAATTAAAATTAAGAAATTTCAGCATGCTTTTCGCTGGTTTCGTGACCAGATATTGTCAGGGGCACTGATGAGGCTTTATTAGCCGAAACTACGAAGTCTGTCCATTTTCCTTCTTTTGAATGTATTCTCTGCTCTTGAAGGAACTCATTAAGATATATATTTTTACTTCACTGCAGCTGGTGTTGTGTCGTGTGGCGGCCGTGAAACGTCTCCCCGTACATCACCCATAGTGCAGATTTTATTTTGTTTTCGTTCTTTGAGATCAGAGGATATATTCTGAGAAATCTGAAATTTTAGATCGATTCAGACTCTTATTCTAGGTCATCGTCTTTTACATTTTTTTGGACCTTTTGTAATTATGGCCAATCCTTGAATCGACTGCCCAATTAAAGTTAAGAAATTTCGGTACGGTTTTCTGGTTTCGTCACCAGATATTGTCAGGGTCACTGATGAGGCTTTATTAGCCGAAACTACGTAGTCTGGCCCATGATCCTTCTTCTGAATATAATCTCTGCTCTTGAAGGAACTCTCTAAGATTTTAAATTCATTGTGTTTTAAAATCATTTTTCGGGAATTGACTTTTTATATAAGCATTTTGCTGCGTTTACTTTATATGCATCTGTATTTCAGTATATGTATGTGATTAATAATAAATAAAAATACCGTTTGAAACCAATGATAGTTAAATTTATATGACGATACAAAGCATATTAAAATTAAGTAGGCAAAGAGGCACAGTTGAGCATTTTTAAAGTAAAGTTGAATATACTACAAGATATTTTATTGGAACTTGTTTTAGATGTATGCCGTTGTTAGAAAGAAATGATGTTAAATCACATCCAATGAAATATACGAACAATAAATAATCTAGTTCCAGACTATGTATGATATTAATTTGATCATTTCAGAATTCTCCATCCTTTCTGTTCTACTTCAATAAATAAGTTCTGATTGACGCATTTATGTGACATGAGTATTGATTTAGTTTATTACCCGAGTGCACCAGTACATGGCCTCGAGGAGGAAGTCTTAGAAAAACACAAATGTCAAAATTTAATAGAACATTATTATAAAAATGAAACCTTTTTTTTGATTTTGTACGTAGGCGTTTCTAACGCTGGTATGAACCGAATTTGAGCGCGCCAAACACATCTTCGGTGACCATATTGATAAAACTAAACTATACTTATTACAATTTTGGTGCACACGCAAACATAGAACTTATAAAGCTTCTAAAAATAATAAAAACAAAAAACAATAGTTCGGGATGTTATAATCTAAGTTTTTTGGTCTAAGAACATAATTAAAGCAATCATTAGGCATAAATGTGAATTAATGTCACGTAAACCAATGGCTGACTTTTGCAACTTGGTATATATTTATTTTATTCTTAAATTTTTGCCCAAAAATCAAATAAAAATTCATTTTATTTTGTCATTTGTAAATGAATCACATCGTCTAATCAGGGTCTGCATTATTTGCATAAAATTTAAGGTAGTTTCTATAAAATGAATTGATAGTGAATATACCAGACACCCCGGATATGATGAATGGACTCATCCAATTTATAAAAAAAAATTGAAAAAGGAGGTTTGAATTGTGTCAGACGTCACAATATGACGAATCGCTGCATTAAAAGAAAATATAACGGGTACGTTTGCAGTTGTAGCAGTGATATTCATTTCATTTCATAGCTGAATAGGTTATTCAATGGCACAGAACACATTGTCTCTAACTGGACTGTGAATTGAATTGATCATGCTTGATGCCAACTTTGAATGTTTATGACAATTTCAATTTGCAGTAGTTTGCTTTAGCAAAATGTGCTGTTTGAAGCATCCATATTATACAAAAGTAATGTTCAGTACATGATAAATTTCTAGGAAATTTGATTGTTTGCAGAAAATTGAACGCAGGGAAATATGTGTCATGAGTTTAATTATCTTTATTTAATTGAGATAACACGCAACCACTTCATTCCAACATTAATCTGAATTTAACCTCCAATTTGTATTTGCCTGATGTTCTAATGGTGGGAAAATGAGGTCTGCATAGTGGGTGTTTCAACAAAATAGATTATGTCTATCAAGAAAACATGCCAAACGTTTAACCGATTAAAATTAAGCCTCGAACTAGAGAGAACTCAGTATAATTCTATTTGAAATCGGCATGGTTTACTTCTGAATCAGTGAATCATTAAACGCGGCTTATGGTTTATAAAAGCATGTACAACAAAATAAGGTTAAGTGTTAAAAAGCTGTCAAACAAAACCGGGACAGGCAAAAAATAGAAAGTTCGAAACAGATAAAGCCTTGATTTGCTTCCATATTATTATCCGGTTCATGCGCGCCATAATATTAATCTTGATGCAATTAGGCATATTTCGTGTTGTATTGTAAAACTTAAAGGAAGGTCGCTTAGATGTGCACGCATTAAATTAAATTCCTCGCAGATTATTTTGTCAAGAATATTCGGTATAGCATTATGTTTAAGAATCTGCCTATAAAACACAAATATCTATTTAAGGAAGCGTTGGTTTGTTACCCTTAAAGTTTATAAAAAATAATGTAGGTTTTCGCACAACTGTGAGCAATATAAAATATGCGCATATGCGGACTTGCCCTTCGAATTGGCAGCTTCTCAGCTAAGTCCACTGACGTACATTTTGAAACCTTTTGAAAAAGATCTCGAACACGTCCTGAAAGCAGCTGCTCCTTTAAATGTCCCTGACATGTCTCACTAAATAACAAAACACACATAAGAAAACCAGCACAGCGAATGAAACTATATCCCTCCAAGGCTGATCCCGTTATGTAGCTGGCGGCCCCATGAGAGGAATTATAAACTCCTGTTTTGCACTTATAATAAGTAGGCCATCTGCAGTACTAATAAAATAGATACTTTCAACGCAGATTACCCTTAAACGGACATACTAGGAGGAAATGATATTCGTCGTCAACTGTGTTCATGTTATAAAGTATACAGAGTCGTTCTTCTTTTGGATATTATTATATCGGCCAATACGTCTATTTAGTATATTGTATGTGTGATATGTAAGTATCTATGCGATGAAATGCCTTCATACTGAAACATTTTTGCTCTTCCAAATGCATCATCTGTCAGTACATTTTGATATTAATAGGTGCCCTTCTTGATTTTGCTACCACATTTACAAAGGGAAACGAACTTTGTTACTTCTTAAATGCTTTCTTGGACAAGTGGCGTCTGCTCTTATAAAAAAGAGTTTGGTCCCTGATCAGTATTATTTTCATTCAAGGCTATATACACATTCAGAAGGAACGAAAACAAAAAATGACAGAGTCAATTCCCATGAAAGTGTAAAATAATGGACAAGGCTGCATGGACCTTAGACTGATATCAGTCCATTAAATAAAACAAGATCACAAAATTAATGAATACATGAAAATGAATACACATCATACTTTATCACTATATCTCTAAAGATGTGGGATTATATGCCATGTATTTCAGGAATGGGCAAGTAATAAAACATTTTGGTAACATTGTAACGGTTATGTACTTTCTATACGTAGAGCCCTGACCTAAATACATGTGCTCAATGCCAGGCTACATCGAACTCTATGCTCCTTAATCTTAAGTTAGAGCTTTACTTAGGACAAAAGTTCTGCATGGATGTTAATCTAACATCTGTGCAGAACTTTTGTCCTTAAGTATAGTAGCATTAAGTCGCGATGCAACTTATGTAAAGAAATAAATATGTGAATTGCCCTATTTTTTCGACCTTTTGACCTACAGAAATTCTTTTGATTCTTATTCAAATATATATTGTAATTTTGATCAAAACAATTTGTCCTATTAAATTGCTTTGTCAAACTTTGCCTCGAATGGCAGACAAAACTTTACAATCCATCTGGAAGGCTGCACTGTTTGCACATCTAATGGATTTAATGGAAACCATACCTCAGTAAAATGCCTTTTTCTAAACTCTTACATATGAGCCCGTCCAGATAGAAATCGACCTTATGACATAAAAAATCGATATTTAGGTTTTCTGTTATCTGAATGCGCATGCCATTATAGAACAAAACGGTAAAAACCGTTTGAAGTTATCTTGATTTTTAAGGATGTTATGGCAGTTTTAAACACACTGGTATCTATTGAAATTTGCCAGAATAACGTTACGTGACGTCACGTTACACTGTTATGAATAACGCCATTACCAAAGTTTTCCCTTGAAATTCAAGCATTATTATTCACGTTAACACAGCAAACGCATGTGATCAGTATGAGCTATTTTTTCTGTAACACAGCTGTAGACTTTGGTCCCACCCTGGGACACATGCCTCTTGGGATAGGTAGATTAGATGGAAAGATTTTGATCCAGGTAAATGTCATACCAAGTATGACCCCTTTACCTCGAATGGTAATCAAGAAATATATTTTCCGAAAAGCAGCTTTAACAAAAATATACTTAATATTCGGACTGAACGACATGCTTAAGTATTGTCGCACGTACGGACAATCCGGAAACTTCATACATCCGGTGCTCCTAAGGCTTCGAGTGCATAATGCAAAAGAAAAAAAAATATCTTTTGATGTTTTGAAATACTTCAACAGTTTCTAAAGATGAATAAGTAATGAACTTTAAGTTTCTAATCTTTTTAATGTTGTTCCTGTGCCAGAGTCCTTCAGCAGCATTTTAACTTTAAGAGTAGACCGCATTTCGGAAGAGCTACGTCGTCCGAGGAAGCAAAAAAGAAAGTCACAAAAGTTGTTTCCCTTTGTAAAAATGGTGGGAAATCATAGACATGTACCATACGCCACGACATCTTTTCACTATACAATTTACCAGGCCCAAAGGCCGATATTACATACGCAAGTAGTGGACACAAATACACTGAAGCGAAGGCTGAGTTTATTTGCATACAAATGATTGCATGCGTGTTCTATTAAAGTCTCCATATTTCCTATCTGTTGTAAAATCGCCTAAACACATATTGTTTTGAAAATCAGTTCAACCTTCATGATTGGTGACAAAATGTGGGTTTATGAGCATATACTGTGCCAGATAACTGGCAAAAAAATGAAAACTGTCTAACTGCTCAGCAAAACACAATTTCTTGTTCTAGTTTCCCGTCCAGCGACGCAATATAAACAAGGGTATGACAATAAATTGGGGTCCAGGCTTGTATGTTGTATTTTTACCATTTTGTTCGAGTTAAAAAAAAAACTCGAAAGGAGGTCATTTGACTCGCCAGCTTAAAAGACTCAAATAATTTTTCAACCTTTTTATGTGAAACTCAGTGACGTTTTATTACGAGTTCCTCCCCTCCCGCTTTTCAACCTCCACACCTATGCAAGCTTTTGGTTAAAACGGATTTCTTGATCATATAAACGTCTCTTTAGAAAGAGGATGTGTTCTTATATTTTCTGTGTCCGTAACAAAAATAAAAGCGTCACTATGGTATCAGGTATGGACTCTGAGTTACCAAACTGCGGAAAAGCAAAACAAATCACAATCTAAAACGAAAGTAAAATATCATTTTTTTTTTGTAATTCTTAAAAGCCCCATTGCTCTATCAGCATGAAATATTTTATCGTGAGGTATCGCTGCAAGCTTCTCACTACCGTTTCGCCCCCGAGTTTCGCCATTGATTATTATCGTGTTAGGCCGGCTTTGAAAAATCAAAACGTCCTTGAGTTTCCCATACTTTTTTTAAATAACAAAGTCATTTTAGTTGGCAACTAAAATTTCACAAGCTTTATTATTTGGTAAAAACACAAGATACAGGCGTTTAACAGGTGATAAAATACAATGTACAAAAATGCAAGGCAAGGATCCCATTGATTGTATTTCATTGCTTATAACGGGGAACCAGAGACAAAGACCGTATTTTAATGGAGAGACTTGTATATTTTTTTCAAACTACCTTGTTCCTTCTTTTTTACCAGTTATATGATACAAAAAGCATATCAACTGACATATTAGCACACATTCTGAAGGCTGTGCAGTTTTATAATGATTTGTATTTCGACGGTTTTTACCACTGGTAGAACTATGGAGACTTTAATTTATTTTACAAACTATAATCCACCAACCACCAGCAATATAAACAGGGAAAAGATAAAAATAAAAAAATGTATAAGCTTAAGGAAAAACAAAACAACCAGACGGACTTTTGACTAAAACACGCAATTTTCATCTCATTGGACAAGGAATTGTAAGTAGATCAAAATGGGTTCAGGATCTCCGAAAACTGTATTAAAATTGGAAAGCGTTTTGTCTTCCACCATTTAGAGTCAGACGACATTTCTTTACTCCGCCCTTTGCCGTTTGTCGCCCGGCATTCATCAGCGCTGACAGGCAGGAGAGGATTGATTGTTTGATTCTTTTTTTTATTGGGGGATTGGGGGGGGGGAGAAGGTATCGGCCCTTTGAGACAGTATTTAAGTCTATATTATCGGGCCGTCTCCCAGAGAGAGGGAGAAAGAAGAGAAATGATCGACGAGAGAAAAATGCCCAAACAACTCCCACCCGCACCTACTGCAAGCATACTAGGCCCTTGCCCTACAATGTTCCAAATCAGTAGGACGCCCCGGCACGGGAGGATTGAGAAAAAAAGTCGTATTGCAAATTTACCTTCGTCCTAGCATCTGTGGTATAGAAAACAAGCAGTGCATGAAAACTAAAAATTCCTTCCGCACAAGATTTTATCTACATTTTGTTTGTTGTCTTGCAGTTTAGACTGAAACGTTGTAAACAATGTCAGTGAATGCATGAATACGCTGACGATGTTTGTATACCTAAACAAAGCTATAGGTTTGGGATGTTTTTTTTTTTTTTCGGTTTGGGATTTTAATTTTGATATTAATATTATTATTATCCGAGATTGAAAACTATTTCTTCTAGATCAAAACTGAAAATTTATGAACATGAACTAAAACGGACCAAGAACTGTCGCCAGTCTCAACCTATTTTTATGCATTTGCGAATAAAAGACTTTTTTCAGTTATTTAATTTCGGTTTTAAACGCAAACTGCACTTTTGGTGATGCATAATGCTCCAAAGATTCATATTTCCGGATTCATGGCAACAAATATGCACCTACGTTGGTTTCCCACACTATTAACATTCATGTTAAAGTTCAAGTACATGCCGTGTGAAACAGCGGGAAAATAGTCTGACGTAACGTCGAACTTTGACGTCATTTATCTCAGTTTAACGTCGCGTGTCATAAGGTCGATTTCTATCTGGACGGGCTCATATGCTATATGCATTGCATTATTTTGTATGGCAATTCAATTCCATATTAAAACTCGACTTCTTTTCAAAACCAGTTAGATAATACCAGTACAAATCCATTACCATATATCAGAGTTCGTTATCATTGATCATACATCTTCTCTTAAATAGCTGAAGCAGACAGTGTTGATCACTGTCAATTTATGTTAACTACTTGAAGTATGAAGTATTGTTGGGACTTATGAAACATTGAGCGCAAACTCAAATATGGGATTGGTTTGGTTGGTCAGATCATTTTTGTGTATTCGGACCGGCATCACAAAGACTTACGTCATTATTGTTAAATACTCTCTGTAAACATTAGAACGGTTTAAAGACTTCCCGTACCCTTGTGGTCTTAGAGGCAGTGGTTTTAAGAGGCCACCTTATTTGGAATGCCGAATATGAAAGATGCAGCCAATCTCTCTTCTTTTGCTGCTTTTAGCCTTCCCTGAATCGAAACAACTACCCTTTTAATTTTGCATTGACAGAGAGAGATTTTTAATCGTTGGCCCTGATGGAAATCGAAACCACGAATATAAACGATATGTCCAAGTGCTTTTATCACTCAAACCGTTTGTCACGTTTCATCCTAAACATTCAGGCACCTTAAAGGGTAAGACTTTACCGATAAGAGAGGGAATTCTGATAAAAAAAAGTATATTAATACGCTTCTTATTAGAAGGCTGCTCATTAGGGAAAGAACTGGCTCTCTTTTCAGAGAAAAGCATTCAACTAAAAGTATATGTTTGGACAAGAGTTTCACCTACTGTAAAACGGATCCTAGTTGAACCTGTTCAAGTTATCTGTAAAGTTAGAAAATTATCTTCGCTCCACTTCGACAATGCATGATATATGTCAGACTTTTGATGACTATTTCTCATCCTTAAAAATCAACTTCAACAAATAAGTGCTACTGTACGCAAGTATGTGACAAGTATATTGTAGTATGTTGTTTATCACCAAGTACACCAACGACTTTCTCGATGCAGAAACCTTAAACTGTATGGCAAAATGACAAATGAAAAAAAAAAAAAAGACAAACAATGTGTTGATGTAAATTGCTTCTGTTGTACAATGTGCCAACTTAAGCTATTGAAACGTTTATGTGATGCCATCAAGTGCATGTATCGGTGGTTATTAGCTTCTGTTTAAACAAGGGACGGTGGGGCAGGTTATGGTCGGGTGATAGTGATGGGTAAATATCAGTGCCATGGTGTCATTTGGATAAAGTAGGGCAAGGACCTATTGTGCTTGTTATAAATGCAGACGTGGGTTGTTTGGACATTTTTTCTTTCCCCTTTTTTCCATCTGTCTGGGAGACGGCTCGATATAGACTGAAAATACTGCCTGAAATAGCTGTTAAACCAAAACCAACTAACCAAGCAACATGGGATGGTAAGATTAACGTAAATTATTTAGAATTCTTTAGTGATTTTAAAATTTTAGAAGATTTTTAGTGCATTACCATGCAATATCTTAAAATGTTATGACCTGCCTCACGCCAAAACCAACAAAGTGGTTGTGCGCCCAGCGCAGACTCAGATCAGACTGGGCACCCGCCCGGTCTGACCAGAGTCTTCGATGTCCGCATAGAGGTAGATTAGACCCTTAGCTACTCTTAAAGCACTTAGCGAAGAGGCTGAGCGGATGCCGAGGATGGTCTGAGTCTGCGCTGGGCGCACAACCACATTGTTGGTTTTGCCGTGTCGTTGCTCTTATGAGAAATTATCTATGCGAGATGTACTTCATTGTATGGCGTCGACTGCTTTTTGTTTCAATATTGTACAGTTAACGCTTTCTTGTAATAGCTCATACATTCCTGCATCATGGAATGCTTGACAGGAAAAAAAAAACAATTTATTTTTTTGAAATGCAGGTAACTGACAAAGGCAAGCCTGCAAGGGATCCTCATATTTTCTATGCCGGTTAGATTTAAGGTATTTTTCTGATGTAAAATATGCAAATATCTTATCAAACTGTGTGCTTATTGTAGGCAAAAGTGAATAAAGAATAGCAGTTCAAACCTGCATTAAATGGAATATAAAAATATATTTTGTCTTATTCCAGACCATGTCTGAGTTTCATTTCATATTGTAGGAAAATTTGAATTCTTTGTGTCCTACTTCTATGAACACATGTAGTTGAACGCCTTCAAAGCGTGTCGAAGTATACAATATATACAAATGCGTGGCTTTATAGTATTAGTTTTTTTAGTTTAAGGGTATATGTGAAAGCTTGTCATCTATTTATTTACTTTAGTGATGTGTATAATTAATGAATATATTCACGTCAGACAAACCAAAGAACGGGGTTCGGCTTGCTGAGTTCTATTTTGAAAATTTTAAAGTTCAAGCACTTTTACTAGTTTGGTGATTGTCATTTGTAAAATAATTATGTAATATTTGAGCTGCTTCATGTTTCTTTGTATATGTAGTCTTCTGGCAGGCCACGATAGCAAGCATCAGACTTAAAAAAGTATTTCAATATAATTTGATTAGTAAAAGAAAATTGAACACAAGAAAATTGGTGTCGTCAGTTTAATTACCTGCATTTACTTAAGATAACATGCAACCATTCCAAACCAACTTTAATCTGATTATACTTCCCAAATTGTATTTAAATACTGTTTTAATGGACGGAAAACTACTTTTGCATAATAGATCTTCTTTAAAAGTGCGTTTTATTACTATCAGCAAATTATGCAATCGGTTACTGCAAGTGAATTATCTAATTCTAAGAACTTTAGAGACAAAATTCTAGCGTAAAACAAGACGTGAATTGATGTTTTAACAGAGAGATGCATAATTTACTTCAATATAGCTCATTAAACACGACATATGATTTATAAACCGTCTTTATAACAAAATAAGGCAAAATAAGGCAATTGTTATACAACCACAATTAAGAAAGCTGTCAACCATAATTAGGGCAGACAAGATATGAGCAAGAACTTCTGAGATAATAATCTGGAGGTTAATCACGGCAATATTCGTGATGTTCCTCGAAACATGAAGCACTGTTAATTGAGCATGCGAACTTTTTATACATATCAAAGCAAACACTTACTTATTCACCAAGGATTAGTATACAAATGAAAAGCGAATAGATACTATATAAAAGAAGATAATATCCATACTGGCGCAAACTTAAAGCCATTGAGTTCCTTACATGCAAAGTGTGTGCACAAAGAGCTTAAAATGCAGGAATTATTTCCCCAGTGAGTTGGCAATCTAAATAACGAACGAGTTCAATGCCATGTAATTGTTTTTAAGATTTGCAACTTTTGAACGAAATGGGCACTGTAACTTAAATCAATTATATTCCTATATTCTGTTTATTTTTCCTTTCATTTTCACTAGTGGTTCGTTACTCACAGCTAGACTGACCACGCTCACTAGGCTCTTATACGCGGATGTATACATAACTATCTTGCCGCGTGTTGCTGTTCTGAATAATTCAAATTTACACTAGTCTTACAGAATTCATTCGTAATCAAAAGAAACAGAAAAAAAACTTCAATTAAAAATTTAATGCAGATAAAACACGCATTCATGCCTACGTTTAGTATCGATAACTAGCGGGTTTGTGAGCGATATAAGAATAAGAAAGCAAGAAATAATAAAGTAAATGATAATTACTTGACATTCAGTTAAGTTTTAAGAACGAACTACGTTTTGCAGTCAATATTTGAGTAACGGGAAACAAAAATAAATAACTATAACCGAAAGGATTTATGGTGAAACATTTGATACGACAAACATCAAAACTAAACAGCGTCAAAATAGTATACACTACAGAAAGATGTAGAAACATGTTTTAGGGTCTAGCTATTTTGCCTTGTACATCATATACGGCTATAGTGGAAAAGTTCCCCAAATGAATTATCTCCTCTTTCGAAAGGCAAATTACACGAAGCACAGAAACTCAAGGTATTACTTTCTAAGAATGTATTAGTTTTTAATCCTAACTTCAAAACATTGCTAGCATTTGTATTCTTAACAAAAATAAAAAAAAACTTGAGAGTCACTAATTTTCATCCTATGGTACTCGGTAAAAGGTCAGATGTAAAACTCATTTTGATTGAGGAAAAACTACTCATTTTCTAATATCACGATCGCAAAAAATACCTATTGTTTAGACAAAGCAAAAATTGAAGCTAATTTAGATGTCACAAAAGTATTTTTCTAGTTTTACACGCTCAAAACCAAACTTTCACCGAATTGAAATTGGTGGCATCAGCTTAAATGATAAAACATAATTATTGACAATGCTTTTTCAGTATTAAGTTCAAGCTTTATGGAGGCATTAGCTAAATTTATGCCAAAACAGGACCAACTTGCAAATTCGACGAATTTATGTCCCCCGCCTTGGAAACTAGGTCTCCACTGTATATACACTTAGTGTTTGAGCTGGAAAAGCGGCTAAGTTAAAAATGTGAAAAAAGTAATAAAAAGAAATATCGTGAGGATTATATCCAAACCACATGCATATCTTCAGACCATGATCAAAACACCTGTAAAGTTTCAAAGGAATGGGCATAAAACTGTAGGAGGAGTTGAACACACAAGGTACCCACTATCTATTCACTTAGATAGTAAAACTGTATGAAAAATGGCTAAGTTCAATTTGCGAAAAAAGTAATATAAAATAATGTGAGGATTATATCCAAACCACATACATATCTTTAGACCATGCCCAAAATACCTGTGAAGTTTCAAAGGAATCGGCAAAAAACTGTAGGAGGAGTTGCGCACACAAGGTACCCACTATCTAGTCACTATGATACTAAAAACGCTTAAAATGACTATGTTCAACTTGTGGAAAAAGTGACAAAAAAATGTGAGGATTATATCCAAACCACATGCATATCTTCAGACCATGACAAAAACACCTGTGAAGTTTCAAAGGCATCGGCATAAAACTGTAGGAGGAGTTGCGCACACAAGGTACCTACTACTTTAGGGGGACGGAAAGACGGAAGGACGGACGGACGGACGGAATGCCGAAAACTATGTCCCTCCGCTTTTCTTCGAAAAGGCGGGGGACAATTAGGAGGGCCTGAGGTCCCGGAGGAAACCTACACCTTGGGTCATTATGAAAAGTCATTAATTCATTTTCAATGGATTTTCCGTAACATTTTATGACAGTTTGAAAAATGGCTTTCAAACGAATTTATTAACGAAAACCCCGAGTATACATTATAATCAAAATAATGCAAATTAGAAAAGACAAACTAGTTTGGAAACTACGGCATCTCGAAAATCTAAATATGTTTCATTCAAAGGGATATACTTTGAAAATTTAGACTTTTTAAACTTCATTTACATTGTGTGATTACAATTAACTTAAGCGTTTAAAGTTTTCTCTCTGCGCACTCAAACTAGTATTTATTTGCACAAGAACACGTTCTCTAGCACATGCGCAGATGAAAGTTCCATTCTGATTTATTTAAATAGGAATAAGATAGATAACTCCAGACAGAACACTCATGAACCAATATTTCCATGATTTAAATAATCAGGCGTCTGTTAAATCTGAAATATATGATAGGTTGGCTGGAATTATAAAACGAAAACTCTCAAGTTTTTTTTTTTATTTTTGTTTAGTATATTCATTTATTTATTTTCCAATTTTGGCAAATATCACAAGAAGATTGAAATTATTCAAACAATTGATTATCTACAGTTTAGCCTTTCAAGGAAAGAACTTCTGCCGAAGAAGCAGAAATTTTAAAGAACTGGTGAATGACTTCCCTGGCTCTTTTAAATTTAAAATTTAATGTTCTTTTCAAACATTAAACATGTAGTATCACTAGTTAAACTCATAGTTCATAGCGCGCAAAATGATCAGTTAGCAGCTGCAGCTATTGTATACAGTCCTAATAGTCCTAACGACACCAAGTAGTCAGTTGACTGCCGGGTATAGCAATACTGCAAGTCGATAATATATTAGTTCGATAATATTTTTTAATCATATTTTTGCAGAGATAAAGACGTCACAAAAACTCTGTGTTAGGTTAATACATCATGGTCAAACGATGATATTATATTGTCTGACACAATTGGATAACAAATTAACTTATTTTATCTCGAACATACAAAATTGGTATCAGCTTACAAACTATAGAATAACTCAGAGAGAAACCTATCCGTACTTGCTCTGCTCATTCTTTATGCAGACACGACTTGGTATATTATCAAAATTGATTCCTACGTTCGTATAAATAAGCCATAATACACAGTAAATGCACCTTACGCCGCGCATCGAAGGCAATATATAATGTAGTTTCAGAAAATTATAGAGTACAACACCCCCCCTCCCCTCCCTTGGCGGGGAGTGGGGTCTATGGACAGCTCAATGTCTACAAAGGCAAAGAAGGGAAAGCGTGTTTATCTGCGTTCAAGCGCAAAGGAATAGTCGCCTGCAAAGAATGATCAAAATTATGTCTCTTTGCCTTTACTGTAAGGTGCTTTTCTCGAGTCGTGGTTCACTTGAGCCGCGACACGAGAAAGCCAACAAAGTGGTTGTACGCCCAGCGCTGACTCACATCATCCGCCCAGTCTGGTCAGAGTCTTCGCTGTCCGCATGGAGGTAGCTTTATTCCCTTAGCCTCCCTTTAAGCGCTTAGCAAAGAATTTGATTGGACTTGGTGGCTGATCTGAGTCTGTGATGGGCGCACAACCACTTTGTTGGTTTTCTCGTGTCGTGGTTAATTTGATCAGTGAGAAAAGAGTATCTATGCTTGATAGACTATCAGGAGAAATAATCAAAGTCTCAGTGTGAATAAAGTGATATGCAATACAGACTCCTGTTTAAACCATCCAATAAAATAATATAACACAGAAAGCATGTTTCGAGGCCAGATAAAAATGTTGATGGCTTACTTCTTCTTAATGTACATAACGTAAGAGTCAAATCTTTACGAGAGAGCATTTAGAGGTAGAATTCAGATAAGGAATGTGGATTTGTCCGTCTAATTGCAATATTATTTTTACCGCTTTCGGAAAACAGATTCAATGTTAAACAGTGATCGTCGGTGCAAGGTCCCCAGGAAACGGCAGATAATCGATGTTGATTCGACGTAATTGCATTGAATCGATGTTTACCTATAGGACTGACGATTTATCAGTTACCAGCAGCTAGTAAAGCCACGGCATGAAATATAGGGAAAACACGCCCACTTTTGATAAATTCTGCTGTGAGTCTCTAAGGTGTGTTGATTCTTTCCTGGTTCGGCATTGAGTGCCTGGTGGAACATGCAGAATTTTGGCAGGAGCCCCGGTAGCTCAGTAGGTTAAGCGCTGGTCTACTGATGTAGCGGACCCGGGTTCGAGCCCCGCTTGAGGGACAATTTTTCCTACCGTAACCGAGGTTCCATTGCACACAGCTTTTTATTCTCACCTCCCATCGTCTTGATATGACTGAAATGGACGTAAATTTGAAAGCCGACCATCATCCATCATACGTTGGTCTGACGCTGTTCCGGGGCGGAGGTAGAAATAAGGAAATAAATATCTGCATTATCGCTTAAATTAGTTTATCAGCCCCGAAAGTGCGTCGTATCAAGGACAGTGCAAGGGCCAGATAGCTTTGCAAATACGTTGATGCGACGGTTGTTTGGGGTTCAAGTGCGTCTAGAAAGAACGGATATTTCAACACGTGTCTGAACCGCTTGATTCGTACATTATCGACCAGGGAGTGCACAGTTCTACACTTTACCATATCAGCGTCGACACACTTTCAATGAGCCTTGATAGACGTTGATACCTTCTTTCTGTTTCCCTGTTTCAGAATTAAGTGCCTTCTGGAAACTTAGATAGGACACGTCTGGGTGGGTCAGCGTTGTATTATTTGAAATAGTAGTCTAGCGTCGTTATGCTGGCGTTGATGCAAAGCCGTGGCCACTTTGCATCGACATTAGTGTGTTGTGGATCACCTGCCTCTGGGAAGTTATAAAGGACATGTTTTTGTATTTACAAAGAAAGGCAGTATCTCCGAACCTCTTTTACTCAATCTCCTTTATTCTCCTTCTCGCGTTCTGACATTTACATGTAAATAGTTATATTTTGGTATTTGTGTCAAACCTATCCAAAATGCTGTATTGTATATATTATTGCTCGAGGAATTTTTTACTACAACCTTTTGAATACAATAAATTTCTGTTTTAAATTCATTCTACTGCAAATAAGCCCAGCAGGCACATGACATCGTTGTGACGGCGCATAGGCGTCGATGCGACGTCATCACGTCATCACGTCGCATCGACATCGGTGCGCCGTCATTACGATGTCATATATCCGCTGAGGGGACGCTTCACAAATGTGTGTACCTCACAACTGACATTCAAGTGACATGCCTTACAATTATTGACATTCAAATGAAATAGCAGGCATAGGTCGTAGCGTCTGACCTTACGCCGCATACATCCTTGTTTCAACAGCGACCTACATACTATTCTTTAGCATAATACTAACGCCTGCATTTTAGTCCAATAAACAAAAGGAGTATCTTCTTTAAGTTAGTTTCTACTTTGAAATTAAGTTCTGGCAGACATACAGAAACGAATTAGTCTAATTGCATGACATAATTTTATTACTTTAGATCAAAACCTATTATCTCACTTTTATCAGTCGTTAAAAAAGTTGTGGAATTGTGCCAGTATTGGCAACGTTCAGCTGTGTATACGTATGCAATAAACAAAAGGAGTATCTTCTTTAAGTTACGTTACTTGCACTTTTTATCAATAGATATCAAGGTTGGTTGGTTGGTTGATTTGATGCTTAACGTCCACGGTAAACAACTAAGGTCATGTCGGGACGGTCAGTTAACCTAACTACACTATTCCTGGGCAGGCTTAGACCTCCTAAGCGGTTAACTAGTGCTAAGTGCACATACTTTCGCCAGTAACTGACAACTGCCCTTCTTGAATCAGCGGAAGGAGAAACGAAAGTATGTGGCCAGACCGGGATTCGAACCCAGGACCTCTGACTTACGAGTCAGGTGCCCTACCGATTGCGCTACCCGGCCCGGCAGATATCAAGGTCTTTTTCCTTCAAGTTGTAAGCTAATCGGTTTAATATACACGTTGTAATGAATAAGTTTCTCGTGCATTTTATTTCATAGACAGACGGATATTCAGCCTTGTTGCCTAGTGATCTCTGTACTAGATTGTTGTTGTTGTTTTATTGTTTTACGTCCATGGTAAACAGTTATGGCCATGCCGAGACGGTCAGTTACCCTTGCCACACTATTCCTGGGCAGGCTTAGACCTCCTAAGCGGTTAACCAGTATCAAGTGCACATACTTTCCCCAGTAACTGACAACTGCCCTGCTTGAATCAGCGGAAGGAGAAACGAAAGGATGTGGTCGGACCGAGTATTGAACCCGGGACCTCTGGCTCTTGAGTCAGACGCCATCTGTACTAGACTAGAATAGCGTATGGCAAAAATCTGAATTTTGTTGGAAGAAACGAAGAGGTATACAGTACATATAGTATGTCTATCCTAGTAATCCAAATAAGCGAAACGCTTTGAAATCTTTCTTCATTTGACTACATTGGCAAGAATGTAGATTTGGATCAGTTTACTGAGTTCAATAAATTAAGCCGCGACACGAAAAAAACATGAAAGTGGTTGTGCCGCCCAGCGAAGCCTTAGATCAGCCTGGGCATCCGCCCAGTCTGATCAGGCCTTTTGCTATGCGCTTAAAAGGTAGCTGAGGGTCTAAGCTACGTTCATGCGGACAGCGAAGACTCTGATCACACTGGGCGGATGCCCAGTCTGATCAGAGTCTGCGCTTGGCGTACAACCACTTTGTTTGTTTTCTCGTATCGCGGCTCAGATTTTGAAGGAAGATACACATCAATGACACGAAAATAGTAGACTTAGTTTTATAAGTCTGGCTGTGTGTAGTAATGTCATGTTGCTACAATGCCCATGCCTAATAACACCGGCTTCAGCGGAACTCTACCTTTAAACTGATTCCGAATGAGCCCAATGAGCCCAAATGATCAGAAAAAAATTAATCTACACTAAGCTTTTAGTCTGATCTGGGAATTCACTGTTTTACTCATAGGCGAAGACATACATTCTGTCGAATGATAATGACAGATATTCCAAAAGTTCGCAATCTTCGCAAAATCAGGGTACTTAGTCCAAGTTCGTCCTAACACGTATGCCCTTGGCCGACGGCCTATTCGTAAATCGAATATCATCTTTGCTTTATCATTGGTTGCGAGCACATTCCATTGCATCCAAACAAATTATCTTCCGCATAACAGATGCCCTTGTCGATAGAAAAATATTGTGTTTACCGTTAACAATTTCCAAACAAGAGAGTAGACGGTCATAATTTAACTAATTCGTCAGTGATTTTGAACGATTATGCGACTTTATGGGACAACAGTTTGCAAGAAATGATTGGTGTAAAAAAGCAACATGCACAAAGGGGAACATCTCGCCGCAGTCAAAAAGTATGCGCTGTAAGAAATCCAATTTCCGAATAGGCCGTCGACCAAGGGTACATCAGGAACAAAGCGAAATTAGTACATATGGCTTGCGAAGATGAAGTTTCGCCAGCTTTTTGTTTACCTCTGCCAAGGATAATCATGTCCCCATTAATACGAATGCATAAAAGAGGTTGCTTAGACAGTAATGTCGTATTTGTGTGTGTGTATTTTCTGCAAATAAAGTCGATTGCATGTACTTGACATATCTGAAAAAGCTGTTTTAATTGCGAATTCCCATGTTATTAAATCATTACTTTAAAGCTGTCATGGTTTGTAATTGAATTAAAACATCAGAGTATACTGGTTGATTTAAACGATCTAATCAAACAATTATAGATAACTCTCTTTTTTTTAATCTTATAATATCACGGAACAGATAAAACCACATGTAAAAAGCTGAGAGAAACTACCAACTGGGACACACAACCTTGAATCAACCTTGATTCAACGTCATGGCGTTAAATCAAGTTTGATTTAATACGTTAAATCACGGTTGATTAACTGGGCACACAACCTTGAATCAACCTTGATTCAACGTCATGACGTCAAGGTTGATTCAATGTTGTGTGCCCAGCGGGTACAACATAAGCCAAATAGTCAGAAATTCAATCTGAATGAACATAAATTAACCCATATTTGATTCAAGAAATTTGTAAGTGTAACATGGGCTTCAGGCTCTATTTTTGTGCCGCAGGTTAGAACCAAACTAAATGGATAACTGTACGCGCTATGCTCTTCCATATATTAATGAAACAACTGGTTGCCCAAACGTAATCCTACGTGTTGCACAGTCTCCGAACGCACTGTACCATCTCTTCAGGTTTTCATAGCGTCGAATCGAGAGTACAAACATTCGCTTATAACCAGTAGTCGGAAATCATTATGTTTTGAGATTTTATCCAGAATCTGCTGCATCATTTATAGTCATTCAGCTTCGAAAATGTAAAGAGGTAAGTTTAATGTAATTTACTCTTCGGTCTTTTACATTGTGCTGACCCTTATGGCGAAATGTTCACAGCACTTTTTATTCCCCAATACTCCTGTTAATTCAAACACACCGTATGTCTTCTCAAGGCTAACGCCCACTGTTTCATAAAAGCAATAGCCACTCTTACTTGCTCGTTAAATTGATACCGGATATTCTGGGTATTGGAACATAGGTCGTAGCGAACAGGGCAAACCCATATCAGACTGCTCTATGAGCAGTCTTATCAGGCTTTATACGGTGCGCTATTGATTCTGCAGCTCAGTTTTTACCGCATTGTAAAATCAAACTGCTGCACGTTTCGGACATTTTTTTAGGTCTCAATATTTTGTAGGCATTTAACGGCGCCAATAGACATCCTGGATTGGTTTTTTATTGGGACAAAATCTTTCATTGTGTAGTTTCTTAAAGAATTAAAAAAAGAAGACAATGATCAGGAATTAATAAAGTCAAATCCTACATCCCGATCTCAAAAACAAAGGGAAAGGAAAGAAACACACACACAAACACACGCACACACACAAAACGAGTTTGCCTACTTTTCGATTAAAGAAACTAAACTTATAGGCAAGTTTTAATCCATTCGTCTTTGGATTGCGTGGTAAATGTCATTCAAAGCCAATATTATGTCCTTAACACACTTTCCTGGCAAAATAATAGTCCACATAAAATTAAGCATAAGACAAAGTTGATAGTGCTTAAGAACTTTGAGTTAACCTACATATTCAGTTTGTTTTGAATAAAACGTGCTTTCTATTTGCGTTTTGTTCTGTCGCCAACAAATGAAGCCAATTATATGTAAAAGCTGCAGATTAAAACTGAAATAGTCCAAGTGACCTGAAAATGAGAGACTGTTATAGAACAGCAAGGCCATCAGAATCAAGGTTGAAACCTACATTTCGTCTGAGAGTGTCGGCCGACTTCGCTTGGAGCGATAGCCTGGCTATAATCTCAGTCAAACATCAGAAGCCATTCTCAGAGGTGGGGCCAAGCTAAATCCAAAAACTGCCCAGATAATTGATTGTGACCAATCAGCGACTATATTTCGAAACCATTCGGGAGATAACCAAAAGCGGTCGCTAAAATTTGATTAGATTATTCGTATCAGTGGAACTGACTCATTAAGGGAACAGCAGCTATAGCACAGTTGTCCAACTCTGTTACTATGTAAAAGGAAATTCAACGAGTTTTGTTACAGGAATTTACTGATTAAGCTGTCAGTGATACAGCTATTCTTCGACTGTTACGGAAATTCAACGACTAAAAACATTAAGAAAAGATTTGAAATGTAAAAAATCTCAAGTAATGGCAAATATATTTCTTATTTTTGATAAAATATGACAGAGATCACAACACAGTATGTTTAAGATTTAAATAATGTAAATTCAGAGATAGTTTTGAAAAAAATGTAATTAACTCCCGATGGTGTTAGTTTTAACAGTAAATGGATAATAAACATAATTTTTGTTTTACAATTATATATTGCATGCTAGTCTATAAATGTGACATCAGTATATTATTTAAAAACACCCATAGATATAATCAGATTACAATCAATCATTAGTTATTTAAATTATGTGTTACAGAAATTATCAGACCTTGTTACAGTTATTAACCGACTTTCAAGAGTAGGTTACAGTTATTGACCGACTTTTACAATGTATTATTATGGTCTAATAACAGAAAAATGACCCCAATCAGGTTTTAGCTCTTGTTATCTGAATCTACTAATAGTTTGAATGAGGTAATAATATAAACTGATGCAAGTGCCGCATTTCTTTTGCCTATTGGTTTATTTTAGAATGTTTATTCAAAATACTGAAGACTTGTTCCTTTATAAAAGAAATGGGTGAAAATCTTTAAGCTCACTTAAGGACTATTTTGTCATGCATGGGTTTCTTGCTTATAAAGGAGAATGTATTTTCCAAATGGAATAATGAAAAATAATCTGATTTTGTCACAATGAGATGTCACTATTGTCGCTTTTGAGTCAGGTGACCCAGATGCAGAACTCCAATATTCAATAAAAAGGTATATAAATGAGAGACCTGCATTTGTTTTGCCTGGATAAAATCCTGACAACAATAAATATAAAGCTACAGCCTCAATATTCGTGGAAGAGAAAAATACAATTTGATGAATCAGCCATTTCCCCTGATATCATATCTGAAAACCTTCAATTCCTGTGACAAATATATTCAGTGCAAGTCCTATGCACAAATTGAAAAAAATAGATAATGAAAGCTCAAGCTGGACAAAAGGATTATAAGCACTGTAATACGATATTAGATAGGAAGTCACTCAACTGGACACCAGTGTAGATATGAATGAATTCATACAGAGAATTTCTGTTACCACTGAAAGAAAAAAAAATACAGTATTGTAGCTGAATTAAAAATACTCCTTCCACATGTAACTGATGTTCTAAGAAGACACAACAAAACTGAAAAATGGCTGACATTAGTTTTTTGCATATGACTGCAAACGGAAAAGTCAATATTGACCATATGGCTGCACTTCTGTTTGTTTCAGGCAAGTAGGAAATGTCCAAGCGATGCAGTTTCCTCGTGAAATTCAGTAGTTTTGGTCTGAGTCCTTGTTCCATGCAAAATTTATTTGATTCATACGTGGTTATAAAAGCAACAGAATATTACTGGGACAACAATCAATAGAAAGTCTGTCTCCTGACCTTGAATCAGTCAATGTTGAATGTCCATCCATTTGCAGTTGAAGGGAAGAAAAAATTACACTTGCAAATAGACTGTAAACAGTCTGAATTATTCATTCTGTCTTGTTGATAGCTGTAACATAACAGATAATTTCTGTAACATAGAACATGGAGTCGGTTAATTTCTGTAACATAGCAGATAATTTTCAAATAGCAAGTCAAAGGGGAAAAAAGTGAATGAAAATATTCCACTACCTATTTTTGTCTGTCTTGGAAATCATAGGTGTACAGAAAGTATACAAAAAACCTTATTAAAATACATACCCATAAAAACAAAAATGAGTAGAAGCGTCTGCTAAAGTACTTGTCTGATAATTCCTGTAACAAAAGTCGTTGAATTTCCTTTTACGTTGTAACAGAGTTGGACAACTGTGATAGCACGGCTATCGCCCCAAGCGAAGTCGGCCATGTATAATCAGCTAAAGCTCAGGTTAAACGCGATGCACGACTTGGTTCACTTTCAAAAGAAGGCATGCTGCCACCTATTTGTTTTTGCCCTCTTTCTCAATTGATTTCCACTTATGAAGAAAGAGTTGTCTTTTTACAGAAGCAAATTATTTACTTAAAGAGCGGATCTATATTGAATTTGCTTCATTCTCCCGGAACGGTAAGAAAGCCGTAACAATCGTTTGACCTAATGGCAGGATATGCTACACTGTCAAAGTTGTTTGATCAAATACAGGTAAAATTATGACGCTCTCTGAACGCGGCAATAATAATTGTAGTTTTGCATTAAAATATTACCATAGTTGTAATACTTTCAGTATATTCTCACGTTTGTAATAAATCGTGATGCACCCACAAAGTTTAATGCTTAACATTGCGTGTGGCGTGAATATTGAATCAAACGTTTCATTTGAACAACAATAAATCAAGAAAATCTGACCAAAGAAGCAACACATTGTATCATGAACGTCCTAGCAAACATTTTTTGACGTCAAACATATAAATCAAAAGAATTTCATCAAAGAAATTTTACGGTGTAACTTAGCCTTTAAAGATACCGAGAAAATATGTAAGTGGAATCTGTGTAACTTCACAGATATAAAAAAAGTCTACAGATGTTCAAATGTTAAGCACGTATCAAGAATTATACTATTTGTGCAAACAGGCCCTAAAGTTATATATTATTAACTTTGTTCTTGTTCAACTCAGCTGAGCATGGACTTTTAACTGCTAATAAATAGAAAAACTGATTACTGAAAAGTAAAGATGTTTTCTTGCTCAATTTAGCTGAGTATGAACTTTTCTGTGCCTATGAATATGAAAATGCCAGCATTAGTTGGCCTCGAGGTTATAAGAGAGGCTGACTGTAAACATCGAGCATTGGCCCATAATAACGTGGAAAGTCGAAAATTACGGATTTGGCTCAAATTTTGGGAAATTGATATATACCATGCTTGTTTGTATTTCACAAGTTTTTAGAGGTCAACGTTCGGCCGTTTCCATGGTAACCATGAATCCATTTTGAAAATATCAATATTGAGACATGTATGTAATATTTCATCGATAAAAATTAAACAACAAATATTATCCCATTCCTATTTGCTTTTATAGTTTGAAAATACATACGTATGTAATAAGATGATTTGAATGTTTTCTGTCCCTTATTATCAACGGGAGAGCTTTTACTGGAAAACATCGACCCAATTTTGAGTGGAAAATTGGTGTTTTAATCGCCTGATAACTAAAAATGGCAGTCACGTTTGACAATAAGGCAATGTATGCATAATAGAGTAAGGTTTGAAGTTAAAGAAAGTCAAAAATTTAGGTATAAACTCGCAAAACGTTAAAAGTTATCCATCTTTGAAATGTGTCAATACTGTAAAATAGTAGGAAGGGAGATATGTCAAACTGGCATTATCTACCTCCCTTGACGATTATAAATCTGCGAACACTACAGGTAGTATCCATGATCTTTAATAATAAAAGATAGTATCTTTGAAAGAATAAGATTACTGTCAAGAATGCCCACCATGACCTTTTTCTATCTATGAAATAGGTCCATTTACCAAGACTGCAGTTGCAGTTGTATTCGGTACATTTGATGACAAGAGTTGTCCCGAGCAAAACGCCTGCAGAAATCACGGAATAGAAGAACGGAGTAAACCCGTTTTATTTGCAGCAATATTTTTGCCTTATCTTCATTTTATGTTGAATTAAATAAATTTACTAATGTTTTTTGAATGAATTGCTCCTATGAAGCAGGTAATAGGTAAGAAGAGGCATTTTTTTCAGGACAAAAGTGGTGTAGACTAAGGCCTACAGCGTCTATTCACCGAGGGATACTGAAATTTTAAGCAATGTTCTGTTACCTATGATCGTCATACTACATAGAACAGCTAAAAATGGATGGATGAATGACTTCGGATTTTATGTCCTTTTTAACAGTATTTCAGTCATATCAGGACGATTGGGGAATGTGGTTGGGGGGATGGTGGAAAGTGTGTGTGTGTGTGTGTGTGTGGGGGGGGGGGATGAGTATGAAAAGCTGTGCAGTGGAGCCAAATTTGCGGTTGGAAAGATTAATGCATCAAGCAGATATCGAACTCCGAACCACTTGATCAGCAGGTCAGGCCTTAACCTACTGTGCTACCCGGGGCTTCTAGAATAGCCAAGAAGAAATGCGTGTAATTTAGGTAATCCTGATAGAGGTGCTGTCAGAGGGTATCTTTTCCCCCCTAGTAGTTTTTCTCCCGCGGAAAAATGGCTTTGATTTTTCCATAGTAGAATTTCCTACCGGAAAAATGGCTATATAGTAGAATTTCCCCCCGGAAATATGACTATATAGCCAATTTTCCCCGGGGAAAATCTACTATACGTGTTTATGCATAGTCGTTTTTCCCCTCTATAGTGGATTTTCCCCCTGGTAATATGATTGCAGGAAAACACGCTACATAATGGAATTTGCTCCTTCTCCATTTATAATAGTGAAGTTTATAACTGAAACAGAAATACGAGTATCTGTCCGTAAAATATCGATTGAATACAGATGCTAGAAATGCATGCTTGTGTCTATCCAGTGTGTCTTATTTTTGGTTTGGGGAAAACAGGCAGGCAGTTTTCTTTTTCATATCAGCCTGAAAACGGCTATGAGTGTACGTGGTTGTGTGCATAAATTTGTAAAATTTTGTGTTTGTACAAGCGTTCACCTGTGCGTGCGCGCAGCAGAGTGCCTGGACTAGTGTTCGCTTTTCATTTAGAAGTCGTGGGCTCGAATCCTATCGGGACACACGTCCGATTATTAGTTTCAATGTAATAAACTTCCTACTAGATCAAACATCATGGACAAAGCGCCCTTTCGTACATCTTCCTTTTAGCTTGCATGCGTATGTATACGTATATCAATATCTGCGATGTGAGAAAAACCGCAGCCTTTTCGTTCCTTAAATCAGTAATTATTGATTATTATAAAAATACGGTTGCTAAATTGGCATATTGATTTTTTTTAATTAATCACGTTTATTACCTCCCTTGAAGTACTGATACATTTCCCATGCGATTAATTCAATAAAATGTCTCTGTTCCATTCCGTTTCGTCTGGTTCCATTCCGCAAAATACGAATAGCCATACCAAATTCACTAATAGCCAATTTCCCGGTGGAGGAAAAAGGACTATGGGGGAAAATGGCTCTATGAGGTCCGGATAATCCACTATATAGTCGTCCTACCTATAGCCATTTTTCCGGGGGGGGGGGGAAGGGGGAAAAACCACTCTCTGACAGGTGCCATCTTAAGCATACGAGTAGGGGAGACCGGGAATAGTTGATGCACGTTTTAGACTTTTTGATATATCTCGTGACCGGACTGCCAAATATTGATAATCTTTGTATATACTAAAAGCTCTGTATTTTCTGCTTTTGAAATCAAATAGTAATCCTTGAATTTTGGTATATTTTGCCTCCGGTTAAGTAGATTTCTTTAGGAAGTCGAATGCATCAACTTGCCCCAGTAGTGGGGCATGTTGATGCAACGCCTGGGGCAAGTTGATACAGACTTTTTCTTGCCTTTACAAGTCCATGCAACGAATACTACAGTAAATTGACCGTTTTCATGGACATATTGGGGGTTCCTTGCTTTCTAGTTAGATGCATTTATCAAAATTAGTTTAGCCTTTGAAGTTACATGTATGTCCAGTAAAAGATCTCTAGAAGGGATGTTTGTATATGAACAATTGTACGCTAAAATAATCAAAACATTCGATATTTTTATTTCTGAAACTTCAGAACATTTTAAACGGGAAAATATCATTTCATTGTCATAGATGATAATATTGAATAAGCCGGGGCCCAGCAATCCGTACAATTTACATGTGCGCACAGCGAAGACTCAGACCAGCCTGTGCATCATCACATTTGGGTCAGAGTCTTCACTTGCCACACGAAAAGGTATGGGCCCTTAGCTATCCATAGAGCGCACTGCAAAGACTCTGATCAGACTGCGCGGATGTATCGAGTCTTCGCTGGGCGCACATGCAAATTTTAGGAATTGCTGTGATATGGCTGTAATGCCATTGTTTATTTGTTTGAATATAATAAAATACATTATATTTTTAATAATACAAATCCGAAATGATTAAACAATTGTACTTAGTTCTACATCAGTTAGAGATCAAGTCCATTCAAATATTGGGAACAGCTCATGCAGGACAGTAGGATTCTATGGTGTATCAACATGCCCCATGCTCATTGCATCAACTTGCCCCAACCATGCCCCACGTGGCATTCAGCAAGGTACACAACATTCAGCAAGGTACACAACTAGTGCACAATGTTTTCCTTCAGAAAATGGTATGATTTTGAAGATGACAGATTTCTCTACCTGTGTGCATAAAAGAATTATAAACAACCAGATATAAATGCGCGCTAGGTGAAAAATTGCAAAATTCCATAAATTTACTCAGACGTGTCAAAAATGAACTTTTCTTCACCAAATTCTCATTTGTTGGCGAAATTCTGCGAAACTTCGGGAAAAGATGGCAGCTGTCAGTGACTACTTTAATTCGTCATTTCTGACGCCCATAAAGACGTCATTGTCTTTTTATTCCAAATTCATCAACTTGCCCCGTGCATCAACTATCCCCGGTCTCCCCTACTCATGAGTGATTTATTCGTCCTATCGAATTCCATCCACTTTTCTGTAGCTTAGCAAGAGAAGCGCCTGCGTGCTAAGCTAGCAGTCCTTGTTCGGATCTCCTTTTTTTTCAATCACGGGGTGCCATTGCACACAGTCTTTAAAAATCACCTATGCCTTGTTGCATGACCTAAGTACTGGTGAAAGGGCCATAAAACTGCAAACCTGTCATTAACTCTCTTCGTTTTCCAGTCTGCCATTTAAATGTTAATTTGTGGTGCCATAAAAATGTTTGAAATGTCCATTTTGTTATGTAATTATTATTGGTTGAGCGTGTGATTTTTCGGCTTGTTTCTTACATTTAGCTTTTCTTTACTCACTCCGGCTTCGCCGTCGAGATATAAACTACGATTCGCGCTCAACACCATGTATACATCAGCGACAATTCACTGGTAAGAAAAAAAAAATGTTCTTAATCGTGTAGTTCTATATCACGTATTTTTTCACATTTGTACTCACTTTCTCTTCACAAAAAGGTGATATTGCTATTGCATATACAGTGGGTAGGGTATCTAAGCAGCAGCTTTAAGTCTGTTTATTAGAAAAAAATGAAAACCATTAGAGATACGGAAACCAAGTACTGAACTACATTAAAATCATATCGATTCTTCTGCAAATTAAGAGTTCTATGTTAGTTACATGGGTTTAGGGTCGTTTTGAACTGATGTAACACATTTTTATGCATCGTAACCATAGAAACAATATTAAACACTACATTTCTACGCCGTTATTTGCAAAGATGGGATAAAAATGCGACTCTTTATTTGTTTAATAAGCAAATTCAAACTGAAAGTGTGGAAATTAGGGTAAAGAAATCTAAAAAAACTGTTGTTTCTGTAAAATTGTAAATGCGACAGGGACACCCTTTGCACGTGCATTTATTCTGTAGTCAGTGAAAGTTTACAACTAATTGCTTTTGCTATTACCGTACTTATGTTGCTGTTTGAAGACACGTTAATGATATATTCAGGTCAGGCTGCCATTTTCAATAACCTCGATTTGAAAAAGAGCTATTTTCACAAATTTTATTTTTTCTCCGACTATATGTACTTCCAGTTGCCATGGTTCCAATAACGTGCAGTAGCCAGTGCTCTGAAGGTGCAGAGACTGACAATTACATTTAGTCCTAAGCACCATACCAGTTAACTATTCGATACTTGCTTCAGGACAGACACGTTTTCCCTTTGAAATTCATGAAAATATGTAAAATTTGAGCGGTTAAAAAATGGTTGCCATGGTAACAGTAATTGCTTAGATATCTCGAGAACCGTTTGATATATTTCATTATTTTTTTCACTAATCTTCATTTTTCGTCGAGAGCTTTAAACCATGACATTTTTAGCAAAATACAAAATTTTGAGTTTCCATCCAATGCTCGATCCTTACAGTCAGGTTCTCTTAAAACCTTTTTCATGCTCAACTCTGCTGAGCATGAAATTTTCTCTGCTGATTAACATAAAATGCCTATTTATGTACATGTAATCATTTTCATATTCATAAGCAGAGAAAATGTCATACACAGCTAAACTGAGCAAGAAAACAACTGTACTTATCAGTAATTTGCTATTTATTAGCAAATTAAAATTCACGCTCAGCTGAGCTGAGCAAGAAATAAAAGTTTTATAACCTCGGGAGCAGGTATCATTTGTCTGAGACAACAGTTATTGGTTTACGAAATGAAGCCATTTCAGGACATTTCGGATAACTGACCTCACGATCAGTTTTCTGAAGTATCCTGGCCCCAAGGTTATAAAACTTTTTTCATGCTCAACTCAGCTGAGCATGAAATTTCACCTGCAAATAAATAGCAAATTATTGATAAGTACAGTTGTAATCTTGCTCAGTTTAGCTGAGTATGAAATTTTCTCTGCTTATGAATATGAAAATGCCAACATAAGTTGGCATTTTCGTATTTATCAGCAGAGACAATTTCATGCTCAGCTGAGTTGAGCACGAAAAAAGTTTTATAACCTCGGGGCCTGGTAAATGACTTCATCACATAAACTGATAGAATTTCGTATAGAGAAAGGACCTAAGTGCGGGATAACTGCGCTTTACAACATAAAAGTTGGACTTTTAAGACCTGAGATATGGCTGAATTTTAATTTGGTTCGAGATTATTTTCTTTTGAAACCAAAACTATTTACAGTCATATTCCTATGACCCTGACATATGCTGTCCAGATTAAACATTTACTTCTTTATAGCGAAACAAGAAGATATTCGTAGCACATGTCTTAGGGCCCTAATTTTCTTGGCCTGGCTTGTCTTCTCAAAAATAACATAAACTATTGGTTATGCTGCATACTGTGATATGGATTTTTTCCAAATGTTTAGTTCATGCATTTTCAAGCGGAGAAAACAAGGAATAACCGCGGTAAGCCTTCCAGATTCAAATAACTAACAATAAAACGATTCAAAGAAAATTGGTGTCGGCATTTTAATTACTGGAACGCTATTTAAGTCAAATTCTGCAATCAACCTGATTTCAAGATTTAATCTAATCTTATTGTCAGTCACAATAACGTTAACTGGTTGTAAAGAAGTACAGGTGCTGAAGTTGCTCGTTAAGTGTTCCACATTTATTTAATGACTTAAAATAATTTAAGGCATTGCTTACTGTACTTGATTGCAAGGGGGGTTATATATATGCCGGAATAAGATGTGCTGTTTCATGTACCGACATATAGAACAATTCTTGCAGAAGGATTAAAATAAACCCACTAACGCCTGGAGCGTCCCATAAATTGGACAGAGAGAACAATGCAGACCCAGATAAGACGCGGCGTTTGACCAGGGTATGCACTATGCATAATACATGTACATATAAGAATAAAAATGACAAATAACTTAACTAAACATCCCTTTATTGACATATGAATTCATCAATTTGATAACGATAGAAAATTCCACTGGGAATAAATGGGTACACTAAAAGCTTCTGATTCACTTTAGTGTTAATGTACCTGTATCAAATTCGGAACGATATATGCCCGTTGGTGCTTTTGAACGGATTGAACAATGTTAAGATCCTTCAAACAGTCAAGAACAACAGCCTATGGTTATACATTAGTATGCAAAACATGAATTGTGAGAGGAAACTGCGTATCAGTACTCTCTATGACAAAAAGAAAAGAGTGTTTTGGTGTGATAAATAAGTAACACCAGGAAGCTTAGTTACCCTAGAAGCGATTTTATTACGGTCAAAATAGGCCGTATATAACCCACCGCATTCTTCTCGATAGGCCATATATAACCCGCCGCATTCTTCTCGGATAGTCTAGCCACATCCTGTTCTTTCTTTTTGTTATATTTGTTGTTGTTGTTCTCAGGCTTATAAAAATACATCCAGGTTTCGTCTTCTGTGACATCATTTCGGAGACATTCTGTTCCCTTGTATTTGCAAACGGCAAGGTTCTACAGGCTACAAATTTTGCTCTGGAGTCTATAAGAGGGGTAACAAACTAATGCAGTATGCCAATCACATTCCTTGTATTTGGTTTTCTAAATGAAGTTGCCGATGATGTGTCATGACGGGCATGGCATTAATGTTCCCCCTTTTTCCACAAAACAGATCTGGCAACAGTCTTATACAGTAATGCACGTTGCTCATACAAACAATCCACTGCAACTTTTAGTTCTGTTGCACTAAAATCAGCTCTGTATTGACTCTTACATTATACCCTTTGGTCCCCATGCATACTTTTATCACAATGTGTCGCCTTTTCGGCCGGTATAAATGATTTTGATGATTGGGAAACGAATGTTTGTCTATGCTGCACGTGAACTAATAAAATACATATACCGATAGAGGAGTGGTAATTTGTTTAGATATATACAAAACACACATGAGCCACGGCACGATAAAACCAAGAAAGTGGTTGTGTGCCCAGCGCAGAATCAGATCAGCCTGGGTATTCGCCCAGTCTGATCAGAGTCTTCGCTGTCCACATGGAGGTATTTTGATCCTTAGCTACCGTTTAAGTGCTCAGCGAAGAGTCTGATCGAACACAGCGTTATTCGAATGTCGTTGTATCGTTGCCATCACTTCTTAAATAATTGAATGAGCCGTCTAAACTTAACCCATTAGGGCATGGCCTTCCTTTAAATTATTCTCGGCAAAGAGTGTACCGACACTACTTTAATTTCAACATGTATTATTATTCTTAAAGATCACCAACGAATAGAAATAATGGATAGTTGTATCTTAAAGTACAAAGGTATCTAATATTAGACAAAGTATAACAAAAACTAACAGATGTAAACATACGTATATTTAAGTCACGTCTTTTAAGAGTAAGATCATAAAATTATTCCTTTCAAGAAGAATTATCAAAAATGATCATTCAGCTGCACAGAGTGTAAGATAGACTTGCCCAAGTCTGTAAATTAATAATCCATTTTATTATTTTTCAACATTTTGGAAAAAAGAGAAGAAAGAAACTGTTCCTGTTTAAAACTATGTTAAATTTACAGACTTGTAATCATTGAATGAACCCATTCACCCTAAGTAAAGATGATTGTCAGATATAATTGGGATGTTTGTTTAGATAAGGTCTGGCCCGGCTGCAGAGCTTGTTATCTTGATTTATTGCTAGAAAAAGTGTAAGCTTGAATTTTTTGTTAAGTGGGGTAATGAAGACTAAATTTTTTTTGTAGTGTTCTCTTCGCTTCTTCAAAGAATTTATTTTCAAGAATTTATTTTCAAGTTTCACAGCTTAGACAAAAAAAATTGTGCGTTATGCGTTCTCCCATCTGAGTGTGTGCATGTATGTGTGTGTATCTGTGTAAGTGTATGTGCTCCTCTCTCTTATACTCAAATAAAAGTTTAAATGAACTTAATCAAAATACTCAATACTGAATGCCAATCGCATTTTTAGATATTTTTGATTGTGGAGCCTTGATATTTATGTGTTTGATATATCACCATTTTGTTGTATTATGTATGTTTCCTTTTCTGCTCCTCATGTTGTTTACTTATGTAAACCTGAGTGTAAATAAAGAATTGAAGAATTGAAGGAAGCAAAACAGAAGTCAGTAACTATAGAAAGAAATTATTCCGTGGAGTCAGAAAAGAATCAGGATATTGTTTATTGATTAAATAGCTTCTAGTAAGTAGTAATTAATACAATTGCAGATTTTCACAAGAACGTGTTCCGACTTTTCACATACAATATCATATTTGCTGTTCTCTATAGTTTAGAATACAAAAAGAGTGACATGATGATTAAACAAGAGGGACATGAGGCACTAAATTGCTCACCTGAGTAAAACAAAGGTCAAAGGTCTTACTAGAGTCATCATTTTAACTTACCTAGTAGTCTGAAACTGTCGAAATAAGAGACATTCGTTTAAGATCAAAGAATGCATCTGATCTCTTTTACTCAGAAATCTTCATGTACTTATTTAGTGGACGGTATTTAATGGCTTTAGCACCAATATCTTCAACAAGTTCCTTGAACACTTATTGTCTAACAGCACCAGAAAACAAATTTGACCTTGTCATAAAAAAGGTCAAGGTCAGTCCAAGGTCATCATTTGAACAATCTTGGTAGTACTCTAGTCTCCAATGATACATGTACATACAAAGATTCAAGGTCATCTGTTATTTGGTTCTGAAGAATAAGAGTTTTAAAGGTTTTTACCATATACAGGCATGGGTGGCTATAATGTTCAAGTGACCTGCCTCGAACAAATTTTCGTTCCTTCCACTCCTGGGGGCTTTATATGAAAATTAGTTACAAAAGTAGCTCTCGAGGAGATGTTTGAAATTGTTGAAATACGAGAGGCCTTGGTCGAAGGTCAAAGAACGACCTTGACCTCTTGTACTAAAAAGCCTTTATGTATTTCAAGAAGCCTTTTGATTATTTTTGTCCCCCGCCTTTTCGAAGAAAAGCGGAGGGACATAGTTTTCGGCTATCCGTCCTTCCGTCCGTCCATCCGTCCTTCCGTCTTTCCGTCCCCCAAAAGTAGTAGGTACCTTGTGTGCGCAACTCCTCCTACAGTTTTATGCCGATTCTTTCGAAACTTTACAGATGTTTTTGTCATGGTCTGAAGATACGCATGTGGTTTGGATGTAATCCTGAGATTATTTTTTGTCACTTTTTCCACCAGTTGAACTTAGTCATTTTTTAGGCGTTTTTACTATCAAAGTGACTAGATAGTGGGTACCTTGTGTGCGCAACTCCTCCTACAGTTTTATGCCGATGCCTTTGAAACTTCACAGGTGTTGTGGACATGGTCTGAAGATATGCATGTGGTTTGGATATAATCCTCACATTATTTTTTGTCACTTTTTCCACAAGTTGAACTTAGTCATTTTTTAGGCGTTTTTAGTATCATAGTGACTAGATAGTGGGTACCTTGTGTGCGCAACTCCTCCTACAGTTTTATGCCGATTCTTTCGAAACTTTACAGATGTTTTTGTCATGGTCTGAAGATACGCATGTGGTTTGGATGTAATTCTGAGATTATTTTTTGCCATTTTTTCCACAAGTTGAACTTAGCCATTTTTCATATATTTTTACTGTCAACGTGAATAGATAGTGGGTACCTTGTGTGTTCAGCTCCTCCTACAGTTTTATGCCCATTCCTTTGAAACTTCACAGGTATTTTGATCATGGTCTGAAGATATGCATGTGGTTTGGATATAATCCTCACATTATTTTTTTTTATCACTTTTTTCACATTTTTAACTTTGCCGCTTTTCCAGCTCAAACACTTAGTGTATATACAGTGGAGACCTAGTTTCCAAGGCGGGGGACATAAATTCGTCGAATTTGCTTGTCCTACATTTCGAGGAAGGAATTTCGAGCACAGTTAAGGACATACAAAAAAACCATGAACAAAGAATGACAAGTATGGAAGACAGGATGAGTAAAATGGAAATAAATACAAAACACGAGATAAAGGAACAAGTCACTAGTTTGAAAGACGATATAATTGATAGTTTGAGACAAGACATACATAAAGTGGTAGATTCAAGAAATAAAGAATTGGAGGATAGAAAAAGAAGAGAGTTGAATGTAACAATATTTAACTTAAAAGAGCACAACCATGAATTGGGCAGAGACAATAAATCTGCGGATGAACAAGATGTTATGTCTATTAGTTCATGTCTTGGATTAGATAACTTAAATATAACTACATCCTATAGACTGGGTAAGAAAGAACAGGGGAAGACAAGGCCACTTAAAGTTATTTTGGACTCCAAGGCACAGAGAAAGTTTTTATTAGATAATGCTAGGTTTATTGTAAGAAAGACAAGTGAGAGATTTCAGCGAGTAATAATAAGTAAGGACTTAACAGCTGAACAACGTAAGGAACGCAGAGAGAGAGTCCAACGCGGTCAACGCCCAAGAGATACTCATAGGCGTATGGAAACAAACTCAGAGTCAGACGGTGAAAACGAAGTAGGGACTTCTAACAGAGAGGGGCAGAACGTTGTGTCGATGGTGATCGAAGGAACACAACCTAGTCCGATTATGGGGGAGCGAGTATTGCCACATTTAAATATTGAATCAAACTTGGAGAGTAATGAGTCATCGTTTAGTGCATATAATGATACGACTCTTGTCGGTGACGCTACGGTGGTAGGAGGTATCTATACTGGAGAGGGGCACTCCAACTTTGATTCTGAAGGAGGGCGTCTGAGATGGCCGCCTCCGGCACCACCAAATCTTGCATAGGACAATTGTTTTACCAATGTAAATAGTGAAACCCCAAACATTAGTCAGATAACTGGGGAGTCTTTTAATGATAATAGTACGTTTGTTTTAAATGCAGGAAATACCAGCCACTTAAAAGTGTTTTATTCAAATGTTGATTGTTTTACTATAGAAAAGAAACTTGAGCTGGAGACCCTTTTAATGAATAAGGGAATTGATATTATTGGTCTGACAGAAATATTGCCAAAGCATTCGGCATTTGAAAATCATGAAATTTACTACAAGCTTAACAATTATAATATTTTTTCCAGTAATCTGAATGAGGGTCGAGGGACTGCAATTTATGTGCATGAAGGACTCTGTGCTGAACAGATTGATATAGAAAGTGACTTCAAAGAAGCAGTTTGGTGCAAAATTAAATTGAGGCATAATGATACACTCCTGGTTGGCTGTTTGTACAGGAGTCCAAACAGCAACGATCAAAATTCTCTTGAATTGTTAAACCTATTTAAAAAAGTAAAAGATACTAGAGACTCTCATAAATTAATTATGGGAGATTTCAATTTAAGGGAAGTAAACTGGGAAACTATGACAACATCAGTTGGCGAGAACAATATTGCTAGTTTGTTTGTGGAATGTGTGCGTGACTCATATTTTACTCAACATGTGACTCAGCCAACCATGGTGCGTTCCGGAAATGAACCTTCTGTGCTTGACCTGATTTTTACGAATGAAGAGGATATGATGTCAGACATGAGATATTTATCAAGCTTAGGCAAAAGTGATCATCTTTTAATTTCATTTAGTTTCAATTGTTATACAACTTCAGAGTTTGAGGGTGGTAATCAAGTGAAATATAATTTCCATAAAGGTAACTATCAATCAGTAAAAGCTGACCTGTCAACGATTGATTGGGATGAGGAACTGCGAGGGCTAGACCTGTCGCGGTCTTGGTCGAGACTCACTGAAATTTATATCAAATTAATTGAGGAACACATACCAGAGAGTGGGTCAAGGCGGAATCGCGAGGGGTATATTCCTTATCTAACCCAGTCATGCTTTGATGCTATAAGAACCAAACACCAAAAATGGTTGAAATTTAAGTACTGCAAAACAATAGAAAATTTTAATAGATACAAAGTCGCAAGAAACCTTGTAACAGCCGAAATGCGAAAGGCCAAATATAATTATGAGAAAGATCTATCCGCTAAAATCAAAACAGACAATAAAATCTTCTGGAGCTATGTGAGAAAACAGTCAAAAACAAAATCCGTGGTGTCTAAGTTACAAATGTCAAATGGAGAAGTTTCATCAAACTACCAAGAGACAGCCAATACTCTAAATGATTATTTTGCAAGCGTTTTCAAAGTTGAAAATACTGACGATATTCCTGTCTTTGAAGAAAGAGGATTTACCCAAGTTGTGGAGACTGTCACTATCTCTGAAGAACTGGTCGCAAAAGCCATAGAAAGACTGAACCCTACCAAGTCCCAAGGGCCGGACAATATCCATCCTCGTTTTTTACAGCAGACGAAAGATTTGATCAAAATACCCTTAGCAAAAATTTTCCAAAAATCATTAGATGAAAGTAAAATCCCTGAAATATGGAAATGTGCAAACGTAACGGCTATTTTCAAAAAAGGTGAAAGAAAAGACCCAGCCAATTATAGACCAATCAGTTTAACTTCTGTACCGGGAAAACTGATGGAAAGACTCATTCGAAATGCATTGGTCGAGCACTTGACAAGCAACAATTTGTTTGCCACAGAACAGCATGGATTTATTACCGGTAAATCATGTATTACACAACTATTGGAATATATGGAAGACATAACTCAAGCTATCGATAACGGTGACGACGTTGATGTAATATATTTAGATTTTCGAAAGGCTTTTGACCGTGTACCACATACTCGTTTACTGCATAAACTACATAGATACGGAGTCAGGGGCAGTCTTTACAACTGGATTAAGGAGTTCCTTAATAAAAGAGTGCAGAGGGTTGTTGTCAGCGGAGTGGAATCTGGGTGGCAAAAAGTTACTAGCGGAATACCCCAAGGAAGTGTTTTGGGGCCGGTGTTATTCTTAATATTCATTAACGACCTGCCTGATGTTCTGGAGGTTTGTGTTAAGCTGTTTGCAGACGACACAAAACTATATAAACAGATAACCTGCCAACAAGATATCCAACAAGTACAGCATAGTGTAACATCAGCAATGACATGGGCTAAAGATTGGGATATGGAATTTAACAATGCTAAGTGTCATCACCTACATATCGGGAAACATGACCTTGGACATAGATATACTATTGAAACCCCAGAAGGAGAATGTGAAATTACAAAAGTAGACAGTGAAAAAGATTTAGGTGTCACTATAGATAAAAATCTGACATTTAGAGAGCACATCTCAATTAAAATAAATACTGCTAATAGAAACCTTGGGATTATATTTAGAACCTTTACCTATTTGGACCCTGATATGTTTTTGAATCTGTATAAAAGCTTAGTAAGGCCACACCTGGAATATGCAACTGTAATTTGGTCACCCCTGTACAAAAAGGACAGAATTATTATAGAAAATGTTCAACGAAGGGCAACTAAACTTGTTAGATCCTGTAAAAACCTGTCGTACCCTGAAAGATTAAAGAAACTTGATTTACCATCTTTGGAATATAGAAGGGAAAGATCAGATTTGATACAAGTCTACAAGATTCTGCATGGAATAGATAAAGTAGAACAGGACAAACTATTCACAACGGCAACATATACTATGACTAGAGGACATTCACAGAAATTATACAAAGAAAGACCTCGTTTAAATATACGGGCAAATAGCTTTACTAACAGAGTTGTAAATGCATGGAACCAACTTCCTGAACTAGTAGTAACGGCACCCTCCCTGAACGCTTTTAAGAGTCGTTTGAATTCTCACTGGAAGGGACACCCACGGAAATTCTACCCAGCATGTTACGAGACTGGTGCAACTACCGGACTGAGAAATACCAATTCAAATGCGTCTATACAAGTCAGATGACTTTCTACGACGTCGACTACGTGAGTAAAACGTGAGTAAACGTGAGTACATGTTTCTATGGTTTAAACCCAGGACCCCTGGGGTGGAGCCATTTTGGACCCTGGGGCCACAATTTAAATAAACTTGGTAAATTAACACTAGGCAATGCTACATACCAAAATTTCGAGCATCTCATTCTTTCAGTTGTGGAGATGATTTTTAAGTATGTTTTATTTTCGAACCCAAAACCCCCTGCCGTAGGGCCTTTTTGGACCCTTGGGCCACCATGTGAAAAAACTTGGTAGAGTTCTACCAGGCAATGCTTCATACTAAATTTCAAGCATCTGAGCCTAGCGGTTCTGAAGAGGAAAAATTTTGAATATTTTTCTATGTTGTTTATGGTTCAAATCCAGGACTCCTTGGGGTAGGTCCATTTTGGACCCTGGGACCACCATTTCAACAAACATGGTAAAGGACCACTAGCCAATGCTACATATGAAATTTCAAGCATCTGAGCCATGTGGTTCTGAGGGAGAAAAGTTTAGAATAGTTTTATATGTATTTCTATGGTTCGAACCCAGGACCCCCTGGGTCAGAGCCATTTTGGATCATTGGACCACCATTTGAAAATAATTTGTAGAGGTCCACAAGGCAATGCTTCATACTAAGTTTCAAGCATCTGCGCCTAGCGGATCTCAAGAAGAAGAAGAAGAAGTTTTTTAAATATTTTTTTTATGTATTTCAAAGGCTATAACACAGGACCCCATGGGGTAGGTCCATAATGGATCCTGAAACTTCCATTTGAACAAACCTGGTAAATGACCACTAGGCATTGCTACACAACAAATTTCAAGCTTCCGAGCAAAGTGGTTCTGAAGAAGAAGATATTTGAATATTTTTCTATGTGCTTTTATGGGTCAAACACAGGACCCCCTGGGGCGGGACCATTTTGCACCCTGGGGCCATCATTTGAAGAAACTTGGTGAAGGACCACTAAGCAATGCTACATGCCAAATTTCAAGCATCTGCGCCTAGCGGTTCTGGAGAAGAAAATTTTTTAAGTATATTTTAATTTCGAACCCAAGACCCCCCGCCGCAGGGCCATTTTGGACCCCAGGTCCACTGTTTGAACAAACTTGGTAAAGGTCTACTAGACAATTCTTCATATAAATATCAAAGCTCTAGGCCTAGCGGTTTCAGAGAAGATGTCATTTAAAGCAAATTGTTTGACGACTGACGCCGTACGACGAACAACGCACGACGGACACAGACTGATCACAATAGCTCATTTTGAGCCTATGGCTCAGGTGAGCTAAAAAGTAACAAGATTTTCTGTTGTAATGCACAAAATCAAAGTATTGTGACTCCCACAAATATTTGGTTATAAATGCCTGGGTAAATAGTGCAGACTCTAATCAGTCAACATTGAGCAGGCTGATCATTATTTGCCTGGTTTGACTACGTCTTTTAAAATCATCCCCTGACAAAAGACAAGCGTTTGGTTCAAAAGTAAAAAAGTCTGAATATTTAGGCTTCTTTCACCAGCTCATAACTGATACAAGCAGGTGGGTGGTTTATTTATTATATAAACATTGACTGCAGCCGCTAATGCTGTTATCAACAAATGGGATATTGTATTACCCACCGACTGGATGCTGGTCGGTGAAATTTTCAATCCCTAAAAGACCCTATATTCAGAGAGAACTTCTAAAGAGACTTTCACATATTATTTCACTTAAAGGGACTTTCCAGTTTGAAAGTAAAATTTAGATAATATAGGGTCTTGAGAAAGTCTAAGTGTAAGAACGTTACGCTGTTACCATGATTTGATTACAAATATGGTAGCTTGTTGAATTGGCGAAGCAGTGACAAACAGACAATTGTTATACTGCGAGTGTACACATTTACCATCTCACATGAGGTACACCATCACATACCGTATACGCGGTAAATTTTGAAGGTTCAAATTTTCGCGGTTTAGGGTCTAAAACATGAACTTTTATTTTTTCGCGATTTTTAGTTTTCGCGGTCAGCAACATGCGCGAAAAGTAAAACTGTTTGTTCCTCACTTGAGTCAGTTCGTTCATTAACCTGCGGCCATGCTGGCTCAAGTGAAAAGTACCAGAATTTACCGAACCAAACGGAAACAAAATATATGGACACTGTTTCTACTGAAGATGCTTTGTCAGATACAGAAAATTATTTCGCGATTTTAATATTCGCGGTTTCAAAATGACCGCAAAATACCACAAAAATTGAACCCCGCGAAAATTATCGCGTATACGGTGGGACCCAAATATTGTGAACCATTCTTTAAAACTTCCTGCTTAAAAATCCATGGTCCACTGATTCGACATAAGCTGATAAATTCAATAACGCTAATTTCATTTTAATATGACGTTCCTTTCTTGAGAGACTATTTTATGTGTGCGGTTGTTGTTTTCCTAACGCTAATCTAATTGTGCCTGTTTTGCTATATTTCCATAGAGAATTCGTAAAGTAATACGACATAATATGCACAAAACTGTCATTAACTGTCTCATTGTCAATGCTATGATTCAGTCATACCACCCACCACCGCCGCCCCTCGCCAGTGACGATCCTCGTACACGATTATGAAATAGATGAAATTATAATAACTTTTTAACGCTGTTTAGATCGGAAACCCGTTTTAGGGACATTATGCAATGACAACCAATTTCGCGGTCTCAACAGAACTTTGTACTGGAAGCGTAAACTTTTCTCTTTTTTTCTGTTTTAGTATACACTCTCAGAGGATTTGTTCTAAGCAGACGGCATTTCAAATGAAAGTTCTCTTTAATACGACATGTGCGCATATGATTATATGAAATATACTGTATTGCTAAACTGCAAATTTTAACTTTTGCAAGAAGTCTGTGATAAGCAGATCCTGGCAGACAACAGAAATTATTTTTAGAGCCACTCTTACTGACGTAATCTGTGAGACACTGAGCCGCAGACATCAGGTAAGAGATGCATACCTATAATATTTCGAGCGCCGGCGCCCCCCGTCAAACAACGTCAATTGCAATGAGAAGGCAGTGGCACCAGGAAAGAGATGTCAATTGCAACGGCTCATACTGAGTAAGAAGCGAATATCCGCTATTGTTCCTGTTGCTCTAATTCATCATTAGTAGTTTAAGAATATTTTGACTGAAATCAAAAACGAAAGCTTACATGGAGGATCTTACATGAGTGCTCATGTATTATTGAATTTATTAAACGAGTTGGGGAAAAGATAAAATGCGAGGCTATGCCGAGCATCTTATCGTTTTCCCCCAACGAGTTTAATGAATTCAATAATACATGAGTACGAATGCAAGATTCTATTTATCATATGACGCTAAAATTATATTTTATTAGCAGATTTTGCACTAAAACGTCACGATTTCGCCATACGAAAACAACGTTTTTATGGACGTCAACGTAACGTTACGACGTAATTTGCATATTCAATCCACTAGTGGATTATCGTTTTAATGCATGGCTTTATTACACTCTCAGATGCGACGTCATATAATAAAATATGTTATTCACAGACGCAATTTCTCAAGTGCAATAAGATGGTCGACAGTGAAACCCGCCCTCAAAACCAAAAGGGAAAGAAATACATGTATAAACAGATATTGACAAAATTTCACGAAAACACACGCACACGCAAACACACACACACACAAGGTAAACCGACTGTGCAGCTCTTTACCAAACAGCTTTTGAACTTTTGCAATTTGTGCATCTACTTTTTGCGTTTTTTTCATTAATTCTGTTATTAATTATTTAATTTTGTGTGTGTTTATGGAGTGACGGAGGGGAGAGGGATATGGGTTCTGATTGTATTAGTTCTTGATTATTACTAGCTCAATCGTTTCACTTAAGTCATTAAATTAAATTCGTCAGGATTTTTTTTAACTCTTTCGAATATTTCTTCACAATTTTCGATATTCTCCTAGACAAATCAATAGAGGTAATGTCCATTGACTTCTATACATGTTGAAAAGCGCTTTAATAGCCCTTGAAGCGGATCTTAGTGCGAAGAGGTGACCAATTGTTTTAAAAAGACAGGGCTGATATATTGGAGTTCAGTGATAGTAAGGTCGATAACATAGTCATAAATAGACAATTAGTCTGGAACATTATTTTACATTTGAGCATTAACGTTTTCTTCATTCTTCTTTCAAGCACTGTTGAGTTGTATAAATGCAAGCCTATATTTCTCGGCTATTTTGCAAAGAGTTTGGAGTTTATTTTGTAATTAAATTCGTGGGAATAAAACTCGTTGAACGACTGTTTTAAAGAGAGAGAGAGAGAGAGAGAGAGAGAGAGAGAGAGAGAGAAAGAGAGAGTAAGTTCTTTCCTTTAAGTAAAGACCAATTTGTGATTGTAGGTAGAAACGAAAATGAGAGTTGTTGCCTTTTAAGCTGTACCCATATACCTTTTAATTTCCAGACATTTGTACATATTGTGTCTATTTTTCCACTCGAATGCCTTTTAAGTTTAGTTTATGGAGAACATGCGTATACCTGTGATTTATGTTTTTCGTATTCCTCGATTTCCTTTCGTTGACTGGGCGGTGCCTATTTCTGACCTTACCTTCGACGAGTATATTTTCTATAAAGGTATAATGCGGTAATGATGTTTATGCTAACTCGCGCAGAACAAAGCTCACCTTTACAAAAGGCACGGAATGATCGGAGATCGCACAACAATATTCTTTTTTTCTTTCAACCCTGAATACAGACAGCGTCTAAACAACGTTGTGACGACGTCGATGCAACGTTATGACATTGGAACAACCTTGTATACACGTCATTAAAGCGACATAACGTTGCATCGACGTTCCTCCAACGTCGTTTCGACGTAGAGTGCCTGTATGGAAACTGTTTATTGTTTGCGATGACCGATAGCGTTTAACGGGCATTTTTAATCTGCCAATTATGCGTAACAACTCATGAGCATGCTACTTACCGATTTTTCATGTGGACTGCTCGATTTTGACATTGAATGGCAAGCCTCTAACAGCACCGCCCAGTCAACGAAAGGAAATCGAGGAATACCAGCTCTCTTTCTAGCTTATAACTATTCTATATTTCTAGTCACCTTCCCTTCAAACAACGAAACTATCATTTGATAAACCATGTCATACAATAAGGTGTAAAGCATGCTGTAGGAACGCAACGTGAGTACCTCTCTTTTTTTTAAGGGTCAATTCCCATTGGATGAAAATGGAAAAAAACGCCGCTTGAACTCTCAGTACTGGTATTCAATTTCCGAACATGTCTAGTTTATCCGTTGCGCTCTGTAATTGCTAATGTCTATGTGTCTGACTGAATGAAATACGTCTTTGTGACGGAATGATCCTTCAACAATTATTGACATAGTTATGAACCAAATTTTGGAAAACAAAGTACTCGGTACTAAAGCCATGAGTAACAGTTACACCATGGATTGTCTGCCAGAATCGGGAAATAACCCAAGAGAATAATAGGTATAAAGAAATGGGCAATGATATGTTGTGGATAATCGCACATACAGGTGGGAAATCTTTGGTATAAATATTTTATAGCCTCCATATTGATCAGAGTATTACGAAATTTTGAGCCCTAAATGTAGAATTCTCTGGCAAGGGCAATATTCTTTGATTTTGAGTTACAAGGCAAGACATGGAAATCCACATGCTAGTTACTCTCACGTTCAAAACATATGGAGCTATAAGACTGAAAGTACGCTTTCGGTTGCCCATATTAGCATCCCGTGCCTGAAATATTAAATTATCCTTTACCGTTCCTTAAATATGTCCCCAAAATGATAACGTTGTAACAAACAGTACATGAGGTTAGACATGAATTTATTTAGAAGAGCAACAACACATTTGAGGCACATTTGGCAACTTTTGCTTTCATATTCGCATTAAGCAAACGTATTAAAACCTACCATAACAAGAATTCCGCGGAATGCTATGTCGCACCTGCATTGCATTTCCACAGTAGCAGAGATGATGTTGAGAAGAATTGAGAATAAAAAGAAAACAAAATAGTTTCTGGCATTATTCTGATACAAATTTTGTCAAAATCCACCAAATGGTTCTTAAGGTACTGCCATTTTCATGTTTGTGCTATTTTTAGTAACGGTGGATGGAAGCCATCTTTGATGGCCAATTTGCCAAAAACCGAAAAAGCTATATGCAAGGATCATTCTGACACAAAATTGGTCCAAATCCATTCATGGGCTCCTGAAATATAGTCATTTTCATGTTTTTGCTAATTTTAGTAATGACAGTGGTGGCCATCTTGGATGATACATTCCCATAAATGTGAAAAAAAAGAGAAAACTCCCTTCAAGAATCATTCTGATTAAATCTGAGCAAAATCCACTCAGTGTTTAACGATTTATCGGCACTCAAGCAAATTTGAGACTCGTAAACTAAAAGTAGGTCACTGTGACCTAATTCCGCTACAGATTTTTTTCATTTTTGTAACTTTAATATAGAAGGTCCTATTGATGTTCCATGCAAAGTTTCAGCCAAATATACCTAGTGGTTCTAGAGAAAATGTTAATTATGTTGTTTTGCTATTTTTAGTAACAGGCGGCCATCTTGAATTCTCGACCAGGCTGAATTTGTGCAATCTGAAGCTCTGTAGTCTGATCATGCTCCATATGAAATTTGAGAACCATGGCTGCAGTAGTTTTGGAGAAATTAACTGAACAAATTTTTAACGCCAGGGTTGACGTAAATGTGAACGGACTGACGGACGGACGGACGGACGGACGGACGGAATGACGGACGGAAAACCGGACGCCTATATCGCACCTTGCTAAAGCAGGTGCGACAAAAATCATCTTGGCAGACCGTTTAGACCAGAGACATACACAACAGAACGTAATTGGGTGTGCATTAAAATAGAAAGTGCCAAATATGTTTAGGAGAAGAGTTTAAGCTATCAGCTTTCGTTCTGATCCTATTATTTAGCGTAACTGTCTTGTTCATACATGTATGTTGTAATGTGCACTTTTGGAAATAAAATATGTTTAAACCAAATATGTTTAGATTAGCTATTTTTATTACCACCTTCTTCGGAAAGAGCTGCTTTTTTGCCGTCCACTCGTTTTTGGTTTACTTAATGTAGTATACTTATTATTATTACAGTTTTAGCCTTTCTTCCATGCCGTGGAAGGAATGTGGAAGTCGATTGCATTCGTTCTTGATTAGCCACATAGTTAACTAGATGTACAGAGAAACATAAGGCCTGTTTATTAAACTACACTGAATTGCATTGTAGTCAAACATCCCGGATCATAGACCATGCCAGAATAATGCGCATGATGTTACAGCAAGCCCAAAAATCATTACCTTTTAGCATATGGTTATATTCATGAATTGGATGCATGCCTTAAAGGACAATAAATGTGGTGAATAGGTAAAGTGGACAGTCTGGCTATTACATATAGTCTTTAAATCGGGTAGGTTAACAATGTGCCAAAATATTCGCTGATCTCAGTGTAGAGGAATGCACTTTCTTAACATTCTTTAGTTTCTGTTTTTACTCAATTGTTTTTATATAATCAAATATGTCTGGTCTACTGAATCGGTGATCAAATTTTATATTGCTATATTTGTGATAGACGTCTGCAAATGACAGTTTGCTCAGCATGGTAAAGGCGCTGTGACTTGACGTATCTACCAATAATGTGGTAAAAAAGCTGGAGCTTAATATGTTACTAGCATTTACAGCCCCGCGCATGTGCTATCTTATATTGACATTTTGATATGCTTAAACCAGGGCAGTCGCTGCAATATTCAGTCTGTAAAGAGCCTTCATTTGCTCCTGTTTATTCCAATGTATGTGAACAGATAATGATCTGATAAGACTGTGCGGATGCGTTTGCTGGCCTGAGCCCTTGTTGTTCTATATGTGTTTATGGAAGTGGTAATGCATATAATATTAAAACATTTTTACCTTTACATTACGGGTTATACTTACCGGGTTTGGCAATTACAGCCTCACTATTGGCCCAAAGATATGATTTGACAAAGCTTTAAGAAAGTCAGTTTGGTGCAGCAGGCTTGCTTATGGTCTCAAGCAATATAGTCACCTGACTAGCAGCCCATTTTGCTTTCTGTTTTGTTTTGTAATTCAAAAATAGTAAACAAAAAAAATGCTTGACTGGGAAAGAGTTGTTCATTGGGTTTACTATGCGTGTCTTTCTTGAACTTTTGTCAATTTTTGGGTATGCTTCTTTTCCTTTTGATTTTGAGGGTGGGATTTGATTGTATCTATTCCTGATGTTTTCCTATCTTTTTTACTTTAAGTGAATAACCTGTCAAATTCGTTGGCAACGTAGTCTAAATTTGCCTCAAAAGTGAAGATACATGTGGATAATATAGCCCATTGATATATTTGTCTGATCTTGCAAGGACTTTGGATATAATTTCTATCGTATAAAATCTTTATACGTAAAGCAGATCTTTAACGACATTAGCCAGACCAGGCTTTTGTTTATGCTATTGAGATAAATGGCTTAAACAAATTCCATCAATATTCTTTTAGCCTGTCAGGCTTTTTAATAACCACCTTTTTTATACATCGATTTGCTTTGTGTTTGCAAACAAAAATAAAATCAACAAAATTACTTTAGTCCTACTAGCTATAATTCAATGATAACATTCCCTGAAGCTTAACAATTATTTGATGAAATTTGTTGCTGTAAAAGCTGTATCAAACCAGATTTCCATTCAAATAAAAGCAAACATTAAGTTTCTGATTTTAATGAACCCTACAAAGGACGACAATGGAATCTTTTCGGAGCTTTTGAAAACTGTGCAATGCAGTTTGTTATTGTGGAAAGTGTACTTGGGCATCTCCATGTTAGATTTTAACATTTTTACGAAGAGCCACATATTCTACTTACCTGTAAACTGAGAAAGTAAATATTGTTTCTAAATACAGTGCCAGCAAAACAGGTGTATAGACTTCAGCTTTTATAAGCAACCATGCATAAACATTAGCGAGCGCATACACAGAGGTTGGTTAGTGGCAGAAGGTGGTATTTTATCATGTTACCCTTATATGCGGTATTTATTTGGCTATAAAACGATGTTGTATTTTTCCATTTCAAGAAAGCCACCCAACAACTAAATCAGTCTAAATATTTTTTATTCGATTAGTTTTTCCCTTCTCAACAGTCCAAAAATTTCAAATACCTCTTATTAGACGGATTAAGAGTTTAATGACTGCTTTGAAAAACAAATAATAATAATAAAAAAAAAATGAATAAATCAGTAAGCCTCGTCTTATAACCGTAGAGATTTATGAGTTCGAGATCAATATGTGACTGAAACATTTACAAAAAAAAAAAAAATCATATTTGAGCCGCGACACGAGAAAACCAACAAAGTGGTTGTGCATACAGCACAGACTCAGATCAGCCTGGGCATCCGCCCAGTCTGACCAGAGTCTTCGCTGTCCGCATGGAGGTAGCTTAGACCTTTAGCTACCCTTTCAAGGCTTTGGGAAGAGTTTGAATAGACTGGGCGGTTTTCTCGTGTCGCGGCCCATTTTATACCGCTGATTGTAAGTTCGTTTTATGCAAAGAAATTGCATAAAACGAACTTTCTGAACGCATGAACAACGCTGATAATCAATACCGAGAAAACTTATATTTACTTTACAAATGGGGATAATAGCTATCTTAATTGATCACGACACAGAAATTATTTCAAACAAGTTTTTAGCGCGCCTTTGCGAAGCAAAGGAGAGCTTATGCTATACCCCCGGCGTCGTAGTCCGAGTATCCGTTAGCGTTAGCGTTAGCGTCCGCGTTCGCGTTCGCGTCTCCGTCAGCGTCCTCGTCGGCGTCCGTGATCAGGTTAACCAATGTTAACTTTTGCGTTTAGCTCGATGTTTAACTCTGTATTTTACAAACTACAGTAGCTACAGTCATCATACTTGGTACATATATACATCCATATGACTGCAGCAGCAGCATCACACAATTGTATGTCCTTGACCTATATGTTACGGTTGATTGACTTAGCTGTTTGGCACTGTTTTGAAGGCAATATTTTCAATTTTTATAATACCTTTGAGAAAAGAGAGTTGATACTTGGACAAAAAAACATATCCCTACAATTACAGCTGCTGCAAAGCTTCCATGCTAACTCCTGTGCTCTTGACCTTTATTCACGGTCTACTGATTTTGCCTTATATCTCTAACACTATTTGATGAATTAAAGGTAGGTTCCTGTACTAGCAATAACAATTATGTCCACAAAATAATTTCGTCTTTTTCTGAGCAGTATTGAATTCTCTTATTTTTCTGCTGCAAAGCTTCCATGCTAACTCCTGTGCTCTTGACCTTTATTCACGGTCTACTGATTTTGCCTTATATCTCTAACACTATTTGATGAATTAAAGGTAGGTTCCTGTACTAGCAATAACAATTATGTCCACAAAATAATTTCGTCTTTTTCTGAGCAGTATTGAATTCTCTTATTTTTCTGAATTTGTTGCTACTGAGAAACTCGTCAGATGTTGAAGAAAATAGTCGTTTTCCCTTTTGTTATATTTTCTTTCGTTGGAATTCCAGTTCTAAAAATAACTATGTTTATTATGTCTATAAAAAGTGCGCGATTTCTGATGCCATTCTCCAAAGGTCAATTTTCCCTTGTTGTTAGCTGTCCTAGAGGTCCTGGCATGGTGGATGGGTTAAAACTATCCTTAAATGCAGTGCAGCATGACCTCAGCTGCGTTATCTATTTTTGGCGCGAACTAACTGGTGTGCGAAGCAGAGTTAGGAAATCCCTTGCAAAACAACTTTTCTAATATTTTTTTGATTTACACTTTTTAGTGAAACTTATTCATTCCCTTTTATAAGTGCTTTCCAACAACTTAGGTGAAAGATCATCAAAATTATGATACATTCCAAAGTACAGGAACCTACCTTTAACATTTTACCTGGCATTGTGGATCAGCCTGACATTGCGAATGACCTCATACTATTTATAGATCACTACGTATTTGGTCAGGACCTTCCCTGGAGCATTGGGTTTGCAGCAGCAGCAAAGCATCCATGCAGACCCTTGTGCCCTTGACCTTTATTCATGGTTGAGTGATTTTGCCTTATACCTTTAACACTATTTAATAAATATGCAATATGAATATGCATTTCTCTTCGAGCTCATAACTTCGATACCTTATATGCTACAAAGTTTAGATGTAGTATGATACTTACCCAGGCCAACATCTTTGACTTTGTAGTAGAGTTCCCCTGAGTAGGGCCAGGGGTCAGAATGTATAACAGGTCATATTAAACACTTGCAAAATGGGAATAAAATCATAAGTCTGGTACCATTACTTGCCCTGGAGAGTTAGAAACTGGACATAATGATCACAGATGAAATAGTTTATACAGAGACCAGGCTTTGACAGCTGGTTCAGGCTAGGGGTGAGGTTATGGGTGGGGCCAAAGGAAACATGAGAAGTTCAGGCTAGGACTGAGGTTATGGGGTGGGGCCAAAGGAAACATGAGAAGTCTGCAAAGGGTAAGGAGGTGTCATCAGACCGACTTAGTACTGGGTAAAGGTGGTGTGAAAACCCATACTAGGAACCACCCTTTGTCACCATGAGGCATTATAAGTTAGACTTGAGTTGGTATCTCTCCATCTGGTGCACCAGGACCCGACCCTCAATGTCCGCAAAGTGTCCAGATAGTGGCATACAAGTCGGCCCTGTATGCCAAAGGGAACAACTGACTTAGTCTAGCTTCTGATGCAAACTTCATTTGTGCACTAGCTACCACATTCACCCCTGGTTAACTATGTTAACAATGTTTTGAGTAAGGATACTTTGTAACCTTGAGAGTCAGGCACCCATTAGGCGCGCTTCGTTGTCTTCTGACAACTCTTGTTCATATTTGCTTCTACATTATTAATTTAATCAGATAAAAGACACGACATACATTCCAAACACAGTAAACCGTTGTTTCTGACAATTTTTCCGCGATCACAGGCATAAGCGACTTCGAGTGTATATGAACATACTTCAGGAAAAACATCCCTTCCATCATTATGCCCCCAACTTCGGAGAAGCTGAGGGGGCATATTTGTTTGGACCTGTCCGTCCGTAACGCTTTTTGGCAGTTGGGAAGCTGAGGAGCCGCTTATGAATGGATTTTGAAATTTTACTATCTGGCATGTACGCATTTTATTTTATTTTTTTCTGCCGGCCACGTATTTCCAAAGTTATGCCCCTTTTCCGACTTAGTCTGTGGAACCTTGTGAACCAAATATCTCCAGAACCCCTGATGTCACATGTAGGATAATGATTTTTGCAGGATGACATTATTTAAGGTGTAGATAACCTGATTAACTAAAAACCATCGTGGATTTTTGACCGAGTTATGCCCCATTTTTACTTAGTTTATTGTAAGTCTATTGAACCTTGTGAACAAAATATCTCGAGAATCCCTGATGCTAGGATCGTGTTTTTGCAAGAAGACATTGCCCAAGACGAAAATAACCTGATTAACTTTTGTAAAAAAATATTGACTTTTGGACGGAGTTATGCCCCTTTCTCGACTTGGTGCATTGTAAGCCTCTGGAACCTTGTGAGCAAAATACCTCGAGAACCCCTATTGCTAGGATCATGATTTTTGCAGGAAGACATTGCCCAAGGTGTAGGTGACATGATTAAGTTTTTAAAGAAAACGGTGGTGATTTTTTGACTGAGTTATGCCCCTTTTTTGGACATAGGCATTTATATAGGAACAAGCTTGTGATCTGAAGAAACGCATAAGCTAGGATCCTTATTTTTGGCAAACTTGTTTGGACCAAAGTGTAGATGACCTGGTTAACTTTTGAGCCTATTTCATAATTTTGTGGTAGAATTTTTCCCATTTTCGGACAAAGGCATTTATATAGGAACAAGCTTGTGAGCTGAAGAAACGCTAAGCTAGGATCCTTATTTTTGGCAAACTTGTTTGGACCAAAGTGTAGATGACCTGATTAACCTTCGAGCCTATTTCATAATTTTGTGGTAGAATTTTTCCCATTTTCGGACAAAGGCATTTTGAACACGAAGAAGCTATATGAATAATTTAGTGAAAAAAATATCTAAAGAATCGCTAAGCTATGTTCCTTATATTTGGCATACAATTACAGGCTAAGATGTAGATGAACCGATTATAACACCTAAATGACTTTAAACATTTAAGGAATGAATTTCATTTTTCTGAGGTTTATCGAAGTGTAAACTACATTGGGTCACGTGCAAATTGAATGAACCCCGAAGGGGTTCATGTAAACTTTGCTAGTGACCCAATGTAGTTTAAACTTCAATAAACATCAGAAAAATTAAGTTCATTGCTTATATTTACATTCGTTTCAATCAAATCTTTCATGAAAAATCTTATATAAGCGCTAAAATTGAAACAGTTAAACATGTACACGCAGTTTTATCTGCAAACAGCAGAAGAGCATGCATGACGTCACGACGTTGCTGACGTCCAATCAGGCTGTTGAAAGCCATTGTTTATTTTTACGTCATTGACGTCGCGTGTCTCAATGTAATTATTGGAATGTAAACTACATTACGTTCCAATGGTTTACTATAGGGCTTTTTCAGTAAATACACCAATAATGTAAATATTAGCGGATAAACCTTCTTTAGAGGCAAGCATACGATTGGGGGCATAGCGTTTCATAAACACATTTTATAGTTATTTCTGTTTCCTCTTTCGCACGCGGTCAACTCATTAAGAAAAAGAAAAAAATGGTCAAATCAGAACAGAAGATCCCCTTTTAAATTAGGTTTGTCATCCAGTGAAGCAAAGATTAACATCACAACAGTCATTCTTTTTTGAAAAAAAAAAATGGTGGAAAACAAACAGTTGTACCTTAAGATGTTAAAGTCAAAAATCAAAGGATATTAAGAGCAGCAAAATCGTAATACTGAGCCGCGACACGACCAAACAACTAAGTGGCATATGCGCCATGTAAAGACTCAGTTCAGATTGTGCATCCGCCCATTCTGGTCTGGGTCTCTTCGCTGTATACTTAAAGGATAGCTAAGGATCAAAGCTAACTCCATACTGGCACAAAGACTCTGATCAGTCTGGGTTGTTGCTGAAGCTGATTTGAGTCATCGCTGGGTGACCATGCCACTTCTTTCGTTTTGTCCTGTCGCGGCTCAGTTAACAGCATTATCGGAATCTACAATGTTTGCTTCCATGTTGTACAAACGCTGTGTGCCTACTGTTTATTATGTTCTGGTGAATGGGGTCCATGATTCTTCACTTTATGACTCTTTATTTGTCTCCACGGAGAACAAAGGCCCTAAAAGGGGTTATAGGGGAGAGTCGGGTAACTTCGGACAGCGCGTAATTTCGGACACTGACATTGTTTCCTTTATATGTCAGTTGTTTGGAACTAGAACAAAAATTAACTGGCCAAACAGAGAAAATCCTGATGAGAAGGCTCATTATGTGCCGTCTCATCTGGATTTTCACTGTTTACAATTGTATGTCCGAATTTACCCGCCCGTCCGAAGTTACCCGACTCTCCCCTACTCTTAATGGAAAGAACTTGCTCCTAGAGAATCGCATTAAATTGGAGGTAAAAAGAAATGAAAATTACGAAAGTGTTTCTGTGAATGTGTAGTCACTTACCTTAAAGGAATCAAAACACGTTTCTCCCTGCGTGTTCAGTATGTCTCCAACAATCTCTTTCGTCTTGAGCAAGAGACTGGAAATGAATACAGAGTCACAAAAAAAAAATTTTAATAGATCAGACTTAATTCGTCGAACAAAACTTTTATTATTTGTCTGTAGGTTTAAATCACCATCATCAGTCCACGATGTCGTGCTTATAAAAATGCCATCTAATGTTTCAGACATCATGATACATGCTAGTATAACTCCATTAGATGTAAAGTTTGAAGCTTGTTACCGTATTCATTCTGTATTTCTGGACCCTCATTCCTAAGCAAAAGTACAGCAAATACATCTGAGCCGCGACACGAGAAAACCAACAAAGTGGTAGTGCGCCCAGCGCAGTGAGATCAGCATGAGCATCCGCCCGGTCTGATCGGACTCTTCGCTATGTGCTTATAAACGGTAGCTAAGGGTCTAGGCTACCGCTATGCGGACAGCGAAGACTCTGATCAGACCTGGCGGATGCCCAGGCTAATCTGAGCCTGCACTGGGCTCGCAACCACTTTCATTTTTAAACTGCTGGTTTGGTTGTGTAACGGCTCATGTAAGACTGTTCCTAAGAGTGCTGCTCAAACTAGGTAAGGGCAACGTTTACAAAATAATAATAATACTAATGATAATAAAATTACAAGGGCAAAATCCGAATGCAGGAATGTATGGCTCTTCGGAAAACTAGCAATTCCTCCATTTCATGTTTTAAATTTATATATAGGTTTACTCATTTCTATCTATATTTGAAAGCTTTTCAATAGCTGCCTACTTTGTTGTCTGTTCTTTTCCCCCATTTTTCGCCCCAAACTTCTCCCTCCACCCCCCCCTCCCATCCCCCAACTTCGAAGAAGTTGAGGGGGCATATTGGTTATGGCCTGTCAGACCATCCGTCCGTCCGTTTGTCCTTAAAACGTTTTGGCAGCAGGGAAACTCAAAACCACTTATGCTAGGATCTTGAAAATTTATATGAGCCGCGACACGACAAAACCAACAATATGGTTGTGCGCCCAGCGCAGACTCACATCAGCCTGGGCATCCGCCCAGTCTGATCAGAGTCTTCGTTGTCCGCATGAAGGTAGCTTAGACCCATAGCTACCCTTTGAGCATTTCACAAAGAGTCTGATCAAACTGAGCAGCTACCAAGACTGATCTGAGTCTTCGCTAGGCGCACAACCACATTGTTGATTTTGTCGTGTCGCGGCCCATATGTGTCATGTACATGACAAATAAGCAGATCCTTATGGTTTTTTCCTCTGCCAGTCTTTTCGTTCAGGAAGTTATGCTCCTTTCTTAGACTTTGTCATTTTGTATAGAAACAGCCTTGTGAACAAGTTATCTGCAAAACTGCTTAAGCTAGGATCCTGATATTTTGGCTACAGTTACAGGCCGAGGCATAGATAAACTGTTTAACTTTTGAGCCTATTTCGTTAATGTTTGGTTGAGTTGTTCCTCTTCTTCAGGCATAGGAATTTTATATAGGAATAACCTTGTCAACAAAGTAGCTGAAAAACTTCTTAAGCTAGCATGTTTATATTTGGCATACAGTTACAAACCAAGGAACTTTTGAGCACATTTAGAAAAACTTTAGTAGAGATATTTCCCTTTCTCGGACATAGACTTTTTGTATAGAAACAAGATTGTCAACAAAAACATCTCTAGATCCGCTTAAACTAGCATCTTCTTATTTGGCATACACTTACAGACCAAGGTGTGAACGAACTGATTAATTTTTAAGCATATTTTTTTTTATTTTCAGTTGAGATATTTCCCTTTTTCGATCATAGGCATTTGTATATGAACAAGCTTAAGAGAGCTAAATATTCTCAAGAGCCGCATAAGCTAGGATCTTTATAATTGACATGCAGGTTTGGACTAAAGTGTACATGAACAGGTCAATTTTTGAGCTATTTTTATAAAGTTTTGGTTGAGTTATTTTCCTTTTTCGGACAAAGGCATTTTGTATAGGAACAAAAGTAAAAAGTATGCAAAGACCAGGAACTGAAACAATCAAAATCCAAATCCAGCCCTCAAACCATAGTTGGAAACAACTAAGATTACAAATAATCAAGATACAGAGAACATATGGCCAACCGAGTGAGCAGCTTGTTCCCAAAAGGTGGCCACTCAGCAACCCAAACCGATTATTACTGGGGGGGCTTAAATCGATTTTACAGGCCCAACCTCACCCTCAGTTTCTGAAGTGGTACAAAACATTTAGTTGGTTGTTCGGTTCGCATGATAACCCTCTAACTCGTCAATGAATCATCACGGTAAACACATAAATCAAATTTCAACACCATGAAGAAGCACAGACGAGGACTCAACAGATACAACGGGCCGTCTGACAGGTGGAGATCCCTGTCCTGCCAAACAACCCCACTGGAAATCTGAAGCAAAAGAAGGTCACCAGTTGAGCCCCGGTGGACCAAGCAACAGACAAAAAGGCTCCGGTCCCAACCAACTAAAATATATAGCTTTAGGTCGGGGCCATCATAGAGTCTGACGACCGATCCCCCGGTGTGCAATTAAAGAGTGCAGCAAAGTTATCAACCGTGATTGGGTTAATCACTAAGTAAAAACCGTTTAAGCTACGATCTTATAAGTGTCGTACGGTTACAGGCCTGACCTGATTAGTATTTAGCCAATTCTATAAGTACTTAATTGAATTATACCCCTTCCTGACTTATACATTATAGGATGAACCTTTTTAGAGACAAGCATATGGTTTAGGGCATGTTGTTTCATAAACACATTTTCTAAGGTTTTTTTCGTATTTTGATTAAGCATAGAGAAAAAAGTGCATATAGATATTGTGCTTGTTTATGTACTTTATTTGCCTTTTGATTTTGGATTCATGTGTTTCTGAGCTGTACTGTGTGTGTGTTATCGGAGATGTATTGTTCCGTTTTGTCATTGGAGCTATTGGTGTCCTTCTTTAAGTCTTGTTTTGACCAGTGGATTTGTCCATTCGTACGATTTAGAGGAGTCCATTTCCAGTTTTAGGCGTTTCTGATGTATTTGTAAAACAGTGTAGACCCAGCTCGGACGTCGCGTTCTGTGTCGTCTACTAGGTCTGCATTGTTTACATATGTCTTTTAAACGGTTCTCCAGTCTAAACGAGTTAATACAGACCATTCCTGACTTCTGTTTTCCTTCTTTGGAACTTTTAAAAGGAAGATTTTGCACAAGCAGGGGCAAATTAGTCGTTGTTATTTCAATTTTCGTATGGACGTTCGCTTTAAGATTTGAGCCATACATATTTTGATGAAACGCAAATCTGAATAAAATACGGTTACTTCCCCTGAAAGTTGCACATTCATCTTCAAGTTAATGGCCTTAACTATTTAATCATCTTCTTAACAGTTCTTACAGGAGCCATTGTTTCTCAGCATGAACCGCGCCAGACAGTTTATCCATATTTTACTTCCGTTTTGCTTCCAGACGTCTGTAAATGACAATTATGTTACAATTGTTAATATGTATCATTTATTTTATGTAAGGATCTTTCTGCACTTTCGCGTAGACTATAAAAAGGCTATTTCAGGAATATGGTTTCAGTACAAAGAAAATAATTTTGAAGAAAACTTTTTGTAATAAATTAAATGTATTAAAGTTGATGCAATAGATAAAAGAGCCGCGACACGACAAAACCAACAAAGTAGTATGTGCGTCCAGATCAGATTCTTTGATGTCCGCTTAAAGGGTAGCGGAGGGTCTAAGCTAGCTCCATGCGAACAGCGAAGATTCTGATCCCACTGGGCGGATGACCAGTCTGATCTAAGTATTCGCTGGGCGCACATGACACTTTGTTGGTTTTGTTGTGTTACGGCTCAAATGAAATAACAAATCGTATTATAGTGAATATCGAGTACAACCTCACAGTTTAATCATATGAAATTGCGAGACGTTTTTTTTTTTCTTCTCCTTTTGCTATCATTCACTCCTTCTCAATTGAAACGTAACTAAACCCTGCGTGGACAGAGAGATTATTTCTCAGCTTAAAAAGATCTGGGCTAAAATTCAAAACGACAAGCATCAGAACTGAACGCTAGCGGAATCCCTCGGAGTTTACAAATTGAAGGCAGACAAATCTAAATATAACTGTTGTACTTATCATAAGCTTTGGCCTGTTATAGACGAAACACATAAAATATTTCCCTATCAGTCAGGTTGGTTACTTGAGCAAGTGATTTTGATTAAATCACTAGACTGAGTGTCGTTTCTTTCTCACGAAAAATTTTAATTACAATACAGAGTGTTTTGTCGAATCACCTGAATGGGTGATCGTCTGTTATTCGGGGAAAATCACTCGAACAGCTGATTTTCTCGAATAAATTAAGCAAATGATTGTCCAAAGTTCGGAATAAAATAATCACGTATATTGCTGATTTTTTGCCCTGTACCCTCGAATGGTTAGGGGGTGTGCGCGTCAGGTTTGAGCGCCCGCACGTACATGATTTTCTTTGTTCAGTTGTAAAGTGTCAATGAAAATTACCGCCAACTCCCGGAAAATCCCGCAAACACTTGAAAGATATGTCCGAAGATGACTAGATGTTTAAAAGAAAAGTGCACTTTTTGCCTCTTTTTCTCTAATTATTTTACAAACTATGTGTGTAGCGGATCGCGCTTGGCACTATGCGTTCGTAGTGATTATTGGCACCTTTTGTGATGTATACTTCGGCAAATTCAAATTAAACGACTATATTGACACAAAAACACTGACAGTCTTTATTTTTTATCACGCCAACAAGTGGTTTTATTGATCACTTGCTCAAGTAACCAACCTAACTGATTAGTTGATACTTTAAATCTGATAGCACGAGAAGTATTTTATGAAGTCTAACACACTATATTTCACAAAGCCTAACACACTTTTATAAAGTCTAGCACTATTAGTATCTAATGGAAGGTTAGTGGCAACAACCCTACTCCAAGCTTCTGCGCCAGCCGAAAACACTTGGCCTGGTCCCGAAATCTGTAAGGCACGAGACGCGACAAAGAACCATTAATGTATTCAAGTTGGATACCATTGAATCATGACCGCGAAACACCCCACAAAAACAAAACTCCCTTTCCACAGTTTCATGTCAATGAATAGACTACCTCACATTTTCAGATTGTCGGCCTGTGAACAGATATGCCGTAAAAGTGAATGAAGGTCAGAAGACTGCTAATGAACTTATATTATATATTAGGTTTAAATTCTGAAAACAAGAAAAACGAACAACAAGCGGGAATAGACTTGTGTTTTAGTCCGGGTACCCAACTGGGTGAATTATAGCTGGTTTAGAACTGGAAGAAGCCGCTGTTTATCAAAAGCGGTGGTCAATCAAAAGGGCGATTTTAAAATCAAAGTAAAGCTATGGGATCGAGCACTAATTAAAATCTTTGTTTCAGTTATACATGTTATAAAAAAGGAAATTAATAATAAATCTTTTTCAGAAAAAGAATCGAGAAATAGTTATTAACTACGAGGTCTGGATTACGACTTAGATATTTGACAAAAGGTGTATCACTTAAGCAGCAAATTTGAAATAAAAATATATTTAGATAATATACGTCTATTCAAACACTTTTCACGAATTGTTTTTGCAGCAGCTTATCAACAGGCCTAGAGAAAAGCAATCATTTGATTTTCACTGTCAAACCGACTTACTATAAGCAACAACTAATGTCCCAGCCTAATTGCTATAACCCCCCCCCCCCTCCACCCACAGCTCTCCTGATAAAACAAATACAAACTAATTTAAAAGAAAAAAAAAAACATAATCTCGATGGACGACGCCCTTGTGTGCATGATTTACACAATTCGACACATTTGCATAACTGGTATACAACGGTGTGTTAAAGGGTAAGATTACGGAATTTTCGTTGTGCATTTTAAATCGGAATCAGCTGCTTATTTAGAATGAACATCTTTAAAATATCTAAGTAGATGTTAGATACTATTATTTATATAAATTGAGAGCTCCTAGTCGTTAATCTAACGTTAAAAGACATAGATAATATGGTGACACTCAATTTTGGGATGAGGCAGCCAAGTACATGTATGCATTTCTGACTTAATGAAACGAAATGGATCCCTCCCTCGAGTCTATAAAATTGCTGATTGGGCTCCGAAATGATATCTATTGCCGACAGAAACAAAACGAACTGTTTTGAACATTGCAATATCTAGTCTGCTTTCGTTAGGTATAAATAGACGCGCCTCTAGTAGTCTTATAAATCTACTGCAAGGTCATTCTGGTTTCATTAGCAGGCAATTAGAAGTCAGGTCAGGTTGGAACTAAATCTAGGGTTTATTTAGGATTTTATCTCGAATCGTTTCTGGAGCTGCCGCCAACATGAGAGTGTTGTGTTTTAGCAATCGATCAAAACAGAAAAAAAATGTTAAGGCGTAATGTCATATGTCATGTAAACCGATATAAAGGAGCGGGATTTGATGGAATATAACGGCCACAAAGTTAATATACGTATGTGCTGTTAACTGGTTCGAGTTTGAAGCAAACTACGATGAACTAGCCTTGACATGTCTACTATTAATTTAGTGAGCTCTTTTTATATTAACATCGACGTTACGAACTTCATTTGTGCCATTAAGATCTCAAAAATGAGATCACTTTCACCGACCTACATTACTAATGGACATTTCCAGTTAATTCTTAAATTTCTTTGAAGTCAGCGAAGTTTCTGTTTCACTGGATTTCAAATGAAGTCAGTGTTTTACTTGTCAAAACTGTAGCAATATATACTCGACAGGCCCGAGCAGTACGCGGACATTTTCAAATGGTGTTTTACCTAATGTTTAAGACTCACATGTGTTCCAGACTACCAGATTGGCATGCAATTAAGGAAAATCCTTGTGCTAAATATAGACAAAAGGCACACGTGAAAAACATCATCTGTGCATGCGCAGCGTAACGCTGTTAAGGCCATGCTATTTGCTGTATCAAACAGGCTTATCATACACGCGGACACCTTAGAATCTGAGTAAACTAAGTTGACATTTTATACGCTGCAATACTTATTAAATTATTGATACCTGTAGTTAACAAAAATGTATAAACATCGTAGAGGATTACGTTATGCTTGTGAGTGATTCGCCGGCGTTTACACATCGATAAAATCCACAAAAATAAAATTCATTCCTATAATATAGCCCATCTGATATTGATATATTAAAGAAAGTTGAGGTTAATGTAAGTCTACCTGTACGCGGCTTTCATGCTTGTGCACAATTAATCTGTACACAGCTCTCGACATGCGATTTTGTTTTCGTAGGTTCTGGTTTTATTGAAGAACTGAAATAATTTTCATCAGTTGATGAAGTTATTGGAAGGATCTAAATATTCATGTAGAGGTGGTACGTTAAGAAAAGGAATACAATCACAAAATTATCAGTTCAACAAATACGAATTAATAATTATTATCATTAGCAGTAGTAAAAGTAGTAGTATTTTACGTCTAACAACAGTCAATATAGAAAAAAGCGTCGTTGAAAGTTATGACATAAATTCTAACACGTTGCGCCTATAGAAGCAATGGAAAGTTTCCTTGTTTTATTCTGCAACAAATCACTTTCTCGGAGCGCCTGAGTCTAATTGCTGACGTCACTTGCATTATTTGTGATATTTTGAGGCGGTAGACGGTGTAACGTCTCTTCATCTTTCTTTAATCGCCATAAAAACGTACATTTACTTCAGACACAGTTAAGAATATTTGCGGGAGCATGAACGCGCTGGCAGGAAGATTGGGAGAGTTTGAATGAAAACAATACTTTTTTCACTGTTTCTTAGCGTTAGAATCGAAATAGTTCAGCTGTAGCATTGAATTGTTTAGTAATAATTCACTGTTTGTCGGTCAGTTGTAAGTAGATATATCACTCGCGCTCCACGCTCTTTATATGATCTACTTTACAACTGACCTCGTAACAGTGAGTTAATAGTGACAGTGAGTCTAGAGTTAATATCATGAGAAAATTAAAATACAAATTAGATAGGAAATCTCTAGAAATTATTTACACAGCATTTATTAGACCTTTAATCGAATATGGGGATATCATTTGGGATAATTGTTCGCAATATGAGAAGCAAGATCTTGACAAAATTCAGAATGAAGCGGCTAGAATAGCTACAGGAGCCACTAGAGCCACTAGACTTGTTTCCATCAGTGCTCTGTGTAAGGAAATAGGGTGGGACTCGCTTGAAAAGAGACGATTAAATCATAAACTTACATTGTTTTACAAAATGACACATAATCTAGCTCCTTTATATCTATCTTCCTTGGTACCTCAGTCTGTCAGTAATATTTCACGCTATAATCTTAGAAATTCTAATGATCTTCACACAATAGATGCAAGGACAACTCTTTACTATAACTCTTTCCTACCGTCAACTGTCAGAGCCTGGAATAAAACGTACATGAAGAGGCGCAGCAATCTGAATCAGTAAATACCTTTAAATGCTTTCTCAACAAAGACAAATCGCATGTTCCGAAATATTTCTACATAGGTAATAGGAAAGCCCAAATATTACACACTAGGTTAAGAACCAATTGCAGTTCGCTAAACTTAGATCTTTTCATAAGGAACATTTCCAATTCCCCTTTATGTAAGTGTGGTAGTGTGGAAAATGCCCAACATTACCTTTTTTTTACTGTAGAAACTACCAAGTCCAACGGACCGAACTCATAAATACAGTGACTCATTATCAGGTTCCCTCGCTGTCCCTTCTTTTATATGGAAACGATTCTTTTTCTTTTTCTCTTGAAACAAATACAGTTATATTTGAAAAGGTCCATCAATTTATTTTGGACTCAAAACGCTTCTGATAGCATATTTTCTTAGCTTATGGCAAGCGGCTGGTACTTATGTAAGTAATGGTTGTCAGAGTGCTTGATGCGACTGTCGCTGCGATTCTGCGCCCCCTCTCTCATCCTCGGTTGCATAGTTTGTAAAGTTGTATCTTTTCTTTTTTATGCTACTTTTCTATACTGTCTTCTTTTTTTCCCCTTCTTGTCCGGACACTTTTCCCTATCATTTGGTTTCAATATTAATCACTGTTTTTTGTAAACGATATTACATATATATTTAAATGTAAATTTTGTTTAACTTATTTTGTCAAGCTATCGCCATGATATTTGCATGTTAGATATAGTTAAGGAGAGGAACTTTATAAGTACTTGTGCTTTCGTTCCAATCCTATTATTTATATTGTTACATGTGTACAATGTATATATGTATTGAATAATTTGAATAAAATATGTTTAAACCAACAGTGAATTACTCAACAATTCACTACTAGAGCTGATATATTTCTTAAATAAAACAAATAGCGCGGTTATGGCGACGTACGTTGGATTTCATGGCACACGGGCGACTGTTCTGCAACGGCAGATGAAGACAACTGTTCCAAGAAGCTTAGTTTCAGGAAAGTCAGCGGCAATTGTACTATAGGAATGAATTTTATTTTTGTGGATTTTATCGATGTGTAAACGACGGCGAATCACTTACAAACTGAATAAATAATTTATTGATGTGTAAACGCCGGCGAATCACTAACAAACTGAATTAAGCCCGAAGGCTTTATGTTTAGTTTGTGAGTGATTGGCCGGCGTTTACACAACCATAAAATCCACAAAATAAAATGAATTTCTTATAATTTCAACTCCGTCATTTTTATCTTACACAAATGTCAGCTACACCGAGTAATTCAGAAACTGTCGCAAAGAAAATAGTCCAAGTAGTTCCGATTTCCGGTTCAAGGGATTTATAAAAGTATAAACGCCGTTTTCTGTACGCTCTTGACCAATCAAATTGCGCTAAATTAGCAGTAGAGTTAGCAGTAAAATTGACTTGGAATTATAAGGGAATATATAACGTGTTGGGGTTTGCTGATTACAGTTACGCTGCAACATTGTTTTCTGTACAGATACGCTGCAACATCGTTTCCTGTACGCGAATACATTCATTATTACTGAGTAAGTTACAATATTACAGCACACGAGCATGTGAGTTCACCTAATCTACAGTGTGCTAGATGTATATCGGTTCTTCAAAATTCATCGAAATTGACAGTCGTCTCATCAGACAATGACTTAGATACGTTGACCTTGGATTATTTTACAATAATGGGCATAAAGAACTTTATACAAACATCTCCCTTTCAAAATCATTTTTAGTTCCATTATATTGTAGGCAATTTGTAACTTGTCATATTAGCAACATCCTGTTCAATCTTTGATAAGGCTGTATAATCTTTCCGTCCACATACAATATTCGTTTCATCTTACAAAAAATAGCATAATGTCCCTTGGCTAATTTCAGCACAACTTATTGTTCAGTAATTACCGAAACAAGGCGCGTTCGCACGCAAATACAGACCACAGATTTGCCCAACTTCAGGGTGTTGACATTAAACCTAAACCCTAGGATATAATTTTTAATATCTGTCGGAGCTATCATTAATACTTCAATAGTTTTCCTATGTATTGCGAAACAAAATTGACCATTACCATCGAAATAATAATTTCAAGATTGTATTGATATTCTGTAAGAACCTTATTTTATTCAAATTACATGTATCTGCACAAAGTTGGTCAGTGACATTTATGTTATTCCTTTGATTTCATAGAGTCAGTAATTAATAAGTCAGACAGAAAGGCGCACGTATTTTTTTTTTATCTCATTACAGTCAATCCTCAATATAACAATCTGACAAAGACCAGAAAAATTCATTCAAACTGTCGTCTTTATTGTTTTCTGTCTCCACTGGGTGTTTGGGGAAGCATGTTGAAATGAGCCGCGACACGACAAAACCAACAAAGTGGTTGTGCGTCCAATGCAGACTCAGATCAGCCTAGGCATCAGCCCAGTGTGATCAGAGTCTGAACCACAACACGACAAAACCAACAAAGTGGTTGTGCACCCAGTGCAGACTCTGATCAGCCTGGATATCCGGCCAATCTGATCAGAGTCTTCCCTGTCGGCATGAAGGTAGCTTAGACCCTAAGCTACCCTTCAAGCGCTTAGCAAAGACTCTGATCAGCTTGGGCGGATGCCCAGGCTGATCTGAGACTTCGCTGGGTGCTCAACCACATTGTTGGTTTTCCCGTGTTGCAGCTCATATTAAGTGTGTGTTGGTCCCTTATCATTGCCTTCTCATCTGCTTTATGAATTCGGCATTGTTCGTCCTTTTCCGGAAAGTATCATTCCGGCGATTTGTTTGCTATGCCTCTTTCATTGTCGCTTCACGTCAACAGGGGCATTCCGTGTATGCTTCAGCAGACCGTATTTGATAATTGAACTATACTCAGCGTCAATGAAAACGCACCAGTCTTAAAATGTAACATTTTTGCTTAAATTCAATGATCATACTATATCAACAGGGTATAGCTATCTTATCGGATCATCTGATTACGCCAATGATGTCATTCGTTGTGAGTGTGTGACGTAACATAAGCTCTGAAATCAAGAAAAACGGAATTCTACCATAATTTCACATGGCGGCAATTCCTCAATGATGGATTTGCTGGAGTATAGATACCCTATTAAAACGCCATAGAAAAGAAATCCAGACCACCGAATGCAACAAAGTGATTTGGATTCGAACGTCACTTTACTGTCACGTTCATCAAACAAGGGCAGATAAAAGTAACCCAAGGTAAATTCGATACTTTTTGCAACCTAAAATGCTGAGATAAGTAGTAGTAACAAAATTTCAGAAGTTCTGTGGGGCAAACGTCAACCCTTACCCAGCCAGAGCATGACGTTACATGGATAAGGTCACCCTTATTCGCCGAACTGCGTCATAATTCAATGGAGGAAAAGTGGATTTTATGTGAAGAAACCTTCCAATAAACTATTCATTTGCAATCAAGAGTCTGGCAGAGTACGAAATATGGATTTATTACGCTTTAAATGTGTCATTTGATATCGACTGTTTTCAAATACGTCAGTATTGACGACACGCTTGATAACACCCACTGATGAACGAACTTTAATTTGCAAACATTCTTTCTCAATACAAGAAAATAAAGATTAACCAAATTATCTATTACATAAAACCAAACATTAAACAAACATAATGTGCCATAAGTTCCAAACTGATGCGTTTTCATTGACGCTGAGTATATATTCTGTCTCATCTGATTAAAACACAATGACATTCGCTGTAATCAATACATTTTGGAGAAAATATTTGGAAAACAGAGTGGATCCACATATGACTTTAAAAGAGAAGCAAGCTTTTCAGGGTGGACACTGCATTTTTATTCCGATAGAACAGATTTACCACTTTCGCCATGGGGTACCACCGTTTATAGGTTATTGGTTGGTTGATTGGTTGGTTAATTTGGATTTAACGGCCCTTTACAATCGCAATTGTTCTAACAGTGATGCTCCATATTAGGGCGAAACGTGACATTATCAGGGTTAAGCAACTCTTCATTTTTAGCTCACCTGAGCCAGAGGCTCCGGGGGAGCTTATAGTATAGGCAGGCTCCGTCGTCCGTCGTCGTCCGTCCGTCCGTCGTCCGTCCACACTTTCAAATGACTTCTTCTCTGAAACCGCTAAGCCGATTGTAATTAAATTTCATACGTAGCCTACTGGGACCTTAGGAACGAAAAGTTGTTCAAACGGACCTGGTCACATGATCAACATGGCCGCCATGCCCATATATGGTAAAAACCTAAAAAAATCTTCTTCTCCGGAAACAATAGGCCGATGGCATTGAAACTTGATATGTAGCATTGGGTACGCGAGTACTACCAAGATTGTTCAAATTATGACCTTGGGTTGACCTTGACCTTTTTACGGTAAGGTCAAATTCGCTTCCTTGTGGTTTTATATGGCAAAATGTTAGAACATAAGATATCTTGGAAACTGTTGGAGATTTTGGGCTAAAAATTGGTATCTACAGTTATCTTAATGAGTACATGAAGATTTAAGAGTACAAGAGGTCAAGGTCATTCTTTGACCTTTGACCCAGGACTCTGATATCTGATATTTTGACAATTTCAAACAATCTCCTCAAAAGTCACTGGGCCAATTGAAACCACATTTCATATAGAGCCTACAGGGGTTGAGGGAATGAAAATTTATTCATACCATCCAGGTCATATGCCTAAGTGTACTGGGCTGACGCCATGCCCATATATGGTAAAACCTTTGAAAAGTTCTTCTCCAGAACCAACTGACCGATGGCCTTGAAACTTGGTATGTAGCATCGAGTACTGGAGTACTATCAAGATGATTCAAATTATGACCTTGGGTTGACCTTGACCTTTTCTTACGACAAGGTCAAATATGAGAAAATGCTACAACATAAGATTCATGGAAATTTTTGAAGATAAGGCCTAAAAATTAGTATATGCAGTCATCTGAATGAGTACATGAAGATTTATGGGTACAAAAGGTCAAGGTCATTCTTTGACCTTTGACCAAGAACTCTCATATTTTGAAAATTTCAAACAATCTCCTCAAAAACCACTTAGCCAGTTGTAAACAAGTTTTATCTAGAGCCTCCAGGGGTCGAGGGAATGAAAATTTGTTCGAACGGTCCAGGTCACATGACCAACATGGCTGCCATGCCCATATATGGTACAAACCTAAAAAAAAACTTCTTCTCAAGAACTTATTGACTGATTGCCTGGAAACTTGGTATGTAGCATCTGGTACTCTAGTACTATCAAGTTTTTTTTCAAATTATGACCTTGGGTTGACCTAAACCATTTTTTACAGCAAGGTCAAATATGGAAAAATGCTAGAACTTAAGTTGTTATGGAAAGTTTTGAATGTTAAGGCCTAAAAATGGATAAATACAGTCATATTAATGAGTACATGAAGAGTCATGAATACAAGAGGTCGAGGTCATTCTTTGACCTTTGACCCTGAATTCTTATACATGTAGTTTGACAATTTCAAAAGCTACTGAGCCAATTGTAACCAAATATCATATAGACCCTTCAGGGGAAGGCATGAAAATGGTCTGGATCACATGATCAACATGGCCACCATGCCCGTATATGGTAAAAACCTTTAAAAATCTCCTTCTTCAGAACCAATCGACCGATGGCCTTGAAACTTGGTAAGTAGCATTGTGTGCTCCGGTACTATCATGATCATTCAAATCATGACCTTGGGTTGACCGTGACCCTTTTTACGGCAAGGTCAAATATGAGAAAATGCTATAACATAAGATTTCATGGAAAGTTTTGAAGATTTTGGCCTTAAAATTGGTATATACAGTCATCTTAATGAGGTCATGAAGAATTATGAGTACAAGAAGTCAAGGTCATTCTTTGGCATTTGGCCTAGATTTCTCATATTTTGACATTTTCAAACATTTCCTCTAAGGACAAAGGGCCACTTGTAAACACATTTCATATGGAGCCTCCAGGGGCTGATTGAACAAAAATTTGTTCAAACGGTCCTGGTCACATGACTTTATGGCCGCCATACCCATTTATGGTATAAACCTTTAATATTTTTCCTTTCCAGAACCAATACACCTATGACCTTGAAAGTTAGTAAGTAGCATGGAGTACTAGAGTACTACCAAGACTGTTCAAATGATAACCTTGGTTTTACCTTGATCTTTTTTGCAGCATGGTCAAATATGGGAGAATGCTAGAGCATAAGATCATCGAAAGTTTTGAAGATTTTGGCCTAAAATGGTATATATGGTTGTCTTAAAGAGTACATGAAGATTTATGAGTACAAGAGGTCATGAATGGTCATTCTTTGTCTTTTGACCCAAGACTCATATTTTGACAATTTCAGACATAAGAAAAAAGTCACATTGCCAGTTGTTCAGGTGAGCGATTCAGGGCCTCAAGGCCCTCTTGTTTATATTTACCTTCTTTCCTCATGGAGATCCACTCTTATTTAAGTAAGAGTTTGCTCCCGTGGATGAAAAGTATTTCCTTCAAGAACGGTGCAAGAAATTTTCAATGTGTCGTTTAATTATTCCGTAAGATAGAAATTTTTATTCTGAATTTAAAAAAAAAAAAAAAAAAAAAACGAGAGCTAAAACGTTTCACACCTTTGCTTACTTGTGTGTTTAATTCGAAATAAATGAGAGGCCAGTGACGTCGCTGGTTCAGTATAGAATTTTATAAATTATACAAATTGTAAACGCAATTTTAATATTATACCTGATTTTTGTTGAAAAAATACATTATATTGTTTTTGTGACAAAGTATTATTTTAAAGAACGCTGTTATTGTTTTTCTCGTAACGAAATTCCACAGGAGTATCAACGGAACGAATCCATATTTGCCATCTCCTGGCATCAAGTATGTCCCTAAGAAGTGCTGAAAACATAATAAGCAATAAAATTTAGTTAAAGTATAAATCAACTGAAACTTGTATTAATTAATTTTTAACTATGTTTCTTTCAAACAATATAATAACTCGATTGTATCAGATAAATTAAAAATCAACATCAAAAGATTTAATCTTTTATTATATAATATGAAAAGGTTTATAAATCGACGACGCTGATAATGCATTATTGGGCGGATTTGATAAAATCAAAATGTTCTCTTGGTTTTAGCACACATAAGGAGCTTTCGCATGCGGTTACCAGCACTATTATTTCAGTTAGAATTATGTGAATTCATCCTCTGAAGGAAAGGCTTGCTTGCTTAGGAAGGGCTGTGTCGTCGAATGAGGCAAACAGAAAATTTTGAAAAATGTCCCCTCTTCGAATGTCCCAACTTATCTTTTAGTGTCTAAATATTTATGGTATGGTGATACTCCTTGACTGTAAATCAATATAAGCCTGGCCGTAGGATTGTTCTTCTGTAAGTGACAGTTCTTTAGACAGTTCTTTAGAATCTGATATGTACAGATCAGATTCTAAAGAACTGTCACTTACGGAAGAGTCTCAGATATTAAGTTGTATATGCACAGCACAATATATTGCCCCATTTTCCTAACAAAGGGGAACAATTAGTGTTGCTACCATTTTGCTTCCCTGGCTTCCCTGGCTGTCTAAACCCTTACAAGAAGAGATCAATTTTTAAATAAAAATCTCCCATAGAAGAAAATACTTTCTTAAAGAGTTGACACCCATTTAGAAGGGGGTGGGGGGAGGGGGGGGGGGCAAAATGATATAAAAAATATTTTCTCTCCTGAAAGTGTACTAACATTGTAGATTCAACAAAGTACTTCTCTGCCTTAGTATTGAGTCTTTGATAAAAGATCTATTTCTTGTACTTGCGAATCGTCTCAATTTTTTGTTTTATACACTGCAATGATTGCGCCAAGGTTAATGACTTAATTTTTCTTATTAATCGACAAAAGTTTGAGCCGCGACTAGAGAAAACCAACAAAGTGGCATATGCGCCCAGCGGAGACTCAGTTCAGCCTGGGCATCCGCCCAGTCCGACCAGAGTCTTCGCTGTCCGCAAGGAGCTAGCTTAGACTCTTACATGTACATGTAGCTACACTTTAAGCGCACAGCGACTGGGCGAATGTTCAGGCTTATCTGAGTCTTCGCTGGAGCATATGCCACTTTGCTGGTTTTCTCGTGTCGCGGCAAGACAGGAGAGATAATTCTCGGGGGCTACTTTCAAAAACTGAATGTAAAACATCATTTCAGTCTGGAATTATTGTTAGTAACCTAAGTTTAATCTAACTGTCTAATATTTTTAAAATATTGAAAAATGTATTTCTTTTGTGATTTAGAAACATGCTATCATGGCTTTATATATGCTTACAAAATAGTAGTAGTAGTTCTAAAATAGTTTATTATAGTGTCTCATATCAAATACACATTAAAATATACATTCGTAAAACAGCCTTATATTTGATATCCAGCCAACGATGACTTATTAGACACTTTAATATACATATATACACCTCTATGGCATATGTCCAGCCCCGGATCCAGGGGGTGGGCTTTGGGGCTTCAGCCCCGCCACCTGGGCCTCTGTGTTATGTAAAATATGTAGGCCTCCAGATAATAAAGAGTATCTGATGTCAGTTTGAGATAATTATCCTTGTGGTTAGATTAAAATATATGTTGTGACATCTCATTAGAATCGCCTCACGGAGGCGATTCTAATGAGATGTCACAACATATATTTCAAGGAAAAATGACATTATCAAAAATTTTCATCATATTGATCCCTAATTATGTCATATATTTTCAACCTCCTCCCCTCCCCACATTATCTCTTATCTCGTCACTTCCCAGCCCCGCCATTTATCCCGAGCCCCACCAGTACGTGGTAGTCTGGATCCGGGCCTGTATGTCCGGGGCCCCGATAAGGTGAGTATCATAAGGCGCGAGTACAAATCTACCGTAATAACGTCATCTAGTATAAGGAATCATTACTCCAATGAATACTCAGTTTTGATTTCCACACAAATTGGCAAAATATAGCAGGAATTTTGGAAAATAAGCGATTAAAAAACAGGGTATAATGAGTAAATTGATTTATTGACTCATTTTTATTTGGTAAATCAATAAAAATGATATGCAACATTTACGTAAAAAGAAACGATTGAAATTTGAATATTTCAATGACTAGACTTTAAAAAATGTACATTGTACATGTAAAAGATTGAGTAAAAAATAAACTTTAAAAAAAATGTACTTTGTACATGTAAAAGTTTGAGTAAAAAAAAAGTCAAAGGAAAATAAAATAATTTAGTCTTTTTCCGTCATCTAATGGAGCAGAGAGTCTCGGTAGCACGATCAGTTGAGCGGTAGTTTATTGTGTTGGAGGTCACGGGTTCGAATCCCGCTGGCGGTGGAATACTTCACACATAAATAAATCTCATAGCATAAATCATCCCGTATCGTCTCGGTATGTCTCAACTACTGCAAAATGTGACGTAAAACTCAGTTTCTGGACACATTTAATACTCGTTTGGCTTACTTCTATGACTGAAATAGTTGAAAGACAACCAGCGTATTATTTGCTAATGGACATAACACAAACCGATTTAATGAATTTCATAGAGAGTTAATTTTGAGACATGATATACGAAAGAGAAGATATTCCGTAAACAGGCCATTTCTCAAAACATACGTCAAAAACAAGAATAACTGAGCCGCAACACGACAAAACCAACAAAGTGGTTGTGCGTCCTGCGCAGACTCAGATCAGCCTGGGCATCCGCCCAGTCTGATCAGAGTCATCGCTGTCCGCATGGATATTGACCCTTAGCTACCCTTTAAATGCATAGTGAAGAGACCGCTGGGACTGAACAGATGCCCAGGTTGATCTGAGTCTACGCTGGGGGCACATGCCTTTCTGTTGGTTTTCTCCTGTCGCGGCTCATATTAAGGGAGTCACTGACCAACTTAAGTTAATTTCTAACAAAAGCGGCTTTTATCTCGCCAAAATCATAATCTCATCAGACTTGCGAAATAATGTAGGCAAGAGGAAACTTCTGCAACAAGGAATATCGGAACCAGAATCCTATTGTGACTAAGTATACAGAATAAGAAAACTTGTGGGCAAATCTATTTTTTTTTTCTGAACGAATTCGAAAATTTATATAATATGTATAAAAGAATAAAATATAACTCATTTGAAATGCGACAGACTGCATGCTTAGTTATGAACCCAATCATGGTTAATGACTGTGCTTCATTCCTTAAATTGCACGACTGTGGTTCGGGTCTCAGACTCTATGACGGCCTCTTCACAAAGCTTTAACGAGTGGGTTGGGACTTGATAATTTGTCTTTGGTTTGTCCCGCTGTGGTTTAATAAATGGTTTAGTTTAACTCTGGCTGACAATGGAGTTAGTTTTAGCCAAGAGTACCTTACTTAAGTTTATCTTGATATTTATCAGTTCCATTTTTATGCCATCGCATTGGTTTGGTTAGGGAGCCATTCAGCAAACTTAACCTTTTATGCATTATTTTTTTTTGTTGCTGCTGGCCGTTCTAAAGCGGCAGTTCCGATGCTATTCTTAATTCTATGGTGTCATGAGACGCTTTCTGTTTTAAAGTCTTGTTCAGCTCGTTGTCCTCCTTTCTGGTTTGTTTTAGTGTGCTGATCACCACTCTTGGAGAAGAGGGATCTGTTTTTTTTCCGCTTCTTGTGCATTTGTTTGTTTTGCGCATGTGTGTTTGTCTTTTTTCTCTTCCTCTTTGTTACGTGGGTTAGCTGCGGTTTGTGATTGTGGCATACCCTAGACCTTTCTATAAACTTTTTTGCATAGACTTGACGCATACAATGAAAGACCCATGTAAATGTCGCAAGTTGATTAGCAGGCAGCTGTTTGAGAATAGCTTTTGAATAAAGTTCAACAGTCACGAAAGCAATAGGATAATAATGACTTGTGAAAATAATCATCTATTGTCACATGAATAAAGTCAAAGTTACAAAATGATGAACAGAATCCAACGGGGGATTCTAGATATTAGGTTAATTTAACTGCAAACGCATTTAAGCTCTTGACATAAGAGATACCACCGACAGCATCGTTACTAAACACAATTCTACATTTAGTTCTCTAATATACATTTGAAAAACTCACAACTACACTGGGCCCCACATCTCGGACGACCCCTACAAGTTACAACTAGGCAGAATCCCACTAAAAGGCCCAAAAATGTCCTAGAAACCATCTCTATGTTGGTCGTCTAGTGTAACGTCATATGTGGCGTCTGTTCTGATAATGTCGGTACTATTTGCAGCGGTTTCTAAATAAAATGTAATAAATACAGCCAATAGTCTTTAGATATAGAGGATCTTACACGAGTGGTCATTTCATATAAAATTTATGAAACGAGCCTTCGGCGAGTTTCATAAATTTCATATGAAATGACCAGAGTGTAAGATTCTGTTTATAATATGGTCCTTTAAAATGGGATGATAACGCCTTTAAACTCTACATTATTTCAAACGCATTGTTAACATGGACGTTGCCAATGACGTTACATCTACGCGCCAAAGTGTTATTACACGTGTGGTCATACGATTTTTATGACATGACGTTACCCACTGAATAACAGTGATAAATTGATTTAATATATGCAAGTTTTGATTATTATCGAAAGTGTACAAACGCCCTCGAATCATTTTCATGTACTAGATTATGTTTGACTGTATGTTTTGCGCCTGCGTTCACACATCGGTAAAATCCACAAAAACAAAAAAACTCCTAAAGTGTATTCGATTTCAGACACTAAAGACAGCGGGTGCTCTGTAGTTCCATTACATTAGCTGTATCCTGTCTATCTTTTCATCAAGTATTTTATCCCGCTGCTTAAAATATAAGCCGTTTTGTCTTACAAGAAAATAGCTCATGTCTCCTGGCTAATTTCAGCACAGCGATTGTCTGGTTAATTAATGAAACAAGATATGGCCGCAAGAAATGACATTATCAGAAAAGTACTGTATAACTCTTCAGAGTTGACTGGCAGTGAATGAGCTGAATGTTTCTGATTAAGCCTCTGAATAGGGTCAAATCACAATACTGTATAGTTAAATTCTGTTTTGACCGCCTTAATTCTGCAACCTATGACAATTATCTGCTCTGCGAGAAATAAAATTTATAGTTTGTTCCGCCAATATTTGTTACTTCATTTTCCTTTGGAAACTATCGAAAATAATTTCCTCTTGCTATCTTTACAATGATGTTATTTCATGATTATGTTATACTGTTAACGCCATGCCGCGTAGCGCAGTCGGATTCTGCGCCATAGGTCCCGAGTTCGATACCCAGTCCAGCCACTTACTTTCGTTTCTCTTTCCGTTAATTCAAGAAGGGCAGTTGTCAGTTACTGGCGAAAGTATGTGCACTAAGCACTTAGCCGCTTAGGGGGTCCCAGCCTGCCTTGGAATATGGTGGTTATGTTAAATGACCATCCCGACATGACCATTATCAAACCTGTTTACAGTGCACGTTAAGCAACAACAACACAACAATAAAATCTTTTGAAAACTCTTACCTACTGTTGATACCAGATGCGGCTAACAATTGGAGTCTTATAGAACACTCAAATAGAGAATTATCGTTAAAATAATAGATAGAGGCTTGGGACAACGGGAAACATTCGTCCGTGAGACATCAGAGTAAAACGCAAAATAATTGAAATTCTATGCTGAAACAATGTTGAGGATTCCATGCAATCTCAAGCAATAGTTAAAAAAAAACATAAGTAAAAAAAAAAAAAAAAAAAAAAAAAAAACTTCTTCAACCTCAATTGAAAGGACCACGGACATCTATGGTAGGTCGACAGTGTTCTGTTACATATGTAGAAGGCTACCATTATTTGGGCCGCGATACATCAAAACCAACAAAGTGACACGGGAAGACTCAGATCAGCTTGAGCGTCCGCTCAGTCCGATCAGAGTATTTGCTCTGCGCTTAAAGGATAGCTAAGGCTCTAAGCTACCCCCATGCGGACAGCAAAAACTCTGATCAGACTGGGCGGATGCCGAGGCTGATCTGAGTCCTTGCTGGGCGAACATGCCACTTTGTTGGTTTTGTCGTCCCGCGGCTCATTTAGTCTAAGACCAGTCTCATTGTCGTAAATTTGAAGAGGGAGAAAGATTTCAATCATGCTGGTTTATAAGCCATGCATATAATTTGCCGCATAAAGCCAGTACCATTTGTTTCCTTTCAATTAGGTCTGAATAATGTCTAATTTATACGTGCAATTAGAATTACTTGCAATATTTCTGAATTTGCAAGTAAAATCTTCCTTAATCCTTTGTGGAACAGAGAAGCTGTAGCGTAGTGGTTTGGTGCTAGACTGTCAAACTTGGGGTTGCACTATCATTTCCACACTCCTCCATTCTTGCGGATGAAACTGTAACTCGGGGTCCTTTCACCGTATGGCGTATGTGTTGGTGGGCTGATGTACCCGAGTTCACTCACTCACTCATCTCTTTGTTGACTAGTGCACTAGTCCATCTTTATCATGTGAATGAGTCTATTTCTAGTTCTAGGGGTTTCTGGTGATTTTTTATTTTCACTTTTATTGTTTTTTTCATAGACCTGGTGTAAACTGTCCGTAAGCAAATTGTGTAGACCCTAATCAAATGTCTGTTTGTATAGTCACCAAAACATCATTCCAGTCTAATAAGGGTTCAATACCCATATAGCCTGAATACGCTTTGCAGCCTTAATGTCCGTATTATGATAATTGAGCCGCGACGTGAGAAAACAAACAAAGAGGTAATGCGCCTAGCGCAGACTCCGATCAGCCTGGGCATCCGCCCAGTCCACTCAGACGCTTTGCTAAGCGCTTAAAGTTTTCCTTCTCAATACGCACACTTGCCTTAAGCTTCGTTCGCACGAGCAAAGTTTGTCTAACAAAATGTGTCCGTGTGAACAGAAAATTTGCCAGAATCAGTTAACAAAGTAAACAATTATGGAGATGAAAACTGAAAACTTTGCTCATCATCAAATCCGCTTGATTTTGAGCAAAGTGTATTCAGCAAAGAAAATGTGACATGGTTGGCCGTTTGGGCAAAATTTATTTGGCCAGGTAATTTTGACGAATAATGTTTGATCGTGTGAACACACCAGCAAATATTTCCTGGCCAAAGCTTATTTGACAAAGATTTCATGCCACATTATTCTTTAACCAATAATTTGCTCCGTGTGAACGCAGAATGTTTGTTTGCACATTTCATTGTTAAAGTTTCTGTGACAAAGAAACTTTGGCCGTGTGAACGACGCTTTAGACTCGACGTTTCGATTAGCAGATCATTTCACCCTGTAGTACATCTACCAAATTCCTAAAGCCTTGATTCTTGGGCAAGATCTATTCACCTCAATAGTATTTTCGAGAAAAACATTTTTTTTTTTTTAATCAAATTTCCGTCTCAAAATCTTTACTGGTCTTAAGATTGATTTTTGCATTGCTCATTATCTTATGGTGTAGAAAAAAGTCCTTTGATTTTGTCCAACCCGAATGGCTTATCAAAAACAAGTTCAATATATTATCTAAAAGCATCAGTAATAAGTACCATGGCATTAAGTTACCTAGTTCAATGTAGTATTTAAAAAATCATTAAAAGTACCATGGCCTTATATTTAGCACAGCCAGTCAAATTCTAGAAATGCACCATATTTTTCAAGACTTGGTCCTGAGGTCAGATTTAGTGGCATATAAGTAAAATTTAACACATCTTGTCTTGTCTAAAAGAATAGTGGTCGCTTGATATTTCATATAGAGCATACTCTGATATTTGGTCAGTCAGTCAGAGTCACCTCATCCAAAGGGCGCAAAACAGCTTTTTACAATATTTTAATTGCGTCTTCTTGAGCTTAGGTTTTATAGTTTACATGGAAAGTCATCCCATGCTTTAGTACCAAACGTGTTCAACACTTGGTCCAAAAGTCCTACTTTGTCATGCCTAAATGGCTTTGTTCCAACATTTAACAGTATATATATATTTAGTGTTTCCCACTGAAAGATGATTTTAGGTTTGATGTTTTTATTAAATTTTGTCTCATATTAAAAAGAACACATTAGGTATGGTCCTGTGTCAAAATTTGCCAGGCTGTAATTCTTGAGCTAGTCGAGCGTTTTATGCGTTTTTGGGCTGCTGATCCATCATTATCTATATATTTGAGCCGCGACATGAGAAAACCTACAAAGTGGTTGTGCGCAAAATGCAGACTCAAATAAGCCTGGGCATCTTCCCAGTCTGATCAGACTCTTCCCTAGGTGGTTAAAGGGTAGCTAATGATCTAAGCTACCTCCATGCGGACAGCGAAGACTGATCAGACTGGGCGGATGCCCAGGCTGATCTGAGCCTGAGCTGAGTGCTTAACCACTTTGTTGGTTTTGTCGTGTCGCGGCTCAATTTTTCGCTTTATTTTCATATCATGATCTCACATCAGATATGTTATGTAGAGTTCTTCCTGTTTATGCATAGCGATCCCTTCTTCTACAGATTTAACAGTCAGAATGTGTTGCATGTACAAATTATTTCCTTTTTGCAAAATGATGGCATTTCTGCAACAGTGCAGATCGGACGCCACGTTCTTTGGTGTCTGATTAGCTGGGTCCGTTATGTTTGTCAAGACCTTTTTAATGGGTAGCTATGCATTGTTGGGTTATTCTGCATCCCGGGTTTTTTTTCTTGTTTTTTTTTTTTTTTCGTTTTTTTTTTTTTTTTTGTTTTTTTTTTTTTGTTTATCAGATCACTCATGGCTAAAGAGTTATGCTACAGAATTAGACTCGTGATAATAGGCGAAACATGTTTGCATAGCCACCTACTAGCTTCCATAGGACAAAACTAAATAACTGCTTTTCCGGAAAGGAAATTTAATAACTGGCATGACATTAACTTACCAGGATAATGATATTTTACCGTATTTATGTAAACTAATGTTAATCATTTGATTAACAGATCAGAGCAGTAATATAATTCTGTCCTGATTCTAGTTTTAGGAGCAACACGAAAAATGGGATTAAAATACATCAGGAAAAAAACACTTGCCGAGTGTGTGCATCTATATCGATATAAAACATGTAGTTCATTTTGCCCCTGCAGAAAGGGTCGTCCTGATAGGCGTAGTTATCTTCGTCGTTACTGGTCACTTGTGCCCGTAGCTACCTTAATATTTTTTTTTTTCTTTTTGGCTCAGACCAGTTTATTTCAGTTCATAAGTGACCTTAAAACAGAGAAGACAAACTTGTAATGCCAGCCAAGATGTGACCAGATATATATATTACAAACACCAACGTGAAGCAGCTTTTCATCAGATTGACAAGCTAATTGTAAAGACAAGTATAAAAGAACAACTATTGGCAACGTGTAAATACAGTTCAATTTAGTGCAGCTGAAGATAATAGACAAAATAATTAACATGCTAAACTGCATGTTGGCAGTAGCCTAGTTTATAAAGTGAACAAAAGAGTCCCTTAAGTATGTCATTACAGTAACAGGGTTTTATAGAACTTATTATCCCCGTGTCATTTCCCAGAATATTGCACCAAGCCATGTTATGCACATCTTACATACATTGCATGCCATCTACATGTATTAACCATGTGAATACAAATTTAGAACTACTTCAGAAACGACGTACATTCACAGTCTATTTAAAAACATTCGATCAAATCTTCAATTACAGTAATTGCAACGCTATACCAGAAACTCACTGAAAGACTTAATATTGATAACTTCGGCTCTAGTTGCATGCTTTAAATATGATACAGCAATTCTAGAATGTAAACCGTTTGCAAATATAAATAGAAAGGTGCCCACTAGTCCCAAAAACTGCAATTTTAGCTAGTCTTTTCTTATTAGAATACTCTTCCAGTTCATTTTTTGTGTTTGCGAAATGATTGTAGCACAACAAAAAGGATTAACACAAAAGCTTATGGGGAAAAAATCAGTAAACAAAACGAATGTTAGGCTAAATATGTACCATATACAGTGAACGAAAACAAAATAAAGCAAAGCAAAAATTAACAAACAAACAAAAAAACTGTGATTGTTTCGAATTTCCGTATATGAAACCAGAAAGCTGAATGAAAAAAAAACAAAAAAAACGCATAAAGTTTAATACATTTGTGAGGCTAAAGAATTATTTGGAATGTTTGCGGCGCAAAGGGGGATAATCAGTTATTTTGAAATATAAAGCTTAAGTTTCCTACTTTTCAGAGTGAAAGGATATTCCCTACAACTATAAAAGTTGCTCTGGAGGAACAGTCTGAAAAAGACTGTTCCTCCAGAGCAAATTTCATAGTAGTAGGGAACCTCGTTCATATAAATTTAGCCTTAGCAACAGCATAGCAACGAAGTAAGTCGTTTTATAGATACGGCCCCAGGATCTGCACTGGTATGGAATTTCCTGGTTGGTGAATAAAATATCTCGTCAAACAGCAACTATCACGTCCTTACTGTGTTTACCTCTGAGTTCAAATATTTTCTAGACGAACAATGTGTTAAGCTTGACTGAGACAGGTAATTGCCGTATATATTTCCGTCAATGATTCCGCAATCGATACCGCCATATTGCAAGTTTTGACAAATCTAATAATCTATCAAGGAACAAAGTCATAATGCCATTATCGAACAACTCAGAGTCTCAACAGACTGCTCCATTTAAGTATTTAAGAGTTTTAAGTCTTTCTATTTAGTCTAGAGTAGTCTTATAAGTAGCGTGTAAACGGCCGATGTAAAATACGAGTTGCTAAAATGATTGCGCCTCTACAGGACAAAACAAAGTGGATTGTGCGCCAACCGAAGACTCAGATCACCATGGGAATCCGCCCAGTCTGATCATTCTTCGCTTTGCGCTTTAAGGTTAACTAAGTGTCTTAGCTACCGTCATGCCGACAACTAAGACTCGGGTTAAACTGGGCGGATGCCCGGGCTCGCTCGGCGCATACGCCAATTTGTTTGTTTTGTTATGTCGCGGCTCAATTAGGAAGAGTTTTTATAAAACCGAAACTCATATATTTGTTCATGTGTACGTTTGCAATTACAAGGGCAACTTTTATTGCGCTCATTATGTATGAAAACGCATCTATTTCTTGATTGGTTTAAACAATAGCATTTCATTTTCCAGACATATAATATATACAACATAGTTGAACATACATGCATGCATAATATAAGGATCAGACAACACGTTTAAAAAAACTTATACCTTGAATCAAATCTCTAATGCAACGGACATTCTTCTGAGGGCAATGAAAATATGTTAACTGTCAGATCAACATTCCGTCGAAAATCTGATTTCTTTTTAATATAACTGTATGTAAACTGTATGGAACTGCTCAGTTAAGGTCGAGGTAACTAGATGTTGACATCATTCTATATCAGAGCCCAACCTCTAGCTCACAAAGTGACCGCCGCGGAAGTCATTTATAATGTAGCTGACAGGTACCGTTATGGGTAAATTTTGTGACAAAGATCAAACACTCAGTATAGCTCGAAATGCCCGTGTGTTTAATTCTAAAAAGGTATAAAGAATAACGCTTTGTCACTTTAGTTTAACCAGCCTTTAATAGCTTTTGTACGAAACGGTAGTTTCTGATCGAGATGTGGTTAGATTAAAAGGCGAGGCGATTCTAATGAGATATCATAACATATATTTCAAGGCAAAAAGGACATTGTCAAAATTTCTTATGAAATTTGATCCCTAATTATGTCATATATCTTCAAACCGCCCCTCCCCGTCCACACCCACCCACATACATACATCTCGGAACCTCCCAGCCCCAGCAGTATCCAGAGCTCCACCAGTGCGTGGTGATCTGGATGCGGGCCTGATGGACATCCAGTTTATGAACATAAAAGTGTCCACTAGACATAATTGGGTTAACTAACAGAAATGCTGACTAAAGAAACATCACCAGGGGCGAGGGTGTGGGTCGTATTTTTTGTTGTGCTGTAAAATTGTTGTGCTGCAAAATATGTTTTTAAGTTATAAGGCACTTCACATATTGCATTTAATGGAGCCAGAGCCAAAATAAAAGCATAGTATAGCTCGAAATGCCTGTGTATTTAATGCTTTGTCATATAGTTCAACCAGTCTTTAATAGCTTTTGTACGAAACGGTTATTTCTGATCGAGTTTCACAGGACTGCACCACGAAATATGAGATCGCTGAATAAAGAATCTAATCTGCCTGGTTGCCCAAAGTCATAAAATTTCGTCTAATTTTGAAAGTTCTCAGAGTCGTATCTTATTGCAGTTCGTAGAAGTGCAAGTTATTCTTGTTTCATATTAAATAGATTTAGGAAATGTTTCTTTGAGGAATTCCATGCCTAGCAGCACTGCTAGGCATGGATTTCATCTAAAATAACTTTTGCTAATCTAGTTTCAGTCAGACTTGTAAAGTACTGAAGACATAACTAAACAAAGTGACGGAAGCACTTTCAGGATTTGGATGCTTTGGTTTTAATGGCTCTTTGAGAGAATATTTTAGTATATAACGAGCCGTCTTCCAGACAGAGTAGAAATATGGAGCTATGATAGGCGAGAAAAAAAATGTCCAATCGAACCCCAACCGCACCTTCTGCAAACACAGTAGGCCCTAGCACTATTACTATCCAAATTAGTAGGACGCCTGCACATTGAAGGTTATAACCAACACCTAATCTCCACCCGACTAACCCCGCAATTCCAGGACACAGTCACAGAACTCTTTTGACTTATTAACCTCGACTAATTATATGGTTCATATGAAACAAAAAAAAAATAGAACTTACATGTACACATCTACGAACTGGGAAGTTCACGTCTATGATCTGCAAAGTTGTCTGGGGAAGCAATATTCACAGGGTATAATCGATTCCGCTAATTTTTGCTTCCTGCAGAGACTGTACATCGTATTTGGCTTCCGCCGAGACTGTCCGCGAACTCTTGCTTCCTGCCGAGACTTCTTACATGATAAATGTCTTCCTGCAGAGACTGTCCGCGTGATTCTGCTTCCTGCCGAGAGCCTCGGCAGGAAGCAGAGTCACGCGGACAGTCTCGGCAGGAAGCCATTTTACGAGGACAGTAGTCTCTGCAGGAAGCAAGAGTTCGCGGACAGTCTCGGCGGAAGCCAAATATGACGGACAGTCTCTGCAGGAAGCGAAAATTGGCGGAATCGATTATACCCTGTGATATTATCATTTTCTTTTTTGTCTCCTTTCTCAGTGGGTGTGAGCACTTAAATGAAAGGGTTTGCTGCTTAGTATAGCTCGACTTAGTAACTTAGTAAAGCTCGAAATGCCTGTGTGTTTAATGCTAAAAAGGTATAAAGAATAATGCTTTGTCATTTTAGTTCAACCAGTCTTTAATAGCTTTTGTACAAAACGGTAGTTTCTGATCGAGTTTCACAGGATTGCTCCACGAAATATGACATCGCAGAATGAAGAATATAATCTGTTTGGCTGCCCAAAGGCATAAAGTTTCGTCTACTTTTGAAAGTTCTCAGAGTCGTATCTTATTGCAGTTCGTAGAAGTGCAAGTCAATCCTGTTTCATATTAGATTTAGTAAATGTTTCTTTGAAGCAATTCCATGCCTAGCACTGCTAGGCATGGATTTCATCTAAAATAACTTTTGCCAATCTAGTTTCATTCAGATTTGTAAAGTACTGAAGTCATAGCTAAACAAGTTGACGGAAGCAGATCCAGGATTCGGTTGCTTTGGTTTTAATGGCTCTTTGGGACAATATCTTAGTATATAACGAGCCGTCTCCCAGAGAGGGGAAAATGGAGCTATGATAGGCGAGAGAAAAATGTCCAATGGAACTCCGCCCACAACTTGTGCAAGCGCAGTAGGTCCTAGCACTATTACTATCCAAATCAGTAGGGCGCCTGCGCACTGAAGGTTACACCTTTTCCTCATCCGACCACCCCTGCAATTCCAGGACACTGTCTCTGAACTCTTTTGACTTATAAACCTCGACTAATTATATGGTTAATATGAAATAAATATAAAAAATAAATTACATGTACACTTCTACGAGCTGCGAAGTTCACGTCTACGATCTGCAAAGTTAGAGTTACGATGAATGGGTGCGCTGTCTGGGGAAGCAATATTGTCATTTTCTTTTTCGTCTCCTTTCTCAGTGGGCGTGAACACTTACAGAAAAGGGTTTGTGTCTCTAGGAGTAAATTATTCCTGTAACAGGAGACCATCTTTGGGGGGTTTCGTCATCCAGGAGGGTAAACATTTCTAAAAATTGTCTCCCTTTAAAAATCTGGCGTGAATCATAATGGTGCACTCATGCACCTGAAAAATGTCCAAGGTATTGAGAGACGCAATAAAGGTTACTTTATAGTGGTGGGTATCACTAATTTACAGCGAATGCAATAATCTGCACACGACGCTAAATATACAACAGATATTCCCAAAACCAAGCACATACCAGCTTTTTGTTTTTTTTTCGCACAATTTAGAAACCCAAAATGAAGGGCTGGTTGATGTTTAAAAGTCTTTATAAATAAAAAGGTCAAAGGGCATTTTTCTGTACATAAACCTAAAAATAACCATCGATATTGAGAATGTGTTTAGGACTAGAGGTACTTTAATGCATTACAAAGGTGGTTCTAGCTATTCCATTTTTCCAACTCTTTCCTGCATTATAAGGCAGCGCAGGTAAAAATATGGTAGCCAGTGGCCAAATGTTTGTCAAGAAAACACAGAGGAGTCTACTGTTTCTAGATTGAACATGTTCACCGACAGACCAGTCTTGGTCGTATTAATGCACAATTTATGCTGTATGTTATATTTAGGTATACAATGTTTTATTCCTATATTTGAGCCGCGACACGACAAAACCAACAATATGGTTGTGCGACCGGCGCAGACTCAGAGTCTTCGCTGTCCGCATGAAGCTAGCTTAGACTCTCAGCCACCCATTTAGCGCTTAGCGAAGAGTCTGATCGGACTAGGTGGATGCCCAGGCTGATCTGAGTCTGCGCTGGGCGCACGACCACATTGTTGGTTTTCTCGTGTTGCGGCTCATTTAATGAGTGCATCCAGTATACATGCACCTTATACATGGTCGAGCATTTGAGATAAGCAACTATTTTCATCTGATCTACCTCAGATTTAAGATAGAGTTGGAACAAATAATTGCTAGGACGCCCTTTTTAATGCTTTAACGTACCTTCCGACCTAATCACATTATCACTTATAATGTTAAGTTTTTAGAAGTTCGCACACAACAAAATCACTTTTTTCATTTTTCCTTATAAAACCACCCACTTTATTTAAACAACATATTACTAGTTTTGTATTCTAAACTGTAGAGAACAACGCAAATAAGAAGTCCGCTAACTTTCAGGAAGATACGTTAAACAGTATGTTTTTTCCCAGATTTTTCGTATTAATTTTATCACAAATCACCACCCTAATATAGAATAAAAAACATCAACATTATATCTAACTTTAGTAGGCGGTTTGATAAATAATTAAAATGTAACGATGTCTGACATTATTGAAATAGAATATTAAGTGTATGAAAGGTTTTAGGAATTTGTGAAACGTACGTGTATCTCAGCTCGAAAGTGAGAATTTATATTGAATTTAAATCTGTCTTAGACTAGTATACTTATCTACTTTAAAGACGAAAATAACCTTGTGTAGGTGACAAGATTAATTACACTGACAGAAACTGGTTCAGAGAATTGTAATTATGAATCCACGCTTTGTAGTTTTTTAAGGCACTAGGCTAAAACATTGCACTTCTAAGAATACTGACGTGAAAAGAGTTGATAGGTAAAGGACATTGCGAAGTTTAAGGCAGAAGACGTCAGAACACCAAAGAATAAATTCAGTATTTATTTTATTAATCCAAAAACTTATATTTTAGCAGTGTGATTTAAATTTTCCATGAGTTGTTAACTAAAATCCTCTGGAAGCAAAGGTCCACGCTAAAGAATCGCAAACGCAGACTCTGTTCAATGTAGTATCCATCTGTGCAGCAATGTAATGTTGCAACACTGCTCATGATCCCTAGCACCAGCTTCAGCCGAACTCTGTTTTCAAACTGACACAAATTTAGCACTTATTTGCAAAAATATTCATTTGCGAAAGTTTTCAGGTGTACAGTCACTGTAATAACCTGTGTACACGTATGAAGTTTTGTTTAAGTATATGGGTTTATATATATAGTTTCTTTTTTAGCCATTTTAACAAAAGAAGACAAAAAATAATGATTTGAGCCGCGACACGAGAAAACCAACAATGTGGTTGTGCTCCAAGCGTAGACTCAAATCAGCCTGGGCATCCGCCCTGTTTGACCAGACTCTTCGTTAAGTGCTCTAAGGGTAGCTAAGGTTGTAAGCTATCTCCATGCGGACAGCGAAGGCTCTGATCAGACTCAATACAAATGTTTTATTGTAATTTACAATCATACACTATTTATTGATTGATAAATTATGCTGTTTCTTATTATAATTTCGATCTCGATGTCTAAAACAACATCAAAATAATATCATTAGAGTGTCAATAAAAGATATGGTAATCGAAACGTCATTTGCATGTTGCAGTCACATTGCAAATAATTGACAGAATATTGATGACACTAAGCATGGCTGTTGTTTTTGAATAGTATTGCTATATTTCTCAAAGTAAATAAATTCATGAATATGCAATATACATCACGCACAATGTTGTCACAACAATGTTAAAATGTAGTTGTTCTTGATCTCAGTATATTACAGGCAAGCACAGACTGGTAACAGGCATGTGTAGGCTATTTTAGTTTGATAAATATGAATCGATATACAGAATAGGTATAGTTAGGACCACCAAACTTGAAGCATCGCACTAGAAGCATACATTGTACTATGTAAGCTTTCATGTCAGTCGATTTAAACTTACAAACATATATAACTGAATATCTATTTAATTGTATGTTACGTTAACAAGAACTTCGGACTACCAATCCAGGGGTCGCAAGATCGATCCCCCACTTCTCCGATCTTTCGGATGAGACTTTAAACCGAGGTCCCGTCTCCAAATGACCTCGTTGTTGGTGGGACGTTAGAACCGAGTTCACTCACTCACTCATGTTCACAAGAAACTATAATGGAAAAAAGGGAAGGGTTGATACACGTAGCCGAGAAAAAGCCATGGATGTCTTTTTAAAATACGATTACGTCCAGGAAATAAATTGACCTTGAGCACAACTTCGAAAACTACTCGACTGTTTGACCGATAATATTTTTCTAAACCCGCTGCATAACCAACCGCCTGGAATTTCAGGTTTACTTCTTGTAAATGGTCAGTAATATACTGGTCAGTGAAAGGTAACATATTCTCCACTCCGGCAAAAAAACTGAAAAAAAAAACTCATACAATATAGAAAACCCACGCTCTTTACTTTTACTAATAATATGCGATGCGTGTTTTTTTTTTTTTTTTTGAGATTTAAACAAACTAAGGCGTTTTCTTTAAACACCTTTTCTTTATATCATAGATTTCACATAACAAATAGGCAATGACCAGTCTTAAAGCTGTTGTTTTTCTTTCGTTTCAGATGAAATATCCATCAAACTTTAAAAACAATGCACGCGCAAAGTAAACAAAAATAAAAAAAGGAGATAGCTCTGACTTTATTTATTCATGACAGTGAGGCAACTCTGAATGGCCAGAAAACAGGCTTGAAAAAAAAGAGGAAAAACAAAATACCGAAATGATCTTGAAGGAATCTGGTTTTGCAGTCACGTGTTAAAACGTTTACGTAGGCGTCTCCAACCTGATGACAGCAGCTACTGTCTCTCGCGCTAAGCGTCAGTAAGAGTGTGGCTTAAGATCACATGGATAAGAAGAATCTTACAGAAAGAGAGTAAGTGGCAGATACTTTTAAAAACATTAATATCAGTGGAAAAGCTTCTGTGTTGTGGATCAGAATATATAAAAAGTATCTTACCAGCTTTGAAAAATGATTTTTGGAGAGATGTATTTAAAGCCTTTTGGAAGTTTGAAATTTTACTGGAAGTGGATTTTGATAAAAGCCTATGTCATCAAACGCCAATCTTTTATAATAAAATCTTAAAAATTGGGAGTGACAGTTTCTTTTATAAAGCATGGTTTGATAAAGGAGTGAGATATGTAATGGATTTAATAGATAATCAGGGTAATTTTTTCAATTTTCACTTTTTTGTCGAAAGAACATCAGTCAAGACTAATTTCATTCAGTATCAAGGAGTAATAGAATGTATTAAGAAAGCATTAAGAGATGCAAATGGTGATCTAAATGGAGATATGCAAGGTCCAATAATCCCAAAATTAATTAGTACCTTATTAAAGCAAAATAAAGGTTCAAAAAATTTATACATTATCTTAAATAAGAATAAAGATACCCCATCAGGCAAAGTTAAGTGGAATCAGCTTTATAATAATAACATTAATGAAGATTCGTGGGAATATATTTTTCAGGCACCTTTTCAGATATCTAAATGTACAAAGCTTAGATGGTTTCAGACAACAATTAATCATAGGGTACTCATTACAAATAAATTTCTGTATCAAATTAACATAATGGATAGTGCTAAATGCACGTTTTGTGGCAATTTTGAAGAAACAATATCGCATTTATTTTGGAGTTGCACTAAAACACAACTCTTTTTACAAAATTTAGTTAAAAGATTCAAAGAAATGGATGTACAGTTGGATTTAAAGGAAATAAACTTTGTTTTAGGTCTCTATCCCAAATCTACATCTGAAATAATACAACTCTTAATGTTAATTGCAAAATACTACATATACATGTGTAGATGTACTAATACACCATTGAATTTTATGGGGTATAAAGTCAATGTACAGTCACTGTATCAGAGTCATAAAGAGATTGCAATTAAAAATAATGAAATACAAAACTTTTTGCAGGCCTGGAGCTCATTTCAGCAATTGACTGGATAAAGTAAAAATAAATATATAAATATTAGACATTGACTGTAACAGAATAAGAGGGAAAACTGAGTATTTTGTTTGAACCTTTTCATAAGGAATCACATGCATATATCTTATAGATTTGTTATATACTGCTCTACTCAAATGATATGTTTGTAATATATATGGAAGCCACCCTTACTTCTAAGCATTGTAGACAAACAAAACAAAAAGCAAAACAAAAATATCTGAAGAATGGAAAAGGCAGCCCTGTTTGACTGATGAAGAACATTTTTTTTTTTTCTTCAATATATACTTAATAGTGTGTATCTATAGGGAATTCTAAAGACGGGCATTGCTTGAGCAGGATCTTAGATCACGTGCATGCAGGAGGTATTCAGATCGGATAGGACAGGTGGGCAGACTGGTCAAAGTCTTCAGTGTTTATATTTTAGATTTCCTCGGGTTCCTCATCAGCATGTTTGCAGGTGGGGAGGATCCTGATCGTTGGTTTATGTGGAGACTGATCAGGGTGCATCAGGCCTGCACTTGAAATAAGGTCCGCTTTACAAACCCTTCTGTAACGCTCAGTAAGTGATTTGTATATAAGAAGTTTTAATAGTTTGCTTATGATTTATATGCAGTATGAAAGGGTATGAGAGTTGGTACAAATGGTTCTGTGCTTTATACTTTTCATGCTTAATACCCTGACAGATGCCCCTGGGCTGTCTGGGATAATTGTAACAGGGGGTTTATCAGAATAAAGAAAACACACTGTAAAAAAAAAAAAAAAAAAAAGAAAGGTAACATATTCTCCACTCCGGCAAAAAAACTGAAAAAAAAAAAACTCATACAATATAGAAAACCCACGCTCTTTACTTTTACTAATAATATGCGATGCGTGTTTTTTTTTTTTTTTGAGATTTAAACAAACTAAGGCGTTTTCTTTAAACACCTTTTCTTTATATCATAGATTTCACATAACAAATAGGCAATGACCAGTCTTAAAGCTGTTGTTTTTCTTTCGTTTCAGATGAAATATCCATCAAACTTTAAAAACAATGCACGCGCAAAGTAAACAAAAATAAAAAAAGGAGATAGCTCTGACTTTATTTATTCATGACAGTGAGGCAACTCTGAATGGCCAGAAAACAGGCTTGAAAAAAAAGAGGAAAAACAAAATACCGAAATGATCTTGAAGGAATCTGGTTTTGCAGTCACGTGTTAAAACGTTTACGTAGGCGTCTCCAACCTGATGACAGCAGCTACTGTCTCTCGCGCTAAGCGTCAGTAAGAGTGTGGCTTGGATATCGCTGCTCGTTGCCTGCCGAGAGCTGCCCATCTCCATTTTTCATTCAAACTTTTGGGATATAGCAACATTGAAGTTTTGTATAAAATCGCGCGTTTGTCGTACTAAATTCGGTATAGTAACGTTTATATTACATTGATTTACAAAAAATGCCATACCAATGCATATGTGAACGGTGACCTATATGCGTCCCGACCACGCGCTCATAAACTTCAAGGTAAATATCGTATGTATCTAAAGAAATTATCTCGAACCAGGTAATACTTTAAGCAGAAGTTGTATCTCATCTCTTACTAAGCTGATTTTTATGTATGGCAATTACATGTACCTGCGCCCCGCTCAATTGTCGTTTATCTAATGCAATTGCCATCGTTTTGTAGCAAGAAACCATTTGTCAGGACATTTCGAAAAATGGATCTCATGGTCAGTGAAGACCGCCTTATAGAAGTGTCCTTATAACTGGCTACATTTTATAAACTGATGACAGTTGGTGAAGATCACTGACATACGAGGGGCGTTCGAAAAGTAATGCAAATATCCTCATAACTTTATTTGGGGGAAAACTGGGTACAAATGCTATGCATATACTGAAAATACTACATTTTATCTTTACAATGATACCAAACGCTGTACAAAGACACCTTTCCATATTGACTTACAACGCATTTAATTAGGCCCCTGTCATACCACTGGGCTAATTTCATATGTAAAATCTTTTCAGTGTTGGGCATTCAATTCAAATGTCATTGCAAATACAAAATTAATTTTTGTCAGTTGCTTGTCCATTGTTGCCTACAATAGTCATACAAAAGTTAGAAGGGTGGCAACTGTTATCGATCTATTCCTGGCAAAGCAATGCGCAATTCTTATGACGTTATTGAAATATACGTTAACGTCATTTTAAAAAGCTTGTAGAGGGTTCGATTTTTGCATTAATTTGAATTTATTGACAGGTTTTCGTTGACCCATGTAAATGCTCTTGCTGACAAGATTTTGAATGCTAATGATTACGAATTACGAAATCATTTAATTTTTGGTAGAAATGGGGAATTTGCTACTACATAATCCATATTCCCGGGCTAGTATGGAACCCAGATTAAAAATAATTTCCGCGATAGTTACAGGACAACATTGCCTGGGCATAGTCGTTAAGTAGCAAAAATAAAAACAAATCAAAGACTGGCGATATATAAATTACGGCCTACTAAACTAAAATTCTGCAGTGTCTTCAGGGTATACCTCTTTCAAAGAAGATAACAATGCGCCCGTTTTTAAAAAAATACGCCGTGTTTGCAGACTTTCCTACGCATAATATAGCTTTATGTGTTTTTGCAATCAGAAGTTCTGTTTTTATATTGGTTACCGAGAAATTACGTCATTTGCATTACTTTTCGAACGCCCCTCGTAAACACGGCGTATTTGCACTTTACCCCATTACAATCGGCCTTATAAGACCTGAAATATAATTTATTTTCTTACCTGTTTGATATTAATGTTTTTTTGAAACATAGTATATTTGAGCCGCGACACGACAAAACCAACAAAGTGGAATGTGCGCCCAGTGAAAACTCAGATCAGCCTGGGCGTCTGTCCAGTCTGGTCAGAGTGTTCGCTTGCGTTTAAAGGGTAGCTAGGGGTCTAAGCTAGCTCGATGCGGGCAGCGAAGACTCTGGTCAGACTGGACGGGTACCCAGGTTGATCTGAGTCTTTACTTGCCGCACGTGGCACTTTGTTTGCTTTGTCGTGTCGCGGCTCAGTTACCGTTATAAGCGCGTTATCGTGACGTACGTTGGCTACCTTGAAATCGGTTGAATATCAACCACGTCCTATTTTTGTCCCAAACATTTTAAGTAATTAAACTGGATGATATAGTCTCGATAGTTAATTCCCATGCTTTGGTTTCTAATTCAAATCAATCGACAATAATGAACCACTTATGGGTTCCTTTAGCTAGGTCATTGTGCCTGTTAATTCCGTTGAAATGACTCAGACGTAATGCAAACCACGCAGATGCGTAATTAAATGTGGCGTATTGCAGAACTGGTGCTCTCGCTGTACATTATGTATCCTGATCAACTCTGAATATGCATGGGCTTGTTTTTTTCAGACGCCGTGCCTAAATGTACAAATTTGTTGTCTTTTCCTCGGCATCGTGTTTAGTCGAACCCTTGAAAGATTATAAGAAAACAAACTAATTTGGATAATACTTTTGATCAGTAGTCGACATTCGAGTAAAGCGTGTATAATAAAACAGTATGAAAATATTCAATATGTCAGAGTTGCACCCCAAAGGTAACTAGAACATAATAATGAACCAGTAAAAAGTACCAAGGCAAAGATCAAAACACTTTAACTTTGGAATATCTTGACTTTGTATTAGTAACAAGAATTTTGTATAAGATATTTGTTTAGAGTATGGCACAGACTCTTAACCACGCACGAAAGCTTACAGATGCTTGATTTAACTACGATATTCTATGTATCTTTTATACTAAGCATCGTGCGATAAATGACATTAGGAGACAAGTGATATAATTTATTTTTTCAGTTGTTCTGTCTTACCCTGTTGTAAGAAACGAAGACGTGACAAACTACACTCGACGGTTAAAGACTGAGCTTCAACTGAACAAATAGATTAGTTGTAAACTATAAACATTACATGTTGTCATATTGTATATATATTGTCATACAATTTATGACCGGTCTGTCGAATTGCTTTATACCCAAGAGCTGCGTGCTTGTCGCTTTATTTTGATGAATATTTATCGAGAAACAATAGACAGAAATAAAACAAATAAAAACAAAACCTTACCAGATAAAGTTTATTACGTGTTTGGTCAAAAACTGTAAAATGTAATGAATAACAAGTAAGATCGTCTATCTTTCTTTTGTTTCGAACATTAATTGAGCCGCGACACGAGAAAAACAACAATGTGGTTGTGCGCCCAGCGCAGACTCAGATCAGCCCAGGCACCCAACCAGTCTGATCAGAGTTTTCGATCTGCGCTTAAATGGTAGCTGAGGGTCTAAGCTACCTTCATGCGGACAGCGAAGACTCTGATCAGACTGGGCGGATGCCCAGGCTGATCTGAGTCTGCGCTGGGCGCACAACCACATTGTTGGTTTTGTCGTGTCGCGGCTCAATTATCTCTGCTATTTCTGTCACTGCAATAATCTTCGTGTTCATGATTACCAATAAATTTTAATGCTTACCATGATGGCTACCAACTAGACCTGATTTTGTTACACGTACATTATCCGACAGAAGACATGTGGCGGGTTGTGGGTGTGTATTGTATGATCGGATACATTTTCACACATTTACCTGTACAGGCAGCATACTTGTTGTGCTGGGAACTAGACTACCGGCATAGAAATGGGTGCTAGAAATCAGACCGTAGTTCCACATTTGAATGACTAAATTAAACCGAATTTGCTATTTTCATCCTTTTTGAGATATCTTGCTGACAAATTTATGATGCTGAAATTTTCAAAGGGCCTCAACTCCTATAAAATTCGAGAGATTTTGTTCAAACGGTAACCAGTTGATATTATTATAATACTTATCAATTTTCAAAGGGCCTCTACTCCTACAGAATTCGACAGATTTTGTTCAAACGGTAACCAGTTAATATACTGATCATCTTCAATCAGCTGAGAAAAATTCAAGTCCCTCTCTTAAATACTTTTTCAGATATCCTGCTGACAAGTTTAAAATGTCGAAATTTGAAAGGGGCCATAAGTCATACAATAAGTGACTGATTTTGTTCCAAAGGTCATCAGTTATTTTTCTTATCAGCTGACAAAGTTTCAATTCCCTCGCTGAAATGTTTTTGAGAAATCCTGTTGAAAACGTTTAACTGCCGAATTTTTTAAAGGGCAATTCACAGATTTTGTTCAAAAGTTAATCAGTTTTTTTTTTACTTGTCATCTCAAATTAGCTGACAAAGTTTGAAGTCCCTAGCCTAATATTTTTTCAGGTATCCTGCTGAGAAGATGAAAATGCTGAAAGTTTCAAAGGGTCATATATCCCACAAAATTTGACGGATTTTGTTTAAAAGTTAATCAGTTTAGTCTCTTATCATTTCCAGTTACCTGAAATAGTTTGAAGTCCATATCTTAAATACTTTTTGAGACATCTGATACTTTTTGAGATATCTTGCTAACAAAGTTGAAATTCCGAAACTTTCAAAGGGCCATAACTCCTATAAAAATTGACAGAATTCGTTTAAAAGTAAATTATTTATTTACTTATCATATACATTCATCTTACAAAGTTTCAAGTCCCTAGCTTTAATACTTTTCGAGATTTCTTGCTGACAAAGAAAAAATGCAGCAAATTTCAAAGGGCCATAACTTCTACAAAGCATTGACGGATTTTATTTAAATGTCAATCAGTTTATTTACTCATAATTTCTAACAAGGTCGCAAAGTTACAAGGCCCTAGCTTTTTGTATTGAGATATCTTGCTGACAAGGTTTCATTATGAATTTTTCTTAGGGGCATAACTCCAAAAAAGGAGAAAACTCTGACAAGAAAAAAACACACTACGGATTAGCTTTTTTTAAGATAAATCCCTATTTGAAATTGCAAAACTCTAGCATGCATGGTTCCTAAGATAAGGTATGCGTAACGAACGAGTACTCTGACGGAAGGACGGACCCACAAGCAATATGCCCCTCCACTTTTTCGAAGTTAGGAGCATAAAAAAAGCTTTGAATTATTCCAATATCCCTCTTATTTTAAGCCCTGAATACATAAGATTACATATTTGTGTTTGTAAACTGATATTTTTACTTTCTATCAGGAAACCCTATAGTTATTGCATACGTTGGTATACGCATATCTTTCAAACACTCGATTCAATTGCTTGAGGTTGATTTGTGCACATGCCTATTCACATGTTTTTGTTCGACTGAAGCCGGTCGGTACTTCTCATAACTTCCATTTTCTATCAGCACCTTATACTTGAGTTCAGCCCGTCCACTTTGTGCATTTTAAATCTACATGATAAATTGTATTTGATAACAGTAAAATTGTCATTTTCTCACTTAGACTGTCTTTATGATATTGCTGGTGAATCAAAAAATGCTGACATTCAGTCGATATACATTGCAATATAAGATTGCGCTATTATTAAATTCCTTCCATTTCACTCTACAAAGTCATACAGTTCGTTTCAAATTAAATCAATTTCTTAGGCTTAAAGTAATTTCCGGTGAGCAGCAAGCAAGCCAGCCAGACAGTTTTGTTGAGTAAAAGAAAAAAAAAAAAGAAGAAATAATACAATATTTCCATATTAAGCTACTCTACCAATATGTAGTCTAACACGAGCACACTTGAAGTGTTGGAATAGCGAAGAGTGAAAGCATCGAGGGCATTAAACATATCCGCTTGTTTGCATCTTATTTGCATTGTCTGTACCAAATAAGACAATATCGTGTAAATGATCAATTACTGCGTTTAAAACAAGCTGATTAATTTTTAGGACAATTATGATAATTATTTAATTAAGATTTTTTACGATGGTTTACTGACGGTAACAGATTAACATATCCTACTCATCTGAAGCACTGTAGAGTATTGGAGATAAATTTCTCCACCGGGCATTAATGGATAAATACACTTTTTCTTGTGGTTTGGTCATACACAGTCTTGCGCCTTATCATCTAAATTTCTCGGTGCGTTTTTTGTTATTTTATTTAGATTTGTTTATTTCTTTATTGTTTGCAAGTTAACTTATACTAGAAATGTGTCCACAGTATACAGGTGCCCCCGACTAGTGCTTTGAGTAAGACGGCGTCTTGATTAAGGTACTGGCACTTGTAGTATAACTAGGTTCATAGAGGAAGACTTGTAAAATAGAAAAGGCCATAGGCCAAGCGTTGCCCGAAGCTTGAAATGTGACACAAACTGCAGCCCTTTATACAGTTTAAGAGTCACTGAAAGGCCAAAGTAGAAGGTCAGTGGACCATGATATATGGATCATCAGGACCTGATTTTCGTATATTTATGTTGTACTTAAAATCCTCCCGATTCTTGTGTATTCCTGTTGTACTTATAGATATAAATCCTCATACAAAAGCCGGGCCGGGTAGCGCAATCGGTAGGGCACCTGACTCGTAAGTCAGAGGTCCTGTGTTCGAATCCCGGTCTGGCCACATACTTTCGTTTCTCCTTCCGCTGATTCAAGAAGGGCAGTTGTCAGTTACTGGCGAAAGTATGTGCACTTAGTACTGGTTAACCGCTTAGGATGTCTAAGCGTGCCCAGGAAATTGCAGGAATAGTGTGGTTAGGTTAACTGACCGTCCCGACATGACCTTAGTTGTTTACCGTGGACGTTAAGCATCAAATCAACCAACCAACCTCATACTAAATTTCAAGAAGCTACAATAATAGGAACCCTGAAATCTACCTCTTACAAAAATGTTAACCTGAGTCTAACAGGATCATGTACGTACGTACGTACGGACGATGTACGTACGTACGTACGGACGTACGTATGCATAACCCGAACACTAAATGCCCCCTGCATCATATGATGCGGGGGCATAAAAAGTCAAAATATAAGCATATTTCAAACACAAGATTTACCTTTAGTATCTACAATAATCACAGCAGAAGTTTATTGTAAATGGAACTGTTACTCTCTCTTTTTATCGCCACCAATGGTTACTTTGTAGCCGTGACAGAAGTTGATAGAACAGCAGCAGACCTTGTTGAAGCTAGGAAAGGGGAATTTCATACTGATGTTTAAATAAAGATGCGTGCACACTAAGATCTGAAGAAAAAGAGAAATACCTACCTTGTGGATTCAGTTTCTAATCGTTACACTACAAAACGGGAAAGCATTCAGTTCGGTCAGCTCTACTGATATCTACATGTATACCTCATCAGCCACCGGGCAGAGACATTTGGATAAAATATAATGAACTGTCGTAATGACGGTGGTTGTACTATAACAAAGAAGATTTACTTCCGCAGTGCCATTCTGTCTCTTGGCCACATGGCAACACTTCCAGTCAGCCAATAAATATCAATAGTGGTAATTCTGGTCTACTTGGTTGAAGAAATTTTTAAAACTTTACCTGTACACGTAGCGTAGGGTTTGTGCTGGGAAACAAAATCCTCCGTCAGAGAAACACTAGCTTTCAGCTAAAGTTAAAGAGAAAATTGCCGAAGATCATGCAGGGTTTCACAAAACAGACCTTAGCCGGAGAATCGTATGTTAAAGATATCTTCGACAGAAGCTCAATCTTAAAAATGCCTAAATAGGCTTCAACACTTCTCGAACAGGATATGAAATGCACCTTTACGTGCTAGAATGCAGAAGTACAGTATTGTTGCCGAGCTACTTCGTGCCACTGCAGCTGATTCAACCTGGCTTTGGTGAGGCGTTTTTAGATAAAACCATTAATGAGTTCCTTTAAGCGCAATTAAAGCATTTATAAGAAAGAAGGTGGGTCAGATTGCGTAATTTCTGCTAGTAAAGCCTCAGTCGTAACCTCGAGTGTAGTATGTACACTGTAAACGTCTGCGAGTATACATATGTACCGTGTTGAAATGCCTTACTAATAGAAACTTATAAACTCCGTTCATTAATTCTGAAACTGGCTTTTTTGCTGCTCATCATTTTATAATCTAATCAATCCACATAAGACTGTGCATAGTGCTAAAGCTCTACTTCTGCCGATTTCTCATAAAGGTCTCATGTATCTTAGCCTGGCGACTAATGCTGCAGTTACATGCACGAAACAGCAAATTTCAAAAACCTGTCCGCAAACTAAGACCATTTGATGAAAATTGACAGCCTTATAGTATACATATTCAAATACATTCCACATGGGTATCACACTGGTCTTCCAACAAAGTCACAGGAATAAGAAAAAAAAGCGTCTGAAGTTCGGCTACTTTTTAAGACAGAAAAAATACCTAGCTACTACATGAGCTACATAAATTTTTCAGTTTTGAGAAATCTGGATTTTAGGATTGAAAATCAAACCCAGTTTCTTTACCATATTTTGAACACTTGTGTTTGTTTGTGTCATATTTTCTCAGGAAAATATCAAAAGTAGTATACATATAAATAACGGGCTAGTTGTGTCATCTGACTCTGAAGCGAACCCCAGGGCCCATAAACGCCCCTGCATTTATCTATTTCTTCATTTCTATCATTTTTCTCATGGTGACGTTTCACGCAAAAATGTGGCATAATGTGTCTGTGAACAGGAAAATCACAAACCAGTCAGTTAGAGACTTTGTTATGTGCCTCTGTGTCTAAATAACCACACATCAGATGTGCGAAAAGCAAAAGCTCAGATCAGCTTTCGCGTATATACTGAAGAAAATATCGCATGCATGCATGCGTGGGGGCTCACCTTTGTACGCCAATGTCTTTGAATACAGTTTCTTGGAGGTAAAACATTTGTACGCTTGTGAAAAGGTACGCATGTATTGTATGAACAGGGAAGACTCAGATCGTGCAGTCATATCAGAGTCTACATTTTTGCATAAACACTCTTGGATGATATAAAAAATGAACAGCCTGAGAGTGTACAGTTGAGTATTAACAGTACGCACATTTTCACATGACGCAAATCAAAATATATCATGTGAATCGCGAAAACGTAACCTCTTCCATGTGTCTTAGCTTTTTACTTAAACTCGGTACCGTGAGGCTGACTTCGACTTCCGGTTGACTCTGATCAAACTCTGTTTGCGCAAGCCATAAGGTTCGACGATGTAATATTCACATTAAGTTATTTGTTTGTGTCGCGGGGTAGAGGTAAGAGTGGTTGACTAATCGAGGAAACAGTTTGTTGAAAAAAAATGGGGCGGGGAGGGGCTGTAGCCTGTAGGATGTGTGTCTAGAGACTAGGGTGGCCGTTTGGGTGACATATTGAATAAGGAGGCGTGTGTTTGGGAAGGGGTCATGTCGAGGGGTGGAAGTCTGGTTGGTAGACTTATTGAGGTGAGGGGATTGTAGGTAGTGTGGGGGAGATTATTACATTATTATATAAGAGTGGGGGAGGGGTGGGTGGGGGCAATAAGGAGGACTAGACTGATTAAGAGAAGCTGTAATAAGTTTGAGAGGTGCACGGTATGGTTCTTTTGTCCTTGTATTTAATTTAAGAACTTTATTACATACTACAGAAAGCTGTAATATTTGCAATAAATAACGCCAGTGAACATCATTACGTCGCACTGACGCTGATATGACGTTGTTTAGACGTTTTTGCCGGTGGCGATACTATGATGAAACACTGAATACCTTGTCCAGGGTGACAAGCTTGTTTGCACGCTGACTGATTTCGCACGTGCAGAGCATGTGTTAGAATACTAACCCCACCCGTACACCAAACTATTTATAGTGACCAATTTATATGGTATCAAAAGGCGTTTCCAACCTGTCCGATGGACTTAGTCTCGGGTTGAAAATCTGTAATTTGCAGTTTTGTGCAGGTTGGCCCAGCATCCTACGAAGGACAGAGACACAGGACACATTTACGAGAAATCGGCGGAAGTCTAGCATTATCACTATGCACTGTCTTACCTGGATTGATTAGATTGTAAAAGTATGAGTAGCGAAAAACCCAGTTTCAGAATTAATGAACGGAGTATAGTAACTACATTGTACAAAGTGCACGCGAAAACCGCTGGAAAGCGACAGGACAGTAAAACATTCCGTATACTAATGACGGTAGACGGTGCGCAATGGATAAATCAGAGCTATGTAATTGCATATTATAGCGAAAACAAATATTTTCTAATTTACAAAACATACCGGTGAAATTGTATTAAGACAGGTTCGCTATATGGTTGATTGAAGGGATAGGCAAACGCACCAAAGGGCCCTGCGACTCTGTTAATAAGTTGGTAAAACAAATCAGTAGAAAACATAGGAATTCATGCACTAACTTAAGTATTGTATAGGAGACGATGCTGGCTTGAGAGACCATGCCAATTTGAACGATAATCTGCCAATGATTTGTATCGCACCACACATAATCAATGAAATTCGGAACTGTAAATATTGCACATCAGACAGTTGTTATACGTTAGGTCACTTGAAGGCTGTAATTAGCCTCTGTCGCAACTGATAAATATTGCGTGAGCTTGGTCATCGTACAAAGTTCTGTATCGGAAGCAAAAGATGAACACTTCGAAACTGACCAAAGACGATTCCAGTAACACGTTTTATGTATGTAAACAAATTCTACGACCGATACCAGTCAACCCATACTCCAACGAGGCTGAAACTTATAGAAACATCCAAGTGGCCTTCTGCTGGACTGTGAAACGCATAGCTTCTGAGAAAAAACATCTATGCAATGACTCCTATGCCTTTTTGCACACACGCACTCTCTCACTCTCTCACTCTCTGTCTGCCCCTCTCTCTCTCTCTCTCTCTCTCTCTCTCTCTCTCTCTCTCTCTCTCTCTAATGAATAGGCGGGTTACACGGTTCATGAATCGATGATGTTTCAAAGAGGCGCATGAACTTCAAAATCAGTGTGCCTGCTTATAGTTTAAAACAATACCTGCTCCAAATTAAGATGTATAAACATGGTCGCGTATATTAATGGTTTAGCATTCAATTTAAGTTACGATACCATCACCAGAATACATGTACCTACACTACATGTATATGACCGGGGTTGAAGACTGGGTTGCCTTTTAAGCCTTACGCTTCGCAGTTGGCGATGTTCTGCTGAACTTGATTTCTGATTGTATCGTTTAAGGTAAATGGATACACTTACAGTCATCTGCCACTTTCATTTGACCCTCCTCAACGAAGGTCAACTAGGGTGAAGTCTGGTAACTTCGGACAGCGGGTAAATTCAGACCTACCATCGCAAACAGTGAAAATCTAGATGAGGCGGCTCATAATGAACCGTCTCATCAGGATTTTTCACTGTTTGCCTAGTTAATTTTGTTTTCATTCCTAACAACTGACATATAAAGGAAACAATTTCTTTGGCCGGATTTACCTGCTGTCCGAATTTACCAGACTTCATCCTATTAAGTGGAAAAAGCCTAGGAGCAAATTCTTTACTTTAAAGGTAAACCCTATTTAAAATAACCTCGACCAGGGAGCAAACAGAAAATCAGGAAATATCATGGATATGTGCCCATAAATATCTAGCTCTCTTTGGCTTCTCGGCGAGAGGCCTTCTGCTGAATTACAACTCTTATTGTAACATTTTAATCTAAACCACAGCCTATCTCATTTTAAAACATTTGAGTAATTAAACCGAACAGAGTACTTCACTGCAATTAATCAACTGCCTTTGGTTTCTAATTTAAGACGACTATTACAAAACTAATGGAACTCTTTATTTCCAAGCACTGCTGTGAATCTGCTATGTGCTACTTTGGTCTGCCGACTCACTGCATTCAGGCATGTTGTATGCAGTCTCTTAAACTACTATCATAAAATATCTCCAACAATCCCGTTGTCAGGAAACAGGCCTTAAAATGTACTGCCCACATATATTGCGTGTGCGTTTTGTCTTTTTTTTTTTTTTTCAAGCCACGATATTGGAGCCTTGTATTTTATAGAAACTAATGAACGATAAATGCTTTTGCTAGCGATTACCTACATAATCTAATAAAACCTCCATAGAATAGTTTTTCTCACAGTAAATATTCTAATCCTTACTGAAAATCAGACATCTCCAACAAAGGTTCCGGTGGCAGATATGGGAAAAAATTCCGCGGTCGGAAGATGTAAAATGTAAAATAAGATGTAAAATTAACGACATCAATGCACAAAATTGAAAAAAGACGAAAATGTTTTTAGATTACATTTTCAAAAACTATTTCAAATAACGCAGAATTAACATGTGCATAAACTCTCATAAGGGCCTTAAGATGTTTCCTTCATATAATTATACAATCATTGTTTGAACACAGGAAAGCTCATTTCAGCACTGGCATTCCCACAGAAACAAATAGGATCTATAGTAGTGTTCTTCATGTCTAAAAAGGACCAATTTAACAAAACAAAGAGAACATGTTGAATAAATGAGCCGCGACACGACAAAACCAACAATGTGGTTGTGCGCCCAGTGAAGACGCGGATGCCCAGGCTGATCTGAGTCTACGCTGGGCGCACAACCACATTGTTGGTTTTGTCGCGTCGCGGCTCAAATGTTCTTGTAAAAGCTAGAGCTATCAGGGCCTCTACGATACAATAAGAAATGGTGTTTTTATTGGTTAAATTAAATTTATATTGGTTCCTCACTAGCGCTAATGCAAAATAAATTATCGGTTACTCGGGTAGTCAAAACCCCATTGTTGAATATGATTTTAAAGTACAAGAAGATATGGAGTTAGGAACGAAAATATTACAATATATAAGCAGCGTAAAATTAGAAATGTGTCTAAAAGCAAATAGAATCGGTACTTGAGGATAGATTGAAAATGGTTTGTTTTCCTTTTAAATTTGATTCTCTTTAGTTGCCTTGTATAATCGATCTTTGTGCAAAGTAATTTTTAGCAAATTTGAAGAATAAATAAGTAAACAATTACTTTGCTTTCTTTCCCGAGTCTCATGACTTTTTGTTTTGCGTCACACTGGTGGATATATATTGTGATTAATCAATTACTCCTTAACATTCAATGGAATTTGCAAACTCTGTACATATGTTGTGGTGATAAATCAAAATGCGCATGTGGCTTTTTAGTGAAGATGAAAACAATCTTGTAGAATTAAAGTCTTTTCAAATCCGTCATTTCAGACTTTTTTTCACTGTTATGTAGCTGAGCTTGTGTAATCAGCCTCTCCCACAATTTATTTTGTGTTTTGTTTTTTCAACATGTAGAGCGGACGAAAAGAAAACATGCTTTTTTTTTATTCTTATTTTTTTATTTATTTATTTTTTTGAGAAAATCTTGATTGAAATGGATCTAGTTTGTGTCAGAATGGAATTTGCATAAAGCAATTTTTTTGAGTCTTTGCATTTTGATATTCCAAGATGGCCGCAAGCTGCCGTTACTAAAAAAAGAACAAAACATGAAAAAGACAATGTCATATTAACCGCTGAATGAATTTTGAAGAAATTTTTGCCAGAATGACTGCTGCATTGAGAGGTATCGGACAATACAAAAACATGGCCGCCATCTTCTGTAATTAAAATAGCACAAATTACGAAATTGGCATACCTAAATATTCCCTAAATGGATTTTGATGAAAGTTGTGTCAGAATGACTTTTACAATGAGATGTTTCAAAACTAAATAAAAATAGGCTAGTCGAGAAGGCTTCTGTTACTAAAAATAGTAAAATGTGAAAGGAGAAATGCTCACTGAAATCAGATCAAGGTTGTGTCAGAATGGTCCTTGTGTGTTGCTATTTTGCTTTTATTGCAATTTGCCATGTCAAGCAAGATAGCCTCCATGTGCTGTTATCGAAAATAGCACAAAACTTTGAAACGACAATATCTTAATAACTGCTGATTGAAATTTGACCAAATTTGTGTCAAATTGATTCTTTTTTTGAGATCTTTCAACCTTAAATAAGAAACACTGGTTTCTTGAATTTATCCATAAATAGCCCCGATTAACAGGCATTTACGTGAGAAACAGAATGCTGAAACCTCCATCGAAAATTTTTAACCCAAACTGTAATTATTGACAATTAAAGTTTGTGCAAATTAGATATTAAGCCCCGCCCATTGTTTCTTTTCTTCAGCTTTATTTTCATGATGTAATTTTGATTCCAGTTAGTATCACCATATTCTGAGGCAAACTAGTTGATTTTTTTTTTCTTCATAAAATGAAGTTACTTATTACACTTAATCTATATAAGGTGAAAAAAGTATAAAATATATACAATATATATTTTTTTTTTAATCTTTATTATATAAATCACTCAAATGACGTCATATGAGTCCTTGCCTATTTTTCAGCTAATGAATATTTTAATTCCTCATAACTTTTTAACCCTTTGGAATTTTTCCTTGCAGTTTTCGACATTCTTTAAGATTAAACAATACCAGTTATTTCCAGTGATTACAACAATGTTGAAAAACAGTACAGTAGCCGTTTAAGTGCCTCTGAATGGCGTTATCAAATCAGGTCAGAACCATCTGTGCATTGGCATTATGCGAATTTTTGCAGATTGACATGGCTTCCATTCACTGTTACCATAAAATAGCAGTAACTAGTTGCAGTTTATAGGAAACACCAGGGTCGGTTTTGCTTACTAGTTAAGTTTCATCAGTATCAAATGCACAGATGGTCTTGTATATCGCATTCAGGTTGTATGATATTCTGCCCTATTCAAGCTTAAAAGATACTGCTCATTTCTCTTTTTGTTGCCAAGTAGCCCCACATAATATTACTAAATAAACATGACTAATTTTAAGAACTAACATGGACATTTGCAAATTTGCGCCATGGACCATCCATTGGAGGATTTTGATACATTGTGGCAAATACACAGGTGAGCGATATCAGGCCCATTTTAGCCTCTTGTTATCTTGCAGACTCAATACACTCTGGTTTAATAATAGATCCCCTTAGCATTTTTTACGAATAGCTGTCTGACTTCCTGTAAATTGCATGACAAGAAAAAAAATGATTTTAAAATATATGACATTTAAGTGTCAGTGTGTTTCTGTTATTATTATTTACCTTTTTTTTCTCGGCGGTTTCAGTAAGAAAATGTTAGGTTTTGTTTGGCAATTTAATATCGTTTCACATAAACCTTTATTAAAAAAATCAATAAAAAAAAAAAAAAAAAAAAAACTAAACTTTAGTTTAAATTGCCTCTATTAATATATCCTTGAAGTTGGCAAAATCATGGATTAAAAAACTAAATCACGTGAAAGTCACATGTCAAATAATTTCTTTTTATTGTTTTATAACTTACTTACATGGCTCAATCTTCTGGTAAAATTTCGTTGCAAAGCAAGTTCTTGAAATGTTTGAAATTCATCCGCGGGTGATTTTGGTGATCTGTTGATATGAAATGACACCAGACTGTAAATTCGTGGATGCATTCCTTCGCAAAAAAAATAATAATAAAAAAATAGACCTCGTCATGTCAAGTTAGTTGTTTATTATTTTCTGGTACATTGATGCTTTGTAGCTTTACCAGATGGAAACAAAAGTATAAATAATCCCATTTTTTCCCAGAAATTGATGATTTATATAACTGGCCCATCCAGTCAAACAAGAATCGTTAAATTGTTCATTGACATACCTACAGCTTACGCAGTTTCAATTCTAGCGTTATAGCCCTTGTATAGAAAAGGATAAAATTCACTGCATAAAGGCATGGATATACCCGCAAGCTTACAGAATAAAACATACACGGAGAAATTTCTGTGAAACAAATTAAGAGAATAGATTTATCTCTACTCTTGAAAGAAGTCACTTTCTGTTTCAAAAAAGGCATGTAAGGACCCCAGTAGGAAAATCAAATTAGAAAACAATTTTGCAATTCAATTTTTCAACTCATAGCATCACAATTTGATCAGAAGACGCTTTAAAATTAGCGACCATAGCGGTGTTTTCTCAAACTGATGGCAGCGGCTATAAAATGGCTGATATAAAGATATGGAAATAAGAATTAGCAAAAAGAGGCAAAAAGTTACTGGTCAAACACATTGTGATATTTTTGTTCACTATATAGATTCTAGGCCTTTGGTTAGGTGATAAAACAAAACATCAATGCTTGGGTTAAAGATTGAAGAATGAACATCCAGTGAAACTACTTTGGCGCATGAATATTATGCAGAATAATAACAACCATGAAATTACAACACCCACGAATGTACAACATTCAACGATATACATGTATGCGGATTTTATGGGTCAAAAATCATATAATTGTCTCAACAATATGACAACAAACTACAGACTTCTTTGGACAATTTGCCTGCTAACTGTTTGTATTGTCCAGTTTGACTAGCCTAAACACCAGAACATCATTCACATCGACTGTTTAGTATTTGTTGGGTAAATTACTGTGTACCTATCTTCGCTAACCAAGGGTACTGAGTCCACTACGTTCCTCTAGTACGTAAGGACCGTAGCAGACTCAGTACCCTTGGCTAGCGTACCTAAGGAATTCAGTGGACTCAGTACCATTGGCTTACGTACGTAAGGAGCGTAGTGGACTCAGTACCCTTGGCTAGCGAAGATGCTGTGTACTCGGCAGACTGTAAAAGTAAGAAGGAAAATTCCCAGGAATTTCAATCCCAGGTCCCACCAAAGACAATGTGTGGGAAAAAGACAACACAAAAGTAGTCACCACCAAAGACAACACCAGCGGCAGTCATGTGAACAGCCATTTCCCATGTATGTGGTCACAGGGCTAGCCTTAACATCACAAACGATATATCAGTAACAGATATAGCAACAAAGAACTAATAAAACAACCAAGAAGATCCAAAACATTGATGAAATTACATAACAATTCGTCTTCATCAATGACCAACATATAATAACATACCGACGAAAGCATTTATTTTGACAACATTACACGACATACCAACGAAAGCATTAATTTTGACAACAGGAACAATTCATACGAATTTAAATTGAATTACAAATACTTACATAACAATTTACATTAGATTACATGAGTTTATTGGTTGTTAGACTTTTCTGCAAGGTAATTGTTTCGTGGAAGTTATGAGTTCATTTTAAGTCTTAAAGTACTAATAAATTTCTCATATTTCTACATGTACTTGTAACAGGTTTCGTGATACATGATACATTGCGTGTATTAATTCTTTTGAGTAAGTAAATGAACTTGAGGAGATAGGCCAGCTGGCATAACGCAAGTTGATTAGACAAATATAAAGCATTTACAAGGAGCATGCTAAATTTAAGTGACATATGATGTTGACATTATGCTAAGTGTCATATTTAAAAGAAAACATTGAGATAGTATTACATGTAGTAGTCACCAGATTCGCATTATTATCTCATTGTGAGCAGAATTATGCTGTTAAAACAATTCTGTGCCAGTCTATCATTAGCACAGGAATTTGCAATTAATGCACCATTAAGAAGTTTTAATGTGTATTACTTTATGGCGAACAAAATAGATGCTTTTAATTTCTGTTTTAGAAATGATAATAAACAGTTTTTGAGTCTTGGTGTCGAATTTTTTAGCATTGAATTGCGTGCATTTTTTTAAATGCAACACATTTGTTATTGCCATACTAAATAATGCCTCCGACCTACATTGTAGGGCATGTCTAGAACAGGCTCTTACTTTTTATGACTATTCTTGCACTAAAATGATTTCTGTTTGCAATTCTTCGAACTCGAATTGCAGTTCTTCATAGTATGTTAAGGCTCATGTCTCATTAAACAAAAAATACATAAATCAGATCATGCCATTAAAGATGTGGCTCTGCAAATTCAACTGGTCATCAAAACTACTTTACGGCTTAATGTAGAAGGTGCTTGTAGAAGTTACAAATTGGTTGTTAATGCCTGGATGTACCAAAAAAAAACAAATAAAAAAACACACAAAAACACGTCAAACATCAAGAAGAACATGAAAATACATTGTTCACGCGAATAATATGAGCATATTATCTCAGGCTATGAATTTGTAGAACTTCAAGGTAGTTCGACTTCGTTAAACACCACGCTGCAAACTAGCATTTGGTTTTTAAGAACACAAAATAACCACCCTAACAATAACATGAAAAACTTTATCCGGCCACCAACAATGTTTTTGGACTTGTAAGATAGTGATCATTTTCAAAACAGTGTGGCAGAATATTTTCCTGACGAATTATCATTACTCATGAAGCAGCAATCATCTAACAAACGTACATGGGAATTAGTTGGCGCCCCGGCAGTCATCCGTTATTAATCATTTTTGTTGGAAAGCGTAATTATATTGGCCTATTGAAGCACGTGTTGATCACGTAATGAAACATCGACTTCATTATGCTTACTGTGCATGTCTGTGAAAGTACAACGAGTTTGGTTTATTTTTTTTTGTTACAGACAATAAAATATATCTTACCATAGATACGAGTAAGGTTCGAAACATGAAGCTCAGTTAAGATATTACTTATCATATTATAAAACTTGAGATGACTCGCGACACGACAAAACCAAAACCGTGGTTGTGCGCCAACTCTGATCAGTCCCTTCGCTAGGCGCTTAAAGGGAATCTAAGGGTCTAAGCTACCGCCCTTCGCCAAGCTCTGATCAGGCTTGGCGGATACCCAGGCTGATCTGAACCTCTGGTGGGCACACATGCCACCTTGTTGGTTTTGTCATGTCGCGGTCAGAATGTATTTTACGGCTTTCGTCTAGACTTCATATTTTATGGCTGTTTTTAGAAGATCGTATGCTAATGTCTGTTTGTCGTAAATTTTCTGAAGGCGGCAACTAAATTGTTTTCTGTAAAGGATTACGAAGTATGGCCCATGTTCCTTCTTTCTTAACGTGTTCTCTGCTCTTGAAGAACCTTTTTATAGATTTTGATTAGATTTCACTGCGGCTGGTATTGTGCTGTGTGGCAGCCGTAAAACGTCTCCACATACATCATAAATAGTGCAGATTATATTCATTTTTTGTCCTTTGAGATCAGAGAATAAATTATGAGAAATCAAAATATCTATAATTGATTTAGGATCTTATTGTAAGGCCAGATTTCACGTCACAGTTATAACTCAGATTTGCAAGTCCATGGTCTATTTAATCGGAAGGCGCAATGTTAAAATTTGGTGTTCGAATGTTAATCCATGTGCTAAGTTCGACGTCAAATTGGGCTCAAATCATATTTTTTTATTGTAATCAATTTGGACCCTATTTGATACTGATCCGTCTTTAAATCGATTGCCTTTAAGTTATCAAAATTAAGACATTACAGCACGATTCTACTCTGACTTTCGTCACCGGATCATATCAGGGTCACTGATAAGGGTTGAATATATTCGAAGTATGACCCATAACCCTTATTTTTTTTTTTTTTGCTCTTGAAGGAACATTTATAGTTTTTATTATATTTTATCAATTATTTTTCAAGTTTAATCGTCAATTTATTCTTTTTATAATACAATGTTGCATTTTAACACACATAAAAAAAAATAAAAAATAAAAAAGAATAAGAAAAAAATACATAATATATAAACAAAGAAACTTACGCATTACACAACAACTATAGGAAAAATATTACAGGCTACTATATGTGTTATTGTATTCTTTAAAAGCAAAAAACCAGAGGGCCAATGGCCGTACATCGCTCACCTGAGCACTGAGGTTATGTTGGAAAAACTAAGTTGCCACAGGAACAAAACAACATACACAACAGCAATAAAACATACCTTTATGTAGAGGATAATATCACAAACATTTATGCAAAAAATAAGCTTTATACCCCCTTAATGGCTTCTGAGAAGAAGATCTTTGGCAAAAAAAAAGAAAAAAAATGAAAATTTGGCCTTTCAGTTGCAATGGCAACCAATCAAAATCAGGTCCTTTCTGTAAAGCTGTTGTCAAAATATCTGCAGTATCACATAAATAAATACCAAATGTCCACTTTCCCCATTGTAAGTCTATGGAAACTTTAAGTTGCCATAGCAAAACCAGTTCACATGGGCAATGATAATAGGAAATATACTTTAGGTAGAGGCTAAATTAATATGTATGCAAAGTATCAGCTTCATCCTCCTCATGGCTTCACTTTTCCCATTATAAGTCAATGGAAACTGTAAGTTGCCATAGCAACCAAAGTTCTTATGGGGTTGGAACAAAAAACAAAATTTATGTAGAGGCTTCTGTCATCAACATGTTTGCACAATATCAGCTTCATCCCCCCATATGGCTTCTGAGCAGAATATTTTTTCATTTTATCTTCTTCTTTTTTGTTTCGAAAATTTACCCTATATTTTGCCATGGCAACCAATCAAATTCAGCGATTTGAAGAAAATTCATAAGAAACATAGAGGACTATTCAAGAAACATTTCTGAGGAAAGAAAATCTAAATAAATGCAGTGAGACAGCAAAAGTTGCCAATTTCCATTTTCCCCATTATAAGTCAATGGAAACTCTTAGTTGCCATAGCAACCAAACTGCTTAAGAAATTGCCATGAAAAACGGTAATTCTATAGAGGCTAGTACTAAGGTTCTTTCCGTAAAAATTGAGCTTTATTGGCCACACAGATGATTTTTTAATATTTTTCGTTTTTTAACTCTTTGGTTGCAATGGCAACCAGCTAAACTATGCAATTTGCATAAATTTAACAAGACTGGTTAAAGACTACTCAAGGTACATTTCTATGAAAGTTTTGTCAAAATATCTGTAGCGACATAGCAATAAATGCAAATTTTCTATTTTGCCATTATAAGTCAATGGCAACTTTAAGTTCCCATAGCAACCAAACTGCTGGTGCAATTGCCAAGAAAAACAGTACTTTTATAGAAGCCTGTACTAAAATCCTTTCTGTGAAGTTTGGGCTTTACTGGTTGCATAGTTTCTGAGGAGATGATTTTTGAATATTTTTTTCTATTTTTAATCATTCGGTCGCCATGGCAACCAGCCAAATTGTGCAATTGACATAAATTTCATGTGGTTGATAGAGGACTACTCAAGGAATATTTCTGTAAAAGTTTTGTCAAAATATCTGCAGTGACATAGCAATAAATGCAAATTTTCAATTTTTCCCATACAAGCCAATAGAAACTTTAAGTTGCCATAGCAACCAAAGTTCTGAAGCGATTTGGATAAAAACAGTATAATAAGTTCCCCCTCTCTATAGATGCTATATATGAATTTGGTTACAATGGGCCTGGCAGTTTCAGAGGAGAATGTCGTTTGAAAATGTTGACGGACGGACGACGGACGACGGACGACGGATGCCTGCCTATACTATAAGCTCACCTGTGAGCCTTTGGCTCAGGTGAGCTAAAAAAACAAATAAAAAAAAAAAAAACTAGAGATTGTGTGATTGTTTTTGCGAAACACTATACCCCCGATCATACGCTTGCCATCACTGAAGGTGTCAAACTTCAGAATGTCTAAGGCTGAAAAGAGGTTACCTAATCCTTAAACATTTTACCCAACAAGAACTACCGTTATACCAAAAATATGTGTCAGATAATTTTTCATTAGGGACCCAATTACATAATTAAAAAAAAATCATACGCACAGTGTCTTAAGCCCAGCAGCTGCATAAGTACTAATTTCAGGGGAAATTACTCCAGAATTTATGAATGCAGAGTAGCCTCACCTTTCTGGAAAAAATAAGTCATCCAAGGCAATTGTTATACCAAAAATCTGCTTCCTAGACCAAGCGGTTCAGAAGTTGGAAAACGGCCAAATTTGAGCAAAACCATTACTCCATCAACATTTTACAAAATTCTCCAAAACGTTAATCAGGCCATTTACTCTTCATATCCTATCAGTTTTCATAACATCAAGGCTATAGCTCAAACACCTTTTGAGATATCTTGTTTACAAGATATTTGTCTCATTTCTTGAAAGAGGCATAACTCAAAAAAGAAACAATACTCAGAAAAAAGTACGGGCCAGATATATGTTTTGTTACAGAAGAAATTCACATATAAAATTTCAAGACCCTATGTCCCATGGTTCTTGAGCCCAGCAGCTGCATAAGTACTAATTATCAGGAAAATAACTACATAATTTATGAATGCACAGCTACCTGACCTGTACTAAATTATTTACCTCATTCAGGGTTACTTTTATACCAAAAAAAATCAGCTTCCTATGCCAAGCGGTTCAAAAGTTGGAAATATGCCAAATTCAAAGAAGGGCCATAACTCCATCGATATTTACGAAATTCTCTCAAAAGTTAATCAGGTGATCTACTCCTCATGCCAGATCAGTATTTGAAATACCAAGGCCATAGCTCAAATACATTTTGAGATATCTTCCTTCCCAGATATTCATCTCATTTTTACAAAAAGGGCATAAATCAAAAAAGGGACATAACTCAGAAAAAGACTAGACAATCACTAAAGGTGATGAATGCCCCCGCCATATGCCTCACTAGAAAAGTAAAGTGTTGAAACCTATTTGTGTGAAGTTACATCAAGATCTGTCAATAAATAAAGGTGCTAGAGGGATGACTGAGTTTTTCTTAAAAATAGCAACTGTGACCTTGACCTTGGAACTACAACCCTGAAAGGTTAACTTGTCCAAGATATTGTCATACTTAATATATGTGTGAAGTTCTATCAAAATCAGTTAATAAATAAAGGCGCTAGAACCATGACAAAGATTTACATGTACCTATAATAGCATCTGTGACCTTGACCTTGGACCTACAATGATGAAACGTAAATTTGTCCCAGATATTGTCAAGCTAAATATTTGTGTCAAGTTATGTCAAAATCATTCCAGAGGGATGACAGCATATTTTCTAAAATAGCAAATATGACCTTGACCTTTACCCTGAAATTCTGGATCACGACCTTGTCCAAGATATTGTCACACTAAACATTTGAGTGAAGTTACATCAAAATTGTCAATGAATATAGGAGTAGAGGAATGATAAAGCTTTTTTTCTAAAAATAGCAACTGTGACCTTGACCTTGGACCTGCGGTGCTGAACAGAAATTTATTCAAGATATTGTTATACTTAACATTTACGTGAAGTTACATCAAAATCGATCTATAAATGAAAGCGCTGGAGCAATGCCCTAGTTTTTGTGAAAATAGCAACTGTGACCTTGACCTTCATCCTACAAACCTGAAACGCAAAGTTGTTCAAGGTACTGTCATACCCAATAAAGCTGTGATGTAATACCAAAATCTGTTAATAAATGAGGCCGCTAGAGCGACGATAAAAGGTGAGATTGTATTGAAGCTATGGAAATATGGTCAAAATATGTATGTTATTCAAGGGGACATAATTCTGCAATAAAGACCTGACTGAAAGTTCTGTTTCCTTTATGCACATGTTCAATGCATGTCTGAACTGACTGTGTTGCAAGTTTCAAATCCCTACATCATATACTATTGGAGAAGTTGCAGAGACAAGAACAGTACTACAAAGATGAAATATGGTCAAAATATGCATGTCATTCAAGGGGATGTAATTCTGCCATAATGACCGGGATCAAAGTTTTGTTTCCTTTTTGCACATGTTCAATGCATGTCTGAACTGTGTTACAAGTTTCAAATCCCTATATCAAATACAATTGGAGGAGTTGCAGAGACAAGAACAGTACTACAAATGTGAAATATGGTCAAAATATTTATGTTATTCAAGGGGACATAATTCTGCAATAAAGACCTTAATCAAAGTTCTGTTTCCTTTTTGCACATGTTCAATGCATGTCTGAACTGTGTTGCAAGTTTCAACTCCCTATATTAAATACTGTAGGAGAATTTGCGGAGACAAGAACAGTACTCAGATGTGAAATATGGTCCAAATATGTTTATTATTCAAGGGGACATAATTCTGCAATAAATATCTTTATGTTTCCTTTATGCACATGTTCAATGCATGTCTGAACTGTGTTCCAAGTTTCAACTCCCTGCATCGAATACTGTAGGAGGAGTTGCGGAGACAAGAACAGTACTACAAAGTGTGACGGACGGACGGACGTACGTACGTACGTATGCACGGACGGACAAGGGCAAAACTATATGCCCCTCCCCACTTCGTGGCCGGGGCATAAAAACATAGGGTCAGCTATTTTTTCATTAGGAATTCACATGTAAAATTTCAAGACCTTTCATGCACGGTTCTAAGTAATTGGAGGCACTGAAAAGAGTGACGGACGAACGGACAGACGAACGAATGAACGATCGGACACGCCGAACGCAATATGCCTCACCAACTTTTTTTCAAAAATTTGGTGCATAAAAGAAAGAAAAAAGCACATTTTACTCATTTCAAAATATCGAACGTACGTTTATTTCCGCTTGCAGGGAGCATTAAACTAAGATGTCAGGAAAATGCTCGGACGTTCATACTAGTCATTTAACAAAGGTTCAACACTAATGTGATATATTTTCAATCTGTATTTAGTTATTTTAAGCCGCGACACAACAAAACCAATGAAGTGGCGTTTGCGCCCAGCGAAGATTCAGATCGGTCTGGGCATCCGCCCAGTCTGGTCAGAGTCTTATCTGTCGGCGTGGATCTATTTCAGACGTTTAGCTACCCTATAAGCGCAGAGCAAATATTCTGATCAGACTGGGCGAGAGCCCAGGCTGACATGAGACTTGGCTGGGCGCAAATGCCGCTATGTTGGTTTTGTCGGCTCATTGGTTTGGGTTTTTCTGATGAGCACATTTAGATAAACTGCTTAAATGCTATACTCGTCTGTTTTTCAAGTTGGCTTCTAACAGGCCTACAGGTTTTATTGTTTCTGCTTAGAATGTGCATAACGAGACTCAATAGCCACATTTCAGCTATTCGGATAGTTCTAGTTTGTTGCTAGCAGGCACTCAACGTTAAAACAATGTTGAGAAATATACTTTTAGGGACAAGTCATCTACTACCAGGTGGGTGGGCCGGGTACATTTAGGGGTCAGAATGTTTTGGTGATCTACTGGGGTGGTGGTGGAGTCGGAAATCATTAAGCTATGGTGCACGGGTGGTGGTGCGGCGAGTGGGGGGGTCATATATTTGTTAGGCATATGGCGGATTCAGATCTCTTCCATTAGTCTTCATTTAAAAACATTGCCAGACCCTCCCCCTAATTCCTCTAATATTATTATATTATTATTAGCTTTATACAGCAGTCGGCTTTAGTTTTCGGGATGAGCATAATGCCGAAAAAATGCAGAAAATATTTAATGGGCCATGTATCTGTATAAATAACTAACCTGTAAAAATAAGAAAATTATTGACTGTTATTGGTTTGATTGAGATCAGTCTGAAAAAAAAAATAGGTCATATTGTCATCACCATGTGAAGATAGGGTTGTTGTGGGGTGAAGGGGTTATTTTCTTTTTTGTGACTTACCTGGGGGGGGGGGGGGGCGAAAATAAATTCTGGTGAGACTGGATTTGGGGGTGGCGATTGCTAAGATATTCTAAATCGTATTCTTTTTTCAATTTAATGTTTAGTCTGATATACTAATTGATAGCCCAGTTATTAGTCATGTTTGGTGACAATCAAATATTTGTAAAGGTTTTTAGACAAAATAAAGATTCGACTTGATTTGATCCATGGTGTCGTTAGTAATAACATGGAATTTGTTTGAGTTTGGAAACGTTGAACAATGTTTCAGAGCAGTCGATCTAGGCTGACTTGATATGAAGATATAATTAAAATCTTAAAGAGTTTCTTAAAGGGCAGAATATACTTTCAGAAGAAGGAACATGGGCCAGACTACGTAGTTCCGGCGAAGAAAGCCTCAACAGTGACCCTGACACTACCTGGTGACGAAACCAGAGAAAAGCATATGAAATTTCTTAATTTTAATTGGGCAGTCGATTCTAGGACTGACTCGTATGAAAAAGGGTCAAAATAATATAAAAGACGATGATCTAGAAAAGAGCTAAAACAATATAAAAATTTCAGATTTATCAGAATTCTCTGATCTAAATGGACGAAAATAAAATAAATTTTCACTATGGGCGATGTACGGGGAGACGTTTTACGGCCGCCACACTGCACAACACAAACTGCAGTGAATTAATATTAAAATCTTAAAGAGTTTCTTTAATTGCAGAGAAACATTCAGAAGAAGGAATATTCTCCACTATGCACAGGATGCAACTGTTACAGAATAGTGTTTGCTTTCGTATCATAATAGAATCAATTTTCCAAGGGTGACAAAGATTTCTCATGAAGAAATTTAATTCTCTTGAGAGACGAGACGTTATTTTGCTGAATAGTAGTTCACTAATTGAAGGAACATGAACAATTATTTAGTTTAAACATATTTATTTCAACAAAATATAGACATACAGTATTTTACAAAATACAATATTTAATAGGATAAGAACGGAAGCTACAAGCTTATTTGGTTCTTCTCCTTGCATATATGATATTACACATGAAATGGCGGATGAGTTGTGCACTACTATGTTGAAACAAAATACAGTAATACGTGATAATTCTGGTCATATATAAACAGACTAGTGGTAATTAGAAAAAATGGACAGCAAAAAAAAAATCTATCTATTGGGACGGATAAGAGTGAGCGACAGTACAGACACAGATCAGTCTGATCAGGGTCTACACTGTTTTACACTTCATCTGCATCCCTAGAACCCAATATTTACAGGACGATTACGATAATCGCCCTATATAAGGTGTCCCAATTTTTAGAATCTTACAGAAACGACCACAAAGTCATCGCAAAACGTAGACTAGTGTCCCTCATTACACGTTCAGTTCAGTTCAGTTCATTACACGTTCAGTTCAGTTCAGTTCAATTCTGAACTGAACGTGCAATAAAGACACCAGCCCACACTCTACGACAGCTTTACGTAGCATACTAGTGTAGTTTATAGAAAAGATCATAAGGGTGAGCAGATCGGGGATAGAGGTCAGGTTAGTATTCTGCAAGTATCCTACTTATATGTATATATATATATATATATATATATATATATATATATATATATATATATATATATATATATATATATATATATATATATATATATATATATATATATGACTGCAGTTTTCCCAAAGATTAGAACCGTTTAGATTAGCAGTTTTCCCAAAGATTAGAACAATTATTTGGTGCCAGTAATCTGTGATATGGCATTTCTTGCCAGTTTTGACTTTATCTTTCATAAGTATCAGTATTTTAATTGTAAACAACTCCTTATTACAGTGAAGTGGTATACTGACTGTCCCGGAAACAACTCTGCCATTTTGATTTCAGCCTCCTTTGTCATTAAGGGTCAGCGTTCAAAGGCGAGAAATTGCTCCTGGACAAACACTTTGTTTTCATTAAGGGTTGAGCTCTTTTCTAAAGGACTATGCCACAAAGGAAAGCAAAGAGGAAGTCACAAAAGTTATCTCTTTTCGACAAAATTGCGAAAAAATATGAAGGTACGAGTATACTCATACATCTCAAAATTATTTGTCAATGAATTGCGTAACCTAAGATGACTGTACGCAGATATACAAGTTAGAATGAAACTTAAAATATTCCCAGAATAACTAGCCTTTCATAAAAATGTTATACTTACAAGTATTGTCTGATTTGAGTTTAGACCTATCTTAATGTATTGCTCAGTTTGATAGATAAAACATCACATATCTTAATTGAGAAGCTCCTTATTCCAACACTGTATATGAGCCGCGACATGAGAAAACCAACAAAGTGGTCGTGCGCCCAGCGCAGACTCAGATCAGCCTGGGAATCCGCCCAGTCTGATCAGAGTATTCGCTTTGCGCTTAAAGAGTAGCCAAGTGTCTTAGCTAGCTCCATGCGGACTGCGAAGACTCTGATCAGACTGGGCGGATGCCCAGGCTGATCTGAGTCTGCGCTGGGCGCACAACCAAATTGTTGGTTTTGTCGTGTCGCGGCTCATATCTAATTTGATATTATTGCAGTGTATTTTGCAATTACCGTTTTATTGCTGCGTATATCTGTCATGGAATTGCAATCATAAAATAAAGCGATAACGGCAACCAGACAGATAATTCTTATTGCGTGTGGATAATATATCTAACACTTTCAATTATCGAGCACTGCCTTGATTACTCCTATTTCTCGTTTGATGTCGAATAACATTTGAAAATAAATTACATCACGAGACTCACCATTTCAGGTTACAGTGTTTCTTTTATAAATAAATAACAAAATGAAGATGAACAAATGCTGTCGGTAAACTTTGTCGACTAAAATCTATTATATGTTTGCAACTTCCTATTTAATAACTGTACAGCAGCTAGAGTTTGTAATTATTTAGTAAATATGCCATCTATTTGGGAAAGAGCTGCTGACTCGGCTTATCACTTGTAATTTATTGTTTGTTGGGATGTCTTTGTCAATCTTTCCCTTTGATGTTGGGGATAGGGTTTGGGATCTGATGCAGTCAGATCCTGAAGTGTAGTTACTCTTTAAATTTGCATTAGCTCTATGGAAAAAAGAAAGTTGATGCAAAATTTCTTTTGAGTAGTATAAATGAGTTCTCTTGGTAAACGCTCGGCAAAAGCGATCACCTTCTGCAGAAATCTGAAGCTTTCTAGAATATAATGACATAACCAGGGGCCGTATTCATAAAGCTACTTAAGTCGTTGCTATGCGGTTGCTAAGGTTAAATATCTATAAAGGAGATTCCCTACAACTATGAAATTTGGTCTGGAGGAACAGTCTTTGTAAGACTGTTCCTCCAGAGCAAATTTCATAGTTTAGGGAATCTCATTCAAAGAAATTTAGCCTTAGCAACAGCATAGCAACCACTTAAGTCGTTTTATGAATACGGCCCCAGACTTAGTCCGATTGAATACTTACATAGGGCACAAGAGTTCTTATAACCGTTTGCAGGACTAATCCAATTATTCGAATGCTGCTAATTGTGAAGAAACCGAGCCTAGTCCTGCAAAAAGAAAATGATTTCAGTATATTTCTAGTATAATTAACAGAATTATTCTGCCATCACTAGCGACATACGTGGATTATGCCCTTATTAATGTGTATGAATCGACCTGCCTTTTGATAGAAATTTTACGAAGAGGAATACCTTTTGTGACTTCATGTTTGCTTCCCTGGATGTAAAAGCCCTTTCAAAATAGAGTCTATCCTTAAATGATAGAGGAACAAATTGTTTTTTAATAGCTGACTCCCATTAAAAAGGGGATCAAAAATGAAATTGGAAGAGTTACTCCTCCTGATAATGTACCTTTTTACATTAAATAGTCAATCCGATGTGCGACCAAATCTAAGAGCATTTACATGAGAAGCCGTATATTAAAGATGTGTTTTTCTTTATCTTTCCAAAACCGAGATACATGCATTAAAAACTCAAAGTAGCTGTTTCAAATAATTTCCGGCGAGTTCAAACAAAACAGAATTCTTGAAGTGATTCAAAGGTTCTTACGCACAGATCTGTCAAAATAATTAAGACTTATAAAACCTATCTACTCAAGAATATGTCTGTACGACCTAGTTACTCTAGCAATAATGACGTTTGGGTGATGATTTCAGGAGAAGCTCAGTGCAAGGGTTTCCATCCAACAAAACCGTGTTACACCCCACTGTAAATTATTAATGACAGTTCCAAGGCAGTACTTCAGTTATGGCCCCTTACTAATATTTGTTTCAATCATAACTGAGCCGTAACACAACAAAACCAACTAAGTGGCATGTGCGCCCAGCAAAGACTCTGGTCAGCCTGGACACCCGCCCGGTTTGACCAGACTTTGCCGTCCTCGTGGAGGTAGATTTGGCCCTGGGCTAAATTTTAACTCTGCTCAGACTGGGCGAACGCCCAGGCTGATCTAAGTCTTTGCTTGGTGCACATACCACTTTGTTGGTTTTGTCGTGTCGCAGCTCATTTACTTCTTCCTCTTCTGGGCCCACGGGCCGTATTCATAAACGACTTAAGTCGTTGCTATGCGGTTGCTAAGGCTAAATTTCTTTGAAGGAGATTCCCTACAACTATGAAATTTGCTCTGGAGGAACAGTCTTACAAAGACTGTTCCTCCAGACCAAATTTCATAGTTGTAGGGAATCTCCTTTATACATATTTAGCCTTAGCAACCGCATAGCAACGACTTAAGTGGCTTTATGAATACGGCCCCAGGTGTTCAAAACTAACGACGACGTTAGTTAACGTGACGTTGAAATTTCAAACGTTAATATCACAAATATGCCAATATTTTTTGTTGCAAAAATGTGAGAAGCTTTTGCATTGCAAAAGCTTCTCACATATTTTCAACATAAAATATAAGTGTATTTGGCTATACGAGGGTCATCCAAAAAGTTCTGTCACTGGCTTATATCTCAAAAACAAAAAGTGCTATTTACCTAAAATAAAAACCATTCAAAAACCCTGTTTTTTATAACACAGCTGTAAAAAACTGATTCTTGTATCAATGACATAACATTCACAATCTGCTTCAAAAGAAGGGTACCCTCACCCTATTGGCAAATTAGTAGTTGCAACTCCGGCAATAATCAATGACGGGATGTCTATTATCGCTGCCCGGTGCTTACGATATCTCAGGTGCTAATAAACACAACGAAAAAATCTCCAAGTGATTCTGTCCATTTTAAAGAGTTTACAGCATTTCGTAACCTCAACTTTATGCAAACAACGCTATAGGAAAATCGACTAGGTCATGTTCTAAGTTCAAAAGCTTCATAAACGTATACTATTTCAAATTTTGAAGCATATCTTTACTGCAGTAGATCATGACAGTGTGTTCTCAATCAAAATTTTAAAGAAGGTCCCTAAAATGAAAGTACAGTATGTCCTTGAAAATCGCGTGACTGTGTATTTCACCATATTTCATATATCAATATTTTGCATCGCATATAATTGACAGAAGTTGCTGATTTTTATGTAGTGTCACACAAAATGCAACAGACAGGAACCCTGAAAATTTCAGAACCCTGCGATATGTAATTGACGAGATATGTAGCATGAAGCAAGCCAGCAGAAAAACAAAAATCGTGAAAATAGGCCAGTGTCAAATATAAGGTCTGTATCTGAGCTTATAATTAAACCAGATGATATGTTCTCACACCTTACCTGATATCAGTATAAAGATAAAAGATTGTTCTTTGATTGTTGCAAACCGTGGTAAGCTATTACGTCTGTGAGCAAAGTTATGAGTCCAGTGACAGAACTTTTGGGACGATCCTCGTAAAGTCACAAAACAACGAGTTGGCCTCTTAACGAGCTCGTTAGGCTAACGATGGTTTGAACGACTGGGCCAGGTATTTGAGGACATGCTATGGGAGCTGATTGAATTAGTTTTAGTCATTGCCTGTCTCTTTACTTTGATAATACTTAATTTTTAAACAATATTACGAAACGTATACGTTGAGATGCTTAAAGACTTACTTTGAAGTTTGAATGCATTATAATTTTGCTATTTTCTTTTTTATTATTGTTTGAAAGCACTGATAACGATGGCATAAAGACTGATAGTTGTCTTCCTTTTAATTGTCGGAAAGCACTAATAACAATGGAGTATATAAATTTCACTGAAATACAATGTGAAAAGTATTACAATAATTCTTGTTTCCTAGGGATTTCCAAGCTCTGTTTTGCACCACTATCGGCACTCTTTTTGTTTTCCCGCCAAAACAAAGCTGACACGCGGGTGACGCTATGCCTCATTGTATTTTGGGATAGTGATCACCATCCGTCATGCAAGAACCTCAAAGAGAGCTGACGACCGGGAAGAAAGTGATCTGTGTAGAATAACGTAAAAGGTCGCGCACTTATGGTCATCTGCAAAATAATTGTTGTCGAGGAGTCCCAACACTTTGTTTGCGCAAAAAAATAAACAAGGGATAAATGAAGATTTTCAACAAAATCTGTCGGTTTTCTCGCAGCGACTAATTCAGAGAACAAATATATATGTTTATAATACTACGCGGAAACAAACAAAAAATTATGTTTCTGACGAAATGTGTTATAGTTAATCCAGGCTACTATCTTTTCAAGCACTTATTATTAAACAAAGATCACAGGGAAAAATCGATTCCGCTAATTCTCGCTTCCTGCAGAGACTGTACATCATATTTGGCTTCCGCCGAGACTGTCCGCGATCTTTTGCTTCCTGCCGAGACTTCTGTACATTATAAATGGCTTCCTGCCGAGACTGTCCGCGTGATTCTGCTTCCTGCCAAGGCTCTCGGCAGGAAGCAGATTCACGCGGACAGTCTCGGCAGGAAGACATTTTACGAAGACAGTAGTCTCTGCAGGAAGCAAGAGTTCGCGGACAGTCTCGGCGACAGCCACTATGACGGACAGTCTCTGCAGGAAGCGAAAATTGGCGGAATCGATTATACCCTGTGAAGATGGGGTTTTCCCTTCATAGTCTTATAATTGTACATAATGTTTAATGCAAAGCTATAATTAACAGTCGATATGGCTTAGCTATACTTATCAGCTACTTTAAATTAAGATGCTGTTGATACATAACTGTTATACTTTGGTCTCGTATTGGATGACTATGTCAGATGATTACAGAACATGCCATATGATAGAGTTTAATGAGTTGTGAGTTGAATGGCCTGTCCATATGTTGCCAATAAATTAACCATAACGCTTTGTAAAGCTACAAAGGTTTCCGATATGCCGGTATGAGCCAGCTTCCCCGAAGAATTATTTAGATATGGGTTTTGATCAGTTATGCGTACATGGGTGGTATACTTCAACTGATGTTTAATGCTTATTAATAAGGGAAAGAAAAAGAATACAAATCAGCCAATTTTTAAAATTCATGACGCTTTAAGCCTAAATCACTCGGTGCTTGAATGCAAATTATTACAGAACGATAGCATATCAATTGTATGTGAGCCGCGCCACGAGAAAACAAAAAAGTGGTTGTGCGCCCAGTTAAGAATCGGAATAGCCTGGACATCCGCCCATTCTGATCAGACTCATTGCTAAGCGATTTAAGGGTAGCTAAGGGTCAAAGAGAGAGGCGCGGTAGCCGAGTGGTTAGAGTGGCTCGGTTAATGTGCAGAAAGTCGCCGGAAGGTCGTGAGTTCGCGGCTCACCGTCGCCACCCGACGACTGGAAAACTCTGTCTGTCAACCCAGCAGTAAATGTGTACCTTTTTCGAATTAGGGAAGGATAAGGCAGCGACAGGAGAGAGAAGGACTCCGCCTTTCATCAGCTGTGCCCAAGATACAGTGGGTCTCTAGCTCCCACTGCCCCTACGGCTATTAGGCTATGGGAAACCTTTACCTTTTTTAAGGGTCTAAGATACTTCCATCCGGACAGCGAAGACTCTGATCCGACTGGGCGGATACCCAGGCTGATCTGATCTGCGCTGGGCGCACATGCCACCTTCTTAGGTTTCTCGTGTCGCGGCTCATATGCTCCTTGCTTTATCTTGAAATACACACCGGCTTAATTGCCTGTCTAGTGTTTCATACGCGACAACGGTTTAATAAAAAAATGAGTAGAATCTGTTAAAGGTAAAGGTTTCCCATAGGTTAATAGCCGTTGGGTTTAGAGGCCCACTTTGTCTTGGGCACTTTGTCTTGGGCATAGCAGAAAGGCGGCGCCCATAACTCTCCTTTTGCTGCCTTATCCTTCCCTGATTCGAAGCAGGTTCCCATGTACTGCTGAGTTGACAAACAGAGTTTTCCAGTCGTCGGATGGCGAAACCTGGGTGCGATCTCACAAAATTCCGATGACGTTCTGCACAATTACCGAGCGTCGCTAACAAGTCGACCACGGCGCCTTTCTGGTCGGTTACGCGTATGGTATATGAATATATATTGACACTTTAACATGCGTACGATTCTTGCAAGTAACCTTTGATCTTTGATAGTCTAAAATGAATTTTAATTTAAGTGAACATGTTTCCAAATCGGCACAGTATATTTAAACATTGTTGAAATGCTGCTTTACTCCTGATTTAAAAGCGATCTGATAGATCATTTTATCATATACGTCGCATCTGAGAGTGTTATAAAGCCATGCATTCAAAACGATAATCCACTAGTCGATTAAATATGCAAATTACGTCGTAACGTTATACGTTGACGTCCATTAAAACGTCGCGTTTTCTGATGGCGAAATCGTGACCTTTTTGTCCGAATTTTGCTTATAAAGTGCGATTTTAGTGTCATATGATAAATAGAATCTTGCATTCGTGCTCCTGTATTATTGAATTTATTAAACTCGTTGGGAAAAACCGATAAGATGCTCGGCTAAGCCTCGCATCTTATTTTTTTCCCAAACTCGTTTAATAAATTCAATAATACACGAGCACTCATGTAAGATCTCTATTGCCAGACCGATTCAGGAAAGCTTTCCGGCCTTGTTCATTGCGCCTAGTATGTAACGAATGTGGTCCTATTAGTTACCCAGTAGTATATACAAAATAAAAAAAAAACGATGCATAGGATACCGAGTCAGAATGCCGAATGCAAAAAAATGAAATAAGTCAAAAACTTAGTTTGACGGAGAAAATACAATTAACGAGGACAAGGTTTATATATCCTACTCTCTTTTGTGCTGGTTCAGTGACTGTATGGAAGAGCATCTCAGTCTTAATCTACGAGCTATTTCCTAAATATACTGAGCAAAAATAGAAACCTGCCCCCAACATTTTCGAAAATCCCAGACGCACACCAATATTTTGGGATTTGAAAATGGTTAAAATTCTTTCCTTTCATTTCTGGTAAAGAATTAGGGCACATGAATGATTGGAAATGCTAAAACATGTTTAGGAAAGGCGCTTGAAGTTCTATGCTAAAAAGAAAACAAACAAACTCAAAACCCTTTAAACTTGACGCAGTCTATAAGAAATGGCCAGGCATGCAAGCAAAAATGCCTCAAGTTTTTACTCTTAAAACTGCCAGTTAGAAACTGCCGAACAAAAGCAAACTTCTTACGTTTAAACATCGATTCAAAGTGTATCTATAAACACGATGAATTTGTACCACTGCGCACGTGCAAAACATACAAAACATGTTAATGTACCATACATTGGATTTTACAAGTTCTATCGAGTAGAAAATAAGTGCATATGATGCCCATATTAAACTGTAATATACTGACATTTATCATAAGTCTGAATTCTCCTAACCCATGAAATGACAGCAAAATAAAAACCGTCAAGTTCCTTTTTTTTTGTTATTAAGTTTATATGGGATGTGATAAACGCTCCGAGTCCATCCCTGCAATAAGCAAAGAAAACCTAATAAGCTCTACCGCCGAACGCCCAGTCGTTCAATGTTTCACGGAACTTTTACTCTTTCTCAATATGGGCTGTTTTAAATATAAGGAGAGTATACGTGTAAGCAACGATGCTGATAATTATATAATAAAAAAAACTGGACAAATAGATAGATACATGTAAATAGATAAAGAACACAGCAATAATATGATTGAGAGATCTAAACAAATACTACAGATATAAAACCTATCTAAAATTCAAACACATATCAGGGGAAAAAGACTAACGATGGATCATACAGGTTTAGAAACACTGTTAGTAAAAGCAGTCATAGCTCGTGACAGTTTGCACAAAACTATTACGCCCTCGTATCACAGCTTTATTTTACAGGACCAACTTTACAGCTATTTCTTTACAGTGACGTTTCTCGACTGTAATCAATAAGAAGACGATAGAGCTTGCTGACAACAGAACGGAAGCTTGTTTTGAACCACACGTTTAAGTCTATTGCATAGGAAAAATATCGTTTATTTACTATTAGTGCTTTGAAGTATAGAAGATTTCTTCGGCAGGTAGCAAAGAGCGTATGAATGTTTGCATTGCGAATTCGATCAGACTGATGATCTACATGAATTCCGAAATGAAGTGTTTTAAATAAACTGGATATGCGAGTTTTCTTATTTAGCATGACTTGCGAAATACAAGTCTTGTAAGTGAAACGATATGGATAAAATTGAATACATGTAGTTCTAATATACATTCGATTCCAGCGACAAAATTAAGTAAGTATTAATGGCAACTCAACATTCTAATTGAAGAAATGAAACAAAAGAAAGTTTACAGGAGAAAATCTTGTCTGAACGAATGCAGGTAACTTTAAATTAAAAACGACAGGTTTGATTGATAATTAACAGTCAGACCAGCCTTATATCTAGATGGCGGCGAAAGAGTTAGCTATAAATCAGCAAATGGGGACTTATAACTTGGAAGTGAAGGAGAAAATTTACACATCGCATTTACAGGAAACTACAATGGGTGTAACTGCTGAAATAAGAGATGGCATGAATGTTTCAAATCTGACCTTAAGTAATGGATCAGATAAAAATGGAATCTACGGACTTCCGAAAGAAATGATTTTCGGGGACCAGCATATCATATCAGTAGTTGCCTACTCTTGTTTCTTCCTTATTGCAGCATCAGGCAATTTGACAGTTTTTATAACCTTATTTAGGAACAGAGGTCAACACGCTCGAGTGAACATGTTCATTATGCATCTATCATTAGCAGATCTTATTGTAACATTTATTATGATGCCTTTAGAAATAGGATGGAATAGCACTGTGGACTGGCGGGCTGGTGACTTTGGCTGCAGGATTCTTATGTTTTTCCGAGTGTTTGGATTATATTTATCATCTTTTGTTCTTGTTGTGATAAGTTTGGATAGATACTTCGCCATACTTCATCCTCTCAGTCTCAACGATGCTGATAAACGGGGGCAGATAATGCTGGTGTTCGCATGGCTGTTTAGCATTGTAGTTAGTATACCACAGGTAATCATAGTTATTTTTGTTGTTATTAAAGCAGAAATAAGAATAAGAAAATGTGCAAATCAGAGAAACACAGTTAATAAAGTCTGTAAAATTATATACTGGTAACACGATGATTTATTATGAAGTAGTTGTCCCTTTGACTAAATACGTGAACTGGAATTCATGTAAACATATATATTGGGGAAAAGAGAAAAGAAAGAGATCAATTTTAAACATTTTAAAATGAAATCCAAAGCATGTATTGTACCGAGAATTCGAATTTTTAATCGCTTAATATTATTATTTTATTATTTTTTTTATTTATTGCAGCAAAACTGCGTGGACAGTTTTTTTTCTTCTCTGCCTGTCCCTCTATCTCTCTTTCTCTTTCTCTGTCTCTCTTTCTATGTGATACACGTCTGTGTACAGCGGTGAAAGTAACACGGTAACATATTATAAAAAGAGGATGATCAGGAATTGATGCAATCGATTTCCAAATCCCACTCACGACATTAACATAAACTAACAACATTACAACACCAACATAGCGTATCACCATTTGACGTTCAGAACAAAGATCAGTATCTTGCTGTTAGGTAGTTGTTTTATCGTAAGATAAATATAAAAAAAATATATACCCAAGCCAGGTAAAAATTACAATGAACTGATTGAAATAAAGTTTCAAAGAAACACACACACCCTGAATTGTAATATGTGCAGGTGGGTTTAAACCTGATAATTTATATCGTATCAAACATCATTAGGGTCAAGTCATGTAAATTTCGACAGCAGGTAAATTCTGACGGTGACATTGATTCATTTATATATCAGTTGTTTAGAATTAAAACAAAAGTAACTTGACAAACTGTGAAAATCCTGATGAGACGGCTTATGATGAGCCGTCTCATCGGGATTTTAACTGTTTACAATGACATGTCCGAATTTATCCGCTGTCAGATTTTACCCGACTCGACCTTTTTTCTCACACTGAGTCAGGCTTAAGGTGAGTAGATGCAACCTTCTAATTTGCATTTTGCATCATTTCACAAGGAAAATCTAGTAACTGTGTTTGAGAAACAATATTCCCCCAACCACATGCTTGCCACTAAAGGTGTCATAAGTTTGGAAAATAATGGCGAATTCAAACAGGGACCATAACTGCATCAAAATTTTACGGAATCATCCCACAAGTTAATAAGGTAACTTACGTCTCACATTCAGTCAGTGTGCCCGATATAAAGGCCATAGCTTAAATACGTTTGAGATATCTTTCTGTAAAGACATTCATCTCATTTTTTAAAAGGAGCATAACTCCAAAAAAGGGCATTACTCGGAAAAGATAAAAAAAACATATTTCTGCTATTTTGCATGAGGAATCTATGTATGAAATTCAAAAACCCAATGCTCATTGTTTCTTGAGCCCAGTAGCTGCAGGAGTATTGATCGTCAGGGGAAATGACTCATTAATTAATAAATCTAGAGTTACTTACTCTGTACTAAAATATTAAACTCATCAAGGACTACTATTACATCCAAAGTCATCTTCTTAGATCAAGCAGTTACTAATAGGAAATTTGAAAGAATGCTAAATTCAAGCAAGGACCATATCTCCATCAAAATTTACAGAATTATCTCTATACTTAAGGTATTTAGATACACAATAACTCTGAATTGACTTGTTAAAACACATAACAGAGTTATTGTTCATGGTGAATCAATCAACTATGGAATATATACACACTTACAATGTCTACCATAAAGATCCTAAGTTTTCAGGCAGATACGTCTATACAAACTGTGGAAACCATGATCAGACTGTTCCTTAGGAACCAGAATGATCAAGGTCTTTACAATTTTAATTCCATCTGCGCATTTTTGAGGCATTACTCTATGGTAGACCCGGAACAACAGGAAAATAAAAAACAGGACAAGGACCGGCTGTGCTTGCAGCAGGTATAGTATTTGGGCAGTCTTTTTGGGGGATATTTTTGAACTTAAACATTTGTTTTTCTAGGAAACAAAACGGTGAAATGTTTTTTTTTTTTTTTTTTTTTTTATTCTGTATCATACAACGTAAGTTGTATTAAAACAATATGCATAAGCATGCCCCATCGATTGAATATATTTTTCATGACGTTTTTCATGAGATTCAATTTCCTTGCATTTTTTTAAAAAATGTAAATATATACTTATTATCAAGATAATCGCAGTTTTTCTTACCAGTTTGTTTCAAATACCCTATATTAAAGATTATATGATTTGTAGAAATGAAAGTGCATCCATGTGCTAGAGACATGAATTTTAATGGAAAATGTGTAAAAAAAAGTATGTATAAATACAAAAGTTTTATTTTTAGGAAAACAAAACGGTGAAAAATTTTCTTTTCTTATCCAAATGTTTCTTATACTCACCTGCCAATATTTTTATTCACTATGAATTCCACTGATTCTCAAGAAAGTGTGATTTTTGGGTGGTTAAAATATCGAAAAAAATAAACACGTTACAAAATGATCGCTCACTGTCATTTCACAACTTTGGTATCTCACGAAGCTAGTTCTAAAGTATTGCACAGTAAATATCAGGTGAATTCAGATAACGAGAGACAACGTGAAGGGACTAACACATCTCTTTAGTATTCTACGAGTCGTATATACCAATAGATTTGAAGCAACTGCTAGTGTTTTAAGGGTATTATCCACCGTAGAGGCAATTGAATTAGTTTAAGACGAAGATAAGCTATAAAAATCTTTACTCTATTATTTCTAGAGAAACAAAATGCTCTTCTTCTACCAAAATGAATCAATACGATCTCATTGTACTAAACTAACATGAAAGAAAACTATTCCTGCAAAACACATAAACATATAGACTTGAAAACCTCAAGGAAAACTCCTGTTTCAAACTTTTAAACTTCAACCTGTCTATGTAAAATGTATTTGTTTAACAGAGCAGGTAGAACGGTTACTTTGCTATTCTTGTCGTCTGTACAGTCCCGTAAAATACACGGTCTCAAATGTGCTTGTGACTGTTTTGTGTTTAGATACATGTTTTAACTTAAAAAGACCAAATGCGGTATTGGTACATGAACAAGTGCTATGTTCAATCACAGAGAAGTGTTTGTGTTACAATTTGCCAGCCTGTTTGCTTTTCTATATTAGCGGTACTGCTTTGCATTTAAAGCTCTTAATATCAGTTCTTGAATACAAACTTGAAAACTCAGCAGTTTTGATAAGAAGACTTTCCTAGAAGAATATTTCAAGATAAATGGACCTAAAAGTAAAATATCATTGACTTTTGTATATTACGTTCTTATATAACAAAAAAAAACACAATAAAATCATCATATTAAGCCAGTGAAACTTGTTATAAATTTGTATTTTACGGGACATTGATAGTGTATTTTATAGCACGATTTCTTCAGTCTTGCCACTAAGAATATATCCAATTTGTGATGACAATAACACTTCAATAACACTTATAGACAACTGAACTGTTCTCACACATGATTTCTGGCACCATATAAATTACGAATTAGGCATATTCATTTTTGCGGACCTGAAATTTGAGCAAATTTCCTAGAAAACAAATTAAAATTACAAACAGAGAGAGCACATTACACAGCCTAGAGCAGAAAATAAAGGCGCACATACTATGATTAATTTACAATACAAGTTTTAATCCTCAGGTATGTAGGAACGGCTTTTTCTTCAAAGAAAGGCTATTAAATGTAAATGTATTTTACGGGACACATTTCTGTATTTTACGGGACTACTCGAACGTCGATTTATTGCCCAAAAATACACCACAGTGCACCAGTGTTTCATTTTAATTGCATATTACAATCAGTACAAAATATTTAGAGCATATATGCACATATCAAATTCAGTTTAGAAATGGATAAAATTTACTAACTAAATGAGTATTTTGTTGAATCCTGAAATCATAATATGAAAACTTCAAAAACTGAAAATTTATCCGGTGTTTTCAGTCTTTCGCAGCTTCCAAATGGCCGCTCATATGTACAATTTAAATGAATAAGACAATGTGCTCTTTGTAAGAATGTATCAGCTTCTTGCTGGTTCCCTTCTTGTATTACTCAAAATTATGGTCCCGTATAATACGTCCCGTAAAATAATTTTATGAAACGTGAAACTTATTTTCCACGATGCATATTCGATAAGAGTTACATTAGTTGTTCAATGACCAGTGGGGGTTGTCTCCTTTTCGAGGCAGGCAACAGGTTTCTTTCTTGTTTATATACTGGGTGACTTTGGCTTGACTCGTAAAATACACATGAAAAATTACGTTTTTTTCCGGAATACTAAGGACGCGTCTGAACAAATTTTAAATTGAATAGATAGGAAAAAATACTTATGACCTGTCAGGGTGACTGATTATGAGCTACTTGGTGCAAAAACAAACCTTGTTAGCCTCATCCGAAACTTTGGAATGCATTGTTAATGCTTGGGCTCGTAGAATACACAAAACTCAGTGACAACAAACGACCATGAGTTAAAAAATGCATTGTGTTCCTATGTATACCCATTAATCACTATTCAAATAACTCGATAATGGCAACCTTTTCAAGTCAAATCTGTTTGTTTCACATCGAAAGTCTACAAAAGAATTGAAAGTAAATATTGACATCTTTAATTATGACATGCAAAAAATAGGGGGGTCCTTCAGTATCAGGTATGAGCATGTGAGTCTTTCCATGTATTTGAATCAATATTATAACTTAAATGTTTCAGGTAGACGCAGAAACTCCTGAGCATGCACTTATTTGATTGGATTTACAACCCTAAACAAATTTATACATGTGTTTAAAGCCATGACACCATTCGTTACACTTTATTGAGAATCAGTGATTCGTCTACCTTAATCAGGTAATCGACTCCTCATACCCAATAAGTATACCACATATCTAGGCCATAGTGTTAAGCGGTTCCGAAGCTGGCAAATGCAAAATTCAAACAAGGGCCATAAATTAATAAAAAAAATACGGAAATCCCACGAAAATCAATCAGGTAATCAACTGCTGATGCCAAATCAGTTTTTTTTTTCTCAAAATTTCACATCCATAGCTTAATTACTTTTTGAGATATTTGGCAAACAAGCTATTAATCTCATTTTTAAAAGGGGCACAACTCTAAAATTGGGAATTTTCGGATAAATAAATAAGTGTCTTGTTTTTCTTCATTAAGAATCCATATATGAAAATTCAAACCTCCTATGCCCAGTATTTCTTGCGCCCAGTAGCTGCATAGGTATTGAACATCAGAGGAAATAACTCTATTAATAATGAATCCAGAGTTACCTAACCTTTACTAAAATATTTAACTCATCAAGAACTACTGTAATACCAAAATTCATCTTCCTAGATCAAGCGGTTCAGAAGTTTGAGAATGACCTTGATATCTTGCTAACAGGATATCCGTCTCATTTTTAAAAGGGGCATAATTCCAAAAAGTGGCACAACTCGGACAAAAAACCTGCCAGCTATTTTCCATGTGGAATCCATCTATGAAATTTCCACACCCTAGCAGACAGGGCTTCAAACTTACAGCAGGCATAAAATTGTGACGCACAGACGCATGCACTTACGGCCAAGCCACAAACAACTTGCCTCATCAACTTTTTCAAAGTTGAGGCCATAAAATTGCTTCCCTAGAAAGAAAGTCTTTCCTTCACGATTCGATCCCGATTTGGATAGTATTGAGAACCGATGTCCTTGGAAGCAATCACGGAGTTAAAAAAATGTATCCCTTTGTTACAATGGAGTTGTACCCTATTCGCCATGACGATTTATTTATTTATTTATTTGAGCCGCGACACGAGGAAACCAACAATGTGGTCGTGCGCCCAGCGCAGACTCAGATCAGCCTGGGCATCCGCCCAGTCTGATCAGAGTCTTCGCTGTCCGCATGAAGGTAGTCTAGTCCCTTGGCAAATGCCCAGGCAGATCTGAGTATGCGCTGGGCGCACGACCACATTGTTGGTTTTCTCGTGTCGCGGCTCAATTTTATTTATTTGTTTATTTATTTTAGTACATGATTGTGTGTATACCAGACTAGCTTTGATACCATTTTCACAACATGTCTGTAAAATGTCAATTGGTAGGACTATATCAACTGCCCGCTAAGACAGCTGTTAAGATGCTGCTTCAAGGAAAAGCACCGGCGATCTTTTTTATTCAGTGGACAGTAATCAGTGGGATCTCGGAACTTGACAAGCATCTTCATCAGCAACAGAACTATTTTAATCGGGCATGAAATGTTGGACAACATCAAAACAACGTCGATTCAACGTCAAGATATTGAATCGACGTTATTTCAATGGTGATTCAACGTTGTGTGGATTCAAGGCTAGCCTTTTGTAACTTCCTGCCATAACTATCTGGTAGGGAAGACTCAAGCATCTTCGTTTTGTTATTTGTCAACTTCTTAAGTCTAGATATTTCAAATTGTTGGAATAATAACAGTATACGTTTTATGTATTCAGATTTTTGAATGATAAACCAAAAGACTTGCAGCTTATATGCCTCAATAAAATTGTTTTTCGAATTAAATATAATTGTTGCTTAGGCTTAAATGTTTGAGATCTGGGGCCATATGTATAAAACTACTTAAGTCGTTGCTATGCTGTCGCTAAGGAGGAATTTCTATAAAGGAGATTCCCTATACAACTATGAAATTATCTTTGGAGGAACAGTCTGAAAAGACTGTTCCTCCAGAGCACATTTCATAGTTGTAGGGAATCTCCTTCATATAAATTTTGCCTTAGCAACAGCATAGTAACCACTTAAGTCGTTTTATAAATATGGCCCCTGACGTGTATGATCTGTATAATGAGTCAAATCAGATTGTTGTAACTGGCATCGATTACATGCACCCGACTTTGAAATATATTAATTAGATTATCTGTCCTCCGATGAAAATGAAACGACTCTTTACTTTAATACTGAAACAAGTACTTAAATTCGGATATAAGATGGCTTTTTAAAAGCACTTAGTAGTCACTTGTACCGAACTCATTTCAGAACAAAATGTCAATGATATTCTTAAAAAACTAAAAATGATCTTGTCAGACAAAATGTTATTGTAAGTGAAGTTTGAGGTATGCATATTTGGATTAATTTGATTTAGAGCAGTTCTCCCTGTATCAGGCATCGCTTTTCTGATTCCCTGACAGCGCTTTTTTGCTGGCCATGGGGTCTTTGGCACCTTGTTGGAGACCTCAAATATTCTTTGTTTGTGTATCGCAGACGTCTCTTACGGCTGCCCTGTCTCTTGTCAGTAAACGTGTCTTCGGACGGGGATGTGCGTAGTTTACTTACCCATGATCTGTTTTTCCGAACGTTCATGGTTAGCGATCTTGACGACTTTTAAACACTGAAATTTGCATGCGTTGTACTAAATTTGATCTGGATATTTTTTACATTGGAAAAGGAAGAAAACAGGTGACAGAAAAATCTTGAACAAGCATACTCAACTATAGCAGTTACTTATGTAGTACATCTGTCATAAAAACGTTTTACGTATTTTATTTGTCGTAAATGAACACATGCAGAGCCATTAGGCATCGTCATTTGCTGATATTCTGAGTTAATCCTGCTTTAAAGATATGAGCTTCTAGTTAGCCAGCTGATTAGATAACTAATTCTGCGATTCAAATTTAGATGTCAGATGAAGACGATAAATATGTTTTTAGCATGCTGCGAATGAATAACGCAATCAAGGTCTTTATCACACATGCAACGTGCTGGCCCTTGTTTTTGTTCATATTAATGTTTGCATGTCAGTTAAATCTTTCTCACAGGTAGTTAATCATATATTTCTCAACACATGCCACCTCTGACAAATTTGATTTACGACTTATCTCTTAAATGAACACGTCTTAAATGAATTGTGTACGAGCAAACGTTCAGATATGAGAGAAGTTGGCGAGTTTCAATTATTTCATTTGAGATTCTGTATAATATTCCAGGACCGTATAAATAGAGGATCTTACACGAGTGGTCATTTCATATGAAATTTATGAAACGAGCCTTCGGCGAGTTTCATAAATTTCATATGAAATGACCACGAGTGTAAGATTCTGTTTATCATATCACCCTTTAAAATGGGATTTTATCGCCTTCAAAATGAACATTATATCAATGAGAAAACGCATTGTTGACATGGACGTTGTCAATGACGTTAGGTGTACGTGCCAAAGTGTTATTACACGTGTGGTCATACGATTTTTATGACACGACGTTATCCACTGATTAACAGCGACGTCATATGATAATATATTTTCCTTGATGTTTCTCGCAGAAAAGAGATAATATCTTCAATAGAGATAAATTGGAATCACAGCCCGCGTCGTAATGTAAATGATATAATCTGTGAGCATAGGATTTTAAGAAAAGATTTTACAGCATTGTATCATTGCATCATTGTATCATAGCATTACACCAATTGCTGCCGCTGATGATGTTTTTGGTGGTGACTTATTTTGTGTTGTCTTTTTCCGACATGGTGTCTTGGGTGAGATATGGGATTGAATTGTGTCAGTTCGAACTGACAATTTTCTTATTTACTTTTGCTTACGACGTTTGTCATATTCTAAACTCTGCTGCAGGCCTCAAAGAAAAAAGTATGTATGCCAAGTAAACTGTTCTATCCTTATCAAACGGATGGGTCAATTTGTCAATTTAGGGGTGTATGGTTTAGTTTATTTGTATCATTATAAGGAGAAAAACCCAATTTGTTTTATGCAAATAGTGTAGAGCCTGATTAGACGCCGCGTTTTCCGGCGTCCGATCTGGGTCTGCACTGTTTGCCTATGTCTTTTTATGCGATGCTAGGCATTAATGGGTTAAAGATTTGAAAAAATACGTAGAGCTTTATAAAGGAACAATACGTTTTTGAATACAATTAACAAAAGTTTTGCAATTTGGGAAGACAACATCGACGAAACGGTAATACTACCTACATGTAACTACTAAGAAACAGAAACGTTAATACTGCCTATTAATGCAAAACTAAATGATAAGTGGTTCACATTTCAATCTCAATGTCTTGCTCGTAACTTTGCCCTTTGAAATAAGAATGTCTTATACAATAGACACGTCAGCACAAGGCATAATGTCGTTAAATGACCCAACTAATCAGTGATAACTTGATAAGTGAATTCATTTACGCACTGTATGAAAAAGAGCATAATTATTTGACAGTCATAATTCAATTTTACAAATACTGCAAGTAACACCCAAATAATCTGACTGATTGGTGTAATTTGGAATATAAGCTGACACGAAATATCTACGACAAAACGATTACAATTATAGAAATAGTTTCATTTGTAATCGGTTATTTTCAAGTCTATTGGTCGATTGTTTGATTGTTTAGGGTTTAACGGCCCTTTGAGACAATATTTCAGTATATATCGGACCCACCCCTAGAGAGAGGGAGAAATAATTAAAACTGATAAAAGAGAAATAATAGACAAGAGAAAAAATGTCTAAACAACCCCAACCCACACCTACTGCAAGCACAGTAGGCCCTTGTCCTACAATGTTCCAAAACAGTAGGACGCCCCGGCACTAGACGTTTTACACAGAACCACTGCACCACCCGACCACCCCACTACTTTCAAGTCTAGCTCATCCACATGCTTCAACTGTCTACAACCGAGCCGCTCCAAATAAATTATAAAAAAGTTAGAATTTATGTGGTTATTCAAGATTTTCAATTTTTAATGTTACAAGAGCTTTCAAACCGGCGGACTTCCTGGCCGCAATTTTGAAATTTCAAAACATTTGTTTCTTTTGTAGTTTTAATTTTGCGTGAAATTTTCAGCAAATACAATTTTAGTTCTACAAATTAAGTTAACACAATTTTAGTGAACGTTTTCCTTTGAAACTAGGGCTATACCAAGATTCTGGTGTGGTTTGTGATTGCTTTGGGGCAGAACTTGATGTTACAAGTTTTCTCGAGTCCACTAAGGCTAGGAAATAAAATCTTTACTTTCAACAGAACCTAAGAAACATCCCAAAGCTTACCAGCAGCACGTTAAATCCATAAGTGCCTAGCTGCCAATGACGAACGACATGGAACTACAGTGGAGACTCTCAGACGCCGCAGAACGGAATCATCTAAATTATAATGGTACATGTAGGAGAGTCTACTAGGATTTAGTGACTTATTCTGTAGCGTCCCCTTTTCTTCATTTGGGCACATTTTGATTATTATCAGGCTGAAATGACTGCCTTATTGAAATTAAGAAATTGCAGTGTTTTTTCTCTGGCTTTCGTCGCCCGGATCATGTCAGGGTCACTGATGAGGCTTGATTAGCCGAAACTTCTAAGTATGGCCCATGTTCCTTCCTTCGAATATGTTCTCTGCTCTTGGAGGAACTCTTTTAAAATTATATAAGCCATTTCACCTCAAGAATCTGTGAAGCTGCTCATCCGATGGCAAGATGACATTTCTTAATGATTTCGTAAGTAACGATAAGCGTATTGTGACATATTCAATTATTTTAACATAGAAAATGTCAAGACATTTGAATTATAACCAATCACGCAGGCCTTAGGTGAAGGGAATCAGACATTCCTATAACAGTGCGATCACTTTTTGAGATGTAGAAATACATAAACTGGAACTGTTTTGATTTTTTTTCTTTGGGCGTTTCCTCAGATATTCAGTATATTTGACGAATTTGAGATAATGATTAACGAATTATAGGAATTATAGGAAATGCATTTTACTTGTGTTGATGAGCAAACACCGGCGAATGACGAACAAGCTTAACATATTTTTTTTTTTTTTTTTTTTTTTTGCGTGTACATATCGATTGAATCCACAAAATGAAATTCATTTCGTCAATATTTTCTGCTACATGTATAAAGAACTCACAGTGTGACGTCGATAGGGTTATGACTTTATTAGGCCTTACGTTTTTGAGACCTGGCCCCGAGGTAATAAACTTTTACCATGCTGAGCTCAGCTGAGAATGAAAGTTTCTCTGTTGATAAATATGAAAATACCAACTAATGTTGGCATTTTCATATTCATAATCAGAGAAAATTTCATACTCAGCTAAATTGCGCAAGAAAACAACTGTACTTATCAGTAATTTGCCATTTATTAGCAGGTAGAATTTTATGCTTAGCTGAGTTGAGCACGGACAAGGTTTTATAACCTAGGGCCCAGGACATAGCTTTGATTAAATTGCAGTTTAACTGGGCTATTGCATTATATGACGTAGGTAAACTGTTAACAAGAATTCTTAATATCTGTAGCCCAATTTCACAAACCAGGAAGTGAAAGTAACATTTAAGAAAAAAGGAAGAAGAAGGGAGACAGCCGTTCACTGGTAATGGGGATAATAGGATAAAGTCTGCGCAATGAAGCAATTATGTCATAAATATGTTTTCATTTAATTTGTTGTAGGAGACATAGTTTGGCTTCCCCACTGATCCATGAATGTTTCTTAATGATGATGCCAATTTGCTGCATTGGGATAAATACGTTTTATTGTAATTTGTGCTTTGCAGTAAATATTGCTCTTATTGCGGAACGCTTGAACGGGCAACACAAATAAGCCGCGACACGAGAAAACCAACAAAGTGGTTATGCGCCCAGCGCAGACTCAGATCAGCCTGGGCATCCACCCAGTCTGATCAGACTCTTTGCTAAGCGCTTAAAGGGTAGCTAAAGGTCTTAGCTATCTCAATGCGGCAGCGAAAACTATCATGAAAGACACGCACGGTAAACCGAATGAGCAGCTCTTTCCCAAGTGGCTTACCGGTACGTAACCATAGTTGCATACACCTGGCGCCGAGTGTCCGTCCAAGTGTCTCAAGACGGTGAGTGAGCAGAATAACTATAAGACATGCAATAAAAGAGCTTGCAGAAAACTAAATGACCTACTATACCCACTATGCCCTACTATGCAAAGTGAAGTTTTCTTAAGAATATTATGTATGATTGCGCTTATCGGTATTCTATCATTCAAATATTATTGCCTTATGTAATATTCACACACACGCACATACAAATAAAACCTTAAACGTTAAATTCAGTCTTACTGAAAGCAAATGAACGTAATAGCTGCCTTTCTGCGGGAATTGTTCATGCGCACTTTGACGGTTACACCTGTTGCCTCAAAGTGTCCTAGGTAGAACTCTTCGGAGCATGGGATGTAAACCATGATACGTTCATACAGTACTGCCTCAGATTAGACTGATATCAGGTGTCGATTATTTAGTCATTTTTTTTAAATTGTGGTCATTCCCTCTCCAAACGATAGCTGGGGCAGCTTAAACTTTGCCACAGATGGTTCAAGTTTAGAAATAACGCATGTAATATTGTCAAGCTTGTTCACAGTTAAAGTAGTATACAGTATCTGTCGTGTCCTTTGAATAAACCCTCTCGTGCTTTGCAATTTAATGTCTGTGAAAAAAATTGCATTTCGTCAAAATGGCATCTGGTAATGTTTGGCGCATCGCAAACAATATCTTTGTCTTTTTTATGACAGGAAATTATTTTCAACTTGTGTCTTATGTAGGTCTTCACCATGTCTTCTGAATGATATATCAGAGCTCTAGATAAGAGGGGTATTTGGTGATAGTTGTGGAATAATTTTTTTTTTATATCTCATTGAAAGCATATGTTGTGAACCCTCATCTGAACCGTCTCGTCGAGACGGTTCAGATGAGGGGTCACAACATGTTTTTATCCAGAATTAAGAAAAATTATCCCTAATTATCACCAAATACTCCCTCTTAACTAGGGCTCTGATATATATGAGCTGTTCGTGTTATTGTGTAGCTTCAAAGTAGAACAAAAACAAAACAACGGTCATCTTTAAATACACCCACTTTCAAAAGAAAAGGTCAACCATGAAAAATGAATAATGTGGCTGTAGCGTTTATACTGTCAGTAAGTTATTAGATGTCAACTCTGTGATTATAATGCACGCACTTAAGTTTACCTTGTCTTCCAAATTTTAGTAAACATTTTAGTCATTTTATTGCAAAATAAAAATTAATTTCCTTCAAGAGCATTAAAAAGAAATTTAGAATAGGAACCATGGGCCATTCTTCGAAGTTTCGGCTGCTGAAGCCTCATCGGCCAACCTGGCATTATCTAGTGACAATAGCCAAAGAAAAGCATTCTGTAGTTTCCTAATGTTATTGAGACTCTGATTTCTCAGAATATATCCTGTGATCTCAATGGATAATAATAAAATATAATCTGCACTTTAGAAAATAAATATTAGATAACACATAGATAAATATTGCAACTGAGTGCTGAGTGAATTATAAAGGCTTTGGCCTTGAATTTTATATTTTTTATAAAATATATTGTATTAAACTTCGTGTTGTAATGTTTTATCTTTTATGAGCAAATTACTAAATTCTATGAGTTCCAAACTAACGCGAGACTTCTCGTTACAAGTCGTTATAAGAATTAAAATTTCTGACATTTGCAGTTGCAACATTTCATGTGGCTAAAGCTTTGAAACTATTCAGGCTTTATATGATCAAACGGTTTACTGCCTCTTACACCATTCATTACATGCGGTTTAGCCCATGTGCATTAGTTTAAATATTAATTCAATCCTCACGCCCGAAGGTCGTGAGTTAAAACCCGGGCTTTGCCATCTGGTGACTGGAAAACTCTGTCAACCCAGCAGTACATGTGTACCTATTTCAAATCCTGTAAGGATAAGGCAGCGTTAGGAGAAGCATGGACTCCGCCTTTCATACTATGTGCCCACGATTCAGTGTGCCTCGAACGCCCACTGTCCCTACGGCTATTAGGCCATGCACAATGATTTACTATCATTTAAATAGATTAAAAGAAGAGAACGATGTAAAATGATGTTTTAGATACCATACACCAGGGAATGAAACACGTCGCAGTATCATTTAACTAGTGTAATAATACCTCTTTAATTAGGTAATGTATATCATATATAACCTTTCGATAAAAATCAGAATTCGACTCCTAAAGTCTGCCGTGGGAAACAAAATATCTGAAAAACGTTTCTTCCAAGTGCTAGAAAAGAGGCAAATACAACTTAAACCCATTTATGCCAAGTGTGCTGCTCTGTTTTTAGCAAATAGATGAGTCTATTTGTCAATTAAGGGGCGCCTGGTTCAGTTCAATTCATTTTCATTCTTTTCATTCCATTTTAAGGAGAAATACCAATTTGTCTTATACAAATAGTGTAGATCCAGATCAGACGCCGCTACAAGCGGCAGATGCGACGTCATATGATAAAATGACTCATTCTAGATCATCGCTTTTCCTTCATTTGAGCCCCTTTTGATTATTATCAGTCTTTGATTTGACTGCCGCATTAAAAAATAAAAATTGCAGTATTTTTTTCTCTGGCTTTCGTCGCCGAATCATGTCAGGATCACTGACGAGGCTTGATTAGCCGCAACTTCGAAGTATGGCCCATGTTCCTTCTTTCGAATATTTTCTTTGCTCTTGAAGGAACTCTTTTGAGATCTTAATTATATAAGCCATTTCTGAATCAACTCATGGATCTGTGAAGCTGCTTATCCGATGGCAAGATGGAATTTCTTAATGATTTCGTAAGTAACGATAAGCGGATTATGACATATTCAATTATTTTAAAATGGAAAATGTCAAGACATTCGAATTATAAGCAATCACGCAGGCCTTAGGTGAAGGGAATCAGTCATTCCTATAACAGTGCGATCTCTTTTTGAAGTGTAGAAATACATAAACTGGAACTGATTTGATTTTTTTCTTTGAGGCGTTTCCTTCAGTATATTTGACTATTCTGAGATACAGATTATTAATAACGAGTTGGAATTATAAGAAATGCATTTAACTTGTGTTGATTATATGGATGTGCAAACGCCGGCGAATGACTAACAAGCTTAACATAAAGTCCGAATGGACTTTATTCTGTTGTTTTTTTTTTCTTTGCGTGTACATATCAACTGAATCCACAAAATAAAATTCATTTCATCAATATTTCCTGCTATGAAGAACTCATAGTGTGCCGTTGGTAGGGTTATTGCCTTGTTAGGCCTTAAGTTTTTTAGACCTGGCCCCGAAGTTATAAAAATTTTACCGTGCTCAGCTCAGCTGAGAATGAAATTCTCTCTGTTGATAAGTATGAAAATGCCAACTAATGTTGGCATTTTCATATTCATAAGCAGGGAAAATTTCATTCTCAGCTAAATTGCGCAAGAAAACAACTGTACTTATCAGTAATTTGCCATTAATTAGCAGGTAGAATTTTATGCTTAGCTGAGTTGAGCACGGAAAAGCTTTTATAACCTTGGGCCCAGGACATAGCTTTGATTAAATTGCAGTTTAACTTGGCTAATACATTATATGACGTAGGTAAACCGTAAACAAGAATTTGTGTCTGTAGCTCAATTTCACAAATCAGGAAGTAAACATAAAAATTTTAAAAAAGGGAAGAAGAAAGGAGACGACCGTTCACTGGTAATGAGGATAATAGGATAAAGTCTGCGTAATGAAGCAATTATGTCATAAATATGTTTTCATTTAATTTGTTGTAGGAGACATAGTTTGGCTTCCCTACTGATCCATGAATGTTCCGTAATGATGATGCCAATTTGCTGCATTGGGATAAATATGTTTTATTGTAATTGGTGCTTTGCGGTAAATAGTGCCCTTATCTCGGAACGCTTGGAAGGAAAACGCACGAGAAAACAAACAAAGTGGTTGTGCGCCCAGCACAGACTCAGATCAGCCTGAGCATCCGCCCAGTCTGATTAGACTCTCCGCTAAGCGCTTAAAGCTAAAGGTCTAAGCTATCTCCATGCGGACAACGAACACTCAGATCAGTCTAGGCGGATGCCCATGCTGATCTGAGTCTTCGCTTGGCGCTCATGCCACTGTGTTTGTTTTATCTTGTTGCAGATGAAATGTGAAAATGAAGCTTTAGATACTAAGACTGACTGCACAGGCAGTTTATAATTTGTATACGCAAAATTAAGAATAAGAAAAGTCTCCCAAAATCTCTAAAGACACTGAGCAGAATACTTAATAGAGCCTGCAGAGACCCAAATGACCTGCTATGCCCAGCAATATGCATTTTGCAGAAGAATATTATGTATGATTGCGCTTATCGGTATTTATAAATCGATTTTTTTGCCTTATGTAATATTCCCGCTCATGGGCCGTTGAATTAATTCTAAGACTTACTGGAAGCAAATAAACAAATAAACCTTTCTTCGGGACTTGTTTGTGCGACTTTGACGGTCACTGAAGTTAATCTTATAAATACAAGCTTTAAGATTGAGCACAACTCAAATTAAAAGAAAACCTTTTTTTTCTGCCATACGACAAACACTTGTAATTGTATCTATGTCTTTGAAATTTGTTCTCAACTATCACTGTTTGCGATCTTGACAGAGAGTGTGCGCCCAAGTGAACGAGTAAAGGGAGCACACTTCACAGTTGTCGTCTCTCTATCAAACTTGTTTTCATCGTGCATGTTTTTATCTTCTGTTTTTCCATAATGTTTCCGTGTCACAAATGACCCACACTACTTGCAGCTCTAGCTTCTATCGTAGCCATAATTGAGTTAAGTGACATTTCGGGTCACGTATAAAGAACTGACCAATGAGATTTAGTTCTGATTGTCATCCCCTACCCACCTCGATGAGTAGCTGGAAACCGGAGAGAGCTGCAGTTACCGTGTCTTCAGGCATCGTAACTATAGTAAGATCAATTGATAATACATTGGCGTATGCTGACGGTGATCATATGGAAAAGTTTTACTATGTGACGATCTTTTATAGCTCGAAGTAAAGTCGGCCAACCCATGTTGCAGTTGTCGTTGTTAGCGTTGTTTTATCGTTTTACATCCACGGTAAACAGCTATGGTCATGTACATGTAAGGACGGCCAGTTACCTTAGCCACACAGTTCCTGAGCAGGCTTAGACCTCCTCAGCGGTTAACCAGTACTACATGATGTAATCGTCTGTAACTGACAACTGTCCTTCTTTAATCAGCGGAAGGAAAAACGAAAGTATGTGGCCGAACCGGATATCGAAACCGGGTCCTCTGGTTCTTGAGTCAGACGCGCTACTGCAGTTGTCAAATATCGAAATTTCGAAATTTAGTAACACCTTTTGCATCAAAGTGTCCTAGGTAGAACTCTTTGGAACATTGGATGTAAACCATGATAAATTCATAAAGTACTAATATCAGGTTTCAATTTGTTGGTCATATTTTCAATTTTGATGACATCCCCTCTCAAACGATAGCTGGGGCAGCTTAAACTTTGCCACAGATGGTTCAAGTTTAGAAATAACGCATATAATATTGTCAAGCTTGTTCACAGTTAACGTAGTATACATTATCTGTTGTGTCCTTTGAATAAACCCTCTCGTGCTTTGCAATTTAATGTCTGTGAAAAAAAATTGCATTTCGTCAAAATGATATCTGGTAATGTTTGGCGCATCGCAAACAATATGTTTGTCTTTTTTATGACAGGAAATTACTTTCAACGTGTGTCTTATGTAGGTTTTCATCATGCCTTCTGAATGATATATATGAGCCGTTCGTGTTATTGTGTAGCTTCAAAGTCGAACAAAACAAAACAACGGTCATCTGAAAATACACCCACTTTCAAAAGAAAAGGTCAACCGTGAAAAATGAATAATGAGGCTGTAGCGTTTATATACTGTCAGTATATAATTAGATCTCAACTCTCCTATTTTAATGCACGCACTTAAGTTCACATTGTCTTCCAAATTTTAGTAAACATTTTAGTCATTTTATTGCAAAATAAAAATTAATTTCCTTCAAGAGCATTGAAAACATTTAGAATAGGAACCATGGGCCATTCTTCGAAGTTTCGGCTGCTGAAGCCTCATCGGCCAACCTGGCATTATCTAGTGACAAAAGCCAAAGAAAAGCATTCTGTAGTTTCCTAATGTTAATGAGACTCTGATTTCTCAGAATATATCCTGTGATCTCAGTGGATAATAATAAAATATAATCTGCACTTTAGTAAATAAATATTAGATAACGCATAGATAAATATTGCAACTGAGTGCTGAGTGAATTATAAAGGCTTTGGCCTTGAATTTTATCTTTTTCATAAAATATATTGTATTAAACTTCGTGTAGTAATGTTTTATCTTTTATGAGCAAAATACTAAATTCTATGATTTCCAAACTAACGCGAGACTTCTCGTTACAAGTCGTTATAAGAATTAAAATTTCTGACATTTGCAGTTGCAACATTTCATGTGGCTAAAGCTTTGAAACTATTCAGGCTTTATGTGATCAAACGGTTTACTGTCTCTTACACCATCCATTACAGGCGGTTTAGCCCATATGCATTAATTTCAATATTAATTCAATCCTCACGCCCGAAGGTCGTGAGTTAAAACCCGGGCTTTGCCATCTGGTGACTGGAAAACTCTGTCAACCCAGCAGTACATGTGTACCTATTCCAAATCCTGTAAAGATAAGGCAGCGTTAGGAAAAGCATGGACTCCGCCTTTCATACTATGTGCCCACGATTCAGTGTGTCTCGAACGCCCACTGCCCCTACGGCTATTAGGCCATGCACAATATTTACTATTTTTGAAATAGATAAAAAGAAGAGAACGATGTAAAATGATGTTTTAGATACCATACACCAGGGAATGATAAACATTGTAGTATCATTTAATTAGTGTAATAATACCTCTTTAATTAGGTAATGTATATCATATGAGCCGCGACGTGACAAAACCAACAATGTGGTTGTGCGCCCAGCATCCGCCCAGTCTGATCAGAGACTTCGCTGTGCGCATGGGGCTACCTTAGTCCCATAGCTACCCTTTGGACACTTTACGAAGAGTCTGGTCAAACTGGGTGGATGCCCAGGCTGATCTGAGTCTGCGCTGGGCGCACGACCACTTTGTTGGTTTTGTCGTGTCGCGGCTCATATATAGCCTTTCGATAGGAAGTAGAATTCTACTCCAAACGTCTGCCGTGGGAAACAAAATATCTGAAAACGTTTTCTTCCAAGTGCTAGAAAAGAGGCAAATACAACTTAAACCCATTTATGCCAAGTGTGCTGCTCTGTTCTTAGCAAATAGATGAGTCCATTTGTCAATAAAGGGGCGCCTGGTTCAGTTCAATTTATTTTCATTATTTTCATTCCATTTTGAGGAGAAATACCAATTTATCTTATGCAAAAAGTGTAGATCCAGATCAGACGCCGCTACAAGCGACGTCTGATCTGGATCTATACTGTTTGCCTTTGTCGCATTTATGGGACCCTAGGCATAAATTGGTTTAATGGAACATTTCACGTAATAGGCTTAATTTGAAAGGGCCTCTTTTTCGAGCATTTGCGTTTATTGATGACAGCATACATATCGTTCTTTGAATGACAAACATTGAAATTGAAAAGGACGAAAGAAACTATCCTTAATTCATTTGCTTACTCTTGAAATTGCAGCATTCATGTAAACAAACATTTGCGTGTATTGATGACTGCATAGACAACATTATTTGACCGACATACTTTGAAATTGAAAGTACGACAGAAACTATCCTTAAGAAATTTGCTTACTCATGGATTTGCAGGAATCATGTAAGCAAACACGACAATAGTTCTCCGATTGGTATTTAAAAAAACATCAAAAAATTGTGGGTTAACTGATATGTTGTTTCATTTTTATTAGATACAGTCTGGTTGATTAAAGGCTTCGTTGTTATTTGATTTGTTATTTCGAATAGACAAACAGACATCATACTTTACGACATGTGGCACTAATAGGTTAGTTAATGGCAAGAGAAGAAGTAGATCAACAAATTTGTTTATGGATTCTGCTTCATATAATGATATCATTTAATGAGCCGCGACGCGAGAAAACCACCAGAGTGGTTGTGCGCCTAGCGCAGACTCAGATCACCCTGGGCATCTGTCTAGTCTCATCAGACTCTTCGCTTAGCGCTAAGGGTCTAAGCTACCTTCATGCGGACAGCGAGGACTCTGGTCAGACTGGGCGGATGCCCAGGCTGATCTGAGTCCGCGCTGGGCGCACAACTTTTTTTTGGGGGTTTCTAGTGTCGCGACTCAGTTATGTTATTTACGACAACATGATGGGCTTAATATGGAAACTCGTGTTTTCTAATGTCCTTAACGAAGACTATCAAGTGGCAAATTAAGGTGAATTGATACATCTTTATGTTATGACCACCATTTTGAAAGGAAAGCAATACAGAAGATTTTACACGAGTGGTCGTTTCATATGCATTTTATGAGACTTGGCTTCGGCGAGTTTCATAAATTTCTTATGAAATGACCTTTCGTATAAGATTCCGTTCATCATATGACCCCTTAAAATGGGATTTTATCGTCTTCAGAATGAGCATTATTTCAATAAGAAAACATATTAGTGTCACGGTCGATGTCAATGACGTTATATGTACGCGCCAAATGTAATTTCACGCGTGGTCATACGATTTTTATGACATGAAGTTATCCACTGAATAACAGCTATGGCATATGATAACCAGAGGGCCAATGGCCCTATATCGCTCACCTGAGCACTGAGGTTACAGCAACAAAACACCATGCACAACAGCAATAAAAAACACCCTTTATGTAGAGGATAATATCACAAGTATTTATGCAAAAAATAAGCTTTATCCCCCCTTAATGGCTTCTCAGAAGAAGATCTTTGGCAAAAAAAAAAAAAAATATAAAAAAAAATATGAAAATTTGGCCTTTCAGCTGCAATGGCAACCAATCAAAATCAGGTATTTGGGAAAAATTCATATGGCTGGTAGAGGACTACTCCAGGAACATTTCTGTAAAGTTTTGTCAAAATATCTGCAGTAACACAGAAATAAATAGCAAATGTCCACTTTCCCCATTATAAGTCTATGGAAACTTTAAGTTGCCATAGCAACAAATTCACATGGGCAATGATAATATAAAACATACTTTAGGTAGAGGCTAATGTTATTAATATGTATGAGAAGTATCAGCTTCATCTCCCTCATGGCTTCACTTTTCCCATTATAAGTCAATGGAAACTATAAGTTCCCATAGCCACCAAAGTTCTTATGGGAAGAAAAAGAATGAAAATTATGTAGAGGCTACTGTCATCAACACATTTGCACAATATCACCTTCATCCCCCATGTAACTTCTGAGCAGAAGATTTTTTTTTTTTTTTTTTTTCCGAAAATTTACCCTATATTTTGCCATGGCAACCAATCAAATTCAGCGCTTTGGAGAAAATTCATATGAATCGTAGAGGAGTACTCAAGAAACATTTCTGTAGAAAAAAAAATCTAAATAATGACAGCAAAAATTGCCAATTTCCATTTTCCCCATTATAAGTCAATGGAAACTCTTAGTTGCCATAGCAACCCAACTGCTGGAGCAATCGCCATGAAAAACAGTAATTCTATAGAGGCTAGTACTAAGGTTCTTTCTGTAAAGTTTGAGCTTGATTGGCCACAAAGTTTCTGCAAAGATGATTTTTTGATATTTTTCTTTTTTTAACTATTCGGTTGCAATGGCAACCAGCCAAATTGCGCAATTTGCATAAATTTAACATGGCTGGTTAAAGACTACTCAAGGAACATTTCCATGAAAGTTTTGTCAAAATATCCGCAGTGGCATAGCAATAAATGCAAATTTTCCATTTTGCCATTATAAGTCAATGGCAACTTCAAGTTCCCATAGCAACCAAAGTGCTATAGCAATTGCCAAGAAAAACAGTACTTTTATAGAGACTAGTACTAAGATCCTTTTGTGAAGTCTGAGCTTTATTGGTTGCATAGTTTCTGAGGAGATGATTTTTGAATATTTTTTCTATTTTTAACCACTCGGTTGCCATGGCAACCAGCCTAATTGTGCAGTTTACATAAAGTTCATGTGGTTGATAGAGGAATACTCAAGGAACATTTCTGTAAAAGTTTTGTCAAAATATCTGCAATGACATAGCAATAAATGCAAATTTTCAATTTTTCCCATAGAAGTCAATGGAAACTTTAAGTTGCCATAGCAACCAAAGTTCTGAAGCAATTTGGATAAAAAACAGTATTATTGGTTCCCCCTGCCTATAGATGCTATACATGAAATTTGGTAACGATGGGCCTTGTAGTTTCAGAGGAGATGTCGTTTGAAAATATTGACGGACGACGGACGGACGACGGACGACGGACGACGGATGCCTGCCTATACTATAAGCTTACCTGTGAGCCTTCGGCTCAGGTGAGCTAAAAAGTATTTACGTCATTTGCGGATGGTGGTTGGCTAGGATAGGCGTTACCCTTAGGCGAAATAATGTTCTCTATAATCACAATTTCCTATCTAGAATAGTTATTTCGACGTTATAATCTATACTGAACGCCAAAAAGACGTTCACAAAGTATACATCAGAACTTTGCAAACATTGACTAGTTGCAGTAGATTTTGCTTATTAGTTTTGCGTGTCCGTGTGTTTTGGAGAAAAATAAAGTGTCTGAAACGTACAATACCTCTTACACTGTAACTCTGAGAGCGAAATTTATCAGTATGGGGTGAATTAAAAGCCACAAAACAAGCGATGTTTAGGAGGTAAAATTTTCAAACGCAGAATCCTTAGGGATCACGATTTACCTGCTCTTGTGTATCCATTTATCAGAACAAAAATATGTCACAATTAAGTTTGGTCATGGGTTGTCTTTAACTCTTAAAACATGACAACACAAGTTAGGTATCCCGAAAGTGTAAACAGGCATTTAACTTTTACATAGCATCTTCTACTGAACATTCCAGTTCTGGTTTGTTCAAAAAGAAAAGGAGTATCTTTGTATCAGTATCCATACTGTAATGAATAAAAAAGCCGTAAATCATGCATAAGATAAACAGCAGCGTAAAGAGCGGCGATATTGGTCTTTAAAAGTTTCACTTTGTTTAATACACAAGGATGTAATTTGAAAATTGACATATTTCATAAATTAAAATCTTAAAAAGTTCCTTCAAGAGCAGAGAATACATACAGAAGTAGGAACATGGGCCAGACTACGTAGTTTCGGCTAATAAAGCCTCGTCAGTGACCCTGACAATATCTGGTGACGAAACCAGAAAAACGCATACTGTAATTTCTTAATTTTAATTGGACAGTCGATTCAAAGACTGATTAGTTTCAAAAGGATCCAAATAATATAAAAGACGATGATCTAGAATAATAGTCTAAATCGATCTCAAATTTTAGATTTCTAAGAATCTATCCTCTGATCTCAAAGGATGTAAATAAAATATAATCTGCACTATGGATGATGTACGGGGAGTCGCTTAGCAAATAGCCAAACCATTTATACAGATTTATAATTTCTAAAAAAGGCATATCAGAAACCATTTCTGAGCACAAAATGCTTTATTGAAAGAAAGACAACCCTCTAAGACTTGCAATGGAACTTAACGCTTTCAACAAAGTGGCATAAGGCTTTTATTTAAAGAATGAATTTCATTTTTCTGATGTTTATCGAAGTATAAACTACATTGGGTCGCGTGCAAAGTAAATGAACCCCGAAGGGATTCATGTAAACTTTGCTAGCGACCCAATGTAGTTTATACTTCGAAAAACACCAGAGAAATTAAGTTCATTGCTTATTTTTACATTCTGTTCTATCTATTATTTGACCACAAATTTTCGAGAGAGGCTACAGTTAAAGCAGAACACCATTTATACGTAGTTTTTCTACTAAACGCGGAACAGCATTAATGACGTCATAATGTCCCCCTCGTCCAATCAGATCGGAGAACCATGAATTATTTTGACGTCACATAACGCCATGTAACGTCGCGCGAACCGATGTAGTTATTGAAGTATAAACTACAACACGTTCTTATGGTTTACCATAGGGCTTTTCAATAAATCAGTGCACGGATAGATTAAAATCATAAAATCATCGTACACTCTAGTTGGGTGAAAATAATAGTTTGCGCAATGACCAATTTGAAATTGCCTGGTGACAGTGCTATAAACAATTTAAACTTGTGGGCGTTTCATTTGGCGGTTAGTATATGTGTCTGTTTAGCTGCCCTGGTGCTTGTTAATATACTCTATTGTATGAATGTCTGCAACTATAACCCAAACCACCTTATGGAAACGAAAGAGTTTCTACAGGAACTGCACATAATATGCACAAACACCTCTGCGCTGTATTTGAATACGTTCATTTGATTACTTGTGTGTAATAAATGTCAAGACCACAAGAAGACGACTGATTACTGACCTAAGAGAAAATAGATTGGCTTACTGGCTGTCCAACATCCTTACAATTGATCCACCATTGCAATGTTGTCAGTAGGGAATACAATTTACTGACCTATTGAAGTCACATACAAAATGTTTATGACAGAGCACCAGACAGTAAGACTTGTGTGCAACTAGGTCATAACAACGTGCACGGTTTGAACAAACTTGAAAATGTGAAAATACACAAAAAGATGCAAGATTATTTAGTATTGCAGTCAAACCACAAGACTGGAAAATAATGCACTTTGCTTATAAGGCCATCTTTGTTTATTTGTTACCCAAAACGTCAAAATGGAAATATAAAAAAAACCTCTCGGATAACTCAGATAAAAAGATTTACTTCCTCGTAGTTTCCCAAAGATTTTACATGTTTAATAGCCAATACAAAATTCCGTAAACCTTCTAAAAATGGGACTCCTATACTAATTTGAATAAGTTTCCTCAAAATGGAAACATTCGGTTGGTTTGACAATGCAGTAACAATTCCAATGTGATGCAGATGAACCGGTAATTGCAAACAGTTAAAACTGATCAAACTGTTCCCTTTGGATCAGTCTGATCTAGGTTTACACTGTTTGCTTAGTCCTAGCTATCCCAGTACTCAGAATTTTAATGACAGCTTTAATGGCTTTAATTGCACAGCTTCCTCTGCAATTACATGTAGGGTCAAGTCAGGTAAATTCGGACAGCAGTTGAATTCGAACAGTGGCATGTTTTCCTTTGTATGTCAGTTATTTGGAATAAAACAAATAACTTAGCAAACAGTGAAAATTCTGATGAGAGATCTCATCTGTTTGCAATAGTATGTCCGAATTAACCAGCTGCCCGAAGTTACCCGACTCGACCCTAATTTGTGTCTCGTTTCAAATACTTAATATTATGCAGACAGTAAGGTTTCTGATCAGCCTGCTCATTTGCACAATCTGGCTGGAGTATTTCTTGTTGCCATAAAGTCTTTCCATCCTAGGCCTGTTGAAAATTTAAAGTGAACCGTAGAATCATATTTAAGTTATCAGTTTGTGCAGATGAAACAACTAACTTTGCGCATTGTCTAAAGGTCCTGTTTGCGCGATGGTTTTCAAAATTGTATCAAGTATTGATTATTGACACGAACCAGCCTTTAAATTTGGAGACTGTTACCGCATACAGCCTTGTCGACGTAATACACACTAAAACACATAGGGCCGATTGCACAAAGCTAGTTTAAGAGTTAACCTTTGGTTTATCCTCAGGTTTAAGAGTTTTGGATTGCACAATGCAGTTTTAAATTAACCTCGAGGTTAACTGAAAGTTTAAAGCAGCCGGATTGCACAAAGCTAGTTTAACTATCCTCTGGCTAAAGGATTAACTTTTTGGATTGCACAAAACTATTCTAGCTAAACCTTGGTGTTAATTTATCCGTCATCTATTGAATATTTAAACCTTCAAAGGGGGTAGTTTAAGACATATTTTATGACATTTTTATGTCAAAGTTGCGAGATGCACTGGAGGAATTATAAGCAAATTCCACATAGCAATGTATTAAATTTCATGAGAAAGCAAATAAAATCATGAATACAAACAATCAGATAAATAAATTGATTTTAGAAGCAAATTTTAGACAAAAGATCTAAATTTCTGAACAATGATATTTGCCCATCAATGCCTCATCCCAATCACTTAATACAGTGGTCTGATGTATTTAGTTGTTTTCAAAATAATTATTCATTTAAAGACCGGCATGTCTGATAGAATAGAGCTTCAGTAAAATTTCTCTGTTATAAATTATAACAAACAGCATAGCCAATGAAAATTTGTCATTAAAGTTTGGCTTTTTATGCCCCCGTGAGGATAGTCAGGGGGCATTAAGATTTGCCCCTGTCTGTCTGTCCGTCCGTCTGTCCGTCAGTCTGTCTGTTCGTCACACTTTAGGGTATAGAGTTTGTGTAATCAACTTCTCCAACAGTTTTCAATGGATCTTTTTCAAACTTTGCATACATGTTGTGGACATATTGAAAATATGCATGTGGATTTTTGATGGTGCCAAAATTAATTTTGACAGAATTACGGCCTTTTGAACTTAGTCATTTTATGCAAAATTTTGCATTGTAGGGTATGATGTTTATGTAATCAATTCCTTCCACAGTTTTCAATGGATCTTTCCCATAGCTTGCATGCTTGCTTTGGACATATTGAAGATGTGCATGTGGATTTTTGATGGAGCTAGAAATAATTTTGACAGAATTACGGCCTTTTAAACTTAGTCATTTTACGCAAATTGTTTACATCGTAGGGTATGGAAATTGTGTAATCAACTCCTTCAGCAGTGTATGTTTGTAAATATTGTAATATATAAACAATATATATGTAATTTGTAAATAAGTTGATATATTTTATAACAAATACACGATATGTAAAAAAATATGGGGTCGATATGGGGAGGAGGAGTCGACCAAAAAAAAAAACTCCTTCAGCAGTTTTTAGTGCATCTTTTCCAAAGCTTGCATAATTGCTGTGGACATATTGAAGATGTGCATGTGGGTTTGTGATGGAGCTAGAAATAATTTTGACAGAATTATGGCCTTTTGAACTATGTCATTTTAGGCATATGTTTTGCATTGTAGGGTATGGAGTTTGTGAAATCAACTACTCCCACAGTGTTCAGTGGATTTTTTGCAAACCTTGCATACATGTTGTGTAAATACTGAAAATGAGCCTGTGGGTTTTTGTTGGAGCTAGAAATAATTTTGACAGAATTACAGCCTTTTGAACTTAGTCATTTTATGCATATGTTTGCATTGTACGGTAAGTACTTTGTGTAATCAACTCCTCCCACAATTTTCAGTGGCTGTTTTTCAGACATTGTACACTTGTTGTGGGCATACTGAAGAGGTGCATGTTGATTTTTGATTATAAAAAAAAAATTGACAGAATTATGGCCTTCCAAACTTTGTTTTTTATGCAGCATTTTTGCACTATAGGTTATGGAGTTTGTGTAATGTTTTTAGTGGGTTCTTTGTAGATAGTGGTTTAGCTTAAAAGGTGCTTTAGGAATGTACACATGTCCTGTGACAGGCGCTGCACGGGGGCATCATTAGTGTCTTACAGACACAATTTTCTAGTTTGTACTAAAGTACTGGAAGAGCTACTTCAATAACTGAGATCTAGCATCCAGGTGGGCATGGGTGTAGGAACATCATGTCAAGTCACTCAGTCCTGAAAATTTGGCATACAGTTTTAAAGGTCGGTATGTCTACCCTTGATCCTTTGGTGGATTTTTAGATACTTAGTAGTAGATTTCAATTCTCGTATCGACGTGATCCCTGCACCTCAGCGGAACGTATCCATAGCCGCAGTAACAGGGCGCCGAGCGTCCGTCCCTGTCCTCGTCGAATGTCGTTGGTAGCCGCGACCATAGGGAGACTCTTCCTGGAAGCACCACTCATCATCAGGTATTCTTCTTAGCAACAACGACCCTTGTTAGGGCCACACCGTCTATGTATGATCGCCGCCACGTGACTGGATTGCCACGTGGCGTTGTCACTCCTTCACCACGCTGAGGTCTACATCGTCCGAGTTCCGAAGGAGTTTAAGATACTTCAGTAGATGTTTTATATATGTATTATATGTTACATAATTCTTCCTTTGTTCTCAGTGACATCGTTTCAACCGTAAAAAGGGTTCCTGATAATACTGACATACCTTTGAAAGGACATAAAATCGCAAGTCATCCATCCATGTATTTTTCTCCACGAGGCGGAGGTCAAGGGCACTGGCTTCGAAATTTAAAGTTTTTGTTTTAAGCGTTCTAAGGGCTTATAGTTGAAAAATTATTTCAGTGGACAAACAAAATGACCAACTATCGGTATTATAAGCAATAATATATAGCGTACACGTGAAAATTTCATCATTGTCTTGCTTCAGCTCAAAGGGGAACCAGGAGTGGTCGTTGCTAAAATTCTACAAGAAGCGATTCGCGCTTCATGGAATTTTAGCTCCGCCCACTGGTTTCATCACATGATGAACGCTGAAAAATCAAATTTTAATTCTTAAATGTTAGGCAGTATAACCTTCAGATCTGACTATAACGTATAGATTAATGTGCATATCTTGAGCGATATGACTGGCAAAAAAAAGGAAGGGGAACATGTTTTGGAAACGAATTATGCAATGTTCTTGTTCTGGTTTCCCGTCCAGCAGCAGAAACAAAAGCGGGACAATGAATGGGGCCTAAGGCTTGTAGGGTTAGGGTTGTATTTTTACCATTTGATTCTTTTTTCATTAACGAAAATAGGTCATTTTAAAAATGACATTGTATTTTTACCATTTGAATGGTTTACCATAAGGAGGCCGTCATTCCCATAAAACGTTAGTTACACAATAAAAGCTTTTGACACATTTGCAAATTTGAAGAATCAAGACTACTCCTACATACTGCCCTGGAAATTCTTTAGTTTAGCCTTGATCAGCAGCAGAATAGTTGGCATCAGAATATTGTAAGAGGCGCTTAAATGATCAGGCAAGCTGCCTATGTGAAATACTTGTGAAAAAGCAGATTTCAACTCAATCTTATTGTTTGTGATTTTTTGCAGTAGGGGGTCAGTACCTTTTGGAATGGTACCGTCCAGTAGCCACTGTAGCATGAGGTTAATTAATCCTGCGCATCAGTTGCATACGCCCGGTACAAGAACATGCATGCACATTTAATTTGGTATATATTCCATTAAAAGTCACAAATATGATTGAAATTTAATATCCTTCAATTGTTTTACTATAGCTTACGTCACACACACACACAGCGTTTGTTTATGCAAAATGTTAGCATACTGAAATGGTTTAAAATAAGACATATCTGGTGTTGATACAATATGTCCCTTGATTGTTTGGGACAGTATGCCATTATAAAAGTGGCGAGTTGGGTATAACCTAATATCATATAGCTACAAGCAAGATTGTGAATGCAAATGCATTCCAATATCATGGGCTCTTCATTTCTTGCCCACATGTGCAAGAAAAATGCTTTATTTGCAGCAGGGACAGCTCATATACAACCTAGTAGCAGTGTTTAACTCAGTTTCTAATGGCAACAGAGGTGATATGGGACAAATTGCATCAACAATTTTATCTGGGCTAACCTTGCTCTTATCCTAGGATAACTATCCCGGGGATAGCTATTCCCTGCTTAAACTTCTTTTCTGCAATCCACTTTAGTACTCAGTGCTAGCTATCCGAGGATAAGCCTTAGTCAAGGGATAAAATAAAATAGTTTTGTGCAATCGGCCCATAGTTTCGTTCTTTTATAATTGATTAAAACAATCAGACAAAAGTTCTGCGAAATAGATAAATGTATGTATTATTACATCTAGCATACTCCATTTTAGGAAGCATTGAATCCATTATATCTAGTCTTAAATTTGGATGGTCATTGGGTTTTTTGTAAAGTCAAAATCTTCAGTTTGGTCGAAAGTTAATGTCGTGTCCTAGTCCTTATAATTCCTTTCAGTATTTGGTCTTCAATGTGATCAGACACAATTACTACTTTAGCAGCGGATAAGTAATATCTCATCCAGTTTATTCTAATAAATATCGTACAACTTCGTGATATAAAAGCAAAGTGTACACGCTAAAATATGCCCATATTGCGTTACCGGGACCTGACTGGTGAAATTTGGTCCAACAGTGATAGTTTGTCCTAACAACCACTTTTTTGTGTCAACACTGGTATACAAAAAACGTCATAGAAGCCCTCACAGGTCCTTATTATTAGGGAATGTATCAGGGCAAATGCCAAGGAGCGCATTTTGAGCCAGTACTAATTTGGATTTGACGTAGTATTAATAATGGTTACTAAATACGTGCGAAAAATGTATTTGATTAGTCAAACACGACAAAATGCCATTTTGGTTGAAGACGCAGTTTGTGGGTGTGTTTTTGGCGTTAATAATCTGTCAAAAATACGCCTTCAGCTTACTTTGTATATCGTTTTACCAAAACATTATAGTCTGGTGTGTAGTTGTGGTTTAATTATGTACAAAAAAAGTGTCTCACCGTTTAATATGAATATTGTGAACCTTTTTATGCATCGACATTTGAGCCTCGACACAAAAAGGGTGCGTATGCGAACGGCGAAGGCCTAGACAAGCCTGCTTACAAGCGCAGTCTGATTGTGGCTCCTGTAATTTACATACATCCTGTATGGATTCTGATGAGTACTTTTGCACAAAATGAAGACTCTTGCCACATGTAGACTATATAAATATATAGACTGATGTAAGTCTACGATGTTCGCTATACGTTACAGCGCCTGCTTTTGTTTTGTTGTTGTTTTTGTTGTTGTTTTTTTTTTATTGTTTTTTGTGACGCCCATCGGTTTTCAATAGGAAAAAATATTAAAGACAACTCCAAAAATATACCCCTCGCTAAAAGTTTAGCATATTTTCAAAGTAGAAATACCAGGATTTTTGGAACTCATAATAACTTTAGTTTTAACCTTCAGTATGCAGATGACTGCATGTTTACACCAGTACCAATGCTTAAGCATTGTAAAAACAACAAATTTGAATTGATTTGAGTAAGCACCACACAAAGCGAACCCAGAAATAAAAGCCTCATAAATTTACATTTGCGAAAGAAAATAATGCTTTGTTTGAATGATTACAAAAACATTAATTTTATATTCGTCAAAAACATTTAGCGTTACCAAACGTAAGGCACTCAGAGAGTATTACAAGATATTTTCCTTTCAAAAATGGGTTTTAGGACATATGAGCCGCGCCGTGAGAAAACTAACAATGTGGTTGTGCGCCAAGTGCAGACTCAGATCAGCCTTGGCATCAAACCAGTCCAGTCCGATCAGACTCTTCGCTTAGCGCTCAAAGCGTAGCTAAGAGTCTCAGCTACCTCCATGCGGACAGCGAAGACTCTGATCAGACTGGGCGGATGCCCAGGCTGATCTGAGTCTGCGCTGGGCGCACAACCACATTGTTGGTTTTCTCGTGTCGCGGCTCATATACGTTTTTGCTCCCTTTGTGGAGTTGTTTCTCTAATTCAAATCGAAGTTGTTAATTTTGCGGTGATTGATCATCGATGTTCATGATAGAATACATTAACTTCCATAAAAAAGTTGGAATTCAATTATTATCTCCAATAATCTTAGTGTATTTGTTTAACATAGTGCTAAACTTTTGGCGAGGAGTATATATGCAGCAATTGATCAGATAAGGTTCACCTATTGTTTGTATAACATAATATCAATTTAACTTCGGTTTCTTCGTCAGTTTTGGCGACCATGACAACGTCTTCAGTGGTATATTTGTTGCTTTTAAAATGTATCTTGAACTGACCTGAGGAGATAGAATTTGGTTCAACAAAATATGAGCCGGGCACGAGAAAACCAACAATGTGGTTGTGCGCACGGTTTAGACTCAGATCAGCCTGGTCATCCGCCCAGTTTGACCAGACTCTTCGTTAAGTGCTCAAAGGGTAGCTAAGGGTCTAAGCTACCTCCATGCGGACAGCGAAGGCTCTGATCAGACTGGGCGGATGCCCAGGCTGATCTGAGTCTGCGCTGGGCGTACAACCACATTGTTGGTTTTGTCATGTCGCGGCTCAATTATATGTATACCATACTACAATGTACTTGTTTTAGGATTGTCGCAGGTTAACAACCACTATAGTTTTATTTTTCTTGTAAACATGTGAATACACTTAAGACAGGGGAAAAATAGTTCTTCTAGGAATAATTAAAAGTCCTTAGATGTGTAATGCCATTTTCTGCAAGGTTTCTGTGAGTCTTGAGTATACGCCGCTGCCCGGAAGAATGAATTTTAGACAATAATACTAACAGATAAAACACTTTAGTTTCGGAAACTATCGAATGTGTATACGATATTTGTTTAAAAAATCAATATGACTAATATAAAGGAAATGCAATTATCATATAGCCCCAATAAATGCGACATCTGCAGATAATTAGAGGTGCGCCAGGTCGGCGGTTTTTGTTTAATGTAAACATTAGTTCCGAATATATAATTCTAATATGCTTAAAACACATAGCAGATATTTTATTTGTTGTTTGTTTGTTTGTTTTGTTGGGTTTAACGGCACTTTGAGACAGTATTTCAGTCTATATCGGGCCGTCTCCCAGAGAGGGAGAAAGAGGAGATATGATAGACGAGAGAAAAAATGTCCAACCATCCCTCACCCGCGCCTATTGCAAGCACAGTAGGCCCTTGCCCTACAATGTTCCAAATCAGTAGGACGCCCCGGCACTGGAAGTTACACACAGCACCATCGCACCACCCGACCACCCCCTACACATTTTATTTGTCTTTACAAATGATAACTGATATTTTATTTGTCTTTACAAATGATAACTGAGCCGCGACACGTGAAAATTAGCAAAGTTGCATTGCGCGATGCAACGACTCAGACCAGTTTCGGCATTTACCCAGTCTGATCAAAGTCTTTGCTTTGAGCTTAAAGGGAAGCTAAGGGTCTAAGCTAGTTAAATGCGCACAACAAAGATTCTGATCAGACTGGGCGGATGCCAAGACTGATCTGAATCTTCGCTGGGGCAAAGTCGATTTGTTGGTTTTGTCGTGTCGCGGCTCAAATATACATTAACCTTGCTATTCCACTTCATAGTTTGTATATACATATACTTCTACATACATAGTAAACTTAAACAGGAAACTGTATGACGGAGAAATCATCATTAAAGTCGCCCTCATAAGAGAAATACTTGTAATTCAATATATGTTATTAAGAAACCATAATTCAGTTTGTAGACCTGCAAAAGTTAAATGAGCCGCGACACGAGAAAACCAACAATGTGGTCGTGCGTCCAGCGCAGACTCAGATCAGGCTGGGCATCAGTCTTCGCTGTCCGCATGAAGGTATCTTAGACCCTTAGCTACCCTTTAAATTCTTAGCAAACAGTCTGATCAGACTGTACGCATGTGCAGGCTGATCTGAGTCTGCGCTGGGCGCACAACCACATTGTTGGTTTCTCGTGTCGAGGCTCAAATTGTGTTCTTAGTGTTGCCATGTTCCAATTACTAAGCAACGGTCAAGACACCACGGCTGGTAAACGCGCAATTTCATTCCAGCCTTGGAATTAAAGCTGTTGCAAACAATTTACGAAAATTGCTATTCAACATTTAAGTATGTATAGCATATATTTTATGTTATGTGTTGTGTGTAAAGAACTTGTTTAGTTATCATCAAACTCCTGAAAGCTGTTCAACCGAAGTGTATGTTTGGCCACTTTTAGGCGTTTTGTGACAACTCCACAAGTCTGACTTTTTAATAAAGCACCCAGGATTTGGTATAATACAGGCCGTTTTTGGCTGCTGTCCTATTCTCTTAGAATTGTATGGCTTCAATTGCTTATGATGTGCGCATATTGGAACAAGCAAAAATAATATGTTTCGTCTTTGTGAATTCTCAGAATTACATGATTCCTGACATGCCTATATTGTTTCAATAATATTCAGGAAAACTGCAAGAAAAATGAGTTTAAAAGCTTGTTCTTGATAAAGAAATAAAACAGTAACTCTAACAATAGCTTTTGAAAGCTCTTGATAATAGGATTTTGGTAAAACTTTAATGCGTTGGATAGCACTGCTAACCAGCTGTACACAGCACAAGGCCTCGCCAGGTACCCACCCACTTGTTTTAACGTCCATAGATGCTTACAAAAATGTCAACAGATCAAAATACAATATGCAAAAAGTGATTCCTTGTGTCCTTAATAAAAATGAATTTCCACCATATATGTTTTTTTTTTTTTTTTTTTTGCTTTTTGTATATGTGCGTAGGCTGGGCATTTTTGTGTTGAGATAACTGGAAAAATGTTCCTAAAAACAGTAAAATTTGTAACTAATAGTTAAAAATTAAACATACTGCCCGGCCTCTACCACATTTGATATTGTCATGGCATGCACATATTTCAGTTTGTTCTCCGTATACAAATCATAAGATGTAGTGGAGGCCGGACTCATATACATGCATTTTGAAATTCATAAATGCAACCAAACTCATCATTTTTGTCATAATCGGCTAGGCTATGGGTATATTCAAGAAGAAAAATCACAAATATGTCATCAAGAACTGGTTTATTTTGCGTTTTCAGTTACATTCTGCATTGGTACTTTCCTATGTATACAATTTTATTATCGAAATAGAAGTTTTGTAAAATGAATTGTCTGTGGGCCAAATATGGACCTTTTCAATGTTATATTTATTCTACTTTCAGAGTGTCATCTTCCATGTAGAGGGTCATCCTGATTTCCCATGGTTCAAACAGTGTGTCACATTCAACTTCTTTCCGACGCCGACACATAAGCTCATCTACAATCTCTTTCATATGTTAGCCATGTACGGCCTGCCTTTAGTCATTATGACTCTCTCCTATACTCTGATTCTTATAGAGATTTCGAAGAAAACTAGACAGAGCAGAGGTAATAATAGAGAATTAAATTAGTTGAGAATGTATTATAGGTTTCAGAAAATTACACTTTTCCATTGTAAGAATCTCAGGTAGCATCTCACTTACAATTCGAGAGGAGCATGGCATACAATGTATGCCATACTCATCTCGATTTATAAATGAGATAATGTCATAGATCTGTTTCCATAGGAACTGTGGAATTACCAACTGTTGTGCTTAGTACCATTGCAGAATGACGTCTCCGTGACGTCACCAAGACATTATTATGAATTCTAAGTTGCCCTAGTAACAGATATGTGACGTCATTATTCCGGAGCATGGAAAACATTGTAAGCCATGCTCCTCCAATTTTTAGTGACATTACAAACCAAACTAAAATTCTTTCAGTAGACTTTTCAGATTTTCTCAAACAAATAATTATCATCAAGTCATTAATTCTGTGTTTAATGTATTTTCAAAAGAGTCCATACGTTTAGAAGTAAGCGGTCATCGATTACTGTCAGCAGTCACTGCGCAGCATTTGACAGGCCAGTAATCAATCATCACATCTACCAGTGGCAAACAGTGTGTTTGTGGCTGCGAATTGCTAACTTAAGTTTTCTAAAAACTGATGTGATTCCTTTTTCTGTCTCAAGTTAAAGATTCACTCTATGCTGCACACGTATTCTCGATATCTCAAATTCGAAGGTCAACTCAAAGTGCTGATATCTCAAAGTAAAATTTCCGGAATTGACTTTAAGATACCAGTTTATTGAGATAATAGGCGTCGGAAAGCAATGAAAAAAAAAGAAAATATGCCCAAAATATATTTTTAATATAAAAAAAAGTATTTTAAGAGTATCAGTGTTTGAGATAAAAAGTGTTTACAGCATATAGACAGTGAGCCTCAGATCAGCCTGTATAAACAAGCAATCCTATGTTCATTGTAGCTGTTATCTTTAGAGGCGCCTTAACCCTTTTCTGACTATAACGGGAATCCCCGGAGTGACGTCATCGTATGATCACGTGGGTAGATTGGTTGGCAAAAAGATAGCGACAGACAGTGGTCTAATATGGGATTTTGCTGAAAATTAACCGATGAAAGTGCGCAAAATGTACTTTGGAAGGCTTTGATTAAATAGCAACCGATGAAACCTTTGCGAATATTGTCATAATCGCTTGTCGCGCAAAAAAAAGAGAGTAACTGAACAGGTTTAATGGCTTAAATTTATTTAATTACTCGGTTTGGACATACATTGACTCGCTCCGGCCCCGGACTGTTTCTCTTAATAACTTCGACTAAAAAAGAAATAATTAAATAAAATAAAAATAAATCTGAAGTATTGAACATCAGTATTTTAACCTTTTCGACGATCAAGGAGATTTGTAAATATAACGGGTATAAAAATATAAATTATTGGAAATGAAAGACACATAATATATGGAAACTAGTATCTAATGAGAACTAATGCAAAATTAACACAAGAAATATGATATGGTCTAGGGACAAGAACAGTTTATAAATAAATGAGTAAATAAATTAAAACTCATGAATACGCTTCAAAAGAGGATGATATAAAACGGTAATGTCAAACAGAGAGCCTTTTATGCTTTGAAATGGCTATCAGTAATTGCCACATCATTTAGTCCGAGCTCATGACATCTAATCAACAATCTCTCTCTATCTCTCTCTCTCTCTCTCTCTCTCTCTCTCTAATTGTTTGCCCGTGATATTATATGAAGAGACAAACATATTAATATCATAATATCATTGATTGTAATAATCGAGTTTTATTTGATGTGTAAATTAGCTGCACCGCCTAAACAGTTTGTTTATTAAATCTGAATGATTGTCACTACGGGACAGAGGCGGAGTTCTTTGAAATATGATAATTAAAGACATTCCTTATCAAAACACCCGCTGAATACCGGGTACATTCACTATCAAACAATAAACAACCGGTTTAAGATCAGAAAAATGTACACCAGATACAGACACAAATAATAATTAAAGCATCCATGATAAAACGTACATCTTAAAGCACATCACACACAATCAATTTAAATGTATTATCAGAGACAATAAAACAATATTTCACACTCAGATACCTACACTTCTCAGTGTCATCATGATATATAAAAATATGCGCAAAATACAAGACATGATTAATTACATATTTTAACATTGACCCCTTAACGTTCAATATAGCCTGATTGACTATCGACTTCTTGCCAACCAGAGCGGGAAATCCCCTTGCAATCCTTATCGATGACGTCACCGCGTTTTCCCCTATTGGGCTTGCCCATCCTTATCATTTGGATGAATTCATTTGTAGTTGAAGGAGTTTCTGGTGAATATTTTCACTTTTATCGTATTTTTCTCTTCCATAGAAAATCATGTTTGCGAACAGTGTAGACCCTGATCACACGCCGCGTTCTGAGCTGGGTATATATTGTTTGCATGTGTTCCCAAAAATGGTTTCCAGTCTAAAAAGGGTTAAAATCCACAAACTTTGGATGCAACCGGATTTCCGAAATTTATACAGCTGGAAAATGCGAATTTCAAGACAGATTAGAGTATTTGCTTTTCCCAAATGCCATAGGGCAATTTAATTGTGAATCAGCTCGGATATAACTAACGATTTAAATGATATTAAGCGCGCAATACACCAAACCTATTTGAAGGCAGGACTTTAGCGCGAAGATTTATGAGCGTTTGATGATCAAATTATATCTTTATAGACTATATCGGCATTGCCATATGAAAACAAACATCTCAATAAACATTATATGAGCCCCGACACGAGAAAACCAACAATGCGGTTGTGCGCCCAGCGCAGACTCAGATCAGCTTTGGCATCCGCCAAGTTTGATCAGACTCTTTGTTTAGTGCTCAAAGGGTAGCTAAGGGTCCAAGCTACCTCCATGCGGACAGCGAAGACTCTGATCAGGCTGGGCGGATGCCCAGGCTGATCTGAGTCTGCGCTGGGCGCACAACCACATTGTTGGTTTTCTCACGTCGCGGCTCAATTATTATGATGACCGTAATAGTTAATTGAATTTTCATCTTGTTCTAGAACAGACAAAAACAAGTCTTGAACGAATTAAGGAAGTTTTTACTGTCATCTTCTAGTGACGTAGAGAAATGTAAAATCACTTAGAAATCGCCTGTCATAAGATAGTTTAGTAGTATTTGTAAAGCAATTTGAGGTGCTTAAGTCTGTCCGCTAATACTGATAAATGGAGTTGAACTGAAATATTGGAATGTTGGACGCCAGAAATAAACAAAAAGCTTAGCTCGGAACGATATGTTTATTCCTTATATTTTTTTTCTTGATAACTACTGAGCAGGTTGTTTGGTGAGCGTACACGTCTTTTCCTGTCACTTGACGTGTACTCTGTCCACGTCAAAGATTAATGAGCCGCATCACAACAGACCAACAAAGTGGCATGTGCCGACCAGCGAAGACACAGGTCAGCTTAGACATCTGCCCAGTCTGATAAGAGTCTTTGCTCTGCGCCTACAGGGTAGCTATGGGTCTAAGCTAGCATCATGCACACAGCGAAGACTTTGATCAGACTTGTTGGATTCCATGGCTGATCTGTGTCTTCTTTGGGCGCACATGCCAATTTTTGGTTTTGTTGTGTCACAACTTTTTACTTTTACATTTGCACAGGAGCACGCGTACAAACTGAATGGCCACTGTCTATTTTTTACTGTTTTGTCTACATCGGTACGTGTAATATAACGATAAATATGAATAGTTTTTTTCGTAGTATCATGTCCAAAGAACAGCATCCCAGCGGCATGACATTAAAAACATTAACCTTAAAAAACCCAGTTTGCAATGGCAAATAACATTTCAAAAAGTGCACTACGTGCTTTGAAAATGCACATGGACAACAGAACAACACGATTGCAACCGACTTAAGAAACTTGGCCGGTTTCATTTGACACTTGAACTCCGATGACAGATACATATTACCTGTCGCGAGTTTTGCCATAAACAGATTAAAATGGTAAATATCGCCCAAAATACCATGGCCATTTCATCATATGTAACGCAAATTATTACTAAGAATTGGTAAACTTATTTGTAATGTTTGTACCTTATGTGGGCGGCTGTTTTTTCTCCAGGATTGCGTCAGGGCACTTTGAAGTTAACGAAACGCTTAAATTCGGGGGCATTTGAGAAGTAATTTGCGAAAAAAAGCGCGCCTTTCTTGCACTTAAATAGTGGTAGCACATTGCAAAGCCCAGCTTATTCTGTACTAAGGGAGTATGTTCATTTTCTTGGGAAGCAGCTTATCCATTTCATTTTTATCCCCAGTCTCTATAGCGTCATCATTTTAAGGTCATTACAAACAGAAAGTCACTGATTTGCAAATTTGGCGGAAGACATCTAGTTATATCAAGTCACCATGACCCTTTTACTTTTCAGAGGAGATGCAAGAACTCAATTCAACTCAGAAAAGGAACAGATTACGCCGCTCAGCTGTGGGTAACATCGAAAGGGCGAGAAGTAGAACACTCAAAATGACCATAGTCATAGGTAATTATATTCAAAATCACAGTCTTACATAAATTTGATTCTTTTGAAAACGCTGCAATAAGACTTTCATTGAATTCTGCCTGACTAAAATTGATAAAAATACCTGAAAACTGTCAGCCATTTTTCCAAAAGTGTGTATCACAGGTGAAGAGTTGAAAGTAATATCAAGAGAGGTAAAATGAAAGGCTGGCCCGATTTTACGTCCTTTTTAACAGTATTTCTGTCATATCAAGACGATAAAAGGGAAGATGATAAATAATTGAAAGGTTGTGTGCAATTGATACCATTTACGATTGAACCGCACCCGGAATCGCTAGCTTCAAGAACAAAGAGAGAGGGAAAATATTAGAAAACCTCGCATTGGCTTAGCAGTTATGGCAGATGAACACTGTTTACTTTGATTAGACATGTTTCTATGGAAAATATGTGTGTCATGAAGCATGTTTTGGGATTTTACATGGTCACACATGTTGCATGACGTATCTGTCATGCAACGTGTGTCGCCTCGTATGTCCACCTAAAATAGTTGAAACATTGCAATGCAGGAAATCATCGGACTGTCTAACAGCAGTGTCATGGCGATCTGTTGCCATAATACTACTATTCCAAATTAAAGTGTGTTTTTTTCCATTTTTTTCAGTGAGTGTGTTTATATTTTGCTGGACTCCATATTTTGTCCTAGCTGTGTGGTGGTGGTTTGATAGGTAAGTGCTCCGTTAACCCATTTATGCCCAGCGGCTTCTTCTGTTCTAGTAAGCTACTGCATGAGTGAAAAAGACATTTAAGGTGTATCTAGCTTATTCATATTTTTTTTCGTTTGAATCGAAAGAGATGTATCAATTTTTCTTTTACAAACAGGGCCAGGCCACGTAGCGCAATCGGTAGGGCACCTGACTCATAAGTCAGAGGTCCTGGGTTCGAAACCCGGTCTGGCCACATACTTTCGTTTCTCCTTCCGCTGATTTAAGAAGGGCATTTGTGAGTTACTGGCGGAAGTATGTGCACTTAGTACTGGTTAACCGCTTAGGAGGTCTAAGCCTGCCCAGGAATAGTGAGGTTAGGTTAACTGACCGTCCCGACATGACTATAGCTGTTTACCGTGGACGTTAAGCATCAAATCAATCGAATTTGAATAAGTTTACAAACAGGGTAGACTTCGATCAAATGTTTCGTTTTATGGCGTCTGATTCGAGTTCTCCCTGTTTGCCTTTATCCCTTTTATGGGAAATATTTTTGAATGATATAATGAAAATATGAAGTTTCAAATACAAAATAAATCATCAATAAATCGGGTCATTGTGTGTTTAATCACATAAAATATTCATGGATATTCTTGTTTCACTGAAGTTTGAGGATACATTTTCGTCGATGAATTAAATATATAAAAAATGACATTACAAGAGCGCAGATAAGCGAACAGTTTCACTGTTTATCAGTTCTTATTATATAAGACGAGGACTGATGATAAATACATTGTTCATTTTCGTCCTAACTGTATTACTTGTTAACGTTCTTTTATGACTCTCTAACATTGAATTTATGCATTAAACATTGCCTTTTGATTCATGCAATTTATGCAATAAACCATGCTTTTTAAGATCAGAACCAACTCAAATATTAACAGAAAATAAATCATGTTTTTTTAAGATCAGAACCAACTCAAATATTAACAGAAAATAAATCATGCTTTTTACGATCAGAACCAACTCAAATATTAACAGAAAACAATTAGCACATAAACAAGCAGTCTCCATCATACCTCTATCTTAAACACCTGCATCTGTATCTGATATGTAGCTAATCAGCATAACTAATCTAACTTTTCAGTGAGTCGGCTAAGACGATTGATGCTCGAATACAGAAAGGTCTCTTTATGTTCGCCGTCTCCAATTCATGCATGAACCCTATAGTTTATGGTAAGTATACTGATATGAGCCACGACACGACAAAACCAAAAAAGTGGCGCGTGCACCCAGCTAAGACTCAGGCATCCCCTGGTCTGATCAGTGTTCACTGTTTGCTTAGGGTAGCTAAGGATCTCAGCTAGCTCCATGCGGCCAGCGAAGACTCTGGTCAGGCTGGGTGGATTCTAAGTCTGATCCGAATCCTCCCTGGCCGCACATGCCACCCTTATGGTTTTGTCGCAGCTCATTTATTTGAAAGTTTGTTTAGACTATACTAAGCCAGACTTCATGCCAGTTTGGAGGGCAGTGCAAGGTCGTTGATATAAAATAGCAGTATGTATTTGTATATTTAAAGCGATCTTTGAGTATGCTCTGCTTACAATCTGTATAGCAGAGGCCTTAAATAATACTCTTCCTCGTATTAATAACATTCGATAACATAAACGCATTTTGTAAATGGGAATAAATAACCTCGTTCTTGCCAGAACGCATCAAGAGAACAAGATGTCTTGTAATGAAATATCTTGATCTCTTTGGCTATATGTGCACCTTCTTAAATCTGGCAGACAATAAACGAACATGAACAAACTCAATGGATAACATCACCACATAAAACAATAGTGGGAGTTTGGATTCTTCGTGGGACAGTCGCAAGTTTCTCCCTGATTCATGATGCTACAGTTGATTGCAAAGGTGTCTTTTTAATTTTCCTCTCAGATAGGGATCTTACCGTAACGAATCAACGGTTCTGCTCCACAGCTATAAATCCAGGCTTCTGGTATCCTATTATACCACATACTGTGGATATTGGATCATAAATATGCGGCTTAGACATTATTATACAGCATAGACCGAATGATATAGCACTTTAAAATACTGAATTATATTCCGGCTAAAGCATATTTTGTCTTAAAAATAGTCACTGTTTGGCGTGTGTTAAGTTCTTTTCCCAGAAATGCTGCCATTAATGCCAGGGCTACTGTTAGTATTAATTCGGTTGAAAAATGGGATTTTGTCCCTGCAAAATTGCCTAAAGTGTGTACACTTGTGTAATTCAGCAATAAAATGAGCCGCGACACGACAAAACCAACAAAGTGGCAGGTGCGCCAAACAAAGACTCAGATCAGCCTGGGCGTCCGCTCAATCTCATCAGAGTCTTCGCTGTGCGCTTAAAGGGTAGCTAGTTAAGGGTCAAAGCTACCTCGATGCGGACAGCAAGGGGGCGGATGCCAAGGCTGATCTGAGTCTCTGCTAGGCGCACATGCCACTTTGTTTGTTTTGTCGTGTCACGGCTCAAATTTTTTATTCGATCCAAAATGTCTAGTAATCTGGATCTCTGACACTGCTTCAGAAAGGAAAACAGCGGCTAATACTCGAAACAATGCGGTACGTGTTTAAGGCGTGCACTTCTTGAACACTGTTATAAAAAAAATGCAGGGAGTAAACCATAACTGGACGTTATTAGCACACAGTCATGTGTTCGTTTAAAATGTTTCGTATTAGATATTTTTTACTATAATTGTATTGAAAACGCAGACAAGCTCTTCTTGTAACAGATGTACCTGAATTTTATGTATATCTTATGTTCGAATATGTTTATTTTCATTCTTTATATTTGTATTTTCTATTCAGCTGCAGTTTCCTGCCTAAAACTATTTTGGAATGAGCGTATTCATTTTCAGTATAATTTAAATTACCTTATTGCAGTTTACAGTAAGATCGCCATCTTAGAGGCTCAGTTTAAATTAAAATAGAGTTTCTATGTCAATATTTGATGACACAGCATAATGTGGTGTGTGTGTGCGGGGGGGGGGATCCATGCACAGTAACATTTTTTTTTTTTTCAGTTTTAAAATCATATTTTTCCAACCTGACTTTTTTTTAGTTACATTATGTTTTTTTCAAGTTACATTATGCTTTGCGCCGCTTTTATACGCTTTTAGTTGTTAGTAAATTTGACAGTAACATATACAACGTATTAAAAAGTGAAACTTGCACTATTTGACAGTAACATATAGAACGCATTAAAAAAGGGAATCTTGCACAATTTGACAGTAACTTATAGAACGCATTAGAAAAGATGAATCTTGCTCAATTTGACAGTAACATACAGAAGGCATTAAAAAAAAGCTGAATCTTGCAAAGGCTAGATTTCCAAGATACATAGTTGAATCAAATTTGACGTAATGCTTGTGACAGTCAGATTGAAAGCATTTTGCAATACACAAAATAACGAGAAAATATCAAAGGAATTAATTCCCTTAGGAAGGTGTTAAATTCAACTGAGCCAACGGAGAGCTTATACGATGGTCAGTTTCTGGCAACCGTCGTCATTCGTCGTCATCCATTGTCGTCATACGTCGGCATTTTCAAAGGATAAAAAATTGCCATGAAAATGTTTAATCCCTGGTACACGCAAAGCCTTGAATTGATTGATGGATGGATGGATGGATGGATGACTTGCGAATTGATGTCATTTTCAACAATATTTCAGTCATATCAGGACAATGGGTGGGTGATAATAAAATTCTGTGTGCAATAGAACCCCATGTACGGTGGGAGAGATTCTCGCCTCAAGTGGGGCTCGAACCCGGATCCGCTAGATCAGTAGGCCAGCGCTTAACCCACTGAGCTACCGGGGCTCCCGAAAGCCTTGGAACTTGATGGTAAGCTTCCACAAAGATGATACATAAATACGAGTAACTCTATGTGTACCAATACATAAAAACTTAACATGAGCAAATAACACTTGTTTTGCCTCCTAAGCACAAACTGTTCACACAAACAGACATTATGAATTCGACGTCAAATCACACTTGCATTTACTGCACATATGGTCCCTAAACGTGTGACCTATTTATTTATACAGCCAACATTCTAAAACTTGATGAACTGCAATATGAAATAGTTAATACATTCCAGCGATAAGCTAATTCAATTTTATATTTTACCCATTCATGCCAAATTGAATTAGACTCGGCTGTCCTTCTAAATTAGGTGAGTTTATTTATCAGTTAAGAGTTGTCCGATCTTTTTGTTATTTCATAGAAATCGCTGTAAATTTTATGCAACTAGTGTAGACGCTTATTAGGCGCTGCGTTGTCTGACTTCTGTTTAGGGTCTAGCCTGTCTGCTTATGTCCTTTGTTATGGGGCTCTGGGCGTAAATGGACTGATATATAATTCAGCCCGATTTTTTCTTTGCTTTCCATTCCATACCAATGATTCGTATGCTTCATTTTCAGGGCTGTTTACTATCAACTTCAAAAGAGAGTTCGTACGATGTTGCTGCTGCTTCAGGTCAAATTGGAGCCAAAAGAAACTTATCATGGCTTTCACCAGAAACTACTTTTGGCGTACGCATCAGAAATCACCTTACACACGTACATCGTACAGCTCAGTAAGGTCACCGTATAGTTCTAGCTTATCAAAGTTTAACAACAATGGGCGAGTAAGCCGCAATCCTTCTTGTGTACGTTACAACTGTAAACTTCCAAACAACGTGTGTGTAGGATATAACAAAAATCATATCGAAAATGCTGTGCGACACAAACAGCTCCCAAATGGTGTTGTCGGCGACAATTTGCCGTTGTCTTATTCTAACACGGATGTAAATAGATTTGGAGTGGTGAGATCTAAATCCGATTCCGGAATAGCTCTCAAAACCTTTACCCCGACGGTTGTTTCAAAGGACGAAGCCAACCACAGTGCATCAGTATAAGAACAGAAGTGAAGATGGTATCTAAGAACGTGTGCCAACCTAGGAGGCACATAAGGTTGACTCAGCTTTGAACCAACCTTAATTCAACTTCGTGACGTTGAATCGATGTTGATTTAAGATTGATTCAACCTTGTGTGCCCAGTGGGAACAGGACAAATTACCTTAAACCAGCCTTCGCAGTTTACGAATGTTGATTAATCCCATTGTTCCCCTGAAATAGCTAAAAGGAACTTCTCAAGTTCGCACATGTCCAAATGGTTTCGGGAGACTTCAGTCAGCTGTGTTAAACATCGTCAAGCCTAAAGGTGCTCAAAATTGGATCACTATATTTTTTTGTGTATTTGTCATTTGCTTTGTATTGCAATATCGCTGGTTAATGTTTTTGTGCGTACTTTGCATTATTCCTTGATCAATATTACACGTCTACGCAAGACTGAATTAAGTCAGATCGGGTTGGTTTTCAGTCAGATGAAATATTATATTCCAGGAGGAAACCTAATAGATCAAAGAATTGCGGAAAATCATTAGAAAAGACTTTCGAGTTGCAGTTCAAAGAAATGATTTTAAAAGGGGCTTACGGACCAGTTTCTTTTTTCTTTTTTTTTTTCTTTTCTGTTTTTCGAAAAAGTACTGTTGAATGATTTCTATCAAAATAGCGAAACTTTACTTTCAAGTAATTTAATTTAGTTATCAAAGCCATCGTTCCATCTGAAAAAGGGTTGAGTCGGGCAGCTTCGGACAGCGGGTAATTTCGGACATACCATTGCAAACCGTGAAAATCCAGATTGGGCAGCTCATCAGTATGAGCCATCTCATCAGGATTTTTACTGTTTGCCCAGTTAATTTTGTTTTAATTCCAAATAACTTACATATAAAGGAAAAATGTCACTGTCCGAAATTACCAGCTGTCCGAATTTACCCGACTTTACCCTAATAACCATTAGCTTTCTTTCTTTCTTTCTTTCTATCTTTACTGTCCTCGGTCAACTTTGACCATGATGACAGGTGTATGGTGTGGCGAATAAGTTGCACAAAAAAAATAAATAAATAAATAAATAAATGAATGAATTTGTGACAAAGCCACCAGCAGATTAAAACTATTTACAAGAAGTCCTCAGGGGCAGGCATTCCATGCCTAACCCCTGCTCTACCCTAGGATATTAAATTTTGGCCTTAAACCGATCAACTGTCTCCGAAGAGACAGCTTCGGTTGTAAGGCATTTCCAAGTTTCAATTGTCCTGGGGAAAAAGCTGAAAGATTTTAGACGTAATATAGCTTTGTTTTGACTCTACATCAGTGTCTATTTTCTATCAAACTAAAAATGATAATTGAATAATGTGCGAAAACTGATTTGGCTCTGAAGATGTGGTGCTCACCCTTGAGCACCACATCTTCAGAGCCAAATCAAGGCAGATGATTTGTTACAACTGCTCGACCAATCATTAACTGCAGTTTGACTGCCGTACTGCTTACTTCAGTTTGATCAGAACAGGGCAAATTTTCCTCACCTCACACCTTAAAATGGCGAATAAAGGGTGCCTTTGGAGATGTTGGCACTTTTCATATTAATCCAATGCCGATAGGAAATATCAAGAATTAGAATGAACATACCAATGAATTATGATTCCTGATAGTTTCATGAAAGCTGTTTAGCTATTGAGAATCAGTATGAATCCGTCTAATTAATTGTTTGGTATTTGCTATTTGTACTGATATTTTATAAATACGTACGTTTTGATAATTATTGCAAGCGATGATAATTCATGGTTTAACGGCTGCTAGGTTGAACAGGCCGAGTTTGATTGATTTTTAGGTAATATAGGATTATTGCACTGAAACTGGTTAATATGATAAGGCTAGTGAGTGTCCATGGATGAGGAAGAAAGCATCTAATATATGTGAAATTCAGCTTCTAGTACATACAAGTTTACATCTTTCGTTGAAATATATGTTATTTTCTTGCACTTTATAAGACATTATTATGATTTTTGCGCTTTAGTTTTCTGTGAATTCGATTGATAACTACCAATATGAGGGAGCTCACTGCAGTTGACATCCTAAAAGCTGCAAGATATTGATGAAATTTAAAATCAATGTGTTTTAGGGCGATAGTAAGGCGCGTACAAATTAAATGTCTTTATTCCTTATATTTGGAGCTATGTCTCTTTGGTGGGGTTTATAGGCCTGTTCCGCATTCCATAACTAGAATAATATGTTGATGAAAAACTAAAGCTTATGTGTGAGGTATACAAAGGGTTGTTCCCCTTTACATATTTTCAGATATGCAAATTCCTTTCATTATTTTAATTTCGTTTGGACGCGCCATTGTTTGAAAAATGTTAGCAAAACTGTATAAAAAGGTGCAATAATTTGAATCTTTGGTTTATGTAAGTCTTTACTTTTGAAGTTACATCTCTTTGGTAAGATTTTACAGACTCTTCTCGTGCGCATTTTGGTACACCTGTTTATCAGGTCTATAGGTCGGCCCGAGAGCAGAGTCAAAACGGGTGTGTTTAGCCTTGCTTGGGGATGCTCTTGTTTTCGCCTCTGTTCTTAAACGCATCAGTAGGGTCGAGTCAGGTAACTCAGACAGCGGGTAAATTCAAACATACCATTTCAAACAGTCAAAATCCAGATAAGATGGCTCATAATGAGCCGTCTTATCAGGACTTTTACTTTTTGCCCAATTAATTTTGTTTGAGTTCCAAACAACTGACATATTAAGGAAACAAGTTCACTGTCCGAATTTACCCGACTTGACCCTAAAGAACGACAAACTTATGAGTTACAACTGCATAGTGTTAACTATTTGTATATGTTTGGCTTTCTTGGCCTTGGGATTGCTAAATATGCTTCATGTCTCTGATTTTGTTTCGTTGCATTTTCTTTATTTCACTATTTACAAATGCTCGAAATAAATATGTTAACAGACTTTCTCTGTGATTGTGTTCTCTTCCACTTTCATGTTAAACGTATATGATGCAAAACAAGCCATAAGAAGTATTCCATGAAATCAAGAAACACAAGGCAACAGAATCGGTGCTCATTCAAACAAAAATAGCTGCAAACTGTCAGTAATGACGCCTTCCGATACAGAAGAGAAAAAGAAAGTTTCCATAAAGTCGGTCATTCTGTATTCGACGAACATCAAAGTAGTTAGTTCGGTTTTGGTTATATTTTCCCCAGTTTCAAGGTCAAGAGGTGACTGTCGAATTTATGAAAAGAAGTGGTTGGGTCTCATGAAACTTGCATAAATATACCTTTATAAGAAGCCAAACAGATAACGTGTTGTTTTCCTTTGTCCCGATCGTATGGGTCTTGATCGCTAAATTTATCGGACCGTTATGTTTTATTTAACCTTGGTTTCATGCGCAACCACGTTTGAGTATATGCACCGTTACCCTAATTACTGCCTCACAAATTTGACGGTACGTATTAAAAACTTAATAGATCGCACTGATACAACTTGCCTTCTTCATATGAGTAGGAGTTGTTTATGCCAATAACGATATTAAACTGATAAAACGCTAAATACTGTAATTTATTACATCATATGTATATGCCGATTTACTTATCAATAGAACAATCGTGCATTTTTAGCTCACCTGAGACGAAGGCTCAGAGGTGAGCTTATAGGATGCGAGTCGAGCTGTCGTCCGTCCGTGGGTGCGTGGGTGGGTGTGTGGGTGGGTGCGTCAACACTTTCAAACATAAATATCTCAGAGACCAGTTGGCCGATCGCAATCAAATTTTATCTGAAGCATTATTTGGGTAGGGGAAAGGCTGCTTTAGGTTTTGGTGCCGATCAGCTCAGAAGTCTGGTTTTCACGGCAACAGATAGCCCCCACAGGGCCATAATGGGGGAAATGGCGTCATCACGTTTTCTCGACTGATTAGATCCTTATCATACTTGCAGGTTATGATGACATACATAAGAGCTTGGATGAGTTCGAAATTTGGCCGGACTGGAGCATAGACTACGGAGTTGGCTGCCCTTGAGCGTTTGAAAAGAATCCCATAGGGTTATAATGGGGAAAATGGCGTCATCACATTTTCTCAACTTTTTTTACTTAGATCCTTATCATACTTGCAGGTAATGATGACATACATAAGAGCTTGGATGTGTTCGAAATTTGGCCGGATTCGAGCACAGACTACTGAGTTAGCTGCCCTTGAGCGTTTGAAAAAATCCCATAGTGTTATAATGGAGAAAACAACGTCATCACATATTTTTAGAAAAACATTGTCATCGCTCTATTGCCTACATTTCTCAACTGATTTTAAAATAACTCCACACAAATGTAGGGCATGACAATATCTCGAGCAAGTTCGACTTTTAGGATGCTGCGCCCAAGGTCAAGGTCAATGTGGCTATTTTTAGAAATACATTGTCAGCGCTCTAGCACCTACATTTCTCAGCAGATTTTGAAATAACTTCATACAAATGTAGGGCATGACAATATCTCGAGCAAATTCGACTTTCAGGATGCTGCGCACAAGGTCAAGGTCACTGTGGCTATTTTTAGTAGAAAATCATTGTCAGCGCTCTAGCACCTAAATTTCTCAGCAGATTTTAAAATAACTTCACACAAATGTAGGGCATGACAATATCTCGAGCAAGTTTGACTTTCAAGGTGCTGCACCCAAGGTCAAGGTCACTGTGGCTATTTTTAGAAAAACTTGGTCATGACTATAGCGCCTACATTTTTCAACAGATTTTAAAACAACTTCACACAAATGTAGGGCATGACAATATCTCAAACAAGTTTGACTTCCAAGGTGCTGCGCTCAAGGTCAAGGTCACTGTGGCTATTTTTAGAAAAACTTTGTCAGCGCTCTAGCACCTACATTTCTCTATGTATTTTAAAATAAATTCACACAAATGTAGGGCATGACAATATCTCGAGCAAGTTTGACTTTCAGGATGCTGTGCCCAAGGTCGAGGTCACTGTGGCTATTTTTCAGAAAAACTTTGTCATCGCTCTAGCACCTACATTTTTCAACGGATTTTAAAATAAATTCTCACAAATATAGCGCATGACAATATCTCGAGTAAGTTTGACTTTCAGGGTGCTGCAATCAAGGTTTTTGATTAGATCCTTATCATACTTGCAGGTAATGATGACATACATAAGAGCTTGGATGAGCTCGAAATTTGACCGGATTTGAGCACAGACTACGGAGTTAGCTGCCCTTGAGCGTTTGAAAAAAATCCCATAGTCTTATAATGTAGAAAACAACGTCATCACATTTTCATTTTTCATCGTCGAGCACAGACTACGGAGTTAGCTGCCCTTGAGCGTTTGAAAAAAATCCCATAGTCTTATAATGGAGAAAACAAAGTCATCACATTTTCATTTTTCATCGGATCCTCTTCATACTTGCAGGTAATGAGGATATGCATAAAAGCTTGGATAAGTTAGCATTTCGGCTAGATCCCACCACGGACTATGGAGTACCTGCCCTGAGCATCCAAAAAATCAATGTCGCCACTTTTTCTTGGTTTTATACTGATCCGATCCTTTTCAAACTTGCAGGTAATGAGATAATGCATAATATCTTAAACAAGTTCAAATTTTGGCCAGATCAGGCCAACCACTACGAAGTTAGCTGCCCTTGACAGCTCTGTCTATTGTGCTCTTGATCGGATACTTTTTAAACTTGCATATATTAAATGAGGGCATACATAATGTTTTGGATGAGTTTAATTTTCAGCCTGATTGGACCACTGACTGTGGAGTTAGCTGCCCTTGAGCATCTTAACTATCCCTATAAGTTTACAGTGTCTCCCAGGTGAGCAATTGTTGCCCTTTGGGCTACTTGTTTATGCATATTGCTATGTCATTCTTTTCAAACTTATCCTGCGAATTTGAATTTAGATTTTCGTAAGAGCTGTAGAGTGTAAGCCTGGATCATGGAGGCTAGTTCATGTAAACGTCAATGTTTATTTACTGACGTCATGAATAATACTGAAATGTCATTTTCATTTTCGTGTCGTCATGCGTGGATTTTAGAAAGTACATGTAGAAAAAAACATCAATTGGCATTATCAAGCATAATGAAATTTGAAATTTTAAGCAATTAGTGTATTATTATTACAGTTTGATTTCTTTGTGGAGAGTCCTTATGAATCTAGCAGACTAATATCAAAGAATTAATGAGCCGCGACACGAGAAAACCAACAAAGTGTTTGTGAGACTATCGCAGACTCAGATTAGCCTGGGCAATAGTCCAGTCTGATCAGAGTATTCGCTGTCCTCATGAAGCTAGCTTAAACTCTTAGCTACCCTTTAAGCGCTTAGCAAAGAGTCCTGTCAGACTGGGCGGATGCCCAAGCTGATCTGAGTGTGCACTAGGCGCACAACCACTTTGTTGGTTTTCTCGTGTCGCGGATCAGTTAATAAAAAGGTTATTGAATTTTCAATCTGAAATATTTGACTCTCCTGCATATGACGGAGACGAACTCGCAAGCTCCGTCGCTTATAAACTCTTGTCGAATATTTCACAATATAAATCCAATATACTTATATCATTTTCAAGTATTAAAATGATGCTGTCTATGGCGCGATCGTAAGCACAAATCACGTCAACATAATTCAGGATAACAATTTGCAAAAACGCAATTTATTACCGCTGTTTTTGAAAATTGCATTATCTGTAGTGTACTTAGTGCTTTAAAGTTTGATCATAATGTAATTTGTATCGCCTCTCTCTTTGTGTCATTTAGCAAGTCCATTAAAATTTGTTTGGTAAAATGAATCTGCTAAAACCAGTGTTTTTAGGAGTATTATTTTCTTTAAGGTAGTTATAATAAATGTATTGTAGTAAATACAAATTCTGCATAAAATTCTGAAATATCAAGACATTCCCACACTTAGCACATTAAAACACATTTATGTCTGAAGGTTATTTAAGGCTTGGAAAGATTAATGTGCTTCAAATAACTTTTCCCATCTTCTTCACAAATAATTCAGTTAAAGTGAATAAAAAAAACATATGAAATCGAAAAGGTATAGAAAACACACTCAGTCATGTCACCTGTTCAACATGCTATTCAATATACAGTTCCGAGAATAGCAGCTAAACCCCGCCTGCTTAAGTACAGTTACTACGTCTCACAGACTTACACAAAGATGGCGGAAAACAAATGACAAAAACGACAAATGCAAGTGTCTGCTAAATGTTGCAGATCTATGGCGAAGAATCAGCCTCCTCATGCCCTTCACATGGAAGTTGGCGCATTATACATTTCCGTCGCGTTCTGGTCTTGCAGAGCAGGGTAAGTTTATTAAAAGTGGTGTTAGTTTGTTTTCTTTAAACAGGTATACATCCCTTCATTATCTGTAAGTTATACTCACGGGCTTATGTTGGATATTGACCACGTGCGATTTGTTTGTGAGACTATGTCATGTGCTTAGTTGTCGTTGCATTGGTAAGGTATACGCTATCATGTGATTTTGAGTAACATTCTGGGTGTGCCTCGGAACTGTGTATAAAGAGATAAAAATATATATGATATGGCCATAAATTTCTTTAAATGCACTGAAGTACCTCTGTGAGTCCGTTGCTGACAAACTATTTGTTTTTTAAAACATCAGTAAATAAAGAACGTAGGCCATTAGATAGATGGTTTGAGATCTTATAAGGTCCTTTCCGGCAGTTGTTCACTTATCAAATTAGAATGATGGGAGGCTATGTGCAATTAAATCATATTTACAGTTGAAAGCGTTTTAGCCAGTCTGAGAGTGAAAATCCGATCCGGAACCGTTAGATCACACGGCCAGCTATAAACCCATAGAACTGCCGGGGCTCTAAACAAACTTTAAGTATATTATCCGCAATTCCTCGTTCTTGAAATACCATAGAAACACATGTCAAAGATCAATCAAGTACAGAAATTCTCAAGCCTAGAAGAAAAAAAAAGAAAAAAAAATATTTCTTTAAAGAAATGCATTTAACAATCCTGCCTTGTGTAAAATGATTCAATTTTCTGTCACCTAAACACCTTAATGCAGACTCTGAAAGAACTACATAAATATTAAAGATATCCGAATACATAAATTTGCAATTTTATCAGAATCAAGTAATTGTTTCTGAGAAACCTTTGACAAGAGCAATATTATTCCATAAATCAAAGAGACATACAAGATAATTAGTTTTGCACTGGAATGACTAATATTGTGCTTTAAATATATGAGCCCCGACACGACAAAACCAACAATGTGGTTGTACGCCCAGCGCAGACTCGGATCAGCCTGGGCATCTGCCCAGTTTGGCCAGACTCATTGTTAAGTGCTCAAAGGGTAGCTAAGGGTCTATGCTACCTCCATGCGGACAGTGAAGACTCTGATCAGACTGGGCGGATGGCCAGGCTGATCTGAGTCTGCGCTGGGCGCACAACCACATTGTTGGTTTTCTCGTGTACTGGCTCATATAGAGGAGTTCTTCCTAATTATACTACCCATACTACTCTTTATAAATCTTTATCATCAAAACTAACTAGGAACATGGTAACGAAGAGGGCGCGGCCTTAATTTATGTGATGTTGATGGCATTTTAAGTCATATGTTCCCAATCACAAATAACAATTACAGCTATAATCATATTGTTCTTTCATATTAAATATGTTGTTTGTATTTAAGGCTCTGACATAGCCATTAAGATATGGGCAAAATATAAAATTGTAACTAATAACAACACAGGCAACAACTTTGTGAAGCGGGAAAAGTTGCCAATCTTGCACTCTGCACACCAGCAGATCATTGAATCATGTTTTATATTTGTACCAAGTTTTGTGGGAATATCTTCAGAGGCCTTGAAGTTATAAAGCGGACAAGATCTCCACATCTAAAAGTACAAAGCGACATAATTCTATTAAAATGAAGGTGTAGTTTCAGTTCTTGTTCTCTGCACATTGTCTGATGATGTTTTTTTTTTTTTATTTCTACTACGTTTTGTAAAAACAACTCCAACGGTTTTATAGCTAAAGAGCAGAAAGTATTACTATAAAGAAAATTACAAAGGGACATAATTCTGTAAAAAATTAAGGTGGAGAAACTGTTCTTATGTTCTGCTCATATTCCGGATGCTTTATACGTATTTGTACAAAGTTTCATGAAAATATCTGCGATACTTTTTCAGTTAGAGATTGGCTACAATTTATATACTGACTAGAAAATGTGTTAATGAAACACTATGCCCCCAACAATATGTTTGTCTCCATAGAGAAGGTTCATCCAATAATGCTTGTACCTTTGTACCATAGGCTTACAATGCACTAAGTCGAAAAAGGGGCTTAACTCAGTCAAAAATTTACGAATTGTTTTCGAAAGTTAATCAGGTCATCTACACCTTGGGCAATATCAACCTGCAAAAATCATGATCCTAGCATCAGGGGTTCTCCAGATATTTTGTTCACAAGCTTCCATAGGCAAATAATGCACTAAGTTGAAAAAGGGGCATAACTCAATCCAAAATTTACAAATTATTTTCAAAAGTTAATCAGATCATCTACACCATAGGCAGTATCTTCCTGCATAAAATCATGCTCCTAGCATCAGGTGTTCTTGAGATATTTTGTTCACAAGGTTCCATAGGCTTACAATGCACTAAGTCGAAAAAGAGGCATAACTCAATCAAAAATTCATGATTTCTTTTCAAAAGTTAACCAGGTCATCTACACCACAGGCAGTATCCTCCCGCAAAAAATCATGCTCCTAACATCAGGGGTTCTTGAGATATTTTGTTCACAAGGTTTCATAGCCTTACAATGCACCAAGTAGAAAAAGGGGCATAACTCGGTCAAAAATTCACAAATTTGTTTCAAAAGTTAATCAGGTCATCTACACCTTGGCCATTCTCATCTTGCAAAGCCTCATGATCCTAGCATCAGGGGTTCTTGGGATATTTTGTTCACAAGGTTCCACAGGCTAAGTCGAAAAAGGGGCATAACTCTGGAAATTCATTGCCGGCGGAAAAATAAAAAAATACGGGTCTGCTTATTTTCCATACTGATCATGTGTATAAAGTTTCAAGTTCCTAGCTCTCATTGGTCTTGACTATATGTAAGGGTACCTTTGTACCATAGGCTTCAATGCACTAAGTCGAAAAAGGGGAATAACTTGAAAAAAAATTAAAGAATTTTTTCAAAAGTTAATCAGGTCATCTACACCACAGGCAGTATCTTCCTGCAAAAAATCATGCTCCTAGCTTAAGGGGCTCTTGAGATTTTTTGTTCACAAGGTTCCATAGCCTTACAATGCACCAAGTCGAAAAAGGGGCATAACTCGGTCAAAAATTCACAAATTTGTTTCAATAGTTAATCAGGTCATTTACACCTTGGGCATTCTCATCTTGCAAAGCCTCATGATCCTAGCATCAGGGGTTCTTGAGATATTTTGTTCACAAGGTTCCACAGGCTAAGTCGAAAAAGGGGCATAACTCTGGAAATACATTGCCAGCAGAAAAAAAATACAGGTCTGCTTATTTTCCATACTGATCATGTGTATAAAGTTTCAAGTTCCTAGCTCTTATTGTTCTTGACAACATGTAAGGGTACCTTTGTACCATAGGCCTCAATGCACTAAGTCGAAAAAGGGGAATAACTCGATCAAAAATTCACGAATTTTCTTCAAAAGTTAATCAGGTCATCTACCCACAGGCAGTATCTTCCTGCAAAAAATCATGATCCTAGCTTCAAGGGTTCTTGAGATATTTTGTTCACAAGGTTTCATAGGCTTACAATGCACCAAGTAGAAAAAGGGGCATAACTCGGTCAAAAATTCACGAATTTGTTTCAAAATTTAATCAGGTCATCTACACCTTGGGCATTCTCATCTTGCAAAACCTCATGATCCTAGCATCAGGGGTTCTTGAGATATTTTGTTCACAAGGTTCCACAGGCTAAGTCGAAAAAGGGGCATAACTCTGGAAATTCATTGCCGGCGGAAAAATAAAAAAATACGGGTCTGCTTATTTTCCATACTGATCATGTGTATAAAGTTTCAAGTTCCTAGCTCTTATTGTTCTTGACTATATGTAAGGGTACCTTTGTACCATAGGCCTCAATGCACTAAGTCAAAAAAGGGGCATAACTCGATCAAAAATTCACGATTTTTTTTCAAATGTTAATCAGGTCATCTACACCACAGGCAGTATCTTCCTGCAAAAAATCATGCTCCTAACATCAGGGGTTCTTGAGATATTTTGTTCACAAGGTTTCATAGGCTTACAATGCACCAAGTAGAAAAAGGGGCATAACTCGGTCAAAAATTCACAAATTTGTTTCAAAAGTTAATCAGGTCATCTACACCTTGGGCATTCTTATCTTGCAAAGCTTCATGATACTAGCATCAGGGATTCTTGAGATATTTTGTTCACAAGGTTCCACAGGCTAAGTCGAAAACGGGGCATAACTCTGGAAATACATTGCCGGCGGAAAAATAAAAAAAAAAATACGGGTCTGCTTAATTTCCACACTGATCATGTGTATAAAGTTTCAAGTTCCTAGCCCTTTATTTTCTTGACTATATGTAAGGGTACCTTTGTACCATAGGCCTCAATGCACTAAATCGAAAAAGAGGAATAACTCGATCAAAAATTCACGAATTTTTTTCAAAAGTTAACCAGGTCATCTATACCACAGGCAGTATCTTCCTACAAAAAATCCTGCTCCTAACATCAGGGGTTCTTGAGATATTTTGTTCACAAGGTGTCATAGGCTTACAATGCACTTAGTCGAAAAAGGGGCATAACTCGGTCAAAAATTCACGAATTTGTTTCAAAAGTTAATCAGGTCATCTACACCTTGGGCATTCTCATCCTGCAAAACCCCATGATCCTAGCATCAGGGGTTCTTGAGATATTTTGTTCACAAGGTTCCACAGGCTAAGTCGAAAAAGGGGCATAACTCTGGAAATACATTGCCGGCGGAAAAATAAAAAAAAATACGGGTCTGCTTAATTTCCACACTGATCATGTGTATAAAGTTTCAAGTTCCTAGCTCTTATTTTTCTTGACTATATGTAAGGGTACCTTTGTATCATAGGCCTCAATGCACTAAGTCGAAAAAGAGGAATAACTCGATCAAAAATTCACGATTTTTTTTTTCAAAAGTTAACCAGGTCATCTACACCACAGGCAGTATCTTCCTACAAAAAATCATGCTCCTAGCTTCAGGGGTTCTTGAGATATTTTGTTCACAAGGTGCCATAGGCTTACAATGCACTAAGTCGAAAAAGGGGCATAACTCGGTCAAAAATTCACGAATTTGTTTCAAAATTTAATCAGGTCATCTACACCTTAGGCATTCTCATCCTGCAAAATATCATGATCCTAGCATCAGGGGTTCTTGAGATATTTTGTTCACAAGGTTCCACAGGCTAAGTCGAAAAAGGGGCATAACTCTTGAAATATGTGACCCGCGGAAAAAAGAAAAAAACACGTGTTCGCTTATTTTTCATACTGATCATGTGTATAAAGTTTCAAACTCCTAGCTCTCACGGTTCATGAGTTAAAGATAGAGGACAGACGGACAGACGGACAGGCCCAAACCAATATGCCCCCACAATTTCTCCGAAATAGAGGGCATAAAAATTACAAAGGGCATACATCTGTGAAAATAGAAGATGGGTGCTACAGGTGTTATTCTCTGCACATTGTCTGATCATGCCTTATATGTGTACAAAATGTTTTAAAAAAAAATCTTTGACAGTTATAAAGATATAGTGCGGACAGGATTTCTATACTGAAAATTGCAAAGGGCATACTTCATTGAAAAATGAAAATGGAGTATTGGTTCTTATTCTATGTGCATTGTCTGGGGATGCTTTATATTCGAGCAAAATATTCACGAAAATAGATTGAGGGTTTTGAAATAATAGAGCCGACACGATTTCCACACTTAAAATTACAAAGGGGTTCACGTCCGTATAGAATGTAGATTGAGTTACGGTTCTTGTTCCCTGCATATCGTCTGATGATGCATGTATTTGTACCGAGTTTTGTGAAAATATCTTGAACTAGAAATGTTTTTCAGAGAAAAACTGATGTCCCCCACCTGCCCATTTCCCATTCCCTCTAATGAATAAAAAGCCTGTACAAGTAAAATATCTAGGCAAGTTTGGAGAAAATCCATTCACTGGTTTTTAAGACATCCTAAATAGATGACTATGTCCTTGAAAAATTGGTCAAGGTCACCAAATACTAATGTCTTACACCTGTCACAATGATACATGAATATACATGCAAGTCTGTTGAATATCTGTTATTTGGATCAAGATATAAGTAATTTAAAGAGAAAAAAATAAGAATTTTTACGTTAGCTTTTGATCTTTAAAATGGGGTAAAGGTAATCAAAACACAGTAAACTCTTGTCCCAAAGGTATATTTATAAAAGTAAAGTGGAAGAAATCAAGCCAAAGGCTAATGAGATGTATTAACTTCAGTGAAATTTCACATATCCAAGTCCTCTTGTGACCTAGAAAATGAGGTCAAGATCACCAAATTCTAATATGTTGTTAAGCTAGTTATCCAGGCAAGTTTGGTGAAATTCCATCCATTAGTTCAAGAGAAATTGCGCACGCAAGAAACTGTCACACCGACGCCGACGCTGCCGCCCAGGATCCGCACTGAAAACAACATGTCTCCCTTCACCTTTGGTGGGGGACATAACAGTGTCAGAGTTATAGAGCGGACACGTTTTCATACTAAAATTAGAAAGGGGCATAATTCCGTAAAAATGTAGGTCGTGCTACAGTTCTTGTACACTGCAAATTGTCTGATGATCCTTATTATTTGTACGAAGTTTCATGAAAATATCGCAAACCGTTTCAGAGTTATGGAGGGACACAAAATACTGACGGACAGACAGACAGACGGACGGACAAAGTGATTACTATAGGCCTCTGCAGTCTTCGTCTGGCGGGGCCCTAACTAGAAATGTCAGAGAATCTGCTGAAGTCCCCGCCCGCTGCACTGTTAAGGTAATACATTGCAAGGTAAGGAGAAACAAATATTGAATCCAACTAGCCAGCACACAGTCCCTGAGAAAAAGAGTAAATGGCAGAAAAAGGGCCAGGATCCTGATTCCCAATCACACAATCATAAAACAAATATTTACTTATTTGGCTACAAGATTCACTTGTTGCAGGGAAAACTATAAAACACAGGGTTAAGTGCATTAAGTCCCGAACTTGCCCTCCGTCAAAGCGACTCATATAGGTGTGAATAATAGATAGGTTATTCCCCTAAATGAAACTTACATGTACAATTATGGGTTCATGGCAGACATAATATATGGGGAGAAAATGGGGGAATAGGGTATGACCCTTAAGCTATTGTCTATGCAAGGAAAATTACACTGTCACGTATATGTTTGAATCATGTAATTTTATTTTTCTTTTGAATGAGTCTTAGTCATAATCCGGCGTTCGAAGTATTTAAGGGATATATAAATTGTTTTTTTTTTGTCCGTTCGGCCATTCGTTAGTATATTTGTTTGTCTGTCTGTTCGCCCGTTAGTCAACTTTCACCCCAAAATTTTGTGTAAAACAGTTTTGGTTTTCTATATCGCTGCAACCATAAGATCTTTTTCATATTTAGATCATACTATCTCTATAGCATTCCCTTTGATACAAATTATCGCAGATTGACAATAAGGCTCCTGTGCGGAGCCAGTGTCACGAATAAAGACTAAGACACTTTCATTATGCAGAAAGTTTGCTTTTAACTCTTTGGTTGCTCCATTAAGTCCTCTAATTAAGGTTTATGATTAAGTTAAAAAAAATGTTGAAATTCAGCTCATCACCTTATTATTTTAGATGAGTCAGAGCTCGGACTGTGGTTTGTCCGAGTTTTCTAGCCATGGACCTTGAAAGATCGGTTCATTTTGATTTTTTTTTTTTTAAAAAACTTCGCTGTTTTATTATATTCTCTCTGAAACTGGCAACATCTTGAACATAATTCAGAACTTGGTCACGGACGGCGTAGTTTCACAATGTAACAAAGCGATATGGTAATAAATGATCACAAGATTTTATTAAATGACATTATGACGATGCATCGGATTTAAGCTGTTGGACTGTTTTGAGTGTTTTCTTCCTGTTGAATGCAGAAATTAAATTTCATTATTTAATCCTGATTTACCTGATTGCCATTTTGTGCCTGATTGGTTAGAAGACATTCACACAGACCAAATCACTAGACTGTCTGTATGCTTATAATTCACTAAAGAATCATCTCGAGCGAGGATTAGGCGCGCGTCTTGCAGTCTAAAGCATCTTACCACTATTCAGAGAGATAACCCCAAAACACATAAAAGGACGTCTGAACAACAAGGATTGAATTTAATCATTTTGGGCAAAATTGGCCGACTTTTCATATAATAATGTCAGGGCCGAATAGCAAAAAGAGGCATAATTATGTTACAAAACATGCGGAACTATGATTGATACACGTGTTACTCTTTTATATTCGAAGCATCCCGTCACATTTCCATGTAGTATTTTTTTCACTTCCAAAGAAAGATAAACAGTAAAAATTATTATTCTCAAAATAACAAGCTCTTTCACATGAAGCCAAGCGTGATGATGAATAATACAATTGTTATGTCATAATCCTACTTTAAAAGCTGTTTAACGTGACCCGTGACACCTTTTCACGTTTTTCTGAATCTACCAGCGTTGCTGTTACTGTCAGAGAGTAGCTTTCCCCCCTAGTAGTTTTCCCCCCCGGAAAAATGACTATGATTTTTCCATAGTAGAATTTCCCATCGGAAAAATGGCTATATCGTAGAATTTTCCCCTGGAAATATGACTATATAGCCATATTTCCCCGGGGAAAATCTACTATACGTGTTTTTGAATAGCCGTTTTTCCCCTCTATAGTGGATTTCCCCCCTGACAATGTGATTGCAGGAAAACACGCTACATAGTGGAATTTGCTCCTTCTCTAATTATAATAGTAAGGTTCATAAATGAAACAGAAATATCGTTGGATAACAGATGCTAGAACCGCATGCATGTGTCCATCACTCTGTCTTATTTTTTGTTTTGGGGAAAACAGGTAGGCATTTGGCAATTCCATGTTAGCCACAAACGGATATGAGTGTACGTGGTTGTGTGAATAAACTTGTATAATTTTGTGTTCATACAAGCATTCATCTGTGCGGGTGCGCAGCGGATTGCCTAGACTAGTGTTGGCCTTTCATGCAGGAGTTGTGGGTTCGACTCCCATTGGGACACACGTCCGATTATGACTTTCAATGTAATAAACTCCCTACTAAATCAAACATGACTAGACAAAGCATCCGTTCGTACACCTTCCGGTAAGCTCGCATGCGTACGTGTACGTATATAAATATCTACGATGGGAAGAAATCGCACTCTATTCGTTCCTTAAAATAGTAATTATTGATTATTATGACAATATCGTTGCTAAATTTGCATATTGATTTTTTTTAATTAATCACGTTTATTACCACCCTTGAAGTACTGATACATTTCTTATGAGATAAATTCCGTAAAATGTCTCTGTTCAAGTCCGTTCCGTTTCGTTCCGTTCCGCAAAATACCAATAGCCATGCCAAATTCATTAATAGCCAATTTCCCGGTGGGGGAAAAAGGACTATTGGGGAAAAGTGGCTCTATGAGGTCCGGACAAGCCACTATATAGCCGTCCTTCCTATAGCCATTTTTCCGGGGGAAAGGGGGAAAAACCACTCTCTGACCGTTACTACTCTATTGGGAGTTACGTCATATCCTACATTTAAAACTACGTTTTGTTTTATGTTCAAGTATGAAGACAAAACAGATCTTAAACGTCAGAATAGGTAATTACTGCTAGGGTAGACGCGCTTTCTGTCGCCATTTATTTTAGCCTATTTGTGAAGTAAATCATAAAAAATATCTTTAATAAACGTTTTACTAAACTGTTTGCCCAAAGACATTTGATCTTGAAACAGAAAAAAGAATTCAAGCGAGAAACAAAAGACAATTCCTTAATTGGTCTAAAATTCCAAACTCACACTCCACAAGCGATAGCAATATGCACCGATTTAAAAGGATGTGCATATTTCAAAACGTTTACGTTCTTCCCTGGTCATTATGAGCCACTGCACGGGAACCAAATATCATCTCCGAACTTATATAAAATAGCCGGACTCTATCAATTAGAGCCCTACCGAGTCTGATTGATGCTTTTCTCAGATCTGATTAAATTTAATGAATCCTGAAGATTCATAGTAAAAAGTTAAGTTATACCTAAAACGGGGCTCCATTGCTCACAGCCTTTTATTATCACCACCCATCGTCCTGATATGACTGAAATACTGTTAAAAAGTACGCAAAATAGCAAGTCTTCCATCCATCCGTCCATTTAGTTACATTAAGGAAGATGATTAGTTAAAATAGAGAACTTTACAGACACGCTACGGCTCTATAAACTCTGCAAAACGATAAGCCCTTTAGAATCTGAAAAATTCAATATAATATCCTTAGACGCTACACTTTATACCGCGGCTCTTATAAAGGCGAGAGCTAATCTTGTCAATATACAACAGACAGGACTTCATCAGAGAAATTCAATGTAATCAGATATTACCGTTATTTCAATCAAAGTGCCAGTTTCCCTATTCAACAGTTTGACAGGCGGGTTGATTTTGTGGGTTTAGGCAAACTGATCTACTAGTTTGCAAAAATAAAATTATAATCGTCTCAGCTTCCGTATGTGTACAGTGCGGTCACTGAGTAAAGAGGTCACCAGTGTAACCCTTACTACACTAATACATTATATCTCAGAGAAAGCGAATACCAGATCCCTAACCAATTTGTGCGTCCTCTGACTGGATTATGCATGCAAATTTCGCACATGACGCAAGGTATGTTTTACATGTAGCAAACAAAGGCTGATCTATATAGAAACACCAGCTATTCGGCGAATTCACACAAACTGTATAACTTTATTCATATATTTTTTTGTTCATGTGTTTTGAGCTCTGGATCTACTGTATTACTTCGAATTCGAAACCCGAAGCTAGAACAACAAACCTACGACTGTTACCATTTGATTTACGGCGTTCTTATCTACGGGGCGAGGAATCATATATAGGTTAAACAAATCTCTTGAAAAAAATGATTGTAGCTTCTAACACCTGGACAAGCATTTTTCTCATTGCAAGTCGAAAGATCAGTTAAGAGCACAAATCTCTGAAGTTGTTTCATACATGTACGTCTGAGACCATACGTAGTTTGCTACTTCTACATGGTCATTTGAATAAAAAGAACATCTGTTATGTGAGCTGCGACACGGCAAAACCAACAAAGCGGTTGTACGCCCCGCGCAAACTCAGATCAGCCAGGGCATCCGCCCAGTCTGATCAGAGTATTCGCTGTCCGCATGGAGGTAGCTTAGACCCTTTGCTACCCTTTAAACGCTTAGCAAAGAACCTGATCAGACTAAGATATGCCCAGGCTGATCTGAGTCTGCACTGGGAGCACAACTACTTTGTTGTTTTCATCGTGTCCGGCTCATGTTACCATGCTTTCCGCATTTTAAGCATAGGAAAGCTTTCAATTCCTATAGCAATCAATGTTCTGAGCCGTGATCTTTCACAACTCCGCCAAACTGATGCTGCATACAAAACTGGCTAAGACTGGTCCTGATTGTTCCTGGTGTTTTGTTCCGAGCTTTGACAGATGACGACGATGCTGTCTACGACGCATTTTTTCATCATATAAGCTGCAAAGAAAACGTCGTGTAAGGTGTGTTTAATATACTTAAGGACAAAAGCTCTGCATGGATGTTAATTTAACATCCGCGCAGAGCTTTTGTCCTTACGTATATTTTAAACCTAAATGAGACAACGGAGTACATATTAGAAATGGAAAGACAGAATTAGTCTAAGAAAATGCCACGACAATGAAAAAAAAGGCCTTCGCATAGTAAGATTATAAGAATCAACTCAGTATGAAATCTCATTCTAATTAGTCAAAGGGTGTAGCTGTCTGTATGCAAACATGCAGTCCGTACAGAAATGTAGTCAAATTAGCATAATTTCAATACGAAATTGCGTGTTTCCATGCTAAAATTTGACATTTGGGACAAGGTTTCAATACCAGCTGCTAATAGACATGACTTAAGGAAATTTCTTAAGTGATAAACTCTAGACTTGCCTCCAAGGAGTATAAAACAGGACTGTCCGTATCACGTGATATTCCCTGGCTACGCCCTTATATTGCTTATGAAATAAATCACAATAATGTTTAATACCCTTTTTCTCCAAACACGACTTACATCAACAACTTGTGGAATATTTCCGTGGGCAATTTCCAAAATCAATGTACTTCGAAATTAGCGTTGCAAATTGTATTTGAGCAAACATTCGTACTGGCATCTTCACATACAATACTAGCTATTTCGCACAAATCCGATTACGTGTAATTGTGAGAAGATAATGCCAATGTTGGGCATGTTTCTAGACAGACAAAATGACGACAAAGAATAAAGCAGAGCTTCCAAAACCTTTCACAGCCTTAGCATTGTGTACATTTCATTACATTGTCATTGTGACAGCATGATAAGTTTTTATAAATTAAACAAATTATTTACGAGAAGAAACGACGGAGGTGAGTGTTAGGAAATACATACAATGAATGTATGATACATTCATTGTATGTATTTCCCAACTCTCACCGCCATTGTATGTCCAGAACAGCCATTTGAAGCCACACAATTTGATATGAGACACTCTTGTTCCGGTTCACTTAAAAGGCTTAATATAGTGTTCGGTGAGCAAGCCTTTTATGCAGAAAATGACTCGGTGTCGAAGGAATATCAACTAAATTTTTATGACGTACTCATTAAAATGTAATAGCCACGACATCTAAATACATATGAACCTCTAACTCCGTAACCTGCGAAAGGAAAGAGAACTGAGTTAACATGAAAAAGAAATAATGAAATAATGTCTTGTTCTAAAACAAGAACACTCTGCGGCTTGCCTGCTATACTGTCAAGAAATTTCACGTTATTGCTAGTTTGTCCTCGGCAACATAAATTTTCGTCGGGTTCTCTGGATAAATTCATTTTTGTGACAATGAGCTGACAGGTGAGAACCACCTTCTGTGAAATTTGTATTGTAACCTTTTTGGTGGTAAATATTGCTACAAGCCTCTTTTACAATGCTATTTTTATGTTAACTTTCCTTTACGTACAATATTTTATGTAGGAAATTCACTTTATTTTGGAATATTTAACAGAAGCCACATATTAATAATTCATGCTGCATTTTAAAATATGGCCTTTCGGGTATTAAATTAAACACATAATGTTCAATTAAAGCTAAAGTATTGACAGCCGATGACGTCAACTTTTCAGCCGTCGCCAATGTGACCTTTAGATGATAATTATTATTATATAGATATCAATAATTTCTTTTTTGTGTTCGAAATCGTACAATTTCAATTCGGTGATAACACGAGGGAGGTAATTTTTACGCATATTTTGCAATATATTGAGAATAAATTAGTAGTCACCGATCCTGTTTTCTAACATCATTGTTTACGTTTAATTCTTAGCACACAACACCGTGTTTTCAATATGTCGGGACAAATTTTGCACTGGCTGACACCAAAATGTTTATTTCACAAAAACATAGATGAGAAAATGATGAACAGAAGCCTTTAATTTGTCAAAAACAATTATGTCAGATATTAAGAAGTAAGGGAACACGTTCAAATTTATCCGCCCTTTCAACAAGGGGAAAAACGTATTTGGATTCCGTGTTTGTTTTCCCGGAGTCTACAATTCCCTATATGAGTCGATCCCATCGAGAATGGAAGTGAGGTTAAGCGAGCGATGGTGCTGAATAACTTTCAGTGCCTGGAAGTCCCCTTTTTTGTAACAAGAGGGCAATGACCCGTTTTGGATTGTAGCAGTTGCCAGATGCGCCTTGTTTAGTTTTTGCACTCCCAACCTATCTTTCTTTTCTTTCTCCCTGCATCTTAGCGACGGCTCGCTAGAGACGGTTACACTGTCTCAATTTGTTGTTTAACCAAACATTGTGCATTCAGGGGCATATGAAAATGACAAATTTGCTTTGCCTGATGATAAACAAGTTCACTTGATAAAGAATAAGTAAGTGTTTGTCTGCAAGGAGGCCTGTAAACTCATCACTGAGACTGTTATTATAACTGTTACGTAGCTTAGCTGATGACTTTACACAATGTTTTTTTTGGTATTTCTTTGCTTTACTTACAAAACTGTTTATAATGACAGACAACCTTAAGCACATTAGACATTGATAGCTGTTATGGGCTAGCCTGCGTAACCGTATATGTATATGATGGCATTTCATTAATCATCAACATTTTGTTTACGTTTTCAACCTGTAACCACAGATTGTACTTTAAGGATAATGTAGCTGGGCAGTTGTGATCTAAATAAGAGAACGTGTGGTACTTGAAGACTTTCAAATAGTGCATGAAGTTGCAAAAGTGCCCATTATATTGTATCCATCTTAAGGCATTGTATTAATTTTGTGTTTCGAATTAACTTTTCTTTACTTTCTTTATTTTCTTTACTCTGATGAGTTAGGGGACCTCCATACGAACCGAACTACCAACTAATTCTGTGTACCGCGGCGGAGGGTGAGGGTGAAGGTTTGGGCCCAGTAAAACCGGTTCAAACCCCCCAGTAGTTATTACTGACCGCCCAAGGCGGTACATGCGTTGCGGTTGCATTTGTTTTATGTTCGGTGCTGTTTAATGTATTGTGTTCTCATTTTAACCCTTCTATAATAAAAATAGAAAATAGGTAAAAATAATTGTTAAATGTTTTTCGTATAATTTGCTTAGTCTGTTGTAACCCTTCTGTTGGTCTAAATTATTTAGTTCAATAAAAATAGCTGAGTTGCCACCTATTTTGGAAAGAGCTGCTGACTCGGCTTATCACTTGTAGTTTATTGTTTGTTGGGATGTCTTTGTCAATCTTTCCCTTTGATGATGGGGATAGGGTTTGGGATCTGATTCAGTCAGTTCCTGAAGTGTAGTTAATCTTAAAATATGTATATAAAATACACACATTCAGCTGTGTTATTTTTTATTTGCATCCCTCCTCAGTAGGTGTTAATTCTTTTCCAAAGAATCGGCTCCTTTATGAGCATTCCTTGGATTCAAGACTATACATTGTCTATATAAGAAGAATTTTTTGCACAGGGAAGCACACACTCAGTGCGTCGCTTGCGTGCAAAGTTTCAAATTGATCCATTAAAAGCCGTAGAGGCAGTTGGTTACAAAAACTTGCTTCCCTATATTAATTTCCAACACTTAAAATGTCCAAGTTCGGAAACCATACATTTGTCAAAACATTTTCACGATAAAAATTTCTTCGTCCACATTTTGAATATGTCTGCAACTTGTGTCAGAATTGTAAAAACTTGATCCATTATAAGATTTGAGAGGATGTGATTACACAAATTTACTGTCATATATATTTACAGTAACCAACACTGAAAATGCCTTGGCTCGAAAGCCTATTATTATGGTAAAAAAAATAAAATTTTGACAACAAAAAACCTCCAGGCACTTTTTTCAATATGTCTGCAAAAATTTTGCAAAGATTTAAGTTAAAAAAAACACAAAACTGCAGGAGAAGTTGATTACATAAACTGGCTACCCTTTATCAGTAACCAAACTGAAAATGCCTGAGTTCAAAAGCCTATAATTTTGTCAACAATGATTTTGGCCTTAAATTGATCCACTAAAAACTGTAGAGAAGTAGATTTAACAAACTGGCGACCCTAGGCTATATCAAAAACCGACACTGAATATGTTTAAATGCCAACAATTTTGTCAACAATAATGTTTTGGCCATAAAATGTCTGCAGCACGTATTTAACGTTTCAAATTCATCTTCTTTAAGTTATGGGAGTGCTATCATCACGGGAACATGAAACATTCACCGCCCCCACAAGGGCGTAGTCGTAATGCTTGATTTGATTTAACAAAACATAAAAACATACTACAATGACAATCAAAAACCGAGTTCAAAAACCCGAGCTCTTAGCCATACTATGCTTTTAAGGCAAAGAAAAGTAAAAAGGTAATGATCAGGAATTAATACATGACAATCAAATCCCACAATCCGCTCTTAAAACCAATAGGGAAAAAACACATACACAAGTTTAGGAAAGACACGCACAGTAAACCGACTGAGACGCTCTTTCTCAAACATATGCTTATTCATCACCCCAATAACATATCAACATCTAATTTTACTCATTTTTTTTTATTTTAATTACAAAACAAAACAAAACAGAAGGCAGATTGGGCAGCAATACAGCTGACCACACCGCAAGAGACGATAGACAAGCGGACACAACACAATATAACATCAAAGACCGCAATTGAAGTACCGCCTTGGAACGGTCAGCAAAAAATATCACTGGGGGGGGGGGGGCTTTAACTAGTAGCACTGGGCCCAAATCTCGCCCTCTCCTTCAGCAGTGGTTTGAAACATTAAGTTAGCTGTTTCGTCCGCATGAAGGTTTCCTAACTTATCAATGAATTATCACCGGAAACAAACAAATCACGGATAAGGCGTTTGATGAATCAAAGATGAGGACTCAACGGAAAGAACGTATTGCGACTCCAGGAGACCCCGCGGAGGTCAGATAATACCACTAAAATACCGGAGCAAAAAATAACTATCAGTTTAACCCCGAATAACCAAGAAACAAGCAAGGCAAACTCCGGCCCCAAAACAACTAAATTAAGTAGCTTCATGTCGAGCCCATCATCACAGAGTCTGATGCCTGACCAACCGGCGTGCAATTATGGAGGGAAGCAAAGTTTTTAACCATTATTGGATTAACCATTAAACATGCAGACTGTAGTATAACATTTATATTACATGTATATCCAATACGTTTGTAACGAACGATAATTTCCTGAACTGATCAGAAAAATCAGACTTACCTAAAAAATTTTGAAAGCATCTTCAGTGATCTTTTTTTAGCCTGTCAACGAAGATCAGAGAACACATACTGCGATTTTGTGATATTCAGAACGGCAATTAACTGTGCAAATTATGGAAACCTTCCTGGCGGGTAGCCACAGAGCTAAAGGAGGAACAGCAACCTGAAACCATCCGCCTATAGACTGTCAGTAATAAATACAATTACACAAGCTTAATTGTTCGTTTTAGGGGCTAAGCGGGATTTTAATCAGGGTTGGCAAAGTTGCTGACCTTACTGAGAGCCTGTTTATTTGGGTAGATTGATGACACACTTCTGTCAATTTGATGGGTCTGAAAGTTTCCTCAAGTAAAGTAAAAAGATAAGAGATCAATCAGATACCATAGTTCACCCCCAAAACCAAGAGTGAAAGACAGTTACACATAAAATGACAACAGTTCAGTCAACCAAATGATTGAACAGAGCTTAGGTGGTCATTCCGCCTCCCCTGCTAAATAGTACTCACACAATAGGTTTACAAAATCAGTGGCATGGACAACAAGAGGAACCACAACATAGGTACCGCCTTGGAATGGCCAGTAATAAATTACTGGGTCTTGATTTAGATCTCATGTGCGCGTCAAGGTGTATCAGATCGCAAATGATATCTTACTTCTTTACCCAAAAGAATAAAAGAAGCCATCATGAGTGTCCTATCTCCCTGATGTTCGGAATTTTTACCAGGGACGCGTCTTGCAGAGTCCCTTGTTGAAATTCCGAACCCGAGAGTGCGATTAGTATATGGTACATGGACTGGCTCAGGATGGATTATTTTTTCTCCCACTGTAAGCGAACTTTAAACCTTATATCGGATTAATCTTCAAAACGGAAAAAATCATTTCCTAACCAGTGATCTGAATGTAATTTTGAGCAGCCAAGTGTATTTATCTGGTCCGAAAACCGCTGTCAACACAGTGTGCCTCTATAAAATAAATGGGACACAAGATCTGTTACCTATCTTATCTTCCAGAGAGCAAAAAGAAAATGCAGCTAAGCCGCTCACGTCAAGCACGTCAATTTGCTATCGACGTCGCACTATTGGTTTAAGTGACGCCAATTAACATTAAGTGACGTCAAAACCAGTGATCTGCTGTCAAACATTGTCCTATTTATTTGTTTGTCCATTTTGTGCATTTAGAAGATTTAGAAGTGCAATTATTTTAAATAAAAAAATGGAAAATTCCCGTTGCTAATAAAAGACAGACGTTGCTAATGAAAGGTAGAAGTTACTTATATGAGTTGAACGCCTATCTTTTATTATGTGAATGTTGAATGTAAAAAAATATTTCTAATATGGAGTGAAAGCTTATCATATATATTTTAAAAGACGAGAAAGAACTTTCATGACTTACTTGTTGCTTTCCTGGACGATTAAGCCTTTTGAAAATATAGCGTTTGCAGTTAAAGGAAATAATTTCTCCCCAAAGAGAAAAATCGTTCCTTTACAAGTAAACCACATTTGAGAAAGAAAGCAATCCTAAAACGGCAGAGTTGCCTTCCCGAAAAATAAAGTAGAAAGATGGGTAATGATCAGGGATAAATACGATCAAATCCCACACTCCGCTCTCAAAATCAAAAGGGAAAGAAGCACACACAAAAAAATTGACTAAAGTCCACGAAAGACACGCACGATTAACCAAATGAGCAGCTCTTTAACTAACAGGTAGTCATTCAGCTACCCAAATTAAAAGCAGCAGCAACACCTATTTTAACTATTTTTTTCTATTTTAAATTACAAAACAACAAAACAAAACAAAACGCAGAATGGGCAGCTATTCAGTTGACCAAATTGAAATAGACTATAGACAAGAGGCATAACACCACAAGCCCATCTAACTTGCACACTATATTCGATATATAGAGTTTGTTTTTTACGTTAAGCTACTGCTAAACGTGCGTTTGAAAGAAAGAAAAAGAAAAAAACAACAAAAAAGCGATTGATCAATAGATTTAGCAAGAGGGTGTCAGAATGATATAATCGGATTAAAAGTAACACACATGCAAACTTATAGAATGAAAATATAGCTATTCCCAAAGGCTAGGCACAAACTGCTACGACTAAATTAAATTTGAAATAATGGCTTACAAGAGTCTTAAAATAATGTAATCTGGATATAAAAAGTTATATTCAGCAAAGTACCGAATTCTGTCGTTTCGAAATTGTTATTTTAGAAATGGAGGTAAGTAAATAACTTCTGAATTACATTGGTGCTGTTAAAATTTTGGGATCGTGCTGTCAGTATAAATTTTGGCATCCGGTGTTTCGAATGCAATAATTTTGTGTCGATCTTTTTCCACCTTGTCGGACAAAATTTACAACAATGAATTATAATAAATTTCACTAAAACGTAAAGCTAAATACAGTAAAACCTGTCTTAGTGGCAACCTCTATTAAGCAAGCAAGCTTGTATTCAGGTCCCGAAACAGGCAAATAGATTTAAATGTACCTGTATTAAGCAAGCACCTGTCTTTCGCAAGCACTGTGAGCGTTAATTTCAAATTGCTGCCTAAAACTGAAAAATAATCTGAGGTCATTCATTGCTTCTGCCATAGGGGAGAGTCGGGTTACTTCGGACAGCGGGTTAAATCGGACATTGTTTTCTTTATATGTCAGTTGTTTGGAATAAAACAAAAATAACTGTCCAAACATTGAAAATCCTGATGAGACGGCTCAAGAGGAGCCGTCTCATCTGGATTTTTACTGTTTGAAATGGTATGTCCGAATTTATCCGCTGTCCGAAGTTACTTGACTCTACCCTAGTATCATCACCCGCCATGGCGAAACCTCCTCGAGAGCTAACTACTAGGAAAAACAATGCGCTGCGATCCAGATGAACTTTATAGTGTCCTGAATAGGGCATAGTCTAAAATAGGAATTCTACCTTAATTCGGTAGATTTCGTTTTTTTTTTCTTGTTGGTAACTGATATATTAGCAATATAGATAAACAACCATGTATCGGGAAATATCGAATTCATTAAACCACAATAATGTACTTAAAATCACAAGTTCGCATTAGCTGCTTAACTTTGTTATGAACATCAAAATGTCACTGTGGTTGTTATTTAAGTATTTCGTTTTTGTTTATTAGAAATAATCCACGTTTTCAGAACATCAGTTGAAGTTGTACGGATACACCTCCATATTTTTCACCGTCTTTTCAAAGGCTGACACTTTTTGTCTCCCGTTGAGCAATCCTTGACAGTGCAACACTTCGGACAAGGGTCTTCTCTTAAAGAGAAGAAATTTCGAGTAGAGTTGATCCCTGTTAAAAAGGAAGTATAAAATAAATGTGGCAGTTGCTATCTGAAAGTGTGCTTTTTTACCTTAATGCATTTGAAAATATTAACGCTTACATGTATAACGTATTCAAGTCACGCACAATGTTGTTAGTTCCGTTTCCTTTCTTATCCGGGCTGTGTTGAGCCGTGTAAGATTAATCTCTTTTAGTGCACATACAAATCTTATATTATACGGTTTTAATTTAATTATATTTGCTGCAAAAGCACCAATTTCGATCTTGGCTATGTAATTTTTAAAATAGCTTTTCCCAGCAGGTACACGACGTCGCAACGACGTCGTATTTGGGTCGATGCAGGATCGAAGTGAGTACTTTTGGATTTGGAAGGAGTTCGTTTGTTTTTAGCAAGCAAACTACAAATATAAAAAGCTTAGACTAGACAAAGTTGCTTTGCACTTTGTACTTGTGCTTTATTTTGACAGACGGCAAGGCTTTATAAACCACGGTAAAATATAATTTAATTCATATTTCACCATCAGCTTATGCAACCTTTGTTTTTTTTTTAGATTTGTAATATACAAATACATGTATCAAATATTTGTCAGTACACAAATATGTAATATATTCTCTTAATTATATCCTGATAAATTGGCGGAGTCCGTTTGTCATATAAGGAGTGTCTGGTTAATTAATAGCAATTGCTGTAAATTTTATGCAAACAATATCCAACTTAAGAGACACTGGACATAAATGGGTAAAACTAATAAATAAATCGACATAATTTGATAATTTGCTTTTACGATTTACATTCTCAAATAGGAGGGTAAATAGCATTATGTCACATTCCTATCCAGGACAAATCGTTTCTATGCTGAATGATATTGTTGATTCATGGGAGGAAATATTTCCTCCAATGAATCAACAACATCATTCAGCATAGAAACTTCATTTTGTCCTGGCTAGGAATGTGACATAATGCTATTTACACTCCTATTTAAGAATGTATATCGTAAAAGAATATTATCAAATTATGTCGATTTATTTATTAGTTTATCCCATTTATATCCAGTGTCCCATAACCTGCCATATTGCTTGCATAAAATTTACAGCAATTGCCATTTGGTCATAAAAGTAATTAACCAGACACTCCTTATATTACACCTAGACTCGTTTAATTTATCAGGATAGAATATAATGGGCTGGGACAAAACGTTAGGGGACTGTATATTACAAATCTCAAGGCTGCATTAGCTTATGGTAAAACATGAATAAAATCATAGTTCTGGTTTATTAAACCACGCGAAATATCATTTCATTCGTCAAAATAAAGTACAAATACAAAGTGCAAAGCTACTTTGTCTCGTCTAAGCGTTTTTTATTTCTAGTTTGCGTGCTTAAAAGCAAACGAACTCCTTCTAAATCCAAAAGTGCTCCAGTAATTGAAATTTTCGGAAAGCGGATTGTGTTAGGTATCAATTTTAGAGAAGATTGCATGTTACTTGTCCCCGCTATCATTTTATACTCTCGATACTGTTTCATTTCACAATTCGGAACGGGGAATTTTCAATATAAGTATTTGATTTTTATCATACTTAAGGTGGACTAGGTATGTGTCGATCACGTGCTATAGCGGTAATTATTATATAATAAAAAAAGTTTTTTATGGGTGCAGAAGTGATTAATACCTCTTGATATACTTGATGTCTACTGGCTTGGGTTTTCTCTCATGCGACATTACTTTCTCAAATTAGATTTCCTGGATTTTTTGCAGACTTATGTCCTCGATATTTGGCGCTGTATTTAAATCGTTTTGTTGGCCCGAGAACCAGTGACGTTTTAACACCAAACGTTCATAACGTCAAACACTCTGCAAACGTTACTGACGTTATATAAATTTAGCAGAGAGGCTACAACATTCACGCGGAATTTGATGGATCGTAATGTTATAACTTAAGGTGAAGTTCTCTGTCTAGATAGGCAATACGAAACTTTTCACGATTATATGATAAAACAATTGTTGACTATTGTCGCGTCGGTCAATATTGTAATTCTCAGATTGACATTACATCGTGTCTAATGCCTAAACAAACAGTCAATAATTGTGTAATATCTGGGTTCATAAGAAAATAATCTCAGAACAGATGTTAAGAAAATAAGTCTCATCTCTGGTTTTACAAAACCAAAGTAACGGATTGGCAATTTCAGGAGTGTGTTAAACCTTGAAATTAAATAGCATTCAAGAGAGTGTAAAGTAACGAATTGAAATTTCCGTCTTTGTTAAATAAGAACTGATAAATGTACTTTAAAATTTGTTATTCGCTTAGGTGCAGTCTTAAAAAGAATGCCAAGGAATGAATGGCTTTTAATTGAAGATTTGTAGTAGCATTAAAACAGTTCCTTGAGAACAGAAAAACGTTTGAGTACAAGAGGGCTGTAATGACTGAATTGCTTTATGAAGTATTTATACTGTGCACAAAAGATCGAGAAATGGGAATAAGAAAGCCATATAGACCGCACACAAAACAACGCAAGACCAGCGACCAGACAAGTTGTCAGTCCTGTTCCTGCAGATCGCCTCGAGGCTAACCTATTATATAGAAAACAAGAAGTCAACGACATATAGGAAGCAGATAAACATTGAGAATACTGCTAAACCAACAGTAGCAATGCCTCGGCAAGCGTAATAGATTACTGGGGGACTCAAAATACTTTTGCGTGGCAGTTTCTCAAGTTATGATTAAAATTCTTTGCTTTCCCTTTTAATTTTCTACTAGTGAATCGGGCGTCAGAGGCATTGACCGCCCCTGCCATAAAGCTATTATATTTGGTTGAGGCCGGAGTTCGGTATTGTTGCGCTTTATCCACTCCTTTGTTGACTAGAAAACATTCACGTGTACCAAACAATTTACATATACCATCACAGAAGCTGAGGGCAAGGCTTTGGCTCCCGTAAAATCAGTTAAAGGCCCCACATTACCCCCCCCCACACACCCCCAATCCCGCCCACCTTCAGTAATTTGTTACTGACCGTTCTAAGGTTACACTTCTGTTGTGGTTTCTCAATCTTGCTTGTTCTTGTTGCTCATCTTGATAATTTCGTTCATCTATTATGTGAATTGTATTTTTGTGTTCAGTCGGATAGCTGAAGGGTCATCTGTTTGGGAAAATGTTTTTCGTTTTTCGAGGAAGGACCAAAAAATTGTTTAATATCATTTTCATGACAATTATTAACAATTTTGATGGTCATATGACAGTATAGAAATAGACTCAGTTTGTGAAAGTAGCGAAAACCGGCAAATCGAGATGTTCAAAACTCCACTCCTCCGTTTTTGAATAAGGCTCCCAAAATAACTATTTTTCAGCCCTGCAATGATCTTTGTCATAAAGCAAAATGCCTAACAAATTGTTTGATTGCTATTTTATGCGAGTTCGTGCAGATTTAATGGGTCAAAATAATCTTTAAAAAACATGTTTTTTCACAGTTTTTGCCATACAACAATGAGTTCAGAGGGTTGTTTAGTTATGCATCGAAGAATTTGTCAGCGTCCAAAGTTTCTTATATCACATCAATGAAAATAAACTCCAAAACCAAGCAAAATCATCACAAAACTTATATTCTGATACATCATCATAAAATTCAAAGCTTACCTTTTTGAATAATAATTTGATTACGTATATATATAAGCATTAATGAAATGAGCGATTCACGTCGATATAACTGCTGATAAAAATTCCAACTCCTCTCAGCTTGTTTAAATCTATGTCACTGACTTACTTCAATTTTCAATGCATGCATATTCGGCATGAGTAAGAGAGAGCCAAGATCAAAATCCTCATCCAAATGAAAAAAAACAAGTTTCCCGTATTTATATTGAAAAGCCTGGCAGCCCGTTTTTTTTTTTTTTTTTTTTTTTTTTTTTATTTACGTTTTTATTTTTTCTTTCGTACAGTAAAACCACCGTATAAAAACATGGCAAGTTTGGTATCAAAATTTCGGAAATTAAGTACACAATTTAACGCAAACGTTTGTAAGAACACATTATTTATACAGATAAAATAAATCAATGATAATATCAAAATAAGTCTAGATGCGAAACAAGTGGTCGATAGAATTATCGATTTTTTTCAGCCATTCACCTGTCCAGCGGCACGACAAGCGTCTATTGGAAAAAATACCTATATTTAACTGGAGATGCGAGTCACTGTATATATAGGTCACTGTCTTGACCAAGTCCAGGCTTAAAGTCGCACTATCCCTAAAATGAAAGTGGTATGAATTCCCATAGAGAATTTATAGTGTGCCAGTTTGGTCGGGCATAACTTCTAAAACTGCTCTGAGTTTTAAAGTTGTTACAGCTTGCTGACCTTGAAATGATTAGATTTGATAACTATCGAACAATTTTACCAAAAAAAATACGACTTTGCGAAAGAAAAAAATGATGAATTTGCTCCTTATGGACTTCTGACCACTTTGATTTTGAGGGTGGTGTGAATTGAAGCCTGGACGTGGTCAAGACGAAGGTTATAGGCTCAAACTTCATACTTCATGGGACCAAAACTTGCAAAATGAATAAAATGGAAAGTAGAAATAATCTATTTTACAAAATGTTTGAAATGTTCCAGAAATCGCAGAGTAAATAATTGACTCATTATTTATTTAGTTTTACAGAGTATAGAATCTATGGTTTGTTATTTGCAATGAAGATGGGCACTGGATGGTTCATTGCTTAATTTGGAAAGAATTAGTTGCAATGATCTGTCTGACATCTGTGGTTTACCTCTGTTCACTAGTTCATGAATTATAGAGCTTTTGTCATCTGAGCGGCAAACGAGCTCGTTAGATAGATATAATGAAGAAACCTAGGCTCGCAAGCCATACGGCCCGAACAGTCATGGAACACAATCAACAACAGAATTTAAAGAAACATTATCGGTCTTTAAATGCCAATAAATATGCTGTAGACCTGCACAATGAGTGCGTGCAGGATAAATTTTACGGCCACCAAAAGGCATTTAATAGCAGCTGCAGTTAAGATTAGCCCAACGCTTATGGGCTAATAAAAACTCAATAAAATACACCTATATATGAATGAATAAATAGATGGATGGATGGATGTTAGTATGAATGTATGTACACATTATTAAATGAGTTGTGTAGGTGTCAGCTTCATCTAGTAGTAGACCGAAACAACTAAAACATCTAGAAGTATGTCAACTGGCTGGTTGGTTAATTCTTTTGTTTTAACTGCTCTGAGAAAACGTATATTCGTTTGCAGGAATCAGAAAAAATAGATAAAAAAAATAAATGGTAACGTTATTAGGGCGAGTGCAAGAGGAACTTTAAAAAATAGTCAAAAGGACGTAAAAATAGTAAATAAGGTGGACAAGCATTCTTATATGTGGCATAAATTTTCAACACGTATTCCAAAAGGTCACAACTGCAAAAGTAAGTAAAGAGAGCAGCCATTAGTGTAAAAGACACGTCGCCTCAACTTTATGAATATTTATATTAAGTTTCATTCAGATATACCAAAGAGTCATTTAATTATGCTGCATACAGGCATTGCCTTACATAAACGCCATATTCAGCTTTATAAAACGGCTGCAACTCGGCTAAAATCATTGGAGAGCAGACACGCCAAATCAGCTTCATGTATATTTATATGAAGTTTCATTAACATGTTACAAAGGTAATCTAATTTTGCTGCACACAAGAATTGCTTTACAAAACGCCATATTCAGCTTGATCAAACATCTGTAAATCTGCTAAAATCATCGGAGCATAAATTCTTAATGATATACCCTACTCGCTTCTTAGTTTTGCTATTAACAAATTTTAGTTTTGTTGGATGAAAACTATAGGAATAAGCCGGAAACTAGACCGTAAATAATGGAATAAAGTGCTGTAACTCCGCTTAAGATCATTGAAACGTAACGTCCAAATGTGCTGGTCCACCTCATAGTCTTACTATGAACTAAGATTCAGCTCGACTTGATGACAACTGTAGGTGGAGTTATCTAGAAAACAAATGTTAAAGCCGGACGGAGGGACGGTCAGACTTACCTAACATAATCGTCCCTTTTTGAAACTGGTATACTATAAAAATGAATGTGTTCTGAGCAAAGAAGGAATCGGTACAATTCCGGAATAGTACTGCGCAAAGTTGGAATTCTCATTTTGCTACTCTTTGAGAGATAATACAAAGAGTAATTGAAGTGTGCTGCATACAAGAATTGCCTTACAAAACGCCATATTCAGCTTTATAAAATGGCTGTAACTCTGCTAAAATCATTAGAGCATAACTTCTTAATGAAATACTCTACCCACTTCTTAGTTTTGCTATTTACACATTTTAGTTTTGTTGGATGAAAACTATTGGAGGAGTAAGCTGGAAACAATCACGTAAACAATAAAATAAAATTTTGTAACTTCGCTAAAAATCATTGACACGTAACGTCAAAGTCTGCTGGTCCACCTCATATTCTTACTATGAACTAAGTTTCAGCTCGACTTGATGCCAACTGTAGGTGGAGTTATCTAGAAAACAAAGGTTAAAGCCGACGGAGGGACGGTCAGACTGACCTAATATAATACGTCCCGTTTATCAAACTGGTATTATACTATAAGAATGAATATGTTCTGCGCAAAGTAGGACTCGGTACAATTCCGGAATAGTACTGCGCAAAGTTGGAATTCTGATTTTGTTGTGCAAAGTGAGAATTCTTACCCTCCACAAGACAATTTCAGAATTGTTTCTGCGCAAAGTGGGAATCGTGACAAAGTGAGAATAATGTTCAGTTTTGTTTTAGATAACTATGGATCCGTTCCCTTAAAGAACATAGTTATGAGAGTAAGAACGATAACAATGAAGGAAAGAAAAACAACTGAAAGGAAAAAAAAATAGGTAAAGAAGATAATGGAAGATTTTTTAAATTATGTTTTTAACTATACACTAATGCAAATATTTAAAAAAAGAGAAAAGCAGAAGAAAAGTCGTTATCTCAGAGTTTCATAGTAATATTTTCATCATCGCCATACATTGTGTATTTCTCTTTCGATAAAACATTCGATTCTCACTTTGTTCAAAAGATTCCCACTTTGCGCAAAGACAGTAACCTGTTCAATAAACCAACGGAATCCCTTGCGCAATTCTAGAATTGTACCGTTACACTTCCGAAATTGTTACACAAAGTGAGAATTTCTACATTGCGCAGGAATTGTACCGATTCTTACTTTGCGCAGAACAAATACAAGTTTAAAAACATTAGAGACAGAAATGTATTGTAAGTCTAATTAACAACCGATGTTTAGTAATTTAGTAAGATACATGTACGCGCTATTCTAATGTGTCATTAGCCAAATGAAGCACACGCAAAAGGTAACTGTTTTTAGCATGATCAAGCTCTATTTAATAGATAAAGATGAAGCAAATGAAATAAATTGCGACATATATAACAGTAATACGCAGTTTTATAACAGTATTCTTTCGTAAGCACTCACCAATAGTATTTAAAAAGACTCAAGGTCTAGTAGATTACGTGAATGGTGTAATTTGTTCTAGATATAAAATGATACCTAATCGGCTTACCTACTAATATCACTAACTATGAAATATTTTTGGTGGTAAAGCGTATCACGGGCACAACATTTTTTTTCTAAACACAAAATAAGTTTCGCCTTAGGTTTACAAGTAATACAACGCTGTAAAGTTGGGTCCTCCGGCTATTCTTATTCCTGGGCCACGATGCCTTAGTAAAGTTGAAAGACATGCGATCAAAACAAAAATTCACCATCCTTTCACAACATCATTTCCGTATTAATCCATTATATGTGCCTTGAAAGCCAATTAGAGTCTTTTATCTGAAAAAAAAGCTTCTATTATTGACTTCTTTACAAGGGGATTACGTAAGTGATCATTTCAACGGCTTTGAGCTTATTTTTCATTATATCAAATTCATTTAATGTACAACTAGTCTACTAAAGCGCTTGTTTGTGTCATATTCTGCTAAGCGCCAAAGAGTAGAGGAATTTTCATAATAATACGAGACTCTCTGTCACACCAGTCTAAGATTCGACGTTTATACTTTCGATGCATATTATTTTCGACGCGCGTTAAAACTTGAATGGGGAAATAGGCATTCGCTCAGCCAAGCCAATTTGTTTCTAAGGATACAGTTGGGTACTGTTATTCTACCTTGATACATATATTCTCATAGTGTCTACAACATGTTGATTAAAATCTCATATAGTGGCATGTGCGCCCACAGAATAGTCGGATCAGCCTGGGCAGCCGACAAGTCTGATTAGAGTCTTCACTGTCGGCATGGAGGTAGCTACCTTTTAGCGCACATGAAGGGCTCTGATCACGCTGAGCAGCTGCCCAGGCTGATCTGCGTCTTCGCTGAGCGCACATGCCACTTTGTTGGTTTTATAGTCGTGTCACAATTCATATAGTGTGAGCCTAAAGCTCATAACACTTAGTAACTCTCAAAAGTGCGTAAAAGGAAATTGTTCAGAAATGATAACTAGAGAATACCATGTTAGTGTCTGTTGATCTCAAGTTTATCAGGCGAGACCAGAAACAGCGTAGGAAAGGCAAGGCATGCCGAGCCAGTCCGACGTGTTTCTGGTCGACCCTGATAAATTTGATATCAAAATGCACTAACATGATTTTCTATTTATTCTGCGTTAGAATATTTTACGGTGTGAATAGTGTCAAAGAAATGAGTAGAAAATGCAGTTTTGTTTGAACTTGTTGACGTCTCGAATGCTTTATGACAAAAGTCGTTGACGTCATTTCATTAATCGAACGTTGTTGTCGCGGGAAACGTCAGTATGTACATGTAGTCAGTGCTCTTCAGAGATCGCTTCTAAACGCATTGCCTGATAACATTCGCGCAAGCGCAGTTCTAAACTGTCGTCATATCCCCTTATGTTATCATACCCGTGTTATCAGATGGAAGTTTGACAGATTCATGATAAATCACATTCCACATAGCAACGTCAAGTCAATTCGGACAACAGGTAAATTCGGACATACCATTGCAAACAGTGAAAATCTAGACGAGACGGCTCATCATGTGGCGTCTCATCAGGATTTTTACTGCTTGTCCAGTTATTTTTGTTTCAATTCCAAACAACTGACATATAAAGGAAACAATGTCACAGTCCGAATTTACCTGCTGTCCGAATTTAGCTGACTTGACCCTACCATCCACGTTATTCAGGCAGGTTATACATGTAGCTACACAACTCTACAGCGCGAGTAGTAAGACAATACGAGAGATGAACTATATGAACAGCTCTTTGCCGGATACGTGGTCATGCACTCATCTAGCTTCGTCAAAACATTATTTTTATACAACATAAACTGTACAAATTTTCTAAAATCTGTATTACGTAAATCTACATTAAAATTAGCAGACAGCACAAAGCATATTCGTATATTACAGATCTAAAGACCAAACAATCATTAACATACAGTACAAAAACTTTCATAGATAACATATATGCAGACACAACAAACAATAAAATCGCTAAAATGCCTTAGAAAGTTCAAAAAATAATTTTCTTTAAGGATAGGATGGGTTCCGGGTGGGATGACATTGGCTCTTTAACCCGATTTTACGGAATTTCACGTGCATCATCATGGTAATTTGGCTTGGCGGCAAAATGAGCTATTGTTAACTTGGCCTTAAAATCTTCAAAGCACATAATATATAGGCGTCCTACAATTACTCGCGCTTAAGTGACATTGAAGCAGCGATGTTTTAACATGCGGGCTTAATAGGATTTGATTGATTGATTGATTTATTGCTTAACGTCCACTGTAAACATCTATGGTCATGTCGGGACGGTCAGTTATCCTAACCACACTATTCCTGGGCAGGCTTAGACCTCCTAAGCGGTTAACCAGTACTAAGTGCACATACTTTCGCCAGTAACTGACAACTGTCCTTCTTGAATCAGCGGAAGGAGAAACGAAAGTATGTGGCCAGACCGGGTTTCGAACCCAGGACTCTGACTTATGAGTCAGGTGCCCTACCGATTGCGCTACGCGGCCCGGCGGCTTAATAGAAGTATTTGTTTATTTAAGAGCAATCTTTCTCTTATTATTGTTGTTTTGCATGCACGTTAAAATATTGCGTTTTGTTAAGTCTGTCATTTCTACAACGGTAATGGTACAGAGATTGATCCAGGCATGTTTTCATAAGATGATTCATTCGATAAACTGTACGAGGGTCAGTAAAAATTAACTGAGCCCTACCTCATAACGTTTTCATTATTTGACACACGGTAATAATATTTGACACAATTGTTGACCAATATCTCATGCATCGTTTGCGTGGAACAAAACTAAAATTACATGATGTCATATACATGTGACGTCATTTATGTAACGTCATGGCGGAGGATATATTCAGGCTGACGCGCGAAGAACAGATTGCGTACATTAAGGTTGAGCTACACGGGAAAATTGCGTATCTGAAAATCTAAAAGCTCTTGATGAAGTTGCTTCAGAGTCTATACACAGATACAGTACTATTAAGCGATGGGTGCGAGAATTTGATAATGGACAAATTATCGTTAGCACCAATCACCTGCGCGGCGGAAGGACTTTGTCAGCGACAAATGACGAAAATGTTGAAAATGTAGCAAAACTACTTGAGGCTGATAGAATGAGATAGCGTATGAGTGGATACAAGTCACGGGTCGGCAAATCACATTCTGACTGAAAGTTTGCAAATCAGGAAGATCGCCGTTAGGTGGGTACCCCACATGCTGTCAGAAACGGAAACAAACACCAACGTGTAAATATTGCAAGCTAACTCCTACAAAGGTACGGTGAAGAAGGCGATGAAATGGTACACAGAATCGTTGCTATTGCTGAAACTTGGATGCGATCTTTTGAACCTGATCTGAAGCGACAGAGTAGCGAATGGCACACCAAAAACTCACCGAGACCGGTAAAGTTCCGCCCAAGTCAGAACTGTCCCAAGACGATGATAATATTTGCGTATGATTATCGTGGCATAATGACCTCGCATAGGGTACCGACAGGTAAAACAGTAAATAAAGAGTACTACAAGATGTACCGTAGGTCAGTACTTCGTCCAGCATTACACCGAAAGCGCTCAGAGCTCATTGACTGCAGGCCGCGCAATTTGCAAGACATCGCGTCACCTCACACTAGTAAGGTTGTCAAGGAGCTTCTGGAGAGATGTGGCTGGAAAGTGCTTGATCGTCCATCGCATACTCTCCAGATCTTTCTCCCCTCCCCCCCCCCCTCCCCCCCTCGACTTTGATCTGTTCGCAGAGTTGAAAGAACCTCTACGTGGAATCCGTTTTGGCAGTTTAGATCAATTAGAGTGTGCCGTGAATATGGGGGGGGGGGTCAACTTCAGTTGCTTAGCAACCGGTATCCAGGCTTTGCGGAGGAGATGGAATTCGGTCATTTGGTCCAAGGAAAATTATAAATTAGTAAGTTGTTTGTTAAACTTATATAAAAAGTTATAAGGTAGACCCTCGTGCACCTCTTATCTTCAAGTTCTTTTTTTTCCTTTCTTTTTTTGCGGTTTTGGGCCATGGGCTATTGGCGAGCTCTATTTTCTTCGCGTCCACACACTTGTAAATAAATATTTGCGATTTGGATATATATCATTAGGTCTGATACTGACAGGACACTTGAATTCGCATACCTGTATATTCGCGAATATTAGATAAATAAAAAACTATAACCCCTCATTAGCCTCATCTCCGCGATATGGGTCACAACATCTTTGTTATATAGATTTACAGATATTTAGTGGGCTGACGCATTTGAATTATAATCAGATACATGACACTCATGAAACCACATCCCTCGCCAACGTTATTGTAAAATAGTGGTTTTAGTCTATAGTCCTGATATATTAGCTTCTTTTTGCTAGAAAACGTGTTTAAATGTTTCGAATGCAGTTTACTTTATACAGACGCCGACTGGCAGTACATTTCAACATAGCAACACATATTCTTACTCTGATGTTTAAAAGAGAAACAAGGACTTTTAGATCAGCGTCGTAGTTCGATATTAGGTTCTTCTGCATATTTTATTGCAGTAATGCAGATTTCCGATTACATGCGATTATTCAGTTGATAATCACTGATTAGTATCTGCATTAAATGCTACAAATACAATATGTCATAGCAGATGGCATCTTTATTTTGTTGCAAAAAGTTAAGAGTTGCATATTGCTTGGAAAGGATTAAAATAAGAAAGACCAAAGCGTTAGTTGCTGCTCAAACTAAAGAAACATAAAAATGAATACAAATTAAAATTGAAAAAAAATATTAATAAAATAAGTTATTGAAAATGCATTAGCTCGAAAGATATAAAGATGCATTCATAGAAATGTCCAACCATTTTTTTTTCAAAATTTGCAGGTAAAAAAAAGGCTGGCAGCAAAATTATGGGGAAAAAACCCAGGGGAGTCTACCTTTTCAAACTTAAATAATTTCATATACACATCCGTCTTGGTCACAGTAATGTTGGTTTTATACTGCGCGTATGATACAGGTATTATACCTGCCTACTCTATATTTCATGAATGCAGCCAGTATACATGGACCGTATACATTGTCAAGGATTTGAGAATAAGCTACTGTGTTTGTCTGTTCTATCTTACAAACTAATAAAGACTTTGGGCAAGTTATTGCTATGACGTCACTCTCAATGTATTGGTGTATCTTCAGACTTAAATGCATGGTTGACAATGGTGTCATTTTTTTAGATTTTTAAGCACCAAATCATTCGATGATCTTTCATAAAATATTTTTAATCAGCTTGTCACTGTCAGTTTTGTATTCTAAACAACAAAGAACAATAACAATGAAAAGTATGCGTACTTTCGGAGAGAGCCATTAAATTGTTTTGGTCTGTTCTGATCTTCTTATATTTACCACAAATCACCATCTAATTGTTAATGTTGCAGAAAATGTTCTTGTTTACTCTGTCGATATTTGATTCATAAAGAAATAATAAAGAATATTTTTTGATGAATAACGTAACAATTTAGAGTGATATTAAAGGTAACAGCCTAAAATGTGACATGAAACATAAAGAAAAAAGTACTTTAATTTCAATAAGCTGATTTTGTCAAAGACAATAAAATGCGTGGCTGGCGTATATGAGGGCGCCCGCGTGGTTTACGCATCCGATTTTGGATTGCAGAGATTGGATTGCTCAGGTACCAACGGAGGTAGGATCTGTATGAGCCTAAATGGCAATTCACCGCTCGGAGGGCTATATTTTTACTCTCTCATCGTCCTGAAATAACTGATTTACTGTTCAAAACGGGCATTAAACACCACGCTTTCCACCCATCCCTGCTATCCGTAGAAAAACCAATCACTAACATTTACTGCACTGAGATGCAATTTATATCAACATACTGCAATGTATTTCAAGTAATCAAGGGTCGTTCATTAAAGATATATTAAGAATAAATTCATTTATTTTCTGCATGGCAGCATTTCGGTTCCTGTTCAACTAAATTGGTTCTTTGACGACATACATTGGTCTATGAATATATGGAAGAAGAAGAATAATCCTAAACATTAATTGACCGGAATCAAATGATGTTCTACCTTCATTCATAAGTCTAAGCTATTTCTACCATCCTTTCATAAGCCTCATTACGCGTAAATTAAAAGTTCTAAACGCATATAAAAATACGAAATGCTTAGACCAGTCTGTATACACACAATCTGATCAAAGTTTTTGGCTTTACTTCAAACCGTTTATTGACCATACACGATCAACTGACAAAAAAAGAGGAAAACTATATCGAGCCTGCATGATCTCTCATAGTAGTGTATCGGAGTTTCGCCGTTACGTTAATGACTCACTTCTTGTGTCATCTTTTCTGGCACAATGTCCAGCTAATGGTGGTCTTATTGACTTTACTTAGGAAAGGAGTACTCCCAAGAGACCTTCATTAATCAACGACAGCAGATTATACAGAGGCAACAGAATCAGACTGCAAATTGAAACAGATGATGCGTTATATACCACAGTGGCCCTAGATATTGAGACAGAAGAAAGAACCGTTTTGGAGTATTCTTTCCTGAGCCGCGAAACGACAAAACCAATAAAGTAGCATGTGCGCCCAGCGAACACTCAGATCAGCCTGGGCAGCTGCCCAGTCTGACCAGATTCTTCGCTTTGCGCTTAAAGGGTAGCTTAGGGTCTCAGCTAGGTCCACGCGGATTAAAAAGACTGAACAGATAGGGCAGAATCCCAGGCTGATCTGTCTTCGCTGGGCGCACATGTCTCTTTGTTGGTTTTGTCGAATCGCGGTTCATATTGTTTGCGGTTCTTAAACTGGCATTGTATACATTGACGGAGGTTAAACTTCTGCCATTGAAATGTTAAGAAATAATCGAGGTAAGTCTCAATATTTAAGGTATTTGGATACATTTGCACATAAAAAATCCCAGTCATTTTCATTCTATCGCACCCTCCAGTGGTTGGTCAATTCTTAAATGTTTGATTGGCGATAAAACAAACAAAAACAAAACAACGGTCTCTAAAATGTCGCTCGACGGTTTAGGCCCTAAAACTTATTCATGATGAAGGATACGATTATTGGTCAAAACTTTCTGCTTCGAACCATATTTATAGACTCGAAGTAAAAACTTCGCATATGGTCATTTTTCAATCCGAAATAAGAACAACAATGGCTTTCAGAAAGCAAACAAATAAAAACAGCAATTATAACAAACCACAATAGAAGCATCGCCTTAGAAAGAAGAGTAATAAATTACTATAGGACGGGGAGGAGCTTAAACCAGCTTTGCTTGCACATAATGTCGCCCTGGGTTCTGATGTTGTATGAAAATATACGAAGCATTAGATACGTTAACTTCTTTTATAATTCTAACAGCCCCTCTTCAGCACAAGTTCCGAACAAGTGATTGGCTGACAGCATCTTCAAAGATGAGTTTATACATTGATAAATCGTGTTGATGTTTATCCATTCTCGTCATTCTCTTCCGACTATGTTTTTTTATTCCATAACAAATCAACACTTTTGAAAAATCTAGTTTTAGAAAGAGCGAAACAAGTCGCAAGAGGCAAAAAGACGATTCTAAATTTATCGAACCCGCATTTATTTTGTTGCGATAGGGATTGTCTTTCTGCCTGAAAAGTACGGTTCATGATAAAATTTAACTGGCTAAGCAGCTCTTTAAGTATACATGTAGGCTGCGTCTTAAGGAGTTCTGTCACGAGTCTGACCTAAATGAGGATATTTCTGAAAAGAAAGATATTTCTCCTGAACTTCAATTTTTTAACAGAAAAAAATCTGTTATCATTCACGCCTCCTAGTGATCGCGACGTTTACTTAGATTTTCATAAAGAGGCTATTCCACAGGATATATTGTTGGTTTTCTCGTGTCACGGCTCAAATACTTTTCATCCATTGATGTAACTTTTTCAAATCCAAAAACGTGCATTTTGTTACTGTTTTGTATGTAAAAATATTCAACAATTGCAAGATTTTGAATATTCTTCATGTCATCTTAAATCGTGCAAAAATTGTATTCCTTATAGTCAAGGTAAAAAATTCAGAGGAATAATTACAAATGACCCATAATTCAAAGAAAATATTCTTCAGTTGCGCGACTGCTTTCTTGAGAGAAATTATCCAGCCTCTGTTATTGATGAGGTTTTAAGTCTTAAGTAATGCTTGTTCATCTACGCAGGACGAGGCATTGCAAACGTCGGCCAAAGTTGAAGATAAAAATAATATTCCTTTGGTTTAAAGAATATCTATTCAATGTAAATTACATAATTACAAGAAAAGTACAATATGACATGGTACAGGATCTGACGGTAAGCGAAACGCTAATATTAGAATCATCTCCTCGCTTACCGTGTTTTTGTTTTATTAACATCGGCTCTTTTATTTGGTTGGTATGGCAACTTTCCGATAGACCTATAATGGGGCAAATTGAAAAAAACGGCATTTACTGCCAAGCCATTGCATATATATTTTAAGAAAACTTTATAGAAATGTTCATTGCGATGTCTTCTATCAGCTCTATGTATTATGGCCTTACTGCTCATTTTTATTGGTTGCCAAAATGCAAAGGACGAGGTGCAATAAGCGCCGATTTTGGCCCCATGTCAGAAATGAATTTTGTTGTCATAAAAAATAGTTAGGTAACTCTAATTAAAAGAAGTATAATTTTTATTCCGGTACTGATGCTCATTTTTGAGAAAATCTGTCATTTGTAATGTGTGGTAGCAAGCAGGAAATTTGGCTAAAAAAAGGTAGTGGGGAAGAATTTATTTGCGTTTTTTTTCCTCTGGGCTACGCATCGAGTATTTATGAAGTTAAACTATGACAATAGTAATTAGTGTTTATGCTCGTGCATATTTGACAATGATGACGTCAGACTACTGAGTACTAAAGGGCAATAACTCAGCCTTTTACAACTAAAATACACACAGAAATAGTCAAAGTAACACCATTGTAAATCAAATATAAAAACTTTTGTAGCATATAAAAGATAAATGTTTAAATTATTATAGGATGTATGACTGTAATAATTACCGAAAAAAAGTAATAATATAAGCGTGGTATATTTGTTGTTGCCATGGCAACAACTTCTAAAAACACATTTTTAAAGCATTTAATTAACTTTTTTTGCAGTATTTCATGCTGGATTTTCTTGATTTGATTTGTAATATCTATTATTGGAAGTATTTAAAGAATATATAATTTACATAATATCTAAAGCGCGTTATGGTTGCCGTTGCCATGGTAACAACCTCAAAACATTTTTAACGTATTTCGCAGTATTTCTGCATTTAATTCTTTATTTGACTTGTTTAAACTGTTATATGATGTTTACATGTGATAGTCACAGATATGTTTTAATATATTAACGTGTTATGATTGACGTTGCCATGGCAACAACTTTCCCTTTGTTGTTGGGGATAGGGTTTGGGATCTGATTCAGTCAGTTCCTTAAGTGTAGTTACTCTTTAAATTTCAATCTTACTCATTTTTTTAGATTATTATTTTTTTAGCCGGGCCGCTTAGCGCAATCGGTAGGGCACCTGACTCATAAGTCGGAGGTCCTGGGTTCGAAACCGGTCTGGTCACATACTTTCGTTTCTCCTTCCGCTGATTCAAGAAGGGCAGTTGTCAGTTACTGGCGAAGTATGTGCACTTAGTACTGGTTAACCGCTTAGGAGGTCTAAGCCTGCTCAGGAATAGTGTGGTTAGTTTAACTTACCGTCCCGACATGATCATAGTAGTTTACCGTGGACGTTAAGCAATAAATCAATCAATTTTGTTTTCGTATTTTGTTATGTTTATGCCACAAAATTTTTAATTCACTTGGGAATACCTTAATACCTTAATTAATACACTGCTGAGGCCATTAATGGGATTAGATTGAACGAATTAACAAAAAAAAAAAAACGAATATAAAAAAATAATATATTGATGATTTATCACTTTAGCTTTTGCAAACCGGCCTTCATCAAAAATGGATACTGGACACTTACCTACTCTAATTTTGATGATATTTGTCAGCTACATTTTTAGAATAAATCCAACAAGGCAACCTACAGATATTCGATCAGATTAGGGTGTATTATTGTTATTCATCCATCAGCCACCCCGTCTTTCTGTCCATTTGTCCGTCCATAAAACCTAGAGCATGAGATAACAAGGCAACTGCTTGGTTGCCTGCTCAGTGTGTAAACAAGCAGGGTTTTGTCCATTTCCCCTCTGTTTTCTTGGTCGTCAATGAACCGGCAATAACGTAGGTTGCCATGGCAATCTGAAGTTACCATTGCCCTACTTTGAGAGAATGATAGCCCATTGATAGATTGAATAGTACCCGAGCAGGTTTTCCGAAAATGGATAAAATGATTGATTGTGTTGTCAATAATGACAGACAACTTGCAAAAATATACTGTATGGCTTAATGTTGTATTGACTGAGGCCCTGCACACTTCGCTTACTTGTTTCCCTCAGGTAAGTAAAGAACTTGAACACCTCTGTGACATGTTTTTTCTACAGACTTCTGTGATTAAACGCCCGCGCCCACATGGTTCATATGGGTCCGCGCATGTTCACATTCGCACGTGTATCGAAGTAGGGAAGAAGAAAGCAGCATTAGAAGAGAGATGGGCTCCGTCTTTCATGCTGTGCCCAAGATAGAGTGGGCCTGTTACCGCCACTGCTCCTGCGGCCACTAGGCTATGAGAAACCTTTACCTTTTTCACTCCTCTGTGCACCTTATGTGCAAAAACGAACTTAAGACTCAGATCTGCCTGTAGTCTGGTAGTTACGAGCAGTTCATTCAGACTAGACCCTTCACTTTCGATGACTACATGCGTTACTTTGGACGGGACTGCTTGAATGAATAAGCTCATCTCAGCTTTCGCTTTCCACATATGCTGCTTGGTGCTTTTTCTCAAGCTCAACTTCAAATAAAAACAAAAACAAATTCACATTCGCCCAGGCATAGCCTAAGTATATTTGATTATCCTCGGTATGTCCTGATCACCATAGATTCTATTTTCTTTTGTACCACCCTGCTAAAACGGGGCAATTTGGAAAAATTTGCACCGACACAAGCAATTTTTTCCTTTCAAAGTAGAAACATTTTGGATGTTTATTATTGTTATTATTATTATTATTAATATTCCATAGAATGAAACAGGAAGTCACGAAACTTGTCCCTACGTGTAAAAAAGGCGGACACTACGGTTAATACCCATGCAACATTTTTAGGCTGCGTACCTTTTTGTAACTTGTTAGCTCTGCTTATCCATCGGATTATTTGTAACAAACTTTCAGGTGGACAGTGTGGTTCTATATTCATTACGGATCCCCTCGGGCAATAAAACTTCTAATCTTTATTTACCCTATATTTATTGCAAAGCTTCCTCAAAGCTTGCTTCTTCTCATTGCATCTATAGCTACATTTAAAGAGACTCAAAGGACTTTTGTGATGAGAATTAACACAAGCTCACATCACGACATTTTCTGTAAAACGCCAATGCCTGTCCGACTTACTTTTACATGTAATGCTACCTTAGGTGTAATCACAGCCGTATCTGGTAACTGTGTTTGCGTTCATCAGTACGGGCAGGAAGAAGAATCCTTGTTCATTCCAGCCACACAGGAACATTTTTGTAAAGAGAATGACTCATCCAGCGAAAACGAGCTTCTTGCAGTCCTGTTGTGTGTTAGCGTGTATATGCGTTTCTGTTTTCGTACGCTTAAGGAAGTCTTTGCGATTGACAATGGGACGGAAAATGATATCAAATTATTTTTTTCTGATAAAACATTTGTTACCTGAGTATATACCTTCCAATGAGTTTTCTTTTCAGATTACTCTCTGATCATAGCAAAGTTTTGTGTTACATGAAGGTTGTGGAAATACTGTGACCTACTTGTCCTAGTTGCCCCATTTTACTAAGGACAAGTGAAAAATTTACTTTTCCATACACATATACATCATGCAGTTATATATTACAGATGCCATGTATTCTATATAAGTATATATAAATCTCTTTTAAGTCGACTGAATACAACTGCCATATCTTAGATGGAGCTTACTTTTGTAAACAGAGGGTGGCTTCCCTGTTTCTGAAACCCTTTCCCAATAGACGCTACTCTTAACTTCAAGAATTTGCTCCCAGAGGTATCAAATTCTTTCCTTTAATAGTAGGTCTATGAAAGAGGAAACGAAAAGCTGGTAATTTTGTCGAAATGATGTTACAAAATACTCCCCTTATTTATTCCCCCGAATAACACAGAGATGTAACATCTGTAATTTCATTCGTACAAGTTACGTTTTATTTAGAGAAGTAAAGCCTGACCATTTACTTGTCCCAGGATAAGTACAATCAGTGCAATTTTTAATATTTCCACAGCCCTGGTTATATGTGATTGATGTATTTCAAGAGGTACTTTTTTTTTATGAACTTCGTATAATTTCTTAAAGTGGTGGTGGTGGGGTGGGGGGGGGGGGGGGGGGGAAAGAGAGCAGGAGGGAGCGGGTTGCAAACCGTAAACAACCAATTTTTCTTTTTTTTTTCGAGGGGGGGGGCATGAAGGGGCACTATGCATTCCAAAATTATTGGGGGGGGGGGGGAAGGGGCAGCCCCCGGCAAACCGTAGACAACCATTGTTTAAAGGGAAGGGGGCAGGGCATAAGGGTTGGGGTGCCATGCATTTACTGATTTACTGGACCCCCCCCCCCCTCCCCCCACACACACACCTTTTTTCTACGCCTATGTTTTTATGTCTTCAGTAATAAGCTGTCCCTTTTCCAGGTAGGTCTTCTTGACATGGTCCTATAGCATTGTTTTGGTGATAAGTATGAAGACATTACTTCAACTGCATGGGCCATGCGAATTTGTGAAAGGTGCGAGGGGCGGTAGACCAGTGGGCTTCATCATGAAAAAAAAGAAAAAAAAAAGATAAAGCCCCAAGTAGGGATCGACCTCTCACCTTAAAAGAGAAACTTGCTTAATGGAACAGTCTGTTAAACCGCTCAGCCAAGCCGTGATTCTATTTATAGAACATTATTTTAGAGTATATAAACTTTAACACCAACAGTACTACAGATTATCGAATTCTCTTCAGTTTGAACTGCAAAATGATAAATAACGCTCATCAATAAAAATTTCCTACACATGTGACAAAACAATCTGATTTAAAACAGTCTGAAGAGGTTACATATGTACACAACGTGCCGCTTTGATGTAAACAAACGCACCGCCGGTGCCGTAGCTAAAAAGTAGACATGCCGACTTGAGCGATAATTTTTTCGGAAAAGTTAATTTTTGAAACCCAGCGCAGCCAAGACCCAAGTAGATATTTTGATAGTATGTTTGTTTTATTAAAAGACGCCTTTTGTCAAAATTTTAAGTTGGGTCTCGCCTGCGCTGATACTTTTCGCTGATGTTAAAGTTCGCAAACTGGTCACTTTTTGCTGTTTTGCCCATTTCTAGGATAGATTGAGGCAAAAAATGACGCATTTCTAGGAAGATAGTCAAAACTACATGAACAGATCTTCAAAATATAAGGATTGGCCTGTTTAAAACTGTCTTTATTTTTTCAATTACTCCGTTTTGAAATTTCGCGAAAAAAATTGGGCCGTTATCGCACCTTAACGCAACTCGTCCTTTAAAACAAAATGGAAACAAAAGTTTAAAAATTATACCCTCTGAAGCCACTGGGCCGATCGGGTCCAGATTTTATCTGTAGCATTCTTGGGCCGGGGGATTGAAAGATTTTTTTATGAAAATCGACTCTAAAGTTTGGTTGCTATTGCAACTTAGAGTTTCCATTGACTTTTAATGGGGCAAATTGAAAAATGGCATTTACTGCTGAGACGTTGCAAATAGTTTGACAAAACATTTTTGTAGAAAAGTTCCTTGAATGAGTTTCTGTCAGCCATATTTTTTTTTTTTGTCTACTGCTCATTTTTGTTGGTTGCCATGGAAACCAAACTGCAAAATTAGAAAAAAAATATAAATGTACTTAAAAATTATCTTCTCTGAAATTATAATCTCTATGATCACGGTGCATAACCATATCGGACGCTATCTGTGAAAATCTGCGTTACTTGACTCTATCTGTGAGTGCTACGGACTCTATTTGTTACTTGCCATGGACGCTTCGGCGATTCAGTCGAAGAAAAAGGGACAAAACGTGTAAGTACTGGGTTTCATGGTTTCCACGGAACACATACCTTATTTTTCCTAATATTTCCGTCGATATTATTCAGCTAGCGATGTTCAGTGCTTGTCAGCAGTGAAATCAAATGAAGCGTGATAGTGCAGGAACGTACATGGCCCATGAAAACAAGGAAAAACTCAGTGTTTTTATTTGTAGGTAATGAATTTTGTCCTTAATTTACGAAGATAATTATGTTCTTGATAATTTACACATGTCGTTAGGTGCATAAATAAATTTTTTACGCTAATATCAATGTTTAAAGGACACCACCCATTATTTTCGATGTTCCGGATTCTATTTGTGTCTCCGAAATAATGTAATTTTATGCCAACGGACAGATGTTGTCCTCGAGGCAACGGACTATACTTGTGAACAGCGGACCTTACTTGTGATGTTTGCTTTCTTTTTTTTTCAGCCAAAAACGTCGTAAAAGATCAAACTTGTGGTTGCATCAGCCAAAACGGCAAATGCTTAGTCCCGAATTTGAAAAAAAGTCCTGCGGCGCATGCTCAATTCGTGTCTACAGTAGATTGCCCAAATGAGGCCATGTCACCCACAACGGTTCACTCAAAAGATGTAAAGGAAGTTGACAGTGCTTTCTCCATTTATGGGTTTCTTTGACCTAATATCATGCATATAGTTACGCCAACCTATAGATGTCGTTCATAATAAACCGCAACTCTAGGTGTCCACCACCGTTTGCACTTATAACTATTCTATTCATTCTATTCTATCCCATAACATTACTAGGTCGTTGGTGCGCCGCAGATGACTTCGAAACAATCCCTTTCCACCTTGTTCAGTCTTCAGCTGCCCTAGCCGAGCTGGCAAATCCACCCCTGTCCACTCCTTGATATTGTCTCCCCACCTCCTCCTCCGTCCACTCCCTCCCCCCTCCCCTTTCACTGTGCCCTTAAGAATTATCTTTGCTAAACCAGAAGACCTTGAGACGTGGCCAAACCACCCCAGCCCACGCCTCCCGACCAGCGTCAGGAGCCCATCATATTCTCCAATGGCTGCTTGGAACTTCCTCATTGGTTATATGGTCCTTGTACGAAATGCTCAGTAACCTTGGGTAGCATCTTATTTCAAAGGTCTGCGTTCTTTTCTCTAACTCTGCTGTCAAGGCCCACGATTCACAGGCATACAGAAATATGGAAATGACAAGTGAGCGCATAAGTCTCACCCTTGATCCAAGAGACATGCCGCTATCTCCAACTTGGTTTCAGCTTGGTAAGAGCTGAAGTGGCTTGTGCAATCCTTGAGAGAACCACCTGTTTTGAGCCATCATCTGAGACAACTGACCCAAGGCATTTGAAGCTGCTTACAGTACCCAGCTTCTGCCCTTTTACCTTGATATCCCTCTGGATGCCATCTGCGCTGTTCTTCATCAGTTTGGTCCTCTCAGCACTGATCTCCATCTTACACCTTGTGCAGGTTTGGCCGATACTTTCAACTAGAGCCTCTATTTCCTGCTCTTCCTCAGCTAGAGCGTCTATGTCATCGGCAAACCGCAGATTGGCAATGTCTCTGTCGCCCATGCACCCCCCCCCACCCCGCCACATTCTTCCAGAGTATCAGACATGATCCGTTCGAGAAAAATGTTGAAGAGGGTGGATGACAGAAGACATCCTTGCCTTACTCCAACTGTTGTTCTGAACCATTCTCCTGTGCTGCCATTGATCAGGAATGCACCTGTAACCTTGTCGTACAGCTGCTCAATGGTGCGAACTAGACCTGCACCGACTTTGCACCTCCGCACGGTGGCCCATAAGGCTGCATGCCATACCCTGTCAAAGGCTTGTTTGAAATCAATGAAGACACGGCACAGATTCTGCTGATGTTGGAGATACTTTTCACACAGGACTCTAAGGCTGAAGATCTGTTCTGTGGTGCTCCTTCCCGCTCGGAACTTAGCCTGTTCCTCAGCGATTATCTCTTCGGCTTGTGGTTTAAGCCTGTTCAAGATGACTTTCAGCATGACTTATAACTGCAACTGCAAAAAATATGTATACGCGCGTATTGAAACGTTAATTCATTTCTTCGGCTTTGAGGTGACCAAAACCCTCTGAAAAGTTTAAAAATGTGTGCAAGAAGAGGAATCAATCAATCATGAACGGTATCTAAATAGAAATCTGCCTCGTGTTGATACCATTTTCGGATTACTAGACAAATGTAGGCCCATGCTTCTGAAGCACAGATAGTTTCCGATGATATTGGCAGATAGAGACCTGTGTGAAGCACGATTAGCCGCTGATAGAGTCTTGTGCCAGGCGCATATAGCATCCGGTGCCATTGTAAAAGGTAAAAAAATCCGATTTTCTTCTAAAAGGATATATTCTTTCAACTCAGAGCCTTACAAAATTTTAAATTCATTCGTTAGGGTCAAACTTATCCAACCGATCTGTTTTCTTTCCATAGCGTTCGCAACTGATCGGCGTTCAAAGTGGACACACTCTTCAAAAGTGTCAAATCTTGACCTTCATTCCAGCTTGTTGACTCGAAAGTAAATACGAATTAGGCATGACAGCTATAGATACCGGAAGACACGGATGTCTGCTGTTCCGTGCACCTTATGTCCCATAAGAAAAAGTGTTGTTTACAATTATATTAGAGTTTATTAACACCCTCCCTTACCTCGTTTTCCATTTTGGGACGGATAGAATCCTAAACTAACGCAAATAGACTCCGAAATACACAGATAGAGTCCTGTTTTCACAGATAGCGTCCGATATGGTTATGCACCGTGATGATGCTGACACTTTTTAGAAACATTCATCATATTTTGCGATTTTAATGAAAATCAGCTCTTTGGTTGCTTTCGCAACTTAGAGTTTCCATAGACTTATAATGTGTAAAATTTGTAAAATTGAAAAAGACATTTACTGCTAAGGCATTGCAGATATTTTGACAAAACTTTTATAGAAATGTTCCTTGAGTAGTTTTCAATCAGCCATACAATTTTATGCCCACTGCTCATTTTTATTTGTTGCTATAGAAACCAAAATGCATGAATAAAAATGCTATATATTTTGTTATCAACTCAACAGACTGTCAGACTGAGACTTTGTCGTTGTATATTTTTATTAGCCTGTACAAATGTGAGAGCAATTCTAAGCCTATACAATGTGATAGCACTTTTGAGCCAGAGATCTTGTGAGCTTTGTGGCCCATATGCCTATTGTTTATCTTTCTAGTCTACTTCCGAGTCCTGGCTTGCCTGACTACTAGTCTCTGTCTATTTCTAGTCAGTTTGCTCGTCCGCACAACCTGACTAGGTTTACTCTTGGTACTCCTTGAAATCAACTGATATTTTATCAGGCTGCACGGATGCGCGAGCTGATTTGAATATGCGCCGCTAGGTTTTTAATCCTTTGTGGGGGTTGCTGCGCCTGGACTCATGGTAAATTGTTAAATTGTACAATTCGTCCTTGCCGCGCCTATTTTCTTTTCTTTTCAAGCGTTAACAGGTTAAGATGGAAACGAAATATAAATTCGTTTTAACAGAATTTGTAATTTCAAAGGGAACTGTGCTATACAAGTTTATACGAGTGGGTCGTTTAATTTGTCAAATGTTGTAGGCATTAACCTTCTAATGTTGTAAACCGAAGCAATGCGGCTGAAGAAAACTTCAGAATGGACAAAGTTGGAATTAAAGGGAATCAATTTCCTTTTTAATTTGATTGCTGTAGTAGTTCGTGCGAACAAACATTCGCAAATTTTCCGCCGGGCCGGGTAGCGCAATCGGTAGGGCACCTGACTCGTAAGTCAGAGGTCCTGGGTTCGAATCCCGGTCTGGCCACATACTTTCGTTTCTCCTTCCGCTGATTCAAGAAGGGCAGTTGTCAGTTACTGGCGAAAGTATGTGCACTTAGTACTGGTTAACCGCTTAGGAGGTCTAAGCCTGCCCAGGAATAGTGTGGTTAGGTTAACTGACCGTCCCGACATGACCTTAGTTGTTTACCGTGGACGTTAAGCATAAAATCAACCAACCAATCAAATCGCAAATTTTCCAAGCTAACGATTCATTTGCGTTGCTCTCTCTTTTGATAAATTAACTGGTAGTACACATTTTAAGGTGTCAGTCAAAGCCCTTGTGCCAAAACTAATATAAAAATACTACTGAATCCAAATAAACCGCTCTTAAGGAATTTCAAGCTGAAATTGGTCCATGGCGTTTCTTGATTGCGGTGAAAGAAAACTAATTTAGCCAAAGTAGTACAGTGTCAAAACGTCTTGTAAAGATATTGGAGGCTAATGCCATTTTGGCACTCATACGAGAAGACCGCTTCTATTCTCTATGTTTGGATATAAAGTTTAGCCAGATCGAATCAAATTAGTAATCGCCGAACGTGCAAAGTACTTCCATCAGGACAGATTGGTCATATCCATTTTAAGGTAGACGAATACTGAATAGAAATATTGGCGGGGCATTCAAACCATTATACCGTCTAAATAACCCAAAGAGCTATAAAACATTTGGGTAAGAAAAAAACAATTTTCACCGTTTTGTTTTCCTAAAAAACAATATTTTGTATTTCTACATACTTTTTTTTACACATTTTCCATTAAAAATCATATCTCTAGCACATGAATGCACTTTCATTTCAGCAAATCATATAATCTGTAATATAGGATATTTGAAACAAACTGATAACAAAAAATTGCAGTTTTCTTGTTAATAAGTATAGTTTTACATTCTTTGAAAAAATGCCAGAAAATTGAATTTCATGAAAAACGTCATGAAAAATATCATCAATCGATGGGGCATGCTTATGCATATTATTTTAATAACATCGTATGTTAAAGAATAAAACAAAAAAACAAACATTTCACCGTTTCGTTTCCTAGAAAAACAATGTTTAAGTTCAAAATATCCCCAAAACAGACTGCCCAAATTCTGCACCTGCTGCAAGCACAGCCGGTCCTTGCCCTATTATTTATTTTCCTGTTATTCAGTTCTACCACAGAGTAATGTCGACAAAAATGCGCAGATGGAATGGAAACTGTGAAGATCTTGATCATTCTGGTTCCTAAGGAACAGTCTGATCTCAGTTTCCACTGTTTGTACAGACCTATGTGCCCGAAAACTTAGGATCTTTACGGTAGATATTGTAAGTGTATATTATAACTGTATATACTCCACAGTCAGTTGATTTGATGATGAACAATAACTCTGTTTGTTTTTTAAACAAGCAAAACAGAGTTCTTGCGGGATCGTCCACCTTAATGTACCATAGTCCAATATGTATATATAACCAGCAGGCCTTTGTATTATATTCTGTCTTGTTTTATACACAAAAACGGGTTTGAAGACGGTAGTCAACACATGAGTTTAAGCAAACTTGCTTGTTTATCTGTTTTTGTGATCCGCAATGATGCCATAATAATGTTGGGTAAAATGGTTTCATTTTCTCAGCCTACATAAATACGAATTCTCGTCATAAGGTAGTCCGTATACTATGAAAAGACGTTTGCATAGGACGGTTTTTGCTCTATGTCTTTTTTTATATCTATGTCTGTTTTTCTTAAATAATCATCAACATAGTACGTCTTTATAAGAAGAGCCTCTCCCACATATATCAATCTGGATTCGAGGATATAAAACTTGAGAATAATCTAAAACTCAAAATAAAGCACACTGATAGGCTGCTTCCGATGTGCTCGGAAGCAGCCAATCAGTGTGCTTTATTTTGAGTTTGAGAAACTCGGAAGCAGCCAACCAGTGTGCTTTATTTTGAGTTTGAGATTATTCTCAAGTTTTACTACCTCGAACCCTGGTATCACGTGTAAGGATTGGTCGCATAACAAAGTATATATTCGCTCCAATTTAAATATATATAAATTGGTTGGCCCTCACCATCGGTCATAAAACACTACCTCGTTATCTTCCATGATGCAGATTATATAGTATATATTTCTTGTTTTTTGGGGATAATTGGGCTCATTCAAGATAATAATGAAAATGCGCTGAAGCTGTAGCTAGTTGGCGTAGGTGGTGCTTAAACATTGGATAATTGCACGTGAACAGATTCTTTTAAATGGATTCTGCAATGTTCGTCTGTTACTTCAAGAAGCTCTTTCTCCAGAATCCTATTAAAACTTCGAATCGCCTTGTAGTGGCTTGACAAAATTTACCCTTACTTCAACAAAAAAAAAAAAAAAAAAAAAAAAAAAAAAACACACACATACACACACACGCAAAACACCAGCTTATCCTCGTATGAGCTCTGATAATTTGAGATCATTGGACTTATTCCGAGTCATTTGAACTACAGAAATCCGGTGACGCCGATGCTAAGAGTAGTAGAAAGTGTGGCAACTTCTCGTAAGTTCACAATGCAAAACCTCATGTCAGTGCTGATTCTGGGGTCATTACTTATACTTGTATTTACCTTTATCTGGCAAAATGTGCTTAATTTTACTATAAACGACTTCTGATAAGGACAGGAGTCTTAGGGGCATTTTGTAGGAAGTGTTTTGATTAGTTGGCTAATTGCAGTTCCTTGCCTCATAAAACATCTCCTTCCTGATACCATAGCCTTTTTCTCGGGTCATCAGCGTATACAAATAAAAATCTCAAATAGTTTCTTTGTAATAACTGGTAGTGTCAATATAAATGAATTGTATCGTCGTTAGTGTAGCACCTAAACGAAAACATTTTTGTTTCTTATACTGAAAACAAACATGCATCAGGATAGTCTTATGACATTTATTGACATTTATTCAGCATTATTAAATATAGATATACCCTTACTTGTAGTGTAAACATGCAAATATATTAGAAATTAAAGATATACTGTACCACAAATTGCAATTTCGATATCACTAAAAATCCATTATTGCTATTTAAGCTGGCAAACAATGTATTACGATCCATTAAGTTTCATTACGTGACATTGTGTTGAAATTAAAATCTCGAGTCGTATTTATTTAAACAATTGAGCCGCGGCACGACAAACCGAACAAAGTGGTTGCACGCCCAGCGCAGACTTAAATCAGCCTCGGCATCTGCCCAGTCTGATCAGAGTCTTTGCTGTCCGCATGAGGAAAGCTTTGACCCTTAGCTACCTTTTAAGCGCTAAGCAAAGTGTCTGGACGGTCTGGGCGGAAGCCCAGACTGATTTGAGTCTGCACTGGGCGCACAACCACTGTTTGTTTTCTCGTGTCGCGGCTCAATCAATGACTAGCGTCCCAAAATTAGGCAAACAGTGCAGATCCAAACCAAACTTATCAGAATCCAACTATTTGCATAAGACAGAGATGTTTCTCCTTAAAATAAAATAAAACAAAATGAAACAAGGCATCGCAGGCGATACAAATCCCCTCACAAAAGACTACTTGCTCGAGATATTGTCATACCCTACATTTGTGTGAAGTTATTTTAAAATCCATGGAGAAATGTAGGCGCTGGAGCGATGACAGAGGTTTTCTAAAAATAGCTACAGTGACCTTGACCTTTTAAGCGCAGCACCCTGAAAGTCAAACTTGTTCGAGATATTGTCATGCCCTACATTTGTGTGAGGTTATTTCAAAATCCATTGAGAAATATAGGCACTAGATCACTGACAAAGTTTTTCTAAAAATAGCCACAGTGACCTTGACCTTGGGCGCAGAACTCTGAAAGTCAAACTTGCTCGAGATATTGTCTTGCCCTACATTTGTGTGAAGTTATTTCAAAATCCGTCGAGAAATGTAGGCGCTAGAGCGCTGACAATTTTTTTCTAAAAATAGCCAGTGACCTTGACCTTGGGCGCAGAGAATGGAGGTGCTACAGCGATGACAAATTTTTTTCTAAAAATAGCCACAGTGACCTTGACCTTGGGTGCAGCACCCTGAAAGTCAAACGTGCTCGAGATATTGTCTTGCCCAACAGTTGTGTAAAGTTTTTTTTAAAATCCGTTGAGAAATATAGGCGCTAGTGCGATGACAAAGTTTTTCTAAAAATAGCCACAGTGACCTTGACCTTGGGCGCAGCACCTTTAAAGTCAAACTTGCTTGAGATAATGTCATGTCCTACATTTGTGTGAAGTAACTTTACAATCCGTTGAGAAATGTAGGCGCTAGAGTGATGACAAAGTTTTTCTAAACATAGCCACAGTGACATTGACCTTGGGCGCAGCACCCTGAAAGTCGAACTTGCTCGAGATATTGTCATGCCCTACATTTGTGTGAAGTTATTTCAAAATCCGTCGAGAAATGTAGGCGCTAGAGCGCTGACAATTTTTTTCTAACAATAGCCAGTGACCTTGACCTTGGGCGCAGCACCCTGAAAGTCAAACTTGCTCGAGATATTGTCATGCCTTACATTTGTGTGAAATTATTGCAAAATCCGTTGAGAAATGTAGGCGCTAGAGCGCTGACAAAGTTTTTCTAAAAAAATTGCCACAGTGACCTTGACCTTGGGCGCAGCACCATGAAAGTCGAACTTGCTCGAGATATTGTCATGCCCTACACTTGTGTGAAGTTATTTCAAAATCCGTTGAGAAATGTAAGTGCTAGAGCGATGACCAAAAGGTGAACGTACGTACGTACGTACGTACGTACTTACGTACGGGACAAAACCTATATCCCCTCAGCACTTCGTGGTGTGAGGGGATAATAAAAATATTTAATTTAAAAGTTAACTAGATCAGACACCCATTAATTGGCAAATGGATCATTGGTTTCGAAAGTGGCAATGTGTGTGCTGTTTTTTTGTGTGTTTTTTTCGAATTACGATTTTGCTAATGTGATAACCAAAAGTCACTAGCCTCTACAATGACATCGAGTTGATGTGCACTGCATAACCTACATCATCATATGGCGTGTGAGGGGAGGTAATCCAAACTATGACATCAAGTTGCCATTCCATCAAGTTATCATTCCATTTTGTACCTTACAGTGTACGTAGCGTTTCGGCAAATTTTAGCCAAAGTAGGAAATAACTTTAACAAATTCATGCATATATAATTTTTTTAATTTACTTTATTGTCGTGTCTTTTTAATTCGCGCTTTAGTATTATCTTTTATTATTCGTAGATTGTACAAGACGTAATAATTACAGTATTCTACAATTTCAGTTAGAGCTCTATTTTACAAAACTTTGCAAGATACTTGAATTCGCCAGTCCGTCGATTGGGAAATAGTGCCGACAATTTATCTTTTGCCAATATTAAGCAGGTTTTTACCCCTCAGAATTGTCCGTTTTAATTGTGTCTTCAATGTGAGTATTAAGGTAGATGGATACGGATTAGAAATATTGGCGGGGCATTCAAACCATTATTATACCATCTACATGTAAATAACCCAAAGAGCTATAAAACATTTTCATAAGAAAACAAAATCACCGTTTTGTATTTTTACATACTTTTTTTTACACATTTTCCATTACAATTCATATCTCTAGCACATGAATGCGTTTTCATTTCTGCGAATCATATAATCTATAATAAAGGATATTTTAAACAAACTGGTAAAAAATGGAGTTATCTTGATAATAAGTATATTTTGACATTTTTTTATAAAAATGCGAGAAAATTGAATTTTATGAAAAAGTCATGAAAAGTATATTCAATCGATGAGGCGTGCTTATGCATATTATTTTAGTAATACTTACATTGTATGTTACAGAATAAAACAAAAAAAAAATTCCACCGTTTTGTTTCCTAAAAAAACAATGATTAAGTTAAAAAATATCCCCAAAACAGACTGCTCAAATTCTGCATCTGCTGCAAGCACAGCCGGTCATTGCCCTAGTATTCATTTTCCTGTTATTCCGGTTCTACCGTAGAGTAATGCATACAAAACTGTGCAGATGGGATGGCACCTGTGAAGACCTTGATCATTCTGATTCCTAAGGAACAGCCTGATCTCGGTTTCCGCTGTTTGTACAGACCTTTCTGTCCGAAACCTTAGGGTCTTTACGGTAGACATTGTAAGTGTGTGTTATAACTGTATATACTCCACAGCTGATCGATTTCACCATGAACAATAGCATTCTTTAGTTTAAAAAAAATCAATATAGAACTTCTTTAAAGGCGCTGGAAGTTTAAGTAAGGTTAAGGGCACTGTGACCGTGTATTGCCACTATGTTCTAGTCTGCTCGTTTATAAATATTTCGGGACAGGTGGGTGCATGACATCGTAATGACGTCGCATCGACGCCAATCCGACGTCATTTCGATGTCATTTGCGCGCTGGGTACTTGTAACCTTTCTTTAGGATCAAACAAGAAAAGCGTCATTTACAGAACTGGAACAAGAAAAAAAAGGACAAACGTAGAGAAGAAAAAGCCATGACTGTTTGGTCCAAATTGCAGGCTTACTGCAAACATTACTTATTCTCCAGTGCGTAAAGTATTGCTTTCAAACTTGACAGTCTGAGTAGAATATCCATGTCCATATGACGCGATGAATTGAACAAGATTTAGGTTTAATTCAAGTATCAATGACCCATTACTGCATATGACACAGACAATGGAATTACATTGTTGCTCTGAGGCCCAAAGTAACATTAATACAGAATTAAATGAGCCGCGACACGAGAAAACCAACAATGTGGTTATGCGCCCATCGCAGACTCAGATCAGCCTGGGCATCCACCCAGTCTGATCAGAGTCTTCGCTAATCGCTTAAAGGGTAGCTAAGGGTCTCAGCTACCTCCATGCGGACAGCGAAGACTCTGATCAGACTGGGCGGATGCCCAGGCTGATCTGAGTCTGCGCTGGACGCACGACCACATTGTTGGTTTTGTCACGTCGCGGCTCATATAAAGCAAGCTTCTTGATCTTTCGGAAGACTTTATTTCTGTGTATCTTTTTATGGCGATTATATCATTCTTTTGTGGTGAATAAACAAATTCTGCATAAAATGCTAAAAGTACAACAGGTCATCCTAACATTTTGCAGATGCCTTTATGTTGTTTCGCCCAATTAAGACTCTGGTTTCTCTGGTTTCGTTACCAAATATTCTCAGGGTCACTTAGGAGGCTTTATTAGCGGAAACTACGTAGTCTGGCCCATGTTTCTGCTTCTGAATGTGTTCTCTGCTCTTGAAGGAACTCTTTAAAATTGTAATCTCAATACGCCTTACTTTTTGTTGTTAAGAGAAAGCTTTATAAAGAAAAGACCAAAGAGTAATTTAAAACCTAAAAAGTGATAGTTACTGAAAATGTATGTAGGTCTACACTGCTCAAACACAAAGAGAAAAGCGTTCTAGCAATCATTATTTCCATTTCTTTCACACATTTTCGGGTGTTCCCAACGTTTTGACGTTAAACTGAATTTGCTGTTATAAAAAGAATGCATTTTTTTGGAACAAAATGGCCAGTCCGTGCATATCTAATGACGTTATAAAGATTTTTGCTGTTGTAATTAGTGCCGTTATCAAGAGGGTTGACTGTACTTATATGCACTAAAGAATAATAAAAAAATCTTGACGTCACTTCCGTATGCTCATTTATTATATACCGAGAACAATCTTCATCAGCTTAACATTGAATTAACTGTGCAATATTGTGCCGCATAACGCACAGAGTCAAGTGCAGATTGCACGGAACTTGGAGTCATGTTCACAAGAACTACTTCCGAGTTGAGAGAAACAAGTTTGGCAGCTATTTTATCGTGAAGAGCAATTAAAAAACTCGTAAAATGATGGCACCAAAGTTGGTATCGCTTTATGAATTGCACCAAAAACAATTATATACTAGTCAAAAGTTCTAACCGATCACTTTCTTTTTTATCATTTTTTCCTCAATACTGTTAGCAAGCTCACGGTTTAATTTACAGCCACACATAGGTGAATATATCGGTAAACCATACCATTAAATGGTTTAGCAATATACAGTGCACTGTTTCCAGGAGGCACAGATGAATACGGATACCCCCATTTTCAAAATTAACAAGAACTTGCATTTAGTGGTTGGGTACGGTTTAACATTTCAACACAAAACGAACACTCGCATGCACGAAGAGTGTTCATTTCTGCATAAATTTGTTTCTTCAGTTATTGCTTTAGTAATGAGGTGGTTTTGTTCAGGTAAAAAGGTATTTTTCACAAACTGTGACGAAATGCTGAATTTTGTGAATTTTAATATTGCGGGTTCTTATGTTCATCGGCGCATCCTAGATGTAATGTTAACAATTTTGTCAAACCTTTTAATGGCTAAGTTGACTGACACATCTGCCTATTTGGGGATGTAGATAGAACTGAAAGATTGTTTTGGGCTTTGAAGAAAATCGATAGAATGTAAGTGGCCGGTTAGAACTTTTGGCTAGTATATATGATTTACCTTTGGTCTATCACTATAGCGAATAACCATGGCGATTTTCGAAATAGCTAAACAGAATACGATTGGAAAATGGCGCCCAGTTTTTTTTAATGTAAACATTTGTTTACTGACGTGAGTCCTATACCAAAACATCACTTTCCGCCGTCAGGCATGATTTTTGTATTTATAGCGGCACCAAATGACATAATGTAATTTTAAAGTTAAACCTATTTATGGTTTGATATACCAATATTTTTTATTACCTAATTTCAGAGTACTGATGAAACTTGCAGATTAAGAACATAAAAGGTCATTTGATTTATATTGTGAAATATTAGGCACTCGCTCATATGGCGGAGACGTACTCGGAAGCTCATGCGCTTTTCGCCATATGAACTCGTGCCGAATATTTTCCAATATAAATTCAATAACGTACAAACACCAATTTTTCGTTCTAAAATAAATTAAAACGAAATTCACCTCTACCTATCACTTTTCGTTTACTTTGGTTTGCCTCATTTGGTTGACTCTTCGCTTAGGCACCGATTCTGACTTATTCAGAGATCATTTACCGGTGTACACACGAAAGAAAGGTGTACACTTAAACATGTTACTTCGTGATTACACGGCTTTCTGAGACAATCAGATTAATCCGGGGATATTAGTGACACGCGAGTCTTTGTTCGCCAGTCTAACTTTTATTTTATGGCAAAAACTCCAATTACGATGCCAATGAACTGATTAATTGCATTAGGTTATCAGTCAGGCCATCTATATACAATATACATGTACGAGACCTTTGTACAAGAAAGCTGTTTTTAGATTCCCTAAACATCACACAAATGCATAGGTAAAAATCGCGATCGTTATGTTCGCGTACACAAACGTTTTTTTCGTTATGGAGGATGTATTTTTGTTGTTGATGTTTCAGGAAATTTGGTTTACGTAACACGTAACTTGTTACAATTATCTTAACAACCTGCACGTTTCTTCTTCACTCCTACAGATTCACAGTAGAGGCTTTTCGCGGCACAGCCGCGTATAATTTCAGTATTATTCTACATTTCACAAAACTTCATCGGTCAAATTACGCGTATGTCACAATTTAGCCAATAACAACAATTGTCAATGCCTATTATTTAATCTTCGTTTTTCAGCTCACCTGGCCCGAAGGGCCATAGTGAGCTATTGCCATACCAAAGCATCCGGCGTTTGTCGTGCGTCGTTCGTCGTGCGTCGTCCGTCAACAATTGAAAACAAATTATTCAAACATCTTCTTCTATAAAACCACTGGACCCATGGTTCTCAAATTTCACATGGAGCATAACCTGACGCCAAGGTCTCAGAATTGTAAAATTGGGTCAGGTCGAATATCCAAGATGTCCGCTGTTACTAAAAATAACAAAAATAAAGAAATCATCTTCTTCTCCAGAACCACTTTGTATATTTGTCTGAAATTTGGCATGAGACATTAGTGGAACATTGGTATTCAGAATTGTAAAAATAAAAAAAATCTGTATTGGAGTTTTGTCGCAGTGACTTACTTTCTGTTTACGAGTGTATTTTTGCTCAATTGCCAATGTCCAAAAACAACGAATTTGAACAACTTCAAACAACTTCTGCTCTAAAACCTCTGTACCCATGGGTCTCAAATTTCACATGCAGCATGACCAGACTGCAAAGTTTCAAAATTGCAAAACTAGATCAGGTCGAGATTCCAAGATGGCCGCCGTTACTAGAAATAGCAAAAACAACAAAATCAACTTTTTCTCCAGAACCATTGGGTATATTTTGTTAACAGTTTGCGTGGAAGATTAAGTGGATCTTGGAATTAAGATTGTAAAAATGAAAAAATCTATAGCGGAATTAGGTCACAGTGACCTACTTAGCGTTTAAAAGACCGATTTTGCTCAAATGCCAATATTTCAAGAAATCTTAAATGGATTCTGGTCAGATTTGGTCAGAAATGGCCGTTGAATAAAATTATTTCAAATTTGTGCCAATTGACTATCCAAGATGGCCACCAGGGGGACTGTTACTAAAAATAGCACAGACACAAAAATGACAATTTCTCAAGAACCTTTTAAATGGAATTGGACCAACTTTGTGTCAGAATGTTCCTTGCATGAAGCCATTTTGATTAATTGCAATTTGGCAATCCAAGATGGTCGCCATCTGCCGTTACTAAAAATAGCCAAAAACATGAAAATATCAATATCTCAGTAACCGCTGAATGGATTTTGAAGAAATTTGTGGCAAAATGATTCTTGCATTAAAATGTTTCAAACGTAACTAAATATAGACAAGTCAAGTTGGTCTCTGTTACTAAAAATAGCAAAATGTGAAAATTAGAAAATCTCAATGGAATTGGACTAATTTTGTGTCAGAATGATCCTTTCATGGAGCCGTTTAAATTTTTTGCATTTTGGCATTCCAAGATGGCTGCTACAGTACAGACAACATTCAAACTACCCAGTGGATTTCACCGCAACCACCACGGTAATTGAATGGTACCGCCTCGGGAATGCCCTGTGAATGACGCGGGAACGCCGCGGAACGCACCGCTGTTCCAGACCATTCCATTCCATTGGGACCGCTGAATGGAATGGTCACATGTAAAAGCGGATCATCAATTATTGGACGAAATAATTATTTATTCATTTTTCTGCCGTTGCCAAATTTAGCTACTTTATATCATATTCGCTGATGTGTTATTGATTTCTAGAGTTTGTCTTTTTTTCCAATTTGATTTTTTTCTGCTTCTTTCTTGTATCACTCCTACTTATATATTTTTGTTGTAAGATATATTTTCGGCGAAATAATTACATTACGTATCACATTACACACTCTTACATAATACTTTCTCAAAGGCAACGCCTCCTCAGAAGAGTTATCGATTGACAGTCAACAAGTTATTTTATCGATGTTGGTTCAATTTGCGGGATGTGTAGGTTTTCCTGGTAATACACACTCCAATTGATAATCGGATTATATCACCTGGCCCCTATTGTCAAGCCACGCATTCTTATTTTATTTTCCCATTAAGATCTTATGATAAATCTTTATCATTATTATTATTATTCTAATAATTATAATAATAATAATAATAATTATTAATATTATTATTACATCTGCTTCTTGTTTATTTTTTCAATTTACCGAATGGGCACCGTTATCATAAAAATAATAACATTTTATTTATTTTATTAAACAGACACGATACTCCATTATAATAATAATAATAATTATTATTATTATTATCACATCTCCTTTTTTTTTTCTTTTTTTTTTTTTTTTTTTTTGTTTTCCAAATGAGCACACTTATCATAAAAACAGTCATTTTTTCTGTCTTTATTAAACAGACATAATGATCTATGCCCCAGAATGATCCAGTCGAGCATTTCGCATCTCTCTCTCTCTCTCTCTCTCTCTCTCATATCACATAAAAAATCACATCAAAATGGTAACTATCAATTTCTGTCTCCGTTTTCCTTTTAATTTATTTTTTTATCAAAATTTACTCATCTTTTCCATCTGTCTCTCTTTCTCTCTCTCTCTCCCCCTCTCTCTCTCTCTCTCTCTCTCTGCATCATAATGATAACGACTCTTCTTATCTGCATTGTTCTCCGTTTGTTTGTTTTTCAGTTTTGCTCGAAAGGATCTTATCTTTCACAAAGTCTTTCTCTCTGTCTGTCTCTTTTTCTCTCTGACTTCTCTCTCTCTCTCTCTCTCTCTCTCTCTCTCTCTAACCAAATAGAATAAATCATTATATAATGTTTTCAATATACATATATTGCATGGCTTTGATCACTTATCCTCTCTCTCTCTCTCTCTCTCTCTGTTACACCCCGCTGTAAGCGCATCATAATGGCAATCACCTGCTTTTATCTCTATTCTTCTGCGATGCTTTTTTTTCGTTTAGGTTTGATTGGTTATTCCACATTTTTACTATCTCTCTCTCTCTCTCTCTCTCTCTCTCTTTGTTTTACACCCCGCTGTAAGCGCATCATAATGGTAATATCTTGCTTTATCTCTTTTCTGCGATGCATTTTTTTTCGTTTACGTTTGATCAGTTATTCCAAATTTTTACTCTCTCAATCTCTCTCTCTATCTCTCTCTCTCTCTTACTGCCCACTGGAAGCGCATCATAAAGCTTATCACTTGCTTTATCTCTATTATTCTGCAATGCATTTTTCGTTTAAGTTTGATCGGTTATTCCACATTTTACTCTCTCTCTCTCCCTCTCTCTCTCTCTCTCTCTCTCTCTCTCTCTCTCTCTCTCTCTCTCTCTCTTACACCCCGCTGTAAGCGAATCATAATGGTAATCACTTGCTTTATCTCTATTCTTCTGTGGTGCTTTTTTCGTTCAGGTTTGATCAGTTATTCCACATTTTACTCTCTCTCTCTCTGTCAGTCTCTCTCTCTCTTACATCCCGCTGTAAGCGGATCATAATGATAATCATTTGTTGTATCTCTGTTCTTCTGCGATGCATTTTTAGCTCGCCTGAACGAGGTTCAGGGAGAGCTATTGTACTACCCCGGCGTCGGCGTTGGCGTTGGCGCCGGCGTCGGCGTCAGCAAAATGTTAAAGTTTTACGTTAAAGTTTTTTATGTGATGGGCAAGGCGCTGTCAGGCGAGCTATCCTGTCCCTGTGGCAGGTCTTGCTTCGTTTAGGTTTGATCGGTTATTCAACATTTTTTATTCTCTCTCTCTCTCTCACTCTCTCTCTCTCTCTCTCTGTTACACCCCGCTGTAAGCGAATCATAATGGTAATCACTTGCTTTATCTCTGTTCTTCTGTGATGCATTTTTTCGTTCAGGTTTGATCAGTTATTCCACATTTTACTCTCTCTCTCTCTCTCTCTCTCTCTCTCTCTCTCTCTCTCTTACTCCCCGCTGTAAGCGCATCATAATGATAATCATTTGCTGCATCTGTATTCTTCTGCGATGCATTTTTTCGTTTAGGTTTGATCGGTTATCCCACATGTTTCTCTCTCTCTCTCTCTCAGACTCTCTCTCTCTCTCTCTCTCTCTCTCTCTATCTTACACCCCGCTGTAAGCGCATCATAATGGTAATCACTTGTTTTATATCTATTCTTCTGCGATGCATTTTTTCGTTTAGGTTTGATCCATTATTCCACATTTTTACTCTCTCTCTCTCTCTCTCTCTCTCTCTCTCTCTCTCTCTCTCTCTCTGACCAGCCAAAAGAATGACAAATCGTTTATCTTCATTCTGATGTGTTTTATCAATTTATAATATTTTATTTTATATATATGATAATCATTTGCTGCATCTCTATCTTTCTGCGATGCATTTTTTCGTTTAGGTTTGATCGATTATCCCACATGTTTCTCTCTCTCTCAGACTCTCTCTCTGTCTCTCTTACACCCCGCTGTAAGCACATCATAATGGTAATCACTTGCTTTATACCTATTCTTCTGCGATGCATTTTTTCGTTTAGGTTTGATCCATTATTCCTCATTTTTACTCTCTCTCTCTCTCTTTGCTCTCTCTCTTTGCTCTCTCTCTCTCTCTCTCTCTGACCAGCCAAAAAGGGTTACAGATCGTTTATCTTCATTCTGATGTGTTTTATCAATTTATAATATTTTATTTTATATATATTTTGCATGGCTTGATCATTTATCCACTCTCTCTCTCTCTCCCTCTCTCTCTCTCTCTCTCTCTCTCTCTCTCTCTCTCTCTCTTTCACCCCGCTGTAAACGCATCATAATGGTAATCATTTGCTTTATCTCTATTATTCTGCGATGCAGTTTTTCGTTTAGGATTGATCCACTATTCCTCATTTTTACTCTCTCTCTCTCTCTCTCTCTCTCTCTCTCTCTCTCACTCACTGACCAGAAAAAATGGTTATAGCTCGCTATCTTCATTCTGCTGTGTTTCATCAATTTATAATATTTTATTTCATATATATAGTTTGCATGGCTTGATCATTTATCCTCTCTCTCCACCCCCCCAACCCACCCCCCCCCCCCCCAACCCCCCTCTCTCTCTCTTTCCACTTTAGTGCAGAAGCTAGTCCTGAAATGTATAACACTGTGCAGATAACACGTGTGACATCTGACGTGGCGTGAGAATACGCGTCTTTGGCATCTGGAAATATACACAGTCTGGCTCAGGGGAATAATCCAGATCAGAATGTTGCTGAAAAACCAGCCTGAATGAGAAATGAGAAGGCAAAGTATACTTTCCAAGCGAATGAAAAAAGAGATGAGGTTGGTACTATCCTCTAATTTTTAGAGTGAATGGCCCAATATTAAGAGCAAATATTTGTCAACGGTAAAACAGAGGCCCCAAATGGGGAAACCGCATTCCATATTGGACTTTGTGTCACATTTACTGATAAAGTGTTCACACTATCCCTTCGCTGGAAAATGTGTGTGTGTGTGTGTGTGTGCGTGTGCGCGCGTGTGTGTGTGTGTGTGTGTGTGTGTGTGTAGCATCGGCCAGTGAGGGGGGACCCGGGGAGGGGGCTGGCTAGCTTGAAAAGCATATCTGAAGATGGGAGTGGGAAGGGGCTGGGGTTTGAGGCGTTTTCAGGGTCGTTGTGTGTCAAGCGTATTGAAAGTTAGTTCTTTATCCTACAATATACAAAACTATGCTCCGCATCCCGTCGCGTCTGTTCTTGTTTTACATTACAGAATCTTTTCTTTTCTATAATTTTTATAAAGATGTTCCTCAGAAGGCTCAATGTAACAAATCCGTGGCAAAAATCCCCTGGCACCCAGTTTGTCCGTGTCGTGGTTTAGCAGTCTGAGCAGTGTCATTTATGTTCACTGTACATTTCTTATGACCCCATTGAATGATGTTTCGAACTTGTCAAACAGTATAGACGCGCGGACTGATTACGGTCTTTACTGTTGGCACATATGCAAGCACATCCCTTAATTGTGCAGTCAGAGAACCATTGCTTCTTATATTTTTTAATAGCCATTTAGATTTAAACTAATCCCTTTTGGGCACTTACATTTTGTTTGTTTGTTTAATGCAGCAAGGCTGGATTAAGGTAAATGGGTACATTTTCACGGGCAGATAACTCTACTATTTCAAAGCAAAGAATTTGCACCCATAGTAGCAAATTCTGTCCAGGAATAGACACCCTTTGGAAGGGACTCCTCCCGGAAAAAGGAAGGAAGACTGGATGTTGCTCCCTAGTATGAAAATGATGGAAACATGAAGTTGTATCCATACACCTATTAATGTGTTTATACCTCACTTTTGTGTCACGTAAATGTCTACCTCAAGGCCTGACGCTGCATTTATCAAAATAGTTATTGTTAGTTTCAAATCTCTGCATTCCCTGAGACAGTTTCCTTAGAAACTGCAAGGAAACTACCGTAGTAAACTGGCCAAAGCTACTGCATCGCGCTATTGAACGCCCTACGCAGGTTGCCTAGGTATTGAAAATTGCACATGACCTGATCAGACAGTGCAACCTGATAAACAGTTAACCCTGATGGAAAGCAGGCATTTTCTACAACCGATTTAAGTCATGGCCAGAACATATGCGCTGACCAGATTGCATGTGCGAGTCGATTTTTCCATATACTGAATGCGCATGCGCTGGCCAGACTGTATGTTATTTGTCGACAACCAAAGACTGCGCATGCGTTGACCGTATAGCGCATGCGCGGGTGCATGCGCTTTTTATGTCATGGCCTGAACAAACTATTATACGCTGGCCAGGATGCGTGCAATGTCTAACCAAAAAGTTATTAAACATTTTCTACAGTCGATTTCAGTCATGGCCTACACAAATTCCGCATGTGCTGACCAGACTGCATGTGCAGTCCGAACTGCGCATACGCTAAATAGACTGCGCATGCTCTGGCTAGATTCATGTCGCTTATCTACATCTACAGACTGCGCGTGCGTTGACCATTCTACGCCTGCGCGGCCTGCGTGGTACATTTTCATTAGTATATTCATTCGCTCATGCAGACTTACTGACGCACGCAGCGTTGAAGCGCTTTAACGTTGTATCTACGTTAGTTTAACCACATGAGGGCGAATCAAAATTGATTCAAAATTGATTCAAGAAAACCAACGATGGATTACAGTTGTTTCAGCATTGTTTCAAGACTGAATCTCCTACTACACATACCCCCCCCCCCCCCCCCAATCGACAAAGTGAATATTGAAGTGAACTGAGGCTCACGTATGTTTCGGAGACACCTTGAAACAAAATGCTTAGGAAATCGTCAACCTATCCTCTTCCACATACGAGTTATCTGGCGATATTATCATTGTGCGCATGTGCACTACTAATTTTTTGTCGTGCAGATAATGCAGGGAATTCTAAAATCACTTATAATCTCCAACATCTTGTACTCAGACTTTACATGTGAGGTTTAAATTCTTCAAATTCTCAGATTATCTCTTTGAATTAAAAATATGGCGTTTTTAAGGCATTATTATTGCTGTACATGTAAGTCTTTTCCAAAGTTTTTTCAAAAACATTTTTGTTATGTCAGTTGTTTTCTTTTCATGGTAACAAAACTGGAAGATTTGTTGCGCTCCCACTAACCGTTACGATTTCCAATTTCTATTGAAATCCCATTGATAGTGGCTTTTAAAACAGTCTTTGAAAATAGGATGGATGCCTTGTGATTTTACTTCCTTTTCAACAGTATTTCAGTTATATCAGGTCAATGGGAGGATGATAATGAAAGGCTGTGTGCAATGGAACCCCGTTAACGGTAGGAAAGATTCTCGCCTCGAGCCGGGATCGAACCCAGTCCGCTAGTTCAGTAGGCCAGCGCTTAACCCACTGAGCTACCGGGGCTCCTAACAGTCTTTGTGAAGGAATCACAGTTCCCTGAGTTGTGGTTCAAATGGTGTCAATTTTCGATTTCTTGGCAGCTCTAGTGAAAGTTCGTAACTCCGGCATTTGTCATGGCAACAAATGGATATTCATGTGTAGTATATGACACACAGTATATTAACACATACGGGTGTGTTTCAAGCAGTGATAGGGTTGAGTTAAATGTTGGGACACCAAATATCGATTTTACGTATTTATTGCTAAAGTTTACCATCCGCCGTTTATCGCTACAGTGCAAACCCTGATAAGACCGCTTCTACAAACTGGGTACAAACTGATGTTTTCGGGTATTACGGCACACTTCGAACATGCAGGTTAGCTGGTGCATCTTCGCAGTGTGTCCGTATTTTCTCGTAAACTTCCAATGCCGTTCTGGCCCATTTCTGGCCCGAATTAAACCAGCCGTTGTTGAAAAGGACCGTCAATGCCTTTTATAGTAAAACAAATTGGCTACATTGTAGGTAGCCCCGCCCCTCCCCCCACCCCTCCCCCCTCCCACGCATCCCCGAAAAAAGTTAAGCAAGACCATTATTGAAAATTCTATTGCAATGAAGTCTCGTGTTGGCCGTTGGCAAAAAGGGAATAAAGCTCTCCGCATGATTCATAGGTCACGGGTTCGATTCACGTGGTTCGATTTCGGTCGAGTTCAGCATCTGGGTTTTTCTTAATTTATCACCATTTCACTCATTCCCTCATCGGCCCGAAGCGTGCGGGCGGAGCCTCGGTAGCTCAGTGGGTTAAGCGTTGGCCTACTGATCTCGCGGACCGGGTTCGAGTCCCGATTGAGGCGAAAAATATTTCCTGCCGTAAACGGGGTTCCATTGCACACGGCCTTTCATTATCATTCTCACATCGTCCTGATATGACTGAAATAATGTTGAAAAGGACGTAAAATCGCAAGTCATCCATCCATCCGAAGCGTGCGCATGACCGAGTCATTCGTGCCTTCGAATTCGGATAACAGGGCCACACGTTCGAATCTAAACGTTCCTTCTTCATTGCACTCTGCCTTCGTCTTGAAATGACTGAAAAACTGATACAAAGGGTGTCAAACCCGCCTGCGCAGTACTGAAAAAAACATTATGAAGTGCTGGAAAGATTCGAATTGTACAAACCCAGACCGACCTGTACATATGTGCAGTCAGGATCAGAGCTTTACAATATTTGCCAGTCACCAATCATATTTTTCTAGAAGCATCTTTAATTTGCTCGACCCGGTACCACACTCGACCTGGCCATCTAGCGGTCCCGGGTTCGAATCTGGCTGGAAGCGGGATTCTGTCCAACCGTAAACGGATTCCTTTGCAAACAGCTTTTCGTGGTCATCCTCTCATCGTTCTGATACGAGTCGAATAAGTTAAAAAAAGTTAAATCATGTCATTCATCCAGCATTGGATTTCAGGGTAAATCCTAATAGTAGTATTTCAATTCTCATATCGACGGCCCCCCCCTCCCCCCCCCCTCGCACCTCAGTGGAACGAATCCACAGCCGCAGTAACGGGCCCCTCCCCCCCCCCTCGCACCTCAGTGGAACGAATCCACAGCCGCAGTAACGGGGCGCCGATCTTCCATCCATAAAAATATGTCCCAGTATTTAGAGTAAGGATTGATACTAGATAATCCCGTAAATTTGACAGAATTGAGCCGCGCCATCACACAAACTGAGTAGAAAATGCGCCAAGCGAAGATTCAGATCAGCCGCGGAATCCGTCCAGTCTGATCAGAGTCTTCACTGTCGGCATTGAGATAGCTTTGACACTTAGCTACCGTTAAAGTTCAAAGCGAAATCTCTGATCAGACTAAACTGTTGCTTAGGCTGATCTGAGTCTTCCCTTGGCTAACATGCCTTTTTCTCGTGTCGCGGCTGACTGACAATTATTGTCCGTTACACAGTGGGGCTCCATTCGGGGAAATGTGTCCGTTATGAATTGAGGTTCTCTTCGGGGAACTGTGAATATGTCCTGTCTTGGATAAACTTGGAGCCTTGGTTGGTTGTTTGTTTTGGGTTTAATTGCTCTTTGAGATAGTATTTCAGTCTAAATCAAGTCGTCTCGATAAAGAAGAAAGGAGGCAGGAGAAAGAACATGAAAAGAGATGTGGTAGATGAGAGAAAAACTATCGAAACAGCCCCCACCCGCACCTACTGCAAATTGCAAGCACAGTAGGCCCTTGTCCTACTATTTATCCAAATCAGTAGGACGCTCCTGCACTGAGAGTTATCTAGCACCATCGCCTAACCACATCACCTCTCAGTGGTTGATGGTAGGTGATTGCCACGGTGATTGCAGTTACCCAACGTCGTCGGCGGTGCCAGCTTCACCAAACCGGCAAAGCTGTACATGTTCAAGTTTTACACAACATACGTGAAGAAGCGTACCTGATATGCTTTCAGGGACTGCCCAGCGGGCACATGACGTTGATATGACGTCATACTGACGTCGATACGATGTTATGACGTCGCATCCATGTCAGTACGACGTCATTTCAACGTCATGTGCCTGCTGGGTGTTGTCTCCTTAAACAAGCACGACTTAACAAACAACGGTTTGGGGTTACCTTTTATCTATATATTTATGTGTTTATTTATTTGAGTTGTTGTTGTGGATGTTTTGTTGCTTTACGTCAAAGGTAAACAGCTACGGTCGTATCGGGACGGTCTGTTAACCTAACCACACTATTTCTGGGCAGGCTTAGACCTCCTAATATAAGCGGTTAACCAGTACTAAGTGCACATACTTTCGCCAGTAACTGGCAATTGTTCTTCTTGAATCAGCGGAAGAAGGAACGAAAGTATGTGGCAAGACCGGGTATCGAACCCGGGACCTCTGACTCTTGAGTCAGACGCGCTACCGAATGCGCTACACGGCTTGCCCTTTGCACCATTGGCCAAATGGACTGTGATCAGTCAGCCATCCAGCATGCACACCACATTGAATCAGCGTTGATTCAACGTCGTGATGTCGAAGTATGTTGCCCGACCGGGTATCGAACCCGGGACCTCTGGCCTTTGAGTCAGACGCGCTATCGACTTCGCTACGCGACCTGCCCCTTGCCCCCATTGGCCAGATTAATACAAATGAAAGGACTGTGATCAGTCAGCCATCCAGCATGCACACCACATTGAATCAACATTGAATCAACTTTGAATCAACGTCGTAACGTAGAATAAACGTCAAGTCGTTGAATCAATGTTGATTCAATGTTGTGTGCCTAGTTGGATTCATGATCTAATTTCTATTTATATGATGCGGATAATGAGTATGCAATGCCTGAAGGCAACTTTACTTTTTTTTCGTGACTCGACAATAATGTAACACAGTTGAAACACGTTTGCACCTGCGCACTGGGAGTCATTTGATGATAAATATAAATTGACTGATTGGTTGATTTGGGTTTGAGACAGTATTTCAGTCTTTCCGAGAGAGAGAGAAAGGGGAGAAATGATAAATGAGAGAAAATGTCCAAACAACCCCCACCCGCACCTACTGCAAGCACAGTAGGTCCTTGCCCTACAATGTTCCAAACCAGCAGGACGCCCCGGCACTGGAAGTTACACGCAGCAACATCGCATCGAAGGGCTCTATGCACTAAAACGCCTTGTAGGCTCGGACAAAATCTTGCCTCCGGCGAGACTCGAACACGCAACCCCGTGGTCTGGAGAGCTAACCACTCGGTCGCTGCATGACAAGTATGCGAACTACGCATTTCTAGGCCAGCATGTGGACAAAACCATGTGTATTCTGGATCAGTTTAGGGGAATCAATGAAGACACCACACTTTAGCAGACTGATCTTGGTGTGCACATTTTACAGTGAAGAACCTGGTCCTAACGGCATGGTCTGATCCAGGCCTGCAAAGTTTGTTATCTTCCTAACAAAGTTTCATCCCGTTTCTTTGCTCTAAGAGGTTATAGTGTGCCAATATTTAGAGTTGCTATTGATCACAGCACCCGTTATTATTGTTGAATGCTGTATGAAAAGAAATGAGGAAAAAACAAAAATAACAAAAATATATTTTATCGCAACTTCTGGAAATACCGCACCCAAGGTCCCAAAAGGAAATATCCTCACCCCCGCTTCCCCCATCCAAGAAAGACAAACAAGACCATTTTTTTCATTCCATTGGCAAAACACTTTAAAACAACACCATCTGTGTGCTCCATTTAAGGTCCCAATATTTAGAGTAAAATTGACCGGCTAACACAAGAGGCCAATAAACAATAATTCATGAGACTTCGACGGTATCTGTGCACCAATATCGATAGTGTAAGATATTGGAACACCTTAACGACTTCACCCTAAAAATTAGAGCAAATGGGGTAGGAGCGGGGGCAAAGACGCAGTTGTCAGTTTAGTGACATAAACGTACAGTTTTTTTAAGTTTATCGATGGACGGTTCGATTGTGAGACTCTTAATTTGGATAGTGATAGTGTTTTGGAAATCTGGATGTAAATACAATGCAGGAGTCTATTCCATATACATCTTCACTACCTTCCCAACTTTCTGATTTAAAATTTAACTCGTTGATGCCTAGCGTCCCATTACACACAAAAGAGCGCAAGCAATGAAGACGCCTCACAGCAGATGTCTCTGATCTTAGCGTCGCATCAGGGCGAACACATTTTGCATTCAACATAGAAAATTCGAGAGAGTAAACGTCAAATTAAGCACTCCTGATGTTGGAAATGGACCCGCCCGTCTGAAGGTAGAGGAGTACCCTAGGCACTAACGAGCCCACTCCGTAGCCTCTCAACTTTCTGTAAAACAAAGCCATTTTTTGTTTTATTACCGATTTTTTCTGCTATCATAAAGTCTCTGAACGGACTGCGCATATGCAGAGCTAGGCTTAACATGCCGTGTTCGTGTATACCGTTAGGCCGACTTTCCTCGACACGGCGCAGATTTAAACTCTGATTGCGCACTTCCGCACTGGGAACACTCGGCGCCAGGTGTGTGTAACTATGGTTACGTACCTCTGGGCCACTTGGGTAACGTCGTTACGAGAATTGAAACAGAACAGAAAAGAAATTTTCCCCAGGGCGGATATGATGCTCTCGTTGCTGTTAGCCCTGATGGACTATCCGTGACGATAAATCGAAGAAACAACAACACAGGGCGGATATGATGCTCTCGTGGCTGTTAGCCCTGATGGACTATCCGTGACGATAAATCGAGGAAACAACAACACTGGGAAATAAATATGACATACATACTCACAGACCAGCCTGTGCCCCCACCCAATCCTCATTCCCCGCCCCACGCCCCCTCCCTCCTCAAAAAAGAAAATTAAATAAAAATGGGCATACATGCAGTCTGCCAATCTAGTGTCAAATGAATGTCATAAACCAAAGGAAGTGTCTCCGGGTACGGTACCGTATCCCTTGACCTTGGGTCTCCAGGTACGGAACCGTACCCCGAGATTCGGGGTCTCCAGGTACGGAACCGTACCTGGAGACAGTCCTATGAGGATTGGCTCCGGGTACGGCAGTAAGTTTTCAATACTGTGCATTAAGTAATTTTACCCATTTAATATATAGTCAATCCGTTAATAGAATTACTCCTTGTAAAAATTTCATTAAGTCGCCATCTTGCTAGGAAAAATAATTAATGAATAATGTGGTCAAAACGATGCTTTTTTTTTTTTGGCATAAGAAATAACACGACGGTTTCGCGCTAACACCAATAATTGTTGTTTTTCACACCTGTTTTGTCCAAATTAATAATAATATTCAACAATGAGTAACAGTTTTTATTCAATGGACGGACGAACGGCGCCCCAGTATTGCGGCTATGGATACGTTCCGCTGAGGTGAAATTCAATCAATTAATGGCTTTATCATATGACGTCGCATCTGAGAGTGTAATAAAGCCATGCATTAAAAACGATAACCCACTAGTGGATTAAATATGCAAATTACGTCGTAGCGTTATACGTTGACGTCCATAAAAACGTCGCGTTTTCTGATGGCGAAATCGTGACGTTTTAATGCAAAATTTGCTAATAAAATGCAATTTTAGTGTCATATGATAAATAGAATCTTGCATTCGTGCTCCTGTATTATTGAATTTATTAAACTCGTTGGGAAAAACCGATAAGATGCTCGGCACAGCCTCGCATCTTATCTTTTTCCCCAACTCGTTTAATAAATTCAATAATACATGAGCACTCATGTAAGATCCTCTATTTCTGTAATGTTAGTGATTTTTTTTGAAGGGGTGAGAGGAAGGCGGGGGCAGCTAATACCAAATTTACAAAGACGCTCGTAATTACCGTAAATCCCTTCAAGTTGTGTGTCAGGGATTGTTAATTTGTCAGTGCATATACATGAAGTCATACGGTACATTTTCAGTGGCATTTAAAAATACTCATGATACATCTGGGCTGAGTATTTATAATTTGATGCGAGTTGACTTTTGGCAAGCTTATGATATGGGACGCGTTGACTGGTGGTAAGTTTTAAAAAAATTGGGGCGAATTGTCCTGGTCCGAGATTTTGTGGGGCGAGTTGTCTTTGGTCCGAGCTGTCCTGATTCCCACAATGCGATATCTGTTAAAAAAGCGATAATACCTTCATAAGCACACAAATAAATACATATAATAATGAATACTCAATGTTATTTCGATTAAGTTGTGCAACAACACTTGGAGAACTTCACTTGACTTGTTTGACGAAGGGCATATTTAAGAACGCTGCATGCGTTTTTCAGGCGTCTGTTTTTGGTCTACATTGCTTATCACATAAATATTAAAAGATGGATACTGTTTTAAAATAAGTGTAATTGTCTATTTGTGCAGATTATAACAAGATGATAGTTGTTTGCACCCTTCAGAAGTCATTTTCTGCGTGCAATTAGCGGGCGATCAAATAATACACATCGGCCGTGTTTTTCGCAGTTTATGTACATCAGTCAAAATAACGCAAATGACGGACTTGAAGGTTATAATTTTCCTTAGCAAGATGACGACTCAATGAATTTTTTACAAGGAGTAATTTTATTAGTAGTAGTATTTCAATTCTCATATCGACGTTGCCCCGCACCTCAGCCGCGAACGAATCCATAGCCGCAGTAACGGGGCGCCGAGCGTCCATCCGAGTAATTTTATTGATGGATTAACTATATTAAATAGGTAAAACTACTTGATACATATACAGAGTATTGAAAACTTACTGCCGTACCTGGAGACCCAGAGTCTCGGGGTACGGTTCCGTACCTGGAGACCCAGGGTCTAGGGATACGGTACCGTACCCGGAAACACTTCCTAAACCAAATGCAGTATCTATTTTATTGTACCTTTGAAGCCTAGACAGCTCTTCATGGTTTATATTTCTTGATCAGACGTGTCCGTCCCAGGATTTATGGTATTTTTTTAACACCACGATCAGACAGCTCGGTCGAATCTCTTCTGTCTGTCGCAGTATGTAGAACTTTACGGTACAAAAATTGTCAAAGTTTTGCCCGATGTCTGTCCTGTTGTCACAATACTTTTTTACGGAGCTTTAGATCCATCAAATTAGACTGCTTCTTTTATTCTATACATTTAAGGCGAACGTTTCGGAAGCTTTATATCATTGTGGACTACCATAATCAAACTGTTCCTGTACGTCTGTTCTCTTCAAGAAGACATGCCAGTCCCAATGCTCGGGGTTTACCGGTCAAATAGACCCTATGCGTCCATACAGCTCAGCTCTAAATAGTTTAATCTATATGGTTTGTTCCGATATATCTTAATCGTTTCAGCTTAACGGTACTATTGAAGCCATAATCAGACCGCTTTTTTAGGTCTATTATGTTACAGCAAGCATAATTTTACGCTTGAAAAACAAATAGTCTATGTCCATTAAACATGCCCTTTCCCAAATCTTACATCTGATCACATGATTCTCTCATCGCAGTAATTATGATTGCGCTATGTCGAAAAATGTGTTCAGTGTCGCCTTTACCTGTATGAAAGATGTGAATTCTTATCTCAAATCTGAAAATTCCAGTAATTGGTCTTTAGGGTGTTGTGTAATCAAAATTAAAAGATGTGTGGTAATATTGAAATACCTTGTCAGACTGTTCCTCGAGTCTATACAGTTTATTCGTGCATGTCTTTCCCATTTTTTTTTTGCATTTTACGGTAATTTGAAGACCCTGACGAGACTGCTAACAGGGCGAGGCTTTACTCCACAACCGGATTTTTCTTTTGGACGAAACGAAAAATGGAATTAACCGGAATGGCGTTCCCAGAACAATATGGAATGATGGAATGGAATGGTGTGGAATGGTGGAATGGCGTGGAATGGTAATGCCGCGGTAATGGCGTGGGAACGATGGCTGATCGGGACCGCCCCTACCGGTGAATGGCATTATGGGAAGATTTAATGTTGTCTGTACTGTATCTGCTGTTACTAAAAATAGCCCAAAACATGAAATTGACAATATCTCAGTAACCGCTGAATGGATTTTGAAGAAATTTGTGGCAAAATGACTCTTGCATTGAAGTGCTTCAAAGGTAATTAAATATAGACCAGTCATGTTGGTCTCTGTAAGTAAAAATATCAAAATGTGAAAATTAGAAAATCTCAGTGGAATTGGGCTAATTTTGTGTCAGAATGGTCCTTTCATGAAGCCTTTTCGATTTTTTTTGCATTTTGGCATTCAAAGATGGCTGCCATCTGCCGTTACTAAAAATAGCACAAAACATGAAAATGACAATATTTCCGTAACCGTTGAATGGATGAATGGATTTTGACGCAATGTGTGGCAAAATGATTCCTGCATTGAGGTGTTTCAAAAATAGCTGAATATAGACCAGTCAAGTTGGCCACTGTTACTAAAAAAAGCAAAATGTGAAAATGAGAAAACCTCAGTGGAATTGGACCAATTTTATATCAGAACAGTATTGTGGCAAAATAGCCAGGTGAGCGATATCAGGCCCATTTGGGCCTCTTGTTCCCCGTCGAACTGCACTGCATGAATACTAGCACTCTGTCAGATACTTCTTCATAATGTTTCTCTTGTTTGTAAATTTACAAAATCAATTTTATCGATAACAAACGCAGATATTCAAAACTTTCTTTGTTTCGTTGTAGATATACTTTGGAGTCCTACTTTCGGTTTAATACACACAAAACCAAACAGTGCATCGTGTTGGTAACTGTTTTGCAATCAGGTCAATCTCAAGATTGACCGCGGTCCATTTTGAAAATCCAAATTGGACAGCTCAGTCTTGATATAGGTCATTGTCGCCACCCAGAGTCAAAATTATGGTTGTGGGTGCCTACAGACATAGCTCACTTGAGTCATATTCATGAAAGTTATTGTCAACTCTTCACCTAGAGACATATAACAAAACACACTTCCATTTAATCTGCGCCGATTATCTTTTTTTAGATTTTTCTTGTTTCATTTGACACAACCGGCTGGTAGTAGTATTTTCACATATTGAAATGGCTTAAACTAGGATTCTCTGGAATTTGATCAATTCCTGTGAAGCCGTCTGCCTGTTTACATACGTCAACGTAAACATACGTGAACCATATTCATTTATTTATTTTTATTTTTGTTTTTTAATTTGAAAGCGGAAAAGTCTTTTTTTTTCCAAAATCCTGTATTTTTGTCTGTTTTTATTCGCGTTAATGTAATAGGGATGACTATTAAGAGAAAAGATTTTTTCTGCCTGCGTGCGTGCCTGTGTGTTTTACGTCACAGTAGAAAATCACACTGAAAATTTTTCAGAGGATGTGACATTGCATTTTATATAATAAGTAAACGAATCAACTTTCGATAGGATAAAAGAAACTCTGTCGTTTGCATTCTTGCGGATTTTGCCAATACAGATGAGCTCACCTGGAAAAGTTATTGCGTATCAGAAATTCTTTCCGTTGAGAGAACATCCCACTTTGAAGAGTTATGCTGTCAGGAAAAGCAAACCAGAATTCACTGAAAACGTTTACTTCTGTAAGAATGGTGTACATCATGTAGGTGTAGTAAAATCACTTCTAATTTAGAGTGTCTTCTACCATAAATGAGCCGCGACACAACAAAACCAACAATGTGGTCGTGCGCCCAGCGAAGACTCGGATCAGACTAGGCAGCCGCCCAGTTTTACTAGACTTTTCGTTAATTGCTCAAAGGATGGCTAAGGGACTAAGCTACCTCCATGCGGACAGCGAAGACACTGATCAGACTGGGCGGATGCCCAGGCTGATCTGAGTCTGCGCTGGGCGCACAACCACATTGTTGGTTTTGTCGTGTCGCGGCTCAAATGTATGCGTCCTATAGCATGCTTGAAGCGCAAAAGCTATCTGTTTTTTTTTTGACAAGATTCCACATGTGTGTAAATTATTGATAAGCAATTAAGCTCCTCGCGAAATGGACGGATACGCATCATTATTCAAGTATTCGCTGTCCTAAAGTTTTAAGACACCCACTGGTCCTGTAAGTGCTTATAAATTGGCATAAAAAGAGCACAACAAAGTTTTGTTTAAATTTTAACTTTCATTGAGAAGTGTTTGAGTTCGATTTAACCTGATCTTGGTTATGTTTACATAGAACTTTATCTTCCCCTGTTCAGACAAAGTGATTAGATATCTAGCCCTACATTGACCTAGCTAGTTTTCATATTGGTCATTTCCAGTATCGAAACGCCGTTTATACTATTTCCAAATGCACTTTTCAGTGACATATTTGATTAAAAGTAAGGCATTTTTGTCTTCCATCCATTGAATGCGACAGCTCAGATATAAAGGTTGCACTGAGTGCAAGCCGTAGAGTAATTTATTAAGTTTCGTTTGATGGGTTTTAGGTCAGTGTGACCAGACGAATCCCCAAAGAGGTTACCTGCATGCAAAACTCAATAACACGTTGCTGCTTTTAGCGCAGACCTTAGACTTATCAAATTTCATGGTCAATTAAGGAAGACTAAACTGATGAAGAATATGCAACATGATGCAAGCTCAGCCTACGATAGTTCGAATTTTAAAGGGTTCAAGACTAAACGGCTCAAACGTACGTTTTAGTGTAACCGAGAAATATTTTTTTTTGAAAATTTATTAGAGGCTTGAAAGAAATGCACTTTTTTAATGTTACAGTATGAAATTTGGGAAGCATCTTAATTATAATTCGAGAGAAGCAAGGCATTCAGTGTTTTCTTTGGGTAATACAAATCACGTCAAAGATCTGTTAGCACTGAAAGTATTGAATTACCGATTGTAGGTCTTAGTACCTTGGCAGCATGAGCTATCGATGAAGTCACGCTGACATCGAAATGAACTATAGGTTGCTACGGTAACAATGTATGGCGCCATTTCTAACGGAGCATGGTATGCTGTCTATGCCCATCGCCGCCAATTTACAATATTATCACTTGCTACTAACTCCCCATAGGTAGACCTTTCAGAGCAACTAGCTTCATACACCGATGAACGACAATTGATCATGTGACGTCGTCGCCAAGCGACGTCTAAGGTAAACAAACGTCTTGATTGGTCCATGTAACGTTCGATTTACGCAATGTCCTGGCGACGGCTGTTTAACGTAATGGCCAAACATGTCGTTTGCCATCTTTTCTTCAACCCATATTCTGCATAAAGTTAAAAAAAAATACCACCAAAATGGAACAGAATTGTCTAAAACTAAATTGTTAATATATGAATAAAAAATATTGATTTTTTTCAGGGTTCATTGTGTGAAGGAGACGTTGGTCGTCGCTAAAATTCTACGAGAAGTGCTTTGCGCGTCGTGGAACTTTAGCTCCGCCCATTGGCTTCAGCACACGATGAACTCTGAAAAATCAAATTTCATGTCGTAAATGACTTTACAAACTGAATTTCTTTCAACAGAAACTTCATGTTTTCTCAAACACATAATTATTCTCAGGTCATTTGATTCCTTGTTGTAAATATGTCGCTATTTCGTGTCCTAAGCAATTACATCATTGTTCATTTTATCATTTGGCTTCAAGAGTTGGAAAACGCTGTACATATGATAGCAATATTTAAGCAAAGATTTCCACCAAAGAAAACTTTCCTGCTAAATAGAAACAATTGCATATTGTTTAGTTCTGATGAATCAAATTAATTAATGTTTCGCAGAAAACACTCCTCCATTTATGTCAAGAGTCTACAAATCAGAATTGTCAGGTTGCGTAATATCCTTTGTAGGAGTGTGTATTTGTTTAACTAAAATTGGTGAGAGGACCAGAAACGAAATGGGTGAATACAAATAGTGACGGAAATATAGTTACGTATGTCCGTTCTGTTAATTACTAGTAAGTTGTAAGTGAATCCCATCCATAACAAAATTACATTCATAACATATTATACTTCACTGACATTTTATTATTGTGTTTATTTTGTCATGAAATATCTGCCTTAGCTATATTTTGTCGAATGTACACCGAAAGTTCACCTTGTGTTTCGAATGATCAAAATAGTCTAGGAGAGGTGCTACGACGCACTTTTTACTTTCTTCAATAAGGTGTCGTTCCAAAAACTTATACCCGCGTATTTTAAGCCACAGTCTCACTGTCACGTTTTGAGGGCTAGGTTTTACTACGTTTTAAAGCGTGGCAAAGCGGCAGTATACGTTCTAAAACGTAAAGAAAACGTAATTTATGTAGATGTAGCTAAATATGTGATTTAGTTACGTTTTATTTAGAATGTTTAACTCAAAACATTTATTTTGATATACGTAGCGTATATTTGGTAAAACGTAGCAACACGTACTTAAACGTGATCAAAACTTAATAAAACGTAGCCGAAACGCATGAAATACGTACAGAAACGTAACAAGAATAATCTAGGGGTCCTCTAAGCCTCGGTCTCACTGTCACGTATTGAGGACTAGGTTTTTCTACGTATTCAAAACGTACGAAAACGGGAATATGCGTATCAAAACGTAGTGAATACGTATAATATACGGATATATACAGCTACATACGTGGCCTAGCTACGTTTGAATTGAAAATTCAGCTTAAACGTAGCATTTCGAAATACGTAACTGTATGCGTATTAAAAACGTATTGAAACGTATTCTAAACGTACAGGAACGTAGAGGAAACGTTACAAATACGTGAAAATACGTAGCCATACGTGAAGGTCCTCTACGTACTTCTACGCATTTTATACGTTTCCCACGTCTTAGTACGTTTTGTGACGTTTTTTGCGTTTATGATTTGGTGTGTATTCCGATACCTACCCAAACCTCAATTTGACTAGGCAGTTATACCGGACACTACCTAATAGTCCCGAGTAAAACGTACGGAATCGTAGTAGGTAATCAAACTGTTCTATTCCCTACTGAAAGCGTGGCACAAAGCCGTTTCATAACCGGGTAACACGAAGTAAATCGTAGTTAAACGTATTAGAAACGTACTGGACACGAAGTAACACCTAAATGCCTACAAATCGCGGTACATTTTTGCCAAACGTAGGGCAGAAAACGCAGAGCAATCTAGCCCTCAAAACGTGACTGTGAGACTGGGCCCTTAGATAGTATAAAATTGCTGATGCATGTTGTACCGGTTTAATAAATGTGCCATTAACGTAGCGGTGTATAATCCGGCGCTACTAGCGTTACTTTTTTCTTTTGTAAGCTTTTGAACTTTGTGAACGGTCTACGAATAATTGAGAGAAACAATAAATACGCTTTTTCTATTGTATTCAATCACATAACCTCGCAAGATCATTGGACCACCACAGTTGACTTCGCAACAATCCCTTCAAACCTTGTCCAGTTTTCAGCTGTATAAGTTGTGCTCGCAAATTCTATTAAAATTCTTTAAATTTATCTTACTACTTGTTCTTCTATGTTTACCCTTTTTTACCGTGTAGAATCGTCTTTACTAAACCAGAAGACCTTGATACGTGGAAAACCACTTTAGTTTCCCTCTTTTTTTGTTGTTGTTTCTTTCTTTCTTTCTTTTTTAACTGCAAAGATTTTCTGTAAACGGCCTCAAGATTGTCCTCAGGACCAATTTTGAAAATTTTAAATATGTTCTCATACTCCACCGGACCAGTGTCAGCAGATTTCATATAGAGCCCCCCCCCCCCCCCCCCCCCCCAGGGACTGAGAGAATGCAGGTTTCTTCAAACAGTCCAGGTCACATGACCGATATGGCGGCCATGTCGATTTATGGTACTATTATTTAACTGTTTTCCCCTGAAACTACTATCCAATGGCCTTGAAATTTGGTATGTAGCATTGGGCCCTCAAGTGCTATAGAGATTGTTTAAACGATGAACTTGGATTGACCTCGACCCCAGCACGATCAAATATGGAAAATGCTAGTACATAAGATTTCATGGAAAGTTTCGAGGATATTTTAGCCTAAAAATGGTATATACATTTGCCTTAATGAGTACATGAAGATTTGTGAGCATTCTTTGACCTTTGACCCAGGACTCTCTTATTTTGACAATTTCGAACATGTCCTCAAAACCAACAGAACCATTTGTAACCAAAGTTCATATAGTGCCTCCCGGAGCTAAGGGAATGCCACTGTCTTTAAACGGTCCGATTCACATGACCAACAGGACGCCATACCGATATATGGTATTTTTTCTTAAACCGTTTTTCTCCAGAACCATCTATGCGATGGCCTTGAAACTTGGTATGTAGCACTGGGTCCTTTGAGAGATTGTTCAAATCATGACCTTGGATTGATTTTATATCGGCAAGGTCAAATATAGGAAAATGCTAGAACATAAGATTTCATGAAAAGTTTTGAGGATATTTTAGCCTAAAATTGGTATATACATTTGTCTTAATGAGTACATGAAAATTTGTGAGTACAGGAGGTCAAGACAATTCTTACTCTTTGACCGAGGACCTTCATTTTTTTTAAATTCTAAATATCTCCCCCCCCCCCCCCGCCATTTGTAAGCAAATTTCATATACAGCCTCGATGGGCTAAGAGAATGCAAATTTCTTCAAACGGTCCAGGTCACATGACCAACTTGGTTGCCATGCCCATATATGGTACAAACCTTTAAAAATCTAGTTCTCCAGAACCAACAGACCGATGGCACTGGAAATTGGTCGGTAACATTGGGTCCTTTAGTAGTACCAAGATTGTTCGAAATACGATATTGTGTTGAACTTGACCTATTTTATGGCAATGTTTGATTTGCTTTCTGGTGCTTTTTATGTGGGAAAATTCTTAATAAAAGAGCTCATGGAACATGTAGAAGATTTTGTCGCAAAAGTTATTAAATAAAGCAAATAAATGAGTACATAAACATTTTTAGCCATTGAGGTCCGGGTCATTTTTTACCTTATATCATTGTCTCTCATATTTTGATTGTTTCAAACTATCAGGTTGGTTCAAATGATGACCCTAGTTTGATGTTTGGCCTTTTTACCCAGATTAGCGTTTCCGGGGCTTATGGCCTTCTTGAAGACATGGTACATGTACAGATTTTGTTGATGTTGGAGTTACTTTTCATACAGGATTCTGTGGTTGAAGACCTATTCTGTATTGCTCTGCACTTAAACTCAGTCTGCAATAACTGAAAAAGATATGTCTTAACATAAACTTCTTCGCAAATTTTGAAAGCTTTATTGACATTTTCGAAGAAATAATAAGTAAGCCCGACGTTCCCGTTGTTCCTAAATGTAGGTCGATTTAGAAACTAGATACATAATTTACTCTAGGATACAAATAGAAGCACTGTCATAAGGTCTTTGAAATTAGTAATAACAGTTGTTTGATATATAGTTAATATTTCAGTGTTTCTGTTCCAGTCTGTATCTACAAAACCTGCGGCATAACTGCTGTGTAGCAGATTGTTTTATTCAGCAAGCAGCAAAACTATTCCGGTACCCTTTGTGAAGAATGTATTGTTCTTTTGTGAGTAAGACTTGCCAGTTGCTCCAACAACCTATAATTTAGTTAACGTCTTAAGCAGAAGCATTATCATGAGATCTCATTAAAGGCATTTGCTAGCAGGTCGCCATTTTTCTGTTATCGTCAAAATTAAAAGTTATACTAGCATCAATATTTTACTATAACTGGTTAAAGAAATGTCTTAATATTGCTGTTTAAATAATAGTTTGGGTCAATTAACCATAATTTTTGATAAATTTAACAACCAACTTTAGGAATATAGTAAAGTTAGAATTTTTGCAACATTTTATTTTTCAAGTTCTGATTACGCATGTGCATAATAACTTACTAAAATGATTTATATAGGTAGTTGGAAAAGCTGCACAGCCTGTTTTCGGTCGCACTGACATGGACTCTGGCCTCTCGTTTAAATGACGCAATTCTGTCTTACAGCTATTTTTGTTCAGTTTCATGTTTTGCACAATACTAGTTGTGTCCCTGTTAAATGACGCATTCGGGACAGTTTAAGGCTATGAATATTCTGAAGTTATACTGTAACAGTTGCTCTTAGAAATCATATACAAGTTTTATTAAAACTGAAGTCTGCATTAAAAACGTAATTGCTTAACTTTAAGATGCACACTATAGCTGAATCTCAAGAGTATAATACCACGACAAGCACTGATGTTTCTCTCTTGAAATAGACGGACGTGACATGAGTAGGACATATTTTAAACCCAAATCTGAAAATTTGATCTTGTAATATTAGAATTTGGCAGACATAATTAGGATACATTATACAGGCAGGTTTACGCGGCGACACACTTTCCATGACAAGTGTCATAAAATCATTTAGGTCATGTTTGGATGATTTGACGTATCGCGTGTAACTGATTTGTGTCAGGAAACCCGGATTTCGGAATGTCTTGCAGCACGTGTTGCCGTGTCAACCCAACTTAACAGATCATGTTAACAACAGAATTCGATCGGTTAACATAATTGTTAAACTTAATTGCTCAGTAGTGTCCTGGGCAAATGTTTTCAAAAAAATCTGTAATCTTAATGCTGAAGTGCATAGTGTTTATTTCATGTGTGTTTGTGGCTTCATTTGCGTAATTTGAAGTATACCTAACTGCTTAATATGCACAAAATGTTTGCTCCACTTTGTATTGGTTTAGCTGCAATCACTTATACGAGGGATGATCCAAAATTTCCCGAAAAAAGTGCTGTATTTTTTTTTTATTAGTTCACTTTCTTCAACTGAATTTCACACTATGCAAAACAAATGAATTTCTGATTCGTATCGTACAAACAATTGACTTATATTTAACCAGTTTTAAGCATACGTCACTAATGTTACGACAGGCAACGTAACCCGGCCAACCAAACATTATGTTTCATTTTTATCGTTTCTGATAGCAAGTTCTTAACGTGGTTTAGCCACGATTTATTCATATAGATTTTTATTTATTCACCTCGACTAAGAAATATATATATTGTCTTGATGTTTATTACACATTTTGAAAGCTAGATAATACGGCACAATTTTTTCGGGAACGTTTTGATCATTCTTCGTATAATATTCGATAATTTATTTTTCGAAACATACCGTATCTTTTGGGCAACACTAAGCGGGATTTTAGCAGAAGTGATCACATCTTTCATGCAACATTTAGAAACGCTTTAAATCAGGTGGGAAACATATGTCAGGATCTCATTAATTGAAATTATAAATCTATGCATCGTGGTTCAAAAAAATTACCTCGATTCAAATAAGAAAATAAGCTATATCTCGAGTCTTTAAAGTTCAATTTTTATCTGGTAGAGCCCAGTTATCCCGCACTAACGTCCTATGTCCAAATCAAATGCCATCTTGTTATGAAAAAAAAAATTACCAGGGCACTTCCGAAAACTGATCTTCTGATCAATTTTCCCGAATGTCCATGTAAATCATTTTCTTTGAAACATGAACTATTTGCTGTTATTCGCATGAGATCGTGATGCTCGTTGTCCACCTCGTTATATTTCATATAATTGAGCTGCGACCCGAGAAAACCAACAACGTGGTCTGTGCACCAATTCTGAAGAGTGTCTTCGCTGTGCGCTTAAAGGGTAGCTAACGGTCTAAGCTGGCCTAATGCGGACAGCGAAGACTCTGATCAGACTGGGCGGATGCCCAAGCTTATCTGAGTCTTTGCTGGGCGCACAGGCCACTTTGTTGGTTTTGTCGTGTCGCGGGTCATTTGGTTTAAAAAGATATTGCTCTTTTTGTAGCTGAAAATGTACTTTAATTTCTGCTGAAATGGGTATATAATAGTTATTTATAAGAAAATACTGATAGCTTTATATCTTTTTCGTAATTTACTGGAATTTTAGTTCGCGCCCAATTGTATTTTCTGCCTGTTGTTCTAAAAGTCGAAACTATTTGTAATAAGGTATCGCAGCGAGCTTCCCATTATGGTTTCAGCATTGTAAATGAACGTAAAAAGTCAACTTTAAACAAATAAAACACCCTTAGGTCCAACGTACAAAGTGTTGAAAAATGATCATCTTTCAATATGATTAAATTGAATAGAATGGTAAAACTACAATGTATAGTCTGCAAGGATGGAGGTGTTTAGAACAACAGGCCGTAAAAATATTCCATTTTCCTTAAACAGAATGAATCATCGTTTAGTTTGCATTATTGAAGTCTTGGACAGCTTCACCAATAACGACGAAGCTTTACTCAGGTTTGCACATTAATCTGATAATAAATTCTGGCATATTAAAGTTTGTCTGTAAAATCCTCCTCTATGATGTTCTGCGCTCAGATCCAATTAGCCAGTTCATCGAGTGTGATCTAAATTAACGATTGACTAATCTATATTACTTCTAGCTATACTGAAATAGTTGGAGTACATTTGATCCAGTAAAGGATACGATCATAATACCAGACTTTTCTCCATAGCTTACAGCAAGAGGCGGCGGGCCATCATTTAACGATAGTTTAAGGTCTAAATTTCTGGCACTTGGATGTATCTTTTGTAATGCATCAGGTTTATTGGTGATGACATATATATTTCCGTCTTTATCACGGGTCATACCTAGATATCTCTCTATATCAGGTAAATGTGGTTGATTGACGACACCTCGGTCGTTCATGTTCACAACAACTATACCAGCGTCTTGGTCAGATACGTACAGCTTATTCCATGTATTGCTGAATACCATGTACTGTGGAAAATTCAACACAGCGTTTTTGGCCCGAATTATTTTAACCTGCGATCCGTCTACATTGTATACTTGAATACAAGCATCAATATCCTTCCCTGTGCCGATATATAGCTTGCCATTCCTTTCGTTAAATGCAATGCCGTAGCATTCGCCGTCTATAGTCATGGTTGTCTTCAGTTTTAATTTCTTTTCAACTCTGATTACTAAAACTTTCTTACTTGCAGGAATGGTAACAGCAACTTCGTTTTCAACCATTCGAGTAATGTCATGAGGCATACCAGTAGTGTTTAAGCCGGAAAGGAGTTTCCGATCGGAGCCATACATTTTCACTTTTGAATTTCGAGAATCGACCACACATAGTCTCCCTGTAGGTAGATATGTCATGCTACTTATAAAACATGAGTATTTGTCTGATTTCATTGTTGCATTTAATTTTGTTAAAGGTGTAAGCACTGGACCGTTTTTAGTCTTGTTGGCACTTGCTTCAACGGGTAACGGTGGCAAAGGTGTCGTCTTCATTGATGTGACCACACTACCTGTCCTTGATGGTTTTCTACCTGTCAATTTAGTCGCAGAGTTTTGAGTTGAAGCTGACGCCTTTCGGATTATACCTGCGTTGGCTACACCATTTGGTATATTGGAGCGTGCCTGTTTTGCTTTCTTATCAGCATACTTTGACATGTCTAATTCATGAAACGTCACATCTGTCTTACCTACTCCGTCATGTTGTTTCATCAATCCTTGCAATGTTTTATTCGGATGAAAGTCAAATTTTACGGCCTTCGACGTTTCTTCAACCTTTTTTGCTATTGCATCATATGTGTTAGCTTCATCTGTCAGTCTACGGACGGTAATAAATAAATCCTTTTCTGAGGACGTCTTCACTGTGTCGTTTAAGCGATCTTTAGCCTTAACAATAACTGGTATAACATTTGTACAGGTGATTATGTTGTGCTCTAGCTCTTTAGATTCTTTCTCACAAAGTTTGTTCTTGTCAAGCAGCATTGTCTTTACAGTTTTGTCCAGCCATTTAAAAACCATCTCTTGAAATTTTAATATTTCTGATTCTAGAAGTCTACCTTGCTGTTTAATATTTTCTAATTTGGCTTGTTTTTCATTCAGAACCTTTTCAAACCTACCGGTAAGTTTCTGCAGCTCGTCATTAAGTGAAGAAATATCAGGCCTACCACGGATGCCAGCGGCAATTTTCTCTAACGCGACTACACCTTCACATTGCTTATGTGATGTGCTTGAACAAACACGGCAGATAAGTTCTTTGTGACCTGGGCAATAACTTTCCACAAACTGACCTGCGTGGTTGTCGCAACCTTCCCTAGCTTTAGTTGTGTTTTGTGAATTTCGCTTAGTTTTGTGGACTTTTGCAACTTTATGTTTACCGGATCTTCCTGATTTCTTATGTAAGTCGCGACAGTCTGTGCATAAGTCTTCATCACAGTCCTCGCAGTAATATAAAGCTTGATTGATATTTCCTGCAAATAAAACATGACATTTCATCAAATATGACGTAAATAACCATTCGAACTGAAAATGACTTTAGAAACATTTCTTTCTATCCATCTAATACTGTGAAAATTAAAACAAAGTATGTATGCTCATAGCAAAATGTGTTCTGTTTTAAGTATTTATCTAAACAATGGTATTAGCTTGAAGTTGCGCCATGGTGAAATGGCTACAACGACTCAGTTATGTTGCAGAAGGTTGTAGGTCCGCATGTTGGCTAGTCAGCCGGAGATTCAAAATCTCTGAGCAGTAAATGGATACCTTTTTTTTCGTATAAGGGAATGATAATGCCGCCAAAAGAGAGAGATTGGTTCCGACGTAGCGATTAGAGAGGAATGGGCTCCACCTTTCACTTGCTTGTCCACAATACAACGGGTATCTAAATTCATTGCCCCTATAGTCATAAGGCTATCGAAAACCTAATGCCACTTTATCCGCGTGTTCTGAATAACAAGGTGTCGCCCAGTACAGACAGTTATGTTTGTACTCATTTCATCCTGAGAAATCGCAATTTACACGTTCGAAGTCCCTGTACTATGTGTATGTGATGACTAAATAATCGTAAAAACAGGGAAAAAATATTGTTTTTTCTCGTGCTTTTGTTGTGCTTTGGTGCACTTAGAATTATACAAGTCTCCTACTTAAAGCATATTTTACTTTTCTGAATATTTGTCATCTTTCTCAAGCTCAGGCTATAGCTTGGCTCGAAGCTTATTCAGCTGCCCTTAAAAAGTATCAGAGAGGCATATTGCTGAATATGAGACTGAGTATCAGTCTATGGTGCACTATGTGCGCTGCGCTTTGCAAATGTTCTTTCCTGCGTATTTTTATTATCATTAATTTTATTTTATATTTTCTTATTTTGTTTTATTTTGTTTATTTATCTAATCTTATTATTATTTTCATTATCATTATTATTATTGATTTTGTTTTATTTTTGTTTATTTATTAATTTTTGTATAAGATCTTTATCAAGCTATCCTCAGCGACCTGAAGGAATTACCATGACTATAAGACTCATCCTCCCCACACCCAATCCCCCTTCCCCTCCAACAAAATGAGATAAAAAAAGCAAATAAGCTTATCTCTTTTGAATGTAGAAACATAAAATCGGAATAAAACTAGGGTTGTCCTGGTACAAAGCCAGGCTGGTGGACTGGGAATAAAGTATTTTGGTCGGACAATTTCAACAGTTATTGCAATTATGGAACGTCCAAATGATGTGTACCTCGCATTTTAACTTATAGAAGAGAAAATGACTCACCATTTCTTTTACACTGAGCACAGAAAATATCAAAAACTTCTACATTTCCCTTAGATGTCATTTTAGACAATATTCGATGCTGGTACGATGAAACTGATGGTTTAATAGATAAGAAGAAAAAACAAGTAAAACAAAATATAAAACTATATAGTTGTGTCGCATACAACTTATTTCGATACAGATTTCTAAACCTTTACCGATATAATTATACTTTCTTAGAGGTAATGCTTGTTGATCTCTTAAAAAATACGACTTCGCGCACTGGCAATTTCATTTAGCAAGAACAAAGTAATAGTAACGTAGACAATAATTAATGAACAATATTGTGGATATAATATCGTACCTTTGTTGTATACTGCTGTTCCGTATTACTTAAGCGTTCTTCTCCAAGCAGACTAGTTAGGGTCTACACAGTTAAATGCTTTTATACATTACGTAAATTTATTTAAATGACACTAATTATATATTTATTTATTTAAGTATTCTTTTTTTTTTGTTTCGTTTAGAAATCTATCTAGGCAGCTAAGAAGAAAATATTTTAAGTTGTATAGATTCAGATATTGTGGAAATGAAAGTTTAGTTTTAATAATGCAATGGAAACATTGTCGATCCTGATCAGACTGCTCCTGTATTACGTTTAGAAATTCTATATGCGTATCTAGGCGGCCATTGAAGTTGTATAGATACAACTATCGTGAAAATGGAAAGTCAAATTCAATAAAACAATGAAAACACAGTCGATACTGATCATACTGCTTTGGTTCTATGCCTTTTTTGTACAGAACTTATGGTCCCCATATTTAGAAATACAATGGTATTCGAAGCTATGTTCAACACTGGTAAATGTTAGCAGAGAGATAACAATGAAAAACATTTATGAATAATCCATGACACAGTTCTTTGCCTTGAGAAACTAGAAGCAAAAACAACAACAATAATATCCTCAAAACTATTTAAAGTCACAGTCTCACTGCCACTTATTGAGGGCATAGTTTTACTATTAGTAAGTTTTAAAAACGTGCCTAAGGCCACAGTCTCACTGTCACGTATTGAGGGGTAGGTTTTTCTAAGTTTTTAAATGTGTCAGAACGGCATTAAACGTTGTAAAACGTAGTAAATACGTATATAGATATAGCTAAAACCGTGACCTTATTTCGCTTGATTAAGAAATTTTAACTCAAACATGGCATTTTGATATGCGTAGCGTATACATAGTAAAACGTACCAGCACGTAGTTAAACGTGGTCAAACCTACTATAACGTAGCCCTAACGCATCAAATACGTACAAAAACGTAAAACGAATACCCTAGAGGTTCTCTAAGTTTCAGTCGCACTGTCACGTATTGCAGACTAGGTTTTTCTACGTTAATAAAACGTACCAAAACGGAAATAAGCGTATTAAAACGTAGTCAATACGTATTATATACAGATAAAAACAGCTACATACGTGGCCAAGCGACGTTTGATTTGAAAAGTCAGCTTAAACGTAGCATTTCGAAATACTTACTGTATGCGTAGTAAAAGGTTATTGAAGCGCAGTCTTAACGCACTAGAACGTAGATGAAACATTTTAAATACGTAGCCGTACGTGAAAGTCTTGTATGTACTAGTTCGCATTATATACGCTTTACCACGTCTTAGTACGTTTTGTGACGTTTAATTCTGCGTTTTATTACGATTTGGTATGTTTGCGATACCTACTGAAACGTCACTTTGACTAGGTAGTTATAGCGGACGCTACCTAGTAGTCCCTAGTTAAACGAACGGAATCGTAGAAGGTAAGTAAACTGTTCTTATCCCTTCTGAAAGCGTGGCACTAAGCCGTTTGGTAACCGGGTAATACGAAGTAAATCGTAGTTAAACGTATTGGAAACTTACTAGAAACGTAGTTAAACCTAGATACCTTCAAGACGGGGTACATTTCTTTGCCAAACGTAGGGTGGGAAACGTAGTGCAACCTAGCCCTCAAAACGTGACAGTGAGACTGGGCCCTAAACGGCAGAATACGTTGTAAAACGTAGTGAATACGTATAAAGTTTGATTTAGAATGTTTCACTCAAGCATGGCATTTTGATATATGCAGCGGATACCTAGTAATATGTAGTCACACGTAGTTAAACGGAGCAAAAACGTACCAAAGCATAGGCGAAACGCATACAAAACGTACAAAAACGCAAGAAGATTTTCCTAGAGGTCCTCTTAGACTCAGTCTCACTGTCACGTATTGAGGACTAGGTTTTCCACGTATTTTAAACGGCAATTTGCGTATCAAACATAGTTGATGCGTATTACATATTACGGATATATACAGCTTCAAACATGTCCTAGCTATGTTTGAGTAGAAATTTTCAACTTAAACGTAGCTATTCGCAATACTAACTGTATGCGTAGTAAAAACGTTTATAAACCTATAGAGCGTAGATATAACGTTTAAAGGTGACTCAGAGGTGGGTGTTATTCAGCGCCGCCGTACGGCAGTTTCTGTCGCAACGTTACGTAATGACGTCAAACGTTCCGTCTGAGAAAAACAGGATGGCGTCAACGTTGTCCGCTTCTGTGATTACATGTACTACTTGGTCTGATTACAAAATGCAAAGAGGCTGAGCGCTGGGTGAAATTAAAAGGAAATAGAAAGAGACGTAGAGAAGAAACTGCAAAAAATATAGCTAGTTACTACTAGCGGGAAAGCTTTTCTCCGGCGGTTTCTCATCAGCTTGTTAGACGGAGTTCGCAAATGCTGTTGCAATAATTTTATTACAAATTTCATACGATACCGCCTCATGAAATTGAAATGAGAAGTCAGATCACTGTCTACACTTCGACCAAGCATTTTAGATTTCCGCCTCCAGCGGTTCTCGAATCCGAAACCGCTAGATCAGCAGGCCAGCGCTTAACCTACTGATCTACCGGGGCTCCTCGGGTGTTATCAGATAGATCGGGATAGAGGAATGGATGGATGGGTGATTGGTGAATGGAGATTTTACGTCTTTTTTAACAGCAATTCATTCATATCAGGACCATGGTAATGTGATAATGAAATGATGTGTGCAATGGGGTGTTATCGATATCATACCACCCACACTTAAAATACTATTCAGTCAGAATTAGGCCACATTACAGTGATATTTAGAATTCTTAGACTGTCCATAGCGTTTGAACAACGCCAGGCAGCCGTATCAACGTCGATGCAATATCAGCAGGACCTTTTTTTCATCGTTGATACGGTAATTCAACGCTCTTTTCTGTCAATAAGCTGAAAGAAATGTGGCGTTTCTTTTTTCTAGCCTTTCTTTCATTTTTCTGTCTTTCATTTCTTCATTTTTATTTTCACCTGTATATTAAAGAATCAATTCATTGAATCTCCTAGACGCTAAGAAAATTCAAGCTGCAAAGAAATAAATGTGTTTTGTTTTCTCAGAATGAAGGTTTTTATCCAAGAGAGACGTGCAAAAAAGTACGTTTTCCATGGAACGCCATTATAACGTCGTATCGAAAATGAGGAAAAATTGACGTTTTCGAGGTCAGATATCTTGAAAACGACAACGGCGACACCCCCTTTTTATTACATTTTCTGAAAGAGGAGCTAAACACAATATAGGGAAATATGAATAAAATCATGTGTTTTGTGAATTACTCCCACCTAACCTTAAATACGTAGCCATACCATACGGGAATGTCCTATCCGTACTTTTACGCATTACATACGCTTTCTTACGTCTGAATACATTTTGCGACGCTTTATTCTGCGTTTTATTACGCTTTGGTATGATTTGCGAACTTGACTAGGTAGTTGCCCGGATTTTACATAGTAGTCCGTAGTAAAACATACAGAGTATACTGTTCTAATCCCTTCTGAAAGCGTGGCACTTAGCCGTAAATAAAAGTAAATCGTAATTAAACATATTGGAAACGCACTAGAAAGTAGTGACACCAATTACCTATAAAACGGGATACGGCTATGGATTCGTTCCGCTGAGGTGCGGGGGCAACGTCGATATGAGAATTTAAATACTACTACTACTGCGAAACGTAGGGGGCGTCTAACGTAGTACAATGCAACAGTGAGACTGGGGCTTAACCAATTATACCCAGTGGAATGTTCTATCCTTATCAAATCGATGAGTCCGTTTGTCATTTCAGGGGAATATAGTAAATTTTTATCATTTTGTTCTAGTTTAAGGAAAAATACTCATTTGTCTGATACAAGTAGTGTAGACCCTGATCAGAATCAACGTATTGCGGCGTCTGATATTGCTCACTTCTGTTGCCTATGTCCTATTTATGTGACGCTAGGCATTAACGAGTTAATAATAAAGTGAGAATAACTTATCATAGAGCAAAATGCTAGTGTGGCAGCCCAAGACAGTTTTCAATTAAGAAAAACAAATCATTTTTCCGATGTTCGTGGAAGTATGAATACAATGGGGCATGTACAAAGTAAGTGACGGCCGAAGGGCGTTCACGTTAACTTTGTACATGACCTTTTGTGTTCATACTTCCATGAACTTCGGAAAAAATGAAATTTGTCTCTTATAACTTATTTTGAGCACCTTTTTGGATTTTTAAGAGCACCATTTGTACAACATACGACGAAACGTTGTCACTAATCAACAGGGAAGCACCTTACGTTAAACGGCTGTTACCATGTTGTGACGTCAAATAGAACGTTACATCGACCAATAGTGTCTTTTGTTAACATGTGACGTTGCGTACCAATAATGTCGTGTGGCCAACTGTTGTTCATGGAAGTATGAACTCTGTTTCTCCGAAACAGGTTCATCCGAGAAACTCAACAGGAATGTTATTATTTAGAAATAAACGTTGAGGGAAACAGAAACTATTGCAGGGACTGATCTGTCTGTTGTCCTGGTATACGAGGGATGATAAAATACGCGGGCTTTTGCTGTAGAAATTTTATTTTCTATAAGTGTAAACCCTTTAATTTGCAGTAAATGCAGATTTGTCTTTCAATTATCCAGTGATTAACTCAATTTACCGGTCAAACTTCGGGAAGTTGTCTCTAGGGGTCGTCATAGTAACCTGATGACGGTACTGCGGGGCACGTATTTGTTGTTGTTATCATTTTGTTGCTTTATGTCCACGGTAAACAGCTATGGTCATGTCGGGACGGTCAGTTAACATAACCACACTATTCTTGGGCAAGCTTAGACCTCAATAATTGGTTAACCAGTACTAAGTGCGCATGCTTTCGCCAGTACCTGACAACTGCGCTTAAGGAAGCTACATGTATTACAGTTTGAAACTACACTGCAAAAATAAACGGTAGATTTTACGGTAAAATAACTGGCAACCAGCTGCCAGTCCTTTAACCGTTATTTTTACGGGGGCCCGTAAAAATTGCAGGAATCATCAAGCAGAGTGGGACAGAAAAGAGCAGATGTCGTTTTGGTTAGATAGCCCTTCAACAATACAAAGTTATTTTCGAGTGCGCCAAGTTAACATAAAACTTCCATTTTGTGATTTCCAACAATGTCTTACAAACGAAAGCCCGTAAAAATAACGGGAAAAGGACTGGCAGCTGGTTTCCAGTTATTCTACCGTAAAATCTACAGATTTCTTTTACAGTGATGCTTTTCAGCCGCAACACGAGAAAACCAACAAAGTGGCATGTGCACCCTGCGAAGACACAGAACAAGCTGGGCATTCGCCCAGTCGGTTCAGGGTCTTCACTATTCACAGAAAGCTAACGTAGACCCTTAGCTACCCTTTACACGCACAACATAGACTCTGGTCAGCCTGGACAGATCTGAGTCTGCGCTGGGCGCACAACCGCTTTGTTGATTTTTTCGTGTCGCGGCTCATTTTTGTTTTATACTCAGAACATTTTAAACTCCCTTGTGATGCAGCTCCAAACACAGATAAACAAAAACAGAAGTACTGCGTTGGTATGTGCAGTAAGAAAGATTTGCTTGGATATTTAAACCGTTTTGAATTGTTTTATATTTTTTGGCTAATCTTTCCGATGCCTTTCTGTCGGTCACGCAGCTTTTAAAGCCTAGTAATCGAAAATTAACCCATTTATTCCCAGTCAAATCTTCTATGCTTAAAACCTAATTGAGTCCATTCATCACTCGTCTGTTCATTTATTTATTTATTTTAAATATTTTTAAAAGTCGTTTTAGGATGCTGGATGGGTGATAATAATAATAAAAAAAGGCTGTGTACAATCATGGGTCCCTGTTACGGTTGAAAACATGTCCGTCTTCAGCGAAACCTATCTGCGTCTGTTTTTTTAATAAAATTTCCATTGTAAATTTATAAAAAATAGAAACATTTTGAATTAATATCTGACAGAGTACTAGTATTCACGCAGTGTAGTACAACGGGAAAAACGAAGATGAAGTATTCATTAACCTTTGATAGTATTAGGTAAATTTTGACATACACGTTATTGGACCAATGAAATCTTGTGAAATGTGGAATAAAGGTGTAATTATACTCGGCAGCGCCGAGAAAAACAAAACAACAATTAAAGCAGAGTGGAAAGCTCTTCAGATGACCAAACTGCTAGAGACGATAGACAAGCGGACATAACAACATATAACATTGGGAAAAAACACATTTTTTGGATAAAATTTCCATTGTAAATTTATAAAAAATAGAAACATTTTGAATTAATATCTGACAGAATACTAGTATTCACGCAGTGTAGTACAACGGGAAAAACGAAGATGAGGTATTCATTAACCTTTAATAGTATTAGGTAAATTTTGACATACACGTTATTGGACCAATGAAATCTTGTGAAATGTGGAATAAAGGTGTAATTATACTCGGCAGCGCCGAGAAAAACAAAACAACAATTAAAGCAGAGTGGAAAGCTCTTCAGATGACCAAACTGCTAGATACGATAGACAAGCGGACATAACAACATATAACATTGGTAAGAAACACAACAGAAGTACCACCCTGGCAAGGTCAGCAAAAGTTTACTGGTGTGTGTGTGGTGGGGGGGGGGGGGGTGGAGGGGGTCGTAGAGGAGTGGGGGAGGGCGTGCTTTAACTAATTTTACAGGATCCAAACCTAGCCCTCTGCTTCTACGGTGGTTCGAAACATTTATTGAGCTTCTTTGGCCGCAAGAAGGTTTCCTAACCCATTAATGAATCATTACAGGTAATAATCAAATCAGAGATGAGGACTCTACAGAAACAACGTATTGCCAAACCTAGAGATCTCTGGGGTGTCAAACAATACCACTGACATACCGGAGCAAACGAAACCCAGCAGTTGAAACCTGAATTACCAAGTGAGGAACAGACAGGGCAAGCTCCGGTCCCAGCCAAGTAAACTAAATAACTTTATAACGGGCCAGTCATTGAGTCTGATGTCTGACCAACCAGCGTGCAATTAAAGAGGGGGGAAAAGTTATTAACCATGTTTGGGTTAAACACTAAATATGCAGACCGTAGCATAACATTTAGGTTATATCCAATGCGTTTGTAACATATGATAATTTTCTGAACTGATCGAAAAAATCCGACCTATGTACATTTTTTTTAACTTATAGACTAAGTCGCCATAAAATTCTTGTTCCGATAGGCCCTGTTGCAAGAGACTTTTAAATCCGACCTTGAACTGAGAAATCTATTCAAAGTGTCGGCGATAGAATTTGAAAAATGTTTTTCAAAGTTTTCGATGATTATTATGCATAAACCCTCAGCCCTGTGATATGTAAGCAATATTTACCATATAGACAAAAATGAAAGTATAGCTTAGAGCAGGGAGGTAACATCTGACTGAACAAAGACTAAGTTTTCATATCGATTGCCTCCTACCGATGGCTTTTGTGTTCAAAACGTACAAAACAGATAATTGAGCCGCGACAGGACAAAACCAATAAAGTGGCTTGTGCGCCCAGCAAAGACTCAGATCAGCCTGGGCACCCGCCGAAAGAGATCAGAGTCTTCGCTGTGCGCACGGAGCTAGCATAGACCTTTAGCTAAACTTTAAGCGCAAAGCAAAGACTGTGATCAGACTGGGCGCATGCCAAGGCTAATCTGAGTCTAGCTGGCCGCACAAACCACTCTGTTGGCTTTGTCGTGTCGCAGTTGAAATATCTTGTCTATCTGAAACTGCCTTAACTGTTCTAAGCATTAGGTTTTATGCTCTTAAATACCGTATTTTTAAGGTATTGTAATCACATAAATAAAGGAAACAAAATAATAGAAAAGTAAAAATTAAACTAGTGCACTATTTGCTAACGGAATGAGTATGAGAAGTACAACATATGATTTTTGAAATGAACTCAGAACAATCTATCTTAATATAGACTCCATTGTTTAATTCGCCACACTTATCTTGCTGGCACTCCTTGGAACATTTCATGGTAATTTTCCGCATTTTAGGCATACCGTTACACTTTTCATGCTCCAAGTTTTTTTTATTATTATTAATATTATTATTTGTGAACATAGCCCATGCCCTGGTAACTACATCTTGTTTTACAATGCAACTTATATGTGGATAAGGTCACCTGTAGACCATGCTTTTAACAAGTTAATGAAATCGTGAAACATTGTACGAATTTCCAATTAGTACATGTAAAATACGAATATACAGGTGCATAAATGTACTGTTCATTGCATACTGTCGGTGTCGAACTGTCCTTTGAATCATGGTTTCATTTCTACCAATCAACAGACTATCTAATCAATGTCCGGATGAGTTGTCGTTTAGACAATACTCTCGGTGCATTTGAACTCGTCTATCCTTGATTTGAAAACTAAGTAAATGCAAAAAAAAAAAATGTATGTATACGGATCCGAATAAAATATTTCCCTTTGTCTGTGTACAGATTCTCGACTTGTACTTGTTTTACATCCTTCATTCGATCGCTTTTTAATAGATATTTTCCTGTTCGAAAGAAGCGATCAGTAATAAATTTGATTATGTATGGCAGTGACTAAAAGGCAGATGGTGCCTGCAGTTTCAGAGTCAAAACAAATAAGACTAGTCATAGATAAACCAGAAGGTAATGCATTTACTGAAACCGATGAATAATATGTAGTCTTTGATCAAATAATAATGTTAATGGCTGGCCGAGGGCAGCAGAAGATAAAAGCCAGTTAAAAGATCTGTCTTCTCTCACAAGCTGCATCGGTCTCTTAACAAACAATTCGGCATACCAAAAAGGCAATGCAGAAACGATGTGAGCCGCGACACAACAAAACCAACAAAATGGCATGGGCGCCAAGCAAATACTCAGATCAGTCTGGGCATCCGCTCAGTCTGATCAGCGTCTTTGCTGTCCGCATAGAGCTAGCTTAGACCTTCAGCACCACAGCAAAGAGACTGATCAGACTTAGGATGGATGCCCGGGATGATCTGAGTCTTTACTCGGCGCATGTGCCACATTGTTGGTTTTCTTGTGTCGCGGCAAATGTGTTCGAACTTAATCAAACTGCATGTTCCAAAGCTGCATCTTTGTCACACTTTTAAATATTATCCATTGTTTAATATATATGTTTTCACAGCTGTACCTCCATTATACTTTAAAATAATGTTATCCATTGTTTAATATATATATGTTTTCACAGCTGTACCTCCATTACACTTTAAAATAATGTTATCCATTGTTTAATATATATGTTTTCACAGCTGTACCTCCATTACACTTTAAAATAGTGTTATCCATTGTTTAACATACATGTTGTCACAGCTGTACCTCCATTACACTTTAAAATAATGTTATCCATTGTTTAACATACCTGCGTTCACAGCTGTACCTCCATTACATTTTAAAATAATGTTAGCCATTGTTTAACATACATGTTTTCACAGTCGTACCTCCATTACACTTTAATACAATGTTATCCATTTGATAACATTGTTTTCGAAGTATAATGGAACTGCTCCAATAGGTAATCGTGTTATCCATTGCATAACACTATTTTCATAGCTGCACCTCCACTACACTTTAAAAACAGTGTTATCCATTGGATAATATTGTTTTCAACGTGCAATGAGGCTGCTTCAGTTGATAACATTGTTCTCAAAGTGTAATGCAGACTGAAGCAGCTGTGATTTAAGTATTGCTGCTTCTTGATAAAGGCCGTTTGGTTGAAAATTTAAAAAGAAGTGATCTTTATAAAAATGGTCATAAACGACCTTTCTTGTGAAGACATGCTAATGAAATCTTATCAGGAAAACAATTGTACATTTTTGCTGCACGCTCGTACTGTTCTATTACTTGTGTTGTTACTTCTTGCCACTATTTCTCGTTTTGTATCATGGGTGGGGTGTGGAATTTGACTGCCTTGATCCCTGGCCAGTTTCATTTTACACTGTGTTATTTTTTTTCTGTAAAATATAGAAATACAGACAACTCTAGATATTTCCAAATCTAAGTTCATCTCAAACTACTGATATCTCAAAGTAAAGTTTCTGGTTGCAGAAAAAATAGGAAATGTGTCTTAACTATAATATTCTGTAGTATAAGACGGTACTTTGAGATATTAGTGTTTAAGATAACGTGAGTCGGCTGTTACAGACTGAGCACTTGAACAGTAAACACTTGGATGACTCTACGTTAATACATAGGCTGAGACTTACATGCAGCTATCTGCATATGTCACATGCTCTTTTTATTCTAAATACATTTTTTTCTACTGATAATATGAAGTGATATTCTTCAGAAGGAAAATGAATATTCTAAATCTGTCTTCCACTTTTTTCTTCGCTTTCATATGTATGGCAGAATTCAATGATATTATTATTACTTTTTTAATAACTGCTTTCCCAGTTCGCTTTGACATTTGATTAGCGACTAAGGAAAAGTGGACGACTTAACGCATATGCTAACAGCAACGGCTCAGACCAGCTTGCGCATTCGCTATTTCTGAACAGAGTATTAATTTTGCTGTTCGCACCTGGAGCATCCACATACAAAATACGTCGATTGTAACTGTACTGCGCGATTTCACAGACTGGTTTCAGTCTTGGATGTTTTCAAATACTTCAAGCCCACTTCTTTGAATGACGCGGCTCATAGGCCGGTATAATTCAGTTGACAGAAATGTCATTCTTTTCACACTCCAGTGATTCTTTCATTGAAATTGAACACAAGCAATTTTATATTAATCTACATTCTACAGCATTTCGTACAAAGAATATTTCAAGACACATTCAGGATGAGCAGTTAAATGTAAATTACGAGCTGTTCCAATATAAATAGATATGAATACCTTCAAAGAGCGTGTCTGAGCTTTTTGAAGTAATAATTGTGAACCAAAAATATCTAGGTGCAGCCCCGGATCCAGGGGGTGGGCTTTGGGGCTGCAGCCCCGCTATTTGGCCTCTGTGTTATGTATAATATGTAGGCCTCCAGATAATAAGAAGTATCTGATATGACAGTTTGAGAAAAATATCCTATGTGGTTCGATCAAAATATTCAAATATATGTTGTGACATCTCATTAGAATCGCCTCAGGGAGGCGATTCTAATGAGAGATCACAACATATATTTCAAGGAAAAAATACATTAATAAATTCTCTTGAAATTGAACCATAAATATGTCATATTTTCAACCCCCCTCCCCCACACAAATACATTTCGGCACCTCCCAGCCCCACCAGTTATCCAGAGCCCCACCAGTACATGATGGTCTGGATCCGGGCCTGATCTAATAGTTAAAATTGTATGAATGCCGCATTGGTTTGCATTTCTGTTTTTTTTTTTTTTTTTGCATTTGTCATGAAATATTGGGTCATCAGTTAGTACCGCCAGAACAATCAAGATGCCAATATAACTTTATGCAATCTTTTTATGCGAGACGGATGGAAGAACGCACGGACGGACAGACAGACGGACAGGGACGTAACAAAATGCTCTATACTATCGTCATGGTACTAATAACACAGAAACATGTAACCGGGTCTGGAGCGGTCCAACCAAAAAGTGTCAGAGGAGGGCATTCACAAATTGTCATAAAATGGAAATATCTTTTGCCCAGGGGTACCTCGATTTTAGCGTTTCTTGAGATATCATATTTTAACCAGCCGAATTCGCAATTGAACAAAGGCGTTCGGTTGGTTACGCCACCATGTCTCAGAGCTGACATCATTTATGCCGTGTTTGGACGAAATTAATGAGCAACCCATTGTCTTAACGCTGCAGATACGTGCCCTCGTTAACAACATTTTTATACGTCAAACCTTTTTATCAAGCCATGGAATAATACATGTAATGTGTGTGAAGATGATTTTCCAGCACTGGTTAGAATTGTGGAAAATTACCTGCTAGGCAAGTCTGTTGATGGGGAAAACTCGCCGAGGTTCTGATTGAAATTCCGATCAAGCAGGGTGATTTATCCTGCATGGACAGCCTCACAATATATTAAATTCCTACTACTTGTGGCAAAGTTGTAACCTTAGTTTGACTTTAACTTCAAGACGGAAATCGCCGGGTCGCGTAGCGCAGTCGGAATCGCTTATGACTCAAGAGCCAGAGATCCCGGGTTCGATACCCGGTCCGGCCATCTACTATCGTTTCCCCTTCCGCTGATTCAAGAAGGGCAGTTGTCAGTTACTGGCAAGGCATGTGCACTTAGTACTGGTTAACCGCCTAGGGCTCTAAACCTGCCCAGGAATAGTTTGGTTAGGTAAACTGGCCGTCTGGACATGCCCATAGCTGTTTACCGTGGGTGTAAAGCAACAAACAACACAAAGATCAAGGCAGAAAAATTCTAACATTTGAACCAGTCGCCTGAAGTAATATTGAGCAGACCAGTGCGTTTATCAGGTTTAAAAATGAGTGTAAATAGAGGATCTTACATGAGTGCTCACGTATTATTGAATTTATTAAACGAGTTGGGGAAAAGATAAGATGCGAGGCTCTGCCGAGCATCTTATCGTTTTCACCAACGAGTTTAATAAATTCAATAATACAGGAGCACGAATGCAAGATTCTATTTATCATATGACACCAAAATCGCACTTTATTAGTATATTTTGAACTAAAACGACACGATTTCGCCATTAGAAGACGCGACGTTTTTATGGACGTCAGTGCATACAGTTACGACGTAATTTGCATATTTAATCCACTAGTGGATTATCGTTTTTAATGCATGGCTTTATTACTCTCTCAGATGCGACGGCATATTATAAACTTAGTTTAAACATTGAATATAGTATAAAAGCACGACCTGACGATTTTTCTTGCAGAAGACCAAACCAAATGCAAGCAAGCCTCTTACGTAACGTAGCATGCGTCCAGTCGCTTACGGCGTTGCAGTACAGAATTAAGGGACGTCATTGAAATTAAGTGACGTCCTTATTGCTTGTATGTTCATTTTTTTTCTCATAAAGAAAACGGGGAAAATAGACTAATTAGATAAACTGCTGGTGCTATCGGCAGTCAGAGTTAGCTAAAGGGAAATATAATATATAGTTTATATATGAGCTGAAAGTCAATCTTGAAATGTGAAAGTGTGATAAGGCGGCCTTCTGAAGGCCCAGCGTATATATATGTTGAACTCAATGGTGCTTATTCAACTTCAATTCAGACATTATAACCTTAATTTAAAACGAGAGACTTGGGAACTAGAACTGTTTTGGCACCGCATGCAGTCATTTTCTAAACAACAGCAATGCGTTTATTGCAATTTCGGTAATCACTATTGCCTGTCAGAATGTATTAGTGTCGCAATCAAACTGCCGAGACCCATTGTCAGAATAATATATTGTCTAAGACAAAGCAGACAGGCTTAACTTAAGTTGAAATGCCGATAAACATTTGACGATGTTTACCAATTCTTTTAATGCGAGGTCAGTAACTTTTCCTTAAATCAACACTGACAGTTGATCTGTCCCAAACAATAAATGAGACGCGACACGAAATAAAACACAATAAACTGGTTATACGCTCAGCGCAGACTCAGATCAGCCTGGGCATCTGCCCAGTTTGACCAGGCTCCTCGTTAAGAGCTTAAAGGGTAGCTAAGGGTTTAAGCTATCTCCATGCGGACAGCGAAGACTCTGATCAGACTGGGCGGATGCCCAGGCTGATCTGAGTCTGCGCTGGGCGCACAACCACATTGTTGGTTGTGTTGTGTCGCGGATCAAATGTCTTAGTTTTCATAATGAACAGTTTCATTAAAACACAATATATTAATTTATTTCTTTTCTCAAAAAAAAAAACAAAAAAAAAAACAAGGTTTAAAATGATCTTCCTATTAAAGCAATGCATGCGTCCACTACAGCTGAGTTTACATATCGTCTGGCGGCCGCAAAAGTGTGTCTCGGTTTCAACTATGCTGTAGTTAGCGTGGTGCTGTCGCAAAAAAAAATCGCCGCTTTACCTTAGCGAGGTGGGTATTGTCGTGTTACTTTCTTGTGCGTTTTACGGGCTCAATTGAAAACAGTAACAATAACAAAATAGGCGAATGCAGTGTTTTAACATAAACGGTCTACGGGTACCCGCGGTCAGTACCGCTCCTACGAGCAACTACCTTCCATTCTTTTAGATGTTTTTAGCTTTTTATAGGTTCTTGCTGTATCGGCCAACTCTTTCTCGATGCCTTTGTCTGTCTCGTTTCTAGAGACACAGGATTTGAGATGGCTCTGTGTGGGACGCCTGAGCTCGCAAGTTGATAGGTCAGCGTCTCTTACCTGCAGCTACTGTGTCTCGCAGAATGCATCAGTAAGTGTAGGTCAGAAAGGGTTCTCGTTGCCTGCCGCGATCTGCCATATTTTGTTTTCTTTCAAACGTTTGTGGTTTAGCAAAACTGATGAGGTTAAGTACAGAAACGCGCGACTGCTGCACTATTTTCGGTATTATTGATATTGACCACATTATCACTATCAGAAAAGTGGTATTTTATGATACCATTTCAAGATATACATGTCAAAACCAGATGAGCGCTGAATACCCCTGTCAGTGAATGTCTCTCAAAAAGTGATAAGTAGGTCAAACATAAATTGGTTGTCAGAAATGTAACCAACAGGAAATGTTTGTCATTGTATTAAATTTCAGCAATATCCTCATCAAATGCTGAGTTTATAGAAGGACAGAAACAAACAAGTCGATACGTTGAGCCAAAATCGCCTATCTTGCCAAAATAAGGGTCGGAGGTGGCAACCTCTGTTATACTTAGTTTGAATGTATTTTTGAATAGTCTAAACCTTCAGAAACTAGGTTTGATTGTTCTGCTCGCCAAATTTTATTGTCAAAATGGTCAAATACAGCGATGGATATGACTACCTATAGTGGAGCAAATATGATTCCATAAGTGGCATAGATAAGAGAGATAGTGGGCCACGTGGTGTAACATTTGTTTTCATATATCAAAATGATTGTCTTGATCTGTGGTGATCAGATTCAGCGTTTGCCACCTTGGCAGACCTTGCATAGCTCTGTAATGGGCAGTAATATACGTTACCTTATTAGATTTTAAGTATATAAAATAAGAATTGATGAGAAATATACCGTAATGATTCAACTGTATCAAATGTCAATATTTTCTGTAAGAATAGCTTATATGCCATAAATTAAGCTACACAGAAAACAATTAAGAACCTCTGGTCTGTTATTTTCGTTATAACAATTCATGTACCCCTTGAAAATTTAAAAAAAAAATAATTCAAGTGTTGTTTTTTTATATATATTAACAAAGACTATGATAAAATGACCCCAATATTAAATTTTAAATTTGTCTAAATAGCCCTTTTTAATAGCTTTCTAACAAATAAATTTGAGGTCTACAGATTTTATACTTGGTCAACCGTGTGCTGTTGAACAAAGGCACTACTTTTCATTGTTAGTGGCTTCAAAATCATTTTTCACGCAATTGTTTGACAAAACATAGCTAATAAGCTATTTAAAACTGAAAAATTTAACCTGTTTCATTAAGATCATACTAAACATGAGCCGGGCCGGGTAGCGCAATCGGTAGAGCACCTGACTCGTAAGTCAGAGGTCCTGGGTTCGAATCCCGGTCTGGCCACATACTTTCGTTTCTCCTTACGCTGATTCAAGAAGGGCAGTTGTCAGTTACTGGCGAAAGTATGTGCACTTAGTACTGGTTAACCGCTTAGGAGGTCTAAGCCTGCCCAGGAATAGTGTGGTTAGGTTAACTGACCGTCCCGACATGACCTTAGTTGTTTACCGTGGACATTAAGCATCAAATCAACCAACCAACCAACTACTAAACATGATACAACACAACAGTTTAAATCAGTTTTGACCATACAAAACATATCTTTAGCAAAGTAACGTAATAATCAGATTAAGATGTTTGCGTAAAAAGACTATCATTCACTGTCACAGATTAGAATTTAGTTTGTAAATGCAGTCTATTCTAGTCCTTTATTGCTGAGACATGTTTTGTGAAGTGCAGTATACTTTTATAGGTATTTTGTCCAGGTAGAAAAACAGGTTTATCAATGTGCTTGATTACCTGTGAATTCTTTTGTTCACCTGAGTTCATGTATAATCAGTTGGTCAGCAGAAGTGATATAGAATGTTGTGTTAGATATTACTCTGAAGGAAAAACATTTTCTGTGATTTATTTTGGAAAGGAAGAATTCTCAGGGATACTGTAAGTTCCATGGGTTCCCCTGCCCTTCCCCATTCCTGAAATTCTGTGCATTTTGGCATTTTGAATATTTTAGTGATTTTGGGGCCTGAAAAGTTGCACTCAAAGATATGTCTGTATTTTGAGAATTTCCTGTCCGCGAGCTGCATTATTGCTTATCAGCAGATGTTTGCTCGATAGCCAAGGCCCTTTTCCTCTTATTTTAGGTGGTTTTATGAGTGTCCAGTCCAGAATCCTATGTCAAGTCTTTGTGAATTGGGTCCATGTAGATGTCAAGAACTGTCCTTCCCAGCCCGATGGAAAACATGCATTGTGCTACATAACGTCGTCATAGGGACATTGGCCCTACATTTTTGTGTGTTTATATTATGAGGAACGTTGCCATGCGTTTTTATTATTCTGTGGGAAACCATACCTATTTTAATTATCTGATACTCTAATACAATGTACTGAAAATGTGCAACATTACTACTGTGTGGATAATGTAATGTCTTGCTAAATAACTTTCTAGCATGATTCGTTAGTGTTGGGTGAAGTTATACAGTATTGTCGTTACTACTGGTGACGTGTTCAGTAACACCTATAAAACTGTCAAGTAACGCTAGGTTATCTGTGAAGTAAAGGTGAATAAAATGTTCAGTAACGCCTATAAAACTGTTCGGTAACGCCAGATTATCTGTGAAGTAACGGTGGATAAAATGTTCAGTAACGCCTATAAAACTGTTCAGTAACGCCAGGTTATCTGCGAAGTAGCGGTGGATAAAATTGTACAGTAACGCCTTTCACACATTTTATGAATCTGCTTAGAGATGTTTTTTGATTTGGTTGATGAACATTAGATCGTGCAGTTCAATAATGAGCTATACATATTATGTTTCTACTTTGTGGAAAATGAAACATTGAATTGACTTTGGTGTTGTGTAAATACTTTGTGGACAATATTACGACATCTATAGAAACAACACATACATTATTACTTTGTGGACAATACAATGCTATATATGTTTCGGAAACTTATATATATCAACATAGTACTTTTATTGGTGTATCAGCTTTAGTATCCATGGCAGTTATTCTGTGCTGTAGACATTCATAGAAGATAGACATTTGGGAATTATCATACAGTCAAGAGCAGAGACTTGATATACACCATTTAACCCTCATTAAATTCGAGATAGATCTCGTTTGACCATTTATAGACTTAAGAGTAGGATAAGGGCATATCATTTATTTTGATATGTTGATTTTGTGTTTATCTTTTGCGGTGTCTTGTCTTTGTTTTGTAATAAAATCTGGACATTAAAGACAGCTGTTGAGTCTCAATACTAAATGGCTAGATCATAGTATTATACTTAAGAACCAGTTTGTGACATGGCGATCCCGGCAGGATCTAGCTGATTGTAATTTAGATAGTTTGAGACTTACCAGCTCTCTGATTGTCAGGATGGAAGGTTTTATAGAAGGTGGTAAAGCATTAGGGTTAGAAGGGGAACTATTAGTTGCATTCGTTGAAAAGAAAGAAGCTGAAAGGTTAGTAAGAGAGGAAAAGAAAGAGGCTGAAAGGATAGCAAGAGAGGAAAAGAAGGAAGCTGAGAAATTAGAAAGAGAAGAAAAGAAAGAATTGAGTCGGTTGGAAACAGAGGAGAGAGCTAAGCAAAGGGAAGTGAAACTAACCGAAGTTCAAATGGTTGAGAAAGAAAAAGTGAGAGAGTTCGAGTTAGCTAAATATGGGAAAGAAATGGAGGTCAGATTATTAGAACAGCAAGTAGAGCTTGAAAAGGCTCATAAATTGTCAAGTACAGAGGTGTCAGGTGAGGGTTTAAAGCACCAAGATGTAAGGGCCAAAATCCCCAAACTTCCTCCTTTTAACGAAAAATCCGATAAATTAAATATGGATGCCTTCCTCAAAAGATTTGAACGGTTTGCTGAAAATGCAGGTAGGAAAAAAGAAAATTGGGCTACAAATCTAAGTGCTTTGGTCCAGGGTAGGGCATTGGATGTTTATTTAAGACTCTCTTCAGACGATGCCCTTGATTATGACAAATTAAAAGATGCACTGCTTAAAAGGTTTCAGTTAACCGAAGAAGGATTTAGGCTAAAGTTTAGGAATAGTAAATCTGAAATTGGTGAAACACCTCCCCAATTTGTCGCAAGACTTGATGAGTATCTCCATAGGTGGATGGATTTGGCAAAAGTGTCTGTAGATTATGACGGCTTAAAAGATCTTATTTTACGAGAGCAGTTTATGCAAGCTTCAAGCAAAAATTTGCAAGTCTTTCTTAAAGAAAGAAAAGTCAAGTCTGTCCATGAAATGGCAGAGCTGGCAGAGCAGTATAACGAAGCTCATGGCCCAAATGAAAATCGTACAAAGTTACAAGAAGGTAAAACAAATCAGTTTCATATCTCTCGTGGGAAGCAAACACTTCAGCAGTCTGACAGGCTAAGGTCTGATAATAAATACTGTTACAACTGCAAATCCCCCTCACATTTTATTCGAGATTGTCCTAAATTAGTCTCAGCAAGAGGTAAGTCAGAAAAAAGTGCTTTATTATCAGAGCATATTTCTACTAGAGGTACGAGAGGAGGGTACAGTAGTTACAGAGGTCAAGGTAGAGGTATAAGCACACGTGGAAATAGAGGCAGAAGTGGTCATAATAATAGTTTTGGTACCAGGGTTACTGAAAATACCAATTTAGATGAAACTGAAATAAAAAAAATATAGCAAGTTGTGTTATACATGAAGGTGAGTGTTATAGCAAAGACGGTACTGTTAGATTGGAGTGTGGACATGAGCACCCAGTTATGACGGCTGTATGTGACAGAAAGATTTACAGTGGTAAGCCTGATAATATGCCAGTTGTAGAAGATATACAGGTAAAGGTTCTTAGAGATACTGGATACTCTAGTGTTGTGGTTAGACGTGACTTGGTTTCAAGAGATAAATTGACAGGTAGAATTAAGATGTGTGTCCTACTTGACGGTACTGTTAGAAGATTCCCTGTTGCTAGAATTTCAGTAAGTTCTCCATATTTTACTGGAGAATGTGAAGCACTTTGTGCAGAGAACCCTGTCTATGACCTAATTTTGGGCAATATTCCAGGAGTAGGAACCCAAATGATCCAAATTTGTCTTGGGAAAAGGAAGTCATATCCCAAAATAAGGAGTCAGCTTGCTTCAGAATAGGGCTCAGAAGGCTCAGGCAGGTAAGACTTCGGCGTTGAATGTACCAGCTGCTATTTGCGGTGTAAATAAAAGTGAAGTTAAGGAAGCTCAGGAGATAGATGATAGACTCAAAGATACAAGAAATAAAGTAGTCACAGGTGAGAGAAAAACTTCTACTAGCGGTGATGTGCATTGGTACGAACAACAGGATGGACTAATATACAGAATGTTTCAGTCACCTCATACTGAAGGTAAAGTATACAAGCAATTACTTGTTCTTTCCAATCTGAGAAATCATGTTTTAAGATTAGCGCATGATTCAAAATTTGATGGACATCAAGGTGTTAGAAAAACCAAGTCAAAGATACTTTCGGACATTTACTGGCCTGGTTTATAGGCAGCTGTTCCGCGGTACTGCAGATCATGTGACATTTGCCAGAAGACCTTCCCAAAAGGTAGAGCTCCTAAAATACCCATCGGGGAAATGCCTACCATAGATACTCCCATTTCCAGGGTAGCAGTTGACCTAGTTGGTCCAATACATCCACCTTCAGAAAGAGGTAATCGTTTGATTTTAACTTTGGTTGACTATGCAACCCGTTACCCAGAAGCCAAACCCCTTAAGTATATTGACTCAAAGAGTGTAGCTGAGGCATTAGTTCAGATATTCTCTAGAGTAGGTGTTCCCAATGAAATACTCAGTGATATGGGAAAACAGTTTACATTAGATTTAATGTATGAAGTTAGCAGACTTTTGTCTGTATCTCAGTTAACAACAAGTCCATATAACCCTGCCTGTAATGGCCTCGTTGAAAAATTCAATGGGACATTAAAGAACATGTTGAAGAAGTTATGCGTTGAGAAACCTAAACAGTGGGACCGTTACATTGATCCATTACTCTTTGCTTATCGTGAGGCATCCCAAGATAGTTTAGGGTTTTCTCCTTTCGAGCTTTTATATGGTCGTACAGTTAGGGGCCCATTATCAATTTTGAAAGACATTTGGACAAATGAAAGGGGTGACGGTGAGGTAAGTACCACTTATGAATAAGTAGTTGATTTGAGAAATAGGTTAGAGGAAGCTCTACAACTGGCACAGAAAGAATTAGATAAGAGTAGGAGCAGGTATAAGTTCTATGCCGACAGAAGAAGGAAGAACAGAGGCTTTGAACCAGGTATGAAAGTTTTAGTACTGCTTCCAACAGACCACAACAAATTGTTGATGCAATACAAAGGTCCATATACTGTAAAAGAAAAGCTTAACAGGTTTGATTATAAGGTAGATGTGAAAGGTAGAGAAAAGATCTATCATGCAAATTTGCTGAGAAGGTACATAGATAGAGAGGGTAATGATTCAGTAAAGCCAGCTGAAACAGAAAGAATAGACCAGTCGGAGAATGGTGATATGTTTACAGAACAGGTATGCGTTTCTGTTATAGATGAGACAGATTTGATTGGAGAAGAAGCTGGGGAAACTGAACTTGAGCAAACAGATGATGAGATTTCTGATGCATGTATTAAAGGTAAAGAGGAATTTACAATTGAAATTCTTCAGTTAGAAGCACAGGAAACAATAGATAATGTCCATATCAACCCAGAATTAGACCAGGAGAAACAGGAACAGCTGAAGAAGTTGGTGAGTGAATTTTCTGATGTTTTAACAGACCTTCCAGGCAAAACAAACATCATAGAACATGAGATCAAGTTAGTGTCTGATGAGCCTGTTCGATCAAAGGCGTATACTACTCCTCATGTCCTCAAAGATACAATTAAGACAGAAATAGAAAACATGTTGAAATTGGGTATCATTGAACCTATTGATTCCCCATATGCGTCCCCAATAGTCATTGTGCAGAAAACAGACGGCACAAACCGATTTTGTATAGATTTTAGAAAGGTCAATCGTATCACTCAGTTTAATGCTGAACCTATTGGTAATCCAGAAGAAATCTTTGCCAGACTATCAAAGAGTAGATCTTTTTCAAAATTAGATCTTTCCAAAGGGTACTGGCAAATCCCTGTAAAAAAGTCAAGTCAGCCCATCACAGCCTTCATTTCATCTGGAGGCCTATTTGCCTTTAAGTTTATGCCTTTTGGACTTGTTAATGCCGGAGCTGCATTCTGTCGCATGATGAGGATTGTTCTTAGAGGTTTGTCAGATGTGGAAAATTTTGTAGATGATATATTAGGTCACAATCAGATATGGCAGGAGCAGTTACATACACTTCGGGATGTTTTGGTAAAGTTAAGAGAAGCAGGTCTTACAGCAAAACCATCAAAATGTATTCTTGGTTATTTTCAACTACCATTTTTTTGACATATTATAGGGAATGGCCAAATTTCCCCAGATCCAGATAAAATTTTGTCCATCAAGGAATGTTCAAGACCCAGTTCTAAGAAGCAGATACGCTCTTTCTTAGGTTTGGTAGGTTACTACCGTAAATTTATACCACATTTCAGTACAATAGCAGCAGTTTTGACTGACATGACTAGGAAAAGGTAGTTTGGTCGCCAGCAGCCGAGATGGCATTCAAAACATTGATAGATTCTTTATGCAAGAAGCAAATATTATGTTTACCAGATGTAGAGTCAGTTTTGATATTAAGGACTGATGCATCCAATTTTGGCATTGGAGCTGTCCTGATGCAAGAACAAGCAGGTGTAAAATTTCCCGTTTGCTACGCCAGTAGAAAGCTGCTTAGTAGGGAAGTTGGTTATTCAGTGATAGAAAAAGAATGCTTAGCTTTGATATGGGGAATACAAAAATTTGAAAGTTACTTGTATGGGCAAGAATGTTTGCTGGAAACAGATCACCAACCTCTTTTATATTTGGATCGGGCAAAAATAGCTAATGCGAGGCTGATGCGCAGGGCTCTAGCATTACAACCATACAGATTTCGTATTATAGCTATTAAAGGTTCAGAGAATGTTGGTGCAGACTTCCTCAGTCGGCATGCTAAGCGAAGTGTCACTAAAAAGTATGTAAAACCACAGTATTTCTGTCAGAAGTTTTATGAGTTTTATTTATCAAAGTTTTTAACGTTGATAACTAGAAAATGGAACAATCCGATTTTCTATCTTGAGTGGGGAGGTGTGTCACAGATTAGAATTTAGTTTGTAAATGCAGTCTATTCTAGTCCTTTATTGCTGAGACATGTTTTGTGAAGTGCAGTATACTTTTATAGGTATTTTGTCCAGGTAGAAAAACAGGTTTATCAATGTGCTTGATTACCTGTGAATACTTTTGTTCACCTGAGTTCATGTATAATCAGTTGGTCAGCAGAAGTGATATAGAATGTTGTGTTAGATATTACTCTGAAGAAAAAACATTTTCTGTGATTTATTTTGGAAAGGAAGAATTCTCAGGGATACTGTAAGTTCCATGGGTTCCCCTGCCCTTCCCCATTCCTGAAATTCTGTGCATTTTGGCATTTTGAATATTTTAGTGATTTTGGGGTCTGAAAAGTTGCACTCAAAGATTTGTCTGTATTTTGAGAATTTCCTGTCCGCGAGCTGCATTATTGCTTATCAGCAGATGTTTGCTCGATAGCCAAGGCCATTTTCCTCTTATTTTAGGTGGTTTTATGAGTGTCCAGTCCAGAATCCTATGTCAAGTCTTTGTGAATTGGGTCCATGTAGATGTCAAGAACTGTCCTTCCCAGCCCGATGGAAAACATGCATTGTGCTACATAACGTCGTCATAGGGACATTGGCCCTACATTTTTGTGTGTTTATATTATGAGGAACGTTGCCATGCGTTTTTATTATTCTGTGGGAAGCCATACCTATTTTAATTATCTGATACTCTAATACAATGTACTGAAAATGTGCAACATAACTACTGTGTGGATAATGTAATGTCTTGCTAAATAACGTTCTAGCATGATTTGTTAGTGTTGGGTGATGTTATACAGTATTGTCGTTACTACTGGTGACGTGTTCAGTAACACCTATAAAACTGTCAAGTAACGCTAGGTTATCTGTGAAGTAACGGTGGATAAAATGTTTAGTAGCGCCTTTAAAACTGTTCGGTAACGCCAGATTATCTATGAAGTAACGGTGGATAAAATGTTCAGTAACGCCTATAAAACTGTTCAGTAACGCCAGGTTATCTGCGAAGTAGCGGTAGATAAAATAGTACAGTAACGCCTTTCACACATTTTATGAATCTGCTTAAAGATGTTATTTGATTTGGTTGATGAACATAAGATCGTGTAGTTCAATAATAAGCTATACATATTATGTTTCTACTTTGTGGAAAATGAAACATTGAATTGACTTTGATGTTGTGTAATTACTTTGTGGACAATATTACAACATCTATAGAAACAACACATACATTATTACTTTGTGGACAATATAATGCTATGTATGTTTCGGAAATTTATATATATCAACATAGTACTTTTATTGGTGTATCAGCTTTAGTATCCATGACAGTTATTCTGTGCTGTAGACATTCATAGAAGATAGACATTTGGGAATTATCATACGGTCACGAGCAGAGACTTGATATACACCATTTAACCCTCCTTAAATTCGAGATAGACCTCGTTTGACCATTTATAGACGTAAGAGTAGAATAAGGGCATATCATTTATTTTGATATGTTGATTTTGTGTTTATCTTTTGTGGTGTCTTTTCTTTGTTTGGTAATAAAATCTGGACATGAAAGACAGCCGTTGAGTCTCAATACTAAATGGCTAGATCATAGTATTATACTTGAGAACCAGTTTGTGACATTCACCCAGGAATACACTCTTTTGAAACGTTGCCTGTTAAACAACACAGTTTTGCTACATATATTCATTATTTATCAAAATATTTAATTTTTGCATTGTTTAGTCGCCTACTCAGACAACAAACAGTGTTGTTTACATGACAAGAAAAATAGAAATTGACCCCCCCCCAAAAAAAAAATAAATAAATAAATAAAAATAAAGAAGCGCTCGTGAATTAATCTGTACATGGAAAAGTACTAAATCTATGTGTATTCATTAATATTTTTAAGAATCACACAATACAAACTAAGTTTTAATAAATTACTTTTTGAACTAGAAAAGTAATATTTGTAACTTTTATTTGAAAATATTTAAATATTTCTTGAGATTAAATGTTGCAAATGCCATATACGCCAATCCATTATTAGTTTGAATTATTTTTATTTTTATGTGAAATCCATTTAAACCTACCGTATGTAATTTATCATTGATATTTCCAAGGCGGTCCATTCATTGTGGTGTATAGATCTTACAGTTTGTGCCGTCTACTTTTCTATTGTATTCAAAACACTGGTTTATTTTGTCTGTTAATAAGCCATTATCCTGTTGGAAGTAGACGTTTTGTGTGCCTGGTTATGTTGGTGTAAGGCTAGCTTCGAGGTTATCTGCATGGAATGGGCTGCATGTTTATTTTGCTACTTCTAGTATTATTTGAGTACTTGTCTTTTTACTCTATATTAATATTTCTAGTTTGGTGTCATGGGAGGGTTGTGGCACCGATTAAACCCATTCCTGATCGCTGACCGTTTACACTAATTTATCTGTTTTGACATTTTCTTTTAAAAGCAATATTAAAACCATGGTTAAATTTTTTTTGGCCGTTTAGCATATATTTAAACCAAAGTAATGTATGTAACAGGTTAAAAAGTAAGTGTTATTTTACCCCACTGCAGCTAGTGGAAAGTGCCATGTGTCTACGGCAAAATGCTTCCCTGTACTTCATTTAATTGAAAAATATGTTTTTGGTCTTAAGGGAGCATTTGGGCTCATTCAGAGTCAGTTAAAAAAAAACGAATTCAGCCGCAGCTGGTGCTAGGGGGCATTTACTTTGCTACTTCTAGTATTATTTGAGTACTTGTCTTTTTACTCTATATTACTATTTCTAGTTTGGTGTCATAGGAGGGTTGTGGCACCGATTTAACCCATTCCTGATCGCTGACCGTTTACACTAATTTATCTGTTTTGACCTTTTTTTTAAAAGCAATATTAAAACCGTGGTTATTTTTTTTTTTGGCCGTTTAGCATATATTTAAACCAAATTAACGTATGTAACAGGTTAAAAAGTAAGTGTTATTTTAGCCCACTGCAGCTAGTGGAAAGTGCCATGTGTCTACGGCAAAATGCTTCCCTGTACTTCATTTAATTGAAAAATACGTTTTTGGTCTTAAGGGAGCATTTGGGCTCATTCAGAGTCAGTTAAAAAAAAAGAATTCAGCCGCAGCTGGTGCTAGGGGGCATTGGTAGTTTTATAACATTTTATTCCCTGACACCGAGGTTGATGTCTTTGTTTCCTGTGATGCATTCCTTGCTCCCAGAGAATCCTCGTTCACAATTTAGTTCAGTTCCTATCGTTTCAAGAATTTCACGTTTACCTTACCTTCCCTTCTTAATGGGAGTAAACTGTTGAAAGGAAGAATTTGCTTCTTTGGGAGAACAAAAGTTTCTGTTAAAAGTAAACCTTATTTAAGAAGGTTAAATAAGCCACAAAAGCAAATAGGAGGTCGGAAATATTGTTTCCGTTCTAATAAACTGCAGTAAAACATTGAGGTGTCTCCATTAACATTAATACAGTATTATTTCCATGACATATTTGGAGATCGTTTAGAAATAAGGAACACACGTGAGAAAGAACATGGCAGATTCCTGGCAAGTGCACATGATATTGTCTGGGCAAGGATGATATGATTATGACATTATCAAAATGATCTTATATTAATCGAGTCAATGATAATTCACTTACTTTTTCATTTGTATGATAATAAAAAGGTAACGAATACAGCATTTAAATGCAAACGAGTTGTCAGATTACGTATTATGGTGTTTAATGATACCGGTATATTCTGTTTGGCTGAGGGGTTGTAAACAGCTTAAGATCGTAACTTTGCTGGAATATAATATTCTTAAATCTGTGATATTGCAAATGAAATTGACATTTTCGTGTTTGCCTGTTTTTGTCAGTGGTGGGCAACTCTGAAAGGACGGCATTTGCATTTGTAGGAGAAAACTCCGTCCTTACGTCCTTCAAAAGAACATCCTTCTTTGAAACTGCTATGTCTTTCAGAAAGGCCAGCATGAAGTCACATTAAGTTGTTCAATTTTTTTATTTTGTTTTGTAAAAATTGCGGTAAAAAATGGTAGTATACCCATTCACCAAAGTGAAATTAATTGAGCTCCGAACTGATAGAATATCACACCACTGACAGATAAGCATGTACATGTACGAGGGGTGATCAGAAATACGTGGACTATTGCTGTGGCGGTAAGGGTAATACCGCTATAATACTTTCTCTCATACCACAGGAAAGTTCGATCTTTTATCTACGTAATGTGAAGTTTTGAAGAAATTTCAATGAAAAATAAATATATTTTCTTCCCTTTTATATTAGGTAGGTACAGCTATAGCGGAGCACCATATTAATGATGTTTGACGTTTTGACCCGTTTTAACATTGTTCGGGTTCTTTTGTTTCTCTGTTTTCAAAAACTAGCACCCTATTTTGCAGATTTTCATGATTTTGACCAATTTTAGACACTGCACGCAATATGATTTTTTTTCAAGATTTTTATAACATAGTCTTCTCATCTTTATTGGTTCATAAATCCAAGCCCAAATTTTGCTTTCACTATAGTTTCCACGTACATTACTTTTGCGGTGTATGTCCAAATGCAGGTCTACAACCCTAAAATTAATGCCTCCATCAGACAAAACTAACATACAAGGATCAAATAATATTCAGTTTGATAATTTAAAACATTTCTTTGATTCTGACCTTATTTTTCTTACAATTATATACAAAATCTGGAACTTGAATTGAATACGCGGTACAATGGTTGACGTTAATTTGTCGCCCTTGTATGACCCACAGACCATATTTTACGCTGCTTATGCAAGCATAACAATTGTTGACGGCAAAAATTTCCTCACAATAAAAAGCAGAAACCATAACGCAATAATAATACCAAATGTCAAGCATTTTACTCATCTGCAAATATTAGATATAGCCAAAGATAAAACAAACACTTCGAAATAATAAGGCATTTTTTACCGTGCTCCGCAGAACCGTCATAAGGTTACTATTACGACCCATATAGACAACATCCCGAAGTTAGACTGGTTAATTAAATACATCACTGGATACAGGAAAGATGAATGTATATTTACTGCAAATTTAATGAGTTCACTGTCAGTAAAAAACATCTACAGCAAAAGTCCACGTATTTTTTTATCATCCATCGTATTTTGTTTCACAGAAAGAAGTCATTTATAAGAGCCTTGAGCCTCACGTTAGTGAGGACATATTGTACCGTCATGTCGGGGAATGTGTTTTGGATATCTTTAGGGACCGACCATTTGATATTCTGCGGAGGGGGGGGGGGCAAAGCGGGGGGGGGGGGGGGGGGTTGCAGGTATATTTTCTAAAAAATATCCCTGCCTTTAGATATGCAAGAAAAAAATAAATTGGCTCATAAGGGGATTTAAAAAAATAAGCTGGCCTCAAAATTGACTGGAGAAAATAACCTGGCTCCACCCAAAATTTTAAATAAAAAATGGTCTGCAGATAATTCCATTTGAATTGAATTTTTAAAATGTCGCTGGCTTCTGGGCGGCACCCCCAGGCCCCCATATTTATAGTAATGTTTTAATACTATCCACAATAATTGCCCCCAGATCCCCCTTTGTTAACTTCTTAGCACAAAACTTTTAGCCATTTATTATTATTTATTGGTTTATTGATTTACGTCCACAATAAACAGCTATGGTCATGTCGGGATGGTCAGTTAACCTAACCACACTATTCCTGGGCAGGCGTAGACCTCCTAGCGGTTAACCAGTACTAAGTGCACATACTTTCGCCAGTAACTGACAACTGTACTTCTAGAATCAGCGGAAGGAGAAACGAAAGTATGTTAGCCATTTATTAACTTGCATTCATTTATAATATGACTCTATCAATAAGTATTTAACAAACTTTCAAAAGTGCAAATAAAAGCATGTTTTGGCATATGATTGGGCTAGACAAAAACTTAAATTCCAAATGTTATAGCCCTAAAACTTAGCCCTAATTTGTGATATAAAAAAAAACCTAATTTAAGGCCTAATTTATTGCTAAGCTCATACACCAGGGATGTTTGCATCTGTACCATAGATGAAGAGAGTAACATGCTCCTGCAAAAGCAAGCTAAACCATGCCCTTAGCTTGGTTACAGACAGCACAATCCGGAAGAAATTAGCTCCCTCAAGGTGAAAAAAAAAGAACTTGTTTCCAAAGGCCATTATAAATAATAATCTGGCTCCACCAAAGAATACCAGCCCCCCCCCCCCTCCCTCCCACCCCCGCCCTCCCCAGAATATCAAATGGTCGGGACCTTAAGGTCAGAAGAAAATTTGGGTACGACGAACTGCATTTGTCTTTAACAGATTTCTATCTATGCGGCCAATTCTGTGCATACGCAATACAAATGAGCCGCGACACAACACAACCAACAAAGTGGCATGTGCGCCCAGCAAAGACTATGATCAGCCTGGGCATCCGCCCAGTCTGACCAGAGCCTTCGCTTGGCGCATGGAGCTAGCCTAGATCGATCCTTAGCTACCTTTTAGTGCATAGAAAAGACTCTGAACTTACTGAATGGCTGCCTAGGCTGATCTGAGTCGTCACTGGGTGCACATGCCACTTTGTTGGTTTTGTCGTGTCGCGGCTCAAATACTGCCTATAAAGGTTTTCCTCAACGTAAATTTCATTCACTGGGACTTTGATCAAAAACTTTCTCTTTGTTAGCAGAAAGCAATTTTATTCTCTATAGTGATACACTGCTATCACACAGCTTGCCATTGAGTGAATTCGCCTATCAGACGTCGTTTAGTTAATGGAGTTCTTTGAAACTGTTTTGAGTCTTTACGCACACATCACTTAGAAAATGTCAGTGCACAATAAATCCAGACTCTTATGCAAGACAGCATAGCCAAAGGCATTGTCATGCATTTGAATTAAGATCAGATAACGATTTTCTACTTTTTTATCCTTTCTTTGATATAGTCCTGGCAGTGCCAGATTGCTAACGTAAATATAAGAACGTGCATTGAAGACAAAATTGTTTTCGCGATGCTGCATGCATATTGACAAAAACCAAAACTTCAATTGCAGTATGTGCAGACAGCTTTTAAACGTAAATTACTTTAGTTAAGTTATTCTCTATGTTAAAGTAAATGGGTACAATTTCAGGTGAAGCAACTCTACCATTTTCATTTTAGTCTCCCTTCTCAACAAGGCCATTTCTAAAAGAAAAGTATTTGTTCTTCCTGGACTTCATTTCTGCCATAAAGAGAAGACCCCTTTTTAGAAGAGCTTTAATAAGAAGGGATGCGACGTAAGTTGTACCCCTAGTAAAAGGGGGGAAAACTTAGAGGTTAAGTCTTCAACAGATTTCAACCAGATTAATTCCAAATCTGCGAATAGAAAGTACAAGTGCATCACATCAAAGCTAAACTTTAAGGTCCGTGTGCGTTCCGGATAATTTGAATAAGGTAGGTGTCATTGGTGTTACAAACCTGATTTAGTATTTGAGCCGCGACACGAGAAAACCAACAATGTGGTCGTCCGCCCAGCGCAGACTCAGATCAGCCTGGGCATTCACCCAGTCTGATCAGACTCTTTGCTAAGCGCTTAAAGGGTAGCTGAGGGACTAAGCTACCTTCATGCGGAAAGCGAAGACTCTGATCAGACTGGGCGGATGCCCAGGCTGATCTGAGTCTGTGCTGGACGCACGACCACATTGTTGGTTTTGTCACGTCGCGGCTCATTTATTCTAGAATTTCAGAAAGGCAGGGTCCAGAACTAGACAGATACAGTATGTTTCTGCTAAATATGTTGACGAAAAAGATCAGCATGAGCACCATTTAATCTATTAGTTCAAACAGGAATTGATCATATATGCGATGATATGTACGGCTCTGGAATTTAATACATTTGGACTGACTTGTTTTAGATAACTTAAGTTCGCATTTCTCCACCTTGTCAGTCAGATTGCAGGAAATTAAAGTATTTTAACTAAGGTCATATTGGACTCTTGGTGGTATAGTACAGGTGAATTATCGTTCCTAATAGGTAAGAAAATCGATTTTGGATCAGCCTCCCTTCCCTCGACTGTTAGTTTCGAAACATGGTGAATTACCATTTGATGCGTCCAAATAAGATCAAGTTATTGGAAGGGGAATCAGCATCAGACGTATTTTCCTCATGACGATCATCAACACCTAGAAAAAAAAAACACGAGAAAACGAATACTGTGTACATGCTGCTATTTAAAAATATTTACATCATTCTGAATTTTGTTTGTTCGTTTGTATCATCAAAGGGTGGCACTATTGATTATTATCTCGAATAGTTAGATCTGCTTAACTGCACTTCGGTATTGTTATCAATTAAAACAACCTATACTATACAAATAATTATTATTATAAAAATCGCCGAAAATAGGCTAACAGTGCAGACCCATAAATGCTGCAAAATGCGGCGTCTGATTAGGATCAGCACTGTTTGCATAAGGCAAGTAGGTATTTCTTTTAATGATAAATATAAATGGTAAAAATATAATAAAAAAAGACATAGAGATTTTTTCTTAGGTAAAATATCAGCCAGTTTTCATGCAGTCTTTTGGGCTGAGAGGTACTGATTTAGGAACTTTTGTTAAATTTAGAATCATAGCCCATTTCGGACGTACATATATCAGGCATACAAATGTTAAAAGATGCCTTAATCAGCAAAATATCTAGAAAACCATTTGAGTCAAGATACAGCTTGAACCTTATGATCTGATGATCTGATTGACTTTTTGGGGATTTTTTCTGTTAAATTCACTGAAGTATGCCCCTTCGGACTTAATCATTTAAGAGTGTGCCTCCCTTAGTGGCATATGGTTGGCATAGAGTTTCATGAATAAGTTTACTAGATTGTCGTTTCTTATTTACGAAAAGAAAGATTTCTTGCTTGTAAAAACCGATGCCTATCAAATTGTAATAATTATACAAAAGTGGCTTAAGCTTTTGAGAGCTAATGTTATTGAACGTATTACCGCCGTATTTTATGCATTTCAGAGCAAAATTATGATAAAGATGTGCTGTTTTAAGTTTACATTTATATTCCATTTTACTCCAAATAACAATGCTGACTCTGAGCTAGAAGATGAATAACTTGAAATTTTTGTTGAGTTTAAAACATGAAATAAAATGGAGTGGATAAAATGGAATATAATGGACTTCCAGGAATAATCTGTACTTTGTTCCATTGATTTGGGACACCACTCTTACAGGAAGAAATTGGCACCCTCTGAAGGGTTTGTTCCTGTAAAAGTGTGTTCCCAGGTTCTGGAAGCAGACTGTACCTAGTGGAATGTAGAATGCTTATACTGTCCATGCCATTCAAACAAATCCCGTACCGGGTTTTAATCTCTGTCATTTTAGCCTATAACTCTTTGAAATTTGCATGTACCATATCCATAACATGAAAGTTTACAAATTGTCTTTGATGCCCTCTCCATAGAAAGTGGGGTCATACAAGTAGGAAGCACAAAAATGTCCAGGCCCAGAGGTTATAAAACCTGAGTACATTCTCTAACTCAAAATAAAGCACACTGATTGGCTGCTTCCGAGCATGTGCTCGGAAGCAGCCAATCAGTGTGCTTTATTTTGAGTTTGAGATTATTCTCAATTTTTATAACCTCGAACCCAGGATACACTTTTATGTTATACCATCCGTAACATTATTAGTATTGGGAGAAATACGTCTGAGCAAACCGTGCAGAGCCAAATCTAACTGCTCCAAAATGGGCAGTCTAATCAGAACAAGCACTTTATGCAATTCCATCGGTATCTTTTGGACGCACTGCTGCAGTGTAGACGAAACTGTTTAATTATTTAGGAACTAGAAGTATTTATTTATGGTGTCCCAATTTGGAATTTTACGGTATTCACGATCAACATGGGGACGTCGTAAACGGTGAAAGGGGTTAAAATAACTTATCAGGATTTTATTACCCGAGATCGCTTGCCTGTGAGCAGTCTGGTTAGAAAAAGATAGTTTGATCTTGGTCTTTGCTCAGGGACGTCTGTCCAAATATGTTTGGACATTACGGCATCTGATCATAATAATAAAATGAGGCTTTTACGTCATGTCATTCTCTGAAAGTCAGTAGCAATTTTAGACAGTGCAAGCGTTATTGTGTCCTTGCACGAATGTTATTTTGTTTTTTCTACTCTGCCTGTAACTTATGTAACAATTTCATCTATTTGATTCGTACCTATTTCATTTATTTCTTAATAAAATCTCACATGTGACTAACCGATCAGAGCTCGACATATTTGTTCAGGTCTCTGTTCTTGAGTGGGGACAACAAAATTTGGAGCCGCGATACGAGAAAAAAACATAGTGGCTGTGCGCCCAGCTCAGACTCAGATCAGCCTGGGCATCTGCCCAGTTTGATCAGAGTTTTCGCTGTCCGCATTGAGGTAGCTTAGACTCTTAGCTACCCTTTAAGCGCTTAGCGAAGAGTCTGATCAGACTGGGCAGATGCCCAGACTAACATAAGTCTGCGGTGGGCGCGCAACCCCTTTATTTGTTTTCTCGTGTCTCGGTTCAAATGCCAATATCATGACTGGTAACTTGAACCGTCACGCGGCGCAATTCTATTCCCGTTTTTGCATCAAAAGAATTAAACTGCTGTAACTGGATAGCCAAAACAGAGATTCTGTCTGACACGTATGCATATAAGGCAAACATGTATCAAAACAAAGAATCATCTTCGGAATCGAAACACTGGAGTAATATCACAAAGCTCATGAAAGTGGCCAAATCGAGATTTCTGTTTTTCCGCCTTCAAAAGTTTAATGATATCCTCTCCAGTTCTTGTAACCACTAGTTCTTGTAAACCAAAACAAATATTGTACACAAAAAAGCATAGCATACATTATATAAGTAAAATAGCATTGTTATATTTTGGTTGACTGTTTAAAAACGCTTGTTTTTATTTTTTTTTGTTCTTGTTTTTTTCATTTGTTATTACAGTCTAATTTTTAGTCATGTCATACTGTTTTTGTCATATCTCTGACAATCATTTGATATAACAGCCGTGACCTACTGTAATTTTAAGGTCAAACTGCCGGTTATACTAAGTGTTAATTCAAAACAATCGTCCTCGTACATCTAAACCTTTAAAAATATAAGGCAAACTCACTGGACCATGAAATATTGGCCAATGTGACCTGCTTTTTTTTTAGGTCAAACTTTGGGTCATACTGAGTCATTATCCAAAGCAATCATGTTCGTAAATAAATGTCTTCATGATATCAGGCATCATCACTGGATCATGAAATATAGGTCAAGGTGACCTACTTTTAGTTTGATTTTCAAATCGGGTCCCACTGAGCCATTATCCAAAGCAGTCATGTTCTAACATCAAGCAGTTTTCAAGATATGTCAAAATCAATGGCCCATGAAATATAGGTCACGGTGACATACTGTTAGTTTGAGGTTAAACTTTCATTCATACTGAGTCATAATCACAAGAATCATATTCACACATCAAACAGTTTTCTATATATGAGCCGCGACGCGAGAAAACCAACAATGTGGTTGTGGGCCCAACGCAGACTCAGATCAGCCTGGGCATTCGCCCAGTCTGATCAGAGTCTTCGCTGTCCGCATGGAGCTAGCTTAGACCCTTAGCTACCCTTTAAGCGCTTAGAAAAGAGTATGCTCAGACTGGTTTGATTTCAAGGCTGATCTGAGTCTGCACTGGGCGCACAACCACATTGTTGGTTTTGTCGTGTCGCGGCTCATATATGGCAAAATCACTTGATCGCTGCTTTCAGTGGATCTTCCCCAGATGTACTTACGGAGAAGTTTGAAAACTGTAGAGTGTAGCCCTTGCAGTTACTTAGAAACGGAGCTAAGCGCAACAGGTGAATATTTTTCTTTATGTTCAATCAACCCTGAAATTAGACCCATGGCGCAATATGCATCGCCGCTGCGTTTTGTAGATCTTCTCCAGACGTATCTATGGAGCACGTTTGCGGTTACTAGGAAACAAAACGCAACAAAAGAATATTTTTGTCTATGTTCAGTCAAACTTGAAATAAGATCATGGCACGACATGCATCACTGTTTTTAGTTGATTTTTCGCAGATGTATCTATGGAATGAATTTTAGGACTCTCAAGCTGCATCACTGACCCTGATCTGGTGAGAAAGCCAGAGAAAACATAATTTCCATATCATATATACTTAACATGTTATGAGGTATGTCGTGGTAACAATATGAATGGATTGGGCTTGTAGTATAAATGATAGTTAAAAAGTTAATATGTGTTTAGAATTTAAATCACAAAGGATGCTTTTTAATTGTTCTGACGTTCAGGGATTTGTTCAGAGGACCAAATTCAGTATTCTGTCTGCATGCAACTTTATCTGTTGATTCATTTTATAGATATTGCTATATAGAGTTAGAATAACAAATAAATCTATTCCGAATTTAGGTCAACAGATGCGCAAGTCTGCACCAAACTTCCTGAGCATCGTGTTGACTCAAAAGTTTGTATAACTATTTGACTGGCAGATCTTATAACATTATCCGTATCATTCTGGACTGTCATCCGATAGTTAAAGTGGCATCGCTAACCTACCCTTTCACCCGTGTTAGTTATCCCTTTTAGTAATTTTGCACTTGAACGGTATGTCTACTGTTTGTCTTCGCAATGGCAGTTTTAGCTCTGTCTAAACGATATTGCTATACATGTACGTTAGTTTTGCTGCTTCAGCCAGAGTATTTTCCAGTCTCAAATGGTTACTTTGTTATGGTAGCCTGTAGACTCTTTCACAGCTTTACAATATAAAATTTTAATATCTGCCTAACAGATATAGCAGTGGAACAGTCTATGGTAGTCTGCTTTCTCTTATCTAAAAAAATGCTTATCATTTACGCCGCATCTGAGATTGTAATAAAACCATGAACTATAAACGAAAACCAACTAGTTGGTTAAATATGCAAATATCGTAACATAACGCCTTGACGACCACAAAACGTCGAGTTTTCTAATGGCGAAATCGTGACGTTTTAGTGCGAAATTTGCTAATAAAATGTGAATTTAGTGTCACATTATAAATAGTATCTTGCATTCGTGCTCCTGTGTTATTGAATTTATTCAATTCGTTGGGGGGGGGGGGGGGGGGGGGGGGAGGGGGGAGGGGAATCCGATACTGAGATGCTCGGTATAGTCTCGCATCTTATCTTTTTCCCCAACTCGTTTAATAAATTCAATAATACATGAGCACTTATGTAAGATCCGCTCTTTCCTACAGCACGTTCAGTTGATTAGTATCTGTCACTGATAAAGAGCTTCCAAGGAGGCTTTCCTATTGACTGTTACCTTTAAAATTGTTCATGTGCTCTCTTTTTGGAAACAGATAATTTAAGACTATGTTAGCTATAATATTAATCCGCATCGGTTTCTGATAGACACGAAAATCGCCCAGATTTGGAAACTCAACGTATTTTTATCTTTGGTTCTTACATCATTTAGTAATGCCTTTCACATTAGTTATTGAATGCAGTCTAAGTTTGTGAAGCCTTAATTTAGCATTGCATCTAAAACTGGTAAGTATATTGAGTTGACCTACAAACAGAATAAACGTCTCTAATAAGAGTCAAGGCTGTGTTATTAGGCAAGTATCGTTTTACTTCCTTTGGGATCAGAGGGTTCAATTAGAATCATTTTGAAAATAGAGTTCCGATAAATAAGGTTGATGAGAGCGTGGTCGATGTCATTCACTTCACAACTCGTCATGAACGGACTAACTAAACCAAGTCTGCAATGTTCTTCTTTTTTCTGTATTTCATGCTTCCAAAGGAACTTATTTTTGTTGACTGCGGCTGGTGGTGCGCCGTAAAAGGTCATCATGTATATAGAGGATCTTACATGAGTGCTCATGTATTATTGAATTTATTAAACGAGTTGGGGAAAAAGATAAGATGCGAGGCTTTGCCGAGCATCTTATCGTTTTTCCCCAACTAGTTTAATAAATTCAATAATACAGGAGCACGAATGCAAGATTCTATTTGTCATATGACAGTAAAATCGCATTTTATTAGCAAAATTTGCACCGTAAACGTCACGATTTCGCCATTAGAAAACGCGACGTTTTAATGGACGTCAACGTATAACGTTACGACGTAATTTGCATATTTAATCCACTAGTGGATTATCGTTTTAAATGCATGGCTTTATTACACTCTCAGATGCGACGTCATATGATAAAACGTCATCATGTATCTCATCGAAGTGCACAGTGTATATTTTCTGGTCCGTTGGGATCACTGGGTTCATCTAGAGGCGTTCGTAAATAGAGCGCTGCTGAATCGAGGCCGGTTTCGTGCATTTCATAACTGGTTATGAACAGATCATTTAATCAAAGTCTGTTATTTTCTTTTTACTGTATTCATGAAGGAATCTTGCTTCCAAAAGGATCTAACTACTCAGAACTTATTAATCTTGGAAACGGCTGGGTCGAGCCGTGTGGTTGCCGTAAAAGGTCTCCCCGCACGACATCACAGTGCAGCTTTAAAATTTCTGGGCCTTTTGGATTCACTGACTTCAGCTAGAGGAATTTTGAAAATATAGTTTTGCTAAAGCCGTCGCTATTTGTCGTTTTAGACGTTGCACATTTTATTACGGGCCATGGACAGACTTAGTTTAACCGAAACTACAATTTCGTTTCCTTAGTGTATTTGGTGCTTCCAAAGGAACGAACTTTTCTAAAATTGCTGCACAGTTCCAGAGAAATCTTTGAGAAAAAATTATCTACAGCCACCTTGGTATGCAAGCTAAATCAAATAAAAGCCAGAGAGAACTGCTGTTTTGTCATGCAATATTATTAAATGTTGTATTCTAACGAAGTTTGAGCCTTAATTTTGCATAGTCCATGAGAAGTAACGCATTGGAAAAATGAGAACAATCGGGCTATGCTGAATCTGAATCGCTCACTTTACCTTAAGATTTAATTGCCTCAATCTGTTAGCCATTTGTGAACAAGGAGGTGCCCCGTACGTTTTCGGTCAATTGTAAATTGATCTACAGAAGATGGATAGATAAATGACTTACGTTTTAACGGTTTTCAGTCATATCAGGACGATGGACGTTTGATAATATAAGGCTGTATACAATGGAACTCCGTTTATGATTGAAAAGATTCCCGCCGATAGCGGAGCTCGAACCCGGGACCGCTAGATAAGCAGGCCAGCGCTTAATTTACTGAGCTACCGGGGCTCCTGATCTACAGAAGTTGACTATATTTTCAGCGTATTTTAGCAAGGCGGCGATCTTAAATTTCCGACGGCAACAAAGTTATTGATGCCTAATTGGTCTATTGGCCAATAAAAATGCCTCACTCATCTTCTGCCATGTTACCTATTTATTCCTTACTTCAATAACAAAAAAACTGACATTGCCAGGATCACTGATGAGGCTTGAAAAGCCGAAACTTCCAAGTATGCTCCATGTTCCTCCTTTCGACTGTGTGCTCTGCTCTTGAAGCAAGTTGCAACACTTAAGATTTTAATGTCACGGAAAAAATATTGACTTTCTTATTTGTGGAAAATATATTACTATTTACCGTGCCAGTCTATACTTGTTCATATTAATTTAACTAGGCTACACCATAATAATATAAACGGAGACTATGTAGACGATTTGTATATACTGTTCTAAGGGAAGGGCTGTAACTAATGTTGGTAGAACTTGTAGCCCAACCCTATTGTTAGTTCTGGAACAATAAAATATGTTTAAACTAAACTAAACTAAACTATTAATTTATCAGAGATATGCTCCCAATACCTTGATCATCTTTGAAACAAAATACAGTCCATATGACAGAACCGTTAGCGACTGATACCATGCATAGAGAAATTAGATTCTCAAACATTATAGTATGTGCCATGAACTTCGTAGTGTAATGCATACTCTTTAAAATTATTGTAGATGAAACCGTATAAAAACGTATTGATTCCGCCATATGCAGCAAATATATTTGACCGATTCTATCATGTTTCCAGGTATATGCCAACTGCCTGTGTATACTGTGTGATAGCACACAAGCTGGTCGGAATACGTACTCACCACTTGGATCTTATGCAAACATTGCTAACTTGAAAGAACAATATCAACAACAAAATGATAACAAGTGCAGTCATTTGTATTAACAGCAGTGACTATAGAATGTAACTCACATGGAATGTCCTATCATTGTGTTGTATTTCAATTGGCCGCGTTACATTTAATGTTAGTCCTTGTATGCAGATTTATAGCGTAACTTCACTTCAGGAACTGACTGAATCAGATCCCAAACCCTATCCCTAGTCTGGCTACAGACCCTATGTTCAATATATCTCCTGCAAAGGAACATAGGATTGATTGATTGATTGATTTGTTGCTTAACGTCCACGGTAAACAGCTAAGGTCATGTCGGGACGGCAAGTTAACCTAACCGCACTATTCCTGGGCAGGCTTAGACCTCCTAAGCGGTTAACCAGTACTACATGTAAGTGCACATACTTTCGCCAGTAACTGACAACTGCCCTTCTTGAATCAGCGGAAGGAGAAACGAAAGTATGTGGCCAGACCAGGTATCGAACCCAGGACCTCTGACTTATGAGTCAGGTGCCCTACCGATTGCGCTACGCGGCCCAAAGGAACATAAGAATCTGACCACCAGAGTATTATACAGATTCGACTGGAGCCAGGCTACCCTATCCCGACCATTAAAGAGATAGATTGACAAATACATCCCAACAAACAATAAATTACAAGTGATAAGCCGAGTCAGCAGCTCTTTCCCAAATAGGTGGATACACAGCTATCTTTATTGAACTAAATAATTTAGACCAACAGAAGGGTTACAACAGACTAAGCAAATTATATGAAAAACATTTAACATCTATTTTTAACTATTTTCTTTTTTTATTATAGAAGGGTTAAAATGAGAACGCAATAAATTAAACAGCACCGAACATAAAACAAATGCAACCGCAACGAAAGTACCGCCTTGGGACGGTCAGTAATAACTACTGGGGGTTTAAACCGGTTCTAAACCGCAGCTCTACATGTATTTCTGCGATTCAGAATTAAAATATTGCATGATAGACGCCTACATACGTAACAATAAATAAAAATATAACCGCAAGTGCTTTTGTTTTACCAGTTATGTCTAAACGAGTTCAGAACCTAACGGCATGCTGTTTGTTTGTTATAAAATAGCTTTAGAAACTATTTCTGACATTGAAACCTTCCTGTGGCGTCCCATGGGTTATGTGTTACGTGCGGAGTTTCGTAATTTTACTGCATTGAGAATTGCGACTTTTGATGTTGTTTTTAAAAAGTACAGTCATTTGACCTATTCCGACGCACGTTTCTCTCGACCGTGCGCTACAGTCTAAATACACTGTCATTTTTGAATTTATGTGTGTCAGTAAATAAATAAAAGTCTCTTGTTTAAGGCACTTTGTTTAGGTTCATAAACTATTTGAGGAAGATAGGCAAATCTGACGACAATCAGGCGTTGTCTTTTATCCTATTTCGACGCACCTTCTTCTATTCCGGTGGATCTGTATATTTCTTACAATACATCGAAAGAACCACCGAGGGGCGCCCCAAAAGTAAACTGTCGGATTGTTACTAGCTCGATGAAAGACGATTTTACGCAAACAAATGTCTATTTGACATAACTGATTATCTAAAACATCTGACTATACTCACGGCTTCGCTGAAAAACTATTTCGGTGGTTCAGTGCCCGTAAGTACAATGTTTGATATTTTTATCCAGGATTCTATGATAAATGACAATTCAAAATAAAGCCTTGTGGAGTTTTACTTACATATTCAAAATGCATGACGAAAATGCAGCGCTAATATGGATTTCAGAACTCAGATACATTACCCAAATATACCATCCGCCGGAATAGGCTAAATGGGCTAATAAATTAAAATTTCAATTAACCTAAGTAACTGATTTTATTTCATTTTGATATTAATCGGTTTAGATAGCTAATAAAATGAGCAGTCGACAGACATATAGGTTTACGACATATTTGTTTACACAAATATTGTCCGACCCTATTTTCACAGATGGCCTGAAAACATCTGTCATTTTTCTTGTTAAATATGCATTACCAACCACTTTTAAACTCAGTTTTCCGTATCTTTGATTGATAAATGAGATCCTTACTATATGTGGGTTTGACAAATAAATATTGAAAGTAATTACCTAAAAATCATTTCGCTTCTAGCTTGTTTCGTTGCAGAGAAAGAAACAGGATACACCGGAATAGGTGAATCCACCGGAATAGGTCAAATGAGTGTATGTATATGTGATTAGAATAATAAAAAAATCAATTATCTATTTGAGTTGTTCGAGCAAAATTGTTTATGATTTCAATGTAACCCTATCGGATCAGCCAGTTCCATTTTCATAAATATTGGCATTTCTTATTTTCTTTAATTACTTGATTGAGTAAATGTACAATACTCTTTACGAGTTAAATATAAATTAGCATTTTTTTGCACAAAAAGCAAGAACTTTAAACCCATGTCTGAAATCGCGTTGTATGTGAATTATATCGGAAAATGTGTGCCTTGTGCTAATCGTTCGGTAAAGACATTTATTAAATATAGTAATTAGATATTTTTCAGAAGATGTTTCTTTGCACAGATGCTATGTCAATATTTGCATGAGGTTTCACAGGGTCTTAACAGCGAATAAATAATATCCAAGGAAGTATCTTGTTGATAATGGCAACAAATTAATTTGGAATCGTTATTTGTTTTGCAATCAATCTTGGACAGTGACAGTACATTGCAATCATTTTACCCAAATTATGCAAAATCAAACCTCTTAACCATTTGCATTTATTTTTTCTGCTTTACAGTTTTATTTAAAATGTACGTTTTAGTCAGGTCCGAAATATTCTATATGGATGTAACAAACTGATGATTTTCATAGGAGACTATGAATTCGAAATACACTATAAAAGTTGTTATGTAGCATTATAAAAAAATCTTACAAACGATTGATTGAGCAAATCAGGAAGACCCCTAGCAGACTGCATATTTCCTACGCTTAATTGAGTCTTTACTGTATGCAAACTAAAATGCTTGGACCCCAACGTTCATACTTTGCATTGTGTTTTCAGTTCCTACAAAGAGAAGGCTGCTATTCGGTGTATGATGAATGGGTACTCAGCCATGATTTCCCAATATTTTATCAAAGGGAAATAACAGTTCATAGCCCCTGTTTGTTTCCCTAGGCGGCGAAGCATTTCCAAATTGCAGTCTTCTCTGATTTTTTTTCAAGAGCAGCAATTTGATGCTTTCAGAGCTAACTCCCATTGAAAATGTCAGAGTTGTTCCCAGTAAATGTAGTACACCCGTTCAATTTAATACGCAGAAACGCGTTGTACAATAATGTGGTACAGACATTTAATACTGAATCAGAGGTTTGGTAAGTAACTAACTGCTTTAAGCGGACAGCCAGTAACAGCCCGTGTACATTAGTTCCGTCAAACACTGACATTATGACGAAAATCTGCAAATCGTATTGGCAGGAATGTTGCACCTGCAAATATTTGCAGGTGCAACATACCTGGCAATACGATTTTGCAGTTTTTCAGTATTTGAGCTTTACGTTTGGCATCTGGATAGCCACTCGATTTTAGTTGCAATAATATGTTGCAATGATTGCAGCGGCAGACAGAAAACATGAGATCAGGATGTTGCATGTTGTCCATTCAAAGCGTTTAGTTTCCAGCAGAATGCAGTATATTTGGGCCACGGCTACGATGTATATACTTCCTTTCACATATGAGGACATTTTACTATGCATTGAATCAGTATCCAAATTCACTTTTGACCAAAGCCTACAAATTCAGATACTGGTGAATTTTACGGCATGAATTTATTTATTTTACATTAATGCCTAATAAGCATTTTTTTCTGTTTATTAGTTATATAAACGTACCGGTATTTGATATAACATAAATGTAATGTTTAGTGGTTAACCTAATCATGGTTAATAACTTTTCTTCTCTCAAAAATAGCTCGCCGGTTGGTCGAGCATCACTCCATGATGGACCCGACATAATGTGTCTTTTAAGATCAGTTGGTTGGGACCGGGGATTGCATTGTCTGTTGCTTGGTTATTCGGGATCAGCTGAAGTTTTCTGTTGCTTTTCATTGGTCTTATCCGTGATTTGTGCGTTTCCTGTAATGATTCATTGATGGGTTAGAAACTTTCATACGGACCAAACAACTAACTAAATGTGTCGAACCACCGCAGAAGCAGAGGGCGAGGATTTAAATCTAAGCCCCAAAGAAGTCTTTTACTGACCGTCCCAAGGCGATACTTGTGTTGTGGTTCCACAATGTTACATATTGTTGTGTCCACTTGTCTATGGTCTCCAGCGTAGTGATCACCTGAGTGCAGCCCATTCCGCTTTCTGTTATTGTTGTTTTTTCTTTTACTTTTTAATCTAAAATAGAAAATAGGGTAATAAAATTTCCTTTTAAAAGGAAGGCTTGTCCAGCTAAGACAGTGAAATGTTCATGAGTTGTTTATTCAAGTAAACCCAGTTGTTAGTGCACTTTCTGTTGCTAATTTTTATTTAGCAAAGTAAAATTTCTTAACTTCTTGAATGGTGGCATTATCTACAGGTGTGAGGTAAAACAAGTGTAGACTTTATTTGAAAAACAGATTGAGGAAATATTTAAACACACACACACGGGCCGTGTTACGCAATCGGTAGGGCACTTGACTCATAAGTCAGAGGCCCTGGGTTCGAAACCCGGTCTTAGTACTGGTTAACCGCTTAGGAGGTCTAAGCCTGCCCAGGAATAGTGTGGTTAGGTTAACTGACCGTCCCGAATTGACCATTGCTGTTTACCGTGGACGTTAAGCGACAAATCACACAAACACATACACACACACGTGTACGCACGCACGCACAGAGAGAGAGAGAGAGAGAGAGAGAGAGAGAGAGTTTTCCAACGTTTAAGCCGTTAGGCATGTCTCAAGGAAAATTACTATATGGACCTATTTCAAGTCTGTTCTATATGGCTGCTAAGTCACATTTAGTTTGAATCAATATTTTAGGAAAGACTGTTTCAAACCTGTGTCTGTGGAATCTTGGCACATCTGAACTTGGCATCAAAAAAAGACAACAAATATATATTCACTGAACTATATTTTTGGTTTTAGTAGCATCAGTGACAGTGACTAGAAGGAAATTTTGACACTCTGAGAAGAAAATGCATGCTACTATTGTTTGAGATAATAACTTGCTTGCTTTACAACATTTGGGAAAAATAAAGCAAGGAACCCATTGCGTTCATACTCCCATGAACTTCCGAAAAATGAAATTTATCTCTTACATTTATACTATGTTTTCACATCAATTTTGGTACTTATTTGTGAAGTTCTGGCTAATTTTACGCCAAGGAAAGGACGAAGAATAGCTATTTACCAACGTGTTTGGTAATGACGTTCAACAGCCGTCACTATGACATGACGTATATCAAACGTTACGTCGGCCAATCAACTTATCGAATAATCCGTGACGTCGAATAATCCGTGACGTCGTTTAAGCGTAACATTGCATGACTGCGTGTTGTTCATGGATGTATGTACATCGTCAGCCCAGTAAAGGTTCATCTAAGGAAATCGTCGACATGTGTAAATATTTCTCTGTACATTTGTATACTAGGTGAAATAAAAAGGCAACATTGGAGACTGTTACAAAAAACACTGATGCAAAGCATCAATACGCCGTGAAAGTCAGTCACATTTAGCTTCTGCGACCAGTAGGCCTAACTGTGCACATATACAGGAATCTCGACACTAGCAAAGGTAGCCTAATATAGAGTTATGCGGTGTTGTGAAGCTGGCTTTCTGCTACTACTGTATACGTCATAAGCATGTGGGCAGGTTCTTGACAAACATGCATCATAATGATGGATTTCTGATCTGCTCGGATTTATTTTCTATTCAGATAATATTTTAGTTTCGCCTGCTACTAGCAGAAACTAGATAGATCTACATGTGTATTACTTTACTGTTTCTGTGTCTGCGGCATTATCACCGTCGGTGCCGGTGTCGTATACTTAAATTTTTTTTTGGTTGAGTGGTTTTTGTGACAATGTGCAAACAGGCGAGAGATAGCATGTCCTTATGTAATATATGGAAATAGACTTCAACTCTAGGTTTCATCATATTTTACTCCATGTAACATGGTTATTTTTTGCCCACAAAGTAATGTAGATTTGTGGATGCAGTAATTCTGCATATATTGATAGGAGGTAACGTGTATGTTGAACTTCTGTTCAGTTCAGTTTTCCTAACGACGTTCCCCAAGGGCTGGTTCAGCCACTGGGAACACATTATTAAGAAATTTTGAACTTCGTTCAATCCAATTTTTTAATATAATTTATTTATTTTTTATTAGTGAAAAGTCAATAGACAGTAATACGTCAAGCTTTCAAAAATATATACATTCTGCTGGCTATCACTATGACATGTAATAATTTACGTTCAAATTTGTATCTATTTATCATGTTGTTTAAAAATTATCTTTACCTTTAAGAAACTAGTCTACTGAGTCATACAAAATTAACGAAGACTTGTTGCAAATTATATAAGTATTACCTCCCTTGAAACATGCCATATAGGCGATTCATAAAAGCCATATGCGACCATCAGACTGCATTTTGCGCAGTCTGATCATTACCATGTGGGCGATCCTATACAATTTCTGTTGTCGGATGTGGATAAAAAAAAATGCACCGAGGCAAAGTAGCAGGCGAAATTGTGTACGCGAAGGTACAAAACAAATCGTCCGGCATATACTAAAATATAGAGTGGAGTCAACCTTTGGAGTGGAGCCTTGGAGTGGAGTGGTTTTTTTTTTTCAAACTGCCAAGACTTAATGCTGCTGACTCGGATAAATATACAGTATGGCCATAATGTTTAATTATTGTTCCCCAAAATATACTTGGGTTGGCCTAGCTTGGTTCATAGTATTATGCTTTCAAGCAAGCTATTATGTTATTTTACATAATCTGGCTAGTCTCGGAGAAAAATTAGAACATGCCCCTTTGCATTTTGCAACTGGTCATTGCCCGAAAATGGTGAGGCATGGTTTCTTGTCCAGAATACCCCAAAATACCATTCCAAAAAACCACGCCACTCCATAGGTTGACCCCACTCCATATTTTAGTATATGCCAACCTCTCCTGGTATTTTCCGAATGAGCGTGACGTCATTTCTTCCGAAAATAACTCGGTATCACTAAACGACATGAATACTAGCTTGTGGCCGAAACCACAAGCCAAAAAGATATGTTCCTGCTGTTTTAGTTAGGGTAGCTGAATGGCCACCGATTTAGGGAAGAATTTTTCAATGTCTTGCGGTTTATCGTGCATGTCTTTCTTGAAATTTTGTCATATTGTGGGTGTACTTGTTTCCCTTTCTTTCTTTCCCAAAGCCTATCTTTTTATTCTGAAGAGATAATGTGGTACAATTGTTTGAAACTACAAATATTTCAAGATGATGAAGGGCGTTTTCGTATTTTTTTGTCATGCTGGAGGCCAGTTACAAAAAAATATCGAACCCCTGAACCAAGGGCGTTTGGCAATAATGTAACATATAGTAAACTGATTATAACGGCATTTCGTATGTCAGAGTGAAATTAGATATGCTTAGCAAAAGTCAGTTGTTCGACTTCCTTTAAAGCCAGTATTTTCAGAAACCTAAGGCTGTTACATTCTTAAACTATAACTAGTCACAGAAGATCGATATTACGCAACAGTTGGCTAGTAAGTCAAAGGGGTATCAAAACATGAAATACCGGTCAGCTGTGATGTACCGTTAAATGCGTTGAGCTTGAGTCACCTGCAGTTTGCTGCGATATTGAGAAGGCAGAGCTGGGATGAAATAGTGTGAAACCTGAGAAAAACCTGTTTGCCATTTAGGGAAACCGCAATGCCAAGCGTCGTGTTGCTGCCATGCTAAACACTAATGCAATATCATTCATACGCCATCATGCCTTAGGTTTGACTCTGCAGCCACACCCTTTTTTGCTATCACGTTCATCGCACAGTATTTGGCTCAAATTACACAAATAAATCACCTAATAAGCCAGCAGCCCCAAAGGGCCTTGTGGTTAATAGCACTGAGTATTAGACATTAGATCGCTCATCGTACTGGGTTCGATCGTTACCGGCGCATAAGTGAGAAAGCTAGTTTCTTTCAAAAGACCAGGTCCTCTTCCTCCGCAAATCCGGTTTTCGCGAACCCTTGCTAAACGAGCGGCGAGACAAAAGTACATGTATATTGTAAATAATGTTTGAAAGCGTCGTAAAGATAACATGAGCTGACACGGGTGTAGACTGATATTCAAATTTGTTTTAAGTAGGAGACTTGTATAAGTCTAACACGGGTGCTGCAAACACTGATTCATCTTACATTGCGTGTGTGCCATGCCACGCAGTATTTTTACATTCTTCCAAGTGGTGGTGCGGATGAATTTGAATTCGACACCCCAAACAGCGTTTAGTATAAAAATATGATTTATCTTCATGATGAAAAAGGCTACTGAAATTTAGTGTGCTTATTTTGACTAACATATCAGTAAAAAGGGATTGTTAAGAACATTCCAAAAGTAAAAGCTAATGGAATATATATCAGTAAAGAGCCGCGACACAACAAAACCAACAAAGTGGTTGTGCGCCAAGCGACGACTCAGATCAGCCGGGGCATCCAGCCATTCTGATCAGTCTTCGCTGTCCGCAAGACGGTAGCTTAGACCCTTAGCTACCCTTTACGCACACAGCAAAGAATCAGTTCAGACTGGACGGATGCCCAGGCTGACCCGAGTTATCGTTGGGCGTACATCCACTTTGTTAGTTTCTGTCATATCGCGGCTCAGTCATTTAACTTATAGAGGTGCACATAACGTTTCTGTACGCGGCGCAGGCTAACTGAACCCTAAACGACTTTTTTCCCTTCTGCTTGCTTATGGTTCGTCAATAAAATTCATTTGCGCACCTTATTGTAGGCGGAGCCCGATAGGTCAATAGATAACGCGCTGGCCTGCTGATCTAGCGGTCCCGGGTTCGAGACCCTTTTGAGGCGGAAATCTTTCCAACCGTTAACGAACATTCATTGCAGACAGCCTTTCATTATCACCCTCCCATTGTCCTGATATTACTGAAATGCTGTTAAAAGGACGCAAAATCGCAATTCATCCATCCATCAATCTTTTTTTGTACGCGCACCTCATATTGTATATCCTCTCAACACGCTGGTAATATAAAATTGTTTCGAAGTTGCTTAAGAAAAAAGTTAAATTCCCAACGCTAGCGTTGACGCCATATAAAATGGTAATTGTGATACTTTATGCCGTCTAATTTTTGTTTTCAGTGGAGGATCAGATTGTATTTCATGTTGTCATGTGTTATGGACTGAGCGTAATAAAGATTCGAACTCTGAATTATTTCATTTAATAATTTGACCACCAAACATCGATCTTTGCACGTGTCTTGTGAAATACTGTTGCTCGTGTTGATTATGAGAACTTAATTTCGATCTTACAGTGACAAAATCAAGTATTCCAAATGTATAACCCGTCTAAACCAATAGAAGTAAAGGTGTTTGTTCAATAAGCGTCATGCCTTCTTTGCAGGTATGGAGATCAATGGATGTTTATAAAAGCAAATAACACCCGCGGCTGTTGCTTATAAATGTAATAAACAAAAGGTGCGAAGAAAATAACAATTTTCTGAGTTAATTAAATTTAGTTTGGAATGAAAGGGTTCATTTACGGATTTCTACTAACAGCGAAAAGCGATTTGTTCGTCGCGGATAATATGTAACAGACGGAAAAGAAATTTCTATGAACCAGTAACATAGTGTTTATCATTGAAGTAATTTCCTGGTAGATTAAAAACCTTGTTTATCCAGCTGCAATTACAGATAGGCAAAAAATGATAGGATCATTAAAATAATTTATTGAAATGCATTATACATGCATCTGTTTGGATAATCATAATGCTAAGTTTACCTTACAACGTATTCAGAACTAACGTTAAATGGACTGAGGAATATTTCTTCTAAGAAAATCTTTTCTATTATAAACAAAGAAAAAGAAATGAATTATTTTAAAATGTTAATTTAAGGCATACAGATTCGTAAGTCTTATTCTCTAAGCGTCTGGAGTACGTTCGTCATACCTGTTCCTTTCACGCCTGGTTAACTATGATTCAAAGTATGTTACGAAACGAAAAAAAGCTGTTGTGAAAAGAAAAAAGAGTCATAATAAAAAAAACAACCTTGTCACCAGGTCGTTTGGTAATTATGGCTTTTTCTTTTTTCTTTTTTGTTCTTTTTGGTTACAGCTTTTATTTTGTTTCGTAACAGCGTAACAGCCTTTGTATATACATAGTTAACCAGAGCTGTTTTTTCAGTGCATGATTGTAACTGCTTTCAAATTGCTGGATGCTGTTATAACAGAGAACAGACGGAAAAACCGTTGGTGTATATGAATATACACTGTTCCGTTTGAAAGAAATTTTCTGAACCCTGTTCGGCTTAAATTGCAAGAGGTCCCGTATCAAGATTACACTTGAGCTTTAAAATGGACAATGAAAGTTATTTTGTTACAAACTTATCACCTCAAATGATGGAGGAAATCTCAGGAAATTTAGATAGCCTCATATCATCGAATAATGTCACTTCGTCACCACCCGATCCTGCAACATTGGAAGTTGTTGTATTGCTTTCGCTGCTGTTTATCATGATAGGAATGGTTGGCTTATTAGGAAATAGTCTCGTTATAGTGGTTATACTGCTAGACAGAAAGATGCGACAGTCTGTCACAAATATATTTATAATGAATTTAGCTGTCGCGGATCTATTAATAATGTTGTTTGGAATACCAGAAATTGTTCAGTTTATGATCAACAGCGGGTGGCTTTTAGGTGGATCCCTATGCAGATTCAACAGATATGTACTTGTTGTATCGCTCTATGTGTCCATTTTGTCATTGGTCTCAGTGTGCACTGAAAGGTGAGTATGCTTTATTACAAATATGTAGCAAATACCTCATTGCTTTACCATAAATATTCTAAAAAATGAGGAACCCAAAGAAATAGCTGTAATTGTCCTAAGATTAATAGGTTGTTTTAAAGTGGCATATACATGTATGTGTCTAAAATGCAGATGGAATTGTAACACTTAAGACACTGTTGAGACTGCTCAGTCCAATAAAAGTTTGCACAGACTATTATGTCATAATATGTAGTAGTTTTACGGTAACTGAAGCATAATTGTATGAGCCGCGGCACGAGAAAGCCAACAAAGTGGTCATGCGCCCAGCGCAGACTCAGTTCAGCCTGGACATCCGCCCAGTCTGATCAGAGTCTTCGCCAAGGGTCTTAGCTAGCTCCTTGTGGACGGTGAATACTTTTATCAGACTGGGCGGATGGCCAGGCTGTTCTGAGGCTTCGCTGGGCGCACAACCTCTTTGTTGGTTTTCTCGTGGCGCAGCTCATTTATAAAATGTTTAAACACATTAAGTTAAATTTTCGGTTACGCTGAAAATTATATAAATCTGGCACAAGCGGATGAATGTTAATCAACAACCATCTCGTATTCAATAATTTTGATGAAAACGGCACCCTCCAGCATAATATGCACAGAGAAAAAGCAAAACGGTATATCTAATAGTACCATTAGAATAGCTTAACTTCAATTAATAAACTGCACAGAAAGAACATATACATTGATACAACGCTATTGGATAAGTGTCGTGAGAAGGGATTCAGATTTAGCAGAATGAATTCTATTCCGTGTAGAAAAATTCCTTTTCTTACGGGGTAGTTCTTGTAACTAAAAGTAAAGACTCTGAAAAGACATTCTTTATTCATGACGTTTCGGCATAATGCCTTTATCAAAATAATGAAATTCGAACAAGACACGTTTTTGAGTGTTTACATTCCTCTCAGCATTCAAACCACGAATGCTGAGAGGAATGTAAACACTCAAACATACAGTCTTGTTCAAATTTCATAATTTCGAAAAAGGCATCATGCTAAAACGTCATAAATAAAGAGTGACTTTTCAGAGTTTATAATGTTACTTATGCCTATTCTGATTTTCTTCATGATAAAAATGAATAATTACCCCTCAGAGAGTGCGACTCATTTTTTTAGGAATCCGAGAAAATATATAATTTGCCTAAAAGCATTACGTAGCTGCTTTGAAATCAGTGATTACTGTTTCCACGCTGGTGTGAGATCAATGCCAGCGATTTTTTACGGGCAAAGATATAAGAAAATTGTATTTAGGCTCCTCAGGGTAAATTATGCACTTTTATTACGTTCTTACAAAATAACCCAACGGCACAAAGAATATAATTCCTATTTGTGCCATCAAAAGTGCATTGTGGGTAGCTTTGTTATGTGAAACAATTGTTATCTCATATTAGAATCAGGTGCACGCAATTATTGCCATTACGATATGAAAACCAATATTGCGATAGATAGCATCAGCCGATTAAGACGTCCCCATGGTTAGAATTTGAATCAGTACATACAAAATCATCACCTTAAATGTACGCAAGCGTCTGGAAGCGTAATAAATAGTAATGTCGAGGCATTTTATTTGTCGACATATTCATATCCTAGGGCTTGATTGTTTTTCTTTGCTTAATCGGTCGGAAATTTAAAAGTACACTCTGAACGGCATAGCACTTTTAACATTGTACCTTCCGAAGAAAATGTGTTATTCGTATGAACTCTTTTTGTCCGTCTCCGTATTCACATAAAGGGTTCGGTAGACTTTAAGTCATATTCCATGTAAAAGCAGAGTACAAGACCACGTTTCCATTTTACGCTACGTATCTAGAGCCTAACTTGAAGCACAAATTGATCACATATTAAAACACACACATACATACACAAACACCCTCCCCCCCCCCCCCCCCCCCACACACACACACACAGACACAGAGACAAAAACGACAAATATGATTCTGGCATATAGAAAAGTCGCTGAAAACGTTTTGAACCAAGGAAAATATATCAAACAAATATGAGCCGTTCTCTGTGAAAACCGGGCTTAATGATATTACGTAATAATTACGTTGTGAACGGGTGAAAAACATCAAAATTAATGATTTTTCGGACCTCTATTTATTTCCATGAAAATACCTTAGGTGTTGAGATATAACGGAAAGCCCATGAATTCAGGCAAAGTCCAGTCATAAATATGACATATGTTGCCATGACAACGCTTATTCCTCGGTAACCCCAAAGCCTTGAAAACAGATGGTATACCATCATAAAGACCTATCATTTGAGAAAGAATGTTAAGTCATGCAAATTGTCATATGTGTACTATGATATACATATTGAAAATGAGCAAACACACATTTTGTACGAGTTGTTTTGTGTAACAAGCACAGAAAGCGCGTTCAAACAAACGTAGTGACGTTGACGTCAAAACATACGTGAAAGACGTTTATAACGTCACATAAAGAAACTGCACTACCTGTTAGCTTCTAAAGTCTATATCTCAGTAATAAACAATGGTAACCATCCCAAATTTTCAGGAAATGTTTAGAAAAGTTAATACTTTTCAGTGGTGCAGTTAATTAATTTTTTGTTATTATGTCATTAAGCCCGGTTTTCACAGAGAACGGCTCATATCTATTCTTTTCAATTCCTCAGGTTTACACAAACGATGCAATATAGAGTAAAAGCAAACTATTTTAAGGTCACGGCAATGTTTGCACTGCACTCTTTCATCCAAAATTTAGATCCTTAGGTCGTTATTACCATGTTTTGGAGAAATTTTTATGTCTGTATGTCGTTCCGTGTGTCGATGTTACATTTGCTCTGTGTGCTTGACAATGCCTGCTTGTTAATATAGTATTAGATGGGTTCTTCCGACTTTTCGTTTTTCTCCTTTCAGTGTTTTGGGTCTGTTGTGCTTGTGGTTCTATTTTTTTTTATTTGATTTTCTTTCTTAATGCAGCCTTAGATGGATAGGTCATACTGGGCCATCGATTTTGCTTTGTTACACTTTCGTGAATATCTCTCTACTGTCACCCAAAGATAATATATTTTCCGCCTTTATTATAAAGCATGTCCATTTAAGAATAAGGACTTTTACTACCAGTCACTCGTTTTTTTTCTAGATAAGTGCAACACTGAGTGGATTTTAAATTCAACAAACGTTGTGGCTTAGCCTGGCATTCGGTCCATGTAGTTAGGTCCTGGCTTTTTGTAGAGGCGCCGTGGTCGAGTGGTTAGATGCGCCGTTGTCGAGTCTTATGAATACATTTATCACCAGTACAAGGGGTGTTCGAGTGGTGCGATGGTGCTGTGTATAATTTCAAGTGCCGGGGCGTCCTACTGATTTGGAACATTGTAGGGCAAGGGCCTACTGTGCTTGTAGTAGGTGCGGTTAGGGGTTGTTCAAATCACTTCTCTCTGGTAGATGGCTTGATGTAGACTGAAATACTATTTCAAAGAGACGCTAAACGCATCCCAACCGGCCAACAAATTATGCTGAATCCCCTGTTATTGTTAACAATGTTCGAGTCGCGACACGAGAAAAGCAACAAAGTGGCATGTGCGCCCAGCGAAGACTTAGTTCAGCCTGGACGTCCGCCCAGTCTGTGCGTGCTTAAAGGGTAGAGAAGGGTCTCAGCTACCTCCATACAGACAACAAAGACTCAGATCAGACTGGATGGATGCCTAGGCTGACCTGAGTTTTTGCTTGGCGCGCATGCCACTTTGTTAGTACGACAAAATTCCTTTGTAACTCAATACCGATCTCCAGTGCCACACAAAGTTGCAACAAGGCCATGTCAACGGCCGTATTCGACTGTGCGTTTCATGTCTCACGAGTCTTATCGTGAAGCTCTTTTTTCTATTGAAAAGCTGCTTCACGCCAAGTATTATGAAGCAATAAACTCCAGTGCTTCATGGTTCTTAGCGTAGAGCACCTCAAGTTTTCCATTGAAAAGCTGCTTCACGCCAAGTATTATGAAGCAATAAACTCCAGTGCTTCAAGGTTCTTAGCGTAGAGCACCTCAAGTTTTCCATTGAAAAGCTGCTTCACGCCAAGTATTATGAAGCAATAAACTCCAGTGCTTCAAGGTTCTTAGCGTAGAGCACCTCAAGTTTTCCATTGAAAAGCTGCTTCACGCCAAGTATTATGAAGCAATAAACTCCAGTGCTTCATGGTTCTTAGCGTAGAGCACCTCAAGTTTTCCATTGAAAAGCTGCTTCATGCCAAGTATTATGAAGCAATAAACTCCAGTGCTTCATGGTTCTTAGCGTAGAGCACCTCAAGTTTTCCATTGAAAAGCTGCTTCACGCCAAGTATTATGAAGCAATAAACTCCAGTGCTTCAAGGTTCTTAGCGTAGAGCACCTCAAGTTTTCCATTGAAAAGCTGCTTCACGCCAAGTATTATGAAGCAATAAACTCCAGTGCTTCAGAGCACCTCAAGTTTTCCATTGAAAAGCTGCTTCACGCCAAGTATTATGAAGCAATAAACCCCAGTGCTTCAAGGTTCTTAGCGTGAAGCACTTTTTCAATAGAAAAAAGTGCTTCACGCTAAGAATCGTGAAGCACGAAACGCCCAGTCGAGGTTACATCAGATACCAAGATCAGGTGTGTCAAGTCTTTAAAATCAAGCGTGTTTGCGCTCTTCAATACTGCCCATGCAAAATATGATAAAACCCGTGAAAGAAATACTGTGTACACACATACGGAGGAATTGAACTTTATTCCTTGATTTAACAGTTTTACTGAGACGTGCCTTTTATAATAATTCCGGTCAGATTCAACGACTTGTTAAATATCTCTTATAGAAATAACGACTCCGTTGCAGTTCGAATCGGTTCTGTTTCTTAACATTATCATCTTGGCTACAGTTTCATAACAGTGGTTTAAAAAAGATTCTTTTAACCCATACATGTGAACGTATTCAGCATTTAGCACTTTTGCAAGAACAAAAACACCTGCTCCTAGTGTCAATTCTGGTGTTACGTTTCAACAGATACGATTGCTTTTCATGCTAAATATAGACAAAAAGATTGTAACTTTTCCGCTTTTAAGTAGAAACGCGGGTTGGAGGCGAATCATCCTATAGTGAATCATGGATACACTTGTACCAGAAACAATTCTGTCCTCTTTATTTTTGTTTCCCTTCTTATTTGGGCTCAGTTACCAATTCAGTACCACGTGGGCTCTAGAGATAAGTATTGTGGACACCATAACTTTATCCATTTCATCGAGGATATATCAATTTCTAAATTTCGACTATTACAGGTACCTAACTACATTCATGAAGTTTTTATTAAGTATTTAAATTTACAACGAAATGATTCTCGGTGATATTTATATGAGCCGCGACATGACAAAACCAACAATGTGGTTGTGCGCCCAGCGCAGACTCAGATCAGCCTGGGCATCCGCCCAGTCTGATCAAAGTCTTCGCTGTACGCATGGAGGTAGCTTAGACTCTTATCTACGCTTTGAGCGCTTAGCGAAGAGTCTGATCGGACTGGTTTGATCCCAAGGCTGATCTAAGCCTGCACTGGGCGCACAACCACATTGTTGGTTGCAAAGATGCATGGGCCCGCTTATGCAGAATTCTTCTTTTTCTTTTTTTTTCCTTTTTTTTTTTTTTTTTTTTTTTCTTTTTTTTTTTTTGGCAAAAGGTAAAACAATACGGTAGGCATCTTCAAGTCATAAAACTCCAATGATTGATCTGATTGGTTGGTGTGTTTGTATAAAGATTTTACATGTGAGACCGAAAGTCTGGAGCCTGTGGAGTAATTATTTTCAACAAAACAGTAATACATAATAGCTCCGTCCAATTATAGTATCAAATATATGGCATAATCCTTAGATCAAGGCCTTTAACCCTAGCTGCAGTAAAGTCAAATGATAATCCAAAGAAACCAGTTTAGTTCCATTTGACTGAAAAGACCTTAGAATATTGCTAGAACTAGCTCACTACCTACTTGGGGGAGAAAACGATAAAATGTCAATCAACGTCAAATCCATATAGATTGTACGTTGCGATGTGCATTCACTTGAAATACTCTAAAATAGTTTGGGGAATGATTTTAATTTTTCTTTCTTTCTAAAACTTTGTCTCATGGTAAATGCGATTCTGTTCCATCTCCGTATGACGTATGTATTAGTGGAACGTTAAACCCGTGTTCAAACACTCATACTCACAACACTTTATATTTTTATTTTATTTTTTATGTATTTTTTTTCAAACTGATCTTTTCTGACAAATGTATGCATTTAATCCCAAATTCACTCACGCATCCACTCACTCACTCACTCACTCATGCACTCACTCACTCACTCACTCATGCACTCACTCACTAAATATAAACACCTTACTTATCTATTCATTTGTTCTTGCAAATTAAACTTATTCTGACAAATGTACGCAGTTAACCTTTCCAAGACGAGGACGTCCTCAATTTTTAATCCAATAAACAAGTGTGATATCTTCTTAAGCAAACGCTTATGGCTGAGAACATTGCTAGAAAGAAGACACCCTGTCACAACCAATTTGTAAGATGTGTTACTAGGTCAATAACTACTCTACGTATAGTCAGTGCTACAGTGTCTTGATTATCTCGCAATAACATTTCGAAGTGATCGTCACTTTATTGTTCATTTTTTTTGTTGATTAAGGCTTATTCGAAAATATGTATAAGAAAAAACAATTATTCATTAGCACAGCTAATTGTGACGAATATCCCTCGTTCGGTTAACGCTATTTCTAACAATTTTATTCAAGTAGTTCCGGACCAAACTACGTGTACATGTATATCACCGGATTTTAGGCTCTAATTGATAAAGGCATGTAATTAATTGTTAGTGAAGGTTAAGTATCTTGATACTTAGTCTAGCAGTTTGATCAATGCCTGATCCTAATTAACGCCCCTGCTCCAATAAACGCACACTGCCTCTTTATCGAAAAATAATGTTATACTAACTTGCATGAAATCCTGTTTGCTTCTCTAGATGAGGTAGCTCATTGAAATGGGATCTACTCTCTAAGAAAAGAGGAGCAAATTGTTTTCCTTTAAGAGGTGATCCCTGCTGAAAAAAGGGGGGGGGGGGGTAAAATAGTGTGCTTCCTCTACAAGTGCCCACACCTTAGTACTGGTTATTAGAGGTATTTAGCAGTGACTGTGTTACTACACTTTAAGCTCTAAATAACACCCTTTTTCGTAAAATAAATAACCGCGCCCCGGGACGTTCAATAGGACAGATACTATATGTTTTTATAGAGAATAAATTGATAAGGCAGTAAAACTAAGATGTGCTGGAACTAGCATTTTGCCCACACCATTTTAAGAAAAAAATCGACAGTGCAGCACAAGGTAATGTGTCCTGATACTAGGGTAATTAGCTAATTGGCACTTTTCACCTCACTGAGTTGTAAGTGCAGCAGCTATGCCACACCAAAATGAGGTGCAGACATTTGCTTTGCATTTGGTGTATGCATTTGTTATGCTTGCCGAACACGAGTGCAAAATGTCTAACAAAGCTATATCCTGATTCTCTGGCAATCTCATTTCAAGTGTGTTCATCATATGATAAACAAGAACTGTCAGAAGACTAACGCATGATTTTGCGGGATCTTGGCTTTAACAAGCACAAGTTTGATATAGGCAATACCGGCCAAGTGAAATGAGATCACCTGCAGTTAATGTTACCTGTTACATGGGTATTTCAGCTTGTGGAAATGCATATATTGTTTTCTTTCACTGGCTCATTTTGGGTAAATGATTACTGTGTGTGGTAATAAGGTATATTTATGCATTTTATTCATCTGAAATATGTTTCAAACTTGATTTAATTATGATTTTCGTTTTTCACTATGAGTTTATGACATCATATACACACAGGTTTGCTGAATCCCAGCTTCATATCTCCCGTAATATATGTCTGAATTTCACATACGTTTCGGCAGCAAAGTTTACATTTTGTTAAAATCTTCAGTTTTAACCTATTCGTATTCTAATGAGTGTATGCCATAATATATCTTATAATTAATAGCTAGTCATTTACCTACAAACAGTTTGTGTGATTATCCGGCAAGCTCGATTGAGTTAGTTGCGTTTAACTTTTGTCAAGATACATGTTTACAACAAGTCTTTGAAGCGATCTTAGAAGATTTCGAGACTCTGTCTGCTGGCACTATCTGGCGACCTGTAATGATTCCCTTTGTATTTAACCTTATCTGTGAAATGATTATTTATTATGTACCCTTTTTCTGTGGGTTCAGTTGGTGCTCCGCGAGATAAACGCATGCACTATAAACCATTGCAATTCAGATAATGCACTGTTATTCAGGAAGATAAGATTCATGCTGTTAGATGTTTAAGGCACTCAAGAAACAAGAGATAGGTGATCAAAGTCATTAAAGATTATCATAAAAGCATTACAGCTTGCTTCGATACTACTTTTGATTTTGTTTTTGTAATAACATGAGAATAAATAGTACCCAAGGATTTAAGATATTCTGTAGGTTTTAAGAATCATACACATAAAAAATAGCGGTAGTATTATAAAATCCTCTACACAAATGCACGGGACCTACACTACTCATTTATATTATATTGGGATATGCCCTAATTGTTTAAAGGTAGCATTAAAAGTAACATGTTCAAATGTGTAATACGTACAGAATGCGAGGAGCTTTTACAAAATTAGAAATGTAAAAAAAAATAGTTAATGATTAGCAACTAAATTAGATTCTATGTCCTGTCCTAAAACCCACAAAGGAAAGAAGTATATGCATACACTGAGAACACTTTACAAAAAGAACACTGGGTAAACCGAATGAACAGTTCTTTCTAACATAATTTGTCATTCACTTTCCTATACTTAGATAAAAAGAAACTCCTGCACCATAGGAACGAAAACACCGAAATGGACAACTAGGACATGTAACAGTAACAACATTCTCTACCTACAGTCAATTCTCGATATCTTGAACACTGTTATCTAAAAGTACCTCTTCTCTCAAAGGTAAAAGTTTGGTTACATTGCTTTTTTATTTACATTCAACTCCATTTATCTCAAACTACTGATATATCAAAGTAAACAAAGTAAATTTTCTGGAACCAGAAAAATTATTTTGAAATATCATTAGTTTGGGAAGAGCTTTGACTTTTAGATATCGGGAGTTGACTGTATTTTATATTGTATGAGTACTAGATTTTATGAGTACAAGACGACTCAACAAATCTTTGACTAAACACTTCGTTAAGCTATTGATGCTTTAACATTATACCCTACTAGCATTTAGAGAGCAGACCTTGTTAGGCAAACAGTGTAGACTAATTTCAGAATGCTTCTTGCTGGCAAAGTTATTCTGTGTGAGACGTTGTGTGTCCTTTTGCTTTATTGTACATCCACTGCAAATTCTTACCTGATAATAACGGTATGATAACACAATGTGTTTAGAACTGCGCGTGCGCTAAGATAAGGCAGTGCCTTCAGCAACGAGGTCTGAAAACAAATAACGACTCAATAAAGATGGACGTGATAACAACATTCTAGTGGTCAAGTCACCTTATGATGCAAACTGTGACGTCGGGCAAAATTTCGATGCCATTTGTTTACGCTTTTAAATGCAGAAAAGGCTTTTAAATGATGCATGAGGCATCGAAAATTATGTGCGTTATATTCCGTCTCGCCTCATAAGCTTAATTTGACTTTACTGCTTCTGGAGTTGTGCCGTGTGGCGGCCGAAAATGTCTCCCAGACATAATCCATAGTTCAGACCATATTTTATTTTTGGTCTTTAAGATCACAGGATATTATATTCATATTCTGAGAAATCAGAATGTTGGCTTGGTTAAGACTTTTATTTTAGATCATCGCTTTTTAATCATTTGGATCCCTTTTGGATACAAAACAGTGTTTAAATCGACTGTCCCATGTAAACTAAGCAAGTACAATATACCCTTTCAAGCAGTCGTCATCAGATATTGTTAGGGTCACTGATGAGGCTTAAGTATCCGAAACTTAGAAATATTGCCCATTTTCCTTTTTTTTGAATATATTCTCTGATCTTGAATACTCTCTTTAGATATAAGTAGAATTTATGATATGGCAATATATTCATTACATGTCATTTATTATACCTTAAAAGTAAAACAATATTATAAGTATTTTATGTTATCATGATTTCAATGAGTTTTTTTTTCAAAAGCGTAAAAGTGATTATTAACAAACTAGTGGCTGTCTCAATCCCGTCTGTAAGAGTGTTATACTTTATATAGTACATATAAATATATCAACAGAATCATCGTAGGAATCCTAAGAAGTGCAATAAAAGCACTTATAATTATTACACAAACACTTCTAGAATTTAGTAACGTCTTTATTGTCATAAGTCCAGGATATTTATCTAAGAGTTATGTTTTCTGACATGAGAATATGAAAGAACTTTGACAGAATAGTTTGTAATCCAGTGTATTTAATTACGACGAAAAGGCTTGGGATGTAATAAATGTAATAACTGTACAAAAACAAAAACCTCAGGAAAACGATAAAATGAATTTGTATTTTTGATTGCGAACTTAACCCATCAATGCCTAGTGTTCCATATCTTATATATCGGGAATAGTAAACAGTGTATATCAAGATCAGACGCCGCAACACGCGGCGTCTGATCAGGCTCTACACTATTTGCATAAGGCAAATGGGTAGTTTTCCTTACAATGAAATTAAAATGATAAAACTAAACCAGACCCCCCTTAATTGACAAATGCTTTCATCCATTGGATGAGGATAGAACAGTCCACTTGGCATAAATGGGTTCAGTGTACTGATCTTATATTCCGGCCGCTTAAACGGCCCAAGGTGCATCTTACAAATGACCTTACAACTTCCATCACAGTCACTGTAACCAATCATCTGACACATTTATTTTGGTGGTTGTTTTATCAAACCCCCAAACCCCCAACAAACCTCCGTTTCAGACAACACATTAACCTTAAAACATATTCATCATTGAACTGCAAATAAAAAATAACAATAAAAAAAATCGGAAAAATTACCAAAATACGAAACATTTGGTGAATTTGATCAAGTTGAAGCATTCACTGCACATGCGGATAGTATACTATAGATTCCTAACTGTATGTACTCAGGCAATGTTTCCTGACATTGAGGGTCTTAGAACGTCACCCACTTTTCCTTTTCTCAGCAGTAGACTTACTACCGTTCCCCACTAGTCTCACTTGCCTCTTTTATTATGTACGAGGGGCATTTCAGAAATAATGTAAATGAGCTCAGGGTACCCTACTGGTTGATATTTAGCAGTAGTTTTATATGTCGTTGGAAAGATCAATTCAAGTGCTTTAGAATGGTATGTAATAAAATAATTTCTAAGTCACTCATGCATGGCAGCACGTGCTGATACGTCATAAGGGTGTGGATACTGGAAACTGTACATTTTCACCGAAATCTCTTGTGTTCTTTTGCTGTTTGCTCAATGAGACAATGATATATTTTAACAAAGAAAGACATAATACTGTCCTTTAAATGTAAAATAAGAAAGTTATACAGAAATACTTTCCAGATTCTACACAAATAACATTATACGCGAGCTTTTTCCTCTGCTTTGTGGTTATAACTGCAAAATTATTATAAACGCATTATATCAATAAATTGGTTTGTTTGACTTATTCACATCAAATTTCAACAAACGACCGGCATTTTATTACTGAAATGGTTAGGTCGGCATGTTTCGTTGCGTTTAACATGATATAACTCATGAAACTGGATGATACAAGTGCAAACTCCACACCAGAAGTTGCAACGTAGCAGCCATTCATGTAAAATAGAAAGCAATAAAATGAAATTACCTTCTTATAAAAAGATATCGGCTAAATATATTTCACCTTGTCTAATATCAAAAGTTAGAGGGACATATTGACAACAAAGTGTATACATAAAGACTTAATAGAAGTTTTATTTTATATGGCATACATTCATTGAAACATGTTGGTGGGTGGGATAACTTATCGTAAAAGTTCAGGTAGGCCACTGATAAAAGAGCATATGGTGCCGTAAAAGATTATCTATTATAGAAAACTAGCATGACGAATTCAATTTCAATCATTTTTTAATTCATATCTGCCATTAAATATTCACTTTCACCTTAATTGATCTCAAAACCGAAGTTTAAAAAGCTTACTTTAGGTTTCGATTTAGCACAGGAAGTGACGTCATAAGAATTGCGCACTGTTTCATGGTGAGCATATCTTGCAAAGTAAATCTCATGTTTAAGCAAAGCTGATATAATTACTTGCATACTGGAAAAATTTCAGTGAAACAGATATTATAGGTATTAATCAAGAGCTGTTTGTATCCAGAGTTAGTAAAATGTGAATTTGTCTTCACATAAATATTTCGTCCATTTCTACTCAGTGTCCCTATCCTAACAACAATCGCCAAGGTATATTTTGAAGAAAATATTAGTGACTGATTTTTTTAAAATGAAGGTCATTGGGTGATATGTAAACCTAAAAGTTAAGACATACACTTCAAAAATCGGTCAACATTCAAAGGAATTGCAGACTCATTTACACTATTTCTGAAATGCCCCTCGTATGTTGAAGTGGTATAAGTACCCAAATCATAAGTCCAACCTCGTAAGTAATATGAATATACACAATTCCGAGATATTTTAGATACATAGACATGGACCAAAAAAGAGGCATGATCAGGTACTTGCGAGTAATATGCATCACCTGCCTATTATTATACACCCCATATACAATGTACATGCATCTGTATATCTGCGGAATACCTCAGTGAAAATGAAAGTCCGGTGTTTGACAGCATATGCTTCGACTGAGGTCATCATATCAGAAATAAGTTCAGAAACGGCCCAATCGTAGGGATCAATGAGGTCATGATGTATCACATAGAACCTTTAAACTGTTGACACAAGCTTCGCTCTGCGATGACCCTGTGACAACAACTTACTAGTGAGCAGCTTCCCTCTGTCAAAAGAGTCTTAATATCTGAAATACATCTAGTTCTACACTTTCCGAACTCAGCTTCCACACAGGAAGTAAACAAACACATGTGCCTATAAATCCCAATTTAATTACTGGTATTTGAGGACAAAATTTATATTTATGTCGGGGAAGGTGAAGTACTGAACAGGCTCCAGCAAAGCGGTTTAGTGGAGAGATATAAACTGCGTATGCGGGTGCCGAAGGAATATTGCTGCCCTTAGAATTGAAATTTAACTATGGGAAAATTGAAGACGTTTCTAGTCATAAAGGCTAGTATATAATGATAAAGCATTTATAATGACAGTACAAAGTGCAAAGTGGCTCGCTGAGGCACGGGGAAAACATATTTGATAGGCAAAACAATATGGAACGGGAGTTTTCTTTTTCTGTGTAGACACAAAATTTGATATTTAAAAAAAAGTGCAACTGCGATGCTCAACTATATACAGTTACCTCTCGCTCTAACGTGCGCTTAATTCTAATATGTTACGACTAGCCTAACGTTCGCTTAATTCTAATATGTTACGACTATATTTCTTTTATAATCTGAGCCATTGTTCGGCATGACGTTATTTGCATAGGTGTAGAGTGGCTACAGACCCTGCGTTTAAGATATCTCAGTTTCGCAAGGAACCTGGTCAGCAAAGAGAGATACACAGATTCGACTGCAGCCAGGATAACATTAGGTGATATCGTAGTTGCTATTTTTAACGGTACAGAGCAGAGAAATAATGAGTATGTATATTGTTTCATTTGTCCTTCAAATTAACATAATTGTCTCGAATACAGACTAGCACACAATACAAGATTTCAACTGATTTTCAATATTCTGAATGTAACCTGCTCCCGATAATGTGTTTCTGCAGTGAAAATAAATGCTCTGGATAAGAACCTGTATATATATATTATGATGGCTGTTGATAACTAGCATTTTTCAAATACTTTCTTAAACGAAGTACAGATGTGTATAAATGTATGGTCAAAATAGTCTAGAAGTATGCACACTGTCTATAAGCAGGCATTTTTCTGTCGAAGTATACACTATTTTAAACATCATTAAGGTTAAAATAGTCAGACTCTATGATGGCCCCGACCTAAAGCTATATATTTTAGTTAGTTGGGACCGGAGCCTTTTTGTCTGTTGCTTGGTCCACCGGGGCTCAACTGGTGACCTTCTTTTGCTTCAGATTTCCAGTGGGGTTGTTTGGCAGGACAGGGATCTCCACCTGTCAGACGGCCCCTTGTATCTGTTGAGTCCTCGTCTTTGCTTCTTCATGGTGTTGAAATTTGATTTATGTGTTTACCGTGATGATTCATTGACGAGTTAGAGGGTTATCATGCGAACCGAACAACCAACTAAATGTTTTGTACCACTTCAGAAACTGAGGGTGAGGTTGGGCCCGTAAAATCGATTTAAGCCCCCCAGTAATTCATTACTGACCGTTCCAATGCGGTAGTTCTGTTGTGGTTCTTTGTTGCCTGTTTTTGGTGTCAGAGTTTCTGTGATGTTTTACCTTATGTATGTTATTATCATTTTTGGTTCGGTTTGGGTTGCTGAGTGGCCACCTTTTGGGAACAAGCTGCTCACTCGGTTGGCCATATGTTCTCTGTATCTTGATTATTTGTAATCTTAGTTGTTTCCAACTATGGTTTGAGGGCTGGATTTGGATTTTGATTGTTTCAGTTCCTGGTCTTTGCATACTTTTTACTTTTAGATAATATTGGAAATGTGATTGGAATCTTGTAGTGATTGCCTGAGATTGATAACGTTGTAAGAAAGACTTACACCTTTCTGGTACTGTAGTCCTGGCAGTAATAAATACAGTCTAGTGGACATAACATTTTTTATGTGACAAATAGAAGCTGTTAACTAAGTTCCTTTGACGTCATCATTTAGAACCTCTGCAATGCGACTGTAGCTTTTCTCGATCTAGGGACCATAGTAATTTCGGGTTTTAGAAGCATCGCAGTAAAATATTGGTCAGCCTGTTTAAATGTATGTTTACCCAATTTCTCTGTTAGGTTGCTGTCAGATACTTTTTTTTTATTTTTCATTTATTTATTAGAAATTTCCTGACAATATACGAGGGATGATCAAAAAGTTCCCGGAAAAGTGCTGTACGCCCTTTATTATTTTACTTTCTTCATTAAAATTTTATCTCATGCAACCTTAATGTTATTGTGATTCATATCATACAAAACAATAGACTTATGTCTAACAAGTTTCATGCACGCGCCGCCAACATAACGACCGGTAACGTGACCCGGCCCAGCTAACTTTACGTTTCATTTTATCTTTTCTAATAGCAAAATTCGAACCTTGCTTACTCACAAATTATTAATGTAAAAATAAATTGCTTTACATAAACTTAACAATATATGTCTTATCTTGATATTCATTGCAAATTTTGTAAGTTGTTTTGATTCTTTCTACGAAATGATTGTTAAGACCAACGTGACCTTTAATAAGTAAATATGTGGGGGTGGGGTAATTCAATAGCAGATAACTTCCTTTACCTTATAATACGGAAGTGTTATGATAAGGTTTTATAAACTATAGATAATGGCAATTCGTTAGATATATGATTTATGCCTATCAGTTGATCCATTCCAACAATACGACAACACAACCTGAAATCGGCAGCATACTGAACTTCCAGCAAATGCCCATCTCACCCAGCAGCAACTATGTATCGGCCATCTTTGTCATAATAGAGATCATATTAATTTATTACTATGTACAGCATTTAGAAGAGTGTGGTACATGAAGCTACTTATAAAAAAGAACTTATCTTAAGACTATGGCTGAATTTTGCCAAAGCTTGCTGATGTAGCCTTGCTGCTGCTTGATTTAAGACTTTTGATAGACAGCTAATGCTGCTGCAGATATCAGATTGCGTTGTCGCATTGCTCGAATAGTTCGACTGAAAGGGTACATCACACATCTAACGAATTGGCATTATCTAAGGTTCATGAAACTTGATCATAACAATTCCATTTTATAAAGTAATGCAGATTATCTGCCCTTGAATTACCCCACCCCCACAAATTTGATTTTTAAAGGGCACGTTGGAATTAGACATCATCTCGTTAGAAAGATCAAAACAACTTACAAAAATTGTTATGAACATAAAGATAAGATATATATTTCTAAATATAGATAAATGAATTAAAGTTACTACATACATTTCATAGATAAACAACGTTCAGAAATTGTTATTAGAAACGATAAAAATGCAACGTAACGTTAGCTGGGCCGGGTCAAGTTACCGTTCGTTAAGTTGGTAGCGCGTGCATGAAACTGGTCAGACAAACGTCAATTGTTTTGTATGATATGAATCACAAATACATTAAAGTCGGATAGTGTGAAATTTCACTGAAGAAAGTAAAACAGTAAAGAGAATACAGCACTTTTCCGGGAACTTTTTGATCATCCCTCGTATATATATATGAGTCAAAGGATTGGACGAGGCTAGGCCTATATTTGTCCTCTCCTAAGCGGTGTTGTACTATATACGTAGACAAGAAGAGTAAATACTTTTCAACAAACAACTATATTTTCTCAGCTCCTTCAAACAAGAAACTTCTTTCCAAGGTTATACAATATACAGTAATTACGGGCCATTGGAACAATACGCCTAATTGTAGTGAGAGATTTTTACAGCACATCAGAAGCGCAATCTGTCTCTCTTTCATCTCATCTCAGCCAATCAAATATATTCATTTCCTTCAATGAGGTTCGTGTCTTTTCCTGCTGTTAGAAATCGATCCATCTTTGAAGCAGAAAAGAGGCACAACGGTACAATGTTTGTTATCTAATGCTTACTGATGGAATATTCTGATGGTTTCGAACTGATCTTAAATGTTAGGAAACAGTGTCTGAATAAACTGTTTAGTTCATAGTCAGAGCGCTTCTAAAAAAGGCACTCTGATCAAAGTGTGCGATGCTTACCATCCGCCACCATTGTTTATCAAATACAGCTTGCTCAAATAATGCGATATTCATAGTAATTGGACAATATGCCATTATAGCGAACAAATGTGAAACCGGTTTTTGCCAAAAATATATGTTTATCTTCAGGAATAACATTGTCTGTGTGTACGAAACTCGTTCTAATAGAGGCGAAATTGAAATTGAAAATACGGTGTACTTGAATGAAAACAACATGCAAATTTCAAATTCCTAACCACAAATGAACATCGATGCAACGAAATGTTTGATCACTTATCATATGACTAGCCTGGACGAACAAGTATTTTTCCCAGTTCAAATGTACATATTTAATAAATATAGTTGAGATTTTTACCGGTCAGACCTAGCTGTTGAAGCAATAGAATACTATCATACACAGAGAAACATTTAGGTAAATCAAAAATATTCGAATCCACATAAACAATATCTAGCTTTACATTGAAATGTTCCCGGATCTTTGTTTTGTTTTGTGAAGAATTTAACATCTTTATTTCAACAAATAAATATCTAAAAATATGAACGAAACGATTCCAACAAGTGATACATTTAAAGATTACGAATATGCAACCATAGTCACAAACACGGATAACAAATACATAAACACGGTCACAAAGACGGATAACAAATACATAACCGCAGTCACAAAGACGGATAACAAATACATAACCACAGTCACAAAGACGGATAACGAATACATAACCACAGTCGCTAGGGCTGTTAACGAATATGTAACTACAGTCACAAAGACAGATAACGAATATTTAACCAACGTCACAGAAAATGTTTACAGATATGCAAGCAATTCGACAGAGCAGCAAAATGTTATATTCCTTGGCACATCCAATTTCTATTTGAATTCATTCGGAGTACACGGAAACATGAGTTCAGTAAACGGCAGTATGCCGGATCCGCCTGATCCGGCATCAGTGGACGTAATCGTGTTGTTATCCCTTTTATTCATAATAATTGGCTGTGTGGGATTACTTGGGAATTGTCTTGTTATCATTGTTATCCTGGTTGACAGAAAGATGAGAAATTCTGTGACTAATATTTTCATAATGAATCTAGCTATCGCCGACTTCTTAATTATGTTATTTGGAGTACCTGAAATAGTTCAATTCATGTTAAATTGTGGATGGTTGATAGGCGAAGAATTGTGTAAAGTCAATAGATTTATTCTGGTTGTGTCACTGTATGTTTCCATTCTGTCTTTGGTGACAGTTTGTATTGAAAGGTTTGTATTATTAGCTATATACTATAAGTTTTATCAAGTTACATTTATACTATGCTTTGTCAGCATATGCGAGAAGATAATCCACGAGTTCCAAGCTCGCGGATTATCTCCTCGTACAGGCGGACACACAATGCTATAATTAGTTTATATCGCCCTCGCTAAGTGTAGACCTTGGACATTTCAAAATATGTCGTGGAAAAATAAAATGCTTTTTCTAGCAAGGGTGCTATTCTAAACGAATCGACATGCATATTGGAAAATCTACTTACAAGGTAGGTAGCCTGGCAGCTTGGCGGAGAAGTGATATCAGTCACTCCAATCCAACCACCCCTACCCCTTATGTGTTATCAAATGTTTATTTCTAGTACATACAGCATAGAACTAGTCAACAATTAGACCCCAGTCTCACTGTTACGTTGTACGGGTAAGGTTGTACTACGTTTTCCCGCCGTACGTTTGGCAAAAATGTATTCCGTTTTGTAGGTATTTAGGTGTTACTACGTTCCTAGTACGTTTCCAATACGTTTAACTACGACTTACTTTGTATTACACGCACTATCAGAAGGGATGCGAACAGTTTAATTACCTATTACGATTGCATACGTTTTTGTAGGGACTACTAGGTAGTGTCCGGTATAACTACCTAGTCAAACTGACGTTTCAGTTGGTATCGTAAAACATACCAAATCGTAGTAAAACGCAGAATAAAACATCACAAAGCATACTAAGACGTGGGAAAGTGTACATAATGCGTAGTAGTACGCAGAGAACCTTCACGTACGACTACGTATTTAAAAGGTTTCATCTACGTTCTATAACTCTTAACGTTTTTATTATGCATACAGTAAGTTTTTTGAAATGCTACGTTTAAGCTGAATTTTCAAGTCAAACATAGCTAAGCCACGTGTGTAGCTGTTTATATCCGTATATAATAAGTATTCACTATGTTTTACTACGCATATTCCCGTTTAGGTACGTTTTAAATACCGTACAAAAACCTAGTCCTTAGTACCTGAAAGCTAGACTTAGGCTTAGAGGACCTGTAGGTTATTCTTATTACGTTTTTGTACCTATTTAATGCGTTTCGGCTTCGTTTTAGTACGTTTTGAGTACGTTTTACTATGTGCTACTACGTTTTACTAGGTATACGCGGCGTATATCAAAATTCCATGTTTGAGTGAAACATTCTAAATCAAAAGTAACTAGTCCACGTATTTAGCTATATCTATATACGTATTCACTTGGTTTTACATCGTATACTTTTGAAAATGTAGTAAACCTAGTCCTCAATACGTGACAGTGAGACTGTGGCTTTACGGCTTAATTTCTTCTTGATAAATTTTTGATATTGTATTCCTTCTTGATATTGTTTGAGCGACGTTAGCATAATGGATAACGCGCTAGAATACCAATCCAAGGGTCGCAGGTTCGATCCCCTGCTTCTCCTGTGTTTTGGATGAGACTTTAAACCGATGATGTCCTGTCTCCGTAAGGCCTATGTGTTGGTGAAACGCTAAACTCACTGACTTTCTCACCCACTCACTCCCTCACTCACTCACTCACTCAACTTTCATATTCTATTTCTAATAATTGCAGCAGATTCAAAAACTGAACAGAGAAAAGAAATATAAACCTCTTTTATCTAAACAAGAAAAGCTATATGACTAATAATGGCTAGTCTTCATATTACAATTAACGCCGAGTTAATTATCATTTGTATCTACATCATGATTGCTATCACGCTTTTCCGAATGTCTGTTTAAATTGTTTAAGTTACAGGAAGGTATTTAGCTTATAACACCGTTTATCTCGATGCTGATCATAATTTGTTTTCCTTTGTTAAGCAAGCATCAAACACAAAAGTAATTAACATTGCAGAAGCGTTTATTGCTCAGTCTAGTTGAACGGAACACGTTTCTTAAACACAGTAAAATCGAGAAAATTTTCGGATACCACTTCCAACACTCCAAACACAAAACCAGGAAACGGTACTACGATAAACAGAACTAAGATAAAAGCTAATGAAATATGGATAAGCATCGTAATAGTTTTATGTTTTTGCTTTTGCACATCATGAGAGGGTGTCAGCAAGTGTCATTTGTGCAGACTAGTATTGCCTAATCCATGTTAATAACCAAACGTCGGTCTTTGAAAGAGGCAAACTTCTGATACTGAACAGTACCGCATAGATGTTTCTATCAGCAGCTCACATCCACGAGAGCTACATTTTCTAGGTACAAATTCTAACCGATCACTGATTGATCGTTTTTCTGCGAAATAATTTTTTTTCTCGAACTTGTGTTGTTATCAATAAAAAAACGGATGATTTCAAAAAAGTCGCGGCAACATACTGCGTCCAAATTAATCAGGTCAAACTTCGTAAAAAAGCTTATAAATTTACCTAGAAGTAAGTGAAAAATTCGGGGATCCCCGTTGCGAAACTTAACATTGAAAATTTAACCGCACAATCTCAGCTCCCAGCCACGGTAGAAAAGGGGGTCGAAATTGTATCGACTAGATAAATGTAATGCCAGATTTTAAACAGAGTGGTCCGAGGCAACTGCAGTGTTTATGCTGCGATGATAATGAACGTCAAAGTAGCATTAGCAGCCTCAGCTATTGCCTGTTCGTATGCACTTACGTATGTAACGCAACGACTGATTGGATAACGTCAAAAATTTGAAACAGTATTTCCTGCGATATACTGTCGAAAACTCGACGTCCTTACGTAACGCCGGTTCTGATTGGTTGACGCCTGGTTTTACGGCGCTGAAAGCGTTCATTATGGGGCACAAATTAGCACACTTTTAAAGGTGAAAAGGTAAACTGTGCATTAGAATGGGTATAACTGTATTGAAAATTGTCATTTTGGGAGGTAAATCGTCGGTTTTATGATCGCAAATTGCGTTTTACGGGTCCGCTTGCGCGTCGCCGTAAAACGAAATTTCCGATCATAAAACCGACGATTTATCCCCCAAAATAACAATTTTGAGTACAGTTATCCCCTAAATCACTGCCACAGTCACTGCTCATCGGTAGCAGTGACAATGTAGCGGCTGCTGGCAGAATAATAGCGGTTAGCAGTGACTGCCGATAGTGTTTGTCACTGTAGCAGTATTTTCTTATATCTCGCTTAATCCTGTCGAGTAAAACACTATGCTTCATACATTCTCCGCGACACGACAAAAACAACAAAGTGGAATGTATGCACCGCGAAGACTCAGATCATCCAGAGTATTTAACCAGTCTGATCAATGTCTTCGATGTCCGCATGGAGCTAGCTCGAGTCTTAAGCTACCCTTACAGCGCACAGCAAAGACTGATCTGAACAGGTGGATGAACGTTATGCCAATGTGTTGAGGATTTTTGTGTCGCGGCTTATATTTGGGTATTATTTGGACCGAATAGCCCACGGAATCGTTTTGCATTTTTGCTGTTGCTTCGTGTGTTTATCAGCTGTTTTAACATCATAGTTTTCTCTTGGAGATAGAAGCAAATTGACACGGCAATTGAGTGTTGGTTTGTCAATTTGGGATCAAACTAGTAGTGTTTACAGATTACAACTTTATAGATTATATGTGCCTAGTATATCCCAATAAATCTATTCAGAGGCTTATAACTACACGTGAGTAGTTATAAGCCTCTGATCTATTTTAAAAAGACATAGGGTCAAGTTAGGTTAATTCGGACGGAAGGTAAATTCGGACAGTGATATTGTTTCCTTTATATGCCACGAAATTAAGATTAAAACAAAAATAACTGGTAAAACAGTGAAACATTATGAGCCGTCTCATCTGGTTTTTCACTGTTTGCAATGGTATGTCCGAATTTACCCACTGTCCGAAGTTACCCGACTCGGACCCTATTAGAATATACTGAAATAAATAGGTCATGGGATGAGGGGCAATAGGTCAGGAGGTTCAGGATAATTAAATTCTGCACGGCTATATTCCTCGACTTCCTTTCTTTGACTTGGTGGTGCTTATTTCTGACCTTACCTTCGACGAGTATATTTTCTAAAAAAGTATAATGCGGTGATGATTTTTATGCTCACTCGCGCAGAACAAAGCTCACCTTTACAAAAGGCACGGTATGATCGGAGATCGCACAACCATTTTTTTTTTTTTTTCAACCCAGCATACAAACAGCGTCTAAACTACGTGGTGACGACGTCGATTCAACATTTTGACATCGGAAAAACCTGATATACACGTCTATAAAGCGTCATAACGTTGCATCGACGTTCCTCCGACGTTGATTCGACGTAGTGTGCCTGTATGGGCACTGTAGCGTTTATCGGGCATTTTTTAATCTGTCAATTATGCATAACAACTCATGAACATGCTACTTTACCGATTTTTCATGTGGACTGCTCGATTTTGACATTGAATGGCAAGCCTCTAACAGCACCGCCCAGTCAACGAAAGGAAATCGAGGAATAACACATTGGAAAAAGACGCCAGTCTTGGTCGCTAAGTACGAATAATCAATTATCGGCAAAGTCTTTATAATACAAATGAAAGTTAGACACTACTTTTCCTGTTAACTTTATTTATCAGCAATGAAAAACTATTCACGTGTCGCTTTGCATTGGAAATATTCATTCCGAGACAATTTCTATGTTGTACTGAGGGCAATAAAGTAACAGACGAGGCAATCAAACAGTGAGTAGAAATAGGTGTTTCCTGAATATAAGAATACGTCTCAAAGGCATTGGGCAGTTCTGATAAGAAACAGTCACTCGCCATATCATCTATTCTAATTGACGTACAGTATATGTAGTATCGGAGCTGAAACAATCCACTTCCATTTCCCAACACTGACACCATAAAAATCGTAACCTTCTTGTGAACCAGATAAGAATATCCGCGAGTTACACCAGTACCTACAAATTTTATCTCACTTGGTTTATCGCACCCACAGCCGGACAAAAATAACATGTTCTCAATGTTTTGGTTGTATAGGAGCTTACGTACATGTATATACGTCGTCAAGTGACGTTGGTTTGTTCAGATGACGTCATGGAAATTGCAAAATGACGTCACCGAATGCTACTCCGGACGTAAATGTTAAGAAACAAACGTCGGTTGTTAAAAGCGCCGGCTTCTGTCGAAATTAAATCGAAACTTCTAAACCATAAAATTGTACATTATTAGAACTTCTACGTTCACATTCGAACGTTGTAAATAGAAAGGCATGCAGGAAAAAAGTATTTATCATGAGTCTGAGGTTTTGACAGAAACGTCAGTCGCTCAGAGCACTGTTCGGCATCTCAAGGCGAGCCTCGTGTTAGTTATCCTGGTGACCGTTTTTTCTATCCATATCTTATACCCTTGACTTGCTCCAGTTGGATATATTTAACTGTTTGGGACACATATATTTTTCTTCTTTTTCATGCTCGATGTTTAGCTAGTCTAGAAATAAATTTTTCTCTTGTGCGTTTGTCTGAGACATATCCGGCTTAGAAATCAGCCCCATGCCTATAGACTAGCACTAAGAAAATTATGTATATTCCAGAAAATTTAATATTATAAATCCAAATATTATAAGTATATATCACGGGGGTGAGGAATGGATAGAAAAATCCGGCACGAGGGTCACTGTTCGGTATCACGAGGCTTGCCGAGTGATGCCGAACAGTGATCCCGAGTGACGGATTTTTCTATCCACACCTCACAACCATGATAGATACTTTTTCTTGCACACCAAGTTTTGTTTTAACTTTAGAACTTGTTAAAATGCGTAATTTTAGAGCTTGAGAGGTTTTATTTTGATTTTGAAAGAAGGCGCAGCTTTCAATTTTTCTTGCACACCACGTTTTGTTTTAACTTTATCATATGACGTCGCATCTGAGAGTGTAATAAAGCCATGCATTAAAAACGATAATCCACTAGTGGATTAAATATGCAAATTACGTCGTAACGTTATGTGTTGACGTCCATAAAACGTCGCGTTTTCTAATGGCGAAATCATGACGTTTTGTGCAAAATTTGCTAATAAATGCGATTTTAGTGTCATATGATAAATAGAATCTTGCATTCGTGCTCCTGTATTATTGAATTTATTAAACTCGTTGGTGAAAACGATAAGATGCTCGGCAAAGCCTCGCATCTTATCTTTTTCCCCAACTCGTTTAATAAATTCAATAATACATGAGCACTCATGTAAGATCCTCTATTTAGAACTTGTTAAATGAGTAATTTTAGAGCTTGAGAGGTTTCATTTTGATTGTATAAGAAGGCGCTGCTTTCAACGACCGCCATTCGGCTCTTTACGCCAATAACTAGCGTGCATAAACTGACGTCATGTTTGCCGTCTTCGTGACGTCATCATCTAAAAACGCCAACGTCACTTGACGACGCAGATACGTGACCTCCAATACAACCAACGCATTGAATGCTCCTGATTTTATTCTGGTCCTGGGTAAGAACACCTGGGTAAGATAAGATTTTCTATCCCAGGTGAAAAGAATGGCATTTTCTGTCTGGTGTGCAAGAAATATATTTCTATGCCTTGAGCAAGGCTACTTATACCTATGAAAGATACTTAAAAAACAAGTAGTCAGACAATATGAGCGTACAGAAAACTGAACAGCTCTTTCGTAGGCAGGTGGTCACATAAGAATTAAGAATTGAAATTTAATTTTTCAGCATTCATCGTGTGATGAAGCCATTGAGAGGAGTTGAATTCCATGAAGCGCAATGCGTTTCTTGCAGATTTTTTGCTGCACCGAATCTGATTTTTATTCTTAGATTTAAATATTATTTTTGGACCATTTCTGTGAAGCTTTCGTGGTAATTTAATGTACAATATGCAAAATATAGGTCGAAGATAAGCTGGTGGCGACGTTAAACAGTCTTTGCCGTGACATGACGTCATTTAAACGTAACTTAGACCAATCAAGACATGTGTTTACATATGAAGTCGCTTGACGACAACGGTACATGATCAACTGTCATTCATCGGTTTATAATGCTAGTTGCTCTATAAGGTTTTCTAAGAGAAGTCAGTGGCAACAGTACATAAAGAATAAACACACAAACCAACCCGAGCAACAACATTGAGCAACGTCTTTCACAGTTGATGCAACGTCGTCACCCGGCTTCGTTCGTACAAAATTGTGTAAATGTTTCATGACTGCTGAGTAGGTTAACAAAAGTTTTACTTTGTATGTCAGTTCCAAATTATATTGCAAATTTAAAGAGTAACCACACATCAGGAACTGACAATCAGATCCCAAACCCTATCCCTAACATCAAAGGGAAAGATTGACAAAGACATCCCAACAAACAATAAATTACAAGTGATAAGCCGAGTCAGCAGCTCTTTCCCAAATAGGTGGCAACTCAGCTATCTTTATTGAACTAAATAATTTAGACCAACAGAAGGGTTACAACAGACTAAGCAAATTATACGAAAAACATTTAACAACTATTTTTACCTATTTTCTATTTTATTACAGAAGGGTTAAAACGAAATCACAATAAATTAAACAGCACCGAACATAAAACAAATGCAACCGCAACGAAAGTACCGCTTTGGGACGGTCAGTAATAATTACTGGGGGTTTAAACCGGTTTTACTGGGCCCAAACCTTCACCCTCACCCTCCGCCGTGGCGCACACAATTAGTTGGTAGTTTGGTTTGTATGGAGGTCCCCTAACTCATCAGAGAGTCATCACGGCCAACAATTAAAATCAAGAAAAGACCGTGATGAAGCAAGGATGAGGACTCGACAGCCAAAACGTGTTGAGACACCTGGGGATACCTGGGGCGTCAACAACACCACTGGAACAGTGGAGCAAAAGAAGACCACCAGTTGAACCCCGGTGTGCCAAGAAACAGACAAACATCCGGCCAATACCAACTAATATATACTTTATGTAGGGGCTATCAAAGAGTCTGAACCCCGACCCACCGCCGTGCAATTAAAGAGGAAAGCAAAGTTGTCAACCGTGATTGGGTTAACCACTAAGCATGCAGACTGTCACATTACATCTATGTTATAGCCAATGCGTTTAAATCGCATGATAATGTTCTTAAATTGATCAGGAAATATTGTTTTCCCTACGATATTGCGTAATTTATATACTAAGTCACCATAAAATTCAAGTTCCGATAGGCCTTGTTGCAAAAGTGACCTTAACCCTGTATTACATTTAAAAAACAATTCAAAGTGTCCACGATAAAATTTTGAAAAAGCTTTCCGAAGTTTATGATACCGATACCCCTGCTGTAAAAGCTTGGCAGTCAAACTTTTATTACGAGCATTGAAATCAGCCAAATGACTAGACACCCTAGCGAAGCGAATAAGCTGAGAAATGTTAACACCATAAGAAGTGGTGCGGGGAACATCACCATCCAACAAGAGCTGTCGGCTGACAGCATAGCTCGCCTGAATAGGTGCTTGCCCATCACACAGTCGCTTTGGTGGCGTGGCCTGCTATGCATAAAACTTCAGGCAAGCATGTCCATAATGACGACACATTCATAAACAAAAGCTATCTCAGAAGTAAGTCTTAAAAAAAAAAAAAAAAAAAAAAAAAAAATCCACATGAAATTTCAAAGTCCAGGAGCTTGAGGTCAAAGAACTAAGAGGTGGGGGTGGGGGAGGGGGGACTAGGATGTATCAAAACCTTGAACCATTATCTAACATCAGTCCAAGTATTAGTATCAACTGAGTCCATTGTGGCACTGTGAAAGTATGTCTTCATAAATATACAACTTTGACAAAATCTTTAAGACAAAATTCTAAGTCGATGATCTTGACTTCAAGGTCACCCAGTGGGGTAGGTATATAGTGTTTTGTAAAAGCTCAAAAAAGTGTCTAACATCAGTTAAAGTGTAAACTAAATCTCTGAATTATGAATCAGTAAACAATTAGAAAACATTAATAAAGACCAAATTTCCTAAGTCCCTGACCTTGACATCAAGGTACCTGAGCAGGGTTGGGGTAGTACTCTGTAAATCTAACTAAAGTGCAAATATAAAAAGAATTCATCGCTGGGTTCAGGAGATATGTGTCTTTAAAAGACTTTAATCAAAACATCCAATCAATAAAAAGAAAATTTTCTAAGTCCATGACCTTGACATCAAGGTCACTGAGGGGGGTGAGGGTAGTACCTTGGAAAACTTTGGACCAATATCTAACTACAGTGCAAGTATCAAAGGAATCCATCCATGGGTTGAGGAAATATTGGGCTATACAAAACTTTAACCAAAACATCCAGTCAAAAAATACTCCCAATATTCTAAGTCCATGACCTTGAAATTAAGGTCACAGAGTAGGGTGGGGGTGGTACCCTGTTAAACTTTGGACCAATATCTAACTACAGTGCAAGTATCAGAAGAATCCATCCATGGGTTAAGGAGATATAGGTCTTCAAAAAACTTTAACCAAAACATCCAATCCGGACGCCGACGCGGACGAGGACGCGGACGCTGACGCCGACGCCGTGGTGACAACAATAGCTCTTCCTGAACTTTCGTTCAGGCGAGCTAAAAACGGAAAATTAATAATGTCGAAATCAAAATCATCGCGTTTGTCATAAATTTTAGATGGAACAAATCCGTCTAAAATTGATAAATGTATATCCAAAACGGGGTCTCGGTATCAGAAGTATTTGCTTGATGTAATACCTTTGACAGCACTGACAGAACATAATTGGTGGAAGCTATGCTGTGTCATAGAATGCCGCATTTTTTGTCTGATCTATTAATCTACAATACGCATTGTCAAGGTCTGCGAGTGAATGAGGATAATCCATCGGAGACAATTTGTATGTTTTATTGATGACAATAAACTAACTGTCGAGGCAAACACATGGAAAGTGACACAAGGTGTTTGCAGAATGTGGAAAAAGCTGCCACAAAGGAGTCATTATTGTAGGGAATAATTGTGGAACTAATATCATTTTCAGCTGTACTAGGTCTATTATCAGTTTATTTGTCACGAAATACTGCTTATGGTTATTGGATTCAAATTAAAATCTACAAGGGTTCCTTCAAGTGCAATAGTTTCAGCAATTAAAAACGGAAGCCAGACCTGTATCTTAATCATTTTTATCGTCCCCATGCAAGTGTACATTGGAACAATTGCTTTATTTGTGATTACGTACATGTCCAGTAAGGGTTGGTGTTTTAAAAGTGTTTTAACACCGGCACGTTTGTTTTTAGTTTGTTATAAATGTTTCATTTTGATCGGATAATTACATTGATCACTGTATGTATTATATTCAAGAAAGAACAAGCGAATTCGATGCATTTATGTCCACTGGCTTAAGACTGTAACCCCAAAGCAACGTGCACATCTGCAGACCATTACAAAAAGCCTACAAAGTATCGAAATGATTTATGAAAAACTGTGGAAAGAGTTGCATACTCGAAGTACGTACTTGATAGGTCCTCCGATGCTGATTAAAAGTCTTGGTTTGCAAGGCAAACAGAAAGAGTAAAAATTCCCATACCATGGTTCATAAGCCACATTCATATTTACAGTCTATGAAAAAGGAGCCTGCAAAGTTTCAGAATGATGCATGAACACTTGTTGGAGGAGTAGCGCAGGCAGGATTCCTACTTAACAGGTCTTCTAAGGCCTAAGATGACTTAGCTGGCAAAGAGAAAAGAGTGAAAATTTATCCAAACATATCCCCTCATAGACATCTCAATCTGACAATGAAGAACAAGCTTACAAAATTTCAGAATCGATTCATGAAAATTGTACGAGGAGTAGTAGACACAAGACACATACTAAATAGATATTCTGATCCTGACGTTCGCAAAGCGAAACAAGTAATGAAAACGTTTATCCCTAAGTCATATGCACTGCATATTACGAAAAGTGAAAAACTATCTCCCCTCGCTCTTCTATGAAAAATAATACTTTATCCTAGCTTTAACTCTAATAAACTGAAAGTATTCAGACAAAGGCAAAAAAGACGATGGTCGTCAGCTGATGGGTAGAGAGTTTAAAAATTTTAAACCAAGACCTACAACAATTTAGGAGAGCTGAAAACATGAGTGTAATCAGTGGCTTATGCTAGACTTTGATTGAACAGATTTATACATAAGGGAAAAAGATAAGAGAATAATCAATTATGTGCTAAATTATTTGTAAATCTTTAGTTTCTGGACATTACAAAAACTGTCCTCAGCTGAGCTGCACAGGTAAGAGTCTGGCAGCGGAAGATACACAGTCTAATATTGGTATAGTTTAACCATAAGGTTAACTAAGTCAGAGAAGACCTGGGGCCGTATTCATAAAGCCACTTAAGTCGTTGCTATGCGGTTGCTAAGGCTAAAGATCTATAAAGGAGATTCCCTTCAACTATGAAATTTGGTCTGGAGGAACAGTCTTTGTAAGACTGTTCCTCCAGAGCAAATTTCATTGTTGTAGGGAATCTTCAACATATAAATTTACCCTTAGCAACAGCATAGCAACGACTTAAGTTGTTTTATAAATACGGCCCCTGGCATCTGTCATTGAAATAGAGTAACACTGACACTTTATAGTTCACCGAGTTAATATTTTCCGAGATGAAACAAAAATGTAATAATTTATGTACATATCGGCCAAAGGAGCGTTGAAGTAGAATAAACGTTCAGCACGACTATTTTATTCCACCCCCATTCTCGCACTCCCATCATAGATTAGACTCAGCAAAATTGGTGTCAAAACTATGCATCATCAGCAAACGTGTTTTAGTGTATGGTGTTGGACAAACATTAAGTAGACTCGGTTTAATTGAGTCTGTTCCAAACCAGTTAATAATCGGTGCAACACCGACCACACCCACCCCTCCCCACCCCCTTCCCCCAGCACAGGCTGAAGTCATTTCTAAAATGACTAAAAATGAACCAAATGACCGAAAAGGATCAGAAACTATTATCTTTACTATGATGATGTACAGGGGGATGTTTTACGGCCGGCATACGAAACAAGACCAGCTGCGATGAAGAAAAAAAATACTGAATAGTGAGAAAAATACTTCGAAGAAATGAAAACAAAAGATCTGCTTTAATGGAATCTATTCATGACCAAAATAATAAGCAACACTTGACAGGCCCTTGGCGGTCAGTAATAACTACTGTGGGTTTAAACCGGTTTGACTGGGCTCAAACATTCACCCATTTTGGTGGGGCGTCGGTGCATCGGGAAGCAAAACAGTTTTTATTTCCGAAACTGCGAGAAAACATGGATATTTAAGCATACACCTTAAAGGGAAATCGCCTCAATGTTCGTGCGCATACATTTTGACGCAGCGTCATTGTTTCCTGCTATGGTTATCATGACGTTGTTTGCCGTAACGCTAAAACGTTTACGTCACTTTCGAAGACAACATGGGCTCTTTGTTGAAAGAAACGTATAAGTGTTTTGCGACAGAAAAATGGTAAATATATAAAACTGGACTTTAAAATACGATAAAAATGGGGCTGAAGAATTTTATACGGAAAAGAGAGCGCCAATTTTTTTGGCGGGTAGTGTGTAAATATTTAGGAATTATTTGTCAGGTAAAGAGAGGCTGTGAAAAATGCAAGCGCGTTTTGAATCTCGTAATTACTTAATGCAAGTATAAATACAAATAAGGTCTTGGCACCGTTTGCTTGAGTGATGAAATACCCATGCAAACAGTGAAAGCGGAGGTCAGACTGAGCAATGCGCAGGCTGATCTAAGCTTTTATTGTTGGCTCATGTCGTTACGGTAATTATGTTTTGTCTTTTTCTTTTCTTTTTGAATAGTTGCTTCTAAGATTTAACGCAAGTGACATAAGACGACCAGCCATATTGTTCTCGTAAGATACAAATTTTACAACAGCTAGGCGGCGACACTCTTATTTTTCACTAATCGCCCTAGACTTTCCACAGGATTCATAGATTGTCGATGCGAACGGGGAAAATTATCAAAATGCACATCCTCCGAAATTGGTCTCATCATTAAATGATAAATTGAAATCATGCACCATGGACAAAGCTTTGCCGTGAAAATACATGCCGGGCAGTGGCCGGGTCCAATAAGTTGAATGTTCGCATATAAACTTGTTCATCAGATATAAATGTGATATAATCTGGACCAAGAAAAAAGTTCGAAATTCTATGAGAAATAACAATGAACATGCTGCCTAGTTTCAGTCCTTGGAATTTCTCTCATTAATGTGTTGTCTACATACGAGAAAATTTTGAAGGCGACAATTTCATATAGACTATATGTTCAAAACATAAGAGCATTGCTGAAATTGAATAGGGAATTATATTGCATTGCTATAAAAAGCATCGAAGGGTAAGAGCGCTATCCATATGGCCTTTGATGGCGCCAAATAGAAAGCGACGTCAACGCATAAAACCTTGACGTCAACGCGCTTATATGAAAACCGCACGAAATAAAAGTGGTTTTCCTTACATAACTCGAATATTTGGTCGATGGCCTATATTTTTTATTTGCCTATTTGAACGAGGTGGATCATTCCTTTACTATATCAAAAGTATATAAAAATTTCAATTGTGGAACTTTTTATATTGAAGAAATTCCACGTTTTTTCCAATAATGGAAAATGGCGGGAAACTAAAAACTGATAATAACCTATATAATGAGTCATACGACGATGACAAGTTTGATAGGCAAACAAAGAGCCAAGAAAAAGGAGTTAATTAATTCTTATTTCGAAACGATCGGTCATTTATTTTCTCGGATAAAGTCTTCGCAATAGACGTAGTCATGTTTCAAACAGGCACATAGATGGCGCTGCGTTATCTCAAAAAGTAGTACGGTGACCCCATGTTTTTATTTCATTTTTTCACTTAGCATATAATATTCTACCACTGTGTGAAGTTTCAACAAAATTTCAATGACAGTTTTTATAGGGTGATTTCCCTTTAACTTGTTGTATAGTGAACCTATTAATGCAATCAAATTGTACCTTGGCGCCTGCAAAATGAAACCTGTATTACAAATAGGACTTCAACAGCTGCAACACTTGTATATCAACTGTTAATAACGATTAGATGTTAATGCAACAAAACATTTAACATGCTAAGGACATGCAAAATCATACAACTAAAATGTTTCATTTGTTTTTGGCTTGTGGTTTCGGCCACAAGCCAGTATTCATGTCGTTTAGTGATACCGAGTTATTTTCGGAAGAAATGACGTCACGCTCATTCGGAAAATACCAGGAGGGTTGGCATATACTAAAATATGGAGTGGGGTCAACCTATGGAGTGGCGTGTTTTTTTTTGGAATGGTATTTTGGAGTATTCTGGACAAGAAACCATGCCTCACCATTTTCGGGCAATGACCAGTTGCAAAATGCAAAGGGGCATGTTCTAATTTCTCTCCTGGACTTGCCAGATTATGTGAAATAACATAATAGCTTGCTTGAAAGCATAATACTATGAACTAAGCTAGGCCAAGCCAAGTATACTTTGGGGAACAATAATTAAACATTATGGCCATACTGTATATTATCCGAGTCAGCAGCATTAAGTCTTGGCAGTTTGAAAAAAAAAAAAAAACACTCCACTCCAAGGCTCCACTCCAAAGGTTGACTCCACTCTATATTTTAGTATATGCCGGACGATTTGTTCCAAACTTTTTTTTTGTACCTTCGCGTATCCGTCATAAAATACATACAATTTCGCCTGCTACTTTGCCTCAGTGCATTTTTTTTATCCACACCCGACAACAGAAAATGTACAGGATCGCCCACATGGTAATGATCAGACTGCGCAAAATGCAGTCTGATAGGTACCTTTGTTGGTCGCATATGGCATAAAGCAGGATTCTTTTATGAATCGCCTATGGCATGTTTCAAGGGAGGTAATACTTATATAATTTGCAACAAGTCTTCGTTAATTTTGTATTACGCAGTAAACTAGTTTCTTAAAGGTAAAGATAATTTTTAACAACATAATAAATATACAAATTTGAACGTAAATAATTACATGTCAGAGTGATAGCCAGCAGAATGTATATATTTTTGAAAGCTTGACGTATTACTGTATATTGACCTTTCACTAATAAAAAATAAATAAATTAAATTAAAAAATTGGACTAAACCAAGTTCAATTTTCGTAAGTGGCTGAACCAGCCCTTGGGGAACGTCGTTAGGAAACTGAACTGAAGTTCAACATACACGTTACCTCCTATCAACATATGCAGAATTACTGCGTCAACAATCTACATTACTTTATGGGCAAAAAATAACCATGTTAAGTCCTATTACATGGAGTAAAATATGATGAAACCTAGAGTTGAAGTCTATTTCCAATATTACATAAGGACATGCTATCTCTCGCCTGTTTGCGCATTGTCACAAAAACCACTCAACCAAAAAACGTTAAGTATACGCCACCGGCACAGACGGTGATAATGCCGCAGACACAGGAACAGTAAAGTAATACACATGTAAATCTACCTAGTTTCTGCTAGTAGCAGGCGAAACTAAAATATTATCTGAATAGAAAATAAATCCGAGCAGATCAGAAATCCATCATTATGATGCATGTTTGTCAAGAACCTGCCCACATGCTTATGACGTATACAATAGTAGCAGAAAGCCAATAAACTATAATCAGCTTCACAACACCGCATAACTCTATATTAGGCTACCTTTGGTAGTGTCGAGATTCCTGTATATGCGCACAGTTAGGCCTACTGGTCGCAGAAGCTAAATGTGACTGACTTTCACGGCGTATTGATGCTTTGCATCAATGTTTTCTTGTAACGCTCTCTAATGTTGCCTTTTAATTTCACCTATACAAATGTACAGAGAAATATTTACACATGTCGACGATTTCCTTAGATGAACCTTTACTGGGCTGATGATGTACATACATCCATGAACACGCAGTCATGCAATGTTACGCTTAAGCGACGTCGCGGATTATTCGACGTCACGGATTATTCGATAAGTTGATTGGCCGACGTAACGTTTGATATACGTCATGTCATAGTGACGGCTGTTGAACGTCATTACCAAACACGTTGGTAAATAGCTGTTCTTCGTCCTTTCCTTGGCGTAAACTTAGCCAGAACTTTACAAATAAGTACCAGAATTGATGTGAAAACATAGTATAAATGTAAGAGATAAATTTCATTTTTCGGAAGTTCATGGAAGTATGAACGCAATGGGTTCCGTGCTTTGTTGCTCCCAAATGTTGTAAAGCAAGCAAGTTATTATCTCAAACAATAGTAGCATGCATTTTCTTCTCAGAGTGTCAAAATTTCCTTCTAGTCACTGTCACTGATGCTACTAAAACCAAAAATATAGTTCAGTAAATATATATTTGTTGTCTTCTTTTAATGCCAAGTTCAGATGTGCCAAGATTCCATAGACATGGGTTTGAAACAGTCTTTCCTAAAATATTGATTCAAACTAAATGTGACTTAGCAGCCATATAGAACAGACTTGAAATAGGTCCATATAGTAAATTTCCTTGAGACATGCCTAACGGCTTAAGCGTTGGAAAACTCTGTGTGTGTGTGTGTGTGTGTGTGTGTGTGTGTGTGTGCGTGTGCGTACGTGTGTGTGTGTATGTGTTTGTGTGATTTGTCGCTTAACGTCCACGGTAAACAGCAATGGTCAATTCGGGACGGTCAGTTAACATAACCACACTATTCCTGGGCAGGCTTAGACCTCCTAAGCTGTTAACCAGTACTAAGACCGGGTTTCGAACCCAGGGCCTCTGACTTATGACTCAAGTGCCCTACCGATTGCATAACACGGCCCGTGTGTGTGTGTTTTAATATTTCCTCAATCTGTTTTTCAAATAAAGTCTACACTTGTTTTTACCTCACACCTGTAGATAATGCCACCATTCAAGAAGTTAAGAAATTTTACTTTGCTAAATAAAAATTAGCAACAGAAAGTGCACTAACAACTGGGTTTACTTGAATAAACAACTCATGAATATTTCACTGTCTTAGCTGGACAAGCCTTCCTTTTAAAAGGAAATTTTATTATTAAATGCAATCCGGTAACAGTGCTATCATTATCTTGAGAGGCAGGCACGAAATATACCAGTTGTGTGCAAAAGTCTAATGCTTCTTTTATCAGTGGTAAACTATAGACAGCTAACAAACTTTTTCTAGGAGAAAGGTGTTTAACGTAGACTGATTCTAAAAGAAGGGGTTTGCTCGGACCAATGACAGGGGCCAGTTGTTATGAACTTGTTTACTCACCTAAAGAGAGAGTTTCGGCTTTAGTATGAATTTCAAAATAAGAACGAGAGGCAAATTCAATTGAAACAGATAGTCGCGTCTGAATATAATGTCAACCTGCGCTGAGAATAGGCTGTTGGAATTAGAACACGCTAAACCCAGGAGAATATTATTTTTTTGAATAGCTGAATGACACTGTCGAAAGGCAAGGAGCTTTTTCACAGTCAGTTTAATTTTCAACTGAGTAAAACAAGTCATGAACAAAGTTGTGTAACCTTGGGATCTGATTTAGTTATATCAGCCGATAGTTTATGTTCCCATGCGGTAGTTTATTCTATTATATGCAACAGCCGTAAATGTTATCAGTCTTAATGCTTATTAGCCTTCGATTATTTCCGCTACGATTTCCTCAATAGTCTGGTGCTAAATGACGGAGGTATAGCTTGCTATTTGAGAGATAAAAGTAAAAAGTATGCAAAGACCAGGAACTGAAACAATCAAAATCCAAATCCAGCCCTCAAACCATAGTTGGAAACAACTAAGATTACAAATAATCAAGATACAGAGAATATATGGCCAACCGAGTGAGCAGCTTGTTCCCAAAAGGTGGCCACTCAGCAACCCAAACCGAACCAAAAATAATAAGAACATACATAAGGTAAAACATCACAGAAACTCTGACACCAAAAACAGGCAACAGAGAACCACAACAGAACTACCGCCTTGGAACGGTCAGTAATGAATTACTGGGGGGCTTAAATCGATTTTACAGGCCCAACCTCACCCTCAGTTTCTGAAGTGGTACAAAACATTTAGTTGGTTGTTCGGTTCGCATGATAACCCTCTAACTCGTCAATGAATCATCACGGTAAACACATAAATCAAATTTCAACACCATGAAGAAGCAAAGACGAGGACTCAACAGATACAACGGGCCGTCTGACAGGTGGAGATCCCTATCCTGCCAAACAACCCCACTCGAAATCTGAAGCAAAAGAAGGTCACCAGTTGAGCCCCGGTGGACCAAGCAACAGACAAAAAGATAAAATTTCAAGACACAAATGGAAATTGTGCTGCTGAATACGTATATTCCATGGCTTACTTCAAGTTTTCTGGTCCGCTTTTATCACTGAGCTCAATAATATTTGTGTTTATTATATGACGTCGCATCTGAGAGTATAATAAAGCCATGCATTAAAAACGATAATACACTAGTGGATTCACTGTGCAAATTACGTCTTAACGTTATGCGTCGCGTTTTCAGATGGTGCAATATCTGCTAATATAATGCGATTTTAGTGTCATATGATAAATAAAATCTTGCACTCGTGCTCCTGTAATATTGAATGTATTAAACTCGTCAGAGAAAAGCCGATAAGATGCTCGGCATAGCCTCAACATCTTATATTTTCCCCAAACTCGTTTAATAAATTCAATAATACATGAGCACTCATTTAAGATCCACCATTTTAGAATAGAGATTTTGGTAAACACTTATTATGACAATACGTAGTGCAGAAGTGCCATAAACTGTTTAATGACTTACCATGACTTGCGTCGATGAGGTTAATAGTCATATTATTTCTAGAAAATAGGTGGTGAGCGATCAGCAATTTTATCTCTATATCAGTTAAAATAAGTGAATACTGATGTATTCTCCATTAATTATGAATAAGTGTTTCTTGCTTGTTTCTACCCATTTGAACATATTTCCAAATAACATTAAGCAAGTCCATTTAATCTTCATTACCATTTTATCAAAACACTAAAGTTAAATGGAGGAGGTAGTATTCATTACCATTGCCTTGTAAATTTAATTATAAAACGAAATGATAAAATTTCTCTAAAGCAGCTGTTATTTTTATTATTATTATTATCTTTACGTCCTTTTCAAGTGGAAGGACAAAAACTCCTAAATAACAGTATATACATCTCTACAAGAATCCCTTTCCTTTAATCTCTTTGAAAGGATTTCGTCTTCTTTGGAACAAAATAGCAGACCAAAATGATATTCTCCTGTGTAGAACTTAATGTATACACATACACTTTAATATAAAGATTTATCATCATTTGAGTCAATTTGCGAAACAGAAACTAGATTATGAACCTGTAGAACAGGTCAAAATACCAATTCTAATGCACTTACGAATGTAACGCGACGTCTGATTGGATAACGTCAAAAATTTGCGACAGTAAATCCTACAATATACTGTCGGAAACCCGACGTCATTACGTAACGTCGCTTCTCATTGGTTGACGCCTGATTTTACGTCGCTGAAAGCGTTTGCTATGGTGCAAAATAGCACAGTTTTAAAGGTGAAAATGTAAAAAGTGCATTAGAATGGGGATAACTGTAATGAAAATTGTCATTTGGGGAGGTAAATCGTCGGTTTTATGGTCGCAAATTGCGTTTTACGGCTGCACTGGTGCGGCTGTAAAACGAAATTTCCGACCGTAAAACAGCCGAATTACCTCCCCAAATGACAATTTTGAGTACAGTTATCCCCTAAATCATAGATCCAAACTCATAAAACACAGCAACACTGGCAGATCCAAAATATTTAGATAAACAAACATGGACCCCAAAAAAGAACTACAGAGAATAAGCATCACCTGCTTATTATAATACACCCGCAGTGTCAATGAATTAAATGCACTATGCATTGAAAATAAATGTTTGGTACTAGAATGCATCACTATTGTACAGCTGTGGCCGTAGATAGAAATCAAGTTAGAAACGGCCAAACTGATGGTGTCTCCCATAGAACTTTTCAAAAGTTGACACAAGTTTCTCTCCGCGATAGCATTTCACATTTCACTGGTGAGAAACTCTGCTCTGTCAACAATGTAATGGCAGTCGAATCAGACTCTAGCATAGCGCACCAACTGAGAGAAATAAACTCAGTTTGTAGGTGCCGAAGAAATGTTACTACTAAAAAATGGGACGTTAACTTAGGGAAATGTGAAGCCATCGCTCTTGTCATAAAGCCTAGCAACACGCTTTCCATTATCAATAAACAGCCGTAGAAATATCAATATACATATCAGATACATAAACTGGGTTATGTAGTATCCTTAATTTCAAATTCAAATAGATGGAATGTGGTCAATAAACGTCGAAACATGGAATAATCTAGAGATAGAACAACCTGTTTGCAGCAGTATCATGTCCCCCCACCAAAGGTGAGGGGGGGACATACTGTTTTCAGTGCGGATCCCGTCGGCGTCGGCATCGGCGTCTGCGTCGGCGTCGGCGTGACAGATTCTTGTATGCGCGATATCTCTTGAACCAATAAATGGAATTTCACCAAACTTGCATGGATATATTATTGGGACAAGCTTATGAGCTGATTAGATTTTGGTGACCTTGACCTCATTTTCAAGGTCACAGGAGGACTTAGATGACAATTTCTTGTATGCGCGATATCTCTTGAACCAATGAATGGAATTTCACCAAACTTGCATGGATACATCATTAAGACAAGTGTAAGAGCTGATTAGATTTTGGTGACCTTGACCTTATTTTCAAGGTCACAGGATGACTTAGATGACAATTTCTTGTACCCAATTTCTTGTATGCGCGATATTTCTTGAACCAATGGATGGAATTTCACCAGGCTTCCATGGATATATTATTAGGACAAGTGTAAGAGCTGATCAGATTTTGGTGACCTTGACCTTATTTTTAAGGTCACAGGAGGATTTAGATGACATTTTTTGTACCCACTACATCTCCTGAACCAGTAGATGGAATTTCACAAAACTTGCATGGATACATTATTGGGACAAGTTTTTGAGCTGATAAGATTTTGGTGACCTTGACCCCATTTTCAAGGTCACTGGAGGACTTGGATGACAATATCTTGTACCCACTATATCTCCTGAACCAATGGATGGAATTTCACCAAACTTTCCTGGATACATGATTGGGACAAGTTAATGAGCGGTTTAGATTTTGGTGACCTTGACCTTATTTTCAAGGTCAATGGAGGACTAACATGGCAATTTCTTGTACCCACAATATCTCCTCAACCAATAGATGGAATTTTGCCAAACTTTCGTGGATACACGATTTGGACAAGTTTAAGAGCATAAAGTTTTGATGACCTTGACCTCATTTTCAAGGTCACAGGAGGATAAAGATATGTGAAAATTTCACTAAAATTGATGTATCTCTTTAAGCTTTGGCTTGATTTCCACTTTACTGTCATAGATATACCTACGGGACAGTCTCAAGAGTGTAGTGTGTTTTGATGACCTTGACCCATTTTCAAGGTCAAAAGTTATCTTACAAATGCGTATTTTTCTCTCTTAAAAATGAGATATCTTGAACCAGTGGATGGATATTCATCAGACTTATATGAATGTATCATTGTGACAGGTTTAAGACATGTTTATTAGTTGGTGACCTTGACCCATTTTTGAAGGACATAGTCTTCTATGTAGGATATCTTTAGAACCAGTGGATGGATTTTGTCCAAACTTGCATAGATATTTTATTTGTACAGGCTTTTTATTCATAAGAGGGGATGGGAAATGGGCTGGTGGGGGGACATCAGATTTTCTCTGAAAAACATTTCTAGTTTGAAGTTGAAATGCAGCGCAAGGCTTTTAAGAGACCCTGTGTGAACTTTACCTCATACCTGTAAAACAATAAGTCGACAAGAAAGGGACGCATTTAGTGTCCGTTCAAATGCTAGCTGTTGTTTTTTTAATCGTCTGCTGAATTATACGTAAATGTTTATAAGAAATTATAGTCTGGTGGGTGGCATATTCTTTGATTACCAAAGTTGAGAATTGTTCTTAACAAATGCTGTGTACAAATATCTGTGTCCAAACACGCAGGAACAATGGATTTATACCGAAGATTCCGCCACTTCTGGAGTATGACGAATCGTAATAACATTCTGCATCCCATTCTGAACTGAACTAACTAGTTGAGTATGACGAATCATACTATTCTGAATCCCATTCTTAAATGAACTAACTAGTATAATTGTAGGAATACGGGAGAGGGACTTGATGGATCACCTAGTCGAACCTCCATTATGTCGTTGCTTATCTAGCATGATCCTTTGCTTTGCACTAGTAGATTTCCACGGCTCGTCTGAATTATATTTTTTTAAGTTTTTTATGCATTGTTGTATCATATGAATCAGTAAATTATTTTCCATATATAGTATCTGGCCCTGTCACTCAGATAAAATAACGACTACTAAGCCGACTAGTTGAGTTTCAGATGCATTGTATATTTGAGCCGCGACACGACATAACCAACAATGTGGCTGTGCGCCTAGCGCAGACTCAGATCAGCCTGGGCATCCGCCCAGTCTGATAAGAGTCTTCACTGTCCGCATGGAGGTAGCTTAGACCCTTAGCTACTCTTAAAGCACTTAACGAAGAGCCTGGTCAAACTGGGCGGATGCCCAGGCTGATCTGAGTCTGCGCTGGGCGCACAGCCACTATGTTGGTTTTGTCGTGTCGCGGCTCATTTCTGATTTTCAGAAAACATGGAGGTGTACCCATTTCCATTAAATGTGACCCTGCCGACAAGCGTGAAACTAATCCCGGAGGCAAATGTGCAGAATAACTTTGTTATTGCAATGCAATTCATCATTTAGGCGGAAAATAATCGATTCGTGAGGGCTCAAGCGCAAGAATCTGTAGAATGTTATTAAGGTGTCAAATATATCATGCATGCTCTCTTAGAGAGTACACAAGGTTTTGCAAAGATTTGTCTTAGTGACCTTGTCTCTGACCTGACATAAGTCAGTATCCATCTCCTCCTAAATTTTATAGAGATAAACGTTCTGACAAAGTTTCATGAAGATTGGATTAAAACTGTGCCCTCTAGGGTGTACATACGGTTTTTCTAAGAAGTGACCAAGTGACATATTCTTTAGCCAAGCATGACCCAGTTTCAAAATTATCCTAGATGTCATAGAGATAAATAGTCTGACAAACTTTCTTGAAGATTTGATCAAACCTGGGCCCTCTAGAGTGTACACAAGGTTTTTCTTAAATTTGACCTAGTGACATACTTTCTTACCCAACATTACCAGTATCCAACTTTTACTAAATTTCATAGTAATAAACATTCTGACAAAGTTTCATAAATATTGGATCAAAACTGTGCCCTCTAGAGGGTACACAATTTTTTTCTTAGATTTTACCTAGTAGCCTAGTTTTTGACCTGACATGACCGACTTTAAAACTTGGCCTAGATTTTATAGACATAAATATTCTGACAAAGTACCATGAAGATTAGATCAAAACAGTGCCCTCTAGAGTATACACAAGATTCCTCTTATTTGACCTAATGACCTAGTTTCTGACCTGACATGACCCAATATTTATATCCTTCTAAATTTTATAGAGATAAACATTCTGACAAAGTTTAATGAAGACTGGATCAAAGTGTGCCCTCTAGAAGGTACACAAAGTTTTTTCTAAGATTAAACCTAGCGACCTTATTTTTTATTTGACATAACCCAGTTTCAAATTTTTACTAGATGTCATAGAGATATAAATTCTGACTAAGTTTCGTGAAGATTGGAATAAAAGCTGTGCCCTCTAGAGTGTACACAAGGTTTGTCTTAGATTTTTTGCGTTCTAAAAAGATTTATTCAACCTGGCCCGAATTCGAACTGGTCTGAGATTTTATAGATGTCATGGAACCTGCAAGTTACAAGAAGTTGCGATCAAAATTGAACAAGCGAGGGTCCGGACAACATTTTCCCCATTATAAGTCTATGGGAAAATATTTTTATCGCTCAAGGGCAAGTAACTCTGAAAATAATCATCCAACCAGGGCAAAATTCAAACTGGTCCGATATATTATGGCTGTCCTAAGTACCTGCAAGTAATAAGAAGTTGCAATCAAAAATGAAAAAGCTAGGACCCGGACAATGTTTTCCCCATTATAAGTCCATGGAACCTTTTTGTTGCCATGGTAACCACAGTTTTAAACCAATCTGTCCCAAAACTATATGCAATCGATTCCCTACCCGAACAATGCTAAACATAAAATTTGAACAAGATTGGCCACCTACTTTAGCAGATATTATAGCTTAATGGTATGAACGGACGACGGACGACTGACCAAGCCTGTACTATAAAGCTCACCTTGTGAGCCTTCGGCTCAAGTGAGCTAAAAATCGAAAATGATGCTCAAAATGATTTTAAAATTAAATGTAATTATAAGAGACAATTCATTATTCCGAAGTTTATGGATGTATGAACACAAAGGGTTGAACATGACCCATTCTGTTCATACTCCCATGAGCATCGGGAAAATGAAATATATTTCTTGAATTTACTGGATTACCTTATACCTAGATTTTTGACGCAAAATTCACCTCTCGAAGTTCCTCAACTGATGATTTTTTTGGTCAAAGAACATAATGTAGGACAGCCTGTTCCTAAACGCTATGCATGAAGAAGAGTATAAGTATATTTCATGAGTGTTAGATGTGGATAGAAAAGCCCGTCACGAGGGTCACTGTTCGGCATCACGAGGCTTGCCCTTGCTCCATCCTTGACTCCTGCTGCTAGAGTTTTCGTTCACCGAAACGCTTCGATATCACAACCATGTCTATGAGCTCACTTATCAGAACCAATAACAACATTTATAACATCGAGAGGGCTGCCTTTGAATGAAATATATCGTCTGTTTATTTACAAAACTGGTAGACTGGGTATATTTTATACTAGTATTGTTCCGTTTTACAATAGTTTGTGAGTCGGCTGTATACTACGATGCATGCAGTGCTTAACGATAATGAAACTGTGTTTTTCTTGTTACCAAATTAACTGAGGACCTCTGACAGTTGTAATGTTAATTTGCCTATAAAATTGGTCAAAATTAAATTTTCGATATATCCAAGAATTTCTCTTGAAATTTGTTGTTCTCAACTTCCCCTAACTGGCTATGAATTTAATTTGTGATATTTTAGCACATAGACTGCAATTTTTGGTGAAATAAGCCAAATTTTATAATTAAACGCAATGAAACAGGAAAAGTTTTTTAAACATACTTTCCCCCCCGTGCCTCAGCTAGCCACTTTGCATGTATGTGTGTACTATCGTAATACACATTATATGTGAGTGGCTTGCTGAGGCACGGGGGGAAAAGATGGTCTACAGCTGAAAAACTGAAAAAGTGGGTGGGGTTCTTACACCCTTCATATCTAAAAATAGGCTAAAGTCCTTATTATTGAAACAATGTTGCATAATATCAGCAACAGTAGTGTCTACATCAATTTTAGCATAGATATCAATTAAAATTTCGATATATTAGAAAAACCAAAAATGGACTTATTTTCAGAGACTGAAAATTTCACGTACCCCTCTTGGTAAAATCGGTTTAAATTAGTCAAAAGGCATGAAATTTTTTCAAAATCATAGTTAAAATGTCTTTATAGTACATAAGTATACATATTAATGTCAAATATTTCAATTTTTGCTGCCTGGGGAAGGTGCAATAATTTGTCGAAAAATGGGCAAATATGCATTGATACTGTCAGAGGTCCTTTATATTTGTCAATATCTTATTGGCCGTCATTGTACCAGTATAGTGAAACAGTTTATTGCTTCGCAGATTAAGCTGTATATACTACATATATAAGTGCCTGTCATTTGGTATCGATTGATGACTTAGGTTAATCTTTGGTAATTCGTTCTAAAGCCTATATGAGCCGCGGCACGACAAAACCAACAATGTGGTTTTGCGCCCGACGCAGACTCAGATCAGCCTGGGCATCCGCCCAGTCTGATCAGAGCCTTCGCTGTCCGCATAGAGGTAGCTTAGACCCTTAGCTACCCTTTGAGCACTTAACCAAGTGTCTGATCAAACATGGCGGATTCCCAAGCATATCTGAGTCTGCCCTGGGCGCACGACCACAATGTTGTTTTTTTTCTTGTCGCGGCTCATATATTGCTCTGTCAAAATGGATTGCGATGTCTCGATTATTCGTGACAGTATTAGCACAGCATATAAGCGAAAGTTCCTTGACTCCAAATGTTATGACTGCTTCCATATCAATTATGAATATCATTATTGCCTGTTTGGTATTTATCCTGTGTGTGTTTTTCATTAACGTATTCTCATTCAATAACGTTAATGTAACCTCCGCCCCTGGGAAAGAAAAAAATTCATTATTTAGCATCATTGGCTCGTATCTACATGAGAACAAGCATATCCGCCCGTCTGTCGAAGAACACCTATGTTAGTTTCGTGAGTTTGAAACACGTTGCCTATACTGTCGAAAAAAAAATGTAGAACTGATGACGACTTTGATTTTGTCATAGTGAATTTTCCATTTTGGGATGGTGTTGTTTCCCGTTCTACCTCTTACGGGGTTTACTTCGGTTTGCTATAGTGTCTAGTCATGTGACTGACTTCAATGCCCGTAATAAACTTTAAACTGCTAAGTTTCTACAATAGGGCTATCGGTATCATAAACTTCGAAAAGCTTTTTCAAAATTCTATCGCCGACACTATGAATTGATTTCTAAATTCAAGGTCGGATTAAAGTCTTTTGCAACAGGGCCTATCGGAAACAAAATTTTATGGTGACTAGTTTATAAATTTAAACAACTTATAGGTAGCTCTGATTTTTCTAATCAGTCCAGGAAAAAAGTGTCGTTGGTTACATCAAGCGTACTTGATATAACATAAATGTAATGCTGTATGTATACAGTCTGTATGTTTAGTAGTTAACCCAGTCATGGTTAAAAACTTTGCTTCCCTCTTTAATTGCACGCCGGTTGATCAGGTATCAGACTCAATGATGGGCCCGACATAAAGCTACTTAGTTTAGTTGGCTGGGGCCGGAGTTTGACTTGTCTGTTGCTTGATTATTCGGGGTCTAAGTGATGGTTTTCTGATGCTCCGGTATTTCAGTGGTGTTGTTTGACTTCCCAGGGGTCTCCTGGTGTCGCAATACATTATTTCCGTCGAGTCCTTATCTCTGAGTCATCATAGGTCTTATACGTGATTTGTTTGTTTCCGATGATGATTCATTGATGGGTTAGGAAACCTTCATGCGGACCAAACAGCTAACTAAATGGTTCGAACCACTGCGAAAGCGGAGGTAGAGGTTTGGATCCAGTAAAAGAGGTTTAAGCCCCAAGTGATTTATTGCTGACCGAGCCAAGGTGGTACTTCTGTTGTGTTCCTTCACCTTTCTTCTTGTGTCTTAGTAAATTCATTTGTTGTCTGCTAGCAATGTGGCCACCTGTATAGCTGCCCATTTGGCTTCCCGTAATACTAAAAAATGAAAGTAGGTAAAATAGTTGCTAAATGTTTTCCGTATAGTTTATTTAGTTTGTTGTGTGGTACACATGTACATGTGTTGTTGCTGCTTTGAACCATTGCGGAAAATAAGGGAGAAGTTTGGATCCAGAAAAACATGTATAAGTCCCCCAGTAATCTTTTGCTGACCGTTCCAAGGCGGTACTTCTGTTGTGGCTCCTTGATGTCACATTGTGCTATGTCCGCTTGTCTATGTTCTTTGGCGGTTTGGTCACCTGTTTTGCAACCCAAGCTGCCTTTTGTTTTGTAAGTTAAAATAAAACAGATAAAAATATATGTTGATGCTGTTTTTGATTAGGGTAGCTAAATGTCATCCTGGTTGGGAAAGAGCTGCTCATTTGGTTTACCGTGCGTGTCTTTTGTGAACTTGTGTCAATTTTTCCGTGTGGGTCTGTGCTTCTTCCCGTATTGATTTTGAGGGCGGGGTGTGGAATTTGATTGTTCTAATTTATTAATGTTTACGCCTATGACAAGTCTTAAATGCATGAACCTAGTCAAAACGTTTAAGCTGTTTAAGTTATTTAGTTGCTTTATTGAGGAATCTGCAGTCAGATTTTAAGATTTAACCAGTCAGGCCATACTCGGCTATATATTGATGTACCTGTATCATTCAGCTTTAACATTTAACTTAATAAAAACCTTTGAGAGCAAAAATAAACATAACTTTATTCGTGAAAAACATCTTCAATACAAGGTTTTCCTTTTTTACATATTAAAGTGTAAAAATTGCGGAAGATCGATCTTGAGGTCATTTACAGTTGGTCGCTGTTGTCTCTACGATACTAGGATTACATACCAGACATTCTTTAATTTGAATTTATCATAGCTGTCAATTTTATTTCTAGAGTAAAATCATGTTGCATGTTAGACGTACTATTGATGAAAATATATATTTCTTTGATGCTGATTCTACTTGCTTTGCAAGCTACATGCTAACCATTTATAAGAGAGCTACGCTTATTTCCAATCAACAATAAACTATTGATCGTATCTTAATTTATTACAGGTAACGTTAATTACAACAAACCATTTTGACGTTAGTTGCCACAGTTACTGTGAGTGATTTGCTTGCTATTCTTTTAGCGGGCAAAGCACCAAAATCGTAAATTAGAACTGACAAATTGTAGAAACATTGATAAATTCGATATATTTAGACACACAGACATGAACAACTAGAAGAAAGTGTGAATTGGCTCAAATACGTTCGAAGTGCATCGACAGTGGGTAGCCTGTGTGCGCAACTTGTCTGAAGAAGGAGAAGGACTAAATGAGCGAGGAGAATAACTAAATAAACATTTATGCTTCCGTTCTGATCCTATTGTTTGTTTCATGATTATATTATAATCATGTACAGTTTATGGAACAATAAATATGTTTAAACTAACTCGTCTGAAGAATTTATCAATCTTTTTGAGACTGCAGGTATTCTGAAATAGATAATGTGTCGGTTTCAGTAGTGTTAATTGAATACGCAGCTTCTCCCTTACATTTATTTCCGTCTTTTTGTAAATCTAGGTGTGCGTCATGAGTATATTTTACCATTCATTGCAATTTGTGTTACATAAAAGGTAGCCCGGCCGAAGTCTGCAGCAAGCTTTGATCATGAGAACTTCATTGGTTTGCTATCTTCCACCAACCAAATCCACCATCTTCTTTGCTATTCGTCTGATTACATTAGTAAAACGTTTAGGAATTATTGTTTTTCGTTTGCCATTTATGTTAGGGTGCGGCGGGGTGGGGCTTTTGTTTCTCTCAAAGTCATTTTACATACATGTAATATCTTTGTACTGCATGATATACGTCAAGGAACCGATTTGTAATGTCCTCAAATCTAGACATAAAACCCTTCGGGGTTCAGTTTTGTTGCGTCGTCAGGGGCGATCCTAACTGTTGATCCAAGTGATTGGTTATCTTACCAACGAGACAAGATTCATTGTCCTCGCTCATGGACGACATTCTTAGCTCAGAATGCGTCTGTCCTCATTGCTGGGCTCCATTCTCGCTGACTTTTATCAGTTCAGGAAGTTTCTGTACTCACTTCTTGGCTCCATCTTGGGTGCCTATATGCACGCCATCCTCAGTTCAGAATGCTTATGTACGCACTTCTGGGGTCCATTTTTGCTGAAATTCATCGGTTGTGGGTGCTGCTGCCTTTACTTCCCGGCTCCATCCGAACTGGATGCACGGAAGCTGATCGTCTATGTTCAACACAACTATCTGTACATCAACATAACTCACTGATCATCAAATTTATCGTTGGGGTATACTATCTACTAGTTCGCAAGTCCTCAGATCTACAAAGTTACATGTGGATTACAGCAGAAGAAGAGTAAGCATTGCCTCATTGTTGCCAATTATATTGATGTTTTATATTTTATAAATGTTTTGCTTCAATGTCGATTATAATATCTAGTAGATGTTCTGGTGTCCTGCTGTTGTATAGGGTTTAAAACAATCTTCAGGTTTATTTTTTTATCTTTTTTATGTGTTTGTGTGTGTGTTTTTAGTATTAATGCCGTCAAGTCAAACTGGTGAAGATGGCAATAATCAGGGGCCGACCCAATGTTCACAGACCTTACATGCACCTTGTCTGATCTGAGAATTAGCATGCAGTTTTGAAATAAGATCAGATCATTTTTATAACGTTTTCGTCAATTAAAACGTCCATTTTTTAGCTAATTTTACATGTCAGTGATAGGGTTTGTGTAATGCCCCATAGAAGAATACACCATTCATTACGCATTCGACAGTTGTATTATTATTATTATTATTATTATTATTATTGTCTTAGGAAGTACATGTGATTTTATAATTGTTTTCAATTCAACACTATGTCTTTTTTATTTTTTAACTTTTAAAGACGGGAGTCATAGACTCATATCTTATGAACATCCTTTCCAGCTTAAATGATTGATTTGATGGCTATAGGTTATTTGATGATTATAGGTTAAGAACTTGATAACATATTTGTATAAGGGTCTGTTTGCAAGTGTAATCGTATTTTGTGTTATTGTATACATGTGACTGGTGACAGTCCTTTGACTGGACTTTATACCAATAAAATTGATTTGATTTTGATTTGATTTGATTTGATTTAGATTCCTCGAATAAGTATGTTTTAGATGGGACCACAATGATGACAATGATACTTAATTTAGAAAAAATAATTTCGAAAAAGCTCTAAAGATTACTATGTGTGGTATTGCAAACAATTGGTCATCAGATGCAATGTGCGCCGTCAGAAGTCAGCAGTGACATGACATCTACAATACTTTGGGTGTCCATCACATAGCTTTAACGCATCTTTACCTAGACTTTTTATCTTGATGCATAACGTGGCTTGTTTTAATGCTTCCTTTAACAACGTATATTTTGCCTACACCTAGTTACATAAAATGTTTCACAAATAGAGACAACTCTTAAACAACAGCATCTGCATAAAGGCAACCCTCTCTTAAATGTGGAATACTCTTAAATGAAATAATCAAGCTGTATCTCAGTTTGAGCCGCACAACGTGAATGTTTGAATCTTCGCGTGCATGAATCATAATATCAATTCGATCGTGAAAACTCCATATCGTAGTAGCATTATAAACAATTAAAATCAGTCAGTTCATTTGCTAACTTAATGAATTAATGGTGTTATATTGTGACAGTTAACCTTTCGGAATATTGCACTTTCTACAGATTAAGGCAACTATTTAACATGTGTATCTTTACAATTCAAATTATGACAGCGTTTTAAATGCCAAATAGATGCTAGAGCTCTCAGAATCAAAATGTGGGCGATTAAGTATGCTTTTAATTCTAAATAATCGTAGATAATTGCTACAATTTTCCAATTTCTGGCCTAATTTGGCTTATTTAGCAAACATCTCTTTAATCAATAGAAAATGGACTTGTCAAAATGAAGCAATTTGTTTTGCTGATCCATATATAAAAAAGTGCAAACACTGAAACTTAAAAGAAAATACATGTTTGTGTATGGTGGTGCAAACATTTGGTGAATGGAACGGTAGCGGGGCGTCCAACTTGTAACGTTTATCTCTATTACAAGTAGAGCCAGTTTTGAAACTGAAAAGGATTTCCTGAGTTTTAAGGTAGACCAAAAATGCTGTGAAACCTACGGAAGTAGGAGGGCACCTGAGTGACGCCAAATTAGATTAAGGGCCGCTGATCTGTCGCACTAAATTAGGGACAGGTATGTTTATACGTGAACATTTGATAAGTGATAAACGTTCGTAGCATTTAATCAGTTAAGCTACGTTCACAAAAGCTAAGTTTCTTTGTCACAGAAACTTTAGCAAAGAAAGTTTGCCAAAAGTTCTGCATTCACATGGAGCAAATTATTTGTCACTGAAAAATGTAACGAAGGATCGTTTCAAATAAACTTTAGCGGTGGCATATTTGCAGCAACCCCAAGTAATTTCATGTCTGGCCGTCCCAAGCCGCACTTCTGTTTTGGTTCTTTTTTGTTGTTTTATTCGTTGTTTGTTGCTATGTCTGTTATTGATATATTATTTGTGATGTTAAGGCTAGCCCGTTGACTATGTACATGGGAAATGGCTGTTCATATGGCTTTCCTTGGTAATGTCTTTGGTGGTGACTAATTTTATCTTGTCTTGTCCTTTTCCCGAGTAGTATCTTGGGTGGGATCTTGGATTGAATTGTGTCAGCTCCTGAGAATTTTCCTATTTACTTTTGTCTGTGTTAGCGGGCAACCATGCCACAGTTTCTTTGTTAAATACGCTGTGCTAAAAATAAAACTGATGTAATTATAAGCAAGTTTTCTGTGTTCATCTCTTTCTTTATCTTACATATTCCATGACAAATTTTCTGTTCACACGGACAAATTTTGTCTGCTAAATAAACTATACATATAAATTTGGTAATGAAAATGTGGCATTTTGTACATTCTCACGACCATATTTTTCTATACCAAACCCACTTTGTCACAGAAACTTTGCACGTGTGAACAAGGCTTTAGGCGGTCAGAACCAAAACTAAATGTTAAGTTCATACCTGGACAATAAAAGTGACAATAAAGCAGCTCGGCTAAATTGTAAGCAATTCTTCTTACTCATTTACTCATTGTTTTTACTCGGTAAAGCCTTTACCAGTTAAAGTCTAACGCCCTATTAATAGGACATACAACAATATTTCGGTACCAGATCAGACGCTGCAAGACGCGACCTTTGATCAGGGTCTACACTTTTCCTAAAAGACAAATTGCTCAAACAGTGGACAAAGTAAAAATGTTCTGTTTTCTTTGTGGAAGTCTTCACTCCAGAATTAAAAAAATCTTTGACTCGCCACTTGTAAAAGAAAACGTCATGCATGTTGGCTTGGGTTTCTTAATTGCAGCAAGACAAACACTTTAGGACAAAAATATCTTATCTGGGTTTTTTTCCGTTATTTGGTTTGTTTCTCTGGTTCAAAGTTCAAGAATCGCCAACGTCATGAAACTACACAATATTTTCCTCAACGCAAGATTATGAAATGGATGCATGTATTATATAATGAAAAAAAAAGTTACATCATCATTAAAATCCGTTTTTTCTCAGATACACTTGATTCAAATTTCAAAATCTAACCTTGTCAGTATTCTCTGCAAATATCAACGGTTTCAGGAACGCTACTACATAATTTTAAATTTATTTTAAATTCTTTGTATCTCGTGCTGCCGAAAATTTCAAGCGTAGATGCATGTGACGTTTCTTGTATTGTTCGGTATATTTAAAACTGGAACAATACCAGGTAGCCTAATGACGTATTTGAAATCATTCGTCTTGTTACGCCTACTGCCCAAAAGCCTGTATGGACAGATCTATACGCTTGAGAATGTGTAAAGCAGAAAGACAGTTTACATGTACTCTGCGAGCAGTGGACATAATTTCTACGAGGCCGTACGAAGCAAAAATGAAATTACGTTGTTTTAATTACACATGGTACACGTATGATAGTAGAAGAGTTATCATCTTCTTTCTGTTAGCGTATCACAACGACGATTAGCGGTTCTTGATGATTACTAGACAAATATGCCGTTATGCGAACATAAAATCAGTGTTAAGTATCACAAGCAACACAGGTTATAAACAGTTGGAATTTTTGACTTAAGGTGTCAGTCGTACATAATTAAACTATCAGACTCTCTGCATGTGGGACGCTGAGCTATTTGTTTCAATAACTGGAATCATAAACACGTTAATTGAAACAAAGCAACGGTAACTAATGCTTATTGACACAAGCATGAAGCTTCAATCTTCTTCAATCTTCAACGAATCCGATGCCAGTCGGTGTTACATGTACGAGTACAAATTTCTTTTTCTTTCTTTTACACTATATCCGTGCATCAAACTAATAGATTGTATTCGGATAAAGAATCGCATATTAGAGTCCTGTTGTTAGAGCTTCTGTCTCCTAATCTAAAGGGAACTTCATTGCACACATATTCAACTTCCGGTCGTCCTGATACCGCTCGAATATAGTTCACAATTTGTATAATGGATCCATTTTAACCAAAACTTTCCTTCTTTCTGTTTGTTTTACCCATAAACTATCAAATTATGCTTATATACTTTCTGACCGAAACCTGCGAAAAGTAAACGATACTTCTATAATTAGTTACAATATTGTATCCATTGACCAGTAATAACATGCTTTATGCGAGTCGATACTTGAATACACTTGCACTTTTACAGTCATGCACACCAATAACTGTTGTTAACAAAGAGGTATGCTATTGCCTATGAATAATAGTTTGACCTTTTCTGACCAGTATACATTCTCGTTTATTGAAACTGTTATTTGTCTTCGTAAACATAAAAAAAAAATCGTCATTTTTGTATTTTGTTGTGTACTTGTTAAGAATTATAAGCTTTAATGGCAGTTTCATCGTTTTTGAGAAAATAAGCAAATCTCCGTGTTTTTTTTTTTTTGTTTTTTTTTTTTCGGGGGGGGGGGGGGGTACATTGGACAATGCAGTGCCTACCATTGAAATGGGCACTACAATTGAAATGGACCTTTAAAAACCCGACATAGTAATAAATGTACCATGCAGAGTATTGTGGTCGAAATGCTACAAATAGTTTTCGTTCAAGTTCGCAGACAAACCAAATATAGATGAAAATATCGCAGTGACTTGCTTAGGAGACCTGGCTGAGAAATTCATAACAGCTGAACTTTGTCATTGACGGAGAAGGTTACAGCTTTGCAGTTACTCAAATGCAATTATTCGCAGGTCATGTAATGCCACTGTTACAATACAAGTATATTATGTACTAAAATGCATGCACTTGATGGTGATAGAGAAACGTTTAACGTAAAATATCTTTATTGGTATCAGCGTAGGACATATGAATCAGAGCATTGATTCATTGATTGACTATTTGGGTTTAACGGCATTTTGAGACGGTATTTCAGTCTATATCGAGCCGTCTCCCAGAGAGAGGGACAATGAAGAGAAATGATAGACGAGAGAAAAAATGTCCGAACAACCCCACTGCTAGCAAAGTAGGCCCTTGCCCTACAACGTTCCAAATCAGTAGAACGCCCCGGCACTAGAAGTTACACACAGCACTATCGCACTACCCGACCACCCCGTGAATCAGAACAAGTTATTTCAAATGGGTACTCGTTTAACATTAACCGTATCTGCCATTGCATCTTTAAGGTTTTAATTTGATGGTAATAAGACGCACTTTACCCATATTTTGTGCCAGATGAACTCTTCTACCATTCAAAATTGGATAATTGTACTTAACAATTTAGGGGTGTCAGGTTTAATAAATTTTATATTCATCTTATTTTAAAGCCATTACTGAAAAATTTATGTAAACAGTATAGACTCTGATCAGATGCCGCACAACGCGGCGTTTGATCTTGGTCTGCACTGTTTGCCTATGCCTCATTTATAGGACGCTGTGCATTAATGGGTTTGTGTAAGTAAACAGGTTTATTTGGTAAGCTTGTACTTTACTTCTATCTTAGCTAGACATGAACTAATTGCATAAATTCGGCACATAAATGTTGATCAATATTGCACTTTGCTATCGTTTTACATGAAGTTTTATTGATACCCTTCCAGGGGAAAGGAATGGGATATTTTCTTTTCTGTATTATATCATGAAAGAAACAATTTATCCTGAAAGAGCAATATGTTTCCTTTATGCATTTCTCTCTGCTGCCCCCTTAGAGGCGTTTCGACAGGTCTCTGTCAACCCTTTAGAAGCCTTCCGACGGAGAAAATTGGAACTGTCATGCAAGAAATGGTTGCGCCTCACTGAATAAAATATGGTGGAGTATTCACACACCTTAAACATACTCATCCTCAATTAAACATATTAGACTCTTCGACACTTCAAACATAATGTCAAGGTGTTTATCAGGAACAAAGGTCCGGCGGATTTGATCTTGTAAGGAGTTAACACGTACAAAGATATATAATGAACTTTGTATATACGACATTTTAATGTTTTGGTCCTACTTAGGTAACCTGTTTGCAAACCAGGAGATATTTGTGCAGCTAATGTGTCCAGTTAGCACCCGAACATTTATGCACGTATAAGCAATGTAGAAGTGGTCAAAGCACCGCAATCATTACTCGAGTTGTTATTTAGTGTGATCGTAACACATATACACGTATATAATATACAACAAAAGTTTGGAATTGGAACAAACGATGAGTTTTTACTTTACTGATAAGCTAAGATGCATGGTTTATTAGTGTGTGTAGTTTAGTTAGAGATTGGTTAGAATTACCTTAAACGAAAGGGATGAGACAGCCTTGGACGTCAGTTTGGCGAACTTTCACAGTGAACAGAGCGTGAAATATAGGTCAAGGGTATTAGTGACAAAAGCATCCTATGAGCAAGCTCTGTGTCAGATTTGATGATTGCAGATATTGAAAGAGAGAACTTGATTAAAATGCTCGCGTCGATGCAATCTTGGACGTAAAAATTACAGTCAGCAAACTACAAAATAAAGCTTAAGGTATAAATCAATACAGCCGCTTTTCATTCTAGACTGCTCAATTTAGAAGAAAATACTGTAAAAAGAAAAGGCGTTTCACCACAAACAACCAGCCATCCAACTTCATAAATGTGGGTAGTTCTACTATGATTTGACAGAACTTTAGTTTACCGCTAGGATTCAGGTTGTTTATGACGGCTGAGCATTATACGGAATGATTGACAGACTGACCTACGGACGGTCGGAAAATTGCATCTCTTATTTACATTTTTATGCGACAAAATGATTCTTGGGAGAAAGGAATGTACACAACAGAAAGAAAGTAGGATAGAGTTAGAAAAAAGAACGCAGGCCTTTGAGATGAGATGCTACCGAAGGTTACTGAACATTTCGTACAAGGACCATATAACCACAGAGGAGGTTCGCAGGAAGATCCACGCAGCCATTGGAGAATATGATGAACTCCTTACGCTAGTCAAGAAACGAAAACTAAGGTGGTTTGGCCACGTCTCAAGGTCTTCTGGTTTAGCAAAGACAATTCTTCAGGGCACAGTGAAAGGAAAAAGAAGAAGAGGTAGACAGAAGAAGAGATGGGAAGACAATATCAAGGAGTGGACAGGAATGGATTTTGCTAGCTCAACTAGGGCAGCTGAAGACAGGACAAGGTGGAAAGGGATTGTTTTGAAGTCATCTGTGGTGCCTCATCGACCTAGTAAGGTTATGGGATAGAATCTATTAGAGAATAGATAGGATTTTTTCTTACTGGAAGCCAGAAAAAATACTGTTCAATTTTGACCTCCTTGATAGACCTCACAACTTGATCTTTTTTAACTGTTTATCGAGAATGTGGTGTTTTAGTAAGATCAAGAATACCAATGACCTGAATGTATGTGCCTACACAAAAGTGTAGGCACATATATTCAGGTCATTGGTATTCATCCATGTTTTACGCTACTTATACGAAAGAGGACAACTTTGTCACTTTCTATTTGCCTTCTGTGGAGACGAAACCTTCCAAATGAGGTCCGCTCTTAAAGAGAGGTCTCTAGAGAATCTTTTCTTTTGTATTTTCACCATCATTGAGAAGGGAGGAAATAATGAAAATTACGGAATTGCTTCCCCCGCAAGTCTTCCCATCCGCCTTAACAGAATCGTCTTTGTTTGCATTAACATTCTATGAAGCATATATGTATATGTGGGACTCTAACAAATAGTGAAATATTCTGAGAAAATGCAACTATACAATGAAAGCTGTCCTGATGTTTTTTGCTTATCAATTTGATTCCTGTTTGCAAAACAAATGTGTTTCCAGAATCCTTTAATGGCCTTTCCAAGACGGTACTTCTTTTGTGGTTCCTCAATGTTACATGCTGTTGCGTCCGCTTGTCTATGGTCTCTATCAGTGTGGTCACCTGAAAGCTGCCCATTCTGCTTTCTGTTTTGCTTTGTTTTGTTTAAAATAGAAAACAGGTAAAAATAGTTGTTGCTGGTGTTTAAATTAGGGTTACCGTAGCTGAATGACCAACTGTTTGGGAAAGAGCTGCGAATTCGGTTTACCGTGCGTGTCATTTGAACTTTTGTCAATTCTTTCTTGTTTGTGGTTCTTCCCTTTTTTTTCCTGATCATTGCCTATCTTTTTACTTAGCATCAGTTTCATTCTGTTTGTGTTCTCCTTCTGTTTATGAGGCTACAGATGATTTGTCCGATCCAATGACAGTCATGACTGATTCTAATTTAACATGTTGGCTTCAGTATTGTCTCTTTGCAATTAAAATAGATATCCTTTGAAGCCAGCGACCGATTCTTTATATACATAGAGATAGTACCATTTATCAATAAATGTGAGTTATATTCGCAATAACGTTAAACGAAACTTTATTCCATGGAGCATTTTATGATACCTACGTTTAACTTACTTTTCGATATTGTTTTAATCTGCGCCTGATTACCTTGTGAGTATATTTAAATGTAGTAATACCCCAATGTCTGCAATTAAATTTCTTGTCCTTGAATGGCATTGGAGAAACGACTATGTTGACAGCTTATTTGAGAATCTCTTACGTGTGTTTTTTGCTGGAATACTTCCCATCGTCGTTTTAGTTGGTTTAAACATATTTTATTTCCAAAACAGATATAGATATGGTTATAGCAATTTTGAGATATTAACACAATAGGATCAAAACGAAAGCATCAGCTTATTTGCTTTTGTTCTGATCCCTTTAGTTGTTTCTAGGCTTTGAAATCATGATGACTCTTGATCTTGAAACTTAGCTGCTGCAATTATCTGATGTAGGAGGCCACCCTCCTGTTGCGACTCAATCCATGTACAATGGACATTTGATATTGAGCGGAATTGGTAAAAGTAACTCAGTCTACTTCCAGCTAAAGGCATTTTAGGTTACCTTTATTTTTGAGTAACGGGAGTTTAATTTCTAGTACGACTGTTATCCCTATCAGGAGCAAAATTCAGTGAACTTATATAGGAATTTAGACTTTTATAAACATTGAAAACCAACTGATAATACGTTTAATTGAAGTGAAAGATGTCTTTAAAAATCGGTTTCTTTCAGCATGCATCTAGTCATATAATACCCTAGCTTCTACATTTTACCTGACAAATTGGTTCCCCTTATTTCAAAAACTTTAGTAATTTTTAGCGGCCTTTTTGACTGTTACTTAGTCTACAGAGAAGATAACTGGAATGGATTACAGAATAGACAAGGGTCGAAAAATAATCGCATTCCGCACACGTCGTAAGCCCTACATGCCGTGCCATAGCATAAGTAAACTGATTAATGACTAGGATCTTACAAAGAAGACATGTACAAACAAAGCAAACCCTGAATAAAATGCGGTGTCTCATCAGGATCTACAATTCTACAATGTTTGTATAAAGGTGACTGCAATTTCTACCAAAAAAGTTTTAGATAAGTAAACTAGACTCCCCTAAAATCATGGATTCACGCATCCATTATTAGGGATTGACTTATCCGTCTTAAAGAGATAGACATAGAGCTGCGACACGACAAAACCAACAAAGTGGCATGTGCGCCCAGCGAAGACTCAGATCAGCCTGGGCATCCCCCCAAGTCTGATCAGGGTATTTGCTGTCCGCACGGAGGCAGCTTAGAGCCTAAGGTAACCTTTTAGCGTGGAGGGAAGATTCTGACCAAACTGAATGGATCCCAAGGCTGATCTTAGTCTTCGCTAGGCGCACATGCCAGTCTGTGGGTTTTGTGGTGTTGCGGCAAAATCCTAACTTAACGGAAAGAAGAGTCCACTAAGCATAAATCGGATACCATAAATTACCAAATTTCTTCATAATCACCACCGCACCATACGATCCTCCATATATCAAATAAATGGATGGATGACTTGCAGTTTTACGTCCTGCAATTTTACGGCATATTCAGCGACATTTCAGTCTTAAAAAGACAAATGCTATGTGTAATAGAACTGTATGACCATAGTAAGATCTCTGAGATTTATTTGTGCGAAACCATGAGTTGTATTCGGTAGCTTATCCCATTCATGCCTACCATCTCATAAATAGGACAAAGAAAAACAGTTCAGACCAGACGCTGCAGCACGCGGCTTAAATCATAGTATACTGTATTTGCATATAACAAGTGAGAAGTTTACCTTAAAATAAGATAAATAGTATAAAAAATAAGCTGAACCAGACACATCCTAACTGATATTAAATGGACTCATCTTGTTGATAAGATTAGAATAGTTAACTGGGCATAAATGGGTTAAATCACAATTCGAATGAATGAATTTCAACAAGTATAAAAAGACCCTTCTTTTTTTATCTTGTTTAAAAGTACTAATTGCCACACCAACATCTATTTTTGTCACAGCTTTTAACAAATCTAGAATAGTAACCCATGCAAAGCGTCTGTCTTTATCCTTCGGCGCTGATAAAGATCAATCCTTCAGATTCCATATAAAGAATATAAATATGATCTTACTAAAAGACCTCGTTGCTTGACGGTCGTTTCCGGGTTGCTTCCTTGATCAAATAAATAATTGATGGTAATGGGTCTGTTACAAAGTCTGTTTGTCCACACCTTACAAAATTCTAGGTATGTTTCATAAATTGTGTTTATTAGTCCTGTTATAGCAGACCAGACACCAATAATATAAAGGCTAATTTGTTTTTGCATCTTTGTATGTACGTCTCCCGGGTGTATCATTTTATGGTATTTAACCAAATATGCCCAGTAGACACTTTTATCAACATTAGTTGTCAAGTAAGGGTGGCTGGCTACTTGATTTTTTTCATTAGAAAATACTATTTGTCTTATGCAAATAGTGTAGACTAAGATCAGACGCCGCGATTTGCGGCGTCGGATCTTGGTCTGCACTGTTTGCTACTGTCCCTTATTAGAACACTAAGCTTTAATGGGTCAATCGAATATTGTCCTGGCCCCGAGGTTATAAAACTTTTTTCCTGCTCAACTCAGCTGAGCATGAAATTTTCTCTGCTGATAAATATGAAAATGCCAACTAATGTTGGCATTAGCATATTGATAAGCAGAGAAAATTTCATACTCAGCTAAACTGAGCATGAAGACAACTGTACTTATCAGTTATTTGCTATTTATTAGCAGGTAAAATTTCATGCTCAGCTGAGTTGAGCATGAAAACAGTTTTATAACCTCGGGGCCTGTTTGACTGCGGACGCTGCTGACGTTTTATTTTCATTTTTTTTTTTTTTTTTTTTTTTTTTGTATATTTTTTTTCGTTTTTGTACTCAGTTTCAAATATTTCCATTTGAGAAATAACTCTCAAAAAACAATGATAAATATTTTCACGAGTGTGCAGATTTGTCATTATGTCAGTATACAGTTATATTTACCTTTTTTATTACTTTTAAGGTGTTGCATGCGAATTCAAAAAGAAAGAAAAAAGATGTCAATAGATTAACTGATCGGAATCACGAGGCTGGCCGATCTCAAATTACGGGATCTTCTTTCAGCATCTCACACCCACGAATATTTTGAGTACTAAGAACATTTGATTTAAAGACGAAACTTGCATAAATGCATAGTTTTAATGTTTGAAAGATATTTCTATCAATGTTGAAAGAAACTGACGCCTTCACTGACAGACATTTGGGTCTTGACATTGCCGCATGGCCTAGAAAAGTACTGTTTTGAAATAAGCATGTATTACATACTTGAATAGCATCTAAAGGCGCATTAATTGCCCATTTATGCTGCAAACTTCTAGCATACTGCAATTTGCTCGAATCTACATGTATATGTGACTGGACCTTGTGAAACTGAACATATTAATACAATTACTTTATGCGATTTCGACTTGCATTAATTAAATTATTCCGACACGAGAAAACCAACAAAGTGGCATGTGCGCCCAGTAAAGACACAGATCAGCCTGGACATCCGCCCAGTCTGAGAGTCTTCCCTGTCCGCATGGAGATAGCTTATAGCCTCAGCTATCCTTTACACGCAAAGCGGATGTTCAGGCTGATCTGAGTCTTCGCTGGGCGGACATGCTACTTTGTTGGTTCCTTCGTGTCGCGGCTCAATTTTGTATTGTACAATGACATCTAAACTGTTCTAGATAATGTGTAAGACAAATATGTTATTACGGGAACAAAAAAAATCAGAGTTAAGCATTACAGGCAGTTACAGACAGAACGTATTTAGAGAATTCGGGTATTTTGACATGAGGTGTCAGTCATACATAATTAAACCATCAGATTCGCAGTATGTGGGATGCTGAGCTCTTTGTTTCAATTGCTTGAATCATAAACAAGTTAATTAAAACAAAGAAGCAGTAATCATTACTGCCAAGAGCAATGCACTTTTTCCACTCCCGTCTACATGTCTATGATGAAACTGATTCCAGCCAAATAGACAACATACACTGTTTTCTACTCTCATTTTGATTATTATTTTTTTAATTTATTTACTTTTTTAACTTTCGTTTGTTGTCGTTTTGCTTTGTTTTAATCTTTTCCTTTCTGTTACCTTTGTGAACTGATAAAACTGTTTTTAATTCGTACACGTGATTGATACTCTTTATCGTTGTCAGAGTGCTAGAAAAAAAATCCTGAGTTCAAAGTAGGCACAGTAACAATATTGCAATTTCTCGCAGCGGCGAAATGCAGAAGGAACTCGTTATAGTAATGAACTTCGTCATTTGCACAGATTTGTAGTAAATCAAGTAAGTGCGATAATTTACAAATCATTTATACCATGCGCATCATCTGATAAATTGTCGGGATGGTGGAAACCACACTCAATACATACGTGTTTGTAACAATGTGAAATGGTATTGTTATTAAATAGTTTAGTTTCTTTGTGACTCATATTTGACAAAGGTATCTGTCATTATACACGAGCACATCAGGCACTTTGTGCCATAACTTCGTGTACCTAGAGTTCATAACTTATTCTTTCCTTATATCTTTTAACGAAATCGCTCTTTCAGAAAATACGTGAGTAAGATGAAATAGTTATTTTTATCAAACCGATCAGTGACAAATATAGTAATATGACATATGTCAGCCCCTTTTCTCCCGATTCAATTCAACCACCTCTTTCTTCTCCCACCCACCCCATGTTATGTCTACCACAAGTGTACAAACATAAATCGTGGTGAAGAAAGAGGAATGTTGTAAAATTGATCATTTAGGGTCAGTTTCAAGAAAAAAGATCAATGGTTTGAGAATGTAAAAACTGGATAAATGAATTGTTCTAGGCTAAAACTGACAAAGGGCATAACTCCACCAAATAAATGTTACAGTTCTTGTCCCCAGCAAATCATTTTATGATGCTTTTCATTTGGTTCAAGTTACGTGGGTAAACGATTAAACAAGTAAAACGTGTTAAAATAGCAGAGGCTGTTTCAATACTATAAATTACACAAGGGAGTATTTCCATAATACAAACTTGAAAATATGATTCTTTCTTTCTATACATTTCCTGATATATTTTTTTTATTTGAACCAAGTAATAAGAATGCTCTTTGTCTTTTATAAAGTCGAAGCTCGGATTCGATTTTCATTTTCGGCCTTTTATCTCTGCACATGATCTGAAGATCCTTAATGTTTGTTCCAAGATTTGTTAGAATACTTTGTTGCTGTTTTACATTTATATTGCAGGTACCATTTCCATGTCACATTACAAAGGAGCATAAATGTATGTCAAAAATAATAAGCGGTTAAGATTCTTGTTCTCTGCATACTTTCTGATCGTGAATTACATTCAATTTGGTGTACATAGTTAAAGTTATGGAGACGACCGACAAACTTAAACTACAAGAGGCATAATTCCGTAAAATACGAAAACAGCTTTACAGTTGTTGCTCACTGCCCATTGCCTTACATGTATAATATTTTTAATGGTAATACCTTGAACGGTATTGAAGCTAAAACCAGAACACGGTTTTCATTTAACAAAATCAAAGAGACGTAGTAAAGTCGAATTTAAAATTTGACTTACGGTTCTTTTTTTCTGCTCATTGCCTGCTTAATATATGCGTTTTTATTTTTTTTTACCAAGTGTTTTGGTGTGATATTTAACATGTGTAAATATATACAGTGGACACAATTTCATATTAATAATAACACTAACAAAGGGCATAGTTCCGACAAAAAAGAATTCGGAATGACGGTTTTAATCACAGCACATTGTTGATAGTGATTAATCTTAGTTTAAAGTTTGGTGAAAATACTTCGAACGGTTTCGAGGTTATATAACTGACACGATATCCCTGTCTACTCATCTGTTCGTTTCCTGGCCCCGAGGTTATAAAACTTTTTTCGTGCTCAACTCAGCTGAGCATGCAATTTTCTGCGCTGATAAATATGAAAATGCCAACTAATGTTGGCATTTTCATATTGATAAGCAGAGAAATTTTCATACTCAGCTAAACAGAGCATGAAGACAACTGTACTTATCAGTAATTTGCTATTTATTAGCAGGTAAAATTTCATGCTCAGCTGAGTTGAGCATGAAAAAAGTTTTATAACCTCGGGGCCTGGTAGCAAGATCCATTCTCATCTCCTTTCTTCTTATTGTAGAGGGCTGTTCGTAGTCGGGCGATGCTGCTGGCGGGAGTCCTACTAATTTGGGGAATAGTAGAGAAAGGGCCAATTTAGTTGGTGAGGGTGGGGGTTGTTTGGGCATTTTTCGCTCACCTGTCATTTCTCTGTTCTATCTCCCTCTCTCTGGAAGACGGTTCGATATAGTCTGAAACACTGTCTCAAAGAGTCGTTTGACCCAAAACAACCAACCAACAAATCATTATTATTGTATACTTCTGTGGTTTATGAGGCTACATATGATGTACATTATATGTTTGTCTTGATCGATTCTTATTTCAATTCATATAAGTTCCAGCGGTGTCCCATCGCAATCAACGTAGATGTCATTTAAAGCTGGCAACCAATTGTTTAGATATGCGGATATAGGACGATTACTCAATAAATGTGATTTATATTCGCAATACGAAACATTATTGCCATACGGAGCAAATTGTGTTGCGTACGTTACATCCCGAAATGGTTCGATTTACGTCAGATTCTCATGTTAATGTATTTAAATGTACTGTAAAAATGCAATACATCAAATGAAAGTTGAGCCGCGGCACTACAGGACCAACAAATTTGCATGTGCGCCACGTCTGATAAGTCTTCGCTGTGCGCTTAAAGAATAAGTAAGGGTCTAAGCTATCTCCATTCCGACATCGAACACTCTGGTCAAACTTTTGGCTGTCCAAGCTCAGCTGAGTCTTTGGTGGGCGCACATCCCACTTTGTTGGTTTTGTTGTATCGCGGCTCATTTCTTGTTCTTGAATCCATTTCTACAAGTGCACTAGACTAACAGGATAGGCTGACAAGTTTGAAAGTCTGTTACGTGTATGTATCATAACATCGCATCTGAGAAAGTGATAAAGCCATGCACTAAAAACGGTAATCAACTAGTAAATTAAATTTGCAAGTTACGTCGTAACGTTATGCGTTGACGTCCATAAAAACGTCGCGTTTTCTAATGGCGACAGAGTGACGTTTGAGTGCAAAATTAACTAATAAAATGCGATTTTAGTGTCATATGATAAATACAATCTTGCATTCGTGCTTCTGTATTATTGAATTTATTAACCTCGTTGGGGAGAACCGATAATATACTCGGCATAGCCTCGCATCTTATCTTTTTCCCCAACTCGTTGAATAAATTCAATAATACATGAGCACTCATATACGATCCTCTGTATATGCCATTATAAGTAAATGAGAAAGTTACAACCAGGAACAGACACAATCACTTAATACGTCCTATCTTATAAAGAAAATGGAAAGGAAAACATTAAGATGGCACACAAGCAAAAGAAGACAAGTGAAAAGCCAAGAGTTCAGTATTTTCCCATCAGATCCTTCTCTAAATAATGTACTTAAAGGATAGACTAAATGAAAGCCGACTGACAGTAACACTAGAAATTAACCACCAAAGAATCACCGCCTAAGGCCAGGAATAAAAAAAAAACTGGGCGGGGAGGGGGACTTAAAGGCCAAATAGCTCTATCCCGGTTGTGAAAATACATGAAATATTTTATTGTGAGATATCGCGCTAGCCTTTTAGTACAGACTTGTCATTGTGAATGATCGTGATTTAACAACTTTAAACAAATAAAACATCCCTGAGTTTCATTTAAATAGGGTTTGAAAAATGAATCGGGTCGGTCATTTTTAGTTGGCAACTAAACATACCTACTTTCCATATCATTAATTTGAATCAAATGGTAAAAATACAATTTACAGACGCGGGAAACCATTCATTGCCCCATTTGTATACACCCATTTGAAAAACAGGATGTATTATGGTATGGCGTCCGTCCGTCCGTAACTTTTTGTTTCCGGATATCTTCTCCTATAGTTTACATCCGAGCGGGCTGAAACTTGAAATATAGTAAGACTATGAGATGAACCGGCGCATATCATTTCGAGGTTACGCTCCAGTGAGTTTTAGTGGAGTTGCAGCCCTTTACTTTAGATATTTTGGGATGTTCCTTTCCGGATAACTCCTCCTACAGTTTTCATCCAATTTAGCTGAAACTTTGTAAGTGGTAAGACTACGCTATGAAGTAGCGCACATTATTTGAGCCGCGACACGACAAAACCAACAATGTGGCTGTGCGCCCAGCGCAGACTCAGATCAGCCTAGGCATCCGCCCAGTCTGATCAGAGTCTTCGCTGTCCGCATGGAAATAGCTAAGACCCTTAGCTATCCTTTAAGCGCTTAGGGAAGAGTCTTATCAGACTGGGGGATGCCCAGGCTGATCTGAGTCTGCGCTAGGCGCACAAACACTTTGTTGGTTTTCTCGTGTCGCGGCTCATTTGGAGGTTTTGCTCCGATGATTTTTAGCAGAGTTATAGCCCTTTGAAAAATATCGCCTGTGGCATTTTTGAAGCAATTCTTATGCTTTCCATACCTAGATTATTGTTTTGAATAGCATGATGAAACTTGATAGCAATACATATGAGGATAAGACAACTTGTCTCATATAAGAACGGTTGCTCCCCTTTACTTAGTTTTAGAGTTACCTCCCTTTGACTATTTTTCTAGACTATTTTTGTACACCCCAAAGTTTCCTTGTACTTCTCCACCGAATTCATAAGAAACTGAAAGTTGAACATATGACTGAGAAATTTTAACCAATGAAATAAAAAATCCGCGGAATATTGTCAGTCCTAGATCAGAAACTGTTAGTTTATAGCTCTACATATCATTATTTGCATTTTGCAATTCAGAACCAAAGTTTTCGAACCCCGAGCGAGTCACATCTTACAATCAACACCTAATTCAATAAATGGATGTATGAAATTAATTAAAGCGATTCGTTAACTATCGAATTTAGGCTAACTTGCTTGAAGTGTTCATGAACACTGATTGTTGGACAGTATTCTAATGCTGCTCATTAATCTCCGACAAGCATTTCTGACATCATGAAACTTTGCGTCTGAAGCAAGCCTATATAATAAATTCAGACTCGTATTGACAATACCGGAATAGTGAAACATTCAATATGAGGCCTCTTCTGGTGTTAAAAATCGCCGTGTCACAGCTATAAATTCCGTTCTCGAGCCTTACGTTCTTCACATCCCAAGAGGATAATGTCATCGGGGTGCATAATGTGAATTTTGTCAAATGACCATGATTGCTCTTACAGTAATTTATCGAAAGTGGTCTTACTTGAATGCGTGTTGCGAATTAACGGCAATTGCTTGGCGCTAAAATTCTAGAACAATCAGTAGACAGATGTTTGATTGATTGATTTATTGCTTAACGTCCACGGTAAACATCTATGGTCATGTCGGGACGGTCAGTTATCCTAACCACACTATTCCTGGGCAGGCTTAGACCTCCTAAGCGGTTAACCAGTACTAAGTGCACATACTTTCGCCAGTAACTGACAACTGCCCCTCTTGAATCAGCGGAAGGAGAAACGAAAGTATGTGGCAAGACCGGGTTTCAAACCCAGGACCTCTGACTTATGAGTCAGGTGCCCTACCGATTGCGCTACGCGGCCCGGCTCAGTAGACAGATTTAATAGACATATTTAATAGACATTTATGAGCCACGTCATGTGACTTCCAACAATGTGGCAATTTCGTCATGTGATATTCAGATCATCTTTTTGTTCCACACAAGGTAATCAGAGACCCCACCGTTGGCTCTGTCGCTTGGGTCACTTCCATAGAAGGCTGATGTGACAAGCGAAGGCTCTGGTCAGACTGCACATAAGTGCAGTCTGTTTCGGAGCCTTTGTTTGTCTCCAATGCCACATTGTTGAAATCACGTGATGTGACGCAATTTTGCTTTTGTACGTTTGACCACAGACTACAAATTCAGATTCTGGTGACCTTTTCAGCATGCAATAGTTTATTTACATCGATGGCTGATAAGCACTGTAACTGTTACTTAGGTAGCATCATGCAGCAATATTGTGACCAAACTGCTTGAAGTAAACGAATGTGCAAGATGTTTCATATTAGCTTTGTTTTCTTATGCTTTTAGAGGCTTCTTAAGATATCCATACCAAATTTAGCAGATCCTTCAGCCAAGAGACTAAGCCGACGCTGTATGATATAGTATTTGTTTGATATGCCAAACACTTTTAGGAAGTAGGAAACACTCCTGCCCGTTGCATTTTGGATTCACCATATAATAATATTATTGCAATTTTCATTGTTCTAAGGGACGAGTCATTTATTGTCAGGTGGGGGGGGGGCCGGGTACATTTAGGGGGGGGGTCGGATTTTTTTTTTGTGATGTACTGGGGGGGTCGGAAATAAAAAAGCCATGGAGCAGGGGGGGTCATATATTTTATTCGTCATATTGGGGGGGTGTCAGAATTCTTCCATCAGTCTTCTTTTTTTTAAAAAAGTCTCAGCTTCTGGGGAGCATAGCTCCCCAGACCCCCCATTATTTATATTCTTGTAAACTTAAACTCAAGCTTACAGGCATTTATAGAATTGACACACAAAATTAGGCACTTCATATCAAAAAAAGTTAATTTTTTTTCATAAATTTGCTAGTAAGACAATATGCAATTGTCTATAAAATCATGTCGAGCAGATGATTTTGTTCTGGATTAAATTTAATGCCTGCATTTGTGATATCAGCTCTCCAGTTGCCCCAGACCCCCTTCATTACTATTATTAACAGTCTTATTGATCATTCAAAAAAAGATTTCTGGATGGCCATATGCGAGAAGAAAAGTGAAAAATATCAAAATATGCTGACAAAATTTACAGACCATTAACCTGCATGATTTATCAACCTGTCAATAAGAAAATGTTCTTTGTGTTTCATACAGGTTGGATTAAGGTCAGTCTGACATAAAAAAAAAAGTAATACAGTATGTGGGTGAAGGGTAGCTGGGGAGTTGGGATGGTGGGGGGGGGTCATTAACTTTTTTGTCACCTATCTGGGGGGGTCGGAAAAAAAATTCTGGTGAGACTGGGGGGGTCGGAAAAATTTTGGGGACTTGTATGAAAATGTACCCGACCCCCCCCCCCCCCCCCCCCCCCCCACCTGATAATAAATGACTCGTCCCTAAAGGAAATAAGTAATGTTTAATCCAAAGCAGCTCTTAATTGGATAATTTATATACTACTTGAAATAGAAGATGGACTGTTTATTTAGCATGAAATGAGATTTACAATTCGAACTCTCTTACCACTTTCAGTAACAGAGTATTTGAGTTTTATGATCACTCCTGGCAATAAGTTTGATGATGAAATGCATATAACATTATATACTACATGTACTTGGTAATCGGTTGGTCTGAAAATTTTACAATTTTACTGCAGCAGCTTGGTTACGTTATGCTTTTTCCCCAGAAGGGGAGAGGTGTGTTGCGTCGTCGGATGTGGTTTCGTAAAACGCGTTGATTCATGGTTTTGCGAGTCAAAACGTGTTAAGCAAATAAACAAATTCAAACAGTGTCCAGACCTCTTTAATTAACCTCTAAGATAATATAGTTCCCGTTAGCCTGTTTATTCTGGTTATAAGCAATAGCCAGAAATGTTATTTGTGTTTATAAACAGGCCTTTGATTATTTCCGTTATTGATATAGCTCAGTACTTCAGTAGTCTAGAGGAGATTTTATTTCAAAAGCACAGCAGCTTGAAGATCAGTATATAACTGTGTGTCTTTTTGTGTATTGTGTGCATTCAGTCCCGGATCCAGGGGGTGGGCTTTGGGACTTCAGCCCCGCCATCTGGGCCTCTGTGTTATGTATAGTACGTAGGCCTCCAGATAAGAAGGAGTATCTGATAACAGTTTGAGATAATTTATACATGTGGTTAGCTTAAAACATATGTTGTGACATCTCATTAGAATCGCCTTGGCGAGGCGATTCTAATGAGAAATCGCAACATAATTATATTTCAAGGCAAAAAAAAGACATTATCAAACTTCCCATCAAATTCATCGTTAATTATGTCATATATGTTTTAACCCTACTCCCCCTCCCCTCCACACACACACATACATCTCGCCACCTCCCAGCCCCGCCAGTTACCCAGAGCCTCGCCAGTACGTGGTGGCCTGGATCCGGGCCTGCTGCATGCTAAACATTATCCGGTTAAATGTACCTGATTCATCTTAAAAATTATTAACCCGCGATGTGTCAAGCAATTGCTGGAGGAACGACAACCACTATTTAGGAGCAATCTGATCTGAATCTACACTGTTTTACCCAGTACTGTGAATTGCTTTTGAAGAATTTTAGCTGAACTTTCTTTGCGATTTTTGGTATTATTTTCTTTCAATTTTATTATTATTATTATTTGTTGCTTTTGTTTTGCTTTTGAACTTGCAGATAGGCAATATTTCTGTTTCATCGTCAATTTGTCCAGTATTTGCGATGTTCTTAAGATCGAAAGCCATATAAGTCTACTAATTTACATTTGAGAATAGTGACGAAAATAAAGTTCTCGCTAATTATAAAGCGATGTACAATTTTGTCTGACCCATTTTAGAATCATAACGCTGTGCAAGACTTGTGCTTGCACTGACTAATTATAATATTCGTGTATATTTGAGTCGCGACACGAGAAAACCAACAATGTGGTTGTGCGCCCAGCGCAGACTCAGATCAGCCTGGGCAGCCGCCCAGTTTCACCTTACTCTTCGTTAAGTGCTCAAAGGGTAGCTAAGGGTCTAAGCTACCTCCATGCGGACAGCGAAGACTCTGATCAGACTTGGCGGATGCCCAGTCTGATCTGAGTCTGCGCTGGGCGCACAACCACTTTGTTGGTTTTCTCACGTCGCGGCTCATATGTTCTTTCACTTACACTTCGTTTTTTCTGGTAATAAAAATACGAATCATATAGGTACTAGATAGTTAGCGCTCTTCGCGGGTTCAACAGAACTGGTTACTTTGCGAGCTGGAAATCTAACATTGATAATCTATAGTTCTAAGGGGCATACGAAACAAAGATACGGTATAAGATTTTACAGTTTGAAATAACACAAAAGACACTTTCTCGCGATTAAAACGTGAAACATGTGACAAGTTTTTATTCAGCTGAGTCCTAGACTTCTCTCTCTCTCTCTCTCTCTCTCTCTCTGTGACAAGTTTTTATTTAGCTGAGTCCTAGACCTCTCTCTCTCTCTCTCTCTCTCTCTCTCTCTCTCTTTGAAGCTAATTATTTGGCTTTTATTGTCAAGTTGCCCGTGGCTGATATCTTTTTAAGCGCTATAATAAAGCCACTGATTGTATTTGTTTTCACCAGACACCTGTTTCAAAGCTGGTGTTTTCTTTGTTGCAAATGGGAATGAGACTAAATGATTCTCTGCCGATCAGCTAGATATAATCTGCATTATGTTTAATCTTATTTTGTATGTGGCAATTTTTGAGTCATCTGAGTCCTAGACCTCATCTCTACTCTCACACACACACTCTCTTTCTCTTTGAAGCTATCTTTTTTTTTTTTTTTTTTTGCTTTTATTGTCAAGTTGCCCGTGGCTGATATCTTTTTAAGCGCTGTAATAGAGCCACTGACTGTATTTGTTTTCACCAGACACCTGTTTCAAAGCTGATGTTTACTTTGTTGCAAATGGTAATGAGACTGAATGATTCTCTGTCGATCCTCTAGATAACATCTGCATTATGTTTAATCTTATTTTAAGTTTATGTCAGTCAATAAGATCAATGATTTATTGGTTGACATTGCATTTCCTTTCAGACACATAATGTAAATGAGCCGCGACACGACAAAACCAACAAAGTAGCATGTGCGCCCAGCGCGCCCAGCGAGGACTGTTATCAGCCCGGACAGCCACCCAGTCTGATCAGAGTTTTCACTTTATGCTTAAAGGGTAGCTACGGGTCTCAGCTAGCTTCATGCAGACAGTGAAGACTATGGTCAGGCTGGGTGAATGCCCGGGCTGATCTGAGTCTTCGCTGGTTGCACATGCAACTTTGGTGGTTTTGTCTGTCGCTCAAATGAGTTTCGTGGAAAATCGTTTAATTTGACTTCACTGGGTATGTTATGACGTCATTACAGCTGTCAATCTTAACTGAGGGTGATTACGTTAATAGTTTTTATATTGGCAGTTAAATCAGTTTTACTGCACATGGTTTTATTGTATTAAGAGGCGATAACATAACCTATCATGAGGCTTACCCTAAATATAAACAACTTTTTATTATCCTGTAGTATGCTTCATTTACGCAAAAGCTGTGGAATTCGGAACGTTGCAAGCATCTTCACAATGCTTTTACATTATCAAGCATTTCACACCAGTTTTCTAATGGGTAATAACAAATGGCGATAAAAACAGAATGTTTTTAATGTAACATTTCACAAATGACGTGTATTAATATCAATCATGTGAGAGCACTTTGATGGAATACGTTTAAAATCAAATAAACCTCGCATAGCTCTCAAAATCGCAGCAGCCATCTACACTTTCATTACAAGAAGTTAGTAATATAGTTTTGCAGAAGACATAAGGGGAACATGACGTAGAAATGACTTACTGACGTCAATGCCACGTGATGGCGTTGCGTCAGCGTAAATATGACGCCATGATGACGTCAATTCCTTGCCGGGGACTACAGTTAAATCCAGCAAATTCATTCTGATACACTTCCATATCATCTCTTATTGCATTTTGACTGAACAACAGTACAAGTTCAATATATCTGCAGTAAATTCATTTGATGTTCCTATTGAAGAGTTTGCAGATATTAATCCGAAAATTGAAAGTAAAAGCAAACTTGTTTGGATCTTTCTGTCATAGAATCCGCAGAAAATGAACCCTAAACCTTTAGAATTATACAAGCTGAAATTTTAATACACAAAGAGAGGTCCCGAATAAAATCACGAAGCTACATGTATATTTGCAACTGTTCAGTCACCAGGCACCTTGAATTTCATTTTTGATGGGCCTGTAAGTATCATAAAAGATAAAAAAAAAAACTCACTGTGTCTGTATTTTTGTTAAGATTCTGACACAACTGCCTGAGCAAACACGGTTTAGAACAGTTTTGTAACGCATCAAAGATTTGTCTTGTCTAGAAAAAAAAGTCAACCTTACTGAATAGCTAGAATGTGAACATGTTCATTGTATAGACGGTAAAATAAATTGATGGCTTAATAAATCACTTCTTCCACTCATGTTTACGGCGCAATACTTATTTGTTTCTATTCAATTCTTATTTGATATCGTCCCATCTTGCACTTTTTTACAAACAACTTAAGGTATATTTACAACCAAGGAATAACGTGGTAGACAGTCATTTGCAGGAACACCATAATGGTCTATAAACAAGGACATATGATCCTTACCAAACAATGCAGACTCAGATCAGACTGCTCATCAGGAGCCATCTGATCAGGGTCTGAACTGGGTTTGTTTTTGAAACCAGATCCGGCGGAAACAGTAGATGAACCAGTTGTAACTTTAATTTTGATAATAGCATTAATTACTTTATGTGACCCAATATTTCGGCTGGTACTTTGATGTTGACAATCAAAATACAAACTTTTCAGATAGATACGCCATATCACAAATGTTTTCAGTCCTACGTGGTACATTGCATCATCACATATCAAGTTGATGTATCTATAAACAGTCGGATAGGGTCCAAAAAACACCATAACAAACAATGTGGAGATCTCACGCGATGTTATTGCGAATTGCTCTTGCCAATCCACGGATTCCAGTCTTATGTGTACCCATAGCGCACCATAGAATGTGCATGTATGAATGAATGAAGTATCGTTAACAGGACGTTCAAGCTCTCCTGTGAAACATATTTATGCAATATGATAATACAGATAATCAAGCATGACCCTTTTTCTATAGAAATGGGATTATTCAAATCTCCAAGGTGTTCTTATTCAGACGGGAACGAAAATTGCAATGGCAAGTGAATTTTGCGTAACCATGTGTGACTTTCTCCAATCACTGCCATGTTCTAAAGCCATATAATCCTGTGTTTATAGCCTTTTGCGCTGCTAGTAGCTTAGTCTTCCTTTGCCAGGCGGACACGTCGGTCGAAGGGAGGCTAACGGTGTAGCAGTACCTTTATTGTTGATTCTGAATATTAAACGAATGTGTTTTGTTTCATTTCAGGTTTGTTGCCATAGTCTACCCGATAAAGGCACATATTCTTTGTGGAAGAAAGAAGATAATGTTTGCCATTGCTCTGATATGGCCAATCGCTCTTGGATGCGGACTACCGACAGCCTTCTTCAACACAGTTACATATCCAGCGCCTTTCGTTCCCTTCAAACACTGCATTATTCTATTCCCAGAGCAGCACCACTTTAAGATATTTCAGTTTACGGAATTTGTTCTGTTCTATTTCATACCTGTGACAATACAAGTTATTCTGTACGCAGTAATAGGAAAGCGTTTGTACGCAAGTACAGAGGAGCTGCATACAAGATTTCAGATGAGGCCGGGTTCCAATTTGAAAAATGATAGGACTTCTGAGACAATTAGAGCACGTAAGGATGTAGTAAAGATGCTTGCAGCAAGTGTACTGGTGTATATTATTTGTTACGCTCCTCCCCAAATTCTGCTGTTTTATGACACTTTTTCATCGGAACCATTCCAGATCACTTGGTCATTTCGGGTATTTAGTATTGTTATATCTAATGTAAATTCAGCTGCTAATCCAGTTCTGTACAGTATATTTAGCCAGAATTTTCGGAGGAACTTTAAGAAGTGCTTATGTTATGTGTGCCTTAGAACATCCAAGGATTACCAAAGAGCACGATTTGATTCCTTTGATTCAAGGGGTTTCTCGAGAAAAGTTAGTAGCAGCAGAGCAACAACTGTATCGCGGCTATAAAATACAGTGCCTAAATTTGAGTCGCGACACGACAAAACTAACAAAGTGATTGTGCGCCCAGCGCAGATTCAGATCTGCCTGAGCATCCGCCTAGTCCGACCAGACTCTTTGCTAAGCGCTTAACGGGTAGCTAATAGTCTAAGCAACCTACATGCAGACAGCCAAGACTCTGATCAGACTTGCCGGATGCCCAGGCTGATCTGAGTCTGCGCTGAACGCACAGCTACTTAGTTGGTTTTCTGGTGTCACGGCTCCAGGCCTACCAATCGCTCTCATGCAAAACCACGGTTCAGAACACCAATCCATGAGAGGAGTTCCCGGTTTTGCAGGAGAGGAGCCAAAATCGTAAACACATTTGACATCGGCACAAGGTTTGAGGTATTTATTTTCTCTGAAAACTATTTGTGCAAAATATAAGAATGCTATTTTGTCACTTATAGATTGTTTCTTCGGCAAATGAAAGGATTAGGCACATGGTCATGCATTATTCCAGATATGCATTTAGTACGGCGGAGCATGTGTTCAAGGTCAGTCTCGGCGATATATACATGTAGGGAAAAGTCGCATTCTCTTGCTTGATTTTGAGTCTCTGACCTTGGCAGTCGCAAAGAAGTGAACCGAACTACTGTATACGTGAATCCAAACTTTGGAATTAAGTTTTCAGTGATGGACAGTTTAGAATTTAGAAAATATACGCAAAACCTTGGCATCGTCAGCCCGGTTCCGCATGAGATATTAGAAAATATAAGGAATTTTTATCAAACACAAAAACAGCTTCTGAACATTAAATGGATCAAAACTAACATGAACTCTGTGATATATCATTATTTTATACATTGCAGATGACTTTCTGGCTGTTTTAATCCCCGTTTGTCTGTTTCTGAGACATGCAAGAGGGTTTGAAAGAGGGTTTGCAAAAGGCCTTCAAAGACAATCGGGGAATAAAAACCACCAGAAAGTCGTCTGCAATGTATGAAATAATGATTTATCACAGAGTTCATATAAGTTTGGATCCGATTATTGTCCAGAAGCTGCTTTTGTGTTTGATAAAAATTCCTTATATTTTCTAGTATCTCATGCGGAAGCGGGCTGACGATGCCAAGTTTTTGCGTATATTTTCGAAATTCTAAACTGTCCATCACGGAAAGCTTAATGGCAACGTTTGGATTCACCCATACATTAGTTCTGTTCACTTCTTTGCGACTGCCAAGGTCAGAGACTCAAAATCAAGCAAGAAAATGCGACTTTTCCCTACATGTATATATCGCCGAGACTGACCTTGAACACATGCTCCGCCGTACTAAATGCATATCTGGAAAAATGCAAGACCACGTACCTAATCCTTTCATTTGCCGAAGAAACAATCTATATGTGACAAAATAACATTCTTATATTTTGCATAAATAGTTTTCAGAGAAAATAAATACCTCAAACCTTGTGCCGATGTCAAATTTGTTTACGATTTTGGCTCCTCTCCTGCAAAACCGGGAACTCCTCTCATGGATTGGCGTTCTGAACCGTGGTTTTGCATGAGAGCGATTGGTAGGCGTGGGCTCATTTTGTAGTCGTGTCCAGGCTTTGAAATATGTTATATTCGATACAATTTGACTTTTCTTCTACTCTGATAAGACAATGACGCCAGACAATAAACATCCATGTATTAAATACATGTATATTAGTCGAAAAAGAACTGCCGCATTTTAGTTATTTTTTTAATTCTTAAGATATTGCCAGGTGGTACAAGACGTCGTTTCAACGTCGATAGAGCGTAATTTTTTTTTTCAAAGTGGACGCAACGTCATGTCCTTGCATCGAAATTTCAAGGAATCTCTTTTAGTGTTAGTCTTCTCGGAAAATATTAACTTAAAAGTAAGTCTGCGCATTTCTTTTTTCTACTTGTGTGTCTCATTTAAGACCGGGTGACTTTACATGGTAAAAGAAATCTCTCGTTTAACCCAGAGTACCTATAACAGCTTGATCAATCATAGATCAAGCTGTCAGCTTATTACTTTTACTTCTTTTAGCGAACTGGAAAAGCAAAACGAAAACTCCCAGTAAGCCATATTGTTGTTGTTGTTGTTGTATCGTAGAGCTCCCCCGCTTATTTATCCGGGGCACAAGTCTGTTGACTTTAGGTTTATAGCTTGGTGTTTTCACAATTTAATTTCCGAAGCTGGTGATTATTTTGTATTTACAGTGTTATAACATATTTACATATTTTGCTGTCACTGTGTACTGTCACTGTTATTAAGACGTTCTTCACAGTGCTCAGTGCTACTAAGCGTTTCACATGTAGGCTGTATATGTATACTCCCTAGTATATAGTTCAAGAGACCCCAACTCCTCTGAATCAAATTTGTCTATATCGATTATCGTCGACACATCCAAAGTCAGCTGCGTGAGAAAGTCAGGGTTCTGTAGTTCCAGGATATGTTGACTCAGCAGAATTAGGCACGTTGACAATTTCTTGATGTAGTTCCTTCTTTTCTCTACAAAGAAAGCACAGTCTCCTAAAAAATGCTGACGCGTCTCCGGGGCAGATTGTTTGTAAATAAGTCACTAAGTCTTTTTATGTCGCATGGGTACATTTATAGAAATGTTTGATATGCCGCCACATAAACTTTTTATTTCTAACTCAAATTTTGTTTAAATGCCATCTGTTTAAAAATTGATATTCTAAATCAACTAATGAAATTCAATATACCAGGGCCCAGTTGTTTAAACCATCCTTAGTCTAGCGGTCAATTTGTTAAGTTTCTACATTTCTCACATTTTTTAAAAAAGATATTGGTGTGTTGAAATATTAACGTTTGGAATTTTAACCTCTCATAAAAAACAACGTCGTTAGTTTTGAACAACGGGGCCCTGACTGCAAAAACAGTTATTAGACCCTTGTAGACAATAAAACCTCTCCGAATGTTGCAACAGACTTACACTGAAGCTGATGATCATTTTGCATGATCAGGCTCAGTTAATCCGCAGTGGATTAAAGACATGTATACCAGTCAAAAATTTGTGATAAATGTAATGTACAAATGAGCCGCGACACGACAAAACAAACAATGTGATTGTGTGTCCATCGCAGACTCAGATCAGCCTGGGCATCCGCCCAGTCTGATCAGAGTCTTCGCTGTCCGCATGGAGGTAGCTTAGACCCTTAGCTACCCTTTGAGCCTTCATTAAAGAGTATGATCAAACTGGGCGGATGCCCAGGCTGATCTGAGTATGCGCTGGGCGCACAACCACATTGCTGGTTTTCTCGTGTCGCGGCTCAAATAAATTCTGAAGGAAGACCCTAAGGGTTCGGCAGAGAAACATGTCTGGTAGACTACATGTATTTCCGTTTCTCTGACGAGATACATGTAAAAGAGTCTGCCATTCAAAGATAACTTTCACAACATCAGAGTGTATGGATGGACCGGCATGTTTCTCCACCATTTTATCAAAGACAGAATTTTTGTGACTTCCTGTTTGCTTACCTTGATGACGGAAAAGCAGTGCTCTCTAGACTTAAAGAAAACAAAAAGCTACTAGGAACCATTTACATTAAGGGTTGACTCCCGCTGAGAAGGGAGGCATCAGATAGTAGCTGAGTATTCAGAAGGACACTCAGTTTCAAAGGAACTCTTCAGAACTTATTTATCTTCACTGCAGCTGGGGTTGTGCCGTGTCGCGACCGTAACACGTCTCCCCATGCATTATCATATATAATGCAGATTATATTTTCTCTCCTTTCGGATCTTTGAGTAAATTAAGGGTCATTTTGAAAATGTTCTGCCGTGGCCGGTGCTAGGGGGCGTGAACGGTGTACATATTTCACATTTCATTCTCGGTCATGGACAGACTCAATTAAACCGAGTCTGCTATTTTCTTCTTTTACTATATTTCTGTTTCCAAAGGCTCCAACTTTGCAGAAGTTATTAATGTTTTTGAAAGTGTATCCATTCAACTTAGAAATAACTTACATTTTTAATTTGCAAAAATGCTCATGTTAGCCGTATCATGAGGAATGTAACTTTACAGTATAGAAACCCTGTACAAAATAAAAGACGAGCTTCGCGTGGGATTTTATGTCTGGTTATCAAATCAGCCAACGTACCTGTACACAGTTACCAAGATCTTAGCCTGTAGGCACACAACGTTATATCAACACTAAATCAACGTTGATTTAACGTCATGACGTTGAATGAACGTAAATTCAATGTTGATTCAATGACGTTTGTCCAGTGGGTTAACAAATTGAAATTTAAATTCCCCAAACGTCATAGATTGTATATGCAAAAGAGACTGGCTTTGATCAGACTGCGCAGGCAAATGGACAGGCTGAGCTAAGCCTTAGCCACAAATGCTGTATGCACCCTTCTAACGCGACGACAATACAAATGGCAGCCTATTTCCTGAGCCTGCTTATTTCGGACAACAACAAAGACTGCCAAGTTACTTAAGCTACAGAAAAATGCAAATATGATTAATTTCATGATATTTCTTGAAAGAAATTTTAAGTTCAAATTCAAATGTGCCAGCTGTGCTAATAAAACAGAACAAAAATCAGAAATTAATTAATATATTATTGATCAATGAGACTTCTGCCCGGTCATGTTCGCCAAAAGAACTACTGGTTTAACCCTTTGTAGTCTAGTGGACTTGTCCATCCTTATAATTCGGATGAGTCCATTTCATATTTGGGTTTCTGGTGAATGTTTACCTTTCTATTGAATTTTGCATTGCCATTCATGTAGGCAAATAGTGTAGACCCTGATCAGACGCCGCGTTCTGCGGCGTCTGAACTGGGTCTGCACCGTTTGCATATGTTCCCTAAACGGATTTCCAATCCAAAAAGGGTAAACTCTAACAGCAATTAAATTGTCTAATCCTCAGATGAATGGGTATAGCCACTTCAGAGGAAAAGTAAATGAAAAATGTTTGCCATGGCGAAATATGTCAGCCGTTTTTTTTTTCATATTTTGCTTCCGATTTTTTAATGTTTGCCTTTGAAGCAAAAAGTTTAATGAAGCGATATTGTTTCTTGTCGCGAGAATCACAAAATACTGTTTCAATAGAAGACGCTTTTGTCAGCTAAAATCACAATATCCACAGATTTTTTCCAAACAGTTTGAAAGCACGCTTTCGTTCGCATATCGAACATGAAAGTTTCCTCGAGTCTAAACATGTGAAGCATGCAGAGACAAAAGCATCCTCGGTATGGAAGGCGACTGATATTCTGATCTGTTGACAGAAAAAAGAGTCGCTCCTAAAACGAAATTGCGTAAAACAACAGAAGAAAGGATAAATGGGAAAATGCACATATTGAGGTAAGATGAATTGTAAATGGCTTACTGCTAGAGGAAAATAAATGCAACTTTGTGCTTTCCGTCAGAAGGAACCTTGAAGAATGGGGTCTACATGTACTCCTAGGTTACACTCACTGGGTAGCAATTTCGTTCATTTAAGCGTTAAGAAAGGAGGTCAAATGAAAATTGTAAATCTATACTCCTGATAGAGCATCCCTTCACCTTCAACAAATTTGTAAGAAAATAATAGGAAAGATCTAGCTAGTTCCAGTAGACTACTATAGTTAAGGACAACAGTTCTGCATGGATGTTCCCTAAACATCCGTGCAGCACTTTTGTCCTTGAGTATATAAGCCATGTAACGTTGAAATCGCTAGTGACATTCGACTGGTTAAAGCCACTTTACGTCAAAATCCCTTTTACCAGTCGATTGGTAATAGCCATTTTACGATAAATCGCTATTACCAGTCAGCTGGTAGCAGCTAAAAGAGTTTAAAGTGCTATCCTCAGCTACTGGAAATCACAATTGCCAGTGAAGTGGCTATAGCAAGGTGGCGTTTAAAACGCCATTACCAGTAGACTAGCAACAGCGATGTCAACGTAAATAGCAATAGCAGTTTGTGACTCCTGCTTATCTCCTGAAGCACTAAGTCAATTCTTGACAATAACATTTTTTATTTAAATTTTGATATCAAATCAGGTCAGTAAACCTTTTGCTGAAAAGCTCATATTCATAACAAAGATCATGTGATCAGTGATATCGTTTCAATTATGAGGTCATGATAGATAGTGTCCGGCTATACAAGAGAACCGGTGGAACCGATGGATACTCCCCGAAGATGTGCAATAGTGAAATGAATATCCTGATGAAACTTCCCACTATTAATATGTGAAATTTAATTTGGGGATCTGTAATACTTTCTTTAGGTACCTTTAATACTTTTAGAGAGATGCACCGGACAAGCAAATGAATCAGATACAATTAAGAAGGGAAATAACACCGAAATTACTGTAGTAGGATTCTGTTTTTTTTGGGCTATGCACTTCCTCTTATTGTCCTCTATTGATTTGTGAAATTTCATTTAATCCTTTTAAATACTTTTAGAAATATGCTTTGGACAAGCAAAGTAAGAAAAAATAAGAAGGAAAGTAACTCTAAATTAATTTGAAATAAGGTTATCGCTCTTGTGCTGTGCACTCCCTCTCATTGCCTTCTATCAATATTTTAAGTTTCATTACATTTCCTCCGACACTTTTACAGATACGAGGGTTGTCAGAAAGTTCTGATTCTAGCCGCATAGCTTTGTTTAGCATACATTATGTTATGCATATATTAAAAGCACTACATTTCGCCTTTACAATGATAACTAACACTATACATTGTACAAAGATACATTTTCTTATTGAGTTACAACGCATTGTATTAGGCCCGAGACATACCACTGGGCTAATTTCATATGTGAATTCATTTTCAGTGTGTCATTCAGTGAAAAATCATTGTGAATACAAAATGATTTTTGTCAGCTTCTTGTCATTCGTTGCTTTCAATATCACACGAGGCAAAATGCTTAAGGTTATTTCAAGTGACGAAACATATTAAGATGTCTGAAGGACACTCTTTGGCCAGACGGACAACAGCCAAGACAAAGTCCTCTGTGATGCCAGAATACTTTGTAATGTTGTGGAAAAGATTAGACTAGACTTAGGCAAGAATAAACTACGGTGAAACTCATCGAGACATGTAATGGTGATAAATGTATTCATAAGACAAAGATAGCATAGCATGTGAGACATAATATCTATTTATCATATGACGTCGCATCTGAGAGTGTTATAAAGCCATGCATTAAAAACGATTATCAATCAGTGGAATAAATATGCAAATTACGTCGTAACGTAATGCGTTGACGTCCAAGAAAACGTCGTTTTATTTTTTTATGGCGAAATCTTGACGCTTTAGTGTAAAATTTGCTAATAAAATGCGATTTTGGGGAATAGCGACGCATCTTATCGTTTTCCCCAACTTGTTTAATAAATTCAGTAATACATGAACACTCATGTATAATCCTCTTTGTACTTTGCTGTAGTTGATGTAATAAATTGACCCATATATGCATGCGGTGCTGCTTATTATTTACATGCACAGCTTGCAGCATTCATGTTAATATTAAATAATAATTGAGCCTCAACACGAGATAACCAACAATGTGGTTGTGCGCCCAGCGCAGACTCAGATCAGTTTGGGCATGCACACAGTCCGATCAGACTCTTCGATAAGCGTTTAAAGGGTAGCTAAGGATCTAAGCTACCTCCATGCGGGCAGCGAAGACTCTGATCAGTCTGGGCTGATGCCCAGGCTGATCTGAGTCTTGGCTGGACTCACATACCACACTGTTGGTTTTCTCGTGTCGCGGCTTATTTATTCATTACAGCGACGTTCCTAAACCAGCGTGAACTACTTCAAGAGTTGATGAAAAATTTACAATTTCTGCACTTACTTAGTTGGAACATATGGAATTAATTTTTTGTTAGGTTTTATCTGAAATATGTATGATCATTTTGTCAAAATAGAAACATTTTTGTTGGGATGCTACACTATTTTTGTAGTGTTTAATCAAAATAAATAAATTGAATGAAGTTAGTTTTAGAAACGCTTCATGATGCACTTAATCAACTGGAAAACCATTGTTACGTGTTCATTGGTATTCCATGCATCTCTGAAAATCATCTATTTTAGTAACGGTGGCCACTGAAACTGATTGACAGAGTGTTTTTTTTTTTAAAAAAAAACATCAATTGCGTAAAACTTTGCGTTTATTAATTATGACAAGCAAAACATTCACTGTCCTTAGAACTATTAATAATTGGTGCTTATCAAATACACCTTGATTATAGCCACAAAATCTTGAAGAAAACGCTTGTTTATATCTTAAAAGCCGACGCTTAAGTTTCAAGCACAGGTGCAGGAGCGGTTCACCACTTCGATCAACTTATGCTTAGAATATTGAATATTGAATTGAATATTGTTTATTTCAAGGACCCTCGCGGGTATATAAAAAAATACATACATTCAATTAAAAAAGACATATAGGCACATACCACATGTTGACATTACAATAACAACACACAAACATATAGAAACAATTTCTATACAATGACTGAATTAATGAATAATGAGGGTGTATCGACGGTCTGAGAATTATCTGGATGTTTTGAATCTCTTCTCAAAACAACAGTAAATGTAAGATCCAAGTGCCCTTAAAATATTTTGATTTTCCTGTAATAACAGCCATCTGGCTTTGTCAATATTGTTTAAAAATACAAAGTTACAGTTAATAATATTAAACTTACTGAATAAATCAAGTCTTTCATCGTGATATAGAGAACATTCGGTCAAAAAGTGAAATTCATTTTCGACAGTTTTTAAATTACAAAATTTAAAAATTCTTTGCTCCCTGACCAAAGACCCATGTTTTGAATATCTACCCATTGCTATAAGGAGGCTATGAGCACTTATTCTTAATTTACATATAGCTTTCCGCAAATGAAATTCTTGTAAAACTAAATATGCTTCTTTACAAAAATCTGTTTTAAAACTGAAATATATATCAAGCTTTCCATCAAGAACTTTCTTTCTTTTTTTCTTGTCTCCAAAACGTTTTATACGTATTAATTAAACTCCTCTTAAGAATATTAATCAACTGATTTTCTCCAAGATTCCTACAAGCCAAAATATTAAGGTTTAATAACTTAAGAATATATAATGCTGAAGAATACCAGGATTCAATGCCTGTGCCATGTAGCTCTTTAGTCAAGTCATATGATTGCTTCAGCAACCCATCTGTCAAGTTTTCGAATCTGTACAAATATTTTACAATGGAGAGAATAATACAGAAATACATTGGAAAACGGCCAGTTTCAGAAAGAACAGCTAAGTTGGAAGTATATTTATTTACCCCTAAAATGTATTTTGAATACCTAATTTGTGATTTATCTGCAACATTGCTTTTATATATGTTCTCAAACGAAAATACAATATCCTTCCTACAAGCAGCACTATGAGCCTTCAAAACACCCCATATTTCTGATCCGTATAGTACTATAGGTTTGATCAGGTGATCATATAAATGAAGACTCGTTTGTATACTTGGATCTCCCGATGTTATCGACTTAGTAAGTTTAAACGAAGCTTTAATAGACTTTTGAAAATTTCATCTTGTGCATAGTTAAAAATTCCGCTTGCAGAAAAATACACACCTAAATAACGATAATTCTTAACATTCTCCAGACATAAATAATTGATAAAGAAAATATTCTGCATCATTTTACCTGGTTTATTAAATACTAATATTTTTGTTTTGAAACATTCACTTGTAGACACCAGTCTTGACAAAACTTGCTCAGTTTATTTATTTTGTCTTGTAGACCGGTAGATGAGGTTGACAGCAACACAATGTCATCAGCATACATAAGACAATTCAAGGCATATCATTAATATAAACTGGGTCAGGAGAATCAGTCAAATAATCTGGCAGGTCGTTTATAAAGACCTTAAACAGATTTGGACTGAGCACATCACCTTGCCGAACACCAACTATAGAATCAAAGAAATCTTTGCGGTGCTCTCTTAGTCTAACATAAACGTTACTTTTTGCATATAAACTACTAAGAATATCATAGTATTTACCATTTATATTAAGCTCGTTAAGCTTGACCTTTGACCCCGGATGTATGACAGTATCAAATGCTTTATGAAAGTCGACAAAGCATGAATACAATTTTCCACCCTTACTATTTGTATATTTATCAATTAAACTTTTCAAAAGAAACATATGATCTGACGTTCTCGCACCATTAGTAAACCCAATCTGAACTTTATTAATAACCTGATTATCTTTTAGAAAAGTGTCCAGTCTGGCATTCAGAACCATATTAAAAAGTTTTCCTATATTAGAGGTTATGGTTATACCGCGGTAATTTTCCGGTTTAGAATAGGTAGCATTAAATGCCGCGGTAGTTTTCCGGTTTAGGACAGGTAGCATTAAATGCCGCGGTAATTTTCCGGTTTAGAATAGGTAGCATTAAATGCCGCGGTAATTTTCCGGTTTAGAATAGGTAGCATTAAATGCCGCGGTAATTTTCCGGTTTAGAATAGGTAGCATTAAATGCCAAAAAGCACTTCATTAGCATTGTTCGTTTGTTTTACTGTTGTTTACCAAATACATAACGGCTAATAAAAAGACCAAGGCACTCTTACCCAGTCTAATTGATCCATTACAAAAACGATCAAAGTCACGTCAGATTAAAGCTGACCTCTACACTTGTCTACCAATATGTGAGTAGGTAATAACAGTTACCATAGTCAGTTTGGTTTTAGCAAGAACGGCCTTTTAGACTATATATACCACTATCGTTTCGGTGCCTTATTAGCTCCTATTTTAATAAGGTATCCTGACACTGTTTGCTCGACAGAGAGAGATAGCTTATCAGTGGCCGGCGGGCAAAAAAAAAATAAAAAAATAGTAAAAAAATCGACCCCGCGATTTTCTGTACGACAGCCGATAGTCGAATGTTAGAGCTCCTGATTTCGTCGTACACTTCACTTATCGAGCAAAACCAATACTTGCAAAAACAATTTTAATACATTATGTCGAAAGTGCTTGTGACCTTGTTTGGTACGCTATGTACATTAAATGAACTAGAGACAAAGTGTCGACAACGTCATACTTTTTCAAGCTCCTTGGCACAAAATGATGACTTTAGTTCGTTATTGACAAACAGCTATAATTATTGGCCAGAAACGTCTGTCATATGTCACCTTGTATAACAGGGTCTCGAGAGTACAGAGGGCTGTGCCATGTAACGCATAGGTGATGTCAAAGCATGTGTACCGATTTGTCATTCTAATGAGATGTAATTAACAATGATATATACCTTACCATTTGACAGGTATAGCTTTAAAGAAAGCTTGGGATACTTTAAGCAACCGAAAATAGTTGGTGTCTATTTAAAATCCATTATTATAGCCATAAAACCTGGAACAAAACTTTTGTTTATATCTCAAAAGGTGACACGAAAGTCTCCAGAGGTAAGTTTCAAGCACAGGCGCGGTTGCGGGTAGTGGCGACCCACCTACGCTTATAAAAGTATTGAATCCTTGACAGATTGACTACATTGAGCAGACTGCAATCATTAAATTAAACTCTATATTAGTTCTGATTTTAAATGTCACTATACATGTAATATAACATTTATTATATTGATTGCAGTCAATCAGAACAAATCTCTACTTCAAATGGGCGAGTACACGGACAGACTCGGTGCGATGAGGTGAGATTCCCTTCTTCTTCCTGGGGGTCATCGTTATGAGAATTGGGCGAAACAGTGCAGTCAAGGCGCACCTTTGGAGAAGCTAAATTGTAAGGCTACTGCGCTACAGTCCTCTATCGCTATATATGTTTGTGGTTGCCCGCTGGGTCGCGCTGGTTTCAAAGAGCACTTTTCAGCAAAACATGTTTAGGTTTTTCAATCATGAAAATACCTTCATCACTGATCACGCCTGCTTATCTCCTGAAGCACAACACTCCTGATTATGTTTTTTCTATTCAGAACACGGTTTTGTACTTCATGAGATAAGCAGGAGTGCTGATGCACTGGGAATATGGGTCACAACAGTGAAAGGGTACCGAGTACAATTTCAGGGAAAGCAGCGTTGTTGTCTTTAGTTTTGGTTTGTTTCTGAATATCGGTCAATTCTCAAAGAATCGAATTTGCTTCTAGAGCAACAAATTCTTTACCGAGAGAGTAGACACTATTTAGGAAAGACTATTCTGTCCAGGGAAGCTAACAGGAAATGACAAATACGGTGTCTTTTGCAAACATTATGGAAATACATGGAGGTGTACCCATACGCAATTTGACACCGGGAAGGTTAGATAACTAAGTTCCGCTGGCTAGACAGTGTTGTTATTACTTAGTTCCTGTCTGACTAATCTAACTAAACAAAAAAAGACAACATTCATCATTATCTTTTAGATGGTTGCATTTAAAACTGTTCTTTTGCACATGGATGCGATAAATATTTGTGTCGCGACATGCCAAGACCAACAAAGTGGCATGCTCCACCCAGTCTTATCAGAGGCTTCACTGTCGAAATGAATGTAGCTCAGATCCTTAGCTACCCTTTAAGCTCAAGCAAAGACACTGATCAGACTGATTGAACGCAGAGGCTGATCTAAGTCTTCGCTTGGCGCACATGCTACTTTGTTGATTTGTCGTGTGGCGGGTCATTCAGGCTTTTGCAAAGTGACTGCAAAAAAGCCTACATTCAATTTTTTGTTGTTAGGAGTGCGTATAGGGTCTTTCGTAGCCTGCAAGGAGTGATGCGTTACACCAAATGCAGCAAATTCCAACAATTTGTAGATTATCAACTATCCTATACTTCTTCCTTATGCTAAGCTTGCGGTACATGTATGTAGAGTCCAAGTAGCTCAGTGGGTTAAAGTGCTGGGCTGCCTGGTATGCTAGTGATCAGGCGAATCCTGCATCTTTTTTCAACCGTAAACGGGGTTCTACTGCAAACAGTTTTATCACCTTTCCTTGGTAACCGTTGAAATACTGTTGAAAAGGACGAAACAATTGCAAGTCATTTAATAATGTGACCTTTCGATACATTGCTTCTGTTTGGGGCAATAAATTGAACAAACATGACAAATATCCTGTTATGCTTTCTGCTCCCAAAATGTTCTTGTGCAAAAAATTAATTGTGCTTGTGCCTTACGGCTCGTAAGGCACAAGCAAAATTCATTTTTTGTTTGCTTATGTGCAACAGCTAACTTAATACATGTACGTACTAAATCTAAGCCAAATTCTGCTTACGGACTGTCAGATGGTTTTTCCCTTGGTGCTCCGGTTTTCGCCCACTTCCGCCTAACAATCTGTTCGATGAAAGTAAAAAAAAAGCCATAAAACCCATATTGAATTAAAAACATCAAACCTACGTCTCTGTATCATACTAAAAAATAAAAGTTAAGGATTGGTTGGTTGCATTGCTTTACAAATGAATTCTTAATTCCCAATGACGTCTAAAAGTTAAAGTCTAAATGGTATAATAATCCATTAAGCATTCAAGACATGCATAAGTAATAGTTATATCATGGTTTGTCTATCTGTACGAGGAGATAATCTACGAGCTTTAGCGAGAGGATTATTTCCCGTATAGGCGGACAAACTATGAACTCCGTTTCGGTTCTCAGCCGAAGTCAAACTCATGACTGCTGGATAAGCGGGCCAACACTCAATCCACTGTCTTACTGGGGCTCTTAATCAGCTAAGAGTAATAACGAATGTTTCGTCTCTAGACCTACTTCTATATAGAAAGGTTAGATTGTGATTGCACCAAAATAAGATATCTTGTTTTCATTTTTACAGACTAGCTATACATGTCTTCATAGATTGTATAAAAGTTTACGACAAAGTCGTAATTTATTGATCCCGTGAACCACATGCGGGGACTTTGATGTATAATCCGTCGATTCCTTGCACTCTCTTGATCCTCACAAAAGTGTTAAATCGTCAGGAAAAATGACGAGTGACAGACCCCTCTGGTCATTTGTTATATTGTTTGTCAAGAACTCGAATAATTTCATCAATTACCCACAAAAGTACAAGAGAACTACGGAGAAAAATGGCACTATTTGTACCGCGCAGATCATGTGCATGTAAGGGGTCGTATTGAATACATTGGTATGCAAATTCACAAAGTCTATTAAAGAATTGCAGAGAAAGACGGTTGAGGAATACCTTTTTAATACTTATTTAAACCTATACGAAATTCCAATCCGATTCGTGGAAATTCCGCTTAATGAGACATGATGAAACCATAAAGATTTTCGCGAAGAACAAATGAGCCGCGACACGACAAAACGAACAATGTGGCATGTGCGCCCAGCGCAGACTCGGATCAGCCTGGGCATTCGCCCAGTCTGATCAGAGTCTTCGTTGTCCGCATGGAGCTTGCTTAGACCGTTAGCTATCCTTTAAGCGCAAAGCAGACTCTGATCAGGCTGAGTGGATGCCCAGGCTGATCTGAGTCTGCGCTGGGCGCACTTGCCAATTTGCTCAAATATGGACAATGATCAGAAACTAATAATAATTTGAGCCGCGACACGAGAAAACCAACACAGTGGTTGTGCGCCCAGCCAAGACTCAAATCAGCCTGGGCATCCGTCCAGTCTGATCAGAGTCTTCGCTGTCCGCAAAGAGCTAGCTTAGCCCCTTAGCTACCCTTTAAGCGCACAGCAAAGAGTCTGGTCAGACTAGGCGGATGCCCAGGCTGATCTGAGCCTGCGCTGGGCGCACAACCTTTTTGTTGATTTTCTCGCTCAAACCAGATCCCATATTCTGCCCCAAAGCCCGTAATGGAAAGAAGGATATTCATAAATTGACAGCTGTTCAAGAAATACACGCACGGTAAACTTAATGAACAGCTCTTCTTCAGGCAAGTGGTCACTCGGCTACCCCTAAATTAAACTGGTACACCTCTCTCAAATTAGGTGAAAAAAGGGCTATGACATGGATGACTCGAACAAGTAGTAAGGGTAAGGAACCACAACAGACGCTTCGCCTCGAAACGGTCGGTAAAATATTACTGGGGGCTTATACCAGATTTACTACATACAAACCCCCGCTCCTTAGCTTCTGCAATGGTTTAAAACATTTAGCTAGGCTGTTTGGTTCGCGTGAAGGTTTCCTAACCAAATAATGGATCTTCACAATGAATCATTAGGGTGAAAAAGTACGGATAAAAATGATGGTGCATCAAAGATGAGTACTCGGAGGAAGCAACGTATCATTTAATTTATTGTGAACAGTTCTTCTGATTGTGGACTCGATCGCCGCTATAACTCGCAGCAGAAACAGTTTGTGTTAGAACTATGTTTAATGCTTTAGGCTGTACAGATAAATGTAATGTACACGTTTAGTTACTTACTAAGATTGTTGGGATCAACATGAAGAAGACCTATTCATACCGGAAGTACCCCAGCTTTCCTGGCTGCGTCTCTGACTCGAGGGTGCGTCTTGGATTTCTTTAGTCTACTGACTGAAGAGAGGCTGTACCGCAATTGACACTCGACACCCGGACTGAGTGGATGAGGACGTAACGACAGTTGTACAAAACCTGTCAAATAACTCAGTAAGCAATAAGATAAATGTTTACAGATGGTCTCACTGAGTTCGCAGATATTTACCATACTACTGACCAAGTTGGTGGCAACCTGACATACTATGGTCCCAAAAGAGCCGCGACACGACAAAACTAATAATGCATGTACGCCCAGTAAAGACTAAGATCAGCCTGGACAGCCGCCAAGTCTGATCAGAGTCTTCATTGTGTGCTTAAAGGGTTGCTGTGACTCCAAGCTAGCTCTATGCTGACAGCGCAGACTTTGATCAGACAGGGTGGATGCCCAGGTTGATCTGAGTCTTCGCTGAGTGCACATGCCACGTTGTCGGTTTTGTCGTGTCACAGCTTAAGTATAAGAAGTAGGCATCTGATAGACGGGCCTCCGTTACGAAAGACATCTGAAAATCTTATATGGATTACGATTCTGTTACATATTTGGCAGGGCAGCTTTTGTTGTCACTTGCATCCTTCTTTTCAGGAAAAGTCTGGCATACCAATATATTTATTCACCGAAGCAGTATATCAAAACAAACAAAAAAACTTTCCTTCCGCCTACCCCCCTCCCATCCACCAAAATAATAATATTGTCAACGCACTATAAGATCGTTTTTAAAAGATTTTTTGAAACATATTATTATGATTAACGGCTAAAAGGTCTGTTGCAAGCTCAAATTAATCTACAATTAGACGTGTCATTGCATAGTTTTGGTCCCTCTAAGTTCCCGTTGATTCACGATGGGGATAAAGCTTGTCCGCATATGAGAAACTCTAATGTTTCAAGGCAGCTCTTTGAAAGTTAAATTAAATAGAATATTTAAATTAAATGGAACTTGAACAAATTCATGTTTGAGCGTACCACGTAACACTGACAACGTCCATGTCAACAATGCGTTTTCTTATTGAAATAATGCTCATTTTGAAATTCCATTTCAAAGGGTCATCTTACACTCGTGGTCATTTCATATGAAATTTATGAAACGAGCCGCAGGCTCGTTTCATAAATTTCATATAAAATGATCACTTCTGTATGATCCTCTTTATGGGGAACTAAAACAAGTTTTACGGGATTCCAACCCTCTCCCTCAGCTTCTGCAATAGTTCAGAAACATTAAATTATAGGTGTTCGGTCCTCGTGATGGTTTCCTAACACACCAACGAATCATCACGGGAAACAAAAAAATCATGGATAATAACTATGATAAATCAAAAATTAGGACTCAATAGAAACTCTGTAGTTCCATGGTGTGTCAAACAACACCACCGAAATTCAGCAGCAAACGAAAATCACCAAGTGAACCAGAATGGCTCAGCAACAGACAAAGAAGTCTAAGGCCTCAATCAATTATTACGTCAGGCCAAACATTCATTGAGTGATACCTGGCCGATGACATCTGGTTCCTTTTGTGTGTGTGGTGGCGTACCACGAGTTTCTTTGATCGGATTGCTTCCCTGCTGGGTTGAGCGTGTGATAGACTGTATATATCTTTCAGTACATTTTATAATGAAGATGCTTGTAAATAAGTACTGTTGTGATAAGTCTCTTATAATTCTATATTGAATGGCTTGGTGTATTTTTATTTTGTAATATATATATATGTATGTGATGTTGTACAGCAGGATGAGACTCTAATAAACTAATAAACTACAATTAAAGACAGGAGCAATGTTTTAACCGTGACTGGGTTAACCACTAAGCACTAAGCATGCAGACTGTAGCTTTTCATATATCCCATAGCCAGTACGTTTGTAATGTATGGTATTTATGTTTATCCGACCAGAAAAATCGTCCAATGTTAACAGTTTTTATCTGCAATATTATTTGTCTTAGTCCACAAAATAATAAATTGCTGTGCGATTGTCGATAAAAATGCAGTAGAGTGTCTGATCTGAAAAGGGATTTCAATGTCTGCGCAAGCTAGACAAATGCTCGTGCTTACAGGTGCAAGAAACTAAAGATATGTTTCCTCTTCAATCCTTGAACAATATTGCATTGTGTTATAATTGTTAGTTTAATTTCATTCTTATAACATCATGTTGAAGCGTCGTTATTGCGTTTTGAATTTAATTTGCCACCTTGTGAATGATTAACCTTGGATTCTTGATTGTGCGAAACCAGTCACAGTATAGAATAAAGCTAGATTATGCATTTGCAGAGCAGAAACTATAATGCACTATTTCACTAATCCAATTTCCATTGCTCTAGATTGTGTTTATTTGATTGTCATATAACCGAATGGTCGCTCAAGGAAAGATTAATCTAAAGTCTGGCTGAGATGACAAAAACGTTTTCTATATGACTCCCTACTGTAGACTCTGAGTCCACACGGAGCATAAGTGGAATGCCTTTTGTGCTGCGACAGAAACGGGCAAAGCATCTTTTTCTTTTTTTCAGTTTTGTCTCCCGTCCCTTTATGTTTCTATCCTGAAACTACACAAAACAAAACGCTCGTATAGGATGAAAATCTTAAAGGGTTCCTTCAAGAGCAGAGAATGCATTCAGAAGCAGGAACATGGGCCAGACTTCGTAGTTTCGGCTAATAAAGCCTCATCAGTGACCCTGAAAATATCTGGTGACGAAACCAGAGACAAGCATACTGAAATTCTTTAATTTTAATTGGGCAGCCGATTCAAAGACTGGATAGTATTTAAAAAGGATCCAGATAATATAAAAGAAGATGATCTAGAATAAGAGTCTAAACCAATTTAAATTTTCAGTTTTCTCAGAATATATCCTCTGATCTCAAAGGATGAAAATAAAATAAAAATCTGCAGTATGGATGATGTACGGGGAGACAATTTACGGCCGCCAAAAGGCACAACACAAATAAGAATCTTAAAGAGTTCCTTCAAGAGCAGAGAATGCATACAGAGGAAGGAACATGGGCCAGACTACGTAGTTTCGGCTAAAAAAGCCTCATCAGTGACCCTGACAATATCTGGTAACGAAACCAGAGAAAAGCATATTCTTGTCTTTAAGAGTAGATCCCATTTTTGAAGGGGTTTCCATGTCCATGTGATGTAACAAGAAAGTTGCAAAAGTTGTCACCATTTGAAAGAATGGCAAAATAAAGAGATTTATTCACTCATATGGAGTGATAGCACGCTTACTTGGCATGCCTTCACGAGACAGCAGATTCTGATAATTTATGATTCAACTGAAACTATTCAAAACTAAGGCGTGCTTTTGTGATGAATTTTAAGACAATGGTGTTATTTGAACAAACAATAACAATTGCCATTTCATACTATTTTCGACGTAAGGGGTGTCTCTGACACATGTTTTATATATGAAGGTATCTATAATAGATACCTTCATATATAAAACATGTGTCAGAGATAATAATTGTTTGTGTTGTTTTGCAATATACGCACACGCACCAATCCTACGTATCTGCACGTTATTGCTATGAAGTTTTATAAATGAGTATCTTATTGCCGAGAGACGTCATAAAATTAAGTCTAAATGGGCTGAAAATCCATAAAGCATTCAAGGCATACATAAAATCTTATTTACGAGGACCTTTCATAAATGCAATTATTTTGGCAATATATTTGACGAAAATATGCCATAATAACATTCAAAATTATTAGAAGATCTCAGTCAGGGATAATAACATGGTAATGGCAGCTGCCTGACAAGCGGCAGTTAATTTTACAGCTAATGTTTTCTTATTAAATTGTTTGAAACGGCTGCGGATTCTCCAGTGCATAGATTAAAGCAACACATCGCTGCCATGAGGCGACAACAAAACCAGCAAACTGGATGTGCACCCAGCGTAGACTCGGATCAGCCTTGGCATCCATCCAGTCTGACCAGAATATTTGCTGTAGCTTATGTGGTAGCTAAGACTCAGATCAGCCTGGGCATCCACCAGTCTGGCCAGAGTCTTCTCTGTACACTTAAAGGGTAACTTAGGGTCTAAGCTAGCTCAATGCGGACAGTGTGGACTCTGTGATCAGACTGGACGGATGCCTAGGCTGATCTGCGTCTTCACTGGGCGCACATTCCACTTTGTAGGTTTTGTTGTGTCACGGCTCAAATATACGTTAAGCAAAAAACTTATAAGAAAATAAAGTATAAAATGAAATTAAAACACATGAAGGAAACAACATCATCTTACCTAGACAGTTCTAACGTCAACGGTGAATTTCATTTGGCCAAAATATGACGCAACATACCAAATTAAATACCAGCGTACTGCTAAGAATAAATAAACATGCATTATTATATCAAGTCTATAAAGTTTTAAATTTGTTTTAATGGGGATGATAAGAAGTATCGAGCAGACATCCTAATGTAGTTAAGCTAGACTTTTTATCTAAAAATGTGTCTAAACTTTCATGGATTTCTATTTACAGGTACAAAAGTTACCCCAGAGCTGAAGTCTGAAGAATAGGATTCGGCTCATGCTCCATGTGTACAAGTGTTTTCTCTTTATTCTTATTTTTTTTCATGCGTCTTTTCTTGTACTCTAAATGAATACTTTTCTGTTTTATTCAAACGTTCATAACTAGTTGTCAAAGGGTTTACTAGTCATTGCCGAAGGCTGGTTCCATAAATTTCATATGAAATGACCACTCGTGTAAGATCCTCTATTAACACGGCGTTGATACGTTGGGGGATTATGCAAACATTGCCTTGTCATTTCTGCACTGCAAAGACGCAATCCTTGTTTAAGCTTCGCTGTGACTGGTATCACACGATCAAACAATTACGATCAATCATCACTACTGAAGGAGATAAAGTTCAACATTCAAAGATTCAACATTATGGAAATGCATTCAAACAAAACAATCATAAGAATAAATTTAGCAGCGACACGACAAAACCACAAAGTGGCACTATGTGCGCCCAGCAAAGAGTCATATTACACTGGGCAGGGTCTTGGCAGTCCGCATAGGGCTAACTTAGACCGTTAGCTAACCTTTGGGTTGGTTGGTTGGTTGATTTGATGCTTAACGTCCACGGTAAACAACTAAGGTCATGTCGGGACGGTCAGTTAACCTAACCACACTATTCCTGGGCAGGCTTAGACCTCCTAAGCGGTTAACCAGTACTTAGTGCACATACATGTACTTTCGCCAGTAACTGACAACTGCCCTTCTTGAATCAGCGGAAGGAGAAACGAAAGTATGTGGCCAGACCGGGATGCGCAAGCGACGAGTTTCATCAGCCTTTGCAGCTGTGCAGATTCATCTGAGTATTTGCTGGGCGCACATGCCACTTTGTTGGTGTTGTCATGTCGCGGCTCATTAATGTTTTTTTTTTCTTGTTAGAACAACGATTTCAGACACTACAGAATAGTTTCTGAAATCTCGAACAGGAACAAGGTAATGGTTCATACTAGCCTACACGAAAAAAAGTCACATAATTTTGCTATTTTATTTTTATGCAAATGTTCCGGTTCATAAGTTTTATGTTAATGGTTACCGCAAAGTAAGGCACATGAATCAGTCGGTTTAGTCGGACTCACATGTTAATATACAGTTCCGAGAATAGCCGCTAAGCTCCGCCTACTTAGTTACTGTTACTACGTCTCACAAGTTTTACACAAAGATGGCGGAAAACAAATGACAAATGCAAGTGTCTGGCCAGGGAAGTCAACAGGATATGACAAATACGGTGTCCTTTGCAAAAATGTGGAAATACATGGAGGTGTACCCATACGCATTTTGGCCCCGGGAAGGATTAGATAATTAAGTCCCGGTGGCTAGTCAGTGTTGTTATTATTTAGTTCTTGTCTGACTAATCTAACCGAACAAGAAAAGACAACAGTCATGGTGCTCCGGATTTCGTCCACTTCTGCCTAACAATCTGTTCGATACAAGTAAAATGTCCTTGAAAAGGCCATAAAATCCATATTCAATTTAAAACATCAAACCTACGTCTCTGTATCATACTAAAAGTTAAATGTTAAGGATTGGTTGTTTGCATTGCTATACAAATGAATTCTCAATTCCCAATGACGCCGTAAAGTTCAATCTAAATGGTATAAGAATCCATTAAGCATTCAAGACAATGCATAAGTAATAGTTATACCATTGTTTATCCATCTGTACGAGGAGATAATCCACGAGCTTTAGCGAGTCGACTATTTCCCGTATAGGCGGACAAACTATGAACTCCGTTTCAGTTCTCAGCCGAAGTCAAACTCGTGACTGCTGGATAAGCAAGCCAGCACTCAACCCACTGACTTATTGGGGCTCTTTATCAGCTAAGAGTAATGACGAATGTTTCTTCTCTAGACCTAGTACTATAAAGAAAGGTTAGAAAAACTGTGATTATGCAGAACTAAGATATCTGGTATTCATGTTTACAGCTTAGATATATATTCTAAAAAAGTTTACGGCACAATCGTATTTTGTTTATCCCGTCAACCACATGTGGAAGACAAGGATATAAATAATATGTCGATTCTTTGCACTCTCTTGATCCTGACAAAAGTGTTAAATCGTCAGGAAAAGTGACGAGTGACAGAACCCCCCTGGTCATTTGTTATATTGTTTGTCAATAATTCGAATAATTTCATCAATTATCCGTAACAGTACGAGAGAACTACGAAGAAAAATTACACTATTTTGTACCGCGCCGATCTTGTGTATGTAAGGGGTCGTATTGAATACATTGGTATGCAAATTCGCAAAGTCTATTAAAGAATTGCAGAGAAAGACGTCCGGGGAATACCTTTTTAATACTTATTTAAACCTATACGAAATTGCAATCCGATTTGTGGAAATTCCGCCTAAAGAGACATTATGAAACCATAAAGATTTTCGTGAAGTGCAAACGAGCCAGTTCACGACAAAACCAACAATGTGGCATGTGCGCCCAGCACAGACTCAGATCAGCCTGGGCATTTGTCCAGTATGATCAGAGTCTTCGCTGTCCGCACGGAGCTAGCTTAGACCCTTAGCTATCCTTTAACCGCAAAGCAAAGATGCCCAGGCTGATCTGAGACTGCGCTGGGCGCACATGCCACTTTGTTGGTTTTCTCGTGTCGCGGCTCAAATATGGACAATGATCAGAAACTTATAATAATTTGAGCCGCGACACGAGAAAATCAACACAGTGGTTGTGTGACCTGCGCAGACTTAGAATCAGACTGGGCATCCGCCCAGTCTGACCACAGTCCTCCCTGTCCGTTTGGAGGTAGCTTAGACCCTTAGCTATTATTTAAGCGCTCAGACTAGGCGGATGCCCAGGCTATTCTGTGTCTGCGCTTGGCGCACAACCAATTTGTTGGTTTCTCGTGTCGCAGCTCAAATCAGATCCCATATTTCGCCACAAAACAGGTAATGGAAAGAAGGATATACATGGATTGACAGCTGTTCAAGAAATACACGCACGGTAAAGTTAATGAACAGCTCTTCTTCAGGCAAGTGGTCACTCGGCTACCCCTAAATTAAACTGGTACACCTCTCTCAAATTAGGTGAAAAAAGGGCTCCGACATGGATGACTCGAACAAGTAGTAAGGGTAAGGAACCACAACAGACGCTTCGCCTCGAAACGGTCGGTAAAACATTACTGGGGGCTTATACCAGATTTACTAAATACAAACCCCCGCCCCTTAGCTTCTGCAATGGTTTAAAACTTTTAGCTAGGCTGTTTGGTCCGCGTGAAGGTTTCCTAACCAAATAATGGATCTTCACACTGAATCATTAGGGTGAAAAAGTACGGATAAAAATGATGGTGCATCAAAGATGAGTACTCGAAGGAAGCAACGTATCATTTAATTTATTGTGAACAGTTCTTCTGATTGTGGACTCGATAGCCACTATAACTCGCAGTAGAAACAGTTTGTGTTAGAACTATGTTTCATGCTTTAGGCTGTACAGATAAATGTAATGTACACGTTTAGTTACTCACTAAGATTGTTGGGATCAACGTGAAGAAGACCTATTCATACCGGAAGTACCCAAGATTTCCTGGCTGCGTCTCTGACTCGAGGGTGCGTCTTGGATTTCTTTAGTCTACTGACTGAAGGGAGGCTTACCGCAATGGACACTCGACACCCGGACTGAGTGGATGAGGACGCAACGACAATTGTACAAAACCTGTCAAATAACTCAGTAAGCAGTAAGATAACTGTTTACAGATGGTCATACTGAGTTCGCAGACATTTACCATACTACTGACCAAGTTGGTGGCAACCTGACATACTATTGTCCCAAATGAGCCGCGACACGACAAAACTAACAATGCATGTACGCCCAGTAAAGACCAAGATCAGCCTGGGCAACCGCCAAGTCTGATCAGAGTCTTCATTGTGTGCTTAAAGGGTGGCTATGACTCCAAGCTAGCTCTCTGCGGACAATGCAGCTTTGATCAGACGGTTGATCTGAGTCTTCGCTGAGTGCACATGCCACGTTGTCGGTTTTGTCGTGTCACACCTTAAGCATAAGAAGTAGGCATCTGATAGACGGGCCTCAGTTACGCAAGACATCTCAAAATCTTATGTGGATTACGATTCTGTTACATATTTGGCAGGGCAGCTTTTGTTGTCACTTGCACCCTTCTTTTCAGGAAAAGTCTGGCATACCAATATATTTATTCACCGAAGCAGTATATCAAAGCAAAAAAAAAAACTTTCCTTCCGCCTACCCCCTCCCATCCACCAAAATAATAATATTGTCAACGCAAGATCGTTTTTAAAAGATTTTTTTTTGAAACATATTATTATGATTAACGGCTAAAAGGTCTGTTGCAAGCTCAAATTAATCTACAATTAGACGTGTCATTGCATAGTTTTGGTCCCTCTAAGATCTCACGATTCATGATGGGGATAAAGCTTGTCCGCATATGAGAAACTCTATTGTTTCAAAGCAGCTCTTTGAAAGTTTAATTAAATAGAATATTTAAATTAAATAGAACCTGAACAAATTCAGGTTTGAGCGTACCACGTAACACTGACAACGTCCATGTCAACAATGCGTTTTTTTATTGAAATAATGCTCATTTTGAAGGCGATAACATTCCATTTCAAAGGGTCATCTTACACTCGTGGTGATCACTTCTGTATGATCCTCTTTATGGGATCTAAAACAATGTTTACGGGATTCCAACCCTCTCCCTTCTCTCCTAGCTTCTGCAATAGTTCAGAAACATTTAGTTAATGGTGTTCGGTCCTCGTGATGGTTTTCTAACACACCAACGAATCATCACGGGAAACAAAAAAATCATGGATAGTAACTATGATAAATAAAAAATTAGGACTCAATAGAAACTCTGTAGTTCCATGGTGTGTCAACAACACCACCGAAATCCAGCAGCAATCGTAAATCACCAAGTGGACCAGAATGGCTCAGCAAAAGACAAAGAAGTCTAAGGCCTCAATCAATTAAAACAATTAACTTTACGTCAGGCCATTCATTGAGTGATACCTGGCCGATGACATACAATTAAAGACAGGAGCAATGTTTAACCGTGACTGGGTTAACCACTAAGCACTAAGCACGCAGACTGTAGCTTTTCAATATCCTATAGCCAATACGTTTATTATGTATGGTATTTATGTTTATCCGACCAGAAAAATCGTCCAATGTTTAGTTTTTTAACTGCAATATTATTTGTGTTAGTCCACAAAATAATACATTGCTGTGCGATTGTCGATAAAAATGCAGTAGAGTGTCTGATCTGAAAAGGGATTTCAATGTCTGCGCAAGCTCGAAAATGCTCGTGCTTACAGGTGCAAGAAACTAAAGATATGTTTCCTCTTCAATCCTTGAACAATATTGCATTGTGTTATAATTGTTAGTTTAATTTCATTCTTATAACATCATGTTGAAGCGTCGTTATTGCGTTTTGAATTTAATTTGCCACCTTGTGAATGATTAACCTTGGATTCTTGATTGTGCGAAACCAGTCGCAGTAACGATTAAAGCTATATGAGCCGCGACACGACAAAACCAGCAAAGTGGCATGTGCGCCCAGCCTAGACTCAGATCAGCCTGGGCATCCACCCAGTCTGATCAGAATCTGTGTTATGCGCTTAAAAGATAGCTAAGGGTCTAAGCTACTTTCGTGCGAACAGCGAAGATTCTGGTCGGACTGGACGGATGTCCAGGCTGGTCTGAGTCGTCACTGGCCGCACATGCCACTTTGTTGGTTTTGTCGTGTCGCGGCTCATATTATGGATTTGCAGAACAGAAACGGATAATGCACTATTTCACTCATCCAATATCCACGGCTCCAAATTCCATTTATTTGGTTGTCTTGTATGCGAATGGATCAATCTAAAGTCTGGTTTAGGTGACAAATACGTTTTCTTTATGACTCCCTACTGTAGACTCTGAGTCTACACGGAGCATAATTGGAATGCCCCTTTGTGCTGCGACAGAAATATGTCAAACAATTTTTCCTTTTTTTCAGTTTTGTCTCGCGTCCCAATAAGTTTCTATCCTGAAATTACACAAAAATAAAACATACAAAAAATGCTCGTATATAAGCATATTCTTGCATACCAGATGAAGATATCCGTGTTTTGGCTAGGGATAGAAATTCTTATTTTACCCTGGTTATCTGATACGTGGGTAGGACAAAAAAAGAAAGTTTTCGCGTGACTTCTGTTTGCATTGGTTATATTGGACGTCAAGTAACTTCGTTGTTGGCTGACGCCATAACAACGTCAGAAATCACAACAGTTGTCAAAATAGCGGACGTCGTAACGTAGTGTCTAGAGAAATCTTTGATGTAATTAAAGCTTCAGCACTTAAAGATATGCAAGAAAAACAATCCTCTCACGAGTGTGAGGTACGGATAGACAAATCTGTCCCTCGGGTCACTTTTAGGCATCACTCAGCAAGACTCGTGATGCTAAACAGTGACCCTTGGGACCGATTTGTCTATCCGTACCTCACACTCATGGTAGATTCTTATATTCTTGTCTTTAAGTTAGAGTAGATCCCATTTTGGAAGGGCTTTCTTTGCCATATGATGCAACAAGAAAGTTGCAAAAGTTGTCACCATTTGAAGGTGCATTCACTCATATAACTTGATAGTACATGTACGCTTACTTGCCATGCCTTTACGAGACAGCAGATTCTGACGTTTTATGATTCAACTGAAACAATTCAAAACAAAGGCATGTTTTTTTAGATGAATTTTAAGACAATGGTGTTGTTTGTACAAACAATAGCATTTGCCATTTCATACTATTTTCGACGTTAGGCGTGTCTCTGACACACGTTTTATAAAATGAAGGTATATTGTTTGTGTTGTTTTGCAATATACACACACGCACCAGTCCTACGTATCTGCACTTTATTGCTATGAAGTTTTAAAATTGAGTATCTTATTGTCGAAAGACGTCATAAAATTAAGTCTAAATGGGCTGAAAATCCATAAAGCATTCAAGGCATACATAAAATCTTATTTACGAGGGCCTTTCATAAATGCAATTGTTATTCGGCAATATATTTGACGAAAATATGCCATAATAACATTCAAAATTATTAGAAGATTTCAGTCACGGGTAATAACATGGTAATGGCAGCTGGCTGACAAGTGGCAGTTAATTTTACAGCTAATATTTTCTTATTACATTGTTTGAAACGGCTGCGGATTCTCCAGTGCATAGATTAAAGCAGCACATTGCTGCAACCAAATGAGGCGACAACAGAAGCAACAAAGTGGCATGTGCACCAAGCGACTGACTTAGATCAGCCTGGGCATCCACCAGTTTCGCCAGAGTCTTCGCTGTACTCTTAAAGGATAGCTAATTGTCTACGCTAGCACCATGCGGATACCGAAGACTCTGATCAGACTGGGCGGATGCCCAAGCTGATCTACGTCTTCACTGGGCGCACATGCCGCTTTGTTGGTTTTGTTGTGTCGCGGCTCAAATATCAGTTAAGCAAAATATGTATTTGGGAGATCCCATCCCAAACATTTTATAAGAATATAAAGAATAAAAATAAAATTTTAACACATGAAGAAAACAACATTATCTTACCTATACAGTTCTAACGTCAACGGTGAATTTCATTTGGCCAAAATATGACGCAATATGGCAAATTAAAACCAGCGTTCTTATCAAAATAAATGTACATGCATTATGAATATCAAGTCTATAAGAGGAATGAAAGGTATTGTATATCAAGTTTTAAAGGACTTCTTTGATTAAGGCGTGAATTTTCCCCATTGTTAAAAAGTTATACGGATCACTGACTTCTGCTTTGCATTTATGACTATGATATGTAACTTGCATGACAAACGAATTTTCTAGTGTTTGTGTCTATGTAAAGTACGTTAAACATACGTTGACGTTGACGTCATTGTTGAGATAAATTGTAAATTATCCTCGAACTGATCGTAGGAATAATGATTAATTGTATACGTTTCACCCTTTTTTGACTTACATTACTTACACAACAGACAATACTGGATAGTTTTGATTATATGTATGTGACCTTGACCTCATTTCAAGGTTATGGTACGCAATATAATCCTTGAAGATCACAGTGCTACTGTTGACCATTCTTCTTCTTTGGCTTACTGAGTATCGTCCCCCCCCCCCCCCCCCGTGATCCAGCTTCCCACTCATATATATTGCGTATTTGCATCGCATAAGTCTGCTACATGAAGGAAATGCTGGGTCACGGGGGGGAAGTACTTGTATTTTAATTATAGTGAAGCGTTCTCTTTTGGCCGTTTTGACCGGAAGTAGAACTACGGTTTTGCATCTTTAAATGTCAATCAGGCGTAACAAGAAGAAAATCGTTGCTTTGTATTGTGATATTCGTGTATTTAGCATGCATTTATGAGCAAAATTTATGGAATGAATGACTAATTTTAATATTTTTATTACCTCAAAAAATTAGGTATGCGAAAACCTTGAATTTAGGGTTGGTAGGGTCAGACTGGATTATCTCCCCATGTCTTTGGGTCTGAATCACAAATGATCTGATTTCATCCGGTTTACATATTTGTGGAAGCTCTGCTAAGAAAAAATTTGCACACTTTATACTTTTGAAAATTCGGACTTGTCGCGCCGGCCTAATGGGGAAAATCCTCGCCTTAATCAAAGAAGTCCTTTGTTTTAATGGAGACAGTAAGAAGTAACGAACAGACATTCTAAATTGTAAGCTGGACTATTTTACACTTATACACAACATCTTAACATGTCTCTTAACTTTTATGGATTTCTGTTTACAACTACAAACTTTACCCCAGAGATGAAGACTGACATTCGGCTCATGATCCTTGTGTACATGACTTATCTTTTCTTCATGCGTTTTGTCTTGTACTCTAGATGGATACTTCTGAGAAATTTCATTTTATTACTAAGTGCCGAAGGGTTTAGTCATCGCTAGCAAGGGAAGAAATGGCAAAATGGCGGAAGCTTTCTATCAACACTCTAACCTATTTCTATAATAGCGGCGGACAAAATGTACGTCTGTCTTAAAAATTGAAGTTCACCAACGGCACCGTTTTGAGTTGGAACGAAAATTCCGCCTAATTTTGACGAATCTAGACTATCCACGTTCCCATCCAAGATCCCATAATGGTACCGTTCCAAATCAAAACGAGGCAATTCATGTTGGAAAGAGTGACAGATGATGGACAGATGTTAGGACCTACAGTACCATGGACGACAATGTTTTGCTTTGTAAATCGACTAGTCCATGGGCGTACAATAGGATGTTTTATTCCGTTTAGGAAATTTCTGATACATTTTTGCAATATCTTGAACAATCATGCTGGAGGATGCTAAAATCACCAGAAGGAGCAAGCAGCTAGTGTGTTCTCACATATGGCGCGGGTACAAATTAAGCAGTTAGAACTCCTAAGGCTTGTGCAAATTAACAGCGTTCCAGATAAGGTTGATTTTCAGGATAATTTCGGGATACAGTTGCTTATTCCTCAACATATTTTAGTGGAATGGCCACACCTTCATTACCATAGCAACAATTCGGTTACGTCTTGCTGCTCAATGGAACCATATTCCCGTATCCCATTCCCAAATTCCTAAGTCAGGTAATAGCCATGGCGATAAAATTATACAAATATTATAAATAATAGGATCCCAAATCATAAGAAAAACGTACTAATTATAAAAGTATGGATTCAGGCTTTAGATAGAAAATTTTATAATATTGTATAGATTATCTCAGCTTCAAAACGCCGTACATACGCTTGGTTCTATCTAGAGCTAGAAAACTCTCCTGTCGAACTTTTCTCCTACATTTCAAATCTTGAGCCCGGGTTTAATCCAGAACCAGTCGATGGTAAAGGAATGCTGATCAAGGTCCAATATATATTAGGGTCATATAATGACGCTGGACCCTTCTTAGGTTATGTTCCTTGAATTCAAACCAACCAAAATGATCAGTAATTTTTTTAGGGGTCAGTCCAAAAGTTATTGTTCTGTTGTCTCAGAAGGCTCGCGATAGTTGATCTTTATCCACGGTGTTTCAGAATAATAATTCACTAACCATCAACAGTCAAGACTTTGTTGATAGCGGGAAGCTACTCCGCAGCAAGTTGTTGTCACAGGGTTATCGCAGAGCGAAACATGTGTCAACTCATAGAAAGTTCTATGGGAGACACGTTGATCTCGTTAATCCATACAACGTGGCCATTTCTGTGCTTATTTCCGACCTGATGGCCACTGCCAAAACATAGTATGGCTTTCAATTTACCTGACTTTCATAGGCATTGACTTTTTCATCAGATATGTAGACATGTATTATAATAGGTAGGCGATGCTTATTACTCGCACCTGATCACACTTTCTTTTTTAGGGTCCATGTCTGTGTATCTAAATATTTCGATTCTGTCGATGTTTATATGGATTATTTGAGTTCGGACTTATATTATGGTTTTGGCACTTTGAAAGCTCTCCTTTCTCAAAGCAGGTTAAGAGTTACGTTTACACGGCGTTGATATGTTTCGAGGATTATGCACACATTGTCTTGCCATATCTGCACCGCAAAGACGCAATCCTTGTTTAAGCTTCGCTGTGACTGGTTTCGCACGATCAAACAATTACGATCAATCATCACTACCGAAGAAGATTAGTTCAAGATTCAAGATTCAACATTATGGAAATGAATTCAGACAAAACAACCGTAAGAAACATTTGAGCCGCGACACGACAAAACCAACAAATAGGCATGTGCGCCCAGCAAATACTCATAATAGACTGAGCAGAGTCTTCGCAGTCCGCATGGAAGTAACTTAGACCTTTAGCTCATTTGTCACATGAAACATATGAGCCTCTAGTTATGACCTCGTGTGGTGTCAAAAATATAGCCATAGTTCCAAGCTATTTCTATTGTGCAGCAATTCAGTGATACGCATCCCAGCGGGCACACAACCTTAAAATGACGTCGTACTGACGTCGATGCGACGTCATGACGTCGCATCGACGTCCGTATGACGTCATTTTGACGTCATGTGCCTGTTGGGATTCCTTGCTATTCCTACTGTGCAGAAACGTAATTAGAGCATCTAAGGGTATTCAAAGACCAGGTTTAGTCAGGTTTATCGCAAAATCGTGAGACTTCGTTGGGAAATACATCAACCTTGCCGCAATTTCATTCCACATAGTCCGGTTTGCCCTACTTGTGCTGGCTTAGTTTATCACTGTCTTGTCGTTTATATTGGCTCTCTCACTCTTTTTTTTCGCACATCTCTATTACTCACTGTCTTATTTAGAATAATCTTTGCTAAACTACAAGACACTGCTCGATGTGACTAAACCATCTTTTAGTTACTTTTCGCTTAATGTCCATGGCCAGGTGTTTGGCTGCTAGCATCTTTTTTTTAACGTTCAATATGCAATTAGTTACATTGAACTCGTACGAGATGTTACTAATATTCCGTTGCTTCACATCTCAAAGCCTGCATTCTTTTCTCTGATTCTGCTGACAAAATCACGTTTCACAGAGCGTACAGGAAGACAAGGGCAAACATCGATTTCTTCTCTGATCTGCCCAAGGACATGTATCTAACGTTTATAATCATTACATTAGTACAGCCCCGATATGAAAATATAAAAATGCTACTCTAATTCCAGAAGATATTTTCCAATGTTGGCGATATTGTTGTAAGGCAGTTTGAAATACCAGAACGCGATTTTAGTTTCTATTAACCGTATAGGAAAACAATGTAAGATCATAGCGCCAGAAACTGTAATCAAAATTTAAACATGGGCAACATGGGGTACAGAATAAATAGTGTTACATAGAGACCAAGATAGATTTTTAAAAAAAAAATCAATGTGCGTTTGGTGCCAGTCTGTAGAAATGTTATCTGTTTTTCGATTAAAGATACACCAAAGTCAACATAATACCAGACGGATATAGGTAAGGTTGTACATATTAATACAGAGTGTCATATTCTGGAAATAAAGTTTATGCTATAGGTATAGACGATGAGGAGAGTAAATACGGTAATCGCATCCCGGGTATCTGATTATAATTCATTCTGCCTTAAGGCATACTCAACACGAAATTAAATGACTTGAAATTGTTTTCTTTTGTTTGAAAAACTCTAAAGTCTCTGTTGAAAGAATTTCAGATTGTTATGCTATTGAAAAATTGGCGGAGCAAGGCGAACACTGTTCTGCTGCGATACCAATGACCTATGCAATAAGAAACTATTGTGCTTCGTACATTGACAAAATGACGTCATGATGACGTCACTTTGACTTCAAAATGAACTCTAAGTTGCTATGGTAACAGATTCATGACGTCATTGGTATCATTGTCATTGGACAATTTTTCATTGACAACACATGTCAAACTGAAATTCTTTTAAGCAGGAAATTCAGATTTTCTCAAACAAATAATTAATCTCAAATCATCAAATTCCATATTAATCGTGGTTGAAAATGCATAGTCTTATTTGTCCCACCGTTATCCAAAACACAGGGCCCGGATAGCGTAGTGGATAGAGCACTCGCTTTCCACCTCTGCGGCCCGGGTTGGAATCCCGGTGTCGGCATGTGGGAAGGTAGTGGTCGCCTGTCCGAGGTCAGTGGATTTCTCCGGGTACTCCGGTTTTCTCCACCAGTATAGGACCACAAACGCGCCAACATCCGTGCCATCGAGAGTATTTGAATAAGTTCGCGTGAGCTTTCAATGCAATCGATGTAAAATAAAGTTTACATTTTTTACAACACAGATGCATATAATTTTGTGATAGGTCGATTGCAATTGATACAAGTAAACAGCAATTACTTTTTATATAGCAAAATTTGACACGTCCTACAAAATACAGGCACAGGAACATTTTTCCAAAGACTAACACCAAGGGATATCAAACAGAAGTACAGTTTTACGACCAATAATGTAGATGTATAGCGACTTTTATATCCTGTTTAAACTAGGACTTTCTTGTTATTGCTAATAAGATTCAGGACGTATGTACTAAATGGTCGATTATTTGCTTTGTTGATAAATTTTCCACTCTAACCGCTGCTCTTTAAGTTTGCAGTTCGTGCCAATCCTTGGTATGGTCAACGCGTTTTTTAGTTAATATAGAATGATTTGGAAATGGTTAATACAGTTATGCATGCCTCGGTGGTATTAATTATCATTCTCAAAGAAAGGGGCATCACTGAGCTAATTTCCCCAGAGGAAGTAGAAAATTGATTATATGAGTCCTTTTCTTTAACCTTTAATTCAACTAGACATTTATCCAAAAAATCACGACTTTCAATGCACACCCAAAGAAACGAAAATGCAGAATTGAGGATAATAATTTTAAGGTCTAAGACTCCTAAAGACAATTATTGGCATGCCAAACAAGCACACAACGTTGCCTCAACATTGAACCAACCTTGATTCAATGCCAAGATACTGAATCAAGATAAATTCAATATAAGGATCAACCATGTTTTTTCATGCATCAGCGTTTGGCAGGTCTCTGGTGAGATAATGAATACCGAGGCCAAAGGCCAAGCTTTCCAACATCTCCCGAAGAACCTGACAAACATTTATGCATTGGGGAAAAAGATCGCTATTATTGCGTAAATGCAACGACATATTCGTTAAAATTTGCGAAACAAAATATGACACTTTATTTTGTCAGCGTTTGACAGCTAACGCGAGTGTATCTTTTAAATAATACCCATCTTCCAGGCCCGAGGGCATCAAGCGTTCCAAAATGGCTGCCATAATCCGATTCGACCTCGATATTTCGAAAATGTGTCCTTTTTAAGACAAGATGGTCGCTGTAAAATGTGAAGGAGATAAAATTCTTCAACATGGGTAATGATATAACAATTAAAGCTTAAGGGGGGAGGGGGTCTGCTTGTTGCCTGCCGAGACCTGCCTATCACTTTTTTTCTATCAAATTTTGGGGCTCAGCGACATTTAGCGACACTGAGGAAGATAAAATCAGAAACGCGCGAGAGTCGCACCAATTCGGTATAGTAACATTGCTCTGTCACTTTCTATAAACATCCCTTCCAAAAATCGGGTTAACTCTTTGAGCAAATAATTCGCTCCTCTACTAAATAGACTTTCTTGTCTATGTGGGTGTCAGTCGTCCTCTGAGAAGGCAAACGGACTGGCGTCTAATAAGCTTGTGATGTTTCAATTGGTTTAAATTACGATTATATAGTATAATAATTTATTATCATGGTTTATTTTAATATATAATATTATAATAGGCAAGTGATGCTTACTACTCGCGAGTACCTTATCACACCTCTATTGTGGGGTCATATCTGTGTATCTAAAATATTCCGGAATTGTAAATGTTAAAATGACTTACGAGTTCGGATTTATGGTTTGGGTACTTTGACCACTTTCATTTTAAACAGCTAACTAAAAGTTTCGAACCATCGCAGAAGCAGCGGGCGAGGGTTTGGATCCAGTTAAACTAGTTTAAGCCCACTACCTCCCACCACCCAAGTATTCATTTACTGACCATTCCAAGCAGTAATTCTGTTGTAGTTCCTCTTTGTTACATAGTGTTATACCCGGTTCTCTATGGTCTCTAGGGGAGAGTCGTGTAACTTCGGACAGGCTGGTAAATTCGGACATACAATTGCAAACAGTGAAAATCCAGATGAGACGGCTCATGATGAGCCGTCTCATCAGGATTTTCTCAGTTTGGCCAGTTAATTTTTGTTTTAATTCCAAACAACTGACATACAAAGGAAACAATGTCAGTGTCCGAAATTACCCGCTGTCCGAAGTTATCCGACTCTCCCCTAGCAATGTGGTCACCTGAATAGCTGTCCGTTCTGCTGTCTGTTTTGGAGAAAAGAGGAAATAGGTAAAAATAAATGTTTTGCTGCTCTAATTTAGAGTAGCTAAAATGCCATCTGTTTGGGAAAGAACTGCTCATTCGGTATTCCGTGAGTGTCTTTCTGGAATTTTTGTCAATTTTATGTATGTGCCTCTTTTCCTTTTGGTTTTGGCGGCGGGATGTGGAATTTGATTGTATTTATTCCTGACCATTGCCTATTTTTTTAAAGAAAACTGCGTGAAAAACTGTTTACAAATCTGTCCTTAATGGAATGCGACACTTAAACAGACACGGTTCCTTCTTTGTTCTTTTTTTTAGAAATTAAAAGGTACAGATCAAAACATTTCATGGGTACTATTTAGATTGTTTCAGATTTGAAAAGAATTACTCTTAACTTACCTGATATCCATGTAGTACATTTGCAAAAAGAACCATCCTATGAAGCTATATAATGTGAAAAAATAGGCTATGTACTTATTATTGGAAACGGTTAAAGGCGTATTGTTGGATTTATGATAAAAAAAAAAGCTATTTTAAAACCTAGGTTTCTATACTGCGATTGATTACACATAATTTAGTATGAAATTAAAGTACTGAGCGTCTGGCATCAAATTTTATTAATAAATATGCCTTCTCTTACTTCTAAGAGTGCAGAATATCATGTGACCAGATACGTGTGTTTTTTTCTCCACAGCAAAAATGGAAGATATGGTGTTTAGTGGTTTCCTGTACACTGACGTTTAAACGAAGGCACTCCTACAGGTTTAAACACCCGGTTTCCTTTTATTTATGACAATAGTTTAATATTTGACTCAGTTTATAAACAACAGTCAGTCAAGCGTCTATCGGAAAAAGCGCGCACATGCCACAGAAACCAAACAAAAAAAGTGTTTTGATGTAAATATGAATATGTCCATCCCTGGAATGACCATATTGCTAGAAGACCAGATACAAACGGACATAAGGACACGTAACAGTGAACCACAATAGAAGTACCGCATCGGAACAATCAATAAAAGATAATTGGGGGTCTTAATCTAGTTTTACTGAATCCAAACCCTCGCCCTCTGCTCGTGCAGACGTTCGAGATATTTAAGTAGCTGTTTGGTCCGCATGATGATTTCCTAACCCGTAAATGAATCACCACATGAGACAAACAAATCACAGATAAACCTACGATAAACGAAAGATTATGAACTGGATAGAAACAACGTATTGTGGCACTTAGAGATCCCTATGGTGTCAAACAATACCACTGAAATGCTTGAGTAAAAGAGAAAACCTGAGTGGCCAAGAAAACAGACGGAACAAGCTCCTACACCAGTCAATTAAAATAAATCATTTTATCGATAGAAACAACGTATTGTGGCACTTAGAGATCCCTATGGTGTCAAACAATTCCACTGAAATGCTTGAGTAAAAGAAAAACCTGAGTAGCCAAGCAAACAGACGGAACAAGCTCCTACCCCAGTCATTAAAATAAATCATTTTATCTCACTGAGACTGATGCCCCACACATGCTTAGGTTCTTGAAGATTTTAATAAGATAATGCAAAAGAAAAACAAATTATAGTACCCGCAAACATATCCAAACTTGTAAAATCATGAACTTTTAACCCTGTAAACGTAAAAACAATAACAGTATACTATTAGATTATACTAATAAACCTAGAATTTCCTTCCCAGTAAAAACTGTTCGATATAATTATTTAGTTGTTGCTTATTTGCATTCGGAATTAATTTCCAAAGCCAGTCTTGATCTTTTTTATGACCACGCCGTGTCAGTGTACAGAATCCATAAGAAGAACAAGCGTTTTCCAAGCTCACCAGAACCAATTGCAAACGGTATAATTAGCCTATTTATGTCTGACCTCCCATAAAACGGACATAGGCAAAAAAGTGTAGTCCCAGATCAGACGCCACATGTTGTGGCTTCTGATCAGGTCTACATTAATTGCATAAGGCAAATAGTTATTTCTCCTTAAAAAAGAATGCACATAATAAAAATAAACTAAATTTGACATCCCTTAATTGACATATATACTCATCCAATTTATGAGGGCAGAAGAGTCAACCAGGCATGAATGAATTAAGCTATAGCCATGCATGCGTCAGCGAGTTAGACAATCATCCGCAAAGAGCGGGAGTGACAATATACTATTTCCCGTCAGAGCATAGAATTATGGTTGTAGCCGTTTTGTTCTGTTTTGTTCTCTTTTGTGATAATTTCTGTTAATGAAACGATATGATTTTGGCACTAAATAGAATGACAAATGCGGTTCTTAGATGGGTTCGCAGCAAGGTTGGCGTAGCATGAATAGTTGCTATATGCAAGCCAAATAGGGAGGTGTACCCGTAAATATTAACAAAGGCTGAACACTAAAATACATAACACAAAATACCTGTAATCTTTTAGGTAAATGTTTGGTGTTATATGTTATACTAGGTTAGGTAAGTTGTTTTGTTTGGTATATTATATAAATGTTAGATTATGTTAGGTGACCATGATGATAAGTCCTTCAGACAATAGCAGTGCAAGTTCTACTGCAGGGTAGTTTAATTCAAATATACATGTAACTAAAACCCAAACTTTCAGGATAGACAACATAACAATAATGCAAAGATACAGTAGATCTAGCTATTGTTAAAAAGACACAGGGAAAGACTGAGGAACCACAACAGAAATGCGTTCTTTGAAAGGTAATTATTAGCTGAGTTAGATAGGGGGAGCGTTTAGAAGTAAGTTTTTCAAGATCCATCCCCCAACCCACACACACACACACGCACGCACGCACCACTGCTTCTGCAAAGCTTCTATCACCATATAACTTTTTCGATAATGATATGAATAAATTAAACACGAATGAACAAAATAATTGCGCAGGTCTGTTAACAGAGGAAGAGTGTAGAATAGCATTAAAGGAAATGAAAAATCAAAAGAGTCCTGGGTCTGACAGAATTCTACAAAATATTTTGGGAAGATATAAAACAATATTATGTCAGGTCCATAAATTTTTCATATCAAAATGGTCAACTTACAGAGTTACAAAATCAAAGTTTTATTTCCCTTATCCCCAAATTAGAAAAAGACATAACACATTTAGAAAATTGGAGACCTATTAGTTTATTAAACGTTGATTATAAAATAGCGACTAAGGCAATAGCCAACAGATTGAAAACCGTTTTACCTAAAATTATAAACAACTCTCAAACTGGGTTTTTGAAAGGTAGGTATATTGGAGAAAACATACGAATTTTATTTGAAATTTTAGATCATGTTGAAGAATGCGAACTACCTGGAATATTATTCTTTTCTGATTTTGAAAAAGCGTTTGATAATATAGACCACGCGTTTTTGATACGATGCTTAGAACACTTCAATTTTTGTGATGACTTTATAAAATGGATAAGACTATTTTACGCCAATGCAAAAAGTTGTGTTACTAATAATGGTTTCCAATCTGACTTTTTTCTTATTCAACGAGGTGTTCGCCAAGGGTGTCCTTTGTCCCCATATCTATTCATTATATGTATGGAGCTGTTGACTAATCAAATTAGAATAAATAAGAATATCAAAGGAATAACAATAGCTGGCTGTGAATTGAAAGATACATGCTATGCATATGATGCATCCTTCATCCTAGACGGTTCGAAAAAATCTTTTGAAACTTTAATTGATATTTTAGAAAACTTTAGATATGTATCTGGATTAAAATTAAATGCAAATAAGTGTCAAGTGTTACGAATAGGAGCAACCAAAAATACAAACATAATGTATTTAGAAAAAAAGAAGTTTCATTGGACTTCAACTGAAGCAAAAACTCTTGGAATGATTTTCTCTACACATAAAGAACAAAATTTAAAATTAAATTTGGATTCGAAAATAAAAAATTTTGAAACCTGTTTGAAACAATGGCAGCTTAGGAAATTAACGCTAATGGGAAAAGTTACCGTCATCAAAACTTTTGCACTTCCTAAACTAATATATGCGCTGTCGTCCCTGCCAAATCCGTCTAAGTTTGTTCTGAACCAAATAGAAAAATTAATGTATGCATTTATTTGGGATAATAAGCCTGAAAAAATAAAACGAAACACTTTAATACAAGGATATGAAATGGGTGGAATCAAAATGGTTGATATAGAAAAATTTGTACAATCGCTTAAAATAAGTTGGATAAAAAGGATATTAAATCCAAACAGCAATAGTGTAATACAGAAGATATATTTGAATAAATTAAATGATTACGGAAATAAGTTATATTTTGAATGTGATTTTCACGAGTCAGATATATTAAAGAGCTTTAAAGAAAATTCTTTTTTTACCGATATTTTGATAGCCTGGAGTAAACTTAATAAAAAAGGCACAATATTAAATTATAGTAATCAAATTATATGGAATAACTCAAATATAAAGGTAGCAATGCGAACAATATTGTATAAAAATTGGTACCAAGCGGGTATTAAATATATAAAAGACATTTATGATTACAACAGAAAGAAAGTGTATTCTTTTGAAACATTAAAAGAACTACATAATATTCCTAGTCATGATTTTTTAAAGTATATAAGTCTCGTTCAAGGTATACCGAATTATTGGAAAGGGCGGCTTAAACATGAAAACATAAATGTCCCATGTATTTCAACAATCTTAAATCAGTTACTGTATGTAAAGCAAACAAACAAGTTTATATATAACATATTTATAAAATTTTCCGAAATCGAAGAGAAAAGATCAGAAGAAAAATGGAATAATATCTTTTAAGAGGAAGAATTAAATTGGAAAAATATCTATTCTATCCCTTTGTTGGCAACAAATTATGTAAAACTTCGTAATTTTCAGTATAAGTACCTAAAGAGAATAATACCCACAAATCAATTCCTGAATAAGTGCAAATTAGTAAGCTCATCTTTATGTGATTTTTGCAGCATGGAAATTGAAACATTAAATCATTTGTTTTGGGAATGTAGGTATGTGCAATGTTTTCGGATGAAGTTAAAAGATCGTTTTAACGAAAATAACATTGATATAGAAGTAACTCTGAAAACTATATCTTTTGGAATACAGGAAAGGTTTCACCCGAACATTAGATTAATGAACTTTATTATCTTAATTGCAAAATATTTCATATTTATAAATAAATACAACAAATCAACTCCAATTTGGCAGGCTTTTAGACTGTATGTTCGAAACAGAGTACGGATTGAAAAAGAAATAGCGCTTATGAAAAATAGGTTATTGGAATTCGAAAGGCTATGGAGAAACTTCGTTGACATATTTAAGTAAATAAGTAGACAAACAAATAAAATCAAAAAGTTGAAATCGGAAGTAATTAAAAATTCTTGATTATAGTATAGAAGGCATCATCTCTCTCTCTCTCTCTCTCTCTCTCTCTCTCTCTCTCTCTCTCTCTTTGTTTTACTGGTACCCTGTCTATCTATCAATTTACTATCTCATCTTTACAGCTTCTTACTTTTTCTGCTTATATTTTTTTTTCTCTTTAGTTATTGCTACATGTTGTGAAAAGTAATTTCATTATACTGTTAAAATGTACGTGTTACTGTGTTTCTCACATTAATCATTCAATATTGCTTACTGGAATATTGCATCTTGTATTGCTGTATACATATATGTAAATTGCTTTGTATAACATGTGTCAATAAATAAAATAATTAATAAAAAAAAAATCTACTGCAGGGTAGTTTAATTCAAATATACATGTAACTAAAACCCAAACTTTCAGGATAGACAACATAACAATAATGCAAAGATACAGTAGATCTAGCTATTGTTAAAAAGACACAGGGAAAGACTGAGGAACCACAACAGAAATGCGTTCTTTGAAAGGTAATTATTAGCTGAGTTAGATAGGGGGAGCGTTTAGAAGTAATTTTTCAAGACCCATCCCCCAACACACACACACACGCACGCCAGCACGCACCACTGCTTCTGCAATGGTTCGAAACATCTGGTTAAGTGTTTGGTCCGCGTGAAGGTGTCCTAACTATTCAATAAATACGTTACGGATAATATACATTTTTCACATTGTTTCTGCGCATGCGTATACCGATCACGTGACGCGTTATTTCCCGATAACCGGCGAGACTTTTCACAGGTGGTGCAAACGTATTTTAAACTATTGATGAGTGACAATTAATTGTTTTAATCATCTATATTCGCATCTTGTTTCGTCCTAATGATGCCTGATCTACTCACACTTTTAAGGAAAATGCGTTTTCCTCCGCGGTTCTGTCAAAAACAACCTTCAAGCTTTAGGCGAGAGCCAAAAATACAAAGATGTTTCAAAAGAAAAAATTAACACAAACAGGAACATTTGTATTACAAAATGTACTCAGTCTACTTCAATTCCTCAGAACTTTATAATGTACCTGACTATTACCTTCAGATCTTGATTAACAGGCGCTAATATAAATATATTAATATCACCTGGAAAAGCGATTATGCTAAATGATATTTACTATTATCTGAAACATACTACTAAGTTACTTTTCGGGGGAGGATAATAAGCTTTAGTAATTCATTATGTGAACAGGTGTGCTTATATTAAATGCGCTGTGTATATACACACTTTATTTACTCTGTTGGTATGCCTGAAACACACATGGAACACGCAGGGAAGGATGGCCTGTGTGAAGCCAAATCATTATAGTGTTATTCTGGTAGTAATGTTGTACTTAACCGCATTTATTTGGGTGATATCGGGATTTTCCCCTTCAAGGGTGACCACAAATTCAAAAATCAGTTATGAAATCCTGCTACAAAATGAGGATAGTCCTTCCAAAACAATCCTAAGACGGATTTAGATTTTAGGATTATTTCGAAAGGGGCAAAACTCCATTTTATAACCTTAGCAAGAAATGCATTAAGTGTGCACCAAGTCTCAATACTCTAGCCATTATACATTAAAGAAAAAAGCCTATAAACGCAGGTGACTGGTCACAGTCACAGAACGCAACCCTGCCGCTGTTGCTTTGCTGAAAGTGTGACCATTCAGCTTGAAACAGGCATTGCTACTTATAATCTTATTTCAAATCATCCTGTTTAACTGTTCAAACATTTGTCTTGGATTTTCATTTGTATTTTAAGCTGTTGCCAGATTGCAACCTCACGCTCCAAAGAAAATAAATCTTTTCTGAACGGTCGAAACATGATAGACGTAATTAAAGATGCATGTTTTATGGAATGGAGAATGGTTGTACCCAGACAAAATGCAATTCCATTGTCTATTCACAACGTTTAAACGCAGATGCTGTATAATTTATAACAAAATATACGTGCAAATATGACAAAACCGTTATACCAGATTCATCTATGCATATAACGAAAAAGGATTGAAACTACCGATGACATTTAACTATGCCTATTAAAATTAACAAAAGCAAAAAGAGCTGCCGATATAATTAGCACATCGATAAAATTCACCGTTGCACGTAGAGTGAATGAAATCGGGTTTAACTTCTCACCAACAGTTAGGTCATGCAGAGACGGGACCTCGGTTTAAAGTCTTATCCAAAAGACCGGAGAAGCGGGGAAATCAATATTGCGATCCCTGGATTGGTAGTCCACCGTGTTATCCACTACACTACCGCCGCTCCTCCATTGCACGTAGAAGAAATATATGGACCTATGATATAGGTTGTTCCGTCAATGTTGGTACACAATGCGCTTATCGCTGGCATGTCTCGGGGTATGTGAGACAGTATCTTACGTGCCCTAAATATACCATGTCGAAGTTATGTTTCTCAACAATCTTTACAGACAGTAATTTTTAAATAAACGGTATCACTGACTAGGCGGGGCAGTTTCGGAGACTTGAAAATAATTTATGGTTGAAGCATGGGAGTGCACATATTCCAAAAAATTGCCCATACATTATTGCATAAAAAGCAGTGCGTGCGCTATTAACAGCCGTGCATTAACCGGCGAAAACCCGTGAATTGACAAAAATACAAAGAAATTCACGCGTTCTTCATGAATGGTTTTGCGGCTTTTCATATGCAAGGTTCAGGTGAATACTCCATCAATACATAAGCAAGACGACGTTGCAGTCACAGTAATTGATAACAGATTTGTAAGCAAGAGTTATACAAAGTCTAATATTGTAAAAATGGAAGTGCGAACGACATCGAGTGAAAACTTTAGTGAACATGATTTTGACCTGTAAACTTCTACAAGAGATTTTAATAAAAAATCACGATATCCAACCATGACCCGAGAATAAGAGTTTGATAGAAAGAGATTATGCATGCAGGGATCAGCAAGGTAACGGCGATAAGGGCGAAAAGTAATACCTAGACAATTTCCTTATTTTTGTAGCATTGTTGTTGAATGTATGCAATAACAGAGATCAAACATTGCTTTTCATTGCAGTAACATTTTCCAGGTCCCATGGCTGGTGTTAGAGATTTCAATATGATGGAAATTCAATGGAAGCCGAATTTTCTGACTTCGTAACGGCCTGAATTTGAGATTTTCTTCTCGTCTACATGGCTTTTAATTACGGGTATTTTGATTAAACAATTTATGACATGGAAATAATGCGGTTAAACAATAATAATTTGAAACAGTCATATTGGGCATAAATGGGTTAAATACTGATTACAATAGCACAGTGTCACAATCAGCACTCAAGCACTGATGACTGAGTTGATGATATTGCTCTCCAATAGTGATATCAGTCCAGTTGTTCTGATAATAATTACCCCTGCCGTTTAGCCCAACAGATGCACATTTCTCTATTTGAGCATTTCTGTACCACTATATCTCATATCTTTGGGGAAATAATAGGCGCGCCTAGGAAGAAGATTCGCAGCCCCTCCCCCCGCACACACACACAAACACACATTAAACGCATTTATTAAGACATAGTATTGTTGTAACAGTTGCTGTGGTGTTGCTGCTTTACGTCCACGGTAAATAGCTATGGTCATGTCGGGATGGTCAGTTAAATTAACCATGGTGTATTCCTTGGCAGGCTTAGATCTCCTATGTGGTTATTATAATAACCACTACCAAGTGCACTTACTTTCGCCAGTAACTGACAAATGCCCTTCTTGAATCAGCGGAAGGGGAAGTATCATTCTCCACGAAGGAAAGTGGCCGGACCGGGTATTGATCCCGGGACCCCTGGCGCTTTCGTCAGATGCGCTACCGACTGCGCTAGCAGAGAAGCATCAAATGTTAGGTTGGAGACGTCAGCAGCAGAAAACCGACCAACATGCCACCTCAGATTACAGGGTCCAAACCACGCCACAGGCATGAAGTAAAGAGATACCCTATGCAGCGAAAAATGCAGTAAGTCAAATTATTCAAAAGTATGGAAACCAAACTCTATTATTTGTAAGAATCACTTCTAGGCTGGCAAGTTCATCTTTATTTTAGAATGTTTATAAGTAATTTGCCCTGAAATGATCCTGGTGCATTGACTGGTTGATAATTTTACATCAACATTAAACAGTGCTTTAATGTTGATTACCAGATCAAAGTATCACACTCTGTTATCAGCATATTTAAAGCACTGAATATATAATACTTGGATGCGGATACCCTCTGAGACAAATTGTTTACCAGTAGTGATATCGGCTTACTGGTTTCAATACAAAATTGAGGAGTGTTTAGACTGCATGATTTGTCCTCTTGACAAAGTCATATATGATTTTGTCATGCATGATTTTTTGTTCATACTGGCATTACAAGTCATGTGTGATATCTTTTCCCGCCTGCTTTATACTTGAGGAAACAATGAGTCTTGCTGTTTCTTTAAAAAAGTAAGTGTTTCAATGAATTTAGCAATGTTTGGAAATTTTTCTTCCGGTTTCTCTTCCATTCGTTCTAAAGCGGCATCTTTTTTTTTTGTCTTAAAATACTCAGATGAACCCTGATTCCAAAAGACATCTTCTTCTTGATAGAGTTCAATTATTTGAAAGGTTTCAGGAACAGAACATTCTATTTCAGTCTTATCTTTTGTCGACCTTAGCTTTTTTACACCTATTACTTTACTACAACTAAAGAATATTATAAATGGAAAATGTGTAACCTTGTTCATAGTTCTCTTGGAAAGACATTAACCTCGGTGACCTGCAAGCTGATTGGCTGAAATGGAGTGACTTCTAATGACAAATAGAGTATGTCCTATTCCTCATGACATGTCGTGCATGATTTTGAAATCACATATGACTGTGTAATCAGGAGTAATAGTAGTGTTAACACTGCATAATTTGTATTGCACGACTAAATCTGGACGACAAATCATGCATTGCATCTGTTACACTTATTCCACAGCGTTTTCATTTTGTTACAGTCATAACACACTGAGCACACAACGTTGAGTGGGCAGTGACTCAGCGTTGAATCGACGTCTTGACGTCGAGTCAACGTTGAGTCATCGATTTGTTAACGTTTTGTGCTTGCTGGAAACCGTCTTAATGTGTAATATTAATGTTCATTATTGCTCCCAATGTTATTTCATGTATATGTAAGTTGGGTGTATTAGAGATTGTATTGTATGCATGATGAATAGACGGTTTCACTTTTTCTCTATTTTTTGGTCATGTATATATGTTATGTATGTATATATGTTATGCATGTTTTATGAGGGCCTCAGGGAAGGTTGGCTTTGCCAACTGAGCCACCCTCACTAAATAAAGTCTACTTACTTACTTACTTACATTGTAAACACCACGCTCCGACTGATATTATGTATTTATTCATTTGTTTGATTTTTTTGTGTGTGCAAAACTATGCAGCGAAAAATGCAGTAAGTCAAATTATTCAAGAGTATGGAAGCCAAACTCTGTTATTTGTAAGATTCACATCTAGGCTGGCAATATCATCTTCATTCTAGAATGTTTATAAGTAATTTGCCCTGAAATGATCCTGGTACATTGACCGGTTGGTAATTTTACATCAACATTAAACAGTGCTTTAATGTTGATTACCAGATCAAAGTATCACACTCTGTTATCAGCATATTTAAAGCACTGAATATAATACTTGGATGCGGATACCCTCTGGGACAAATTGTTTACCAGTAGTGATATCGGCTTACTGGTTTCAATACAAAATTGAGGAGTGCTTAGACTGTATCATTTGTCATTTGTGTATGTTCTTTTTTTTTTTTTTTTTTTTTTTTTGTTCACACTGGCATTACAAGTCCAAGTCATGTGTGATTTCTTTTCCCGCCTTATACTTGAAAAACAATATGGGGGAAGGGCATACTGATGTTTCCTCAGCAATGTTTGGAAAATTTTCTTCCAGTTTCTGTTCCATTCGCTCAAAGGCGCCATCTCGATTTTTTGTCTTAAATTAAATATTCAGATGAACCCTGATTCCAAAAGACGTCTTCTTGATAAAGTCCAATTATTCGAAAAGGTTCAGGAACGGAACATTCTATTTCAGTCCTTTGTTATGCTAACCTTAACATATTTACACTTATTATTTTACTACAACTAAAAAATGTTATAAATGGAAAATGTGTAGCCTTGCTTCTGCTTCTCTTGGAAAGGCATTAACCTCAGTGACCTGCAAGCTTATTGGCTGAAATGGCATGACTTTGTAATGGAAAATCGAACATGTTCTATTCCCCATTACAAATAGTGCATGATTTTGAAATCATACATGACTGTTTATTAAGGGGTTATACTAGTGTTTACACTGAATGATTTGTAATGCATATGACAAAGTCAGGGCGACAAATCGCGCAGTGTAAACGCCCCTTAAAGGAGTGTTTACACTGCATGATTTGTCGTTCTTACCCATACCCGATTAAGTGCAATGATATCTGTATCTGTTTAATATTTTTGTGTTGCTAAATCTAAAGTTTGAAATATGATGGACGATTCTCGACAGATATTGCTATTCTGAGGCACCTACATAATGGGTGTTTCTTGAAATTTGCCCCATATGATGCAACTCGAAATTATGGTTAATAGTTACACATATTTCTGCTGTGAAATTTACTGCATTAAATTTATTACATTCGCTTTTTTTGCAATGGCCATTAGAATAAAAGAAATCATGTTCATTTTAACTATTAGATTATGTTACTTGAAAACTAACAGGTTTTGTGCTAAAACCAATTGCTCTTAAAGGTCAAATTAATGAGCGTGATTGAGATGAAGAAGATTTTCGCTAATCGTAGGTTGAGAAGATCTCACAAAAATCCTTAAAATAACTTCAGAAATTTCTTAAAAGAAAAGAAACAGGAAAAGTAATTTCTTAAAAGAAAAGAAACAGGTAAAGAAGAATCTTCTTTTCCTGTTTCTTTTCTTTTAAGAAATTTCAAATAAACCATCATAGGCAATATGTTTCACTGATGGCTCAATTTGTGTTATTTCCGACTTCTTCAGACTGGGGAAAATATGTTATCTTGTCTGATAACTATCATTTCATCCTATTAGCAACAAATCTAGCCTGTGTACTTATTGTTCAGAAAGCCTTAAAGGCAAAATATCTAGCTCATGTTAAAAATATTCGATGATCAAAAATGATCCTTTACTTGAAAGTAAGGTACTTTGGACTTGACATCAAGTTAAAATTACTGTATTCCACTTCAAGATACGCCTTCATCCAAGAGTGCGGCAAGATATCGGCCTGCAGCAGTGTACCTTTACAATGAAAATCAAAAGAGTTGGGAGTTTAAAGGACATGTTTGCTGTCAAATTTCTTGGAAAGAGGCACTCACAGAAGGTTAAAAATAAAATAAACATTTTAGTCATGGTTTCAGTATATTTGTTTCACTGTTTCGCAACATACATATACACAGGGTATAATCGATTCCGCCAATTTTCGCTTCCTGCAGAGACTGTACATCATATCTGGCTTCCGCCGAGACTGTCCGCGAACTCTTGCTTCCTGTCGAGACTTCTGTACATGATAAATGGCTTCCTGCAGAGACTGTCCGCATGATTCTGCTTCCTGTCGAGGCTCTCGGCAGGAAGCAGAGTCACGCGGACAGTCTCGGTAGGAAACCATTCCTCGAGGATAGTAGTCTCTGCAGTAAGCAAGAGTTCGCGGACAGGCTCGGCGGAAGCCAAATATGACGGACAGTCTCTGCAGGAAGCGAAAATTGGCGGAATCGATTATACCCTGTGATATACAGTACAAGTTATTAGATTAGAACAAAAAGCACCTTGCTTATTTTGTTCCTGTTCTATTTTTGACTGTATAAATGACATTTTAGAGATATCGGGTAGGTGCAAATCTTCAAAAATTAATAGTATTAATGTAAAACCTATGTATGTTTCGATCAATTGATCTTAAACCATTTATGCATTGCGTCCCTATCCCCACCACATACCACACACAAAATCATAATACAAAATAAAATTGTGAAAAACATTAACCGGGCTTACTCCGAATACGGAAGTGACAGACAAGAAAGGACACTAAACCAAATCAGATATACTTTATTTTGTCTTTCCGTCTTACAGGTACTGTAAGAAAGTACTTTTGTTATTAAACGATGCGGCACATAAATCAGGTCATTCCTGCTTAGAAAAGCACATTGCATAAGTTACTTAGTATTCATAGCATTCCAGGAAAATGTCTTTGTAAATGACGTCGAAAGCTGCGTTGCCCATCTATTATGGAACCTTAATCCACGTAGGATTTTCATCGATCTTGAGTAACCGATCCCTGCCAATCGAATGCCTACCGTAAAACATTCTGAAAACTGGGTCATCTGAAATAATTACCGTAATTGTCCTTACATGGAACAGTCTGATTCTACAATGCGTTAATGTCTCTAAACGATACTAGGAGACTATCGGACTTTCAAACCTTCTTTTAGTGGAGCTTAGCTTTCATTAAAATTGTGCTAATTTTGCTTCCAAACGGTAACAGCTGTGTTTCATGAATACTTGATACCAGGTAAAGTGGTCAAATTTAATTGGTATCACGCTAATCACACTTGCCCACCATACTTTATATTTTGAAAAATTGGTGCTCGCTCACGAACAGGCTACTTGACCAAGCCCTTTTAAGCCGACATTCTGAATGGGAAGACGGATGTGGTTAGCTTTTGAAGGAACAAACTGCATGTGTCCTCGCAAGTACACAGTTAGTATAAGCTTGAGATGTTGCTCCTATATGTTTTAAAACACGTAGTTCTACCACGCGGATATTAATCTTATTTACAGCAAAGCAATCATTTGAGCCGCGACACGAGAAAACCAACAAAGTGGTTGTGCGCCCAGCGCTGACTCAGATCAGCCTGGGCATCCGTCCAGTCTGATCAGAGTCTTCACTGTCCGCATGGAGGTAGCTCAGAGCCTTAACTACCCTTTGAGCACTTAACAAAGAGTCTGATCAAACTGGGTGGATCCCCAGGCTGATCTGAGTCTGTGCTGGGCGCACAACCACATTGTTGGTTTTCTCGTGTCGCGGCTCAAATTTTGTATTGCCTTTTGAGTACTAATGAAATAAACACATTATAAGCTGCGTCGTGACTGCAACATCACGATCAACTTTTAACAGTCAAAACACAACAGACAGAATTCAAGATGTAAGATTCTATGTAACAGAGAAAGAATATTTCGCAACAGTCGTGATGCGTAGATATTGGGCATACAGTAAAGCACTGCTGAATGGGCCTCTTTAGTATAGACTTTATGACATACCTTAACAGACTGCACAACAATTTTCATTAAAGAGTTCAGTGGGTTAAGCGCTGGCCTACTGATCTAGCGGAACGGGTTCGAGCCCCGCTTATGATGAGAATCTTTCCTACCGTAAACGGGGTTCCATTCCATCGTCCTGATATGACTGAAATACTGTTCAAAATGACGTAAATTCATAAGTCATCCATCCATTCATCTATTGATTAATGAGGATATCTGGAACTTATAAATGCTACGTAAAAACGTCAAACCATTACATTTTCATGACTTTTGTTTCTTGTTTCATGCTCAAAAGAAGACATTTATTGATTCACCATGTTCACTAACTCAAAGGACTGAATTTTAAAGTCATGTTGTTTGAAGAGAAAACTGAAAATTTTAAGCTTGTCCTATTCCACCCTAAGGGAAATGCTTATACTGTCAGGGGCAGTAACTATACAAATTTCTTTTGGCCTCCCTTTGCAACTGAGATCTACTCTTAAAGGGATAAAATCTCCTCTAGGAGCAAATTCTGTTCTTCAAAAGTAAATACTATTGCGTAGGTGTTTTACCATCAAGGGAAGCAAACCGAATGTTTCTATGTGTGAAATGGCTGAAAATGTTTAAAAATCACATGTACAAAGTCTCAAGACTGGATAACACATCCAATGAACCAGTTATTTCGATATTTAAGGAAATAGATGAACACAAAATGTTCACGTTAGTAGCGGCAGCCTTAAAATTACTGTTTCTCTGATTTATTTAGCCGTTTTATGTCTACGTTGTTAGTCTCTCTCTCTCTCTCTCTCTCTCTCTCTCTCTCTCTCTCTCTCTTGTCTTTTAGCAATTTTAGCTGTATTACAGATATACATTGCTGCATACATACTCAATAGACCAAGCACAAACAACATTTGAGCCGCGACACGACAAAACCAACAATGTGGTTGTGCGTCCAGCGCAGACTCATATCAGCCTGGGCATCCGCCCAGTCTGATCAGAGTCTTCGCTGTCCGCATGGACGTCGCTTAGACCCTAAGCTACCCTTTAAGTGCTTAGCGAAGAATCTAATCAGACTGGGCGGCTGCCCAGGCTGATCTGAGTCTGCGCTGGGCGCACAACCACATTGTTGGTTTTGTCGTGTCGCGGCTCATTTATTTATTCAGTTTTTTCTCATAGAAACATCATCAACCCGTGTTTGAAATGGTTTGTCATACAAATGCATCTCTTTCTGTATTCTTGGTGTTTCAAAGGTGAACCGTTTTGGTTCATTTCTGGGTGCCTAGAAAACTATTCTGATAGAATGCTACTCACTTATGAGCATTATGTTAATCACACATGAAATGCAAATCCTTTGTAATATAAATTGTTTGTTTACGATGAAACAGTAATTTCAACAGAGCCATTATGTAACATGATAATCTGGGGCCGTATTCATAAAACGACTTAAGTGGTTGCTATGCTGTTGCTAAGGCTACATTTCTTTGAAGGAGATTCCCTACAACTATGAAATTTGCTCTGGAGGAACAGTCTTTGTAAGACTGTTCCTCCAGAGCAAATTTCATAGTTGTTGGGACTATCCTTCAAAAAATTTAGCCTTAGCAACAGCATAGCAACGACTTAAGTCGTTTCATGAATACGGCCCCTGACGTTGATCGTACGAATGATATTCACGGCGGGAAGACTATAATACTGGAGTCTTGACTCATTGTCAGAGCTCCAGATAAGAGGGGGTATTGAGGATAATTCAAAGATAATTTTTCTTATTTCTCAACGAAAACATATGTTGTGACCCCTCATTAGAACCGTCTCGACAAGACGGTTCTAATGATGGGTCACAAAATATGTTTTTGTGGAGAAATTTGGCTAATTATCCCAAAATTATCTCTGTTACCCCTTCTTATCTGGAGCACTGATTGTTATTGGTGCAAAAAACTATTTCAGCCATAACACATACCACAGTGATTCTTGAAAAAAAGGTACAATTGTGAAAAAACTATGTCGCTGATGTTTAACAGACACACACACGAATATGCTTTAGTCTAAATAGTTGACTTATTGCTATTTTGGCAATGTATTATGTATATATTAACCCTGTGGCATTCCCAGTTGGATTTCAGACGTTAAGCCTAGAACTTTTTACGATGCTTTTGTGTTGGGGTATGCTATTTTCTACTGTCGCAAGCACAGTAGCTATAATAAGCACCTTTAATAAACGAGGTTATTGCTTCAAACAAGTTCAAATTTCTTTACCATTTAGAACTCCCAGGTTGACTGATGTCTCGTGTAGTTTCCTTTAGTTTCTAATCCGTTCATTTACAAAAATAACTGAAAAAATTCCCTGTCGCCAAAATGCTACTCACCTACCGTAACGATTTCTAAGCCCGCCCTATAAACAACAGTGAATGGTTATCGTGATGGGAAATGGGTCTATTTTCATACTGGAATATCCAGTCGAATGAAAATGGTAAGAACCAATTCATTTGTCACACTAAAATCGGAGTAAGGGGCTTTAAGTTTATCTTTTCATTTGTCACGTTTCAGATCCTCCCCTCCGTAACGGCCCTTTTCTAAAACATTAGTTCTTTAGCAGGATGCGCTTTATTAGTTTGAGAATGTTTAACATGAATATGGTTCATAAAAACCATTTTCATGCTTCCGTGATTCTTAACTTATTCTAAAATAACTGTTATGCCCCATGTCCCCTCCCCTCCATAACGGCTCCCCTCCGTAATGAAATCTTTGAACCAAAGCACTGTGTTAATTTGGAAGTTAGTACCACAATCAAATGATATATTTACTTCTCCAAAGCAAGAGGAAGCAGAAAAGAAAGATTTCTGTCATCTGAGTTTTAGATTTTTTTAGGGATTTACTCGACTCCATGTGATACATTTTTCCAGGCTATGAACTTAACGTGTGATCAACATTAATATACACATTTATTTATCGAATTTTTGTGTTTTCGGGTAAATATAATCAGAAGGCAGAGATAAACCACAGACAACGTGAACTTGCCTTTATTCAGTGCAGTGATGACAGACTCAATTGTGTCGTTACGGAGGGGAGAAAAAATCCATAAACTGACAGTGCACAAACACAGTGCATTCTAATGGTAAATGGAAGGTGGTTAGTCCAAGTGGACTTGTAATTGTATTGAACCTGCAGTGCTTAAATGGATAAAACAGTTTTTGAATAAATATGTATGGAAATTATTTTTACTGCTCCGTTACGGAGGGGAGTGGGTAAATTTGATTGTTACAAATAGAAATATGCGACAAAAATGCGACAAAAACAGGATTTTGTAAATGATACTGGAATGAGCTGGTAGAATAAATCTGACTCCTGTGACATAAACGTCTTAGACAAACTATACCGATGGGACATGTGCAGTTTTGAGTACAGAAATACGTTACGGAGGGGAGAAAATCGTAACGGAGGGGAACCCAGGCGTTTAATACAGCGGTCACAAGAGTACAGTTGCATGGGCAGATAAAACACGCCCTGTTTGAGTGTCTTACTACGTGACTGTAATTTTATTCTTAAACAATAAACCCACTCTGTCAAAAAGCCCCTGTCAGTGTTATGGTGGAAAAGGTGCTAATTTCAATAAAAAAAACAAAAACAAACAAACAAAAAAAAAACAACAGCGAATTGCTTTAAAAGCAGCATATTTGTGCACCAGTATTTACTTTGGGAATGTCATTTTAAGATCCATAAATTGTAGCATCACAGGTAGTTTACAAGAATGAAAATGGAGTCGATTCGTGACAAAACCAAGAACGTTGTCTGCTGCGTAAGCGGCGGATGTACTACATTGCAATGGCACAAACAATCTACCGCAGCATGATCCCCCTCCCCCCCCCCTTCCCCCCCCCCCCCCCCCCACACACACAACACACACACACACCCCCCATGCCCACCCAAAAATAAAAAAGTCATATATGTGCCGAGCGAAGAATCAGATTACGCCCTGTCTAATCAAAGACTTCCAATATAGTATTAAGAAACTAGACAGTAAAGTCACCTCAGACATGGCGAATGCAATTCGAAAATCACATTCGTTTGAGCCCCATTCTTCATGTTCTTAAAAAAAAAAGAACAAAAAAAAATTAAATAAATAGAAAACAAATAAATTAAATAAATTAAAAAAACAGCAAACAGACATGTGTGCCAAGCGGAGCCTTAGATCAGAACATAGATCAGACTGGGCAGATGCACTTAAAAATTGCTCATACTACAGAGCCCCAGCATCTATGCCCAGGAAAGAATCAGATCAGCCTGGGCATCCGCACAGTCTAGTCAGAGTCGTTGCTGATCGCATGAAGAAAGCAGACAGCAAAAACTAACATCAGACGGCGGATGCCCCGGTTTTTCTTAGTCTTCGCTCGACACGCGTGTGTTATTTGTATGGTTTTGCTATGTACATTGAGGCTCAGTTGTGTGTGTTGGGCAATTTTGATGAAACTCAATAATTTTGGAGACCCGCAGCTCAAAAGAAATTATTACATGACAACTCCAATGAAGTGTATCAATAATGACTTTACAAAAGTGACTGAACTTTACTAAGTCAGGAATGATACTGGAATTACGTGTATTGTGCCCCTAAAGAATTACTGGTAACACATTAGGAAATGTATGAAGCACGTTAACATTTCTCCCCTCCGTAACGAAAATAATAGTCGGAGAAAATGACAACAGAATGGTACACAGAGCAGATTATGATTAGGTACTATCTGTAGGTGTTAAAAATGTGGACAACATTAACCAGTTGTGGAGTTCATTTTCATATCTTATTACCTATGATGGAGGGTCATATTTCGAATTTGTTTCTCTTAATGATATATAATTTGCTTTAAATAACAGTTTCATGGTATTAACATTGACTGCGCATCTCAACCGATCTTTATTTAGACGAAAAAAGTTGGAATTAAGTTGATACCTCCCCTTTTGAAGATTTTTATGCAAAAAATATACATTTTTTTTTTTGCATATACTAAACACGCTCCCCTCCGTAACGAAAACGGTAGTTTGAGAAAATGTTCACAGTATTTTTCCAAATACCATATATCACTAAAAGTGTCATATTAAGTTACCATTGATAGGTTCATGAGCAGTTTCAGTCATTGGCTGTTTTAACTGTTTGGCTAATTAGTCATTGCAAGGAAAGGAAATAGGGTGGTTTTATTCTATAGTTCATTTAAAGAAAGCCTTCCTTTTTTATTTTAATTAACTATTTAATATAGAATACTTAAAGTGGTCAATGTAATATAGAAATGAGAGTTTTAGGTCAAAACTACGAAATGAGCACTTATTCCGCAAACTACATACATTTTAGGCCTGCCAAATCTACGGCTATATGCATTGTGTGGTTATATCTCACCTCCGTAACGACGATTTTAACGCCAGAACTTTAGCTGAAACCATTTTTTTACTATTAACTTAGTGTGGGTAATTTTTTGCATACATGAACGAGGGACTATCTACTATCAAAAATTCATATCTCTGAAACGATACAAGGAAGATCATTTTTTAGATTTTTTTCATCCACAATTGTACCCTTTTTTCAAGAATCACTGACCATTGAAACACTAGTATCACCGTGGTCATGATTATATTGGATAGAATTCGCATATTATGTTAACATGTACTTGTATAGGATTCTGGAAATCGTTTTACTCAGTATTGTTGATGTACATTGAAACAAAAAACCAGACCGCGTACATTTTTCGGCGATTCCACAAAATAGGCTACGAATGTGGATGCATGCTTATTAATGGTGCAAAAGGTGCTTGACTCCAAGTATTTACTGAAAATCCGAGAAGACTGAATGTATAATAACACCGTCCACTGCTCCAACATACAGCGTTTTATCGTCTAAATTTTGCCTTTTATGCGTCACATCGAAGAAAAGTTTCGTGCGATACGGCATTGCTCTTGATCTGGTTCCCGTCATCGATTTTCTCAATGCGTGTATAAAAACCCCTCCCAAATTCCGAACTCTGCTGCGCGTATAAAACCCCCACCCTAATTCCGAACTCTATCTTCCTTCTATGTTGAGTACGACCATTCAGCATTCTAGTTATAAAGCAATTGTCTCATCGATATAAAACTAAGTACTGAAGGAAGGAAAAATAATAATTGTAATAGGTCCATAAATATGTCAAAGCCAAACTACTGACAAGGAAGGAAAAAATTATAATAAATCCATAAATATCAACTTAATATTATAATTTTTCCTTCCTTGTCAGTATTTGGCATTGTGTGTGTATTTCTCTGTAAAAAACACATACTTATGGACTTATTATTATAATTTTTCCTTCCTTGTCAAGGTTTGACATTTCATGTATCTTAGGAATGTGGAAACATCCCTATATAGTGATGTTTCCACATTTTTTAGATTTCCCATATTTTGCATTAATTTTCTTTCAACATTCTTTAGCCAAGGCAAATCTATGTTATTGTAAGAATGTGGAAACATCACTATATAGGGACGTTTCCTCATTTCAAAAATAACAAAAATATGCCTTGGCTAAAAATGTGTAAACGACTCTAAATAGCGACGTTTCCACATTTCTAAAATAACAAAAATATGCTATATAGCGACGTTTCCACATTCCTAAATTAACAAAAATATGCCTTGGCTGAAAAATGTGGAAACGTCGCTATATAGCGATGTTTCCACATTCCTAAAATAACAAAAAAATGCCTTGGCTGAAAATTGTGGAAACGTCGCTATATTTCTATTGTAAAGTAAGAATGCCAACTCTTGACAAGGAAGGAAAAAAATACAATAATGCATTCATAAATAAGTGAAATATTTGAGAAGTCAAAATATTGACAAGTAAGAAAAAATTATAATAATAAGTCCATAAATATGTCTTGTCATAAAGAGACAAGTCTTGACTGGAGAAAAATTAAAGCTATAGATGACTATACAATGTAAGAAATATAAATGTTGTAAAACACTCTATCCTATACGGTTGTTCTAGATGGGAGGTAAACCATGAAACAACATTAAACACTATGGGTAAAAGCCGGTACTTATGAAAGCCGGGAACCATCAACTTGTAGCCAAACAGGAAAAGAGTCTTTCAGGATTGAATCCGTTGTAACAATCAACATTTTACGAAAGAAAAACATCTTACTAGCCATTTTTATATATGTAACAACTTCTGGAAACATCCTGAAGACATTCCAATTGAAGTCAAGGCATCTTATTGTAATTTATATCTTATAAGCGACGTTTCCACATTCGTAGCCTATTTTGTGGGAATGCCCATTTTTCTTTACAGAGACCATTTCAGCACGATTACATAAGAACACAAGATGCTTACAATGAAAATGTGCATGACCTTTATGATGTTTACGCCCGTACTGTCATGCATGAGTGGCTTCGAAATGATTTTAACCCATTCCACTCCAAGGCATTTGAAGCCAGCTTTTCAAAATATTTCAAGTGACGTTATACATATAGAATGGTGTCACGAATATTTAGGATACCCTTCGAGGGGGCGTAGCCCCCGAGAAGGGTATCCTAAATATGAGTGACACCATTTTATATGTATTTTGTATCATGGCAGCCAATAGCCTTTGTCTATTTTGAATTCAAAACAGCTCTTATCAGGTTGTTAATGAAGAGTGGCATATCTGTGTAATTATATCCACCTCAGCTGCTTTTTGTTCTTTACCTGAAGGTCAAATAAATCACTTAAAACAAATAGCATCAATGGAAGTAACGAAAAATTGTGTCTACATTTTTTACTGAATTTATTTTGAATTGATACAAATGATGAGTTTGAAAAAAAAAGACTCTGGAAGGATGACAAATTGTGCAGTGTGAAAGAGCATATCATCTTCTGCTCATTAAGCTGCCTAACCTGGTCTATATTGTTTGCTAAATATTTAGGGTTACTGCGGTACAGTTTGCTGAACACTACAAGATAAATTGTCTCTGTAATCTCAGATTATTTTAATCAAAATTAAACTGAGTTGTGCACAACAAAATGGGTCTTCAGGCATGCACGAACTGCTCAAGCCCGGATCAGTCTGCAGTCTGATCAGAGTCTTTGATTTGCACAATACAGATTCCTCAGATTCCATTAACTGTTAATAAGACACTGGCCATAATGAGCAGATGCGCAGACTCATATGAGTGTATGCTGTATGCAAATGCAGAAAGACTCTTATATCCTAGTGCTGCTCAGATGTTCAATATAAATCAGACTTCACAGAACCGTGCTATAATTATACCGTGCAGTATATCTGTGATATCCGCACAGTTCTCCAGGTACACTTCAATGTAAAGTGAATGCAAAGTTTAGCTCCGCCTACCTCAGAATTGTCTTACAGTGCAAGTTAATAAAGTTAATGAACGGGCGACTTCAAAGGAAAATACAGAAAGCCATGATACAATGTTAAATATTGAACAGCAGTATATGTGGAGATCATTTATATTTGTCCGTAATTGCCCCTGGCATACCACCTGTAATCTGTTGTGTCTCCCCTCAGAGATAAGGAGTCTGGATCTTCTCCTCGAGTAAAGCGTGTATGAGTAAAAGGATTCCCTGTGATTATTTCCGTTTGAGCTGAAAATGCCACTTATAGAGCGTTTTATCAAATACGATCATACCAATTATTTCCCTTTTTTGTCCTTTTTTTCAAAATATCTCGCAGGTTTTGTAAATATGTTCTAAAGAGTAAGATCCTTTGGAAGCAAGAAACACTCCAAAGAATAGAAAATAGCAGACTCGGTTTAATTGAGTTTGTTCATGACTAGTAATGAAATGTGCAACACCAGCCACGCCCCGTCGCATTGGCTTAAGCGGAGCTCTGTTTTCAAAATTACTCAAATGAACTCAATGATCGCAAAGGACCAGAAATTATAATCTGCACTATGATGATGTACGGGGAGACGTTTTACGGCCGCCACACGGCACAGATACCAGTTGCAGTGAAGATAAATATGTTCTGAAAAGTAAGATCCTTTGGAAGCAAGGAACACGCCAAAGAATAGAAAATAGCAGACTCGATTTAAGTGAGTCTGTTCATGACTAGTAATGAAATGTGCAACACCAGCCACGCCCTCTAGCACCTGCAGTAAGCAGTATGTAGTATATGAGACAAAATATGTAGTGCAATACACAACTAGAAATGTTTTTCAGAGAAAAACTGATGTCCCCCCCACCAGCCCATTTCCAATGCCTCCTTATGAGTAAAAAAACCTGTACAATCAGAATACTAGGCAAATTTGGAGAAAATCTATCCACTGGTTCTAAAGATATCCATCATAGATGACTATTTCCTTGCAAATGAGGTCAAAATCTAATTAGCTCTTAAAGTTGATCCAATGATGTATCCATGCAAGTTTGGTAAAATTCCATCCATTGGTTCAGGAGATATAGTGAGTACAAGAAATTGTCATCTAAGTCTGCCAGTGACCTTGGAAATGAGGTCAAGGTCACCAAAATCTAATCAGCTCTTAACCTTGTCCCAATGATGTATCCATGCAAGTTTGGTGAAATTCCATCCATTGGTTCAAGAGATATAGTTGGTACAAGAAACTGTCATTTAAGCCCTCCAGTGACCTTGCAAATGAGGTCAAGGTCACAAAACTATAACAGGCTCTTAAACTTGTCCCAATGATGTATCCATGCAAGTTTGGTGAAATTCTATTCATTGTTTCAAGAGATATCTTGGGTACAAGAAACTGTCATCTAAGTCCTCCAGTGACCTTAAAAATGAGGTCAAGGTCACCAAAATCTAATCAGCTCTTAAACTTGTCCCAATGATGTATCCATGCATGCTTGGTGAAATTCCATTCATTGGTTCAGGAGATAAAGTAGTTGCAAGAAATTGTCATCTTAGTCCTCCAGTGACCTTGCAAATGAGGTCAAGGTCACCAAAAATTTCTCAGCTCTTAAACCTGTCCCAATGATGTATCCATGCAAGTTTGGTGAAATTTCATTTATTGGTTCAAGAGATATCATGTGTACAAGAAATTGTCATCTACTTCCTGCAGTGACCTTGAAAATAAAGTCAAGGTCACCAAAACTAATCAGCTCTTAAACTTGTCCCAAAGATATATCCATGCAAGTTTGATGAAATTCCACCCATTGGTTCTGGAGATATTGTGCATACAAGAAATTTTCATGCCATTTAAGTCCTCCTGTGACCTTGAAAATGAGGTCAAGGTCACCAAAATCTAACCAGCTCTTAAGCTTGTCCCAATTTTATATCCATGCAAGTTTGGTGAAATTCCATCGATTGGTTCAAGAGAAATCGTGCATACAAGAGTGTGACGCCAACCCTGTGACCTTGAAAATGAGGTCAAGGTCACCAAAATCTAATCAGCTCTTAAGCTTGTCCCAATGATATATACAAGAGTGTGACGCCGACGCTGACGCACCGGGAATCGCACTGAAAACAATATGTCCCCCCCCCCCCTCACCTTTAGTGGGGGGACATAATAATGGCCATTCCCCACCGCCTGTATAAAGCCCGAGACATACACCACCAACACAGACTCATACCAGCCTGCTCCTTTTCTATTTCTACACAAAGTTTATTGACTCAGAATAATCTTCATATGAGCCGCGACACGACAAAACCAACAATGTGGTGGTGCGCCCAGAGCAGCCTCAGATCAGCCTGGGCATCCGCCCAGTCTGATCAGAGTCTTCGCTGTCCGCATGGCGGTAGCTTAAACCCTTAGCTACCCTTTGAGCATTAAACAAATAGTCTGGTAAAACTGAACGGATGCCCAGGCTGATCTGAGTCTGCGCTTGGCGCACAACCACATTGTTGGTTTTCTCGTGTCGCGGCTCAATTATTATATAAATAAAGATTTAGACGTCATTTACAGAGACTGGTTTAGTCCAACTGTTGAAAATTGACAATAATCTGGTTTCCCGTGTCGCTTCTCATATGACCAAACATTTAGGCTTCGGATTACCTATAAAACAATAAAATGTCTGTCGCATGCCAGTTTTCTTTTCGAAAGGCTCTGGCAGAAATGGCTCCTAAATCGTAGCTGTCAATCTGAAACTGAGTATCAATCTGTACAGGATTATCAGATGTCTAGAATGACCCTCCTGCTTATCATGCAGAAACTTTATTCAGCCTATCTACTTACAGGGCCAAATCGGCAAACACCAACGATGTCGTCGTCCGCTAATATTTCAAATGCTCTATCTCTAAATACGTTGGTCGGTGCTTACTTTGATAACAAGTGAAACTAGAGGGAGGTATTCGAGAGAATACAGATATCTTCCCTTACTCGTTTGAATAATAAAGGTATAGTTTCCCTTAACCCACACTTTTCGTATCAGATGGCTGTCAAAATATTTTAAGTTCGTTGTGCAACTCACTTTGTATACATACGTTTCTGTTCTGATTAACTTCTCGTAACGACGTTCCCCAAGCGGCTCAGCGTTAAAAATACGTAACCGTAATATAGGCCTACATGCGTTTAGGACGAGAGTACCAGCTGTAACATAACATGATTCCCTGCGATATTAAAATTTTAGGCTGTGTATTCAGAACGAGATTTTCAGTCAAGTTTCCGCCTCCAGCCTGCTCTTTCGCACAGGCAGTCTTTGGACGAGGGACCTTGCACCATGCACAAAGGGACGTAGTTTTAGAGCAAATAGTAACCTGATTTGATTCTTGTCTATGCATAAGCGCTACGGTCCCTTTTTTACGCTCCTCTGTATGCAGCTATATTTGAAATAAATAACGGTCACTTGTAAAATACACTTGCCTCGTTCCCAGGCTACACTTCAGGAACTGACTGAATCAAGGATCCTTCGCTTTGTGCGAACATGATAGACTTAAACCAGTCTGTGCATCCTCGCAGCCTGTTTCCGCAGAGTGATTCCGTATAGCAATTAGGTTTGATCGGTGTGGCCAAAATCGCAGGCTAATTGTTATTATCTAATCGCATGCATTATAACATATGGCCCATTTTCGCTTCACAACTGAGCCGTCTATTTATAGGCGTTTGCAATACGAGTAACCAATTTACTGGCTCCAGGTTCGCGTATAAGCGTTTAATGCGGTGCCGTATCACCCCAGCTCTGTGTTTATTGACGGAACAATAAATCGCTAATTATTCAATTAGAATTTGTAGGCTCAAATATTCCCTTGTCCAGGCCCAGACGAACCCGTTGACTTGCACATTTTGTGGCTAGTTAGAGCAACTCTTCTGATCAAGCTCTTCACCAAAGTGTGTCATTTGGGAGGTTTTACTATGACTTGTACACTGCTGCATTTGCTATCGATTTTTCGTCTGCCTGAAACAGGTACTGGCTCTCGTTTCAGCTAAAGCGCTAGCTAACGCGGCTTATATTTCCCGGCTCTGTGTTAATCAAACGGAACAATTAATCGTTAATTACTCATTTATTATTCAATTAATCAAAAATCGCCTCGTACATTCGCTAGTCCATGCGAAGACGGACAAGCTGATATGCACAATGTATGGGTAGGTATAGCCGTTATTCAGATTTTTGTGGATAAAAAAGCGTCTTATGACAGATTTTGCAAAAGTGAACACAATATATCTTCCCATGCCATAGGCAAGGGAAGATATAACTAGAAAAGGCCATGTTTTGTAAAGACCATGTACATTGTCTACGACCTATCTACATAAAGTAATAAGTCAGCTCAATTTTATACTGATGATTACAGATTATATAATATTTTCTTTTCCTACACCTCAAAATATGTTATTACAATGCTTACATTGGGTACAAAGAAGCACGTTTTGAAAAGGCTATATACATGTTATACGGACTACATACATAAGGGTGCACATATTGGCACACGCCATATTTCATGATGTCTGCTAATATTTTATTATGAGCATCTCTAAATGCATTGGTACGCTGCTTACATTGCTTACAAGTGTAATTAGAATTGGCCATCTTTTGTAAAGAATATGCACATTGTGTACAACCTATGTACATAAGGTTTCTAGTTACATTGATTACAAGTGCTTACATGGATAACAAGGGAAACAGAAAAAAATCATCCTTTGTAAAGACTATGTACATTGTCATAAATTCGAGGCAAAAATAACGATGCCAATTACCAAGATAAAACCTCAAAGGGTTCTTTAGGTATTGTGATAAAACTTTTGTTTAATCAGAATGTCTAAGTCAGAAAGTCTTAACAAGGGAAATAACTGTTTTTCCATACTGACACAAAGTAAACTAATCTTCAACAGGCCGCTAATATTGTAATAGCAAATGTAGATAGTACATGTCCTATGAAAATCAGCTCTGTTAATCAAACAATTCAAAAGTAGGAATTTTCAGCATCCTTAAATTCACTGATTCTCAAGAAAGTGTAACTTTTGGGTGGTTAAGAAATCGAAAAAGTAAGCAAGTCATATAAAGATATTTCACTGTCATTTCACAACTTTGGTATCTCACGAAGCTAAATCTAAAGTATTGCACAGTAAATATCAGGTGAATTCAGATAACGAGAGACAACGTGAAGGCACCAAACTTTCTCTCGAGTATTCTACGAGTCGTGTATACCTATAGACTTGAAGCAATTACTGGAAGTATAAGGGTATAATCCACCGAAGAGGCAAGTGCTTTTATTTAGGACGAAGTTGAGCTCTAGAAATCTTAACTTTGTTATTTCTGAAAAAGCAAACTGCTCTTCCTCTACCAAAAAGGAGCAATACGACCTCACTGTACTTAACTAACAAGAAAGAAAACTATTCCTGCAAAACACATAAAGTTAAAGATTTGAAATCCTCAAGGAAAACTCCTGTTTTAAACTTTAAAACTGCAACCTGTCTGTATAAAACGCATATGCTTTATAGAGCATCTAGAATGGTTACACCGCTATTCATGTCTTCTGAACTGTCCCGTAAAATACACGTCCTTAAAATGTGACAGTGAACTGTTTGTGTTTAGATACAAATATTAACATAAATCGCTAAATGCGATATTGTTACATCAACAAGTTCTATGTTTGACCACAGAGAAGTGTTTGCGTTACAAATTGCAAGCCTGTTTGCTTTTTTACGTCAGCAGAACTGCTTTGCATTTCAAGTTCTTTTTCTCAGTTCTTAAATAGAAAAACTTGAAATCTCAATAGTTGTCATATGAGACTTTCCGACAAGAATATTTCAAGATACATGCATCTAAAGGTCAAGCATCTTTGACTTGTATATACTATGCTGTTATATGACAAAATACTACCATAAAATCATCTTATTAAGGCAATGAAACTTGTTTTAAGTTTGTAATTTACGGGACATTAATGTTGTATTTGATCGCACGATTTCTCAAGTCTTCCCACTAAGAAAATATCCAATTTGTGAGGAAAATAACACTTATATTACACTTATAGATAGCTAAACCGCAGAAGAACATCATTTCTAGCACCATATAAATTGCGAATTAAGCAATTTATTTTTGCAGAATTGAAATCTAACCAAATTTTCCAAAAAAAACAAATTAAAGTTACAGATAAAGAGAACAGATTACTCAGTCTAGGGCAGAGAATAAAGACACATATATCATAATTGATTTAAAACATAATTTCTTATCCTCAGGTTTGTCGGAACGAGTTTTCTTTAAAGAACTGCTATTAAATGTAACTGTATTTTACGGGACACATTTCTGTATTATACGGGACTGCTCGAACGTCGATTTATTGCCTAAAAATAGACCATAGTGTATCAGTGTTTCATTTTAATTGCCGAATACAATCAGTGGAAAATATTTAGCGCATATATGGACATATCAAATTCAGTTTAAGAAGTAGGTAAATACTAAATGAATATTTTGTTGAATCAAGAAATCATAATATGAAAAATTCAAAAACTGAAAATTTCTCCCATGTTTTCAGTCTTTTTCAGCTTCCGATTGGCCGTTCATGTGTACATTTTTAAATGAATAAGACGATGTGCCCTTTTTTAAGAGTGTATAAGCTTCTTGCTGGGTCCATTCTTGTACTACTCAGAATTACTGTCCCGTATAATACGTCCTGTAAAATAAATTTATGAAACGTGAAACTTATTTTCTATGAAGCATATTCGTTAAGGGTTACGATAGTTGTCCAATGACCAGTAACGGTTGTCTCCTTTCTACGACAGGCAATAGGTGTCTGTCTTGTTTATATACTGGCTGACTTTGGCTTGCTCGTAAAATACACTTGAAAAATTACGTTTTTTAAAAATACTAAGGACGCGTCAAAACAAAATTTGAATTCAGTTGATAGTAAAAAAACTATTTACGGCCTGTCAGAGTGACTGATTATGACCTCCTTGATGAAAAAACAAACCTTGTTAGCCTCATCCGAAACTTTGAAATGCATTGTTAATGCTTGGGCTCGTAGAATACACAGAACTCAGTGACAAGAAACGGTCATGAGTTAAGAAAAAGCATTGTGTTCCAACGTATACCCAATAATCACTAGTCGTAACAACTCGATAAAACCAAACTTTCCAAGTCAAGACTATTTGCTTCACGCCAAAAGTCTTCAAAAGAATTTAAGGTAAATATTGACATCTTTAATTATGACATGCAAAAAATAGGGGGTCCTTCAGTATCAGGTATGATAATGTGAGTCTTTCCGTGTATTTGAATCAATAGTATAACTTAAATATTTTAAGTAGTAGCAGAAATTTCTGAGCATGCACTTATTTGATTTAATCGACAACTCAAAATAAAATTATACATGCGTTTAAATCCATGACACCATTCGTTACACTTTCTTGAGAATCAGTGAAAAATTTTAAGTTACCATTAAAAATGATTTATATCATATGTTGCTTTTGTTCCAATTCTCGTAACCAAGAGGCCCCCTGCAGGCTCAGCGGAAAGATTATCAGAACCAATTATATATGAATTTTCAAAACCATACGTCAAGCTCGATCATGGTTTTAAATTTGCCCAACAATCATTTGAGCCGCGACATGAGAAATCCAACAATGTGGTTGTGCGCCCAGCGCAGACTCAGATCAGCCTGGGCATCCGCCCAGTCTTATCAGAGTCTTCGCTGTCCGCATTGAGGTAGCTTAAACCCTTAGCTACCCTTTAAGCACACAGAGAGGATTCTGATCAGACTGGGCGGGTGCCCAAGCTGATCTGAGTCTGCGGTGGGTGTACAACCACATTGTTGGTTTTGTCATGTCGCGGCTCGTTTTTTATTTGCATTTCTCACTTCCAGCCTGTACAGTAAAGAACATATTCTTAGCATACATATGATTTGAGAAATCGTAAAAACGTGGTTTCCGTCTATTTTGGACAAAGGGGAAGCAACTCTTATAGTGCAAGGTCAACGGACTTAAAAAAACAACACATAAATACAAGGGTTGATCCAGGAGTAATGGCACAGTATTGGTTGCGCGCTTATCTATCGTAGCATTATTATAAAAATTGTATCAAGCTACACTGAAGTTCAGTTCTGATTTACAGAATAAATTTAAAGTTGAAATATGTTTCCGTTCCAATTATATAGACGTTTAAAGGATGCCACCGACGCCATCGCGCCGCACGTTAAAATAACGTAAATTACATGAACATACTTTTCAAAGGCAATCACATAATCAAAATCATACTAACGCGCCAAATCAAATGAAAATTTGATACGAGGGCGAAAATATTTCTGCCGCCCACTGTTGAAACTTTAATATCGTCACTGCAGATTGAAGTGCGATAGCTAGTGCTAATGCTAGTTACTGCCGAGTAAATGAATGTTGATTTCTGACAAAAGCGTCAGCGGAAAAATGTAGGGTTTTGTCACAAATTATGAATATAATCATTAGAAACTCCAGAGCTGCTTAGTTAGACATGTGGTGACAGTGAATAAGCGGCTTGTGTCAAAGTACAATCAGTGCTGTAAAGGTGCAGATATGTCGCTAGAGGAAGTCCGAAAACCGGAAGACCTTTATTTGCAATTTCAGTCCATAACGCCACTCTTGTTTGGACCCCATTTATGAAGATCGATGTTCTAAAATTCGAATGTATTGTGCAAATTCTTGAACATGAGCTGTGGAGCTGTTCAAATAATATTGAAAATGGGATACACATGGGTGAACAGACATAAGTGCTATGCTGAAACAACGAATATGCTACTTTCGACATGACACAATGTCGAAACTTTCTTTCGAACGTCAACAATGTCATTGGCGTGCGGCGCGTGTCGTTACCATGCTTTCTGTCTATCTCGATATCTCAATTACTGTGCACTATATCTTTATGACATTTTCAGACTATAATGCAAATAGGTTAAGGTACTTGGATACAAAATTTTGTTGCTCTCTCTCTTTATTCTACACGATTTTATAGCTGCAGTGACATTACTTCTGGATCAACCCTCATACTTGTCTGATCATTTTTATGAGCTATCTCTATATGAAAACACCCAGGCTCAGTCATTCTAAGGCTAATCATTAGCAAACAAATGTCTGTTGAATGACATCCTGATGTCTGAATACTAAAATACATCGAGGATCTTTGACGTTTCAGTGTAAGATCGATTTTATTTCACCGAATGAACACCAAAAGCAGTATTTTACACGATTGGCGAAGCCACAATTGAAAAATCCACTTTTGGTGTTCATGAGTGAAATAAAAATCGATCTTACACTGAAATAATCAAATTTTCTGTTTCTTTTATGCTTTAAAAATGCAATAGTTTAGGTTATTCCAATGCGTTAGCCATCACGACAGAGACACAACTTTTTCTTTAGTCGTTTTTCGCCATATTTGGTGCTTCCAGCGTGTTCACTGTGTATGATATCGGTTGTAAACAAAGTTTGCAACTGAAAAATAGATTATCATTTCATTTTGATAAACGGATCTCAAGAAATTTGCTAAGAAAGAATGCCTACAGAAGAATTAGGCGGCCTTGCGTCGCGTGCGCTAATAATGTTTCGTTGGCGCGTTCAGTGACGTCATTAAAGTCGTAATGACGTGCAAACATGCGAGACGTAATCTATGTCAGGCCGGATAAGGTTTAGTCAATTAATCAACAAATAAATGAGACTTTTTCACAAAAAATCCTATTTTTGAAAACAGTGAAATCGAAATGATAATTTCACTGCTTGAAACAGTGAGATGATCAGTTTCGATTTCATCGAGAAATCTCTATAATTCATTGAAAAGTATAAAAGAAAGTTCTGTTGTTACTAGACAATGCCACTAGCCAACTGTCAGCTTTGTCTATGGCAAAATCTTATCTTTCTGGCAATTATGGGTATATAACATTTCTTTAAGCTGTATTTCTAACAGTTATTAGCTAGATGATGCAAACATATGTTACAGTAGATTACTCTGAACATTTTTGCTGCCAATTTAGTCTAGACTGTTACTGTCCCTGATTTAATTTTGCTCATAATTATAACAGAAGGAACTATTTCCGAAAACATTGTTAACATCATAGTTGTCGCATCTTATGCCAGACAAATTGTGTCCAGGGTTCGAGGTTATAAAACTTGAGAATAATCTTAAACTCAAAATAAAGCACACTGATTTGTTGCTTCCGAGCATGTATGTGCTCGGAAGCAGCCAATTAGTGTGCTTTATTTTGAGTTTGAGAATGTACTCAAGTTTTATAACCTCTGGGCCAGAGAAGCAAGTACAACAGAACTTATGGTCTTGTTAGCTAGAGACCACATTTATTAAGTGTAGGACTGGTCTTGACTATTTCACTCCATGACTGTTTTGCTTAATAGGCTGTTTCTATATGAACCGAGTAAGGAATTCGTTCCTATACATTTTAACTCCTGGTCACGACTAATGTCCATTCTATGAGATATTTATTTGTTCCGACAATTAACTCATTCTCACGAGCCATTCACTTTTTATCTCGCATCAACCCTACGGGTTATTAACTCTTGACTTTAAAAGAACGTTGAAAAGTCGCATCAAACACGCACAAAAATAAGCAGCTGAAAGCTTTTTGTCCAGTCATGCTTGCTTAACGAGGCACGAAACAACAGCAGGCACATTATCTCGGAGTGCCGTGTTTTTTGTGTGAACATTTACAAGTTAGTCGGTTTAATAGGATGGACACCCGCAGCTGACGTTCAACGTCACTGTAACCATCGACCGCCACCCTGATACCACTTTCTCCAGCTCAGGGCACATTGGCGGATTTTTTGGATTGACGAAAATGATCGGGCCTTGCCGCCTCCCAGCAGGTACATGACGCCGAAATGGCGTCGTACTGACGTCGCTTCGGCGTCAGTACTACGTCAGTTGACGTCATTTGCCCGCTGGGCTGTGGGCGTCAAAACAATGAGCCTCGGTAGGAAAGACGAATACTCAACTACTTGCTTAAGGCAAGGCGCACCAAAATCTCGTTTGAAAGATTTAGAATCATTCCAGTCTATGAATTATTACATAAACATAAAACACGTAAGAACAAACCTAGCTTGCAACTGACGTTTTAATGACGTCGCATCGAGGTCGATGTGACGAGATGACGTCGCATCGACAAAAGACCTACGTCATTCCGATGCCATCTGCCCGCTAAGAATAGTACACCAGTCATTTGCAACCCCGACTAGGGTCAGGTCGTGTAAATTCGGATAGCAGTTTAATTGGACAGTGACATTATTCCTTAGTATGTCAGTTGTTTGGAATTAAAACAAAATTAACAGACTGAGTGTAAACAGTGAAAATCATGATGAGACGGCTCATTTTGAGCCGTCTCATTTGGATTTTCACTGTTTGCTATGGTATTTCCGAATTTATCCGCTGTCCGAAGTAACCCGACTTGACCCTACCACCGGTCCGAGGAACTGCCGGGGAGGTCAAGCCTAAAGCACGGTATTTTTACTTAAGTAAGTTGTCCATGCAGCGCCGTGCATATGCAGTGCTTTTGATTAGCTCTTATGATAGCGCCCAAACTGTTCAACATAGTTCCGAGAGAAGGGGATGGGTGGGTGGTTGTGAAGAGGCGGGATGGGGGCAGCTTTGAATAGGGATATGATCAGACATTTTTGACAAAGACCAAAGGCATCGCCCTGCAAACTACTGGCGCATATTATGTTTCTACGGTTCTGATTTAAACTACTGGCGCATATTTTGTTTCTACGGTTCTGATTTAAACTACTGGCGCATATTTTGTTTCTACGGTTCTGATTTCCGTAGCTAGGTTGTGCTCTCCTACAATTCATAATTTACCCCCAAAACCATAAAACATGTAATTCATCTAAATATAATGTTTACCGAAACAGTAGAACTGAATGTAACCAGACGCCACGAAAATGGCCGTAGAGACTACCATATCGCACTTTCGTTGAAAAAAAACCCCGCAAATTCCAGTGCTAGGCATCAGTATAAAACCAGATCATCAATATAAAACCAGATCAAAAGACATTGACATAGATACGAGGGATGTTCAAAAAGATCTGTTTGTGACTTCATATAATGGTAAGCATCATAAAGACAGAACTTCTGATAGCAAAAAAATGCATTTAGACATGATATGTCTGGACAACTCTGCAAATGCTCTGCATATTTCATAAAAGACCCTTTTTAACGTCTTTGAAAAAGGTATATCCTGCAGCCACTGCATTTTTTTTCACTTTGGAAGGTCATAATTCATATATGAGCAATCTTTATATTTGTTTCATCATTGATACTTAAACATAGTCCCAGGCAACTGTGTCCTATAGATATCGCGGAAATTATATTTAAACTAGGTTCCAAACTATTCCGTGGATTTGGATTAGCTGCATTTTAGTGGCAGCAAATTCCCCCTTTCTCCTAAAGTTATCGTGATTTTGTAACGAAAACAAATGCCTTAGCATTCAAAATATTGTTCGGACGAGCTTTTATATGCTCAAATTTGAAATTATCAAAAAATTAAAATCAAGATAAACTAGAAAATGTGTTTATGAAACACTATGCCCCCAACTATATGCTTACCTCTGAAGAAGGCTTATCCCATAATGTTTGTACCTTTGTACCATAGGCTACAATCCACCAAGTCAAAAATGGGGCTTAACTAGGTCATAAATATACAATTTTTTTCAAAAGTTAAGCAGATCATCTACATCTTGGGCAGTGTCATCCTGCAAAATGCCATGATCCTAGCATCAGGGGTTCTTGAGATATTTTGTTCACAAGGTTCCACAGGCTAAGTTGAAAAAGAGGCATATCTCTAGAAAAACATGACAGGCAGAAAAAAGAAAAAACACATGTTGGCTTATTTTCCATACTGATCATGTGTATAAAGTTTTCAAGTCCTTAGCTCTTACCTTTCTTGACCATATGTTGAGGTACCTTTGTACCATAGGCTTCAATGCACTAAGTCGAAAAAGGTGAAAAAGGTGCTTAACTAAGCCAAAAATTTATGATTTTTTTTTTCGAAATGTAATCAGGTCATCTACACCTTTGGCAATATCTTCCTGCAAAAAATCATGATCCTAGCATCAGGGGTTTTTCAGATATTTTGTTGACAAGGTTCCATAGGCTTACAATGCACTAAGTCGAAAAAAGGACATAACTCGATAAAAAATTCACATTTTTTTTTTCAAAAGTTAATCAGTTCATCTACTTATCAATACTAATAAGGTGGCAAAGTTTCAAGGCTCTAGCTGAAATACTTTTTGGTTTAAACAATATTTTATTCAAATAAATACATATATAGTTAATACAATACATAATGGTACAGGATTTGGCAGTAAGCAAAGTGCTTATATAAAAGCCATCTCCTGAAATACGTTTTGAGATAAGATTTTGACAAGATTTCCTTATGATTTTTCCAAAGGGGCGTAGCTCCAAAAACGGAGACAACTCGGAAGATAAAAACATACTGTTCGGCTATTTTTTTATGACGAATCCATATGTGAAATTTCAAAACTCTAGCATGCACGGTTCCTAAGATATGGTATGCATTTACAGGTTCCATAGGCTTACAATGCACTAAGTCGATAAAGAGACATAACTCGATCAAAAATTCACGAATTTTACAAAAGTGAATCAGTTCATCTACTCATCAGTCCTAATAACCTGGCTAAGTTTCGAGGCTCTAGCTAAAATACCTTTTGAGATATCTTGTTGACAAGATTCCCTTATGATTTTTTTCAAAGGGGCGTAACTCTAAAAAGGGAGACAACTCGGACAAGAAAAAAAATACATGTCAGTTATTTTTGATGATAAATCCATTTGTCAAATTTCATAACTCTAGCATGCACGGTTCCTAAAATATGGTATGCATGACAGGTTCCATAGGCTTACAATGCACTAAGTCGAAAAAGGGGCATAACTCGATCAAAAATTCACCTTTATTTTTTAAAAGTTAATCAGCTCATCTACTTATCAGTCCTAATAAGCTGGCTAAGTTTCAAGGCTCTAGCTAAAACACCTTTTGAGATATCTTGTTGACAAGATTTCCTTATGATTTTTTTCAAAGGGGCATAACTCCAAAAAGTGAGACAACTCTGACAAGAGAAAAAATATATGTCAGCTATTTTTTGATGACGAATCCATATGTGAAATTTCAAAACTCTAGCATGCACGGTTCCCAAGATATGGTATGCGTGACGAACGGACGGATGGACGCACGCACGCACGGACAACCCAGAAGCAATATGCCCCCTCAACTTCTTCGAAGTTGGGGCATAAAAACGAAAGTGCCACAATCTTCAAATACGACGTTGACATCGATTTCAATAACGTCATAAGAACTGCGCAATACTTCGAAAGAAATTGCTACCCTTATAGCTTTTAAATGAATATTGAAGGCAACAACTGACAAACAGCTGACAAAAATTAATTTTGTATTTACAAAGATTCTTGCCCTTAATGACTCACTGAAAATAAACTCACATAAGAACTTAACCAAGTGGCATGACTCAGCCCTAATAAAATGCGTTGTAACTCAATAAGAAATCTTTCCAAAGCGTTTGATATCATGTAAAGGCAAAATGTATTGCTTTCAGTAAATGCAAAGCAGTTGTCCCCAGCATGCCCCTAAACAAAGTTATGCGGCGGGAATCAGAACTTTATGAACAACCCTCGACCCTCGTAAATAAACAACTTTTTGTCGTTTAATAACATTAGTCTTGCAGGGTTTTATTTCAACAAACATGAGTAATCAAACGCTTAAAGGGTTCCTTCAAACTGAAAACATAGTCCAAAGAAGGAACATGGGGCATACTTCGAAGTTTCGGCTACTCAAGCCTCATCGGTGACCCTTGCAAGAAATGGTGACGAAAGGCTCAGAGAAAAGCATACTGTAATGAGAAAATCGATTCAAAGTAAGATTAGTATTAATTCGGGTCCAAATGAATAAAAAATCAATTGTCTCGAATAAGAGTCTAAACCAATCAAAAATTACTGATTTCTCAGAATATAACAGCGATTTGCATGCACATGCACATACATTCGCGTATTAAGTAGGATGGACGAAGGCCTATTGAACAATTAGCTTCTGTCTCAGCAGGCACATGACGTCCAAATGACGTCGCCAGGACGACGTCATTTCAACTTCATGTGCTTAATGGGGCACTATGGTCATATTCAACACTCCTGCTTTTCCCTATCAAATTGCAACCCTTGAATTTACAAAAATAAGCTTCTTATTTATGATTCCAGTTGGAGAATACCATGCTTGATTTGTTATTTTATAATCAAGATGGACTTACGTCTAGACATCATCTCTAATTACTGTTTTCTCATTTCAATTAGGTTAAATAACATCATTTGCAGTAAATTTCTTGTAAGCTGTTTCGGCAAAAGATGTCATTAGACCTACTGAAATAGCTGCACTCTTTATTCCTACCTTGCGACGGCATAGTATAATACATAGAGATGGAACGGGCTGGTATGGAATGGAAAGGACAAGGTAACCTACATTCCACTGGTTACAGTTTCTTACAGTTTGTTCCCAGACTTCAGTGCCGGGAATGGTACTCTTTTATTTCATGTAAAAGTACTGTCCTAAATAAGTAGCATTCACCCTTCCGAAGCCTTGCCTACTTTAAACATCTCTTCATTAACTGTAAGGTTAATCACGGACTTATTGTGGGACATTGAACATGTGCGTTTTTGTTTGTGGGACTATGTCATGTGTTAAGTTGTTGCTGCATAGGTCAGTTATACACTATCAGCTGACTTTTGAGTGACACTCTAGGTATGGCTCGGAAAGGTCTATAAGGGACAACGGATTTTCTCACCAACTGGACAAGAATATCACTTTCTAGAGCCGCCTGCTGCCTCAGCCTAATCTCAAAAAAGGTGTCTCAAAATGTCAACCATTGCTTAATACAGCCCAATCTTGCTAATTTCAACCACTCCACTTATTACCTTTTATGTAAGTTACATCCAAAATATGAAATTGACACCCAGTGATGTACAGGAAATGTCAATGAAGATTTCTGATTAGCTGTAAGCCATGCAAAATGTATGAACAAGGTGAAATTAATTACACACATGTCACATGTTCCTACTATGAATTTGACCAGATGTAACGTCAGGGCTCTAAAATCGGGACACTATATAAATTTAATGCAATCGGCCTATAAATGGAATAGTTGTGATTGCGGTACTGTAATCCAAATTGGGAATGCAGATGAAATGGCAAACAGTGTAGACCCATATCAGACTCCTTAAGGAGCAGTCTGATCTGGGTCTGCACTGTTTGGTCAACCCTGTCAAGGGAATGCAGGTGGAGTGGCAATCGGTGCAGAACCTTATCAGACCGCTTTAGGAGCGGTATGATCTGGGTATGCGCTGTTTGCTCATCTCTATCTGTCCCAACATTTGAAGTTTGCGGCATATCGGAACTATTCTGTAAATAGGTAATTATATACCTTGATCCAAATGAAATGTCAGGGCGGTAACAAATATGTACTGGCAATCACTGTCAAATTCGATCAGTCCACTAGAAGATTCGGTAGAATAAATTTTGCACGCATGTTCAAGTTCACTAAGCATAACGCATTGTTATTGTACCTCCTGTCACCATATTTACTGTCGTGTATGAAAGACATAACTATATTGATACAAAAAAGGATGAAGGAAGGTGCATTTTATTAAGATGATAATGATATTCTGCGTGCGCAAGGAAGCGTCGTTTACGGTGTAGCGAATAATTCCGCCGCCGCGGGATTCGAACTAGGTAAGCCAGGGCTTAGCAGACTGCGCTTCCGACGTTTATATACTTATAACATCCATGATCCCAGTATTCGCGAATCTCTCATGGCTCGCAAAATGAAACATTTCACGAATATTGGAAGTCTTAAATTATAGGGTGTAAACTGCCAAGACGTCGTATCAACGGTGATGCACTTCTAAAAGCAACATTACGACATTCTTTCAGCGGGTTTGTGCCCATTGGATGTTTTGCCGCAACTGCAATACTTGAGACATGCCAAAATAATGTTTTTTATACAATGTGCAGATTACCGGAGTAAAAGCGAATCATCAGATCAGCCTGCGCATCCTCCCTGTATAAAAATCAGCTTCTTTCTTATTGTGTACGTGATGTATTGGGACATAACACATATGTGGGCCGTTTTTATCACTTGAAAAGGTGCACATAATGGGAATAAAAACTCTGTACGTACGAAAAGAAAATATTTTGATCATAAGGACATGTTGTCGTCTCCGTTTACATAGGCGATATTTGGATCATAAAGAATATACAAAGTGAATTTGGTCACACAGGCTGTAAACTTCGCAAGCAAAGACTAATAAGTCCACTTTGCTTCTTATTTTGTTTATTCGTAAGGAACAAAGTGGACTTAGTACACTTGGCTTGCGAAGATGACAGGCCGTATGATCATACATGAAGATCAGGAGTTGGGCTGTATATGTACTAAGATAGCATGTGCGAAGGGCGAAGACTCAGATAAGCTTAGTGCATTCATTTTATCCCTATCTATGTATGGCAAACCTTTAATTCGTTACTGAAAAAGCGAAACTTATTGAAAGTGTGAACAAAAAAGACTAGCGCCGGCCTGCTGATCTAGTGGTCCCAAGCTCGATTCCCGGAGGAGTTCTCAATCGTAAACCGAGCTCCATTGCACAGAGCCTTTCATTATCACCCTCCCATCGTCCTGATATTGCTGAAATACTCCTGAAGAGGACTTAAATCGCAACTCATCTATCCATCCCTTTTTGATCGACGTTGTACAAGGACAGGTAATATGGCTAGCCACGTGCGTCTATTGTTGGCTATACCGCATATCCACTTGTTGCATAACTCTTGTGACAGCTAAATAATTTTTGTTACCGGTGAGTGAGCAGCGTGTATGTCCTGTGCCCCTTTTTGTACAATAGAAAAGTCTAGGGGAAGGTACAAAGATAACTCCGCCCTGACAATTCTTTTGGATCAGGGTATACCTTGATCCAAACGAAATGTCAGGGCGGTAAAAAATTTGCGCTGGCAATCACTGTCAAATTCGATCAGTCTACTAGAAGATTCGGTAGAATAAATTTAACGCATTGTTATTGTACCTGTTGTCACCACATTTACTGTCGTGTATGAAAGACGTATCTATGTTGATACAAAAACGTAAGAAGGAAGGTGCATTTTATTAACATGATAATGATATTCTGCGCGCAAGGAAGCGACGTTTACGGTGTGACTTATTCCGCCGCCGCGAGATTCGAACTAGGTAAGCCAGATCTCAGCAGACTGCGCTTCCGACGTTTATATAACATCATCCCTGTGCGCAAATCCTTAAAATAAGAGTCATCATAGTGCCTAAGTCGGGCACACCCTGCATATAAATACTCGCGACATATTTGTGAATCTCTCTTGGCTCGCAAAATGAAACATTTCACGAATATTGGAACGCTTAAATCATAGGGTGTAAACTGCAAAAGCAATGTTGATAAACGTCGTATCAACGGTGACGCACTCTATATCTGAAAACAACATTGTGTCAACATTGACATTAATACGACGACCTTTCAACGGGTTTGTGCCCATTGGATGTTTTGCCGCAACTGCAATAATTGCGACATGCCAAAATAATGCTTTTTATACAATGTGCAGATTATCGGTGTAAATCGGGCATCAGATCAGCCTGCGCATCCTCCCTGTATAGTAATCAGCTTCTTTCCTATTTTGAACATGATGGATTCAGACATAATACGAGTACATTGTTGGACCTTTTTTTTAAAACTTGAAATGGGAAGAAAAACACTAGCCTGTACAGTCTGTACTTTCGAAAGGAAAATATTTGGATCATGAGGACATGTTGTCGTCTCCGTTCACATAGACGATATTTCGATCGTAAAGAATATACAGAGTGTATTTGGTCATACAGGCTGTAAACTTCGCAAGCAAAGGCTGCTAAGTCCACTTTGTTTCTTATTTTGTTTGTTACGTAAGGAACAAAGTGGACTTAGTGCACTTGGCTTGCGAAGATGACAGGCCCTATGATCATACATGAAGATCAGGAGATGGGCTGTACATGTACTAAGATAGCATGTGCGAAGGGCGAAGGCTCAGATAAGCCTATGCAATCATTTCTTCCCTATCTATGTATATGGCAAACCACAACTTATGTTCTTTATTTCGTTACTGAAAAAGCGAAACTTAGTGAAAGTGTGAACAAACATGACTAAAGTCAGTCTGTGCATCCTCGCAGCTAATCTGGTAAATTTAAAGAGTAAATGATTGGCGTCGCGTGGATAGATACCATATGGCCTGCTGATCTAGCGGTCCCGAGCTTGATTCTCGAAGGCGTTCTCAATCGTAAACCGGGTTCAATTGCACAGAGCCTTTCATTATCAGCCTCCCATCGTTTTGATATGAAAAAAACTGCTGAAAAGGACGTAAAATCGCAAGTCAATTCATCCCTTTTTGATCGGCGTCGTACAAGGACAGATAATATGGCTAGCCACGTGCGTCTATTGTTGGCTATACCGCATATCCAGTTGTTGCATAACTTTAGGTTGTATTTGCAAGTTTTGTCACAGCTAAATAATGTTTGTTACCGGTGAGTGAGCAGCGTGTATGTCCTGTGCCCCTTTTTGTATAATAGAAAAGTCTAGGGGAAGGTACAAAGATAACTCCGCCCTGACATTTCTTTTGGATCAGGGTATATCTGACTGTCAAAATACGTAGAGATCTGGACAGGTGGGAAGTTTGTGTGGTTGACCCCCCCCCCCCCCCCCCCTTGGCTCTTTTTTCATGTGCGCTGAGTCCGGTTTGGGGAGAACCAAACTGGATTACGCGGCACGTGTTCTGTGGGAGTGGTGTGGAGCGGGAGGGGGTATATTTTCTTTATATTTGTGTATTTGCTTGTTTTTGTCTATTACCCACAAACTCCGGACCTGTCAGAAACATCTAAACTTTCTTACCTTGACTCCTGTACATAGTTTCTTTTTTTTCACATATGTAGAATAAGATCTTAAATATACACATGTAAATTAGATAGATACAGCCAATGTGGCATAGCTAATCAGGTGATCTAGTTTTGACAGCCTATGAATGAAATAACCACGCCCAACAATAATCGATTGGATGAAATTACTGGTGTGTATCGGGTATAGATATGTTATTGTTGTTATATTTCGTGCTGCACGTTTTTATTTCATTCATATTTGATGATGAATCGATCCGCATTGCGTGAAGAGGGGCTTTGAGTCATGTGCGTGGAGGTGTTATTGCTCGGATCACACTGCGAGTTTGCGCAGGAAGGTTAGGGTCTTCAGTTTTTATTTTCCTAAGTTCCTCAGGAAGTACGGACTATTTAATTAAAATGGGGAGGGGACCCTGGCCGGCCAGCCCGGAAGCGCGGTTTGATCTGGGTCTCCGCTACTAGCACTTGTTGCCGGGTACCTCTTCGTGCGACGCCTAATATTTTTCATTTATGTTGCCAACTGATCTCTTTATCTTTAACTGCCTATCTTCCTTTCTGGATTTACCATGTAAGTCCATCTTAATGTTTGGACGTGCATGCTAAAGCAAACAGTGCAGAGCTGGTCAGACTGCACTCTGATCCGCTACTGCACTGTTTGCAATCCTGTCAATACTTTCAATTAGTAAAATATTTATGTTATAAAGGCAGGTGCAACGTTAAAACAGATATATAGTAGAGTAGGGGTGTGTTTTGAATGTATATGTGATTTTGTTTCATATTTTTCTTTTCTTTAGGTCCGTTTTGCCATAGGATCAAAATTATTGTTTTGTTTGTTGCTCCTCATGTTGTTACATTATGTAAACTGAGAGTAATAATAAAGTTCAACTACAAATAGAAAATAAATTTCATGTTTATGGGAATGGTCTCAACAAGAAGTTAAAAATTCAATGATTATTTTATTTTATAAAATATAATGGATGAGAAAAATAAGCATTGATGGGAATGAGGTTTCGACAAGGAAACCTCAGCCTCGTTTTCAGATTATTTAAGTCTTATGCTCGGCAAGCCTCGCATAAGACTTAATAAGATGAATACTAGCATGAGATTTTCTTGGCTGGGCCTCAACCCCATCATAGCTTCTATTAATCCCTGCCAGTTCAGGCCATTCCATGTTTTCAAATATGCCCCTTCCGACATACTTCGTTAGTCGGCTACTTTATATTCTAGAGGCAGTATGTAGACTGTTATCTGTTTTGTTGTCAATTACAGGCTTAAATCGACTGGAATCGTTTGAAGTTTTTTTCTCTGTTTACATCCAAATTGCATTTTAGGAAATATGTCTGATGTGCATTATTGAATTTGAATTATAGCAACGCTTGAGAAACATGCCGCAGACTTCTTCAGCTGGTAAATAATTGACTATGCTTATTTTCCCGAATTAGAGTTGACGTAAATGGGTACATTTTCAGGCGGTGGGGGAAGGCGGGGTAGCGGGGATGGGGCGGGGACAATCCATTTTTATTTAGTAGCAGTAGCTTTCAAGCATTAAGGAAAAGACGTTGCTCCTATATAAATCTTTCCTATAACAGTATAGGGTCGAGTCAGCTAAATTGGGACAACAGGTAAATTCGGACAGTGACATTTTTCCTTTATATGTCAGTTGTTTGGAATTAAAACAAAAATAAGTGCGCAAACAGTAAAAATCCAGAAGAGACGGCTCATAATTGCGCAAACAGTAAAAATCCAGATGAGACGGCTCATAATTGCGCAAACAGTAAAAATCCTGATGAGACGGCTCATTATGAGCCGTCTCATCTGGATTTTTTACTGTTTGCAATGGTATGTCCAAATTTACCTGCTGTCCGAATTTACATGACTTGACCCTAACCTCTTTGAGAAGGCTTTCGCCGCTTATGGAAGTAAACAGAAAGTCACAAAAGTTGTCGTTTCGCAAAAATTGCGGAAAACAAGGGAGCGAACCTATTCTCCTTATGGATACATTCGTGGAGTTTAAGATTCGGGATGTTTACCATCGATTTTTCTTTCTTTCTTCTTTTTTTTTTTTTTTTTTTTTTTTGGCTTGCCGTCTCGGCGGCAAGCCAGTATTCAAGTGGTTTAGTGATACCGAGTTATTTTCGGAAGAAACGATACGTCATACTTAGTCGGAAAATACCTGGACAGTGTGTACTGCAGTGTAGCGCAAAGCATTAGCTTTCCCAAAAATCATGCAGCGGCGTCGCGAAAAATAGGCCTTAGGGCATCGCATAATCTGACTGGTCAGAGCAGCCGGCACACTGTCCAGCGCCGGTGCCTTCATGGGATCTGATCAGTCTTTTTCGGCATAAATATTCTTCATGATTATCCATGATGCAGACTGCATCATTCATGCTGAGGATAGACTGATAAGACTGCGCTTATGCCGGAGTGGGCTGATATGTGTATCTGTAAAAAACTGAAAGAGCAGAGTTCAAATTTATTGTTTAGATTTAGAAACAAGCGCTTTTGACAATTTTCTTCTCTTATCACATTAACTGAAAAAAAATGTATTCCGTGTATCTAGAGTTTATAGTTTATTAAAGTCTCATTTTGGTGTACAACATAACAGTACGTACATGTTTATATACAGACATATAAAAAATACACTAAACCATTATAAGAGACTATGTACATCATGCATTACATATAGATTTAATTTATCACCGCAGATAAAGGCTCCACAGATGTAAAAAAAAATAATAATATAAAAAAACATACAGCGAACATTGAATATTTTTTCCACTTACGTGGCACTGCATCCATGGTGCCAGAGTACAGTCACTTCCTAAAAACTACACACTGGAATCAATGGTTTCCCCCTCCTCAGCCACACGGCGCATGAATTTACCAAAAGCGGCACAGTCGGGTACAGAGAATCATGTGGCGGAAACCAATGTCAAAACAGCATGCCCCCCCCCCCCCCCCTGCACCGACTTTGTGCACCGTAATACATGCTCCGTGAGGATGAAAAGGGGAAACACTTTGGAAAAAAAAGTCTACTATGTGGGAAAAAATCAGAAGGTTAAACGAATAAATATTCTGGAAGTAAACAGAATTTCCGCCGTGTGCATCCAAGATACGCATTACAATAAATGTGTGGCTTAAATGCTTGTATGTAGAACTGACCGTGGTATGTATGTAAAAGTCGGTAATGTCGGTGAGTACTTAACGCTTACGCATTGCAACAGGCCTTTCTATGGCACAAAGTGACATATTATGTACACATTTTTAGCATCTGATAAATTTCCTTTTGGCCATCAACATGTTCATGAATAGCCTGAACAATGATACAGAAAAAGGGGACAATTCGGAGTTGTTAACATTTGAAGCTCAGAATTGTTAAAATTTGAAACTGTTAGGGATTCACTGACAGCTTTATGACAAGGGAGGGGTTGGTTGGTTGGTGCGATGATGCTGGGTATAACTTCCAGTGCCGGGGCGTCCTACTTATTTGGATTATAGTAGAACAAGGGCCTACTGTGCTAGCGGTAGGTGCGGGTTGGGGTGTGTGGACATTTTTCTTACTTTTATAACACTCTCTAATGTTGCCTTCTTAGTTCAGCTATACAAATATACAGAGAAATATTTACACTCAACGACGATTTCCTTAGATGAACCTATACTGGGCTGACGGTGTTCATACATCCACGAACAACACACATTCATGCAATCTTACGCGTAAGCAACGTCACGGATAGTTCAAAAAGATGATTTGCCGACGTAACGATTGATATACGTCATGTCATAGTGACAGCTGCTGTACTTCAATACCAACACGTAACTATTATTCGCCCTTTGCTTGGCGTTTAATTAGTCAGAACTTCACGAATGAGTAAACAAAATTGATGTAAAAACATAGCATAAATATAAAAGATAAATTTCATTTGTCGGGAGTTCATGGAAATACGAACGCAATAGGTTCCGTGCTTTGTTGTTCCCAACTGGTGTAAAGCAAGTTATTGTCAAAACAATAACAGCATGCATTTTCTTCTCAGAGTGCCAAAATTTTGTTCCAGTCACTGCCACTGATGCCACTTAAGGTAGACGAATACTGAATAGAAATATTGGCGGGGCATTCAAACCATTATACCGTCTAGATAACCCAAAGAGCTATAAAACATTTGGGTAAGAAAAAAAACAATTTTCACCGTTTTGTTTTCCTAATAAACAATATTTTGTATTTCTACATATTACTTTTAAACATTTTCCATTAAAATTCATATCTCTAGCACATGAATGCACTTTCATTTCAGCAAATCATATAATCTGTAATATATGATATATGAAACAAACTGATAACACAAAATTGCAGTTTTCTTGTTAATAAGTATATTTTTACATTCTTTGAAAAAATGCAAGAAAATTGAATTTCATGAATAACGTCATGAAAAATATTATCAATCGATGGGGCATGCTTATGCGTATTACTTTAGTAAAACTTACGTCGTATGTTAAAGAATAAAACAAAAAAAAAACATTTCACCGTTTCGTTTCCTAGAAAAACAATGTTTAAGTTCAAAATATCCCCAAAACAGACTGCCCGAATTCTGCACCTGCTGCAAGCACAGCCGGTCCTTGCCCTATTATTTATTTTCCTGTTATTCGGTTCTACCATAGAGTAATGTCGACAAAAATGCGCAGATGGAATGGAAACTGTGAAGATCTTGATCATTCTGGTTCCTCAGGAACAGTCTGATCTCAGTTTCCACTGTTTGTACAGACCTATGTGCCCGAAAACTTAGGATCTTTACGGTAGATATTGTAAGTGTATATTATAACTGTATTTACTCCACAGTTAGTCGATTTGATGATGAACAATAACTCCGTTTGTTTTTCAAACAAGCAAGAACAGAGTTCTTCCGGGATCGTCCACCTTAAACCAAAAGTAAACTTCAGTGAATATTAATTTATTTCTTCTTTTGATGCCAAGTTCAGATGTGCCAAGATTCCATAGACATGTGTTTGAAACGGTCTTTCCTAAAATTTTGATTCAGACTAAATGTGACTCAACAGCCGTAAAGAAAAGTCTTCAAATAGGTCCATATAGTTATTTAACTTGAGGCCGGCCAAAACGTCGGAAAACCTTTTTTTTTGTTGTTGTTGTTATTGTGTGTGTGTGTTTGTGTGTGTGTGTGTGTGTGTGTGTTTGTGTGTGTGTGTGTGTGTAGTTCCTCAATTTGTTTTTCAAATAAATCCTACACTTGTTTTACCTTACACCCGTGGACAATGGCACCATTCAAGAAGTTAGAAATTAAATACTTTGCCAAATAAAAGTAAGCAACAGAAAGTGCACTAACAATCGGGTTCACTTCACTAACAACTCATGAAAATTTCACTGTTTTAGCTGTGCAAGCCTTCCTTTTAAAAGGAAATTTTATTTTTTTTGTGACATGAAAGCGACACAAACACTTTTTGGAATTGAATAATTGACGCAACTGAACACATCAACACTAAGTTTCCTTTCTTTTCATATAAATTCTCAGTGCAACGATGAATAAATAGATTTCTAATAATGTTAAAATTCTGAAGTCTTTACAAAGACATAAATCATTGGTATCGATCGACTGCCTTGGATTCAATAAAACAAACAGAAGGATAAGCTATGAATTATCAGCATTAGATAAGGCGTTAAGCACTTAGAGATATCTTCTGCTTAAAACTGAACAGCGGAAAACATAAATCATTTTTGACATGGTATTCTTCCGCGGTTAAAATTTAAAGAGCCAAATATTAAAACAGCCTAATTTGCAAACAGTATGGAAACTACACTATTTGCTTCTAGACTTCGACGTCTGAATATGACATAGGTTGAACATTTTTTATTATTATATTTGGGGTTTTTTTTTATGTTTTAATTTTCCAGACGTAAATTTTGTCGTCTGCTTTAATGGCACTATAAAGACACATTTTTGATTGCATAACATCCTAATGACCGTTTATTGGAATATGGCGATATGAGATAAGGAATCAGTAGGGGTCCTAAAGAGACATTTTATTTCATACAGGAAGAGGCTACAGTGATTGGATTTTATGACACTCATAATCACTTAGATAAGAAAATCCTTTGATGTTGGGAACTGGAAAAGGATATGTCTATTTGAGGTGATAATGAGTGCCACCACTCTCATATAGGCTGAAAAATGTGTCTTTAAAGGCATAGCTTCAGTACCCACCGGCAAGGGATTAACCACCAGTTTGAGCTTATAAGTGGGCGGGGCTACTGCCTTACTGAGAAAATTAGTCCATCTTATTGATTGAAATTAGTCCCTATCAGCTGTCAATCTTCTTCTTCATCAGGTAAAGCAATCAAATTAAAAATCGGAATTTAATAACCAATTTGAAATGTTTACCCTTAGGTGTCTAAAATATTGAGATTAGCCTCCTTATTCTGCCTTTCATAGTCCACCTAAGCCTTCGAGAGTTAATATTTCAAATATAAATAAATGCAAATTATAAAACATAAACATATACATATAGACAGTGTCTTCTGTTATTATGTCAGTTATCGTATCCCAAGGTGTAATCTCAGTGTCCTAGAAACGTCAAAGCCATCCGTAAGACATGAATATGGCACTTTATTGCAAAGGTTTGGCTAGATCGGTCTTGACAGCACAGATCTTAAATCCGATGACACGCTGGAACACTGAATACTGTCACCTCGCTCTTTGTTATAGTTTCTTTGGAGTCATTGAGCTGGTGACATAAAAAGTCTAGTGAAGCTCACATCAACGCTGGGGTGTGTGTGTGTGTGGGGGGGGGGGGGGATAATGGCATCTGCCGGCAAAAGCCTATATTGCCGATATATGAAGCGCTGAAATGAAACCAAAACTCCAAGTTTGGTTCTAGTTAGGTATTGATCTTTTTATTTTAAGAAAACATATATGTTTTATTATAATTATTATCACTTCAATCATGATAATTGCGTGTGCGCGCGTTGGCAGGGAGTCAAGGAGGAACCGGAATTTATTTTGTTTATTTTCCGTCCATGCGCTGTCGAATGTTACGAATGGCATCAAATATTTTGCCGTAGTGGTCAGTTCAAAATTAGTGGGTGGGGTAGGTTTCATTAAAACAACAACAACATCAACAGAAAACGCCTTTTCGTTAAGCCACCAACTCTCGTTGTTGGCCGACTTTTTTTCCGAGACGGAATGAGATTTAACGTTTTTATTTCTTCCGTTTTTCATCATGATAGATACTTTAGAACAACTCAACAGTGTTAAAAGATAGACCAAAAAAGTCTGCGCCCCTCTTAATCTGACATTAGGAAAAACGACTGTTTTTGAACATGGAATAGAGTTTTAAAGATGTACTGTGAGATAGAGGAACTTACATGAGTGCTCATGTATTATTGAATTTATTAAACGAGTTGGGGAAAAAGATAAGATGCGAGGCTATGCCGAGCATCTTATCGGTTTTCCCCAATGAGTTTAATAAATTCAATAATGCAGGAGCACGAATGCAAGATTCTATTTATCATATGACACTAAAATTGCATTTTATTAACAAAATTTGCATTAAAACGTCACGATTTCGCCATTAGAAAACGCGACGTTTACGACGTAATTTGCATATTTAATCCACTAGTGGATTATCGTTTTTTATGCATGGCTTTATTACACTCTCAGATGCGATGTCATATGATAAAAATAATTATCTGTATAAAATCTTCCTTTCCCTGAAAACACATTCCATTCACATAATTATCATCAACGTTGCTGATATATTTTCTTGGACGTTTATTCTCCGTGAAAAATAGAAAATTTTAACATCAAATGAAAAATAATGTTATGTCAATTCACACGTAATGCGTAGAGATTTGACGGAAATGTATTGGACAGAAATTATAGCACAGCTTTACATTACTCTTTACGGTATGTACCTTGGTATAAAATTTATTTCCATTTCTTAACGGACTGCAGAACAATGTCGATTAGGCCTATTAAGAGTAAATGAACGGAATTAAATTGCCTATAAAACGTCAAACTTTTCCACTCCCAAAGCGTCATTCAAATAGAAAGTATTTGTTTCATGCTTAAAAGAAAGTCATTTATCGATTCACAAAAGGCTGAAGGATATATTGATTAGCCAGAAAACTTGAACATTTTATATTTTCTTGTTCCACCTTTATAATAATAAAAGTAGCCTGGCTCCAGTTCAATCTGCTGGTCATGTTTGACCATATGTTCGTTTACAGTACTCACACCGTGTAGGCAGCAATCGAAAACGCTCGTGCAATCGACGAACGCGGATCAAAAACAGTTAGAAACAGCGTTTTCGATTGCAAATTGACGACAATTTGCAATCGAAAACGCTGTTTTGCAATCGGAAACGCTGTTTTTGATCCGCGTTAATCGATTGTTAAGAGCGTTTCCGATTGCCGCCTATCCGGTGTGGTACTAGGGTTTATTGAACATTCGGTCTGTAGAAAGGCTAATATAATAAACGTGATGTGGTTGATTCCCAGTAGCATCACACTTTTAGAATTTTCTCTTATGTACCACACTTTTAAATTTTTCTCTTATGAATACCCACAACTTGACAGTATTTTTATGGAGAATGAAAACATCTACATTTTCACACCTTAAAACTATCCATGAACAACATTTTGAACTACTAGGGGATCTTTTACTGCTTTCAGTAAATTATCATCGGCATTGCTAGTAATCAACAGGTAATGTTTAACAAACAAACAAAAATCACAGGAAATAATTTTACTTACAAAAGGCTAATCGGAACAGAAGTCATATTTTACCATAGGCGAAATGGGACTATGCAAAATGGGAATAGGCGAAACGGGAGTAGTTGAAATTGGAGTAGGCGAATTGGCAAGATTCCTTCACGCGCTTGCTACAGGATCCCTTTTTGTTGCGGCTTACATATCCGAGTCAAACACATAATTTCCCCAGAGCAAATGGATGGACTACTTCGCATGTCGTACGTAAACTTGATATTCGGACAGCATGTTGACAAAACCGCGTAGACGCAAATCAACTGCTCCTCAGGAGCAGTCTCTCATCAGTTTCTGTACCATTTGCTAGCAATATCATAAAGTACTGGTTCGGAAAAAAACAGGCTTATTTCTGCTGAAATTATTTTATCAAACTCTGATTAAAATAAGTACAGTACAGAAATGGTTGAACGTCGGAATACTTAACGCATGTACGGTTATTCGTCGCCGTGACACGACAAAACCAACAATGTGGTTGTGCGCCAGTGCAGACTCAGATCAGCCTGGGCATCCGCCCAATTAGACCAGACTCTTCGTTAAGTGCTCAAAGGATAGCTAAGGGCCTAAGCTACCGCCATGCGGACAGCGAAGACTCTGGTCAGATTGGGCGGATGCCCAGGCTGATCTGAATCTGCGCTTGGCGCACATTCACATTTTGGTTTCGTCGTGTCGCGGCTCATTTGACGAAATCACATGGAACAGTCATCTTTCATATTAATATAATATTTCTACATTTGCTTATCGAGGGACAGGCGAGCAATCTTAATTGTATAATTTAGCTTTATAACTGTCAGTCATGTTAACAAGGGTGGAACATAGCTGATAACTTGGCCACAACCCAAGAGGCCATCCGCAGAGGCAAATATGAACAAGAAATAAAAGTTCCGATGACGAGAATTTCATTGCTGCAATGTGATTTTTTTCGTTGCCGCCAGGCAACGTCTAACCTAACTATTGACCCACATTTTACGCCATTCCATTGGCCAGTATAATAAACAGATCGGCCTGTCGCCCTGTCGCCAGTCGTATTGGATTTTCCGAAGGTTGACGGAAAATAAAAGACGGAGGACTGACTAGTTGGTCTTTAAGACAAACGCCAATTCGGGTACAGTGTATCGCTCATTTGTGGGTAATCAAGTTACCAAAACATAACTTAATTGTTTTTTTTTTTGTTGTTTTTTTTTTTGGGGGGGGGGGGGGGGGTTAGGGGAGGGGAGGGGGGGTCTAACGGCTTAGTTGACAACGGGGAAATGTCGAACAGGTAAGTAACCTAACCACACTGTTTCTGTGCAAGCCTCACAGAGGCAGTCTACCAGTACTGAGTGCATATTCCTTCGCTCTGAACTGACTGCTGTTCTTCTAAAATCAAGGGAAGAGAGGGAAGAACGTACCGGACGCGAGGATCAAACTCGTTGTTGCTAGCATTTGCAGTGGACACGCTCCCGACTGAGGTATCCTGCCCGTCACTTTATCACTTAATATTTCTCTAGCAACGTTTATCTTTTTTAGAGATATTTCTTGTTTTCCAATGCAAAATAGACGACAAGACCATAAACTTATTCTATTTTATAAAATGATCAATAATCTCACACCCCTCTACCTATCATCTTTAGTCCCACAACCAGTCAGTACTCTATCTCGATATAATTTGCGTAATTCTAATGACCTCCAAACTATTGCCGCCAGAACAAACCAGTACTACTACTCATTTCTGCCTTCATCTATTAGAGCCTGGAACAGTTTACCTGATGAGGCAAAACAGACTGATTCTGTAAACTCATTTAAACATTTTCTGAAGAAAAATAAAAGAACAGTCCCAAAACACTATTATTCTGGAACCCGAAAAGCTCAAATCTTACATACGAGGCTTAGGACTAATTGTAGCTCGCTTAATTTAGATCTGTTTCTTAAAAATATTTCTGATTCACCTCTTTGCAGTTGTGGTAGTATTGAAAACAGCCAGCACTTCTTTTTCCACTGTAGGAATTATCAAACTCAAAGAAATGAACTTTTAAATACAATTACTGAATTCCAAACTCCTTCCCTAAATCTTTTGTTGTATGGTGACATGTCCCTATCTACAGAAACAAATATAAATATATTTACTCATGTACAGAAGTTTATTCTTGAAACACACCGGTTTTAATTAGCATGAAGAACATGATCAATTTGCGACGATTGCATACCATAAACAATAGGTTTTAAAAAGTCTGCGCCCCCTCTCTAAAGCCCAAAATCCAAATTGACTTTTCGAATATTTTTTTTCTCTTCTTTTTTTTATATCATATCTTTTTTGTATGTGTAAGGTATCCTTATCCTTGGGTGACAGCGTTGGATCGGTATTGATTCGGCGTTGATTCAGCGTAACGACGTTGAATCATCGTTGATTCAGTGCTGATCGAACATTGTGCGCCTGCTAGGTGTATACTACAATCGCCTTTGCTATTCTGCTGATTTTGTAATATTTGCCTATTATATCAAACTCATCTAAAAGGTTATAAAGTCCGCCACAATGATACAAGTTGTATATATATATATATGGGATAAGAACTCAATAAGCTTTGCTTCCGTTCTGATCCTTTAAATGTTCTCAAATTATGTATATACATGTATGATTGTAATCTTTTGAAAATAAAATATGTTTAAACTAATGCCATCTGTATTTTTGAAAGCACTACTGCATTGTAAACTAAACTGTTCATTTTAGTATAATTAGTACCAATTTTAATATACTGACTCAAAAAAGTTACGATACCAACTTCTAACTAACATTTAGAGTCACCTGGTGGATATTGTACATAAATAAGACTTTTGAAGCATGTAATAGACATTCAGCAATATAGAGCGAAAAAATCTTTGAATCAGACCTGAGAGTTATCTTGCAATATTCTTGTGGAGTGATTTGGAATGTAAGCTATCAATGCGCAAGCGCACATGTAAAACTGACTATGCAACTTAAAGATCATTTTGCGTGGAATTTATTGCATCCTGTAATGAGACACTACAGATGATGTTTGAATTAGTGAAATTCTCAGATTATCTCCCTTTGAATAAATAATATAGAGATTTTCGAATTGCTACTTAGTCTTTGCCTGTCAAGTTTTCAGTGTTATTCTTTTAAACTCGCTCTATAATCATTATCTCCGGTTGGCATTATGAAGAATATTGAAGAAAAGTCACGCATCTGAAAGTTTTCCCTATTTCAATTTCCTATGGAAGTTCTAATTGAAAGTGACAGTTTCTGTGAAAAGAAGGACCCCATGCTATTGTTTCAATTCTTAGACGTGAAGCGGCCGAATGTCCCTAATTGTTTTGCGGTTTGATACCCAAAATGTCTAATTCAATGTTGCGTGGGTGATATGGGAAAATTATTCGTTGCAGAGAATTTTTAACGCATTTAAGTCTAGCAATTTTAATGATTTTATTCGGCAAAACTGAAATAAAAGAACAGTCCCAAAACACTATTATTCTGGAACCCGAAAAGCTCAAATCTTACATACGAGGCTTAGGACTAATTGTAGCTCGCTTAATTTAGATCTGTTTCTTAAAAATATTTCTGATTCACCTCTTTGCAGTTGTGGTAGTATTGAAAACAGCCAGCACTTCTTTTTCCACTGTAGGAATTATCAAACTCAAAGAAATGAACTTTTAAATACAATTACTGAATTCCAAACTCCTTCCCTAAATCTTTTGTTGTATGGTGACATGTCCCTATCTACAGAAACAAATATAAATATATTTACTCATGTACAGAAGTTTATTCTTGAAACACACCGGTTTTAATTAGCATGAAGAACATGATCAATTTGCGACGATTGCATACCATAAACAATAGGTTTTAAAAAGTCTGCGCCCCCTCTCTAAAGCCCAAAATCCAAATTGACTTTTCGAATATTTTTTTTCTCTTCTTTTTTTTATATCATATCTTTTTTGTATGTGTAAGGTATCCTTATCCTTGGGTGACAGCGTTGGATCGGTATTGATTCGGCGTTGATTCAGCGTAACGACGTTGAATCATCGTTGATTCAGTGCTGATCGAACATTGTGCGCCTGCTAGGTGTATACTACAATCGCCTTTGCTATTCTGCTGATTTTGTAGTATTTGCCTATTATATCAAACTCATCTAAAAGGTTATAAAGTCCGCCACAATGATACAAGTTGTATATATATATATGGGATAAGAACTCAATAAGCTTTGCTTCCGTTCTGATCCTTTAAATGTTCTCAAATTATGTATATACATGTATGATTGTAATCTTTTGAAAATAAAATATGTTTAAACTAATGCCATCTGTATTTTTGAAAGCACTACTGCATTGTAAACTAAACTGTTCATTTTAGTATAATTAGTACCAATTTTAATATACTGACTCAAAAAAGTTACGATACCAACTTCTAACTAACATTTAGAGTCACCTGGTGGATATTGTACATAAATAAGACTTTTGAAGCATGTAATAGACATTCAGCAATATAGAGCGAAAAAATCTTTGAATCAGACCTGAGAGTTATCTTGCAATATTCTTGTGGAGTGATTTGGAATGTAAGCTATCAATGCGCAAGCGCACATGTAAAACTGACTATGCAACTTAAAGATCATTTTGCGTGGAATTTATTGCATCCTGTAATGAGACACTACAGATGATGTTTGAATTAGTGAAATTCTCAGATTATCTCCCTTTGAATAAATAATATAGAGATTTTCGAATTGCTACTTAGTCTTTGCCTGTCAAGTTTTCAGTGTTATTCTTTTAAACTCGCTCTATAATCATTATCTCCGGTTGGCATTATGAAGAATATTGAAGAAAAGTCACGCATCTGAAAGTTTTCCCTATTTCAATTTCCTATGGAAGTTCTAATTGAAAGTGACAGTTTCTGTGAAAAGAAGGACCCCATGCTATTGTTTCAATTCTTAGACGTGAAGCGGCCGAATGTCCCTAATTGTTTTGCGGTTTGATACCCAAAATGTCTAATTCAATGTTGCGTGGGTGATATGGGAAAATTATTCGTTGCAGAGAATTTTTAACGCATTTAAGTCTAGCAATTTTAATGATTTTATTCGGCAAAACTGATTAACGACCCCTGAGGTGTTTAAGACATTCTGGTATCATTCTGAGTTTAAGAAAATCAAATCAAATTAGACTGTTGCACAGACAAATGAATACTCTTTCTTGTAGAAATGAAAATCTGAGCGTTTTACTTCTATAGTAAAGATGGAAACAAACAATGTTTCATGTATAGGAACTTTTTTGAGTCAGTATATTTTTATGATAAACTTTGCCTTATTAAGGGAACGGTCATTGACTGATGCTGGGGGATCATCAAATGATATGCTCCCTTGCACTTTTGAATTTCCAATATTGTTTGGCGACCCCCCCCCCCTCCCTCCCCCCCCCCCCTTCAGTATACATATATACTGAACGCCAAAAGAAACGCATACAAGTCTAGGTTTAGTTTTCTTCTGTGAACTGATTTATGGTTTTAAATCATATACTGCAGAAAACACTACTGACGTCTGCCAACAAAATAATCTTATCTTTTTGCAAAATTAAACTTGGATTAAAGAGTTATCTCAATTGATCGTGAAACATTCAAAGTTGTTGTAAGAGTTGTCTTTCCTATGGCTGTATAACATATTGTTTCCGAAACACGACCCTGATGTGTGGTTATGAAAAAAACGTCGGTTTTATTACCATGGTATTCTTCTTAGGAACATGACATCAGTTTGAAGTTGAACACTTGTCAAATTATCTCCCTTGCAATTAAACAAATAGCAAAATGGGAAGTCCAATAACATCAAAAGTTCTGCAGTGCTACGAAAAATTTCTTTGCAAAGCGTTTGATTTTACTCTTGTTAATTCATTTAACCTCTTCGTATGAATGGTTTCTGTTCTATTCAAGAAATACAGGGTGTTAAAAGGTCTATGGGAAATCCAATGGTAAGCCAGTGTTACTGTTTCTACTGCCAACTTTCACCTGATTGTTTCTCTAAAGAGCAAGGCTCGACTGCTTTGGTTTTTTTTTCGCTGTTTCTTACCCTTGCCGCGGACATTATATCTGGAGAAAATAATTAGCTGAGCATTATATGGAATTTAAAATTCAGCCTCTGAAAGTATGGTGACTTCAAGTTTAACCCCATCCTAAAGGCAAGCATTCTGGTCTCTAAAGTTTATTGAATATCGATGCGTTAAGGTGCTCATTCTGTCGGAATATCATAAACAAAGTAACTCAAAATATCTAAATAAGAGCATATACCTATATCTTCAAATACATAGGGCGTATACATTGTATGCGTTTCTTTTGACGTTCAGTATATATACTCACCTGTCCCTTCTGCAGTATACCTTGCAAAAACCACACAAAACATGTACACATACTGCTGCATGATATGCGAAAGGTCACAATGACCTGGTGGGATTCAATTTTTGGATCCTCTGATTATGAGTCCGGTGCACTACCACTTTGCCACTATCTCCACCACAGAGAATGGTCTTTGAAAAATTGTAGGGATGGATACATTGATTGAAATTACAGTCTGCATGTTCATATTGATACGCTAAGTTATGATTATTAGCTATTTTTCTGCATGTTTCTGTTGAAAGGTTTTTTTTTCTTTGCTGTGTGTGTTGTGTGTGTCAGTGGGGGTACGGAGTAGTGGGGACATATGTTTCTGTTGAATGTTCGTTATTTCTGCTGGAGTGGGGGTGGGGGTCAGAATTTTATTTTCCATGTAGGTGAGAGGGTCGGACGAAGAAAACGCAAGTCGTTGGGTGTGTCATGAAAAAAATATGTGGTCTCCTGAAAATTCCTCCAAACCTCGCCCCCCCCCCCCCCCCCCTCCCCAGCTGATAAATAATGACCGCTCCCTAAAATAAAGAAATTACAGTATGCTTTTCTCTGGCTTTGGTAACCAGATACTTTCAGAATAGCCGAAACTTCGCAGTATGGCCCATGTTCCTTCTTTTGAGTGTGTGCTCTGCTTTTTAGCTCACCTGAGCCTTTAGGCTCATAGGTGAGCTTATAGTATAGCCAGGCATCCGTTCTATTCTATTCAATTGTCGGTCATCCGTCATCAACATTTTCAAACATCTTCTCCTCTGAAACCACTGGGCCGATTGAAGCCTTATTTCATATGGAGCCTACCTAGGTCGGGGGAACGAAAGTTTGTTCCGGATATCTGGGTCACATGACCAAGATGGCCGCCACGCCCATATATGGTAAAAACCTTCAAAAATCTTTTTCTCCAGAACCAAAAGGCCTATGACCTTGAAACTTGGTATGTAGCATCGGGCATGCGGGCCCATCATAATTAGCTCACCTGAGCCGAAGGCTCACTGGTGAGCTTATAGTATTGGCAGGCATCCGTCATCCGTTGTCCGTCCGTCCGTCAACATTTTCAAAAGACATCTCCTCTGCAACTATAAGGCCGATTGTAACCAAATTTCATATATAGCATTTATAGGCAGGGGGAACCAAGAAACCTATCTTTTATCCAAATCGCTTCATAACTTTTGTTGCTATGGCAACTTAAAGTTTCCATTGACTTGTAAGGGAAAAATTGAAAATTTGCATTTATTGCTATGTCACTGCAGATATTTTGACAAAACTTTTACAGAAATGTTTCTTGAGTAGTCCTCTATCAACCACATGAAATTTATGTAAATTGCACAATTTGGCTGGTTGCCATGGCAACCGAATGATTAAAAATAGAAAAATATTCAAAAATCATCTCCTCAGAAACTATGCAACCAATAAAGCCCACACTTCACAGAAAGGATTTTAGTACTAGCTTCTATAAAAGTACTGTTTTTCTTGGTAATTGCTCAAGCAGTTTGGTTGCTATGGGAACTTAAAGTTGCCATTGACTTATAATGGCAAAATGGAAAATTTGCATTTATTGCTATGTCGGTGCAGATATTTTGACAAAACTTTCATAGAAATGTTCCTTGAGTAGTTCTCAACCAGTCTCATTAACTTTATACAAATTGCAGAGTTTGGCTGGTTGCCATGGCAATTGAAACATTGAAAAAATATTAAAAAATAATCTCCTCAAAAACTATGTGACCGATACAGCTCAAACTTTACAGAAGAGATCTTAGTACTAGCCTCTATAAAAATACTGTTTCTCATGGCAGTTGCTCCAGTAGTTTTGTTTCTGTGGGAACTTTAAGTTGCTATTGACTTATATTGGAAAGTTGAAAATTTTCATTTATAGCTATATCGCTGCAGATATTTGGACAAAACTTTTACAGAATTGTTCCTGGAGTAGCTCTCTAGCAACCGCATGAGATTCATGCAAATGGCACAATTTGGCTGGTTGCCATGGTAACCAAATGGTTAAAAACAGAAAACATACTAAAAATCATCTACTCATGCAGAAACTAATTGGCAGACAAAGCTCAAACTTTACTGAAAGGATCTTTGTAATAGCCTCTATTGAATTACTATTTTTTATTATTGTTGCCCATGTGGTTTGTTGTGATGGCAACTTAAAGTTTCCATGGACTTATAATGGGAAAAATGTAAATTAGCATTTATTTCTGTGTTACAGTAGCTATTTTGACAAAAATTTTACAGAAAGAAGCAGACTTCAAAATTCTGTCATATTGTACAATTTGCCTTAGAGTTACTTACCCCTGAGTGCTGAGGATGAACGGACTCAGGTGAGCTGTAGGACCAATGGTCCTCTGGTTTAAGATTTTTATTTGGTACACTGTCTCGATAAAACGCTACATAGAGTACTGCTTATGTCATTCATCTCAGGGGCGTAACTAAATGCAATTTCATTTTTCGCACAACCATGCTTTAAACTCTTCTCCTTAAAGGGTGAAGGTAGTATTTAATCTATTTTGGCAGCAGGTATTGAAATCTTGTCTAATTCATAAAACTTCAGCATGTAAATACATGTATGCAGGTGCGTTTTGAAATTTTGTCAATTTTGACAAAATTTCAATATGCGTCTGCGTATTTGCCGTATAGGTTATTACACCCATGGTTCTCATTTGCCTTCGTCCTCTTCCTCTACATCTTCTTCTGCTGATACTCTTTATTCTTCAATGCCATTGTCTTCTGCTTGTTGTTCTTCTTCGCTTCTTACTTCTTCTATTGCTCCTTCCTCGCCTTGTACTTCTTCTTTTCCTCCTTTTATTCTTTGACGTCCAGGTCTTATTCTTCTACTTCTTGCTTTCTCTTCTGTTTCCCTTTCTATTTTGCCTTCTCCTTCTTCATCATTTCTTCTGTATCTTTGCCTTCTTCTTCTTTGGAAATTTCATGTGCCTCTTCTTCCACTACGGCTCTGCTTCTTCTTCTACTCATATTTTTGCGCCTTCGTCTGTGCATGTTTCTTTTTCTGTTCCTTGTTCTTCTTCTCTTTCTTCTCCTCATTTTACTACTCCATCTTCCTCTACTTGTGTTTTTTTTCTTTCCATATTAAAGTTAGAGTAGTATTTGTTGTTGTTGTTGTTGTTTTTGATAATGATGGCATTTTTGTTAGTGTTGGCATCATCTTTACTTATCACATGGACCGCCAGTTCAGCGAAATCTCTAAATTCCTTCCCCGAAAATATCAGAATAAAAACACACCGGGTTAACTATGTTTTCAAGGATGTTATGAAACGAAACGAAAAAGAGCTGTTATGAAACGAAAAAGAACCATACTTACCAAGCGACCTGGTCACGAGGACGTTTGGTAAATATGACTTTGCTTCGTAACAGCTCTTTTTCGTTTCGTAACAGCCCTTGTATATACATAGTTAACCAGGGGTGTAAAATACACATTTCACGAAACGAACAAAATCAGTGCGATAGATTCAGTCAATATTATGAGACAATGAACGTCCTTTCGTGTTGTTGTGATATTTCAAATGTGAGTTTCAAAATATTTTACCGTATATAGGCTACCTTCAAAAACAGCTCCTGCGTTTTCTGTATGCGTTCGAAAAGAGCTATTGTGTTTGAGTAGCTTCATCCAGGACAAGCATGTTTCGCTAGGAATACCCCTCCTGCTGCATTTATTATGGCATGAAATTTTCAGAATGGCAGGGGACAATAAGTAAGCGTCCATCCGTCCGTCCATCCTGCGACATTGAGAAGTGTGCAAGATCAGCTTATAAAACATTGTATGTGAATATAGTCTAATAGGAAGATAACGAACATATTTTTTCAGCCTTAAATTTTGGCTGTTATAGCAAAAATAAAAAAAGGAGAGAGGACGTCTTTTCCATGTGATTACCCTTAAACCTAGTCTTCTGAAACTTAGTTCGCTGAAAGTAGAGATATTAGTATCTGAAATATTTATATATCATGTAGAATTATCTATAACCCTGATAAAATATCTGTTCTTGAATAAGAGATATCTGTATTTGGAAAAGAGTTGTCTGCATTGAGTTTGAAATTTATAGATAGAGATATTTCTACTGTATGTTAAACGGATTTCCTTAATTTTGATGTCACATGCCAAGTTACTGTAAATGCTCTTATATCATCACAGCTGATTCTCATGAACAGTTTAGAGATGGTATCTTCAAATTGTGACCTGATGACACTGTGAGCAATTTGGCTAAGCAACAAAAGAGAAAATCTAGACGTATGCTACGATGACTCGCACAGCCAGGCTTATGAAATATAGTCCGTTAATAAAGGACTATTACTTATTGGAGATAAATGTAATGCACACCTCCTTGTAAGCGCACATACGACGGGCGGACGTGCAGAAGTCCGCGCACCCGAATGGGCATTTATTAGGTAGACAAGGGGTTTGTATTTGCTATTCTATTTCATAAGCATCCAAAAAAAAGAGAGTCTGACTAATTATGAGTTTGAATTATTTTTGTAAAAGATGTTTTGCGTAGGTACAGACACACGGACTGCTAACGTGACAAAAGCATAATATCCCGTCACTACCGTGTCATAATTCAAGTTCCATATTTCTATGAATTAGCTTAAAAAGTTTACAATTTTTGACGAGTAGTTTGCACATGCATTGCCGCTCATGGTCCCCAGTACTGTTCGAATGGACTCTAAAAGACAGTAACGATTCCTGTCTCAGTACTGTTCGAATGGACTCTAAAAGACAGTAACTATTCCTGTCTCAGTACTGTTCAGATGAACTCTAAAAGATAGTAATTATTCCGGTCTCAGTACTGTTCAGATGGACTCTAAAAGACAGTAACTATTCCGGTCTCAGTACTGTTCGAATGGACTCTAAAAGACAGTAATTATTCCGGTCTCAGTACTGTTTAGATGGACTCTAAAAGACAGTAACTATTCCTGCCTCAATACTATTCGAATGGACTCTAAAAGAAAGTAATTATTCCGGTCTCTGTACTGTTCAGATGGACTCTAAAAGACAGTAACTATTCCTGTATCAGTACTGTTCGAATGGACTCTAAAAGACAGTAATTATTCCTGTCTCAGTACTGTTCGAATGGACTCTAAAAGACAGTAACTACTCCTGTCTCAGTACTGTTCGAATGGACTCTAAAAGACAGTAACTACTCCTATCTCAGTACTGTTCAGATGAACTCTAAAAGACAGTAACTACTCCTGTCTCAGTACTGTTCGAATGGACTCTAAAAGACAGTAACTATTCCTGTCTCAGTACTGTTTGAATGGACTCTAAAAGACAGTAACTACTCCTATCTCAGTACTGTTCGAATGGACTCTAAAAGACAGTAACTACTCCTGTCTCAGTACTGTTCGAATGGACTCTAAAAGACAGTAACTATTCCTGTCTCAGTACTGTTCGAATGGACTCTAAAAGACAGTAACGATACCTGTCTCAGTACTGTTCGATTGGACTCTAAAAGACAGTAACTATTCCTGTGTCAGTACTGTTCAGATGGACTCTAAAAGACAGTAATTATTTCGGTCTCAGTACTGTTCAGATGGACTCTAAAAGACAGTAACTATTCCGGTCTCAGTACTGTTCAGATGGACTCTAAAAGACAGTAACTATTCCGGTCTCAGTACTGTTCGAATGAACTCTAAAAGACAGTAACTATTCCGGTCTCAGTACTGTTCGAATGGACTCTAAATGACAGTTACTATTCCTTTCTCAGTACTGTTCGAATGGACTCTAAAAGACAATCACTATTCCTGTCCCAGTACTGTTCGAATGGACTCTAAAAGACAGTTATGATACCTGTCTGAGTGGTAAATGTAGAAATCAACAGAAGATAAACAACGCAAAAATCTCATTCAGCATCCCTGTAGCACCGAATCTTTGCTATCATTATAATCTCGGATCACCAAGCCCAGGGTAGCTTTATTCGGAGGAAAACATTGCATGCTCCAAATACCGCTTCTCTTCAGCATGATAGCTCTATAAATACTAACTGAGCTACTGTTTAACTCTGTTTGTAGGCTTCTTCCGAATAGAGCTTATGGAGTAGGTGCATTCGAAGTTAAGCCTATACGGTAAAGCCGACGGAGGAAGAACTCAAAAATAACATAAAACATGACTGCTGCATTGAATCTCTATTGTCTGTCATGTAGGATTACCAAGGGAAACCGTCATGCTTCGAATACAGCTTATGTTCGATACGATTAATTGCTCTAAACGTACAAATCCAACATCAGTGAAACCTGGTAGCAAACTGGACTCCATGATACCTTGAGGCAATGTGGGCTGGGAACCTCCTCCTCCACCACACCCCCTCACCTCACCCAAACAATGTTTATTCTTCTTCTATGCCTGACCCCAGTGTGTGAGTCCATTGTTGAGGTAATCGATACCTCGTTATCGGTATGTACGGTACGGAAAGTGCCGACTGTTGGCGACAATGGTTGTGAGTCATGTGATGCGTAAATTGCTTCGCTCAGTCGCTGTGCGTAGCAGTCTATGTAATGTGGTGCAGCGTTTGTGTCTGGGCAAGCCAGACCGTTTTGGCCAAACAGGAACTTTATTCTGACTAGCCACAGTAAGTGTCTTCCATTGTGTTTATGTGTGTGCTTGTCTGTGTGCAATGATCATAGTTTCTGTGTGTTTAAATTAATATGTATATTTTACTTCCTGTTTAGTAAACATATAGCTCTAGTGTACTTAAAAAAGTGACAACAAGTGTTTCAATGACACAATAGTCTGAAAGCGCGTGGTAGTATTTGTCGACAGCGGTTACCCTCTCTGGATACACAATTGGAATACCGCCAACTTTTTACGACCCCCGACCACCGGGGCATGCATAATAGATTGGGCTGCCTGGTTCCTCTGCGGCAGAGCTGCTAGTATCTGTAGCAGGGCCTGAGTGTCATTTATCTCAGATCGGATAATTTGAGTCCTACAAATTTGGAGGCAACGTCTCGACATGACTGATATATAGTTTACTGGTACGCTAAACCACAACTCAACAACAACTTCCATGTTTTCCGCCATTTTACATTTTTACAAAGGGGTGCAACTTTTTGCTTTTAAATTATTGATTGACAAAGTCTTTCCTGAATAAGGTCTACTCTTACTAGTAAACGAAAGATTTTGCAAAAAGGGGAGTAAGTTCTTTCCTTTAAGAGTTGACCCCTCCCTCAAATTTCAGAAGGAAATCTAAACTGAAAGTGGCAGAATTGGGTACCCTGCGAATGTACGTATTCACCTTAAATGTTGAAACTGGGGAACGTCTTAAACCAATAGATTTCCAGAACGTGTATGCTAGGGTTTGACAATTTCTTGTACATGTATAAGAAGTTTATGAAGAATTAGCTGTCCTTCCTTTTTGTTTATGTTTATTTTATCTTCCTTAATTGCATCAGTTTGTAATGCCTTTTTTTTTCAGAAATATAAAATGTAGCCTTGTCAGCAAGATTGCGGTAGGGTTTTGATATTTGGGCTATTATTTGGACAGAGGTGTAGATAGCCTGATTTATGTCTGGGCCATTTCGAAGATATATGACGTGTTTAGCCCATTTGTTGACTGATATTTTTCCAACCTTTCAACTGTTTAACATAGACAGCTGATTATTTTTGGTATGCATTTAGTATCTGCGACAACAATCATTCTTGTGAAGGTTTGGTTATGCTGTAGCCATTACTAACATAGTTCTTTTATTTAAAAAGAAAACCTAGTACTCTCCTTGGATAACTCGGAGAAACATAATAACATTGCAAACTTGTCAGCAAGCTTCAAGTCAAACTATTCGAACCTGTCCAGTGTTTTGATATTTGGTGAACTGGTTTAAGCCCAGGCTCCAGGCTCACAATCAGTCTTAAGTTAAAGGCCGAAACTTTCACTTGAAGAAAATCTAAATTTAGTTTGTATTTGGAACTTTAGTTTTTACGTGATGCTACTAACAGTGCTAATGTGGAATTGTAAGAAAAAAGAAAAATCAAACAAATTTTATTTTTGAAAGCTTATATTACACATTAAATATTCGACCTTAAAATTAAAGTCTTCCTTAAGTTTAAGGAACGATTGTGAACCTTTCCCAGGTGCCATTTACCTGGGTCCAGAATTACAATCGTTCCTGAAAGTTAAGATCACCTTAACTTTAAGGTCTGAAATTTCAAGGATGTGTTTCATTACTAGCATACTTATAACAATTATGCAATTTTCTGCTTACGATCCCGTTTGTTGGAAGCCCTGGAGGGACTTCTGACTTCATCACTTCACACCTCAGACTTCATCACTTCATAGTTCATACTTCATAACTTCAGACTTCAGAGTTCAGAGTTTAGACTTCATCACTTCATAGTTCATACTTCATAACTTCAGACTTCAGAGTTCAGACTTCAGACTTCAGAGTTCAGAGTTCAAACTTCATACTTCAGAGTTCAGACTTCAGAGTTCAGACTTCAGAGTTCAGACTTCAGAGTTCAGACTTCATACTTAAGAGTTCAGACTTCATACTTCAGAATTCAGACTTCAAACTTCAGACTTCAGAGTTCAGACTTCATACTTCAGAGTTCAGACTTCAGACTTCAGAGTTCAGACTTCAGAGTTCAGACTTCAGAGTTCAGACTTCAGAGTTCAGACTTCATACTTAAGAGTTCAGACTTCATACTTCAGAATTCAGACTTCAAACTTCAGACTTCAGAGTTGAGACTTCATACTTCAGAGTTCAGACTTCAGAGTTCAGACTTCAAACTTCAGACTTCATACTTCAGAGTTCAGAGTTCAGACTTCGGACTTCACACTTCGCACTTATTCTTTTAGGATGTTCGAATAGTGCGGGACTCTCCATTTTGATTATAGTATGCTTTTACATTGTTTTGTCAGAAGTCTGAAGTGTGAACTCTGAAGTATGAGCTCTGAAGTACGAGGGATGATAAAAAATAGGTGGACTTTTGCTGTAGAATTTTTATCATTAATAGTAAACCCATTATTTGCAGTAAATACAAACTCGCCTTTCATACCGGTCAATATTCGGAAAATAGTCTTTATGGGTCGTCATAGTAACCCTACGACGTTACTGCGGAGCACGGTAAAACTTTGCCTTATTATTTCAAATTGTTTGGACATATCTAATATTTGAAGTAGAGTAAAATGCTTGATATTTTGTATGTTATTTGTTTATGGTTTCCGCCTTTCACTGTCAAAAAATTATTGTCGTCAAAAGGTGGTATGCTTGCATAAGCAGCCTAAAACTTGCTATGTGGGCCATACATGAGTGACGAAATGACGTAAAACATTATGCCGCGTATATATGCAAATCCATTTTTTGTATATAATTGTAAAAAAATGGGGAAAATTGAAGAATTGAAGCACATTCAGATCAAATTTAATGTTATTTGATCCTTTTATGCTAGTTTTATCTGATGTTGGCACTGATTAAAGGGTTGAAGACCTGCCTTTAGACATACACCGCAAATATAGTGTACGTTGACACGATATTACAAGCAAAAGTTTGGCTTGGATTTATGAACGTCTCAAGGTCTTCTGGTTTAGCAAAGACCATTCTACAGGGTACAGTGAAGGGAAAAAGAAGAAGAGGTAGACAGAAGAAGAGGTGGGAAGACAATATTAAAGAGTGGACAGGGATGGATTTTGCCAGCTCAGATAGGGCAGCTGAAAACAGGACAAGGTGGAAAGGGATTGTTTCGAAGTAATCTGTGGTGCCCCAACGACCTAGTAAGGTTATGGGATAGAATAGAATAGAATAGAAATATGAGGAGAGTACGGTATGAAATTCTACAAAACATTGGTATTGCATGCTGCTGTGTCTAGCATTGGTCATAATTATGAAAAATCTACAAAGTGGGTGTTAGTTTATGAAAACAGGGAAACAAAAGAACCACTGAAATGCTTAAAAAAAAAGACAAAACGTCAACGTCATTAATGTGGTGCTCCGCTGTACTGTAGCAGTACCTACCTCATATAAAATAAAAGAAAATACTTACTGTTCAATGAAATTTCTTCCAAATTTCACATAACGCAGACAAAAAAAGAATGAACTTTTTCGTGGTATAAGAAAAATACTATTACTGCATTAAGCCACAGTCTCACTGTCACGTATTGAGGACTAGGTTTTACTACGTTTCAAAACGTGGCAACCCGGCAGTTTACGTTGTAAAACGTAGTGAAAACGTGTATAGGTATAGCTAAATACTTGGCCTAGTTACGTTTACAAACTTACAAAACGGGCAACTGTTTTTGCCAAACGTGGGGAGGGAAACGTAGTACAACCTAGCCCTAAAACGTGACAGTGAGACTGGGCCCTTATGCACACCGTGACAGCAAAATCCACATATTTTTTATCACCCCTCATATGAAGTATGAAGTTTGAAGTCTGAACTTTGAAGTCTGAAGTGTGAACTTTGAAGTCTGAAGTCTGAACTCTGAAGTGTGAACTCTGAAGTTTGAAGTATGACCTCTGAAGTATGAAGTCTGAACTCTGAAGTATGAAGTCTGAACTCTGAAGTATGAAGTCTGAACTCTGAAGTCTGAACTCTGAAGTATGAAGTTTGAACTCTGAAGTATGAAGTCTGAAGTCTGAGAACTCTGAAGTTTGAAGTGTGAACTTTGAAGTCTGAAGTGTGAACTTTGAAGTCTGAAGTCTGAACTCTGAAGCCTGAACTCTGAAGTGTGAACTCTGAAGTCTGAAGTTTGAAGTATGAACTCTGAAGTATGAAGTCTGAACTCTGAAGTATGAAGTCTGAAGTATGAAGTATGAAGTCTGACCTCTGAAGTATGAAGTTTGAACTCTGAAGTATGAAGTCTGAACTCTGAACTCTGAAGTTTGAAGTCTGAACTCTGAAGTTATGAAGTATGAACCCTGAAGTGATGAAGTCTGAAGTATGAAGTCATGAAGTCAGAAGTGTGAAGTATGAAGCGATGAAGTATGAACTCTGAAGTGATGAAGTCTGAAGTGTGAAGTCATGAAGTCAGAAGTCCCTCCAGGGCTTCCATACGTTTGAGATGAACTCAATCGATTAAAAACACAACACTTTCGAAAAATACTAATTAAAAGCTAGTTTTCAATACACGTAATTACTCCCTTATAGTTAAGGTGACCTGCACTTTAAGAAATGACTGTAGTTCTGGACCCTGATGTTGATCAACGGAATAACTTTTGTGGAAATTTTGTAAAGCATTGAATAATCATATTTCTTTTCGAACTTAGACATTTTAACCACATGCACTGTTAACACATAACTTTGAGAAGAGAAACAGAAATTTTTACAATAGGGTCCTGTTGATTTTGGCATACTGCTTGTACACTGTGTCATCCGATTAATCTTTGGAAAATTTGTGAAATTTTATTGAATTATGAATTTGTCGACGTGCGTAGCTAGCATATGGTTGGGAGTTTAGTGTTTCAAGCTCCCAGTAGTTTATTACTGGCTTTTGCAAGACGGTACTTCTGGTGTGGTTCCTCACTGTTGTTCTTGTGTCTGTTTGTCTGGGATCTGCTAGCAATTGTGGCCAACTGCATAGGAGATAACGCGGTCACGTTATCTTTGAGGATTGCAAGGGGATTTCCCAAGCTAGTTGGCAAAAAGGTCGATAGTCCGTGATGCAATTCGATGAACGTCAGCGGAATGATGTTAAGATATGTTATTTATCATGTCTTGTGTTTTGCGCTTATGATGTGTATTTTTGTATAAATGATGACAATACCAAGTGTAGGTATTTTTAGTGTGACACATTGATTTATTGTCTCTTATCCTTCATTTAAATTGGTTCCACGTGATGTGCTTTAAGACATCCGTTTCACCAAGAAGACGCTTTAAGACGTACATTTCACCAATAAAAATTATTTTGTCTATATCTGATGTACATTCTCTGAATTTAAACCGGTTGTTTATTGTTTATAAATGAACGTACCATGTATTCTGCTGGTCTGATCATATAAAAAAGACCGCTGTCGGTGTCATTTAGTGGCAATTTCAGATTAACTTGTGTATACAATAAACCAAATGCTTATATTTACATCAAATAAAACTCAAATGACATAATGTGCTTGTCCATTAATATAATAACACAGGCAAAGGATTACATTTTAGAGGGAGAGCGGGAGACAGAGATGGATTTTACCGTATATCAGACTACATTTTTATAACAAATCTTTTATGATTGCTCCATTGCTGTTTCTTGCAGATGCCACGGACTTTTAAAAAAATCTCACGACCCGTCCGAGGATCGAACCGGTGACCCATCGACCTAAAGTCGAGCACTCTACCACGTCGCTATAAAAGCCAGCTTGTACCGCAAGGTAGTACAAGTGTATGATATACCGAACTTATACCCTGTGACATTCTCCCCCTCCATATTATATTCGTCCTCGAACTCTCAGGAGTTATAAGAATCACTGGAAATGAGACTTAAGGAGTTCTAATGCACATGTGGGTCGTTTACGTAGGGCGCCATTTGTCACGGACTCTTAACTCACGCGCCGGCCGAGGATCGAACCGGGGACCCTTCGATCTAAAGTCGAGCACTCTACCACGTCGCTATAAAAGCCGGCTTGTACCGCAAGGCAATACAAGTGTATGATATACCTAACCTACACCCTGTGGCACAGAGTTTCTAGACCTTAATGTTTTATCATTTCGTTCAACATGTCCTGAGCTCAGAGTAAATAATATGGTAATTAATAGTCACATGAAAGCAGAGACGGTTCTCTCTTAAAATATTATCCGACACCGTTTCATAACATGATCTCTTGAATCGCAATCATAAATATTAATTTATTCATTCATTTACTTATTCATTAAAAATAATTGTTCCTAGATCAGATAATTTGTTTATTAATTTTACATTAATTCTCGATAGATACAAGTTTTCTATATTTTATTATCTTTTTAATTGCGTATTACCCTTTTATACTCATTATTTACTTTGATCGTCGAAAAGGTTAAAATACTGATCTTTAGCAGTTTCGACTTATTTCTACTTCATTTGTTTATTTATATATGCAGTCATAGTTATTAACAGAAACAGTCCGGTCATGGAGCGAGTCAATGTATGCCCTGATCGAGAAATCAAAGAAATTCAAATATTTAAGGTAGACGAATACTGAATAGAAATATTGGCGGGGCATTCAAACCATTATACCGTCTAAATAACCCAAAGAGCTATAAAACATTTGGGTAAGAAAAAAACAATTGTCACCGTTTTGTTTTCCTAATAAACAATATTTTGTATTTCTACATGCTTTTTTTACACATTTTCCAGTAAAATTCATATCTCTAGCACATGAATGCACTTTCATTTCAGCAAATCATATAATCTGTAATATAGGATATTTGAAACAAACTGATAACAAAAAATTGCAGTTTTCTTGTTAATAAGTATATTTTTACATTCTTTGAAAAAATGCAATAAAACTGAATTTCATGAAAAACGTCATGAAAAATATCATCAATCGATGGGGCATGCTTATGCATATTATTTTAGTAAAACTTACATCGTATGTTAAAGAATAAAACAAAAAAACAAACATTTCACCGTTTCGTTTCCTAGAAAAACAATGTTTAAGTTCAAAATATCCCCAAAACAGACTGCCAAAATTCTGCACCTGCTGCAAGCACAGCAGGTCCTTGCCCTATTATTTATTTTCCTGTTATTCGGTTCTACCACAGAGTAATGTCGACTAAACTGCGCAGATGGAATGCAAACTGTGAAGATCTTGATCATTCTGGTTCCTAAGGAACAGTCTGATCTCATTTTCTACTGTTTGTACAGACCTATGTGCCCGAAAACTTAGGATCTTTACGGTAGATATTGTAAGTGTATATTTATAACTGTATATACTCCACAGTTAGTCGATTTGATGATGAACAATAACTCTGTTTGTTTTTTAAACAAGCAAGAACAGAGTTCTTCCGGGATCGTCCACCTTAAGTACCTTATTTATACTGGTGATTGGTGTCAAGTTTGAATATCAATATTCATAATAAAAATAATAATGAGATATCATCATTCTATCATCAAATCATCTTCTTCTACCTTTCATATCATACATCCTTCGGAGAAGCTTGACAAAAAAAAAGTAACTTATAACTCTCTTTTTTGGTGTGACAGAGTTTAAGACAATATCTGCAATAGTTATATCGGTTGCTTTCTATTTGCAACTTTCCTAAGAACATTTTACACACTTCAGCGTTACTTTTTAGTAAAATCCCAAGCCGGGCCACTGGAAAAATAGTATGTCGCTATCTTTTGCCAACCAATCTACCCACGCGATCATCAGATGGTGTCACTACGGGGATTCCCGTTATCTCTTATAGCTGTCCACTTTGCTTCTTGCAGAAAATACATTCAGATGAAGGAACATGGGCAAGACTACGTAGTTTCGGCTAATAAAGCCTCATCAGTGACCCTGACAATATCTGGTGATGAAACCAGAGAGATGGTGGGGATATTTTAAGAACAGTCTCCCACTTCCACCAATAAACAAGGTAGTAAATGCTTCCGGATCACGGTAATCTTCCCCTGAGATTAATTTTTTATGCCCCCGTGACGATAGTCAGGGGGCATTAAGATTTGCCCCTGTCTGTCTGTCTGTCCGTCTGCCTGTTCGTCACGCTTTGTGGTATAGAGTTTGTGTAATCAACTCCTCCCACAGTTTTCAATGGATCTTTTTCAAACTTTGCATACATGTTGAGACATATTGAAGATGTGCATGTGGATTTTTGTTGGACCTTGAATTAATTTTGACAGAATAACGGCCTTTTGAACTTAGTTATTTTAGGCAAATTTTTGCATTGTAGGGTATAGAGTTTGTGTAATCAACTCCTCTCACAGTTTTCAATGGATCTTTTTCAAACCTTGCATACATGTTGGGACATATTGAAGATGTGCATGTGGATTTTTGTTGGACCTAGAATTTATTTTGACAGAATTACGGCCTTTTGAACTTAGTCATTTTAGGCAAATTTTTGCATTGTAGGGTATGGAGTTTGTGTAATCAACTCCTCTCACAGTTTTCAATGTATCTTTTTCAAACCTTGCATACATGTTGGGGACATATTGAAGATGTGCATGTGGATTTTTGTTGGACCTAAAATTTATTTTGACAGAATTACGGCCTTTTGAACTTAGTCATTTTAGGCAAATTTTTGCATTGTTGGGTATAGAGTTTGTATAATCAACTCCTCCCATAGTTTTCAATGGATCTTTTTCAAACTTTGCATACAGGCTGTGAATGTATTGAAGATGTGCATGTGGATTTTTGTTGGACCTAGAATTAATTTTGACAGAATTATGGCCTTTTGAACTTAGTCGTTCATGGGAATTTTTGCATTGTAGGGTATGAATTTTGTGTTATCAACTTGCTCCACAGTTTTCAATGGATCTTTTTCTAACCTTGTCTACATATTGTGGACATATTTGAAAATATGCATGAGGCATATTGATAGGTCTAGAATTAATTTTGACAGAATCACAGCCTTTTTAACTTAGTCATTTTGGGCAATTTTTTACATGGTAGGTTATGTTTTCAATGGATTCTTTGTAGGTGCTTTATGGATATACATATCATTTGACAGGCGCTGCACGGGGGCAGCATTAATGTCTTACAGACACAATTTTCTAGAGGTTTTTTTTAATACTTATTTTCTATTTCAGGTTCAAAATGGCTTCATCTGACAACATAGAAGAAGTTGCGGTGTCATCTGAGGAACAGCATAAAATTACATGCAACCCATGTGAAAATGAAGGGATGTCGACAGAAGCAAAACAGTATTGTCCTGAATGTGATGATTACCTCTGCGATTCTTGTGAAGCATGGCATAAGCGATTTAAAGGTACAAAAAATCACTGTGTCATGTCTTTAAGCTTGTTTACCAATTCAGAGTCAGTCCAAGCAGAAAATGTTGCATCAGCTGATGTATTATGCTCTTGTAGAAGACACAAAGTATCTATATATTGTGAAAATCATGCAGATGTCGCATGCTTGGACTGCAAACTGCTGAAGCACAGGGATTGTAATACGAGTTCAATAGAAGACAAATGTGTAGAATTTGACGAAAGTATTTTTGAAACTACTTTGCAGAATAGTACTGACATAAAAGACAAGCTGACTCAGTTCCAAACAGACCGTACAGATGATTTGCAACTATTAACGCCAATGATCATGGCATGTAAGGATGGAATCACGACATTTAAGGACAATGTTTGTACTGAAATAGACATGGCTTTAAGCAATCTTGAAACGTATAACAAAAAAGAATCGAGCAAAATTCAGCAACAAAAAGATACCGCTAAAAGCGCCATGGCAAATATGGTTTCGGATCAACGTTTCTTCGACGTTTCCAAGAGTTCTGGCGACATAAAACTTAAATTTGTATCTCACGTCCGACTATCCAACAAGTTAAAAGAAACAAATACGGTTTTTGATGAATTGAACAAAGAGATGCACAAACCAAGAATTTTGTTTAACAGCGAAAAAGCTGCTGAAATTGTGAAGGGTATTTCAACCAGCCTGTTAACACAGGAAGCGCTTCATCCAAATCCTAAAATTGTCGCCAACATGCATATCAAATGTTCAAAACAAGTAGCGGTAAACATGTCATTTGAGAACAAGATTCCATGGATAACTGGGTCCACTTTTATGCCTTCAGGTGAATTAGTTTTGTGTGACTTCAACAACTCCGGGGTGAAGGTGTTTGATGTCAATTTCAATGCAAAAGATAGAATTTCTTTTCCAACGCCTGTCTTGAATCTGTGTGTTTTAGATACATCGCAGATTGTTGTGACAAGGCCAACAGAGAAACTGCTACAGTTTGTACAAGTACTTCCAAAACTTGAACTAAGACGTAGTTTACCGCTAGATGCTTATTTTTCTGGAGTCGCTGTCCACCAAGGTGAGATATACGTTACATGCCAAAATGACAGTTCGTTTCATTATACCCCATTTGGAACTACGGCTCCAGATGGACAGAGTACGGGCGAAATTAGAGTGTTAGACACGGATGGCAGACTGCAGCGTAAAATACACGTGCAGGAAAATCGTCGTTCTATATTTGCAGGTTCCTATTTCATAACTATTTCAAAACAAGGAAGACTATTTACAACAGATTATATGCAGTCCGTCGTTCGATGCCTGAACTTAGATGGTACTCTCCAGGCCGAATACAAAGATCACACATTGCGGAATCCCCTTGGAGTGTTTGTTGACGATGGAGATAATATTTTCATCTGTGGCACGAAATCAAATAATGTACAAACTGTTGTTAATTATAAGACCAAGGATAAGGATTTTATAAGCTCGACAGATGGCATCAGCGAGCCCTTTTCCATTTGCTTTCGAGACAAGGATAATACCTTGATAGTTACATGCAAGGACAACAAGCTACTTTTCATGTTTAAACTGGAGTGAAAAAGGCCATAATACATTTTGTCGGATTTGAAATTGCGCATAACTTTACATTTACATGTAGTCACCGTAAGCTGAAATATATATGTGTTTGTCGCCAAAAAAATAAAGTGAATGAGTAGACCACATTGTTACAAAGGAAGACAACATTTGTGACTTCCTGTTCGCTTTCCTTGACAATGAAACGTTTCCGAAAGGGGTTTTTGTCCTAAAGACCTGGCTTTTTTAGCAAGTTATGTAATCCTTATCTTATCCAATCAACAGTCGTTTCTGGCTAATCAATTATGCTTAAGACATTGGTTTCACAATCTAATTAAAGTCTTTCGAGTCTCTGCAGTGAGCCTTGGATCAAAAGTTATCTTTAAAATGTGTTTATTCTTTTTTCTTCTTGAAATCATAATCATTTTAGCTGATTTATTAAATAACAGAGCATTTCACTTACCAAACAAAAGTAAGAATGAACTAGAAATGTTTTTCAGAGAAAAACTGATGTCCCCCCACCAGCCCATTTCCAATCCCCCCTTATGAATAAAAAACCTGTGCAATTAAAATACTAGGCAAGTTTGGAGAAAATCCATCTACTGGTTCTAAAGATATCCTTCATAGATGACTATGTCCTTCCAAATGAGGTCAAGGTCACCAAAATCTAATCAGCTCTGAAAGTTGACCCAATGAGGTATCCATACAAGTTTGGTGAAATTCCATCCACTGGTTCAGGAGATATAGTGAGTACAATAAATTGTCATCTAAGTCCGCCAGTGACCTTGAAAATGAGGTCAAGTCACCAAAATTTAATCAGCTCTTAAACTTGTCCCAATGATGTATCCATGCAAGTTTTGTGAAATTCCATCCATTGGTTCAAGAGATATAGTCGGTACAAGAAATTGTCATCTAAGCCCTCCAGTGACCTTGCAAATAAGGTCAAGGTCACCAAAATCTAATAGGCTCTTAAACCTGTCCCAATCATGTATCCATGCAAGTTTGGTGAATTCCTATCCATTGGTACAAGAGATATCATGGGTACAAGAAACTGTCATCTAAGTCCTCGAGTGACCTTAAAAATGAGGTCAAGGTCACCAAAATCTAATCAGCTCTTAAGCTTGTCCCAACGATGTATCTAAGCAAGTTTGGTGGAATTCCATCCATTGGTTCAGGAGATATAGTGGTTACAAGAAATTGTCATCTAATTCCTTCAGTGACCTTGAAAATGAGGTCAAGGTCAGCAAAATCTTCTCAGCTCTTAAACCTGTCCCGATAATGTATCCGTGCAAGTTTGGTGAAATTCCATCCATTGGTTCAAGAGATATCGTGGGTACAAGAAATTGTCAGCTAAGTCTTGCAGTGAGCTTGAAAATGAGGTCAAGGTCACCAAAATATAATCAGCTCTTAAACTTGTCCCAATGATATATCCATGCAAGTTTGGTGAAATTCCACCAATTGGTTCTGGAGATATTGTGCATACCAGAAACTTTCACGCTATTTAAGTCCTCCAGTGAGCTTGAAAATGAGGTCAAAGTCACCAAAATCTAATCAGCTCCTAAGCTTGTCCCAACAATATATCCATGCAAGTTTGGTGAAATTCCATCCATTGGTTCAGGAGATATTGTGCATACAAGAAATTTTCACGCCATTTAAGTACTCCTGTGACCTTGAAAATGGGGTCAAGGTCACCAAAATCTAATCAGCTCTTAACCTTGTCCCAATGATATATCCATGCAAGTTTGGTGAAATTCCATCAATTGGTTCAAGAGATATCGCGCATACAAGAGTGGGACGCCGACGCCGACGCCGACTAATAGGCTCTTAAACCTGTCCCAATCATGTATCCATGCAAGTTTGGTGAATTTCTATCCATTGGTTCAAGAGATATCATGGGTACAAGAAACTGTCATCTAAGTCCTCGAGTGACCTTAAAAATGAGGTCAAGGTCACCAAAATCTAATCAGCTCTTAAGCTTGTCCCAACGATGTATCTAAGCAAGTTTGGTGGAATTCCATCCATTGGTTCAGGAGATATAGTGGTTACAAGAAATTGTCATCTAATTCCTTCAGTGACCTTGAAAATGAGGTCAAGGTCAGCAAAATCTTCTCAGCTCTTAAACCTGTCCCGATGATGTATCCATGCAAGTTTGGTGAAATTCCATCCATTGGTTCAAGAGATATCGTGGGTACAAGAAATTGTCAGCTAAGTCTTGCAGTGACCTTGAAAATGAGGTCAAGGTCACCAAAATATAATCAGCTCTTAAACTTGTCCCAATGATATATCCATGCAAGTTTGGTGAAATTCCACCAATTGGTTCTGGAGATATTGTGCATACCAGAAACTTTCACGCTATTTAAGTCCTCCAGTGAGCTTGAAAATGAGGTCAAGGTCACCAAAATCTAATCAGCTCTTAAGCTTGTCCCAACGATATATCCATGCAAGTTTGGTGAAATTCCATCCATTGGTTCAGGAGATATTGTGCATACAAGAAATTTTCACGCCATTTAAGTACTCCTGTGACCTTGAAAATGGGGTCAAGGTCACCAAAATCTGATCAGCTCTTAACCTTGTCCCAATAATATATCCATGCAAGTTTGGTGAAATTCCATCAATTGGTTCAAGAGATATCGCGCATACAAGAGTGGGACGCCGACGCCGACGCCAACGCACCGGGAACTGCACTGAAAACAATATGTCCCCCCTCACCTTTGGTGGGGGGACATAAATACGTAAATAAAATCTAATTAACAAAAAGCAAAAACATTGTACAAGGCAGTATCAGACAATGTACAGAGACTCTACTTGCAGTTTTGACAGAATTATGACCTTTCACATCAGCCTGACTACTGAAGATTCCATTTACTTAAATGGGTCTGATATTCATTGTTTCCTTTCCTACTGCTCGCTTCAGGTTCTTCATTGCGAAGATTTCTCTTCATAGCCTCTAACCTATACGTAGCATTAATAAGACATTGGTTTACAAAATCATAAAGAAAAAGCAATATCTGTAGCGGAATTAGACTCCAGTGACCGACTTTCAATTTACAAGTCTAATTTTATTAAAATACCAATATTTCAAGAAACGCTGAACAGATTTTGCTCAAGTTTAATCAGAATGATCCTTAAATAGATTTTTTTTTCAAATTTATGAGCAGTCTGTCCATGATTTTGGTCGGCAGTTATTACTAAAAATAGAAGAAGAAAAAAAAACATGAAAATGACATTATCTCAAATAGCCCATGAATAGAATTGGACCAGCTTTGTGTCAGAATGATCCTCGCACGAAGCTATTCCTGTGTTTTTCAGTGCAAACTGACAATAGAGATGGCCAACATTCGCTGTTATAATGTACTAAAATAGCTCAAAACCAGAAACTGACAATATCTCAAGAACTGCTGAACGGATTTTGACCAAATTTGTGACTGAATGGTTCTTGCATAGAATTCTTTCAGACGGACACAAAATGATATTATCATAAATTGCTACTGGTACTAAAATAGCAAAACAAGTAAATTCGAAAATCTCAAGAACACCTGATAAAACTTTTGACCAAATTTGATCAGAACCATCCTTGCATGGACGCTCACAAAATTTTTGCAAAGTGACCATCCAAGATGACCGTCATTCATCTATGCTAAAAATACAGAAATTACATGAAAATCGTAATATCTCTTGAACCTTTAAATAAATTAAGACCAAATGTGTCAAAATGATCCTTGCATGGAGTTCTCCTGTTATTCAAAAATGAACCATTCAAGGTGGCCAGCATTACAAAAAATATTGCAAAATATGCAGAAATCTCAAGAGCAATTGAGCTGCCACTTGCGAAGCACTACCGTCCAGTACAATGTTCTGATATTCTTTTTACAAGCTCTCCTCTTGCCAGTCACGTTTACGTGTTTTGTAGTATAATTGCCTTTTATTGGTTTTAATCAAATCTATTATCTGTATCCAGCAAAAATGTTTCATCAGTTTGTACCCTGGTGGAGGAGGAGACCTTTCACACTGACTTGACGGTGGTGTGGAGCTTGATGTTTAGCAATTGAGCTGCCACTTGCGAAGCACTACCGTCCAGTTCAGTGTTCTGATACTCATTTGCATACTCTTCTCCCCCAGGGTATATAGATGTAAGTCGTTTGTTGCAGTAGAAGTACAAGTAAGATTTGCCTCCCTTTGATCAATCGAGTGACAATCTCAACATTGAACAATGAATTTTTTCTCGTTGCTATTTGTTTTTCACGACCGACACCTTCACACAGCCTTGCATTTCGTTTTCGGTAAGACTGTGTAAAAAGGTGTAGCTGATATATAGTCAATGCTGATAAGTGTTGTGGTGGAACCAATGCCTTGTGCTAAGAGATAAGGCATATTCCACACCAATGCTTCTATGGATCTATCACTGGCAGAAATCATCGAGCAAACAGTGTAGATCCGGATCAGTCCTACTGATCAGGAACTGCACGGTTCGCCGTTTCGATCATATTTTCTTGAGACAATTTTACAAGACTGTTTCTTGAGACAATTTTATAAGACTCTGTCTCCTGGTTGATGTGCTATTCTAGTACATAGTATATTATAAGCTTAGGACGATTAAATCACATACTTCGAAACAATGAAAAGCAATGCACCGGCAATGGCTCGTTTATAATTGTGATAACATTTTCCTTTTTTATTAATGTGAAAGCGTACAGTGCCGTATATAATAGTGGATGGTTGCATGTAGGCCAACAGCTTGTAGGTATGGACGTGGCCTGATCACTTGTAGGCCGGCCCACAGCGTACATAAATCATTTTTATGCTTGTAAGTAGTAAGTTAACGAATTTTTGTACTTGTAAGCAGGTCCACCGTGCCTGCACCTAATTCAGTTGTTATTAGCGTCTTTTCTAAGTTGTGGCGGTGCATGAATTGTCCACCTCGCAGGACTTGTTTGATAACAACAATGGCAAACAGTCGACAGCTGATCCTCTTTCTTAAACAAATGCTTTGATTAACTTCAGACGTTTTATACAAAGACCTCGATTAAGTATGCCTGTTATTCAGGTTTAGTATTTCAGTTGGGTCCCACGGGGCGCACGGAGTTGAAACAGCATTGAATCAACCATGATTCAACACAACGTTGAACCGGGGTTGATACAGGGTTGATTTGACTGTGTGCCTGCTGGGATATTATATAAGGATGTTTATCAATGTCAGATAGAATTCTCCACATGAATATTACTGAACTCTATCCCAATTATCCTCATATTTCAATGTACTACACATTTAATGTTTTACCCATGCTATTGGGTATCTAAATTTCTTATTTATTGTTACCTGTTTGGCTTCTCATGTATGTATGTACTCCTTCTCTACTTTCTCTCTTCTCCTGCGCAATCTAGAGTTCAGTTGTTGACTCCTCAAGTATGTATCAAGAGATTAAAACAACGTCGCAAACTTATTTACCTTGATCCAATTTCCGCGCCCGACAGAATCTTTCAAGCTCTTGTTGATTGTATTACCTGAAGTATGTCAGTGTCGCTAAGTATTTACAGGGCGCGTATTGGAATGCATATTTGTCGATTATTCAGTGTTAAGGGACTCGGTAAATTTAACATGTTTGAATTAATCGTATTCTTATCATTCCTTTTATATCAGGCAGGTGATGTAGAAAAAAATCCAGGTCCTCAGTCCATGCACTCGAGTGACTCCTCCATATTTTCCCAGTTTCCAATATTTCAAGGTAACTTCTCTATGGTCCACTACAATGTTCAGAGTTTGTTGAATAAAGTTGACATCATAGAACCTGAATTGTCTCATTTTGATGTCATTTCGCTAACTGAAACCTGGTTAAATGGAACAGTTCCAGACCAAGATTTAACGTTTAGTGATTTCCAAGTCTCATTTCGAAGAGACCGTTTAACCGATAATTACGGTGGTATAGCAGTTTATGTAAAACATGATATTCCTTGCAAACGAAGGGCAGACTTGGAATTAATCAATATCGAATGTCTTTGGTTGGAATTAACAGTTAAAAATAGAAAACTACTCTTTGGAACTTTCTATAGGCCACCTAGTTCCTCACCCCTTGTTTTGTCGGACATTGAAAATTCCATTGGTATGGCCATAGACACAGGCATAAACGACATTGTTATAACAGGTGATTTGAATTTAAACATGGCTAATTCTCAATCTAAGAAAAAAATTGACGATATATGTATACAATATAACTTGCATCAGTTAATAAACGAACCTACTCACTTAACGGAATCCTCCGCTACTATAATTGATTTGATTTTAGTTAGTAATTTGCCAAGTATTTTAATGTCTGGAGTTAGCGAGCCGTTCCTGATGCAAGATATAAGGTATCACTGCCCTGTTTATAGTATCTTTAGTTTTAAAAAGTCAGTGGCTAAACCATTCAAACGACAAATCTGGTTATATAAACAAGGGAATTATGATGCTCTTCGTCAACGGGCTACTGAATTTGACTGGAATTCCGTTCAACATGACGATATTAACACGTATGCTACGCAATTTTCAAATAAACTCTCTGAGTTAGCAAAAGAACACATTCCTACCAAAAATATAAATGTACGACCACAGGACTTACCCTGGATGAACGGTACTATACGTAAACTGATGAGAAAGAGAAATAGATTATATAAAAAGTACAAAACTAACAAAAATGATGAAACATATAATTCTTTTAAAACGATAAGAAACGAAATTACTAAACTTTTAAGAAAATCTAAGAAAGACTATATTGACAACCTTGCATATAAATTAAAACATTCAAGTTTATCTTCAAGTGATTACTGGAAAACGCTTAAGTCATTTATAAAACCAACACAAAATACTGCCATTCCTCCACTGCTCCATGAAGGTATATATTATTCCGAAACTTCGGACAAGGCAAATCTCTTAAATGATTATTTCGTTAATCAAACTATAATTGATGATCGAAGTGCTCATATTCCTAATATGCCAACAGAAAATGGCCCATCTCTGAACAGCATAAACATCTCACAGGATGAAGTCAAATCAGTCTTACAAAGTTTAAAATTAGGTAAATCATCTGGCCCTGATAATATCAACAATAAGATTCTCAAGGAGCTCTCCTTCCAGCTATCGAGACCTTTATGTGATTTATTTAATTTTTCATTGACCAAAGGTGTTTGTCCTGATACTTGGAAAGAAGCTAATGTCTCTCCAGTATTTAAAAAAGATGAGCCATCTCTTGTTACGAATTACCGCCCTATATCGCTTCTAAATACAATAGGCAAAGTCATGGAGAAAATTGTACACAAACATTTATTTAACTTTCTAAGAGACCATAACGTTATAACTTCTCTGCAGTCAGGCTTCGTTCCTGGCGATTCACCGGTTAATCAGCTCGTGGATATCTATAATACTTTCTGTCATGCTTTAGATCAAGGAAAAGAAGTAAGAGCTATATTCTGTGATATCAGTAAAGCGTTTGATCGTGTTTGGCACAAAGGTCTTCTATTTAAACTTAAACGGGTGGGTATCGATGGATCTCTTCTCAGTTGGTTCTCTAATTATCTCTCGGATAGAAAGCAAAGAATTGTTATACCAGGGGCTACATCTTCATGGGGAAATATTAAAGCTGGAGTCCCACAGGGTTCCATTTTGGGACCAATTATGTTTCTAATCTATATTAATGATATAGTTTCAGATATAAATTCGACAATTAAATTATTTGCGGATGACACAAGCTTATATTTGATTGTAGATACCCCAAACAATGCGGCAAACATCTTAAATAATGACCTGGAAACTATTCCTAGATGGGCGGAAACTTGGCTTGTCAATTTTAACCCTTGGTTTAAACATATTTTATTTTCAAAAATGCACATAATAACATACAAATAACACAATTACACAAAGCAATAGGATCAGAACGAAAGCTGATAGCTTATATAGCTCTTCTCCTTCCAAATCTGAATCATTATTGATATCAAGAAAAAACATCAAACTTGCTCATCCACCCTTGAAAATGAATTCTGAAAACATAAAAGAAGTTCCTCACCATAAACACTTAGGCTTATTGAACGACTGCTCTAGCTTGCATGGTTGCACAAGTACTATCTAATGATGGTACCTGGCATCAGCATATCGAGTACATCTTAACAAAAGCATGGCAACGATTAAACATAATGCGAAAATTTAAATATTTACTTGATAGGGAATCCTTACAAATTATATATACTTCTTTCATCCGTCCTATTCTTGAATATGCCGATGTCGTCTCGGATAACTGTACCCAGTACGAAGTTAATGCAATGGAAAAAGTCCAGACAGAGGCAGCAAGAATAGTGACTGGAGCAACAAAATTAGTTTCTCTAGATAAACTATATCGTGAAACTGGATGGGAAACCTTAAAAGTAAGGAGAAGCAAGCATAAACGTTGTCTGTTTTATAAAATGACACAAAATTTGACCCCAACATATTTGACATCATTAATTCCCCAAACTTTCGAAAGCACAGTATCATATAATTTACGTGAATCACAAAATATAAGACCAGTTTTAACAAGAACACAGCTTTATTATAAATCGTTTTTGCCTTCAAGCATAAGCGAGTGGAATGAACTCCCTGATCAAATTAGAAATTCTGTTTCATTAACGAGTTTTAAATCACAAATGAACAAAGATAATGCTAAGATACCGAAATACTATTCAATAGGAAAAAGAAACTTACAAATTCAGCATACTAGATTACGCGCAAATTGTAGTTCGCTAAATCAACATCTCTATTCAAAAAATATTGTGGAAAGTCCCCTTTGTCTTTGCGGAGCAGTGGAGACCACAGAACATTTTCTCCTTGAATGTCCAAGATACACTCTGATTCGTTTAAATATGATGACTACTGTATCAACTGTAAGCAACCCGAGTCTCTCCTTACTGCTTTCGGGGGATGTCAACTTAAGTTATAATGCAAATGAACTAATTTTTTCAACAGTTCAGAAATTCATTGAAGAAACTAAACGTTTTGATATATGAGGAGCGCAGGTTCTCTCTCTCTCTCTCTCTCTCTCTCTCTCTCTCTCTCTCTCTCTTGATTCCCTTTGTTTTGTTTACCATTCCTAGTACGTATATAACTCTTATACAAAGAAGCGCATGCTATTTTATGTGTTAGATGTAGCTAGTTACTTTGTTACTTTGTAAAACGTTATTACTTGTTTAGGATATGTATATGTAACAAAATTATTTGTAGTATTGCACAATCACAACTATTTATTTATTGCAAATTAGTACTTTGGGGAAACAGATTTATATAAGTCTTTTGACTTCTTTCTGGATCCCATTTGTATATATTGTATGTTTTGAATTTTGTTCATGTAACAGAGTTTACACAAATAAAATACGTTTAAACTAAGAGCCCTTAAATGGAATTTGGTCAAAACCATCCCTGCATGGATGTTTTGCAAACTTTATGCAAACTGAATTTCCAAGATGGCCGCCATCCTTTATTACCAAACATAGCCAAATTATGAAACTGACAATGTATCTTGATCCCTTGAAAGGATTCTGAGCAAATATGTGTCAAATGGTGTTTGCATTATGATTTTTATGTGAAAGTGCAAAGGAGATGCGACATAGCATTCCGCGGAATTCTTTTTATTATACTATTTTTTTCATTTTTCCGCCCTTTGCAATGGGGGTCGACTCATAAAGAAAAGAATTTGTTCCTCTTGGAGCAAATTCTTTCTTTTAAGATAGTCCCCTTGTTGAAATTTTATCATCCAAGAAAGCAAACAAGAAGTCACAATAGTTGTCTCCCTTTGACAAATTGGAGGGGAAAATGGCGGTGTACCCACACAACATAAACCACGGTATAACCTGGATCCTAACTAGCCGTATCGCCCATGATATCTCAGATCAGGCTCCATGAAAGCAGCTATAAATGCATACAAATTGTATCGAGATCTCATGGTGACTTTATTTCCAATAATTTAGATAAAATTAGATGATTGTTCAAGAAAATCATTCAATGCAGTTAAATAATGTATTCTCTTGTTCTTATATCACGATGATGCGCTGTAATTATTCTAAGTGCCTCGACATTCAATTTTGCGGCTGGTGGGTTTGGCTCTACACTGTATATCTCCCATTTTTTTCCTTTTACTCTGTTTCTGTTACACTGTATATCTACCAGTTGTTTTGTTTCTTTTTGTTTTGTTGTTGTTGTTTGTTTTTTTGTTTGTTTGTTTTTTTGTGTGTTTTTTTGACAAACCGGCCGGTAAAATCAAGTTTTAAAGCTTTAAAATGACTGACCATTAATAGCAACGAATATGAGCCATAACAATGAAACAACAGTTTTTCTTTTCTGCTATGGTCCATGACTGGCTACTTTCAGCTACTTAAAGCCTCATCAGTGACCCTTAGAAATTTTTTCAGAAAAAAAGCAAATTTTGCTTCTTTCTGTTACCACTTCTGACTTTGAAAATGTAAATTTTGCCTCTTTCTGTTACCACATCTGACTTTAAAAATGTAAATTTTGCCTCTTTCTGTTACCACATCTGACTTTGAAAATGTAAAGTTTGCCTCTTTCTGTTACCACATCTGACTTTGAAACTGTAAATTTTGCCTCTTTCTGTTACCACATCTGACTTTAAAAATGTAATTTTTGCCTCTTTCTGTTACCACATCTGACTTTGAAAATGTAAATTTTGCTTCTTTCTGTTACCACATCTGACTTTGATAATGTAAATTTTGCCTCTTTCTGTTACCACTTCTGACTTTGAAAATGTAAATTTTGCCTCTTTCTGTTACCACATCTGACTTTGAAAATGTAAATTTTGCTTCTTTCTGTTACCACATCTGACTTTGAAAATGTAAATTTTGCCTCTTTCTGTTACCACTTCTGACTTTGAAAATGTAAAATTTGCCTCTTTCTGTTACCACATCTGACTTTGAAAATGTAAATTTTGCCTCTTTCTGTTACCACATCTGACTTTGAAAATGTAAATTTTGCCTCTTTCTGTTACCACATCTGACTTTGAAAATGTAAATTTTGCTTCTTTCTGTTACCACTTCTGACTTTGAAAATGTAAATTTTGCTTCTTTCTGTTACCACATCTGACTTTTAAAATGTAAATTTTGCCTCTTTCTGTTACCACATCTGACTTTGAAAATGTAAATTTTGCTTCTTTCTGTTACCACATCTGACTTTGAAAATGTAAATTTTCCTTCTTTCTGTTACCACATCTGACTTTGAAAATGTAAATTTTGCTTCTTTCTGTTAACACATCTGACTTTTAAAATGTAAATTTTACTTCTTTCTGTTACCACATCTGACTTTGAAAATGTAAATTTTGCTTCTTTCTGTTACCACATCTGACTTTAGATTAAAGTCAGATGTGGTAACAGAAAGAAACAAAATTTACATTTTTTTTTTCAGAAAAGGGAAATACTTGCTTAAGAAAACTTCAGATTTGTGGTTATCACTTCATTAACAGTTTTGAACTCATTTTAAAAACATTTTGTATCATTTATTCATTAGAAAAAAGTATTAGTATCTTAGAATCTAGGGATCAAACATGTATTTTTCATGCATTAACATTCGCCAGGTCCAGAGGCAAATGTTGACAACCGAAGGCAAAGCAATGAAAAAAATGTTTAATCACTATTGTGGTGAAAATTTTACGAAATATTTTTTAAAATGTGCGACATTTATGGCATTATATTTTGTCACCGCTAGACAGCCAACGCGTGAGTGCACCTTTTTATTAATAGCCGCCTTCCGGGTCCAAGCGATATATGAGCGACTAACGGATCAGCTGTGCTTTTAGGCGTTGCCTCCACGTGTCTTTGGCGCCTGGTAACGTTAAAAACCGATAGATGGATGGCAACTGTGTTTGGCGGAATATATTGCGTGGTTGCAGAAAAAGTTTCTCAGTTTTTTTACAGCACGTGAATTACCTTGTTAATACATCGTTTTGCGTTCGTTAAAACATACCTGTTAATAGCGTGTGACACCGATATTTATGTAATAATAATTATAGTAAATGGTAAAAGTTTTCGCTAATTTAAAGTAATCATGGTATCAACGGTCTTGTTAACCTCACCGCGTTTGTACATATATGTTCTTGTTATTTACATTTATGTATTTTTTTCAAATCAGTTTGATATACACGAATCAATCAGTAAACGAATAACCATAGACGAGAAACGGTATTCATTCGGAAACCAGTAGGGACTTGTGAGAATAGGAAATTCAACACTGACATTTAAAATGCATATTATTTTCACCTTAGTTGATCTGTTATACTTGTATATATGAGGATCGCGAGGATTTTGTTAACATAAATAGTGCGTCCGCTTACGTATACATAGGTCATTTTAGTTCGAGCCGCTGAAAACAAGTTCTAAGACTATCTAATTGTTGATTTAATTTTGAATGAAAGGAATGCTCTTCCGTGCAAAACGATGCATGCAAACTGCACATTACAAGACTTGCCAATGCATTTAGATCAAGATTAGTAAATCTTTATAAAGACAGAACTGCATCAGATTTTTTTCTGTGTATGAATTTTTTCTCATGATTTGTTGCAAATGTTGTAGTTAGCAGTTCCTGACCTTGTAAAAATGTTCACAGTGAATTCATATCGTGAATTTGAATGCCTCTCAGAAAGCATGCTTGGATGCTTACATTAATTTTGTGAAATTTTAGTTCTTGAACATTTTTCACTGTGAACATAATTACAATTACAGAACCCTAAAGATGTTTTCTTGACTTACATTTTCTCTTGTAAATGCATCAACTTTATAGTTTAATATGTGTTTAAACAAATATTATACATGCTTTTACTTTGCACATACTGTTGTTGTTTTTTCTGCCTAATGTATTCATTTTATTGATATTCAGGAGAGGACCGTTTTCGTTCTGATCCGTTTTCATTGTGTAGTTATATTGTTTGTATGTTGTGATGTACATTCTTGAAAATAAAGTATGTATAAACCAAGTGAACGTCACATGACATTTCTATGCCGAGCGTGCGCGCAAGCTGATCTAGGCATGCACAGTAACCATACGCCTGTAGACAGATTATGTCGTGATTGATTTGAAGATGAATCGTGCTCCCAAACAGTTCATGTTTTGTCCTATGTTTATCATGTTTGGGCCATTAAAATGACATTTATCATAAATGTCAATAAAATGCTGGGAATTCAATAAAATGTTCAGAAGAAAATAGCTTAACACGAAAGAAAAAGGCTCTTACGGCATGTGCGAACTGCGAAGACCCAGATCAGCATGCGCATCCGCGCATTCTGATCAGAGCTTTCACTGGTCGCACTAACATTTAATGAAATGAATTCCGAGGAATCAGTATAGTCGAAAAGCGAAGATTTTTATCTGTCTTTGCAAGGGCTTATTCTGATCGGAGTTGTGGCTGTTTCCTCTGGCCATACGGCGCTTTCATTCCCAGTGGCTGGATGCTCCTTATAGGAGTACCCTGTTTCTAACCCAGTTACTTCATTTATCCGGAAACTCGACTGCTGCGAAATGGAAACCATTCAGAAGACCGCTCGGCCAATTCCGTGAATGATTCACGGAAATGGCCGAGCGATGTTCCGACTGAACCTGCTGTGGTCTGATCTAGGTCTGATCCCTTTGTTGAGAATCAGTATGAAATTCTTATTGTCAAATTTCTTTCCATTGAATGTCCAGCACTGAATTAACGTTGATTCAACGTCATGGTTGATGCAATGCAGTATCAATTAAGTTTCAACGTTATCACAGGGTGTAATCCATTCCGCTAATTTTCGCTTCCTGCAGAGACTGTACATCATAGAGAGCCTCGGCAGGAAGCAGAATCACGCGGACAGTCTCGGCAGGAAGCCATTTCTCGAGGACAGTAGTCTCTGCAGGAAGCAAGAGTTCGCGGACAGTCTCGGCGGAAGTCAAATATGACGGTCAGTCTCTGCAGGAAGCGAAAATTGGCGGAATCGATTATACCCTGTGGTTATGTGCCTGCTGGCAATTTCCAACCTCAGATGAAAGGGCTTTCCAACAGCCAGTCTGGTTAAGTTTGATAGGTACACCTCTCTGTTTTCTCGCCATATTTTTCAAAGGGAGATAACATTTTGTGATTACATGTTTGCTTACCTGAGCTTCCAAAAAGGGTCGACACTTGAAAGCAAGAATTTGCTCCTAGAGCCGTAGTGGAGCAAAATTTTTCCCCTTAAGGGCTGACTCCCATCTAGAAGGGGGGCAAAAATGAAAATGGTAGTGTTGGTTCTCCTGAAAGTGTAACCGTTCAACTTTGTATCCGCCTAGGTAGCAAAGAGAGGTGACGTGGTCGAGTGGTTAGAGACGTTGGGTTATGGTGCAGACAGTCGCCGGAAGGCCGTGAAATCACGGCCGGGTATTTTCACGGCCAGGTTTAACCATCCGACGACTGGAAAACTCTCTCTGTCAACCCAGCAGTAAATGAGTACCTGCTTCGAATTAGGGAAAGATTAGGCAGCGAAAGGAGAGGGATGGGCTTCGCCTTTCATCTGCTGTGCCCATGACACAGTGGGTCTCTAACCTCCACTGCCCCTACGGCTATTAGGCTATGGGGAACCTTTACCTTTCTCAGTATGTGTAGTCAACCCTGCTGGCAAGAACACAAGCAGTGCCGGGACGCAAGCCTCATCTCTGTGAGACGTAATTGGGCTTAATTTAAAGTCTGTGATTTGTGAAAAGGCAGAAAATATGAGCCGCGACATGAGAAAACCAACAATGTGGTTGTGCGCCCAGCGCAGACTCAGATCAGCCTGGGCATCCGCCCAGTCTGATCAAACTCTTCGCTAAGCGCTTAAAGGATAGCTAAGGGTCTGAGTTACCCCCATGCGGACAGCGAAGACTCTGATCAGACTGGGCGGATGCCCAGGCTGATCTGAGTCTGCGCTGGGCGCACAACCACATTGTTGGTTTTCTCACGTCGCGGCTCATATATCTGTGATAGCAATACTACGTATCTGTTTTGTGGCTGAAGCATCTAAAATGGCACTGATTTTAAGACTGTGGTTTGTGACCACGGCCCCCTCTTACCGTTCCTCAGCAGTGCAGATCCGATCAGACTGCTCCATGCACACTGCTACAATCTGATCTTGGTCTCAGCTGTTTGCTTATGTACTTTTGCCTCCGTATTTAGGCCCATTACGGTATACCATATGAATCTCCAATGTCTTATGCAGTTCTCATTTGGCGTCATATGCCGATTAAACCCAAGTAGAAATACGTTCTTTTTACATATGTGATACAGGCAAGACTTTCAGACTATTTCATGCACGTAACAGGACCGCATATCTCGAAGGCCGTATCGCTCCAAATAACCAAAATCCATATCACTCCCTAGGGAGGAAAACTCGTATCATTCGTATCACACCCCACGTGACCCATATCATCCCTAGGGCGAAAAAGCCATATCACCACATTCGGAGCGCTCGGCGTTTATTCTGATCTATTCTTTAAAAACATGGTTTGCACTTATCAAACAGGAAAAATATGGTCAGAATAAATCACATGATAATAGCAATTTTCATATCATATCCCGTATCAACCCGAGACTCCCATAACAGCCCAAGACTCCCATATCAGCCCGAGGGCCAAACCATGTCAACCCGACACTCCCATATTAGCCCGAGACTCCCATATCAGCCCGAGGGCTTCCTATATCAGCCCGAGGGCCGAAGCCCTCGGGCTGATATGGGAGTCTCGGGCTGATATGGGAGTTTCTGGTTGATAAGGGGTATGATATGAAAATCGCAAAATAATAATCTCTATTTATCAATCCAGAACAGGGGAAAATGTGCCTCGAGGGCAGCAAATGACATTGTTCTTAAACTTTCCCCATATTTAAGACTATTTCGGTATTATCTTATGAATCTACAATGTCTTGTGCAGTTTTCATTTGGCGTCATATGCCGATTAAACCCAGTTATCAATCTAAACTACTGATTAATGAGGTTTAAATAGATCCTAATAAAATAAGTTAATCGTTTATGCCCTTCCTATTTCCTGTAATGGATTGATCATATTGGAACTATTATGGAATACCGTCTCGTGCTTTTAACTTTATATTCTTATCTGCTATCTTCTAGACATTTGTAAATCGCATTTTATCAATTCAAAATAGGCCATGTCTTGGGAAAATTTTTCTCGCCAATCAGTAAATAGTATCCCTTTCTACAGCTGTCTGAATTTTTTTCTATCCAGGCCCGATGTCTCAATATAGGCTCTAAATGCTGTCTTATTCTGTCAATCATTGCTTAATAAACAGTTATGATGATGGTTCACAAATGTGACTATGTGTTCTCACAAACCAGAAAACGTAGACGACTCGTAAATATAAACAGCTAAAATCATGATGGTTCACATTCTCACAAACTAGAAAACGTACACGAGCATAAGGTATAAACAGCTAAAATGATGATGGTTCGCAAATGTTACCATGTACATGTATTCTCACAAACTAGAAAACGTACACAAACATAAGATATAAACAGCTAAAATGACGATGGTTCACAAATGTGACCATGTATTCTCACAAACTAGAAAACGTACACGAACATAAGATATAAACAGCTAAATTGACGATAGTTCACAAATGTGACCATGTATTCTCACAAACTAGAAAACGCACACGAACATAAGGTATAAACACCTAAAATGACGATGGTTCACAAATGTGACCATGTATTCTCACAAACTAGAAAACGTTCACGAATCTAAAATATAAACAGCTAAAATGATGATAGTTCACAAATGTGACCATGTATTCTCACAAACTAGAAAACGTACACGAATCTAAAATATAAACAGCTAAAATGATGATAGTTCACAAATGTGACCATGTATTCTCACAAACTAGAAAACGTACACGAATCTAAAATATAAACAGCTAAAATGACGATGGTTCACAAATGTGACCATGTATTCTAAAAACTAGAAATGGTACGTGGACACAAAATATAAACATTTCCCTCTTCTCTTGAAAACTTGTTACTCTGATACTCTTGTCTGCCAAACATTTCACCCTTTTTACCCTATTATTATTTTTTGGAGTTGTACCTTGATCTGTAACCGCTTTTCATTTATTTCATTATATTATATAGTTTTAGAGTTTATTCTATCATATGTATCCTTCTGTTATCAACTAGGTTTTTATTATTTTATTTTTTTATTATTTTTTTTATTTATTTTTTTGTGTGTGTTTATTTCTTCTTTCTAACGCTGATTTTAGATTTGAATTATTTGGTTTATATTATCAACATATATTCTACGATATACAGATATCCGCCATAATTCATAAAAATACTAGTATTCCATGTTAGAGAGAAGAAAAAGGCATAATCCCACAGCTTGTACTGATATCTTACTTGTTCATATATGTATATATGTATGTTTAATTGAATAAGCTAAATAAACATGTTCTAACCAAAATATAAAAAAAAGCTTACTTTTTGATGGTTCACAAATAGACTAGTTTAAATAGCGCTCGACTATCAACCATAACTATACTAAGAACTAAGACTATCGGGTGGCGGATTCACACAGGATATATTTTGATTTCTAATAACATAGGTAGCCTATGCTTTAATCAGTTCCCCTTCATTTATGTGCCTTGTGTGGAGACAATTTGTAAAATCCGAAGAATTCATTGAATAATAATCAAATTTATAAACTAATTCTTTAATACCAAACGATGATGAAAACTGAATCCGCCCATTGAGATAGTCAGTCACTCAAGCGCGAAAGCGTGCGCATTACACTCTTGTGAATAGATATTCTGCGAAACTTTTAAAAGAATAGTATACCATGAGTTGGTTGGTTGATAGTTTGGGCCTTAGTTTAAACATGTTTTCTCTTTTTTCGTAACATATAATTGAGCCGCGACGCGAGAAAACCAGCAATGTGGTTGTACGCAAAGCGCAGACTCAGATCAGCCTGGGCATCTACCTAGTCTGATCAGACCATTCCCTTAGCTCTTAAAGGAAAGTCCGGGTCTAAGCTACCTCTATGCGGACAGCGAAGACTCTGATCCGACTGGGCGGATGCCCAGGCTGATCTGAGTCTGCGCTGGGCGCACAACCACTTTGTTGGTTTTGTCGCGTCGCGGCTCAATATATATATTACAACATACAAAATAAACTAGGATCGCCACAAAATCAAATTGCTTATTTGGTTCTCCTCCAAAAGGGGCTTGACAACCTTTGAGACAGTATTGGAGCCGTCTCACAAAGAAAACGACAAAGAAAAAGAAGATACCAGGGTTTAAATACGGTAAAAAAAAACTCCCAGCCCACACCTGCTGCACGTGCAGCCGGTTCTTGCCATCCTGTTTTCCAAATTACATGTAGTAGGGCGCTCCGACACTGAAACTTACTTATCACCGTCGCACGAAGCGCCTTTTATACGGACTTACCAATCTGTCTTTGCATTCATTTTATTTGATTCCTATTAATTATATCGGACCATCGACTAGCTGCCTGGAACGAGAACTGACAAGACAGCCTATTCCGTGGCTACATCCGCAGTTAGCAGTCGGTTTTTAAAAGCTGCAGTGTGAAGTGTCAGCCTGTTCAATATTTTGTCTCATTAGAGCTCATTTCGAGCAACCATATATCTTAAAAGGTCGATCAAGATATTAGACGAGTAACTTTAATGTTTACTTTTTTGAAGAACATATACGGGCCTCTGTGGCTTAAACATGCTGTGTGTCCAAGCCTCGTCTGCATACATGCAGAAAGCCAATTTCAGCCTACGGAAAGTGAGGTGGTTTTTCGCCGGAAGCTCCGGTTTTTACCCATCTCTGCTTAACTGCTTGACAGAACTGAAATAACTTTGAAGAGCCGTAAAACCCTTGTCCTATCCTCTGTACAAATAGATACATTCTTTCTTATTCTTTCGAAGCAATGACAAAGACGTGACGAGATTTTATCTTTGAAGACTGACAGAGACACTAGCATCGTACATGGAATAGAAGGATTGTCCTCCTACCCCGTATAATTATCTTCAACAGTTCTGACGTTTGATTAACGTAAAATGTAAAGGTTTCCATAGCCTATTAGCCGTAGGGGCATTGGGGGTTAAAGGCCCACTGTATCTTGGGCACAGTAAATAAAAGGCGGAGTCCGTTCCCCTCCTTTCGCTGCCTTATCCTTCCCTAATTCGAAGAATGTGCCTATTTACTGCTTGGTTGGCAGAGAGTGTCTTTCAGTGGTCGCATAGCGAAACCAGAGCGCGATCTCACGACCTTGCGGCGACTTTCTGCACCATAACCGAGCATCTCTAACCAGTTGACCACGGCGCCCACGGACAGACAAGAGTGTAACGGAGGAGTCATTTGTAGGCATAAGAGAAATAACATATATGAGGGAATATATGTTAAACTAAAGCTGGGCTTGTAAATAAGCTGTGTATAGTTAGATTCTTTGGAAGCAAGGAATACACCAGAGAAACGAAAAGAGCAGACTCGGTCTGATTGAATCTGCTCATTACCAGTAATGAAATTTGCACATCGGTCACTCTCCCAGCACCCGCTTAAGCAGAAGCCTATTTTCAACATCTTTCGAAACGAACTCCACGATCCCAAAGGACCAGAAAATATAAGCTTCCAGTATGATGTACGGGGAGACATTTTACGACACAACACTAGTTGCAGTGAGTATGAACGACTTTTGAACGGTTAGATATGGAAGGACACTCGGCGGCGTGTGCAACTATAGTTACGTACAGCTGAGCCACTCGGGGAACGTCGTTATGAGAAGTGAAAAAACAACATGAACAGTTACACTGTACATCCTTTGGAAGCATTGGATACACCAAAGAGTTGAAAATAGCAGACTCGGTATGACCACAGTATGTCCACAATCAGAACATTGTCCTTGACAATGACAACGTGTAAAAGGCTGAGAAGGCAATACAAAAGGCAAACAGTCGAAGGACGTTTTATTTAAAAAGTTGATAAGGTGATCTACCCCTTTACCCAGAATTTGTCGGAGTCGGAATGTGAGTCGGACGGATCAGGATAAATGCAAATTAAAAACTATTAAGTATACTTTCATGAGTCACAGTTTATCCTTCACAACTTATAGTTGGTAATTGTACCATACAAAGTGGAAAGTATAAAAGTCTCCATAGTCCTGCTTGTGGTAAAACGTCTGAACACAAACCATTATAAAAAAACGCGTCAACAATAACGTTTGATGATAAAGTGTGGGTTGATTTGCATATATTGAGTAAAGTAGTGAACTATAAAGTAGGGTGTGAAATATGAACATGAACGTATGCAAATTGTTTGTTTGTTCACGTCTCATATTGTATACTTCATATTTCACAGCTCAACATTAAGGCTTGATTCCAGACAGCTCAGATCTCACACCTTGTTTCATAAAGTATGAGGTATAATATGAGAATACATTAAAGGTTTCCAACAGACTTGTGATCGTAGTGGCAGTGAGTGGGTGTTAAAGAGCTCGTCTCTCTATATTCGTTGTCATAAATTGTTTTAAGCAAAAAATGTAAACTGTAAAAAATGCAAACTGAATTATCAAACAACTACGCGCCTGTAATACACGAGACTTCAAATAACGCTGTTGCTACTTCACATTTTACTTCATTTTACATTTTTAACCTTCACGTCTGGAGATAAAATGGGGGTTGATGTGCATATACTGAGTCATAAGACTGCCTAAAGATAGAAGCAACATGTTTTGTTGTTGTTGTTGTTATCTTGTTTTATTTTTTTTAAATCGTCAAATCGCTCTACAACATATAATTTTCGTTTTCTGGTTCCCGTCGTGCTACGGAATATAAGCGGGACAATGAGTAGGGCTCCACGCTTATACATTGTAATTTTACCATTTTTCAAGTTTATGATAGCGACATTAGGTCATTTTAATTGCCAACTTAAATGGCCCAGATCAGTCCTCAAACCTTTAAAGTGAACTCAAGGATGTTTTATTAGTTTAAAAATGGCTAATCACGGCCATTTAATGACGAGACTATTATGAGAAGCTTGCAGCTATACCTCACGATACAATATTTCATGGTGATAGAGAAAAGGGGCCTTTAAATGCAAAATGTTTAATAAAGTGCTATATGAATTTCTTCTCAGAACTGTGAAACGTAAAGTAGCAAAAATGCGATCAACGAAAGTGTAAAATTGATTGCCAAGAAAGAATTGTAAAGATCAGCATTCCACGTCACCATTTTATGTTTCTTCATTTTTATCACCACGAATTACTATAAACAAATGATCCACGTATGTTATGTCCCCATTTTTTGTCATATTAATCTAAAAAAACTTTCTCCTTTGTCCCTGGACGATTGTTCTGACACCTCCAGATAATTTAAGATATCTTTGAAGTCAGTCATCTATGGTACGCCTTCCTTTATAGGAATGTGTTATGGCCTTAAGTGTTACCCTAATTATGATATTATTACTTAAGGAATTAATTTTATTTTTCTGGTGTTTATCGAAGTATAAACTAGATTGGGCCGCGTGCAAAGTCAGTGAATCCCTAAAGGGTTCATGTAAATTTTGCCAGCAACCCAGTGTAGTTTATACTTCGATAAACACCAGCAAAATTAAGTTCATTGCTTATATTTACAGTCTTTTCAATCTATTAATTGACCACAAATTTGCGTTAACGGCTACAGTTGGAGCAGAAACAAAAATTATATGCATTTTTTCTACTTACAGTGGAACAGCATCGCCTAACGCCGCCCACGTCCAATCAGATGGTTTATTTTGACGTCACTTTACTCATGTAACGTGGCGTGAACCGATACAGTTGTTGAAGTATAAGCTACATTACGTTCTATTGATTTATCATAGGGCTTTCCCATAAATGAACTGAGAATGTAAATGCCTGTCAATACGCTCTTGTTGGTATTCTTTTTGCCGTACTTTATTACGAACAGTGTTCACCGATAGTTTTTAGTATAGTCGGATAGTCGATAGTTTGATCTTATTTAAACTAGTCTACTATGACCACGTATTCTCACAAACTAGAAAAAGTACACAAAACTCAAACAGCTGACAGCAATTCAACACTCACACCACATTTGAGCCGCGTAACACGACAAAACCAACAAAGTGGTTGTGCATCCAGCGCAGACTCAAATCAGCCCGGGCATCCGCCCAGCCTAATCAGAGTCTTCGGTGTCCGCATGGAGGTAGCTTAGTCTCCGTAGCTACCCTTTAAGCGCTTAGCGAAGTCTGATCAAACTCGGCTGATGCCCAGGCTGATCTGAGTCTTCGCTTGGTGCACAACCACTTTGTTGGTTTTCTCATGTCGCGGCTCATTTCTCAAAACAATGAGCCGCGACACGAGAAACCTAACAACGTGGTTTTGCGCCCAGTGCAGACAAATCATCCTGGGCATCCGCATAACCTTGTCAGATTCTTCGGTAAGCGCTCAAAGGGTAGCTAAGGGTCTAAGCTATCTCCATGCGGACAGCGAAGACTCTGATCAGACTTGGCGGATGCCCAGGCTGATCTGAGTCTGTGCTGGGCGCACAGCCACATTGTTGGTTTATTCGTGTCGCGGCTCAAATGTATTCAGTGAGTTAATACTGATTTCGATGCCGTGAGGATCGTCAGAAACGAAAATATAGATAATACTGTCAACTGTCAGCAGGAGCCAGGGGTGGGATGCTAGGAAATGATGAGCTCAAATGCAAGCTATTCCATTTTTCAGTCTAAAACGCATCATTTGATCTCATGTCAAAGCTAGTTCTAAACAGCAGATATTTAAAGTATAGAGTAGCTGTTAAAACAAAATAAAATTTCCTTTTAAAAGGAAGGCTTGCCCAGTTAAGTCAGAGAATTTTTCATGAGTTGTTATTGAAGAGTGCACTTTCTGTTGCTAACTTTTATTTGGCAAAGTATTTAACTTCTTAACTTCTTGAATGGTGGCATTATCCAGGTGTGAGGTTAAAACAAGTGTAGAATTTATTTGAAAAACAAATTGAGGAAATATTTACACACACGCACACACACACACACACACACACAAAAGTTTTCCAACGTTTTGGCGGTTAGGCATATCTCAAGGAAAATAACTATATGAACATATTTCAAGTCTTTTCTTTATGGCTGCTTAGTCGCATTCAATTTGATCAAATTTCAGGAAAGACTGTTTCAAACCCATGTCTATGGAATCTTGGCACATCTGAACTTGGCATCAAAAGAAGACAATAAATTTATATTTACTGAAGTTCATTTTTTGTTTTAGTGACATCAGTGGCAGTAACTAAAACAAAATTTTAATACTCTGAGAAGAAAATGCATGCTGCTATTGTTTGAGACAATAACTTGCTTTACAACATTTGGGAACAACAAAGCATGGAACCATTTGCGTTCATACTTCCATGAAGTTCCGACAAATGAAATTTATCTTTTATATTTATGCTATGTTTTCACATCAATTTTGTTGCTTATTCGTGAAGGTCTGACTAATTTAACGCCGAGGAAAGGACGAAGAATAGTTATTAACCATCGTGTTTTATAATGACGTACAAAAGCCGCCACTAGGACATGACGTATACCAAATGTTACGTCGGCCCATCATCTATTTGAATTATCCGTGACGTCGCTTACGCATAACATCGTTCATGGATGTATGAACATCGTCAGTTCAGTATAGGCTCATCTTAGGAAATCGTCGACGAGTGTAAATATTTCTCTGTACATTTGTATAAGTGAAATAAAAATGTAAAATTAGAGTGTTATAAAAGCAAAAAAATGTCCACACAACCCCCACCCGCACCTACTGCAAGCACAATAGGCCCTTGCCCAACTATAATCCAAATCAGTTGCACGCCCCGGTTGGTTGGATGGTGCGATGATGCTGGGTATAACTGCCTGTGCCCCTCCATTGTCATAAAGCTGTACATGAATTCCTAACAGTCATCCTCAACGAGATTTAAACTTTAACGATTCTGAATTCTGTAAATGTATCATTGCAAGAGGTTTCCAGTTCAGCTATTCATAAACATGTTGTTGACCAATAGGAAATTTATCAGATGCTAAAAATGTGTACATTATATCGCTTCCTGTCATGGAAATGCCTGTTGCAATGCGTATGCGTTAATATAATGCACCTGCATTACCAGCTTTTACATATATAACACGGTCAGTTGTGCATATAAGCCGCACACACGGATAGATGGGATACATTTTTTTCAGTAAATGTTATGAGTGATAAGGCCAAACATCGTCAAAAGCGCCTGCTTCTAAATTTAAACAATGAATTTGAACTTCGCTATTTTTGATGCTCTTTTAGGTTTTACAGATACACTGAACACAGATCAGCCCACTCCGACATAAGCGCAGTCTGATCAGTCTACCCTCAGTATGAAAGATGTCTGCATCATGAAGAATATACGAAAAAGACTGATCAGACCCCAAGAATGCACCGGCTCTGGACAGTGTGCCGGCTGCTCTGACTAGTCAGATTATGCGATGCCCTAAGGCCTATTTTTCGCGACACCGCTGCATGATTCTTGGAAAAGCTAATGCTTGTAATCTAAGCTATATTTTTTTTATAAACAATGTGTCTTACACAGGTTTTGGTTTATTTCTTAGGATACAAAGCCAAATAGTTTGCATTGAATTCAGAGTTTTATATTTATGCAATCAGTTTATAAAAAGCAAAAGATATGTGGCCAAGTTCAAGGCACTTGTGAAAGAAAAACGTGCTTTTTTAACGGAAATATCAAAACAAAGTACATGCACTATCAAAAATAGGTTTTCCATCTGTTATTTTTAGTAGATGAGGTAAATCAGGTGTGGATAAAAATAAACAAATCGTACGTGTTCGTGTTTGTGGAGAAAATCATGAAGAAAGGCAGTCTCAAACCGGAACGAGCTTTCCGATCTATATGGTTTGCGTCCCTGGAGTCGTTGCAGTACAAACTCTATCGGTATTTTCCGACTTAGCGTGACGTATTGTTTCTTCCGAAAATAACTCGGTATCACTAAACCGCATGAATAAGCCAATAATAATTGAGCCGCGACTCGACAAAACCAACAAAGTGGTGATGCGCCCAGCGCAGACTCAGATCAGCCTGGGCATCCGCCCAGTCTGAACAGAGCCTTCGCTGTCCGCATGGAGGTAGCTTGGACCCTTAGCTACCCTTTAAGCGCTTAGCAAAGAGTCTGATGAAACTGGGCGGATGTCCAGGCTTATATGCGTCTACGCTGTGCGCAAAACCACATCGTTGGTTTTCTCGTGTCGTAGCTCAAATTTGATTGAATGTTAACTCATCATCGACAAAAATGCAAAACTTCAAATACATATGACTATTACAAAAACCTGTCGACTATCATAGATGAAATAGCTTTTATTAATAAACGTTTCATCACATTACAGTGACGTTACCTAACGCAGACGTGATCCCCGTTGTCTCGGAAACAACGTCACTTGTAACGTTTATTTTATTTTCGTAAAAAGAAGAAAGTTCGGCCATGTATTCTGTAAGTAGCATACTGTCATAAGAACACAAGTTTTGAATATACGTTTGTTTGTTTGTTTTTCTTTTTGTCGCTTTATACTCTTAAAGTGCCACATTAGCCCAGTCGGTATCGAGGATGGTCGATAAACCGGCTACACACCTCTGCCACGCACGTTGAAACCCGGCTCCAGGTGAATGATTGTCCTTGGACGTATCACCGGTAAACAATTCTAATTGGATGCATTAGCGCTGGCAAGTATGAATGATTGTACTATATGCTCCAGCCTATGAAATGTCCCTTGAGTCAAGGATCAGATAAAATTGTTATAGTTATTTGTTAACTAGCCTCTAATAGCATAAGAAAACAAAAAGCTCATATACAGCATGTAAAATCTCGAACATCAAACAGTTTGACCACTGCTTGGCAGCAGGATGCCACTTAAGCAACAGGTTATAGCTGCTTATCAGTCATCTACATAAACAAACAATTTTATGCTGAAAAGTTCACCAGAATTTGAACCTGTAGGCTGTGGACAAAAGTGATTGGCTGTTCCCTTTGTGGTTGCTGTAGTTTCAGAAAGTATTTTCCGGCCCCTATACAGCTTTCTTCCACCACAGAACATTCCTTAGATATAATGATCAGATAAGATCGGCGAGAGAAAAAATAATACCGAGTGTTCGCCTTTTACACAGGGTCAAAGGTTCTTGTCCCAATAGACGGCACGTGTCCAACACTTTCTTCAATCTAAGAAACCAGGAAATCCACACACGATGTGCACTGAGCCAGAAAAATCAGCCTTCATTTTTGCTTCATAATTTAGAAATGATACCATATGTTTATTATTATTACTATTATTATCAGTGGTGAATCCTGAAGGGGGAGGGGGTCAAGCGTACCCCCTATCTTGAGCCTATATTATTTCATTTTCATAGGGAAATTCAGAACAAATTGGTCAAGTTGCACAAATCGACCCTCCCCTCCCTCAGCTTTTTGAACCCCTAACCACAATTCTTGTCTCCGCCTCTCTGATTAGTATTATCATTTATATTATTATTATCATTATTATCATTTCTTTTTGTTCTTTCATAAAAGTATTAAAACAGTAAACATTTTCATCCCTGGTTAGCTATGTATATCCAAAGCTGTTCGAAATGAAAGAGCTGTTACGAAACAAAAAAAAAGTCATAGTTACCAAACGACCTGTCGTTTGGTAACTATGACGCTTTTTCGTTTCGTAACAGCTCCTTTTCGTTTTGTAACATCCTTGAAAATATCCCATATGAAAAAAAGAAGGGACCAAAACACTCAACCAAGACACTATGAAAACATAGTGTTTTGATGGTGCATTGATAGTGCAAAATTTCACATGCAAATGAGCTACCAAGGCACTAACGAAGACACCATCAAGACACTTTGACCAAAACACTATCAAGACACTAGCAGTTTCAAAGGTGAACTGAAGGTCAGGTCAGTATACAATTACACAAGCATATGCCTTTAAATCGTGTCAACTGCAATTATGCCCTACCTTTTATTTAATACCCTAAATTTTAAACAATTGCAACTCAACATGCAATGAACACAGCTTGTAGTGAATACATAAGACTGTTCTCTGTAAATATTTAGTTGCTTAACTGTTTTATATGCTGATGAGCGTATGCTTCTCAGGCCAAACAAAGAGTTTTATATGTCAATAAAGCACTTTCCACAAACCTTAAACAAAATGAATTAAGTCGATCAGTTTGTTACTTGATATCACACACTCCAGTGATTCAAATGTTGCATGATGTTTTTCTATTTATGAATTAAATGTTCAGGTAAGCATGATCAGACAAAACTAATTAATTAATAATTGCTGCAGTTGCATAAACACATGGAAGAACCTGGAAATAAACTAATTCTAAAATTATGTTTAAACTACTTACACTGCTATTGAACAAGTTCCTTTACAACAATTTTCATGATTAAACATTTGAACTAAAATAACTAACTGTAACAGAAGAAACACTTTCAAACACTCCCTCCAATATTTGAACACAGGAAATGAGTCATTACATGTGGCTGCCAAATCTGATTTTCTATTGGTCAGAAATTTTCAAATCCAAGATATTACCAAGACACTAAGTTTGGCTGCTGGGCCATTAAAAAAACTGCAGGATCCAGGTATAAGTTTACCAAGACAGTATCAAGGCACTGTGGCATTCATCAAAGTTCACCAATGCACCATCAAATTACTACTCCATGAACAAAGTGGACCAGGACACCATTAATGTACTTTTTCCAAAAGTAACTTTGTAGTGTTTTGGTTTGTGTTTCAGACCAAGGCACTTCACCAAGTTACAAAAAAGTGATTTGATAGCCCCTTGATAGTGCATTGGTTGTGTTTTGGTTCAATTCTTTTTCATATGGGGTAGTTTACCAGGTGTGATATTTAACATCTAAGCAACAGATAAGAAAGATCCGGACCCGATGTGCCATGAGCCAGAAAAATGGTATCAATGTGACAGTCGGTGACTACAGTATTGCTAAACGACGGCCTCGTTAAACGAACAATACCTAATCTAAAATACTGTATCAATCCTATTAAATGCCCGTGCTCTAATAAACGCCCCATGTTTTTTTTTCGAAAATAATGTTATATTAACTTGCATGATTTTCCTGTATACTTTTCTGGATGAGGTAGCTCTTTGAAACAGGGTCTTATCTCAAAGGAAAGAATAGCAAATTCTTTCCTTTAAGAGTTGACCCCAGCCCTACTGAGAAGGGAGGCAAGATGATGTATTACTTCCGCTGAAAGTAACCCAATTCACAATGATACTGTTTGAGGCATTGATTTATTACTATAATTTAGGCTCTAAATAACGCCGCCACCCCACTTTCGTAAAAGGCAACGCCCCAGGGCGCTTAATAGGATTAATACAGTATAGTAATGAAATGGACAGTGCAGATAACAAATCAATCGGAAAGAACTAGAAAGTATCACGTTGCAGTTTTTTCAACAAAAGGGAGAAAAACCGTGATACCAAAACTACAATTATGAGGAGATCTGGTTTAAACGTATTTATTTTCAAGAATATACATTACAACATATAAACAACATACATACTCAACTTCACAATGAAAAAAAATCAGAACGCGAAAATCTGGAGAACTTATCAGCCTTCACTTTTGCTTTGTAATTCAGAAATGATACCATTAGTTTATTAAGGGGCGTCATGTGTGGGTGGGTGGGGGTGGGGGGGGGGGGGGGGGGAGAGTCACACGAACCCCCTCTTTAGCCTAAATTATTTCATTTTCACGAGGAATTTCAGGACAAATTAGTCAAACTGCACAAATCGACCCCACCGCCTCGCCTCCTCCAGCTTTTTTGACCCCCCTAGCCACAATTCCTGGATCCGCCCTAATTATTCTTATTATCATTATTAATATCATTATTATTATTTCTATTTGTTCTTTTATAAAAGCATTAAAACAGTAAACATTATCACCCCTGGTTGATTATATGTATATACAAGGGCTGTTACGAAACGAATATAGCTGTTACGAAACGAAAAAGGGTCATAGTTACCAAACGACCTGTTGACCAGGTCGTTTGTTAACTATGACTCTTTTTTGTTTCGTAACACCTCTTTTGTAGTTTTGTAACATCCTTGAAAACATAGTTAACCAGGCCCCGAGGTTATAAAATTTGAGTACATTCTCAAACTCAAAATAAAGCACACTAATTGGCTGCTTCCGAGCATGTGCTCGGAAGCAGCAAATCAGTATGCTTTATTTTGAGTTTGAGATTATACTCAAGTTTTAATTACCTCGGACCCTGGCAGGTGTGATTTTTAAAACATTTGAAAATAGATAAGGAAGTCTTCAACAAGAAGGAAGCGGACGTGCCTGAAATCTACAAAGGAACACTCTGGCCGCGCAGAACTCTACATACTAACAGATGATCTAGAAAATATTACAAAGACCCTGAACCAGTTGAAAACTGAAATGTCACATGCTTGTATACAGGCTTTTTTACAACCAGAGTTAGATATATCCAGCGTAAGCTGGGCTCCCAGGTACGTTCTTCTCTGATGTAATTTGTTATGCAATGATAAGTGAAAGAGTGTAACGTCCACAACAGGTCTTGCAATCGGAGCACGCTCGGCCAATTCCGTGAATCAGACTCACGGAATCGGCCGAGCGGTGTTCCGATTGCAGGTCTTGCAGAGACGTGGATACGTGAATACTGGGACAACCCCGGATCCAGGGGTGGGCTTGAGGGCTTCAACCCCGCCACCATGGCCTGATTAGAATAAAATATATGTTGTGACATCTCATTAGAATCGCCTCGGCGAGGCAATTCTAATAAGATATTAAACCATATATTTTTAGGCAAAAGACATTATCAAAATTCTCATGAAAGATCCCTCATTATGTCATATATATTCAAGTCCCCCTCCCTCTCATACACACAAACATCTTGGCATCTCTCAGCCCCACAAGTTATCATAACTCTTGGGCAGAGCCCCACCAGTGGGCGGTGGTCTGGATCCGGGCCTGTAGAGGAGTAGGGGATCAAACTTGCCTCCCTAGGATTGGTTATGTGATGTGTTTAATAAGATATAAGAACATCGCCGATCTCCTGTGCAGACTGGTCCATCTGAATATTTGACAAATCATAGAGAAAATAAAGGGGGAAGGCTAGTTGGGGTCTTGCAGCTATTCATACATGACACAAATTAGACACGTAAGACACATTTTCTCATTAAAAGCTGCAGTTTGATCCGAGTCCAAAGATATTTGAGCCACGACATGACAAAAACCAACAAGTGACATGAGCGCCCAGTGAAGACTCAGATCAACCTAGGCATCCGCCCAGTCCGATCAGAGCCTTTACTGCCCAGTATTAGAGATCTTTTTAGAGATGGAAACCCCCGTTCTACAGCCAAATAAAATGCAGTAACATATGATATGACATACATTGTGTAATACAGTCAACTCCCGATATCTCAAAGAATCTTCTTATATCAAAGAATGTATTTGCTGTTTTTATACTTCATTTCCTGTTATCTTAAACTACTGAAATCTCAAAGTAAATTTTCTGGTACCAGAAAATTTACTTCGAGATATCAGTACTTTGGGTTGAAATTTGACTTCGAGATATCAAGAGTGTACTGTATATATGCTCGTCTTTGTTTATTCCAACATTGTGAGCTCTCATTTCAGACATATATACTTATCAACACTGTCCGAAGAAGAGACAAAGAACTTAGAAGACGGTGTAAATTTCGTTGATGCAGTCCTCTATCTTTCTGAAGAACTACAAGACAAAGTAAAGAGAAGCCAGATGTTTATGCCCACATTGGCAGTGTGCATAGGGACCTTAGTGAGGAAAATACATGTGTTAAGCCTACCCGAGTCCTGAAAAATTGTCGACTTTAAAGAATCTATATAATTTATATGAAAAAAATAATATAATAATAATTGAGGATTAAAGTGGAATAGTATAAAACCTCTGTCACTTTCTGTATAAATAGATACATGTATACATAAAGAGAAAAACTATGTGTTGTTGTTGTTGTGTTATTGTTTAACGTCCACAGTACACAGCTATGGTCAGTTAACCTAACCACACTATTCCTGGGCAGGCTTAGACCTCCAAAGCGGTTAACCAGTACTAAGTGTACCTACTTTCACCAGTAACTGACAACTGCCCTTCTTGAATCAGCGGAAGGAGAAATGAAAGTAAGTGGCCGGACTGGGTATCGAACCCAGGACCTCTGACTTATAATTCAGACGCCCTACCAACTACGCTACGTGGCCTGGCAAACTATGTGATGTAACGTTGTTGTCATTTCAACTAGTCGTAATGGCGCATCCAAAGAGGCACAGTGGAACGTGTCCACGAGGCCATGACCACACCTACCAGTGTCCGAAGTCTGTCCATTATCAATCATCCATTTGGTTTTCACATTGTCCATCAGTCCTCCTCTTCAAGGTTCTGTGGCTAGTTGCTTGCGTCCATAAAGAAGTACATTAGTAGGGTCCTGGGATGTACTGTCACTACAAGGTCCAGCATTTATATTCAAGGTAAGAAATGTGCTACATTGTAGCTTTAGTATTTAGTGTTTTATTCAATAACTGTTAACATAAATACCATAAAAATTCTAAATATTGGGACAGATAGTAAGAGCAAACAGTGGTGACCCAGATCAGATTGCTCCTGAGGAGCAGTCTGATCAGGGTCTACACTGTTTGGCATCGCCTCTGCATCTTTAAGACACATTACTGCACTAAGAAATCAAACTGTTCAATATAAGGACAGTTATGGAAATTATTTTAGGTGTCCCAGTTTTTATAAGTTTATGGTTTACAAATTTTAGTACATACATAAAGATATCAGACATGGATTGACTCATAGACTACCTACTTCCATGAAACCCATAATCAAACAGAGCAGACCATGATTAGTGTGCTCCTAATGCATCAGTCAGATCAGCATCATCAGTTTGTCAAGCAACCTACATTTTTATTTAACATTCCTCATAAGGATAAATGCACTAATCCAAATTTGAAGCGCAAAGAATCTATTTAATACCACATGATAAATTTTTACGGCAAAAAAATAGGAGCATTTCCACTGGAATAGATCCTCATAGTTTTTCAATTACAATAGGGCCAAGTTGCCCTGAATCGCTCACCTGACCAAAAAGGTTAAGGTCAAACAAGGGTCATCATTTGAACAAACCTGATAGTTTGCAACCATTTCCGAATGGTTTTGGAGAAGAAAATTTTTGAACATTTTTCTATGTATTGCTAAACCCTCAACCCCCCTGGGGTGGGGCCATTTTGGATCCTGTGGCCATCATTTGAGTAATCTTGGTAAAGGACCACTAGGAAATGCTACATACTAAATTTCAAGCATCTGAGCCAAGTGGTTCTGAAGATGAAGATTTTTTAATATTTTTCTATGTACTTCTGTGGTTCAAACCCAGGACCCCCTGGGGTGGGGCCATTTTTGACCCAAGCACCATTATTTCAACAAACCTGGAAAAGGACTACTAAGCAATGCATCATACCAAATTTCAAGCATCTGCACTAACAGGTACTGGAGAAAAAAGATTTTTAAGTACATTTTAATTTCAAACCCAAGACTACCCGCCCCAAAGCCATTTTGGATCCCAGGGCCACCATTTACACAAACTTTGTAGGAGTCCACCAGGCAATTCACCATGCCAGATTTCATGCATCTGAGCCAAGTGTTTCTGAAGAAGATTTTTGAATATTTTTCTATGTATCTCTATGGCTCAAAACTCAGGACTCCTTCCCGTGGGGCCATTTTGGGCCCTGGGGCCACCATTTGAACAAACTTGGTAGAGGACCACTATCCAATGCCACATAATAAATTTCAAGCAACTGAGCTAAGCAGTTCTGGAGAAGAAGATTTTTAAGAATTTTTTTGTTTCGAACTAAAGGCCCCTTGCCCCAGGGCCATTTTTGACTCTGGGGCCACCATTTGAACAAATTTGGTAGAGGACCACTAGGCAATGCTACATACCAAATTTCAAGCATCTGAGTAAAGCAGTGCTGGAGAAGAAGATTTTTAAGAATTTTTTAGTTTCGAACCCGAGACCCCCTGCCCCAGGGCCATTTTGGACCTTGGGGCCACCATTTGAACAAACTTGGTAGAGGTCCACTAGACAAAACTTCATACCAAATATCAAAGCCATAGGTTGGTTGGTTGATTTGATGCTTAACGTCCACGGTAAACAACTAAGGTCATGTCGGGACGGTCAGTTAACCTAACCACACTATTCCTGGGCAGGCTTAGACCTCCTAAGCTGTTAACCAGTACTAAGTGCACATACTTTCGCCAGTAGCTGACAACTGCCCTTCTTGAATCAGCGGAAGGAGAAACGAAAGTATGTGGCCAGACCATAGCCTAGCGGTTTCAAAGAAGATGTCATGTAAAGCAAATTGTTGACGCCCCACGACGGATGACGCACAATGCACCACAGACACTGGGTGATCACAATAGCTCACCCTGAGCCAATGGCTCAGGCGAGCTAAAAATATCAGCATTCTTATTTTATACATTATGTATAAAATTAAGTATGCTAATTGTTTTTGCTGAAAAAATATGAAGAGCTTCTGGAGTGCAACTGCTAAACTAGAGAACTTTTTAAAGAAATGTTTGACAGCGACACATTATGGCAATGATGCTTTGAACATCTGGGCCCAAATCACAATTTGCCATATGACACCCAGAAGCCTGGTAAAACAGCAAACAGCAATGTCAAACCAGTCTCCCTCTCTAGGTATATACAGATTACAACAGCACAAACCAGACTGCTCTCATGCTCAGTCTGATCTGGGTTAGGCGGCTGACATTTTAATTCTGCAAGGCCCAACCACTATCATGCACTGGCCAAATCTTGCATGTGTACAGGCAGGTCTGAGGATAGTTTGAACAGTTTCTTGCAATGTATTTCTAACTCTCTCCATGTTAAAACATATTCTTTCATAGCATTTTCGGTGCAAATGGCCTTTTTTGTGCTGATGTGCCATAACACCCAAATCGCTCACTCACTCACTGTTGAAATGTGTTAAAAGGAATGGGTACACTTTCAAGGGAAGCAACTGTACCATTTCCATTTTGCCTCCTTTCTAAATGGTGTGTGTGTGTGGTGGGGAATTTGGGGGGGATGTGGGGGGGGGGAGGTAGGGAGGAGTCAAATTTCACAGGAAGAAATTTGCTCCAAAAAGCAGACCCCATTTCAGAAAGAATTTCTTTACCTAGGGAAGCAAAGAGTCACAACAATGCCCACCTTTCAAAAATTGGCAAAAAAAACATGGTGGAACCTATATCCATACACAATATTAAAGTATAATACATTGCGGACAGGATTTATTGAGAAAACAAAACAAGGCAGACTGATATCATTTTATTGGTGTAAACAGGTAAACAGGAAACATTATGAGTAAAAATAAATTAGTAATAAGTAAAACTTAAAAGACAGGGTAAACACAATGACAGTATACATAGTTAACCAGGGGTGTATACAATTGCTGCAAATGGCACAAAAAGACATTCTACCGAAAAAAAAAGAAAAAAAGAACAATTAAAAATTGGGACAACTAAAATAAAATTTCCTAAACTTTTAACATTTTTGTTTTACACTGCATCCATGTATCCGAAAGATGACACTGTAATGGCAAACAAAGCAGATCCAGATCAGACTGCGCCTGCAGCCTGATCTGGATCTGCTCTGTTTGCCCAAGACTATATGTCCCAATTCTTAGAATTTTTTAAGGTTGAAACAAAAATACAAAATTGATAACAGTCAGGCTTATAAAAAACTGGACGGCTCAATAAAAATCATGATCACAGTTCAACATTTGAGACATATATCCTCACACAAAATAAATGTTAAGGACGGTATAAATAAAATTTTAACGCAGGTTAATTAAAATCTAGGTATAAATACATGATTATTTATGTAATACAATAATTAACAGGTCAGATCAGGAGCACCTGCAAAACAACTAAATTGAAAAACGATACCAGGATGAACTTGTCTGGTACACAGATTCTGCTACAAAATGCTGAAATTCTAAAGTTTCCCCTATATATCCTATACATTGTTTTGGGCAAGTAAGAAAATATTTTACTTGACCAGCAAAAATTTTAACTTGTCCTTGGCAGCCGGACAACGGATTTGTCAGGCCCTGCGATACACAAATAGAGTCACTATCACAACAATACAACCAACAATGCTTATGCTTGCAGACATGTTGAGGTGGCCATGAAGTTTTATTGAACAGTAAATTTCATATTGACCTTCGCTTCGCGTCAGTCAATATGAAGCATAATGTTCAGTAGCACTTCATGTTTACTGAAACAAAAGTCAACCATTGTTTTATTATATAATAATGATAATTTCAGTAGAACGGGCTGCCATGATGGTACACATAATGTCAAATTTCAGTTGTCGTTACTTCATAAACCATGCACATTTAAGATGTTATGTCACCGGCCATGGGACATTAAGAAGTACCATCACAAACTATGCAACATGAAGTAATGTCTACCACACATGTTCAGCCCTTGAACCAATGAAATGAGTTCCATTTATAGATTATATAACAATGCAAAATATTAACTGCCACGTGACATCAAATCAGCCAATGAAATTGTGCTACTTCATGGTTATATAGGAGTGACGGATAATACCCTGGACTACCAATCCAGGGGTTGCTCGCTAAATTCTCCACTTCTCCAATCTTTTAGATGAGATTTTAAACCAAGATCTTGTCTCTGTACAACCTATGTGTTGGTGGGATGTTAAACCCACGTTCACTCACTTACTTGTGGCTATTATTATAAAAATATGTATCCTTTTATCACCCAAACTATGATATCTCGAAGCTTCTCCTTCAGTTACAAAGGATTTTGGGATTTATTCTGAGTGCAGAGCTCTAGATGAGAGGGAGTATTTGATGACAATTAGGGATAATTTTCCTTATTTCTAACTGAAACCACATGTTGTGACCCCCCATCTGAACCGTCTCGATAAGACCTTACAAATGAGGGGTCACAACATATGTTTTTAAGCAGAATTAAGGAAAATTATCCCTGATTATCACCAAATACTCCCTCTTTTCTAGAGCTCTGTGAGTTTCCTATTTTCTTTGTATGTCAGCTCCTTAACATTCAAACATCTGTCATCTCAAATGAAAGTTTCTGATCCTTTGACTTTGAAATAACAATAATTGTCAACTTTAACAAGACCTGTCCGCGTACAGGATAGCTGTCCTGACAGCCTCTTGCCCATCACATAAACAAGAGGGCCATGATGGCCCTGGATCGCTCACCTGAATATCCTGTGAACTTAACCTCAGAGACAGCCATATGACTGACAGAGTTTCACAAAGATTAAATGGAAAATGAACCCTTTATTGTGTACCTAAGGTTTTTATAAGATTTAACCTAATGACCTAGATTTTGACCCTACATGACCCAGTTCCAAACCTGGTCTAGATTTCTTGGGTATGAACATTCTGGTAAAGTTATCAAAACTGTGCCTTCTAGAGTGTACACAATGTTTTTCTAAGGTTTAACCTAGTGACCTACTTTTTGACCCAACATGACCAAGTTGCACCCTTGGTCCAGATTCGTTGGAGACAAACATTCTGGCAAAGTCTCAAGAAGATTAGAACAAAACTGTGTCCTCAAAAGCGTTCACACTGTTTTTCTAAGAACTGACCTAGTGACCTAGTTTTTGACCTGACATGGCCCAGTTTCAAATCTGGTATAAATTTCATGAAAGTAAACATTCTGACAATGTTTCACGTAGATAGGATCATAACTGTGCCCTCTAGAGTGTACATGAGGTTTTTCTAATATTTGACCTAGTGACCTAGTTTTTGACCCCACAAGACTCAGATTCAAATTTGGCCTAGATTTTATATAAATAAACATTCTGACAAAGTTTCATGACGATTGGATCATAACTGTGCCCTCTAGAGTGTGCACAAGGTTTTTCTAAGATTTGACCCAGTGACCTAGTTTTTGACCCCACATGACCCAGTTTCGAAGATGGTCTAGATTTCATTAAGATAAACATTCTGAGAAAGTTTAATGATGATTGGATCATAACTGTGCCCTCTGTGCCATTCTAAGATTTATTTCCATTTTTAGCTCTGGCGGCCATTTTGTTCAGGGGAGCGGAACCGTCTGAGCAATTTTTGGTCAGAGCCATGAGTAAAACATTTCTGTGAAATTTTTTTGAAATCGAGCCATTGGCTTTAGAAACGATGATGTTTAAAGCTTTTTTCTATTTTTAGCTCTGGTGGCCATATTGTTCAGAGGGGCAGAACCGTTTGAGCAATTTTGGTAGAGGGTCTCTTAAGGAACATTTCTGTGAAATTATTTCAAAATAGGCCCAGCAGTTTTGGAGGAGAAGTCGTTTAAAGGTTTTTCTATTTTTAGCTCTGGTGGCCATATTGTTCAGCGGAGCGGAACCATTTGAGCAATTTTGGTAGAGGGTGTCTCAAAGAACATTTCTGTGAAATTATTTTAAAATCGGCCCAGCAGTTTTGGAGGAGAAGTCGTTTAAAGGTTTTTCTATTTTTAGCTCTGGCGGCCATATTGTTCAGCGGAGCGGAACCGTTTGAGCAATTTTGGTAGAGGGTCTCCTAAGGAACATTTCTGTGAAATTATTTCAAAATCTGCCAAGCAGTTTTGGAGGAGAAGTTGTTTAAAGGTTTTTCTATTTTTAGCTCTGGTGGCCATATTGTTCAGCGGAGCAGAACCGTTTGAGCAATTTTAGTAAAGGGTCTCCTAAGGAACATTTCTGTGAAATTATTTCAAAATCGGCCCAGCAGTTTTGGAGGAGAAGTCGTTTAAAGGTTTTTCTATTTTTAGCTCTGGCGGCCATATTGTTCAGCGGAGCGGAACCATTTGAGCAATTTTGGTAGAGAGTCCCCCAAGGAACATTTCTGTGAAATTATTTTGAAATCCGGCTAGCAGTTTTGGAGAAGAAGTTGTTTAAAGCAAAAGTTGACGCCGGACGCACGACCGGACGACGGACGATGGACGACGGACGACGGACAAAGACCGATCACAATACCTCACCTTGAGCACTTCGTGCTCAGGTGAGCTAAAAACTTAAACAAGAGCTCTAGATAAGAGGAGTATTTGATGATAACTGAAGGATAATTTTCTTATTTCTTATCGAAACCATATGTTGTGACCCCTCATCAGAACCGTCTCCTCAAGACGGTTCAGATGAGGGGTTACAACATATGTTTTTATGCAGAAATAGCAAACATAGCAAAAATTATCCTTAATTATAATCAAATATTCCCTCTTATCTAGAGCTCTGTTAAACATTACACTTTAACAATTTGCTAACCCCGATGCCAAAGTCAGTGCCATAGCTATTCCTGTACATTTGTACAGGCGAGCTTAAAAGATTCAGCCAAGCTCCCGAGGCTCATTTTCAAACACTGCTCTTAGTGTCGCTACAGGTTTCTTCTCTTTGTCGTCTAGATACGCCCCATCCTGCATCTCATGGCGATTATACAGCAACGACCTGAAGCCAAGGTCACTGAGGCCAAGGTCACTCTGTAATAATTTCTCCCAGTCTAGGTGTAGGGCTTCTATGGCAGCCTAAAAATAGAAATACATGTATGTGACATGCCATGTATGAAGACACTTTACCAGTGCTCTAAATAAGAAGGAGCAGGGATAAAATGAGATAATTTTCCATATTTCTCCATAAAAACCTTTGTTGTGACCCATCATTAGAACTGTCTTGCCAGTTACACTCAAACCTGCACCTCTATTAAAGGGTCACCTGCCTTTAGCAGCCACATTTTCTGGGTCCCATGAACTAAAATACAGTGCAAATAAACCTATATAAAGGGATCCCCAGTCTTATGCAGCCAGCTTTTTAGTTTCCGGTGGGTGACCCCTTAAGACAGGTATGACTGTCGTTTTAATGAGGGGTCACAACATATTTTTTCATTGAGAAATAAGGAAATTATCTCAGAATTATCCTTAACTGCTCCTCTTATCTGGAGCACTGTTTACTGTAGATGCAAACAGGGAAGACTTTGATCAGACTGTGCAGAATTTCCTGTTTGCATAAAGTACCATAATCAACCCTTTTAATGTCCTGCCTGTTAAACTTTTTCAAAATGGTGGCAAATACTTGTAGTAAGTTTTCTTTCTTATAAGCGCACATTTCAATGATTTATTATGTACTGAAGGAAAAATATTGACAGGATTATCATAGAAAAAAAGCTGCTTATGGTCATAGAAGGATAAGAGAAGCTTTACAAATGAAAAATGAAAGATTCTGTAGCATTTTTCAGCTCTTGTAACTAGCAAAAAAGGGATAAACCAGTAAACATATATTTATGCCTCATCAGTTACTATGATGTGTGTTTATAGAGGCATGTGCGCTAATTGGGTTGAATATGGTATCTCTTGCTATTGAGGAGCTAAAATAGCAGAGATGGACAACACATACCATTCTGCATGGAAGGACACAATGCTACATGTCCTTGATGGTGACATGTAAATCTGCATACCAATACTTTTCTGCCATTTTTACCAAGGGAAACAATTTTTGTGACTTCCTGTTCAGATCTACTCTTATAATAATTTCCTTCTAGAAGCCCAAATAATTTCCTTGAAGCATCCCACTGACTAAAACAAATGCTCAAATAGCCTTAGTTCTTCTCTCCTTCATTTTTTCAATACAAAACAGAAGAATTATTTGACTGTGTGTGACTTGTATGTCTTGCTAACAACAACATGCACGATTATGTCCATAATAATTTAACAAACAAAACAACACATATCTTGACAAGCTCCAATTTCCTACAGAAAGTGTTGGAGATAAAAGTGATAACACACGCCATTATTTTACAGTATTAATCCTATTAAACGCCCCGGGGGCATTGCATTTTACGAAAGGGGGCATTATTTTGAGCGTAAAGTGTAGTAAATCAGGCAAGCCAAATACCACTAATAAACAGTATTAAAGTGTATACTTGCAGAGAACACAACTCTACTATTTTTGCCTCTCTTTTCAGTAGGGGTCAACTCTTAAAGGAAAGAATTTGCTCCTCTTGGAGCAAATTCTTTCCTTTAAGAGTAGACCCTATTTCAAACAGGTACCTCATCCAAAGAAGCAAACAGTATTTCATACCTGTTAATATAACGTTATTTTTAGAAAGGAAGCGTGGGGCGTTTATTAGAGCAGGGGTATTTATTAGAATTAATATGGTATTATATACAGTTTGCTCGCTGTATGCACTACACTCAGTCATTACTTACATGATCAAATTTGCAAGGCCCTATCATCTGATTTTCAAGTATTGGATTGAACTCCTTGACTGGTTTAGATTCAAAGTCCACCACAAAATTAGTTGGACTGGTACTCTGTTGTGCTAGAGGAAGTACTTGTTTGATGTCTAATTGTTGCTGTAACCAGTCTTGATTGTTATAGATCATCCAGTACAGTCTGTGTAGGTCTTTCACTCCTAAAAATGAAAAAACATCAACAAGTGTGCAGAGGCTCACATATACAACTGGGCAGAGCCAAGCTTTAGTATGAGAAATCAAAGGGGTGAACAAACATACAAATGGTACTTCATAGCGTTGCGGTACAAATATTTGTGGTAAGCATCATGGGAAAATGAAACTTATGCCATGCACAAACATGGAAGACTCAGATCAGCTGGCACAGTCTGATCGGAGTCTTCCCTGCTGTGACCTATTGAGAACATAAAGCTGGAGAAGTTATGACTCTCATCAGTTTGTATTGTGCAGTGTATTATGTGTACACACATGGCTTGAAGTCTCTTTTCATATGACACAAATCTGTATAATCTGAAACAATGGGTGAAGGCCAGAATTCGTAAACAAAATGTCTTATTTTTCCATAAAATGCTTGTTGTAACATCACAATATGCTCCATATGAAAGTTAATTAGCACTCTCCCTAAGAATCAGGCAGATGGTGATAAGTGACTAGTCACAGAAATTGTTAATTTTACTTCTATTTTATCAGACTTCATGAAAAACTTGCACAGCACGAAGCATTCCCTTTTTCTGGCTGTGGTTGCCATGGAAACGGGATTTAAAGATTTCATGAAGACGGAACAAAATTTCTCCAAGAGAAACTTGAAAATTGGCATTTTTCAGATTGATTGTTGAGATATGATTACTGTTCATATTGATCTTTTATTCCTCTCATTAAAAGAACTCCTTAAGCACTTTTAATACAACACAGAAAAAACATCGTATCACATTCACACTATGTTGCTTAGCGACATAAGTGTCACCATAGAAACACATTTTATACATGGTCAAAATTGGCCCTTTGCAAAGCTAAGTATTCGCTAACAGCAAAGGTGTGCAGAAACAATTCATACAAGGTCCAGCTAACCAACATCTGTTTTACTGATATAGAAAATAAAAAGTTTTACAATGTTCCAAATTGATGTAACCATGGCAACAGAAACATCAAACCGTCGATGAATTTGCCTAAAAACATCATTTTCGAAGCAAATTATCTACCTTCAGCAAAGGTGTATACTAACAATCCACACAAATTATAGATAACCCATATCTGGTCTACCAATTCTAAAAACAAAAAGTAATACTTTGTTCCAAATTTACGTTACCATGGCAACCAAAATGTCAAACTGTAAGCAATCTTACATAAAAATAGTATTTTAAAATTACATTATTTCTCTTCAGCAGATGTGTATATCTGCAATTCCTACAGAATCAAAAAAACACACGTTTGCTTTTCTCATATTGGAAATAAAAAGTCTTACAATGTTCCTAATTTACGTTACCATGGCAACAGAAACATCAAACCATCAGTGAATTTACCTAAAACACCATTTTCAAAACAAATTATCTACCTTCAGCAAAAATGCATTCTAACACTTCATACAAATTCTAGATAACAAAAATAAAGTTTCTACCAAGGCAAAAAACAACAAGTATTACTTTGTTTCAAATTTACGTTACCATGACAACCGAAATGTCAAACTGTCAGCAATTATACATAAAACCAGCATTTTAAAGTACATTATTTCTCCGCAGCAAAAGTGTATATGAGAAATTCCCACAGAATCTAAGTAACACACATTTGAATTTAATACATTGAAAATATTTTTTTACAATTTTTGTAATTTACGTTACCATGGCAACAGAAACATCCAACATAGTGAATTTGCCTAAAAATTTCATTTTCAAAGCAAATTATCTATCTTCAGCAAAGGTGGGTACAAACAATTCATACAAATTCAAGATATTCCATATCTGGTAAACCAATGCTACAAACAAAAAAGTAATAATGTGTTACAAATTGACATTACCATGGCAACCCAAATGTCAAAATGTCCGCAGCCATACATAAAAAACGGCATATTTAATTTGTTTTATTTCTCTTCAGTGACAGTGTATATAAGCGTTTACTAGAGAATCTAGAAACCACACATTTTATTTTCTCATATTTAAAATTAGAAGTATTACAATTTTCCTAATTTACGTTACCATAGCAACAGAAACATCGAACTATCAATGGATTAACCTAAATAACATTATTTTCGAAACAAATCATCTACCGTCAGCAAAGGTGCATACTAACAAATCATACAAATTCTACATATTCCATATCTGGTCTTCCAATGCAAAAAAAAAAACAAGTAGTACTATGTTACAAATTGATGTTACCACGGCAACCCGAATGTCAACTATCAGCAATCGTACATTTTACCAGCATTTTAAAGTACATTATTTTTCTTCAGCAAAGATGTATATGAGCAATTCCTACAGAATCGAAATAACACACATTTGATTTTAACATACTGAAAATAAAAAGTTTTACAATGTTTCAAATTGATGTTACCATGACAACAGAAACATCGAACGATCAGTGAATTTACCTAAAACTTTCATTTTCAAAGCAAATCAGCTACCATACCTTCAGCAAAGGTGCATTAAAACAATTCATACATACAAATTCTAGATACCCCATAGCTGATCTACCAATGCTAAAAACGAAAAGTAATACTATGTTACAAATTGATGTTACCATGGCAACCTAAATGTCAAACTGTCATCTATCATACATAAAAACAGCATATTAAAAGCATATCATTACTCTTCAGCAAAGGTGTTTATAGGCTATTACTGCAGAATCTAAATACCATACATTTTTAACAGTATGAAAATAAAGTTTTACAATGTTCCTAATTTACATTACCTTGGCAAACGAAACATTGAAATGTTAGGGAATTTACCTAAAACACCATTTAATTTGATGAAGATAGACAATTTGCTTTGAAAACGATTTTTTTAGGTCAATTCACTTATGGGTTGATGTTTAGTGCCATGGTAAAGTAAAGGCCTAGGGTCGATAAGCATCAATTTCGGCCTCAAAATTTCATAGAAAATAAAATTTGAATATTGGCCTTAAAATTCTTTAATATGAATATGTTATGGTACGTTATTTTCAAATCAAATGTCTATTTTTAAGTTCTGTTCATGACGTTGCCATGGTAACGCTCCAAAAATGCTACATTTTCGCTTTTTTGCACTTTTTAGCCAATTTTAATGTATTCAGACAATAATTCTAATGCCTCCACATTCGACAAACAACTTCATACTTTAGCAAACGATTTTGTTACCAAAAAGGAACTTTGACAAAAAATTTCTTGTTGTTTGTTGCATGTGGAGGTGTTTTTAAAAATAAAATATGTCCTCGAGCCACGTGCGCCTTGCAACCTGGATAATGTATCTAAGGCTGGCAAAAGCCGTTTTGAGCTTGACATAACTAAGAGAGTTTGATGACGTAAGACATTATGTAATTATATTTATGTGAGTCACGCCTATAATAAAGTTCGTTTCCATTGTAACAGTAATTGTACCGTTGTCATGGTAACCATGATCATTCCACGTGTGTTTAGGCAATCAGTTTAATTTACATGTAAAACATTCAAAAACGGCCTTTCTGAATGTTTTAATTTGTTTCTTGTTGTTGGAGAACTGAGGATTGAAAAAATCAAATAGCAAAGCGTATTCCTCTTGCACTAATGTCGTTGTCATGGAAACCAAGGACAAATCCTCGTTTCTTGGTCAGCAAAATCAATAAAACACCTTTGAGTATGGCTACTTCTCAAGGTTTTATGTTGTTTCTTCTTGCTCCTGAATTGAAACAAATAAAATGGATCCACTTCTATTGCTTTTATGCTGTTGCCATGGTAACCAAGAGAAATTTATCGCTTTTTGACCAATATTGTCAGTTATAAACCTTTCAATGTATATTTTAAGCTTTCATGTTCTTTCTTCTTGCTCGAGACCTGAGGGTTAATATCATCATCTGTCTTCTTTTGCATACATTTTCTCACTGGTAAAAGTATTATTCCGTCGGGGCTCCACCATAATTTAATAAATCGACTATTTACATAAAAGTATACATATTTCACTTAAAAGAATGAGCAGAGAGAGGCTTGTGATGCTTAATTATCAACATGAACCATTATCTTACCTCTCGTGTATGATGTAAACATTTGATCTTTCTGTCGTAACCGTGCATGTATTTTGTACACGTTGAGAGAGAGAGAGAGAGAGAGAGAGAGAGAGAATTGATGAATGGCTTGTTTGCAAATTTACGCCCTTTTCAACAGCATTTCAGTCACCGTCATACCAGGACTATGGGAGCGTGATAATGAAAGGCAGTGGTGTGCAATAGATTCCCGTTTACAGTTTATAAGATTGTCGCTTCCAGCCTCCATCGGGAGTCGAACCCGGGAAAGGTAGATCATAAGCTAGCGCTTAACCCAATGAGCTGTCGACCAGAGAGAGAGAGAGAGAGAGAGAGAGAGAGAGAGAGAGAGAGAGAGAGAGAGAGAGATGAACACATTTTCGCTTATACGTACTGGAGCAACTTCAGTGCTAATCGTTTCAAATGATTATTCTGTACCCAAACTTAATTCTTCCGCTAGTATCGTAAGAAAACCTCTTTTTCTAGAGCCAAGTATTATTAAGGCGGTGGTAATCACTGATCCGTGTTGAGAATCTCCCAGCGATACCTCGCGATAATTTTTTTTATGTATTTATACCACTGATAGAGCAGTGGAACTTTATGCCAATACCTGTAGAATGTCCCAAACCGAATGTTTCGTGGCATCCTAGCGTATCCAACCACCACCAACTGAAGCTTAACGCATGTCTTCTTCAGAATTAGTTGTCATTGCAACGCTAATGTTGTATTATGATGACACTATTAATATTATTCTTATCTTTAATCCCGATTTTTTAAAATGATTTTGTTAACCCCTCCCGGGCCTGACGTAAAAGGGTAAGTTCGCTATTATTCTTTTCTATTTCTGCCAGCTTTCATTACCCTTCCGTCATTATGCTTAATTGGCTGTTTTGGGTTTAACGGCCCTTTGAAACAGTATTTCAGTCTATGCCGTCTCCCAAAGAGAGGGAGAAAGAAGAGAGAAGTGATAGACGAGAGAAAAATGTCCAAACAAGCCCCACCCGCACTTACTGCAAACACAGTATGCCCTTGCCTTACAATTATCCACATGAGTAGGACGCCCGGGCACTGGAAGTTATACCCAGCACCACTGCAACACTGCACCACCCCTTCGTCATTATGGATGAAGCTTTAACACAAAATAGAAACTATTGCCTGATAAAAAGTGTTAAAAAATTACCTGAATATTTTCTGTTGGAAAACTCATGCCCAATTATTATAAACTTTAATATATAGTATAAATACAATGTACAGGACGAGGATCCCGCTCCTTGTTTCGCTTTTGTTTATATTTTGGTATTCGATGGAAAACCAGACGAAAATCGTTTTTTGAGGACATATTTGTCAGGTTTCAAACATTCTGACCACCTCCCCTCACCCCCCCCCCCCCCCCCCCCCCCCACCCTCATTCAAGAACCAGAACAAAATCGTTTTTTTGAGGACAGATTTTCCAGGTTTCAAACACTTTGACCACCTGCCCTCCTCTTCCCCCCACCCACCCACACCCCACCCCATTCACACACATATACACCACACACAAGCGTGTTTTATTGTATGTATATTAGCCAATATACAGGCTTTGCAAAGAAAAGTACCATGCTTTTCGTCGTTTATGATGATATATTTTCACGGGATTTACACCACTCGTGGTGGATCGTTTTATGACTAGTTTTGCAGTTTATACATGTATTTGACTTTAACGTGCGCTAGCCTTATATACTGAGGGAAACTGATGAATGTCGTATTTGTTTCTTTAAGGATGCAAAATACAGAATGAATAGTTGGTGTTTCATTTAAAAAGTAAAAGCAATAAAAATGATTCACAAGAGTCATTTGAATAATAGATTTAATAGATTGCTCGCAAACTAGTATGAATCAGCTAGGGTAATTTTCTCTCTGTGATATGGGCGGTTGTGTGACAGATTCGGTCAGACAAGCTCGATGCGAGATTCGTGCAAAGCTAAGCTTCTATGATTACATCCTTTCGCATTGTCTTTTTCCTTAGGGGTCGATGACGTCAGAAGTCAATCTTGTTCGCCTACATGACGTCACAGAGATTTTTATTCACAAACAACGTATAAAAAGGACAAAATTTTGAAATAAAATAAGGATTTGTTTGTGTCAGCTGAACCATGACGGTATTATGTTTGCAATTATTTCTATTTTTTTCCAAATCTAAACAAACATAAGGGTAAAAGGATAGAAAAGGGAAAAAACCCAACTAAACCAACTTTTCAGATCGTTGCTAAGGATGTCCACGTGTTACTAAGGAGCGATAATTACCGTTCGTCACTTTATAATGTCGATTAACCATAATACAGTGATATGCAGACTGAAATCACTTCAAGCAAATCAAAAGAGGGTTTCATGTAATCACAACGAGAGACAACCGTATAAAAATGAAGGAAATAGCCTATGTTCTTGTAAAACTCGTTGCCATGGCAACATGCCTTATATAACAAAACAATGCCCGTAATTGTAAGCCCAAATGACTATACAATAACTTTACAGCGGAAAAAATTATTTTGGACATGGGGCCAAAAACACCCCTTATCGACCCTAGGCCTTTGGAACATTGTATTACCTTTTATTTTTTTGGTATTGGAAACACAGATATGATTTAATTAGTACTTTCGGGAATTGCTAATATATAAAAAATTTATAAGTACTTGCGATAAAACTGTGAGAATATGCTGTTTTAATGAAACGTTGGTGATGGTTTGACATTTTGGTTGCTATGGTAAAACTTTTTTATGTTTGATGTGGGTAAAAGAAATGTTTGTTATTCAAACTTTATGGGAACTTCATATGCACCTTATAAAGAGATAGCCGGGCCGGGTAGCGCAATCGGTAGGGCACCTGACTCGTAAGTCAGAGGTCCTGGGTTCGAATCCCGGTCTGGCCACATACTTTCGTTTCTCCTTCCGCTGATTCAAGAAGGGCAGTTGTCAGTTACTGGCGAAAGTATGTGCACTTAGTACTGGTTAACTGCTTAGGAGGTCTAAGCCTGCCCAGGAATAGTGTGGTTAGGTTAACTGACCATCCCGACATGACCTTAGTTGTTTACCGTGGACGTTAAGCATCAAATCAACCAACCAACCAACCAATATAAAGAGATATGATATGCTTAAAATATGCTGTTTTATGCAAGATTGGTGACATGTTGCCATTTCAGTTGCCATGGTAACGTAAATTTGGAACATTCCATAACTTCTTATTTTTGGTATGGAGGAAAATGTGTGTTATCTAAACTTTTTAGGTATAGCTAATATATATTATAGATGAACAGAAAAAATGTGCTTTGAAGTTTTATTTTTGTGTAACTTTGGTGACAGTTTTCTATTTGGGTTGCTGTGGTAATGTAAATTCGGAACATTCTATAACTTAAAATTTCTTTGTATGGGTAAAAAGAACTGCGTGCTATTTAATTTTATTAGAACTGCTAACCAGATAACCTCTTCTTAAAAGAATTAAGGTGTTTTGAAAATGCTGTTTTATATATTAATGTTAAAGACAGTTTAATGTATGGGTTGCCATGATTATGAATAACTCTTTATTATCAATCTGAATGAAACAAATGTGTAACTTAAATTTTAAAGGATTTTGCCATCAGAGACACTTGTGTTGAAGAGATAAAATACATTTTATATATGCTGTTTTTATACAAAATTGGTAATAAGTTGACATTTTGGTTGCTATGGTAACGTAAATTTAGAACATTAAGTGTTGTTTTTTTTGTGTGTGTGTGTTTTTTTTGATAAGGGAAGAAGAAACATTTGTTATTTAAATTTTATAGCAAAATCATAGTTGCACATTTCCTGATGAGAAAAATATGATTTAATTATGCTCCTTTTATGTTACATTGGGGAAAATTTGACATTTTGGTTGCTATGGCAACGTAAATTTGGAACAATGTATAGCTTTTTATTTTTGATCTGGGAAAAAGAAATGTTTGTTATTTAACCTACATGGAAAATTAATATATACACCTTTCGCTGAAGAGAAAAGTATGCTTTAAATATGCTGTTTTTATGCAAAAAATTTGTGACAGTTTGCTTTTTGGGTCGCCATGGTAACGTAAATTTGCAACAGTCCATTACCTCTATTTTCTGGTATGTGTAAGAAATATGTGTGATTTAAACTGAATAGGAATTGCAAATAAACACTTTAATGAACAGAAATAACGTGCTTTTTAAATATCGTATTTATGTAATGATGAAGACAGTTTGATATTTGGGTTACCATGGTAACGAAACTTTCAAGCATTGTATTAGTCTTTGTTTATAATATTGGTAAATAAGATGTAAGTTATTTGAAATTTATATTTATTGTTTATATGATCCTTAACTGGAGGTAGATAATTTATTATGAAAATGGGGTTTAAGGTAGAATCACTGACAATTCTACGATCTTGTTGACATGGTAACGTAAATTACAAAGATTGTAAAACTTTTTATTTTTGATATTGGCAAAACAGATTTAGTTCATTTGGACCTTGTATGAATTGTTCACACGCACCTTTACTGTTAGCTGATTATTTGTTTTGAAATTTGTCAATTTTGATAGTATGAAATGTGTATCTATGGTGACACTTTCGTTGCTTAGCAACACAGTGCAAAGATAAGTTGTTTTTGCTCTTTTGGATAAAAAATGCTCAAGCAGTTCATTTGAGGAGAGGAGGAAGAAAAACTATAAAAAGGATTCATAGCACAACAGTCAAGCTGAAAGTGTTAATTTTAAGTTTCTCATTTAGAATTCTTGTCCAATATTCACAAAACTTTTAAATCGAGTCTCCATGGCAACCACTGACAGAAACAGAAAATACTGTGTGCTGTAAAAGTCTTTCATGGAGTCTGATGAAATTGAGGTAAACGTAACAATTTCTGTGACGAGTCACTTATCACCATCTGCTTGATACTTAGGAAGAGTGCTAATTAAAAGGAAAAGCTTTTTAATGATAGTGCTGTATTCGAGTTGCCATGGAAACCAAATTAAGATATAAAACTACAAAAAGTATTGTGTTCTACTAAACAAGTAAGCACTGAAGTTTGATTTAGCGTGTCAAATGATTTAGATAAGTATTGGTTTATTGGAGATTTTATTCTACAAATTATGACATTTTTTCAATTTTAATGAATAGGGACCACTTTCGTCGCCATGGAAACCAGGAAAATGCAACATTGTAAAACTTTTTATTTTTTCATTACTAACAAAAGACCCAAGTAAATGCATCAGATACAAACTCCTTGCATCCTAGCTTTTCTGTTGCGAGAATTTCTTCTACAAATTATGACATTTTTTTCAATTTTAATGAACAGGGACCACTTTTGTTGCTATGGAAACCAGGAAAATGCAACATTGTAAAACTTTTTATTTTTTCGTTACCAACACAAGACCCTAGTGTATGCATCATATACTCACTCTTTGCATCCTAGCTTTGCTGTTGCGAGATAATTGAGACTAAAATTCCTCGTTTTCAGCCAGCGGAAAACTTGCTTGATACTGTCCCTGTTGGTTACCATAGAAACACATTCTGTGTGTTTGTAATTACCTTTTGATGTATTCTAATAAAAGCTCGAACATGACTTAATTTTATCAAATAGATTTATTTAAATGAATATTTGAAATAGATCTGATTTATACTCTTCAAAAAGTATAATTTTTAATGTTTCAGAAATAAGAAATCCTGCTTCTGGAGGCAAAAACTTCTATCGGCCGTTGCCATGGCAAGGATGTGATTATCACACTTTCCTTTTGGCTTCGGGACTTTTTTGACATAAAGAAACAAATGCACTAAACATTTTTGGTATTCTGAAAAAGTCACTTATCACCTTTTCTATAGGACCTGCCTGATTCTTAGGGAGAGTGCTAATTAAGTATGTTTTCATGAGACAGAACAGAAATCAAATCAGCATAGCCATTAGTCCCATATTACCACCAGGTGTGAAACACTGTGTAGCAAAATTATCTCTGCTCTATAAGTTTTAATTGAAGCTAGAACTGATTTACAGGGATGTCATTCTCAATTGAAATTTGTGCTATGTATCACCTTATTACCTGTTGGGGTAGCAAGAATATCACAGGCTAGCACGTTGTACATCTGATCCTGAAATTCTGTTGTTGCTTCAACCAGCATTGTACCTTCAGTTGCTTCAAACATTCTGAAATATATGAATATGTCAAATAACCAAAATTCTGTATAATTCTATGTCTCGCCTGTCTGCCCATTGTCATAAAACAGAACTAAACCACAAAACTTGATAGAAATTTAAGCTGCCATTGCCACCCAGATAGAAAATTACTATCTATGTCTAGCTTCTGGCAAGACCATAAAAACATACCGAGTTAACAAAAACCTCATTTTAATTAGCTAATCAACAGCAATTATCACTTCCCTTGGGAATGAAAGTCCTGATAAAATCCCCATACTTCACACATAGATTTTCCTGGACTTATATTGCTCTATGGAATTATTTTCCATATTTGAAATCCCTGTTGAATAACCCTGAAAGTGCCAAAAGAAGCAAAGGACGAAATTTGCGTCTACAAAATTTGAAAAGCTATATCATAGTGAGAATTCAAAAGAAGCAAATGACAAAATTTGCGCCTACAAAATTTGAAAAGCTATATCCATATATAGTGAGAATTCAAAGACTACACTAAAATGAGCTGCCTCATCTAGACCTACACTGTAGACAATTCAAACATTTTAATTTTTGGCACTTTAAATGTAAATTAAAATCACATCTTACTCGCTGTTGAGGTAGTGAACAGGCACTTGGAGTCTGTCATTCATCCATTCTCTGTTTTCTTTACAAAATCTACCAGCCAGTCTTGGGGTACTGCTGCCTTTTACTGAAACAGAATGTAACTCAAACCTATCACCACAAACACATCAAAGCAAACAGTGCAGATCCTGATCAGACTGCTGCTACTATAGCAACAGTCTGATAAGGGTATGCACTGTTTGCAATTCAGCCTACAATTTTATAAAATGAGCCGTGACATGACAAAACCACAACAATGTGGTTGTGCGCCCAGCGCAGACTCAGATCAGCCTGGGCATCCTCCCAGTCTGATCATAGTCTTGGCTGTCCACATGAAGGTAGCTTAGACTCTTAGCTAACCTTTGGACACTTAACAAAGAGTCTGGTCAAACTGGGCGGATGCCCAGGCTGATCTAATTCAGCGTTCATCGTGTGATGAAGCCAGTGGGCGGAGCTAAAATTCCATGAAGCGCGATGCGCTTCTTGTAAAATTTGAACGATGGTCACTGGCTTTTTCACACGATGAATGGTGAAAAGTCAAATTTTTATTCTTATATTTATACTTTATTTGTGAACCTCTCTGTGCCATTTTCGTGGTAATTTGGTGTAGAAAAGGCAAAATATGGGTCGAAGAAAATTTAGTAACGACGCGTTCGGCGATGATGTTAAACAGCCATCGCCCTGACGTGGCGCCAATCGAACGTTACAAGAACCAATCAAGACGTTTGTTTACATACGACGTCGCTTGACGACGTCACATGGTTAATTGTCCTTCATCTGTGTATGAAGCTAGTTGCTCTAATGGGTTCACCTATAGGAAGTCAGTGGCAAGTGTAAATATTTCATAAATGACGGCTCGTTTCATAAATTTCATATGAAATGACCACTCGTGTAAGATCCTCTATTTCAACACCTTTGTAAACAGACAGTTATCAGCAGCAAACGTTTTTGTTGTGGTCAAGGTAATGTTCAACTTACCTTTTCCTGAGACCAGAACATGGTAGACACAATCAGAGAGCAGCACTAAGTTCTCCGCCACACTCCTGTCCAGATTAGTACCAACAGCTGTTTCTAACAGGTGGGGATTACACAGGTAGTGACGTAATGCAACTGCCACAAGCTGAAAGTATGTGACAATACATAATGTATCACTTGCTGCTGACCTTCCTTTAACCCTTTTTGGACAGATGGACTTGTCTATCCTCACATTTTGATGAGTCCATTTTATGAGTCCATTCAAAGCTTTCTGATGAACATGTTCATTTATTATGATAATTTGCAGAGAAATTCCTGTAAGCAGTTTAGACTCTTAACAGATGTTGCATTCTGCAGCATCTGAAATTGGTCTGCATTGTTTGGGTATGTCCCCAAAAGGGGTTCCGGTCTAAAAAGGGTGATGAACCTATTTGGAGCAGCTGTCTTCATCTGCTTATGAAGGATAATCATCCATTTTTTTGTTATGTCAAACTGATGTTGTAATACCTGAGTGATTAGGCTGCATGACAAAATGTTCAAATGATGTTCACTTATATATCATAATGTTCAAATGATGTTTGTTTAAAACTCTTGAATGTAAAAAACACAGCTGTTGAGTATTTGCCATTCCAATAATTTTGCTTTATCTTTATTTTCTTTTAATTTACCACTTGCAGTAAGAAACAATTATGAAAAGATAATGTGTGGATATAAGAACTGGAGAAGATGGATCTCGACATTTGAGACTGTTTTGAAAGAGAACAAGAAATGTTACAGTATGTAACAAATGCCCCCGAAGGCCCCTTAGACTGACCTTTGAGGCTTTGACCCCGATTGGGACCTTGACCTAGCGCAAGGAATCCCAAAACTTGCAAGTGAGATGCCTTTTTATCATGCTTTACCTTTCTATGAAGTTTGATGAAATCTACTTCAGCAGTCACCTCTAACACCTGACAGTGACCTTGACCTTGGGTTTGGGAATATAAATATCATATGTGACAAACCTTCTCGTTATGCTTTATATTTCTGTGAAATTTGATAAAATTCAGTTGTGTAGTTTTAAAGTAATCACAGAGACAATATTTGACCTCTAACCCCAGACAGTGACCTTGACCTTGGACGTGGGAACCTAAATTTTGTATGTGACACACCTTCTCACTATGCTCTATCTTTCTGTGAAGTTTCATCAAATTTGCTTCAGTAGTTTATAAGTTATAGCTGAGACACGATTTAAGATATGATTTGACCTTTGACCCAATTGTGACGTTGACCTTGGGCGTGGGAACCTAAATCTTGTACGCGACACACCTTCTGATTATGCTCTATCTTTCTGTGAAGTTTCATTAAATTTGCTTCAGTAGTTTATAAGTTATAGCTGAGACACGATTTAAGATATGATTTGACCTTTGACCCAATTGTGACCTTGACCTTGGGCGTGGGAACCTAAATCTTGTGCGCGACACACCTTCTCATTATACTCTAACTTTCTGTGAAGTTTCATCAAATTTGCTTCAGTAGTTTTTAAGTTATCGCTGAGACACGATTTGTTACGGACGGAATGACGGACGGACGGACGGACGGTGCGATTTTAATATGCCACCCGAAGTCCCTTCGGGGGCATAATAAAAACCTGAGTCTTAACCCATTCCATTCGGGATACCCCTTTAGGGGTATCTGGGCAAACAGTTTGGATCCAGATCAGGCCCCACAATTGTGGGGTCTGATCTGAGATCCAAACTGTTTGCTGTCTAGACATCATTTCTACAAGTTAGTTAGACCAATATTGTCAAAATATTCTTGATTTTTCATGCAGACGACAATTTCAGCAGACGACAAAAAATACCCAGAATGCAATGGGTTAAAACCAAAGAAATACAGTACCACTAAATGTAATACAAAAGCACTTAACTTTTGACCCTGTGTATATTTCACTCACCTTGATTCCAGCACAGTTATGTGGTGTTTTCACACCTCTGGTAGCACAGTTTTCCTCCAGGGCTTTACACAGTACACAGAGTGGGGATGGCAGGACGAAGATATCTTCTGAGAGTTGATTTACTACCAGATGTAACACAACATCCACCATTTCTCGACCACCTTATAAAAATACATAATTAACAAAATCATTGGATGGTGAGAAATTGGTCAAAAACTTTTTCAGAGGTACCAGGTTTTACCTTTAACAATTAAGTGAATGGGTACACTTTCAGGGGAAGCAGTACTGCCTTTTTCAGCTCTGACTCCCTTCTCAATAGGGGTCAACTCTTCAAAGGAATTTGCTCCTCATGGACCAAATTCTATTATTGAAGAGGAGACTCATTTTGGAAGAGTTACATCATCAAGGGATGCAAAGCAGCAACCAGAAAGTCACACAAGTTGTTTCCCCTAGTAAAAATGACAGAAAAACACGGAGGTGCATCTATTCACTTTAAGACAGACCGACTAAGCAAATGTGGCTCTTTTCACATTGGACCGTTACATAGTTACTATTAAGGCTTAAGCTACAGTAATAACACTGAAATCTGACAAAAAATAATACAGTTACTGAACAGAACCAAGAAATTCATATTTGTCATGTCTATTGTGCTTCTAGTGCAACTATGCCAATATTGGCACTGCACTTGATTGGAAGATGTAGGGTGTAAAACTTGTCAGGTTCAATGCCTAATTTGATCATTTTCCAAATTCATATGCATATTCATATGGTCAAGTAAATTAATATGTAATAAAATTTTCTGACAATTTATGTTTTTCACTTCAGTCCCTATTATCTCATATGAACAGTATCTCATAGTAAAAGTCTTGGTACCTTGGGCTCTGAGATAACACTAGTCAAGTGAACTTACCATCATATTGTAAATGGATATACCTGGGTGTGGTGGGGGTGACAGGTTGTGCCCGAAAGCCCCTCAGTTGGTGGATGAAATAGGTGTAATGAGAATCTAAATATAATTCTCAACAATGGATGTCCATGACATCATAACCCTAAAGGTTATGTTGTAAAGAATGTCAACTGCTGCGAACTACACAAGTTCTGAATCCCTTCTATGTCTTACTCTAATCCCATCAAATACTTACCATCAGACTGTGTAGACCTGGGAGTAGCAGGGGTGGCAGGTTGTGCCCTACAGCCACAAGGCAACTCCTCTATCAGTGAGGATATTGGAGTTATCTGAGCATGCTCCTCGGGAACTGACATCACAAATTCTATCACCGGTTTCAATACTCTGCAAAGAAATGTAAGTATAAGGTTCTGTATTCTATTTACCCGTAAGACTTTTTAGCAAGGCATGGGAAAAGAGAAAGCAATGATGACCTATTTCTGTTGGCGCCTCAAGGACAGGGTTGCCACTTATTTTCCGCTTATAATTCCCTGACTTTTCCCTGATTTTGCTCTGATGTTTTCCCATTTGCTCTACCCTTCTATGATTAGAAATGTTGATTTTTACTCCTTTTAACTTTAACAGTGCTAAAGAAATCACTAGAAAATTAGGATTGCTCTTATAGGAAAGAATTTGCTCCTCCTGATACCAAAATTCTTTCCTTTAAGAGTAGCCCCCAATGCAAAGGCAGACAAGGATTTATCTTTTTTAAAGTGTATCCTGTCCCCTAGAGCAGAATAAGTATATTTTCAGAAGACTTTCATCACCATTAATTTCCAATTTCCCTGACTTTCCCTCACACTTCAAGTCCTTTCCTATTTCCCTGATCAATCAGAAAGTTCCCTGACTTTTTCCTGACCTGGAAATTAGTTAACTTTCCAGATGTTTTTCCCTGACCGTGGCAATCCTGCAGGAGCATTCTGATCTGATTCTGCTCTGTTTTCCATTCAGCCAACAGATTTATTATTAAAAAGGTAAATAAATACATCTGCAAGGGAAGCAACTCTGACAGTTTCATATTTGTGTCCCTTTTCAATGTGGGTCAACTCTTAAAGGAAAGAATTTGCTCCTACAGGAGCAAATTCTTTTCTGTAAGAGTAGACCCCTATTAGAAGTGCTGGCTTGTCCAAGGAAGCAAGCAAGAAGTCATGACATTGTTCCCTTTTGTAAAAATGGCGGAAAACAATGGAACAATCTTTTATAAGATCAAAGGGCTTGTCAGTAAAAAGGTAATTACACAAATTTGGAGATCTAAAAACAAAGTGGAATTCCAGTGTAGAATGGCCATAATCTTTCAATCTATTTCTTGGAGAAAAGTCCTTTTTTCACATTTACATTGTTGACATTATTTGAATTACAACAAGAGTTGTCAGAAGACAACAAAGCGCGCCTAATGGGTGCCTGAATCTCAAGGTTACAAAGTATCCCGACTCAAAACATTGGTAACATAATTAACCAGGGGTGATTTGGTAGCTAGTGCACAAATGAAGTTTGCATCAGAAGCTAGACTAAGTCAGTTGTTCCCTTTGTCATACAGGGCTGACTTGTATGCCACTATCTGGACACTTTGCGGACATTGAGGGTCGGGTCCTCGTGCACCAGACGGAGAGATACGGTAATAATGATACCAACTCAGTCTAACTTATAATGCCTCATGGTGACAAAGGGTGGTTCCTAGTATGGGTTTTCACACCACCTTTACACAGTACTAAGTCCGTCTGATGACACCTCCTTACCCTTTGCAGACTTTTCATGTTTCCTTTGGCCCCATCCCATAACCTCACCCCTAGCCTGAACCAGTTGTCAAAGCCTGGTCTCGGGTAAGTATCATACTGCATTTAAACTTTGTAGCATAAAAGGTATCGAAGTTATGAGCTCAAAGAGAAATGCATAGTCATATTGCATACATATCAAATAGTGCTAAAGGTATACATGTAAGGCAAAAATCACTCAACCATGAATAAAGGTCAAGGACACAAAAGTCTGCATGGATGATTTGCTGCTGCTGCAACCCAATGCTCCAGGGAAGGTCCTGACCAAATACGAAGCAGGTACCTTGCATGAGTTTGGAAATTACGAGCCTTAAACTTTAACATCAAGATCATCCTAGATATTGACCTCTTGCCCCACCCTGGACAAGGATTCTTACTCATAGAGATGAAAGGGGAGGGGTAGGTGGGTGTCATAGTGATCTATAAATAGTATGAGGTCATTCGCAATGTCAGACTGATCCACTATGCCAGGTATAATGTTAATTCATCAAATAGTGCTAGAGATAGAAGGCAAAATCAGTAGACCGTGAATAAAGGTCAAGGACACAGGAGTCAGCATGGAAGCTTTGCAGCTGCTGCAATTATAGGGAAATGCTATTTGACCAAGTATCAAGTCTCTTGTGTCAAAGGTATCATAAAAACAAAAAAAAATTCCTTAAAAACAGTGCCGAACAGCAAAGTCAGTCAACCGTGACATATAGGTCAAGGACACACAATTGCGTGATGCTGCTGCTGCAGTCATATGGATGTATATATGTACCAAGTATGATGACTGTAGCTACTGTAGTTTGTAAGATACAGAGCTAAACATCGAGTTAAACGCAAAAGTTAACATTGGGTTAACCTGTCACAGACGCCGACGAGGACGCTGACGCTAACGCTAACGCTAACGCTAACGGATACTCGGACTACGACGCCGGGGGTATTGCATAAGCTCTCCTTTGCTTCGCAAAGGCACGCTAATAATAAATGAATTTTATAACAATCACAAAGAAAAAACTTCTCAGGACAAACATTCATCTGTTAGTTTCAACCCTATCCCTGCCAATCACCTTTTTCTCTCAAACTTTTCGGGTTTAGTGACATCCAAGAAGTAAAGTACATGTATTTAAGCTCTTCAATATCACTAAACCCACCAAAAATTTGAGACAGAAAAGGTGATTGGTAGGTCTTGGCAAGCAACAGATATCCCTAAAGAAAGCGAGCATTGTTCATTAAATTCTTACCTGCAGACTAATGGTTTCATAAATAGAAATAAACACTCCATCCACACTGGCACCTATGTAAGAGAAAGAACCACATTAATTATATAATAAACAGCATTTGAAATATATATCTAAATCTTTCAGCCAGAACATTTTGCATAAACATGCAGAACATAACACTTCTAAATTCCAAATTTAAAACAGTAAATTACACATCAATGTCACAGAGGAAAATCTCCAGGAATAGTCTATTACCAACCAATCAGTTTGCTAGCTTTGATTACGTTATTACATTTGGCAGATTTCCATTTGATTTCTTTTACAGGCAGAAAAACGAGTGTGAAATTTCTTTCAATTTTGTGAGTTTTGTTTCTTTTTTGAAGTACAATCTTTAGGTTATGACAACCCTTCAAATTTGTGAGCATCATGCCCAAATCACCATGATACCTGGTAGGTATGACCCTGAGCAACAGCTCTGAAAAATACTACTTATTTACTTGGTTATACTTTTTTTTCTTTTGGGGGTGGGGGGGGGGGGGGGGGGGGGAGGGGAAGTCCTCCTTCAAAATAACCTCAAATATGTTAATCAACTGTGTCAATTCTGATATAAAATTTTTTTCTTTTCTTCTAAAACAGTCCCCAAAGATCTAGATTCATGTCTGAAAGCCAAATAAATACAGTATTGATACCAACCGGAATATCTTTTCCTGGCACATGTTTAGAATCTAAACAACCCCAGTCTTGACACCTAAAACAGATTGAAAACAATGAATATAAAAAATATTAGGTAATAGTTAAATCATGATTTGTATATGCTTGTAGGATGAGATAATCCACGAGCTTTACCAAAAGGACTATCTCTCGTACAAGCAGACAATCATGGTATATATGTTCTGCGCAAAGTAGGAATCAGTACAATTCCGGAATTGTCCTGCGCAAAATAGCAATTCTCACTTTGTTGCTCAAAGTGGGAATTCTTACCTTGCACAAAACAATTCCTGAATTGTCTCTGCGCAAAGTGAGAATCGGTACAAAGTGAGAATAATGAAGCTGTTCGTGTGGTTAACAAATATGCTTGCATTTACTCGTCTGATATAGTCATATGGGTAATAGATTAGGTATGCAAATTTTCATGAGAATTTATTGAGTCATAAAAAAATTAATTCAATTTTTTGCCTTCCACTTTTTCACAAACGACCTATGAACAAAGTTTCAAATCAACTGCTCAAAACTCTGGAAAGAGTTGATTATACAAGCTTGTCATCCTGTATTAGCCAAAAACTCAATAAAATTCTAAGTATGAGGCCATGAGATTCCTCAGTTAAAAGTCAATTCCCTGTTACCCATATCAAATGAATATACAATTCTCACTTTGTCCTAAAGATTCCAACTTTGCACAGACACCTTTACCTGTTCGATAAATAACCAAAACCCTTGGGCAATTCAAGAATTGTACCGGTACAATTCCGGAATTGTAACACAAAGTGAGATTTCCTACTTTGCGCAGGACAATTCCGGACTTGTACCGATTCCTACTTTGCGCAGAACATATATATAGTAGAACTTCAGTGGCTCGAACCCTGATGGCTCGTTCACCCTGCCTGGCTAGAACTCTTTTCTTGGTCACTAGAGGTCACTTTATATGGAAACTAACCCTGGATGGCTAGAACTACCCTTGGCTGGAACTTATTTTCCTGGTCCCAAGCCTGTTCGAGCCAATGAAGTTCTACTGTACTATTTTATACCACCCTCATCATTGCAGACCTTGAACATTTTGTTTTCTGGCATAAGTGGTACATGAGATATGTACTGTGCATTGCTCTTTTTTTTTTGCATGTTCTTCATTTCACAATATCTTTTTTTTCTTTTTATGAATTATTGGCAAGTACTTGCATTTGTTACTAAAGACTTGTTAATCTGCTATTTCCATGTAGTCATCAACTGTTCAAATATGGGCAAGGATCTTGAATCCTAAGTATGTGAAATTACTTAATTTGGAGTAGGAAAAACAGTCTTTAATTCATTTTATAGACACTTAGTGGATTTAAAATTAAGTGCCAATTTCAAGTCACACTTAAATCACTGTCTATGGTTTAAACTACAAATTATCCCATAGTTCATATTGCAAAATAAGTCTTATTCAAATGTTAACCAAGATTATAAAGGATGTGAAACTTAACCATAGACAGCAAACATAGTTTGGTAACCAATTTACTATTTCATGCTGACCCATGATTAGCTAAATGCTATTTAAGGACAACCCGGCACTATTTGGAGCCCCAGGTATTCAGGCACTGATATGTTTGAGATTACCAGGGCCAGGTTGTTCAAAGCATTGTTAGCTTAACAACATTGTTAGTCCAGGATTTGTTAAGTCTTCTAGTATACATAAAGTCAAGAGCGTATTATTTTTTGCTGAAAAAAATGAGAGGAGCTTTTGCAGCGCAAAAGCGCCTTTCGTTTTTTCTGCAAGAAATGTTAGTGTTTTGCGTACAAAATGTTTGAAAATTTGACATCTTATAAAATAATGATGGTGTGAGTTTTTAACCACTGGGCCCAGACCTATTACTATTATATTGAAAGAAAAGAGACTAAAGTATTGCATTACAATCATTTAAGATGAATGTGTACAATTACAGGGGAAGTGGTGCTGCGATTTTCAATTTTGCATCCCTTCTCAAAGGAGTCAACTCTAAAAGGAAAGAATTTGAAATTATTTCCTTTGAGATTCTTTCTTGGATGTTTTCATTTTTTACCATATTTTTCATAGAAACTCATGTAAGCAAACAGAGCTGACCCTGATCAGATGCTGCATTATGCAGCGTCTGAACTGGGTCTGCCCTGTTTGCATAAGTCCCCAAAACTGGTTTCTGGACTAAAAAGGGTTAAACAGTGATTCTCATACCTATCTATCACTGGCAAAATCACTTTCACTAGTGAATCAGGAAAATGCCCACAATATATCAGAACTCTGAACAATGACTCAGCAAATTCTTGACTGACTGTGCTCTGCTTATTCACCCTGGACTGGTATTCAGCTCCCAAGGACTGGGTATCAGTTTTTACTCTTGACTGGTAATCAGAACTCAGAGACTGTGTCTCAGTTCTTGTCAAAGTTTGTGTCAGAAACAGGATAGAAAGTGTGAAGTCTTTCATCAAGTAGGCCTGAAAAATAAAATAAATAAATATTATGCAACAATATTACAGATGCATAACCAAAAGAATGTCTGCAGTCCAAAGCTTCAACATGTTTCCTTGTCTCCACCTCCGCCCCACAACTCTTCCGGTCTTCGGATGAGACTTTTAACCAACCAAGGTCCTGTCTGCATGTGACCTACCTCTTGGCAGGACACTAAACCCTCACTCTCTCAACCCACTATTTCTATTTTTTCCAAGGAAGACTGACAACTTTTGTAACTTTTTGTTTGCTTCCCTGGGTGAAAAAAAAAGATAGGTCCATTCTTATAAGACTGACTCTGATCCTGGACTTTATTTAGGACTCAAGCTCTAGGGTTGCTGTAAAATTGACAGCTGACATCTCACCAATGGCTGCCGATGGTTACAGAAGGGTGTCAAAGGCTACCATCAGCTACTATGGTCACCATCAGCAGCCAAAGGAAAAATTATCATGCACCAAATCACTGATCGATCACATCCCAATATACAGAATACCATTTATACATAATTTTACTTTAGCATGCTTGCAGCAATACCGTAAAATAGGAGGTTGTAAATATTTACTTTGTGACTTTAATAGGAACAAGTGAATTATTTGCAAAATTCTAACTTACTGTTCTCTTACAAGTTTGCCACATTGATCAAACCCTGAGGCATATCATCATACTTTTGTTTTTAAGAAACTTACAGAAGATGTAGGAGGTGATGGAGGATGGGGTTATTTTTGTGAAACATTACAGATGCAGGGAGCACACCTGGTTAACTATGTTTTCAAGGATATTTTGAAACAAAAAAGAGCTGTCACAAAATGAAAAAGGGTAGAGACGCAACACGAGAAAACCAACAAAGTGGTTGTGCACCCAGCGCAGACTCAGATCAGCCTGAGCATCCACCCATTCTGATCAGACCCTTCTTTAAACGCTTAAAGGGTAGCTAAGGGTCTAAGCTACCGCCGTGCGGACAGCGAAGATGCCGATCAGACTGGGTGGATGCCCAGGCTGAACTGAGTCTGTACTGCGCACACTACCACTTTGTTGGTTTTCTCATGTTGCGGCTCAGTTAATGTTACCAAACTTGGTCATCAGGTCGTTTGGTAACTATGACCCTTTTTCATTTCGTAACAGCTCTTTCTTGTTTTGTAATAATCCTTGTATATACATAGTTTACCAGGAGTGGGGAGGAGTAAACTCAATTACCTGTAAAGTAAGAGCATAATTAATCTCTGGCTGGCACAAGAGCAGTTTAGAATGTAGATAAATGGCTGTAGTTGTTCTCATGTCTTCATAACTGTAACAGAATAAATATTATATGAGCTGCAACACGACAAAACTGACAAAAGGCATGTGCAACCAGCGAAGACTCTGATCAGCCTGGGCATGCGCCCAGTCTGATAAGAGTCTTCACTGTCCGCATGGAGCTAGCTTAGACCCTTAGGTACCCTTTAAACCCATAGCGAAGATTCTGATAAGACTTGGCAGATTCCAAGGCTGCTCTGAGTCTTTGCTGGTGCACATGCCACTTTGGTGGTTTTGTTGCTGCTCACAGGAGCTGTCTTGTCAGAAAACATGTCTTAAGGTATTAGGTACACCCCCATTTGTTTAATGGGGAACAACTATTGTGACTATGCATTGGTTTAAACTTGTTTATTTGCATAATATGTCTAACAATTCAAGAGCAAGACACAGTAATTTATATATCAATACATGTATACAAATGGGATTCGAAAAAAGCCAAATGGCTTATATGAATTTGTCTCCCTTTAACAGTTATTGTGGAGAATAAACGTCTTGTGGTCAAGGTCACAATGCATTTGCTTCCCTGAAAAATGAAGCCCTTCCAAAACGGGGTCTACCCTTCAAGGAAAGAATTTGCGGCTACAGGAGCAAATTCTTTCATGCAAGAGTTGAACTGGAGAAGCAAATTCTTTCCTTTAAGAGTTGCCCCTATTAAGAAGGGAGACAACAAGAGCTGTCGCCTGACAGCATAGCTTGCCTGAATTGGTGTTTGCCCATCACAAAGCCGCTATGCTGGTGTGGACTGCTATGCATAAAACTTCAGGCAAGCATGTCCATAATGAAAACACATTTATAAACAAAAGCTATCCCAGAAATAAGTCTTAAAATAAAATTAAAGTTAAAAAAATGAAATGAAATTTCAAAGTCAATGAGCGGGGTTGGGGTAGTGCTCTGTAGATCTAACTACAGTGCAAAGATAAAAAGAATTCATCTATGCGTTCAGGAGATGTGTCTTTAAAAAACTTTAACCAAAACATCCAATCAATAAAAAGACAATTATCTAAGTCCATGACCTTGACATCTAGGATGTATAAAAAAATAACCTGAACCATTATCTAACATCAGTCTAAGTATTAGTATCAACTGAGTCCATCATCGTGGCACTGTGAAATTAGGTCTTCATAAATATAAAACTTTAACCAAAATCTTTAAGACAAAATTTTTAGTGGATGACCTAGACTTCAAGGTCATCCAGTGGGGTATGTATAAGGTGTTTTGTAAAAACTCAAAAAAGTGTCTAACATCAGTTCAAGTATAAACTAGATCTCTGCAAAGCATTATGAATCAGTATGCAATTACAAAACTTTAATAAAGACCAAAATTTCAGAAGTCCCTGACCTTGACATCAAGGTCACTGAGTGGGGTTGGGGTAGTACTCTGTAGATCTAACTACAGTGCAAAGATAAAAAGAATTCATCTATGAGTTCAGGAGATATGTGTCTTTAAACAAGAGGGCCATGGTGGCCCTGAATCTCTCACCTGAGCATTAATCAGTTCACTGGCTCAGGTGAAGATTTAAAAGAGTTTTACCATACATGGGAATGGCAGGCACCTTGGTCATGTGACCAATATCATTTGAAGAACTTTCAATCCTTTGACCCATATGCAGGCTCCATATGAAATTTGAGTTTAGTCTGCCCAGTGGTTTCAGAGATGTTTGAAAATGTTTGTGGATGGATGACAGAGGCAGCTAACACCAATACTGTAAGGCTCAGGTGAGCTGAAAATGGCAGAGTTGTTTCTCCGAAAAGTACCTGTTCATGTTGAGTTCCTTCGATGGATTTGAACTAGACTGAACTACGCAAACACAAATGATAAAATGGTAGCATCATTATCTCACTGTGGTGAAACTAATGTATTCCAAGGAGTTGTGGCTGGCATCACTGTAATGTTAGTTCTGATTTGCAGCATAACTTAATTTAGATATGACCTAGTGACCTAGCTTTTGACCCCACATGACCCAGTTTCAGACTTGACCTAGATTTTATGGAGATAAACATTCTGACAAAGTTTCATGAAGATTGGATCAAAACTGTGCCCTCTTACGTGTGCACAAAGTTTTTCTAAGATTTGACCTAGTGACCTAGTTTTTGACCTGACATGACCCAGTTTCAAACTTGGCCCGGATATTGTGAGGATAAACATTCTGACAAAGGTTCATGAAGATTGTATCAAAACTGTGCCTTCTAGAGTGTACACAAGGTCATTCTTATATCTGACATAGTGACGTAGTTTTTGACCCGACATGATCTACTTTCAAACTTGGCCTAAATATTATGACAATAAATATTCTGACAAAGTTTCAAAAAGATTGGATCAAAACTGTGTCCTCTAGAGCGTACACAAGGTTTTTCTAAGATCTGACCTAGTTTTTGACCCGACATGACCCAGTTTCAAACTTGGCCTAGATATTGCCAGGATAAACATTCTGACAAAATTTCAATAAGTTCGGATCAAAACTGTGACCTCTAGAGCATACACAAAGTTTTCCTAATATTTGACCTACTTTTTGACCCGACATGACCCAGTTTCAAACTTGACCTGGATATTGTAAGAATAAACATTCTGACAAAGTTTCATTGAGATTGGATCAAAACTGTGCCCTCTGGAGCGTATACAAGGTCGTTCTTATATTTGACCTGGTGACCTAGTTTTTGACCCGACACAACCCAGTTTCAAATTTAACCTAGATTTCATAAAGATAAACATTCTGACAGAGTTTCATGAAGATTGGATCACAACTGTGTCCTCTAGGGTGTACACAAAGTTTTTCTAAGATATGACCTAGTGACCTAGTTTTTGACCTGATATGACTCAGTTTCATAAAGGGCTTACATATACCGTGGACAATAAACATTTTGACATAGTTTCATAAAGATTGGATCAAAACAATGCTTTCTAGTGCGTACACAAGGTTTTTCTGAGATTTGACCTAGTGACCTAGTTTTTGACCCAACATGACCTACTTTCAAACTTGGCCTAGAGTTTATGGAGATAAACATTCTGACAAAGTTTCATAAAGATTGGATCCAAACTGGGTCCTCTAGAGCGTACACAAGGTTTTTCTATGATTTGACCTAGTGACCTAGTTTTTGACCTGACATGACCCAGTTTCGAACTTATCCTAGATATTATAAGGATAAGCATTCTGACAAAGTTTCATGAAGATTGGATCAAATCTGTGCCTTCTAGAGCATACACAATCTTTTTCTACACAAGGTTTTCCTAAGATTTGACCTAGTGACCTAGTTTTTGACCAGACATGACCCAGTTTCGAACTTGGCCTAGATTTTATAAAGACTAACATTCTGACAAAGTTTCATAAAGATTGGATCAAAACTGTGCCCTCTAGAGTGTACACAAGCAAAAGTTGACGGACGTCCGTACGGACGGACATCACGGTATCCCAAAAGCTCACCCTGAGCACTTCGTGCTCAGGTGAGCTTAAAACTTTAACCAAAACATCCAATCAATAAAAAGACAATATTCTAAGTCCATGACCTTGACATTAAGGTCACTGAGGGGGGTGGGGGTAGTACCTTCAAAATCTTTAGACCAATATCTAACTTCAGTGCAAGTATCAAAGGAATCCATCCATGGTTTAAGGAGATATTGGGCTTTATAAAACTTTAACCAAAACATCCAGTCCAAAAAAACTCTCAATTTTCTAAGTCCATGACCTTGACATCAAGGTCACTGAGGGGGTGGGGGTAGTATATTTGAAAACTTTAGACCAATATCTAACTACAGTGCAAGTATCAAAAGAATCCATCCATGGGTTAAGGAGATATAGGTCTTTAAAAAACTTTAACCAAAACATCCAATCCGAACGCCGACGCTGACGCGTAATACTAGCTAGCTAATCATAATATTTCATTTCAATTTCTTATACATAGGAAAGTAAAGCAGTGCTCCAGGTAAGGTGGAGGTTTGAGAAATAGTCTGATAATATTTCTTATTTTGTAATAAAAACCTGTGTTGTACTCATCATTAGAACTGGTTTCCTGAAATGGTTCTAATGAGGGGTCACAGCATACGTTTGAATAGATACATGTAAATATGAAAAATTATCTCTAAAGGAACCTTTTAAGCACCTGCAAAGCATAACTGAGCCGTGACACCACAAAACCAACAAAGTGGCATGTGCGCCAGCAAAGACTCAAATCAGCCTGGGCATCCGCCCAGTCTGATCAGAGTCTTTGTTGTCCGCATGGAGCTAGCTTAGACTCTTAGCTACTCTTTAAGTGCAGAGCTACGAGTCTGATCAGACTGGGCGGATGCCCAGGCTGATCTGAGTCTTAGCTGGGCACATATGCCACTTTGTTGTTTTTTTTGTGTGGCGGCTCATATTTAGATTCACAGCAGTGAATAATGGTTGTTAATTTCTATATACCTTTTGAATCCTTTCTGTATGATAGTAGACTGAATCCACGACAACCACCTTGTGTTCTTCCCACGACTCACAACTTCTCCTACAGCAGCCTGCTGTTCATGTTTACGTCTTTTACGATACCGGTAACCTTTCTTGTTTATTCTGTAATTAAAATGTGGTTTAGGTGGCATATTTAGATGGCAGGTAAGAAAGAGTTCTAAATTCTTCCACTTTTGCATTATAAGATAGACCCTCAGCTCATATAAGAAACTTCTATCTTTCATTAGCAACATCTTTCTTATATTAGCAACAAGACTTTTTTCAACTTTCGACTCACTCACTAATATTTTAATTTTAAATTACCAAAATGGACACACAAGCATCTAGGATGACGTTTGATGGCAGACCATATGCTTGTGACGCCACTAAAATTCAATGACATCACTAAAATTGATTATGAAACGTCGCTAACAAATTTGACATGCGTGATGTGACAGGCTTAGTGGCACTTTGTTGTTGCCCTCTGGAAGATAAAACAGTCAACATATCGTGTTTTCCGCCTATTTTGAGGGTGCAATCTGTGCTAACACCTGTTTGATTACCCGATAAACACATTGGGCTGCTTAAAATTTACTTCAGATCACAGATTAAACATTAGAATTTTCCTGTATTATAGCCTTATCGACTTGAGGTTTAAAATCTGCTAAGAGTGGGAGAAAAATAATCCATCATGAGCAAGTCCATGAAGGATAGGTGAATCTCACCTTCGGGGTCGGTATTTCAACCAGGGACTAAGCAAGACTCATCCCTGGTAGAAATTCCGAGCCCTCGGGTGAGATTTCCCTATCCTACATGGACACTCTTGATGGATTGTTATATTCTTACTTGTACAAAGTCTCCAGTGGAGCAGCAATAACTGTCATGGTCGCCAACAGACTGGTACACAGGTTGTGTATGGAGTGATGAGGCTCCTGGGAGAAGCTTGCATCTATACACTGAGATATAGAGCTACTCATGTTGTAAAGCATCTCACTGACACAGAGCAATATGGTGACAATATCACATCTGAAATTACAATGCAAACTGTTAATAATGTATCATCAGACCTTTGAAATGACTGAAACTATCAAAATTTTCAAACTCAAACTATAATGAAAATAGTTTGCCAAATTATACATATATGCTAAGTCTATAGGTCGTAAATAAAACTCTTCCAAATATATACTTGCATGCAAGTAGAGAAATTTGCAATTTTTTCTTGCTGTCAAAAGTCTCAATTTCCTTCTCCAGCCTTTAAACAAAATGAGTACACCTGCAGGGGAAGCAAATCTTGTTTTTTTCTGTAGTCCTTCCCCCCTTCTGAATGGGGTCAACTCATAAAGGGAAGAATTTGCACCTCGATGAGCAAATTTTTTCTCTCAGGAGTAGACCCAATATTGGAAGAGCCCCACAGTCCAGGGAAGCAATCAGGAAGTCACAGAATTATCTCTTTTTTGTAAACAAGAATTTGACCCAATGCAGTATCTTGCCTGTCAGTGCACTGTCAAAAACAGAGCTCAACCCCAAAACAACAAAAAATTACACCACCTCTGACACAAGAAAAGTAATATGAGCTTCAAAACGACAAAACCAACAAAGTGGCGCATGTGCATCCAGCGAAGACCCATATCATCCTGGGCATCTGCCCAGTCTGATCAGAGTCTTTGCTGTCCACATGGAAGTTGCTCAGACCCTTAGCTACCCTTTAAGCACAAAGCGAAGATTCTGGTCAGACTGGGCGCACATGCCAATTTGTTGGTTTTGTCGTGTCGAGGCTCACACCTCTCTTCTGCTAGTCACAGGTGAGACAGAAATGGCAGAAATACATGATAGTGTTCCTTCACATTAAATTATACAGTTTTAGTGGCAGAAAAACTAGATAGTGTACTAGAAAGTTTTAAGATGTCATAATGTATTATCATAAGCCTACCTGAACTGATGAATTCTTCTAAAGCTTGGCTTTGCCTGACTGTATCTTTGCGTAAGAATTTGAAGAGAATCATGGAGGACTGTTCCAAATATTCTCTGTGAAAGTTTTGGGGGACAAATTGTCCACATGTCGTATTGCACGCCCCGGAGGTAGTAGTTCCACATCTGGATAGGAAATGAGCACCTCTCATCCTAAAAAAATAGAAGATCTTACATGAGTGGTCGTTTCATATAAAATTTATGAAACGAGCCTACGGCGAGTTTCATAAATTTCATATAAAATGACCACAAGTGTAAGATTCTGTTTATCATATGACCCTTTAAAATTGGATTTTATTGCCTTCAAAACAAACATTATTTCAATGATTAAACTCATTGTTGACATGTTGTCAATGACGCTAAATGTTTGCACCAATATGTACCATGCCTTCTGTCTACATGTGTATCTCCATATCTGTGCACTATATTTTTATGACATTTTCAGACCATAATGCAAATAAATTCAGGTACTTTCACGTGAAATTTTGTTGCTTTCTTTTCATTCTAATGATTTTATACATGTAGCTGCAGTGACATTACTTCTGGATCAACCCTTGTACATTAATAATTTTAGGTGTCCCAGTTTTTTTTCTCCAAAATTTTATGGTATAATATGACTGAGCAAACAGATTAGACACTGATCAGACTGTTGTCAAATAATCAGGGTAATTACGATAAACAGCTCTCATACCTCATAGAATTCTTTCAGCTCAGCCCAGTTACTGCTGTCAGCATCATGTAGAACACTTGTAGCTATGAAGTTGTTATGTAGCTGTATAAGCAGGTCGGACAGCGAGTCAACTAACTCCACAAACTGCTTGTACAGTAGACTGAATGGCCTCTTGCTGAAATTAGTTAAAACATTATTAATACAGGGATATTTCTGGCCAACAGATGTTCAGGGCTTTTTTGACAAAAAGCATGAGAAATTTATGGCCAGAGCAATAACTCCCTATACCTTTACTTTATAAAAAGGGTCCATACTGTCCAGAAGAGAGGACCTTTTTTGAAAAATTATGGGCCTTTTTGCACAGGGCCCTTTCCAGAATTATCCTTGTATAATAACTATCAACTGAAAATATAGCTTAGCATAAATTCAGTGCCCAGAACTCATAAAAAAAACAGCATTTAAATGGTGTTTGAGATACTTTTGATTTTGTATGTTAAATAAAATGTGACGGCTCATAAGATTTTTCCAGTGCTCCAGATAAGAAGGGGTAACAAAGATAATTTAGGGATAATTATCCATATTTCTCGATTAGATCATATTTTGTGACTCATCATTAGAACCGTCTCGTCGAGACGGTTCTAATGAGGGGTCACAACATATGTTTTCGTTGAGAAATAAGAAAAATTATCTTTGAATTATCCTCAATACCCACTCTTATCTGGAGCTCTGTTTTTCTGAATTAGGCCATTCTAAAAAGTAATGTCTCTTTTTTATATTTATTCCCACAACTATCAGGGATGAAAAAATTAACTCACATGAAACAAATACTATAATTACCTTTCGTCAGTTGCTAGAATTGTATCATAGTGCAGTAGATAGTTGCGTATGTAAGCAGCACTGGATAGTATCACGTAAAGGTTCTTCACAGCTGAGTGAACTGGGACATCAGTGGATATCTGCAAATTATCAATATCATCTACTGAATTTTGTGGCATCAAAATTCCACTGACTGACAACAGCCAGCATGCCAACCCATCAGTGGTTTTCCTAAAAACCCTTAAATATTCACATTAAATTGTTCACATTATATGCCAGTTTCGGCAATCTACTGCAGGGCCCGGTTGTTCAGAACTAATGACATGATTAGTTAACCTTTTGTTAAAATTTCAGTCTTTAATATCACAAAAATGCCAATATTTTTTTGTTGAAAAATGTGAGAAGCTTTTGCATTGCAAAAGCTTTTCACATTTTTTCAACGAAAAATATCAGTGTATTTGGTTACTAAGTTGTAAAACACTTTTAAAACAAGTTGACCTCTTAACAAGCTCATTAGGCTAACAATGCTTTGAACAACTGGGCCCAGGTCTGCAACTAGTGCAGCTGAAAACAGGACCAGGTTGAAAGCTATCGTTACAAAGTCACCAGCTGTGCCCCAACAGGCTTCGAATTAACAGTAGCAAGTAGAAAATTTGCCACCTGAAAATCCCATTTGCCATCATTTGAAAAAGGTAGGTAGCAAAAAGCTGCTGCCTGAGAATTCTGTGGTGAAATTAATTTCTGAAAAGTAGAAGTCAATTTTCACTTCAAAAACTACTACTGCTTGTAAGACTAAACGCAATTCCATATGGTCAAAGGCACTGTCAATGCCTTTGACCGTATGGAGTTTGTTTGGTGTTAATCTGAAAACTAATCATAAGGCTGGCAAGAGAGCTGTAACATAGTCACTAATTTATGCTACCAGGTATGTTAGTTTTGCTACCAATTTTTGTATTGAATAGCAACTACTTGCTACTTGCAAAAAAAGTTATTAATTTCTGAATTTTCTGTGGAAAAAAATTTCAGTTTGAAATGTCACTGAAAAATTGGTGTGGTATGGCATACACTGTTTGCCATGCTCCAGAGCCAATAATGTCATGTATCTGTAACAATAGCAACTAAGAATTCACATTGAAGTCTAAGTGACGTCATTGAGATGTCATTCTGCCAAGGTACTATGCACAACAATTGGTAATTCCATAGTTCTTATGGTAACAGATCTATTGCATCATCTCACTTATAATTCCAGGAGAGCATGGCATACAGTGTATGCCATGCTCCCCTCAAATTATAAGTGAGACGCTATCTGAAATTCGTACAATGGAAAATAACGACTTTCTCAAATCTGTAACTTATTCTCAAATAATCTAATTCTCTGTTTACAACCAAACCATAAAACTTGATAATGCCACCACCGAAAACGTAAGACCTATGTCTCAATACTGTTAGTCAGAGGTAGGACAAAAATCACATCTCGCGCTACCAGATTAACTTACTTTTGTCATGTGTACATGGAAATTCTTCAGACTCAAGTTTGCAACGTCAACAAAGGCTGTTCTCACAATGTTCAACGTTCCATCTTGGCCCGCTTTTGCAAAAGGAATAAACATGTCCAGTTCCTCCATGAAGTTGGACACTGCCTGTGAAATGGAAAAATATCTTATTTATCTACAGTAGAACTTCTATGGCTTGAACCCAGATGGCTCGTTTACCATGCCTGGCTGGAACTCATTCTTGGGTCCCTAGAATTCAGTTTATATAGAAACAAGCTCTGGATGGCTGGAACTACCTTTGGCTGAAACTAATTTTCAAGGTCCCAAGCATGTTCGAGCCATTGGAGTTCTACTGTAGTAATATTCACTCATCAAACATTACTCTGACTATAAATAAGTTCTGCATTGTTAGATCCTTAGGAAGCAAGAAATATGCCAGGTAAGTTAACTAGCAGATTCGGTTTAACTGAGTGTGTTCATGACCAGCAATGAAATGTGCAACACTGCCCATGCTCCCTAGCACCAGCTTAAGCAAAATTCATATATCAACATGACTCTAAATGAGCTGAATGATCCCAAAGGACCAGAAAATATAATCTGCACTAATGTGATGTAGGGGCAGATGTTTTATGGCTGCCACATGGTGCAACACATCTTTGAAATCTGATAAATCCTCAAGCTTGATGGCTACACTTTCAGGGGAAGCAATTCTACCAAGGGTGTTCAGAAGTGTGAAGATATCTTGAAACTTTTGGTCCTGGAGAATCCCAATGGTACTGGCGCAAGACATGCCAAGGGCCTGCTATACTTTCAGTAGGTGCAGGATGGAGAATGTTTAGGGATTCTTTTTTCTTTACTCTTATCTATTCTATCTTCCTCTATTTTCCCCTTCTCTTTGAGAGACAGCTTAATATAAACAGAATTACTGATTCAAAGGGAAATTAAATCCCAAACAACCAACCGTCCAGATGCATCTCCACTATTTTCTTTTTTGTGATTTATCTCAAATGGGGTCAACTCTTGAAAGACTCTGCTCCTCCAGGACCAAATTCTTTCCTTCCTTGTTAATCAAGGCAAGCAAACAAGGAGTTACAAAAATTGTTACCATTTGTAAAGAATGGTGAAAAACATAGAAGTGTACTATGGAAGAATACACCTTAAATGCAAAACATTCAGCAACTCTCTTTTCATGGAATTTTACTCAAGGCAAAACATGTATGTTACATTATTTTTTCTATTCTTATTTTTGCGAAGCCTCAGCATGCCAGATACACATCTGTTGTGAAGCAAGCTGATGTGCAATCCAGATGTCAAGAGCTTTCTTTAACTTTTTCTGAAAGAGTAAATGTGGACAGATTTCTCTCCCCTGAAATCTTTAAATACTGTGCTCGCATTTGTATTTGCTTCATGCAGGCACGTCAGGTGAAATATCAGAAATTCCACCAACAGCAGGATATCAATCCAGTGCTGCTAGTACAGGAGGCCAGTTGTTAACTCTTTTGAGTCCTGACATTTTCTGGAAGTACAACTAACATATTCTGGAAGTACTGTTGCCTTTGGTTTTAATGTAAGACTACGTGAAGCCTGTTAGTATTTGTTGTTCAAACACAGATGAAGAGCCTTTATGTGACATGTGGCTCCTATATTCTCAACAATCTTAAATTCAGAACTGTATACAGCCTGTTTTCACACAGTTTCCACAAACCTTTGATATAACTTTGGGATAATCCATTCTTCCTCCCCACAGTTCCTTCCTAACCTCCACAGTGACAATCGAGTGTGCCTCACTCCACTGGGCTTGTTCCTGGCTCAACAGCTCTGCCATCGCTGACCTGATATGTTGATCAACACCGGTTCCCAGGTCTGGGGCTATCTTCTTGAACATCATCTTCCAGTCCCAGTGAAGTTTGTCCTCCAGCTTCATTTTTTCTACCACAGTAACTGTAAGAAAATGTGAATGAGTGTTTGTTAAAGCTTTAACATGACAAAAACAAGACAAACGTATCACAGCTGTATTGAATTTTATTTTTATTATTTTTTTTTGCACATATTTACATGTTTAATCTATTAAACTTTTCTTTAGGACATCTACTTTCAAAGGTTTTCATTTTAAATAGCACCAATCAAACTTCGTAACTGTAACTGCACTTACCTGAGTTATAGAGCTTAAAGATCCTATTCAGAAGTGAATCAGAACCTCTACTGCATAGTACATGTATCTTTCAAACAATAAATATTGTAAGCACATGGATTATTGACTCTACAGCCATGCTCTTAGCCCTGTTGGTAATAACCTCTAACTGTTTACCATTAAAGTGTTGAGTGAAAGACTCCAGCACAATCAATAGCTAAGCCTCCATTGACTGGAAGCAACTGTGTATATAATCATATGTTGCTATCAGATTAATAGTTACATGTACTTATCTCGAGGTTTACGCTGGGGAAGTTAATGAGTATTGGTACACCTTCTTTTTTTCTTTTTCTTTTTTTTTGTCATTTTTACAAAGAGGAACAACCTTCTTGACTTTCTGTTTGCTTTTCTAGAAAACAAAGCCCTTTAAAAATGAAGTCTACCCTAAAAGGAAAGAATTTGCTCCAAGAGGAGCAACTTTTGTCCTTTAGGAGTTGACTCCTATTGAGAAGGGAGGCAAAAATGAAAATGGCAGAGTTGCTTCCCCTGAGTGTGTACCCATTGACCTATTTACTGCATGCAGTTTTCAATGTTTACCTCTGGGTTGTGGAACTTGATCAAAGAAGGATGAGTCTCTAGAGTTAATGGAACTGGCCAAAATGCAAGTGCAGATTCCAAATATTTTATGATGATAAATGATATCTTGTTTATATGCTGGTCTAACTGTAAACATTCTTTTATGTTTCCAAAACCATTTTCATATTGAAATTCAGTCATGTGATTATCATGGTGATCTTTTTTTAATTATAACTTATTTGTAAACAGTAACGAAAATCATGTTAATTGCTCTGATAGCCTGACTGACTGATGTTTCAAAACTAAATATTTTTGGAATCTAGAGGTCTTCAGTTTTTAAAATGTACAAACCAGACTGCAATATTCATGGTAGCAAAACATTAAAAAAAATTTGCTTGTGCAGTTTTAGCAGTTTTCAGTCAGAGCTGCAGATAAGGTGGGGTATTAAGTAAAATTCAAAGATAACTTTCTTATTTCTCAACAAAAATATATATTATGACCCCTCAATAGAACTGTCTCGACAAGACAGTTCTAATGAGGGGTCACAACATATGTTTCTATGGAAAATTATGGAAAATTATCCCTTAATTATCCCTGTTACCCTTTCTTATCTGGAGCACTGTTTCAGTCTTTACCTCTGGGTTGCGGAACTTGATCAAAGAAGGATGAGGTTGTAGAATTAATGGAGCTAGCCATGGTATCTGATAGCCAGGCCTCTGAGTCTACACTAGACATGTTGGCACTTGATGGTCTCTTCAGCTCGGGGCTTGAGCTGGGCTTCAGAACACCTGAAAACAATCAACCCACATCAAACACAGAATTAAATGACTTGAGAATAATTGTTTGTCTGAGAAAATCTGAAGTTTCTATTGAAAGAATCATTGAAAAATTGGCAGAGCATGGCATACACTGTTTGCCATGCTCCAAAACCAAGGACTTCATTTATCTGTTACCATAGCAACTTACAGTTTCTATTCATGTCTAAGTGACATCATCAAGGAATCATTCTGCCAAGGTAATAAGCAAAATGGTAAGGAATTCTGTATTTGCTATGGAAAGTCAAACAGATCTATGACATCATCTCACTTATAATTCGCGAGGAGCATGTCATACATTGTATACCATGGACCACTCAAATTAGAAGTCAGATGCTACCAGAAATTCATACAATGGAAAAATGTGATTTTCTCAAATCTATAATCAATTCTCAAATAATTTAATTCTCTGTTACCAATGGAGATATTGCATGCAATCATCTACATAAAAACAGTAAAAGAGCATCATTGTCTACCATATCTTATGATATTTGATGCCCTGGAGGCTTTATGTTTTACACAAGAATTCTGAGTGCTGTGTCACACAGAGCTCCAGATAAGAAGAGGTAACAGTGATAATTCAGGGATAATTTTTCTTATTCCTCAGCATAAACATATGTTGTGACCACTTATTAGAACCGTCTCGCCGAGACAGTTCTAATGAGGGGTCACAATGTATGTTTTTATGGAAAAATAAGGAAAATTTTCCCTTAATTCTCCTTGTTACCCCTTCTTATCTAGAGCTCTGGTCACAGTTGTTTGCACATTAGCACAAAACAGAACTATACCAGAAAACGTCTAAAAAAGTTGATACTGCTATTGCTGATTCTGCTGACACCGTTAACAACAATGTATGAAAAGTAACACCTTTGCCTCACATTTTGCTACAAGCAGGCCAGACAAAAATAAGGAAATTATTCAGAGCATGAAGAGTAAACTAGAATTCCATGGAATATAAGTATCTATCATGGGCGTGAGGTGTGGAGAGAAAGACCCGTCACAAGGGTCACTGTTCGGCATCACGAGGCATGCCGAGTGATGCCGAACAGTGATCCCGAGTGACTGATTTTTCTATTCACACCTCACAACCATGATAGATACTTATTCTTGCATGCCACATTTTGTTTTAACTTCAGAACTCGTTAAAATGCGTAATTCTAGTGCTTGAGAGGTTTCTATTTGATTTTGAAAGAAGGCACTGCTTTCAACGATTGCCATTCGGTTCTTTACCTCAATGTCTGACGTGCATACACTGACGTCATTTTTGCCGTCTGCTTGATGTCATCATCTAAAATGCCAACATCACTTGACGACGCAGATACGTGACCTCCAATACAACCAATTCGTGATTTTTATTTGGTCCTGGGTAAGAACACCTTGGTAAGATAAGATTTTCTATCCCAGGTGAAAAGAATGACATTTTCTATCCATTGTGCAAGAATATAAGTATCTATCATGGGTGTGAGGTATGGATAGAAAAATCCGTCACGAGAGTCATTGTTCGGCATCACGAGGCTTGCCGAGTGATGCCGAACAGTGATCCCGAGTGACAGATTTTTCTATCCGCACCTCACATCCATAATAGATACTTCTTCTTGCGCACCACGTTTTGTATTATCTTTAGAACTTGTTAAAATGCGTAATGTTAGTGCCTCAGAGGTTTCTATTCGACTTTGAAAGAAGACACCGCTTTCATCGACCGCCATTCGGATCTTTACGTCAACGTCTGGCATGCATAAACTGACGTCATTTTGCCGTTTTCGTGACGTAATCATCTAAAACGCTAATGTCACTTGACGATGCAGATACGTGACCTCCATTACAACCAATGCTTTGAATGCTCGTGATTTTAATTCGGTCCTTGGTGAGATAACATGGGTGAGATAAGATTTGTAGGTACAGGGGAAGCACGCGGATATCCTGATCCGGTGTGCAAGAATGTGGTGTCTTGCCAGTCTACACATTGTCACAAAACTGACTGCAAAATCTCGATGCCAGGGATGCCTGAAAAGCAATACGTATGTTTCGCTTCTAGTAGTTGCAAGCAAGATAAAACTTAGACACTTGCAAAATACTTCCAATAAACAGTATTAAGCAATTTTGAACATGTAAACAATAGTTCGACTCTGCCATTACTAAAATACTCACAGCTGACAATTGCATAAAATACCTCGTGGACCAAGATGAGGCTCACATCTGGCAGTATAGAAACTATCAGTGCCTTAATTTGTTTAAGTATTGGGACACCTAAAATGATTAATTTTCTATTTGTTCCAAATGGAAAAATTCATTGTTTTAGGTGTCCCAGAATTTAGGCACATTACAGCACAGTATCTGAGGACTTTATAATTTATGCCAGAAATTTTGCAATTTCATCATATTTTGGAAGAACGGGAAGAGGTCAGGGATCTTTGGGACTTCATATCCAGTGTAAACCATGATCAGACAGCTCTTGGTCTTAGGTACTTGCTAAGGCACTACTGTACCAAATTTTACTTTTTTGGATATACTGAGCAAGCTTACCTTTTAAACTTCCTTTTCTCTTTGTCTTTTTTGCCCCTAACTCTCCAAAGTCCCAGAGTGAGGCTTTCTGTAGGTTTTCTACATGATCTTCAATTTGTAGCACTGTATTTATGATATTCAATATTGCTTTGATGTACTTTGTAGGAATTGTCGTCATAGACATATCGGTTCCCACATTGTCAAACTGACTTACTATGCTGTCCATGCTTTGTGCTTGGTTTCTTAACAATGACCCTGATTTAGAATTCTGTTTGCCTTTACCCTTTGACCCCTGAACACTAAAAGACTGCGTAGGCCCTCTTTTCACACTGTCCCTAACTTCATCCCATATTTCTTCAATCAAAGCAGCCATTTCATCTGAGTATTTTTCCAAATAGATTTTGTGAAATGCTCGAAAAATATTTGCTGGCTTATTAAGGATGCCTGAATTTAGGAGTTTGAAATCCTCGTTGATCATTTGAATGATAACTTGCGCAAGTTCACGACAGTTCTCGGATATGACGAGGAAATTGACAGTTTCTGCGTCAGTTTCCGGGATGACGGAATTGAAACACTTTTCAACCTGCTGAGATCTCAACTCCTGATATCTGAAATATAAAATATAAATTAAGGATACCTGCAAGCATACACACTACTTGAATGTATCAAATGTATCCTGAATTCCTGAAATTCAGAATACCGTAATGAACCTAAATATTCGGATAAACGCGTCAGAGCACAAGTCATACTGTACACCCAGAAAAAACTGCTCCTGAAGGTGCAGTTTGATCAGAGTCTACAATATTTGCAATTCACTTAGCATCATTTGGATGCATTAAGGTGTGTAAAATCCATTTTCTAAGAATTTGTAAACAATAATTGTCCGACTTTCAGGTGTCCAAAATTTTAGGTCATTACGGTAGCCAATACAAATCTCCAGGATACATATACAGTGCATTATACTAACATATATCACAAAAGTTGGCCATCAAAACATTTCAAGATGTGCTCATACCGGTATTCTATTCCATTTAATGGCCATGCCATTTATTGAAATTCTATATTTTATCTTGCTCTTGTACGTTACAGCTAATATACAGAAGACAAATCTCATTAAAATACCGCATTTACCAGACTCTATTACTTGAACATAATACAACACATTTCTTAAAGATACAGTATATGCAGGTTTGGATCAGGCTTTGTGATACACATTAGACTGCAAAAGAAATATAACTAAATACTTCAGTTGGTGCTCCCAAAAACATACTGAGGACTCTGAACAGGCTCTCCTCAACACAACCCCACAAATACTGTATATGCAGTAATTTTCGCGGGTTCAAATTTTCGCAGTTAAGGGTCAAAAACATAAAAATTAATTTTCGCGATTTTTTAATTTTCACAGTTGGCAACATGCGCGAAAAGCAAAACTACTTCTTTCTCACTTGAGCCAGTTTGTTCATTAACCTGCGGCAGGACTGCCGCAGATTGATGAAGAAACTGGTTCAAGTGAAAAGTACCAGCAGTTACCAAGCAAACAGAAACAAAATTTTGAACACTATGTCTACAGAAGATACTTTGTTAGAAATAGGAAATTATTTCGAGATTTTAATATTCACGGTTTCTAAGTGACTGCGAAATACCTTGAAAAATGGAACACCGCAAAAATTATCTTGTATACGGTATATGTCTGCAGAAAGAAGAGAATCTCATATTATCCTGACTGGATAGAACTTTTAAAGCCTTACTCACTTAATCAATTGTCTTACTACATGTAGCTGATCAGAAAATTTTAGTCTGACTCACTGATGGATTAGAGCATTAGAGACTCACTACCTGTCTGATCAGAATAGAAGTCTCACACACAGAATAATCACAACTCTTGAGTCTCACTAAACTGACTGCATCTGACTTTAGCAGACTCACCCACCTGTCCCACACTTCCTCCATTGGCTGAAGAGTCATCAAACTCTGAAAGTACTTCAGCCTCTTTTTGGAATTCAGGTCAATGTCTGCTGGTGCTGAGGTCAAGGTCAAATGTGCCAGCTTATCATAGAAATATCTCCTCAAATGCAGGGCAATCTGATCCCACTTTTGAGCAATCTGCATCTCACTGTTGTTGGATACAGCATTCAGGGACATGGTAGAAGCAATGGGATCAACTACAGTTGCTTTTAGGGGCAGTGACAGGCCCTGTTTGGAGGATAGTGAAAGTAAGTCTTCCAGCACTGCTTCTTCACAACCAGGGATATTCTCCAACATGTCCGACTGAAAGAAAGTTAGACAAATGAGCTATAATATGAACAAGAGTGCCTAAGGAGCAGTCTGATCTGGCTCTACACTACTGCATTGTAACAAGTATTCCAATTTTTGGACAATTATGGAAATTATATAAGGTGTCCCAATTTTTTTAATTTTCACGTGAAATGTATTTTTCATTTGTCTGTAGCAAATTTCATGGCATCTCATTAGATGCCACCTCAGAGAGGTATTCAAAATGAATGGACACCATGATGTTTCTCTATTTTTTCAACAGAATCATCTTTGTGACTTCCGGTTAACCTGAAACCAGACCTTCTCTTCAAGGAAAGAATTTCCTTCTAAGGGATCAAATTCTTTCCTTTAAGAGTTAATTCCCATTGAAAGGGATGCAAAGATGAAGTTAGCAGAGTTGCTCCTCTCGAAAATATACTCATTCACCTTAATAGTTGCCACATGTTTATTTTATGGAAAATTTGTAAACTCTCCCTATGGGATCGGATGATCACTTCTTATTATAATATCATTTTATTATATCATCATGGCTCTTAGACAGGGAGAAGTTTTGTGACATTTTCAGGATTTCAGGGATAAGCTTTGGTCAAAATTTTGTGTTTTCCTACATATTCTATACATTTACACTTCTCCCTCAGCTCAAAACATGGAGACGTCAGCCAGTTTAGGGAGACTTTTTCTCCCAAATCGCCCTGTAGGCTGAGCCCTGATCATTTTGAGAAAAATCGAGGACAATCTTTTAATTTTTCTTAATAGATGCAATATCATTGTTTCTGTTTATGTTCTTATCAAATGAAGCATAGAGAGTATGTAATCATTCATTCATATACATGCACTTTAGTCTATAATTTGTGATTTTGTTGTGGGTTTTATAGCCCCCACTCCCCCCCCCACCCCCCCAATATCCTAAACTGAAACCTAAATCTTTGTGATTATTGCTTCAAAAGTGGGGTAGGATTAAACACGAAAGCTACTAAACTCTCAATAAATGCAAAGTACCATCTTCAAGCACTCATGTATATGCATTTACTGTTATATTCTTTAAGAATGCATTTGGAAATAATGTTGTCTTGGCAAACTTACCACTAAATGGGTCATTTTGCTGGGATTTCTTCCATTTTGTGTGACATGAGAAACGATGTGTTCATCCACCCTGCTTATCTGCAGATTTGCACTACTAATACCTAAGGCTGATGGACAATACAGTCAACTCCCGATATCTCGAATGTGATATCGCAAAATATCTTCTTATATCAAAGAATATACATGTGGGTATTTCCTATTTTTTATTTACATTTCAACTCCTATTATCTCAAACTACTGTTATCTCAAAGTAAATTTTCTGGTACCAGAAAATTTACTTTGAGATATCAGTAGTTTGGGCTGAAGTTTGACTTCAAGATATCGACAGTTGACTGTACTTACTGCATGACAAAGGATATCTGTGACTGTGTCAGGATCGGGATCATAACACGATTCTTCCTCCAGCACATGGTTACTGATCATACTCAGCAGTGCATCTTTTGGAGTAATATAGTCTTTGCCAACAACAGTGTTTGTTAGTTTCATCAGATCTTGAAGACAACTATCCAAGCTGTGAAAATAATGATGCACAAATGAAAGAACTGTTACAGTAGTGTCAAATCGGGTAACTTCGGACAGCGGGTAAATTCGGACACACCATTGCAAACAGTGAAACTCCAGATGAGACTGCTCATAATGAGACGTCTCATCAGGATTTTCACTGTTTGCCCAGTTAATTTTGTTTTAATTCCAAACAACTGACATATTTAAGGAAACAATGTCACTGTCCGAATTCACCATACTTGACCCTAATAGTTACTGTTGTCATAAATGTGAGTCATGCCATGCAATCACATCTTCCATCATGAGGCGCTCATCATGGGGAGCAGATGAATGGAATTTTCAGCTCTGTTTAGGGATCATGCATGGTGTTTGTGAAAAGCAAAGGCTCTGATCAAACTGCAAGAATGTGCAGGCTGGTCCAAGCTTTTGCTGTTTGCATACCGGTATGTACTGAGTACCCTTTTTTGATTGTTACTGCTCACATAGTTTGCAGTACTAAGTTAAAGAAACAAATGGTCACTCAACTGTTACTCAGTTAATCATCTAAAAATCTAAATACAGAAATAACTTGAATACTGACAATTAATGTAAAACACTTAGTATTTCAAAGAGTTTTAATACATGTATTCGCATGGCAGATCTATAAGCTGGGGTCTGATTGTTTAGAAAGTCTATTTCACTGTCTATATTAGAAGAAAACACTGTCAGAATATTAAGGATAGGGTCTGCTAAAATTGTAAATACTTAATTTGGTTTTGGAATAATTAGCTACTTCTTGAGTTCATGACCATGCAATTGCCAATTAGCCATTTTCAAGTGGTCACCAGTACACCAAATTATCCAAAAATTATCCAAAAATTATTATCAACACAGTTGTTGATGAACCTTTGAGAACACTTAGAGGAGTCCCAATGCCACTTTTTAGAAACAAATAGAAAGGGGGGGGGGGGGGGGGGTCTCACCCTATAGGAAATTTACATAGAGTTCTGCCCACGCTCAGAATTTAATCTTTATATGCATAAAGATTGTCAAGCACATGAGTCTTGCATTTGTGATATATTTATCCATTGATCTATTTCAGTATTTAAATAACAGCAATTTTTGTATTTTTCGAGGAAAAAATTGGTGCCCTTGTTTTAATCCCCCCAGAGCTATGAAATTTTAGATTTTTGTACCTAATTTTGTCTCAAAACGATGCCTAGTAATTTGTGAGTATGTATGTAACATAATTGTAGATCAATGTATCAAATGAAAATATCCACATAAAATTTCAACTGAAATATCCCTATATTTCAGATCCATAAATTATTTTCAATAACTTAAAATGTTGATTTTAGTTTGCTATAGTTCTTGTCAACCTATGAAATTCACATCAAAATTGACCACACATGTGTAGGTAATGATATTAAAAAATCAAGAAAAATTAAAACCGGTAACTTTATTTTTTTAGAGTTTTATGTTAACAGTCAAATTTTTTGAAAAGTGTAAAATCCACATTATTCACAGAATTTTGTTTTTGGTATCTTTGTGTTTCATTGTTAGGCAAATTTTATGTTTCTATCATGTTTTGCATTGCCAAGCCACATAAGACGTTTCTGTTTCTATGATAAAAGGTATTTTTCCGAGATAATGGCACCTTGTTGTACTCCACAGTGGAACTTAAAATATATTCATGATAAGTCTTAATTAAACGAATGTTTATCGTTTATTCTTCTAATTTCATGAGAAGTATACTTTCCATATTTGTCTGGTACTGCCAGATCAACAATTCTTGTAGAAGGCTTCATGGTAATTGCTTACTTGTCGCTTTTACTATACGGTTAACCAGTACTAAATCCCATAACATTTTCCAGCTAGTACCTAATTTTGCAGTGTTTTTGCTTCTATTCATAAGCCCTAACCAATCAGAATCTATCCATCATTTCCGTAAGATACCACAGCTGACTTGAACCTTTTTGCATCTTAAGATTGGAATGAATGCAACCATGTACATAAAGTATTCAGTGTTTATAGCATTGTGTCTCTTTCACACATGTAAATAATAACATCCGGTGTCCAGATTAATCGGTTATCTATTCTTACCCATAGGTAAGCTTACCCTTAGGTAAGGTATCGGATGGAACTAAGTATTTACTGTTGTTGCAATTAGAAAAGCTTTACTGAATACAATCTTGGTGTTTTTGTGCAAATCTGACACTATATCAGTAGTAAAAATGGATCACCCTGACTTACACCTCAATTGAAAAGAAACTTAAGTAGTCAAATTGACTAAATGGGACAATTAGCAGTCAAGCAATTATTCAAAACATGTATATGTATTTGCTTTGTATGATATACTTTAAACAAATAAAAATATTTATGCATGAAATTCAGCTACAGAATTAGTACATTACATTTTATATATGCAAATTGTTTAGGGTAAAAAAGTTTTTTTATAAACCTTTTAAATCAGTGTATTAGCATGTAGAACAATCCGTTATGATTGTTATGTATACTAATTGTTATATTATAACAAAAGGAAGTGGTTCTGCGAACTTATTCACACTTAATTCTGACATGAGTTTTTCTCTTAATATCTATAGGTCGTTTGTGAAAAAGTGGAGGGCAAAAAATTGATTTAATTTCTTTACTACTGAAATAATTTTGATGAAACTTTGCAGACTTTAATCTATTACCCATACGAACTCATGCAAGGAAACTCAGATTTTTTTGATAGTTAAATAAAAAATTGTCAGATCAACTACATGTTAAAATCTGTCCCTAATCTTTGAAGTTTTACGCTTGGTTGGTGCAATTTTTGGAACAGCCAGTGTTGTGCAGACTATATCCCTTATATGGACATTTACTTATATACGGTTCACAAAAAGTAGGGGATATTCAGGTTTGAAAAATTGTAGCATATACAACAAATGTGATATCCATATGAAACCCATAGTATCGATAAGATAAACATCCGTTAAGACACTTTTCATGAAAGTTTGGACGATATTTCCTGTCACGTGATCTGCATACAGTAAGTTTCAGACAGGGGGTCAGGACAAAAATGTGGTAAATTCGAACAAAAATTTATTCAAATTTTTCGACTAGGCTAACTTTTCAATGCACTTTTAAGTTTTGTATGCTAAAAGATTTTTTTTCTTCTTCAAAACGGTCATTTTGGGAAGAAAACCAGAAAACAAAAATCGTACAGGTACATCGAGTCACCGAAAAATTAACACGTTTATGGCTTACACTCTTTATTTTTATGAAACAGCGCGTAAAAGCAATTTTCAGCTTGTTAAATGAATCAAAACGAGTGTTTTTGTGTAAATTTTGTAATCTGAAAAGGATCTGTTTTTGTAGCAGATTCGTGTGAAAATTGGGTGTCGACCCCCTGTCTCAAACGAATTACACGCAGATCACATGACAGGATATATCATCAAAATTGTAATGCAAAATGTTTAATCGAATATTTTTCTGATTGACACTTGCCGTTTCAGATGGATTTGATATGTTTTCTAATTTATACAATTTTTAATATCTTAATATCCCCTACTTTTTGTGAACCGTATATATAGGTGAAACACATAAGAAAATCCTTTTCAAATGATTGGCCCATTATCTTTAAAGGCTCTTGTTTACCCAGTAGTGACTGAACACATTTCAGACCACATGGTAATTTGTGAATGAATGATAGTATTAGTAAAGTAATTTTAGAACAACAATAGCTGTTGTACCATTATGGTTACCTCCTGTGTAAGGATGACATAAAATTGAGAAGGAAAATGGTAATGATTGATAGGGAAACTTTTTATTCAAAGGTAAAAAAATTCTACATTTCCTAGCATGAGTTCGTATAGGTAAAAGATTATGGTATGCAAAGTTTCATGAAAATCTATTCAGTATTAAAGAAATTATATCGATTTTTTGCCCTCCACTTTTTCGCAAACGGCCTATACCTTCATAAACATTACGTAATATCTGACAATGTTACCGGTTTCCAAATGTCATAAAATTCTAAAGGTATTGAGAGGATACGCAGGGCCTACTTTGCTAGCAATTTCAAAGGTTGACAAAGACTGCAACCCTTTTAAATTTTTAAGTTGAAAATCATGTTTTGGTAATTTCAGCCTTAATTATTTTATAGTTTCAGACTTTATCTTTCGAGAAAAAACATGTGTATATATCTATTCAATCACAAATGGTATTGAAGGTATCTATAAACAGTCCTTTTACAATTCTAGTTCAAAGTTTATGAAATTAAGGAAAGCATATACTTTAAGACTAAAAAAATGAATGGTAGGTATCAGGAAAAAAATGGAGTACCTCAAGGTGCTCTCCTGAGACCTAAAATACTTTTTTGAAGATAATAAATACATATTTATAGTTGATAGGACAGTGGCACTTAGCATGCATAGTAACAAGAAAATCTAAGTGTGGGCGCATATGAGACCCCCCCTTTAACCCTTCTTAGACAAGTGGACTTGTCCATCCTTAAAGTCTGATGAGTCCATTTCTGGTTTTAGGGTTTCCTGTAAGCAAAAGTGTTGACCCTGATCACATCTGAAGTTGATCTGCCCACTTTGAATATGTCCCTAAAATGAGTTTCTGGTCAAAAAAGGGATAATGAAGTTCTCAGTCTCAAAGATTCCTGCTATTATATTATATATGAAAGAAACCAACTCACTCTTTACTATTTTCCTCCAAGTCCACATCAAGATCAGCAATGTAAGTCTCCAGAGTTGCCAGACTTGGAACTCCTTCAGCGAGGAGACTCTTCAAGGGAGGTAATGTCTCTTCACAATCAAACTGTACATTGGCCATGGTCACCTTACAGCCTCTACCAGACAATAAAGAATGTCAAGATGTTTATCTGAAACAGAGTTGTTACATGTATATCAAAACTCAGAAAAGGGAGGCGTTATTATATAACTTCCATACCCTAAAAAGTAAACTGTTAACTAAAATGGCAATGTTCAAAATGCTGTAAAAATAACAAAATTATCTCCATCAAAACCCTGCAAGCACATCTTCAAAACATCTACAAAATGCTGTAAAAAAAGTAGATTTTTCCATCAAAACCCTGCAATCACTGCAACATGTGCATGATGTGTCTAATAGTCTGGGGGCATTCAGAATAGCTTCTGTCTGTCAGTTCATCTGTCCATCATGCTTTGGGGATAGTGTTTTTAGTAGTAAATTTAATACGCAGTTTATAGTGGATCAACTTCAAACTGTATATACACAATTTAATACGCAGTTTATAGTGAATCAACTTCAAACTGTATATACACAGTTTAATACGCAGTTTATAGTGAATCAACTTCAAACTGTATATACACAATTTAATACGCAGTTTATAGTGAATCAACTTCAAACTGTATATACACAATTTAATACGCAGTTTATAGTGAATCAACTTCAAACTGTATATACACAATTTAATACGCAGTTTATAGTGAATCAACTTCAAACTGTATATACACAATTTAATACGCAGTTTATAGTGAATCAACTTCAAACTGTATATACACAATTTAATACGCAGTTTATAGTGAATCAACTTCAAACTGTATATACACAGTTTGAAGTTGATCCACTATAAACTGCGTATTAAATTTACTACCAAAAACACTATCCCCAAAGCATGATGGACAGATGAACTGACCGACAGGAGCAAGTCTGAACATCCCCAGACTATTATCGCTGGAGCAAACCAACATGCACATCTTCATAATGTTCACAACAAATATACAAAATCTGAAAAACACTCATTGAAAATTGAGGGAGGAGCCAATTTTTGTTAAAGTGCCCTTTCTGAGAAAATTTACCATGTGGCCTTTTTTGGTTCTGGGGGTAACACTATAAGACAAAACAAGGCAACTGTTTTATAATGTGAAAGATTGCTATAGACTTGTAGAGATACATGTATCCTACTCGTGGTCTAAACAAGGTCTGCCTACATTTGCAGAATTTAAAACACAGCCGAAATGGGAGGTCTTTTTTCCCATTTTGACGCTGGGTTATGGTCGTATTCCCTTCTTGTCCAGTCATTTCAGCCTGTTTTCATGGCTGAGTTCTCTTGGCCCAATTTCTGTGGGTTGCGCCGGCCTGATTTTGTACAGTTTGAATAGATCAATTTCAGGGGAACAGATAAGCTGTGTATCTGTGTATCATACACATTCAAAATTGCCAAACCTATCCAGTAAACTGAAGATTTTAATCGGTAAAGGTACTGATCAAATCCAGAGGTTGTCATGTGTTCAATAACTTTGTCACAACCCTGAGCATATCTTTTGGGGGTGAATGAATGTCCCCTGGTGAATGATTGTCCTTGGACTTATCACCAGTAAACATTTCTGGGGAGGAGTAGCTGGTCATTTTGCTGTTGTTGTAATCTTTTAGTGTTTACACTTCCTCCTGGTGCATGAGGTGAGCTGCATCAAGCATTTTAAATATGAGCCACGATATGAGAAAACCAACAATGTGGTTGTGCGCACAGCGCAGACTCAGATCAGCCTCGTCATCCGTCCAGTTTGACCAGACTCTTCGTTAAGTGCTCAAAGGGTAGTTAAGGTTCTAAGCTACCTCCATGCGGACAGCAAAGACTCTGATCAGACTGGGCGGATGCCCAGGCTGATCTGAGTCTGCGCTGGGCGCACAACCACATTGTTGGTTTTGTCGTGTCGAGGCTCATATGTTATAGAAGGTTTTGGAATGGTTTGGGGTATTGCCTTGGGGCAGGAATTTCATACCTTGTTTAACTTGGGGTCAGGGAGGGGTCCATGACTTGAGAAGAAATAGCGAAGGAATCTGCCAAACCTGGGAAAAATCTGGAGATAAAGAAACAAATATCGATCTACTTTGATGTAAACAATGATGTTAATTTGACTGCATTTTATTTCTGAGCAGCCTGCTGTTGGTTTGGTTTCTGGTACAGGATGGAGAGTATTTGTCTGAGCTTATGTCTGACTCAGAGCTCTAGATAAGAGGGAGTATTTGATGATAATAAGGGATAATTTTTGTTTATTCTGCATAGAAAGATATGTTGTGACCCCTTATCTGAACCGTCTCGATGAGACGGTTCAGATGAGGGGTCACAACATATCGTTTCGACGAGAAATAAAAAAAAATTATCCTTAATTATCATCAAATACTCCCTCTTATCTAGAGTTCTATGACTGTGATTTTGTCACAGGTTCAAATGATGCATGGAGATCGGCTGCCAGCTATGATACCTTAACTTGAAGGTCGCCCTCTGACCCTGACAGTGTTTGCTTTACTTTTTTCACACAGGTGATGATCCCCTGATCTTTGCTGGCGATGCTTCAATACCAGTCACTGGCCTGTCGAATCCAAAGTTTCCCAACTTTGTACAACCAGGCGGTGCCTTTTTTCGACAGTTTCTTCAAGTAACAGAAAGCGGTCCATAGAGATACCGGAACGCACCAAAACACCGGAGCGCACCTGTAATTACCTGAACGCACTATAAAATTGGGGTTTTCCATACAGGTACTGTATTTTGGGGGTTTGATATGATGTGCGTATTTGGTGAAAATAATTATTTGTTGTTATATTGATTCAATATTGTGTGCCCAGTGGGACACTACTCTTTGAGTTTGTCCTACAATCAAGGATCATAAAACGTGTTCAACACTACTACATTTTACTTCTATGATGCCTTGAATAATTAGATAATTATGATTCCTGATCGAATAAAAACCTTTTTTTATTCACTGACATCTGAAAAGACTCAATTTTGCTTTTAAAAATATATTCACTCTCTGTCTCTCTTCCTTTTAACTAGTAAACTCTGATTTTTTCTGTTACTTATGTACAAAATTGAAAACCTAAAATATCATTATTCATTAACTAATGACAAACAATAATATTCCAGACTAAAACCACACACAAGTAAAGGAAAAAGCTATATTTATACTGCGTTCCGGTAATTACAGATGCGTTCCGGTATTTCTATGGACCCCTGTTAAAGCAAAAAAAAAAAAAAAAAAAAAACATTTCAAGCCTGCATCCAAGTAGTTTACTGCCCTAATTATTGGCTATTGGCTACCGAATTTTGTGATCGATAATTGAGGTGTTAATTGACAATTAAGATATACATTGACGACCATTAAGCGGCACTAGTCAATGACTTAAGCCGGAGGTGCCGTTCCAATGCCAGACAAAAATTTTCGCTGCGATTTTTTTTTCGCTAATAGTTGTCGCCAAAGTAATATTTTTGGCACCAAATTTATTATTTCATCGCATTTTGCGACAATGGCGATCGGTAGCGCGAACCCTGCTGGAAATTTTGTTAAAACATCCACGTCTTTAAGCTGCCACCCCTCTTGCGAAATGGATTACCCAGTCATTTTGTTGAGATCAGAAAATAAATTACAAACTGGTGTAGCTGGAAGCTGTGTATTTTGGCTCCGAGACAGTTTTGTATTCTTCTCGGATGACTAGTCAAGTGTCCATGCAAAGTTGCAATTATCTCTTTTCACATTATTTGTCTGTATGCATGACATGGTGTGAAATAAGGAAAGTGTGACCCAATATTTTGAGTGTATGCAATATCAAAGAACTGTTTGATGTAGCCGCAAGTAGATTTCATCGCTCAAGGGTCAACAGTTGTCACTGGTATTAAGAAAGCCAGGAAATAATTGACAGGTGTCAAAAGCGTGATAATAACCTTAACTGAAGGAGATTGGAATATACGACATGCCTTTTGAATCTGGGCCTTCGCTAGTCGTTTTTGGAAGTCTGAGGATGCCTCTGATGTCTGATTTCGGCGTACAGAAAGAATTCTTGGCCGTAAATACATCAAAAACATCCATTAGTGCAACCACTGATGAAAGTAGCTTTGCTTCTACCAATCAACTGGAAGGATTGCATGTGTTTCAGCGACTGGCTAACTATTTACGGACAAGTTTGGTAAATTCCAATACTCATACTTGATCCTGGTCAATTTATAAAAACTGCCAACATAGCAGTAAAGGATATGCTTAAATTAGGTACCTTGTGCTTTCTGTTCTTGGAGGAAAGAAGACTGACTGCATATGCACGGACAGCGTATGAGCTGACGCAATGATTAGTAAAAGCAAAAAATAGGCAACTACAAAACACTTGCCACGCATGCTATAGCGTGAATTATACTGAATATGATCAAATTTGGGTTGCTTTCGTAAGCTTAGAAATGACTGTCGTACTCGTTGTAATCTAGGCCTTAAGGCTGCAATGACTCTCAGGTAATCGTACCTATTACAATTGAAATTTGAGGACCTTTCTTATTTTGTCATTTTTCATCCATTTTTTTTTTTTTTATGAAAATACCAAGAACTGAAACGTGTTGGCATTAGGGCAGTGTCTCATTTTCATATTATGACTGAACTACTGTTATAAGGGGCGTAAAATCATCCCTCCTTACTAGTCCTTAGTCAGCTAAACGAAGTGAAATAGTTTAGTGAGACCACATTCTCTTTATTTTTTTTCTTCAGATCCTCCTCAGTCTGTCGTTCTGTTATTGCTTCAGTTGGTCCATATCTTTACTTACAGTATGTGGCTGCAGTCTGGATGGCTAAAAGTCGGGCTTTCGTCCCGAAAGGTATGAAAATAACAGATCTTTCGCTGTTTGGGATGTTGCCATACTTGGAGCTATTTGTTTACATTGCAATTTAGGGAAATAGCCGAACATCTCCGAAAAATATGAGGCTGTGCCTGATTAGCCTATAAAATTGCCTTGGGTAAAACACGAGGTACTCGGACAAAACGGACCATGGACAAAACGGACAAGACATTAGGACAAAACGGACCACGGTTAGGACAAAACGGACCACGGCGTTTGAGGACAAAACGGACCACGTTCAGGACAAAACGGACCACTCATTTAATTAAAAATAGTTACCTAGTTAATGCTTCATCTTAAAATCCCTTCATCTTAAAAATAATTAAAATTAATATGAAATAGGCGCCACCTATATTGCAATTCTTAATTTTTTTTTTTTTTTTTTTTTTCATTCTTATAAGTGTTGTGCTATTTTTTCATTTGTGACCCGTCGCGCAAAAAGGGACGAGTTGGGTGTCCTATAGCGAAATTTAGTTTTATGTCTCAGTGAATAAGCAAATCGAAGAGGATTCGGAAAATATCAAAATTTTGATGGCTCTTGGCCATTTTGGGGCTCAAATTGTCTGCAGAACGTAGGTACCGTCATGAATCGTCACAAATTTTTTGATGACGTTGTGGTGACGTCGCAAAGTAAAATCGTTCAGAACTTGTAACTGATAGATAAAGTAAATGTTTGTTTTGTGCGCCGTCCTTGGAAGCTTTGTTTGCTGAATAAAAATTCCGAACCATGCTTCTCGGGATTTTCTTCCTGCATGTATGACAAAGAGATCACCCACTGGCATCAAATTAAACAAATAAGCATTTTGATGCATTATCAAGTGACATGCACATATATGAGCCGCGACGCGACAAAACCAAGACAGTGGTATTTGAGCCACACGAAGACTCAGATCAGCCTGGACATCCGCCAAGTCTGATCAGAAGCTTCGCTGTGCGCGTAAAGAATGGCAAAGGGTCTAAGCTACCTTCATGCCGTTGCATGCGTCGGCGACGATTGATCAGACTAGGCGTTAGCCCAGGCTAATCTGAGTCTTCGCTGGGCGCACATGCCACTTTGTTGTAATTCTATGATGGTTTCTGCAATTTTTACGGGCGCCCGTAAAAATAACGGGAAATAGACTGGCAACTGGTTTCCGGTTATTCTACCGTAAAATCTTCGGATTTTTTACGAGGTAATGGTAACTGATGATATTTTCCTTGTTTTTTTTATCCAAAAAGAATGCAATTGCTTGATAGAACCGCCTCAATCGGCGATGAGGCGGTTTTAATGAGTAGTAACCATCTATGTTTTGAGACTAAATTGGGGCCTAAGTAAAATAATGCCGTGTTCAAGAAACGTGTAGGACAGTCTGACAGAGTCTTGTAAACTTCCTTGGCAAAAATATTCTAAAGTTTCACGCGTACAACATCATTTACCAGTTTGGGTTAGACACTGAATTTTAAACCTTTTTTGCGAAATCGAACAATGCTCCACTTTTCCCTCCAAAGTTGGGTTTTCAATGGTGTTCATTACACAACCTTGTCAACATGGTGCTCGCATTATTTTCTTCCCTTTTTTTTTACATGAAATCCGTCCAAATTTCAATGAAAATGCCCGGGAAATTATAGAAATGACTGTTTTTTAAGGAAAATGAGTAGCATGACGTCATTCCGCAAAAAGAAAAAAAATGGAAAGAAAAAATGGACCAATTCACGCCTGCTTATTATCTCCTGAAGCACAATAGCGTGTTGTGAATAGAAAATATTGAGGGGCTGTCCGGTTGCGCCGGAGGGGACTAGAAACAGGGATGACACAAAAGTAAGTGAACCAGTTGAACCGAGATTTATTCTTTTCCAATCTCAAGTCTCAAAAATCGGGGATTGTCATGAAAGCAACCCTCTATTTATTCTCCTATATGTGTGAATCGAATTTGAAACCAGATTTTATGTTTAACAGCAGAAATCCGTTTTGTCCTGGAGCAAGGATATTATGCCATTTTGACGGAATGCGAACAAATTGGATACAGATTCCTGATGTTGTCGAGCGTAAATGATTCCATCCATCACAATTACTTTAAAAGGGCTTTAATGTTAATGTGCCTTACCGACCGAACGATATTCTGTTACTATTCGTTGCCAAGAAAATGGGCATTTTGTTGAATTTTGTGATTAAGGGGATCGGTAGTGCTTAGATGGATAGGTTATGATTTTGGGGAGTGTGAAATATTGGTTTGGTGTTTGTTCCTTTTGAGTCATTGTATATTTCTTGGGCGAGGTGAGGCTTGGTTGGCAGGTGCTCTGGTAACCAGGATTTAGTAGATCGGTTTGTATAGGGTAGGCGATGTGTGTAGGTATCTAATAATTCCACCTTCGGAAGTTAGACTCACTTATCTTCTCTATTCTACTTTTCTCTGCTCTACTCTTCTTTACTCTACTCTAGGCGGACAGTGCAGTGCATCACAATGCCGTATAGTACGCTGTTAATTGTAGTAACGTACTATTAATTTCAGTACTGTACATTGTTCCCCCCTCCAAGAGGAAGTCCGAGTAGACCAGGCATCGCCGCCACGGGAAACTAACAGGAAGCTATAAATGGGGGAGCCACAAAAGTTGTTTCCCTTTGCATAAAGTAAACCAAGTTCTACCCTAGGTGATGGCAATAAAAAGACGCGCAATAGGATCAATTAAGGTAAACCCGGACAGAAGGAAAACCCGGACACTCACGTTTTTTCCAATAATAAGAGCTAAATTAACATGTTTTCTGTGATTTTTTTCTCCCAGTTTCCCCCTTTACTTCTCGAATTAATACTATCTATTTTCAGGTTATATAAACAGTGTTTATTTTTCTGCGGCCTTTGAATCTTATCCTCTCAAATTTGTGTGAGGTTTTTGGATTACAAACTCAAAATTAGCTGCGAGGGATGGCGAGCCAGGTCCCTGTATAATTCACGGCAAAACGTAAATGTAACTTTAAAACTAGACGGAGTTGTGTTTATGACTGGTGCAGGTATAATACTAGTTGCATTACCTATATTTTTAATTGAATGAATATTGAACAATATGTTTATCAAAAATACGAGATGTCCGGGTTTACCTTCTGCTAAAATGCAGTGTGAGGTAAACCCGGACATCAACTGTTTTGGGGACTTATATGATTAAAAGATATTAATCATGAGACGTTTTAAATGGTTTGAAATTAATACAATATTTGTGCATTCTACTTTGCAGTTAAAATATGACACGTTTATACAACGGTTATTTAATAGTTTTATATATTGTATAGTTTGTATGGTACCCGTAGCAGACTGAACGAACTTGCTACCCATAACTTTTTAATTGATAACTCCACATGAATAAATCAAAGCTATGTCTTAAACTTTATTGGTCAAACCATTAAAATGTGTTAACAATTACTAAATTTAGTGTATCTGTATGCTACAGACCTACATAGGCGATATATTTAACAAAGAAGCAGCTGTCCGGGTTTATCTTCTCCATGTCCGGGTTTACCTTACTCAACGGTCGGCCTCTTTAAATGACTGTTTTGACATAAAAATGCTAGTAACCAATCAAAAGTTGACAGAAAATAGCACATCTGGGATGCCTCTGGCCTTACGGAACGCCGAGACAGTTGCTACGAGTCAAATAAAGCACCGACAATACGAATCGTGGCGACCCTTCAAAAACTGTCCGGGTTTACCTTAACTATGGCCATCCTATGCAGCATTGAACTCGTACAAATAAAGTTGTTCGAGCCATATAAATATACAAATTAGCTGATACAGGATTAGGATTTATAATAGTTTGAAGAAAAAAAGAAAGAAAAAAAAATGAGATTCGAACTTACACGGGACAATTCTTATGTCAACAGCTCAGCAGTTAACAGCTCAGCAGTTGAAACCGCTCGGCTACCTTACCACATGACACAATGGGCAGAAAATTAAAACATATATCTACGAACACACCGTATATCTTTCCTTTTTATGATATTTTTCTCTTCCTCCTTCCCTATCATTAACTAACTCTAGGGTCTCTTTATCACCATCTTCTAAGCTTAGGAAACAAGTATCGGAAAGGAAATTTGAATGAAGTTGATGTTCGACTCATATTTTCGCGGCATCAAAACTTAAATACTCTTCCAAGGGACGCAACTTTATTTACGTCAAATATTTGACAGGCGGGAGGGAATAAAATCCCCCCAAAATAAAGCCTGAAACGATTGACAAAAAACGCGGGCACCTGTTTATCGCGCAATTGAAATTAATAAGTCGTGACGTCAACGTTGAAACGTAATTTCTTGAAACAACGTCATCCACCCAACTCGTCCCTTTTCGCGCGACGGGTCACATTTATTTATTTATTTACATTCCAAAATTTTCTTAGCTTTTTAATATGCAATATGGCTTGTTTTATACTACAGTATGTGATAATTTGTACCTTATATGTTTAACATCATTGTATTGTATGTTGATTTTACCAAATAAACATCAATCAATCACTCAATCAACCAACCAACATTATGACTATGACTCAAAAAAAAAAAAAACTGAAACAAGAAAATTGTAGAACAGCTGCATTGATAGCTCCTTTTTAGGTAGTTTTATGCAACTCCGTCCTACAGCACAGAAATCCTGGGAAACTTTTTATAAGTATTAAAACAAAAAAATAAACAAGAGCTGTCATCTGACAGCATAGCTCGCCAGAATAGGTGCTTGACCATCACACAGTCGCTCTGGTGGAGTGGACTGCTATGCATAAAACTTCAGGCAAGCGTGTCCATAATGGCAACACATTTATAAACAAAAGCTATCTCAGAAATAAGTCTTGAAATAAAACAAAAAAAATCCACATGAAATGTCAAAGTCCATGAGCTTGGCTTGAGGTCAAAGAACTAAAGCGGGGGAGGGGGGGGGGGGGGGGAAGGTGGCAGGACTAGGATGTATAAAAACCTTGAACCATTATCTAACATCAGTCCAAGTATTAGTATCAACTGAGTCCGTCGTGGCACTGTGAAATTATGTCTTCATAAATATAAAACTTTAACCAAAATCTTTAAGACAAAATTCAAAGTCAATGACCTTAACTTCAAGGTCATCCAGTGTGGTAAGAGTATATAGTGTTTTGTAAAAACTCCAAAAAGTGGCTAACATCATTTCAAGTGTAAACTAAATCTCTGCCAAGCATTATGAATCAGTGTGCATTGTGCAATCAGAAATCTTTAATACAGACCAAATTTCCTAAGTCCCTGACCTTGACATCAAGGTCACTGAGCGGGGTTGGGGTAATACTCTGTAAAACTTTGGACTAATATCTAACTACAGCGCAACTATAAAAAGAATTCATCTATGGATTCAGGAGATATGTGTCTTTAAAAAACTTTAACCAAAACATCCAATTAATAAAAAGACAATTTCCTAAGTCCATGACCTTGACATCAAGGTCACTGAGGGGGTGGGGGTAGAAACTTCAAAATTTTTGGACCAATATCTAACTACAGTGCAAGTATCAAAGGAATCCATCCATGGGTTAAGGAGATATTGGGCTTTATAAAACTTTAACCAAAACATCCAATCCGGACGCCGCCGCTGACGCGGACGCGGACACCAGGGTGACAACAATAGCTCTTCTTGAACTTTCGTTCAGGCGAGCTAAAAAAAACACAGCTCTAATAAAATTATGACGCCTAAGGAAGCAGACGGGATTAAATATTTTCCCTTTCATTGTAACAGTGCCTCTGTCGTCCCTACGTATACTCGGAGTATATAACTTGCGTCGTCTGACATGAGTAGACTATTCCTTATTCACATTCGTATATGATCAATTAAATCTGGAGAATCTAAAAACTAAAAGTAAAGATTCTTGACTAGTTTGCTGAAATGCGCGGGCTGATTTGAGTATTCGATGTATTCACATGCCTTAAGGCACCACTTCAGGCGACGCCAATCACACAGAGAGAGAGAGAGAGAGAGAGAGAGAGAATGGTATTATTGGCAACCGTAAAACCCTGCACAGTATCGGTAGCCAATGGTGCCATTGGCAACCGTTGGCACAGCTGGCAAAATTGCCAATGTCACCACTGGCAGTTCTATTGGTAGAGCCAATGGTACCATTGGTAGAGCCGAAGGTGCCTATGGTACCATTGCAGAGCCAATATTTTTCTGTGCTTATAAATTTTTAGTTTTTCTAATTTTCTTTCATTATTGTGGGGAAAATTCTCATGTGTCAACTCGAGTGTTTATGATGGGTCCAATAACTTGCCATATTGAATGACGCAAATTACCCGCCATTGTAATTTTTCTCCTGCCCTAAGTTGTCAGCAGTATTGGCAGCCAATGGTCGACAATACTGGTTTCAGTGGTAGAGCCAATGGTACGTGCCAATAGTGAAACTCAGAGCGGCATTGGCATGCCAATGGTGACATTGAGAAAACCCCGAAAGCAACCAGTATTGGGTGTGACGTCACACATAAAAGATGTGACACTGGTGCTGCTAGATTATTTATATAACTGAAGAAAACCGATAGGTCTTGTGGAAGTCATAAGCTGTTTTGCAGAAAGACAGCCCATATGGTTTCTAGAAAGTTGTAAAGCTTGCTAGCTATGTACATCATGTGTGCATCTGCAATTCTGACGGCCATCATCATATTTTTTTTTGGAACTCATCCGTGTGTTCATAGGGAAATGGCGACGGAAGTTCAGGAATTTATTTTCGTCCAATAAAAATGCTAGCGTCTCGTTTCTCCATAGAAAGAAAAACGCCGACCGGAAATTCAGTGACACGAAAATTTCGAAGCCTTAGTGGTACGGGACAGAATAGAATAGAACAGAAATACGCCTATTTCGTACAGTAACCAACACTCGTTGTTTGCCGCCTTCTTCAGGTGGGATTCCCTAGTCCTTCTCGACTTTGGTGCTGGGGCCAAGTACTACTCCTTCTCAAGGGACACAGTACCAGAATGAATCTTGTAAAAGAAGGTTAAGGAGGACTGCTCCCGGTGGGCCTCCAGGGATGGCCACTCAAGCTCGTCCAGCATATCGCCGACACTACTTGTGTTCCGCCATCGCCTGCAGGTCCACCAGAGCACCTAGCAGCTGTTCTCTGCACCTTCTCAACCTGCTGAATCTGAGTTTTATGACAGGGATGCCAAATAGGTGCTGCATACTCTAGTTGGGGCGAACCAATGATTTGTATGCAGCTTCCTTATGTTGCTTAGGTGCCAGTGCCAAATTGCGCCGAAGAAATCCCATTGCCTTAGTTGCCTTACTTGATGTTTCTGAAATATGTTGACCCCAATCCAAATTGTCTGTAATCGTTATACCGAGATACTTGGCGGACTGAACCTGTTCTAATATTTGCTGATGGAGAGAGTAATTAAAGTGTATTTACTTACTAGGGAGGTGCCGAGTCACCCTAATAGAATGACATTTGGCAACATTAAATTTGATTTGCCAATCGGTCTCCCATTGTGCGAGGCTGTTCTGGTCATTTTGCAAGATCTGGCAATCCATGAGGGAGAAGATATTCCTATACAAAACACAATCATCAGCAGAAAGACGAACAGATGACCTGATATTGTCTGGAAGATCGTTAATAAAAATAAGAAACGGGACCGGTTCTAAGACAGATCCTTGAGGGACACCAGACAGAACCGGGACTGGATCTGAGGCTTGGCCATCTAAAACCACTTTTTGAGAGCGCTCAGAGAGCCAGGAAGCGATCCACGTTTGAGTTGATCCTCTTATCCCGTAATAATCTAATATGTACAATAGCCTCCTGTGTGATACCTTGTCAAAGGCCTTTACGAAATCCATAATAATTACATCAGTCTGCTTGTGGCCACGATTTAGAGCACCATCCAGGTTACTAACTAAATCGTGGTAGAACTGAACAAGTTGGGTTTCGCAAGTGTTCAAGGGATTTGCAACAGTGCATGTAAGCGACACCGGTCGATAATTAGCAGCATCCTTAAAAACCGGAGCTACATTTGCTTGTCATCTGGTACAGCGCCCTGAGCAGGCGATTCGTTGTAGATGAAGGCCAGGACAGGAGCAATTTCAGAACTACATTCCTTTAACACCCTAGCACTCAGGCCATCAGGCCCAGATGCCTTATGTATGTTCAGGCTGTTCAACAATTTAGTGACCCCATTTGGGTCAACTGTAATCTCCCCCATGGGGGAGAATGGACTAATACCTTTTGAGGGGGTTTCAGAGTTAGATCCATTCTGGTACAGTGTCCCTTGAGAAGGATCAGTACTTGACCCCAGCACCAAAGTCGAGAAGGATTAGGGCATCCCATGACTCACAATACACTAGATACCTTGCGTATAGTAATGCCCTGAAAAAATCATTTTCCCCTTTTCGGCGGTTTCTGCCAAAACCGCTGAGGATTTTAAGGCCCTTATTTAGATTATCGGTTCAGAGGCATATGTTTTAACATGCCTCTGATCTGCTATTTGTAAATAGCTTTAATGGCCCACCCAGAAAGTTTGTTTTTCCCTGAGCTAAATTCTAAATTTAGCCACCCACCACACCTGAGGTAGTGATCAAAATGATCGTCTTCAGTATCGAGAGACAGATAGATAGATAGAAACTTCACAGATATGTTGAACATCAAAGGTTACATCTAGTGAGAAAGGATCGTCACTCTTACCTTTCCAATTCCTGGGTTATTTGCCCTTGACTGATCTGAAAATTATTTGTTTTTACTTGTAGTTCCTTTACTATATGGAATATCTGAATGAAACTTCACAGATATGTTGAACATCAAAGGTTACATATTGGTAACTAAGGACTGTCACTCTGACGAGTGAGCTATAAATACATAGGTCACCGCTCATCTGCCCTTGATAGGTCATGTTCATCTGCCCTTGATAGGTCTGAAAATTGTTTTTTTTTTTTTTTTTTTACTTGTAGTTCCTTTACTATATGGAATATCTGAATGAAACTTCACACAGATTTGTTGAACATTAAAGGTTACATATTGTGACTAAGAACCGTCACATTTACCTTTCCAGTTCATGAGTTATCCATCTTTGATAGATCTGAAACTTGTTTGTTTTTACTTGTAGTTCCTTTACTATATGGAATATGTATCTGAATGGAACTTCACAGATCTGTTAAACACCACAGAATAAGAAACGGAGACCCTCAGCTCAAAGAAATGCTTTACAGCCTGATCTAAATCTATACAAGTCAGAATGCCCCACATTGTTAGAAATCACACAAGATTGCTCATGTTTGAGTGGTTTATATCAACATCTATTTGTAGTAAGGACGTCATATCACTGTCTATCCCAGTTCTTTGGCACGATGCCCAGCATTTGCGGGGATTCATGCAGTGCCTGCGGGTCTTTAATTGAAGATATCAGTGACATTAGCTAAACGCCAATCAGCTGGTACTTTGCCTAGGGATAATGTTCTGTGGAAGATGACAATGAGAAGGGGAGCAAGCTTGACTTTAGTTTTATGGGAATTCCCTCATTATGTGTATAAGGGCATTGCTTCTCTCGCTGACGAGACTGACGATTAAAAATTTTGCAACAACTAGATCTAGATGTAGATCTATATGAAGATCTAGCTGAAATAATTTACTGAGACAGACGGTTTATCACATAAATAGATGCAAATTTTAACATATAGCATTATGTTGTACAGTAATTATTTATTAAAATATGTATCGCAAGTTTTTGGAAATATATGAAACTACTGTGCATGCAAAAATTCCAGGTAATTTGCGGTGATGTATGAAGTCAGGGGATAAGGATAGGTTGGGAGAGTCTAGAGACAAGGAATATTCTTCTCAGCTTTAGCCTGCTCTAGTTGATGTGATCCCCTTTTGCAAATGATCTCCAAAACTGTTAAGTTTTACTCATCAATTGATTGCTAGGGCTGATCAATTTCTGAAATAAATAGGTGTTATCACTCCTTACTTTACATGGATAATTAGTCATTAGCGTCTTCTCTCTGTTTTTTTTTTTTGTTTTTAATTTTGCTGTGTGAGCGTGTCATTTTATATGTACGGGGCGGGGGTGGGGTGGGGGGGGGGGGAGTATCAGGGGAGTGGAGTTGGGCAATGGAGATGTTTCTCAAAAGAATACCTGGTTTTCTTAATAGTGTTCATAGTTCAGGAAACATTCAAGAAATATTTTATTGTGAGGAATCATTGCAAGCTTTCACCATTGTAAATGACTGTAATGAGCCAACTTGCAACTAATGAAACATACTTGAATTTCATATAAAAGTTATGTAACTAACACGATTTGGGTATTTTATTTAGCAACTAAAATGATCTACTTTCAATATCATAACCTTAATATTCTTTAATATAGAGTGTTTCAGGCTTGCCTAGGCAATATATGCGTCTTAAAAGTAAAATTTGTACATCTATTTGTATATTATAACGCATATAGCGTAACTGTGTTTTCACCGTCGCCATGCGTAACCAAGCAAACCACGTGACCATAAAACCGGAAGTGCGGTTTCCCGAATACGAGGCAGCATACACCAATGACGCAACAGGGCGAAATTATCTTGTTTATCAGTTCATATTTTCACTGGGCAGCATACATAGGACAGTTATCTCGCGGCTGCAGGCTCACGGCACTGCTTACATTAGCCTATAGTGAATAAACCTCTACAATATCCAGTTTTAATAACGTCAGTCTCCATTATTATTATTATTATTGGTGTTTCCTGCATCTCAATGATTTCTATCCAATATACGGGGTTTCATATGCAGAATTCTTTCATTTTGGCGGGTCAAATCTCATAGAAGCTGTACTTTACATTTTCAATCTTTCATGGAATAGAGGTATTCTCCCAGAAGCATGGAAAGAAGCACTTGTAAAATTTCTGAGGAAACATGGGAAATCTGATTATTATTCACCTTCCAGCTACAGACCCATCAGTCTGACAAGTACTCTTTGCAAGATAATGGAGCGCATCATTCTGTCCAGGTTAGAGGCTTATGTGGAAGGTAAAAACCTCATGGATGTAGAGCAAGAAGGTTTTAGACGCTACCATTGCACAACATATGCTGTACTGAAGTTAGTTCAAGCAATAAGGGAAGGATTCAACAGCAAACAAAGAACAGCTGCTTGTTTCATTGACCTTGAGAAGGCTTATGATTCGGTATGGAGAGAAGGGCTCATGGTTAAACTTGCAAACCTAGGAATCAAAGGGCGGATGTGGGGATGGATCTATGCTTTTCTGACAGATAGACAGGTAACTTGTAGTATAGGAACTTCAAGAGGACAGACAGCAATTTCCAGGACAGGCTTACCCCAAGGAAGTGCAATTTCTCCTTTATTATTCAATATCTTCATCAGGGACATGTTTCAAGATGTGACTGGTAGTTGTTGTAAATTTGCTGATGATGGGACACTATGGCACAGTGGGACGGATTTGAGTAGTCTAGTAGAAAAAGTCTGTACAGATGTCATGAAGATCCAAGCCTGGTGTAAGAGATGGAGGATGAAGTTGAGTTTGAACAAAACGGAAGTTACAGTTTTTCAGTGGTACAATGTTGACATTACAGTACACAATATGTTTAAAATAGGAGACATAAGTATTAAGTATAACCCAACCCCCAAAATTCTTGGTATCACTTTGGATGAACAGCTCAGTTTCTCCGCTCATGTGTCTGCAACTGGAAAGAAAGCTAGTAGAGCATTGCATGTTATCCGTGAAGTGAAAGGTATAAGCAGAATTTCATCAAGGAATTTAATACAATTATATGTTGCTATGGTGAGGCCCATCATAGAATATGGTTGCACAGTTTGGCAGACAGTTTCTCAGACAGAATTGAAAAACCTTGAGGGAATCCAAAGGAAGGCTTTAGCTTTATGTTTGAGCCTACCAGGTACAGCGGCTTTAGATGCTTTAGAAGTAGCTGCGGGAATACCTCCACTGGACCTTAGATTCTGTGAAATAGCTACAAGAGATATGGCCAAAATTGCAGCAAAAAAGCAAGATTATCCACTTAAGTTGAAATTGGACCAGTACAGTCAAGATTCTTGTATGTGGAATGAAAAGTTTGTTTCTCCAGTGGGTTTGGCTGTCAGTCAAATAAATGAAATGAAAAGGTCAACAGGAACTGGTATAGAGTTCATTCAGCCTGAACCTGAATACAGAGATGGAGCTTTCATGAGATGCATTGAACGGCCTTCCTACTGGAGCCAGCTTGGGTCATCAAAAAACAGAACCTCAGAGCAAGAAGAAAAAGGAAGAGAAATTATAAAAAATTTAGTGGAAGAGGTCCCTGAAGAGTGTATCTTTTGTTTCACGGATGGTTCGTGTATTCCAAATCCAGGTCCATGTGGGGCTGGTGCTGTAATTTACACTCCAAATGAAATGGACGTCCATATTAAGAAACCAGTAGCTGCACATGGTTCTATATTGTTAGCAGAGCTTGTTGCAATCCTTTCTGTGTTGGAGCATTTCAGTAATGTCCAAAGTAACATTAAGAATTTGCGTCTCTTCAGTGATAGCCAGACTGCAGTCGGTATTATAACATTAAATTGGTCTTCTAATTCCTACTGTGATGTTATCAGGAAAGTAAATAATCACCTTCAACAATTAAGAGCCAATGGATGGCAAATAGATATTTTATGGACACCTGGTCATACAGGCATACAGGGAAACGATGTAGCCGACAAGTTGGCAAAAGAGGCGGCATTAGAGGCACAAGAAATGGACATAGGCACAAGTGTGATTACACACCAAGATATAAAGAAGGCTGCAAGGTCAAGCATTTTGGAGAAGTGGCAGAACAAGTGGGAAATATCAAGTACAGGTAGAGAACTTTTCCAGTACAAGCCGCAGATAGATCCGAAACCTAAACATGACTTCCCAAACCATAGATTATATTCAGTTTTACTACAATTAAGAACAGGATACTCACAGTTAAATGACTACAGGAGTAGAATAAGACAGATATCTTCAAATCAGTGTCTTTGTGGACAAGTGGAGACAGTTGAGCACTATCTTCTTGAATGTGAACTGTATGAGGAAGAAAGATTGGAACTTATTCATAACTTGCATACCCAAGTGGGAGAAACACACCTAGATATGAATGTACTCCTTGGTTATGACCAAAAAGAAAATTTCCCAGAGTGGCGAGACACAGTTATCAGGAATGTGTGCCAGTACATAGAGAAAACAAACAGATTCGCAATTCAGTATTAAGTCACAAGATCTCAAAAATTTAAATTTTACATCCCAAATCTATACAAAATTAACCATCTACGACAAATTACCAAGAGAAAATTACCAGTGCGCATAGACATACAGAGTGAACATTTACCTAGAGCACAGTACTGCCTGTAACGGCTGAAGATTCAAGATTCAAGGTTTTATCCGCAACCAGGTTTAACCACAAAATTGTATGACTGGCTTAATTAGCAATGGTCAAATAGAAAATCAAGTCCATAAAACAGGGGAGGCTACTCTTACACTATCCTATACATTTTGTTGGTTTCTGAGAGCAATTTATGAAATGTTTATTATACACGTCACATGCTAATATAGAAATACTGATTTACCTTCTTTTTACCTTCTGTTGACCCAGCTTTCTGTTAAAAGAACCGGGCAGTCATAGCTAGAGTAACTGAAAAAGCATAGTGACTGTTGTGCAATTTATAGGTCTATTGTGCTTTCATTCAGTAGCAACATAATTTCGGTCAAAGGTACTAAATTGGTCTGATCGCTTTGAGTATTTTCAGCATGGATTTATAAAGTCCCTTTTCAAACCGCGGCCCATAAATCTGTCCTGTCAGACCCCAACAATCGTCAGTCAACTCACTGGTCTGTGAAAATACCAGCTGACTGGAGAGGTGACAGTTTGCGGTGCTTCAGTTGTGCTCAATTAGGTACGATTGTCCTTACACATGGCCAGACACAGTCACGGTAGACCCTGTTTAGACTGCGCCTGATCTGGGTCCATACTGTTTGCTCAGACCTATCTGTCCCAATATTTAAATTTTTATGGTAATCCAGTTAGGGTAAGTGTAGTTCTGTACCAAAACATCATGTTTTTTCATTTTTTTCATCGGACATTTATATGTCAAAAACAGTTTTTTTTTCAACATAGATATCCGATGAAAAAGACGAAAAAAACTGAGGTTTTGGTACAGAACTAGGGTAAGTGCAAGTGACCTTGAGTCAACATGTGTTAGTTTTCCCCGCCAAATTTATCTGGAAGTTGTACTCTTATCAAAGGTCATGAATTTGGGTCAAAGTGTAATGGACATTAAACGAAATTGTTGGCAGACATTGTACAGGGATCATTTTCTGGCGCGATTTCGCGATATTCTCGCATTTTTTTACACGAAATCGCAAAAAAGTTCGCTGATTGAGAAAAAAAATCGCACAGAGAAATTCATTCAATTCGCACCGTGTTTTTCTGTTTTCGCACATGCGGACCATTTCGGTACATTCGGATTGTTTTATATAGGCTTTGGTTTCCGGAAATGTTTGGCGCCAAACGACTTGCATTACATATGCAGGTAACCAGCATCGTCTATGTCACTGCAAAGCTTCTTGCGAAAATCTGCTATCAGTGTTTCATATTTTGCAAGCGCTTTTATAGTTCATTGCAAAATGGAGTCTTCAAAGGCAGAAACGAAGAAAAGAAAACTGATATCCATGATATCGGCCCAAACGAGCCGAGAGGACATTTTGAGATAGTTTTGCTCCACTGTAGAGACCTCGGCGACCCCATTATCTGCCTTCCAAGACTCTGCGACCGAGAATCATGTGGATAAACAAGCCGAAAACCCGGGGGGGGGGGGGGGGGGGTCGACGAAAGTAATAACAGCAAGGCCCCTGTCAAATCACACTTCTGATAATCAACCAGTCAGATTTTTTTATGTAATTTATTCTTACAATTTCAGAAACTGAATGACAAAGAGTGAAGATCCAGATCAGATAGCTTCTTCAGAAGCCATCTGATCTCAATCTGCACTGTTTGCAAAGATGGTGCATATCCAGGTTCAGCATGACAAGGGTTAATTACTGTAATGTTCCTAAATTTTTTGACAGCCAAAAAAAATTGCTGTAAACCTAAAGTTCAAACAAAGACTTGAGGTTCTACCTACCATACAGTAATGCCTACGAAAGATGCAGGTGGAATGGCAAACAGTGAAGACCCTAATCTTGGAGCAGTCTGGTCTGGGTCTGCACTGTTTGCCCAGACATATCTGTCAAAAAACTTGGGATCATTACGGTTATACGGTATGAGATAAACTGTTTGAAAGTTGATATTTGATCATTTTCGTTAATAAATTGTTGGAAATAAAGAAAAACAAAACTTAATTTCTTTATATTAACCATTATGATTTATATTTCATGCAACGAAAAGATGATCATTTTCGTTAATAAATTGTTGGAAATAAAGAAAAACAAAACCTAATTTCTTTATATTAACCATTATGATTTATATTTCATGCAATGAAAAGAATCAACAGGAACTGAAATTTTCTCACTAACTTTGACCCAGCGAGAGAAAAAAATCTCATCAGATTTGAACATTTCTCATTAATTTTGACCTAATGGGATTTTTTATCTCACAAAAATCTTGGGCCAGAATAATCCCTGTTGTAGGCCCTAATCCAGGGATCTCCCCAGACCATTAAGGCATGTCGCTTGCAACATGCTTTCCTCTTCAAATTACCTTTGCAACATGCCTTAATTTCCAATGAAAATTTATGAAAGTGCTTTTATTTTCATTTCTTAGCCAGTCAAGTTGTTTTAAATGCATTAGAGGTCATCAATAAAGCATTTATAATGTAGATTTAGGCTAATTTTGACAAAACATTGCTGTATTAAGGATTTAAAAAATTGATCAACAAGTCAAAATCTAATTTTTATGCTAAAAGCGACATGCCTTCTGAAATTTCTGGGGAGAACACTGCTAATCAGACTGCTGATAACTTATAAGCAGTTTGACAGTCTTCACTGTCTATCAACAGCTTTTCATATAATTTGCTTAGTCTGTTGTAACCCGTCTGTTGGTCTAAATTATTTAGTTCAATAAAGATAGCTTAGTTGCCATCTATTTGGGAAAGAGCTGCTGACTCGGCTTATCACTTGTAATTTATTGTTTGTTGGGATGTCTTTGTCAATCTTTCCCTTTGATGTTGGGGATAGGGTTTGGGATCTGATTCAGTCAGTTCCTGAAGTGTAGTTACTCTTTAAATTTATCTATAACTGGACTACGCTGTTTGTTAAGTTCTATTCTATTCTGTCCCATAACCTTACAAGGTCTTTGGGGCACCACAGATGACTTCGAAACGATCCCTTTCCACCTTGTCCTGTTTTCAGCTGCCCTGGTTGAGCTGGCAAAGTCCATTACTGTGAACTCTTTAATATTGTCTCCCACCTGTTCTTCTGTCTTGTTCAATTAAGATGTCCAAATTTTAGGGACTTTCAATGTTCTTTTTTTTTTTCAACAAAAAAAGTGGCAAGCTAGTGCCAGACAAGTATTTTTTTTACTTGTCCTGTGGGCAAGTGGAATTGTTTTTTATTATTCAACCTCTGATTAAGGGGTCACTTTTGTGACTCATGTTTTATTACCTCCCCTGGACCATGAAAGAAAGCCTGAAGAGTGTCAGAAGTGCCAATTTTTGACATATTTTACTGTGCAAAAATCTACCTATCTGAGACCCCAATCCCCCTCTGAGCAATCCAAAATCTCCCTATGTGGGTCCAAGAAAATATCACAGGTATGCCTGTGCTTAAGACTACGGTAATGTGCGCAAGTATTGGGACACCTGAAATAATTAACAGTGTTCTCCCCAGAAATATCAGAAGGCATGTCGCTTTTGGCTAAAAATCAGATATTAACTTTTTTTTTTTTTCCTTTTTCCATTTACGCCTTAACCCCAGAAGGGGACACAGACGGTGTACTTTCGTACACTCCGGTGTTGCAGGATGAAAGCCTACATATAGCCATGTAGCTATAGTAGGGATCTTTAACTTGCACAGGGGATGACTCTCCCTGCACAGGGGGCCTCCAGTTAATGTCCCGATCCGAAGGACGGCACACTTGTTAGCATCATCCCTGCAAATGATGCTAGAAAAACGCGTTCAGACATAGGAAGATTTCACCTCTGGTGAGGCTCGAACCCACGACCTCTGACTTCAGAGTCAAGTGCACTAACCACTGAGCCACCGCGCTTGTTGATCAATTGTTAAAATCCTTATCATATAGCAATGTTTTGTTAAAATTAGCCTAAAATCACAAATAAATAGTTCATTGATGATCCTTAATGCATTTAAAACAACTTTATTGGCTAAGAAAAGAAATTTTAGCACTTTAGCACATTACAGTTACTTGTTAATAATGATTTATATGCATATTGTAGGCAAAACAACTTCTCATCATGATGGCTGCATTCTACCCCACTGGAGATGGTCATGTTGGTAATTTGGGAAAGAAGACCTTACAAGAGCTGAGAGAACTCCTAGAAAGACAGGAAAGGCTGATAAAGAAGAAGTAGGCTTTTTGTCATCTTCCTAGCCTTTATATTCAGATCATGTCATAACCATGTGACTAATTTGGTGGATGGATGACTTGTGATTTTATGTTCTTTTTAACAGTATTTCAGTCATATCAGGATGTTGGAAGGGTGATAATGAAATGTTGTGTGCAGTAGATCTTCCTGTATGGTTGAAAATAATTCTATCTCCAGCTGGATTCCAACCCAGGACGACTAGATCAGCAGGCCAGCACTTAACCACTGAGCTACAAATTGGATGACACTAGACTGTGCACTTTGCCGAATACTGTATATACCCAAAAAGTTTGGACACTGAAAGAACTGACTCCACAAGCTTGCATGTGAGAATGTGACTCATGCTGCTAAGTGTATTTGATACATAACAGTGTGGCCGTAGCAGCATGACACCAGAGCACTGTGGTACATGTAACTGTTTTCCATTTTGGACACAGGTCAGGTCTAGTTGGATGGCAAAGACAAATTTAAGGGAATTACAATTTGGTGCTCTACACTAGTGATGCAACCGTCACAAGATTCAGATGAGAGATTTATTACTCAACAGCCACTGTTAGTGCTTATCTCTCTCTTAAATAAGCAATCATATACTTGAAAACTTATAATCAGTCAGTTTCCACACTTAAAAGTCGGTAACTCTGTTTTGGCATATATAATTTGCAGAAACTTCCTGAACTCACTACCAGATAAAGGAGCAAAGATTCTCAACTTTGCTGAGACATTGCAGCGCACAATAAATTCCCGTGAAAAATCTGAGGAAATGTTTGGAAGGACAAGTTCAAATGAAACAAACACAGAAATTGTCACAATAAGTAAAGATGGTCATAAAGGCATATCTAGGTTTAAACAAGAAAGAGAGAAGGGGAGAAGTAAAGAGCAAATAGAAGAAGGAAGTGATAGAGTAATTGATAGTAAGACTGACATGGTGTCTGAACGGACAGCTTTTACCGGTGATGTCTTGGAGCGTTCATTTCAGAGTATGTCAATAAATGATGACTCAAAAGACTCGAGTGAAAAGGATGATTCTTTTGTCAAACCAAAACATTTTTATGAGCTTGCAGCAGAAAGAGCTAAAAGAAATGTGACAGATCTGAAAGAGCCGCTTAAGTTAAACAGGTATGGTATTTACTCAAGAAATGAAATATTACTTTTCAACAGTCATGGGGTGATGAAGCTAGGGGGAGGCACTGAAATTCTGTGAAGCATCAAGTGCTTCCTGAAAAATTTTAGTGCCAAACATTACCTTCATCTTCTGATAAATGTTGAAAAATAAACTTCAATTCTTATATAGTTACACTTCATTGTAGTCCATATTTGCTTCTTTTGACAACTTTAGATAGAAAATACCAGTATACAAAATTATGCTAAAAAATTTTTTAACCCCCTTGCTAGGTCTGAATGTTGAACAGCCATGAGCATAGCCAGACCTCATTTTGATGTTATGTTGTCCAATCAAATTGCTTGACAGTTATAATGACATCCGTTTTCTGTCATGACCCACAGGCAACTAGCCTTCATCAGCAGATGAAGACATTTTTTTCATGATGTGTCTGATTAATTATGAAGTAATTTCTGGAAATGCTTGATAAAACATACATGTATGTTGTGACCCCTCAAAGAGGCATGTCTGATGAGTCGCCACAACATATGGGTTTGTGGAGAAATAGGAAATAGTCTTACAGTTTATTGTAAAAATCTTATAAATTGGGACAGATAGATATGAGCAAATAGTGCAGACTAAGATCAGAAGGAGCAGTCTGACCCGGATCTACACTGTTTGCCATAAGTGCAGACCCAGATCGGACAGGAGTAGTTTGACCAGGATCTACACTGCTTGCCATAAGTGCAGACCCAGACCAGACAGGAGTAGTTTGACCAGGATCTACACTGTTTGCCATAAGTGCAGACCCAGACCAGACAGGAGAAGTCTGACCAGGGTACACTGTTTGCCATAAGTGCAGACCCAGATCAGACAGGAGTAGTTTGATCAGGATCTACACTGTTTGCCATAAGTGCAGACCCAGACCAGACAGGAGTAGTCTGACCAGGATGTACACTGTTTGCCATAAGTGCAGACCCAGACCAGACAGGAGAAGTCTGACCAGGATCTACACTGTTTGCCATAAGTGCAGACCAAGACCAGACAGGAGAAATCTGACCAGGGTCTACGCTGTTTGCCAAAAGTGCAGACCCAGATCAGACAGGAGTAGTTTGACCAGGATCTACACTGTTTGCCATAAGTGCAGACCCAGATCGGACAGGAACAGTCTGACCAGGATCTACACTGTTTGCCATAAGTGCAGACCCAGACCAGACAGGAGTAGTTTGACCAGGATCTACACTGTTTGCCAAAAGTGCAGACCCATATCAGACAGGAGTAGTTTGATCAGGATCTACACTGTTTGCCATAAGTGCAGACCCAGACCAGACAGGAGTAGTCTGACCAGGATGTACACTGTTTGCCATAAGTGCAGACCCAGACCAGACAGGAGAAGTCTGACCAGGATCTACACTGTTTGCCATAAGTGCAGACCAAGACCAGACAGGAGAAATCTGACCAGGGTCTACGCTGTTTGCCAAAAGTGCAGACCCAGATCAGACAGGAGTAGTTTGACCAGGATCTACACTGTTTGCCATAAGTGCAGACCCAGATCGGACAGGAACAGTCTGACCAGGATCTACACTGTTTGCCATAAGTGCAGACCCAGACCAGACAGGAGTAGTTTGACCAGGATCTACACTGTTTGCCATAAGTGCAGACCCAGATCGGACAGGAGCAGTCTGACCAGGATCTACACTGTTTGCCATAAGTGCAGACCCAGACCAGACAGGAGAAGTCTGACCAGGATCTACACTGTTTGCCATAAGTGCAGACCCAGACCAGACAGGAGAAGTCTGACCAGGATCTACACTGTTTGCCATAAGTGCAGACCCAGACTAGACAGGAGTAGTTTGACCAGGATCTACACTGTTTGCCATAAGTGCAGACCCAGATCGGACAGGAGTAGTTTGACCAGGATCTACACTGTTTGCCATTAGTGCAGACCCAGATCAGACAGGAGTAGTTTGACCAGGATCTACACTGTTTGCCATAAGTGCAGACCCAGACCAGACAGGAGTAGTCTGACCAGGATCTACACTGCTTGCCATAAGTGCAGACCCAGACCAGACAGGAGAAGTCTGACCAGGATCTACACTGTTTGCCATAAGTGCAGACCCAGATCAGACAGGAGTAGACTGACCAGGATCTACGCTGTTTGCCATTAGTGCAGACCCAGATCAGACAGGAGCAGTCTGACCAGGATCTACACTGTTTGCCATTAGTGCAGACCCAGATCGGACAGGAGCAGTCTGACCAGGATCTACACTGTTTGCCATAAGTGCAGACCCAGATCAGACAGGAGAGGTCTGACCAGGGTCTACACTGTTTGCCATAAGTGCAGACCCAGATCAGACAGGAGTAGACTAACCAGGATCTACACTGTTTGCCATTAGTGCAGACCCAGACCAGAAGGAGCAGTCTGACCAGGATCTACACTGTTTGCCATTAGTGCAGACCCAGATCAGACAGGAGTAGTTTGACCAGGATCTACACTGTTTGCCATAATTGCAGACCCAGATCGGACAGGAGTAGTCTGACCAGGATCTACACTGTTTGCCATAAGTGCAGACCCAGATCAGACAGGAGTAGTCTGACCAGGATCTACACTGTTTGCCATTAGTGGAGACCCAGACCAGATAGGAGTAGTTTGACCAGGATCTACACTGTTTGCCATTGGTGCAGACCCAGACCAGACAGGAATTGTCTGACCAGGATCTTCACTGTTTGCCATAAGTGCAGACCCAGACCAGACAGGAATTGTCTGACCAGGCTCTTCACTGTTTGCCATTAGTGGAGAGTGGAGACCCAGACCAGACAGGAGTAGTTTGACCAGGATCTACACTGTTTGCCATTAGTGCAGACCCAGATCGGACATGAGTAGTCTGACCAGGATCTACACTAATTGTCATTCTGTCAGCATCGACTGGATGCATATAATGTTTGCATTGTAAATTCAAACTGATCCTTTTATAGGTGATAGTCACCTTGACAATAAATCATAAAAAGAGGATATTTATTTGAAGATAAATGGTTATTCAATGATCTGTGTCAAACCTAATGTGAGCCCAGTTATGAGAACTTATCAAATGCATAATGGGCCTTGATGAGTGATTTCTTTAATCCTTCAGTTACTTTGGGTTTGGTCCAGTCTATTATTTCACCCATAAATATCTGAAATTGATTCTTCCATGCTGCTTGGACAAGTCCATAAAAAAGGAAATGGGTGATAATGTGATTTATCTAGTCTTTATAACTAGCGTTCACCCCTTGAGCTCTAAAATTGGTTCCCCCTGTTTCAATTTTGGGCAAATTCATTATTTTGAAAAGGGATCATCACACAATTTATCAAGCTGTCATCCCTATATATCAGAAATGGACTCTCCCATATTGAATTTAAGGGGTAGTAACTCATTTTAAAAGATATGCTTTCACCCCTTTGTATCTGACATGGACTGTTCCATTGTTTAACTTGGATAAGTCCATTATTTAGAAAAGGGGTTAACCATGATTGTTCTAATCCTTCAGCTCATACTTTCACTCCCAAATATATGAAATGGACTCTTCCATTTTGTTTATTTGGACAAGTCCATTATGGAGAAAAGGGGGGTTTTCTGTTCCTTCAGTGTTAACTTTCACACCTTGATTCTGACATGGACTGTACCATCTTTTAGTAAAGTTCATTCCATTCTCTAAAAAAAGGTAATAGTGATGTTCAAAGCAAGCTTTCACCCCTACATATGATATTGACTTATCCCTCTGGGTACTTGGACCAGTCTATTCTGCTGGAAACAGGGTGATTGAAAAAAAGACAAATTGGTCTTTGTTTGGCTGCTTAATCCAGTAATGAACACTGTTCATAATGTTCAGTCTGTCACCTAACATGACATTTAATGATATGTTCCATTGAGGTCAGTTATAGATCGAAGTTTATTATGTGGCGTTATCGAATATGGGCCTAGTCCATTTTTACTATGATTTAGGTGTTTAAGGTATAATAATGCAAAACTGATAATTATTTAAGCTTTAGCATGCAAACTATATACAGTAATCCTTCTACTGGCGCAGTGGATACAGCACTGGATTCTCGATACTTTTGACTCGTATGGACATAGGTTCGAGTCCCAATCTATCTATCTATCTTTTTTTTTTTTTGCTACTGAACTGTGTATGTTTTTTTTTTTTTATATATATATACTTCTTTTTATTTATTTTTAATGAGTTATCTTTTATAATTTTTCTTTTAGTTATTTTATGTTTTATGAAAAAAATCAGAATAGGCTAGTCAGTGTGCAGGCTGATCAGTGTTCACTGTTCGTATATGTCATAATGTACCGTCTTCGCGACGCCACTCAATTACGCGAAGAACATATAATTGTGACAGTGCCTGGGATTTTGAGCCTTGTGGAGGTGCAACGTTGACGTCACGAAACGTGAAATGAAAGTGACGTCATCAAATTTGCATGTTAAGTTAATTGGATTTCCGCGCATTGACTAACAAATTTCAAAGCGTCACCTGAAAAGAGTGATTCAACTTTTCTATAGGAGTCTTTAATTTTCTTCATCTATACTCTTTTAAGAATGTTCCCATAATAGATCTTTGAAATGCGACGTCATGAACCGGAGTTATAAAAGTTTATCCAGCTAATCCAATCAGTGAAACGAAAAACTAAAATTCGGGTTGGTATGAATTTCGATTACTTTTGAAGTAAACGTTAGCGCTATTGTTTCGTGCTTCTCGAAATCTATTCTGGAAGTACTAATAAACATGAAAATGTTAAAATCAAAATTTCCGATTTTCGCTCCATAAGGCTCAAAATGCCAGACACCGTCACATATCATAGAAACCTTCAGAACATTTCGTACCACTGATAATTTTGTGTCACTCATTTTAATATAAGACGTCTTTCTAACAGCAAGTAAAAGTTGGAAATGTTCATTTGGAAACTTTCTTATATAATACTCATTTAATACTCACTAAAATTTGCACGAAGAAATTCTAGACATTGTGAATAACCATTATCATATTAGATGCAAAAAAAAATGGTGGGACTCGAACCCATCACGATACTATTTAAACCTATTGACTGCTGTGCTGTATCCTTTCCACCACTGCTTGTATAGTGACAATTATGTTTTTGATATATAAGTAGACAAACTTGACTTTTACCTTTGGACGAGTCCATATACCTGTTTCACCTTTGTGTGTTTATGTTATTGTTTGTTGAGCGTCCAAAATACCGTCGGCGATCTATACCATGCATACTGTAGATATTATGACAGAGATGCCTGAGCATATACTGTGTAGACCCTGATCAGAATGCTCTTGAGTAAACACTGTAGGTCCTGAACATGCTGTTCTTAAACAAACACTGTACCTGTCAAACTTCTCTTGAGCAAACACTCCAGATCCTGATCAGACTGCCCTTGAGCAGTCTGATCAGGGTCTACACTGTTTACCAACAATTGTGATGGAATTTTAGGAAAATTACAGTCGTATAAACTAAATCTCTACAAGGGCGTAGCTACCTATACGGCAAATACGCAAGTGCGTATTGAAATTTTGTCAAAATTGACAAAATTTCAAAACGCACCTGCATATTTGCATGCTGAAAATTTATAAATTAGACAAGATTTCAATACCAATTACCAAAGTGACTGAAATACTAGCTTTCCCTTCAAGAAGTAGAGAATAAAACATGGTTGTGCGTATTATGAAATTGACCCTGTCTCTAAGCCTAAGGTAATTTATTATTGAAAATATACTTTGACTTTAACATGGTATTTCTAGATCTGTGTCAAACCTAATAAATGTGAGTTTAGTTTGAGAATTCATCAGGTGCATCATTGGCCTTTATGAATGATTTCTCTAATCCTTGAAGTTGAGCTCTTACCCTTGCAGCTATCTTTTGAGTTTGGACTATTCTGTCATTATCTAACTGCCGGGCCGCGTAGCCAATCGGTAGGGCACCTGACTCATAAGTCAGAGGTCCTGGGTTCGAAACCTGTTGCCACATACTTTCGTTTCTCCTTCTGCTGATTCAAGAAGGGCAGTTGTCAGTTACTGGCGAAAGTATGTGCACTTAGTACTGGTTAACCGCTTAGGAGGTCTAAGCCTGCCCAGGAATAGTGTGGTTAGATTAACTGACCGTTCCGACATGACCATAGTTGTTTACCATGGACGTTAAGGTATTTAGATACACAATAACTCTGTATCGACTTATTAAAACACATAACAGAGTTATTGTTCATGGTGAATCAATCAACTATGGAATATATACACACTTTACAATGCCTACCATAAAGATCCTAAGTTTTCGGGCAGATACGTCTGTATAAACAGTGGAAACCGTGATCAGACTGTTCCTTAGGAACCAGAATGATCAAGGTCTTTACAATTTCAATTCCATCTGCGCATTTTTGAGGCATTACTCTATGGTAGACCCGGAACAACAGGAAAATAAATAACAGGGCAAGGACCGGCTGTGTTTGCAGCAGGTGCAGTATTTGGACAGTCTTTTTTGGGGATATATTTAAACTTAAACATTGTTTTTCTAGGAAACAAAACGGTGAAATGTTTGTTTTTTTGTTTTATTCTGTATCATACAATGTAAGTTTTATTAAAACAATATGCATCAGGATGCCCCATCGATTGAATATATTTTTCATGACCTTTTTCATGAAATTCAATTTTCTTGCATTTTTTAAAAAAAATGTAAAAATATAATTATAATCAAGATAATTGCAATTTTTCTTACCAGTCTGTTTCAAATACCCTATATTAAAGATTATATGATTTGCAGAAATGAAAGTGCATCCTTGTGCTAGAGACATGAATTTTAATGGAAAATGGGCAAAAAAAGAATGTTTAAATACAAAAGTTTGTTTTTTAGGAAAACAAAATGGTGAAAAATTTTCTTTTCTTATCCAAATGTGTTATAGCCCTTTGGGTTATTCAGCTGGTATAATAAAATGAATGCCCCACCAATATCTTTATTCACCATTCGTCTACCTTAAGCATCAAATCAATCAATCAATCAATCAATCAACAATCATTACATGTATCTAACTGCAAATCAATGAAATTGACTCTTCCATATTTTTTAAACTAGTCATATGTGATCTTATTTCTCTTAAGTTTAAAACTAGCTTTCACCCCTAAATATCTGAAGATGACGCCTCCTTGGTTTAGTTTGGGCAAATCCATTATTGTTAAAGGGGTCATCACATTGTAATATAATCAAGCTCTCATCCCGCAAATGTTAAAAATGGACTTTTCCAGATTTGTATTAAGCAGCTCTGAGAAGGGGTAAAAGATGATTTTTTACCCCTTGTGTCTGAAATTGACTGTTCCTTTGTTGAACTTGGATAAGTTCATTATTTAGAAAATAAATAATGACACGATTTTCTCATCCTTCAACATAAACTTTCACCCCAAATATATGAAGTGGACTCTTCCATTTGTTTAATTTGGACATGTCCAATATTGAAAGGGATTTTCTTTTCCTTCATTGTAAGCATTCTTACCTTTATATTTGACATGGACTGTTCCATCATTGAGTAGAGATTGTTCCATTCTGTAGAAAAAAGGTAATAAAAATACTTCTCTAATCTACAAAGAAAGCTTTCACCCCTAAATCTGATATTGTCTCTTCCCTCTCTAAACTTGGAACAGTCTATTGTATGACAGAAAAATACATGTTGTAGGCAAATTGATCTTTCTTGATTGGATCAATAAATGTGAACTTCGTTCATCATTCTCAGTCTTTCACTAAAATTGTAACTTAAACTTAAAGTTTAACTGTTAGTAAAATGAAAGTGGCATGTTCCTTTGTGGTCAATACCACGACATGAGAAAACCAACAAAGTGGCGTGTGCGCCCAGCAAAGACTCAGGTCAGCCGGGGCATCCGCCCTGTCTGATCAGAGTCTTAGCTCTCCACATGGAGCTAGCTAAGACCTACTCTTTAAGCACACAGAAAAGACTTTGACCAGACTGGGCGGATGCCCAGGCTGATCTGAGTCTTTGCTGGGCACACATCCACTTCGTTGGTTTTGTCGTGTCGTGGCTCATATATAATGACAGAGTTGCCTGAGCAAACACTGTAGATCCTGATTAGACTGCTCTTAAGAAAAAAATGTAAACCCATGCTGTATCGATGGGAAATCACTATTTTATATATACATTGTACTGTATAAATCCTACTAGAGCTGATGGGAAAAGGTGCATAATTTATTTAATCAGCCACTGCCAAGACACCTCTTATAAACAGTATTGAGGTAAATGGGTGTACTTTCAGAGAAAGCAGCTTAACTACTTTTACCTCCTTTCTCAGTAGGGGAAAGAATTTGCTCCTCTAGCAGCAGATTCTTTCCTGAAAGAGTCAGTCCATTTAGAAGAGCTACATCATCCAAAGAAGTAAAACAGTAATTGATGCAAGTTCCCTAATATAACATTATTTTTAGAAAAGAGGCGGGGGCGTTTATAAGAGCAGGGTCATTTATTAGGATTAATACAGTATATTAAAACGACTCTTTGTATATAATATAATGTATTATAGACAAAGTGTCTTTCTGATATCATATGAAATAGCGATTTCCCATCAATATTTAGTGCAGGTCAGCAGCCAGTGGTTATTCTAGTATTTCTCGCTCATTTCAATTTCAGCTCCCTAAAAGTAACCACAGTTCAAGAATTACCAGCAAAATTTGTCCCTCCAAAGCTCAGCCCTCATCAGCATGAAGAAAAAATGGAAGACGATCAAAAATCTACCAGGCAGAAAGGCAGTCATCCACATAAACAGATTATAGAGGATACAGCTGCTACCCCACCCACCTACAAATATGACAAAGCAAAAGAAGTATCATTGGATGAGTCTCTGATGTTACAAAAATCTCAGAAAGTGAAACAAGATGTAAGTTATAACTACTCACTGACTATTCCTGGTCCCGAGGTTATAAAACTTGAGTACATTCTCAAACTCAAAATAAAGCACACTGATTGGCTGCTTCGGAGCACATGCTCGGAAGCAGCCAATCAGTGTGCTTTATTTTGAGTTTGAGATTATTCTCAAGTTTTATAACCTCAAACCCAGCTTTCTTGAAGACATGATTTAAAATATGGAATGGAGTGGAATGGAATGGTCTGGCAGGGATATCTCCTTTACTTCGTATCTTTGATTTGTGGGGTCGGGGTTGCAAAATCTTTCCTGTAAGGGTTCCATCCCACCCAGGCTTTGTGAGCCAAATGTAGTCAATGAAAAGATTATATCATCCTGTCCATTCCTTTCCTTCCCAGATTCTAAACTATGCCTTCCTTTCAAGGGTTCCAGTATCAGTGAAATCAGTGAAATAGAAATGTTGAGGTTGGTCTTTAAAACAACAAAAACGGCAACAAAGTTGTGGCACCACTACAAGGGGGTAGCATTTAGTAGTGGAGTTTGTCTGCTGGGCTCTAGATAAGAGGGAATATTTGATGATAATTAGGGACAATTTTTCTTATTTTTAATCAAAACCATATGTTGTGACTCCTCATCTGAACCGTCTCCTCGAGACGGTTCAGATGAGGGGTTACAACATACATTTTTAAGCAGAATTAACGAAAATTATCCCTAACTATCATCAGATACTCCCTGTCTACAAAATAAATACCTAAAAGTTACTACTAGTACTACTAGTAAGTTTATTTTTAAAGGCAATAAGGCCAGTTTTTTTTTTTTTTTTTTTTTTTTTTTTTTTATTGAAATAGATGTATTTGTCCTACTGTTTCAATTTAGTGAACTAAGGTTAATTGAAATGTCACATTTGTTGCTTATATATAGTGTATGTCAGTCTTAATAAGCAAAAAAAAAATGCCCATTCATTTTTTGCATGACCCACAAGTTCACATGATAACATAATGTGAACAGTGAAGACTTGGATTTGCGTGCATATTCCAATAGTCTGAGAATTAGGCCAGTTTGCTTTAGGAATTTTGAGAAGCTGAGGAATTTATAGAGCAGCTAGTGAAGATTTTGATCACACTTCTTGGTGCACAGACATGCTGACTGATCTCATTCTTAACTTCAGGGTATAAGACACCATGATCTCATTCTTAACTTCAGGGTATAAGACACCATGATCTCATTCTTAACTTCAGGGTATAAGACACCATGATCTCGTTCTTAACTTCAGGGTATAAGACACCATGATCTCATTCTTAACTTCAGGGTATAAGACACCATTTAACTACAGTCAAACCTGCTTATGTGTAACCCCTATTAAGGGATCACCTGCCTTAAGCTGCCACCTTTTCTGGATCACTTAAACCAAAATACAGTGGAAATGAACCTGTATCAAGGGGTCATTTGTCTTAAGCAGCCAATTTATGGGCTTCCCTTGGGTGACCCCTTAAGACAGGTTTGACTGTAAGCATAAAATGTTTGTTTACTGTGCCTTAACCACCCAACAAATTTGGTCCTACCCAGCAATTATGGAAAAGATTTTTTTTATATTTGTCAAAATTTACTTTCAAATTCAGATTATCCCAACTCTTCTCTGAAATGGACTGAAAATGTCAGTGTTAGATGGCAAACAGTGTTGACCCTGATCAGTCTGCTCCTTAGGAGCAGTCTGATGTGGATCTACACTGTTTTCTAATGCATTTTAATCTCCAAAATTACTTCCTTCCACCTGAAAAAAACATGCCTTACTACTGAAAATCAGATGGATGACTTGAGATTTTGCATCCTTTTCAACAGTATCAAATGCAGTGCCTAAACCAATCAGATGTCTTCTTAGAAATTAGTTTTCTCTGTCAAAATGTCGGACAAGAAAGTCAATTGCCGGCGTAAAACACAAAACAGATAGAACAATTCTGAGCTTTTTTCCGAAGCATCGGAGGATTTCTACCGATGAAAAACAACAATAATAGCACAGCTCCTAGTGAGATCTGTAATCAATCGGAGGCCAGTGCCTCGGAAAGTGGTCAATCGCAGGGGGGTGGGGACTCTGAAAAAGTTGAAAAGTATTTCCCATAGGGGCATATCAAGCCCCTGTGAGCAGGCCCAACAAGGGAAATGCAAAACATTGAGGTGAGTCGTAAATTTTGGGCCCACAATTTTTTGTAATGTCCCCACTTTTTTACCTGATAGGGGCCCTTGGGCCCCAGTTTTGAAATTTCTAGAATGAACACTGGTATTTCAGTCACATCAGGATGATGGGAGGGTGGTAATATAAGGTTGTGTGCAGTGGGATTACAATTTACATTTAAAAGATTCTCACCTCAAGCGGGAATCAAACTCAGGACCCTAGATCAGCAGGCCAGCGCTTAACCTACTGAGATAGCGGGGCTCATGAAAATCAGAGTTGGACCATAGCAGAACAGCATACAGTTAAAGATTTATGCCCTTGTAATAATAAACAAACATGTTTTATGCAATGCTTACACTGCTAGTCTGAAATGGTCTAATTTAAATGTTAAGAAAAATCTTTGTAAAAATTAACCTTAATCAAGAAAATAATTGAAATTTGTAAAAAATGGGGACCTGGATCAAAATCACCTCGTTGGAAAGTATTAGTTTGCTCTAAATCTAAAGTCATTTGGACATGCACAAATCAGATGAAGACATAGGTATTGTCACAGGACCCCTAGGCATGATATCAATAATCTTACTGTTGTTCCGCGGCTGTGTTCATGAACATTTTTGATTTTGCATGGTTCTAAAACTCTCAGTAACTTTTTCTGGTTCTTATTGAAAATTACATAAAATCTAAGTACTTTTTTCTGAGCTTTTAGAAGAAGAATTTAGATATGATACCATATTACTAACAAAATTAGTAAAACTATTATGAGGGGAGTTCAATAAGTTCGTATAACTCGGTATTTTTATATGCAATTCAAGATTTCTTTTTTTCATTTTTGTGCAGTGTAAACCTTTGTCAGTTGAATGATAACAGCCATTCAGTCAACACGTACATTTTTTGCTTTTACTTTTTTGAAAACCTATATACCCATAGGCAAAAATGGAAAGTCAGAATATTGAGTTCAGAGCAGTCATAAAGTTCCTCACTAAGGAGGGTACAAACGCCAAAGAAATCCATCGGCGCATGGCTGATGTGTATGGTGATAGTAGCCCAAAGTATTCCACAGTGGCAAAGTGGTCAGCAGAATTTAAACGTGGGTGAGACTCCTTAGAAGATGCCCCAAGGCCAGGTCGCCCTGCTGATGTCATCAGCCAGGAGATGATCGACCGTGTTGAGAGACTTGTGCTAAACAATCGCCGAATCAAAGTTGCCGAACTTGCTTCAGAATATGGTACTTCTAATGGAAGTGTTTACACTATAATTTATGAACATTTAGGCATGTCAAAAGTTACCCAGAAACCTGAACATGCAAGATCGTCAGCAAAGGGTGGAGTCCAGAGTTGCACAAGTGACTATTCGTGAGTGCAAGTTCGAGCAGTTAAATCACCTGCCATACAGTCCAGACCTGGCCCCAAGTGATTATTATCTGTCTCGAAATTTGAAGGCCCACTTGCGTGGAACGAGATTTCGGGACGATGATGAGCTCAAGGCTGCTACAGAGGCTTGGTTTGAGGACCAAACAGATGACTTTTATTTCAAAGGCATAGACTGCTTAACAGAAAAGTGGGCCAAATGCATTGAAGTAAAGGGGGATTATATTGAAAAATAATGTTAAAACCATCTTCCAATCTGTGAGTTAAACCCCGAGTTCTACAAAGTTATTGAACTCTCCTCGTATATTGGAGATAGTGAAACTTGAGGGAGTGTACTTTTAAATATTAAGTATGGCATTAAATTAGCATGGCACATGTCATTTGACATTTAAATGTCATAATTACGGCCATATGGCATATTTACAAGAAACAGTTACCATTAAAACTCACAGTATTTGGACAGATCTTGACGTGTTAATTGGAAAAGGTGTAAACCCAGATCAGACTGCTCATAGAGGAGCAGTCTGATCTGGGTCTGCACTGTTTGCCATTCAGCCAACAGTTTTACACCCCTTCTTTTAGGTTAATTGGACTCATCCAGATTTAGGTGAAAAACTTGATCACAGAAACTCATCTATAGGTTAATGGTTAAGATGAATGTATAGGATACATTATCAGGGGAAGCAACTTGTCATTTTCATTATTTCCACCCCCTCAGTGGTCATCAGCTCATAAAAGGAAGAATTTGCTCCACCAGGAACAAATTCTAGGGAAGACTAGGAGCGAATTCTTTTCCTCAAGAGCGAACCCCTTTTTTGGAAGGGTTAGGTCACACGCAGAAGCATACAGGAAGACATGAGTTATCTCCCTTTGAAAGAATGGCAGTAAAAACTGATGGGTGTACCTTACACCTAAAAATGTTCCAGAGTACTCAGAGCTTGTGATAAGAGGGAGTATAGTATCTAATGATAATTGAGGATAATTTTTCTTATTTCTCATTGAAACCATATGTTGTGACCCCTCATCTGAACCGTCTCGATGAGACGGTTCAGATGAGGGGTCACAACATCTGTTTTTATAAATGCAGAATTAACAAAAATTATCCATAGATATCACCAAATACTCCCTTTTATCTAAAGCTCTGGTACTTAAAAACATTCATTGTTATGGCGCTTAATCATTTATGCATTTGATGATCCATTTAAACAGCTGAAACATTTTCTTTTGAACATATTTCATAAAACATTCAGAACATTAATTCTTTAAGTTCACCTGAACTTTGTCATAACCGTTCAGTCTTATCTGGCTTCAAGTAAAAAATTATTTTCCTTAAAAAGTGTGTGTGATACCAAAACAAAAAAAAATCACTGTTTTATTAATACAGAGGAAAATGACCTTTTCAGATAAAAAGCAAAATCAGATACAGTTAACTCTCAATATCTCAAACATTGATATCTCTTATATACAGTTCAACTCGTGTAATCTCAAATTACTGATATTTCAAAATACACTTTTATATATACTAGCCAAAAGTTCTAACCGGCCACTTACATTTTATCGATTTTCTTCAGAGCCCCAAACAATTTTACAGTTTTATTTACATCCCCAAGTAGGCAGATATGTCAGTCAACTTAGCCATTAAAAGGTTTGACAAAATTCTTAACATTACATCCAGGATCAGTCTTGGTGTTCATGAGTGAAATAAAAATTCATCTTACACTGAAAAAAAGTCAAATTTTCTATTTCTTTTATGCTTGAAAATCGCAATAATTCTGTTTATTCAAGAGCGTCAGCCATTACGACAGAAACACAACTTTTTTTCTAGCCGTTTTGCGTCAAATTTGATGCTTTCAGCGCGTTTATTGGGTATGATTTGGCTTGTAAACATAGTTTGCAACTGAAAAATAGCTTGAAATATCATTTTGATAAGCAGATCTCGAAAAAATTGCCAAGAAAGAATGTCTACAGGAGACTCGGGCCGCCTGACGTCGCGTGCAGTTAGAATGTTACGTTGGCGCTTTAAGTGACGTCATGAAAGTCGTAATGACCTGCAAACAAGTGTGACGTAATTTTTGTCAAGCCAGATAAGATTTAGCCTATTAATCAACAAAAAACTTGAGGCTATTTCACAAAAATCCGATTTCTGAAACAGTGAAATCGAAAGTGATAATTTCACTGTTTGAAACAGTGAGATTATCAGTTTCGATTTCACTGAGAAATCTCTATAATTCATTGAAAAGTATAAAAGAAAACCACTTCATTACTAGAGCAAATGACAGGATAAACAGATTTATGCAGTAATGAACACTCTTCCTGCATGACAGTGGCCGCTTTGGGTCAAAATGTTAAAACTTACCCCACCGCTCAATGCAATTTCTTGTTAATTTTGAAAATGGTGATACCCGTATTCATCTGTGACTCCTGGATACAGTGCTTTGAATAATGCTTAACCTTTTAGTGGTATGGTTTACCGACATATTTGCCTATCTGTGGCTGTAAACTGAATTGTGAGATTGTGAATAGCACCGAGGAAAAACTAAGTGGTCGGTTAGAACTTTTGACTAGTATACATTTTAACTCCTGTAATCTCAAACTACTGATATCTCAAAGTAAATCTTTTATGGGACCAGAAAATTTAATCTGAAATTATAGCAGTGACATTGAAATATCAAGAGTAGACAGTACTGTCCTTATTTAAAGCTCAGAAATTAAGGTGCATGGTTATACCGCTACGTTTTCCAGTGTTCAGTCAGGTACATTTAAAAGCGTTTAAAAGTAAAAAAAAATATAACTTGAAGCAGTTATAAAGTACCCTATTTACCACTAATAATTTCAAAGTGAGGCTGTAGAACTTATTAAGGTTATGTTTGAAATTATTTAGGCCAAGGTCAGATTTGAGAAATTATTTAGGCCAAGGTCAGATTTGCAGTCTCCTAAAAAAATCTGTTTTAAAGTAAAACGTAGTTAATTTCCTGATTGTCAAGGGCCTTGTGTACCAATTTCTAGACAATGTGTACAGAGTTTTATTGCTTAATCATATAAGTTATGTAAGAGATCTTTCAGAGAAAAATGCCCACCTGTCCATAAAAATTACGATAATCCAGAATATGAAGGTGAAAAAAGACACTATAACTTATTATAATAAACAGGTTACTTTTGCTGTAGTCGCAAAAAATTATGACTGCATCAAGTCATATTTTTTTTTTTTTAACTTTTTGAGGTTATGTACTTGACTGGTATTTTTGGAAAGGAAAATACATTTTAAAATTGTGATATCTGTTTGCTTCCCTGGATGATAAAACCTTTAAAAAAAGGTCAACTCTTAAAGGAAATAATTTGCTCATGAGGAGCAAATTATTTCCTACTAAAAGTTGACTCCCATTGAGACGGGAGGCAAAAATGAAAATACCAGAGTTGCTCTACCCTGAAAGTGCACCCATTGACTTGAATATTGACATTAACTTGAATATTGATTAGGTTTGATAAGGTAACATTGTTTTTCGGTAATTTGTATACAGTTTGTCAATTTGTTGTCTCGCCTTCAACTACCGGTAGCAGAAAGGAGACATGAATATAACTTTTCCAATGTTGGCTTTGGGATGAAAATGTTGCAAAGAGTTTTCCTTTTAACCCATTGCATTCTGGGTATTTTTTATACGCCCGTTTTGAAAAAACGGACGTATTATGGCATGGCGCTGTCCGTCCGTCTGTCTGTCTGTCCGTCCGTCAACATTCTTGTGCGCACCATATCTCAGAAACTGTTTTAGATATCTTCATGAAATTTTTGTAGGCATATATATTAGGATGGGGCAAAGTGTCGCGTATAGTAATGGTTGCTCCCCTTTTCTTAGTTTCAAAGTTATGCCCCTTTGATTATTTTTTACCCTACTAGTCTTGTGCGCGCCATAACTAGATAACCGTTTGGGATATCTTGATGAAACTTCATAGCAATGTGTATGAGGGTCTGATGATGTGTCCCGTATAACAATGGTTGCTCTCCCCTTCTTCGTTTTGGAGTTGCATCCCTTTGATTAGATTTTTAGTGTATTTTTGTGTATACTAATCTTGTGCATTCAATAACTAAGTAACCATTTGGTATATCTTGATGAAACTTTATAGCAATGTGCATGATCACAAGACGGTGTGTCACATATAAGAATGGTTGTTCCCCCTTACTTAATTTCGGAGTAACCTCCCTTTCATTAGTTTTTTAGGCTAACCCATTCCCCCATAACTCCTTAACCCTTTGAAATATTTCAATGAAACTTTGTAGGAATGTGTATAATAATGGGGTAATGTATCATGCGCATGAACCACAACTCTGGCTTACTTCCTGAATTATCTGCCCTTGCATCAATTTCCGTTTTACTCTGTATCTCCTTAACCCTTGGTAATTTTTATACAAAACTTTATGGTGACGTGTATATTGTCAAGGGAAAGTATTGCGACTAAGAGTTTATGAATTATCTCCCTTGTTTGACCTTGGCGTTTCACAACTTCTGAGCTGCTTCACCCTGGAAACTGATTTTTGGTGTACAAATAGTATTTGATGTTTTGTTTTGATAACATTGCAGTCATTAATTACAGAGTTGTTTCCCCTGTTTTGTCTGCCTGTCCATCCTTCTATAAACAATCTTGTTCATTCTGTAACTCCTTCATGACACTGAAACGGGCGTATTATGCGCCGCTTGCGAAGCTCTTGTTGTCGTCTGCTGAAATCGTCGTCTGCATCAAAAATCAAGAATATTTTGACAATATTGGTCTAACTAACTGTTGTAGAAATGATGTTTAGGCAGCAAATAGTTTGGATCTCATATGCAGATCAGGCCCCATGTTTGTGGGGCCTGATCTGGATCCAAACTGTTTGTCCAGATACCCCTAAAGGGGTATCCCGAATGGAATGGGTTAATTGCACTTTTTTCTGACAATGAGCAGACGGGCAAGACCCTGCCTTCCATAAAATTATTGTTATATTTTCAGGAGCTGCAAGCAGAGATAGCAGCAGAGAGGCTGGCAGAGCGGCTGCATATCAAATTGGAGCCTTATGACCCAGAAGGAGTTGACATGAGGTTTGTTGTATTTCTTATCCTAGGAGCAGTAAGCCAGGCCCCGGGGTTATAAAGCCTTTTCCATGCTCAACTCAGCTGCGCATGAAATTCTACCTGCCAATAAATAGCAAATTACTGATAAGTACAGGTACAGTTGTTTTCTTGCTCAGCTTAGCTGAGTATGAAATTTTCTCTGCTTATGAATATGAAAATGCCAACATCAGTTGGCATTTTCATATTTATCAACAGAGAAAATTTCATGCTCAGCTGAGTTGAGCATGGAAAATTTTTTATAACCTCGGGGCCTGGTCTGTGCAGTCTGTGCTGCTTGTTGAAAGTGTCAGGAAACAGCAATGGACTTGGCCAGATTCAAAATTAAAGAGTCCAAAACAGACAGAATTGCAAATAAAAAGAGGTTAACATCGTAAATAAGGGATAATTTCCCATATTTCTCCATAAAGACATGATGTGACTCCTCATTAGTACTGTCTCACCAAGATGGTTCTTATGACGGGTTAGAAAATATATTTTCAAGAAAAAGTTAGAAAAATTATCCTTAAAGCCCCACCTTATCTTGGGCTCTGACAGAAATCTGAATACATGTATGTAAGTAAGGTAATTAACAGGTTTAACCCCAAAGACTTGAATGGCAACCTTTGAGAAAAGTGCAGATCATGAAAAAGTCTATCACAGACATAAAATATGTGAAAGTGTCAAGGGCCATGCATAATTCTAATACACTTACAATTGTAAGGCGATGTCTGATTAAATAACATAAAAATTTTGTGACAGAACATCCTATGATATACTGTCGGAAACTCCTTGAAAAGTGAAAATGTGCATTGGAATGGGGATAAACTGCATTGAAAATTGTCACTTGGGGAAGTAAATTGTCGGTTTTATGGTCGGAAATATTGTTTTACAGCTCTGCACTGTAAAACAATATTTCGGACCATAAAATTAATCATTTACCTCCCAAATGCAATTCTGAAAATAGTTTTATCATGTGATGTTGCTGTTATTCAGTGACTAACGTCATGTCGTAAAAATTGTATGATAGCGTGTAATAGCATGTATATTCATTGACAACAACTGTGTCAACTACATTTTCTTTTTGAAATAATGTTCATTTCAAAGGCAATAAAATCCCATTTTATAGGGTCACATGATAAACAGAATCTTACACAAAAGGTCATTTCATATGAAATTTATGAAACTCACCGAAGGCTTGTTTCATAAAATTCAAAATTACCGCTCGTGTAAGATCCTCTATATCGCAAAATTCTTTCTATGTCTATTTCAGTTATGATGTGGTCATTACATAATGAAATTTATGAAACTTGCCGAAGGCTCATTTGATAAATTTTGTATAAAACAATCTCTCGTGTAAGACCCTCTATATCCCCAAATTGTTTCTATGTCTATTTTAGCTATAGAGTGAGCCACAAAGGAGGACAGGCCCACATGATTGACAGCGATGATGATGATAATGATATTGATAATGATGGAATAAAAATAATCAGTGACAGTGAAGAAGATTCCTGATATTAGTTGTGTCATGTAGAACTTTTATTTAAGATGTATGGGTACACCGTCTTGTTTTCCGCCATTTTTACGAAGGGGAACAACTTTTGTGACTTCCTGTTTGCTTCAGCCAGGCCGCGTAGCGCAATTGGTAGGGTACCTGACTCATAAGTCAGAGGTCCTGGGTTCGATACCCGGTCTGGCCACATACTTTTGTTTCTCCTTCCGCTGATTCAAGAAGGGCAGTTGTCAGTTACTGGTGAAAGTATGTGATCTTAGTACTGGTTAATTGCTTAGGAGGTCTAAGCCTGCCCAGGAATAGTGTGGTTAGGTTTAACTGACCGTCCCGACATGACCATAGCTGTTTACCGTGGATGTAAAGCAACAAATCAGTCAAAAAAAATCCTGTTTGCTTCTGTGAAAGATGAAGCTCTTTCAGTTGGGTGTCTGTACTTAAAAGAATTTGCTCCTAAGGGAGTTAATTCTTTCTTATAGGAGTTTGTTCCCACTGAATAGAGAGGCAAAATTGGAAATGACAGAGTTTCTTTCCATGAAAGTGTACCCATTCATCTTAAGATGAATGGGTACACTTTCAGGGGAAAGAACTCTGGGCCCAGTTATTCAAAGCATCCTTAGCCTAACAACTCGTTAAGAGGTCAACTCGTTAAGTGTTTTATGACTTGATAACCAAATTCACTGATATTTTTTGTTGAAAAAATGTTGGTTTATCTGAGATATTAACATTTGAAATTTTAACTAAACATTAACTAACGATGTCGTTAGTTTTGAACAACTGGGCCCTGGCATTTAAATTTTTGTATCCCTTCTCAATGGAATCAACTCTAAAATGAAAGAACTTGTTCCAAGAGGAGTGAATTCTTTTCTTTTCTTTTATAGTAGACTCAGACTCTGGCCATGAGGTCAGTTTTCCAATGTGTCCTTGTAAATGGCTTGATTTCATACAGTCAACCCTCTTTACTACGGCACTCATTACAACAGCAAAATTCTTTATAAAGTCATTTTGATTTGCACAGAATTGCTAAATTGTTCTAAATATGCATTCTTTACAACAGCAAATTCAGTTTAGCGTCAAAATTTTTGGAAATAAATGACATCCTAAATGCCGTCCTTGTAATGACGGTCCACTGTACAATGATAGCATTTGGTATAGATAAAGGACGTCATTGCAGGGTAACTGCACTTTATGACATAAAAATAGGCGTTTCAAGACCTGAGATATTATAGCTAATCTTAGTAGGGCCCAGCCAGACCAAGTCTGCGGAGGCCCTATAGTAATCACCTTGCATGCCAGCCTATGTCTACTTTTCACATGATGCACAATACCTTAGTTTGTGTGGTGAGTCATATAAATATGCAAATGATTTTATGCAATTAGCAGAGTTGAATATCTTTAAATGTTCCTTACTTGAATAAATAATGATCAGTTGTCTGGAATCAGTTATTTCTGATATTATATTTGCAATTCGAATGATTATTTTACATGCTACTGTGTCGTCGATATTCTTGTTTTTGAAAATAAATAGTCTTGCCGCCTGTGCAGTCTGTTCAGTGCATGTATAATTGATCCAAACAGTTATTGGGCATTATAGGTTTTGAAGTAAATGGATACACTTTCAGGGGAAGCAACAGTTGCCTCCCTTTCAGTGGGGTTCAACTCTTAAAGGAAAGAATTTGCTCCTAAAGGAGCTACTTCTTTCCTTAAAGAGTAGACCCATGGCTGTCCAAGGAAGCAAATAGAAATTCACAAAATCTGTATTACTTAGCAGTTTGCAAAACATGGCTGAAAAAGCATGAAGATATCCATACGATAGACTACACACAGTGCTTTGCACTGACTGTACTGCATATATAGGCTGCCTGGCTAAGGCGTGTCTTCTGATAAAATAGATCATTATACAAGCTGAAAATAAGCTGATTTTTATTTAAGAAATAGATCAGCTCTAACTGTGAATTGTTGAGTAATAATTTACTGTTTGGAAGTCAGTTGTAAAGTTGATCATATCACGAGCGCGGAGCGCGAGTGATATATCTACTTACAACTGACCGACAAACAGTGAATTATTACTCAATAATTCAATGCTAGAGCAGAACTATTTCGATTCTAACACTCAAAAACGCCAAAAAACTATTCTTTTCATTCAAACTCTCCCAACCTTCCTGCCAGCGCGTTCATGCTCCCACCAATATTCTTAATTGTATCTAAGACAACTGTACGTTACTATGGCAATTTGAGAAAGACAAAGAGACGTTACACAGCCTGAGGTCTCAAAACGTCACATAATTACGTCAGTAGTTGCAGTGACGTCAGCAACTAGACTCACATGCTCAGAGACAGTGAATTGTTGCAGAATAAAACGCAGTAACTTTCCATTGCTCCTATAGGCGCACTGTGTTAGAATGGTATAGAACGTGATTAACACCTTTTGATACACTTGATGTTGATATCTACCGGCCTAGGGTTTTTCCCATGCAAAATTACCTTCTAAAATTAGATTTCCTGGGATTTTCGCGAACTTATGTCTGCTGGTTTGTGCTTATATTAAATCTATATGTCGATCCAAGAACTAGTGATGTTTTTAGACCCAAACTTTCATGACATCAAAAATACATGCAGATGTGAATGACATCATATAAGTCAGCAACAGAGGTGGCAACAACCATCCACAGTTTGATGTATTAATGTTTCATAATGCCTAACTGCCCAGATAGACAGTACAATAATATGTCAAATTATACAATAAACAATTGTTGGAGGTCAAACAGCAAACACCAATATTAACCTCCCCTGTAGTTTCGGTCAGTACTGGTATTCTCTGGTTGACATCACATCATGCTCAATGCTTCAGAAGTCAGTAGTTGTATATGGGTATCTCTCCATGTTTTTCTGCCGTTTTTCAAAAGGGAGACAACTTCGGGGCATACACCTAAAAGAAAGTTTGCTCCTCAGATGGGGTCTACCTACTCTTAAAAGAAAAAATTTGCTCCTCTACTCAAATGGGGTCTACTCTGAAATGAAAAATAATGCTCCTCTACTCTTAAAAGAATTTGCTCCCCTCCTCTACTCTTAAAAAAAAGAATTTGCTCCTCTAATTCTGTTTTATGGCTTGGCTGGTGTGCAAACGAAATTTCCGACCATAAAACTGACGATTTACCTCCCCAAATGACAATTTTGAATATAGTTATCCCCTAAGTAAGGTCATTGGGCACACTTTCAGGGCAAGTAACTCTGCTTGTTTTATTTTCACCTCCCTTCTCAATGTGGTCTTCTCTTATTAACCCTTAATGCGCCAAAAAGCAGACGACAAAATTTACGTCTGCAGAATTTCAAAAAATGTTTGTCCAAGCAATATCATACTGAGATTTGAACACTAGAGGGCAAACTGTGTAGATTCAGATGAGGTGGCTCATTATGAGCCACCTCATCTGGATCTACACTGTCTGCAAATTTAACTATTTTAATTTTGGGCGCTTTAAGGGTTAAAGGTGAAGTCGCTCCTCTGTCCTCTAAGAGTATTTTTTTTTTTTACATGTAAACCCTTTTTCAGAAGGAATATGTCATCAAAATAAGCAAACCAGAAGTTACAAAAGTTATTTCCCTTTGTAAAATGGTGGAAAATCATGGAGGTGAATCCAGACAACTTTCTGGTGCATTGCAAGTTTTAAAGCTATTGCCATTTCACTTATTATGCCCCCAACTTCGAAGAAGTTGAGGGGGCATATTGCTTCCAGGATGTCCATCTGTACATCCGTCCGTCCATCCGTTAGTCACGCATACCATATCTTAAAAACTGTGAAATTTCATATCTGGATTTGTAATAAAAAAATAGATGACACATAATTTCTTCATGTCCGAGTTGTCTCCCTTTTTGGAGTTATGCCCCTTGAGAAAAATTCATAATGAAACCTTGTCAGCAAAATATCTCAAGAAATATTTAAGCTATGGACTTGAAACTTTACCAGCTTATTGGAGATGATGAGTAGATGAACTGATTAATTTTTGAACAAAATCCGTCAATTTATGTAGGAGTTATGGCCCTTTGAAAATTTTGGCATTTCAACTTTATCAGCAAGATATCTCAAAAAGGTTTTGAGCTAGGGACCTGAAACTTGGTCAGCTGATTGTAAATGATGAGTAGATGAACTGATTAACTTTTGAACAAAATCCATCAATTTTTGTAGGAGTTATGGCCCTTTGAAAATTTTGGCATTTTAACTTTGTCAGCAGGATATCTCAAAGTATTTGACCTAGGGGCTTGAACTTTTGCCATCTTATTAGGAAAATATTGACAGAAATCATTCAAAAGTCAATCAGTCAATCTATTTATCATCTCCAATCAGCTGACCTAGTATCAAGACCCTAGCTCAAATGTTTTTTGAGATATCTTGCAGCCAAGTTTAAAATGTCAAAATTTTCAAACTTGGCTGCAAGATATCTCAAAAAACATTTGAGCTAGGGTCTTGATACTAGGTCAGCTGATTGGAGATGATAAATAGATTGACTGATTGACTTTTGAATGATTTCTGTCAATATTTTCTAGTACTGACCATGCTCTTTTAGGATCAGGCATATGGTTAGGGGCATAGTGTTTTACAAACACCTTTTCTAGTTCATAATATTTATCAAAATAATGTTGGAGTTGTCCAAAATTGATAATAGACCTTATTTTTCGTAAAAAAAAAAAGAAAAAAAAGGAAAAAAATCCAAAATGGAGTACACAAACTCTCATTTCCTTTAATTTCATTCAATAAAGATCCGTCAAACTTATTAATATTTTGAGTTTGCACATTTTGATGGATTTATTCGTTTGTCTGTGACTTTTACACAACCTTTCATACATTCTTATGTACGGTAAATTGCCTAAATATTTGAACACTCAACACTGTATTCCTTACCATGGGCATGTAAAAAGTGTCTGTCCATCCAGTAACTGTTGCAAAAAATCTTGGTTGGCAAACAGTGTAGACCCTGATCAGACTGCTCCTCAGAGAGCAGTCCTATCTGAGTCTATACTATTTGCCTGAGGATTTTTATGAAGCGAGCTGGGTGTTCCATTTTTTTTTCTTTCAAAAATACTTTATATGGTGGACTCAAATAACTGCCTAAAAGTCCATTAAATGATTATTTGGTCGCATAAAGGCACCATTAATATATTTTTTAAAACATGAATATGTGACAGATGGTTAACTATTCATCATTAGATCCATATTAATTTCAGGAAATAAATTTTTTATCATTAACATTTGACCTGTATTTTAGAAAAGAGATACAGTTTATCACCAAAGCTATGTGTATACTTGTATTGACATTGTTTTAAAGAGTCTTAATGGGTTCAGGGATCTATTACAATTTTATGGAACCCCCAAAGATATGTATTTTCCTCTTACATATCTTGACACATCAGGATTTTATCTTGTGGGAACCAGCCCCTTATAACCACAAATACTATCTTGAGGGAACAAGACAATTTTGACCATAAGATACTATCACGACTGGCATGACCAAAAAATGTTATAATAAGAGAACAATACACTTATTGCTACAACATGTTTTCTTGACCTTGACAGCCACAAGATATTATATTGAGATAAAATTTCCCATTGAGGCCAGAAGATATAATCTTTGGAGAACAAAATCTGTGCGGCTTTATGATATTATTTTCATATCGAGGAACATGACCACTGTAGCCACAAAATATCTTTAGGGACAAGACCCTTGTGGTCACAACTTATTATCTTGAGGAAAAAAGACCACTGTGGCCACATTGCATTAACTTAAGGTGGTGATAATCACTGATTTGGGACAAAGACAAAAATCTGCATAACATACTCAAAATAACACTGATCTCCCCAAAACTTCGCAGATGCATTTATGTTGTTTCTCATAATTTAGAATCCCAAAATGCAGCATTTGTTAATGTTAAAAAGTGTTTTTATAAGGAAAGATCAAAGGGTAATTTTCTGCGAATAAATCTGAAAAAATAATATCGCTATTGAAAATATACTTAGTGCTTAGAGTACCTTGTTGCATAATGGAGAGCGTCCTAGCAATTATTTTTTTCAAACTCTTCCACACATTATCAGGCTGAGCAGATGAAAAAAGATGCAGTCTGTGTCCATTTTTTTTTGTCAAAACACACAGGTGAGACAGGTGAGACTATTTTAACAATGTTGAACAATTTCATCTACACACCACTGATCATGTCAGTAATGTATTATTTATACTGTAGGTGTTAACATAGGTATGCTTGCCTACCCTATATTTAATAAATGCGTCCAGTGTACATTTACTTTGTATATGGTTGAACATTTGAGAAAAAGCTACCGTTTTCATCTGGTCTACATTACAATTTGAGAAAGAGTTGGAATAAATAATTGCTAGGACGGTCTTCATTATGCAATAATGCACCTTCAGCACTAAGTAAATTTTCAATAACAATATTTTTTTCAGATTTATTCGCAGAAAATTACCCTTTGATCTTTCCTTATAAAAACACTTTTTTAAGCAGCATGTACATCTATTTTGTATTCTAAACTGTTAAGAACAACAAAAATAAGAAGTCTGCTAACTTTCAGGGAGATACATTACTTTTTTATGGTTTTATGCAGATTTTTACATTTACCATAAGTCACCACCTTAAGGAAACATTTCCACTCTGTCCACAATGTAAAATCTCAAGAGAACATGGCCACAAAGGCCTCAGTGTTTTATCTTGAGGGAGTATGCCACTGTGGCCACATTGTATCAGCTTGAGGGAACATGTCCACTATGGCCACATTGTATTATCTTGAGGGAACATGTCCACTGTAGCCACAATACATAACCTTGAGGAAACATGTCCACTGTAGCTACATTGTATTATGTTGAGAGAATTTCCACTGTGGCATCATTGTATAAGCTTGATAGAACATGACCAATGTGACCACATTGTATTATCGTGATGAAACATGACCTCTGTGGCCACAGTGATTTATCTTGAGGGAAGATGACCACTGTGGCCATAATGATTTATCTTGAGAGAGTGTGATCACTGTGGCCAGATTAGCTTGAGGGAAAACATGAACTATGGCCATAATGTTTTACTTTGAGGTAACATGTTTACTATGGCCATTATGTACTATCTTGAGGGAACATGTGCACTGTTAACACGCATTATCTTGAGGAAACATCCAATGTGGCCACATTGTGTTACCTTTAAGGGAGTATGATCACTGTGGCCACAACATATTATCTTGAGGGAACATGTACACTGGCCACAATGTATTATCTTGAGGAAACATTTCCACTGTGGCTGCAATGTATTATCTTGAGGGAACGACCACTGTGGCAACACCATTACTTTGATTAAACATGATCACTGTGACCCAATTGTACTATCTTTATGAAATATTACCACTGTGGCAACAATGTATTATCTCGAAGGAGTATGACCACTGTGGTCACACTGTACTATCTTAAGAGAACATGTCCACTTTGGCCACATCGTATAAGCTGGCGGGAATATGTCCACTGTTGCAAAATGTATAATTTTGAAGGATGGCCACAATATATTATCTTGAGAGAACATGCTGTTTGTGGCTATAAGGTTTTATTTTGAGAGTACAAGGCTACAATTAAAGGTAATGTAATCTTGAGAGAATAAAATTTGTTGTCTATTGAGGGAACAAGACGTTTAGTGTCATGAGTGATTTTTATGAGAGAACAAGACACTTTTGAGCACAGCATATTATCGTACGAGAAGAGGATCTTTGTTGCCACAAGTATTATCTTGAGGAATCGACAACCTTGTGGCCTAAATGTGAAAGCTTAGAACTTTATCGCTAGTATCAAGGTCACACTGTGCATTTAAACTTTGTGTGTAGGCTATAATAAAAACGTTCGTGTTCGCAGTATCTTAATACTCAAGGCACTAGGTGAGGCGCCCGTGTACTATGGACACATTTCTAGCTTTAAGCATAAAAGTAAAGTTATTTGAGCACAAATGCTTTTGGACTGCTACTGTAGACTTGTACGGAAATAATCATGTCTCATTAGATTTCATTGTTCATTCCGACTTTGATTTTATGGAATCAATTCAATAAAAGACTAATAAACAAAACAACAGACTGATGTCAAGGTTTTTAGTTCAAGGTTAATTGATTATTCAAATGTTTCTATTAGCACGTTTAAATTAAAAACCCAAAAATATTTGTTACTATTTTCATCAGTTTATTTATTAGCACTGTCACCATATACTATTAGACATGATCTGTAGAGAAGAACCGAATTCAAAGACAGTATACATGTACTATAAATATACAGAATATCGAATGGCATGTTCAAAACGTGTCTTAGAAGCGGCATGACTGGTTTTGCACACCAGCACGTTAAAAACAGTACATTTACTGAAATATGAAGTTTTACATCGACCACTATAGTGTATTTGGTGAAATAAAAACGCACTGTCGTCACGAAAAACTTGGGCGCGCATCTGCATTTATTGAAAATACACAATCTTCTTACGGCTCGCCATTATGGCAGCTGGGGAGCAAACGCGATCATTTTGTTCACGTAATGATCCACCATCGTTACAACAACAACAAAAAAAAAGAATGATAATAATAATAACACTTATTATTAAAGTAATAATGACAAAATTGAAAAATAATAATAAAATGAAAAATAAAAGACACTAAGATAAATAATAATTTAATGAAAAAAGAAACATACAATGAAAAAACAGGCAACCAAGTTCAGACATTCCATTCGAAATTCAGAAAAAAGGCGTTTTCCAGCTGTCGCATTCTTACAAAAAATGATGAATTGGACGATTGTTTATGTTCGTTATTTGTTGATTTTTTATGTAAGTTAATTAAATCAATATTTGGACGTTGATATGTTTCTGCTACGTCAACATAATTGAATATTCCCGAAATCATGTTTCAATTTAAAAAAAAGAAAGAAAGAAAATAAAAACGTCTTAGCTGTACCGCGAGAGATGGTACCTAAAAACATCTGCGAATAGTGGAGACATAAGGCCATTCTGCAGGTCTGCGCAATTCGATTTGAGTCTCCCTGTTCACATCAACACTTGTTAAACCCTGAGGAATCTTTTAAGCGAACAGCGAAGACTCCGATCAGTCTGCGCGGATGCGCAGGCTTATTGGAATCTTCTCTGTTCGCACAAGTGATGATAAGCATTTTTAGTAGCACGACACAATTTTTTGTACATTTCGTAATTTCGTAACATACAAACAACCCCTCATCAAAATATTTTGACATTATTAAGATTGATGAAACGAAAACAATAAATTCATAACAGGAAGTTATTCTATAAATAGCTCAAGCAGCAGCATTTCGGGCCTTCAAAAACGTAGGCCCGCTACATGAATGAATATTTTAAAAGTACATATTTGCGCCGTTTTTAGCCTATCTTGTTTATTATTATGGAGTGGATGCATATATTGCATAAAATTCAGAAAAATGATTGAGCGGTTACGCGTAAAAAATAGTGCCGTACCACGTGCAATTTATAGCCTTTGTTCCACCCCGTTTTTTTTGCTGAAATCGAATTGCCAGACCGCATATTCGCATGCGCAGACTGACGTGAGTCTTACATATGAGCCATATGACATCTTTTTTCTTCAGTCTTGTTTTATTTTGACTCGAATTTCTCAGTTTATTTTGATCCCCAATTTGCGTCGGCGTCGAAATATAACAACTCCAGTTTTTGGAGACTAAAAGACCGCTTGTGATGCAACCCGATAAGCTTACATCATGTCATTAGGTCCGCTCTCCAGAAACACTAGCATAACCTCTTTGCTATATGCAACGTAGCCACGGCCTCCTAATGTTACGGGTTTCCAGGAAGCATTGTTTGGATGTTGCATTGTAGGCAAATGTCTTTTCTGTTCAACACTGTATAGCATTAAAGTTCCTAACTTTGTGCATGTACAAGCAAGATTAAAAAGTCATCTCTCACAGAGAAAGAATATACAATCAACTTTCGATAACTTGAAGTTCATCTCAAACTACTTATACCTGAAAGTAAATTTTCTGGTTGCAGAATATTTGCTTTCGAGACAGGAGTTGATATATAAGAAAACTAGGACATATGTCCAATTTCGATATCTTAGATTGAAGGTCTTCCAAAACTACCGATATCCCAAAGTAAATATCCTGGTTCCAGAAAATTTACTTTGAGATACCAGTAGTTTGAGGAACAGGAGTTGAAATATGAAGAAAAATGGGAAATGTGTCCAATTATATTCTTTGATACACGAGGAGCGGTCGAAGAATTCTAACCGCACCATCTTTTTAAACCTTTAGAGCGAATTTGAGTTATTGATTTTAGACAGCCATTCTACAGAGCAACAATCACCAAATTTTGGGAATTTTTCTTGATTATCAATTGGATAACACTTCACCTTTACAGTTACCCCCATGAGTGCACTATATAGCTCTTTGACCGACCATAACTTTAACAGAGTCAAACATTTGCAATTGTTTTTTCCTACAGCATCCGGGTAATTGATGATATATGCAACATAAATATATTCCATTTCAGCATAAAAAGCAAAACTTTAATTTTCAAAAAATGTCTAATTTGAGGTTCCTGCAGACAGTGCACAATCGGAGTCGCATGCTCTGCGTGCACAGAAGCGGATATCTTTTAACTCTTTCTGACAAAAATCATGTAAGGTGTGAATGTTTAAACATTGTTTGATTTTGCTCACCATGTTCCTAACAAACAGGAAAGTAGAATATGGGTCTCTAAAATTCAGGGTTGCAATATTTAAGGGTTAACGGTAAAGCCACCAGATGCCAAAATATTTTGCATTTCCATCAAACTATAAACAGATCATCATATTTTTATGCATTACAACAAGAAGCGTTTAATCTTGTAAAATGTGAAGACTGATTTTTCAAAGTAAGGCAAGACAAATAGATTTTAAATGTTATTTTAAAAAATATGCCACCCCTCTTCTGTTTAAGGTAAAAAAGGAAACTTTCGCCAAATATTTTTGAAACTTCCATCGAAAGCTAGTAAATGGCAACTAATCACATTCGTGTTAAGCACGCATGCGCAGATTTTCTGTAAGTATCTAAGGCTTAGAACTGTTCGATCGCTCCTCGTAAGAGAGTACATGTACATTGAGATCATTGTTTGAGGAAACTAGAGTCGACTGTATTCTTTGAGACTTTCCTATGGTTGAGCCATTGTGGAACAAAAACTAAATCCACACCTTCCTGTTGTTCAATTTTGTTGACCTTTTTATAAATATTTTCACGTGTACCTCTAAGAATAATCAATTATCAGAGGAAGGGGTTTGCGCATTTGCTGAGCAAGCAATAAAGACAGATCTTTAGTTAACCATGTTAACCAAAAGTATGTTATTGTAATATATTTAACTTTCAGTTTGTAGCTTTGCACCGAATTTCCTTGACCTGTGGTCACTGTTAGATATATTTTTATAGCAAATTAATGAGGCTAAACTAACATACTTCAGGGAGCATGAAGGATAAACAATGCAGTCTGTTTATTTATCAGCGACAAGCAAATTATTTTGTTTTGTTTGAATAGTTATCTGCAAGTTATGGCCAGCGCCGAACTTGGAAGTCGGGGCCTTGGAATTCTGCACCATTTGGGTCAAATTGTGTCTGATGTTAAGTTTACAAGATGTTGCGGCTGCGCAGTGCACAGTCCTCTAAAGGACACAAGAAAGTGGCACACAAAATGCTGCTAAGTGATGTTCTAACAGATCCGGCCTGTGCGGCAGTAGTACAGTGCCACGTTGGCCTTTCTCGGCCGGAGGCTCGCGGGAATGTGGCCTTAGTGGTATCCTACACTATAGTCAGTGGCCATAATATTTCATCGAATTCCAAATTCCCATTGACTTGCATGTATTTCCAAGTTTACTTTTAGAATATATTGTGGGTTAAAAACTAAAGTTATCGTTTTGAAACTTATATGAAAATAAAGCAAAATAAACTTTACTTTGAAATATGAGCCGCGACACGACAAAACCAACAATGTGGTTGTGCGCCCAGCGCAGACTCAGATCAGCCTGGGCATCCGCCCAGTCTGATCAGAGCCTTCGCCGTCCGCATGGAGGTAGCTTAGACCCTTAGCTACCCTTTAATTGCTTAGCAAAGAGTCTGATCAGACTCAGCGGATGCCCAGGCTGATCTGTGTCTGTGCTTTGTGGACAACCACTTTGTTGGTTTTCTCGTGTCGCGGCTCAATTATAATTTATTTAAATCAAGAATTGGTTTCTGGATTGGTTTCTAAAAATATTGTTTGTTTTCACATTCTCCTCTTTTCGAGTGTTAGATTCCTCAGAATAGATAGTTTATGCGAAAAGGATGGGTGGATGGATGAACTTATTGCGATTTTACGTCCTTTTTAACATTATTTCAGTCATACCCGGTATCAGGACGATGGGTGGGTGATAATAAAATACTGTATGCAGTGGAACCCCGTTTAAGATTGCAAAGATTTCCGTCTACAGCGGGGCTCTAACCCGTGACCGCTAGCTCAGCAGGCCAGAGCTTAACCCACTGAGCTACGAGGGCTCCTGTATGCAAAAAAGGCTGTATATGATCAGCCTGGGCGGATGTGCAGGATGATCTGTCTACGCCATGAGGTACATTAAGGTTCGCAATACTGCCATAGATGGAATGCATGCTCAGTAGCATAACAACACACGTTGCATGCACACAAAGAAGATGCATCAAAGGTGCAAGTTTCCTGGTCAAGTGCTAACAGATACTTTAGACTGCACTGCACTATAATAATTTGTGAAATATTAAGATCAATTACAATTTCGGTATCTTTTGATGTGTACATAAAATGGAATCTCCTTGTTAGCCTTATGCACGTTGCTATTGGGTCACCTTTATCAAAATACAAGCTCACGCCCTTTTCAGATGTCAGATATTTCCTTTACAATTTGTGGTAGTTTTTTTTATTTCATTTATTTATTTTTTTTTTAGATGGCCTTCATCAATATCCCAAGTTTAGGTCCCTGTCCATGTCAATATTCCTTTAAAACATTTGATTTTTTTTCTTCGTTTGTTAGTTTGTTTCTTTGTTTCCTTCTTCCTTTTTTCCTTTTAAATCGTGCAATTTACATGATCGTCATATAAAAACCCGGTCTTCATACGGTTTGGGGTCTTAGTAAAAAAGGGAGATAGCAACTCCTCTCATTTACTCTGATCACAGGACACTGACGTTGCATCTATGGAACCAATACAAAAGTTTCTGTAATTGGTTGTTAAGGGTCTTTGAATGTTTTTTTATTGATACAGCGTCAGTTTCCTGTGCTCTGATTAACTTCCTTCAGGTCTTTAGATCTTTCCACAGTGTTTAATTGTGTTTAATTTGCAAGAAGAGTATCTTAATTTAGTTCTGTCTCTTTTACTTCTAAATCTGTCATCGCTGACACAGAACACTGGCGGATGGCACAGCTGACTAAATGTTTCGAAACATTGCATAAACTGCGAGCGAAGGTTCAGATCCCCAGTATTAAATTAATTGAGCCGCGACACCACAAAACCAACAAAGTGGTTGTGCGCCCAGCGCAGACGCAGACTCAGATCAGCCTGGGCATCCGCTTAGTCTGATCTGGGTCTTCGCTGTCCGCATGGAGGTAGCCTAGACCCATAGCTGCCCTTTAAGCGCTTAACGAAGAGTCTGATCAGACGGGGAAGATGCCCAGGCTGATCTGAGTGCGCTGAGCGCACAGCCACTTTGTTGGTTTTCTCGTGTCGCGGCTCAATTTTACTGATCGTTCCAAGGTGGTTCTTCTGTTGCGGTCCTTACTTTTACTTGTTCATGTTGTCCGTAAACCTGTTTCAGTTGGGGTAGCTGAATGACCATGTGTTTGGGAAAGAGCTGATTATTCGTTTTCACACCGGATAGGCGGAAAGCGAAAACGCTCATGCAGTCGACGAACGCAGATCAAAAACCATTATAGAAACAGCGTTTTCGATTGCAAATTGTCGCCAATTTCCAATCAAAAAAGATGTTTCTAATGGTTTTTGATCCGCGTTAATCGATTGTTAAAAACGTTTTAGATTGTCGCCTACCCGGTATGGTTTTGCCTTGCGTGTTTTTCGTGGACCGTTCAGGGGCGGATCTAGGATTTCTGGAGAGAGGGTTCAAATTTAAAAAAGGGGGGGGTCGTTTTCTTGATTTTCCCTAATTTTTCAAAAAATTCTCCATGAAAATGAAATAACTTGGTCTCCAAGGGAGGTTCGAGCGAACCCGCTGAAGCCCCTCTGGATCCGCCACTGCCGTTCTCATTTTATATACATACTTCTTTCCCTTTTGGTATTGAGGGTGGGGTATGGGATCCGATTGTATTAGTTGGTCTCCCTAAGGGGAACTAATTTCTTTTCAGTGTTATTAATGAAAAAGGAGACGTTAATGAAAATGGCATTTTTTCTTTTTTTTGTTCCTGAATGGTGAATTTCACGGCCGTTTCCCGTGAAAGAATTCCCCTTTCTCGTGAACCATTTACATTTCTAAACTGACACACCATAAAACAAAATCGGTAGATTTTATGGGCAACCAGCTGCCAGTCCATTTCCCGTTATTTTTACGGGCGTCTGCCTGTAAAACTTTATAGAAATCTCGATATGGTAGAGTTATTCTAGCCTATACTAGAGTTATGCTAACTGACCGCAGTCGAAAATATCTTTATAGTGCTGTAGGGCTATTTCTCTGCTGTAGGGCTATTTCTCCAAAACATTACCTGTCTTATTTTACCCTACTTTGCGTGATGATTCCGCCAATGTTTACGGGCGGCCGTAAAGATTATGGGAAATGGACTGGCAGCTGGTTACCAGGTATTCTACCGTAAAATCTACGGATTTTCTTACAGTGTTCCTTAGTCATAACAACCGACTTGAAGACAAACTGTTAAATATGCTTTGCATCTGACAAAAAATTAAACCACAAGTCTATGAAAAACGCTGATATAAATTTCAAACACAAACTTAATATGAACAATATTGAATGACATAAACGATATAAAAAGGAAGCAGATGTCAATTTCGGTTTAATAGTGGTTTGGAACATGAATAAATTAAAGTAAAAATAAAAATAACAAAATAAACATTTAAGACAATAGCCTACCGTGTTCACAGGGTATAATTGATTCCGCTAATTTTCGCTTTATGCAGAGACTGTACATCATATTTAGCTTCCGCCGAGACTGTCCGCGATCTCTTGCTTCCTGCCGAGACGTCTGTACATGATAAATGGCTTCCTGCAGAGACTGTCCGCGTGATTCTGCTTCCTGCCGAGGCTCTCGGCAGGAAGCAGAGTCACGCGGACAGTCTCGGCAGGAAGCCAATGTTCGAGGACAGTAGTCCCTGCAGGAAGCAAGAGTTCGCGGACAGTCTCTGCGGCAGCCAAATGTGATGTACAGTCTCTGCAGGAAGCGAAATTTGGCGAAATCGATTATACCCTGTGGTGTTGTCTACAAATAACCCGGCAGTGTAGTCGACGTGAATCAGACTCACCTGCAGGAGAGTTGGCATAGTTTAAAGCATTGACTGGAATGGAGTGGCATGGGCAATACTAACAGAGAAAGTCAATTTTCGCAAAACTCTTTTGAAAGAACAGTGAAATCCTGTCTTGTTTTAGTGGAAGCTAATTCTTCATCCCAGGCTACAGGAGCAAACTAACCTTTTCGAAGCCACGCCTACTTTAAAGAGGAATGCATCCCTTCATTAACTGTAAGGTAAATCACGATCTTATTGTTGGACATTGAACACATGCGATTTTGTTTGTGGGACTATGTTACATGCTAAGTTGTCGCTGTACTGGTCAGTAATACACTATCAAGTGACTTTTGAGTGACTTTGTGGGTGTGGCTCGGAAAGGTCTATTGTAGCCGGTGGAATTTAGATTATTCCACTTATTGTATTCCATTCAATTCCAGGATTTAAATTATTCCTTACTAGTTTAGAATAATTACCGTAACCGGTTACGATATTCCACTTTTTCCGGTAATAACGGTATTTTGGGGTTTCTCTGATTCATGGTAACAAAATCTGATGGTCTACCTCAAGGAAATACTACATCTTTTTTTCAGTCTTATCACGCAATTTTACAACAAAACGCAAATATTCTACAATTAAAATAAATCTATAAAATTTGGTATTTAAATGCATGCATAATGAGAGAGTGGTTTGCATTGTTTTGAAACCAGGGCTAAATTAATTAGTATTTTAATCTGTGGTTGTGGGCGCTTCGGTCTGATATTTTATTTGCAGGATTTCCTTATTTACCAACACGACCCGTACCGTGCGAAAATCTGCCTTCGGAAATCTGCTAGTTATACCACACTTACCCACTTTAGCTCGAAATATTTCGCAGTCAGCAAGGTCTATAATGACAAGGGTGGCTTAAAATGGTTATACCGTGGTTTGTCCGCCTGTTCGGGAAATAATCCACTCGCTAAAACTCGTGGATTATCTCGCACAGGCAGACAAACCATGGTATAACCTACATGTATGATACCAAGGTCAGCCTTCACGTATCTTGAGCTGCGACTCGAAAAAGGGACGCATACCGCCTTCCTTTGCAAAATATTAGAGTCAGACCATCTGGGTCCTCATCAACAAACCAGTAGTGGTGATACAAACCTTTATCAAAAGATAAATAAAATAAAAAGACAGGGTGTTGAACAATCTAAATATAAAGGATTAGTATTAAGATTTTACATTATTGGCACCATTATCATTATTACTAAAGCTATGATTAGGTTCGTATGGGCCTATAGGGTGGAGAGTTCAGTAGGACGCCCGGATAGCTCAGTTTGGTTGTCCGAATAGCTCAGTAGAATAGCTCAATCATGAAGGCGTCTGTATAGCTCAGGAGGGCAGCTGGATAGCTTATTATGGTGCCCGGCCGGGAAATACAATGCGAAACTACTGTACCCTTGCTGTCAACCATCCATGCAGTTTTCAGCGCTAATGCAACCCGTCGGAAGCGAACCTGCGCTGCAAAGATAATATAGCTAATCTTGAATCAAACCTCGTTACTGGCTGGGCTATTCGGGTGTCCATCTGTGCTATCCCATATATAGCTGAGAACTACTTCTGGCTTTGTTTCCCGACAGAACGGTTCTCTGACCTAATGATCAGATTAGATAGAATCAGAAGAGAGGAAAAAAGATAACTTCCATTGCACAGTCAGCTCTCGATATATCGAACACTGATATCCCAAAGTACCCTCTAGTATAAAAGATATAGTTTGGACATAGTTTTTTTTTCTTCAATTTTATTAACAGTTCAACTCGTAGAACTCAAACTACTGATATCTCAAAAAACCCTCTTGTATAAAAATACAGTTTGGACATTTTTCTTTATTTTAACAGTTCAATTCCTGTTACAACAAACTACTGATATCTCAAAGTAAATTTTCTGGAACCAGAAAATTTACTTTGAGATATCAGTAGTTTGGGAAGAATTTCGACTTTGAGATATCGATAGTTGACTATATATATATATATATTAAAGTGCGATAAATGACTAAAGGTGTATTTGCATGCACAATCTCTCTTTGTGATGCGGTTGCCAAACACGCCCATGACCAGTCAACTGCTTTATCTGTCTGTTTGGTCTTGTTTCTTCATTTCTTGGTTTTTGACATAAACAGACGGAGCAAACTGCACAAACCGTTCAGAAAATGAAGACGTAAACTCAAATATATTTGGCGTGGTTTAAAATGATTTAAATAGTGTATGCTTTTATTTTTTTGTAAAATAAATTAGAAACAGAAAAATACAACAGCTGAAAGGTTTGTTTTTAGGTCATGAACAGATTCATTTCCTCTAGGTCTGCTATTTCCGATTATTAAATTGCTCATCGCTCCCACTGGGCGTATCTTTAAAGAATGTATTTATGATGATGTGGGGGTGGTCGGATCGGGCGATGGTGCTGGGTAACTTGCAGTGCAGGGGCATCCTATTTATTTGGATAATAGTAGGACAAGGGCCCACTGTGCTTGCAGTAGGATCGGGTGGGGGTGTTCTTTTGATATTTTTTCTTTACCCTGTCATACCTCTTTTCTTTCTCCCTCTGTCTGGGAGACAGCTCGATATAGACTGAAATACTGTCTCAAAGGGTCGTTAAAAGCAAAACAACCAACCAACTATTGTGATGGTGTTCCGCCACAGGCTAACCAGACTGACATAGGCCTGGAGCTAAGGATAGAGAATACGTGTTTCAAAATGTCTCACAAGGTTACATCTGAATGCTTTTTGTATTGAAATTTTGTCTAATTTAAAAAAAAAACAAAAAAATAAAAAGGAAATATACAAGTGCTCAAATTTTATTGTCGATTTTACAAAATTTCTACACGCACAAGTATATTTGCATCTAGAAAGCTACGCCAATGGGTGCAAGTAGGTCAATTATTTCAAAATTATGTCAAGTTCATATTAGATATCATTTTAATAATTATGTCAAGTTCAAATTATTACGGAGATTTACTAGACATTCACTTCATTTTGGATTTATAAATACAGGAGCACAAAAAATTTAAAAGTCAAAATTCCTGTAAAAGATCAATTACTTGGGCGGTTGTCACTCATTTGTTATTGATATGTTACATTAGAAAACATACAATTCAGAGTTATTCTGTTATCATCTTAGTTTTTTCCTTATTATTATGGTGACAGTGCGTTGTCTTTTACAGTTTTAGATGTATCATACTGCGACGCCCGTCCAGGCGCCGGTGTGTGTGCACATTTGAATGGCATTAATTTGTGCCGTATCTAAATTGGCTCCCGTTTCTATGCACTCTTAAAATAATTATGCTGGTGATTTGTGGTAACAACTACTACTAATAATAATAAACAAAATGAATAAAATGATAAAATTTAACGTATCTCCAGACTTCTTATTTTTGTTATTCTCTACAGAAAGAGACAGACATGCTTAATAACAATGTTTTTAATTAGGAAAGATCAAAGTGTAGTTATAACAGGAGATGAACTAGATAAGCCCCTGTCTTCTGTTCAGACCCATTTGCTGTTGTCTACTCATAACTTCCATAAAGTGTTATTATTTTCGCAAACCTCTAAAATTATAACATCCTTATTTGAATATATATTTAGGTCTGAAAGTTCTTTAATACATTGAGAAAAACGTCCCAGCATTATTTATTTCAATTCTTTCTTAGATTGTAAGTTACAACAAATGGAAACAGTAGCATATTCTCAAATGCTCTATCATATTTCAGGTACATTCATACTGTATACATTCATTAAATGTAGGATATGAAGGTATGCATCGCACAGTTAGTGTGAAAACTACATTACAGTGACCAAGACGGGCGTGTTAGTGAAATTGCTCAACCTTGAAACAGTAGACTTCTCTGTGTTTTCTTTACAATTTTGACAAACATTTGGACACGGGCTAGTTTTTTTATCTGCTCATACTGACAAAGTTTTAAAGAGTTGGAAAAAACAACTTCTGTGGTCTTCTTCTCAATGTATTGAAGTTCCTTCAGACCTAAATACATCAATAACGATGCTATTTCTTTTAGATTTTCGCGCAGGAAATTACCTTTTGAACTGTTTTCATATGAATATTTTTTAACATAAACAAGTCAGACATATTGGGATTCTGTGAATTGTGAGATCAACATAAAGCAGCCATCTGCTAACGATTGGAAGATCTGTTGTCTTTTCAACACTTCCTGTCGATTTGTATATTCCCCACAAATCGGTGATTATCACTACTTTTTTAGGAATGATAAGGCAAAGTAAGGATCTCCTTTTGCTTTTCCAACTTAGACTGCAATTTTAATTGGGGTATGAGGACGGAAAAGGGGGCGCAAGCAGGATGTGAGGAAATGGGGTAATGACATATATTTTTTTATTATTTTGTGGCTTTAAGTGATTTTGAAGCATGTGTGTGGCAGTACCTAGCAGTCTTGTACAATTGAACCCTGCAACAACACTTCGTCAGTGGGGACAAAACTTACCTGCGTGTTGCGAAAAAATAATTTACCCAAGAAACACAACCAGAGGCATGAGTTAATTTTAGAAAGACTCTACGCATGGCCTGTTCGAAACTGTGGGAAAAATTGTTGGAAGCAGACAAGGGTGCTTTAATTCTATCTCCCTTTCTCTTGGCCATCTTTTTTGAAAGAATCGTTAAGCACTAGCCTGCTGATTTAGCGGTCCCGAGATCGATTCCTGGGGAATGAAATCTTTTCAATCGTAAACGGGGCTCCGTTGCCCTGTCTTACATTGTCACCCTCCCAATCGTCCTGATATGACTGAAATACTGTTGACAAGGGACGTAGAATCACAAGTCATCCATCCATCCATTGGAAAGAATCATGGAATAGCTGCGTCAGAGTATTCTCTGTTCCCTGTTTGATGTTCAAGATCTACTTATGGCAGTCCCTTGCCACCAAAGATAATGCAACACGAGTCGGATGTCTGAACTTTACTTGGCCTTTGTTTAAAATGCTTGGATTGATACAAAAAGGAGCAAAGCCACGTGTACCTCTACTCTAAAGCATGTTCAGACTGCCAGCTCTGATCAGCGTGTGCGTCCAGTCATCCTCATTAGAGTCTTTGCATTTCCATATATAGGACCCGATGTATATGGAAGCGCAGAAGGGAGGTACTTGAACAGACTACGCGAATGTTCGAACTGATCTAAGTCTTCAGGGAAAGAATAAGCCCTGTCTTGCGTGAACGATGTATGTACTTTTGTTAAATAATCTGCATGGATTCATTATCAGTCTGAACATTTCTATACATATGGATTATAAAAATTATAAAAATTGTTTCCTTTCCCCGTTTTGCCAAAATAGACTTTCATACATGTAATAGCACACGGTGAGCAGCGAAGAATTCAAGAAACATATAGTTTAAAAAATACTAAGAAATTTTCCTTGTTCCTAATTTAGAAATAGATGAAATATTTTAGATATTTAACCAACAGGGATGTAAATCCAGTCAAAAAATTTGATAACGCCCAAAAAGACGTCACATGCAATGTATTGCGAGAAAAGCGGTCTTTCGACAAATTCCAAAAGCTTGGAGGTGATCACATTCACGTTAATCTGGAAACGCCCTTGTAATGTTGTTGTTGTTTTGTTGCTTTACGTCCACGGTAAACAGCTATGATCATGTTGGGATGGTCAGTTAACGTAACCCAACTATTCCTGGGCAGGCTTAGACATTTTAGGTGGTTAACCAGTACTAAGTGCACATCCTTTCGCAAGTAACTGACAACTGTCCTTCTTGAATCAGCGGAAGGAGAAACGAAAGTAAGTGGCCGGACCGGGTATCGAACCCGGGACCTCTGGCTCTTGAGTCATACACTGTACAAATTTCCGTATATTTTATGGTAGAATAACTGGAAACCAGCTGCCAGTCCTTTTCTCGTTATTTTTTACGGGCGCCCGTAAAAATGGCAGGAATCAGTAAGCAGAGAAGGACAGAATAGAACAGGTGTCATGTTGGTCAGATAGCCCTTCAACAATACAAAGTTATTTTCGAGTGCGGCCAGTTAACATAACACTTCCATTTCGTAATTTCCAACAATGCTTACAGGCGGGAAAAGAACTGGCATCTGGTTGCCAGTTATTCTACCGTAAAATCTATGGACACTTACAGTGCACGCGCTACCAACTGCGCTACGCGGCCCGGCCTCTGGCTCTTGAGTCATACGCGCTACCAACAGTGCTACGCGGCCCGGCCTCTGGCTCTTGAGTCATACGCGCTACCAACTGCGCTACGCGGTACGGCCTCTGGCTCTTGAGTCATACGCGCTACCAACTGCGCCACGCGGCCCGGCCTCTGGCTCTTGAGTCATACGCGCTACCAACAGTGCTACGCGGCCCGGCCTCTGGCTCTTGAGTCATACGCGCTACCAACTGCGCTACGCGGTACGGCCTCTGGGTATCAAATACCTAAATTTATTCATTTAGTGTCAAATTAATAACACTCTTTAGGAGAAAATGAGACAGACGGGGTATGTAATATTCATTTATGATAATCGTAGACCACTGTTGTGTACCTAAAACAAGGCACGGCGATATTTTTGTACATTTAGTCTGTTACTGAATATATGTGCACTGTAAAACATTTCCATAGATTTTACGTTAGAATACCTGGAAACCAGCTGCCAGTCCATTTCCCGTTATTTTAACGGGCGTTTGCCTGTAGAAATGTTTTTGAAATCACGATATGGTAGAGTTATCTTAACTGGCCGCACTCGAAAATACCTTTACAGTGTTGAAGGGCTGTATGGCCTAAACAATACCTGTCTGATTCTACTCTACTCTGCGTGATGATGCCTGCCAGTGTTTACGGGCGCCCGTAAAAATAACACATTTTGTCGTGTCGCGGCTCAATTGATGTCAGCTCTGGAAGAAAAATGTATTAAAGCTATTCGGGAATATTTTTCGACTTATTTAGTTTGTAGTCAAGAAAATTCAAATGACTTAGCTGCGTACGTCCCGTTTGCACTCAGGCCTACTCAGTCATGATCTAGGCAGTTCATTAGACAGAGCGTGATACCTCATTAGATTGAACTTATTGCCAATAAAGGACATAAATCGTCCAACACTTTCAATAATACCTCAGAAAATGGCATTTAAAGCTTCGTTCACTCAGGCAAAGTTTCTGTGACAAAGTAGGTTTGGCATAGAAAAATTTGCTCGTGTGAATGGAAAAATATGCCACATTTTCATTGCCAATTTATATGGTAAATTTTCTATAACAAACAAAATTTGTCTGTGTGAACAGAAAAGGCCGAGTTTCAGCCTATGTTAATTTTACATAGGAATCTGCCCACGCTTAGATTTCTTTTATTCTTTGTACATGTGTTGCCTCAGGACTAACAGTGTTGCTTATGGATTATTTACCTCAGTTCACCCGCTCAGCATAGCACAGGGTTGACTTAAGTAACCTATATCCTGAAAATGAGGTTTCCCTAAAAATGCCGTTTCTAGAACTATCAAATTTTCAGATTTTGCAATTTCATTTATAAACTTAAATCAGTGAATTAATGTGAAACATTTTAGAAATATGTATATTCATGTTTCAAGAAATGGGTTATGTATAAAATATATTTTGTTTGGTATAACCCCTCAAACTCAGCTTAAAACCACATCTATATCAAAAATCAAGTATCAGTTAAAGTATGATCCAGTTGTTGTCAAGATTTTATACTAACCATAAATCATGCTGTATACCTCTAATATGTGTACAAGAAAATTAAAGAAATTCTGAGCACGGTAAACTTTACTTCAGGACTGCAGAATGTGGGCTGTCAAGCACCCCAATACATTAGAAAAGCATGATCTTGTTGAACTGTATTTTCGTTTCTTGATTCCCCATATATATGTTACATTAAAGTAAACTATACCATCTCTGTATTATCCCAGTTCAGATTAAAAAGCATATCGATGAAAATGTCGCCTTGTCCAAACCCAAACCCATTAACACCAGAAACTTTTCAGATCAAATCTTTTTCTTTTTGTTTTTCAAAATGATAACCCGGTAATTATTTTACCTAGACTTTTGGAAATCAGGAAAACTATTTTAGAGCCCTGGCAGTTTTAACTGACACTTTTTGGGCACTGGTTTCCTCATGGATTGTTGCTGTAGGCTCAGCTTTAGTTCTATTTGATCAAATTCAGATTCTTTTCATCACCCATTGTCTTACACCTGTACAACATACGGATACATTTGGATTAACATAACCCTGATGCCGTGAGGTCGACTTCTGGTTTTCGGAATACCTACGGTCGGGTTGCAGGCCTAGGATTAACAGTACCAAAATAGACACTTCCAATAATACTGATGATAGTCAAGAAGTGAGTAAAATGTCAGTCCTAAATAAGTTGCATCTTTTCACAACTGAAAACTTATTTAATGTTGCTGTTTCTCAACATAAGTGATCTGTTTGCTGTCAGTATGTTGATGATGGGTTGAGCAGTCTTATCAAGCTTGCGAAGTGTCAGCTTATCTTCCATCATTAAGTGTTGTGCCCAGATGATTTGGATGATTTGCCTATTTCCTTGTTTGTTGTTTGATTCTTTAGTGCACGGACACTTGATGCTGACAGGTGGTACTGATGGAGTCTTGCCTTACGCCTGTTCAATGTATAGGTACAAGCCAAAATCTTAAACAAATTAAATTCAGGGCACTAACACTTAATGCAGTCAATAGTTGAAATAAAAGTAATGGATCACACTGTCTGTGATGTAGGCAATGTAACGACACAAGCCATCACACTAGAACTTGATGCAGGCAGTAGTTAAGTTAGAAAGAAAAGGCGAAACATCCTGCCTTACATCTAGAGACAACTACAGATACAAACCTAAAGTTATCTTCAATATAAAAACCCTCTGGGCACTGATGCATGAAAAAATAGGGTAAACATTGAATTAATTTTACCTGGTCATCTTTCATTTATTGTTCTGTACAGATGATAGAAAATATGTTGACTGTTTTGGGTGATTACTTGTTTGCAGAAGTGTGAGTCTAAACATTAAAATTACTTTTCATGTTTGATTATTTACAGTCGTTTTTTTTTTTGACAGATTTTTCAAATTCGATTGACTATAACAAATATTTCTATAGGTCAACATATAAGTTTATGGCATCAGAATAATTCTCAGGGTACCTGCAATTCATTTCAGTTGGCAACAAATGCATTCAAATTATACTGTTAATTTGACGGGTTCTAACTAAGCCCTACCCATCATGTCTAATAAGGGGTTCTGCAAGGTGTGACAATAAGCCCTGCAGTACTTGAATTAAATTAATAAACCCATTTCATTAATTGGTTTACCCCAGGTAATCAAAATATTAAGTATGAAGAAAATCTAAGCGTGGGCCATTTTGAAACACCCCCTTTGCAATAGAATATGTAGCAAAGAAACTAGCCATGGAGATGAACACAGACAACTTTGCTCATAATCAAATCATTTTGATTTTGAACAAAGTATATTTAACAAAGAAAATGTGGCACAGTTGGCCGTTTTCACGGGCAAAGTTTGTTTGTCCAGGTAACTTTGACGTGAATTCTTTGTTCTTGTGAACACGGCAGCAAATATTTCATTGCCAAAGTTTTTTTTCGACAAAGATTCCATGCCGCATTTTTCTTTAACAAATAATTAGCTCCGTGTAAACGCAAAATGTTTGCCAAACTTTCTTTTTTACAGTTTCTGTGACAAAGAAACTTTGGTCGTGTGAACGAGGCTTTAGTTAATGGATGCAATTGTACATATATGTACATGTAAATGTGCCACTAAAGCATAATGCTTTTTTTTCTACAGATCATGACTAAATAATGCTAATGTAAACCCACAACAGTAAAACTGTTCTGAAACTCGGCATATATATATAATCAACATGTTCTTAAAATTAAATATAATACATCATAATTTGTCAATGATTATAATTTGAATATATATTGACAAAATTATGTTCCATGACATGGCAAAAAGCACACATTATTATGTACCATACACACCTCTGATGACGCTTGAGATGCAAATATGAATTACGTGGAACTCTTAGACCAATAGTAATAATAAACAAATGAATAAAGTTCTGTTACGTCAACAATTTAGTGAATGCCCACGTCAAAAGAGAGGAACCTACAACATATGAGCCGCGACACGACAAAACCAACAATGTGGTTGTGCGCCGAGCGCTGACTCGGATCAGCCTGGACACCCGCCCAGTTTGATCAGACTCTTCGTTAAGTACCCAAAGTGTAGCTAAGGTTCTAAGCTACCGCCATGCGGACAGCAAAGACTCTGATCAGACTGGGCGGATGCCCAGGCTGATCTGAGTCTGCGCTGGGCGCACAACCACATTGTCGGTCTTGTCGTGTCGCGGCTCAATTATTTGATTATTATTTTTTTAAACAAACGGTGAACGTTCCTTGAGCCACGAATACTTGCCAGAATCATTCACTGATGCACATACATAAAATGCAACAAGGAGCTTAGAGACAGAGTTTCGTCATGATGTCGCAAACATTTGGTGTCTTCCTATGCAAAAATGACTGGTGAAAGAGCTTAAACACAAATTATGACGAAAAGCGGCTCTGTCTGAAGGCTTCACATGTCGATCGCGATATATAACTGGCAACAGTAGGGGGTACAGGTTTTTGAAAAAACACACACCTTTCCACAAAAAGATCATTTTCTTTTCTGCTTTCCCGTTGAGCAATGAAATATAAAAGCAAGCCAATGAATGGAATCCTTTGCCTGTTTATTGTACTGTTACGGAATATTTTTAATGTATATGACATCGAAAGTTGGTCATTTTGGTTGCCAACTACAGTGACCCGAATAATTTTCAACACTTCTATATGAGAATCACAAGAATATTTTCTGTGCTTACAGCTGACTAATCAAGGTCATTCAAAATGTCTTGATGTGAAGGTCATCTTTTTTTTATTTGCTGATCACTATTTTTATATGTTTTCGACTGACGTAACACACAATTCCATTGGCTAATTCGACGGCGCGTGCTGGTCAATTATTATCATATGACCACGATCACACTTGGTTAACTATGTTGCCAAGGTTGTTACGAAACGAAAAAGAGCTGTTACGAAACGATAAAAGTGTCGTAGATCCAAAACTACTTGGTCATCGTGGCTAAACAAAGTTGTTTAGCCACGATGACCAGGTCGTTTGGGAACTAGGGATGTAACACTCGATTTTATTGCCTGATTTGATATTAATGTTAAATGCAAAAGTTTTCCATAGCCTAGTGGACGTAGGGGCAGTGAGGGTTTAGAAGCCCACTGCATCTTTGGCACAGCATATATAAGGCGGAGCCCATTCTTATCCTTTCGCTGCTTTACCCTTCCCTGAATCGAAAAAGGTACTCATTTACTGCTGGGTTGTCAGAGAGAGTTTCCAGTGGCCGACTGGTTCTACCCGGATTCGAACCCGCGACCATCTGCACCATAACCTAGCGTCTCTAACCACTCAACCACGGCGCCTATCTAATTTGACATTATGTGCCGCTCAATGTCGCAAAAGTCTGACAAGCACGTGAAGTTGAATCAGCCAGTGACAATGTGTTACATCGTGGTCATAAAATATACGATATTAGCATTCACAATGCTGTCACAACGTCGTAACAACGTTTTTCTGCTAACAGAAAGGCTGTTAATACAAGTAGCCCAAAGGGCAACAATTGCTCACCTGAGAGACATTGTAAACCTATAGGGATATTTAAGATGCTCAAGGGCAGCTAACTCCACAGTCAGTGGTCCAATCAGGCTGAAAATTAAACTCATCCAAAACATTATGTATGCCCTCATTTAATATATATGCAAGTTTAAAAAGTATCCGATCAAGAGCACAATAGACAGAGCTGTCAAGGGCAGCTAACTTCGTAGTGGTTGGCCTGATCTGGCCAAAATTTGAACTTGTTTAAGATATTATGCATTTCCTCATAACCTGCAAGTTTGAGAAGGATCGGATCAGCAGAAACCAAGAAAAAGTGGGGACATTGATTTTTTGGATGCTCAGGGCAGGTACTCCATAGTCAGTGGTGGGATCTAGCCGAAATGCTGATTAATCCAAGTTTTTATGCATATCCTCATTACCTGCAAGTATGAACAGGATCCGATGAAAATTGAAAATGTGATGACGTTGTTTTCTCCATTATAAGACTATGGGATTTTTTTTCAAACCCTCAAGGGCAGCTAACTCCGTAGTCTGTGCTCGAATCCTGCCATCCAAGCTCTTATGTATGTCATCATTACCTGCAAGTATGATAAGGATCTAATCAAAAACCTTGATTGCAGCACCCTGAAAGTCAAACTTGCTCGAGATATTGTCATGCCCTACATTTGTGAGAATTTATTTTAAAATCCGTTGAGAAATGTAGGTGCTAGAGCGATGACAAAGTTTTTCTAAAAATAGCCACAGTGACCTTGACCTTGGGCACAGCATCCTGAAAGTCGAACTTGCTTGAGATATTGTCATACCCTACATTTGTGTGAATTTATTTCAAAATCCATGGAGAAATGAAGGTGCTAGGGCGATGACAAAGTTTTTCTAAAAATAGCCACAGTGACTTTGACCTTGGGCACAGCACCCTGAAAGTCAAACTTGCTCGAGATATTGTCATGCCCTACATTTGTGTGAATTTACTTTAAAATCCATTGAGAAATGTAGGTGCTAGAGCGCTGACAAAGTTTTTCTAAAAATAGCCACAGTGACCTTGACCTTGGGCGCAGCACCCTGGAAGTCAAATTTATTTGAGATATTGTTATGCCCTACATTTGTGTGAAGTTGATTTGAAATCCGTTGAGAAATGTAGGCGCTAGAGCGATGACCAAGTTTTTCTAAAAATAGCCACAGTGACCTTGACCTTGGGTGCAGCACCCTGAAAGTCAAACTTGCTCGAGATATTGTCATGCCCTACATTTGTGTGAAGTTATTTTAAAATCTGCTGAGAAATGTAGGTGCTAGAGCGCTGACAAAGTTTTTCTAAAAATAGCCACAGTGACCTTGACCTTGGGCGCAGCATCCTGAAAGTCAAACTTGCTCGAAATATTGTTATGCCCTACATTTGTGTGAAGTTATTTTAAAATCTGCTGAGAAATGTTGGTGCTAGAGCGCTGACAAAGTTTTTCTAAAAATAGCCACAGTGACCTTGACCTTGGGCGCAGCATCCTGAAAGTCGAACTTGCTCGAGATATTGTCATGCCCTACATTTGTGTGAAGTTATTTTAAAATTTGTTGAGAAATGTAGGCAATAGAGCGATGACAAAGTTTTTCTAAAAATATGTGATGACGTTGTTTTCTCCATTATAACACTATGGGATTTTTTTCAAACGCTCAAGGGCAGCTAACTCCGTAGTCTGTGCTCGAATCCGGCCAAATTTTGAACTCATCCAAGCTCTTATGTATGTCATCATTACCTGCAAGTATGATAAGGATCTAAGCAAAAACAGTTGAGAAAACGTGATGACGCCATTTTCCCCATTATAACCCTATGGGATTTTTTTCAAACGCTCAAGGGCAGCTAACTCTGTAGTCTGTGCTCGAATCCGGCCAAATTTTGAACTCATCGAAGCTCTTGTGTATGTCATCATTACCTGCAAGTATGATACGGATCTAATCAAAAGCAGTCGAGAAAACGTGATGACGCCATTTTCCCCATTATAACCCTATGGGGGTTATCTGTTGCCATGGGAACCAGAGTTCTGAGCTGATCGGCACCAAAACCTAATGCAGCCTTTCCCCCACCCAAATGATGCTTCAGATAAAATTTGATTGCAATCGGCCCACTGGTCTCTGAGATATTTATGTTTGAAAGTGTTGACGCACGCACGCACTAACGCACTAACGCACTAACGGACGACGGCTCGACTCCCATCCTATAAGCTCACCTCTGAGCCTTCGGCTCAGGTGAGCTAATAAGGTTAATATTCGCAGTGAAGACTATCAGTACTAGGCTTCGTAAACTAGCAACTGTAGTATTTTTTCGGCTTTAGCCGTATAACCTCAGTATTGACCTACATCTTAAGTATTTCATTGGCCATTGTAAAAAAAAAACGGGATTTTGATGTAAACGACTTACTTTCGCTTTCTCTTTCTACTTTCAATGTCATTTTACTGTTGGCCTATAAACCGTGTCGTGATGAATCTTAGATATTCCGGTCCAAATCGTTTTTTGCCAAAGATCATTCGCCTGTTAAGTCGCTCACGTAAAATGCAAAACCAACAAGATAACCTGACACAGAAATCGAAGACAAAATTAAGAATCTGTTGCCGGCTTAGTTGTTGCTTTTGTGTTGGAACTGCGACACTTTTAAGGTTATATGTGGGGCGGTCCGCCAACCAATCCTCGTTGTCGTATCAATATGTGCAACACAGACAGACCAAAATCAAAATTCAACAGCATTTCCGAAATCGAAATCCCAACACCAACAACAAATATGCATATCAACATGCGCATCCGTACAATCTGATCTGCACATTCGATATCCTTCATGTACCTGACTTATACATATTACAATAAACACTTATAGACAATCTAAGCCGATTATCGTTTTCAAAGATATTTCTTGTTTGATATATGATGCACTGATTTGTTACAATTTTTAATCTTCCTTTAACATTCGCCTAGAAACTTAAGGTAACACTGTAACCAATGTAAAAATTACATCCAAATTAAGCTAAAAATATATTTACATGTATCTATAATGTTTCTTTTCCGATTTTTACCTAAAACGGTCAAAACAGTATTTAACCTTTTGAGGTTTTACACGATAAACGAATACTGAAAATGGATTCAAATGCTTGAAATTGTAGCGATTGTTGTGGTGTAATTTAAAGTTCATAAATAGAGTCTGCTTGATTGATCAGTTTCTGAATGGTTTAATAATCAATGTTTGTCTACTAAAATTGTTTTTATCTTTCTTTGTTGTTGTTTACTTTCTTTGATTTGTTAGTTTGACACTGTCTAGTTTGTCTGCAAGAATGAAACATCTCAGTCGATGATTAATAATAAAGTTTATATACTTGCATACCGGATAGAAAATGCCATTCTTTTCACCTGGGATAGAAAATCTTTTTTTTACCTACGAGACAGAGTTTGTTCTATTTTTAGCGGTGCTGGAAAATCCTGTCTTGCCCATGGGCTGGGACAGCCCACACGAGCTTGAATTCTGTGTATCACTACTCGCTCATTGAAATGCGATAAGCCCGACTCGGCGATTTTATACTTTTTGCATTATTTTTATAGCAATGAAGTTTCCTCAAAGAAATTCATTCTATAAGCCCACCATTATCTGTTTCTATCTATGTCTTAATATCGGGGGGGGGGGGGGGGGACTCTGAAATAGTCAATGTTTCACACAAACACTGTCGAGGGCGCCACCATTTTGAAGACGTTACCAACTGACGTTTGAAATAACGTTGGCGTTACGTCACGATGATAATTACGTTTGCACACGTTCGCATGAAATAATAGTTCCCCGTTCAATTTGAAATATATCGTAGGTAAGAAACATACTGAATCATTGGTCTCCAATACGGACAGGGAAATCCCAACCCTCGGGCACAAGGGGTGTGTCGGAAACTCGGCAAGCTTTGTTTCCGACACACCCAGTGTGCCCACGGGTTGGGATTTCCCTGTCCGCATCGGAGACCAATGCTAGATTCTATTTTTCTTACCTACGAGACAGAGTTTGTTCTATTTTTAGCGGTGCTGGAAACCTCTGTCTTGCCCGTGGGCTAGGACAGCTCACACAAGCTTGAATTCTGTGTATCACTACGCGCTCGTAATCCGGTGTGCCCGGCTTGGCGATTCTATACTTGGTTTAAACAATATTTTATTCATAGATTTTATACATACATATGAATAATACAATGAAGCAATACAGGATCTGACAGTAAGCGTAACGCTTATATGTAAGTCATCTCCTGTTCTATACTTTATGCATTATTTGTTCACTGGAATGATTTTCCACATCTAAAAATCCCAAGAAAGGTTATTCATTCCTTATACTTCTATTATTATCTGTTTCTATGGCTTAAAGTCTGAAAAAGATCGAAATAGTCAACGTTTCACCGTGACAAACACTGTTGAGGGTGCCGCCATTTTGAAGACGTTACCAACTGACATTTGAAATGACGTTCACGTTACGTCACAATTAACGTCATACCTGCGCTTGCTGTAGTCGTTTCAATACAAATTCTGTTCTTTAATATGAATTTCAATTAGAAAATCAAAAACTGCGGATTTGTCAAGGACCTAGTTTTTACTTGTTCCCTACAGAAGCCATCATCGGAGGCCATGTACTCCTTACACTTGTACACGTTCGCACGAAATAGGCCTAATAGTTCATCGTTCAATTTGAAATAATTATTATCGTAGGTAAGAAAGATAATCAATCATTGGTCTCCGATGCGGACATTGAAATCCCAATCCTCGGGCACACATGGTGTGTCGCAAACTCGGCAAGCCTTATTTCCGACACACCCCCTGTGCCCCCGGGTTGGGATTTCCATATCCGCATCGGAGACCAATGATAGATTCTATCTATCTGCGTCGTCAAGTGACGTTGGCGGTTTAGATAATGACGTCACGAAGACGGCAAAAATGACGTCAGTTTATGTACGTCAAACGTCGACGTAAAGAACCGAAATGCGATCGTTGAAAGATGCGCCTTCTTTCAAAATCAAAGAGAAACCTCTCAAGTACTAAAATTACGCATTTCAACACGTTCTAAAGTTAAAACAATACGTCGTGTGCAAGAAAAAGTATCTTTCATCGGTGTGAGATGCAGATAGAAAAACTGTCACCCGGTATCACTGTTTGGCATCACTCGGCAAGCCTCGCGATGCCGAACAGTGACCCTCATGACGGATTTTTTTGTCCACACCTCATGCCTATGAAAGATACTTATATTCCCAGGCACAACTAGAATTTACTGCTAAAGTACACTGAGCCTCGGTACCGTAAATATTCTAAATACTGGGACATGCAGTTCTGAGAAAACAGTGCAGACAAAGATGATGGGCCAAATCAGGCTGTTCCTTAAAGAGCATTCTGATCAGGGTATACACTGTTTTCCATTCCATCTGTATCTTTCGGGCTAATTGCTGTCTTTTCCATTTTCTTGTTAGTTTTATGTGTCCTAGTTTTAACATTTTTATGATATTCTGAAATTCGAGGCTTTAAGCCTGAAATTTCAAAATAATAATGAAAAAGCCCAGGAGTCAACACAATCACAGACTGACATATTTGGAAGATACATGATTTATGATATGATCATTATTTAATCAAAGGGAAACAATAGTGAATTAAATGAGATATTATGATTTGACATTCAAGATCTTTACTAACCAAACATTTTGTTGAGATTCGCACTTATGACACTAGTGATTTGGGTACTTTGACCACTTTCATTTGAATATTTAATGAAAAGCTGAAAACCAACGACACCACCACCATCACTAACCCCCCCCCCCCCCCCCACCCACCCCCACCCTTAAACCATAATATGCTAGGGTAGAGACACATTCCTCATAAAAGGCCACAAGGAACCGCAAAATGGGCATATACCATACTGGGTTCATTATTATACCCATTCACGTGGCTCCTTATTTATATACGAATGTCATTGTCTAGAATCAGTCATCTCAACGACTCATCTACTGGTCCTTGTCATTTTGACAGTGGTCTTGAGTTAGTGCAGATTCCTCACATTATAATAATTTTTAGTACTGCATTTTACATGTAAATGATGCCCGTCAATCTAATGATGGCACGTGGTCTAGCTTCTGGGACACGTGATCGAGATTCTGCAAGTTTATGACATTGAGCCGCGACACGAGAAAACCAACAATGTGGCATTTGCGCCCAGCGAAGACTTAGATCAGCCTGGCCATCCACCCAGTCTCATCAGAGTTTTTGTTGTGCGCTTTTGAAAGAATAGTAAAGGATCTGAGCCAGTTCCATGCGGACAGCGAAGATTCTGATCAGACTGAGCGGATGTCCAGGCTGATCAGAGTGTGCGCTGGGCGCACATATTACTTTGTTGCTTTTGTCATGTCGCGGCTAACTTTTTACCTGCATTTATATGCTTGTGTTAATGGTTTTGAACTTGAGTCATAGACTCTTGTACTCGGAACAGGGTCGTATATGTGTGCTGTGACGAGCACTAACACTTGTATGAATGTTTTCCGAGTTTTAACTTCCAAGCCTTTCAGGGAGGATTTGTGATATACATATATTTTCAGACATGAGAGAATGGCGCATATTGCCTTGAACTATACCCTCAACGTCCCACCTCCAAAAAGTTCCAGCTGATGCTTCATGCATTCAGCCATTATAGGAGAACTGTTGGATCTAGGATGCTGACACTGGTTTTATTTTTTGATGTTGAGAGTAGACAGCTTGAATTGCAGAGATAAGCCATTATCATTTGAACTACGACCCTGAAGGTAGGTTTACCAATAGACGCCAATGCTTAGTTGGGGTATGAGGAATCTGGGTTAGTCATGAAGTCGCATATAAGGTAAAGATCTCTTTGTTCTTAAAAAAAAAAAAAAAAAACTATTTAAATGGATTTACAATATTTTTACAACAGTCTGAATATGTTTCAAGGACCGAAGATGAAATGCTAATAATTAATGTAGGCGACGCGAGTTGACTTTTCTAAATATAAGGTTATCCAGGAATTTCAGATTTGTTTTCAATCAGACTAGGACTTTACATGTCAAAACCGGTTGAAGCCGTCCGGTGAATGGGGCCCCAGTAGTTCTTAGGGTTAAGCATCAGCTCGCTAAGCTAAGGTCCGGGTTCAAATCCTGCTTAAAGGGGGAATACTTTCCATCCATTGCACAGAATTTTCATCACCAACCCAAGGCGGTGCTTTCATTCTGATTCGGTTTCGTCCTGTAATTTTCTGCTTGTTTCCCTGCATGACGAATCTTTTTCAAGATGACAAAACTTTTATCAGTCTGACGAACCTTTTTTCCAAATAATAATAATAATAATAATAACAATAGTAATAGTAATATCGATGATGATGATAATAATAATAATAAATCCATGTAATAATAATAACGATGATAATGATAATGATGATAATAATTAAAATAATAATAATAATTATAATAATAATAACAATAATAATGAGAAGAAGAAGAAGAAGAAGAAGAAATAAGATCTGTTCTATTCTCAAAGAAAATAAAAAATGATCCTACTGAAGCAAATTCTTTGCTATAAGAGTTGACCTCCATTCAAAAGGGAGATAAACCTGATTATGACAGAGTTGCTTTCCTTGAAAGTATACCCAGCCACTTGTGTTTCTCAGCCAACTGGTCTTGCTCAGACTCAGTCAGTGCATGCTCCGTCAAGACCGAACAGCTGCACAAGCTTACTTGTAAGCTGCTCCGTCAAGACTGAGCAGCTGCACAAGCTTACTTGTACGCTGCTCCGTCAAGACTGAACAGCTGCACAAGCTTACTTGTACGCTGCTCCGTCAAGACTGAAAAACTGCACAAGCTTACTTGTACGCTGCTCCGTCAAGACTGAAAAACTGCACAAGCTTACTTGTAGGCTGCTCCGTCAAGACTGAAAAACTGCACAAGCTCACTTGTAGGCTGCTCCGTCAAGACTGAAAAACTGCACAAGCTTACTTGTAGGCTGCTCCATCAAGACTGAACAGCTGCACAAGCTTACTTGTAAGCTGCTCCGTCAAGACAGGACAGCTGCACAAGCTTACTTGAAGCTGCTCCGTCAAGACTGAACAGCTGCAGAAGCTTACTTGTAAGCTTGTGCAGCTGTTTAGTCTTGACGGAGCATGTACAACGTGTCCAGACAGAACACTTTACTAGGCATGCAGGTGTTGAAAAAGGCGAAATGTACGTCTACGTCTGTGTAAGCAACATTGTTTTTTTTTTTGTCGAATGGAAAAAGCATGTATAAAGTGCTTCCTATGACACTGTCATTACAAATGATCATGACTATCTTATAAAAAGTTCAAAGATATGAAATCTGAAATTGTAATTACATGAGACAAAAATGATCGACCTTAGTCAGCCAAAATGAAACTAAGACATAGTCTTCCGGAAAAGCTCAATTAGGGCACATGTAAAATATTCTCCAAAGATGGAAACAGTAGAGACCACAATCTGAATATCCAGATGCACACATAATACTTCGAACTCACACCCACAAGGGTACAGTTGTTCTAAGCTACAGTCAACTCTCGACATCGTAAAGTCGAAGTTCACCCCAAACTACTGATATCTAGTAGGAAATTTTCTGGTCCCTGAAAATTTAGTTTGAGATTTAAGTAGTTGGAGATAACAGAAGTTAAAATGTAAATTAAATTAGGAAATGTGTCCATACTATATTCTTTGACATAATAGATAAGTTTGAGATATCATTGTTTGAGATGTTGAGAGTTGACTGTATAAATGAAATAGAAGTTGTTCTAAGATATAATATAAAAAAGATACCCTCTGCTTGCCACAGACTTAAGGCATATTGGTTACTCCATGTTCTCCAGGAGGCACAACTTTCGAGTCATTTATTATCAGGTGGGGGGGGAGGGGGGAGGGGGGGGGGCGGGTACATTTAGGGGGGGGGTCGGATTTCTTTTTGGTGATGTACTGGGGGTGTCGGAAATCAAAAAGCCTTCGAGCAAGGGGGGGGGTCATATATTTTATTTGGCATATTGGGGGGGGGGGGGGGGGGGGGGGGTCAGAATTCTTCCATCAGTCTTCATATTTCAAAAATGTCTCAGCTTCTGGGGGGCTTTGCCTCCCGGACCCCCATTACACACAAAACTTGGCCATATTGTATCAATAAAATATATGCTAGTAGGATAATAGGATAGTATACAATTGTCTATAATAAAATCATCATGTCGAGCAGATGATTTTGTTATGCCCCCGTGACGATAGTCAGGGGGCATTATGTTTTACCCTTGTCCATCTGTTCGTCCGTCCGTCCCCTCTAAAAAAAGTTTGTATAATTACCTCCTCCCACTGTTTCAGAGCAATCAATCTGAAACTTGACACACATAATGCAAGCATATTGTAGATGTGCAGCTCCCTTTTTGGAAAGAAAAAAATCATTTTTGACAAAATTACGGCCTTTTCGAACTTAGAATTTTTTTGAGAAATGGCTACTACAGGATTTCAAGTTCGTATAATCAATTTCTTCCACAATTTTTGAGCAATCAATCTGAAACTTAGCACAGAATATGCAGGCATACTGTAGATGTGTACCTCTGTTTCTGGAAAGAAAATGAAGATTTTGACAAAATTACAGCGTGTTCAAGCTTAGAAACTTTTCACGAAATGGCTACTACAGGATGTCAATTTTGTGTAATCTAATCTTTCCACAGTTTTTGACCAATCAATCTGAAACTAGTCACAGATGTTACAGATGTTCCTGCCATTTTGGAAAGGAATTAATAATTTTTGACAAAATTACAGCCTTGTCAAACTTAGAAATTGTTTTGAGAAACAATTGAGAAACTACGGAATGTCAAGTTTGTATAATCAACTTCTTCCACAGTCTTTGAGCAATCATTTTGAAACTTGGTACAGATATTACAGACATACTGTAGATGTGCACCTGTTGTTTTGGAAAGGAAAAAATATTTTTGAAAATATAACGGCCTTTTCAAACTTAGATTTTTTTCGAAAAATGGCTACAACAGGATGACAAGTTTGTATAATCCATTTCTTCCACAGGTTTTTAGCAATCAATTTGAAACTTTGTATGGGTATTAAAGATATACTGTAAATGTGCACCTGCTGTGTTGGGAAGGATTAAATCTATTTTGACTAAATTATGCCTTTCTGAACTTAGATTATTTTTTGGGGAAAAAAACTAATAGGATACATGATGACAAGCTTGTATAATTAACTTCCTCCAAAGTTTTTGAGCAAGCAGTTGAGACTTTTTATCAATGCTGTAGACATACTGTAGATATGCATGTGTTTTTTAGAAAAGGAAAATGCATTTTGACAAAATTTAGGCATTTATAAGTGAAATTATTTTTCGGGGCCTGGCTATGCATTTTGTGTATTAATTTCTTTTTGAAGAAAAGACCATTGGTTGGGGCAAAGGAGAAAATGCAGTTTGTCAGGGGTGGGGCCGAGGGGAACAGGCATTACGCGGGGGCATCATCTGTGTCTTACAGACACAATTTTCTAGTTCCTGATTAAATTTTACGCCTGCGTTTTTGATAGCAGCTCTCCTGTTGCCTTATCATCAGCAAAGCTATAGTGGCTTCTGGGGGCGCAGTCCCCAGACTCCCTCTCCATTACTATTATTAGCAGTTTTAAGTAACATTCGACAACAGATTTCTGGATGGTCAGTGGCCATAAGCAGCAGAAAAGTGCAAAATTATGCTGATGAAATTAAAAGGCCATTAATCTGCATGATTTATCAACCTGTTAGAGTAAGAAAATGCTCTTTGTGTATCATACAGGTTTGATTGAAGTCAGTCTGACATAAAAAAGGTAATGCAATATGTGTTTGAAGGGTATAGCCGGGGATCTGGGATGGTGGTGGTGGTGTGTGTGTGTGTGTGTGTGGGGGGGGGTCATAAACTTTTTTGTGACCTATCTGTGGGTCGGGAAAAAATTCCGGTTAGACTGGGGGGGGGGGGGTCGGAAAAATTTTGGTGACTCACATGAAAATGTACCCGCGCCACCCCCCCCCCCCCGCCTGATAATAAATGACTCGGCCTGATAATAAATGACTCGTCCCTAATGTATGTTTCCCTGGGCGCAAAGCAGTTCAGAAATTGCAGGTACTCTAAAAGAGTTGACCTCACTGAGAATAGGCAAATTACATTACAAAGTCCGAGATCCTTTGGTTCATTTTAGACAGTCTCCATTTTCAGCATCTTTTTGCTGTCAACATAAATACGTCATCCTAGCAGAGTTAACACTTTATTTTTAAGAATACATGTAAATTATTCTAGCAAGTGTAAGCTGTTGGTGAAAATATAATTTAAAAAAAGTTTTGCCGTTTTAGGGACTAAAGCGGCATGCATATAAAAATGCTCCCATTTCCTCCCATACAGTGAGTGGACATATGCAGAGGGCATTTGTTTTCTTAGGGCATGATGAATAAAATGGTAGTCATTTTTTGCATCTTAGACCCTTCAAAACAGAGTGGGAGCGGTGCTTGCAGTATTGTTCATCAGTGACAAACAATTAAGACGGTGTTTGAGGTTACCCTTGGTCTATCCTTTTTATTTTCAAAATATTTATAAAGCCAATTTTCTCCATTATTTTAGGAAAAAAATATAATCGAGGTCAACCTTATGGTATTCTGAGAAAACAGAATAACCCAACATAGTTTTCTCTTTGTTTTTGTTTTAGTTTTTGAAAACATAAAAATAAATAAATAAACAAATAAATATATAAAATGAATAAATAAATAAAAAAAATAAAGTAATTTTAGGGCCACATTTTATTGTTTCCAGTTTACATTTAACGTGTATACAAAGCATTTATAAGCTTAAGCGGACAGTGGCATCAGTTTCTCGTGTGGAATAATAATTAAAGTTTAATTTTAAATTTTGCCTTTTTACACTTTCTGATGTCCACAACTGTCATTATTTTATAGACACACAAACCAAGAGCTGACAAGTATGATTGATACATAAGGTGGTGATACTTACCTATAAAGATGCTATGTCTTTTCAAGCGATATTGTCAAGTATTTCAATGTTTTTTGTTTTTTTTTTGGATAAGTGTGGCTGAAGACTAATTTGTATTTCAGTTAAACTTAGATACCAGACCAAACTTCCTACCGACCACTTATTTTTTTATCCATTTCCGCAAAAGAAAATAAATGAGCAGCGACACGACAAAACCAGCAAAGTGGCATATGCGCCTAACAAAAGCCCAGATATGCCTAGGCATCCAGTCAGTCTGATCATAGTCTTCACTGTGTGTTTAAACGGTAGCTAAAGGTCTAAACTACCTCCATACGGAAAATAAAAACTCTGATCAGACTTGGCGGACGCCCAGGCTGATCTGAGTCTTCGCCGCTGAGTCACATGCCGCTTCGTCGGCTCATGTCATGATGGACACACATCGTTGATCATCATAGAATCAATGTTGATTCAATGCCATGTCATGACGTCGATCCTATGGTGATTCAATGAAATGACGTTTAATCAAGGTTGATACTATGTGTGCCCACTGGGTTAGATACTAGACAAAACTTCGAGGAAGCTTACCTCAGTAGTCCTCCAGCAGAAATCGTACAGGAAGGACATCCACGCTGTGCTGGGGAATGGGGATGGGGTGGGGAATGGGGGAGGGCAAATAAATTCCAAACAGTAAGAACCTTTGGAAGCATGGAATACACTGGTCAATCCAGCCACGTGGATGAGGTTGTGGCCCTACAGAAGAGCCGACCATCGAGCAGAAAAGCCTACATGATGATGTTACTATGTTACTTCCCACTTCCAGTGATGGGTTAAAGAGACGGAACGGAGGACTGTGACAGACGCACTGTCTGCTTTTCTGCAGGAATAAACCCTTCCGAGATGAGGTCAACTCATAAAATTCTTTGCTTTTAGTATAGAGCAAACTCGTTGCTTTTAGAGTTGACCTCTAATTTTAAAGACGACAAAAATGATAATGGCAGAGTTGCTTCCCATGAAAGTGTACCCATTTTCCAAAATTATCCTTTTCACGCAACGCAACCGAGTAATGAAGCGTTAAAAGCTGAATCAAACAAACTTTTATTACGCTTCAGCAATTATTATCTATGAATATTCATTTTTTTTTCCACAAAAAAATGGAGCCTGAGAAATGATCAATTGTTTTGTTTGTTTATAAAATTGAACTTTCAAGAAAGAATTTCTACATTTATAAGAAAAAAATCTTTTCTTCCGCTTGGAAGCTGGATAATTATAGTTGGCGACAAAAGTTAGTCGAATTTGGAAGAACCAAAAGTTTCGATGTGAATGAATAAATAGGTTAATGAATAAATAAATCCAGGATCACAAACGCGGACCAGCACAACCAATGAAAACTGCAGGGTTGAACGGTTTTGTTGTAAAATGACAAGTTTTAAAGCAATTAAAAAAAAAGCGTTACATTGAACATACGTATACAACTTCACTTTTTGATTTTTTATCGCATTTTATTTATTTATTTATTCTTAATTATTTATTTATTTTTTTTGGCCCATCAAAAAGTAATTCTCATAAAAAAAGAATCATACATGTGTTTAATATCGTAGTGCCCTTGCAGGCTAAGCACTGGCCTGCTGATCTAGCGGTCCCTGCTCGAGCCCTGATGGAGGCCGAAATCTTCTTAACCGTAAAGGGGTTTCATTGCTCACAGCCTTTCATTATCACCTTGCATCGTCCTGATATAAATGAAATACTGTTGAAAAAGATGTAAAACCGCATAATCCATCCATCGTTTAATCATCGTTCGTAAAAGCTTTAGCATTGGGCAATAATTGTGTTTTGATTTCCGTGCGTCCACACAGTGTTTACCATAGCCTTTTACACCATACTTTTAAGCCCTATCGCTCAATGGCATATCATGTACTACTTGTGCAAGCCCGAGGCGGGAGCGGCAAAGTGTTCTGTGAAGTTAATGCTTTCTCGACTTAATCTAAACTACATTTGAGCCGACAACACCAACAAAGTGGCATGTGCGCCCAGCGCATACTCAGATTAGCCTGGGCATCCGCTCAATCTGATCAGAGTCTTCGCTTTGCACTTTAAGGGCACCTGAGAGTCTAAGCTAGTTCCATGCGGACAGCAACGACTCTGATCAGTCTGGATGGATGCCCGGGCTGATCTGAGTCTTTGCTGGGCGCACATGCCACTTTGTTGATTTTCTCGTGTCGCAGCTCATACAAATGCAGTTGGTTCACCCTATGAATAAATTCTTTCCCTTTACGACCTTACTCCATTTTGGATTCAGGGTTACTTTGTCAAGGACGCTAACAGGGTTGTTTCCGACAGTGGTGAGAAAACATAGAGGTGTACCTTTACACCTAAATCAAAACATAGATATAACCTAAAGGAACATTTTCTGACAAAAGTTTGTAGGGCAATAGGTATGGTGACCAGCACTTCGTATTATTATAACAAATAATATCTCGTATCTTAATACTATTAGTGTCTTATTAAAAATATTTTTATAACTTTATCCCGGGCCACACTTAATAGATTTGACCATGCACATAGTCGAGACATTGACCAGTTGAACGGAATAGTGCATCTTCTATCACGATATGATAAGTATTTTAAGTATTTTAATGATTAATGATAAGTATTTTAATTAAATCTTTCGACCGAAGAGCTGTTTGGCTTTGCCAAATTCCAGTGATGTATCCATGCAAGTTTAGTCATGTTTTCATGTGGGGTTTTTTTGGTGTTTTTTTTTGTGATTTTCCTGCTCTTCTCTTCTTCTTCTTTTCAAAATGCCTTTATATTGTGTGGGCACAACGCATGATGCAATTTGCTAGAAACAGGTACCAAATATTGAAAATGGAGACTCGCCAGTGTGCGTATGCAGCCTTGCTAATGGCACTGCTGACATTCGAAGAGTCGCAATAAAACTGGAGTCCGATTTTCGTTCCTGTATTGAAACATTTTATATATTCTAATGGCATGAAATTTTGTTCTGCTAATTGTTTGATTATTATTCGTACAGGTTGGCCGGATTGAATTTATTTTATATAAGGATAATATTCGCAGTAACATCCAACATTATATTCCAAGATTGTCATTAATAGTACATAATTATACTGGACAATTACTTATAAATTGTATTTTCCTTTCTTTTATAAAAGGCATGCTGGTTTGTCTACGAGGTGCTGATATTAGGAACTTTCCAAGTAAGTTACATGTAACATGTTAAAGTTGAGTCGAGGGGAAAAACTGGGGTAATACCAGCTAGCTTACCAGTGCTGTCGGCCGATGGATACAATATAAAGTGACTGTCGATCGAGAATTCGGTCGTAACCATCACCAATAATGGCAAATGATACTATTGTTAATGACCGAGATAATACTGATGCCGATTGTCTTGGTCGACAGTCTCTATTGCATATGTGGTAACTGACTGGCTCGGTCGGCAACACAGGTAGGGAATTATGGTATTTCCTTACCCATCATTGTTACAAGGAACAAGACAAATATTTGCAAGAAGCCGTTTTCTCGTGGGTGCTCCTCTTAAGAGAAATTGCCGAGAGCAGTTTCCTTCCTCTAATAGTAAGTCCCTGACAACATAGAGACAGTTCAGCCGCGACACGAGAAAGCCAACAAAGTGGTTGTGCGCCCAGTGCAGACTCAGATCAGCCTGGGCATCTGCCCGGCTTGAACAGAATCTTTGCTTAGCGCTTAAAAGGTAGCTAAGGGTCTAAGCTATCTCCATGCGGACAGCGAAGACTCTGATCAGACTGGGCGGATGCTCAAGCTGATCTGAGTGCGCTGAGCGCACAACCGCTTTGTTGGTTTTCTCGAGTCGCGGCTCATTTGCATCTAGTCTGGTTCAACCGGGCCCATGATGTAAGCGTCGGGGTTAGGAAACTATCTCGACCTACTTTTGTTTTTTGCCGCTGCACCACTTATACGAGGGTCATCCAATAAAGAGTGGGACTTGTTTGATATTTTACCAACAGGACCCCGCTTCTTGAAACTTTTACCTACATTTGCAAGACCAGTATCTCGCCTCCCTGTAGTATATGTTTCATCAAATTTTGCCAACAACCTAGTCAGCTATGGTTCGAAATGGGATTTGCTTCAGAATTCAACCACAAAGACCGGAAATAAGGTCTGGCATTTATCCAAATAGTGGTATCCGAACATATTTTGACATTCTCTATATTTGTTTTGAATTTTGCTTACATCATTTGATCTATAGATTAGCTCATGGACGGAGGGTTGCCTAGCAACCAGTCTATTCCAGGAAATGTGACCTTAAGAAGTATGCATGATTTCTGTTGCTAAGCAACACAAAGCACATCAACCCTGTGTTTCTTCAATATGTGCATTGCAATTTATATGGTATACTTCATCTTTAAGAGTTAAGTGCTTGCCATTTTATAAATATATTTTTAATTTATGACACCTGTCTCACGCCCATCCCCAATTACAATGCTCAAGATTTGCATTTTTTTCTTCAATTTTTAGACTAAAATTCCTAGCTTTTTTGACAATTTCAATCCAAAATGAGTTATTTTCACAAAGTATGATCCAAACATAGTAAGGTAGAAAACAAAACATTTTTGCCTAAATAGGAGGGTTCCAGTTACCATGGCAACCATTTTTACAAGTATGGCCAGGAGCTTTACCCTTGCCTTCTATCGTTGCTAGGCAACAAAATATCAACAGGCAGATAAAATTTGGGATACTTTGTTGTATGCGCTATAAGATTTGCCACGCAGTGGTCATACTTTCAACATGAAAAACGTATAGAGTCACAAATTATAAATAAAGTCCCACTCTTTATTGGATAACCCTCGTAGTAATGGAGACGCTCTAATGGCATCCTTGTGATTCCACTGGGGCTCATGCGATGTCCATGTTGCCCATTCCTTGATTAATGGACAGCAGAACTAAACTTAGGTAAAGCAGTTATAGCTGCGTGCAACTGACTTTGCTACGCCGCTGTTGTCCAGCAGCCCCGTTGCACAGGAAATGACATGGCATGTCTACAGTGGAGTCATGCACTGTTGTCATGCATGGTGGAAAAAAACATGGAGGGGGGTCCTGGCTCACATTCGCCTGCAAGGCATCAGTTGAACCTGGATAAACTGCATCTAGATCAGTGTTATAATTCCTGTAGGCAATCGGCCAATGCCGTCTAGTTCCGTTGCCATTACACGAGGTTTTCCAAACCCACACCTCTTAGGCGAAATGCACAGGAGGCATGCGCCGTCTCCTTCGGGATTATCCTTGGTACACTTACTGGCTTTTTCTGTTGATTTGGTTGGTTGGTTGATTTGATGCTTAACGTCCACGGTAGACAACTAAGGTCATGTCGGGACGGCCAGTTAACCTAACCACACTATTCCTGGGCAGGCTTAGACCTCCTAAGCGGTTAACCAGTACTAAGTGCACATACTTTCGCCAGTAACTGACAACTGCCCTTCTTGAATCAGCGGAAGGAGAAACGAAAGTATGTGGCCAGACCGGGATTCGAACCCAGGACCTCTGACTTACGAGTCAGGTGCCCTACCGATTGCGCTACCCGGCCCGGCTTTTCTGTTGATAGAATGCAAGAACGCGCATGAATGGATCGCTGAATGAAACGGAGATTTATGTCCCTTTTAACAGAGTTCTAGTCATATTGTCACGGTGACAGGATGATAAATGAAAGGGTATTTGTACATGTGTAATGGAATCCCGTTTACGGCGTTAAGAATTCCGCCGGTAGTGGTAGCAAAGTAAGCCAGTCCTTAAGTTAGCTTAACTCTTGTGCATACTAGCCTTTTGTGCGCTACGAAATACTTTTAAAATTTGCATTAGCAATTCTGTGCATTTACATTATTTAGTTGAACAAAGTGGGCCATTATTAAACTATATATGATTTATTACAAGATCATGGGTCAAGATAATTACAGCTATATGATGTTCCAGTTATGGATTTATGTCAGATTACGTCATAGTGCAAAATGTCCTGTAGTCTAGACAAAATTAAATCTCACAAAAGGAGCCGCGTAAAGAAATCACGACAGGTATATGGTGTACAGAATGTACCAAGATGATGAAAAGCACCGATACTAGTCGACCTGTATTTCAGAAATACGGGTCGACCCGTATCGGTGCTTTTGACACTTTGGTACGCCAAATATGGGAGGACAAGATTACCGGTGCGTTTGACTCTTTTGGTACACCATAAATGGGAGGACAAGGCTTGCGCTAACGGTTATTGTTATTTTGCTGAACGGAATTCTGTTTTGCTCTGTTCTGTTCAGTTCTCCTAACGACGTTCCCGAAGTGGCTCAGCGGTACGTAAGCATAGTTGCAGACACCTGGCGCCAAGTGTCCGTCCAATTGCGGAACGGATCGGACAGCTACTTATAATAAACTAATAATAATTGATAATCATAATAAACTTGGTTGCAGAATTTTCATATTATTTTACGGAATAAAGTGCATTGATAACCTTCCTTGTCAGTCTTATATATTAAAATTGCTTTTTATTCCGTAAAATTTCTCTGTTCCATTCCGTTCAGTTCCACAAAATACCAATATTCTGCGCTAACAACCCTAAAGTGCGCTTCTCAGAGAAAGTGCGCTTAATAAGGTGAATTCTGTACTTAGCATAAGCAAGCTTTAATGCAACGCTGCATTTTGAAGTGTGCTGGCTTTGTACATACTGTATAATTGAGCTGCGACACGAGAAAACTAACAATGTGGTTGGGCGCCCAGCGCAGACTCAGATCAGCCTGGGCATCCGCCCAGTCTGATCAGAGTCTTCACTGTCCGCATGGAGGTAGCATAGACCCTTAGCTACCCTTTAAGCGCTTAGCGAAAAGTCTGAGCGGACAAGGCGGATGCCCAGGCTGATCTGAGTCTGCGCTGGTCGCGCTTCCACATTGTTGGTTTTCTAGTGTCGCGGCTCATTTTCAAGTTTATACTTGCAATTGGGTACAAAATAAGGAGACATACGATCCGACTACCATGGTTCTGTTAAATGAAATAAAACGTACTTCCACTTGCATTATAATCGCCACTGAAATTTCACAGGCTGTTAAGATTTCTTTTTTCTTCTTCTTCGTCAAAAAATATGCTAGTAGTACACACAAAAATTTCCGTAGAATTTACGGTAAAATACCTGGCAACCAGCTGCCAGTCCATTTCCCATTATTTTTACGGGCGTCTGCATGTACAACAGTTTTTGAAATCTCGATATGGTAGAGTTATGTTAAATGGCCGTACTCGAAAACACCTTTATAGTGTTGAAGGGCTATATGACCGATACAGCACCTATCTTTTCTACCCTACTCTGCGTGATGATTCCGTCAATGTTTACTGGCGCCCTTAAAGCGAACGGGACATGGACTGGCAGCTGGTTGCCAGCTATTGTACCGTAAAACCCACGTCAATATTTTACAGTGTATAAGCAGACTGATGCCAGTATAAGGCTAGATTGTATTATATATACTGAAAGGATTTAAAAACTTCTACCCTATATTTTTGAATGTCTAAAAAATGAATGCATCCACAAAAAGTTCACATGTATATTCTTTTATACCTGATTATGTCAGTATCACGAATTTGAAATCGCCCGGAATAAGCACGTGTTCCTTATGTTTTGTACAGTTTACAAACAGATGAATCAATTCCTGTACTCAAGTTTCTGAGGATTCATTTGTCTTATAATATCATATCAACTTTTAAAAGTTTGAAGTCGGTCTGTGGCTTTAATTCGCATAACGCGCCTAAATATCGCAAACGGGTGCAGATTTTGGGGCCAGTTAAATGCTGAAATTTCAAAAACAGACGTCGCAAGACAATTTTGTGAGTAAACTACGGCAATTTACAATCTTAAACGACGTGCACAGTTTACAGGAAGCTCTAAAGACCGCCAGAATAGCAGCAAAATGAAACTGAAAACCGGATGGCATGACGTTAACGTACGTCGACGCCATCTCCGTAATAGGTTTTGCGAGACAGCATCGTCTGCAATCATAATTGCAGACCAACGAGGATAACGTAACAATATATAGACAGTAAGAAATCGTCTAAAAGAATGTTGCATAAGATAACAACGTCATCTGTTCAGAAATGTAACGCTCTTTTACTGATGGCATTTAAGTAGATGATTCAAATAAACTGCATAATCTTTAAATCTGGTGAGTTTCAAGCATTTTGCCATAAAATGTTTAACGCTGTCACTAGTGAAAGGGTCATCAACCAGCAATTAAAAAGTGGAAGTTTTTAAATCCTTTCAGTATATTTCAGCTGTGCGTATGGGGAGATGCTATTTCATCAAGTCCTATCGAGTTTAACGCTGACTGGGGCTCAGGCTCGCCGATCTGGACTATGTCTTTTGCATGCACTTTGGACTTGCCAACAGACTTTACACCGTCCGGACAACAAAAAGGCTTCTTCATCAAGATCTTTCTGGAGAAACATGCAACGAGCGACCTCACGGTAAGTACCGTATTAATCTTATTAAATGCACCTGCTCTAATAAACACCCCTGCCTCTTTTCCGAGAAAATGTTATAATAACTGGCATGATTTCTTGTTTGCTTCTCTTGATAAGGCAGCTATTTGAAATGGAGTCTACTCTGAAAGGAAAGAGGAGCAAATTCTTTTCTTTAAGAGTTGATCCCCACCCCTACTGAGATAAGAGGCAAAAATACTGCCCCTCCATGTGGACAGCGAAGACTCTGATCACACTGGGCGCACGCCCAGGCTGATCTGAATCTTCGATGGGCGCTCATGCCACTTTGTTGGTTTTGTCGTGTCGCAGCTCAAATTGCTCTCTTTGTTTTCTTTGTTTTTTTTTTTTTAGATTATTTTTACAGTTTGAAAAGGGAATGTACAGTCCAACCTGTATTAAGCAAGCACCTAAGGGATAGTCAGAATCTGCTTGCTTAAGACAGGTGCTTGCTTAATACAGGTACATCTCAATGCACTTGCCTGTTTTGGCAACTGAATACATGCTTGCTTAATACAGGTTGCTTGCTTAATAGAGGTGGCCACTAAGACAGGTTTTACTGTATACTATTGTAACTTGCATATTCAAAACGATTTATTTTAATTTATAGTCTTGTGATTTCAGGAGCTTATTAGATTCTGGAGCAGTAAAATTTTCATCATATTTGAGCTAGAGAAAGTCAAAACCAAGAAACCTAAGTTCAAAGAAGCATTGAAGCTAGATCAATATCAAATATGCATAAATGCATGTTACTACTAAGTCTCCTGCAATTACCAGATGTTACAAAGAACATAATGAAATTTCGGCTTCATAAAAGATAATTTGGTGGAGTATGCATCCGTTCCCTTGATCCTGCTGGGGAACAAAGTCAACAACATTATTTTACGAAACTCCTATAAGTGGTCAAACCGAAATTTCGGTTTCATGAGTTTTGATACCCTCTCGACGACTGGAGGTTTCAAGAAAATCGCTGGAAAAAGGGGGTGGGGTTGAATAGGTGACCCTTAAATTTTACTTGCTTACTTGATGAGTGAAATGGGAAATACAATCGATAATAGACATGTTTAGCCACACCATATATTACAATTGTTTTTCTCATGATGTCAGCTGTCACGGCAAAGGGGTTACCCTACCAAAAAAGGTGCGCATGGACATTTTTTTCGATTCTGCTACATATCTTTGCCTCTTTTTTTTTCTCTCCTTTTCTCTCTCATGTTATTTTCCTTTTTATTGAGCGTCTATCCCATATTTTTCTATTGGCCCTGCTTGTTTGGTAAGATGAGTAGGACGGTTACAAAAAGTCAAGGTAAAAGCCGAATTTCAGAAGTGAATTTTTCAAGATCTTTTCGGCATTTGAAAGCGTCTAGTGTCCTTCCAATATGTATTTTAGAACTGATACTAAGAGTGTCCAAGGCCGTGTTTCTGGCATATACAGAGAAATCAACATTAATAAGATGCCTGAATATATGAAGTTGTGAGGTCGTTCAAAAAGTCATTGTCAGCGATTACGTAAAAATTCACTATGGCTGTCGAAAGGACACATGTAACCATTATTCTTTCTTTATGAGCAAACATTGTGCAAAATATGTTTTACATATGGGTCATATAGCATTGATATATTTTGGCTAACAATGTGTAGAGGGTCTAGGTGGGAATGGTAATGTGTGTGTGCCAGACACCCAATACGCAAATAGTGAAACTGAGTTGTCTGTATAGATGCGCAGTTTTGTTAAGTCTTCGTTGTATGCATATGCTCAATGTTGCCTTTCTTCATGGTTCGATCCATTTCTTGTATGGCCTGCAACTAGCAGAAGAGACATAGGTATTACTTTTCCGGCGGCGTAATCATTGGTCGAATGTTTGGCAATCACAACTTTAATGAACAGTCGCTTGAACACGTAGCAACAGAGTCAACCGCGGGAAATGCACTGAATTGTATAGGACAGCCACGTTTCATACATGTACGATATTATAAAACATCAATTAACACCGACTTTTTATAAACATATATCTTAAAATTCAGTTCTTCTTAGGTGTTTTGATGTTTTTACTCATTATTTTATGTTAATGTTAAATTGAGGGATTTTTAAGTTGTAAATATATCCCCTCAAATGACATACTATATAGTACATTGCACTAAAATGCAGGGCCATCTCCATTTATTTCGAGAGATCATTTTTTAAATGCAAAGCTACATATTTTATGCGAACGGATTCGGAATCTGCAATAATTATTCTTTCTTTTGATAAATACTTAAACGGGAAAAACGTTGAATAAATTGGGGGAATTTCACTATAATATTTATAAAATAGTTATTATTTATTTTTTATTTTTTTTTTGCGAAAAATACCGCAGTTCACCTGTATATAATCGAATTTTTCAACGGACTCGGTTTAGCTCTGTTTACTTGTAATGGCATTCCGAGGAAAACTGTCCCTCGCTTGCCTGCGCTTTCAATGCGCAGGCAGGCGAGAGACCGTTTTCCTTGGAATCCTTTTTTTTTGTAGGTGTACTATCCATTTGATGGTCAGTCCGTTGTAGTGACCTCACGCAACACTCAGAGAGAATTCATTGTACCTACCATGGATAAAGTTTGGGTTCACAAGGGATCTAACAGATTCAGTTTTCAAGTGAAATTCGTCAACGCCGAGACCGTCCCCGGAAACTGGCCAGATGGAAGCTGCAGTGGGCCATATCCATTAGGTACATGAACAGTCTGGGGACTTATGGATTTCCATCACGCATATTTGTGATTGTTAACCATGCACTTTAAATGAAATGACATGATGGCTTACCATAACATAATTACTGAAATTTTACCGCAAGATGTCACTCTATGTCGGAAGGATGGAACGTTGAGGGAAAGCCATACCATAACGTTGGTTTCTTCTGGTGTTTATGGCTGACCATAAGAAAAGCAATAACCCTCAAGTACTTGTCAACTGAGTAAATGGCGCAAAACCTCACACTGAAGAATCGATGGTCGCCCAGAATTCAGTGAACGCGCAGCCAATCAGTGAACGCGCAGTTTATTTTAGTTTTTTGGATCGGGATACTGCTACTTAAAGTGGTAAATGGTGTTATTATTTGTGTTATAACCACTTCGATTGCCCTTTATCCAAAGCTAATTATAATAATCTTCTGCTATCTTGAAATAAATTTTGTCAAAACAAGTTATAAGAAAAAATATAAGGAACCGATTGGCTTCCAAGGTGATTTCGTGTCATAAATTTTCTGAACGGCGGCTTTTTTCCATAAAACAAAGCTCATGATGTAAATATGCTGTTATAAGTGGTTACGACAGAAGGTAATCCTGAAACTATAAAAGTTTCGCGCCATAAGATGCAGGCATTTAGGAGATACAACCCATTTTAGCAATGTACGCTCTTAATCAGTGAACGCGCAAACTGTATCAGTGAACGAGTAGCACAATAATCTGTGGGTACGAAGCAAACGCGCTGCGTTGTACGAAGTGAAAGGGAAAAGGTGTACGCATTGAACGCGTCGGAAAGGTCGCCATCAAAGCCAGAGCTACATTTATTAGCTTAAAATTACGTCAAATCATCTAAATTGTGTACCCATAATCCCATCTTGTAGCCGGGCCGGGTAGCGCAATCGGTAGGGCACCTGACTCGTAAGTCAGAGGTCCTGGGTTCGAATCCCGGTCTGGCCACATACTTTCGTTTCTCCTTCCGCTGATTCAAGAAGGGCAGTTGTCAGTTACTGGCGAAAGTATGTGCACTTAGTACTGGTTAACCGCTTAGGAGGTCTAAGCCTGCCCAGGAATAGTGTAGTTAGGTTTAACTGACCGTCCCGACATGACCTTAGTTGTTTACCGTGGACGTTAAGCATCAAATCAACCAACCAACCCATCTTGTATCATGGCCTACTTTATTTTCCTTTGAAGAACCCCGTTCAGCAACATTTTTTTTTAATTTGCACTGTAAGAAAATACTGAGTTAGAGCACTAGTCGGAGCTAAACTACTTCCATTTTACAATGAAGTGTGCCGGAATATCTGTGCGGATATCTTAGTTGTATACTGCACAAGTCTGCCTATTTGATTAACAACAAGAATTCCGCAGAATGCTATGTCGCACCTGCCTTGTTCTTCCATTGCAGAAGAGATCGTGGTTAGATTAGGTTTGATGAATTTATGAAAGAGGATTTGAGCGAATGGGACTTACAAGCTAAGAAAGATGTAATTTTGGACACAACCTTAAACCGTCAACAGAGTATGAAATAATGGTTAAAAGTATAAAATACTAAATAATCCATAAGGCCAGTTTGAGAAAACATTTTATGCCATGTCTGATGATTGTATGTGGGTTACTTGGTCAGAAATGTAATTGAAAACTAGAGTAAATGCAAATGTGGATGCCATGCTGATGTGAAAAAAAATCCAATGCCAACAGAGCATGAGATATAGGTCAAGCATTCAAATGATAGCCACATCCCAGAAGGCCATTCTAAGAAGAACCTTCATCCCAGGTTTGTTGGTTATACCCAATGTATTCAAAACGCAAATGGTATCATAGTCTGACAGAAATGTATTTGAATGCTAGGGTCAATGTAATTTTGGATGCGGAATTTTACAAAGTCAGCAGAGCATGAAATATATATCAAGGGTAGAAAACTGTGCAACATGCCTCAAGAGCATTTTTAGAAGAAACTTTGTACCAAGTTTGATGATTGTAGGTATCATAGTTTGGGAGAAATGGACTTAAACACTAGGGTCAAGGTAGATAGATAGATAGATTCTTTATTTCCTCCACTTAGAAGAGCCTTATATCAAGGGTAGAAAACTGTGCAACATGCCTCAACAACATTTTAAGAAGAAACTTTGTACCAAGTTTGATGATTTTAGGTATCATAGTTCGAGAGAAATGAACTTAAACACCAGGTCAGGGTAATTTTGGAAGTGAAATTTTACAAAGTCAGCAGAGCGTACAATATAGGTCAAGGGTAGAAAAGTGTGCAACATGCCTCGAGAATATTCTAAGAAGAATCTTTACACCAAGTTTGATGACTGTAGGTATCATAGTTTGAGAGAAATGAACTTAAACACTAGGGTCGAGGTATTTTGGACGTGAAATTTTACAAAGTCATCAGAGCGTGAAATATAGGTCAAGGGTAGTAAAATTTGCAACATGCCTCGAGAACATTCCAAGAAGAAACTGTATACCAAGTTTGATGATTGTAGGTATCATAGTTTGGGAGAATTGGACTTAAACGCTAGGGTCGAGGTAATTGTGGACGGACGTACGGACAGAATGACTGACGGACGGACGAACGGAAAAGTGAACTCCTATATCGCACTTTGCTTGCAGGTGCGACAAAAAACGGTCTTACTGCTTACTGCGTATGCAAACAACATACATTCAGATCAGCTTGCGCACTCGCTCAGTCTGGTCTGATTAGTGTCACATAAACAATGTATGGAACCTGAGGAATCAGTATTGCCAACATCAAATTCTCTTATCAGACTGCAGACTGATCCAAGCTTTCCCAGTTCGCACTTGCCTGACGATCCATGGTGTTGAGCGAAGCTCTGTGTAATTTCAAAGAAAGAAAGAATAAGACCGTCTGAGATTAAGGGGTCCTCTCAGGGGTTTTGGGGAGCTGGGGAGAATGGCCATTTATTTTCAGAGAGCTGGGCCGCAGACACCCCCATTTATACATATCAATAGTACTATTTTAATCAAAAATGACTTCGGATGTGCATTCAGACTTGCAAATGCATTCAGACTTGCCTTTCGGGTTCAATTCTGGCTAGTGGTGGAAATGACTTCCAAACAAATTTAGGGAGCAGGCTTGAATATTTTTAATGAGCTGGGGAGCATCTGAATTACTTTTAGGGATTTGGGGAGCAGTGGCAAAATAATTTTAGGGAGCACGAGAAAATATTTTAAGGGAGCTGGGGAGAATTGGGCATCATTTCAGGGAGCACTGACCCCCCCCCCCCCCTTCCCCGGGAGGGCCTCATTAAGGACGAGTCATTATTATTATCAGGTATGTGTGTCTTCGTATGATCCACACACGCGATAATAAATAACCGGTCCAGTAAAGAAGCAATTTCTCTTATTGCAGTAAATTCTACCATATGGACCCTAAATATTTAATGGCAAACAATACAGACCCAGATTAGGGAGCTAAATGAGCATATTTAGACTGCACTATTTTTTCAGTTGTGAACAGTTTGTTTAAAATTATCATTTGTATCAAGTAAAATAAATTCAGCAGTAAATTGAGACTCAATATTTGGTTAGTTTTCAGTTGCTGAAGATTACAATAATTGTATATAAATCTTCAGGTCAAGAACAAAGTAGCTGTCTATGCTATTAAGACAGAATCAAAAAATAATTTGGTTTGATTCTTGACAAAATTTCAGCCTTTTCTTTGAAATGCTTATGTAGTGGACTACAGTCCGGATCCGCTTTAATAACAACTTTTTCTTGTACTGAATCGAACTTTTTTCTCGATTCAATAACTTCTTTGGGTATTATCCAAAAATCTTTTGTTTGATATACAAATGTGGGTTTATCAGGGTGGATCAAACGTCTTTGGCATTTTAGTACATTGTCAGGGTGAGAGTAAACAGAGTGTTCCCTGACATTCTGGAAGTCTCCATAAAACGAGCAGCTATTTAGCACCTGTACTCAAGGGTATTCGCTATCCCGTACCTCTGAAAAACGCAGAAGAATGCTTAACACCTAGTAGTAAACCCACTGACAAATTTTGTGGACTTCCAGGCAGATAATACAAAACTTGCGCATTCACTGGGTACATATCACACATTCACTGGGTGCAATATTAGCGTTCACTGGGTACACTACAATTAGTGGCTTACACGTTTACTTCGTTCACAGTGTCGCGTTCACTGATACAAATTACTCGTTCATTGATTTTCAGGGTACAATCATATAATACAGAATATCTCATAAACTAAACGACAGACAATGACGAAATTTAATGTATTTGCAGCTATATACTTGCTTCTACTTCTGCTTGCAGAAAACATGAAACAGAATATAGCGTATTATGGTAAAAAGAAGAAAACATTGTTATTTTCAGCGCTTTTAAGATAATGAACATAATAAAATGGGTTTTTACCCTATTCCATGAGATATTCGCAAAGGTTTATTATCATAATATGAAACATACCATTACAACCAAGTAAAGTATGTGTAGATGTATTTTCAGAACATCTTATATAAACACGAAAATCCGCGCAGAAGCTGACCACACACGTAAAATTTAAACATTAGGGAGGTTAAGATTTTTAACTTGTACGTGTACGTGTACGTCTAGCGATGATTTGTGTGCATACGTCATCAAAAATTGCATACTCTCTACCAGTTAGAAGTAAATTCTAGACGTTGACTACTTCTAGGAGGGCGTTTACACGTAGCTTAATAAACGTGTACTTTGAATTCATTTTTCGGATTGAATTCGTAAATGTACATTTTCTTTTATTGTATCAAGGTTGAGACCATATATCTGAGAAATGATTTAAAGCATTCACTTGAAAATCAGTGAAGCGTAAATAAGATACACCAATGTTTACAGTGAGGGTGGTACATGCGAGGCAAAGGCAGTATTTGTTCTAGATATCCCCGCAGTTGTAAAGATAGATGGATAAATGATTTCGAGTTATACGACCCTTTCAACAGAATTTAAGTCATGTGGGCATATTAGGGAAATATATGAGATATAGACGACGCTGAAATAAACAAGATGCAGAAAAGAAAAATGACCTTAACTGGAATCGAACCCGCGACCTCGTGATCATGAGTCTAGAGCATCAACCTCCCAGCCAGCAGTTAAAAAATCAGGTGGTCACATGTCAGCATCATAAATGGGACTGCATGAGTTTGGAAGTATGTGTATTTCAGTTATCGTAACGACGTCCACAACCCTCCGCCACGCACCTCAGCGGTACGAAACCATGGCCGCAGAAACGGGGCGCCGTGCGTCCGTCCATTTGAGGCGGGAAAGCTGGTCGGGATAATTTATATCCCAGTCAAAGTGGGGAAATCAGATTGTAAGATGGGTGGGTATGGGCTACATTACTAATAAACGATAAAAAGGATAACACACAGGGACTTCTGTTGGTCGTTGTAATCAATGAAAGCTTTCGAAAAAAAATCGGGGACGGTGGAGAAGAAGTGAGTGTTCACAGGTATAGTGAACTGACAGTAGTAAGGGCTTTCCTTTACTGTAAAAAATACAAGATAGTACCATAACTTTTTATGATGGAAACTGACTGCACTGTGTTAAAAAGCTGTTTTAATTCCGCGTTTGGTTGTACAGCCAAGTGTCAAAAGTCTTTCCCCAAAATATTTTTCCATAGACTTTAGTGCATTTGCAAGTGTGCAAGAAATGTTACTGTGAGCCTTGTGTTCAAATGTTCATAATAATTTTTGTATGCTTAAAAACCTAAAAGATTTCTGTAATATAAAATATTTTTTAGCTTGCCCTAAACCTACTCACAGTTAAACTACACATATTTGAACTTCAATACAATTTTCAGAAATGCAGTTTTCCATTGACGTCAATGATGACGTTGTCCAAAATTTGCCAAAAAAGTACTGGTGTTGCCTTTAAAAGCATATTTCTAAAAGAATAATTAAGTAGAGTTCAAATCAAAATTATTAGATGTTGTCAAAATCATTGCTCTTTCTAATCATATAAAAATTAATATCATACGATAAGCAGTATTGCTACAGCAAAATTCCCCGCACACTTGAAAATGCATTGAAGTCTATGGAAAATGTGTTTTTGGGGAAAGACTTTTGACACTCGGCTGTATATTTATTATAAAGAATTTAAATGCGGATTTTAAAGCAAGGTTTTTACACAATGCATTAGCGTTCCATATCAAAACCTTAAAGTAATATCCCGTACTTTTTATGGTGAAAGGCCTGGCAGCCAGATGCCAGGTCTTTTCCCGTAAAACCTATGGGACTTTGTAACAGTGCAATTATTAGAAAAAAAATGTGGTGTATATAAGATGGTCACCGGGTGTGATATTGGTCAATGGGCCTGTATGCTTTCTTTTTGACACCAAAATAATTAGAACGTTAGGTTTCGACAAAAACCGACCGAAACATTTGGTACAGAGGAGATAATTTTAACCCATAAACGTACACACGGACGAAAACTCATGCAGATAGCTTTTTCTATAATTACTTTGACCATCTAAGCGCCGCATTTATTTGGTTACACGTACACGTACAAGTTACATTTATCTTAACTTTTAATAACTATAATTAGAACTTGTACGTGTACGTGTAGCTACCAGTAGCCGTACGCGTACAAGTTCTAAATCTTAACCTCCCTATTTTTACTGCGCGTTCACTGATTGGCTGCGCGTTCACTGAATTCTGGGCGACCATCGATTCCTCAGTGTGAAACCTTGAGTTACTCATACAATTAGCACCTGTTTCGAGAAAGCAAGCATTTTAGACAATCTTGATTAAAAAAGAATAAAAAAATGTAAAATAAACTTGTTCTTTTTTTATTTGAAATAAAACAAGCCAAATACACCAATATTCGCCTAATTTTGACCATAATTCTGCAGAAATAACCAAAATACAGACTGTTTGTACTGAGAATAGTTAAGGGCTGGACCAAATATCACTTTTCAGCGTAGACAGGTCAAACTGAACACTGCCAGTGGGTTAAATTGCCATTTTAGTGAGATGACTGACGATCACAAATATGCATGATGGAAAACCATAAGTCCTCAGACTGATGATAGTATCTTCTTTATATATTATTGTTTTAAAACCGTGCTGTTGTATTGTTTTCATCGGAAGAATTCTGTGGTATGATTCACCGAAAAACTGTACGTGTACTCAGTGTAAAAAGGAAGTGTACACCCAGGTGCACACCTTTTCAATACCCATATCCACACCTGGTTAACAATGTTTCCAAGGCTGTTACCAAACGAAAAAGAGCTGTTACGAAACGAAAAAGAGTCATACTTTCAAAACTACTTGGTCATCGTGGCTAAACAAATTACGATGACCAGGTCGATTTGGAACTAGGACTCTCGTATATACATAGTTAGCCAGCGGTGATATTTATCTTATTGGTCTGAAATTCTGCTGAAAGTACAATAATGGACACATTCCGCATAAGGACTTGGTTTAACCCGAGCAATACCCAGGTATTCCCTGGGCTACCTGAAAATATGTAGAAGACATATCTTCGAGTAGCCCGAGAGAATCCATATATATTGCTACCCGAAGATCTTTGAGTAGCCCGGGGTAATACCTGATTATTGCTACCCGAAGATCTTTGTGTAGCCGGGGGTAATACCTGAGTATTGCTACTCGAAGATCTTTGAGTAGCCCGGGGGAATACCTGAGTATTGCTACCCGAAGATCTTCGAGTAGCCCGGGGGAATACATGAGTATTGCTACCCGAAGATCTTCGACTAGCCCGGGGGGAATACCTGAGTATTGCTACCCGAAGATCTTCTAGTAGCCCGGAGAAAAACCTGAGTATTGCTATCCAAAGATCTTTGAGTAGCCTGGCGTAATACCTGAGTATTCTACCCGATGATCTTTGAGTAGCCCGGGGTAAGACCTGAGTATTGCTACCCGAAGATATATGAGTAGCCCGGGGGAATACCTGAGTATTGCTACTCGAAGATCTTCGAGAAGCCCGGGGGAATACCTGAGTATTGCGACCCGAAGATCTTTGAGTGGCCTGGGGGAATGAGTATTGCTACCCGAAGATCTTCGAGTCGCCCGGGGTAATGGCTGAGTATTTCTACCTGAAGATCTTCTAGCAGCAAGGGGAATACCTGAGTATTGCTTCCCGAAGATCTTTGAGTTGCCTTGGGGAATCAGTATTGCTACCCGAAGATCTTCGAGTCGCCCGGGGGAATACCTGAGTTTTGCTACCCGAAGATCTTTGATTGGCCTTGGGAATGAGTATTGCTACCCGAAGATCTTCGAGTCGCCCGGCGGAATACCAGAGTATTGCTACCCGAAGATCTTCGAGTAGCCCGGGGGAATACCTGAGTAGTGCTACCCGAAGATCTTCGAGTAGCCCGGGGTAATACCTGAGTATTGCTACCCGAAGATCTTTGAGTAGCCCGGGGGAGTAACCTGAGTATTGCTTACCGAAGATCTTCGAGATCCCGGGGTAATACCTGAGTTTTGCTACCTAAAGATCTTCTTGTAGCCCAGGGGAATACCTGAGTGTTGCTACCCGAAGATCTTTAAGTAGCACGGGAAAAAATCTGAGCATTGCAACCCGAAGATTTTTTAGTAGCCCGTAGGAATACCTGAGTATTGCTACCCGAAGATCTTCAAGTAACCCGGGGTAATACCTGAGTATTGCTACCCGAAGATCTTTGAGTAGCCCGGGGGAATATCTGCGTATTGCTACCTGAAGGTCTTCGAGAAGCCCGGGGGAAAACCTGAGTATTGCTGCCCGAAGATCTTTGAGTAGCCCGAGGGAATACCTGAGGATTGCTACCCGAAGATCTTCGAGTAACCCGGGGAAATACCTGAGTATTGCTACCCGAACATCTTCGAGAAGCCCGGGGAAATTCCTGAGTATTGCTACTCGAAGATCTTCGAGTAGCCAGGGGGAATACCTGAGTATTGATACCCGAAGATCTTCGAGTAGCCCGGGGTAATACGTGAGTATTGCTACCCGAAGATCTTCTAGTAGCCCAGGAGAATACCTGAGTATAGCTAACCGAAGATCATTGGGTAGCCCGGGGGAAAACATGAGTATTGCAACCCGAAGATCTTTGAGTAGCCCGGGGGACTACCTGAGTATTGCTACCCTAAAATCTTCGAGCCCGGGGTAATACCTGAGTATTGCTACCCGAAGATCTTTGAGTAGCTCGGGGGAATATCTGAGTATTGCTACCTGAAGGTCTTCGAGAAGCCCGGGGGAATACCTGAGTATTGCTGCCCGAAGATCTTTGAGAAGCCCGAGGGAATACCTGAGTATTGCTACCCGAAGATCTTCGAGTAGCCCGGGGGAATACCTGAGTATTGCTACCCGAACATCTTCGAGAAGCCCGGGGGAATACTTGAGTATTGCTACCAGAAGATCTTTGAGTAGCCCGGGGTAATACCTGAGTATTGCTACCCGAAGATCTTCTAGTAGCCCGGGGGAATACCTCAGTATTGCTACCCGAAGATCTTCGAGAAGCCCGGGGAAATACCTGAGTATTGCTACTCGAAGAATTTCGAGTTGCCAGGGGGAATACCTGAGTATTGCTACACGAAGATCTATGAGTAGCTCGGGGTATTTCCTGAGTTTTGCTACCCGAAAATCTTCGAGTAGCCCGGAGTAATACCTGAGTATTGCTACCCGAAGATATTTTAGTAGCCCGCGATAATACCTGAGTATTGCTACCCGAAGATCACCGAGTAGCATGGGGGAATACCTGAGTATTGCTACCCGAAGATCTTCGAGAAGCCTGGGGGAATACCTGAGTATTGCTACCCGAATATCTTTGAGTAGCCTGGGGTAATACCAGAGTATTGCTACCAGAAAATCTTCAAGTAGCCCGGGGTAATTCCTGAGAATTGCTACCCAAAGATCTTTAAGCTGCCCGGGGTCATACCTGAGTATTGCTACCCGAAGATCTTCGAGAAGCCCGGGGAATACCTGAGTATTGCTACCCGAAAATCTCCGAGTAGCCCAGGGTAATACCTGAGTATTGCTACCCGAAGATCTTCGAGTAGCCCGGGGGAATACCTGAGTATAACTACCTGAAAATCTTCGAGTAGGCCGGGGTAATACCTGGGTATTGCTACTGGAAGATCTTCGAGAAGCCCGGGGAAATACCTGAGCAGTCGCCCGAGGAAATTCCTGAGTATTGCTACCCGAATATCTTCGAGAAGCCCCGGGTAATACCTGAGTATTGCTACCAGAGGATCTCTGAGAACACCAGGGAAATAACTGATGATTGCTACCCGAAGATTTTTGAGTAGCCCGGGGGAATACCTGAATATTACTTGGTTTGGTTTAACCCAAGCAATACCCAGGTTTTCCCTGGGCTACCCAAAAATATGTAAAAGACATATATTCGAGTAGTTCGAGAAAAGTTCTTCTAGCAGCCCGGGGTAATACCTGAGTATTGCTACCCGAAGATCTTTGAGTAGCCTGGGGTAATACCTGAGTATTGCTACCCGAAGATCTTCGAGTAGCCCGGGATAATACCTGAGTATTGCTACTCGAAGATCTTCTAGTAGCCCAGGGGAATACCTGAGTATTGCTACCCGAAGATCTTTGAGTGGCCTGGGGGAATGAGTATTGCTACCCGAAGGTCTTCGAGTCGCCCGGGGGAATACCTGAGTATTGCTACCCGAAGATCTTTGAGTAGCTCGGGGTTATACCTGAGTATTGCTACACGAATATCTTCGTGTAGCCCGGTGGGAATACCTGAGTATTGCTACTCGAAGATCTTCGAGTAGCCCGGGGGAATACCTGAGTATTGGTACCCGAAGATCAGTAGCCCGGGGAAATACCTGGGTATTGCTACCCGAAGATCTTCGAGTAGCACGGGGGAATACCTGAGTATTGCTACCCGAAGATCTTTGAGTAGCCCGGGGTAATACCTGAGTATTGGTACCCGAAGATCTTCGAGTAGCCCGGGGAATACCTGAGTATTGCTACCCGAAGATCTTCGAGTAGCCCGGGGGAATACCTGAGTATTGTTAACCGAAGATCTTCGAAAAGCTCGAAGGAATACCTGAGTATTGCTACCCGAAGATCTTCGAGTAGCCCGGGGGAATACCTGAGTATTGCTACCCGAAGATCTCCGAGTAGCCCGGAGGAATACATGAGTATTGCTACCCTAAGATCTTTGGGTAAACCAGGGGAATACCTGAGTATTGCTATCTGAAGATCTTTGAGTAGCCCGGGGTAATACCTGAGTATTGCTAACCGAAGATCTTCGAGTAGCCCGGGGGGGTACCTGAGTATTGCTTCCCGAATATCTTCGTGTATCCCGGGGGAATACCTGAGTATTGGTACCCGAAGATCTTTGAGTAGCCCAGGGGAATACCTGAGTATTCCTACTCGAAGATCTTTGAGTAGCCCGGGGGAATACCTGAGTATTGCTGCCCGAAGATCTTTGAGTAGCCCGAGGGAATACCTGAGTATTGCTACCCGAAGATCTTCGAGAAGCCCGGGGAAATACCTGACTATTGCTACTCGAAGATTTTCGAGTAGCCAGGGGGAATACTTGAGTATTGCTACCCGAAGATCTTTGAGTAGCCCGGGGTATTTCCTGAGTATTGCTAGCAGAAGATCTTCTAGTAGCCCAGGGGAATACCTGAGTATCGCTACCCGAAGATCTTTGAGTAGCCCGGGGGACTACCGGAGTATTGCTACCCTAAAATCTTCGAGTAGCCCGGGGTAATATCTGAGTAATGCTACCCGTAAACCGTTGAGTAGCCCAGGGAAAAACCTGCTTATTGCTACCCGAAGGTCTTCGAGAAGCCCGGGGGAATACCTGAGTATTGCTACCTGAAGATCTTTGAGTAGCCCGGGGTAATACCAGAGTATTGCTACCCGAAGATCTTCTAGTAGCCCGGGGGAATACCTGAGTATTGCTACCCGAAGATCTTCGAGTAGCCCGGGGGAATACCTGAGTATTGCTACTTGAAGATCTTCGAGTAGCCCGGGGGAATACATGAGTATTGCTACCCGAAGATCCTTGGGTAAACCAGGGGAATACCTTAGTATTGCTATCCGAAGATCTTTGAGTAACCCGGGGTATACCTGAGTATTGCTACCAGAAGATCTTTGAGTAGCCCAGGGGAATACCTGAGTATTGCTACCCGAAGATCTTCGAGTAGCCCGGGGGAATACCTGAGTATTGCTACCCGAAGATCTTCGAGAAGCCCGGGGGAGTACCTGAGTATTGCTTCCCGAAGATCTTCGAGTAGCCCGGGGGAATACCTGAGTATTGCTTCCCGAAGATCTTCGGGTATCCCGGGGGAATACCTGAGTATTGCTACCCAAAGTTCTTTGAGTAGCCCAGGGGAAAACCTGAGTATTGCTACCCGAAGATCGTCGAGTCGCCCGGGGGAATACCTGAGTATTGCTACCCGAATACCTTTGAGAAGCCCAGGGGAATACCTGAATAATGCTACCCGAAGATCTTCGAGTAACCCGGGGGAATACCTGAGTATTGCTACCCGAAGATCTTCTAGTAGCCCGGGGAAATACATGAGTATTGCTACCCGAAGATCTTTGCGTAGCCCAGGGGTATACCTGTGTATTGCTACCCGAAGATCTTCGAATAGCCCGGGGGAATGTCTTGTTTATATGCTCAGCCTGATAATGTGTGAAAGAGTTGGAAAATATATTTGCTAGGACGCTCTCCGTAATGGAACAAGGTACCCTCAGCACTAAGTATATTTTCAAAAACGATATTATTTTTTAGATTTCTGCGCAGAAAATTACCCTTTGATCTTTCCTTATAAAAAACACTTTTAAACATCAGCAAATTGGCATTTTGGGATTCTAAATTATAAAGAGAAACAACATAAAGAAAGCATCTGTAAAGTTTTGGGAAGATCAGTTGTATTTTCAGCAGATTTTGCCCCAAATCCCCAAAGTCTTTGCCCCAAATCAGTGATTATCTCCACCTAACGGAAAATACCGCAGGATAGAAAAATGAATCCGCCATTTTTCGCTTTTTGCCGAGACTGTCCGAAGTTGGTCTTCGGCTCTTAACGTCTTGGTAGATACAGGCTTTTGAAAAGTAAAAGCCTAATTCAGAAGGTTTTACCATATAGTTTGTTAATGGCCAATACCACTTGTCAGCTAGACACTTTTCTCTATCCCGACGGGCGTCAGTTCTGTCCTCAACTTTGTCAGGTGCTTAACCCATTGCATTCTGGGCATTTTTTGTCGTCTGCTGAAATTGTCGTCTGCATCAAAAATAAAAAATACCTTGACAATATTGGTCTAGTAACTAACTCTTGTAGAAATGATGTCTTGGCAGCAAGCAGTTTGGATCTCAGATCAGGCCGCACGTTTGTGGGGCCTGGTCTGGATCCAAACTGTTTGCCCAGATAACCCTAAAGGGGTGTCCCGAATGGAATGGGGTAAGTAACGGAAACCATAGAGCAAAACAGAGCAATTCCTTTCTTGTAAACCACTTGGCTATGGGACATTATATGGTTATGCAAAACTTCTTTAAAACATTGAGTAGTATGTATTTAGTAGCCATATGTCCATTAGTATGAGGCAGACTGTGATTCAAGGACAACTGAAAAATCTGCCACGTTGACTTTCTTAAAGTCTTTAACCTAAGGCATCCATTATCTCTGCTCTACTGAAACTTTTACCAAAACCACAAAAAAGAAGAAAAAAAAATAAAGCGATGTAATTAAGACAATAAAAATGTTATAAAACTTTATCATTGCTAACCATGTCATGCATCTTCAAATTCGGAAAGACTGACCTTCAGCCTGTACACTTCATTATAATTTCGGTAACCTGGTAACCTAGTATATAAATCCGGTTGGTCTGCTAAAAGAAGAAATTCATTAATAAACATAAGCCAATACATTCATGAAGATGATAAGGCTATTGTCGGATTACTTTAGAATGGGAAATCATCAAGAGTTGACAACCCATCAGAAAAAAGGCAAGTGAGTGGTTGTGGTGGACGGCGACATCATTTTCGATGAGCTGAAACAATCTGCAACAAGCCTTGGTCAACAACATGTACGTAATTCACTAGATAAAGGAAGCCGTCATTAGTGCCAGAACTACAGACTAATCAGCTTGAATTAATATAAAAGATCATCCGTTCAAAATAGACTCTATTCCAGGAGGAGTAGATCGTTAAGTTTTGGAGCTGGGCGTGGCTTCAAATACCATATTCAGCGTAAGAGTTTTCTGCTAAAACTCAGTCGAACTTGTCTATATATGCTTCAAAATGCTTTAGGCAACCATGAATTTGTACAGCGTCAGTGAAAACCTAGTCCGTACCATAAAACAACTGACGGACCACCGGTGGTATCAGAGAATGCCTCCTGTCACCTGCTCTCTTAAATAGTGCACTGGAAATACCGTATACAAGATAATTTTCGCGGTGTTCCATTTTTCGCGATATTTCGCGGTCACATAGAAACCGAGAAATTTAAAATCGCGAAATAATTTCCTGTTTCTTACAAAGTATCCTCTGTAGACGCAGTGTTCATATATTTTGTTTCTGTTTGCATCGGTAACTGCTGTACTTTTCAATTGAGACAGTTCTTTCATTAACCTGCGGCAGCCCTGCCGCAGGTTCATGAACGAGCTGGCTCAAGTGAAAAAGAAGTAGTTTTGCTTTCGCGCATGTTGCTAACCGCAAAAATTAAAAATCGCGAAAATTAATATTTATGTTTTTGACCCTTAACCGCGAAAATTTGAACCCGCAAAAATTACCGCGTATACGGTAATCATCCCTGAAGCCTCTGAAAAGCAAAAGGGAATTGCTACAGTCAGAAAGATTACAATCCTATACTTCGTACATGTCACCAACGGGTCGGCAGGAGGTTTGCAAGAACTTGAAATGAATTGATACGCCTCGGTCACGTTCTTAGTTACTCTAGAATCGACTTAGAAGCGTATTCTCTTGTTTGAGTTTTAACAGCAAGAATTTTGGACCAGAATTTGTTACAGACCGATATCACTGAAATGATATGAGCATGCTCTGGGAACCAGAATTGCACAACCCGCAGGTTTGCACTATAATCACTGTGTGAGTCCGTCCGTCCGTCCGTCCGTTATCAGTTAGCGAAAACTGTTATCAATTAGCGAAAACGCTTATAACTCTTGAACCGCATGGGATATTTTGACAAAATTTTGCATACTTATACATGTCAACATTGTCTAACGATTCGCATGCATAACAACCTTATTTGACGGACGAGGCTTTGCTGAGCGCAAGTTGAAAATTTACGGCCAACTACTGAAAATGCTCATAACTCTTGAACACCGTGGTAAATATGGTTCAAATTTTGTATGCTTATGTATTTTAACATAGTCCAGCCACCGGCATGCAAAACAAGGCGAGGCTTCACCGAGCATCAATTTGGCCGGTCGAGCTCTTTTATTGAAAATGCTCATAATTCAGAGGCGGATCCAGGAAGTTTGGATAGGGGGTTCAAATTAGCTGAGGGGGGGGGGGGGGGGGGTTCGGCTTGTGCAGTTTGACCAAATTTTCCTGAAATTCCCCATGAAAATAAAATAATTTAGGCTGAAGAGGGGGTTCATTTGACCACCCCCCCCCACGAACCCCCTCTGGATCTGCCACTGTAACTCTTGGACCGCTTGGTATATTTGCTTCAAATTTTGTATACTTATGTCATTTAACAATGCCCAGCCACTGGTATGCAAAACAGTGACGAGGCTTCACCGAGCATCAATTTGGCCGGTCGAGCTCTTTTATTGAAAATGCTCATAACTCTTGGACCGCTTGGTATATTTGCTTCAAATTTTGTATACTTATGTAATTTAACATTGCCAAGCCACTGGTATGCAAAACAGTGACGAGGCTTCACCGAGCACCTATTTGGCCAGTCAAGCTCTTTTATTGAAAATGCTCATAACTCTTGGACCGCTTGGTATATTTGCTTCAAATTTTGTATACTTATGTAATTTAACATTGCCCAGCCACTGGTATGCAAAACTTCTTATTGCACAACCCGCAGGTTAACACTTTAATCACTGTGTGAGTCCGTCCGTCCGTTATCAGTTAGCGAACACGCTTATAACTCTTGAATCGCATTCTATATTTTGATAAAATTTTGCATACTTATACATGTCAACATTATCTAACGACTCGCATGCATAACCGTCTTTTTTGACGGACGAGGCTTTGCTGAGCACAAGTTGAAAATTTACGGTGAAGTAGTGAAAATGCTCATAACTCTTGAACCCCGTGGTATATATGGTTCAAATTTTGTATACTTATGTATTAAAGGTAGGTTCCTGTACTTTGGAATGCAGCATAATTTTTATGATTTTTTATCCAAGTTGTTGGAAAGCACTTATAAAAAGGAAATGGATAAGTTTCTCTAAAAAGTGTAAATCAAAAAATATTAGAAAAGTTGTTTTGCAAGGGATTTCCTAACTCTGCTTCGCACACCAGTTAGTGCTATTTTTAGTTCGGGCCAAAAATAGAAAACACAGCTGACGTCATGCTTTATTGCATTTTGTGATAGTTTTAACCCATCCGCCATGTCAGGACCTTTAGGAGAGCTCACGGCGAGAGAAGATTGACCTTTGGAGACTGGCATCAGAAATCGCGCACTTAATATAGACATATAACATAATTATTTTTAGAACTGAAATCCCAACGAAAGAAAATAAACCAAAGGGAAAACGACTATTTTCTATAACATCTGACGATTTTCTCAGTAGCAACAGATTCAGAAAGATAAGAGAATTCAATACTAAACAGAAAAAAACGAAATTATTTTGTGAACATAAATGTTATCGCTAGTCCAGGAACCTACCTTTAACATTGTCCAGCCACCGGCATGCAAAACGGTGACGAAAGTCTAAACAGTATACAGTGTATCGACAAACTGCCAGGAGCCTCTATTTAGGTAAACAAACACAACAGCTCAAATACACACACTCAGCTGACTCAATGGTTTACTATGGGAATTCCACTTTTATTGATAGCAGCCAGATGCAATACATGTAATCAAACCTTATTATCAGCTGATGCTCATCAGATAACAATTCACAGTTAAATTTAATTGCCCTGGCACACTGTCTGTGTTGTAAGTTCGAAGCACCTTGTATAAAAATATGGAGAGCAAAGACATAAAATGCACCAAACGTTTCGATAATATGCCTAAATTTTCTATCAGAATACATATGACAGAGCGGTCTTGATAGGTGCTATTACTTTTTATATATACTTTGTTGGTGTTTATGTGACTTTGAATGAGAACATACTTTCAGCCAAAGCAAAATGCTATTAAATTATGAAAAAATGACATACCTCATGATCATACAGTCAATCTGAAGTCTGAAGAGTTATGTTCTTGCACGGCTGGGTGAGGTATTTCTTCATAAACTTTACAATTAATTATATACATATACAAAAAGCAAGAAGCATGCTTAAATAATAATAATGATAATAATAATGATAGGGTAAATAAAACATATATGTCGATACATTTGAAACATGAACACATTAATTTAAGGTGTAAATTTTCAGCACAGTTGGACTGCTTAAGTTTCGACATTTAACAGATGAAGAATTCACGTAAGACCGGACTGTCAATTAAAATGCACAATGTAGTCATTCTGCAAAATACATATTTCAGTAGGAGCGGAGGTAGTGTAGTGGATAACACGCTGGTCTACCAATCCAGGGATTGCAAGATCGATCGCCTACTTCTCTGGTCTTTTGGATTAGACTTTAAACCGCGGTCTCGTCTCCGTCTGACCTAGTTGTTGGTGAGACGTTCAACCCGCGTTCACTCACTCACTTCCAGGGCATTATAAACATAATTCAACATGAGGAGGTGTTTTTAAAATAAATAAATAATAATAATAATATTAATAGTGATTAGAATTATTATTATTATTACTTCGTTTAGAAGAATTATTACTATTATTTTTATTACTTCTTTCGGATTGTTACTTTAAAAGTTCTTTTTTTTCTTCAAAGCAGAAGCATTATGCAACCACATATTTGGATTACATTTACATCGCTTTTTATTCTGCTGGACCCGAGAAATGGGCGATCGATCTTGCAATACCCGTCTTAGGAGCGATTTCCTTTTTAAAATTAAGCAATTACTATGTTTTCTCTGGCTTTCATCATGGTCACTGATTTTGGCCCTTATTCGTTCTTTCGAATGTGTTTTCTGCTCTCGAAGGACCTCCTTAAGATTTTTATTTATAGGATATATTGTGTCTTAGAGAGTTGTAACTAATTGAAGGTAACTGTTAAGGCCAGTTTTGAAGAACTATTTTTTATTGTTGTTTAGGCAAATATTAAGGCCATTATGCAGAAATGAAATAAAGGAAAAGAGAACAAAGTATGCTGTATATAATATGATTATAAACAGGTTGACAAGAAAAGCATACTTTTATATATTTCTCATCTTTTGGAAACCTATGCAGGGATACCCTTCAACAAATCGTGAAAATTTACAGCCATAAACACAACAATAGAACATCATACTTACAATTCATTTAACAAGATTATAAGGACGTTACCACCCAAACTCTATGTAAACCAACATTCTCTACTGATAAGAACTAGCAGCTACTGCAGGTTTGTTTACCTAGATGAGGTCAGGAGTACTTGCTTGTCGATACACTGTATTGCACGACCCACAGGTGTGCACTTTAATCGCTGTGCAAGTCCATCAGTCTGTTTGTCCTTCCGCTGTAGTCAGTGAGTGAAATTGCTCATAACTCTTAACCGCATGGTGTAGTTTGATCAAAATATGCATCATTTTACAAGAAATGACCAATTTCATTTCCATACATTCCTTCTGGCACCAGAAACTGATTATTCTTCATACACCACGGGTTGTGCACATAACCATCAGTTAATTACAGTGATAGTTCCAACGTTAAAATTTCTTAGTGTTTGCCAGATGTTGATGTTGTTGTGTTATTGTTTGACGCCCACGGTAAACAGCTATGGTCATGTCGGGACGGTCAGTTTACCTAACCACACTATTCCTGGGCAGGCTTAGACCTCCTAAGCGGTTAACCAGTACTAAGTGCACTCACTTTCACCAGTAACTGACAACTGCCCTTCTTGAATCAGCGGACGGGGAAATGAAAGAAAGTTGCCGGACCGGGTATCGAACCCAGGACCTCTGGTTTACAAGTCAGGCGCCCTACCGACTGTGCTACGCGGCCCGGCGTTCGCCAGATGTTCGAAGATACAATCAACCCAACAATCTTCAGCTGCCAGGCAACGTTTTAGGGAATTTTATAACGAATCGACGACCACAAGATTTAAAAATGAGATCATTGCCGAGATTACCAGTCTCTTTTGCAACATCCACATGATGTTTAATGACGATGTAGGCCCAGTGGACAAAGAATTTGAACCATCTTATCGGATAAACACTTCAACTTATAAAAGTTCGTCCAGTATGGTATAGAAAATGTTTTGTGATGCAACAGCACACTTGGGACAAAGATACGGAACCCCGAAAGGGACATTTCCTTTCCGATATTTATCAGAATAGAAACTGAAACACGAAAATTAGAAAAGAAATCAAAACAAGAAGTATCTCGTTTAAACGACTTCTTAGATCGTTTAAACGACATATCATGTCGTTTAAATGATATGATATGTCGTTTAAACGATAAAATTTTGTTTTGATTTCCGTTCTCATTTTCATGTTTTGATTTCTATTCTGCTAAATATCGCAGAGGAAAAGACAGAGACGTTTCAACGACATATTTGTTGTTTCCATTTCTTTTCTGTTTTTCTTGATTTAATTTTCTTTCTGGATTTCTTGTTTTAATTTTCTTTCTGATTTTCTTGTTTTATTTTTTTTTATTTCCATTCTATTCTATATTGTTTAAACGATATAATATGTTGCTTAAATGATATAATAAGTCGTTTAAACGAGATATTTGTTGTTTTGATTTCCGTTCTAGATTTTTTGTTTCAATTTCTATTCTGATGAAATGTCCCTTCCGGGGTTCCGTACAAAGATGAAGTTAACGTGCATCCTTGTCAGTTTAATATTTCTGTACTTGTATGAGATGTGGACTTAGACTGCAGAAATGGATAGACTAATTCTGTTCTCAGAGATGAGCTCTTTAATACATCTGTGTGAGACCAAGAAAGCTGTTGGCTCATTTGAGTACCTCCTAACCCTTATCAAATTGTGCTCGTCTGTTCATGGCATGTCCAAAATGCTACTCAGAACTTTTTCAATGGACAGCAGACGAGGTGGGAGAATGGTGTGCTTGAATTGACAGGCATGACCCAAGCACCAGGAAAGAGCAGAGAGGAGAAATACAGTTGAATGTGACGCTATAAAGTACATAATGTATAACCAGTTAGCTGGGGAGACCTTAACGTGAATAATAACCATGTTCAGTTCGTCTAATAACAGAGAATGCTAATGATTAGAGACGAACTCATGCTCTACATTATATTAATGTTGCTGAATAGAAATTCAACTTGGAAGAAAAGAGAGAAAAACAGAAAAAGTATTGCGTTTTTTTTCTCTGTATCCGGATATTATCCAAAAGCACAAGAGTGCCAGCTCAAATCAGTAGACTTTCAAGACGGGGTCATTATATATTTTTATTTGGTTAAGGGGACCTTGTAGGTACTTCATACGTTTACGTTCTTATGGAGTTTGGGTACAGTTTCAGAGGAAGTTATACTGCCTTTTTTGGTCTCTCTACTCAATGGGATCGACTCATATTAAACACTGTGCTCCTATAGCAGCGAAATTCATTCCTTACAGATAAGTCCCCATGTCTTTAAGAGTTGTCCCCAGAGTCACTTTCCATTGTAATAATGGCGGAAAAGACGTTAGGACATAAATGGGGTTAAGTATACGGTCAGCCTGCTTATCAAAAATTTGAGGCCCTTCCAGGGGTTTTGGGGAGCTGGGAAGAATAGCCATTTATCTTCAGGGAGCTGGGGAGCACTAGCAATTATTTTCAGGGAGCTAGGGAGCAAGCTCTTAATTTTGGGGAGCTGGGGAGCACTGTCAGAATGTGTTTTTCTACACTGTTTTTTGCTTCTGCGGGGCTGCGCCCCAGGACCCCCATTTCTACATATCAATAATACCATTTTAGTCATTTTCTTAAGCAAAAAAAACTTCGATATGCATTCAGGTTGCCCACGGCTAGCATTTCGAGTTCAATTCCACCTAAAGGCGGATATGACAACCAAACAATTTAAGGGAGCAGGCTTGAATACTTTTAGGGTGCGGGGGAGCAGCTGAATTACTTTTCGGGATTTGGGGAGCAGTAGCAAAGTAGCAAAATAATTTTAGGGAGCATTAGAAAATATTTTAAGGGAGCTGGGGAGATTTGGGCATTATTTTCAGGGAGCAAGGGAGCGCTGACCCCCTCCCCCGCCCTGGGAGGGCCTCAAATGTCATCTCTCTTAGGCAGCCACCTCATCGGGAACCGTATTAAAACACAAAAGTACAGAGACTGTTCAATGGACTGTATCAAGGGATACTGTCAATTTGGTGTTCCGACTGGTGACAGCTCAAGACAAGATGAGCTGCGACACGAGAAAACCAACAAAGTGGTTGTGCGCCCAACGCAGTCTCAGATCAGCCTGGGCATCCACCCAGTCTGATCAGACTCTTCCCTATGCGCTTAAAGGGTAGCTTAGGGACAAAGCAACCTCCATGCGGACAGCGAAGACTCTGATCAGACTGGGCGGATGCCCAGACTGATCTGAGTCTGCGCGTGGCGCACAACCACTTTGTTGGTTTTGTCGTTTCGCGGCTCATAGATATTATGTCGACTGTATTCAAACATACTTTGCATTATGACCATTATGGTCTCTATTTTTCTGTTTAAAATCTGCCACCTAAATCAAATAACTGCAGGTGGAATTTAAATAATGAAACAAATTTGGTATTTAAATGATTTGCATTGGAATCAAACAAAGACAGCCATTTATTGAAATAATTTATAGTGTCATTAATTTAAAATGAAGTTCATCAGTTCATGTTCTGATTTCATTCATGAATTCATGATTGATTCATGTTCTAACAATACTTTCATGGCTGAATATGCATGATTTAAGTTTTACAGAAGACATGTAGTGTCGTTTAATCGAGTCTGTTAGTTTTTAAATCACCTGAGCCTTTAGGCTCATAGGTGAGCTTATAGTCTAGGCAGGCTCCGTCGTCCGTAATCCGTATGTCCCTCCGTCGTCCGTCAACATTTTCAAACATTCCTTCATTGAATCCACTGGGCCGATTGAAGCCAAATTTCATATGGAGTTTGAGTGGGATGGAGGAACGAAAGTTCGTTCGAGGGGCCTGGATTACAAGACCGGGATGGCCACCACGCCCATATGATATATGATAAAAGTAAACTTTCAAAAAATCTTCTTCTTAAGAACCGAGAAACCTCTTACCTTGAAACTTGGTATAGAGCATTGGGCACTCGAGCCTATCCTAGTTTGTATAAAAAATGACCGTAGGTAGACCATGACCTAATGTATGACACGGTCAACTTCGGTACGTTATGCTTTTATATGGAAACATGCTTAAACATAGGATTTCTCAGAAACTATTTAAGTCTAAGGTTTAATACTTGGTGTAGGTTTGGTTAACTAAATATGTAAATGAAGTTGTTAGTTACCAAAGGTCAAGGTCATAATTTGACCTTTGTTCAAGGTCAATGAGTTTCTGTCTTCCGTCAACATTTTCAAACATTTTCCCCTCTGAAGCCACTGGACCGATTGAAGCCATATATCAGCTGGAGCTTTACTGGGTCAAAGAAAAAAGGTTTGTTCAGATGGTCTTGGTCACAGACCGAGATGGCCGCCACGCCTTTATATGGTGAAAACCCTTCAAAAATCTTTTTTTCGAGAACCAAATGCCCGATGACATTATGGCTTACTATGGAGCATCGGGAACTCGGGTGCATTGTATCTTTTAATATCTTTTACAAAGCATGACCGTGCGTTGACCCTGACCCAGTTAATAGGACGGTCAACTTTGGTAGGTTGTGCTTTTATATTGGAAAATGCTTAAACAGTGGAGTCTAAGGTATAATATTTGGTATATACTGTTAACTAAATGAGCAATTGAGCAATGTTCAAGGTCCCTGAAATTCTGTCGCGCATCAACATTTTCTTCTCTGAAGCCACTGGACCGATTGAAGCCATGTTTCATATGAGGCTTTAATGCGTCAAAGGAAACAGAGTTTGCTCACATGGTCTTGGTCACATTACCAAGATGACTGTCATAACCATTTATGGTAAAAACCCTTCAAAGATCTTCTTCTCCAGAAACAAAGGCCCAATGACCTTGTGGCTTTGTATGCAGCATTTAAGACTCAGGCTCATCATAGTTTATACAAATCATGACCGTGCATTGACCGTTACCTTGTTTATGGCCATGTCAATTGGTATGTTCTGGTTTTATATGGGAAACTGCTTAAACAGGGGATTTTTCAGAAACTATTTATGTCTAAGGTTAATTATTTGATGTTTATGGTAAGCTAAACGAGCAAATGAAGATAGAATGTTGCTTTAGGTCAAGTTCATTCTTTGACCAATGTTCAAGGTCACTGAGATTCTGTCGACCGTTAACATTTTCAAACATCTTTTCCTCTGACACCACTGGGCCAATTGAAGTCATTTTTCATATGGAGCTTTACTGAGTCAAAGGAACCAAAGTATATTCAGATGGTCTTGGTCACATGACCAAGGTAGCCACCTTGCCGATATATACTCAAAGACAAAAGAAAGTATACACGTGTTGAATGTCTATATTTTACTTATGTTTCACCGCTCAGGTCTGAAATTCTGCATGATTTATTTTTACTTAAGGTGAATCAATGTAGTAAAATTTCTCACTGAAACGCTTGACTAGCGGCACTATACGTACATGCCGGTTTTGCACGTTTCCCATATGCAGCAAAATGGACACTACGAGATTGCCGTTAATCTGCATTTGAAATTTCTGGTGTTTTTCTAAATGTACCACAACGTTTGCGTTTCATTTGCATGATGAAAAGGCTCCCTGTGGCAAGCACGATTCTTACACGCAGAGTCAAAAAAAGGGTGCATTTTTAAATGCCGTTATTTTTCTTATTATTCACTGCATAGGTCCTAAATGTTAAACGATGCATCTTTTGTCAAAGTACAAAAATGTAGCATTGTAAGATTACTAAATGAATTGCTTGACTAGCGACACTATACGTACATGTTTGTTTTGCCGTTTTTGCACGTGCATGACATTAAACAATACGGTTATGCTGCAAAATCAGTATTTTCGTTTGCGATTGTTTTTCGGAACAAACCACAGTGTATGCGTTTCATAAAATACATGACGACAATGCTTTTGGCGCAAATTGAAGTCGTAACAGGCTGACCGCTCAAAACGGTTCATGGCTGGCTTAATAAAATACACTAGAGTCACGACTGATTGGCGATGAAGTGTACACTTTCTTTGTCCCTGTGGCTACTTTTTCCTTTGCGTGTATGATTTCTGTCTGCTACAGAGAGCCTTGTCATCCTGTAAATGAAAGGCAAGCGTTGTGGTTTGTTTCGAATAACAACCGAAATTTGAAATACAGATTTATTGTCCAGTTTGCTGCTCGCGGAGAAAGTGCAAGGTCGGCATGTACGTTCAGTGCCACTAACCAAGCATTACAATAAGTACTTTTACTACACCACATTAATGTACCTTGAGTAACAATTACTTATGCAAAATTTCAGGCCTGAGCCAAGAGAACTGAGTAAAATATATGCATTCAAAAAGGGTATACTTTCATTTGCCTCTCAGTATATTGTGAAACTCTTCAAAAATATTCTTCTCTAGAACCAAACGCCCAATGACCTTTTGCCTTTGTATGAAACATTGAGGACTCGGGACCATTATATTTAATACAAATCATGACCGGGCATTGACCTTGACCTGATTTATAGCAAGGTCAACTTTGGTATGTTATGCTTTTATATGGGGCACTGCTTAAACAGTGGATTTTTCAGAAACTATTTAAGTCTAAGGTTTAAAATTTGGTATATATGGTTAACTTAATGAGCAAATGAAGATATTTTGTTACTTAAGGGCAAGGTCATTATTTGACCTTTGTTCAAGGTCACTGAGATTCTGTCGCCCGTCAACATTTTCAAACATCTTCTCTGAAGCGACTGGGTCGATAGAAACCATATTTCAGATGGAACTTTACTGTGTTAAAAGGATCCAAAGTTTGTTCAGATGGTCTTGGTCGCTTAACCGATATGGCCGCCATTTACATGTATAATAAAAACCCTTCAAAAATCTTCTAACCAAAAGCCAAATGACCTTTTAGCTTGGCATGTAGCATTGGGAACTCGGGCCCATATCATAGTTTGTTCAAACCATGAATGTGAGTTGACGTTGACCTAATTGATGGCAAGGTCAACTTTAGTATGTTATGCTTTTATATTGGAAGATTTTTAAAAAGGGGATTTCACGGAATCTTTCTAAGCCTAGATATAATAATTGGAAAATATGGTTAACTAAATGAATATATGAAGACATAAGGTCACCAGAAGTCAAGATCATTTGTGATTTTTGCTCATTATCGCCCTGAGATTTTAAAATCAAAATATGCAGTCCTCTAAAGCCACCGGTTTAGAATTTGTAACAAATGAGCGAATTCACAAATTGTGTCTATTGACAGTAAGGGCTACGGCGAGCTTCAGGGCCATTGGTCCTCTGGTTCATAAAATCATACTTGGAATAGTTCAATAAACATTTGGAAGGGATGGGGTGGGTTATTGTATTTTGTTCGAAAATAAATGAATGACAATCAGTGTGGACGTTGATTAACCTGCTCCATAGACGAGGGAATATGACGTTCATTCTGATTTGAAAAAAAAACCAACTGTGTATTGACCTTATTAACGATTTATTCAAAATATACGCAAATGTAAAGAAAAAGAAAATGAAATATTCTAAGTTTCATATTTAAAATAAGCCGCGACACGACAAAACCGACAAAGTGGTTGTGCGCCCAGCGCAGACTCAGATCAGCCTGGGCATCCGCCCAGTCTGATCAGAGTCTTCGCTGTCCGCATGGATGTAGCTTAGACCCTTAGCTACCCTTTAAGTGCTTAGCGAAGAGTCTAACCAGACTGGGCAGATGCCCAGGCTGATATGAGTCTGCGCTGGGCGCACAACCACATTGTTGATCTCGTGTCGCGGCTCAAATGTAGTTGTTATGAGCATAACGTCATTTCCGATGCCCTATCACGTTCTTGATTTAAATTTAGACCCATTTCAACAATAAAGGATATTGACTACATGCGCGAACAGGTCATACGTACCTTTGACTAATCTAAATATATATGAACGTGCACTCTATGTGTCAGACCTGTCTAAATAAAAACTTAATGACTTTTCATCTGCATTTTCGTTTAAGTGTATTATATGGTCTATTTATCTCAATTTGCCCCAGAAAGAAGAAACTGGAGTTCAGATAGTATTCCAAATTACATAAATGCATACGCACACACGCACACGTATACTCACACATGCACGCATACATACATACATTCGTACGTATATTCGTGTATACATTTATACTAAAGCGGTTAGTCTAACCTGTCTACCACCTTCTAAGCTACTGAATATTTTAAATAATATAATTTAATCGACTTCTTAATATATGCACGTGTTTGGTGACGGTCAAACATGCTATGTAAGGCCTGTGCTGATGCATTTGTTGGCTGGTTGTTTTAAGTTTAACGGCTCTTTGAGACAATATTTCAGTCTCCCAAAGAGAGGGAGACAGAAGAGAGAAGTGATAGACGAGAGAAAAAATGTCCAAACAACCCCCACTGGTCTGAGTGTTCGAGGAGCAGTCTGGTCTATATCTACTCTGTTTGCTCACGCATGTCACAGGCATGTCGCGGTACGGTCCACACAAGCTGATTATCATTTGAGCCGCGACACGAGAAAACCAACAATGTGGTTGTGCGCCCAGCGCAGACTCAGATCAGCCTGGGCATCCGCCCAGTCTGATCAGAGTCTTCGCTGTCCGCATGGAGGTAGCTTAGACCCTTAGCTACCCATTAAGCGCTTAGCGAAGAGTCTGATCAGACTGGGTGGATGCCCAGGTTGATCTGAGTCTGCGCTGGGCGCACAACCACATTGTTGGTTTTCTCACGTCGCGGCTCATTTTGTTTGTTCATACAGGGGACACACCTATAACAAGTATTGCCCAAACGTCGCCTACAACTTCTCAGACTACCATTGCAGCAATCTCAACGACCGTTACAGTGAACCCGGATCCGGATCCGACACCATCCGCTGGTAAGTGCTCGGTAGTTTTCATATTTTACAATCACACAAAACTCATTATGTAACTGGCTTCTATTGTTCTACGGTCCACACACGCATTTGTCTCTGGTTTAATTAAATGCATGCGTGAAAAGTTTGAACGCACGAACATCTTAACAAACATGGCCGGCGTCATTTCGTCACTCAGTTTTACAGTATTCCGTTTCGGTAAATTGGCTTGGGTAAATTTGCGACTGGAAAACTCTCTCTGTCGACTAAGCAGTAAAAAGGTACCTTTCTCGAACCGGAAAAGGATAAGGCAGCGAAAGAAGAGGGATAAGCTCTGCATTGCATATGCTGTGCCCAAGATACAGGATGCCTCTAATCCTCATTGCCCCTACAGCCACTAGGCTATGGGAAAACTTTACCAGTTAAGCACACTCTCTTTTCGAGGCAATCCAGTAAGGTCAAAATAGTATTCCTAACGAAAATCAAATAATGAGATGGTAAACCACTTTCCGAAGAAATTAATCAACCGAGATGCAGTAACGTAACGGAACGTTTCTATAAGAAACTGGCGACAATAGCTTTGGTCTTCTTATTTCTTAGATTCTTTATCGGGGGCCGTATTCATTAAACGACTTAAGTGGTTGCTATGCTGTTGCTAAGGCTAAATTTCTTTGAAGGAGATTCCCTACAACTATGAAATTTGCTCTGGAGGAACAGTCTTTGTAAGACTGTTCCTCCAGAGCAAATTTCATAGTTGTAGGGAATCTCCTTTATAGATATTTAGCCTTAGCAACAGCATAGCAACGACTTAGGTGGCTTTATGAATACGGCCCCGGATATTTTTATGCTAAAATGTTTATGCTTCTTTAGTTCCAGGAGATAACAATTTCATGGGAATATAGTGGACAATATTGCACTTGTACGAACATAGGCATACGGCTGTGAGAAGTTTTCAAATTGTTGTGAAATACGAAAAAAATTCATATAAATAAATTAACAAAAAAGCCATATAGAGAATCCATCGTTTATACGAAAAATATCAAGAATGTCTGATTTGACATTTTATATCGCTTCATGACCAATGACTACCATTTCTAGCGTCATATCATGTTTTGTGCCTTGTTATTATGGTTGGTAGGCTATGTCTGGCATTGTGATCACCTCGTTGGGGAAGAGAAAGCTGTTTGCTGTGCTTATCGCCATTTCATTACGTGTAGTCTGTACATATGTAATTGTTCTGTTTCCTCTTTATCCCATTGGTAAGAAAAGTCTTTCTATTTGGCACTTCTTTTGCATGTTAATTGGTAGTTTTCACATACATGTATTTCCTCGTATCATTAACTTTATCTATAGATTAAGTTTCATGCCTATCACATTATTCCAACGCTAGCCATTATTTGCATACCAAAAGGCATTACACAATCACCATCCACCGTATTAATCTTGGTTTAAACAGAGGATCTTACATGAGTGCTCACGTATTCTTGAATTTATTAAACGAGTTGGGGAAAAAGATAAGATGCGAGGCTCAGCCGAGCATGTTATCGGTTTTCCCCAACGAGTTTAATAAATTCAATAATACAGGAGCACGAATGCAAGATTCCATTTATCATATGACACTAAAATCGCATTTTAGCAAAAGGACCTGGTATGATAAGGCCCATATTTGGCCCCCAGAAAACTCATTTTCAAAAGTCTTATTTCCATAATAAAAATGTATTAATATGAAAGTTCAAACCTTGAATGTTACAGCAAAACACAAAATTAACCAGTTCTCGCCCCAAAAAATTGTGATATTTGTACTGAACATACCCATACCCCCAGCGGATTCTGACGAAAATGACGAATTTGGTAGCCTTTGTGGCTTTCAAAATAAATGAGCCCGGCCTCCAGCACATTTAATAATTTGTATACAGATAAAATTTTAATATATTTACATGCCATGAAAATACTAAATGTGCTGGAGACCGGGCTCAATGTTTATTTTTAACTTTTTGTTACCAAACTGGCAGCGTTTTGAACATTTCCCCAGCGTTCTCAACATAAAAACGCCCATATCTCCGCTCATAGACAAAATAAACATATGTTGTGGGTATTCATTTTCGTAGTTAGAACACAAGGAATAATCTGGTATACATTTCATTTTGATCTGTTGGAATTTTTTTGTTAGCGTCTCTGGACTTGCAAACTTGAGTGGGTGGGGTACCTGGAGAGGCCTTGTGCAGTGCACAGGTAATTAGCAGTGCAATCATACATATAAGCATTTCATCAAAAGCCTGTTGTTAAGAGCTTTCAAAAGTTATTGTAAATGACCTATTTCTTTAAAGGAATATGTATTAAACTCAAATTTTCTCGCAGTTTTCCTTCATTTTATTGAGACAACGTAGGCATGTCAGAAATCATGTTATTCTGAGAATTAACAAACACGAAACATATTATTTTTGCTTGTTCCCATACGCACAAATAATTAGCAATAGAAACCATGCATTTTTAAGAGAATTTGAATGGGGGCCAAAAACGGCCCTTATCATACTAAAACGTCACGATTTCGCCATTAGAAAACGCGACGTTTTAATGGATGTCAACGTATAACGTTACGACGTAATTTGCATGTTTAATCCACTAGTGGATTATCGTTTTTACTGCATGGCTTTATTACACTTTCAGATGCGACATCATATGATTAACATATTTATTTCGCTTTTCCATTGACACACATATATACATACATGTACAAATAACATACCAGTACAAGCTATGGGATTAGAACAGAAGCTGTGTACTTATAGAGTTCTTCTCGTAATAATCTTATTAAACGTACCGTGTCGTTGCATTTTTTACGAGTAAAATTCAGGAAATAAGAAAAATCGATGAATGTATTTTCGACAACCCAAACTTCCACTTATCCCTCTCAAAAAGTTGGTAAGAGTTAGCATGAATACGTGATAGTTTGGTAAAATCAGTATTAAAACCTCTATTTTATGCACGAGTCTACCTGCTTATGCCAGCCTGATCTTCAAATTTTTTCAACAAGTGCTTCACAAGGGAGCTGCGGTACTTTGTCAAATTAATTAAAGGCCAGGGGGCGTTTGTAAAGAAATTTCCTGTCGGACCGTTAGTTGTAAACTATGACATATCAAGAGCGTGGCGCTCGAGTTATAGATCTACTAGCAAAATAATACTAGCAAAAATAAATAAATAAAAACAAATTAAATAATGAAAAAAGATTTATCACTCAGAAAGTCATATTAAGTTCTTACATAAAAGGTTGCAGAAAATATGAAAATGTATTAATTTTCTTTGAGTTATGACAACCTTTCTTCTGGCGTGCATAAAGTCCCGCTATAAGCGTTGACTGTAACATGCACTTCTTTTCCATGCCTATTTCCGAATTAGGTAATAATGAAAAGACGTTCAGTAAACCTGGCCTGACGTCGGCTACAACAGTGAAAATTAGCCTCATGCGCGTCAGAATAGTGTTTTTTCCCCAGACTTTCCCATCCATTGCGTTTATAGGCGGACTGTGTCAGTATAATCTATTCTATCACAGTGACTGTAGTTTCAGGTTTTGAAATATAATCGGAAATGCAACTGACGCCCGTTTACGTCAAATTGATAACGTACAAGAATCCTGGTCACGATCTTTCCAAATATGCAAGTGATTTCGCCGCAAACATGAAACCAGATGCTTATGTGCCTAGAATGGATAGATAAAATCTCGGTCTAACTTTTATCCAAGGCTATCCATCATGCTGCGGTTTAACAATGACAACGTATTTCACGCCGATGTGATTTTTGATTGGTTAATTGAAATGATTATCTTAAAACAAAGGACAGAAATACCAAACCAAGAGCTGCTTTAAATTTTTCCTGAGGCGATTTGCGGTTACCTATAAAAGCAGTTGCTAGGAGTCTATTATTAAATCTGCCGAACCATCTTGAAGAAAGCACGTCAGCAACAAAATTTTGGACGTATCTAAAACTTTGGAATATAAAAGGACACGAACTATACTTATTTAAAACAAGCTGCGTGTGAAATGAAATTTATTTTGGCATACTAACGGACTCACATGAAACGAACAGAAACTGGAATTATAGCTGTGTGTAATTTTTACACGTGATTTTATGACATTTTTAATTTTGCTGCAAAATACTGACGCTAAGAAGCTTTAGAAACATTATCATTAAATTTGGACAAAAGTCACAAGATGGCTATCTATCTTTCAGTGATAATCTTGCTATCTGTCATATGTTTAGGAGAACCTCGACGATGTCGGCCCGACTGCTTACCTCCGGATTGCTCCTGTCCCCGGTTTTCATACCCTATGGAGACGAAAGAAATTCCGCAGATGGTATATTTTGGGTTCGACGACGCCGTTAATATTGTAATGTCAAGTTACTATGACAGAATATTTAAGTCAAGCAGGAGAAATCCTAATGGATGCACCATGAAGTTTACGTTGTTTATATCTCACGAATATACAGATTATAGGCGAGTGAAGCAGTTTCACGACAGAGGAAACGAGATTGCTGTACATAGTGTAACCCATAGTGCCATTGACAATGACGCAATCCTGCGCAAGGAAGCGAAGCAACAGAAGGAAAATCTGGTAAATAAGGCGGGTGTGCCAAGTGAGGAAATTATTGGTTGGAGAAGTCCTTTCTTGAAAACAGCGGGAAATAATCAACCAAAGATTTTACATGAACTTGGGTATCAGTATGACATTTCACTGACATATGTAAAGTCCTCACTGACCGCTCAGAAACCATGGCCATTTACCATTGAACATGGTTGGCCGTACTCATGTGGAGTTCGCCCATGTCCAAACAGAGCCCGTGAGAAGGGATTCTGGGAATTTCCCGTTGTTAGCATGATGGATCATCAGAAGAAGTACCCTTGTTCTTTCGTTGACGGATGTGCAGTAAGAGCAAATAATGAACACGAAGCATATAAGTACCTGTATGACAATTTTATGTCTTACTATAACACCACTCGAACTCCGTTTGGACTAAATATGCATGCAGCATGGTTCTATACGCCACATAATTTGAAAGGAATGATGAGGTTTCTGGACGAGTTGCAGAAATTTGATGACGTGTATGTTATAACTGTGAAGCAAGTTCTTGACTGGATGAAACAACCAACGCCATTGTCTGAAATCCATCGGATGACGTCATGGGGATGCCCCGAAGCCAGATGGCCTCAAACAGGTAACTTTCATGTCTTCTGACTAGTTATAAACTTTATTACATGTATTACTGTAACAGTAACTGCAACCGTAACTTGAAGTGACCTTCTGAATCATGTCCTCTCGATACATACTGAATATGCTGTAGAGATCAGAGGCCAGTTCAACAGTTAAGGGGCTTGGCGGGCGCTCGATGTACCGATACCAGGTTGTACACAAATTGTGTACGACCTGGTGCCGGTAAACCGCGCGCCGGCGTCGTTGAACATACAACAGGAAACATCCAACAGACCTAGCGCTTCATATCAAGTTGTTGTAGTCATGACAGTCATGTAGATTAGACCTGTTAGCCTTTAATTGCTATACAATCCGTTTTAACTAAGAAAGTCGCGATTCCTTTGTCTGTTTCTCTGGTATCAGTATATATTCAGAAATTATGCAACTAAAGCTGGGAACCAATCAAAAACTTCAGTCAAAATGTGTAAATTGCCAAAAAGGCTGTGTTCACGTACGCTGCACATCATAGCGTTGTTTTAGATTTGAGATGACGTTATGTTTTGTGATTGCTGGGGTAGTTTAATGACTTATTATCATTATTATTATAAACCATGACTTACATGTGACTTATCTGAGAACGTCTGATCTAATGTCCGACTTGATGGCCCCGGTCAAAACATAGTATGGCTTCAGTTTACCGGACTTTCATTTTACTGACTTGTCTATCAGATCACAGGAAACTGACGCTGTATCAATAAAAAAACATTCAAAGACCCTTAACAACCAGTTGTTATACATAAGAGAAGAAGGATTTCAACGCGTAATTTGGGTGGGGAGACGTGTGTTTGTGTTCACATGCTTTTTTATTGCTGATAACGAAAAATCCTTTCCAGCACTGTACAAGACCTTCAGAAAAACTCTTTATCTTCATATCGGTACAAGTACTTTTTGAAAAACCTCATGAAAAAAGGCATGATACAAAAACTTGGCACGTATTTAGTGAAAAGAACCCGTACCGATACGAAGATTTAAAGTTTTTCTACACATCTCATGCAAGGTTGGTATCTGTATCCTAATACGCGCCACAAAAAATGCCTGTAAGCGCACCAGCAGGTCTCCCCAACCACTTTCGGCGTTGAATTCCTTCTTCTTCTGCTATAGTATACTACGTCTCAGAAGCTTTTGTATAGGTTCCATGGATGCAACGTCAATGTCCTGTGATCAGATACATTGACATAGCGGATGTATCATAACAGGCAGGTGATGCTTACTACTCGTAAAAACCTGATCACATTTCCTTTTATGGGTCCATGTCTGTGTATCTAAATATTTCGGATTTGACAATGTGTCTATGGTTAATGAGGTCGCACTAATGATTTGGTACTGTGACCGCCACTACTCCAAAGAGTCAAAATCATTCAATAATGTAATTTATCACATGACGTCGCATCTGAGAGTGTAATAAAGCCATGCATTAAAAACGATAATCCACTAGTGGATTAAATATGCAAATTACGCCGTAACGTTATACGTTGACGTCCATTAAAACGTCGCGTTTTCTAATGGCGAAATCGTGACATTTAGTGCAAATTTTGCTAATAAAATGCGATTTTAGTGTCATATGATAAATAGAATCTTGCATTCGTGCTCCTGTATTATTGAATTTATTAAACTCGTTGGTGAAAACGATAAGATGCTCGGCAGAGCCTCGCATCTTATCTCTTTCCCCAACTCGTTTAATAAATTCAATAATACATGAGCACTCATGTAAGATCCTCTATTTAATATCGGATCTCTCCGTTATTTTGTTTGTATTTAAGATTTTTTTTACCATTCATTATTACATCAAAGGCTGACCATGACGGGACAGGTAAGGAAATGGTACAAAATATGGTGTAAGCATGAAATCACTTCTTATTCTGTGCTTGAATAACTTTTTTTCTAATCGCATTCTGGGCATGTAGTAATCTGTCATAGGACCTACTAAAATAAACCTGACTCCACATTAGCTCTCCTGTTATTGATAAATTGTTAATTAATAACTTTAACTAATTAACCTCCTAATGCGTTACCTGATTTAGTTATTAACTTATTCAACTCCCACTTTTAGAACTTGCATTTTTTTTCAAACACTGTATTATTACACGAGTCACCTGTTTATTTTATATTATCATATAATGTCGCATCTGAGAGTGTCATAAAGCCATGCATTAAAAATGATAATCCACTAGTGGATTAAATATGCAAATTACGTCGTAATGTTATACGTTGACATCCATAAAAACGTCGCGTTTTCTAATGGCGAATTCGTGACGTTTTAGTGCAAAATTTGCTAATAAAATGCAATTTTAGTGTCATATGATAAATAGAATCTTGAATTCGTGCTCCTTTATTATTGAATTTATTAAACTCGTTGGAGAAAACCGATAACATGCTCGGCATAGCCTCGCATCTTATCTTTTCCCCCAACTCGTTTAATAAATTCAATAATAAAGGAGCACTCATGTAAGATCCTCTATTACTCTCAATATCCTTTTTTTAACCCTTTTGCATGTTTGTTACTAGTTTAACCTCGTAGTTGTCTGAATACTGGCGTTTCCATTGTGGTTCCTATTTGTCAGTGTCTACCTACCTAAATAGTTTGGCCCCGCCAAAAATGTGTTCCTGCTTTTCCAAGGGTTTTTGTTTTAAATTCTTGACAAATTTACTTTCATATTTGATGATTTCAATCTTGTTGCTGGATGTATCTCTGTGACGATTTAAAGCTGACGTTGTTTGATGGCAAGTTAGTGTAGACACACATCACACTGCTCCTTAGCTCTGAAAAATTTCTGCACTGTTTGCAAAAGCATTTTAGTCACCACCTGTACTTTCTGGAAATTGTAAAAAGTTATACTTTCCTATGTACCCACCTGCAAAAGTGTGAGTATCAGCACAGCAAACGTTTTCTTTAAAAACGGTGTAAATGTGTTTCTTGGTGTTGTTACTATAGGTCTCGTCTCCTTTTTCATTCTATCTGTGCTTTATGTCTTTGATGAATATCTATTTGTATATTGTATGTTGTGTGGACACACCTCTACGTCAGGGTTTGAATACTAAACACAAACGTGGCATCTCGATATACGTAGCGTATACCTAGATGAAACGAATAAAATACGTATAAAAACGCAAGTCATGCCTGGGAGTCCTCTACGTAGTACTACGCATTGTCTACGCTTTCTTACTCCTAACTAAGTATTGCATTTCAGCAGCTTTTGGTAGGTATGGCTAGGTATCAAGGTATCAAATCGTATTGATGCGCGCAGCTACGAGTAGCTAGGTGTCACTACGTTTGACAACGTTTTCGGTGGCATCAAGAACTAAATGGAAACATCGACTGTTTAATAATAGTATCACTAAAATACGTTTCGTCTACGTTTAACTACGTTTTGATTACGTTTACTATGTTTTACTAGGTATACGCAACATATATGTATATCGAAATGCCACGTTTGGTTTAAACAATATTTATTTCTTGTTTTGTACAAATCATATTCACACACACATATAATGTTAGGATCGCAAAACAAGTTCCAAGAATTTATAAGTATTCTCTCTAGTTTGAGTGTAGCATTCCAACTTAAGCGTAGCCGACTACATAATTGAGCCGCGACACGACAAAACTAACAAAGTGGCATGTGCGCCCAACGAAGACTCAGATTAGTCTGATCAGAGTATTCGCTGTCCATAAAGAGCTAGCAAAGCCCCTTAGCTACCCTTTAAACGCAAAGCAAAAACTCTTATCAACTTGAGTGGATGCCCAGGCTGATCTGAGTCTGCACTGGGCGCAAAACCACTTATTTTGTTTTGTCGTGTCGCGGCTCATATATAACCGTATGTAATAGGTTTTCACAACAACGCATATTGCCGTTTTGCTACGTTTTAAAATTGTAGTAAAACCTAGTTCTCAATACGTGACAGTCAGACTGGGACGAAAGCAAGGTAATAGCCGTTTGATAACAGGGTTATGAAAAAGAAACCATTGCTAAACGTCTTGGAAAATTACTAGAAACATAGTTAAACCGAAATCCCCAAAACACGGCGCAAAATTATGGCCAAACGTAGGGGAGGGAAACCTAGCCTCAACACTGACAGTGAGACTGGGGCTTTAAAAAGGGTAAAGGTTTCCCATAGTCGCCCTTCCCAGGTGCCGAACAGATGCTGATGCCGTAAATCGCTGTTATTGCATAAAACTAGCAAATTTGCAAGAAAAAATCATAAAACGAGCGACAAAAGTACCAAAAATTCTGAGGAAAAAAAATCAAAGTCAGAGGCAAAATTTTGGATATGTAGGGCGAGACTCAGTATTCTTTGTCCTGTTTGCTATCTAGGTTATTTAAAGCGAACTCAATTTCACGATAATTGAATTATAGGCCTATACATAGTTACATTAATTAAACGTTTTTTTCCAACACTACTTTAACGTTTTTATGTAACCAGGTAAACCATAAGAAGTATGTAATTCATGTTTAAAATTTGGTGAGTAAATATATCAAACCTGCCATTAAAATTAATATTGTAATTTTTTCTTCAAAACGAACTCTTGAATATCAGTTCATAATGATGCATGGACCATATAGAATATAAATAATATTGTTTATTATGAAAATGTAGAGGCTGAATTAAGCGTACATGGCGACACCAACTATTTATGATTGATATTGTTTCATGAATTTAGACTTAAGAACAGTCATAAATTAGTGAAAACATTTGTTGCAAGTTACATAAATTGTTTTTGCCGCCATTAATATGTCGTCGAAACGTGATTTTGGCACATGTTCACTGGCACGTGAAACGGCATAATGTACCTTCAAGTTGGTATTTTAATTGAAAATTTTCAGCTATACGTACTTATACAATAGATTGAAAACGTTCAATTAAAATACCAAGGTACATTGTACGCTGGTGTGGCAAGACAGACCAAAATATATGAAAATAATAACAACAAATATGATAGTGCATAATTGTAACAATGTTATGCTCTCTAAGAGGTTGGAATTCATTAGAACCTAGAGCCAGAGAGTCGTCCAGTCAGGTTACCCGCAATAACCAGTTAACAAATTTTGCAAATTAACCTTTACTTCTCTTCCCAAACGGTGGGAACGCGTATCCATGGCGGAGTGATATTTTTATACAGATAGCAACAAAAAAAAAACATTCTAAATTTCTGAGACTCCGATTCAATGGACGAACGTGTCGCAATTTCAGTGATGCTTTGTCGGCGAATCAAACTACACACAGCCGAAAATAATATATGGTTTTATTCCTTACATCTTAATTTAATTCTCTATGCCTTTAAGAGCAGAGCTAAACACCGAGATATTCGGCAATCGAACGTTTTACGTGATCATGTAAAGACGACTCTTATCCGCCAACTTCAACAGCAATTTTCAAAATAAATCGACTTTCTCCCGTCGGCGGACATATGCCATGAAAAACCATGGTGTCTGCCCTTTCTCCATTATAAACATTAAATAATTCGGTGTGTGGGACAATTTCCTTTGCAAAATAATGTTTAGGTACCCTATTTCATTTTCTCAAATTAATGGCGGATTTTTTACCTGATCGATAGACAGCAAAATAATCTGTAATAAATTTAAACATTACCGAAATGTTCTTGAATCCTGAAATCCGACACACGAAGAGGAACGCATCTTGTAATTCAACATACAACAATATTTTTTTCTGTACTTTCTTCAGAGTGATTGGAAAAGAATTCTGATCAGTAGCCTACACCATACTGTAAACAAATCGATCGATTTATGACAGTTGTGACGCAATTACAGAGTTGCGTCAACTGTTTCAAACTTCGCATTTACTTGCTTATAAGTTATTAAGAGAGGCACATTGTGGTCAAAATCAGAGGGACTGCTAGAAAAAATAATTTTGCCATCCAATTAATCCTGCACGTGCCAATATTTCAAAGCCTCTCCTGCAACTCACACGATCACCCTACCCAACTTAAGGCCCCTCTACCCCCCCCCCCCCCTTCTTCCTCCACCCTTCCTCCATCCCCAACCCCCACCCCTACACACACACGCACACAACTTTTAACCTTTCTTTTACATGAAAAACTAGGCAAAATATAATAGATGTTTAGCCATAACAAATACTTGCAAAACTTCATTGACTAAAATCCTTGATTAAAAAGTGCAGTGTAGACCTGGGTTAGACTACTATCAAAACAGCAGTCTAATCAGGGTCAGTACCATTTGATTTTCCCAGCAATGTCGACACACTGTCAGATGGTGAAAGTGGTAGGACAATTGCAGTAATGAAGATTTTGTTTCAACTTTAAGCTTAGAAAATAACTTGGCCATACATACTTAATTATACATTCCTTTACACTTCATATAATTTCAGCCAACATTGAGAAGCAACATATGTACTGTTAAATGAGCTTTTGAGCATCAAAATTGCAGTATGCATTTTTATAACATAGGTTTTGGCCCTCTGTGGAACTACCTTAGTGAGGAGTTCTAATGAGGGGTTACAACATACATATTTACTTGTTAGTTGTTTACCCCCTTTTTAAGAGTGTAAACAACTAACAAGAATTTATTGATTCTTCCTATGAAGAAACCAGAGATTTGATAAAATACATATTTATTATGAAATGCCAGGTGTGTCAAATACTAGCTCATCAGGTGGGGGTGGGGGCTGTCAGCTCTGCAATGCCCTTGGTTCATAAATTAAAATGCCACAGTGTGTTTATATACGCAGTGATCTTTTGAGGGATTTGCTCTAACTGTTGCCAAAAATCTTATGGAAATCTATCAGTAGGGGCAAATCTCATGCAAAAATTATATAATCTATAATGAATGGTACCTTAACTTTTCATTGAGAATGGAGAATTTCTCAAAATTTTAGTTCAATGTGATGTGTTCTCTAATATGATTCTGAGTCACACTCACAAAAAACAAAACAAATAAAAAGCACAGCTGTCCAGCAAACCAGAAAACTTGATTAGATATGTGGCAAAGGCTCAGGACTTGGTAATCTATTCTCTAAGTTGAATAATGGTAAGATATAAACATGATTAAACAAGAAAAATAATAGGCCAATATCTAGTGAGCCAAAGTGGAGTTATTCTTTATCATTTCTCTTCAAGTAAAATGTACAGTATGTTGTGATGTCTCATCACAGTTGCTTTTGATCAAAAATTAAAATTTAACACAATGAACAAATTAGTACTATATAGGTATTCTAAATGTATAAACCTCTGATCAAATTATTATATTCACATGCAGTCTGACATTGCCCTTCAGTGTTTTCCCTATAAGTATAAATAAATAAATATCCAAAATAATTTATAACATATGTACATAATAAGAAAAAATAATCTGTAGACAGTTCCACAAGTGATGGTTTTATGATAATATACAAAGACTCAGCTGGGGCATGATAGCAATTCTGGGAATTCTGTCTTATTCAGCCATAAAAGCATTTGTTGTGATCCATTAATAGAACCATCTATGCTCTTGCTGAAGTGCTTCTAATGAGAGGGCACAACAGGTGTTAATATGAAGCCCATTGATGCTGGTGCAACATTTATGGTGGAACTGTGCAATTGTTTTCATTCTAACATAGTCTTGACTTGTAGAAGGACAAACAGCATTATGCAAAATTGCACATAAAGTGCAGGGTCCATCAGTTAGCAGGGCATGCCCCATTCATTATTTTGTGCAGTTATAATGATATAAAAAAGCTTGCTAGCATAATAATGTCCTAAATATTTGGCCAATAAAATCCTCTGTGAAAATGCTTTTTTAATAGGTTGGTGTGTGTGTGTTTGGGGGTGGGGATAGACAGGAAGGGGCTACCTCTCATTCAACTGCACAAAACTGCATCCTTTTACAGTCATGACTCATCATTTAATGTCTGTCATCAAGCTTTTCTCTCTAGTAACTTAATAACTGATTAGTAATTACAAGTTTCTTCGCTTTGGTCAGAAGCTGCAAACATTTAAGATGGATTAAATTAATCAGGAAATATATTTTTTATTATTTTTCAGTTTATGATATCATTTCTATTGATATAACTTCAATATGAGCCTTTTAATTTTCTTTATGAGATTTAAGCTAAAACACAACGTTTGGCATTTAATTCTATAGAATATGTATTTCTTCATGCCCCTTTCCCCTCCTCCCATCTCAGCCACAGGCCAAGCATAAAAAGTATTTTGTTTGCAGTTGCCTATTAACTAGGATTTTTGAAGAGTACTTAGGTAGGTAGGCTTTCTGTTTAATCCCTGCAAACTATGAAAACAACAAAAACAAATAATAGTTCTACATAAAATGTCACACACAGTTACAGTAATTACCCATAATACTAAGATAACAGCATCCTACATTTTGAACATATCTATATCACCCACAAATGGTGTACCCAAAATGTGCAGGTATTAAGGAAAAATTGCTGACCCAGATCAGACTGCTCCTGGGTCTACACTGCTTGCTCAGACCTGTTTGTTTTACTATGCAGGTTGATCACGGTAAATGTGCCGTTAAATAAAAAAAATAGATATATGGTGTCCCAAGTGGCCATCTATTTTTTTTGGGGGGGGGGGGGCGGGGGGAGGGAGGGGTGAGGTGAATTTAGGTGTGTAGGTAAGCAGTTGCTATCTACCCACCAAAAGTGCAGGGCCCAGACTCAGAGGTAAGGTGAATTTTGGTGGGTAGGTAGGCAGTTGCTATTTTCCCACCAAAAGTGCAGGGCCCAGACTGAGTCTCTTTTTTTGGAAATTTTGGGTGGAGCCAGTTTTTTCTTTTTTTTTTTTTTTCACTGATTTATGAGGCCAGATTATTTTTTGAAATCCCCTTATGATCTGATTTATTTTCACTTGCATATTTTTTCTTCCAAAGACAGGGATTTTTTTCGAAAAATATACCAGCCTCCCCCCCCCCCCCCCCCCCCCTCCAAGAATATCAAATGGTCTGTCCCTTAGCGCCTAGTGGGACAGGGTTTTGGCAGATTTTTCAGGAAGGACAAGCTGTCTCTTGTACTTTTTGTTGGATGACTTCTGAAATGGTACGTGTATGTTGAGGGGGTGGTGGGGGGGGGGGGGGATGGTGGCGTCGTTCGGGACAGAATTCTTTAGAAGAGCGAGTGGTCTCAGACTGTGGGGCGCGTTATCTTGGGGGAAGTTGTCTGGGGGAGTTTTCTCAGAATCTGGGGCGAGTTGTCACCTGAAGATGGGGCGACATGTCTTGTGGCTTTTTCGTTTGTCAAACTTTGTGGTTGACCAGTGTGTTTGTTTTGCTTTCTCTCGTTCTCGGCGTGTAGCCTAAATTCAGAAGCCCAACAAATCGCAGGCAGACAGACTAACGCAAAATCTTAATAAATTCACAGTATGCTAAATGATTACAAGCTTTACTATACCATAAATGAAGAAACAGTTGGTCTCCTCAAGTCGATCAAGCTGAAAAATGTCTGTGTGTTGACAAACACACGTGCCATGTATACGTAAAAATGACCAACTTCGTTATCGATTTTCAACGAAAGATATACCTGGCTAAAAGACGGCCGAATATATGAACTACAGTTCAGTTATAATGGCATCTAATTTGGTTTGTGGGACAATTTTCTTTGCAAAATAACTTTGGGGTACTGTCGTAGGGTTTTACTTTTCTGAAAAAATGGTTGTCAAACTGTGATCGTTGTTTTGGGTGTGCAAACTGCATTGAGGTACCGATATGCGTCTGATTTCAATAACAAAACTTCAAATTTCTTTCTGATCTGGTCCGTTGGAAAACTATGACTGCATATCTTATCAAACGAGCATTATTTTGGGACAGTTTCTGTTCAAAATTTCCCGCCATTTTTTTCCGGCGAAAAAAGGGATTATTTCTTTGTGCGTAGACGACCGTTCAAAAAATGAATTACTCAAATGTGATGAGTCTGCGTTCCAACTGAAATCTGCTATTATATTTGTTGTTAAAGACAAATTTTCTCTACTATATAGAGCACACCCTCAGTCTTCATTGGTTTAACGACCCTGATATGTCATTACCTATGTGAGAAAGGGTATTTCCTATGATGAAAAAGCAGTGTCATCGGACTGTTGCGTAATAGGATTTTGACACCCAATAAACAAGAATATTTGTCAAAAATGTTACATAATGTAACAAAAACTTTGCCTGTTTTGGCAAGCGTTGCAGGTGTACCGTATCGGATTACGTAATAATAATAACCCTATGGTTTGTGATTTCTTGAAGTCAGAGTACAAAGTGTAAGACTTTCGTTGTGTCTCCAGCATAATTATTGTGGCAATATAGGCGCTGTCAGCTCATTTCTCGTCGGTGTAAAACGATGTCGGCCAAAATCAATACAATGTTTGAAATATGTTCACCTATATTAGTTATAATACAGTCAACACTCAATATCTCAAAAGTTCATCTCAAGCTACTGATATCTAAAAGTAAATTTTCTGGTCCCAGAAAATTTTTCTTTGAAATACCAGTAGTTTGAGATAGCAGGAGTTAAAATGTAAAGAAAAGTAGGAAATGTTTGCCAACTATACATGTATGCTTTGATACTTTGAGTAATTTGAGATATCAGTATTTGAGATAACGAGATACAACTGTATGTATTTTCAGTTTTTTTAGTCTTATTGACAGTCGACAATAATTGCAATCAACATTTTTTTTCAGTCCCGGATATCAAAGATTATATTGGCTAGATGCATCTGAGGTTCTCACGTCAAGTGGGCGTGGTTCACATTCTTGTCCTAATTTGCAGCAAATTAAACTTGATTTAGTATGCATGAGATGTAATGTTAGGGTTTAATAAAGTTAGTGACATGAAGATTAATAGATAATTGCACGATCTTTACAGATGATAATACTCAAGGGTGGTACAATTTTGAGAAAGAATAGCTAGACCACCACAAAATGAATTATTCATATAATTATTCCAATTTTTGTGTTTTTATTAAAAAGAAAACCACATTTTTTTCTTCCTAAAACCAAATTTATATCCATCATAGTGCAAAAACCTATTGATGTGCCAAAATTTTAAGACAATAAATAATAAAATGACAATTAATCGCATCATATATCATCAGAAATGTAACACCTTTCGAGACAAAGATATAACTTATATTTGCCCTTCATTAAAAATTGCCATCTGATTAGTAAGTTGAAGTGATATATGAAGATGAAAGAAATCAGGGTTATAAGAATACCATACAATGCTAATGAAAGCCCCTGCTCTAATAAACGCGCCCTGCCTCTTTTCAAAAAAATAATCTTATATTAATTTTCATGAATTCCTGTTTACTTCTCTGGATGAGTACAGCTTTTTGAAACGGGTTCTACTCTTAAGGGGAAAATATTGCTCCTAGAGCACCTGCTTTCCTTTAAGAGCTAACTCCTACCTAGATAGTAGAGTTGCTTTCTCTGAAAATATACCCATTCTCATAATACTGTTTATTAGAGGCATTTTGCCGGTGGCTGATTTACCTCACTTTAGGCAATTAATAACGCTCCCATCCCCTTTTCGAATAAAGCAGCGCTACCAGGGCGTTCAATACGATTAAAGCTTAGTCCACGCATGCAGACATAAGAGCTGCATTTTTATATGCCAATATTTTCGTCGTAAGAACACTTACATTAAGGTAAATGGGTAAACGTCCGTGTTTTCCGCCATTTTTTTACAGAATATAGATAACAATTTTCGTGAATTTTCTGTTAACTTATACACCCTCCATGGCCTGTACATTATGCTCAACTCAACTCAACTCAGCTCAACTTTATTACTCTCAAAGTACATATAACATGACACAATGAGGTATCAACAAAGCAATTACAATGACAAACGGTGGATCATATCATTACACAAATAGTGATGTTAATAAGTTTAAATGCCAAGAAAACAGGGGGTGAGAGGGGGGAGGAAGAACACAGAACACTAGGCTAAAGCTGAAAGAAAAGAGATGTGATACAGAGCGGAAAAATCTATAGATAAATAACCAACACATCTTTATATAGCTCGACGCATGTCCCCTGATCAAAGACAAATTTCGCTTAGCCATCTGATAGTAGAACCGCCACGCAGTAACGGGCATATCGCTGGCTGTCAAGTTATATATTTATGCACATTATGTTTAGGCTGCTTTGTCCATATTCAGTTTGCACACACCTTGGGCCAGAAATGTGATCATCAAAAGTAAAGGAATGAAATATTATGCAAATATTATGATAATGTCCGGCGTGTGCAGCCATTATAAAAGATTTGTCTTTTCCGTCTGCATGTTTTGTCCTTTCCATTTAATATGGTCCTTCTATGAAGATTTTAAAATCTCCCTTATGTTTCGGTGTGCAATTCCTGCTTAGAATTTCTTAAAATGTAAATTTGGATCCATCCATTTTTATGAAATTGGATGGAGTCTAACAAGAGTGCTGCCCTGAACAAAATCACACTTTTATAATTACCATCTATTATGCTTGCTTCTTCCCTAAATAACAAATTAAAGGTGGAAAAACCTTTTCTTGGACGGATTACTTTGAATCTCTCATATGAGCGCTTAATTTCATCAATCAACAGACTTCAGCGCGTTGATTTCTTCGTAAATAAAGCGACGTTAAACAAAATACTTCTTTCACCGGTTTTTCTGCCAAACTTTTGGGGTTTAGCGACACCATGCGCATCTGTCGCAGTAAAATTGGCAAAGGTACATTTGTATTAAGGCTATCATTCAGGATGGGGGAAGTCCAAATTAAGTCTGTTTCTCAGTGCGGTTTAATAGATGACATGCAACCTTTTTTATCTTTTTAAAATTCCGGTGCGGAAGCGTTTAACAGTATCTCTTCTAAAACGATAGGCTTGTTTAAGTTTAGCCTAAGCTTAAAAGGAACTTTTATAAACAATTAGATAAACTTGGTTATATAAAATCCAGGTTCATTCCGGCATGTGTTCAACTTACTGTCATTAATTAAATGTCTAACCTGATAAGCTGACAGTGATTGCAGCCTTACTCCCACTAGATGATAGACATTACCAAAATTTAAGTTGTTACAAAAAAGTGAATAGGCACGAATTCAGTAGAATAAACTCTTCCGTTTTCTTTTCTGTCTAGCTTACTGAGGATCAGCTCTTAGAGGAAAAAAAGTGTTTGAAGAGTAAATGTGTTCCATTATGAAGAGTAGATTGGGTTTTAATGAAAAGATTTTTCCTACCTTGAGCATCTTTTTTCTTTAAGGAATTTACGCACTTGTTTAAAATAACAAAAATACGTTTTTTATGAAACATTTGCCCAGTAGCTCAGAAATGGTCCAGTTACATATTTGACAATAAGTTTTTAATATTACTTTTGTGAAAAGTAACCTACAAGAAATAAATTGAATTTCATAGAACCGCGGACCGCATTCGAAATCACCTCCCTGGACAGAATTAATTACCTTTGACGTCACAGTCACGTGCACAAATCCGAAAATGCCAAAGGATCCTGATAGATATCGGTATCTCTACTGACTCAGGGTCATTTTTGATTTTGATGTAACATTTTTGATTAAACCTAACATTAAACCTAAGTATTTTTTTCTGAACTTTTACGCAGTATTTAGAAATGATTATATATTATTTTACGAAATTAGTAAAACTATTTATTTTGGAGATGACGAGAAAATGAGGGAGTATACTTTTAAGAGTTGGTCCCACTTTTGAAGCTCAAGGACGTGCTAAGAAGGAAACAGAGTCCCAAAAGTGTTCTTCTCTTCGTGAAATTGGGGAAACAATGGATTTATAATCTATATGATTTTCTACAGTAGTATTAATTCCACACTAAAACCCTAGTCAGAGACTCTTATATTGTCTTCGCGAATTGGCATTTTCCGCATCAGTTTGTTGCATGTTTCTCGGGAATCTGGGAAATATATCAATGAGATAACTAGGCAGCTACAGCCTGGTAGTATCCAAAAGTATGCACCAAACAAGAGAGGTAATAATGAGCTGTCGTTGACATCTGGCATTGGAGACCTGTGAAGAAATCATATCTGATCTTCATTGCAAGTGCCTATACCTGCTAGCCCCGCCGCCCTCTTAGCCTAGCTGAGGGTTCAATGCAAACTCAGTGCCTCCTGTGTAATCTAGACTGCCCAATGAGATAAAGTGTGCAATTATGTGCTCATTTTAGTATGTCATGCACGTGTTATGTCAGTATAAAACAGTTTATTTTTATATGACATAAATGTGGGTCATACCGACGAGTCGATTAACCTTGAAAATGCAATTATCAAGTTGCATACAGGACAACAACATGCAGTTAGACAGTGACGTATTGTTGTGCATTCAGTTTCAATGTCATCACTGCCAAATGAAAACTGACATGCACGTGTCAGTAAAGCCCACATAGTACTTAAATACCAAAAGATTTCAGTTTAATTGACAGTTATTCCATGTAAATGAAGCTGCGTTATGACCTTACTAGGTCACTGAATGTCACGGAATGACAGGAATTGTGTCGACTGTCAAGAGCTTGTGAAATTGATTTGAATTACAGCTATAAATAAATATTAATTCACTATTCTGAATATGTCCTGTCTATATTGTTTCTTTATGATGTATCAAAACGATCAAAGTCTCAGTTATAAGTCCTTTTGGAATTTTAGTTCAGAATGGATCGTTTTATCTGAGGTCAGAGACATAGTGAAAGTTTATTGAACCGTATACATATAACAAGAGTAAAATTCGCAAAACAAGCATCTTCGCATGACTCATGTTCCCTGTAGTTTACGCAATACAAAGTTCTGTATAATGTAAGCACCTTAAGCATATCGAAGCAGTAAAGGACACACATTACACTACTAACCCATTCAGCGTACAAGTCAGCTTTACATCACTGATGAAATTCGGAATAATACCTCAAGTCTGTTTAGCAGGGCTTAAGATTAACTAAAGTATTAGCCAAGTCCAGACACTTACAGTCTTGAGATATAAGGCAAATGTTTCATTTTATTGGCCGCCATGAGCTGTGAAGAAGAAAGTAGGCCTGATTGATGCATGTGCAGCGAAACGAAAACATGTTAACCAAATCTAAGTGACTATACTCGGGTATAACGTCCCACTAACATACAGGTCATACCGAGACGGTGCCTCGACTTCTAATGTCTCATCCGAAAGATCGGAGAAGAGGGAGATCGAACCGCGACCCCTGGATTTGTAGTCTAGTGTGTTATCCACTACACTACCGCCGCTCCTATCAAAAGAACCTATGCTTAAGGCGAGGACTTTCCCCATTACACCGGCACGACAGGTTCAAATTTTTCAAAAGTACAAAGTGCGCATAATTTCCTTAGCAGAGCTTCCACAAATATGTAAACCGTATGAAATCAGGGCATTTATGATTCAGACCCACAGACTTGTGTGGGAGGGGTGATAATCCAGGCTGACCTTACATGTACCTACCCCAAATTCAAGGTTTTCTCATTCCTCCTTTTTTTGAGGTACAAATATCGAAATCAGTCATTAATTCCAACAATATTGTCATAAATGCATGCTAAATACATGCGGATGGCAAGTACACAATATATATGCGTGCGAAGTTAGGTCAATTGGGCGGGGGCGGGGGGGGGGGGGGATACTCCGTAGGCCAAAGAAGAAGAATGTTCAAAAGTAGCAGTGTGAAATTTTACGGGTTTATTTTTGTACCATGACCTTGAAATGCGGTCAAGGTCACATACATATAGTCAGAACTATGATGTTTTCTCTGTTATGTAAGTAAAAAAAGTGTAAATGTATTCAATAAATCATTATTACAACGATCAGTTTGAACATAATTTATATTTTAATCTTAACATTGACGTCTACGTCAAAGTATGTTTAACGCATTTAACAGACACAAACTCTTGAAAATTCATTTGTCATACAAGCTACATACCATCGTCATAAATGCAAGGCAAAAGTCAGTAATCCGTATAATTTTTTAATTATGGGACAAATCACGCCTTAAGCATAGAACTTCTTTGAAAGTTTATCAATTTAGTATAATAACGTGTTCACTTTGTAGCCGGCCAGTCTTGACTCTAGTGCATTCTGTTCATCTAGCTACAGTTACACCGCTTTCATCGGCCAGTCGTTAGCATTGGGCAAAACTGCTGTTTACCACTAAAAATCCTGCCAACATGCAAATGGAAGGAAATCATTGTGGCTTGTTTCGAACAAGAAAAGAACGACAATTCACACACAAATTGACAGCAAAGTCGCACTATCAAACAACCATTATGGTGCAAGTGGAAAAAGTGCAAATATGAAATGTACTAAAGCTTTTCATTCACAAATTTAATCTACCACATTACTGTACCGTAAGTAAACATATATTGCAGAATTCCAGACATGTGCAGTTAAAATAAGATAATAGGTGCATTCAAAGTCTATTTAGAGCAAGACTATTAAGATCTACGTTATTTCCATCTAAGTATATTCTCTCACATTATTTAATTCAATGCGTTTTGTACCAGTATATAGTTATTCAAATAATTTTATTCAGTCATAGGCGTGTTAACGTGATGTATTGTCGCCATGAATGTCCAGTGGACACATTGCGATAATATTAATGTGAACTATAACACATAAATGTCAAGTTAGGGGTCTTTAATTTCGGTCAATTCTACTCCCACTATTTTTTTAACATTGAAACACGAATAAAAGTCACGATTGCCAATTAAACCAAGTCTTGATTAAAAGTGTCTGGATGAAATTTGTTTTATTAAAAAAATATTATTTCCTTTTACCGATTACGCGGCCTGCCTTACTTTACGCATTGACATTTAACTTTTCGATGTTCGTCGGTAAAAATACGCTTACGCATTGACATTTCACTTTTTGATGTTCGTCGGTAGAAATACGCGCTAGTGGGAAGAACTAAAATTCTCCTAGCGATTCATGAAACATTTTGGTGACAACCACTAGCTTCATTACATAAAATAATATATCATTTTTTTAGCTCACCTGAGCCAGAGGCTCCGGGGGAGCTTATAGTATGGTCAGACTCCGTCGTCCGTCGTCGTCCGTCGTCCGTCCGTCCGTCCGTCGTCCGTCCGTCCGTCCGTCCACAATTTCAAACGACTTCTCCTCTGAAACCGCTGGGCCGATTGTAACCAAATTTCATACAGAGCCTCTTGGGACCTTAGGAACAAAAATTTGTTCAAACGGTCCTGGTCACATGACCAACATGGCCGCCATGCCCATATATGGTAAAAACCTAAAAAAATCTTCTTCTCCAGAACCAATAGGCCGCTGGCTTGAAACTTGGTATGTAGCATCGGGTAAGTGAGTACTACCAAGATTGTTCAAATTATGACCTTGGGTTGACCTTGACCTTTTTTACGGTAAGGTCAAATTTGCTTCCTTGTGCTTTTATATGGCAAAATGCTAGAACATAAGATATCTTGGAAACTACTGAAGATTTGGGGCTAAAAATTGGTATCTACAGTCATCTTAATGAGTACATGAAGATTTATGAGTATAAGAGGTCAAGGTCATTCTTTGACCTTTGACCTAGAACTCTCATATTTTGACAATTCCAAACAATCTCCTCAAAAGCCCCTGGGCCAATTGAAACCAAATTTCATATAGAGCCTCCAGGAGTTGAGGGAACAAAAACATTTTCATATGGTCCAGGTCACATGACCAACATGGCCGCCACGCCCATATACGGTAAAAACCTTTAAAAATCTTCTTCTCAAGAACCAATTGACCGATGACCTTGAAACTTGGTATGTAGCTTTGGGTACTCGAGTACTATCAAGATTGTTCAAATTATGACCATGGGTTGACCTTTATCTTTTTTACGGCAAGGTCAAATATGGGAAAATGCTAGAACATAAGATTTCATGGAAAGTTTTGAAGAGATTTGCCTAAGAATTGGTATATACAGTTATCTTAATGAGTACATGAAGATTTGTGAGCACAAGAGGTCAAGGTCATTCTTTGACCTTTGACCCAGAACTCTCATATTTTGACAATATCAAACAATCCCCTAAAAAACTGGGCCAATTGTAACCAAATTTCATATAGAGCCTCTAGGGATTGAGGTAATGAAAATTTGTTCAAACAGCCCAGGTCACATGACCAACATGGCCGCCAGGACCATATATGATAAAAACCTTTAAAACCCTTCTTCTCCAGAACCAATTGACCGATGGCCTTAAAGCTTGGTATGTAGCATTGGGAACTCCAGTGCTATCAAGATTGTTCAAAATAATGACCTTGGGTTGACCTTGACTATTTTACTGCAAGGTCAAATGTGGGAAAGTGCTAGAACATAAGATTTCATGGAAAGTTTTGAAGATTTATGCCTAAAAATTGGTATCTACAGTCAACTTAATGAGTACATGAAGATTCATGAGTACAAGAGGTCAAGGTCATTCTTTGAATTTTGACCCAGAACTCTGTCATTTTGACAATATCAAACCATCTCCTCAAAAGCCCCTGGGCCAATTTTGAAACCAAATTTCATATAGAGCCTCCAGGGGGTTTTCAAACGTCCAGGTCACATGACCAACATGTTCTCCATGCCCATATATGGTTAAAACCTTTAAAAAAAAGTTTTCACTAGAACCAATTGACCAATGGTCTTAGAGTAACTTACCCTAGAGTACTGAGGCTGAACGGACCCAGGTGAGCTACAGGACCAATGGTCCTCTTGTTTATATTTACACTTTCAAAGTTTTAAATTACGCAAACGTAAATTATGTAGCCTGTTTTTTTGGGCTAATTAAGGGTTAATATTTAATCGCAGACCTTATTCACAATTTTCGTTTTTGTATAAAATCATTTATTTGTTAGAAATGTTTCTGCAGTTTTTTTTCCAGATCTAACTTAAGTGTAGAAATGGATCATTCAGAGGCTTAATAAAGCAAGATGGGCTGTGGGTGATTCGCCGGTGTTTTTACATCGAAAAAATCAACACACAAATAATTTTCTTGTATTTCCAATTGGGTCATTTACATTGGATTTTATCCGGTTAGGAGATTTATTGGTGTATGGAAGGCGTTTTACCATTCGCTCTTATCCAATCAAACGGCGCTAAATTAGAATTTGGAGTCGAAATTATAATAACTTGTACAGCTGATTTGCTTCGTAATCATTATGTAGCATGCAACATCTAACACATATTTCTCAGAATAAAATTGAGCCGCGACACGAGAAAACCAACAATGTGGTTGTGCGCCCAGCGCAGACTCGGATCAGCCTGAGCATCCACCCAGTCTGATCAGAGCCCTCGCTTTGCGCTTAAAGGGTAGCTAAGGGTCTAAGCTACATCCATGCGGACAGCGAAGACTCTGATCAGACTGGGTGGATGTCCAGGCTGATCTGAGTCTGCGCTGGACGCACAACCACATTGTTGGTTTTCTCGTGTCGCGGCTCAGTTCAAACCACAGCCAAGTCATTAGTGGTTAACCAGTTCATCTATCATTTTCTTATACATCACAATCAGAAAAAGGTCAAGAAATTAAGATTTTGAAGAAAAACGTAATATAATGACATTGAATTTTTGTAATGTCTTTTATGTTGAAATATTGCAGACCACAAAATTGTATTTAAATGTCAGTTTATGTATCAAATATTTACATTTGATATAAAATAATTTCTGAACATTTTGTTCGTGCATTATTGTTCTGTTGTTCGTTATAGAATAGTTTCCTAACTGATAAAAACGCACGTTTTCCCCGTGTAGCATCGCCATGGCTAAGGTTAATGGGTACAGTTTTCGGTGAAACAACTTTACTGTTTTCACTTGCATCCCTTTTCCGTGGGATTCAACTCTTAAGGAAAATAATTTGTTCTCATTAGAGTACCTTCTTTCTCTCATGTGTTGACTTCATTTGGGAAGGGATTTGTCATCCATTATTATATTTGAAGGAATAGAAAAGGGAATTAAATGTTTTGCAAAATTTGTATATAATACTTATCATCTTCTATATTTGAGCCGCGACACGAAGAAGTCAACAAAGTGGCATGTGCGCCCAGGGAAGACTCAAATGAGCCTGGGCATTCGCCCAGTCTGATCTGAGTCTTCGTTGTCCGCATGATGTTTTAGCTTTGACCCTTAGCTACCCTTAAAGGCACAGCGAAGACTCTGATCATACTGGGCCACTGCCCAGGCTGATCTGAGTCTTTGCTGGGCGCACATGCCACTATATTGTATTTGTCATGTTTCAGTCTATTTCTGCCTGCGGTGTGACCATTATACGGCTTTGTTTTGATTCAGTTTTCTTTTTCTTATATTTTCAGCTGCGGTGAGAAGGCGCACTACAACGACCTCAACAACAACCACTACTACCACAACACGAAGACCGACCACTACTACAACCACCCCAAGACCCACTACAACTACTACTACAACCACCCCAAGACCCACTACAACTACTACTACAACCACCCCAAGACCCACTACAACAACAACTACTACTACGGCAAAACCCACTACAACTACAACCAGTACAACGAGAAAACCGACTACAACTACTACAACGAGAAAACCCACAACAACTACGACTACTACAACGAGAAAACCCACTACAACAACAACAACAACTACAACGAGAAAACCCACGACAACTACGACTACTACAAAACGACCTACCACCACTACTACTACCACAAAAAGGCCCACAACACGAAGACCAGCAGTAAGAAGACGCATAAGACCCACTAGATCAACTCCTAAACCTACAACAACTGCAATGACAACTTCATTATTTAGAGCTAAAACAACAAAAGAAAGGGCTAAAGCATTTATTGACTCAGTTGAAAACTCTGTACATTCAGGCGCTCCTACTATCGCTCCTTGGTTTAAAGCATGGTTCAATGCACCGACGACACTGAGTCCGCCGTTTATTCGCACTGATTGGTGGAAATTGTGGGGTGTACCAATAGAAAAGGGAACAACGATTACCTCATGTGTCCAGGGCACCAACTGTAAACTGCCAGATTGTTTCTGTCAGGGGGAGAAAATTCCAAATAATCTTCCACTGGATGAAACACCGCAAATGATATTTATAACTATCGATGGAAGCGTCAATCCATCAGTGTATCGACGTTATCGAGATATTTTCCGGACAAGACGTAATCCTAACAGGTGTGATGCAAGGGGAACGGTGTTTGCAACTGCAAGTGGTTCTTACAGATACTTTATACAAAGAATACGCTCTCTTGGAGCAGAAATTGCCATGCGAGGCCTACACGAGCACCATTTTGACACCGCCGACCATCTCGAAAAAGAAATAATCGCACAGAAGAAATCTCTTAAACGCAGCGGAATCCCTGACGTTAATGGATGGAAAACACCAGAATCCAAAGCTCTTGGAGACGACCAGTTTAAAGTTCTTGCAAAACATAACTTTTTGTATGACTCAACACTGGCAATGCATTTACCAGATGGGGGATCTATGAATCACTGGCCATTTACTCTTGACTATGGCTTCAACGGTGAATGTGTAATACCCATATGTCCAAGAGGAAAATTCCCAGGTCTTTGGGAAATTCCAAATAACCCAGTAAGAGACTACAGAGGAATGTTTGAATGCAGTTACGTGGACGGCTGCATGTTTAATCCACCAACAACAAATGATACAACAGAGTTCTTGATGAAAAACTTTTTGTTCAACTATAAAACAAATAAAGCTCCTTTTGGAATTCATTTGCGCCAAGTCTGGTTTTCTCATCCGGCATATGTTAATAATATTAAAGGTCTGAAAAACTTTTTAGACGAAGTACAAAAGTTAAACGATGTTTATTTAGTATCAGCATCAAGTATAATAGAATGGATGAAAAATCCAACTCCAGTATCAGAGATCACGGAAACCGTGCCATGGAACTGCGGAAGAAAGAAATAATTGTCATTCCGTGAACTTTGGGTTTAAATCTAAAGTAGTTTTAAATTTACCGGGGAATGGGAGCCATTGACAGTTTGAAGCAGGGTGTCCAGGAGAAAATCGCTTGTGCTGGCCGGTCTAGAGATTCAGTGGTAGGTTGTTTGGAATGATGGTGATTCGACAGTCATTTATATCGGTAATCACCTGTAGAGTTCTGATGCAACAATTTGAATACGACTGTGAACTGCAGGCTACAGGCAGAGCAGCTGTTGAGAACAAAATAGAGTAAAGTCATAACTAGAACTAATAAAGAGCAAATGTGACATTTTCAGTTATGTTTATATTTAAGGCATCTAATTCTTGGTAAAAATACTTTTGGAGAGAAAGAGAGAGAGACTTCGACAACAGTTAAGACAAAGAGAGAAACTGCGATAAAAGTATAGATAAGTAATGAATTACGCTGACAAAAGAAAAGCTTAATCACATTGATAATTTCAATAAACAGTTTGATGTCAATGGCAGAATATACATCGTTAAATATGTGAAACGTTGCTATATGAGAAAACTCGCAAGATTTATTCATAGTGAAGTAAGGTTAATTATTGCCAAATGTATGGATCTCAACTACATGTAGTTTTATATGTCTATTTGCATATAGTTCGCGATACAGCTTAAGTGACCGTTGTCTACATGTAACGAACATCCTATGTATTCATTCAGTTTCTATTGTATTATGAAATGCTCCATAAACTGCCATTATTGGTTCAATTTTACCACAAACTGCAAACAAGAGAGTTACGGGCGTTTGCATGTAATAAAGTGAGAACGCCAGCATAATTGAAAGACAGCAGGAATATCCACATTCATGATATCAGCCACTTGTGAAATTACACGTCTTTTCATTTATGAATTGATATCACCTTTAATTTACCGTGATTTTATTGCTAAGTACATGTATATCATACGTTTGTTTCGGGTCTTCAGTTTACTTGATATTGTAAATTAGCCACATACGTACTCTTTTTGTCCGAGGTATTAACACATATAAGAGCCTCGTCATGTGATTTCTAACAATGTGGTATTGGTGACAAGCAAAGGCCTTATCATGCTTCATGTAAGTGCAGTCTGAACAGAGTTTTTGCTTGTCATATCAGTTATTCATGAAGGTGGCCCAAGCCATAGAAAAACAGTCAGGTCTCTGATTACCCTGTATAAATAAGAAGGATGATCTGAATAACACATGATAAAATTGCACATTTTTTGGAAGTCACATGATGTGGCTCATATTAATGCGCATACAGATCTCTTGTTATGTAATTCTCCGCATCAGCAGGGCCGGGCGTTTCCTCGCCAGCTCAGTGAGCTATGTACGTAAATCATATCTTGATACCGGACTCAAAAACAAATTTAAATTTTAAACCGCAAAATGATCCTTAACATCAATCATACAAAGTGCCCGTTTTAATAGTGTTTAATGGGTAACCTAAGAACCATATTTGATACATTTAAACTAAGATGTATATCATTATAATACTAATCGTATGTAGTGTTTTTTGCCTACTGTGCTTCTACATAAATTATATTTTTCCGTCACTTTTCATTAACTGTTATTGATTGTTCTGTTGTTTTTGTTCATTTTGTCAGTGATGACGTAATTTCAGATGAAAATCTAACGTCTGTGAAGAAGTTATTTTTAAACAAAGATGCCTGAACAACATGATTTATACTGTTAACTATCCTACCATCAGTTTTATCGGATAGTATGAAGCGACTTGTTTTAGACAGATTTAATCCAGCGTGCATATGGTGTCATAATGAAGTCGTTCTGACAATATGTGCCTTCTTGAAAATATACTAAATACAAAGTAGATGTTTTTTGTATATTTGCGTTTAGCTCTGAGAGTTGATATTCGCGTAAGTGAGTTGGTTTATAGATATTCGCATGAGAATATGCAAGAATTGTTCAAGTCAGACCAGCCATTTTTGTTTTGTCATACAACGATCATGTAAAAAAATGTGTTTTCTTACATCGTATTTAAATATACATGTGTTTCATCCGTTCCGTTGCTTGATAGTTCTTGAGTAGATAATAAGTATCATCACTTCCATGTATATTTTGTTTGACCAACTTATATGAGTAAAGATTTGTGTAGAATTCATTCTTGCATGCCATGGCAAAGTTTGTGTATATTTTGTACATACTGTTTCATCTTATATTTATTGTCACTTTTCCAGTTCTCATATATTGTTAATTCTTATTGAAAGCATAATGTTATTGTGTTACCAAGCTCAAGCAATCTATACTCGCACTTTCATTAGCATAGGACCAGCATATTAATATATCGCTCACACTGTGACTTGCATATATCAAAAATGGGTCTTAAACCCATTTATGTCTACAGAACCTTGAAAGGGACAATGCCAGTGTATCCAAAGATTTGACGCGCTCCTGCAGGTTTTCAGTGTCATTTTTACACTGAATCCACTGGGCACACAAGGTTGAATCAACCTTGAATCATCCTTGATTCAACGTCACGACGTTGAATCAAGATTGATTCAACCTTGTGTGCCTGCTGGGAAATTATCGTGAACCGCGCCTCTTCGGCCAGCTCCATCTTTTTTAATCGGAAGAATCGCGATGAAAAGGGAAATGGCGTGTATAGATTTCTTGGATCTGTTGGCACAAAGGGAATATATTTAATTCTTATAGAATAAAATGCAGAATACTAATAATTGTTTGCTTTATTTAGTTTTTTTTTTTTTACATTTACGTGTAAAATGAACATGTGTTTTAATGACCATATATATTATAGAGCGATCGCAAAAGATAAGTGACATTGAGATATGTAAGAAACCATGATTGAGAAAAATAAACAGATGAACATTAAACTGTTAAATATGATGCAGCTAATATTCATGCAGAATGTTAGTATGACTGTTGATGCGTTGTTGCATGACCTAAAGTAAACCTTTTTTTTTGGACAAAGGGTTATCAACAAAATTGCGCAAGAATCCAGCACACAGTGACTTATCACTTTTATCATATAACGTCGCTTTTATTCGGTGGATAACGTCGTGTCATAAAAATCGTATAACGTCATTGACAATGATCATGTAAAAAATGTGTTTTCTTATTGAAATCATGTTCATTTCGATGCGATAAAATCCCATTTTAAACATGATAAACAGAATCTTACACTCGTGGTCATTTGATATGTTTATGAAACTCGCCAAAAGCTCGTTTCATAAATTTCATATAAAATGACCACTCGTGTAAAATCCTCTATTCATACAGACTGAAAAAACAGACATGAAAGTGGCTTCGCCTGCAATAAAATAAAACAAAAAAAAAAAAAAAACAGACAACCGTACCTCAGGCAGAAAATTTGATAAAATTTACACTCTGTCTAATCATTAAAGTTTAGGCCTTTGATAAGTAATCGAAATAGCCATTTTCACAAAAATAAGTATATTTCAGAATTCATTGGCTTGCTCGAAACTTTTTAAGCCCAACAAATCTCTAATCATTATAAGTAACACCTTTAATAGCTAATCGCTGAAAAAAACTAAGGTTATTAATTGCTAATCGTGAAACCACACCCAGACCCTTTTTAAGAATGTAAAATAGTATTTAACGTTTATGATTTAAAATGTTTTTTTTTTCCTTGTATCAATAAATTGAAACAAATGTTTGTTTTCAAAGTGATTTTGTTTCCAAAAAGTCGAAAACATACTATAGAGAGTATAAGAAAACGTGGCTTGACAGATGGTGCAAAAGCAATTCCCATTTACATGTATGTGCAAAATATGAAAACAATATGTCGCTAAAGAGAACGAACTATTAAAAATGATTTCATAATGTAAATCTGTCTAGGAAATGTCAAAGGATTATCTCCACCTGCGTCTAAAGCTGCAAACGCTGATTTGAAATATTTACTGCACGTTCATAATAACACCCACCGGACACACAATGCTTAATAAACATTGACGCAACGTTGAAGCAATGATGATTTGAGCCGCGACACGAGAAAACAAAGTGGTTGTGCGCCCAGCGCAGTCTCAGATCAGCCTGGGCATCCGCCCAGTCTGATCAGAGTCTTCTCTGTCCGTATGGAGGTAGCTTCGACCCTAAACTACCTTTAAAGCGCTTAACAAAGAGTCTGGTCAGACTGGGCGGATGACCAGGCTGATCTGAGTCTGCTCTGGGCGCAAAACCACTTTGTTGTTTTTCTCGTGTCGCGGCTTATTTTAAATTTTAATGTTGTGTGCCTGCTGGGAAGGTCTTTCTCTTCCTGGCGAGGAACATACAGACTGATTCATGCACACTGTCATGCATTTTCATAAGATATCATGCTTTGCATTTATACATCAATTCTTTTAATGATGGAGATCAATCAACATATATCATTGCTAAATTAACGGTTTGACTGGACTGTTGCATGATGGAATAACACTAGTCTCTAAGTCTTTAAGTGGGGACTACGTTAAAACGAATAAGGACCTGGTATGATAAGGCCCATATTTTGCCCCCAGAAAACTCATTTTTCAAAAGTTCTATTTCGATAACTAAAATGCATTCATAGGAAAGTTCTAACCTAAAATGAAACAGCAAATACAAAATCAACCAGTTCTTGCATAAAATATTTGTGTTTTTAATCTTGAACATACCCATACCCCCAGAGAATTCTGACGGAAATGACGAATTTGGTAGCCTTTGCGGCTTTCAAAATATATTAGCCCGGCCTCCAGCACATTTTATATTTTATATGCAGACATAATCTTGATATATTTACATGCCATGAAAATTTTAAATGTGCCGGAGACCGGGCTCTATGTTTATTTTTAACTTTTTGCTACCAAACTGGCAGCGTTTGGAACATTTCGCCTGTTTTCTCAACACAAAAACGCCCATATCTCCGCTCACAGTCAAAATAAATATATGTTGTGGGTATTCATTTTCTTAGTTAGACCACGAGGAATAATTTGGTACACATTTCATTTTGATCTGTTGGAATTCTTTTGTAAGCGTCTCTGGACTTGCAAACTTGAGTGGGTGGGGTACATTGACAGGCATTGTGCAATGCACAGGTAATTAGCCGTGGTACCCAACGTATAAGCATTTCATCAAAAGCCTTTTATCAAGAGCTCTCAAAAGCTATTGTAAATGAATTATTTCTTTAAAGGAAAAATTATTAAACTCAGTTTCTCTTGCAATTTTCCTTCATATTATTGAACCAACATAGGCATATCAGAAATCATGTTATTCTGAGAATTAACAAAAGTGAAACATATTATTTCTGTTTGTTCCCATACACACAAACGATAAGCAATAGAAACCATGCAATTTTAAGAAAATTTGAATGGGGGCCAAAACGGCCCTTATCATACCAGGTCCTTTGCTCTCTCTCTATCTCTCTCTCTCTCTCTCTCTCTCTCTCTCTCTCTCTGACAGCGAATGGCTTCCTTTACAACTGGAAACAAAGGCTTCCAAATTCAGACTGACACTCCTCGAGGGTTCACCTTAAAACAATACCCAAAAATTTTCGTTGACTTCGCTGGGTGATGAGGAACAGTATCATTCAGTGGCATTTCTGATGCTTGAAAATATGCACCCGTTTTAATATATGGATCACACATGTTTTGTTACCGAGTCCAGAGGAAGTCGTTCGAACACGATGCGTCAACCGAGTGTTCAAGTTCCTCTGATGGGACCCGGCAAACGTCAATACAATGAAACAAACAGTATGCTTGCTATTCTTGCATTTAATAGTTTACTTACACAAGGAAAAAAATCGTCGAAGATATTTAGAAAATCATCATTTGTCGCTCATACTGCCCGATATGTATGGTGGCGCATTCCACGCACAAAAAAAAAAAAAAAAAAAAAAAAAAAAAAAAAAAACAGAATCGCGTTGTCGCTTATAAAAGTGAAAACAAAATTGCTAGTCCAAAACGACACGGTAACGTTAGATAACGTCATATAAACAAAATAAGGCCAATAATGTGAAAGAGTAAACCTATACGTTGTTCTTAAAACATGGATATTGTTCCATTGTCACTTGACTTCAAATAGCTTTTCGGACAGGTATCTTTACAAAAGATGGGTGGATGGGTGTCTTGCGATTTCGCGTCCTTTTCAACAATTCTTTAGTTATATAAGGATAATGGGTGGGTGCAAATTAAAGGTTGTACATGTATGCAATAAACCCCCTTTTTCTCGGTTGGAAAAACTCCGCCTCCAGCGGGAGTCGAATGCGGGACCGCTAGATCAGCAGCCAGCGCTTAACCACTGAGTTACCGAGGCTCCCAGGTTGCTTAACAAGAGAGTGGATTAAAGTGGACAATTTAGAGGTAGTACACTATACTTATAAAGCTTGAAAGGGCGGGGCTTATTCTTAAGATTTTACTTGTTGACCGGTCCATTTTGACATTGAATAAGATACTTTAAATGTCTAACAGTAGACGAACCTTCAAGTTTTGAAAATTTTAGCATGAAGCAGAATAATATATGAGCCGCGACACGACAAAACTTACATAGTGGCATATGCGCCCAGCGAAGACTCAGATCTGGCTTTGTGTGTGCCCAGTCGGATCAATGTCTTTTCTGTGCACTTAAAGGGCAGCTAAGGTTGCTAGCTAGCTCCTTGTGGACAGCGAAGACTGTGATCAGACTGGGCGGTTGCCCAGACTGCCCCGAGTCTTCGCTGGTCGCCCATGCCACTTTGTTGGTTTTATCGTGTCGCGGCTTAACTGTGTACTACAGTATACACAGGAAGGCATTCGTACAGGGACAAAGTCGCCTGTCATTATTTTGACATAAATAACTGATTATGATAGAAAATTACAAGTAAACGTACTATTCAAAGTTATTCAAGAAGTCGTGCATACATTAAAATACCAAGCCCTGATCCATCAAATTACATATTACTTCCTACTAAATGATGAATTTTGGGGGCTATATACGAACGAGTCGATATGTCACAAAGTCATGAGTACCAATCCCTTCTGGGTTCGATACCCGGTCGGGCCGCTTACTTTCATTTCCCCTTCCGCTGATTCAAGAAGGGCAGTTGTCAGTTACTGGTGTAAGTGCAATTAGTACTGGTTAACCGCTTAGGAGGTCTAAGCCTGCCCAGGAATAGTGTGGTTAGGTTAACTGACCGTCCCACATAACCATAGCTGTTTACCGTGGACGTTAAACAATAACACAATAACAATAATACTCCCTTCTGGCTCGCTACGTAGAGGATGTATAACGCGAATAAATGTGATTGAGTTATGCGGACTAGGTTAATAGTATTCAGCGGCGAAGTCAACCTGTATCGTCTAAGTGTAATCTTAGTATAATTGTATTATGCGGGTAAGCATAGTGATAACACCAATTGTAACTGCATTTAATATGCGGTTAACTTAACGGTGCCAGGCGGAATATCAATACATTTAATAAAAGTAAATGTATTGATTTTCCGCCTGACACCGTCTCTATGGCCGCTCTATACCGCCACATTAGCTTTTATCTTTTTGGGTTAATTTGGACGGCGTTTAAAACTAAGGCTGTTCTATTCTATTCTATTCTATCCCATAACCTTACTAGGTCGTTGGGGCACCACAGATGACTTCGAAACAATCCTATCCACCTTGTCTCCTGTCTTCAGCTGCCGTAGTTGAGCTGGCAAAATCCATCCCCGTCCACTCTTTAATATTGTCTTCCCACCTCTTCTGTTGTCTGCCTCTTCTTCTTTTTCCTTTCACTGTACCCTGTAGAATCGTCTTTGCTAAACCAGAAGACCTCGAGACGTGGCCAAACCACCTTAGTGTCCGTTTCCTGACCAGCGTAAGGAGTTCACCATATTCTCCAATGGCTGCTTGGATCATCCTGCGAATCTCCTCATTGGTTATATGGTCCTTGTACGAAATGTTCAGTAACCTTTGGTAGCATCTCATCCAAAAGGCCGGCGTTCTTTTCTCTAACTCTGCTGTCAAGGTCCACGATTCACAGGCATTCAGAAATATGGAAATGACAAGGAAGTGCATATGGCTGTAAGGTATCTAAATAATATTTTAATTTTAAGCTCATCTCGAAAGAGTATTTCATCAATAGACTTTGAAATTATTTGCAACTTCTTTTCCTTCTCTATGATAGACATTTTTAACAATTTCAGAAGTTTCGTGCCATGCGGCCGATACGTTTGTATTTGCAATTTCAGTTGAAACCAAGTACTTTTGTAAAGTTACAGCCCTTAACTCTCACGGACGGAGTGTTCTGTCAGACGTATCCCACCCTAAACTCGTTACTGGCCTCTTAACACAATTTACATGTAGGTGTATTACGTATCTTTTCACAGATATTTGGGATGTGTAGGAAGATACCTCTATGCGAGAAAACTCTGACCTGGAACGAGTTGTGTCTCTTGTCAGAGGCTTAGAGGCTCATCGAAGTGCTTAATGAAAATAATAACGCATAATTCAATGTAAAAATCAACAATTTTAAAACGTAAGGCATGCTCGATTCCATCAAATTTCAGACTCATTCCACCGGATACGAGGGTTATCCAAGAAAGAGTGGGACTTGTTTGATATTTTATGAACCCTACCCGGCACTTGAAAATTTTACCTTCATTTGCAAGTCCTATATCTAACCTCCCTGTAGTAAATGTTTCATCAAATCTTGCCAACAAGTTATTCAGCTATGGTTAGAAATGTAAGGCACCAGATAAGTCATTGGCCGGGATTTGCTTCATAATTAAACCGCACAGGTAGGACTTAAGGTCTGGCATTTATCCAAATGGTGGTATACTAACATATTTTGCCAGTTTCTGTATTTGGTTGCATTAAGTTTGAATTTTGCTTGTATCATTTGGACTGTACATAAGCCCATTGACAATGGTTGCCTAGCAACCAGTCTATTCCAGGAAATATGATCTTAAGCACTAGGTACGATTTTCTGTGGCTAAGCAACGCAAAGCACATCAATCATATGTTTCTTCAGTACGTGCATTGTAATTTATAAGGTAGACGTCACTATTTAGAGTAAAGTGTGCACCATTATGCAAATTAACCTTTTATATTTCGCACCTATCTCATCCCCACCCCCAATTACAATGCTTAAGTTTTGCAAATTTATTCAATTTTTAAACTAAAATCCATCGCTTTTTCGATAATTTCAGTCCAAAATGAGTTACTTTTACAAAGTATGATCAAAACAAAGTAAGATACAAAACAAAATATTTTTGAACTAAATAGGAGGGTTCCAATAACCATGGCAACCATTTTTGCAGACCCGGCCAGGAGCTTTTCCCTTGCTTTCTTGCTAGGCAACAAGAAATCAACGTTCAGATAAAAATTTGGGATACTTTTTGAACTAAATAGGAGGGTTACAATAACCATGGCAACCATTTTTGCAGACCCGGCCAGGAGCTTTTCCCTTGCTTTCTTGCTAGGCAACAAGAAATCAACGTTCAGATAAAAATTTGGGATACTTTGTTGTATGCGCTATAAGCTTTGCCTCACAGTCATCATATTTTCGATATGAAAAACGTATACAGTCACAATATATGAATAAAGTCCCACTCTTTATTGGATTACCCTCGTACACAGCATTAAATCAACGTTGATTCAATATTGTGAACCTGTTGTGCTGTCAATAGAAGGTTAAGCTAGCTGTCAATAAGGCTCCGGAATAAATCAACTAGAAAACATTTGGAAGGTAATCAATTAGAATCACTAATGAATAATTACTACTAATAATAAAACATAAAGGTGTGACTTTAGAGTAAAAGGACAACACCACCAAAAGATAATTATATACAGATGCATTATTTACTCTGCTGAAATATTTATTTATGCTCTGACGATCATTCTTTCTTTAAATACCGTTTCATATTAAAGTGGTGAGGCCTACTGTAGCCAAGAAGTTTTGCATCGATTTTAAAGAATCGCCAAAGTGTTTTAATTTTACGGTCGAAGAATGGTTTCCAGTTTCCACTTAAATGAAGACAGTTAGGTAGGCAGATATATGTATATCACTTCAGTGATATACATGCACATGCCCACATATGACTTCAGTGCCAAACAAGTGGTATCAGATTTCTTAAGAACTTAAACATTCCTCAGGTAATGACGCTTGTAGAAGGAGCTCCATGAAGAGTGCGCTTCATGGAACTTTAGCTCCCCCATTTAGCTTGAGCATTCTATGAACATCGAAAAAGTTTAATATCAATTCTACATTTACATTTAACTTTAAGCTACTTTGCTACATACTACAACTGGAATATCGAAAAGCAAGTAGAATTATTAGTTTCCCAGAATTCACATGACGTTGAAATGACGTCGTACCGACATCATGTTACGTGATGACGTCGCATCTATGCCTGGACGACGTCATTGTGACGTCATGTGCCTGTCGGGTTGCTGTGTGAGCCCCGTATGCAGATAACGTTGTAAAGATGTCAATGCGACGTCATACGTTATGACGTCGCATTGACGTCTGTACAGCATCATTTTGACGTCATGTGCCCGCTGGGAATTTGTCTTCCTGTCGAACAGCGTACCCTACTGGAGGCTATTCGAAAGTTATGACGTCCAATTAAATCGCTCAATTATCACGACGTAAGGTTGACGTCACGACACGCGGGCAGCGACCCTAGACTGTTGCTCCACGTGAGCTCATTTAAGTAAAGTCAGCAGCCTTTGTAAATATTTACAGGTATCATGTGATGACAGAAACATAACACGAAACGTAGCGAGTCTTTGCCCGGATATGCAAATCCTGAACGAAGCAAGTCACGTTTTATTTTCTTCCACTGTACGTGTTTCTAGGAAATATTTAATACTTACTGGGCGGTAATAAACACAGATACTAAAATAATTAAACATTTTACTTGTTATTTTTTCTGTAAAAAATGCATCATAATCAATCTTCAAAATTGTTTTGGCTACAGTTAAAAGTACGAGTATAAATAGTAACTGCGCACTTTGAAATGAGTGAGACACGTAAAGAATGGCTTAGCAACTCTGCGAACATCGAAGGCTAAAACTAGACTGTTATTCCGCGGATTTAACTAACTAAAGACGTTGTCATTTCAAAATGCATATCTTATGCTATGGCCCATATTCACAAACTAAACTCAAACTCGACCTCGACTCGAACTCGAATGAGGTCGGTTGAAGTGACGCTCGAGGACGCCTCGAGTGAGTGAAGTTCAAGTATAGATTTGGTATTCACGTTCTCCACTCCACCTCGACTTCGTGGAGGAGACTCCAGCTACACTCCAGTTAAATTCAAGTCGTGTAAAATACATTTTGTGGACCCAGATCAGACATCCTAAAACGTATGAAGTGTAATGACTTAAAATTTTGAGACATGGTTTATTTAACAAACAGTGTAGAACTTGATCATACATGTACTAACTGTATATATTTGCAAAATTATAATTATATATACCGCAGGTACTACAACTTTCCGATTGACGTCTGAGCGTCCGTCCGGTTTATGTTCCTCTGTCTGCAGAAGCATCCATGATGTAGTGATTAAGCTACCAGCCTGTTAAACATCGGCCATGGGTTCGATCCTGTCATTCTCCAGTATTTTGGCTGAAACTTTAACCAATTTCCTATTCTCGTATCACGTATTTATTCTTTTGACAATGCCACCTGGTAATACTACGTACATGTATTTTATTGTTTAAGTATTCTGCGCAAACTCCTGACACCCCCACCCACCAGTGACATTTGGAACATACATTTATGTTGACTGGAGGCAAGTCAGCCTCAAAACCAGGGGCCCCGTAAGGCTAGCTGAATGAATCACGCTTCTTTGTAGTTCTTGATTTTTAGATAGGTTTCCGCTAAAAATGTGTAAATAAGGTTATCGGTTCCTCATTAAAACTTATATTGAAGCTCAACATTGTAAGGATATCAGTCATGTTAAAAATTGACTTTTTTGACAGGTTTTGGGGTGGTTGTTTGGTTGTTTTGGGTTTGACGGCTATTTGAGACAGTATTTCAGTATACCGAGCGGCCTCCCAGAGAAAGAGAGGAAAGGAAGATATGACAGACGAGAGTAAAAAAAACAGAACCCCATTCCGCACCTACTGCACACACAGCCGGCCCGTGTCCTATTATTATCAAAATTTATAGTACGAACCTCAGATACTCAAATCTTTAGCATGAGATACCCATGACGTGCAAGGTCAGCATTGGGTATCGTGCTATAAGTGATGTAGAACATGGTAAGTCCGCCTGTAACACTCACTAAAGCTCGTGGATTCTCTCGCCGTGCAAGCGGACGAACCATGCTCTAACTCGTACTAGTAGGACGCGCCGAAACTGAAAGTTACCCAGCACAGTCGCCTGACCCAACAACTTGTGATTATGGGGGCGGGGTGGGGGTGGGGTTATCCTATCATCCTTTTCTTTCTTTCTTTCTTTCTTTCTTTCTTTCTTTCTCTCTCTCTCTCTCTCTCTCTCTCTCTTGGAGACGTCTAAGTATAGACTTAATATTTTCTTAAACAGCATTATAGCTCTAAGGAGATTCAAATTATATATTATGACATAAGCCAAAACCCGGACTGTTTGTAAAAGGCAGCATCCTTACTGCTAAGTATGAATTTGTCGTAACCAAGAGAGAGAGAGAGAGAGAGAGAGGAAAAAATATTGTTGGTAATGTATTACATAGAAGCCAACATCTTCTGGTAGCCTTGTTTCTTCAAATTGTCATAGCAGAGCCATGAAAACGCTGAAATATTAATAAAACTTATTTCGAGTCGCCGTCGAGGGAGCTTCACCGTTCCTCGACAAAACCTTACTTATTGGAGGTGACTCCAGCCACACTCATGTCTGTGAATATGACTCGACCTCACCTCGAGATAATCTTGGACCGTTAGGTAATTATAGCTTCTTATACGGTAAGTTCGAGTCGAGGTGGAGTTTGAGTTTAGTTTGTGAATATGGGCCTATATGTAACCATGTGCAATACACAATAAGTGAGTTGTCTTTACCTCACTAATCGTAGATTCACTCAAATATGATAACAAACCAAAGCCAGTTACCGCTACAAAAAACAACAACAGTACATGTAACTAAAAAGAAAAGTGGACAAAATTTAAGTATCCAAATCCAAATATTTGTTCAAAATTTCGTTGCTTTTATTTTTTATTTTTGAGAAGAAGAAAGACCATATCACCGAAGTACATTAATCGATGGAAAATACGAGTCAGCTAGTATTTCATGATCTATTTAAGACCCTAGCAATGAAAGAGTTCCTTTTATACAAATCATGCATAAATGTTACAGACGGACAAACGAACGGAGACGCACATAGAAATGTCCCTGAACTTCTTTGAAGTTATAAAGACATTAACATGATTGATATTCTAATCTCTGCAAATGCAAGTTTGAAATTAACGAAATTTGTAGCAATCACTAAATTACTAAACCGCATACTTGTCGACTTTATCCGCATAAAAAGAAACCAAACTGTCGGAAATGCATCAAGCACGTTTACATGTATTGATGACTGTCAGGGGCAAATCATGGGTAATTCTAATGCACTTATGCATGTAACGCGACGTCTGATTGGATAACGTCAAAAATTTGCGACAGTATACCCTGCAATTTTCTGTCGGAAACCCAGCTTCATTACGAAACGTCGCTTCTCATTGGTTGACATTCGGTTTTACGTCTCTGAAAGAGTTTGCTATGAGTGCAAATTAGCCTACTTGGAAAGGTAAAAATGTGAAAATTGCATTAGAATGGGGATAACTGTATTAATAATTGCCATTTGGTGAGGTAAATCGTCGGTTTTATGGTCGCACATTTTGTTTTGTGGCTCCGCTGGCGCGTCGCCGTAAAACGAAATTTCCGACCATAAAATCTACGATTTACCTCCCCAAATGACAATTTTGAGTACAGTTATTCCCTAATTATATGATACGTGTAACAATATTTTTTACTTTTTGAGGGGATTAGCACCTACGTTATTTCATTTTGCCGTGTCTGTTGGCAGCTGCTATTAAAAGCTGGATCCAATTGTCAAAATCTCAGCTTGCGAATACTAAGATGCATGCTAAAATTTTGTCAGTTTGTTAAAATGTCAACACGCACCTGTGAATTTGCGTAAAGGCAGCTACGTCCTTGTCTGACTCTCCAGCCTATAATGACCGTCCACTCTTAAAGGAAAGAATTTGCTCCTCTGGGAGCAAACTCTTTCCTATAAGAGGTGATCCCTTTTGGAATTATTTCAGTACAGTATACAAAAGGATACTACATCTTTTATGTTGTGTGTTACTTTTATTACAGCAAGGTATAAACAGTGTTTTTTAAATTCTGTTTAATGTATTAAGCCAAACAGGCATTCGATAATAATACTGTAATATGGCTATATTTTGAACTTGAAAAGTACCCTGTATGAATGACAATAATGACAACATCCCATCATTTTTTAATTGAATACCTATTAAAATGTTGAAAATTACAGTATGTTTTCCCTGGTTTGCGTAACCATGCCATTACAGGGTCACTGACGAGGCTTTATTAGTCGAAACTACGTAGTCTGACCCACACTTTTTCTGATGAATGTTTTCATCCATCTTGAAGGAACTCATTTATGAGTTTTGTAAATGTCCTGTGTATGCATCGAAAAGACTGGGCAACAGTTTTTGTTGGAACGAACATTTACTCCATTTGAAACTGCATTCGATGAAATACCGTCTCATAAACAAATGCATTAAGCCATTGGCAAGCAGCAATTCTTACATACTATATGGTACAGCCATACTAAAGATCCTTGAATATAGGATGTGATAAATTATCCAGCCTCTAATAGCTAGAAAGCAAAATGCATTTAACAGCTTTTAAATCTTGAACTTCAAATACCGAGCAATGTATTGCAGCAGGACCTTATTTAGTCAACGGTTACTGTAACAGCAGCTTATCAGCCATCTATGTAAATAAGCAGTATCATGCTGAAAAGTTCACCAGAATCTCTTTGCAGCCTGTACCCAAAAGTATATGAGACCATTTAGTGAAAAGGAACCGATTTGCGATCAGTCTTGTTGCTGTTTTCTCGGAGTGCAAATTTGCGCATTCTTCTGTCGACGTCCGCCTCAAAATAGTTCTCTGAGAATCCTGGCGTTAAGCTTGCAGTTCCATTCGCTATTACGTAGAATGGAAATATTTATTTCCTTACCTTTAAGATTATCGGTGATTATCATTATATGATATCGGACCTGGGCATGTGTGTATTAAATAATCCTGCTTTGTCGTCATGAATTGATATTTTGCTATCTGCTGTCCATCATCATTTGTTAACCAGTGGTAACCGTAACCGGCGAGGAATTCTTGGATACTAGCAATCAGCCGGCGCATCTGTACAAATAATCAGTGTTTACGTTTCAGTTTTTATTTTTTTATTTTTTTCCAGGATTCATAAATTGTTTATGCGTTCACCAGACATGTGACCGCGCATGGTTTAAGTCCCTTTTCCTATGTGACATTTTATAAAATCAATGGCGATATTCGAGTACCCAGGTATTTGCAGAGCTAAAAATAAACATGAGCTGTTTTATATGATTCAGTGAGTCTATTCATCAATTTCACGTTTTGTGTATGAAGACGAAAAAATGCTTACTAGGTTAAAACGCTATATTTGTACACAGATCACAGTTTTGTGATTAATGGCATATATACACAGCAGATTTCCTCCAGAGACGGGCTTCAGCCATTAACTAGTTAGCCGCTGCAAGAACAAAAGGTATTTACACATTAGGGTAAAGTCGGGTATATTCGGACAGCGGGTAAATTCGACAGTGACATTGTTTCCTTTATATGTCAGTTGTTTGTAATCAAAACAAAATTAACTTGGAAAACAGTGAAAATCCTGATGAGACGGCTCATTATGAGCCGTATCATCTGGATTTTCACTGTTTGCAATTGTATGTCCGAATTTACCCGCTGTCCGAAGTTACCCCACTTGACACTTTTGTATATGTTTTGTTTTACTAATATACAAAATCATAATATATAATAGGTATGATATAGCCCGTCTTTTGGTCAAAATTTAAATTAATCTATAACTGGATGGCATATATTGCTTAAGGGCACATACATAAATGATATGCTTCTTTGCGTAATTTCAGAATTGCACAATTTCTTTTTGTTGTTGTTGATGTTGAGATGTGGTTTAACGTACCAGTAAAATACTTCACCCATGTCTTCTCGTTGCCTTCGAATTTCTAGGACTTTTACCCGATCTGAGACTCTAAGGACCTGCTACAGCCACTAGCGGCTCTACGACAGAGGCACAAGGTTGCCCATCTATTTTGCAGGCCCCCATGGGCAGGGGCTTTACCCAATTTCAGGCATTCCTGTGTTGCTGCAATACAAAGAAAACTGCAAAAAATCTTCCTATAAATGATTACAGCTTTAAGGTGGTGATAATCACTGATTTGGGACAAAGACAAAAATCTGCATAAAATACTCAAAATAACACTGATCTTTCCAAAACTTAGCAGATGCCTTCTTTATGTTGTTTCTCATAATTTAGAATCCCAAAATGCAGCATTTGTTAATGTTAAAAAGTGTTTTTATAAGAGAAGATCAAAGGGTAATTTTCTGCGAATAAATCTGAAAAAATAATATCATTATTGAAAATATACTTAGTGCTTAGAGTACCTTGTTGCATAATGGAGAGCGTCCTGGCAATTATTTTTTCAAACTCTTTCACACATTATCAGGCGATCCGCTTTCTTACAGGGGCATTGCAATTTCACCTGTAGTCTACAAAGTGTATTTTACCTTGTTAAATAATCGAGTTAGTATGTGGTCAAATTACAATAATATAATATTTGAAGGCCAGAATGGATTCAGAAAAGGCCGAAGCACAATTGACCATATAAGTTCTTTGACAAATATAGTTGAAACAAGGAAAAAAATGAAAAAGTCCACCTTCTGCGCCTTCATAGACTTTAAAAAGGCATATGACTCAGTTAACAGAGATATTCTTTGGACGAAACTTGAAAAACTCGGTTTTAACGGGCTATTATTAGATGCAATTAAGGCTTTGTATAACAATGTTCAGTCTTCGGTTAAACTAAACGGACTTACAACCGATTGGTTTAATGTAATTTGTGGACTGAAGCAAGGATGTTGCTTGTCGCCATTAATTTTTAATTTATATATAAATGATTTGGCATTAAAAATTGACGCACTGGGTAAATGTGTTAAAATTGGTGACGATACGGTCTCTGTTTTACTGTATGCTGATAATGTAGTTCTTATTGCTGAAACAGAAGCAAATCTGCAGTCGATGCTGGATATAGTAGGAAGTTGGTGCAAAAGTAATCTAATCTCAGTCAACTCAGCTAAATCCAATGTTGTGCATTTTCGTAATCCCTCAATGCCGCAATCAGATGCCATATTTACGGTAAACGATGAGAACATTTCGTATACAGTGCAGTATAAATATTTGGGGATAGTCTTATCAGAACATCTAGATTTCGCAATAACTGCTAAACACGTCGCACAATCTGCAAATCGCGCACTTGGACTTTTAATAGCTAAATCAAAAGCATTTGGTGGTATTCAGTATGGTCCTTTTACAAAGCTTTATGAGTCAGTTGTTTGCCCGGTTATATCGTATGGTGCTGCGATCTGGGGCACCCAGTCCTATAGCTGCATTAATGCTGTACAACATGGAGCTGCGAGATATTTTCTAAATATAGGAAGGTATACACCTAACGCAGCAGTTAATGGAGATATAGGATGGACGCCCATGATCACAAAGTGTTGGAAGTCTGTGTTATCATTCTGGTGTCGCTGTATAAATATGGACGCAACAAGGCTGAACAGGAAAATATTCTGCTGGTCAAATTCAAAAGTAAGTACCAGATGTAAAAACTGGAATTTCAGGGTAGGTCAGAAATTGACTGAGTCCAATTTTCACATTTATAATAACATAAATCAAACCATTAATAAGACCAATATTTTAAATAACGTTTTGCCTTTCATTACGCAAGAATATATTAATCAGTGGGCAGTTGATGTAAATCGCAATAGTTCACGTTCGGGAGTTGGAGGGAATAAACTTCGATTATACAGAACCTTTAAGCAGGATTTTGTAGTTGAAGAATATTGTACAAGGATATTTAATAGGTCTCATAGAGGGGCTTTGGCTAAATTTAGAAGTGGAACCGCCCCGATTGCACTTGAAACTGGCCGCTATAATGGCTTAGAAGTTAGTGAAAGAAAATGCTTTAGCTGTAGGAATGCTGTTGAGGATGAAATCCATGTTTTATTACATTGTCCGCTGTACACTGAGTTCCGAAATGAGCTGTTTATTGAAGCTGAGCTTATACTAAAGGGTTTTCAGAACTTAAATGATATTGAAAAAGTATCTTTTATTTTAGCTAATCCTTCCATAGTCAAGATAAGTGCCAAAACCTGTTATTTGATTTTAAACAAAAGGCGTAGTCTGCTGTACAGTTGATGTAAATATGTATATTGTGTACCATATTTTTATAAGTGTCCATTTAAATGTAAAAAGCTGTCTGTTATTTACAATACTAACTGCTGTTTTGCCCCGGTGGTGCGGTTGATACCCAATGCTGAGTCCATGATCGGGTCCATGCTGTTTGGACATTGGCTCCGCCACATGTTCCCTGTTATCGTGGACTCAGCGTGGGGTATCAGGGAGGATTTACCACTGGGACAGTATACATTTCAACGGACACGATTATCTCTTTTAGAGCAGATTAAAGTTGCAATTTCATTTTATTTGTTGCTCTGGTCCCTGTGCTGCATTTGATATCCCATGCCGTGTCCGGATCCGGCAACATGCTGTGTGAACATTGGTTCCACCGCGTGTTCCCGGTTATCCGGACTCGGCATGGGGTATCGAGGGAAGGTAGCGCATGCAGGGCACTAATTTATGGTACGTTTTAGAGTGATAATGGCTCATAGATAATGCGTGTCGCCTTTTTATCATACTAATTGCTGTTTTGTCCCAGTACTGCATTTAATACTCCAGGCTGAGTCTGGAAGCGTAGGCATGCTGGTTGGATAACCGTCTTCCTTGGCTCAGTGTGGAGTATTTAGGGGATGTAGTGCTGGTGCAGGACACAAGAACAGACACATTTTAGAGCGATCGTCTCTCATAGCTCAATATTGAGTCGCAATTTTACATCTTATATCGATTTTTAACTGTGTTTATGTACATGTAAAATTGGTGAGACGTTAATAAAAATATCTTATCTTATCTTATCTGAAAAAAGATGCAGTCTGTGTCCAAATTTTTTTGTCAAAACACACAGGTGAGACAGGTGATATTATTTTAACAAGGTTGAATAATTTCATCTACACACCACTGATCATGTCAGTAATGTATTATTTATATTGTAGGTGTTAACATAGGTATGCTTGCCTACCCTATATTTAATAAATGTGTCCAGTGTACATTTACTTTGTACATGGTTGAACATTTGAGAAGAAGCTACCGTTTTCATCTGGTCTGCATTACAATTTGAGAAAGAGTTGGAACAAATAATTGCTAGGACGCTCTTCATTATGCAACAATGCACCTAAGTCCTTCAGCACTACGTAAATTTTCAATAACGATATTATTTTTTCAGATTTATTTGCAGAAAATTACCCTTTGATCTTTCCTTATAAAAACACTTTTTTAAGCAGCATGTACATCTGTTTTGTATTCTAAACTGTAAAGAACAACAAAAATAAGAAGTCTGCTAACTTTCAGGGAGATACGTTACTTTTTTATGGCTTTATGTAGATTTTTGTATTTACCACAAATCACCACCTTAAACACTTCATTATAGGCTTTTGTTGAAATACAGCTGATTATAATCTCATAAATGAGCCGCGACACGAGAAAAACAACAATGTGGTTGTGCGCCCAATGCTGACTCAGATCAGCCTGGGCATCCAACAAGTCTGACCAGACTCTTCGCTAAGCGCTCAAAGGGTAGCTAAGGGTCTAAGCTACCTCCATGCGGACAGCGAAGACTCGGATCAGACTGAGCGGATGCCCAGGCTGATCTGAGTCTGCGCTGGACGCACAACTACATTGTTGGTTTTCTCGTGTCGCGGCTCAAATAAATGCAAGGCATTCCAAGTTACCCCACCCACTCGAGTTCTGCAAATCCAGTGACGCACAGCAAAAGTTTCAACGTATCAAATAAAGTTTGCCTTGAGTCCAAACTAAATAGGACTACCTAAAGCATATGCTGTTTTTGTCTATGTGGGAAATATGGACCTCAAAGAAGTGATTGGTTTGAAAATGTCCCATTAACTACATGTATCTGTTTGGTAACGAAATATTAGAATATTTTATTAATATAAAGGTTAAACACGATGTCAGCTGTTAATGCGCTGGAGCGCAGTGATCGCTATGTATAGAATATCAGGTTAAAGCCGAAATAATTTACTCTGTGCTTGAGTTTATAACTATATGTATAAGAATAGAATCGTTTCTGGGACAGGTTCATAGAGGCTCCCACATTTTTTTCTCGAAAACTGCACTGTTTACTTTTTTAGAATGTGTATAGCTTATTGATACATAGATAGACAGAATTTGTGGGTTCTAGTCTATATGCTGTCAAATGCAAATGAGCCGCGACGTGACAAAACCAACAATGTGATCGTGCGTCCAGCGCAGACTCAGATCAGCCTGGGCATCCGCCCAGTCTGATCAGAGTCTTCACTGTCCGCATGGAGATACCTCAGACCCTGAGCTACACTTTAAGCGCAAAGCGAAGGTTCTGATTAGACAGAGCGGATGCCCAGGTTGATCTGAGTATGCGCTGGGCGCACAACCACTTTGTTGGTTTTGTCGTGTCGCGGCTCAAATGGTTTTCCATGGTACCAGATTTTCAAGCTGCTCATTCATTATGTTTTATTTTACGAGATTCAGATTAAAATTGTATTATTATTATTTGTTTTTGGTTTAAACTTTATTTTCTTTGTATAACCAACATATGAAACAGTACATTCATTCACAAAATATATCATATGTTATACAAAACGGGGTTCAGAAGAAAGTCAGCTGACTTATTCAAGTTTGTATCCCATTTTGCAATAACAGAAAAGTACATATAAATTATAAAACGTGATTTGAAAAAATACATTAATTTGTTTTTCAAAATTATGAAAATTGTTTCGGTCCAAAGAGGGACTTTTGCTTTGTCTATCAGTTTTGTGGTATTTTCAGAAGAATATTTCATAGATGTCAAGTTTACCATTCATTAAAATGGGCAAAATCCGGAGTGCCTTGGAAAAGAGCAACATGACCACCTGACTTCAAATTATCAGGGCTTGGTTTCGAGAAAAACTGGGAGCACTGTCGGGAGCTATAGAGAATACATGTAACATGTTGGTGTCTTTTGATATCAAGTTTATCAGGCAAGACCAGAAACAGCGTAGGAATGGCGAGGCTTGCCTAGCCAGTCCGACGTGATTCTGGTCGAGCCTGATAAACTTGATATAAAAGACACTAACATGGTTTTCCATTTATTAGCATCGTTAGAAGATTTTACGGCGTAAAAATATCAAACTAATGAAAAGCAAACGCAGTTTTGTCCGAACTTGTTGAAGTCGCGAATGCGTTGTGACGTAAGTCGGTGACATCATTTAACCAATCGAACGCTGTTATCACAGCCAAAGTCAGTATGTAGCCAATCGTCTTCAGAGCTCGCTTCTAAAAGCATCGTCTGATAACATTCGCGCAAGCGCAGTGCTAAAGTGACATGATATCACATTATGTTATTATACCCCTGTTATCAGGTGAATTTCACAGCAGTTGCTTGATATAAAGTGATCCAGAGTAATAGTATTTTAATTTTGACAGATTTTCGAAAGTTGAATGAGATTTATTGCACCGTGTCGTATCACCCAGATAAACTTAAAGCAATGCATGATGTTGCGGTTTACTTTGAAATTGGCTGTTCCATCCATATGGCATACTGCAAGATTCAAAGAAAATACTGAGCTAATGGTAAATGCATGAAGAAATAGTCATAGGATTGAAAGTTTAGGAATCTGTTATGCATAGTTACAAATATCTTCCGGACATTCGAATTTTTAAGGCGTCGTCGTCGAGAAAATAAGTAAAGCAAAAACCAATCGAACGGACTATACTATTGTAAAATAAAATGTTAATCTATTTTTCAGTGAAACTCAAGCTTAAGAATGAAGATACAAATGGTCACATATATGGCTCTCTTCTCAAGTATAGTAGGTATGAAGTTACTTTTTTGTAATATACAAAGTGAATATAAAGACGCATCCTAATATCATCTGAGTATGTGTGACCCATGCAATTTTCCTATGATAACAAAAACTGATATAATATTTTGACTAAGTTCGATTCGATCTGTTGCACTTATTTTCCTGTAGATTCTTCCGCCAAGTGTTCACAGGATGTATCCCAAATGAAAGGAAGAACAATTCATTTTGAAAATATTCAGTTCAAGGTTTATTTATCGGATATTTTTTCTACGATCTAGCCGGTGTAAGAAACAAAACCATATTTAAATGTGATTTTAAGTGTTAGCAACCATTAGCAAGCAAACGTAAAGCACCATAAACCCATGGTTTAACGTCCCGTTCAGAGGATGACTTTCATATAAGCGATTGTCTTACCGTCAGATCCTGTACCATGTTATTTATTGTACTGTTCTGTAAGTTTGTACTTAAATTTCATAAATATTGATTAAACAGTATTTCCATCATACCGAGACAATGCCTCCAACTTCTTAGGACTTTTACCTGGTCCCAAGGTTATAAAACAAATTCGTGCTCAACTCAGCTGAGCCTGTAATTTTCTCTGCTAATTTTCTCTGCTGATAAATATGAAAAAGCCAACTGAGGTCGGCATTTTCAGTTTCATAAGCACAGAAAATTTCAGAGCTAAACTGAGCAAGAAAACAAATGTGCTTATCAGTTATTTGCTGTTTATTAGCAGGTAAAATTCCATGCTCAGCTGACTTGAGCATGAAAATAGTTTATAACCTTGGCGCCATGCCAGGAATTAATGACACTCAGTTCCTGCTAAAACTACGAGCACCTCTGCCACAGGAACACCAGACAGTCCATTTATCAAATTTCGCAGGCCACAATGGGCGGAGCCATAGAGCAGTGGGTTTGTGGGTGTTTGTATTACCTGCTATTACCAGTACAAAATTAAAAGTAACTATTTTGCGAAAGGAAGGCAATTAAATAAATTGCCTTCCTTTTAAAAAATTGTTACTTCCCTTACCTTCATTAATTAAGAGGGACAGTCCAGAAATCTGTTCTATTGCTAACGTTAAGTTTTGACACTCTTTCTCTTACTATTTTAGCTCAAGTTCATTCAGACTGTAAAGATGGTGAATACACTGACAGCCGTGGACAATGTGCCAAGTGTTATTATTACTGCGTCACGTGTGATAACCAAAGATTTTATAACTGTCCCAGAGAGTGTGGTTGCTATAACAACTATACCGGGAACTGTGATCTTACAAGCTGTGGTGGATGTTTGCCAGGCTATGAGTATATAAGTATAAATGGATACTGTAGATGCTCTAATAGTTATCATTGTTGCGGGGACACTTGTAACAAATGTGGCGGCCCAGGTCAGTGCCAAGAATGTCAAAGTGGGCTGTATGGACCATTGTGCAATGGTGTATGCCGTAGCGAGTGTACAAAATGTGACGGGTTTGATAGTTGCACAGAATGTAAAGCTGGAAACTATGGACCCACATGTACAAATTCCTGCCGAAGCGATTGCACTAAATGTGTTGGCTACGATAACTGTACGGAATGTATTGTAGGAAGATACGGACAAAACTGTTCAGATTTCTGTCGAAGAGAATGTGTCACATGTACTAACGTTAACAACTGTACTTCATGCATTCCAGGAAAATATGGTAGTTTATGTAAAAACGATTGCCGATCTGAATGTACAGCATGTACGGATTTCGATAGTTGTACTGAGTGTATACCTGGCAGATATGGCGATCAATGTGAAAATCATTGCGAAAGCGGGTGTAAAACATGTGGGTTGAACAAATATGGCTTTGATGTCTGCGATGAATGTCATCCTGGCTGGTATGGATACTATTGCAAATCTAGTTGTTCGGACAGATGTAGAGACAATTTGTGTGACAAAAGTAATGGTTATTGCACTAGAGGCTGCATTGATCGCTTTTATCCAGCTCCGGACAAGAGATATTGCTATTCTTGCTATTTTGCCTGCACTAAATGTAGTGATCATAACAACTGTTCGGAATGCATATCAGGTAGATACGGCACATTCTGTGAAAACATTTGTATAGGTTGCATAGATGGTGAATGTGACAAAGACACCGGAGCATGTACGTTGGGCTGCGATGATCATTTTTATTTAAGTTTAGGTAAATGTTTGCAATGTCCAGATAACTGTTTGAGCTGCACAAACAGTGATTCTTGTACTCAGTGTATTTCAGGAAAATATGGTACAATGTGCCAAAGCTCATGCAAGAATTGTGAAAATAATACATGTGATATTGAAACCGGAGTTTGTACTAATGGCTGTATTGACAGCTACTATACTGACGTCAACAACGAATGTGTCCGTTGTCTGTATTCTTGCAGCAGTTGTACCAGCTATGAGGAGTGCGGAGAATGTATATCAACAATGTTTTGGGGACCAAATTGTTTGTACTATTGTGCTAACTGCATAGATGGCTGCACTAAACACGATGGGTGTGTTGCTGGCTGCGACACTGGGTATTTTCAATATTTTAATGACACCAAAAATGGATTTCAGTGTAACCCTTGCCCAGACTTGTGTGATTCCTGTTCTGGTAGTGAATACGACGACTGTACTGATTGCAAACCGGGCCACTGGGGATTATACTGTGACTATTCTTGTGAAGGCTGTAGAAACAGCGAGTGCAGTAGAAGTCAAGGGTGCAGTTGCGGATGTATGGATGAATATTATCTTGAAATATATGACAATGAAGCACACTGTCTGGCATGCTCTGAAAACTGTAAAACATGTATGCAGAATGACAGTTGCTCTGAATGTAAAGCAGGATATTTTGGAACAATGTGTGAATATAAATGTTCCCAGAATCATAGTGACTGTATAAAATGTACTGGGGAAGATTTTGAAAGTTTCGAGTGTACAGAATGTCAAGACGGCCATTACCCGGGGCGTAATGTTTGTCAGCCTTGCAATGCAAACTGTTTTCAAGACGGTTCTTGGCCTTACTGTAATCCAGTTACTGGGTTATGTAGACACGGGTGTCGCGAAAATGCCTTCTGGGGACGATATTGCGAAAACGACTGTATAGGGTGCAGAGAAAATGTATGTGATAGGACCATTGGTTGTTCTAGCGGATGCTCAGATGGGTATTACCTAAAAAGATATGAAAATAAGTTTCACTGTGAACCATGCCCTGGACAATGTATAACTTGTGTAAATAGCAGCTATTGCTCAAGCTGTACTCTAAACTTTTATGGTAATTCCTGTGAGTATCCGTGTATTACTGAAGATGAATTTTGTACCAAATGTACTGGGCAAGACTTTGACAGTTTCAGATGTTTAGAATGTCAATCAGGATATTTCCCTGGTGTGGACACATATACATGTGCAGCCTGTAGTTCAAACTGCAAACAGATCTCAGCACCATCTTGCAATCAAAGTACCGGTGCGTGTTACCATGGCTGCAAAGAGGACTGGTTTGGTGCTATGTGCGACAAAATGAAAAGTGCAGTAGACAACTGTGAAACATGTGACTCCGACAATCCGTTTTCATGCTTGTCTTGTAATCAAGGGTTTTATGCAGATGGCGATGCAACTTGTATAGGTTGTCCAGAAAACTGTATGTTGGATGCAATGTGTGACCAGGGCAGTGGGTTTTGTTTGGCAGGATGTAAATCCGGATGGTCTGGGCAAAAATGTGATCAGAGATGCCAGTCTAGATGTGCAATATGCGATCAGGAAGATAAGGACTTATGCTCTGAGTGCCAGATGTGGTTTCATGGTGAACAATGTGAAAAGAGTTGCAGCGTGAATTGCAGCGATGTGGCAGGCACACAAATTTGCAACAAGGATACCGGATATTGTTTGAACGGATGTAAAGAACGCAACTGGGGCATGACTTGCTCTGAAACTTGTAGCGAGGGTTGCATAGATGGCTTATGTATTAGCGAGACAGGAGCTTGTGTTAAAGGTTGTAAAGATAGGACATGGGGAATGATGTGTATTCCTTGCAGTAAAGGATGTACAGACGGCGTTTGTGATGCTGCTACGGGCATTTGCTTCAAGGGTTGTAAAACAGGGTTCCATGGAACTTTATGTATCTCAGGTAAGACCTTTTTCTCGCCAGGAACACAAGGCAATGGCGTCGATGTCTATTTGCACACATGCTGATACGCTTTGAAATTTTGTCAAATACACTTAATTTCAATTTATCAAACTTTTGTATGATAAACATTATATGAATGCTGAAGTACATGCACATAGTCATAACATTTTGAAATATTATATATGGTAGACCCCTATACTTTCCCTTTAAGGGTACAACAATATGACTGTGACGCTCAATAAGTATCATGAAAAAGCACCTTGTTTCGGCTTTGGTTTGTCTTACTGTTGTGCGCCCGCTGGATTAGGTTTCGTATGGTGGGTTAAGTTGAATACCCAAAGTAATGCTGGCGGCCCAAACCGCGGACCCACACTAGCCACCAAACATCAAAATAGTTGCCAAACCAGGACCCAGGTAGGTGGTCATCAAACTAGCCTAAACCAAATGTCCGGAAATGAAAGGTACATATACATACAGCAATATATCATTGCTCTTAATTTAAGCATCCACCAGACCTAATATAGGCACTCCAAACTTTAGATATGTGAGATTCTGCAAGGACCTATATGACGCTTCAGTGCACAGATTTCTTCATAATCACTCTCCTATTCTTCTTGCATGACTGAAATAATGTTGAAAAGGACGTACATTTGTAAAATCGCCAAGTAATCCATCATCAAATACGGCTGTACAGATATTTGCATATCTGCCGGAAAATAGCAGAGCCATCAGTGCTACTATATTCGTATGAGGTCGTCCAGATGAACCACAAGTCATCTGTATCAATTGCGGCCAGCCACCGTATTCATTTTATATAAGACATTTGAGCCGCGACACGAGAAAACCAACAACGTGGTTGTGCGCCCAGCGCAGACTCAGCTCAGCCTGGGCATCCGCCCAGTCTGATCAGAGTCTTCGCTGCCCGCATAGAGGTAGCTTAGACCCTTAGCTACCCTTTGAGCACTTAATGAAGAGTCTGATCAAATTGGACAGATGCCCAGGCTAATCTGAGTCTGCTGCTCAGGGCGCACAGCCACATTGTTGGTTTTGTCGTGTCGCGGCTCATTTCATGAATAAATATGATTGAAAAGAATTAAGACTTAGTGTTATTGCGCTGGCTCAGTAACAAGTCCTTGACCTGCTTTATCACAGAAGGTAATCAAGGGAACTAGCTCCAAAAAGAGTCAATGACCATGAAATTCTGTTCCCTCGACACATCCGGGAACTCTGAAGATAGTACCGTCGACACAAAAACTGTAAACAAAGGTATGTCTCGAAGAATTTTATAAATATTTTTTTCTTTATTCAGGCCCCGATTTAGAGGGGGCAATCGGGCACGTGCCCCCCCTCCCCCCGCGACCTCCAGCTAGCCTGCAAGTCGCTTTTTTTTCAGCATTGACCTTTCGCGGGCCCCAAATTAAGAAGTTGCATCTTCAGTGTCTGTCTGCTGTCATGTGCCCTCCGGCAGTGGCATGTTTAATCTATCTATCTATCTTGACATAATCCACAACCCCCTTTCGGGTATTATTTGGATTTCACCACGCATGGTTTGTTAGTAAAAGAAGTAAAAAGTGAGATAGTGCAGGATAAAAAGATAAAAAGCAAGGTGAAATATAGATGATAGGGTTAGTGTTAGTAAGAAGAGCTTAAAATCAGGATAAAAACAGTATTTATGTTTAGGGGAGGGTATGACTGATCTTGCTGACTCTTAATTTAAAGGAGTCAAGATCTGAAACTTGGACGAGATCAGCTGGTAATCTGTTCCATAGTACAATATTCATGGGAAAAAATGAATACTGATAATAACAGACAGATATATGGATCTGTCTATAAGAAAGAGGATGCATGTGACGAGTATATCTGGTGGGCTGTTCGAAATATGACGGAACGGGAATAGCAACCAGGCCATCTTTTAACATCTACCGCGCTAATTGCTCAGTTTTGTAGATAAGAGTCGCGTATCGATCGAAACACAACCCCAGTGCGCTCAATTGAAGTTTCAAGGATTTATTTGATTGGACAAGTAGACTGAAAAGCAAGGAACATGGTTTGTCCTTGTCGGCACGTTTGATGTTTGGCCAAACTATGAAAATGATTAATAAACTGCTGTAAAAACAACGTGCCATAAACTGATAATGTATCTGGAAATTACATGTTCTGTTCTACATGTCATTCGCTCAAAATGAAGCGTGGTGCTGTGATCACGTCCGAATCGAACTTGGTTTGTTTTGTGTTTTGTTGTCTTTTTTTTCTTTTCATTCCTGTAAGATGGGTCACAGGATGGGAGCCCTGTTTTAGAGGTTGTTCAGAAGTGGAGGGGGAGAGGGCCGGGGGCACACAAAATTACTATAATATGTGTGTGTGCCCTGTTTTAGAGTTTGTTCAGAAGTGTGTGTGTGAGGGGGGGGGAGGGGCACACTACAGTATTGTGTGTTGTGGGGAGGAGTGGAGGGGGGGGCACACTTTATTACCTAAAATATTTCAAGACACAGAAAAGCAAAGAAGGGCCAAGTTGGAGTTTGGGGGGGTTGGGGTGGCACAATGACTTTATGTTTGGACCCTTAATAGAGAGAGGCTACTTCCTCATAAACATGTACTTAGGGCCAAAATTGATCAGTGGACTTGCATATCCTGGTACCAAGTGTTACAATATTGATGTTTATGACAAATAGAATTAGGGCCATAACATCTACTCCCAAAACGTCTACTCCCATAACGTCTACTCCCAAAATTTCTACTCCCATTTGGTCTACTGTGCCAAAACGTCTATACTCCCATTTGGTCTACTGGGCTTAAATGTCTAGTTTGGTCAGGTCTACCCTGTTAATATACATAATGATTAACCCAGGCTATATTTATGGTACAGAAACATATAATATTAAATTCAAAACCAGACATATCTCTAGATAGATCATTTGAAGTACAACCTGAAAGAGACGATTAAGAAATATGAATTGGTGAATTGCTAACTCAATGCTGTTGCAAATCCCAAGTCAACAAGGATTTCAGCATGTTAGGTTTCTTCAGACTGGAAACAAATTTTGGGTGACCTCATATTTCAATGTTCTCGGCAATTTACAATACATTTTCCGGTGGAAAAAGATGTTACATGCCCATTCTAGGTTAACTAAAACTGCCTGGTGGATGTATCCATATGTATATTCTAAGTCCAAAACTCCACCCCTTATACCCTATACTCCTCTTGATAAAAAGTTGACTCCACTAGCAATTATCCCAAATACGAGTATGAAAATGCCTAGTTACTTTATGTGTGGACCAATGAGAATAGAGGTATTGGCCGAGTAGACCAAATGGGAGCTACTGTAGACGTTTTGGCACAGTAGACCAAATGGGAGTAGACATTTTGAGAGTAGACGTTTTGGGAGTAGACGTTTTGAAATTAGACGTTATGGCACTACCCCGACAAATATAGGTGCAGTAACAGAATATGAATTTCACAAAATAATGTTCATCAGTCCAAAGACATCTACAAATACTGAAAATCATTTTCCGGCGGGGGGCTTTGCCCCCTGCACCCCCTACCAGGGCTTTGCCCTGGACCCACATGGGGCCTATGCGGCCCCCTTGACCCCTCACCTAATCTGTGCCCCCAACACCTCTGGGTCTAGATCCGGCTCTGTTATTAGCGGTTTATGAAAAAATGTTATTAACTTTGTTCTCCGTTTGAATTGACCGTAGAAATATGCAGAGCTTGAATATAGCTCCTTGTCGATAGAACTAGCTCTCCGTCTAGGAAACTAGCTCGGACAGAAATTTCGTCATTATTTGCTAGGTGCGTTTTCTCCGCCGGGATTTCTTTCTTCACCAGGGATAGTGCTTCAGGGGGGTCTGAAGGCTGCAAATTTGAGGGAAAATGAAAAATCGTGGGCCCAACCTCCGTTTGACAGAAACTGAAGGAATTTTTTAATTCCGTGTTCACAAGATGTGGCAAAATTATATTCAAGCCCTGCATATTTCTACGTCCAATAGAAACGAAGAGCAAAGTTAAATCATATCTACACAAAATACCATTGTCGGATTTTTCCATAAATCGCTAATAAAAAATAATTATTGATAAAATTCTTTGAGATATACCTTTGTTTACAATTTTTGTGTCGATGGTAATAGCTCGAGAGTAAACGGATGTGTCGAGGAAACACAAATCCATTGACTCTTTTTTGGAGCTGGTTCCCTTGCTTACCGCCCGAGTATATTAGCCGACGGCCAAAGCACTCCGGCTTATACAGCAGGGCTCGATCTAACACTGGGCCATTATGAAAATGCCTGGCGTCACATATATGAATATAGGTAAACAGTGCAGGCCCAGGTCAGACGCCGCAGAACGCGGCGTCTGTTCAGGGTCTAAAACTGTTTGCATAAAATCTTCAACAATTTCCATAAACTTTTGGAGTGATAAATATAAACAAAAAGGCATCCCGTAAATGATGAATGGACTCATCCTGTATTAAAGATAGAAGAGTCCACTTGGCATAAATGGGTAAATTTTATGTAACAGTGTCTGACATTTTGAGTGATATGGAGCCGAAAATCGGAAATTTTGTTTTTAACATTTTCATATTTATTAGTGCTTCCAAAATAGATTTCGAGAAGCACAAAGAAATAGCGCTGCGGATTACAGCAAAAGCAAACGCAGTTAACACCAACCCGATGTTTTTGTTTTCAATTTACTGATTCGATACAAGTTACGTATTAGCTGAATAACTTTTATAACTCTGGTTCCCGGCGTCGCTTTTCAAAGATCAAAAATGCGAACATTCTTAAAAGAGTGTAGATTAAGAAAACTAAAGACGCCGTAAGAAATGTTGAATCACTTTTTTTAGATGACGCTTTGAAATTTATTAGTCAGTTCGCGAAAATCCAATTAACTTTACGTGCAAATTTTATGACGTCACTTTAATTTCACGTTTCGTGACCTCACCGTCACACCTCCACAAGGCTCAAAATGTCAGACACTGTCAAACATTATCAGGATGCACTATTTTTTTCAGAATCACAAACATCAGACGAGCAAAGCGACAAGAACAATAGCACTGTGGTAGGACTATCTGTAGGAATCAGTTTACTGGCATTAGTCGCCGTCGTTGCCATAGCAACCGCAATATTTCTTCAGAAGAGGAGGTAAGGATTACAAACTTGATAATTTTAAATGCTTGATTTCACAAATAAGGGTTAAAGATGTGTCTGACGGTTTGAGCTTGCGATCATACATTTGTATATCGTTTATTTATTTATTTATTTATTTATTTTTTTTTTTTTTGGGGGGGGGGGGGGGGGCTTTTCAATAGGTCAAAACTGCTTCTCGACAGTGCTATTTTCGCATAATTCTGCATTCGCAGAGTTTGGTTAAAACATAGCATTTAGCAAATGTGAAGCAAATTCAATCTATTGGTGTTGAATGAAAAGGTACATGAAAGTATGACTAAACAGGAAAGACTCAGATCAGTCGCAGCTGCAAAGATGCACAGTCTGCTCATTTTTGCCTTTTTACATAAATAATTTGTGAGCCTTGGCCAATCTAACTTGGAAAAGAGGACGACTCTGATCAGTTTGCAAAAATGAGCAGGCTGGTTTTAGTATCTGCTGTAAGGTCCCTTTTCACGCGACCAAATCAATTATAGACACACCGAATTTTATATTGCCATTTTACGATCGCATGCAGTCTACAAGGCTTTCAGGCGGGCCATTCAAGCTTGTTCTTGTTTAAGTTTATTGTCAGAATAAGATGAAAAGATAATGCTAAAGTGTACAAAAATTAAAGTCAGACCTGATAGTATATTTGTATAAGAATGCGTTTGCTTTAGCTTATTTATGCTTCATCAATTAGTTACCCTAACTTGTTTGTGTCAGTGATATCATTATGTATTTTCATTCTGTTGTAGAAGGAGACAAAATACAGACCAAGCCAACAATGAGAACACACATGTTGCATTTACTCACGGTAAGTTTATGAAAACCCTACAATTACACAACATGTCGTTGCTTTTATGCTGGAATCCACTGGACCTGGTTCTCCCCATGCCATACCATAATTAGTTCCTAGACATGTTCGCGCTATATTACTGATCATGACTGTTTGCTCTCAACAAGTCATCCGCGAATGTGGAACAAAAGTGAAATTATATTCGGCTGCGCCGAGAAAAAGATGCAAAACAGACTTCAGGAAGGTTAGTCGGTGTGTGAGCTCAGAATAAGATATCATCACAGTTTTAAAGCTGTTGTTTTGGGATCAGGTTAATCTCAAGATTGACCGGGGTCCATTTTGGAATTCCAGACTGGACAGCTCAATCTTGAGGTGGGTCATTGTCGCTACCCAGTGTCAAAATTACAGTGACGGGTGCCTACCGACATAGCTCACTTGAGTCATATTCATGAAAGTTATCGTCAACTCTTCACCTAGAGACATATTACAACACTTCCATCTACTCTGCGCCGATTTTCTTTTTTAAAGACGTTTCTTGTTTGTTTGTTTTTCTATTTACTGTTTTCGTTTTAAAAAGTACAGTCAAATTTAATTTTTGCCTGACTTTAAATATAAGAATGACAAAATAAATATGTGCCGCGACACGACAAAACCAACAAAATGGCATGTGCGTCTAACGAGGACTCAGGTCAGCCTTGACATCCGCCTAGTCTGATCAGAGTCTTCGCTGTGAGTTTTAAAGGTAGCTAAGGAGCTAAGCTACCTCCATGCCGACAGTAAAAAGTCTGATCAGACTGGGCAGACGCTCAAGCTGTTCTGAGTTTCTGCTGGGCTCCACTTTGTTGGTTTTGTCGTGTCGTAGCTCAATAAGGAAAATCGAAAAATGCAGGCTGTAATTTAGATACTATGATTTAGATTTTTAGATAAAACCCATATTCGCACACATAGATCCTCACCTTACTCAGTGGAATGCGACTAGTTTTCTCAATAGAATGTTAAACATAACTTAGTCTCCTCACTTACATTAATTTTATCATATGACGTCGCATCTGAGAGTGTAATAAAGCCATGCATTAAAAACGATAATCCACTAGTGGATTAAATATGCAAATTACGTCCTAACGTTATGTGTTGACGTTCATAAAAATGTCGCGTTTTTTAATGGCAAAATCTGGACTTTTTAGTGCAAATTTTGCTACTAAACTGCGATTTTAGTGTCATATGATAAAAAAAAATCTTGCAATCGTGCTCCTGTATTATTGAATTTATTAAACTCGTTGGGGAAAACCGATAAGATTCTCGGCATAGCCTCGCATCTTATCTTTTTCCCCAACTCGTTTAATAAATTCAATAATACATGAGCACTCATGTAAGATCCTCTATGTTTTGATGTGCATTTTATTCATTTATTCATTTATTCAGCCTCTGAGTTGTATGGTGGAGGTAATGTAGCATTCCAGCATAACATGGGCGAAGATGTTAACTACCAAACCATTACCTGACCCTAGAACAGCCGCCAACGCCAGTGAGGATAGTTGACCTAGCCTCCTCTACATGTACACGGCTATTCAATAGTTACAGTAACGTGAAATTCGGTATTTGTGAAGTGATGCGAAATTCAGATGAATCACTGGAAGCAGCTCTCCCATTTTGTGGTTTGCCTAACTTCTTTATAGGGGCATACTTTTAAAGGAAAGAATTTGCTCCTTCAGGAGCAGATTCTTTCTTTTGAGAGCAGACCTCCTTTTGGACGGATTTAGATGTCCAGGGAAGTAGACAGGAAAACACCATAGTTGTTCCCCTTCTTTAAATGGCATAGTATGAGGAAAACGGATTTCGACAAATATCCAATGCTGTAAGGGTTTCTTTCTTTTTTTCTGCCAGTCTCTTTCGACGCTTTACATCTTAGTGTGTTTATAACGATACATTTCTTTGTAGATGTTTCTCCATATTTCTGGCAACACAATTTTTCCAATGTGTCTGATGCGGCTCCTGTTACGCTTTTGTTACCTTTTTCCGGATTCTCAGTATTACCCGAAGACTCAGATCAGCCTTGGAATCCGCCTAGTCTGATCAGAGTCTTCGCTGTCGGCATGGAGGTAGCTTAGACCATGAGCTACCCTTAAATCGCACAGCGATGACTCTGGTCAGACTGGGCGGATGCCCAGGCTGATCTGAGTCTTCGCTGGGCGCACAGGCCACTTTGTTGGTTTTAGCCGTGTCACGGCTCATATATGCCTAGTGGAAACTTCTGTCCTTAAAAAATTGAATGAGTTCATTCTTCAACTTAGGGATTTCTGGTGTAATGTTTTTTTTTTTTTTTTTATCATTTTATAACAATTGCTGTGAATTTCATGCAAACAGTGAAGACTCTAATTAGGCGCCGCGACCTGCGAGGCCTATCTGCGTTTGCAATGTCCTTTTTCATAGGACGCTAGGTTTTTTTGAATAATTAATGACAATCATTTTATAGTGGTTTTATAATTATTTACCCCTGTTGTTGTGCATACCCATGGACCATGTGGTTTTTGTACATTTGAAATAAACAATAAACATAAAACTGTAATTGTTTATTATTACATTACTATCGCCTTGTTTAGTTTAAACCTATTTTATTGCCACAAAAGTACAACCAATTCGGTTGTACCACAAGTTCTATCAACATTAGTTACGGCCCTCCCCTCCCTCGCCTTGTAAACATATGACGTGTAGTGAATCTTTTTATCAACATCTCTGCGGCGATTCTAATGATACGCCACCACATCACTGCAAAGTAAAACCAGTCTGTTCCATTTTTAGGACAATTACCATAATTCTTTTGGGTTTCCCAATTTTTTAGACTTTTTACGTCTAGTCTAGTTTAGTCTAGTCTCCCCATAAACTTGCGAGGTTGTTGGGGCACCACAGATGACTTTACAGCAATCCCTTTCCACCTAGTCCTGTTTTCAGCTGCCCTAGTCGAGTTAGCGAAGATCAACACTGTCCACTCTTTAATATTTTCTTTCCACCTTTTTTAGCTCACCTGAGCCGAAGGCTCAGAGGTGAGCTTATAGGATGGGAGTCGAGCCGTCGTCCGTCCGTGGGTCCGTGGGTCCGTGGGTGCGTCAACACTTTCAAACATAAATATCTCAGAGACCAGTGGGCCGATGGCAATTAAATTTTATCTGAAGCATCATTTGGGTGGGGGAAAGGCTGCATTAGGTTTTGGTGCTGATCAGCTCAGAACTCTGGTTTCCATGGCAACAGATAGCCCCCATAGGCTTATAATGGGGAAAATGGCGTCATCACATTTTCTCGACTGTTTTTGATTAGATCTTTATCATACTTGCAGGTAATGATGACATACTCAAGAGCTTGAATGAGTTCGAAATTTGGCCGGATTCGAGCACAGACTACGGAGTTAGCTGCCCTTGAGCGTTTGAAAAAATCCCATAGGGTTATAATGGGGAAAATGGCGTCATCACGTTTTCTCAACTGTTTTTGCTTAGATCCTTATCATACTTGCAGGTAATGATGACATACATAAGAGCTTGGATGAGTTCGAAATTTGGCCGGATTCGAGCACAGACTACGGAGTTAGCTGCCCTTGAGCGTTTGAAAAAAATCCCATAGTGTTATAATGGAGAAAACAACGTCATCACATATTTTTAGAAAAACTTTGTCATCGCTCTATTGCCTACATTTCTCAACAGATTCTAAAATAACTTCACACAAATGTAGGGCATGACAATATCTCGAGCAAGTTCGACTTTCAGGATGCTGCGCCCAAGGTCAAGGTCACTGTGGCTATTTTTAGAAAAGCTTTGTCAGCGCTCTAGCACCTACATTTCTCAGCAGATTTTAAAATAACTTCACACAAATGTAGGGCATGAAAATATTTCGAGCAAGTTTGACTTTCAGGATGCTGCGCCCAAGGTCAATGTCACTGTGGCTATTTTTAGAAAAACTTTGTCAGCGCTCTAGCACCTACATTTCTCAGCAGATTTTGAAATAACTTCACACAAATGTAGGGCATGACAATATCTCGAGCAAATTTGACTTTCAGGGTGCTGCACTTAAGGTCAAGGTCACTGTGGCTATTTTTAGAAAAACTTGGTCATCGCTCTAGCGCCTACATTTCTCAACAGATTCTAAAATAACTTCACACAAATGTAGGGCATGACAATATCTCGAGCAAGTTCGACTTTCAGGATGCTGCGCCCAAGGTCAAGGTCACTGTGGCTATTTTTAGAAAAGCTTTGTCAGCGCTCTAGCACCTACATTTCTCAGCAGATTTTAAAATAACTTCACACAAATGTAGGGCATGAAAATATTTCGAGCAAGTTTGACTTTCAGGATGCTGCGCCCAAGGTCAATGTCACTGTGGCTATTTTTAGAAAAACTTTGTCAGCGCTCTAGCACCTACATTTCTCAGCAGATTTTAAAATAACTTCACACAAATGTAGGGCATGACAATATCTCGAGCAAATTTGACTTTCAGGGTGCTGCACTTAAGGTCAAGGTCACTGTGGCTATTTTTAGAAAAACTTGGTCATCGCTCTAGCGCCTACATTTCTCAACAGATTTTAAATCAGCTTCATACAAATGTAGGGCATGACAATATCTCAAACAAGTTTGACGTCCAGGGTGCTGCGCCCAAGGTCAAGGTCACTGTGGCTATTTTTAGAAAAACTTTGTCAGCGCTCTAGCACCTACATTTCTCTATAGATTTTAAAATAAATTCACACAAATGTAGGGCATGACAATATCTTGAGCAAGTTCGACTTTTAGGGTGCTGTGCCCAAGGTCAAGGTCACTGTGGCTATTTTTAGAAAAACTTTGTCATCGCCCTAGCACCTTCATTTCTCCATGGATTTTGAAATAACTTGACACAAATGTAGGGTATGACAATATCTCAAGCAAGTTTGACTTTTAGGATGCTGTGCCGTAGGTCAAGGGCACTGTGGCTATTTTTAGAAAAACATTGTCATCGCTCTAGCACCTACATTTCTCAACAGATTCTAAAATAAATTCAACACAATTGTAGGGCATGACAATATCTCGAGCAATTTTGACTTTCAGGGTGCTGCAATCAAGGTTTTTGACTAGATCCTTATCATACTTGCAGGTAATGATGACATTCATAAGAGCTTGGATGAGTTCGAAATTTGGCCGGATTAGAGCACAGACTACGGAGTTAGCTGCCCTTGAGCATTTGAAAAAAAATCCCATAGTCTTATGATGGAGAAAACAACGTCATCACTTTTTCATTTTTCATCGGATCTTCTTCATACTTGCAGGTAATGAGGATATGCATAAAAGCTTGGATTAGTTAGCATTTCGGCTAGATCCAAACCACTGACTATGGAGTACCTGCCCTGAGCATCCAAAAAATCAATGTCACCACTTTTTCTTGGTTTCTACTGATCCGATCCTTTTCAAACTTGCAGGTAATGAGGAAATGCATAATATCTTAAACAAGTTCAAATTTTGGCCAGATCAGGCCAACCACTACGACGTTAGCTGCCCTTGACAGCTCTGTCTATTGTGCTGTTGATCGGATACTTTTTAAACTTGCATACATGTATATTAAATGAGGGCATACATAATGTTTTGGATGAATTTAATTTTCAGCCTGATTGGACCACTGACTGTGGAGTTAGCTGCCCTTGAGTATCTTAAATATCCCTATAGGTTTACAATGTCTCTCAGGTGAGCAATTGTTGCCCTTTGGGCTACTTGTTTGTCTATCTCTTCTGTTTTTGCCAAGCCAGAATATCTTGAGATGTGGCCAAACCACTTCAGCAGCTCAGTTTCCGCTTCTTAACCAAGGTCAGGAGTTCATCATATCTCCAATGGCTATGTTGGATTTCTCTACGAACATCCTCTTTATTGGCATGACCCTTGTATGAGATGTTCAATGTAACCTTCGGTTGCATCTCGTCTCCAAGGCCTGTGTTCTTTTCTCTTACTCTGCTGTCAAGGTCCATGACTCACAGGCATGCCGGATGAATCCATAAACAATCGCCTACTCATCCGGGTGAATCCGAATTCTCCAATCAATGCAATGTTCATAGAGTTGACCCCACCATCATGTTTTACCCTGCTGTGGTAAATCGATCATACGCCAGAATGGGAACCTTTATGGTAGAGTCGGGTAACTTCGGACAGCAGGTAAATTCGGACAGTGACATTGTTTCCTTTATATGCCAGTTGTATGGAATTTATATTAAAAAAAAAAGGGGGCAAATAGTGAAAATCCTGATGAGACGGCTCATTATGAGCCGTCTCATCTGGATTTTCACTGTTTGCAATGATATGTTCAAATTTACCCGCTGTCCGAAGTTACCCGACTCTACCCTGCACAGGAACGTTTGGACTGGGTTCACATGCAGAGCCAACACTGTTTGCCAGTCCATCTGATTATTTTGGACGCATCACGGCGATGTAAACCAAGTTCCATTTTAGTACAATTAATGTAATTATTTCAGATGTCCGAACTCAAATACTCAAAATTTGATGTCAAATCCTTTAGTCAGCCGATAGTTTCCTAAAAGGAATGATGTATTGAAATACTGGTTTCTGCGTGTAAAATCTAGTTCTCGGTAGGCATAGGGAAAGTACTTGTATAACTTAAATCTTAAAGAGTTGCTTCAAGAGAAGAGAACTCATTCAAAGACGGAAAAGAACATGGACCATACTTCGAACTTTCGGCTATTTAAGCCTCATGAGTGACCCTGACAATATCTAGCGATGAAAGCCAGAGATAAGCATTGTTGGTTTTGTCGTGTCGCGGCTCATATAAGTCTGATTTGAAATCAGATTGCTTGTGTTTTCATGGATAGTAAAGATTTTCATTGCATCTAAAAAGGCGCATTTTCAGGGTTGATTACACTTTGTTCTGTTCTGTGATCGAAATGATATCTTGATGAAATGGATATTCCATGTAATTATACAACATATCTAGTATGCCAGTAACCTTGATGTCACTAATATTCTCTGTTACACACAACCAGAACTCAAATTGGTAGCTGCCACAAAATAAACTTTAAGCGAAAAGTCACAAACTTCACATGGACTAATATTTAACATAAAGTACAAAAAGTCTTTTTGAGAAATGAAGAATTGCTAGCCCAAAAGTTAAAGTCAGAATCTTTTAACGTTAGTGGTCAGTTATATTTTTTGCGCCTTTCTTGGGGGCGGTCGATAAATTAAAATCTTAAAGAGTTCCTTCAAGAGCAGAAAACACATTCAGAAGAAATATCATGGGCCATACTACGTAGTTTCGGTTAATAAATATCTGGAGACGCAACCATAGAAAAGAATACTGTAATTTCTTAATTTTAATCGGGCAGTCGATTCAATGACTGATTAGTATCAAAAAGGGCCAAATAATATAAAAGACGATGATCTGGAATAAGAGTCTAAACCAATCTAAATTTTCAGATTTCTCAGAATATAACCTCTGATCTCAAAGGAGGTCTGAATTATTGACTGCTGAGCTCTAACTGGATTACTCCCATCGGCACATGACGTTAAAATGACGTCGTTCTGACGTCGATGCGATGTAATGACGTAGTATCGACGTCAGAGCAAAGTTATTCAGACGTCATGTGCCCGCTGGGCTCGGGTACAGTTGATATACAAGTATATGCCAAGTGCTTTCTAGGTGCATACGCCGCTAAATTGCAATGCCCCAGATTCATTCCTTTGTTATAAACTCTATGCAGCACCTCTGGACTTAGTGATTTCAAACTCCTACACTGTAAAAAAATCCGTAGATTTTACGGTAGAATACCTGGCAACCAGCTGCCAGTCCATTTCCCGTTATTTTTGCGGGCGTCTGCCAGTTGAACATTTTTTTTGAAACCACGATATCATGGATATGGTAGAGTTATGTTAACTGACCGCACTCGAAAGTACCTTCATAGTGCTGAAGGGTATATGACCAAAATATAATTGTCTTTTTCTACCCTACTCTGCCTGATGATTCCTGCCAATGTTTACGGACGCCCCTAAAAATATCGGGAAATGGACTGGCAGCTGGTTTCCAGATATTCTACCGTAAAATCTACGGATTTTTTTACAGTGTAGTACATATATACATGTACTAAAAGGATTGAAATACTTCCGCCCTTGCATTTACTAATGCAGCTATTTCCACAAACCTTTGCTGAATTCAGTTAATTTTCTGGTCCAAATAAATTGCATATTAATCTTAAAATATTAGGATGTTCAAGTATTTCATTATTTGACATTATACACAGTCATGACTGAACGATCATCAGCCAGCAATAAAAATGGAAATATTGAAATATGTTCAGTATATTTTGATATGCATATACTCCAACCCTCTTTGATACATGTGATACTAATTATTTCAAAGCACGATCCGTACCTAATTTTGACCAACACGTTAAATCACCTGACGAAATTGAACATTTTACCATGTTGCATAGTTGTTCGTGAATCTGACCTAGGTTTAGGACAAATAGAAATGTGGCAGAAACAAAATAAGCAAAAACAGAAAAGTTATCAATGTGTGTGGCCTCATTGTGTAGTATGTAGTAGAATACCTACTGAAAACAGACAGTGGGCTGTTTCAACACTGTTGTGGTCAAGCGCGTTGTGGTCGACAGACAAATTATCAAAATGAAAACGGAGAATTTGAGCGACAATTCGGCGAGTTCAACTGACAATACTACGGAAGAAAAAGGTTCTGCGGAGTATTCATATGAAAACAAGTCCTTTGAAACTGAAGGAGACACCACCACAACTGATTCGGAAAAGAGAAGCAACGATGACAAGATCCGTGCAAAGGAAACACAGATTGACAATGAATGTAAAACTGAAATGCAGCCAGATGCTGCCGTACTAGAAATAAGCAGTGGCCATGCAAGCCCAGGAGAAACTGGATCCTATCCATATAAAACTGAAATCCAACGCAAGAATTCAAAAATGTTGACCGTTGATATAGAACTTACAAGACAATTCGTAACAAGGTTGGAATGGTCGCCTAAAGACATAGATTTAATCAAAAAGTTTTCCGAAGTTAAAATGCACAATGCTGCAACAGGAGCAAATATCATGTCAAAGGAATACAGTCTTGCTCATGAAAAGAAAAGTGGCTCGGAAATTGTCTCAACAGATTCTGTCGTCATAAACGGAGGCATTATATCGGTTTCGTGTGATCCTGCAGCAGTTAAATCAGACGGTAGTTCCAAAACAGTTACAAATGAAAACATCACAGCATGTTCAAAAGGAAAGTTTAGGAGACTTTTTGAAGATAAGACAATCAGGAATAAAGCAATTAGAACGTTCTTTGTCCTGTGGAATTTCACTATGTTCGTAAGTACAAATGGAAGTAAGGGTATGATTCGTTTGCATGTACAGAGAGATAAACACAGAGCTTTAAATAGCGAGTGCATTAGTGACTTAACAGGAGGACAAACCTTATTTCTTACATATACTGCAAGCATCAGAGTATATCTTTGACGTTATGAAAGACTTAATTCTTAAGAAAAGAGATGGTATTTTATGATAATTTATTTTACTGCCTTTGCTATATATGATAAACAAAGTGCCTTAGAATTTGATGTGTTTTGACGAGTTGTAAAATGTCACTGTAGCTCGCTAAAGCTCGATTTTATGCACCCTGAAGTTTCCTACACGATTTTTTTCAGTAACTGTAAAAACTTTCAGAGGAAGAAACTCTGCTGTTTTCATGTTTGCCTCCTTTCTCAGTGAGAGTCAATCCGCTCCTCTAGGAGCAAATTAAGGCTCAAGAGTAGGTCCCATTTGGAAACAAACGCGAAGGCACAAAATGTAGAAATAGAAGAGAAATGATCATCTTAAACAGGCATTTTCTGGTTAGTCAAAGAAAGCCAAAACGATCGCTAAATGCTCTTATTCGAGCCGTGACACGAGAAAACCCACAAAGTGGTTGTGCTCCAGCGCTGTCTCAGATCAGTCTGGGCATCCGCCCAGTCTGGTATGTATCTTCGCTGTCCGCATGGAGGTAGCTTAGACCCTTAGCTACCCATCAGCGCTTAGCAAAGACTCTTCTCAGACTGGGCGGATGCCCAGGCTGATCTGAGTCTGCGCTGGGTGCATAACCACTTTGTTGGTTTTCTCGTGTTACGGCTCAATTTTTTTTTTGTTATTTCCTCCAGCTCGCAAACTCACATAACTTTTTAAGACGCAATTATTTTAACGCTGTGTTTCATTTCTGATTTTATTCATAACTAACATATTCTTTTATAGCGTTTCGTCTCGAATTAGCCTCTTTGTGAAGATGTGCCACAAAAGCCATATGACTCTCTCTAATACGCAAAATTCGCAATATTTTTTTTATCTCTTTAGGGCTGGTCATTTGGTATAAACGGGCCAACCTTGCCGGACCTGCAGCTTATAACTGGAGCCAGTCTTCAACAGGCATCGTGGTTGTTTACCGGCTTTAACGTCGGATATCTCGTCTCCTGTGCAACATCAGGCTTTGGTAATTTGTATTTCAGTATTTCATGTGCAACATCAGGCATCTGTAACAAGACCATGCAGAATATACTATATGCTAAATATATATGTGCTAAATACAATACGTGTAGCGTACCTATATGAAAAAGAATGGGTTTTGAATGCAAAGGTGTAGGCGATACAGACGGTAAAAGCATACAAACAGGACGTCTTTTACCAGAGGTAAGGGGAAGAAAGTTCTTACATATCGGACAGTATACATCATTTTCAGATGATGATAATTCGTGTTGTTAAATCTATTTTCTTAAGTTTAAGATACAAAATAAGATACAGTCATCATTCTATATTACCAACCAAATGTCTTTCCTAGACAACAAACGAATATTACAGAATTTTAGCAAATTTCTGCTTCTGGACGTTTGCCTCTGGTATTAAAAGGCTGCAAATGATATGAAACGTCCCCAGGGGGAGCCCCGGTAGCTCAGTAGCCTACTGATCTAGCGGTCCCGGGTTCGAGTCCCGCTTGAGGCGGAAATCTTTCTAACCGCAAATGGGGTTCCATTGCACACAGCATTTCATTATCATCCTCTCATCGTCCATATATGACTGAAATACTGTTTAAAAGGGCGTAAAATCGCAAGTCATCCTTTCATCCTAGGCATTTAAAGTAATGGCATTTTTTCAAATGATTATTATTACAGCTTTTACTCTTTAATTGGAAGAATCTGTTTATTCTTTATCCACACTTCTATACTTCATCAGGCCATAAAGTTCCTTTTATGGGCATTTGTCTTCTTCAGTTCAGAGACTATTCAATACAGATGCCTTGGTATTCCTATATACGATTGGTCTGGCAGTGTCTATGGGCGTGTTGCCATGGTTACCAAGTATATACCTTATGATAGCAGCACGTGGTATCATCGGCTACAGTTGTGGTGGTTTAGATATAGGTCAGTACGATTTGTGCTTCAAAATCACAGCCAAAATAAAAGTTCTAAATAAGCTACCTAGACACACGTGTCGGTATTGTAGGTCCAGCTCAGCGGCTTCTTCTGACGGGCACTCCGGTCTCAGGCGATGAGTCATGTCCATAGCTTCTGTCAAGACGAACCATAATATTTACGTCGTGAGTGCTAAGGTTCTCATTGATTGGACGTCGGCTTAATATTTTGACGATACGGTAACAACATTTTAAATGTTCTAATACGTTCTTGCAATGGCATCAGTCTTCTTTATAAAGTTTTGCCGGCCTATGGGAGGCATACAATGTAAATATATGGAGATGTAATATCTGATCTCTTTTTTTTCTGACGTTCATGAAGGAATTGCAAAACGTTTGGGCCCATTGACTTTGCTCACGACCCATTGTTATTTATTCATACTTCCATTTTCGTCTAACAAAGCATGGATCCGTTAAATACCGCCAGGACAGGTATTGCGAGAAAACTGAGAACTTTCTCCAAAAAAATGTTAAGTGGCAACTGCAACAGACATTATGTTCTACAAGAGTAGTGCGCAATAAAGTAACCCATGCGCGTGCCTGTGCACTGGATTCATCCACGGAGTGAAATGATCCAGTACCAAACGAATCTATGGAAAATCTTACCGGATAAGGATTCTGTTAGATGTATTGTTTGCATTTTACAACTGTCTGGCTGAAAGTTACTGACCATCCCAAGGCAGTCCATTTGTTCTATTTCAGCTTTATTGTTTGATTGTTTTGCTTTGTCATAGGTGGCCATCAAGCTAGCATAAACGTAACCAACAAAGCTCTTAAGGCTTACAGAAAAGCTTTCAACACTTTGTTGCATACGTTTATGCTAGCTCGGTGGTAAAGCTGCTCACTTAGCTTTTCACTTGACATGTACCGTTTTTCAAGTTGGACAACGTGCGACGCTATCACATGATCACAACGGTTAGTACATGTAACTTGTGGTTCATAAGAAAATAATCTCCAACCAAATCAAACAGTTACCTTTATTAGCACGTGATCGTGGCGTACGTTGTTCAACGTGGTTTTATGTATCGCAGCAATGTGATTTTTTTTTCAGATTTCATGCGTGAGACGTGGAATCTGATAATATCATTTCTCTCACTGTATTTTCAGAACTCCATTCGATGATATTCGCCATATGGCACTCCGAGGGAGGTGTTTTTCTACAAATGACGCATTTCCTGTTTGCTGTCGGTGGCATACTTTCTCCGTTAGTCTCGAAACCATTTATGATACGGACAGTCCAAGTACCCGGAGAAAATGATACACTGGTTTCGAGCGGGCTCAACAATACTACCTCGCAGTACGCTAATGAATATAATCCGCAGACTGATACAGAAACAACCGAAAAGAATTTTTCAACAACTACACAGTGTGCTAGTGTCATCTCTGTTTCAAAAGAAACAAATATACAAATGGCTTTCCTAATCGGTGCAATTCTGGCGGTTTCAGCGGCTTTGCCATTTCTTGTGTTTTATATAAAAGGCAGAAACAAAGACCAGGAAAGGAATGCCAAGCACGAAGAAAACGGAAGTTCTAGTAAACTTCCGGGAAAAGTTCAAATACTGGTAGTTATACTGTTATGCGTCGTTTCTGCTGTGGGTACAGCACTTGTAGACATGTTTCCGAGTTATTTAGCCACATTCGGACTGCTTCAGCTTGGATGGTCACAAGATTTTGGATCATCTATGACGTCATTGTTCTTTGCTATGTATGCAGTGGGTAATTTATTGGGAGTGTTTATACTAAAATGCATAACTTCACGGTCTTTTATATATATGGCATATTTAACGAGCATCGGATCTATTTTTCTCTTTTTTGTTGGCGTTCAGTGGACTATACCAGGTCTACAGACGATCATAATTGGAGCTATTGGTATGACAGTGTCGGCCATATTGCCAACTTTATTCACATGGACACAGGAAGCAGTCACTCCCATTTCCGGTAAAATAGCTTCCGCTTTTCTTTTTGCTGGCTCTGCAGGAGGGATGGTGAATCCAATTCTTCTGGGATTTCTGATGGAATCTCTAAGTCCAATGTGGTTCCTCTACCTTAGCCTTGCTGAGATTTTATTTTGCTTTGTTCTGTTTACAGTTGCTGTTGTCGTTGTTAAAACGTTTCTAAAACGACAGCGACGTGCAACACTATATGAAATTCAAATACGAAAAAGTAATTCCGTTGTAGGATTCACATCAGATGACATAAAGAGACGATTTGAATCGGAGTATCACGGCAAACGTACACTGGCTTATATCTGACATTTCAACATTGTAACTTGTATAACAACGCCAAGTTGTTTGGTTATTAATTATTAATTGCATATATATACTGTAGAAGAATGTCATAGGTACTTGGGGAAACGTCGTTACGAGAATTGAAACAGAAAAGAACATAGGTAACAGGTTTTAATTGACAGTAAGCAAAATGGTTATACATACACCTGGAAAAAAAGTAAAGCAACCCCAATTATTGTTCCAGAAGTTTAAGCTTTTCACAACTTTCCACTGAAAGTATTCCAAACCATCTCTTTTCGTAATTATTAAGCCGCGATATACTGCTTCTTGATGCCCGAGAAAATGGGTCCATGTCTGTATCTGGAATACCGGTATTCTGGAATTGTCAATGCTAAAACGACTTACGAGTTCGGACTTATGATTTGGGTACTTTGACCACTTTCATTAGAAGTAAATCAGTCAAAAATTTTAAATGAAAAAAAAAATGGCTTATTTAACTTTGTAGCTACAATCAAGGACCTTCGTGGTCCATTGGTTGTTAATAGCCAGAAGTGACTGATTTGACAAGCACGTGAATGTCTAAAGCCTGTAAAAGCTATGTAACTCAATGAGTCCATGAATGTCAAATTCAACCCCTACATAAAATAGGACCATCTTGCTATTCCAGAAAAAAAGTATCATCATTTTGATAAATGATGGCCCCAAATTCAGTCAGAACATGTTAGATGCTCCGATCTTTGAAATGCATTCGAGATCCTTTTCAACATTAGTTTTTCTTTCAATGATGCTCGATGAAAAAAAATGGATTTTTACTGGGAGTGCTTAACTTTTTTCCAGATGTATATAAGGTCATTTTCTGACCGTGTTTGTATGTGACTTAGACATACGGTATGAAATAAAGAGAACCGATGCAAACAGAGTAGCTTTATTAGGTCTCAAAGATTTCCTTCTATTGAGCTAACTCACGGGAAACAATTTGACAATCTTTGAACATGCGATGTTGGAAACATGAGAATGCAAATGCGTATTATTATTATTATATCATGGCATTTGCTATAGAGGCAGACCAGCCACTTTGTATGAGAACACTAAAAGCCCAGATTCTTGCTGTCCCAAGTCTGTTTATCTAGTGGGTTAGGCGCTGACCGGCTGTGGTAGCGGCCCATGTTTGATTCCTTCTGGAGGCGGAAATCTTTCCAACCCTAATCAGAGTTAAAGTTTTACGGTACTGTCTTCGTCCAATGATTCTAATTAGAAAGTAAGACAAAATTAGTATTGCATCGCCTTTTTTTATTGCAAACAGTTCCGAACAGAGAGTAAGCTATGAAAATTCTAAAAGTAAAGTCATGCAAGACTTGTTTCCCTTTTTCAAATTGACAAAGCAAAAATGAGTCACGACATGACAAAACCAACAAAGTGGCATGTGCGCACAGCGAAAACTCAGATCAGCCTGGGCATCCGCCCAGTCTGATCAGATTCTTCGCTGTCCGCATGGAGCTAACTTAGTCCCTTCGCTACCCTTTAAGCGTCGGGATGCCAAGGCTGATTGAGTCTTCGCGTGTCTTCCTGATGAATCCATTTAACTACCGATCGGAAGTTTAAGCTTACAGAGTAGATGATGGATAGATGACTTGTAATTTTACATCCTTTCCAACAGTATATCAGTCATATCAGGATGATGAGAGGGTAATAATGAAAGGCAGTGTGCAATGGAACCTCGTTAACACTTGGAAAGATTTTTGCCTCTAGCAGGTGTCGTTCCCAAGACCGCAAGATCAGCAAGCCAGTGCTTCACCCACTACGCTACCGAGGCAGTGGGGCTAAAACAGGGTTGATACTGATTAGACTGCACTTATGTAGCATCAGATATGAGTGTATCCTGTTTGCCAATGTCCAGGATATGGACTCTCTGGTTCAAACACATACAGTCAAACCTGCTTATGTGGTCACTTCTGTTAGGGGGTCACCTGCCCTTAGTAGCCACCTTTTTCCGGGTCCCATGATTAAATGAACCAAAATACAGTGCAAATGAACCTGTGTTAAGGGGTCACTTGTCTTAAGCAGCCGTTTTTTTTTGCTTTCTCTGGGGTGACCCCTTAAGACAGGTTTGACTGTATCTATCACTGGCTCAAGATTAGTTAGCCGATATAAACTTAACTTGAAGAAAAAAAGAATAGAAAAAACTGAAGATATGTTTTAATTTTATTTAACAACAATAAATTTCATGAATAGTCAATTCTGATAAAACAAAATTCTGTCACCGTACAGGAACGGGCTCCCCTGACAGTGCCTTGCCCTCACATAAAAAATATTTAACCAAAATCTCTATTTATGCAGACACCAATGAGGACCCTGACCTCGACTCCAGGGTTCAGTACAGTTCAGTTCAATTCTCTTATCGACGTTACCCAAGTGGCTCAACGGTACGTAACCATAGTTGCACACACTTGGCGCCGTGAGTCCGTCCAACGTCACTCAGTCTGTAATTGTGTCATCAGTCAGCGCTGCCCAACCAGTATTTATGCATAGATGTTTTCCTGTTGCGGCTCCAGGTCAGGTTCGGTCTGGAGAAGGAGGCGCGCGACACATGAAAGCCACCCCAGCGGAAGGCCCAGGGAAACACATGCCAACCCCGCCCGCAGAGGAGGAACACAGCGAAACCCAGGTCCCAACGGAGAACACGCAGGCGTTCCCTAGGTTTCATGAATGGGACCTGTTGGGGTCCCATATTACTTGTAGCCCTTATTTTTCCTTCCCCCGTGTCCAAGTAATTTGGTTCCGGGTGGAAGTCCCTTATTTTGACCTTACCCTTAGGTGGGGATAGACGCCGTTCCAGGTAGGGACCTTTTCAGGTACCTTTGGGGTAGTTGCACTTCAGTTGTTTCAGTCGAGTAATTTTGCCAAGTGATTAGTGCAACTTTAAGTTTGAATTTTGAACTCCCCCGTCAGAAGTGAGCATCTAACGTGGTGCCGTCTTTAGTTTGCTAGCGCCTTGCTCTTTAATCATTTGTGATCCATCCTAAGGGACATTAAAACGAGCATAAATGAGTTGGGAATGGCTTAAAGTTATTTGCATAGGGGCGGGTCTCGCACTGTATGGTCAAGCATATAAAAAAAGTGTGGCTGTTATATACTAACCCCAGTTAGTTAAGTATATAATATTAATAAGTTAATGGGCCGTTAGTAGGTTTTCTAGTGAGTATGATGATGCCACTATAGGGTGCTCGCTATTAAAAACACGCCTCACCCAGGGACGGTAGAGCATCAAGTTGGTTGTTAGTATGTTTTGCGTGCGTGTGTACCTGTTTATCTAGTGCTAGCACAATGTGCGTGTACTTGTTCTTTTTGCGTGCATGCGTGTTTGCGTGTATGTCGGCTTGCGTGCGTATTTGTGTGTCTATTTTTGTGACTGTGTATCTGTCCGTCCGTCCGTCTCCATCCTCTTCTTCTGGGCTGTCTCCACCGTTGTTGTGTCTTGCATCCACCGTTGTTTCGCTGCCGCGCCGTTACATTAACAGGCATGCCAAGGTAAGACTGGCGGATGTCATTACCCAGAGAGACAAGGACGGTCCCTAATTGGTTATTGCTTAATTTCCTGTTACTCATTTTGTTGCAAAAAATACCAATTTAGATGCTTAGGTGTTTAGGTTATTTACCCTAGTCTTATTGAAATTATAATATAATATGCATTGTTCACCTATGTTTTGGCCCCTCGTGCGTCAGCCTTCTCATGACACATCTTTCTTCCCTCTGTTCTTTTTTCCATGGCAAAACAGCCGAGGCGTCTCCCTGCGTCGGGGAGCTGATGGGGTTACCTCCCTTGCCCTTTCAATCTTTGAGGGGACTCGCACACCGTCTCTCGCGCGTCGCGTGTAACTCGTTTGTCCAAATATAATGGTGGATTTCTATGTTTTACGGTCACGACGCGACAGGGTCTAGCCGCGCGAAGCCCCCCCCCCACCCCCCTATCCCGGATAATGTTCTCGTCCACATTCTAAGGGGGACGGTTCCATTCCTTATACACCGGGGAGTAGTTACTATCCCTTATGAAGCCCACCATCGCCCCTTCGAAAGGATTTTCCGAGTTTAAGGACGGAATTTCCGTTTTTTGCCGCCTTTTTACCCAAAAAAGTGTCTATGCGCCATTCCCCCCCCCCGCCTGCGGAGTGGAGTCGTCCACATTTAAAATTGGCATACCCCCCTTCCCGCAGGCAGTGGGAAGGGGGTCAACCCATATTTAAGCGGTTTATGTATTTCTTTGTTCTAATATTGTATTTTTGAATTTATGCTTCTTTAGAAAAAAAAGGAAAGAGAGAAAGAAGAATTTTAACCCATTCTTATGTTTGCCTGTTGTTGTCTCTTTCTATTTTGGAGGGGTTTAGCATCTGATGTAAATTACTAATTCCCTATATTACTCTAAATTCCTAATATTGTTGACTAAATTCCTAAATTCTTTTTATGTTGTAATACTTCTTCTTCTTTCTTCATTCGAGTGCCTGTGATTCAACTCCAGGGTGACAATAATAGCTCCTTTGTACTTTCATACAGGTATGCTAGTGAGCCATGCTGACCTAATGAGCCATGCTGACCTAATGAGCCATGCCGCTAAACAAATTATCAATTCAGGGTTGCCACTTATACTCCACTTCCAGATTCCCTGACTTTTCCCTTTACATTTTACAGTCTTTCATACTGTTTTTCACTCTAAAATTTAATTTTACTCTTTACTTTAACAATTACTTGGAAATTGGGGATTACACTTAAAGGAAAGAATTTGCTCCCCTAGGGCTATCTCTCTACAAAGTAGTATCCCTTCCCCTTGAACAGAATAGGTACTTTCTGAACACTGCCACAGCCATTACTGTAAAACACTTATATTTGGCGGCAGCAAAAATTTGGCGGTTTTTATAAATGGACCTTTTGGCGGATTTTTATTTTGGCGGATTTGTGATTTCTGAAAAATAAAAATTTCTGCTGACCAGTTTGCCACTTAAGTCCGAGTTCTACATTGTCATGGTAAATGCAGTGATTACCATTATTTCATTTCTATTGCGGTTTTAAATTTTTCGGCTTTATAAATATGTTTACAGTAAAATTTAATGGTGTTTTTATGTTCCTTCTGATTTAAAATCAACAAGGCTTAGGTATTAATTAATGTGGCATGTATGATAAACATTTTTAAACTCCTACACATAAGTGTAGTCTGATCAAATGCTTTGCTTGACACATCAGCCATCTATGGAAATGACCCAAGCCATAAAGGCAACAATGAGGTCTCCGATTACCCTGTATAAATGAGATGGATGATCTGAATAGCACATGACCAAATCGAAACATTGTTGCAAGTCACATGTTTATGCAACATACCGTAAAATTCTAAGAATTCGGACATATAAGTCTGAACAAACCTAGGGAGCAGTCTGATCAGGGTCAGCATGGTTTGTCAGTCCATCGGAATATTTTAGGCTCATCACTGAAATGTAAAACCAGACTGTTCCATTTGAGGACAATTACCGTTATAATCATTTCAAGAGTCCCGTTTTTTTTAGATTTTTTTTACCGTGTAGTCTAGTCAAGTCTAGGCTATCCCATAACCTAGCGAGATTTGTGGAGACACCACAGATGACTTTAAATGAATCTCTTTTCCCTTTTTACTTAGTCCTGTTTTCAGCTACCCTAGCTGAGCTAGCAAAGTCCATCCCTGTCCCTTTCTTAATATTGCCTTCCCACATCTTCTTCTCCCTTCCCTTCCACTGTGCCCTGCAGAACTGTCTTTGCTTAACCAGAAAACCAGATGATGCCAAACAACCTCAGTTTCCTTTCTTGACCAAGGTCAGGAGCTCACATTCTCCATTGCCTGTTCAGATCTTTCTGCAAACATCCTCATTAGTGACATGGTCCCTGTAGCTGATGTTCAGTGTTGCCTTTGGTAGTATCTCATCTCAAAGACCTGTGTTCTTCTCCAAAGATCCTTGACTCACAGTCATTCCGTGAGAAGCCACATAAGCATTTCGCCTACTCATCCCGGTGAATTCGAATTCTAAAATCAGTGCTATGTTCATAGAGTCACTTCACCATGTTTTACCCTTCTGTGGTAAATCGGTCATACGCCAGAATGTTACACAGTAACGTTTGGACTGAGTTCACATGCAAGGTCGACGCTGCCAGTCCATCTGATTATTTTGGACGCATCACTGCGATGTAAAACAGGACTGTTACATTTTAGGACAATAACTGTAATTATTTCACGTGCCCGATCTCAAATACACAGAATCTTAGTCATTTTAGTTTGCTAAAAAGAATGATGTATTGAAATGCTGGTTTCTGTGTTTAAAATCTAGTTCTCGGTAGTCAAAGGGAAATTATTATGTCTAGAGTCCCTACAAGAACAGAGAACACATTCAACGATGGAACATGGGCTATACTTCGAAGCTGTGGCTGTTCAGGCCTCATCAGTGACCCTGACAATATCTAGGGATGAAAGCCAGAGATAAGCATACTGTAATTTTGAAATTTAAATAAGTATCAAAAAGGGACCAAATGATTAAACAGCAATGGTCTATTGCACACAGCCTTTCATTATGACCCGCCCATCGTCCTGATATAACTAATATACTGTAAAATCGCAAGTCATCTATCCATTCATCCATCTAGAATGAGAGTCTAAACCTAAACCCGTCAAACATTTCTAATATCTAAGAATCTCAAAGGGAAAAAGGGAAAATATACACCTGGAAAAAAGTTAAGCACCCCCAATAATCGTTGAAGAAGTTTAAACTTTTCACAGCTTTTCACTGATAGTATTCCAAACCATTTCTTTTCGTAATTATTAAGCCTTGATATACTGCTTCTTGATATCCGAGTACAAGGGCATCAGTTGGAAGTAAATTAGTCAAAAATTTTAATTGATAGCGAGGGCTATGGTTTGAATGAAAAAAAGACCTGTTTAACTTTGGGGCTGCATTCTAGGAACTTCGTGTTTCATTGGTTCTTTATATCCAGAAGTGACTGATTTGATAAGCACATGAAGTCTAAAGCTTGTAAAGGTTATGTAACTTAATGAGTCCGTGAATAAGAGTGTCAAGTTCAACCCGTACATAAAATAGGACCATCTTGCTATTCCAGAAAAAAGTATCACCATTTTGATAAATGATGGCCCCAAATTCAGTCAGAACATGTTAGATGTACCGATTTTCGAATTGTATTCAAAATCAATTTCAACATCTGTTTTTTTCTTTCTATGATGCTCGATGGAAAAAAATGAATTTTTACTGGGGGATGCTTAACTTTTTTCCAGGTGTATATAAGTCTGTTTTGAAATCAGATTGCTTGCGTTTTCATGGCTAGTAAAGATTTTCACTGCATCAAAAAGGCGCATTTTCAGGGATGATAACACTGTGTTCTGTTATGTAATCGAAATGATTTCTTGATGAAATGGATATTCCATGTAATTATGCAACTTATATTATTAAGACCTCTTGTGCTAGAATAATTTTACTTATGTCGAATACTTTTACCTCCAATTTGTTTTGTTGAGCATACCTTAAAACCCCCGTATCTGGTAAGACAGTAACCTTGCTGTCACTAATATTCTCTGTCACACACACCCAAAACTCAACTTGAGAGCTGCTAAAAATAAACTTTAAGCGAAAAGTCACAAACTTAAGTTAACAGCTTCGCAAGGACTGATAACATAAGTTACAAAAAGCCTTTTTGAGAGATGAAGAATTGCAAGCTAAAGTTAAAGTCAGAATTTTTAACATTAGTGGTCAGTTATATTTTTGGCGCCTTTCTTGGAGGCGGTCGATAAACTACTGAGCTCTAACTGGATTACTCGAGTATAGTTGATGTACAAGTATACTTGAAAAAATATTAAGGGGTCAAACTTTTAACCTGCGATTTCTGGAACATTTCAAACATTTGGTAAAATAAATCATTTCTACCTTCTATTTTATTCATTTTGCAAGTTTATACACATAAAGTTTGAACCGTCTAGCCTTTGTCTTGACCAAGTCTAAGCTTTAAGTCAAACTCTACCCCTAAAATGAAAGTGGTTTGAATTCCCATAGAGAATAATTTTTGATAGTGTGTCAGTTTGGTCGGGCTTTACTTCTAAAATTGCTATGGGTTTTAACATTGTTACAGCTTGCTGACCTTAAAAATGATTAAATTTGATGACTATCGAGCAATTTTGCAAAAACATCATGAAGTGGCGAAATCGAAAATTTTGGTGAATTCGCTCCTTATGGACTTCTGACAACTTTAATTTTGAGGGTAGTGTGAATTGAAGTCTGGAACTGGTCAAGATAAAGGATATAATTTCAAACTTCATGTGAAAAAAAAAAACTTGCAAAATGAATGAAATGGAAGGTAGAAATGATAGTGTTTATCAAATGTTTATGTTCCAGAAATCGCAGGGTAAAAGTTTGACCCCTTAATATTTTTTTCGAATATAAATGCTAAATGTTCACCAGGTGCATCTGCCGCTGAACTGCAATGTATCGAATTCATTCCTTTGTTATAAACTATATGCAGCACCTCTGAACTTAGAGATTTCAAACTCCTACATGTAGTGTATATATACTGAAAGGATTGAAATACTTCCGCCATTGCATTTACTAATGCTGCTACGTCCACCAACGTTTGCCAATTTCATTTAATTTTCTGGTGCAAATAAAGTGCATATTAATCTTAAAATATGAGGATGTTCAAGTATTTTATCATTAGACATTAAACACAGTCACGACTGAAACGATCATCCTCCCGCAATAAAGATTGAAAATATTTCAATACTTTCAGTATATCTAGATATGCATATACTCCAACTTTCTTCTTTGTTACCTGTGATACTAATTATGTTAAAGCACGATCCGTACCTATTTTTGACCAACACATTAAATCACCTGACGAAATTGAACATTTCACCATGTTGCATAGTTGTTCTTGAATCTGACCTAGGTTTAGGACAAACAGAAATGTGCCAGAAACAGAATCAGCAAAAACAGAATAGAAAATTTATCAGTGTGTGTGGCCTCATTGTGCAGTATGTAGTAGAATACCTACTGAAAAAAAGGCATTTGGCTGTTTCAACACCGCTGTGGTCAAGTGTCTTGTGGTCGACAGCCATAATATCAAAATGAAAACGGAGAATTTGAGCGACAATTCGGCGAATTCAACTGACAATACTACGATAGACAAAGGTTCTGCGGAGTATTCATATGAAAACAAGTCATTTGAAACTGAAGGAGACACTACCACAACTAATTTGGAAAAGAGAAGCAACGATGGCCAAATCCTTGCAGAGGAAACACAGATTGACAATGAATGTAAAACTGAAATGCAGCCAGATGTTGGCGTACTACAAGTAAGCAGTCACAATGCGAACCCAGGAGAAACTGGATCCAATCAATATAAAACTGAAATCCAACGCAAGAATTCAAAAATGTTGACCGTTGATATAGAACTTACAAGACAATTCGTAACAAGGTTAGAATGGTCGCCTCAAGACATAGATTTAATCGAAAAGTTTTCCGAAGTTGAGATGCACAAAGCTGCTACAGGATCAAATATCATGTCAAAGGAATACAGTCCTGCTCATGAAAAGAAAAGTGGCTCGGAAATTGTCTCAACAGATTCTGTTGTAATAAACGGAGACATTATATCGGTTTCGTGTGATCCTGAAGCAGTTAAATCAGACGACAGTCCCAAAACGGTTACAAATGAAAACATTACAAAAGGAATAATAGGAAAGTTTAGGAGACTTTGTGAAGATAAGATACTCAGGAATAATGCAATTAGAACGTTCTTTGTCCTGTGGAATTTCACTATTTGCGTAAGTACAAATGGGAGTAAAGGTACATGCATTACAGGGTATAAACCGGTCCGCCGATTATCGTTTCCTGCAGAGACTGTCCGTCATATTTGGCTTCTGCCGAGACTGTCCGCGATCTCTTGCTTCCTGGTGAGACTTCTATACATGATAAATGGCTTCCTGCAGAGACTGTCCGCGTGGTTCTGCTTCCTACCGAGGCTCTCGGCAGGAAACAGGGTCACGCGGACATTCTCGGCAGGAAGCCATTTTTCGAGGACGGTAGTCCCTGCAGGAAGCAAGAGATCGCGGAAGTCTCGGCGGAAGCCAAATATGAAGGACAGTCTCTGCAGGAAGCGAAACCTGGCGGACTGGTTTATACCCTGTGTGTATGGTTCGTTCGCATGTACGGAGAGATAAACACAGAGCTTTAAATAGCAAGTGCATTAGCGACCTATCAGGCGGACAAACTCACACATAGCTTTTTCTTACATATACCGCAAGCATCAGTGTATATCTTTGACGTTATGAATTCCTTCTTGCTTAGAAAAAGAACTACTTGTATCTTCTAATAATTTATTTTACGCCATTTACATGTGCCTTAGCTTTATGATAAACAAAGTTCCTTAGAATTTAATGTGTGTTTTGACAAGTTGTGAACTGTCGTTGTAGCTCGCTAAAGCTCGATTTTATGCACACAAAAGTTTTCCAAACGAAACATTTTTTCGGTGACTGTATACACTTTTATGGGACTCTATTTTTCCTCAATAAAAGCCATTATTAAACATCTCTTGGAGCAAATTAAGGCTTAAGAGTAGGTCCGATTTGGAAACAAACGCGAAGGATGGAAGAGAAATGGTCATCTTAGATAAGCATTTTCTGGCTAGTCAAAGAAAGCTAAAAAGAAGCTGATCTTAGTCATAAGAAATAGTTGAGCCGAGACACGAGAATACCAACAAAGTGGTTGTGCGCCCAGCGCAGACTCAGATCAGCCTGGGTATCCGCCCAGTCTGATCAGACTTTTTGCTAAGAGCTTAAAGGGTAGATAAGGGTCTAAGCTATCTCTATGCGGACAGCGAAGACTCTGATCAGACTGGGCGAATGCCCAGGTTGATCTGAGTCGGCGCTGGGTGCACAACCACTTTGTTTGCTTTCTCGTGTCACGGCTCAGTCATATTCTTTTATAGCGTTTTCAGCGCGAAATAGCCTTATTGTGCTTATGTGCCGTAACACCCATATCACTCACTCGCTCTAAGATGCAAAATTCGTAATATTATTAAAACTTTACCTTTTAAGGGCTGGTCATTTGGTATAAAGGGACCAACCTTGCCGGACCTGCAGCTTATAACTGGAGCCAGTCTTCAACAGGCATCGTGGTTGTTTACCGGCTATAACGTCGGATATCTTGTTTCCTGTGCCACATCGGGCTTTGGTAAGTTGTATTTTTGTATTTTAACAAAGTTCATCTTGCGACATATGTTCCACACCGAGGAACATATTACGCAAGCACCATGGTAGAAATGTCATAAACGTGGTTTATCATATGACGTCGCATCTGAGGGTGTAATAAAGCCATGCGTAAAAAATGATAATCAACTAGTGGATTGAGTATGCAAATTACGTCGTAACGTTCGTTATGCGTTGACGTCCATGGAAAAGTCGCGTGTTTAAATGGCGAAATCGTGACATATTAGTACAAAGTTTGCTAAAAAAATGCAATTTAAGTGTCATATGATAAATAAAATCTTGCATTCATGCTCATGTATTATTGAATTTATTAAACGAGTTGGGGAAAAAGATAAGATGCGAGGCTATTATTGAATTTATTAAACTCGTTGGGGAAAACCGATAAGATGCTCGTCATAGCCTCGCATCTTATCTTTTTCCCCAACTCGTTTAATAAATTCATAGCCTCGCATCTTATCTTTTTCCCCAACTCGTTTAATAAATTCAATAATACATGCGCACTCATGTAAGATCCTCTGTATGTTGTATACCCGCAAATAATGGAATGTAGTTTCCTGCTTCATTTGCCAGATTAGGCCTGATACAAGGGCCCCGAATAACATTAGATTTTACTTCATATTTTTTCTTTACAAGTTACTTAGACTGTACCCCTCAGATTTTTTCAGAGAATGATTTTGCAAACGGTGGTAATCATTTTGCTCTCTTTAAGATGAACCCAATTCCGACGTATATGTATGTATCTACGAAAGAATTTGCCTTTACCCTAAATTTTGATGAATTTGTAATTACAGTGTACCTTCATTTTTAACCGCCCTGAAAAAGGTATCTTTACAACAATTTAGGGATACTCAAGAAAATTAAAATCTTAAAAAGTTTCTTCAAGAGCAGAGAACACATTCAAAAGAAGGGACATGGGCCATACTTCGAAATTTCGGCTACTCAAGCCTCATCAGTGACCCTCTGACAATATCGGGTGACGAAAGCCAGAGAACAGCATACTGCAATTTCCCAATTTTAATAAATAAAAGTGGTCAAAGTACCCAAATAAGCCAATCGATTCAAAGACTGATTAGTATCAAAAAGGATCCAAACGATTAAAAAGCGATGATATGAGTCTAAACCAATATTTTTTTTATTTTTTTTTTCTATTTCTCAGAACATAATAAAGTCGGCGTCAAATTGTTGTCATATAGCAAGTCTGAGCCATGTTTAAAGAGGAAACCCACATAATCAAGTTATTGCCGGCATAATGTTTCGAAGGTTCACAGGCAGTGTCTTTCTTCTTTCTTTCTGTCAATTCTCATAACCATGACCTCCAGAGAACGGATCCATAACTCAGAGCTCCAGATAAGAGGCGGTATTGAGGATAATTCAAAGATATTTTTTTCTTATTTCTCAACGAATTATGTTTTATGGAGAAATAAGGATAACTATAAAAAGTAAAAAGATAGGCAAAGCTCATCAGAAATTAAAGCAATCAAATCCCACATTCGGCTCTCAAAATCAATAGGGAAAGAAGCACCTACACATAGAAATTGACACAAGTTTACGAAAGACACGCACAGTAAACCGAACGAGCAGCTCTTTCCCAAACAGATGGTCATTCAGCTACCCCAATAACAGCAGCAACATCTATTTTTACTTATTTTAATTACTCAACAAAACAAAACAGAAGGCAGATTGGCCAGCAATACAGGTGACCAAACCGCCAAAGACCATGGACAAGCGGACACAGCACAATATAACATCAACAGAAGTACCGCCTTGGAACGGTCAGCAAAAGATTACGTCATCGTGGGGGCATATCCCTAAATTATCTCTGTTGCCCTTTCTTATCTGGAGCACAGATAACTCGCACTTCCTTGCGGCGTCTGTCCGTGTCCTCTTCAATTCAAAGAACCTCGGCGGTGTCATAATTGTCCCCAGGCGTTTAAAGTCATGGCATCTTTATAAATGCTGATAGTTAGACAGCTTAATTGGAAGAATCTGTTTAAGCTTCGTTCACACGAGCAAAGTTTCTGTGACAAAGTAGGTTTGGCATGGAAAAATTTGTTCGTGTGAATGAAAAAAATATGCTACGTTTTCAGTGCCAAATTTATATGGTAAAGTTTATATGACAAACAAAATTTCTCCGTGTGAACCATAGAATATGTAACTAAGAAACTAGCTATGGAGATGAACACAGAAAACTTTGCTCATAATCAAATCAGTTTGATTTTGAACAAAGTATATTTAACAAAGAAAATGTGGCACAGTTGGCCGTTTACAAGAGCAAAGTTTGTTTGTCCAAGTAACTTTGATGAGAATTCTTTGTTCGTGTGCACACGGCAGCTAATATTTCATTGCCAAAGTTTATTTGACAAAGATTCTATGCCACATTTTTCTTTAACACATAATTTGCATCGTGTAAACGCAAAATGTTTGCCAAACATTCTTTGTTACAGCTTCTGTTACAAAGAAACTTTGGTCGTGCGAAAGAGGCATAACGTTTTATCTATAATACTATTTTCCATCAGGCCATTAATAAGTTCCTTTTGTGGCCATTTGCCTTTTTCAGTTCAGAGGGTAGTCAATTCAGATGCCTTGGTATTCCTATATACGATTGGCCTAGCAGTTTCTATGGGTGTGTTGCCATGGTTACCAAGTATATACCTTATGATAGCAGCACGTGGTATCATCGGCTACAGTTGTGGTGGTTTAGATATAGGTCAGTATGTTAATCGCAGAGATAAGGCCATGATGTAAGTCTTTTTTTTTCTTTGAGAAATAAAGCTGAATGCAACAGGAAACGTATACTTGTCTACATGTATGTTCAAAACCCTGAAAAGTAGGTCAAGTTCAGGAAACAACACTAACGTTGTAGTGACATTGTCATGATATAGGTATGTTTGAAATTTCATTACAAAAGATATTTAGCCTCTGAGAAATGGACCATATATAACTCAGCGGGAAGAGGTAAAAAAAAATTCGGCCCTTTGATGTTATCTCACATATCGAGCCGACCGTTAAGCAACAGTGGGCGTAAAAGGGGCAGAACGTGGTGTTCTCAGTTGTGCTCCGTGTGAGGCTCAAACGCACAGCGGTGAGAGGCCTAATGCTTAAGAGTCAGCGTTAACTACTAGGTCACGGGTACCTGTAAAAATTGATTGTATCAATTCCTTTATAGTTTTATTTTCATTCTATTTTCAGAACTCCATTCGATGATATTCGCCATATGGCACTCCGAAGGAGGTGTTTTTCTACAGATGACACATTTTCTGTTTGCTGTCGGTGGCATACTCTCTCCTTTAGTCTCGAAACCGTTTATGATACGGACCATCCAAGTACTCGGAGAAAATGTAACAACACTGACTTCGAGCGAGCTCAACAATGTTACCTCGCCGGACAGTTACGGATGTAAACCGCTGACTGATCCAGAAACACGTGGAGAGAATATTTCGACAACCGGACAATGCACTGGTGCTGCCTCTGTTTCAAAAGAAACTAATATACAAATTGCTTTCCTAATCGGTGCAATTCTAGCGGTTTCAGCGGCTTTGCCATTTCTTGTGTTTTACATAAAAGGCAGAAACAAAGACCAGGAAAGGAATGCCAAACACGAAGAAAACGAAAGTTCCAGTAAACTTCCGGGAAAAGTTCAAATAATTGTAGTTATACTGTTATGCGTCGTTTCTGCTGTAGGAACAGCATTTGTAGACATGTTTCCGAGTTATTTAGCTACATTCGGACTGCTTCAGCTTGGGTGGTCACAAGATTTTGGATCATCTATGACGTCATTGTTCTTTGCTATGTATGCAGTGGGTAATTTATTGGGGGTGTTTATATTGAAATGCATCACCTCACGGTCTTTTATATACACTGCGTATTTTACGAGCATCGGATCTATTTTTCTCTTTTTTGTTGGCGTTCAGTGGACTATACCAGGTCTACAGACGATCATAACTGGAGCTATTGGTATGACAGTGTCGGCCATATTGCCAACTTTATTCACATGGACACAGGAAGCAGTCACTCCCATTTCCGGTAAAATAGCTTCCGCTTTTCTTTTTGCTGGCTCTGCAGGAGGGATGGCAAATCCAATTCTTCTAGGATTTCTGATGGAATCTCTAAGTCCAATGTGGTTCCTCTACCTTAGCCTTGCTGAGATTTTATTTTGCTTTGTTCTGTATACAGTTGCTGTTGTCGTTGTTAAAACGTTTCTAAAACGACAGCGACGTGCAACACTATACGAAATTCAAATACGGAAAAGTAATTCCGTTGTGGGATTCACATCAGATGACAAAAAGAGACAATTTGAATCGGAGTATCACGGCAAACGTACCCTGGCTTATATCTAATATTTCAACATTGTAAGTTACAATTTTAAACTTAATCTTACAGATTTTTATTCGACTTCACTGCAGCTGGTGTTGTGTCGTGTGGCGGCCGTAAATTGTCTCCTCGTACATCATCCATAGTGCAGATTATATTTTATTTTTGTCCTTTGAGATGGGAGTCTATACAGTCCTGTCTTAAGGAGTCACCTAAGGGAAACACAAAAAATGGGGGTGTCACCCCCTCCCCCCTTGAATACTGAATACCGCTTAATTTTGAGCTTGAATACTGAATACTCTTTAAAACCGGGCTTGAATACTGAATACTATTTAAGGAGTAGCGCAATGTCAAATCCTAGTAAATATTAAAAAACATTTAGCAGCATGCTTAAAAGGCTGGTTTAAATTCATTATAGATTTTGAAGTCAAATGATCAGAAACATTAAATTAAAGTGATTGCTAAACAATGCAAACCCTAAACTGAATGTTCAGTTTAACAATAATTATTCTGCCTCGTTTGTCGTTTCAGTGCAATTTTCAAATACTCTCCAACTTCTAAACCTTTTAGCTGTGTTTTCGTCGGTAACAGTCATGCCGAAGCTTCTATCTCTGAGCTCCTATCCCAGGGCCGGGAGGTGAGGTAGGAGCAGTGGGGTGCTGGACAATGCGTGCCGTGAAAATAATATCAAAATCTCCTCAGCATTCTAAGATATCCCATGCTCAGTTTAACCATTATTCGCCTTTTCTTCAAACCCCTAAAATTAATGCAGGGTAGCCACACATGTAGCCCCAAAAATATGCAGGCATGACATGCTTGCTCCCTGTAAATCGGATCTGCATACCTTTGAAATTCCGATCAGACATTAGGTAAATTAGTTAAAAGCTGTTCAAAAGGACATGACATTTAGAAGAAATCTCTGCTCAGCGCTGACTGCTGAAAGTCCCCACCTGTCGCCACAAGTCGCAACAACTGATTTAGTCAAGTTAAATGATGCCTGCTCTAATTGAATGCATATAGCCATCTAATTTTCACATAGTCTTTATTCACAGAAGCCTCAGTATATAATTTATTGAATGTCTTATTTACAGGAGCCTCGGTATTTAATCTATTGAACGCCTTGCTATTATATATTATAGGGTTTTGGTCCGAGGTTTTGTCGTCATCATATTTTTTCACGCATTGAAAGCTGGGTAGTTATATCCGCATAAGAAAATCAGTCCGTGTGTCTGTTCCAAAATTACAGTCACTTGCTTTGTTTCCTCCATTACTGCAAATGCTCTTTTGTTTTACTTGATCTGCCCTTCAAAATACTTTTTTCATCTACCTGAATACACCTGTGTAGCCGGTCAATCCACTTTTGGAAGCAGTTCACATACTCTTCGATGGGGACACCCATCAGATACTGATAAACCACAGATCCAGTGGCATTTCTCGAATTGCATCTCTTTCCAGATAGATGATATTTGAGCTTTGGAAACAGAAAATAGTCGTAGGGAGCCAAGTCTGGCGAAAATGGAGGACGTTGCAGGACGGTACCCTTCTCTGACTCAAAAAAATCGGTCACAAGGTGTGCCTTGTGAGCGGGAGCATTATCATGCAAGTGTCTGAGGTGCTTATAAATCCTGTTTTGGGGCGGCGGGTTTTGTAGCATTTCTTCAGTGTTCTTAGAACAATATTTTTATAGAGCTTTGCTGTGACTCTTCTGCCTTTTGGCACCGGAATTTGAATGACTGGACCCTTATTATCGAAGAAAATTACATGCAAAACCTTCTTTACCGTTCGTGTTCGTTTGGAAATACTTGGACGTCCCGCATTTTTGTTGGCCCAAATTCGATTGGAACACTTCCGCTTTGGTTAAAAATAGTAAACCCAGGTCTCATCAGCACTGATTAAATTGTTGAAATCCTCTTTGCTATATTTTGGGTATATTTTCATCAGTTTTCATTTTGCATTTGCTACACGGGTCCGCTTTTGTTTATGTGTCAACAAATGGGTATCCCTCTTGCACTTATTTTCCTAAGTTGAAAATGTTTCTTGAAAATACCATGACCTCGTGCTAACGACAAGTTTGTCAAATGAGGTAGTTGTCTCACATTAAGTCGTGAATCTTTTTTAAGACATTGAGGATGTTTTTCGATGTTACGTTTGGTTGTTGTTGTTGCAGGGCGACCTGTGTTAGCAGCATCTTTAAGTTGCTGCTGACCGCTCCTAAAAGCTACCCACCTGCAAATCGTCCTGTGAGACATTTGATCCTCCCGATAGATATCGCATACCTAACGTTGAATGTCTACAGGTTTTATACCGAGTTGCGATCTACCTTTTATATAGGCCCTAATTTCAAGCAAGTTGTTAGCTCTTTTTCCGGTCATTTTATGTACAGTGTTACGTACACTGTACAAAGGTCTGTGAAGTTGTGAGCGAGATTCTTACCTTTGCTGAAACTTTAGTGATTACGCTATCAATAAGAGGTGGTTTTGAGCCCACATTGCACGATTGACGACTGACGTTAATTTTGGAACTCACCTCGTACAGTCAGTCAGCCAGTCCATTTTAAGTCACAATTGACACACCTAACGATGGGAACATGAAAACTTATTGTTGTGATTGGTATGGTTGGGTACCATATCTAGATGCTCACAAACGTTTAGCCTCGGGTGCCAGGGGTGGGGGAAAGTCTACAAATCGATAAATTTCTAACCAGTGAACCGATTCAAATGACGCTTTCTGTGGGCATTTAGGGATTTAAACTGCATCGTAAATAATACGGTTTGGGAATAGTATACCTAGTGGTCCCCGGGCAGGGTGGAACTTAGCAGACGATGTCTTGGCAAATGTTGCGTTATATGAACACTCATGTAGTCACGATACATCCATCAACATTACTAGACGCTTACAGTTCGCTGTGCCCCTATGTGCAAGTGCATAACGAAAGATAAGCAAAAAGATAGTATACTAAGCCCCCAACACCCAAAATCCCTTTCCTTCTAACTAACGACTAAGGATCCAATTCAAATGAAACTTTCTGTGACCCCCTCCCCCCCCCCCCCCCCCCCCCCCGCAAGAATGAATGGAACTTTGTAGACTTTACCAATTTTATTTTGGCAAAATATTGCGTTTTATGAATGCACGCTTTGTCTCTTTCACTCCTTGTAAATTATTAGACACTGACTTTCCCTGTTAACTCTAATAAGTCCTTTTACTTTTATAGAAGAGAAAGATATACACAAACATTTCGGCATCAGGCCTCGCGCACTATAGCAAAAGGGCCTCTTGGATACCCTACACATTTCAACCAATAGCAGAAGTTTCAACCAGTGGCAGATGTTTCAAGGTATCCAAGAGGCGGTTTTGCTATAGATCTCTACAACTCTCAGGTCATGCAACAGGACACCACTGCTGCGTCGCACATTTTTATCGAGTGACTGCCGATTAATTCATTTATTTATATCTTTTTGCGAGTACGCGTACGATTTGCTGTTTTTCTTGAATACTGCGTACCATGACTCTGCGTACTGAATACTCTCTAATTTGGGCTGAATACTGCGTACGATTTGGGGGAGGGGGAGGGGGGCACCCTGACACCCTCAAAAATGGCTGCTTAATACAGGTGACCCCTTAATACAGGTTCAGTTGCACTGTATTTTGGTTCACTAGACCCTGAAAAGACGGCTGCTAAAGACAGATGGCCCGTTAATGGAGGTGCCCACATAAGCAGGTTAGACTGTATTCTGAGAAATAGGAAATTTTGATTGGTTTAGACTAATATTCTAGACCATCGCATTTTTTTTCTTCATTTAGACATATTTGATACTAGTGAGTCTTTGAATTGACTGTCACATAAAAATTAAGTTACATTATGTTTTTCTCTGGCTTTGGTCACTGATGAGGCTTGAATAGCCGAAACTTCGAAGTAAGGCCCACATTCCTTCCCTGCTCTTGAAGGAATCGTACAGTTTTTTATTTGTATAACAACGCCCTTTTTTGTTAGGCAGGAGTGGTACTATATAAGGAGAATTAACTTCCACAGTGTCAGTATTGGACGGACACCCGGCGCCAGGTGTGTGCAACTATGGTTACGTACCGTTGAGCCACTTGGGTAACGTCGATACGAGAATTGAACAGAACAGAACAGAACAGTGTCAGTCTGTCTCTTGATCTCATAGTGTCAACACCTCCAGTTAGCCAATAAAATTATTATAACTGGTAATTCTGGTCCACTGATTGGTTGAACAAATTTTCACACCTTTACCTGTACAGGTAAGATATGGTATTGCTGGGAACCAGACCCCCCGGCAGAGAAGCCCTGTCTTTAAACAAAATTTTATTAACTATTCATTACATACGTCACAGGTAAGATAATTTAATTGGCAGTAAGCAGAGTCCTGCTATACATGTATAGAGTCATTCCTTGGCCCTGTTTGTTTGTGACTTAGTATGGCATGAAAATGAATCGATGCAAATAGAGCAGCTTGATTAGGTCTCAAAGATTTCTCTCTTTTGGGCGGACTGACTCATGAGAAACAATTTGATAAACTTTGAACATGTGATGTTGGGAACATAAAAACGCAAAAGCGTAATTATATCATGGCATTTGCCATAGAGGCAGACCAGCTAGTTTGTATGAGAACACTAAAAGCCTAGATTCTTGTTGTCCCAGGTCTTTTAGCTAGTTGGTTAAGTGCTGGCATGCTATGATAGCGGCCCAGGTTTTACTCCTTCTGGAGGCATAAATCTTTTCAATCCTAAACAGGATTCAATTTTCACGGCACCATCTTCCTCCAATAGTAATAGTCTGGGTGCCGGGACGAGAACCCAAAAATATAGTCCGCACAAAATGTCTTTGCAAAAATGTGTTCACCAACATGTCCGTACACTGAAACTTAATGATGGCACCTCGGCATCATTGGGGGAATGAAAATATTCAAGATGGCGTCCAAGATGGCCGTCAAGGGATAAAATCATCCATATCTTCTAAAGCATGTGGGTTAGAAACATACTTTTGGTGGCTACATATAGGTTTTCGAGGTCGAGGAATCGATTAAGCATGTTAAAAATTATTTCAGATGAATCAGTTACAAAATGGCGGACAAGATGGCCGCAAAACATAAAATTCTCCATATCTTATTTAGTATACGGGCTAGAAACATGATTTTGGTGTCTGCATATAGGTTTTCGGGGTCAAGGAATCCAATTAGCATGTTAGAATTTACTTCAAGGCACTTAGTTACACACAATGGTGGACAAGATCGCGGACGATGCAACGTCAAGGCACTGAATGTCGGAGAAATGCACTTTCCGATAGCAGAATTCAGTTTTTTGTATTAGAAATCCAGATTTTGCATGTATAAGATTAATAAATATAAAAGAAAGTGATAAAAACTCCATTCTGACAGTGTTTTAACAAGAGGACCATAATGTGTCACAAGAACCTAGTGCAGGCAGAGGCAGATAACCCCGTTGACTAAGCTTTAGTCATTGCAGCAAGCTATTGTTATGAGTAATGACCTAAAGGCTACCAGAAATGTGTTTTATTCTCTTAACTATTTTACTTTCTTCAATTAAAATTCTGGTTAAGAAACATATATTTGATGGTTGCTTGCGTCGTTTAAAATTAAAGCTCCTGGTCGATACTAGTGAATAGTAATGTGAGCGTCGCAGGCTCGTGCCATGCCACAGCCAGATGTTTTGGCATCTAGGATGTGTTTAAATTTACATATCAGAAAAGGCCATACGTTCGTCAAAGCAGTAACAAAGGAGCAGCCTCTATAAGGCCATTTTCGTGGCTAAAACCGATTTTCTTTAAACTTTACATACTTTAACTGATATGTATTGACTGTCTTATGGTGCAATACCAGATTGTTTGGTTCGCTGGTTTTCACTGTATGCACGATTTAAGTGGGTGGGGTAATTCCACCCAATTAAAAGTATAGATACAAAATTGCTATTTTTTCTATTCAAAGTCCAGGCTTCAAAATGGTGGTTGCATTAGGAAAAGTACACTTCTGGACTTAAAAGATGATGATAATATTGTTCTGAAATTCATACCAGAATAGAGTTTATATTCGCTTGTAAGATGTATACCGATTTCAGTATTTTTTGTTCTCCGACTTTACGAAAAACCACAACACGTTCACAGTTTTAAAGATATTTTATAAATCTTTTGCTATTATTATGTTGATATAATAGTCATTGCAGGCATATGTAAGAATTTATTTTATGATCATTAATATGAAAGTTATCTCCCCACGAAATTTGATTTTGTCCGTTTTTCAATATCAGCATGCAGTTGTCATTCCATAGTACTCCAAACTCCATTTGGAAGTTAATAACACCTTTTGATGCAAATGTTTGTTGATTTTTGTAGGCACTGTAGTTACTTTTGCATGCGACGATGTCATATTTTATGTAATTTTGTAAAAAAGGATACCTCGCATCTGGAAAATTAACAAATTGCCAATGACTTCGAAGCAGGGTTTGCTTAGTTTTTACAACCTCATTAAACTCATGCTAAATGCTTAAAGGCCCCATAGCTCTATCAGCATGAAAAACAGTTATCAGGAGGAATCGGTGCAAGTTTTTCACTATAGTTTCGTCGATGTAAATGACCGTGATAGGCCAGCTTTATATTAACCAATTAAAACATTTTTGAGTTTCACATAAAAAGGGTTTGAAAACTTATTTGGGTCATTTTAGATGGCAACTAATATGACCTATTTTCGATTTCATTAAGTTGAATAAAATGGTAAAAATACAATGTACAGGCATGGAGCTCCAATCACTATCCCGCCTATGTTTATATAGCGTTACTAGACGGGAAACCAGACCAAGAAATTGTATTTTGTTGAGCGATTTGTTAGTTTTCAAAAACTTGTTTTCTCTATATTTTTGCTAGTTATATGACACAATATATGTAAATCAACCAACATTTTATTACCAAACGTGATGGTTGAACCGCATTTTACGATGATTTGAGTTTAGACGTTTTTAGCACTGATAGGACTATGGAGACTTTAAATTAAAGTCCTTATGGCCCATTCATGTTTTTACGCTGGTTATTATTTATCTTCTTCAGAATCCTCTTCTAATAGTAGAATGGTATGCTCTTTGTGTAATGCATTTAGATCTCCTTTGGTAACGACCACAGATTCAGACAAAGTCATTGCCAGACGTATGATGGCTCTAGCAAAATCTCCAAATAAGCTGCAGGATAAGGTTATGAAAGGTGGCTGGGATAAAAAACGGGTAATATGGAAAAAGATTGATGACACAAAGCTTGACAATTTCCCTGAGTTGACTGAGGATGAACTCAGGGACCTGACAATGGGAATATACCAATTTAAACAGGCCAAATCCTACACGGATGAACACTTTGACGAAAAGGGACCATGTGAGATAATAGCACATAAAGAAGATGACGGTGTTCTCAAAGCACAGATACGTTCTCGTCACAAAATTGTGGGTTGAATACACTCAAGGGCTGAACCCAATCACTGGATGGTATTGTGGGTGCAGAAGTGGTGCTCGCACCGTTGGGTGTTGTGCACACGTGGCTTCAGTGCTTTGGTATTTAGGATATTACCGCAACGAAACAGAAAACAGTGAAGCCAAACCGAGCAAAATGCACATTGATTATGTAAAAGATGGTGCTGTTGACACATGGAGTACGTCTAGCGATTCTGAAGAAGATGAATAATAACCAGCGTAAAAACACGAATGGGCCATAAGGACTTTAATTTAAGCATTTAGCATGAGTTTAATGAGGTTGTAAAAACTAAGCAAACCCTGCTTGTTAGTCATTGGCAATTTGTTAATTTTCTAGGTGCGAGGTATCCTTTTTTCAAAATTACATAAAATATGACATCGACGCATGCCAAAGTAACTACAATGCCTACAAAAATCAACAAAAATTTGCATCAAAAGGTGTTATTAACTTCCAAATGGAGTTTGGAGTACTATGGAATGACAAATGCATGCTGATATTGAAAAACGGACAAAATCATCAATTTCGTGGGGAGATAACTCTCATATTAATGATCATAAAATAAATTCTTACATATGCCTGCAACGACTATTATATCAACATAATAACAGCAACAGATTTATAAAAAATCTTTAAAACTGAGAACGTGTTGTGGTTTTTCGTAAAGTCGGAGAACAAAAAATACTGAAATTGGTGTACATCTTACAAGCGAATATAAACTCTATTCTGGTATGAATTTCAGAACAATATTATCATCATCTTTTAAGTCCAGAAGTGTACTTTTCCTATTGCAACCACCATTTTGAAGCATGGACTTTGAATAGAAAAAAAAGCAATTTTGTATCTATACTTTTAAATGGGTGGAATTACCCCACCCACTAAAATCGTGCATACAGTGAAAACCAGTGAACCAAACAATCTGGTATTGCACCATAAGACAGTCAATACATATCAGTTAAAGTAAATAAAGTTGGAAAGAAAATCAATTTTAGCCACGAAAATGGCCTTATAGAGACTGCTCCTTTGTAAACATTTTTTTTTTAATTTTCGAATTTTTTCAGTTCTTTCAGGTATAAAGGAGACAGTACTACCCATAATTATAGACAATGGACTGCAAATTTGTATTTGCACATTTAAAATGTTTTAGGATAAAAAGTGCATACTTGTCATGCCAGTTTGTATAAGTATTCTTACCTGATTGAATCTTCCGAGCAATGCTATGGGAACGCTGAAAGCATAAACTGACTTCATAGTCCGTCAGCTTAGACCACCCATACATTCAAACAGATTTTTCTCCAAACCCGCTGGGCTGATCAAAATCACTTTTTGAGTGTCTAGAGAATTTGGCAGTCGGGGGTTTGAATCCTCAGGGGTGTCCATTTGTCGCATTTCGCATTTTTTTGCGAATTGAATTCCAAAAAATGCGAATGGTGTTTTTGCGAATTGAATGCGATTTTCCCGTAAAATCGCGAAAATTTTGCGATTTTCCCACATGGCCTCAGATTATATTGCCCCTTAGTGAGCCTCTATTTATTTGTGTGAATAATCAGTAAGCTAGTACTGTTTATATAAAGAGCGCATATATTTGGGTGATTGTGACTCGGGTACCAGTACACAGTATTGAAATCACTCAACCAGAGCGTGACAACATGGTGGAAAGTAATTATCATGCTCCTGTCAATGAAGAAATGCCGACAAGGGCATACATGTGATGTCTCCCGAATCATCCGGGAGTCTCCCAGACATGAAGCCCATCTCTCACGATCCCGGGAAGTATTCAGAATCTCCCGGATGCTGAATTTTCCTGTCATAATTTCTTCTGTATCGTCCATTTTGCGGTAACTCCTTACCCGACGGCTAGTCAAAAGGATTAACTGTCCGTGACCTAATTACCTAACAGGGTGCAATATTGGTCATGTATTCGCTGATAAGACCCAACAAGGTGTTAAATTGGCTAGAGCATCAGTGAAGGTACCTGTTCTAACTGTAATAACAGGTAACTTTTACTGAGAGTAAATGACTTTAATTGCGTCACGGCTGTAAGCATCGGTCATTGTTTCTGTTATGGATTTGCACGAATGCAATAGATATAGATGCAAGTGCCGCCAATCGACAATGATTCCATACCGATTTTTTCAGTAAACATGTCAGATACGTAATGTACAGTCATCATAAATATCGATATGCAAAATTTGCGCAGGCTGATCAGATCATACTTTCATGAAATCATCACGGGTGCCAGCAATTTTTTGTTGTTCTTGTTGTTTTATGAAAGTCGGTTTGTTCACTTTAAGAATAATTTCCCGCATTTTTCTATCCAGTTCCCGCCGATTCAGACGCATCGTATGTGAAACGAGAACCAGTGAATTTATAAGTAAAACATGGCAAATCCGCGACTGACACAGAAATGTGCCATTTTACAAGTGTACTGACCCAAATATGCAGCTATATTTGTTCTTAATCTAATATTCAACGAAAAAAGACATGTCTAATCACAGGTCTGAAGGGCTGGCTCTTTTGTTGTAAAGAAACGATGGCAGGTAATTAGTTAAGACAATAATTTGTTTTGTCGGATTGTTCAATCAAATACCTGATTAAGGAATTACATCTGGTTCAGTTTCACTCAAGCCTTTGTGAGATTATCATTAAATGTACACAAGTATTAGCTTAATAAACGGTGAAAATCCAAGATGCCTAAAAGAAAAGTAAAAGATGCAGAACCAATGAAAGCAAAAGCTGCTAGAACCAGGGTTTGCGCTTCCGCTCGCCAAAGTCGCCAAATGCGATAAAATATTTTTTTTGGCTCCAAAAATATTGATTTGGCGAAAACAAGTGGCGAAAAAAAATCTAAAAAAAAAAATAACGTATGACGATGTTTTACGGTATCAGAGACCTCCTCCGCAATCATTAATCAACACCTTCAATTACCGTTAATCAGCACCTCAATTAGTCCACAGTGACAGGACACAAAGCAGACGCTTCATGCCTCAAGGCTCAATGCATAATCCTGTTATGTAAACTTGAACACAAGTAGCTGTCCGCATGTATATTCATGGCATTATTTTTGACAGCTCAGGTAAACACATCGTTGATACCCTACAAGCTAATAAACTCACTGATCTGTGAAAACACCTCGCTGTTTTTTGCCTGCCGATTGATAATTAGTAAACGGTACAAAACTTCAAAGGACATACCGACAAATGTGGTGAAGGTTGACCATGCGAAAAGGCGATTAAGCCACGTTTAGCAATTATACAAATCAACATGTGCAATACGTTTAAGAGACTTGTGTTTTCACTTCTCACAGACTGTATATGCGAAAGTCTTATTAGACTACATGAATGCTCAGGCTGATCAATGTCTTCAGTTGCCACAAACATTGTTAGTATTTTTTCGGGGCCATTTATCCGAACTTTATTAAATTATGGTGTAAAACTTATACATGTTATAGATATAAATTTTGATTCTGCTGTCTTACACATGCCGTTTTTTTTTATGTCAAAATAGAATTTGAACATTGATATATATACTTTAGTCTACAACAACAATGGTACAGCTCTCAATTCACTGAAACAAACCTGGTTTGCATGAAGAGGATAAATCAAAAACTGATACCGATAGTAAGAGGAGGCAACACAGCATTGGAGACTCTCAAGTACTAGCTTTTGCAAAGCTTCTCAAGCACTAGCTTTGCAAAAGCTAGTTTCTGGTCCAGATTGTCTCACAATAATAATATAGACCAAATTTTGTTTACTGTCGTGTCAATGCACTTTTAATTTTGGACCAAACCTTGAAATAGGTTGAGCAGCTTGTCACGTAAAAAGTCGGCTCTTTCCGTATCTGTCAGACCACTTTTATATATAACCATTTAAAGCGATTTCGATACATGTCATGTGGTCCAGAGGCTCATCTTGTAGACTATTAGACTAAATATCTTGAGTCAGTGGTTCGAATCCCGTATTTCCCTTTTCTTTTTGCCCCCCACCTCCTCGCCCCCTTTTTGCCTTTTTTACTATTTTTTTTATCAATTTCATTTCATTTTAAGTTCTCCACTTCTAATAACGAATTCCCCTCTTCTTGTTGTACTACGAATTGTGTGAAACTACACATAATAGCTAGGGTTTATACAATGCAAAGGAGTTTCTTGTATCAAAACGAGAATTCACAGGATGAATGGATGAAATGGCGGCTTAACGCCTATTCAACAATATTTTAGTCATACCAGGACAATTCAAGGGTGATTGTGAAAGACTATGTGCAATAAAGCACCGGTTAGGTTTAAACAGAGCCTTGTCTGCCAAGTAGACTCGACCCAATGATCCAAAGCGCTGACAACTTTGCTACACGGACGCTTCAGCATCAAGTGCAACTCCAAAAATAACGCTCGACTGTGACAAAACCGAATCTCTGTCTGACCTAGGGAAATCATAAATGTTGTCATTTTGAGCAGCGGGATTGGTTGCGGTCCTGCCGGAGCGTCCAACTAATTTGGATAATAGAAGGGCGAGGGCCTACTGTACTTGCAGTAGGTGCGGGTGGGGTTGTTTGTTTCTCTTGCCTATCACATCTCTTTTCTTTCTCCCTCTCTCTGGCAGATGCCTCAATAAAGACTGAAATACTGTCCAAACGAGTCGTAGAATAGGGAAAAGAGACTACATTTCATGAAAATCAGAGGGTAGATAAAAGATTTAATAACAAGATTTTAAGCTTTATTAGCAGTGTTAATCTCTTTCAGTTGTCAGAGTAAAATGATTATGTAATGTAATAGACTGAAACCAGTCTAAGCAACCACAGTAAACTGCAAGTAAAGGAATGTGTGTGTGGTGGGGGTGGGGTGGGGTGGGGTGGGGGTGGGGGCAGATATTTTCAAAGAATTCTCAATATTGCGAAAAACTGGCTCAAGTTTAAAGGATCTGGCACAAACAATATCAATTTGGCGAAAGTGGTGGCGACAGAAAAAAATATCCAAGCGCTAACCCTGTAGAACAATATCTTGATACTTCAGCATTCCACCTAAAAAGTACTCGAAACTCTTTCTTTCTTTCTTAGACACCTTGAGAATTGAGCAATATGCAAAGAGCTGCTTTTTTGAGGTGAGGTAATAGTGCAGTGTGTTTAAAAGGCAAAATGTTCTGAAAAAAAAACCCGAAAAAAAACCCCAAAGACTGTTGATGAACTTTTGAAGAAATCATGTGTATTTTTATTGCTTAGTTCTTGCAGAAGGAAGCAAGCTAGTGGTAGGGTTAATATTGGATAAGGTCTTAATGAGAAGTCACCAATTTTCAGCAAATTTAAAGAAAAAAAAAAAAGAATTTTGCCTAATTTTTCACAGCTAAAGACATGAGTAATGTGGTATGTGTTACAATTTAAAGAAAGATTAAAATTGGCAAACATTGTAGACCCTGATCAGAATGCTCCTAAAGGAGCAGTTTGAGCTGGGTCTATGCTTTTTGTCTAGTACTGTTTGGATGAACACATAGAATTGAGATATTATAATGATGCACAATGGGGAAACTTCTAGCTGCCTGTCTTTATGTTCATGCTATACAAGATTGTTATTCAGTAAGAGTTTAATGATAAATAGAACCATGTGTTTCTTGTCAGAAGATCTCTAGTCATCATCTCTAGTGGAACACAAAAACAAACTTCCAATTGAGAATTCCAAGAGCTAGCCTTTTGGAATAAGTAGTAAATAACGGTGCCGCGCGCCAATATGGCTGACCATAAATTGTGGTTTTGCTACAAGAAATTTTACTTTTGCTACAAGACAAAATGATTTGGACACCCCTGATCCTGTATCTGACAACAACTGAAAAAGGCTATCTGTCTACTCAGCGAAAAATGTGTACCTGACTAGAATCAAGGATGGTCAAAAGACGGCACAAGGATAGAATTAGCCCGACCTTTCATAATAGCGCTATGCCAAAGACACAATGAGAACCCAACAACCCACTGCTCCAATGGAACAAAGGCTACTGGGATAATTTGATGTAAAGCTATACTTCTGTTCGTTTGAGAGAACGAAAGTCGGTATGAATGCTTGCGGCCAAAGATGTCACCGTTTCGTCTAAAAGGTCCTCTTCTTCTGAACCACTGGAGTACATATTAGTTGGTATTTTCATGTTATATTTCAAATTCCTCAAAAGATTTAAATACGCATAGATAAACATTGGGTCACGTATGCCCCCAAACCCGGGTCGCATACTTTATAGACAAACTGAATAACCGACTTTACATTTGGAAAAGAAAATGTACAAGTAGAGTTAGAACCAGCTCTGAAAGGGATTTTCCAAATCTGTAATAAAGTTTCCTGGCAGAGTCAAACTTTTGTCGCCAAGGGTTTGTTTATACCTGCTTCTAACCCATTTGGTATAAGTGTAACACTGAGATAATTTCAGCGCAAACTCAAAGAGCTGAAAGCGATTTTTATTAAACCTCTGACAAAAGATGAAAGTAAACAGGCTTTTTTTTACTGTTACGATTGGAATTTTATCCTTCTGGGTTATTTACCCCTGCTTAAAGGCTAATGTACAGATACAGAAGTAAAGTCAGGGGAAAAATGATTTTTCTTACAAAACTTAAAATCAACGAAGCAATCAAAGTAATAAACCCTTTGTGTCAAGATCAAAATTTTGCCCCACTGCTTGGCCATTCAAGGGTTCAACTGGTGGTTTCCTTTGCTTCAGGATTGTTGTTTGATATCTGAGGGATCTTCTCCAGGTGTCGCAAATACGTTGTTTTCTGTCGAGTCCTCATCTTTAATTCATCACAGGTTTTATCCGTGATTTATTTGCTGTCTGTGATGTTTCATTGATGGGTTGGGTAACCTTTATGCAGACCAAATGTTGACTAAATGTTTTGAACCACTGCAGAAGCAGAAGGCGAAGACTTGGAGTATGTAAAACTGGTTAACTTCTTCCCAGTAATGTATTACTAACCGTTCCAAGGCAATACTTCTGTTGCGGTTCCTCAATGTTACGTTTTCTTATATCCGCTTGTCTGTGGTTTTCTAGCAATATGATTATCTAATAGCTGCCTACTTTGTTTTCTGTTTTGTCCTATTCAAAGTATTAAATAGGTAAAATAAAAGTTACTGTTGTTTTCAATTGGGGCTGAATGTCTAGAAAGGGCTGTTCGCTCGATTTACCATGCTTGTCTTTCGCGAACTTTTGTCATGTTGGGTCTGGTTGTATAAGTTCTTGATTTTTTTCGTATCATTTGACTTTGCCAAAAGATACAAGCATAGAATTATGAGCAAAGAAAGCCATTAGAAACGACATTTTCAAAATAATAATGAATGATCGAGATGTCAATGTCTTTCTGTTGCGACTGAAGTTTTCTAGACGGGGCTGTTCATCCCTACCGGGACTGGGTTCTTATGGATCATCGTGATCTCCTTGGTAGTAACACTATCAGATGCAAAATGTGGTCTTTATGACTTCGGTTTTTTATATTCATAGAATTTATAATTTCAAACTTCCGGGTTAATATACTTCTAAAACCTGAATTCTGCTGTCAAAAATGCATTTCTCCGACATTCAGTGCCGTAATCGATGCATCGTCCGCCATCTTGTCCGCCATTTGATGTAACTAAGTGCCTTGAAGTAAATTCTAACATGCTTATTGGATTCCTTGACCCCGAAAACCTATAGGCAGACACCAAAATCATGTTTCTAGCCCGTATACTAAAGAAGATATGGAGATTTTTATGTTTTGGCGGCCATCTTGTCCGCCATTTTGTAACTGATTCGTTTGAAATAATTTTTAACATGCTTAATCGATTCCTCGACCTCGAAAACCTATATGTAGCCACCAAAAGTATGTATCTAACCCACATACTTGAGGATATTGAGGATTTTATCCCTTGGCGGCCATCTTGGACGCCATCTTGAATATTTTCATTTCCCCAATTATGCCAAGGTGGCATCATTTAGTTTCAGTGTACGGACATGTTGGTGAACACATTTTTGCAAAAACATTTTGCGCGGACTATATTTTTGGGTTGCACCTAAAATCTTCATTTGGCAACCAGACTATAAGACAAAGTTAGTATTGTGTCGCTTTTTTATTGCTAACGGTTCCAGAGAGCAAGCTATGAAATTTTTAAACGGAAAGCCATCCAAGACTTGTTTCCTTTTCCTCAAATTGACAAAACTGACATAACATTAGAAATCATATACACCATCTTCTTGACTAACTTCTTCTTGGCAGGTATGAACTGCCCATGCTCAGATCAGCCTGCATGCAGTTTAGCTCACCCGAGCCAGAGGTTCAAGCGAGAATATAGTTAAGGCTTGGGTCTGTTGTCCGTTGTCTGTCGGCCGGCGTCCATAACTTCTAGCCACCTTTCCTATGAAGCATCTGGGCTAGTCTAGCCTAGTCTATCCCATAACCTTGTGAGACCGTTGGGGCACCATAGATGACTCTACAACATTCCCTTTCCACATAGTCCTGTATTCAGCTGCCCTAGTCCATGCATGTCCACACCTTAATATTGTTTTCCCACTTTTTATTCTGTCTGCCTCTCCTTTTTCCTTTCGTTGTGCCCTACAGAATTGTTTTCTGCTTAGCAAGAAGACGTAGCCACACCACCTCAGTTTCAAACATGTCCCCAACGCCCATATATGGTAAAAACATTAATTTTATCTTCTTCTCCAGAATAAAAAAAGCGATGGCCTTGAAACTTGGTACACAGCATCAGGGTATTTGAGTACCATCAAGTTTGTTCAAATGAAGACTTTGGGTTGACGCTAACCTTTTTTACGGCAAGGTCAAATTTGCTTTCTGGTGCTTTAATATTAGAAAATGTTATGAAACTAGTTTTCTTGGAAATTATTGAAGAGTTCGGTATAAAAATGGTATACAGTCAACTAAACGGGTACATGAAGATTCTGAGTGCCAGAGGACAAGGACTTTCTCTGACATTTGACCAAAATCACAAATAGTTCAACAATTTCAAATATCTCCAAAGCCACTGTGTGACTGAAACTGAATTTCATAAGAAGCCTCCAGAGGATGGAGGAAAGCTTGTTCTAAAAGGCCTGGTCATATGGCTGCCACGCCCATATATGGTAAAAAAATTCAAAAATCTTCTCCAGAATCAACAGACCGATGGCCTTCAAAATCTAGTGCATGTGTATATAGTATTGAGAACTAGAGTACTTTCAAATTTGAAAGAAAAAAAATGATGACCCTGTGTTGACCTTTAGTATGGCAAGATCAACTCTGTTTTATTGTGTTTTATATGAGAAAATGAGACATTACATTCTACTCTTTTTCACTTTAAGGTATATGGGTACATCTCTATTCGGGGGTGGTGGTCGGGTGATGGTGCTGGTTATGAATTCCAGTACCAAGGCTTCTTACTTAGGATTGAAGTAAGGCAAGGGCCTACTGTGCTTGCAGTAGATGCGGGCAGGGGTTGTTTGGAAGTTTTTTTCCTCTCGTCTATACATTCTCTTTTCTTTCTCCATCTCTCTAGCAGACGGCTCGATAAAGACTGAAATATTGTCTCAAATGGCCGTTAAACCCAAAACAACAACCAACCAATATCTTCATGTGTTTTTTTCTACCATTTTTACAATGGGGAACAACGTTTGTGACTTCCTGTTTGCTTCTTTGGAGAATGAAAACATTCAACTACTTAGCTGATTGGTTGATTGTTTTGGGTTTAACGGCCTTTGAGACAGTATTTCAGTCTTTATCGGGCCATCTCCAAGAGAGAGTGAGAAAGAAGAGAAATGATAGACAAGAGAAAAAATGTCCAAACATCCCCCACCCGCAACTACTGCAAGCATAGTAGGCCCTTGCCTACAATGATCCAAATCAGTAGGACGTCCCGGCACTGGAAGTTATACACAGCACCATCGCTATGTTTTAACTTACAGAGTGAATGATGGATGGATGGGTGGCTGACTTGTGAGTTTTCATCCATTTAAACAGTATATCAGTCATATCAGGACAATGTGAGGGTATTAATGAAAGGCAGTGTGCAATGGATCCTCATTTATAGTTCGAAACAATTTCGTCGCTAGCGGTACCGAGAACCAATATATCAGCAGGCCAGCGCTTCGCCCACTAAGCTCATACAGGAAAGATACTGATTAGACTGCACTTCAGTACCATCAGATATGAGTGTTTTCTGTTTGCCAATGTCTAGGTTATGGACTGTCTGGTTCAAACACATATCTTTCACTGGCTCAAGCTTAGATAGCGGATATAAACTTAACTTGAAGACAAATACAGAAAAAAACTGTAGATATATATATATATTTTTTTTTTTCATTTTATTTCACAATAAATTTCATAAATAGTCAAAACAAGATCTGTCCACATACAGGACGGCTCCCCTGGCATCAAATAAAAATATTGGAGCTGCAACAAAGCTACATGTGCGCAAAGGGAAGACTCAGATCAGCCTAGACAGCTGCCCAGTCAGATCAGGGTCTTCACTGGCTGCATGGAGGTAGCCAAGGGTTTCAGCTACAGCCATGCCAACAGCAAAGACTCCGATCAGACTGGGCGGATACCCAGGCTGATCTGAGTCTCGATGGGTGCACATGTCACTTTGTTAGTTCTGTCATGTCAAGGCTCATTTTACCTAAACCTCCATTTATGCAGATGCCAATAAAGACACTGACCGCCATTCCAAGGTGACAACAATAGCTCTTCTCTTCTTTCATATGCCATGCCTTTAGAAAATTATCAAACAAGGATCGTCCCAAAAGTTCAGTCACTGGCTTCATAACTTGCTCACAGATGTGATAGCTGACCACGGTTTGCAACAATCAAAAGAACAATCTTTTATCTTTATACTGATATCAGGTACTTGGTCAAAAATTGCAACGTGGTTGAGTTATAAGCTCAAATACAGACCCTGTATTTGACACTGGCCTATTTTCATGAATTTTGTTTTTCTGCTGGATTGTGATTCATGCTGCATATCTCGGCAACTACATATCGCAGGATTCTGAAATTTTCAGGGTTGCTGTCTGTTGCATTCTGTGGTGCACTGCATAAAAATCAGCATCCTTTGTCATTTATATGCGATGCAAACTATTGATATCTATGATGTCACAGAAATATGTTGAAGTACAGAGTCGCGTGATTTTCAAGGTTCCACTGTGCCTTCATTTTAGGGATCCTTTTTAAAATTTTGATTGAGGTCACATTGTCACGATCTGCTGCAGTGATTATATGCTTCAGAATCTGGAATGTTGTATATTTATGAAGCTTTAGTACTTAGAACATGACCTAGTCGATTTTGGTATGGCGTTGTTTGCACAAGGTTGAGATTACGAAATGCTGTCATCTCTTTAAAATGGAAAGAATGACTTGGAGATTTTTTCGCTGTGTTAATTAGTACCTGAGATATCATAGGCACCAGGCAGTGATAATAGGCATCTCTTAACTGGACATTGCCTGAGGTGCATCTGCTAATTCGCCAGTAGAGTGAGGGTACCCCTCTTTTAAAGCAAATTGTGTATGTTATGTCATTGATACACGGATCAGTTTTTTACAGCTATGTGATAACAAGAGGCCCAAATGGGTCTGATATCGCTCACCTGGCTATTGTGCAACGGAACCATTCTGATACAAAATTGGTCCAATTCCACTGAGAATTTCTCATTTTCACATTTTGCTACTTTTAGTAACAGAGGCCAACTTGCCTGGTCTTTATATATTTACTTTTGAAACATCTCAATGCAAGAATCATTTTGCCACAAATTTCATCAAAATCCATTCAGGGGTAACTGAGATATTGCCAGTTTCATGTTTTGTGCTATTTTTAGTAACGGCAGATGGCGGCCATCTTGGATTGCTAAAATGCAAAAAATCAAAAAGCCTTAATGCAAGGACCATTTTGACACAAATTTGGTCCAATTCCATTGAGATTTTCTGATTTTCACATTTTTCTATTTTAAGTAACAGAGGCCAATATGACTGGTCTTACAGTTAAGATATTTTTGAAACATCTCAATGCAAGAATCAGTTTGACACAAATTTCGTCAAAATCCATTCAGCGGTTACTGAGATATTGTCATTTTTATGTTTTGTGCTATTTTTAGTAACGGCAGATGGCAGCCATCTTGGAATGCCAAAATGCAAAAAATCGAAAAAGCTTAATGAAAGGACCATTCTGACACAAAATTAATCCAACTCCATTGAGATTTTCTAATTTTCACATTTTTCTATTTTTAGTAACAGAGGCCAATATGAATGGTCTACAGTTAGATATTTTTGAAACATCTCAATGCAAGAATCATTTTGACACAAATTTCGTCAAAATCCATTCAGCGGTTACTGAGATATTGTCATTTTCATGTTTTGTGCTATTTTTAGTAACGGCAGATGGCGGCCATCTTGGAACGCCAAATTGCAATTAATCGAAACGGCTTCATGCAAGGAACATTCTGACACAAAATTGGTCCAATTCCATTCAAGGGTTCTTGAGTAATTGTCATTTTTATGTTTGTGCTATTCTTAGTAACGGCCCCCACGGTGGCCATCTTGGATAGTCAACTGACACAAAATTGAAATAATTCCATTCAAGAACCAATTCTGACCAAATCTGGTCAGAATTGGTTGGTTTAAACAGTATTTATTTGTAGAAAAATGTACATGTGGTGATATATATACAATGAACATAGAGGATTTGGACGGAAGCTCAAAGCTTATAGAGTCCATTTGGTTGCATTTTCTTTAGATATTGACATTTGAGCAAAATCGGCCTTGTAAACGCTAAGTAGGTCACTGTGACCTAATTCCGCTATAGATTTTTTTTATTTTTACAATTTTTAATACCAAGGTCCCACTTATGTTCCATGCAAACTTTCAACCAAATATACCAAATGATTCTGGAGAAGAAGTTGATTTTGTTGTTTTTGCTATTTTTAGTAACAGCAGCCATCTTGGATTCTTGACCTGACCCAATTTTATAATTTTGAAACCCTGCAGTCTGGTCGTGCTCCATGTAAAATTTGAGGTCCATGGGCTCAGTGGTTTTAGAGAAGAAGTTGTTTGAAGTTGTTTAAATAGGTCATTTTTTGACATTGGCATTTGAGCAAAATTACACACGTAAACAGAAAGTAGGTCACTGTGACAAAACTCCGCTACAGATTTTTTTCATTTTTACAATTTTGAATAACAAGGTTTCACTGATGTTCCATGCCAAAATTCAGACAAATATACCCATTGGTTCTGGAGAAGAAGTCTATTTTGTTGTTTTTGCTATTTTTAGTAACGGCAGCCATCTTGGATTTTCAACCTGACCCAGTTTTACAATTCTGAGACCCTGGAGTCAGGTCATGCTCCATGTGAAATTTGAGAACCATGGGTCCAGTAGTTTTACAGAAGAAGATGTTTGAATATTTGTTTTTTAGGTGTTGATGGACAAATTCCGTGACGACGCACAACGCACGACGCACGCCGGACACATTGGTATGACAATAGCTCACTATGGCCCTTCGGGCCAGGTGAGCTAAAAATCAGGGTTTCTGAATGGTTTTCATTTTAGGTGAATATCACCTCTCTTTTTCGAGATATAAAGCCAGTGACATAACTTTTTGGATGACCCTCGTATTCAGAAATCAGGTGGGGTTTTCAGGATAAATCTGTGATCATTTTTCTCATTTCTGAACAAAACATATGCTGCGACCCCTCATTAGAACTGTCTCAGTGAGACAGTTACAAAAACAAGAGCTGTCGCCTGACAGCATAGCTCGCCTGAATAGGTGCTTGCCCATCATACAGTCGCTTTGGAGGTGTGGACTTCTTCTATGCATAAAACTTCAGGCAAGCATGTCCATAATGACAACACATTTATAAACAAAAGCTATCTAAGAAATAAGTCTTAAAATAAAATTAAAATAAAAAAATCCACATGAAATTTCACAGTCCATGAGCTTGAGGTCAAAGAACTAAGCGGTAGGGGTGGGGGTGGGGGGGAGGCTAGGATGTAACAAAACCTTGAACCATTATCTGACATCAGTCCAAGTATTAGTATCAACTGAGTCCATCGTGGCACTGTGAAACTATGTCTTCATAAATATAAAACTTTAACCAAAACCTTTAAGACAAAATTCTAAGTCGATGACCTTGACTTCAAGGTCATCCAGTGGGGTAAGAATATAGTGTTTTGTAAAAACTCAAAAAAGTGTCTAACATCAGTTCAAGTGTAAACTAAATCTCTGCCAAGCAATATGAATCAGTATGCAATTAGAAAACTTTAATAAAGATTAAATTTCCAAAGTCTGTGACCTTGACATCAAGGTCACTGAGCGGGGTTGGGGTAGTACTCAGCAAAACTTTGGACTAATATCTAACTAAAGTGCAAATATAAAAAGAATTCATCACTGGGTTCAGGAGATATGTGTCTTTAAAAGACTTTAACCAAAACATCCAATCAATAAAAAGACAATTTTCTAACTCCATGACCTTGACATCAAGGTCACTGAGGAGGGTGGGGGTAGTACCTTGGAAAACTTTGGACCAATATCTGACTACAGTGCAAGTATCAAAGGAATCCATCTATGGGTTAAGGAGATATTGGGCTTTATAAAACTTTAACCAAAACATCCAGTCCAAAAATACTCCCAATTTTCTAAGTCCATGACCTTGACATCAAGGTCATGGAGTGGGGTGGGGGTGGTACCCTGTTAAAGTTTGGACCAATATCTACCTACAGTGCAAGTATCAAAAGAATCCATCCATGGGTTAAGGAGATATAGGTCTTTAAAAAACTTTAACCAAAACATCCAATCCGGACGCTGACGCCGAGGCTGACACAGACGCGGACGCCGACGCCGGGGTGACAACAAGAGCTCTTCCTGAACTTTCGTTCAGGCGAGCTATAAAGGGGGGTCACATCATATGTTTTCATGGAGAAATATGGGAATTATCACTGAATTTTCCTGACAACCCAAACTTATCTGGAGCTCTGAATTCATATGGCATATGCAAACTGTGTATGCCTACATCAGGGCTCAATAATTCAAAACTTACAACGTCGTTAGTTAACATTTCCTTAAAACGCTAATATCTCAAATACACCAACATTTTTTTGTTAAAAAATTTGTGTGAAGCTTTAGGCTAACTATGCCTTGACCAAAATCAATGCCTTGACCAAAATCGGGCCCAGGCTGAAAACATACACAGAATGTCAAGACATGCACAATCCATCTTGAATTATGTGACTTTGAACATCAAACTGCCAACATCCTGATCAGACTGCAGATGTCTGCAGACTTGTGTAGGAATGCACACACATGGACTCTAATCAGGACATGCATAGCACACATGCAATATCGCTTCAATCTAATACCATTTTTTGTAAAGTCAAGTGTTTAAAATAAATTGTAGTAATTATTAATTATCTGACAAATGGAATCTCTAAAGGTAAATGAGTATACTTTCAGGGGCAGTAACACTACCTCTGGGTTTTGCCTCCCTTCTTACTGGAGTACCTCTTTATTAGTACTGTACACATTCTCGTTTTGGTTAACTTATTTCTACAACATTATCATATACCTTATATCTACAAAAATAACAAGTAGCCCAAAGGGCAACAATTGCTCACCTGAGAGACATTGTAAACCTATAGGGATATTTAAGATGCTCAAGGGCAGCTAACTCCACAGTCAGTGGTCCAATCAGGCTGAAAATTAAACTCATCCAAAACATTATGTATGCCCTCATTTAATATATGCAAGTTTAAAAAGTATCCGATCAAGAGCACAATAGACAGAGCTTTCAAGGGCAGCTAACTTCGTAGTGGTTGGCCTGATCTGGCCAAAATTTGAACTTGTTTAAGATATTATGCATTTCCTCATTACCTGCAAGTTTGAAAAGGATCGGATCAGTAGAAACCAAGAAAAAGTGGCAACATTGATTTTTTGGATGCTCAGGGCAGGTACTCCATAGTCAGTGGTGGGATCCAGCCGAAATGCTACCTATTCCAAGCTTTTATGCATATCCTCATTACCTGCAAGTATGAAGAGGATCCGATGAAAAATGAAAATGTGATGCAGGGTTAGCGCTTGGATATTTTTTTCTGTCGCCACCACTTTCGCCAAATTGATATTGTTTGTGCCAGATCCTTTAAACTTGAGCCAGTTTTTCGCAATATTGAGAATTCTTTGAAAATATCTGCCCCCACCCCCACCCCACCCCACCCCATCCCCACCACACACACATTCCTTTACTTGCAGTTTACTGTGGTTGCTTAGACTGGTTTCAGTCTATTACATTACATAATCATTTTACTCTGACAACTGAAAGAGATTAACACTGCTAATAAAGCTTAAAATCTTGTTATTAAATCTTTTATCTACCCTCTGATTTTCATGAAATGTAGTCTCTTTTCCCTATTCTACGACTCGTTTGGACAGTATTTCAGTCTTTATTGAGGCATCTGCCAGAGAGAGGGAGAAAGAAAAGAGATGTGATAGGCAAGAGAAACAAACAACCCCACCCGCACCTACTGCAAGTACAGTAGGCCCTCGCCCTTCTATTATCCAAATTAGTTGGACGCTCCGGCAGGACCGCAACCAATCCCGCTGCTCAAAATGACAACATTTATGATTTCCCTAGGTCAGACAGAGATTCGGTTTTGTCACAGTCGAGCGTTATTTTTGGAGTTGCACTTGATGCTGAAGCGTCCGTGTAGCAAAGTTGTCAGCGCTTTGGATCATTGGGTCGAGTCTACTTGGCAGACAAGGCTCTGTTTAAACCTAACCGGTGCTTTATTGCACATAGTCTTTCACAATCACCCTTGAATTGTCCTGGTATGACTAAAATATTGTTGAATAGGCGTTAAGCCGCCATTTCATCCATTCATCCTGTGAATTCTCGTTTTGATACAAGAAACTCCTTTGCATTGTATAAACCCTAGCTATTATGTGTAGTTTCACACAATTCGTAGTACAACAAGAAGAGGGGAATTCGTTATTAGAAGTGGAGAACTTAAAATGAAATGAAATTGATAAAAAAAATAGTAAAAAAGGCAAAAAGGGGGCGAGGAGGTGGGGGGCAAAAAGAAAAGGGAAATACGGGATTCGAACCACTGACTCAAGATATTTAGTCTAATAGTCTACAAGATGAGCCTCTGGACCACATGACATGTATCGAAATCGCTTTAAATGGTTATATATAAAAGTGGTCTGACAGATACGGAAAGAGCCGACTTTTTACGTGACAAGCTGCTCAACCTATTTCAAGGTTTGGTCCAAAATTAAAAGTGCATTGACACGACAGTAAACAAAATTTGGTCTATATTATTATTGTGAGACAATCTGGACCAGAAACTAGCTTTTGCAAAGCTAGTGCTTGAGAAGCTTTGCAAAAGCTAGTACTTGAGAGTCTCCAATGCTGTGTTGCCTCCTCTTACTATCGGTATCAGTTTTTGATTTATCCTCTTCATGCAAACCAGGTTTGTTTCAGTGAATTGAGAGCTGTACCATTGTTGTTGTAGACTAAAGTATATATATCAATGTTCAAATTCTATTTTGACATAAAAAAAAACGGCATGTGTAAGACAGCAGAATCAAAATTTATATCTATAACATGTATAAGTTTTACACCATAATTTAATAAAGTTCGGATAAATGGCCCCGAAAAAATACTAACAATGTTTGTGGCAACTGAAGACATTGATCAGCCTGAGCATTCATGTAGTCTAATAAGACTTTCGCATATACAGTCTGTGAGAAGTGAAAACACAAGTCTCTTAAACGTATTGCACATGTTGATTTGTATAATTGCTAAACGTGGCTTAATCGCCTTTTCGCATGGTCAACCTTCACCACATTTGTCGGTATGTCCTTTGAAGTTTTGTACCGTTTACTAATTATCAATCGGCAGGCAAAAAACAGCGAGGTGTTTTCACAGATCAGTGAGTTTATTAGCTTGTAGGGTATCAACGATGTGTTTACCTGAGCTGTCAAAAATAATGCCATGAATATACATGCGGACAGCTACTTGTGTTCAAGTTTACATAACAGGATTATGCATTGAGCCTTGAGGCATGAAGCGTCTGCTTTGTGTCCTGTCACTGTGGACTAATTGAGGTGCTGATTAACGGTAATTGAAGGTGTTGATTAATGATTGCGGAGGAGGTCTCTGATACCGTAAAACATCGTCATACGTTATTTTTTTTTTTAGATTTTTTTTCGCCACTTGTTTTCGCCAAATCAATATTTTTGGAGCCAAAAAAAATATTTTATCGCATTTGGCGACTTTGGCGAGCGGAAGCGCAAACCCTGGTGATGACGTTGTTTTCTCCATTATAAGACTATGGGATTTTTTTCAAACGCTCAAGTGCAGCTAACTCCGTAGTCTGTGCTCGAATCCGGCCAAATTTCGAACTCATCCAAGCTCTTATGTATGTCATCATTACCTGCAAGTATGATATAGAGGATATTTGACTTTTTCAGTGTAAGATCGATTTTTATTTCACCGAATGAACACCAAAAGCAGTATTTTCACGAGTGGCGAAGCCACGAGTGAAAATACCACTTTTGGTGTTCATGAGTGAAATAAAAATTCATCTTACACTGAAAAAGTCAAATTTTCTATTTCTTTTATGCTTGAAAATTGCAATAATTCTGTTTATTTAAGAGCGCCTGCCATCACGACAGAAACACAACTTTTTTTTCTAGCCGTTTTGCGTCAAATTTGATGCTTCCAGCGTGTTTATTGGGTATGATATTGGTTGTAAACAAAGTTTGCAACTGAAAAATAGCTTAAAATACCATTTTGATAGACAGATTTCAAAAAAATGCCAAGATAGAATGCCTACAGGAGACTTAGGCGGCCTGACGTCGCGTGCAGTAACAATGTTACTTTGACGCTTTAAGTGACGTCATTAACGTCGTAATGACGTGCAAACATGCGTGACGTAATTTTTGTCACGCCAGATAAGGTTTAGCCAATTATTCAACAAAAAACTTGAGGCCATTTCACAAAAATCCTATTTCTGAAACAGTGAAATCGAAAGTGATAATTTCACTGTCTGAAACAGTGAGATTATCAGTTTCGATTTCACCGAGAAATCTCTATAATTCATTGAAAAGTATAAAAGAAAAGGATCTAATCAAAAACCCAGCACCCTGAAAGTCAAACTTGCTCGAGATATTGTCATGCCCTACATTTGTGTGAATTTATTTTAAAATCCAATGAGAAATGTAGGTGCTAGAGCGCTGACTAAGTTTTTCTAAAAATAGCCACAGTGACCTTGACCTTGGGCGCAGCACCCTTGAAGTCAAACTTGTTTGAGATATTGTCATGCCCTACATTTGTGTGAAGTTGATTTAAAATCCATTGAGAAATGTATGCGCTAGAGCGATGACCAAGTTTTTCTAAAAATAGCCACAGTGACCTTGACCTTGGGTGCAGCACCCTGAAAGTCAAACTTGCTCGAGATATTGTCATGCCCTACATTTGTGTGAAGTTATTTTAAAATCTGCTGAGAAATGTAGGTGCTAGAGCGCTGACAAAGTTTTTCTAAAAATAGCCACAGTGACCTTGACCTTGGGCGCAGCATCCTGAAAGTCGAACTTGCTCGAGATATTGTCATGCCCTACATTTGTGTGAAGTTATTTTAAAATCTGCTGAGAAATGTAGGTGCTAGAGTGCTGACAAAGTTTTTCTAAAAATAGCCACAGTGACCTTGACCTTGGGCGCAGCATCCTGAAAGTCGAACTAGCTCGAGATATTGTCATGCCCTACATTTGTGTGAAGTTATCTTAAAATCTTTTGAGAAATGTAGGCAATAGAGCAATGACAATGTTTTTCTAAAAATATGTGATGATGTGTTCTCCATTATAACACAATGTGATTTTTGTCAAACGCTCAAGGGCAGCTAATTCCGTAGTCTGTGCTCGAATCTGGCCAAATTTCGGACTCATCCAAGCTCTTATGTATGTCATCATTACCTGCAAGTATGATAAGGATCTAAGCAAAAACAGTTGAGAAAACGTGATGACGCCATTTTCCCCATTATAACCCTATGGGATTTTTTTCAAACGCTCAAGGGCAGCTAACTCCGTAGTCTGTGCTCGAATCCGGCCAAATTTCGAACTCATCCTAGCTCTTGTGTATGTCATCATTACCTGCAAGTATGATAAGGATCTTATCAAAAACAGTCGAGAAAACGTGATGACGCCATTTTCCCCATTATAACCCTATGGGGGCTATCTGTTGCCATGGAAACCAGAGTTCTGAGCTGATCGGCACCAAAACCTAATGCAGCCTTTCCCCCACCCCAATAATGCTTCAGATAAAATTTGATTGCGATCGGCCTACTGATTTCTGAGATATTTATGTTTGAAAGTGTTGACGCACCCACACACACACGCACGGACGGACGACGGCTCGACTCCCATCCTATAAGCTCACCTCTGAGCCTTTGGCTCAGGTGAGCTAAAAATGGAAAACTATTTTTTTGGCATGTCACTTGAAAATGATACATCTCTGAATATGTATTTTCTCATATGTAACCTGCGTGTTGTTGGAGAGTATTTAAAAGAATTAAGTTTTGTTTTGTTCTGTTCTGTTCAGAAAAGCATTAGCTCCCCTAGGAGCAAATTCTTTCATTTAAGAGAACAGAATTCTTTCTTTTTGGGGCAGACCCATTTTGGATGGACTTTTTTTGTCCAGAGAAGCAAACAGTAAGTCCCAAAAGCTGTTTTCATGTAAACACACTAGAATTGGCAATAAGTCACAAAAGCTGTATACACATGTTAAAATTGGCAGTAAGTCACAAAAGCTATTCTCATGTAAACATGGTAAAATTGGCTATAAGTCATAAAAACTGTTCTCATGTAAACACATGATAAAATTGGCAGTAAGTCACAAAAGCTGTTCTCATCTAAACACATGGAAAAATTGGCAGAGACACGTAGAGGCGTACTAATACTTCTTATGACTCAGTTACTACAGTGACTGAGCGAATGTAAAACTGTATGGGACTTCAGTTTCTTAGTATTTATATTTTTCATTGTGAATCAAAATAAGGCTGTAAATTGCAGTAATGTCAAGATGTATGCATGAGGCAACAGAAAAACCAGAGGGCCAATGGCCCTATATCGCTCACCTGAGCACTGAGGTTATGTTGGAAAAACTAAGTTGCCACAGCAACAAAACAACATGCACAACAGCAATAAAACACACCATTTATGTAGAGGATAATATCACAAACATTTATACAAAAAATAAGCTTTATCCCCCCTTAATGGCTTCTGAGAAGAAGATCTTTGGCAAAAAAAAAAAAAAAAAAGAAAATGAAAAAATTGAAAATTTGGCCCTTCAATTGCAACGGCAACCAATCAAAATCAGGTCTTACGGCAAAATTCTTATAGCTGATAGAGGACTACTCCAGGAACATTTCTGTAAAGCTTTTGTCAAAATATCTGCCGTAACACAGAAATAAATACCAAATGTCCACTTTCCCCATTGTAAGTCTATAGAAACTTTAAGCTGCCATAGCAACCAGTTCACATGGGCAATGATAATATGAAATATACTTTAGGTAGAGGCTAATGTTATTAATATGTATGCAAAGTATCAGCTTCATCCTCCTCATGGCTTCACTTTCCCCATTATAAGTCAATGGAAACTATAAGTTGACATAGCAACCAAAGTTCTTATTGGGTTAGAAGAAAAAACAAAATTCATGTAGAGGCTTCTGTCATCAACATGTTTGAACAATATCAGCTTCATCCCCCATATGGCTTCTGAGCAGAAGATTTTTTCTTTTTTTTTCGAAAATTTACCCTATATTTTGCCATGGCAACCAATCAAATTCAGCGATTTGGAAAAAAATTCATATGAAATATAGAGGAATATTCAAGATTCATTTCTGTAGAAAGAAAATCTAAATAAAAGCCGTGAGACAGCAAAAATTGCCAATTTCCATTTTCCCCATTATAAGTCAATGGAAACTCTTAGTTGCCATAGCAACCAAACTGCTGGAGTAATTGCCATGAAAAACAGTAATTCTATAGAGGCTAGTACTAAGATTCTTTCTGTAAAGTTTGAGCTTTATTGGCCACACAGTTTATGCAGAGATGATTTTTTAATATTTTGCCATTTTTAACTATTCGGTTGCAATGGCAACCAGAAAAATTGCCCAATTTGTATAAATTTAACAAGGCTGGTTAAAGACTACTCCAGGTACATTTCTATAAAAGTTTTGTCAAAATATCTGCAGTGGCATAGCAATAAATGCAAATTTTCTATTTTGCCATTATAAGTCAATGGCAACTTTAAGTTCCCATAGCAACCAAACTGCTAGAGCAATTGCCAACAAAAACAGTACTTTTATAGAGGGCAGTGCCAAGATCCGTTCTGTGAAGTTTGAGCTTTATTGGTTTCATAGTTTCTGAGGAGATGATTTTTGAATATTTTTTCTATTTTTAACCATTCGGTTGCCATGGCAACCAGCCAAATTGTGCAATTGACAAAAATTTCATGTGGTTGATGGAGGACTACTCAAGGAACATTTCTGTAAAAGTTTTGTCAGAATATCTGCAGTGACATAGCAATAAATGCAAATTTTCAATTTTTCCCATACAAGTCAATGGAAACTTTAAGTTGCCATAGCAACCAAAGTTCCGAAGCAATTTGGATAAAAAACAGTATTTTATTGGTTCCCCCTGCCTATAGATGCTATATATGAAATTTAGTTACAATGGCCCTTGTAGTTTCAGAGGAGATGTCGTTTGAAAATGTTGACGGACGACTCAGGTGAGCTAAAAACTGTCTTGTTTCAGGTTATGACTACAAAATCTTTAGGGTCTGTTGGTAGACGAACGTTTTTTTTTTAATTCTTTTTTGAATGGAAAATCTATGAAAGTCCTTTAAAATGGTCTAAAAAATTTGGTAGGCTAGGGTAGATTTTTTTTCTCCTTTTTTTTTGGAGGGGGGCGGGGCCTGAACACCACATGAAGTGAGAAATGGTATGCACAAATTGACAAATAGTGTATAGGGACAAAGAGGGACAACTTTTGTGACTTCCTGTTTGCTTCCCTGGAGAATGTAACCTTCCAAACTGTGGTCTATTCTTTTGGAAAATAATTTGCTCCTAGACGACCCCCATTAAAAAAGAGGCAAAATAATCAAAACTAGAAACATGTTAACTAATAGAGCCCCACCTTTATATGGGACTATTGATGGGATTTAAGTCATATGTCACCAACTGGAAATAACAATAAATCCTTTCATTTTAAATTTATGGACTGGCTACAGTTTCCATACTAAAAATTACTAAGGGACATAGTTATATTGTCTGATATGCTTTATATTTGTAACAACTTCTGTGAAAATATCTTTTGCCATTTTAGAGCTACAGAGTGGACATGATTTCCATACACAAAATTACAAAGGGGCAAAATTCTGTAAAAACATAGGCTGAGTTATGGTTCCTGTTCTCTGCATATTATCTGATGATGTTTCATATTCGTACCAAGTTTTGTGAAAGTATCTTCAACAGTTATAAGGTTATATAGCAGACACGATTTCTATATAGAAAATTACAAAGGGGCATAACTCTGTAAAAAATGTAGATGGAGTTATGATTCTTATTCTCCGCACATCATCTGATGATGCTTTATATATGTACAAAGTATTCATGAAAATATCTTTGAGGGTTTTAAAGTTATACAACATACACCATTTCCACACTAAAAAGTACAGGGCATAATTCCATAAAAAATGCTTGTGGGGTTATGGTTCTTGTTCTCTGCACATCATCTGATGATGCTTTATACTTGTATAATGTTTCCTGAAAATATCTTGAACAGTGTTAGAGCTATAGAGCGGACATGATTTCCAAACAAAGGGGCATAATTCCCTAAAAATTTTTAGATGTAATTATGGTACTTATTCTCTGCAAATCGTCTGATGGTGCATTATATTTGTACCAAGTTTAGAGAAAATATCTCAAACTGGAGTTATGATTCTTGTTCTCTGCACATTGTCTGATTGTCTGATGATGCTTTATATTTGTACAAAGTTTCAAGAAAATATCTCAAACGGTTTCAGAGTTATGGTCCAGACACGAAAAGCTGACGGACGGAGGACAGACGGACGAGGGGATTACTATAGGGCCTCCGCAGACTTCGTCTTGCGGGGCCCTAATAACAGCTGATTCCCCATAAAAGATACATATTCACCTTTAAATTTCATTCATGATTCACAGATTCTCCATTATTCATACAGTGTGATCCACAGACTCCTCAAGATTTATTGTTATCAACACTCTGCAATGGGGGAGTATTTAGAGTACTTTCGTTACATGCAGAAGGCTGTCAAAAGGTCGGAGATCGAACTCAGGCTTTGCCATGCGGCGAATGGAAACTTTCTTGTCAACCCAGCAGTAAATGGGAACCTGTTTTGAATCAGGCAAGGATAAGCAGAGCTCTAGATAAGAGGGAGTATTTGATGATAATTAAGGATAATTTTTTTTATTTCTCATCGAAACCATATGTTGTGACCCCTCATCTGAACCGTCTCGACGAGACGGTTCAGATGAGGGGTCACAACATATGTTTTTATGCAGAATTAACAAAAAATATCCCTAATTATCACCAAATACTCCCTCTTATCTAGAGCTCTGGATAAGGCAGCTAAAGGAGAGGGATGGGCTCTGCCTTTCATATGCCTCTAATCCCCACTGCCTCTACCACCACTAACCCTTTTTTGACCAGTGGACTTGTCCATTCTTATCATGCAGATAATCCCATTTCTAGTTTTAGGGGTTTCTGGTGAATATTTTCACTTTTATTGTACTTTGCATAGAAATTCCTGCAAGCAAACAATGTAGGTCATGATCAGACGCCGCGTTTTGCGGTGTCTGACCTGGGTCTGCACTGTTTGCTTAATGTCCCCAAAACTGGTATCCGGTCTAAAAAGGGCTAAGTTATGGAAAACCTTAATCTTTTTACTCCATGAAATCGCATGATTCAGATTTTATGCATGTTCCTCATGATTCATAAATTGTAATCCATAAATTTCCCACCATTGACTGTACTCCATAGATTCCTTATGATTTTTCAGGCCCTCATGATAGATAGTGATACACAGATTCTTCGTAATTTACAGATACCTCATGATTCATAGATTGTGATGTACAATTTCTTCCTGATTCAGACAATCCACAGATATTCTATGATTCACAGACTGTGATCCATGGATTCTCCATGAGTCAAAGTTTATGATCCATAGATTTTCTATGATTCATAGATTTTATCCATAAATCCATATGATACATAGATTGCGATTAAAAGATCCTTCATTGATCACAGACTGCGATCCAAACATTATGATCCATACATGTAAATTCCTCATTATTCAAAGATTCTGATCCATAGATCCTTCATGAATCATATATAGTGAACAACAGATCCCCATGATTCATGAATTATTATCCACAGATCCATTGATCCACTGCGATCCAGTTTTGTTCTGTTCTTTTTCAATTCTCGTAATAACGAGAATTGAAACAGAACAGAACAGAACTGGATCACAATGGATCCATAGTTGTCTCACGAGTCATATATGTAGATCATGATCCATACCACACTGGTCTGGCATTCATCACAGGCAACGAAGGCAACGTACTATAAAACTTGATTTTTTTCGCATATCTCTTAGATTAATTTCAAACTATTATTTTTACGGACCCGGCAGTTTGTTATACCTCAGTCAGACCAGATTTTTTAAGAAATTCGGTCTAGTATATATGCAGTGCTTGAATAAGTTTCTTTACCGATTCGTTGCATAGACGTTGTAGTCCAAAAATTGTTTTCAAGCATTTTTTTGAATATGCATATGAATTCAGTAAAACTTTTGATTCCTATTTCAAGAGCCGGGGATCGGATGGTCCGTGAGACTATACTTTTGTAACAAACTTATCCTGATGAGCGGAACAAGCAAGATTCATGTACGTTGTCTTCGTTACCTGTGTTGAATGCCAGACCAGTGTGCATACAGTCTCATCCAATGATCCTTCATGATTCATCAATTGTGATCCAAAGATTTCTCTTGATCCATAGATCGTAGAAGGGTAACCAGAGCTCTAGATAAGAGGAATATTTGATGATAATTGAAGGATAATTTTTTTTATTTCTCATTGAAACCATATGTTGTGACCCCTCATCTGAACCGTCTCGTTGAGACGGTTCAGATGAGGGGTCACAACATATGTTTTTATGCAGAAATAAACAAAAATTATCCCTAATTATCATCAAATACTCCCTCTTATCTAGAGCTCTGGTAACAGTAAATGCTGAGTATTTGTGTTTTGACAATTGCTCTGCAGCTGTCTTGTTCTCACATGCATGATGCACAATTTTTCTGACTAGGTTCATTCAACAGTGATTGTGTTACTTAAAATTACCATATTAATCCTATTAAACACCCCTGGGGCATTGTATTTTACAAAAGGGGGCGTTACTTAGAGCAGAAAAATGTAGTAAATCAGACATTGCTAAAATACCCTTAGCAAACAGTATTACGGTGAGTGAGTATACATGTACTTTCACAGCGAGGAACTCTACTATTTTTGCCTCTCTTCTCTTCTTCTTCCATGGTTAGGGTAGAAATCATCATTAGATTGTAGTTTACCCTGTGTAAAACTGTGATGCCCGATAAAAACAGATTAAAACACCCAAGTCCCCTGTTAAAACTAGTAGGGGTCAACTCTTAAAGGAAAGAATTTGCTCCTCTAGGAGCAAATTCTTTGCTTTAAGCGTAGACCCCATGTCAAAGAACTACCTCATTCAGAGAAGCAAACAGAAATATATGCAAGCTGATGTAACATTATTTTCGGAAAAGACGCAGGGGGGGGGGGGGAGGGGGGGGGATTATTACAGACAAGGCGTTTATTAGGATTAATACAGTATATAATACTGATAAACTGTTCAACATAATAGTCCCAGTGCTATCTGAAGATGTAGTCATCATTTTGGTCTACGTACATTCCTTCCTGCACCCCAACCACTACAATATCTGGTAATATACCTGAAACAATAATAGCTGCTGTCAAAAGTGCTTATGTTGTACATGTAATTTCTTTTAAGGTGAAGCAACTCTTCCATTTTCTGTCATTACTGCCCTTTTAACAAGACCTGTCCACGTACAGGATAGCTCACCTGACAGCACCTGGCCCATCACATAAAAAACGTTAAGGTAAAACTTTAACATTTTGCTAACGCGTCTGCCGGGGGAAGTGCAACAGATCTTCCTAAACTTCATTTAGATGAGCTAAAAGGAAGCCAAAATGAAAGAAATAGCTCCCTTAGGAGCAAATTCTTTCCTTTAAGAGCAGACCCATTTTTGGATGGGTTTTGTCCCCCTGCCAAGCAAACAGCAAGCAAGTCTTAAAGTCGATTGCCTTTGTATAAATGGAAGAAAAACAACAGGAGCCAGCTGTTAAGTAAGAGGTCTCGTTAAGTTTTTTTTCCGACTTTATAGCCAAATACACAGACATTTTTGTTGAAAATATGTGAGAAGCTTTTGCACTGAAAAAGCTTCTCACATATTTTCAGCAAAAAATATCGGTGTATTTGAGATACTAACATTTGAACTTTTACTGTCTCATTTACGAACCATCACGTTAGTTTGGAACAACCGAACCCAGGATGATAAGACGTATACTTACACCTTAAAAGACCTCAAACTGGAATAATTAATAGAGAATACCATGTTAGTGTCTTTTGATATCAAGAGTACCTGGTGAGATCAGAAACAGCGTACGAATGGTAGGGCTTACCGAGCTAGTTCGACTTGTTTCTGGTCGAGCCTGATAAACTTGATATCAAAAGACACTTACATGGTTTTCTATTTATCATGCATCATTAGGATTTTAAGGCATAAATAAGTCTAGTAAATGAAAAGCAAACACAGTTTTGTTCGAACTTGCTGATGTTGTGAATGCATTATGACATAAGTCGGTGACGTCATTTAACCAACTCAACATTGTTATCACCACAGTGGGTAGCCATATCGGGGCCTAGGTGATCAAATCATCCAAAACAAGCCTACATGATCAGGTTCAGGCGCCTATGTTGACTTTGTTCACAAGAGATGATGGGCTCCTTGTTTTTTGAGAGATATTTCTGCGAAAAAAGAACAAGTCTAGAATACCCTTTAGTGCACATAACATAACAGATACTTAAGATGCTGGAGGCACCCAGAAATTTGGGATTTGAGACATTTTCTATCATTCAAGAAGCAACTTACTTCTATAATTTTCTTGAAGATAAGCATCTTTACAGAACCCTACCATAGGTTGATGCGTTGAACTGGGTTCAGCTATACCTCTGTCAAGTGAGCTATAAATAGAATATCACTACTAATCAGCATCTTGCCAGTTAGACTATATATGAGCCGCGACATGAGAAAACCAACAAAGTGGTTGTGCGCCCAGCGCAGACTCAGATCAGCCTGGGCATCTGCTCTGTCTGATCAGACTCTTCGCTAAGCGCTAAAAGGAGCTATGGGTCTAAGCTACCCCTGTGCGGACAGCGAAGACTCTGGTCAGACTGGGCGGATGCCCAGGCTGATCTGAGTCTGCGCTGGGCGCACAACCACTTTGTTGGTTTTCTCGTGTCACGGCTCATATATAGGATCTTACACAAGTGGTTATTTCATATGAAATGTATGAAAAGAGCCTTCAGCAAGTTTCATATATTTCATATGAAATGACCACTCATGTAAGATCTGTTTATCATATTACCCTTAAAAATGGGATTTTAACACCTTAAACTGAAAATCATTTCAATAAAAAAACACATAAACAACATGGCTGTTGTCAATGACGTTACATGCATGCGCCAAAGTGTTATTACATGTGTGGTCATATGATTTTTATGACACGATGTTACCCACTTAAAATCAGCGACGTCATATGATAAATGTACATAAGGAATGCATTTTAGATTGATGCTGTCCGAATAATATGAAATGTCCATGTGGCCAAAAGGTTAGCTGTCCTGACCAGACCTTGAATCACGGGGTTGCAAGGTCAAGTCTCAGTGGAGGTGAGGTTCTGTCTGAACCATAATGGTACTTCACTGGACAGAGCAGTTCATAATCACATTCCCATCATCTTGATATGACGGAAATACTTTTTAAAAGGGTTTCAGCATAACAAAGAATTTTTCATCAGCATACTAAAATGCTTTGGAAAGACACACATATCTCTTAATTATTAACTTTTTACTTACTCAAAGCTGCCTGATCTTGGTAAATTCAGCTCAAGAAATTTGAAAAAGGATCTTGGGATTGTTTCTCCTTCCAAGACTCCCTGAAATTGACATCATAAAAGATAGTAAACAAAATTTTAGACTGCCGCATACAGTGTGTGTGAAATTGCAATCAAAATCATCAAGGGGAAACAACTCTTGATGTATGAATGTGTGTGCTGCCATTCAAATATGTGAAAACACCATCATTACCTATTCTACACAAGTGCATAGTATCATGAAAACATTCAGAAGATTTAACGGTATAATATAAACATGTTCATACCAAATTTAGTGTGAAAGATGCGCGTTTCTGTATGTAACTTCTTCAGTGTTGCTAAACCCCAAAAGTTTGAAAGAAAAGGGATGATGGGCTGTTCTCATCCGACAACAAGCATCCCTCTACGAGCTACACTTACTGTCGCATTATGTGGGACACATTAGCTGCAGACATCAGGTAAGAGACACATACTTATTCACTCCCTAGCACAGGCGTTCCCCATCGAGCCATCTCAACCCTTGCGTCTTGACAAAGAGGACAGAATTGGGCATCAGGAAAGAGATGTCCAATGCGACAAATAAGTATGAAAAACAATCTAACTATAATCATCAAAGTGCAATAACTCTGAAAAAAAATCATCTAACCAGATCACACAGACAATATGTGTTCCCTTTTAAATGCCGACGGTTCCAATGTTAATTTCCTTGAATTCTGGCCAGCAGTTGCCAAGAATTTGCGCGGACACGAAGTTTGTGGTATATAATCAATGCAGCATTCATCTAAGGGCCATAACTATTGGAAAATCATCAAAGCTAAACATGTGGATGATACGGGCATCCAACTTGATACTAAAAGTTCCTATGAACTTTTGCTAAAATCCAACCAGTAGTTGCCAAGAATTTGGGTGGACAAGAACGGGACGGATGGACGAAGGTGCAACTATATGTTCCATCAAAGTTCTTTGAGGAGCATAAAAATATGAAGCCACTGAAATTGTTCTAATTTTTGAAAATGGTGGCAAGACATGGAAGTATTCATAGACATCTTAATTTAGGAAATATGGTGCACAAACAGAAACTTCAGCAGTTTCTATATATACTTAAGGACAAAAGTTCTGCACGGATGTTAATTTAACATCCGTGCAGAACTTTTGTCCTTAAGTACAGTATACTATGCAGTATACCTGTAAATACGCTTCTAGAATGACTCTTCTGCTCTCTAGCACCTTGGACTGCCATTTCAAAACTTTCTTGGGAGGAAATTCTGGAGTTGTTATCAACTTCTTCAACTAAAACAAGAAAATAAGACCAGATAAGAAAGAGCAGTCTGATCAGTGTCGGCACTGCCTGCCATTTCAACAGCAAACTTTCGACACATAACCAATCCTTCTCTCAATCAAATACATGTTTATCATAAAGACCAATAACTTGCGTACGTATTTTTGGTGTAACAGTAGAAAGGAGACTAATCTTACATGAAAGCAAAAAAAAAAATCAGAATTAAAATATAGATCGTTTTCGAAAAAGTGGAGGGCATGAAACTGATTTTACTTCATTACTACTATATAAATCTTCATGAAACTTTGCATGCCTTACAAATTCAAGGAAAGAAATTAAGATTTTTTCGACTATTAAATAAAAAGTTGCTGCATCAATTATTACAATTTTTCTTCTACATTTTGCACCATTCTTACACAGGAGGTAAACATAAGGGTAAGTACAAGCCAAGCCAGTTTTCTTTTTAAAAATGTATTCAGCTTAGGCATTTCTCTTTACATTTTCAGTACAATTACATTATGTATATATATATATACATCTCTTTTCACTAGCCTACAACTCTGTGCGACACATATATATCAGATATCTTTAAAACCATGGTTTAAGCTAGCAGATTACCTGTTTGTGAAGTTCTTCAAACTCTGAATACCGTTTTTCTATGCTGTGGAACTTCCCAGATTGGAAAACATCAATTCTGTATGCCTGTTGGTACATCAATAACAATATAAATATGATGAAAGAAAACAAAAGAAAAAAAACATAGAAGACTTGGAAGGCAAGACAGGTATTTGTATTCTGGGCATACATGTAACTATTGGTATTAAAACTTGATCTTAGTAACCACTATAGGATCCCTTTGAAAATAAGCCCTCATGGAGGCTTTCCTGGATTTTCTTAGATTTCTTCAACATACATACATGGATTTAGTTTTGCTTCAAGTTCTATTTAAGACTCTTTCATATATTCTATTTTGTATTTGGCTGGAGGTCTGGAGGCTGCAAAGACCCCCAGTGGGGTCCAGGGACAATGCCTCAGTGGGGGCCCAGGGGGGCAAAGCCCCTCCTCAGCCCCTGTTGAAATCAATTTTTAGGATTTCAGAAGCCCCTAAATCCCTTCTCCTTTGTACAATTAAAGCTAATTTTTTGCCCCTAAGATGAGCACCACATGCTCTCTTAGACACAGAACTTAAATTCTGATACTTCGTTACTCATAATCTCTATTAGAAAAGATGGAGCAAACAGAAAAGGGAGTGTCTCCAGGTACCGTACCGTATCCCTAGACCCTGGGTCTTCAGGTACTGAACGGTACCTGGAGACAGTCTTGTGAGGATTGGCTCCAGGTACGGCAGTAAGTTTTCAATACTATGTGTTAAGTAGTTTTGCCCATTTAATATATAGTTAATCCAGCAATAAAATTACTTCTTGCAAAATTTCATTAAGTTGTCATCTTGCTATCTAGAGAAAATTACAATGTAATTTTTTTTTTGACTGATGTACATGAACATGCGAAAAAGACGGCCGAGGTGTCTTATTTGATAACCCGCTAATTGCTCGCCGACAATGACTTCTGAAGAGTGCAAATATCTATCATCTCATTATAATCTGTGAAAACAGACAATTACATTTATAGATAAAAAGTATCCATCTTTTAATAATTCTGCGTTAAGCAATGTAGACCCAATACGGATGCCTACCAAACGCATGCAGCGTTCCTGAATATGCCTTTCAGGACAATGAAACACAGTCGTCAAACCGTTAACAGTTTAAACACATTATGTCATGTGCCCAAAGTGAATTTCTTCAAGTGTTGTTGCACATCTCAATCAAAATGACATTGAGAATTTGTGTGCTTATGAAGGTTATTATCACTTCAACAGATATCGCATTGACGGAATCAGGACAACTCGGACGAAAGACGACTCTTCCCACAAAAATCTCAGCCCAGGACAGCCAGGCCCAATTTTTTTAACTTACCCTAAGTCAACTCGTCCCATATCATAAACTTGCCAAAAGTCAACTCGCATCAAATTATAAAAACTCAGGCAACATTTATCATGAGTATCATACTCTTGTAATTTTTTAGGTGCCACTGAAAATCTACTGTCTGATTTCATGAATATGCACTGTGTACATGCACAGACAAAATAATAGTCCCTGACATACAACTTGACGGGTTTTACGGTATTAACGAGCCTCTTTGTAAATTTGGCTTTAGCTCTCACTGCCATCCCCTAGTCCGTCCAAAAAAAAAAATAATCACTAACACTACAGAAAGACATTTAATTGATTTTATTGCACCTCAGCGGAATGTATCTATAACCGCAGTACCGGGGTGCCGTTCGTTCGTCCGTCCGTTGAATAAAAACTGTTACTCATTGTTAAATTTTATTATTGTTTTGGACAAAACAGTTGTGAAAAACAACAATTATTGGTGTGAACGTGAAAATGTCATGTTATTGTTTTATGCAAAATAAGGAACCGACCATTTGATATTCTGGGGGGGGGGGGGTGGGGGGGGGGGGGGGGGGCTGGTATTCTTGATGGAGACACAACATTTTATTTCACTGGCCTCTGGAAACAATTTCTTTTTTTTTTTCACCTTTAGGGAGCTAATTTATTTTTTTTTACAAACTAACTCAAACAGGTTTTTTTTTTATTTTATAGCTGAACTATCAGATCTTTGTTTACTTGACCTTAATATCCTTTTATTTTACCCACATTGGTATTTTTTACACCATTTTTTTCTCACAAAAAGAACATGATGCTGTCTGCTGTCTTTAACCAGGCCAAGGGCATGGCTTAGCTTGCTTTTGCAAACCAGTGCCTGGAGCATGTTACTCTTTTCATCTACGGTACAGATACAAACATCCCTGTATGAGTGGCAAAAAGTTAGGCCTTAAATTAGGGGATATTTTGGCCAAAATTTAGGGCTATTTTGGCAAAGTTTTAGGGCTAACATTAGGAATTTAAGGGGTTTTTTCTACCCCAATATATGCCAAAACATGCTTTATTCGTTCTTTAGAAAGTTTGATAAATACTTACTGATAGAGTCACATTATACATGAATGGCAATTAATATGGCTGAAAGTTATGTGCTAAGAAGTTAACAAAGGGGGGTTTGGGGGCAAGCCCCCCAGAAGCTAAAGCAATTTCCCAATTTCAATAGCAATTTTAAGACTGGAAACAATAGAGAAAAACTAGGAATGATGATAAAAATAAGAGTTTTAATATTAGGACTTTTGCCTTTTAGAGTGTTTATTTTGCCATAATGGTTTTGTCTCCCATAAGCTAGTGACTCTTTTGCAATTCAGTTTTAGTGGAAACATTTACATAGTAATGTGCCAGATCAATAATACATGTATGTGAATGCTGTAGAGGATGTTTTTGTAAATGTATGCACATGCAGGCCCGCTGGTGTAAACCAATTGTAGATAATATTAAAATATTACTATAAATATGGGGGTCTGGGGGCACAGCCCCCCAGAAGCCAGAGACAATATAAAAACTCAATTCCAATGGAATTATCTGCAGACCATATATTTTTTTTTTGAAATTTTGGGTGGAGACAGGTTATTTTTTTTCTCTTACTTTTGAGGCCAGATTATTTTTTTGAACCCCCTTATGAGCCAGGTTATTTTTTTCTTGCATATCCAAAGACAGGGAATTTTTTTGATAAATATACCAGCCCCCCCTCCACCCCCCCCCCCCCCCCCCCCCCCCGGAATATCAAATGGTCGGTCCTTAAACACATTGTTTTGGCTGCATTATCATTAATTATTTTCTGTAGCAAGATGGCAACTTAATAAACATTAAATGGGTAAAACTACTTAATACATAGTATTGAAAACTTACTGCTGTACCCGGAGCCAATCCTCATAGGACTGTCTCCAGGTAAGGTTCCGTACCTGGAGAACCAGGTTTCGGGGTACAGTTCCGTACCTTGAGACCCAGGGCCTAAGGATACGGTAACGTACCCGGAGACACTTCCAACAGAAAATTGGGTATTTCCATTGACAGGTACACCCTGAATAAATTCATTTTGTGGTAGATCCACTCAATGGGTAGAAAATGGTTTATAAAATATGACTTGCTTTCCAGCAGCAAGATAATTCAGTTCAGACCTGGGGTAATTGTAATCTGTAATTGTGATTACTTGTAATTGATTACAATTTCTGAGTAATCATGAAGTAATCTGTAATCGTGTGTTTTTATGATTACAAGTAATCGTAATGTAATCAATTACATTACAAAATGGGCTGTAATTATGATTACTTTATGATTACATTTTGATTACTTTGATTCATTTTCAGAAATGAGAAAAGAAAAAAACAGAATCTTGCTCTTCCTTTGATTTAAAGAAAAGACTTGTGCAAAATAATAACAGAAAGCAGTTAATTATTCAAAGTGTCTTCAAACTGAGTAAGACAGAGAAAAACTGATCTAACTTGTTTCCAAAAGGCAGCAGACCAAATTCAGAAAGTGACAGAATTCCCTTTATACTCTTTTGGGGAGTAATATTTAAGCTGTATCATAGTTATTAATATGCACTTTTTACCCATTTATGCCTGCTGGACTCTTCTACCCTCACACATTGGATGAGTCCATTTGGCAGTTTAGGGTGACTGGCATTTTTTACATCTTTTTATACAAACTGTTAAAAATTTATGCAAACGGTGAAGACCCTGATCTTAACTCTGCTTTCTGAGCAATTGATCTGGGTCTGCACTGTTAATTAATGGGAATGCTAGGCATTAATGGGTTAATATTCAAGGATAAATTCATTATAATGTAAAAACTGTGAGGTTTTGGTACTCTGAGTGCAGAGTATTTCAGTTTAAGACTGGTAACTGCCTTGGCTGACATATTTGTAAAACTGATTCACATGATTTATCACCTTTACTTTGGACAGGCAGGTTCAAGTGTTAAAGATGTTTTTTCAAACATACTGACTGTTCTGTGCTTATTGGTGCAGAGTTGAGCAATACAACTCAACTCTGTCTTTCACACCTTCTTTGTGGATTGAGCTAACAGTAATATCTGTCTACTTTCTGACACCTGTGTACTGCATACAACAAACAGCCAATACTTTCTTTTCTTTCTTTCCCATTCTTTCCCAACTTAGTAACTTTGTATTTTCTGCCAGACTGAGGACGAGCAACAAAAAAGAGGAAAATGAAATATATAAAGTGATAGTTAAAATGTTTTGAAATAAATTTTACAGGAAGTATTTGGCCCCTAGCTTTGAACACTTTGAACAAGTCTTTCACAAACCATTTATGACATTAGAGACAATGTAGAATCATATGTCTGATTGTTTCAAATAAAAAGGTTAAATAAGTGAGGCAGAAATAAATACTTAAGCATGTGTTTTGTATATAGGACCTAACACATAGTATCTATTGAATTTCTCAAACTTCATAAATAGCATACAGTCATTGTATGCACATTACATGCAACTGAAGATTGCAAAAAAATTTCACTTCAGATTAAAATGTAAGTCAAGTTCTTCGGAAGTTATTTCGGTACTTACAGTGTATCTTACATATTAGCACTTATTTGTAAGCCACCAGATCTTTGCTGATTAAATATAAATTAATATTTTTGAATATAGAGTGTTTGCACTATCACAGGCATGATCATTCTCTACTCTTGTATAATGTAATCACATGTAATCATAAAGTAATCATGATTACTTTGCAAAGTAATTGTAATTGAAATCAATTACATTAAGAAAAAAGTAATTGTAATCAGTAATCATGATTTTAAAAAGTAATTGTAATTGTAATCGATTACATTGGCATGTAATCAGCCCCAGGTCTGATTCAGTTGAGTCATTTTAATGGTGCAGCAGAAAAGATAATTCCTGCATTTACTGACACCTTATTTAGCAAACAGATCCAAATATGATAGACAGTTGTTAAATAATCTTTTTGTATTCAAACAATCTGGGATTCAAGACTTGCACAAATTTGCCGGATACAAATCCCGTGCGACAGTATATTATTTTGTCGCGAAAACCGATGACAAATGACGATACAGCTATGATTTGAATATATATTTGCATTTATTCACCGTGTAACTATCTCCACCATCTTCTACTTTATGATAGCTAGGTATGGTGACTCGAATCATTGTAGTTGTATCATATTTTAAAGAGAAATCTACTTAAAAGTAAGGCGTAACGAGACGAAAAGCGCTGTTCGTTTAACCCATACAATGAAGTTTTTGCTTATGGGTAAAAGCCATGACCATACCGCGTTAGACTTTCTGGATCCACGGTAGCTCATTGGGCTGAGTATTATATTGCCGCACTTCCGTTCCAGATTCGAGTCTCGCTGGTAGACTGTTTCACTTCTATATCTGTTAGGCAGATAATAGACAGTACCAAACCCAAGTTTACTAACAGAAAACCTGATACTGGGTCAACTTCAGGGTCGCTTCACCTTGAACAGATGTCTGCTGGGTAAATTATGAATAGCTTACATATAGAAACGGCTTTCTATAATGTAATCCTCTCTCCTATAATTCTGGCCTTGTTTTATAGCGATAATGATCCCGAACATTAAGGGGGAACAAGCACTGGATTCGTTTTATCAAGGTCTGCGCTTTTTAACCACATTCCCTAATGAAGGCTTTCAACACGAATAATGAAATGTACTTGTTCACATACTGATGATAGCTGTTAAAGGTTTAGGTGTCCCTATATATGTATGCAGGGAATTTGTGGTAAACATTCCTGCAAAGTCCAGTGTTACACAATAAAAATCTTTTAAAAATTTGGACACCTAAAATATTTCCTTAATTGTCGTAAAAAACGGGACAGTTTGTTTGACGATGCAGTAATATGCCGATAGAATTGTAACACTGCAGACCCTGATCAGACTGGTCCTTAAGTCTGATCTCGGTCCGAACTGTTTGTTCTTACCTAACTGTTCTAATGCTTAGAGTTTTCATGCTACATGTACTTGATCACCGGAAAAGAAAGCCTTAACTAATAGAATTGCAACCAGTGTGCCCCTAACAAAGATCTGTATCACTCTTTGTGTAAACAAATTGTAGAGAAGTTCCCAGTCAGTATTTTATAGCTGTCTATAAAAAGGAGAGATTATAAGCAGAAGCCATTTGTGACATAGCACTGCTGATAAAGATTGACCAATGAGCTGTTGGTGGGAGCTGCAGATTTGAAGAGCCCCAATGGTTCGGTAGAGTCCTTAAATTTTATATTGTAAGGCTGTGAAAGAGTCTAGTCTCGCTGGAGGCAGAAGTCTTTTCAACTGAAATCCGGTTACCGTTGCACATATAAGCGAGTTCGGAGTTCCGACTTTCCAGTTGGACTGGAGCGAAAGGTCAGAGGTCAAGTGTGGAAAAATCCGATAGATCATTATTACACTTACCTGGGCAGTCAATATAAAACACCTTTTTCATGATTAAAAATCAATGATATGATGAAAATTTGTTTATAATTTAGAGAAAAAGGATAGTCACATTATTATAGCAAGGTAGAATACACAGAGAACATCGGAAAAAAGTATATCAATGCATCTTTAGGGCGGTTGGAGGGTTAATTTTGTCGTCACCACAATAGAAAGGAATAAAGTCAACTGTGCGGGATTCTGTTCTGTTTCAATTCTCGTAACGACGTTCCCCAAATGGCTCAGCGGTACGTAGCCATAGTTGCACTCACCTGGCGCTGTGTGTCCGTCCGGTTGGCCTTTTCAGCCACTGGGGACACGTCGACTCCGGTATTGCCATGGCTAGCACATGTGTCGTCGATGTGCTAGCGGTACCGATGTTAGTACGAACCCGACCGGTAACCGGGGCGTAAGTAGGCCATCTTCTAACCTCCAGTCGTTAGTTAGTTGGTTGTTGGTGCGACGTTAGTTAGTAAGTTGAAGTCCAACCCCATCTGAACCTTGCTGGAGGCGTCATGTTGGCGGGACATCGATGACCCATCTAGAAGAGTGTTCGCTGTCCATGACATTTGCCCAGACACCACGACGAGGTCCTCTTCTTTCGCTTTCCGTCTTGGAGAATGACAATTTATTCTCCTTATATAGAACCACTCCTGTCTTTTAGATGTTCCTTGACTGATACTTGTATATATAAAACCGATCTTGATTTTCAAAAAGCTAAACATTTAAAAGGTGGAAAACCCGATATAAAAGACTTTGTAAAGTCTTTATCGGGTTTTCCGCCTTTTAAAGGTTTAGCTTTTTCAAAATCAAGATCGGTCTTATTTGATACTGGCCAGGGTATACATGAGCCCCCTTAAGCCAACCCCCTGTTCATTTACGCCTGGCAGTAGCCCTGCGTATCTATTTAACACTGACTTTGTGAAGTGTAGATGCATTCGGAAAACTTTGTTTTCTTCCTAGCTTTCAAGGTTACCAGTGGGTTTGACTATATTATAATTATGATTCATATTTTGTAGATGAAAACAATACAAAATTATGTATCTGTCGCTGCCATGCTGAGGAAAAGGAAACACTTGGTTGACTAGAAAATAGTTTCATGATTATTTGAATTTCTCCGGAATAAAGTTATCATAGTAAAAACAAATTAGACAACTTCCCCTTACGGACCTCAGTTTCTCACAAGGCCTTTGATGCATTTCGTCCATTGAACAATCGCGTATGATTCGCCTTTGGTGTACATGAAGAGTTTCAGTGAAGATGAAGGTAAAGGTCATATCCAGACATAATAATATGTAGGTAACTTCTATCTTTCAAGAGTAATTTCAGGTACCTGCTCATGACTTACATGTATTTCCTGAATTAGCAAAAACCTGATTATGTTAAAGACTTAATATACGTACATCATTGGTATATTGAGTAACTTTATATCATACAAGATGGCATAAAATTTGAAAGGTACTCGGACAAAACGGACCATGGACAAAACCGACCAGACAAAACGGGCCATGGTCCGGATGAAACGGACCACATTACAGGACAAAACGGACCTCGTTTCAGGACAAAACGGACCAAGTTTCAGGATCAGACGGACCACTTTTCAGGATCAGACGGACCACGGTAGAAGACAGACCAGGCCACGAATTAATGCCGATCAAAAGATGAAAGAGTATATTATTTCCAATGACAGTCACAATAATTTTTTCTTTGACTACAGTTCATGATCTTAATGTTGTCACGGACTCTTAAAAAATCTCACGCCCGGGCCGAGGATCGAACCCGGGACCCTTCGATCTAAAGTCTCGCACTCTACCACGTCGCTATAAAAGCCGGCTTGTACCGCAAGGCAGTACAAGTGTATCTTATACCTAATCTATACCCTGTGACATTGCCCCACGTTGGGCGCCATTTGTCACGGACTCTTAAAAAATCTCACGCCCGGGCCGAGGATCGAACCCGGGACCCTTCGATCTAAAGTCTCGCACTCTACCACGTCGCTATAAAAGCCGGCTTGTACCGCAAGGCAGTACAAGTGTATCTTATACCTAATCTATACCCTGTGACAATGTGACTATCTTTGATTGTCGCAGATATCTGACCATGGCTCATGACTTTAATTTAAAATAGTTACCCAGTTAATGCTTGTCTTAAATAATCATCTTAATAATTATTAAAATCACGAGTTGTGCTCGGATATTTATGGATTTTAATGGTATGTCATCTGTGTTCAGCAAGCAAGCAAGAAAACAAATTTTATTTATTAAAATAACATAATCAAACAGCAGAAGATATAACGAAAATATAGATTTATTCTGGATTTAATATGCTAATAAAGGGCCATTTTTTTTATCTGAAAACCATGCAAATTGTTTTGGAAGTGTGTAAACTAAAATAAAACATGCTTTCTCAAGGTCAACGGAATATCTTTCATTTCATTTTAATTTAAATGTATTCAAGTATAAGATTAAGATGGTCAGGTATGTCTAAAACATGGTCCGTAATTTCCTGAAACGTGGTCCGTTTTGTCCTTAAACGTGGTCCGTTTCGTCCTGAACGTGGTCCGTTTCGTCCTGAACGTGGTCCGTTTTGTCCCAAGCGTGGTCCGTTACGTCCGTGGTCCGTTTTGTCCCTAATTCATTTGAAATGGGGTGTGTAATCATTTAAATATTACGAAATCAACTTGAAATAGTGGAGTGGGGGTGGGAACGAGTTTCTTTCGGCAATGAGGTCCTTTCTGATCCGTTCCCGTAAATGACGCACCTTCTGTAATGTCGTTCTCGTAACGGGGATATTTTGGCGGGAAGAGGTCTGGTGCTAGGTTTCAACTGTAATCGCACCGTTTATGACTGACTGAATATCTTGGTATAATCGATGCGATCATGACAAGGGAAACCACTCAGTTTTGTTTACGTCTTGCAAGTTGCAGATGTCAGGATGTAGGCTTTCAAACTTTTAATTTTTAGCTTAAATTCTTTAGTAACTGAGCCACGTCACGACAAAACCAACAATGTGGTTGTGTGCGCCCAGCCCAGACTCAGATCAGCCAGGGCATCGGCCTGCAGAGTCTTCGCTGTCCGCCTGAAGGTAGCTTAAACCTTCAGCTACCCTTTAAGCGCTTAGCGAAGAGTCAGATCTACATCTACCAATTAAGTGCATGGCGAATATTGGCATAGATCAAACTGAGCGGATGCCCAGCCTGATCTGAGACTGCACTGGGCGTATAACCATTTTGTTGGTTTTGTCTTGTGGCGGCTCAGTTTTGTTCAGTTGCATCATTTTGTGTGTGTGAATACTTTTATGAGTCAATTTCATGTCTGTAGTTTAGAAGCCTGTCCTGAAGACAGAAGAAGAAGAAGAACCTCTTATACTCGTCTAATTGTAATGTCAGTATGTCTTACATGTTTTCTTATTTTATTTCATGTTTGCCTTTCATCTGTTTATATACCTTTCTTCCCGTCGGTTGTGAAGTGTCCACGTGGCCTAGTGGTTGTTGCTGCCGGGTCCTACTAAAGACAGAAAAGGACTTATGCCACCGAAAAGGACCGAAAAGAACTTTCGGGCACCGAAAAGGACTTTTTAAAGGCCCCATTGCTCTATTAGCATGAAATATTTTATCGTGAAGTATCACTGCAAGCTTCTTATTACAGTTTCTTCATTGTATCTGATCGTGATTGGCCGGTTTTGAAAACTTAAAACGTCCTTGAGTTTCTCATAAAAACGATTTGAAAAATATCTAGGTCATTTTGGTTGGCGACTAAAATGACCTACTTTCGATTTCACAAGTTTCATAACGTGATAAAAATACAAGGTACAAGAGGTAACAATACAAGGTACAGTAGGTAAAAATACAAGGTACGGTCGTTTAATAGTTGATAAAAATACAATGTAAGGCAAGAATCCCATTCCTTGTCTCGCTGCTGTGTGAGTTAATTGCCCAACGGGGAACCAGAAACGAAAACCGTATTTTTACGGAGAGACTTGTTACTTTTTTTTCAAAATACCTTGTTCCTTCTTTTTATGCAAGTTATATGACACAAAAAAGGACAACAACCGACATATTATCATCAACTCTAAAGGCTATACCAAATTTATAAGGATTTGTGCTTCGATGATTTTTACCACTGATAGGACTATAGAGACTTTAAGTGACGCTTTATGCTATAAATACATTTGAAAAAAGTATATCGGGTAAAATATTATTCATAACATAATTTTCGAGTACTTTAAGTGACAAAAATGCCCTTTTTACCGTGTCCAGATTTCGGCATTTGCGATGTTCTTTTTGGTACATGGCATCTCTCCACCAGAAGTTGAGTCCTTTTCGGTGCTGTAATATTTTTGTGAAATTTCAGGATGAAGCTACTACAGTTACAAGAATTATTATTCAAGCACTGATAAATAATAAAATGATAGAAAAAGTGCTAAAACATATGTTTTATATGGCATTTAACGGCAAATAAAAGCCCTTTTCGGTGCCCGAAAGTTCTTTTCGGTCCTTTTCGGTGGCGTAAGTCCTTTTCTGTCTTTAGTAGGACCGGTTGCTGCCGACTCTTGAATAAAGAGGTGATTTCGAGTCCCACTGGAGGGACACAAACGGCGCTTCTTTGTAAAAAGCCATTGATTATCACCCTCTCATTTTCAGGATTTGTTTTAAATACCATTGCAAAGGATGCAAAACTGCCCAGCCTTTCGTTTATCATTATCATTTCTTGCATTTTCGACTGTAGACCTATGGGCTTGCATGTTTTGGGCATTATCTTGCACTTCTTTCTCTACTTAGACACACTTTATGGTACAACATACCGTCGTGTTTTTTTTTTTTTTTTTTTGACTGTGATATTGCTATTTTCAGTTGATAAATATATTCTACATATATTAGTGTTTTATATATTCAGCACTACCGAGGGATTGCAAACTTTCTTTGTCGGTCTCCGTTTGCTTTCTTTTCAGGTTCTTTTTTTATCTGCGAAACCGTGTAATGGCTTATATATGTATGTAGTTCGAAAAACATAAAATGGAATGTGTAGTTGTTAGCTCTAGACTCATGACGACTCTAGTTTGGAACAGCATTCTTCTGAGAATAAAAAAAAATTGAATACCATTGAATCTTTCACAACTGCTTAAACTGGATGAAAGATGAACAAACATGCTGAAATGATTATTTCATTACTGTTGCCTCTGTCAGAGAGTGGGTTTTCCCCCTTTCCCTACGGAAAAGTGGCTATAGGAAGGACAACTATATAGTGGATTGTCTGGACCTCACAGAGCCACCTTTCGCCCATAGTCCTTTTTTCCCCAACCGGGAAATTGGCTGTTAGTGAATTTTGTATGGCTATTGGTATTTTGCGGAACGAAACGGAACGGAATGGAACAGAGACATTTCACGGAATTAATCGCATTAGAAATGTATCAGTTTTTTCAACGGAGGTAATAAACGTGAATACGTGATTATTTCCAAAAAATCAATATGCAAATTTAGCAACCATATTTTGTAATAATCAATAATTACTAATTTAAGAAACGAGGAGTATGTAATTTCTTCCCATCGCAGATATTTATATACGTACACATACGCACACAAGCTTACAGAAAGACGTACGAACGGGTGTTTTACAGGCATGTTTTACTTAGCAGGCAGTTTATTTCAGTGAAAATAATAATCGGACGTGTGTCCCTATGGGAGTCGAGCCCACGACTTTTGCATGAAAAGCAAGTACTAGTTCAGGCACTCCGCTGCGCGCACGCACAGATGAACGCATGTACAAACACAAAATTATTCAAACTTATGCACACAACCACGTACACTCATAGACGTATTTGGCTAATATGGAAAAGCAAAATGCCTGCCTGTTTTCTCCAAAACGAAATGGTCACATGCATGCGGTTCTAGCATCTGTTATACGTCGATATTTTACGGACAGATAATCGTATTTCTGTTTAAGTTATGAACCTCTCTGTTATGATTGAAGAAGAAGCAAAGTCCACTATGTAGCGTGTTTTCTTACAATCATATTACCAGGGGGAAAATCCACTATGCAGGAGAAAAACGGCTATGCAAAAACACCTATAGTAGATTTTCCTCGGGGAAAATTGGCTATAATTAAGTTATATTTCCGGGGGGAAATTCTATTATATAGCCATTTTTACGGTGGGAAATTCTACTATGGAAATAGCATAGCCATTTTTCCGGGGGGAAAATCTACTAGAGGGAAAAGCTACTCTCTGACAGCCTCCACTGCCATTTCAGAATTTCAGTCATTGCTCTTTATGTTGCTCAGAAGTTTTCATAGTCACATTACATTCAGCTGACTATCGAATATTGTATAATTCCATTATTATTACCTATGGAACGCCATGGCTGTCTCATTAGATCGATCTTCATGATGATCTGTTATGTATCATTATGTACTGTTCAAATTCCCATCATACCGTGTAAACCCAGTTCATGTTATGGCAAATGACTATTATGTGCTGGTACTTGCCATCATGCTTTCTTAAACTACTCTTATTTCCTGTTAGTAAAGCATTATATTATTACTTTCTTGCATGCTGTCTTTGTGCAGCACGGTCCTGTTATGGTCATCTAAAATGCTGTTTTTCGTAAATAAAACATGTTAGACATACTTGGTTACTATTCTTTTGAGTCATGTCATATTATGTGGATGTACAAAGCTGTCTTGCCGTGACATCATTTTATAATGTCAAATAACACGCTGTCTTATGCACTGAAAATATGTAATGTTCACCTTTATCATAACTTAGCAACTTCCAATATTTATTGATCTAGTATAAAGCTGTCTTACTCAAAATGCAATAATCTTTGCTGTCTTTCGTCATGTCTTTTCTAGGTAGCATCCTGTGCTGATATAGAAAGATCCTGCTTTATTTGAAATACGCCTTCTATGACCATTTGCCTCCTATCTTTCTGACGTCGCATCATATGCTTTGGTCTAAAATTCTAACTTGTTTAAAATATGTCTATTATGTTAAGTTTTCATCATATGTGATTAACTCTTTATCGTATTCTTTAATTATTCATCCTGACTTAATATATAAAAAGCAGTTATTCTGGCTCCATGCTCACTTTTGTCCGTTAAACTCATATCATTATACTTTGACATCCTGTCTTTATACTTGTCGTTATGATGTTTAGAATAATTGTAAATGCCGGTACCACACCCGGTTGTCCGGTACTACTAAATACCACGAGACACCACTATATCGGCGTGGGGTTAGTGGGTAGGTAGGGTAGCAGAATGGGTTGGGGTTGTTTGGGATAAAAATGGTATGGTAGAAAAGGTATGGGTAGTGAGAGGGGTAATAATGGGTGTGAGGAAGGAGTGGTGGTGAGGTGGTGGTGAGTAAATAGACTTCGGTAGGATATGTGAATGAGTTTGGATGGATGGCGTTGTGCATAGAGCCGTTAGTGGCGGAAATAGGAATCTGGATGGGGCTGGGTTCGGGTGGGTAAACATTAGGAGTAAGGGTTTAGTTGTGATAGTTATAGACTGGGAGGTGTGTTAAGTAGGGTCGGGAATGTGAAGAGGTTTGGATGGCATGGTAGGGAAAGAGCAAGTGGTGACATTGGGATTAGGGTGAAGCCGGGAGCATGTTCGTAAGATCATGTAGTGTAGGATAGGATATGGTAAAAGAGGGCTTGGGTGGTAGGGGCGTAAATGGGGTGGGGTAGAGTAAGTAGGTAAGGTAGAGTATGTGAAGATGTTTGGATTGCATGGTATAGGGAAGAACAAATGGTGGAGTGGATATCTAGGTAGGGCGAGGGGCATTTGCGTATGGTAATGTAGGGTAGGATGTGATATGGGAAAAGGACTGGGTGGGATTGGGATGGATGAGGGTTGGTTGTGAGATGGTAAGGGTAGTGCAGGGTAGCTTGAAGCATGGTGTTGAATAGGTGTGGGTGTAGGTATAGGCGTTACCATAATGAATAGTAGAATAGAGAAGGGTAGGGAAATGGTTTGGGATGTTGGTGCGTACAGAGGAGGTGGGCGTCAGGATGGGACTTGGTTTGGGTATTGCTGGGTATATGTAGGACAGAGTAAAAAGAGTAGAGCAGAGCAGATCATGGGAGGGGAGGGAATGGTGTGTGATGGTGGTTAGATGGGGCTGAGGCTTGTTGAGTGCCTCTTTATACTTTCAGTAACTGTATTACTTAACGGGTTCGAATTTAATGAGCATTTTTACTTTTGACTTTGGGTAGGTGGGTATGGTGAGATTGGTTTGGTAGAAAGTGGTGAGTTAGGGTAGGGAAAAGTAGGTTAGGGAAGAGATAGGATAGGGTCCTGGGAGTGATTTCAGGGCAGATATGGTGCTAGAGGTAAAGCAGTCTATTCATATTTGTCCTGCCAACCGCCACGCAACACCACGCCCCACCCCACAAACACAAGGCTTGACAAGAGAACATGTCAAACTGACAAGTCATACTAGTTTTTGACAAAGCATAATGAAAATGTACAACATTATAACAATAAGCGGACAAGACAACGTGTCCAACTGACAAGACAGTGTGTTATTTTGACAAGAGATGGTGAAAATGAACAGCATATAATAGCGACTGAACAAGACAGCGTGTCGAACTCACAAGACATAATGAAAATTAACAATACATAATAACGAATGAAGATGACAGCATACAAACCTGACTGGACATAATGGTTTTCAGACATGACATAAAGGTTTTCTGACAAGATAAAATGAAAAATAAACAACATGAAATAACGAGTGAAAAAAACAACATGTCAAGCTGACTAATAAGGATTTTCAGACAATACATTATGAAAATGAACAACATATAATAACGAGTGAAGAAGACAACATGTCGAATTGACAAGGCATAATGATTTTCAGACAAGGCATAATGAAAATAAACAACATATAATGATGAGTGAAGAAGACAGCATGTTAAACCGAAATGATATAATGAATTTTAGACAAGACGAAATGTAAATAAACAGCATATAATAATGAGTGAGAAAGACAGCATGTCCAACTGACAAAACATAGTGTAACAGAACGGCATATAATGCTTGTCCATATTACATAATGACAAGACCGAAAATAAGACAGTTGTGGCGTTCCATAATTACCCATTCGTAGTACACTTATCATGTTATTGTATCTATGTTCTTTTTTTTTTCTTTTTTTTTTGCAGTTTACAATTGTTGTATATATAGGCCCCATATGTTCTTGAGGGCCTCAGGGAAGATTGGCCTCGCCAACAGAGTTACCCTCACTAAATAAAGACATTACTTGCCTACTTATGACAGAGAGACTTGTCATCAAATTGCTTCATCAGTTGTCACAAAAATTGGTGGAGTCATTACAAAACTTCAAGAGTTTGACTGGTCACTCAAGATTAAGTACTTGTCACGCCGCAACACGAGAAAACCAGCAAAGTGGTTGTGCGCCCAGCGCAAACACAGATCAGCCTGGGCATCCGCCAAGTCTGATCAGAGTCCTTCACTGTCCGCATGGAGGTAGTTTAGACCCTTAGCTACCCCTTAAGCGCTTAGGGAATACTCTGCCCAGACTGGACTGATGCCCAGGCTGATCTGAGTCTGCGCTGGGCGCACAACCACTTTGTTGGTTTTCTCGTGTTGCGGCTCAAGTACTTGTCACGCCGCCTCACTGTACAGTGACCTATCAGTGTACAAGTCGAAAGATTTTGCCAGGTGCATTCTTTGACGATAAAATTATCAGCTTCAGCATAATTGAGCCGCGACACGAGAAAACCAACAATGTGGCCGTGCGTCCAACGCAGACTCAGACCAGCCTGGGCATCCGCCCAGTCTGATCAGAGTCTTCGCTGTCCGGATGAAGGTAGCTTAGTCCCTTAGCTACCCTTTAAGTTCTATGCAAAGACTCTGATGAAACTGGGCGGATGCCCAGGCTGATCTGAGTCTGTGCTGGGCGCACAGCCACTTTATTGTTTGTCGTGTCGCGGCTCATTATTATTTCACAGCTTTCATATATTTTCTCACATGTTCGATTATATGTTGAAAATCTGGAACAGTTTTCATTTTCTGCATCCAAAATAGCGGTAACTGCGTCCGATGATCACAACTGCCTCGGTTTCGGTACCCACTTCAGTGACTTACGTTCACACATACACACATCCGCACTAACGTAACTGCTAAATGCCATATACACGGTAAAAAGTCTAAAACTGTGACATTAAAAGAATTACCGTAATTGTCTTCAAAATGGAACTGTTTGTTTTAACAATGCATGAAAGCGTCCAAAGGTGCGAATTGAATGGCAAACAGTGTAATCCTTGATCTGTCTGATCGGAGTCACAGTGTTTTCTCAGGGCTGTCTGTCCCAATATTTGAATCATTATGGTAATCCACAGACTAAATGAGCCGCAACACGACAATACCAACAAAGTAGCATGTGCGCCCAGCGAAGACTCGGATCAGCCTAGGCATCTGCCCATTCTGCTCAGAGTCTTTGCTGTGCGCTTAAAAGGTTGCTAAGAATCTAAGCTAGTGCTATGCGGACAGCGAACACTCTAATAAGACCAGGCAGATGCCCAGGTTGATCGGAGTCGTCGCTGGGCACACATGCCTCTTTGTTTTGTGTGTCGCGGCTTTTAAACTCTTTCGGCGCCAAAGTCGCAAAAATGCGACTATGCAAACAGCGTATATCCAGATCAGCCGGCTCTTAAAAGAGCCGTCTGATCAGGATCTACACTGTTTGCCATTCAAATATGATTTTAAAAAGCCTGATTTTATGAAAAATGTCTTTAGATTGTTAAAATTTCCAATTACAAATCTGTCGTCTGATGATTTGAGCAGACGAAAATTTGTCGTCTGAAAAATTTGGCGCCGAAAGAGTTAAGCTATTTCTGAAACTCTTGCCTCAACGAACTGAGGGAGCAGTTGACGAAACACATCTTCATGAACATTAACTCTTTAAGCACCAAAAAGCAGACGACAAAATTTACGTCTGCAAAAAATTAAAAAAATGCCTTGTCCAAGACATTCAAACACTAGAGTGCAAACAGTATAGATCTAGATGAGGCGGCTAATTTCGTCACTGGTGCTTAAAGAGTTAAAACGATATTTCTCCAATGATCGTTTCGCATAATTGAATTGCGATACAGAAAAATGTAGCCAATCTTTTGTGAACAGCAAGGACGCAGGTCAGCCAGTGCATTCGCGTATCGTCAGTGGAGCTTGAGAAATCTTCCATGGAGACGTGGAAAGTGAATAGCTCAAATGCCGGATAAGCCAGCACAATGGCGCATTCTGGCCAGTGGCTGGCCAGTCGGCACCGATGTGTAAACTGATCTTAGTTTTTTTGTTGTTGTTGATGTTCGTGCTGGATGTAATCATGGCAGCTTTCATGCGACACATCGGGTAGGCGGCACCCGAAAACGCTCGTGCAATCGACGAACGCGCATCAAAAACCGTTAGAAACAGCGTTCTCGATTGCAAATTGGCGAGGACAAAAACCGTAGAAACAGCGTTCTCAATTGCAAACTGGCGAGATTAAAAACGTTACTGGCAGGCGACCAGTGGTGGCCGTTTTTTATTACACATTTTGTCTTGTAATGGACATATAGTGATTAGTGATTCTATATTTTGGTTTAATAAACTAGGGTAACTGTCGTTATTATACTGATTTATTTTTTGAAATAAACTATAACATGTGCCTGTGACAGATCCTCAAATTAGGTCACCAAAACGCATTGAAATACGAGCTTAGCGTACCAGTGATGGCCGTCACGATTGCAGTGCTTTGAATGATGCATTTTTCAGAACCTCGTTGTGGATTTAAACTTTGATGATATGTCATTGTAAGTCTGTGGTCTTTGTCAGAGCACGTTCAGCACAGACAGAATATAAGCAACAGTCAGAAACGGACTTTAAAACTCTGACGTAGTCATTTCGTAGGCACACGCTTCATTACGTCGAAAACAAACATAAATAATGGTTACACGTGTGCTGTCATTTACAAGAATTTAGATGCTTTTTTGCAGGCTGGTTGCAGGTTATACCTTTTTTCGTCATAGGTAAACATTAATAAAGCAATTTTTTCATGTTTATTTCTGTATTTAATTATGTGTGCATCATGGGTTGTGATCCCCGGCAAGGCAATAATGTTGGCATGAGGGTAGCTTGGGGAAATAATATTTTGCCTTCTGGGGAGATAATTTAACCAGTCTTTTTTGTGGGAGTTTCTTTTGTTTCCTTTTACGAAATGGCCAAATCTGAGACGGATCAAATACGTAATTGCGCATGCAAAATGCAAACGGCCACCACTGGTACGCGGCCACCACTGGTCGCACGCCAGTAGAAACAGCGTTTTCGATTGCAAATTGTCGCCAATTTGCAATCGAAATAGCTGTTTTTAACGTTTTTGATCCGCGTTAATTGATGGTTAAGAGCGTTTTCGATTGCCGCCTACCCGGTGTGGTATGTTTGCAATGTATGTATACACCGGTAAAAACAAACGTCATAGCGCAGATATAAGAAACATTTATTCGAGATTTTTGGTGAAAAATAAAGATTGAACCGTCTTCAAAAATATACTAGGTAGGCTTGTAGCGCTAAAATGAGGATGTCACCCTTTGTATAGCTTAACTTTCTGTTCCTCTCGTTTCAGACTTTTATTTTTTTGCGAATTATTTTGTGGCTAACAGACTGAAGAATGGCTAGTGTACTGTGGAAACAATCTGCATTTGCGTTGGTGAAACCTGCAACCCCGTTTTCCTCGTCATTGAAAAGCGTCCTTTGGATATGGTCAAGATCGGCGTCCTCAACAAAGTCAAAGTTTAAGGTCAAGGAGGAACGCATTTCGAAAAACATGTTATTGAGGACACTAGAACATGGATCACGTGACGACATGCCGTTGGTATTGATGTTTGATTGGCTGTTTGCTAAACCAGCAGCGATTGCAAAATATAGTAATCTGTATCATGGAAAAGGCATGAATGTCATTGTAATAAATGGTAAATTACGTCATTTTCTATGGCCGCCTACTGGATTTAAGTTGGTTGACAATGTTTTGGATTATGTCATGATAGAGAGGTCCGGCAGGGAGAAGTTGTTAGTCCATGCTTTTTCTATCGGTGCATATCTTTATACTCTAATGATGATCCATGCCAGTGACGTAGAGAAATATAATCAGTTCAAGACAAATGTAGTAGGACAAGTTTTCGACAGTGTTGTTATCGGTAACTATGACAACATGTCAACAGGAATCGCTTCCACATTCACTCGGAACAAAGCTGTGAAATCATCGACTTTGTGTTTAATGAATGCATATTATAACATGACCCGGAAACATACTCGGGACAGATATGACGAGTTTGTGCACTATTTCATTCACAACCCGATCCAAGTCCCAACACTGGTATTTTATGCACTGAATGACCCTATGTCGGACCACAAGCCGTGGGAAATATGATCAGTACCTGGAGAAATAAGTTCCCATCGTTTCATGTTAAGGAGAAATGTTGGGAAAAATCAGTTCATGCTGCTCATATTAAATTTCATGAACAGGAATATGTGAACAATTGGGAAGAATTCATGCGAAAGATTATTTCATAGTGATCTTTACCTGTTTACTGATTAATGCTTTTGCAAGAAGCAAACCATTTCACCCAGACATACCATTTTTAGACTTCGATTACTACACACATGTATAGTGCTAATTCATTTTATTTTATTATCAGTTGTTTTTTTTTTGTTTTGTTTTTGTGTGACAGTGTGTACACGTTGTACACCCAACAACAACAACAAAAAAAAAAGGCTAGCAAATTATCACTTTTGAGAAAACTCTTATTAACACTGTGATCTGGCCCCGAGGTTATAAAACTTTTTTCATGCTCAACTCGGACTCAGCTAAGCATGAAATTTTAGTTGCTAATAAATGGCAAATTATTGATAAGTACAGTTTTGGAAGGACAGTCGGCGCCAGGTGTGTGCAACAACTGTGGTAACGTACCGCTAAGCCACTTGGGGAACGTCGTTAGGAGAATTGAACAGAACAAATAAGTACATGAGTTGTTGTTTGTTTGTTTTTTGCTGAGTTAAGCTGAGCGTGAAATTTTAATGCCAACATTAGTTGGCATTTTCATATTTATAAGCAGAGAAAAGTTCATGCTTAGCTGGGTTGAGCACGAAATAATGTTTTATAACCTCGGGGCCTCAAATTGATTGCACGACTCTTTAATCCCCGCCGCATCAGCAGTGCTGGAAACTCGCAAAATTTATGTGCTGGCCCAAAAGCTTAACACGCCTAGCTTTCAGTGGCCCAAATTATCCACTTAGTATCTAAAGTTCCCATTCATTTAGTATTGCCAGAAAGATAAATTTGGGCCACTAAAGGTAATATTTTTTAGATTTCAGCTGGTGGCCCGAGACAAAAATTAGGAGCATTTGGCCACTGCGCCACTGGCCATTTCCAGCTTTGCGTCAGTTAATAGTTTGACCATTAGTTAAATAGAGGATCTTACACGAGTGGTCATTTCATATGAATTTATGAAACGATCCTTCGGCGAGTTTCATAAATTTCATATGAAATGACCATTAGTGTAAGATTATGTTTATCATCATATGACCCTTTAAAATGGGATTTTAACGCCTTCCAACTGAACATTATTTCAATAAGAGAACGCATTGTTGACATTGACGTTGTCAGTGACGTTACGTGTACGCGCCAAAGTGTTATTACACGTATGGTCATGCGATTTTTATGACACGACGTTATCCACTGAATAACAGCGACGTCATATGATAATTTTGTTTACTATATTTTGACCTCGTATTACATGTTACACATGTACTGAGAGAAATGAATAAACTTGTAAACTTGATTATCCTAAACTGTTAAGCTAGTTGCATTGTCTGACAATGTAACAAAAAATTACCGGTAAATGGCAAACTGTGTAGACCCTGATCAGACTTCGAGGCACTTGGAATACTGATGATGCTAAAAACTTGTTCTAAATTGTCAGGGGTCAAAATGAATATAATAAAAAAGTCAGGTTATGAAGAAAGGCAAAAATGAAATCATAAACAAATTTTAATTTGAAGTGAAAGGTACACTCATTTGACCTATTCCGGTGGATTCACCTATTCCGGTGTATCCTGTTTCTTTCTCTGCAACGAAACAAGCTAGAAGCGAAATGATTTTTAGGTAATTACTTTCAATATTTATTTGTCAAACCCACATATATTAAGGATCTCATTTATCAATCAAAGATACGGAAAACTGAGTTTAAAAGTGGCTGGTAATGCACATTTAACAAGAAAAATGACAGATGTTTTCAGGCCAACTGTGAAAATGGGGTCGGACAATATTTGTGTAAACAAATATGTCGTAAACCTATATGTTTGTCGATTGCTCATTTTATTAGCTATCTAAACCGATTGATATCAAAATGAAATAAAATCAGTTACTTAGGTTTATTGAAATTTTAATTTATTAGCTCATTTAGCCTATTCCGGCGGATAGTATATTTGGGTAATGTCTCTGAGTTCTGAAATCCATATTAGTGCTGCATTCTCGTCATGCAATTTGAATATGTAAGTAAAATTCCATAAGGCTTTATTTTGAATTGTCATTTATCATAGAATCCTGGATAAAAATATCAAAAAGTGCACTTACGGGCACTGAACCACCGAAATAGTTTTTCAGCTAAGCGGTGGGTATAATCAGATGTTTTAAATAATCAATTATGTCAAATAGACATTTGTTTGCATAAAATCGTCTTTCATCGAGCTAGTAATAATCCGACAGTTTACTTTTGGGGCGCCCCTCGGTGGTTCTTTCGAAGGTGCGTCGAAATAGGATAAAAGACAACATCTAGTTGTCGTCAGATTTGCCTATCTTCCTCAAATAGTTTGTGAACCCAAACAAAGTGCCTTAAACAAGAGGCTTTTATTTATTTACTGACACAAATAAATTAAAAAATTACAGTGTATTTAGACTGTAGCGCACGGTCGACTGAAACGTGCGTCGGAATAGGTCAAATGACTGTATAATTTTATGTTTTATCTTTAACAAACAGTAGTAAAAGAATGGCATAGCATTTATTTGAACTTGGTGTTGACATCCGGTTACGACGTAACTTACGCTACTAGTACATAAACATGGCGCAATTCAAGGTATTTTCATGCATATATTTAATTCATGTGTTGTAAGAAACACTTCCATTTTTTCTGAAAACGGTTTCTGAGACTGCAGGTCATCCGTTGACTTAAGTCGAACGTCCAGCTTTCAGAGTGACGGTAACGTCAGTGCATGCATTCCAAATTCATGATTCCTTTCATTTTCAGAGACATTATGTAGCATTATGACCGTAATGCAAAAAGTTTTATGTGATTTTTCTCTGACTATCAGGGTAGATTGTCTACACTATTTTTTACGGGAAGTTACTTACATACCCCTCTGCACACCCACAAAACATGATAAAATACAACAAAAAACAACAAAAAATCATGAAACTGTAGAATATATGTTCTTCGAACTTTACAAGTTCGGTCGAGTGGAAAATATTGCATGTGATGCACATATGTAACAGCAATATATTGACATACACCGTATGTGGGATTTCTCAAAACGCAATAAATGACGGGAAAATACATGTAAAAACCTTTAAGTTTCTCTTTTGTTAACATAAATATGGCAGATGCGCAGGCTGATTTAAGGTGTATCAGTATTCATCTGCGTGTTGCCCGCCATATTTACAAAGGAAACAGGTTGTATGGCTTCCTGTTGACGGCGCTCTTCACTGAACGGACGCGGGCATGGACGCCGCCAGTTTGCAGGTGATGCCCCCACGTCCTGCCGCACCCCCTGCCCTTCTCTATCATACCACCCTCTACACAGTTGACTTATAACAGGGAATTAAATTATTTGAGAATGACTTATAGGTTTGAGAAAACCTCAGTTTTCCATTATCACAATTTCAGGTTGCATCTTACTTATAATTTGAGAGGAACATGGCATACAATGTATGCCATGCTCCTCTCGAATTATATGTGAGATGATACCATCGATCTGTTACCATAGCAATTATGGGATTACAAACTATTGTGCATAGACTCTGATCAAACTGGGCGGACGCCCAGGCTGATCTGAGTCTGCGCTGGGCGCAAAACTGCTTTGTTGGTTTTGTCGTGTCGCGGTTCAATTATGATTTCACAGTTTTCATGTATTTTCTCAATGTTCGATTACACGTCGAAAATCTGGAACGGTTTTCATTTTCTGCATCCAAAATAGCGGTAACTGCATCCGATGATCACAACTGCCTCGGTTTCGGTACCCACTTACGTTCACACATTCGCACTAACATAGCTGCTAAATGCCATACCCACTGTAATAAAAGCATCGCAAACGACTGCGTGATACTCCGCCACTGCGAACCTTTTTCACACACCCATTTTTCCAGATTTATGCATGTATAAAGCCGGGGGCAGGGGAGATAACTCCCATGGGGTAAATTTGAGCATCACTGGAGGCTTTCATCACTCTGATCATTTGCTGAAAGTTTCAGAAAAAAGCTTTTGTTACTTCGATCATGTTTGTGAAGTTTCATCATGATACTCAAAGTAGTAAAGGAACTAGAGGCCTGAAACCATTTTTTGTACATTGACAAGTGCCATAACTCTGTCAGAAATTAACGAAATTTGCCCATTAACAATCCCAAGCGAGACATTCTCGGAACAAATGCACATGCAAAATTTGAAGGAAATCCATTAATAAATACTTAAGTTATCGAACGGAAACGAAGTGCGGACGGACAGACGGACGGACGTACGTACTACGGACGGACACACGGACGGCCAACGTGAAAACATAATACCCCGCCACTAACGTGTGGCGGGGTATAAAAAGTCTAAACACTGGGACATCAAAATGATTACCGTAATTGTCTTCCAAATGGAACAGTTTGTTTTAATAGTGCATGAATGCGTCCAAGAGGTGCGAATGGAATGGCAAAACAGTGTAAACCTTGATCAGTCTGCAGTCTAATCTTGAGTTTGCAATGTTTTCTCTGACTTGTCTGTCCCAAAATTTGGAATTATTATGCTAATCGACAGACTAAATGACCTTTCTGAAACTGTTAGGGGAGATTCGGGTAACTTCGGACAGCGGGTAAATTCGGACAGTGACATTTTCTCCTTTATATGGCAGTTGTCTGGAACTAAAACAAAAATTAAATGGCCAAACAGAGAAAATCCTGATGCGACGGCTCATGATGAGCCGTCTCATCTGGATTTTTACTGTTTGCAACTGTATGTCCGAATTTACCCGCCTGTCTGAAGTTACCCGACTCTCCCCTACCTCACCGAACTGAGGGAGCGTCTTCTTGAACCTTCTTCGAATAAATGAACTGCTATCAGAAAAGGGTAGTCAATCTTTTTTTGAACAGTAAGGACTCTTAGTTGCTATGGTAACATATATATGACGCATGGCAAACAACGTATGCCATGCTCTGCCATTTTTTCATTGACTTTAAAAACTGAAATTCTTTCAACAGAAACTCCAGATTTTCTCAAACAAAGAATTATTCTCAAGTCATTTAATTCTGTGTTTTATATCCCTCATTTTTTCCCAATTCATGAGAAATTCTCAGCCGCCTCAGCTGGATCTACACTATGCGCAAACTCAACTATTTTCATTTTAGGCTTTTTAAGCGTTCAGTCAGCAGCCTAAGCATCTAGAAGGAGCAAAACCCAATAATATTTAACTATTTGAGCCACGACACGACCAAACCAACAAAGTGGCATGTGCGCCCAGCGAAGACTTATATCAGCCTGGGCATCCGCCCAGTCTGATCAGAGTCTTACTTGTGCGCTTAAAGGGTAGCTAAGGGTATAAGCTAGCTCCATGCGGACAGCAAAGACTTCGATCAGTCTGGGCGGATGCCCAGGCTTATCTGAGTCTTCGCTGGGCGCACATGCCACTTTGTTGGTTTTGTCGTGTCGCGGTCCATTTATACATTGAAATGTTCCACAGAAGGGAGTGCAGAAACAAAATTAGTAAATAAAGAATTGCGCAATTGTTAATGAAAATGTGTGATATTTGATTCTGTTCGTAATTGTACAAATATGAAGAAATAACAATGCTATTCAGTCTTTAGAAGTTAGCCGCGGTAAACATATTAGCATAATTAAAAGGATATTCGATTTTAACGCTCGTCCATTAAGTCGTTTTAAACTTATTTCACATTGCTTAAGCAAATATTTAGCAGGTCAGTTGAAATACCACTGTTTATGGTGTCTGTTGATTTTTAGGAATGGTCGATTGGTGATTATGCTGTGTCATTGATGCTGTTTATAAAATGAGCCGCGACACGACAAAACCAACAATGTGGTTGTGCTCCCAGCGCAGACTCAGATCAGCCTGGACAACCGCCTAGTCTGATCAGAGTCTTCGCTGTCCACATGGAGGTAGCTGAGACCCTTAGCTACCGTTTGAGCACGAAGAGTCTGGTCAAACTGGGCCGATGCCCAGGCTGATCTGAGTCTGGACTGAGCGCACAACCACTGTGTTAGTTTTCTCGTGTCGCGGCTCAAATAATCTTGAAGGGGAACGAACGCAACAATGGAAAAAGTGTGAATGAACGGACAGAGAACTCATGGCTGCTTGTTATATAAATGAACGTTAGCAAACTTAACGTTTAGTGGAGCGGGATATAGTGAAAATACTTCAGTTGATGATACAAGCATGGAATTTACAGGATAGCAGGTACATGGCATGCACTTTAACATAAGATCGTGGGCCACTTGAAATTATGTCATTTTCAAGATCACTGGGTGGGAGCGTACAGTACAAGTGACCGGTTGTCCCGATCTGTATAGTGGACGCATCTTTGTCCCAATATGTCGGGTAAGTTTCAAAATTGTTTATTTTTGTGTTTAAAATCATTGAGTGTGGGTATAACAGCTTGCTCGACAAGCCTTAATACAGATCTTTTCGACATGTCACCTTAATTTTCTGTAAATTGTTATGATATGCTTTATTTTCACATTTAATTTGAGAAAATCACTACTCTACTTTCGATTTCGAAATCTGCGCCGGTACCATTTCTTCAAAACTTGCCATCAATTGTATATGAAACAACCGTGTTTTCTTTAGAAATATTTTATGGTGTATTTAGGTTCAGGATTAATTAATCTTGTTAGATATCATGCTAGGTAAGGGCAATTATTTTCAAAGAAAACGAAAGAGGGGTGAAACACTATTCTGTATCGTGGGTCGTAAAACCGATTGTCAGTGAGACATCCCATACAGTCAGAAAAATTTGGGGATGCTCAGCTTTGCTTGTCTTGTGGATTCGTCCCGTACTTAAAGGATACTTATCATGGGTAAATCTCTTAATAGATCATTAATCTATCTTACAAAGGGATTAACTAACATTTTTTTCAAATTAAAACGCTAACTCGGCCGATTTTCTGGTTACACGTGACGTGATCTGATTACAAACACCAGTGATTTGCAGATAAAAATACGAATTTAGAGCAAAGAAAGCAACATCTAGCCATCTCCAAAGATGACCATAATGGAAAACATAAATAGAGAAAACACTCTTACCAAGTGGTTTACATCCAAACAATAAAAGAAAACACATTTCACACAAACACATCCTGAAGGTCATACGGACAAAGATTTGCCCACTATACACATCGGACAACGGTGCACATGTACTGTACGCTCCCAACCAGTGAAGATGGCCGCCCCAAAAACAAAATGTCCGCCAATTTTATGTACTTTTCAACACATTGTTTAAGGTAATAGTCCAGGGGGCCGTTGGCATGCATGTTTATTTTGTGCCCTGATTATAGTCGCCTAGAGCAGTCACTTAGGAGTTGCAAAATGGTTGTTGCCAGTTTTTCTTTCAACACTTTACCGAAAAAAATGGCCAAAGTGGTGGGTGGGGTAACACTGGTCCATTACAGCACCAAAAAGCAATAAACGCCATGTAGAAAATACTTTGTGTCATAAATATCCCTTTTAAAATGTTCTAATACATAAAAAGCAAACTGAAGTCTGGAAATGATGATCAAAAAGCATGATATATTTGTAACGTATATAACTGTAACTAAAATACAAATGACCAATGAGAAACAGACCAACCGGTGGAATGAAATTTTTACATGTGGCCCTAAATGAGCATAATCTATTGCTCTTATTTGACTCATGCTCATTTCAACTTTGACAGAATTCCTTGATATCTTTTGAATCAGTTAGGTTGCAGTTAGTAGTGGCAATATCATTTGAAGACAGAATGTAAATTATTTCTTATGAATTTCTGGTGAGAAAGTAAAACTAGCTGTAGTTTGTATTATGTCTTAAATTGAAAAAGTGTACAAGTACGCATGTAAATGCCATTCTTATATTCATAAGACTGTTATAACTTTGGGTTGTATCTGAAAGGCACCCAAACGGTAACATTACGTAACAGAATCGAAATCGGTCCATGGAAGAATAATCCAGGGTCATATGTAATAAAATGGGGTCCTTGTTTAGACATGAACTTCAATTTAATGTGTTATCATAATCATTAAAGCAGTCTTTCAGCACCTCAAAAATGATTGTTGCTATATCATTTTATGTGTTTTACCTAGAAACTGACCAAAGTAACGGGTGGGATAACAGCGTGTTACAGCAGCAAACTGTTACAAATGAAATGTAGGGAACAATTAACGTTATAAATGTAAAGAGCAACAAAAATTATGATGATTTTTTTTATATTTAAATAAATAGAAATATTGACATATTTAGAAAAAGATAGTCATCAGTCAAATAAGACCAGTAACGTACATAACCGAGACTAAATCACAATCGCTGGAATGAATTTTATATGATTGGTCCTTAATCAACATACTCTGTCACTTTTCTTTAAACCATGTTGAAAGAATTGCTTGCATATTTTGAATTAGTTAGGTAGCAGTTAGCTGTGGCATTTCCAACTGAAGAGAAAAGTTAACTTTTCTTTAGAATTTTCCCCGATATTGACGAAAATATCTAACTGTAGATGATATAGCCTTTCAGTGTAGTTGTTTAGGTCTTAAGTTTACACATGTGAAGCAGCCATAAAGAAACACCACTGTTTATACCTCCAAGTCTGATAATGTGGGATTGTCCTGTATTTGAAAGGCATTGTTACAGTGACATTATGGTACATATCTGTAATGTATTTGGAATAAGTTTTTTTTTATTTGAGTAAGTTGTTTTCAAAGGCTCAAATCTTGGATGCCAGAAAGCATTTAACTTACCATTGGTATTAGGACAGCAAATATTTACTTTTTTACACTCACAAGAACTCAACGTGAACATCTGAAGCATTTAGAATTTTCTTAACATTTAACGTGACTTACAGCAACATCACAAAACGCATCATTTAAAATCTTGAGGGACAAGTATAATATGTATAAGTTGATCTAACTGAACCATGTCTAGCTTTAGAATTATCATACGAGAGATACCTGTTTCCCTACCTGTGCTGTCTACCGAGACAATCAGGAACCTACATGCAAAAATGGCTGAGGCAACTGATAAAGTATCGACTCACTTGATAGTTATTAACATCGTGCTTGATTGTAATCAACGTTACCTTTTTGTGTTACTCCCATTAGTTACACTGCACCATATAATCACTTTGTCAATTAAGCAATGGAAAATGATATACTTTAGGAGACACATATAAAGCGTCTTTTCATGAGTCTGTTCATGACGTGTATCTCTCATTGTAACATTACCAAGATCTATTTGGTCAGAAAATTCTGTACAGCCCCTGTTTGTTTTCTGATACATTATTACCAATACATTTAAAAGTGTAACGAAAGACAAATTTAGTTTTGATCATTCGACTTTTTATATGTATGCTTCTTCTATCATTGTATTGATATAAATGGTATCAGAAAGCTGCATTTTCTTACTGTATATGAAGTATCCGGTCAAGACTCATTCAGTAAGACTTCATTAATAAGCAGTTAACCCCTGTAATTATTGCTAAACAATGATTAATAATAATAATAATTATAGCTATAGCTTCAAAGTCAAGGAGGTCATCTGAAAATAGATATATCAAGATTTGTCCTTGACATCAGTAGTATGCATTACCTTATCATTTACTAATTTTTAATTCAGAACTAAATGTATTACTGTTTAAGCATATGAGATATGAGGAATTTATAAATTACCCAGTAATTGGTTGTATACATTATTCGATATGTTATCCTTCTCTTTGTTTTGATACCGTACGGCAAAGTGAAACTACAGGTCATTACATTCTTTAGCGCAACTGGTATTTGCCCAGATATATCCCGCATCAAATATGCTGTCGTTTTGATTTGCCACTTCATTTTATGGCTTAGAATTCTGTAGAACTCGGTCCCTTAAAACGTAAAATATTCGTCAAATTAAAAGTCCTGAAGCTGGTTCCATGCTAAATCGACTCATTATCCAACCGACTATATATTGCTTTATTTGAAGCATGTATACAAATTATTTGCTGGCTTATAATTGCAGCATTTTTTTCTCAAATGAAATTTATCTGTTATGCATTTTTTGATTATACAACAAAATGTCACGTATTATACTGTCTTAAGAATCGTAAGACTAAGTAGCTGGGCATAATCATTAAAGGTGCAGATATATGCTATTAGAAATAAACAAGCAGCAAAACCTGCTGTGCGTGTATGGAATTTGCTAAGTCTCCATTTATTAGCATTTGCAATATTCTGAGTTTCGTCGTATATAAAACGTACCCAAGGAAGTCCCTAAATTAGTTATAAGCTGATTGTTCCAAGAAAACAGTGTTTTTAAGAAGTGCCAGGATATTAAATTCATAATTGTTCTCTGAGAGACAATGAAGAAATTCCGTAAGCCGTATTATAATGGACTAACTCATAAATTAAAGTTATTTACGTCACTACAAGTAGTACTAAATGAAAAGAAAACATACTAAAATGTATTTGCTAATACTTAACGATGATTCTATGGAGAAACTGCATTTGAAAATAAAAAAAGTAGTGTACCTTAAAATTATATGACTCTAAATTAAATACACATAGGTAACGTATATAATCGATGCTTATGGCAAAAGAGTTGTTAGAAAAATTGACAACATGGGCTTTTCCATTGTGAACACTCTATTGTTGACGTTTTACATGTATATATTGCCAAAAAAATAACACACATGCCCACGGGCACTACATATGCCTGCGGACAATAAGCATGTCATAAATTAAAACGATAGCATTTTGAAACTTGGCGGCCATCTTGAAAATGGATGATTTTTAAGTGACCCACGATCATTTTTGAATCTGGGCCATGTAAGGAACATTTAGTGAAAATTTCATGCTTGTATCATCAAGTGAAGTATTTCCTTAAATTTTCTAAGCCGCTCCACTAGTTGAGCGCAAATTTAATCCACAATTTTAAGATTTTAAGCCTGAATATCTTTCTTAAAAGATTTAGAAAAATATTCACGTTTGAAGTTTGAAAAATGTCGGGACGGGCATGGACACCGTCAGTCTGCAGGATGCAGGTGCTGTCCCGTTCCAGCGCCTAACATACCAGTACCCTCCCTCGACACATCTTTTATACTGAACAAAACAAGAACCCTTACAACAACATTCAGATCATTTCTTTTCGGCGCCAAAAAAGCAGACGACAAAATTTACACCTGCAGAAGTTCAAAACAATGTCTCGTCCAAGCTATATTGAGAATTCAAAGATTATTTGGCAAGCAGAGTAGATCCAGATGAGGCTGCTCATTATGAGCTGCCTCTTCTGGATCTACACTGTTTAAAAACTCAAATGTATTGGTCTGTACCTTAAGGGTTAAAGTTCATGTCTAGAAAGCTGTAAAACTGTTTCAAGGACAGCAGTTATTAGTGGCAGAGCTCCGGATCAGAAAGGAGCGGGGGCAGGGGGTGGGGGGTGGGGGTAGGGGGGGTGAAGATAATTTAAAGATAATTTTTCTTATTTCTCAACAAAAACATGTGGCCTCTCATTAGAACCGTCTCGGCGAGACGGTTCTAATGAGTGGTCACAATATATGTTTTAGCTCACCTGGCCCGAAGGGCCATAGTGAGCTATTGTCATACCAATGCGTCCGGCGTGCGTAGTGCGTCGTCCGTCAACACCTAAAAACAAAATAAAACTACTGGTCCCATGGTTCTCAAATTTCACATGGAGCATGACCTGACTCCAGGGTCTCAGAATTGTAAAATTGGGTCAGGTTGAAATTCCAAGATGGCCGCCGTTACTAAAAATAGCAAAAACATTAAAATCAACTTCTTCTCCAGAACCACTAGGTATATTTGTCTGAATTTTGGCATGGAACATCAGTGAAACTTTGGTATTCAAAATTGTAAAAAATGAAAAAAAAACATCTGTAGCGGAGTTTTGTCACAGTGACCTACTTTCCGTTTACGAGTGTAATTTTGCTCAAATGCCAATGTCAAAAAACGACTTATTCAAACAACTTCTTCTCTAAAACCACTGAACCCATGGGTCTCAAATTTCACATGGAGCATGACCAGACTGCAGGGTTTCAAAATTATAAAATTGGGTCAGGTCAAGAATCCAAGATGGCCGCCGTTACTAAAAAAAGCAAAAACAAGAAAATCAACTTCTTCTCCAGAACCATTTGGTATATTTGGTTGAAAATGTGCGTGGAACATTAATGTTGGAATTAACGTGGACGTTGGAATTAAGAATTGTAAAAATAAAAAAAAATCTATAGCGGAATTAGGTCACAGTGACCTACTTAGCATTTACAAGACCGATTTTGCTCATATGTCAATATCTCAAGAAAATGCAATCAATTCTGGTGAGAGTTGGTCAGAAATGGTCCTTGAATGGAATTATTTCAATTTTGTGCCAGTTGACTGTCCAAGATGGCCACCCTGGGGGCCGTTACTAAAAATAGCACAACCATAAATATGACAATTACTCAAGAACCCTTGAATGGAATTGGACAAAGTTTGTGTCAGAGTGTTCCTTGCATGAAGCGGTTTCGATTAATTGCAATTTGGCATTCCAAGATGGCGGCTATCTGCCGTTACTAAAAATAGCACAAATCATAAAAATGACAATTGCTCAAGAACCCTTGACTGGAATAGGACCAATTTTGTGTCTGATCGTTTCTTGCATGAAGCTGTTTCGATTAATTGCAATTTGGCATTCCAAAATGGCCGCTATCTGCCGTTACTAAAATAGCACAAAACATGAAAATGACAATATCTCAGTAATCGCTGAATGGATTTTGAAGAACTTTGTGTCAAAATGATTCTTGCATTGATAACTAACTATAGACCATTCATGTTGGCCTCTGGTTACTAAAAATAGAAAAATTTGAAAATTAGAAATTCTCAGTGGAACTGGACTAATTTTGTGTCAGAATGGTCCTTTCATTCATTAAGTATTTTCGATTTTTTGCATTTTGGCATTCCAAGATGGCCGCCATCTGCCGTTACTAAAAATAACACAAAACATGAAAATGACAATATTTTAGTAACCGTTGAATGGATTTAGACGAAATTTGTTGCAAAATGATTCTGCATTGAGGTGTTTTAACAATTAACAAATATAGACCCGTCAAGTTGGCCTCTGTAACTTAAAATAGCAAAATATGAAAATTAGAAAATTACAATGAAACTGGACCAATTTTGTGTCAAAATGGTCCTTGCATGAAAGCTTTTGGATTTTTTGCATTTTGACATTCCAAGATGGATGCCATCTGCCGTTACTTAAAAAAATAGCACAAAACATGAAACTGACAATATCTCAGTAACCCCTGAATGGATTTTGATGAAATTTGTGGCCAAATAATGCTTGCATTGAGGTGTTTCAGAAGTAAATATATAAAGACCAGGCAAGTTGGCCTTAGTTACTAATAGTAGCAGATGGAAAAATGAGAAAATCTCAGTGGAATTGGACTAATTTTGTATCAGAATGGTCCCGTTGCACAATAGCCAGGTGAGCGATATCAGGCCTATTTGGGCCCCTTGTTATGGAGAAATATGGAAAACTATCCCTAAATTATCCCTTTACCCTTCTTATCTGGAGCGCTGAGTAGGCATATGTATAATGTATAAAGTCTTTGATATTTAAAAACCTCACACAATGCTATTTTTACCGTTCTCTCAACAGTTTTGCTTCACCCTAACAATGTACTGTACGACCTTTATATGTGTGCGTTCCCTGAAAAGATCTTTGTATTACATATATAAAGATATCATGATTTTGCACCAAATGTACCAATTTGACTTTTTAAGACATGTCTTTGTATCGGTGTCGTAATTTGTATTCTTATTCAAAGTGTTGGTGCCATACACCCATGCAACCGTTACATTTTATCGCATTAATTTACTCGGTTTTATCATATCATTGGTTTAATAAACTAGGAATTCTGTGACTTGTAAGATAAAAAGAAGAAGAAGAAGAAGAAGAAAAAATAAACACTTTATCTATTTGTAACCTTGTCTGCGCAAGTGCACCTCAGTTAATATGATATTCACTTAATATGATAGTTATTAGAAGTAAAAAGATATGCTTAATACAATCAAATCCCACATTCCGCTCTCAAAACCAATAGGGAAAGAAGCACATACACACAGAAATTGACACAAGTTTACGAAAGACACGCACAGTAAACCGAATGAGCAGCTCTTTCCCAAACAGCCGGATGGTCATTCAGCTACCCCATTAACAGCATCAACAGCTATTTTTACTTATTTTGTATTTTAATTACAAAACAAAACAAAACAAAACAGAAGGCAGATTGGGCAGCAATACAGGTGACCAAACCGCCAAATACCATAGACAAGCGGACACAGCGCACCCAAACCGCGCCCTCTGCTATTGCAGTGGTTTGAAACATTAAGTTAGCTGTTTGGTTCGCATAGTTATAAGAGTCTATCAACGTGATAAGTGAATGTCAGTTTTTGAGAACAGTAAAGCGATATCTATGTAAAGATGATTGATTGATAATTTCACTTTTGTTCCACATTTCACAAGATTTTATTAGTCAAATAACGCGTATATCAAAATTTAGCCAATAATATCAAAGGTCAATGAATATTTAATCTTCGTTTTTCCCGTGGTACTGCACTGCGTGAATACTAGCGCTCTGTTAGAATGTTAATTCAAAATGTTTCTCTTGTTTGCAAATTTACAATGGAAATTTTATCGAAAAGAGATGCAGCTATTCAAGACTTTCCCTTTTTTCAGTGTGGATCTACTTTCGATTTCTCTTTCGGTTTAATACACACAAATATTGTAACTGTTTTGGAATCAGGTCAATCTCAAGATTACCGCGGTCCATTCAGAAATTTCAAACTGGATAGCTCAGTCTTGAGATAGGTCACTGTCGCTACCCAGTGCCAAAATTACGGTTGCGGGTGCCTACCGACATCGCTCATTTGAGTCATATTCATGAAAGTTATTGTCAACTCTGACCCTCGTGACGGATTTTTCTATCCACACCTCACACCCATGATAGATACTTATATTCTCATAAATATCAAATATCTGCTGACGCTTTTTTTCACTGCCATATATAGTTGCATACAAATATGGATGATATATTGAGACTCCGTTATTTTGGTTAAAAGACATACAAAACTTTTCTTGGCGACTATTTATTGTTTATCTTTACAGGCAAAGCAGAATAATTGATTGCAATTTATTTTCCATTCCCCGTGGAGCTTCAACAAACCAGAAACAACAACTTAGCTTTTTTGTTGAGAATGTTTTAGTACAAAGAGTTGAAATTCATTAGTATGTCTATTCTATTTTTTCTTTCGGAAATACTTTCATTTCGACATTAGTCTACCGAGTTTCTTAACTTTATACTTATTGGATTACTGTTTGATAAATCAATTACAGACTTTAACTTTGGATATAGTATACTTCAAATCACTTGTTATTTAGAAAATTGTATACAGTAACAGTGGGATACAGATTACATAAGTCGTAGACTTTCTTCTGAATCCCTTTCAAGCTACTGTACAGAGTTATTGTTCTTGAAAGATTGTATTGTTCATGTTGAATAAAATATTGTTTACACTAACTCTGCACCTAGGGACATATTACAAAACACACTTTCATTTAATCAAAGCCGATTATCTTTTTTAAAGATATTTCTTGTTCATTTATTTAAGATTGCAGTCCCGTGAGACAGTATTTCAGCCTATAGCGAGCCATCTCCCAAAGAATGGGAGAAAGAACAGATACGTAGGATAAGACCAGAGAAAAACTAGCGAGAAACGTTGCCAACCGCATCTTCTGCAGGCACAGTGTGCCCTTGTCCTACTTTTAGACAATTGAAGTAGGGCGCCAAAATGCGCAGTGTTTCACGGCTTCGTTGCCCGACACCTTCTGCTTGTTAGGAGCCCGTCATTGAAAATAAATGCGCATTGCTGAAAAGGCACTTATCTATTTTCCTATTTTTTTCAGTAACTACAGCTTTATAAACTTGCCATGGCTTTCTCTGTATAGATACTCGTCGTTACTTCCGCCGCGCCGCGTAGCGCAATCGGTAGGGCACCCGACTCATAAGTCAGAGGTCCTGGGTTCAAATCCCGGTCTGGCCACATACTTTCATTTCTCCTTCCGCTGATTCAGGAAGGACAGTTGTCAGTTACTGGCGAATGTATGTGCACTTAGTACTGGATAACCGCTTAGGAGGTCTAAGCCTGCCCAGGAATAGTGTGGTTAGGTTAACTGACCGTCCCTACATGACCATAGCTGTTTACCGTGGACGTTAAGCAACAAATCAATAAATCAATCGTGACTACTTTCAGATGTTCGTTTCAGATGAATGTAAATTTATTTGAGCCGCGACACGACAAAACCAACAAGGTGGCATGTGCACCCAGCGAAAACTCAGATCAGCCTGGGCATCCGCCCAGTCCGATCAGAGTCTTCTCTGTCCACATGAAGTTAGCTTAGACCCTTGGCTACCCTACAAGCGCAAAGCGAAGACTCTGATCAGACTGGGGGGCTTGCCAGGCTGTTTTGAGTCTTCGCTTGGTGCACATGCCACTTTCTTGGTTTTTTCGTGTCGCGGCTCATTTCATGTTGTCTTCTTTACAGAGGAGGTTTAATTTAGAAGGAAATTCTCTCCTTTAAGGGTAGGGTGACGGTGACCGGCCCGCCCGGCTACTTGATCCAAAGAACCAAACAGGAAAAGGCGAAAGTCGTTTGCCCATGTGAAAATGACCGGAAAACGTGAAAGTTTACCCCTCCTATAAGGATGAACTCTTAATGGAAATGCAGGAGCAAATTCTTTTGTTAAAAATCTACATCTACATCTACCAAATAAGTGCATGGCCAATACTGGCATAGTCGCACTGTTCTTAGAGTAGACCGTTTTTAGAAGGGTTTTATTGCCGAGGTAAGCAAACAGATAGTTACAAGTTATTTCCCTTTGTCAAAAATGACAGAAAACATGTAGTGTACCCTTTAACACCATGTAGTGTACCCTTAAACACCATGTAGTGTACCCTTTAACACGTAGTATACACCTTTAACCAAATTCAAGTACAACAGAGAATTAAATTATTTGAGAATGAATTAAAGGTTTGAGAAAGTCACACTTTTCCATTTATGAATTTCAGGTAGCGTCTTACAAGAGTACGGCACACACTGTATGTCATGCTCCTCTCGAACTAAAAGTGAGATGACGTCATAAATCTTTAACTATAGCAACTATGGAATTACCAACTGTTGTGCTTCATTCCTTGTCAGAATGACGTCTCGAGGCCCGGAAACACAATCATTTCCTTGTATCAGTTTTCATGGGACAAGTTTTTCATTGAAAGTTGTACAAGGAAATTGATGGAATAGAAATTCATCCTATTTTTCATCATATTTCCACCAAATAGCCAATGAGAATCAAGAAAATATTACATAACTTTTATAAACGTTACTACAACTTACTTGTTTGCATGCGTTCTAAATACTGCCTTGAATTTTCAAAACACTTCAATAAAAACTGAACATATTTGTCTATTCTCAGTAAAAGTTTCTCCATAAAAGTTTTCTTTTGACACAAATAATTATAAAATGCATGTTCTATAGTTATTTTGTTAATCTATTTTTATATTTCAGACAAAAACATTGATCATAAAAATCTTGTCCCATGTAAACACGCACCATTTGACATTTTTGCACCTCCCAACAAATTAGTAGCGGGATATCATGTTTTCACGTTGGCCGTCCGTGTATCCGTCCGTCCGTCTGTCTGTTAACACTACGTTTTCGTTCAATAACTTAGAGTATTTATTCTTGGATTTCGTTCAAAGTTTGCATATGCATTTGTATCAAGAATGTCTTCCTAGGGATTGCTAATGGAAAAATTTTGATAAATTCTGACAAGAGTTATGGCAGTTGCCAGTGTCCAGATTAATGGCTCCTTTGCTATTTGGAATATCATAATGAAACTTCACAGAAATGATAAATGATCGAAGTAATAAAAGGTTTGTGTTATCAAAGAAATTTTATCCTCAGGTACTATGTGCCCCTGTGGGGCTATATACAAGTATAAAATCATGAAAGAAAAATCTATATACAACCAGACTTGGAAGCAGCTTTTCCGTAACTTACAGCAAATGATCAAATTAATAAAAGCATCGTATGAAGACTTTATCCCATGGTAGTTAACCTTAAACCCCCCACCCCCACCCCCGAAATGATGAGAAAATCTATATAAAATCATTTTTAACAAATTTGTTTGTAACTTAAAAATAATGATAAAAGTAATGAAAGCTTCTTGTGGTGATCGAAATTTGGCCCGAAGGGGGTTATCTGCCCCTGTCGTACGGCCACATGCATGTAATAAAAGTCACAAAATACATGTAATCAGACAGTGTGGAAAGTGATTTTTCTGAAGCTTGCAGCAGGTTATCAGAGTACTGAAAGTGGCTTGTCATGACAAAAGTTTTATTCCGTGGGGTCTTACTAGCCCTGCCCTGCGGTGAAACAAGTGAATAAAATAGATTAGGAAAATGGACGTTAGAAATGGATTTCCATGGCGGGGTATCACGCAATTTGGTGTGCTTTCATTTCTTTGTCATTTTCATGGTTCGAAACAAAGTTGTAGAAGAAAAATGATCGTGTAGTGGGGTTATTTTCAGTATGATATGGAGATGACAAAAACACAAACAAGGAGTCTATTTATATATTTATTTTAAAACAGTTTTCAGTACGTTATAACAACAAAATAAATACAATGAAATAATTACATTGCGAACATGTATGCACCATAAATACTACAAAGAAGACCTCTAGCATGTCAAGGACTGAGCGCAAACCTACTGTAACCGAATTTTTACAAACTTTTCAGGGGACTCGAAAAACAAATAATAATACAAAATACTGATTTTGAAACAATCAAGATCTGCTGAATGTATAACTCATGCTGTTATGCTGAAAAATATGCAAAAAAAAATGTTTTATAAATTTAGTTCCAAACATTATAATTTTATAAATATATTACTTTTAATGTACTACATTCAACTACTGATATCTCAAAGTCGAAGCCTATCTCAAACTACTGATATATCAGTCAAAGTAAATTTTCTGGTTTCAGAAAATTTACTATGAGATGCCAGTAGTTTGAGATGACAGGAGTTAAAACATAATGAAAATAAGAAATGTGTCCAAAATGTGTTCTTTGAGAGGGTGCTTTGAGATATCAGCAAGGGCGTAGCTACGTATACGGCAAATACGCAAGTGCGTATTGAAATTTTTCCTCTGTCCAAATTTGCATGCTGAAAATTTAAAAATTAGACAAGATTTCAATACCAATTACCAAAGTGGCTGAAATACTAGCTTTCCCTTCAAGAAGTAGAGGATAAAACATGGTTGTGCGTATTATGAAATTGCCCCTAGTTACGCCCCTGATCAGTGTTTGATAAAACGAGAGCCAGCTGTATCTTTAACGAAAATTATGTAACAACCACAGACCCTGATTCATGTGCTCTGATATTACATTCGGTACCACTGTAACAAGAGTCATTAGTCTATGCACTATAGTACATGTATTCTATTGAAATAATATATACTTCATCATACACAGGTCCATTATGAAGTATCATACTGGTACCGATTATAAAAGGTAAAAGGTTTCCCATAGCCTAGTGACCGTAGGGGCAGTAAGGGTTAGAGGCCAACTGTAGTCTTGGCCACAGCGTATGAAAGGTGGGAGCCCATCCCTCTCTTTCTGCTGTCTTATCCTTCCCTGATTCGAAAAGGGTACATGTATACTGCTGGGTTGACAGAGAGTCTTCCAGTCGCCAGTTGACTAGGCCGGAATTCGGCGAACCCGCGTCCTTCTGCACCAAAACAGAGCAATCGGAGCACCGCTCGGCCAATTCCGTGAATCACGGAATTGGCCGAGCGGTGTTCCGATTGCATAACAGAGTTGCTCTATCCACTCGACCACGGTGCCTTATTATAGTATCATATTAAAATAATACGTGCAAAAGCAACGAGCGTGAGCAAAGCTCACGCGCGCGGACGCGCCAAGCGCGTCCGTGCTGCTGCACGCCTATAGATAACATGCATCATGAAAAAAAGCTACTTCCACAAAGAGCAAATCCAGCACCTTCCAGCTTAAAACTTTTGGACAAATATGGCTGCGCTCTTAGGCTGTTTACATTGGATTTGTCCCGTTTCTGTAATGCAAAGTAACACTGAGCCGAGAGCCATCCTCGATCACATGCCCTTCCTTGACGAAGTCCCGCTTCTGAGAGAGTGACCAAAAAAAGTTTTCTTCAACATCAATTTCTTTTTGTTCTATTTTTAAAGGCGGTCAATCCAACTTAGAAGTCCAAATAAGTAAACGGTAATGATTCAGCTGTGTATCAGCAAAAGGATAAATAGACAAACAATAAGGGACACTACGTCATAAATCACATGCCATTAACCTCGTGCGTCGATTCGATTGGATATGATGGCCGCCATCTATTAGAATTGACCTCGATATTTCGAAAAGCGACTATTTTAAAGACAACGTGGTCGATGTAGAATACGAAGGACACGGAAATTCGTGAATAGAACCAAATACCTCGATGTGCAATGACTTCCATGCAGAGCAAGAACCTTGAGCCATTCAAATGTCATCCAGTAGACTCTACGTAGTTGTAAATTATCTAAAGCTTGGTACATCTACATTTTCCTTTAAAAAACTTGCTTCACTTTCCCGTTGGCATCGTCAAAGTATGTTTACAAACACAGCATTGACCATTGTTTTGAAGTGTGTCACGACATGATGACGTCATAAGACAACGCGGGCAACGCACCATCATCTAAGGACTTTTCATAAAACTTGTGGCCCGATTTTGACAATCTGTTGGACGAAACATTCTTGGATTTCCAGAAGCCTACACATCGGGCTATCGACGTTGAACGACTTGATTAAACACTGATTCAACGTTTGTGTGCCTGCAGGGTACCCCTTTGTATGCATGACGTCCCGATTCTGAGAGCCTGCAAATCGGACCTACAACATTGAATCAGCGTTGTGTGTCTGCTGGATATGTACCCTTTGAAAGATGACATCCCATGCATCGGACACTCAACGTTGAATCAACGTTATGTGCCTACAGGATAATTATCTCTTTGCATGCATGACACTTCCATTCTAGGAGCCTACACATCGGGTACACAACGTTGAATTACCGTTGTGTTCCTGCAGGATATGTACTCTTTGTAAGATGACACCCCCATTCTGGGGGCCTACACATCGGACACAAAACGTTGAATAAAAGTTGTGTGCAAACATGGTATGTACCTCTGTGTATGCATGAAATTCCATTCTGGGAGCCTACAGATGGGGCAAACATTATTTTTCCGAAAACTACGATTTACTAACTGAAAAACTGAGTTTTGCATATTAAAAATCTGCCTTTTTACACTGTGAAACATAGTACTGGCCGATGAATTGACGGCCAGCTCTGTGCGCATGCGCCAGACTTACGTCATAATGGAAATCCCTAAAACCTCCTATATGCCCTCAGCTTTGTAAAAGAAAAAAAAATCTGCTTTTGCACGCATTTAGGTAACACCTATTTCATATTATAGTATTATGCTAAATTAATGAACAGAGGCTCCTACACGAGTGGTTATTTCGTCTGAAGTTTATGAAACGAGCCTTCTGCGAGTTTCATAAATATCATATGAAATGACCACTCGTGTAAGATTCTGTTTATCATATGACCCTTTAAAATGGGATTTTATCGCCTTCAAAATGAACATTTTTTTCAATAAAAACGTAAATGTTGACAAGGACGTCGTCAATGACGTTACGTGAACACGCCAAAGTATTATTACACGTGTGTGGTCTTTTGATTTTTATGACACGACGTTATCCACTGAATAACAGCGACGTCATATGATAAACTACACTTTATCATATGACGTCGCATCTGAGAGTGTAATAAAGCCATGCATTAAAAACGATAATCCACTAGTGGATTAAATATGCAAATTACGTCGTAACGTTATACGTTGGCGTCCATTAAAACGTCGCGATTTCTAATGGCGAAATCGTGACGTTTTAGTGCAAATTTTGCTAATAAAATGCGATTTTAGTGTCATATGATAAACAGAATCTTGCATTCGTGCTCCTGTATTATTGAATTTATTAAACTCGTTGGGGAAAACCGATAAGATGCTCGGCAAAGCCTCGCATCTTATCTTTTTCCCCAACTCGTTTAATAAATTCAATGATACATGGGCACTCATGTAAGATCCTCTATTTATTTGATTAAAATACGATGCAGTTTTGAAGTACAATATTATGCTAAGTTAATAAAGCATTCTGTTATTTTTCACTGATAATACACTAGATTGAACTACAATGAACAGAATTTGCTTCTCTATCATATGTATGAGCGTATTCTCACCATTTAGAAGGGTTTGGTCATCTTGGGAAGCAAACAGGAAGTATCGAAAGTTGTTCATGTTTGTCAAAATTGGCAAAGAAGACTCCGTACAGATATACCCGTACCCAATTAAATTGATCCGCAACATGACGAAACCAACAAAGTGGCATGTGCGCCCAGCGAAGACTCGGATCAGCCTGGGTATCCGCCCATTCTGATCAGAGTCCTTGGTGTCGGTATGGAGGTAGCTTAGACCCTTAGCTGTCCTTTAAGCGCATAGCAAAGACTCTGATTAGACTGGACGGATGCAGTAACTTTGACGAATAATATTTGGTCGTGTGAACACTGCAGCAAATATTTCATTGCCAAAGTTTATGTGACAAAGATTCTATGGCACATTTTCTTCAACAAATAATTTGCTCCGTGTAAACGCAAAATGTTTGTCATACTTTCTTTGTTAAAGTTTCTGTGACATAGAAACTTTGCTCGTGTAAACGCGGCCTAACGAAGAAAGTATGCCAAACATTTTGCGTTTACACGGAGCAAATTATTTGTTAAAAAAATGTGACATAGAATCTTTGTCAAACAAACTTTGGCAATGAAATATGTGCTGCAGTGTTCACACGACCAAATATTATTCGTCAAAGTTACCTGCAGCAATGAAACAAAATCTTTGTCACATTATTCACGCTTTTAGCAAAGTTCTTTGTTACATAATCTTTAGCAAAGTTCTCCGTTTACACAGAAAAATTTAATTTATCGAAGTAACTTTACAATTTATTTTATTATTTTGGCATTTACACGAGCACATTTTTCTGTTGCAAACCATCTTTGTCACAAAAAACTCTGCCCGTGTAAACGCAGCTTAAGAACCTAAGTAACAAAGTACTAAATAAGTCATTGCTTCCGTTCTAATCCTATTATGTTTATATATACATAACAATATTGTTTCTACCATGTCGTATCTTTGATTTTGAAATAAAATATGTTTAAACCAACAAAGTACATGTAAGTCACCGACCTTGTGGCTTGTTAATCATCCGCCATATTAAGTGGAATGTGCCGGATTCCAAACAAGACTTAACGTATCTCCTTCATAACAGTGATTAAGTGTTGCAGATTCCTTATACTATTAAGATGTATGGACACACCATCATTTTCTTTCATTTTTACAAAGGGAAACAACTTTTGTGACTTCCTGTCTGCTTCTCTGGAGAACAAAACCCCTTCCCAAAGGTTCTACTCTAAAACCCCTTCTCAAAGGTATCTACTCTTAAAGGAAAGAATTTGCTTCTAAAGGAGCAAATTCATTCCTTTAAGAGTTGATCCTATTTGAGTAGGGAGGCAAAGTATAAAACGTATATTTTCCCATTCACCTGCTGAAAATACAGTCAGTGGCCAAAAGTATTTTATCAAAGTCCGAATTCCCATTGACTTATATGCATTTTTCAGTGTGCTAGAAACCTCTGTTCATGCAATTTAAAAGAAAAATATATTGATAGAAAGCGAGATTACTGGAGCTATTCGTCCTGATGCTCAATTAGTGTTCCTCGTTTGACATCAAAGTTATAGCTCTCTGAAACCCAGTGGTGTTATTATTCGGTTAAATTTTGGCGACGTCGCCATCGACGTCAATGTAAAAATAGTTTTCGAAAATTTGATCATCTTTAAACAGCTACTTTTTTATAATACTAGAAATGTTTTTCAGAGAAAAACTGATGTCCCCCCACCAGCCCATTTCCAATCCCCCCTTATGAACCATGAACCTTGAATTTCTGGGGCTCCAAGTGAAGAACAATGAAGAATAAAAACCCTGTGCAATTAAAATACTAGGCAAGTTTGGAGAAAATCCATCCACTGGTTCTAAAGATATCCTACATAGATGACTATGTCCTTGCAAATGAGGTCAAGGTCACCAAAATCTAACCAGCTCTTAAAGTTGACCCAATGATGTATCCAAATAAGTTTGATGAAATTCCACCCACAGGAGATATAGTGAGTGTTAGAAATTGTCATCTAAGTCCTTCAGTGACCTTTAAAATGAGGTCAAGTCACCAAAATTTATTCAGCTCTTAAACTTGTCCCAATGATGTATCCATGCAAGTTTGATGAAATTCCATCTATTGGTTCAAGAGATATAGTGGGTACAAGAAATTGTCATCTAAGCCCTCCAATGACCTTGCAAATGAGGTCAAGGTCACCAAAATCTGATAGGCTCTTGAACCTGTCCCAACGATGTATCCATGCAAGTTTGGTGAAATTCTATCCATTGGTTCAAGAGATATCATGGGTACAAGAAACTGTCATCTAAGTCCTCCAGTGACCTTAATAATGAGGTCAAGGTCACCCAAATCTAATCAGCTCTTAAGCTTGTCCTAATGATGTATCTATGCAAGTTTGGTGAAATTCCATCCACTGGTTCAGGAGATATAGTGGTTACAAGAAATTGTCATCTAAGTCCTTCAGTGACCTTGAAAATGAGGTCAAGGTCACCAAAATCTTCTCAGCTCTTAAACATGTCCCAGTGATGTATCCATGCAAATTCGGAGAAATTCCATCCATTGGTTCAAGAGATATCGTGGGTACAAGAAATTGTCAGCTAAGTCCTGCAGTGACCTTGAAAATGAGGTCAAGGTCACCAAAATATAATCCATTCTTAAACTTGTCCCAATGATATATCCATGCAAGTTTGGTAAAATTCAACCCATTGGTTCAGGAGATATTGTGCATACCAGAAATTTCCACGCCATTTAAGTCCTCCTGTGACCTTGAAAATGAGGTCAAGGTCACCAAAATCTAATCAGCTCTTAAGCTTGTCCCAATGATATATTCATGCAAGTTTGGTGAAATTCCATCCATTGGTTCAGGAGATATTGTGCATACAAGAAATTTTCACGCCATTTAAGTTCTCCTGTGACCTTGAAAATTAGGTCAAGGTCACCAAAATCTAATCAGCTCTTAACCTTGTCCTAATGATATAGCCATGCAAGTTTGGTGAATTTCCATCCATTGGTTCAGGAGATATTGTGCATACAAGAAATTTTCACGCCATTTAAGTTCTCCTGTGACCTTGAAAATGAGGTCAAGGTCACCAAAATCTAATCAGCTCTTAGCCTTGTCCTAATGATATATCCATGCAAGTTTGGTAAAATTCCATCCATTGGTTCAAGAGATATCGTGCATACAAGAGTGGGACGCCGACGCCGACGCCAACGCACCGGGAACTGCACTGAAAACAATATGTCCCCCCTCACCTTTGGTGGGGGGACATAATTATATTGTATCAAGTTGTATAACTTTAATTCAATGTAGACTCTAATTTGCTTTATTTTCATATAAACTTTAGTTTTTAGCAAACTTTTCGAATATTTCGATCATCTATAAACAGCTACATTTTTATAATATTGTATCAAGTTTCATAAATTTAATTCAATGTAGACTCTAATTTGCTTTATTTTCATATAAACTTTAGTTTTTAGCCCACAATAAATTAAAAAGTAAGCTTGGAAATACATGCAACTCAATGGCAATTCGGAATCAGATGAAATATTTATGGCCACTGACAAAGCACTTTACCCTAAAACTGCAGTCATACATGTACAGACAGTACCCAACATGATGACGTAATGATGGTACTTACAAAATAGTAATCATAATAATGCTAACAGTGATGATAATGATAATAATAATAATGCATGTAATGTACACGTTGCGAAACTACATGTATTTCCTCATCGTCAAGCCTCAGATCAGTCTTCGTATTCCGGCACATAAACTAACGTTTAATCAACACTGATTCATTGCCACAATGTTAAAACAACATTCAGCTTGTGTGTCAACTTTCATAGAAGTTTTATTTTTGCCTGTCCAAACTATAGCGGGGATGGACGGGTCGGATGATGGTGCTTGGTAAATTTCAGTGCCGGGGCGTCCTACTAATTTGGATAATAGTTGGGCAAGGGCCTACTGTGCTTGCAGTAGATGCGGGTGGGGGTTGTTTGGATATTTTCTCTCTCGCCTATCATTTATTTTTTCTTTCTCCCTGTCTCTTGGAGATGACCCGATATAGACTGAAATACTGTCTCAAAGGGCCGTTAAACCCAAAATGATCAACTTACCAAACTTTAGCACTACCTAGACTTCAAGAGAATCATCCAGTTGCATACGTGAATTTTAGTTCGACATGCTGCATGGGGAAAGGGCAATTCCTTGGCTGACTTTTTGTTTATAATCAAGGTAAATAATATTTTCTTTCCGTTTTGAATAGTTTTTATTGTTTGGCGAATGTAAAATATTCGAAACAGTAAAAGAGCTATTAACCTTGATATAAACAATGTTTTTCGATTTTTTTTTTTTTGTTGTTGTTCAGCGTTTCAAAATAAAATTCACGTGAACTACCACCCTGAGCTGATAATTGTTTTGTTTAATTTATTTTTTGTATATTCACGTTCATAAACTTGGCCCATACAGTGTTCATTCGTCTTCATCCCGATGTCGGCGAAATTCACTTGTCTAGCAATGCAGAAAGGGTTATCCAACTTAGAAATAGACAGAATTTGGACTTTTGGCCGCTTTCTAGGATACTATCTTACAAGCATACGGTACAACATCACGTCAACGTCAATACGACGTTGATTCTGCTCTGCGTGTCCACTGTGTATGCACATTAAGAAGACTAGACTAACTGAATATCAGTTTCATTAAATACACTTCCGATGGCAGACACTCCTTCACCTAAATCCAGTCATTGTCACTGAATGTTCAAGCGCTTTACGCCGGAGTGAGGCTATACTGGTTCCCCGCCACGTGTCACCGAGATCCTGTATCCCGCATGACGTCATCTGAGAATTCGAAAGCGAGGCTGACGGTGGACTACCTGAGGAGGAACTTTGTGGGCTAATTCCATAGTTGGAATTGTATAGAGATCCAGCGCCCCCTGGCATCGATATATTATTAGCTAAAGATGCCGCGACATTCATAGCGTCGAATCCACCGACCGCCACCTGTGAAGGAAATGACTGAGAGATTCCCTGCCGTGGAAGTGTAGGAAATGCCAATGGATTTCCATTCAGTGGCGCCCCCATTTGTGTCATTCCGGTCCATCTACTGTCGCTTGGATACAAAGAACAAAGAGGATCGTTCATTGTCGCAAAGGGAGATAATCCGGCAGATGGCATGAGCGCCCCTGGTGTTCGGAACACGTTGGTAGTCTTCTTCCTTTTCTTCCATTTCGCCCGCCTGTTTTGAAACCAAACCTGGAAATAGATAAGAAAATAAGTTAAAACGAAGAATTACATTATTTCAGAATGAATTATAGATTTGAGAAAATTACACTTTTCCATTATTATGAATTTCAGGTAGCAGCATCTCACTTATAATGCGAGAGGAGCATGACATACACTGTATGCCATGCTCCTCTCGAATTATAAGTGAGATCTGTTACCATAGCAACTATAGAATTAAAAACTGTTGTGCTAAGTACCTTGGCGGAATGACGCCCAATGACGTCACCCTGACATCAATTAGAACTCTTAGTTGCTATGGTAACAAATATTAGACGACATTGGTATTGGAACATGGCATACAGTGTATGTCACTGTATGCCATGCTCCACCAATTTTTCAGTTCTTTATAAACTGAAATGCTTTCAACAGAAACTTCAGATTTTCTCAAACAAATATTTATTCCAATGTCATTTCATTCCATGTTAAAAATGATTAAACAAAACAATAAAAAAGTAAAATGCATCTTCTTAAGGTGAACTGGTACACTTTCAGGGAAAGCAACCCTTTTATTTTCATTAGTGCCCCTCCGTCTCGATATGGGTCAACTCTTAAAGGAATGAATTTTGCTCCTATAGGAGCAAATTTTCTCCTTTACGAATAGACCCCATTTTGGAAAGGTTTCATCCTTCTAAAAAGGAAATAGAAGTTGTTTCCATTTGCAAAAAAATGGCGAAAAAATAGAGATGTAACATGCGCCTTTTTTGTCGTTTTCGTTTTACGCATTTTCACATATGGTTAACTGTTTCTAAGGTGGTTAAAAAACGAAAGTGAGTCATAGTTCCAAAACTTCTTGGTCATTGTGGCTAATCAATTGTCTTAGCCACGATGACCAGGTTGTTTGGGATTAGGACTCTTTTTTTTCGTTTGTTAATAGCCCTTAACCAGGGGTGATTTTGACACTATTTCCAATTTTCATCAAGTCACGGGTAGCAACCTTTTAGGATCCAATGCGTGATGTCACGGAAATGTGTTACTGGTCGAGTATGAGAAGAAAAAAAACCCCGCAAAATAGTGTATTGAGTTTTAAAACCAAGACTTTGAAAAATCGTCATTCGGCACATGATCTATGTCGCTCGGCATATGACAAACTGATCAAAGCATTATTTTTTTCGGAAATTCGGACAATCAATTATTCGAAATACCAATGAACCGTCTTTATTATGAGTTATCGAAAAAAACTAAATATAGTTATAAAAGAACACCATTTTTGCTGTAAACGTGACCGGAAATGCTATAACTATCGCAAAATCTTTGACAAAAAACATCACAATATCAAGGTGAAAGTGTTTGGTCGAGGTCTTGGCAAAATCAACAAACTTTCGGAAACTGACTCTTATGTAATAATTTTAATAGATTGGGTGCGTCTAGTGCTGTTTGTACACTCTTTAAAGTACAAGATATACAGTTAGATCTCGAATACTCCGGCGACCCTGCTAACTGGTATAACTTTGAAAATAATACACGTTCTGATGACGTACAATGTAGGTTGTCATGGTTGTTAGGGGTGAAAACAGTGTCTTGAGTTTCGATACTTATTTGAAGGTAAAATGTACTTTAAATCTTATTCCATTTCGACGCTGATGGGTGCCTACAAATAAATATGGAAGATAGACCGTTTTAATCAAGTTTTATTCAAGAAACACATTATAATTAGATGCAACTCGCTAACTTGTGCATGCCCGGATCCAGGGGATGGACTTTGGGGCTTCAGCCCCGCCATCTGGGCTTCTGTGTTATGTCTAATATGTAGGCCTCCAGCGAATGAGTATCTGGTGGCAGTTTGAGATACTTTATCCATGCGGTTAGATTAAAATATATGTTGTGATATCTCAATAGAATCGCCTCGGCGAGGCGATTCTAATGATATATCACAAAATATATTTCAGGCAAAACAGACATTATCAAAAATTATCATTAAACTGATCCCTAATTATTTCATGTATTTTCAGGTCCAACTCGGCCCCCTCCCCACCCGCCCACCAAAGCCCCACCAGTACGTGGTAGTCTGGATCCCGGCCTGTTGTGGATTTGCTCATTAGCAGTGAAGAAATTTGCAACACTGCCAACGACTGCACTGTAAAAAAAAGTCCGTAGACTTTACGATAGAATAACTGGAAACCAGCTGCCTATCCATTTCCCGTATTTTTTACGGCCATTTGCCTGTAGATCATTGTTGGAAATCACGATATGGCAGTGTTATGTTAACTGGCCGTGCTCGAAAATACCTTCGTAGTGTTGAAGGGTTATATGACCAAACTAACACCTGTTCTATTTTACATGTATCTTACTCGGCTTGATGATTCCTTCAATTTTTACGTGTGCCCGTAAAATTTACGGGAAATGGACTGGCAGCTGGTTGCCAGTTATTCTACCGTAAAATCTACGAAATTTTTTTCAGTGCGTTACCGAATTCAGCGTTATTCTATAATAAATGACTAAATGTAACGGTTCTGAAAAAATAAACACCACGTTGTGAAATATGGGGCGATTTTATCTTTAAGACCCTGTCACACTACAACGTTTCAGACGACGTATGCCAACGTATGAAAAATTTATCCAATACGCTGGCATACGCTGGAGATAAATTAAAACATCAAACAGCAGCCGGTTTTGGAACGCACACATAGCGTACTGAAACGTATAAATAACTTATTCACAACTTATTCCTAGCGTATACATAACTTATACAAGCGTATAACAGCGTGTTCCCAGCGCATCTGTAGCGTTCTTGTCTTATGTCGAACGCATGCACAACGTTAGTCTAACTTACGCCGACCGTATGTATAGCGTGTTGGAGCGTGCTTCGACGATCAGATGTAAAGCGACGGCTCTCTACAACACTTTTTATTGTAGTGGACGTTGATCGATGGACATGCCTAAAGAACGAAAATTAGAGAACTTTGCAGGTAGTAGCTGACCACCTGCATGCCTACCATCGTCCCAATCATCACCCGACTGCCGTGCCTACGATGGTAGCCAACCTCCCTCTCGCGCAGACTCCAATGCCTCTTTAGTGGTATCCGTGGCGGCATCTGCAGCTGCTGTGGTGGCATCTGAAGTATTAACCCCCTCTCAAGCCCCAAAACGAAAAGCAGAAGCGGTCCAAGAAGATTCCTTATTTAAAAGTGATGAATTGCTGATCTGTATCCAATATATATAGCTGAAGACCAGGCCGCTGGCGGATATGTTACCGAAATACGCTCAGTGCGTTCGTGACACGTTGAATAAGTTCTAAGGTCGTCAGGCGTAGGTTGGATACGTTCGGGATACGTTCGGTATAAGTTACAGGTACGTTACATATAAGTTAGAAATAAGTTACGCGTACGCTCCACAATGGACCTGCTGGCTGCCGACGTATGTCAACGTATGATTAACTTACAAGTTACGTGCATGAACGTATGCATAACTTACCTGTTGCGTACACCAAACTTATGACTAACTTATAAACAATACGTCGGCGTACGCTGAAAATTTTATGCATGCACAAAATTTTGGGCCGCATTCGACGTACAACAACTTATAGCAACGTATTTGAGCGTGCTCGTAACTTGTTCATAACGTACCCCTAACTTATTCAACGTACACCAGCGTGTTTGCTAAATTTCTCATACGTCGGCATATGCTGATGCTATACGTCACTGTGTGACAGCCACATAACCGCCGCTTTATTGTATTTCTGTTCAAACCATTCGGCTGTATTCAAAGCTTGAAAAGCAAAAAAAAAAAAAATAGATAAATAAATAAAAAATAAAAATAAACAAATAAATAAATTAATAAACAAAATAAAAAATAAATAAATAAGAAAAATAAAGAAAATAAGAAAAATGAAGTAAAAAAAGAAAAATAAATACATGTAAATTAAAAAAAATTAAATCATGTATAGGCTAAATTTAAATCGAACTTTATGTTAAGTTACTTTAAGAGAGTCAAGGTAACTATGAAAATATGAGGCACGGCATGACAAGACAAACAGAATGGATATGCGCCCAGCAAAGACTCAGATCAGCCTGGATATCTGCCCAGTCTGATCAGAGTCTTTGCTGTCCCTACCAAGCTAGCTTAGACCTTTAAGCTACCCTTTAAGTGCACAACGAAGACTCTGACCAGACTGGGTGGATGCCCAGGCTGATCTCAGTCTTTGCTGAACATAAATGCCACTTTGTTGGTTTTGTCGTGTCAAGGCTCATATTAAAGGATTATTCAGAAATTCAAGCAACTTTCATTTTAGTGCCTAACAAATGCAACATACACGAGAAACTGGATGTCACAAACAAGAAACAAACAGAATTCTACAGTCAACTCCCGATATCTCGAGCATTGATATCTCAAAATATCTTCTTATATCAAAGAATATATTTCCTATTTTTATTTACATTGCAACTCCTGTTATCTCAAACTACTGATATCATAAAGTAAATTTTCTGCTACCAGAAAATTTACTTTGAGATATCAGTAGTTTGGGCTGAAATTTGACTTCGAGATATCGAGAGTTGACTGTATTTTCAAAATGGCTTCAACTGAGCACAAAGATTCCTAGGCACCAAAAAACATATTGTATATAAAAACCACTTTAGTGAAATATTAGGGCAATTTTCACGGGCCTCCATGTTATACACGACGGTGCTGGTATGGCTTTATTTAAACCTCTTTAAATTTTGAAAATCTTGAATTCATGAAAATCAAACATGATGTTTAGCTAAAAATCAAAGAGAATAATAATGGCTACGCAAATATTTAATAATTATTTAGTAAAACAACTTTCTTTTCGTGCAGGTAAGAACAAAAGGAAAATGCACGAGCAATTATGATGAAATAAAATAGGAAACAAGCAGAAATATTGGAAGTCTACGAAGTCGTCATAGCGACTTGACTGTCTCCAAAATAGCTCCGAAATAAGAGGATTTTTTTTTTATAATTCTTCAATACTTTATTTAATTATTTTTCCCCGAAATAATATGATGTTGCCTTTATCAGAACCGCCTCGGTGAGGCCATTTTGACGAGGGACAAGAACGTTATGTTTTTTTGTATTTTTTATAGAGAATTATCATGAATTTCAACGAATTTGCACCAAATTCATACTTTTCTGGAGCCCTAGCGATGAACAAATTACGTGACTTAGTATTCGGCCTAGGACCCCGAAGACTCGACCTTTGATTTTTAATATTGGAGAAAATTGGCAGTTAATAACACCGAGACTGAGTTATGTCCCTTGAGATATCAATATGGTGCTCGCTTTGCGTGACTGGATCCATTTCGATATAATAATCCATTCTTTGCTTGCATATAGTCGGGCTAGGATAAGAAAATTGGACATTTACGAGACAGTTGGAAGAAAAATCGAAAATATGTTTTAAGAAAATTTATGCAAAATCGTGACAACTGAAAAAAAATGCGAGACCCATATTCACAAATTATCATTGTTGGATGTGGCGAGTGCTGTTATTTTTAGCAATCCATTTTTGGAAGGAAGGAATTTTAATTTCCAAAAGAGAATGGAATCGCGCGTTTTGCCAGTCGTGTTTAAATGATACAGAGTATAAACATTTATTGATTTATTCATTTTATTTTCAAAAATGTAGAGCGACCCGTTTGCAAATTAAGTTCATCAGCAAACATATCATGATACCAGTATTCGCTGACGTTTAATCCGTACCAACAACCGACGGCCGCCAGACTTGTCCCGCGTGACATAGGTCACGTGACCAGCTATATCACTTGATATTTGTTTTCCTATTCTAAGTGAAAGTCAAACATTTTAATGGAATTTTAGTTTTCCCAATAAAAGGGCGGTCGCGTGTCGAGGGATTAGAAATGGCGGGTTCTTTAATAGAATAAAAGGGAGTCAACAAAAGCCTTTTATAGCAAACCCTTGAAAATTAGGGATCATTAAAAAAGTAAACACCTATCATTCACGAGTATTTAGGAGTCAACTAAATTTCATAAATATTAGTTTTATTACCGTAATTACCATAGATATTGAGAATATTACCGTAAAATTCCTATAATTGGGACACCTACAATAACTACCTTAAACAACCTAAAAAAATGGAATAGTTTTGTTTTACAATGCAGTAATGCGTCCAAATGATACAGCTGGAATGGCAAACAGTGTATACCCTGATCAGACTGCTTCTGTAGGAGCAGTCTGATCTGGGTCTACACTGTTTGCTCAGACCTATCTGTCCTAATAACTAGATTTTTACGGTAACAGATTATTATCAAAATAAAGGTAAATGAGACAGCGAGCTGGTATAAAATAGGAAACTATGTAGGCCAAGACAAGACAGCACCATAATGTCAGTCTGATCGGGTTCTACAAGGTTTACTTCAGAACTTCTGTCCATTCACTGTCAGGAAATACAACTCTACTCTTTCTTTTTTGCCTCCCTTTTCAGTGTGGGTCAACTCATCTTGAAAACAGCAGGATCACACCGGGTAGACGGCAATCAAACACGCTCGTTCAATCGGACGAACGCGGATCAAAAACCGCTAGAAACAGCGTTGTCGATTGCAAATTGTCGTTAATTTGCAATCGAAATCGCTGTTTCTAGCGGTTTTTGATCCGCGTTCATCGATTTTTGAGAGCGTTTTCGATTGCCGCCTACGCGGTGTGAAGGTCCTTAGTTACAAAAAAAAAAAAAAAAAAAAAAAACACGAAATTAAAAGGTTTAACCAGACGTTAATCGACCAGAATACCACGGACGATGGATACATGCATGGATGGATGAATGAGACATTAAAGATTTATGCATTTTCTATCTTCAGATTTTCAGTCATTTTTAGGCCACGGAATGTTTGTGCCTTCGTAGTATTTGTTTACAGTTTTATTTCTTGTATAACTACATACATAAAGAATAGATGACAAAAATTTAAGCAAATTATACAAACAGAATTCAGACGATTTATGAATCTGTATCCTAATTTGCATTTTACCACATATTATCATTTTTGCTATTTCTAATATTACTTCCTATGCGCACTCTCAACGGTTTCTGATAATATTACGTACTAATAATTATCGTTTTCATGTCGTTGATTTTTTTGTCTCAACGCAAATATATGTAGGTATATTGGTTTCCGTTTTACTGTATATTCAGTATGTTGGACTATCAATAATTTTTCGATATCCATAATTCGAGATAAGGACATCAAATATTCATCTTAATTTATTCAAAAATCGATTTATGGATATACAAAATTCGAGTTATGGATGTCCATAAATAGAAATTGGGATAATATTAAATCAAGATGAATTTTGGATATCCTTAAACTGAATTATAGATATTCAAAATCGAATTATGGATACCCATAAATCGAATTGAATGTTGGACATACATGAATGAAAAATCGTGGTGAATATTGCGGGATGTCCATACACTGATTTGTGGATATCCAAAAAGAGAATTTTGGATAACCTTTATTACAAAAATATTAGCTATCTAAACATCTTACTGTAAATTGGTTATCCAAAAAACGAATTCAGTAAGGATATCGAAAAATAAGTTAAAATGTCGATAATTATTTTGTGATATCAAAAACTAAATAAATAAATAAATAAACTAGAAACATGGTAACTAAAAGGGCCCCGCCTTTATGAAACTATTGATGACATTTAAGTCGTATGTGCCCGACCAGAAATAACAATACCAGCGTTCCATTATCATGTTGTTCCTTCATATTAAATATGTTGTTTGAAATAAAGCCTCTGGCAGTGTCATTAAGATGTGGGCAAAATACCCAATTATGATTGATTAAAGCATGGGCAACAACTCTGTTAGGCAGGAAACTGATGTTACCATTCTTGCATTCTGCACACCTTCAGATCATCTAATGATGCTTTATATTTGTACCAAGTTTTATAAAAATATCTTCAAAGGCTTTAAAGTTATACAGAAGACAAAATTTCCATACCTAAAATAACAAAGGGAAGGTGTAGTTATGGTTCTTTTTCTCTGCACATTGTCTGATGATGTTTATATTTGTATCAAGTTTTGTGAAAATATCTTAAACAGTTTTAAAGTTAGAGAGCAAACAAGTTTTCTAGACTGTAAACTAGGAAGGGAAAAATTCTGTAAAAAATGTAGATGGAGTTACAGTTCTTATTCTCTGCACATTGTCTGATGATGCTTTATATTATGTACAAGTTTTATTAAAATATCATTGGTGGTTTTAAAGCTATAGAGCGGACCTGATTTCTATATTTAAAATTACAAAGGGGCATAATTCAGTTAAAAATGTACACAGAGTTAGGGTTCTTGTTCTCTGCACATCGTCTCATGATGCTTTACATTTGTACCAAGTCTCGTGAAAATATCTTTAACGATTTCAGAGTTATGGAGCCGACACGATTTCTGTACTCAAAATTACAAATGAGAATAATTCAGTAAATAATGTAGGCAGAGTTATGGTTCTTGTTCTCTGCACACTGACTGCTGATGCTTTACATTTGTACCAAGTCTCGTGAAAATATCTCTAAAGGTTTCAGAGTAATGAACCGGACACGATTTCTGTACTCAAAATTACAAAGGGGCATAATTCAGTAAATAGTGTAGGCAGAGTTATGGTTCTTGTTCTCTGCACATTGACTGATGATGCTTTACATTTGTACCAAAACTCGCGAAAATATCTCTTAACGGTTTCAGAGTTATAGAGCCGACACAATTTCTGCACTCAAAATTACAAAGGGGCATAATTCAGTAAATAATGTATGCAGAGGTATGGTTCTTGTTCTCTGCACATCGTCTGATGATGCTTTACATTTGTATTAAGTCTTGTGAAAATATCTTTAATGATTTCAGAGTTATTGAACGGACATGATTTCTGTACTCAAAATTACAAAGGGGCATAATTCTGTAAAAATTGTAGGCAGAGTTATGGTTCTTGTTCTCTGCACATCGTCTGATGATGCTTTACATTTGTACCAAGTCTCGTGAAAATATCTTTAACGGTTTCAGAGTTATGGAGCGGACACGATTTCTGTACTCAAAATTACAAAGGGGCATAATTCAGTAAATAGTGTAGGAAGAGTTATGGTTCTTGTTCTCTGCACATCGTCTGATGATGCTTTACATTTGTACCAAGTCTCGTGAAAATATCTTTAAGGGTTTCAGAGTTATGGAGCGGACACGATTTCTGTACTCAAAATTTCAAAGGGACATAATTCAGTAAAAACTGTAGGCAGATTTATGGTTCTTGTTCTCTGCACATTGTCTGATGATGCTTTACATTTGTATCAAGTCTCGTGAAAATATCTCTAACGGTTTTAGAGTTATTGAGCGGACACGAAATGATGACGGACGGACAGACGGACGGACGGACAGACAGACGGACGGACAAGGTGATTACTATAGGGCCTCCGCAGACTTCGTCTGGCGGGGCCCTAATAAAATATTAAATATCAAACAATGAATTGTACAGATCCTGAAATAATGATTATGGATATCCAAAAATCAGGAATATATCGTGAATAAAAGAGCGCCTCGTCCAGGAATATGTATGCCTATAACTTGGTCAAAGAGCCAAAATTGAATATAGCACATTGAAAATTGGCCAATCATACATGAATTCAACAACTTACAATGCGATGTACATGTACCTAAGGAGGTACCCCTAGGCAGGAGTATAAATATATCACAAAACGCCCCTGCCCACAAGTTATGCCCCTACTGTCGATGTATCTGAAAGTAATGACCAATAGACCTGACGTTTTTGTTACAAAATTCAGTTAACAGGGCCGATTCCTCAAGACGACTGTAATCAGAAAACATTGCTGAAACCTGAGACAGCAAAACACGCTATTTCGAGCAAGACTAATTTCGGAAATTAACCTTACTGTCAAAGAGGCGGAAAAGTAGCTCCATTATTCAGAAATTAATTATCAGTAGGCCACTTATCAATGCACGTGCTGACATGCGCAGTCCCACAAGACACTAAGATTGTAACCCGCATCGCGAGACACGAAGAAAAACGGTGGAAATCGAAGAAGTTATCATTTTGCTCCGCACGCAACGGTCGTTTTATACAGATACCGGCCGTATATATTATAGCTAGATAGTGGTATATATGTATTGTTGGGAAGGGGAGTTTAGTCATCTCAAGCGAAAAAAATTCGGCTTCCTGAAATGAAGTCGCCGAAAATCAATCAAAAAGCAACGGAATTTAAAAGTTTCTCGCCGTGAAAGACTATAAAATGCCATGGGTCGTGAAGCATGTGAGAAATGTACAAACTCAAAACAGCTTATGTATTTGTGCAAACTGATCCGAGTTCTCTCTCTCTCTCTCTCTCTCTCTCTCAAGTACATGTAATATTTCCTCGGAAAAAGATTGATCTTCTACGGCACTGGTAATCAAGAGGAGCCCCGGTAGCTCAGTAGGTTAATATCTGTAGGTCTGTTACTGATCTAGCGGTTCCGAGTCTGGGCTCCGCTGTAGGCGGAACTCTTTCCAACCCTAAACAGGATTCCATTGCACCCAGTATTTTATATCACCCTACCGTCGTCCTGATATGACTGAAATACTGTTAAAAAGGACGTAAAATCGCGTCATCCATCCATCCATTGCTAGCAATCAAAGATTTCAGTCTAACGTTTCTTTCATAATTTTGGACCATGGCTGAGAATTTCTTGCTACCTGCCAGCATGTTCCATCCACTGCATTACAAAAACCGTATTCCAGTATTATTGTAAAAGCTACAACTGCATGTAGTATTTCCCCGGAAAAAAGGTTGACTTTCCATTCTATATTTTTTCTAAGGTACTAGGTAACACATATTTCAGACTAATGTTTCTGTTTTAATTTTGAACTGTAGCTGTACTTTGCTTGCTGGCTGCCACGTTGGCGCGCTGCGTGCCCCATCCACTGCATTACAAAAACCTTGCTCCCGCGGGTGAAAATATTATGTGTTTAAGGTGACAAATGTTAATATTTTCATTATAAAGGCATCAAAACCAAATCGACTTCAAGAGCATGGAAAACCCCACATTATGCACATCCGAACAATGAAATGCGAAGCTAGTCTGCGCATCAAATGCGCCCTACAGGGCCATCACCGCTTGCTGTATACAGTTTCCAGTAAGCACGTGCAATACGTAGGCGAACAGTGAAGGCCCTGATCAGCCTGTGCATCTGATCTAGGTCTTAGCTGTTTGCCCCTGTCATTTTGTGGATTTCCCATGCACTGACTTCATAATACGTTTAATAATCTGCATGTTAATTAATAGTTTCCCTGGGGTGCGATGATGTTGCGCCTTTTCAGTAAACGGACTAGGGCAGTCTATACTTAATGGAGCCAACGTCGGGAAAAGTATTTCTTTTCACATATTATAAAATGCAAGTTTCCGATATAAGAATCTCACAAAGGAATATAATGTTGCTTCAGACAATAATGAGAAAAAGAGATGGATGGATTTTCTACCGCCCTTACTGCATTTCTCGGTTCTAATGAGATGGCAAAGCATGTTTAATTTTCGAAAAAAAATCTATTTTTTTTTCTTTTTTTAGTTATTTTATCTATGGGTTAGAACTGCGAATGAAAGTTTAGGGGAAGAGGGTGTCCTCCTAGGCATTAATGGTTTAGAACATGCTGTCAAGGAAACGCCTAGGCACTGAACATCAGTTTTAAGGAAAACATTGCGATTCAAAGAAATGCCGAGTTCCTTGCTTAGTTTTTTTATCACTATTTTCTTTTGTGTTTTCTTTTCATTCTTCAGTTTGTTATATTTTTGTGTCAAAGAAAGAGATGGCAGCCAAAACTTAGAGAGAGAGAGAGAGAGAGAGAGAGAAGAGAGAGAGAGAGAGAGAGAGAGAGAGAGAGAGAGAGAGAGAGAGAGAGAGAGACAGAGAGAATGTGGCGTGACTTCTTTCTTTCCTTTCTTTTTTTTTTTCTTTCTTCGTATACTGCTACACCCTCTCTCGAGGATTATGAGCAGGTGTACGATGTACACTCCAGTTTTCTAAAAAAAGAAAGAAAGAAAGAGAGAGAGAGAGAGAGAGAGAGAGAGAGAGAGAGAATATGGCGTGACTTCCCGAATAACAACGAAATCATAAGAAATAGATGGTATTTGATTCCTTCTTTTTTATTTTGTTCAGTGTAACAGCGAAATTTATTTCATCTCATGAACACCGAAATCGTTAAATGAGCCGCGACACGAGAAAACCAACAATGCCCACCGTAGACCCAGATCAGGCTAGGCATCCGCCCAGTATGTTCAGACGCTTTGCTAAGTGCTCAAATGGTAGCTAAGGGTCTAAGCTACCTCCATGCGGACCGCGAAGACTCTGGTCAGACTGGGCGGATGCCCAGGCTGATCTGAGTCTGCGTTGGGCGCACAACCACATTGTTTGTTTTGTCGTGTCGCGGCTCAAATATTATCACTCATGGCTTCGTAACTCGTGAAATACCACTTTCGGTGGTCATGGGATGAAATAAAATTCGATGTTACACTGTTAAAAAAGATACAAATTTTCTGTATCTTGTATACTTATCAATGCTAAAAATAAGAAATTAGATGTCATAATTGGCTATAACTGGTTCTCATGTTCCCACTAGATGTCCGAATTTTCGCTGTTCGAATTTTCGTAATGCTAAAAATCAGAAATTAGATGCCGTAATTGGCCATAACTGGTTTTTATGTTCCCACTAGAAGCACGAATTTTCGCTATTCGAATTTTCGTATTCCGCTCACGAAAACTGGCGACGTCATTAGAAGAAAGATAATTCTCTGATCCCACAGTTTGCAATCATTGAAACGTCATTGACGGGTAAAACAGAATATTTATTTCTTTTCTAGTTTAATTTCTCAACATTAAACAAATTGACTAAATCAAAGAAAATATATAACTTTATTTGTCTACATGAGCCGTGACACGGTGACAAAACCAACAAAATGGCATGTGCGCCCAGCGAAGACTCAGATCAGTCTGGGCATCCACCCAGTCCGATCAGAGTCTTCACTGTCCGCATAGAACTAGCTTAGGCCCTTAGCTACACTTTAGCGGAGAGCGACGATTCTGATCGGAATGGGCATCCAGGCAAATCTGAGTCTTTGCTGGGTGCACATGCCACTTTGTTGGTTTTGTCATGTCGCGGCTCACATGTACACTGCATGGGGTAATTCATGAAAGTTACTGGATACCTGCTTAAGCGCAGTCCAATGTCGGCATGCACACTGCACAGATCTATAAATAAAGCTAGCCACGATACTTAAAATGGTGTATGCTGGAGCATATTGTTTTTTGTTTTTTTTTTATGAGAGTTCACCACCCCCCCCCCCCCCCCTCCCGCCGCCCCCACCTTCATAACCTCCTTGAATATGACAGAGTTATTCCCCCACTGAAAGTGTACCTATACGAACGGTATAGCCCATGTGTGCATTAATCCCGTCTCCTGTTCAGGTATGTTTGGAGACTAAATAATTACATAGAACGACCCGGTAACTTGTCAGAATCTTTTGATGTAGCCGCCAATTGTTATCCCGAATATGGCATATATAGATTGTTTTTGTTACATGTATTTGCTCGAGTGACTATGTAAGTTATTGAAATGGCTATATTATTGTATAAAACGTTGCTATATTAAGCCAGATTTTACCCTGCAAACTGGTAGTGGCATTTATGGAGCCCGTCCATCGGGGCCCGCGATATGAATGGGCTGTCTGGTGCCTCTGCGACAGAGCTGCTAGTACACAGGGTATAATCGATTCCGCCAATTTTCGCTTCCTGCAGAGACTGTCCGTCATATTTGGCTTCCGCCGAGACTGTCCGCGAAGTCTTGCTTCCTGCAGAGACTACTGTCCTCGAAAAATTGCTTCCTGCCGAGACTGTCCGCGTGACTCTGCTTCCTGCCGAGAGGCTCGGCAGGAAGCAGAATCACGCGGACAGTCTCTGCAGGAAGCCATTTATCAAGTACAGAAGTCTCGGCAGGAAGCAAGGGTTCGCGGACAGTCTCGGTGGAAGCCAAATATGACGTACAGTCTCTGCAGGAAGCGAAAATTTGCGGAATCGATTATACCCTGTGCTGAGTGTCAGTTATTTCTGGTCGGGTAAAAGTCCTACAAATTGGGAGGCAACGTCTCGATATGTCTGCAGTACTGTTTACTAGGATGTTAAACCACAACTCAACAACAACAGCAGATAGCATTTGTTTTATTCTCCCATTTTTTTTTTTCATTTTTTTATCTATTTATTTAAAATTATTTTATTTTTGTTTTGTCGTAGATTTTTTTGGTCTGTATTACGACCCACAAAATACAGACTGAAACAATGAATTAAAGGACATTCTAACACAGTGCGCCTATAGAAGCAATGGAAAGTTTCCGTGTTTTATTCTGCAACAATTCACTGTCTCGGAGCGCGTGAGTCCAATTGCTGACGTCACTAGCATTACTGACGTAATTTTGTGACGTTTTGAGACGTTAGACTGTGTAACGTCTCTTTTCTTTCTAAAATCACCATAAAACGTACATTTACCTTAGATACAGTTAAGAATATTGGCGGGATCATGAACGCGCTGGCAGGAAGGTTGGGAGAATTTGAATGAAAAGAATACTTTTTCAGCGTTTTTGAGCGTTAGAATTGAAATAGTTCAGCTCTAGCATTGAATTGTTGAGTAATAATTCACTGTTTGTCGGTCAGTTGTAAGCAGATCCGCGCTTGTGATATGATCTACTTTACAACTGACCTCCAAACAGTGAATTATTACTCAACAATTCACTGCTAGGGCTGATCTATTTCTTAAACAAAAAGTATAAAACCTTCAATTAAGCGGCAAGACTGTAGATCGGTAATCAGCCGCGACACGACAAAACGAACAAAGTGCCATGTGCACCCAGCGAAGACTCAGGTCAGCCTGAACATTTTCCTAGTCTGATCTGGGTCTGCGCTGTCGGCATAAAAGTAGCTTAGACCCTTAGCAATCATTTCAGCACACAGCGAGGACTTTGATCAGATATCAGAGTCTTCGCTGGGCGCACAGGATACTTTGTTAGTCTGTCGTGTTGCGGCTTAGTCCTTGTAGACCGTTATTTTCTGGAATTTCATATGACCATAAAGGAATCGTCCTGTCTACATAAGTATTTATCACGCGTTAATGTTTGCTCATTTCTCAGTCAGGCCCCGAGGTTATAAAACTTTTTTCATGCTCAACTCAACTGAACATGAACTTTTACCTGCTAATTAAAAAAAAAAAGAAGAAGTACGTTACAAGTCTAAGGGTGCCCGGGAATAATGATGCGTCCTAGCGGGCAATAATGATCCATTAATTAGTGAGTACAGAAAACTGGCCCCACGGTTCTAAACCTTTTTTCGTGCTCAACTCAGCTGAACATGAATTTTTTCTGCTGATAAATATGAAGATGCCAACCATAAGCAAAGAAAATGTCATACTCGGGTAAACTGAACAAGAAAACAGGTAAACTTATCAGTAATTTGCTGTTTATTAGCAAGTAAAATTTTTGCTCAGCTGAGTTGAGCATGAAAGAAGTTTTATGACCTTTGGACCAGGTGTTTCTATTAGTTCTCTTTCATAAAAAAGAAAAAAAATATTGAAAATAAAAAAGTGCGAGATAGCTGCTAACAAATTATTCACACCATGCGGCGCCAATCACCTGTTCTGAAGTGACAAGAGTATAAAAAAATAAGCAAGTTTCAGCGCTATGTTTGTCCGCAGTGTGATAGTGTACTTTACAGTTTGAGAGCATTGGCAGTTCGCAGTCTCTTGTCAATCAATATATGTCTATGTCTTGTCAGTCTATATAATTCAGCCCCGGTTCAAGGTGTGTGTGTGTGTGGGGGGGGGGGGGGGGGGAGGGGGAGGCTTCAGCCCAATTGCCATCTGGGGCCTCAGTGTTATGTAAGTTAAGTAGGCCCCCAGATAATGAGTATCCGATGACAGACTGAGATAATTTATCCATGTGGTTAGCTTAAAATATATACATGTATTGTGAAATATCATTAGAATCGCCTCGGTGAGGCGAATCTAGTGCGATATCACAGCATATATTTCAAAGCAAGAAAGACATTATCAAAAAACAATATCTCATCAAACTGATCCCTACTGATGTCAAATATTTCAAGTCCCCCTTCCTCACTCCCTCCCCCCCCCCCCCCCCCCGCACACACACACATACTTCTCGGCACCTCCCTACCCTACCAGTTATCCAGAGCCCCATGAGTACGTGGTGGACTTGATCCGGGCCTGCTAATACAAAAATACAGACTGGTATCAAAGTGTAAAAAGTGTCCACTTTCAGGGGACGCAACTCTGTCATTTTCATTCTGCCTCCCTTCTTCACTTGAGTAATTTGTAACTGCTAACATCACAGGGTATAATCGATTCCGCCAATTTTCGCTTCCTGCAGAGACTGTCCGTCATATTGGCTTCCGCCGAGACTGTCCGCGAACTCTTGCTTCCTGCAGAGACTACTGTCCTCGTAAAATTGCTTCCTGCCGAGACTGTCCGAGTGAATCTGCTTCCTGCCGAGAGCCTCGGCAGGAAGCAGAATCACGCGGACAGTCTCTGCAGGAAGCCATTTATCATGTACAGAAGTCTCGGCAGGAAGCAAGAGATCGCGGACAGTCTCGGCGGAAGCCAAATATGATGTACAGTCTCTGCAGGAAGCGAAAATTAGCGGAACGGATTATACCCTGTGAACATAATCTTCGCCAAATATAATTTGCCTCACTCATACTCAAGGCTTTATCCCCACCAAATATAATTGTCTCTCGCATACTCAAAGGCTTTATCCCCACCAAACGAAACCCAAATGCTTTATCCCAACCAAATGTAATTTGCCTCTCGCACACGTAAAGGCTTTATTTTATCCCCACCAAATGTAATTTGCATCTCTCATACTCAAAGGCTTTATCCGCACCCAATATATTTATTCCCACCAAATTTAATTGGCCTCTCTCCTACTGAAAGGAATTAAGCCGGTCTTATTTCTTAAAACTTTGAAATGCATTCAAACTCATAACAAATGAATGAATAAAAATATAATAAATACTGACCTGCACTCTGGATTCTGTTAAGCCTATACGAAGAGCGAGTTCCTCTCTCATGAAAATATCAGGATAGTGAGTTTTAGCAAAACTCCGCTCAAGCTCGTTCAGCTGAGCTGGCGTAAACCTAGTACGGTGACGCTTCTGTTTGGAGGGCTTGTCCCCGTCCCCCGGGGATAGATCTGCATCCTTGTGGTCAAATATTGAACCTTCTTGTTTTACGTCGGAACCTATCTGGTTCAAGTCTCCTTTCATATCTGAAAGAGAAAAAAAATGTACTGTAAAACACATAATATCTGCGGTATCAAAATTTCGCGGTTTAAAGAAAATGACATATTGGCGCATGTTAATTTTGGCGGTCTTGATGTACCATGGCTCCAGATAATAAAGAAAATCTGATGTAAATTTGTGACATTTTTTCTGATTTTTGTATTTAACTATGCATTGTGACATCTATTAGAATCGCCTCATGGAGGCGATTCTAATGTGATGCCACAATGTATAGTTTAATGATAAGGTATAACAAAATTCTAAATTACTCATCAAATGAGCCTCCGTTATGCTCTGCATATAATGTAATATTGGCGGACCTATATTTTAGCGCTCTTTGCCTTGACAGCCAATATCGCCAAAATTCTGTAACCGCCAAAAATAAGTGTTTTACAGTACACTCATTGTCTTAGAAACTGTTTCCCAACTTGTTTCCATGCTCTTAAAAAAATAAAATTCCCTAGCTATCACCAAATACTCTCTCAAGGCTTATCTAGAGCCCTGGAAACTGGACTTAAGTTGCCTGGACTGAACAGTTTAAAAAGATATTTCTTCGCGCGATGACTGCATGGTCAGTGTCTTTCCTATTCGCTGAATTATAGCCCCCACAGCTGCGGGTTCAAGCTGCACTCGAGCACGAGAAAAATAGCAAAGGTCTGCTTGCGGAAGGTAAGAGGGTTTATTTATTTATCTTTATAGTATTTTTTCGTCGGGAACTCCGGTTTTCGGCCACCTTTACATTGCATACTTTAACACTCGGTTCCAGATTAGTAAAATATTGAAAAGACCACGGGTACGGATAACAATCAACAAGCCAACCAACCAACCAAACAAAAAAGCGCAGAGAGTATTATGTAGAGAAGAAAGTTTTTGAAGTAAAAACGTACACTTAAAACACAGAAGCTGCACGGCAGTTTGTAAATTGTATTGTCTCTCAGAAAAAGAGAGTTTGACGATGCAAAAAGAAATGAGCCGTGACACGAGAAAACCAACAATGTGGTTGTGCGCCCAGCGCAGACTCAGATCAGCCTGGACATCCGCTCAGCCTGATCAAAGTCTTCGGCAAGCGTTTAGAGGGTAGTTTAGGGTCTAAGCTACCACTATGCGGACAGCGAAGACTCTGATCAGACTGGGCGGATGCCCAGGCTGATCTGAGTCTGCGCTTGGCGCACCACCAATTTGTTGGTTTTGTCGTGTCGCTGCTCAAATAGATACATAAATTTAATACATGTATCAATAAAGAATAAATGAAAGTGCAAATAACAATAAGTAAACGGATCAATTAAATACGGCGATAGACTGAAGAAATATTGTTTGGAAGGCATAAATCATAAGCTGAGGAATTATCAGTAGTTTTATTGCCCACGAACGAGACCTCATGGCGTTTCCTTGGGAACCAGACTTAATTTTCTCGGCTCAAATAAGGTGTGAAATATTGAAGATCTATTTCACAAGAAGGTGTGAACAGTAACAGGTCCACTGCAACGTTTTACCTCCTTCGTACTTCACAGCGACTGATCCTCTTCGTGGTACCCCGTACTTCGCACCGGGTGGTCCATTTATTGCTGCCCCGTGGTGCCCACGAGGAACAATAAGTGGCTCCCCGCTGTGTTAGGTACTCGTCAATATCTGTTAGAAGTAAGACTATGAATCTATTATGATAGGTTTATTTTCATTATTACCATTATTTTTATTATTAGTAGTGGTATCATTATTATTTTATTTATTTTCGTTATTTTTGTTGTTGTTTTCATTATAACTTCTTACGTATATTAAGTCCTTTATCAGCGCTTACGTACTTTGTTTCGAAATGCATTACTATTTGGAGGTCAGTTGTAAAGTAGACCATATTACGAGCGCGGGACGCAAGTCCTATATCCAACAAATACGAAAAGCTGAACTATTTCGATTTTAACGCATGGGATCACTGAAGCATATATGAGCCGCGACACGAAAAAACCAACAATGTGGTTGTGCGCCCATCGCAGACTCAGATCAGCCTGGGCATCCGCCCAGTCTGATCAGAGTCTTCGCTGTCCGCATGGAGGTAGCTTAGACTCTTAGCTACGCTTTGAGCGCTTAGCGAAGAGTCTGATCGGGCTGGTTTGATGCCAAGGCTGATCTGAGTCTGCACTGGGCGCACAACCACATTGTTGGTTTTGTCGTGTCGCGGCTCATATGCTTCTGCTACAAGATCTTTCCACCCAAGTTTTAGCGCGAGCCAATCCGTCCAACTGCAGCATCTCTTTAATAACTAGACGCAACACAATTAAAGGCAATTAGGTTTGGCACCATATGCTGGCAACATCCACAGCGATAAGCCTGCCTCGTAATTCATTGCATTTATGCAGTATATAATTATCACCACCTTCTGATGCAAAATATTTTAATTATTTTCACAAGATACTGCATTTTGTCATTTTTAACCTTTTACAATACTGTAGAAATTATCAACCAGTAAAATAAAAAAGGAAAAATAAAAAAATACTTATAATAATAAATAAATAATAAGTAAAAAAATAAAGAAAGGAAGGAATTGCATATATATATATTTTTTTTAAGTTTTAACAATATAAATTACTACATTGACGTCATAAAACCTTTGCATGTTTTCATCTAATTAATTCTGAGCAAGAATTTACATTGTTAATAAACTTTTAAACCCCTTTGAATTTTCCATGCAGTTTCGACTTTTTCTTTTTTTAATATTTTTTTTTTCATTTTCCTGGTTGAAACAAAACAATTCCAAAGCTCTAGATAAGAGGGAGTATCTGATGATAATAAGAGAGAATTTTTCTTATTTCTCATTTAAACCATATGTTGTGACCCCTCATCTGAACGGTTCAGATGAGGGGTCACAATATATGTTTTTATGGAGAATTAACAAAAATTATTCTTAATTATAACCAAATACTCACTCTTATCTGGAGCTTCTGCGAATTATTTCAAGACGTAGCAGTTTGACAATTTGTAACCATTTTGCCTGGAAGTCAGGCTATGTACTGATCCGTTCAAAACTGTTGGCCCTGCGTCTAACACTTCTCACCTTGGTTTCCATTTGTCAATAATCTCACACTTTGTTGCACATTAATTGCAATTCTATAAGTGATTTATAAGTGTATGTCACACCGTGTGACAATCAATCAGTTGATATTAAATTATTGTATTGTTGTTGTTGTTGTTTTGTCACTTGTACAACTTCAAACTAACTTGCATCGATACTGTATTGTCACGGTTTGACATGATGATGATATAAAGTGATATACTCCAAACATTTCAACCCCGATCAAATCCCTCAAGATTTCAATCATGATGTTTAATTAATTAATCAATTAGTTAATAATAATAATAATAACAATAATAATAATAATAATGAGCATTTGACAATATGCTTTTTCAGGGCGAACTAAATTTGCGCAGATCACATACGTTTGGGAATTACTTCATGCATACATATACGTATGCACAGCTTTTTTTGGGACTAATAGTTCTGCAAAATCTAAAAATACTCAAAGGTGGAATTAAATGTGATTAAATGTGATTATTATCAGGAATGGTGATAATAATCATTTTAATAATAATAATAATAATAATAATAATAATAATAATAATACAATCATTAGATCAATAATAATAATAATACAATCATTAGATCATTTGACAATATGCTATTTTTTATGGCGAATTACATTTGCGCAACACAGAATACGTTTGGGGGATCACTTCATGCATACTTTTGCGCAAAAGTTCACCAATACGACCGCGCATCTTCGAAAAAAATCATTTTTAAAGGTTAAAATTTCTTTAATATCAATGAAAATTAAATGTTTTATTCACCCCACTTGTGTTTACATATGCACACGAACAAACAGATGAATACCTAGTTTCTATCAAATTCACCTTTTTTGCCCAGGCATATCTGTTTAGCTGTTCATTTTTATTTATTTATTCATTTATTTATTTAATATTTCTTATTTATGAATTTGCCCGAAGAAAGTATTTAAAGAACCATTCTCGTCCCCCCAACCCCCCAGTTTTCTTTTTCATTATGTGTGTGTGTGCATGTGTATATGTGGTCCAGTTAGTCATTTCCTTCTTAGTTAGCGATGAATATTTATGAAAAATAACTTTTTTCAGATTCGCAAAGCGCACTCAAAATTGCCACAATTTATACTTGAAACCAAAATCAGATTAGACAATTGACAACCTACGCCAAAGCAGTGATATCGTAACCGTTCTGTCACCAGCCATTTCTAGGAAAACAAAGGATTTATTTTGCGTAAACAGAGGGGCAAACATTGATGCAACCAAATATCTAGTCGATGCAGCACTAGTCCGTACCAGTTTTGGTCTTATTTTTACCAGAATAAGCCGCAGAAAACGTAATCCGATGCACAACATGCTGGCGGGGCTCTCTCTGGAAAACTGGTGGGGCTTCGGACACAAAGAGAGAGGCCATTATCAGGTTTCAGATGAAACAGAGTGTTCGACGAAAAAGCAAGATAATATCATGCTTGCCTTTATATATATGTTATGACATCTTATTGGAATCGCCTCGGCACGGCGATTCCAAAGAGATGTGAGAACATATATTCAAATAGATGTTATCACATCTCATTGGAATCGCCTTGGCGAGGCGATTCCTAAGATCATACGCGCCTGTATACGTAGGCGCGGCATTAGCTTCTTTTTGTGCTACATTCCTATCTCTTTATGAAACGTACCGCCATCTGCGCTATGAAGTTGGTTGTAAACCCTATTAGAGGCCACCAGGGACTCTATAACTGGGATAATATGACGTCATTATAGCTAGCGCAAGTGGGTTTTTGAAAATAATGAGTGTTTTTCGTTTCCTTGAGATATATGAAGAAAAAAATGCATCTAGCACACTTTATTTATTGTCAGAGTATACATTAAAATGGTCTTAAACGCTGTGCAAAGTTTTTTACTTCCATAGCTTTAAATACTTACAAAATGATGGCTAAAAACAGGGTAGTTTTGTCCCTACGAGAGTCACGGAAAAAGTGTGACATTTTCCCGAAAATTTTATCTTATCATCTGGCTATACTATGCATGCTAGCTCAATAGTTTTGACCTTTTTACGCTCTAAAATATCCGGGGGAGTGAACAGACCCTTAATGTCACACCTTTGTCTATTTTTTTCTTTTTTTTCTTTTTCAACCCATCCAAATCAGAAAACTTATGATCTTATGACTCGCGAAGAGTTTTGTTGGCCGTTAGGTGATCAATATTGTTGTATTTAAAGACAAGGTTATCTTACCTGTTTTGTCATAGTAATGGAAACCTTTGGATTTTTCTGAATTCATACTTTACCATTGGCCATTGCTTTAGGGCATACAAATGCGGCAGAATATATTTAAATCAAACACTATAACAAATCTGTATGAATCGCAGACCGCGATCGAAATCGTGTGATTGGTGCTAATAAGATCGATTGGCGTAACAATCCCGTGCGCGAATAAAAATAAAAATAAGTTAGAAAAAAAAAAAAACAAAAAAAAAAACAACAACAAAAAAAAAAAAACAAAAAAAAAAAAACAACTATCGTATCATCACGCCATCACAAGGTTAATTAAATGGCTTACGATTTTGCTGATGTGCATATACAACTTGAACTTACCTTATATTAATTCATTATTATCTTAACTCGAAACACTTTTCATTAACTTGCACACGGGATTTAGATATAATAATATTAAACAAAATTTAATAAAAAAAAAAAAAAAAAAAAAAAAAAAAAAAAAGAAGATAAAAAATAGAAATGGCAAGGGAGTAAGAAATACTGGAAAAGTGTATAATGAAAATTAACCAATTTATGCTCAGTGGACTTTCTATCATTGTCCAATAGAAGAGTTCATATGTCTTTTGAGGGGTTCCGTTCAGTTTATTGTTGTAATTTTTATTTAACAAGGCCAAATTTCCAATTGTGTCTTGCAAATAGTGTACATCCTGAACAGATGCCGCGTATTGCGGCATCTGATCTTTGTCTGCACTGCTTGCATATGTTCCATTTAGAAAGAGAGAGAAAGAAAAAAAAACTCCCAAGTTTTTGGTACAGAACTAGAGTTACAGAACTAGAGTTTGCACGGTTTCAAAATATATTATTTTTCTTCAATACCTTCACACAGAATTAAATGGAGGGGTGCGCGTGCAGCCAGATATGCGAGGTAAATTCTTTAAGTTGACCGTCCTAGATTGGTGTAATTACGATATATGTCTTATTTCGTACAGAATTCATATTAAATAGAGGATCACACACGAGTGGTCATTTCATATGAAATTAAAGAAACGAGCCTTCGGCGCGTTTCATAAATTTCGTATGAACTGACCACTCGTGAAAGATTCTGTTAAGTAAATGACCCTTTATAACGGAACTTTAATGCCTTCGAATTGAACATTATTTCAACAAGACAACGCATTGTTGATACGGACGCTTTCACTGATTTTAAGTGTACGCGCTATTTAAAGTGTTATTACAAACGTGGTCATTGACACGACGTTACTGAATAACAGAGACGTCATATGATATGTTAGAGAAACCAAATTATATTTGAAATAATACTGATAATTAAAAAGCCGATAAATGAACTTAAAGGCAGACTTAAAAAGTAACCGTATTAATTATACATACACAATATAACAATATGTTCCCTTCAGTTTCATTAGCATCTTGTAGATATTCCCGATTTCTTTTTTTTTCTTTCTTTCTTTTTTTTCAAGAAAAATGCGGAAAATAAAATCCATCTAACTCGATAACAAGTGACAAACAGACCTGTAATCACTGGTATTCGCATTTTGCCATTCCTGGTTGATATTCAGCAAATATAATGCAAAGTTTATTTAATTTTCACCTTTATAAATTGAATAAGTTGCGAGCCAACCAGCGAATTATTCTCTTAACTAAACAAATTAGTCCCAAATTACCACAAATCGACAGCACACGTGGTGCAATTTGAGCCTTTTGATGTTCATTTCCGTGTCTGAAAATGGTTCATTTAATAAAAGTAACAAACTCAAAATATACCTGCATTTGAAACTTGAACCATCGAGTCAGATAAATCCAAACTCTGATGCATACTAGATATATTCATTTTTTGTCATACAAGTTAACAAAATTCCATCTGATCTTTCAGTTTGACTTCTTGTTCAATTTATATTGAGAAAATTATATTTGTTAAAGGAGTAACCGACCGCTCGCTGTTTCGCCGCTATTGGCTGAGAGCCTGCTGCTGCGACAGAAGCTTATGAATATTAATGAGCGCGTGAAAGTCGCAAACTGTCGTCTGCTTCTGGTATTGGGTGTTGACTGTTGGTCGCAGCTCGCCGTTTGCCAATACTTCTGTTCGCTATATTGACATGATGTTTGTCCAGCTTAATTGAGTTTTTATCATCCATTGTGAAGATTTCTGCAACTTTAGTTACTCTAATAATTGTCGTCTGCAAACAGTTTACCAAAACTAAATTGCCCCATTGAACCAAACTAAACGCAAAGTGTTTATTTTTAAGACTCTGAAGTAAATTTAAGTAAATATGTACTTTTCTCATACCCAAAAAGTGACAAAATTTCAGAAGCCAACAGATAAAAATATTAGTTCATTTGTTCAATTTCCATTTACAATGAAATGAACAAGCTTTGTGTTTGTTTATTACTTTTATATTCTATTAAATAATGGGGTATAATTCACTCTGTAGTTAGCCGCGGTTAGTCGATTATATATTTATTCACTTAAAGTGCCAAAATAATAAAAAAAAAAACAGACGACAAAAATTGCGTCTTCAAAATTTCAGAAATGTTTCTTCCAAATAGCATTCAAAGCAATGAGGACAAACAGTGTAATTCAGATAAGGCGGTTCATGATGAGCCGCCTCATCTGGATCTACGCTGTTTGCACATTCAACTATTTTCATTTTTGGTGTTAATTTTTTTTCTCGTGGTTAGTATTTTTTTTTTAAAAGAAATTTCTTTATTTCCGAATGCATCTAATAGAATATAGCGCAGAGAATGCATACTTGTAAGTGCTTTAACTGGTGTTCTTGTTTTTCATGTACTGCGAGTTTTTAATTTTTCATGTCCAAACTTCCTCCAGTTTCGAACCAACAACTTCCACGAATCAAAACCTACTTTCTGTTTCGGATACTGGAGGAGAGGGACGTGGGGGTGGGGAGGGGGTGAAAACCCACGATAAAATCGCTAATATCGTCTGAAAGTAATTATAACTACACACTCTGTGCGCTTTGATGTGAAGGAAATCGTTCGGAAACAAAGAAATTACGGAGAAAAAACGTGACGAATTCCCGGGGTTTCATCGTTCAAAATAACATAGAAATTGACGCAAGAAAATACGAGTTCATCCTCCCTGTGTTAACCGCGATATGACAAAATCCCGATACGACAAAAAGAGTCGTCAAACTTTAATCAAAATCATAAAGAGTTCCTCCAAGAGCAGAGAACTCATTCAAAAGAAGGAACATGGGCCAAACTTCGAAATTTCGGCTATTCATGCCTCATCAGTGTTCCTGATAATTAGGACACTTTGTAATCACTTGACCTAAGTGTACAGCGACAGTTGCTGTTTTGGTAACCAAACTGCTTTATTGGAAAGGAAAATGATTATCACTTGCTTCGTTGTAACGGTAAGCTGATTTCTTTTTTTGTCTAATTGACGTCTTTCAAATGCCGTTTATATTTTTTATTGATTGGAGTAGGGTTCTAAAATAACACCAGAAGCAGTTCATGCACGCGGACTTATTCGGTAAATATCATACATGGAACATACCTCTTTGAAAAATGGGAAGGATTTGAATGCAAATGCAAACGTTGGCAACAGTGCATAAACACCACGTACTCTAAAAGAAGGGGCGGGGGCGGGGTGGGGGTGGGGGAATAGGGGGAAGAAAACCAAGCAGATTTGTTAATAATTCTTTCAAATATTAAAAAAATTAATATTAAAATTTTTTGAAATTTATGTCTTATATAAATAACAGACAATTGCAATTTAACATTACCAAACACAAGTAGTCGCTAGGCAACAATAGAGTTTTAGTAAATTTTAAGCGAGGCGAATCTTTTATAGCCCTTTTTACATTCTCTATATTTTAGCATCTCGGAAGAACTTTTTGATATCAAATAAATATTATTTTAGGAAAAGCTTCAATGGTAATGAAAGACTTATTCTACACGATATTTTAGATTCTACGATGAACGTGGTGATTATACTTGGAACAGTTATGAAAAATATCCAAGCTTTGTTAGCATATATTTACTTGGGTATGATTTTTCGTATCACCCAACAAAATAATTCAGGTTCGTACAATTATTTGGAACTAAGCTCTAGACGATCTTAGGCAACTAGAAGCCACCGCCACACCATTCATGCTAGTATTCTTCGCTTGCCTAAAATGGGATTTGCAAGATTATGGCATTGCTGGAAACTGTGTACTGTTAAGAAGCTAAGCTGCATAAAATGAATGTGGATCAATTGATTCGTATTAATTACATTTGCCTGAATCTCATTCGTTTGACAGGGCTAATTGGATGACCCCATAAGACAATGCCACGTGTTAAAGAAACGGAAAACTAAAACTAAGAACTGAGCAATGTGAAGTATGAAGTGTGAAGTATGAACTATAAAGTGTGAAGTATAAACTATAAAGTGTGAAGTATCAACTAAAACGTGTAAAGTGTGAAAAATAAAGGGTTAAGTATGAACTGTAAAGTGTCAAGTATGAACTGTGAAGCTTGAACCTTGGGCTGTGAAGTATGAACTGTAACGTGTGAAATGTGAAGTATGAATTGTGAATTATGAAATAGGAAGTTTTTAGTGCGAAGTGTGGATTGTGAGGTAAACACTATGAAGTATGAGCTATGTAGTATGAACAATGAGTGTGAAGTTTGAACTATGAGATGCGAAGTGTAATTTTGAAGTATGAACTCCGAAGGGTTAAGTATGAGCTAAAAGTGTGAAGTATGACATGTGAAGTTTGAACTATGAAGTATGAATCATGAGGTGATAAGTTTTAAATGTGAACACTGAAGTATAAACTATTAAGTGTGAAGTATGACATGTGAAGTTTGAACAGTAAAGTGTGAAGTATGACTTGTGAAAATTGAACTATGAATTGTAAAGTATGAACCGCTAATTATGAACTGTGAAGTTTGAAATGTGAAATTTAATGTATGAAGTATGAATTGTGGGGGTCCAAACTACACTGCTCAAAATAATTAAAGGAACACTTTTTTCCTGCTATATTGCAGTATTTTACTCGACATAAATTTTCACAATTTCAATTTTATATCAAAGTACATTAGCTAAAGTGTATACAGGTAGATCAACGTGTGGCTACCTGTTATCATGGAAAGCATGCAAGCCGTTGAAGCAAACCATCCATGTTTAACCAGTGTTTCAGTACATGTACTTGGGTTTTGTACCTACAAATTTGTTTCGACAAATGAATGTTTTTGCAAAGATTTTGATTCTTTCTTGGGTCTGTGGATTATCGGTCACTGTCAGACATCATTTGAACAGTCTAGAAACTGCCAGAGCTGTGCAAATGATTGAAGATGGACTCCCCCAGCGCCAGGTGGCCTGTACCCTTAGTGTGTCTCCCAGTGTTGTTAGCAGAATTTGGGCTCGTTATCTGGAGACTGGAAATTACAGTAGAAGGCCAGGGCAGGGTAGGTCAAGGGCAACAACTGATGTTCAGGATCGTTATTTGCGTGTTTTAGCTTTACGTAACCGTCACTCAACGGCTACAGGCCTACGTAATGACTTTCAGCTGGCAACAGGAGTCCGTTTGTCCAACCAGACAGTTAGAAACAGGCTTCAAGGTGATGCATTACAGGCCAGGCGTCCTGCCACAGGCCCCATTTTAACCGTAGCTCACCGCAGAGACAGACGAATTTTTGCTCAGGACCACATCGGATGGCAATTGGATCAGTGGCGCACAGTACTGTTTACGAACGAAAGCCGATTCCAGGTGTGCACTTGTGACAGGCGTGTTCGTGTACGGAGACGCGTTGGAGAGCGATACATGGACTGTAACATTGTTGAACATGACAGATTCGGTGGTGGCTCAGTCATGTTCTGGGGAGGGATTTGTTACGACGGACGTACGGAGCTGTACAGGGTCGATGGAGGAAGTCTAACAGCTTTAAGGTATAGGAATGAGATCCTAGAACCCATTGCAAGGCCGTTTCTTGGTGCCATGGGTGACAATGCTCTTCTAGTGCAAGATAATGCCAGGCCTCACACTGTTTATGTGGGACAGGACTATCTTGAACAGGAATCCATCGAGTGTATTGACTGGCCAGCCAGGTCACCGGACCTTAACTGTATAGAACACATGTGGGACATTGTTTATCGGCTGGTTTCGGGTAGTGCTAACCCTCCGCGAAGTGTTCAGGAACTTGAAATCGCAGTTGTGCAGGCCTGGACCAATGTACCCCAACAACAACATCAGACCTTGGTTCAAAGCATGCCAAATCGCTGCAGAGAGTGCCTAGATGCCCGTGACGGTCAAACACATTACTAACTCATGCATTTAAAGCATTTGCGTTAACTGAAATGGATTTTTCTAGCTTCTGTAGAAGTGCCAAAAACTGCCATTGTTCTGATTTTCCAGCATTTTTGGAACAACTGTTAAGTGAGCTTTTTGAAATAATGCTTAATTGATGAAGGCTTTAACAAGCTATTATTAAATATCATTAAAAATTTCCTGTCAAACCTCCGTATTAATTTCTTCAGAAAAAGTTAGTGTTCCTTTAATTATTTTGAGCAGTGTATTAAGTATGAAGCACTTTTTCTGAATTTTTACAATGGATGTAGATATGATTATATTTTATCTTAAGAATTAATTTAGATTGTTTATTTTGGAGACGGTAAAAATGCTGCAGTATACTTTTCATTGTAATGTGTATTCCCTTTATGGGCAATGCATGTTATTGAGATAGAGGATCTTACACGAGTGGTCATTTCATATGAAATTCATGAAACGAGCCTTCGGCGAGTTTCATAAATTTCATATCAAATGACCACGAGTCTAAGATTCTGTTTATCATATGACCTTTGAAATGGGATTTTAACGCCTTCAAGCTGAACGTTATTTTATTTAGAACATGCTTTGTTGACATGAACGTTGCCAATGACGTTATGTGTACGCGCCAAAGTGTTATTACACGTGTGGTAATACGATTTTTATGAAATGACGTTATCCACTGAATAACAGAGAAGTCATATAATAAAAACACTTATTAATTTAGTTACCTTTATTTTCGCATGTGCAACAGTCGGGGCAAGGCCACGCGGCTTGGCCATGGCCCCGTGCTAATCTCATGGGAAACTTGATTTTTCCCGCAGGAAATTCGTTCTATCCCTTGGGCAATCACTTTTCAAGAAATATTTGGATTAATTTTTATTTAGAAAACCAAAAGCAACTTTTTTTATATATAATTTTCTTAACCAGAGCTACACTAGTATATATAGTTTAGTTCCTCGGTCTCTTAAATTATGCACTGAGTTTAGTTTAAACATATTTTATTTCAACAAATCTCATGTGTACACAAAGATAATATACATGCTAACTAGGATTAGAACGGAAGCTTACGCTTATTTAGTTCTTCTCCTTCAAATGATACAATTTTACATAAAATGGCGATCAAACTGTATGTTACTGTTGTTGAAACAGGTTAACATATATTACAATAATAATAATAATAATACATGTATCAGAACATACTGAAATACTATCTGCAGCGAATTCACGTACTATTAGTCCGGCAGAAAACCAGTTAGACCTGGAACTTGCGTTCAAACTTTTTTCTTTACTGATTCTTGTAGCTTATATATTGTCTTTCAACAATCTGACTGATGCCACCTTGGTATCCTTGAGCAATTTGAGAAAATCAAGATGGCGTCCAATATGATGGATGTAATAGAGCAATCTAGGAGTTTTGCTATATACATTGCAATTTTGGTGTTTGTTTGTCTTTTTTACAAGTAGTTTAATGCAAGGGCACTTTAATGAATTATTTATGGTATCCATAGAACATATCCAACGACCGCAATTATGGAAGAACTCAGTGTACAGCGGCAGATCCTTGCAGGATAGGTAAATGGGAGAACTCTGAAATATCGGATACAAAACTGGTCAATTTTGCAGAAGCAGCAACTGTCGTCTAGTCCTGTAGTCTTTGAACTAACAATAAATTCACACCACTTCTTGAGAAATAGTTTATTTGAAAACAGCTATTGTTTGACAGTCTTTGCTATCAGACAACCGTATTTTGGCAGTGACTTACGTTACCGCATCATGCATGGGAATTTTGTCTACTTTTGAAAGAATCTCATCTAAATCGAAACTGAAGTAGATATAAAGGTTATCATTGAGGAATCGATACTTTATTATTCTCTAAAGAAAAAAGATGTATCCTTAGAGTGAATAGAGTTGATGTTATATATGTTACTAGGTCTTATAAGACAAAATGAGCAAAATTTATGCTGATGATAAAAAGTATTTTAATTTATACCAGCGAAACAAACTTCAATGATTTTATACAAACAAATAAAACTAATACATTTGTATCAAAATGTAGAGTATGTTTCGCTGTTATATACGTAACTGAGTATATATTACCTGAAAAATTTCTGAAACATGAATATTTGCATTACAAACTGTATTTTAGGAGCAAACACTACTGTGGGATTTAAGCAAAGTGATTTTTCATTATAGTAATCGTAAACAGAGCTTTTCTGTGGCTTGAATTTATACCTTAGTCTGCAAAGTTGTGTTGTAATAAACCTAGGAGGTTGTTATCACAGAGCTTTTACATTTAAACGAGCTGACACCACATAACTAACAGAGGCCATTATTAGCTACGAGTCTTCAATTTCTCTTCATAGAGGTATTCACTGGCCTGGGCTGGAGAGGAACGGGATGGAAAAGGCAGACAGAAGAAAATGAGGCAATTTAAAGAACTGGAGAGGTCTTGAGTTCGCAGACACTGTACGGAAGAGAAAGTGTTTCAAAATCATCTGTGCTGCCCCAGTGACCTATCTGGTTAAAGGAGGTTATATAGTATGTGCAGTATGTGGAAGAGGGTTGTGGCTTAAGAGGAAGTATTTTGTTGGAAAGCTTCCAAAATGGCTTGAGCACGTAACATATTCTAAAAGGTCTTGTAGTTAACTAAGTTGATACCAACATCTAAGGATGTGCCTTGTAGGATTGAGAGCTGGCATTACAGTCTCCCTAGACATCTTGTTAAAAGAGTGTGGCACCAAAGCTCCACAGCCTTTCCCATTTCCTTGTGTTAGGTAGCTTGTGGTGACATCAGAGTATACCAAGATGTCCTGTAATAGCTTGAACTGATACAGCTGTGTCCTTATATCGTTACACTACCTTGAGCAGCTGTCGCACTTTTTTTCATTGAAAGTCTGGTATAGCAAATGGCTATCATAGTGTCTATCAGACAAGCATCAGCCTAACATTAAGTGTTTCTAAATCTCCTGCAGTAAACCAAGCTGGTACAGCAAACGGTGTAAAAGTATTGTATTTGGAAAATCTGATATCATATTCTCTGTGCAGGTCTTGTAATATCCTTAGATGGTACTGCAATGCCCACTTATAATAACTTTTAAAAGCCTGAGCTGGCAGCAGTTCAGTGTCTTACAAAGGTCTTCTTGACGACTTCCTTGACGATTTAGAAGATACCCTATTGTCTATGGAAGTTTTGTAATAGCCTCAGCTGCAAGGTTATATGCGTGACCGATTTTGATTTTTAGGCTTATCTTAAAAATGATCATAAACATGGTTCTTTAAGTTCAAGTGTGTGCACTATATAGTGGTATTAGTAGGTCTTTTAGCAGCCTCACATGGTACCATATTCAAAAACCTATAACTGGTATAGCCTGGGGGAAGGTTTGAATAACCGTAACCTGAGGTAGCACAAGCGTTTCTACGTAGGTCTAATAGTACCCTGAACTGATATCACAGTGCTACCTGATTGGCCCTGTTTTAGTTCCAAGTAGTTTACATGTTCTCATAGAGGTTCTGTAGTAGCCTAAATGGTATGTTTTTCTTTATAGTTGTCTCTTATAATTTGAACTTGCGAAAACAGAGATCAGGGTCCAAAGAGACCGTGTTGTTAGCGGAATTGAATTAGTACGTTGACTGTTATATAGCTTCCGTAGAGGTATTAAAGTGACTTACGCTGCTGTTAGTACCAAAAATTTAAAAGGTCTCAAGGGAGTGCCACAACCAAAGATTGCTTTGTTTGGTATCTGGAGCGTATATGACATCGCCCTTAAAGGAATTGTTGTTGTGTGAGTATCCGCCTACCCTAAATATCTTACATATTTTGAATTAACATATAACTCCCTAGAAAATCTGTAGCGGTCTCAACTGGTACCACTGTTTCCAGCTTGAGTAAGCTGCATTTTGTTATATAATTAAATTATATTTTATTGTATATACTTTTTTACCATTTCTATAACCTGGCATAGATACCATTTTACATCATTACTAAGACTGCAAGAAAATAGAATTAATTTTTATACCCAGAATTTTTGTAACGTAAAAAACACTAGCTAATAATGCTGATCTGTATTCTGTGTAAAGACTCTGCAAAGATATAACATTTACTCAGTTATAAGGACAAATTCTGCCAGCTTCAAATGAGCTAATCAAAATTATCTGAAAAAGGGTGGTCCTTTTGAAATTAAGTGACCAAACTTTTGTAAGAGCAGACTTAGTTTGAGTCTGTTCACGAGAAAAACAGAGTGAGACAGGTACATGCAGCCTGGAGCACCTTCAGCATAGCTCTTTTTTGTAAAGAAGGTGCCTGAGCTTCAGATTTTAAAAGTGGGGGGCGGGGGGGGGGGGGAATAATACTCTGGCGACATTTGAGTAAAACAATACTCTGGCGACATTTTACGGCTTCCACTCAAGCACTCATCGACAAAATACTTGATTTTTTGTCGACTTCTGCTTAAATCGTATGATATGAGTAACCATTAGGAGTGCTTCGGCATATATGATATATTACAGTTTTTGTCCATATCTGAACTCTGAATGACATTAACAAATTTCTACAATCAAATATACACGTAAATGATCTTTGAGGTGTGTGCCAAACAAGCATAGCTTAGTTTTAACAAATAACCATATTATTTTATAAAAGCAAAATGATTCACCACATGCTAATAAATATATCTTTTGTCTGAACCCAACTTGAACTGAAAATACAGAAGGATGAGTATTAATTTAAAAATAAAAATGTATAAGGGTTAATACAATACTTGTGTAAACTACAATTGGACTTAATAACTTCTAAAATCTATTCTAATATTTTATGCTGGTAACGTAAACTACACCAGATTCCTTCATCTGTATTTTACTAGGTGTGTGTTTTATTACTCGTGCTATTGAAATCTTGTATATATATGTGTAAATACCATTTCAAATCATTACTGTGGTTACCGTGTAGGTAACAACGGTAAGGAATTTCTGTATCTTAAACTACATAAGCTAATGAAGACATTGTTGTTTTATTGTGAAGGCTAAGCTAAAACATATGTTAACTTAATTATAAGGATTATAATCATAAATTTCAAGTGTACATATCACATTTTATTGTGGCGTAGTCCTTGACTTTGAGTATTGTGAAGAGGAAAAATAACGTAAATTTTTCTGCACGGTGGCCATCTTGAAAAAAAAATCGGTGGCCAATATTATTTTTGTAAAACATATCACCTGGGAAGCTTGCATACCAAATTTGGTACTTGTATCACTAAGTGAACTATTTCGATCAGATCCCGCTACACTAAGGGGTCTGAGTTAGTTTTCACAAATTTCCTTATATCAGCCGCCATCTTGTCGGCCATCTTGACAGATGTAGAATCTATTTTGATTTTTTGGTAATAACAAACTAATGCTTAAACTTTCATCTGAACTCCAAGAACTTAAATGAAAAAATGACTTATTGAAGCTTTTCTAGGTCATATCTGATTTTGTCACAAAGCGGCATCAATCTTAGACGCCATCTTGAATATTTCAAAATCCTCAATGATGACAACGTGGCATCACTTGGAATCTTAAAAGACTATGTCTCAGCTACAAGAATCAAAAAAGAAAAAAAAAGTTTGAACGCAAATTCCAGGTCTATCACAATATCGCCCTTATTCTTCCGGACTAAATATAAAGTTGACGTAGATAACTATAAGAAATGATAAGTACTTGTATGTCTTGATAAAGATATTGGGTACAAGACAAGCAATAGTTTCAATATATAACTGTTTCAAAATGACGGGTGAAATTTAGAAATGAGTATCGGTAACATAAATAAAAGCACCGCAGGCACTGCATGATACCCCGCCACTGCTGTGCATCCTAACTTATTTTTTTTAGATATATAATAGCTAAAGAGCCACAGAACTGAGATAGACAGAGATATGATGTCCTTACTGTAAATAAATATTAATATATACCACCCAACAACGTGGAGCATTCTGACCAGTGTAGATTTAGATCAGGCTGTAAAGCATTTCTTTGAGCTGAGAGACTCTGTTTCCTATTCTATGGTGTTAAACATATCAGTGAAGTTTCATTCAGATATTCCATATAGTATAGGAACTACAAGTCAAAAAACATTTTTCAGATCTATCAAGGGGGAATACTCATTAACTGTAAAGGTAAGAGTGATGGTTCTTTGTCACAATATGTAACCTCTGATGTGAAACATACCTATGAAGTTTCGTTCAGATATTCCATATAGTAAAGGAACTACAGATAAAAAAACGTTTTTCAGATTAATCAAGGGCGGATAACTCACAAACCGGAAAGATCAGAGTAACAGTTCCTAGTCACTATATGAAGCCTTTGATGTGAAACATATCTGTGAAGTTTTATTCAGATATTCCATATAAAAAGGGAACTACAGGTCAAAAACCATTTTTCGGACCTATCAAGGGCAGATAACTCATGAACTGGAAAGGTAAGAGTGATGGTTCTTTGTCACAGTATGTAACCTTTGATGTGAAACATATCTGTAAAGTTTCATTTAAATATTCCACATAGTAAAGGAACTACGGGTAAAAAACATTTTTTAATTCAATCAAGGGCGGATAACTCACAAACGGGAAAGGTAAGAGTGACGGTTCTTAGTCACAATATGTTACCTTTGATGTGAAACATATCTGTGCAGTTATATTCAGATATTCCATATAGTAAAGGAACAATAGGTCAAAAACCTTTTTTTTTCAGACCTATCAAGGGCGGATAACTCACATACTGGGAAGGTCAGAGTGACGGTCCTTAGTCACAATATGTAACCTTTGATGTGCAACATATCTGTGAAGTTTCATTCAGATATCATGAACAGTAAAGGAATAACAGGCCAGAAACCATTTTTCCAATACGAAAAAGGGCAGTAACTCCGTTAAAAATGGACGGATTTTGCCCATTAACAATCCCATACCACTCATCGCCGATAACAATATGTATGCAAAATTTAAAAAAATTCCATGAATAAATACTCAAGTTATCGATCGGAAATGGTGAGCACGGACGGACGGACGGACGGACGGACGGACAACGAAAGGTATAACATAATACCCCGCCACTAAAGTGTGGCGGGGTATAAAAAGTAAAAAAATAAGAAAAGGTTTGGCTGTGAAGAGGTTTGGAGACTCGGGGAGGGGTCAGTGACATAACCAATTGCAAGGTATCCCTACTTTGAGAGCTCATTATATTAAGTCAGATAAGCTCCGAAAGTTTGTATAGAAATATTATTGAATTGCATCTTAATTCAGTTCAGTAAAACGTTTTGATTATTTTATGTATTTCTGGACAGCTTCAAATATTATACAAGGGTTGATCCAGAACTAATTTCACCGTGTCCATTGCGCACTTATTCATCGTAGCATCATTATGAAACTAGATCAAGATATATTGTAAATCAGTTCTGATTAACAAATTAAAAATAGAGTTGGAATCTTTTCCCGTTCTAGTTATAGAGACGTTCAAAGTATGCCACCGTCGCCATCACGCCGCACGTTAGAAAAACATTAATTACATGAACATAATTTTCAAAGGCAAACACAAATCAAAATCAAACTAACGCGCCAAATCAGATGAAAATTTGGTACGACGACGAAATATATTCCTGCCACCAACTGTTGAAACTTTAATATCGTCATTGCAGTTTGAAGTTCGCCAGGTAGTGCTAATGCTTGTAACTGCCAAGTGAAAAAATGCTTATTTCTGACAAACACGTCTGCAGTATATACATATGAGGTTTTGCCACAAATTAGGAATATCACCATTAGAGTACCTTGGCTGTTTAATTAGACATGCAGTTATATAACCATGATTATGAGGCTTATGTAAAGGTACAATCAGCGCTGTAAGGGTGTAGATGAGTCGCTAGAGGATCGTCCGAATACTGGAAGACCTTTATGTGCAATGTCAGGCAATGACGTCAATCTTGCTTGGACCCCATATATGAAGATCGATGTCCCGCAATTCGAAGATTTTGTTAATTCTTGAACATGAGCTGCGGGGCTATTCAAATAATATTGAAAGACGAGATAAACATGGGTGAACAGACATTAGTGCTATGCTAGAACAATGAATATGCTACTTAAAACAAGACACAATATCCAAACTTCGTCCAGAACGTCAACAATGTCATTTGTACGTGTCATTACCATGCCTTCTGTCTATCTTGATATCTTGATTACTGTGCACTATAATTTTATGACATTTTCAGACTATACTGCAAATAGAACAAGGTACATGGATACGAAATTTTGTTGCTCTCTCTGTATTCTACACGATTTTATAGCTGCAGTGACATTACTTCTGGATCAACCCTCATAGTATTGGAATGTGATGAAAGCATATTGTCGCCATATAACAGAACTCGTAATGTCACGTAGTTTGCTGAGAAACAATATTATAAAGATTTGTACTTTGGTTGTCAAACACCTGACAAGCCATCAGAAAGGTGTTCTGTAGTTTCAACAGCACCACAACGACATAGGGGCGATTCTGTTATACGCTTTAGAAACAAATCATGGCTTAGTGAACTACATTTAGTTCGTAATCGTGCATATAAAGTTTGAAGTTTCTGTTTTCAATGTGCACATAAAGTTTGAAGTTTCTGTTTCCAATACTTTGGGACAACGCAGTTCCTTTCGTTAAATCGACGTTTGAAGTCTCCATACTCTTATCAGTTGTAAAAATGTCTAAACTCAAACCATGGTAAAAAGCGGTTCAACCTTCGCATTTGGTAATAAAATGTGGGTTGATGTGCATATATTGAGTCATTAAACTGGCAAAAAATAGAGAAACATGTTTTTCGAAAATAACAAATCGCTACACAATTTTTCCCCGTTCTGGTTTCCCGTCTAGCAATGCTCTATAAACATAGGCGGGATAGTGATTGGGGCTCCATGCCTGTACATTATATTTTTACCATTTTATTCAACATAACTGAATCAAAAATAGGTCATTTTAGTTGCCAACTAAAATGACCAAAATAAGTTTTCAAACTCTTTTCATTTGAAACTCAATGGTGTTTTATTTGTTCACGGTCATTTACAATGACGAAACAAAAGTGAGAAACTTGCAGCGATACCTCCTGATAAAACTTTTCATGCTGATAGAGCAATAGGGCCTTTAAAGCTACTGACGGAGTCACTGGTCCAAATGTCTAATGGTCGGTCATTCCATTCTCTAATAACTGATGGTAGGAACGAATTAAAATACTGAGTTGTTCGAGAGATTATCGTCTGAATATCGTTCGAGTTACGTTAATTGTACGCAGAGACGCTATTTACAGAGGGTGGAACGAGAGAAGAGAATTCATTAGACATTTCGTAAAAAAATACAAGTTTATTTTTTCTCCGCCTTTCTTCCAAAGATACCCATTTAGTTTCGCCGTAAAGCACTTGTAAAGAGATCAGTTTAGTAGTTCCGGTAACTATTCTGGCTGCTTCGTTCTGTATTTTATCAAGTTCTAATTTTTTCGCATTGCGTGCAATTATCCCAAACAACATTAGCATATTCTAAGAGTGGCCTAGTAAAAGTAAAGTAAATTTTTTCAAGAGATTTTCTATTTAATACGAATTCATGCTTACGCATTGTATTTATTCTTTTCCATGCCTTATCTTTAACAAAGTCAATATGCGTATGCCACGTACAGTCCTTAGGAAAAAAGACACCAAGATGCTTATGTACTTCAGTGATTTGTTGATTATCCATGAAAAGAGGAGGGTGAATTGCTCTGTTAAGTTTACGAGATATAAGAAGCGTTTCTGTCTTAAGACGATTGAAAATGACCAGCAAGCGTTTTGCCCATTTAAGCAATTTGTCTCTATCTAAATTAAGAAGTTCTGCGGTGGTCTCAGGATTATCAACAACAAGCTGGTATCATCAACAAAAAGTCGAATGTTTGATTCTATGTCCTCAGTGATGTCGTTTATAAACAACAAGAACAGAAGCGGCCCTAAGATCGATCCTTGTGAGACTCCAGCCCGGATATTGTTCCATTTTGAAGCACAACTCTCTGGAAGCACAACTCTCTATTTTCTGTCTGTAAAATAGGATCGAAACCATGTAAGTAAACTGCCTGAGATTCCAGCGGCTTCAGGTTTAGTAAAAGACCCTCGTGCCAAACACGTACTGATTTTACCCGTTGCGACAGAGAAATACCAGGGTGTGTTTATAATGTCTTGGACAAAATAGATGAAGTTTTGCAGACGGATATTTTACCGTTTTTAGGGATATCTGCTTTGACAAATACATCGACACGGAAAGTTGGGTGTCGGGGAGTGCGTGGCGGTGAGGTAAAGAGAGGCAATCGCAGAGTTGCTACCTCAGCAAAATCACCCATTCACTAGAAAGAAAAGTGCAAATAAATGAGTGTTTATGCAAGTTTCTTTTGTTTGTACCTTGTGCACTTTGGCATTTAGATTAATTATTGACATTTAACATTTAAAAGTTAGCAGCTAAGAAAAAATGATAATGCCATCTCTACAGTTTGATTTTATAACTATTTTCAATTTAGTTAAACGTGATTTACATCTTTCTAGCTCACCTGAGCCATAGGCTCAGGGTGAGCTATTGTGATCACTCGGTGTCCATGGTCCGTCGTGCGCCGTCAATAATTTACTTTAAATGATATCTAAACTAAAACCGCTAGGCCTAGGGCTTTGGTATTTGGTATGAAGCATTGTCTAGTAGACCTCTACCAAGTTTGTTCAAATAGTGGCCTTGGGGTCCAAAATGGCCCTGGTGGGGAGAATCTTAGTTTCGAAAATAAAATATACTTAAAAATCTTCTTCTCCAGAACTGCATGGCTAAGATGCTTGAAATTTGTAATGAAGCATTGCCTAGTTTTCCATTAGTAATACACAGTTTTTTCAAATGGTGGCCCCAGGGTCAAAAATTGCCCTACGGCAGGGACTCCTGTGTTTGAACCATAGAAATACATAGAAAAATATTCAAAAGTCTTCTTCTGGCTCAGATGCTTGGAATTTAGTATGTAGCATTGCCTGGTAAAAGTAAAAAGTATGCAAAGACCAGGAACTGAAACAATCAAAATCCAAATCCAGCCCTCAAACCATAGTAATCCTTTACCAGGTTTGTTCAAATGGTGGCGCCAGGGTCCAAAATGGCCCCATAGCAGGGAGTCCTATGTTTGAACCATAGAGATATATAGAAAAATATAAAATATTCAAAAGTCTTATTCTCTAGAACTGCTTGGCTCAGATGTTCGGAATTTGGTAATTAGCATTACCTAGTAGTCCTTTACCAAGTTTGACCAAATGGTGGCCCCAGGTTCTAACTGGCCCCGCAGCAGGGAGTCCTGGAATTGAACCATGGAAATACATAGAACAAAAAATCTTCTTCTTTAGAATTGCTAGGCTTAGACTTTAAATTTGGTATGTATTATTGCCTAGTAGTCTTTTACCAAGTTTGTCAAAATTGAGGCCCGAGGGTCCAAAATGGCCTCACGGCAGGGAGTTCTAGGTTTGAACCATAGCAATACATAGAAATATTAAAACATCTTCTTCCCCAGAACTGCTTGGCTCAGATGCTAGTAGTCCTTTACGAATTTTGTTCAAATGGTAGCCCCAGGGTCCAGAAAGGCCCCGCGGTTTGAACCATAATATTATGAACGGGGTCAAATAATTATGACCGGGGGCAACAAATTTTGACCGGGGGTCACTATTCTTTAAAGAATAAGGACAGGGGATCGATATTTGATACATATATACTGAAAGGATTTAAAAACTTCCACTTTTTATTGCTGGCTGCTGATCTGTTCATTCATGACAGTGTTGAATATTTAACGGCAAAATGCTTGAATCTTATCAAATTTAAAAATTACGCAGTTTATTCGTATCATTTACTTAACTGACGTCAGTAAAAGAGCGTTACGTCACTGAAATGCATAAGGCGATGCCGGCGTTATCTTAAGCAACACTATTTTCGACCACTTCTTACTGTCTTAATATTTGACGTTATCCACGTTAATTTGCAAGTATCATTGCGGATGATGCTGTCGCGCAAAGCCTATTACGGAGACGGCGTCATACGTTAGTTAACGTCATGACCTCTGGTTTTCAATCTCGGTAAGGTACTTTTCTGGCTGTCTTTTGAGCTTCCTGTAAACAGTGCACGTCGTCTTAGATTTTAAATTGCCGAAATTAACACATAAAATTGCCACGCGACGTCACTTTTTAAAATTTCAGCATTTATCTGGCCCACAACTCTGCGCCTGTTTGCGATATTTAGGCGCGGTAGGCTAAATAAAGCCACAGACCGAGTTCAAACTTTTAAAATTCAATTTGATATTGTAAGAGAAATGTTTCGTCAGAAAACTGTATACATGAAGCTATTCAGCCTTATGCAAACGGTACTAAGGACACGAGGAGCACGTGCTTTTTCCTGACCGACTCGGTTGAACGATTTCAGATTTGATATTTTGATATAATCAGGTATAAGAGAATATATATCTGGTAAAATTTTGGTGGACGTAGCTGCATTCATTTTTGAGATATTCAAAATTAATGGGTGGAAGTTTTTAAATCCTTTCAGTATAGATATCAACGAGGGATTCGTCTTTTTGTAACGGGAGTCAGAATTCTATAGAAATGGGATCACTTTTTATTTTATGGGAGTCACTAACTTCGTTACACCGGCAGTAATAAACAAAGCGTAGGTTGTATAACTATTGTTTTAAATGCTACTGTTTGGTTGCCTATTCCGAAAAAAATTGAAATCACCTTTCAGGTCAAAGCTCATCTTGTGTTTCGAATTTGCTCAGTATTATACATTCATACCTAAAATCTTGTGAACCTTGGTATAGCTTGCTATATTTCGGTTCAACATAATTGAGCCGCGACACAAGAAAACCAACAAAGTGGTTGTGTGACCAGCGCAGACTCAGGTCAGCCTGGGCATCTGCCCAGTCTGATCAGAGTCTTCGCTGTCCGCATGGAGGTAGCTTAAACCCTTAGCTACCCTATATGCGTTTAGTGAAGAGAGTCTGATCAGACTGAGCCGATGCCCAGGCTGATCTGAATCTGCGCTGGGCGCACAACCACTTTGTTGGTTTTCTCGTGTCGCGGCTCATTTCGGTTCAGCATATGCAGTGGCATAAGGTAAGGGTAGGTAATCATTCATTTTAACTTCAAATGAAAATATATGACCCGCTATACAACTTCAAAAAGTTATAAGTACATAGAGTCTCGGACTTGACAAAACCAACAATGTGGCTTATGCGCTTAGCGAAGACTCAGATCAGTCTGGGCATCAATCCAGTCTGGCGAGAGTCTTCGCTGTCCGCATGCTGCTAGCTTAGGCCCTAAGCTACCCTTTAAGTGCACAACGAAGACTCTGATCAGACTGGGCGCACATGCCATTTTGTTGGTTTTGTCGTTTTGCGGCTGATATATTGTTTCTTATCATATTCCAATAGCCCACAAACATTTACCTTGTAAATTCAGTTTGCTAGCAGTTAGTATGCTTGTAACGTCAATGACAAACTGCATGCAGTCAGTGGGTCAAAGTGAAAAAAAAGTTCTGACCGGAAAGGTAGGTACAGAGTTTGCTCGACTACGCAAAGCAAAGTAGTGCTTATGCAAAGCCTTCGTGAGCGTCCGCGTGCGCGTTAGCAAAAATATTCACCTGTTGCGTTTAGCTCAGTTTCTAAGTAACCAAAAGGGATTGAGTATTCAAACTTTTTCCAAAATTACATCTGTGGAAGATCTACTGAAAGCAGCTATGCATATTGGGCCATGATCTATATATTACGGCTGAATGAACATAGAACAAATATTTTCCTGTTGCGTTTTTCCCAGTTTCTAAGTAACCAAAAGGTACAAGGCCTCTTACTTGCTCCGTAGGTGCATAAGGTAAAATTCTGCTAATTGCAGTGATGAATATTTGGTCATGACTTATATTACATGGATCATTAAACATAGAAATAAATAATCACCTGTTGCGTTTAGCTCAGATTCTAAATATCCACAAAGGATAAAGTCTTCAAACTTGCTCCATAGGTACATCTGGGAAAGATCTACTGAATGCAGCGATGCATATTGAGCCATGACCTACATTCCACAGATCAATGAATACAGAAAAGACATTCACCTGTTGCATTTAGCTCAGTTTCTAAGTAACGAAAGGCGATGGGGTCTTTAAACTTGCTCACTAGGTACTTCTTGGGAATGTACTGAAAGCAGTGACGCATATTCGGCCACGCCCATTTTTTCGCTGATATTTGAACGTAAAAATATATTCACCTATTGCGTTTAGCTCAGTTTCTAAATAACCACAAAGGATAAAGTCTTCAAACTTGCTCCATATGTACATCTGGGGAAGATCCACTGGAAGTGATACAAATTGTGTCATGACCTACAGTTCGTAGATCATTTAACGTAGAAAACATTTCGCATGTTGCAAGAATCTTCAAATTTGCTCTCTAGGTACATCTGGATGCAATAATGTATATTGCGTTTAACTCAGTTTCTAAGTAACCAAAAGGGAAAGAGTCTTCAAACTAGCTCCATAGATACTTCTGGGAAAGATCGCTGAAACCAGCGATAGATACAGGGCCATGACATATATTGCGCGGATCATTAAACATAGAAATAAATATTCACCTGTTGCGATTAGCTCAGCTTCTAAGTAATATAAAGGGATAGAGTCTTCAAACTTGGTTTACAGGAACATTTGGTGAGATTTACTGAAGGCAGCAATGCATATTAGGCCATTACCTATATTGTATGTCCAGTGACTTTGCCTTACATATTGGGGACTATTTGATGTATGAACATGATAGCTTGGGATAATATGTTAGTTTAACCCAATGTTTAACTCAAACTTAAAGTAGGTCACAGTGACTTATATTTCATGGTTTATTAATTTTCCTCATATCTGAAAGACTGTTTGATATATGAACATGATTGCTTGGGATAATGACTTGGTATGACCCGTTGTTTGAACTTAGAATAAACGCAGGTCGCAATGACCTACATTTATAATCCAGTGACAAGTCAAGCGTTTTAGAAGTTAAAAAAATGTCAAGTTCAAACCAAGAGGCATACCTCGGTCAATTTTTGACAGAATTTGCCCAAACGTTAATCAGCTCAAGTTTATTTTATCTCAAACCTGTATATAAAATAACATGACTCTAACTTTAACATTTTGAATATATCGTGGCAACAAGATTTCGTTTTATGTTCAACAAAAGGGAGTTAACACTCTAATAGTACAATTCCAATGAAATTAGAATCAAAGTACACAGTAGGATCTGACATATAAGTACCTGCCTCACTGTGCTTTCTCACTCAATTTATATTGTTTACCGATACTGAATCGCTCACCTGAGCAAAAAGGTCAAACTAGGGTCATCATCTGAACAAACCTGATAGTTTGAAATAACTGTCAAACTATGAGAGAACCTTTTTGAACCCTGGGGCCACCATTTGAAAAAACTTGGTATAGATCCATTAGACAATGCTTCATACATAGTGGTTCTGAAGAAGAAGATTTTTTATTTTTTTTTATGTATTTCTATGGTGCAAGCCTAGGACCCCCTAGGGTGGGGCCATTTTGGATCCTGGGGCCACCATTTGAAACAAATTGGATAATGACCGTTAGGCAGTGCTACAAACCAAATTCCTAGCATCTGAGCGTAGCAGTTCTAAAGAAGAAGATTTTTAAGTATATCTTATTGTCGAACCCAAACAAAACCCCCGGTCGTGGGACCGATTTGGACTTTGGGGCCACCTTTTGAACAAACTTCGTAGAGGTTCACCAGTATATGCTACATATTAAATTTGAAGCACCTAAGTCTGCTGGTTCTTAAGAAGACGATTTTTAATACTTTTTGTATCTCTGTGGTGCAAACCCAGGGCCCCTGGGGTAGGTCTTTTTTGGACCCTGAGACCCGCATTTGAACAAACTTAGTAAAGGACCACTAGGCAATGCTTAATGACGAATTTTCAGCAACTGAGCCAAGTGGTTTAGAAGAGGAAGTTTTTTTTTAAATACTTTTCTATGTATTTCTTTTGTTCAAAACCAAAATCCTCTGGCGCAGGGCAATTTTGAATCCAGGGGTCACCATTTGAACAAACACTGTAGAAGTCTATCAGACAATGCTTCATACCAAATTTCAAGCATCTGAGCCTAGTTGTTCTGAAGAAAAAAAAATAAATATTTTTCTCTGTTTTTCTATGGTTCAAACTCAGTACCTCCCTAGGGTAGGTCCATTTTGGACACTGGGACCACCATTGAACAAACATAGTAATTGACTGCTACACAATCAACACACCGAATTTCAAGCATCTGAGCCTAGTGGTTCTGTAAAAGAAAAATCTGACTATTTTTCTAGTATGTATTTCTATGGTTCAAACCTAGGACTCCCTGCTGTGGAGCCGTTTTGGAGCCTGGGACCACCATTTAAAGAAACTTGGTAAAGGACTACTAGGCAATGCTACATACCAACTTTTAAGCATCTGTGTCATGTGGTTTTAAAGAAGAAGATTTTGAATATTTTTTTTCTATGTATTTCTATGGGTCAAACACAGGACTCCCTGACGCGGGCCATTTCGGACCCAGGGGCCAGCATTTAAATAAACATGTAATGGACTACTAGGCATTGCTAGATGTTACTAGGCAATGCTAAATGGAATACTAGGCAATGCTAATGGACTCTAGGCGATGCAAACCTGTAATGGACTACTAGGCAATGCTCGGCAACAAAATTTCAAACATCTAAGTCTAGCAGTTCTGGAGAAGATTTTTGAATAGTTTTCAATGTATTTCTATGATTCAAACCTACAACTCCCTCCTGTTCGGCCATTTTGGACCCTGGGGCCACTACCTGAACCAACTTGGTAAAGGGCCTCTAGGCAATGCATTATATCAAATTTCAAGCATTTGAGCAGAGCAGTTCTGGAGAAGAAGATTTTTCAGGGTATGTAGGCAAAGGATCTGGTATGATAAGGGCCATTTTTGGCCCCCATTCAAATTAACTTAAAATTGCATGTTTTTATTGCTTATTATTTTTGCGTATGGGAACAAACAGAAATAATATGTTTCACTTTTGTTAATTCTCAGAATAACATGATTTCTGACATGCCTATGTTGGTTCAATAATATGAAGGAAAATTGCTAGAAAAACTGAGTTTAAAAACTTTTCCTTTAAGGTGGTGATAATCACTGATTTGGGACAAAGACAAAAATCTGCATAAAATACTCAAAATAACACTGATCTTTCCAAAACTTAGCAGATGCCTTCTTTATGTTGTTTCTCATAATTTAGAATCCCAAAATGCAGCATTTGTTAATGTTAAAAAGTGTTTTTATAAGAGAAGATCAAAGGGTAATTTTGTGCGAATAAATCTGAAAAAATAATATCATTATTGAAAATATACTTAGTGCTTAGAGTAGCTTGTTGCATAATTGAGAGCGTCCTAGCAATTATTTTTTCAAACTCTTTCACACATTATCAGGCTGAGCAGATGAAAAAAGATGCAGTCTGTGTCCAATTTTTTTTGTCAAAACACACAGGTGAGACAGGTGATACTATTTTAACAAGGTTGAACAATTTCATCTACACACCACTGATCATGTCAGTAATGTATTATTTATATTGTAGGTGTTAACATAGGTATGCTTGCCTACCCTATACTTAATAAATGCGTCCAGTGTACATTTACTTTGTACATGGTTGAACATTTGAGAAAAGGCTACCATTTTCATCTGGTCTACATTACAATTTGAGAAAGAGTTGGAATAAATAATTGCTAGGACGCTCTTCATTATGCAATAATGCTCCTTCAGCACTACGTAAATTTTCAATTACGTTATTATTTTTTCAGATTTATTCGCAGAAAATTAGCCTTTGATCATTCCTTATAAAAACACTTTTTTAAGCAGCATGTATGTCTATTTTGTATTCTAAACTGTAAAGCACAACAAAAATAAGAAGTCTGCTAACTTTCAGGGAGATACGTTACTTTTTTATGGTTTTATGCAGATTTTTACATTTACCATAAATCACCACCTTAAAGAAATGTCATTTATAATAGCTTTTGAAAGCTCTTGATAATAGGCTTTTATTGAAATGTTGGGTACCACAGCTAATTATCTGTGCACTCCTCAAGGCCTGTCCAGGTATACCACACCCACTCAAATTTGAAAGTCCAGAGACGGTAACGAAAAAATTCCAACAAATCAAAATGAAACGTACACCAAATTATTCCTTGTGTTCTAACTAAGAAAATGAATACCCACAACATATTTTTATTTTGTCTATGAGCGGAGATATGGGCGTTTTTGTGTCGAGAAAACAGTAAAAATGCTCCAAAAGCTGCTAGTGTGGTAACAAAAAGTTAAAAATAAACATAGAGCCCGGTCTTCAGCACATTTAATATTTCCATGGCATGTAAATATATCAAAAGGGTGTCTGCGTATAAAATATAAAATGTGCTGGAGGCCGGGCTCATATATTTTGAAAGCCGCAAAGGCTACCATATTCATAATTTGCGTCAGAATCCGCTGGGGGTATGGGTATGTTCAAGATAAAAACACAAATAGTTTATCCAAGAACTGGTTAAATTTGTATTTGCTATTACATTCTAGGTTTAAACTTTCCCACGAATACATTCTAATTATCGAAATAGAACTTTTGAAAAATGTGATTTATTGGGGGCCAAATATGGGCCTTATCATACCAGGTCCTTTACGTACTCGAAAGTATTTTTACGAGACGTTGTGGGAAGCTGCGCGTGACAGGTAAACAACTTTTTTCTGACCATTTTTCTTAAATATATCTGCACTGACAAAATATATCATAGATCTGTTTTTTACAATGATATTGGGAATATTTCCTTCTATCTAGAAACGTTTAGACGCTGAAGATACATTCGCCGTGTTAAGCCAGCGTGCTTTTGAGAGCAACATGTAGATTTTTTTCATCTTTCTGTTACTTCGCCAGGAGGCAGCATTCAAGTCTTTATTCCTTAATCACTTGCAACGACCCATCTGCGGGTGGCCTACTTAGTGCTCTTTACAACCAGGGTTAAGTCAAATTCCAACTTTATACGTTACAAGAATAAAGAGCCAGGTTTCTTAAGAGGGGTTTACCTTTTCGCATTTACGACAATCTAAGCATCCCTTTTAAACATTTACGACCATCTGCGCAACTAAACACGAATCTTGACACGACCATCGACAAAACTCTGGTATGAAATCATCCGTATTTGGAAGTTTAGCATTAAATCACGTCTTCTTCTCAAATTAGATATGCAGTAAAGCGATGCAGGACAGTTTTGCCAAACTGCCATGACTAAAATAACCCTTATCCTTTCTTTGATAATAATAAAACTTCTTTTGAAAGCTATTCAACCGTCTTATAACTATTTTAGCCGTTGTATTTCGGTAAAGTGTGTTTTGCAACGCTTTACTGCACATCTAGATTGAAGAGATGTGATTTAATGCAATACTTGCAAATATGTATGATTTCATACAAATCATTTGTCGATGGCCGTGTCAAAATTTGGGTTTTGAGTTTTATTGCTCAGATGGTCGTAAATGTTTAAAAGGAAAGCTGAGATGGTCGTAAATGCGAAACAGTCTATCCCCTCTATGAAACATGGCTGTTTGTTCTTGTAACATATAAAGTTGGAATCTGATTAAACCGTGGATATTAAGAGCACCCGCTGATGGATTCAGTTTTGCAAAAGATAACAGAATAAAGACTGTACACGCTGCCTTCTGGCGAAGTAATAGAAAAATGCAAAATCTACATTTCTTTTCTCAAAAAAGAACGGTGAGTGTATAGTCAGTGTCTAACTCTTTCTAGAGAGAAGAAAATATGCTCAATATCATTGTAGAAACAGATTTGTGAAATATTTTGTCACTGCATAAATATTTAAGAAAAACTGTTAGAAAAAAGTCGTTAACTGTCACGCGCCGTTTCTCGCAATGTCTCGTGACTAATACTTTCGTTTACGTACATTTGCCTAGTGCATACCGTGTTTTTAAGTATATTTTATTTTTGAACAGAAGACCCCCTGCCGCATGGCCATTTTGGACCCCAGGGCCATTATTTGAACAAGTTAGGTAGTGGTCTAATGGACAATACCAAATTTCAAGCATCTTAGCCAAGTGGTTCTAAAGAAGAAGATTTATGCATATTTTTCTATGTTTTTCTATGTTCCTTGAAACAATGGTCTTTATAATAAAATGACTTGACACAAATGTCACGTGGATGTGTCGCTCGCAAAACATACAGGCCAAGGTCTAAGAGATCATTCCAAGATAAATAGAATCTATCATTGGTCTCCGAGGCGGACAGGGTAATCCCAACCCGAGGGCATAAGGGGTGTGTCGGAAACGAGGCTTGCCGAGTTTCCGACACACCCCTTGTGCCCGAGGGTTGGGATTTCCCTGTCCGCCTCGGAGACCAATGATTGATTATTTTTCTTTCCTACAATAATAATCATTTCAAATTAAACGGTGAACTGCGAGGCCTATTTCATGCGAACGTGTACAAGTGTAAGTAGTACAACCGTGCCAGCCTCATGGCTTCTGTATTGAACAAACAAGTAAAAAGTAGGTCCTTGACAAATCCGCATTTTGTTTTTATTTTCTAATTGAAATTCATATTAAAGAAAAAAATGTATTTCGACGACTACAGCAAGCGCGTATATGACGTAACGTCAACGTAATTTTAGACGTCAGATGGTAACGTTTTCAAAATGGCGGCACCCTCGATCATGTTTGTCTCGGTGAAACATCGACCATTTTGGATCTTTTTCTGAATTTAATGCATAGAAGTAGATTAATATGAAATTAAGGCACTGCCTTTATGCGAACACACTCTTTATGGTCCTTATAGATCTTTAAAGGGGTGATGTGCTACCCTTGGCACTAGACCTGTACAGGGCCCTGTGTAGCTTCTTACATTACTACGTCTGTTAGTGTAGTTTTGAGAAGCGGAGCGTAACGTCAACTCAATTAAGGTAAGGCAACTTTAGCTGTGTACGCAAGTTTCTGCCATTTTACACAGGGGAGTTGACTTAAGTGACTTCTTGCTTGTTTGCCTTGCAGTGAGGTTGGGGGGGGGGGGGGGCGGGGGGGGCAAAGGGGGCTGCCCTTAAGGGAGGGAATTCTTTCCTTTGGGTGTTGGCCCCAGTTTTGAGGTCACAGAGACGTGCTTCCCCTGGGGTTGTACTTTAACCATATCATTCAGATACTTTAACAGTGAAGGTGTGAAAAACACCAGTTTTTCAATGGCGCAAGTAACTGGCAAAATATACTTCGTGCTATGATACAGTTGGCGTGTGTGGTGAACCTTCATATTTTCCACCACTTTTGCTAAAGTTAAAAGTAGGCAGCCTGTATGATTTCCTTTTTGCTTCCTCGGGAGGCGGCCCTTCCTGGTGGGTCTCCTATGGAGGGAGACCGTTTTCTCCAATGATGGGGCGAATTCTTTTCTTACGGAGCTGGTCCTGAGTTGGAGGGGGGCAGCGATAGCCCTTAGGATGGCTGAGTTGCTTCTTCTGAAATTGTTTCACTTCAACATTATAATACTACATGTAAGTATGCCATACACTGTCATGGTCTGAAAATGCATCACTGGTATGTACCGATGGTTTTATTGTTGTATTGTATTTTGTTGTATTGTTCTTAGTGTCGATCCTGGTAACTGGATTTTAGAACAGCTAACTGATTTGTTTTGAAGACGTTGCTAAATCGCCAATACCCATGAGCGACATGAGCCTCATTGTGAAGGAAAGGACATCAGCAATGGGGTCATGCTCTGGAGTAATGCATAGTAGAAAAGAAAACTGGAAAGGGAGGTGGGGTCCTTAACTTTTCTGGCCCACATTCGCCGTCAAGGCATTATCTGGTCCCGGTTCAAGAAAGCTGTTGTTGTTGAATGGATTTTCCAGCCTATAAGCTCTATCCTATGTGCCACGTGAGGACTACATGAGACATTACAGACTTCTAGACACAGACACCCCAAGACCATCAAACTGTCAACACACAAACACACACACACACACACACACACACACACACACACACACACAAATTTTGGGGTTTATTGCTGGTTTCTCAATATTTAAGACGGGCTTGAACAGTTATTCTAGTGTATTGTCAGAGTCTTATTTAAATGTGGAAGACGAACCGCAGTGACCATGAAGAACCACAGCAGACTTGCTCGGTGTGCAGACAGAATGGAAACATATGTAAACTCGTCTTCCTTAGGTGTCCTAATTGTGCTGTCACAAGTTGATAACCCTGATAAATATAAAGCTGCCTTGTGACTGTGGAAGTCCACACTTTCCTCAGCAATCTGCACCATTAAGAGGCAGGGATTCGACTGCCTTTCAACATATTATTATCGGAAGTCAATATTGCTGCCCTCTCTCCGCAAACCTAATATTCCGCAGCTCATGAGACACATACTTCTGATAACAGGTGTAATCATTGTATTTAATAACATTGTGTTTAAAGTTTACTCATGATGGTTGCTTTGATTAGCAAATCAAAGAACTCGTTTTTGTATCAGATTTTCATTTTTTTCAGTTCCAAAGATAATTGAAATCTGCTAAAATATAGATGTAAAGGCTGTATCATGATTATTTTACTAAAATAATTCATAGAAAACAACCTTTCATCAAAGTTTTTCTTAACACTGGCCTTACACACCATTCCTACTCCATTCTAAGATGGCCTCTCTGGTGCGCTCTCGGGTGCGCCGTTATTTCCAATTAACATGACGCGCCATGGTACGGGGTTTTACCCAGGAACTTAGTTCCGGTGTAGCAGACGACAGTAATCTCAAACGAAAAACAATATCAGTTTGATCTTTTCTTTTTATGCACATATGCAAAAAAAAAAAAATGAGAATTCATGTTGCGGGAAATATTTTATGTCCATAGAATGATTGTAAGACGAATTTTTATGCTTCATAAAATTCGGTAACAGCATCTGCTCTGCTTTGTGGCTAGTCTCGCGATAATTTTCGAACTTCCGGCTTTCCAAGATGGCAGCCTCCATAATTCGTGTCCACAACATTCAGACGGGTAAGTATATTGGACCAAAACTGATACAGTAAAGCGAACATACTTCGTGTGTTCGCTATAAAGGAATTATAACGAATGAATTGCCTTTCTTGGGATTTTATTGATGTGGAAATTCGTTCCTATGAAAAATAATGCATAAAGTATAGAATCGCCAAGCCTGGCGCATGAGATTTCAAAAAGCGCCTATTGATACACAGAATTCAAGCTCGTGTGAGCTGTCACAGCCCGTGGGCAAGACAAATAGAATCTATCATTGGTGTCCGATGCGGACAGGGAAATCCCATCCCGAGGGCATACAGGGTGTGTCGGAAACGAGGCTCGCCGAGTTTCCGATACACCCTGTGTGCCCGAGGGTTGGGATTTCCCTGTCCGCATCGGAGACCAATGATTGAGTATTTTTCTTACATACATTAATATTTACTTCAAATTGAACGGGGAATTAATAGGCCTATTTCATACGAACGTGTACAAATGTAAGTAGTGCAACCGTGTCACCCTCATGGCTGCTGTACTTAGTGAACAGACACGTAAAAAATAGGTCCTTGACAAATCCGCATTTTTAGATTTTCTAATTGAAATTTATATCAAAGAACAAAATTTATATTGAGACGACTACAAAAACCGCCTGTATGACGTTAATTGTGACGTTACGTCAACGTCATTTCAAACGTCAGTTGGAAACGTCTTCAAAATGGCGGCCTCCTCGACAGTGTTTGTCACGGTGAAACATTGACTATTTTTACTTTAAGACCTTGAAACAGGCTATAAAGGGGTTATAAAGAATGAATATCCTTTCTTGGGTTGGATTTTATCGATGTGGTAATTGATTCCTATGAAAGAATAATGCATAAAGTATGGAATCGCCAAGCCGGGCGCACCGTATTTCAAGGAACGCGTAGTGGTACACAGAATTCAAGCTCGTGTGAGCTGTCCCAGCCCATGGGCAAGACAGAATTTTCCAGCACCGCTAAAAATAGAACAAACTCTGTCTCGTAGGTAAGAAAAAAATTTCCAGCACCGCTAAAAATAGAACAAACTCTGTCTAGTAAGTAAGAAAATGGTGTCCTGCTATATGATTGTCGTGTTTGATCTGTGGCTTTTGGCATTTATAGGTAGCTATGTCGTTGGTACAGGTTCTAACTCATGAAAACGACATAGAAAATTCGCAGGAATGATATAGCTAACTCGTGGCCAAGGTTATTAAAAGGAACCACGCACTGCAGAAGGGATTGACTTACTGAACGCAATCTACATGGATGTCTAAATGTGCAGAATCATGTAAAATAAAAAATAAAGAGGTATAAGTTTGGCAAGCTTGTCATCAGAGTAACCTTGCTTACACCACGTGTAAACATGTGTTTACACCGTATTTTTTTCACCATGTTTTCACCGCATATTGATAAGTCTTCAAAATAAGAGTATTCTTTTCCATTGCATATACCTGCATATACAGATAAGTCTTCAAAATAGGAATAGTCTTGCAAGACGAGGCATCCTAAAAACCCTGACAAAATATGTAAAGACACATTGATAGTATGTTTTCTACTGTTTTCTATAGTAAAAATACAATATAAAAAAGTGTATTTCTAACCTGATTAAATGCATCAAAAAGCTTTCCAATGCTGAAGTTTTGCAAGATTACTCTTATTTTGAGAATGTATCTCAATGCCCCAAAAAACCAAGTGAAAAACGACTTAGGCCAGATTTCACGTCACATTTATAACTCAGATTAACTAGTCCTTGGTGTTTTTTTTTTTTTTACCGTAGGGCGCAATGTAAATTTTGGTTTTCCGAATGCTTATCCATGTACTAAGTTCGACGGGAAATCTTATAACAATTGTACAGCCATAATGGTGCTACCTAGAATAATATGGAATCAGTGACATCAGGGCTAGCTGTGTACGAAAACCAGTCGAGCCTTTTAAATGCTAATCTTGTTGAATATTTCAATAAGCGTCAGGCTGAAATAAATGAAACCATCGATGCATAGACATACGATATACTTGAAGTGACTGTTAGCTCGCCTGAGCCGAATGCTCGGGGAGCTTATAGGATAGGCAGGCTCCGTCGTCCGTCGTCGTCGTCCGTCCATCCGTCCACAATTTCAAACGATTTATTCTCTAAAACCGCTTGGCCAATTGTAACCAAATTTCATATGTATCCTCCAGAGCTTTTAGGAACGAAAAGGTGTTCAACCGTCCTGGTCACATGACCAACATGGCCGCCAGCCCATATATGGTAAAATCCTTTGGTTTAAACATATTTTATTTCGTGAAATCTAACATTCAAGACAGTAACAATATTGTTATATGCATAAACATAATAGGATTAGAACGAAAGCATTAAGCTCATTTAGTTCTTCTCCTAAAGAAATCCTTTAAAAATCTTCTTCTCCAGAACCAATAGGCCAATGGCCTTAAAACTTGGTATGTAGCATCGGGTACATAAGTACTTCTAAGATTTTTCAAATAATGACCTTGGGTTGACTTTGATCTTTTCCACAGTAAGGTCAAATTTGCTCTCTAGTGCTTTTATATGGGAAAATGCTAGAACATAAGATTTCTTGGAATCTTTTGAAGATTTTGGCTTATAAATGGTATATACAATTATCTTAATGAGAACATGAAAATTTATGAGTACAAGAGGTCAAGGTCATTTTTGACCTTTGACACTGGGCTCATATATGTGGGCAATTAGAAACATATCCACCAAAGTTACAGAGCCAATTGTAACCAAATTGCATATAGAGCCCCCAAAGGCTGAGGGAATGAACGTTTGTTCAAACGGTTCAGGTCGCATGGCCAACATGGCCGCCATACCCATATATGGTAAAATAAACTTAAAAAATCTTATTCTTCAGAACCAATGGACCGATGGCCTTGAAACTTGGTATGAAGCACTGGGTACCTGAGTACTACCAAGACTGTTCAAAATATGACTTTGGGTGGGCCTTGACCTTTTCTACAGTTAGGTCAAATATTTGAAAATGCTAAAACACAAGATTTCCTGGAAAGTTTTGAAGACTTTGGCCTAAAGTTGTTATACTGAGTAACCTTAATGAGATCATGAAGTTTTGTCAGTACAAGACGTCAAGGTCATTCTTTGACCTTTGACCCAGGACTCTAGTATTTTGACAGTTACAAGAATCTCCTCAAAAGCCACCGGGCCAATTGCAACCGAATTTCATATAGAGCCCCAAAAAGCTGAGAAAGTGAAAATTTAATCAAAGGTCCAAGTCACATGACCAAAATGGCCGCCATGCACATATATGGTAAAAACCTTAAAAAATCTTCTTCTTAAGAACCAATTGACCAATGGCCTTAAAACTTGGTATGTAGCACCAAGATTGTTCAAATTATGACCTTGGGTTGACCTTGACCTTTTCTACGGTGAGGTCAAATATTTGAAAATGCTAAAATACAAAATTTCATAGAAAGTTTTGAAGATTTTGGCCTAAAAATGGTATATTGAGTCATCTTAATGAGAACATGAAGATTTGTTAGTACAAGCGGTCAAGGTAATTCTTTGACCCATGACCCGAGAATCTAGTATTTTGACAATTTCAATCATCGCAAAAGCCACAAGGCCAATTATTACCAAATTTCATATAGAGCATCCAGTGGCCGAGTGAATGAAAATGTGTTCAAATAGCCCCTGTCATATGACCAACATAGCTGCTATTCCCATATATGGTAAGAACACTAAAAATATTCTCCACCAGAACCAATTGACTAATGGCCTTAAAACTTTGTATGTGGCATTCACGGAGTACTCGCGTACTTCCAAGATTGTTTAAATGATGACCTTGGGTTGACCTTGAACTTTTTACGGCATGTTCAAATATGGGTAAATGCTGTTGCATAAGACTTCATGGGTTTCATGGAAAGATTTGAAGATTCTGGCCTAAAAATTGGTATATTCAAATATCTTATTGACGATTGGTGAGTACAAGAAGTCAAGGACATTTTTCGACATTTGACCCAGGACTGTCATATTTTTACAATTTCAAACATCCGCTTGTAGCAACTGGGCCAATTGTAACCAAATTTCATGTAGAGCCTTCGGAAGCTGAGAGGACCAAAACTTGTTCAAATGGTCCAGGTCATATGACCAACATGGCAGCCATGCCTGTATTTAGTAAAAAGCTTAATATATCTTCTTCTCCAGAACCAACTGACCAATGGCCTTAAAATACGGTATGTAGCATTGAGCACTTGAGAACTACCAAGATTCTTCAAATAAAGACTTTGGGTTGACCGTGATTTTTTATGGCATGGTCAAATATGAACAATCATAGAACATAAGATTTCATGGAAACTTTTCAAGATTTTAGCCTGAGTGAATGAAAATTTGTTCAAATAGTCCAGGTCCACATGACAAACATTCAAATATATTCAACTATCTTAATAAGTACACGAGGATTTATGAGTACAAGAGGTCAAGGTCATGCTTTGACCTTTGACCCAGGTCTTTCATATTTTAACAATTTTAAACATCTCCTCAAATGCCATTGGAACGATTGCTCAGGTGAGCTATTCAAAGCCTCGTGGCCCTCTTGTTTTCTTTTCTGCGGGGTGCGGGGAAGCGGGGGGGGGGGGGGGGGGGGGGGGGGCTCGGGGCGTCGGGATTATCTTCTTCACGAATCGTCATTTAACTTCGCATAGTGGGATCATAATATAATGACTGGGGTCACTTTTCTTTAAAAAAAAATACCGGGGGTCTTTATTCTATGGAGGTCACTTTTTTCGGGATGGGTCATTTAACTTCGCGTGTGGGAGTCATAATGTTATGACCGGGGGTGAAAAAGTTATGACCGGGAACTCATTATTCCTTAGAGAATAATGACCGTGGAGTGGTTATTCTAAAGGGGTCAATTTACTTCGTTTCGCCGGCAGTGACGCAGAGGACAATTCTTTAATGCGACAGTAAAACCTCGATCGGAACACCGCTCGCCGAATTCCGTGAATTTACGGAATTGGCCGAGCGTGCTCCGATTGAGTAAAACCTGAGTCTTACACTGTTTAACTATTTGCCAAATGCATTGTTAGGTTCTTACGATAAGCATGTCAATTTAGAAACCAGGGGCGATATTTATAAAACGACTTAAGTAGTTGCTATGCTGTTGCTAATATTAAATTTCTTTGAAGGAGATTCCCTACAACTATGAAATTTGCTTTGGTGGAACAGTCTGAAAAAGACTGTTCCTCCAGAGCAAATTTCACAGTTGTAGGGAATCTCCTCTATAGAAATTTAGCCTTAGCAACAGCTTAGCAACGACTTTTGTCGTTTTATAAATACGGCCCCAGAGGACCATCGGTCCTGTAGCTCACCTGAGTCCATTATTCTCGGCTCTCAGGGGTAAGTAAATTTAAAGCGAATTAAACAATACGGCTGAATTCCGAATATTTCCGAGATTTTATGCCTGTCCTAGTTATCAGCAACTTTAAAACATTTCGAATACAACAGTTTTTATGTCTAGCACATTTGGGATATTTAAGCAAACAAAAATGAGGCAAAATCACTGGACCATGAAATATAGGTAACTGCGACATACTGTTAGTTTGAAGTCAATCACTCGGTAATATTGAATCATTATCGCAAGTAATCATATTCGTATAACAACAGTCTTCAAGAAGTAAGGCAAAATCACGGGACCATGAAATATAGGTGACTATGACCTACTGGTTATTTGAGGTCAAACTTCGGGTCATACTGAGTCATTATCCCAAGCAATCCTGTTCGTACATCAAACAACCTTCAAGATATAAGGCAAAATCACTGGACATGAATTATAGTTTAATGTGTCCGACTTTCATTTTGAAGTCATTCTTTGGGTCATACTGAGTTATTACTTAAGCTATCATGAACATACATCAGACAGTCTTTAAATCACTTGACTATGAAAATAGGTCACTGTGACCTAGTATTATTTTGAGGACAGACAGCCGGTCATTCTAAGCCATTATCCCAAGCAATCATTTTCGTACACCAAACGGCTTAAAAATATAAAGCAAAATCACTGGATTATAAAATTTGGATCAATGTGTCCTTCTGTAGCTTTGAGGTCAAACCGTGGGTCATACTGAGTCACTGTCTCAAGGATCATGTTCACACATCAAATAGTCTTCGAGATATAAGGCAATATCACTGGACCACAAAATACTGCTGACTTCCTCAAGCAGATCTTCCTCAGATGTATCAAGGAGCAACTTCGAAGACTCTTGACCTTGTGGTTACTAAGAAACTGTCTAAACGCAACAGGTGAATAATTTTTCTAGTCTCAATCAACCGTGAAATATAGGGGAAAAGTGACCTACCGTTAGTTTGAGTTCATACAGAGTCATTATCCCAATCAGTCATGTTCGTAAATCAAATTGTGTTCAAGATATAAGGAAAACTCACTTGACCATGAAATATAGGTCACTGTGACATACTGTTAGTTTGAGGTCAAACTTTGGGTTATACTTAGTCACTGTTCCAAGCAATCATGTTCTTAAATCAAAATGTCTTCAAGATATTAAGCAAAATCGCTGACCCATGAAATACAGGTCAATGTGTCCTACTGTTATTTTGAGGTCATACTGAGTCATTATCCCAAGCAATCAGGTTCGTACGTCAAATAGTGTTCAAGGTATAAGGCAAAATCACTTGACCATTAAATGCAGGCCAATGTAGCCTACTGTTAGTTTTAGGTCAAACTTTGGGTAATACTGAGTCATTATCTCAAGAAATCATGTTCATACTTCAAATAGTCTTCGAGACATAAGACAAACTCACTGGATCATAAAATACAGCTCACTGCCCGATATGCTTAGCTGAAGCTCAGTAAATCTTCCCCGGACGGATCTATGCAGCAAGTTTGAAGACTCTAGCCCTTGCAGTAACTTAGAAACTGAGCTAAACGCAATACGTGATTTTTTTTCTATGTTCTATCAACCGGGAAATATAGGTCATGGCCAAATATGCATCGCTGCTTTGAGTATTTCTTTTTGCAAAGACGCACTAATCAGTGTCAGAGATTAATGTCAGTGTTTTGTTTTTGTCCAGTTATATTCAGATTTAAAATAATTCGAACTTGCTCTCTTCCAAAGCCACAGATCTGACCGATGCCGAAATTTATGTCAGTTCAATGAGCAAAGAAATGAAAGTTTGTCCGAACAGTTGCTGTTATATGACCACACATAAGTGGTAAAACCTTTAAAATCTTCTTCTTTAAAACCAAACAGCCGTTGCTTTGGATAAAAGCAACATTTATAGGCTTTATTTGAGACTTGGTACACACTTTTTAGGCCTTGTATAACTTAAAGGTAGTTTAGTTCAAATTATGCCCTAGGTGGCTGACTTTGGATGTGTACGGAAAGGTCAGATGCTCTTCCTATGCACTTGTAAGGGAAAATGTGTGGACACTAGACTTTGTCAGAAACTATTTAAGCTAAATGATAATATGAGGTATACTTGTCTCTGGATCTTCGTTTCATTGTCCAATGATCTCGGCGAAACTTGTGGGTTCTCAAGTACATACTGGACATTCGATTCATTGTCCACTGATCTCGGCGAACTTTTATTCTCAATTAAGAGAACTAGGATTGTTGGTCCTCTAGCTTTAAATTTCCTCGTAGGAACAGAATTACGCTCAACCAGATGTGTATATGTCCGCCCAGTTTCGAAGTGCCTCTCGAACATTGAAAATGAAATCTTTTTACTAGATCATAAGTAGTCGCACGGTTGGCCAAGTAACTACGAGGGCAGATCCAAAAGTTTTGAGACATCTACATCTTCAACTTGGATGATTAAAGATGCGATTTTTCGACTTGTTTTATAAAACGATTTTTACCTTTAATAATTGTTCCAAAGCTCTTGATTCTAATGATGTTGCTTTTGGAATAATCAAGTCTTTCAGATAGATACCATCGTCGAGCCACCGCAGGTGCCAAAGTCATTTTTATTGTTTCTTTACAAAATTATCGCAATGTCAGTTTTCAACACACAAAGTTCACGAAAAATTTGTAGGACTTTTATAACGTTATCAAACATCCGTCAACGTTCTTTATTCAAAAAAATATCTGTCGCAGAATCCGCCAAGTCTGATAATAAGCTTTATGAAAGAGCAATCTCACGCTGAAGTGGCACTTTTAGACAAAAAAATCGCAGCGCGCTGTCATTCAGTATTGCTGCAGTTTGGGTTTAACTATCCATAATAACGCTTGAGATGACGAAAAAGGCTTATAAAAGAAAACCTGCGAGTAAAGTATTAGTTTATAGATGGTATGAAAGGTTTCGAGATGGAGACATGTCACTGTAGAATAAGAATCCAGGCGGAAGACCGAATGTTGCGCGAAGTGATAAAACACATTGACGGCGTAAGGTATACCGTTGACAGAGATGGGAAAGTTACAGCTCGTAAACTATGCGAAGATTTTGATTTAAGTTTTGGAGCTGTACAGAGGATTTTGACTGAGGTTTTGAACATGGTTAGAGTAACTGCTTGATGAGTGTTAAGATTATTGAAACGGAACAGTTCGATATCAAGAAAAGCACACGATGGATTTTTGGATTTTTCTCAAAGTTTATTCCTCGATTTTCATTCGTTGACTGGGCGGTGCTGTGAGAGGCTTGCCATTCAATGTCAAAATCGAGCAGTCCACAAGAAAAATCGGTAAAGTAGCATGCTCATGAGTTGTTATCCATAATTGGCAGATTAAAAATGCCCGGTAAACGCTATCGGTCTTCCAAAATGATAAACAGTTTCCATACAGGCACATTACGTCGTAAAGACGTCGGAGGAACGTCGATGCAACGTTATGACGCTTTATTGACGTGTATTTAAGGAATGAATTTCATTTTTCTTAGGTTTATCGAAGTGTAAACTACATTGGGTCGCGTGCAAAGTGAATGAACCCTGGAGGGGTTTATGTAAACTTTGCTAGCGACCCAATGTAGTTTACACTTCGATAAACATCAGAAAAATTAAGTTCATTGCTTATATTTACATTCGTTTCAGTCGAAAATTTGATGAAAAATCTAATATTAGCACTAAAAATGCAGCAGTAAAACATTAACACGCACTTTTTCTGGTAACAGCGGAACAGCGTCAATGACATCATAACGTCGCCGACGTCCAATCATATTATAAGAAGCCATTGTTTATTTTGACGCCATTCACATCGCGTGTCTCAATGTAATTATTGGAATGTAAACTACATTACGTTCCAAAGGTTTTCTAAAGGGCTTTTCAGAAATTGAACTAAGAATGTAAATATACGAGGTTGTACAAGGTTGTTCCTATATCATAACGTTGCATCGACGTCGTCACAACGTTGTTTAGACGCTGTCTGTACGCTGGGTTGAAAGAAGAAAAAAATATTGTTGTGCGATCTCCGATCATTCTGTGCCTTTTGTAAAGGTGAGCTTTGTTCTGCGCGAGTGAGCATAAAAATCCATTACAGCATTACACCTTTTTAGAAAATATACTCGTCGAAGGTAAGGTCAGAAAGAAGCACCGCCCAGTCAACGAAAGGAAAAGTAAATGAGCCGCGACACGACAAAACCAACAATTTAGTTGTGCGACCAGCGAAGACTCAGATCAGCCTGATCAGAGTCTCCGCTGTCCGTATGGAGGTAGCTTGGACCCTTAGGTACCTTTCAAGCGCTTAGCGAAAAGTCTGATCAGCCAGGACGGATGTCCGGGCTGATCTGAGTCTGCACTTTGCGGACAACCACATTGTTGGTTTTCTCGTGTCGCAGCTTAAATGGAGTTTCCGTGTATGCATTGTCATTGTCCTATCACTTCCCTTTGACGTATAGCCTTTGTCTCAAACCTGTTGGATCTACCCTCGTTCCTCTGAAGACTTTCCAAGCTGGGGAAGTCTTTGCCAAAGGGCATGTAGCAGTCATAATAAATCTCACTATGCGTTATCATCGTGCAGATGTTAAGTGTATTCTGCTCTAGTTTTTTGAATGCAGTTTATTGACTAGACTACACTCTATTGTTCGGTCACCGCCACTTTTTATTTACCGAGAGCGCCTGTGTTAGCTGCTGTGATTTATTTATTTATCTGTCTATATATTTATTTGTGTGTTTGTGTGTGTGTGTGTGTGGGGGGGGGGGGGGGGGGGGAAGTCCGCCATCTTGTTTTTTTCTGCTCTTGCCGTAAAAAAACATTGACCTAAGTTGAGTGATGAGTGTAGAGTAGTTGCATAGCATGTCAACAATATCAGTTAAAGAATGTCAGCAGGGATCTGTGGCGTCGGCTGAGCCCCCATGAAGCAAATAATAAATTAGTAAAGCGGGGCTGTTAGGGCGTCAGTCCCCAAATGCATGCTCCATTGCCTTTTCTCTTACAAATTTTCTGAAACTAAACCAGAAAAATACTGGCGGCCCCTAGTCATTAAAAAAATCCCTGTTGAAATAAAATAAGTATTACTGGAGTAAATTCATTGTTACTCATGTAGATCATTGCAAAGGAATGCATTTTTCACGGTTTTAACGGCTAGCGTGTGTTTGTTTACAAGCTGGTGCAGAATACGCTGAGTGGCCGTTGCAGCGCGGTCAAAGGTCAGCCGAATAATTAACGTGTCGACCAATGAAAACCAACAAAACTAGTTCCTATCATTGCTCTGATCCTACAACTTCCGCAGAGAAGAATCGCGAAACAAATTTTTGTTAACTGCTGATTTTTGTTTTTTAGTATTTTTACTTAAAACTTACGGTTTAAAACTTTAGTTTCAACCATAAAAATGCATGATCTACACGATTTGAGGTCTATTTTCCAATTTTGCTTTCATTTTTTTTTTATTGTTTATTTTAAGTCGCGCTTACGCGCTCCCAGTATATAGTCGGAAAATTACCGACCGGTAAAGACTTTTAAGTGCAGTTGTCCCGATTATTTTTTCTGGTCTTGTCGGATCATAGACTTATTGTGAGTCAGATTATAATATAGTTCCACTAAACCGAGTTTGCTATTTTCATTTTCCGATGCTTTCCTTGCTTCTTGAGGATCTTCCATCAGAATTTGAGCCGCTGCACGAGAAAACCACAAAGTGGTTGTGCGCAAAGCGCAGACTAAGATGAGCCTGGCCTTCAGCATAGTCTGAGCAGAGTCTTCCCTAAGCGCTTAAAGGGTAGCTAAGGGACTAAGCTACCTTCATGCGGACAGCGAAGACGCTGATTAGACTGGGCGGATGCCCAGGCTGATCTGAGTCCGCGCTGGGCGCACAACCACTTTGTTGCTTTTCTCGTGTCGCGGCTCAGATAATATCGTCACTGAAATTATCAATACGCCGATTCTAGACTGCGTGTTAAAACAGCAAAAATGACATATTGCCTTTATGACTTACGACCGTTATTGAATTTATCAGTTGCAAATCGGTTACAAATTGCATGAATTACATCGTTATTGAATAAACAATACATCATTTCTACAAAATTAATGGATATTAGCGCTGTTTGGCCACGGTGATAGGCGAGAATTAAAGAATATATTAGACTAAAGTCTTTTCTCATATCTCCACGTGGTTTGCAAAATTGAAATTCTAGTGAACGGATATTTGCTAAATCAGTTACCGGCACCCTGCTTCGTATCTGCTGCTCAGTAATCATACTCCTAATATCAAGCATCTAATTTACCATGATGGCGGATATTAGTCGGATTTCTCGGCTCTGACCCATGTCATATGGAGAAAGTAATGAACGAAATTAAATATTAAGGCGCCATTCATTCTGCGTATTACGTCGCTGCTGGATGCCGCCATATTGAAAATAGTTATTTGTTTCTCGGTTAGCCCAGAATAGATTGTCGTATCTCTTCCACAGAAATAATGCATATTTAATTCTTTTGTTTGAACAGCCAGCTAATAGGGGTCAGTCTTATTTTCTGAAGAAAAACGGTTTCTGTTTGTTTGTTGTTTTTAGCTCACCTGAGCCTTTAGGCTCAGGGTGAGCTATTGTGATCACCAAGTGTCCGTCGTGCGTCGTGCGTCGTGCGTCGTGCGTCGTCAACAATTTGCTTTAAATGACATCTTCTCTGAAACCGCTGGGCCTAGGGCTTTGATATTTGGTATGAAGCATTGTCTAGTGGACCTCTACCAAGTTTGTTCAAATGGTGGCCACAGGGTCCAAAATGGCCCTGGGGCAGGGGGTCTTGGGTTCGAAACTAAAAAATACTTAAAAATCTTCTACTCCAGAACCGCTTGACTCAGATGCTTGAAATTTGGTATGTAACATTGCCTAGTGGTCCTCTACCAAGTTTGTTCAAATGGTGGCCCCAGGGTCCAAAATGGCCCTGGGGCAGGGGGTCTTGGGTTTGAAACTAAAAGATACTTAAAAATCTTCTTCTCCAGAACTGCTTGGCTCAGAGGCTTGAAATTTGGTATGAAGCATTGTCTAGTGGTCCTCTACCAAGTTTGTTCAAATGGTGGCCCCAGGGTCCAAAATGGCTCTGGGGCAGGGGTCTTGGTTTCGAAACTAAAAAATACTTAAAAATCTTCTTCTCCAGAACTGCTTGGCTCAGATGCTTGAAACTTGGCATGTAACATTGCCTAGTGGTCCTCTACCAAGTTTGTTCAAATGGTGGCCCCAGGGTCCAAAATGGCCCTGCGGCAGGGGGTCTTGGGTTTGAAACTAAAAGATACTTAAAAATCTTCTTCTCCAGAACTGCTTGGCTCAGAGGCTTGAAATTAGGTATGAAGCACTGTCTAGTGGTGCTCTACCCAGTTATTTCATATGGTGGCCCCAGGGTCCAAAATGGCCCTGGGGCAGGGGGTCTTGGGTTCAAAACTAAAAAATACTTAAAAAGCTTCTTCTCCAGAACTGCTTGGCTCAGATGCTTGAAATTTGGTATGGAACATTGCCTAGTGGTCCTTTACCAAGTTTGTTTAAATGGTGGCCCCAGGATCCAAATTGGCCCTGGGGCAAGGGGTCTTGGGTTTCGGAACTAAAAAATACTTAAAAATCATCTACTTCAGAACCGCAAGACTCAGCTGCTTGAAATTCGGTACTTAGCATTGTCTAGTAGTCCTCTACCAAATTTGTTCAAATGGTGGCCCCAGGGTCCAAAATGGCCCTGGGGCAGGGGTTCTTTGGTTCGAAACTAAAAAATACTTAAAAATCTTCTTCACCAGAACTGCTTGCCTCAGATGCTTGAAATTAGGTATGTTACATTGCCTAGTGGCCCTCTACCAAGTTTGTTCAAATGGTGGCCCCAGGGTCCAAAATGGCCCCGGGGCAGGGAGTCCCAGGTTTGAACCATAGAAATACATAGAAAAATTAAAAAAAAATCATCTACTTCAGAACCACAAGGCTCAGATGCTTGACATTTGGTATGTAGCTTTGCCTATTGGTCTTTTACCAAGTTTGTTCAAATGATGACCCCAGGGTCTACAATGGCCCCACCCTAGGGGGTCCTGGGTTTGAACCATAGAAAAATATTCAAAAATCTTCTTCTTCAGAACCACTTGGCTCAGATGCTTGAAATTTAGTATGTAGCATTGCCTAGTGGTCCTTTACCAAAATTATTCAAATGATGGCCACAGGGTCCAAATTGGCCCTGCCCCAGGGGGTCCAGGGTTTGAACCATAGCAATACATAGAAAATATTCAAAAATCTTCTTCAAAACCATTTGAAAGTGGTTGCAAACTATCAGGTTTGTTAAATGATGACCCTTGTTTGACCTTTAACCTTTTTGGTCAGGTGAGCGATTCAGGGCCTCTTGGCCCTCTTGTTGTCGAAATGCCGGACGAACCCCATTGATGTAATTCGAGTCAATACAGCCGAGGAGTTTAAAGTGAGACCCCGTGTGCTAATCTGGACGAAGAAACCTCCCAAATGTGTGTACACTGAAAAGAAAGAACTTGCTCCGTGTCATCTCGAACGCGTGTATAAGTTCTTTGCGCTTTCTGTGTAATCAAAGTAAATATACGTAGCAAAAATAAAAACTTGACAGTCGCTATTTTTCATCCTAAGGTAGTCGGGACAAAGTGAGACATAAAAGTTCTATTAATTTAGGAAAAAGTAATCCTTTGGAAATATCATACACAAAAATCAATATTCTTTGGATACAGCGATATTGAAATAATTGTAAACATCACAAGAGTACTTTTCTGTTTTTTTTTATGCTTAAACCCAAACAATTACCGAATTTAAAATTGTTGAAGACTGCTTAGATTATAACAAATTCTGTTGGCAATGCTTGTCCATTATTAAATCCAATCTGGTTGGACTCATGAGCTAAAATTATGCCAATGCACGGTCAACCAGGAGGCCGTGAGGACCAGACGAAAAACCTTAGTCTGAGTGTGCCATTATGAAGTCGGTAATTTAGTTTCGATGGAATTATCATTACACTTTTTAGAAAAGTCTTAATGGCAGTTTTAGAAATGACTTTCAAATAAATTTAGTAATAAAGACATTGCTTTTGCAAGACAATAAAACGAATCTCGAAGAATTTACAATACAAAACTTTAGCACGACGAATTACTTTTCATTCAATATTTTTCTACAAAAAGCAAAACGTAATTTTATTGGATTTTTTTTATTGCTATGGCAGCTCTATTATTCAATTTGTATAAGTACAAATAGTTTCATGAAAATTCGCCATTTTTGAATGACCGTCATTTTTTCAAATTATTATTATATTTTTTCCAATCAGAATGTGTAAAGTTGGTGCTTAGAGATCGCCAAATAAATTTACGGATACAAGCAAATAAAAAGTTTCTCAAATTATTATCTTAAATGACGCCACCCATTTTCTAGCGACCTAAACACATTGTTTTGCTTAAAATTACCGCCAGTGTCTATACATCTATCCATTTCGAGCATGCGCTGCACGTGCATGTCAAGTAATATTTTGACGATGTACAAAAAACATCCTGTAGCGGATGTACTCTTGTTTCCCAAAATATATACTTTGATAGTATTTTATCAACGCATTGTAGAATAACGGCGCCATTCTACGTACTTTTAAAATGCCCCTCGGAGAAGCAGCTTTAAAGCTATTAATTAATTTTTCCTGATGTATTTAAAGCGCCTCGCACTAGTTTCTGGATACAGTGTGGAGACTTATGGATAGCCACAACACTCATGGTAAAGCATAGCATAATTGGTTTAAACACATTTATGCCACGGTGGTGTCATCCTTTATGTCAAAGAAGGAATACACTATAAGCGTCGGAACGACCTGGAAATAAGAGGTATAGAAAGCATTTGGATAGAATTAGCCAACAAGCATAAACGCATTCTGTTTGGGCTGTTCTATCGACCCCCTAATTCTGATATCAACTATTATTTAGACATAGAAAATTCATTACACCTAGCCGTTGATACGGATATCCCTGATATAATAGTAACTGGTGATTTTAATTTAAATATGTTAAGTCCGCCGACTCTTAGGAAGATAGAATCATTTTGTACTCAGTTTTCTCTATATCAGTCAATTATTGAACCAACGCACTTTACAGAACATTCTTCATCTTTAATAGACATTTTGCTTGTTAGTAACAAGGACCATCTAATACTTAGTGGAGTCGGGGATCCATTTCTAAACCAAGAAATTAGGTACCATTTAGGCCATGAGCCAGATATGGTTTACCTCCCCCCCCCCCCCCCCCCCCCCCTCAGGGGGAGTTTTGTAGACCATACTTTTCTTAAAGACCCGCATCTTAGAAGTATTTTGCAGCATGTTAGCCCTCTGGCGAGTGGGGCGTTAAGCTGTAACAGCCTGTTACATTACGTTACCCATTAAAATAATAAACATAAAATAAAAATTATAAAAAAATATAAAAAATAGAAATCACTTTCCTATGTTTAAAATTATAGTGGCGTCTAATAGAACAATCCAATAGCTAAAAGTTATGATGTTTGAAACGTCACTTTAGCCTACCTGGTGTAGTATACGTGACGTTTTTCTTTACTCTCCATTAAAATTGCAATTTTCATCCAAAATACTTTCTTTTTGTAAGTTATTCCTTTTATATTACACCAAATGTTTGTTTATGTGTTAAAGAAAATTTATTGATCTTTTCAGATCAGCAAAATTTATTATCCTATCTTGTATAGTTTGGGAGAAATAGGATGTTGAACACAGTAACCCCTTATGAATGTTCCATATTACAATTATCACTTTCCGTATAATTCAAGCGCTTGAACTACACTAATGAAATGGAAAACAACAGTAAACGGTAATATTGAATATGCCAGCCTATTAAAACAGCAAGGAGCAGTTCAACCATATTTTGAATGCATGTTAGTCGTCCATAATGATCGATTATATACGTTACCTAGGGCTACTTTTGTTAAAATCATATAATATTTTATTTTCTTTGGTAGCAGTTTCTTCATAAAAGAATCTTTTAATATAAGAGAAAAATTCATTCTGGTTTATTTTCTATAATAAGCTACTACTAGTAGTAATGTAAATAACATTAACATTTAAAATATTTTATTATAATACCTTTAATCAGGTTTTTTCCACTGTCACATTAAAAAAATAACACATATAAGTCTGGGTGTTCTTATGATATATTGTGTACTTGGACCTATCAACATTACTTTTAGGGATTCATGAGGTGTGTTTTATACGTGATTAAACACAGTATACTTCAAATTGTAATGTTAAGAGCATTGACATATTCTGCACATGTAAAACGGATTTTGCTGTTTACTTTGTTATCATGTCAAAAATAAAGGTATTTCATTATGACATTGCCCAGTTTGTTTCTTTTACAAATTGTACATTTGAGTTCTAAACACAGTAACATACCTGAAACTTTGTTATATACAGCTGAAAAATCAAAAAAATCCCCCCCCCCCCCAAAAAAAAAATAGTAAATAAAATAAAAAATACTTCAGAAAAGATAAAGCCGCAGCTATTAAAAGCAAGCATTGATTTTGCATATAGGGCTTGAATAAATGATATGCAATCAGTTTGATACCATGAAAAGGTAAGCGGTTTTGACGTGTTTAGTTTAAAACTATAAATAATCAGTAATCAACAATGCAAGCTGGAGTTCCACCTTGTTTATTGACATGATTTGTTATAGCTTTTACGTGCACACCGAAAAACTATAAAGCAGAACAGTAACCTGAAGTTGAAAGCCTTAAGCCAATTACAGTTCTGCATCAAAGCTAATGTAGATATTTGCTGGCAGCGTATACTTACTTTTGTAAGACTATTGTATATTTTACGTTACCAGAGAAAACAACATTGCTGAGTTACAGTTTAAGAAACAAAACAAACTTTTGAAAATAATTAATAGTAGTGTCAATACATTGCTTTACTTAGTTCATTTATGTAACTAACAATTATGTGTCAACCAGGAGTTTGAGAGAATAGTATCAGAAATATTTAATACAGAAAAGAGACACTGGCAGTTTGCTAGTATACTGTAGCTATCTATAAATGCTATGTTTAAGATGATCTATATTTATATGCTTTTGTTTCTTGCTCTTTAAAGTCTAACTACATTCAACCATCTCCTAAAGAATCTAACTACATTCAATCATCTCTTAAAGAATCTATTCACTAAAGAACATAAAGACAGGTTTAGTTGGACAAAAATGTTGTTTTTTTTTCAGCGACAGTGTTCCAGTAGCTCTGCACATATAAAAAAATGGCAAACAAAAATGACAGAATATATATTAATGTTGGTCATCGATGTTCAGATATTTATGAGCAAATCTTAGTTGTTCTCCTTCAGAATGCATTTGCCTACACTGTAGTTATATGCTTTGCAGCATAATATTGGGAAAAAAAGAAAGACCAAACAAGTAAATATACAAAGTATTTATTGAGAGTTTATGAATTCTTCATTTCCGATATCCTTAACTAGTAATACAGTATTTCTGAAGAGCAAATAATCAAACAATAGAAATAGTGCATACCTATACATGCCAGGGAAGGGCTAACCTAAGTCACTTTCTGCATTTGATCCCTGTGACCTTGTATTACCATATTCTTTACTTTTTAGCAATAAATATGGTTGTAAACTGCCTATTTATGACATCTTACTGCTTATCAAATCATCTTTGTCCAAATATGTTAAGCACTGTTAGAGAATAAAGCTCCAACTCTAGTTGTTACATTATTGAAAATTGTCTGACTGAAATTTGTATTTTGTAACACCTTTAGTCCTTGATAGTATCAACAAGTGGGAATAAAACCATGGGGTTTGCAAAATTACCTGACCATTTGAATATTTGTAACAACATAATGAAAAATAGAACTCCTGAACAGGCTGAAGACAGAATGTTGTATGCTTTGTAAAGTAAGTCACTTTCTATAATCCTTAAATTTTCACATTGTTAACATTTTGTAATGTATTTGATGGCCGGGAGCTGCATAAACAGATCACGTAGATGACAAATTAACATATAAGTTATGATCACGGGAGCCACACATATTTGCTAACCCATGTAAAGCAGTAACTATGCAAAGAGGATCGTGGCTGACGATTCGACTGACAGCATAGAAAAATGGTGTTAATGCATGCTGGCAGAGTTGGTACTGCTTTTGATTGCCTCGGCTGGTAGTCACAGTTGCATATTTGTATATAGGGTAATAGAATGACTCAGCCAACAGCACGGGTAGTGAAACTGGTTTTATCCCCACCATAACGAGAACCTGAATATTAATCAGTTGCAGCATATATCAACTGATACTTACTTCATTTAATGCATAAAATTCTAAAAAAAATCATTTTTATGAAGTCACTTTTAAGTGAGACTGAATTGAAGGCAAGTCGAACTGCTTCAGCTGTAACGATCTATGTGCGTCTTGCTGAACTGTTGTGTATTTCAAAGAGCTGAATTTGCCATTTGACTACCAGTGGTAAGCTTATACTACAGCAATAAATACTTCATGCCACCAGGGAACTAAAATTTTGATAACAGATGACTCACAAATCTTATTCCTCGACATATTACGATTATGTAACGTAATGTTACTGTTAGATTGTTTTTCAAATATCCACTATTAGATGGGTTTTTTTATAGTTTGAGGACACATAACATTGCCATTTCTTCATATTTACATATACAACAGTATCTACTGAAGACAAATTTAAGATAACATTGAAATATATAATGCAGCTAATGTTGGCTTTCGTAGCTTTTCTGGTCATTTTGTAGGTTAAATTCTTCAAAAATAAGATAGTTTCTGTCCCCATTTAATGGATCCATTGCTAATTTAAGTGCTACCTAAATTATCTAAGCTGGGCATGAATAAAAGAAGAATGATGGAGCACGTATAAACTTCAGCCCACCAATTCAGCGATTTAGTCTGATTCTGTTTTTTTTTTTTTTTTTTTTTTTTTCTTCGTATTTTTGTTGTGGTTATATACATTACATATTTATCGTGACTGCTGACGAGTTTTGTAAGACTTTGGAGTGTTTCTTTTCTATATTAGAATATTGAAACAGTCATATATATGACATTAACTTTTCGCTACACTTAAATTCTTAAAATTTGCTCATTATATTACATGTATTTAGACACTGAAGGGGAAAAAACGTCAAATGTAATGTAAACTACGTCATACAGGATAGTCAACTTATCCTTGACAATGTCAATAACTTTGAAACAGTGATTTATGTACTAGCAGACAAAACCCAACATTATTTAGGGCGAATACTAGCATGTGTTCAACAATGCGTATCTTCTATCATAACGTGAATATGTAAATTTGGGTAGTGTAATTGACGTTGACGTCATACGTTAACGCCCAAACGTACAGAGGGCTAACATAAGTCATTTTGTTTCTTATATAATGTAGTTTCAGAATATTATAGGGTACAAAACTCCCCCTGGGGGGGGGGGGGGGTCTATGGTCAGCTCAAGGTCTAATTGCCCAATATACGGTATTTTTAAATTCTCGAAACCAAAAATTAAAAATTTAAGCGGCATATTTGGAGTTACGATAAAGGAAATTATGATATGTTAAGAGATAAAGCTTCATCTATTGACTGGGGATCGCTACAGGATGACGATATAAATGTCTATTCTAACAATATAAATAACGCTATAAATTCGATTGCGACTGAATGTATACCTAATAAATATGTGCATATAAAACCTTTGGAACCTCCTTGGATATCACCTAATCTTAAACGAAATATACGCAAACGTAAACGCGCTTATAAGAAAGCAAAACGAACTAACTTAGAGGCCCACTGGAAATTATTCAAAACGATATGCAACAGAGTTACTAATATGATCCGCGAATCCAAGCAGTCCCACTATGATAAAATTGCTGAAAAACTTAAGTCCAATACACTCTCAGCTAACGACTGGTGGAAGACACTGAAAACCTTTATACTTCCAAGCGTAAAATCATCTATTCCCCCTCTTGAAGTTAATAACGAAATATTTACAGACGAGTGCGAGAAGGCCAATATTCTGAACATTTTTTTCCAAAGTCAGACAATTTTGAATGAACAAAATGCCGTTCTTCCTGACTTGCCTGTTCCTGCATTGTTTAATTCACAGTTGAATGCTATTGTCTGCACTCGACTTGAAGTGGAGTCCGTTTTAAATACATTAACTCTCGGTAAAGCGTCTGGTCCGAATGGCCTTAGCAATTGTATACTACGCGAATTATCAACTCAACTCTCTATTCCTTTTTGCTCCTTGTTTAATCAGTCCCCACGAACAGGTACTTTTCCAGCACCGTACAAAGAAGCTAACGTATGTCCTGTACCAAAAACGGGTGACTTGTCAACTGCCTCTAATTATAGACCTATATCCTTACTCAACGCAGAAAGCAAAGTTTTCGAGAGAATCGGCTTCAAATATTTATTTAATCACTTACAAGACAACAACTTACTCTCCTCCTTACAGTCTGGTTTTATGCCAGACGACTCTACTGTTAACCAACTTACATACCTCTACAACACTTTCTGTCAGGCCATTGGTTCTGGCAAAGAGGTTCGGGCTGTCTTCTGTGACATCAGCAAAGCCTTCGACCGTGTCTGGCACTCTGGACTTCTACATAAACTCAAGGCAGCTGGTGTTACAGGGGATGTCCTTAACTGGTTCAAGAATTATCTCTCAGATAGAAAACAACGTGTTATTCTTCCAAGTGCTACCTCCGACTGGACCTTCATAAGAGCTGGTGTCCCACAGGGCTCTATTTTAGGACCTTTACTTTTTCTGTTATACATTAATGACATTGTTACTGATATTGGTTCAAATATTCGACTATTTGCAGATGACACTAGTCTTTTCATTATTGTTGATAATCCTGTTACAGCAGCTGACTGTCTAAATGCAGATCTTAGCAAACTTTCACGATGGGCTGCAACCTAGCTAGTTACATTTAACCCCTCTAAAACTGAAGCTTTATTATTTTCTCGTAAATTAAATAAACCGCAACACCCTCCTCTTCTTATGCAAAATCATCAGATATCGGAAGTAGAATCTCACAAGCATCTCGGACTATATTTCTCTAATGATTGTACCTGGCATGAACATATAAAGTATATTAAAGATAAGGCTTGGTTTAGAATAAACATCATGAGGAAACTGAAGTTTAAATTGGATAGGAAATCTCTTGAGATAATTTACACAACTTTTATTAGGCCTATTCTTGAGTATGGAGATGTCATATGGGATAATTGTACCCAATACGAAAAACAAGAGTTAGATAAAATTCAAACCGAAGCAGCTAGAATCGCTACAGGAACAACAAAACTAGTCTCATTAACCGCACTCTACAAAGAAATATGTTGGGAAACACTCGAGCAAAGACGGTACAACCACAAACTAACTTTATTCTACAAAATGTTGAATAATATTACACCATTATATCTATCTTCTCTTGTCCCACAATCCGTCAGTAATATATCTCGCTACAATCTTCGAAACTCAAATGACCTACAAACCATTAATACTAGATCTAACCAGTATTTCAGTTCATTCTTACCATCTAGTGTTAGACCATGGAATAATTTATCTCCCGAAGAAAGGCAGCATGAATCTGTAAACTCTTTCAAATGCTTCTTACAGAAAGATAAAACAACAGTTCCAAAGCACTATTACACAGGGTGTAGAAAAGATCAAATACTGTTAGCTCGCCTGCGGACAAATTGCAGCTCGCTTAATTTCGACCTCTTTGTAAAAAATATATCAGACTCTCCTTTATGTCATTGTGGTAAAAGAGAGAACGCTCAACACTTTTTTTTTTCATTGTTCATTCTATCAAGTTCAACGTAATGAATTAATAACTGCAATTACGCCATATAAACATCCTTCCTTAAAATTATTTTTGTATGGTGATCTGTCTCTGTCACAAGAAATCAACAAATTAATATTTGAGAAAGTTTACAAATTCATAATCGAAACAAAACGCTTTTAAGTATTAAGTACTAATACTACGCATGCACCTTATGTATATGAAGATTAATAGACATAATCTGATATTCTGGTACCCGCCTCCTCTCTCTCAATCCTGTGCGTCATATCGTTTGGTGCATTTTTCCTCCTTTGATGACTTATTTTGGTTTCTTGTGTCCTTAACATGTTCCTTTTTTTTATCTCTCCTCCCCTTACCATTTTGTGATTAAAACATTTAGACACACATACACATCTAAAAAAAATAAATTCTCTGCTCTTCTGCGAAATCGTTCTGTAAGGTTATAAGTGCTATTCTTCCATTGATTATTTTTGTGTAATGATTAGTTGCAGTTCTGCTTAATTTTCTCACGTAGTACAAAATTTGGTTTAAAATGTTATATACCCTTTAGTATGTACAGTTTCCGCCACATTGTGTACAATTTTTTCATGTCAGGGAGAGGAACTCGATAAGCATTTTGCTTTCGTTCCAATCCCTAAGCCTGTACTGATTATATTTGATTGTATGTTACTTGTAATTGAGAAACAATAAATATGTTTAAACCGAACACATTTATTTCAGTTTTTTCCAGAACATGTATATACAATACAACATGAATTTTCTTAAGGATTGGAACGAAAGCATATTGCTTATTTAGTTCTTCTCCTAGATAAAGCATAGCATAATTAAGTATGTACAGGATGGAAATACGAAAAAAAAAACAAAAAAAAACATAGTATGTGTCGCGGCTTATATGTACTTATTTTACCCACTGCAACATCAGTCTTGCGCTGCATTTTTTTTCGGAGAGTATACTATGGCAAGTCAACTGTATTTCAATGCAAATGCGCCCCACAGCATTAGCAAATAGACTCTGTATCCACATGGTCTGGTAAGAATCTATCCTGTTTGTCTGGACGATCTACTGATTTGGATTGTAGTAATAGATTCTGAACATTAACATGCATGGGCATTCGCTAAGTCTGGTCCAACTTGGCCCATGATGCCTTCATTCGGGCCAGAAACCCAATTTTTCGGCTTACTTTTGTCCTTTTCATTGTACCACGAGCAAAATTGGGGACATCGCTGAGAAATCTGTGCAGAGCATGACTGGTCGTTTCGTGCTCCACGATTCCTAGCATAAAGCGCTTAGCGTGAAACAGTTTTTCTATAGAAAAAGTGTCTTAGGCTAAGAATCGTGAAGCACGAAACGCCCAGTCGAATTCTGTCATTGATTGGCAGGCGCAGTGTTAACTTAACTCAGGTAAGACGATTTAGGCTACATGCGCAATACTTCTCCGGGCTGCCATTTCTCACAGGCCCCGTTGCGTAGAAAATGACATAGCATGTTAGTAATGGAAATATGGATGCGGGAATGCATGCAGCAAAGAAAAAAAAATGAAAATCATGGATTTTTTTACATACAGTTGCGGTTAGGCAAGATGGAACACATGGGAGCGATGGTGAACCAGGCAACATTGCACTCTCTCCAGGTACATGAAAGGACTGTTTCTCGAGACAAGACCTATGTCATCCATATTTAAAAGCTATGTACAGCATTTCCAAATTAATGTTTATTCACGAGTGAAATACAGAGAAATATATCACTTCCAATTTTCGCTTTAATTGGCTATAAAGCGGCTTACGTCTTATACAATAAAACCCCATACATCAAGTCCATACACAATACAGCTTCCCTCTAATTCCCATTTCTTAAGCAAATCAAGGCATAAAAACAGTCAATTTGTGCATAGATTGATACCAGATTAGATTTATTATACACAATTACACCAGCGCGGTGACAATCAAATATAGTTTAACTGATCCCGGCTTACTTAGGATTACCACCGAGGCATTCCGATTCAAATACTCTGAATTTATGCTTCATGCGACTTCTGGTTCAATTTTTGACATCAATCTTTCAGCGAAAAAAAATCGAGTTTTCCGCCCTTTGAGACCAATTTGTATTAGACTAACGTTTCAGTATGTACCAAATTCGACTAAATTCTTGGAAGGCTTTAACAAATTAAAGTTTGAATTAGAGATTCTAATATGCGTTGATATGTCTGAAAAACGCCTGCGAAGCGGCAAACAGAACAGACACTGATCAGACTGCTCCCCAAGGAGCAGTCTGACCTGGGTCTGCACTGTTTACTAAGTCCTATCTGCCCCAATATTTACCGTTTCAGTAGCTAGTCTCAATTGCCAGATCGATTTGATTTGTTTAGTTAACAGAAGCGATTAGGTGGGTAGTGTTAGCATGAAACAAACACAAACCGGTGTTAATGTCGTTTAGATTTGTCATTGATGTTTGTTTCATGTATTAAATGATTTGACGCATCTTCTCAATGGGCGCTCGGTGTTTGATTTGGCTCATTGTACTTCATGACACCATCAAAATCTGTAATTACTCTATCAATATTGATTAGTATTGTTAGTTAGCATTCAAACAATAGAAAGTTAGTCAGTAGTAAATAAAAAGTGTACAAGATGCGTTTGCAACGCAGGTGTGTTTAGGACAGGACCCGGGGACAGGATTTGGTAAACGGTTGTTGTGTTGGTCCTGATCATTGCTTTTTCATCTACTAACACGGTGATTTATGGTAAATGCAAAATTCTGCATAAAAACCGTAAAAAACAACGCATCTCCTTGAAAGTTAGCAGACTTCTATGTTTGTTGTTCTCTACAGTTTAGAATACAAAAATAGAGGTACATGCTGCTTAAAAAAGTGTTTTTATAAGGAAAGATCAAAGGGTAGTTTTCTGCACAGAAATCTAAAAAAAAAATATTGAAAATTGACGTGGTGCTGAAGGTACATTATTGCATTATGAAGAGCGTCCTAGCAATTATTTGTTCCAACTCTTTCTAATTGTAAGGTAGACCAGATGAAAACAGGAGCTTATTCTCAAATGTTCAACCATGTACAAGGTCATGTACACTGGATGCATTCATTAAATATAGAGTAGGCAAGCGTACCTATGCCATGCTCCCCTCGAATTATAAATGAGATGCCACCTGAAATTCATACACTGGAAAAGTGTGATTTTCTCAAACCTATGATTCAGTCTCAAATATTTTTTTTCTCGTTTGTCTTGAAATAATTGAGTGTTTTGAAATAATTGACACAATTTCAAAACTCACCTGAGTATTTGCATACTGATTTGCTGCACAAGAGGTTTCAAGGACTCTTGGTAGACAACCATATTTTCGCAACGGGAGACAACTTTTACGTATTCCTTTTTTTTTTTGCTAAATGGCCGAAAAATAGAAAAAAATGTCTTTGAAAATGTTGCTTAAGTTCTTTTTTAAGTTAAGGTCAGTTAATTATCTAACATATCTAAAAACGCAAATTTTATTTTCTAGAATTTAATTGTAGTAGGGCAAAACCAAACGCTTGTATATTACTTTCGGATTTGCATTGGTTCAATGCAGATATAAAAAGAGGATAAAACATTTTTTTCCGTGTTTTAACGTTTGCCATGCCCGAGGGTATTAACGTGTTCAAAGGCTCAACATGTTAATACACGAGGGCTAGGGAACGTTAAAACAAAGGAAAAGAATGTTTTATCGTCATTGTTAGATACCTTCTTACGGACGCGATCTTGATTCCAGAGCTCTGCAGACGACACGAAGGCGGGATTTAATAGGAGGATAAAACATTCTTTTCCGTGTTTTAACATTTGCCAAGCCCGAGTGTCTTAACGTGTTGCAGCCCGAACCGTGCGGCGGTGAGGGCTGCAACATGTTAATACACGAGGGCTTGGGCAAACGTTAAAACACAGGAAAAGAATGTTTTATCGTCACTGTTATATACCTTCTTACGGACGCCATCTTGATTCCAGAGCTCTGTAGACGACACTAAAGCGGGTTTTATGGTGTTTAAAGCCTGGCGCACCCGTGTTTTAACAGTGTTGAACCCCTGTGTCAGCGATTCTGTCGCATTGCGACAATTAGAGATAGAAGGAAACCAACGTAAAATGTTGTCGATTACAACACGGCTGTCTTCTATAGTAAAGTCTCTTTATGTATATAGCAATGGTGTTTAAACCCTGGCGCACCCCTGTTTTAACAGCGTTAAAACCCTGTGTCAGCGATTCTGTCGCATTGCGACAATTAAAAATAGAAGGAAACCAAAGTAAAAAGCTGTCGATAACAATACCGCTGTTTTTATTAGGTACAGGTATATAAGAATTAAGGTTAAAGACATATTGGCACTGAATGTCTTGCAAATATTGAAAGATATCCAACAACAGAAAATTGCAGAATATCAGGATTATAGGTAGACTGCTGAATTAATGGAGCAAGAATAAGAAAAAGGCAATATATGTGGAAAGATTTAAGGAATGTTTATCCAACAAAAACATTTTTTTCGGTAGCACTAGATCACCTCGTCATCAAAATGATTCACAATTGAGTACAGATAGAGAGATAACCATTAAGGTGGTGATTTGCGGGAGAATACAAAAATCTGAGAAACCCCCCCCCCCCCATAAAAATTCAACGTATCTCCCTGAAAATAAGTATAATTTTTTATAGTTCTCTACAGTTTAGAGTACTAAAAAGAGCAACATGCTGTGTACAAACAGTGTTTTATAACGAAAGATCAAGGGGTAATTTTCTGTACAAAAGTCTAAAAAAAATAAAATTATTATTGAAAAGGTATGTTGGTCTGAAGGTTCTTTGATGCAGTAAGAAGGGCTTCCTAGCAATTGTTTGTTTCAACTTTGTCTCAAATAGTAAGGTAGACTAGGTGAAAACAGTAGCTTATTCTCAAATGCTTGACCGTGTATATGATGCATTCATTTGATATAAGATTGGCAGGTATACCTATATCAATACATACAGCATAAAACTAGAGTGCTTTGACCAAGACAGGTGTGTAAGGGAAACTGTTCAACATAGAAAAAATAGACTCCACTGTGATTTTGACAAAACCTTGGCCACATACTACTTCTATTTTTATCCTCTCAACCTGATAATGTGTGAAAGCGTTGGAAAAAATAATTACTGGGACACCCTTCTTCATGCATTAAAGTACCTTCAGACGGCCTCAATATATTTTCAATGATTGTTATTTTTTAGATTTTGCCCTTTATACTCAGTTTAACATCAACAAGTCCTGCATTTTGGGCTTCCAAATTGTGAGAAACAACATAAAAAAGGCTTCTGATAAGTTTTGGTAAGATCTGTTGTATTTGTAGCATTTTATGCAGATTTTGTATTTGCCCCAAATTTGTCATAATCGCCACCTTAATAGCGCATTACTGTTTTTTACCTAAGCGCTTTCACCTTCTTCACAGGTGACCAAATCATTATAAAGCAGTAAAATGGAAACAATAAACGAACATATTTACATTTACATATCTATTGACCAAAATAAATTGATTGTTTGAATTGTTGCTTTACGTCCACAGTAAACAGCTATGGTCATGTCGGGACGGTCAGTTAACCTAACCACATTATTCCTAGGCATGCTTAGACCTCCTAAGCGGTTAACCAGTACTAAGTGCACATACGTTCGTCAGTAACTGACAACTACCCTTCTTGAATCAGCGGAAGGAGAAACGAAAGTATGTGGCCAGACCGGGTATCGAACCCAGGACCTCTGGCTTATGAGTCAGGTGCCCTACCGATTGCGCTACGCGGCCCGGCGACCAAAGTAAATAATGAATTCCAAAACTAAAGAAATAAACGAACACATAAACACAACGCTACATATATCATAGTATAGATATAAGGGTCAGGTAGCTCTAATATATTTATCGGCGTACATACGGTGCCAAGTGTGTTAGTGCAAATATCATGACTATGGGCGTGTTCTATTCTCTTGCCTGGCCTGGCCTGGCTCGATTGCACAAAATGACATAAGAGCTTATCTGATGACATAACACATAGGACCAGGCCAAGCCAGGCAAAAGTATCATTTGGGGAGTTATACTTTATGCATTATTTAATTAGAGAAGCACTGTTGCAAATGCTGATAAACAAACAAAATAATCAAGCATAATGGCCATAAAAATTTCCATGACAGTTTGATAAATCTCCTTTGGGAGAAGATGATGCAGTCTGTTGAAACAAATTAGATTTAACTTCTGAGTGTTGAAAAGGGTAAATGTTTATTTTTGTTGGCATGGCCTGATATAGCCAAAAATGTTATATTATCAAATAAGCTCTTATGTCATTTTGTGTAATCGGGCCAGGACAGGCCAGGCCAGGCTGGGCTAGAGAATAGAACATGCCGCAACTATGAGCCGCCTGGGGAACACCATTATGAGAACAGAAACAACCAAAAGTCTGATACATTCCGTCTGATACAGTCTGTCATTCTCACATATGTACAGCTCGTGAAATTACATTACGAGTGACGTAACGGTTGGTGGGCTGGTGGTTCTTTCGGGCACAACGGCTCCCAGAGACAGGAAGAACGAAGGGGAATATATTATGACATTGCGTGTATGAAATTCCAAAAAAACAAAGGGGAAGGGGTGAAGGGAGGGGGCGGGGTTTGGAAGGGGGATAAAAGAATTATCCCGCACCTACTGCATGCAACACGGGCTCTTGCCTATGTTATGCTAATATCGGCAGGACGCCCCAATGCCGTAAGTTTCACAGAATCACACCCACTTTATACCGGGCCACGTAGCGCAATCGGCAGGGCGTCTGACTTATAAGCCAGAGGTCCTGGGTTCGATACCCTATCTGGCCACTTACTATATATAAATCATTTCTCCTTCCGCTGATTCAAGAAGGGCAGTTGTCAGTTATTGGTGAAAGTAGGTGCACTTAGTACTGGTTAACCGCCAAGGAGGTCTAAGCCTGCCCAGGAATACTATGGTTAGGTAATTGACCGTCCAGACATGACCCATAGCTGTTTACCGTGGATGTTAAACCATAACAGAACACAACAAAACGCCAACTTTACCATCCTCTAAACGGTTGTGTTAGATTTAAATGAGCCGCGACACGACAAAACCAACAATGTGGTTGTGCGCCCACCGCAGACTCAGATCAGACTGGGCATCCGCCCAGTCTGATCAGAGTCTTCGCTGTCCACATGGAGGTAGCTTAGACCCTTAGCTACCCTTTGAGAACTTAACGAAGAGTCTGGTCAAAATTGTCGGATGCCGAGGCTGATCTGAGTCTGCGCTGGGCGCACAACCACATTGTTGGTTTTCTCGCGTCGCGGCTCAAATGCCGTTTGAAGCAGTATGTCAGTCTCTGTCGAGCCGTTTCTCAGGGAAAAGGAGCAAACAGAGAGACAGGGCTGACAGGAAGAGAAATTCCAAACACCCCAATTCCGCACCTACAAGCACAGTAGGCCCTTGCCCAGCATTCACCCAATGTAAGTGGAACTCTACAACGTAGACTGTTTCACGGAATATTCGCTGCTCCCTACCAAACCACCAATGACGATTGGAAGACGTCTAGCGGTCAGACAACTCCATGCACTAACAAAACCTGTTTTCTCCGGCCTAGTCAACCTTGTTGATACCATGAGGTTTTATGGTATTCAGTTGTGGATGCAGCTTTATTTGTTTGTATCATCCGACCAATGGGCATCATGTTTGATGCAACAGACATGGGTACTGAAGCTGTAGTCATGTAAATGGAAAGTAAAAAGATAGGCAATGATCAGGAATTAATACAATCAAATCCCTAATCCCGCTCTCAAAACCAATAGAGAAAGAAGCACACACACACACGGAAAAGTTGACACAAGTTCACGAAAGACACGCAAGGTGACCCAAATGAGCAGTTCTTTTTCAAACAGGTGGTCATTCAGCTACCCTAATCAAAAACAACATCAACATCTATTTTTATCTATTTTATTTTTAACTTACAAAACAAAATAAAACAAAAGGCAGATTGGGTAGCAACACAGGTGACCAAACCGCCAAAGAACATAAACAAGCGGACATTGCCCAATGTAACATCAAGGAACCACAACAGAAGTACCGCCTTAGAACGGTCAGCAAAGGATTACTGGGAGGCAGGGGACTTAAACATGTTTTACTGGTACCAAACCTCGCCCTCTGCTTCTGCAGTGGTTCGGAACATTTAGTTAGCTGTTTGGTCCGCATGAAGGTTTCCTTTTATGTGTGACGTCAAAACAAATACTGGTTGCATTCGGGGTTCTGCCAATGTCACCATTAGCATGCCAATGCTTGATTGTCTTGACCAGATAAGCGAGGATTTCCATATAACAAGACGTTTATACTAAGGGAGTGAAAGTTCATCTTCGAATTAAACAGGACAATTCTTTGTACATCATATCTTTGACATTCAAACTACTGATATCTCAAAGTAAACATTTTGGCACAGAAAAAATACTTTGAGATACCAAAAGTTTGAGATATCCGGAGTTGAAATGTAAAGATGGTTGGTTGTTTTGAGTTAAACGGCGCTGTGAGAAAGCATTTTAGTCTATATTGAGCCGTCTCCGTCTCCCAGTGAGAGGGAGCAAGAAAAGAGGTATGATAGGCGAGAAGGAAAACTATCCGAACAACCCCCATCTGCACCTACTGCAAGTACAGTAGGCCCTTGTCCTACTATTATTATCCTCTCGCACCACGAAGTGGCGAGCGGATATAGGTTTTGTCCCGTACGTAAGTACGTATGTACGTACGTACGTATGTTCACCTTTTGTCGTCGCTCTTGCGCCTACATTTCTCAACGGATTTTAAAATAACTGCACACAAATGTAGGGCATGACAATATCTCGAGCAAGTTCAACTTTCAGGGTGCTGCGCCCAAGGTCAAGGTCACTGTGGCTATATTTAGAAAAACATTGTCAGCACTCTAGCGCCTACATTTCTCAATGGATTTTAAAATAACTGCAAACAAATGCAGGGCATGACAATATCTCGAGCAAGTTTGACTTTCAGGGTGCTGCGCCAAAGTTAAGGTCACTATGGCTATTTTTAGAAAAACTGTCAGCACACATTTCTCAATGGATTTTAAAACAACGTCACACAAATATAGGGCATGACAATATCTCGAGTATGTTTGACTTTCAGGGTGTTGCGCTTAAGGTCAAGGTCACTGTGGCTATTTTTAGAAAAACTTTGTCAGCGCTCTAGCGCCTACATTTCTCAATGCATTTTGAAATAACTTCACACAAATGTAGGGCATGACAATATCTCGAGCAAGTTAGACTTTCAGGGTGATGCGCCTAAGGTCAAGGTCACTGTGGCTATTTGTAGAAAAACGTTGTCAGCGCTCTAGAGCCTACATTTCTTAAAGGATTTTAAAATAACTTCATATAAATGTAGGGCATAAAAATATCTCGAGCAAGTTCGACTTTCAGGATGCTACGCCTAAGATTAAGGTCACTGTGGCTATTTTTAGGAAAAAATTGTCATCGCTCTAGCGCCAATATTTCTCGACGAATTTTAAAATAATTTCATACAAATGTAGGGCATGATAATATCTCGAGCAAGTTCAACTTTCATGGTGCTGCGCCGAAGGTCTAGGTCACTTTGGCGATTTTTAGAAAAACTGTTCCAGCGCTCTAGCGCCTACTTTACAATAACATAACACGAATGTAGGGCATGAAAATATCTCAAGCAAGTTCGACTTTCAGGGTGCTACGCCTAAGATCAAGGTCACTGTGGCTATTTTTAGAAAAACTTTGTCATCACTCTAGCGCCTACATTTCTCAACGGATTTTAAAATAATTTCATACAAATGTAGGGCATGACAAGATCTCGAGCAAGTTTAAATTTAAGGGTGCTGCGCCGAAGGTCAAGGTCACTGTGGCGATTTAAAAAAAAAAACTGTGTCAGCGCTCTAGCGCCTACATTTCTCAATGGATTTTAAATTACTTCACACAAATGTAGGGCATGACAATTTCTCGAGCAAATTAGACTTTCAGGGTGCTGCGCCTAAGGTCAAGGTCACTGTCGCTATTTTTAGAAAAAACTTTGTCAGCGCTCTAACGCCTACATTTTTCCATGGATTTTCAAATAACTTCACACAAATGTAGAGTATGACAATATCTCGAGCAAGTTTAACTTTCAGGGTGCTGGGTCAAAGTCAAGGTCACTGTGGCTATTTTTAGAAAAAAAAAATTTCATCGCTCTAGCGCCTACATTTCTCCATGGATTTTAAAATAACTTCACACAAATGTAGGGCATGACAATTTCTCGAGCAAATTAGACTTTCAGGGTGCTGTGCTCAAAGTCAAGGTCACTATGGTCTCGTGCGAGGGGATTTGTATCGCCTGCGATGCCTTGTCCAAATTAGTAGGACACCCAGGCATTGGAAACTTCCAAGTACCTTCGCCCGATAACGCCCTGAAATTTAAAGAAAAAAGGAAATGTTTCCAATCTATATTCTATTATGTAAGAATAGGGTACTCTGAGATATCAGTGTTTGAGAAAACGAGAGTCAACCGAGCCGCGACACGAGAAAACCAACAAAGTGGGTGTGCGCCCAACGCAGAATCAGGTCAGCCTGGGCATCCGCCCAGTTTAAGCAGTCTCTTTCTAAAGGGTAGCTTAGCGTCTAAGGTACCTCCATGCGGACAGCGAAGACTCTGATCAGACTGGGCGCATGCCCAGGCTTATCTGAGTCTGCGCTGGGCGCACAACCAGTTTTTTTGTTTTTCTCGTGTCGCGGCTCAACTGTAGTTATAGTCCAGGACGAATCTTATCATGCTTATGAGAAAGGGGGAATGTAATAGTGGTGGCCGGGCAGCTCAGGGGTAGATTCTTAAAATGGAAGTCGAAGGGTCCAGGGTTCGAGCCACTGGAACGGCTGTTATTTTTTACACTTATGTAACGAGTTTGTAGTTCTTACATGTATATAAACAGAAAACGTGAATTTATGTAACTTGTACATTGGCGCTCACGTATTTGTACACCAAAAACGCGTTCGTACCGCGTTGCATGCGCGTGCTTCGTGCGTATCACCTAGAACCGCGCATCAGACGCGCCCTGACGCGTCTCGACGCGGTAGACGCAAACAATGATAAAATGAATATTCATGACTTGTTCAATACGCGTACAACCGCAGATTGTACGTTGGCCTATTTAAAATAGTTTTAAAATAGCTTAAAACAATAAATTTGTGAATGTCTCGATCCCTCTACCATGTCTACCGGGATTCTGACCGAATCGATGCGCAGAAGACGGGAACCATAAAGTAGTCCCACATTATCTGGGTCAATTTTTACATAACAACTCGTAACGTCTCGATTTCTGAATTCAATGGGACTCATTACATGTAACTACTATTTATATATTTAGACTCCCTCTATAATAGAACTTCTACGCTTAGAAACTATACTTCTTAACTTCCAAGCCCAGAAAACAAACAAACAAAAACAAAAACAAAAAAGTCACAACTTATCTGGGCCAGAACGGACAAATCCGGGCACATGGTAACCCTCGCTAAGAATTAAACTGACCAGTGAAATTTGGACCCAGACTATTATATTGAGTTGAATGTTCAAACAGAACAATACCACAGGGTATAATCGATTCCGCTAATTTTGGCTTCCTGCAGAGACTGTACATCATATTTGCCTTCCACCGAGACTGTCCGCGAGTTCTTGCTTCCTGCCGTGACTTCTGTACATGATATATGGCTTCCTGCAGAGACTGTCCGCATGATTCTGTTCCTGCCGAGGCTCTCGGCAGGAAGCAGAGTCACGCAGACAATCTCGGCAGGAAGCCAATTTTCAAGGACAGAAGTATTTGCAGGAAGCAAAATTGGAAATGGTATAGTCTGAACAGACAAGTGGGTTCTCTTCGGATTACCTTATTGCAGAGCAATCTGTGCCAAATCGAAACAGATATCCTCTACACAGAGTAAAAGTAAACAAAATAAAGTTAACGAATATTTCATTTGTAGCATGTAGTTTTGGCTGAAGGCAGAATATGTACATTCCAAGATAAACCTTGATTTCCAGAAATTTAATTTAATTTAATGCTGCAAAAATTTCCAGCATATGGGGCCAGAGTTGAATGATCATCAAGGTGACTGAAAACCGGGAACCCCGACGAGAAAAAAACACCTGACTCTCTACAAGAAGAACTTGGTTTTCTAACCGATGTTAGACCCAAGCTAGAACAAGCCCCCAAGCTGTCTTTGCTAGGTCCAAGGCAGTTCTATGGAGAAAAAAGGGGGAGAAGAATGAGAAAACAAGGAGCAAATTCTTGGGTGGGGTGCAAATTCTTTGGTGGGGAGTGGGGGATGCAAAAGACTGCCAAGATTCTTGTGTTGGTGGGGTTGCACCGAAGTGGACCTGTGCTGGGTCCCTGGCAGGTCTCAGAAAAAGGGAGAAGCAAAATCTTTGGTGGGGAGCAAAAACTTCCAGAAACATTAAGTAGCAAGAACCCAAATGGACTTGTGCACAGATCCGCATAAATCACTTCCCATGCACACAGCCCTCGCGACCCACTGTACGTGGGTTGGCTTTAGCAATACAATTCAGGGCTTCTGGAAACGCATGGCATGAGAGGCACACTTCCGGCCATAATGCATCTTCCCCGAACTGCAGCCTCCATTAGACTTCACTTTGCTAGTTCTGCCGGAACAAGCCCCCTGTCCTGGCTGGGCCCAGGGCAGGTCTAGGGGGAAATGGGGAGCAAATTCTTAGGTGGGGAGCAAATTCCCATATTAACTAATGCAATGGGCAGTGGGGGATAAGAGATTGAGGGTGATCTGGAATGCAGTTGTCTCATGTTTTTGTGGCCCTCATGAGTAATTGAGACTGCCTGGGTTACATCATGAATTGCGCCCATTGGTCTCAGAGAGGACCATAGCTTAATTCTGTTGGGAGGGAGGTAGGTAGGGTAAAAATTCCTTTTGGGACCTAGGACTGTAGCATTTGTTCTAAACCTTATCTTGGTTTAGTTGGTTCCAAAATATATTGCATATTTAAAGTTTTAGGGGCCTGTATTTTCATAGGAGTTTTTTTAGTGTTCTAATATTTTGGGAAATGGAGAATATTACGAGGATCGTCCAAAAAGTTCTGTCACTGGACTCATAGCTTTGCCCACAGACGTGATAGCTTACCACGGTTTGCAACAATCAAAAGAACAATCTTTTATCTTTATATTGATATCAGGTAAATGGTGAAAACATGCCATCTGGTTTAGTTATAAGCTCAGATACAGACCTTGTATTTGATACTGGCCTATTTTCACGATTTTTGTTTTTCTGCTGGCTTGCTTCATGCTGCATATCTCCTCAATTACATATCGCAGGATTCTGAAATTTTCAGGGTTGCTGTCTGTTGCATTTTGTGGTACACCACATAAAAATCAGCGACTTCTGTCAATTATATGCGATGCAAAATATTGATATATAAAATACGGTGAAATTCACAGTCACGTGATTTTCAGGGACCCACTGTGCCTTCATTTTTGGGATCTTTCTGAAATTTTGATTGAGAACACATTGTCATGATCTACTGCAGTACAGATATGCTTCTTAATTTGAAATATTATACGTTTATGAAGCTTTTGAACTTAGAACATGACCTGGTCGATTTTCCTAAGGCGTTGTTTTGCATAAAGTTGAGGTTACGAAATGCTGTAAACTCTTTAAAATGGACAGAATCACTTGGAGATTTTTTCGTTGTCTTTATTAGCTCCTGAGATATCGTAGGCACCGGGCAGCGATAATAGACTTCCCTTCATTGATTATTGCCGGAGTTGCATCTACAAATTTGCCAGTCGGGTGAGGGTATCCTTCTTTTGATGCAGATTGTGAATGTTATGTCATTGAAACAAGAATCAGTTTTTACAGCTATGTGATAAAAAACAGGGGTTTTGAATGGTTTTTATTTTAGGTGAATCGCACTTTTTGTTTTCGAGATATAAGCCAGTGACAGAACTTTTTGGATGACCCTCGTATTAGTCAACAACAGGACTGTAGCTAATTTCTTATTGTGGATTGTTGGTAGGGGAGAGCAGTTTCCTTTTGCTGTTTCTAGGGAGCAAATGTGATGAACCTTATAATGGTTCAGTTGGTTTCCAGGTAACTAAGCCTGGGTGTGAGATTAAGGAGGTTGGATACACATTATTTTTTGGAGGGGAAATGGAGAATATTATTAATAGACAAGGGGACTGTAGCTTATTTCTTATTGCGGGTTGTTCGAAAAAGACGGCAGTTTCTTTTGGCTGTTTCTAGGGAGCAAATGAGTTGAACCTTATAATGGTTAATTTAGTTTCCAGGTAACTATGCCTGGGTATGAGATTAAGGAGGTTGGATACACATTAATTTGGGGGTGGGGAAGAAATGGAGAATATCATTAATGGACCATAGGACTGTAGCTTATTTCTTATTGCGGATTGTTGGGAAAAGAGAGCAGTTTCTTTTTGCTGTTTCTAGGGAGCAAATGTGCTGAACCTTATAATGGTTCATTTAGTTTCCAGGTAACTTAGCCTGGGTGTGAGGTTAAGGAGGTTAGATACACATTAATTTTAGCCTTTATTGTCAACAGACAAAAGTTATTTATACGACCGTAGGGAAAGTCAGATTGTAGTCATGCAGATGGGTTCTGGGGCTTTTACTGGGTAATGGGAGTTTTTGTCATGAGCATTGCACTTAGTAGGGGAGAATGTGGATCCAGTGATTTTGGGAATGGGTTTTGTAGGTGGGTAGCAACAGGGGCTCGAATTAGAGAAAATTAGGGGGATTTTTTTCCCTATTGTATTGGAATCTATCTATATCCTGGCAATGATATTGGTTTGTCCAGGTATTCAAAGACTACCTTCTGTATTGTATTTGCATGTTTTTTTGGGAAAGACAGGATCAGTCTGAGGTCTATTGTATGATAGCCTAACTTGAATATGGTGGATTCTATAGTCAAAGAGGATATGGTTGAGATCTTCTGCATCATTGCAGTGGGGGCATAGGGCGGACTGGTTACCGTAGTAAAGGCAGCCCTGCACGCAGTGTCCTAGCCTTAGTCCGGAATAGGCTTTGTCGAAACGTCTATTGAGACTATATACACGTCACATTGAAGTTTAACCTTTGGTTTGACGAAATGGAAGGTGTGGCCCTTGTTGCTATTGGTCCATTGGGATTGCCGTTTTTCGGTTACTGCTTCATTTCAGTTTTGAGGGTTTGGTATGGTTGTAAGTGCCGGTGGTCAATAATTGACAACTGCCTTTCCTGAATCAGTGGAAGGAGAAGCGAAGTATGTGGGCAGACTGGGTTTCGAAACCAAGACCTCTGACATGAGTCAGGTGCCCTATTGATTGCGCTACGTGGCCTGGAGCCTTCAGCTGTAGGAGTTTAATTCCACATTCAACTTCTAAAGCATTAATAGGGGTGGAGTGGTATGCCCTCATAGCAATATGGAGTGCTAAGTTGTTTTGGATGAGGTCTTGAGCTTTGAGAGTAGATGTTTGGGTGCCGAGTTATAAGCTTGCGCACCATAATCAATTTTACTGAGGATTAGGGCCTTATATAATGTCAATAGGATTTTTTTTATCTGCTTTAGGAGGTGCCTGAAACCATCCTCATGAAGTTTAGGTCTTTATTACATTTTTCAATCAGATTTTTAATATGCTGACCCCATGTTATTGGCCATCTAGGATCATACCCAGGAAGGTGATATGGTCACTAAATTCTATTTCTGTCCCAAAAAGGGAGAGTTTTTGAAGTGATTCAATATTAAGTCTTTTTAGTGAAAATTATAGCCTTTGTCTTAATAGTGGGGATTTTGAAGCCCCAGAGCTTGGACCATATCTCGATTGTCTGGAGGGCTGATTGGAGTTTTACGAGAGCATGTTTGGGAGAGGAGTGCTAGGTCCAGGTGGCACTGTCATCTGCAAACTGAGAAAGAGAGAGGTTTGGGTCCCCCCCCCCCTCCCTCCACCACAGGCCATCATCATGGATATATTTATTACATTGAATAGGATAGGGCTGAGGACACTGCCCTGGAGACAGCCAGTTCCAAGTCGTGTTGATCAGAGGTTTTTTACCCCCCACCCTGACTTGAATTCTTTTGCCGTTTAAGAAGTTATGAATGCAGCGGAACATATTTCCATTGATGCCGAATTCGTTTAGCTTGATGAGGGTCCCTGAAGTCCATATAAGGTCAAATGGAAAGCCATAACGTTGGTATCTTCTGGTTTTATGGCTGACCATAACAAAAGCATCGCAAACGACTGCGTGATACTCCGCCACTGCAAACCTTTTTCACACACCGATTTTTCCAGATTTATTGTTTCTCTATATAACCCCAGAGCAGTGGCAGCTCAATCCCATTGAACATGGATAAATGTCTATTTCATGACAGGACACATTATTACACTGATAACTTACAATAAGCTTCGGATAAATCACTTACCACTCTAATCAAATACAATTTTAGCGATTTTAAACCTGTGGCCGTGGGGCAGTGGCAGATAACCTCATAAGAGTCAAATTTTAATCACCACAAGAAGCTTTTATTTCTTCCATCATATGATGTAAATTTCTGAAAATCTGTTTCACTTGAATTTACATAGAATTTATCATCATTTCATGCATGTACATAGCCCGGGGGCAGGGGGACATAACTCCCATGGGGTAAATTTGAGCATCACTGGAGGCTTTCATCATACTGATCATTTGCTGTAAGTTTCAGAAAAAATGCATCAAACTCTGATTTTATATGGATTTTTCATGATTTTATATATGTATATAGCCCCAGGGCAGGGGCAGATAACCCCCAACGATAAAATGTCTGTGCTCATATAATGCTTTTGTTACTTCAATCACGTTTGTGAAGTTTCATCATGATACTCCAGTAAGTTAAGGGACTAGAGGCCAGAAACCATATTTTGTACATTCATTTGACAAGTGTGATAACTGTCAGAAATTAACAAAATTTGCCCATTAACAATCCCAAGCGAGATATTTTTGGTACAAATGCATATGCATAATTTGAAGGAAATCCGTTGATAAATACTTAATATATCGAACGGAACGAAGTACGGACAGACGGACGTACGTACTACGGACGGAAGGACGGACGGACACACGGACAGCCAACGTGAAAACATAAAACCCCGCCACTAACGTGTGGCGGGGTATGAAAACCCCAAAGACTTTTCTGTCGAGTAACTGGTGCAAAACCTTGAGTAACTCGACAGTTTGCATCCGTTACAAAAAGCAAGCATTGTAGACAATTTTGACTGACTGTTTATACTGAGAATACATAAGGGCTGGACCAAATATCAATTTTAAGTGTAGACAGGTCATACTGAACACTGTCAGTGGGTTAATTTGCCATTTTAGTGAGTTGGACTGAAAAAAGTATATAACGTTATAGCTGACCATCACAAATGTGCTTGGTGGAAAACCGTAAGTCCCCTGACTGCTCAGATGGTCCAGTGGCTTCAGAGAAGTATACGGTTTAAAGCTTGGTAGTAACATTATTTGAGCCACGACACGACAAAACCAACAATGTGGTTTTGCGCCCAGCGCAGACTCAGTTCAGCCTGGGCATCCGCCCAGTCTGATCAGAGTCTTCGCTGTCCGCATGCAGGTACCTTAGATCCTTAGCTACCCTTCGAGTGCTAAGCGGAGAGTCTTATCAGATTGGGTGCATGCCCAGGCTGATCTAAATCTGCGCTAGGCGCACAACCACATTGTTGGTTTTGTCGTGTCGCGGCTCATTTCATTACCGCTTTCTTTAGTTGATGTACAAACATACAGTAATATATAACAACAGTACAATCTTTGGGATAAGACTCATAGAGTTCTTCTCCTTTGAAGTTTTTTTATAAGTATACGATGTTGTTACCTGAGTTCCAATGTCATCAGCTGTTGGGTTCTGAAAAAGATTTTTTTTACCGTGAGGGTCACTTTGATCACGCAATTTCAACCAATCGGACAAATTATATGTTTTAAAGATTGGAATCTGTATGACATTGGGCAAACAGTCAAAGAATGACCTTGACCTTTGCCATTTTTATGTCGTCATAAATTTTCAAAACACATACATCAATTGGACAATGTACAGTTAAACTATTTCCCAAATAAAAGCGTCAACCCACCACTATATCTGACGTTAATGTGTTTTTCATGGGCTGCGTTGCATAAAAGAGACATTCTCAGTTAAGCTGGCTCTTTTGCTGTCATTTCTGTCTCTCGTCTATTTTCGTTTCTTACATTACAAAATATTTATCCCTTTCCCCCTCTAATAAGTTGCTTGCTCTCAACAGATTTAAGTACAAGTATCGAGATATACAAGCGTTGTGCTTTTCATTTTAAACATTGATCCAAATTACGTTACTCTGGCATGAACCTGAACTGTAATAAACGTCACGCATAACTTACGTCACAACGCCAGTAAGACCATGTTTTGAAAACGTTGACGTCATTTGATTCAGCAGCGCTCAACAGAAAAGCCCTGCTTCTAAAGGAGGCAAAGGAAAAATTTTCAAATTTAAGCAAGCGAAAATAATCAAATGTCAGCCGATAACAAAATGTCCAATGCTACTCATGTTAAAGAAATCATTTGCGATATCGCTCTTCAAAGTATTTAAATTACGTCATAAAATACGTCATTTCTTATTGTTATGGTATGGTTCTAAAATTGATTGTTATTCCTTATCTGAAAATATTTTATATATTTGGAGCAGATAAACTAAGCATCATTGTCGTTAGTTTTTCCTGCATTCTGGCATGGTTATATATATGGTATTTTTTGTCCGCGAATGGCCATGCTTTATAACTGAGAACGTCTCAAAAGTGCATTAACGTTTAATGCCAGCATAAGTCCCCATTTAACCTTGGTAATTGCGTACTTTTATGCCTTCATACTCTCATTTAAGTGACTACATGTAAATTTATTATAAAAGAGAAAGGTTCATGGGGAGCTTTTAGTATGGCCAGGCTCCGTCGTCCGTCATCCGTTCACGCTTTCAAACGACTTCTCCTCTGAAACCACTGGACTCTCAAAATTTTACAATTTCACACACTCTGCTCAAACGCCGCTAGGCAAATTGTAACCGAATTTCATGGAGAGCCTCCAGCGGCTGAGGGACTTTGATATTTTTTGGCAGGGTCTAATTTGCTTTCTGGTGCTTTTATATGGGAAAGTGGTTGAATATAAGAGTTTATGGAAGTTGTAGAAAATTTTGGTGCAGAAGTTAATAAATACAGTCAAATAAATAAGTACTTAAACTTTTTTAGCAATAGAGGTCAGTGTCATTGTTTTTGAGCTTTAACCAATGTCTCTCATAGTTTGACAGTTTAAACTAGAAGTTTGTTCAGATGATGATCCTAGTTTGACCATTGATCTTTTTACTCAGGTGAGCGATTCAGTACTCTGTGGAACAATCTTGGCACTAATCTATTTCAATTTGCAACTGAAAAAATGGATAAACACGTCTGTTAGATTGAGTGAAAGGGTAAATTAGCAGGTAGTAATATTTTTAATAAGTCGTTAGACTACGAGACAAAAAAAAAAACAAAAAAAACTTACGCACTTGGCTGTCTGCCTTGAGAGCAGGTGCAAATGCTTCAGTAGTTTCTGAAAAATGTACAACCGTATTAATCCTATTAAACACCCCGGGGACGTTGCAATTTGTGAGAGGGGAGGGGCGTTATTTAGAGCGTACAAGGTAGTAAATCAGACACTGCCAAAGAACCCCTTATAAGCAATATGAGCCGCGACACGACAAAACCAACAATGTGGTTGTGCGCCCAGCGCAGACTCAGATCAGCCTGGGCATCCACCCAGTCTGATCAGAGACTTCGCTGTCCGCATGGAGGTAGCTTAGACCCTTATCTACTCGTTGGGCTCTTAACGAAGAGTCTGGTCAAACTGGGCAGATGCCCAGGCTGACCTGAGTCTGCGCTCGGCGCACAACCACATTGTTGGTTTTCTCGTGTCGCGGCTCATATAAAGGTGATCGGTGTACTTTCAGAAGAAGCAGCTCTTCCAATTTTGCTTCCCTATTCAGTAGGGGTCAACTCTTAAAGGAAAATAATTTGCTCCTCTAGGAGTAGACCCCATTTCAAAACCTACCTTATCTAAAGAAGAAATAGGAATTCATGCAAGTTAATATAACATTATTTTCGGAAAAGAGGCAGGGAGCGTTTATTAGAGCAGGGGCGTATATTAGGATTAATACGGTATTTTTGTTTTCCATATAGGAACACATGGGCTTTTCCTCAAATAGGTAAAAGGTCCACTTTGGGACATCTTTTGAACAAAGTTGCTGGCACTTGAGTACCTTATCTACACACCAAGTTTCAAGGGCATAGTTGAAGTAGATTTTTAAATATTTTTTTTTCATATATAGGCATCGCGGCCACATTGGTCAATACACATGTATATTGACCAGGATCGTTTGAATAAAATATTCAGGCAAAGGCTCAGTGGTAAGCTTTTAGTATAGCCAGGGCTCCATTGTTCGCCTTCGTCCGTTAATATTTTTCATACATTTTCTCCACAGAAACTACTAGGCCAGCTGATGCCAAATTTCTTACGACAAATCCAGCTTTGTCGTCAATCATCGTCTATTATTACACTTCTCCAAAATAGTTCGGCCCACTGGATCAAATTTTATATGAGCCGCGACACGAGAAAACCAAAAAAATGGTTGTTCGCCCAGCGCAGACTCAGATCAGCCTGGGCAACTGCCCAGTCTGACGTGGGTCTTTGCAGTGGGCTAAATGTCTAACCTACCTCCATACGGACAGCGAAGACTCTGATCAGACTGGGTGGATGCCCAGGCTGCTCGGAGACTTCGCTGGGTGCAAAACCACTTTGTTGGTTTTCTCGTGTCGCGGCTCATTGAATTTTCTCTCTTACGCCGCCACAGAGTCTCTTTGAATTAGGAGAAAAAAAGCTGTTCTAATGGTTCCGATTAGAAAACCAAGATAGCAGCAAGGGAAGGTTAATATATCTAAAGTGTATGTACATGTATAAACATCCAAAGTATTCCGCCATTTTTACAAAGGGGAACAACTTTTGAGACATCTTGCTTGCTTCCCTGGACGACATGCTCCATCGGGGGAAAATTTTTCCTTTAAGAGTAAGGGCGCGTTTACACGAGCAAAGTTTCTATGTCACAGAAACTTTAACAAAGAAAGTATGACAAACATTTTGCGTTTACACGGAGCAAATTATTTGTTAAAGAAAATGTGCCATAGAATCTTTGTCACATAAACTTTGGCAATGAAATATTTGCTGCAGTGTTCACACGACCAAATATTATTCGTCAAAGTTACCTGCAGCGATGAAACAAAATCTTTGTCACATTTTCCACGCTTGTAGTATTGTTCTTTGTTACATAATCTTTAGCAAAGTTCTCCGTTTACACGGACAAATTTAATTTATCGAAGTAACTTTACCATATATATTTGTCAAAGAAACATTGTCATATTTTGGCATTTACACGAGCAAATTTTTCTGTGACAAACCTACTTTGTCATAGAAACTTTGGTCGTGTAAACGCGCCCTAAGCCCACATTGAGAAGGGAGGCCAAAATGAAAACGGCAGATTTGCCTGCCTTGTAATTGTACCCGTTCACCCAAGGCCAAATACCTTGTTCTCCAGGATCGCGTAAGCGAATGAGCTGATCTTTTACAGAAAGTATTTAGCCACTAATGAGCCGCGACACGACAAAACCAACAAAGTGGCATGTGCGCCCAGCGAAGACTCAGATAAGCCATGCATGGCCCAACCGCCAGTCTGACCAGAGTCTTGGATGTGCGCTGAAAGGATAGCTAAGGGTCTAAGCTACCTCCAAGAGAACAGCGAATACTCTTATCAGACTGGGCGGATGCCAAGGCTGCTCCGAGTCTTCGCTGGGCGCACGTGTCACATTGTTAGTTTTGTCTTGTCGCGGCTCATTTATACAAACTGTAACAGTCAAGTCATGTATGCTCATGGGCAGGGCGGCAAACTTTGTAAAACAATCATTAAACTGACTTTATTATGCAACTCTCGTCCACGTGTTTGAAACTATATTATATCACATCATTGCTAGGGCACCGGTGAGAATAATCAACCAGCTGTCTTATTCAGCCACCTCCAACAGTCTCCCTTGATGCCCCAAAGAGCATCTACCAATTAAACATTGTTGTCCATAATTGAATGCATGTTCAGTGACTTGTTCTTTACATCATCCATTGAAAGGGTGGGAGAGGGGGGTTGGGGTGGAAATGTCGGGTCGGGCGAAGTTGCTGAGGTAACTTTCAGTGCTTGGGCGTCCTAGTAAATTGGATACTAGTAGGACAAGGGCCTACAGTGCTTCTAGTAGGTGCGGGGGGCGTTCTTTAGATGGTATTTTTTCTCTCGCCTATCTCCCTCTCTCTGGATAACGGTTCGATAAAGACTGGAGTACTGTCTCAAAGGGCCGTTAGACCCCAAAACAACCAATCATTGATTGAAGTTAGTTACATGTATTATTCATTTTGCGATTTTGGTCAGTTCTCAAGTCGAAATGGTTATGTTCATCATAGCAGACTATTTCAAGATTCTTAAAATGATAATTTCATCTTTTTTACTCACTTGGCTTTAAAACGTCCTGCAATTACAAATAGAATCTATCATTGGTCTCCGATGCGGACAGGGAAATCCCAACCCGAGGGCAAACGGGGTGTGTCGGAAACGAGGCTTGCCGAGTTTACGACACACCCCGTGTGCCCTCGGGTTGGGATTTCCCTGTCCGCATCGGAGACTAATGATTGATTATTTTTCTTACCTACGATAATATTTACTTAAAATTGAACGGGGAACTGATAAGCCTATTTCATGCGAACGTGTACAAGTGTAAGTAGTACAACCGTGTCACCCTCATGGCTGCTGTAGTGAACAGACAAGTAAAAAATAGGTCCTTGACAAATCCGCATTTTCAGATTTTCTGATTGAATTCTTTAGACTTTCAGATTGAAATTTAAAGAAATTGAAGAACAAAATTTGTATTGAGACGACTACAGAAAGCGCGTGTATGACGTTAATTGTGACGTAACGTCAACGTCATTTCAAACGTCAGTTGGTAACGTCTTCAAAATGGCGACCTCCTCGACAGTCTTTGTCACGGTGAAACATTGATTATTTTGGATCTTTTTACGACTTTAAGACCTTGAAACAGGCTATAATGGGATTATACAGAATGAATAACCTTTCATCGATGTGGCAATTCATTCCTATGAAAGAATAATGCATAAAGTATGGAATCGCCAAGCTGGGCGCACCGTATTTCAAGGAGCGCGTAGTGGTACACAGAATTCAAGCTCGTGTGAGCTGTCCCAGCCCATGGGCAAGACAGAATTTTCCAGCACCGCTAAAAATAGAACTAACTCTGTCTCGTAGGTAAGAAAAGTATTTTCTTCCGTTCCTGAGATCGTCTATAAACATGGAATTAAATGATTTGAAAATAATTATTTGTTTGAGAAAAACTGCAGTTTCTGTTGAAGGAATTTCAGATTGTAATGTCATTGAAAAATGGCGGAGCATGGCATTTATTGTTTGCCATGCTCCAATACCAATGACGTCATATATCTGTTATCATAGCAATTAAGAGTTCAGATTGATGTCTAAGTGACGTCATCGAGAAGTCATTCTGTCACAGTACTGAGCAGAACAGTTGGTAATTCCATACTTGCTATGGCAACAGATCTATGACGCCATTTCACTTATAATTCAAGAGGAACATGGCATACGCTATATGAAAAGTGAGATGCTGCCTGAAATTCATACAATAAAAAAAAACTGATTTTCTCAAACCTATAATTTATTCTCAAATAATTTAATTTTCTGTTTATATTGAAGATGCTCATAACCAAAAGACTTCAAGACTTTGTACTCAGCGGATAAGACTGTCCTTGCTCCCTCGCTATGTTGAGCTGGCCATGGCTGTTCACTTACTCAGGGTCCTAGAGTGTCTCGGCTGAAAAGTGAGTAACGCTCGTAAAGAGTGCAGATCCAAATCATACCGAACGGTTTATAATTTTATTATTTTATGTATGGAAACATGGTGGACGAGTAGATCAAATGGGTTTTTATTGATAATATGACAAAATGGTTTTTCATTTCTCCATAAAACTACATGTTCAATGAACTCATTGAAACACATTGGAACCATGTCATCGATATGATTGAAACATTTACCAATAATATATGACTTCAACGAGAAAAGGTAAAATATTATCATAAAGTTGTCACTGAATTCGCACTGTACTGTATATGTGATTTGGCACCAATGCAATTGTATACCATGCTTTTCAAAATTACAGTTCGAGTTTTGAGATGATCCAGTATACGAAAGGCGCCAAGGAGACATTCCATTAGCTCAACATCATAGGGATCAAACGTGGTTTTTCATGCATTAAAATTTGCAAGGTCCCGAGGATCCTGGCAAACGTTAATGCAATGAAAACCCATGTTTGAGCGTTATTATGGCAAATTCAACCATAGCGCTATAAAAATGAAGAAAATATTTGGGCAGTATTTTTCGGTCTCATCGGCATTACCTTACTGATTCCTACACGCACTATGCATTTTAATGAAAATGTTCGTTTCAGGCCATGATCAGCTATCGTGATTTTTTGCCAAACCTTTACCAGCAGTTTACAAGTCAAAATCATTTTCACTGAATATTTGACTAAGTGTCGCCTGCTCTTCCATTTTCACAATATCCGAATCTGTATAACACTTGCATACAAGTCTTTCATCGATACCTACAAATGCAATCTTGCCGCTTGCTTCGGTATTGATAGAGTATTGCCCTGAATCTTGCATAGGAAAAGTCGCAAAGCGAGTCATTATAGTCGCGTGAATCGTATTGTTAATACATGGTTTTGTGTTCGTTAAAACATGCCTGTTACTGCTAGGTATGTCAATTCTCAAAATATGATATAAAAATTCTGTCCGAAGAAGCATATCTGGTGTTAATACAAAGAGAAAGTCTGGAAATTCACCGTCATTTTTGTCCAGTGGTCCAGATTCGACTGCTTCTCGCAGCAGATCTAATAATGTAAGCCTTGATAGTTCTGTTACTTCTGCACGTAATACAAATACTGTTTCTGGTGTAAGTAGATGGTCTGCCAATACCTTATATCATTCAGCTGTTCAACCACCTCGTCGTTTTGTTCGTACAAGGAGACCTCCTGATAAAACGGTGAGTGGGCCAGTAATCAGGCCTAGGGATTATAAAACTTGAGTACATTCTAAAACTCAAAATAAAGCACACTGATTGGCTGCTTCCGAGCACATGCTCGGAAGCAGCCAATCAGTGTGCTTTATTTTGAGTTTCAGCTTATTCTTAAGTTTTATATCCTTACAGCTATGGATTCTGATTACACTCAGTTTTGTATGTCTGAAGTTTGTCTTGCTCCTGTGTTTTACTTGTTATATACAGCAGGAGAGAATGTCATAGTAAAGTAAAACATACGGGCAATGATCAGGAATCAATACAATCAAATCCGACATCCCGCTCTTAAAACCAAAAGTTTAAGGAGAACACACACAATAATTGACAAGAGTTCACGAGAGACACGCACCGTAAACCGAATGAGCAGCTCTTTGCCAAACAGGAGGACATTCAACTACCCTAATTAAAACCGCAGCAACATCTATTTCTACCTATTTTGTATCTTAAATTACAAAACAAAACAATACATAACACAGAATGGGCAGCTATTTAGGTGACCAGACTGCTAATGGCCATAGACAAACGGACATAACAACACAACAGAAGTACCGCCTTGGAACGGTCAGCAAAGGAATACGGGGGTGGGGTGGGGGGGGCTTAAACAAGTTTTACTGGACCCAAGCATCGCCCCGTGCTTATGCGGTGGTTCGAAACATTTAATTAGCTGTTAGGTCCGCATAAAGGTTTCCTAACCCATCAATGCCTCATCAGAATAAAACATACCAATCATGGATACGACCTGTGATGAATCAGAGATAAGGAATCGACAATAACAACATACTGAGACACCCGGAGATCCCTAGGAACTGAAATACCGGAGCAAACGAAAACTATCAGTTGAATCCAGAATAACAAGCTACAGACAAGGCAAGCTTCGGTCCCAACCAGCTAAACTTAATAGCCTTATGTCGGGCTCAACATTGAGTCTGTTGCCCGACCAATCGGCGTGCAATTAAAGAGGGAAGCAAAGTTATTAACCATGATTGAGTTAACCACTAAACATGCAGTTTGCAGCATCACATTTATTGTACGGGTATATCCAATACGTTTGCAACGTATAAAATTTGTTCTGAACTTATCCGAACAATCAGGCCTACTCACACTTTTTTTGAATTTATAGACTAAGTCAACTGAAATTCTTGTTCCGATACGTCGTGTTGTAAAAGATTTTAGTAAGTTACTGTATTTCCCTGTTTTTTATAAGGGATTGTATGTTGCAGAAAGGATTGTATGTTGCAGAAAAGATTGTATTTTGCAGAAAGGATTGCAGAAAGGATTGTATTTTGCAGAAAGGATTGTATGTTGCAGAAAGGATTGTATGTTGCAGATAGGATTGTATGTTGCAGAAAGGATTGTATTTTGCAGAAAGGATTGTATGTTGCAGAAAGGATTGTTTGCAGAAAGGATTGTATTTTTCAGAAAGGATTGTATGTTGCAGCTAGGATTGTATGTTGCAGAAAGGAATGTATGTTGCAGAAAGGATTGTATGTTGCAGATAGGATTGTATGTTGCAGATAGGATTGTATGTTGCAGAAAGGATTGTATGTTGCAGAAAGGATTGTATGTTGCAGATAGGATTGTATGTTGCAGAAAGGATTGTATGTTGCAGATGGGATTGTATGTTGCAGAAAGGAGTGTATGTTGCAGAAAGGATTGTATGTTGCAGAAAATGTTGCAGATAGGATTGTATGTTGCAGAAAGGAGTGTATGTTGCAGAAAGGATTGTATGTTGCAGATAGGATTGTATGTTGCAGAAAGGACTGTATGTTGCAGAAAGGATTGTATGTTGCAGAAAGGATTGTATGTTGCAGATAGGATTGTATTTTTCAATGCTGCCTATCTGAGTAGATTGTATGTTGCAATAGAATAACTGTCGCATTTAGTAGCTATAAGTTGATTCATGTATATGATACTCTGATATTCGAATGCAAGTTGCAGGGCAATGCTCCGTCAGTACAGAAATTAGCGGCAATTCTGCAGTTGAAGATATCATCTTTAAGACTTAAACGGAAGAGTTATATATATTCGGATATTGTAAAAATGAAAGTGCAGGCGACATCGAGTGAAAACTTTGATGAACATGATTCTGCTTTAGGTTGCACAAAAACTCACGGTAGGTGACCATGGCCTGAAATGAGAATTTTTATAGACATGTATAGTGCGTGTAGTGGCGATGAGGCCGAAAAGTAGAACGCCAACATTTTCATTCTTTTTGTAGCATTGTAGTTGAATTTTTATGCAATATTTATTTCCAATGCATTAACGTTTGCAAGGTCCCGAGGGAGATGTTGAAAACCTCGGCTTTTGGCCTCGGTTTTCAATATCTCCCTCCGGACCATGCAAACGTTAATGCATGAAAAAAACATGTTTGATCCCTCTATTGTATGGTATCGTCTATTATGCTTAATTGCAGAAATAACGGGACTGGAAGTTCTTACATAAGAACTGTCATTGGTGACAACTGAGTTTTTAAATAATGCATTTTGCTGAAATTCAGAGTATGTTTAAACAGATGAATGAAATATTCGACCGTAAATGTGCATTCTTTCCCTGCTGAGTGAAAATGTTTGTAAGAGTTATTGGCGTCGTTTTTTTTTTAAGGTTTAATATACATTTACCCCTTTTTAATACCCATTCTACTGCACTCACTTTTCATACTATTCGAAGTTCTTTCTGAACAAAACTAATGATTTAATTCTAATGATTTAATGCCTTACTCTTTCAATAATAACAGTAATAATGATGAAAGCAGTAATAATAATAATAACCGTTTATATTTCTTCCTTTGGAAGGTTTTGGTATTTGTCGTTCAAGTGTTGTTTCATGTATTTGCTACTTTTGAATAGTGAGCTATTCAAATTTGTAATGAGTTCAATTATTGCCTTAACTGGACAAAACAAAATCGAGAGGCATTCAGGAATGTAGACCGTTTTTTAACCTGTATGTCTTAACTTTTAGGTGGACATACGACCGAACACCCTTTACACAAAATTTAAGAAACTCGTCGTTTCTTCAAACATAACTCTATGAAAACTCTATTAGATTTTAATTTGCCGTCACTGCAGCTCTGTTGTGATGTGTGACATAATCCATAGTGCAGATTATATTTTAATTTTGTCCTTTGAACTCAGAGGATATATTCAGAGAGATCAGATATTTTTGATTGGTTTATACTCATATTCTAGATTATCGCTTTGTATTCATTTGAACCCTTTTTGACACTAAAAAGTCTTTAAATCGACTGCCTTACCATAAGTAAGAAAATGCAGTATGTTTTTTTTTCTCTCTCTCTCTCTCTGGCCTTCGTCGCTTGATCAGATCTCTGCTTTTGGAGGAACTCTAATAGATTTTACTTTGTCAGTTGTGCCGTGTGGCGGTCATAAAACGTCGCTCCGTACATCATCCATAGTGCAGATTATATTTTAATTTTATCCTTTTGGAGTCAGAGGATATATTCTGAAAAATCAGATATTTTTATTGGTTTAAAATCGTATTCTCTTTATTGCTTTTTATTCAGATGAACCTGTTTTGATACCAATCAATCTTTAAGTCCACTGCCTAATCACAAGTACGAAATCGCAGTTGTTTTTTTTTTTTTTTTTTTTTACTTTTGTCGTCAGATCAGGTCAGGGTCACTGATGAGGTTAAAATAGAAGAAACATGAACGTATGACCCCATTTGCTTCTTTTGAATGTATCCTCTGCTTTTGGAGTAACTCTATCAGTTCATTCATTGTGCAGATTATATTGCAATTTTGTCCTTTGAAATCAAATTATATATTCTGACAAATCGGATATTATTATTGGTTTGTTCTCATATTCTAGATCATCGCTTTTTAATCATTTGAACCTGTTTTGATACCAATAATCTTTAAATCGACTTCCTTATCACAAGTAAGAAATTGCAGTTGTTTGTTTTTGTTCTATGACTTTTGTCGCAAGATCAGGCCAGGGTCACTGGTGAGGCTTAAATAGCCGAAACATGGAAGTATGGCCAAAGTTGCTTCTTTTGAATGCGTTCTCTGCTTTTTGGTGAACTCTAATAGATTTTACTTTGACGTAGTACAGTTGGTGTCGTGCCGTGTGGTGGTCGTAAAAGGTCTCTCCGTACATCATCCATACTGCAGATTATATTTTAATTTTGTCCTTTGAAATCAGAGGATATATTCTGAGAACCTGTTTTGATACTGAAAAGTCTTTAAACTGACTGCCTTATCACAAATACGAAATCGCAGTATGTTTTGTTCTCTTCGCCAGATCAGGTCAGGGTCACTGATGAGGCTTAAATAGCAGAAACGTGGACGTATGGCCCAAAATGCTTCTTTTGAATGTGTGTTGGTTTTGGAGGAACTCTAATTGATTTTATTTTGACTTCACTGCAGCTTGTGCTGTACCGCGTGGTGGCCATCAAACGTCTCTGCGTACATCATCAATGGTGCAGATTATTTTTAATTTGTCCTTTGAAATCAAATTACATATTCTGAGAAATCAAATAGTTTTGATTTGTTTAAGTTCATATTCTAGATCATCGCCTTTTATTCATTTGAACCTGTTTTGATACTAAATAGTCTTTAAATCGACTGACTGATCACAAATAAGAATTTACGGTATATTTTTCTCTTGCTTTCGTCACCACATCAAGTCAGGGTCACTGATGAGGCTTCAAAAGCCGAAACATCGAAGTATGGCCAAAGTTGCTTCTTTTGAATGTGTTCTCTGCTATTGAAGGAACCTTATTAGTTTAAATTTGATTTCACTGCAGCTGTTGTTGTACCATGTGGTGGTCAACAACGTCTCTCCGTACATCATTCATAGTGCAGATTATATTTTGATTTTATCCTTTGGAGTCAGAGGATATATTCTGAGAGATCAGATTGTTTTGGTTGGTTTATACTCATATTCTAGATCATCGCTTTTTATTCATTCATACCTGTTTTGATACTAATAATCTTTAAATCGGCTGCCTTATCACATTTAAGAAATAGCTGTACGATATTTTTTTGTTTAATGACTTTTGTCGCCAGATCAAGCCAGGGTCACTGATGAGGCTTATATAGCCGAAACATGGAAGTATGGCCATGGTTGCTTCTTTCAAATGTGTTTTCTGCTTTGGAAGGAGGTCTTTTAGATTTTACTTTGACTTAAGTGCAGCTGGTGTTGTGCCGTGTGGCGGTCGTAATACGACCTGCCGTCCATCACCCATACTGCAGATTATATTTCAATTTTGTCCTTTAAAATTCAGAGGATATATTCTGAGAAATCAGATATTTTTGATTGGTTTATACTCATATTCTAGATTATCGCTTTGTATTCATTTTAATCTAGAAGTCTTTAAATCGACTGCCTTATCACAAGTAAGAAATTGCAGTAGATTTTGCTTCTGGCGTTCGTCGCCAGATCAGTTCAAGGTCACTGATAAGGCTTAAATAGCCGAAACATGGAAATATGGCTCAATTTGCTTCTTTTGAATGTGTTCTCTGGTTTTGACGGAATCCTATTAGTTTTAATTTGATTTCACTGCAGCTGGTGTTGTACCATGTGGTGGCCATCAACGTCTCTCCGTACATTATTTAAAGTGCAGATTATATTTTCAATTTTATCCTATGGAGTCAGGGGATATATTCTGAGAAATCATATAATTTTTATTGGTTTATACTCATATTTTAGATCATCGATTTTTATTCATTTGAACCTGTTTTGATACCAACAATCTTTAAATCGACTGCCTTATCACAAGTAAGAAATCGCTGTATGTTTTTTAGGCTGACTTTTGTCGCAAGATCAGGTCAGGGTCACTGATGAGTCTTAAAAAGCCGAAACATGGAAGAATTGCCAAAATTGCTTCTTTTGAATGCGTTCTTTGCTTTTGGGTAAAATCTTATAGATTTTACTTTGACTTCAGTGTGCCGTGTGACGGTCGTAAAAGGTCTCTCCGTACATCTTCCATAGTGCAGGTTATATTTTAATTTTTGTCCTTTGAAATCAGAGTTTATATTTTGAGAAATCAGATATTTCTATTGGTGTATACTCATATTCTAAATTATCGCTTTTTATTCATTTGAATCTAGAAGTCTTTAAATCGACTGCCTTATCACAACTATGAAATCACCGTATGTTTATTTTATTTTTGTTGGCTTTCGTCTCCACATCAGGTCAGGGTCACTGATGAGGGTTAAATAGCCGAAAACTAGAAGTATGGCTAAAGTTTCTTCTTTTGAATGTGTTCTCTGCTTTTGGAGGAACTCTATTAGTTTTAATTTGATTTCACTGCAACTGGTGTTGTACCGTGTGGTAGCCCTAAAACGTCTCGCCGTACATCATTCATTACTGCAGATTATATTTTAATTTTTGTCCTTTGGAGTCAGAGGATGTATTCTGAGAAATGAGAGTTTTTTCATCAGTTTATAATCATATTGTAGATCTTCGCTTCTTATTCATTTGAGTCTGCTTTGATACTAATCAGTCTTTGAAATCAACTGCCTTGTCAGAAGTTGGAAGTTAGTATGTTTTTTTTCTCTGGCCTTCGTCGTCAGATCAGGTCAGAGTCACCGATGAGGCTTAAATAGCCGAAACATGGAAGTATGGCCCAAGTTGCTTCTTTCGAATGTGTTCTCTGCTTTAAGAGGAACTCTTACTATTAGATTTTAATTTGACAACTGTTGCTATGGTAAAGACACTGAGTATAAACAGGCGATATATTTATCTGAAGATCACTTCGTAATTTTTTAACTTTGATAACGCACAGCCCTAGCTCGCTAACTATCGCATCTAATATACTGAAACTATTCCAGTCTTATAGTCATAATAACAGTTGGACTGAAACCAAAAATGCCTTTGAAAATATGCTAATCATGGGACAATCTGCATTTCTTACGACGTCACTTCCTGTGAAAAATTGAAATATAAAGTCACCGGTTTAAAAAAAGAATTCTGAGGTCATAAAAATTATGTAAAAGTGAGTTTTAATTACAAATATGAAACAAACAATGAATAATATTTAATTCGTCATGTGTTTTTTTTTCTTAAATAATAAATCTTTGAAAGCAATTTATGATTCTTCGTAATATAAAATAGTGACAAAACTACGTTTTGGATGCGATATGCAGAGCAAACAAATGGAGCCTGAGGTCTGTCCTGAGTTATCCGGCTTTGCCTAAACCCCATGGAAACGCGAATGCAAAAACTAAATAAACTAGAGGGCAAACAGTGATACCAAGATGAGGCGGTTCATGATGAGCGACCTCATCTAGATCTGCGCTTTGTGCAAATTCGGCTATTTTGGTTTTTAGCGTTTTAAGGGTTAACCTTTAAGTAGAAATGACTCGATTCAAGTTAGGCAAGCTTTACGAGAAGTATACCGATACAAGTTTACAAAATGGAATAATCTTTCACAGGAACATGAAGGTGAAGACTGCACGTGTTATGGACAAGTAAACGTCATGTGGTGCTCTTTTAACGCCAATGCCAGTTTTCCTCTTTGTATGACATCAAACCTCCTCCGTCATTCCGCACCTTGATTTCCAGGGATGAACTCGGATATTAAACAGTTGAATTTAATAGATCTAATAGAGAAAAAGATAGTTAATTATTTTATGTATCTTGAAGTAATTAAATGGTGTAAGACGCGTGATCGCCTGAATAAGTGAAATACTTAGCACCGCATGCCCCTTTTCATGATTCGAAACTGTTGCGACTATAAATTGCAATTACTACTGGTATATTCAGCTTAAAATTAGTAATTAACTGAAACCAATCCGTCTTATTTGAACGCTTGTTTGTAAATAGCTTCAAATTGTTCGATTAAAACGGAAGTAATCCGTTTAATGTGCCCTGAATATCTCTTCTTTAATTAACTGTGTATTACTCCGCACCGATAAACAAACTCTGTGCAAGCGCACTACTTCCTTTCACCAGGGACTAATTTACTGACTATGGAAAAACGAGTGACAATATAAAATACAAAGAGAGCGTTATAAAAGTAATGTGATGATTTGACGAACACGTGCGCTATTTGTTTGAGCGACTTCGTTCAGCAGTAATGCGGTTTAATGGCGAGCGTAATTGAAAACGGAGCCCTGGAAAACACGATGCATCAAGGCAATATGCCTTGTTTTCCGTTCGCTGAAAGAAAGGTTTAGTGATGGAACAATTAATAAATTTTATTGAACCGATAGTTTCCGGTTTTAGAATTAAGCTAATGCGATCTGATGCTAGGATATTTCGCTTCATCTAGCTTGATTATTGTTGGAAAACTAGTCGTAGCAGATCAAGAAAATGAAAAGAGACAGGGAGAAAGTGGTTTATTGTGATGGTATTAAGGATTTTAGTTTTCAATTTGTCAGAATTCAATAGCTCTTATGCCTACTTTATTGTCTTTTACGCATTATTCGTTGCACCAACGTTTGACCACGAAGGCGAGTGCGCGAAGATTAAATCAGAAAAGAAAATGAATGAAACCAACAAAACGATAAATTTTCTAAGTATTCGATCAGCAGAGAAATTACTACATATTATTTGACTTAATATACTCTTATTCACCTGACCGATCGTGTAAAGAAACCAATAACTTAAGCTTTTTGGATTCGAGGTTCAGATGGTGTAACTGAGTAAATAAAATTTCTGGTATAAAATTCTATTGACCAGCCTACTGCGACATTGAAAGTTTGCATATGTCAAAGAGCATGTGCGTATGCTGAGTGTATACTCTCTTGTCCTGTTTATAACTAACTGCATCAGTCTGATTACTAGAATTACAGGAATCTATCGTATTACCGGAATATATCGGAATACACCGGAATACACCAAAATATACATTTTTTATCAAAATAAACTTAAATATTGCCAGAACAAATGAAATAAGTACCATTTCCATCTAAGTACTTGGTTTTTGTATTGGTAGGGAGAATAAATGGACCAACGTATGGGTATTGGATAGGTATCCCTGATTGCAAGCTGGTTTGGGTCTTTGTAGGGGTCAGTCACTTGCCAGCATTTACATGCAGAAATATTAAATGACGTATTGTAAAAAAATATTCATATTCTGGTCAAAATAAAGTGCATTTCAGTACACAAGTTTGTGTATTTTGGTATATTCCGGTAGATTCCGGTGTATTTAGGTATATTCCGGTAATTAAGTATATTCCGGTAATTTTAGTAACCGGCATCAGTCTACTGCGAACTGTTTACTGTTTACTCGCTACTGCGACATTGACATTTGCATATGTCAAAGAGCATGTGTACTCTGTTGTGTTCTGTTCTGTGTGTTGTATATAACTAACTGCATCAGTCTACTGCGTACTGTTTTCTGTGTACTGGCTACTGCGACATTCACTTTGTGCATGAGTAACAGCATATAAACAGCGGAAAAAATGACACTTTTTGGGCCTATCAATGTTTAAAACACAACAGAGACAGTCTGCGTAACCCTTGACCAAACAGATAAAACCGCTTTAGGTTTAGATCTAAGTGTACTGGCTCATTTATAGTTGGTTTCCACAATGATAATGAATACCTCACATAATATATGACAAAAGATGATTATATGATCTATGCGCATATATACTGAACAAAAATAAAAACTTGGCAGTTTTTATTTTTTATATCCTGCCGACCTAGCAAATATGCAATGCATATATGGATTTTTTATCGGGTTGGACAGACGTCTGATCACTGAAATCATCAAAATTTTTAGCTCACCTGAGCCTGCGGCTCCGGGGGAGCTTATAGGATGGTAAGGCTCCGTCGTCCGTCGTCCGTCCGTCCGTCCGTCCGTCGTCCGTCCGTCAACAATTTCAAACGACTTCTCCTCTGAAACCGCTGGGCCAATTGTAACCAAATTTCATATGTAGCCTTTAGGGGACTTAGAAACGAAAAATTGTTCAAACGGTCCTGGTCACATGACCAACATGGCCGCCACGCCCATATATGGTAAAAACCTAAAAAAATCTTCTTCTCCAGAACCAATAGGCCGATGGCCTTGAAACTTGGTATGTAGCATTGGGTACGCAAGTACTACCAAGATTGTTCAAATTATGACCTTGGGTTGACCTTGACCTTTTTTACGGTAAGGTCAAATTTGCATTCTGTAGCTTTTATATGGGAAAATGCAAGAACATAAGATATCTTGGAAACTGTTGAAGATTTTGGGCTAAAAATTGGTATATACAGTCATCTTAATGAGAACATGAAGATTTATGAGTATAAGAGGTCAAGGTCATTTTTAGCTCACCTGAGCCAGCGGCTCCGGGGGAGCTTATAGGATGGTAAGGCTCCGGCGTCCGTCGTCCGTCCGTCCACAATTTCAAACGACTTCTCCTCTGAAACCGCTGGGCCAATTGTAACCAAATTTCATATTGAGTCTGCTGGGACCTTAGGAACGAAAATTGTTCAAACGGTCCTGGTCACATGACCAACATGGCCGCCACGCCCATATATGGTAAAAACCTAAAAAAAAATCTTCTTCTCCAGAACCAATAGGCCCATGGCCTTGAAACTTGGTATGTAGCATTGGGTACGCGAGTACTACCAAGATTGTTCAAATTATGACCTTGGGTTGACCTTGACCTTTTTTACGGCAAGGTCAAATTTGCTTCCTTGTGCTTTTATATGGCAAAATGCTAGAACATAAGATATCTTGGAAACTGTTGCAGATTTTGGGCTAAAAACCAGTATCTACAGTCATCTTAATGAGTACGTGAAGATTTATGACTTTAAGCGGTCAAGGTCATTCTTTGACCTTTGACCCAGAACTCTCATATTTTGACAATTTCGAACAATCTCCTTAACAGCCACTGAGCCAATTGAAACCAAATTTCATATAGAGCCTCCAGGGGTTGAGGGAACAAAAATTTATTCATACTGTCCAGGTCACATGACCAACATGGCGGCCACGCCCATATATGGTAAAAACCTTTAAAAATCTTCTTCTCCAGAACCAATTGAACGATGGCCTTGAAACTTGGTATGTAGCATTGGGTACTCGAGTACTACCAAGATTGTTCAAATTATGACCTTGGGTTGACCTTGACCATTTTACTGCAAGGTCAAATATGGGAAAATGCTAGAACATGAGATTTCATGGTAAGTTTTGAAGATTTTGGCCTAAAAATTGGTACATAGAATCATCTTAATGAGTACATGAAGATCTTTTAGTACAAGAGGTCAAGGTCATTCTTTGACCTTTGACCCAGAAATCTCAAATTTTGACAATTTCAATCAATCTGCTCTAAAATCACTGGGCCAATTGAAACCAAATTTCATATAGAGCCTCGAGGGGTTGACGGAATGAAAATATTTGCTAACGGTCCTGGACACATGACCAACATGGCCGCCACGCCCATATATGGTAAATACCTTTAAAAATCTTCTTCTCCAGAACCAATTGACCGATGGCCTTGAGACTTTGTAAGTAGCATTGGGTACTTGAGTACTATCAATATTGTTCAAATTATGACCTTGTGTTGACCTTGACCTTTTGCAGCAAGGTCAAATATGGGAAAATGGTAGAACATAAGATTTCATGGAAAGTTTTGAAGGTTTTGACCTAAAAAATTGGTATATACAGTTGTCTTAATGAGTTCATGAAGAATTATGAGTACAAGAGGTCAAGGTCATTTTTTTACCTTGATCCAGATTGCTCATATTTTGACATTTTCAACCATTTCCTCAAAAGCCAAAGGGCCAATTGTGAACACATTTCATATAGAGCCTCCAGGGGTTGATTGAATGAAAATTTGTTCAAACGGTCCCGGTCACATGACCAACTTGGCCGCCATTACCACTTACGGGATAAATCTTTAATATTTTTCTTCCCCAGAACCAATACACCTATGGCCCTGAAACTTGGTAAATAGCATGGAGTTCTAGAGTACCACCAAGACTGTTCAAATGGTGACCTTGGGTTTACCTTGACCTTTTTTGCGGCATGGTCAAATATGGGAAAATGCTAGAACATAAAATTTCATGGAAAGTTTTGGAGATTTTGGCCTAAAAATGGTATATATGGTTGTCTAATGAGTACATGAAGATTTATGAGTACAAGTGGTCATGGCCATTCTTTGACTTTTGACCCAAAACTCATATTTTGACAATTTCAGACATGATAAGTATAAGCCACCTTGCCAATTGTTCAGGTGAGCGATTCAGGGCCTCATGGCCCTCTTGTTTATTTGTTCATGTGCCAAATACAAGTGTAGCTCATATTTTTACATGTCAACATTTCTTTCTAAGTGAGTTTGGTATCATTCAAGTAACATATTTATTCGACTATATGACTGTGTATTTGCCTTCAAAGACTACCACATATAGTCAAATCAGCCATGTTTAATTTGCTACATGATGTATTTTTCTCATCCAAAACAATCCCACAAAGTCTAGATCCATTTTGTAAGATGGCAGAGCTCTAGATAAGAGGGGTATTTGATGATAATTGAGGGATATTTTTTTTTTATTTCTCATTGAAACCATATGTTGTGACCCCTCATCTGAACCATCTCGTCGGGACGGTTCAGATGAGGGGTCACAATATATGTTTTTATGCAGAAATAGAAAAAATTATCCTTAATTATCATCAAATACTCCCTTATCTAGAGCTCCGAGATGGGTCTAGATTTTTGGGATCATTTTGGAAGAGCTTCTCTTGTCTTAAAACTGATTAATTACAATACACCTTACATCTTATTTACCCAGAATATTCTGACACATTAACCAATATTGTAATTCTCTAAAAATTCTCTTAAAAATTAACAAATTGATTTTACTGTCATGAGAATACTGCATTCCTTCGGTTACAAAACAAGGTTTTTGCTTCCAAAACTATCCCAAAAATCTAGATCCTTCTTATTTGACAGATCTGGATTTTTAGCTCACCTGGCACGAAGGGCCATAGTGAGCTATTGTCATACCAATGCGTGCGTCGTGCGTCGTGCGTTGTCACGGAATTTGTCCGTCAACACCTAAAAACAAATATTCAAACATCTTCTTCTGTAGAACTACTGGTCCCATGGTTCTCAAATTTCACATGGAGCATGACCTTACTCCAGGGTCTCAGAATTGTAAAATTGGGTCAGGTTGAAAATCCAAGATGGCCGCCGTTACTAAAAATAGCAAAAACAACAAAATAAACTTCTTCTCCAGAACCACTAAGTATATTTGTCTGAATTTTGGCATGGAACATCAGTGAAACCTTGGTATTCAAAATTGTAAAAATGAAAAAAAATCTGTAGCGGAGTTTTATCACAGTGACCTACTTTCTGTTTACGTGTGTAATTTTGCTCAAATGCCAATGTCAAAAAATGACCTATTTAAACAACTTCAAACAACTTCTTCTCTAAAACTACTGGTCCCATGGTTCTCAAATTTCACATGGAGCATGACCTGACTCCAGGGTCTCAGAATTGTAAAATTGGGTCAGGTTGAAAATCCAAATTGGCCGCCGTTACTAAAAATAGCAAAAACAACAAAATCAACTTCTTTTCCAGAACCATTTGGTATATTTGGTTGAAAGTTTGCATGGAACATAAGTAGGACCTTGGTATTTAAAATTATAAAAATAAAAAAAAAATCTATATCGGAATTAGGTCACAGTGACCTACTTAGCGTTTACAAGGCCGATTTTGCTCAAATGTCAATATCTAAAGAAAATGCAACCAATTCTGACCAGATTTGGTCAGAAATGGTTCTTGAATGGAATTATTTCAATTTTGTGCCAGTTGAATATGCAAGATGGCCACCATGGGGGCCGTTACTAAAAATAGCACAAACATAAAAATGACAATTACTCAAGAACCCTTGAATGGAATTGGACCAATTTTGTGTCAAAATGTTCCTTGCATGAAGCCGTTTCGATTAATTGCGATTTGGCATTCCAAGATGGCCGCCATCTGGTGTTACTAAACATAGCACAAACATAAAAATGACAATTACTCAAGAACCCTTTAATGGAATTGGACCAATTTTGTGTCAGAATGTTCCTTGCATGAAGTCGTTTTGATTAATTGAAATTTGGCATTCCAAGATGGCCGCCATCTGCCGTTACTAAAAATAGCACAAAACATGAAAATGACAATATCTCAGTAACCGCTGAATGGATTTTGACGAAATTTGTGTCAAAATGATTCTTGCCTTGAGATGTTTCAAAAGTATCTAACTGTAGACCCTTCATATTGGCCTCTGTTACTAAAAATAGAAAAATGTGAAAATCAGAAAATCTCAATGGAACTGGACCAAATTTGTGTCAAAATGGTCCTTGCATGAAGGCTTTTCGATTTTTAGCTCACCTGAGCCGAAGGCTCAGAGGTGAGCTTATAGGATGGGAGTCGAGCCGTCGTCCGTCCGTGGGTGCGTGGGTCCGTGGGTCCGTGGGTGCGTGCGTCAACACTTTCAAACATAAATATCTCAGAAACCAGTGGTCCGATTGCAATCAATTTTTATCTGAAGCATCATTGGGATGGGGGAAAGGCTGCATTAGGTTTTGGTGCCGATCAGCTCAGAACTCTGGTTTCCATGGCAACAGATAGCCCCCATAGGGTTATAATATGGGGAGAATGGCGTCATCACCTTTTCTCGACTGTTTTTGATTAGATCCTTATCATACTTGCAAGTAATGGTGACATACACAAGAGCTTGGATGAGTTCGAAATTTGGCCGGATTCGAGCACAGACTACGGAGTTAGCTGCCCTAGAGCGTTTGAAAAAAATCCCATAGGGTTATAATGGCGAAAATGGCGTCATCACGTTTTCTTAACTGTTTTTGCTTAGATCCTTATCATACTTGCAGGTAATGATGACATACATAAGAGCTTGGATGAGTTCATGATTTGGCCGGATTCGAGCACAGACTACGGAGTTAGCTGCCCTTGAGCGTTTGAAAAAAATCACATAGTCTTATAATGGAGAAAACAACGTCATCACATATTTTGAGAAAAACTTTGTCATCGCTCTGTTGCCTACATTTTTCAACGGATTTTAAAATAACTTCACACAAATGTAGGGCATGACAATATCTCGAGCAAGTTCAACTTTCAGGATGCTGCGCCCAAGGTCAAGGTCACTGTGGCTATTTTTAGAAAAACTTTGTCAGCACTCTAGCACCTACATTTCTCAGCAGATCTTAAAATAACTTCACACAAATTTAGGGCATGACAATATCTCGAGCAAGTTCGACTTTCAGGATGCTGCGCCCAAGGTCAAGGCCACTGTGGCTATTTTTAGAAAAAACTTTGTCATCGCTCTAGCAACTACATATCTCAATGGATTTTAAAATAAATTCACACAAATGTAGGGCATGACAATATCTCGAGCAAGTTTGACTTTCAGGGTTCTGCAATCAAGGTTTTTGATTAGATCCTTATCATACTTGCAGGTATGCAATAAAATATGTTTAATCTAAACTTGCAGGTAATGATGACATACATAAGAGCTTGGATGAGTTCGAAATTTGGGTGGATTTGAGCACAGACTACGGAGTTAGCTGCCCTTGAGCGTTTGAAAAAATCCCATAGTCTTATAATGGAGAAAACAACGTCATCACATTTTCATTTTTCATCGGATCCTCTTCATACTTGTAGGTAATGAGGATATGCATAAAAGCTTGGATTAGTTAGCATTTCGGCTAGATCCCACCACTGACTATGGTGTACCTGCCCTGAGCATCCAAAAAAACAGTGTTGCCACTTTTTCTTGGTTTCTACTGATCCGATCCTTTTCAAACTTGCAGGTAATGAGGAAATGCATAATATCTTAAACAGGTTCAAATTTTGGCCAGATCAGGCTAACCACTACGAAGTTAGCTGCCCTTGACAGCTCTGTCTATTGTGCTCTTGATCGGATACTTTTTAAACTTGCATAATATTAAATGAGGGCATACATAATGTTTTGGATGAGTTTAATTTTCAGCCTGATTGGACCACTGACTGTGGAGTTAGCTGCCCTTGAGCATCTTAAATATCCCTATAGGTTTACAATGTCTCTCAGGTGAGCAATTGTTGCCCTTTGGGCTACTTGTTTGCATTTTAGCAATCCAAGATGGCCGCCATCTGCCGTTACTAAAAATAGCACAAAACATGAAACTGGCAATATCTCAGTAACCCCTGAATGGATTTTGATGAAATTTGTGGCAAAATGATTCTTGCATTGAGGTGTTTCAAAAGTAAATATATAAAGACCAGGCAAGTTGGCCTCTGTTACTAAAAGTAGCAAAATGTGAAAATGAGAAATTCTCAGTGGAATTGGACCAATTTTGTATCAGAATGGTCCCGTTGCACAATAGCCAGGTGAGCGATATCAGGCCCATTTGGGCCTCTTGTTTGGTTATTTTTTGTCCCGTCCGGAGGTATCTAACTTTAAGTACCATTTAAATTTGCGCATGTGCAGAAGAAAGTTTTCATGTAAACAACAAACAGTAGTTTCAGTACGCACAGAAAACACATTAAACGCTTGTGTTACTATATTGTAATCGTAACACTGAAAATAACGTTTAAAGATTCAAAACTTTCAGACTATCTCCATTTGAATTAGAAATATAGAGATATTTTTTAGTTGCCATAGTTTCTATACCAGTGCGTCTTTTTTTATTATTTTCCTCGAGATTTGTTTGACTGTCTTGCGAACTCAATGTCTTTATTACTAAATTTATTTGAAACTGAATTTCTATTGAAACTGAATTTCTAACTTCATAATGGTGTTGACTAAGGTTTTTCGACTGGTCCTCAGGGCCTCCTAGTCGACCGTATTTTTTTTTAATATCTACTACGGTATCTCAAATCAAATCAAATCTTTATTACTCTCAGTCCATAGAACATGGCAACATGAGGCAAATGTACAATATGCAATGAATAAATGACGCTTCGTTCAATGTATGAGATACAATAATGCGATGAAATACAACTCTATATAATAGAACTAATCCAATCGGTTAACAAATACAGGTAGTATATAATAACTTTCAAGAAAGTATACCAGGAGGGCGTGCTTATGGCTACATATACCGTTATGCTTCGATAGTAACGTTACATAAATCTATCCGTGCACATCGTACTTCAGTACTCAGACGATAGTTGTGTTGACTGGATTAAAATTCCGAGCATTCTGAGACTCTCCGCGAGAAACCCTGCCTCACGTCAACGAAGACCTATGTAAAAGACGACTATCTCTCCCGTGCATTCCGTCTCCGGACAGGATGCACAGTCGAGACAGCTGATCGTAAACGCGCGAGACCGACTTTCTCTCGGAATGACTCAGAATGGTAGGTAAGTTAATTACTATTTCTAACAATACTAACATTAATAATTATAATAATAATAATAAAAAAAAAAAAACGTGGATTGACATAATTTTAGCTAATGAGTCCATACAGATTTGATTTAATAATTGAAAGGCATTGCCTTAAGAAATTTTTCTTTCACGCAGACTTCAACAATTCTAAATCGGTAATTGTTTGGTTTGGAGCATAGAAAACAGAAAAGTACCCTCGTGACGTTTACAATAGCCTCAATATTGCTGTATCTAAAGAATCTTGAATTTTGTGCGACTATGATATTAAAAAGTGATTACCTTTTCTTAAATTAAAACAATTTTTATGTCTCACCTTTTCCCGATCACCACGGGATGAAAAATCGCGACTGTCAAGTTTTTATTTTTACTAAGTATGTATGGTAAGATTTAGGGAAATACATCTAAAAACACAATACTAAGATGATTTAAAATTTGTTATAGATGGAGAGATAATCATTATCAGTGCAGTTCTCGCTTGGTTTGAAACTTATTTTTTAATTCGAAAAATCTATGCACAACATAAAAAAGCAGAATTACGAAAAATAAGTAGATGAGTAATAAACAAGAAATACCTCTAAAAAGATAATCGGCTTATATTAAATAAAGGTGTGTATTGTAATATGTATGAGTCAGGTACATGTAAGACACCAAATGTGTTTATCAGACTGTATGGATGCGCATGTTGATATGCATATTGTTGGTGTTTTGATTTCGGAAATGCTGTTGAATTTTGTTTCGGGTCTGTCTGTGTTGCACATAACAATGAGGACTGGTTGGCTGACCGGCCCACATATAACCTTAAAAGTGTCGCAGTTCCAACACAACATCAATAACTAAGCCAGCAACAATTATTTAATTTCGTCTTCGATTCCTGTGTCAAGTCTTTTCGCTGGTTTTATATTTTACGTGAGCGACATTACAGGCGAAATGTTCTTTGGCAAAAAGCGATTTGGACCGAAATATCTAGATTCATCACGACACAGTTTATAGGCCAACAGTGAAATAAAACTGAAAAGAGAAAGAGAAAGCGAAAGTAAGCTACTTACATCAAAATCCCTGGTGTATTCATATGGGCCAAGGAAATACTTATAATGTAGGTTAATAGCAAGGTTATACGGCTAAAGCCGATAAAGGGGTATTTCATAAAACAGATATTCATAGTGACCGTTAATATCAATATTGATACGTTTGAGCTTGTCACATGACCTAGAGTAAATTGAAAGTAGACAAAGGTCGACACCCACATTTCGCACGAATCCAGCACAGCAATTACAAATCATTTTTGTGCAAACATTATTTAGACGGATGCCTAATGCCCCAGGTTACAAGATGCAGATACTTTTTTTCATGCGGTTTTATCACAGGATGAAACAGTAGGCGTAAACGATAGCATTGTGTGGTGAATTGTTTCACCGATGGTGACATTTGCAAGGGCCCTACACTTTAAAAACGCAATAAAGCCTACCAAAGTGGATATTTTCAATTTGGAAAATTATGAAGAATCTAAATATTTGCTGAATCTTACTGGGTCCAAAAGAATTTTTTTTCACCGATGCGAAATTGAGGTGCAGACTCCATAGTCCTTTATGTATTGCTCTAGGTCAAGTGACCTGCAGTGACTGTTTCTTTTTTAGCTGATATTGTCACTGGTATAGTGCTCTATCAATTTACAATAATAATCTAACCCAGCAATGATTTTTTTTTTGAACTCGCTTCTATGTCAAAATATCCCCTACTTTTTATGAGCAGTATATATTGTGACAATATCTATATAAGGATACGAACGGAAGCAAAATGCTTAAAATTATGCTAATTTTACAAAATAAACATTTTTTGTATGTACAATGAATATATTTTATCAATACATATTTGGGTTGCAATTGAATATACTTTTATATCGCAAAAAATGTATTGTGAATAAATATATTTAAATTGCCGATAAACATTTTATTGTGAATGAATATATCTTTTGTGTTAAATATGTGTCACGGAGTCAGCTTGAAGAGCTAATGAACTGAATGTCCAGCTGGTCCTAAAAGTCCTTTATCATATGACGTCGCTGTTATTCAGTGGATAAGGTCGTGTCATAAAAATCGTGAGACCACACGTGTGTGTAATAACGCTTTGGTGCGTACACGTAACGCCATGGACAATGTCCATGTCAACAATGCGTTTATAGAAAAATTTTCAGTTTGGAAGCGTTAAAATCCCATTGTGAAGGGTCATATGATAAACAGAATCTTACACTCGTGGTCATTTCATATGAAATTTATGAAACGAGCCTTTGGCGAGTTTCATAAATTTTATATGAAATGACCACTCGTGTAAGATTCATTATATAAATCCCTTTTCTATATTTTTTACATCAACACAACAATACTGATGTTGGTATTTCTAAGATTTATTCATATCCCTACCGCCCAAACCACGAGCCAGCTCTGAAATATTACAAATATAACCCTAATATATAAGATTATATAAATGTAAATATGTCGTCCTCACAGGGGAAGGTGAGTTCACCCTTCCCGAGACATTAATGGACTGACAAAGGAAAGCCCGCTGTTAGCTGGCGCATGCTAAGTGACATGCATTGAAGTGCATCGCGTACGCAACATGCGTAGAACGAACCGGATATGGTATAGCGCTTAACTTTTAAAATAACATTAAGAAGACTTAACTGTTGATGGAACATGAGAAGGGCTATTTTAATGATGTGCAATATAATAGGAATGGGATTTATAGGACTTTTAAGACCAACGGGACATTCATTTCATTAACTCTTCAAGCTGACCCTCTGACATTCTCTTCCTCTTCGGGAAATGCCGTCCCGACATGTAAAATACGAAATGACCCCCCACACCCTCCAAACACACACACGTACATCTACCAATGGTAACCCTTGGTTCAACCTACTACATATATTTTATTGCCAGTATATATTTATTTAGCAAAAAAAAATGTATTTAATATCGCAAATATATATTCCTTTGTGTACACGTTATATATTTTCATAGTCAATAGATATCTTAATATAGCATGCAATTGCAACCGTTGTCACGCCATTGGATTTATAAATAGTATTATAAAGTGTTTAACAGGAATAGCTATCAGATGTCACAGCGGAGAAAATACTCTTATTCTACCCTGGGACTCGAACTTATGGCCTTTAGTGTATCCTACAAGCCGTCTGCAATATAAATTTGAGGTAAAATACCTGTTGAAATTAACTGTAAATAGCCATGTTAACCTTTTTTGTTGTTGTTGCTATTTACAGCTATCTTTTAGAGTTTATTTGAAATATGTAACACTGTCGAATGGCATTATTGTGATAAAGAGTATATTTCTGAAAAATGATGAAATGAACGAGTGAGACAATCTTTATTCTTACACATGCAATTTTCTAAATGCATAACTGGACGGCTGGGCGGTCGTCCTTAAGGCTAACCAGAATATTAAGAGCAGAACAGATCAGTGTAATAGAGCCGCGACACGACAAAACCAACAAAGTGGGATTTGTGCCACTCAGATCAGACTGGGCAGCTACCCACTTTGATCAGAGCCTTTGCTGTTAGCTTGAAAGGTAGCTAAAGGTCTTAGCTAGCCCCATGCGGACAGCGAAGACTCTTATCAGACGAATGGCCAGGCTGATATAAGTCTTTACTGGGCGCATATGCCACCGTATCGTGGCTCGACTATATGCTATGGACATTATAACTAAAAAAAAACAACAACAAAAAAACACTAAACTTTATAAGAAGCGTTTGATAGGTTACGACCTACCACAACAGTTTCTAAGTTCAGGTGTTCTACTACACCTCCATTCTTTGGCCGCCATGTTTAATCCATTGATGCCTAGCGTCCCATAGGACATAAGCAAATAGTACAGACCAAGATTAGACGCCGCAAAACGCGGCGTCTGATCAGGATCTGCACTATTTGCATACTACAAATGGGTGTTTCTTCTTAAAACAAAGAAAAAAAATGATTGAAATACATTAAACCAGACACCCATCAAAGGACCTCTGACACTTTCAATGCAAATTTGCCTATTTTTTGACAAATTACTACAGCTTCCATATGAAGTATACCAACAGCTCATTTATGACCATTTTATAGGCAAATTTTACATTACAACTGACAGAGGTCCTTTATAAGGATAGAACAGTCCACCAGGCATAAATTGGTTAAAAGGGAGACAACTCCAGGAGATATTTGCTTCAGTGTTAGGTAAATTTCTTCTAACAGGCGGGCTACTTTTAGAAAAAAGAACTGGCTCTAAAGAGGCGGTTTATCCATAATCATTAGGCAATCATGTGAAAGGACACATCTTCATGTCTTATCATCACGTTTACAAAAGGGGGCAGCAAAAGTCAGTTTCTGTCGTCTTACCTCGGAAATGAAACCCTTCTAGAAAGGGTCCACAGTTAAATGAAAGAAAGAAATTGTTCTCTTTATGAGCTGATTTTTCCTAGAGGAGCGAAGTGTTGATCGATATTAAAAGGGTTAGGAGTACGGGGTAGTGTTCAATAAATCGGCAGAGTTGGAATTGTACCCATTCAACTTGTGATTTTTTTTTATTTTTTTCCCATCTTTGCAGTGAGCTCTGTCACGAGTTTCTAACCTTTATCAGTTACAAAATAATAGTACGCTTGAACATTGGTGAACTAAAGCAGCAAAAATATGTGAAAGATTTTATTTCCTGTTCCTTTTAAAGAAATACAAATTTGCTGGAGTTTCCTTGTTTTCATTATCATCATTCAGTTATGGTTTTGTTTGGCAGTTGTATTGTGCGAACTGTCTTAAAGTTTCACCCTTTCATACTTGAGTCGCATCATGTGATTTCCAACAATGTGGCATTAATGACGAGCACAGGCCCTGAAAAGACTGCACATAAGTGTTTATCACATCAGCCATCTATGGCAGTGACCAAAGCCATAGAGCCAACAGTGAGGTCTCTGATTACCCTGTTAAAATGGGGAAGATGGTCTCAACATCACATGACAAAATTGCCACATTGTTGGAAACCACATGACGTGGCGCATTTGATCTTTTCCGTCGTGGAAACAATACAGGGCCATACCGTTTTTATTCGATTATAAGACGGGCGCTAACCCATCCAAAAGTACCAAATAATTTGTAACCTAGGAACTGTTTGTATTTTTCGGAACGGAACGGGACGGAACAGATCGATTCTACGGAAAAAATCGCAATGTTAACGTATTAGATTGACAAGGGAGGTTATCAGTGCGCTTTGTTTCGTAAAGTAATATGCAAATTTAACAACCATTTTTATTATAATAATTAATAATTACTAACTTAAGAAACCAGGAGGTAGGTGGACATGTGACCTAGGTTTGGCTTTTTAAGGGATTGAACTAAACGGAACAGAACAAAACAGAATAGGTGGGTACAGGGGAGGCAGAGGCTAGTATCTGTTCCTTTCAGTTCCGTTCCTCAAACTAGTAATATCCAAACTAAGGTCACATGTAACAATGCTGAAATAAAACAAAATGTGCACGTGCGTTGCTAGGGGTAATTACATGAAGCGCACATTAATGTTTCATTATCTTTGAGGGAAATCTAGGGCTTAAGCCCCTTAATTAGTTTCATACTGTCATATTTATTGACAGTTGGTACTGAAATCTTATGCAATGTTCAAATTTTCAGCTTGCTAATACGAAGCTGTGCGTTGAAATTTTGCCAAGTTAACAAAATTTCAATACGCAACTGCTTATTTGCGTAGGTAGCTATGCCCTTGGGGTGTCATATTCGACTATGGTATTTGTTCTAATGGTTTATACAGTGGCAAGGCTAGCGGTGTCAAAGTTTTCTGGTAACAGCTCAACTTCATAAAATCCTAGACCTTTTCTAGATAGAGCCGAAAGACAATTCAACGACGAACGTGCATTTCATAAAATTAAAATCGAGCGTTTAAAGACATCAAAGATAAGAACTTTTATTTTAAAACGGTATGGCAGAAAATGTCGTTTTTATTTTCTATTATTTTCTTCTTTTTTTTTTTTTTTTCTTTTTTTGTAACTTATTTTTAAAATTCATAACAATTTCGTTCTAACTTTCAGAGTGAAGTCGTTAACCATAATGATTTGAAAAAAAAATTACACTGATTTTAAGATTTCCAAAATTCGAGCAGAGAAGCAAATGTCTGGAAAAAATGTTACAGTATGTAACACACGCCCCCAAAGCCTTCTTAATCTGACATTTGACCCCTGGTTGTGACCTTGACTATGGCTATGCCTTTCAGATGTTTGGGAGCTTCAACCATTGGCCTGTGCTGTATCCGGTGCTCGGACATGTGGCCATGGACATTTCAGCGTAGGATGTTTCCGCTTAGGACAGTTCGGCCATGGACATTGCGGCCAAGGAAATTGCCACGGGTGGACATTTCGGCCTTTATCTAAAAATTACTTTTTATACTTAAATTAATTAAGTAGTCATATGAGAAACTTAAAGTTAGTCTTAATGAACTCCAATGATTTGTTGCTGTTGTCTTGATGTTTTATGGACCTTCAACATCTTTAAAGTCACTGTGAGCATTTTCAAGACGAAAAACACGGTGATAAATTATTTCAACTACTTGAACTAGGGACTTATATGATATTTGGTTAAGACTTGTTTTGTTTAGTTTATAGCCCTTAAACACTCTAAACTTAATTCGAGCATAATCTGGCACATTTGCAATCCCTACACATGGGACAGTGAGGCCTTTATCATTCATGTCATGCCTATAATATCTTTTAATGCAAATATTTGTTGTGCACCCGTTTTTGATTTTAAAGGTAGGTTCCTGGACTAGCGATAACAATTATGTCCACAAAATAATTTTGTCTTTTTCTGAGCAGTATTGAATTCTCTTATTTTTCTGAATTTGTTTATCATGTCTAGAAGTGCGCAATTTCTGATGCCATTCGCGAAAGGTCAATATTCCCTTGCCGTGAGCTCTCCTAGAGGTCCTGGCATGGCGGATGGGTTAAAACTATCCGAAAATGCAATGCAGCATGACGTCAGCTGCGTTTTCTATTTTTGGCGCGAACTAAAAATAGCGCTAACTGGTGTGCGAAGCAGAGTTAGGAAATCCCTTGCAAAACAACTTTTCTAATATTTTTTTGATTTACACCTTTTAGAGAAACTTATTTATTCCCTTTTATAAGTGCTTTCCAACAATTTGGATGAAAGATCATCAAAATTATGATGCATTCCAAAGTACAGGAACCTACCTTTAAAAGATATGGTTGGAGTTATTTTGAGCCCAGTAACACATTTTTGTGACATGTATGCAGAAAACCATATATGTCACGTTAAATGGTTGACATTAACATATTTTCATTTCCCCATTTATTTAGATTTGGCCAAAACGTCCATGGCCAAAATGTCATTGGCCAAAATGTCCAAGGCCGAACTGTCCTAGGCCGAAATTTCCTAGGCCGCAACGTCCGTGACCGAAATGTCCTGCATTTGTTGTATCCTTGACATTGGGTATGAGAACATAAATCTTGCACCTTACATACTTCTAACTTTCTGTGAAGTTTGATCGTACTCTTTCAGTGGGTTTTGCAATGTATTTTAGGTTAACAATCTTACAGAAAGTTATATGTTGTTAGAGCTTATCATACTTTAATGTGTGAATTCTTAGTAGCTATATAAGAGCCAGCTTTACGCAAATAAACGTAGGCCTTGTTCAGCTAGCATCTTCTTGTTGTCTCTGAAGAACCGAACATAACATGGTGTCAGATAGAGCGCACCTGCGTCCACGATATATAAAATGACAGTACGTCTATTGTGAAAAGATAGATTTAACTTGTCAAATTTCTTTTTGTAAAACGATAAGAAAATTAAAGTTATGACAAAACAGTGACATATCCGAAAATAGACAGGATTTGCCAGCAGCTTTTAAATCATTCAAGGGACATTGTGAATTTATGTCTGGTAGACCTTTTAAAGGAAAATCAGAAGAAGGAAAGTTTAATTATTCAATGATTTAGTCTGGCGAGAAAGGGTGAAGTGTCTATTCAACACGGGATTTAACAGCAGATCGAAAGAAACAAGTTGCTGTACTTTTGAGAAATTTGAAAATTATTGCAAACCAAGATCCAACAATATCTATTCATGGTATCAATTTAAATCCAGAGTTCAGGAATCAGAAGAATCATTTGAACATTTTGTGGACTGACTTAAAAGTATTATTTAAAGAATGTGGTTATCAGGCAGGAGTCGAGGATGAACTGCTCAGAGAGCATATCGTGTTTGGCGTAAAATCCACAAAAGTCAGAGAAAAACTGATTAATTACGGAAACGAGTTGACATTAGAAAAACATGTGGATATTGCAAGAACCAATGGACTGTCACAAAAATGAATGCTGGTAAAGATTCAAATGTGTGCGTGATCTACAGAAAACCTCAACAAAGCAGCGGCCACCCAAACGAGGCAAGTCTAAACTCGGACAGAAACAACAACAGAAAAAAACAGGTTGACAAGTCAAAAAATTTGCGTTTTGCGGCGTCTGATCTGGGTCTGCACTATTTGCCTTTGTCCTATACATGAGACGCTAGGCATTAATGGGTTTATAATTGGACGGACACTCGGCGCCAAGTGCCTGCAACTATGGTTACGTACCGCTGAGCCACTTGAGGAACGTCGTGAGCAGAATCGAACTGAACTGAACTGAAGTGGGTTTATAGAAATTGACAAACAAATACTGTTTACATGCACACTTTATAAAAAAAAGTTTCGACGAGCCAAATTTTGCTTTTATCTTGCACATACCAGTATAACAAGGAAATGATATTTAACTGTTGTTATTTTTGGTATTGATATTTAGCATTGCTTTGGAAGCAAGGTTATCACCTTTCTATACGGGAGTCTATTTCTGTGATATCTAAATACTTCGGATTTGACAATGTTTCTATGATTGACGTGTTTGAACTTATTAATTTGGTACAAGGGTATTTTCACTTCTATCCATTGAGGCTATTTCAAGCGCGGCCCGCGAGTCTACGAAATTCATCAAAGCTATATTTGGCTAATAAGTGGATCATTTCAGGCTTATTGAATACTGAAATAATTCTTGAAACGTTTTAATATCATAACCAAAGGCATAGACATTGAATTAATAAAAAATCTAATGAGTTAGAATTTTTGAAACCGGAATGAATACTTTTCAATACTTTTTAATATTACCGCTTTTTCCAAAAATTCTGTTGTCAGGTAAAATCTGTTTTGTTACATGTATTTTATTTACATATATTCTACATGTTATATTTGTTCTACAGATTATGATCAGATGAAGATTATATACATTCCACATATTATGATCAGATGAAGATTATTTACATTCTACTGTATATAACAAAATAAAGATTATATACATTCTACAGCATATGATCAGATGTGTATTATATACATTCTACAAGCTATGATCAGATGAAGATTATATGAGCCACAACACGACAAAACCAACAATGTGGTTGTGCCCCCAGCGCAGACTCAGATCAGCCTGGGCATCCGCCCAGTCTGATCAGAGTCTTCGCTGTCCGCATGGAGGTAGCTTAGTCCCTTAGCTACCCTTTGAGCACTTAACGAAGAGTCTGATCAAACTGGGTGGATGCTGAGGCTGATCTGAGTCTGCGCTGGGCGCACAACCACATTGTTGGTTTTCTCGTGTCGCGGCTCATATAGATTCTTCTGTATATTATCAAATGAAGATTATATACATTCTACAGCATATGATCAAACGAATATAATATACATTCTACAGGCTATGATCAGATAGAGATTATAAACATTTTAATGTATATGATCAAATGGATATTATGTACATTCTACAGGTTATGATCAAATAAAGATTATAAACATACTACTGTATATGATCAGATGAAGATAATATACATTCTACAGGTGATGATCAGATAAAGATTATATACGTTTTACAGATTATGGTCCGATGAAGATTATATACATTTTGTTGTATATTATCAGATGTAGATTGTATACAATCTGCTGTATATTATCAGATGAAGATTATATACATTCTTAAGCATACGATCAGATGACTATTATATAAATTCTACTGTATATGATTAGATGAAGGTAATATATATTCTACAGGCTATGGTAGAAGAAAATATTCTACAGGCTATGATCAGATGAAGATTATACACATTCCACGGCTTATGATCAGATGAAAATTTTATACATCCTACTGTATATTATGAAATGAAAAAATATATATATTCTACAGGCTATGAGCCAATATAAATATGTAATTGTACTGGTCATGATGAAGTGGTTTATTAATCAAAGTATGCTAAGGACAATGAATATTTAAGTAAATTGTTTATGTTGCAATATTCTTATGATTTTGTTTATACATTTCAATTAGTGATTTCTTAAATGTTGTTGACAAAAGGGTTCACATTTTACTGTGTTATATATGTTTTGGAGAATTTTATAGGATGACCATTTAAAATAGAGATTTGGATAAAATGAGTAAGTTTCAAAATTTGCCAAAACAGATAGCGATGCAAGCTGGTATAGGATACCAATGTATAGGATTGATAGCGAGTATGTGATCCTTTGCTGTCAATGACAACTTGACATCGTCTCCTCATGCCCCTTACCAGGTTCCTGATTATCCTCTGTAGAATGCTGTTCAATTCTTGGACAAGCATAGCACCAAGCTCCTGGATACCTCTTGGTTGGACCTGACGGGCTGTAGTTCGAAGCTGCAACTCATTCCACACATGCTCGTTGGGAATGAGGTCAAGGGATCGGGCTGGCCAGTCCAGACGTGCAATACACTCTCTTTGCAGGTAAACTTGCACAACATGTGCATTATGGGGACGGGCAGTATCGTCTATCAGAATAAACCCTTACCTACTGCACCAACATACAACCTCATCTGGGTATCCAGAACCTTATCTCGATACCGCTGAGCAGTCAGTGTGCCCTGCTCAAGGCCAACAAGGTCTGTACGTTCATCGCAGCTGATTCCACTTCAGACCATGATAGAGCCGCCTCCATAGAGGTCAGGTTCAGCAATGTTGGCTGCATGGAATCTCTCCCCTGGCCTTCGCCACACCTTAGCACGCTTGTCTGTGTAGTCTACACAGTACCTGGTCACATCTGTAAAAAGGACAGGTCGCCAGTCCATTCTGGTCCAACCAACATGGTCTACGACCCACTCATACCGTAGTCAGCAATGGTTCCGAGAAAGCGGAATGCGAATACACGGTCTTCTAGACCGAAACCCACTATCATGGTCGGCAATAGGTAATGCATATGTATGAAATAACGCCTGCCCTAATTTCTCTGTTGATAGCCGCCATCTGATTGCGTTTCATAATATGGTAATTACTATGAGGTTCCGTTTTAATGTAAAATCCCTATTTTGTGATATCACAAATTCTATTTTGTGATGATATCACAAAATAGAATTTATGATATCACAAAATATTTTATGATTTCACTGAATAGAGTATGTGATATCACAAATTCTATTTTGTGTTATCACAAAATATTTTGTGGCATCACAAAATAGAATTCATGATAATCACAAAATATTTTATGATATCATTAAATAGAATTTGTGTGTCACAAAATAGAATTTGTGACATCAATAAATACACCTGCTTTTGTGATAAAAATGTATTTTGTGATATAAAAATCGAATTTGTGATATCAAAAAATCGAATTCATGATATCAAAAATACTGAATTCATAGTAAAACGGCACATTATAATCTGCCACCAGAGAAACACAGGCAGGCGAGCTTAAGACACATTGTCACAGTTGTACTTTGGGCCACAGCCTTTCAATCAAGTTCAGGAACCAATTCGAACCGTATTACGTGGAACTTGTGTGTAGCTTATGTAAGTTGTTGCTGTCAAACTGCAGCCCCGGAGAAGGAGTCTATAAATAGTAGGAATACCACGTGGGGTTTAAATCCCAATATAACTGCTGATTATTCATAAACATTTCAGTGTAAGACACCGGGTAAAATCTATTTCTAGCGCTCCATAGGATGCTGCAGTAAACTGATCTGGGTTCGAGGTTATAAAACTAGAGAATAATCTCAAACTCAAAATAAAGCACACTGATTGGCTGCTCTGGGCCAGATCTTGGCTCAGAACAACAACTTTTCCTATTTCAATTCATTAATGCTTAAACAAAACTAGCAAAAAAAAGCATTTACATAAAGAGGCCATTCGGTATATTCTAGCTCTGTACATGACTCACGTGTCAGTTTGATTAGTTACCGTGCGTGCCTTTTATGAACTGCCATCAATATATATATAAGGCTGTATGGCTAGGCGGAGTTGGCGTTGTCGGCGTGGGTTCGAGTCCCAGTGGGTACTTCTTTATTTCTCAACTATATCGAGAAATAAAGACGTATCCACTGGGCGGCCAGGATTCGAATCCACGGTGACTATGTCAACCCTGCCTAGCTTCTTAAAAAAATAGTTTCATGGAGCAAAGTTAAGATTGGTTTCTCTGAATGACCTGTCGCATAGGTCTACTCGATTAAGTTGTGCGAACACAATCAGGCCCCGAGGTTAGAAAACTTTTTTCATGCTCAACTCAGCTGAACAAATTACTGGCAAGTACAGTTGTTGTCCTTGCTTATTTTAGCTGAGTATAAAATTATCTGGGCTTATGAATAAGAAATTTTCATATTTATCAGCAAAGAAAATTTTATGCTCAGCTGAGTTCAGCACGAAAAATGTTTTATAACCTTGGGCCCAGGTAAACACATGGAATATCTGTTTCTTACGATACCGAAGCATGGAAATATTATATGATTAAATTTGAAGAGTTTTGAAAACATACAAAAACTTAAAACACAAGTTCGACCCTTATCATGCTCGTACCGCCGACGACGCCCTTGGTCATATCAGAAGGAAGTTCTCGACCACGCCGCGTACTCACCCGATCTGAGCAACCCGATCCCCGCGCCGATTTTGATTTTTTCACAAAATTACAGGAACCACTGCGCGGGACACGCTACGACATTTTGGATGAAACGGTGATATAGGTCACTGGATGAAATAGAGTTTCCGACAGATCAACTTTAGTTACATAGCAACTGGCATCGAAGCGTTGCCAGGGAGATCGAATTCAATCATTCAATCCACGGGAGATTACTTTCAAATTGAGGATTATAAACTGTTAAGTTGGTCATTATGCAATTAATAACAGGAATGAGGCAATGATCAGTTATTTTCTCTGACCCTCGTATTGCATCATACGAGGGATGTTCCAGAACTAGTGCCACTTGGACTGTTTCTCCTTTACTGCAAAAGTAATAATCATTTTGACTTACCCTTCAAAATACTCTCCATCTACCTAAATACACCTTTTTAGCCGGTCAATCCACTTTGGGAAGCAGTTGCTCTTGAAGGAACTTTTTAAGATTTTAATTCAAACTCTTCAATGGCGCCACCCCTCAGATACTGATAAACTGCAGATCCAAGGATATTTCTCGAATTGTATCTCTTATAAAATAGCCGCAGGGAGCCAAGTCTTGCCAAAATAGAGGATGTGGTAGGGCGATGACCTTCTCTGACTCCAAAAACTCAGTCACAAGTCGTGCCTTATGAGCGGGAGCAAGAGTATGAGGTGCTTAAGTCTTGTTTTAGGGCGGCGGATTTTGTAGTACACTTCAATTTTCTAGAACATGTCTACAACATTTTATAGACCATATTCTGGTGACGTCATACACCTTGTCAATACAGAGTTGTCTATCTTACCGCGGGCTATTTCGGGGCGTATGGAAACAGTGGCTATTTTGGTAGTTTTAACCCGTGATATAGCTGTCACTTACTGCAAAATCTTTCCCAAACTAATATTTTCTATAAATTTATATACCCTGTCAGTGAGTTCTTATACCATTATATATGATTTCTGATATGCTGAAATAAGTAATTTTACGAAAAGCAGAAATAGTGTTTGCACGGTATTTAAATATTAATGTAAATTATCTCGGTATTTGTACAGAAAAATAACTAACAAACTAGTACATTGAATTGTTGTAACACATTTCTTTGATTATTTGACAAAATTTAAATCTTTTCGGCTGCTAAATGCGCATATTTTGGATTCTAATGCACTTACGTATGTAACGCGACGTCTGATTGGATAACGTCAAAAATTTGCGACAGTATGGTGGCACTACACTAAAAAAAATCCCATAGCTCACAGTGCAAAATGGGTCAAAGTCAATGCACTGCCAATTTTCTCCTGGTCTAAACTTTCCAAATTGAGGCATGGAATTGAATAGACAACACCTTTACCTACCAGTAATAGCTAAAAACGTTGGGGGTTGTGCGGCATCTTTTTGACCTATTCTATTTTTAGTGCTGACAGGGTGTAGTTCACAGAAATAAATCTCGAAACTTTCACTGGCACCCCCTGTGTATTTTCCAACCCCAACAAAAATGTAGCAAAACAGCTTTGTAAATAAGCCTCATTTTTTATAATAATAAATAAGCATAACATTCAGAAAAATATTCAATTTTCATAATAAAACCAATCAGGGGCCGGCAAATATTCATTATACTCCTGAAAGCTCTCCCCCAAAGAGGCGGGGCTTGCATAATGAGCATTTTTTTACTGTAGTGCAACCGTATATTCTGCGATTTACTGTCGCAAACCCGATGTCATTAAGTAACGTCGCTTCTCATTGGCTGCCGTGTGGTTTTACGCAGCTGAAAGTGCTCGCTGGGGATGCAAATTCGTAGACTTTGAAGGGCAAAATGTGATCAAGTGCATTAGAATGGGGATAACTGCTTTGAAAAGTGTCATTTGGGGAGGTAAATCATCGGTTTTATGGTCGCAAATTGCGTTTTACGGCTCCGCTGGCGTGTCGCCGTAAAACGAAATTTCCGACCATAAAACCGATGATATATGACAATTTTCAAGACAGTTATCCCCTAATTTTAATTATCTGTCTCCATGACCGTTACAGACTTAGAACCCCGCACTAATAATAGATATTGTTTGATCAATACCTGTTCTATGACGTCACGGCAAATGCTCTATAGAACATTGCTGTGACTGTTCTGCCTTTTGGCACCGGAATTTGCATGACCGGACCCTTATTATCGAAGAAATTTACATATCAAACCTTCTTTACCGTTCGTGTTCGTTTGGCAATACTTGGACGTCTCGCATTTTTGTTGGCCCAAATTCGGTGGGAACACCTCCGCTTTGCTTCAAAATAGTAAACCAGGTCTCATCCCACTGACTAAATTCTTGATAGCCTTTTTGCCATATTCTTGGTACATTTTCAGAAGTTTTTTTTTTGCATTTGCAACACCGGGCGTCTTTTGTTCATCTGTCAACAAATGGGGTATCCATCTCTTTTGATATATTTAAGTTGTAAATGAATCTTCAAAATACCATGAACTCGAGCTAACGACAAGCTTGTCAACCCGGCTAATTGCCTCATTGTGAATCGGGCATCATTTTCAGGATATTGCGGATTTGTTTCGATGTTACTTTTAGGTGTTGTTGTTGGAGGGCGACCTGTGTGAACAGAACCTTTAAGTTGCTGCTGCCCACTCCCAAATTTAGCTACCCACCTGAAACTCGTCCTGTGAGACATACATATCGCATACCTCATGGTGAATGTCTACAGATTTTATAACGAGTTGCGGCCTACCTTTTATATATGCCCTTATTTCAAGCACGTTGTTCGCTCTTTATCCAGTCATTTTGTGTATAGTGTAATGAATAATGTTATAAAGAAATGTACACTTTTATATATGACCTTATTTCAAGCACGTTGTTCGCTCTTTTTCCAGTCATTTTGTGTATAGTGTAATAAATATGCTATAAAGAAATGTACATGTTTATATATGCCCTTATTTCAAGCACGCTGTTCGCTCTTTTTCCAGTCATTTTGTGTATAGTGTAATGAATATGTTATAAAGAAATGTACACTTTTATATATGCCCTTATTTCAAGCACGTTGTTTGCTCTTTTTCCAGTCAATTTGTGCATAGTGTAATGAATATGCTATAAAGAAACGTACACTTTTATATATGCCCTTATTTCAAGCACGTTGTTCGCTCTTTTTCCTGTCATTTTGTGTATAGTGTAATGAATATGGTATAAAGAAATGTACACTTTTATATATGTCCCTATTTCAAGCACGTTGTTCGCTCTTTTTCAAGTCATTTTGTGTATAGTGTAATGAATATGCTATAAAGAAATGTACACTTTTATATATGCCCTTATTTCAAGCACGTTGTTTGCTCTTTTTCCAGTCTTTTCGTGTATAGTGTAATGAATATGCTATAAAGAAATGTACACTTTTATATATGACCTTATTTCAAGCACGTTGTTCGCTCTTTTTCCAGTCATTTTGTGTATAGTGTAATAGATATGCTATAAAGAAATGTACACGTTTATATATGTCCTTATTTCAAGCACGCTGTTCACTCTTTTTCCAGTCATTTTGTGTATAGTGTAATGAATATGCTATAAAGAAATGTACACTTTTATATATGCCTTATTTCAAGCACATTTGTTTGCTCTTTTTCCAGTCATTTTGTGTATAGTGTAATGAATATGCTATAAAGAAATGTACACTCAGTGAAGTTGTGAGCGAGATGTTTTCCTATGTTACTCTTTAGTGATCACTATATCGACACGAGGTGGTTTTGATCCCATATTTCACGATTGGTGCGAAATAAAACTACACCGACATCAATTTTTAAACACACCTCGTACAAACAATAAAACGCATTTTTTCAAATATCAGTTCAAGTCAGTAAAAGTACATACGAAATAAACAGGTACAGCAGTTCATCTCCCCAGAAGTTATGGGAGGCAGTCGATTACTTGAAAATGTTCAATAATAATCGTATAACAAGACCTCAAATCTCATATAATCTAATGATACAGGCTTTTATGTTCATATCAATTACTACTAGTTTATATGTACGAGGGATGATTAAAGATATGTGGACTTTTGCTGTAGAAATTTTATTTTTAATAGTAAACCCATTAAATTTGCAATAAAGACATATTCATCTTTTGTTCATCCAGTGATATATTTAATTCATCGGTCAATCTTCGGGGAGTAGTCTGTATGGGTCGTCATAGTAACCTTATGACTGTACTTCGGAGCACGGTAAAAATTTGCTTTATTATTTCAAATTAGTTGTTTGATCTCTGGCTATTTATAACACTTGCAGTAGGGTAAAATGCTTGGCATTTGGTATTATGCTATTTCGTTATGTTTTCTGCTTTTCACTGTCAAGGAATTATTGCCGTCAACATTGTTATGTTTGCATACGCAGCGTAAAATATGGTATGTGGGTCATACAAGGCTGACAAAATGACCCCAAACATTATATCGGCTATTTTATGCAATTTCCAGTTTTGTATATGTAACTGTAAACAATGAAGACAAAATCAAAGAATTTTTTACATGATCAAATCCAATGTTATTTCATCCCTGTATGTTAGTTGTATCTGATGTTGGCACTGATAAGAGGGTTGTAGACTTGCATTTAGACATACACCGCAACACGGGGGGGTCACTTCCATTATAAAGCAGGGTATATATGTGCCGCTGGAATAGCCCTACTTTTTTGATCTGCCAGATACATCAATAGGTATGATTTTACAGACTAATATACACGAATAAGTCTTGTTTCTCCAAGCTCTGTGTATAGAAGCCAGCAGGTAGCTAATAAACAGGGGCTAGCAAGTTGCATTTTGGCCTACAGGGACATGCTTCTACCAGAAGAGGCTATTTTCTGCTATATAATTGGCGATTAGTATCTGTGAATTTCCAATGCTGAAACCATTATTTATGTCAAGAATGCTAAACTGGCATCTTAATGGGTTTATACTGCCCCTAAACTAAACAATTAAGAACCTGTCCTGAGAAAAGACAGTCTGGCATTTCATTTTATGGAAGATAAAACTTGATCAGTCTCGCTGTATATCTAACTCTATATGTCAACCTTGGGTGGTGCATTAGGGTTACATACTGTGGAATAAGATCAGCAAACTTCAAATGCCATTCACACACTTCTTCAAGTTTACAATTTTCCTCTTTGTATGCATGCAAATTCTTTATCGGAAGGCCAATTTTCTGCAAGAGGCAATTTGACCGTTGGTTCCCTCCCAGGTCTGTTTATCTTATTACAGAGGTATCGCAGTTATCTTAACAGAAAATCTTAACCAATCAGAACCCTTGCTCTGGTAGAAAGTATCTCTTTAGTTTGCTAGCCCCAGTTCATTAGCTACCTGAGGCCAGCTTATCTGATTTTTGTTATCAAAAAGAGAACAAATGTTCTCAGCATACTAATTTCTTGAATTTTCTTCAAGGCTCAATGGCAAATTCATGAGCTAATCTAAGCATTTTTTCTGCAGTATACATGAATAGGGTCCAAATTTGATACAAAATACATGAATAGATATATATTTTGGCATTTGTGTTATACATGAATAGGGTGGGTTATCAGAGTTCCAGCGGCACATCTGTACCCCTTCAAAGACCAAGTGACCCCCCCCCCCCCCCCGTGCACCGCAAAAGTAATGTACGTTTACACGATATTAAAGCAACAGTTCGGCTTTCATTTACGAAGCCAATAAATATGAGGAAGGTATGCTACAGTCTCTCCAAAACAATCACATTTCATGTAGATGTGTCTAAAGTTGCCCAGAGTCCTGAAAAACCTGCAACGAAGGTGTTAGGTACAAGTACGAACTGAGAAAGAGAAGATCCACTGCAGTTCTAAAACGGCACATAACATAACGTCAAACGTCATTAATGTGTGCTCCGCTGTAGCTGTTCTTACCTTATATAAATTGTTTGATTTGATGCTTAACGTCCACGATAAACAACTAGCGTCATGTCGGGACGGTCAGTTAACCTAACCACACTATTCCTGATCAGGCTTAGACCTCCTAAGCGGTTAACCAGTACTAAGTGCACATACTTTCGCCAGTAGCTGACAACTGCCCTCCTTGAATCAGCGGAAGGGGAAACGAAAGTATGTGGCCAGACCGGGTTTCGAACCCATGACCTCTGACTTATGAGTCAGGTGCCCTACCGATTGCGCAACGCGGCCCGGCCCCTACCTTATATAAAGTAAGAGAAAATACTTATTTTTCATTGAAATTTCTTCAAAATTTCACATAATGTAGCTCAAAGATTGATCTTTTCTGCGGTTTAAGAAAATTTACTATAACGGCATTATCTTTGCCGCCATAGTAAAAGTTCACGCATTTTTTTTTTATCACCCCTCGTATGTGCACTTTAGTCACAAAATTCTTGCATAGCACTTTAATACAGCACTTTAATATTCATGTCATCAAATATTTGTATCTGTATTGCTACGCCAACTGGAGAGGACAGTATAGGCAGTGCCCAAGTCCAATAAACTGGCTCATGTATGTATATTTATGTATATATTGCCATGAAACTATGAATAAAATACATGAAACACAGGAACCCAGCAGGCACACAACATTGAATCAACGTTGAATCAACGTTGATTCAACGTCATGACCTTGAATCAACGTTGATTCAACGTTATGTCCCAGTGGGAAGGCACTCATTATGACTAGTTGCAAAACAATTCAAGAGGATGCAACGCTGAAGGGTCCACAAGAAACAGGTCTAACAGTTCATATTCTTAGCGGTGGTAACCACACGTTCGATACCCGGTCCGGCCACTTACTTTCATTTCTCCTTCCGCTGATTCAAGAAGTACCCGGTCTGGCAACTTACTTTCATTTCTCCTTCCGCTGATTCAAGAAGGGCAGTTGTCAGTTACTGGTGAAAGTAAGTGCATTTAGTACTGGTTAACCGCTTAGGAGGTCTAAGTCTGGCCAGGAATAGTACTAGTGCGGTTGGGTTAACTGACCGTTCCGACATGACCATAGCTGTTTACCGTGGACGTTAGACAATAACACAACAACAACCTTTAAACCTGTTGCACTTGTTTCATTATCGCCGCAAAGAAATATTCAGGCTTTCACCTCATGTATGAAAGAGGGAAAGGCTGGCTCAAAACAATATAAGTCTAATAATCTCATACGGCATTGACAAGAAAAATGTTAGCAGTTCAGCTGTTCTGCAGACGTGTCCCGCAGAAAGTCAAACCGCTGGGTGTGTCCAGTAATGAATACATATTCTCTTTATGTTTAAAAATGGAGAAGACTGCAAAGATATTTAATCCTTAACATTTTTTCATAATCCTTCACCAAATTTGCTCATATTTGCGCACATCGTAGGAAATATATATGCTACCATTTTAAACGAAAGTAATAAGGGACTTCTAAATATGGCGGTCAGGTAATGTGACCGGAAGCCGCTACACATACTTAAAAGAAAAGACACTTTCCAAAGCGCTTGAAAGGTAGCTAAGGGTCTAAGCTACCTCCATGCACACAGCGAAGACTCTAATCAGACTGGGCAGATGCCCAGGCTGATCTGAGTCTGCGCTGGGCGCACAACCACTTTGTTGGTTTTGTCGTGTCGCGGCTCAAGATTTTACCCCGTGTTTTTCACTGATATGTTTATAAATAATCAGCAGTTATATCGGACAGACGTCATTCGGATTGAAACCCCACGTGGTATTCCTACTATTTATAGATTCCTTCCCCGGTACTTCATTTTGACAAGAAACAACTTACATAAGCTACACTCATGTCGCACGTGCTACGCTTTGATTAGTTCCTGTACTTGATCGAAAGGCTGCGGCCCAAAGTACAACTGTGACGTGTCTTAAACTGGCCTACCTGCGTTTCTCTGGTGGTATATTATGAGGTGCCGTTTAAATTCAGTATATTTGATATCATATATTCTGTTTTTTTTTCATATCAAAAAATCGATTTTTTGATATCACAAAAGACATTTTTATCACAAAATCAATTGAATTTATTGAAATCACACAACTTCTATTTTGTGATATCACAAATTCTATTTAGTGATATCATAATATATTTTGTGATATCACAAATTTTATTTTGTGATATCACAAAATAGAATTTGTGATATCACAAAATAGAATCTGTAAATTCTATTTAGTGATATCATAATATATTTTGTGATATCACAAATTTTATTTTGTGATATCACAAAATAGAATTTGTGATATCACAAAATAGAATTTGTGATATCACAAAATAGGGATTTTATATTAAAACGGAAACTCATAGTAGATGCCATATTATGGAATGTCATCAGATGGCGGCTACCAGCAGAAAAAATTGGGCAGGCGTTATTTTATACGTATGCATTACACATTGCCACCCATGAAACTGGGTTTCGGTCTGGAAGACCGTCAGCATTCCGCTTTCTTCTCGAAACCATTGCCGACTACGATATGATATGGTCGTAGACCATGCTGGTTGGACCAGATTGACTGGCGACCTGTACTCTTTACAGATGAGTCCAGGTACTGTGTAGACTACACAGACAAGCGTGCTAAGGTCTCTCCAGGGGAGAGATTCCATGCAGCCAACACTGCTGAACCTGACCGCTATGGAGGCGGCTCTATCATGTCTGAAGTGGAATCAGCTGGGATGGACGTACAGACCTTGTTGGCCTTGTGCAGGGCACACTGACTGCTCAGCGGTATCGAGATGAGGTTCAGGATACCGAGATGAGGTGTATGCTGGTGCAGTAGGTAAGGGTTTATTCTGATAGACGATACTGCCCGTCCCCATAATGCACATGTTGTGCAAGAGTACCTGCAAAAAGAGTGTATTGCACGTCTGGACTGGCCAGCCCGATCCCCTGACCTCATGCCCATCGAGCATATGTGGAATGAGTTGCAGCTTCGACTTACAGCCCGTCAGGTCCAGTGCTATGCTCATCAAGAATTGAACAACAGTCTACAAAGGATAATCAGGAACCTGGTAGGGGGCATGAGGAGACGCTGTCAAGCTGCCATTGGCAGCAAAGGATCACATACTCGCTATCAATCCTTTACATTGGTATTCTATACCAGCATGCATCGTTATATGTTTTTGGCAAATATTGAAATTTACTCGTTTTATCCAAATCTCCATTTTAAATGGCCATCCTATAAAATTCTCAAAACCGTGTAAAACACGGTAAAATGTGAACCCTTTTGTCAACAACATTTTAGAAATCACTAATTGCAATGTATAAACAAAATCATAAGAATATTGCAACATAAACAATTTACTTAAATATTCATTGTCCTTAGCTTACTTTGATTAATAACCACTTCATCATGACCAGTACAATTACATGATATTTATCTGCTCATAACCTATAGAATATATATTTTTTTTTCATTTGATCATATACAGTAGGAGGTATATAATTTTCATCTGATCATAACTCGTAGAATGTGTATAATCGTCATCTGATCATAGCCTGTAGAATGTATATTATTTTCGTCTATCATAGCCTGTAGAATGTATATTACCTTCATCTGTTCATATACAGTAGAATATATATAATATTCATCTGATCATATGCTTTAGAAGTATATAATCTTCATCTGATAATATACAGCAGACTGTATATAATCCTCATCTGATAATATACAGCAAAATGTATATAATCTTCATCGGATCATAGCCTGTAAAATGTAATTAATCTTCATCTGATCATTACCTTAGAATGTATATTATCTTCATCTGATCATATACAGTAGAATGTTTATAATCTTTATCTAATCATAACCTGTAGAATGTATATTATATTCGTTTGAATATGTAGAATATATATAACCTTCATTTGATAATATACAGAAGAAACTATATAACCTTCATCTGATCATAACCTGTAGACAGGATATAATACACATCTGATCATATGCTGTAGAATGTATATAATCTTTATTTGGTAATACACAGTAGGATGTAAATAGTCTTCATCTGATCATAACCTGTCATCTGATCATAACATGTAGATTGTATATAATCATCTGATCATAATCTGTAGAATGTATATAATCTTCATCTGATCATAATCTGCAGAGCATATATAACATGTAGAATATATGTAAATAAAATACATATAACAAAACAGATTTTACCTGACAACAGAATTTTTGGAAAAGGCGGTAATAGTGAAAAGTATTCATTCCGGTTTCAACAATTCTAACTGTCAATAGATTTTTTATTAATTCAATGTCTACGCCTTTGGTTATGACATTAAAACGTTTCAAGAATTATTTCAGTATTCCATAAGCCTGAAATGATCCACTTATTAGTTTGGATTATAAGATTTGCCAAATGTAGCTTTGATAAATTTCGTAGAATCGCGGACCGCGCTTGAAATAGCCTCAATGGATAGAAATAAAAAATGTCCATGTACTAAAATCATAAGTTCAAACACGTGAATCATAGAAACATTGTCAAATCCGAAATATTTAGATATAACAGAAATAGACTCCCTTATAAAAATGTCAGTAGGTGCTCTCGAGTAGTAAAATGGTAAACAACTTGCTTATATCAATACCAAAAATAACAACAGTTAAATATCATTTGCTCGTTATACTGGTATGTGCTAATTAATAGCAAAATTTAGCTCGTCGAAACTTTTCTTATAAAGTGTGCTAAAACCAAAAATAACAACAGTTAAATATCATTTGCTCGTTATACTGGTATGTGCTAATTAATAGCAAAATTTAGCTCGTCGAAACTTTTCTTATAAAGTGTGCTTGTAAACAGTATATACAAACCCATTTCAGCTCAGTTCAGTTCGATTCTCCTAACGACATTCCCCAAGTGGCTCAGTGGTACGTAACCATAGTTGCACGCACTTGGCGCCGGCGCGAAGTATAAACCCATTAATGCCTAGCGTCCCATTTATAGGACAAAGACAAATAGTGCAGACCCAGATCAGACGCCGCAAAACGCACATTTTTCTTTTCAGATTTAAAGTTATCAAATTTTGACTGGTCAACCTGTTTTTTTTTTGTTTTTTTGGTTTTTTTTTTTTTTTTTCTGTCCGAATTTAGACTTGCCTCGTTTGTGTGGACGCTGCTTTGTTGAAGTTTTCTGTAGATCACGCACACATTTGAATCTTTACCAGCATTCATTTAGGGGATAACTGTATTCAAAATTGTCATTTGGGGAGGTAAATCGTCGGTTTTATGGTCGGAAATTTCGTTTTACGGCGACGCGCCAGCGGAGCCGTAAAACGCAATTTGCGACCATAAAACCAACGATTTACCTCTCCAAATGACAATTTTCAATAAAGTTATACCCATTCTAATGCACTTTTCACATTTTCACCTTTAAAAGTGTGCTACTTTGCACCCGTAGCAAACGCTGTCAGCGACGTAAAACCAGACGTCAACCAATGAGAAGCGACGTTACGTAATGACGTCGTGTTTGCGACAGAATATGGCAGCATTCGGAACTCCTCGGCCAATTACATGAATCAGACGGAATTGGCCGAGCGGTGTTCCGATTGTATATCGCAGAATATACTGTCGCAAATTTTTGACGTTATCCAATCAGACGTCGCAATACATACGTAAGTGCATTAGAATGTTTTTTTAATTGCTTTTGTGATAGTTCATTGGTTCTTGCAATATCTAGGCCTATACGTTTTTTCTAATGTCAACTCGTTTCCTTCATTAATCAGTTTTTCTCTGACTTTTGTGGACTTTACGCCAAACACAATATGCTCCCTGATCAGTTCATCCTCGACTGCTGCCTGATAAGCACATTCTTTAAATAATACTTTCAACTCAGTGCACAAAATGTTCAAATGAATCTTCTGATTCATGAACTTTGGATTTAGATTAATACCTCGAATAGATATTGTTGGATTTTGTTTTGCAATTATTTTCAAATTTCTCAAAAGTACAGCAAGTTTTTTCTTTTAGTCTGCTGTTAAATCCCATGTTGAATAGATCGCCAGAATAAATCATTTTATCATATGACGTCGCATCTGAGAGTTTAATAAAGCCATGCATTAAAAACGATAATCCACTAGTGGATTTAATATGCAAATTACGTCGTAACGTCATACGTTGACGACCATTAAAACGCCGCGTTTTCTAATGGCGAAAGCATAACGTTTTAGTGCAGTTTTTGCTAATAAAATGCGATTTTAGTGTCATATGATAAATAGAATATTGCATTCGTGCTCCTGTATTACTGAATTTATTAAACTCGTTGGGGGAAAACCGATAAGATGCTCGGCATAGCCTCGCATCTTATCTTTTTCCCCAACTCGTTTAATAAATTCAATAATACATGAGCACTCATGTAAGATCCTCTATAAATAATTAAACTTTTCTAGTTCTGATTTTCCTTTAAAAGGTCTACCAGACATAATTTTCCAATGTCCCTTGAATGATTTAAAAGCTGCTGGCAAATCCTTTGTCTCCCCGTGAGTCTATTTCCGGATATGCTACTGTTTTGTCATACTTTAAGTTTTTTAATCCTTTTTTTTCGTTTTACAAAAAGAAAGTTGACAAGTTAAATCTATCTTTTCACAATAGACGTACTGTCATGTTATTTATCGTGGACGCAAGTGCGCTCTATCTGACACCATATTATGTTCGGTTCTTCAGAGACAACAACAAGAGGCTAGCTGAACAAGGACTCATTTTATTTGCATAAAGCTGGCTCTTATATAGCTACTAAGAATACACACATAAAAGTATGATAAGCATAACAACAACCCACTGAAGGAGTACGATCAAACTTCACAGAAAGTTAGAAGTATGTAAAGTGCAAGATTTTTGTTCTCACACCCAATGTCACGGATGCAACAAATGTAGGACATTTCGGCCACGGACGTTTCGGCCTAGGAAATTTCGGCATAGGACAGTTAGGCCATGGACATTTCGGCCGATTACATTTTGGCCACAGACGTTTCGGCCAAATCTGAAAAAATGGGTAAATGAAAATATGTTACTGTAAACCATTTAACATGACATACATGTATATGGTTTTTTGCATACATGCCACAAAAATGTGTGACTGGGCTCAAAATAACTCCAACCATATCTTTTAAAGTAAAAAACGGGTGTACCACAGATTCATCAACCACATGTTTGCATATAAAGATATTATATGCATCACATGATTGATAATGGCCTGACTGGCCCATGTGTAGGGATGGCAAATGTGCCAGATTATGCTCGAATTAACTTTAAAGTTTTAAGGGTTATAAACTAAACAAACAAGTCTTAACCAAATATCATATAAGGCCCTAGTTCAAGTAGTTGAAATAATTGTTCACCGTGTTTTTCACCTTGAAAATGCTCACAATGACTTTAAAGATGTTGAAGGTCCATAAAACATCAAGAGAACAGCAACAAATCATTGGAGTTCATTAAGACTAGCTTTAAGTTTCTCATATGACTACTGACCGTCCCAAGGCGGTAGTTTCGTTGCGGTTTCATTTGTTTTATGTTCGGTGCTGTTTAATTTATTGTGTTCTCATTTTAACCCTTCTGTAATAAAAATAGAAAATAGGTAAAAACAGTTGTTAAATGTTTTTCGTATAATTTGCATAGTCTGTTGTAACCCTTCTGTTGGTCTAAATTATTTAGTTCAATAAAGATAGCTGAGTTGCCACCTATTTGGGAAAGAGCTGCTGACTCGGCTTATCACTTGTAATTTATTGTTTGTTGGGATGTCTTTGTCAATCTTTCACTTTGATGTTGGGGATAGGGTTTGGGATCTGATTCAGTCAGTTCCTGAAGTGTAGTTACTCTTTAAATTTAATTAATTTAATTATAAAAAGTAATTTTTAGATAAAGGCCGAAATGTACACCCGTGACAATTTCTGTGGCCGCAATGTCCATGGCCGAACTGTCCTAGGCGGAAACGTCCTAGGCCGAAGTGTCCATGGCCGAAATGTCCGAGCATCAGATACAACACAGGCCAATGGTTGAAAGCTCCCAAACATCTGAAGGGCATAGCCATAGTCAATGTCACAACCAGGGGTCAAAGCTCAGTTTAAGAAGGCTTTGGGGCGTTTGTTACATACTGTAATATTTTTTCAGACATTTGCTTCTCTGCTCGATATTTTTGCAGATTTAAGCTTAAAATCAGTTTATTTTTTTTTTCAAATCATTATGGTTAATCACTTCACTCTGAAAGTAAGAACGAAATTGTTATGATTTTTAAAAATCTTGATGCAGTTACAAAAAAGAAATAATAGAAAATAAAAACGACATTTTTTTATCATACCGTTTTAAAATAAAAGTTCTTATCTTTGATGTCTTTAACGCTCGATTTTAATTTTGTGAAATGCACGTGCCTTATTGATCTTAAAAAGGTCTAGGATTTTATGAAGTTGAGCCAGTTACCAGAAAACTTTGCCACTGCTAGCCTTGCCACTGTATAAACCATTAAAACAATTACCATAGTCGAATATGACACCCCAAGGGCATAGCTACCTACGCAAATAAGCAGTTGAGTATTGAAATTTTGTCAATTGACAAAATTTCAACGCGCAGCTGCGTATTACATGTAGTAAGCTGAAAATGTGTATATTGCACAAGATTTCAGCACCGGCAATAAATATGACAATATGAAAATATTTTAGAGGTTAAAGCCTTAGAATTCCCCTCAAAAATAATGAAACGGAGGATTATTGTGCGCATCATATAAATGTCCCTAGCAATGCACGCGCACATTTTGTTTTATTTCAGCCTTGTGACGTAAGTTTGGCTATTGGTATTTTGCGGAAAGGAAAGAAACAGATACTAGCCTCCGCCTCCCCTGTACCCATGTTGTTGCTCGTAACAATATTCCCCAAGTGACTCAGCGGTACGTAACCACAGTTGCACACACCTGGCGCTGAGTGTCCGTCTACCTCTGTACCCACCACCCTTCCGGTTTTTTAAATTTGCATATTACTTTACGGATAAAGCACATTGATAACCTTCCTTGTCAGTCTTATACGTCAACATTGCGATTTTTTCCGTAGAATTGATTTGTTCCATTCCGTTCCGTTCCGCAAAATATAGGCCTATACCAATAGCCCCTAAGTTTCAAATTATTTGATATTTGTGGAAGGAGAAGATCCCATCTTAAAACCGAATAAGTACGGTATGGCCCTGTGGTGTTTCCTCGACAGAAAAAAATTAAATGAGCCAAGTCATGTGATTTCCAATAATGTGGCAATTTTGTCATGTGATACTTAAATCATACTACCCATTTTAAAAGGGTAAACAGAGACCTAACTTTTGACTCTATGTCTTGGGTCAATCCATATTTGGCTAGTGTGACAAGCAAAGACTCTGATCAGACTGCACTTATGTGCAGTCTGTTCAGAGCCTATGTTTGTCATCAATGTCACGTTGTTGGAAATCACGTGAAAGGGCGAAAGACAGTTTCGCACAATACACCTGTCAAACAAAACGATGATAATGAAAACAAGGAAATAGGAGCAAAGTTGTACGTATTTTTTAAAAAAATGAACAGGAAAAAAATATTCTTTCACATATTATTGCTGCTTTAGTTCACCAAGGTTCAACCGTACCAGAAGCTCATGACAGAGATCAGTACAAGGATGGGAAAGAAACTTAAAACTGCCATATGGCGTGTGAGTACACTTCCAGGGTAATCGACTGTCCATATATTGCCCCCCACCCATCCCCACCCACCCCGCCTCCTCCCCAACCCTTTAAATAGGGATCAACACTTAGAGGACAGAACTGAGTATAGTAGGAAGAAATTCGTTCCTCTAGGAAAAATCAGCTCATAAAGGGAAGAATTTACTCTTCTTTCCTTTAACAGTAGACCCCTTTTTGAAAGTATTTCATTTCAGAGGCAAGCAGACAGTAGAATACCTTTGGTGTCCCCTTTTGTAAAAGTGATGATAAAACACCAAGATGTGTCCATTTACCTTTTTGCCTAATGACTATGAACAAACCGCCAAGGGCAATAACTCTTATCGGGAAGTATCTGCCTCCATTCTTATAGGAGAAAGGAGGCCCGGTAGCTCAGGGGGTTAAGCGTTAGCCTGCTGATCTAGCGGCACCGAGTTCGTTTCCCAGAGACAGCAATTTTTACATAGAAGCGAGTACAAGAATCAATAATAATGGGTTAGATTATTATTGCGTATTGATAGAGCACTATTCAGAAACAGTCAAAGCAGGTAACGTGACCTAAGGTAATACATAAAAGACTATGGGGTCTACACCCCAATTTCGCATCGGCGACAAAAAGTCTTTTGGATCCTCAAATTCTATGAATACTTATTTTTTTTAATAATTTTCCAAACTGAAAACATCCACTTTGGTAGTCTTCTTATGGTGTTTACATTTCTCAGCTTATTCGCTTCGCTAGGGTGTCTAGTCATCTGGTTGACTTCAATGCTCGTAATAAAAGTTTAACTGCCAAGCTTTTACAGCAGGGGTATCGGTATCATAAACTTCGGAAAGCTTTTTCTAAATTTTATCGTAGACACTTTGAATTGGTTTCTAAATATAATATAGGGTTAAGGTCACTTTTGCAACAAGGCCTATCGGAATTTTATGGTGACTTAGTATATAAATTACGCAAACTCGTAGGGAAAACAGAATTTCCCGATCAATTTAAGAAAATCATCATACGATTTAAACGCATTGGCTATATAACATAGATGTAATACGACAGTCTGCATGAGTGGTTAACCCAATCACGGTTGACAACTTTGCTGTCCTCTTTAATTGCACGCCGGTGGGTCGGGGTTCGGACTCTATGATAGCCCCTACATAAAGCTATATATTGGTTGGTTGAGGCCGGGTCTGTTTCTTGGCCCACCGGGGTTCAACTGGTGGTCTTCTTTTGCTCCAGTACTCCAGTGGTGTTGCTGACGCCCCAGGGATCTCCGTGTGTCTCAACACGTTTTGGCTGTCGAGTCCTCATCCTTGCTTCATCACGGTCTTTTCTTGATCTTAATTGTTGACCGTGATGACTCTCTGATGAGTTAGGGGACCTCCATACGAACCGAACTACCAACTAGTTTTGTGCACCGCAGCGGAGGGTGAGGGTGAAGGTTTGGGCCCAGTAAAACCGGTTTAACCCCCCCCCCCCCCAGTAGTTATTACTGACCGTCCCAAGGCGGTACTTTTGTTGCGGTTGCATTTGTTTTATGTTCGGTGCTGTTTAATTTATTGTGTTCTCAGTTTAATCCTTCTATCATAAAAATAGAAAATAGGTAAAAATAATTGTTAAATGTTTTTCATATAATTTGCTTAGTCCGTTGTAACCCGTCTGTTGGTCTAAATTATTTAGTTCAATAAAGATAGCTGAGTTGCCATCTATTTGGGAAAGAGCTGCTGACTCGGCTTATCACTTGTAATTTATTGTTTGTTGGGATGTCTTTGTCAATCTTTCCCTTTGATGTTGGGGATAGGGTTTGGGATCTGATTCAGTCAGTTCCTGAAGTGTAGTTACTCTTTAATTTTTATTCCGTTAGTTTTAAGCTGTAGGGCCCTTGCAAATGTCACCATCAGAGGAACAATTTAACTCGCCACACAATGGTATCGTTTACGCATACCGTTTCGGTCGTCTTTAATAAAACAGCATAAAAATAGTTTCTGTATCTTGTTAACTAAGGGATTAGACGGCTATCGTAATAAACTTTGCATAAAAAGAGCCAGTCATTACTTTGCTGGATTCGTGCGAAATTTGGGTGTCGACCCTTTGTCTACTTTCAATTTACTCTAGGTAACGTGACAATCTTAAACGTATCTTCATTCATACTGAAGGTTTCTATGATTATTCATTTGATGAATTGTAACAGTTTTTTTTTTTGTTCATCTACTTATTTTTCTTAATTCTGCTTTCTTAAATGTTTTAATATCCCTTACTTTTTGTGAGCAGTATAGGAGAACGTCTTAGAGAAAGAATTTGCTCTCTTTAGAGCCAATGTTCTTCGCTAAAAGTAGCCCGCCTTTGAGAAGAAATTTACCTAACACTGGACCAAATGCTTTTTTTCCCTGAAGTTGTCTCCCTTTTTAACCCTTTAATTAGATGAGTCCATTTGTCTTTTCAGGGGTGTCTGGTTTAGTTTGTTTTTATCATTTTTATATTATTTTAAGAAGAAACACCCATTTGTAGTATGCAGATAGTGCAGACCCTGATCAGACGCCACGTTTTGCGGCGTCTGATCCGGGTCTGCACTGTTTGCCTATGTCCTATTTATGGGCCGCTAGGCATTAATGGTTAAACATGGCGGCCAAAGAATGGAGGTGTAGTAGAACACCTGAACTTAGAAACTATTGTGGTTAGTCGTAACCTATCAAACGCAACTTAAACAAGAAATACGAGGGGAGTTAGTTCAATAAGTTTGTAGAACTCGGGGTTTAACTCACAGATTGGAAGATGGTTTCAACATTATTTTTCACTTGGCCCACTTTTCTGTTAAGCAGTCTATGCCTTTGAAATAAAAGTCGTCTATTTGTTCCTCAAACCAAGCCTCTGTAGCAACCTTGAGCTCATCATCGTCCCGAAATCTCGTTCCACGCAAGTGGGACTTCAAATTTCGAAACAGATAATAATCACTTGGGGCCAGGTCTGGACTGTATGGCGGGTGATTTAACTGCTCGAACTTGCACTCACGAATAGCCGCTTGTGCAGGTTTCTGGGTTACCACCTGGCAGGTACTTTTGACATGCCTAAATGTTCATGAATTATAGTGTAAATACTTCCATTAGAAATACCACATTCTGAAGCAAGTTCGGCAACTTTGATTCGGCGATCGTTTAGCACAAGACTCTCAACACGGTCGATCATCTCCTAGCTGATGACATCAGCAGGGAGACCTGGCCTTGGGTCATCTTCTAAGGAGTCTCGCCCTCGTTTAAATTCTGCTGACCACTTTACCACTGTGGAATACTTTGGGCTACTATCACCATACACATCAGCCATGCGCTGATGGGTTTCTTTGGCGTTTGCACACTCCTTAGTGAGGAACTTTATGACTGCCCTGAACTCAATATTCTGACTTTCCATTTTTGCCTATGGGTACTATAGGTTTTCAAACAAAAAGTAAGAGCAACAAGAAATGTTACAGTGTGTAACAAATGCCCCCGAAGGCCCCTAACACCTGGTATTTGACCCCTGACCTTTGACTGTGAACTTGACCTTGGTTATGGAAACCTAAATTTTGCGCATGACACAACATATCATTTTGATTTACCTTTCGGTAAAATTTGATTAAAATTGCTTCAGCAGTTTCTGAGATATCTTGCACACAAGATTTGTAAGAGACAATATTATGACCTTTGACTGTGACCTTGATCTTGGTCATGAGAACCTAAATGTTGTGCATGACACAACTTCTCATTTTGGTTTACCTTTCTGTAAAATTTGATTCAATTCGCTTCAGCAGTTTTTGAGATATCTTTGATACAAGATGTGTGGGAGACAAAGTTATGACCTTTGATTGTGACCTTGACCTTGCTCATGGGAACCTAAATTTTGTGCGCTACACATCTTCTCATTTCAATCTACCTTTTTGTAAAATTTGATTCAATTCACTTCAGGGGTTTTTGAGTTATTGCGGACACGCGAGACAAACTTATGACCTTTGATTGTGTCCTTGACCTTGGCCGTGGGAACCTCAATTTTGTGCGCGACACACCTTCTCATTTTGGTCTACCTTTCTGTGAAATTTGATTCAATTCACTTCAGGGTTTTTTGCATTATTGCGGACACACAATTTGTAAGGGTCAAACCTATGACCTTTGATTGTGACCTTGACCTTGGTCGTGGGAACCTAAATTTTGTGCGCGACACACCTTCTCATTATGGTTTACCTTTCTGTGAAATTTGATTCAATTCACTTCAGGGGTTTTTGATGTATGGCGGACACACGATTTGTATGGGTCAAACCTATGACCTTTGATTGTGACCTTGACCTTGGTCACGGGAGCCTGAATTTTGTGCGCGACACACCTTCTCAATTTGGTCAATCTTTCTGTGAAATTTGATTAAATTCCCTTTAGCGGTTTTCAAGTTATGGCGGACACACGATTTGTAACGGACGGACGGACGGACGGACAGACGGACGGACGGTGCGATTTTAATATGCCACCCGAAGTTCCTTCGGGGGCATAAAAAAATGAACGTGTTGACTGAACGGCTGTTATCATTCAACTGATAAAGGTTTAAGATTTTAATTTTACCTCACTGCAGCTGGTGTTGTGCCGTGTGGCGGCCGTAAAACGTCTCCCCGTACATCATCCATAGTGCAGATTATATTTTATTTACATCCTTTGAGATCAGAGGATAGATTCTGAGAAATCTAAAATTTTAGACCGATTTAGACTATCATTCTAGATCATCGTCTTTTATATTATTTGGATCCATTTGAAATTAATCAGTCTTTGAATCGACTGTCAAATTAAAATTAGAAATTACAGTATGCTTTTTTCTGGTTTTGTCACCAGATATTGTCAGGGTCACTGACGAGGCTTTATTAGTCGAAACTACGTAGTCTGGTCCATGTTCCTACTTCTGTATGTATTCTCTGCTCTTGAAGGAACTTTTTAAGATTTTAATTACACTGCCCAAAAATGAAAAAAAAAAGAAATCTTGAATGGTATAGAAAAATACCGAGTTCTACGAACTTATTGAACTCCCCTCGTATCTTTAAACAAGAAATATCTTTAAAAAAGACAACCGGCTTAGATTAAACAGAAGTGTGTATTGTATAATATGTATGAGTCAGGTACATGTAAGATATCGAATGTGCTGATCAGATTGTACGGATGCGCATGTTGATATGCATATTTGGTATTGGGGTTTCGATTTCGGAAATGCTGGTGAATTTTGATTGGGGTCTGTCTGTGTTGCACATAACAATGAGGATTGGTTGGTTGACCGCCCCACATATGACATTAAAAGTTTCGAAGTTCCAGTACAACACCACCAACTAAGCCAGTAACAATTATTTAATTTCGTTTTCTGTGTCAATTTATCTTGTTGGTTTTATAACTTACATGAGCGACATAACAGGCGAAATGTGTTCTTTGGCAAAAAGCGATTTGGAGGAAATATCTAGATTCATCAAGACACGGTTTATAGGCCAACAGTCGAATGAAAGTGAAAGTAGAAAGCGAAAGTAAGCTACTGACATCGAAATCCCAGGTGTATTTATATATGCCAACGAATTATACTCAAAATGTAAGTCAATAGTAAGGTTATATGGCTAAAGCCGAAAAAATATAATCGGCTTAGTTTAAATAGAAGTTGTGTATTGTAATATGTATGAGTCAGGTACATGTTAGGTATCGAATGTGCTGATCAGATTGTACGGATGCGTATGTTGATATGCATATTTGGTGTTGGGGTTTCGATTTCGGAAATGACGGTGAATTTTGATGGGGTCTGTCTGTGTTGTACATAACAATGAGGATTGATTGGCTGACCGCCCAACATATAACCTTAAAATTGTCGCAGTGCCAAAACAACATCAACAACTAAGCCAGCAACAATCACTTAACTTCGTCTTCGATTTCTGTGTTAAGTTATTTGTTGGTTTCATATTTTACATGAGCGATATAACAGGAGAAATGTTCTTTGGCAAAAATCGATTTGGACCGAAATACAGTATCTAGATTCATCAAGATACGGTTTATAGGCAAAGGGTCAAATGAAACTGAAAGTAGAAAGAGAAAGTGAAAGTAAGCTACTTACATCAAAATCCCAGGTGTATTTATATCGGCCTATGAAATACTTAAAATGTAGGTCAATAGTAAGGTTATACGGCTAAAGCCGAAAAAGTTAGTACATGTATTTTTTAGTAATAATGTCCATGGCTTGTTGTCGAGCCGCGACACGATAAAACCAACAAAGTGGCATATGCGCTCAGCGAAGACTCTACTCTCTCGATACTGAAGACGATCATTTTGATCATTACCTCAGGTGTGGTGGGTGACTAAATTTAGAATTTAGCTCAGGGAAAAACAAGCTTTCGGGGTGGGCCATTAAAACTGTTTACAAGAAGTAGATCAGAGGGATGCTAAAACGCTTTTCTCAGGACCGATAATCTAAATAAGGGCCTTAAACTCCTCAGCGGTTTTGGCAGAAACCGCCGAAGAGGGGAGACTATTCCACACAGGAATAGTCCTGGGGAAAATGAATTTTTCAGGGCATCACTATACGCAAGGTATCTAGTGTATTGTGAGTCATAGGATGCCCTAGTCCTTCTCGACATTGGTACTGGGGTCAAGTACTTATCCTTCTCAAGGGACATTGTACCAGAATGAATATTGTAAAAGAAGGTTAAGGAGGACTGCTCCCGGCGGGCCACTCAAGCTCGTCCAGCATATCGCCGACACTACTTGTGTTCCGCCATCGCCTGCAGGTCCACATGGCAGCTGTTCTCTGCACCTTCTCAACCTGCTAAATCTGAAATTTATGATAGGGATGCCAAATAGGTGCTGCATACTCTAATTGAGGGCGAAACAATGTTTTGTATGCAGCTTCCTTAGTTTGCCGAGGTGCCAGTGTCAAATTGCGCCGAAGAAATCCCATTGTCTTGGTTGCCTTGCTTGATATTTCTGAAATATGTTGACCCCAATCCAAATTGTCTGTATTCGTTATACCGAGACGGCGGACTGAACCTGTTCCAATCGAGTAATTAAATTGTGTATTTGCTTGCTAGAGAAGTGCCGAGTCATCCTCATAGAATGACATTTGGCAACATTAAATTTCATTTGCCAATCGGTCTCCCATTGTGCGAGGCTGTTTAGGTCATCTTGCAAGATCTGGCAATCCATGGGGGAGAAGATATTCCTATACAAAACGCAATCATCAGCAAAAAGACGAACAGATGACCTGATGTTGTCTGGAAGATCATTAATCAGATCACTCAGTTCAGCCTGGGCATTTGCACTGTCTGATCAGAGTCTTCGCTGTCCCCTTGGAGCTAGCTAAGACCTTTAGCTATCTTTTAAGCGCACAGCATGCAAAGGCTTTGATCAAAGTGGTTAGCTGCCCAGTCTGATCTGAGTCGTCGCTGGGCGCAAATTCCACTTTGTTGGTTTTGTCGTGTCGCGGCTCTATTACATGTAGGTGAAGCTGATCTGATCTAGAGAACTGCATGTACACTGTAAAAAGTTCCATAGATTTTACGATAGAATACCTGGCAACCAGCTGCCAGTCCATTTCCCGTTATTTTTACGGGCGCCCGTAAAAATTGGCATAATCATCACACAGAGTAAGATAGAATAAGACAGGTATTGCTTTGGTCATAAAGCCCTTCAACATTATAAAGGTACTTTCGAGTGCGGTCAGGCAACATTACTCTACCATATCGAGATTTCAAAAATGCTGTACAGGCAGACGCCCGTAAAAATAACGGGAAATGGACTGGCAGCTGGTTGCCAGGTATTCTACCGTAAAATCTACGGATTTTTTACAGTGTATTAGAATAAAGATTGTCTCACTCGTCCATTTCATCATTTTTCAGAAATAACCGGCACTCTTTATCAAAATAATATCGTTCGACAGTGTTATGTATTTCAAATAAACTTTTAAAGTTAAATGTAAACAGCAAAAAAAAAACAACATTAAAATGAATATTTACAGTAAACTTTTACAGTTACACTGTAAAAACACTGTAGATTTTACGGTAGAATAACTGGAAGCCAGCTGTTAGTCCTTTTCCCGTTATTTTTACGGGCGTTTGCCTGTAAGACATTATTGGAAATCACGAAAAGGAAGTTTTATGCAAACTTGGCGCACTCGAAAATAACTTTGTATTGTTGAAGGGCTATCTGACCAAAACGACACCTGCTCTATTCTGTCCCACTCTGCTTGATGATTTCTGCAATTTTTACGGGCGCCCGTAAAAATAACGGTAAAAGGACTGGCAGCTGGTTGCCAGTTATTTTACCGTAAAATCTACCGTTATTTTTTGCAATGTAGGTTTCCTCAAATATATTTTGCAGAGGGCTTTGACTCTTCTAAACTAAGACTTTGATTGGCTATACATTATTTTTGCTTTTTGCGACCACCTCAAATAAAACCTTCTTCCTAAAAATAGAACGTCGCGCGGTTAAAATTAAAACTGTTATTGAAATGAAGCGCAACCTCAAAAAAAAATCTTCAGTTGTCGCATTTTCTACGTAAAAGAATCAGATCAAAAACACTTAGTGCATACGCGCAGACCATATAGAGTATTCCCTGTTTCCAGCAATAATCTATGGATCCCGAGGAATGTTGAAAGCAAAGAAACTGATTGGACTACGCCAACGAGCAGGCTAATCGGAGCCTTCGGCTATAACGAACCCAGCCTCTTGTAGCGTGTTTTAAAAATGTTTGCGTCACGCAAAAAGATGGCTTAAACGTATTTGCGAATAGCAAAAACTCAAACCAGACTGTGAATCCTTACAGTTTAAACAGAGTTCTGTTTTTGCGCCTGAATATTCTTTAGATCTCATACATGCTATGTGTGCCGCGGAACGCCAAAGGCTCTGGCCAGACTGCGCGCATGCGCAGGCTGGTCTTAGCCTTTGCTGTTCGCATGTGTTAAGGACTCTTTTTGTGTGTTTCAATTAGCCCGTCATGCATATAATATGATTTTCTTCCTTAATGGAAACCAAATGGAGCATTTCGCGTGAAATTAATTCTGATCAGTTCAATATGCTTTGTTAAATGGAGTCTTTTACACGTACTGAGACTGTTTAATAGAAAGCAAAAAGCGACCCCAGAACATATGTGAACAGCAAAAACCAAGATCAGCCTGTTCGCACATGTTCCGAGGTCGGTTTTTGCTGAGCACCACTGGGCAATCATTTTGCAGGTAGATGTAGTGCTACATGCGAGTAAAAGAAACGTTCTTGTTAATACGACGGCAGTGCGGTTCTTTTAACAGTTCAAGGTTTTTCGGTAAATTGGGCTATTGGCAGAAAGACTGGAGAACATCCTAGCTTCTTTTGCTTCATGTTCGAGCTCACAACACTCGAATTAGAGGCCTAGACCGTTAATCCCACAGTGGTTAATCCAAGGTATGAGCGTGATTACATGCCTAATATGTAGGTACTGAAATAGTGACAATGGAGGAATGTCGTATTTTAAAATGAGCCTAACAATAGCTGCCACTGCTTTTTCCCCATTTTTTCATGGTGCAGCAGTGGAGTCAAGACTGCACATCGAATAAGACAGAGAAATGTTGACCTTTAAAGCGCTATAAAGGCAAACAACAACAAAAATCTGCAAAATATCATAAAATGTTTCAGCAAAGCCATATATCGTAGTGGGAATTCAAAGTCGAGAAAGCAAACAGTTTAGATCCAGATTTTGAGCCGCCTCATCTGGATCTAAGCCAGTATTTGCAAATTCAACTATTTTCTAGTTTCGCGCTTTAAGAGAATACAGCTTATGTAATTCAATCGAATCCAAATGCTCGACAATGTCTGTGATATATCATTGACCTAACACTGTCATCGCGTCGAAACACTCAGTCTCAGACTTTCACGCCGTTATCTGAAATAATTACCTAATAAAATATTTATTATTCATTTTGCAAAACAAGGTGTCTCGCTGTGCCTCTCCAAACATCTCGCTACTTAAATGCCACTCCATTTCGGAAAATTACCTAGCCCCATGGTGCTTCGTTGAATGATAAATGAAGTAGAATCGACTATCAGTTCTTTTGACGTGTCGTAGCTGGTTCTAATAGACCTTCTTGTATTTTGTGACACTCTAGTTCCCAAGCGGCCCGTTTGTTGTCATGGGTATACCCGCATGACAGGATGCTATTGGTTATTTTGTCGTCGCTTATGACAATGACAATGAGTTAATCGACTAGTTTGCGTGCGGATCATTACTTTCGACGTCTTTGGTAATGAATAGGAAAAAATGATAAATTCTTGGGAAATTCTTCCGAAACTGGACTGGATGAACGACAGCAAATTACGTTGTAAACATTCTTATGCACTTCATTCAATAAAAAAGCGTCGTTGCAAACACTGACTACTCAGAACAGGGCTTGGTACCCGTCTGAACTATGGTCCTAACGAAAACCCAATAAGAAAGAGGGATGGACGTACGGACGCACGGTGCCAGGAGTGTACGCTCCGCTGAGCCTCCCGGGGAACATCGTCATGAGAATCGAAACAACAACGACGAAAAAGAGAGATAGTGCAAAAAGGGACCATGAGAAAGAGTCACATTAACATAAACATCACACCAAATAGATCTACATATAATCGACAAAACTGCTGCCGTGAAAAGAGCAGTAACCTAACCAACCATACGTAAAATATAGGGCGTTTATCAACTGCTAAAATTTTATAGGAATCATATTTTATATACATGTACTACTTATCATTGTTATATACTACTCAACGCTTGATAGGGACCACTTTTATAATGTCTATGTGAACAAAAATGGATTTACAAAAGCAGCTAAGTCAAAAATCTCCAGTAAGGCGTACTACTGTATTGAGGATACTCCCGAGATATAAAACGGAACCTATGAGCCGGAGCACGAGAAAACCAACAAAGTGGTTATGCGCCCAGCTCAGACTCAGATCAGACTGGGCATTCGCCCAGTCTGATCAGAGTCCTTGCTGTGGAGGTAGCCTTTGCTACCCTTAGAGCGCTTAGCGAATAGTCTGATCGGACTGGGCGGATTCCCAGGCTTATCTGAGTTTGTGCTAAGCGCACAACCACTTTGTTGGTTTTCTCGCGTTGTGGCTCATATTGCATTGTATTGTGTCTCGGCAAGACGGTTTTAATGAGGGGTCACAACATATTTTTCTCTGCAGAAAAACGAAAACCATCCCTTAATTATCTCTGTTACCCTTCATACTGGCGCACTGCAGTGTCACGCAAGATCAGTTTGACTACATTCTTTCAAATGATGATTAATAACGAATCAAGCGGTCCACATTCTTTTATGCATCTACAGTAGACAGTTTCCAGAAACGTCATGATCTTGCAAATCCCGGCTGCTAAGCAACCGAAGACTACTAACATGAAAGGTGTGGCGGTGGCTTCTAGTTAACTGTCTAAGTTTCTTTAGCTCGGTTCCGAATCTCGTAGAAATTTGAATTTTGTTGGGTGATAGGAAAAAATATTCCGAAGTGAGTGTATGGTACTAAAGCTAAGCTATTATTATCAGTCAAGATATTATTACTGTTTCAAGAAAAAGAAATGAGCCGCGACACGACAAAACCAACAATGTGGTTGTGCGCCCAGCGCAGACTCAGTTCAGCCTGGGCATCCGCCCAGTCTGATCAGAGCTTCACTGTCCGCATGAAGGTAGCTTAGACCCTTAGCTACCCTTTGAACCCTTAACGAAGAGTCTGATAAAACTAGGCAGATACCCAGGCTGATCTGAGTATGCGCTGGGCGCACAACCACATTGTTGGTTTTGTCGTGTCGCGGCTCAACTATGCTTTTCGTGGAATCTACAGTATTTTATAAAATGAGTCTTTCAAAAAGATGCACTCTCAACTACTGAACCCTTTCCTAAAATAATATTATTTATTTGTTATCAAATTGTTTTTGCGAGATGCTGGAATGTAAAATGTAAAGAAACTATAAAAGGTTAGTCTCGTTTACACCATTTGCAGCCTCCAAAACAAACAAAAAAATCGAGACATAGGTTCAAAACTAGAAATGTACTACACTTCTGCAATAGTTATTTGTTGCCTAGCGACCACATTTGTGTGATAATGCGAAATTGTAATTGTCTGTTATTTGAGTTCTTATATACAAGACAATGGTTTTAAAACACAATGCTTTTATAATTTGAAAAAAAAATGTAAACAGAAATGCTGGGCATTACTTCCCTCACTTCTTGTGCAATACGTCGTGTTCATGCAGTGTTGCAACCAGCATCGCCTACACTTTTGCATTCAAATTCCTCCTATTTCTTAGAGGTATGTCCTATATATGATATGACATTTACCACATATGCCAATGTTATGCATGATCTGCTTATGATGCAATTTTATAACGGTTTTTGCAAGACTTCTTGGATGACCCTCGTATACTGATCTTAGAGCAACATGTGAAATTTAAATGAAGTAGGCCTATGGACTTAGAAGAGTGAAATACGGACTATGAAGTGTGAATTATGAATTATGAAGTATGAAGTGTAAAGTATGCCCTAGGAAGTATGAAAAATAAGGTATAAATTATGAAGTATGAACTGCGAACACGAACTTTGAAGTATAAACTATGAAGTATGAAGTGTAAGGTATGAACTGTGAAGTGAGAAGGATGAACTGCGAAGTATGAGCTGTGAACTATAAAGTATGAACTATGAAGTGTCAAGTATGAACTATAAAGTATGAACTGTTAAGTTTGAATGATGAGCTGTGAAGTGTGAATTTTGAACTGAGAAGTATGAAAATTGAAGTATGGACTGTGAAATATGAACTATGAAGTGTGAGGTATGAAGTATGAATTATGATGCATGAACTGTGAAGTATGAACTATGAAGAATGGACTGTGAAGTGTGAAACATAAACTATGAAATAAGAAATATGCAGTGTGGACTATGAATAGTGAAGTTTGAAGTGTGAAGTTTGAACTCTGAAGTGTAAAGTATAAACTGTGACGTGTGAAATGAATTGTGAACTCACCACCGGTCTTTCGTGCATCAGTCCTTTGTGTTATCCGCATACATAATTCTTATTTTTGGTTACAGGGTACTTGTTTTTCATCTGTTTCTTGTGAGTCGGAAAAACAGTTTACATTGAACTTTCAATAAGGTGATGACTTTTTTAAATAAAATAAGTTTGATAAAAATAAGTTTTTGATATATGCTTACATGGAACAAATGAAAAGAGGCCTTACGCTAGTGCGAACCACAGATCTAGATCACAGACCGCTTTTCACTCTACAGATTCCTCAGGAACTATCAAGTGACGCAGCCAACAGGGAAACTCTAATAAGACTGCATGTATGTGCAGGCTGGTTAAAGTCTTCACCGTGCACATTTGCACGTTAAAGTCCCTTATCACATGGCACTTTTTACATGAACAAAAAACAAAAATACTAATTTTCTTCTTTTTAGCTTTTATTTTATTTTTTTCTGAAGGGCTTAAAGGGCTGGATTTTGTTCTATCATTTTGACCCCCCCAATCTAATCCCCTCCAATAAACAAGTGATAAGAAAATCAAAGGCACCTCCTAATAACCTCATTTTTAGGGCCATAAAACAATGCAGTGCTGAAACCACTGCCTGCCTGTGGGGCCCCAGTGGGATAAATTCATGTAAAAGATGAGAACAATATATTCTACAATTTGTAAAATATTATTTGCTGATTAGTGGCAGTCAAAGAATACTCAAATATTAATTTTGAAAAAAAAAAGAAAGAAAAAAAAAAGAAAGAAAAAGAAAAGAAAAAAAATGAACTAAAAAAAGGAACTTAAGGAAGAAAGGAAAAAATAATAATTGAAAATTGAACATATCTTACAAATATTTTCTTGTATTATCACTAACTACTTTCACTTTTTTAATATATTTTCAATATGTTATTTTTTTATTTTACTTTCTTAAATTTTATTTACATATTTTTTTTTAATTTCTATATTTTTTTATTTTAATTATTTACTTTTTTTAAAGTAAGACAAATGGTCTGAAATGAATACATTGACCATTATAATAATGACAAGAGGAAAAAATATGCACAATTTGAAGAACAATTTTTTTCTCATGAATCACTTCATGGACCCAAAAGACTACAATTTAATTTGATTGCCAAATCTGTTTTTGAGCAGTTTGGTGACATTAAACATGTTTTTGACACCTTTTGAAAACAGTGAATTGGTCAAAGTTTATTTGTTTTTACAAGCGACACTGCAGTTTTGTTGGTTTAAGACTATGGATTTATCATTATCAATTTTTTGTTTCCACAGGGTAGATTATTTTATTTTGGCTTCTCTAGTAGTAAATTTGATTGTGAAAAGGGATAGATATGAACTTAGGATGTTGTAAACATTACCAGAATATATGTATCTAAAATGTTTTTCTACATCAGACTTTGGTGGATACTAATGCCAGAATTAAATCAAGGTATCTCAGTTATTGATTTTCCCCATTTTGGGCCTCCCAAAGAGACTGCTGGGACACTGGTCTGGAGAAGACAGGCTAAGCCAGAGAAGATTGTTTATTGGATTAGATAAGGATTACATAACTTACTAATGACAAAAATCCAGGTCTTTAAACAAAGGTGACAACCTACGTCATAGCAATCACATCTTTACCATCTGGTAAACAATTTGCTTCATTCACGTGTTGCGGACACTGATACAGTAGTGCGGTCGCGGGTATTACCGACTATAAGGCACAGTCAGTCGGTATTCCGAATAGTCTATAGGCAGTTCAGCAAAGACTGGTATCACAAACAGCAGCGTGCTTGATTATTTAAGCACTTGAATGACTATTTTTTGGCATGATGGTTAGCGTGAATTACCGACCATGGGAAGGTGTACCGACCAGTTATTGCGGGTATTTACCGAACACGTCTTGATTTAAAAAAATATATTACAAATAACACCGAAACCAGAAATACACCACCCTATTTTACTCTATACCTATCTCTATAATCTTGTCCTTGTTTCTCTCTCTCTCTCTCTTTTGTTTTGTTTTGTTTTTGAAACGAATACAACATTTGTGATTTCCATTTTTTTTTCGTCGACGGAGCTCTTTGAAAAGAATCTACTCTTAAAGAGGATAATTTGAGCCGCGACGCGAGAAAACCAACAATGTGGTTGTGCGCCCAGAGCTAACTCGGATCAGTCTGGGCAGCCGCCCAGTTTGTACAGACTCTTCGTTAAGTGCTCAAAGGGTAGCTAAGGGTATAAGCTACCTCCATGCGGACAGCGAAGACTGATCAGACTGGGCGGATGCCCAGGCTGATCTGAGTCTGCGCTGGGCGCACAACCACATTGTTGGTTTTGTCGTGTGCTCATTTGTAAATAGAGGATCTTACATGAGTGCTCATGTATTATTGAATTTATTAAACGTGTTGGGGAAAAAGATAAGATGCGAGGCTCTGCCGAGCATCTTATCGTTTTCACTAACGAGTTAAATAAATTCAATGAATTTATTAAAAGAGTTGGGAAAAAAGATAAGATGCGAGGCTCTGTCGAGCATCTTATCGTTTTCACCAACGAGTTCAATTAATTCAATAATACAAGAGCACGAATGCAAGATCCTATTTGTCATATGACACTAAAATCGTGTTTTATTAGCAAATTATGCACCAAAACGTCACGATTTCGCCATTAGAAAACGCGATATTTTATGGACGTCAACGCATAACGTTACGGCGTAATTTGCATATTTAATCCACTAGTGGATTATCGTTTTTTTATGCATGGCTTTATTACACCCTCAGATGCGACGTCATATGATAAATTATTTTCTTTACGAGTCCAGCCCATTGAGAAGGGAGCCATAAATAAAAAAAATCCGTCACGAGTGTCACTGTTCGGCATCACGAGGCTTGCCAAGTGATTTTTTTTCTATTCATACCTCATACTCAAGATAGATATTTTTTCGTGCAATCCATTTCTATTGACAGCCTTTAACTGTAACAAAGAACTTTTTTTTTTTTTAATTGAACAATTTTAGCGTTTTAGAGGTTTCTATTTAATCATGAAAGAAGCCGGTACTTTAAACGACTGATTCTTTACAATGACATCCAGAGTAGCATATGATGACGTAATTTTGCAATTTTCATGACGTCATCGTCTGAAAAAAACAGACGTCACTTGCGACGTATTTATGTGAACTAATACATTATCCGCTCCTGGTTGAGATTCAAGAATTGAAATTTGATTTTTCAGCGTTCATTGTGTGATGAAGCCAGAGGGCAGAGCTAAAATTCCATGAACCGCGAGGTGCTTCTTGTAGAATTTAGCGACGGCCACTGGCTTCTTCGCACGATGAACGCTGAAAAAATAAATTTTTGTTCTTATTTTTACTCTCTTTTTTTCGACATTTCTATGCCGTTTTCGTGGTATTTAGTCCAGAATATGCAGAATATGGGTCGATGAAAAAATAGTAACTACGTGTTCGGTCGTTCCGTTAAACAGCCATCGCCAGGACATTGCGTCAGCCGAACGTTATATCGACCAATTAAGACGTTTGTTTGCCTCAGACTTCGCTTGACGACAACGTCATATGATCAATTGTTGTCCATCGGTGTATGCGGCTAGTTGCTCTAAAAGTTTTACCTATGGGGAGTCAGTCAGTGGCAAGAGTAAATATAGCATGGGTGAGATAAAAAGAATCTAGCTCAGTATCATTGGAGTCCATTATGGGTATGAAGTGTGGATAGAAAAATCCGTCTCGAGGGTCACTGTTCAAAACCACAAGGCTTGCTTCCTCTGAAAGTGTATCCATCAACTATGAATAATTCTTTTCTACAAATACCAGCAAAATACCAGTTCTACAATGTTTCTAGTGATTCTCCTCAGAATTCCCAGCGATATTTTCCAAGACAGATTAGCGTTTGATAATCGGTTTCGAATTTCTTAAATGACTAATGAGCTAGCTTTGAATCCCTAGACGGCGGAAGGGTAAGTCAGCACGCGATTAAGAAATTAGCAATGTCTGCGGGAAAAACATTAGGGATATTTATGAAATCTCCTCTCCCGCTTATGACGTCACGTGGGACACAGAGTGTCTCTATTTCTCATGTCCGGTCATATTTCTTGTTTTAATTTACATAAACAAATCATATTTTCGGTAAGCCTATTTTTGCTATTATTTATTCCAGTGAGTGTCCGTGCCGTAACTATTAGGACAGAAGAGCCTGCGCTAACAGTGAAGACCAAAATCAGACTGCTCCAAAACGAGCAGTCTGATCAGGGCCTGCTCACTTTGTCATCCTTTAAACGATTTTTACACGTCATCGGACGGTTATCGCGAGAGGCAACCAATATACGGACGGTACGGGAAGTGCCGAATGATGGTGACAATGCGTCGTCGCATGCCTAGTTTGATCAGACTTTTGTTAAGAGCTCAAAGGGTAGCTAAGGGTCTAAGCTACCTTCATGCGGACAGTGAAGACTCTGATCAGACTGGGCGGATGCCCAGGCTGATCTGAGTCTGTTCTGGGCGCACAACCACATTGTTGGTTTTGTCGTGTTGCGGCTCATTTATTGAAGCTGACATACCAAATCACTCATTATATGCTATAACATTAGTGTCAAACGGGATACAGATTTACATAAGTCGTTTGACTTCCTTCTGGATCCCTTTTTCGAGGCAAAGCCTCGTATAATTTTGATATTGTTCCACATTTCACAAGATTCCATTGGTCATATAACGCGTATGTCAAAATTTAGCCAATAATATCAAAGGTCAGTGAATATTTAATCTCCGTTTTTTCTCGTCGTGCTGCACTGTGAATATTAGCACTCTGTCATATTAATTCAAAATGTTTCTCTTGTTTGTAATTTTACAATAGAAATGTTATCGAAAACAGACGCAGATATTCAAAACTCTCTTTTTTCGTCGTAGCTCTACTTTCGAATTCTACTTTCGGTTTAATACACACAAACAAAGAATACACACAAAAAAAAGAAAAAGAAACAACAGTGCAAACTCGATAACTATTTTGAAATCAGGTCAGTTTCAAGACTGACCGCTGTCCATTTTGGAATTCCAAATTGGACAGCTCAGTTTTGAGATACGTCATTGTCGCTACCCAGTGTCAAAATTACGGCTGTGGGTGCCTATCGACATAGCTTACTTATTCGTGAAAGTTATTGTCAAATCTTCAACGAGAGACATATAATAACAAAACACACTTCCATTTAATCTGCGCCGATTATCTTTTTTTTTAAAGATTTTTCTTGTTTAAATTCTTCTGTATGTATTATACTTATATTGTCAGTTTATACAAATAAAATAATGTTTATACTAAACAGAAAAACGGTAATAATAATAATAATAATTAAATAGATAGATAAGATAAATCAATTAACAGATGAATGATTAAACATAAATAAAAATAAACAGATAAATAAAGATAAGAAATAAAAAATGATACAAATAAAATCCAAAATTTTGAATGATTCCTTGTCATTAACTGCGCGATAGGTAACATGTAGTGAATTTAGAATTGACTAACATTCTTTGAATTCGTAAAATATGCACACTTTATTTTTTTTTTTTTTTTTTTTGCACGTTATATTAAGTATGCAGTGTCGTATTATTATTTATTCCCTATTTATAGATATCCATAATTATTTACTGATATCCATAATTCTAAATAGTGATATCTATCACTCGAATTAGTGATATCCGTAATTATCTAAGCATATCCGTAATTTTTTATGGACATGCAAACTTTACGAATTTTGGATATCCATAATTCGAATAATGGATATCCAATTATGTAAATATTTTATGGATATGAATTTTTTGAATAATGGATATCACTCAACTGATTTATGGATATTTATAATTCAAATTATGGATATCCATAATTCTGCCCATTTATGGACATCACCAATTCGAATCAAGGATATCAATAATTCGAAATAATGATATAATCCATAAATCGGACTGAATTTTAGATACCCATAATTCGTGATATATGTAACACTTATTCGAGCTATGGATACCCATATTCGAATTAATGATATCAATAATTGGGCTAAATTATGGAAATCACTGATTCGAATAATGGGTATCCATAAATCAAATTATGGATATCTATAAAAAGGGAATAACTAGTAAAACAACACTCCATAGTTAAGGTGCTAGGATTATGTAGATGAGCGGCTGTGATGAAGCCAATGTGAATGATGCATGTTCAAACCAGGGTTCGAGGTTATAAAACTTGAGAATAATCTCAAACTCAAAATAAATCACACTGATTGGCTGCTTCCGAGCATGTGCTCGGAAGCAGCCAATCAGTGTGCTTTATTTTGAGTTTGAGAATGTACTCAAGTTTTATAACCTCTGGGCCAGACCGCGTAGTTTGGTCAGGACTTGTGCATTGCATATAGGCATTGTAAGAACGGTCTAAATAATATTGATATTATTGATATATAATAATCACAATAATAATGATAATAAAATTCAGCTCCTTCTTCCCTGTAGTATCGTCTTTGCTTAGCCATGCAGAAAACCTTAGATGTGCTAAACCCCCTCAGTTTCCTTTTCTTTTCTTTCTTTCTTTCTTTCTTTCTTTCTCTTTTTTTCTTCTTCATTTTTGTTTTGTTTGAACTCATGACCTTGGCAAAAAATACCAGGAAACTCAGGTTTCTTTTTTTTTTTTCTTCTTCATTTTTTTTTTGTTTGTTTGAGTTCATGACCTTGGCAAAAAATACCAGGAAACTCAGGTTTCTTTCTTTTTTCTTCTTCTTCATTTTTTTTTTGTTTGTTTGAACTCATGACCTTGGCAAAAAATACCAGGAAACTCAGGTTTCTTTTCTTTTTTTTCTTTTTTTTCTTCATTTTTTTTTTTTTTTTTTTTTTTTGTTGTTGTTTGAACTCATGACCTTGGCAAAAATACCAGGAAACTCAGGTTGTTTTCCCACATCTCAATGTTTTCTTGCTGAGCACAGACAATTTTGCAAAGTGAAAGAAAAAAAACAAGAAAAGAAAAAAAGAAGAGGTAGACAGAAGAAGAGGTGGTAAGACAATATGAAGGAGTGGACAGGAGTGTACTTTGCTAGCTCAGCTAAGGAAGTTGTTTGAAAGGATAGTTGTAAAGTCATCTGTGGTGTCCTAACGACCCCGCAAGGTCATGAGACAGACTAGACTAGACTAAGTAAGCTTCCTCCTGCACTGTGTAAACTGATGAGAAACTGTCAGAAAACAGATTTCCCCTCTAGTGATCTATCCCCTCGGAAAACGGGCTATACTTGTTTTTCAGTGAGGCGATTCTAATAGATGCCACAGTATAAATTGGATCGAAAACTAAAAGAAAATATATTCAAAAAATCAATATCAAATGAGCCGCGACACGAGAAAACTAACAAAGTGGTTGTGCGCCCAGCGCAGACTCAGATCAGCCTGGGCATCCGCCCAGTCTGATCAGAGTCTTCACTGTCCGCATGGGGGTAGCTTAGACTCTTAGCTACCCTTCAAGCGCCAAGCGAAGAGTCTGGTCAGACTGGGCGGATGCCCAGGCTGATCTGAGTCTGCGCTGGGCGCACAACCACATTGTTGGTTTTCTCGTGTCGCGGCTCAAATTGTCTTTATCGTGTCTTCCTGTTATATCTTGAATTCCAAACTTCATCTGCGTCAATATATCAGTTCCACTAAACCGCGAAATTTTGATACCACTTATATTAAGATACATACAGTACACCATAACCAAACCTTTCTCATGACGGTGAAATCAACGACACTTTAGATGTTATCGTAGCATACATTAAATTATATTGTGGACTCAATGTGGAGTGCGTGAGAAAAGTCTAGCGTACTGATCAGGATCATTTTTGTTTGCAATGTAAGTAAAAAGAGGATTCAGAAGGCAGTGAAGAAAGCGGAGGAGGACTGGATAGCTAGTCAGTGCGAGGAGATTGAAACTTGCTTGAACAAAAACAACAGCAAGAAAGCATACCAGCTTGTGAAGGATCTAACTTCAGAGACACAGGGTAGATCCACAACTATCCAGGACAAGTCTGGGAAATGCCTTACAGAGGAACAAGAGATTCTCAGCAGATGGACAGAATATTTCTCAGAACTATAAAACCATGAGACTTACCGTGACAATGTGGTTCTGGACTGCAACCAGCCCCCAGAAGAAGATCAACAACCGATCCTTCGTGAGGAAGTTGGGATTGCAGTAGCAGCACTGAAGAAGGGGAAATCTGCCGGAGTTGATAATATACCAGCAGAACTTGTCCAAGCTGGCGGGGAGACCATGATTGATGTTTTAACAGATATTTGTAATAGGATCTGGAGAACAGGAGAATGGCCTACGCCATGGACTCAGTCGCTGATTATTACGCTCCCTAAAAAGGCAACCTACAGCTCTGCCAGAACTACAGAACCATAAGCCTCATCAGTCATTCAAGCAAAGTCATTCTGAAAGTCATCTTGAAACATGCTTAAACCACAAGCCGAGGAGATAATCGCTGAGGAACAGGCTGGGTTCCGAGCAGGAAGGAGCACCACAGAACAAATCTTCAACTTTAGAATCCTGTGTGAAAAGTATCTCCAACATCAGCAGAATCTGTACCATGTCTTCATTGATTTCAAAAAAGCCTTTGACAGGGTATGGCATGCAGCCTTATGGGCCACCATGCGGAAGTACCATATCAGTGCAAATCTAGTTCGCACCATTGAGCAGCTATATGACAAGGCTACAAGTGCAGTCCTGATAAATGGCAGCACAGGAGAATGGTTCAGAACAACAGTTGGAGTAAGACGAGGATGTCATCTGTCACCCACCCTCTTCAACATTTTTCTCGAACGGATCATGTCTGATGCTCTAGAAGAACATGGCAGAAACATTACCAATCTGCGGTTTGCCGATGACATAGACGCTCTAGCTGAGGAAGAGCAGGAACTGGAAGCTCTAGTTGAAAGTCTCTACCAAACCTGCACAAGGTATAAGATGGAGATCAGTGCTGAGAAGACCAAACTGATGACGAACAGCGCAGATGGCATCCAGAGGGAGATCAAGGTAAAAGGGCAGAAGCTGGGTACCGTAAACAGCTTCAAATACCTTGGAGCAGTTGTCTCAGATGATGGCTCAAAACAGGAGGTTCTCTCAAGGATTGCACAAGCCACTTCAGCTCTTACCAAGCTGAAACCAATTTGGAGAGATAACAACATATCTCTGGGATCAAAGGTGACACTTATGCGCTCCCTTGTCATTTCCATATTTCTGTATGCCTGTGAATCGTGGACCTTGACAGCAGAGTTTAGAAAAGGACTCAGGCCTTTGAGATGAGATGCTACCGAAGGTTAATGAACATTTCGTACAAGGACCATATAACCAATGAGGAGGTTCGCAGGAAGATCCAAGCTGCCATTTGAGAATATGATGAACTCCTTACGCTGGTAAAGAAACGGAAACTAAGGTGGTATGGCCACGTCTCAAGGTCTTCTGGGTTAGCAAAGACAATTCTTCAGGGCACAGTGAAAGGAAAAAGAAGAAGAGGTAGACAGAAGAAAAGGTGGGAAGACAATATCAAGGAGTGGACAGGAATGGATTTTGCCAGCTCAACTAGGGCAGCTGAAGACAGGACAAGGTGGAAAGGGATTGTTTTGAAGTCATCTGTGGTGCCCAAACGACCTAGTAAGGTTATGGGATAGAATAGAATAGAATATAATAGAAGTAAAAAAAAAACTACCAGGAAATGACAATGAGACTCTAGATGAGGACCCGAGCATCTCATATCCCAAAAACTATTTGGGATTTGGTTCGTTGGTTGTTTTGGGTTTAACGGCCCTTTAAGACAGTTTTTCAGTCTATATCGAGCCGTCATATGATAGGCCAGAGGAAAAGTATCAAATTACCCCACCTGCACGTACTGCAACCACAGTTAGGCTCTTGTCCTACTACTGATATTATCCAACTTAGTAGGACGTCCCGCGCTGAATATGACTGACCCATCTACACCTCCCGACCCGACCACCCTATTTCGGAATGCGACGGTCTCTTAAAATACAAGGTGTTTTCGTCAAGTAACCCTAAATTCCGGGATCCCTTGTGTCTCCATATCCATAAAATTCCACTTATTTTCTTCAAAAGTGTCCCCTATTCCGTCCAATTTTTCATATCCCCGATCCGTGTGTCCCCAAATAATCTTGCCGGGTTTGAACGAAAGTCCATTATAAAATCAGTGGAGGAAAAGACACAATGAGGTTGTTATTTTTATTTTAATTTTGGTGAATGATAACACACATGAATGAAAACGTTAATATTTGATCAAATGTACCTATTTCATATCCCCGTCATACCCGAGAGAGCGTTTGTACCTTGTCACGAAAAAAGAAAACTTAATTGCATTGTGCGAACAGTGAAGTTTAAGTTCAGTCTGCGCATGCGCACACTGATCTTAGACTTCACTGTTCTCATATACATACAGCAAATAGCGCAGACTTAGTTAAAACTGCACTGGCCCACTGCGTCGCCGTTTGTACAGTCTCTAATGTCCGTTTTTGCATAACTCGGCTCACTTGAATTTTAGGACGTCAGGCGGAAAGGCCAGAAAATAAAAATGGAGTTATTTCTAGTTTTTGGATGTTTAGTTGCAGCGATTGTAATTTGTTACGGAGTGCTGAAAAGGAATTCTGGAAGTGAAACAGAAGGGCTCAAGCCGGTGCCTGGCCCCAGATCTCGACCCTTAGTGGGAAACTCATTTCAAGTGAATAAACATCATATTCACCAAACTTTTGAAGCATGGAAAAAAGAATATGGGCCAATTTTTAAGTGTAAAATTTTGGGTACAGTTGGTGTTTACATAAACGATATTGACTTGGTCAAGAAAGCGTTTTCAATGGATGCATTCAACGATCGCCCTAAGTACATCTTTAGCGATGAGATTCTGCTTGGCCATGGTTTAGCTTTCGGAAGGCGTGATGACGCAACCACAGACGTCATTCGCCAGGCCATTTTAACGTATTCATCCGCGCAGCTGCAACAAGAGGACTACGTCAAGGATGAGCTGCAAAGGCTCTTACGTTTCATGGAAAATACAAATGGCGTTGATTTTGACTTTGCCGTTATGATCAGAATTGCGTATGCAAATATATTGTCTAACTTCTTAACAGGACAGCCAGCCCAGCAAAGTGACTCGAAGACCCTCTGGGACTTTATGGACAACGTCATTGCCTTGTTTGACGGTGGTTACGTTTTTATGGTGAATCAGTTTCCGTTTCTTCGACGATTTCCAGGAACGATAAGATCAAAATGGAACACCGCAGTGCAATATCGCGATGCCCTGGTTAATCGATATCGCGGTAACGGATGGAAATCGGAATCGGATAAAACAGGATATTTAAATCATCTCATCAAACGAAAGGAGGAAAATGACGGACTGCAAGACAAACCCAAGATTCTAGATCAGCATATAGCTGCAAGTGTCCCCGACATAATTGCCGCATCCTTGGCTGCAGGTTCCAACAATTTCATTGCTTCAGTTCTCTTGCTTCTGAAACACCCGGATGTTATGAAACGCATTCAAGAAGAACTCGACACCGCTATCACTGATGCAGCAGAACTGACTGTGGCAGATATGGACAAACTGCCGTTTACCAGAGCAACAGTGATGGAATCCATCCGACATGCATCCATTGTACACTTGTCGGTGCCCCATTTCGCTTCCCAGGACACTGACTTAGCTGGCTATTTAATTTCAAAGGACACTCAATTATTTGGAAACATCTGGGGAATCCACCATGACGAGGGTATTTGGGGAGATCCTTTTGAATTCCGTCCAGAGCGGTTTCTTGATAGTGAAGGTTGTATTCTTCCGCCAGAAAACAAAGTGCGTCAGGCTTTCATCCCTTTCTGCGTTCCAAGGCGCCACTGTCCGGCCGGCGATCTAGCAATTCTATGGGAGTTTTTGTTCGTTGCCACTATATTGCGACACTTTGAATTGTTTCCACCAACAGATTCAGAACTGCCGAGTCACGATTCGCGTGACTTTTATTGTCATGCTGCTTTGGTACCACCGCCATACAAGTGTAGAGTTGTACCTCGCAACCAAATTGCGAAATAAGTCTGAGATATTTTCTTCAATATCAATGTACACTGCAAAAATAAACGGTAGATTTTACGGTAAAATAACTGGCAACCAGCTGCCAGTCCTTTTACCGTTATTTTTACGGGCGAATCATCAAGCAGAGTGGGACAGAAAACAGCAGATGTCGTTTTGGTTAGATAGCCCCTCAACAATACAAAGTTATTTTCGAGTGCGCCAAGTTAACATAAAACTCCCCTTTCGTGATTTCCAACAATTTCTTACAGGCAAAAGCCCGTAAAAATAACGGGAAAAGGACTGGCAGTTGGTTTCCAGTTATTCTACCGTAAAATCAACAGTATTTTTTACAGTGTACCCGTATATCGTAGATTCCGTAAAACAGAGGTTTTCGGAATAAAAAATATTCACGTTGGCGTGTCTACTTTTTTCTTCTTTCTTTCTGGAAAAATCGTGATGATTTTGTGACAACGTATATCATACCTATGATAAAACTGTGAACCGAAAAAAGTGATCAATAAATACATGTAGACATATTCTTTAAAGAAAACGAGTTTTTTTTTGACCCAGTGACGACAGAGCCAAGCTGATTAAACGTCTTTGCAAAAACAGAAGACAAAAAAAAAGAAGAAAGAAAGTTCAGCAATACAAGACAAGACAAGTTTTGGAGAAATAAATGAATATAAAGCCATTGCATGTCAAAACAAACAAAATGACGCGTGCATCTACCGAAGACTCATATCAGCCAGTCCATCTGACTAGTCTTCACTGTGCGTTCAAAAGGACACAATGTCTCTTCGTGTGGACAGCGAAGACTCTGCTTACACTGGGCGGATGCCCAGGCTGATCTAAGGCTTCGCTAGGTTCACCTTACTCATAACAAAAACAAATCACATGAATTAATAGAAAGCACTACTCTGCATAGTTCGCAGGCAAACCTGGGATAAAGTTTTAGTCTACTTTGCGCATCATGATAAATGCCAGCTGGAACCAATTCAGAGACTGGGCAGGACCGAATTAGATGCCAGGACCAGTATAGATGCATGACCATTTTTGATGATGTACAGACCATTTTGCAAGCCAAGTGTTCTAAATCCACTTTGTTCCTTACGTACGAAGCAATGTGAACTAAGTACCCTTGGCTGGGGAAGATGTGTACATGTACAGACGTATTTACAGAATTTTAGTGTTCAGCTCAGCTTCAAACAGACCCGACATAGATGGGTTTTTCTCGGTAATAGCCTATTACAAACAGGTAGACTAATCGGACAAACCAGTAGCGCATGCTGATCTGAGACTTCCAAGTTGGCATATGCTAACATTTATAATACATGTACGATTTTGCGCTGACTTTGATATTACACAATTTACCGTATGACGTCGCATCTGAGAGTGTAATAACGCCATGCATTAAAAACGATAATCCACCAGTGGATTAAATATGCAAATTACGTCGTAACGTTATACGTTGACGTCCATTAAAACGTCGCGTTTTCTAAGTGCAAATTTTGCTAATAAAATGCGATTTTAGTGTCATATGATAAATAGAATCTTGCATTCGTGCTTCTGTATTATTGAATTTATTAAACTCGTTGGGAAAAACCGATAAGATGCTCGGCAAAGCCTCGCATCTTATCTTTTTCCCCAACTCGTTTAATAAATTCAATAATACATGAGCACTCGTGTAAGATCCTCTATGTAGAAAAGGAATGGCAACATGATGGGACTTAAGGTAATGATAATCACTGATTTGCTATGAATACCAAAATCTGCAAAAAATGCTGAAAATATAACAGACCTTCCCAAAACTTAGCAGATGCCTTCTTTATGTTGTTTCTTACATTTCAAAATCCCAAAATGCAGGACTTCTTGATGTTAGCAAGAATTTATATAAGAAGAGATCAAACGGTAATTTTCTGCGCAAAAATCTAAAAAACAACCATCGTTATTGAAAATTTAATTAAGTCTGACGATACTTCACTGCATTAAAAGGGGCGTCCTAGCATTTTTCCGACTCTTTCACATAAAGAAATAAATAGCCTGTGTCCACTTTTTTTCAAGAATGCACAGGTTTGTATTCTTTTCCAATGTTAAACAATTTTACTTGCTTACACACCTGTCTTTGTCACCGGCCACTGTAATGCAGTATTTACATAGGTAAATGCCGGGCCGCGCAGCGCAATCGGAAGGGCACCTGACTCATAAGTCAGGGGTTCTGGGTTCGAAACCCGGTCTGGCCACATACTTTCGTTTCTCCTTCCGCTGATTCAAGAAGGGCAGTTGTCAGTTACTGGCGAAAGTATGTGCACTTAGTACTGGTTAACCGCTTAGGAGGTCTAAGCCTGCCCAGGAATAGTGTGGTTAGGTTAACTGACCGTCCCGACATGACCATAGCTGTTAATCGTGAACGTTAAGCATCAAATCAATCAATCAATATTGGTAAAAAAAAATAGGTATAACTGCCGATCCTATATTTAATGAAGGCATCAAATATATATGAACCTTATACATGATTGAACATTTGAGCATAAGCTACTGTTTCTATTTGCTCTAACCTACAATTTGAGAAAGAGCTGGATCAAACAATTGCAAGGATGCCCTTCTTACTGCAGTTAAGAACCTTCAGACCTAAGTACATTTTCAAAAGACGAAAACAATTTTTTTTCTTTTCTTTTCGCAGAAATTTATCCTTTGGTCTTTTCTTTAAAATCACTTTTTTAAAACAGCATGTTTTGCATTCTTAACTGTAGAGAACAACAGAAATAAGAAATCCGCCAACTTCCAGGAAGATACATTAAATTTTATAGTTTTATTCAGAGTTTTGTATTTACTACATATCACCACTTTAGGATGAATTCTTCTGCATTGGTACTCTTTCTGGGCAATTAACTCGGTCATTTTCATTGTTGCCTACCTTCTAAACTGGGGTCACATCTTAAGATAAAGAATTTATTATTTAAAAAGTCGAACACGTTTTGTAAAGGTTCCGTCATCCATAGAAGCAAACAGGAAGTCACAAATTAAAGTTGTTTCCCTTTGTAAAAATGGAGTATGAAATTTAAAGTGTAGCCATTTACCTTGACACATTCATGCCTAGTGTCCCACAGGCAAACAGTGCAGACCCAGATCAGATGCCGCATAACGTGGCGTCTGAGCAAGGTCTCCACTGTTTGCTTAGAATTCATTTATTTCTGTAAAAGAATGAAAAGTGAAAATTTACCAGAAACCCCTAAAATGATGAATGCTATATTTTACTTCGTGTTAAATATCACTTGGTAATGAGGGGGTTGGGGGGATACACTTGGAAAAAAAAATCTGCTCCCCACATAGCAAATTCTATTCTTTAAGAGTAGCCCCCCCCCCCCCCCCCCCACACACACCCAGTATGGAGGGACATGTGCCTGAACTATCCTGCCAGAAAGTATACCCCTTTCAACAGAACCGAATATAGAGGATCTTACACGAGTGGTCATTTCATATGAAATTTATGAAAAAAGCTTTGGGCGAGTTTCATAAATTTCATATAGAATGATCACTAGTGTAAGATTCTGTTTATCATGTGGCCCTTTAAAATGGGATTTTAACGCCTTCAAACTCTACTTTATTTCAATAAGAAAATGCATTGCTGACATGCACGTTGTCAATGACATAACATGTATGCGCCAAAGTATTATTACATGTGTGGTCATACGATTTTTATCACATGACATTATCCACTGAATAACAGCGACATCATATGATAAAAGTATATATTTTCTGAGGTCTGCCATAACGTATATTAATTTTCATATTCCCTGACTTTTCAAGCCGATTTCCAAATTCCCATGACCAACCTCAAAATAACCTGATTTTTCCCCGACCTGGAAAAAAAATGAACCGCGACATGAGAAAACCAACAATGTGGTTGTGCGCCCAGCGCAGACTCAGATCAGCCTGGACATCCGCCCAGTCTGATCAGAGTCTTCGCTGTCCGCATGAAGGTAACTTAGACCCTTAGCTACCCTTTGAGCACTTAACGAAGGGTCTGATCAAACTTGGTGGAAACCTAGATTGATCCGAGTCTGCGCAGTGCGCACGACCACATTGTTGGTTTTGTCGTGTCGCGGCTCAAATCATTTTCCAGATGTTTTTCCCTGATCGTGGCAACCCTGTCTAATCTCCTCCTAGATATGGATAGATTTTATGTCAGTTCTGGGATACTTTCAGGTGCAAGCATCTTCTACCAAGCATACTCGAGAGCATACATTGAGAAATAGAAGAAATATTCCATAATTAGATTGTCTCCCTCGTTTATTTCATGTTTTCAGAAACATTTATTTTAACAAAATTTCGTTAGACAATATGTAATAGTCTCATAATTAGCCGTAAAAATTTTGAGAAAATGCATGTTTATTCGATAAATGTGGAAAGAAAAATAATCTTCAAATTAATATGCAAATAACCTATTTCCTCACGGCCTGTAAGAATATCGATTTTGACCACGTGTGACATGTGATCATGTAGAGGTATTTTTCTTATTCGTGCACGTGATTGTGACGTATGAATAAATTATTTTTGTTCAATAATGCGATTTCAACCGCGGTCCGCGATTGTATAAATATTTATCTTATTTTTTGTTTAAAGTCACTTTTATCAAATATTATTATCTAAACTCTAATTCAAATGTATAGTTAGACCATGTCGGAGTTATTGCATGAAATATTTTATCAAATCATTTTTGTTATTATTATAAACGGAGTAGACTTTTAAATTAACCAACGTCTCTTTACTTTGCACTTCATATAGCATTTAGCAGTCCAAGGGAGGTAATCCAAACAGTCTTGCACTTTCAAATGCTGTGCCTTTAATAACCCAATAAGGTGCCTCCATGCGCTGGTACAGCAGTTTTTGTTTCACCATTTTCACAAAGGGCGACAATATTTTTTGCTTCCCTGGACAATCTAGCCCTTCCAAGATGGGATCTACTCTTCAAGGAAAGAGAATTTGCTCCTGAAGGAGCTAAGTCTTTCTTTTTAGAGTTGACCCACAATTAAGAAGAAACAAGAGCTGTTGCCTGAAAGCATAGCTCGCCTGAATAGATGCTTGCCCATCACACAGTCGCTTTGGAGGTGTGGACTTCTATGCATAAAACTTCAGGCAAGCATGTCCATAATGACAACACATTTATAAACAAAAGCTATTAAAGAAATAAGTCTTAAAATAAAATTAAAATAAAAAAAAATCCACATGAAATTTCAAAGTCCATGAGCTTGAGGTCAAAGAACTAAGCGGTGGGGGGTGGGGAAGAACTAAGCGGTAGGGGGCGGGGGGGGGGCTAGGATGTAGGATGTAACAAAACCTTGAGCCATTATCTAACATCAGTTCAAGTATTAGTATCAGCTGAGTCCATCATGGCACTGTGAAATTATGTCTTCATAAATATAAAACTTTAACCAAAATCTTTAAGACAAAATTATAAGTCGATGACCTTGACTTCAAATTCATCCAGTGGGGTAAGTATATAGTGTTTTGTAAAAACTCAAAAAAAGTGTCTAACATCAGTTCAAGTGTAAACTAAATCTCTGCCAAGCATTATGAATCAGTATGCAATTAGAAAACTTTAATAAAGAACAAATTTCCAAAGTCTGTGACCTTGACATCAAGGTCAATGTGCGGGGTTGGGGTAGTACTCGGCAAAACTTTGGACTAATATCTAACTAAAGTGCAAATATAAAAAGAATTCATCACTGGGTTCAGGAGATATGTGTCTTTAAAAGACTTTAACCAAAACCTCCAATCAATAAAAAGACAATTTTCTAAGTTCATGACCTTGACATCAAGGTCACTGAGGGGGTTGGGGGTAGTACCTTGCAAAACTTCGAACCAATATCTAACTACAGTTCAAGTATCAAAGGAATCCATCCATGGGTTAAGGAGATATTGGGCTTTATAAAACTTTAACCAAAACATCCAGTCCAAAAATACTCCCAATTTTCTTAGTCCATGACCTTGACATCAAGGTCATGGAGAGGGGTGGGTGTGGTACCCTGTTAAACTTTTGACCAATATCTACCTACAGTGCAAGTATCAAAAGAATCCATCCATGGGTTAAGGAGATATAGGTCTTTAAAAAACTTTAAACCAAAACATCCAATCCGGATGCCGACGCTGACGCCGACGCTGGGGAGACAACAATAGCTCTTCCTGAACTTTCGTTCAGGCGAGCTAAAAATATGAAAAGTGCAGAGCTGCTTCCCCTGCAAGTACATGTAAGCCCATTCACCTTAATTTACAGGGTTCCCACAAAGCTGAAGAAAAAAAATTCCCTGACTTTTCAATGATTTTCCCTGACCAAATTACATTTTTCCCTGACTAAAAAAGGTTTGTTTTGCTTAAACGTTTACATAACTAATTGGGTGTACTGAATATAAGAAAATTATGCCCAGATACCATTTACTAAAGACACTTTTCAAGAAAGAGCGAGTGGTTGGTTAGAATTTGTGCCGAGTATAGATATAGAAAAAAAAATTATTAAGCTGAAATCAAAGAAACTGACTTAGCCTTGTATCTTCATTCTATTGTTTGTTTTTCTATATACTTAGAAATTACAAAAATCCTCGACTTTCCCCTTACTTTTGCTCAATTTTCAAATTTCACTGACCAAATACAAATTTACCTGACATTTCCCGGACCTTGAAAAAAAAATTTCTGACCCTTCCCTGACCCTGGGAACCCTGTAAAGGTCCCATTGCTCTAGTGTGTTAAAATCTATGAAATATTTTGTTTGCTTCTCTGGATAAGGTAGATCTTTGAAATGGGGTCTATTTTTAAAGGAAAGAATTTTCTTTATGGTTTGACCCCTACTGAGGAGGGAGGCAAAAATAGTAGTGTTGCATGCTCTGAAAATACACCCATCTCCTTTTTATTGCTTATTAGAGATATGCAATGCCCTATGAAATATTTTATCGTTTGCTTCTCTGAATAAGGTAGCTCTTTCAAATGGGGTCTACTCCTATAGGAGCAAAGTCTTTCCTTTAAGATTTGACCCCTACTGAGATAGGAGTGTTGCTTCCTCTGAAAGTACACCCACCACCCTTATATTGCTTATCAGAGATTTTTGGCAGTGGCTGATTGACTACACTTTATGCTCTAAATAACACCCCCTGCTGGTAAATGCAATGCCCCCAGAGCATTTAATAGAATTACTAGGTTATGTCTTGCTTCTACATGTAGTAGTCGCAGGTGGGACAAAATCATTTTCTTGATGCTTGTCCCTGACCGTGACAAACCTGCAAGCCATAATGTACTGGCTGATCTTAGTTGCTGCTGATCCTTGCCACACAGGCTGATGATGTGTCAATGCTGGTTGCATATGCAATAAGGTCCTTTGTCTCAGGACACGACTTGAATTAAATGGGAACTCTGTCAATAATCAGAACATACAAGATTTATAGATTATTGAATTTATATTGTGTAATAATCTGCAAAGTTCATATGGCAAAGTTCGTGTGACACATGAGCTTGCGAGTGCGTCTCCGCAATATTTACAAGTGCCAAATATTTCAAAATATAAATTCAATAACCTTTATATTATATACCTTCGGATTAATCTGTTAGTTGTATTAGCACTCTCAAGGTAAGAAGTCAAACAAAAAGTATTATCACTTTCTCAATCCGCAAATTGCTTTATATTTGAAATTATGTTTGCTGTTAAGTGTCTTCTTAAACTCTCAAAACCACACCTGACGGCGCGAAAGGGACAATGACATTCAGGTATTGGACGTGAAGTCAGAAAACAAAACGCTGACATTTCCAAGAACTGAACGCCATTTTCCGGTCCGACTCACTGCAGCTCTTATGAAAATCTCTATAAGTGTTCTCAGACATGCAGTATGTGGAAAAATATTGCATGGTTGCCGCCAATGTAAAGTAAATGGGGGAAAACTTCAGGTATATAATAAAAAGACAAAATTGAGCATTCATGTTTAATAAGACATGCACTGTATAAACAAGAATTCTGTGGAATACCATGTCGCACCTGCGTTGCACTTCTACAGTGGTAGAGAACATGGTGAGAAGAGTATGCAAGGTTTGATGTTACGCTTACTGTCAAATCCTGTATTGCTCCACATTCAGAAGTGAATTAATATTCCTGTCTGCCCAACAACACGTGCTAATCTGCGATAATTAACCCGTAAGGAAAAAATATTTCGATTCTAACATTATATACGATCAAATTGCATGGATATTGCAATGTTTTCTAATGGACTCTGTTGAGGCGAACATCACCAGAATTTAAAAGTTTACGTTCAACATCATCAAAGCATGAAATGTGTAAGCTGAGCATTACAACAACATGATTTTTTATCACCAATTTTCACAAGACGCTGTTTCCTACAGGCTGAATGGGAAAACGTTAACCCCATGTTAGAATTATATATATGTATAAATTATTTGAATAAAATGCTGTTTAAACCAAGGTTTTATGAATGTTTCTACAGATATTTGAAAGAACTGGACATATAAGTTAGGAAAAATGCAATTCTGAATGTAAAATTCCAGAGTCAACAAAGCATGAACTATATACAAATATCGAGAACACCAGCATAAGACCAAATTTTATGCCATGTTGAGGTGGAGTAAGAGAGAAAAATGACAAAGACAATAGGGTCAATGCAACTGTGAATACCAGGTTGGTTTAAAATATGCAGAGCCAATATGCATGTGAAAAAAAAGGTCAAGATGTTGTTATGGATGGACAGATGGATCTACAGATGAATAGAGAGACTGAAAGCTAGACCCCTACATCGCAGCACCTTGCTTAGCAGATGCAACAAAAATTCCCATAAATTTTACTCTAGGCAGTCAGACCCTGTTTCGTATAATTGACAAACAGTGCTGTCTGTAAATTCCAAAGATTGTGTGCCCTACTTTGTATGAGTAACATTCTGAGTTCAAATAATGCCATTCATAGATTTAGACCAGTATTCACATAGTTTACAACCAGCCTCATCTGTGAAATGCCTAATGACTAACAAAGTGGCATGTGCAACACATGATGACTCAGATCAGCCTTAGCATCCACACAGTCTGGTCAGTCTTCAATGTGTGCTTAGAGGGTACCTAAGGGTCTAAGATACTACCATGCTGACACGGAACAGACTTGACACTTGCAAAGGCTGATCTGTATCTTCACTGAGTGCACATGCCACTTTGTTGGTTTTGTTGTGTCGCGGCTCAACTTGCGAACTACTGCATTTCTTCTAATAAACCCCACTCTAATAAATGCCTACCCCCTCAGTTTTTCCTATGAATACCAAAACTGGCTGTAGGTCACCCAATTTTACTGCCCATTTTCAAAATGCAAGTTTTAGAACTTCTGCATTGCAACGCACCAGGACTGTGTCAGGACATTATTACAAGAAACGCGGTAGGCTGTCATTCATTCTTGAATTAGCCAGGTTTAGGTCAGATGAAACACTTCTGATAATATTTACCCTTAATAAACATACAAGGCCAGAGCTCCCGATAATACAGAATACTGAGGATAATTCTGAGATAATATTTTTCTGATTTCTCAACAGAAACGTATTTCTAAACAGAAACATATGTTGCGATCTGTCATTAGAACTGTCTCGCTGAGACGGTTCTAATTACAAGTCACAACATATGTTTTTATTCTGAAACTTTGAAAATTATCCCTTAATTATTTATGTTAAGCCATTCTTATCTAGAGCACTGGACACCCCAAACTAATTAAATGTTCTTATTTAAAGCTCCGGTTTTGCATATAACAACAGGCACTGTTTCTCATACAAGCCATTTCTAATTATTGAGCCGCAACACTGCATTACAACAAAATGGCATGTGCACCAAGTGAAGACTCAGATCAGCCTGAGCATCTGTCCAGTCTAATCAGTCTTTGCTGTGCACTTAAAAGGTAGCTTAGGGTCTAAGCTACCTTTTCAGTGCACAGCAGACTGATCAGACTGAGCAGATGCCCAGACTGATCTGAGTCTTTGCTGGGCGCATATGCCATTTTGATGGTTTTGTCCTATTGCAGCTAATATATTGATAAAGATTGATGGTAGATTTTGCAAGGCCAGAACAGACATGTTCTGGATTATCCTCGACTCTTCTAGCGCCAAAAAGCAGATGACAAAATTTACGTCTGCAAAATTCAAAGACTAGGGTGCAAACAGTGTAGATCTAGATGAGATGGCTCATTATGAGCCACCTCATCAAGATCTACACTGTTTGCAAATTCTGCTATTTTTGTCCCTGGGGCATAAAGTGTTAAAGATGAAGGGGTACTCTTTCAGAGAAAGCAACTCAGCCATTTTTTTTTCTTGCTTCCCTTATCAATTGGGGTTATACTCTTAAAGGCAAGATTATTTCTTGAATTCTTTCAAAGGTCAACCCATTTCTTAAGTGCTTTGTCCATCAAGGAAGCAAACAGGGCATCACAAATTTTGTTTTCTTTTGTAAAAAACTGGCAGAAAAACATCTACTGGAGTATACCCATTCACCATTAGCTACATGAATCTGCACAAGTATATATGGCTTGCAGTTCCTTTCCACTTAGTGCCAATCATTTCAAAAGTGATCTGTACAAAATTCATGTTAAATATTTAGACTCCACACTCAATAAATAATTCACTCAATCCTCTTCACATCTGGGGCCGTATTCATAAAGCCACTTAAGTCGTTGCTATGCGGTTGCTAGGGCTAAATATCCATAAAGTTGCTAAGGCTAAATATCCATAAAGGAGATTCCCTACAACTATGAAATTTGGTCTGGAGGAACAGTCTTTGTAAGACTGTTCCTCCAGAGCAAATTTCATTGTTGTAGGGAATCTCCAAAGAAATTTAGCCTTAGCAACAGCATAGCAACCACTTAAGTCGTTTGATGAATATGGCCCCAGGCCATATTTTTTTTGTCCTCTATTTGAGCTGCGACACTACAAAACCAACAAAGTGGCATGTGCACCCAGCAAAGACTCAGATCAGCCAGGCATCTGCCCAGTCTAATCAGAGTCTTCCCTGTTGTCATGGAGACAGCTTAGATCCCTAGCTACCCTTTATGTGCATAGCAAACTCTGATCATACTGGGCAGATGCCCAAGCTGATCTGAGTCTTCGCTGGGCGAACATGCCACTTTGTTGGTCTTATGTCCTGGCTCATTTATGGTGTATGGGTACACCTCCATGTTAACAGCCATTTTTAAATGGGGAGATGACTTTCCTGACTTCCTATTTGCTTCCCAAGACAACAGAGCCCTTCAAAATGATGTCTTTCTTAAAGGAAAGAATTTGCTTCTAGGGAAGCAAATTTATTCCCTTAAGAGTTGTTCCCCACAGACAAGGGAGGCAAAAATGAAAATAGCAGAGTTGCTTCCCTGAAATGGTAACCCATTCATCATTAATATTACATACAACTTATAGCAACCATTGCAAACACGGAATTAAATGACTTGAGAATAATTATTTATTTGAGAAAATCTAAATTTCTGTTGAAGAACTTCTCAGGCGCTGAATGAAACATATACTGTCACTGAATATACTGTTTCACTTAAAAATTGGCAGAGCATAACATAGACTGCATGCCCTCCTACAATATCCATGATGTCATATACCTGTTAGCATAGCAACTATTAAGACTTCATTTTCATGTCAAAGTGACATCAATGAGACGTCATTCTGCTCAGGTACTAAGCACAATAGTTGCACAACAATTCCATAGTTGCTATGGTAACAGATCTATGCCAGGCTCCTCTCGAATTATATGCTATCTTAAATTCTTATGCTCCTCTCGAATTATATGCTATCTTAAATTCTTACAATAGAACAGTGTGAGTTTCTCACACCTACAGTTCATTCTCAAATAATTTCTGTTTGCAGACCCTGATGATCCACTCTGATGGGTCTTTGGAGCAGTTTGATCTAGGTCTGTACTACTTGGCTAGCATTGGCCTCAGAAGAGCTGCAACACGACAAAACCAACATAGTGGCATGTGCACCCAGCATAGACTAATATCACCAGGGCATCCACCCGGTCTGAGCAGAATCTTCTCTGTTGGCATAGAGGTAGCTTAGATCCTTTAAGTAATAGCTACCCTTTAATGCAAAGCTAAGACTCTGATCAGTCTTTCCACTGCAGAACAGGGGCATAGATAATAGTTCTTGGATAGTATTCAATTAGTGCGACTAAGCTGTGACCACGTCTGTTTTTACTGAGAAATACAAAAGCATCTCATAATTATCTCAGATACCATAATAACCACAACCTTCTATCAGGGTGGATGATCACGTGCTTTCTTGCGTCATACCGAACAAGGAAACCCAGGAAATACATGTACTTCACGTTTTATTTGATAATTTCATTGTTTCTGTATACATTCTTGCAAAATGCAGGGCAGTGAATGAGTACTTTCAGACGATATTAGCAATTTTATCGTGAGTTTTATAGTTTTTGTATTTAATTGTTGCCCAACATTCGAAACCAAAAGTAGGCTGTGGCACGTGAATGGTGCTGTTGCTCCAAAACTGGGGGCGGTTTAAACGTGAAAACCAGGTTAATTCTCAGTAAAAACAAGACCTGTCTGCGTACAGGATAGCTCGCCTGCAGCGCATTGCCCATCACATAAAAAAACTTTAACCAAAACATCCAATCCGGACGCCAACGCCGACGCGGACGCTGACGCCAGGGTGACAACAATAGCTCTTCCTGAACTTTCGTTCAGGCGAGCTAACAGGAACACCAGTTAAAAGTACTTACGAACACGCATTCACTGCGCTTTATTCTATAAGACTGCCTTTGGCAACTAAGAAGTTATCCTGAAAAAACAATCCTTCTACTGGATTTTCCCGTATTTCCTGTGACGTGAAAACCACGCGATCATCCACCCTGTCTATGGTTAGGAGCCACAGTAGCTCAATGTGTGAAACACTATCCTGCTATGCTAGTGGTCTTGAGCTTGCCTTCTGTTGGTGGAAATCTTGTTGATCATAGCACAAAGCATTGCCCATCACATAAAAAAACTTTAACCAAAACATCCAATCCGGACGCCAACGCCGACGCGGACGCTGACGCCAGGGTGACAACAATAGCTCTTCCTGAACTTTCGTTCAGGCGAGCTAACAGGAACACCAGTTAAAAGTACTTACGAACACGCATTCACTGCGCTTTATTCTATAAGACTGCCTTTGGCAACTAAGAAGTTATCCTGAAAAAACAATCCTTCTACTGGATTTTCCCGTATTTCCTGTGACGTGAAAACCACGCGATCATCCACCCTGTCTATGGTTAGGAGCCACAGTAGCTCAATGTGTGAAACACTATCCTGCTATGCTAGTGGTCTTGAGCTTGCCTTCTGTTGGTGGAAATCTTGTTGATCATAGCACAAAGCCTTTTCTTATCACCCTCCTATCATCTTGATATGACTGAAATACTGTTGAAAAGGATGTAAAAAGACAAGTCGTCCATCCATCCATCTCTATAGTTCTGTATTATATATTATTCTTAAACCTCCTGAGATACTTAATAATCCTTACCAGACTGTGTGACCGATATACTGCTTATCTGCCGAGTCTTTGGTGCTAAAGCCACCTGGTTTCGCGGTTATAAAACTTGAGAATAATCTCAAACTCAAAATAAAGCACACTGATTGGCTGCTTCCGAGCACATGCTCGGAAGCAGCCAATCAGTGTGCTTTAAGTTTGAGTTTGAGATTATTCTCAAGTTTTATAACCTCGAACCCTGTTCTCATGACAAAGCTCATGTGGAATTGAAAAATCTGAACATAAGCCATAAATCATTAATATTAATAATAGGCACAATTGCATATTTTGGAGAAAAATGTTTCAGTTTAGCACTATATACACTGCCGCTATATAAAGTCGTCATCGTAATAATCATCGTAATCTCCTCGGCCTGCTGCTGCTATATCACCGAAGTCTGTGTCACGCTCGGCTTTTATAACTCCTTTGCCTTTCTTCTTTTTCTTCTTTTCTAATTCCTGCAAGAAATATAATAAAGGATAACTGTACTAAAATTATCATTTGTTGAGGTAAATTGTTTACCTATCTCATCATAAATTTCGGTGTACGGCAAGGAATCAGTGGAGACCTAAACAGCAAATAACAATTTTGAATACAGCTATCCCCATTCTAATGCACTTCATCACATTTCTCTGCAGCCACAACAAGTTCTTACAGCAACATACAACAGAATGTCAGCCAAAAACATGGGACATTTTGTAATGACTTCAGGTTTAAAACAGTATATCACAGGATATACTGTCCCAAGTTTTGATGTTATCTAATCACACATCACATTATACTAGTAAGAGTATTAGAATTATAGTTAAACAGAGCACCTGAGTGTTGCACAAGCTATAGCTGAAGACAGAGGGACTTTGGCTACTACTGTATACCATTTGCAATAAGCAACTGAATTTAGTGTCTTTATGATGTTATGTTATAGTGATGTAACTTGCCTGTGGCACTTTTATAGTTTACAGTAAAATTCTTGCTATGCTAAATTCGCAAATTTGAAAACTGCATATTGGTCACCTCTTATTTTGATGCCTTTTGCCTCCGAAGCCAACATCACCAAAATTACACTACAGCGAAAAATGAAGGTGAAAGGGTGCACCTTCATGGGGAGTAGCTTTGCTCTTTTCATTTCTGCCACATCAACTCTACAAGAATGAATTTGCTCCTCTAGTTGCAAATTTTTGCTACCCTAGGAGCAAATTGTTTCCTTTATGAGTCAATCTCATTTTGAAGAAAGGACTCTGTCATTCTGGGAAGCAAACAAGAAGTCACAACACATGTAGTTGTTTTCAGTTGTAAAGCAACTGGGGAAAAACAGAGATGAGCCGCAATGCGAGAAAACCAACAAAGTGGTTGTGCACCCAGCGCAGACTCAGATCAGCCTGGGCATCCGCCCAGACTGATCAGAGTGTTCGCTGTGCGCATGTAGGTAGCTTAGATCCTTAGCTACCCTTTAGGTACTTAACGAAGTCTGATCAAACTGGACGGATGCCCAAGCTGATCTGAGCTGCGCTTGGCATGCAACCACATTGTTGGTTTTGTTGTGTCACGGCTCAGATATGTTCATGTATCCATACACCTTTATCAGACATTCAAATCACCTAAACTGCTATTTTACCGACTCTAATTGGGCTGCTCCTAGAACTGATCATAGTGCTCCTTTAGGAGCAGTATGATCAGGGTCTATTTTTTGTCCATTACTGAATCACTTACTTTTTGCTGTCTCTGTTTTTCGTGATATAATGAGCTTGCTGAAGTACTAATTTTTTTTACATCATCTACATCACCTGCAAAAACAATATATTTGAATAAAATAAGTTGTACCATATCTTCTTTGGCTATAAGACAAAGGGTTTTCATTTCAAAGTTTAACACTCATGATACCCTAATGTGCTTTAAATATTGGGATACCTAAAGGCATTAATTTTTCATTTGGGACAAATAATTTTTCATTTGGGACAAATAATTTTTCATTTGGGACAAATGAAAACTTCTGAGTTTCAAGTGTTACAACACTTGTATATCTCAATGTGTCAAATATTGTGACATCTAAAAACCATTAATTTCAATTTCTGACAAATGGAAAATTAATGATTTTAGGTGTCTCTATATACTTTAAGCAGATTAGGGTATATACAATGTACAGTCCTTTCAAGAGTTCTTCACTTGTATCTGGCTATTCAACACAGGTGGGCAAAGACCAGACTGCCTTGCGAAAACGACCTGACCTCCCATTAGCAGAGCTTGGCTTTCTGATATATGAGCCGCGACACAACAAAACCAACTAAGTGCTTGTGTGCCCAAGCTGATCTGAATCTGCGCTGGGCACATAACCACTTTGTTTGTTTTCTCATGTTGCGGCTCATATTATCAACTTCAGCTGTAAGAGACCTAGCGATTAAGAGTCAGCACTCTAAACCACTAGCCCCACCCAGTGAACATATTTTGACAAGGAACATGATATTTGGCAACTAGCTAGATGCTGTACCAATTGGTATTTTCATATCAAAGAGTGTGTAGTCAACAGCAACACATGTACCAACAAATAAATTGAATGACACAAAGGAAGATGAAATGACGGCTGAGGAGAACTGACTGTACATGACACTTTAGTAATGCGAGAGCGACATAACATTATTACATACTTTAATACTGCAGATCCACAGAAGAACTGAAGAGAACTTCCATATTAAAGGTGATTATGTCCAGTAAAATATTACAGTATAAATGTATTACATTTTGACAAGATTTTTCCTTTCAAAAACACTCCCAAAAATCTAGATATGTGTTACTTTCTCCCACAATCCCAAAGTAGGGGTCTGTCTCACAGGTCAGATGCAGATTTTTTTTTTGTGTGTGTGTGTGGGGTGGGGGGGGGGGAGGGGGAGGAAACAATCCAAAAATTCATTACATTTCTTCCAATCCCCATGTCTAGATCTGTCTTACAGGACAGATATCTAGACTTTTGGGATTGTTTTAGAAAGAAAAACACCTCTGTCTAACAGCTGCATGAACATGGGAAAATATATTTAATTTCAAAAACTGATAAATATTTATACTTACAATCAACTATAAGATCTTGAATTAATTTATCTAAGAAAGCACCATAATGTTCTGAAGACTGAAAGGAAAACAAGATATGATCTGGGTTTTAACAAGTGAGCAGTGTCTTGGTATATGCAGACCAGTTACACTGCCTACCAAAACCAGTACTGATGCAAACTTCAGAGTTATTTACACAATTTCACTGGCTATTGTTCTAGTTCACATATTAGTCAACATTTTGTGATTTTAACCAGTCCATCAGTAAATAATACTTATACTTTATTTGTATTTTTTTACATAATGTTGCATATACATTGAAGTCAATGGCCTAAAGCAACAGGATAATGCAATTGTAATGTCTTCATATTATCAAAGAAAACTGCAAATCAACATTATCACACAATAAAACAAGAGGGCCATGATGGCCCTGGATCGCTCACCTGAGTATCCTGTGAACTTTACCTCAGAAACATTCATACGTCCAACAGACAGAGTTTCACAAAGATTCAATGGAAAATGAACCCTTTATTGTGTACCTTAGGTTTTTATAAGATTTAACCTAATGACCTTGTTTTTGACCCCACATGACCCAGTTTCAAACCTGGTCTAGATTTCTTGGATATAAACATTCTGCAAAGTTTCATGAATATCGGATCAAAACTGTGCCCTCTAGAGCGTAAACTATGTTTTTCTAAGGTTTGACCTAGTTTTTGACCCGACATGACCAAGTTGCACCCTTGGTCCAGACTTGTAAGAGAAAAACATTGTGACAAAGTCTCATGAAGATTAGAACAAAACTGTGTCCTCTAAAGCGTTCACATGGTTTTTCTAAGAACTGATCTAGTGACCTAGTTTTTGACCTGACATGGCCCAGTTTCAAATCAGGTCTAGATTTCATAAAAATAAACATGCTGACAAAGTTTCATGTAGATTATATCATAACTGTGCCCTCAAGAGTGTACACAACGTTTTTCTTAGATTTGACCAAGTGACCTAGTTTTTGACCCCACATGACCCAGTATCAAAGTTGGTCTAGAATTCATCAAGATAAACATTCTGACCATGTTTCATGATGACTGGATCATAGCTGTGCCCTCTGAGTCATTCTTAGATTTATTTCTATTTTTAGCTCTGGTGGCCATTTTGTACAGCAGAGTGGAAGCGTTTCAGCAATTTTTGTTTAGAATCATGTGTCAAACACTTCTGTGAAATTATTTTGAAATCGAGCCATTGGCTTTAGAAGAGGTGTCGTTTTTAGGTTTTTCTATATTTAGCTCTGGTGGCCATTTTGTTCAGCAGAGCCAAACCATTTCAGCAATTTTGGTAGAGGGTCTCCTAAGGAACATTTCTGTGAAATTATTTCAAAATCTTCCCAGCAGTTTTGGAGGAGAAGTCGTTTAAAGGTTTTTTCTATTTTTAGCTCTGGCGGCCATTTTGTTCAGCAGAGCGGAACCGTTTTAGCAATTTTGGTAGAGGGTCTCCTAAGGAACATTTCTGTGAAATTATTTCAAAATCTGCCCAGCAGTTTTGGAGGCCAAGTCGTTTAAAGGTTTTTCTATTTTTAGCTCTGGCGACCTTTTTGTTCAGCGGAGCGGAACCGTTTTAGCAATTTTGGTAGAGGGTCTACTAAGAAACATTTCTGTGAAATTATTTCATAATCTGCCTAGTAGTTTTGGAGGAGAAGTCGTTTAAAGGTTTTTCTATTTTTAGATCTGGTGGCCATATTGTTCAGCGGAGTGGAACCATTTGAGAAATTTCCGTTAAGGGCCTCCTAAGGAACATTTCTGTGAAATTATTTAACAAGAGGCCCACGGGCCACAAAGCTCACCAGATCTCTAGCTCAAAATTGCTATCACATTTGTATTGGCTTAAAATTGTACAGGCATATACAAAATATACAACTAAAAAGTCTAAGTCTGAGTCTGTTGAATTGATTACAAAATACATAGCTATTATCCACATTTGATTGCCATGACAACAAAAAAGGATCATTTTCAAAGGATTTTTACTATTTTTTCCTTTTGGTTGCCATGCCAACTGATCGAAATGAGCAGTGTGCAGAAAAAAACATAGGGCTGAGGGATGACCACTCAAGGAATATTTCTGAAAAAGAGCTCAGACTATTTGCAATTGCTTAGCAATGAAGCCCATTTTTTTTTTTCCATTATAAATTGCCATACCAAACATGTCCTTTGAACAATGACAATTGAGAAGATAAAATCTGTAAAGGCTAAAATGATTAGTATATCTATGAAGTGTCTGCCTCATAGAGCATATGGTTTCTGAGGAGATGATTTAAGTTCTTTTTTTTTTTGGTTTCCATGGCAACCAATAAAAAGAGCAATGGGCCAAAAAAACATATAGCTGATAGAAGCCTTATCAAGGAACATTTCTGTAAAAGTTTTGTCAAAATATCTTCAAAGGCTTGACAGTAAATGCCGTTTTTCAATTTTCCCTTTTATAAGTCTATGGGAACTCTAAGTTGCCACAGCAACCAAACTAAAGAGCCAATATTCATAAACAAGAGGGCCATGGTGGCCCTGAATCGCTCACCTGAGCATTAATCAGTTCACTGGCTCTAGTGAAGATTTATAAGAGTTTTCACCATACATGGGAATGGCGGCCACCTTGGTCATGTGACCAAGATCATTTGAAGAACTTTCAATCCTTTGACCCATGTGCAGGCTCCATATGAAATTTGAGTTTAGTCTGCCCAGTGGTTTCAGAGATGTTTGAAAATGTTTATGGATGGATGACAGAGGCAGCTAACACCAATACTGTAAGGCTCAGGTGAGCTGAAAATGGCAGAGTCGCTTCTCCGAAAAGTTCCCGTTCATATTGAGTTCCTTCTCCGAAAAGTTCCCGTTCATGTTGAGTTCCTTTGATGGATTTGAACTAGACTGAACTAAGCAAAGACAGATGAAAGAATGGTGAGGATAAACATTCTGACAAAGTTTCATGAACTTTGGATGAAAACTGTGCCTTCTAGAGCGTACACAAGGTTTTTCTAAGATTTGACCTAGTGACCTAGTTTTCAACCCGACATGACTCAGTTTCGAATTTGGCCTAGAGTTTATGGAGATAAACATTCTGACAAAGTTTCATAAAGATTGGATCAAAACTGTGTCCTCTAGAGCGTACACAAGGTTTTTCTATGATTTGACCTAGTGACCTAGTTTTTGACCCGACGTGACCCAGTTTCAAACTTGTCTTAAATATAATGAGGATAAACATTCTGACATAGTTTCATGATTTTTGGATGAAAACTGTGCCTTCTAGAGTGTACACAAGGTTTTTCTAAGATTTGACCTAGTGACCTAGTTTTCAACCCGACATGACCCAGTTTCGAACTTGGCCTAGAGTTTATGGAGATAAACATTCTGACAAAGTTTCATAAAGATTGGATGAAAACTGTGCCTTCTAGAGCGTACACAAGGTTTTTCTAAGATTTGACCTAGTGACCTAGTTTTTGACTCCATATGACCCAATTTAAAACTTGTCCCAAATATTATGAGGATAAACATTCTGACAAAGTTTCATGATTTTTGGATGAAAACTGTGCCTTCTAGAGCGTACACAAGGTTTTTCTAAGATTTGACCTAGTGACCTAGTTTTTGACCCGACATGACCCAGTTTCGAACTTGGCCTAGATTTTATGGAGATAAACATTCTGACAAAGTTTCAGAAAGATTGGATCAAAACTGTGCCCGCTAGAGTGTACACAAGCAAAAGTTGACGGACGTCCGGACGGACGTCCGTCCACACGTACGACGGACGACGGACATCACGGTATCCCAAAAGCTCACCCTGAGCACTTCGTGCTCAGGTGAGCTAAAAACAAAAAGTTTCAATCCCCCAGCACAAGGATGCTACAGATAAAACTTGGGCCAAATAGGTCCAATGGCTTCAGAGGAAATAATTTTTAAGTAATTTTTCATTAAATTTTTGCATTTTGGTTTCCATGGCAACCAATAAAAAGAGCAATGGGTCAAAAACATATGGCTGATAAAAGACTTCTCAAAGAATGTTTCTGTACAAGTTTTGTCAAAATATCTGCAATGGCTTGGCAGTAAATGCCATTTTTCAATTTTCCCCATTATAAGTCTATGGGAAATTTAAGTTGCCATAGCAACCAAACTAAAGAGCAGATTTTCATAAAAAACACAAACTTTCAATCCCCCAGCCCAAGGATGCTACAGCTGAAATTTGGGCCAAATCGGCCCCGTGGCTTTAGAGGAGATGTTGTTTGAAAGTGTTGACGGACGACGTCATACGACATACGACAGACGACATACGACGACGACGACGGACAGCTGCCTATCCTATAAGCTCCCCCGGAGCCTTCGGCTCTGGTGAGCTAAAAATCTGCCTAGCAGTTTTTGAGGCGAAGTCGTTTAAAGGTTTTTCTATTTTTAGCTCTGGCGGCCATTTTGTTCAGCGGAGCTGACTCGTTTTAGCAATTTTGGTAGAGGGTCTCCTAAGAAAACTTACTGTGAAATTATTTCAAAATCTGCCCAATAATTTTGGAGGAGAAGTCGTTTAAAAGTTTTTCAATTTTTAGCTCTGGCGGCCATATTGTTCAGCGGAGCGGAACCGTTTTAGCAATTTTGGTTAAGAGCCTCCTAAGGAACATTTCTGTGAATTTATTTCAAAATCTGCCCAGCAGTTTTGGAGAAGTCGTTTAAAGGTTTTTCTATTTTTAGCTCTGGCGGCCATATTGTTCAGCGGATTTGGTTGGTTGTTTTTGGGTTTAACGGCCCTTTCAGACAGTATTTCAGTCTATATCGGGCCGTGTCCCAAAGAGAGGGAGAAGAGACAAATGATAGACAAGAAAAAAAAACGTCCAAACAACCCCACCCGCACCTACTGCAAGCACAGTAAGCCCTTGCCCAACTCCTAGTCAAATAAGTAGGACGCCCCGGTACTGGAAGTTACACGCAGCACCTTTGCACCACCCAACCACCCCCTTGTTCAGCGGAGCGGAACTGTTTTAGCAATTTTGGTAACGAGTCCCCCAAGGAACATTTCTGTGAAATTATTTCAAAATCCGTCCAGCAGTTTTGGAGAAGAAGTCGTTTAAAGCAAAAGTTGACGACGGATGCACGACGGACAAAAACCGATCACAATACCTCACCTTGAGCACTTCGTGCTCTGGTGAGCTAAAAATATTTCACCTTCATTTTGGCGAATATTCAGTTTTATTGACCTGCAAACCTGAAATAGTGACTGACACTTTGCTTTTCAATGTGCATTCCGCAGGTTGATAAAACTGCATATTCTCTCCTTTTAAGAGTAATTGCCTGCTAGAACAAGACCTGTTAGCGGGACAGGATAGCTCGCCTGACAGCACCTTGCCCATCACCTAAAAAACTTTAAGGTAAAACTTAAACATTCTGCTAATGCTGCCGCCGCCGCCGCCGATGCCGGGGGTAGTACTATAGCTCTTCCTGAACTTTGTTCAGGGGAGCTAGAAAGGCAAACATGAAAATGGCAGATTTGCTTATCATGACAGTGTATTGATTCACTTTAAGGTGTCCCATTATAAGCGAATAACTATTGCAATTTTCATTTGTGGAGGTAAATCTGCAGTACAATGATCAAAAATTTTGTTTTTCAGTGACGCGCTTGCCCAGCTGAAAAAAGCAATTTGCGATCATAAAACCAACAGTTCTAACGCACTTTATCATATTTTCCCTTTTCAAAGTCTTCTTATTTACACTCACAACAAATGCTTTCAGCGAAGTAAAACCAGATGTCAGCCAATTAAGGGAGATGCCGTGTTACATTTATAAGTGCATTAGAATGAGGTTTATCAACTTACACAAAAACTAGTTATTTTATTTTTCAATGCTTCTCGAAATTTGTCGAATTCTTTTTCTGTTACTGGAATCATTGAATCCACACCCGCAGTACTGACACCTGGAAGAGTACAAGCAACAAAATATGATATACACACATTATTATAATAGCAACTTGATCTGGGGTACTCTATCACCTCGAGTGGATGAGCTCATACCATCAGATATCTGATGGTATGAGCTCATCCACTTAAGGTGATAAAGTACGTCAGATCAAGTTACTTTTCTAATAATTTGTTTATTATATACCTTAGGGAATAGCCATCCATTCACACTTGCCAGGGCTAATGCATTGATCCGGATTTGAACCTGCACGGCAAAGGTATGTAGACAAACGCTACCGATTCATCTATCGAGGTGCGTCTTTTGACGTGTTTGTTGACGTTACCTCAGACGTCCCGTTTCTCTGGTTCTCGTTCTCCAATGCACGGTAAAAAATGATGTGCCTGAAGCTGGAACTCAGACATAAACTCGTTTTAAGGGATAGTGATATGGATTCAGAAAACGTCAGTTTGATACGGCTTTCTGTATCACATGAGCAGAAACAGGTACTGAGAATAATTCAAAGAGAATTTTTTTATATTTCCTATTTCTCAAAGAAATCCTATGTTGTGACCTCACATTAGAACCGTATCATTGAGACGGTTCTAACGAGGGGTCCCAACATACGGAATACAATTCTTACCAAATGCTTCTTTTGCAAGTTTAAGATCTGCTTCTTCCTGAATTTTCTTTAATCTCTCTGCCTCTGCCAGTTTTTCTTCCTTGGTTAATACTTTATTCTCCTCTTTCTGAAATAATACGACTAGTGTTATTATTTTTTAGGAGTAAAGATACAATTTCATCATTTTCTGACCTTTAATTTTTTTAAATTCAGAAAGTTTCTGGCCCTGTGTTTGCTTCCCTGGATGATAACACCAAGACTGTGGAAATACTAAAATTTTCTACTTGTCCATGGACAAGTAAATAGACAAAATTAACTTGTCCTAACAAATATTTACTAGCCCAGAAAAAAAGGTACACAAGAATAATAGATAATGGATAGAGGAAGAGTTGAATTTGATGATAGTTTTAGCTAACTGTCACAAAGTTTATCATGAAAACACTAGAGCAAGTGAGCAGGGGCTCACGTATACCCCCGGCCAGCGCCACCACCTATAGGAAATAAACTTTGCATGCCCATGTAGGCACATATCACTAGGCTACATCTCAAGATTTCACAATAATCAAAACAATACAAACTTAAAGTTCTTTTTTTAACACAATTGGTTATATAAATTTCAAAGTCTGTGACCCTGACCTACAATCAGCAGCATCAGCCAGATGATGTCAACAAAACTGTCTCAACCTCGCAGTAAATCTAGTCGCACATCAAAAGGTTCCATTCAAGTATATCAAAAACATAAGCAAACAGATACAGCTCAATACAAACTTTAACACTAATGTTATATAAATTTCTAAGTCTGTGACCTTGCCCTTAGGTACTAATATGTGTCCAACCTGTAGAATACTAAGCACATCTGAACAAATTTCAATAGAAGCTGTCAAAAAGATAGAGCAAAAGCAAAATCTTGAAACAAAACTTTAAAACAACTGCTGTAGAAATTTCTAAGTCTGAGACCTTGACCTTAGGCCTGCAGAAGCATCCGGGTGGTGCAAACTGATCAGTATCCATCCTGTAGAACCAATAAGCACATATCAACAAGTTCGAGTAAAGACGTTCATGAAAACAGAGCAAAAGCAGAAACTTAACACAAAACTTTAATGCAACTGTTATGTAAATCTCTAAGTCTGTGACCTTGACCTTTGGCCAGCAGCAGCATCAAGGTGATGCACACTGATCAGTATCCATCCTGTAGTAGCACTAAGCACTTATGAACAAGCTCTGGATAACAGAAGCAAAAGAAAAAAACTTAACGCAAAACTTTAACGCAAATTTTATAAAAATTTCTAAGTCTGTGACCTTGACCTTAGGCCAGCAGCAGCATCAAGGTGATGCATACTGATCAGTATCCATCCTGTAGTAACACTAAGCACCTATGAACAAGCTCTGGATAACAGAAGCAAAAGAAAAAAACTTAACGCAGAACTTTAACGCAAACGTTATAAGAATTTCTAAGTCTGTGACCTTGACCTTTGGCCAGCAGCAGCATCAAGGTGATGCATACTGATCGGTATCCATCCTGTAGTAACACTAAGCACTTATGAACAAGCTCTGGATAACAGAAGCAAAAGAAAAAAACCTAACACAAAACTTTAACGCAAATGTTAACTTACGTACGGACGAACGGACGGACGGACGGACGGACGGACGGACGGACGAACAGACGGACGAACGGACGAACGGACGGAAAGACAAAAACTATATACCCCTCGACATACTTCGTATGCCGGGGGTATAATAATGTTGTGGGCACCTGTTAGAATTGCCTCGACAAGGCAATTCTAACAGGAACCCACAACATATGCTTGCATGATAAAATATGAAAATATCTCAGAATTATCCTGAAATACTTGCACATCCACTGATGACACTTTTAGTAATTGTCCCATTTCATGTAAACTGAAATTTCTTACTTGTCCAGAGTGAAACGGGACAAGTAGGACAAGTCGGAAATAGTATTTCCACAGCCCTGATAAAGCCCTTCTAAAATGCTTTTTTTTTAAATGAACTATTTCTGATTTTTGACTAGGTGTCTCTCACACAGGTTTAACCCCAAATTTACTTTAAGCCCAACTGACACCCACTTTCTCAAAAACACAACATACTTAGATAAGTTGTTGAAACATCATAAGAAAGAACCGTCTTTTTAATTCAACAGACAGGATTTTCCCCATAACTAATTTAGCCAGAACCTGCGTTTCAGGATTTTACTTGTGTCTTAGGAATTGACATACAGTCAGCTCCCGATATCTCAAACACTAATATCTCAAAGTATCTTCTGACATCAAAGAATACATTTCCTATTTCTATCTACATTTCAATGCCTGTTATCTCAAACTACTGATATCTCAAAGTAAATTTTCTGGTACCAGAAAATTTACTTTCAGATATCAGTAGTTTGGGCTGAAGTTCAACTTTGAGATGTTGAGAGTTGACTGTATTACATATCTTAATCTTTAGCCTTTCCTCTTGAACAGTATAAAGACATGTACATTTTCAAATTCCCAGACTTTTCAAGTCCTTTCCTAACTCCACTGACCAATAATAAAGCCCTGAATTTTCTCTAACCTGGAGATAAAAATTATTTTCCAGATGTTTTCCCTAGCAGATCTTGCAAACCCTGCTTCATGATGAATACTACTACTAGCCTTCATTACCTGTTATTAATTGTCGTCTATGCCATACTTACGCTTCAAGCTTCTACGATGCATTTTGATTTGTTAAATTTCTGATAGACAGACCTGCTTGGTAACACACTGCTTCAAACTTGTTTGGGTAGTATGCCAATGTTTATTCAAGCAGCTCTTAAACACGTTTACGGAGGGTGCACTAACCACTGAGTCGGGTAAGCTGTTCCAAGAGTTTATCACTCTATTACTAAAACTGTTTGCTCTGCAAGTTAACCGAGACCACCCCTTGTGTAAGTTAACCCAGATGGCCTCTTGTGCATTGATTGATTGATTTGTTGCTTAACGTCCACGGTAAACAACTATGGTCATAACGGGCCCGTCAGTTAACCTAACCACACTATTCCTGGGCAGGTTTAGACCTACTAAGCAGTTAACCAGTACTAGGTGCACATACTTTCGCCAGTAACTGACAACTGACTTCTTGAATCAGCTGCCTCGTGTGCAAGATAAACGAGACCACCTTTTGTAAACGTACCTCTTTTGCCTCCGCAGCAGCTCGTGCAGCCTCTTTTTCAGCTATCCTCTCGGCCAATGGCTTCTTTTTCTTCCGCTGAACTGCACGCATAACATCATCTGAAATACCTTCAAATGCTTTATACTGATCACCAGACATGGTTTGATGTAATATGTGTACATTTACACCGTAGGGTATATATTTACATTCTCAGTGAATTTATTGAAAAGCCCTATGGTAAACCACTAAAACGTAATGTAGTTTATACTTTAATTACTACATCTGTTCACGTGATGTTACATGAGGTTAAGTGATATCAAAATAAATCATCGTTCTCTCCTTTCTGATTGGATGTAGGAGACGTTAAGACGCTGTTCCGCTGTTAGTCGAAAAACTATGTATAACTTTTTCATCTGCTTCAACTGTAGTCCTAACGCCAATTTGTGGTCTATTAATAGACAGAAAAGAATGTAAATATGAGCCGCGACACGACAAAACCAACAATGTGGTTGTGCGCCCAGCGCAGACTCAGATCAGCCTGGGCATCCGCCCAGTCTGATCAGAGTCTTCCCTGGCCGCATGGAGGTAGCTTAGACCCTCAGCTACCCTTTGAGCTCTTAACATAAGAGTCTGAGTAAACTGGGCAGATGTGCCAATGCTGATCTGAGTCTGCACAGGGCGCACAACCACATTGTTGGTTTTCTCGTGTCGCGGCTCATATAAGCAATGAAGTTCATTATTCTGGTGCTTAACAAAGTATAAACTACATTGGGTCGCTAGCAAAGTTTACAGGAACCCATTGGGGTTCATTTACTTTGCACCCTACCCAATGTAGTTTAGACTTCGATAAACACCATAAAAATGGAATTCATACCTTAAATACAATCAGAGTGAATTTGCGTTTCGTTTTTTCTTATGAGGACCAATTTTTAAGGTGTGTGGGTACATTTCCATGTTTTTCCCCCATTATTTTACCAAAGGGGGACAACTTCCTTAACTTCCTCTTTGCTTCCCTTGATGATAGTCCTTCGAAAATGGAGTTTTCTCCTAAAGGAGCAAAGGACTTCTTCGATTAAGGCGAGGATTTTCCCCATTAGACCGGCGCGACAGGTCCGAATTTTCAAAAGTATAAAGTGTGCACATTTTTCTTAGCGGAGCTTCCACAAATATCTAAGCCGTATGAAATCAGATCATTTGTGATTCAGACCCAAAGACATGGGGAGATAATCCAGTCTGACCCTACCTACCCTTTATTCAAGGTTTTCGCATACCTCAATTTTTGAGGTAATAAAAATATTGAAATCAGTCATTCATTTCATACATTTTTGTCATAAGTGCATGCTAAATACATGCATATCACAATACAAAGCAATGATTTTCTTCTTGTTACGCCTGACTGGCATTTAAACATGCAAAACCACAGTTATACTTCCGGTCAAAGCGGCCAAAAGAGAACACTTCACTGTAACTAAAATACAAGTACTTCCCCCCCCCCCCCCCCCCCCCCCCCCCCCCCCCCCGTGACCCCAGCATTTCCTTCATGCAGCAGACTTATGCGATGCAAGTATGCAATATATAACAATATATAAATGAGTGGGAAGCTGGGTCACGGGGGGGAACGATACTCAATAAGCCAAAGAAGAAGAATGGTCAACAGTAGCACTGTGATCTTCAAGGATTTTATTGTGTACCATGACCTTGAAATGAGGTCAAGGTCACATACATATAGTCAAAGCTATCCAGTGTTGTCTGTTATGTAAGTAATGTAAGTCAAAAAAGGGTGAAATGTATACAATAAATCATTATTTCAAAGATCAGTTTGAGGATAATTTACAATTTATCTCAACAATGACGTCAACGTCAACGTATGTTTAACGTACTTTACATAGACACAATAAAAGGCCATCGGCCAAGTGTCACCCGACGTTTGAAATGTGTCACAAACTTCAGCCCTTTATTCTGTTTCAGAGTAAATGTATGGCCAAAAACAGAAAATATATATATTACAGAACCTGGTAAGCAAATGATAACTGAACATAAGCAAAGACATAAACCCAATTACTGGGCCTCTTTATAAAATACTTCAGTTCAGAACGGGGCATATATGTGTAAAATCAGGTTACTGAAACTATAGGCCCTTACAAAATGACCAAAACATCAAGACTGTATACCCAGTAACAAAATAACAAGAGCCATAATCCTGCTTATATGAATCTGATGAAAAATGAACAATTCAGCCCATTAATATTAATAGTTCTGGAGTTATCCCTTTACTCTCAAGTGAATGTCTATTATCTACGAAAGGGGAATAACTCTGTTACTTATAATTTAGCACATCCTCACAATAATCAGAATAATCAATTTACCAAATGCTAATAGCATACCAAATTTCAGCTCTCTCGGTCAAACGGTTCAAAAGTTGGAAAAATGCCAAAAACGACAAAGGGCCATAACTTTGTAAAAAATAGGACAACTGAAATTCCAAAATCACATGCACATCTTCAGATCATGATGAAACATTCTGCACAATTTCCAAGTCAATCTGATACAAGATGTTGCAGGAGTTGCGGGGACAAGGTCTAAGTCAGCAAGGGCCGTAACTCAATTAAAAATGGCCGAAACAAAAATAAAAAACCACATGCACATCTTCATATCGTAAGAATACAATCTGTAAAATTTCAAATCAATCCGATGAAAGATGTAGGAGGAGTTGCGGGGACAAGATTTCGGAAGGTCTGAGTCAGCAAGGGCTGTAACTCCATCAAAAATGGCCGAAACAAAAATCGAAAACCACATGCACATCTTCATATCATAAGAATACAATCTGTAAAATTTCAAATCAATCCGATGAAAGACGTAGGAGGAGTTGCGGGGACAAGATTTCGGACGGACGGACGGACGGAAGGACGGACGGACGCACACACGGACGGACGAGGGTCATTTCTATAGTCCCCCTCCGCCTACGTCGGGTGACAAACACTTGAAAATTCATTTTCCATGCAAGTTACAAGTCATAGTCATAAATGCAAAGCAAAAGTCAGTGATCCGTATAACTTTTAAATCATGGGGAAAATTCACGCCTTAAGCATAGAAGTCCTTCTTTCCTTTAAGAGCCGACCCCTTTTGAGAAGGGAGGCCAAAAAATGAAAATAGTAAAGTTGCTTCCCCTTAAAATGTACCCATTAAGCTTCATTCATTGTTTACCTCCTTTTCCCAACTATTCAGGTTTTTTCATTGTACTTTAAATAATCAAGTGACTATGAACCAGTCAACTGAAAGTGTACCCATTCACCTTGGCACCATGCATAAAGTTTTAGTAAACATGGTCAGAGATTACAGCTGGTGCCAGAAGAAAATGTACCGCGATACTTTGACAATAGCTGGTATCAGACAAAATACTGTACCATAAAAGTTTGACCCTTTTTATTTTTAAACTCCTATTTAAAGGTAGGTTCCTGTACTAGCGATAACATTTATGTCCACAAAATAATTTCGTCTTTTTCTGAGCAGTATTGAATTCTCTTATTTTTCTGAATTTGTTGCTACTGAGAAACTCGTCAGATGTTGAAGAAAATAGTCGTTTTCCCTTTTGGTTTATTTTCTTTCGTTGGAATTCCAGTTCTAAAATAACTATGTTTATTACGTCTATAAGTGCGCGATTTCTGATGCCATTCTCCAAAGGTCAATTTTCCCTTGTCGTGAGCTCTCCTAGAGGTCCTGGCATGGTGGATGGGTTAAAACTATCCCAAAATGCAAAGCAGCATGACCTCAGCTGCGTTATCTATTTTTGGCGCGAACTAAAAATAGCGCTAACTGGTGTGCGAAGCAGAGTTAGGAAATCCCTTGCAAAACAACTTTTCTAATATTTTTTCGATTTACACTTTTTAGTGAAACTTATTCATTCCCTTTTATAAGTGCTTTCCAACAACTTGGATGAAAGATCATCAAAATTATGATGCATTCCAAAGTACAGGAACCTACCTTTAAAGGATGGACAGATGAATGACTTGTGAGTTACGACCCTTTTCTAGGTACCCCAATCATTTCACGTGTCTCAGGTTTTTTTTAGAATCTTAACGGTATGTACCTGCTTTGCCAGAATCACTGCCTGACTTGTCTTTCTTCTCTTCATCATCCTCAGCGTCCCAGGCCTCCTGTCAAAAAAAGATACTTTAGATAGGACCAAGCATAAAAATATTTTGTTTGCAGTTGCCGACCAAGGATAATTTCTAAGGGTAGGTAGGTCAGCTTTCGTTTCTTTTTTTTATTCCTGCAAAAAGTAAAGGAAGCCCAAATACTGTTAATACACATATTAAGTACAAAGATAACAGCATCCTACAAGATGAACCTAATTCACCCACAAATGGAGTACCCATGATGTGCTAGTGGAAAGGCAATCAATGTAGACCCGGACCAGACTGCTCCCACGAGCAGTCTGGTCTGGGTCTGCCATGCTTGCTCAGGCCTGTTTGTCTTACTTTTTACTCTGATCACAGTTAATTTCCCATTTTCAAAAAAAAACAACTAGACAATCACTAAAGGTGATGAATGCCCTCGCCATATGCCTCACTAGATGAGTAATGTGTTAAAACATATTTGTGTGAAGTTACATCAAAATCTGTCAATAAATAAAGGTGCTAGAGGGATGACTGAGTTTTTCTTAAAAATAGCAACTGTGACCTTGACCTTGGAACTACAACCCTGGAAGGTTTACTTGTCCAAGATATTGTCATACTTAATATAATTATGTGTGAAGTTATATCAAAATCAGTTAATAAATAAAGGCGCTAGAACCATGACAAAGATTTACATGTGCCTATAATAGCATCTGTGACCTTGACCTTGGACCTACAATGAAACGTAAATTTGTCCAAGATATTGTCAAGTTAAATATTTGTGTCAAGTTATGCCAAAATCATTCCAGAGGGATGACAGCATATTTTCTAAAATAGCAAATATGACCTTGACCTTTACCCTGAAACTCTGGATCACGAACTTGTCCAAGATATTGTCACACTAAACATTTGAGTGAAGTTACATCAAAATTGTCAATGAATAGAGGAGTAGAGGAATGATAAAGTTTTTTTCTAAAAATAGCAACTGTGACCTTGACCTTGGACCTGCGGTGCTGAAACAGTAATTTATTCAAGATATTGTTATACTTAACATTTATGTGAAATTACATCAAAATCGATCTATAAATGAAAGCGCTGGAGCAATGCCCTAGTTTTTCTGAAAATAGCAACTGTGACCTTGACCTTCATCCTACAAACCTGAAACGCAAAGTTGTTCGAGGTACTGTCATACCCAATAAAGCTGTGATGTAATACCAAAATCTGTTAATAAATGAGGCCGCTAGAGCGACAATAAAAGGTGAGATTGTATTTAAGCTATGGAAATATGGTCAAAATATGTATGTTATTCAAGGGGACATAATTCTGCAATAAAGACCTGACTGAAAGTTCTGTTTCCTTTATGCACATGTTCAATGCATGTCTGAACTGTGTTGCAAGTTTCAAATCCCTACATCAAATACTATGGAGGAGTTGCAGAGACAAGAACAGTACTACAAAGTGTAAAATATCGTCAAAATATGCATGTCATTCAAGGGGATGTAATTCTGCCATAATGACCTGGATCGAAGTTTTGTTTCCTTTATGCACATGTTCAATGCATGTATGAACTGTGTTACAAGTTTCAGATCCCTTCATCAAATACAATTGAAGGAGTTGCAGAGACAAGAACAGTACTACAAATGTGAAATATGGTCAAAATATTTATGTTATTCAAGGGGACATAATTCTGCAATAAAGACCTTAATCAAAGTTCTGTTTCCTTTATGCACATGTTCAATGCATGTCTGAACTGTGTTGCAAGTGTCAACTCCCTACATTAAATACTGTAAGAGGAGTTGCGGAGACAAGAACAGTACTCAAATGTGAAATATGGTTATAATATGTATATTATTCAAGGGGACATAATTCTGCAACCAAGACCTTAATCAAAGTTCTGTTTCCTTTATGCACATGTTCAATGCATGTCTGAACTGTGTTGCAAGTTTCAACTCCCTATATCAAATACTGTAGGAGGAGTTGCGGAGACAAGAACAGTACTCAGATGTGAAATATGGTCAAAATATGTTTATTATTCAAGGGGACATAATTCTGCAAACAAGACCTTAATCAAAGTTATGTTTCCTTTATGCACATGTTCAATGCATGTCTGAACTGTGTTCCAAGTTTCAGCTCTCTGCATCAAATACTGTAGGAGGAGTTGCGGAGACAAGAACAGTACTACAAAGTGTGACGGACGAACGTATTTACGGACGTATCCACGGACGGACAAGGGCAAAACTATATGCCCCTACCCACTTCGTGGCGGGGGCATAAAAAAAAAAAAAAAGCTGTCCCAAATAGCCCAAAAAATTTTTGGGGCAGGAAGGCTTTGGTTGGGTAGGTAGGCAATTGCAAGCAGGGCTCTCGATCACCGAAATTTGGGGCCGAAATTCGGCCCCATTCCCAATGCCAAAAAGTATGTTTTTTTCCCAATTCCAGATGAAAAATTCCCAATCAGACTAAGCCTGTTTGGTCCAAGAATACTGTTGTTGCATCAATGCAAAATGTATTTAAAACCACCTTAAACCAAAAATGTTAACATAATTTATAACTTTAAAAATCGCGAAGCGATTACATTTTCAATCACGATCGTCATGTTTTGTTACTGGAAAGTGGTACCGGGTTTTATCAAGTAGTCATGTACTGTTAGAGTTACTTCCCTTTCCTGTACTGTTAGAGTTACTTCCCTTTGATTAGAGGACGAATAGCCTAGCGAATTTCGCTGCAATATGTTAATATTTTCTTTGCTTCAAGGGCCAATATTGTTGTGGTGAACAATATTTTGACTTATTCTTTAATTTAAAGCCTTCCAATGCTAAAATTTGATCGGAGTTTTCACCTTTGGTGGATGATTCTGCTGTTTTTGCGTTTCGTACCTGAATCAATTTTCACAGACATTTTCGGCCATAGCCAAAATCATAAACAGGATTACCGGGACATTCAAGAGTTAGTATAGTGATAGTGACATACCGTGGATGTTTTGTACTTGCAGGACTGAAAGTTTTGTCATGTTCTGCATTGTGACAGTCCTCACATTATGCTTAGTTCACAGATGCTTCAACCTAGAGTGTTATACTGTTGTTATATTGAAACACTCTTTTTCTATGTCCCAGTCTTGTCTCCAATTTCAGAGTGGCAAGATAGGGAAGTTTCCAGTTCAAAGGAAAGAAAGAAAAACTCAACACACACAAATAGTTTTGTTATTATCTAATATCCTAACTATTTGACAAAGTTTATTATGATTCACTATCTGCTAGATTTATGTCTGCTTATTGACTCGATTCCTCTGAAAATATATAACAATACCATATGTAAGTTGTGTTGGTCTGACAATGAAAACGTCACACATAAAACAATGGAAATTTTCCCAATTTTAGACAAAACGACGCTATTTTCCCAATTCTAAAGGCCCCGGCCCCATTCCCAAAAAGGGGTGTGAGAGCCCTGGCAAGCAAACAAAATTTTATTTTTGGCCTGGTCAGTATTAGAATTACATTTACATGAAGCTCAGCTGACTATCATAAACATCCTATTACTGGTAAAAAACAGTTCCAAACTTTCATCTGATTCTCCAACTTCTGTTTTAGTCAGTAAATACCTCTATGAAAGGTAGAGGAGAAACTTTGGTCGAGGTATATACTTGGATTGAAGTAGATACTTTGATGGAAGTATAGAAAAAATTTTGCATTATAGGGCTGTCTCATCGACAGAAATCATCTCCCGAAACTAGAAATCGATTTTTCCTCCTCTCATACTGTTCTACACTGAACGAAACTTATAACCGTCCACCCTACATTTTGGCGACAGGTTCTGCAAATAAAATTTGGTGGTCAAACGAAGTATGTTGAAAAAAAAAGGTATTAGCCCTTGCCAAATTTCTTCAACTTATTTTATTTCAATAGGATGTCTACTTCTTGCATAGGTGCAGTCCAAACAAAGGTACTCTCGTTTCAAAAAGTCACAAATTTGCTACAATATAAATGATTTCAAGTGTCGTAGTTCTTGAGGACAAACCTTATCTTAAAGAGGTAACCAAATACCTTTATTAAAGATTCAAAAGTAATGAAAGTTTTAATGCGATCGGACTTGCCGTTAGGTCTACACAATAACGCAAAAAAAATGCACTGTCGCTAGTTTAATTTCAGAAGTTCAGCTGTAAGCACATTACCCAGATACAGAGTTCACGCTGCTCTGTAGACGTAAGTATCGGCGGTACTGCATTGAAATTTTTGGCGATATAGCAACGTTACTGGATGTCTTCGGTAACTTTTCGAAGAATGAAATTCATTCCAGAAATACTGTTTAATTGAAATTTTGAATTTTATCCAGAAACCGGAAGTGTGCGAAATAGGTGACAATTTCCAGTTGCAAAATGAACTCACCAGGCTCCATAGCTTATGATCTTGTAGGCCAAAATCTAATAAGATTCGTACATTGACTTCAACTTGAGGTTTAAGACGATTTTCGAAATCTGTTTTCATTTTACTGAAATGTGATTTTTAAAATTGCGTAAAAACTACGTCTCTTAAGTAATCTCGACTTTTTTGTGTTTATTGGTTCGGAAGACCACACTGTTCAAATTGGCACTAAGACCTTTACGAAAAGTGCGTTGAAGCAACGTTTTCTCTCCAGCAATTACATTTTTGGATATTTCTTCCTAAAACTGTGCCAGAGGATCACAGACTTTTTAAAATATCGCTAAACTGAGACTTTTTAAAATATCGCTAAACTGAAGGCCATGACCATGCACATGATTTCTGATTTTATAAATTTTGATTCTTTCGCGTTTAGATACAAAAAATGCAATTTGAAAAGTGGACGGTTATAATATTTGTTCAGTGTATAACCAACTAGTAATTGTTAGGTTCTAAATTTGTATTCTTGTTATGAGATTGCCCATATTTTGGTCATTCATCTTTTATTAATGCTGACGCTATCTTTAGTTATTTAAACTCATTGAAAAATATTACTTGATGATCATAAAACAACTGTAAGAAATCTGAAATTGTGATTAATTGGTAAAATAATTGATCAAAATTATCATTAGCAACTGGTCCGCCACGTTGGTGCTGGTGTGTCTACCTACTAAATGACGTAAGAAACTTACTACATGTATAATGAATATGCCAAATCATCGAAATAGGGTAATTCAATGAGAAATAGGTAAAAGAAAATAAGTAACCAAGATAAGTACGCCGTGTAATAACTAAAATGGTCTACTTTTTCATGTTTTGTGATTTTTGTTCAGCAAGAAATTTGTATAGGAAAATAATATCACCTTTCTTCATTGCCAACTAATATATATCTTGTTAAAACTGCAAGAAAACATTGTCACCGTAGGTTCAGCATACAAAGTTTACAGATCAACATAATATTACCCAATATTGCCCAGTAAAACCCGGGTTTTCCCAGTAATTCCTACCAGGCTGGGTTTTACTCATAAAAACCCGGGTTTATGCCAACCTTGATATTTGACAGTCGAAAATCGGGAGCTGCGGCATGATATGTGTCTGGAAATCTGCACGATGAATTTTTGAGTTTTCCTCCTAAAAAATAGGTTATCCGTAAGAATAAAGACAGAGTAAGTCACCGCCAGGAATAACAAAGATTGCAGGTAATACATCATGCTGACATCATGAATGAGGTCAGTTTATAATGTGTGAGAATAGCCAATTTCTTCCTACTCTGCTGCCATTCTATAACCAGTGCTCCAGATAAGAAGGAGTACTAATGATAATTGAAGATAATTTTCCTTATTTCTCAATGAAAACTTATGTTGTGACCCCTCATTAGAACCGTCTCGACGAGACGGTTCTAATGATGGGTCACAAAATATGTTTTTATTGAGAAATATTGATAATCATCCCTAAATTATCTTTGTTACCCCTTCTTATCTGGAGCACTGATAACTTACAAAATCTTTTCCACTAGTGCCTGTGAACAAGGCCGACTCACACAGTAGCAATAACACACGTTCTTTTATCAGTATTTTTTTGCGACAAAAATTTCCAGGGCCTACTTCGCCAGAGCTCCAGATAACTTTTTTCAGCAGGGAGTTGCTAAATCCTCACTTTGTGACAAGGGAGTTTTTCTGCAATATCTGGTAATTTTTTAACTCCCATTTTTTTTCAGGGGGTCTTTTGTGGTTTGGCTGCCATTAGATGTTACAATAAAGCAGAGTTCCAGATGCAATATGCCTGGATTTTTTATTAGGTTTCCCAACAAAGTCAACGCAAAAACTCAGCAGGCCAAGAATAATGGGTTTTAACAGCTTGGCTGATGATATCTCTGGCGGATCAGATTGCTGGAAAAACTTAACAAGAGGGCCATGATGGCCCTGGATCGCTCACCTGAGTATCCTGTGAACTTCAGAGACCCCAGAGACATCCATATGTACGACATACAGAATTTCACAAGGATTCAATGGAAAATGAACCCTTTATTGTGTACCTAAGGTTTTTCTAAAATTTAACCTAATAACCTAGTTTTTGACCCCACATGACCCAGTTTCAAATCTGGTCTAGATTTCTTGGATATAAACATTCTGACAAAGTTTCACGAATATCCGATCAAAACTGTGCCCTCTACGAGTATACACACGGATACAGACTAACTCATTTTTCATAGGAGCAAGCTGGGCCCCTAAAAACTGAAATTTAGTCGCCCAGCCAGAAATTTAGGGGCCCACATTTAAAACATGGGAATCTTTTATTCAGAATCTGCGCGAGAATTGCGCCGTTTCCGTAGGCTTTGTAGTAAACCCTCCTTTCTTCATGGTTTCGTTTCCTTTTAGCAACCGGGTGTGAAACACCAGCGATGTATCGCCATATTACGCGCGAAAAATCAATAAACGGTTAAGATTTTTAGCTGACAAGTCCGTCTATCTATCTATCTTCCTTTACGAGGAGGCGGCCATGTTGTTTCTCGATAGTGAGTAAAATCCAACACACAAGTATGACGGAACACCGAATATTCATAGCCGATATCGGCACGGAAGTTAGCAATACCCTTAGAGGGCGGATTTTACTCCAAGTCGAAAACACGCCAGACACTCTCCGACAGCTTACGATCGCGAACTGGGCGACTATCATTTCAATTTTAGGCGCCCACCCGATTTTTTACCCGCAGTGGGCGAGTGGGCGACCGCTAGTCTGTATCCCTGAATTACACAATGTTTTTCTAAGGTTTGACCTAGTTTTTGATCCAACATTACCCAGTTGAACCCTTGGTCTAAATTTGCTGGAGATAAACATTTTGACAAAGCTTGGAAAATTGGAACAAAACTCAGCCCTCTAGAGTGTTCACATGGTTTTTCCAAGATCTGACGTAGTGACCTAGTTTTTGACCTGACATGGCCCAGTTTCAAATTTGGTCTACATTTCATGAAGATAAACATTCTGACAAATTTTCATGAAGATGAGATCATATCTGTGCCCTCTAGAGTGTACACAAGGTTTTTGTATGATTTGACCTAGTGACCTAGTTTTTGACCCCACATGACCCAGTTTCAAACCTGGTCTAGATTTCTTTAAGATAAACATTCTGACAAAGTTTCATGATGATTGGATCAAAACTATGCCCTCTGTGTCATTCTAAGATTTATTTCTAATTTTAGCTCTGGCGGCCATTTTGTTCAGCGGAATGGAACCTATTAGTATTTAGCAATTAAAATATGTCTACTCTCTTGTTGAGGCACTCCTGCAAGTGGTTTTTAGTGGAACTTTTTTCTTTAAAGATGCTTAAATATCAAAATTTTAGGTTTAACATACCTAAAACCATTTCTCGTAGCTAAATACTGACTTGCAGCATATTGCATGACCTCTTTTGTCTATTTTTATCATTTTTTGTTTGGAGGTGGGTTTTCCAATAGTAAAAATATTCCTTCTGGTTTCCAGCCTTTGATGAGGTTCATTTTAATTTTAATTAAGCTGGAAACCACCTATTATGACATCACAACAGAAATGATGTCATCACTAATCACCTGATCTGTTTGGGAATGTGATCATTTCAGCAAAGGGTTGCTTGTAGTGTCAGCTACACTTATGCATCTTTTTGTTTTCCAAAAAGGTATTACTTACGAAAATAACTGCTATAAGATATAAGAATAAATTCTTTTGAACTGATTTCATGTTAATTTTATATGAAATGGTAATTTTCAAGAAGTGCTTGAAACATGCCACCCCTACAGCAGTAATGGTTATCTTGAGGCCGCCATTATGAAACTGAAATAAATACATTGCAAGAAATTACTTTCCAAGCTTGAGAGCATGCCGATGAATTTCAAAAACTCTACTGGACAAATCTGACTACGAGAAATGGTAGTAAACTGATCCATGTAAGTGGAATTTGCTGTTTCTTTATCCTTTAAGTATAAACTTCGAAAAACCACTTGCTGGAGTGCCTCAACAAGAAAGTAGATGCGAAATAAGCCGTTGATAGAATTATCGATTTTTTCAGCCACTCACGTGTCCAGCAGTGCAACATGCGTCAACTAGAAAAGTACCTATATTAAACTGGAGATGCGAGTCACTCAATATATAGGTCACTGGTCCGAGCTATAGCCAAAAAATAAGTGGATGAGAAATTTTGTCCAATCAGCGGGCCGCAATCAGCCAATATGTATCAAACCCAGAAGATCACGAAAACAGTCGCTAAAATTTGATTGAATGATTCTTTTCGAGGGTGACTAATTAATGGAACAGTGGCTATATCCACGGATTTAGCCCCAAGATGTTATTGTCAAACTGAATGGAAGTGGGTCATGTGGGTGGGATACCTTTACGTCGTCATCATCTTCGCCCTCCCATCTATCAGTTGCTGGGCCTACAGGAGCTGGTGGCTCGAAATCATCTGCGTCTGAAAAATATTCATAATTCAGTAACATTATATAAATTAAATTGTTCACACTAAAGGAGAAATGGCGCAATATGTGTTCCACATGTCTCACCCCATTCATCGGCCGACATTTTGGATTTCCGGAGAATGACGAAAATCTCTCGAATATCACTGTGACTGTTCGCCTAACTGTCGTGCTAAGGGTTGATAAACGTGTAAACAATATCTTCAAAAGGACGCTCGAGACAAATCCACCTTATTAAATCTGAATATAGACTCTTTGTGCATTGGTAAAGTTCATAACGTATGGTCATCTTTAGAGTCAACAGTCTCTGATGTTAGAAAGGGTATTGTCAAATGTAGACTACTAACTGGTACATACTTATTCCAGTTAAATAAAAGCAAGTTCAGTCGTTCAGAAGTTAGTGCTACATGTAGAAGCTGTGGCTTTGAAAGTGAAGACATTTCACATATGTTGTTATATTGCTCATCTCTTTTTAATCAAAGACAACAGTTATACTCAAAGGTGAAATCAACAGTTATATCATATATTGGAGCAAATCAATGGAAAGTTCAATTTAGTAATACACAGAATATAATAAAATTACTTCTGGATATCAGTTGGTTTGATAACTTGAACAGGGCAGATTGGCGTAAAACGTTGGATAGAATGACAACAGATTTGTGTTACAAGCTTCATACGGAGAGGATACTGAAGAGTTCAGACGTACATAGCTAACCCCCACCAGACATCTTTGTGTAAATAGTTATGTGTACAGGACTTTTACCACTGTTTTAGCATTGTTTTAGCGCCCCCTTAACGCGATTTTAAGTATAAGTCAACGTATGTTATTGTGCTCAAGAAGATACTTTTACAAGCTACCTATGCTTGGTGATCCATAATTGGATGCAGATACGAAAGAAAGAAGAGAAAGAAGAACGTGATGACTTTGACTTTGATATAGTTAATTTTCCATTTTTGGATGGCGACGTTCCACGTCGTCCCTCTTATGGAGTGTATATTTCTCAACTTATAAGATTTGCCAGAGTGTGTAGTCATGTAGATGACTTTAATGCTCGTAATAAATGTTTAACTGCTAAACTTCTTCAACAGGGCTATCGGTATCATAAGCTTAGAAAGGCTTTTTCTAAATTCTATCGCAGACACCATAAATTGGTTTCAAAATTTGATGTCGGATTAAAATTTCTTTTACACCAAGGCCTATCGGAACCAGAATTTTATGGTGACTTAGTATACAAATTCAAAAAGATTAAGGGTAGGACTGATTTTTCTGATCAATTCCGAAAAATAATAATACGTCACAAACGTATTGGCTATAATTTAAATGTTATGCGACAGTCTGCATGCTTAGTGATTAACCCAATCACGGTTGATAGCTTTGCTGCACTCTTTAATTGCACACCGGGGGATCGGTCGTCAGACTCTATGATGGCCCCGACCTAAAGCTATATATTTTAGTTGGTTGGGACCGGAGCCTTTTTGTCTGTTGCTTGATCCACCGGGGCTCAACTGGTGACCTTCTTTTGCTTCAGATTTCCAGTGGGGTTGTTTGGCAGGCCAGGGATCTCCACCTGTCAGACGGCCCGTTGTATCTGTTGAGTCCTCGTCTTTGCTTCTTCATGGTGTTGAAATTTGATTTATGTGTTTACCGTGATGATTCATTGACGAGTTAGAGGGTTATCATGCGAACCGAACAACCAACTAAATGTTTTGTACCACTTCAGAAACTGAGGGTGAGGTTGGGCCTGTAAAATCGATTTAAGCCCCCCAGTAATTCATTACTGACCGTTCCAAGGCGGTAGTTCTGTTGTGGTTCTTTGTTGCCTGTTTTTGGTGTCAGAGTTTCTGTGATGTTTTACCTTATGTATGTTATTATTATTTTTGGTTCGGTTTGGGTTGCTGAGTGGCCACCTTTTGGGAACAAGCTGCTCACTCGGTTGGCCATATGTTCTCTGTATCTTGATTATTTGTAATCTTAGTTGTTTCCAACTATGGTTTGAGGGCTGGATTTGGATTTTGATTGTTTCAGCTCCTGGTCTTTGCATACTTTTTACTTTTACTAGAATTACCGGAATCTACCTTATTACCGGAATATACCGGAATACACCGGAATACACCCAAATATACATTTATATTATCAAAATAAACTTAAATATTGCCAGAATAAATGAAATAAGTATAATTTCCATCTAACCTATCACCTTTTATCCACTTCACTCTAACACTTTTACTTATCTTTTATTTCAACTAATATTCTGCCTTTTTCTGCTTGACGCGCGTCCCTGCCTAGAATGCCCGTGAGGGCGTGTGGCAGTATATAGAGATAGATAGATAAGTATTAGCTTTTTCTTAATTGGTAGTGGGAGTAAAAGGACCAACGTATGGGTATTGGATAAGTAACACTGTGTAGATTGCAAGCTGGTTTGGGTCTTTGTATGGTCAGTCACTTGCCAGCATTAAGATTTATTCAGGAATTAAGATCATTTAACAAAGTAACATATACTATCTAAAATTAAAAAGTCTCCCTGCCCTTCATCATAGTGTAGATTTTATTTTCTAGTCCTTTGGGATCATTGATTCCATTGTAGAACTTTAAAAAATATTTGAGGGTCACTGATGAGGTCTAATTGGCCGAAACTAGCTAGTCTGGCCCAGAAAACTTGTACACTCGACAGTTTTCAGTTCTTTGGTGTGATCCTTGCTTCCAAAGGATAACCCCTTTTATAGAACATTTCGAAAATAAAATTTAAAAGTTAATCAACAAGTGAGGTATTTAAGAGCACACTTAAATGATATTTATGTATATACCTATATGAATTTAATTTAAGAAAAATAAAAATATCACAGTGAATTTAACTAGAACTTAAGGAGTTTTGGAATGAGCTAGGCTGCTAGAAGTAAAAAACTAACACCCACACCCATTTTCACTAATTCGAAAGATTCGATCTTAATACCCATGGATTGCCCATAAAGCCTAAATGTCTTATTTCCAATGGGGTCCATTTAAGTACAAACAAGATTTTGGCACGGAAAAGTATGAAATATTGCACAGGTTAACACTGAAAGCTCTATAACAGGGAAGATTTTTATTACCGAAGAGTGCTCGAAAAGGAAAGACAAAACCAATGGTCATATCTGTCACACACACAAGTGGACCAAGTGAGCGAACCCGCAGGCCATCACACACTGACACGTCAAGGAACTGGAACCGGAGTGCCACTTTAAGCTTCTCCACGAACCACCCCCGTATCTCGAGGAACAATGTGCCCAGAGCATACGGTGGGGGGTCGGACTTATTACCGCAGGATACTGCAGGTTACTGCAGGATACCGCAGGGTACCTTTTTATCAATACATATCATTTATTTTTAATAAATCAGGTAGTATTTGATAGAAATTTAGCACAAAGTTTCATTGTTTGTATTATTTATGTTGTATAAAACTAATAAAATAGCTTAATGTTATTTGTACGTTTGAATATAAGAGACGATTTTTGGATAATGAAAGGATGCAATATCGCTGATTGGCATTATTCAAATAGGTCTACACATAGTACTTTTCTGTGCATTATATTATTAATTGATCTAGTTTCATAACTTTTTCGTCATTAAATCATGTGTTGATCATAATAGCATTTTGTGCGAAATCCTGCGGTATATTAATAGCATTCTGAGGGATCCTGCAGTATCTTGTTTTTGGCAGTATTTTAATAGGTTCATTAATTATGTTATTACTTGAGTTTCATATTTTTGTTGTTTATTTTTACTTATTTGCACACTAAAGCATGGGCCGGGCCGGGTAGCGCAATCGGTAGGGCACCTGACTCGTAAGTCAGAGGTCCTGGGTTCGAATCCCGGTCTGGCCACATACTTTCGTTTCTCCATCCGCTGATTCAAGAAGGGCAGTTGTCAGTTACTGGCGAAAGTATGTGCACTTAGTACTGGTTAACCGCTTAGGAGGTCTAAGCCTGCCCAGGAATAGTGTGGTTAGGTTAACTGACCGTCCCGACATGACCTTAGTTGTTTACCGTGGACGTTAAGCATCAAATCAACCAACCAACCAACACTAAAGCATGTTTTTTTATGTTTTCATGGATAATACTTATTCTATAATAGTATTTTAAGTATCCTGCGGTATCCTATGGTAACCTGCGATATCCTGCGGTATTAAGACTGACCGTACGGTGGGCCAAGTTTGTGTGCTACAGGCATGATAGCACCGTGAGTGATTAACTGGGCTGTTAGCACTGCTATCACAGACAAAAGAGGAATGTTATATGCTCAATAATATAAGAACAGCTCTTGCTCAGTTGCACAACAATTCTCAGTCAGATATTTCTTGAGGGCTATTTTAAAGGACGAGTTGCGTTAAGGTGCGATAACGGCCCAATTTTTTCGGGAAATCTCCTGCTTGCTACCACACATTACAAATGACAGATTTTCTCAAAAATGAGCATCAGTACAGGAATAAAAATTATACTTCTTTGAATTAGAGTCACCTAACTAATTTTTTATGACAACAAAATTCATTTCTGACAAGGGGCCAAAATCGGCCCTTATTGCACCTCGTCCTTTCTGTGGGTTTTCCAATTTTTCCAACCACTCAGGAAGAGAATTCCAATCTTTGATGCCAGTATAATAAAAAGTTGAGTCCTCGACGCCTTTATAATTTTGAACTAAGAAGTTGTACCCACTAGACCTAGTATTATGGTGATGTACGTCTCTCAAAGGTACAAAATTTTCTTGAAGGTATGAAGGACACAAGTTGTTAAAGATCTTATGCACATGATTTAATCTTAGTTGTTTTACCCTACTTTCAACATTGAGTAAATTCAGGTTCATCAGAATATCCGAAGCGATCCTTGTTCTAGGTCCTAGTTGATTAATGAATCTGATGACTTTATTCTGAGCTATTTGCAGTTTCTTTTTCAAACCTTTGTTGAGACCAGCATACCAAGATGAACATGAATAATCAAAGTGGCACAGTATTAAAGCCGAACATAAGTTGTTCCTATTTTTTGCTGACAGACTATTACTTTGTCTATACAAAAATTTAAGACGAGCGTTAACTTTTGAAATAATGCTGTTCACAATGATTTCACCAGATAGTAGATTATCTATGTTAAGACCAAGATATTTTACAGAAGTTGTAGAATCAATCGTGTGGTCATTGCAGACAATATGGAAATCCTTCACTTTCCTAAGTTTCCTTTTTGATCCAAACAGTATACTGTTTTTCTTATACAATGGTTTGACTCTCGCTGTTTTCACAGCATCTGGTACACAGTTTTCAGAAATTGACATGTTCACCAAAAAAGTAATTGGAATTTTTAAGAAATCTGCTCCTTCTTTCAAAAATCTTGGTGGAACATCCAGGCCGGTGCTTTTATAAGGATTTAGTTGTCTGAGTTCTTTCAGCACAAACTCTTCAGATACATGCTTTAAATAAAATGTTTCCCTTTCTGATTCATTTTTACTATAAAAATACTTCGAATTGGCAGAGTTACAGTCATATACTTTCTTTCCTAATGGAAGTTTTTGAACCAGGTTTGCTGCAACAGTTGTAAAGAAATCATTAAAATAATTTGCAATTGTTTTTTGTTCATGACAGTTCTCTCCATTAATTTTCAAGACTATATTTGATGACTCAGTTTTATTATTTTTATAACCTAAATTCTTTACATGCAGCAAATATTAAATGTTAAATGACATATCTTAAATAAAACTATTTATATTTTGGTCAAAATAAAGTGTATTTCGGTAAACAATAATGTATATTTTGGCATATTCCGGTAGATTCCGGTATATTCCGGTGTATTTTGGTATATTCCGGTAATTAAGTGTATTCCGGTATTTCTAGTAACCGACTTCAAGCTTATAACTCCTCAAAGCTTCTGTTCTTTAAATGGGTGCATTGGGGCTGTTTGTCATTAGCAGAACACAGTAAATCAGAAATTATGTACTGTACTTCACTTTTTGTCCTATGAATAGAAAAAAATAATTTACATAATTGTTACAAAATTTCAAGTGACTTATATTGCAGTATAAACAGATCTGGGGTGATTGTAATCTGTATCCATGATTACTAGAAATCGGTAACAATTTCTGAGTAATTATGAAATATTCTGTAATCGTGCATTTATGGTAATGTAACCGATTATATCTCAAAATGGGATCTATGTTATCAGTTCCAATGCGTACTAGGATCTATATTAGCATTGAAAAGCTTGTTACTAGGCTTTATGACAAGAGAGACGACTTCAGTCAGTTGATTTGGAAGCTATATATATGAAGGTTGGATTCAGTATTCAACATTTTTGTTTTGAATATAATTCTGCAAATGATTGGTAACTTGTGGGTGCTAATAGGTAAGATACACTGTAACTACAGAATTAACTTCTTAAGAAGAACTTGACTTACATGCGTGAATGATAAAATAAATAATATTTCAGGACGAGATATTTTCACCCTGTGACATATGTATGTATGTATGTATGTATGTATGTATAAGTAAAAAGTATGCAAAGACCAGGAACTGAAACAATCCAAATCCAAATCCAGCCCTCAAACCATAGTTGGAAACAACTAAGATTACAAATAATCAAGATACAGAGAACATATGGCCAACCGAGTGAGCAGCTTGTTCCCAAAAGGTGGCCACTCAGCAACCCAAACCGAACCAAAAATAATAAGAACATACATAAGGTAAAACATCACAGAAACTCTGACACCAAAAACAGGCAACAGAGAACCACAACAGAACTACCGCCTTAGAACGGTCAGTAATGAATTACTGGGGGGCTTAAATCGATTTTACAGGCCCAACCTCACCCTCAGTTTCTGAAGTGGTACAAAACATTTAGTTGGTTGTTCGGTTCGCATGATAACCCTCTAACTAGTCAATGAATCATCACGGTAAACTCATAAATCAAATTTCAACACCATGAAGAAGCAAAGACGAGGACTCAACAGATACAACGGGCCGTCTGACAGGTGGAGATCCCTGGCCTGCCAAACAACCCCACTGGAAATCTGAAGCAAAAGAAGGTCACCAGTTGAGCCCCGGTGGACCAAGCAACAGACAAAAAGGCTCCGGTCCCAACCAACTAAAATATATAGCTTTAGGTCGGGGCCATCATAGAGTCTGACGCCCGATCCCCCGGTGTGCAATTAAAGAGTGCAGCAAAGTTATCAACCGTGATTGGGTTAATCACTAAGCATGCAGACTGTCGCATAAAATTTAAATTATAGCCAATACGTTTATTATTATTTTTCGGAATTGATAAGAAAACTCAGTCCTACCCATAATCTTTTTGAATTTGTATACTAAGTCACCATAAAGTTGTAACCTAGGTAATAACGCGCGCTGGACCACCAAGGCAGAGGTAGCAAGCACAATCCCAAACTCCACCACTGTCTTTTGCAGGATGAACCTTTAAGCCGGGCTCCTGTTTTTGTATGATTTCAATGTTGGTGGGACATTATACCAGAGTTTAAAATGTGTGTGCTTGCATGCATGTGTGCGTGCGTATGCGTGTGTATATGTTCCTGTATGCAGACATTCATGTGTGTATAAATATATGTATAATATGCTTTTAAAAGAATGACTTTGTTCTCAGCTCCACATGTATATCTTAATGTTATGATGCTTAAATTTTTATATACAGTGCTGTTACTTCCTTACTTTTTATTTTTTGTTATCATTTGAATAGTCTTAACTGCAGTCTCTTAATACATGTATGCTTAATTTGATTTTGAAACATTTTGCTACTCATAGCTAATGTTATCATGAAAATAAAATTTGTATTCTGTATCTTTATTTACAGATTAAATATTAGACTCTTTCACAGCCTTACAATATAAAATTTAAGGACTGTACCAAACCCTTGGAGCTCTTCAAGTCTCCAGCCCCCTCCAACAACTCATTAATTCAATTTAGCAGCAGTACTACGTCACAAATGGCTTCTGTTCGTAATAATGTTTTTTTTATAGACAGCCATAAAGTACCAATTTGGAAACTTCTCTACAATTTGTTTACAAGACGAATGATAAGTCTTTGTTACTGGTTTTAATTCTATTAGTTATGGCATTCCAAGTAACATGAAAACTCAGAGCATTAGGACAGTTAGGTATGGGCAAACAGTGCGTAACCAGATCAGACTTAATGAACAGTGATGAGGGTCTACACTGTTTGCCATTCTATCTGCATCTTTTGGACGCATTTCTGCATCATGGAATCAAACTAATACATTTTATGACAAGTACGGAATTACGGAAACCTCCTAGGGCCTATTTTTATTTATAAAATTTTTACCGCTCCTTGCAGGAATGTATAATTACCATAATTTCCCTACACATATACATTGGGAAACCTAAACCTATAACAGTTATCATCACAATGTGGACAAGTTTATTTGACTATCTGTGTTAGAAGCGTTAATTAGAGAATAAGGTAAAAATGTGCAGACCCTAATAAAAAGGCTCCTTTAGGATCTATGCCTACACTGCTTGTTCTGTCCCAATGATCAGGGTCGTTATAAACAAGGCAGTCATTATCAGGAGAGGGGATTACATATTGGGAAAGCCGTTTCTATATGCAAGCTATTTATAATTTACTCAGCAGACAGCTATTCAAGGTGAACTGACACTCAAGTTGACCCAGTAACAGATTTTCTAATAGTTAAACTTTGGTTTGGTACTTCTTATATCTGCCTAACAGATATAGCAGTAGAACAGTCTAATTAAACATAAATATATCAATTCAAAGTTTCATGTTTCAGGATCTGGCTATAAGCTTAGAGCTTGTAAATGCTATTTCCGGACAAGTCATCAAGAAACTACAACATTTGTGAATGTATGCTTACCGTTTATCAGTGACTTGTCTTATATCTCGATAATGAACTGTAAAAAAATAATGAAAAAAGTAAATAAATGACGATCTATGAGTTAAACAGAATAATTGGAAAGCAAGAAAAAACAAAACAAAAAAAAAACAGAGAACAGAGAGAGCGAGAGAGCGTATCACATACTACATAATACTATTTATGATATATTAGGCAAAAATGCCGAAATATCTAACAAAACAGGAATGAATCTATTTCATACCTAGATGAGTAGTCTCACAATATATATCAGTACAAACCTTTTGAGAAAACGCTAACCTTTCTTGTGTTGTCCTCATTCAGCATAGGTTTTGCACAACCGTCTGTGTCAAAAAGCATGTTGGAGACCATTCAAAAATTAATTTTTATCATTACCAAAATAAGAATATCTATATGTTTTCAACCAAGTACTGGCCAGCCCTTAAAATTAATTTCCGTTCAACCAAGTTGGACACACGAATAATAAGCTAACAGTCATACATTTTACGTCACACGACTGTCATGCCGATAGTATCAGACAACGAAATTGTTTACAAATGGCGACTGTAATACTTTTCCGCGCCAAAAGTCAGCACAAAACTAGAGGCAGATTTGGAGAGAGTTAGAGGGTTTTTTGAGAAGTTTTCACATAAATAAAAATAGGATTACATTGTCCGTGGTAGAATTGATTTTTTTAGAGTTGAATTACATACCCACAATACCTATAATCTCTTCGAGCAATGACAGATCTTACCCATTTTTTTTATTGAAGAAATAGATCAGCTCTAACAGTAATTTGTTGAGGAATAATCAGTAAGACTGTAGCCCCGCCCACTTAAAGACTCAAATAGAAGTTAAATCCTTTGCTGGTGGGCACAGAGTCTAGGCCTGTATAGCTGAACTATTTAGATTCAGAGCTGTGGTAGATCGGTGGGTTGAGATCAGATTCAGAATCAGAATTGATCAGAACTGAGGTAATGATCAGAAAATGATGGTCTCAGTATCGAGAGATAGATAGATAGAATTGTTTACTAGTAATACATCCAAGGACAATCATTCATCAGGACCTGTGATCAGGGAAGCTAGTCCCTAGCTCTCACAAGAGAAGTAAACTTCAAAAGCGCTGGCCTACTGATCTAGCAGACCCTTGTTCGAACTCCTCTTGAAGCGAGAATCTTTCCTACCATAAATAGGGTTCATTGCATACAGCCTTTCATGATCACCTCCCATCATCCTGATATGACTGAAAAACTGTTGAAGAGGATGTAAAATCTCAAGTCATCCATCCATCTATACTATTTAGATTCTAACACAATCCTTCAATCTGGGTCTATAGACCACTCATTCCTTATCATGTCAAAATAAAAACACTGAGGGAAGACTAATCTCAACGGTAAATTGATACTTGATACTTTAAAAGCAGTATACATGGCGGACTGCTAACACGCAAATTCACATACAGACATGTTCAGTTTCTTCAAATTTTTCCAGCCATCCATCTGGTGTGCAAATAATGTCATATATATAGAGCTGGGTATCTCCAGAAAAAATGTATCGTGATACTATCATGATACCAGATAGGAGATACGATACAGTATTGTGACACTTCATTTGTATAGATTTGCTGTGCTTTATTATGCAAATATGCTTTTTTTGTGGTAATAAATTGTTTCTTAGATGAAAATAACAGTTACCTGTTCAGTACAGTTGATTTAAATGCTGATCCGGCATGTTCAAGTTCTGGTTCAGCACCCATTTTTAGCTCGCCTGAACGAAAGTTCAGGAAGAGCTATTGTTGTCACCACGGCGTCTGCGTCCGCGTCGGCGTCGGCGTCCGGATGGATGGATGTTTTGGTTAAAGTTTTTTAAAGACCTATATCTCCCTAACCCATGGATGGATTCTTTTGATACTTGCACTGTAGTTAGATATTGGTCCAAAGTTTAACATGGTACCACCCCCACCCCACTCCTTGACCTTGATGGCAAGGTCATGGACTTAGAAAATTGGGAGTTTTTTTGGACTGGATGTTTTGGTTAAAGTTTTCTAAAGCCCAGTATCTCCTTAACCCATGGATGGATTCCTTTGATACTTGCACTGTAGTTAGATATTGGTCTAAAGTTTTCCAAGGTACTACCCCCACCCCCCTCAGTGACCTTGATGTCAAGGTCATGGACTTAGAAAATTGTCTTTTTATTGATTGGATGTTTTGGTTAAAGTTTTTTAATGACACATATCTCCTGAACCATAGATGAATTCTTTTTATATTTGCACTGTAGTTAGATATTAGTCCAAAGTTTTACAGAGTACTACCCCAGCTCTGCTCGGTGACCTTGATGTCAAGGTCAGGGACTTAGGAAATATGGTCTTTATTAAAGTTTTCTAATTGCGTACTGATTCATAATGCTTGGCAGAGATTTAGTTTACACTTGAACTGATGTTAGACACTTTTTTGAGTTTTTACAAAACACTATATACTTACCCGACTGGATGACCTTGATGTCAAGGTCATGGACTTTGAGTTTTGTCTTAAAGATTTTGATTAGTTTTATATTAATGAAGACATAATTTCACAGTGCCACAATGGACTCAGTTGATACTAATACTTGGACTGATGTTAGATAATGGTTAAAGGCTTTGATACATCCTAGCCCTGCCCTCCTCCCCCTACCCCTTAGTTCTTTGACCTCAAGCTCATGGACTTTGAAATTTCATGTGGATTTTTTTTTTTTAAGACATTTCTGAGATAGCTTTTGTTTATAAATGTGTTGTCATTATGGACATGCTTGCCTGAAGTTTTATACATAGCAGTCCACACCACCATAGCGACTGTGTGATGGGCAAGCACCTATTCAGGTGAGCTATGCTGTCAGGCGACAGCTCTTGTTATGTTTACACAAGCGCTTGAAAACGAAACAATTCCCATTAAACAACCATTCTCATTGCTATTTTATTCCAAGTATCATAACTTTTTAGACACCCCCGTACCTATAAGCATTTCCACAATATGTTATCCAATCATATGCTGTCATTTTCGGGGGTCAATTCAAAGTTGAAAGTAACCGACGGTATTTAAAAAATGTATTTTGACAGCGATTATTTTCATACTGTGTTTGATAATTACATGTATTAGATTTATAAAACATCGGAAATAGTAAACCAGTTAATTACTTATTACTGTCAATGCAATTATCTCACCTTCCCGGTAAACTTATTCAATGACAAACCGGTAGGCCTAATTTTTCAATTACACCGCATGTGCTCTCGACAAAGTTTACTTTTTCTTTGATCTGCAGGGTCTAAAACTAGTTATCGATTATGATGAAACAATTTTCTCGCATAACATGTACTTGGTATTGGTTTGCATAAGAATACTGAGAATTAAGAGTATCAAGATTAGATATTTCAACATGTTGGCAGTCTACCGCGTGTTCAAGCTCGGTTAAACGATATGTAAATTTTGTAAACATTTACCACATATACACAAACTGTTACCGTTTATCTGTGTAAACGTAGAAGCCCTAGGTGTAAGTAGCGGTGCTATTCGGATGAAAACGGTGCAGGAAATGCATTGCTTATGTTTTGGATGTTTGTTGACACTTTGGGTAATCGTATCGCCAAGTATTGATACCTGGAGCTAGTATCGCCAGTATCGCCAGCAAAAATATCACGATGCACCGATGCATCAATGATATCGCCCCAGCTCCAGTGTCATATAACATAGGTATTTTACCCTCTAAAATGACTTCAAATATATTGTAAATTGCACGGGGAGGGCCGTAATTAATGTTGTTAGAACTTGTGGCCCAACCCAATTGCTGTACAGATTATTTGGCAATAAAATATGTTTAAACTATATATTGTAAATCTGTAGTGTTATTCTGCTTTTTATCCCTCCAACACAATTCAAAAAATATTGATCTGTCTTTCAAGATAAATACATACAGTATATTCCAATAATTGAAATTTTATGAAATTTTACAGAATGTTTCCTAGTCCTACAGTGATACACACAGCTGCCCAACCACTTGCCATATAGTAAAACAAAAATGAGCGGAAGACAGAGTGGAAAAAAAGCTGCTCCTGGGACTAAACCAAAGCAGGTATAAATTCCTGGGTCCAGTTGTTCAAAACATTGATAGCCTAATGAGCTCGTTAAGAGGTCAACTTGTTAGGTGTTATATGACTTTTTAACCAAAAACACTGATATTTTTTGTTGAAAAAATATGAGAAGCTTTTCTCACATTTTTCAACAAAATTTTTTTGCATATTTGAGATATTAACCTTTGAAATTTTAACAAAATGTTAACTAACGGCATCGTTAGTTTTGAACAACCGGGCCCTGGTCTTTAAAGTGAATATTTTAAGTTATTGCTAGAGCACTTAAAAATTGCCCTGTTGGCAATGCTCTTGTTGCAACATCCCATGAACATTGCATTCAATGAAAGGGGAGCACTGTTTAGAGCCCAAAGAGTAACAGATCATTACTGACAAGATTTGAGCCGTTACACGACAAAATCAACAAAGTGGCATGTGCATCCAGGGAAGACTCAGATAAGCCTGGGCATTACTCAGCCTGATCGCAGCCGTAGCTGTGCACTTGAATGGTAGCTAAGGGTCTTAGCTTGTGCCTTGCATACAGCAAAGACTCTGATCAGACTGGGCAGACACCCAGGCTGATCCGAGTCTTTGATTCTTTGCTAGGCCCACATGCCACTTTGTTGTTTTGCCATAAAGGCATTAATGCCTTAATTTAATGTTAGTACATCATGATGTCATCTAGACCCAGATTACATGAATAATAATGACATCATGTCAAGGCTGTTACTTTGTCATCGTCAGACTGATGAATAACAACATACCAACACACAGTAATATATGTTGTCACACAGTGGCAAGGATATGCCATTGCATACCTGCATGAAATTACATAGTCAAAATGATTTTTTTTCTCACAAACATGACACATCAAGCACCAAACAGAGCTACATGAAAATGCAAACAGTGTAGCCCCAAATGACACGACTCATTATGAGCTGCCTCATTTGGATCTACACTGTTTGATTTTTAGGGGTGACTATTGCAGGCCAAAATGACTATTGCAATACTATTACTATTGCAGAAATCCCTATTGCAATACTATTACTATTGCAGGTTACTATTGCAATGCATTGCAATAACTATTGGAGACTGCTTTCTTATCCAGAAATTTTGCTTTTATGTATAAAATCTGGTTTGTTCGCATAAGTTGGTGGCTAAAAAGCATTATTTAATGACTGTCATTTCACAAAGTGCACAATATGACAACAAAATACAAGAAAAATGTTATATTTTCCGTTCTTTGGAATCCAATATAAGCTAAAACACATTAGTTCCTATTATTCTTTTAGTTAAAAACACTTCCTTCAAGAAAAAGATGCATGTCTAGAAACTATTGAGACTATTGCGATACTGGAAACACTATTGCAGATAGTATTGACATTGCAGCTTTCCCTATCGATAGTGACTATTGCCAGTGTCACTATTGCGATATATCGATAGTCCGATGTATTGTTACACCCCTATTGATTTTCTTTGAATTCTAAAATAACTTGATCAAACCATTCAAATAACTATGATATAATTTGAAAAAAACATTTTTATTTTTTTTTAAATTTTGCAGTTGTTCTTCTTTCTGTCCTTTGAAATTTTTTTGTGCTTTAAGTGTTAAATTATTTCATTCTAAAATTTTAAAATTGTTTAATGTTATGGTTAAGATAGCTGTGGCAGCCTATTTTCTTCAGGTCTCTTCTAAGGGCAATGTAGAGAGTAAAGCTGTTGTTCCTCGGGGCTCAAGAGCAGTTGCCCCAAGATCAGTGCCTGGTCCAATAGCCATGAAAAAGGAGCAGGGAATGCTGGTGCCTGAAGGTATGTACTACACTAGAAATTAACCACCAATTGAGAATTGTGAATATGTAATTTTATTTAATTTTCCTAAATGTTCGGACACTGTAAGGAATTTGTGTAATTATCCTAAAAACTGGACAATTTATTTTAATATCTGGCTGCAGAGGATGGTTGGGTGGCAAAGGTCCTGTGAAATTTTTGGCTTTGCAGAGTCCTATCTGTGTTGGCTTAAGGCAGGGTAATGTAAGTCTAAAATGAAAAGGTTTAAACGGGGACAAGGAAATCTGAGGCTAGTTTTCAGATATTTTTGTCTCATGCTAAGCAAGCCTCGCATCAGACAAAATCATCAGAAAACAAGATGTCCTTGTGGAGGCTAAACCCCATCATTGATTACATATTTTTCTCACTTCTTAGAATATCATTATTGGAACTGGATAAAGTAAAAAGAAAGAAAAAGAAAAAACAAAAGAGATGCTTGATAGAAAAATCTCAAAATACAACAAAAGGGTGTTTTTATCCGTGAGTGAGAAAATGTGTGCCAGTTCTCATAATGAAAAAATAAAGTAAAATAATAAAAATGATAATAAAAAAAATGTTCTGATCCCTCTGTGCTACAAAGAATAAAAAAAATCATCCTCAGAAAGACTTCCATATCTACATCTCTGAACCTAAAAGAATTTGTGTTTGAAAACTATTTCTGACTCAGTCCCATGTTCATTTTTCAGGCTACACTATGAGAAAGATAGAACCAGCCAAGAACTATGATGTTGAATCTTTTGCCAGAGCCATGAACCCTGACTTTGCTCCGAGACTGAAAAAGTTATTTGATCCTGAAACAGAGGCAGCTGTACGGGCTCAGAAAACAGGTACGGTACACCTTTTCCAGGAAATTTTTCATAAAACCATAAAATTTGAAAAAATTGGGACATTTTGGTCTGAGCAAACAGTGCAGACCCAGATCAGACTGCTCATGAGGGAGCAGTTTGATCAAGGTCTACACTTTTTGCCATTCCATCCGCATAATTTAGATGCATTACTGCAAAGCATTGTTGCATAAAAAAACCTGACTGTTCAATTTAGAGGACAGTTTTGGTAAATATTGAAGGTATTCCAATTTCTAGAATTTTTATGGTTAACTTACCTTTGCAGACTGATCAGTGTTTTTTTTTTTTTTTTTTTTTTTTGAGGAGTGTGGGTACACAGCCATGCCTTTTCTACCATTTTTTCAAAGGGAGACAGCCTTTAGGACTTCTTGTTTGCTTCCCTGTGTGACAAAACCCTTTAAATAGGACTCTTTTCTTACAGGAAAGAATTTGCTCCAAGAGGGACCCCGTCATTAAGAAAGGAGGCACAAAATAAAAATGGCAGAGTTGCTTCCTCCAAAAGTGTGCTCACCTCAAACTGTTTTATTGCTCAAGACAAATGCTGATATGAACAGAGATAAATGCATCTACAGTCTGATTTGTGTTCTATCTGTTTGCTTGTGCTTTTTGACCCATCTTCTCATAATGCCATTCTTCTAATTCTTTCCTTACTAGGCCATTTGTGCACAAATTTTAATATAAATCGGTACACTTTCAGGGGAAGCAACCTTTCCATTCTCAGTTTTGCCTTCTCAGTAAGGTCTTGAAAGTAGATACCATGCTGGAAGGATTTCTTTGACGAGGGAAGCAAACGGAACAGAGCAAAAGTTTTCTCCTGGTATAAATGGCAGAAAAATATGGCTGTGTACCTAAACACCTTATATAATTTGGTCTGTATGACTTTAATCAATTTAACATGGTTGGATAGATTTGAGGACCAATGCCTAAATCTCAGAATGGACTATTATAATTCGGACACTGAGTAAGATTCTATATTTGTTAAAATTGTTTGTTGATGCCATACATAATAACATCCACTCAGTCTGATCAGAGTTTGTATTCATAGATTTTTCAGGTGAATAGACTGCATGGATACACAGGCTGATATAAGTTTGTTAATTGGCACATTCTTTAAGTCATCTGGCCCGGAGGTTATAAAACTTGAGTACATATCAAACTCAAAATAAAGCATACTGATTGGCTGCTTCCGAGCACATGCTCGGAAGCAGCCAATCAGTGTGCTTTATTTATGTGCTTGGAAGCTGCCAATCAGTGTGCTTTATTTTGAGTTTGAGACTATACTCAAGTTTTATGACCTCAGACCCTGGTTTTTAGCTCACCTGAGCCAGCGGCTCCGGGGGAGCTTATAGGATGGTAAGGCTCCGTCGTCCGTTGTCGTCCGTCGTCCGTCCGTCCACAATTTCAAACGACTTCTCCTCTGAAACCACTGGGCCAATTGTGACCAAACTTCATATGTGACCTCCAGAGGAAGGGGGAACTAAAAGTTGTTCAAACGGTCCTGGTCACATGACCAACATGGCTGCCATGCCCATATATGGTAAAAACCTAAAAAAATCTTCTTCTCCAGAACCAATAGGCCGATGGCCTTGAAACCTGGTATGTAGCATCGGGTACGCGAGTACTACTAAGATTGTTCAAATTATGAACTTGGGTTGACCTTGGCCTTTTTTACGGCAAGGTCAAATTTGCTTCCATGTGCTTTTATATGGCAAAATGCTACAACATAAGATATCTTGGAAACTGTTGAAGATTTTGGGCTAAAAATTGGTATCTACAGTCATCTTAATGAGTACATGAATATTTGTGAGTATAAGAGGTCAAGGTCATTGACCTTTGACCTAGAATTCTCATATTTTGGCAATTTCAAACAATCTGCTCAAAAGCCACTGGGCCAATTGAAACCAAATTTCATAAAGAGCCTCCAGAGGTTGAGGGAATGAAAATTTGTTCAAATGGTCCAGGTCACATGACCAACATGGCCACCACGCCCATATGTGGTAAACAGCATTAAAAATCTTCTTTCCCAAAATCGATTGACCAGTGGCCTTGAAACTTGGTATGTAGCATGGGATACTAGAGTTCTATTAAGATTGTTCAAATTATGAACTTGGGTTGACCTTGACCTTTTTTACGGCAAGGTCAAATATGGGAAAATGCTAGAACATAAGATATCATGGAAAGTTTTGAAGATTTAGGCCTAAAAATTGTATATACATATATCTAAATGCCTACATGAAGATTTGTGAGTACAAGAGGTCAAGGTCATTCTTTGAGCATTGACCTAACTCTCATATTTTGACAATTTCAAACAATCTCCTCAAAAACCACTAGGCCGATTCTAACCTAATTTCATATAGAGCCTTCAAGGGTTGAGGGAATGAAAATTTGTTCAAACAGTCCAGGTCACATGACCAACATGCCTCCCATGCCCATATATGGTATAAAACTTTAAAAACCTTCTATTCCAGAACCAATTGACCGATGGCCTTAAAACTTGGTATGTAGCAATAGGTGTGTGAGTACTATCAAGATTGTTCAAATTATGATCTTGGGTTGACCTTGACATTTTTTACTCCAAGGTCAGATATGGGAAAATGCTAGAACATAAGATTTCATGGAAAGGTTTGAAGATTAAGGCCTAAAAATTGGTATATACATTCATTTTAATGAGTACATGAAGATTTATGAGTACAAGAGGTCAAGGTCATTCTTTGACCTCCTGTACTCATAAATCTTCATACTGTCATATTTTGACCATATCAAATAATCTCCTGAAAAGCCACAGGGCCAATTGAAACCAAATTTCATATAGCACCTCTAGAGGTTGAGGGAACAAAAATTTGTTTAAACGGTCCTGGTCACATTACCAACATGGCCGCCACTCCCATACATGTATTTGGTAAAAAGCTTTAAAAAATCTTCTCTAGAACCAATTGACTGATGGCCTTGGAACTTGGTATGTAACATTGGGTACTTGAGTACTATCAAGAGTGTTCGAATTTTTACCTTGGGTTGACCTTTTTTATGGCAAGGTCAAATATGGGAAAATGCTAGAACATAAGATTTCATGGAAAGTTTTGAAGATTTGGACCCGGTATATACATTCATCTTAATGAATACATGAAGTTATATTTATGAGTACAAGAGGTCATGGTCATTCTTTGACCTTTGACCCTGAACTCTCATATTTTGACAATTTCTAACAATCTCCTCAAACGCCTCTGGGCTAGATGAAAACAAATTTCATATAGAGCCTCCAAGGGTTGAGGGAATGAAAATTTGTTCAAACGGTCCTGGTTACATAACCAACATGGCTTCCTTGCCCATACATGGTTAAAAGCTTTAAAAATCTTGTTCTCCAGAACCAATAGGCCGATGGCCTTGAAACTTGGTATGAAGCATTGGGTACTTGAGTTCTATCAAGATTATTCAAATGATGACCTTTGGTTGACCTTGACCATTTTACGGCAAGGTCAAATATGGGAAAAGGCTAGATCATAAGATTTCATGGAAAGATTTGAAGATATCAGTATATACATTCATCTTAATGAGTTTATGAAGATTTATAAGTACAAGAAGTCAAGGTCATTCTTTGACCTTTGACCCAGAACTCTCATATATTGACAATTTCAAACTTCTTTTCAAAAGCGACAGGGCCAATTGTAAGCAGATTTCATATAAAGCCTCGAGGGGTTGAGGGAACTTGTTCTGTTTTCAACTGGTCCAAGTCACATGACCAACATGGCTGCTATGCCCAATTATGGTAAAAAGCTTTAAAAATCTTCTGCAGAACCAATTGACTTATGGTCTTGAAACTTGGTATGTAGCATTGGGTACTCCAATTATACCAAGATAATTCAAAGACATTGGGTTGACCACAAGACCTTTTTATGGCATGGTCAAACATCAGAAAATGTTAGAACACTAGATTTCATGGAAAGTTTTGGCCCAAGATAGTTCAGATGGTGGCCTTGGGTTGACCTAGATAATTTTTATGGTTGACCTTGACCTTTATTTTGTTATGTCAAATATGCTTTCTGTTACTTTAATATGCGAGAACACTAGAACATATGAGTTCATGGAAATTAAAGAGGATAAAAATTGGTATATACAGTCATCAAAATGAGTACATGAAGATTTCTGAGTACAAGAGGTCAAGGACATTCTCTGACCTTTGATTAAGGTGTTTCATATTTTGACAGTTTCAAATGTTGCTTCAAAGCTTCTGGACCAGTTTCAACCACATGATTAAAAGTTTGTTCAAACAGTCCAAGGCAGACGATTAAAATGGCTGCTATGCTCATATAAGGCAACCAGCAACTAGTTGAAAGTGGGATATAGGTATAGCTTTTCCAGAATTAATATTGGGATTGTAAACTTCTGTGGAATGTTCTGGTTTAGCCCTGTTTTGTGACAATGCACTGACAGAGAAAGAGCATTCAGCTGGTTCTTGATATATATATCTATGAAACTGGCATTTGCAAATTATACTCAAATAACTTTCGCTGAATTTTTCTTACACTATACAATGCTTTATTTTCATATGTTCTTTATTTTATTTATTTATTTATTTTTATTAGAATTATCAGGGAGTCCTTATAGCTCCAAACTAATTGTGATAGTATTATGGTTCTAGGTTACTGCTCTTTCTCTAAATGCTCTCTATTAATATGTGAAATTTCATTCATTCCCTTTTATGCTTTCAGAGATCCAATCGTCTGATGTCAAGAGTGCTAATCACTGGACTGCAAAACCCAAATTAACTTGAAACATTGTTGGCAGAAAATGATTTCAAGAATACTTCTTGTCCAAGCCTTTGGAAGTCATTAATGTCTTGCAATGGCTGATTTGAAAGCGTGCCCATGGAGTTATCCATATAACAGTATCATTTTAGGGATGCCTTTGCCAGCAGTCATTATTGCAGATTTTTTTCTTTTTATGCCTCCAACTTTGGAGAAGTTGAGGGGGCATATTGGTTTGGGCCTGTCCATCCGTCCGTCCGTCCGTGAGTCCGTCCGTCTGTCCGTCCGTAACGCTTTTTGGCAGGTGTGAAACTCAAGAACCGCTTATGCTAGGACCTTGAAATTTTATATGTGGCATGTACATGAAAAATGAGCAGACCCGTATTTTTTCTTTTTTTCGCCGGTCATGTATTTACAGAGTTATGCCCCTTTTTCAACTTAGTCTAAGGAACCTTGTTAACAAAATATCTCAAGAACCCCTGATGCTAGGATCATGTAATTTTGCAGGAAGACATTGCCCAAGATGTAGATGACCTGATTAACTTTTGAAAAAAAATCGTGAATTTTTGACCGAGTTATGCCCCTTTTTTGACTTAGTGCATTGTAAGCCTATGGAACCTTGTGAACAAAATATCTCAAGAACCCCTGATGCTAGGATCATTTAATTTTGCAGGAAGACATTGCCCAAGATGTACATGACCTGATTAACTTTTGAAAAAAAATCATGAATTTTTGATCGAGTTATGCCCCTTTTTTGACTTAGTGCATTGTAAGCCTATGGAACCTTGTGAACAAAATATCTCAAGAACCCCTGACGCTAGGAGCATGATTTTTTTGCAGAAAGATACTGCCTAAGGTGTAGATGTCCTGATTAACTTTTGAAAACAAATTGTGAATTTATGATTTAGTTATACCCCTTTTGCAACTTAATGCATTGTTAGCCGATGAAACCTTGTGAACAAAATATCTGGAGTACCCCTGATGCTAGGATTATGATTTTTTGCAGGAAGATATTGCCCAAGGTGTAGATGACCTGATTAACTTTCGAAAAAAAATCGTGAATTTTTGACTGAGTTAAGCCCCTTTTTCGACTTAGTGCATTGAAGCCTATGGTACAAAGGTACAAGCATTATTGGATGAACCTTCTTTAGAGGCAAGCATATGGTTGGGGGCATAGTGTTTCATAAACACATTTTCTAGTTTCTTTTTTTTTTGACATCCAAAATTCAAAATATTTGAAAATTTATTGCATCTGCCTCAATATAATTTGTACAAGGATACTGTTATATTGCAAACATGTACCAGGTAACAAAGTGCCACTGGTGTAAAAATTATACATGATTCTGACATTATTTCAAACAATTTCTCTTTATTACATCAGCAGCAACTGATTTTAATGTTTAAAACAGTTGTAAATTAGTGTTGCTGAATAATAGAGATGATACTTCCACCAGTGCAGTCTCTGGGTCTCCTCCTGGAATGTAATCGCCTTGTTGATCATGCAGAATACTTTTACTATTTACTTTGTTTAAACTGTAAGAGGTTACAGTATACATGATAATAATACTAATTATAGAAACAATAACTGTCATAATGCTCTTGACACTGCTGTTGTTGCAGTTTATATTTTTCCATGAAAAATTTATTATACTTAATTTTTCTGTAAAATGGCTCTTGTGCTCTAAATTTGTCATTACATTACAACAAACAAATGGTTAAATACATATTATATGTAATCAATTTTGAATAACACAGCATGAATAATTTCATACAGTTTCATATTTTTTTTGAGTAAATTCAAGCTTAATATGAGCTGTTCTTTTCAACAAATTGAAATAAAACAAGTATGATAGATTCTGACCTTCAAGACCATGACATGAATATGTTGTTCTGTTTGATAATATCTGTTTCTTTTATAGGTATCACATCAAGCTTTATATGAACTATTGTTTTCAACAAAGTACTATATAAGTGTGAGATATTATTGGATTGTTTTATATTCTGTGATTGGATGGTGTATAAGTTATCTTTCTGGATATAGATTGGCTTTACAATAGTGAACTGTTGTTTTCTGTTACTGAGAAAGAAGACAGTGATAGTGCAGGATGCCTAGAACAAAGAACTGGAGACGGTCAGCAGCACGAAGGACAGTTTTGGATAGAAGCTGCAACTACCAGACTGGGTTGACTCCTGAGTCAACTCCTAAATTTGGGTTGACTCCTGAGTCGACTCCTAAATTCGGGTTGACTCCTGAGTCGACTCCTAAATTCGTGCAGACTTCCGAGTCTGTCATGACCAAGGGCCTCATAGAGGCAAGACCTGTCAGCGTGCAGGCACATCAAAGGAATAAACAATGTCTTTTGACCAAAGATTATAAAATAGACTCACAAAGTACAGATCATAATCAAAGAAATGAACAATGTCAGTTGACTAAAGATTATATAACAAGTATTGAAGAGAAGCATTGTCAAATAGACTCACAAAATACAGATCATAATACCTTGCTATACAGTTCTGGTACCAGTGCTTTTCCAAATTTATTGACCAAATCTAAGGGTCCTTTTTCAACTGAATATGATAATGGAAGTCAACCTTTTCAGGACATTTTATTTTCAACATCGTTCCAGTTAGATACTTCTACGAACACATGTATTGCCACAGGGGTGACAGATAGTATTCTACCTGGCCCTTGCAGTCATTGTTTTGAGAGCTTAAAACCATTTCATTCACACTCTTTGATCTGTGGCTCATTTCATCAAGGAAGTGACAGATTCAGTGTGGAATCTCGGGGAAGCCAGTGTGTGTCAAATGCTCTTTGTGCCCTTATTCATGCTCAGGTTTTAAATACTTGTTCAAGTACTGAGGTGGACCAAATACTTACTGAAGGAGATATTCTCTATAAAAAAATCTTATTCTCATTGAAAACTACAGGGAAATACACCAGTAGATTGTTAACTTATGATGAAATTCCAGAAAATGTAAATGTCTTCAAAAGAGATATATATATCATAAAGTCAGATGTTGTTTCTGGCATTGCAGTACAGCAGTTTAGCACAACATTTCCTCCAACTCTTCACCAGTCAATGCACACAGCATTTCAATCTTCTTCATATGTTCTGGTTATGATTGGTGCAATATGTTCTGCAGTATACAAAAAAGATGGCTTGTACAATTTTTTTGATCGACATTCTCATGGTCAAAATGGTCTTTCATCATGCAATGGATATTCAGTTTTGATAAGATTCGGTTCCTTAGATGATTTGATCACTTACATGTATGCATTATATGAAAGCATGCAAATAAACATGACAACACAGTATGATTTGCTGCCAATTGCTCTGACATGTACTGAAAATTTTCGTGTTGGCATGGGTCAGATTTTTTCACCTGAAACAATAAGTGGAGATGAGCTTGAATACAGGGTTACTGATCATTCAGAAAGTCTTCTTGAAAATTATTTTGAGGATCAAAATATTAGACAACAGAAAAAAGTACAAGATATTGCTGTTGAAATGAGCATACAGAAGAAAACCTGTGGTAAGAAAATAAAGAAAAAACGTACTGAGTACTATGCTGCATTCAAAAGTAAACAAAGAGGTAAATTAGCTTTTAAAGAAAAAGAAAAAATAGATCAGCTTGCATCAAAACAGTCTGCTAGAAAGAAGCCAGCTTTTAAAGAAAAAGAAAGGGCAAGTCAGCTTGCATCCAAACAGGCTGCTAGAAAAAATGTGGATGTGTTAGCAAAAGAATGTGCTAAAAAACAGTCTGCTAGAAAGAATCCAGTATTTACAGAAAAAGAAAGGATAAATCAGCGTGCATCAAAACAGGCTGCAAGAAAAAATGTGGATGTGTTAGCAAAAGAACGTGCTAAAAAACAGTCTGCTAGAAAAAATGTGGATGTGTTAGCAAAAGAATGTGCTAAAAAACAGTCTGCTAGAAAGAATCCAGTATTTACAGAAAAAGAAAGGATAAATCAGCGTGCATCAAAACAGGCTGCTAGAAAAAATGTGGATGTGTTAGCAAAAGAATGTGCTAACAAACAGTCTGCTAGAAAGAATCCAGTATTTACAGAAAAAGAAAGGATAAATCAGCGTGCATCAAAACAGGCTGCTAGAAAAAATGTGGATGTGTTAGCAAAAGAATGTGCTAAAAAACAGTCTGCTAGAAAGAATCCAGTATTTACGGAAAAAGAAAGGATAAATCAGCGTGCATCAAAACAGGCTGCTAGAAAAAAGGTGGATGTGTTAGCTAAAGAACGTGCTAAAAAGCAGTGGGCAAGAAAGGTACCAGGTGCATTAGCAAAAGAATTCGCACAGAAACGGGCAGACAGACAGGACCCAGATTTTAAAGAAAAGGAGAAGATATATCAACTTGCTAGTAAAAGGAAGTAGAGGCAAAAACCTTTTGTTATGGAATGTGAAAGGATTGCTCAGCAGCAGCGTAGGCAAGAGAAAAGAAAATTAGAAGATACTCTTGAGTTGAACAGGGAAAACAAAAGGCATAAAATTGCTGATCAGAAAGTGCATAAAATTGAGCCATGTGAAGTTCTTGAGAGAAAAAGACATGAAAGTGTAGAAGAGTGTCTTAAACAGTTTCATGAAAACATTGCAGTAGGACCTCTGTTTGTATGTACTTGTTGTCACCAAACATGGTTTCGAAAAAGTGTATCAGTGCTGAAAAACACTAACATTATGACTTGCAGTTTGAATTACTGCACAAAATTAAAATCAGTTAATAATGAAGAGTGGATATGTCACACTTGTTTGTCAGCATTAAAAGATGGTAAAGTTCCAAAACTGTCAGTCGCCAATGGCATGAAATGGCCAAACAAGCCTTCAGAGTTAGAATTGCACCAGCTTGAAGAAAGATTAATAGCACTGCGTATTCCATTCATGCAAATTAGGGAACTGTCACGAGGTGGTCAGTATTCACTTAAAGGAAATGTAATCAATGTACCTGTTGATATTCAGCCAACTGTGAACTCTCTTCCAAGACCCATGGATAAAAATTTTACAATTGCCATCCAGTTGAAGAAAAAACTATCATATAAGAAAATAGATTTCAAAGAAAATGTAAGACCAATGAGAGTTCTGACAGCATTACACTGGCTTCTAACTAATAGTGATATGTACAAAAATTCAGGCATTATAGTTGACAACAACTGGTTTCAAGCAGTAACTGAAAGTCCTGATGATGCTGTTAGAGAGTTTCTAGATATGTCCATACAAAACACAATTCCTGAAACTGACATAAATAATCCAGTGCTGGACGAAGATACAACAGTCCCTTCAGTACCTAAAGATAGGGAAAAAGGTGATGGATATGAATCAGATGGGTTCAGTGAGGTAGATAATAATGAGCATGTTGGAAATGTTGATACCTTAGTGGATGATGCTAATATTGAAAATAAGTTTGATCAAGTGTTGACCTTTGCTCCTGGAGAAGGACGACATCCCCTTAGCTTGTATCAAGATAAAGATGCAGAGTATTTATGTTTTCCTACTATATTTTGTGGTCAGAGGCGTCCTGATAAGACAGAGAGAGTAGCTTTAGTTCATTACAGTGACATTGTTAAATGGGAGCTACGAAGTGTTGATAGAAGAGCTGCTCAGTCTGTTCCAAACATTTTCTTTAAGCATAAAAAGCTGCAAATGAAACAAATAAGTGACAAAGTTAACTTAGCTGTAAGAAGATGTAAAAGTAAAGGCAAGAAAATAACTGCAGCTGAGGCAAGAGATCCAGCATATTTGGAGAGACTTGTGAAGCTTGACGAAGGTTATTGTATATTTCGTCAACTTAGAAATTCTCCAGCTTATTTAGAAAAAAGGAAGAAAGACATATTTGCAATGATCAGGCAACTGTCTTTACCTACTTGGTTTGTATCTTTGTCAGCAGCTGATACCAGATGGAATGATCTTCTGAAGATGTTAGCAAAGTTGAATGATGGAATTGAATATTCAGACAAGAATGTTGAGGCTTTAAGTTGGCAAGAGAAAACAAGACTTGTTCAGAAAGACCCAGTAACTTGTTCAAGATATTTTGATCACAGAGTACAAGAATTCTTGAACACTGTCATGAAAAGTCAGATTGAACCCATTGGTAAAGTGATAGATTTCTTCTATAGAGTGGAATTTCAGCAACGTGGGTCTCCTCATATCCACATGCTTATTTGGATTGAAAATGCTCCTAAGTTTGGAAAAAAACACGGAAGAAGAAATAATTCAGTTTGTCGATAATTACCTAACATGCAGTACTGATGATGAAGAAATAGGGGAGCTTGTTGAACTTCAGTCACATAAGCATTCAAAGTCTTGCAGAAAGAAAGGAAAGGCAATCTGTAGATTTGGATTTCCTTTGCCTCCCCTTCCAAGAACAATGTTATTGCATCCTCTGGATAAAGACATAGAGAAATACAAAAAGAAACACTCAGAACTTCAAAAATCAATGAATGAATACAAAGATGTCTCTGAAATTGCATTTGATGAGTTTTTGGAGAAAGTTGCCAAGATGGACTTTGAAAATTACATCAAGTGTATAAGAAGTTCACTTAGTGCTCCAAAAATTTTCCTGAAGCGGAATCCAAATGAAATGAGAATTAATTTGTTTAACAAAACAGTTCTTCTTGGCTGGAAGGCAAATCTTGATATTCAGATGGTTCTTGAACCATATGGTTGTGCAGCATATGTTGTTGGTTATATAAGCAAATCACAAAGAGGCATGAGTGCACAGCTTGATGCAGCTGCAAGAGAAGCTCGCAAAGGAAATTTTGATATAAAGAAACAAGTAAGACATATTGGAAATGTGTTTTCAAACTGTGTTGAAGTAAGTGCACAAGAAGCAGTATATCTTGCATTGCAGATTCCTTTAACAAAAGCTACAAGGGACATTGTCTTCATCAATACCTCCATCCCAGAAGAAAGAGTGTTTTTACTGAAATCTAAATCTGTGCTTGATGAACTTCCTGCTGAATCTACTGCCATAGAAGCTGACAATATAATTCAGAGATATGCAAAACGACCTAGACAGCTTCAGAAATTCTGTTTGGCAGATTATGTCTCTACAAATGATGTTGTTTATCCTAAAGGTAATAGGTTACCTGAGTAGACTGATGATGTAAATGAAGATGATGCCAATTCATGTGATTCTAGTGATGAAAATGATATAGATGATAATGATGAGAGTACTGAATCTGAATATCATAGATCAGACTTGTTATATGTGGCAAAGAATGGGACAAAGTATAAACAGAGAAGAAATCCTAGAATAATACGTTATGTGAGGTATGATGTAAAGAAAGACTCAGAAAATTACTACAGAGAACGACTTATGCTGTTTATGCCCTGGAGAAATGAAGCAAAAGATTTGTTAGGTTCATTTGAAACTTATGAAGCTCATTACAATGCCTTGAAAAACATTCTTGAATCTAAACGCAGTCAGTATGAACATCATATTGAAGAACTTGAGCTTGCAAGGCAAATGGCAGAAGAAGATGCTTATGATGAGATAGCACCAAATGCAGAACAGGAAAACAGAGAAGCTGAAGAAGAAGGTGAAAGAGAAGCCAAAAATTTTGTATATTTCAATCCAGATAGAGCAGTAGAACATCGACAATATGATATTGGTATAGAGATACAGTCCGCTTGTTCAGTGCCATCTGTAGAAATAAATGGAGTCATGTTACCCGATGAACAGTACTTAAATTTGCTTAGGAGTTTAAATTTGAGACAAAGAGAATTTTTCAATCATGTTCTGTATTGGATGAAATGCAAAGAAGAACCACTCTATGCATTTTTGTCAGGTGGAGCCGGTGTGGGCAAATCGGTGCTAATTAAGGCACTGTATCAAAGTCTGTATAGATTTCTTAATTTGAGAGAAGGAGAAAACCCTGATGATATAAGAGTTCTTCTTTGTGCCTACACAGGGAAAGCTGCATATAATATCAATGGTGTCACTATTGCCTCAGCTTTTCTAAAGAAGTTCAAACAAGGTAATGACCTTTTGTCAGCTGATGAACTGAACACGTTTAGAGTGAAATACAGACACTTAAAAGTGATTATTATAGATGAAATCTCCATGGTAGGAACAAATACAATGACCTTTCTAGATACCCGTTTGCAACAGCTCACTGGAACAAAAGCAAGTTTTGGTGGTTTAAGCATTATTGCTGTGGGAGACTTGTACCAGCTTATGCCAGTGTGTGACAAGTGGATATTCAGTGACCCATCAAAGGGTGCTTCAGCTCTAGCATATAATTTATGGAAGGATTATTTTAAATTGTATGAACTGGTTGATATCATGAGACAGAAAGATGATGTTGACTTTGCTCAGATGCTAAATCGGCTTCGACAGAATGAGCTGACAGAAGATGACAAAAATGAGTTAAAGAAACATACTATCAGCCCCCATATGACAAATTATCCAAAAGAGGCTCCTCATTTATTCACTGAAAACAAGTTTGTAGATAGACACAATGAGAATTATTTGAATAGGTTGTCAGAAGAAAAAGTTGTTATCCCATGTCATGATATGGTTGTTTCTGCAAATATTTCCATGAGAAAATGCAGGAAACTCATTGAAGCACTTCCAGATGATTCAAACAAAACTGCTAACTTACAAAAGCTGTTGACAATAGCTGTTGGGATGATTTATGATATTACAGTCAATGTCAATGTAGAGGATGGTTTGACAAATGGGTCGACGTGTGTTGTCAAATTTATTGAGTACAAGATGGAAGGCACAGATCGTCCCAGTATTATATGGGTTTTGTTTCAAGATTCTCAAATTGGCCAGTCAACTCGTGAGAAATTTTCTAACAGTGGTCTGTACAGTACAAACATAGATAAAGCCTGGACTCCAATATTTGATATAGAACGAACATTTATATACAACTTCAAAACGTACCAGAGAATTCAATTTCCTTTAAAACCATCAGCAGGTAAGACTGTCCATAAGGCTCAGGGGTCTACAGTTGATGAAATTGTCGTAGACTTGTCTCAGACACGAGTCAGGAAACAACCATATATTCACTATGTTGCTCTTAGTAGAGTAAGAAAACTAAAGAATTTATATATTTTGAATTTAAATGAATCTGCCATGGCTGTAGATGAACAAGTAAAAATTGAGATGCAGCGGTTAAAAACAGAAGCACTTCTTGAACTCTGTTATGTTCCTTTATATAAAGTTGATTCATCCAAGATCAAAATTGCATTTAATAATGCAAGGTCCTTACATAAGCACTTTAAGGACATTGAATTTGAGCCAAATGTTTTGTCTGCAGATGTAATTGGGTTTGCAGAATCAAGGCTGTGTTCAAGAGATGATAGTAATCACTTTGCTCTGAAGCATTTCAAACTGTTGAGATTGGATGAAACAGGACATAATTCTGGAAACAGGCCATACCATGGGCTTGCTTTGTACATTAAGGACTGTTTTGAAATTCAGAGAACAGAAAAATTCTGTTCTGACATATGTGAATTTATGTTTGCTACCTTGTACAGCAATGTAAAGAAATGTTTTCAAGTTGTATACCTCTACAAATTCCCTAAAAGTGTGCAAAGGGATTTAAAAAATGATATTCAGCATCATCTCATCCCGTTGGTAGATATGAATACCAAATTAGTGATAATTGGTGATTTTAATATACAAGCAAATGACAACACTTCAAATTTTGTAGATTTTATGATGAAACAATTTAAATGTGAGCAACATATTAATCAGTCAACTACTGATTCTGGTTCAGTGATAGATCTGATTTTTACAAACTGTCCAGCATCCAGTGATGTTATTGAGGCTTACTGGAGTGACCACAAACTTGTTTATTGTGCACTAGATTGATAGAATTATTCATGTCAGAGAACACATAGAATTCACCCACAAAGTAATAAGCAATACCAGCCTCCAGTCAGAGGTTGGTATTGCTGGTGGTTATAGCAAGGATGGGTGGCCACCAAACTAAATTCTGTTATTTGCCATCATATGCAGTATACAAGACATGTTCACTGCTTTTATCCTTACCATATTTGTTTGTTAATAAGGCAGAGGTTTTTCCTTTCCAATCAATCCCAAAACCCTAGATTCTTACAATTGAATCTAGATTTTTGAGATTGTTTTAGAAGAGAAAACGTATTTAAGGAGGTGTCATGGTTATGTGGTTAGATATGGTCATCTAGAATACAGAAGGTTATAGGTTATAATCCAGGTTGGGAAATAGAGCGAGGGCTCAGTGCAAGACTGGTCTAACTCACTATTTTTCACAAATTCACTTTTTTGCAGTTTTGAAAACTTGATGGTCAAATACACATTCTTTGCAAATATTAAGAATCATGTTTTTGCAAAAAATGCTTTTATTCCTAATTTAAAAATAGTCTAGGAGCCAAATGAGCCAAATCTTTAGCGCAAGACTAGTCTAACTACAATGAGACGAATTTGATTTTAAAGAGCATACTTTGAATAAATGGCTTAGTTTTCAGTTTTATAAGTTTAGATACAAGTTCTTATAGTCTTTAACTGTTTGTAGGTCTAGGTACAGTGTTTTCTTAACACTTTAGTAAACAGTTTTTCGGTAGTAAAACATGGAATCTTTTCATTTCAAAATATTTTCCTCTTTTTTCTTAGTGCAAGACTAGTCTATCTTGAGATAGACTAGTATTGCGCTAAGAAAAAGTGGATTTGAAGTTAGACTAGTTTTGCACTAACAAAAAAAAAGTTATATAAATTGTCCTTTTTAAATGATTAAAGTTGTTAAATAGCCATTTCACAGCTCATGCTTATTGAGTTTTTGCCTTCAAAGTGTAAAAATTTGTTTAATAATGCACTTATATTTTGCATTTGAAAATAAAGTCTATCTCAAGTTAGACTAGTCTTGCACTAAACTTTTCAGCGCAAAAGTGGTCTAAGTCACAAAAACCTAATTTAACAAAAATAGATTAATAAAATTGAATAATGTTAGCATTTCTTCCCATATTTTAAGTAAATGTGTCAAATTTTGATATTAATATTTTGTTTATGTACTATAATAATCAGTTTTTTGCTTCTCCTGAAAAGTTACAAAATATGGAGTTAGACTAGTCTTGCACTAAGCCCTCGAGAGGTTTTCCATTCCAAAACAGTCTCAAAATGGTAGATCCATCCCACAAGATGGATGTAACTTTTGGGATTGTTTAGGAGAGAAACCTATTAAGAGAGGTGCCATGGTGAAGTGGTTAGAGATGGTCAGTTAAGGTACATAAGGTTATAGGTTAGAATCCAGATTTGGCCAGCTTGTCACTGGAAAACTGTCTGTGTCAGTCCAGCAGTAATTGGGTACTTTTTTTATAAAAATCTTTGAGAAGGTGGCTGAAGGATAAAGCAGGTGGACTTTGCCTTTCATATGCTATATCCAAGATACAGAAACTCCTTAGCTCAATGGGTTAAAAGCTGGCCTGCTGGTCCAGCAGATTAGGATTATGAACCTGGCTGGAAGCAGAATTCTTTCCAACCGTAAATGAGGTTACATTATATGCAGCTTTTCATAAGCACCCTTGCATTGTCCTGATATGACTGAAAACAGACATCAAAATTGCAAGTCATCCATTATTTAAGTAATCCAAGATACAATGTGCCTCTAACCGCTACTGCACATATGGGCAGGAGGTTACTGGAAACCTTTACTATTATAAGTATGTATGAATAGAATGTAAATTAATCAGCTCATCTTTTCATCATTCAATTTACATTTTACATTTCTGGACTTATTCCTAATTTGTTAGGTTCTACGGTTATAAGAGAGAGTTTTCCCTTCCAAAACAGTCCCAAAACTCTAGATCCAGCTTAGAAGAATGGGCTAGATTTTTTTAGATTGTTTTTGATGGGAAAACCCATCTAATAACAGAGTTTTATATGACTGATTTACATATTTGGGGTCATTTTACAGTAGGGAAAATAAACATTTTATAGCCAAATAAATACATGTATGTTATCTATTATTTTAAGATTTAGTTACATTGTTGAAGGGCATTTTAGCCCATTTATACTTCATACCAGAATTGATGTGCATATTAATTTCCTTCTGTGTTGTGCATTTGTTGTTGTATTTAAACACAGAATAAGATAATACAATTTTTCAAGATACTGCAGAAGTAAATAGGAAGTATCCCAAACCAAAATGGCAAGCTTATTTAGCAAGCTTGCTGCAAGCATGTACATGCTCCATATGCATGCTTGTGCAAGGATGCATTTGGAACCTTTTGGCAAGCTTGCCACAAGCTTGCGCATGCTTGCTGCCTGCTTGTCTGTGCAAGCTTGCGCAAGCATGCATTTGGAACCTTTTGGCAAGCTTGCCACAAGCTTGTGCATGCTTGTCTGTGCAAGCTTGCGCAAGCATGCATTTGGAACCTTTTGGCAAGCTTGCGCATGCTTCTTATGTCTAGTGGAGGCTTCTAAGGATGGCATGCTTGCACAAGCTTGCACACTCTGCAAGCTTGCTGCAAGCTTGCCCCACTGCAGAAATAAAACAGAAAACTAAAAAATTAAACATATAAAATCTTTATTCATTCATAAACCATTACATGATATTTAATGATGATAATATAGAATGATGCTGTTTCAGTTAGAGCATTCTGTATTAAGGTATATCCTTGATAACAAATCCAATTCCTTTGCTTCTTGTAATCAACCATAACATCAACTTCTTAATATGTTCATCTTTAGTATATGATACTGCAAATCTTCTACACATAGTAATGTCTGACTCTTTAGCCCTGAACACTCTGGTTTTCCATCATGTAAAGTTAAACAGCACACTTGATATCCAGATAAGACTGTTCCAACTCTGGGTGTACAAAGTTTGTAGTAGTGTGTCAGTTCATTGTAGTTATATTTTACCAGTCAGATCCAAAGATGTTCTAAGCACAGAAAGAAATCAGATTTTATATTGAAAATAAATCTTTCCTTGTAACAATACTATTAAATACAGCTGGCATCATCCACTTGATTCTGTTTGATTTTCCTCCTGTTACAGTATCTGTAAAATAAAAATTGGCAGTTTTAAATTAAATGTACCTGAAACAGACCCTGAAATTTATGTCTTGTACTCATACATGCAAGATTTCCTGAGAGCTAATTGTGACTTAAAGTTTTAACTTTATCCTTTTCTGTTTTTTTTTTGGAAATGTACAACAACCACTGTTAAGCCACTTTTAAACCTTTTACTAGGTCTTTATTTAAGTACATGTAAATATCATTTGCACCAACAATCTCTTACGATATTTATAGTTTCAATAGCTGCAACTTATTATTGAAATACTGCATTTTTGTGCATTAGATGTTAAAATGAGATCAAAAACAGCAGACTTACCTTTAGTATCTTGGTCAGTGCTTTTCATTATTTACAACCAAACATAGCATTCAAGAATCCAAATTTTCCAAACCAAGGACAAGACAGAGCACACATAATCTCCTGTTTATCAGTCCATTTCTACTTGAAAACTGGAGCAATCTGTGTTGGACCAAATTTGTTAATGACCCACAATGCCTGTCCCAGTAGGGGATCTGTGTTAGACCGGTACTAATCTAGACCATTATAGAGATATCATGTTTCGTCCTGCTGGAGATTTCAGTAGCAATTGCATGCACAATTGAACCAACCTGTTGACCATGCTGTGTAAATTTGCAATATCCTTTATCTCTGCATTAAAATACATGCACACAAACCTGCAGGTATACCCAGACATGCCTGGGAGTTGTGGACTTTTCAAATGCAGCCTGTTGCTTTAGGCAGGTTTGTCTGTAGTCTGTTAATCAAAGTTTTTTGCACTGAACTACATGTAGTTAAATAAGTCAGCTAGGAGCATATTCAAAGCTCTTAGAGAAAATAAGAGCTGTTTGTATTTCTCCAGTAACATGAACTCTTAAAATGCGTAAAAATAAAGTTACATGTAGTGGTTGCTCATTCACAAAAGGAAAAAAAAGAAAATTTACTGTCCTGTGAAAACTATGATTTTATTTTATTCTGAATCAGTTATAATCTGGAAGTCAATTATACCTTTAATATGAGTAACTAACTTTCATTTACAATCTCCTAGCTACCAAATTATTTATATTTTAATTGTATATTAAAATAATCTAACAGTATTTGTAAAAACATGTTTAAGATAATAAAGTACTTGGAGTCCATTTCTTGCAGAAATATTTCAAGTCAGAAGTCTTCCAGAAATATTCTAAGTCCAAACTCTTGAAGAAATATACAAAGTCCAAACTCATGCTGAAAAAGTTTAAGTATAAGCTTGCACCAGTGCATGCTTGCACAAGCATGCGCATGCTTGCACAAGCATGCGCATGCTTGCACAAGCTTGCAATAATCTTAAGATTTGCAACTTTTATCCCTGCATGCTTGCGCAAGCTTGCAGTTAGCTGGCCGCATGCTTAGACTGTATATTTTAGCATGCACAAGCTTGTGGCATGCTTGCCACAAGCATGTAGCAAGCTAGCGTTTTGGTTTGGGATGACTAGGATTTTTATCTTCTTTAACACTGCAGTAATATCTGTGTATAGTTCCTGAGTAATATCCAATCCAATATTAGGATAAGCATAAAATTTCTCCACTGTTTTTGTTACCATATTAGTCCTACGAAATGCCCCAGGGGCTTTGCATTTCATGAACGGGGTAGGGGCATTAATTAGAGCCTAAAGTGTAGTCAGTCAATCACTTACAATTTCCTCTTATAAACAGTATTAAGGGGAATGGATATACTTACAGAGGAAGCAACTCTGCTATTTTTGACTCCATTTTCAGTAGGGAACAACTCTTAAAGGAGGAAATTCTTCCCTTTAAGAGTAGATGCAATTTCAAAAGCTACTGTATCCAAAGATGCAAACAGGAATTCATGCAAATTAATACAACTGTATTTCCATAAAAGAGGCAGGGGGTGTTTTGTCACACCTGCAAGTATTAGAAATTGAGGTTTGGGTATTACTTTTCAAGTGCTGATAGTTGCAGCATAAACTTTAGTTTAGGTTTTCTGGTTTAGCTCTGTCTAGTGACAATGAGCAGATAGGTGAGATCTACACAGCACCCTGCTGAATTTTCATGAAGTAAGAGTAGATGCACTGTTTTCTGTTGAACCAGGAACAAGTTTATATACTGTTCACTAAAAGCAGGGAATATTAAGCTATGAAAAATTGTAGCATGTACAACAAATGTGATATCCATACGATTAAGTAAGTGTCGATAAGATAAATATCTGATAAGACATTTTTCATGAAAGTTTGGATGATATATCCTGTCACATGATCTGCATACACTTCGTTTCATAGAGGGGGTCAGGACTAAAATGTGGCAAGTTCGAACAAAAATTCATTCAAATTTTAACCTAAGCTAACCTTTTAATGCATTTTTAGGTTTCGTATTCAAAAAGATTTTTTTCCTTCTTCAAGACTGTCATTTTGAGAAGAAATCAAGAAAACAAAAGTGCATCGAGTCACCAAAGAAAATAGATGTTTACGGCATGCATTCTTTATATGGACGAAAAAATTGTGTGAAACCAATTTTCAGCATGTAAATGAATCATGGCGAGTGTTTCTGTGTGAATTTTGTAATCTGAAAAAGATCTGTTACAATACTAGATTCATGTGAAATTTGGGTGTCAACCCCCTGTCTAAAATGAATTGCATGCACATCACGTGGCAGGATAAACCATCAAAACTGTAATGCAAAATGTTTTATCGAATATTTGTCTGATGGACAATTGCCTTTTCAGATAGATTTTATATTTTTTCTTATTTATACAATTTTTATTAGCCTAATATCCCCTACTTTTTGTGAACAGTATATATTTCTACTGTAAACTATTTTCATTTCTTGTAGGTATGATATTTTTCAGAATCATTTGTTAAGGAATACAGCAAACATGTTTTTAAGGCCACCTCTATTAAGCAAAGACCTGTCTTAAGAAGCCAAAATCTCTTATCTGGAATTAATACTTATGGTGTAAATTCAACTGGATTTAGCAAGCATCAGTTGTAATCAAGTACTTTTCGACCTAATTGCTTAAGACAAGTTTGACTGTATCTGTCCAGCTGTTCACGTATCATATTGACTTTTATGAGAATGGCATTTTCTATAAAATTTCAAAGTTCTGCACCTAATCAAACAGATGAAACATTTTTTACATATATTCCTTATCTCAGACCAGTGGTATGTCTGTCTTGGACTTTGCCCGTAATAAGAATAGACTGTAGTATACTCGCTCAAAGAAAGAAATGATACAGGGTTACAGTGAAATGACACTTTTAAAAATATCAAGGTTAAATCATTGATATACCAGTATCAAGCACCTGTTCCTAATAAACTGACATGTGGACCAGAAATTTGATAATTGGCCAGCCATCTGTCTTTAATCGAGAAGGAAAGCATTTGATAATGAACATGTAGAATACCAGTGTGAAGTACAGAACTTTGATAATACACCAACAATGGTGGATTGTGAAAAATTCTAGCTAGATGGAATCAAAATCAGACACTTCTTGCTTTTGGAATGTTGGAATCTAACATTGGTCATTGTGAGGTACTAGATTTTCTATGAGGATTATACACAATTCACAGAACAGTTCATAACCATTGCCTGTAAGAAGGCTATGCTCAAAACTGTTTCATAAACATATTTTATTTAAGTAATTATGACAGGGCTCAGTAGGCATAGCAGCACATTCAAAAGACTCAAAGCAGTGGAAGGCCAGTGCTGTTTAATGCTGAAACAACATTCTCCTTTTGAAAGTATTGACATACTCAACAGGTAATGCAGAAAACACAGTGAATGCTTCTCTGACCCCTATGCATACTACAGGATATGAAATTTTATGAAGATGTCTTGGTATTGCATTCCACATTTTCACAACTGTTTAAGATAATGTCATCTTATTAAATTGTCACAACATACAACATGCTGGTGACAAGACTTGTGACTGCTATTCCAACAATGCCTCTTGTGATACAATTATTGTCAGCAGTACCTACTTCTACCAACATCATGTGAATGTTCTTCCATGTGGAATACTTTGTGTCATTCTGATAGATAGAGATAGAGATATTATTTCATAGCAGGTCCTGATTTAGTGCTGAAATGCCAGATAAGGAGGGGATATTCATAACTTCTTCTTGTGTTACCACTATGGCACTGGAAATGAAGCACACCCACAGACCTGGTATACTAGTTTCATTTTGACTGTCTTATTATCTCTTGAGCCTTGTTGACAAAATTTCACTATATATGTGTATATATATATGATTTAAACTTGACTGTGATGAATCAGAGTATCTCAGCTACTGGATACAGATGGCATAGAAATGGACTGAATTATCATGAATCTGTTGACACTTGACAGATGTTATTAGGTACCATTTCTTTTCTGAGACGGTATACTACCAGTATAAAAAATTATTGTATCTTATTTGATCTATGATTCAATGAATATGTTATGTAGAAGTGTCTCTGTAAACTTAATTGTTTCATTGTCCTCATAGCAGGCACACAACATTAAATCAACATTGATTCAATTGCATGTTGAATCAGTGTTGATTCAATGTTTATTCAGTGTTGTATGCCCAAGATGGTTTCATGTTCTAAGTTTTAAATCATGAATTTGATACATCAGCTTAACAGGAGGAAAATTAGCATTGGATGTCTTAATTTGTAAATTTTAATTAATAAAATCATACATTGGGGAGTCAAGTGATATTTTCTACCTATATTTGGACAGAACGGGTAAGAAAATTTATCATTATAATAAAACACAATAGATTTTTATGCAGTTAAATGCAGATAGCTTGTCACTTTTGCAACAAGCCATTATCTAAGAGCCATCCAACTAACTAAAGAGTAAGTTAGAAAACCTTGAGTTTGAAGTATTGAAAACTATTGCCTGTAGCATAAAAACAAAAATAGTTGTTAGCTGCAAATGAAGACCAAGGAATTTCCACTTTACTGCATGAAAACATGTTGAGTATTAAGGAAATATGCCTTTCTTACCCATTCTGCCCAAATACAGGTAAAAAGTAACCAAGGAAAGTCATAAAATTAATGAATAAATTTTAAAAAAAACATTTTAATTCTTCTGTTTTCCTTCTTTTTACCTAGTGCACAAGTATCGTTCTTATCCACCTGTAAGATGAATGGCTTCCCTTCCACAATAACCTTTAATATGTCAGTCATCTGAAAGGACTCAGGAGAAAGCATTCAGTGCATTATATTCTTTATGAATGCATTTGTAAAAAAAGAAGTTGTCTGGAAAGAAAACAAGAATCCGTCTTTTTGCTGGGAATTCTTGCATTTGATGTAAAAATCACATTATTATCCATCCTGTATTAGATATCCAGCCTAAATTGAATATATCTATTGGTAGTCAGACATTAACTGGACCTCGTCACTAAGATGGCCTTCTAGCCAATATATGGTAAAATCTTTTGTCAAGGGTCCAAGATGGCAGCCTACTCAATTAGTCTCACATAAGCTTAGAAGATATGTATTTTGATAATGTCAACTCAGGTGAGCGATTCAGGGCCTCATGGCCCTCTTGTTTTGTGTAATATCACAATTTTATTTTTTTTATACAGGCATATATATTGGTTGGAGGTGTCCAGAATTCAAACATGACTGCCAGAGAGTCAACGATATGTCAAAATGTTTTTGTAGCCATTTACTTGGAGAGCATGATAAATATACAGGTACACTTTTTTCCAGTCAGCAGTTATCAGTGGTATAATTATAATACTTTTAACAATGCCATTAAAATAACAAAAGGAAAAAAAGCTGAATTATTATTCAAATGTTTGCTCAGCCCAAGTAATCTGGCATTTCTTTAACATATATTATGGCATAAATATTGGTGTCAGGTGCTATTAATAGGCATGTTTTAACAAACACAAAACCATGTATTAACATGGGTTTTCAGCACCAATAATGACCACCTTAGCAACTTTTTGTATGCAAGTTGCAGGGCAATACTCTGTCAGTACAGAAACGAGTGTCAAGACTGCAGTTGAAGATATCAATTAAAGACTTTAACAATTAGTTATACAAATTCAGATAATGTAAAAATGAAAGTGCATAAGACATTGAGTAAAATCTTTGATGAACATGATTATGACCTATGAACTGCTGCTAAGGTTAAACAAAAATTCACGGTAGCTAACCATGGCCTGAAGCAAGGATTTTTATAGACATGTATAGTGTGTGTAGGAATCAGCAAGGTAATGGCGATTAGACTGAAAAATAATGTGACAACATTTTCTTTATGTTTGTAGCATTGTAGTTGAATTTATGCAATAATAGTGATCAAACATTTTTTTCCAATGCATTAACGTTTGCAAGGTCCCATGGGAGATGTTGAAAACCAAGGCCGAGGTTTTCAATATCTCCCATGGGACCTTGCAAACGTTAATGCATGAAAAGCCATGTTTGATCGCTATATTGTGGATACCATAAAAATTCTAAAAATTGGTACAAATAGGTCTGAGCAGACAGTGCAGACCCAGACCAGACTGCTTCCAAAGGAGCAGTCTGATGAGGGCCTAAAGCATTTGCCATTATTCCATCTACATCTTTTGGTCACAGCACTTCATTGTAAAACCAGATTATTCCATTTTAGGATATTTACGATACTTACTACTTGGGTGTCCCGTATTTTAGCTTTTTTATGGTAATATATCTTTAAGGTCAATTTCAGTGCATTTTGAAGTTTTCGCCGGGCCTGTCATTAGCAGAAAATGAAACATGGACACTGCGTTTTAGCCAGTGGTGATGGCATTGGTGACAATGGAGTTGTTGGCATAAACTTGCATCAAGTTTTCTGCAATTTGCTTAACAAAGTCTTTAGTCAAGGATTTATGTCTTGTAGTAGATAACCTCAAGTGTGCTAATATTTATTGTTGAACTAATGTGAAGAACTTCCGCTCTGCAAAAGCTTCCCACATTTTTTGTCAAAATTTACCTACAGTACATCTGAAAATGTAATGTCTCATTAACTAACAACGTTGTTACAGAGGATCTTACAAGAATGCTCATGTATTATTGATTTACTTAAACAAATTGAGGAAAAAGATAAGATGCGAGGCTGTGCTGAGCATCTTATCAGTTTTCCCCAACGAGTTTAATAAATGCAGTGAAACAGGAGCACCAATGCAAGATTCTATTTATCATTTGACACTAAAATTGCATTTTATTAGCAAATTTTGCACAAAAACATCACAATTTCATCAATAGAAAATGCAACATTTTTATGGACATCAACGTATAACGTTACAACATTATTTGCATATTTAATCCACCAGTGGATTATTGTTTTTAATGCATGGCTTTAATACACTCTCAGATCTGATGTCATATGATAAAGTTTTAAACAGCCAGATGATGTAATTTATGCATGGTAATCAATTCTCAAATAGTTTCTATAAATTCTCCCACAAAATGTGTTGTGTCATTTCATATGGTAGGAAGAAGTGTTCAAGTGCCTTGTAAACAGATGGGGTGTAAATGTAAGGCCTTTGCCTGGATCCCCTCAAGGCCTGAGGATGTTGGGGAATTCTGGATGCAAAGACGGAGAGATTTTGACCCCAGCACTTGGCGGGCGAAATGTCGATGTAAACATTCACATGAGGAACATGAAGCTGCTGGGATGAGGAGGTGTAAAACAGGTACCATAATAATTTAGCTGTAAGATGGAGCTTTTTCCTACCTAGAATAATATAACATTATTAATCAAGAAATTTCATACTAGTCCAGTTACAGGTCCAAGGACCTGTTACTGGGCCAATATGAAATTAATGGATTGATGACAGTTTTATAATTAACGTCACTGGTATTTGCAGAGTTTTACATCATTTATATTGACAGAGTTGGATTCGCCCTGTTTGGCTTGTATTGACCAAGTTGATCTGCATTGGCTGAGTTTGTCAAAATAAGCCCAATTTATGAATGGTATGTTGTGGACAGGTTTTGCCATAAAAGCACTGTATTTTTATTTTTTATTTATTTTTTTTTTTTTTGCTAGACCGATACTAAGATAAGAAATTGTTAATTGGATTGTCACAAATCAACCAATGCAATATCTGATATCTAAATCAGGCTAGTGTAAGTGTGCTATAAGATGGGGTTTTCCCTACAAAACAACTCCAAAAATCTAGATACATCTTATAACTTGGATCTTTGATTTTTTGGAGTTTGGAGGGTGAAAAGCCTCAGCAGTCTTATAGCTGAATAAAACGTGTGTAACAAAACAGGAAAACTAAATAATGGACTAACAATCAAGAACAGTAGCATTAAACTTGTTTTCGTTTATCCAGGTGTTTCAGTATACATTGTATTTGAGCCGCGACACGACAAAACCAACAATGTGGTTGTGCGCCCAGCGCATACTCAGATCAGCCTAGGCATCCGCCCAGTTTGATCAGACACTTTGCTAAGCACTTAAAGGGTAGCTAAGGGTCTAAACTGCCTCCATGCGGACAGCAAAGACTCTGATCAGACTGGGCGGATGCCCAGGCTGATCTGAGTCTGCGCTGGGCACACAACCACATTGTTGGTTTTGTCGTGTTGGGCTCATATTATATTACCTTCTTTTCTTCAGGATGACTGAACTTGTTCTTTCTCTCTAAATGAATCCTGCCTGTAAAAACTAAATGTTCCTTTGCCATCATATTACAAAGAACAGGGATTGAGATGAACCTATTTATGCACCCCTTCCTCTAAATGTCCCCAATTCCCCTCTCAAGGTTTGTGTGAGGGGAGGTAGGGAATGGTTATTTTTGTGTTTTTTCCTAGAAACAATTTTCAATCTTAGGCATGTAATAAACACTAGGTGATTTACATTATGTCAGATGTTATATGGATATTATTTTAGGCTGTGGATGTGGTCATTTTATCTCCAATTTTCTATGTGCGGCCTGTGATCAACATTGGGAAGACCATGAAACATTCTTTGAAACAGAGGATGTCCGAGCCCAGAATGGCTTGCCAGTGGGTGAGTAATCTAGGGCACATACAAGATAGCTGCACCAAATTATGCAGGTGTATTACTGTTACTATGACCCCTGTTGAGAGGAGAGATTTTTTTCAGAAATGGTATTTCCAACAATATATCACAGGATATACTGTCTCAGGTTTTTAGTATTTTCCATCAAATGCTGTGTTTTATATTATACTTAGTAGTGAAATTAATGGCTGTCTAGAATAAATAAAGGTTATATTGTCTACAGTAAAATAATATCATTAATTCAGTAGTGATTGGATTGATGATATATAAATTATACACCATAACAAATTAAATGGGCTGTATTTGACAATTTTGGGGTTAATTATACCCCGCCACACATTAGTTGCGGGGTATTATGTTTTCCCGCTGGCTGTCTGTGTGTCAGTCTGTCGTACGTATGTCTGTCTGCCCGTACGTCTGTCCGTTCGTGAGCACCTGTTTCCGTTCGATAACTTAAGTATTTAATAACAGATTTTCTTCAAACTTGGCCTGTGCATTGGTCTTGAAAAGATCTCGGTTGGGATTGTTAATGGGCAAATTTCAATGTCTTCTGATGGAGTTATTGCCCTTGGCATGGTCATAGAAATAGGTTTTGGTCTGTAGTTCCTTTACACTTTGGAATATCTTGATGAAATTTCACAGAAATGATCAAAGTAACATAAGCTTTCTGTTATAAGCAGAATTTTGTCCACCTTGGTTATCTGCCTCTGCCCTGGGGCCATATACATGTATGAAATAATGAAAAGAATGTATAAAATTAGAGTCAAAAGGGATTTTTCTGAAACTTGTAACAAATTATCATATTAATATAAGCTTTATGTCTTGATCAAAATTTTGTCCCCCTGTGGTTATCTGCCCCTGATACAAGTTGTATACATGTATAAAATACTGAAAAAAATATATATAAAATCAGATTTTTGGTATATCTTGATGAAATTTCATAGAAATGATTGAAATAACATAAGCTTTCTGTTACAAGTAGTAGTAAGTCCACATATGTTACCTGCCCCTGCCCAGAGCTATATAAAATGTATAAAATTACAAAAAATTCTGTATAAAATCTAAGATTAACAAGATTTTCCTGAAACTTGCAACACATTATCTAGGTATATGAGCTTCATGTCATTATCGAAAAAATTTATAAAAGATAAAAGAAGGGGTATTGGTTTGCAGTGGTGGGGTATTACGCAGTCGTTTAGGATGCTTTTATTTCTTTCTGAGAAGGTCTGAAATGTAATGTTCTTGTCTAAAATCATGCTACCTAGCTGTGTTAGCATGTCAAATCAAGCAACTGACATCATACTTCCATGTCACTTTTAGAGCTGGGGTGTTGCTAATTTACACGCGGCGTCAATTCAATGGCAGCTGCAAGCAACTTTCTTAAATCGCTGATTTCTTTTTTTTCGTTCATTAAAATGACATTTTAAACCATTTTCCAGGTGCAAACTATGTTTAAACCCCATATTGTAGCCACTTAATGTGCTGAGCCCAGCAAAATTAACAAGAAATGACCAGGAAAAAAGTAATTTATGAAGCGGCCTGTTTTCCCTTATTCTTATAAACAGAAAAAGTATAAAAAGAATATTTACTTTTACTTTTTTTTTTCGTAAATACCAAAACTGTTTTATCTCATTTACAAAATAACAGCAATTTCACAAGTGCCTTGGCGATATTTTCAACACAGTCAATGAAACATATTTGGTATTCACCAAACAAAAAGTAAAAATCCACTATATATTCAAAAATGCATTAGAATTTTGCTCTGTCAGGGTGTCCTATCTCGTTTGATCATTGACAATAAATGAGCAAAAGATGTCCGTATAGTTTAAACTTATTATTAATAAATTCTTCAGGTGAGATGTATCTGCCATTTGCTGAGATGCCACATATGAGAAACATTGCCCTGACAGGAGATGAGGACGATGATTCTCGCTACAAGGCCCTCACACAGGGAGAGGGGTCTATACCACGGCAGAGAGCTTTACCACCAAGTGGAAATGATGCCCCTTTTCCTGCCCAGGGAACCAGTAAAAGTGGTTTTAGACCAGTTTATGACTAACATGTTTTACATTATCTTAATTAACTATTAAATAGGTTTCATGTAAAAGCTAAGTACAGTCAACTCTCGATAGCTTAAACACCGATATCACAAAGTACCCTCTTTTATCTAAGAATATAGTCTGGACCATTTCCGATTTGTATATGAGCCAGTCTCTGTGAAAACCGGGCTTAATGACATAAAAATAAAAAGTTAGCTTACTGCATTACTAAAAAGTTTTAGGTTTTCTAAACATTTCCTGAAAATTTGAGATGGTTACCATTATCTATTACTGAGATATAGACTTTAGAAGCACACACGTAGTGCAGTTTCTTTAAATGACGTAATTAACGTCATGCAAGTATGTTTTGACGTCAACGTCATTACGTTTGTTTGAACGCGCTTTCTGTGCTTGTTACACAAAATAACTTGAACAAAAAGTTTGTTTGCTCATTTTCAATATGTATTTCACAGCACACACATGACAATTTGCATGATTTAACATTCTATCTCAAATGATAGGTCTTTGTGATGGTATACCGTCTGTTTTCAAGGCTATGGGGTTACCATGGAATAAGCGTTGTCATAGCAACATATGTCATATCTTTGACTGCATTTTGTCTGAATTCATAGGTTTTCTGTTATATCTCAACGCCTAAGGTATTTTCATGGAAATAAACAGAGGTCCAAAAAATCATTAATTTTGGTGTTTTTCATCCGTTCACAACGAAACTATTACGTAATGTCATTAAGCCCGGTTTTCACAGAGAACGGCTCGTATATATTTCAGCTCCTGTAAGCTCAAACTACTGACATCTCAAAGTAAAATTTTCTGGGACCAGAAAATTTACTTTGAAATATCAGTAGTTTGGGATGAACTTTGACTTTGAGATACCAAGAGTTGACTGTATTTACAAATGCCAATGACTTTTCTTTTAAGAACCCAGTTGGAGCAGCTGTCTTCATCTGCCATTGAAGGATAGTTGCACATGTGTTTTGGCAATAAGCTGGTGCCCTGATAACTGGACATCATTAAGTTAAAAAATGTTCAACTGTGGTACTGCTGTTTGATGGAAGGACAAAACACAGTCATTTATTTTTTCTGTACTAATAAATAATGCATGCATGTATTTTTCATATTTATCAGTTCAAGTAAGAAGGATTAAATGTTAATTTACAAGAACTGACATTTTACTTTTTGACGCTCATCAGGAGGATGAAGCTCATAGTTGTTCTTTCTTCATGGAATTTTGGCTCCTCCCACTAACTCAAATACCTGGTGAATGTTGAAATGTAATATTCACGGTAGGGAAACAAAGTCCGTGGTAGCTATCAAACTGCCCAAGATTTGATTACGTCATCAAGCTCATGCTAGTTTTCGAACGAGCCATTTCACCGGCAAACAGGTAATTTGTTTTCGTTCTTTAACATTACCCAATGGGCAGCTTTAGCATGCATACCATCATATGTGGTTTTCATTCTAGTTTTGGTCACTACCTAAATTTTGTCATAAGTTGCTGTATTTTTTACGAGGATTCATGAACTTGTACCGATAAATCAGAAGGTCCCTACCACGGATCGCAAAGGTTTTGAGCGTAAAACTCTTTTCATGCCCATAGCAACATACTTCGGAATCAGGTATCACCATAGATTTATCAAATATTCAAACTTACTATTATTTTTCCGCTTTTACTTGGTAAATAACCTTTTCTTTGCCAGAAAAGTGATATTTTTTGCCGCGTGGTAGCTACCACGGACACAAGTTCGATACATAAATGATGGTAGGTTCCACGGACAATATGTTTCTAAATGGGTGATGCCTATTATCCCCTCACACCACGAAGTGGTGAGGGGATATAGGTTTTGTCCCGTACGTAAGTACGTACGTAAGTACGTACGTACGTACGTATGTTCACCTTTTGTCATCGCTCTAGTACTTACATTTCTCAACGGATTTTGAAATAACTTCACACAAGTGTAGGGCATGATAATATCTCGAGCAAGTTCGACTTTCAGGGTGCTGCGCCCAAGGTCAAGGTCACTGTGGCTATTTTTAGAAAACATTTGTCAGCGCTCTAGCGCCTACATTTCTCAATGGATTTTGATATAACTTCACACAAATGTAGGGCATGACAATATCTCGAGCAAATTCGACTTTCAGGGTGCTGCGCCCAAGGTCAAGGTCACTGTGGCTATTTTTAGAAAAACTTTGTCATTGCTCTAGCGCCTACATTTCTCAACAGATTTTGAGGTAACTTCACACAAATGTAGGGCATGACAATATCTCGAGCAAGTTTGACTTTAAGGGTGCTGTGCCCAAGGTCAAGGTCACTATGGCTATTTTTAGAAAAACTGTGTCATCGCTCTAGCGCCTACATTTCTCAACGGATTTTAAAATAACTTCATACAAATGTAGGGTAAGACAATATCTCAAGCAAGTTCGACTTTCAGGGTGCTGCGCCCAAGGTCAAGGTCACTGTGGCTATTTTTAGAAAAACTTTGTCATCGCTGTAGCACCGACATTTCTCAACGGATTTTGAGGTAACTTCACACAAATGTAGGGCAAGACAATATCTCGAACAAGTTCGACTTTCAGGGTTCTGCGCCCAAGGTCAAGGTCACTGTGGCTATTTTTAGAAAAAACTTTGTCAGCGATCTTGTGCCTATATTTCTCAAAAGATTTTGAAATAATATCTCGAGCAAGTTCGACTTTCAGGGTGCTGCGCTCAAAAGGTCAAGGTCACTGTAGCTATTTTTAGAAAAACTTTGTCATCGCTCTAGCGCCTACATTTCTCCATGGATTTTAAAATATTTACATTATCCCTGCAAAGCTCTCTGTAAACCCAATTAAGTGATGCGGGAGTCAATGTTTTTACAAGTCAATAATTACATTGTGTCAAGCGCTTCAGAGTGACAGCACATCCCACTAACTAGCACGTGAAATCTACAACATGCCATGTACTTGAATGGCTAGTAAACATTGAGTGACAGCTCGCTACGCCTACTTGCACGTGCAATCTACAACAGGAGCTGGAATTTACTGGTAGGCAGTGACAATGCGGCTGTTCCAAACTATTGCAAAATTCGGCCGGTAATGTTTTTAAAACGGTTCTTATATATGTATTTCTTATTTTTGTTTATTTTTTTATTGATCAAAAGCATCGTTTAATAATATAAATATAAGGAATGAATGTTATTTTTTGAACGTTTACTGAAGTATAAACTACATCGGGTCACGAGCAAAGTTTACGTAAACCCCTTCGGGGTTCACTTACTTTGCTCGTGACCCGATGTAGTTTATACTTCAGTAAACGTTCAAAAAATAACATTCATTTCTTAAATAACTTCACACAAATGTAGGGTATGACAATATCTCGAGCAAGTAGTCTTGTGTGAGGGGATTTGTATCGCCTGCGATGCCTTGTTTTAATGTGGTAGTAACCTTCTCTAAGCTTATGCTATAGCTACGCTTATAGGTGAGGCACCCAGCAATGTCCAGCATAAGACTGCTGCACATGCGTCAGTTCTGCTACGCTCACAGACGACAGTTGGACACTATTTTCATGTATATATATTTATGAGCTTTAGTGTCTGTTTGCCTCGATTTCGCGAATACCTCTAATTTTAAGTGAGGCTTTCCAACTGCTCTGCTGTAATGCTGTAACGCTTACGCCTGAGTTAGAGTACTCAGTAAAAGAAGCATATTTGTATTTGTGCACATTTGTATTATCATTTCTGTTATCATAGCTATTGGGTTTCGTCAGTTTCCGCTCTATTTTAATATCGGCCGATCTTTGAATACAGGGTCTAATCTTAATTTGATCTTCTGTAAAAAAGAAGGACTGTTGAATCAACTTCATTTTCATGCATGACATTGCGCCTATTTTCCCCATGATAGACCTTCGTTTAATTACAGCAAAACAAGATTAGTTTACCCCAAACTGACAAAAAACATTCCAATTCTGATAACGATGCAAAAGTGAGAAAACATACCTTCATGGCTTCACGACCAAGCCCGATTCATGCCGATCTAGAGGCTTTTATATTTGCATAGTACATTAAAACTTGTCAAACACAATATACTTTTAACCTTTTCTGACGTATTATCTCTCTCCCTTCTCTCTCTCTCTCTCTCTCTCTCTCTCTCTCTCTCTTTGCGAATTATCGAAACACACCCATTTTGTTTAAAATTATATTCTAAAACTTTATTTGAAACCACGCTGTTCGAGTATCTTAAAAAAACCTCCGCAGTCGGGGCAATATACGCCCGCTTTAGTCTCTCGGATAGATCTGTAGCCCGTTCAATCAGCCACACACAGGTACCAATGTGCTCATAAGAATCATCTGTAAGACTTGCCCAAAGGATGTAGCTATAAAATTGAATAAGAGGCACACATAAAAATAGTCTGAAATACTATCACACGGACGTAACTATAACAGTAAGGGGAATGACTGTATTTATATGACACATACCATGCTAACCTCATCTACCTTGCTATAATTTCATCAAGATATTCCTTTTGGTAGCCACATTTAAGTAGTTTGTGCATCTGTGGCACGTACATGCCCGCTTACACGTCAATGGCGTATTTAAATCAAACCAAGATAGTGGGCAAATAGGGTCATCTCACTTATAACGATGTGTCCGTGGAAACTACCATGATTTACTTGCGGACTTTTTGTCCGTGGTAGCTACCAGCCTGCAAACACGGCTTGTCATCGCAAAATTAGCCAGACAGATTCAATGAAATTGGGATGAAAGTGAGTGGATTTGAATAATTATTTTAACCACAGCTCATTTTGATACTAAAATGTCTCATGGAAAATAAAGCCGACTTTCTGTGCAAAATCTTCGTCGTCTGTGGAAGGGACCATACCAGTTTTCGAAAGATTTTCACAAATGACCTCAGAAACGATTGGCACACGCTATAAAGTGACTATAGCGTCGTAAATCAGACTTAAAGCCGCATATGATGACATACTATCATAACTGTTAGTTCAGCAAAACACGTCAATAAAAAGAATTTACCTCTCTGCCGGAAAATCATTCCCTCCGAAATGGAGCACAAGCTAATGACGTAGTACACAAATGGTAGGTACCACGGATCTTGTTTCCCTACCTTGATATTTAAATTCATATGGAGGTTCACTTTCAATCAGGGGAAGTAACTCTGTCATATTTTTTATCTCCTATCTCATTTGGGGATCAACTCTTAAAGGGGCAAATTAGGAGCAAATTCTCTCCTAACTTAAGATTTGGCCACAGTTTGGAAGGGCTTCCTCATCAAGGGAAGCAAACAGGAAAGAAGTCACAGAAGTTGTTCCCCGATGTGAAACTGACAGAAACATATGGTGGCATACTGGAGTACCCAAGGTCCCATACATCAAAAATGGACTCTTCTATCTTAGAATTTGGACATATCCATTTTTCCTGTCAGGGAATGCTCTTTAAGGTAAATGAGTGTATCTCCATGTTATTCTGCCATTTCTACAAAAGGGAACAATTTTTAGCTCACCAGAGCCGAAGGCTCCGGGGGAGCTTATAGGATAGGCAGTGGTCCGTCGTCGTCGTCGTATGTCATCTGTCGTCGTCCGTCAACACTTTTAAACGACATCTCCTCTGAAGCCACTAGGCCGATTGGGCTCAAATTTCATCTGTGGCATCCTTGGGATGGGGGATTGAAAGTTTGTGTTTTTTAGCTCACCTGAGCCAGCGGCTCCGGGGGAGCTTATAGGATGGTAAGGCTCCGGCGTCCGTTGTCCGTCGTCCGTCAGTCCGTCCGTCCGTCCGTCCGTCAACAATTTCAAATGACTTCTCCTCTGAAACCACTGGGCCAATTGTAACCAAATTTCATATGTAGCCTCTAGGGGACTTAGGAACAAAAAGCTGTTCAAACGGTCCTGGTCACATGACCAACATGGCCGCCATGCCCATATATGGTAAAAACCTAGAGAAATCTTCTTCTCCAGAGCCAATAGGCCGATGGCCTTGAAACTTGGTATGCAGCATTGGGTGCGCAAGTACTACCAGGATTGTTCAAATTATGACCTTGACCTTTTTTACGGTAAGGTCAAATTTGCATTCTGTAGCTTTTATATGGGAAAATGCTAGAACATAAGACTTCTTGGAAACTGTTGAAGATTTAGAGCTGAAAATTGGTATAGACAGTCATCTGAATGAGTACATGAAAATTAATGCATACAAGAGGTCAAGGTCATTGTTTGACCTTTGACCCTGGTCTCTCATACTTTGACAATTTCACACATCTCCTCAAAAGCCATTTGGCCAATTGTAACCAAATTTCATACAGAGTCTCTAGGGGGCAGGGGAACGAAAATTTGTTGAAACGGACTGGGTCACATGACCAACATGGCCCCATGCCCATATATGATAAAAACCTTTAAAAATCTTCTTCTCCAGAACCAATAGGCCAATGGCCTTGAAACTTGGTATGTAGCATCAGGTGCGTGAGTACTACCAAGATTGTTCAAATTATGACCTTGGGTTGACCTTGACCTTTTTAACGGTAAGGTAAAATTTGCTTTTTTTAGCTTTTATATGGTATATTGCTAGAAGATAAGATTTCTTGGAAACTGTTGAAGATTTAAACCTGAAAATTGGCATATACAATCATCTTAATGAGTACATGAAAATTTATATGTACAAGAGGTCAAGGTCATTCTTTGACCTTAGACCCTGGTCTCTCATATTGTGTCAATTTCACACATCTGCTCAAAAGCCACTGGGCCAATTGGAACCAAATTTCATACAGAGCCTCTAGGGGCTGAAGGAAAGAAAATTTGTTCAAACAGTCTTGGTCACATGCCCAACATGGCCGCCATGCCCATTTATGGCGAAAACCTTTACAAATCTCCTTCTCAAGAACCAAGTGATCGATGGCCTTGAAACTTGGTATATAGCATCAGGTACTTGAGTACTATCAAGATTGTTCAAATTATGACCTTGGGCTGACTTGACCTTTTACAAGGCAAGGTCAAGTAGGGAAAATGGTAGAACATAAGAGTTCATGGCAAGTTTAGAAGATTTTGGACTAAAAATTGGTGTATATACAGTCGTCTTAGTTAGTACATGGAAGATTTGTGGGTACAAGAGGTCAAGGTCATCCTTTGACCTCTGACATTTTGACAATTTAAGATGTCTCCTCCAAAGCAACAGGACCAATTGTAACCAAGTATCTTACACAGCCTCCAGGGGCTGATGGAACGAAAATTTATCAAGCGGTCTAGATCACATAACCTACATGGCCACCATACACAGGTGAGCGATTCAGGGCCTCATGGCCCTCTTGTTATGAAAATTGCCTTTTTAGTTGGTTGCTATGGCAACTTAGAGTTCCCATTGACTTATAATGGGGAAAATTGAAAAATGGCATTTTCTGCCAAGCCATTGCAGATATGTTGATAAAACTTTTATAGAAATGTCCCTTGAGATGTCTACTATCAGCTATATGTTTTTTGGCCCACTGCTCCTTTTATTGGTTGACATGGAAACCGAAATGCCAAAAAAATGGAAAAAAAATGCGTAAAAAATTATCTCCTCTGAAGCCACTGGGCTGATAAGGCCCAGGTTTCATCTGACGCATCCTTGGGATGGGGGATTGAAAGTTTGTGTTTTTTATGATCATGGGCCCTTTAGTTTGGTTGCTATGGCAACTTAGAGTTCTCATTGACTTATAGTAGGGAAAATTGAAAAATGGCATTTTCTGCCAAGCCATTGCAGACATGTTGATAAAACCTTTATAGAAATGTTCCTTGAGATGTCTTCTATCAGTGGTATATGTTTTTTTTGCCCAATGCCTTGCCCAATGCCCCTTTTATTGGTTGCCATGGAAACCAAAAAGAAAAAAAAATGGAAAAAAAATACTTCAAAATTATTTCCACTGTAACCACTGGACGGATAAGGCCCAGATTTCATCTGTCGTATCCTTAGGCTGGGGGGTTGAAAGTTTGTGTATTTTATGAAAATCTGTCCTTTAGTTTGGTTGCTATGGCAACTTAGAGTTCCTTTAGACTTATAATGGGGAAAATTGAAAAATGGCATTTACTGCCTAGCCATTGCAGATATGTTGACAAAACTTTTATAGAAATGTTCCTTAAGAAGTCTTCTATCAGCTTTATTGTTTTTGGACCCACTGTTCCTTTTACTGGTTGTCATGGAAACCAAAATGCAATAATGATGGGAAAAAAAATACTTACAAAATTATCTCCTCAGAAGCCACTGGGCCAATAAGGCCCGAATTCATCTGTAGTATCCTTAGGCTGGGGGTTGAAAGTTTGTGTTTTTTATGAAAATCGGCTCTTTCGTTTGGTTGCTATGGAAACTTAGAGTTGCATTGACTTATACTGGGGAAAATTGAAAAATGGCATTTACTGCAATCAAAATATGGAAAATAGTTATATATTTTGTTGTCAACTCAACAGACTGTCAGGCTGAGACTTTGTATTTGTATATTTTGTATTAGCCTGTACAAATGTGACAGCAATTTTGATAGCAAGTTTGAGCTAGAGATCTGGTGAGCTTTGTGGCCCGTGGGCCTCTTGTTTTGACTTCCTATTTGTTTTTCTGCAGGGCAAAGCACTTCCATAAGGGGCTTTACTCATGAAGGAAAGAATTTGCTCTAGGAGCAAATTCTTTCCTTTTAGAGTTCACTCCCATTTATAAGGCAGGCAAAATATAAAATTTAATATGGTAGAGTTGCCTCCCCTGAAAGTACCCAGTCATATTTATAGCTTTGTTTCATGTCATGCAGTGCCTGACTAGACTGCATCATTAGAGCAGTCTGGTCTTTGTCTTTACTGCTTTTATCTTTATTTCTTTCATAAAATGGTTATTTTATTTTTACTATTTTTTGCAGAAGCTGAACTATATTTTTACAGATTGAAAATTTTTTTAATTATACTTTTCTGTGATACATGTATAAATGTGTGATATATAGATCTGTGATTTGATTTTTTCTTATTTCTTTCTTTTGTTGATATTTCCTCTGTTTTAACTTGTACAAGTATGTGTAAATTTCAAATATTATCAAAATCATTGTCACATATGACTCAGCAATGGGCAGATAAGAGATTTAATTTGCATGCATCTTACAGTGCACCTGATGTGCAGTCTGATCTGAGTCTTCTGTATTTATGTAGCCTTTCTGATCCAAGTCTTCACCACAGGCACCCAATGAAAAATTTGTAATATTTTAATTATTGTCTTATGTCAATCTATTTTCTACCTCTCTGTAAAATTTCGGTAAAGTTGATCGGTTGAAAAATAAGGAAGTTACTGTTCATCCCACTGCATTATCCATACAAACAAAAATAGCCATTAGAGGAGATGGCAAATCCCCCGACCGAAGACCCCCATGGGCCTTGGTAAAAAGGGTGCACTTCAAAACACATATTAGTAATATATTGTCGTTCTTTTATGCTTCTGATTGACATTAACTGTTAACAGATGCATGATTATCTAACACTCAGATTAAACAGTATGCTTGACTGCTAAAAAGAGGTAATATCTCTAACAGCCACCATATACACAAATGTATAGCATACGATACATTCAACTTTCAAAATGTGTGAATAACTTCTAAAGTACAAGCCCTACAAACCTAATTTTGAGCTCTATAGTAAGTGAATTTGGACAGAGAATCCAAATCTGGAATTTCTTTTTTTTTGGGGGGGGGGGGGAATGTGGAGGGGTCAGAGAGAGTTAGGAACACTGATAAGATATCACAGCATGATAATCAATATTCTAAAAAGGTACACAGTTATTCAAATTCTGGAGCTGGCCAGGGTTATACAGATATGGAGCAGAGACTCAAACAGCAGCTCAAACTACCAATGGGAAATAACTCACAAAGTATAAAAGCAAGAGTTATCATTCATGTATGAGACAAATTGTCATGACCTGTTCAGCGTATTTGTGAAGTATCATGAAAATATTTCAAAAGGTATTCAAGCTATGGAGTGGACACCTAAATTCATCAAAGGGAAATAAATCCAAAAGTAAGAAAGTAAGAGTTGTCATTCTTGTTCGCGACACATCATCATGACCTGTTCTACATATCTGTGAAGTATCATGAAAATATTCCAAAAGGTATTCAAGTTATAGAGCGGACACGAAATCACGCCTAAAACCATCAAGGGGAAATAACTCAAAAAGTAAGAAAGCAGGTGTTGTCATTCTTGTTCGCAACACATTGTCATGACCTGTTCTACATATCTGTGAAGTATCATGAAAATATTCCAAAAGGTATTCAAGTTATAGAGCGGACACGAAATCATACCTAAAATGATCAAGGGGAAATAACTCAAAAAGTAAGAAAGAAAGAGTTGTCATTCTTGTTCGCGACACATCGTCATGACCTGTTCTACATATCTATGAAGTATCATGAAAATATTCCAAAGGGTTTTCAAGTTATAGAGCGGACAAGAATCTAACAAAAAATCACACCTAAAACTATCAAGGGGAAATAACTCAAAAAGTAAGAAAGCAAGAGCTGTCATTCTTGTTCGCGACACATCGTCATGACCTGTTCTACATATCTGTGAAGTATCATGAAAATATTCCAAAGGGTATTCAAGACATTTCAAGTTACAGAGCGGACACGAATCTGCCAAAAAAATCACCAAAGGGGAGATAATTCAAAAAGTACAATAGCAAGAGTTACCATTCTTGTACGCGACACATCGTCATGCCCTGTTCTACATAACTGTGAAGTATCATGAAAATATTCCAGAGGGTATTCAAGATATAGAGCGGACAAGAAAATGTTTACAGACGGACAGACAGACGGACAGACGGACGGATGCCAGGCTCATCGCTATATCCCCCGAACCTTTCGGTCGGGGGATAAAAAGGTGTAACACTATGCCACCTTGAGTTTATTCTCGCTTGACGGAAGTGAAAAAATCAGGTATTTTCCACGGAAATTCCAGTTGTGTGCTTTGATGACTAGCACTTCAGCCATAATGGCAACCAAATCAGTTGATATCAGAGTTTTCAAACCATGTGGATTTTGAACTTGCACTGTTGTTGATCAATCAACAGGCTCAATTTTCAAATTTCCCAATAGACCGCCATGCACATTTGACCACTTCTGTCAGCTAGCTCTGATTTTCATCCTGATTCCGACTTTTGTTGTAAATTTCACATAATCCTTCACTGACACAAAATTGTTTGATTGTAGATAAGTGCAGATATATGTCATGGTTTTGTAATATGCAAATATCTTATTATGAGTGAGAACGTGCAACCCCAAAATGTAAACACAATATCAAAATGGCCAACTGACTTATCCTCTTGTTTTTATGATAATGCTGTTATGATAATACTGTGGGCTGAATTGTCACTTTCTTATTTCGCAATTAATTGACTTTAAATTTTACAGAGGGGTAAAAATAGTTGAACTTTGAATATAAAAAAAGATACAAATTTTCTGTCGAGTGCCTAAGGTCTTCACTATTTACATCAGCAATTAAACACAGCATACAAAACCTGAAGATTCTAAGCTGTGTTCAAACTTGTGCAGGCTGAATTGTTTTGTGTACACTCTTTTTAATAGGTTAAGGTCTTTGGATACCCCATAATTGTGTTACCAATTTTGCAAAGGAGAACAGACTTTATGACTTTTTTTGTTTGCTTTTCTGGCCAACCTAGTCCCTCTGAATTGGGCTCTTCTTAAGAGTTTAAATTTCTAAATAATAGTGTGTATTCTTTCTTGTTATGCTTAATTGAACCACCACATACTCAGTATGTCTGGAGGTATATGGTTTTTGTCAATCTAGCCATTAGTTAGCCTTTCGTTCATCCCTCAATCAGCCTATTCAATAAAAAAATTTGTGTTAAACCAATCTGGTTGCTCATGAACGTCTTTAGATGGTGCTTTTAGGTGTACTTTCTAAAGTTGAAACATATGAGCTGCAACACAATAAAACCAACAAAGTGCCCTTTTTCACCCAATGAAGACTCAGATCTGCCTGGGCAGCCACCAAGTCTGATCAGGGTCTTCCTTGTGCTCTTAAGGGGTAGCTAAGGCTATAAGCTAGCTCTATGCGGATAGCAAAGAAGTCTCTGATCAGACTGGGCGGATGCCCAGGTTGATCTGAGTCTTCGCTGTGCGCAAATGCCACTTTGTTGTTTCTTGTGTCGCTGCTCATATTACTTAACATCATCATCATCTGAAATCTGCTGCTGACCTAAGGTCAAGGTCACATACTTAGAAATTCATGTGACATATTTTGTTTAAATTTTGTTTTCAGTAGGCGGTGGCACTGGGGGAATGGGGGTTGGGGCAGGGTTGAGAATATGCGAGCCCCTGATCACTTGCTCTAGTACAATATATTTTGTTTGAGTTATTTAGCTGCATGTATAATGTGCAATAGATCGTACTTAAGGCACTGTGATGAATCGTAATAAAGTATTTTCGAAATCTATTGTTTTGCTTCACTTGTGTCATTGACCAGGCTATATAGTCTCAGCTAATATAACAGCCACACGACAAAACCAACAAAGTGGCATGTGCACCCAGCAAAGATTCCGATCAGCCTGGGCATCCACCCAGTCTAATCAGAGTCTTTGCTGTGCACTTAAAGGGTAGCTAAGCACCCAGTCTGATCAGAGTCTTTGCTGTGCACTTAAAGGGTAGCTAATTGTTTAAGCTACCTCAATGTCGCCAGCAAAGACTCTGATTAGACTGGGTGGATGGCCAGGCTGACTGCCAGGAAAGATTCTGTCAGAATGGCAGAAACAACAGCATCAGGGTTTAACAAATGAGCCACAACACAAGAAAACCAACAATGTGGTTGTGCGCCTAGGGCAGACTCAGATCAGCCTGAGCATCCACCCAGTTTGATCAGAATCTTCGCTAAGCGCTTAAAGGCTAGCTTAGTCATGAAAGACAGCGAAGACTCTGATCAGACTGGGCAGATGCCCAGGCTGATCTGAGTCTGCGCTGTGTGCACAACCACATTGTTGGTTTTGTTGTGTCGGGGCTCAAATTTCTGTATCCCCCTTCATGACATTTAGACCGTTGCAGGCTGATATCAACCTACATTGCCTTAATTCAGGTTTTCAACAGATTTATCTGACCTCCAGAGAGGAAAACAAAATACTAATTTGGATTATCAAAAGCGGCTTTTTCCTGGTTCAAATACACTCAGCATGAAGTATTCTAAACCAGTCAAGCACTGTATGCCAAAGAATCGGCGGAGGTGGCGGAAATGGCGGTGTTGGCGGCGTAAACTTTTGTCAAATTTTCTGGTTAAGCTCTGTTTCTCCGGAACTATAAGGGCTAGAGTCAAGAAACTTAGTCCATGTTTACATCTAAAAGAGGAAAGCTGAATGCATCCATTAAAATTAGGTCATGGCCTATATTTCACGTTTTATCTGACTACAAATTTACATCAATTTTTAGCTCACCTGAGCCAGAGGCTCCGGGGGAGCTTATAGGATGGTAAGGCTCCGGCGTCCGTCGTCCGTCGTCCGTCCGTCGTCCGTCGTCCGTCCGTCCACAATTTCAAACGACTTCTCCTCTGAAACCGCTGGGCCGATTCTAACCAAATTTCATACAGAGCCTCCTGGGACCTTAGGAACGAAAAGTTGTTCAAACGGTCCTGGTCACATGACCAACATGGCCGCCATGCCCATATATGGTAAAAACCTGAAAAAATCTTCTTCTCCAGAACCAATGGGTCGATGGTCTTGAAACTTGGTATGTAGCATTGGGTACACGAGTACTACCAAGATTGTTCAAATTATGACCTTGGGTTGACTTTGACCTTTTTTACGGTAAGGTCAAATTTGCTTACTCATGCTTATATATGGCAAAATGCTGCAACATAAGATATCTTGGAAACTGTTGAAGATTTTGGCCTAAAAATTGGTACATACAGTCATCTAAATGACTACATGAAGATTTATGAGTACAAGAGGTCAAGGTCATTCTTTGACCTTTGACCCAGAACTCATATATTTTGACAATATCAAACAATCTCCTCAAAAACCACTTGGCCAATTGTAACCAAATTTCATATAGATCCTCCAGGGGTTGAGGGAATGAAAATTTGTGCATACGGTCCAGGTCACATGACCAACATGGCCACCACGCCCATATATGGTAAAAACCTGAAAAAATCTTCTTCTCCAGAACCAGTAGACCGATGGCCTTGAAACTCGGTATGTAGCATTGGGTACTCAAATACTATCAAGATTGTTCAAATTATGACCCTGGGTTGACCTTGACCTTTTTTACGGCAAGGTCAAATATGGGAAAATGCTAGAACATGAGACTTCATGGTAAGTTTTGAAGATTTTGGCCTAAAAATTGGTACATAGAATCATCTTAATGAGTACATGAAGATTTTTGAGTACAAGAGGTCAAGGTCATTCTTTGACCTTTGACCCAGAAATCTCAAATTTTGACAATTTCAAACAATCTGCTCTAAAACCACTGGGCCAATTGAAACCAAATTTCATATAGAGCCTCGAGGGGCTGATGGAATGAAAATATTTTCTAACGGTCCTGGACGCATGACCAACATGGCCACCACGCCCATATATGGTAAATACCTTTAAAAATCTTCTTCTCCAGAACCAATTGACCGATGGCCTTGAGACTTTGTAAGTAGCATTGGGTACTTGAGTACTATCAAGATTGTTCAAATTATGACCTTGTGTTGACCTTGACCTTTTGCAGCAAGGTCAAATATGGGAAAATGGTAGAACATAAGATTTCATGGAAAGTTTTAAGATTTTGACCTCAAAAATACAGTTGTCTTAATGAGTTCATGAAGAATTATGAGTACAAGAGGTCAAGGTCATTTTTTTACCTTTGATCCAGATTGCTCATATTTTGACATTTTCAACCATTTCCTCAAAAGCCAAAGGGCCAATTGTGAACACATTTCATATAGAGCCTCCAGGGGTTGATTGAATGAAAATTTGTTCAAACGGTCCAGGTCACATGACCAACTTGGCCGCCATTATTACTTACGGGATAAATCTTTAATATTTTTCTTACCCAGAACCAATACACCTGTGGCCCTGAAACTTGGTAAATAGCATGGAGTACTAGAGTACCACCAATACTGTTCAAATGGTGACCTTGGGTTTACCTTGACCTTTTTTGTGGCATGGTTAAATATGGGAAAATGCTAGAACATAAGATTTCATGGAAAGTTTTGGAGATTTTGGCCTAAAAATGGTATATATGGTTGTCTAATGAGTACATGAAGATTTATGAGTACAAGTGGTCATGGTCATTCTTTGACTTTTGACCCAAAACTCATATTTTGACAATTTCAGACATGATAAGTATAAGCCACCTTGCCAATTGTTCAGGTGAGCGTTTCAGGGCCTCATGGCCCTCTTGTTTTTAATTTTCTGTTTTAGCTCTGTTTCTCCGCAACAACAAGGGCTAGAGTCATAAAACTTGGTCAATGTTTACATCTAGTAGAAGGATGAATGCAAACATCAAAATGAGATCATGTCCCATTTTTTTCACACTTCACTGACTTTAAAAATTTGCATCAAGTTTTCTGGTTAAGCCCCATTGCTCAGGAGTGAGTGACATGGGTTTTACGGCACATCAGCACCAAACGGGCTTTTTCGCGCCCATTGCTCAGGAACTATATGGGCTATAAGTCATTGAACTTGGTTAATGTTCACATCAAGAAGAGGAAAGCTGAATGCAGTTGACATTATTAGGTCATGACCTGTATTTTATGCTTCAATGACTTAGCAAATTGGTAAAGGCTAGACTCATGAAACTTGCTACATGCTTACCTCTAGGTGTGGTTAGCATAAAGTAACCAGCACTATTAGGTCATGACCTACATTTTACGCTTCACTGACTTGCCAAATTTACATCAAGTTTTCTGTTTTAGCTATGTTTTTCTGGAACTATTTGTCTCAGTGGGTTAGACTTTTGTTAACCCTTAAAGCGCCAAAAATTAAAATTGTTGAATTGGCAAACAGTGTAGATCCAGATGAGGTGGCTCATAATGAGCCACCTCATCTATATCTACACTGTTTGCCCTCTAGTGTTCGAACTCTCAATATGATATCACTTGGGCGAAACATTTTTTTGAAATTCTGCAGATGTAAATTTTGTCGTCTGCTTTTTGGCGCATTAAGGGATAAATTTTCTGGTTTAGCTCTGTTTTGTTACAATACACAGACAGGCGAGACACCGCATTCCATGGAATTCTTATGAAATTCTTCTATGAAATGTTTTTTTCCCTCCACTGTTTAGACATTTTCCCATATAAAAAGCTTATGAAACCAAAATTGACCTTGCTATACATAGGGTCAAGGTCAGCTGAGAATCATCATTTGAAGAAACTGTGCAGGGCCCGAGTCCCTGATGCAACATACCAAGCTTCAAAGTCATCAGCCCTTTTGTACCGGAGATGAAAACTTTTAAAGATTTTATTTTACCATATATGTGTGTTATGCCCCATCTAGAGCTCTGATGGGTACCCAAGTATGCCACCATATGTTTCTGTCATTTTCACAAAGGGGAACAACTTCTGTGACTTCTTTCCTGTTTGCTTTCCTTGATGAGGAAGCCTCCCAAATGGGGGCAAATCTTAAAAGAATTTGCTCCTAGAGGAGCAAATTCTCTCCTTAAAGAGTTGACCCCCAAATGAGATAGAAAATAAAAAAATATGACAGAGTTACTTCCCCTGATTGAAAGTGAACCTCTACCTTGAATTTAAATATCACTTTCCAACATTCACCGGGTATTTGGGTCAGTGGGAGGAGCTAAAATTCCATGAGGGCCAAAGTAGCCCCCCCCCAACACCCTCATGATGAAAATCAAAGGAAAATATCAGTTCTTAATCTTATATTCTTATATTTACATTTAATCCTTCTTAATTCAACTGATAAATAAAAAAAACTGCTGAATTATTACAACAGAAAAGGTGTTTGTAAAACACTATGCCCCTAACCATATGACCCTAAAAGGGAATGGTCTACACTAAACATTTTAATGGAAATCCTTCTTCAGAGGTTAATCAGTCAATCTACTCATCATCTCCAATCAGCTGACCAAGTTTCAAGTCCCTTGCTCAAATACTTTTTGGGATATCTTGTTGACAAGTTTAAATTGCTAAAAATTTCAAAGGGCAATAACTTGATGGAATTTGTCCGAAAGTTAATCAGCTAATCTATTCATCATCTCCAATCAGCTGACTAAGGTTCAAGTCTCTAGTTTAAATACTTTTCGAGATAACTTGCTGACAAGTTTAAAATGGTGAAAATTTCAAAGGGCCAAAACTCCAAAAAAAAAATTTGAAAAAGAAGTATCATGAGAATATTCCAAAGGGTATTCAAGTTATAGAGCGGACACGAATCTGCCAAAAAAATCACACCCAAAACTATCAAGGGGAAATAACTCCAAAAGTAAGAGAGCAAGAGTTGTCATTCTTGTTCGCGACACATCGTCATGACCTGTTCTACATTTCTGTGAAGTATCATGAAAATATTCCAAAGGGTATTCAAGTTACAGAGCGGACACGAATCCGCCAAAAAAATCACCAAAGGGGAGATAATTCAAAAAGTACAATTGCAAGAGTTGCCATTCTTGTACGTGACACATCGTCATGACCTGTTCTACATAACTGTGAAGTATCATGAAAATATTCCAAAGGGTATTCAAGATATAGAGCGGACGAGAAAATGTTTACGGGCGGACGGACGGACAGACGGACGGACGCCAGGCTCATCGCTATATCCCCCGACCGAAAGGCTCGGGGGATAAAAAATTTGACAAAATTCATTCAAAAGTTAATCAGTTAATCTACTCAGCATCTCCAATCAACTGATTTAGTTTCAAGTCTCAAACTCCAACACTTTTTGAGATATCTTGCTGACAAGTTTAAAATGGTGAAATGGTTTCAAAGGCCCATAACTCAAAACAAGAGGGCCATGAGGCCCTGAATCGCTCACCTGAACAATTGGCAAGTTGGCTTTTACTTATCATGTCTGAAATTGTCAAAATGTGAGTTTTGGGTCAAAAGTCAAAGAATGACCATGACCACTTGTACTCATAAATCTTCATGTACTCATTAAGACAACCATATATACCATTTTTAGGCCAAAATCTTCAAAACTTTCCATGAGATCTTATGTTCTAGCATTTTCATGCCACAAAATAGGTCAAGGTAAACCCAAGGTCACCATTTGAACAGTCTTGGTGGTACTCTAGTACTCCATGCTATTTACCAGGTTTCAAGGCCATAGGTGTATTGGTTCTGGAGAAGAAAAATATTAAAGATTTATACCATAAGTGGTAATGGCGGCCAAGTTGGTCATGTGACCTGGACCATTTGAACAAATTTTCATTCAATCAACCCCTGGAGGCTCTATATGAAATGTGTTCTCAATTGGCCCTTTGGCTTTTGAGAAAATGGTTGAAAATGTCAAAATATGAGCGATCTGGATCGAAGGTAAAAAAATGACCTTGACCTCTTGGACTCATAATTCTTCATGAACTCATCAAGACAACTGTATCTACCAATTTTTTAGGCCAAAATCTTCAAAACTTTCCATGAAATCTTATGTTCTACCATTTTCCCATATTTGACCTTGCTGTAAAAGGTCAAGGTCAACACAAGGCCATGATTTGAACAATCTTGATAGTAGTCAAGTACCAAATGCTACAGACAAAAAGTCTCAAGGCCATCAGTCAATTGGTTCTGAAGAAGAAGATTTTTAAAGGTATTTACCATATATGGGCGTGGCGGCCATGTTGGTCATGTGTCCAGGACCGTTAGAAAATTTTTTCATTCCCTCAACCCCTGGAGGCTCTATATGAAATTTGGTTTCAATTGGCCCAGTGGTTTTAGAGCAGATTGTTTGAAATTGTCAAAATTTGAAATTTCTGGGTCAAAGGTCAGAGAATGACCTTGACCTCTTGTACTCACAAATCTTCATGTACTCATTAAGATGATTGTATATACCAATTTTTAGGCCAAAATCTTCAAAACTTACCATGAAATCTCATATTCTAGCATTTTTCGATATTTGACCTTGCCGTAAAAGTCAAGGTCAACCCAGGGTCATAATTTGAACAATCTTGGTAGTACTTGAGTACCCAATGCTACATACCGAGTTTCAAGGCCATCGTTCTACTGGTTCTGGAGGAGAAGATTTTTAAAGGATTTTCCATATATGGGCATGGTGGCCATGTTGGTCATATGACTTGGACCTTATGAACACAACTCCTGGAGGATCTATATGAAATTTGGTTACAATTGGCCTACTTGTTTTGGAGGAGATTGTTTTATATTGTCAAAATATGAGAATTCTGGGTCAAAGGTCAAAGAATGACCTTGACCTCTTGTACCCATAAATCTTCATGTAGTCATTAAGATGACTGTATGTACCAATTTTTAGGCCAAAATCTTCAACAGTTTCCACTTATGTTGCAGCATTTTGCCTAGACTGGTGTCAGTCCATTAAATAAAACAAGATCATAAATGAATACATGAAAATGAATATACATATCATACTCTATCACTACATTTCGAAAGATGTTGGATTTAATGGACTGGGGAACTTGCTCGAAGCATAAAATTGCCTAACGGTATGCACAGCTGAAAGTGTTTATTTATAACTCCTTGAAACCATGCTAATGGGATTTATATCTCTACTGTTGACTTCATTCAATGTTTGTCTGCTGGTGGTCAGTTACAGAATTCTTGTCCAATTCTGAGATTTATCTCCGCAATACAAGTTACACACAAAGGTCTGAACATCAGCGAGGTTCTGATTCTTTACAAAAATTGTGTCAACCCAGATCACACTGCAGACTGCCCCTGTAGCAGTTTTATCAGGGTCTAAATTTTTGCATTTCTGTCTTTGCATTTCTTCATTGGAAAACAAAGTGGATTCTGATACGACTGCTCCTTTAAGATGCAGACCCTGATAAGACTGCTCCTTTGGAATGTAGCCCCTGATGAGACTGCTCCTTAAAGATGTAGGCTCAAATATGACGGCTACTTAAAGATGTACGCCTAAATAAACAACTTTTTAAAGCAGAAGACCCAGATAGGACTGCTCCTTTAGGATGAAGACTCCGACCAGAGAGCTCCTTTAGACCATAGAATTTGGCAGCTCCTTTAGGCGGTATACCTGATAAGACTGCTCCTTAAGGATGTAAACCCTGATAAGACTGCTCCTTTAGGGTGTAGACCCTGACCTGATAAGACTGATCCTTAAGGATGTAGACCCTGACCAGATAAGACTGATCCTTAAAGATGTAGACCCTGACCAGATAAGACTTCTCCTTTAGGCTGGAGACACTGATATGACTCTTCTTTAGGATGTACATCCTGATTAGACTTTTCACTTAGGATGATAAGACCATGATAAGACAGCTCCTTAAGGATGTAGACCCTGATCTTATAAGACTGCTCCTTAAGGATGTAGACTCAGACCTGATAAGACTGCTCCTTAAGGATGTAGACCCTGACCTGATAAGACTGATCCATTAGGATGTAGACACTGACCAGATAAGACTGATCCTTAAAGATGTAGACCCTGACCAGATAAGACTTCTCCTTTAGGCTGGAGACACTGATATGACTGCTTCTTTAGGATGTACATCCTGATTAGACTTTTCACTTAGGATGATAAGACCCTGATAAGCAAATCAATTTAAAATTGGTGTTTTTGCAATGCTTAAGCATTGTTGTTGATGAAAGAATTTTTTTTGCATCTTAACACTGAAAATTGGAACGAAAGTATTATGATTTCCAATGATCTTGGTACATTTATCTTAAAATATGCTAAACTTTTGGCGAGGAGTATATTTAAGAATGAGTTATAGGTTTGAGGCAACCACACTTTTCCATTATATGAATATCTGGTAGCATCTCACTTGTAATCGAGAGGAGCATGGCATACACTGTATGTCATGCTCCTCTCGAGTTATAAGTGAGATGACACAATAGATATGTTACCATAGCAACTATGGAAATACCAATTGTTGGCAGAATGACATCCCGATTACTTCACTTAGACATCAATCTAATCTCTTAGTTGCTACATGTATATTTACAGACATATGACGTCATTGGTTCCGGAGCATGGCAAACAGTGTATGCCGTGCTCCGCCAATCTTTCAATAACATTTCAAACTGAAATTCTTTCAACAGAATCTTCAGATTTTCTCGAACAAATAATTTTTCTGAAGTCATTTAATTCCCTGTTTTCAGTGGAAGCATATCATCACCAAAAGAGATATGATATATGCTTTCAAGAGCTGTTAAACCGTTCGTATTTTTATAAAGGAAAAAAACTTGCAGTTTTCTTTAAACTTACAGAAACAACACCGAAAAGCCAGAAATCATTTAATTCTTTAATCCACAAACTTAAGGCGAAACATACATGTATTATTATTTACTAGGATGAACAATCGAAACCATACATTTCTATGTAACTAAAACGGACCCATACCGCCATTTCGGTGATTATACTGTAGTATGGATCTGCAAGCTTAACATACAATTTACCGACTCGACTGCAGGCTGATAAAAGTGCATATTCACCTCAACAAAGGTCAGTCATTGTAAAATATCTGATTTACCTTTCCTGGAAATTTCTGAATCAAATACGTTGTGACAAAGAGACCGTTGGGTTTCTAAAACGAATAAATTAAGAACAATACTCCCCGTTGGTATGTTTCTTTGTACCTACCGTCATTAGACCTGCAATTAGGATACCTTGTTTATGTCAGATAAAGAATTTTGGGTGCATATTTTGACATTGTTACCTTGTGATGTCTGACTGAAAAGATCGAAATAATCTAATTGTTCAATTTGGCATTGTGTAAACTTAGAAAGATTGCTTAAAGAGCAAAAAGGTGTAATATTAAGCAAAGATCGTAGCACTAGATAGATATTCGAACAGTCATGCGAAAATCACTTTATAGTAATTATCATATACGATGCCTGATAACTGATTGAGCGAGTGAACAAGGGTTTAACAGGACACCAACAGATAGGCCACAAGGAGCGGGGACTCTGTTTAAAGTCTTAATTGAAAGATTGGAGGAGGGTGGTGGGGGACCCCAGGTTTGGTATCTACAGGTGTACTGCTATACCACTGCCTTTTTTAAACTTATATATGGAAACATTATTATACGCACTTGTATACGCACAACCACACACAAACGAGGGGCATTTCAGAAACAATATAAATTATCTCTCAGTATCATTTTGTTTGATATTGAACAATAATAGTTCTACTTGTCATTGGAAAATGTAAATTCGATTGTTTTAGACCGATATGCATTAAAGCCTCCCCTACTCATTCAAGATTGCATGACACCACGTACAGTCTGCTCACAGTCTTCGCTGTCCGCATGGATGTAGCTTAGACCCTTAGCTACCCTTTGAGCAGTTAACAAAGGGTCTGGGCGGATGCCCAGGCTGATCTGAGTCTGCGCTGGGTGCAAAACCACATTGTTGGTTTTGTCGTGTCGCGGCTCAAATGATCCTGACAAGAAACAATGCATACAAGTTTCTTTCTCTGGTATGCTGTAATCTGGGAAACCTTTACCTTTTATGCTGTAGTAAATACACAATATAATAAATCCAAATAATAATAAGTTGTAATAATTTGCTTACATTTATCCAGTTTTAACAAAGGATAGTTAGTTTGATATTGGAATGATAAGCTAACCATGTTTTCTTATAATAAATATCATATGAGTGATGAAATAGGATGACAGTGGGCGAATTCCACACCGGTCAGGCAGTCGACAGCACCAGTAACAAACTTGAAAAATAAAGTAAGAAAATGAAATTATCTTGTAATAAAAGCATCGCAAACGACTGCGTGATACCCCGCCACTGCAAACCTTTTTCACACATCGATTTTTTCCAGATTTATGCATGTACACTGACAAGTGCCATAACTCTGTCAGAAATTAACGAAATTTGCCCATTAACAATTCCAAGCGAGACATTCTCGATACAAATGCATATGCAAAATTTGAAGGAAATCCGTTGATAAATACTTCAGTTATCGAACGGAAACGAAGTGCCGACGGACAGACGGACGGACGTACGTACGTACGTACGTACTACGGCGGACGTACGTACTACGGACGGACAGACACACGGACGACCAACGTGAAAACATAATACCCCCCCCCCCCCCAACTAACATGTGCCCCCCCCCCCCCAACTAACATGTGGCGGGGTATAATAAAAAGAAAAATATTAACTATATTTAATTGTGACTGTTTTCATAAACAAGAGGGACGTATTTAAAATAAATAATATCCGTAAACACTTGGAACACGTGTTGATTTGTATGTCATCATTTTTTATTAACGACACTATGCCCATGTGAATTTTCAGTATGGAAATCTGGTCTTTTAGATATTAACTTAAATCCACTGAATCTGTATTGAGTTTGTATAAAAGACGCTTAGCAGAGAACAGAATATTTTTTATTATAATTCAAAATTTGAAATAATACCCGCGGAAAATTTGGCATCGAAATAATATTTGCTGCCTTTTTATAATCATCAAAGATATTTCCATCAACTTTTATATAAAGGGTATCCGGGTGGCGGTTAGAAATTTCAGGTCGACGAACGTTGGCAGTGGCTTCTGCCTCATTTAACCGGCAAAACTGTAAAAAAGGCAAAGGTTTACCATAGCATAATAGCCGTGGGGCAGTGAGGGTTAAAGACCCACTGTATCTTGGCACAGCTGATGAAAGGCGGAGCCCATCCCTCTCCTTCCGCTGCCTTATTCTTCCCTGATTCGAAAAAGGTACCCATTTACTGATTTACTGATTACTTAACTGACAGAGAGAGTTTTCCAGTCGTCATATGGCGATGGTGAACCGCGAACTCACGACCTTTCAGCGACTTCTGCACCATTACCAAGTCACTCTAACCACTCGACTACGGCGCCTCTCTTCCAAACTGTACGCGCAATCAAAACTAAATACATATCAAAAAATATGTTTGTTACGGTTCTGTTCTCGGGTACTGTGCCCCGCTAAGCAAGCAAATAAATAACAGCGATTTACAGATAGCAAGAAGAAAATGTGTAGAAAATTTGCTCCTTTCAATGTTCTATCATGGAAATCATGTCCGCTCCATAATGTTATGTAGAGGATGATATGTAGAGAACAAATATTGTTGCGCCATCTTTATCGGAAGTATATCCTATAGTGATTTTTAATTTGGAACTCTTGACTGCTTTTGATTGAAAACATTTGCACAACACTGAATACTTTCTTTTAACTGTTATCAAATAATACATATAAACCACCTCACCTTCCGTTCCTTGACCATGGTCAGGAGTTCGTCATATTCTCTAATGGCAGCTTGAATATGTTGGCGAACTTCCTTATTAATCATATGGTCCTTATGCAAGGTGTTCAGTAACCTTCGGAAACATCTCATCTCAAAGACCTGCATTCGTTTTTTCTTACTCTTTTGTCAAGGTCAATGACTCACAGGTATATAGAAATATAGATATGACAAGGGAGCGCATCAGTTTCACCTTTGAAACCAGAGGTATGTTGTTATCTCTCCATTTTGGCTCTTTGACAGAGCTGCAGTCGCGTGTTCAATCCTTGAGAGAGCTTCTGGTTTTAAGCCTTCATCCGACAGTATTGATTCAAGGTATTTGACGGTCGTTACCATTCCCAGCTTCTGTCCTTTTGCTGTGAACTCTCTCTAGATACCAGTGGAGATATTTGTCATCAGCACTTATCTCCATTTTATACCTTGTGCGGGTTTTGTCGAGACTTTCAACTACAGCTTGTAGTTCCTGCTCTTCCTCAGCAAGAGCGTCAGTGTCATCGGCAAACCGCGGATTGTAAATAGTTCTGCCGCCTATGCCAACCTTTCCATCATGTTCTTCCAGAGCACCAGACATAATCCTTTTGAGGAAAATTTTTAAGGGGATGGGCGAAAGCAGGCATCCTTGCCTAACTCACAACTGTTGTTCTGAACCATTTTCCTGTGCTGCCATTCATCTGAACTGCACTCTTAGCCTTGTCAACATGTTTCATATAAATGATCAAGTGACAGACAAGTGCCTTCTGTTTCAACAGTAATTTCTCCTTTGATGGGGTATCTGTTGCTGCCGCACGGTTACATCTATGCACTGAATCAAGAACAATTCTAAAAACTGAATTGAAAGAGATTTTTAAGAAACAGTCCTTGAATTATCTGCTTTACAAAAGCCTCCTGTTATTATGGGCATCTGAATGGGTAAAGCTGGAAATAGAGATATGCCCAGGCTGGGGAAGAAAGAGAGAAGTTATTATGAATAGAATCTTGCATTAATGCTCTATTGAACTCGGGAGAAACTGGTAAAATGCTCAACAAAGCCTCTGACCTAACTTTTTTCTACAACACATCTAAAAAATTGCGTAATACAGAGGACTCATTTTAGAGCCGACTTCCGAAATTCGATCCGATGCATAAGATTATACTGGTTTTATTAGGTCTTACCATTCAACGGCTGGTGTATAGATGCCCAGCCACAATTCAATATGTCTGGCGCGTTTTGGAAGCTCTATAACAACTCGTTCAAGAATCTAAGATATGACTGGAAAGAGTAAGTCACATAATCATTCTCATGATATCCATGGTAGGTCAGTGATTTTTCTCTAAAATGTTCTGAAAAGTTCAAGATGTTCACTCTGAGGTTTTTCAAATATTCCTGTTTCTATTCTGTTCTGTCCCATAAAATTGCAATTTCGTTAACATGTAACTTTGCAACAATACTTTTCCACCTGGGCCTGATTTAAGTCGCCATAGTTGTACTGTCAAAGTCCATCCCTGTGCAGACTTTAATATATCCCACCTCTTCTCTGTCCTGAAGGCTCGTCTTTATTAAGTCAGAAGATCTTACGATTTGATTAAACAACCTTACTGTCCGTTTCTTGTCCATGGTCAGGAGTTCGTCATTCACTAAACTGGTAGCTTGGATCTTTCTGCGAACATCTTCATTTGCTATGTAGACCTTGTACGGGATGTTCAATAAACTTCGTTAGCATCTCATCCATAGGCCTACGTTCTTTCCTTTATCTTTACTGTCAAGGTCCACGATTCACAAGCATACAGAAATATGGACACGACAAAAGAGCACAGACGTATAACCTTTGACCCACGAGGTGAGTCTCTATCCTTCCAAATTGGCTTCTGCTTTGGTAGAGCTGCAGTGGTTGGTTCAGTTCATAAAAGACCCCTGTTTTGAGACATTTTCTGTGAGAATTACTCTGGACTAATGTATATAAAAGTTTGTTACAGTTTCCAATTTCTGTCCATTTACCTTAAACTCTCTTTGGATGTCATTGGCGGTGTTGTTTAATGCCTACAACTCTGTTGTATATGAATAAAACTTCACGCAAGGGCTTAGATTTTCTTAGGTAGAGTTTAAAGAATATTTAAGTGCTATTCTGAAAACTCTCGTTTTTCATCTCTGACAGAATGCGATATGGGTGGGTGAGTTAAGTTAATATCTTAATTTTTTAGATGAAGAAAGTATTTAGATGGCTAGGTACCGACCCTGTTTGGAACATAAGTAGCCAATACACACATACACACACACACACACACACACACACACACACACACACAAACTCCCTTTAAACTTACTCTGACCACCTTCATAGGAGGCTCCGCATTTCCTCGCCACTTAGGACCTTGAGCTGACCCGCAATTTTTCCATAGCTGGTCAGTAACCATTCACCATAATAATATTGATAGTGCAACCAAACTTCGTCCAAATATGATGGCTGGTGTTTAAAATTTAATTGATACCAGCTTGTAGCGTAAACCAGCTCCAAAAACAACAAGTACTGGACGGAAAAAAAGGAAAAAAAAAACATCTGCTGAATAGCGTTACTGCTTAATTTTACAACGCTCCTCATTACATCTGACACGACCCTCGAAAAAGCGCAATGCTTAATAAGACCTTGAGCTTAAAGTATATAATAATCATATATCCGGGCATCACGTCATGATTTTTGTGGTCTGGTCTGGACTAGGAGGTACGGAAGACATACACGCAAAATAAGTTGGAATATACTTCCAACGAATGTAGTAAGTATAGTTTTTCCCTAAATATACAGTGGTTAGTTCACAACGAAACCTAATTATATTATCCTCGAAACATGCGTTATAAGCAGGTCTCGAAAAATTGTAATTTATAGACAGTATGTGAATTAAACACTGCTTATAAATTTATATACATTAAAACTGTAAATTTACAGACTTGCATTCAGTTCTTGCAAATTATCCTATCTAAATATCGGCAATTCTGTTTCATCCCGACTCCGTTTTTAACAGATCGCAGAAGGAATCGTAAGGGTTCCTAAACACAGATTCTTTTATCACATAGGTAGAAACTACTATGATGGAATTTTATGAAGTATGATCTGCCAAATAAATGTTTCTTGCTCTGTATTAAAAGTTATTACTAATATGTTACTGATTTTCAGCTATAAATTGAGAGGAATTGTTTATTGTTTTATGGAGTTTAAAATTGTATATGAAGGGTGATATATATCTGAAAATATGAAAACACCATGCAATGGTGCAGTTTTGCTAATAGTTGCTGAAAACAATGTCCATCTTCATCTAAAATGCATGGTGTTTTCTAGAAAAAAAATCTAGACATTTCATTCTCATTCACACTGTCTCATGTGAAGACAAGTACAACGAAATGTCAAGCCTTGTTATGAAGCAAACTAAGAGACATATTGTCTGCTTAAGGTAATGATTAACGGTAAATACAAAAACTGTATAACTATGAGAATATATCGTATCTCCATGAAAGTTAGCTGACTTTTTATTTTTATTGTGCTCTTCAGTTTAGAATAAAGACGAGAGTGACTTGCTTTCATAAAAAGGTGTTTTAAAAGGAAATTCAAAAGACAGTTTTCTGCGAAAAAAAAATTAAAAAAAGTACACGGTTACTGAAACTGTACTTAGGTTTGGAGATACTTTAAAACACTAAGATGAGCGTCCTAGCAATTATTTGTTTCAACTCTTTTTAAAATTGTAAGTTGGAGCAAATGAAAATAATAGCAAATTATCAAATGTTCAACCATGTGTTAGGTCCATGTATACTGGATGCATTCGTTTAATATAGGATAGGCGTGTAAACTTATATAACACAATACAGTATAAATAGGGATTTCCGACATAAGCTACGAAACCATAACGAACGAACGTTAGCTACGATAGCATACGTTTGGAGCTAATTTCTGGGGAGCGATTATTCTTGATAAAATCCCTCCGTAAAATTCTTCACAAATTTCAAATTGTATATTAATGTTTGTCTTGTCGTGAGAAAAAGCTTGTCTCAAAGCACAGGAAATCTTCTTACCCCCATATCAGCCTGCACACTTGTGCAGTCTAGTTAGAACGTTCTGAAAGTTTCAATGCCTAGTTAAAAGGGGTAAACTGCGCATGTTAGGACTACAATGTGCAAATGCAGAAGCTCGTATGAGTATGCCTTGTTTTAATGGCCTTAGCTTAGGGTTTCACACGACGCGGCTCATACATGTACATACAAATATTATATATACAGTACTGTGCACCCAACGTTCTGATTTTTAACTGTGATTACTTGAGTTGTCTCTCTCTCTCTCTCTCTCTGCCTACCCCTCCTCCCCCACCACCCGCTTCCCTCCTGAAAAAAGTCTGAATTCCGCACACACTGCAATCACACCAGGCTATGTGTGTGTGCCAGTACAAGAACTAGCTTTAAAAACATGGTCTACGGATAGAAACGTTCGCGCACATTGTTTTAAGGAAACCCTTGTAAGTAATGAAGGTACAAGGGCCTTTTCAGAATGGTTGAGCGTCGATGCAAAACATTGCATGACAATCAACTCATTAGGGCCCCGCCAGACGAAGTCTGCGGAGGCCCTATAGTAATCACTTTGTCCGTCTGTCTGTCTGTCCGTCCGTCCGTCTGTCTGCCCGTCCGTCCGTCATCATTTCGTGTCCGTTCAATAACTCTGAAACCGTTAGAGATATTTTCACGAGACTTGGTACAAATGTAAAGCATCATCAGACGGCGTGCAGAGAACAAGAACCATAACTCTGCCTACATTTTTTACTGAATTATGCCCCTTTGTATTTTTGAGTACAGAAATCGTGTCCGCTTCATAACTCTGAAACCGTTAGAGATATTTTCACGAGACTTGGTACAAATGTAAAGCATCACCAGGCGATGTGCAGAGAACAAGAACCATAACTCTGTCTACAATATTTACTGAATTATGCACCTTTGTAATTTTGAGTACAGAAATCCTGGCCGCTTCATAACTCTGAAACCGTTAGAGATTTTCACGAGACTTGGTTCAAATGTATAGCATCACCAGACAATGTGCAGAGAACAAGAACCATAACTCTGTCTACATTATTTACTGAATTATGCCCCTTTGTAATTTTTAGTAAAGAAATTGTGTCTGCTTCATAACTCTGAACCCGTTATAGATATTTTCACGAGACTTGGTACAAATGTAAAGCATCATCAGACGATATGCAGAGAACAAGAACCATAACTTTGCCTATGTTTTTAGCTCACCTGGCCCGAAGGGCCATAGTGAGCTATTGTCATACCAATGCGTCCGGTGTGCGTCGTGCGTCGTCACGGAATGTGTCCGTCAACACCTAAAAACAAATATTCAAGCATCTTCTTCTGTAAAACTACTGGTCCCATGCTTCTCAAATTTCACATGGAGCATGACCTGACTCCAAGGTCTCAGAATTGTAAAATTGGGACAGGTTGAAAATCCAAGATGGCCGCTGTTACTAAAAATAGCAAAAACAACAAAATAAACTTCTTCTCCAGAACCACTGGGTATATTTGTCTGAATTTTGGCACGGAACATCAATGAAACCTTGGTATTCAAAATTGTAAAAATGAAAATTTTTTTTAGCGGAGTTTTGTCACAGTGACCTACTTTCTGTTTACGAGTGTAATTTTGCTCAAATGCCCATGTCAAAAAACGACATATTCAAACGACTTCGAACAACTTCTTCTCTAAAACCACTGCACCCATGGGTTTCAAATTTCACATGGAGCATGACCAGACTGCAGGGTTTCAAAATTGTAAAATTGGGTCAGGTCAAGAGTCCAAGATGGCCGCCGTTACTAAAAATAGCAAAAACAACAAAATTAACTTCTTCTCCAGAACCATTTGGTATATTTGGCCGAAACTTTGCGTGGAACATTAATGGGACCTTGGGATTAAAAATTGTAAAAATGAAAAAAATCTATAGCGGAATTAGGTCACAGTGACCTACTTAGCGTTTACAAGACCGATTTTGCTCAAATGTCAGTATCTCAAGAAAACGCAATCGATTGTGGTCAGATTTGGTCAGCAATGGTCCTTAAAAGGAATTATTTCAATTTTGTGCCAGTTGACTATCCAAGATGGCCACCATGGGGGCCGTTACTAAAAATAGCACAAACATAAAAATGACAATTACTCAAGAACCCTTGAATGGAATTCGACCAATTTTGTGTCAGAATGTTCCTTGCATGAAGCCGTTTCGATTAATTACAATTTGGCTTTCCAAGATGGCCGACATCTGCCGTTACTAAAAATAGCACAATCATAAAAATGACAATTACTCAAGAACCCTTGAATGGAATTCGACCAATTTTGTGTCAGAATGTTCCTTGCATGAAGCCGTTTCGATTAATTGCAATTTGTCTTCCAAGATGGCCGACATCTGCCGTTACTAAAAATAGCAAAAACATTAAATGACAATTACTCAAGAACCTTGAATGGAATTGGACCAATTTTGTGTCAGAATGTTCCTTACATGAAGCCATTTCGATTAATTGCAATTTGGCATTCCAAGATGGCCACCACCTGCCGTTACTAAAAATAGCACAAAACATGAAAATGACAATATCTCAGTAACTGCTGAATAGATTTTGACGAAATTTGTGTCAAAATGATTTTTGCATTGAGATGTTTCAAAAGAAACTAAATATAGACAAGTCATAATAACCTTTGTTACTTAAAATAGAAAAATGTGAAAATGAGAAAATCTCTGTGGACTTGGACTCATTTTCTGTCAGAATGATCATTTTAATAAGCTTTTTCGATTTTCTGCAGTTTGGTATTCCAAGATGGCCGCCATCTGCCATTACTAAAAATAGCACAAAACATGAAAATGACAACATCTCATTAACCGCTGAAGCGATTGAGACGAAATTTGTGGCAAAATGATTCTTGCTTTGATGTGTTTCACAAATTAACAAATATTGACCCGTCAAGTTGGCCTCTGTTACTTAAAATAGCAAAATTTGAAAATTAGAAAATTACAATGGAACTGGACCAATTTTGTGTCAAAATGGTCCTTGCATGAAAGCTTTTCAATTTTTTGCATTTTGGCATTCTAAGATGGCCGCCATCTGCCGTTACTAAAAATAGCACAAAACATGAAACTGACAATATCTCAGTAACCCCTGAATGGATTTTGATGAAATTTGTGGCAAAATGATTCTTGCCTTGAGGTGTTTCAAAAGTAAATATATAAAGACCAGACAAGTTGGCCTCTGTTACTAAAAGTAACAAAATGTGAAATTGAGAAAATCTCTGGAATTGGACCAATTTTGTATCAGAATGGGGACCATTCGGATACAAAAGCCAGGTGAGCGATATCAGGCCCATTTGGGCCTCTTGTTTACTGAATTATGTCCCTTTGAAATTTTGAGGGCAGAAATCGTGTCCGCTTTTTAACTCTGAAACCGTTTGAGATATTTTCACATGACTTGGTACAACTGTAAATCATCATCAGACGATGTGCAGAGAACAAGAATCCTAACTCTGCCTAAACTTGTTACTGAATTATGCCCCTTTGTAATTTTTTTTGAATATAGAAATCGTGTCCGCTGTATAGCTTTTAAAGCATCAAAGATATTTTCCTAGAACTTGTACATAATATAAAACATCATCAGACAATGAGCAGAGAATAAGAACTGAAACTTCATCTACATTTTTTACGGAATTATTCCCCTTTCTAGTTGACAGTCTGGAAAACATGTTCAACCTCTAACTTTAAAATTGTTGAAGGTATTTTCACAAAACTTTGTACAAATATAAACATCATTGGGCAATGTGTAGAGAAAAAGAACCATAACTACAACTTCATTTTTAACAGAGTTATAACCCTTTGTTATTTTAAGTACTTCATAGAGTTGTTGCTCATGTTTTAATCAATCGTGATTTGGTATTTTGCCCATATCTTGATGACACTACCAGAGGCTTAATTTCAAACAACATATTGAATATGAAGGAACAACATGATAACAGAAAGCTGGTATTGTTATTTCTGGTTGGGCACGTATGACTTAAATGTTGTCAACAGTTTCATAAAGGCGGGGCCCTATTAGTTACCATGTTTCTAGTTAAACTTTGTTTTGCATTTGGTGATATCGCGGACACGCGCATCTCCAACCAAAATTGCTTTTGGAACAAAACAAAACACTAGTCGATGTCCAAGCATAGGTCTCCAAATGCTGAAAGATTTCACTGCATCTTAGCACCATTCTACTATCTCTGCTGATTTGTCTAGGGTCGAGAATAACATATTTTGTAATTATACCCGCAGAAAATTATGTTTCTACTGGGATTAAATGTTTTACGTCTGTCTATCCCACCCGGTTACAGTATGAACTGAAATCTTGGGACTCGGTAATAGATATACGGTGATGAGTTGTGTTACATGGTAGGAATGTAAATCGGGCTCATATCTCATGTTCATCCCTGCATTTGTCTTTTTTATGCCCCTGAAGGAACTTTGGGTGGCATATTAAAATCGAACGGTCCGTCCGTCCATCTTAGAGATAACTTTAACACTGCTGAAGCAAATCTTATGAAGCTTCACACAAAGATAAAGCACAACGAGAAGGTGTGTCTCGCACAAGACTTCGGTCACTACATCCAAGGTCAAGGCCACAAAAGGGTCAGAGGTCAATTTGTGTTTCAAAATCGTGTTTCAGCGACAACTAATAATCCAATGAAGCAAATTTAATGAAACTTCATAGAACAGACCTAATGAGAAGATGTACCATGCACAAGACATAGGTTCCAACATCTAAGGTCAAGATCACAGCCAGAGGTCAAAGGTCAACTCATTTATCTTCAATGACTTAAAAACTACTGAAGCAAACTTAACTTTGTGAAAAGGCAAAAAAAATAAAAAAAATTGAGATCATATGTCACAAATTACTGATTAGTTGCCCAAGGTCAGGGTCACAGTCAGAGCTCAGAGGTCAAATAATGTCTCTGAACTGACTCAAAACTGTTTAAGCAAATTTCATCGAATTTCACTGAAAGGTAAGGCAACATAAAAATGGTAACTTAAAGAAAAGTAATGTATAATGATAAGTTATGTCAAGTGCAACATTTAGATTACCACACCCAGTGTCAAGGACATAACGCAGTTTGGTTAGTGGTTGAATTAAGTCTCCATGAATCGTCTTATACTTCCGAAGTGCATTCAAATGTAAAACAGAAAAGTAAAGCGAAATGAGAATAAATGTCATGTGCAAGACTCAGGTTTCATGCCTAAGTCAAGGTCACAACCAGGGTTCAAAGATCAGTTTATGCGGCCTCCGGGGGCATTTGTTACACACTGTAACAATTACATTTCTTGTTTATTATTTTTTTTCTTTTGAAGATTGAAATTTTGTTTGGCGTTCTTTTCAGCCATTTATAAAGATACATATAGAATGTTAACATTGGCGATTATAAAGACAACTGTTTTGTAACTGTTTCTGTCGACAATATTGGAAATGAATTTTTGCCTGACGGTTTTGTTTTTCGGTGAGTACATACTACAATGGTTAGTTTCAGGTAGAAAATGTGTAAAATTTAGCATCTTTGGGATTTGAACTGGCCCGCAGGTCCTCTGTTACCTGTTTTTGTTAGTTATCTTTTCCTACTTTGAACTTTTATCAGCATTAAAAATGTTCAAACTTGGAATACATATACGGGCAGACATTTACTTCCTGTATTGTGTTATTGATAATAGGGCATATCGCCCCAAGCTTTCCTTGTGTTCGTGTTTTCTTTCTCTTTTTGTTTTATATACATGCATTGAATTTTGTGCCACAGTTTTCTCAATTTGTAGCCAAAACAGACATGTTTTATACTGGTAAACATGCCGACAGTCGTGAATATATTTGGTAATATTCGTCCTTGTATTTGTCCATTTTCTGCCTAGTTTTAGCTCACCTGATCCATAGGCCCAGGGTGAGCTATTGTGATCACCCGGTGTCTGTCGTGCGTCGTCCGTCGTCAACAATTTGCTTTAAATGGCATCTTCTCTAAAACCGCTAGGCCTAGGGCTTTGATATTTGGTATGAAGCATTGTCTAGTGGACCTCTACCAACTTTGTTCAAATGGTGGCCCCAGGGTCCAAAATGACCCTGAGGCAGGGGGTCTTGAGTTCGAAACTAAAATATACTTAAAAATATATATACTTCTTCTCCAGACTGCTTGGCTCAGATGCTTGAAATTTGGTATGTAGCATTGCCTAGTTGTCCTCTACTAAGTTTGTTCAAACGGTGTCCCCAGGGTCCAAAATGGCACCGGGGAAGGGGGACTTGGGTTCGAAACTAAAATATACTTAAAAATCTTCTTCTCCAGTACTGCATGGCTTAGATGCTTGAAATTTGGTATGTAGCATTGCCTAGTTGTCCTCTACCAAGTTTGTTCAAATAGTGGCCCCAGGGCCAAAATGGCCCCGGGCAGGGAGTCTCAGGTTTGAACCATAGAAATACATTGAAAAATATTCAAAAATCTTCTTCTTCAGAACTGCTTGGCTCGGATGCTTGAAATTTGGTATGTAGCATTGCCTAGTGGTCCTTTACCAAGTTTGTTCAAATGATGGCCCCAGGGTCCAAAATGACCCTGGGGCAGGGGGTCTTGAGTTCGAAACTAAAATATACTTAAAAATATATATACTTCTTCTCCAGACTGCTTGTCTCAGATGCTTGAAATTTGGTATGTAGCATTGCCTAGTTGTCCTCTACTAAGTTTGTTCAAACGGTGTCCCCAGGGTCCAAAATGGCCCCGGGGCAGGGGGTCTTGGGTTCGAAACTAAAATATACTTAAAAATCTTCTTCTCCAGTACTGCATGGCTTAGTTGCTTGAAATTTGGTATGTAGCATTGGCTAGTTGTCCTCTACCAAGTTTGTTCAAATAGTGGCCCCAGGGCCAAAATGGCCCCGGGCAGGGAGTCTCAGGTTTGAACCATAGAAATACATTGAAAAATATTCAAAAATCTTCTTCTTCAGAACTGCTTGGCTCGGATGCTTGAAATTTGGTATGTAGCATTGCCTAGTGGTCCTTTACCAAGTTTGTTCAAATGATGGCTCCAGAATCCAAAATGGCCCCACCCTTGGGGGTCCTTGGATTGAACCATAGAAATTCATAGAAAAATATTCAAAAATCTTCTTCTTCAGAACCGCAATGCACAGATGCTTGAAATGTGGTATATAGCCTTGCCTAGTTGTCCTCTGCCCAGTTTGTTCAAATTGTGGCCCCAGGGTCCAAAACGGCCCCAGGGCATGGAGTTCCAGGTTTGAACCATAGAAATACCTAGAAAAATATTAAAAAATATTCTTCAACAGAACTGCTTGGCTCAGATGCTTGAAATTCGGTATGTAGCATTGCCTAGTGGTCCTTTACCAACTTTGTTCAAATGATGGTCCCAGGATCCAAAATTGTCCCGCCCCAGGGAGTCCTGGATTTGAACCATAGAAATATATAGAAAAATATTCAAAAATCTTCTTCTTCAGAACTGCTTGGCTCGGATGCTTAAAATTTGGTATGTAGCATTGCCTAGTGGTCCTTTACCAAGTTTGTTCAAATGATGGTCCCAGGATCCAAAATTGTCCCGCCCCAGGGAGTCCTGGATTTGAACCATAGAAATACATAGAAAAATATTCAAAAATCTTCTTCTTCAGAACTGCTTGGCTCGGATGCTTGAAATTTGGTATGTAGCATTGCCAAGTGGTCCTTTACCAAGTTGGTTCAAATGATGGTTCCAGGATCCAAAATGGTCCCGCCCCTGGGGGTCCTTGGTTTGAACCATAGAAATTCATAGAAAAATATTCAAAAATCTTCTTCTTCAGAACCGCAATGCACAGATGCTTGAAATGTGGTATATAGCATTGCCTAGTTGTCCTCTGCCCAGTTTGTTCAAATTGTGGCCCCAGGGTCCGAAATGTCCCCAGGGCATGGAGTTCCAGGTTTGAACTATAGAAATACATAGAAAAATATTAAAAAATATTCTTCTTCAGGACCGCAGTGCTCAGATGCTTGAATTGTGGTATATAGCGTTGCCAAATAGTCCTTTACCAAGTTTATTCAAATGGTGGCCCCAGGATCCAAAAGGGTCCCTTGGCATAGAGTCAAAGGTTTGAAACATAGAAATGCAAAGGAAAATCTTCAAAAATCTTCTTCTTCAGAACCGCAAAGGTTATATGCTTGAAATTTTGCATGATGCATTGCCTAGTGGTCCTTAACCAAGTTTGTTCAAATAGTGGCTCCAGGGTTAAAAATGGCCTTGCGGCAGGGAGTCCTAGGTTTGAAACATAGAAAAATATTTTAAAATCTTCTTCTTCAGAACCACTTGGCACAGATGCTTGAAAGGGGGAGTTCCACCCTATAGGAAATTTACATAGGGTTCTGCCCACGCCCCGAATTCCATAATAGTATGCATAGTGATTGTCTAGGACATTATTATTGCCTTTATGAAATATTTGCTGATCCATCTATTTTAATGGTTAAATTACAACATTTTAATTGGATGGGATGCAAAAAATAGGGGCACCCCAATTTCAAGCAGCCCAAAGCTGTGGGATTTTTGAATTTCTGACCCTTTTATTCTCAAAATGTTTCCTAGTAATTCTTGATTATGTATGTACCACGTTTGTATTCAAATGTATACCATAAAACTTTCCATATTAACTTTTGTTTGCAGATGCCCCAAAATATCAGCTCCATAATTTTTTTTTAACAAATTAAATTTTCGATTTGACTATGTTGTAGTTTTTGTCAACCTTTCAAATTAATATGAAATTAGGCCATACATGTGTTAATTATAATTATAAATTTTCTTAAAAATTGAAAACCGGTAACTTGATTTTTTGAATGCTGAATGTTAACAGTTGAAATAACACAAAATTTAGGAATGCATATACATGTAGTTTTGTGATTATTTATATGCTAATTATTTTTAGTTTTAGTGAATTTTATCATCTATTTGCTTCACGAAATCCTTTACTGTTGGGCCGCTTGTGGTGAGCGAGACATAGTTGTTACAACTTCAACTCGGTCTATGTGCGAATGTGCGTTAGTGCGTGCATGCGTGCGTTTGTGCATCCGTCCGGATTTGTCCAGGCCATAACATTTATAGATGGATTTCAAAATAATTTGGCACAATTGTTCTCCTTGATAAGCAAAAGTGCCATTTGAAACATTTGGTCAGATAGGTCCAAGGTCAAGGTCACACTTGAAGGTCAAATGATAAAATGGTCATAAATTGAGCTTGTCCGGTCCATAAGTTGCATATTTATGGATGGATTGCATAATAATTCGGCACAATTGTTCTCCTTGATAAGTAGAAGTGCCATTTGAATCAAGTGGTCAGGTATGTCTAAGGTCAAGGTCACACTTGAAGGTCAAATGATAAAATTGTCATAAATTGAGCTTGTCCGGGCCATAACATCTACATTCATATATGGTTTCAAAAAAAATTTGGCACAATTGTTCTCCTTGATAAGTAGAAGTGCCATTTGAATCATTAGGTCAGGTAGGTCCAAGGTCGAGGTCACACTTGAAGGTCAAATGATAAAATTGTCATAAATTGAGCTTGTCGGGGCCATAACTTCTACACTTATGGATGGATTTAAAAATAATTCGGCACAATTGTTTTCCTTGATGAGTAAAAGTGCCATTTGAAACAATTGGTCAGGTAGGTCCAAGGTCAAGTTCACACTTGAAGGTCAAATGATAAAAAATTGTCATAAATTGAGCTTGTCCAGGCCATAACTTTTACCTTTTGTATGTATTTCAAATAATTGGGCATAATTGTTCTCCTTGATGAGCAGAAGTGCCATTTGAATATTTAATCAGGTCCAAGGTCAAGGTCACACTTGAAGGTCAAATGATATAATGGTCATAAATTGAGCTTGTCCGGGGCTTCTCTGCTACATGTATGCATGGATTTCAAAATAATTGTTCCCCTTCTTAATGAGCAGAAGTGCTTAGCGAAACATTTGTTCATGTAGGTTGAAGGTCAAGGTCATTTATGAAGGTCAAATGATACAATGATCATAAATATAGCTTGTCCAGTTTATTTCTTCTATATTTATCGATGGATTTCAAAATAATTTGGCACAGTTGTCCTCCTTGATGAGTAGGAGCATTTATTCTGGTAGGTCCAAGGTCAAGGTCACACTTGAAGGTTAAATGATAGAACTGTTGAGCTTGTCCCAGCTATAACTTCAATATTTATGCATGGATCTCAAAATAATTTAGCACAATTGGCCTCCTTCATGAGTAAATATGTCATGTGAAATATTTATTCTGGTAGGTCCAATATTATATTTATTTTTCTTTATACACTGTCGAGTGGTCGGAGTTAATTTAGTTTTCCATTTATTCCTCAGACAAAGTAGATCAATATATAGGCATATAGAGCTTTTTATTATGATTGTAGTTTAGGTTACTATTAATATTACTAGAAAATGAAGTGTTTCTATGAACATATTAACACTTAAATGTGACATGCTTTTTGTCTAACAAATCACCTTCATCTATATCATGCATTATGTGACAATGTTACCGGTTTCCAATTTTTATGAAATTCCTCTGGTATACAGAGGAAACATATGGCATATTTTTCAGGAAATTTCATAGGTTGACACTGACTGGAACATACATAAATTTTGGGATGCTTTTCGTTTTTTAGTAGTTTTAGTGTCGCTTTTAGCCATATTTTCTGACTTAATGTTTAAAGCAAAGTTGTGTTTGCGTGTATGTATAAGCATAAACGGAATCAAAGATATCCATATGGAGCCCTTATACTATTGTAGTTCACAATTTATGAAATTGAATAAAGCTGAGGATTTATGACTGATAAATTATAAGGCTGGTATCACAAAAAACGGGAGTACTTCAGGGTGCTCTCCTGAGACCTTAAAGTCTTTACTGAGATAGATAAACACATATTTGTAGTTGTAAGGTTGAAGATAGTAAACATGCAAAGTAACAAGAAAATCCATGCGTGGGCAGATTTGGACCCCCCCCCCCCCCCCTTTGGTATTTGGCATTGCCTAGTAGTCTTTTACCAAGTTTGTTCAAATAACGACCCCAGGGTTTAAAATGGCCCCGCCCCAAGGGGTCCTGGGTTTGAACCATAGAAATTCATAGAAAAATATTCAAAACTTTTCTTCTTCAGAACCACTTGGCTTAGATGCTTGAAATTTGGTATGAAGCATTGTCTTGTAGTCCTTAATCAAGTTTATTGAAATGATGGCCTCATGGTCCAAAATGGCCCAGCGGCAGGGAGTCCTGGGTTTGAACCATAGAAATACATAGAAAAACATTAAAAATCTTCTTAAGAACCACTGGGCTCAGATGCTTGAACTTTGGTATGATGCATTGCCTGGTGGACTCCTACAAAGTTTGTGTAAATGTTGGCCCTGGGATCCAAATTGGCCCTGGGGCGGGGAGTCTTGGGTTCAAAATTAATATATACTTAAAAGTCTTCTTCTCCAGAACCCCTTAGTGCAGATACTTGAAATCTGGTATGATGCATTGCCTAGTGGTCCTTTACCAATTTGTTCAAATGATGGTGCCAGGGTAAAAAATGGCCCTGCCCTAGGGGTCCTGGGTTTGAACCGTAGAAAAATATTAGAAAATCTTCTTCTTCAGAACCACTTGACTCAGATGCTTGAAATTTAGTATGTAGCATTACCTAGTGGTCCTTACCAAGATTATTCAAATGATGGCCCCAGGGTCAAAAATGGCCTGACCCCAGTGGGACCAGGGTTTGAACCATAGCAATACATAGAAAAATATTCAGAAATCTTTTTCTTCAGAACCATTTGGGAATGGGTGCAAACTATCAGGTTTGTTCAAATGGTGACCCTAGTTTGACCTTTAACCTTTTTGCTCAGGTGAGCGATTCATGGCCTCTTGGTAGAAAGGTAGAAGATATTTCATTCTGGTAACTTCGGCACTATCCTTTCAAGCTATATCGACCAGCTTTATCCAAAACTGGATAATAATGCCCATAATACAAGGGGTCATAAGAAGTCATGGTTTACCTTTCGTGATAAGGACTAGAACAGACTATATTATCATTATTACATAATGTCTTCCTAAGATGGAGAAATCTCGGCAGTTAATCGTCACTCGGAAATGGAATTTTGTTTTTGTCTGAAACTTAGTATTGCCTCAGCTGACACCCGTGGAATCGGGCAGCGGTACAAGTTATCGTAATAGAAGTTACAACTCCCATCTATAACACATAAAATATACTGAGCAAAAAACATCACGGTTCGGAATGATATTCCTGGGTCTCTGTTATATGTAAAGGAGTTTTAATGGCATGGTCATTAGGCAGTTTTGGTTTGCTTGTAATTATCTCCAATTCAAAATTGTGAGTTCGATGATTGGATCACACTTGTCTTTCAAATGACACCACCCCTAAAATCAAAGTGGTGCAATTTTTTTCACAGCACTTTAACTTTGAGGGTAGTCTGTCTTGTTTTAATCTAGCTGGGAGCGATATGTCTAGCATTTAAACACTGATACTAAGGAAACGAATATCCATGAAGGCAGAAAGGCTTAATTTCGATACTAATTACCAGTGTTTAGAAATCGCACATAATAATTTCAATCCCTAACATTTTTGGCCAGTATAAATTTTCTATTTTCAGACAAGACAGAAACAAGTAGCAATGCAAACATTCGCTTTACTCACAGGTGTCGGAATCCTTGCTTTGGCAATAGGCAGCGCAGGTAAGATTTTGTCAACAAAAGAAAAAAGGGGGAGGGGGAATCTGTCAGATCTTACACAATATAGATGGATGGATGACGCGATTTTACGTGCTTTTCAACAGTATTTTAGTCATATAAGGACGATGGGTGGGTGATATTGAAAGTTTTGTGTGCAATGGAAGCCCGTTTACGATTGAAAAGATTCCCGCCCAGAGCGGATCTCGAACCCGGGACCGCTAGATCAGCAGGCCAGCGCTTAACCTACTGAGCTACTCTTGAGCTACTTGTCAAATTGACAAAATTTCAAAACGCACCTGCATATTTGCATGCTGAAATTTTACAATTTGGACAAGATTTCTATACCAACTGCCAAAGTGGCTGAAATTCTACCTTTTCCTTCAAGGGGTAGAGTATGACACATGCTTGTGCGTATCATGAAATTGCTCCTAGTTACGCCGCTGGAAATGGCTTTTTGCTTCCCTGGACGGTGAAACCTTTCTAAACAGAAGTCTATTCTTAAAGTGAAGAAGTTACTTCCAGGGGAGCAACCTCTTTTGTAAGAGTTGGCTCTCGCAGAGAAGGGAGACAAAAATGAACATACCAGAATTGTTTCCCTGAAAGTGTACCTATTTACTTAATATAATCGAAAAAACACATCTATAGGAATTAGTATATGTCTTGCAAACGATCGTTTGTCTTCTCCGCTAACAGCGCTAAAATTAAGTTGCCTGTACCGCCAATCTTTTACAGTAATGCCATCGTCCAAGAGTTCGTTTTAGAGTTTGTGAAGCGTAGATTTACGAGTATATTAGCTGCAATAATGTATAGGCCTGAAGTCGAGCCGAAAGCAATATTGGTTGCCCGTAAGATTAGTCGTACTTAGCTGTGTTTGTATTTGAAAATAGCTTTCCAGTTGTATTGTATTGTATTATATTGTATTATATTGTGTTGTGTTGTGTGGTATTGTGTTGTGTTGTGTGGTATTGTAGTGTATTGTATTGTATTGCATTTCTGGCATTGTACTGTACTGTATTGTAGAAACATGTAGCTGCACACCCACGGACGGTACTGACTGTAATCCTTGCGGCATAGCTGGAAAATGGGTCAACGATTTGGGTTCCAAAGCCGAATTTTCCTGCAAAGACGGATTCCTGAGCGGAAAATATAATAGCAAAGTAGGGGAAGCTAAGGCCTATTACATTCTCTCAGGCCGATACACCATGGTGGGGCCAAACCAGAAAGACGCCATCGTGGGGTGGTCTGTCGCGTGGAACAATAAAGTCTTTGGAAATTCGGATTCGACGTCTAGCTTCACAGGGGTTTACTATTCATCCAATGAGACGATTTACACCACATGGATCTTGACCGAATACACCTCTTTTGCAGACAAATGGAAGAACAGCCGTATCGGGGTTAATGTATTTACAAGGCAATGAAACGTTAGAATCTTTGTGCATATTAGCATTACAGTCCCTTGATCGGAAGATTAATGGACATATTTTTAAAGGAGGAACTTTACCTTTCTACTTTTTTTGCCTACGGTAAGGGAAAAAACCTGAAAATTGAATATTTTCAGTCAGGGAATTTTATGGTTGATCAGGGAATTTTTGAGAAAAAAAATACTTAAAAAGTCAGGGAAAGTCAAATAATTTGAAAATGAATATCTACAGCAGTCTTCAGACAATATCCTTATTATGTTTAAGAGTAAAACATGTACTTTCTAGAGAGATAGTCCAGGCACATCATTCTTCTCCCTCTTTCGGGGCTACTCTACAAAAAGAATGTGCTCCCTGGGCGAGTAGCCCCCATAAGGCATTTTCCTATACAATTAGCTTTGTTGAAGTGTAGAGTAAAATTAACTTTTCAATGAGTAAAAAGGGTATGGAAAAATATAAAGTGTCAGGAAAAATCAGGGAAACGTCAGGGAATTGGAGGATAAGTGGCAACACTGTCTCTGTCAAAGGGGCTTAACTCGTCAAGGAAATAAAAAAAATCTGTCTTTTAAGGGCTGATACCTTTTTATAAATGCAGCGCCGTCCAGGAAAGCAATCAGGAAATAACTAAAGATGGTCCGCCGTGTAAATTCGGCGATAAACATGGAGGTGTACCCATACACTGTAAGAGGGTTTCCATAAAAGCAGCGACACAGCCAAACCAACAAAGTGACATTGCACCATGCAAAGACTCAGAATTTACCCAGTCTGATCAAAGTCTTCGCTTTACGTTTAAAGGGTATTTGAGAAAAATAAAAAGTATGCAAAGACCAGGAACTGAAACAATAAAAATCCAAATCCAGCCCTCAAACCATAGAGAGTCTGAACTAGCTCCATGCACACATGATGGATGCCCAGGCCGATCTGAGTCCTCGCTGGGCCTATAACTTTAAGGTCTTCCATCCTCATGGAAAAACCCCGCTGCTACTTGGAAAACTATGGTGGCTATTTTGTGCCATTTCGTCTTTTCGCGATGAAAGGACGCCACATGGAAAGAAGAAAAGACGCCGATGCAAAGAGACCATAAGCCATGTGAAGAGACGAAATAATGCCATGTGAAAAGATAAAACACGCCACGTGAAAAGACGAAATGTTAGCGCGGGAAGACGAAAGAATGCTATGCCAAAATACTTCATTTGAAACTTTTATGCATGGCGTCTCTTCGTCTTTGCGCGTGCCATTATTTTGTCTGTTCATCTTTTTCCCCTGGCATTTTTTCGTCTTTGTGCGTGGTGTTATTTCGTTTTTTTTTTCTTTTCGCATGGCGTTATTTCGTCATTCTCTCTTCTCGCGTGGCGTAATTTGTCTTTTCACATTTCATTTTTTTTGTCTTTTTTGTCTTTTTGCGTGGCATTATTTCCCCGCAAAAAGATGAGATGATGCCATGCGGCAAGGCAGTTTAACGTCACACGAAAAACGAAATAATGTCATTCTAAAAAAGACGAAATAACTCCATGCGAAAAGACAAAAAGATGAAATAATGCCGCGCATAAAGACTCAATAACGCCTTGCAAAAAAAAGTAGAAAACGAAAAGACGAAATAACTATAACGCCAAGCCAAAAGAAATAATGTCACGCGAAAACACAAAAGGACATCACGCGAAAAAAGACGACAAAATAAAAGTTTCAAATGACATCTTTTCGCATTGCTTTTTTCGTATTTTTGTGCTGAACTTTCGTCTTTTCGAGTGGCGGATTTCAGCTTTTCGGTTTTTCTCTTTGCATGGCGTTATTTCATCTTTTCGCATGGCGTTTTTTCGCCTTTTCGCATGGCTTCTTCTCATCTTTTGTCTTTTTGCATGGCGTAATTTTGTCTTTTCGCACTAGCGCTGTTTCGCCTTTTCGCCTTTTTGCATGGCTTCTTTTCATCTTTTGTCTTTTCGCGTGGCGTCTTAACGCCGCAAAAAGACAAAGACGAAATGCCACAGACCAGCCACCATAGAAAACTGGAGTTTCATGGAGCTAATGCTCATTTGCTTCGGTGTCAAGACTCCTTATCACCAACTACTTTTGTAATGTTTTCACATGCCCTTACAAAACTACTGATATGTTCCGGTCCTAACCCTGTTGCTCCCTGAACACGAATGACCCATATTTCCATTATTGACATGATCAGCTGTTTTGTTGTGCAATTATTTCTCAAGTATTTCCGTCAATCTGAATCTTGACAGCTTAAATTTTTATGTGCCATGAAATTTAATGTCTTACCTCACATGGTTACATCGATGGATTTGGTAATTTATCTGTTACTCAGAAGTATTTCTCAAAAACTGCATTTCCACGCTACATTTCAGTTCATGTTTACCTCCATCAAATTTTGTGTATTGATTGCGACCTTGACCGTGCAAAGTTGCATTATGGGACAGTTTATAGCGTCTCTGCGCTCCAGAAAATCAATATTGTCATCTGTCAAGCAACGGTTCTTCGCAGTTAACACAAGGTTATGCCAATTTCCCTTGTACTAGAAACTTGGAAACTGTAACAGTCGCATCGCGTATTTATTCCTGTAAATTCTGATACGAGTTTTATGATAGGTTTCATTCATAATTGTGGAGTTTTTGTTGTTTTCCTGAGGCAACCCTGGGGTTATTTTGGTACGTTTTTAATGGCGATCCCGCAGAGCGCATCATTTTTGACGTTCTTCCTCAACGTTACCGCGGGATTACGTGACCCCGATCCCGAGGCGATGCGGGAATTCTACCCAGTTCCAGCTTCCTGGCAGGTTTGCGGAGTAGCTGGTAGCTGGGGTGGGGGGGGGGTATAAAAGAAAACCCGCATAACCGTTCGAGGACTTCCAGTTAGGTTTTCAAAACGTAAACAGCTTTATTTTTCTTTCTCGTAGATTTCTCGATCTTTTTAAGTTATTTCCGTTCTAAATTCATTCAATTGTAATAATTTGCTTTCGGAAATGATTTTGTAGAGCTAGACTGTCATAGGTTTCTAGATTATTTTCTTATTTTGCTAAATAAAAGACGAATTACTCTTGAATTTGCATCCAAGCCACTAACTTACAATTATACAATGGCCGCTGTAAGAGAATGCAAGTGAATTGATTAAGGGCTTTTACATAAAATATTGCAACCGATTAGATCTTTCAACATCTAGATTGTTTTATTGTTTGTCATGCATAATTCTTGTTCCATGATGCACTTTGCCCAGTCATTGATTAGTCTTATTATTGTTACTTGTGTTTATAAGGGAGTCCTAGCATAATCATTTATTCAGCACACATTAGCGTCCTATTCATTTGGTAATTAGGGATTGAAAAAAGAACAAAAACATGTATTTTTTAGTAATTTATTAATAGATTCAGTTTGGCACCATATTGTCTTTACTTGTCTTTCTTGTACCTGAAATATAAGAGAAACAGGTCCCAGCATTTTCAAAAGCCCTTTTAGTTGGAAGTCCATTTTTGTTTGCAATGCACTAGTCTAGTCCTAACTAGTGTGCTTGAGTCCGTTTGGCCCTGAAGGTCTAGAAGAGCAGCCTAGTCGTTACCATCCTAAATCACTATAGCAAAGCAGACACTCGTATTTGGGCATCCGGATTGGGGTGCAAGCAGGAAATTTACCCCACTGAATCATTAGAGAATAACTGGTAGGGAAGATACGCCATACATTCATAGCGAACCTCAAACAGTAGGCGGACACACCCGTGCACCTCAGCACCCAACAATACTTTTGTAATGTTTTCACAATTGCCCTTACAAAACTATGACAGTTTCAGCGCCGAAACCGCCCCAATAAGACGCCAATTCTGAAACGACCTTTATTCCGAAACAGCGATTGTGGATAGCTACTGATGCGGAGTGTTTGCCTACTGCCTAGCCTGTCAAAACAAACTTAATGAACGCTGCATGACAACATACCAGGGATGGATGACTTGCGATTTTATGTGCATTTCAATAGTATTTCAGCCATATCAGGACGATGGTAAGGTGAAAATGAAAGGTAGTGTTCAATGAAACCCCGTTTATGGTTGAAAAGATTTCCGCCTCTGGGAATCGAACTCTAGTCCGCAAGATCAGCAGGCCAGTGCTTAGCCCAGTGAGCTGTAGTACAGAGGCTCCTGACAACATAATAAGGAATTGTGGGTTCGAATACATGAATAAGCACTTGTTTTCTCTTTAAAGCCATTTTAAGTTTTAGTTGGTGCCCAAATAAATAATAATAATAAAAAAAATCGAATCAGCGAAGCTATACTAATTTAGTGTTTGCCATCATTTTCATTGAGACTACTCTTTTACAGATTGTTCTAAACAGGGTTCGAGCATACATTTAATTCCAATTTCATAAATTCCTGGGGATTTTTGTGAACTGCCTTCGAAAAGTCGATCAGCCCGCACAGATACGGACTGGTCTGTGTCTTCTCTGCTCGCGCAGTCGTCGTTCGGCTCCAACTGACTATTAAAAAGCTGGCACCCATTTAAATTGTTTAAATGTTTAATTTTTTGAAATATAATTTCAGGACTGAATGGCAAGATGTTCCACAAGTCAACACTACAAGGTCTAGACTAGGGTCATTTTCTCTTTCATACTTTTCAATGGGTTATAGAGATTTCTCGTTGAAATCGAAACTTGTAATCTCACTGTTTCAAACAGTGAAATAACAGTCAAGGGACATAATTATTCGCCCCTTAAAACATGGCCACCATTATCAAAGAAATGATGAACTCAAGTCAAGTCAAAGTCAAAATCACTTTATTCACTCAGGTCACAAACAAGACATAAGAGGGACTGTACATATACAAAACGTAGCAGTTACAGGCAGCTTACGAACATATAGATACAATTAATTCAGACTACAGAAAAGAAAAGGGAGGGAGTAAGAAAAGGCCAGAAAACATATTCAGTCATTCAAGTTTAGCGACTTAAAAAGTATTATTATCTTCACAACACCCCAATTACATTAAAATGTAACCTGGGGAGCAGAGATTGACATCATTATGACCGAGGAAATAATAATGACAATGATAATTATACATTCAATCGGCTTAAACAGCGTATTCAGCATAATTTCGATAGGAAAAAGAAATTTAAGTGTAGCGTATATCGAAAACACCTAGCTTCGTGTAGTAAATCCGAAAATAATAATAATAATGATAATAATATATAATGCCAGCAGCCATCGCACAATATTGTAAAGAATACTAAACTCCAAAACCAGGCCGAACGACCGACATTCACGGTATCAACTAATTTCTAGAAAAAAAGGGAAGCGGAAGAAGTCAGCAGTTGATACGATACTCAGTAGAATTGTATATTAATTTTTTCCGGTCGGATCGCTCTGTCTACATAAAACACCTCTTAGTAAGTAATAATAAAAGTACTTAAAGTACTTACATAATAATAATAATAATAATAATGATAAAGCCTAGCAATTATAATACTAATGACAACAACGATACCAGCAGCGAAAACAACAATATTAGATATATATATATATATAAATATACATCTGAATCAACTACACCCAGACATAATGTTCACAATGGAAATAAATGAAAAGCAGTTACCATTTTTAGATGTACTGGTAATAAAAGATAAATACAAAATTAAAACAGATATATTTTATAAGAAGACAGACTCAAAACAATACTTAAATTTCTTTTCATGTCAGCCAAAGCATACCAATGTTCCATTTAATTTAGCAAAACGCATCAGAACGATAGTGTCCGATGATACTTTGACACAAAAACGAATGTCAGACCTAAGAACAGCATTGCGCCACAGAAACTACCCTAAAACTGTAATTAACAAAGTAATAGGAAAAGCTATGTCAATGTCCAGAAAGGAATGCTTAACCCCCAAAACGAAAAAAAAGAAGTAATATTCTACCTTATATATCCACTTGCAATCCTCAAAATAAAGAAATGTTTGGTATATTAAAAAACAATCTAACGATTTTACAGGAAGACAATACCATGAGTGAAATTTTAAAAAATACTAGAATAATAAAAAGTAAAAGACAACCAAAAAACCTCAAAGGTCTTTTAATTAGATCTAACTTTAACACCAGGAAGGCAGAGGGCAAAAAGTGTAAATCAGCTAAATGTGGTTTATGTCCATATTTAATTGAAGGCAACCAATTCAATTTTAAAGGTAGACTATTTACAGTGAAGACGTCAATGTCATGTACAGTTTCAAATGTAATATATGTTCTTTCGTGCCATGGATGCGGCGAATTGGTGACAACGTAAGAAACAGGGTATCAGTACACAAGCAACAGATTAGAGACCCCTCGGTAAGACAAATACCAGTAAGCAAACTTTAGACGACTGTTGCAACACTGAACCGAAATCAAAAATATTCCCGTTTTACAAATTGTTTACGGAAAACAGTTCAGCTAGGTTAAACATGGGAAAACATTTCATTAACTCTTTTAATCCATTACTGAACAGTTTTAAATGACGTCATAAATATATGTGCACAATAACGTAACGGCATAACGCCGTTCCTATGTATACAACGCCATTATTCCCCTGATGATCTTATTCAGTGAAATGCATAGGGAAAATTAAATTATTTACAGACGTTCCATCTCGTTAGTTTGATTTTGCATATATATATATATATATATATATATATATATATATATATATATATATATATATATATATATATATATGAGCCAGTCTCTGTGAGAACCGGGCTTAATGATTACGTACAAAAAATTAACTAACTGCACCACTGAAAACTATGAGCTTTTCTAAGCATTTCCTGAAAATTTGGGATGGTTATCATTATTTATTACTGAGATATAGACTTTAGAAGCTAACAGGTAGTGCAGTTTCTTTATGTGACGTTATTAACGTCATGCACGTATGTTTTGACGTCAACGTCACTACGTTTGTTTGAACGCACTTTTCTGTACTTGTTACACAAAATAACTCGGACAAAAAGTTTGTTTGCTCATTTTCAATGTGTATTTCATATTACACATATGACAATTTGCATGACTTAACATTCTTTCTCAAATGATAGGTCTTTATGATGGTATACCATCTGTTTTCAAGGCTTTGGGGTTACCGTGGAATAAGCGTTGTCATGACAACATACGTCATATTTATGATTGGACTTTGTCTGAATTCATGGGCTTTCTGTTATATCTCAACGCCTAAGATATTTTCATGCAAATAAATAGAGGTCCGAAAAATCATAAATTGTGATGTTTTTCATCCGTCCACAACGTCCTTATTACGTAATGGCATTAAGCCCGGTTTTCACAGAGAACGGCTCATATATATATCCGATGGGTCATTCAGAGAAATAAAGCTTAACATTGTTCCATGAAACTCCTTTTTGGGGAGAGTAGTGGCGCAATCGGTTAAGCTCATGTCTCTTTTGTCTTTCGACTGAATATACGTATTTTTTAATAACAGAAGATATGCGATAAGTAATAAGACGAACAGAATGTGCAATAGATAGATAGATAGATAGATAGATAGATAGGCAGGCAGGCAGGGAGATAGACAGGCAGACAGATCGATTGGTCAATCGATCAATCGATCGATCGATCGATAGATAGATAGATAGATAGATAGATAGATACGCACGTAGGTAGCGGTTGGAAGATAGATAGATAGATTGGTTTAGTATAGTTAGTTTAAACATATTTTATTGCCAAATAATTTGTACAACAATTGGGTTGGGCCACAAGTTCTTACAACATTAATTACCGCCCTCCCCGATAGATAGATAGATAGATAGATAGATAGATAGATAGATAGATAGATAGGCAGGTACGAAGGTAGGTAGGCAAAGGTTGGTAGATAGATAGATAGAAAGATAGATTGATAGATAGATAAATAGATAGATAGATAGATGTAGGCAAAAGTTGGTAGACAGATAGATAGATAGATAGATAGATAGATAGATAGATAGATAGATAGATAGATTTTGTTTTGGATAGATAGATAGAATAGTTGCTTAATTTTCCTTTATACCTCTGTGTTGCGCATTACCTGATGGGGGACGTTAAATGCCAACGACACGACGAATACGACGACGCAGTAAAACTTTAGGCCTGACGCACGTCAAAATCATTTAAAATAGGTAGTTGAGTTTACTGTGGTTGGACGTTGCATGTTAAGGCTGAACTTTAGTGGTGTTGGAATTTATCCAGTGGAGAGTTACAGTACTGAGGTTAACTTTGTCTATTACAGCTAGACTTTCATATAGTTGGACTTTGTCTATTAGAGCTACACTAAGCTGTAATTGGCCGATGTGTTGTAGAACTTAAACTATATGTAGTTAGATTTTGTCCAATGCCGCGTTATATTATATCAAATAGCTTGTGTTTGTATATTAAAGCTAAACATTGGTGTAGTCGGACTTTGTCCATGAGAGCAAGCTAAACTCTAGAGTAGTTGGACTATACTATGCTTGGACTTTGTCGAGTAAAGCTAGTTGCACTTAGTCCAGTAGAGCTTTCCTGTCATGTAGATGGACTTTGTGTGGTAGACCTAAATTGTTTTGGTAATTGGACTTTTTCAGTAAAGCTTAAGTTTACTGTAGTTGGACTTAACCCAGTAAAGCTTATCTTTACCATTGTTTATGTGAGGTAGGCTTAAACTTTAGCGTAGTTGGACCCTTGACAGTGCAGCAAAGCTTTACAGCAGTTACACTTTATCTAGTAGAGCTAATCTCTACTGTAGTTGGACTTTTTCCAGTAATCATTAGTTTCCTGTAGGTTGACCTCCTCCAGTAGAGCTTAGCTTTACACCCAGAAGAACTCAATACTTTAGTTACGTCAACTGTAGTTTTAAATTTCACATTGCAACACTTTTTTTCACATTACTACGACAAAAACATTTATCCTTGTAGTTGCTAAGGCAAGACTGGGCACAAACGAGGACAATCCTGGCGACCCGGGGTATTTCTGAAACTTGAGAAGCCCTTAAAGTTGAAAACCTGCAGTTATTAAATGTAGGACTTGTCTTTTTTTGAGGACAAATGTATTCTGATGTATGAGTTCGCGTAGGCGCAGAAAAGAAGTACTTAAGATCGAGGTTAAAATTAACTAACTCAAGCATATTTTTGCGAGCTAGATTCCTGACAAACATTAGCCACTGAACTGGATTCAAACATCAACTCAACTTAACTTTCATAACATGACTTAACTGTTATACTAAAAATTTCAAATACAGACTGGTCCTCTTCCAACCATGAACCTTAAAATTCGTTTCACAATATAAATGAGCGGATAGCACAAAAAGGAAACATAAACCATAGCCAAAAAGCAGGTACTATAACCAGTCCACCTAATTACCCTTGCACGCTTGATTACTGCAGCAGATAACGTATACCTGGTTATTCTGTCATATTTGTGGTTTTCATCCATTCCGCTGCTGTTTTAATTTCGCAAATTTTAAATTCCTTGTAAGTCTCAAATTCACGTAAAAATAATAAAAAAGAGAGAAAAAGTAAGAGTGAAGATACTGGTAAGTAATTGTTACTGCACTGAGTAAGAAGCTGGGTGCCAGAGTAATGACAGTGATCTGTGAGCTGTAAAAGCCGCTTCGGATAAAACGAAGACATTTCAAGGAGAACAGGGGTCCGGTTTTATTCTGTGCAAATAAGGGACTGTCGATCAGGCATTTTAAACTGGATTTAAAAAAGGAGAACACGCCACAATTATTCTTATTTTACCTTAGGTAAGTAATCATTGTACCAAAAATATCGCAAGAGAAAGCACACATCCATATGTGTTTTCATGTCTTAGAAAATTAGTGTTGAAATATCGCTTTTACCTCGAAAACATAATAAGAAACAGTGAACAATGGAAATTCCCATAAGAAATCAATTTGCATTTTCCTAACGTGTTGTCATGATTTTGCTTGAAATAAAAAATAGGTAATGTGCATGATTTATTGCATTATAAGAACGAGAAAATTAAAATTTGCTATCTTTTTAATGCAAAGGGAGATAATTTGTAATTTTGAAAAATAAAGCTTCAATTTCCTAGTTTTTCTAGACAACAATTATTAGTTATTTTTTGCTTTTTCCATCATTCTGGAATTAACGTTTCAGATCAGCAAAGAAATGTGCATCTGCGCATGCGCATAGTTTTTGTATTACAACATGTGCCAAAATTGAATACGGTAAGAAACCTCTGTTATGAACAGTATCAGAGTCAGGATTTTACAGACAATCTCTTGCTGGATGTCCTATTCGACTAAAATATATGTATTCAGGCACAATAGTATCATTTTGTTAGTTAAAAACTGCAGTCTATAATGTAGCGTTTTCACTTTTGCTCAGTATATTTTGACATTTATCATTCGAGTGATAGCAAATGCCTAATTGTAAGAACTTACAAAACTAAAGGGGACAAATATAGGTTCCCATAATTATAGGTAGCTGAAGTTTCTTGCAATTTTGATTTCTGCGATTTTTATAAGCATACATTCGCAGGAATAACCCAACTATTCGGTATGTATTTGTCGGTAAAGAGCTATTCATTATTAATGCTCTGTACTCAGCAAAGAAAAGGAAAGAAACTTGACGGCTAAAACTCTACCATTTTATGGAGAAAAAAATCAAATTCATGCTTTCAATTTTGGATTTAAAATTAATTAAATATTCTTTTGTTTCTCTCAATTCTAGTACAATTTCAGGGCACTTGAAAAACAGGAAATGCTAAAACAATTGGTCTGAAATGGTCAGGGGTAAAAATAAAATGATACTATTTGCCATAGAATGTGAAAAGTGCAAATCACTAAATTATTAAAGCAACTGTTAAAACAATAATTGTATTATCGAATGATTCTTAATGACGATATGTTATCTTTTGCTAATATGGGTAGAACGATTCACGACATGATCGACAACCGACGTCAGCAAGACTGTGATACAATTGACAGCAGAATATAGATGCTATTGACATAATGATAGTGTTGGTTTAGTTCTGCTAATAGCCGAAGCTAGAACCATTTTGTATTGAATGCAGCACAAAACACTTCCAAAAAACTATAACTATAACAATTGAAATATCTATTTACTTACCGTAACTATACTAAAAATTGAATAGTTTGTTTAGTTCAACGCTTTGATGTCTAAAACATGCATGTAGAATGACAAAGAGTGTAGACCTTGATACGATTCTCCTTAAGCATTCAGTTGGATGGATGACTTGCGATTTTAGTCGTTTTCAACAGTATTTCGGTCACATCAGGACAGTCAGAGGGTGTTAGTGAAGAGCTGTGTGCAATAGAGCCCGGTTAAGATTTTCGCCTCCAGCGGAAACTGATCCAGAAACCGCTAGATAAGCAGACCAGCGCTTAGCCTAACCCACCAAGCTACCGGGGCTCCTCCCCAAAATTTAGAATGTTTACGGAGTAAAACTTTTGAATCAAGACTCAGCGTTGAGCCCAGATCGTATCGAAGTCTAGGTAACAGGCCCCCAGGTTAAATTCTTACTTAAAAGAGAGAAAGTTGTTACTCAGTACTGCTACTTTACTTCTAAAAACCGCTTGGTTAAATCACTTTATTGGTGTATGACGGCCTTGTGGGCCTAGTTGGCTGCAGAAAGTTTGCGATAGAGAATTTTCTTATGACTTAAGTGCTGGTTTAAATACAAAATCAGGCAGGTGACTCCGCATGAAGGTCATCATATCTACTTTCATTTTATTTCAAAGGAAGATGATGTTTAAAAATGAAGATGTTCGTTTACACACGGTTTATAACTGTTACCATAGCAATGGGAAGTAATAAATAATCCAAAATTGGTCAAATATTGTCCTGAATCTGCTCAAACTTATTATGATATTTCTCATAATTAACGATCAACATGCAGTAACAAACATAAGTGCCGAGACAACTGAAGAAGTAGTAACTTTTAACAGAGAAAACATTTCTGTGCACTGTTGGTATGACAATAAAAACAATGCCATTAAAGTTGAAAAAGTCAGCCATTTTTATGTTCTTATGGACCAATTTATTCAGCTTGAGAAAAACATGACCATGTTATATGATGGCTATATTAAAACAATTATGCATTAACATATATTAAATAAAAAAACAAAATGTTTGGAAAAGTTATAAATAAGTTCTACCTAGTAAGACATTTCGGAAAGAAGGAATACACAAAAGAAATGATAATAGCAGACTTGGTATGATTGAATCTGTAAGCCTGGAGAATTGACTGTTAGGAGCAAGTACCACTCTACACATGTATTGCGTTCATTCTTGTGAGCACTGCCAGTAGGATATAGAAATGGCTAAACAAATTTTGCATTCTGTAAATACTCTAAATATTGAGACACCTAACCAATTACTTATACAAAATTTTGAACTAGTTCTTCAACTGTCCAGCTTTTTGTCTCAACATTATGCTTGATGACTAGTTAACGGATGTACACTGTTTACTAACACACTTCTATACTACAGCTGATCATCAGACGGTTGTTCAGAAACATACAATCAATAAAACATTTTCTTACTCACTATACATTGGTGTATAAATAGAACTGATCCATGAACATTACGATACCATCAATACAAGTTCTTTGTGTTGTGTTTCAATAATTCAAAATATTCGTGATGTGATGGGTAAACTAGGATTAATCTTATAGCCAACGACAAGGTTATACGGAGCCGGGCCTCCTTAAAGAATCGTCCGAAAGGCTGAAGAAATGGGGGATCGATCTTGTGACCCCTGGATCGGTAGTTCTGTGTGTTATCCACTACACTACAGCAGCCCCTCAAAATGTTCTTTCTTGTGTGTCAGTGTGTTCCGTTACCTCTACAGAGCCTTTAGATGTGAATGTATAAAGTGTATACGGGTGCGTTGCATTAATTTTATACCTATGCATTTTTTTCATGTCTTAGCATACCCCAAAGTGCATTCTAGTTGCGGTTGAAAGTCTTAGTTGTCAAAAAATCTTACGCTTACCATGGGAATTAATGAAGAGAAACTGCTAAGGATTCTAGGAAAGTCCGGTGTATAGAATATTGGTGCAACCTTTCAAAGTTATCTTAACTACATTTACGAGTGCTGAAACTCTTCCACATAGTTTAAGTCATTTTCGCCGTGTACAGGAATATGGTAAAGGAAAATCGAGATCGACATTTGAATAAGAAATATTCAGACATGTTATATTTAATGAAACCCCAGAAAATGTCTTTTTTGCAAGAAAATATTTACTCTTAAAAGGAGCGGCCGAGACCTTCTTTGGAGCCAATAAGTATGGGTCCTGTTGTTTAGAGTGTTTGGCTTGCTTAAAACACTTAATTATTAGAATGCCTGTTTTATCCTATTTACGAGATATTGAAAGATTACTTTTTTCGGCATTTTGACCGACATGGCAACTGGAAAACAGGACAGAAGAGAGAGGTGGACACAGTTCACCTATGCAATTGTTTCATACGTCTTATTACATCCCTGTTTGTTGTTTTACAGGCTTTTAAACTGAGGTTCTGGCTATTTTCTTTTCTTGAATTTATAAAGTTTCTATCCTTATAATATTCTAGCAAAGCAAGGAACTGATTTTTTTTAGAAATGTAGCAACCTAGCATAGAATCATAATTATAAAGCGTCTAGTTTTTCCTATATATTATCCTAACAGTGTACCTAAAGGCAAGCATTGTTCACACCTTTTCGCAGTGACAAAAGCAAAGGAAATCTCCTATTTAGTGTTGTTAATTGGTTAAGCTAGGAGAGGAAAAACGCAAACAAATCGGCATTTAAACTTATTAAACAAAAGTGAATTACCCCACCCCTCTTTTCTGACTTGTTTCCAATGGTCAGTGCCTAACCGCAAGCGCAATGGCATTAAAAGTATTTTTGCACAATAGCTCACAGATAGGATAGTAGAGGTATTCTATTTATTAAATTTCTAAAAGAAACTTTACTGTTTCTAGAGCAGGATCTACACTAATTTTCTCAAAGAACGGCCCCGTCTTGCTCTTGTTTAGGATATTTTTTTTCTTCCAGAAAAGATGTTTTCCGGGTTTTCATTTCATATAACATGTTTGAATATCTGTTATTGAAATGTCGATCTCGGCTTTTCAGTTCCATATTTCTGTACATCGCGAAAAGGGCTTAAACTACGTGGAAGAGTTTCAGCACTTGTAAATATAGTAAAGGTAATTCTGACAGGTTGCAAGGTCGCTTCTTTACAATATTCTATACGGTCAAATCTTCTGGGAGTTTTATCAATGTCCGTTGATTTATTCAAATGGTTAGTGTGAGACTTTTTGACAACGAAAGCTTCAAGTCGAAACTAAAATGCAAGTGGGGGGTATGCTAAGACTTATGAAAAAATTGCATAGGTATAAAATTATGCAACGCACCTGTACAAGTCATTCTAGAACAGATGTAAACGTTTCTAAGAACTTTGTAATTTGTTAATAACCAATGTTTTCTAGAGAACAGCAAATCTGGAAAATACTCAGTGAGAAATTAAATGTTTTCTTAATTGTTTGCCAAAGATTTATTAATGAGTAAAGCCTTTGGACTTTGTTCAATTTTCTTAGAATCTCGCTCTTACTTCTTTGAAAGCCGTTTGAGTCATCTTCAGACAAGTGATCTGTGTTATTTACATGGCCTTTATTACTGTTTAAAAGCTCATCCAGAGATGTCACTGTTATTGATTACCTGCCTCCTACACACGAAGATGATATTTAGTGAAAAAAAATATACAAAGCCGAGAACCAAGCCACTTTATTTGGTCCATATTTAAAAGTTGAACACGTTGGCGGCCCGTTTGTGTTTTTATCCATGTCATACAGATAGCTGCATTTCGAATACAGATACTTCTATAAATAAACACAGATGTCTGTATTTTTGTACTAACAGATAACTCTAATTCTAATGCAGATATATGCCGTTTGCGAAAACGTGGATGGCAAAAAAAAAAAAAAAACGATTTAATTTCATTAATACTGTATAGATTTTCATGACACTTTGCATACCATAATCTGTTTCCTATACGCACTCATGGCAGGAAACTCAAAATGTTTTGACCGTTGAATAAAAAGTTACTCTATTAATCATTTTTCCTCTCAGTTTTATACCATTCTTACACAAAAGGTAACTATAATCATGGTACAACAGCCATTGTTGTTCTATAGCTACTTTACTAATACTTTTATTCATTCACAAATTACCATGTGGTCTGAAATGTGTTCACTCACTACTGGGTAAACATAAGGCTTTAGCGATAATGGGCCAATCACTTGAAAGGGATTTTCTTATGTTATTCTCCTATATATTAGTAAATGTCCATATAAGGGATGTACATTAATATAGTCTTTACAACACTGGCTGTTCCAAAAACTGCACCAACCAAGCGTAAAACTTCAAAGATTAGGGACAGATTTTTACATGCACATGTAGTTGATCTGACAATTTTCTATTTAACTGTCAAAAGAGTCTGAGTTGCCTTGCATGAGTTCGTATGGGTAATAGATTGAGGTCTGCAAAGTTTCATAAAAACTTATTCAGTAGTAATTAAATTAAATCGATTTTTTGCCCTCCACGTTTTCGCAAACGGCCTATATCTATAAAACAAAACGCATCTATATTTGAAATACAGATTATTTGACCATAGCTGAAATATCTTCACGTGAGTAAGAGCAGTAAGAGATATCTGCATATCAAATACAGATGTCTGCAATTCAATGGCCGAAGTCCCAATAAAGCTGATATTGATATATCAGCGTTACAATACAGATATCTCAAACTGAAAGGCAGATATTGGTAATTGAAATTTAGATATTTGAACTCTAAGCTTTACACTGATATCGGCATTTCAGTTACTGATATATGTGTTTGTGATTGAAACATAGATATCTCTATTCACTGCACTTATGGGAAGCTTATGCCCTGCTTGCCGATTTTATATGCACTCCGTTCACCGGTGTAAACAGTAGGCCTACCAATATGGCGTACGGCACAGTTCGCGTCCTCGCAAACGAAGCATAAAACCTCGTCGATTGTTTCAAAGTAAAACAAAAAGAAAAATATCATGTGGTGTATATAACTTTTTATTTGCCGCAATGTATCTATACACTCATCCAATTTCTAAGACTCAGTAATATTTAATGAATCCTTATTTGGACAGAGCCCTATCTTTACACTCTGTCATACGCCTTTTCAGTCTTTCTAGACTAATGAACATTTAAGAATCTGGGTTGCAAAATGAAAGCCTAACAGTAATCAGATTGCCGAATTTAGGGTTCTTAAACTTGCACATGGGTAGTTGAACTTCCATTGGGGCCTCCAGTAAATGCCCCGATCTGAAGGATGGCACACTGTTGCAATTCCTGGAAATGAGAAAGAAAAGCGTGTTCGGATTGTTTACAAATGGTAACCACTTAAATTTAATATCCCGGAATATATACCTGAACGATAAATGAGTCTTTTTTCCGTCATACTGTTGACTGTGTTTCTTTTTAAAACAACTAATAATTTGACAATCCTTACTGCCTCACGCATGTACAGATATTGACTGGTGATCACAACATGCTCGTTCAATTGAGTGAATCAAACATTACTGTTTACCATAGCCTACCAACCTATGTTCTTATGTGCATGATAATGTGCTCTTTGACGTGTTAGCTTTAGCCTGAATTTAACACACACGCCTGCTTGCATTCGATCTGTACTGTATCAACTATTTTGTCTGCCAGTATTCTGCCGCCTGGACATAATATGGGGAGAGAAACTTTTTAGTTCGACCAACAGTTGCCTATATATTCCTCTAATCATTGAGACACTCGTGTTACCAAGTTCTAATCGTAAAGAGTCAGAGTCAGATAGATACCTGGTAACCAGATTCAAGGGCCATAAAAATCAAAGCAACAGTCCTGTGAATTCTGGTCAACCCATAATGTTTCATTTTTAATGAAAAACAGTATACTCTTGCTTGCTAAAAACCTTAAGAGGGAAGTATTGGTTACTGTATTTAATGGAAAAAAGTGGAAAATAATCAGGTTGAGAAATAGGAATATCTGCATTTCAAATACAGATATCTCTTTTCGCATTATTGACATCTGTAATTTCTATAAATACAGTTATATGTATTTGAAATACAGATATCTGCATTAGAAAATCTTATACCCCCATCTAAAGTACACATATTCATATTTAAATGATTCTTGTGGATATCTGCATTTCAATAAAAAATATCCGTGTTTCAATAGCAGATATTTGTATTTCTAAAATATATTGATATTTCGGATTTAACTAAAGTTATCTGCATTTGATTCGCAGACCTCTGTAAGAAAATGCAGATTTTTGTAATTCAAATTCAGATATCTCTGTTTAATAAGTAGATAGAGATATCTATATTTCAGATAAAGATATCTGTATTTGAAGTACGGATATCTTCATTTAAATCTAGATATCTTTAATATGCATTTCAAATGTTAATATCTGTATTAACTTTGTATAAACCAAAACAGGCCGCCACAGAACACATTTTCTTTCTCTATATGACTACATCGACTGTATAAGCCTAGAAGATCTACCAGTGTCAGATGCAAACTTCCTTAATAATAATATAAACTGACAAAACAATTCATGTAAACCTAAGAAGATCATCCGTCGGTAGCGAGGTTTGTCTGATGACTAGCAACTACGAGGTTGATTCGGCTGAATGCAATAGCGCTTGAAGCTGCTCCATTTACAGTTGCAGTGGTTTTACAGTGTACTTCTGGCTTTCTTTCATCACAGAACAGTCTTCTCATATAATGATCAGATGTGATCAAATCAGAGTAGAAGGGAGAAAAAATAATGTGAAGAAAGTTAAAGTGCATTTGGAATGCGTCAAAAACCGTAACAGGCCTGCTATGCTCTTTTACTAGTAAGGTCTGAATTTAGGTTGATTGAAGTTACGTCATGTGTATCAAATTTATGGTTAAGGTGGTGATTTATGGTAAATGTAAAAATCTGCATAAAACCATAAAAAAGTAACGTATCTCCCTGAAAGTTAGCAGACTTCTTATTTTTGTTGTTCTTTACAGTTTAGAATACAAAATAGACGTACATGCTGCTAAAAAAGTTTTTTTGTAAGGAAAGAACAAAGGGTAATTTTCTGCGAATAAATCTGAAAAAATAGTATCGTTATTGAAAATTTACATAGTGCTGAAGGTGCATTATTGCATAATGAAGAGCGTCCTAGCAATTATTTATTCCAACTGTTTCTCAAATTGTAATGTAGACCAGACGAAAACGGTAGCTATTTCTCAAATGTTCAACCATACACAAATTAAATGTACACTGGCCGCATTTATTAAATATAGGGTAGGCAAGCACACCTATGTAAACACCTACAATATGAATAATACATTACTGACATGATCAGTGGTGTGTAGATGAAATTGTTCAACCTTGTTAAAATAGTCTCACCTGTCTCACCTGTGTGTTTTGACATCTGCATCTTTTCTCATCTGCTCAGCCTGATAATGTGTGAAAGAGTTTGAAAAAATAATTGCTAGGACGCTCTCCATTACGCAACAAGGTACTCTAAGCACTAAGTATATTTTCAATAATGATATTATTTTTTTTCAGATTTATTCGCAGAAAATTACCCTTTGATCTTCTCTTATGAAAACACTTATTAACATTAACAAATGCTGCATTTTGAGATTTTAAATTATGAGAAACAACATACAGAAGGCATTTGCTAAGTTTTGCAAAGATCAGTGTTATTTTGAGTATTTTATGCAGATTTTTGTCTTTGTCCCAAATCAGTGATTATCACCACCTTAAGTGTCGTATATATGTTGAACTATTTCAGAAGGAAGGGCGAGGGGTGGTCGACCACAATCCGGTTAAGCATCCCAGTAATTCCATTTCTAGTCGTCTTAAGGCGGCACTTCTGTTTTTGTTTTTTCTTGGTTGTTTTTTGCGTTGTTTGTAGCTTTCTATGTTACTGATATATTGTTTGTGGTGTTACGGCAGGCCCGGTGACCACCTACATGAGAAATGGCTGTTCACCTCGCTGCTCCTGGTGATGTCTTTAGTGATGTTTAATTTTTTCCCCACATGGTGTTTTGGGTGAAATCTGGGATTGAATTATGCCAGTTCCCGAGCATTTTCCCACCTACTTTTGTGTAACGTTACATTTTTTTCAGCAGGACTAGCAAGCGTACCTTTAATTGGCCCTTGGGTGAATTGTCTAATTGTTTGCAATAGCCGCTAGTTTTCTCTTTGTTTCGGCATCGATTCGGTCAGATACTCTTAGCGTATGCCCTATGCAAATGGTTTGGTATGGTTATTGTACACCGATGAATTGTGGCGCATCTGTCTCATTGTACAATAAAACCCACACCAAAAGCTCCATGTACCCCAGAGGTTACAAAGTCCAGATTCATTTTTTCAAGTTTTTATTTTTGACAATCAATAACATAATATCTGTTTCATAGGAGTAAATATGTCGCTGCCGACCTTTTCATCAGAGGTGATTTAAATCGTCAACTATTTTTACCTTCATTTTCCCATAAGTTTTAATGCATGTGTGTGAAACACGGTCTGAGAATTCAGGCTCGATTTTTTTTCATCAACGCATGAAAATAATTCCAATGACGGAATGTCAATACTAAACGATATGCAGTGAGTGTGTGGTCAGAGCACTGTGGACAATACTGTACGCCAAACAACACTAATCTACTGTACAGGTAACGGGACAAAGGATGTGATAGACGGCAAGGAAAGAGAATGGTTTACTATGACAAGGGAGGTTTTCAGAGACATATGGGGAAAAAATAACACAATGACATGCGCGATAAATAACCTATTATTATAGCCTAATTAATGTGTAATTTTCATAAACTTCTGTTGCATCCCATGTGAAACGAATTGTTCACTTCGTCCGAAAATTTACTGAATCAACACTTAATACCTCTTCCATGCTTCTTTTCTGTCTGTCTTTTATACTTTCGAAAATAATCATTGAAGGCAGAAACAAAAAATGACTCAATGTGTAGAGAGAATATTGTTAGAACTATATACTCATGAGAGTTTCCGGGATAATGCGGTTCTCCACTGCAGATCTAAATCGATACCAGCTTGAGGCGGAAATCTTATCAACCGTAGGAGGGGCGCTACTGCACTTTCATTCAGTTTTTCATTATAACCCTCCCACCATCCTGATGTGACTGAAACAGTGTTGAATGAGACGTACAATAGCCAGTAATCCATGTATTTATCAAGCTGTCTATTGCACCATGTTTTCATGTGGATTTGTTTTCGATAGGATCTATAGTCTGCCGTAGATTGTGTCAGCAAAGTTGCCACTTCAGCCGAAAAAATGAGCACACACCATTTTTGTGTGGTTTAATTTATAAGGCTACGAACGCGTTATCCCAGGTTACCTTCGGCAAGTGAAACTGGCATGCAGTCGTAAAGACCTGTATTTACTCGTGCATGTTAGAGTATTACATAAACAAACGCGGAGTTTATTTCAAGAGTTTCAACCTACATCACATTAGTGAATTTTTTTTGAAAGCTGATTAAGATAAGAACAATTGCGCATGCCGGACGACAGACTAAATCACGCCTCGAAAAATAGTTAACTTTTTTTTCACAGAATAACTCAAGGTAACAAAGATATTTTAAGTCCATGAGATGGTTTTCATGGAAACCTTTTGTTATTTCAGGATTGACGACAAAGGAAATTTTACTCATAAAAATTGTGCAGTTTGCTTGCCTTACTACAGATGTGAAATATGCCATTCCCTATACAAAAAACTGCTACCGGACGCTGAAACTTTGCTAACATTTCATTTATAAGCTCAAGTATATTAAACCAAATCTGCAAATGACCAATCAAAACTCGGCGAAAGGCATATGTGGCCTGCACATTTCATTCGTCTCAAAACAAGCTCACCGACCGTGACCCAGTTGAAATACACCCGTCTGAAAGACCCGGCTAGCCTACTAGGAAGTTTAAAAATAAATAGACAGGTAGAAAGCCAACATTTTTCTCTATTTCTTCAAACACTGTAATATTAATCCATGTCTGTCAGCCCAAGGCCTCTACAGATGAAATCTGGACCTAATCAGCCTGGTGGCTTCAGAGTAGATAGAGATCCGATTTTCAAAAAAAAAAAAAAAAAAAAAAAAAAAAAGAGAGAAAAACTTTCAATCTCCCAGCTGAAGGATATTACCTGTGAAACTCGGGCCCAGTTAAGAGGAGATGTTATTTCAAAGTGTTGACGACAGACGACGACGACAACGGACAACAGCCTATCCTTTAAGCTTTCCTCGGGCCTTCGGCTCTGGTGAGCTAACTAAAAAGTAGCAAAATTGATATCGACATGGTAAGTTGGTTGGTTGGATATTTTGGGTTTCGATGGGCCTTTGAGACAGTCTATATTTGGCCGTCTCCCAGAGAGAGGGAGAAAGAAATGAAGAAATGATTGAGGAGAGAAAATAATCCAAGTAAACCCCGCCCGGCACATACTGTAGACACAGTAGGCCCTTGTTCTACTTTTATCCAAATAATTAGGACGCCCCGGCACTGGAAGTTATAGCCAGCACCATAACCTGACCACCACCCTCGACATGGTAAGAAATACAGCCTAATTCGGTCTTCACTGTTTTTACAATTTCTTCCCTCAAAATATTTAGGCAGTTACGGTGAGCTTCACACTCTATTTATTGGTTAACTTCGCAAACAGTTCAGGTTAATTTTTTCTGACAAAACACATCACACACAAACAAGAATTCCAATAAGGAGCTGAAGCTCAACCGTAGGAGTGTGGATGTCATATTAGGTATCGTAAAATTCTATAAATTAGGACACCTGAAATAATTACCGTACTGTTCCTAAATGAACACTGCAGTAATACGACTAAAAGATGCAGATGGAACGGCAAACCGTGTAGACCCGGACCGGACTGCTGAGGAGCGGTCTGATTTGGGCCTGCACTGTTTGCTTAGACCTATCTGTCCCAATGTTTAGAATTTTTACGGTAATTAGCTTTTTGAAGTAACCGTGAATTATCAGCCTGCTACCCTTTATGGCAATATTTTGAGGCTGAATCATACTGACCATTTAGAAGGGAGATCAGAACTGGGGTCATTTGGAGCCGATCTCAAACTGTATCATGTTTGGCATTTAACGAGGAAATTAACGATTGATCACTCACGTGGACCCTGCCATTTTCAGTGAGACTCCAGCCCCTCAAGGGGTCAACAGGGGTCAGTCTCTTATTGTAGTGATCAAGTATCAACTTGAAGATTTCGACGAGAACTGTAGCCTCTGATGACTGCTTCCAGCCTCTCTATCTAATGAGACATTAGGGGTCAGCCTGAACATAAGCTACTGCTTCGAAAAAATCCAGTCTTTGAAAAGAACTTTAAGAATTGGTGTCATAAATGGACTTCCGCCTTCTCTATGGCGCGCAGATGAGGATGGGATAAAGATCTGGAGGTGGAGAGGATTGAGGGTGATACAACTTCGACTACGAAACACAAATATATCCTAACCCTTTGAATGGGGATGCTAATTGATTCGTTGGTTGTTTCGGGTTTTAATGGCCCTTTGTAATAGTATTTCAGTCTATTTCGAGCCGTCTCCCAGAGAAAGGGAGAAATAAAAGAAGTGTGATAGGCGAGAAAGAGAGATAGAGAGAGAAACAGCCAAAAAACATAATTCACACCTGCTGCAAGCACAGTAGGCTCTCGTCCTACTATTATCCTAAACAAAGGTCGCCCTGGCACTGACAGTTACCCAGCACAATAGTCCGACCCGACCGTCTGCAGGGGGGAGACTTAAATAAGTCAGTAAGTTGACAGTAACTATAAAGCCTTTCAGAAATTTCAGGAATATATCTAATATAATTTTGTACATTGCTATATTTATTTTAATTATTTATTTTTTTTAATTTTCTATAGTGCTAAACATCCTGATACCTGTCTGTCAGCATACACGTGGCAGAAAGGTTAACACTCCCAACAATTGATCATAGATTCACGAGCTCGGGTCCATCAGATTGCGAGATTCTGTCAATCTACCTTTATATGATCCAAAGCTACCTCAAATACCATTTGGGTGAAACCTCAAGCCAAAAATTAATAATTCAAAAATTAATAATTCATAAATCATGCGAACCGAACTACCAACTAAATGTTTTGTACCACTTCAGAAACTGAGGGTGAGGTTGGGCCTGTAAAATCGATTTAAGCCCCCCAGTAATTCATTACTGACCGTTCCAAGGCGGTAGTTCTGTTGTGGTTCTCTGTTGCCTGTTTTTGGTGTCAGAGTTTCTGTGATGTTTTACCTTATGTATGTTCTTATTATTTTTGGTTCGGTTTGGGTTGCTGAGTGGCCACCTTTTGGGAACAAGCTGCTCACTCGGTTGGCCATATGTTCTCTGTATCTTGATTATTTGTAATCTTAGTTGTTTCCAACTATGGTTTGAGGGCTGGATTTGGATTTTGATTGTTTCAGTTCCTGGTCTTTGCATACTTTTTACTTTTCTTAAAATAAATTATGAATATGCAAATATCGGGAAATCATTTTTTTTTAATATAACGTTAACGTTTTCCCCATTTAGTATAGAGGAAGCGGTGACGTGTGAAAATTTGAGATAAGTCACGTTGCCAACACTTGACGTACATATGTCGTGGCTTGATGGAGCCTTGACTTCTGGCGACGTCCCCCCAAACGAGACAATAAGAAAACGTCGCAATGACCTTGAATTTTCATTCTGTATAAGTTAAAGTTAAAATCGAAATAATTTTTGCTGACCGCTAAATTATCGCCGATTAACATGTGTTGTCGGACAGATACGGATATAAGTTTACTCCGACTTCGCCGTCGTAAATTAATATCCTGTGATCTGCCCTCAAACAACATGTATTAAGCAGCAAGTTTTTATCGGTAAGGAAAATACATTTCTAAAGTAAAAAAAACTGAAAATGAGGACACTAAAAATACTTTTTCGTTGTGAAATCGATTTTTGTTTCATCGAATGAACGCCAAACGCAGTGTTTTCAAGAGTGATGGTTACGAGTGAATAAAAATCGATGTTTTACTGAAACAAGTCAAATTTTCTGCTTCTTTATGATTTAAAATTGCAATAATTCCGTTTATTCCTGCGTCGAACATCACGACAGAGCACCATCTTTTAAAGCCGTTTTGCTTCATTTGATGCTTCCAGCATGTTTCCTGGATAGCATATTGGTTGTAAACAGTTTACTACTGGAAAATAACCGAAAATTCCATTTTGACAAATAATATAGATCTCAAGAAATTTACTGAGAACGAATCCATGGCGGCCTGACATCGCGTGCTAAAACTATGTTATATATTTTTTTTATTGACGTCATTAGGGTCATTATGACATGCAAACATGCGTGACGACATATATGTCACATCGCATACGGAATAGCAAATTGATTTACAAATGACTAACATGGCCGCCCTGCCCATATACAGTTAATACCTATAAAAATCTTCTCCCGAACCAATTGACCGACGGCCTTGAAACTTGGTATGTAGCCTTGGGTACTCCAGTCCTACCAAGAATATTCAAAGGATGAGCGAGCTTTGGTTGATCTTGACCTTTTTAAGACAATGTCAAAAATTGGAAAATGCTAGAATATATGATTTCAAGGAAAGTTTTGAAGACTTTGGCCTACAATTATTCAAATTATAACCTTGGGTTGACCTTGATATTTTTACGGCCAGGTCAGATTTGCTATTTGGTGATTTTATATGGGAAATGGGGAATGCTTAGATATGAGCTGATGGAATTTGTAGAAGATTTTGGTGCAAAATTAATAAATACAGTCAAATAAATGTGTGCATGGACATTGTTTTAGGAATAGAGGTCTAGGTAATTTTTTACCTTTCATCAATGCATCGCATATTTTGACAATTCCAAACTATCCGGTTTGTTCAAATAATGACCTTATTTTGACATTTGACCATTTTACTGAGTTGAGCAATTCAGGACTTTATGCTATGTTATGCTGTATGGACATAGAATATGCTTGACGTTTAACTAGCTCCAACTAAATAAATTTGCCAACCATGTCAACTAATGGATGCAAAAAGACCATGCAAAAGTTTAAAATGTAAAATGGATGCGATCACCGTCATCATCATTTTTTTCTTCTAAACCAGAACCGGAACAAAACTAGACTGACTTTATTCACGGGCCACCTTGGCCACAGGGATAAAACGTTGACTCTGAAACATTAGGTCTCTCGCCGCTGTGTATTCAAGCCTCGGCCGCGCATATCCCTTAACGTAGGAAGTCCATTTGAGATATCAGTGTATGAAACTTTGCAGGCTTCTTTTTCATGATATACAAATCATACTAGTATATTTTTTTTTTTTTTTTTTTTTTTTGTTTTGGTTTTGTGAACTTAGTCATTCTTCTTTTTCATTGTTTATAGAGATAGCTGTGGTAGAAGTTGTGCTCTGATATTTTTTTTCGCCGTAAGGACTTAGTCATTTTTGGACATTTAAGTTTCTTCGACAGTCTTGGTACTTTGAAAGCTTCTTTCAGATGATCAGTCTCTTGATGTGCATGTGGCTACGGGATTAAGGTCGAAAGGTTTGGGACATAGATTAATCGAATTTGCTTGTTTATCTCGGGCTTTTGGGAATTTTTAAGTATACCCTTGACATTTTATGCAAAGCGATCATGTATCAATATTTATAGCGTTTTGTTTTTAAACAGCCTGTTGATGTTCATTCTGTATTTGAATCTAGTTTAGTCAAGTCAATTCCAAGACGTACTTTAGTATTATTTGTTAGAGTTTAGAAAACCTTAACCATAGGCGAATTTATACCCTATCATCGCCACGAGAAATCTACAGATGCGTAGTCCTCTCAGAGCATCGATTAATTTATTGTCTGAGCGAACTGCGCATTATCTGGGCATGCAGTCTTGCATATTTTTTCCAAGCATACAGTCACAGGTCGGGGAGTTTAAGGTCGTTAATTTGCCTTTTTCAGAGCATTATTATTTTTCAGAACTGAAGTTGCAGGAAACTAAACATTCCAGACATGTTGTGTTATATATAAAAAAGAATGCCGTGGGATTGTACGTCTCGCCTGCTTTGTGGATATTTGTTGACCCCAAAACTACAGTGTATAAAGTCGTATTTTCCCGGCTTTATAGAATATTTGTTTACTCCAAACATGCAGTGCATAAAGTCATGTTACACGTAAACATAGAGCTTGAATATATGAAAGTTTGCAAATAAATGCACTTTATCAAACAGCATTTTACCTTGACCGAATTATATTCGATACCTTCAAATAGTTGCATCGTAAACAATTAAAAGAAAACCTCAATAAGTATGAAATAAATAAAACAAATATAATATACAGGTATATTAGTAAAGTTTTGTCAACAAGTTATGAATACATGTATTGCGTAGTTTACCTGAAAAAGTCCCTTTTTTAAACAAAAGGCCTTTAATATCACAAAACTACGTCACGTAAAGAGGTATATGATGCCATTCGCAAACAAGGAAGGCTTAGATTAGACAGCGCGCGTGCGCGGTCTGACCAGAGTCGTCCCTTTGCGCACTAACAAGCTATGATTTCTAGTGAATCTATCAAGCGAAAAGTGAAGAATATGGTCAGAATGCACGGGTGTACAGCTCAGTCGAGTTTTCACTCATATCGTCGCACACTAGAAAACAAACAAGGAAGATACGTTCTAAGAAAAGTAAACTCCGAGAAACAAGTTACACCCGTGTGGTTGAAAATGGTATATAAAGGCGAGTGCGGCAGTTCCCGATATTTTGCATCAGAAACTCGGAAGGTTGTGACTGAAGGTAAGATTTTTGTTAAACAAAATAAAACAAAAAAGAGAAAACTATAATAATAATGATAAAAATAGTAATAGAAATTAAATGAAGAAATAAATAAATTGATTAATAATAATAATAATGAAAACACTGGAAAATGCTATTTAATGGAACTGGTTTAAGAATGCGATAATGCGTCTAATAGGGTGCAGATGTAATGGCAGAGTAAACCTTTGTCAGACTGCTCCTGGTCTGCACTGTTTTTCCTCAGAAATATCTGTTCCATTACATAGATTTTTTTCAGCTGTATGTTGAATCAACTTTCTAAAACGATTCAACGTTGATGCAAGCTGCTTCGAGGTATAGACAGACCCGACCAGTACGCGGGCACTAACAGTACGCGGACACTTTTTGTGTTTGGCGTCAAATAAACTCTTTTAAAGATGCTAAATTCATCTGACCTTGTGACATTTTTTTCAAGGCGCCATTTCTTTATCACTTTTACATTTACACAACACAAGTACGAATTTGCAGGGCTGATGCAGACCGATATCATGATCGATGCTTCAGTTTGACTGCGCCAAACACGCAAACAGGCAAAGCAAACAGCCATGTAACAATATGAAATTAGAACAACCCTTTACGATGTCAATACGTCTTTGTTAACACATGTATCAATAATTTGATTAGCATTGCAGCGTATAAATGCCATCTCGGTTTACTTAGATTCTAAGGTGTCCGCATACTGGTATGAAAAGCCTGTTTGATACAACAAATAACATGACCTCAACAGCGTTACGTTGCGCATGCGCAGATGATTGGCGTGTTACTTTTGTCTATATTTAGCACAAGGACTTTCCTATACTGCATGCCCATCTGGTAGTCTGGAATACGTTGAATCTTAAACATTAGGTAAAACACCCCTAAAAGTGTCCGCGTACTGGTCGGGCCTGTCTACATCAGTCGTTATATGAATTGCTTCGGATAAAGATATCGGTATCATTGATGCTTACAAAGAGAACCGATCCGTCTGCGACGCGCAAGCTGATCATGATCTCTGTTGTTTGCTGAAGGTTCATTAGTCTGTTAAGTAATTAACAACATATACCAGCAGTTTTCATTTGTGAGATAAATTCTATGACATCACCATTGCTGGTTTTAGTGCTTTGAATAGCATCATGAACAATGAAAAAAAGGCTTTGGGGTGCTCGACTGAGCGTTTCGTGCTTCTTGATTCTTAGCGTGAGACAGTGTTTCTATAGATAACAGCTTCATGCTAAGAACCGTATTCAACTGGGCGTCCGTGCTTCACGATTCTTAGTTAGAAGCACGCTAAGAATCGTGAAACACGAAACGGCCAGTCGAATACGCCCAGTGTCGCAAACATTCGACACTTTTCGCACTGATCTCTGGCATTTCTCGCGAGAAAGCTGGAAAATATTTCATTCGGGTACAATGTAACTTCGCCGGGCACTATCCTTTCAAGCTATATTGGCCAGCTTTATCCAAAACTGGATAGTGCCCATAAAACAAGGGGTCATAAGAAGCCATCGTTTACCTTTCGTGATAATGACTTGAACAGCCTATTATTATTATTATTACACAATGTCATCCGAATATGGAGAAATCTCGGCAGTTAATCGTCACTCGGAAACGGAATTTTGTTTTTGTCTGAATCTTAGTATTGCCTCAGTTGACAAATGTGGAATCGGGTAGCGGTACAAGTTATCGTAATAGAAGTTACAACTCCCATCTGTAACACGTAAAATATACTGAGCAAAAAACATCACGGTTCGGAATGATATTCCTGGGTCTCTGTTACATGTAAAGGATTTTCAATGACATGGTCATTAGGCAGTTTTGGTTCTGCTTGTAATTATCTCCAAATTCAAAATTGTGAGTTCGATGATTGGATCACACTTGTCTTTCAAATGACACTACCCCTAAAATCAAAGTGGTGCAATAATTTTCACAGCACTTTAACTTTGAGGGTAGTCTGTCTTGTTTTAATCTAGCTGGGAGCGATATGTTTAGCATTTAAACACTGATACCAAGGAAACGAATATCCTTGAAGGCAGACAGGCTTAATTTCGATACTAATTACCAGTGTTTAGAAATCGCACATTATAATTTTAATCCCTAACTTTTTTGGCCAGTATAAATCTTCTATTTTCAGATCAGACAGAAACAAGTAGCAATGCAAACTTTCGCTTTACTCACAGGTTTTGGAATCCTTGCTTTGGCAATAGGCAGCGCAGGTAAGATTTTATCAACAACAAAAAAAGGGAGGGGGGGGGATCTGTCAGATCTTACACAACTTACACAATATAGATGGATGGATGACGCGATTTTACGTGCTTTTCAACAGTGTTTTACTCATATAAGGACGATGGGTGGGTGATATTGAAATGTTTTTGCGCAATGGAAGTCCGTTTACGATTGAAAAGATTCCCGCTCAGAGCGGATCTCGAACCCGGGACCGCTAGATCAGCAGGCCAGCGCTTAATCTACTGAGCTACGGAGTTCCTTATGTATATACATGTACAATATAATAAACCAATGAGCTGCGACGCGTGAAAAGGATGCTTGTGACCTTTGCGAACAGAAAGGCTCAGCCCAGCCTGTGCGTCTGCATAGTCTGATCAAAACAGCACTGTCCGCACACACTGCGTAGGCCTATGGACGCCAAGGGATCTACATGCAAAAAAAGATGGTTGAAGCTAGACTACACGGATTCAGAGACCGGTTTAAGTCTTCGCTGTTGTTCGCAGATCATGTTACACGTTTTTGCACATCTAAGCCGTGACATAATATAACCAACGAAGTGGCATGTGCGCCCAGCGAAGACTCAGATCAGGCTGGGCATCCGCCCAGTCTGACCAGAGTTCGCGCTGTGCGCTTAAAGGGTAGTTAATGGTCTTAGATTCCTCCATGCCGAAAGTGAAGACTCTGATCAAGCTGAGCGAACTCCCAGACTGATCTGAGGTTTCGCTGGGTGCACAAGCCACATCGTTGTTTTTTCCGTGTAGCCGCTCATGTGTGTCGCGGCACACCTACAAAATTTAAGCACCATTCGCAAACACTGCAAAAACTTAGCAGGTCTTGTCTACAAGGTTGGTGATATTTAAGGCCGTCATGTTCTGTTTTTTTTTTTTTTTTTCGTTTATATTTTTCTTAAAGGAAAACACTCTCTTAAATATGAACACACTTCAAATTATAGATCTTGATTAGCAATTAAATTTGGTGAAAATTTCATGAAAGATAAGAAAGATATGAAGATTTTAAAAAATTAAAAAGGCGGTCTCGGAGGCCGCCATTTTAGAAGTCCCTGTCACGTGATAAATATTTAAATCTAGAATAAGAACATAAATTGCTTACTTTTACAGTATTATTTAGTTTTAATTGCTTTTTTATGAAGTAAAATATAGATTTATGCATTTCATTTATCTACAGTTTGTTTCAAACTAAAGCTATTTAGGATTTTCATTTTTGACTGTGAGTTTATGTCGTCATTGACTCACAGATTTGCTGGTTCCCAGCTCAACATTTTAATATCTTTAAACTGTCATATCTTTCTTATTTTAAGTCCGATTTTCATTAAATTTTTAGCAAATTTCATGTTTTATTAAAATCTTTAATTTGTGTCCAGCATGCATTTTAGTGAGTGTTTTCCTTTAAGGAAATTGCTGTTTGCTTCCCTGGACGGCGAAGCCTTTCTAAAGAGAAGTCTATTCTTAAAGTGAAGAATTTACTTCCAGGGGAGCGAACTCTTTTATAAGAGTTGACTCCCATAGAGAAAGGAGACAAAAATGAGCATGCCAGAATTGTTTCCCCTGAAAGTGTGTCTATTTACTTAAAATTCGGGACTGTAATAATCGAAGAAACACACTAGGTATTAGTATATGTCTTGCAAACGATCGTTCGTCTTCTCCGCTAACAGCGCTAAAATTAAGTTACCTGTACCGCCAATGTTTTACAGTAACGCCATCGTCCAAGAGTTCGTTTTAGAGTTTTTGTGAAGCGAAGATTCACGAGTGTATTAGCTGCAATAATGTATAGGCGCAACTCCAGCCGAAAGCAATATTAGTTGCCGGTAAGATTAGTCGTACTTAGCTGTGTTTCTATTTGAAAATAGCTTTCCAGTTGCATTGTATTGTATTGTATTGTATTGTATTGTATTGTATTGTATTGTATTGTGTTATGTTGTGTTGTGTTGTGTTTTGTTGTGTTGTGTTGTGTTGTATTGTATTGTATTGTATTTTATTTTATTTTATTGTATTGTATTGTATTGTATTGCATTTCTGGCATTGTACTGTACTGTATTGTAGATAGCTGCACATCAACTAATGGCACTGACTGTAATCCTTGCGGAATAGCTGGAAAATGGGTCAACGATTTGGGTTCCAAAGCCGAATTTTCCTGCGAAGACGGATTCCTGAGCGGAAAATATAACAGCAAAGTAGGGACAGCTGAGGACTATTACTTTCTCTCAGGCCGATACACCATGGTGGGGCCAAACCAGAAAGACGCCATCGTGGGGTGGTCAGTCGCGTGGAACAATAAATTTGGAAATTCTAACTCCACCGCCAGCTTTACAGGAGCATACTATTCATCCAATCAGACGATTTACACCACATGGATCTTGACCGGATACACCGCTTTTGCAGACAAATGGAGGAACAGCCGTGTCGGGGTTAATGTATTTACAAGGCAATGAAACGTTAGAATCTTTGTGCACATTAAACACAGAATTAAATGACCTGATAATAATTATTTGTTTGAAGAGATCTGAAGTTTCTGTTAAAAGAGTTTCAGTTTGTAATGTCATTGAAAAATTGGCGGAGCATGCTTATTATACTTTTTGCCATGCTCCGGAACCAATGACATCGTATGTCTGTTACCATAGCAACTGAGAGTTCATATTGCTATCTAAGTGGCGTCATCGAGACGTTAGTCATTCAAGTTACTATGCACATCAGTTGGTAATTCCGTAGTTGCTATAGTAACAGATCTAAGTCATCATCCCACTTATAATTCGAGAGGAGCATGGCATACAGTGTATGCCATTCTCCTCTCGAATTATAAGTGAAATGCTTCCTGAAATTCATACAATGGTAATGTGTGATGTTCTAAAACCTAAAATCCATTCTCAAATATACTCGAAAAAAGTATTAAAGGGTCAAACTTTTACCCCGCGATTTCTGGAACATTTCAAACATTTGGTAGAATAAATCATTTCCACCTTCCAGTTCTTTCATTTTACAAGTTTCATACACGTGAAGTTTGAAAATATAGCCTTTATCTTGACCAAGTCCAGACTTCAATTCACACTACCCTCAAAATCAGAGTTGTTTGAAGTCCATAGGGAACAAATTCACCAAAATTTTCAATTTCGCCAATTCATGATTTTTTTGAAAAATTGCTTGGTAGTCATCAAGTTTAATCATTTTTAAGGTCAGCAAGCTATAAGAAGTTTAAAACTCATTGTAATTTTAAAAGTTATTCATGACCAAACTGACACACTATCAATTCTCTATGGGAATTCAAACAACTTTCATTTTAGGGGTAGTTTGACTTAAAGCTTGACCTCGGTCAAGACTAAGGCTATACGTTCAATTTAATATTAATATTTTTTTTGAGTATATAATTCTCTGTTATTAGCATTGCACTCCATGGACTTAAGGTGTATGGGTACATTGTAGAGGGAAGCATCTCTACCTTTTACTTTTTTTCACCTCATCCAGGGTTGCCACGGTGAGGGAAAAACAACTGGAAAATGAATGTTTTTCAGGGCAGGGAAAATTCAGGGAATTTTAGAAAAGACTTAAAATGTCAGGGAAAGTCAGAGAATTTGAAAATTAATATCTACAGCAGTCGTCAGACAATATCCGTATTATGTTTAAGGGTAAAACATGTACTTTCTAGAGAGATAGTCCAGGCACATCATTCTTCTGCCCCTTTGGGGGCTATTCTACAAAAATAATCTGCTTCCTGGGTTAAGCGTAGCCCTCATTTTCCAATACATTTAGCTAGATGTTGAAGTGAAGAGTAAAATTAACTTTTGAGTGCGTAAAAAGGGTATGGAAAATGTAAAATGTCAGGGAAAAATCAGGGAAACGTCAGGGAATTGGAGGATAAGTGGCAGCCCTGTATCCTCTCAATAGGGGGTTAACTCTTCAAGGAAATAAAAAAACAGTTTCTTTTAAGGGCTGATCCCTTTTTATACCCCGCCACACGTTAGTGACGGGGTATTATGTTTTCCCGCTGGCTGTCCGTGTGTCTGTCCGTCCGTCGTACGTACGTCTGTTTGTCCGTCTGTCCGTCCGTCCGTGAGCACTTCGTTTCCGTTCGATAACTTGAGTATTTATTAACGGATTTTCTTCAAACTTGGCATATGAATTGGCCTTGGGAATATCTCGGTTGGGATTGTAAATGGGCAAATTTCGATATCTTATGACAGAGTTATTGCCCTTGTCAGTTTCACAAAAGTAGTTTTTGGTCTGTTATTCCTTTACACTTTGAAATATCATGATGAAATTTCACAGAAATGATTTAAATAATATATTTTTTCTGTTGTTAGCAGAATTTTGTCCACCAGGGTTATCTTCCCCTGCCCCGGGGCTATATACATGTATAAAATCATGAAAAATCTGTATTAAATCAGGGTTGAAAGTGATTTTCGTGAAACTTGCTATAGCTTATCGAAACAATAAAAGCTTTCTGTCATGATCAAAATTTTGTCCCCAGGGGTTATCTGCCCCTGGCACAGGGCTATATACATGTACAAAAACATGAAAAAACATGAAAAAATCCATATTAAATCTGAGTTTTGATATATCTTTATGAAATTTCACAGCAATGATATGAGTAACATAAGCTTTATTTTACAACCAGAATTTAGTCCAGCAGGGTTATTTGCCCCTGCCACAGGCATACATACATGTATAAAACGTGAAAAAAACAACCTATCAATCATGAAAAAAAAGCTATGAAAGGTTTGCAGTGGCGGGGTATTACGCAGTCGTTTACGATGCTTTTATTTATAAATGCAGCGCCGGTTATAAAACTTGAGAATAATCTCAAACTCAAAATAAAGCACACTCGGAAGCAGCCAATCAGTGTGCTTTACTTTGAGTTTGAGAATGTACTCAAGTTTTATAACCTCCGGGACGGGAAAGCAAACTGGAAACAGCTAAAGATGATCCGCTGTGTAAATTCGGCGATAAACATTGAAGTGTACCCATACACTGTAAGAGGGTTTCCATAAAAGCAGAGACACGACAAAACCAACAAAGTGACATTGCGCCATGCAAAGACTCAGAATTTACCCAGGGTAAAAGTTCAAAGGGTTTTGAGAGTCCGAACTAGCTCCATACACACATGATGGCTGCCCAGGCCGATCTGAGTCTTCGCTGGGCCTATAACTTTAAGATCTTCCATCCTCGTGGGAAAAAAAAAACGCTGCTACTTGGAAAACTATGGTGGCTAGTTTGTGCCATTTCGTGTTTTCGCGATGAAAGGACGCCACATTGAAAGAAGAAATGACGCCGATGCAAAGAGACAATAAGCCATGCGAAGAGACGAAATAATGCCATGTAAAAAGACGAAAAGATGAAACACGCCACGTGAAAAGACGGAAGTTTTAGCGCGAAGACGAAAGAATGCTATGCCAAAAAACTTCATTTGAAACTTTTATTTTGTCGTCATTTTGCATGGCGTCTGTTCGTCTTTTCGCATGCCATTATTTTGTCTGTTCGTCTTTTCCCCTGGCATTTTTGCGTCTTTGTGCGTGGTGTTATTTCGTTTTTTTCTTTTCGCATGGCGTTATTTCGTCATTCTCTCTTCTCGCGTGGCGTAATTTCGTCTTTTCGCATGACACTTTTTCGTCTTTTTTGTCTTTTTGCGTGGCATTATTTCCCCGCAAAAAGATGAGATGACGCCATGCGACAAGACAAAATAACGCCACACGAAAAACGAAATAATGTCATGCTAAAAAAAGACGAAATAACTCCATGCGAAAAGACGAAAAGATGAAATAATGCCGCGCATTAAGACTCAATAACGCCATGCAAAAAAAAAAAAAAAAAAAATAAAAAAAAAAAAAATAGAAAACGAAAAAACGAAATAACTATTACGCCACGCCAAAAGACGAAATAATGTCACGCGAATAGACAAAGGGATATCACGGGAAAAAAGACGACAAAATAAAAGTTTCAAATGACATCTTTTCGCATTGCTTTTTTCGTATTTTTGTGCTGAACTTTCGTCTTTTCGAGTGGCGGATTTTGGCTTTTCGTGTTTTTTTGCATGGCATTATTTCATCTTTTCGCATGGCGTTTTTTCGTATTTTCGCCTTTTCGCATGGCTTCTTCTCATCTTTTGTCTTTTTGCATGGCGTAATTTCGTCTTTTCGCACTAGTGCTTTTTCGTCTTTTCGCCTTTTTGCATGGCTTTTGCATGGCTTCTTTTCATCTTTTGTCTTTTTGCATGGCGTCTTATCGCCGCAAAACGACAAAGACGAAATGCCACAGACCAGCCACCATAGAAAACTGGAGTTTCATGGAGCTAATGCTCATTTGCTTCGGTGCCAAGACTTCTTATTCCTAACTACTTTTGTAATGTTTTCACAATTGCCCTTACAAAACTATGACAGTTTCAGCGCCGAAACCGCCCCAATAAGACGCCAATCCTAGAAACGACCTTTTTTTACGAAACAGCGATTGTGGATAGCTACTGATACGGAGTGCTTGCCAACTGCCTAGCCTGTCAAAACAAAATTTATGAACGCTGCATGACAACATACAAGGGATGAATGACTTGCGATTTTATGTACATTTCAATAGTATTTCAGCCATATCAGGACGATGGTAAGGTGAAAATGAAAGGCAATGTGCAATGGAACCCCGTTTATGGTTGAAAAGATTTCCGCCTCTGGGAATCGAACTCTAGACCGCAAGATCAGCAGGCCAGTGCTTAGCCCAGTGAGCTCTAGTACCGAGGCTCCTGACAACATACTAAGGAATTGTGGGTTCGAATACACGAGCAAGCACTTGTTTTCTCTTTAAAGCCATTTTAAGTTTTAGTTGGTGCTCAAATAAATAATAATAAAAAAAGATCGAATCAGCGAAGCTATACTAATTTAGTGTTTGCCATCATTTTCATTGAGACTACTCTTTTACAGATTGTCCTAAATAGGGTTCGAGCATACATTCAATTCCAATTTCATAAATTCCTGGGGATTTTTGCGAACCTTCGAAACGTCGATCAGCCCGCACAGATACGGACTGGTCTGTGTCCTCTCTGCTTGCGCTGTCGTCGTTCGGCTCCAATGGGCTATTAAAAAGCTGGCGCCCATTTAAAATGTTTAATTTGTTGAAATATAATTTCAGGACTGAATGGCAAGATGTTCCACAAGTCAACACTACAAGGTATGGACTAGGGTCATTTTTTCTTTTATACTTTTATAGTTATAGAGATTTCTCGGTGAAATCGAAACTGGTAATCTCACTGTTTCAACAGTGAAATTACAATGTATCACTTTCGATTTCACTGTTTCAGAAAAAGGATTTTTGTGAAATAGCCTCAATTTTTTTTGTAGTTGATTCATTGGCTAAATCTTATCTGGCTTGACAAAATTTACGTCACGCATGTTTGTACGTTATTACGACGTTAATGACGTCACTTAAAGCGCCAACGTAACATTGTTACTGCACGCGACGTCAGGCCGCCTAAGTCTCCTCTAGGCATTCTTTCTTGGCAAATGTTTTGAGATCTGTTTATCAAAATAATATTTGAAGCTATTTTTCAGTTGCAAACCTGTTTCCAACCAATATCATACCCAATAAACACGCTGGAAGCATCAAATTTGACTAAAAAACGGCAAGAAATAAAGTTGTATTTCTGTTGTGATGGCTGACGCTCTTGAATAAACAAAATTAGTGCGATTTTCAAGCATAAAAGAAATAGAAAATTTGACTTTTTCAGTGTAACATGAATTTTTATTTCACTCATGAACACCAAAAGTGTTTGCCACTCGTGAAAATACTGCTTTAGGTGTTCATTCGGTGAAATAAAGATCGATCTTACACCAAAAAAGTCAAATATCCTCTATATAATCGTAAGCACCCTGAATAATAATAGGACATCGTACGTAGCCGATTAAGTTACGATAACTGAGTACATCTCCAAGTTTTCCGCAATTTTACAAAGGGGAAAAACTTTTGTGACTGCCCATTTGCTTCCTTGGATGACAATTTTTTTTCCAAAATGGAGTCAATTCTTAAAGGAAAGAATTTGCTCCTGTAGGAGCAAATTCTTCCCTTTTAGAGTTGACTCCTATTGAGAAAGTTGGCGAAAAGAAAATTGGTAGAGTTACTTTTGTTGAATATGATGAAGGCTGAGATGGCGTCTTTCCCAACAGTATTCCAGTCATATCAAGAGGATGGGAGGGTGAATATGAAGAGCTCTATCAAAGGAAGCGCTCGGAATGTGTACCCAGTTACCTTAATTAGCCTAAAATTGTAAACAGCTGATTGATCTGATGGATCTTTGTCAAACTGTTTTCACCTTATTTATTTCAAAATTTGACACAGTTGATATTTCTGTTGGCAGCTTGTCAAACTGTTTTTGGTGAAATGAAAACGGCAAAGCATACAGACTGATAATTCCTTTAAAAAGCATTTTAACCTGTGTCAACAATATTTCTTTAAGTACTTCTGGCACAGTATTAAAGTGTAATTTGTTTTTCTGCCATTCCAATAGGGGAACTCTATTGTAACTTTTTGTTTGCTTCCATTTTTTTTTAAACTTCCTAGGTTTTTGTTACTTCCTGTTTGCTTCCCTGGTTTTTATATTTTCCTGTGTGCTTCCCTGGTTTTTATATTTTCCTGTGTGCTTCTCTGGTTTTTATATTTTCCTGTTTGCTTCCCTGGTTTTTATATTTTCCTGTGTGCTTCTCTGGTTTTTATATTTTCCTGTTTGCTTCCCTGGTTTTTATATTTTCCTGTTTGCTCCCCTGGTTTTTATATTTTCCTGTTTGTTTCTCTGGTTTTTATACTTTCCTGTTTGCTTCCCTGGTTTTTATACTTTCCTGTTTGCTTCCCTAGTTTTGCGATTTACTGTTTGCTTCCCTCGTTTTTATGACTTACTGTTTACCTTCTGGTTTTCGTGACTAACTGTTTGCTTCCCTGTTTTTCTGAATTACTGTTTGCTTCCCTGTTTTTTTTTTTTATTACTGTTTGCTGGCCTGGTTGTTTCCTGCCAAATGCTCCCATTTACCTTAGGGGTTATTTGGCAACGTGATGGATGGATAATTTGCCAGTTTACGTCCTTTTCAACTGTATTTCAGTCAAATCAGGCTCCGAGGTTATAAAACTTGAGTACATTCTCAAACTTAATTCTCGGAAGCAGCCAATCAGTGTGCTTTATTTTGAGTTTGAGATTATATAACCTCGGACCCAGAACAATAGGAAGGCGATAAAAAGACTGTGTGACATGGACCTTTGTTTACGATGAAAAGACTTTCGCCAGCAGCGCAAATCGAACCCGCCACCGCTAGATCTGTAGATCAGTAGGCCAGCGCTTAACCCGCTGAGCTACCAAGCCTCCTTTGGCAAAGTGTACCCCATATCGTCACACAGGCGTGAAACCTAAGGTAAAGTACACATTGCATTCTGGCTATGCAAAGGCGATTGTTCCCGGCATAGTGGAAGAGAAAGAGGCAGTCGGAACACGAGATGGAAAATAATAATAATAATAATAATAAAGGGTCAGAAATTAACTTTGTCAGTACAACTAGCTAGAGAAGCTGAAACAGAGCCAGGTGCAGGGGCGTAACTAGGGGCAATTTCATAATACGCACAACCATGTTTTATTCTCTACTTCTTGAAGAGACAGCTAGTATTTCAGCCACTTTGGTAATCGGTATTGAAATCTTGTCTAATTTATAAATATTCAGCATGCAAATATGCAGGTGCGTTTTGAAATTTTGTCAATTTTGACAAAATTTCAATACGCACTTGCGTATTTGCCGTATAGGTAGCTACGCCCTTGAGGTGGAGAGATTGTTGCAGTCATGAAGGTGTCCAAATGACCTTGTTAGGCTATATAGGATAGGCTAAACTACGCTAGTGGGAACTGACATTGGTCGAACCTTTTAAAAGTACGACCAACGTAAGTCTACATACTCTTACATGTTATTACAGACTTTGTTGTATTTTTTTTCCAGCCCAACCAGTGGAGCCAGACAGTTGACATTGCTTTTGTGGACATCTATGCTGTGTATGACTGTGTATGCCTATCTTGTTTATCAACTTTGAGTGACACACGAGGGATGACCAGCTAACATACTGAATTAAGCATTCAATTCTTTGTGACTTGGTATTACTGAACTACTGATAAAAGGTCCTTAAATTCGCAAGCCATCTATCCATGTAAAGAAATCTAGTTTTCCGTAAATATTTCACTGCGTAGTTATCTATAATCAATCTATTTTAAAGTTCTCTTCGGAAACCACCCGGACAGCAAAACAGGAAAATAACCTGCACATCAAGCGGTCTGGTTAGGACCCTGATTCCTTTATTAAAACTGCGCACGGACTTCGCTTTTCTCATAACGTAGACTTGTAGATTTTTTTGACACTTGGACTCTTTTCTGTATTGGGGACTGGTACCGTAGTTATGCGAAGGGTGGATTCGGCATTGGGGCACCATACTGATTCTGGCTTAAGGTGGTGATTTATGGTAAATGTAAAAATCTGCATAAAACCATAAAAAGTAACGTATCTCCCTGAAAGTTAGCAGACTTCTTATTTTTGTTGTTCTATACAGTTTAGAATACAAAATAGACGTACATGCTGCTTAAAAAAGTGTTTTTATTAGGAAAGATCAAAGGGTAGTTTTCTGCGCAATAATAAAAAAAATAACATCATTATTGAAAATTTATGTAGTACTGAAGGTGCGTTATTGCATAATGAAGAGCGACCTAGCAAATATTTATTCAAACTCTTTCTCAAATTGTAATGTAGACCAGGTGAAAACGGTAGCTTTTTCTCAAATGTTCAACCATGTACAAGGTAATGTACACTGGATGCATTTATTAAATATAGGCTAGGCAAGCATACCTATGTAACACCTACAGTATAAATAAACATTACTTACATGATCACTGGTGTGTAGATGAAATTGTTCAACCTTGTTAAAATAGTCTCAACCGTTTCACCTGTGTGTTTTGACAAAAAAAATTGGACACAGACCGCATCTTTTTTCATCTGCTCAGCCTGATAATGTGTGAAATAGTTTGAAAAATAATTGCTAGCTCGCTCTCCATTATGCAACAAGGAACTCTCAGCACTAAGTATATTTTAAATAACAATATTATTTTTTCAGATTATTGCGCACCAAATAACCCTTTGATATTTCCTTATAAAAACACTTTTTAACATTAACAAATGCTGCATTTTGGGAGTCTGAATTGTGAGAAACAACATAAAGAAGGCATATGCAAAGTTTTGGAAAGATCAGTGGTATTTTGAGTGTTTTATGCAGATTTTTGTCGTTGCCCCAAATCAGTGATTATCACCACCTTAAAGAAGGCAATAGCCTGCTTTGTTATGCAATGGATGCTGGATTTTTATTTTATTTTATTGTTTTTTGTTTTTGTTTTTGTCTTTTGTGTTTTCCTCATGAGGAAACTATAGAAAGCACACAAAAGCGATAACCTTTACATTCATGATCACTATGTATTGCCATGTAGATATGGGTAATACAATAAATGAGCCGCGACACGAGAAAACCAACAAAGTGGTTGTGCGCCCAGCGCTTACTCAGATCAGCCTGGGCATCCGCCTAGTCTAATCAGACTCTTTGCTAAGCGCTTAAAGGGTAGCTAAGGGTCTAAGCTACCTCCATGCGGACAGCGGAAGACTCTGATCAGACTGGGCGGATGCCCAGGCTGATCTGAGTCTGCGCTGGTTGCACAACCACTTTGTTGGTTTTCTCGTGTCGCGGCTCAATTACAGGCGACTCTCTTTATCTCAAACACTGATGTCTCAAAGTAAATTTTAATATCAAAGAAAATAGTTGGCCACATTTCCTATTTTTCTTTACATTTCACCCCCTGTTATCTCAAACTACTGGTACCTCATAGTAAATTGTCTGGGACCAGAAATTCTTCTTTCAGATAACAGTAGTTTGAGATGAACTTCGACTTTGAGATATAGAGAGTTGTCTGTATAACCCCATTTGCATATATGAGTTACGACACGAGAAAACAAACAAAGTGGTTGAGCATCCAGCGCAGACTCAGATCAGGCTTATCAGAGTCTTCGATGTCCGCATGGAGGTAGCTTAGACCCTTGACTACCCTTTAACTGCTTAGGGAAGAGTCAGCTCAGACTGAGCAGATGCCCAGGCTGACCCGAGTCTTCACTGGGCAGCACAACCACTTTCAAAAATTGTTTGTTTTCTCGTGTAGCGGCTCATATTAGTTAGTGGATTTTGGATTGGCATTTCTTTAAAAGTTATGTCCAAGCGGCAATCATGAAGTTCCTACTTGCTATAATTATTGAGCAAAATCCATTTCTCGAGCTATTACGGTCTGAAAGGACTCTGTGAACCAATACTGGGAGAGTAATAGTAACATTAATCTACATGTTCCAAGATAAAGGTTTTCTCAAATATTCGTTTGAATTACATTTTTTTTAAAGTTTTTTACTGAATGCTTCGGGTGAAATAATTACAACAAACTACATATTTTATTGTTATATTATATTATTTAAAGTGGTAAATACATTAAATAATATTTAAATAATACTTTTGAAAAGTATTATAACAATGTAATTATCAGTCTTATACAAACACATTTACTTGTGAGGTTCTTCATTAGCTTGGTTACATGGTTTCTCTAAATCGTTTTACCATATGACGTCGCTGTTATTCAGTGGATAACGTCGTGTCATAAAATTCGTATGACCACATGTGTAATAACACTTTGGCGCATACAAGTAACGTCATTGTCAACATCCATGTCAACAATGCGTTAACTTTTCTTATTGAAATAATGTTCAGTGTGAAGGCATTAAAACCCCATTTTAAAAGGTCATATGATAAACAGAATCTTACACTCGTGGTCATTTCATATGAAATGACCACTGGTGTGAGAACCTCTATTTATCATATGACGTCGCTGTTATTCAGTGAATAACGTCGTGTCATAAAAATCGTATGACCACACGTATAATAACACTTTGGCGCATACAAGTAACGCCATTGTCAACGTCCATGTCAACAATGCGTTTTTGTATTGAAATACTGTTCAGTTTGAAGGCGTCGAAATCCTATTTTAAAGGATTATATGATAAGCAGAATCTTACACTCGTGGTCATTACATATAAAATTTATGAAACTCGCCGAACGTGTAAAACTCGTGTAAAATCCTCTATGTATTATAAAGTTCAAAAAGGCTGAGCCACAACAGAGAAAGTATAGAGAATAAATTACAAAAGACTGTCCTTAGACAACATTATTATTATTTGGATGTGAGAGTGTTGCACATAAGTGGACAAACCAATGTTTGATATAAAATTCAAATTGTTCCCACTATATAAAATGACAACGGGCGGTATTACTGCAAATAAATTCAAAGAGTCATACTGTATTTTTGTCCATTATTCAGACTGAAGTTAAACCGCGCACATTAACGATTGTATATGTTAAAATATGTTCGTAACGTTATTTATAACGTTTTTTTATTGTACGTTTTTGCTCTGACGTTAATTATTAACGTTATTTTGCAGTCTCTTGAAGATCTACATCTAGTAGGAAAACGCCTGAGAATAATAATGTAATCAAAGGCTCTTTCTCTTTTTTGTACTTTTTTGCATTTTGAAATACAACTTTTTCACAAATACGTTGATGTCGAAGTATTTATTTCCTAACTGATTTCATCTTGAAGAATTTCCAAAGCCACCATATTATTGTTTACCTGTTGTTTACGTACATTTCAGAGAAACAAATCTGATGGTGCAAATCTTCAAGACTAACCTGGTCAGTCAATAGATACATTCTTTAACAGAGTGTCTTACATATATAAATACCTTACATATATGAATACATATAAATATAATCAGATATAATATGCCTCTCTGCATATAATATCTAAAAGCATATAGTGTGTAAACTGAGGTCAAACATTGTCATTATGAGCTCTTGCAAAATTCAGCACATATGAAACATAAATATTAGATCATACGTGATATATAATATAGAAATATATACAACTTTATCAGGGGATATGTTTTAAAGACATACGTCTGGTCCTAATGAGAATTGGTCCTCATTACAACAACCTTTTCCAGCTCCTTACAGCAAATGAGTTTCTTATTTAAGTGATTATAATTGTCACAAAATGAGCCGCGACATGACAAAACTAACAGTGTGGCATGTGCGCCCAGCGAAGACTTAGATCAGCCTGGGCATCCGCCCAGTCTTATCAGAGTCTTCGCTGTCCGCATGCAGCTAGCTTAGACCCTTAGCTACCCTTTCAGTGGAGAGCGAAGACTCTGATCAGGCTGGGCGACTGCCCAGGCTGATCTGAGTCTTCCTTGCTGGGCGCACATGTCACTTTGTTGGTTTTCTCATTTCGTGGCTCAAATTATAAAATTTCTCAATTGTTGACTCTACCTCTATGAAAGAATAGGTTGTCTTTAGAACCCAAGCTTTTTCTTGTCTAAAATCTCCATACTACAATAATCGGCCATTAGAGGGTTGTGCAGTCCAAAGTCTTGAACAGGTATATGCAAAACGTATCCGTATACTAACATACTCGTTTCTGCGATAAAACCTTATGAATTTCATGAAATTTGCATTATATTCTTACATACAACCACACTCAAACTCACAGAGCATTTTCATACATCTTGTTATACGAATACAATCTCTAAGACAACAATAATTATACAAATACGCACAGAAGCAAACAGAGGTCCTACCCCAACATGGGTCGAAAAATATATTCAGAAACAAATTTGAATTTCACGAAATTTGAAACTCTTGTTTTTGAAAGAATTTAAGTCTAGTGTTGGTCTGACAGAGGTACCATTCGATTGCGACGCTCAGTTCTCGAGCTGGTCGGCACAGCCAGTATCAGCCCTTTGTTAGTTTCAGAGTCATTTGGAGATCCGACCTTTAGACTTTAAAAATGCATACAGATCTTGATATGAGCCGCGACACGAGAAAACCAACAATGTGGTTGTGCGCCCAGCGCAGACTCAGATCAGCCTGGGCATCCGTCTAGTCTGACCAGAGTCTTCGCTGTCCGCATGGAATTAGCTTAGACCCTTAACTACCCTTTAAGCGCTTAGCGAAGAGTCTGATCAGACTGGTTTGATGCCAAGGCTGATCTGAGTCTGCACTGGGCGCACAACCACATTTTTGGTTTTCTCGTGTCGCGGCTCATATATGTGACTTATGATCTAAATCGCAAATAAGACAGCTTTGGAAAGATTCCAAGTCTAGAATGTTTTGTTTCTGATCTAACAAGGCCAATTTTGATGCTGTAAAGTCCTGACACCATATATCTCTATGTTTTAACATAAACAAAACTGATAATAGCTGCACAGGATACTTTTGAAATGCACCAAATAATGATTTTTAAAGTATCCTTGTAGCTAGCTTAATTATATATAGAGGATCTTACATGAGTGCTCATGTATTATTGAATTTATTAAACAAGTTGGGGAAAACGATAAGATGCCAGGCTTTGCCGAGCATCTTATGGTTTTCCCCAACGAGTTTAATAAATTCAATAATACAGGAGCACGAATGCAAGATTCTATTTATCATATGACACTAAAATTGCATTTTATTAGCAAAATTTGCACTAAAACGTCACGATTTCGCCATTAGAAAACGCGACGTTTTTATGGATGTCAACGTCTAATGTTACGACGTAATTTGCATATTTACTAGTGGATTATGGTTTTTAATGCATGGCTTTATTACACTCTCAGATGCGACGTCATATGATAAAAACTGATAACACATGCTACAAAGATCATTACTATTGGATAATATATAGATCGTCTTTGTGAAATATACACTCGGACTTAAATTCATTGAAATAATGTTATTTGGGAATTGAAATCACTATTTTGAACTCTCATTGGGCTATCATAGACATTAGCTTTATCTAATGTTCGTGAAGCTCGAAGGGCTTCTCCTGAACACTAGACTGAGGTGGTGTTTTTGTCGCCCGATGCAATCTGAGAATAATAATTTCAATATCTTTATTTACAACTTAATTTATAAAACCTAATTTAATATATTTTACTACCCAACATGAAAAAAGATATTTGAAGAACGGATATTAAGTACCCTTAACGTCAGATGACACCAAAACTGACGCTCTAAAAAGCGTTTCGTGAGGTCAAAGTTTCTTAAAAAAAAGTCTTTTATTCGCTAACACGCCGAAAGAAGGTGCTTCATCTCCGCCCTGTCTTTTAATTCTATCGAAAAATGACAATTAACAAGTTAGTGCTTTTGCTTCATTTCAAACATAACAAAAAACCCTTGGTCACACATGCTTGTCCTACTCTAAGTTTTAAATGTCTTGTAAAATGCTTGAGAGAGCTGTGAGCGGTGATTTATCTTTTGAACATGTTAAAAGATACCTACGGCCAGCAGAAAGTTTTGAATGTACGAACCGTGAGGTAGTTCAACACTTTTAAGGTACTTTAACTACTGTTGCGAAGAGGTAACATACCAAAACGTACATGTACCATAATGTAGAGGTAGTCACAGTCAAACAGAATGTATGGCAAGCTGCAACAGTAAAATACTTAAGGTTCATTAAAGTACTGTCAAGTAGGTTATTTCTATGCATGTTTCTAAGTATACTAAGTGAAACAATCGAAGGATATCAAAATTCAGTCATATTTGTGATGCCCAACAAACAATGTACCAAATTAGGTATGCATGTATATATACGAATACAATCTCTAAGACAACAATAATTATACAAATACGCACAGAAGCAAACAGAGGTCCTACCCCAACATGGGTCGAAAAATATATTCAGAAACAAATTTGAATTTCACGAAATTTGAAACTCTTGTTTTTGAAAGAATTTAAGTCTAGTGTTGGTCTGACAGAGGTACCATTCGATTGCGACGCTCAGTTCTCGAGCTGGTCGGCACAGCCAGTATCAGCCCTTTGTTAGTTTCAGAGTCATTTGGAGATCCGACCTTTAGACTTTAAAAATGCATACAGATCTTGATATGAGCCGCGACACGAGAAAACCAACAATGTGGTTGTGCGCCCAGCGCAGACTCAGATCAGCCTGGGCATCCGTCTAGTCTGACCAGAGTCTTCGCTGTCCGCATGGAATTAGCTTAGACCCTTAACTACCCTTTAAGCGCTTAGCGAAGAGTCTGATCAGACTGGTTTGATGCCAAGGCTGATCTGAGTCTGCACTGGGCGCACAACCACATTTTTGGTTTTCTCGTGTCGCGGCTCATATATGTGACTTATGATCTAAATCGCAAATAAGACAGCTTTGGAAAGATTCCAAGTCTAGAATGTTTTGTTTCTGATCTAACAAGGCCAATTTTGATGCTGTAAAGTCCTGACACCATATATCTCTATGTTTTAACATAAACAAAACTGATAATAGCTGCACAGGATACTTTTGAAATGCACCAAATAATGATTTTTAAAGTATCCTTGTAGCTAGCTTAATTATATATAGAGGATCTTACATGAGTGCTCATGTATTATTGAATTTATTAAACAAGTTGGGGAAAACGATAAGATGCCAGGCTTTGCCGAGCATCTTATGGTTTTCCCCAACGAGTTTAATAAATTCAATAATACAGGAGCACGAATGCAAGATTCTATTTATCATATGACACTAAAATTGCATTTTATTAGCAAAATTTGCACTAAAACGTCACGATTTCGCCATTAGAAAACGCGACGTTTTTATGGATGTCAACGTCTAATGTTACGACGTAATTTGCATATTTACTAGTGGATTATGGTTTTTAATGCATGGCTTTATTACACTCTCAGATGCGACGTCATATGATAAAAACTGATAACACATGCTACAAAGATCATTACTATTGGATAATATATAGATCGTCTTTGTGAAATATACACTCGGACTTAAATTCATTGAAATAATGTTATTTGGGAATTGAAATCACTATTTTGAACTCTCATTGGGCTATCATAGACATTAGCTTTATCTAATGTTCGTGAAGCTCGAAGGGCTTCTCCTGAACACTAGACTGAGGTGGTGTTTTTGTCGCCCGATGCAATCTGAGAATAATAATTTCAATATCTTTATTTACAACTTAATTTATAAAACCTAATTTAATATATTTTACTACCCAACATGAAAAAAGATATTTGAAGAACGGATATTAAGTACCCTTAACGTCAGATGACACCAAAACTGACGCTCTAAAAAGCGTTTCGTGAGGTCAAAGTTTCTTAAAAAAAAGTCTTTTATTCGCTAACACGCCGAAAGAAGGTGCTTCATCTCCGCCCTGTCTTTTAATTCTATCGAAAAATGACAATTAACAAGTTAGTGCTTTTGCTTCATTTCAAACATAACAAAAAACCCTTGGTCACACATGCTTGTCCTACTCTAAGTTTTAAATGTCTTGTAAAATGCTTGAGAGAGCTGTGAGCGGTGATTTATCTTTTGAACATGTTAAAAGATACCTACGGCCAGCAGAAAGTTTTGAATGTACGAACCGTGAGGTAGTTCAACACTTTTAAGGTACTTTAACTACTGTTGCGAAGAGGTAACATACCAAAACGTACATGTACCATAATGTAGAGGTAGTCACAGTCAAACAGAATGTATGGCAAGCTGCAACAGTAAAATACTTAAGGTTCATTAAAGTACTGTCAAGTAGGTTATTTCTATGCATGTTTCTAAGTATACTAAGTGAAACAATCGAAGGATATCAAAATTCAGTCATATTTGTGATGCCCAACAAACAATGTACCAAATTAGGTATGCATGTATATATAAACAAAATTTCTAGCCTGTCGTGTCAAAAGGTCGCCGATTCCATTCGAACCTCGTAAATGGGTAACCACGACTATATCTGTAGCAAAACAACCGTCCGCCTTTCTCCGTAATATACCCGAATGCACTCGTCATTATCCGTCAGTAAAGTGCATGGTATAACTTGAGAAATAATGCCAAAACAATACACTGTCCGCTGTGGCGAAATTGGTAAAGCAATAAGCACTACGAGTATAAAATAAGTTTTGCATGGGCATACCGTTGGGTTAGTGTTTTATTTTTATTTTTTTTTTCCAGCAGGTGGATGGGTATTTTTTCCCCGATAAAGCATATCGTGAGAAGATTTTTTAATTGTTTATGGGTCTCATTGGCATTGAGCAATTTATTCTATCGAGCTGCTGTGTCGTTGCCCTGGTCGTATACTCAAATGATACATGAAGGTGTTCACATACATGTTTTCCTTTTTTCCGTTCCTCCTACATTTCAGACAAAGTTGGGATAACGCATGGCGAATCTTCTACGAGAATTGAACCAAAAACTGTTGAACTCATATTATGGCTGGACGATTGCCTGTCATGTAGATTTAGGTACTCTTTCGTGCTGTTTTGTCTGGCCAAGTCATGCATAATCAATCTGTTTTAAAGTCTCTTTTTGAAGACTCATGAACTTGCCTGTCCAACAGAGAAAGAGCGAAACATAACCTAAACCCAGCATGCAGACTGACCAGAATATTGGTGATAAGACAAAGCAGAAATTTCAGCTCAAAATGTTTTTTTTTTTTTTTTCGGGGAGGGGGGGGGGTTACGACTCGTTTGGACAGTATTTCAGTCTATATTGAGGCGTCTGCCAGAGAGAGGGAGAAAGAAAACAGATGTGATAGGCAAGAGAAAAATATCTAAACAACCCACCCGCACCTACTGCAAGTACAGTAGGCCCTTGCCCTACTATTATCCAAATTAGTTGGACGCTCCGGCAGGACCGCAACCAATCCCGCTGCTCAAAATGACAAATTTATGCTTTCCCAAGGTCACACAGTCGAGCGTTATTTTTGGAGTTGCACTTGATGCTGAAGCGTCCGTGTAGCAAAGTTGTTAGCGCTCCCGACTGTGGATCATTGGGTCGAGTCCAGATGGCAGACAAGGCTCTGTTTAAACCTAACCGGCGCTTTATTGCACATAGTCTTTCACAATCACCATTGAATCGTCCTGGTATGACTAAAATATTGTTGAATAGACGTTAAGCCGCCATTTCATCCATTCAGCATGTGAATTCTCGTTTTGATACATGAAACCCCTTTGCATTGTATAAACCCTAGCTATTATACGTAGTTTCAAATAATTCGTAGTAAAACAAGAAGAGGGGAATTCATTAATAGAAGTGGAGAACTTAAAATGAAATGAAATTGACAAAAAAATAAAATAGATAAGTAAAAATAAAATAAGTAAAAAAAAAGGGGGGGGGGCAAAAAGAAAAGAGAAAGACGGGGTTAGAACCACTGACTCAACATATTTAGTCTAATAGTCTACAAGCTAAACCTCTGGACCACATTGATATGTATCGAAATCGTTTTAAATGGTTATATATAAAAGTGTTCTGACTGATACGGAAAGAGACGACTTTTTCCGTGACAAGCTGCTCAACCTATTTCAAGGTTTGGTCCAAAATTAAAAGTGCATTGACACGACAGTAAACAAAATTTGATCTGTAATAGTACCGGGCGTTTGCAAATAAAAGGCAAGTTCAGTAACGTCATACTTCAGTGATTACAGTACACTACCTCTCCAAATGTATTAATCCCCTACTGCAAGAGTTCACAGACAATTAAAATTGAGTTCAAAGCCTTGTTTTAGTATGTGATCTCAAAAAGCAGATTGCCTGTTCATTTAAACGCCTCTTACAATACTCTGATGCCAACTATTGTTCTGCTGATCAAGGTTTAACTTAGAAACATCTAGGGTAGTGAGCAGGGGTAGTCTTGATTGTACACCTTTGCAAATTTATATAATGCAACTATTGCGTTACTAACGTTTTGGGTGTATGGCAGGCTTCTAACAGTAAGCCGTTCAATTCCTTAAAACGAATATTACCAACGATACAGCGACTTCTGCGCATGCTTGTGAATTTATGTTGTGCGGGGTTATAACATTTGAAGCGGTACTGTTATGTAACCACTTAAGCGTGGCTTAAAGAAGACAAGCTCTACAATTGGAAACACCCAGAATTATCAAATGCATGCATATTATTTGTACATCTTTTGTTTGAAGTAAAAAAGATCATGGAATTTTAATATCCTTCAATAGTTTTACTAAGTATAGGTTATGCTACGTTATTTAACGCACGTGTGACCAAGAGCTTAAAATGTAAAGGAAATACGTTAAAATACATGCTCGTGACGTAAAATGAGTTTCCACAAAATGTAATACACATACTTCAGAGTAATTCACAAAAACGCATATAGAGACACATGCCTTCAGCTGAACGTTCTCGTGTGAATATGTACCTTACCAGAAGTGCAGAGAAGACTCAGCTTAGCTTTCGAATAGGGGCAGTCCGGCAAGAGACTTCCTTGATCGCATATACAATGTATGAATTCTAGGGTATCTTTAACATTTAATATTCAAACTCTTATCAGTTTGCGCAGACGTGCATACTGCTTTGCGCATTAATGAAGTCTGATTGTCCATGATGAAGCTCATATGAGCCGCGACACGAGAAAAACAAAATGGTTGTGCACCCAGCGTAGACTCACATCAGCCTTGGCATTCGCCCAGTCTGATCAGATCCTTCGCTATGCGCTTAAAGGGCAAATAAGGGTCTAAGCTTCCTCCATGCGGACAGCGAAGACTCTGATCAAACTGGGCGGGTGCCCAGCCTGATATGAGTCTGTGCTAGGCGAACAACCACTGTTTGTTTTGTCGTGTCGCGGATCAATTATTTGCATTTATTTATTTATACATGATTATTTGTACAACAACATTTATTAATTTATACATTTAAATATTCGAAAAATGAAATGACACAAGGTCAATAGTTCCATTTAAAGCATTAGTCTAAGAATAAAACCGTAAATAATACACGTTTACATACATGCTCGTGACGTAAAATGGTTTCGGCCAAAGATAACGTACCTCAAAGTAAATCACCTAAACACGCCTGGTTAACTATGTTTCTTAGGCTGTAACAAAGCGTAAAAGAGGCTATTACAAAAGAAAAAGAGCCATAGTTCCAAAACCACTCAATCATCGTGGCTAAATAAATCTGTTTAGGCACAATGGCCAGTTTGGGAACTAGGTCTCTTCTTCGTTAGGTAATAGCCCTTGTATATAAAAAGATAACCAGGGGTGCTAAAATATTCAAACATACAGACTCTTGCAATCAACTGAACGTCGTCGCGTGAAAATGTACCTCAAGAGAAGTGCATATAAGATTCAGATAATCCTTCGAATTGGCGCAGTCCGGTAAGAGTCTACCTTGTTTGGTATAGACAATGTATGATTTCTATGGAATCTCTAATCAGTTCGCAGCTTTGCACATTACTGAGGACTGTTTTCCCATCAGAACGCTCATATGTGAGCATTTAAGCATGTATTGATATATCAAACTGTACATTATATATGTTACTATATACATATTACACGTTGTGCATAGATTATATACTATTCGAAAGAAGTTATGCATCGCCATATATTTTCCCATAGGCATGATATATATTATAAAATCATCATAAACTAATTCAACTAAAACACTAATGTCTCTGTAAACACCTGGCAAGATCTGAGGACAGCACTGACTCTGTCGGTGCAGACTTTCTTTTTTACTAACAACAATGTTTTGGTAAAGACGTTTAACAAGCTGTACGGAAAATCAGTCTGATTTAGACTTCCTGGCTTTCAAAAAACCTTACTGTTAGAACTCATTCAATATTTGAAAACATTAATCTACCAACAGTGGGAACGCGTATCCATGGCGGAGTGATATTTTTATACAGATAGCAACGAAAAAACGTTCGAAATTCCTCAGATTCAGATTCAATCGACGAACGGGTCGCAATTTCAGTGCTGCTTTGTCGGCGAATCAAGCTACACACAGCCGAAAATAATACACGGTTTTATTCCTTACATCTTAGTTTAATTTCCTAGTTCTCTGAGATCCGAACTGAACACCGAGATACTCGGCATTCGAGCAGTTGACACGATCGTCGAAAGACGACTTTTTAAGTCAACTTCAAAAGCAATTTTCAAAACAATTCGACTTTCTCCCGCCGGCGGACATATGCCATGAAAAACCATGGTATTCGCCCTTTCCCTGTGACAAAAATCAAGTAATTCGGTGTTTGGGACAATTTTCTTTGCAAAATAATCTTCGGGTACTCTACGCAATTTGTTGTTGTTGTTTTCAACAAAATGGCGGACAACAGTGTTTACATCACTGGCCCGGCTATGCATTTCAACGTTTGCGACAAAATCGAGAGAATCATTATTCCATGTATTGCTAGAATACCAAGCGCGATTAAATTAAATATGTTTATTAAAAATACAATGCATGACAGAAGTCTATCTTTATATTTTATTCACAAATAACCACAATTCCATACCCACCCGCAGAGTTTGTAAACAAGGAAGCTAGCTCAGTAGTGCTGGTTACGTCATGAAATTGTGACGTAAACAGTAAATTGATTGTATTACTGATATTAACTTGTGAGTCGGCTGACAGCCAGTGTGCCAATATTTCAAATGCTTTATCGCGCGACCCTGTTTGAAAAATTAAAGCAAGACAAATATCGCTACACCACTAAACAATTATTCAATTAAGACAGCACGTGAAATTTCACTTTGGGTGAGAAAACTTAATGGGTCCTACATCTGAAGGATCAAATGGAATGGTTGTGCAGGCCCGTACACATACTTTTGCCAAGGGATTAGGGGCGGAGGGTAAGAAGGTGTGGCTGGAACGAATTTCAGTGTGAGTGGGGAGGTGGCGGGAGGGGAGGGGTGCCCTAGGGTGGTGGGGGGTTGGGGTGGGTTGAAGGGGGTAAGAAAGTTAAGAAAATCCAGATTTTAAGGACACTTTTAGAGCTTTAGTTTAGGGGTGTAAACTCGCTTTCTGGCAGAAAACTGCATGTTTTTTTATGTAATTTGCTCGGTTATGGGAGGTGCACCCCCCGCTCTCCATCGTACAGGCCCGGTGTGCTGGTTGGTGAGAGGAACGGGGAGACGGAGTGGGTGTGTGTGTGTGTGGGGGGGGGGAATCGACTCTGTCACCTGGCAGCTTTGACAAGTCTGCACTTTTTCTCAGGTCAAATATAAAACAAATATCGAAAAGTATGTGTATGTGTGTTTTTGGTGTGATGTCATCAGCGACAACACGCGGAACAGACACGATTACAAAGATCTACAAATTTCCTCATTCTAGAAATCGTATGAAAACTCAACCCATTCTAGAGTCTGAATCTACAAACCAAACATTGTTTGCAACTCTTGTTCGGCTCATACTGACTCCCACAGTCCAAAGAGTCTCGGTAGCGCAGCTGCCAAGTGGAGTCTCGCCGGTAAAATTTACTTGATCAGTCGACTTTCTCTTTAATAAATGTCGACTCAAAATAGGTTCTAGGCCCTATAGCATTCATGGGGTGATAGCCAATGGACTGACATGGAATACAGAAGTATTAAAGGCCCAGCAGACATTCAATGCTGAATCAATGTTGGGAGTCAGTGTTGAATCAATGTTGAATTATTCATTTGAACTGAAGCCTCAATACTCCATTAACAAATTCGCAAATCTAGCGTTTTCGTGAGTGCATTTGCACTTTCGATACAAAGTAATATGATATAGAGACAACCACTTCAGATCTTCGTCGGACTGATCCCGAAGCAGGATCTACGCTGTTTGTCATTCCATCTGCATCTTTAGACGCATTACTGCAGTGAAAAACCAAACGTCAGTTTTAAGACAGTTATGCTTAATTCCAATCTTTAGACTTCGGACTACCCATCCAGGGGTCGCAAGATCGATGCCCCGCTTCTCCGGTCTTTCGTATACTTTAAACCGAGGTCCCGTCTCCATATGACCTCGTTGTTGGTGGGACGTTCAACCCGAGTTCACTCACTCCAATCTTTAGAGACTTTATGGTACGTCAGCCAGTTCAATATAAGGGAAGTTACTTCTCAAATCACTATTATAATTCTTTCTGCACGAGTTTCTTCCCATGTGTTGCCAAACACGGTCTCCTTTTTTCCCCTTACTGAAGTGGGGGCTGAAGAGATATACAGCATACTGTATAAGTGAAATTTTCATATATGTAGACTAAATCCTCCAAAGACCTTGAAAATAAGGTCAACGTGATCAAAATCTATTATGCTCTTATGTTTGTCCTAATGATATATCCATGCAAGTTTGGTGAAATTGGTTCAAGAAATATTGTGGGTACAAGAAATTGTCATGCTGACGCAGACCACAGAAGGTCAAGTCTAAGGCCTCTTGTGACCTTAAAAATGGGGTCAAAGTCACCAAAACCTAATCAACTTTTTAGACATCTTTACAAACCAAGGGTACTAAGACCACTATGCAATCCAAGGGTACTAAGACCACTTTGTTCCTTACATACATAAGAAACAAAGTGGCCTTAGTACCCTTGACTTGCAAAGATGCTATTTGGCTTGTCCAAACGATATATCCATGGAAGTTTGGTAAAATTTGACCCACTTATTCAAAAATATGGCAGATACTTACTGCCTTGTGCACAGAAACTGACTTCCCTAGGGTAAACCTGTTATAGCAAAATGTTGAGAGTCAGTGTTGAATCAATGTTAAATTATACATTGAATTGAAATGAATTGAATTGAAGCCTCCATATTCCTTCAAGTAAAATTACCGAATTTGATGAAAAAAGTGATTAAAGTGCGATGAAAGTGCGATAGATCCCGAAGCAGGGTCTACGCTGTTTGTCATTACAACTGCATCTTTTAGAAGACAACTTGTCCCACTTTCAGCAGACAACTCGCCCCATATTCTCAGACACTCACCTTACTAGAATATCTACGTTCTTGTCCCCGATGCAGAACACAACTCGCCCCCTCCCCCCACCCCTGTGCCCCCCCCCCCCCCAAAAAAAAAAAAAAAAAAAAGGAAGAGCTTCGCCGTGACCCTGGTTGTGAATGGGTGGACCTTGGTAAATACATTAAATACCCAAAGCACTTCAACGATAACCTGGTACACCCAGGGGCTGAGCAGCGAGGTTTTGAGGGTTCTGCAGCTGCAGAGTAATTATCAAACTGTGGCTGGGAGGCATGCTAAAATCATGCATTAAAGGTAGGTTCCTGTACTAGCGATAATAATTATGTCCACAAAATAATTTCGTCTTTTTCTGAGCAGTATTGAATTCCCTTAATTTTCTGAATTTGCATGCATGTTGCTACTGAGAAACTCGTCAGATGTTGAAGAAAATAGTCGTTTTCCCTTTTGGTTTATTTTCTTTCGTTGGAATTCCAGTTCTAAAAATAACTATTTTAAATATGTCTATATGTGCGCGATTTCTGATGCCATTCTCCAAAGGTCAATTTTCCCTCGTCGTGAGCTCTCCTAGAGGTCCTGGCATGGTGGATGGGTTAAAACTATCCCAAAATGCAATGCAGCATGACCTCAGCTGCGTTATCTATTTTTGGCGCGATCTAAAAATAGCGCTAACTGGTGTGCGAAGCAGAGTTAGGGAATCCCTTGCAAAACAACTTTTCTAATATTTTTTTTATTTACACTTTTAAGTGAAACTTATTCATTCCCTTTTATAAGTGCTTTCCAACAACTTGGATGAAAGATCATCAAAATTATGAAGCATTCCAAAGTACAGGAACCTACCTTTAATGCTTATTAGTATTTGTTGTCCCCTTTAGGGACCGATCATAAGAATAAGGGCATGGGTTAGCTTGCATTTGCAAACCAGTGCCTGGAGCATGTTACCCTGTTCATCTATGGTACAGATGCAAACATCCCTGTATGCTTTGTGGTTTACTCGAGTACCAGTGTGTTTGTTTTGCTTTCTCTCGTTCGTTCTCGGCGTGTAGCCTAAATTCAGAAGCCCAAAAAATCACAGGCAGGCAGACTTACGCAAAACCTTAATAAATGCACAGTATGCTAAATGATTACAAACTTTACTGTACCATAAATGAAGAAACAGTTGGTCTCCTCAACTGGCTCAAGTCGATCCAGCAGAAAAATGTCCGTGTGTTGACAAACGCACGTGCTGTAAAAATGACCAACTTCATTATCGATTTTCAACGTAAATAGACTTTCTCCCGTAGATATACCTCGCTCAAAGACGGTCGAATGTATGAACTACGGTTCAGTTATAATGGCATCTAATTTGGTTTTTGGGACAATTTTCTTTGCAAAATAACTTTGGGGTACTGTCTTAGGGTTTTAATTTTCTGAAAAACGGTTGTCAAATTGTGATCGTTGTTTTGGGTGTGCAAACTGCATTGAGGTACCGATATGCATCTGATTTCAATAATAAAACATAAAATTTCATTGTGATCTGGTCCGTCAGAAAACCACGTCTGCATATCTTTTCAAATGAGCATTATTTTGGGGCTGTTTCTGACAAAAATTTCCCGCCATTTTTCTCCGGCGAAAAAAGGGATTACTTTTTTGTGCGTAGACGACCATTCAGAAAATGAATTACTCAAATGTGATGAGTCTGCGTTCCCACTGCAAGACATACGTAACTGATGACCAACTTTTCATGGTTATCTTAACCAAAACATAAGGCTGTTATTCATAAAAAGTTATACATCTATCTACGCTCATATGTCCGAAATCAGACCATTTAGCATTAGCTCTAAAACATTTAGTGTCGCAAAACTTCTGTTGAGTAGTGTATGTCTAAGAAGGTTGATTATGGTATCTTTTAATGTACATGTATATGAAACATTCTTAAACAATCAATTGGAGACAATAACCATTTGAGCCGCAACAAGAGAAACCAACGAAGTGGTTGTGCGCCAAGCGCAGACACAGATCAGCCTGGGCATCCGCCCAGTCTGATCTGTCTCTTCGCTAATCGCTTAAAGGGTAGCTAAGGGTCTAAGCTACCTCTTTGCGGACAGCGAATACTCTGATCAGATTTGGCGGATGCTCCTCTGGTCGGAGTCTTCGTTGGACGCACATACCACTCTGTTGGTTTTCTCGTGTCACGGCTAATTTGATGCGTGCGCTTACACGTGCATATTGACGCCGAAGATTTTCAAGCATAATTTCAGAACAGGTACAGTTGTGCAAACAGATTTCTGTAAGCACCTAATTTGCATCTACCCCTTCGTTGTTATACGGGGCACGTTCAGCATAATTACCTCGGTCTACCCGAGCAATACTAAGATATTCCTCGGGCTTCTTTGAACCTGTAGATACTCGCGGCATTATATACATAGCAATGAGATAAGCATGAAATATTTTTTTCAGACTTGACCAGCTTCACAGAAGATTCATATCCTTAAACTGATTATCATAGCTTAAATATATTTACATATTCAGTTGGGTTACGTATGTTCAGTCCAGGCTAACAATGCGTCTGATCCAAGCATATCTTTCAAACATAAGACGTTCTGACAATATATATGCGCACTGGTCAACGAAAACTTTCTTAGAAGTGTACTTCGAAATGTACCATTTGCAGATTACTTGTCACATTTAGGGAGAGGACTACAAAAATGTTGTTATTTATTCCTTTGCCTTCTTACGATAAAATTATTCTGAACAGTCACTCTTTATCTATGACCTTTCGGCATACTGCCTTTATCAAAATTATGAAATTTGTACAAGACTACATTTTGAGCGTTTACATTCCTCTCAGCATTCAAACATGGAATCACGGAAATGACGTGATACAATCTAGAATGGGATAATGATTTCATGATACAATCTAGTAGGATAATGATTTCATAAAACAATCTAGTAGGATAATGATTTCATAATGCAATCTAGTAGGATAATGATTTCATGATACAATCTAGTAGGATAATGATTTCATGATACAATCTAGTAGGATAATGATTTCATAAAACAATCTAGTAGGATAATGATTTCATAATGCAATCTAGTAGGATAATGATTTCATAAAACAATCTAGTAGGATAATGATTTCATAATGCAATCTAGTAGGATAATGATTTCATGATACAATCTAGTAGGATAATGATTTCATGATACAATCTAGTAGGATAATGATTTCATAAAACAATCTAGTAGGATAATGATTTCATAATGCAATCTAGTAGGATAATGATTTCATGATACAATCTAGTAGGATAATGATTTCATAATACAATCTAGTAGGTACATGTATGATTTCATGATACAATCTAGTAGGATAATGATTTCATGATACAATCTAGTAGGATAATGATTTCATAAAACAATCTAGTAGGATAATGATTTCATAATGCAATCTAGTAGGATAATGATTTCATGATACAATCTAGTAGGATAATGATTTCATGATACAATCTAGTAGGATAATGATTTCATAAAAAAATCTAGTAGGATAATAATTTCATAATGCAATCTAGTAGGATAATGATTTCATGATACAATCTAGTAGGATAATGATTTCATAATACAATCTAGTAGGTACATGTATGATTTCATGATACAATCTAGTAGGATAATGATTTCATAAAACAAACTAGTAGGATAATGATTTCACGATACAGTCTAGTAGAATAAGGATTTCATGAGACAATCTAGTAACAATAAGTTTGAAGTTTGGGCTTTGAACCAGTAATACATTTCTATTCAGAAACTGGCGATCATTTCACTTAAATACAAGTTTCTTCATTGTACTCGAAACTGCTTAAACAATTGACATACACAAAATAAAAAAGTAGACACAAAGAAAGCATGACATTACACTGCCTAAAATTAATGGAGTATAAATTGTAAATTGTCCACAATTTCCATAAGTAGGGTCGAGTCGGGTAACTTCGGACAGCGGGTAAATTCAGACATACCATTGCAAACAGTGAAAATCCAGACGACACGGCTCATAATGAGCCCTCTCATCAGGATTTTCACTGTTTGCTTAGTAAATTTTCTTTTAATTCCAAACAACTGATATTTAAGGAAACAATGACACTGTCCGAGTTTACCTGAATTGACCTTAAATATGTTACTCTTCCAGATCAAAACTAAAAAATAGGTCTGGCATCAATGTCTATTTGTAGTCAGTTATGCTTTTATACCCTTTTTAGTAGTTTCGATGATGAAGTAAGAGTTTTATATGGAGACGTATGGAAATTATCAACAGTGCGACTTTAAATATTTTGAGCAAGTTTATTAGCAATGGTTACCTAATCTAGCGGCTAAAGGTGGCCTGACACCGCGTTTTAAAAGATATAAATCGGCCAAGACAGCGTCTTTAAAAACAAACGGATCATTTACTTCTCAAATGGGAACTTGGTTCTTTTTCTCGGAAGAGCAGCGGTAGCGTAATAGATTACGCGCTGGACTACCAATCTGTGCGGTCGCATGATCGATTGTCCGCTCCTCCGGTCTTTCGGATGAAATTTTATTTCTAAGGCTTCCTAGTTAAAAATGCCTTATTCGTCAGCGCTCACTCTTATCACTTTGCAACTTATGAAGCGTTTTCAAACGAAAGCAAACATTTAAATTGTATATACATAACTGTAAAAAAATCGGTTACATGTGTATTTGGTTTGACACATAAATGGTATAATCTAAACTACGTCACACCAATGCCGATACAACGTTACATGTACGACGTGGTATTCAAAAAATTTAATATAAATACATTTTGGCACTTTGCTGTTTATGAGTATATATACAGCTTGCTAACTGCATTTGGTTCCTACACAAGTTTCAAACACCTACGCTTAGCAGGTACGAATCACAATCTACAAATCAAGTAGACTTTTTCTACTTAATATTACGAATCCCTCATCAATTAATTACTTTTTATTTATTTTTTTCCATTCTCAATGTTGAACACATTGCATTGCTTTACGAAAACATCCCCCGTTATAATATTACAACTTCCCCACGCGAAGTAAAAGACCCTTCGCAAAAAATTGTGAACCCATAAAATAACGATCCCCGGTCTTTATTTTGAAAGAACAGTGACCCCCGGTCATAATATTATGTTCCCTCTATGCAAAAGTTAAATGACGATTCGCGAAAAAGAATCTAACGACGCCAAAACCTCCCTTAGCCTGTCCCCTACCCCGCCCGCCTGAAAAATTATAAATAAATAAAAAATAAAATAATAAATAAAAATAAAATAAATAAATAAAAAAGTCTCTCGGAGTATACATTACGCATTAATGGTTCGTATGTTATTAATTACAGCCTGACGCTCACAAGATTAGCATTTAAGGTAGTTGGATACTCAATAACTCTGGGTTTTTTTATTTGTTAAAACAAAAAAGAATTATTGTTCACAGTGAAATCTGTCAGCTGTGGAGTATACAAAGTTATAATACACACTAACAATTTTTACCGTAAAGATCCCAAGTTTGCTTGCAGCTCGGTCTATACAAACAGTGGGAACCGAGATAAGACTGTATCTTAGGAACCAGAATGATCAAGGTCTTCATAGTTGCCATTCTATCTGCGCATTATTGTAAGCATCACTCTATGGTAGAACCGGATTAACAGGAAAATAAAAAGTAGGACAAGGACCGGCTATGATTGCAGCAAGTACAAAATGTGGGCTGTCTGTTTTGGGGATATTTTTTAGCTTAGACATTGTTTTTTTTTCTAGGAAACGAAACGGTGAGGTGTTTGTTTTTTTTTTGTTTTATTCTGGAACACACAATGTAAGTTTTACTAAAATAATATATATAAACATGCCGTAACCATTAAATTTATTTTTTCATGACTTTTTTCATGAAATTAAATGTTGTTGCATTTTTAGCTCACCTGAGCACGAAGTGCTCAGGGTGAGCTTTTGGGATACCGTGATGTCCGTCGTCCGTCGTACGTGTGGACGGACGTCCGTCCGTCAGGACGTCCGGACGTCCGTCAACTTTTGCTTGTGTACACTCTAGCGGGCACAGTTTTGATCCAATCTTTCTGAAACTTTGTCAGAATGTTTATCTTCATAAATTCTAGGCCAAGTTTGAAACTGGGTCATGTCAGGTCAAAAACTAGGTCACTAGGTCAAATCTTAGAAAAACCTTGTGTACACTGTAGAAGGCACAGTTTTCATCCAAAGTTCGTGAAATTTTGTCCGAATGTTTATCCGCATAATATTTAGGACTAGTTAAAAACTGGGTCATGTCAGGTCAAAAACTAGGTCATTAGGTCAAATCATAGAAAAACCTTGTGTACGCTCTAGAGGACACAGTTTTGATCCAATCTTTCTGAAACTTTGTCAGAATGTTTATCTTTATTAACTCTAAGTCAAGTTTGAAACTGGGTCAAGTCGGGTTAAAAACGAGGTCACTAGGTCAAATCTTAAAAAAAAACTTGTGTACGCTCTAGAAGGCACAGTTTCCATCCAAAGTTCATGAAACTTTGAAAAAATGTTAATCCTTATAATATCTAGGATAAGTTCGAAACTGGGTCATGTCGGGTCAAAAACTAGGTCACTAGGTCAAATCATAGAAAAACCTTGTGTACGCTCTAGAAGGCACAGTTTTCATCCAAAGTTCATGAAACTTTGCCAGAATGTTTATCCTCATAATATCTAGGATAACTTTGAAACTAGGTCATGTCAGGTCAAAAACTAGGTCACTAGGTCAAATCATAGAAAAACCTTGCGTGCGCTCTAGAGGACACAGTTTTGATCCAATCTTTATGAAACTTTGTCAGAATGTTTATCTCCATAAATTCTAGGCCAAGTTTGAAAGTAGGTCATGTCTGTTAAAAAAACTAGGTCATCAGGTCATATCTTAGAAAAACCTTGTGTACACTCTAGATGGCACAGTTTTGATCTTAAGTTCATGAAACTTTGTCAAAATGTTTATCCTTATAATATCTAGAACAAATTTGAAACTGGATCATGTCAGGTCAAAAACTAGGTCACTAGGTCAAATCATAGAAAAACCTTGTGTACGCTCTAGAGGACACAGTTTTGATCCAATCTTTCTGAAACTTTGTCAGGATGTTTATCTCCATAAATTCTAGGCCAAGTTTGAAAGTAGGTCTTGTCTGTTAAAAAACTAGGTCACTAGATCAAATCTTAGAAAAACCTTGTGTACGCACTAGAAGGCATAGTTTTGATCCAATCTTCATGAAACTATGTCAAAATGTTTATTGTCCACGGTATATGTAAGCCCCCTACGAAACTGAGTCACGTCAGGTCAAAAACTAGGTCACTAGGTCAAATCTTAGAAAAACTTTGTGTACACCCTAGAGGACACAATTTTGATCCAATCTTCATGAAACTCTGTCAGATTGTTTATCTTAATGAAATCTAGTTGAAGTTTGAAACTGGGTTTTGTCGGGTCAAAAACAAGGTCACAAGGTCAAATATAAGAACAAACTTGTTTAGGCTCCAGAGGGCACAGTTTTGACCCAATCTTAATGAAACTTTGTCAGAATGTTTATTCTTACAATATCCAGGCCAACTTTGAAACTGGGTCATGTCGGGTCAAAAAGTTGGTCAGATATTAGGAAAACCTTGTGTATGCTCTAGAGGTCACAGTTTTGATCCAAACCTATTAAAATTTTGTCAGAATGTTTATCCTCACAATAATTAGGCCAAGTTTGAAACTGGGTCATGTCGGGTCAAAAGATAGGTCAGATCTTAGAAAAACCTTGTGTACCTTCTAGAGGACACAGTTTTGATCCAATCTTATTGAAACTTTGTCAGACTATCTATTGTCATAATATTTAGGCCAAGATTGAAAGTAGATCATGTCGGGTCAAAAACTACGTCACTAGGTCAGATATAAGGCCGACCTTGTGTACACTCTAGAGGGCACAGTTTTGATAAATCTTCATGAACCTTTGTCAGAATGTTTATCCTCACAATATCCAGGCCAAGTTTGAAACTGGGTCATGTGAGGTCAAAAACTAGATCACTAGGTCAAATCTTAGAAAAACTTTGTGCATTCCTAAGAGGGCACAGTTATGATCCAATCTTCATGAATCTTTGTCAGAATGTTTATCTCCATAAAATCTAGGTCAGGTTTGAAACTGGGTCATGTCGGGTCAAAAGCTAGGTCACTAGGTCAAATCTAAATTAAGTTATGCTGCAAGAATCAGAACTAACATTGCAATGATGCCAGCCACAAACTCCTTGGAATACATTAGTTTCACCACAGTGAGATAATGATGCTACCATTCTGTCTTCTGTGTTTGCCTAGTTCAGTCTAGTTCAAATCCATCAAAGGAACTCAACATGAACAGGTACTTTTCGGAGAAGCAACTCTGCCATTTTCAGCTCACCTGAGCCTTACAGTATTGGTGTTAGCTGCCTCTGTCATCCATAAACATTTTCAAACATCTCTGAAACCACTGGGCAGACTAAACTCAAATTTCATATGGAGCCTGCACATGGGTCAAAGGATTGAAAGTTCTTCAAATGATATTGGTCACATGACCAAGGTGCCCGCCATTCCCATGTATAGTAAAACTCTTTTAAATCGTCACCAGAGCCAGTGAACTGATTAGTGCTCAGGTGAGCGATTCAGGGCCACCATGGCCCTCTTGTTTACAAAAAAAAACTATAAAAATATACTTATTATCAAGATAACTGCATTTTTACCAGTTTGTTTTAAATATCCTATATCAAAGATTATATGATTTGCAGAAATGAAAGTGCATTCGTGTGCTAGAGATATGAATTTAAATGAAAATGAATAACAAAGTATGTAGACAAAATATTGTTTCTTAGGAAAACAAAACGGTGAAATCCATTTTTCTTATCCAAATGTTTTATAGCTTTTGGGTTTTTAAGCTGGTATAAAGGTTTTAATGCCCCGCCAATATTTCTATTCAGTTTCCATCTACCTTAAATGCATCGTCAGGATATCCAGAGTTCAAATTTTGCAAGAATACTCTTATTTTGAAAAAGTATCTACGTGCCCAATTAACAAGGTGAAAGAGCGTTTTATATAGTCTTATAATAATTCTACAAACATAAAGGTGCGACGTATAAAAAACAAGAATTCCGCGGAAGCGGCGTTTCGTCTGCTGGCGCTTTGTTACAAAACAGAGCTAAATCAGCAAAGATATATGCGTGAACCAAGATCCTTGGCTCTAGCCCTTACTGTTTCTGAGAAACAGACCTAAACGCGTAAACTTGCCACAAAAAATTGCAAAGTCAGCCAACCGTAAATTGTTGATAAAGACTCAACATCGATGATGACTGTGTTCTTCTCTTCCAGATGAATGCATGACCCAAGCTTCATGGCTCTGGCCCTTATAGTTTCTGAGTAAAAGACCTAAACGCAAAAACTTGACAAAATATTGCAAAGTCAGTCAACCGTAAACTGTAGGTCAAGACTAATTATTGATGATGGATTTGAGATTTACTCTTCCAGACGTAAGAATGAACCAAGTTTCATGGCTCTAGCCCTTATAGTTTCTGAGAAAAAGACCTAAACCCGAAAACACTACAAAAAGTGCATAGTCAGTCAACCATAAGATAGAGGTCAAGACTCAATGTTGATGATAGCTTTGAAATCTACTCTTCCAGATGTACGCATGACCCAAGTTTCATGGCTCTAGCCATTATAGTTTCTGAGAAAATGACCTAAACGCAAAAACTCCACAAAAAATTGCGAAGTCAGTCAACCGTAAAATGTAGGTAAAGACTCAGTACTGATGATGGCTTTCAGCTGTACTCGACAAAAATTGCGAAGTCAGTCAACCGTAAAATCTAGGACAAGGCCCAACACTGATGATGGCTTTCAGCTGTACTCTTCCAGATGTATGCATGGCCTAAGTTTCATGGCGCTAGCCCTTATTTTCTGAGAAAATGACGTAAACGCAAAAACTCGACAAAAATTGTGAAGTCAGTCAACCGTAAAATCTAGGTCAAGACTCAACATTGATGATGGCTTTCAGCTGCACTCTTCCAGACGTATGCATGACCCAAGTTTCATGGCTCTAGCCCTTATAGTTTCTGAGAAAATAACCTAAACGCAAAAACTCGACAAAAGTTTACGCCGCCGACGACGACACCGGAAAAGCAATACATATGTCTCGCCTCTGCTTGGCAGGCGAGACAAAAACGATGTCTCTGTTCATAAAAACTGCCGAGCCTTCCTGTACGCTTATTGAAATATTTAACAAGGTCAGCATTTAAAAATGATAGGAAGGCTCAGCTGGTTTTGCGAACAGATTCATCGTTTTCTGCGCCGCACCATTATGGCTCTAGAATTGTTACTGTATAAGACTAAATCGCTCGTTTACTTTGTTAATTGGGCATATCGATACTTCTGCAAAATAAGAGTAATCTTAAAAAACCTGAACGCTGAAAGTCTTGAAATTTAATAGATTAGAGATACAGTGCCTTGTTATCTACTGATATTGTACTGTAGAAAACAGGAGAAAATAATATAAATATAATTTTGATTATTTTGTCAAGATTTCTAGAATACCTCGTCTTGCAAGATTTCTTTACTTTGAAGACATCTGTATGCACTGAACAAAACACGACTACTATTATTTTGAAGACTTAGGTATCTATATGCAGCGAAAAAATTATGAATAAATTGTGCAAGAAAATACATGGACTATGAATGAGAACGTGCTGTAAACAGATCGATTCGCCAATCTTGTCAAACATAAACCTCGTCACTGTCGTCTTACATGACTCTGCACATTTAGACATAACGTTTATTTAGTTGATCAACCCCTTCTGCTCCGTTTAATCCTGACCACGTATTTAGCTATGCCAATCCCACTAGTGTGTTATGTTGTTTCCACGAGTTTGAATTTTGTTCCAATGGCATAGTACCAGTAGTATAATCAATAAAATTTGAGCTTGTTTCGTTTTTTTTTCGGGGGAGGGGGTTGGAGGGGAGACGAGCGTACCAACAAACTTTACATCAATACCTTCATTCAAAATAATAACAGTGTCATTTACCTGAATAAGTGACATTGACTTTCGAGATGGGGATCTAGATCTTACGCGCGATAAATTATATGTTATCGTGATATGGCTAACATTTGTTTTCAGTTGTTTAGAATAAAACATTCACACACACACACACACACACACACACACACACACACAATGACAGATAGCAATGTGTCAGGAACGACGTTCTGTTGCTTGAATCATAAAGCAGGACACCATAATCTTTGAATGATCTTTATGACCTTGACCTTCGAATTGGGTATCTACATCTTGCGCGTGACACATCCACTTGACATTTATGCCAAGGTATTTTAAAATCCTCCAACAAATACGAGAGTTGTAACAGATCGGAAACAAATTTCTGTATGCCATAAACATATCTGAAGACACTGTTGCGCCCAGGGAGTCGTAATATTATGAATTCTTGCGAGCGTAATTTATAAGGGGAGTCATTCTCCTATAGAAAAGGTATCACGTTTTCTCTAGAATAATGACGGGGGTAGTTATTCAAGGGTCGAGGGGGGGGGGGGGGTAGGGGTCACTTTACTTCATTACACGTGCCTATTTGAGCATGCCATGTACGGTACCTTTTTGAGATGAGAATGAACAATAACAAGACAAAAGTTCAACATTAACTCAAAATCGAGAAAATAAAAAGTATACGGGACCCGAGGTAAGATACAGAAGTCTACCAGACTGAGTAGATTGTGTTGGTCTAACTTTCTTTTTCTTTTCACATCGCCTGATAGTGCCTTGTATTTCTACAATGTTTCAAATTAAACCCCAATTACATTTTAAAATAAAGGAGTAAACACGAAGTTCAAAGTGAAATATACAAACGGATATAACTTTTACATAGAGCATCTCTGTTTTTTTTTGTGCCGACTGCACCATACTTTGGTTGCTATAAAATTTGCAACTGACGTTCACAGGAAATAATATCTCTTTCTGCTTGCGCATTAACGATAAACTGACTTATATCTTACAAAAGGAATCCCTAAAATAGTCCTCTATCAAACATATGGATTTTTGTAAAAGGTAAAGATTTACTGTAGGATCCTGGCCGTAGCGGCAATTAGTGTTAGATGTCCAACGTATCTTGGGCACTTTGAAAAGTGGAGCCCGTCTCTCTGCATTCGCTGCCTTTATCATTCATTGATTCAAAAAGGTATGTATTTAGTATTTAATGCTGGGTTTACAGAAAGAGGTTCTGAGTCCTTGGCTTGCTGAATGATGCGTCGAACCCAAGGCCTTCTGCACCATAGCAGAGCGCCTCTAACTTGACCAGGAGCATCTTTAATGGTTCTGAGTGGAGACTGGCTAGTGAAATACACAAAAATATCTTCTGTTATAGCGAAAATTGCTTTTTTGCATCATTTGCATAACGGGGAATAACTAAGTTTGTAAAGAGTTATAGATCTGGAAAATTCCTGATGATGTTTTAACAGATATTATTTGTGATGCAAGATAAATATTGCATCACACTGCAGTCATATAGAACTCCCACTAGACAGTGATTTAATCGATCAGGATTTGTGATTGTTAATTTTGCTTTTAATCAGTTACGCTTTCGTAACGCATGAATAACAAAACCATATTTCCATAATAATTATTCAGCAATAAAACTTACACAAAGCATTAAGGTAGTCCATCACTTGATAACTCTGTATTGCTTTTGTCCAAACAAAACGTAGTTATTTTTCGATCAACATTGGGGTAGCTTACCACTCAATATTCATGAACCACCTCTTTGAGGGAGAAGCTTCAGTCAAGAAGAGAGTGGTTAGAATGGCCCCCATTAGTCAGGTAACTAATGTAAACAATCGTGAAATAAAATTTACAGACCTAGATGAAAACTATTAGATTGCAAACTTGGTTTGTTTTGATGTAAATCACTGAAGTATCAGATAGTTTATAACTTTACGCAGTACTAAAATGACGCGCCAAATTTACTGCACGCAATATTGGATTACGTGTTTTAGTTAAAATAACGGCCTCCAGAGCAGGGAAACATGTGCTTTTTTCTTCTTTGAACCATCGACTAATGTCTTTTTTCAAAATGCGGTATTAATTTCGAGTTTTCTAGTGACTAGCTTAGACGTTATTTCTGTTGCCTATGTACAATAATTGGTGGTAAGCTACCTATACAAATGACACTAACTACCGTAAAGATCCCAAGTTTTCGGGCAGATACGTTTGTACAAATAGTGGAAACTTAGATCAGACTGCTCCTTAGGAACCTTTCTGATTTGCCATTCAGTCTGCACATTTGGTGGCATTACTTTATATTTTATAGTCCTGTGGGTTATTAGACTGGTAAAGTGGTTGTATTTTTATTTTATCCAACTACCTTAATAACAAGTCGCATTAAGTGGTATATGCGCCGATGGTGTTTGATAGCCGTGATAGCCTAGAAGCCAAGATGCAAAATTTAAACAACTGAAACCAGCAATTAGCATTAATTGGTTTGAGATGTGTTTATGACAATCTAGCTATATTGATATGAATGTACTAATAAAATTTTGTACCAATATAAGCCCTCCATCGCAGTAAAGACCATAATGGAAAACCGCATTTTATTTTATTTAAACAATCACCTTGAACTTAACGTTTTTATAGTTCTACCAGTGATAAAAAACGTCTTTACACAAATCATTGTGAGAAACAATGGTTTAATCTTCACGTTTGGTGATAAAACGAGGGTTAATTTGCATAAAGTGAGTCATGTAAGTAGCAAAATTGAGGGGATAATTGTTTTTGAAAAATTAAAAAAATTGCTCCACACACAAAAAATACTTTTCTGGTTCCTCGTTGAGCGATGCAATATAAACGAAACCGGGAAGACAAATGTGAACACACCTATACATTTTATTTTTACCTTTTTAAATTTATTTTACCGAAAGTAGGTCATCAAAATGACCCAAGTAGTTTTTTACAACCTTTCTATGTGAAACTCAAGGATGTTGTATTTGTTTAAAGTTGTCTAATCATTGTCAATGACGAAACTGTAGTGAAAAGCTTGAAGCAATATATTAACGATGAAATATTTCATGAATTTATGCCACTTATAGAGCAATGGGACCTTCAAGTAACAATTTCATGACAACGAGAAATGCTATTGAAGAGAACATATGTTACCCCATGAAAACATTCCATACAGTATCATCTTTTAAAATACATATATTGCTATGAGAAAGATAGATAAAATAAAACAAAACTAAAAATAAAATAAAAAATAGAAAATAAAAAAGAAGGTGGCTCCTCCGAATAATATAATTTGTTTAGCTTGGCCATTTGTCAATAGGTTCAAGAAATAAAGGCAAGACAAGCTATTTATAGGGTAAAATGTAGTAGTATGACCACTTTATAATGAGAAAATGTGTATATATGGATGCAAGAGTGTATAACTAGTCAGTCTCGTGGCTGGATGTTGCCTTTAAAAGCTTAGGTTCATAGTTTCGATTCCTCGTCCGGTTGGTAACAGAAGTTTTCTTTACCTAGCTTCTTATCTTAATACAGTCGTGTCAGGTGCCAGGATGGTTACCGTTGAAGCCCAAGGGCCAAACTAAGGCTGCTGAGTCACAGAGAACCTGGAAGAAGTGATCTCATGTCTTAAATTTCTGAATCAAATGTTCTTTGGAAGGATGGAGGAGTGATGTAGTACGGTCAATATATGATGACGAAAATGTCCATAGGTATAGAGAGTGCATAACTGACCAGTCTAAGTGGTCTGGACCTGTAGGACTAGAGGCTGGGCATTACTACCATATACAAGTAAACACTACAAGATACAAGTAAAACCAAACGGCCTCGTGTGGTTTTGAAATTGGCATAAAGGTCACCATATTTAATTAAACTCTTTGTCTTCTCCCAACTATATACACTCGCAAGTTTAGTAGAAATCCACTTGTTGTTTCAAGAAAACAATTTATTTTTAAAGAAAAGTAGGTATGGTAGACTTAGGCTAGTGACCTAGAAAAATGGGACCAAGGTCACCAAATGCAGTCATCTCCTTGGATTGTCCCAATGATATATAAATGAGTTTGATGATAATCAAGCCATTGGCTTAAAAGATATAGTGATTACACGCCGCCATGCTGCCGCGACAACAACAGGATCCACAAGAAAAGCCAGATTTCCCTTTATAATGCTTGGAGTGGTAAGAGAATGACTTTAAGCTTCAAAATGCATGTACTGATATTTGTGGTGCCTTGTTCTCACAGAACCAAACGTATGTGACACTCTGCAACTTTAATGCATTACATATACAGACTTTCAATGCACACTGAAATACATCTAACACCTATTTACATGTTAACTAAAGTCGGATGTCCAGTTGCATGCGCTGATACAGGGTCAACATATACCATAGTGTGAAGACATGATCGAATACAACGTCTTAAACAGAAGGTAGACCATTGTGTCTAATCTAAGCAAAATTAAAAGCTTCCTTTTGGGCAACTAATTAGAATATGTTTCACAGCAGAAACAATTTTGTATGAGTACGCTCAAGTAGCACATCACACAGAGCTTTGAGGTATAATTTCAGGTCTTAGGCAAAAACTTACCTGATTGGTCAGTTTCTCCAGACTCCTTTACAACCTTATCTAATGATATCAAAGCAGAGCAGTCAGCCAGGAATGTGGCAAGTCATTAAGATGAGTTAAGCTAGCTGTTTTATAGTATCTCCCTAGAAGTCATTTCTCATAAGAAAACCTGCTTTTTGCATATGCAAGAACAAAAGGCCCAGATCAGCTGCGCATGCACACAGGCTGATCGGTGCCTATATTATTCGCTGCATAGATAGTATAATCTTCCTAGTTTCTTAATTTCAAAGAACAATCCTTTGGCTGGTCTCTGTGTCTAAGCAGGCTAGTGTGTGTCTTACTAGGTCAGAAAGGCTGAGGACAGGTTTTCTCATGATATAGTTCATTACCAGTGCATACGTAGTTGTAACATGGAAACACTCCGCAGCAGTTACTATCACTTAAGACTTGTTGTTATTTCCAATTTTAATCCTTTTAATGAAAAATGCGAATTCTATCCAGCTTTGTTTCTGCAAGCAAAATACAGTTTCTGGTAATACACAGACTGATAATAAGAGCCACAACACGACAAAACCAACAAAGTGGTTGTGCGGTCAGCGCAGACTCAGATCAGCCTGAGCATCCGCCCAGTCTAATCAGAGTCTTTGTTGTCCGCATGGAGGTAGCTTAGACCCTTAGCTACATTTTAAGCGCTTAGCGAAGAGTCTGATCAGACTTGGCGGATGCCTAGGCTGATCTGAGTCTGTGCTTGGCGCACAACCACATTGTTGGTTTTCTTGTGTCGGGGCTCAAATTTGTTAATGTTGTGGCAGGAGGCAATAAAACTCTCAGCAGGGTCAGCATCTTGATGTAACAGTGGGAGCTAATGAGCCAAGAGAAATTGCTCTTTGATCTCCTTGACCAATGAAACTAAAGTTTGCCTAAAGACCTGAAATACAAAGCCTATAGAGGTACTTGCAAGCTCTGTGTGATAGGCTCTTGGTACGCTTGAAATAAAATTTCAACCAAGCAATGCTCTCGGCGTTGGTACAGAAAGTCGCGGTTCGAATTCCCGAATAGGTCAGCAGTAAATGGAATTTTTTTCGGTTAGTTCTACAGTCAGTCGGTATATCCGTTCGAATCAGGTAAGGTTAAAGGCATCGAAAGGAGAGAAATGGGCTCTGTTTTTCATATGATATGCCCAAACTATTGTGGACCTCTAGCACCCACTGTGTGTACGGCCACAAAGCTGCAGAAACCCTTTACCTTTTAATGGTCCCGAAGAAAATTTCATCTGTATAGGTGGTCACAGATAGACGGAAGAAATGTGCATATGTAAGATGCAAAGAAACTTTCTTCGTCGAATTAAAACAGCGGCGGTTTATTATTTTATAGGCCAATTTTATTTCGACTATTGCTCGTCCTATAGTACGTACATTTGGAAATGAACACCAGCCGCACGGACTTAGGTATTATCACGTGACCGTGCAAAAGTGACCATGGCTCGTACCGCAGTAACTGTAGCTCTAGCTGGTTTCCAGCTACTCATCAAAGCGCATCATGGCCGACAACTAGAATTGAATTTGATTGGTCAGTCCTTTATACGAGGGGGGAATAGCCAGTTTACGTAACAGCTACGTAGAAGCTATAGTTCCAAGTGAAGTTCTTCATAGTTGAACGGTAAAGAACACGCATGCACATACTACTAATGCTAAGTTTCAGCATATGGTGATCTCAGTTGTCATTCAAAGTCAATCATATTACTATGAAATTTTGCACGGTTGTATACCGGTATCCTGATTCCATGTAGATATTCATTTGCTCTTTCACAGCTCATAACTGAAAAAGTATCGGAATCACGGATAATGCTACAAACGGTTCCTATACCAGATCCTCTTTGACTGTTTTAATAGTCTCGTAGGGACTTCACCGCATCTTCACAGGTTATTGAGCGCCAGCTCAGTGGGATATCTGGTTCTGGTGCATCATGTTCCTTTGCCATATCCATCTTGAATGTTTTCAAAAACCACATCCAATATTTTGATGTGTCCATGGTGGTACATGGGGCTATTTCCCAGTCAGGAAAATACGCTTGATACTTTTTAAACTTGTGGAACTCGATTGAGTCAGAAGAACATTTTCCAGAGATCTTGCATTTACCCGAACATGCCATGCATGTAAATTTAGCCGCTACAGCCTGTACTTGAAAACTGCAGCTCTCAATTATTAACCGATTGTCGTTCTCGCCATAAACTGATCCACTAACTCCTATCGGACGATGCTGTAAACAAGAATGTTTGATGCCGTCCTTCAAGTGTCCACTTGATCGATAACAAGGTTCACCACAAAATGGACATTGCTCCTCGCATCCCCACAGTCTTTTAAAGATGCTTTCGTAATCCACATCGCCTTTGCGACAGAATGAGTTGAACTCATTTTCATCAAATTCTTCCAAAATGTCTTGCTGAAGACCAATAAGCTTATCTTGAATATTTTTCTGGAAAGTCAGGATCTCAGCTACATCTTGATCAGCAACTTGGTCATATGTTTCTGGTGAAAATTTCAGAAAACGTTGTGCATGATTTTGGAAAAAACTGAGCCAGTCCTTAATGTTTTTCTCTGTATCTGCATTTTCCGTTACTGTTCAAGTGTCTCCCTCGTCTCACTGTTTTCAAAGTAGTCTTTTAGATTATTGATAGTTTCTTCCTCTTTCTTTGGCCCATAGATCTCAAGCTCTTGTCCAAGTTTTTCTTGACACTTTGTAAGATCAGCAGTCGTCCTACACTCTTCCAATTCGTAAGAAGCCTTTTCAAGCCATTCCATAAGAGCCTGACTAAAACATCCAACATGTTTATAGTATTCTGTATCCATGCTGTTATATTCCTTTATTTCCAGGCTATTCTGAAAACAGAACACAAAATCCTCGGTCATTATACCCTTCCAGAGATCCTCTATTCTCCTGATTAGGTCAGTAACAGTAATGAACGAACCAATCTCTATAGCAGTATCATGTAGTTTTTCCAATGCATCACACACACACTCACTATATCCTGAATTACAGGGTGCCATTGGAGGATCACCAGACCAGAGGTCTGGAAAATATAAGACATGTTTCTCCAACTGAAAGTCAACTACCTGGTTAAAGCTATTGATATCGTAAATGTTTTCTTCCCTCGCCGCAATTTGCGTCATTTCATCTAACTCCTTTAGGAAATTCTCTAAACTGAGAGTCAGTTTTTCCCTTGCGTGCACATCTCCAACATTTTGGTGGATAAATATGCACTTTCGCTTTATCTTAAGACTCTTGTTTGTAAGTCTCATTCGAAGGAATGCGTGGACAGCAACCTGTAATACGTCTTTCAGTTCTGTTGTATTTTCACCCTTTACATTAACCAGCGTAACATCTCCCATTCCAATCACGAATGTTGCCAGTTCGTTGTCATGTTTATCTTTCTCTCGTCCTTGACCACGAAGACCTTCTGTATCGAGAACAAGTATATGCTCATAAGGGATATCTTTTTGATTTTCCAGGCATACAAGATGGGCAAAAACACCTTTGGTACATCTACCTGCACTCACTTTAAATTGTAAGCCAAACATCGTATTTAGAAGAGTTGATTTTCCTGAACTTTGTAATCCTAGCACCGACACAATGAACAACTTGCGATCGCCTAGGTTGTCTCTAAGACAACTGAAAACAGATTGTATCCATTGCAATGGAACATTTGCAGTGTCTCCATCCATTATTTCAAGAGCTTCGCCTTTAAGCAACAGCTTTGCAACTATTTCTGGCATCTTGTTGATTCCGCATAGTGTTTTCTCTCCGCATTTACGTTTAAAAACCATGACACATTCGTACAGCTGACCAAGTTCTCGAATAAAATGCTCAAGGCCAAACGACGCATCGTCAAGCTTCAAAGCTCCAACATTTTCTTCAATTTCTTGTATTCCTCCTTCATCTTGTTTCCTATATCTTGCTCGTCCAACTTTCATTTCATCTGTTCGAAGTTTCCTGAACAGATCAGGCAAACGTCTTCTAGTATTGGCGTCTAGAAGAATTTTGAGCCACATTATGAAACTTTGACATAATTCATCGACTTCAGAGGAACTAAGGAAGCAATGTACAAACGACTCAAAGGCTGGTTTAAGATGCTTACATAGATTGAGTTGCTCTTTTCTAGTTGTTTCCACACGACACTTTATACTTTCTTTGTCGCCATATGAGTTTCCTGCCTTAAACTGTTGTTTGTAAAGGTAACAAAGGTCTCTCCATATTGTGCCTTGTAAGGGAAGACATGCGTCTCGCATGCTTGCAAATGGCATTTTCTCAATTTGCACTGCGTCCTCCTGATTCTCGTCTTGATCACAAAGTTTCATGAATACGGATTTTGCCATCTTTTGACCTTTTCCAGAGGCAATGGTCATGTTTTCGTCCAATATGACAATACCTTGTTTACACATAGCCCGTCCACAATCAATCAAACATTTTTCTGTACCATCTTTGGAAAGCGATGCTATTATTTTGCGAAGCTCACTCTGCAGTGTGGCTGTAGTTATTAATTGTCCTGTTTGGTCGAAGTTTATAAGAAACGGCAGTGACTGCATAGTTGGCGGCAGAGACTTAAAAGCTGCTTTAAGTTTAGTATAAGCAGACTCATCTTGACTAGCTATGAGCACTAACACTACTGTATTTGTTGAATTTCGGATCTTGTCAAGAACAGCAATTATTCCTTTATCAGTCAAGCTCGGCACATCCACCATAGCCACAATCGTGGAACACATAAACGAAACAGCACGGAGCTCAGTATTGAACTTTTGGGCATCGCCACGCAAATTTAGAAATGTTATTACTTCTTTGAACAAGTCGTTTTTCTTTCCAGATGGTAGAAACCATGTAGCTTCTATAAGACCCTCTAAACTCAGTGCTTTTAATGGACTTGATAAACTGTCGCGACGGAAGAATGGTGCGTGTGTACCAGCAGTTATAACGCCGTTTAGTAGACTGGATTTTGACTGACTTACTTTGCCGATTCGCAGAAATCCAATTATCTTTGTTACCGCGGAAGCGGCGTCTATAACATTCGCGTTGTTTTCACTTGTCCTGCATTCCATTACCAACGAATACAGGGGTAACGATGTGAAACAAGGTTTGCGCCAACCAGGCATGCGATATATCAGCGGCAAAGCCTGTTTACACATTAATAATTTCTGGCATATGGTCACTTTCAACTCATGGCTACAACACGAGAATGTTGTAACAAGAATATCTAATGGGTGTAAAACACTTTGACTAGCACTGTCTAAATTTTTTGTTGTTGTCAGGATATCTCCTATTGTCAATACCTGCATGTTCTCGGCGTCAGACTGTTTTGTGGTTGTGTTTTTATTCTGCACTTGCAATTCCGGTAATATTGAATCTCTCCATTGTAAATTATGCTTCAGTATATATTGTAAAAACATCCAAGGCAAGTCGGTATGTTTAATCATATCCCTGTTAACTAAGCTTGCCTTCGATAACGCCTTCTGTAATGTGATACTCGTATTAGATGACAAACATGTTGACAATCCTAATAATGATACTAAATCAGTCTCAGCCTCAGATAATGTCCATTCATTTTGACTTTGTGCAGGGTGCCAAAGCAAGCTTCTTTGAATTATTTCTGATTTGTCCTGTTCAAAAACAGGAATGGTAAACGTATTTAAATGACTTTCTGGACGCGTTTCATTGTCTGCTGCTCTCTGGCTTGTTGCGGCCGGAGAAACATCACTGAATTCATCTGGACTCTCTGGTTGATCTGAATCATCAGAGAGTCCAGACATATCGTCTTCTACGTTTACATTTGATGATTCATTAAGAGTAAAAAACTCAGAGGGATCAGCCATGCTTTTCTGATCATTCGTCGGTATAGACACTCTGAATATATTCTCCCAGTCTTTTAAGACCTCCTCTAGTTGTATACTGTTTCCTTTGGTTACTTAAATCCTTTTTCTCACAGCAAAGTCATTTTGACCACAGATAATTTATTTTTATCTAAAACTAATATGATTGTGAGTAAATCGTTTTATTCAAGAAGAAGAAGAAAAAAAAAAAAAAAAAAAATACAAACATGTAGATCACATCTTCTAAATGTTTGCGAATGCCACCCTTTCAACATCGAACTCTTTGTTATACTTTGCTTCGGCATGTATCAGCTGTGTCAGATCTTGACCAACCTTACAACGACCTTTGTCCTTGGATCATGCAACTGTTTTGAATTCGCTTCTATTACCTGAAACATATGGAGTAAATATAAAAAAAAACGTGCATTCCATACTACAAAGAACTGTTGTCTCCATGAACAAACTTACTGTATATAAACAGTTTCTGCTGAGGCTGGTCGAATAAAACCTTCAAATTTATAACGTGAATATACGAGCTTTGGTCCAGATTTAATGTCACTGTGTCCATTGCGGGCTTATTAATTGTGGCCGTTGGCATTAGTATACAACTGTTTTCAAGACATACATTTTTTCAGCTCTTACTGGCAGGGTAAATATCTTTTTTTCTGGACTTTCTCCTAGTTATAACATACACTTGCAACTTATTTCACCCCAGCCTCGTGGCGGCACGCTGAAGTGATTTTATAAACATAACTGTCAAGGACAATCACATATTAATATTAAACTAACTCACCACATAAGATGACATTTTCACGGCCTGTCATGACGGCCATGTTGCATCTGCCATTAAAATTTCAATGACTTTATAATCGTTTTATAGATATAGAAGGGCATAAGAAAATATATTCTCCCACCTTTGCCTATATAAGATAGGCTCTCAACTCATATAAGAAATTTCTATCTTACACCTGGCAACATCTTTCTTATATTAGCAACCATACTTTTTCATTTTTTGACTAATATTTCAATTTTAAATGAACAAAATGGACACACAAGCATGTCGGATGACGTTTGATAGCAGATCATGGGTTTGTGACGTCACTCAATTTTAATGACGTCACTAAAACCGGTTAAAAACGTCGCTAGCAAACATGACGCGCGTGACGTGAGAGACTAAGTTGCATTTTGTTTTCGCCTTCTGGAAGATAAAGTAGTCCACATATCGTGTTTTCCGTCTAATTTTGAGGTGCAAACTATGTTTACACCCATTTTAGGACCCGATAAACACACTGGGCTGCTCAAAATGTACTTCAGATCATTGGTTAAAAAGTTAAGATTTTCCTTTTCTGAAGCCTAATCCGACTTTAGGTTAAAATCTGATAAAAGTGGGAGAAAAATAATCCATCATGAGCCAGTCCATGTAGGATAGGTAAATCTCAAGCCTCGTCCCTGGTTGAAATTTCGACCCCTCGGGTGAGATTTCCCTATCCTACATGGACACTCATGATGGATTGTTATATCCAAACCCCACTCACAATACGAAAATGAAATGCAATATCAAGTGATAAGCTGAATTTTTAAGTAACCACATGGGATAGTGTCTTCAATCTTGCTCCATAGATATATCATGGGAAGATATACTGAAAGCAGCGTTGCGTATTGGGCCATGTCCTATATTTCACGGATGATTGAACACGGAAAAGTAAACACCTATAGCGTTAAGCTCAATTTCTAAGTATTCACAAGGCATAGAGTCTTAACAGTTGCTCGATAGATACATCTGTGGAAGAATTCGCTTCCATACCCAAGGCAACTATGCATATTGGGACATGACCTATATTTTACGGATGATTGAACATGAGAAACGTATATACCTGATATGTTTAGCGCAGTTTCTTAGTAACCACAGGGGATAAAGTCTTCTTAGTTGCTACACTTGAACAGCTGGGAGAGGTCGACTGAAAGCGGTGATGCATACTTGGCCATAGCATTCATTTTACGAATGAATGAACAAATAAGAAAATTCATCTATTGGATTCAGCTCGGAGTCTGAATAACCAAAAAAAAAATCAAATTTGCTACACTGGAACATCTGGGAAATCACAACTGAAAGCAGTGATGTACATTGGGCCATGAGCTTTATTTTATGGTCCAGCGATTTGCCTTACATCTCGAAATCTATTTGCTTTATATCTTGAAGATGATACGATTTATGAATATGACAGCTTTGGATGATCACTCAGTCTGACCGGATGTTTGACCTTAAACAAACAGTATGCTAAAGTAATATATATTTAATGGTCCAGTGAGTTTGCCTCATATTTCTAAAACACTGTTGTATGAATTTACCTTGTGCTTCGGTTAATGATTTTGGCTTACGCTGAGAGAGACCATGCACTGATTGTAGTTCAGTGTGACCTACATTGCATGGTCCAGTGACTTTGCCTCTGATGTCTATCACTATTTTACGGGTTTGCATCTTACTTGGGTTAATGGTTTGTGCTAACACTGAGAGGGACCGCATACTAATTGTTGGTCTGTGTGAGCTATATTTCATGGTTAAGCGATTTTCCATTATATTTCTTACACTTTTACATGGATTTGCATTATACTTGGGTTAATAGTTTGCACAGGCACTGTAAGTGACCTCATACTAATTATAGGCCAGTTTGATCTATAGTTCATGGTTCAGTAATTTTAGTCTTTTAGTCAACATCTCATATACTATTTCCTTGATTTCCATTATACTTGGATTCCTGGTTTAGGCTGACATTGTTAGTGACCTCATACTAATTGTAGGTCAGTGTTGTCTATTGTTAATGATCCAGTGATTTTAGTCAATATATTAAACACTTTTCTATGGATTTGCATCATACTTAGGTTAATTCATTGGGCTAACACTTTGAGTGACCTCATACTTACGTGTGTCATTATGATCTATACATCATGGCCCGGTGATTTTAAGTCAATAAATCATACACTATTTTATTGACTTAAATTATATCTGGTGTAATAGTACATTTAAATACAACGCTTGACCTGATATCGTTTCTATGTCACTGTGGTATATATTTCACTGGTCATTGCTATTGTCATAACTCTGGCAATATTTTAAAGGTATAAAATATTCTTAGAAGAGCTGTTTATTCTGGCAAGCATTAGACCACTCATTTGGCCGGTGTTTTCTACGGAATCACGGAAGGGCCATTTCTCTTCCGATATTTATCTGAATAGAAATTAAAAAAAGAAAATAATTAGAATGGAAATTAAAACAACAAATATCTCGTTTAAACGACTTAGTATATCAATTAAACGACAAATTGCGTCGTTTATACGATATATTAAAACGAGAAAACCAGAAAGGAAATTAAATTAAGAAACAAGGGAGCCATGAGGCCCTGAATCGCTCACCTGGGCAATTGGCCTTTTCTCATGTCTGAAATAGTCATGATTCTTGGGTCAAAGGTCAATGAACGACCATGACCTCTTGTACTCATATTTCTTCAATTACTCATTAAGACAACCATATATACCATTTCTAGGCTACAATTTTCAAAACTTTCCCTAAAATCTTATGTTCTAGCATTTTTTCCATATTTGATCATGCTGCAAAAATGGTCAAGGTAAACCCAAGGTCATCATTTGAATAGTCTTGGTAGCACTCGCGTACCCAATGCTGCATACCCAGTTTCAAGGCCATCGGTTAATTGGTTCTAGAGAAGAATATTTTAAAAGCTTTTTACTATATATGGACAAGGCGGCCATGTTGGTCATGTGACCTGGACCATTTGAACTATTTTTTGTTCAGTCAACTCTGGAGGTAATTATGAAATGTGTTTACAATTGGCCTTTTTTCCTTTGAGGAAATGTTTGAAAATGTCAAAATATGAGATATCTGTACTCATAATTCTACATGACCTCATTACAACTGGCCCTTTGTCTTTTGAGGAAATGTTAGAAAATGTCAAAATATGAGAGATCTGTATTCATAATTCTTCATGACCTCATTAAGACGACTGTTTACCAATTATTAGGCCAAAATCTTTAAAACTTCCCATGAAAGCTTATTTTCTAGCATTTTCCCATATTTGACCGTGCTGTAAAAAGGTCAAAGTCAACCCAAGGTCATAATTTGAACAATCTCAATAGTACTGGATTACCCAATGCTACATACCTCGTTTCAAGGCCATCAGTCAATTGGTTCTGGAGAAGAAGATTTTTAAAGGTTTTTACCATATATGGGCATGGCGACCATGTTGATCATTTGACCTAGACCAATTGAAGACATTTTCGTTCTCTCAACCCCTGTAGGCTCTATATGATATTTGGTTACAATTGGCTCAGTGGCTTTTAAAAGGAAGTTTGAAATTGTCAAACTATGAGAATTCAGGGTCGAAGGTCAACAAACGACCTTGTCCTCTTGTACTCACAAATCTTCATGTACTCATTAAGATGACTGTATTTACCAATTTTAGGCCTTTATCTTTAAAACTTTCCATGAAATCTTACGTTCTAGCAATTTCCCATAGTTGACTTTGCTGCAAAATTGTCAAGGCCAACCCAAGGTCATCAATTTGAACAATCTTGATAGATCTAGAGTACCCAAAGCAACATACCAAATTTCAAGGCATCGGTCAATTATTTCTGGAGAAGATTTTAAAAGTTTTTTTACCATATATGGGCATTTGCGACCATGTTGATCATGTGACCCGGACCGAATTTTTGTTCTTTAACCCATGACGGCTATATATGTAATTTGGTCACAATTGGTCCAGTGGCTTTTGAGGAGATTGTTTGTAATTGTCAAAATATGAGAGTTCTGGGTCAAAGGTCAAAGAATGACCTTGACCTCTTGTACTCATAAATTTTCATGTACTCATTTAGATGACTGCATATACCAACTTTTAGGCTTTAATCTTAAAAACGTTCCATGAAATCTTGTGTTCGATCATTTTTTCATATTTGACCCTTACGTAAAAATGTCAATGTCAACCGAAAGTCATAATTTGAACAATCTTGATAGTACTTGAGAAACCTATGCTACATACCAGGTTTTAAGGCCATTGGTCAATTGGTTCTAGAGAAGAAGATTTTAAATGTTTTACCATATATGGGCGTGGCGGCCATTTTTGTTATGTGACCTGGAATGTTTGAATAAATTTTCGTTCCCTGAACCCCTTGAGGCTCTATATGAAATTTGGCTTCAGTTCGCCTAGTGGCTATTGAGAAGCTTGTTTGAAATTGTCAAAATATGAGAGTTCTGGGTCAAAGGCCAAAAGATGACCTTGACTTCTTGTACTCACAAATCTTCATGTACTCACTAAGATGACTACATATACCAATTTTTTGGCTTTAATTTTGAAAACTTTCCATGAAATCTTGTGTTCTAAATTGTGGAAAGTCGACGGAAGGATGACGGATAACGGAGCCTGCCTATCCTTTAAGCTCACCTGGAGACTTAGGCTCAGGTGAGCTAAAGAGTTCAAGTACATTCATTTATTTGCCTAAATGTATTAAATTCTGCACCAAAATTTTCTACAAGTTCCATGAACTCTATTTTCAATCATCTTATCATATAAAAGCACCAGAAAGCAAATTTGACATTGTCAAAAATTATCATAGTCCCTCAACCCCTGGTGGCTCTTCATGAAATTTGGTTACAATTTGCCGAGTGGCTTTTGAGGAGATGTTTGAAATTGTCAAAATACTAGAGTCCTGGGTCAAAAGTCAACGAATCACCTTATCCTTATGTATTCATTAGGATGACTGTAAATATCAGATTTTAGGCCTAAATATTTTAAATTTTCCAAGGAATCTTGTGTTCTCGTTTTTTCCCATATTTGACTATGTCGTTGAAAAACCCAGGGTCATCATTTGAACAATCTTAATGATACTCTAGTACTCTGCTACATACCAAGTTTCAAGGCCATCGGTAAACTGGTTCTGTAGAAGTTTTTTTAAAGGTTTTTACCATATATGGGCGTGGCGGTCATGCGTGGCGGCCAAGTTGGCCATGCGACCCAGATCATTTGAAGAAATTTTGGTTCCCTCAACTGTAGAGGCTCCATATGATATATGGTTACAATTGGTCCGGTGGCTTTTTAAGAACAAGTTTAAAATTTCAAAATATGAGAGGTCAGGGTCAAAGGTCAAATGTATGACCTTGACATTTATACTCATCAATTTCATGTACTCATTAAAATTATTGTATTTACCAGATTTTAGGCCAAAATCTTCAAAACTTCCATAAAACTTCTGTTCTAGCATTTTCCCATCTTTGAACATGCTGTAAAACGGTCAAGGTCAACCTAAGGTCATCATTTGCACAATCTTGATAGTACTAAGTTTAAACAATATTTATTCATATAAACAGCAATCACAATAATTTATACATACAATAAGCAAATAGGATCTGAACGAAAGCGCATTGCTTATACAGTTCATTTCCTTTGATAGTACTTAAGTATCTGATTCTACATACTAAGTTTCAAGGCCATTGGTCAATTGGTTCTGGAGCAAATATGTTTTAATGATTTTACCATATATGGGCGTGTAGCCCATAATGGTCATGTGACCAAGACAGTTTTTACAAATTTTCATTCCCTTAACCCCTGAAAGTTCTATGTAAAATATCGTTACAATTGACGCAGTAGCTTGTGAGGAGATTGTCTGAACTTGTCGAAATATGAGAGATTTGGGTCAAAGGCCAAAGAATGACCTTGACATTTTATTACAATCGGCCCAGTGGTTTCAGAGGAAAAGTCATTTGAAAGTGTGGACGGACGACGGAGCCTGACCATACTAAAATCTCTCCAGATATTTACATTGTGAGTTCCCTTCTAATTTTCTTGTTTCAATTTCTTTTCTGAAATATGTCGTTTAGACGATATAATAAGTCAATTGAACAATGTATTTGTTGTTTTGATTTCTGTTCTAATATTTTCCTTTTTGTATCAATTTCTATCCTGAAATACATGTATGTCGTTTAAACGATATAATAAGCCGTTTAAACGAGATATTTTTCTCTTGATTTCCATTCTAATATTCTCGCATCAGTTTCTATTCTGATAAATGTCGGAAAGGAAGTACCCCTTCAAGGGTTCCGTAGTTTTTCCATATTTAACATGCATTTGTTAAAGTCAAGCTCCCGTAAGTCACGCTTTAATATTCTGTTTTGTTTTGATTTCATAATTGTAGCAGAGTGTGATACGTGCGCAAATTCTGCAGACAATTAATATCCCTTCCATGGTGGCCTGTCTTTGTGAAGGCGTGTTCATTGAGGCTTATACATTGTTGACACCTCCCCATATGTCTATACAGGCTGGTAAGTGTTCGATTTAGACTCTCTAGGGTTCATAGTGACTGTCGTAGTGTGTATATGAATTATGCCACGATGGAAGATTCTGATCCGACTGTGTGTATGCCTTACAAAATTGCATAGGATACATTTATATTTGAAGGATTCTAGCCGTCGTGCATTTTGAAAAGTCCATTCTCGGTTGGCAACAACTTCTGCAATTTTAGGAATTATCAATGTCATTCAAGAACATCGACGATTCGTTTCGATTTTCGCATTGTATCAACATTTGATTTTATACAAACTTGTGAGAAAATCATGTTCTTTCCCAAAAGCGTTTCGGAGCGTTCCACCATTCTTTTATTATGCCCCTAACTGCAAAGAAGTTTAGGAGGCATATTGGTCTGAGTTGGACTGTTTGTTTGTATGTATGTAACGTTTCAGGGGTGCTAAATAACTAATTGCTCGACCTTGGCATTTCACAGATGGATAGAGCATAAAAATAGCGGACAAGCATTTTTCCCTTTTCCATCAGCCTTGTACTTACAGAGGGGTGCTTCTTTTTCAAAACAATTAAATGAAACTTCCTGACCATTGCTTTCATAATTCTTCGTTTCCAAAATCCTGGAAACCAGTTAAAGACAAGTCTCACATATGACATTTTAATTCAACCTATATTACCTTTAAGCTGTTTCCGTAAAAACGTAAATGATTTTCGTCCTTTAACTTCTTAGCATTTTTCAAACTTTCTAAAATTTCGACCAAGGCACAAATCAACTGTTGTCCTGATCGGACCAGTGGTTTCAGAAAGTTTGATTGTGTGGACAGACGGCGACGACACCAACCTAGCATATGGAGAAAATCTCATCACTGCGTATTATCAGTGTCGGACATCTGGATTACTCAAAATACAGGTAATCTCTCCGTATATTTCCGCCAATTTACGAAGCTGTCTTCGGCAATCACCGGAGAAATTACCTGTAGTGTCAAAATCTTGAGTCGATAACTAACAATTTATTTTGCGGACAAAGGCAATCGATTAATGCGCCCGCGGGGTAGAGATTACGTCTAGGCGTGAACTTGTTAAAGATGTACCTTGTTATAACATTCGGCACCAATAATATCTTTAAAGTCTCCATAGTCCTGTCAGTGGAGAAAAACGTCTAAATTCAAATCATTGTGAAATGCGGTTCAACCTTCACGTATGGTGATAAAATTTTAGTTGATGTGCATATACTGAGTTATAAAAATGGCAAGAAGTAGAGAAAACAAGTTTTTTGGAAAATAAGAAATCACTCCCCAAATTTAATTTTCTGTTCTGGTTCCCCATTTATCAATGCTATCTAAACATATGCGTGATAGTGATTGAGACTTCACGCCTGTACAGTGTATTTTGACCATTTTATTCAACTTAATGAAATCTAAAGTAGGTCATTTTAGTTGCCAACTAAAATGACACAAATAAATTTTCAAACTCTTTTTATGTGAAACTCAAGGATGTTTTACATGTTTAAAGTTGGCTAATCACGGTCATTTACAATAGCGCAACTATAGTGAGAAGCTTGCAGCGGTACCTCATGATAAGATTTTTCATGCTGATAGAGCAATGGGGCCTTTAAAATTACATTTTCGTCGCGACACGACCAAAAAAAAAAAAAAAAAAAAAAAGAAAAACAAAATGGCATGTGCGCCACGCGAAAACTTAGATCAGCCTGGGTATCTGTCCATTCTGATCAGAGTCTTTCCTGACGGCATGCCTTTAATACCCTTTATGCGCACAGCGAAGACTCTGGTCAGATTGGGCGGATGCCCAGGCTGATGTGATCTTCGCATGTCACAAATGTTGGTTTTGTCGAGTAGCGCGATAGCGAAGACTCAGATCAGCCAGAGAAATGCACAGCCTTATCAGCGTTAATGTACCTCCCAACTTAAATAAAGGGTGAACAAATCATTATTTAATAGATTTAATTATCCGATTTCACAAATAATTTGGTTTAAATAAATAAGTATATAGATATATAGATAAATAAATAAATATAAGCGAGCCGTGTCATTGCTGTTTAGTGTGTATTCGAGATAGGTAGAGATAGATATGCTTGAAAATAGACATTTTTCACATTGTTATCTCCCCTAGTCTCGTTACCTGGCGAGATTTCGCGTTGCATTGCACTCGTGGGGCATCGGTTGGATACAACAATATAAATTTATAAGCTTATTGATGATAAACTAATTAAATATTTATAATTATATAGTAATTTCAGATTATTGTTGTTCAAATTGTTTACTGTTTAATATTTATTCAGTTTTATAATGTGTTGACGTTCTGCTGTTTTGAAACAACTATTTTCCGACATAATAGACTGAAAATAGAGTGCTTGCTTTTTCCATAGTGCAGCATAGTTGATTTTTAGTTTCAGCTTGTCACTGATTAATAATCAGCAGTATTGTTTCATCACTAAAATCATCAAATGGATGTTTTTAAACAGTTTTTTTTAAAGATTTCAAAATTATCAATTATTAATTAAAGAAGAAAAAAAATCCGCCTTTAGGTTAATTTTGTTTTTAGTAATACCGAAAATGCCAAATTTACTTCCACATTCTGGTTATAGATGCTATTAAATGAGTCTTTCACATGTTTAAATTATTTTTAAAACTTTACCTTTATTTTAAGAGAAATCGCAATTTTGAGTTATTTACAAGACATATATCCTTTTTCACTTTTATTTTATTTATTTCGTTTTATTCCATTATTTAGCTGTTACATAATTTGGAAATAAATAGTGATATTTGTTTTAATTAATACACATATAGCATCTTAAACCAATAAAACTAAATATGTTGTCAGCCCTTGTATAAACACGTCAATCAAACTAAATTCTCTTTTTTCAGAAGGTGTGAAAATATGTTTAATGTCATCACACTGCCTATCAATGCTTTTGAAAACGTTGTTTCGCAATCTAATTAAAGTCTTTAGAGTCTATGCAGCCTGGAGCCGTGAAACAAAATTTAACAAACAAAACAAACAAATTTTATTCAGCAATTAAGCAAACTGCATTGCTTCTAGCCTACATAAATACACATTGTAGCGTAAGGCATACAAAAAGATACACATCATTCTTTTCATCTCTTATTAAAATATAAAAAAAATTATCACATGTTTCATGATTCTAATAATGAGGTGATTTAGAGATGACTTATATTTCTATTAGCACTTGTTTTCTATTAAAGGGGATTCGATTGGAAAAGGTATATTTGATAGAGCAAAATCAAATGGAATAAAAAATACTCTGTGTTTTTAATATCTTAAATTCAAAATATATAATATTACAGTTGGCTCAGTTTCTCTACAATTTACATTAGGATTTATACCTGTTTCTGATTTTTGTGTTGCTATATATTTTTTTCAAGCCATTCATCCTATTGATTAAAGTTCAAAAGAAAACGGCATAAAGACTGCGGCTGTGTAATTGCAGAGTGCGTATTCTAGGCAGATCATCAGCTTTATTTGTAAATAAAGACAAGTCTTCAAAATGTTTGATGTATAAGTTTGCAGAAAATAAAGATATGAATTTCATTAAATAATCAATAAGAACACAAATGATTAAAACAAGGAAATTATCATTCATTACATGTAAAGTCTCATAGGCGGAAAATCTTAAGCCCCATCTGTGTAAAGTCTCGCCGATTATCGGGACATAACGTGTTATCTGAGCGGTACGCGCATGCGCAGAAACAATGTGAAAAAGGTCTATTGCCTGAGTGGAGACTAAACTATTATAGTTGGCATCATATTAACAAATACATGTAAACTACAGACATGTATTACAGGTATGCCGCAGATGCGGTATAATCCAACATCTGCAACTAATATTTGGACCAAAATTTTGAAATATCTTTTGTCCGTCTATCTGAGCCAAGAAAAATTATAAAAATGTATAGATTATTAAATCCATCAGATTACCGCACACAAGAGAATATCGTTTAATTATAAAATCCAGACTTGATGTAAAATATTCGGAGTGTATATTTCGGTCACAAATAGATGAAGTTTAATTGACAGACTTTACAAATAAATTCACAAAAATACCGAGTATCTTATTAGATAAATTAGTCTGTATTGATCACAGATGTCAATTTCACACTTGAATGATTTGAGCAAATATTGAGTAACTATATGACAAATTTATTGTTATTCTTTATTTCGGTACAATCAGTTTTAAAATGTATTGCTTTTACAGCAACTAATTTATATAGGCAGAAATTAGTTTATTTTTTGATTACGAAATTTTATATAATCATTCTTTTAGAGGTCGAACAAGCAAACGATATAAATTTTTGAAAAAGTGATGGTCAACTAGTTGATTAGTGCTAGAAACATTCTTTTAACATAAAAGTCCCTAAATGTATAATTTACATCATGCTTTTACTAATCTCTGCCATATACGGTCAAAAATACAGCCGGGAGCAATTGTTATATTTATCCGCCTCAATACCTCTCACGCAGGGACACTTCGTGAAAAGGACGGAAAATTCCGAAGTATCACGACAAGGAAAATAATTTGATACCTTGTATAGAAATAATAAAAACAGACTATTTTGCTGTTATTATTTCAAAATAAAAATCATACCAATAGAAAGGAGGGACATGAAACTATTTGCACACGCTTTCTTTCGTTTTCTCTTTTCGAAGAAATTAGTGCGAAAGGGACTTACAGATCCTTAATATTTTCCGTTTTACTATATATTTATTACATTTAGATGGTACCTCTACTTTTTCTGAAAACAGACAATTTTCCTATTAACTTAAAAGTTTGTAACTTACATCTTTACAAAGCTTAGATAACAAGCATTACAAAACCGCTTGCACAGGAATGATAACCTTAATACAAATCACGATATTTAAGTTAAAACATCATCTTCCATTAACGTTCAATGTAAATTTACGCGTATACCTGGCCGTTGGTGACGATGAGATTTTCTCCATATGGATGGTTAAAATTAATCTGATGTTGACTGTAAAGGTAACTTACGGTATGTGCGCAAGGAAGTAGATCATCTCGCTCATCCAGGAAGTCTCATCTGAGTATTCCCTTTCCGCTTATCGAAAAATCCTGGGGATTCTAAAAAGTTGAAAAAGAAAGACTCTCATTTGCAGAAATGCGCAGGCTGATTTATGTCTTCAACATATGCCCGTGTCTTCAGACCCCATTTCACGCCACGCCAATCAGTGACGATAGACTGCAAATTACTTCAGCATCGTCATAATTTGCTGTATAAACAAGGGGTATTACCAATTGGCTTACCCGTGTTGTCGACTAATCCGTCGACGAAAAAAAATACCAGTACCGGTACTTTTGTTAATAAGGGCAGCCCAACTGATACTGCTGTCCAAATTTCTTTGTTAATAGTCACTTATGCATTTATGGTAACTGATTAGTTCTGTTGACAGCACTGGTAGCGAATTGGTATAATACCCTGTGGTAATGGGCTGTGAACAAAAGATATCCTAATGTAGTGTCGCCTGTGTACACATGCAAGTATTTCTTTTAGACAGAAATACTTATGCAATTTATACTTATGTATTATTTTATACATGCAACTTATACTTATGAACACTTATAGCTTCCAAAGGATCTTACTATTCGGAACTTATTTATCTTCACTGCAGCTGGTGTTTGTGCCGTGTGGCGGCCGCAAAACGTCTCCCCGTATACGAGGGTCATCCAATAAAGAGTGGGACTTGTTTGATATTTTACGAACTCTACCCCGCAACTTGAAAATTTTACCTTCATTTGCAAGACAATATCTCACCTCCTTGTGGTATATGTTTCATCAAATTTTGCCAACAAATTATTCAGCTATGGTTCGAAACGGAAGGCACCAGATAAGTCAATGGCCGGGAGTTGCTTCATAATTCAACCACAGAGACAGGAAATAAGGTCTGGCATTTATCCAAATAGTGGTATCCGAACCTATTTTGACATTTTCTATATTTGGTTGCATTACATTTGAATTTTGCTTATACCAATTTGTCTATAGATTAACCCGTTGACGGATGGTTGCCTAGCAACCAGTCTATTCCAGGAAATATAACCTTAAGTAGTATGCACGATTTTCTGTTGCTAAGCAACACAAAGCACATCAACCGTGTGTCTCTGCAATATGTGCTGCATTACAATTTATATGGTATACCTAACCGTTTAGAGTTAAGTGCTTGCCATTATATAAATTTGCTTTTGGTTTAGGAGACCTGTCTCACGCCCACCCTCAATCACAATGCTCAAGTTTTGCATTTTATTTCAATTTTAAGACTGAAATTCCTAGCTTTTTTGACAATTTCAGTCCAAAATGAATTATTTTCGCAAAGTATGATCCAAACATAGTATGGTATAAAACAAAATATTTTTGGACTTAATAGGAGGGTTCCAGTAACCATGGCAACCATTTTTACAAACATGGCCAGGAGCTTTTGCCTTGTCTTCTGCCGTTGCTAGGCGACAAGAACTCAATGGGCAGAAAAAAATTGGGATGCTTTGTTGTATGCGCTATAAGATTTGCAACGCAGTGGTCATATTTTCAACATGAAAAACGTATAGATTCACAAATTATAAAGAACGTCCCACTCTTTATTGGATAACACTCGTATCATCATAGTGCAGATTGAATTTTCTGGTCCTTTGGGATCATTGAGTTCATTCTAGTTATTTTGAAAATAGAGTTCCGCTTAAGCCGGTGCTAGGGGGCGTGGCTGGTGTCGCACATCTCATTGCTGGTCATGAACAGTATTTAATCGTCACAAAAACAAATGCATTTCGTACCAGCTCATCAGTGTAAAGTGACAATAAACGTTACGTATATACAAAATTTAAAGTATTTTTCAATACCATTAGGAAGATAGTATTTGTCAATATCACTAGGAAGATCAAAGATACAGTGGTAATGAGAGAAAGTGTAATGCCAAATCCCTGAATTCTGTCACAAAGACCTTTGACACCGACCCTTCATCATTCTTGCAGAATTTTGCAAATGTACATGTATATATCTGGCAAAGAGCGTTGACTATTTACTGCTCAATGATTTTCTCAACCTTGCTGATGAAGTGCCCGTTTATACACCTGAACCAATGATTGGTGTAATTTAGACAAAAACGGGTGATCCACCCTTTTTATAGCCTTGAGAAGACAATTAGAATATTTAGAACAGAGCAAATATTTTTCTTGGTACATGTTTCATCTGGCAGTAGATAAAAATTCTCCATGTTATATTTCTTCAATCTTAAAGGGTAGTGGAAGCAGTTATGTTTTTCTTTGACCTACATAGACGCGGTGACAGAGGAGTTGAAAGTAGAAGAAAATATTTCTTGTCATTCATAGGGTTTTAGCTGATCTTATCCTATTAGTGAAAAGTCAGGTTCCAAGGCGGTAGTTCTGTTGTGGTTCTCTGTTGCCTGTTTTTGGTGTCAGAGTTTCTGTGATGTTTTACCTTATGTATGTTCTTATTATTTTTGGTTCGGTTTGGGTTGCTGAGTGGCCACCTTTTGGGAACAAGCTGCTCACTCGGTTGGCCATATGTTCTCTGTATCTTGATTATTTGTAATCTTAGTTGTTTCCAACTATGGTTTGAGGACTGGATTTGGATTTGGATTGTTTCAGTTCCTGGTCTTTGCATACTTTTTACTTTTATTTGCAATTGCAGCTGCAACAGCTGATAAAAACAAGAAGTTGCCTGATTTTGACAATGACCCTAAGAGTTATCAGACTTCTGAATTTTCAGATTTTGAGCCTGGTGATAAAATATCACTTAATGTAATTCTTAAATCAAACTGAAAGAAACTGATTAAAACTTGCAAAATACTTTTGATTCCGTATAATACTCTGGGGCAAGCTTACTCTCTTCTGTTGATGACCTAATATCCGAAACACTCATGCAACTGGACAACTTTGGAATGTTTCTTTAGAACATTGATGTTAACTCTTTTGAAAGCCTAGCTATGTCTGAGTAGGCAAATACACCTTCAATTAAGAAAGTACTGGATAAAATTTCAGAAAAGGGAGGAATGAGAGGAGCGTAAACATTTAGTAATGAGATAGCAATGACAGGAAAATATCCGGAAATGATAGATGTACATATGACAGATAAAATACAGCAGCCAGACTAAGATCAAGATACATATGGATATACAATTTCTGAAAAGGAGACTGTGAATGTAAAACATGTTTAAGACTGCGTGAAATCAGTTAAAGAATTATTAGTAGCTGAAAGTGTTGGATCTGAAACAAAAAGTGATGATAAAGATAATGGGTATTAAAGTAATATAACTTAAATCAATGAACAATGATGAATCTCCGAAAGCTGAAAGTGAAGATAAAGAACTTATGCATTCAGCTTTATGAAGCAGAAATATAAGCAGCATCTGACAAGACCTAGGGACAGACGCCATTTACAAACAAATTAGTACCTTTACCTCATCAGAATGCAACAAAAACAGCAGGCTTCTTACTTTTGTCGCTAATTCCGAAATGTATGTCGGAGAAAAAAAAAAGAAAATCGCGGAAAGCGTATTAGACAACCTAGTTAATGGGAAAGAAATTTAACAACCCAAAGGATTAATGGTTGGAAGGATGTACTAAACAAAACATAGAAACAAATGAAGAGAGAGAGAGAGAGAGAGAGAGAGAGAGAGAGAGAGAGAGAAGTCAAATACAATGATAAATCCAGAAAGTCTTCAATTGGAGAGAAAGAATCCCTTTCCCATCAGCGGATTGACGTACACGAAGCTTCTGTTCCTTTCTTACTCCAATATTCCATTCGTGATATTTTCTATGTGCTGCTGCCACATACAAGTGAAAGATCTTTTTTCTTTATGGTGTTACTACTGGTGAGCAGAAGAATAGCTAAGTTGATGATAATCACTGATTAGTAGGGAAAACAAAATCTCCTCAAGATATTGAAGATTCAAGAACTCTTCCCAATCATTAGCAGATGTCTTCTATATGTTGTTTATGGTAATTGATATGGTAAATTTCTGTGCAAAAATCTACAAAGCAAATAGCATCTTTATTGAAAATGCATATAGGTCTGAAGGAACTTTAATACATTACAAAGAGCATGCCAGCAATTATTTGTTCCTACTCTTTCACTTATTATCATTATGAGCAGATAGAAGAAGAATCAGCCTGTGTCCAAATTTTGTCAACATTATGAAGAAAGCATAGGGTAGTCTACTTTTGAAAGGTTGAACAATTTCACTTATACACCTGTTTTAGTCTCAGTAATGTGGGAGCATATAGTTGCCGCTTTGTCCGTCCGTCCGTCCCGTCAGTCCGTCCATGCGTCCGTCCTTCCGTCCGTCACACTTCGTCCGTAGCATATCTTTAAAAGTATTAAACGGAACTCAACATAACTTCACAGACTGAAAGAGGGCAATGAGAGGAATTACAGAGAGCAAGAACCGTAACTCTATCGCAAGTAGTTACGAACTGAGCATGCTTCCTTGTTTCTTTTCTCTTTTTTATACAGTATTTTGCTTGTCCGGCGTATACCTCTGAAAGTATTAAAAGGAACTCAATGAAACTTCATACATTGATAGAGGGTAATAAGGTAATAAGGGAAACTGCTGTGCACAAGAACCGTAACTCTATCCCAAGTAATTACGAAGTTATATCCCTTCCTATATTTTGCAGTAACTTGCTTGTCCGGAGCATATCTCTTAAAGTATTTGACGGAACTCAATGAAACTTCACACACTAAAAGAGGGCGTTGAGGGGAAGTGCAGAGTGTAAGAATCATAACTCAATCAAAAGTAATTACGAAGTTAGTTCCCTTCCTAGCTATGTGCGGAGCATACCTCTGACAGTATTAAAGGGAACTAAATGCAAATGCACACATTGACAGAGGGCAATTTAAGGAAGTGCAGAGCACAAGAATTATAACCCTATCACAAGTAATTACGGAGTTAGCTCCTTCCTAGTTTTTCCAGTATTTAGTTTGTTCGCAGCATATCTCTGTAAGTATTGAAGTGAACTAAATGAAACTTAAACATTGATAGAAGACACATACAGAAAGTGCAGACTCAAGAACCATAACCCTATCACAAGTAATTATGGAGATAGCTCCTTTCTTATTTTTTCTCACTTGTTTGATTGTCCAGAACAGATCTCTAAAAGTGTTAAAGAGAATTAAATGAAATTTTACATGTCAGTAGAGGACAACAAGAGAAAATGCAAGGCACAAAAACCATAACCCTATTGCAAGTTAGTTTGGAATTATTTCCCTTTTTTATTGTTTTCTCATTCATTTGCTTGTCCAGACCATATATCTCAAAGTAGAACAGGTACCTAAATGAAATGTCACATATTAATAGAGTACATTCAGAAGAAGTACAGAGTGCAAGAACTATAATGTTATCACAAGTAGGATCGGAATTATTTTTCAAGGGGACCATTAACCTAACACAAGAAGTTTTTGTGTTTATGGATTACATTTCACAAACATGTGAAGACTAATCATTAGTATTCAAAAGGACTGTTTACCATAATTTGTCAAAGTTGAAAAAGCGATGTAACTGAGTTGATTTGCATCTTCTCATTCCTTTACCTCATTTTTTTCATTTTAATTTCATCACGTTTAGACAGAAAGTCGATCCTACCAGGAGCGTTCATTTAATGTTGACATTGGGTTTCTACAGGACGCGTTGTTAATCCCATTCACATTTCGTTTACTTCAAACCTTCGAAGTATTCTCCCTTGACGGAAACACTCTTTTCAAGTCTCGAAATCCATTCAGTAAATGCAGAGAAGTAGGCCTTTTAAGGTATACCCTGAAGACACTGGTAAATTGCACTACCAAGTGCACTTCGGGATTCATAACGACGACCAGAAAGGGTTGTCTTTAGTAAAGGAAACGGGAAAAAGTCGCAGGGACTAAGGTCTGGAGAAGAAAGTGGATGAGAGAGCTGAACTACGTTTTCCTCTTTCAAGAAGTCTTGGACAAGAACACACTTGTGATCAGGTTCGTTTTCATGGATAAGACACAGCCCCCTTAAACCGGTTTCATTTTGCATACAGTATGGGTTGAGTGTAAATGACTGAACCAACTTGAACTTTCAATAACTTTTGAAAGACTGAACGGATTAAACCGAAATTTCATCCTATTGCAGAAAATCACTCCCCCGTGAAATCACCGCAGTTTCCACGTGCTCCTTACAACCTCGCGGTATGGTGGGCCATCAGTGGTACAATAAAATGAACGACCCTCGTACACCAGGATACCCATTTCACTATTGCACACCTTTGGGGAGCATCCATCGATTCTCTATTTTATCCTATTTTAATGAATGCATCCGGTACATGTATATATGCCCCTTATACATGGGCGATCATTTGAAAATATGCTACTGTTTTCATCTGGTCTACTTTACAATTTGAGAAAGAGTTGAAACAAATGGCAAGCTTTTCGTAATGGATTAATTTATAAAGTAACTTCAGACCAAAATACGTTTTCAATAATCATCTTGGTTTCTTTTTAAGTTTTGTAAAACACACACACACACACACACACACACACACACACACACACACTTTTTATCAGCATCTCGCTTTTTTGTATTCTTAACTGTAGAGAACAACATAAATAAGAAGTCTATTAACTTTCGGGGAGATGCGTTTAATTTTTATGATCTTATTCAGATTTTAGTATTTACCACAAAACATCACCTTAGTTACTATTCGCCTACCATTGAGCAGCTATACGACAAGGCTACAAGTTAAGTCCTGATAAATGGCAGCACAGGAGAATGGTATAGAACAACAGTTGGAGTAAGACAAGTATGTCTTCTGTCACCCACCCTCTTTAACATTTTTCTCGAACGGATCTTGTCTTATGTTCTGGAAGAACATGACGGAAAGGTTAGCATAGGCGGCAGAAATGTTACCAATCTTCGGTTTGCCGATGACATAGACGCTCTAGCTGATGAAGAGCAAGAACTAGAAGCTCTAGTTTAAAGTCTCGACCAAACCTGCACAAGGTATAAGATGGAGATCAGTGCTGAGAAGACCAATCTGATAACGGACAGAAGCTGGATACCGTAACAAGCTTCAAATAACTTGGAGCAGTTTTCTCAGATGATGGCTCAAAACAGGAGGTTCTCTCAAGGATTGCACAAGCCACTTCAGCTCTTACCAAGCTGAAACCAATTTGAAGGGATAACAACATATCTCTTGGATCAAAGGTGAAACTTATGCGCTCCCTGGTCATTTCCATATTTCTGTATGCCTGTGAATAGTGGTTGATCTTGACAGCAAAGTTAGAGAAAAGAACGCAGACCTTTGAGATGAGATGCTACCGAAGGCGCTGAACATATCGTACAAGGACCATATAACCAACGAGGAGGTTCGCAGAAAGATCCAAGTAGCCCTTGGCGAATATGATGAATGTCTGACGCTGGTCAAGAAACGGAAACTAAGGCGGTTTGGTCGCGTCTCAAGGTCTTCTGGTTTAGCAAAGACGAGTCTACAGGGCACAGTAAAAGGAAAAAGAAGAAGAGGTAGACAGAAGGAGAGGTGGGAAGACAATATTAAAGAGTGGACAGAGATGGATTTTGCCAGCTCAACCAGGGCAGCTGAAAACAGGACAAGGTGGAAAGGGATTGGTTCGAAGTCATATGTGGTGCCCAAACGACCTAGTAATCTTACAGGATAGAATAGAATAGACCACCTTAAGGTGGTGATTTATGGTAAATGTAAAAATCTGCATAAAACCATAAAATAGTAACGTATCTCCCTGAAAGTTAGCACACTTCTTATCTTTGTTGTTCTTTACAGTTTAGAATACAAAATAGACGTACATGCTGGATAAAAAAGTGTTTTTATAAGGAAAGATCTAAGGGTAATTTTCTGCGAATAAATCTGAAAAAATAATATCGTTATTGAAAATTTATGTAATGCTGAAGGTGCATTATTGCATAATGAAGAGCGTCCTAGCAATTATTTATTCCAACTCTTTCTCAAATTGTAATATAGACCAGATGAAAACGGTAGCTTTTTCTCAAATGTTCAACATGTACAAAGTAAATGTACACTGGACGCATTTATTAAATATAGGGTAGGCAAGCATACCTATGTTAACACCTACAATATAAATAATACATTACTAACATGATCAGTGGTGTGTAGATGAAATTGATCAACCTTGTTAAAATAGTATCACCTGTCTCACCTGTGTGTTTTGACAAAAAAATTTGGACACAGACTGCATCTTTTTTCATCTGCTCAGCCTGATAATGTGTGAAAGAGTTTGAAAAAATAATTGCTAGGACGCTCTCCATTATGCAACAAGGTACTCATAGCACTACGTATATTTTCAATAATGATATTATTTTTTTCAGACTTATTCGCACAAAATTACCCTTTGATCTTTCATTATAAAAACACTTTTTAACATTAACAAATGCTGCATTTTGGGATTCTAAATTATGAGAAACAACATAAAGAGGGCATCTGCTAAGTTTTGGAAAGATCAGTGTTATTTTGAGTATTTTATGCAAATTTTTGTCTTTGTCCCAAATCAGTGATTATCACCACCTTAAACATTACTTATCCTTTTACAATATTTATCAATGTTAGGGCAATGTTTATTTACCGTTCGCCTACTTATCCAACGATCCGGGACCTTCTCATGAGTTTATTTTAGGCCCATCCAGTGAAAAAGATTTTTTTAAATGTTTGTCAGTTAATTTACATTTCAACCTTGGTTACTGCTGGATGGAGTTAAAACAATCAGTATAGTAAGGCAAACATTGTTGACTTTGTTTAGACTACTCTACAGGAGCAATCTGATCTGCATCTGCACTGTCTTCTCATGCATTTTTACACACTTACAGTACCTACAGGCGGTTGAAATAATCCTACACACCTACCTAGAAGACTCACCTGAAATAGTGTGAGTAGGAGCACAGAAAATATTATCTCATATTTGGTGTAATATATGCCCTGGGGCTATTGCATCTCACAATTCTTTTAAACGGCAGAGTGACCAAATTTGGGCAATAAAAACAGATTTGGGTTGTTTAAATTTTGGTGGTCAATCTTACAGAAAATGAAGTAGAGGTGTTTATTACCGAGGGCCATTTAGTGGGAAAATATATTGGGTTTACTATTAAAACATATGTTATCTTAACCAACTTGATTATTTGCTTTTTTCGGGTTGGCTTAAAGTATTTTTCCTGTCACTTTAACTTTATCTCAGTCATTTAAGTTGAAAAAGAACTCCGTCTCCAGCGACATACGAGTCCAGACCCTTAGTTCAGCAGGCCAGCTCTTAACCAACTGAGCTACCGGGTCTCCAAATGTTACGTTTAAATGGCATTTTGTAAAGTTTGTAAAATAGGCATAGATCTGGTCTCAGGCTAACAATCATTCTCAAAGTTTAGGACAGTCTGAAAGGACCTGGTATGATAAGGGCCGTTTTTGGCCCCAATTCAAATTCTCTTAAAATTGCATGGTTTCTATTGCTTATCATTCGTGCGTATGGGAACAAGCAGAAATAATATGTTTCATTTTTGTTAATTCTCAGACTAACATGATTTCTGACATGCCTATGTTGGCTCAATAATATGAACGAAAATTGCAAGAAAAACTGAGTTTAATAATTTTTCCTTTAAAGAAACAAGTCATTTACAATAGCTTTTGAAAGCTCTTGATAATAGGCTTTTGATTAAATGCTTATACGTTGGGTACCATGGCTAATTACCTGTGCACTGCACATGGCCCATCAAGGTACCTCACCCACTCAAGTTTGCAAGTCCAGAGACGCTAACCAAAAAATTCCAACAGATCAACATGAAATGTATACCAAATTATTTCTTGTGTTCTAACTAAGAAAATGAATACCCACAACATATGTTTATTTTTGTCTATGAGCGGAGATATGGACGTTTTTGTGTTGAGAAAACAGAGAAAATGATCCAAACGCTGCCAGTTTGGTAACAAAAAGTTAAAAATATACATAGAGCCCGGTCTCCAGCACATTTAATATTTTCATGGCATGTAAATATATCAAAATAATGTCTGCATATAAAATATAAAATGTGCTGGAGGCCGGGCTCATATATTTTGAAAAGCGCAAAGGCTACCAAATTCGTTAATTTCGCCAGAATCCGCTGGGGGTATGGGTATGTTTAAATTTATAAACACAAATATTTTATATAAGAACAGGTTGATTTTGTATTTGCTGTTACATTTTAGGTTAGAACTTTCCTATGAATGCATTTTAGTTATCGAAATAGAACTTTTGAAAAATGAGTTTCTGGGGGTCAAATATGGCCCTTATCATACCAGGTCCTTAAAGGTTGAAACTTTCACTCTAAGAAAAACTATATTTAAATCATATTCAGAATCACAGTTTTCGCGTGATCCCACTGAGAAAACGGTCACAGAGCTGTAATAAGGTAACAAATATCAAATAAATTTTGTTTTTGAAAGTTTTTATTTACACATGAAATTTAAGTTTAAGGAACAGTTGTGAACATATGCCCAGGAATCGTTCACCAATGTATGATCAATCTTCTGCATGTTGTCGGCGAATTAAGCAGACAACAAAATGTATGCTTTATGTATCGTCTTTGCTCGATTTCATTGAACCTGTCTCTATATGAGACACCCTGAAAACGAATGAAATGCCAAGCCCTGTTTTCAAATCACTATTAAAAGATGTGTCAAATATATGTCGAAGGATAGTAACTACGTGTTCGGCCGTTGCATTTGACGGCCACCGCCGTGGCGTAGCGCCGGTCGAGCGTTGTGTGGACCGGTCGCGTTGCGACTGATGTCGTATTCGGTTATCGTTCGTTGGTGAGAGGCTAGTTGCTCTAAAAGGCTTATCAATAGAGGGTAAGTGGAAAATGTGAGTATTGTGGAGGTGAACTTTTTTTTCTGGCGTTTGTCGAGGTATGGACTACGTTGGGCCGTGTGCAAAGTAAGTGAACCCCTTCGTGAGTTTTGCAGGCGGCCCAATGTGGTTTGTACATCGATAGGCACCGAAGAGGTTAGGTTCACTGCTAATACTTACATTCTATCTAATCAATGTTTTATTTGACCTCAAATTTGTGTTAGAGGTAAATCAGAAAAAAAAAACAATAAAAACATTTATACGCAGCTTTTCAATAATGTAAATATTTACATATAATGTATATAGAATAACACGATATGTAAAAAATATGGTGTCGGTGTAGGGGAGGAGGATCCGACAAAAAAAGCATTTAAATTGTGGTCTACTAAAATTGAATCTTATCAGGGTAAATAATGTCTGTTTTATATAAAGATGGACATATGTTTCCGCCACTATGAGCAAAACAGCTTCATTGCATGGTGCTGTTATATTTTCAGATGATATAACCTTCATATACATTTAAAAAGTTCAGAATTTTTTAAAACATTCTTCTTTATACATTAAAATAACTATTTTAATACTGCGCAGGAAACATTTTTTTCATAAGTCATAAAACCCCTTCCCATATGAAAGAAAAAGTTCTGTTTGGGACCCCTGATGATTCCTACTGCAAAATGTTAAAAAATAACGGATTCGATGATGAAACAGAATTGCGGGGATTTAAATTAGATAATATGAAATATATCACTTGTGGAAGTCTGTAAATACATACTAAATATCAATAAATTTATAAACAGTATTTAACTCACAGACTGTCTTTAAGTTATAGTTTTCCTAGAGCTGCTTATTATAATAATATAAACTTATGTTCCGAGGATAAAATATTATGCTGTCCTTCTCAACTAAGCACTTTATATTTAGGGCAAAACTACGCTTACCATATTCTTGAGAAGTATATTCAAACATAGTTTGCATGTGTGTCTTCCTTACCAGACCACAAAGTGAGAACGTGACGCCAATATATACCATATTTATTTACTTTAGACTCAAAATCTTATAACGCGATATCTTTTTCGAGGGTCGTTTTAGTGGTAAATGAGCACTAAGCGTTTCAAAATTTAGCAGTAATGCTATTCAACAACATTTGAGTTTTAATAGTGCATGCTCTCTCTCTCTGTGTGTTTAAAATTTACTCACAGTCTTGCATCACTAAGTGTTTCGGTCACGCGGACATATTGAAATTGTTGGGCTCCTTGTGATTTAGTTTGAAAGTAGAGGTTCGCTTAGGGGGTAGGCAATGTTGCAACTTTATATAACTGGGCATGAACAGACTCGTTAAACCGGATAGGTTGTTTTCGTTTTTTGTTGTGTTCTTCGCTTCCAAAGAACTAAATACAGAATTTACATTATCTTTATTACAGCTGATGTTGTGCCGTGTGGGGGAGTAAAAAGTCATCATAGTACAGATTATACATTGTCTGGTCCTTTGGGATCATTGGGTTAATTCTGAGTTAGTTTGAAAATAGAGTTCCGCTGAAGCCGATGCTAGGGGCGTGGGCAGTGTTTAAACATTACACTGCTGCACGTGCATTGTAGCCACTACCAAAATACGTTGCTATTATATTGTGGTTTCTCAGACCAATTGAAGTCCCTAACGTATTCCACTGATCGTTCTTTCCAAAGCGGGTCTTCTGTTGCGGATTCTCGATGTTCAGCTGAGTGTGTCTTTAATTGCAACTACGAGATGTTATAAATACTTTGTGTTATGCATACGTGCGTGTGTGCTTGCGTCTTTGTGTCACTGTGTGACGTTTCTTTCGTATGCCTTCGATGTCTCGGATGGACTCCGCTTTACGATTTGATCTTTGCTGTATATCTGTTTCTATATATGAGAAAGTCTTTCTTAAAACCGAACATAGTTATAAATGTTTTTCAGATGGGATAAATTTCAGTCTTCTTTGCATGAATTGATAATATTGTTTTCGAGTAGATATTCTAAGCTGTCAGAAAGACATCGTAGTTCTTTTTCAGCGACTGTTTCTGTCTTTTGTTGACGAGTTTCTTGGAACTGTTTATCATGTGATGTTGACCGGGTTCTCTGTGGCACAGGGATAAAATGGTCTCCGAGGGTCATGAAGGAATATCACGTTTTAAAGCTTTAACTGTAGTTCATATTGTTGACATAGTTCTTGTTGTAATGAAGCCGTAAAGACGCAGTACTTAGTCTTCTATCAGAGTGCAACAGATATAGCCTAAGCTCCGTATGAATTATACTCCTCGCCAAAAGTTTGCCATAATGTTAAAACAAAATAACAAGATTATTGGAGATAATTATAATTGAATTCTAACATTCTGTGGAAGTTAATGTATTCTATCATGAACACCAATGATTAATCATCGCAGAATTAGCAACTTTGATTTGAATTTGAGTAACAACCACAGAAAGTGAGCAAAGACGTACATGTACTAAAAAGACATTTTGACAATAAAAGATATCGTTGTCATGCGATGTGAGTGACTTTTCTTGTACATCAATTCTGTAATGCAAAACGTTTTCGGCTAGTACGAAAGTACCACTTTTTATGCTCCCCGAAGGATGAGCATATAGTTGCCGCTTTGTCCGTCCGTCTGTCCGTCCGTCCGTCCGTCCGCCCGTCACACTTTTGTCCGGAGCATATCTCTGAAACTATAAGGGGAACCAAATGAAATTACACGTCACCTTGATAGAGGACAATGAGGGGAATGCAGTGCACAAGAACCGTAACCCTGTCACAAGTATTTAGCAAGATAGCTCCCTTTCCATTTTTTTTGTTGATATTTTGCTTGTCCGGAGCATATCTGTTAAAGTTTATGGGGAAGTTAATGACACTTCACACATTGATAGAGGACAACGAGGGAAAGTGCAGTGCTCAAGAACAGTAACCCTATCATATTTACAAAGTTAGCTCCCTTTCAAGTTTTTTTTCAATATTTTGCTTGTCCGGAGGATATTTCTGAAAGTATAAGGGGGAACTAAATGAAACTTTAAGCATTGATGGAGGACAATGAGAAGAAGTGCAGTGCATAAGAACCGTGACCCTGTCACAAGTATTTACGAAGTTAGCTTTCTTTCCAGTTTTTTTCAATATTTTGCTTGTCCGGAGCATATCTCTGAAACTATTAAAGGGAACTAACTGAAACTTCACATATTGATGGAGGACAATGAGAGAAAGTGCAATGCACAAGAACCATAACCCTATCGCAAGTATTTTCGAAGTTAGCTCCCTTTCCATTTTTTTCAATATTAAGTTTGTCCAATGCATATCTCCAAAAGTATTTAAGGGAACTTAAAGAAACTTCATACATTAATACATTGAAAGAGGGAAATAAGAGGAAGTGCCGAGCACAAGAACCATAACCCTGCCTTAAGTATTTACAAAGTTAGCTCCCTTCCTATTTTTTTCTCAGTATTTTGCATGTCAGTAGCATATTTCTGAAAGTATAAAAGGGAACTTAATGAAACTTCACACACTGATAGAGAGCAATGAGTGAAAGTGCCGAACACAAGAACCATAGACCTGTCATAAGTAATTACAGAGTTAGCTCCTTTCTAAATTTTTGCTATATTTTGCTTGTATGGAGCATATCTTAGGAAGTTATGAATGAAACTAAATGAAACTTCACACTATGACAGAGGGTAATGAAAGAAAGTGCAGAGCTTAAGAACTATAACCCTACCTTTAGTAATTACAGAGTTAGCTCCCTTCCTAATTTCAGTTATTTAGCTTGTCCGGAGTATACCTCTGTGCATATTCAAGAGAACTTGAATGAAGCTTCACGAATTGATACAGGACAATGACAAGAAGTGCAGGACAGAAGAACCATAACTGTATCCCAAATTATTTTGGAGTTACTCCCCTTCTTATTTCTCTCAGCTGTACATGTATGCATATCCAGAGCATTGCTCTTAAAGTACTGAAGAGAATTATTTGTTTTCCATTTCAAATTGCATTTAACTTACACAGAAAATCACTCCTTTACCAGGATACCCATTTTCCTATTCAAAGCCTTCAGGGAGCATCCATTGGTTCCACCGATTTTCTTGTTTAATCATTATGCATAATTTTCTTTCGAAAATTTGATTTTAGGGGCTTTTATTTCTGTGTTCGCTTTGTGCAGTGCTTACTCAAATTTTGTGTTTTACTTAAGCATTGATGTTGATGGAAGAATGCATTTATCCTCAAAATGAATGTTAGAGCTAAAGTATTATGATCTCTGACACTCACGGTACATTTACCTCGAAAATATGCTAAACTTTTGGCGAGGAGTATATAACTAAACGCGGCCACGAGGTATGTCACAGTGTCACTATTCACTTCGACAAATCCGCAGTTGGACTGTCATTTGAGCTTTGGTCCTTTACATATGCCAATGTTAAACAAGACTGAAATACTATTAAAGTACGAGAAGCCGCCAGCTTCGAAATTGACTACAAAGTCTTGTGTGCTGCATTTATGTTGTAATCTTTATTGCTGGATTCTGCAGATCATAACATCTTCGTTCATAAATTAAACAGTCGTTAAAACCCTCCGCATAGTAAATTATCTCCAAAGTAGAAATCAGATGTTAATCTCAGCAATAGAACCCAATTTTACCTTCTATACCGAAGTGGGGGCATAATCCATTATAATTATTTCCATATCGCAGATCTTCAAACAGGTCTTGAAAAGAGAGTTCCTTTACCTACGGCAATGTTTAATGTATATATTAGATTTCATAAGACTCGTGTGGCGGCCGTAAAACGTTTCCCCGTACATCATCAATAGTGCAGATTATATTTCATTTTCGTCCTTTGAGATCAGAGGATATATTCTGAGAAATCTAACATTTTGAGATCGTTTAGACTATTATTCTAGATCATCGTCTTTGATATTATTTGGATCCTTTTTATACTAATCAGTCTTTTAATCGACTGCCCAGATAAAATTATCAAATTATACTATTTTTTTCTCTGGTTTCGTCACCAGATATTGTCAGAGTCACTGACGAGGCTTTATTAGCCGAAACTACGCAGTCTGGCTCATGTTCCGTCTTCTGAATGTATTCCCTGCACTTGAAGGAAGTGTTTAAGATTTTAATTTTACCCCACTACAGCTGGTATTGTGTCGTGTGGCGGCCGTAAATGTTCCTTCTTCTGAATGTATTCTCTGCTCTTGAAGGACCTATTTAAGATTTTAATTGTTATTGTTAATATGCTTGTCTTCAAAACAGCGATGAAACAAACTGAAACAAACATGAAAATGAATATAAATAAATAAGCCGATAAAGTTGTGATTGTTTTCCTGATGAGCTTGATGATAATTCTGTTATACATATTTTGTTCTGTTCTGTTCTTTTCCCTTTGGTGATGTGTGTGGGTTGTTGAATTCTACTGTTACGTATTAGGTTCTTGGTATTTTATAATTACTTTGATGTTGGCATCAAAATTGATTAAGAATACAAAATGTTAGTAAACCTTAATGACAAATATTATGTGACTGTTTGATTTCAATGAACACGCAGTGAGAGCGGCGGAAGTGTAATGGACTACGTGCAGGTTCAATACCCCACTCCTCCGGTCTTCCGAATGTCACTCTAAACCGAGGTCCAGTCTCTGTATGACCTATGTATTGGTGGGACGTAAAACCCAAGTTCGTCTTCATCAGGCATCAAATATGATAAAATTTTACTTTGACTTTCGCTTTGCTGTTCGAATATTTGTAGCCACGATATTTGTTTATATTCCACAGAACAACCCTCCTTAGTTTAAAACATTACAAAGTAAAACAATAAGTTTATCTAGATCTTTACGGTCATACATCAAAAAGACACTTTTTAAAAATATGCACTCAGTGCTTATTTGGCATAAACAAGATATTCCAATTACAGGTTATGTGACAGTGATACAAAAGAAACATACCAACGGAGAGAATTTGTCTTTATTGTGTAGTTTTCGGAACAGTAAGAAGCCTAACATCCTAATTAGTACGTCGTAACTGACTCTTTTCTAGCTAGTGAGAAAGTAAATCAGATATTTCGGAATTACTGACCTTTGTTGAGGTGAATATGCAGTTTTATCAACCTGCTGGCGTGTCGGTAAATATGATAAGTTTACAGGTCTAATAACAAGGTCATTTTAGCCCCCACTGAACATACTTACATATGTAAGCTCTTCATAGAATATCATCTGAGTGAGACCATACAGAAATTATATCTTTCGCCTTAGTTTATGAATTCTAAGAATAAAATTATTTCCGGCATAAATGATTTCTTTGTTATTCCTGTAAATTAAAAAAAAGTGCATGAGAAAATCTTTTTTTCTTTATTTATTAATTTATTTTATTCATTCATTACTTTACAAAAGTGTGACATTTCAACAGCTTTTGATAAGAGACCTTTTTGGTGGTATACTTACAGATGGGACGGCACTGCTTACAAGACGTCCGCCGTGCAAGGTCTGCCGCATTAACCCATCCGCTGAAGTTGGCAGGTCCAGGGACGCGAAACAAATACATTCAACGGATGAAAATAAAACGTGTACCAAATAACTACTTGTGGTCTGACTAAAACTCGCATACCTAATATATGATTATTTTGCCTAGGAATGGAGAATCTGGAATACTGTCTAAAAGCTAAGAACCTGCAATTTTGGTATTAAAAATAAATAAAATAAAACTAAACTAAATAGATGAATAATTAAGGAATGAATTTCATTTTTCTGATGTTTATCGAAGTATAAACTACATTGGGTCGCGTGAAAAGTAAGTGAACCCCGAAGGGGTTCATGTAAACTTTGCTAGCGACCCAATGTAGTTTATACTTCGATAAATACTAGAAAAATTAAGTTCATTGCTTATATTTTCATTCTTTTCTATATTTTATTTGACCATAAATTTGCGTTAGGGGCTACAGTTGAAGCAGAAAAACATTTATACGCAGTTTTCTACTAAGAGCGGAACAGCGCCAACGACGTCATAACGCCGCCTACGTCCAATCAGATGTAGAGAATCATGGTTTATTTTGACATCACTTAACGACATGTAACGTCGCGTGAACCGATGTAGTTACTGAAGTATAAAGTACATTAAGTTCTAATGGTTTACCATAGGGCTTTTCAATATGTGCACTGAGAATGTAAATATATAGATTTAAATAACATGATGAAAATAATAACAGAAAAAAATAATAAAATAACTAAATAAACACAGAATCCCTACTCCAGCACATTTAGCATATGCCTGGCATGTTTACACATGAAGTTCCAATGTGTTAAAACGAGACATAATCCATGAACGTGCAGTTTTTTGAAAGCCGCAGTGCGACTAAATTCGTACTTATTGCCACAATTGGCTTGAGGTTTGGGCATATTTAAGATTAAAAACACAAACTGGCTCACGTTTTGTTTCCTGTTATTTTCCAGATTAAGACTTTAACATCTATATTTTCCAAATTGGAACTTTAATACATATGCCTTTTAAACCTTTTTATCATCTGCATGTAAATATAATATATTCAAAATTTCTGGTGCCAAATTATTGGCCTTACCAAATCAAGTCCATTCATTGTTTTAGTACATGTATATGATATAATGCTACGTCAGTTTCTGTTGATATCAATGCAATGCAATGAAACAGTACTTCAAACAAGAGACCCAAATGGGCCTGACATCCCTCACCGCGCTATTTTGCAACAGGACGGACCATTCTGATACAAAATTGGTCCAATTCCACTGAGGTTTTCCCAGTTTACGTTTTGCTTTTATCCCCCGACCGAAAGGTTCGGGGGATATAGCGATGAGCCTGGCGTCCGTCCGTCCGTCCGTCCGTCCGTCCGTCCGCCGTCCGTCCGTCCGTCCGTCCGTAAACATTTTCTTGTCCGCTCTATATCTTGAATACCCTTTGGAATATTTTCATGATACTTCACAGTTATGTAGAACAGGTCGTGATGATGTGTCGCGTACAAGAATGGTAACTCTTGCAATTGTACTTTTTGAATTATCTCCCCTTTGGTGATTTTTTTGGCAGATTCGTGTCCGCTCTGTAACTTGAATACCCTTTGGAATATTTTCACGATACTTCACAGAAATGTAGAAACGGTCATGACGATGTGTCGCGAACAAGAATGACAACTCTTGCTTTCTTACTTTTGGAGTTATTTCCCCTTGATAGTTTTAGGTGTGATTTTTTTTGGCAGATTCGTGTCCGCTCTATAACTTGACTACCCTTTGGAATATTCTCATGATACTTCACAGATATGTAGAACAGGTCATGACGGTGTGTCGCGAACAAGAATGACAACTCTTGCTTTCATACTTTTTGAGTTATTTCCCCTTGATCACTTTAGGTATGATTTCGTGTCCGCTCTATAACTTGAATACCTTTTGGAATATTTTCATGATACTTCACAGATATGTAGAACAGGTCATGACGATGTGTCGCGAACAAGAATGACAACTCTTGCTTTCTTACTTTTTGAGTTATTTCCCCTTGATGGTTTTAGGTGTGATTTCGTGTACGCTCTATAACTTGAATACCTTTTGGAATATTTTCATGATACTTCACAGATATGTAGAACAGTTCATGATGATGTGTCGCGAACATGAATGATAACTCTTGCTTGTTTACTTTTGGTGTTATTTCCCTTTGATGATTTTAGGTGTCCGCTCCATAGCTTGACTACCTTTTGAAATATTTTCATGATACTTCACAGATATGCAGAACGGGTCATGACAATTTGTCTCATACATGAATGATAACTCTTGCTTTTATACTTTGTGAGTTATTTCCCTTTGGTAGTTTGAGCTGCTGTTTGAGTCTCTGCTCCATAACTGTATAACCCTGGCAGCTCCAGAATTTGACTAACCGTGTACCTTTTAGAATATTGATGAGCATGCTGTGATATCTTATCAGTGTTCCTAACTCTCTCTGACCCCTCCACATTTCCATGCCCCCTCCCGCACTCCCCCCCCCCCAAAAAAAAAAAATATTTTTTTTTCCAGATTTGGATTCTTTGTCCAAATTCACTTACTAGAGAGCTCAAAATTAGGTTTGTAGGACTTGTACTTTAGAAGTTATTTACACATTTTGAAAGTTGAATGTATCGTGTGCTATACATTTGTTTTTATGGTGGCTGTTTGAGATATTACCTCTTTTTAGCAGTCAAGCATACTGTTTAAGTCTGAGTGTTAGATAATCATGCATCTGTTAACAGTTAATGTCAATCAGAAGCATAAAAGAACGACAATATATTACTAATATGTGTTTTGAAGTGCACCATTTTTACCAAGGCCCATGGGGGTCTTCGGTCGGGGGATTTGCCATCTCCTCTGATGGCTATTTTTTTAGTTAAAGACGCCAATATTACTAGTCTATATTTATTCATGTTCGAAACACCATACCAAAAGAATCAGTTTGCAACAAATTTCGTCAAAATCCATACAGCGGTTACTGAGATATTGTCATTTTCATGTTTTGTGCTATTTTTAGGAACTGCAGATGGCTGCCATCTTGGAATGCCAAACTGCCAAAAAAATCGAAAAGAGTTTATGCGAGGAGCATTCTGACACAAAATTCGTCACATTCAGATGTCCTTTTTTTTTAATTTTGCTTTTTTTGTAACAGAGGCCAACTTGGCTGATCTATATTTAGTATTTTCTGATACATCTCGATGCAAGATTCATTTTGCCACAAATTCGTCAAACTCTATTTATGCAAGGAGCATTCTGACACAAAACTGGTCCAATTCCATTCATTTTGTCATTTTTATGTTGTGCTATTTTTGTCATTTTTATGTTTGTGCTATTTTTAGTAACGCCCCCCCCCTTCTCTGGTGGCCATCTTGGATAGTCAGTTGACACAAATTTGAAATAATTTCATACAAGGACCATTTCTGACCAAACCTGACCAAAACCAATTTATGTGTTCTTGAGATATTGACATTTGAGTAAAATCGGTCTTGTAAACGCTAAGTAGGTCACTCTGACCGGTACTCGGACAAAACAGACCATGACCAAAACGGACCAGACAAAACGGACCACGATCAGGACAAAACGGACCACGCTTCAGGACAAAACGGACCACGTTTCAGGACACAACGGACCACGTTTCAGAACCAGATGGCCCACGTTTCAGGACACAACGGACCACACTAGAAGACAAACCAGACCATAATTTGCAGCCAGTTAAAAGCTGAATTTTTTTTTTTCACAGACATTGTTAAATGGTCACAATTACTTGACTCCTGTTCATGATCTCAACTATATTTGATTGTCGCAACCATCTAACCACAGCTCATGACTTTGATTAACATAGTTACTAAGTTAATGCATCTTGATAATTATTTGAATAATGAGCTGTGTTCAGATTTTTTATGGCTTTTTATAGGCATGTCATCTGTAGAACAACAAACAATTAAGAAAACAAATTTTAGTCATCAAAATAACATATTAAAAAAAAAGTAGAAGATAGTTTGAAAATATTGATTTATTCTAGATTTAAAATGAAGCATGCTTTCTCAAGGTTAACGGAAGGTCTAAAATGTATTTTTATTCAAATGTATTCATGTAAAAGTTGGTCAAGTATGTCTAATACCAAGGTCCGTTATGTCCTGAAATGTGGTCCGTTTTGTCCTTAAACGTGGTCCGTTTCGTCCTGAACGTGGTACGTTTTGTCCTAAGCGTGGTTCGTTCTGTCCGTGGTCCGTTTGTACGTGGTCCGTTATGTCCCTAATTCCTATCACCTAATTCCGCTATATTTTTTGTCCCCCGCCTTTTCGAAGAAAAGCGGAGGGACATAGTTTTCGGCATTTCGGCATTCCGTCCGTCCGTCCGTCCTTCCGTCCGTCCATCTTTCCGTCCAACTAAAGTAGTAGGTACCTTGTGTGCGCAACTCCTCCTACAGTTTTACGCCGATTCTTTTGAAACTTTACAGATGTTTTTGTCATTGTCTGAAGATATGCATGTGGTTTGGATATAATCCTGAGATAATATTTTGTTACTTTTTCCACAAGTTGAACTTAGTCATTTTTTAGGCGTTTTTACTATCAAAGTGACTAGATAGTGGGTACCTTGTGTGCGCAACATCTCCAACAGTTTTATGCCGATGCATTTGAAACTTCACAGGTGTTTTGGTCATGGTCTGAAAATATGCATGTGGTTTGGATATAATCCTCACATTATTTTTTGTCACTTTTTCCACAACATAGTGACTAGATAGTAGGTACCTTGTGTGCGCAGCTTCTCCTACAATTTTATGCCAACTCTTTTGAAACTTTACAGGTATTTTGGTCATGGTCTGAAGATATGAATGTGGTTTGGATATTATCCTCACATTATTTTTTATCACTTTTTTCGCAAATTGAACTTAGCCATTTTTCATACATTTTTACTATCAAAGTGACTAGATAGTGGGTACCTTGTGTGTGCAACTCCTCCTACAGTTTTATGCCCATTCCTTTGAAACTTCACAGGTGTTTTGATCATGGTCTGAAGATATGCATGTGGTTTGGATATAATCCTCGCATTAGTTTTTTTATTACTTTTTTCACATTTTTAACTTAGCCTTTTTTCCAGCTCAAACACTTAGTGTATATACAGTGGAGACCTAGTTTCCAAGGCGGGGGACATAAGTTCGTCGAATTTGCTTGTTTTTTTTTGTTTGTTTTTTTTTACAGTTTTTAAATTCCAAGGTCCCACTAATAATGTTCCATGCAAATTTTCAACCAAATAAGCCAATGGTTCTGGAGAAGTTGATTTTGTTGTTTTTTGCTATTTTAGTAACAGCGGCCATCTTGGATTATCGACTTGACCCATTTCTACAATTTTGAAAGCCTGCGGTCTGGTCATGCTCCATGTGAAATTTAAGACCAATGGGTTCAGTGCTTTTAGAGAAGTAGCTGTTTGAAGTTGTTTGACTAAGTTGTTTTAGACATTGGCATTTGGGCATAATTACACTCATAAACAGAAAGTAGGTCACTGTGTCAAAACCCCGTTACAGACTTGTTTTCATTTTTACAAGTCTGAATACCAATGTTTCGCTGATGTTTCATGCCAAAATTTAGACAAGTATACCCAGTGGCTCTGGAGAAGATGATTTTGTTGTTTTGCTATTTTTAGTAACGGCGGCCATCTTGGTTATTAGACCTGACCAAGGTTTACAATTCCGAGACCCTGGAGCCAGGTCATGCTCCGGGTGAAATTTGAGAACCATTGGTCCAGTGGTTTTATAGAAGAAGATGTTTGAATAACTGGTTTTAAATTGTTGACGGACGACGCACGACGAACGCGGACGCTTAGGTATGACAAAAGCTCACTATGGCCCTTCGGGCCAGGTGTGCTAAAAAATGCGACATTACATCGATAACATGCTAGTAGCTGGCGGCTGCGTATCAGTTGCGACCATTTTCGATTTGCGCACGCAGTTTAGTTTTTATTGCATAATACATTATATACATTTGTAAAGAACCCAAGGAGAAATGCATACAAAAAAGGATCGGCACAAATCGCATCCGAGGGAAACGATAAACAACTTCCCTAGGGTAAACTCATATCAACATAATTTCTTTTCCGAAAGACAATTACCTTAGTCATGTTAGTGGGATCAATTGGATTTATATACCGAACGCATACACTCTGCAAAAACATCACATATATCATAGACTTAGAACGGCAAATAATAACTTGTACTTTGAATTCTTGTAAAGTTGTTGGAAAATGAAACACATGATGGTCGCCACCGGACTGGTACAGTACCTGCGTGTTTTGCTGCTCGTTTATGACTTTTTTTTCTAGGAGCTCTCCCAGGATCATGTTATCGTCATCGGTATAATAACGGCATTTACCCCTAGTATACGCTAACTTAAGGCCTTAATTTGGAAACCGAGTGAAAAAAACTTGAGTGTTGATAAAATGGTCGAAAGCCAGCAATGACGCCAGGAAAACCAGAGAATAACGTGTCAGTATCCTTTGACAGAAGAACAGAAAACGTTCAGGTGAACCATTCCATCTTTACTAATCGACCCTGCTAAAACTGATTGTCAAAACAAGCTCACATTATTCAAACTCTTACGGTTGAAAAGATTTTCGGAATCGAACCTGGAACCGCTAAATTACTAGACCTTAACTTAACCTGCTTAGCTACTGGGGCTCCAAACAGTGCTAACATGGATATATACCCACTGGCCCTGATCAGAATATTCCGGTTTGATCAGTCTCTGCTTTGTTTTGTGACAAGGAAGCGCTGACATGCTGATCTAGCGGTCCCGGGTTCAAGTCCCACTGGCAGCGGAAATCCTCCAACCGTAAACAGGTTGCATTGAACACAGCCTTTCATAATTACCCTTACATCGGGGCTCAACTGCACACAGCTTTCATTGTCGCCCTCAGATCGGGCCTCATTTGCATGCAGCCTTTCATTACCACCCTACCATCGTTTTGATATGACTGAAATTCTGATGGAAAGGACGTAAGATCGCAAGTCATCAATCCCTCCATTTGCTCTGTGACATTCCTGTCTAAATAATTAAGGCGTTCAATTGTTACTCTAGGAGCCAAAATCGCCTATCTTGCCAAAATAAGGGTCGGAGGTGGCACCCTCTGCTATACTTAGTTTGAATGTATTTTTGAATAGTCTAAACCTTCAGAAACTAGGTTTGATTGTTCTGCTCGCCAAATTTTATTGTCAAAATAGTCAAATTAAGCGATGGATATGACTACCTATAGTGGAGCAAATATGATTGCATGAGTGGCATAGAAAAGAGAGATAGTGGTCCACGTGGTGTACCATTAGTTTTTTATATATAAAAATAATTGTCTTGATCTGTAGTGATCAGATTCAGCGTTTGCCACCTTGGCAAACCTTGCATAAATCTGTAATGGGCAGTAATATACGTTACCTTATTAAATTTTTAGTATATGCAATAAGAATTGATGAGAAATTTGCTGCAACGATTCAACTGTATCAAATGTCAATATTTTCTGTAAGAATAGCTAATATGCCATATATTAAGCTACACAGAAAACAATTAAGAACCTCGGGTCTGTTATTTTCGTTATAACAATTCATGTACCTCTTGAAAATTTAAAACATAATTTAAGTGTTTTTTATTTATTTATTTATTTATTTTTACAAAGACGGTGATAAAATGACCCCAATATTGAATTTTCAATTTGTCTAACTGGCTCTTTTCAATAGCTTTCTAACAAATAAATTTGAGATTCGTAGTCTTTATACTTGGTCAACCATGAACTGTTGAACTTAGGCACACCTATTCATTGTTAGTGGCTTCAAAGTCATTTTTCACGCAATTGTTTGACAAAACATAGCTAATAAGCTATTTAAAACTGAAAAATATGACCTGTGTCATTAAGATCATACTAAACATGATACAACACAACAGTTTAAATCAGTTTTGACCTTACAACACATATCTTCAGCAAAGTAACGTAATTATCAGATTAACATGTTTGCGTAAAAAGACTATCATTCACCCAGGAATACACTCTTTCGAAACTTTGCCTATTAAACAACACAGTTGTGCTAAATATATTTATTATTTACCAAAATTTAATTTTTGGATTGTTTAGTCGCCTACTCAGACAGCAAACAGTGTTGTTTACATGACAAGAAAAATTGAAATTGCCCCCCCCCCCCCCCCACAAAAAAAAAAAAAAAACAATAAATAAAAATTAATAAATAAATAAAAAAAGAAGCGCTCATGAATTATTCTGTACATGGAAAAGTACTAAATCTGTTTATATTCATTAATATCTTAATGATTTTTAAGAATCACGCAATACAAACTTAGTTTTAATAAATTACTTTTTGAACTCAGAAAGGTAACATTTGTAACTTTTATTTGAAAATATTTCTTGAGATTAAATGTTGCAAATTCCAAATACGCCAAGGCCTTATTAGTTTGAGTAATTTTTACATGCGTGTGAAATCTGTTTAAATCTACCGTATGTAATTTATCAGTGATATTTCCAAGGCGGTCCATTCATTGTGATGTTATGATGTTACAGTTTGTGCTGTCCACTTTTCTATTGTCTTTACAACACTGGTTTATTTTGTCTTTTAATTCGTCATTATCCTGTTGAAAGTAGACGTTTTGTGTGCTGGGTTATGTTGGTGTGAAGCTAGCTTGGAGGGTAGCTGCATGGAATGGGCTGCATGTTTATTTTGCTACTTCTAATATTATTTGATTACTTGTCTTTTTACTTTATATTACTATTTCTAGTTTGGTGTCATGGGAGGTTTGTGACACCGATTGAACCCATTCCTGATTGCTGCCCGTTTACACAAATTTATCTGTTTTGATCTTTTCTTTTAAAACAATATTAAAACCATGGTTAAAAATATTTTGGCCGTTTAGCATATATTTAAACAAAAGTAACATATGTAACAGGTTAAAAAGTAAGTGTTATTTTTACTCCATTGCAGCTAGTGTAGATTGCCATTTGTCTACGGCAAAATGCTTCCCTGTACTGCATTTGATTGAAAAAATATGTGTATTTGATCGTAAGGGATCATTTGGGCTCATTCAGAGTTAGTTTTAAAAGAAGAAAAAAAAATCAGCCGAACCTGGTGCTAGGGGGCATTGGCAGCATTATAACATTCTATTCCCAGACACCGAGGTTGATGTCTTTGTTTCCTGTGATGCATTCTTTGCTCCCAGAGAATTCTCATTCAGAATTTAGATAAGCTCCTATCGTTTCAAGAATTTTAGGTGAATGGATACAATATTACGCTGAAATAACTGCCACGTTTACCTTAACTTCCTTTCTTAATGGGAGTAAACTGTTAAAAGAAAGAATTTGCTTCTTTAGGAGAAAAGTGTTTCTGTTAAAAGTAAACCTTATTTTAAGAATGTTAAATAAGCCACAGAAGCAAATAGGAGGTCGAAAATATTGTTTCCGTTCTAACAAACTGCAGTAAAACATTGAGGTGTGTCCATTAACATTAATACAGAGTTATTTCCATGACATATTTGCAGATCATTTAGAAATAAGGAACACATGTGAGAAAGAACATGGCAGATTCCTGGCAAGTGCACACGATATTGTCTGGGCAAGGATGATATGATTATGACATTATCAAAATGATCTTATATTAACCGAGTCAATGATAATTCACTTACTTTTTCATTTGTATGATAATAAAAAGGTAACGAATACAACATTTAAATGCAAACGAGTTGTCAGAATTGGTATTATGGTGTTTAATGATATTGGTATATTCTGTTTGCTAATTCAATAAGATGAAGCATTGAAGTTTCCTCAATTCTCGGAAGGAACCCTTTTATTGTTAAGAAGTTGGCTTGTTTACCATCATCTAGCAATATGGTCACCTGAATAGCTGCCCATTTTGCTTTCTGTTTTGTTTTATAATATAAAATATAAAGTTGGTAAAAATATATGTTTTGGCTGTTTTCAGTTGGGGCTGCTGAATAACCAACTGTTTGAGAAAGAGCTGTTCATTCAGTTTACTGTGCATGTCTTTCGTGAACTTTTTGTCAATTTGTGTGTGTGCTTCTTTCCCTTTGGTTTAAGGGCGGGATGTGGGATCTGATTGTATCAATTCCTGATCGATGCCTATCATTTGCTTCTCATATCAATGCTTGGGTTGCCAGGTGCAGAAAATAACCAGTTTAAGCAAAACATCTAAAACAGGCATATGCCAATGCAAATTAGGCGCTGTATAGAACTGTACTTATGCTACTGTTACACGTTTTGTTAGTAACAGTTGCAATTTGAAGAAATGAAATGGGCACATCAAATATTCAAATCTCTACAGAGAGTTAGTTATACTTCTGTAATGTTAACATTAAGAAGCCTTATGTTTTGCTTTCAACATTTGATGATTACTTCTTCAGGATGTGTTACTTTCTGCTCCAGATTACTCAAGCATAAATATAAAAACTTCTTAACTGTAAAAGGGTAATCTGATAACTCTTTTATTGTTGAATGTTGTATACGTTACCATTTTTGACTACCAAACAAGGAGTTTAAATAAGTGATTTTTCATTGACTTGATTCAAAAGTCATTTTCATAATGAACTGAAAGTAATGACAATATGCCATAACCATATTACCCATGGCTGGACAATATCATCTGCACTTTCCAGAACAGAATCAATGAAACCAAATCTGCTTTGTTCTTTATCGCAGGTGATCTTTGCTTTCAGATTATGGTAAAGCATGTCCTGAAAGTCTGGTGGAATGATAAAAGCTTAACTTAATTCCAAAAAGGAAGATTCTCCGGAAGCAAGTTATGCATCAGAGAAAACACTACATTACTAATTATGTAATAGAAATACTTTTATTTTGGTTGACAAAAACATTTTACTAAGAAAAGCATATAATGGAATACAAACAGAAAGCAGAAAGTACATGTAGATTAATCAATAACAATAATGGCCCTAATAAAAGACTCCGGCAAGGCATTTCTATCTCAATAGTCAGGGGTATTAAGGTGACTGGGTATACTTTCAGGGGAAGCAATTCTACCATTTTCTTTCGTGCTTTCCTTTTCAGTTGGGGTCAACTCTTAAAGGAAAGAATTTGCTCCAATGCGAGCAAATTCTTCCCTTTATTAGTAGACCCATTTGTAGAAGGGTTCATAGTGTAGGGAAGCAAAAGGAAAATCACAAAAGTTGTTCCCCTTTGTAAAAATGGAGGAAAACATATCGAAGTGAAACCATGCAGCTTAAGTTTAATGACTAAAATGACTGATAGATAACAAGAATTCTGCAAAAAACTGTGTCTCGCCTGCTTACCCGTTGTGACAAAGTACTTACAGAGCTTAGGGTCCAGTCTCACTGTCACGTTTTGAGGGCTAGGGTTGTACCACGAATCCCGCCCTACGTTTGGCAAAAAAATGTACCCCGTTTTGTAAGTATCAAGGTGTTACTACGTTTCTAGTACGTTTTAAATATGTTTAATTACGATTTACTTCGTATTACCCGGTCATCAAACGGCTTAGTGCCACGCTTTCAGAAGGGTCGAGAACAGCTTACTTACCGACTACGATTCCGTACATTTTACTAGGGACTACTATAGGTACATGTAGTGTCCGGTATAACTGCCTAGTGAAAGTGACGTTTGAGCAGGTATCGCAAAACATACCAAATCGACATAAAACGCAGAATAAAACGTCGCAAAACGTACTAAGACGTGGCACAGCGTGTAGCCGTAGTAGTATGTAGAGGACCTACACTTACGTTTAGATGGGCATATTCCCGTTTTGTTACGTTTTAAATATGTAGAAAAACCTAGTCCTCAATACGTGACGGTGAGACTGAGGCTTAGAGTTTTTGTACGTATTTAATGCGTTTCGGCTACGTTTTATTACTTTTTGACCACTTTTTTTTCTACGTGTTGCTACTAGGTATACGCTACGTATATCAAAATGCCATGTTTGAGTTAAAAATCATAAATCAAACGTATCTAGGCCACATACGTATTTAGCTATACCTATATACGTTTTCATTACGTGCTATAACGTATAGTGCCGTTTAGCCACGTTTTAAAGACGTATTAAAACCTAGCCCTCAATACGTGACAGTGACACTGTGGCTTAAACCAGAACACTTGACAAAAGTTTACGCGGACGCTGACGACGCCGACCTAGGAAAAGTAATACCTATGTCTCGCTTTCTGCTAGTCTCAGGGAAGACAACACAAAATTGAGCCGAGACACGACAAAACCAACAAAGTAGTTGTGCGCCCAGTCCAGACTCAGATCAGGCTGGGCATCCGCCCAGTGTGATCAGAGTCTTCGCTGGTCGCATGGAGGTAGTTTAGACCGTTAGAAACCTTTGAGCGCTTAGCGAAGAGTCTGATCAGACTGCGTGGTTGCCCTGGCTGATGTGAGTCTGCGCTGGGCGGACAACCACTTTGTTGGTTTTCTCATGTCGTGGCTCATTAATGGTCATACAATATGGCAAGTTTGCTGTACATGTATGTGGCACAACAAGATATAATGAAAACCCAAAATGTATGGAGAGGAAGAAAACTATACATGCATATGTCCTATTTATCTAGAAAAAGTATGATAAGACCTCTTTCTTCTTCACCATTTGTTTTCACAGGAAACACCATTTGTAACTTCCGGTTTGCATCCTTGTATGAAAAGGATCCTAGCTTTAACGGAAAGATTTTTGTGCCTAAGGGAGCAAATTCTTTAAGAGTTGAACCCCATTGGAGACAAATATGAAAACTGTAGAGTTTGTTCCCCTGAAAGTGTATCCATTCATCTCAAAGAAATTTTAAACATTATCAACAATAAAGCTACTTATCTAGACCTCTGATTTCAACAGTATTGTAGTCTTTTGGATAAGGTAAGTGGATTAAATTAATCTTTACGCCCCTTTTAACAGTATACCTGTTATATCGAGACGATAGTATGATGGTAATGGAAGGCTGAATGTAATAAAATCATGTTTGCAATGTGGAGAAAGCGATAAATGACCTATGCATGTGGAACACAGTGAGCCAGCTCCTAAGGTAAATGCATATATCTTCATATTTTTCCACCATATTTTCAAAGGGGAATAATTCTTGTGACTTCTTGTGTGCACGCCTGGAAGACGAATTCTTCAACTCTTAAAGGAAAGAATTTGCTCATCTAGGACCCCTAATGAGAAAGGAGGCAAAAATGAAAATGGCAGAGTTGCCCCCCCCCCCCCAAAAAAAAAAAAAGTGTACCCATTCAACTTTATGTCGACTGCACTATCTTGGATCAGATCTATTATATTTGAGCAGCACCTCCAAATTTTGTATTATGAAGGTTGCAACAGCTTACTTCTGATTGTTTAAAGATAAGTACAAATATGTATATGATTATAGAAATCCCCGGCCTCGGCTAGCCGACAAGCTACAGCAAAGGGTGCGTTCAGAATTCTCAGTATCGCAACTACAACTGGCATCCAATGACACATTCTGAGACCAAAGTAGAAATCCTGCATTGCCATGTTTCTTATCACCATATTTTAGAAAAGGGACAACTAGAACTTAAGTTTTCTTCCTGTACAAAACGGGGTATAGTCTTAAAGGGAAGAATTTGCTCCCAGAAGAGAATACACTTTCCTTTTACAGCTGACCTCCCCACTCCCCACTCCATCATGGAACAGGAAGAAAAATGCAAACAGGAGAAATCCTTCCAACATAAGTGCATCCATTCAGCTTAATGATTTATTATGAAATACGTTGACTATCAGGATGTGAAGTTACCCGTAATGTTCTGAGAAATCAGATCATATTTCCCTTATAAATTAAAAAAAACCATGCACCATGATAGTTGGCAAGTGAAGGCCGAAACAGGCTGGCCAGTTGTCTTATAGTACACTATATACACGCTTGGTAAACGCACAATTCCATTCGAAACTAGATATGTAACAAAATCGAGCTTCTTCAAATAGATTTCAAAAATACATAAACAATGACATTCGATCAGGGACAAATATTTAAGCTTTGTGAACGTTAAACTGGTAGAGATAACACAAAAACTCCTGAAAGTGGCCAAACTGAAACATCAGTTTGGCCACTTTTCAGGATTTTTTTGTGGTAACTCCAGTTCTTCTTTTACATCAAAGCAAATAGTGTGTACAAATATGCTAAATAGATGCATATTACTTCATAGCGAGTTTTTGCTTCGGCAAACTATCTCCAGACGCTTCATTTTCTTATTTTGATTTGGAAAAATAATTGTGCGTTTACAAAGCGTGTTTATATACATCCAAAGATTGTAAAACAGAAAGAGAGAGGTCAGGCTTTCATAAACGGATGCTGAAGAAGTGTTTGCTGCTCGAACACATAAAAATTACCCTTCGTAAACGAAGAAAAGATCATTAGCAAACTAGGCTGAACTGAATTAGACAACTAGAAAGAGCCTCTAAATGGATCAGCAACACTGCCAATTCCATATAAGGCTGGACTGCGCAGACACAAGTGAATATGTCTAAAATCAAAGGCAGAAAATCCTTTATGTACTACAGCAACGATTCCATCCGTATTTTAGGCAACTGAGATTATTTTTTTTCCTCATGATCCATTTTTTATACAGAGATGACTTTTTCTGCGGAGAAAATGGGACTTATAGAATATTTTCTGTTCAAGGTTGATGTTAACAGACTCTGATCAGCCTGTGCACGCATGCACACTGCTCAGGTCCGTTGCTTTTCTGTATTATTTCCCTCATGATCAATTGTTTATATTTACACAGAAAAATTTGATCAGCCTGCGCGGATGCAAGCATCATCAGGTCCGTTTTCTAACAAAAAAATGTTTATGTATGAAGGCCTACACGTGCATTCGCACGCGCAAACAGGTCAACAGTTATAAAAGTTAAGTTGAATTTGCCTTATTAACCAAAATGCAAATAGAACACAAGACAATAACTAGCACCATCCCACTGTAAACTAACCATTTTCTCCTAATGAAAACTGTGTACACGTACGCATGTATAAACAGTTACAAATTATACAATTCGCCACTTGGGCATGCAAACTGAAATAGACATAGGTCACGCAGGCACTAACTAACATCAGGCCGTTGGAGATTGGTACATTTTCTTCTAACGCAGCTTGTATACGCATGCACGGAGAGTCAGTTATGACTTCGGCATTTTCACCCTGAGAACACACAGGCAGTAACTAAAACCAAACCACTGTAAATGCTTCATTGTCTCGTAACAAAGATCGTGTACACGTGCGAACGTACAAACAGTTAAACATCATACATTTCGTCAACTTTAGAATGTTACCCGAAATACACATAGGACACACAGGCAGTCACTAGCACCAGGCCGTTGTAGAGGTGGTCAATCACGAACCCTACCACTGCCCTCTGGCTGAACATACAGTGGGGGACATCCACCAACATGGTTATCCCTGTCAAGGCAAGTCCAACTTTCACTGCTTGTTCGAGTGTCTTCACGCCAAGATATGGTCTAAAACATAAGAATGAAATGATCAAATTAATTATTTGAGAAATATTTTTCCAAAATATTTCTCATATAATTAACATGATTATTAGTGTCTGAAAATCATTAATTACGTATATTAATTTATAAAATTATCAATATAATAACTAAGTTTATCATATGACGTGGCTGTTATTCAGTGGATAACATCATGTCATAAAAATCATATGACCACACGTGTAATAACACTTTGGCGCGTACATGTAACGTCTTTGACAACGTCCGTGTCAACAGTGCGTTTTCTTATTGACACAATGTTAAGTTTGAAGGCGTTAAAATCCCATTTTAAAGGGTCATATGATCATTCGAATCTGCCACTCGTGGTCATTTCATATAAAATTTATGAAACTCGCCGAAGGCTCGTTTCATAATTTTCATATGAAATGACCACTCGTGTAAGATCCTGTATATTTGGTAATTTTAAATTATTTTACCAAAATATTTGACGGCGATTACTTTAACTTTAGATAGACCAAATTTCATGTTTCATTTTTACATTGTCAAAAACAACCGTCACTTTCTGCATCGAAACGCTGCATTTCATATTTATCAAGTAAAATTTTAGATTTTTGCTAGCTGTATGTAGAAACTTGAAATTTTCATTTTAAGGAGGAAATTCGCGTTCTCCAGACGTTTATTCGCCATGAGTGAGCAACTCTTCAGAAACAAAATCATTAAAGAAATTAGAGTTATATCGCCTGCTAAGCTGGACTGCCTGTCAGCTGATCAGTGGTTAACCCATAAATATCTAACGTCCCATCAAAAGGAACATACAGAGCTCTAGATAAGAGGGGTATCTGACGATAATTGAGGGATAATTTTTAGTCAAGCCGCAAGAGACTATATATTAATATGAGTCCAAGTTTTTTATGTGATGCGTTTGGTGTTTTAATTGCTTACTGATGAATAAAGAATTGATTACACGAGAAAGAAAACTTAAAACCTGTCTGTTAACAGTCTCATGTAGATGACAATTATTAATTGAAACGTGGGACTAGATCTAGATGCGCAAGTATGAAAGGAAATGAGTACTTTGGATTCGGTCCGTAGAAATACCGGAACGAGACTGGAGAATAGATAAGAAGTGTAACCCGCACCCGCATCCGCGTAAACCGCATTGGAATTTTATGAATGGCTGAACATGTATGTAGCAGTAAAATAAATAATGTGAAGGCATTGAAATAGTTACATATAGGACTAATCATTTCAAACCCACTAAGAAAATACGTAAGTCTGATCTAGTTGAGACTACGAATTCAAAGTAGGTAAAATCTGTAATCCGTACCAGCGATAGAATACCCGCGTTGGTAGTAAAAATCCCATAAATGCCCTCTTAGCGGTAGAATGTACGTCTAAAGATGAAGACAACTGATATATAATACGCATGTCAAATCACACTAACAAAATATGTAAACACACGAAAATACGGGAACGCACCAGAATGCACGTGTTTTACCGAAACGAACTATATATGTATATAAATAAATATGGTTTTCCAACACAGATACTCCATTTTTGGGGTTTTAACATGAAGTGCTTATTTGGCGAAAATCATTATTAGAGCCATATACTATTATTGTGCAGAAGAATAACATACACGATACCCTTTAGTAGCTCCTAAAAGAAAATGCATGTTCGGGAATTCTAGTCAACTGATTAAAAAAAAAATTCATAGTTTTACCTGAACAGGACTTGTTTCATATAAACACATCCCCCCTATTATTGCCTCTCTTGCAACACAAAATGCCCTTACTCTCTTGAGAAACAAGTGCCTGTGCTGTACAGGAAATCTGATTTGATCAGGGTATCATACCCCCACCCTTTGCGGTGAAGTTTTATTATATAAATACCCTTTCCTCTGTACGCAACTTTTAAGAAGTGTATAGACGATCATTTTCTGTTGTGCGTCATTTTGATGAAATTTTCATATGAAACTCAAACTAAAAAGTCAAATTCCTGTGTTCTGATCAAATGCTTAAAACATATTAGGCATATTCCGTGCCACCCAGGTGCACATGGAAATTCCCGGAAATTCTGCATTTTTTTCTCTAAAGACAGAGTGGTACTACAAACGAATGATTACCGTCCATTATCTAATAAGCTAATCGCTACGTGCCTCTAGTGCCCGATTACCCTAAAATTCTAGTCAGTCACTGTATACTGTATTCAGGTTGTCTGCGTATGTGTACTTGATCGTGTGCGTATGTACGTCCCCAATCTTGTTAGACTCGGGTATAGATTTTTGTAAGAGATAGATGAATAGATTGCCTGTTACGGTAGCAACTTGATACTTTAGTACATCAGCAATGTGCAATTACCGATATTACCAGGTTATTTTGACCTATATTTCAATGTCCACTGATTTCGCATTTTTTGCTACTTTTATACAGTTAATATATGTGTAACTATTCAGTTCACTGCATTATAGTTTTTAGAATGTGGCAAAAATCAGAAAAGTTTGGCCATAAAATCCCCATCAATAGACCAAAATAAATAATAATAATAAAGGACTTAAGTATTTGTCTCGACTGTACCAAGTATTAGCTCTCTGAAAACTAACGACTTCATCTCTAAGAACAGCCCAAGCAGTGCAATGTTTTACATTGCTGATACATAAATGTCGTCCCAGAGATGGACTGTCACAATGTGGCTTGACTTCTCTGACGGCATTTCGTCAGAACTAGCTTGTCTTTATTTCTCATTGAAACCATATGGTGTGACCCCTCATCTGAACCGTCTCGTCGAGACGGTTCAGATGAGGGTCACAACATATGTTTTATCCAGAATTAACCAAAATTATCCCTAATTATCACCAAATACTCCCTCTTATCTAGGGCTCTGACACATAGGCAGACAGTGAAGGCCAAGATCAAGTTCTACACTATTTGAATAAAATTTACAGCGATATTTATCTAAATGAAATAAAGAAATAAATTTGTCACCCCTAAATGATGACTAGACTCGTCCAATACATAAGAACAGAAGAGTCCAGTAGGCAAAAATGGGTTTAGCATGCTCCTGTGTAAAAGAAAAATAGAATCTATCATTGGTCTCCGATGCGGACAGGGAAATCCCAACCCGAGGGCATACGGGGTGTGCCGGAAACGAGGCTTGCCGAGTTTCCGACACACCCCGTGTGCCCGAGGGTTGGGATTTCCCTGTCCGCATCGGAGACCAATGATTGATTATTTTTCTTACCTACGATAATATTTACTTCAAATTGAACTGGGAACTAATAGGCCCATTTCATGCGAACGTGTACAAGTGTAAGTAGTACAACCGTGTCACCCTCATGGTTGCTGTAGTGAACAGACATGTAAAAAATAGGTCCTTGACAAATCCGCTTTTATAATTGAAATTTATATTAAAGAACAAATTTTGTATTGAGACGACTACAGAAAGCGCGTGTATGACGTTAATTGTGACGTAACGTCAACGTCATATCAAACGTCAGTTGGTAACGTCTTCAAAATGGCGGCCTCCTCGACAGTGTTTGTCACGGTGAAACATTGACTATTTTGAATTTTTTCCGACTTTAAGACCTTGAAACAGGCTATAATGGGATTATAAAGAATGAATAACCTTTCTTTGATTGGATGTGGCAGTTCATTCCTATGAAAGAACAAAGCATAAAGTATGGAATCGCTGAGCCGGGCGCACCGTATTTCATGGAGCGCGTAGTGGTACACAGAATTCAAGCTCGTGTGAGCTGTCCCAGCCCATGGGCAAGACAGAATTTTCCAGCACCGCTAAAAATAGAACAAACTCCGTCTCGTAGGTAAGAGTATAACAATCCATCATGAGTGTCCATGTACGATAGGGAAATCTCATCCGAGGGGTCGGAATTTCAACCAGGGACGAGGCTTGCCGAGTCCCTGGTTGAAATTCCGACCCCGAGGGTGAGATTTAACTATCCTACATGGACTGGCTCATGATGGATTATTTTTCTCCCACTGTTAGCAGATTTTAAACATCAAGTCGGATAAGGCTTCAGAACAGGAAAATTCTAACTTTTTAACCAATGATCGGAAGTAATTTTTGACCAGCCCAGTATGTTTATCGGGTCCTAAAATGGGTGTAAACAGTTTGCACCTCAAATTAGACGGAAAACACGATATGTGGACTATTTTATCTTCCAGAGGGCGAAAACAAATTGCAACTAAGCCTCTCGCGTCACGCGCGTCCAGTTTGCTAGCGACGTTTTTAACCAGTTTTAGTGACGTCATTAAAATTGAGTGACGTCACAAACCCATGATCTGCTATCAAATGTCATCCTACATGCTTGCGTGTCCATTTTGTTGATTTAACATTAAAATATTAGTCAGAAAATGAAAAAGTCTGGTTGCTAATATAAGAAAGATGTTGCCAGGTATAAGATTATAACAATCGATCATGAGTGTCCATGTAGCACGCCTGGTAAACTATCACAGGTACCTCCGGCGGAGGTACCGATAAAAAGTTGTGACAGGCACCTGGAGCTGCCTGTGACTGTCCAAAAAATGATAACAAACGGTAGGTTTTCCTCTTTTTTGACAAAATATAAAATAACCAGGGAGATTATCAAAAATCAAAAAGTGCTATTCGACCCTTATAGACATAAAGTTTTGTCACACATAATATCCCCCTGAACTTTCCTTATTAACCAAAGATACGACTTTTGAAGTGGCTTTGATGTCAGCCCACAGTACTCAAAACATAAAGAATTCGGCCGTTATTGGTCTTAAATGCAGTGATCTTGCATACGAATCTGTATTTCTCGGCACACTGGTGTTAAGGTAACCTCCTTGCTCAAATGTAAATGTCGTTTGACTACAAATAAGGCTTGATTTTTTCAAAACAACAGCTGGAGGTGCCTGCAATGGTGTGGAGGTGCCTGTGATGTAAGCAAATATAGTGAAAATCTGAATAGTTATTGCAGCTGGGAATATTGACATGTTCTCTAAACCACTGCCTGGAAAGAATCATTCATTCAACATCCCATTAAGCTATCATAATGCGTATATCATGAAATTCCATGTTAAAATTTCTCAAACACCATCTCAATGAGTTATTGGCCAATTTGTTTCCGCTTCTGTTAGTCAAACATGGACGAATTTCACATAGTTGCTGAAAATTAACTGCCTAATTCAGTGTTAGAATCGTTATGAAAAGTGCGCTTAAATAAGAGTCAACATTTTGTGACTGGTGATGACTGTGATCTGGATGTGCTGGCTATGAGTCGTTCCAACTTGTCAGAAATTACTTACTTCCATCTTGGTTTTGAGAGCAGGATGTAGAATCTGATTGACAAGTTCATGATCATTATCTGTCGTTTTAACAAAACTATGCTTGATATTCGCATTATGATAGATAAAATTGCGACGTTGAATGAACGATTCTTTCAAGGCAGTGGTCTAGAGATGAAGAATATCAATATTTGCAACCGCTATAAATCTTCAGATTTTCGCTATATTTTCTTACATCACAGGCACCTCCATTCCGTCACAGGCACCTCCAGTTGTTTTTTTACCGACCCAGCTTTATTTGGAGTTTATCGGCATTTATATTTGGGCAAGGAGGTTTACTTTACGTCAGTGTATCCAGATAAACAGATTCTTATGCAAGAAAAGTGCATTTAGGACCTAAAACAACCGATTTGTTCTTGTTTTGAGTACTTTCGCCTGACCTTAAAGCCACTTCAAAAGTCATATCTTCTGTATATATGTAAAGTTCCCGGGGATATACTGTGTGACAAAATTTAATGTATATAAGGGTCGAATAGCATTCTTTGATTTTCAATAAACCCCCTGGTTATAATGTATTTTATCAAAAAAGACGAATACCTACCGTTTTTTGTTTATTTTTGGTCCGTCACAGGTAGCTCCGGATGCCTGTCACAACATTTTATCGGTACCTCCGCGGAGGTACCTGTGATAGTTTACCAGGCGTGTGTAGGATAGGGAATCTCACCCGAGGGGTCGGAATTTCATCCAGGGACGAGGCTTGCCGAGTCCCTGGTTGAAATTCCGACCCCGAGGGTGAGATTTCTCTATCCTACATGGACTGGCTCATGATGGATTATTTTTCTCCCATTGTTAGCGGATTTTAAACCTCAAGTCGGATTAGGCTTCAGAACAGATAAAATTCTAACTTTTTAACCAATGATCTGAAGTAAATTTTGACCAGCCCAGTGTGTTTAACGGGTCCTAAAATGGGTGTAAACACAGTTTGCACCTCAAAATTAGACGGAAAACACGATATGTGGGCTATTTTATCTTCCAGAGGGCGAAAACAAAATGCAACGTTGCCTCTCACGTCACGCGCGTCAAGTTAGCTAGCGACGTTTATAACCAATTTTAGTGACGTCACTAAAATTGAGTGACGTCACAAACCCATGATCTGCTATCAAACGTCATCCGACATGCTTGCGTGTCCATTTTGTTCATTTAAAATTAAAATAATATGAAATAGGTGTTATCTAAATGCGTGCAAAAGCAGATTTTTTTTCTTTTACAAAGTTGAGGGAGGTTTTAGCACAGAGCTGGCCGTCAATTCATCGGCCAGTACTATGTTTCACAGTGTAAAAAGGCAGATTTTTATTATGCAAAACTCAGTTTTTCAGTGTTAGTAAATCGTAGTTTTCGAAAAAATAATGTGTGCCCGATTTGTAGGCTCCCAGAATGGAATTTCATGCATACACAGAGGTACATACCATGTCAGCACACAACTTTTATTCAACGTTTTGTGTCCGATTTGTAGGCCCCCAGAATGGGGGTGTCATCTTACAAAGAGTACATATCCTGCAGGAACACAACGGTAATTCAACGTTATGTACCCGATGTGTAGGCTCCTAGAATGGAAGTGTCATGCATGCAAAGAGATAATTATCCTGTAGGCACATAACGTTGATTCAACGTTGAGCGTCCGATGCATGGGATGTCATCTTTCAAAGGGTACATATCCAGCAGACACACAACGCTGATTCAATGTTGTAGGACCGATTTGCAGGCTCCCAGAATCGGGACGTCATGCATACAAAGGGATACCCTGCAGGCACACAAACGTTGAATCAGTGTTTATAATCAACGTCGTTCAACGTCGATAGCCCGATGTGTAGGCTTCTGGAAATGCAAGAATGTTTCGTCAAACAGGTTGTCAAATCGGGCCACAAGTTTTATGAAAAGTCCTTAGATGATGGTGCGTTGCCCGCGTTGTGTTATGACGTCATCATGTCGTGACACACTTCATACTGTGTTTGTAAACATACTTTGACGATGCCAACGGGAAAGTGAAGCAAGTTTTTTAAAGGGAAATGTAGATGTACCAAGCTTTGGATAATTTACAAAGACTGGATGACATTTGAATGGCTAAAGATTCTTGCTCTGCATGGAAGTCATTGCACATCGAGGTAGATCTATTTGGTTCTATTCACGAATTTCCGTGTCCTTCGTATTCTACATCGACCATGTTGTCTTTAAAATAGTCGCTTTTCGAAATATCGAGGTCAATTCTAATAGATGGCGGCCATCATATCCAATCGAATCGACGCACGAGATTAATGGCATGTGATTTATGACGAAGTGTCCCCTATTGTTTGTTTATTTATCCCTTTGCTGATACACAGCTAAATCAGTTACCGTTTACTTATTTGGACTTCTAAGTTGGATTGACCGCCTTTAAAAATAAAACAAAAAGAAATAGATGTTGAAGAAAACTTTTTTTTGGTCCCTCTCTCAGAAGCGGGACTTCGTCAAGGAAGGGCATGTGATCGAGGATGGCTCTCGGCTCAGTGTTACTTTGCATTACAGAAACGGGACAAATCCCATATAAACAGCCTAAGAGCGCGGCCATATTTGTCCAAAAGTTTTAAGCTGGAAGGTGTTGGATTTGCTCTTTGTGGAAGTAGCTTTTTTTAATGATGCATGTTATCTATAGGCGTGCAGCAGCACGGACGCACTTCGCGCGTCCGCGCGCGTGAGCTTCGCTCACGCGCGTTGCATGAGCACGTATTAGTCAGAAAATGAAAAAGTCTGGTTGCTAATATAAGAAAGATGTTGCCAGGTATAAGATAGAAATTTCTTATATGAGCTGAGGGCCTATCTTATATAGGCAAAGGTGGGAGAAAGAAATTTCTTATATGAGCTGAGAGCCTATCTTATATAGGCAAAGGTGGGAGAAAGTCTTGTTCTTCCCTGGGGATAGCGGAACGTTGTCTCAATCAAGCAGCCGACAGAAGGAGAAAACATCCCTTACTCAAGGCAGTTGCTTTCTTACTGCTCGTATATAAAATCTAATGGATTGATTCTACGTCCTTTTAAACAGTATTTCAGTCATATCAGGATGATGGGAGGGTTTAAACGAAAGGTTGTGTGCTATGGAACCCCGTTTACCTTTGAAAAGATTTCGCCCTCTAGAGGGTATCAAACCCGGGTTCGCTAGATCAAATGGCCAGTGCTTAACCATCTGAGCTACCGCGGCTCATAATATACAATTTGAAGGGTGAGATTTTCATCTTTTCACTTAGTTTTGCAGAACGTAAAGTAGAAATTCTAAAAATTAGGACACCCATAATAATCACTGTAACTGTCGTATTTTCTATATTTGAATTTTCAATGCGGTAACGCATCTAAAACATGGAGATGAAATTGCAAACAGCATAGACCCTGATCAGACTGCTCCTTTTTAGGAGCAGTCTGATCACAGTCTGCAGTGTTTGCTCATACCTATCTGTCCCAATATTAAGAATTTCAACAGTTATCTTTTCACACAGGTTTTACCGAATTTAGTCCAGAGCCCTAGATAAGAGGGAGTATTTGGTGATAATTAGGGATAATTTTTGTTAACTCTGGATAGAAACATACGTTGTGACCCCTCATCTGAACCGTCTCGACGAGATGATTCAGATGAGGGTCACAACATATGGCTTTAATCATACGTTGTGACCCCTCATCTCGACGAGACGGTTCAGATGAGGGGTCACAACATATGGTTTTAATGAGAAATAAAGAAAATCATCCCTCAATTATAATCAAATGCCCCTCTTCACAGGGTATAATCGATTCCGCCAATTTTCGCTTCCTGCAGAGACTGTACATCATATTTGGCTTCCGCCGAGACTGTCCGCGAACTCTTGCTTCCTGCCGAGACTACTGTCCTCGAAAAAATGGCTTCCTGCCGAGACTGTCCGCGTGATTCTGCTTCCTGCCGAGAGCCTCGGCAGGAAGCAGAATCGCCCGGACACTCTCTGCAGGAAGCCATTTATCATGTACAGAAATCTCGACAGGAAGCAAGAGTTCGCGGACAGTCTCGGCGGAAGCCAAATATGTTGTACAGTCTCTGCAGGAAGCGAAAATTGGCGGAATCGATTATACCCTGTGCTCTTATCTAGAGCTCTGACTTACCCAAGAACATAGTGTAAACCCAACACCAAGAAAAGCTGAGACAGAAGGCAAAATACGAAAGATACGTGGAATGTTTGTTTCTGAATGTTGTCTATCTCTTCTGGAGTTTTCCCACGGAATGTGGCCTTCATCCAGGGTTTGCCCATGAGAGTCTTGGAATACCAGATCATACCTATAACCTGGGCTGCCACCATGCCTGCTACCGCGCCCCAAACCATGGTCTTGTCTCAGTTATCTGAATTAAAGTAAAAAGCTCCGAGAGTTATGCCCCCTTTTTAATCTACATTGTCAAAAAATATGTTTCATTGAGGAAACACTGCAGACCTAAATCAGACTGCTGCTCCAAGAGCAGTCTGAACAGGTTCTCACTGTAAAAGCACGCCCTAAAGCAGGATAGTATCTAGGTTATCTGCAATGAAGTAAAAGTTCCAAGAGGTGTTTTTCTTTAATTTAAACTGTCAAACAATATATTTTGTCTCACTAAGGAAACAGTACACGTCTGACTCAAGAGCCAGAGGTCCCAGATTCGATACCGGTCCTGCCACATACTATTCTTTCTCCTTCCGCTGAGTTAAGAACGGCAGTTGTCAGTTACTGGCGAAAGTATGTGCATACAACACTGATTAACCGCTTGGTCTAAGCCTGCCAAGGAATAGTGTAGTTAGGGTAAATGACCGTCCCGACATGACCATAGCTGTTTATCGTGGACGTAAAGCAACAACAACAATAAAGCAAACAATGCAATTCCTGACTGGACTGTGGAATCTAGCCATGGTCGTAGAGAATACCATGTTAGTGTCTTTTGATATCAAGTTTATCAGGCGAGACCAGAAACAGCGTAGGAATGGCGAGGCTTGCCGAGCCAGTCCGACGTGTTTCTGGTCGAGCCTGATAAACTTGATATCAAAAGACACTTACATGGTTTTCTATTTATCATGCATCATCAGAAGATTTTACGGCGTACAGAGCGGCAAAGAAATGATAAGCAAACGCAGTTTTCTTCGAACTTGCTGACGTCGCGAATGCGTTATGACGTAAGACGGTGACGTCAGTTAACCAATCGAACGTTGATATCACGGCCAACGTCAGTATACAGCCAATCGTCTTCAGAGATCGATTCTAAAGACATGACCTGATAACATTCGCGCAGTTCTAGAGTGACATGATATCACATCGTGATATCATACCCCTGCTATCAGTGGAATTTTGCAGCAGGTGCGTGATAAAATTAAGTATTTAGTTAAGCCAGAGTATTCCACAAACCATGTTCTTAACTCACATATATCCGTATTGTCGTACAAGGTCAAAGAGTTATTCCCACTTTTAAATGTCAACAAACGGGTTTTCTGTCAAGGAGTACACAGTGCTAGCCCAGGCGCAGTCTGGTCAGGCACAGCACTATTAAGCAGACCCCAAACCGTGTTCCGAAGTTTTGACGGTTGCATCGACGTTTATTTAACAATGATTGGTCTTTGCTGAGATGAGTATGCAGTTTTATTGACCTGCAAACTACATATTGACCCGTGTTCGAAAGTTATGACGCTGCATCGACGTTTATATGTAACGTTGTTGACGCCAATACGATGTTGTTTTAATTTTCCTTGCTGGAAACATTCTTAGAAATTTAAAAATAACTGAAATGTGGCGTTTCTTTTTTAGACAGGTATATATGAACCACGACACGAGAAAACCAGCCAAGTGGTCGTGCGCAAAGCGCAGGCTCAGATCAGCCTTGGCATCCGCCAAGTCTGAACAGAGCCTTCACTGTCCGCATGGAGGTAGCTTAGACCCTTAGCTACCCTTTAAGCGCAAAATGAAGACAGATCAAACTGGGCGGATACGCAGGCTGATAATTTGAGTCTGCGCTTTGCGCGTAACCCCTTGTATTGTTCTCGACTAGTGAAAATCATTAGATTGATAAGACGAGCAGCCGCCATACTAATTTGTGCCAACAGTGATGAATGCATTCTGAAAATGCGAAAACATTTAGTTAATAGGCCCATGAATCATAAATCAGCCAGAGAGGCATACACTGAAACATAGCCTGGCCTCAATAGCCTGTCCTAGAGCGTGTGTGAACCACCAAACATTATGCCATACGAAGAGGGGACCTCGGTTTTTTGCCTCATTCGAGGAGAAGCTAGGGATGGAACCTGCAGCCCGAAGTACTTTCAATTTCTAAGGATAAAGCAAAATCACTTAACCATAAAATGCAGATCACATGTAGTAACAGGTAAGTCATAGTGTCAGAATAACTCAGTATCCCAAGTATAGTTAACATGTATAAAGCAAATCAACGCAAGAGTGTTGGAGACATAAGGCGAGAATAACGGGCAAGAATATAATTGAGCCGCGACACGAAAAAAACCAACAAAGTTGCACGTGCGCCCATGAAGACTCAAATCAGTCTGGGCATCCGCCCAGACTGATCAGAGCCCTCACAGTCCGCATGAAGGTAGCTTACACTCTAAGCTACCCGTTAAGCGTACAGCAAAGTCTCTGATCTGACTGGGCGGCTGCCCAGGCTGATCTGAGTCTTCACTGTTCGCACATGCCATTTTGTTGGTGTAGTCGTGTCGCGGCTCAAATGTTTCCATACAGCGACGCTGAAATGTCAAATAAGCTTGTCCAGTTCCCAATGAGCCTGCTAGTAGTAAATATGGTAAACTATGGTTTGACAAAATTCAAACATGCTCAGGCATGGCGGTCCCTGTGAGTGGGAGTGGGGAAAAAGAGAGAGGGGGAAAGGGGGGGGGGGGCGGTAGCAGGAGGACGCAAAAGGGCCGTAAAATTTTCGAGTATGAGCGACTTAATGATATTGGTTTAAGTGCATCAAGTGCGGGATCAGCCTTTTTTTCAGTATTGTTTTGATGCGCTGCATGGAAAAAGGCAATGCTGGTGAGTGAATTTTGGTTTGTGATAAGGTTTTTGTTCAAATATTGTATACACACATTGAGATATTCGTACTGTGTTCAAGGACTATATCACAAATTTTCACAAAAAAAAACATTGATGCAAAGCATCATTACACCGGAAACCTCTGTCACGGTTATCTTCTGCCACCAGAAACTGTGCACATATTAAGGAATTTTGACACAAGCAAAGGTCATATTGGGTTATGTGGCGTTCTCCAGCTGATTAGATTTTATTGTCTTTCTTCTACCAGTGTATACATGTCATAAACATGTGGGCAGCTTCTTGACAAACATGCATCATAATGATTCATTTCAAATAGTCTCGAATTATTTTTTTCTTCGGATAAACTTTAAGTATTAACAGTTTTTGCTTCGCCTGCTACTAGCAGAAAGTACGTACGTGTATATATATTAATATTCCGGCGTCGTCGACCTTGTCGCCGTCGATGGCGTATAGTTTGCGTTTTCTGGTTTAATGGTTTTGTGACAAAGCGCAAACAGGCAAGCAACAGTATGTTTATGATTTCCTTTCTTTAATGCTTGATTGGAAATACATTTAAACTTTTCGTCACTCGAAACCAGCTGTGCAGTGATAACCCCATTGGTAGCCCCAAACACAAGGGGAAACGCCAATATTTGGAAAACCCCACAGCTAGCCCCCACCCCACCCCCAAACAAGGGAAAGCCAAAGCGATCCAAATACATTAACTCTTTGGAAAACCAACGTTAAATAGTACGTCCGTGCAAATTGACGTCCGTGCAAATTACGCCGCTTTCCAACAATTGAGACACAATTCTTGACCACAGTGTGAAACTATGTGGTTTCATTAAAGAGCCGTTAGAACCGAGAAGATGTGAACTGGAGGGTGACATAAAGCTCGGTGATTGTAAAGTCATGGAAAAGAAATTTACCGTGCAACATATCAAACAAATACCATGTGTGCCGTTTTATTCTGACCAATATTATTTGTACGATTATTATTTTTCTTCTTGTCTATCCTATGTCTCTTTGTGAGAGACTGCTAAATATGAAATTGTGATAAAGTGCATCCTCAAAGTGTCATCTAACCCAAAATGGACAAAACAAACAAACCTATCCCGTTCTGTTTCAACAAAGATAGCGAAAAAAAAAATAAAAAAAAATAACAAAAACAGAAAATAAAAAAAATTAAACAACGATAGCGCAAAAGGAAAGACAAAGAAAGAAAAGCAAATACAATTTACGTCAGCAAAATTCATAAAAAAAAGTTTCGTTCTTGAAAGCTAAACAATGTATCATATTTAGAATCCAAAAAACGGATGGCAAACAGTGTAGATCCAGATGAGGCGGCTCATCTTGAGCCGCCTCATCTGGATCTATGCTGTTTGATACTTTAAAGATTTCCGTTTGCGGCGCTGTTAGTAACAAAATAAAATTGATCTTATCCATGATACTTAGTAGTGTAAGCCAAATGCACAGACTATACAATATCCGTAAGTCACAGACTAAAGTGTCCGTTAGTGGATCCTCTCAAGTCTGGCAGTTCTTCCCTTTTCACAGGCTTGTCAACAACTCCGACCATCACCAGTCATAATATGAAAATACAAGTCCATTTCTATTTCTAGAACAATTTTTCATACGCATCATGCCAGTCCAATGGAGCGAATAAAATTATTGTTCTGAAAAGGAAATGGCATGAACAATAATCATGACTGGTATTGGCCGTGTCCGTTTACATTCGAATGAATAGGGTCAGTCAGCGCAGACTGATTCCAGCGTTTCCATTTTCAACACGGAATTAAATTGTTTGAGAATGAATTGTAGGACTGAGAAAATCACACTTTTCCGTTGTATGAATTTCAGGTACCACATCTCACTTATAATTCGAGAGGAGCATGGCATACACTGTATGCCATGCTCCTCCAGAGTTATAAGTGAGATGACGCTCTACATATCTGTTACAATAGCAACTATGGAATTACCACTGTTGTACTTAGTACCTTGACAATAAGACGTCTTGATGACGTCACTTTGACATCAATATGAACTATCATAGTTGCTATGGTAACATATCTATGACATTATAGGTATCGGATCAATGAAATTACAAACGGAAATTCTTTCAAAAGAAACATCAGATTTTCTTTAATTCTTATTCTCAAGTTTTTCACTTTTCAGATTTTTTTCTGGTTTAACACAATAAATCGGCAACTGCCGAATACCTCTACTAAACAGTATTATGGTGAGTGGGTATGCTTGCAGAAGAAGCAGCTCTCTAAGAGCAAGTTCTTTCCTTTAAGACTAGACACCATGCCATTGTGCTAGATCATCCAGAGAAGCAAAGTTAACAGGAATTCATGCAAGTTAATATAAAATTATTTTCGGAAAAGAGACAGGAGGCATTTATCATAGCAGGGACGTTTATAAGTGGTAATACGGTATGATTTCTCAATATTATGTAGCTTATGTGAATGTTTTTCAGTTAATTCTGATGACGAGTATTTTTTGTGTATTTTTCTTTCTTTTTTTGCGCTTCAAAGTTTAAATAAATACAATAACAGTGCCCTCGCTAGGATTTTCAAAACAGGGGTCCAAGAGACACTTCTTGAGAAAGTAAACAGTCATGCTGTGTAAAACACTTTCAGAGCTCTAGATAAGAGGGAGTATTTGATTATAATTAAGGATAATTTTTCTTGTTTTTCATTGAAACCATATGTTGTGACCCCCCATCTGTGCAGATGAGGGGTCACAACATATGTTTTAATGCAGAGCTAACAAAAATCATCCCTAATTATCACATAATACTCCCTCTTATCTAGAGAAAAAGAGGAGTCCCAGCTGCCCAAAGTAGTCTGGGACTGCTGACCGGGAGTCAGATGACAACCCTGGCGATATCCAGGGGTGCTTTTCGAAAGTTCAGTTTACTTTTTTGAACTTAACATATTAACGCTAATGTTTAGAATTCCACCCACGTTTGCCATTATATCTTTTCAAATTCTTACATGCAGAGAAATTGTGAATAGTTCCTGTTTTTGTTTATTTTTTATGTATAAATACATGTAGTTTAATTTCTCCCGTTAGATCTATTCTAAGCGCAGAGTGCGCCCCCGCAGTTATGTTTTTTTTTTTTTTTTTTTTTTGTTCAAGGAAGAAACTATGCTTACAGTTCCTGTTTGTGCTATTTTTATTTCTCTTTCCTTATTTATTCCCTCGTTTGATAATTTAGATCTATTTTAAGCTCAGAGTGCGCGTCCGCATTTATGTTTTTTTCTGTTATTTAAGGAAGAAAATATGCTTTCAGTTCCCGTTTGAGCTATTTCTATTTCTCTTTCCTTATTTATTCCCTCGTTTAATAATTTATGTGCATGCATATTTTTTCTTCTTTTTCTCACTAGATATAGTCTTAGCGCAAATACACAGCAAAAGGTTGTTTTACTAAATGGAGAAAAACAAAATAACATACAGTCAACTCTCGACATCTCGAACACTGATACTTTCAAAGTACCATCTTATATAAAGAAAAGGAATTGTTTCCTAGTTTTATTTTATTTCAGCTTCTGTTATCTCAAACTACTTATATCTCAAAGTATATTTTCTGGTACCAGAAAGTTTACTTTGAGATATCAATAGTTTGAGAAGAAGTTCGACTTTGAGATATCGAGAGTTGACTGTAATAAAAAAGAACCTCAGAAGATAGGCTGAAATTCTAGCTGGAAATTAGTTTCTTATACTCACTCTTATTAAGCTTACAATGGTTTATCATTTCCTTTGAAAAGTAAGGGACGAGTCATTTATTATCAGGTGGGGGGCCGGGTACATTTTCATATGGTTCACCAAAATTTTTCCGACCCCCCAGTCTCACCAGAATTATTTTTCCGACCCCCCCCCCCCCCCCCCCAGATAGGTGACAAAATTTTTTATGACCCCACCCCCTATCCCCAGTGCCAGCTACCCTTCACACACATACCATATTACCTATTTTATGTCAGGCTGACCTCAATCAAAACCTAGCTGTATGAAACACAAACAAAGAAACATTTCTTATTCTAACAGGTTAATTACATGTAATCATGGTCTGTTTAAACTTCGTCTGCATTTCTTGCATTTTTTCTTCTGCTAATGACCATCCGGAAATCTTTTTGTTGAATGCTTAATAATTATAACTGTAAATAATATTAATTGGGACTCTGGGTGGTGGGGGTATGGGGGCTGTGTTTTTGCTGATGAAAAGGCACCTGGAGAGCTGATATCACAAATGCAGGCATTAAATTTAATTGAGCACAAAATCATCTACTTGACATGATTTTATAGACACTTTCATACTGTTCTAGCAAAACAATGAAACGTTTTTTTTATTTTTATTTTTTCGAGTTATTTCCATAAAGGCTTTAAAGTTTTAAGTTGTGAGTTTGAAAGAAAAGAGTCAGAAATTTTATGAGTAATGGGGGGTCTGGGGGCAAAGCCCCCCAGAAGCTGACACATTTTTAAAAATATGGACTGATGGAAGAATTCTGACCCCCCAATATGCCTAATAAAATATATGACCCCCCCCCCTGCTCCAAGGCTTTTTTATTTCCGATCCCCCCAGTACATCACCAAAAAAAATTACGACCCCCCCACCTAAATGTACCCCCCCCCCCCCACACACACACACAGCTGACAATAAATGACTCGTCCCTAAGAGATTTAATATACAAAGCATTATATACATCACACGTAAATACATAATTGTACAAACATGAAAAAAGTGATTTAAAAATCTATACCAAATTTATTTATTTTACATATATATTTATTGCAAAAAAGGCAATGGCTACTGAATCCCCAGTTTCCGAAATGCGCACGGTCCATCACTTGACAATGTGCTTGCAGACATTGTCCGAAAATACAGCGTGATGCAATAAGCGCTTAATAAGGGAGCTCAGGCTAGTCATAAAACCACCAACAAAATAATATTTTCTAATCGAATGCATTAGAGAGAGAGAGAGAGAGAGAGAGAGAGAGAGGGAGATCGATCAATTGCAGAATTCAAAATTTGAGCCACGACACGACAAAACCAACAATGTGGTTGTGCGCCCAACCCAGTCTGATCAGACTCTCAACTTGGCGCTCAAAGGGTAGCTTGTGCGCCCAGCGCAGGCTTAGATCAGCCTGGGCATCCGCCCAGTCTGATCAGAATCTTCGCTGTCCGCATGAAGGTAGCTAAGACCCTTAGCTACCCTTTGAGCGCAAGCGGAGAGTCTGATCAGACTGGGCGGATCTCTAGGCTGATCTGAGTCTGCGCTGGGCGCACATCCACGTCGTGTCGCGGTTGAAATAAGCTTTCCTACCTCACTTCTCAAAAACCTTCCCGCATAAATCAGGTCACATAGGTGTACTTTAACCTTCGTGCGTTGAACCCTGAATGAAAATACACAGGGAAAAAATGTAAACAATATCCGCTGATAAAAGCAGTGACCTAATTTTGAGAGCCAGGTAACGCTCAGAAAATTGACACCTAGCATACCGTACACGGTGTAGTAAATTATCTTTCCTCGGTAGAGAATCTCAGCAAGCACCTAGCGTCGAAATGGCGTTGTGAATACGTCGGTGCGACGTCAAAATGACGTTATTTCGGCGCTGTGTGCTCGCGTTCATTCGCATGAGACGTGATAGGAGTTAAGAAGTCATTCAAATGCGAATAACCCTGGCCTATTGACGCAGAAAATACTTTACTGTTAGAGTCGTTTTTCAAAGGAATAATTTTGCAACATTGAAACTTACTGATCTGTTTTTGTACATGCTATGTAAAATGAGGTGCCGTTTTCCTATAAATTCCCTGTTTGTCATATCACTAATTGAAAATTAGTGATATCACAAATCGAATACGTGATATAACAAAATATGTGCGATTAAGTGATATCACAAAATTAAATTGGTGATATCAGAAATATCGTGATATCACTAAATCACAGCTATTTTAGTGATATAACTAAATCTAATTTAGATATCAAAAGAAAAAAAAACATATCCACCTCCTGATATCACAAAATCTATTTAGTGATTCTAAGGTTTGATTTAACGTCATGACATTGAATCGACATTGATTCAATGTTGATCAATGTTGCGTGCGCAGTGGACCCTGGAGACACTAAATGTTGACTCAAACTTCATTCATAGTTGATTGAACGTCATTGCGTTGAATCAACGTTGATTCAATATTGACGTTGTGTGCCTGACTGGGGTTTTGAGCACGAAAGGGGTACAAGAATAGTAAGTCCACGTTATTCCTTACGTACTCTCAACGTAAGAAACAAAGTAAACTTAGTGCCATTGGCTTCCGAAGATGTCGAACTAGCTGCTTTCCACTTCTCTGCGAAGAAAATACGGTACAATAAAACATAATTGAAAACAAGAGCGAAATATGCGTACCAAATCAATGAAATGATGATAACATTCCAAATTTAAAGAGCTTCCGTTGAGATAAATATAAATATTGAGACACAATTGTTTGAGCAAGATCAAGAACAGCCCGATCGCAATCTGCATTGATTGAATTCCATCAGCAAAGCCTATTATCAGATCACCGCAGCATATACATACATGTAGTTTACTTTTTCAAAATTAGGAAACCGCACCATATAGCTTACTTGTTTAAATTTTGGGATTAATGTAATATTTGGACTGTGTGTCTGAGGATTTTTGCAATAACGGTACAGCAGACAAAAAAGAGGAGGTAATAAATGAGCCGCGACACGAGAAAACCAACAATGTGGTTGTGCGCCCGGTGCAGACTCAGATCAGCCTGGGCATTCGCCTAGTTGGACCAGACTGTTCGTTAAGTCCTCAAAGGGTAGCTAAGGGACTAAGCTACCTCCATGCGGACAGCGAAGACTGATCAGACTGGGCGGATGGCCAGGCTGATCTGAGTCTGCACTTGGCGCACAACCACACTGTTGATTTTCTCATGTCGCGGCTCATTTGTGCTTTTACACCTGCATTCCAAGGGAAACATAAAGCATATTACCCTTAAACATATAATATTCGAACATTAAAGGTGTTCTATCAGCAAACCTCGTATGATTCCGTATTCTTCGTTACTATCGGCAAGCCTCGTATGACTTCGTACCTTTCGTTACAATCGACAAACCTTGTATGATTCTATATCCTTCCTTACTGTCGACAAACCTCATATTACTACGTATCCTTCGTAACTATCAACAAACCTCGTATAATATCGTATTCTTTGTTACCATCGACAAACCTCGTATGATTACGTATCCTTCGTTACTATAAAAAAACTTCGTATGACTCCGTATCCTTCTTTACTATCGACAAACTTCGTATGACTCCGTATCCTTCTTTACTATCGACAAACCTCGTATGATTCCATATCCTTCTTTACTATCGATAAACCTCGTATGATTCCGTATCCTTCGTTACTATCGACAAACCTCATATGACTCCGTATCCCTCGTAACTATCGACAAACTTCGTATGATTCCGTATCCTTCGTAGCCATCGACAAACCTCGTATGACTCCGTACCCTTCGTTACTATCGACAAACTCCGTATGATTCCATATCTTTCGTTACCAGCGACAAACCTCGTATGACTACGTATCCTTCGTTACTGTCGACAAACCTCGTATGATTCCGTATACATCGCTACTATCGACGAACCTCGTATGACTCCATATTCTTCGTTACTATCGACAAACCCCGACAAACCTCGTATGATTCCATATCCTTCACGAAGGATACGGAATCATACGAGGTTTGTCGATGGTACACCTCCATGATTTTCAGTCCGTTTTACAAGAGGGAGTATTTTTCAAAGATATACCTGAGCAATAAAAAAAATCTCAGACGAATTCTACTTTTTAAGACATATTTTTTGTTCCATTGAAAAGGGAAGCAAGACTTAATCAGACAATGTGAATGTGTACTACTCTAAAATATAATTGACAGGGATGATTTCTAGAATTATTCTTGAGTTTAAACAGTGTACATGTAGATCTAGATAAATATTGGCAGTCTGATCTTGATCTGCCCGATTAGCAAAGATTTTCGGTCCCAACAACTATTGTTTTTCACGGTAAAGAAATATTGAAAGATTGATTGATGGTTTTGGGTTTAACGGCCCTTTGAGACAGTATTTCAGTCTATATCGGGCTGTCTCCAAGAGAGGGAGAAAGAGCAGAAATGGTATATGAGAGAAAAATGTCCAGACAACCCCCACCCACACCTACCTCAAGCACAGTAGGCCCTTGTCATACAATGTTCCAAATCAATAGGACGCCCCGGCACTGGCAGTTACACACAGCACCATCACACTACCGACCTCTCTCTCTCCCCCCCCCCCCCCCCCCCTCGCACCCCGGTAAACAAATAAAAGAATGTGCTTGAACTCCGCTTCTACATAGCCATTGTCGTTACGAGAAAAATACGACAGCCCCATCCCGTACCTGCTGCAAGCACAGCCGTCTTTTCCCTCCTATTCAAATTAGCAGGATGCCCCGACTTAACATAACCCAGCACTCTCGCATTGGCCCAGTCTCTTCAGAGACAGAGGAAGACTCAGATTAGCGCAGTCATATCACAGTCAACAATTTGCACTAACACTGTGGGAAGCCTGCAAAATTTAAATGTGAAAAAACAAAAACAAAAAACGACTAGTCTTATAGGCTAGGCGCCGCACAATCTGATTTTAGTATAATGCTGCTCGCCTTCTGATCGGGATCTGATGATTGGCCGCGTAGCGGATATTAAAGGGATTCGAACTGCTTGCCAGCTATGTTTTTCCTTTGATAGATGGACCAGTCATGAACAGGAAAGCAAAAGTGGCCGAGCAACTTTCCCTGTAAATGCAGCCAGCATTCACCTTACGCTCCGCCCTTTCCTCATCCCAAAAAGATTAAATATACATGACCAACTTGGACAAGAGTCCAGTACGAATATTAAAGGCAGGAGTGGGCTTCCAAATGTCATTCTGTTGGACGGACACATGGCACCAAGTGCGTGCAACTATGGTTACGTACCGCTGAGCCACTTAGGAGAATTGAACTGGACTGAACTGAACAAATGTCACTGTGTCTCTTGATCACAAAGTGTTAACACCTCCAATCAGCCAATGAAATTATTATAACGGGTAACTCTGGTCCACTGATTGGTAAAAAAAATCACACCTTTACCTGTGTACAGGAAAGATATGGTATTGCTGGGAACATGACCCCCCCCCCCTCCCCCGGCAGAGAAACTCTGCCTGTAAGTGGAAATATGGAATATGAAATATATACAAGTCGGCAACGCCTTTCCGCCAGTACAATTTGGCATCTTCAATCATATGGAAACTTGAACTGAAATCATTTGATCCAAACACGGAAAACGGTACCTAACAGAATATGCCAACAGATCAGCTTCCGATCAGCATGCGCATCCACGAAGCCACAGAATTCTTGTCTTTCCTACGATCCATAGATTGCTTCAACATACAGGAAAGATTCTGAATCAATCTGAATTTTGGCTGTTAATACACGCAATCTGATTACATTGTGTCGGTGTTCGTAAATCAGCCGCGGTCGTGAAGCATCTTTTCTCCTGTCACGTCTACATTGAAACGATTTATAGAAGTAATGCATTATCCAGCAATGAACTTAAATTAAGGTGGATGGATACACTTTCAAGGGAAGCAGTTCTTCCATATTCACTTTTGCCTCCATTCTCAATGGGGGTCAAATCTCAAAGGAAAGAAGTTGCTCCTTTAGGAGCAAATTCTTTCCTTTAAGAGTAGACCCATTTTAGAGTGTTTCGTCTTAATGAGGAGGTGGGGGAGGGGGACAGGGAGTAACAAAAGTAGTTTCCCTTTGTAAAAATGTCGGAAAGAACATTCAAGTGTACCCATTTTTCTTAAAAATTCTAGAAGATGATTTCATTTATTATTGTTATTATTGCTCATGGTTAATTCATGAATCATGAAGGTTTATATAAATTGTTTACTATCTTTCTTTTTTTAAAAAAAATAAGAATTTATAAAATGTTTTGTCTCAATTTTTATTTGTTTATTTGTTTTTATTTCTAGGCGACAAGGGAAGATGCTACTCACCTTTTTCTTCTCGCTTTTTATCTTTATTTCTTTAAGGTCTGTGGTATTGCTATTTATAAGCAGTTGTATAACTTGTTTTCTAGCTGTCAGGAAATGTGGATGCGTTTCCAAGAGTGCACAGAACGCTTGTAAACAACTTTAACTTACTCCAATAACTCAAGAGTCTTGCGAAAGTATTCAAATATACCAGAACCTAAAAACTTGGTTTTCGGAGTGCACGGTGACTGATAGTGGAGCAAACTTGATGGGCTATCTTTCAATGGGGGTGGTCTACGGAGTGTAACATTTGTTTTTATATATCAAAAAAATCGTCTGGGTCTCTAGTTATCAAATTCAGCGTTTGCCGCCTTGGCAAACCTTGCATAACTCTGTAGTGGCCAGTTGTTTACGTTACCCCTTTAAATTTTGAATATCAAAAATATTTATTGAAGTCAATAAGAAAAGTGTTTAAACTATGTAAATGTATCAAATCTAAATATTTTCGGTAAGAACAGTTAACATGCTATAAATTAGGCTGCTCAGAAAACAGTTCAGAGCTTTGGTGTTGTTACTTTCGTTACAATATATCATGTACCCCTTGAAAATTTAAAATTGGAACTTAAGCTGTTGCATTTTACAAAGATTCTCTTACAAAAAAAAAAAACCAAAATGATCATTTTTCTTACTATTCAATTGGCCCTTTCAGTGCGTTTCTAGCAAAACAAATATGAGGTCTCTAGCTTTTATACTTTGTCAACCACGTCCTGCGGAACAGTTACACCTATTCCCTGTTTTTTGCTGAAAAGTCATTATTCGTATAATTGTTCGTCCAAAAAATGGCTAATAACCAATTTTAACTTGACAAATTGGGGCATTTTGCAAAAAAATCATTTTAAACATGATATAACACAATAGCTTAAAATTTGTTTTTGACCTTACAACACATTTTAGCCAGAGTAACGTACTCAACAGATAAAAATATTTGTGTAAGGCGTCTGTCATTCACATCAGGAAAACACTCTTTTCAAATTCTGACTTTGAAACAACGCAATTGTGATAAATATGTTTATTGTTTATCGTAAAATGAAATTTTTGCATAGTAGTCGCCTACATAAAAGGAACATAGTGTTATTTACATGACATGCGATGCTCAGATTGCACCGATGTTGAAATGAAGCCTTCATGAGTTAATCTGTACATGTTTTTTTTTCATTAATATCTAAATAACTTTAAAAGTTTAAACAAAACCACAAAATATCAAATAACTTGTAATAATGTACAGTTTTGTATTCAGAAAGGTAACGTTTGTAACATTTGAAAAAACTCCCCGAGATTAAATATTGCTACTGCCAAATACTGCGTAGGCTTTATTATTTTGAGTAAAAACATTTTAGATCCACTTAAATCCACCCATGTAACTCATTATTGACAGCCCCAAGGTGGAGCATCAGTTCTGGTGTATCTGTATCATCATATGTGTTGTCCACTTATCTGTCGTCTTCGAAAACTCGATTTGTTTCATATGTATATTTGCCATCATTCTGGTGTATCACTGGCATATATGGAAAAAGAAAGAAAATAGATGAAAATTTTGTATGCCTAATTTTGTTTGTTTAAGGCTAGCTTTGCACCCATGAACTTGTAAGGGGCTGCGTTTTCATCTGGCTTGCTGCTAATATCGTCTTACTACTTGTCTTATATCTTTATGCAGCTATATCCAGTTTGGTATCGTAGTAGGGTTGTTGCGCAGATAACATTAATTCCTGCTCATTGCCCCTTTACTCTAATTTACCTTTTCTATACAAACAATGTATAAACCCAAAGTTGCCTTGTAGCATATATTTTCACCACAGTAACGTACATAACAGGTTAAAAAGCATGTGTATTTTTCCCTACTGCAGCTACAGTAAAGTACCGTTGGCTACTGTGGAAAGCTTCCTCGTACTTCATCATATTGAAAATTATGTTTGGAATCATCTGGGCTCAATTTGAGTCAGTTAAGCTGAAGCTGGTGCTAGAGACACCTTATTGCATTATATCAAACAGAAAATATCATTAAAATCATAAATCTAATCTGAAAAATCGTTTACATTTGAATGTTGTATACGTTACCTTTTTAAATACCAAACCAAGAAGTCAAAGTAAGTGAGTATCATTGACTCAATTAAAAAGGCATTTTGGTAATGATTTTAAAGTAATAACAATATGTCATAATCATCTTATCCGTGCCTCTAGGCAATATCATCCGATTTTGAAAGGAATCAGTTAAACTGAGTCTGCTATGTTCTTTCTCGTGTGTGTTCCTCACTTCAACATGATCTTCTGGCAAGTCTTTGCAATAATACTGTATTAATATGAAATGACACACCTCAGTATTTAACTGCAATTTGTTAGAAAGAAACAATATTTATTTCCGTAGATGTTTCCTATTCGCTTCTGAGAAAGCTATAACCTTTCCAAAATGGTCTGCTCTTAAAGGAAACATTATTTTTTACAGCAGCAAATTGTTTTTAAAAGTTTACCCCATTATGAAAGGAGGCCAAAGTAAAACTGGCAGAATAACTTACGTGAAATTGTATCCCTTCACCTTAAATTGTAAGACTGATAAAAACTTAATTAAATTCTGAAGGATGAGTCTCTGGAAGCAAGGGATGAATCACAAAAAATAACAGCAAACTCGGTTTAACTAAGGAATGTAATGTTGCGACACTGCCAATGCCACATAGCACCAGCTATTTCCTTTTTCAAACTGACTCAGAAAGAGCCCAGATGATTCCAAATGACCAGAACATGAAATACAAGGAAGCATTTCACCTAAGCCATATGCCACTTTACACTAGCAGCAGTAGGGTAAAATTACTTTTTCTTTTTAAACTGTTGTATTCGTTACTTCGTTTTAAATATATTCTATATGGCCAAAAGTAATTAAACTATGGTTTCATCTATTGCGTTCATAGGAAAAGGCCATTACAGGTAAAGAAGTGTAAAAGGGCCATGATCAGAAACTAATTCAACTAGTGCCACAACCCTCCCACAACACCAAACTAAAAATAGTAATATAACGCATACAAAAAGCACTCAAACGATACTAGTTGGTAGCAAAATATACGCGCGCCCATTCCATGCAGATGTCCACAAGTTAGCTTTCATCAAGCATACCCAGGCACACAAAACGTATACTTTCACCTTCTTTCTTTCTGTTTTACATACATCAGAATGATGGCGAATAAACAGACAAAACAAACCAATTTTTCGAACGCTACAGATAAGTGGCCAACACATTTACTTTAACATCGTTACACAACAACAGATGCATTGCCGTGGAAATTTCACTGATAAATTACATAGGGTGGGTTTAAACAAGTCCAAACTGCCGCTTTAAAAATATTTTTAACAAAACTAATGAGGTTTAGACATGTTTTTCAGTAACAACACATAATCTCAGTGAATTTTTGCAAATAATGGTTACAAACGTTACATTTCTGAGTATAATACAGTAAGTTCTGATTAGTAAATTTCTTATGGTGTGATATTTTTAATGTCATTTGGATATTAATGGGGTAAAAAATAAAAGTGTTCTATGTATAGTAATTCACGAAGGTTTTCTTTTCTAGTTTTAGGACAATCTCATCTTTGCATGTCATGTAAATAACACTGTTTGCTGCCCGATTAGTTTATTAAACAATGCAAAAATTTCATTTTACAGTAGATAATATACATATATATCACAACTGCGTTGTTTAAAAGTCCGAATTTGAAAAGAGTTTTTTTTTTTTTTTTTTTTTTTTTTTTTTTCTGGCGGGAATGATAGACGCTTTATGCAAACATTTTAATCTGTTTAGTATGTTACTCTGGCTAAAATGTGTTGAAAAGTCAAAACAATTTTAAGCTATTGTGTTATATTATGGTAAACATGATCTTTTTGCAAAAGGCCCCAATTGGTCAAGTTTAAATTGGTTATTAGCCATTTTTTGGACGAACAATTATACGAAAAATGACTTTTCAGCCAAAAACAGGGAATATGTGTAAATGTTCAACAGGACGTAGTTGACAAAGTATAAAAGCTAGAGGCCTCATATTTGTTTTGCTAGAAACGCACTGAAAGGGACCAATTGAATAGTGAATAAAAATGATCATTTTGGGCCTTTTTGTAATAGAGTCTTCGTAAAATGCAACAACTTAAGTTCCAATTTTAAATTTTCAACGGGTACATGATATATTGTAACGAAAGTAACAACACCAAAGCTCTGAACTGTTTTCTGAGCAGCCTAATTTATAGCATGTTAACTGTTCTTACAGAAAATATTTAAATTTGATACATTTATATAGTTTAAACACATTTCTTATTGACGTCAATTAATATTTTTGATATTCAAAATTTAAAGGGGTAACGTACATATGTAAATAACGGACCACTACAGAGTTATGCAAGATTTGCCAAGGTGGCAAATGCTGAATTTGATAACTAGAGACCCAGACAATCATTTTGATATATAAAAACAAATGTTACACTCCGTAGACCACTATCCTCCTTTTCTAGGCCACTTATGCAATCAAATTTGCTCCACTATGAGTTTGCAAGCGTGCAGTACTTAATTTTCACTAGCAACAGCGAAATGGCTACTCACAGGCACAATTATAGCAAACATCTAGTATACATGTATAGCACCAAGTGACATGGTGCAGCATGAGAAATTTATGGATAATTCAGTGCGTCAGATAAGAAGGGGTAACAGAGATGATTTTGGGATAATTATCCACATTGCTCCACAAAAACATATTTTGTGACCCTTCATTAGAACCGTCTCGTCGAGACGGTTCTAATGAGGGGTCACAACATGTGTTTTCGTTGAGAAATAAGAAAAATTATCTTTGAATTATCCTCAATACTCTCTCTTGTCTGGAGCTCTGTGGATATACAATATACGATGTGTGTGTGTATGTGTCAACTATAGTTTTTTTTTTCACCTATCCCTCATTGACATTTAAAAACTGACTTCCATGAAAGTTGCTGGACACACTGGCCTGGCATTCAACGCAGGCAAAGCGGAGGCAGCGTATTATATTAATTTCAAGTCACCATTCTTACGGAGCCGGCAGTTTGTTAGACCTCTAAGTCGGACCAGATTTTCTAAGAAATTCTGTCTAGTATGAATCCTCTGGTAAAAAAAGTTGCTTCACCAATTAGTTGTCATGGTCGTTGAAGCCCCAAGAAATGTCAGTTTTCAAATATTTCTTAAATATGCACATCAATTCAGTAAACACTTTCGATTCCCATTTTCAAGAATCAGAAGTCGGATGGTCCGCGAGACTAGATTTCTGAGTGAAGAAACGTACTCTAATGAGAGGGGTTTACTGAGAGGAACAAGAAAGTTTCCTGTACGTTTTCGTCGGTGCCTGTGTTTAACGCCATTTTGAGTATTTCTATATTTAAAGTCTTCAGTATAGCTTTATACTGCAAAAAAAAAAAAAAAAGAAAAAAATGTGATGGACACTTCCCAGCAATTAGGGGCATTCGGAAAACCGCTCGGCGAATTCCCTGAATCAACATTCGGAACACCGCTCGGCCAATTCCGTGTAAATTTGGCCGAGGAGTTCCGATTGCCATCAATAGCGGAACTAGGCACAATTAAATGGTACGCGCGATCAGATGCTTATACTCTAGGGGTTTATCCCGTAATCTATGTTTTTTTAATTACTGTCATCTTAGTTGGCATTTTGTATTGAAATCTTGTCCAATTTACAACATTTCAGGATGCAAACTCAAGCACGCTGGTGCTTGTTAAAATTGTGCCAATTTGACAAAATTTCAATACGCACATGCGTATTTGCGTATAAGCTGCTACTCCCTTGGCCATCACCTCTCAATTTACAAAATTTCAGAATGCAAACATGCTGCTGCCTGTTGAGATTTGATCAATTTGACAAAAGTATAATGCGCACATGCGTATTTGCATATAGGCAGCTACGACCTTGTCCATCGCCTCTCAATATGCTGGAAAAAGAAAACTGATCGAGTGCACCGTTACTGAAGGCGGTTCAAGAACATGTTTGCCTCCATATGACAATTCTCATAAAGTAATTCTGGTATTATATTTTAGTGACAATATCCCAGTAAGCACACAACGTTGAATCAACATTGACTCAAAGTTTATTCAATGTTAATTCAACGTTGCGTGCCCAGTTGGATAGAAGCATTTTATCAATTTACTAAATCAGTTATAGAGGAGAGAGAGAGAGAGAGAGAGAGAGAGAGAGAGAGAGAGAGAGAGGGGGGGGGGAGGGGAGGGCATTTAAACATAAACTTGACGAAGAGCCTGTAGACTGATTAGTATTTGCGGTGAGTCGTAGATTAATACATGTATTGGGAGCACACATGTTTTATGCATTAACATTTGTTGCCCGGCCCCGAGGATGCTGTTGAAAACCGAGACCGAAGGCCCGGGTTTACAATGTTCAGCCCCCGAGAGACCTGGCAAATGTTAATGCAATGAAAACCATGTTTGATCGCTATTACTGCACAAATTCAACCATAACGCTATAAGACTAATAAAAATGTTTAGGCACTAGCCTCATCGCCATAACCTAGACAGTATCCGAACTAACTGTACCATCTCTTCCGGTTTTCATTGAATCGAGAGTACAAAATTCGCTTATAACCAGTACTCGGAAATCATTAATCATTATTCTTTTAGATTTTATCCGGAATCTACTGCGTCATTTATAGTTATTCAGCTTTGAAAATGTAAAGAGGTAAGTTTAATATAATTTTCTATTCGGTCTTTTACTTTATTGCCCTGTACAATGAAAACCTCATGGCCGTCGCAGAAATTTTATTCCGAACAGCTAATTTAACACGAGTTTGTGTCGTGCTAAAACCTAGCTAACATCCTACTATCAAAACTAACAAACTGTAGACTGATAAGGCCTTCCGTTTATTTTAAAGATTTTTATGAAACATGTAAGAAAACGCTCAAAATGGTTTTAGAATCATGCCAAGGGCGATTTGAATACTGTACCAATTACTACCCACACATACACGACATTGTACAGGGCAATTAAGTAAAAGACCGAAGAGCAAATTATATCAAATTTACCTCTTACATTTTCAAAGCTGAATAACTATAAATGACGCAGCAGATTCCGGATAAAATCTCAAAAACATAATGCTTTCCGACTACTGGTTATAAGCGAATGTTTGTACTCTCGATTCAAGCTATGAAAACCGGAAGAGATGGTACAGTTAGTTCGGATACTGTGTATATGCATTATATATTTTTTAAAAATCTTTTTTCAAGCCATGATCAGCTATTTGAATTTTTGTCCAGCCTTGAGCAGCAGTTCACAAGTCAAAATCATTTTATCAATTTTTTCACTAGCTGTCGCCGGCTCTTTCATTTTACAATATCCGAATCTGTAAAGCCTAACTCTTGGATACAAGTCTCTCATCGATACCTACAACTGCTGACTTCCCGCTTGCTTCTGTATTGATGCGGAGTATTGCCTTGAATCTTGCGCGTGAAAAGCCGCAAAGCCTGTCAACGCGTGAAACAACCTGCCTCGCGGTTTTAAAAGCGTCTGAATTCGATAATTTCATATTTAAAATAAGCTAGTCTTACCTGCTTCTAAAAATCTACCTGCTCGGGTTACGGGGGTAAATTTAACCTTGAAGTAATATGAAGTTATGAATGAAAATACACATCCAAAACTGTAAACAAAATGATTTTTCAGTGACCTGATTACTGATAATAGTACCCAGGTATTCAGTACAACGCTTCATTTACCTTTGAGCTACATTTGTAGAATCCGACTGCAGAACGGACTTCTCAGTATAATAATCATCTTCGCAAGGCACGGATACTAAGTCCACTTTGTTTCTTACGTAAGTAAGTAAGGAACAAAGTGGGCTTAGTACCCTTGGTTTGCATGTACGTTAGGAACAAATTGGACTCAGTATCCTTGGTTTGCTATTACGTAAGGAAAAAATTGGACTTAGTACCCTTGGCTTGCACGTACGTAAGGAACAAAATGGCCTTAGTACCCTTGGCCTGCACGTACGTAAGGAACATAGAAGACTTAGTATCCTTGACTGGCAAAGATCTATGATAATATTCTTGTCAAAATTTTAAAAGTGAGACTTGCAAATATTTTCTTTCCAGCTTGTCCTATACTTTACAGAATGTCCGCACATTAGTTTAAAATTATCCGGAATATATTTAATATGAGCATGCAGAAACAAAGGCTTACATGAGCCGCGACGTGACAAAACCAACAATGTGGTTGTGCGCCCAGCGCAGACTCAGATCAGTCTGGGCATCCGCCCAGTCTGATCAGAGTCTTCGCTTCGCATGGAGGTAGCTTAGACCCTTAGCTACCATTTGAGCTATTAACGAAGAGTCTTATCAAACTGAGCAGATGTCCAGGCTGATCGGAGTCTGCGCTGGACGCATAACCACATTGTTGGTTTTGTCGTGTCGCGGCTCATATCTCTCTAGGGCAGCAAAGGAAGTGTAATGTTTTAGTCAGCACTTTTTAAAATGAAACATACTAAATAAACGAAGTAACGCATAAACTGCAAAATTGGTAGGAAGGTGAAGTTGGTTTGTTTTTCGTTTTTCGCTTTTCGTTTTTCGTTTTTCGCTTTTCGTTTTTCGCTTTTCGTTTTTCGTTTTTCGCTTTTCGTTTTTCGCTTTTCGCTTTTCGTTTTTTTGCTTTTCGTTTTTCGACATTCAACTCCTATATTAACATTCCCACTGAAGTCGAATATCGAATTTTGACATTCGAAATCCTATTTTGAAATTCGAATTCAGGCCGAATATGGTATTTTGACAATCGAAATCCTATTTTGACATTCGCACTGAAGCCGAATATCAAATTTTGTACTTCGAAATCCTATTTTGACATTCGAATTTAGGCCAAATATTATATTTTGACGTTCGAAAACCTATTTTGACATTCGCACTGAAGCCGAATATCGAATTTTGACAGTCGAAGCTAGGCCGAAAATGATATTTTGACTTTCGAAATCCTATTTTGACATTCGAATTCGGGCGTATTATGTTATTTTGACGTTCGAAATCCTATTTTGACATTCTAACCGAAGCCGAATATCGAGTTTTGACATTCGAAATCCTATTTTGACATATCGAATATCGAATTTTGACATTCAAAATCCTATTTTGACATTCGCACTGAAGCCGAATATCAAATTTTGACGTTCGAAATCCTATTTTGACATTCGAACTCAGGCTAGATATGGTATTTTGACATTCAAAATCCTATTTTGACGTTCGCACTGATGCCGAATATCGAATTATGACTTTGGAAATCCTATTTTGACAGTCGGATTCAGGCCGAAAATAATATTTTGACATTTGAAATCCTATTTTGACATTCGCAATGAAGCCAAATATCGAATTTAGACTTTCGAAGTCCTATTTTGACATTCGTACTGAAGCTGAATATCGAATTTTGACATTCGATTTCCTATTTTGACATTTGAACTTTAAAGCGAATGTCAAAATAGGATTTCGATTGTCAAAATACCATCGAACGTCAAAATCGGATTACGGATGTCAAAATTCGATATTCGGCTTCAGGCCGAATGTCAAAATAGTATTTCGAATATCAAAATACCATATTCGGCCTAAGTTCGAATGTCAACATAGGATTTTGAATGTCCAAATTCGATATTCGGCTTCAGAGCGAATGTCAAACTAGGATTTCGAATGTCAAAATATCAAAATAAGCCTGAATTCGAATGTCAAAATAGGATATCGAATGTCAAAATTCGATATTCGGCTTCAGTGCGAATGTCAAAATAGGATTTCGAAAGTCAAAATTCGATATTTGGCTTCAGTGCGAATGTCAAAATATTATTTCGAATGTCAAAATTCCATATTCGCCTAAGTTCGAATGTCTAAATAGGATTTCAATTATCGAAATTCGATATTCGGCTTCAGTGTGAATGTCAAAATAGGATTTCGAATATCAAAATACCATATTCGGCCTAAGTTTTAATGTCAAAATAGGATTTCTAATGTCAAAATTCGATATTCGGCTTCAGAGCGAATGTCAAAATAGGATTTCGAGTGTCAAAATATCATATTCCGCCTGAATGCGAATGTCAAAATCGGATTTTCGAAAGTCAAAATTCGATACACGGCTTCAGTGCGAATGTCAAAATGGGATTTCGAATGTCAAAACACCATATTCGTCCTGAATTCGAATGTCAAAATACAATTTCGAATGTCAAAATTCGACATTCAGTTTCAGTGCGAATGTTAAAATGGGATTTAGAATGTCAAGATATCATATTCGGCCTCAATTTGAATGTCAAAATAGGATTTCGAATGTCAAAATACCATATTCGGTTTCAGTGCGAATGTCGAAATAGGATTTCGAATGTCAAAATATCATTTTTGGCCTGAGTTCGAATGTCAAAATAGGATTTCGAATGTCAGAATTCGATATTCGGCTTCTGTGCGAATGTCAAAATAGGATTTCGAATGTCAAAATACAATATTCGGCTTAAGATCGAATGTCAAAATATTATTTCGAATGTCAAAATTCGATATTCGGCTTAAAAGCGAATGTCAAAATGGGATTTCGAATGTCAAAATTCGATATTCGGCTTCAGTGCGAATGTTAAAATAGGAGTTGAATGTCGAAAAACGAAAAACGAAAAGCGAAAAACGAAAAATGAAAAGCGAAAAACGAAAAGCGAAAAGCGAAAAACGAAAAACAAACCAACTTCACCTTCCTAAAACTGGTGGCATTTTCAAGCGTAATTTCTATAAGTTCTTTCGCATATTGCTATCATTGATAAATTCGGTTAGCGTGTGTTTAAGTTTCCCGTAGATTTAAAGAATTTGGGAATTAAATTCGTCTTTCATTTTAAATTCTCCCAAGTATTTTTCTAGAAACTTCGACTATTGGTCTTATTTTTTTTGTCAACAATAGGTGCGTTCGAGTGAAATTATCGTATACTCGAATACACGCGGTCCTACTAAAAACAGAAAAGGACCTACCCCACCGAAAAAAACTTTCGGGCACCGAAAAGGACTTTTATTTGCCGTTAAATGTCATATAAAACGTATGTTTTAGAAAATTTAATATCATCATGATAGTAATCAGCGCTTGAATAATAAGTTTGTGAATTGCAGCATCTTCATCCTAAAATTTTACAACAAAAAAAAAAAAAAAAAAACAGCACCGAAAAAGACTCCACTTCAAGTCAGTGAAGAGACGCCATGTACCGAAAAGGACATCGCAAATGCCGAATTTCGGGCACCGAAAAGGGCATTTTTCACTTAATGTTCTAGAAAATTATGTTTAGAAATAAAATATTTTACCCTTTATAGATTTCAAACGTTTTTATAGCATAAAATGGCATTAAAAAAGTCCTTTTCGGTGCCCGAAAGTTCTTTTCGGTCCTTTTCGGTGGCAAAAGTCCTTTTCTGTCTATAGTAGGACCCGAATACACGTTTTAAATTAATCCGGTCGTTTCGGTTCTGCGTCGTTATATCGGCGCGCTGCTTAGCAAGTCCAAATTTAGCAGGTTCTAATGCAAAAATCCGACCCATGAACGTACGTCATTCCCCATCAATAACGATTTATTTTTGTATTTTTGCTCATATGTCTAAACGGATGAAGAACTAAATGGTCATAGTCCCGACGGCCCAGGCTCGAAACGACCCATTTTCTTCCAGAACGATAGTCAATACGAGTAGCCAATCGAACTCGCCCACTGAAGAATATGGTATTTCGAAAAGTTGGACGGACACACGGCGCCAAGTGTGTGCGGCTATGGTTAAGTACCGCTGAGCCACTTGGGTAACGTCGTTTTGGATAATTCAAACTGAACTGAACTTTCGAAAAGACAAAAATTAAAAAATGTCTAAGGTTAACACACATGCGCCAGGTAAGAAAGGGCATTTTTTCCAGCGAAGCAGACAAATCAATTTCAATGATTCAGCCTTTAGTCTTCAGAGGGCTTGAATATTTCCCCCCAAAACGTTCAAGGACCCAATTTTTTTCAGAAAAAAATACCCAGGACAGGTCACATAGCCAAGATGGCAAACATTTATTATGGTAAAAAATTTCAAAAATCTTCTCCCCCAGAACCAGGCCGGGCCGCGTAGCGCAATCGGTAGGGCACCTGACATAAGTCAGAGGTCCTGGGTTCGAAACCCGGTCTGGCCACATACTTTCGTTTCTCCTTCCGCTGATTCAAGAAGGGCATTTGTCAGTTACTGGCGAAAGTATGTGCACTTAGTACTGGTTAACCGCTTAGGAGGTCTAAGCCTGCCCAGAAATAGTGTGGTTAGGTTAACTGACCGTCCCGACATGACCTTAGCTGTTTACCGTGGACGTTAGGCATCAAATCAACCAATTCTCCCCCAGAACCAGGGATGACCTTGATCTGTTTGCGGCAAGGTCAACTTTTGAGTCACAGGTTTTTCTATAGGAAAAAGTGAAAAAAGTTGATTTTTTTTAGAAACAATGCAGTCTGCTACCTGAAAGTTTGTAGATGCAGACAACTAATTAGGTAAATGAAGCTTTAGTGAGTATTCATGGTAAAGATCATATCTTCACCTGGGCCTAAGGCCATTTACATTGAAAAATTAAAACTCACTTTTTTTATATAAACTTGACCATCATGAAATATTTCCGCGCTTGCGCGGGCTCTTTTCTAGTCTTTAAAAAAAAAAGATAATCGGCGCAAATTAAATGGAAGTGTGTTATGTTATATGTCTCTAGTTGAAGATTTAACAATAACTTTCATGAATAAATAAGCTATGTCGGTAGGCACCCAAAACCGTAATTTTGACACTGGGTAGCGACCTCAAAATTGAGCTGTCGAATTTGGAATTCCAAAATGGACCGATGTCAATATTGAAATTGACCTGATTTCAAAATAGCTACCAAAATGTTGCACTGTTTGTTTGTATGTGTGTATTAAACCGAAAGTAGAATCGAAAGTCGATCTACGACGAATATCTGCGTCTGTTTTTATGGAACGCCGCAACTATCTTACATTCGGACATGTCATTACGTTCTTTTGACAAACACTACTATATTGTTCATTTCTATAAAGTTTTGTCTGAAAACTGTGATCTCTTGTCAGTTTGATATGCTGTCGGGTTAACTCGCTATTGTATACTGCTGATTTTCATAATTGCTTCTCAGAAAACCATAATGTCTTGCCACCATGACATGTTGTCTGGTTGACTCGTGAGTATATGCTGTTCTCTTCTGGTATGTAGTGTCAGAAAACCATTATGTCTTGTTGGGAAACCATTATGCCTTGTCAGAAACCATCGTGCTTTATCAGTTTGTCATTCGGTCTTTTTAACGTGCAGCTGTAGGCTGTTCGTTTTCATTATGTATTTTCAGAACCCCATTTCGTCTAGTCGCTTTTTGTATTTGATGCTGTTACTCTCCATTATGTTTTGTCAGAAAATCATCATGTTTTGTCAATCTGTCATGTTGTCTTGTTAACTGGCTGATTTTTTGCATTAACTTGCCGTTATGTAAAGTTAAAGAATCATTCTATGCGATTAAATCAACATAGTTCATTCATAGAGTATCATTTCAACTTATCTTAACCTGCTGTTAAGTCATCATTATATGTTGTTGTGTTAAAACGTTATGTTGTTGCCTTGATAAAACCTGCACCAGAAATCGATAAAACCCTGTACCCGGTAACTGTTAGGGCGTCCGGTAGTACAGTACCTACACGGAATATTCACTAGACAATATAATAGTGTTTGAATGTCGTCCGTCCAGCATTCCATCCATCCGCCCGTCAATCATTCGGGGTTTTGGTGCAGTGCAAGAGCATGCATGCGTCTGTCCGTCTGTCCATATGTTTATATATGTGCGTGTATTTCTGTAGGTCTATCCATGCATCTTTCCGATCGCCGATTTGCCTGTCAGTATATATGTGTTTGTGTGTGTATGTCTGTCAGTCCAGCTGTCCATCCGTGCATATGCGCATCCATCTGATCGGCCATTTGTCTGTCAGCTCATCACTTTTTTTTTATTCTTCCCGAGATCCATCCATTCATCTTTCTGTGTGCCGTTGCTCGTGTATTAAACAGTAGCTTAGGGCGGGAGCATTTGGAGTCAGGGCATGCTAAGTAATACATAGGGAAGGGGCTAGGACGCGGGGTTTTATGGTGTGAATGGGTGGGTAAGTAGGGTAGGAGAATGGGCTGGGGTTGATTGGGATGGGTGGAGTATATGCTGGGAGTTTTGGGGATGACATAGGAATGGTAGAAAGAGTACGGTAAGTATAGGTATGGGTAGACTTTTGTCAGCCCAAGATGTTAGAAATTCACATTAAATCTCACTTGCCTCTCTGATCCCTTTATACCTCCCTAAAACCCCCAAACGAAGATGTTAGAGTATGAAGTCTGACAAATAATAAAATAAAAAAAGAGAAGTAAAACATTTAGGGACCAAACATTTGATATTCCGAGGGGGAGGGGGGGGGGTATAATAAAATAAAAAGAAAAAAAGAGAAGTAAAACATTTAGGGACCGACCATTTGATATTCCGAGGGGGGGGGGGGGGGGGGTGCTGGTATATTTTGCAAACAAAATCTCTGTCTATGGATGTGCAAGAAAAAATTAATTGGTTCATGAGGGGATTTAAATAAATATTCTTGCCTCAAAAATAAGTGAAAAATTAAATAATCTGGCTCCACCCAAACTTTCCAAAACAAAAACAAAATAGTCTGCAGTTAATTCCATTTGAATTGCGTTTTTAAAATGTGGCTGTCTTCTGGGGGGGGGGGGGGGGGCTGCGACCCCCAGACCCCCATATTTATAGTAATGTTTTGATATTAACTACAATTGTTTTACAACAGCAGGCCCGCATGTGCATACATTTACAAAAAATGCTATACAAGCATTCACATACATGTATTATTGATCTGCCGCATTACTAAGTAAATGTTTCCACTAAAACTGAATTAGAAAATAGTCACTAGCTTATGGGAGACAACAAACCCATTATGTCAAAATAAACACTCTAAAAGGCAAAATTCCTAAAAAAAACTTATTCTTTATCATCATCCCTAGTTTTTACATGCCCGTTTTGAAAAAAAAAACCCGGACGTATTATGTCATGGCACTGTCCTTCCGTCTGTCTGTCCGTCCGTCCGTAAACATTCTTGTGCGCGCAATTACTCAGAAATCGTTTGAGATATCTTCGTGAAATATGGTAGGAATATGTATTAGGTTGGGACAGTTTGTATAGTCGCGTATAAGAATGGTTGCTCCCCCTTCCTTAGTTTCCAAGTCATGCCCCTTTGATCATTTTTCCCTACAAGTCTTGTGCGCGCCATAACTAGATAATCGAGAACCCCTGATGCTAGGATCATTATTTTTTGCAGGAAGACATTGCCCAAGGTGTAGATGACCTGAAAAAAATTGTGAATTTTTGACCGAGTTATGTCCCTTTTTCAAATTAGTGCATTTAAGTCTATGGAACCTTGTTGACAAAATATCTCGAGAGCCCCTGATGTTAGGATCATGATTTTGTGGAGGAAGACATTGTCCAAGGTGTAGATGATTTACTTTAGAAACAGAAAAATGTTAATTTTTGATCGAGTAAGACCCTTTTTCGACTTAGTGCATTGAAGCCTATGGTACAAAAGTATTCTTACATACAGTCAAGAACTATTAGAGAAAGGAACTTGAAATTCTATGTGTGGCATATTCATGAAAAATAAGCCGTGCTTGCGAACAAAATATCCGACTAAGATGTAAACGAACCGGTTAATACCCCTTTCTGCAAAGCGAACCCTTTTTAGAGGCAAACGTAAGGGGCATAGTGTTTCATAAACGCATTTTCTAGTTCCTCCCGAAATCCGTCTATTTATCTTCCGGTCTGCCTGCATGCCTGTCGTTGCTTGTGTCTTACACGGTAGATTAGCGTTGGGGGAGGGGGAAGGGGATAGGAGTCATGGTATTCTAAATCATACATAGGGCAGGGGCGTGGATATGGAAATTTGTGGTATGAATGAGTGGGAAGGTAGGGTAGGAGAATGGGCTGGGGTTGTTTGGGATGGGTAGAGTGTATGCTTGGAGTTGTGGGGATAAAGTGGGTAGGGTAAACAGGATAGGGTAAGGAAAGATATGGGTAGTGAGAGGGGTAAGAATGGCTGTGAGGAACCAGTGGTGGTGGGGTAGTGGTGAGTGTGTAAACTTCGGAAGGATAGGTGAATGAGTTTGGCTGGCGTTGTGTATAGAACCGTTAGTGGCGGGAATAGGGATCTAGATGGGAGTGGTTTCGGGCGGGTAACCATCAAGAGTAGGGGTTTGGTTGTGGTAGTTATAGACTGGGGGTGTGGTAAGTAGGGTAGGGTGAGTGAAGAGGTTTGGATGGCACGGTGTGGGAAAGAACAAGTGTTGACATTGGGATTAGGGTGGAGCCGAGAGCATGTTCGTAAGATCGTGTAGTGTATGATAGGATATGGTATAAGAGGGTTTGGGTGGGACGGGCGTAAACGGGGTGGAGTGAGGAGGGGAAGAGTAGGTAAGGTAAGGTATGTGAAAGGGGTTTGGATTGCATGGCATGGGGAAGAACAAATGGTGGGGTGGATATCTGGGTAAGGCTTGGAGCATTTGGGTATGGTAATGTAGGGTAGGACGGGATATGGGAAGAGGACTAGGTGGGATTTGGATTGAAGAGGACTGGGTGGGATTGGGATGGATGAGGGTTTGTTGTGGGATTGTAAGGGTAGGTGGAAGCATTGGGTTGAATATTTGTGGGCGTAGGCATAGGTGTTAGCATAACGAATAGTAGGATAGAGAAGGGTAGGGGTAGGGAAAGAGGTTGAGATATTGGTGCGTATTAATAAATAAACTTGTAAAACTTGTAACTTGTATAGAGGAGGTAGGCGTAAGGATGGGGCTTGGTTTGGGTATTGTTTGGTGTATGTAGGGTAGAGTAAAATGGAGTAAAGCAGAGCAGATCATGGGAGGGGAGGGAATGGTATGTGGTGGTGGTTAGATGGGGCTGAGGCTTGTGGAGTGCCTCTTTATACTTTCAGTAACTGTCTTACTTAAGGGTTTTGAATTATTAAGCATTTTTCATTTTTGACTTTGGGTATGAGGGTATGGTGAGAATGGTTTGGTGGAAAATGGTGAGTTAGGGTAGGGAAGGGTAGGCTAGGGAAGATGTAGGGTGGGGTCCTGGGAGAGGGTTCAGGGCAGATAAGATGTTAGAGGTAAAGTATTCTATTCCTGTTTGTCCTGCCAACCGGCACGTCCCACCCCACAGCACCCCACAACACAAGACTTGACTAGAGAACATGTCAAACTAACAAGACATACTATTTTTAACAAGGCATAATGAAAATGTACAACACACAATAATAAGTGGACAAGACAACATGTCCAACTGACAAGACGTTATGTGATTTTAACAAGAGATAGTGAAAATGAAAAGCATATAATAACGACTGAAAAAGACAGCGTGTCGAACTGACGAGACACAATGAAAATGAACAGCTCATAAAAACGAGTGAAGATGACAGCATGTAAAACTGACAGGATATAATGGTTTTCAGGCATGACATAAAGGCTTTCTAACAAGATAAAATGCAAAATGAACTGCATATAATAACGAGTGGAGAAGACAGCCTGTTAAGCTGACTAATAAAGACTTTAAGACAATACATAATGAAAATGAACAACATATAATAACGAGTGAAGAAGACAACATGTCAAATTGACAAGGTATAATGATTTTCAGACAATACATAATGAAAATGAACAACATATAATGACGAGTAAAGAAGACAGCATGTTAAACCGAGATGATATTATGGCTTTCAGACAAGACAAATTGAAAAAGAACAGCATATAATAACGAATGAGAAAGACAGCATGTCAAACTGACGAAACATAATGTAACTGAACAGCATATAATGCTTGTCCATATAACATAATGACATGTCCGAATATAAGACAGTTGTGGCGTTCCATATGTTTTCGATAACATTTCTACTGTAAACTAACAAACAAGAGAAACGTTTTGAATTAATATTAGACGGAGTGCTAGTATTCACAGTGCAGTACGACGGGGGAAAACGAAGATTAAATATTCATTGACCTTTGATATTATTGGCTAAATTTTGACATACGCGTTATTTGACCAATGAAATTTTGTGAAATGTGAAACAATATCGAAATTATACGAGGCTGCGCCTCGAAAAAGAATTTGGCTCGAAACCCGGGACCGCTAGATCAGTAGGCCATCGCGGGGCTTAACCTACTGAGATACCGGGGATCCGTCTGTGAATGAATACAAACAGAATGCAAAGTGAAATTTGTCTATCATTGCTGGCGCTACAATTTGAAACATTTTTGCCTGTGAACCTATTTATCTATCCTTATCAAATGGATGAGTCCATTTGTCAGTTAAGGGGTATTCATTTGAGTTTATTTGTATCATCCTTATTTTATTATACTTGCCACATGCAAAGAAGCGTGGTAGCTCAGTGGTTAGCGCACTTGCCTCTGATGCTAAAGGTCCCGAGTTCGAACCCGGGTAACGCCGTTTGAATTTCGGTATCCGAACCCGCTTCCTTAATGTCATTTGCAGGGATGACATTAAAAAAAGTGTGCCGTCCTTCGGATCGGGACGTTAACTGGAGGCCCCCTGTGCAGGGAGAGACATCCCCTGTGCAGGTTAAAGATCCCTTCTGTAGTTACATGGCTACAAGGAGGTTCATCCTGCAAAAACTGGAGTGTACATCGTACACCTGCTCATAATCCTCGAGAAAGGGTGTAGCGGTATACGAAGGAAAAAAATAGTGTAGATCCTGATCAGACGCCGCGTTTTGTGGCGTCTGAACTGGGTCTGTACTGGCGTGCGATCCGTGGTGGCCGCGTACCAGTGGTGGCCGTTTGCATTTTGCACGCGCAATTACGTATTTGATCCGTCTCAGATTTGGCCATTTTGTAAAAGGAAACAAAGGAACTCCCACAAAAAAAGACTGGTTAAATTATCTTACCGAAAGGCAAAAGGTTAACAATTTCCCAAAGCTACCCTCATACCAACATTATTGCCTTGCCGGGGATCACAACCCTTGATACACACATAATTAAATACAGAAATGAAAATGAACAAATTGCTTTATAAATGATTAACTATGACGAAAAAGGTATAATCTGCAACGAGCCTGCAAAAAAGCATCTAAATTCTTGTAAATGACAGCCCACGTGTAACCATTATTTATGTTTGTTTTCGACGTAATGTAGCATGCGCCTACGAAATGACTACGTCAGAGTTTTAAAGTCCGTTTCTGATTGTTGCTTATATTCTATCTGTGCTGAATGCGCTGAAACTATTTAACTCTGACAAAGACCACAGACTTACAATGACATATCATCAAAGTTTAAATCAACAACAAGGTTTTGAAAAATGCATCATTCAACGCATGGCATTCGTGACGGCCATCACTGGTACGCCACGCTCGTATTTCAATGCGTTTTGGTGACCTAGTTTGAGGATCTGTCACAGGCACAAGTTATAGTCTATTTCAAAAAATAAATCAGTATTATAGCGACAGTTACCCCTAGTTTATTAAACCAAAATATAGAATCACTAATCACTATATGTCCGTTACAAGATAAAAAGAGTAACACAAAAACGGCCATCACTGGTCGCCAGCCAGTAGTGTTCGAGTGGCCATGTCCATTTTACGCCATGATAGGCATTAATGGGTTAATAAATTCTATGTTTCTAAATACATTAGTTAAAAAGAGTAGCGCATTTTCGTTGTGAAAATACTCAGGAAGCGACATTCAGCGACTTAAACGACGTCTGAAAAACTTGAAGTTGACGAAATAAAGTGGAAGCAGGCTGTTGAAATTTTAACTGTCGAGTCAGATATACTCTGTTTGACTTTCATGCTAGAATACTTGAAAAAAAGGGATTTCTGCTTTCTTTTTATTTTGCAGTTTTCATGATTAAAATGTTAACCAAAAATATCAATGAGTCAGTGTCCGTATTTATGATTATTCGCAAATTAAAATTGGTCGAGAAAGTTCGCACACTAGGAACAAAAACTATTTTGTTATCAATAAAGTAGACCGCGACACAAGAAAACCAACAAAGTGGTTGTGGGCCCAGCGCAGACTCAGATCCACCGAGTCTGACCAAGGTCTTCGCTGTCGGCATGGAGGTAGCACAGACCCTTAGTTACATACATGTATCAAGCGCATAGCGAAGACTCTGACCAGACTGGGCGGATGCCCAGGCTGACCTGAGTCTGCGCTGGGCGCACATGCCGCTTTGTTGGTTTGCTCTTGTCGCGTCTCATTTTTTTCTAAAAAAGATGTGTGTAAAATGAGTCAGAAAGTATCTGAATCACTGAATCTGACATGTCTACTTTAACCAATGGTTTGACTTTTTGCTAAATACCTTCTCTTTAAAGCTGGTAGCCCCGGTAGCTGAACAGGTTAAGCGCTGATCTCCTGATCTAGCGGTCATGGGTTCGAGCCTTGCTATAAACCTTTCCAACAGTAAACGGGCTTCCATCGCTGACAACCTTTCATTCTCAACGTCCCGTCGTCTTGCTATGACTGAAATACTGTTAAAATGGACGCAAAACCGCAGGTCATCCATCCAACCATCTCGAATGTTTTGTTGTCATGTAAGAGAAAGAATGTCCGTGTTGCGCATACGGTATTGTCTTCAACCTAAGGACACGTTTGTCATCATTTGCAAAATCAAAGTATGTGGCGCACTACAACAACTGACGCAACATTGACGGAATGGTATGTCGTGTGAGAATTGTAAGAGACAAGATTCGTTTGCTTGTATCAGGTGGGACTAGGATCAGTGATGTTTGAACATAATGAAAATGGTATTTTTTTTTTTTTTTTTTTTTCAGAAAAAGGCAACAGTCTAGGGTGTTTACCAAATCTGCCCACCTTGAAAAGGCGCCAACAATAAACTGAGCCGCGACGAGAGAAATCAAAGTGGTTGTGCGCAAAGCGCAAACCAAGATCAGCCTGGACATCCGCCTTTGTGATCAGACTCTTCGCCTAAAGCGCTTTTAGGGTAGTTGACAGATTAAGCTACCTCCATGCGGACAGCGAAGACTCTGATCAGACTGGGAGGATGCCCAGGCTGATCTGAGTCTGCGATGGGCGTACAACCACTTTGTTGGTTGTGTCGTGTCGCGGCTCATTATTATTTGCTTATCTTACTTGCTCTAATGACACCCCGTACAGACGCGTATATGACGGGCAAGTGTACTGTCTCGTAAATCGTATAGCACGGAGCCACACGGCGTAGCACGGCGATTGTTTACCGAGGGTATGTAACTTAAGATGAAAAAAAAAAGACAAAAAGGAAAGAGGTAGGTTGACATGCTGTTTTACCTAACTTGGCTTGTTATAGCTTGGTGAGTATATACACCAAACTTTGAAATCCGAATTTATGCTCATACTGTATTCCGGAGCTGTTGAAGTCATAAATACGTTTAAAATTGACCACGTTATATCTACGATGTTTATTCTCACTATATATATATAGGTCAATAATATCTTGATATAAACACATAATTCAATACAGATATGTTTTAGGCATTTGTCAATGAAAGTTTCATCAAGATTTTTTATGATGCCACCTTGAAATGGATTATTGCAAGACACCACCCATTTTCAAGGTCACGGCGTAATAACGGATACCTTTCTGTAACGGTTACGGCTTTACTCGGAGCAGGCATCGGTATAACCCGGGCAACGCAAAAACAAATTCTTTCTTTTTCAGTCTTTTTGTCCCACCATGAGCAGAATAGAATCCTGTTTTAGACTAATAGTAGACAATGAAAGACAGTCACTGCTGATATAGGCCAGGTACATGGTCTTTACCTCCAGTATTACTGTAAAGACCGTTTCATACTGCCCGAAAATACGGATGGATGGATGGATTGATTACTTACGACTTTAATGTCCCTTCTAACAGTATTTCAGTCATATCAGGACGATGGACAGGTGATCATGAAAGGCTGAGTGCAATGGAACCCCGTTTACGATTGAAAAGATTCCCGTCTACAGCGGGGTTTGAACCCGGGTCCGCTAGATCAGCAGGCTAGCTACCGGGGCTCACCCGACAATATGAAGGTATTGAAAAAAAAATGAACCTCATTTGTTCAAATATACATCGACACATGCATTTGCACAAGGCAGGCAGAGTAGCGAAACGTTCAAGGCCACCAAATTAGCCAAGAGTAATGTGTTATCGTCCACACCTATATTGAGATGGGCATCACACTACGTAAGCAGCGAACAAAACTGCGAAAACGCACAGGCCGATTTGCGTCTTTGGTATTCTCGATTGGCATAGACAGGCTTTGTTGAAAGATTCAGACTAGCATGCGCAACTAAAATGTGTCTGCTTTAATGATACCGTAGATTCTTCTTCTGCAGAGAATTGTTGATGCAAGCAATAAAGACTGATCATAATACGAGTTGCAACATGGAGAAAGGATGCTCAATGTATAGGCAAACAGCAAAGGCTAAAACCAGCCTGCGCATTCACACAGTTTGGTCCGGCCCTTTGCTGTTTGCATACAACATGTATGGCCTCTGTGGAATCTGCATTTTAAAATACAGTCTACCTAGATCTTACACGGTGGTAACAGAGATGTTCCAGATAAGGTTTACGTATACTATTGACGCTATTGCCGATAAATGAAACTACGGAAGCATAGAAGTATAAAACCAATAAGTAAAAGCGGTTCGTGTGATAGTTTCATTTAATGTCAAGCCGAATTTGTGAGCGAGGCATAGACATCTGTTTGATGTTGCTGCGTCCGTCCGTTTGTGCGTATGTGAACATGACTTTTGAAATATGAGCCGCGACCCGAGAAAACCAACGATGTGGTTGTGCTCTCAGCGCAGACTCAGATCAGCCTGGGCATCCATCCAGTCTGATCAGCGCCTCCGCTAAACGCTTAAAGGGTAGCTAAGGGACTAAGCTACATCCATGCGGACAGCGAATACCCTGATCAGACTGGGCGGATGCCCAGGCTGATCTGAGTCTGCACTGGGCGCACGACCACTTCGTTGTTTTTCTCGTGTCGCAGCACATATAATATCGACCTTCTCCCTTTCAACCCCTTTATATCCCAAACACACCAACCACTGCAGGTGGTTTATCCAAAAAAGTAAATCGCCGTAACGTACTCAACCTGAAACCGGAGCAAATGAAGTATAGGCCATTTTCCTGTATTCAGTCGGTAGAATTTTTGAGGGGGTTTGATTCTTTTTGACGCACCTAGTGTCTGCTATGCAAAGGAGATGGTGAGAAAACTATGCATAGTTCACTAGGTCGCTGCGGTCTTCCAGTGTCCGAACAAGTGACCTCGAGTGATAGATCGGTTTCTGTGATGGAGTTTAAGCATTTGAAGCACAACTAAAGGTCACATACCCGAAATATAGGTTGCCGCAACCTAGTTCATTTTAACACTGGTGAACATGTCCTTTTCCGACAGGCTGTAAGTACATTTCTGTCTCTGTCCATTTGCATCCCAAAAGTGTAATACTATACCAAACTCTTACATGTCATCCACCCTACCATTCTAGAAAGTAGGTCGCCGCGACCTAGGTTACGCCACATACACGCCTATACCACTTTCTGACAGGTGTCGCGCATCTCAGCTACTAAGCATCCCCCATCACAACATCCAGTCCTTGACTAACGGTCACCTGTCCGAAAAGTTGACAGCCGCGACCTGTTTTACTGACAAATGTATGCACCATCATTATTATTACCTAAATTATCGCCATATACTGTCGGTCTTTCATCCCGGGCTTAAGCCCAATAGACCAGACATGCTAGCAGAAGCTATGTGGGTTTATTTAATGGGCGTATGGACTGAAATAAATACTTTTAGAAAACCGAATTACAGTGTGGGAAACGTGATAACAAAGGTACAGATGCACGGACAACACTGCGGATGTGTGCAGATTGCACTAAAGCCAAACGGACTCGACATTAGCAATGTGGGTTCTTTTATTTGTGGCCACGCTCCAGGGGTTCCTGGGTTTGAAAAATATAAATACATAGAAAAATATTCAAAAATCTTCTTCAGAACCACTGGGTTCAGGCTCTTGAAATTTGGTATGTAACATTGCCGGGTTATCCTTTGTCAAGTTTGCTCAAACAGAGGTCCATGGGTCTACCTCAGGGTCTGTCTACCTCAGCGTCTACCTCAGGGGTTTCTGGGTTTGGACCATAGAAATACATACAAAACTATTCAGACGTCTTCTTCGGCAAAACCCCTAGGCCGAGATACTTGAAATTTGGTATTAGGCATGGATTCAAAATGGTCCTGCGGCACGTAGTTTTGGGTTCGAAAATAAAATTAACTTAAAAATCTTCTCCGCGAGAAATGCTAGGCTGAGATTCTTTAAATTCGATATGTAGCACTGCCTAGGGGTTCTTTATCAGGTTTGTTCAATTGGTGGCCCCAGGATCTAAAATAGCCACGCTCCAGGGAGTGGTTCGAACCATAGAAATACACTGGAAAATGTTAAACACTTGGCTCGGATGCTTGATATTGGTATGTAGCATTGCTTAGTGGTCCTTTACCAGGTTTGGTCAAATGGAACAACACCCACGGTCCAAAATGGTCCTGCCTCAGGGTTCCTGGGTTTGAAGCACAGAAATACATAGAATAAGTATTCAAAAATTTTCTTCCTCAGAGCAACTAGGCTCAGCTGCTTGAATTTTGGTGTGAAGCATTGCCTTGTGTACCTCTATTAAGTCTGTCACAACGGAAGTCTCACGGTCCAAAACGGCTCTGTGGCATGTTGCGGGGCTTTGAGTTAGAAAATAAAATGTACTTAAAAATCTTTCAGAACAGCGTTCAGATGCTTGAAATATGATATGCAGCATTGCCTAGAGGTCCTTTAACTCATACTGATTAAAAAAAAGGCAGTTGAATGTAGGTTACTTCCTTGAAGCTAAAATTCCAAGGCAGTCGTCATTTACTGCCTTCTAGCTAAATTTCTCCAACACATACAATTTTAACAATGACAACCTAAAACTCAGGTGAGCGATTTAGGGACATTTTGGCCCTCTTGTTTGTTGAAGTTTATGGGTGTATGACTGAAATTAACTCCTTTTGAAAAATGAATTAGGCCTACTGTGTGGGATACGCAGAAGCAAATATTTCGATTGTGTGACATAATTAACAAAGAATTAAATGAATTTAGGATATTTGTTTGTTTAAAAAAATCTGAAGTTCCTGTTTAAAGAATTTTAGTATGTTATATCAGTAAAAAATTGGTGGAGCATGGCGACACTGTTTGCCATGCTCCTATACCAGTGACGTCAGAGATATTATGAAATTACCAACTGTTATGCCTAGTACCTTGTCAGAATCATCGGGCGTCTACATGATGTCACTTTGACATCAATTAGAATTATTAGTTGCTATAGTAACAGATTTATGATGCCGTGGGTATCGGAGCATGATTCCAAAACAGTTACCAAGATGATTCAATGTTTATGTGTATTAAACCGAAAGTAGACATCAAAAGTAGATTTACACTGAAAAAAATAAAGTTTTGAATATATGTGTCTGTTTTCGATAAAATTTCTATTGTAAATTTACAAAGAGAAACGATTTGAATTAACATCTGACAGAGTGCTAGTATTAACGCAGGGCAGTACACTGTACAACAGGAAAAGCGCAGTTTAAAAATTCCTTGATCTTTGATATTATTGGCTAAATTTTGACATACGCGTTATTTGGCCGATGAAATCGTGTGAAATGTGGAACAAAAGTGAAATTGTACTCGGATGCGTCGAGAAGAAAACTTAAAGCGCATATTTTCTCAGCGAGGCGTAGACAATACAATTATATAAGGTGCGCCTAAAAGTCAATAGCTTTACTTATTTAAACAGGCCACAGTTCATGGGTACGAAACCATAACAGACACATTTTTCTCAATCTGTGTTACGTTTTGCGTGCATATGTACAGTTTTGCATTTTTGCTAAAGCGGACTCCACCAATGACCTGCATCTGCCACACTTCCGACCGTCATCGTGATACCGTTTGTTCCGGTATTGGGTACACTGGGTTCGGGTTTCCTTGTTTACTGGATTGAAAAAAAATATGATTGGACATATGGGAGTCAAACCTGGGACACGTGCATCAAAGGCGAACAAGGAATCCAGTCAGACCAGGGCATCCGCTGTGTGCAATTAGTGTATTTAGTTTACTTGGATTTATTTAATGTTATACTCATTTTATTTATTTAATTATTTTGATTATTGTTAATCTGTAAACAGCAGAGCATGTACTTATATGGGGTGTATACTAGTTATGAGCAGTAAAGCCCTTTATACCAATGCAGTTACACACACACACACACACACACACACACACACACACTTTTCCTGAACAAATATAAGAAAATCGGTATTTATTAGCGTTTCCATGCATTCGAATAGGATAGCATATGATAATGTTGGTTGGGCATTATGTAGACGCTGAGGAAGCTGAGATGAAACAGTGATCGTACCTTCGTCCCTTGTGCAAACAGCGAGAACAATGAAACCTGTCATGGCTTCGGAAGCACCCAAGTTAATAGGTACAGTAGCTAGGCAGGTAAGATTGTTTTAGCCATGCACACAGGCAGATAGGCGGACAAACGGACTAATTTCACGAAATCTAATGGTTTTACAGGTTAAAAAGGTAATACTAAACAAACACTATTACTACTACTACTAATGATAATAATAATAAATAAACATACGAAGGTCTGATTCTAGACCAACACCTGTAGGGCCATTATAGTTAAATGTCAGATTATTTTCTTTTAATTTTTTATCCGCCCGGCCCTGCCCCCCAAACCCACCCCGCCCCGTCCACCTAGTCCTAAGGCCACGAACTGGGTACTCTCGTACATCAAACTTGTTTAATGTCACACGCCAAAAATCAAAAACAAACAAAAGAAAAACATGCTTCTGGGTTATTGAATGCTGTGTTTCCATAAAATGTTTCCATAAAATTTTGCGTAATCTTATTTTTGGCGTTTAAAAACGGATTAAAGTGTTTCCTAGGGGTTAGATTCTCAAAAATAGAAAAAAACAGCTTCAATCTGATAAACCATACAAGAACCAGGTACCTTAAAAAGCAATGTTTGAAAACAGTATCCAGGAGACTAGCGGACAAAAACTTATCAGTTTTTTAGGCAAATAATGTAACGGTAAAATTTTCGAGTGTAGTAATTTTCATTTTATTTATTTTTCATTTTTTGGCGGCCAACAGAAAAGTGCATACTTAAATGCCCGCGAACGCGATGATTTATGAAGGAATAATACGAAAACATAAGGAATACACGGGCTTTAATACCCTTGAATATGCCTTAATTGCGAAACCGTGAATTTTTGTCTCCGCGAACATTAATGAAAATAAAGTTCTCGTGGTAAAATCCGCACGTATGGACATAATAGCGAGGCGAAATGGTGCAGAGGCCTGCGTCAAATACACACACATTTACATCACTTAGAAGCCTCCGTAGTCATCGTTTAGGTAGTTACCGTATTGGTTTTCGTCAATACGGTAAATAACGTTATACGTTACTCTTATCTGGAACATCTCTAACACCAATTTCTCAATCTGTGCTGTCGACCGAACCATTCATCTACCCTACATGAAAAACTGGCTGTGGACCGAGGCAATTACAACAGTATCAGCTCGGTCGACAGCTATTAACAAAAGTAACATTTACCGTCAACGATTATGCTGTCGACTGAATTCTCGGTCGACAGCCATTTTATAGTACCATCTACGGTCGACAGCGTAGGTGGCAAAATTGGTATTACCACCGCGGCTGCAAAGACATATGTGCAACCGATTAAACCCTATGACAGCACTTTGAAAGTTCTACATATTAATTGAAATGTGCAGGATGGGCTTAGCTGTTGCTCACACACAACGAGCATACACAGTTAATGCTCTTCAGGTACTCTACTCCAGCCAGCTTCACACATATGAGCCGCGTCACACAATGAGTTTCGGTAACTTTCCGCGAACAGCAAAGACTCAAACCAGTCTGTGAGTCCATGCATGTACGAAAAGCCTTCATTTTGTGTCTGTAAAATTCTAAGGACTCACAAATGGTCTTCGTGAGCAGCAAAGACTCTGATTAGACTACAAATATGCAGACTGATCTGAACCGTTGCTATTCGCATTTCCCATAAGCACCATGTTGCGTGTCGCGGCTCATATAACAGCCTGTAGCACAGGTCGAGGTTCAAGCAAGCTAAATTGAGATGTTTATTGATGAAGATGCAAAAGTCTATGCTCAAGCCACGAACCCAGTACATGATTAGTGGTCCGCACCCCTGCCCGCACCCGTATATATGAGAGGCAGTCAAAATCACTGAGACATGTTGAACTTCATACTTTGGAAACCATTCAGTCTATTTAAAGATGGAGACACGTACAGTACCGGCAGCGCAAAATCGTACACACGCTTCGCAAGAAATTCGCGTTCGAAACGCGTTTTTACGAACGCGTTTTTGCGATTTAGAGACGCGTTTTCGAAGGAACCAATCGAGTTGCTCCGTAAAATCGCGAATCATGAGTCGCGTTTGTACATGTACGCGAAAATCGTTTCAACCAATCAGAACAGCGATAATAGTTCGAGTTTCTTCGTCGCTTCGCGTTCGCACGCGTTTGCTGTTTAGACCAATGAAAAGTGCGTATGCCAAACGCGTGTAGATTGCATATAGCCTGGTTCCCGGCCTCCTTTATATTTTTATCCAATGAACTGAATACCAGCTATACAGGTAAATACTGAAAGTAGGATTTGCGTTTTTTAATTATTTGACGAAATATATGTATGTTGTTCATCCTCTGGTCTAAAGACACATTCGCGCTTAATGCTGTTGATTTTATTATTTATAACCCGATGGCCTAAAAAGTGTTGTTTTTTTTTATTTTCTTAAATGAAAATAATAATAAAGTTTATTTACGGGGTATGTGAAGAGGTTATCGGATGGAAACAGAGAGAGACAGACAGAGAGAGAGAGAGAGAGAGAGAGAGAGAGAGAGAGAGAGAGTTTTCTAACAACTTAGATTATATAAATTTCCTGGAATTTCGTCACATATTTTTATTCATATATATGTTTTTTTCTTCTTCTGTTTCTATACAGTGCAGGGCTTCTCAGCGTAACGCACTGGGGTTTTTGGTCTGTGAAAGCGGAAAGATTTTGCCCTTTACCAAGTTTACAAAGAATCCGAACCCTTTCAAAATCGTTGTCATTCAAACATTACTTGAATCTCGTGTACGAGGGGTGTTCGAAAAGTCTTGCAAATGACGTAATTTCTCGATAACCACCAAACAGACAGAACTTCTGATTGCAGAAACACATAAAATTATGATATGCGTTGAGAAGTCTGAAAAACCGGTGCATTTTTTTAAAAAGGTTGCATTTTTATCTTCTTTGAAAGAGGTATACCCTAAAGACACTGCAAAATTTTACTTTAGTAGGCCGTAATTTATATATCAGCAGTCTTTGATTTTTCTTTATCTTTGTTCATTAAAGACAATGCCCAGACAATGCTGTCCTGTAAATATCGCGGAAATTTATTTTTAATATAGGTTCCCTGCTGGCCCGGAAATACGGATTATCCGTACTTTATGTTGTGGCAGTTTCACACTTTCTACCAAAATTTGATGATTTTGTAATGAAAACAAGTGTATTAGCATTCAAAATCTTGTTAGCAAGAGCATTTACATGGGTCAATGAAAACCTGTCAATAAATTCAAATTAATACCACAAACGAAGCGTCTGCAAGCTTTCAAAATGACGTTGACGTAAATTTCAGTAACGTCATTAGAACTGCGCATTGCTTTGCAAGGAATAAATCGATAAAAGTTGCAACGCTTCTAACTTCTGTATGGATATTGTAGAAAACGATGGACAAGCAAATGACCAAAATTAATTTTGTATTTACAAGGATATTCGACTTGAATGCGTAACACTGAAAAGATTTTATATATAAAATTAGCCCAGTGGTATGACTGGGACCTATTAAAATGAGTTGTAACTCAATAAGGAAAAGTGTCTTTGTATAGTGTTTGGTATCATCTTAAAGCCAAAATGCAGTGCTTTTAGTAAATGCAAAGCAGTTGTACCCAGCTTGTCCCTAAACAAAGTCATGAGGCCATTTGCAAATCTTTTCGAACACCCCTCGTATAATAACGGCTGTATAGTCCGGTCGCGATAAGTTGTTGTGGGCCCAGCGCAGACTCAGCGCAATGTTATTGTTTTGTGTTTATTTTGATTTGGTGACTGATTGTTTATATAGCAGAGTTCAGCCTATCCAACTCAAGGGAATGAAAGAATAAATGTTGACTAATTTTGTTACCAATTTTGTTATCAATGATATTTTCTTAAACTAGAGGCAGTTCCTGTCTTTAGGCTTTCAAAAAGATAAGAACTGTCAGTTAACCGTAATGAGCCATTATGACCATAGATCAAAAAGTTACATGAACTGCACGGTAATGATAGTACAGGTACTGTTGACATTGAAAATGTAAACAAAACATTGCCAATATAGCGCGACAGACAAATAGGTGCAAAACTACCAATTCAGGGATCGCAGGTTCGGTCTTCCGCTTCTCCGGTCCTTTGGAGGGACTTTCAACTGAGGTCCCGTTCTGTCCGTATAATCTTTATGTTGGTAGTGTTGTAAAGGTTCACTCAAGTACTCAAATCTTTTGGGGTTTTTGTTCTACCCGTAGCATTTTAAAGAGAATGGATTAAATCCATTGCAAACCCAACGACTTGGCGTGAGATTCGCAAGTGCAGTTTCTTCCCCCTGATTTGAAGAGATTGGAATTGTCTGGCTGCCGAGTGTGCAGAGGATTCGGTTACTAAGTTTACTTCTTCTGTCAGGGCTAGGGACTAGCTTCCCTGATCAGAAGGTCTTAAGGTCTGAGTAAATGATTGTCTTTGGACCCATCACCGATAAACTTCAGTTGTAACAGACGGGCGGAAAATACTGAAGAAGAAAGTTCGGTATTTTGACGCCTAGTTTCCGGGACGGAAATGTCGGTGATTTGCTGTCCTCGGTGCCAAAAGACAACCAACAAAGACTGAAATCAGATGAAAACTCCAAAACAATTGTCACGTATTCGTATTTCTGACCGAAATAGTGTGTAAAGATTTCACGTTTCATGTGAAGGCTTACCGATATTCTTAACATATTCTCTGTCTTCTTTCTTTTGTTGAAATCTACACGATTCTGAACCGTAGTGTTATTATTTCGATTGGACCTATTATTCGGATTTCGCATTATTAATGGAACACTCGTTAGTTACAAGTATTAGCTTTTTCAAAACTAGGAATGCAGCAATTACCCTGGCTGACGAATAGAAAGGAAAGTTGAAACAAGCCTTTCCTGAAAGAGTTGCCCTCCGCGCCCCTCCATTAGTGAATCATACATTAACCTACAAAGGACTCCTGAGAAAAGAGTTCTGCTCCTAGAGAAAGTATTATCTCACACCTGGTTAATTACGTTTCCAAGGCTGTTACGAAACGAAAAAGAGTCATTGTTCCAAAAATACTTAGTCATCGGGTTTAGCCACGATGACCAGGTCGTTTGAGAACTACTCTCTTTTTGAGGCTCTCCAGCAAGTGGTTTTTCGAAGTTTACACTTAAAGGATAAATAAACAGCAAATTCCACTTACATGGTTCAGTTTACTACCATTTCTCGTAGTCAGTTTTGTCCAGTAGAGTTTTTGAAATTCATTGGCATGCTCTCAAGCTTGGAAAGTAATCTCTTGCAATGTATTTTTTTCAGTTTCATAATGGCCGCCTCAAGATAACCATTATTGCTGTAGGGGTGGCATGTTTCAAGCACATTCTTGAAAATTACCATTTCATATAAAATTAACATGAAATCATTTCAGAAGAATTTATGCTTATATCATATAGCAGTTATTTTCATAAGTAATATCTTTTTGGAAAACAAAAAGATGCATAAGTGTAGCTGACACTGCAAACAACCCTTTGCTGAAATGGTCATATTCCAAAACAGATCAGGTGATTAGTGATGACATCATTTCTGTTGTGATGTCACAATGGGTGGTTCCCAGCTTTATTAAAATTAAAATGAACCTCATCAAAGGCTGGAAACCAGAAGGAATTTTTTACTATTGGAAAACCCACCTCAAAACAAAAAATGATAAAAATAGACAAAAGAGGTCGTGCAATATGCTGCAAGTCAGTATTTAGCTACGAGAAATGGTTTTGGGTATGTTTAACCTAAAATTTTGATATTTAAGCATCTTTAAAGAAAAAAGTTACACTAAAAACCACTTGCTGGAGTGCCTCAACATGAGAGTAGGTCTCTTTTTCGGTTCGTAACAGCATTGGAAACGTATTTGATCAGGTGTGAGACAAAATCTTCTCTAGGGGCAAAATTCTTTTCTCAAATTAACAAGGGGTGCGTCTGTGACAGTTGATCTCTATCTGAAGGGGCAGCAAGGGTGAAAATATGAAAATATCAAGAGTTGCTTCCGCTTAATGTGTCATGAGCCATTCACATTAACCCAATTATTCCCAGTGGACTATTCTATCACTATCAAACGGATGAGTCCATTTGTCGATTAAGGGGAGTCTTGTTTCATTTGTTTTTTGGCTTGCGCTCTCGGGCACAAGCCAGTATTCCAGTGGTTTAGTGATACCGAGTTATTTTTGGAAGAAACGATACGTCACGCTTAGTTGGAAAATACCAGGAGAGCGTGTACTGCAACGATTCGTTCTAAACTTTTTTTAGGGCCGCAATTAAGCCAAAGAGATCGGAAAGTTCGTTCCGGTTTGAGACAGCATTTCTTCATTATTTTCTTCACAGGCATAACAAACAAAAGACCTCGTTCGATTTTGTCTATTTCTATCCGTATCCGATTTGCCTCATCTGCTAAAAATAACAGATGGAAAACTTTATTCTATTTTTGATAGTACATGTCCTTTTTTTTAAATATTGCCGTTAAAAAGCACGTTTTTCTTTTACAAGTGCCTTGAACTTGGGCACATTTCTTTTGCTTTTTATAAACTGATTGCATAAAAATGAACTCTGAATGCAATGCAAAGTATTTGGCTTTGCATCCTAAGAAATATACTAAAACAGTGTTTATATATAGCTCAGCGCAAAGCATTAGCTTTTCCAAAAAATCATGCAGCGGCGTCGCGATAAATAGGCCTTAGGGCATCACATAATCTGACTAGTCAGAGCAGCCGGCACACTGTACAGCACTAATAGATGCATTCGTTGGATCTGATCATTCTTTTTCGGCATATATATATTCTTTATTTTTATGCTGAGGCTAGACTGATCAGAATGCGCTTATGCCGGAGTAGGCTGATCTATGTATCACTGTAAAATCTGAAAGAGCAGGGTTGAAATTTATTGTTTAAATTCAGAAACAAGCGCTTTTGACGATTTTCTTCCCTGATAACATTTACTGAAAAATAAATGTACCCCATGTATCTGTGTGTGTGGCTCATATGTACAACGGACCGTGTTATGTATGTAAAAGTCGGTAATGTCGATGAGTAACTAACGCATACGCATTGCAACAGGCATTTCCATGGCACAAAGCGATATATTATGTAATCCATTTTTAGCATCTGATAAATTTCCTGTTGGCCATCAACATGTTCATGAATAGCATCAACTGGAGGCCTCTTACAATGACACAGGTGCAGAAAAAGGGGACAATTCAGAATTGTAAAAATTTGAAACTGTTAGGGATTCATTGATAGCTTTATGACAATGGAGGGGTTGGTTGGATGGTGCGATGATGCTGGGTATAACTTCCATTGCCGGGGCGCCCTACTGATTTGGATTATAGTAGGTGCGGGTGAGGGTTGTGTGGACACTTTTCTTGCTTTTATAACACTCTCTAATGTTGCCTTTTTACTTCAGCTATACAAATGTACAGAGAAATATTTACACTCTTCGACGATTTACTTAGATAAACCTATACTGGACTGGTGTTGTTCATACATCCACGAACAACACACATTCATGCAATCTTACGCGTAAGCAGCGTCACGGATAATTCAGATAGATAACTGGCCGACGTAACGTTTGATATATGTCATGTCATAGCGACGGCTGCATTACTTCATTAGCAAACACGTTGGTTAATAACTATTTTTCGTGATTTGCTTAGCCTTAAATTAGTCAGAACTTCACGAATGAGTAACAAAATTGATGTAAAAGCATAGCATAAATATAAAAGATAAATTTCATTTGTCGGGAGTTCATGGAAATACGAACGCAATGGGCTTCGTGCTTTGTTGTTCCCAAATAGTGTAAAGCAAGTTATTGTCCCAAACAACAGCAGCATGCATTTTCTTCTCAGAGTGCCAAAATTTTGTTCCAGTCACTGCCACTGATGCCACTTAAACCAAAAATAAACTTCAGTAAATATAAATTTATTGTCTTCTTTTGATGCCAAGTTCAGATGTACCAAGATTCCATAGACATGGGTTTGAAACAGTCTTTCCTAAAATTTTTATTCAGACTAAATGTGACTCAACAACCGTGAAGAAAAAACTTGAAATAGGTCCATATAGTTATTTTCCTAGAGACATGCCTAAAACGGCCGGCAAAAACGTTGGAAAACTGTTTGTTGTGTGTGTGTGTGTGTGTGTGTGTGTGTGTGTGTGTGTGTGTGTTTAAATATTTCTTCAATTTGTTTTTCAAATAATTTCCACATTTGTTTTTACCTTACACCCGTGGATAATGCAACCATTCAATAAGTTAGAATTTAAATACTTTGCTAAATAAAAGTTAGCAACAGAAAGTGCACTAACAATCTGGTTCACTTCAATAACAACTCATGAAAATTTTACAAGCCTTCCTTTTAAAAGGAAATTTTATATCGTTTTAATTTCATTTTAAGGAAAAAATACTCATTTCTCTTATGCAAATAGTGTGGACCCTGATCAGACGCGCATGTTGCGGTGTCTGATCTTGGTCTGCACTGTTTACTTATGTCCCTTATATGGGACACTAAGCAATAATGGGTTAAGTGCCTCAAACATGACATGTGTCATGAAACGGTGCACACGTCCTGGGATTTGGAAAACTGTTAGAGTATACCATTGCGGTGTGAAATGTTCAGGAAGTGACATTTAGCGACTTCATCCACAATTTGATGGGAGCACGCCGTCGAAATTCTAACCATCGAGGAAGATATATTCCAGCCAACGGTGCTAACTCAGATCAAATTGCTCCTAAAGTATTATCAGTGTCAAAACTTCTACTATTCCATCATTTTTGTACGAAATTCTCGCTATATTATTGTAGCCTCACTGTTCCATGTTTAGACTGTTGCCGTGGCAATTTCGGGGTCCCAGTTTTTAGGATTTTTACCGTTACTGGGATAGGTTGATTCTTTATCAGTTTTCACAGGTCAGGAGAAAGCTAGACGCACGAGACAAATACAAGACATGCATTTCGTCATAAATTCTAAATATAATTGGGAGAAGGAGGTTTACTTGGTTGTTGAGCAGCCAGTCAGTGAGATACCCGTATATGTTGTCAAACGAGAACATGGACATGGCATTCGTAAGCTGCTCCACAGGAATCTCCTGCTCCCATTTATGGCTCTCCCTGCATCCAAACAGAATCCCTATATTCCAGCATGTCATATGACAGTTCTCAACCGTTACCGGGAGAAACAAGTAGTCTTCATGACATGTCTGAACAAGGTGATTTGGCAGATGCTTCACGCGTGGATGAAGTCAGTTCTGTTCTTACACCTAATGCAGGAGAGGCGCAAGCAAGTCCTGTGGTTCCAAGATATGTTTGTCCCCACAGGCGTTCGAAGTTAAATCCTTTGGCCGAGCCCTTTCAGCCGAGATCAAAGTCCCCAACTGCTTGTTCTCGACACAGTGCCGCTGTTCGGCGGGTGAGGCGGAGGCCTAATTGGCAGACGACTGGTGATTGGATCACTTGACCTCATCCTTCCCTTTACCTCAAATTCTCCTTAACCTTTTTTTAACATTAGCTATTTTAAGTTTTAAACGTCTGTCCGTATTTTACATAATCATAATTTGGTCCAGTTGAATTGGTCATAGATCACTGCCCTGGTTCCGTGAATCTGTATCTAAAAGCGGAATTGCCATTGTTTTAAATTTGTGTTTTAACAGATTGATGTAGCTTTAAATTGGAGCTGCTACATATATTTTGAACCAGAATTGTGTGACTATAGTCAGTGCTATTTAACCTTTGTGCATTCTTCCCCCAAAATGGTATAAGTTTACTATGTCTTAAGAGTGCTAGATAGTGTAAGACTCATTAAATAGTTAGAGGCCATTTTCATACTGCGCTACGGATTGGGGACCGCTTGGCTATAAGTCTGGAAGGATTGACCTAATCACTTGGATGCCGGTTGTCTACCTTCTTGTGCGTTGTATGATGATGGTTACTTTCTTTAGTCTTATATCTTGATGACATGGTAAATATGGCAAAGGGTGCTTTATAATTTGCAACCTTAGCACTGATTTAAGGTTTTAAATTACACAATTATTTTTAAGACTGTCGAGACGCCATTTTCTAAAGCGGGGGAGGGGTCTGTACAAAGTTTTACATCGTGAAATGTTAGTATTCAGAGTGGATAGAATCATTGGTTTTTATGCTCATATGATAAAGCATTGTAATTTAATGGTAAACGCGGGTATTGTGACGAGGCATCTTGTGTAGCAAATGAGCTGAACTTGAAGGCACTTGACCCGCGTGCACTATTAAATATACTTATTCATAGCTTCATTGCCTGTGTGTGAAACTGTGGTTCAATGGGAAATGCGGTTTTCGTGACGAGGCGTCTTGTGTAGCAAATGAGCTGAACTCGACGGCACTTAATCCGCATGCACTATTGAATTTACTTACCTCATACATTCATTGCATATGCCTAACACTGTCTGTGTTATACTAGCGTTTGCTTTTATCTCTCTACTGATTCCATATATGTTTCCAATCTGATGCATATCTTTTAAGTATGCAGAACAGGACTGGAAAGTCATGTCATTTAGTCAGTGTTCAATGCTAAGGGACACTGACATAAACGTCTCTATACTCATATTTTTGGTTGACTGAAATAAAGTTTGTTAGACTAACTGATGGCAATGGTACATTACATTTATTTAGTATGCTCTCGAGGTGATGGACATTGCAAAGCCTCTTTCAATAGATGACTGGCAGATTCGATACTTCGCTGTGGGTTGATGGACACTTGGCTACGAGTCGGGAAGGATTGACCTAATCACTTGGATGCCAGTGTTTCGTCCTCCATATGGCGTTGTATAGGATCTGCTACTGTCTATTAGGCTTATACCTTGATAACATACTCAGAAGAATGTATTGTAAATAAAGTTATTTTAATATGGATTAACGTTTTCTATGGTGTTCAAATTTTTACATGACTTAACTCTTGTTTTTAATATTTTGTCACGAATGACAAAATAAAGTATTAGAGTCATGTAAATGTTATGTATATACGAGACGGAAAGGCTGGAGAAAGGATAATTATGTTGATCAAAATATGCTATATATCTTATTTATAGCATATCTATTGAAAATTAGTGGTTAGGTAATTGTTAGTTAGCTTCTATTTAGTTGCCTACAGGAGTTAACTCGTTCTTTAGTGCTAGGTAAAAAAGTGTCTCGGATGACATTTGTACGGTTTCCAGATTCCGTTTTTAATTGAAATATATAGGCACGATCATGTGAAGTCCTGATTTTGCATGTGTCTTATACTGTGGATATAGCATATCTACTTTAAATAGTATTGTGTATATATAATATATCTACAACTGATTTTGTTGTGGATAGGTATATCTATATACAATGGATAGAATTATTTTAATAAGTTTAATCAGGGACATGTGATTGTTCATTTCATACTTTAAATGTCGGGACGACATTTCCCGAAGAGGAGGAGAATGTCACAGGGTCAGCTTGAAGAGCTAATGAAACGAATGATCCGCTGGTCCTAAAAGTCCTATAAATCCCATTCCTATATCTCACATCATTCAAATAGCCCTCCTCATGTTCCATTAACAGTTAAGTCATCGTAATGGTATTCTAAAAGTTTAGCGCTCTACCATATTCGGTCGTTCTACGCATGTTGCGCGCGCGATGCACTTGAATGCATGTCACTTAGCATGCGCCAACTAAGAGTGGGCTTTCCTTTGTCAGTCCATCATTGTCTAGCGAAGGGGTAACTTACGTTCCCCTGTCAGGACGACATCTTTATTAGTTCTATATAATCTTTCCATTAAGATTATATTTGTGATATAATTGCTGGTATGCGTTTACTTCTATTCATACGTTTATCATGTCATTTGTGAAATATCATGTGTATTTAAACATTAATTGAGTAATTGAGTATTTACACCCAAACCGCGAGGTCAGTCCATCATTGTCTGGCGAAGGGGTAACTTACGTTCCCCTGTCAGGACGACATCTTTATTACTTCTGTATGATTATATTATATATTTGTGATATAATTGCAGAGGTTGGCTCGTAGTTTGGGCGGTAGGGATACGATGTAAATAAACCCTAGAGATACCATCTAAACAAGTTGTTATTGTGAAGTAAAATACCCACCGGACCCCCCGAAGATCCAACCTACTACAATGGGTCAACCTGTTACACACTAAGTACGAAAGTCTGAACGTTCATAGACCGAGGTATATCCGTGCATTGGTACTGTTGCTCCCAAGTCATTCCACTGTACATAGCAGCGTTTATTGAGTTCATTATCTTCAGGAAATCTGGCTCAACCAAATGGAAACAGCGGACATATGACGTCACAATGACGTCGTACTGACGTCAATGCGATCTCTTTACGTCACATAGACGTCAGTACGATGAATAATACTGATACCATGTGCCTGCTGGGTAATCTCTAGGGTCAGATCTGACCTGTAGGTTGGTGATTATGTTGTTCGAATTTACATTCGCATATAGCTTGAAAGGAACATTATTACTGTCATAAACTCAAAAACCTGATTTTTTATCACAACCGCTGGATTATCATCAGTTTAGAATGTCTTTGGGATCAATAAAATAAGTTGTGACAAATAAACTTGATAAGCGAGAACAGACAGAACTGGGTTGTCTAAATACGTGAAAAATTTGTTGCGCCTGAATTAATACCTGTTCAACGAAAATTTTGACCCCCTCCACCCCACTCCACCCCTAGTATGAAAATAAAGTACACTCCTGAAATTTTGCTGTTGAAATAAAGATTTTTAAAAAGAATTAACACACTGACACAAGTCCAGTTATCGCACGTCACTAGTCAGCACTTCTTGCGTCAGAAAGGTCAGGATACATGTGAATGTTAAGATGACATGGTTCTACTGACTTGTAACTAACCTTTCAGCATCTTATTCCAGTTAAAGGTTATTTAAAATGTTAGTTTGACATGACATGCACCAAAAGAAGTATACTGCTCAGGTCCAGCAGTACTTAACGTTGAATCAACATTAATATATTAATATGACGTTGAGTCAAGGTTGATTCAACATTGAGTGCCCAGTGGGATAGGTAAACCTCATCTTTCATACATTGGGGAGCAAATTCTGTCATTTTCTGAGTAAGCCCATTTCCCAAGTGATACAATTAGCACTTTGAAATAAAGAGCAAATTTAACTTTTGGATTCGTTAAAAGCGTGTGAAAAACTGTTAAAAACTGCAAGCAAAAAATCAGGCAAAAGTCAGGAGGGAAATTCAATATCGAATTCTAATGCACTTACAAATATAACGCAACCTTTGATTGAATAATGTCAACTATTTGCAACAGTATATTCTGCGATATACTGATGCAAATCCGGCGTCATTAAGTATCGTCCCCTCTCATTGGCTAACGTTTGGTTCTACGTTGCCGACTGCGCTTGAAATGGGTGCAAACTAGAACATTAAGAAAGGTGAAAATGTGGAAATGTGCATTAGAATGGGGATAACTGTATTGAACATTGTCATTTGGGGAGGTTAATCATCGGTTTTATGGTCGCAAATTGCGTTTTACGGCTCCGCTGGCCTGTCGCTATAAAACGAAATTTCCGACCATATAACCAATGCTTTACCTTCCGAGATGGAGATGACAATTTTTAAGACAGTTATCCCCTAATTGATGGATAAGTGGCAATCCTGCAAAAGCAGTCATCAGACAGTTGTTGGTCCTGCTGTTGTCCACATCAGAAGATGTCATATTGGTCAGTAAAATGACCGAGAAAGAATCAAGTAACTTATGGTCGCTATCAAAGAACGCGGCCACAGGGCAGAGATAATTCTTAGGTGAAGTGCTCTTGTTTTTGGAAAGTATGAGGAAGTGCTCACGCTGTGATACCCTAGAAGTAAGTCTGACTAAACAGACCATTATTATTAGAAAGCTCAATGAACAAAAGCAGTCATCAGACAGAATAGCTCAGCTGTTACCAGACACCATAGCTGATATTTAATCGTTGTCATCAATCGCTAAGCTAGTTTATCAGACAGTATAGCTTATCTAAAAAGCACTGACTGACACTTTAAATTATAGCACACTGAACAAAAGTAGTCACAAGACAGTATAGCAAAATAGCCAAACATAAACAACAAAAATGTTGAATGGTTGTGTAGGTCACGTATCTGGACGCTGTCTTCAGACACTTTACCTTACCTGTCACTGTGCAGCAGATTTAACCATGGAGAAACAGTTGGTAAAGTCATTTCTACAAACGCCGTTACCAGACAGCCCGTCTCACCATATACATGTAAAAACTAAAGCAAAGGCTGTCACTGTAGAAAGTGCGTCAGTTACCTACGTTAAAACAATGTAGGCAACAAAAGTACAAGTATTGCTATCAGTTTTCTACTCTGCAACTTGTATCCTAAAAATGCAGACCTATGTGATAACCTCTCAAGCGTTTTCAAAAGCTAAACTTGTATGTTATTTAAAGATTAAAGTATTACGGGCATCTGTGCCGTTACTCCAATAAGAGATCTGGCAGGCCCTGAAACATTTACAATATAAATTTGGTGGATTATTCTCGCCGTCAGAAATTTTGCAGTGTTTAAGTTAAAAAAGGACCATTAGAAATTATTACACTCGTTGACAATCAACTTAGATGTTGACGATTTTTTCATACATCCACGAACACCACGCGTTCACGCAACGTTACGCGTAAGCGACATCACGGATAATTCAAGTAACTTTAATTAAAACTGGCCGACGAAACGTTCGATATACGTTCGATATACGTCATGTTAGTGACGGCTGTTGAACGTCATGACCAAACACGTTGGTTAATATTTATTCTTCGTCCTTTCCTTGGCATTTAAGTAGCCAAAGCTTCGCGAATAAGTAGTAAAATTGAAGTGAAAATATAAATATTAAAGATAAGTGTCGTTTTTCGGAAGTTTATTGAAGTATGAAAGTAGCTGAAGCTTCACGAATAAGTAGTAAAATTGATGTGAAAATATAAATATAAAAGATAAATATCAGTTTTCGGAAGTTTATTGAAGTATGAACGCGATGGATTCCTTGCAAAGTTTACGTGACGCCCGAAGGGCATCACTTACTTTGCATGTACCCCATTGCGTTCATACCTCCATGAACATCCGAAAAATGACATATATTTCTAAAATAATCAGACACCATTTCAGCGCGTTAATGCCTAGCGTACAATTCTGGGACAAAATAGCTTAGGTAAGTCAGGCAATTCCCCGCCTTGTCATCTGAAGAAAGCCAATCCAGCCAAAGCTGATAAGGGATCCAGATATGGTATGATATGGTATGCACATTTTACTAAAGAACAGATGGGTAGTATTTATCGATGGTCTGAGGGCCGATGACATGATCATAGAACCAGGATAAGAACCTGCAATGCAGCACTGACTGACTCAGCAAATTATTTTTTTGTGAATAAAAGGCGCTGAAAATTGACGTGGATAATCAGAGATGTTGTTGAACTCTGTGATGAAAGGATGTACTCGTAGATAAGACCGTATAAAGCAGAAAGAATGAGATAGTATCAGGAAATCCCTTTCGGAATTCTGATGTACAGCACAATGTTCTAGTCAAGGATTGGTAGCTCCACGTGAAAACCAAGTCGCGTGGCGTCGAACATTGCAAATGGTGTGGCCCTCACAGGTTCGTTGTTCTGAAAGAAGCTGATGTTGCCTGCCTTCATGTTGGAGTTCCTGAGAGAAGATCCAGCGTGGTGGTAGCTTTTTATCGACAAAATAATGGACGGACGCACGGCGCCTTGTACTGCGGCCATGGATACGTTATGCTGAGGTACGGTGGAGTGGATGGGGTCACAGTCGTCGTTACGAGAATCTAAATTCAGCAACAGCTATTGAGTTAACACAGAAGGCAATAAGAGTGGGTAGGTTTTTAATATGTGGAGGCAGAAACAGTCTCAAAAGAAAAAAAAGCGAGAACATATCAGCGTGTGATGAAACATGTAACTTCTAAGAAACGGATTGATCCCCAACTATCTTGCGGATAGGTCAGAGAAAAATAGCAGAAGATTCTCAGCAGACAGACAGAATATCGTTCAGATACAGTGCTCCAGATAAGAAGGGGTAACAGAGATAATTTGGGGATAATTAGCCATATTTCTCGACAAAAACATATTTTGTGACCCATCATTAGAACCGTCTCATATGCAGTCCTGAGAGTTTTGGTAACAATGCAGCTATGGACTGCAACCGTGCCCAGAGCTAGGTTTACAGCCGATCTAATCCGAGCCTTCTCTGACTTACAGAAGCCTACAAATTGATGCATTTCGATCGGTGGCTTTAAGCTAAAAGCCGTCAATCAAAAATATCAAAAGGATTATTTTTGTCAGAGAAGGCCCGGATCACATCCGATTCTGCATGAGGAACAGAACTTTGACAGTTTCTTGGGCTACCATGCCATGCAGCAGACCATGTGTCTGAGCCAATCTCGTATATGCCATGGCACACCTAAAACACAATGCTATATAATAAAGCACGGGAGAATGGTTCAGACAAACAGCTGGGGTTAGACAAAACTGCCATCACTGATACACTATCTGTAACCTTTTTCTCAATAGGATCATATCTGATGCTCTGGCCGAGAAACTTGGAGAGATTAGCACAGGCGACAGAAAACCGGTTTAAACCCCCAGTAGTTATTACTGACCGTCCCAAGGCGGTACTTTCGTTGCGGTTGCATTTGTTTTATGTTCAGTGCTGTTTAACTTAATGTGTTTTCATTTTAACACTTCTATAATAAAAATAGAAAATAGGTAAAAACAGTTGTTAAATGTTTTCAGTATAATTTGCTTAGTCTGTTGTGTGGTACATGTGTGCACCGAGGTGGAGGGTGAGGGTGAAGGTTTGGGCCCAGTAAAACCGGTTTAAACCCCCCAGTAGTTAATACTGACCGTCCAAAGGCGGTACTTTCGTTGCGGTTGCATTTGTTTTATGTTCGGTGCTGTTTAATTTATCGTGTTCTTATTTTAACCCTTCTATAATAAAAAAGTGAAAATAGGTAAAAATAATTGTTAAATGTTTTTCGTATAATTTGCTTAGTCTGTTGTAACCCTTCTGTTGGTCTAAATTATTTAGTTCAATAAAGATAGCTGAGTTGCCAACTATTTGGGAAAGAGTTGCTGACTCGGCTTATCACTTGTAATTTATTGTTTGTTGGGATGTCTTAGTCAATCTTTCCCTTTGATGTTGGGGAGAGGGTTTGTGATCTGATTCAGTCAGTTCCTGAAGTGAAGTTACTCTTTAAATTTACTGTAATTCTTCGTTTCGCCGATACATCATGTAACATCGGTCTTTTGCTAAGGAAGAACAATGACTAAAATCCAAATGGCAGGCATCTACACAAAGTGCACAAGATTTGAGATAGAGATAAGTGCTGAAAAGACCAAACAAATGACAAACAACGCTATTGGCATCCAAAGTGAGACCAAGATAATGTAGAAGGAAAGAAGTTTGAAGCTCTGAAAAGTTTCTAAACCTTATAGAGCAGTTGCTTTAAATAATGTCCGTGAAACATGGAGAATGAACAAATTATACAAAGACAATGAAAGTTATGCGGGCTGATCATACAAAGATCCAAGCAGTCACAGGAAGACAGGGCTGACTCATGTCAAGGTCATTTAACATTTAAATGTCTTCTGGCTGAGCAAAGACAAGGCTCAGTGAAAGAAAAACAAATAAGAAGAAGCAGACAAAATTAAAGCTGAAGGGAGACTATTAAAGAATGGACCGGAAAGGACGTTGCAAGCACAACTAGACCAGCTGAAACAGGACCAGGTTGAAAGATGTCGTTGCAAAGTCGTCTTTGCTGTCCAACGTTATACGGGATTATGGGATATAGTGTAACAGACTAAAACGAATGTCGAATACGGATTTTGTACAAAACGGGTGGACCTGAGTTTAAAGTCTCACTTGAACGACCGGAGAAGCAGGGGTCGAACCTGCAACCCGAAGAGCATTGAATTTCTCAGGATAAGCAAAATAACTTTACTATAAAATATAGGTCATATACAGTGACCTACAAGTAGTTACAGGTCAGTCATACAGTGCTCCAGATAAAAAAAATTTCAATCAGTACCGTACTGGTCAAACTTTTCTTGGATCAGTATCCACGATTCTGCTTCAGTATTTGCACTGAACCGACAGATGTTACATGAAAACATATTTGATTTTAACAGTATTTCAGTGGTACTCCCTGGCTTGACTTTGCCTTGTAAAATACTACTTCTGCTTTCACTGTGTGGAAATATACTCTTTCTTAAACCAAAAAAAAAAAAAAAAAAAAAAAAACGCCAAATCAAAATCTGAGTTATTAAACAATTTTATCATCACTCAACCTTGTGAAAGCTCCTTCTGACTGCTTCACAAAATGTTAATATAAAACTGAAACTGATTTACCAATTGTGGTTGAAGATGCCAGAAGGAAGTGAACAGGTCATAAGCAAATTGTAATAACCGGTGTGCCCAAAAATGATCAAGAATGACTTTGCTTGGTACCTGTCTCAGCAGATACTTCATGGTGTTCCAAACATGTTCTATGCCTCATGTGTTTGCGTTAAAAATTTCAATTTTACAGTGCTAATATAAGCACGAACTGGGTTCATGCGAATCACATTAGGATTTAAACTGCAATTTTCTACCTTCCACAATGTTTTTAACCTTTTCTACATGCAGTCATAACCGCACCTGAGATAATAGCATTTATTATCTCATAGACGCATCTACGATTTTCGGTTGATTTGTCAGTAGGCCCAAAAAACCGCAGGATAGAGGCCTGCTTGTCCTGTTGAGAGCTCGAAGCCATGCATTGACTTGCGTACGTCATATTCTTTGAAGACTGACTGCCTTATATTACTCATCACTATCCTGCAGAGGATAAAGATTAGTACGCCTATTTGTTTGCTCATCTATGTTCCTTCGCGAAAATAGCAAGCGAAAAAGGCATATAAATGAAAGCAAAACGAATCAACTGATATTTTGTTTTTGTAGCTATAATATTATTTGGGTCTTATATAAATATTCAATATGATATTATCATGTTTTTATGACAAACACATTTTTTAAAACATAACAACGCGGTCAGGTCATTGATGAGTAGCCATGACGCGTCATGACGTAGATCCGATACAATTTTGAATGGACCAATCAAGCAAGTCACGTGACCTGGTGACGTTATGGTAAACAATGTAGTACCGGCTTACCCAGCAGTCCCGTATGCGATAGACCAGTATTTTAATGCTATCTATCAGCGATAATGCGAAGCCATGCTTTCCTACTTTCAGTTTTGAAGCGACTGGTTTACAGTCCATCTATTTTCCACACATTAGAAAGACTAATTCAGAAGGAAATATTTAGAATCAGTCAGCTTCTCGGTGAGTGCGACGCATAAGGAAGCTCAGTCTACTTGATGATATTATAATGTAAGCGTCAATGGGAACTCGTCCAGGTGGTACGGATTACCGGAAAAAATGATCCGTAACGGCTTGAAAGTGTCAGTACCGGGTACCGATAAAATTTCCAATAGCTCCGTATCGGCCAAAAATGATCCGTAATATTCGGAGATACGGGCGCTATCCGGAGCACTGGTCATAGTGTCAGAACGACCCATAGCCCCAAGAATAATGCAAATCAACATAGGAGTGTTGGAGATAAAATGCGAAAATAACGGGCAAGAATATAAGAGCCGCGACACAACAAAACCAACAAAGTGGCATGTTCGCCCAATGAAGACTCAGATCAGCTTAAGCATCTGTCCAGTCTGATCAGAGTCATCACTGTCCGCATGAAGGTGGCTTACACTCTAAGCTACCCTTTCAGCGCACAGCAAAGGCTCTGATCAGACTGGGTGGCTTCCCAGGCTGACCTGAGTCTTCACTGTGGGCACATGCCACTTTGTTGGTTTTGTCGTGTCGCGGCTCTGTTTGCTTACAGCGGCTTTGAAATGACAAATAAGCTTGTCAAGTTTCTCAAAGAGCCTGCTATAACACTGTATTATGAATGAGAAAATATGGTAAACTATGGTTTGAAAAGTTTCAAAAAGACCGTGAATTCTATCCGAAACTTTGGAGAAAACGGTTTATCGAATAACAAAGAAAATCATGCGTTAATGCTTTTTTGGCATATTGTCCATCTGGTCCGCAATGTCGTTACCTGTTTTCAGTCGAGGAAGTAGAGAGAGAGAAAAAAAAACTCTGTTAAAGAATACTATTTAGCTCCCATTGTGAATTTTTAGGCAAAAGAACGCGTGATCTAAAAGCAAATTTAATGATAGTAAGCACAGAAGCAGCTGTATCAGTTTACCTTGCGGTCCCTGTGGGTGGGTGTGGGAAGGACGTACAAAGAGAAGGGGTCGAGGTGGAGGAGGAAGGTTGCAGGAGGAGACAAAAGTGCCGTAGAGCGTCCATCTGATACTGGTTGAAAGGTAGGCACGATGGCCCGGCTGAAATTGCAGCAAGTGCGGGATCGTTTATTTCCCTTATAGTTTTGATACGCTGCATGGAAAAAAGGCAATTCAGTGAGTGAGTTTTGGTTTATGTTAAGGTCAATTTCTTTACCAAATGTTCTATACGTTCGTTGAGATATTCGTACTGTTTTCAAAGACTATGTCACAGAGGACCTGGTATGATAAGGCCCATATTTGGCCCCCAGAAAACTCATTTTTCAAAAGTCTTATTTCCATAATAAAAATGTATTCATATGAAAGTTCAAGCCTTGAATGTAACAGCAAACACAAAATAAACCAGTTCTTGAACAAAATATTTGTGCTATTTGTACTGAACATACCCATACCCCCAGCGGATTCTGACGAAAATGACAAATTTGGTAGCCTTTGTGGCTTTCAAAATATATGAGCCCGGCCTCCAGCACATTTAATATTTTGTATACAGATAAAATTTTAATATATTTACATGCCATGAAAATATTAAATGTGCTGGAGACCGGGCTCAATGTTTATTTTTAACTTTTTGTTACCAAACTGGCAGCGTTTGGAACATTTTCCCAGCGTTCTCAACATAAAAACGTCCATATCTCCGCTCATAGACAAAATAAACATATGTTGTGGGTATTCATTTTCTTAGTTAGAACACAAGGAATAATCTGGTATACATTTCATTTTGATCTTTTGGAATTTTTTGGTTAGCGCCTCTGGACGTGCAAACTTGAGTGGGTGGGGTACCTGGAGAGGCCTTGTGCTGTGTACAGGTAATTAGCAGTGCAGTCTTACATATAAGCAGTTCATCAAAAGCCTTTGTTAAGAGCTTTCAAAAGCTATTGTAAATGATTTATTTCTTGAAAGGAATATGTATTAAACTCAAATTTTCTCGCAATTTTCCTTCATTTTATTGAAACAACGTAGGCATGTCAGAAATCATGTTATTCTGAGAATCAACAAACACGAAACATATTATTTTTGCTTGTTCCCATACGCACAAATAATAAGCAATAGAAACCATGCATTTGTAAGAGAATTTGAATGGGGGCCAAAAACGGCCCCTATCATACCTGGTCCTTTGCAATAGACGTCCGTGCAAATTACGCCCCTTTTCTCCGATTTCGTGAATGACTTTGAGATGCAATCCTTGACCGAAGTGTGAAATTTTGCGGTTCCATCAGAAATCCCTTAGAACCGGGAAGATGTGAACTGGAAGGTGACACACACAGCCCAGTTATTGTAAAGTGTACTGCGACACGACAAAACCAACAAAGTGTCATATGCGCTCAGCAAAGACTCAGATCAGCCTGGACATCCACCCAGCCTGATCAGTCATCGCTTAGGTAGCGAAGGGTCTTATCTATCTATCTCCATACGGATAGTCAAGACCTTGATCAGGCTTGACGGAAGCCAAGGCTGATCTGAGTCTTCGCTCGGGGCGCACATGCCACTTTGTTGGTTTTTGTCGTGTCACGGTTCAAGTGATGAAAGAGAAATTAACCGTGCAGCCTATCAAATCAAATACCATGTGGGAAATTGGGCCGTTTTATTCACATTCATATTATTTGTATGATTATCATATTTTCTTCTGTAAATCCTGTGTTTCTATTCTCTCTCTCTCTCTCTCTCTCTCTCTCTCTGAGAGACTGCTAAATATAGAATTAAGTAATAAAGTACATCCTCAAAGTGTCATCTAACCCAAAATGAACAAAACAAACAAACCAATCCCGTTCTCTTTCAACAATGATCAGCGACAAAAAAAAAAGAACGAAAGAAATAACAAAAACAAAAAATAAAAAATAATAAAACAACTTTTGCGCAAAAAAAGAAAGACAAAGAAAGAAAAGCAAATACAATTTACGTCAGCAAATTTAAAAAAAATGTTTCGTTCTTGAAAACTATACAATGCATCATATTTACAATCCAAAAAAAAAAAAAAAAAAAATGGCAAACAGTGTAGATCCAGATGAGGCGGCTCATAATGAGCCGCATCATCTGGATCTATGCTGTTTGATAATTCAACGATTTTCGGCGCTTTAAATAATAGAATTGATCTACATGTAATCCATGATACTGATTTCATGATGTACAAGTTACAATATCCGTTAGTGGATCCTCTCAAGCCTGGCTTTTCTACAGTTTACACAGGCTTGTCAACAACTCCGACCATCACCAGTCATAATATGATAATACAAGTCAATTTCTATTTCTAGAACAATTTTTCATACGCATCATGCCAGTCCAATGGAGCGAATAAAACTATTGTTCTGAAAAGGAAATGGCATGAACAGTATCATGACAGGTATTGATATAAACATCCATACCAAAGTTGGTGCGACAGACGCGCGTTTCTGTATTTAACTTCTTCAGTGTCGATTAACTCCAAAAGTTTGAAAGTAAATATATGATGGGCAGATCTCGGCAGGCAACAAGCATCTCTCTCCGAGCCACACCTACTGTCACATTCCGTGGGACACATTAGCTGCAGACATCAGGTAAGAGCCGTCTACGTATTAACTCACGAGCGCAGGCGTCCCCCCATCGAGCTACTTCAGACCCTGTGTCTCGCGAAAGGCGACAGACAAGGGCATCAGGAAAGAGATGGCCGATGCAACAAGAAACCGCTAGAAGCCAAAACAGGAAGCCAAACTCCGCTAAGATTCATGTCGCTTTGACAGTCTTAGTTTTAGAATAAAAGATCTACTGAGTCTATCTACATTCGAATGAATAGGATCAGTCAGCGCAGACTGATTCGAGTGTTTCCATTTCACTTTACAGTTCTGCGAGGCCTGAATATCTTCTTGAGCCTTGATGAGTGAAGCTGCATGGATGGCTGGATGCATGCATGTATGGATGGCTGGATGCATGTATGGATGACCTGGTCGTTTCACGTCCTTTTCAATGGTATTTCAGTCATATCTAGACGACGGAAAATGTGATTAAGAACGACTCTGTGCAATGAAGCGCCGTAAAGTTTCAGAAAAATTGTCCTGCAGAGTGACCCGTACCGCGACCGCATTATCTGAAGTCAGAAGGGCTAACCACACGGGGTAATACCAATTTGGCTACCTGTGCTTTCGACCGAGTCAGTCAATTATCATACATGCAAAAGTGGCTGTCGACCGAGACAATCGACAGCAGTATCAGCTCGGTCGAAAACCATTAACAATAGTACCATTTACCGTTATTGGTAATGCTTACGATCGTATTCTTGGTCGAAAGCCACTTTGTATAGTACAGTCTCGGTCGAAAGCACAGGTAGCCAAATTGGTATTACCCCCGCGAACCACTCGGGTAGGGTCACTGCTTTGGCAAAGATCGAGGACACGGGGGTAATACCAATTTGGCTACCTGTGCTTTCGACCGAGTCTGTACTATACAAAGTGGCTTTCGACCGAGAATACGATTGTAAGCATTACCAATAACGGTAAATGGTACTATATTGTTAATGGCTTTCGCACGAGCTGATACTGCTGTCGATTGTCTCGGTCGACAGCCACTTTTGCATGTATGATAATTGACTGACTCGATCGAAAGCACGGGTAGCCAAATTGGTATTACCCCCGTGGAGGAATACTAAATTAATCATATTAAACGCTTCGTGCGAAAGGGGTGGAGGAGGAGTTATTGTTTTAGAGCCTAAATAATAGTAAATCAACCACTGCCAAATACCTCACAAAATAGAAAGATGATGGGTAAACTTTCAGCGGAAGCAACTCTACTATTTTTCCCTGGCTTCTCAGAAGGGATCAACTTTTACAGAAATAATTTGCTCCTCCTCAAAGAGCAAATTATTTCCTTAATGCAAGTTAGTGAAACATTATTTTTGGAAAAGAAGCAGGGGGCCTGGGGGATATTAGAACAGGGTTTTTTTTAGTATTAATACGGTATATGAATAAAGAGATGTTACTGTTACTGTTCACTAAATTAAAAAAGAACCATTAACACAAAAAGGTCAAAAATCAAATAGTTGCAAACAGCGTAGATTCAGATGAGACGGCATATGATATCGCCTCATGAGGATCCACGTTCTTTGTCCTCTATTCTATGATTTCTCAAAATTATATGGCTTGCATGAAATTTTTTTTTTTCGAGGCGCAGCCTCGTATAATTTCGATATTGTTCTACATTTCACAAGATTCCATTGGTCAAATAACGCGTATGTCAAAATTTAGCCAATAATATCAAAGGTCAACATGATAAATAGAAAACCATGATAGTTTCTTTTGATATCAAGTTTATCAGGCTCGACCAGAAACACGTCGGACTGGCTTGGCAAGCCTCGCCATTTCTTCGCTGTTTCTGGTCTCGCCTGATAAACTTGATATCAAAAGATACTAAGATGGTATTCTCCAGTTTCAATTTTCATTCAAAACTGTTGTCTATTGCCCAAAGTGGCAAAGGTCAACCAGAGAATAGATAAGTAAAAAACACAACCTCATTCGCGTTTCAGTTAGTGTTATAGCGCAGTTCCACAAGGCTTACTATCAGATCATATACGACGGATGTTCAACATGTTCTCGGTTCAAGATACTCCTAGTGAATCTGCGCATTGCGTACTTAACATGAATATAATTACTATTTTTTTTTCAACACCTTTTTATGTGGAGGCTGCGAAAATTTCTGGCTATTAAGTAACCAGAGGTCACTAAAAAGTAACCATCATTATTGTAAATGCATTTAGGTCTTAAGGTTCTTCGATTTGTTAAGAGTAATATCTTATCAACAATATTTCCCAAGTTCTTCGCAAAATATCAGGTTGGAAAGATAAACGACGAGGTCGCCTATGTCCAAATTTTAGGGTAAATTAATGAGGTTACACAGGGGAATGTTCCTTTTTAAGGTTCAATTATTTCACTTACACACCTGTACGGTCACAGAGACTATGTATCACACAGATACACCTGCCTACCCTATATTTAATGAATGCATCCACTTATAAACAATATAAGTGTACCTAAAACATGGTTGAACATTTTAGAACAAGCTACTTTTTTATCTCTTGGACCTGATAATTGAGCAAGAGATGGAACAAATAATTGATAGGACATTACTTTCAATGCTTTTGAGTACCTTCAGACCTAAATGCATTTTAAATAATTATCATGGTAATTCTTAATAATCTTTTTAGCCGCAAATTACCCTTTGATCTTTCCCCATATAAACCTTTTTGTTCGTCAGTATGTAACTCATTTTCGCATTTTTAACAATAAGAGAAAGGTATCTAAGTTTCTGGGAGGTATGTTATACGAATATAACTGAATAATAACTGGCCTCGTATTTTCATTGTATTATTTCGATTTTTATATTTACCACAAATCACCATCTTAAGCAGTGTTGCCCTTCTTTCTGGTGTTTAGGTTTAACCTGTTTTGAGCTGGGTAAATCAAATTGAGCGCATGCATGCATATCTACATACCATAATAGTATCAAACCAATATGGCCAAACCTGTAAGATACATTATGCGACACCATGTAGTCTGCGCTACAGGGAGCCCAATTAATTCAGCTGTAAGCCCCAAAACACGTGCACATGTACAGACCAGGTATAAGAAAAAAAACATTATCGCTAATAACCTGTAAGATGGGCTACATTTGCAAGGTTGGGAAGGTATATACCATGGAAACAAAAGAAAACAAGAGAATAATAACCCCGTAATCAATTATCTACGCTGACGTATGATGATGCGTATCTTCGGACCTAATATAATTATGTAGGCAGCTACCACACTGGTCTGGCATTCAACACAGGCAACGAAGGCAACGTACATGCCAACAAAAATATCTGACCATAAAACTAAATTTTTTTCGCATACTTCTCAATGTAGTTTCAAAGTATCATTCTTAAGGAACCGACAGTTTGTTTCGCTTCTTAGTCAGACCAGTTCTTCGAATAAATTCCATCTGGTAAAATACAGTGCGAAAAATAAAGTTTCTTCAACAATTCGTTGTCATGGTCGTTGTACAACTACCATGACAACAAATTGGCAAAGAAACTTATTTTGTGCACTGCATTTATACTAGGCGGCATTTTTTAAACAAAAACTGGTCTTACTTGTACGTATTACAAACTGCCGCGTCCGTAAGAATCATAATTCGAATTTATATTAAGTAGCTAGTGAAAAAAATCGAGTTTATGGTCAGTGAGTTTGGTTGGCACGTGCGTTGCCTTCGTTGCCTGTGTTGTATGCCAGACCAGTGTGGCTATTTTGAATCACAGATCAAGGTTTTAACTATCTATGGGCAAGGGCAGTCATCTTTGGCTTAAACACAGTCGCGTTCCTCTGGCCCATTGAGGTTTTATTTGAAGTCTGGCTTCCACTGGCCTAGATAGTCCTGCTGGTAATACGATAAAATTCTCCCTACATGTATTTAGAGTAACTAAGTTGACCAGTTAATGCTCTTATTCTTCCAATCCTCAGATTTTGATTGTTTCAGTTCCTGGTCTTTGCATACTTTTTACTTTTAACTTAGTTGACCAGATACTGGACAGGGTTGTTTGCCTTTTAAGTCATGGAACTTGAATTTCGTACTTAAAATGAGGATGAGTGAATAACACTTTCACATTTCAAGCTATAAAGGATTGTTAATTTCACAAGTTGCGCGTGTTTAGAGGAGACTGAACGGAGCATTTTTCCCGCATTTTGCGTTATGGCCAAGCAAGCTAACAACGTCAAAACAAAATTGAATCAAAGTGATTCAAGTTTATTTCAACGGTTTTATAATTCAAGCTGCATGGCGTTTAACGATAACTTTGTTTCAAATTGAGATTGTGCCAAATAGGTGGCACCTGGGAATATGCCAATTGGGCACACGATGTAGAGAAAAGTCGGTGCATTATGTTTTATCATGCATCTGCTGCAAAATTCACCTGATATCTAAGGTATAATAACATGATATGATATGTCACTTTAGAACTGCGTTTGCGCCAATGTTATCAGGCGATGCCTTTAGAAGCGGTTTCTGAAGACGATCGGCTACATACTGATGTTGGCCGTGATAACAACGTTCAATTGGTTAATTGACATCACCGACGTACGTCCTAACGCATTCGCGACGTCAGCAAGTTCGAACAAAACTGTGTTTGCTTATCATTTGCTTGCCGATCTTTACGCCGTAAAATTTTCTAATGATGCATGATATCCAGAAAACCATGTAAGTGTCTTTTGATATCAAGTTTATCATGCTCCACCAGAAACATGTCGGACTGGATTGGCAAGCCTCGCCATACCTACGTTGACACTTGCATGGTATTCTCTACGTAGCTACATCTTGCAAAAAATCGATTTAAACACTCCTAGTCGTCCTGCTAGGAACGCTCCTGTAGGCGGATATTCTGTTGCATTTCCTCCGTTAGACTGTGTGGGCATTTTGTTTTGTAAGTTTAAAATGAAATAGATAAAAATAGATTTTGGTGCTGTTTTTGATAAGGGTAGCTAAATGACCACATTTTGGGGAAAGAGCTGCTCATTCGGTTTACCGTGCGTGTCTTTCGTGAACTTGGGTCAATTTGTCCGTGTGTGTGTGCTTCTTTCCCCATTGATTTTGAGAGCGGGATGTGGAATTTGATTTTCACTCGTTTATTCGTCTTTTTTTATTGTTACATCTTTATTATTGTTCCCATTTCTAAACATACACATTCTAAGCATACATTTTTTTATAATTTTGAGAAAAAACATAATTTTGAGGTCTGACATAGGACTCCATATGGCATGTGAAACAGATAAGACTTCATGCAATTGGGTACATTATCTGGGGAACAAACTACTTCCAATTTCTCTCAGCTCAATAGGGGCAAGTTCCCCCCAAAAAAGAATCTGCTCCCCAGGAAAGAATTTCCACAAGGAGCAAGTTCCCTTGCTCAAGGGGCAAACTCCTTCCCTTATGAGCATATCCCTTTCTAAAAATATATCAGTCAGGAAAGCATACAGGAAGTCACAAAACGTGTTCCCTTTTGTAAAAATGGTAAACGATATGGAGGTGCACCTATCTACCTTTATCAACCTGCACTTCTATGCAGCCTGGCGAGTCTTCTCCCCTCTACCATAGAAAACTATTGGAGCCGCGACACGACAAAACCAACAATGTGGTTGTGCGCCCAGCGCAGACTCAGATCAGCCTGGGCATCCGCCCAGTCTGATTAGAGTCTTCGCTGTCCGCATGGAGGTAGCTTAGACCCTTAGCTACCCTTTAAGCGCTTAGCGAAGGGTCTGATTATACTGAGTGGATGTCCAAGCTGATCTGAGTCTGCGCTGGGTGCACAACCACATTGTTGGTTTTGTCGTGTCGCGGCTCATTGAGAGAACAGGGAAAACTGAGCAGAACATGAGGCTGCTTGTCTAGTCAGTCTTACCTCTTCACACATGCCATAAGGTACCCTATTTCCTTAACTCTTTCGGCGCCAAATGTTTCATTCGACAAATTTTCGTCTGCTCAAATCATCAGACGACAGATTTGTAATTGGAAATTTTAACAATCTAAAGACATTTTTCATAAAATCAGGCTTTTTAAGTTCATATTTGAATGGCAAACAGTGTAGATCCTGATCAGACGGCTCTTTTAAGAGCCGGCTGATCTGGATATACGCTGTTTGCAGAGTCGCATTTTTGCGACTTTGGCGCCGAAAGAGTTAACACTCTGATAAATAAGGAATTGCCAAATCAAATGACATGATAAATTGCTACGAATGTAAAACAAAATGTCTGTCGCTGACAGTGTTGACACCGTTAAAAAAAATATTTTTTTCTTTCTGGCCCTGGATACACAAGGGGGTGGGGGAAAAGGGGGAAGGTGGAGGGGTGGGGAGCAAGGTAGAAATGGCAAAATGTCTGCCCAGCCTATAACGTGTTTCAGTTGCATGTATTTATTCATTTCTTATCCTTTTTTTTGTTTTTAAAGTTTCATGTATCGTACACAATCAACTCCTTTACCATACATGACCTATAAACATACCTTTTTTTTTCTATTTCGAAAGAGCTTGGCACACAGTATGGCAAATGGGCAGATTGTGGAGGTTAGCATGGTTCCTTTTGTTTGCTTGTGATTAGATTCAGAATATCAATATCACTTCTGTTATGTTTGTTCTTTTTTTTTTTCCTTGTTTTTGTTTTCTAGCTTAATCCCTTACATTTTATATGTATAATTTTTTACCCACTTTTATTTCTGTTTAAATTTGAATATTATTTAACAGAGTCTCATATATTCTCCATTCTTCACAAATTTTTTCAATTCCATTCTTAGAAAAGGCTATATATATCTCCATGTATTTTGTACATGAATAAAAGTTTTTTCTTAAATACCTCAAGCAATAAGGCTTGTTTATTATACCGCGTACAGTAAATGTAATATTTTGCATACAGCAGTAATAACATTAATATTCTAGACATTTTCTGTTCGTTTTCAAAGTCAAATAGGAAAATTTTCTCAGATAGATGACATTGGATGTTGAATGTTTGTAACAAGGTAAGTAACTCCCTAATAAATTCTTGTGTTTTATTACATTTCCAAAGAAGATGGGAGATTGATTTATCTACAAGCTTACAGAAGGTGCATAAGGCATCATCTTTTATTTCATATATTTAAGAAGTTTATTTGTAACCAGAATATTATGGTTAATGTTGACCTGAAAACCATTGTTTTCATACCATACTTTGTTATTATAAATTCTTTATCTTGCGCGGTTTCTGATTCAAAGGTCCAGCTGGACTATAAAAGGCAGAAATAGGTGACTTATTTCAGTATTGGACGGACACACGGCGCCAAGTGTGTGCAACTATGGTTACGTACCGTTGAGCCACTTGGGTTACGTCGATACGAGAATTGTACAGAACAGAACTTATTTCAGTATTTCTCCATAAACCTAACCGTAAACATATTTAGGAGGCCTTAAAACTGCAATATTATTGATTCGCTGTCCGGCGTGTAGAGGAATTTACCTGGGAAATAACCAACAGCTGCTTGGGGATAATATTTAGGAAGACACTTATGACAGACGTCTGTCACTAGCGAATATTCGCTCTATTTGCTACTGCCAGTCGACTTATCGTTAAATTTGTTACTGACAGGCGTCTGTCACTAGCCAATATTCGTTGAATTAGCTAGTGACAGACACCTGTAGAATTAGCAAATATTTGTAGTTTCAGTATAACATGACTGAACAAACGCTGGTTCTTTGCCGTGTGCCTTCTGGGTAGGTTGTATTATGCTGACTTATATAGACCACACAATAACACTGTTTTTCTTTTGTTTTCTTTATTTTGTCCCAACAATAACAACATGAAATTAATAAATCTCGTGTAATCGTCTGTAAGCCAAGCGAATGGGCAGCTTTACACAATTTCAACTAAACATAAAACAAAATTAAATTTAAGCTGTACACTCTAGACTATTGGAATAACAATAACACATGTTCTTAATGTCTACAAACTTTTAGTCTAGTAGGGTTAAGTCGGGTAACTTCGGACAGCGGATAAATTCGGACATTCCATTGCAAACAGTGACAAATTCAGATTTCACTGTTTGCCCAGTTAATTTTGTTTTAATTCCAAACAACTCACATATAAAGGAAACAATGTCACTGTCCGAATTAACCTGCTGTCCGAATTTACCTAACTTGACCCTAGTGTTAACTCCATTCACGCGAGGGGTAAATGATAGCTCGTGATGCAATATGACGTCTCGTCTTTGGTACATAGACGTATGGGTATTATCCCGTTTGGGATAAGGGTGGCCGACTAAGCTTGAAAGAGTACTGACCAAACTAACCCTTTTGAGTACATGTATTTCCTAGCTTTCCGGCGATAAATGCGTCAATCGGTACGGAAAATGCCGACTGTTTGCGACGAAGGCGTGAGCCCTGAAACTGAATGGTAGAGGCATCTGCCGAACACCACAGGGTATAATCGATTCCGCCAATTTTCGCTTCCTGCAGAGACTGTACATCATATTTGGCTTCCGCCGAGACTGTCCGCGACTTCTTGCTTCCTGCAGAGACTACTGTCCTCGAAGAATGGCTTCCTGCCGAGACTGTCCGCGTGACTCTGCTTCCTGCCGAGAGCCTCGGCAGGAAGCAGAATCACGCGGACAGTCTCTGCAGGAAGCCATTTATCATGTACAGAAGTCTCGGCAGGAAGCAAGAGATCGCGGACAGTCTCGGCGGAAGCCAAATATGATGTACAGTCTCTGCAGGAAGCGAAAATTGGCGGAATCGATTATACCCTGTGAACACTACTCATCTTAATGGTCGATGGATCTTTGGTCGTCAGTTCCTATTTCAAATCAATTCAAACTACTGAATCGAAGCAGAACACAAGGTTACCACAGTGTATGGCGTTGTCTGAAAAACAAAGAGGGAAAATGATTATTATATCGTTGATAACCATATGTCTTCCGTCACAAGACGAGATTTTCCCTTACAAAACAATCCCACAAATCTAAATCCGGTTTAGAATACGAATCTAGATTTTTGGTATATATTTGGCAGGGACAACCCCATCTTTTAACAGAATTCCGTGACTGATTTAGATATTTGGGGTCTTTCTAGAGAGGGGAAACACGTTTATACAGTCAAATAAATATGTATTTCCACATGTAGATTCATTGTTTTGACATACGACATGGCTTGTGGAAACCCTTTCTACACTAGTCTAGTAAAATTAAATGAGCCGCGAACATTTAATTACTGACGATGACAAATTTTTCATAGAGAAATTAAGAATGCAATCCGAAGAAATGGTAATACTAATACATAATTTAGACAGTGTGTTTAGACAGCATGTTTTGAAATTAAAGACAATGCCGCATTACTCGTCCTACTGACTACCAGTAAATAATCTGGGGCCAGTTGTTCAAAGCATCGTTAGCCTAACGAGCTCGTTAAGAGGTCAACTTGTTAAGTGTTTTACGACTGTATAGCCAAATACACTGATGTTTTTTGTTGAAAATATGTGAGAGGCTTTTGCAGCGCAAAAGCTTCTCACATATTTTTCACAAAAAATATTGGCGTATTTGAGATATTTACGTTAAAAATTTTAAAGGATCGTTAACTAACGACGTCGTTAGTTTTGAACAACTGGGCCCTGGATTTGTTGTCTTATACATGTATATAAAGCGACAAATTTGCATGAGTTCATACAGACTACAGTCAGGGCATTCTAACTCCTTAAATAGGTAGCTTAACATGAAAATGGGCCTTGAAGTATCCATTTTTCATCAATATGAAATATAATGATAAAATATATTATAAAATAGTCCAACTAAAGAACCACTCCACCAGACACACAACGTTGAAACAACGTCATATTAACGTCGCAGCAATGACATGCCGCCATAGCGATATTGGAAGGCCGGTTTTTGTACATTCGGGGACCAGTAGAATCATTTCTTTAGTGAAGCATTATTTATATTTTTACCTGCGTGGCGTTTCTAATGAATAAGGGCGCAGCGTGTAAGGGTATGACGCTGCCAGGTCCTTTGTAACTGGTATAGGGTCAGCGTCAATCATTACGTCAGGAATTGCTGGGATGATTTCAAATAGAGCGTCATCAGTGTCCTCATTCTTGATGTCTTTGTTTAGAATCTTGCACCACATTGATGTGTCGAAACAGAAGTCGAAGTTTTCTAGCGGAATAAGGACCCCACCAATTTTCTCTGCCCTCGACCATCGCCTGTTTTGGAAAAAAAATGTTTAGATATGTTGTCATCATGTAAACCTGCAGTCGCTTTCACAACTGTCACATGCTACTTAATTATTTAATCATCATTTAAGAATTAAAATTTGATTTTTCAGCATTCATCGTGTGATGAAGCCAGTGGGCGGAGCTAAAATTCCATGAAACGAGAAGCGCTTCTTGTAGAAGTTTTGCGACGACCACTGGCTTCTTCACACGATGAACGCTGAAAAATCAAATTTTATTCTTATATTTACGCTTTATTTGTGAACCTCTCTGTGCCGTTTTAGTGGTAATTTGGTGTGGAGTAGGCAAAACATGGGTCGAAGAAAAGTTAGTAACGACGTGTTCGGCCATAATGTTAAACAACCGTCGCCCTGACGTGGCGCCACTCGAACTTTACAAGAACCAATCAAGACGTGTGTTTAAATAAGACGTCGCTTGACGACAGCGTCACGTGATCAATTGTCCTTCGTCGGTGTATGAAGCTAGTTGCTCTAGAGGATTCACCTATGGGAAGACAGTGGCAAGTGTAAATGTTTAAGTGTAAGTATTTACTTGTCTATAATCGCGTTAATATAACATACAATGAAGTAAGTTCTAAAATGTATTGCCATAAGTCGATTAGGTGAATCTTGATTTTTGTTTCTCAATTTAACCACTGCACTTATGTTCCCGTTGGTTCTAGACCTAGATTATTTTAACAAACTACTTGCTTCTCTAGGAGCAATCTCCTTGCAGTGTTGAAAGTCGTTTAGAAAGGGGACAAAATTCAAAATGTTAAACTTCTTTCGCCTGAAATGAACACTTTCACATGAAGACCTATGTGAAAAGGAAGACATGATCCGCGACACGAGAAAGTCAACAAAGTGGTCGTGCGCCCAGCGCAGTCTCAGATCAGCCTGGGCATCCGCCCAGTCTGGTCATAGTCTTCGCTGTCCTCATAGAGCTAGCTTAGACCTTTGGATACCCTTTACCTGCTTAGTGAAGACTGACCAGACTGGGCAGAATCCCGGGCTTATCCGAGTCTGCACTGGGCGCACAACTACTTTGTTGGGTTTCTCGTGTCCGGCAAAAGTGTCCCTATTAAAATGATCTTTCGTTGGGTTCATCCAATAAGTAAATTAGAAAGAAAGACAACATACCTTTTGTTTTCATAAATATGGATTCTGAGCACCATTGCTTGCAGTTCCTCGAAATCTACGTTATGGTAGTAAAATATATCGTTAAACATGAAGTTGGAGCACGCTTCTCTCTTTTTTGTAGATTTCTTCTGGCGTTTCCTCGGCAACAGACAAACTTTGGCATGTATTTTAATGTTACCGTCAGTTTGACACAACTGATTTAAATTCTTGATATCTGTCAACATAACTCTTATCTGCTCGCTGGACTGAAAGTACTGTATTGAGATCTTAAGTTTAGGAATGTTTCTGTCATTTTTCTGGTTACGGTGACCAGCAGTAGAAAGTTTGTAATCATTAACAGACAGTTTGTGAGATATTCTGTTTCTTGTCGCCTTTTTAGACGGTCTTCGCACCACTCGAAACGGATCGCGCACGGACCGTCTGTGTATTTGCTCTGATTCAATGTAATCTGACACATTTGTGGAATAGTCCAACACTTCTTCAAATACATCAATTGCACCATTATCGCCTTTGTTTAAAGAGTTTATTGACTCTCTGCTAGTAGTTGAATTAGTAAAACCGGAGTCTTGCCTATCAAACTTCTGTTTTGTTTCTGAAGTTAGATGTTCATTTTGAGCATTGATAAGAACACGATGGTTACTGTCATTATGAGCTATTTCTATTTTGTCATGGTCAAGTGAATAACTGCTGTCAGAATCTTTAGGTGCGAACGAATTCAGGCTGTTTGAAGCTTGTCTTTCATTAAATTTAGCCCGTGGTGACGAAGGAGATACTCGTGCAGGAGTTGTCGAAGCAGATAATCGTGCAGGAGGTGTCAAAGCAGATACTCGTGCAGGAGGTTTCGAAGCAGATATTTGCGAAGGAGACGTCGAAACAGATAATCGTGCAGGAGACGTCGAAACAGATACTCGTGCAGGAGGTGTCGAAGCAGATACTCGTGCAGGAGAAGTCGAAGCAGATGATCGTGCAGGAGACGTCGAAGCAGATAATCGTGCAGGAGGTGTCGAAGCAGTTACTCGAGCAGGAGACGTCGAAACAGATAATCGTGCAGGAGGTGTAGATGGTACAGAAGACACGGTTTCATCGGACTGTCCATAATATTCATACAGTCGACTCCGAGTCTGCGAACGAGTAATGTATGTTCTTATTTTCTTGTTCACAAGAGGTGATTTTGCTAGCCTATCCAGCAAATTCGATGTCGAGAATGCACTTAACAAATTCTGTCTTATTCCAGGATCAGCCTTCTGCTCCTTGTTATCCACAGAGAGAGAAAGTGGGTTGGAACTGAACTTGAAAGAAGCTTCAGGCGTTGCTGAAGCTGACTTTGTCAGTCTTGGCGATTCTCCTTCCACGGCTTCTGTTATCCAGTTTTTAAATCTTTCAATTGAATTTGTTGCCATTACTTCTGTCTGGTAAGTTGATTCAAGTTAAACGTAAAATTCCAAAGGCCTTATTTCAGTACTGATATTTTCGTAGTAATTCCACAGAAGCCCGAAAGCCAAATGTAACATCACAAGCGATGCTGGATCTTATATACTTTAGAATCATCTGTTAACTTTCATTATCACATCTTGGTCAACCACACGCCTACTTGTATATTTGCGGCTTGTTATCGCATCTGAGAGTTTAAGGTGTGACCGCTAATTTACAAGGAAATTCTTCTGAGAAATGCAATATACATGTTTTTTTTCCATGTTTTTTTTTTAATGGGGCACAGGCAAAAAGCGCAAATCAGGGTCTCCACTGTTTGCTTACAATTCAAGCATTTCCGTAAAAGAATCAGGAATGAAAATTTAACAGGCACTCCTAAAATGATGAATGGATTCATCCATTTCATAAAATTGGTAGAATCAATTCGTCATTAATGGGTAAATACAAGGAAGAGCAACTACAAGAAAACTGGGACCAGGGGCCGTATTCATAAAACGACTTAAGTGGTTGCTATCGGTTGCTAAGGCTAAATTTCTTTGAAGGAGATTCCCTACAACTATGAAATTTGCTCTGGAGGAACAGTCTTACAAAGACTGTTCCTCCAGACCAAATTTCATAGGTGTAGGGAATCTCCTTCATAGATATTTAGCCTTAGCAACCGCATAGCAACGACTTAAGTGGCTTTATGAATACGGCCCCAGTTGTTCAAAGCATTGCAGTAAATAATTGTTAGTCGTTTGTTAGTGATACATGTACGTTAAGTCTCCTAGTACGCATTAATTAGAGCAAGAGGGCTTTTTTGTTTGCTGAAAAATGGCAGAGTTTCTGCACAGCCAAAGCTCTTCACATTTTCTTCGGCAAAAATTAGTACCGTACACAAGATATTTTTCGCAGTGTTCCATTTTTCGCGGTATTTCGATGTCACTTAGAGACCGCGAATATTAAAATCTCGAAATAATTTCCTGTTTCTTACAAAGTATCTTCTGTGGACACAGTGTTCAAATAGCTGGTTTCTGTTTGCTTCAGTAATTGCTGGTACTTGTCACTTGAACCAGTTCTTTCATTAACCTGGGCTGCCGCAGGTTAGTGAACGAACCGGCTCAAGTGAAAAAGAAGTAGTTTTGCTTTTCACGCACGTTGCTAACCGCGAAAATTAAAAATCGCGTGAAAATTAACGTGTATACGGTATTTGGTTAATAACACTCCAGGAGAATTAACAAATTCTTGCCTCACGGCTTAGAGCCCACGTTAGAAAATGCAAATAGTGTAGACCCTGATCAGATGCCGCAACATGCGGCATCTGAACTGGGTCTGCACTGTTTGCCTATGTCCTATGAGTTAAATTTTGTATCGCTGCTAGGGCAAGGGGGGGGGGGGAGTATTTATAACATGTGCTGGCCTATTTGTTTTTTTATGTTTTTACCTAACCATTTCACCCATTTCAAGCATATATCACGAAAAATGAATCAGACACACCGCAGCTTCAAGTAGGTCTTCTCCTTAGAAAACGCGGCTTCTTAAGGTAGTCTATTGCAGGAGAACTCTGTATTGCTTTTGTCCAAACAAAACAGAGATATTGTTCGCTCAACCTTGGGGTAGCTTACCGCTAAATATTAATGAACCGCCTCTTTAGGGGAGAAGCTTCAGTCAGGAAGAGAATGGTAAGAATAGCCACATTAGTCATATAACTAGTGTTAACAACCGTTAAATAAAATAACAGACCTAGATGAAACATATTAGATGGTATTTAATAACTTTCAAATTGATTTTTTTCGCTGTAGACCACTGAAGTATCAGACAGTTTTATAACTTTACCCAGTACTAAAATGACGCGCCAAATGTACTGCAAGCGCTGGGGTTACATGTTCTAGTTGAAAGAGCGGCCTCCAGAGCAGGGAACATGTGCTTTTTTCTTCTTTAAACCATCGGATAGAGTCGGTCTTAAAAATGCGGTTTTAATTTCGAGTTTTAGAGTGACTAGCTTAAACGTTATTTCTGTTGCCTATGTAAAATAATCGGTCACAAGCTACCTATACAAATGACACTAACTACCGTAAAGATCCTATGTTTTTCAGCAGATAGGTCTGGACAAATAGTAAAAACTGAGATCAGAGTGCTTCTTAGGAACGTTTCTGATTTGCCCTTCCATATGCATATTTTTTGTGGCATTACTTTATGGTAGAACCAAAATAACCGGGGAATAAACAGTAGGGCAAGGGCCTGCTTTGTTTGCAGCAGGTGCAAAATGGGGGCTGTCTGTTTATTTGGGTTTCCCAGATTTTTTTTTTTACTTTAACATTGTTTTGCAAGGAAATGAAACGATGAAAATTTTGTATTTTTGTCTCATTCTGTAACATACAATGTCAGTTTTTCTGAAATAATATGCATGACAATGCCCCATCCATCAAATATATTTTTCATGACTTTTTTCATGAAATTAAATTTTCTTCCAATTTTAAAAAATGTAAAAAAATACTTATTATCAAGATAGGTGCATTCTTTTTTTACCGGTTTGTTCTAAATATCCTATGGTTTAGATTATATGAATCGCAGACATGAAAGTGCATTCATATGCTGGAAATATGAATTGAAATAGAAACTGTGTAAAAAAGTGTGTAGAAATACAAAATTTTGATTTTTTAGAAAACGAAACGGTAAAAATATTAATTTTCTTATCCAAGTGTTTTATAGCGCTGTGGGTTATTAGGCTGGCAAAGTAGTTTGAATGCCCCACCAATATTCTTATTTAATATCCAACTACCTTAAAGTTTTTAACCACCAATGTTACGACCCGCCCTGGTCATGCACCTCTCTTGAACATTCTGCGGTTTTGTACGACGAACGAACGTTCGATGAGGTTACCATCTTGTGTGTTTATACGGCCCCAAGGTGAAAATTGAGTGAGTGAGTGAGTGAACTCGGGTTTAACGTCCCACCAACAACGAGGTAATCTGGAGACGGGGCCTCGGTTCAAAGTCTCATCCGAAAGACCGGAGAAGCGGGGAATCGAACTTGCGACCCATGGATTGGTAGTCCGGAGTGTTATCCACTACACTACAGCCGCTCCTAGGTGAAAATGGAAGTGACGTAGTTTTATTGGCAGTTTCTTGAAATAAACAAGTCTGTAAATTTTTCAGTGGTTCCGTTAATTGATCTGCTAATATCAAAGACGCTCTTTCGGACACAAACTTTCACTGAAAAAAGTTCTATAGACACTTATCAGTAAATATTTAGCAAGAATTTGATATTCCCCCCCCCCCCCCCAACAAAAAATAAAAATAAAAAAGATTATTTTGCTTCCATCACTGTCTGTCATTCAACACAGACAAGAAAGGGATATGCCCATGCCAATGAAAACTGACCATAAAATCGCATTTTTCGCATACTATTTTCACTTAGTCTTACGGACCAGACAGATTGTTTGACGGTGACTGTTGTTACTACTTGAAAGTGGTAACAAGCAAGATGGAAATCAACCAGCAACTAGCCTGTTTTAGAACTTAATAAAATTTATTTCAATGTACGTCAAAGTAATACAGTCTTTATCAAGAAACATCAAGAAAAATGTAATTTACTATACCTTGTTTTATACTGAATGTCTCTCAGAATAGTTTAAACACAAGTCATTTAACAGTTTCTGATCCCAGAAGATAAAGTCTGTTGTATAAGCACAAAGATCCAAATTAAAGAATAAATCCAGGAATGAAAATCAAAAAGCTATCCAATATATTTAAATTCCGGTTTAACTTATTTAAGCAAAGACTGGTGAAAGTTTACAAAGATAACTAAATGAAAATCTGTGCTCATTATACATTATCTAGGGATATTCAAGAATTAGAGAGAGATACATTTTACCAGAAAGTTATCAAATTTGACATAATTTTATATGAGAAGATTCTTAATGTTTACAAATGGAAGAAGTCAAAGTACCCGAATCATAAGTCCGAAGTCGTAAGTTATTTTAACATTGACAGTTCCGGAATATTCTAGATACACAGACATGGATTCCAAAATAGAGGTTTGATCAAGTGCTCGCGAAAAGTGAGCATCACCTGCCTATTATAATACACCGCTATATTTATGTATCAGGGGAAAAACGTCAGTGAAAATAAAAGTTCGGTATTTGAAACCTTAACTAAGCTTCGGCTGAAGCCATCAGATCGGAAATTAGTTTAGAAACGGCCACATTGTAGGGATCAACGAGGTCATGGTGTATCCCATAATACTTTTTAACTGTGGACACAAGCTTTACTGTATGATAAGCTTGTGTCAACAGTTTAGGGGTACGTAGCTTCCCTCTTTCAATAAAGTCTTGATATTTGAAACAGACTAGCATAGCGGACTAGCTGGGAGGCATAAATTCCGTTTGCATGTGCCGAAGAGATATTACTACTCAAAAATGGAAAGTTAACGATTACAACAGAAAGTTCTACAATTTTCTTCAGTAAAGAAATTAGTTATTCCAGAAACTTCTCTAAACTTCCTGAAGCTTTAATAACATACTTTTGACAATTGGGAGCAAATTTCAGAACTTTCTAGACAATTATTCCTATTTCGGGCACATTCTCAAGTGTCCCCAAATCTCCAGAATGCTCTAAAGTCGTGACAATGTAAAACACTTGTTAATTTTCCACCCATAAAATATCTTTACTGCCAAATCACGGTTTAAGAAAATGTTTACACCATTTAAACACCATATTCATAACACTTCCCCTGTTCAAGGAAAAAAAAGTTCATTTTTGCAGGTGTGTACAAAAGACATTTGAGCCGCGACATGAGAAAACCAACAATGTGGTTGTGCGCATAGCAATGACTCAGATCAGCCTGGGCAGCCGCGCAGCTTGATCAGACTCTTCCTTAAGTGCTCAAACGGTAGCTAAGGGTCTAAGCTACTTTCATGCGGACAGCGAAGACTCTGATCAGACTGGGCGGATGCCCAGGCTGACCCGAGTCTGCGCTGGGCGCACAACCACATTGTTGGTTTTGTCGTGTCGCGGCTCATTTATGTTCGGATATCTGCTATTAAGAAAGTATAAATAAACGAACTTTTAAACAATTTAAAAAAAAAAGAAATAAAATGATAAAAAGATGTTGGCAGTGAAACAAAAAATCTATTCAAGTTTAGTCTAGTCTAGTCTAGTGTATCCTATATGCTTGCAAGATCGTTTGGGCATCACAGATAACGTTACAACAATCCCTTTTCATCTAATTCTGTCTTCGACTCCTAGCAACGTCCATCCCTTTTCAATCTTAAATATTGGATTCCAGCCTCATTTTCTGTCCACCTTGTCTTGTTTGTTTTAATTTCACTAGAATCGGCGTATTTGCTAAGCCGGAAAACCTCGAGACGTGTCCAATGCAAATTTCTTTTTCTTGACTATACTCAGACGTTTGACATTTTCTCCAATGGCTGGATCTTTCTTCAAAATACGTTGCTAGATACATGGTCCTTCTGAGAGATGTGAGCTGCCTTCAATAGCACCTCGTCTTAAATGCCTGCTTTCTGTTTTCTTACTGTACTTCCAAGGTCCATGACTCACAGACATACAAAAATATGTATAAGACAAAGAAGCGCACCTGTTTGACATTTGACCGAAAAGATTGGTTCTTACTTCTCAAAGTTGGCATCAGCTTTCTTAGAGCTGCAGTGGTTTTTGCAAACCTTGGGGTAACCTCCACTTTCAGCCAGCATCTGAGATAATTATTCCAAGGTACTGCATCTCGATTTAACGGGCCATAAAACTCATGACCACACGTTTAATAATATTTTGTCGCGTACATGTAATGTTATTGACAAAGAGCGTGTCACCAACGTTTTTTCATTGAAATAAAGTTTATTTTGAAGCGATAAATCTGATTTATAAAGGGTCATATGGTAAACAGAATCTTACACTCTTGGCCCTTTCATATGGAATTTATGAAACTCGGTGAAGGTTCGTTTCATAAATTTTATAATAAAATGACCACTCTGGTAAGATCCTCTATTTAAACATTGTCTATGGACAACTGAGCCCAATGCAATAAAACATAGCAAAGAGACAGCTCTTGGACAAAACCTAGTGTTGTTTCTAGCTAGAATTGTAAAAGTAACTTCAACCGAGGTTCATTCGATCTTCCATCAGCTTCATGAATCGATGATCGATCACGAAATTTCAGCTTTGTCCAACCATCACTTTATAGCATTCATTGTAAAAAAGTTAATTTCCTTTAGACGATAAACTGTTAAGTTAAACCTTCTTGATTTTCCACCGTTTTTACAAAGAGAACAAGTTTGCGACGTTTTGATTGCTACCCCGGACAAATAAAGCCTTCAAATCCTCATACATACTTTGTGACGTCTTTGATGCTGGAATCCTTTTCGCAAAGGGATAATCAAGGAATTAGCACTTGGGATTATAAAACAAAGCTTTGTCAAAGCCGGAGCTAGATGCCCTGGGAAGTGTTATGCATTGCATAACTGCTCATGAACAGACAGACAGACACACACACACCAAAAAAACCCCAATAATTCTGATGTTGATAAATTTGAGCCGCGACACGACAAAACAAACAAATTGCGTCTGCGCCACCCGCAAACTCAGATCAACCTTGGCATTCGCCAAGTCTGACCAGATTTTGGCTGTGCGCGTGGAGCGTGGAACTTAGACCCTTAGCTACCCTTTAAGCGCACAGTTAAATATCTGATGAGTCTTGGCGAATTCCGATCTGGGTCTTTCTTTGAAACACATGCCGCTATGTTTGTTTTGCCGTGTTGCGGCTCATACCATTGTCCCCCCGTCCCCTCACCGTTTACTTCGCAATGGGGTCTGCCGCTCACGGAAATAATTAAGTCCTAAATTTCTTTCCTTCAAGAGTTAACCTCCATTGAGAAAGGAATCGAAAATGAAAATGGCTGAATTGGAAACCCTGAAAATGTTATTGTCTGTCTTTAATAACTTTTGAATTGAATCTCCAATTCATGTTGATGAAGGTAAGTTTTTATTTTATTCTATCCCATAACCTTTAATACTAGGCCGTTGGGGCACCACAGATGACTTCGAAACAATCCCTTGCCACCTTGTCCTGTTTTCAGCTGCCCTAGTTGAGCTGGCAAAATCCATCCCTTTCCACTTCTGTCTATCTCTTCTTTTTCCTTTCACTGTGCCCTGTAGAATAGTCTCTGCTAATTTAAAAGCAGAAAACCTTGAGACATGGCAAAACCACCCTAGTTTCGGTTTCTTGATCAGCGTCGGGAGTTCATCATATTCTCCAATGGCAGCTTGGAACTTTCTGCGAACCTCCTCATTGGTTATATGGTCTTTGCACGTAATGTTCAGTAACCTTCGGTAGCATCTCATCTCAAAGGCGTTCTGTTCTCTGACTCTGCTGTCAAGGTCCACGATTCACAAGCATACATGAATACGGAAATGACAAGGGAGCGCATACGTTTTACCTTTGATCCAAGAGATATTTTGTTAACTCTCCAAATTAGTTTCAGCTTGGTACGGGCTGAAGTGGCTTGTCCAATCCTTGAGGGAACCTCCTGTTTTGAGCCATTATCTGAGACAACAGCTCCAAGGTATTTGCAGCTAGTTACGGTACCCAGCTTCTGCTCTTTTACCTTGATCTCACTCTGGGTGCCGTCTACGCTGTTTGTCATCAGTTTGGTCTTCTCAGCACTGATCTCCATCTTATACATTGTGCAGGTTTTGTCGACACTTTCAACTAGGGCTTCTAGTTGCTGCTCTTCCTAAGCTAGAGCGTCTATGTCATCGGCAAACCGCAGATTGATAATGTTTCTGCCGCCTATGCCAACTTTTCCGTCATGTTCTTCCAGAGCATCGGACTTGATCCGTTCGAAAAATGTTGAGGATGGTAGGTGACAGAAGATTTTTTTTCTTTTCTTACTCCAACTGTTGTTCTGAACCATTTTCCTGTGCTGTATTCATCAGGACTGCACTTGTAGCCTTGTCGTATAGATGCTCAACGGTAAGAACTAGACTTGCACTAATATTGTACTTCCGCATCATGGCTCGTAAGGCTGCGTGCCATACCCTGTCAAAGGCTTTTTTTAAAATCAGTTAAGACATGGTACAGATTTTTCTGATGTTGGAGATACTTTTCAAACAGGATTCTGAGATTGAAGATCTGTTCTATAGTGCTCCTCACGGCTCGGAACCCAGCCTTTTTTACAGCGATTATTTCTTTGGCTTGTGTTTTAAGCCTTTTCAAGTTGACTTTCAGCATGACTTTGCTTGAATGACTGATGAGGTTGATGGTTCTGTAGTTCTGGCAGAACTGTAGGTTGTCCTTTATAGGGAGTGTAAAAATCAGCGACTGAGTACATGGGGCAAGTTATTTTCCCGTTCTCCAGATCCTGTTACAGATATCTGTTAAAACATCAATCATAGTCTGCAATACATGTTGATGTAGGTAAGTTTAGAGTCAATGTAAAACGTCAACCATTTCTTTATGTTTGATTTATTTATTTTATTTCATATATATATATATATTTATCAAAAATGGTTTTAAACTTATGTAATAGTTTCCTTGTTTACATTCCCCGTACCTCCAAGCTGAGTCGATGCCATCAATGTATCGATGTACATAATATTGTCATTCATACTTTAATGATACTGTATGGGATACTTCTAGCTAGTATTGCTACTTCTCGATACGTAAATATACCACTTTGTCAGCATTTTTTTACTTTGCTTTCAGACACATTTTTCCTATTACTGAGGGGGGTACCACATATAATTGCTCCCAGTAAACAGTAATTAAAGCCATAGCTCACTAGCTCACATCAAAGGCTTATCCAGGCGATTATTAGGGGTTTATGCCTTGGGGCGCGGGGGGGGGGGGGGGGGGGGGAGCGGGAGGGAGCTAATATGGGAAAATTGCTGTTATTTATTTTTTGTATGCATCTAATTGAAAAAAAAATAAAGTTAAGATGAATAAATTGTTCAAAATGAACAAAACCTGGATATTCTTTCAAATTACCTCAGGCCCGGATTCAGACCATAACATACTGGTGGGGCTCTGGATAACTGATAACTGGCGGGGCTGAGAGGTGCCGAGAGCCGAGATATATCTTGGAAGTGGGATGGAAGGGCGGAGGGGAGGGGTGAGGCTTGAAAATATATGACATAATAAGGGATCCATTGGATGAGAATTTTTGGTGTCTTTTTGCCTTGAAATATATCTTGTGAGATCTCATTAGAATCGCCTCACCGAGGCGATTCTAATGAGATCTCACAACATATATTTTAATCTTACCGGGTCCAGGTGGCGGGGCTGAAGCCCCAGAGCCCACCCCCTGGATCCGGGGCTGTACCTTATTCTGGTCTGATGTAAATTACTTGTTTAATAGTTAGATCCGTTGGAAGCAAGGGATACATCAAAACAATGAAAATAGCAAACTCGGTTTAATTGAGTCTCTTCATGACCTGTAATGCAACACAAGCCGCACCCCCTAGCAACGGCTAAAGCAGAATTCTGTTTTCAAAATGACTCAAAATGAACTCAATGATCCCATATATACATTTATTATTTGAAACAATTATGGGTTTATCATATGTTAAAGTAAATGAAAACCTGGGCCCAGTTGTTCAAAGCATCATTAGCCTAACAAGCTCGTTAAGAGGTCAACTCGTTTAGTGTTTTACGATTTTATTAACAAATACACTGATATTTTTTGTTGAAAAAAGTGAGAAGCTTTTGCAAAAGCTTCTCACATTTTTTCAACAAAAAGTGTTGGTGTATTTGAGATTTTAACATTTAAAATTTTAACGAAACGTTACATAACGATGGCGTTAGTTTTGAACAACTGGGCCCTGTTGTTTTATCTAGATCAGGATCTTTATTTTATTTTATTTTATTTATTTTTTTTTTTTGGCCTTTAAACTGCGCTGGCTGATTGAAATACTCACTGTTGATATAAATATGTATGTGAACAGTAAATATTGCAATCAGACGTCACATCTGTATAGACTGATCAGGATCTTCATTTTTTTGCATTTGATGAAGAATGACATACTCAAACAGTGTATGAGAACAGTGATGGCTGATTAGACGCGCGCAGGCTGTTCTGAGTCTTTTGTGTGCACGAGTGTTGTAATTTACGAGTACCTATTTACATGGCCCTGTTTTCATTATCAGTTTGTATAAAACCAGAGTCTTCGAATAAAAATGGTAACAGTATTCAACACAGTTTTAAGTGGGTGTTCAAAAATACAGACTGATCCAATCATAATCTGCTTATAACCATAATTTCTTTGTTTCCTCGACAGTTGAATTACCTTTATCTTGCCCATCGGTCCGATAAAGGTTTTCCCGGTCCGATACGTTTATCGGCCCGTCGTTAACGTCAACGACGTCGCGTGAGATACATGTACTTCGACTTTAAAATGGCGAGAGCGATGTTGCAGAACAGAAAATTTCCCATCCTTTCACAGCTTTTATCTCTCTTAGTATCTATCTTAGACATAAAGTGTGACCACTCATTTTCTTAGTTTGATAGAGAGAAACACATTCATAAAACAAATATGAAATGGCTGATTTTTTTGTTTCGCTATAACACGGCAAGCGCTTCAAGACTGCACGGGCGGGAAACATTTCAGATGGCGCAGCGATGCTGTGTGTTAGTAAGACTTATCGTAAGATCCGTCGTTTCATTAGACACTTGTCGTCAGTTGCCTGCCTCGTTTCATTATACAATGAAATATTACACTCACACTCGGGTGTCCCTGCCGTTGTGTTTGCTTGATGCCCTTTTAGGCCTTGGCCTTCAGCAGTAGTAGCAAGTTTTCACAACTTCAAAAATGTTGATTTCTAGCAATTATTTTGGGACATGTTTACCATGTTGCGGAGTTGTGATTGTTTAAAGGTCGCGTTAATTTCTAGATAACCCTGTCTCCATTGACGTCAGTGATGACGTTAGCAAAATTTACAAGAACATACCCAAATGAGATTGAAGAAATGTCAGATAATAACAATATGATATCAGGAAAGCAAAAAATGCATTGCTATTTTACAAATAATTAAGCTATATATAAGTGCAACTTTCAGGTAAATACCTCTTGTACTTTTCTCACAATAATTTCTGCGCTAAAAAATAAAAAATGCATAGGTTCACATTAAAAGGTGTGGAAAAAATATTTGGTCATTTAAGTGGGCAAGTAAAGTGACGTCCTTTCGATATTATAGATTTGAATAAATTGTCAAATATACAATGTGAAGGCATTGGAAAACCACCGATTTCCCTTGTTTGTTTCCGCTGCATAGTTTGAGGGGGTCAAGAAAAGGGAATTGTGTTTTGCGGAGCAATTTGTCATTTTCAAAATACATTTTACCCTGTTTTCTGTCATGTATACGACTCAAAATTCGCACATCAACCCATATTTCATCACCGGTCCGCTTTTGATAATGATTTATGAGTAAACCTTTTTTCAAACTGGTAAGACTATGGCGACTTTAATATGCTAATTCTAAATAGTTTGCAACTTACTTACTGAGAGCTCTCAAAATCCACAGGTGAACTCTTAGGCATGGCATAAAAAATGGACGATTTTACGTAAAAGTCTTATGCCAAGTGGTATGTTAAACCCAAAAGAATCAAAGTATCGTCATAAAATCGCATCGTACAACACTGCTATTATATATTTTTTGGCAATATCTAGTCCTGCCCAGCAGGGTACATTTTACCGTTCATATCAAAACTAGAACTGTCAGAGGATCTGACAATAGCCCCGCTTTGCAGGCTTAGTATTACAATGCATTGTCATGTGAAAGAAAAAAAAAAAAAAAAAAAAATCAATTATCGAATCCAACTAGCCAGCAGATACTAAAGTTCCTGAGAAACTGAATAATGGGATGAATAACAGCCAGGATCCTGATTCTCTATCGCACATTACAAACCAATAATTACACATAGTTTGAACAACGTTAACTGAATAGCGGCATGGAAAACTGTAACAGGAATTTTCGATATTCTAAAAATAGAAAGGACGAAAACTGAATAACGAAATGATGAATAAAAGCAATAATCTCGCTTGTCTATCCCACAAAATATCTACTTTAATGTTTATCTGTATACCAAATATGAAGTGTCTAGCTTATATAGTTCCCGAGATAACTGACCCAAATTTTGTGGAAAAAACAGAAAAAATGGATAGAAAAAATGGATACATAAAAGGAATGTATACAATGCTCCAGGCTCTCTATTCCACAATACAAAAAGGTGTTGTTCTTATGTATAACACGATTAAAGATCGAAGCTTGAATAGGTTCTGAGCAAACAGTGACAGAATGTTTCAGTGCATGAAATAGGAAGAGAATATAAAAATGGATTATCAAATGAAGAATATATGAACAATAAGCCCGAGTAAAAAATCCCATGATACAACTGTCCTTTCTCTATATTTATACCACGTTTGGAAATTCAAGCTTGCATAGTTCCTCTGAAAACTGTGACACCTATTTATCTTGAAAAGAAAGAACAAACGGACAAATAAAGCAAAAAGTAAGAGTAATGAGCCCAATTCTCAAATAACAATTTTTTAACAACTCATTGTCAAAATGTATACTAAATTTAAAGATCCTAGCTTCAACAGCTCCAGAGAAAACTCTGACACAAGTTTTGAATGAGCCGCGACGCGAGAAAACCAATAAAGTGGTTGTGCGTTCAACACAGACTCAGATCAGCCTTGGCATCCGCCCAGTCTGATCAGACTCTTCGCTGTACGTATGACGGTAGCTTAGACCCTTAGCTACCTTTTAAACAGTTAGGAAAGACTCTGCTAAAAATTGGGCGGATGACCAGGTTGATCTGAGTCAACGCTGGGCGCACAACCACATTGTTGGTTTGTCGTGTTGCGGCTCAAAAGTTAATATGCCTCATAGGAACTGAGAGCATGTCCATAATGACAACACATTTCTAAACTAAAGCTATCACAGAAATGTCTTGAAAAAGAATAAAATAAAAACAAAGTCCACATGAAATTTCAAAGTTCATGGCCTTGAGTTCAAAGAACTGAGGGATTGGGGGGGGGGGGGGGGGGGGGGGGGGGGGGGGCAGGATAATTCAACAAAACCACCATGAACCATCATCTAATATCAGTCCCAGTATTAGTATCAACTGACTCCACTGTGGCACTGCTAAATTATGTTTTTATGGATATAAGATTTTGAACAACAACTTTAAGACAAAATTCTTATTCCATGACCTTGACCTCAAGGTCATCCAGTGGGGTAAGTATACAGTAAAAACTCAAATAAATGTGTCTAACATCCGTTCAGTGCATAATGAATCAGTACGCGACTAGAATCCATGACCTCGACATCAAGGTCACTGAGCGGGGTTGGGGTGATAATGTGTAAACTATGTAACTACAGCGCAAATATCAAATGAATCCATCCATTGGTTCTGGAGAAATGGATTAAAAAATTTTTAACCAAAACATCCAATCCATAAAATGACAATTTTCTAAGTCCATGACCTTGATATCAAGATCACTGAGTGGAGTGGGGGTGATACCATTGAAAACTTTAGACCAATAACTAACTACAGTGCAAATATCAAAAGAATCCATTCATGGGTTAAGGAGATATTGGGCTTTGATAACTTGAACCAAAACATCCGGTCCAGAAAAGCTCCAATTTTCTAAGTCTATGACCTTGACATCAAGGTCACTGAGTGGAAACTGGGTGGCACCCTGTAAAACTTTGAACCAATATCTAACTATAGTACAAGTATCAAAAGAATCCATCAATGGGTTAAGGAGATATCAGATATAGGCCTCTAAAACACTTTAACCAAAACGCCCGATCCGGACGCCGACGCCGATGCGGACGCCAAGCCAGGGTGACAACAATAGCTCTTCCTGAACTCTCCTTCATGCGAGCTTAAAATGGATAAAATTAGAAAAATAAGAGCAATGATCCTGAACCTTAATTACCCATTCTCCAAATGTATACCCAAGTGTGAAGATTCTTGCTTGCACAGTACCTGAGAAAACTGATATAGATTTACCTTGAAAAGACAGAAAAAACGGACCATTATTTTGTCACCGTTTGACAGCCAACGTCATGACTTTGAATAAACGTTGAGTCAATATGAGCCGCGACACGACAAAACCAACAATGTGGTTGTGCGCCCAGCGCAGACTCAGATCAGCCTGGGCATCCGCCCAGTCTGATCAGAGTCTTCGCTGTCCGCATGGAGGTAGCTTAGACCCTTAGCTACCCTTTAAGTGTTTTGCGAAAAGTCTGATCGGACCAGGCAGATACCCAGGCTGATCTGAGTCTCCACTGGGCGCACAACCACATTGTTGGTTTTCTCGCGTCGCGGCTCATATGGATCAAACGTTGTGTTTCCGATATACCATTGATGCAATTGCTCTTGCATTACTGAAACAATTCGAGCAAAATTGGATATGTGCACACTTGCATTATAGTGAAACATATTTAGTGTAAGTTTTGTAAAAGTCTATGAATATACTACTTAGTTACAGCTGAATTTGCCTTCTTTTAATGAATTCAAGGGAAATATCTCATGAGGGAAAAACTCATGCACTACAGTAACTGATGTGTTCTAATGAACCTGCATGTGCACACTTGAATTATAATGATACATATGTATTATAAGTTTCATAGAATTTCGATGATTAGTCACTCAGTTATGGCTCATTTTTATTATACATCAATTCAAGGGCGATAACTCATGTTCTACTTAAGTCCGTCTGATGAAAATGACCTGTATCTCCGCGTGATAGCGAGATACATCTATCTAAATTATCAAGAAATTCCAGTCAATAGCTACTTAGTGGAGGCTCCGTACAGACAGACGGAAAGACAGATGGACATGGAGAAAATGTCTCTCTCCGCCTTCTGCGAGGAAAATTAGTAAATTATGAAATAAATATCTGGAACATTTCTTTTGCAACCGCTAGCTAGATTGACAAACTTTTTTCACGACACGCCCCTGACGTCACGTAATATATGAGTAACGTAATTCACACTATACAAACATGTATCTATGCAAGATTATGAAATACATGTAACAAGGAGGATGAACGTCAGTTAAACTTATTTTACTTGTTCCCCTTCTGCTCGTTATAAAGAGTAGGGTAAACATATTCTCTGCAATTAACATATTTGTTAAACTTTAAGAATAAGGATAGCTTAGAACAAAAACATTTCTAGGTATAATTTTCTTATTTCTTTCTCTCGATACTGCACTCGGACAGTAACTAACCATGGTGACAGGCGCAGGGTATGGCGCATAAGTTTCATAAACAAAAGAACAAGTATAATATTTACAGAACCTATGGCACAGCCACACTAATTAAAACTATTTACAGTGCTCAATCCCTGCCCAACCCAAGGCTGACACTATATTGGCCCCCTCAACTGTCTCCGTAAGTCCATTCCAAAATGCAACTGATCTGGGGAAAGAAAGAATGTTTCAGACCGTCTGAATTGGCATTTGGACGGTAATACTGAAAGGGGTGCGATCTCGTTCTCGTCTTCTCTATCGGTCTGAGACAGGTACCTTTCCTCATCAGTTATTGCCTTGTTATTGTACATGTTAGTAGTATAGAATAGAGATAGAGAAGCTGCTGCCGCCGTTCCTGCAGATCTGGTCATTCAAGTTCTTCTATCATATCAAATACATGACGCCAGCGTCTACAGACACAGAGTGCAGCCGCCCTCTGAACTTTCTCTTTTCTACTAATTTCAGCCTGGTTATGGGGGTCCAAACGGGCGCTGCATACTCAAATTTGGGCCGGATCTCATCTTTGTATGCAGCAGCCTTGGTATCCTTAGGAGCAAAACTCAGGTTTAGGCGAAGGAACCCAAGTGCTAAACTTTAGAACACGAGCATACCGTTATACATCATAAGGTCAGCTCACAACAAAAACATTTCTTGATAAACTTTTCTTTACGTAACCATGCTTTTTCAATCTATTCAAGGGGTGATCAGGTCGAGGTGGGTGATTGTGCTGTGTAAATGTCCGTGCCGGGGCGTACTACTAATTCAGAAAATAGTAGGACAAGGGGTCCGCTGCACTTGCAGCAGGTGGGACCTTGGGGTTGTTTTGAATTTTTAGTCTCAGCTATCCCATTTATTGCCTTTCATTCTTCCTCTCGGTCGGAGATGGCTCGATATAGATTGAAATACTATCGCAAAGATCCTTTAAGTCTCAAAGAACCAACCAACTAACCAGCCAATCTGTTTATTAAGAAATGTCTGTCATTAAGCGTTCATACTGCCAACTGGACAGACAAATGTAAGGTGAAAAATTCTCAGGAACTGACACAATTTAATCCCAGATCCAACCCAAGACACCATGTAGGACAGAGATAACACAAAATTAGTCACCACCAAATACAACACCAGCGGCAGACATGTGAACAGCCATTTCCCATGTAGGGTGTCGACGGGCTAGCCTGAACATCACACACAATATATCAATAGCAGACATACCAACTAAAACACATAAAACAACCAAGAAGAACCAAAACAGAACTACCGCCTTGGGACGGCCAGTAATGAAATTACTGGGGGCGTAACCGGTTTGTGGTCGACCAACCCTCGCCTTTTGTTCTGCATTGGTTCATCAGATACTTGTTGAATCACCAGTGTATCAATATTAATGTACTGTTAATATACCTGCTGGGTTTTTGACGACAATTTACGGTGAACTCCCCCTTCTGCCTATTTTATCGCTCCCCTAGAAGCAAAGACTATTTCCAAATCCTTTAAGAGCGGACATACCTTTTGACACAGAATTAACGGACTTTAGAATACTTATTTGTTTTAGAAAATCTGAAAGATCGTTGAAAGAATTCCAGTATGTAATGACATTGAAAAATTTGCGGAGCATTTCATACATTGTTTGACATCCTCCGGAACCAACGACGTCATATGATTAGTACCAAAGCAATTAAGAATTCATATAAATACCAAAGTGTCGTCATTGAAACGTTATTATGCCAACGTACTTAGCACAACAGTTGGTAATTCCGTAGTTTCTATGGTAACAGATTTTTGGTGTTATCTCACTTATAAATTTTGAGAAGCATGCTTGTTTCGAATTATAACCGAGGCTGTATGCCGTGCTCCTCTCGAATTATAAGTGAGATGACACCTGAAATTCATATAATGGAAAAGTTTGATTTTTGTAAACCAATAATTCATTCTCACATAATTTGATTCTTTGCCTCTCACATTTTAAGAATTGCGTCGGTTTCTGAGGGCCTTGGCGTTTATTTTAACTTTCAGAAGTCATTGTTAAAATAGCGTGACTACATGGCCAAAGACCCTCACATTTTGTTTTTTTTTTATTAAAAGTATTTCGGAATCAGACTCGGCGAACTGCGACCCTCAATGAGCAAACAATGTTGCGTCAACGTCATGACTCATTTCATTGTGTGCATGCTGTGTATACATGTAATACTCTTCGGTTATTGTAGTTCTGCTAGTTAGTTTTCTTCACGACACCATCTTACACGACGGATTGTTTTGATATCTAATAGCCGAATTACACAGGGCTGGTTGACACGAGTTTTTGAGGAGCGAGAAAACCCAGTCTTCTAACCAAATTGTAGGGTAGTCAAAATCATCGTCAACTTGACGTCATTAAGATGTCATTCTGCCAAGGTACTAAGCACAACAGTTGGTAATTCTATAGTTGCTATGATTACAGTTCTATGAGGTCATCTCACTTAATATAATTCCAGACAGTGTATACCATTCTCCTCTTGAACTATATGTGAGATGCTACAGTGGAAAAGTGTGATTTTCTGAAACATATAATTCATTCTCAAATACTTTAATTCTCTGTGAAACATGCTTTTCTCTATTTATTAGATGTGGACGAGGTATTCGTTACATAAGTTTAATTTGCTCTAGCAGCATGAAACAAAATTATTGTGAGGTACCGCTGTAAGCTTCCCGCCATAGTTTCGTCATTGTAAATGACAGCGATTAGCCAACTTTAAACCAACAAAACATCTTTGAGTTTCTCATAACAAGGTTCGAAAGTCGATTTGGGTCATTTTAGTTGCCATCTAAAATGACCTACTTTCGATTTCGTAAACAATGGGGAAATGGTAAAAATAGAATATACAGCCGTGGAGTCCGCTCCACTGTACCGCTTTTGTTTATATTGCATCGCTCAACGGGAAACCAGAAAAGGAAAACTGTTTTTCGTTTTTCAAAAAGCTGTTTGCTACATGTAGGTATATGGATCAAGCTGTGCACATCAACTCATATTTTATCACCAAACGGTTTTCATAATCGTTTTTACCACTTATAGGACTATGGAGACTTTAAGCTTTTGAGGAATGCCCTCCCATCTTGCTGTCACAAGATAATACCGAGCATTTTCGACTAAGAAAAATGTATGTGCTGCTGATAATTTTCCCGTGATCAAACTTTATCGAGATGTTTTGACCATAAAAAAGGAAGTTATGTGAGAAGATTGTTTCTGTCGCTTCCGTAACGTAAGTGGATTACGATGGACGCCCGTCTGACGGTGATCGATCACAAAAGTTCGCCATTTGCACTTTGTTCTCTAGTCAGGAAATAAAACTATTAAAAATATAACATCGTAAACAGAGGCCTTATTCCAATTGCGGAAAATAAATAGTTTATTTATTTACTTAATATTTACTGTTCTATAGTTTTTTTTATCTAAATATATAAACGGCGCAACTATAATAGAGTGAATTCTATCCAAGATACCTTAAGTCTACCCCTGCAAATCACTCAAAAGTATCTTGAACATTGGCCGGTAACTCACCTGAAACTAAAGGGTTTGGTGTTTTGCCCTATTGTTTGAAAAAGAAAATGTTAATGAATGTCATCGAAACTGCACTAAGCTTTCCAATGATATTAACCATGTATACGAAAAAGCTTTGTTTGTTAAAATAGCTTTTAAAGGATGTTTACTCAACTTCCGTGAAATATGAACTTAAGCACCTTCTGCACTTATCCCTTTTTAATCATATTTAATAAGCCCAACAGGAAGGCAAAATCATTACGGCACGTAGCCATTTCAGTGCTACGTCGCGCGGCCTCATCCGAGGTAGATACCACAATAATTGTTTCTACATTTGGTGCGCGATTCGAAGTGTAACATTTGATTTTTTTAATTCTAAATTATTTACATATATAGCATTTACAAGAAACATACTTGAAAACAGATCTGCTAACAGCCCAGCAGATACATGACGTTGAAATGACATCATACTGACGTCGATGCGACGTATAACTTTGCATCGACGTCAGTTTGACGTCATTTTGAGTCATATGCAGCAGACACGTGATGTTGAAATGACGTCGTACTGACGTCGATGAGACGTAATGACGTCGCATCGATGTCAGTGTGACGTCATTTCAACGTCATGTGCCAACTGGGAAGCGTCAACCGCTTAAACAACTAACTATCTCCTGCAAAATAAATAGCAAAGTGAGTGGCAATCGCAGAAATAAGCTTGACTAACATGCACGTACGATTAAAGTATAGATCTAATTTAACTGAGAGAGAGAGAGAGAGAGAGAGAGAAAGAAAGAAAGAAAGAGAGAGAGAGAGAGAGAGCAGAAGGATCTCGCCATGGACAATATCCTAACATGCATACGACATCATGTAGTCGTTAATGGGGCAGACAAACTCATTGAGGTACGCAGTTATCATACCCAAACTTGCATTACTCAACGCTTTACAACTCATGGTAGGTTAAAATTTCTAGGCTGTGAATCTTCTAGTTCTTTCCTACATGTATATTTTGCACTGCTTTAAAGATTTCATCATTCCGATCTTTACATACTTCATTAATGCCAAAAACAAGGATGTCGGGCGTTATGGGTGCGTTTGTGGGTACAATGTGCCAGACAGTCGTTAAGGTGGTGATAATCACTGATTTGGGACAAAGACAAAAATATGCATAAAATACTCAAAATAAAACAGATCTTTCCAAAACTTAGCAGATGCCTTCTGTATGTTGTTTCTCATAATTTAGAATCCCAAAATGCAGCATTTGTTAATAGTAAAAAGTGTTTTTATAAGAGAAGATCAAATGGGTAATTTTCTGCGAATAAATCTGAAAAAAATAATATCATTATTGAAAATATACTAAGTGCTTAGAGTACCTTGTTGCTTAATGGAGAGCGTCCTAGCAATTATTTTTTCAAACTCTTTCACACATTATCAGGCTGAGCGGATGAAAAAAGATGCAGTCTGTGTCCAATTTTTTTGGTCAAAACACACATGTGAGACAGGTGAGACTATTTTAACAAGGTTGAACAATTTCATCTACACACCACTAATCATGTCAGTAATGTATTATTTATATTGTAGATGTTAACATAGGTATGCTTGCCTACCCTATATTTAATAAATGCGTCCAGTGTACATTTACTTTGTACATGGTTGAACATTTGAGAAATAGCTACCGTTTTCGTCTGGTCTACATTACAATTTGAGAAAGAGTTGGAATAAATAATTGCTAGGTAGCTCTTCATTATGCAATAATGCACCTTCAGCACTACGTAAATTTTCAATAACGATATTATTTTTTTCAGATTTATTCGCAGAAAATTACCCTTTGATCTTTCCTTATAAAAGCGCTTTTTTAAGCAGCATGTACGTCTATTTTGTATTATAAACTGTAAAGAACAACAAAAATAAGAAGTCTGCTAACTTTCAGGGAGATACGTTACTTTTTTTTATGGTTTTATGCAGATTTTTACATTTACCATAAATCACCACCTTAACATGCCCATACGCATTAAGTCACATTTTGAACAAGTAAGAAGATAATGACTGTTGTTTTCATTCATACCACATGTACACTTGATTTTGACTGTATATCTTGTTTCTGATGTACATAATGTACCCTTTGTTTACAGATAGGAGTGCGAAAAGAATGCAGACACAGACCTGGATGATCTTCTAGGGTCTGTACTCTTTGATCAGGGTCTACACTGTTTGCAATTCCATCTTTTCGCCACATGTTTGCAGTCTAAAAACAGACACTTAATTTCTAGAGCATTTGAGCCGCGACACGAGAAAACCAACAATGTGGTCGTGGGCCCAGCGCAGACTTAGATCAGCCTGGACATCCGCCCAGTCTGATCAAAGTCTTCGCTGTCCACATGGAGGTAGCTTAGACCATTGGCTATCCTTTAAGCGCTTAGCGAAGACTCTGACCAGACTGGGCGGATGCCCAGGCTGATCTGAGTCTGCGCTGGGCGCACAACCACTTTGTTGGTTTTCTCATGTCACGGCTTATTTTTCCCATACTTTAGAATTTTAACGGTACAATCAAATATATTTCCCTCATCATGTTAAAAATGATAAACAAACAAACTAAACAAAACAAACACAATTCATTTGTTAAGCGTGACTTTGCGGATAAAGGACGAGCGTATGCAATACCATTCGTGTGTGTCCGGATCCGCGTGTATGTCCCCATGCATGTGCGCCTTCTATTCACCTGTCGACTTTAGCTCAGGTTTTAAGTAACTACAAGGGCTAGAGTATATAAACTTGCTCTAGAGATGAATCTGGGGATGATCTTTTGAAAGCAGCGATGCATATCGGATCATGACATAAATTTTGCGGTTGACTGAACATAGAAAATATTCACCTGTTGCGCTTAGCTCAGTTTCTAAGTAACCCAAAGAACTAGTCTCCAAACTTGCATCATAAATACAGCTGGGGAATGACCTATATTTACCGGTTGAGTAAACATAATGAAAATATGCTTCTGTTCCGTCTAGCTCAGTTTCTAAGTTACAAAAGGCATTCATCAATTGTTGATATGAAATAAACTTGCTCCGTAGATAGAACTGAACGCAGCTTTGTATATTGGACCATGACTTATATTTCATGCTCGGTTTAATAAAGAAAAAAAATAATGACCTGTTGCGTTTAGCTTAGTTTCTAAGTACCACGAGGGATAGATTCTTCAAGCTTGCTTCATAGACACATGTGGGAGAGATCCACTGGGAGTGTTGATGCATATCGGGCCATGACCTATATTGCATGGTTGATTGAACATAGAGAAGATATTCATCTGTTGTGTTTGGGTAAGGTTCTTAGTAAATACAAGGCCAGAGTCTTCAAACTTGCCCCAAATAGACATATGTGGTAGATCCACTGCAAACAGCGATGCATATTAGAGATAGTGTCCTCAAACTTGCTACACTGGAACATCTAGGGAAGAGCTTCCGAAGGCTGCAACACATATTGGGTCATAAGCTGCATTTCATAGGCCAGTGACTATCTCGAAAACTGTGGATGTATGAACATGATAGATTGGGATATGGACTCAGTATGACCCGAAGTTTGACATCACACTAAAAGTAGGTCAGAGTAACCTTTATTTCACGGTCAGCGATTTGCCTTCAATTTCGAAGACTGTTTGATGTATGAACATGACAGCTTTGGGTAATAAGTCAGTTGACAAAATATTTGACCCAAAACTAAAATATCACAATGACCTATATTGCATGGTTCAGTGGTTTTGCCTTATATCTTGAAGACTATCTGATGTATGAACATGACTGTTTGGGATTATGACAACATGACGCGATGTTTGACCTTAACTAAAAGTAGGTCACAGTGACCTTTGTTTCATAGTGCATTTAGTTTGCCTTATGTCTTTAAGACTATTTGATGTACACAATTGATTCTTGGGATATTACTCAGTATGGCCAAATGTTTGACCTCAAACTTATACTTTGTCACAGTGAACTATATTTTGTGGTTCAGTAATTTCTGCCTTCTATCTTTAAGTTGTTTTGTTTATGAACGAATACGATTGCTTAAGATTATAACTCAGTGTACATGTTGTAGATCAGTGTGACTTATATTTCATCTCCATTGATTTAGCTTTATATTTTCAGGCCTTTTCCATGGATGTGCATCAGACTTAACACCCCACGGTTACTACCGTTTAAAGACCAGTGACTCCCGGGTCATAATATTATGACCGGGGACCGGGTCATAACATTATGACTCCCCGGTCATAATATTATGACTACCCCACGCGAAATAAAATGACTCTCGCAAGGAATCATGACACCCGTAGGAAAACGACTCCAGGTCATTATTGCTAAAGACCAAAAACCCGCCATTCTACTATGACCCCCTCTATACAATGGAAAAGACTATTCTTATTTTGAAGACATTTTCAATATGCCAAGAAAAAATGGTGTCATGGAAATCATCAGTGCAAGAATGTGACTGATAGCCATGGTGTAAACAGATATATTCATATTCCAAGCCGGCCAAAGGTAAACCTCTTCACTTCCGTTTTACTTGACTCTGCACTTTTAGAGATTTTTTTGGTTGATCAACCCAATATGCAGTGGTTGCGCCACCAGTAAGCACAGTGCCAGTAAGCTATGCCGTACCGACGTGTTTTTTATGTCGTTCCCACGCTTGAGTTAGCTATATGTCGTTTCAAAGTGTTAGTATAACAAATTAGATTTTGTGTGATTTCGGGTAGTTTGAGTGCTGGAGCAAAACAACAAATCTTACATCAACACATGTACCATCAGTTAAAAATAAACAAACATCTATTTATCTTAATTTGTGAAATTGCTTTCTGAGGTGATGACCTAAATCAGGCGCGCAACACATTGTCTTGCTATGGCTAATATTAGTTTCCAGTTATTTTAAAATCTACATTCTGTAAAGAATAATGAGCGGGGATCAAGATTTTATAGTTATGATCGGAGGGCTCATCATTTTGTAATAGGAGTCAGTATTTTTCCTTACCGCCACGGCGGTGAGGAATCTAGTGTTCGCTTTTCATCTCTGACCCTGACGATTGGTCAAGGATGATAGTCATTACAACTGATCAGATACAGAAGTACCAGAAAAGGATCTGCACGGACACAGTCTTGTAGTGCCACTAAGTGCCGAAACATTTCTAAAACAAGCTCCCAGCAGGCACACAACATTGAATTATCATTGAATGAACGTTGATAGTAGTAAGGACTGACACCCTGGCCCCGTTTTTTCCCATGTATTTTTACATAGACTTTTGGCCTGAAAAAAACTAAGTCCGCACGGTCGCCTAGTGTAAAAATACATGGCCGGGGCCAAAGATGTCAATCCATGAGTTAACTTCCTCAGGCTAGTAAGTCTGTGTTAGGCCCTTTTAAAGCCGTAAAAGTCATGTTCCTAGGCTCGCAGAGCTGTTCCTAGGACGATTCAGCGTCATTTTCCCACAAGAAATAGCCGTGGGATCATGCACGCAACTTTGCGGGACGTTGTAGGAAGTTGGTAGGATCTGTAGGAGCACACAAGAAAACTTGCGGGATCACGCGACGTCTTTGGCCAGTTGTGACGTTATGTTATAGGAAGTCTGTAGGAACTGTAGGATCCCATAAGAATTCTTTGCGGGATCACGCGGCGTCTTTGGCCAGTTGTGACGTTATGTTTGTACGTTTATGACGTCAGTTATTTCTAGCCGAAGTAAACAAGACGTTGGCCGCCATAGAAGCTGCGCTTATCACATTTTAAAGGGAAAATAGCAACCCCCACATATCCACACTGTAATTGTGGAGTTAATGTGGATGATGTGGATTTGATGTGGATGTTGTGTGGATGTTTTGTGGGGTCTATGTGGATGATGTGGATGTTTTGTGGAGCGTATGTGGATGATGTGGATTCAATGTGGATGTGTTGTGGCTAATGTGGATCCACAATGTGGAGTTTTCGCACGTCCATATCTACACATTCGACAGTGTGGATTTGATGTGGATGTTTTGTGGATGTTGTGTGGAGTTTATGTGGATGATGTGGATGTTTTGTGGATGTTGTGTGTAGTTTATGTGGATGATGTGGATTTGATGTGGATGTTTGTGTGGATCATGTGGATCCACAATGTGGAGGTTCCACACGTCCACATCTACACATTCGACAGAGTGGATGATGTGGATTTGATGTGGATGTTGTGTGTAGTTTATGTGGATGATGTGGATTTGATGTGGATGTTTTGTGGATCATGTGGATCCACAATGTGGAGGTTCCACACGTCCACATCTACACATTCGACAAATTAGCTTAGTCTGCCCTTGTCCTAGCTTATTTCTGAAGTATGCGAACTGACAGAGATGTTCAGGCACGTGCAATTTAGCGGCTATAAGTAAACAACGTATGAATGGTTGTATTTCCCGTTTTTTGTCAATGAACAGCTGTTATTGTACAGTCTAAGGGCACTGCATGGGCATGCCTCTAAGCTTTTCCCGTATCACCTCTGATACTGATATGAACTTGATCGATGAAGGATTTGGCTACAGGAACGTAATGCATATTGACGAATTCTTTGTTTGACTGTTGTGAGGCTTTTGACGTTTCGAATGGTACGACTCTCAAAATAGGCGCAGTCACGTCTCCTACGTAAGTGTAACTGGCAACATCAGAGTACACTTGATATTTGAAAGCATGGCTTTCGTTTGCAATAGGTCTTTCTGACATGCTCGGATTTACTCCAAGAGCTTCCCCAAGAGAAGCTGGAAAACGAACCCTGACCTGCTTTGAATTCTGCGCAATGACTTTGAGACGATTGCTGCTTTTTACATAAGTAATTCGAATAGAAGCATTTATTTTTGTCAATAAAGGTCCATGCTGTGTATCTATTACAGACTGGATCTCATCCACCAAATGCTGAGGAGAGCTATAATTTCCTTCTGGGATAAACAATTATATTCATAACATCCTTCTCCGCCAGCACACAGTTCATTCGCGCTCTGTATTCCCAGATTATTAACTGTTGCCTGGTCTAGAAATGTTAAAAAGAAAAAGTTATTGTTCTCTGAAATGTTCATGACTTACTTCAGATGGCGTGATCATTTCCACTAAAGCAACTTCCCAGTTGTCCTTATCCATCTTGATGGGATGATCTAGTCTGACAGTAAAAGAACTCTGTGTGTTTTTGGAAAAGTATTCATCGAACTGTCACTAAGAAGAGTCAGATAGAAGTCCTTCATACTTAATTAATTAATTCACTGTCTCTCAAGAATCTCAGTCAAGTTCTGAATAACTTTACACGATCCTGTCAAAGACCTGCTATATATACAAATATTTAGGAAGCCTGTTACTGCACTGTGTAGGGCATAATGAGAAAGCCGTTGGGTCACTGTTTCTCACTGAGATTTCCAGAAGTCTGTCAGCATACTTGAGAAATAAGCTAGAACAAGGGACAGCAGAGACTAAGCGAATTTGTCGAATGTGTAGATGTGGACGTGTGGAAACTCCACATTGTGGATCCACATCAGCCACAAAACATCCACATCATCCACATAAGCCCCACACAACATCCACAAAACATCCACATCATCCACATAAACTCCAAACAACATCCACAAACCATCCACATCAAATCCACATCATCCACACTGTCAAATGTGTAGATGTGGACGTGTGGAAACTCCACATTGTGGATCCACATCAGCCACAAAACATCCACACCAAATCCACATCATCCACATTAACTGTATATAAAACTGTCATTTGGTGAGGTAAATCGTCGGTTTTATGGTCGGAAATTTCGTTTTGCGGCGACGCGCAAGCGGAGCCGTAAAACGGAATTTGCGACCATAAAACAGACAATTTACCTCCACAAATGACAATTTTCAATATAGTTATCCCCATTCTAATGCACTTTTTCACATTTTCACCTTTCAAAGTGTATTTCTTTGCACCCATTGCAAGCGCTTTCAGCAGCGTAAAACCAAACGTCAGCCAATGAGGAGGGACGTTTTATAATGACATCGGGTTTGCGACAGTAAATCGCAGGATATACTGTCGCAAATTATTGACGTTCTCCAATCAGACGTCGCGTTATATTTGTAAGTGCATTAGAATGTTGATTCAACGTTGTGTGAGGCCAGATGGAGGTTAGTTCTGTTTGGAAACCACACCTTCCAGCTGATCTAGGAAGTCCTGTGTAAGCGCTCATACAAGTCCAGACGATCCACAGACTAAGTGAAATGCGTAATATGTTGATATGGTCTTCGGTAAAAAGTGTTGCCAACGGTGAGTCAAGCTTTTTGAGAAAGCTTATACTTGTATTACCACAGGGGTCTACTGTTTTCTATAGAATAACGATCGAAGAGTCGTCTATGGGGGTCCTTTTAATTCGCTACACGTGTTTCAACAGTCTGAAAGCTATTAAGATCATTTTCTATCTATAATCTGTCTCATGGGGATTCAACTGCAGATTTTTCTTCCCCAGAGCTCAATTGTTCTGGCCCCGAGTTTATAAAACTTTTTTCATGCTCAACTCAGCTGAGCATGAAATTTTACCTGCTAATAAATTGCAAATTACTGATAAGTACTGTTGTTTTCTTGCTCAGTTTAGCTGAGTATGAAATTTTCTCTGCGTATGAATAGGAAAATGCCAACATTAGTTGGCATTTTCATATTTATCAGCAGAGAAAATTCCATGCTCAGCTGAGTTGAGCACGAAAAAAGTTTTATAACCTCGGGGCCTGATTTATAATAATTGAGTCGCAATACGACAAAGCCAACTAAGTGGAATTTGCGCCCAGCGAAAACACAGATCAGCCTAGGCATCCGTATTTGCTTCCACTTAAAGAGTAGCTAAGGGTCTAAGCTGCCGCCATGCCGACAGCAAATACTGTGATCAGAGTGGGCGGAGGCTCAGGCTTATGTACGTTTTCGCTGGTTGCACATGCCACTTGGTTGATTTTGTCGTGTCGCAGCTCAGACTGCTGAGTCAATGTAAAATAAAGGGAGCAGAGATTTCTATAGGGACAAAGCCCCCAAAAATACGGTACGTGAAAAGAAATTAAAGGCAAACTTACAGAAACGATTTGGGAATTGATAAAAAGGATGTTCACAAGCTAGAAATTATGTGGAAACATGCATCCTTCTTCATTCTCACAATGGTTAGTTCTCCGTAATACTCTTCTGATAATGTCTCAAAATTAAGTTGAGAAAGAGAGAGAGAGAGAGAGAGAGAGAGAGAGAGAGAGAGAGAGAGAGCGCCAAAAACACCAGGCTATAGGCTGCAGGAAGAAAATGATCGTTGACTCATGCATGAATATAATTGTTAACGTACACTTTGGTATTGTTTGAGCATGAACAATAGATTTGAGCCGCGACGCGACAAAACCAACAATGTGGTCGTGCGCCCAGCGCAGACTCAGATCAACCTGGGCATCCGCCAAATTTGATCAGACTCTTCGTTAAGTGCTCAAAGGGTAGCTTAGGGCCTAAACTACATCCATGCTGACAGCGAAGACTCTGATCAGACTGGGCGGATGCCCAGGCTGATCTGAGTCTGCGCTGGGCGCACAACCACATTGTTGGTTTTGTCGCGTCGCGGCTCATTTATGATTCATGATTCCTTGATTTTAATGTAATGGTTTTCTTCAAAGAATTATTCATACAGCGTCACATTTACGAATTTATGAATTGTTTTCTTAAACCTATGTTGCCCCTTGTACATAGTTTACTTGCTAATGATTTTGACAGACTGATTTATATCAATGGATAAGCAAAGCCAAGTAAGTGCACATATTTTTTTTTCTTTTCTAGAATAATATAATTAATTCACACTCTTCTGACAGCGCATGTAAGCATTTGCTAATACAGATGTCGCCTCAAAACAGTCCTTTAGATAACGTCGTAACAGTCTGTGTAAGGTTAGAATTGAAATATTTTTCTCTGCTTGTTAATTACCGTTGATTAACACAAAATGCTGTCGAGCAGATGTTAATATTCTTTCACGACGGCATTCCTGATGCCGTCAGGAATACACATTTCGAAATCTAACTTGACGTTAACGTATTCTTCCCCATTTGAAGGCATTGGAAGCGTCATCATGTGAAACTATGTGATAACTCACGTTGCTAACGTCAAGACGTGCCGAGTCTGCGCATTGATGACTTTGTATATCGACACTTGCTTTTGTCGACGTCCGCCTCGAAAGTAATCCTTTAGAAAACTTTGTTATATGCTTGCATTTACATTCTGTAAAATGTTTGAATCGAAATAATTTTTCCTTACTCTCGCCGAATAATACATATGAGCCGCGACACGACAAAACCAACAATGTAGTTGTGCGCCCAGCGCAGACTCAGATCAGCCTGGGCATCCGCCCAGTCTGATCAGAGTCTTCGCTGTCCGCATGGAGGTAGCTTAGACCCTTAGCTACCCTTTGAGTACTTAATGTAGAGTCTGATCAAATTGAGTGGCTGCCCAGGCTGATCTGAGTCTTCGCCTGTCGCACAACCACATTGCTGGTTTTGTCATGTCGCGGCTCCTATGTTGTCGGACAGATAGGAATATTGATTCACTTCGGTTTCGCCGTCGTGAATCAATATTTCGTGATCAGCCCTCCAACAACATGAGGTAATCAGTGATAATTCACGGGGAAGGGAAATTATTTCAAACGCTATGTGTTAATCAGTGACAGTTCACCGAGAAGGAGACTCATTTCTTAATTATTACAGCCAACATAAGAATATCAGGGCAAGTAAGCCGGGGTTCATATTTTCCCCCGGCCAGCGCAACTACTCTGAGATCAAACTTAACATGAAACTTAAATGGAAAAGATAATGAACGGATATCGAAGAGTAAAAAGATAGGCAATGATCAGGAATTAATAGAATCAAATTCCTCATCCCGCTCTCAAAATCAATAGGGAAAGAAGCACATATACAAGGAAAAATTGAAACAAGTTCAAGAAAGACAAGCACGGTAAAGCGAATGAGCAGCTCTTTCCCAAACAGGTGGTCATTCAGCTACCCTAGTTAAAACCAGCATCAACATCTATTTATATTTATTTTATCTTTAACTAACAAAACAAAAGGCACACTGGGTAGCAAACAGGTTACAAAACCGCAACAATTCAAATATTATGAGATGTTAAGACCAAATGCAATTAACATCGCATGCAAATTTATCTTTTGACATATGTGAGTATCGATTGTGATGACTCATACTCATACATGATTTGTCAACAGTCCGAGTAGGAGAGAATAGTGGCCAAGCGTAGGAAATGCAAACATTTTTCTCGACAAAACGATCGAACGCATTACCTTTTAAAATGGTTAGCAACCACCACTACCTCTCTTTGCACCCTCTTGTAGCCATTCAGTCGCAAAGAAAACAGCCAAATAATCAAACAGAAATTCAACAAAAAACTTATTTTTATGTAACAAACTGTACAGAAACGACAGATAGATTGGAGTGCTGAAAATTTACTAAAAGCAGTAGGTTCGGAAAAATGAAAAATAGGTGCCTTAAGCGATTTAGTTGAAAGTTTTAATTAGTGCCATCAAATCCGGAATAGAATTGTCAACACTGAAAAAGAAGATTCATAAGTGATCCAGCTTGAGCCCCAGCTGGATCAGCTCATAAATCGTCTCTTTCAGTGTTGACAATTCGCTAGGTAGAAGGTGTTTATTGAGACAGATGATTGAAAATTCTTGTTTATTGGGTAACATAATCTTATTGTGCAACAGTTCAGAGGCATTGATGTATCATCAAAGGATATACCCTGCGTCACACATAGGTCCTGGCATAACAGGACCATAAACAGCAGAAAACGCAGGGTGTGTACTAGAAAGTAGAGAATAAATGATTTTACTTATACAAACTGATGGCTACGCGTGTAGCACATGGGCCATAGAGGTCTGGCCCATGATCCAGTTTTGAATGTGTTCTGTTCTCTGCTCTTGAATGAACTCTTTAAGCTTTTAATTTGCTGATAGAGATATTTCAGTAAAAGCATGTATTTTCTTTTCAGGAAAGAAATGAATCATCGAAGTTGAAGGACTTAACTGCACTAGCTTTGCTATAACTTTGTTTTGTAGCAGTTGTTGAAGTGCGATGCATACACCAACCCTAATAGCCAAGGAAGTTACAATGCCTATAACAATATTTATATTTGTTATATCGTTCGTAGCATCAAACGGAGATCTACAGGAAAGAAAGAAGCAGAGACCGCCAAATATAATTGAACCTAATGGTTATTCTCAGTCACGCATGTACATACGACCGAACACTAGGCTACAACTACACTGTAATGCTGGAGGCTACCCACTGCCAACATACAAGTGGTTGATCAACAAAACTCATATCAGCGAGCTTCCGCATAATTTCAATATCTGTAAAGGTGTGCTGACAGTAAATAGTAACGGAACGCTAAACATTGAACGATTCGTGCAAACTTGTAACGGGGACTATCAGTGCATGGCAACTAATCGAAATGGAGCAGTGATGACACGATTTATTACTTTGACGGCTGCAGTTGGTACGTCGTTTGGTGGTGATATACATGCTGAGCGAAAACTTATTGGCTGTTATCAATACCTTATGCTGTCATGCGAAAAGGATGGCAAATTACCCTATAGTGAGCCACCATTAAAAATAATTTGGTACAGGTTTAATCAATCTACAGGTGAAGTAAAGGTTCAAGAAGACAAAAGGATCGTTATTGATCCGCAGGGTAACCTACACTTCTTGTGGATCCTTCCCTCTGACCATAGTTCTTCGTACAGATGTGCAGGCAGAAATCATGTATTACTGACGGAGTATAAAAGTGTCCGAAAGTATGTGATTGAAGTAAAAAATCAGCCATGGTCCGAAAGAGCACCTGAACTAGTACATAATGCTGACGTGGTAGCCAAGGAATACACAAATGCTACACTTCTTTGTCTATTCAGCTACATATCAAGCAACGATTTGAAAGTAACATGGAGGAAGGAAACGAAAATTATTGAAACTGACTGGAATTATGAAATTCCTGCTGATATTCCTTCTGGGAGAACCCTTGTTGTTAAAAATATTCATGTTTCAGCACGAAGGAAATATATTGGAGGGGAATATGTTTGCGCTGGGAAGCTTCCCGGGTATGACGAGGTCAAGGGTGTAGTGGTTTTAAAAGTTGAAGCTCGACCGCATTTTAAAAATAATGGACGCTTGACCGACACTGAGGCCATTGTAGGGCAAGATGCAGAATTTGCTTGTAAAACATATTCGCATGGATCTTGGGAAAACCCCGTTATTTGGATGAAAAATGGAATTCCAATAAATGATCTGTGTGGTGTAGGAAAGACATCATGTTATCAGGGGTGCATCAGCGCAGGAGAGGCTTGTTCGGAAAGACTGTGTAAATATCCAGACTTCTTGTGTGCCGATAAGTCATCGTGCATCCCTGAAAAAATGATATGTGACGGAAACCCCGATTGCAGTGACAATTCCGACGAAAATAATTGCCCTAACAGTCCAGATCAAATATTTGGACGTTTTACGATTGCTGGCGACGGAACGAAGCTGACATTGAAGAATGTGTCTCTGGATGATAAATTATGCATCCAATGTTTAGTAGAGAATGTGCATGGGAAACTTGTTGGGAATGGGTGCCTGAAAGTAAAAGAAAATACTAGATGTGACAATGAAAATGGGAGATGTGTGTCTTGTAAAAATGGATTTTATGGACGATTTTGTGAATTGGTTTGCAGTGAAACATGCATCAAATCCTGTGATCGATTTTCAGGACATTGCGATGCATGTATCACAGGGTACTTTGGAACGTTTTGCAAAATGAGATGCTCTCCTAACTGCAAAAAGACGAATCCGTCCGAACAATCAGATCATCTTAACCTAGAAATCTGTAACAGAAACACAGGATATTGCACACACGGCTGTGCAGAAGGCTGGTTTAATCACACATGTCTTAATCGCTGTAGCTCTACCTGCGAAACAAACAAATGCGATTCTGACAACGGTAACTGTTCATTAGGATGCATCCCTGGGTATACAGGAGATTTCTGCCATATGGAAAACATTGCGAATGCGAAACACGAAACTTTCAACTATCACGGTATAGGAATCGCTGCTGCGGCCACACTAGGTGGATTTATTGTTCTCATGCTTGCACTAGCTCTCTTGTGTTATGGGGTTATCAGAGTAGTTAAAGGCGGATTTATAACTGAGACTTATGAAGTGACACGCACAAGTGCACCTGGAGACCAAACAAATGGTTCAAGTGAAGGATTCTTTTTAGGGTTAGCAGATGACCATTATAACATGATAAGAGAAAGCACTGCTGTTGAGCAAAGCAGAAATACGAATATCGGGCCAGCGCGCGGATCATATGCGAAGATACGGCAAGTGGAATGCATAATGACGGCACCAGTATCCCAATCAGCTACTTCAAGCAATGGAACTAATTCCAAAGAGTGCCCTCAACATATCACAGAAGAACCACCGCCTATACCACCGAAAAATTGGGAAAACAATTCATATGAAGCGTTGAGAGAACACAATATAGATGAGCATCTATACAAACAAAATGCAGGCTGTACCTGTGGTTCCATCATGGGAATGAACGATGCAAAATTTCAATCCTTATCACCGTCTGCATGTAGCGATAAAGAAAGAAAGATAGATGAACCTACTGCTATTCAGTTCGAAAATCTTCTGTTTACGCAAAATAAGGCGAATAGGAACAGCACCGGAGAGGGTCAGTTACAAAATGCTAGTCCAAAGCCAGTTCTAGATAAAGAAACAGATGAGAAAATGAATAGTGGATGCTCACAGCAACCATTCAATTCTGATATTAAAAGCGCTCGAGCAGAGGATGATGATTGTAGTATAGAAGAATTAACCCCAGGATATACTGAAAGTGAAGTCATAAATTCCGCAACCAAGCAGTGCGATTGTAGCAAAACACTGACTAATGTGTTAAGACTCAAGAATAGTTTTCCGGGATCTAACAAAAGTAATAAATCTTTAAAAGATAAAAGACCGTGCACTTTGCAGTGGTAAACTATTATAAAATGAGCCATGGCAACAGTGGTGCGTCACCCAATCGTAAATGATCACTTGTTTACATCCAACGGGAAGAACACTGGTTTCTTTGCTGCTCGCATAATTATGCAGCAAGGAACACCTTACTCTCCCACCTAAGAGCCTGCAATAATATGGCACCATTATCTTGGTTCTGCACATTATCTCACTGTACATGTATCTAGCTATTTGATAATTGTTCTGAGATAATATTTACACTGGTAGTTAATTCAATCAAATGACCTTCAAGAAAGACCTTAGCTGAGTGGAATCAACATAGAAAATACAGGTTTTCACAAGTAGACGGCCCCTATTCCAACAACAACAACAAAAAAAACACATTATTACTGTAGCATGATACATTAACAAGTAAGTAAAAGTATAGTGTAGTTCTTTGTTAAAATACACCTTAGTAGATGTGAAGAAATAGTGGGATTGTCCAGGCAGAAGGAGAAAAATGAAAATTGCACCAGTGGCTGTTTGGTACCGATATTTGAATAGGCCGATCAAATTTTTTCTCATTCAGCGCTCAGCTGAACCTCATTTCCTGCCAGTGGCTGGATTCACAGGTTATTGATGGGACGATATCATTAAATGAAGAGTTGAGCGTCAGCATGTATTTGGAATATCAGCTGAACATGTACATGCTTACTAGTTAGCAGAAGAACACTTTTACTGAGATACATGTATTTTTTTTTCAGTACCATTATGTCATTTCCTGAGTGTCAAGTTTTTTCATTGTTAAGGAAATTATCAATGAAAATGGGTTTCGGTAAATTTGTATTATCCGTACTTAGGCGGTGTTTCAGTTAAGGTATTTAATTAGCGTCTGTATGTTGCTTCGCCATTTTACAAAGGGAGAGAACGTGTGTGAAACCTGTATGCTGTCCTGGACAACGAAATCCTTGAAGAAAAGCGTCAACGCTTGGACAAAAGGATCTGCTCCGAAGGGAACAAATTCTGTCCTTTTCAGGTTGGCAGGCATTGAATAGGGAGGAAATAATTAAAATGACATGGAGGCTTACCCAGAAGTACCCTTTACTTTTATTCTGAGTGGGTGTTTGTGGGCTCATCAGAGTTTTGTTAATGTATCGACTCTATGTAATGCCAATACCAGCCTTTTTGTTTAGACTGATAAACATTCACAGGTCGACAACTCTGTGTGTGTGTGTGTGTGTGTGTGTGTGTGTGTGTGTGTGTGTCTGTGGTTTTGCTTGACATTTAGCAAGTTTTAACATGTTTACGATCATGAAATATTTTGAAAAGGTTAATTAATACGTTTGGTGATGTGATTGTTTGAAGCAAAATTGATTTTTTTCTCTATATATACTGAACAAAAATAAAAACTTGACGGTTTTTATTTCCCAGTTCCGACCAACCTAGCAAATAAGTAATGTGTATATGGATGTTTTCGAGTTGAACAGACATCTGATTATTTAATTCATGAAAAAAAATATTGGTAAATGTTTGTTCTGTCCGGAGTTATCTAACTTATTCCTATTTAATAATTCAGAACAGAACTTTAATTTACGCATGCGCAGAAGAAAGTACTCTTGTATGCAATAAACTGTAGTTCCAGTACGCATAGAAAACACTTTAAACGCTTATGTCATTTGTAATCACAACCTGAAAATAACGTTTAAAGTTTCAAAACTTTCAGATTATCTCCCTTTGAATTAAAATATAGAGATTTATGAGATGCCGTCTCTTCTATACCAATGCGTCTTTTTTCTTATTTTCTTCGAGATTTGTTTGCTTGTCTTGCAAACTCAATGTCTTTATTACTAAATTCATTTGAAAGCCGTTTCTTAAACTGCCATAAAGATTTAAATGTGTAATGGGAATTCCATTGAAACTGAATTTCTGACTTCATAATGGTGTGGACTGAGGTTTTTCGTCTGGTCCTTACGGCCTCCTGGTCGACCTTGCATCGGCATAATTTTAGCTTATGAGTCCATACAGATTGGATTTAATAACTGAAAAGCGTTGCCAACAGATTTTTTATCATTAAAGCAGACTTCGACAATTTTAAATTTGGTAATTATTTGATTTTGAGCATAAAAAACAGGAAAGTACCCTTGTGACGTTTACAATAGCCTCACTTTTGCTGTATCTAAGGAATCTTGAAATTCGTGTGACTATGATATTACAAAATGATTACATTATTTTAAACTAAAAGAATTTCCATGTCTCACCTTTTCCCGACTACCGTAGGATGAAAAAAACACGACTCTCAAGTTTTATTTTTGCTTAGTATACCATGTATACATTTGTATATATTTTTATATTTGTATATATTTTCTACATTTATATATTTATAGTTTATCAACGGCAATAACACGCCCGCTTATCTCCTGAAGCACAACACCGTGTTGTGAATAGAAAAACATTGAGGGGATTTCCGGTTGCGCTGAAGGGGACTAGAAATTGAGGTGGCACGAAGGTGAGTGAACCGGTTGAACCGGGATATATTCTTTCCCTACGTCAAATTTCAAAAATCGCGGAATGTCATGCAACCCTCTATTCATTTACCTATAGGTGTGAATCAAAATTGAAACAGTATTTTATGTTTTATGGCAGAAATCCTATTTGTCCCGGAGCAAGGGTAGTTGATATATTGCCGTTTAGACGGCATGCGAACAAATTAGATACACGTTCTTGAAGTTGTCGATTGTATATGATTCCATCCATCACTATAACTTTAAAGGGCTGTAAGGCTAATGTTCTTTACGAACCAAACTATATTCCGTTACTATTCCTTAGCAAAGAAAATGAGCATTTCGCTGAATGTTGTGATTGAGGGGAACGGTTGTGCATAAATGGATAGGTTGTGATTGAGGGGATTGTGGCATACAGGATCGGTATTCGTTCACTGTGACCGCCCATAGTGCTTTGTTACTCGTAATTGGTACCCCATAATTAGTCGCGTTGGTCGTCCTCGTGTCGGTCCGTAAGTCTGTATAATCCATCTATCCCCCGCCCTCATCCCAACGCGATAATAAATGATTTGTCCCTTTTACGACTGCGTATAACTATAACTATATTTACTGGTGTTTGATCTGATGACACGACCCGTGGCACTTTTACCGTTGAAATACTGACTTACCTTCCACGTGTTACAAGGTAGATTCGTAAATCTTTTGATATAACAAAGGTAATCTGGGAGTATATGTATATTGTAAAACACTGTATTAATTAGCTATAACAATTAGCCCTTCGGTATTTCCACCGGAATGATATTATCTCTTTATTCAGTTTTATTCAAAGCGAACTGGGTCCTGTTTTAAACTAGACTTTGACCCGCCTGGAATTTGAAAATATGTTCAGTTGTCTCAACATGGAATGGAAAAAAACTAATGAAAAACAAATGTTGTACAATATATTTTTCTTTTCTAGCAGAAAGTCTTAAGTTTTCTTTGTAGCGACAATCTCAGTTTCGGTACCGTGTTGTGATGAAATACCAGATACATTTGATAATTTTTCCATATGGTATGGCACTGCTTGCTATTTACTGCCCAGATCGCAATGTACAGTGTACTTAAATTAACAGTTCGTTGTACGTTACCGGTCAGTGTACCTTACAGACTGTACGGCATTGCGATGCAATGCACTGTACGCCTATAGCTGAGTAAAGTAGAGTAGAATAGGGAAGAGAAAAGAAGAGAAGAGAAGAGAGTTTAACTTCTTAAGGTGGAGCTTACATACCTACTACCTTTTCCGACCCTACGCAAACGGATCTACCAAATTCTGGTTACATGTACCAGAGCACCAGCCTGTCAAAGCCTCATCTTGTCCAAGAAACAAACAATGACTCAAAGAGGGCAAACACCAAACCAATATTCCACAATCCCCACAATTACAACCAATCCATTTAAGCACAACCGATCCCTTCAATCACAAAATTCTACAAAATGCTAATTTTCTTGGCTAACGAATAGTAACGGAATATAGGTTGGTTGGTAAAGAACAACATTAGCTTTCCGGCCCTTTGAAGTTATGGTGATAGATGGAATCATCTATACTCGACAACCTCAGGAATGTGTATCCATTTAGTCGCATGCCGTCACAATGGCAAAATATCGACTACCCTTGCTCCGGGACAAAAAGGATTTCTGCCGTGAAACATAGACTCGGGTTTCAAATTTGATTCATACCTATAGGAAAATGAATACAGGGTTGCATGACATATCCCGATTTTTGAGATTTGACGTAGGGAAAGAATAGCTCCCGGTTCAACCAGTTCACTCATCTGTGTGTCATCCATCTGAGGGTCATCCCAATTTCTAGTCCCATTCAGCGCAACCGGACATCCTTTCAGTGTGTTTTCTATTCACAACACGGTGTTGTGTTTCAAGAGATAAGCAGGCGTGAATAAAGACAATCTAAAACGTTAATCTTTTCTCTATGTGGCTTAACCTTTTTTAGTTGTAGCAGTATTTGAATCAATATACTGTGTTGTGTCTTGTGGCGTCGCATGGTAAGGAAACTCACGTCATTTGCAAACCGCATTTAATCCGCGACACGACAAAACCAACAATGTGGTGGTGCGCCCAGCGCAGACTCAGATCAGCCTGGGCATCCGCCCAGTCTGATCAGACTCTTCGCTATCCGCATGGACGTAGCTTAGACCTTTAGCTACCCTTTGGGCGCTTAACGAAGAGTCTGGTCAAACTGGGCGGATACCTAGGCTAATCTGAGTCTGTGCTGGGCGCACAACCACATTGTTGGTTTTGTCTTGCGCGGCTCATTTCGTTTCTGCATCTGCATGGTATTTAGCCTTTATTTCGATTAAATTTGTACATGAAGTCCAATACACAGCCGCGGAGTAGTATGCATTTTTCCATGTAAGTGAAACATGTGTACTGCTCCATCACTGTATTTGTTATGCGTTTAGTAAGAAAAGAAGTTATTTGATACCTGTGACATTACCTGACTTTGCCTTTTCCGCAATGACACAAATCAATAAGCCTCGTAAACGCGCAATTCCATCCCAACTCGTACATGGACATTACAATTTTGAGATTTTGCAAATAGTTAGTCAAAATCTAACAATGCTAGTTTACCCATACGCAAGTAAAGCGTATTTTCGTGCTATTTTTTTACTTCAACTAAAAGAGCTGGTGGAGTTATCAGAAAATCTGGAAAATAGCACTTTTTGTGTTCATGAGTGAAATAAAATCGATCTTACACTAAAATAGTCAAATTTTCTTATTGCAATAAATCGGTTTATTCCAATGCGGCAGCCGTCACGACAGAGACACAACGTTTTTCTAGCCATTTTACATCAAAATCGATGCTTTTACTGAGTATGATATTGATTGTAGCTTAAAATTTCATCTCAAGAAATTTGACATGAAAGTTTGCCTACAGGAGACTAAGGCGGCCTGACGTCGCGTGCACTTCGGCGCTTTAAGTGACATCATTAACGTTGTAATAACGTGCAAACATGCGTGGCGTAATTTATGTCAAGCTGGATAAGGTTTTATCAATTAATCAACAATGAGACTATTTCACAAAGAATCCTATTTTTGAAACGGTGATATCAAAAGTGATAATTTCACAAGTGAGATTATCAGTTTCGGTTTCACCGAGAAATCTCCTTCATGCATTGAATATTCTAATGCACTTACGTAAGTAACGCGACGTCTGACTGGATAACGTCAAATATTTGCGACAGTATATCCTTCGACATACGGTCGGAAAATCGACGTCATTACGCAATGTCGCTTCTCATTGGCTGACGTCTGGTCTTACGTCGCTGAAATTGTTTTCTATGGGTGCAAAGTGGCACGCTCTCAAAGGTGCAAATGTGAAAAATGCATTAGAATGGGGATAACTGTATCAAAAATGATCATTTGGGGAGGTAAATCTTCGGCTTTATTGTCGCAAATTCCGGTTTACGGCTTCGCTGGCCTGTCGCCGTAAAACGAAATTGCCGACCATAAAACCGACGATTTACCACCCCAAATGAAAATTTTGAGTTCAGTTATTCCCTAGGTATAAAAGAAACGCCTGGTAAATACGCTAACTCATTCCCACCTGAAGATTACAATTAAGGTTTCTGCAAAACGATGGCAAAATAAACGCTAGCTGATGCACTCATTCGTATATGAAGTTATTCGCTAAAGTTTCCCCTTTGTAAACAAAAACGTTGCCCCGAAATTGTGAGTTGATCGATCTCACACTGAAAAAGTCAAAAAGCCCTCTATACTATCTTATCATTTGTGTTGCTACTTCATGTTGCCATTCCTGTTAGTGTCAGATGTGGAATTTGATTGTATGAGTTCCTGATCGCTGCTATTTAATATTACTTTCAATTAAGCATTAAACTTTGATTTTTAGTCAAGCCGCAAGACGGCTTGACTTTATATTAATATGAGTCCAAGTTTTTTGGTGTTTTAATTGCATACTGATGAATAAAGAATCAATTATACGAGAAAGAAAACTTAAGGTAAAAAGTATGCAAAGACCAGGAACTGAAACAATCAAAATCCAAATCCAGCCCTCAAACCATAGTTGGAAACAACTAAGATTACAAATAATCAAGATACAGAGAACATATGACCAACCGAGTGAGCAGCTTGTTCCCAAAAGGTGGCCACTCAGCAACCCAAACCGAACCAAAAATAATAAGAACATACATAAGGTAAAACATCACAGAAATTCTGACACCAAAAACAGGCAACAGAGAACCACAACAGAACTAAAACCTGTCTGTTAACAGTCTCATGTAGATAACAATTATTAATTGAAACGTGGGACTAGATCTAGATGCGCAAGTATTAAAGGAAATGAGTACTTTGGATTCGGTCCGTAGAAATACCGGAACGAGAATGGAGAATAGATAAGAAGTGTAACCCGCACCTGCACCCGCGTAAACCGCATTGGAATTTTATGAATGGCTGAACATGTAGATAGCAGCAAAATAAATAATGTTAAGGCATTGAAATATATACATATAGGACTAATCATTTCGAACCCACTAAGAAAATACGTAAGTCTGATCTAGTTGAGACTATAAACACAAAAAGTCGAATTCAAAGTAGGTAAAATGTGTAATCCGTACCAGCAATACAATACCCGCGTTGGTAGTTAAAATCCAATAAATGCCCTCTTAGCGGTAGAAAGTACATCTAAAGATGAAGACAAATGATATATAATACGCAATGTCAAATCACACTAACAAAATATGTAAAAACACGAAAATACGGGAACGCAGCAGAATGCACGTGCTTTACCGAAACGAACTATATAATATATAAATAAACATGGTTTTCCAACACAGATACTCCATTTTTGGGGTTTTAACATGAAGTGCTTATTTTGCGAAAATCATTATTTGAGCCATATACTATCATTGTGCAAAAGAACAACATACACGATACCCTTTAGTAGCTCCTAAAAGAAAATGCATGTTCGGGAATTCTAGTCAACTGATTGAATTTTTTTCCATAGTTTTGCCTGTACAGCACTTGTTTCATATAAACACATCCCCACTATTATTGCCCCTCTTGCAAAACAAAATGCCCTTACTCTCTTGAGAAACAAGTGCCTGTGCTGTACAGGAAATCTGATTTGATCAGGGTATCATACCTCACCCTTTGCGGTGAAGTTTTATAATATAAATACACTTTCCTCTGTACGCAACTTTAAAGAAGTGTTTAGACGATCATTTTCTGTTGTACGTCATTTTGATGAAATTTTCATATGAAACTCAAAATAAAAAGTCAAATTCCTGTGTTCTGATCAAATGCTTAAAACATATTAGGCATATTCCGTGCCACCCAGGTGCACATGGAAATTCCCGGAAATTCTGCATTTTCTTGTCTAAAGACAGAGTGGTACTACAAAAGAATGATTAACGCCCATTATCTAATAAGCTAATCGCTACGTGCCTCTAGTTCCCGATTACCATAAAATTCTAGTCAGTCACTGTATTCTGTATTCAGATAGTCTGCGTATGTGTACTTGATCGTGTGCGTATGTACGTCCACAATCTTGTTAGACTCGGGTATAGATTTTTGTAAGAGACAGATGAATAGATTGCCTGTTACGGTAGCAACTTGATACTTTAGTACATCAGCAATGTGCAATTACCGATATTACCAGGTTATTTTGACCCATACCTCAATGTCCACTGATTTCGCATTTTTGCTACTTTTATACAGTTAATATATTTGTAACTATTCAGTTCACTGCATTATAGTTTTTAGAATGTGGCCAAAATCTGAAAATTTTGGCCATAAAATCCCCATCAATAGACCAAAATAAATAATAATAATAATAATAGTAAATGACTTAAGTATTTGTCTCGACTGTAACAAGTATTAGCTCTCTGTAAACTAACGACTTCATCTCTAAGAACAGCCCAAGCAGTGCAATGTTTTACATTGCTGATACATAAATGTCGTCCCAGAGATGGACTGTCACAATGTGGCTTGACTTCTCTGACGGCATTTCGTCAGAACTAGCTTGTTCATCGTGTAATGGGCGGAGCTAAAATTCCTTGAAATGCGAAGCGCTTCTTGTAGAATTTTAGCGACGACCGCTGGCTTCAGCACACGATGAACGCTGAAAAATTTTATTCTTATATTTACACTTTGTTTTTAGTTCCTTTCTGTGCCGTTTTCCTAGTTATTTATTTAAGAATATGCGTATTATAGATCGAAGAAAAGTTAGTAATGACGTGTTCGGCCATTACGTTAAAAAGCCGTCGGCAGGACGTTGCGTCAAGTGAATGTCACATGGACAAATCAAGACGCTTGTTAACCTTTGAGGTCGCTTGACGACAACGGCACATGATCAAAACTCGTTCATTTGTGTATGAAGCTAGTTGCTCTGTAAGGTTTATCTGTGGGGAGGCAGTGACAAGTGTAAATAGTTCAAAGACAATGCTGGCAATATCCTTATTCATCATATAGTTTTACTCCTTATTTCCGACCAAGAGCGGAGAAGTTGAAATTCAACAAGAGAAAAAATAATGTCCCTTGCATTTAACCTTAAGTTTTAGCTTCTAGGAAGCAGGAAAACTGGGGCCGTATTCATAAAGCCACTTAAGTGGTTGCTATGCTGTCGCTAAGGCGATACTTCTATGAAGGAGATTCCCTACAACTATGAAATTTGCTCTGGAGGAACAGTCTTTTTAGACCTACAACTATGAAATTTGCTCTGGAGGAACAGTCTTTTTAGACTGTTCCTCCAGAGCAAATTTCGTGGTTGTAGGGAATCACCTTCATCGAACTTCAGCCCTAGCAACAGCATAGCAACCACTTAAGTCGTTTTATAAATACGGCCCCAGGAAAACTGGGCTCGCTATTCGAAGAGAAAATCATTTCTCTTCAAACGTATTTTAAGCATAGCACTGCATTTTATACCATTGTTGTCCAGATGTTATTTTAGGCATATGTATTCATTCCCTGTTTAGGTTGAGTCGCTATTCGCCGACTACACAAAACAAGATTTTGAATACTTAGAACTGTTTTATGAGGTTAGTATTGCCGGTGTCACTAAATAAAGTGACCTCCATAGAATAACGAGCCCCGGTCACCATTCTTTTAAGAATAGTGACTTCCCGGTCATAATTTTATGACCCACAGATCATAGTATTACAATTCGCCCCTGCGAAGTTTAACGGCCCCTCGCAAAAAAGTGTGATGCAGTGAAAAAATGGTGAACAAAAATGGTGCAAGAAAAATCATGTTCTGACAACGTGATGTCTAGCGCCAAGCTTGCGAAACGCAAACCTCGTCACTTACGTTTTACATAATGGCTATACAGATAATTTTATTAGAATAAGGCCTTCAGGCCCATGAGCTTGTGGGTTACATACAAGGCGAATAAATATTTCAATGACATGTATAAGCATATATCTTTAGTCTACATAGAACTTTTGTAATGTGACTCTGCATATGTAGATATAGCTTGGGTTTAGCTGATTTGCCCCTTCTGCGGTGGTTCGTTTTAATAATCTTGACTACGAGTTAGTAATGTCGTGACCGCGAACTTGCTATGATGTTTCCATGAGTTTATATCATGTTCCAACGACATAGCTACGCGTTTATATCACCAACTTCGCAGCTAAAACGTGATGCATACCTGCTTACAGAAGGCGCGGCTTCGGAAAGATTTATAGTTTACCTTTTAAACTGCATATGAGCCGCGACACGACAAAACCAATAAAGTGGATGTGCTCCCAACGAAGACTCAGATCAGCCTGGACATCCGCCCAGTCTGATCAGAGTCCTTGCTCTCTGTATGCATGTAGCTTAGACCCTCAGCTACCCTTTAAGCGCCTTATCGAAGAGTCTGATCAGACTGGGCGGATGCATAACCACAACGACTTTGTTGGTTTTCTCGTGACGCGGTTCAATATATTTATATGGTCAGAAAATTCCGTTTAAATTCCAAAAAATGATATATGTACCGTATTTCTTCGGTTAAAAGATGGAGTTTTCCACGTTAAAACAATTCCAAAATCCAGATGCGTCTTAGAAGAATAATCTAAATGTTTGGGATTGTATTGGAAGAGAAAACCCCATTTTTTTGCTTATTTATTGCTTATGAGTAGCAATGAAACACATGGTTATGTTGTAGGATTAACAGTCTGATATTTCAGTATTAAAGATATGAAAAGTTGGTCTTCGGTTCCGTCCGTCTTCACAATATCGGAACTCACTGTACCATCTCTTCCGGTTTGCATAGCGTTGAATCGAGAGTACAAAATTCGCTAATAACCAGTAGTCGGAAATCATTATGTTTTGAGATTTTATCCGGAATCTGCTGCGTCATTTATACTTATTCAGCTTCGAAAATGAAAAGGGGTAAGTTTAATATAATTTGCTCTTCGGTCTCTTATTTAATTGACCTGTACAATGAAAACCTCATTGCCATCAGAAAACATTTATTCCGAACAGCTTAATTTAACATGAGTTTGTGTCGTGCAAAACCTAGCTAGCATCCTATTATCAAAACTAACAAACTGTAGATTGATAACACCTTCCGGTTATTTTAAATATTTTATAGAACATGTTAGAAAAGGCTCAAAATGGTTTAAGAATCATGCCAAGGGCGATTTGAATACTGTACACATTACTATCCACCACGACATTGTACAGGGCAATAAAGTAAAAGACCGAAGAGCAAATTATATTAAACTTACCTCTTTACATTTTTAAAGCTAAATAACTACGAGTATAAATAACACAACAGATTCCGGATAAAATCTCTAAACATAATGATTTCCGAGTACTGGTTATAAGCGAATGTTTATACCCTCGATTCAACGCTATGAAAACCGGAAGAGCTGGTACAGTGAGTTCGGTTACTGTGGTCTTAGTAAATATCAAGAAACATCTTTAAAAAAGATAATTGTCGAAGGTGTGACAGATCGAAAGCGCGGTGCGGTTATGGCTTTCATACTAGACCTTCAAATACACGATTGGAAATCTCGAGTGCGCCTGATCTACGGCTGCTCAAACGGGTCATGAAATTTGCAAACACACTTTTCGTCATTCGTTATTATTGAATAAAACACGTCTATCCGCAAATAACGGCGATTAAATTAAAAAGGAAACGAAGCCAAAATAAAGTTTATATTCATAAAACGTCATTTTAAAACTGCTTCTTTTCACAAATGGTAGATTGTGTTTATTATCCCCCATACAATAAAACCCCGGATGCAGGTCATGCATGCTCTGATATGTCTACGACAAAAAACTTTCAAAGAGTAAAAGCCTACTTTAAGGTGATTTTCCTATGTAAGTGCACTACCACTTTTCAGTCAGAAACTATCAACCCCGGCGGCAGTCAGCTCTGTCCCCAGTTTTATCAGAAGTTTACAGAGATATAAGTGTGTGTGTTACAGAAACCATAAAGCGAAACAGAGGCATGTCTTTCTTGTGTACCTCTTGGAAATAGGTTGTTAAACATTATGGCTATGGAAAAGGGAAAGTAAACGAGACGCGACACGAGAAAACCAACAAAGTGGTGTGCGCCCAACGCAAACTCAGATCAGCCTGGGCATCCGCCAAGCGTGATCAGAGTCTTCGCTGTCCGCATGGAGGTAGCTTAGACCCTTATCTATCCTTCAAACGTTTAGCGAAGAGTCTGATTAGACTTGGCGGATGCCCAGGCTGATCTGAGTCTGCGCTGGGTGCACAACCACTTTGTTGGTTTCTCGTGTCGCGGCACAATCATGGTGATGCGAAGCTTCTCTTGAGTAGTATATAATTCCAACCAATGACGAGGGTTGATCCAGAGGTAAAGTCAATGCATCTATAACATTCTAAATGAATGAAAAGAGAGCAACAACATTTCGGTTCCAAGTACATGTACCTTAATTTATTTGCATTATGGTCTGGAAAAGTCATAAAAAGCATAACAGTGGGAACGCAGACTCATCACATTTGAGTAATTCATTTTCTGAATGGTCGTCTACGCACAAAAAAGTAATCCCTTTTTTCGCCGGAGAAAAATGGCGGGAAATTTTTGTCAGAAACAGCCCCAAAATAATGCTCATTTGAAAAGATATGCAGTCGTGGTTTTCTGACGGACCAGATCACAATAAAATTTTATGTTTTATTATTGAAATCAGATGCATATCGGTACCTCAATGCAGTTTGCACACCCAAAACAACGATCACAATTTGACAACCGTTTTTCAGAAAATTAAAACCCTAAGACAGTACCCCAAAGTTATTTTGCAAAGAAAATTGTCCCAAAAACCAAATTAGATGCCATTATAACTGAACCGTAGTTCATACATTCGACCGTCTTTCAGCGAGGTATATCTACGGGAGAAAGTCTATTTACGTTGAAAATCGATAATGAAGTTGGTCATTTTTACAGCACGTGCGTTTGTCAACACACGGACATTTTTCTGCTGGATCGACTTGAGCCAGTTGAGGAGACCAACTGTTTCTTCATTTATGGTACAGTAAAGTTTGTAATCATTTAGCATAATGTGCATTTATTAAGATTTTGCGTAAGTCTGCCTGCCTGTGATTTTTTGGGCTTCTGAATTTAGGCTACACGCCGAGAACGAACGAGAGAAAGCAAAACAAACACACTGGTACTCGAGTAAACCACAAAGTTTGACAAACGAAAAACATTGAGTGATTGACCGGCTGTTTTTTTAATAGTGGAACAAGAAAGAGCAAGCGGAATGATAATAAATATTTCAAGTGAAACCTACGTGCTTTAGTCGAATTACGGACAACTCGCCCCAAGACAACTCGCCCCACAAAAATCTCGCCCTAAGACAAGTCGCCCCTCCTGCAGGTGACAACTCGCCCCACATTCTGAGACAACTCCCCCAGACAACTTCCCCCAAGACAACGCGCCCCACATTCTGAGACCACTCGCCCTTCTAAAGAATTCTGTCCCGGACGACGCCCCCCGCCCCTCCCCCCCCCCCTCCCCCAACACACACGTACCCTTTCAGAAGGCATCCCACAAAAATATAAGAGACAGCTTGCTCTTACTCATAAATCTGTCAAAACCCTGTCCCGTTAGGCGCTAAGGGACCGACCATTTGATATTCTGGGGGGGGGGGGGGGGGGGGGCGGAGGGGGCTTTGGATATGCAAGAAAAAAAATAAATTAGCTCATAAGGGGATTTAAAAAAAAATCAGACATCGAAAAACAATGAAAAAAAAAAAAAAAAACTGGCTCCACCCAAAATTTCTTAAGAAAAGTCTGCAGATAATTCCATTTGAATTGAGTTTTTAAAATGTCACTGGCTTCTGGGGGCGCAGACTCCCCATATTTATAGTAATGTTTTAATATCTACAATTTATTTTTTACACCAGCAGCACCCCTCCCCCCACCCCCACCCCCATACACATATCATATGTTCATACATTTTACCAAAAAAATCCTATACAACATTCACATACATGTATTATTGATTTGATCAGCCGCATTACGAAGTAAATGTTTCTACTAAATAAAACTGAATTGCAAAAGAGTCACTAGCTTGTGGGACACAAAGCCATTATGGCAAAATAAACACTCTAAAAGGAGGCAAAATTCCTAAAAAAAAAAAAAAAAAAACCCCTTTATTTCTTTTATCATCATTCCTAGTTTTGCTCTATTTTTTCCAATCTTAAAATTGCCATTAAAATTGGGAAATCGCTTTGGCTTCTGGGGGGCGTTGCCCCCTAGACCTCCTTTGTTAACTTCTTAGCAAAGAACTTTTAGCCATTTATTAACTTGCATTCATTCATAATGTGACTCTATCAATAAGTATCTACAAGTAGCACATCACACTTGTGTGATAGGCTCTTGGTATTTATCAAACTTTCAAAAGTGCGAATAAAAGCATACAGGAATGTTTGCATCTGTACCATAGATGAACAGGGTAACATGCTCCAGGCACTGGTTTGCAAATGCAAGCTAACCCATGCCCTTATTCTTATGATCGGTCCCTAAAGGGGACAACAAATACTAATAAGCATTAATGCATGATTTTAGCATGCCTCCCAGCCACAGTTTGATCATTACTCTGCAGCTGCAGAACCCTCAAAACCTCGCTGCTCAGCCCCTGGGTGTACCAGGTTATCGTTGAAGTGCTTTGGGTATTTAATGTATTTACCAAGGTCCACCCATTCACAACCAGGGTCACGGCGAAGCTCTTCCTTTTTTTTGGGGGGGGGGGGCACAGGGGTGGGGGAGGGGGCGAGTTGTGTTCTGCATCGGGGACAAGAACATAGATATTCTAGTAAGGTGAGTGTCTGAGAATATGGGGCGAGTTGTCTTCTGAAAGTGGGACAAGTTGTCTTCTAAAAGATGCAGTTGTAATGACGAACAGCGTAGATCCTGCTTCGGGATCTATCGCACTTTCATCGCACTTTAATCACTTTTTTCATCAAATTCGGTAATTTTCCTTGAAGGAATATGGAGGCTTCAATTCAATTCATTTCAATTCAATGTATAATTTAACATTGATTCAACACTGACTCTCAACATTTTGCTATAACAGGTTTACCCAAGGGAAGTCAGTTTCTGTGCACAAGGCAGTAAGTATCTGCCATATTTTTGAATAAGTGGGTCAAATTTTACCAAACTTCCATGGATATATCGTTTGGACAAGCCAAATAGCATCTTTGCAAGTCAAGGGTACTAAGGCCACTTTGTTCCTTATGTATGTAAGGAACAAAGTGGTCTTAGTGCCCTTGGATTGCATAGTGGTCTTAGTACCCTTGGCTTGTAAAGATGTCTTAAAAGTTGATTAGGTTTTGGTGACTTTGACCCCGTTTTCAAGGTCACAAGAGGCCTTAGACTTGACCTTCTGTGGTCTGCGTCAGCATGACAATTTCTTGTACACACAATATTTCTTGAACCAATTTCACCAAACTTGCATGGATATATCATTAGGACAAACATAAGAGCATAATAGATTTTGATCACGTTGACCTTATTTTCAAGGTCTTCGGAGGATTTAGTCTACATATGTGAAAATTTCACTTATACAGTATGCTGTATATCTCTTCAGCCCCCACTTTCAATCTCTTCAGTAAGGGAAAAAAGGAGACCGTGTTTGGCAACACATGGGAAGAAACTCGTGCAGAAAGAATTATAATAGTGATTTGAGAAGTAACTTCCCTTATATTGAACTGGCTGACGTACCATAAAGTCTCTAAAGATTGGAGTGAGTGAACTCGGGTTGAACGTCCCACCAACAACGAGGTCATATGGAGACGGGACCTCGGTTTAAAGTATACGAAAGACCGGAGAAGCGGGGGATCGATCTTGCGACCCCTGGATGGGTAGTCCGAAGTCTAAAGATTGGAATTAAGCATAACTGTCTTAAAACTGATGTTTGGTTTTTCACTGCAGTAATGCGTCTAGAGATGCAGATGGAATGACAAACAGCGTAGATCCTGCTTCGGGATCAGTCCGACCAAGATCTGAAGTGTTTGTCTCTATATTATATTACTTTGAATCGAACTGCCCAAATGTACTCACGAAAACGCTAGAAACAGGCTAAAACTTTTGCGAATTTGTTAATGGAGTATTGAGGCTTCAGTTCAATTCAATGAATAATTCAACATTGATTCAACACTGACTCCCAACATTGATTCAGCATTGAATGTCTGCTGGGCCTTTAATACTTCTGTATTCCATGTCAGTCCATTGGCTATCACCCCATGAATGCCATAGGACCTAACCTATTTTGAGTCGACATTTATTAAAGAAAAACTCGACTGATCAAGTAAATTTTACCGGCGAGACTCCACTTGGCAGCTGCGCTACCGAGACTCTTTGGACTGTGGGAGTCGGTATGAGCCGAACAAGAGTTGCAAACAATGTTTGGTTTGTAGATTCAGACTCTAGAATGGGTTGAGTTTTCATACGATTTCTAGAATGAGGAAATTACAAATTTGTAGATCTTTGTAATCGTGTCTGTTCCGCGTGTTGTCGCTGAAGACATCACACCAAAAACACACATACGCATACTTTTCGATATTTGTTTTATATTTGACCTGAGAAAAGGTGCAGACTTGTCAAAGCTGCCAGGCGACAGAGTCGATTACCCCCCCCACCCACCCACTCCGCCTCCCCGTTCCTCTCACCAACCAGCACACCGGGCCTGTACGACGGAGAGCGGAGGGTGCACCTCCCATAACCGAGCAAATTACATAAAAAACATGCAGTTTTCTGCCAAAAAGCGAGTTTACACCCCTAAACTAAAGCTCTAAAAGTGTCCTTAAAATCTGGATTTTCTTAACTTTCTTACCCCCTTTAACCCACCCCAACCCCCACCACCCTAGGGCACCCCTCCCCTCCCGCCACCTCCCCACTCACACTGAAATTCGTTCCAGCTACACCTTCTTACCCTCCGCCCCTAATCCCTTGGCAAAAGTATGTGCACGGGCCTGCACAACCATTCCATTTGATCCTTCAGATGTAGGACCCATTAAGTTTTCTCTCCCAAAGTGAAATTTCACGTGCTGTCTTAATTGAATAGTAGTTTAGTGGTGTAGCGATAATTTTTCAATCAGGGTCGCGCGATATAGCATTTGAAATATTGGCACACTGGCTGTCAGCCGACTCACAAGTTAATATCAGTAATACAATCAATTTACTGTTTACGTCACAATTTCATGACGTAACCAGCACTACTGAGCTAGCTTCCTTGTTTACAAACTCTGCGGGTGGGTATGGAATTGTGGTTATTTGTGAATAAAATATAAAGATAGACTTCTGTCATGCATTGTATTTTTAATAAACATATTTAATTTAATCGCGCTTGGTATTCTAGCAATACATGGAATAATGATTCTCTCGATTTTGTCGCAAACGTTGAAATGCATAGCCGGGCCAGTGAAGTAAACACTGTTGTCCGCCATTTTGTTGAAAACAACAACAACAAACTGCGTAGAGTACCCGAAGATTATTTTGCAAAGAAAATTGTCCCAAACACCGAATTACTTGATTTTTGTCACAGGGAAAGGGCGAATACCATGGTTTTTCATGGCATATGTCCGCCGGCGGGAGAAAGTCGAATTGTTTTGAAAATTGCTTTTGAAGTTGACTTAAAAAGTCGTCTTTCGACGATCGTGTCAACTGCTCGAATGCCGAGTATCTCGGTGTTCAGTTCGGATCTCAGAGAACTAGGAAATTAAACTAAGATGTAAGAAATAAAACCGTGTATTATTTTCGGCTGTGTGTAGTTTGATTCGCCGACAAAGCAGCACTGAAATTGCGACCCGTTCGTCGATTGAATCTGAATCTGAGGAATTTCGAACGTTTTTTCGTTGCTATCTGTATAAAAATATCACTCCGCCATGGATACGCGTTCCCACTGTAATGTACACAAATCGAGATAGCATGATAGACAGAAGGCATGATAAAGGTACGCACCGCGCATCAATGACGTTGTTGATGTTCCAGGCGAAGGCTCGATATTATGTCATGTCCAAAGTAGCATATTCGTTGTTTTAGCATAGCATTAATATCTGTTCACCCATGTTAATCTTATCTTTCAATATTATTTAAACAGCCCCGCAGCTCATGTTCAATGATTTACTATATAGAAATTGCAAAACATCGATCTTCATACATATACTGGCTACTAAGTGACATTATTGTCTGACATTTCATATAAAGGTCTTTCGGTTTTCAGACGATCCTTTAGCGACCCATCTGCACCCTTATAGCACTGATTCAACCTTACAACAAGCCTCATAACCATTGTTATATCACCGCATGTTGAAATAAACAGCTCTAGAGTCTCTGATGGTGATATTATTTATTTGTTGCAAAGCCGCATAAATATGCCTGACGTGTGTGTGCGACTCTACTTGAACAAGCATTAGCACTGATTAGCAAACTTCAAACTGCAATGACGATATTAACGTTTCAACAGTGGGCGACAGAAAAATATTTCGTCATCGTATCAAATTTTCATCTGATTTGGCGCCTTTGTTTAATTTTGATTTGTGATTGCGTTTGAAAATTATATTCATGTACTTTACGTTGTTCTAACGTGCGGCGCAATGGCGTCGGTGGTATATTTTGAACGTCTTTATAATCGGAACGTGCACTATGGTTGAAGTAGGGGGGGGGGGGAGTTTACGGTCGCCGCAAAGCACAGCAGGAGTTGCAACGATTGGAAACCTGAGCCGCGACGCGACAAAACCAACAATGTGGTTGTGCGCCCAGCGAAGACTCAGATCAGCCTGGGCAGCCGCCCAGTAGTACCAGACTCTTCGTTAAGTACTCAAAGGGTAGCTAAGGGTCTAAGCTACCTCCATGCGGACAGCGAAGACTCTGATCAGACTGGGCAGATGCCCAGGCTGATCTGAGTCTGCGCTGGGCGCACAACCACATTGTTGGTTTTGTCGTGTCGCGGCTCACCTATTTCATCTGTTGTAGTTTTTTTCCTAAAACCAGTTTCTCTGTCTCTCTCCCTGTCTCTGTCTGTCTGTCTGTCTCTACTTCCTTGGCCATTGGTAAATTGGTAAGATGCAGGAAACCCTATTCAATTACGGACCAAAACCATTTTTGGCTTTTGATAATTTCTAGTACGACATCAGAAAGAACCAACATTTACTTTGCATGTATTACCTAGACCAAAACAAGAAAATCCGTGAGCAATTACCGAATATCGATAGGAAAGCAAGTGCCCACAAGCGTCAGACAGATATCTACACATGCGATAAAGGTCATAATAGAATATTCCGCAACTTTCCGACATAAGATACGGTACGACAACGAATGAACCTTAGCTACGATAGCGAAACGATAGCAGTCGTTAGGTGGTTTTTACGGTAACGTAAAAATATTTATGGAAAAGCAATACTTGTTTTGCAGCATTTCCCTTAGGGCGCCTCACAATAAGTATCGATTTTATCTGACCGCATTCCTAAGCAGGATCCAATCACGGAATCATGTGTTCTGCGTTAGCCAATCAAATCCCTGGATTTTTCTGGTACAGCGTCATCCCGTCAGTCTACAAATATTTTCTGGCGAGGAACCACGTCGTCATATTTTCATGATAATTTTTCCAATTTTTGTTTATCAACTGGTTGAAATAAACTTTTCTCTGCTAGGACAGGAGTTTAGGAAAGCTACAGACAATCGGTGAGTGTACTTTCTATGAAATCATATTCTCAGCATCTTAAACGGAATTTACTTAAGAAAAAGAAAACAAAGAGACTCAATGGCGATTTGACCTACGCTTTATTCTGCCATGATTTCGGACAACTTGGCGAAAGTCGCATTCGCCAGCCATTTAACTGTTTACAGTGACTGAGTCCATAATTTTAAAGCTTATTCAGTTCAATTAAAATAGATTAAACAGACAAATGTAAATATTTCAGTCGAAGTATTTGTTGTTTTAAAGATGGCGGCGGCGTAGCGTGGGCTACATTGCAGAACCAGGTCAGGCACGCGGAGTCACGTGACCGCATTATACAACTTTCCTGGAATCAGAACAATGCCCACACGTGTCTTAGTTTTGGGGCATTCATTTGTTGCCAGATTTAAGTCCTTTCTCCGAGACAATGTTTCAAAATTTACTTTCTCTCTGAATTTAGACCCTAAACAGTTTATGATTCAGTATTTTGGTAGACCTGGGGCAACTGTGTCTAGTATAAATGAAACTTTAGACATTATAAGTGATTTTGAACCAAGCATTGTTGTCTTGGAGATAGGCACAAATGATCTATGTAATAGAGTTACCTCTGCAGAGGAGACTGCAAGTTCAATTTATGACCTGGCTGAGCATATTGTCAAAACTTTTAGGGTGCAGACAGTTATAGTGATGCAGATACTTTACAGGTTGCCCCCGACTCGACCAGTTAGATACAATGTAGACACAGACTGGTTCAACAAAAGAGCAGATTCAGCAAATAGTACCCTAAGACATCTTGTAGTTGATCATCCGCACATAAAGTTTTGGAAGCATAAAGGCCTGTTCAGCCTGGAAAAACTCAGATTTGCTATGGAATCTGATGGCGTACATTTAAACCAGAAAACTGGTTATCCAAAATTTTTTAAGAATGTCAGAGCATGTGTGGTGTCTGCCAGAAAAAACTTACTTAGTGGGGAATAGTTATTTCCCTTGATATGGCAAGCAGTGTTGCATTAGAATGAGAAGCAATATATAACACACACAAAAAAAATAAAAAAAATAAAGATAAAATAAAATAATAATAATGATCAGAATACTAATAATACATTAGGATAAATGAATAAATTAAATAAGGTACAAATAACAGGTAAATCTATGCAAACCATCGTTTTTCAGGATTCCTGTTCAAGTTCTTGGCCCAGTCATAAAGACTTGCCCTTGTCCCCAGTTATCTTCAGTTGGGAAGTGTCTCCAATTTCTATAGAATGCTAGTAATAATAATAATAAAAATTATAATCAATAGGTTAATAATTAGTAAGAATAACAAATATAATAAAAAAAAAATAAATAAATAAATAAAAAAAAAAAAAAAAAAATAATAATAATAAAAATATATATATATTTAAAAAAAAAAAAAAAAAAAAAAAAAGCACATTGTAGTGATAAGTCCATAAATAGCTATGGATAGCTTCTTGCAAGAAATAGAGTTGCCATACTTCACAAAAATTTTACCTTGATCAAAATGATAAATTAGTTTTAATCTATGCAAATAAGTGATATGGAGTAATTTTTTAAACTGTGCAAAGAAGTGATATTGAGCTATACAGTAGTTATCTTAAACCAGTAGGATAGGGTCTCTTGTGCATCATTTTTAGACTTTATAACTTTGCACATATTGTACATTCAAAACAAAACAAAAATATTGGTTACATTCCGGAATCTTTCTTCATTAAAAGGGCAACATATGCATTAATTCCATCTTGTCAAGGGTGAGCCGTCTGGAGTCTGTGAAAAATCTTTGTAGCAAAACTGCATTTCAACAGTCAGTAGAGCAGCTGTGTTAGATTCCATTTGATATTTATGAAGTGATTAAAAGTAAACTATACGCCATTCCACTATAACATAGTATATCACGATGCTTCGGATTATGTTTCGCTTATTAAGCATTCAGATTGTAGATGTATGGCTTCAGCCTTGGTTTGTGTTTGATTTCTCTTGTTAAAATATGTGACTCGGTGGAGCAGGGTTCATCGATTAAAAAAAATAATAATAATAATAATGATAATAAACAAATAAAAATAAATAAATATATATATATTATATATTTAATTAAATAATAATGATAAATAAAATATAAAAGATATATGATCAGCTTGCTGGATTGACAAGAATGAGTTTATACTGTACGGTGCAGTTTAATTAATTAGAAATATTTTCAAATTATTACATGGGTACTGTATTGTGCAGTCCACTTGATACGGCAAAAGTTTTGTCATAACATTGGTTGCAGAATGGGGATTACTGAATAGTACATCCTATATAATATACTAATGTTGCATGAGTACTGTATTGTGCAGTCCACCTTATACATGTTTATTATAACCAATGGCTGTTAAACTGGAATTGAATGTATGGTGCATTCTCAATACAATCAAAGTGTTACATGAGTACTGTATGGAACAGTCCAGAAAATACACAAATCTTGCTTTAAATAACATCAGCTAGGGAGCTGTTGTATTGTGCAGTCCACCTTATTCATGTTTATTAAAACCAATGGCTGTTAAACTGGAATTGAATGTATGGTGCATTCTCAATACAATCAAAGTGTTACAGGAGTACTGTATGGAACAGTCCAGAAAATACACAAATCTTGCTTTAAATAACATCAGCTAGGGAGCTGTGGAATAGGTGTTGAGTAATGCAGAGAACTTTTACTGCTTACTAAATTAAAAAAAAAAAAAAATCAGGTATTACTTTCATTTTCTTAAATGATAATAATGATAATAACTAATGTTATACACAGATGCATATGGATAACAAATGAGTAAATAAGTTAATAAATAAATAGGAAAATTGAAATTAACAAGTTAATATAATGAATCAATAATCAAATAAAAATGAATAAAATAAATAAATAATAAATGGATAAATATCAGATGAATAAATGAGTAAATAATACAAATAAAGTTTTTATAAAAAAAAAAAAAAAAAAAAAAAAAAACTAAAGGATGACAGTAGGAATAAAGACCCTATGGACTAGTACTTCGGAAAGATTAAATTAATAAATGGATAACTATAATAAACATGAAATAAACTAAATAAAAATAAAGTAAATCATGATAATAATGAGAGACAATAAAAAGAATAAATAGATAATATATATGTAAATAAAATAAAAAATAAATAAATAAAATAAAATAAATAAATAAAAGAGGTTATCCGTACCATGAATAGGTAACCTCTGTTATAGGAAATACTTCCTGTGCTTCTCATCTATTTTTCAGAATTTGAACAGTGTCACAAGTCAGAATGGAACAGATTGGTAGAACAACACGAAGAGAGCTCAAAAGGAAGCGGGACTTGTGTTGTAGCAATAATGATTTGAACTCATGTGACTTGAACCAAACTGCTGACGATAGTCAAAACAAAAGTAGGCGTTTGAGGAGGTCTCAAGCTAGCCACTCCTTAACAAAGAAAAACGGGAGGACTCAGTGCACAAAAAGCAGTAAAAACGTTGCTAACAGAAAATCAAAACATGTAGAGAACTCTGTTGAGACACAGGACACTAGCTGTATTGAGACACAACCAAAAAGGAAAAACAGTAAACGTGTGGAATCAGTTCAAAGGTCTCTGTCTGCCCTTCACAGGGCAAGGGTTGAACCAAATAAACCTTCTAAAACAAGAACGGCTAAGAAAAGCCATTCAACTCTTTCTAGAAGAATGAATGTGGCACATGCGACTTCCATTGTACCAGACGCTCCAATAAGTTCCGATTCCGAAGACAGCTCGGATCAGTTAGAAAATCCGGGGCCAAGTCAAACGTCCTCAAGGCCTTGGAGGAACCTGGACCAGTCTTCACGCTCAGAGCGAACACTGGAAAGTAATAATAGATCCCGCCAGACTCCGTTATTGAGGATACCTACCTACACAACAGACTCTGAGAGCGATGAAGATGAACTTAGTGATGGGGACTTGAACTCAAGTCAGAACGTTCAAACAGAGTCTGTCAATAGGAATGAGAATGACAGTGTTGAACTGGCAACAAATTTGCACTTAAATTCATTAACAGGTGGGCATTCCGAGTTTTCTAACACTCCAGTTTACTCGCAACCCATTTCATCCCCCATTTATGCACAAATTCCCAAAAAGATTAGGCGAAAAATCTGGGCGCGGCAATATGTAGACTTCGCACTCCTGCTACCAACTTACAGCACACAACCGAAGCAACAAAGATTTTCTTTACAGTTAGGCCAAAACTCAACTTTCAATCTAGTCCCGCACAACCAACTAAGAAAAATTAATAGCATAAGTCAATGGACATCAGCATTTCTACGCTTTGTGGCCCTTTATTCGGATAAATTCCCAGAAGAAACAGCATCATTGATGAAATATGCAGAAATTATACGCGATCTGGCATACCGAAGACCAGGACTAGCCTGGTACCACTACGATATTCAGTTTCGTCAACTGAAAGAAGAAATTAATTTAAGATGGGACATGATCCATTATGATCTCTGGGTTCCATCAGCTACAATTTCACCTTTTCAAAATAACTACCAAAATGGCTCTCAAACCTTTCGAGGGTATCAGCGTTCAAGACAGCCCTTTCGTAGAAATTTTCAACAGCCCAGAAGACCAGAGCAGACCTATCTCAGACAGTCTTGCTGGACCTACAACAGGTTTGGGTCCTGTACAAGACCAGACTGCAAATTCTTCCATTCATGCGGCCGTTGTAGGGGACAGCACTCCGCCAAAACCTGCCCTACCCCATTTAGAAATAACTCCAATTTCACATCCCAATCATCCCCACAAACCAACATACCAAGAAGTGGGTCAGGATTACCGCAACAACCACAAGCTGCAAGGGCGGGTCAACAGGAATCTTCCAGACCTGCAACATCAAAAAACTATTAGGTCTAATACCACTGACCACGAAAGTCCGGTCACTCCCATTGTTCTCAATGAATTTGCCCATTTGATTCAGGGATATAACTATGACAAATACCTAATCAAAGGTTTTCAGGAGGGTTTTCACCTTGGTTATGAGGGCCCAAGGCAGTCTAAACACAGTCCAAATTTGAAATCCTGTAGAGATGTTCCACATATTATATCTGAGAAAATAGCTATTGAGATTGATTTGGGTAGAATAAAGGGCCCTTTTATTAACCCACCATTTCCGCGATTACAGGTAAGTCCCATAGGATGTGTTCCAAAAAAGAAATTGGGCCAGTATCGTCTCATTCACATCTAAGCTATCCCAAAGGCTCATCAATTAATGATTTCATTTGTGCGGAACTATCTACAGTCAAGTATTCAACATTTGATGATGCAGCTTCTCTGGTCTTGGCTTTGGGCCCAGGAGCCCTTATGGCAAAGACAGACATTGACTCAGCATTTCGTATCATCCCTGTGCATCCCGATGATCATGAACTACTGGGTTTCAAATGGCAGTCCAAGTATTACTATGATACCTGCCTTGTCATGGGAGCAACATCTTCTTGTGCTATATTTGACCGTTTCTCTTCAGGCCTCAAATGGATTGCAAAAACAAAGTTGGGTATCTCCTTTATTGTACATATTTTAGATGACTTCATGATTCTTGGTCCTGCCAATTCGACAGCATGTCGAGATGATCTTACAAAGTTCCTTAATCTCTGTTCCACCACAGGGGTCCCTATTAAGGAGGAGAAAACAGAATATCCTTCTACATGTATGACATTTATGGGCTTGGAATTGGATTCTGTTGCCATGGAAGCCCGGCTACCTGTTGAAAAATTGGTCAAGGTCAGGAATCTTCTTCAAAAATATCAGAAGTGCAGGAAGATAAAATTACGTGATTTGCAATCTATAATTGGTCTTCTTAACTTTTGTTGCAATGTTGTGCGGCCGGGCAGGTGTTTTTTGCGTCGCCTTATTGACCTTACCAAGAATGTATCCCATCCTAACCACAGAGTAACTCTCAATAAGTCAGCAAGAAGGGATATACAAGCTTGGAGAATCTTTGTTGAACATTTTAATGGCCGAAATTTGCTCTTGAATGATAGGTGGTTTTCGTCTCCATCCCTTCATTTGCATACAGATGCTGCAGGATCACTTGGGTATGCAGCCATTTTTAAGACACACTGGCTTTATGGGAAGTGGCCTGATCACATGGTCTCAATGCACATAACTTTTAAAGAGTTGTTTCCCATTGTCTTAGCTTTTGAAATATGGGGCCCTCAACTAAAAAATCAATGTATAACTCTTCATTCGGATAACTATGCAGTAGTGTACATAATAAACAAACAGTCCAGTAAGGATCAGTTAATCATGCATCTTGTTAGAAGATTTGTTTTGGCATGCATGCGGTATAACATTCTTACGCATGCTGTCCATGTTCCCGGAAAATTAAACGTATTATCGGACCTGGTTTCCCGTTTCAATTTACAGGAATTCCATCGCCTAGCTCCACACATGGACAAGGAACCCACCCCCGTTCCTACAGAACTCATGACCCTCGAACTCTCAACAGTACCATCCACCAGCTGTTAGAAGCCTCCATCACACCGGCCACTAAAAGGACATACAGCAATGCAGTTCGGCTATATAAGTGCTTCGTAACAACAATTCACAAGAATAGTGGTCAGTTTTTCCCCATTTCAACCTCTAGAATGGCAGAGTTCATAGCCTTCCTGGTTCAGAAAGGGTTCAAGCCTTCGTCAATCCAAACAAACATCGCTGGCCTTTCATACATCCACAGCTTGACAGGTCTTCCTAATCCAACTTCCAGTCCGATTATTAAAAAATTACTGCAGGGATCAAAGAACATGTTGCAAAGTCCTGACACACGCTTACCATTCACAATAGACATGCTACATACCATGGTGGATTCCTTAAAACGGCTCCACTCTAGCGGGTACTGCACAGACATGTACAAGTCTATATATCTACTGGCTTTCCATGCTTTACTTAGAGTTGGTGAATACACAATTAGAGGCACTGAGTTAGGGCACACTCTTATGCATGATGACATCTATTTCTCAGTGAAAGATAACAAAATTCAAAACCTTATGATCAGAATGAAACATTTCAAACACTCTAAGAACCCAGTTACTCTATCACTGAGTCCTTTACCTACAACACAGTATTGCCCTGTTTTGGCACTAGCCACCTATTTTTCTCAGAGGGCTCCTATTAAGGGCCCGTTATTCCTCAGTATTGACAATTCCCCACTCACTACAACGCAATTCTCCTCTGTACTCAAAATGTCAGTCATAGATGCTGGCTTGAACCCAACTAAATACAAACCCCACAGCTTTAGAATTGGGGGAACTACACGAGCGCACGAGTTAAACCTGTCTGAATCCAAAATAAAAGAAATTGGCAGATGGAGGTCTTCATCATTCAAGCGATACATTCGCATTCCATTAGTTCCGCTTTCTTGAACAATTCGATTGATCACATCTCTGCTGTGTAGGGCCATAATAGCAAGGACAGGCTTTTTGTGCATAAATAAATTGGATTCACATGCTTTTGATCTTACACTTGACATCATGTCAGTATGGTCCAACTACATCACAGACTGATATCTTACAAAACGTTTTAAGATAATCTGATAGTATCTAGGAAGATGATCTGGTTGCAATCTGACAGACTGTCTTATGCGGCTGTCCGGTTGTGAGGGGCATCATTTCTCTAGATCTCCCAATTGCAGTTTCGTAATTTCTAGCATGCAGGTTAGCAGACAGACCGGCTTATGCGGCTGTTTATTTTATGTAGACCTTGGCTGACTGCCTTATGCGGCTGCCATATGCTAAATTTTAAGCAAGTTCTCCTTACACTTGTGTTACATTAGTCTCGGAATGCCCACCTCTCAGCCAGTACGTACTATATAATTTTATATGAACTAGGCGCGAAACACCACAAACATTATGTGACCAGTTAAACAGCCTAGAAGTGTTTGAACATTTAGGCTTTAGAGCCAATGGGAAGTTGTAGGAAGTAGAGTGCGCAGCAACATGATTAGGGCATAAACACTAACTGAAAGTCAACCAAAAAGTGCTGTGCAATTGTCATGATTGGTTAAAACTGTGTATTACGAAGTAAAAAGATATTCAGTATCTTGTAATCCTGATAAATGTTGAGCATCAGAATAGAACTCTGCCAATGGAGTGGCTCAAGTTTATACAATATGGAAAGTCAGTTGTCTTGGTATAATGCGATAGAAATTCCTTGTCTCAAACACGCTTGGGATCATGAAAATTGGTTCCAGCCAAGGGTAGTTCTAGCCATCCAGGGTTAGTTTCTGTATAAAGTGACTTCGACTAAAAAAGCTGGCAGGTTTAGCGAGCTGTCAGGGTTTGAGCCATTGAATTTCTACTGTACATGTATATCAAACCATGCAGATTAATTGAGGAAGGCATGATCTTCATATTAGCGCTACTTATCAATATTCTTGTTAGTTTTCTTGGCTTACTGTCTTATGCAGGAGTCAGCATTATTTTCACATTTCTACTCGTGACATTTAAGTGGTTAGTGCTGTACAGTGCATTTGGCCTGCAATATGCCGTGCAAAATGTATATATTTTGCATGAGTTACAGACTGGGTTGCAAACTGTTCTTTTTTGATCATACACAATGTTTTTGATCAAACCTAATGTTTTCTTTTGTGATGTTTTAGACCTCAGGGTTGCATAAGAATTAGTTTTAGGATTATAGATTAAATATGCATGTTATCACACAAGTAAAGCTATAAAATGGATGCTGCTCGTCTGGGCGCATTTGGGTTTCACCCAAATATGGCGGTTTTACTTTCCCAGATTTGGCAAAAATTTACTTTTAAGTCACTTAAATCATCTTCTCCTGTTTTATGACAGCATGTAGATATAGTTTACATACATGCTAGTTAGATATAGTTTACATACATTCTAGTTTTTATTGGCATTTAAATAAATGCCCTTTTGCAAACATACTCAATCTTGTGTTTCATTTTGCCAAACAAAGCTTCACAGCATCCATTTCAAGCTGATATATTCAGGGTTTTCTATAAGTGGTTTTTACGGTAACGTAAAAATATTTATGGAAAAGCAATACTTGTTTTGCAGCATTTCCCTTAGGGCGCCTCACAATAAGTATCGATTTTATCTGACCGCATTCCTAAGCAGGATCCAATCACGGAATCATGTGTTCTGCGTTAGCCAATCAAATCCCTGGATTTTTCTGGTACAGCGTCATCCCGTCAGTCTACAAATATTTTCTGGCGAGGAACCACGTCGTCATATTTTCATGATAATTTTTCCAATTTTTGTTTATCCCACCACCTACCCCATCATAACCACCAAAGTTCCGGGGAAATGCTGAATAACATGTTCATTTCGACATTGTTGTTATTGTATTGTACTATTACAATTCTCCTTGTTATGGAGGTGAAATAGTCACTACTCAAATATGGTAGATTCGCCCAGTAGGCATATTTGCCATGTTTTCTGTAGTGGGGCGGTTTTACTTTCCCAGATTTGGCAAAAATTTACTTTTAAGTCACTTAAATCATCTTCTCCTGTTTTATGACAGCATGTAGATATAGTTTACATACATGCTAGTTAGATATAGTTTACATACATTCTAGTTTTTATTGGCATTTAAATAAATGCCCTTTTGCAAACATACTCAATCTTGTGTTTCATTTTGCCAAACAAAGCTTCACAGCATCCATTTCAAGCTGATATATTCAGGGTTTTCTATAAAAGCCGTTTATTTGGGAGGCTTTCGTATTTGGATCCGCTTAATATTCAGATGCAGTGTAAGTGTGTGATATCAAATGTTATTAAAAGTTCCGTCTGACACACTGTGCATATAGAACATTTATACAGCTACTGAACAACTGACATGTTCGACCACAGACTACTAGGATCAGCAAGGTGTTTTTAGATGTAGATACATGTACTGATGATGGTAGTTCTGTGGCAGTTAAACTGTCAAGCGATGTAGTAAGACGTTACGTCAGGTCAGTGGTCTATACCTGCGCTGATCCTTAGGAGAGGAAGACATACCGGTTTCTATTAATTTTCATATTTACTGTAAAATATCTCTGGTCAAAAAACATTCAGAGCAGAAATTAAAATGTGCAACTTTTACTTTTCACCCTAAGTCATTTAAGTGTAAAGAAATATACTGAGAATTTTTTAATTAATTTAAAAATAATACATGATGTTGCCAAATACATTCTACACGTTTCGATACCAGATTTGCCAAAATTTTATCTAAAAGGTTTTAAATTTTATATCTAAGTTAACGGTACGGTGTCATTTTGTTGCCAGTATATAGACTAGATGTGGCTTAAATTCACTGCTTGGTCAAGAATAACATCACAAGCTTGAGTTTTTAATGTTTATAATAAGTACATGAATTTTCCTTATTTTGAAGGATCTAAGTTTGTATATTATTGAATAGGGTTCTAATATTTTCATATAAATGCTGGCTCATGAACTGTATATCAAAAAGCTTTTCGGGTGTCAAACCTTGCTTCAACTACTCCTGAAGGTAAATCGCCCAGACCACCCAACTCCACCTCCTTCCTCGCCCAACCCACGTTATTTATATGACTACATTTTATGAATGAGAAGATTACATCAGCCGTGCCGGGACCAAAGGGAATAAGTCCACGAAATACCATACAAAGAACGAACTGGAAAATTTTTGAGATAACGGTAAAATAGGGTCGAGTCGGATAACTTCGGACAAGTGGTAGATTCGGACATACCATTGCAAGCAGTGAAAATCCGGATGAGACTGCTCATCATGAGCCGTCTCATCAGGATTTTCACTATTTGCATTTTTGTTTTAATTCCAAACAACTGACATATAAAGGATATATTGTCACTGTCCGAATTTACCTGTTGTCCGAATTTACCTGACTTGACCCTACATCGCATGCTTCAAATGCATGCCTTTATAAAAGAGATATTACGTTGTCAATGGTATCGGATATTATGAAACACCCTGTTTGTATTGCTAATATGTGTTTCACTGATGTGTTATGAGGCCCCTGCACATACAGACACCTACATGTTTTCAGAGCTGTATCAGATATAGGTGTAAGACTACACGAACAAATTATTAACCCCGTCCAGCAGTTTCTAGATTAAGCTACTGATCGATCCAAGGCGGTAACCTCTGATGCAAAGGCTGTTCGTTGTAGTTCTGTCATTGTTGTCATCTACATATTTCGCCATTTTGTGTGGAATAAAAAGTAAATGACAAGTTTATTGTGTATAATTAAGTTGTTTTGTATGTGTTGTTTTTTTTATGTTCGGTGTGTACTGAATGTGTCTGTTGGCTATTAATGTCTCCTAGTGTCCGATAAATATGACATAAACAAACAGTGCAGACACTCACCAAACGCCGCAAAACGCGGCGTCTGAACAGGGCCCGCACTATTTGACTAAGGCAAATTGGGACTTTCTCCTTAAAATGTAAAAAAAGCGTTAAAAATAAACTAGACTAGACACCCTTTAATTGACAAATGCACTCTTCCATAGACCATATGAGCCGCGACGCGAGAAAACCAACAATGTGGTTGTGCGCCAAGCGCAGACTCAGATCAGCCTGGGCATCCGCCCAATTCGACCAGACTCTTCGTTCAGTGCTCAAAGGATAGCTTAGGGTCTAAGCTACCTCCATGCGGACAGCGAAGATTCTGATCAGACTGGGTGGATGCCCAGGCTGATCTGAGTCTGCGCTGGGCGCACAACCACATTGTTGGTTTTGTCGTGTCGCGGCTCATATCATTGCACATAAATGGGTTATGTATTTTTTTTAGATGGTGTTTCTTTCTTCTATTCTATATTTCCTTTGTGAGATATTCTTGATATTTTTTTGTTGTTTTTTTTATTTGTATTTTGTGCAGTAACACAGTTCGTCTACTCATCAGCAAATAATCAGTTTTAGAGTAAACATAAAACTCAAGAAACAACACAAAGATTATAGGCCATGAGCCAGATATGGTTTACCTTTCCCCCCCCCACCCCCCACCCCCAGGGGGAGTTTTGTAGACCATACTTTTCTTAAAGACCAGCATCCTAGAAGTATTTTGCAGCATGTTAGCCCTCTGGCGAGTGGGGCGTTAAGCTGTAACAGCCTGTTACATTACGTTACCCATTAAAATAATAAACATAAAATAAGAATTATCAAAAATTATAAAAAATAGAAGTCACTTACGTATGTTTAAAATTATAATAGAGTCTAATAGAACAACACAATAGCTAAAAGTGATGATGTTTGAAACGTCACTTTCGCCTACGTGGTGTAGTATACGTGACGTTTTTCTTCACTCTCCATTAAAATTGCAATTTCCATCCAAAATACGTTCTTTTTGTAAGTTATTCCTTTAATATTAGACCAAATGTTTGTTTACGTGTTAAAGAAAATTAATTGATCTTTTCAAATCTGCAAAAATTATTATCCTATCTTGTATACTTTGGGAGAAATAGGATGTTGAACACAGTAACCCTTTATGAATGTTCCATATTACAATTATCACTTTCCGTATAATCCAAGCGCTTGAACTACACTATTGGAATGGAAAACAACAGTAAACGGTAATATTGAATATGCCAGCCTATTTAAACAGCAAGGAGCAGTTCAACAATATTTTGAATGCATTTTAGTCGTCCATAATGATCGATTATATACGTTACCTAGGGCTACTTTTGTTAAAATCATATAATTTAAAGATAGAATCATTTTATTTTCCTTGGTATCAGTTTCTTCATAAAAGAATCTTTTAATATAAGAGAACAATTCATTCTGGTTTATTTTCCATGATAATCTATTACTAGTAGTAACGTAAATAACATTAATATTTAAAATATTTTATTATAATACCTTTAATCAGTTTTTTACCACTGTCACATTAAAAAATAACACATATAAGTCTGGGTGTTCTTGTGATATATTGTGTACTTGGACCTATCAATATTTCTCTAAGTTATTACTTTTAGGGATTCATGAGGTGTGTTTTATACGTGATTAAACACAGAATACTTCAAATTGTAATGTTAAGGGCATTGGCATATTCTGCACATGTAAAACGGGTTTTGCTGTTTACTTTGTTATCATATCAAAAATAAAAGTATTTCATAATGACATTGCCCAGTTTGTTTCTTTAACAAATTGTACATTTGTGTTCTTAACACAGTAACATACCTGAAATTTTGTTATATACAGCTGAAAAATCCAAAAAATCAAAAAAAAAAAAAAATAATAAAAAAAATAATTAAATAAAATAAAAAATACTCCAGAAAAGATAAAGCCGCAGCTATTAAAAGCCAGCATTGATTTTGCATATAGGGCTAGAATAAAATGATATGCAATCAGTTTGATACCATTAAAAGCTAAGCGGTTTTGACGTGTTTAGTTTAAAACTATAAAATAATCAGCAATCAACAATGCAAACTGGGGTTCCACCTTGTTTATTGACATGATTTGTTATAGCTTTTACGTGCACACTGAAAAACTATAAAGCATAACAGTAACCTGAAGTTTAAAGGCTTAAGCCAAATACAGTTCTGCATTAAAGCTAATGTAGATATTTGCTGGCAGCGTATACTTACTTTTGTAAGACTATTGTATATTTTACGTTACCAGAGAAAACAACATTGCTGAGTTACAGTTTAAGAAACAAAACAAACTTTTGAAAATAATTAATAGTAGTGTCAATACATTGCTTTACTTAGTTCATTTATGTAACTAACAATTATGTGTCAACCAGGAGTTTGGGAGAATAGTATTAGAAATATTTAATAAAGAAAAGAGACACAGGCAGTTTACTAGTATACTGTGGCTATCTATAAATGCTATGTTTAAGATGATCTACATTTCTATGCTTTTGTTTCTTGCTCTTTAAAGTCTACCTACATTCAACCATCTCCTAAAGAATCTAACTACATTCAATAATCTCTTAAAGAATCTATTCACTAAAGAACATAAAGACATGTTTAGTTGGACAAAAATGTTTTTTTTTTTTTTTTTTTTTTTTTTTTTTTCAAGCGACAGTGTTCCAGTAGTTCTGCACACATAATAAAATGGCAAATGAAAATGACAGAATATATTAATGTTGGTCATCGCTGTTCAGATATTTATGAGCAAATCTTAGTTGTTCTCCTTCAGAATGTATCTGCCTATACTGTAGTTATATGCTTTGGAGAATAATACTGGGGAAAAAAGAAAGACCAAACAAGTAACGTATACAACGTATCTAGTGAGAGTTTATGAATTCTTCATCTCCGATATCCTTAACTAGTAATACAGTATTTCTGAAGAGCAAATAATCAAACAATAGAAACAGTGCATACCTATACACGCCAAAGAAGGGCTAACCTAAGTAACTTTCTCAATTTGATCTCCGTGACCTTGTATTACCATATTGATTACTTTTTAGCAATAAATGTGGTTGTAAACTGCCTATTTATGATATCTTACTGCTTATCAAATTATCCTTGTCCAAATATGTTAAATACTGTTAGAGAATAAAGCCCCAATTTTAGTTGTTACATTATTGAAAATTGTCTGACTGAAATTTGTATTTTGTAACACCTTTGGTCCTTGATAGTATCAAAAAGTGGGAATAAAACCATGGGGTTTGCAAAATTACCTGACCATTTGAATATTTGTGACAACATAATGAAAAATAGAACTCCTGCACAGGCTGGAGACAGAATGTTGTATGCGTTATAAAGTATGTCACTTTCCATAATCCTTAAATTTTCACATTGTTAACATTTTGTAATGTATTTGATGGGCGGGAGCTGCATAAACAGATCACGTAGATCACAAATTAACATTTTAAGTTATGATCACGGGGGCCACACATGTTTGCTAACCCATGTAAAGCAGTTACTGTGCAAAGAGGCTCGTGGCTGACGATTCGACTGACATCATAGAAAAATGGTGTTAATGGATGCTGGCATAGTTGGTACTGCTTTTGATTGCCTCGGCTGGTAGTCACAGTTGCATATTTGTATGTAGGGTAATTGAATGGCTCAGCAAACAACACAGGTAGCGAAACTGGTTTTATCCCCATCATAAAGAGAACCTAAATATTAATCAGTTGCAACATTTATCAAATTATACTTACTGCATTTAATGCATAGAATTAAAAAAAATCATTTTTATGAAGTCACTTTTAAGTGAGACTGAATTGAAGGCAAGGTCAAACTGCTTCAGCTGTAACAATCTATGTGCGTCTTGCTGAACTCTTGTTTATTTCAAAGAGCTAAATTTGCCATCTGACTACCAGTGGTAAGCTTATACTACAGCAATCAATACTTCATGCCGCCAGGGAACTAAAATTTTGATAACAGATGACTAATAAATCTTATTCCTCGACATATTACAATTATGTAACGTAATGTTACTGTTAGATTGTTTTTCAAATATCCATTATTAGATCATGTTTTATAGTTTGAGGACACATAACATTGACATTTCTTCATATTTACATATACAACAGTATCTACAGAAGACAAATTAAAGATAACATTGAAATATCAAATGCAGCTAATGTTGGCTTTCGTAGCTTTTCTGGTCATTTTGTAGGTTAAACTCTACAAAAATAAGATAGTTTCTGTCCCCATTTAATGTATCCACTGCTAATTTAACTGCTGCCTACATTATCTAAGCTGGGCATGAGTAAAAGAAGATTGATGGAGGACGTATAAACTTCAGTCCACCAATTCAGCGATTTAGTCTGATTCTGTTTTTTTTTTTTTTTTCGTATTTTTGTTGTGGTTATATACGTTACATATTTATCGTGACTGCTGACGAGTTTTGTAAGACTTTAGATGTTTCTTTCTTATAATAGAATATTGAAACAGTCATATATATGACATTAACTTTTCGCTACACTTAAATTCTTATAATTTGCTTCTTATATTACATGTATTTAGACACTGAAGGGGAAAAAACGTCAAATACAATGTAAACTACGTTATACAGGCTAGTCAACTGATCCTTGACAATATCACAATATCAATAACTTTGAAACAGTGATTTATGTACTAGCAGACAAAACCCAACATTATTTAGGGCGAATACTAGCATGTGTACAACAATGCATATCTTCTATTTTAACGTGAATATGTAAATTTGGGTAGTGTAATTGACGTTGACGTCATACGTTAACGCCCCAACGTACAGAGGGCTAACATGTGTCATTTTGTTTCTTATATAATGTTGTTTCAGAAAATCATAGGGTACAAAACTCCCCCTGGGGGGGGGGAGGGGGGTCTATTGTCAGCTCAAGGTCTATTAGTCGTTAAAAGAAAGATAGACATTGAGAATTGAAACTGTAGGGCAAAACAAAAAATAAAAAGTAAACCAACTAAAAAAAAAGAGAAATAAGTTAAATCGTGATGAATAAAATCAGTAAGTTCAAACAAACCATAAATACTTCTCTTATGACGATTTGCATCACTTTACTTTTTTACTAATGCCAAACACTGATATTTCACCAGCTTAAAATTCATATGAGTAGCAATGACACTCATGCATGTTGTATGATGAACAGTCTGATATTTCAGTATTTTAAAATGTGCAAAGTTGGTCTTCAGCTCCGTCCGTCTTGGCAGATATAGTCTGTTTCTGGGCCCACCGGGGTTCAACTGGTGTTCTTCTTTTGCTCCAGTGTTCCAGTGGTGTTGCTGACGCCCCAGGGATCTCCAGGTGTCTCAACACGTTTTGGCTGTCGAGTCCTCATCCTTGCTTCCTCACAGTCTTTTCTTGATTGTAATTGTTGCCCGTGATGACTCTCTTATGAGTTAGTGGACCTCCATACGAACCGAACTACCAACTAATTGTGTGCACCGCGGCGGAAGGTAAGGGTGAAGGTTTGGGCCCAGTGAAACCGGTTAACCCCCCCCCCCCCCCAGTAGTTATTACTGACAGTCCCAAAGCGGTACTATCGTTGCGGTTGTATATTTTTTATTATCGGTGCTGTTTAATTTATTGTGTTCTCTCATTTTAACCCTTCTATAATAAAAATAAAAAATAGGTAAAAATAGTTGTTAACTGTTTTCGTATAATTTACTTAGTCTGTTGTAACCCTTCTGTTGGTCTAAATTATTTAGTTCAGTAAATATAGCTGATTTGCCACCTATTTGGGAAAGAGCTGCCTACTCGGCTTATCACTTGTAATTCATTGTTTATTGGGAAGTCTTTTTCAATCTTTCCCTTTGATGTTGGAGACAGGGTTTGGGATCTGATTCAGTCAGTTCCTGAAGTGTAGTTACTCTTTAAATTTCCATGTCTTTCTTGTGTACCTCTTGAAAATTAGTTGTTTGAACATTATGGCTATGGAAAAAGGAAAGTATATGGTAATGCGAAACTTCTCTTGAGTAGTATATAATACCAACCAACTACGAGGGTTGATCCAGAGGTATTGTCACTGCATCTATAGAGGATCTTACACGAGTGGTCATTTCATAAGAAATTTATGAAACGAGCCTCCGGCGAGTTTCATAAATTTCATATGAAATGACCACGAGTGTAAGATTCTGTTTATCATATGGCCCTTAAAATGAGGTTTAAACGCCTTCAAAATGAGCATGATTTCAGTAAGAAAACAACAGTGTTGACATGGACGTTGTCAATGACGTTACGTATGCGCGCCAAAGTGTTATTACACGTGTGGTCTTACGATTTTTAATGACGCGACGTTATCCACTGAATAACAGCGACGTCAGATGATAATTAAAATTCTATATGAATGAAAAGAGAGCAACAACATTTCGTATCCAAGTACAGATACCTTAATTTATTTGCATTATGGTCTGGAAAAGTCATAAAAAGCATAATGTACAAAAATCGAGATAGCATGATAGACAGAAGGCATGATAAAGGCACGCGCCACACATCAACGACGTTGTTGATGTTGCAGACGAAGTTTCGATATTATGTCGTGTCCAAAGTAGCATATTCGTTGTTCCAGCATAGCACTAATATCTGTTAACCCATGTTAATCTTATCATTCAATATTTTTAAACAGCCCCGCAGCTCATGTTCAATGATTTACTATATAGAAATTGCAAAACATCGATCTTCCTACATATACTGGGTACAAAGTGACGTTATTGTCTGACATTTCATATAAAGGTCTTCCGGTTTTCAGACGATCCTTTAGCGACCCATCTGCACCCTTATAGCACTGATGCTACCTTTGAACAAGCTTCATAACTACTGTTATTTCACCGCATGTTTAAATAAACAGCTGTACAGTCTCTGATGGTGATATTCCTTATTTGTTGCAAAGCCGCATAAATATGCGCCGACGTGTGTGTGCGACTCTACTTGAACAAGCATTAGCACTGATTAGCAAACTTCAAACTGCAATGACGATATTAAAGTTTCAACAGTGGGCGACAGAAAAATATTTCGTCATCGTATCTAATTTTCATCTGATTTGGCGCGTTTGTTTAATTTTGATTTGTGATTGCCTTTGAAACTTATATTCATGTACTTCACGTTATTCTAACATTCGGCGCAATGGCGTCGGTGGTATACTTTGAACGTCTATATAATCGGAACGTACACTGGTTGAAGTAGGGGGAAGATTACGGTTGCCGCAAAGCACAGCAGGAGTTGCAAAGATTGGAAACCTACTTCATCTGTTGTAGTTTTTTTTCCTACAACCAGTTTCTCTGTCTCTCTCCCTGTCTCTGTCTGTCTGTCTGTCCTTTGCCATTGGTAAATTGGTAAGATGCAGATTACGGAACAAAACCATTTTTGGCTTTTGATAATTTCTAGTACGACATCAGAAAGAACCAACATTTACTTTTCCTGTATTACCTTGACCAAAAAGCAATCACTGAATATCGATAGGAAAGCAAGTGCGCACAAGCGTCAGACAGATATCCACATATGCGATAAAGGTCATTATGATAGTAGAATATCCTGCAACTTTCCGACATAAAATGGCTATGTTATTGTATAAAACGTTGCTATATTAAGCCAGATTTTACCCTGCAAACTGGTAGTGGCATATAGGGAACTGTATATCAAAAAGCGTTTAGGGTGTCAAACCTTGCTTCAACTACTCCTGAAGGTAAATCGCCCAGACCACCCCTCTCCCACCTCCTTCCTCGCCCAACCCACGTTATTTATATGACTACATTTTATGAATGAGAAGATTACATCAGCCATGCCGGGACCAAAGGGAAAAAGTCCACGAAATACCATACAAAGAACGAACTGGAAATTTTTTGAGATATCGGTAAAATAACGTCGAGTCGGATAACTTCGGACAAGTGGTAAATTCGGACATACCATTGCAAGCAGTGAAAATCCGGATGAGACTGCTCAACATGAGCCGTCTCATCAGGATTTTCACTATTTGCATTTTTGTTTTAATTCCAAACAACTGACATATAAAGGATATATTGTCACTGTCCGAATTTACCTGACTTGACTCTATATCACATGCTTCAAATGCATGCCTTTATAAAAGAGATATTATGTTGTCAATGGTATCGGGTATTATGAAACACCCTGTTTGTATTGCTAAGATGTGTTTCACTGATGTGTTATGAGGCCCCTGCACATACATACACCTACATGTTTTCAGAGCTGTATCAAATATAGGAGTAAGGCTACACGAACAAATTATAAACCCCGTCCAGCAGTTTCTAGATTAAGCTACTGATCGTTCCAAGGTGGTAACCTCTGATGCAAAGGCTGTTCGTTGTAGTTCTGTCATTGTTGTCACCTGCATATTTCGCCATTTTGTGTAGATTAATAAATAAATGTTAATTTTGTTGTATGGACTTAATTTGTTCGATTGTGTGGGTTTTTTTTTTTAGGTTTATTGTGGACTGAATGTGTCTCTTGGCTGTTAATGCCTAGTGTGCCATAAATATGACATAAACAGTGAAGACATTCATCAAACGCCGCGACGCGCGGCGTCTGATCGGGGTCCGCACTATTTGATTGAGGCAAATGGGAATATTTCCTTTCACTGTGAAAATTTTTAAAAATAAACCGAATCAGACACCCTTTAATTGACAAATGAACTCATCCATTGACCATTCCACTGGGCATAAATGGGTGGGTAATGTTTTGTAGCTTCTGTTTCTTTCTTCTATTATCGATTTCCTGTGTGAGATAATCTTAATATGTTTTTTGTTTTGTATTTTGTGCAGTAACAGAGTCAGTTTCAGAGTAAACATACAACTCAAGAAACAACACAAAATAAGTCGTAAAATGAAACATAGACATTGGAAACGGAAACTCTAGGGTAAAACAAAAAAAAAAAAAACATAAAGAACAGAACAAAGAAAAAGAACAAGTTAAACCGTGATGAATAAAATCAGTAAGTGCAAACCGATCATAAATACTTCTCAAGAGACAATTTGCATCACCTTACTTTTTTACTAATGTCAACCAGTCATATTTCGCCAGATTAAAATTCATATGAGTAAAAATAAATCGCATGATTATGTTGTATGATTAACAGTCTAATATTTCAGTATTTTGAAATGTGAAAAGTTGGTCTTCAGTGCCGTCCGTCTTCGTAGATGTAGGCTTTCAGAGAGTAAAAGCCTACTTTGGGATGATTTTCCATATTGTTTATTAAGAGCCAATACCACTAGTCAGTCAGGATTGTTTTTACACCCCGACAGTTCTGTCTCCACTTTTATCAGAATAAGTGTGTGAGTTACAGAAACCATGAAACGAAACAGATGCATGCCTTTCTTGTGCATTCCTTGGAAATTAAGTTGTTTAAACATTTTTATCCCCCGACCGAAAGGTTCGAGGGATATAGCGATGGGCCTGGCATCCGTCCGTCTGTCCGTCCGTAAACATCTTGTCGGCTCTATATCTGAAATACTCTTGAGAATATTTTCATGATACTGCACAGTTATAGAGAACAGGTCATGACAATGTGTCGTGTACAAGAATGGTAACTCTTGCTATTGTACTTTTTGAGTTATCTTCCCTTTGATGATTTATTGGTAGACTCGTGTCCTCTCTGTAACTTGAATACCTTTTGAAATATTTTCACGATACTTCACAGATATGTAGAACAGGTCATGACGATGTGTCGCAAACAAGAATGACAACTCTTGCTTTCTTACATTTTGAATTATTCCCTTTGATGGTTAAGGTGTGATTTCGTGTCCGCTCTATACATGTAACTTGAATACCTTTTGAAATGTTTTCATGATACTTCATAGATATGTAGAACAGGTCATGGCAATGTGTCTTACTTTTTGAGTCATTTCCCTGGGATTGTTTTAGGTGTGATTTCGCGTACGCTCTATAACTTGAATACTTTTAAAAATATATCTTTGATACTTCACAGATATGTAGAACGGGCCCTGACGATGTGTCGCGAACAAGATTGACAACTCTTGCTTTCTTACCTTTTTGAATTATTTCCCCTTGATGGTTTTAGGTGTGATTTCGCGTCCGCTCTATAACTCTGATACTTCACAGATATGTAGAACAGGTTATGACATTGTGTCGCGAAAAAGAATGACAACTCTTGCTTTCTTACTTTTTGAGTGATTTTCCCTTGATGGTTTTAGGTGTCCGCTCCATTACTTGAATACCTTTTGAAATATTTTCATGATACTTCACAGATATGCAGACCGGGTCATGACAATTTGTCTCATACATGAATGACAACTCTTGCATTCATGCTTTCTGAGTTATTTCCCTTTGGAAGATTAAGCTGCAGATATCCGTATAACCCCGGCCTGCTTTACTAGTTTGATACCCTTATACCTTTTGAAATATTGATGAGCATGTAGTGATATTCTATCAGTGTTTCTAACTCTCTGTGACCCCTCCACATCCGTGCGGCCCCCTCTCCCCTTCTAAAAGAACTTTTATCAGATTTTGATTCTTTGCCCAAATTCACTTACCTCATTTTAGCAGTCAAGCATACTGTTTTAGTCTGAGTGTTAAACAATCATGCATCAGTCAAACAGGTAATGCTAATCAGAAGCATAAAAGAATGACAATACATGTTTATTACTTATATGTGTTTTGAAGTGCATCCTTTTTACCGAGGCCCATGGGGTCTTCGGTCGGGGGATCTGCCATCTCCTCTGATGGCTATTTGGCTATGGAAAAAGGAAAGTATATGGTAATGCGAAACTTCTCTTGAGTAGTATAAAATACCTACCAACTACGAGGGTTGATCCAGAGGCAATGTCACTACATCTATAAACTTCAGAGAGCAGCAAAATTTCGTATCCAAATACGTGTACCTTACTTTATTTGCATTATGGTCTGGAAATGTCATATAAGCATAGTGTACAGAAATTGAGATAGCACGATAGACAGAAGGCATGTTAACAACACGCGCCGCACGTCAATGACGTTGTTGACGTTCCAGACGAAGTTTCGATATTGTGTCATGTCCAAAGTAGCATATTCGTTGTTCCAGCATAGCACTTATATGTGTCCACCAATGTTAATCTTATTTTTCAATATTATTTGAACAGCCCCGCAGCTCATGCTCAAGGATTTACACAATATTGAAATTGGCTCAAGGATTTACACAATATTGAAACTGCAATACATTGATCTTCATATACGGGGTACAAACAAAATTGACGTTATTGTCTAACATTGCATATAAATGTCTTCCGGTTTTCAGACGATCCTTTAGCGACACGTCTGCACCCTTAAAGCTCTGATTCGACCTTTGAACAAGCCTCATAACTACTGTTATTTCACCGCATGTTTAAATAAACAGCTCTAGAGTCTCTGATGACGATATTCCCAGCTTGTTGTAAATATGCGCTGACGCGTTTGTCTGAAATCAGCAGTTTACTCGGCATAAACAAGCATAAGCACTGGTTAGCAAACGTCAAACTGCAATAACGATATTTAAGTTTCAACAGTGGGCGATAAAAATATATTTTGTCGTCCTATCAAATTTTCATCTAATTTAGCGCATTAGTTTGATTTTGATTTGTGAATGCCTCCGAAAATTGGATTCATGTACTTAACGTTATTCTAACATGCGGAACAATGGCGTCGGTGGCATACTTTGAACGTCTATATAATTAGAACGGAAAAAGATTCCAAATCTATATTTATAATGTTAACCAAAACTGAATTACAGTGTAGCTTTATATAATGTTGATTAAAACTGAATTACAGTGTAGCTTCATATAATTCTTATATTACTGCTACGATGAATAAGCACCCAATGGACACAGTGACATTTGTTTTGGACCAACCCTTGTATAACAGCTTTAAAATGGAGACTCAATTAAATCTTAGGTCCGGTGTAACAAAAAAAAAGTGACTTCCATCGAAGAACGAGTCCCCATTCACTATTCTCTAAGAATATTGACTCCCTGGTCATAATCTTTTGACCCCTCAGCATAATATTTTGTCTCCCCCACGCGAAATAAAACGACCCCTCGTGTAGAATTGTGACCCCCATAGAATAACGAACCCGGTCATTATCTTTAAATAACAATGACCCCGGTCATGATATTATGAACCCTCGACGCAAAGTTAAGTGACTATTCGCGAAGAAGAAAATAACGACGCCCCATCCATCCCCTCCCTATAATACTAAATGTTTATTTTGCATTAGGCATAGAGATTCTTCTCCAAATCAAAAGTAATTTTGCAAAAATGAATTCTGGGAGTTTGACGAGCCATTTGAGTAATTCTATAAGTTAACGTGTAGTGATTTGTTTCGTACTGGTTTTGCGCAATACAAAACATTATATCAATGGACCTTTGTATTTTTGGTCAAGCTTTCTAAAATACCTCGTCTTGCAAGACTACTTTATTCTGAAGACTTCACTATGCAGTGAAAAAGACTTTTCTAACTTGGAATACTTATCTCTATGCAGTAAAAAAGATGTGAAAAGTAATATAAATAAACGAAGCAAGATTGTCCTGTGACTCAGACACATGGTGTAACAAGAAAGATTCTGATGCAAAGCTTGCCAAACGTTCATTTTACATGACTCTATTTAGACATAGTTTGTGTTAGTTGATCAGCCCCTTCTGCAGTGGTACCATTTAATAATATTAGCTGTGTCGTTCTAATGTCGTTCTGCGCTTTAGTATCCTCTTCCAATTTCATAGCCTCCAGTTAGTATAACCAGTCAAATTCTTTGTGATTTCGGGTAGTTTGGGGGAGGGAGCAAAACACCTTACATTAACACCATCATTGAAAATAAACACATTGCCATTTACACTGACTTTTGATGTGGGGATCCAGATCATGTGCGCGATACATTGTCTTGATAGTGTTTCCATCCTTTTAAAATCAACCACAAATGACAAAGCCACGGGTCAGATTGCCAGCATCATATATATACATGTAGCAAGACACCATTATATTGGAATGATCTCGCTGATTTTGACCTTTGAGTAGAGTAGCTAGGTTTGCGCAGAGCACATCCACTTGCCATTTGTGCGAAATAATTTAAAAAAAAAACGTCAGTAAATAAGAGTGTTGTAACATATCGGACACAGCATTTTGTATGGCATAAACGTATACAGACACAATTGCTTCATGGGGAGTCATAATATCATGGCCGAGGGAATCATAAAATTATGACCGGAGTCACTGCTCTTTAGATAATAAGGACCGGGGGTCATTTCTTTTAACGGTAGCCAGTTTTCTAAAAAATAGAATCACTTTTTCGAAAGAATAATGAACGGGGTCGTTATTCTTTGGGGGTCACTTTACTTTGTTACACCGGGCCATAGAGAAAAAGGTAGAAAATTGTCAACAGTGATTGTGTTAACAGACAAGCATTCTTATAGAAGCGACTTTTATAACGTTTTGCTTTTCTTCAAAACTATGCATCAAAGACATTCCTGGCCTTAAACACAATATCTCCGTGAAGTTGAGGTTCCAATACACCATGCAGCAGAGGTATATATCGAGGTATTAGAGCCACAAGGTCGTATAAATGATTAAAATGCACTAGGTGATACGACTTTGTGGCTCTAATACCTCGATATTTGTCTTTTGAAGTCCCAATGTATCAGCAATGCGTACACTTACGAGTGTCGGTGTTGAAAGCAATTACTGTATTAAACTATGTGGAAAAATATGAGCTGCGACATGACAAAACCAACAATGTGGTTGTGCGGCCAGCGCAGACTCAGATCAGCCTGGGCATCCGCCCAGTCTGACCAGAGCTTTCGCGGTCCGCATGGAGGTAGCTTAGACCCTTAGCTACCCTTTAAGTGCTTAGCAAAGAGTCTGATCAGTCTGGTCAAATGCCCAGGCTGATCTGAGTCTGCGCTGGGCGCACGACCACATTTTGGGTTTGGCGTGTCGCGGCTCATATGTAGAATGGTCATAGAAAATGGATTTTTTATTCTATGAATAATCTCTGTTCGAGACAACTTCGACAGAGTTTGTTACACTTTAATCTGATGAATTTCCTACCTTAGTATTACGTTGTCGTTCGAATCACTTTTGATCACTTTTTTTTATCTTAATCCATACTATAAAACAATAGAAGCATAAAGTTCACATGTTTTGTATAAAGCCACTTCATCACATGCTATGATCTGCGTAAGTATACTACCAAAATGTTCTTACCGGCCACTCAGTGTTTATTATTTTCCCACCGCTTTTAGCAATCTTACAGTTCAGTTTGCAGCCAGAGACAAGCGAATATGTTGGTAAACCATACCACTAAAACTCTCGCATTATTCAGTATACTGTATCCAAGAGACACAGATACGGGTATCCCCATTTTGAAAATTAACAAGAATTTGCATTGAGTGGTAGAGTAACGTTACACATTTTGACCAAAAGCAACCACTGTCATGAAAAAAAAAGTGTTCATTTCAGCATAAATCTGTTTCTTCAGTCATTCGCTTTAGTAATGAAGTGGTTTTGCTCCCGTAAATTGGATACGAGTATTTCAAAATATGACTTTTCACAAATTGTGACAAAATGCTGAATTTTGAGAATTTTGAAAATTGGGGTACTTGTGTTCATCGGCGCAATCTGGATGTAAATGTTAGAAATTTTGTCAAACCCTTTAATGGCTAAGTTGACTGACACATTTGCCTATTTGGGAATGTAAATAGTACCGTAAGATTTTTTCGGGGTTTAAAAAAATCGATAAAATGTAAGTGGCCAGTTAGAACTTTCGGCTTGTATGTATAAAATCAGTGAATCCTGGGTCATATAAAACCTTCCCTACCCACGCGAGTTTGATGCACGTAGAGCATCTTAAATGACATCAGGCCCCGATGTTATAAAACTTGAATACATTTTCAAACTCAAAATAAAGCACTCTGATTGGCTGCTTCCTATTCTCAAGTTTACAACCTCGAACCCAGGGCAGTCTTCGCTTTGAACTATTTTCTTCTGTCCTTTGGTAAAATGCGAAGGTCAAGGCTGTCTTCTCTGTGGCATTATTATTTTCTTTCTGCCATATTTTTTGTGGCCGGCTTCTTGGTATGAATTTGCCTTTAAAGTGTTAACATGCAACGGGCTTGTCGATCAATGTTAAATAACTCTAACAAGTGCCATAATGTTTTATCACAGCACTTTCTGGCCTTTGTTAACAAATAATGAGCGCGAAAGATACATATCCCATACAAGTAGATATTTGGACTTAAAATGAATTCGTTCATATTTGTTCATAATTTGAGCCGCGACACTATAAAACCAACAAAACGGCACGTTCGACCATGCAGCGAAGACTCAGATTAGACTGGGCATCCGCCCAGTCTGACCAGAGTCTTCGCTGTTCGCATGAGGCTAGCTTAGACGCTTAGCTAGCCTTTAAGCGCACAGCAAAGACTGTGATCAGACTAGGCGGATGTCCAGGCTAATCTGAGTCTTCGCTGGCGCACATGCCACATTGTTGCTTTTGTCCTAGCTCATTCGTTCATAATTTATGGATTTTTTCGAAGGAAACATCTTTGTTTACGGTAAGCGTAGTGTTGACAGTAAAACCTGACCTCATGTGAAAGCGTATAGCTGCTAATGTAGTTTACATGTTCGATGCGATAAAAATGACGAAATCTGTAAAATTGAAAGTTAGTGTTCTGTCAGCAGTATGAGCTGATTCGTTTGCGTGCGACGCACACCTTTTAACCTACGCCATAAAGACAAATTCGTTGTATCAATATTTTGAAATGTGATGTTCGTGTCACACTTTCTGTTTATTTTAGTGTTTCTACTTTGTTCGTATACAATTTTCATCAGATTTTATTATTCTTATTTTGCTCATATAATATTCGAAAGAACTGTGAGGTACGCATTTATCACGGACCCTCCGGAATGTAATTTGTGAAACGTGTATTTGTGTTAATAAAGTGTTTGATTTTGCCGAATGAAACTAAATATATTTGTCAAATTAATATCAAGTCTTATTTTTCCCTGTTATCTATTTTCTCTTACGCATTAGTTAGCTCAGATGTGTCAGTTTTGTTATTCGAAAACCGGTTTGGTAAATTTACACTCCGGACAGAAGTAACCGTTTGTAATTGTATAAAACATTCGACAATTCGACAGCCAAATCTTTCAATCAGATATTATTCAACTGCCGTGGCGGATGTCAAAATGACAGTTTGTGGTTGCCTTTAATTATTCTTTGGAATAAATTCTCAGCTCTTGAAGGAACTCTGTTAGATTTTTGTCGTCTCTGGAGCTTGTCTTGTGCCATGTTGTGTCCGTGAAACGTACGTCGTCCAAATTGCAGATTTCATTTATTTTTGCCCTTTGAAATCAGACGATATATTCCTACAACTTGGAAATTCTGGATTGGTTTAAGCTCATATTCTAGATCATCATTTTTAGCTCACCTGTGAAGGTGAGCTTATAGTATAGCCTTGGTCCGTCGTCCGTCGTCGTCGTCGGCGTCGGCGTCGTCGGCGTCCACACTTTTAAACATCTTCTTCTCAGAAACTACTGGGTGGATTGAAGCCAAATTTCATATGGAGCCTCAATGGGATGGGGGAACGAAAGTTTGTATATTTGGCCCAGGTCACATGACCAAGATGGCCGCCATGCCCATATATGGTAAAAACCCTTCAAAAATCTTCTTCTCCAGAACCAAAAGGCTTATGACCTTGAAACTTGGTATGTAGCATCTGGCATGCGGGCCCATCATATTTTATACAAATCATGACCTTGCGTTGACCTTGACCTAATTTACGGCATGGTCAACTTTGGTACGTTAGGCTTTTATATGGGAAAACGCTTAAACAGTGGATTTCTCAGAAACTATTTAAGTCTAAGGTATAATACTTAGTATACATGGTCGACTAAATGACCAGATGAAGATATTATGTCACTAAAGGTCAAGGTCATTCCGTCGGACCATCCGTCGTCAAGATTTTCAAACATCTTCTCCTCTGAAACCACTGGGCCGATTAAAGCCAAATTTCATATGGAGTCTCAATGGGATGGGGGAACGAAATTTTTTACCCGGGGTCTGGGTCACATGACCAAGATGGCCACCATGCCCATATATGGTAAAAACCCTTCAAAAATCTTCTTCTCCAGAACCAAAAGGCCTATGACCTTGAAACTTGATGTGTAGCATTGGGCATGCGGGCCCATCATAGTTTATACAAATCATGACCTTGCGTTGACCTTGACCTAATTTACGGCATGGTCAACTTTGATACGTTAGGCTTTTATATTGGAAAACGCTTAAACAGTGGATTTCTTAGAAACTATTTAAGTCTAAGGTAAAATACTTGGTAAACATGGTCGACTAAATGACCAGATGAAGATATTATGTCACTACAGGTCAAGGTCATTCCATCGGACCATCCGTCGTCAAGATTTTCAAACACCTTCTCCTCTGAAACCACTGGGCCGATTGAAGCCAAATTTCATATGGAGTCTCAATGGGATGGGGGAACGAAAGTTTATACCCGGGGTCTGGGTCACATGACCAAGATGGCCGCCATGCCAATATATGGTAAAAACCTTTAAAAATCTTCTTCTCCAGAACCACTAAGCCGATTGCCTTGAAACTTGGAATGTAGCATCTTTGACTCCAGTACTACAAAATTTATATAAATCATGGCTAGTGTTGACCTTGACCTATTTTATGGCAAGGTCAAATTTGGTCCCTTAGGCTTTTGAATGGGAAAAGCTGAAAAAGTGCATTTTTATATTGCTATTGTGCTCTGTGATACTGAAATGCAGTCATCGTCAACCCCTATGAACTAGAGGTCAAGGTCATTAAGTGACCTTGGCCAAAGGTCATTTGTCCCTTGTGTGTCAACATTTTTAAAGGACTTCTTCTCTGAAACTACTGGGCCAATTTTAATTAAATTTCATATGCAGCCTTCAGGCAAAGCGGGAAAGAAATTTTATATATTTGGCCCAGGTCACATGACCAAGATGGCCGCCATGCCCATATATGGTAAAAACCTTTACAAATCTTCCTCTCCAGAACCACTAAGCCGATTGCCTTGAACTTGGTATGTAGCATCTTGGACTCTAGTCCTACTAGATGACCTTGGGTTGACCTTGACCTGTTTTATGGCAAGGTCAAATTTGGTCCCATAGGCTTTTGAATGGGAAAATCTGAAAAAGTGCATTTTTCTGTTGCTTTTGTGCTCTGTGATATGGAAATGAAGTCAATTTACACACCTATGGATATGAGAGGTCAAGGTAATTTAGTGACCTTAATCAAAGGTCATTTGGCCATTGGATGTCATCATTTTCAAACATCTTCTCCTCAGAATCCATTGGGCTGATTGAATCCAAATTTCATATAAAGACTTATCAGGATGTGGGAACGATAGTTTATATATTTGGCATAGGTCACATGACCAAGATGGCCGCCATGCTCATATATAGTAAAAACCTTAAAAAATCTTCTACCCCAGAACCACCAGCCCGATTGCCTTGAAACTTGGTATGTAGCATCTTTGACTCCAGTACTACAAAGCTTACATAAATGATGACCTTTGGTTGACCTTGACTTGTTTTATGGCAAGGTCAAATTTGGTCCCTTGAGCTTTTGAATTGGAAAAGCAGAAAAAGTGCATTTTTCTGTTGCTATTGTCCTTTGTGATATAGAAATTCAGTCATTGTCAACCTCTACGAATACTAGAGGTCAAGGTCATTGTCGTCGTCATCCGTCGTCAACATTTACAAAGGACTTCTCCTCAGAAATCACTGGGCTAATTGAAGCCAAATTTCATATAGAGCCTTAACAGTAGTAGTAGTATTTCAATTCTCATATCGACATTGCCCCCGCACCTCAGCGGAATGAATCCATAGCCGCAGTAACAGCATAAAGAAACAAAAGTTTATATATTTGACCCAGATCATATGACCAAGATGGCCACCATGCCCATTTATGGTAAAAACCTTAAAAATTCTTCTTCTCAAGAACCACTGGGCCGATTGCCTTGAAACTTGGTATGTGGCATCACAGACTATAGTACTACAAAGTTTATATAAATGATGACCTTAGGTTGACCATGACCTATTTTATGGCAAGGTCAAATTTGGTCCCTTAGTCTTTTCAATGGGAAAGGATGAGAAAGTGTATTTTTTTGTTGCTATTGAGCACTGTGATATGGAATTGCAGTCAACTTCAACTTCTATGAATACTAGAGGTCAAGGTCATTTAGTGATTTTATAGAAGTGGCCATGATGGAACAGTTTACACACTCACTATCAAATCCTATAGAATTGCAGCCTGTTTATTAGCCTGCCTGAGCCGAAAGCTTGCATTTTGACCACTTGACCTGAGCATATACTGGCAGGTGAGCGATCGTTGCCCTTGGGCGACTTGTTATTCATTCAGACCCTTTTTATACTTACCACTCTTTGGTTTGACTGTCTTATCAAAATTAAGAAATAACCGTACGTTTTCCCCGGATGTCGTCACCTGATGATGTCATGTTTTATAAGCCGGCGCATCAGTGATGGCGTCGATTGCATTCGACAGACAAAATGAATGAATATTGCTATGCATTTTGAGCGGATTTTCTGGGGCTTTATCTTGTCGTTTACTTGTTTTGTTTTTGTCCCCATTTCTGTCGAAACAGGTGTCTGTGACAGGCATGTGCAATCCATTTAGCTATCATTTTTTATGAGGAAAACCCCTTATAACGGTAATACCTCTTTGGTTCTGTTCGTTGCTGAATCTGGTCTTTTTCCAGGCTGAAAACGAGAGACAGAGGTCTCTTCTATGTATTCAGCATCATAAACACATTCGGAAAGTTTTATGAGATACGTATATCCATCTACAGAGATTTATAAGCTAATTTATATTGTAAGAACCACAAACATGGCAGCCAAATCAAGATTTAAAAGAGTTCCATGAGGAGCAGAGAACACAATCGGAAGACGGAACACGGACCATACTTCCAAGTTTCGGCTACTCAAGTCATATCAGTGACCATGTTATGATACCGCATGTGCGCCAAGCGAAGATATACTTTTCTCTGTTATGGATGAATAAGATACTAATTCATATCCATGTCCCAAATAAGCTCAGAAATGGGGATGATTTAAAACAAGAAGTCATGTTTAACAAATACTCTTAAAACGGGTAAGCCAGCTCAGCTAAATCTGCTCTGTAAGTGAGGAGGATCTCTAATGTGGTCTTAACATGTAAAATAGTAAAATCACAAAGCTGTTGCCATGTACATGTATTTTCCCTCTGATATCCAAAGGTTCTATCATTTTTGGTCCTAAAATAGATAATCAAGACAGATATAGAGGGATGGCTGGGGATTGACATTTTTTTTTTCGTATTACGATCAGGACGATGGGAGGGTGTTAATGAAGGGCTTTGTGCAACGAAGTTATTCTTTACTTGTTTGACCCATTTTAGACCAGAACCCCGATGTGTTGACATATGCAAACAGTGCAGACCCAGTTGAGACGCCGCAGTTCGCGGCGTCTGGACAGGATCTACAATGTTTGCTTACAGCAATTTCTATGCAGAATACAATAATAATGAAAAGGTTTACCTAAACCCTTAAAGCTACAAATGCATCATCCAAATAACAAGGATGGGTTAGTTTCCAGTCAAAAGTTGGTTTACTATTCTATCACTATATCATCTGCGGAATGCCACAAACAAGTCAGAAACAAAAATTAGAAGCTCAGATATTAAAAGGAAACAAGTTTTAGCGACCCAGTGTATGCTTAAAAACTTTAGTTATACAGTGATTGCGTATTAGGATCTCTTTGCAGCATTTGATACAATTTTCAAACCAGTTGAGGCGTTCGATTAGATTCTGTTGCAATCCCCTTGCAGTTAGTATTATATAAATGAGCCGGATCAGGTGAAAAAGTAAGGTACGGTGATGAATAGTATTCTAATTCATATCCCTTTCCCAAATAAGTTTAGAAGTGGGGTTGATTTTACAAACAACAGACATAACAAATAGTCTTAAAATGGGTAAGTCAGGTCATTTGAATCTGCTCTGTAAATGCGTATTTGCATGTTGTCACATTCATTCAAAGTGTAAAATCACAATTTACATGTAATATTCTACTGATATCCAAGAGATTCTAATGTATTGGCCCTGAAGTAAATAATAACGACCGATATTGAAGGTATGACTGGCGATTTACATCTTTTTCAACAGCATTTCAGTCGTACTACTTTCAGCAGGCCGCGGCGTCTAAACGGGGGTAACACTGTTTGCGTACAGACATTACTATGCAACAGAATTGAAAACATTCACTAGAAACACCTTAACACTACAAATACACTCATCTAAATAATAAAGTTGGGTTACTTTACTAGTCAAAGTTGGTCTACCTTTCCATTCCATATCAAGGGCGTAGCTACGTATACAGCAAATACGCAAGTGCGTATTGAAATTTTGTCAAAATTGACAAAATTTTAAAACGCACCTGCATATTTGCATGCTGCAATTTTATAAATTAGACAAGATTTCAATACCAATTACCAAAGTGGCTGAAATTCTGGCTTTCCCTTCAAGAAGTAGAACATAAAACATGATTGTGCGTATCATGAAATTGCCCCTAGTTACGCCCCTGCATATCATCTGCGGAATGCCACAAACAATTAGAAGCTCAGATTTTAAAAGCGACCCGATTTATGCTGAAAAAAATATAATTATACAATGATTGCGTGTTAGGAACTCTTTGCTGCAGTTGATGCAATTGTCAAACCAATTGAGGCCTATGATTACATTCTGGTGCAACTCTCTTGCAGTTGTTATAGCATAAATGAGCCAGATCATGTGAAAAGGCGAGGTACGGTTATAATTCAAAATTTCGTACACTCCTTTACCTATAAAATAAACAATTATTTTTTTCAGGCTTTTCTGCCCGGAAACTCGGTGAAATGTAATTTTTTAAACCCATGTTAAAGGTAGGTTCCTGTACTAGCGATAACATTTATGTCCACAAAATAATTTCGTCTTTTTCTGAGCAGTATTGAATTCTCTTATTTTTCTGAATTTGTTGCTACTGAGAAACTCGTCAGATGTTGAAGAAAATAGTCGTTTTCCGTTTTGGTTTATTTTCTTTCTTTGGAATTCCAGTTCTAAAAATAACTATGTTTATTATGTCTATAAGTGCGCGATTTCTGATGCCATTCTCCAGAGGTCAATTTTCCCTTGTCGTGAGCTCTCCTAGAGATCCTGGCATGGTGGATGGGTTAAAACTACCCCAAAATGCAATGCAGCATGACCTCAGCTATGCTATCTATTTTTGGCGCGAACTAAAAATAGCGCTAACTGGTGTGCGAAGCAGAGTTAGGAAATCCATTGCAAAACAACTTTTCTAATATTTTTTTGATTTACACTTTTTAGTGAAACTTATTCATTCCCTTTTATAAGTGCTTTCCAACAACTTGAATGAAAGCTCATCAAAATTGTGATGCATTCCAAAGTACAGGAACCTACCTTTAAACTGTACCGGATCAGTCTGATCTTGGCTTATACTGTTTATCGACACATCACTGGGGTGTTCGATGTTTTAAAAGTAAACTTAAATAAATTTGACCCAGGCCCGTTAAAAGGTACTTCAGTGTCATTGCATATTACCGGCGCATCCACTCAGTCTGACCAGAGTTTTGTTGTGTTCGTGACAAGCTGCTCATAATCGGATGAGGGTAAATTGTTACGCAACCTAAGGTTTTCAGCCAGTTTATCGAAGGGGAACAGTTTCTGAGTCGCGACACGACGAAACCAACAAAGTGGCATGTGCGCCGAGCGAAGACTCGGATCAGACTGGGCATCCACCCTATCTGATCAATGTCATCACTGCCCCCATAAAGGTAGCTTAGACCTTTAGCTATCTTTTAAGCGCACAGCCATAACTCTGTTCAGACTGGGCCGCTGCCCAGGTTGATCTGAGTCTTTACTTGGCGCACATGCAACTTTGTTGGCCTTCTCGTGTCGCGGTTCAGTTATGACTTTCTATTTGCTTCCCAAGATGGCATAACTGTTCTAGAGAGGGGTCTTCTCTTATAATAAACACAACCTGATCCTGTAGAGGAGCAAGTTCTTTCCTGCTAGAGTTCACCCCATTCAGATAGAAGCAAAAAAATAGATAGACAAAAACTACTTTCACTGAAAATGAAAGTGTACCTGTTCACGTGAAACATTTTTTTTACAGTCACGCAAAGCGTTTAAATATGGATACTTGTTTACCTTATCACGATCAGAATTGAAATTGTTTACCGGTGACAAGTCCAAAGACAATCAATCACCAGGACCTGTGATCAGATGAGCTAGTCCCAAGCCCTTACAAGCGAAGTAAACTTTGTACCTGAATCCTCTGCGCGTCGCTTTTATTCAGTGGATAACGTCGAGTCATACAAATCATATGTCCACACTTGGAATAACACTTTCGCGCTACACATGTACATGTCATTGACAACGACCGTGTCAGGACTGTGTTTTCTTATTGAAATAAAGTTCATTTTGAAGGCGATATCATACCATTTTAAAGGGCAATACAATAAACAGGGTCTGACAATCGTAGTCATTTCATATGAAATTTATAAAACCCGCCAAAGGCTCGTTTCATAAAGTTCATATGAAATGACCACTCGTGTAAGATCTAAATAAAAGCCCTGCCACTGCCTACCTCTGCATACATTTAAGGAGTCACTTTTCGCCACAAGCAATAAACAAACACTGCCTTCAGTTCCATTACCGCTGTATAATTCCAACAGTCTCTCTTTAGCAGACTTTGTGAACAAATGATTGGTTGACAGCATTACAGACAGGAGTTTATACATTGATAAATCCTGTTGAAGTTGTATCAATACGCGGCCTTTTCTTAAAACTATATTTTTTCTTCATTTTTTTCCATTGCGAATCAGTAATTTCGATATTTGTGACTGAAATTTAGACTAAAGAACAAACTTGTCTTGAGACGACTAAAGCAAGCGTGTGCAAGACGCTACTGATGTCATAACGTCAGCGTCATATCAAACGTCAGTTGGTAACGTTGGTAAATAGCGGAATCGTCGAAAGAGTTTCGTTAAAATCAGTGACTATCATGGAGTGTTCTCGACTTTTCAGGCATAGAAGACGTCAAAAATGGAAACGCAAGGCAAACTGTTTGCAATTTCAAATATTTATTTTTCAAAGGGAATTATGCTGGAAATGCCAGTAGGTCTCTGGTGTCATCAAAAGCCGTAGGCCTAACGTCAAAAATGGAAACGCAAGGCAAACTGTTTGCAATTTCAAATATTTATTTTTCAAAGGGAATTATGCTGGAAATGCCAGTAGGTCTCTGGTGTCATCAAAAGCCGTAGGCCTAACCCCCCCCCCCCCCCCCCCAATGTAGTAAACCGTTGGACAATGCATTCGAAGAAAACAATTAGGATGCACAAAGCTGGGATTGTGAGAAATTCCCTTTTTATCTTATTTAGAGGATGTGTAAACGCCGGTAAAAACATCGCAAACTTGACATAAAGCCCTATATGCTAAATTCAGTTTATGAGTGATTTGCCGGCGTATATACACATCGTTAAAATAAAATAAAGGAAATTCATTCCTAGAGAAGAGTGCGTCAAGTCATAATTTCAGTTAGCAGTCACTGTCTGTCACTGCATTCTGCTCCAGGAATCATAAAAATCTTATGTTTCATATGAAAATAATCTTAAACCAGGCAAAAAAGTAAATTGTATCTCTGGGGCCGTATTCATAAAGCCACTTAAGTCGTTGCTTTGCCGTTGCTAAGGCTAAATATCTATAAAGGAGATTCCCTACAACTATGAAATTTGCTCTTGAGGAACCGTCTTACAATTTCCTACAACTATGATATTTGCTCTGGAGGAACAGTCTTTGTAAGACGGTTCCTCCAGAGCAAATTTCATAGTTGTAGGGAATCTCATTCAAAGAAATTTGACCTTAGCAACAGCATAGCAACCCATAAGTCGTTTTAGGAATACGGCCCCCGGTCTTATAAGGCTGATGTCAATATCGCAAACTTTAAAACCCCGTACTTACTCCTGGTGTCGCAATAGGCTCTTTCCGTTGAGTCCTCATCTCTGATTTATCATAGGCCTTATCCGTGATTTGTTTATTTCCGATGATGATTCATTGATGAGTTAGGAAACCTTCATGCGGACCAAACAGCTAACTTAATGTTTCAAACCACTGCAGGAGCAGAGGGCGAGGTTTTGGCCCTGTAAAACATGTTTAAGCCCCCCACCCCACCCCCCACCCCCCACCCCCCCAAGTAATCTTTTGCTGACCGTTCCAAGGCGGTACTTCTGTTGCGGTTCCTTGGTGTTATATTGTGCTGTGTCCGCTTGTCTATGGTCTCTGGCGGTTTGGTCACCCGTATTGCTGCCCAATCTGCCTTCTGTTTTGTTTTGTTTTGTAACTAAAATAAAACATAAGTAAAAATAGATGATGATGCTGTTATTGGGGTAGCTGAACGACCATGTATTTGGGAAAGAGCTGCTCATTCTGTTTACTGTGCGTGTCTTTCGTAAACTTGTGTCACTTTCTGTGTGTATGTACTTCTTTCCCTATTGGTTTTGAGAGCGGAATGTGGGATTTGATTGTATTAATTCTTGATCATTGCCAATCTTTTTACTTCACGTCATTCTCTGAAGCAAGTGTCATCGGTTTATGAAATAAGCCCATTTCCCAGGACACGCCAGAGAACTGACCGTGAGGTCAGTTTTACGAAGTGTCCCGAAGAATTTCTTCGTTTTAAAAAACGATAGCGATTGGTTTAGAGGAACGTCATTGTAGTGTGAGATAGCTGCGCTAAAAATCGGCTTTTTGAAGGTCTGAGATATAGTGATTTTCTTGTTTGGTTAAAGATTATTTTCGTTTTAAACTTAAGATATTAACTGTAACCATTACAATGTGAACTGGACGTAAATGAACGTTGTATATATTGTGAACGTTCTTAACCAATAGCGACAACCATTGACCATTGCTGATGTGACGTTCTTTCCTACTTTTATGGCTGAAAATATCTAACAAGAGTTATATTGTTCTTAGTGTTGTATTAGGCATTATTCGCATAGCTTTAGTGCTTAAAGCAAAGCTCGTGACATATGACACAAACATATTAAATACAAGTCCTTTTAAAACTGTTTGATAAAATATATAAAGATGAAACAATTACTGTGTTATTCGACTGGGCTATAGAAATTACCCCCAGATCTATCCTTTTTCTGCCGACGAAAATATAACTGGTAAAATTAGTCTGTGAAATTTAAATGATACACAGAACCAGATTTAAAGGTACATGGATACAGTTTCAGGGGAATCAACTCTGTCATGTTTATTTTTGCATCCCTTCAAAATGAACGTCAATTCTTAAAGGATAGACTTTGTTTCTTTGAAAGCAAATTCTTTCCTTTTAGAGTAGACCTCAGTTTGAAAAGTTTCCTCCACACATGGAAGCAAACAGGAAGTCTAAACCGCTGTTTTCGTTTGTACAAATGGCAAAAACCAAAACAAATCCATACAGTGTATATAAGCCTTTAGCTCATATTTTTTCCACATTTGTTTCATAAATTCGTTCAAAGATGAACTCATTTCAAAAGTAATCTATTTTGATATCCGACCGGAAGGATCAAACACTTCTTTGGCCACGAAGCAATAACATTACTGCTCATTTCACCATTTGCTACAAATGACTACTTACTGATACACCTTACCATGATTGACATTAGGCTATCTCGGCAGCAACTGCAATTGAAAAGGTTGAGCTGATTTGACTTTCACTGATTCGACTGTCATCTCATTTGGCATAAAAGAGCTCGCAGAATGGGAAATACTGCTCCTGAATAGTCTGACCATGGTCTACAGTACTTGCTCAGTCATTCCTGTCCTAATATGTAGAGAGGAGATACAACTTTTACAGACAGATATTTTGGAACATTTATTTGCAGTTCAGTTCAGTTGATACCAGTATTTATATATCACCTGAGTGAACATGCGCACTGACTACAGTAAAATGAAACAGATGACAGGCGACAGAAAGCCATGGGAAGATATCAGAATCCAATAATGTGTATGCAAATTTGAACAAAATCCGTCAATATTTATAGGAGTTATGGCACTTTGAAAATTTTGGCGTTTCAACTTTGTCAGCAGGATATCTAAAAAAAGTAAGCTAGGGTCTTGAGCTTTTGCCAGCTTGTTGGGAATGGTGTGTAGATGAAGTAATTAACTTCTGAATTAAATCCGTCAGGTTTTTTTTAAGTTATGGCCCTTTGAAATTTGGCATTTTAACTTGCCAGCAAGATATCTCGAAAACTGTTTGAGCTAGGGACTTGAAACTTGGTAATTATGCTGATTGGAGGTGAGGGTGATGAGTAACTTACGAAACAATATCGTCATTTTTTTAGTCATGTTCCTTTGAAAAGTTTGACATTTTAAGCTTGGCAGTAAGATATCTCAAAAAGTATTTGAGCTAGGGCCTTGAATCTTGGTCAGCTGGTTTGAGATGATTAGTAGATTGACTGATTGACTTTTAAATGATTTCCGTCAATATTTTCTAGTACTCACCATGCCCTTTTAGGATCAGACATATGGTTGGTGGCATAGTGTTTTACAAACACATTTTCTTGTTAAGGAGTCATAGAATGGCATCTTCTAGGTATGTATATACGCACAACTAGCAAGGTAAGAAATTTTGAACAGTGCACTGATTTCATATGCAAGGTATGCTAAATCATACAGGTGTGACAGCCCTAATTTAGTGAATAAACCTTACCACCACTGAACTTGAAAGCGACAATTGTTTTTAAAATTCATAGATAACCTATATCCCTCGGCCTTTCCTGTGCAAGTCTCTTATGAGCATTTATTATGCCGTTTACATAATAAAGGAAACTTTGATTCCTATATTAGTTCTTTATATGTCTGCTTCATTCCCAAACATATTAGTAAATCAGTCATCCGTTTCAACAAGGTAGTGCCACTTTGTGATCAAATGACCTGGGTTTGCAAGAATTTCTGTCCAGTGTTCGAATTCACTCGCTTCTGTTGAACCACATCCCAGCTGCACGCGCCCTATGATATCATCACTACGTATTCTGTCGTGATCAAAGATCAAAATATTGATTGACGTAAAAGAAAGGTCATCCATCTTGGGCGATATGTTGAATGTGAAGGTCTCGTCAAAAACCGGATGTGACGTTTTCCTCTTTGTTGACGTCTGCTTCTTTGAAACAGGATGTGAAGACTGTGATACTTCCACTTTAACGTAGGGATCTGAAATAAAAGAATTTAGTAATATTATTAAAATGATAATTATCTACATGAGCTTTTTTCACCATACGATATTGATGGGTCATCGGTGCCTGGCGGAGTGATTTTTGTTACCTCGGAACAAGTAAAAACACCATGCCGTGTTAATTACTTGGTTATTGTCCGCCAATGCCTGTAAACAGCGTGTATCATCGATCGATGTTTATGCAATAATAAATGATATTGATAAACGGCGAATTTGGTTCGCCTTTTTATGATCCTGCATTATGCAATAATGAGTAATACTGATAAACGGCGGTTTGGGTTTGATGCTCATTCATTATGCAATAATGAGTAATACTGATAAACGGCGGTTTGGGTTTAATGCTCATTCATTATGCAATAATAAGTAATACTGATAAAAGGCGGTTTGGGTTTAATGCTCATTCATTATGCAATAATAAGTAATACTGATAAACGGCGGTTTGGGTTTGATGCTCATTCATTATGCAATAATGAGTAATACTGATAAACGGCGGTTTTGGTTTGACTTTTTATGCTCATGCATTATGCAATAATGAGTAATACTGGTAAACGGCGGTTTGGGTTTGACTTTTTATGACCATGCATTATGTCGGACTTGAGATACCGTATTTCTTCGTTTATGAGAAAAGGTCGAACAATTATATCTTACAAGACAGATCTAGAGTTTTTGGATTCTTTTAGAAAACTGATTACTGGACCGGCTCAAAATTTGGAAGGGTAAAATCCACCCTTACATGAGCAATCGAATAAATACGGAAGGTCTGTCCAGTGGTACTGTTTTAATTCAAGCATGCATTTTAGAAATCGTGACACACTATACTGTAATGATGATAATAATACTTCCTAGATGTAAAAAATAAAATAAGTATTAGTTGTCATTATGTGATAGCGGTCAAAATACCAAACCATTTGTTCGAATAAAAAAACACATATAAAACAATAACATCTCCGCAATGTTAAGATACACAGACATGGACCCTGAAAATGAAGTTTAATCAGTGCTTGCGAGTAGTACGAGGTGTGATCATTAATAATGGAAGCACACAACTTACAGTATTTTGGATATATAATACCTAAGAGGCAAGCATATGCCATATAATAAAGATCCAAAGAAGTGTTTATGTATATCGTTGCAATGGACACAATGCAACAAACTTAGAGGGGGTTTAGTCTCTAAATTTTTACAAATTTCCATTTATATATCCTGCTGATAAGCAATATAGGGATCAAACATGGTTTTTCATGCATTAACGTTTGCCAGGTCCCGAGGGAGATGTTGGAAACCGAGGCCGAAGGCCGAGGTTTTCAACATTTCCCTAGGGACCTGGCAAATGTTAATGCATTGAAAACAAATGTTTGATCGCTGTTATTGCATAATTCAACGAATTATTCGTTAAAATTTGAGAAAAAAACTTGGCACTCTATTTTGTCACCGTTTAACAGCCAACGCCCTGGTGCATCTGTTTACTAACATTCGTCTTCCGGGCCCAAGAGCATTCATTCTATTCAAAATGGCTGCCATCATCCTATTCAACCTCATTTCGAAAAAGTATCCAAGATGGTCGTTGTAGTTGATGCAAAATAGATGGTAAATTAATCAACAAAAAGCAGATACCTTGAGCAATAATTTCCATGCAGAACAAGCCTGGTCTATTCATATACCATCCTGCAGTTCTTGATTACTGAAAGCTTAGGATGCATGTTTTCTTTAACACTTATTTACTCTCCATTTGGCATCGTAAGAATCAAGACAACATGGCTTTGAAATCCGTGTCGGTACTTTATGACGTAATAAGAGAACAAAGCATGATGACGTCATAAGAAAACATAGGTAGCACGCGACCAATTATTGTAAAATAACCGAAAATGGAGAGGCAAGAGTGCATGGCGGTTTTTAGTGGCCCGGCACAAGCATAACGAAAGTTCTGTCATCGTGTTTCAACAGCGCGGAAAAACCATTGTTGAAACACGGCTTTTCGCCTGTTGATGCACGGCTGTTAATACCTCTCGGCACTGCTTTTTATGCAATAACAAAGAATGGATTAAAGTTTGTTTTGGTGTGGCGGCTTGATAAATGTCTCAGATACTAAAAGAAATATGTAATTATTCATAACTTGGTCTCCAACCTGACAGAAATACAGACCGTGAAAGACTTTCAATCGAGCAAACTTTGACGTTTTTCGCTGATTTTAAGCCTGAGAGACCAAAATTTTGACGTAATTGCATATTAACATGGAAAGTCCTGGGATAACTGTATAGCAGAAAGAGCCAAAATTATCTTGTACTTGACAGCCGATGAATTATTTTCAGCATAATACTGAACATTACGGATTAAAATCTCAAAAGCTCCAAAAATCAAATATTTTGACCACTGTTCTTGATTTATTTCAAACCAGATTCTAGAACATTTTCATAAACTAGCGTTATATGTGTGTTTGTATAGACAATGCCTAACTTAAATGGGAACTGTTTCTAAAGTTTTAATTTCTCTTTAAATATCCTACGTAATAAGCATAATTTGAACATCTCTTTACTGAAATTGACGTCAAAAAATCACACGCCGTAGCCAGCATGAACGTAACGTCATTAGTTGCTATGGTAACACGTTGAAATTCCAATTTCAAACTTGAATTTGAAAGCTCAAAAGAGACTCTTTGGTGTTACATTAAGTATACTTATTCATGTATACAGATTACTAATCCGCAAAGGTGTTTCCATTATTTAATGATCACCCTCATAAGATCACTTTCTTATCATCTACCGCCACCATGTCTATGTATATTATGGACAATTTAGTGTAAATGAAAGTCCGATAACTGAAAGTAATTCAATATGAGCCACGACACGAGAAAACCAACAATGTGGTTGTCCGCCCGGTCAGACTCAGATCAACCAGGGCGTTCGCCCAGTTTGACCAGACGCTTCGTTAAGTGCTCAAAGGGTAGCTAAGGGTCTCAGCAACCTCCATGCGGACAGCGAAGACTCTGATCAGACTTGGCGGATGCCCAGGCTGATCTGAGTCTGCACTGGGCGCACAACCACATTGTTGGTTTTCTCATGTCGTCGCTCATTTCAGCCGTGACCATGAAGTCGGAAGTAAGTTTAAAAACGGCCACATTTTAGGGATCAGCGAGGCCATGGTGTCTCCCATATAGCTGTTTTAAGAACTGACACAAGCTTCGCTCTTCGATAACCCAGTGATAATGATTTATTGGTGAGTAGCTTCCTTCTATCAACAAATTCTTGATAGTTGAAACAGGCTCTGGCATAGCGGAAAGAACTGAGGCATTAACTCTGTATGAAGGTGCCGAAGGAGTATTACTACTCAAATATGGAAAGATTGAAGTCGTCCCTCTTGTCATACAGTTTCGTCAAAAGCTTTCCATTGTCAATATAGACTTTTTTTTCTTTCTTCTGAATATTTCGCTATTCTTTCATTTATTGAAATTTGGTGAAAAAGCTAGCCCATGAACATATTGCGATATAAGTTTAAGAATGCAAAGTACGTAATAATAACTTGTTTTTCCAATCTTAAAATAAACGATTGTGTGTTACGAAACGAAAATATTATTTGCTATAGTATCTCGCCGGGTTTTATCATTCTAGTCACCACAATAAAAGCTTTACAGAAACTTAAAGATGAAAGGAAATTTTCATTTGAAGTAGCTACAGTGGCATTTACAGGCTTTTAATGGAACTTTCAAACAAAAGACTGTACGATCAATTTACCAGCCTCCATTTTAAGTAAGCATTTCGTTCTAATCCTCAGCTTAATACTAAATGAATGTATCTTTGTCAGTGAATATTGTATTATTACATTCCTTATGATTTTCCTTAGATGAACCTATTTCGGATAAACAGTATCCGTACTTCCATGAACAACAGTCGGTCACGCGACGTCGTCGGTACGCAACGTCACCTAAGACGCCATAGGCCGTTGTAACGTTCTACTGGATGTCACGTCACGGTCACGGCCGTTTAACGTAAGCGGCTTACCTGTTGGTTAATGGCATCTTTTCATTGTACACATGTTCTCTTAAAAATCGAAAAATGATGCTCAAAATAATTTTAAAACTAAATGTGATTATAAGAGATAAATTTCATTTTTCTGAAGTTCATGGAAGTATGAACACAATTGGTCCTGTGCAAAATTAACGTGAACGCCCTTTGGGTGTCACTTACTTTGCACGTGCGCCTTGTGTTCATACTCTTATGAACATCTGAAAAATGAAAATCATTTCTTACATGAATGAAACATAAATGAAACCAGACCGCGTTTGCATTTACCATGCCATGATAGGTATCTTTAGGATGGTAGGTGCGGGTGGAAAAATAATCCGTACCACGGGACACTGTTCGGCAACCTAAGGCTTACCGAGTATGGTGAACAATGATCCAAAGGGATAGATTTTTCTACCCGAACCTCAGCTCACACCTGTGAAAGACAATCTTTTTCTCCCACGTTAACATCCTCAAGCTGCTTGGCTTTCAACCCTTAGAAAATAATTGAGCCGCAACACAGGAAAACAAAGTAGTTGCGCGCCCAGTGCAGACTCAGATCAGCCTGGGCATCTGCTCCGTATGATCAGACTTTGCGCTAAGCGCTTAACTGGTAGCTAATGGTCTAAGCTACGTCCATGCGTACAGCGAAGACTCTGATCAGACTGGGCGGATGCCCAGATTGATTTGAGTATCCGCTGGGCGCACAACCACTTTGTTGGTTTTGTCGTGTCAGGGGTCATACATATATCAGTCACAGGACACTTTCAATATCCGACTACTTTCCCCAATTTAAATAAAGACAACTCACACGCAAGCAAAAAAAAAGAATGCTCAACACTTTTTCTTTCATTGTACTTCTTACCAGGCACAGCGCAACGAACTAATTAATGCAATCTCCCTCCTCTCTCGAAAACTTGTTACTCTCTTACTCCTCTCTGTCAAACATCTCTCGAACAAGCATCCCTATTTTTGCAATTGCACCTTGAACTGTGACCAATTATTAATTTTTCATGATAATATATAGGTTTACAGTTAAAGCTACATGTATCATATGTATCCTTCTGTTAATAACTAGGTTTTTTGTTCACTTCTTCTTTCAAACGCTGATTTCAATTATAAATTTGGTTTATAATATCAACATTATTCTACGAGATACAGATATCCGCCATAATTCGTACAAATATTTCATGTTAGGGAGAAGAACTTGATAAGCACATTGCTTCCGTTCTAATCCCATAGCTTGTACTGATATCTTACTTGTTTATGTATGTATACATATATATATGTTAACAGAATAAGCTAAATAAATATGTTTAAACCAAATTCAATTTGAGGTTATATGTTCGCTTAAAATGGGAGAAAAATAATCTACATGTAGAATAGATAAAAAGCAAATTCTAAATGTTGATCCATCGAGTGAGATTTCCCTGACCAACATCCACAATTTTACCTTTGACAGGCGTTCGTTAATTTTCAAAGAAGCCCACGCTGCCAACGAGCGACGTTTGAAACTTTACGTTAAAATCCGATGTGACACAAACTGGTGTTACTTTGATGCCACTGTTTATACCAATCGACACCACTTGACGACATAGATAACCTTTAGATTAGGAAAAACCAGCCGAGGAGTTTAAATTCAAACCTGTCACTGGCCTTTCCGGGTCCTGGTGAAAATACCAAACCCGGAGATGAGATTTCCTCGCTCACGATTTATAAGTTTTCTCCCACGTTTAGTAAACGTGTTACCTCCAAATGGATAAAGCTTCAAAACCATACTTTATTACCAGACATATAGAGAAAAGTTTTAAGCAGCCTGGTGTATATATACTAAAAAAGTATTAAAGGGTCAAACTTTTACCTTGAGATTGCTGGAACATTTCAAACATTTGGTAAAATAAATCATTTCTACCTTCCATTTTGTTCATTTTGCAAGTTTTATACACATGCAGTTTGAATCTATAGCCTTTGTCTTGACCAAGTCCAGACTTTAAATCAAAATAGTTGTTTGAATTCCCATAGAGAATTGATAGTGTGTCAGTTTGGTCGGGCATAACTTCTAAAACTGCTATGAGTTTTAAAATTGTTACAGCTTGCTGACCTTAAAAATGATTAAATTTGATGACTATCGAGCAATTATGCAAAAAAAAATCATGAATTGGCGAAATCGAAAATTTTGGTGAATTCGTTCCTTATGGACTTCTGAACACTTTGATTTTTAGGGTAGTGTGAATTGAAGTCTGGACTTGGTCAAGGCAAAGGCTTAAGATTCAAACTTCATGTGTATAAAACTTGCAAAATGAATAAAGTGGAATGTAGAAATATTTTTTTTACCAAATGTTTGAAATGTTCCAGAAATCGCAGGGTAAAGGTTTGACCCTTTAATACTTTTTTCGAGTATATATCGGACCTTAAATTTAAACAGGAGTCAACATCTTGAACATAGCCGGAAAAACGTCTTTGACTACTTTTTCTCACAGAAGACAAACACAAAAATTGCAGCTAAGCATCTCCCGCCGAGAGCGTCAAATGTTTAAATTTGAGTGACGTGAAATAACTATGATCTGCTATCAAACGAGCCGTTACACGAGAAAACAAACAAAGTGGTTGTGCGCCCGGCGCAGACTCAGACCAACCTGGGCATCAGTCAATTCTAATCAGACTCTTTTCTAAGCGCTTGAAGGGTAGCTAAGACTCTAAGCTACCTCCATGCAGACAGCGAAGACTATGATCAGACTGGGCGGATGCCCAGGCTGATCTGATCTGAGTCCGCTCTGGGCGCACAACCACTTTGCTGGTTTTCTCGTGTCGCGGCTCAAACGGGCGTCGTCATAGTTTGATAGCTAACTTCTTCATTTAAAATGTAATTATTTGTCAAGGAATATACATGTGCAATTTCTAATGGATGGAAAATGTTTCTGATGTAAAAAAAGAAGTTTCTTCTATGAGTTGAATGCCTACGAATTATGAATGTGCAAGACATGGAACATCCTTTACAACCAATGCCTTGACTACAGAGGGTGGACAAAAGTGTTCGTTAAATCGTGACGTTACCATTGACTTTAATGCATTTTTCCTTTAAGCGCAAAAACTATTGTGAGAAAAGTATAATAGATATTTATATTAAAATTGCACCAATGTTTAGCTACATCATTTGGACAATATTAATCAATTTCTTGCTCTCCTGGAATCTATAGTTACTATTTGGCACTACTTTAACCTCATTTAGGTATTTTCTTGCGGTAAATTTTGCTAACGTCACCATTGACGTCAATGGAAACAGGGTTTTCTAAAAATTTACCCAATCTTTAAATAATCACAACTCTGCAACTAGAGATAACAAACATATAAAAATGTTTTGTATATTGCATAAATCATTTAGCTACGCATTAGTATAATTTTCATGACGGTATATTTTATGCTTCTCATCTATAATACTAAATAAACGAAGTAACGCATAAACTGCAAAATTGGTGGCACTTTCAAGCGTAATTTCTATACTGGTTCTTTCGCATATTGCTATCATTGATAATTTCGGTTAGCGTGTGTTTTAGTTTCACGTAGATTTAAAGAATTTGGGAATTAAATTCGTCCTCCCAAGTATTTTTCTAGAAACTTCGATTATTGGTTTTTTGTCAACAATGGGTGCGTTCGAGTGAAGTTATCGTGTACTCGAATACAAGTTTTTTCGGTTCTGCGTCGTTATATCGGCGCGCTGCTTAGCAAGTCCAAATTTAGCAGGTTCTAATGCAAAAATCCGACCCATGAACGTACGTCATTCCCCATAAATAACGATTTATTTTTGTATTTTTGCTCATATGTCTAAACGGATGAAGAACTAAATGGGCATAGTCCCGACGGCTCTGGCTCGAAACGACCCATTTTCTTCCAGAACGATAGTCAATACGAGTAGCCAATCGAACTCATCCCATTGAAGAATAAAGCTCAACGCACATGGTCTTTCGAAAAGTTGGACGGACACACGGCGCCAAGTGCGTGCGGCTATTGTTACGTACCGCTGAGCCACTTGGGGAACGTCGTTAGGAGAATTCAAACTGAACTGAACTTTCGAAAAGACTAAAAATAAAAATGTCTAAGGTTAACACACATGCGCCAGGTATGAAAGGGCATTTTTTCCAGCGAAACAGACAAATCAATTTCAATGATTCAACGAAGCTAAATAAGCTTTTAGTCCTCAGAGGGCTTGCATATTTTCCCCCAAAACGTTCCAGGACCCATTTTTTTCCAGAAAAAAAAAATACCCAGGACAGGTCACATAACCAAGATGGCAACATTTATTATGGTAAAAAATTTCAAAAAATCTTCTCCCCCAAAACCACACCGGGCCGCGTAGCGCAATCGGTAGGGCACCTGACTCATAAGTCAGACGTCCTGGGTTCGAAATCCGGTCTGGCCACATACTTTCGTTTCTCCTTCCGCTGATTCAAGAAGGGCAGTTGTCAGTTACTGGCGAAAGTATGTGCACTTAGTACTGGTTAACCGCCTAGGAGGTCTAAGCCAGCCCAGGAATAGTGTGGTTAGGTTAACTGACCGTCCCGACATGACCTTAGCTGTTTACCGTGGACGTTAAGCATCAAATCAACCAATTCTCCCCCAGAACCACAAATCCTATGATCTTGAAACTTAGCATGTCGCATCAAGGACTCAAAAGCTCAACAAAATTTATATAAATGATGACCCTGGGATGACCTTGATCTGTTTTACGGCAAGGTCAACTTTTGAGTCACTTAGGTTTTTCTATAGGAAAAAGTTGATTATTTTTAGAAACAATGCAGTCTGCTACCTGAAAGTTTATAGATGCAGACAACTAATTAGGTAAATGAAGCTTTAGTGAGTATTCATGGTAAAGGTCATATCTTCACCTGGGCCTAAGGCCATTTACATTGAAAAATTAAAACTCGCCTTTTTTTATATAAACTTGACCATCATGAAATATTTCCGCGCTTGCGCGGGCTGTTTTCTAGTATAATTAATTTTTCAGCAAAAGTGGAAATGCACTGAAGTTAACGGCAACGTCATGATTTAACGAACACTTTTGTCCACCCTCTGTACATGTAATATTCGCGTGAATATTTTGCCGGTCCCTGGTGAGAGAACATGGGTGGGATAATGCTTGTCGGTATAGGTGAAACTCGCGGATATCCTTATATGGTGTGCTAGTATTCTTCAGAACACATGTTCTCCTTGTCAAATTTATCTACATAAACATGATCTTACCTGGAGGCCCGGTTAACTGATGTTGGGGTAAGGCCTTTGCTTGATCAACCATTACATGGAGAAGTCCTTCTCTTGGTTCGAATCTCACTCCAACAGAGATGAAGCCAAGGTCCTGGAAATTATGAAATAATCATTAAGTTCTATATTTGAGCCGCGACACGACAAAACCAACAAGGTGGTTGTGCGCCAAGCGCATACTCAGATCAGCCTGGGCGTCCGCCCAGTCTGATCAGAGTCTTCGCTGTCCACATAGAGGTAGCTTAGATTCATAACTTCCCTGTAAGCGCTAAGCGAAGAGTAAGTTATAAAGGAACTATTTTTTCTCCTCTCGAAGGAAATTCGTTCTTGTAAGATTAAATCCCATAAGAAACGGGAAGTCATAAACGTTGCGTCTTTTGTAAAATGCCAAAAATAAAAGAACAGATTTAAACCAACCAAGTTTGCTCCCTACTGGCACACAAGGTTGAATCAATATTGATTCAACCTTGATTCAACGTCATGACAAAAAACACGCCTCCTTAGGGGCGCTGACCATCAAAATAAACTGATTGTAAATCGTCACTGTGATTCTACGAATGTGTTGATGTTCACTGTCTTCGCTGTCAACATTAATATAAAAGCACGAAATCGTATTGATAATGAACACATGTATCAGCAAATGTTGGTATACGAGTATAAATGTGCTAAACTGTTCGCACACAAAATTAAAGCGTTCCATTATTATGGGGATAAATGGTACACTGTAAAAAATCCGCTGATTATACAGTAGAATAACTGGCAAACAGCTGCCAGTCCATTTCGGAATCCCGTTGTCTTTACGGGCGCCCGTATTTTTTTTTATTATTATTAATTATTATTATTATAATTAATTATTATTATTATTATATCTCATTTTTTCTTATACTTTTTTGCTTACTCATCTACGTATACTCTGTTTACATTATTATCGTGCAGCCTAGTTGACGATTCGTATATACTGTTCTAAGGGAAAAGCTGTAACTAATGTTGGTAGAACTTGTAGCCCAACCCTATTTTTAGTTCTAAGACAATAAAATATGTTTAAACGTAAAAATTTGCAGGAATTATCAAGCAGAGTAGGATAGAATAGAACAGGTGTTGTTTTGGTCATATTGCCCTTCAACACAATAATGGTATGTTCGAGTGTGGCCAGTAAACATAACACTTTCATATCGTAATTTCCATCAATATTCTACAGGCAGATGCTCGTATCAAAACGGGAAATGGACTGGCGGCTGGTTGCCAGTTTTTCTACCGTTAACCCTATAGATTTTTTACAGTGTACATGTAAATAAAGTAATTATCCACAATTTGACTTAGTCTAATAATTCTGAAAATGAATAGTTATTCTAACAGCAAAGGTAGCGCTATCTTCCTTTTCATCATGTATTTGAATTGCTCGAACCTAAAGAGCCCATTATTGGACAAATCCTCCATAATCACCCTCCCATCGTCCCGATATGACTAAACAGTGCTGAAAACAACGTAAAATCCCATGCCATCTCTCCATCCTGCTGAATTGCTTCTATCAGTAACTCTATTATTGATAGAATTAAATGATCCAATCTACTCAACTATTCTGATATTGCGAGAATTAAGTATTAAGTGATTTCTTCCTTTCTTCGAGCCTATTACTATTGGCAGCTATCGATTTACCCTTGTCATACCATATGAGTTGTAAATACCGCGACAGTTCCCACATAGAGATTAATGATAATTATCTCTAAAATATGGACAATCTAATTCACTGCATCAAACTGACGATGTGGCAATAAACTTCTTGCGCAGTGGCAAACAGTGTAGACATAGATCAGACTGCTCCTTAAGGAGCAGTCTGATCAAGATCTACACTGTTTGCGCATGTACCTACGTCCCGACAATTGGGGTAAATACTGTGCATCTACATGACAAGGAAGTTTTCAGCAAATTACTGGCTTTGACATGAGAGAACAAAATACGTTTAGACAGAGACAGTGAACATACGAGGGTCAATCAATCTGTAACCAACATTTTCAATTTCTAATTGATCGACGACAACACCACGCTTTTCTCATTTGTCTAACAATATTTAGCCTCGTGTTGAAATAATCAGTATAAACCTTTCCAAACTGCATCTAGAATGTTACTCAAGGGTCACCTGATAGCGTAAAACCGGCAAATGTAGTGACAATTTAGCACGTGACATAGTCCCACACACAAAATCGCAAGTGTTCAATGTCCAATAATGAAAAGATGCATGCCTGTTTAATGTAGGCGTGTCTTCGAAAAGGTGAATTGGTTTATTCATTGATACGATACGTAACTACAATGTACGATTATCGTCACAAAGGCTTGCTTTTCGTCTTAAATAAAGTACCATGCTGTATTTGAAAGGGAAACAGGCAAGAAAAGAAATCGTATGGTCAGTCTTAAAACGGGAGAAAACATTCATAGAGGATCAAAGCAGATGTAGACGTTACCAGATGAAGACATGTACAATGAGGCTGGGATATTGTATATTGTGAAAGGCGTATTTAGGTGGAAGAAATAGTAAAGGCATTGGGCATTTCACACGGTAGCGTTACGATCCGTGTAGGTATGGACAAACAAACATCGCGTTCATTCACCAAATCCCTTAGCGATGAACAAGTGCAACCAAAGCATTAGTGCAGTAGACTGTTGAAGCTGTTCAGGTCGAAGGATGATACTATTCTATCAGTCATGTAACTGTATATGAGAGCTGAGTCCATTACTGTGAGCCAGAAAATAAAGCTCAACATCACCAGTGGGTACAACCTTGCTCCCCGAGGCAAAGGAATTTCAAACCGCAAGCCTCGTCCGGCAAGGTGACGATCATTGGTTTTTGGAACGCCACAGGAGTAATTCTCATTTTTTTTTCTTTTTGCCAAAGTAGAGTAAAAAGGCTAACCAGTACTATGCCGATGTACTGACCAACTGAGAATGCAATCCGTTATAAAACGGCTCGGAAAAAGTCCACAAAGTCCATAAAGGAGTTCCGCGTCAGAAAGACGCAAGGTATCAATGGATGCCATAGAGTGAAATGGTAAAATATGAAACAGCACCTTATCCCGTTTATTCGCCTTAATTGGCACCCGGCGCTTATTTTGTGGTCTCTAACTTCAAAAGAAAAGGAACGCATCCACAGCTATTTCCGGCCCGATGAAGCAGTCAGCGGTAGAGGAATGGGTCCACGCAAAGGGCCCAGAATTCTTCAATACTGGGATGTTGTCACTGATACACCATTGATGTACATGTACAATACTGGAGGTTAACCACATAGAAATAAAAAAAAATGATCTCGACCAGATGCAAGGTACGGTGGTTACTTATTGACTTGCCCTCGTATCATTAAACTAAGTCATGGCGATGAACATCTGTGCTTTAGACATACTTTTACGCTGTTTGGTGAGTTGATCTATTATTTATATCAAAACCCTGGCAGAACTGATTCTTAGCTCTCTTATTGGGTTTGTTCTGAATTTCTGTATGAGTTCCACTGACGATTTATTCAAGTCATTTTCTCAAAGCTAGACTATTACATATGATCTGGAAAGACGATTTATCATATGACGTCGCATCTGAGAGTGTAATAAAGTCACGCATTAAAAATGATAATCAACTAGTGGATTAAACATGCAAATTACGTCGTAACGTTATGCGTTGACGTCCATAAAACCGCGTTTTCTAATGGGAATTCTTGACGTTTTCAGTGCAAAAATTGCTAATAACATGCAATTTTAGTGACATATGATCAATAGAATCTTGCATTCGTGTTCCTGTTTTATTGGATTTATAAAACTCGTTGGGAAAAACCGATCAGAAGCTGGGCATTGCCTCGCATCTCATCTTTTTCCCCAACTCGTTTAATAATTTTAATAGTACATGAGCACTCATGTAAGATCCTCTATTTAGTCTTTCAATGTATAGGTAGATCGCTATGGGTTCAGCTTTGTGACTGTCTATTTGCTTCCCTGGACGACGAAGTCCATCCAAAATCGAGCCTTATCTTAAACAGAGGATCTTACATGAGTGCTCATGTATAAATGAATTTATTAAACGAGTTGGGGAAAACGATAAGATGCGAGGCTATGCCGATCACATATTATCGTTTTCTCCGACGAGTTTAATAAATTAAATAATATAGGAGAACGAATGCAAGATACTATATATCATATGACACTAGAATCGCATTTTATTAGCAAATTTCGCACTAAAAATTCACTATTTTGCCATTAGAAAACGCGATGTTTTTATGAACGTCAACGCATAACGTTACGACGTAATTTGCATAATTAATCCACTAGTTGATTTTCGTTTTTAATGCATGGCTTTATTACACTCTCAGATGCGACGTCATATGATAAAGAAAAGTACTTGCTCCTAAGGAAACAAGGAGACCCGCTAACTCAGTAGGGCTGGCCTGCTGATCTAGCACGCCCAGGTTTGAGTCCCGCTGCAGACGGGAATCTTTTCGATCATAAACGGGGTTCCGTTGCACACAGCCTTTCATTATCACCATTTCATCGTCCTGATATGACCGAAATACTGCGAAAACGATGTAAATTCACAAGCCATCCGTTCTTCCAAGGGAAACAAATCAGTTTTTTTAGAGTTGATCCCCTCTGAGAACGAGAGGCAAAGAAAATAATGTTAGAGTTTTTTTATTTAAAGTATCCGGGGCCGTATTCATGAAACGATTCAAGTCGTTGCTATGCTGTTGCTAAGGCTAAATTTCTTTGAAGGAGATTCCCTACAACTATGAAATTTGCTCTGGAGGAACAGTCTTTTTAGGCTGTTCCTCCAGAGTAAATTTCGTAGTTGTAGGGAATCTCCTTCATAGAAATTCGGCCCTAGCAACAGCATAGCAACCACTTAAGTCATTTTATGAATATGGCCCCCGTTTTCTTTAAGTCTTATAAAATTGTTGGCTCTAATGAGATGTAAGAGTGATAAAACGTTAAAACAGTAGACTACACAGAAACTATTCAGTCATCCGAATGCATCGAATTAATTCCAAAACATTTATCAAGAAAGCTCCGATACTGACAGATGTTAGATATGAACAGGAATAGCAGCTTATAACTAAACGGAGTATTAATTTTAAAAGTAATGTTAAGAGGATCTGTTGATAAATATATGGGGAAAATGATACAAAACTGTATGGAGAGAGAAAAACGGATGGCTATAAGTTCATATTACAAATAAAAAATATACTCTACCCCAACACCCATGTTATTAAGCTTGTTATGTAGCTTCTTTAAACAGAGACCAAATTATTTGAGAATTGTTTGTTGGTTTGAGAAAATCTCACATTTTCATTGTATAAATTTCAGATAGTAATTTTCTTACAGTTCGAGGGAAGCATGCCATAAGCTGTTTGCCATTCTCCGATACAAATGAAGCCACATATCTGTTACCATAGCAACTGTTGAGCTTTGTACCTTGGCAGAATGAGGTTTCAATGACGTCACTTTAATATCAATATGAACTCTTAGTTTCTATAGTAACATAGCTATGACGGCATTGGTATCACATCATAGCAAACAGTGTTTGCAATGCTCCGCCAATTTTCAGTGAAATTATAAACTGAATTTCTCAAAAAAAAACAAAAAAAAAAAACTGATTTTCTCAAACAAAATTGAGCCGCGACACGACAAAACCAACAATGTGGTTGTGCGCCCAGCGCAGACTCAGATCAGCCTGGGCATCCGCCCAGTCTGATCAGAGTCTTCACTGTCCGCATGGAGGTAGCTTAGACCCTTAGCTACTTTTTGAGCACGTAGCAATGAGTCTGACCAAACTGGGCAAATGCCCAGGCTGATCTGAGTCTGCGCTGGGCGCACGACCACATTGTTGGTTTTGTCATGTCGCGGCTCAAATAATTATTCTCAAGTCATTTAACTCTGTGTTTTTAGTGGATCACATAAGTATGAAATTCCATACATCAAACGTTTTTTGTTTTTTCGGTCATAAGACGTTTTTTTCTTCAAAAAGAACCGGGGAAGTATAGATCAGTCTATAAGATGGAACCATAATTTGTGGATTGTTTTGGAGGAGAAAAAAATCTTAAAGTAGAGTGAAGCAAAACTGATTTACATATTTAAGATAATTTTGGAATCGAGACCCTTCGTCTAATAGCTGAATAAATACAGTAGGACTTCTCCTGTGGAATGTTCAAAGTAAAATAACTATTGTGATAGTAACATAAGTGTACTGTGAACTGTTCTTTGTTCACTATGCATTCTTTGTTGTTTAACAGTGTGAACATTCTACTGCTTTTTATCATATGTCTACAGTTTATTTCTTCTCATTACTGGGACAAGTTCCCTTGCAAATGTGCGACAGCATTGCGCACGTATAACCAGTTATTGCACATGCGCAAATGACATTATCGCAATAGATAATAATAACTAAACAGTGGACAGGACGCCGTAGACAGTGAACGGTGCACAGTATTCAGTAAACAGGGCGCAGTTGACAGGGAAATCTTTAAACAGACACTGAAACGGGCCAGTGTGTGCGTAGGCTATTGGAAATGCGCAAAAGTCCGTGTAGCGGTAGGCAGTATACAATAGGAAACGAGAGAAGTTGGATAATCAAAGAATTCTATATAAAAAAAAGATATAACACAAAGCACAAGTTGGTTATTTGGGCCATGCATATCGTGTTAGATCCGCTGACCAGTAGAAGTGTTACAGTTATTAATAGATCTGCTTTCAGCAGTGTGTCATAGGATTACCTCGTGCAATGTCGAAAGTCCAAATTTGTTTGCAACAGCCTCTCTGATACCGCTACGCTAAAATAACAATAAAGTTGACAAAATTTGAGCAGCGACAAGAGAAAACCAACAAAGTGGTTTTGCGCCCAGCGCAAACGCAGAATAGCCTGGGCATCAGCCCAGTCCGACCAGACCTTTCACTAAGCGCTTTAATGGTAACTAAGGGTCTAAGCTAGCTCCGTGCGACAGCGAAGACTCTGATCAGACTGGGCGGCGCCCAGGCTGGCTGATCTGAGTCTGCGCTGGGCGCACAACCACTTTGTATGTTTTCTTGTGTCGAGGCTCAAATAACAAAATTCTCTACAGAGCTTGTTAGTTTTCATTACGTGTAATTAAAACAACTGTGACACAACAATTTAAACTGTTGCCCCAGGTTCGCCCTCTATTTTATAATACCACAAATGCGACGTCAACAACCTACTACTGTGGTCTTTAATTGGCATTAATAATATTACTATTATTATTATTATTATTTGTTTTGATTACAACTTGGGTATCAGACTAATTCTTTGAATTAATGTCTTTCAGGCTATAAAACTAAAAGGCCATGACATGTCATTGCCATATTACAAACGCATCAGTCGGTATATTATATACGGTAAGTAGAACAAATCTGTGCAAGTATAATGGACAAGGTATCATAGTGACAATTGTGCTAGCTCAATGAAAACAGAAGCAAATGACCAATTAAGGTGTGTGTCGCACAGAACAAAAAATGCTGTTAGGAGTATTCGATCATTGCATCTGACCCTGGATCGAATATAAGTGCCGCGACACGACACAACCAACAAAGTGGCATGTGCGCCCAGCAAAGACTCAGGTCAGCTTTGACATCGGCCCAGACTGGCCAGAGTCTTTGCTGTCGGAAGGTGCTAGCTCAGACCCTACTCTGCCCTTTCAGCGCACGGCAAAGACTCTGATCAGACTGGGCGGATGCCCAAGCTGATCTGAGACTTCGCTTGGCGCACATGCCACTTTTTTGGTAGTCGTGACACGGCTCAAATTATTATCCAGGTCCCGTTGACGACTACTTGGCATCTGAAGTTGGCATTCGCTTTAAGATAATTAGGTACACCTCCTTTCTTCTGCAATATTCAGGAAGGAGAACGACTGCTTTGCGACCTTCTATTTATATCGACATTTGATGTCAATTTTGTTCTTAATACCACATTGCTGGCCTTGTGTATATACCCAAATAGGAAAATAATAATAAAAATAATTATAAATAATAATAAAGACAAAAATAATGATAATAATGATAATAATAATAATAACAATGTTATTAATAATAAAAATAATAATAATCATCAACGTTAGTTATCTCGCACGCGGCGTGTCCCAGTGTAAACATTTCAACAGATCCAGTTTCAACAAGTGTGTGGAGGTCGGCTGGTGCAATGTTGCTGGTTATAACTTCTAGTGCCAGGGCTTCGTACTTATTTGGATAAAAGTAGGGCTAGGGCCTCCTGTGCTTGCATTAGGTGCGGGCGGGGTGTGTTTGAATATCTTTTTCTCGTCTTTCATTTCTCTTTTCTTTCTTCCCCTCTCTGGGAGACGGCCCGATATAGACTGAAATACTGTCTTAAAGGGCCGTTAAACCGAAAACAACAAACCAACCAACTAATTCAACAATTGTAACTGTATTTCTTTCCTTTTTCTCAAAACTATAAGATTTTACTACTAGCAATGTAAAACCATTATTAAGGAAACTCAGGTTAATAAATCACCACTGCGGCACAATATTACATTAAGGTCCGTTTTATTTCTCGAATTTAGCCTCAGGAGCATAATATCATTTGTATTACATGTATTCTTAAATGTCTTTCAGTGCACAAAACAGTAGCATCGCAACAAATATTGAAGCTATGCAAAATAGGTCAATTTTTTATTTGAAACAAGCGTTAGATATTTCTCTTTTCAAACCTATCTAAGCCGCGACATGACAAAACCAACAACGTGGCACTTGCGCCCAGAGAAGACTCAGGTCAGCCTGGGCATCCGCCCAGTCAGATCAGAGTCTTCGCTGCGCGCTTAAAGGGTAGCTAAGGGCCTAAGCTACCTCCATGCCGACAGCAACTCTGATCAGACTGGGCAGCTACACAGGCAGATCTGATTCTTCGCATAGTGCACATGCCACTATGTTGATTTTGTCATGTCGCGGGTCTTATGTTATTTATTCAATTTGTCGTAACGAAGCATCCAGAGAGGCTCAGAGGAAGGAATCTATGGTCGCATCTATTGGTATTTCAAATCGGTTCTTTCTTCTAGAAAAATTCCATGAAGTCTTATGTAATAGCGTTTTCTCTTATAAAAGCACCAGGAAGCAAATTTGTCGTTGCCGTATAAATTTCAAGGTCAAGGCAAGGTCATCATTTAAACAATCTTGGTGGTGTTTGAGAACACACAACGCTACATACCAGGTTTCGAGGTCATTGGTCAAGTGGTTCTGGAGGAAAACATTTTTTTTTTTATTACAAAATATGGGCTTGGGGGCCTCGTTGGTCATTTTTCGTTCGTCTGACTTCTGTACGCGCTATATGAAATTTGGTTACCATCAGCCCAGTAGTTTTAGTGGAGAAGTCTTTCGAAATTCATCTGGATGGACGATGCATGATGACGGACGATGTACGACGATGGGTGACGGAGCCTGCCTATCTTTTTAGCTCCCCCGGAGCCTTCGGCTCATGTGAGCTAGAAAATAGTACTGAATCGTAGCAAACTAGTAAAATGAGCAGGGACACGAGAAAACCTTCAAAGTGGCATGTGGGCCCAGCAAGACTCATATCAACTTCGCTGGGCTCACATGCCACTTTGTTGTTGCTGTTTTTTTCGTGTCGCGGCTCGAATATTTTCATCCCTACTGTAATCGTGGCACTAAGCCGTTAGATAACTGGATAAAACAATGTAAATCGTAGACATACGTATTTGAAACTTACTAGAAGCGTATGGAAACTTATATCCCTACAAAACGGGACACTTTTTTGGCCTAACGTAGGGACGGGACACGTAGAAATACGTGATAGTGAGACTGGGGCTTCAAGATGGGATAAGGGAAAAGGCTGAGTCTGCGTAGGGGTGAATTAAGTACCTAATAGATGTCATCAAAGGCAAAGGTACTTAAATAGTTTTAACATACTTGTTTGGATACTGGCTAATGATTGTTTTCTAGGGAAGAAACAAGTACATGTATCCTTGGCAAAACCAAACGGCTTTTCTGAACATTTCTGTTAAACACATTTCTTACCTAATGCGACAGATTAAGGTCGAAAATTGATCCTGCGACTAGACATTATTCGTTTAAGTATCATGTTCTAAGACGTTTCACTGAAGAAACATTGTTAATTTAAAACTGAAAACCGACTTAAGGCAAATTACATAACGAAGCAGCTCAAAATCAGATTTTAGAAGCTTAGATTGAAATTACGTCGATATTACCATGGTTTTTGGCCATCTTTATTAAGGTCACATCATGTAAATTCGAACAGCAGGTAAATTCGGACAGTGACATTGTTTCCTTTGTATGTCAGTCGTTTGGAATTGAAACAAAAAATAATTGGGCAAACAGTGAAAATCCTGATGAGACGGCTCATCATGAGCCGTCTCATCTGGATTTTCACTGTTTCCAATGGTATGTCCGAATTAACCCGCTGTCCGAATTTACCCGACTCGACCTAATAGCCGTAATGGTTCGGAATATTTTTAATCTCATCTTATTATTCAAATCTGAGTTTATTTAAACAAAGCCAGTAAATGACAAACAAAGAGTGCATACTCTGAGGAGCAGCCGGATCAGGGTTTCCACTTTAGCGCAACCGAGGATATCCTAATATTTAACATGACTGCAGTAATGTGCTTCAAACCCTCATCATGATTTTACTTGTTATACGCCTCGAGCATTTGATCAAATCAGGATTAGGACAGCTGCTGAATACCATGTTCCTACGATTTTGGTTATCCATTGATTGATTGATTGATTTGTTGCTTTACGTCCACGGTAAACAGCTATGGTCATGTCGGTTGGTTGGTTGATTTGATGCTTAACGTCCACGGTAAACAACTAAGGTCATGTCGGGACGGCCAGTTAACCTAACCACACTATTCCTGGGCAGGCTTAGACCTCCTAAGCGGTTAACCAGTACTAAGTGCACATACTTTCGCCAGTAACTGACAACTGCCCTTCTTGAATCAGCGGAAGGAGAAACGAAAGTATGTGGCCAGACCGGGATTCGAACCCAGGACCTCTGACTTACGAGTCAGGTGCCCTACCGATTGCGCTACCTGGTCATGTCGGAACGGTCAGGTAACCTAACCTCGCTGTTCCTGGGCAGGCTTAGACCTCCTAAGCGGTTAACCAGTACTAAGTGCATATACTTTCGCCAGTAACTGACAACTGCCCTTTTTAAATCAGCGGAAGGAGAAACGAAAGTATGTGGCCAGACCGGATATCGATGGTAGAATTTTGAAAATTGTTACAAGGAATTAAGGAAAGGGCACGGTTTGGAGAATCAGCATAACATTTATACGCCTTTGAAATGTAAATAGCATTTACCCACCAAATTTGAACTGGAAATTGGAGAGAATGTCTGTCGAGGAATATGTGATGATTATTTCACATGCATATCTACCATCCTCACCCATTTCACGAACGTTTGCAATGGGAGGGAATATAAATTTTAAGGAACATCTTAGTGAAACTTTCCACACTTCATATCGGCTTTTATTATCACATCAAAATCAAAACTTGTACGTAAATATTTCCAATTAAAACTTTGCAAAATTAAAGTGTGAATACGTATGAATTGAACCAATAATCTCAAATAATACCAACAACAAAAATAAATGAATAAATAAACAAATAAATAATAAAACGTTTACGCTAAAAATGTACTCATAACTCTCAATGACAGATTCTTTTAGGAACTGATGACGCTTGTCAGTAGTAAAAGTTTCCAAATCTTCATTAATATTCTGGTCTTTTGGAATGGCGAAGCTCATTCTAAGAAGCATGAAATTAGAATCGATTGCTGTGTGCTCAAAAGCTAGCGTGAAACTGAGTTTAGCTTGTTATAATTTTTCCGACTTTAAATAATTCTTATTTGAGCCGCGACACGACAAAACCAACAATGTGGTTGTGCGCCCAGCGCAGACTCAGATCAGCCTGGACATCCGCCCAGTCTGATCAGAGTCTTCGCTGTCCGCATGAAGGTAGCTTAGTCCCTTGGCTACCCTTTAAGTGCTTAGCAAAGAGTCTGATCAGACTGGGTGAATGCCCAGGCTGATCTGAGTCTGCGCTGGGCGGACGACCACATTGTTGGTTTTCTCGTGTCGCGGCTCATTTCATCTTGCTTTACAATTTGGACTCATTAAGCATAACCTTGACATTAGTTACATATTTGCTGTTCAGTGCAATACAGTCTACCTATTGACCAGTGTAAAACATTTTCAATAGTGATTTCAGCTGGAATAGTCGGCCACCTTTTCCATCTGTTGTTATGTCAGATTTTAATTGCTAAATAAATTCATAGGTTCATAGGTTCACTGGTGCAGCTATAGCCGTTTCGACACTAGTTGCCGTCTACTTGTAATCTCAGAGATACTACCGGTATGTTAATCCTCATATGTCATGATTTATATGACTTGAGTGTAATAAAGCTATTGTCTGTCTGTCTTTCAAAAAACATATAACACCAAAAACTTGCTTGTATGACCTAGGGTCAAGTCGGCTAAGTTCGGACATCTGGTAAATTCGGACATACCATTGCAAACAGTGAAAATCCAGATGAGACGGGTCATAATGAGCCGTTTCATCAAAAATTTACTGTTTGCCTAGTAAGATTTGTTTTAATTCCAAACAACTGTCATATAAAGGAAACAATGTCACTGTCCGAATTGACCCGCTGTCCGAATTTACCCGACTTTACCCTATAACAGAAGCTACAAACTGCTGTTTCACCCTTATGGATGTCTCAATTGTTCTTAGTACAGATTTTGCTTTTACACTTCGCTTCCTTTGTTTCCTTCAGGTTAGTAACCAACTTGAACACCCGAAAGTTGCATAACCGTGAGACGTTTTCTCCATAGACTCCCATACAAAAAAGCTCGTGCCCAGGTGGTTCCTCAAAGAAACACCTGGGTCCGTGCAAATAATATAACACATTATAAGCTGATTTCAAATGATTAATGCGGTGTGAAAATGCACCGTTTGATTGTTGCAAACACGTCACTCTGATCAGCCTGCGCATAATGCCAGTCTGATCAGAGTACCTTGTTCGCAAAACAATCTACGAACCCTGGGAAGTATATTTGGAAGCAGATATTTACAGTAACAAACTTATTGAGAGAGACGCTACTCAAAAAAAATCGTACATCACATGTACTTTTTTAACAAAGAGAACGGGATATTAAGAAAATATGTGTGAAAATCATTACACGCCATATGTCAGTTACTCTTTGTTGTGGCCAGACCCTTATTCGTATCAAGAGATAGCGAATTCTATAATTTCACAAACACATACACACACATGCACACACACATAATTTATTATCAACAATTGCGCAGATTATTTACCTGCAACACGGCTGATCAGGGTCTTTACAATATGTACATCTTCGAAGCGTCACATTATACTTACACTTCGCTTCCTTTGTTTCCTTCAGGTTAGTAACCAACTTGAACACCCGAAAATTGCGTAACCGTGAGATGTTTTCTCCATAGACTCCCGTACAAAAATGCTCGTGCCCAGGTGGTTCCTCAAAGAAACACCTGGGTCCGTGCAAATTATATAACACATTATAAGCTGATTTCAAATGATTAATGCGGTGTGAAAATGCACCGTTTGATTGTTGCAAACACGTTACTCTGATCAGCCTGCGCATAATGCCAGTCTGATCAGAGTATCTTGTTCGCAAAACAATCTACGGACCCTGGGAAGTATATTTGGAAGCAGACAGACTCTTCGAACAGTCTGCTCGGCTGCACAGACTGTTTAGAGTATTTACAGTAACAACCTTATCGAGAGAGACGCTATTCAAAAACAAATCGTACGTCACATGTACTAACGGGATATTAAGAAAATATTATGTGTGAAAATCATCACATGCCATATGTCAGTTACTCTTTGTTGTGGCCAGACCCTTAGTCGTATCAACAGATAGCGAATTCTATAATTTCACACACACATACAAACATGCACACACACGCACACACACTATTTATTATCAACAATTGCGCAGATTATTTACCTGCAACACGGCTGATCAGGGTCTATACAATATGTACATCTTCGAAGTGTCACATATAAAAGACCATTTTGGCATTTACGAGAAAAATGCCTAGTCAGCCCAGACTGCGCATCTGCGCTGTATGACCTGAATCCTGTCCTTTTACAAATTCCTATAAAATTTCATGAAGATATCCCGTAGTGGCGAGCACAGGAATGTTTACGAGCGGATGGACGGACGGACAGACAGACGGACGGACAGCGCCATGACATAATACGTCCCATCAAAAAAAAAAAACAAAAAAACTGGCGTATAAAAATTAAAAAATATAAATTTTATTAATAATGGTGATTAAGAGCAACAAAAAAACAATATTTAAAATACTGCATTATATCAGTGATTTTATACAACTTTAATTTATAGGCAAACTTACGATGACATAACAAAAATCCAGAAACACAGACACGATGAATATTTTACATCTATTTCTGTGCAATGTTAACAGTTACATTTGAAGGACTGATAAACTGCACGAGATGATGGCATAGCTGTGTCGAAGTGTAAGTCAGTTACCGGATTCGTGCTCGTGGTGCATGAATTGGAAAGACCTGAGCACGGGGAATGAAAACACCTCGCGGCTAAAGCCGCTCGGTGTTCCCATTTCCCCGTGCTCAGGTCTTTCCAATTCATACACCCCTCGCACTCATCCGGTAACTATTACAAGAGGGCCATGGTGGCCCTGAATCGCTCACCTGAGCATTAATCAGTTCACTGGCTCTGGTGAAGAGTTTTTACCATACATGGGAATGGCAGCCACCTTGGTCATGTGACCAAGATCATTTGAAGAACTTTCAATCCTTTGACCCATGTGCAGGCTCCATATGAAATTTGATCTGCCCAGTGGTTTCAGAGATGTTTGAAAATGTTTATGGATGGGTGAAAGAGGCAGCTAACACCAATACTGTAAGGCTCAGGTGAGCTGAAAATGGCAGAGTGGCTTCTCCGAAAAGTTCCCGTTCATGTTGAGTTCCTTTGATGGATTTGAACTAGACTTAACTAGGCAAACACAGATGATAGAATGGTAGCATCATTATCTCACTGTGGTGAAACTAATGTATTCCAAGGAGTTTGTGGCTGGCATCATTGCAATGTTAGTTCTGATTCTTGCAACATAACTTAATTTAGATTTGACCTAGTGACCTAGCTTTTGACCCGACATGACCCAGTTTCAAACCGGATATTGTAAGAATAAACATTCTGACAAAGTTTCATTGAGATTGGATCAAAACTGTGCCCTCTGGAGCGTATACAAGATCGTTCTTATATTTGACCTAGTGACCTAGTTTTTGATCCGACACAAACCAGTTTCAAACTTTACCTAGATTTCATAAAGGTAAACATTCTGACAGAGTTTCATGAAGATTGGATCAAAACTGTGCCCTCTAGGGTGTACACAAAGTTTTTCTTAGATTTGACCTAGTGACCTAGTTTCTGATCCGACGTGACTCAGTTTCATAAGGGGCATATATATATGGACAATAAACATTTTGACAGTTTTATGAAGATTGGACCAAAACTATTCCTTCTAGTGCGTACACGAGGTTTTTCTAAGATTTGACCTAGTGACCTAGTTTTTGACCTGACATGACCTACTTTCAAACTTGGCCTAGAGTTTATGGAGATAAACATTCTGACAATGTTTTATAAAGATTGGATCAAAACTGTGTCCTCTAGAGCGTACACAATGTTTTTCTATGATTTGACCTAGTGACCTTGTTTTTGACCCAACATGACCCAGTTTCGTACTTGTCCTAGATATTATAAAGATAAACATTCTGACAAAGTTTCATGAACTTTGGATGAAAACTGTGCCTTCTAGAGTGTACACAATGTTTTTCTAAGATTTGACCTAGTGACCTAGTTTTTAACCCGACATGACCCAATTTCAAACTTGGCCTAGAGTTTATGGAGATATACATTCTGACAATGTTTTATAAAGATTGGATCAAAACTGTGTCCTCTAGAGCGTACACAATGTTTTTCTATGATTTGACCTAGTGACCTAGTTTTTGATCCAACATAACCCAGTTTCGTACTTGTCCTAGATATTATAAAAATAAACATTCTGACAAAGTTTCATGAACTTTGGATGAAAACTGTGCCTTCTAGAGTGTACACAATGTTTTTCTAAGATTTGACCTAGTGACCTAGTTTTTGACCCAACATGACCCAGTTTCAAAGTTGTCCTAGATTTTATGAAGATATACATTCTGACAACGTTTCATTTAGATTGAATCAAACCTGTGTCCTCTAGAGCGTACACAAGGTTTTTCTATGATTTGACCTAGTGACCTAGTTTTTAACCCGACATGACCCAGTTTCGAACTTGTCCTAGATAGTATGAGGATAAACATTCTGACTAAGTTTCATGAACTTTGGATGAAAACTGTACCTTCTAGAGCGTACACAAGTTTTTTCTAAGATTTGACCTAGTGACCTTGTTTTTTTTTAACCCCACGTGACTCATTTTAGAAATTGTCCTAGATATTATAAAGATAAACATTCTGACAAAGTTTCATGAACTTTGGATGAAAACTGTGCCTTCTAGAGTGTACACAATGTTTTTCTAAGATTTGACCTAGTGACCTAGTTTTTGACCCGACATGACCCAATTTCAAACTTGGCCTAGAGTTTATGGAGATATACATTCTGACAATGTTTTATAAAGATTGGATCAAAACTGTGTCCTCTAGAGCGTCACAATGTTTTTCTATGATTTGACCTAGTGACCTAGTTTTTGATCCAACATGACCCAGTTTCGTATTTATCCTAGATATTATAAAGATAAATATTCTGACAAAGTTTCATGAACTTTTGATGAAAACTGTGCCTTCTAGAGTGTACACAATGTTTTTCTGAGATTTGACCTAGTGACCTAGTTTCTGACCCAACATGACCCAGTTTCAAACTTGGCCTAGAGTTTATGGAGATATACATTCTGACAATGTTTCATATAGATTGGATCAAAACTGTGTCCTCTAGAGCGTACACAATGTTTTTCTATGATTTGACCTAGTGACCTAGTTTTTGACCCAACATGACCCAGTTTCGTACTTGTCCTAGATATTATGAAGATAAACATTCTGACAAAGTTTCATGAACTTTGGACGAAAACTGTGCCTTCTATAGTGTACACAATGTTTTTCTAAGATTTAACCTAGTGACCTAGTTTTTAACCCAACGTGACCCAGTTTCAAACTTGTCCTAGATATTATAAAGATAAACATTCTGACAAAGTTTCATGAATTTTGGAAGAAAACTGTGCCTTCTAGAGTGTACACAAGGTTTTTCTAAGATTTGACCTAGTGACCTAGTTTTTGACCCGACATGACCCAGTTTCAAACTTGGCCTAGATTTTATGGAGATAAACATTCTGACAAAGTTTCAGAAAGATTGGATCAAAACTGTGCCCGCTAGAGTGTACACAAGCAAAAGTTGACGGACGTTCGGACGTACGACGGACGACGGACATCAGGGTATCCCAAAAGCTCACCCTGAGCACTTCGTGCTCAGGCGAGCTAAAAAGACCATTTTGACATTTACGAAAAAAATGCCTAGTCAGCCCAGACTGCGCATCTGCGCTGTATGACCTGAATCCTGCCCTTTTACGAATTCCTATAAAATTTTATGAAGATATCCCGTAGTGGCAAGCACAGGAATGTTTACGAGCGGATGGACGGACGGGCAGACAGACGGACGGACAGCGCCATGACATAATACGTCCCGTTAAAAAAATAAAAACTGGCGTATAAAAATTAAAAAAATATAAATTTTATTTTAAAATAATGGTGATTAAGAGCAACAAAAAAAAAAATATTTGAAATACTGCATTATATGATTTTTTACAACTTTAATTTATAGGCAAACTTACGATGAGATAAAAAAAAATCCAGATTCACAGACACGATTAATATCTGTGCAGTGTTAACAGTTACCTTTGAAGGACTGATAAACTGCACGAGATGATGGCATAGCTGTGTCGAAGTGTAAGTCAGTTACCGGATTCGTGCTCGTGGTGCATGAATTGGAAAGACCTGAGCACGGGGAAATGAAAACACCTCGCGGCTAAAGCCGCTCGGTGTTCCCATTTCCCCGTGCTCAGGTCTTTCCAATTCATACACCCCTCGCACTCACCCGGTAACTATTACTTAATTAATTCCTAACTAGGGATTACCACACCTGCTGTGGAAATAACAACAACAAATCGAAGAGTATGGATGGCTCACATCATATCACACATACATGCACCTATCAATCCTTATCGTCGTCCTCTACATAAGGTGTATTACTGAATTGTTTACAAAGATTTATGCCACAGTGCAACTCGTGACAAATGACTACCTAAAGGGCGTTTATGTTTGATACTTCTATCCAGTAAATATGAAAATTAAAATTCTAATGGCATCATATTTGATACGAAGATTAAAATTCTGGTGACGTCACAGTTCTTTTTCTACTTTTTTGTTTTTATATATTTGTTTGTGTGTGTGTGCGTGTTTGTGTTTGAAACCAGTAATCTTCCGCATAAACTAAGTAAGACCCGAAATGATATTTTATTGGCGACTTTGTTCTTAATTACGCATAGGCGTTCATGAATTATCAGCTTTCATCTACATCACTGGTATGTTCAACTTGAACAAGTAACATGGTCATTGTTAATGACTATCAGTTTAACACCTGTAAATGGGAGGGTCATTCTGTTGTGCCACTTTTGCCAAACTCCTAGAAAATAAACCCGAAAGTTTATTTGAATAGAGCATGCTTTATCTGAAGCCGAAAATGATTCTCTGCAGCTATGTATCTTAAACTCTTTTATAGATTTTAAATTTAATAATCATAAGCTGAGGCACAAAATGCATCGGGCTTGTCTAAATCGTGATGTATTCACTGTAATATGCGGATCATTTGATTTAATTTTCTTCTCCTCTTTTTATATGCTAAGTTCCTGCACTCAGTGACATATTTCCATGCTCCTACTGGTCAAGTGATTTCACTGAAAATTAAATCACAGTGTGGCAAAATAAATGTTTAGACAAACAGTATGAGATAAATATACCAGATTGATTAATTACGTGGACAAAACATGTCGTACGGTTATCGTTTCTTTTGCCAACCTTCTCTCCATCCCGTCTTTGATACTGACATGTAATTCTGATCAAGACTCTGAAATGTTCAGAGTAGAAACAAAAGTGTTTGTAATCTTCGTGTAATTTATTTAATGGCGGCAGCAGACACATTACTGTAATCAATGGCTGAAACGAAATGATGAAATTCGTTCTGGGGTTAAAAAGGTAAGCTTCTGAGCTACTTCTGTGATAAACTTAACCTGAAGTTAGTGCAAATAGAAACAATGACCTGACTTTACCTTCCCTCAGCTAATACGTCTGAATCGCTGACCTTCATTTCCCTTGGTAAACGCAAAATTTTATTCCTCATAGAAAGTAACACACCAATTTTATGGAACTGGAAAGCCCAAAATATAACAATACTTTCTGACGTATATGTATAACATAATATTGCAAAGTTTCAGATTTGTAAACTATGATTAGTGGCCTTATAACAACACTCCTGAAAGTGGTCAACCCGAAATTTAAGAAACTGAACAGGTTTTCACAATATTCCTGAAAATGGCCAAACCGAAATTTCGGTTTGGCCAGTTTCAGAAGTATTGTGAAAACCTACTTAGTTCCTTAACTTTAGAGCAAAATTTTGCTTCAATAAGTCTCACGTGCATATGGGCATTTATCTTATGACGTCGCTGTTATTCCGTGGATAACGTCGTGTCGTAAAAGTCGCACGACCACACGTGTAAAAAACTTTGGCTCGTACATGTAACGTCATTGACAACGTCCATGTCAGCAATGCGTTTTCTTATTGAAATAATATACAGTTTGAAGGCGTTAAAGTCCTATTTTAAAGGGCCATATGATAAAAAGAATCTTACACTCGTGGCCATTTCATATGAAATTTATGGAAATCACCGAAGGCTCGTTTCATAAATTTCATATAAAATGACACCTCGTGTAAGATCCTCTATATTAACGGCAACTTGAACCTTTAATTTCCAGGTAGGATTATAATAACGCCAGGCGTCTTGATCATTGCCAAGGACGCCTTAGAGTCTCCATTGTCCTATCAGTGTAAAAAACATATATACACAAATTATTATGAAAAGTCTTTCAACCTTCACGTTTGATAATGAAATGTAGATTGATGTGCATTAATTGATCCAAAATAGCTGGCAAAAAGTATGGAAAACAGGTTTTTGAAAAACTACAAATAAAACATTACTTTACTTTCCTGGTTTCCGGTTGAGTGATGAAATATAAACAAAAGCGCGATAGTGAATAGGGCCCATTGTTTTGTGCATTGTTTTTTTCCAGTTTATTCAGGGACATGGAATCGAAAGTGGGCCATCTTAGTTGCCAACTATAATGACCCAAATAATTTTTCAAACCCTTTTTATGTGAAATTCATGGATGTTTTAATTGTTTAAAGCTGGCTGATCGCGTCATTTTACAAAGAAGAAACGAAACTATGGTGAGAAGCCTGCAGCGATACTTTGTGATAAAATGTTTCATGTTTATCGAGCAATGGGGCCTTTAACACACATATGTTACTCCTTCGTTATTGACAATATACTTGTGACAAAATCAGAACTTTATCAACTTATCAAGTTCTTGCCGCTAATGGCTGAACTGTAATTTAGAACAATTAAAATGTTTGATTGATGCAGTAGATTTAGGTCTGAGTCTAGTATATGTTCATGAACCTAATGGATTGACAGATGTCTTTTGGTTTGATTTTATGGTTCCTTTTAGAGAATTTCAGTCATTTTGAGCTCAGTGACAATGAAAGATTGCGTGAATTTTAACCCAGCTCATAGTTAAAAGTGTTCTTCCTCCAGCGGGATTCATATTAGAATACTAAGATACTAGGCTCTCTTCCAAGAACTTATTCGCAGTAAGTCTTCAATCATTAAGATATTACAAATATGAGCCGCGACACGAGAACACCAACAATGTGGTTGTGCGCCCAGCTCAGGCTCGGGTCAGCCTGGGCATCCGCCAAGTTTAACCAGACTCTTCATTACGTGCTCAAAGGGTAGCTAAGGGTCTAAGCTACCTCCATGCGGACAGCGAAGGCTCTGATCAGACTGGGCGGATGCCCAGGCTGATCTGAGTCTACGCTGGGCGCACAACCACGTTGTTGGTTTTCTCGTGTCGCGGCTCAATTATATGTAACGAAGTAACTCCTGGCCCTATCTTCTACCAAACTGTAAGATGCTGCTTGCAATATAGGTTTCCTTCTCAGATCACTTCAGGTAAATGGATAAACTCTAAATGGCAGATACCATGAGCCATGTCATGTGATTTTCAACAATGTGACATTGGTGACAAGCAAAGGTTCTGATCAGACTGCACATAAGTGCAGTCTGGTCAAAGCCTTTGCTTGTCACATCAGAAACCTATGGTAGTGACCCAAGCCATAGAGCCTTTGCGTGTTACATCAGAATCTATGGTAGTGACCAAGGCCATAGAGGCAATAGCGAGGTCTCTGATAACCCTGTATAAATGAAAAGGATGCTCTGAGTATCACATGAGAAATTGCCACACTGTTTAAAGTCACATGTTATAGCGCAGTTATGGAAGTGTACATGTACTTATATATATATGCCCTACAATACAATCAGGATTACAGGGCTGATGAATGGCATATTGCTACATGTACTATAAAAACGTGAATGTGCTTACTGATGTAAAAAGTATTTTGGAATGTTTATAATACTCTAAGTTAAAGCAAGATGTCAAATATTACCTTGGGGTCGCTGCAACCGTGAGGACTACAAGAAACGTAAATTTATAGCAACCAACCCGGCTAGGATTGCATCATTTACCTAAGGTTTGCTTTTACCGAATAAATTGAAAAATGTTTTAAGATAATATTAAACTGCAAATTATATAGATTGACATTCATTTTATAACTTGTCATAAATGTCAGCGAATACAAAACTCATAAAGTAAAATTAAAATAATCGAATAATGAAATAGAAGCCATTGTACTAACGTTGGCATTGTTTTTTGTCTTGAATAGTGAAACACTATATTTACAATGGATTGGTAGATGAAACTGTCTTTTGTAACAGTATTTCAGCTTTATATCAAGACAACAGTTGGATGAAAATGACAGATTTTCGGGCAATGCTTTTTCTTACATGTATATGGTGTGAAGAGATCCGAATACGGTACTTTAAGCATAATTAGTCATAATAACGGACTGTTTTATCGAGGTTCCTGACCTTTACTTTGACAATCTCTCCTCAGCTAATGACTCTTAATTCTGACACAGAATCAGATTGCAATCATATATCATTACTTCTAATTATTTGGCTCATGTGCAAATAAAATACAATAGGTAATAAGGCAGTGACCTACTTAGGCATAATAAGCCACCACGTTTATCACCATGGTGTTAGTCACATTTTCCTATCTGACCGCATGACACAGCGGCACTTTTGTAACATTGCAAAGGCATTAGTCTATTTATTTATTTCTTAATTTATTGACTTATAGAGGATCTTACTCGTGATGTCATTTCATGTGAAATTTATGAAACTAGCCTATGGCGAGTTTCATAAATTTCATATGAAATGATTACTAGTAAAAGATTCTGTTTCTCATATGACCCTTAAAAATGTTTTTTTCATTGCCTTCAACATGAACAGAAAACCCGTTGTTGACACGATCGTTGTCAATGACGTTGCATGTGCTCGCCTAAATGTTATTACATGCGTGGTCATACGAGTTTTATTACACGACGTAATCCACTGATTAACAACGACGTCATGTGATACATTTATTTATTTGATAAAACAAATGCTAACACGATACATCATGAAATCGGCCGAATTATGATTTTTGTTTCTTTTCTTTTTACTGCTGTTGGTTCGAGAAACTCACTGACAATCTATTTTAGTGTGTTATTTCAACCGAAAGCAAAAAAGTAGTGATCAAACTTAAGGCAGAAGAACTGGGTTACATATGACTTGAGCCCGGGTTAGTACAACATGATATTTTACAATAATTGACCTTTGTTGAGGTGAATATGCAGTTATATTGATCTGCAAACTACATATTGACCGACGCGAAGCGGATGTCAATATGTTATGTTTGCAGGTCAATAAAACTGCATATTAACTGAAATAAAGGTCAATAATTATTTTATTATATGATAATTCTAAATGTTGTTTCCTTTGAAAGCATTATGATGGTACTACATGGTATAATCTTGCGACGATACGCCATTAACATCAACGCACATGCGACGTTACGTCACGAAAACATTAATGACGTCAGCGTAAAAGGAATATTCATTTTATTCACAGTGAATACCACAAAATATTGACCGGCACGTGACGTTGAATCAGCCGATGAGATTGTTTTAATTAAACAAAAACAGATAAAGAACTGACAGTGAGACCAAACGCTCTTGAAAGCTTAGAATGTCCTATTTGGTATACTGTGCTGCACATGCTATATTTTTCAAAAATTGATAAAATTTCTTCAGACAGAGAAATAATGGTTCAGAAAAAAATTTGGCAGTACCACGATTTAAACACAATCGTCGGATCTTCAGTTTGCACTATAAATGAAAATGCAGACGACAGCATATTGTTTGTTACTGCTACTACATTCGTGTCAGTTGCAGAATCTATTAATAACGGTATAATATATTTTATCTGTTTATGTTTGATGTATATGTTGTACATGTAAGGGAACCAGTAATATTATAGGGATCGAACATTGTCTGTTATGCATTAACGTTTGCAAGGTCCCTCGGGAGATGTTGAAAACCTCGGAGTCTTTTTAACAGAGTCTTATCATAGCAAGCAACGAGAGTGGGAGAAAACAAGTGCATGTACTCTTTACAAGTACCAAATGGTTTTCTTAACATTTCTGGAAATATATATATTAACTTAATACAAAAGATTAAGGTCGAAAAGTGAATATGAGACTAGACAGTATTTTGTGTAAGTATCAGGCTCTTAGTCATTTCATTGAAGAAGCATTATTAATTTAAAACTGGAAGCCGTCTTAAGGCAAATTACATAACGAATCAGCTCAAAATCAGATTTTAGCAGCTTAGATTGCATTTACGCCGTAAAAAACTAAATATTTTAGACACATGAACCAGTTCCTGCAATTATCCTTATTATGTATTTTTTTATTTTTTTTCTTCAAATTAATTTCATAAAATTTGACTTTGTAAAAAATATTAGAAGACTGACAAAGAGTGAAGACCCTAATCAGGCTGCTCCTGAGGAGCAGCCTGATAAGGGTTTCCACTCTTTGTGCAACCACGCGTTTCCGTATATTTAGCATAATTGCAGTATGTGCTTCAAATCCTCATCATGGTTTTCCTTGTTACACGCCTCGAGGATTTAATCAAATCAGGATTAGGACGGATGAAGAACAACATGTTCCTACGTACACAGACATGAATGTCGTTATCGATGCAAGAGTTTTAGAATTGTTCCAAGGATTTTAGGAAAGGGCACGGTTTCGAGAAGCAACGCAGCATTTACACGCCTGTAAAATGTAAATTACATTAAACCACCATATTTGAAATGGAAATTGGAAAGACTGGTTTTCGAGGAATATGTGATACTTAATTTGTATCAACAATCCTTCACCATTTAAGGCACTGTGTCGTAGGAGTATTAATGGATAGTAAATTTCTTAATATCAGAATGTAGAATTTGATGACACTTATATGTAACAAAGTTTTCCGCATTTCCAATTGGTCTTTTTATTTTGTCAATATAAAAAAAGTGGGATACATTGACAATATTATCTTTGCAACTTATTAATTGATATATCATCTGCATGTTATCTCGCATCATAAATGTCAATAAAAAAAAACAAATCTGATAAAGTAAAAATCAATGAACGAATAAAGGAAATAGACCTTAGTGTTATATCGATGTATGTATGTTTTCTTTTGTTTAGTAAACAACCACATTTAACAAGGATTGATAGATGAAACCTAGTTTTACGACGTTTAAAACAGTATTTTCACGCCTACCAATCGCTCTCATGCGAAACCACGGTTCAGAACGCCAATCTATGAGACGAGTTTCCGGTTTTGCAGGAGAGGAGCCAAAATCGTAAACAAATTTGACATCGGCACAATCTTTGAGGTATTTATTTTCTCTGAAAACTATTTGTGCAAAATATAAGAATGCTATTTTGTCACATATAGGTTGTTTCTTCGGCACATGAAAGGATTAGGCACATGGTCATGCATTATTCCAGATATGCATTTAGTACGGCGGAGCATGTATTCAAGGACAGTCTCGGCGATATATACATGTAGGGAAAAGTCGCATTCTCTTGCTTGATTTTGAGTCTCTGACCTTGGCAGTCGCAAAGAAGTGAACAGAACTACTGTATGGGTGAATCCAAACTTTGGAATTAAGTTTTCTGTGATGGACAGTTTAGAATTTAGAAAATATACGCAAAACCTTGGCATCGTCAGCCCGGTTCCGCATGAGATAATAGAAAAACAGCTTCTGAACAATAATTGGTTCAAAACTAACATGAAGTCTGTGATATATTAAATTATTTTGTACATTGTAGATGACTTTTTGGCTGTTTTAATCCCCTTTTTTCTGTTTCTGAGGCATGCAAGAGGGTTTGAAAGAGGGTTTGGAAAAGGCCTTAAAAGACAAACGGGGAATAAAAACAGCCAGAATGTCATCTGCAATGTATAAAATAATGATTTATCACAGAGTTCATATTAGTTTTGAACCAAATATTGTTCAGAAGCTGTTTTTGTGTTTGATAAAAATTCCTTATATTTTCTATTATCTCATGCGGAACCGGGCTGACGATGCCAAGTTTTTGCGTATATTTTCTAAATTCTAAACTTTCTATCACGGAAAGCTTACTCCCAACGTTTGGATTCACCCATAAAGTAGTAATTGGTTCAAAACTAACATGAACTCTGTGATATATTGAATTATTTTGTACATTGTAGATGACTTTCTGGCTGTTTCAATCCCCTTTTTTTCTGTTTCTGAGGCATGCAAGAGGGTTTGGAAAAGGCCTTAAAAGACAAACGGGGAATAAAAACAGCCAGAATGTCATCTGCAATGTATAAAATAATGATTTATCACAGAGTTCATATTAGTTTTGAACCAATTACTGTTCAGAAGCTGTTTTTGTGTTTGATAAAAATTCCTTATATTTTCTAATATCTCATGCGGAACCGGGCTGACGATGCCAAGTTTTTGCGTATATTTTCTAAATTCTAAACTTTCTATCACGGAAAGCTTACTTCCAACGTTTGGATTCACCCATACAGTAGTTCTGTTCACTTCTTTGCGACTGCCAAGGTAAGAGACTCAGAATCAAGCAAGAGAATGCGACTTTTCCCTACATGTATATATCGCCGAGACTGCCCTTGAATACATGCTCCGCCGTACTAAATGTATATCTGGAAAAATGCAAGACCATGTGCCTAATCCTTTCATGTGCCGAAGAAACAATCTATATGTGACAAAATAGCATTCTTATATTTTGCATAAATAGTTTTCAGAGAAAATAAATACCTCAAACCTTGTGCCGATATCAAATATGTTTACGATTTCGGTTCCTCTCCTGCAAAACCGGAAACTCCTCTCATGGATTGGCGTTCTGAATCGTGGTTTCGCATGAGAGCGATTGGTAGGCGTGATTTTACTTATATCTTGACAATCGTAGGATGATAAAATAAGACTGTGGAAACTGAACCTCGTATAAATTGTGAAGAGATCCTTCGAATATGGTGCATAAAGCAAAATAAGCTATTACATAGGGGATCTATCACGAGTGGACATTTCATATGAACCTTATGAAACGAATCTTCGGCGAGTTTCATAAATTTCATATGAGATGAATACGAGTGTTTTTATCATATGACCCTTTAAAATGGGATTTTATCGCCTTAAAAATAAACATTTGTTCAATAAGAAAACGATTTGATGACACGGACGTTGTTAATGACGTTACATGTACGCGCCAAAGTGTTATTACACATGTGGTTATAGGATTTTAATGACACGATGTTATCCATTGAATAACAGTGACGTCATATGATAAAATAGACTGAGCTTACCTTAGCTATAAAATCTCTTCTCGGACAGTAACCCTTAATTCCACCACAGAATCAGGCTACCCATATATCCCAACGATAATTGTTTTCATGTGCTAATTACAGATAATACGATAAAAGGCAGTGAAATACTTGTACATAATCAAAGACCATGGTTATTGACTTTGATGTGAATGACATTGTACTGTCTGGTTTTGTGACACAGTGGAACTATTGTAAAGATTGCAAAGGAAAAGAGGTTGTGATTTATTTACATATTTTCTTTTTATTTCTACTTTCATTTGACAACTCAAATGCTAATAAAGTACTTATCGAATTTATTTAGTCTTTCACGTTTCGAACTAAAGGATTTGATTTTCTTTTTGTCGTCTTGCTTTCCCTTGGAATTACCACAAGAACAGAGAACCTGCTCTACAAGATCAAAGATAACAGCGTTCGGTTACATATGATTTTAATTATTAGCCTTGATTAGTCCTGCATAACCCATTACAACAAGAGGACCAATTAGGTCTTTTATCATGCAACTGGTGCAAAATTCACCGGATAACAGGGGTATGATAACATGATGTGATATCATGCCACTGCATTACTGCGCTTGCGCGAATGTTATCAGGCGATGCCTTGAGAAACGATCTCAGAAGACAATTGGCTATATACTCACGTTGGTCATGATAACAACGTTCGATTGGTCAAATGACGTCACCGATTTATGTCATAACGCTTCCGCGACGTCAGCAAGTTCCAACAAAACTACGTTTTTTTTTTCATTTTCTTGAGGCTGTTTATGCCTTTAAATCTTTAAATAATGCATGATGAATAGAAAACCATGTAAGTGTCTTAAGATATCAAGTTTATCAGGCTCGACCAGAAACACGTCGGACTGGCTCGGCAAGCCTCGCCATTCCTACGCTGTTTCTGGTCTCACCTGATAAACTTGATATCAAAAGACACTAACATGGTATTCTCTATATATCACTTACCTGGGTCTTTGACACATTGTATCATTCTTCCAACGGATCACTTTCTCAGAACTTTTCTATAGAAAAGTGCTTCAGCTGAGAATTGTTAAGCACAAAGCGCCATGCAAAATACGCCCATTCTGACTAAAATTGGTCATAATCCATGTAGCAGCTATTGAGATTGTCATTGTCATGTGTTTTGCTATTTTAAGTAAACACGGCTGGTAAACTATCACAGGTACCTCCGCGGAGGTACCGATAAAAAGTTGTGACAGGCATCCGGAGCTACCTGTGACGGTCCAAAAACAGACAAAAAAGGGTCCTTTTTGATAAAATACATAATAACCAGGGAGTTCATTGAAAATCAAAGAATGCTATTCGACCCTTATATACATTAAGTTTTGTCACACAATATATCCCCGGGAACTTTACATATATACGGAAGATACGACTTTTGAAGTGGCTTTAGGGTCAGTCGAAAGTACTCAAAACAAGAAAAAAAAATCGGTTGTTTGGTCCTAAATGCACTTTTCTTGCATAAGAATCTGTTTATTTGGACACGCTGACGTAAAGTAAACCTCCTTGCCCAAATATAAATGCCGATAAACTCCAAATAAGGCTGGATTCTGTAAAAAAACAACTGGAGGTGCCTGTGACGACATGGAGGTGCCTGTGATGTAAGAAAATATAGCAAAAATATGAAGATTTATTGCGGTCGCAAATATTTATATTCTTCATCTTTAGACCACGGCCTTGAAAGAATCGTTCATTCAAAGTCGCAATAATCTATCATAATGCGTATATCAAGCATATTTTTGTTAAAACGACAGACAATGATCATGAACTTATACAATCAGATTCTACATCCTGCTCTCAAAACCAAGATGGAAGTAAGAGTTCATAAAAGACACGCATGGTAAACCGAATAAACAGCTCTTTCCCAGACAGATGGCCTTTCACCTACCCCAAATGAAAACAACGCTAACTTCTTGTTTTACCTATTTTATATTTTAAATTACAAAACAAACCAGAAAGCAAAGTGCCCGTTTTGTTTCCATATCTGTTAGTGAAACATTAACGAGTTGTACGTAGCTGTTGAAGATTTACTGCCTAATTCAGTGTTAGAATAGTTATGAAATGCACTTCAATAAGGGACAACGATTTTGTGAATAATGGTGACTGTCTGTTAGTCATTCCAACTCGTTAGAACTTGTCGAGGTCACACGTCATACCAGCTACTCGAAACGTTTGCAAAAACGACACTGTTTCGGAAGATGACTTTTATGTAGTAAAAGTGCTCTTTTGTTACCAAATTTGATGCAGCGGCTATTCGGAGATTTTGCGCCGGGCCCCTATGATAATTTACAGTAAGATTCCGATCACTTCAACATATTTAAAAGTGTAATGTTGAGAATATGTCACCTGCCCATGATGTAGTCTGTAGGCCTTACGGATGTATTTGGATTATAGCGCCAGCAATTCAAAAATAGCCAGACTGAATCACGTGTAGCACCTATCACTCCAGTTACTACAAAGTTAACACGTACAGCGAGCGTCATACGACACATGCGAGGGACACGCATATGAGGTATCAAATGCATCAACACTATAAATACCTGTACGTGTATGCCTGTTGACGGGTATCGGTAATATTGACCCACTTGACACACCATACGTGTAGCTGGCATGACGTGTGACCTTGACAATTTCTAACGAGTTGGAATGACTCCCAGGCAGCACCTCCCGATCACAGTCATCACCATTCACAAAAATGTTGACTTATTTGAGCGCGCATTTTATAACGATTCTAACACTGAATCAGGCAGTTAATTTTCAGCAACTATGTGAAGTTTTTCAATGTTTGACTAACAGAAGCGGAAACAAAATGGGCAAAAACTCTTTGAGATGGTTTCAGGAATTTTATCATGGAATTTCATGATATACGCATTTTAATAGCTTATTTGGACGTTGAATGAATGATTGTTTCCAGGCGTTGGTTTAGAGAACAAGCATGTCAATATTTCCAGCTGCAATAACTATTCAGATTTTCACTATGTTTTCTTACATCACAGGCACCTCCACGCCATTGCAGGCACCTCCAGCTGTTGTTTTGAAAAATCCAGCCTCATTTGTAGTCAATCGACATTTATATTTGAGCAAGGGGGTTACCTTAACATCAGGGTACCGAGAAAAACAGATTCGTATGGAAGATCACTGCATTTGAGACCAAAACCGACCGAATTCTTTATGTTTTGAGTACTGTAAGCTGACACCAAAGCCACTTCAATAGTCGTATCTTTGGTAAATATGGAAAGTTCTGGGGGATATGATGTCTGACAAAACTTTATATCTATAAGGGTCGAATAGCACTTTTTGATTTTTAATAAACTCCCTGGTAATTTTATATTTAGTCAAAAAAGAGGAAAACCTACCGTTTGTTGTCATTTTCTTGACAGTCACAGGCAGCTCCAGATGCCTGTCACAACTTTTTATCGGTACCTCCACCGGAGGTACTTGTGATAGTTTACCAGGCGTGGTAAAGGCAGATAGCGGCCTTCTTGAAATGTCAAATTGCTTAAAAAAATAGCTTCAGGCAAGGATCATTCTGATACACAGTTGGTCAAAGTCTATTTAGTAGCTCTTAAAATTTTTCTTTTCATTTTTTGCTAGTTTTAGTAACGGAAGCCATTTTGATTGGTGTATTTTCGATCAAGTTTGAAAGAACTCCATGCAAGAATTATTCTGCATGAATTTGGTCAACTATTCAAGGGTTATTTAGAAATTGTTGTTTTCATGCTTTTGCTATTTCTAGTAACAGCCGATGGCGGCCATCTTGACATGTCACATTGCAAAAGAATCGATACCATTTCCTGCAAGAACCATTCTGACGTCACGTTGGTTTAGTTCCATTCATAGGGTCTTCAGATATAATCATTTCACGTTTTGCTAATTTAAGCAATGTCCGCTGTCGGCAAAACCCAGACTTGTAAACTACAAGTAAGTTACTGTGGCCTAATTGTGCTACCGAATTTCTTCCATGTTTACAATTTTAAATACCAAGCTCCCCTAATGATCCATGCAAACTTTCAATGAACAGTTTCATGTGATTCTTAAATAGAAGTTGATCTTTTTGCCATATTTAGTAACGCCCACCATCTTGAATTCTCAAACTGTCCCAATTTTTCAAATCTGAAAACTTGCAGTCTGGTCATGCTTCATGTGAAATATGATAACAATGGGTGGCATGGATGTATAGAAGAAGTTGTTTTTTAGACAATAGTATTTGAGCAAAATCGCAATCGTTATCAGAAAGTATGCCACAGTGACAAAATTACGTAACAGTTTTTCTTTTTTCCGCTTTTACAATTTTGAATACCAAGGTCCCACTGATGCTCCATGCCAAAATACAATCAATCACCCCCAGTGATTTCGGATAAGAACATTTTTTTAACTATCTTTAGTAATGACAGCTATCCTTGATCATCGACTTGATTCAATTTAACAATTCTGAGACATTGGTTTCATGTCATTTTCCATGTAAAATTTGAGAATAATGGGTTCAGTACATTTAGAGAGAATTATGTTTGAAAATGTTGCTTTCAATTGTTGCCGGACGTCGCACGACGCACGATACACGGCGTTTCTGTAATATTTATTCATTTTTTGTGTATTTGAGCCGCGACGCGACAAAACCAACAATGTGGTTGTGCGCCCAGGGCAGACTCAGATAAGCCTGGGCATCCGCAAAATTTGATCAGACTCTTCGTTAAGTGCTCAAAGGGTAGCTTAGGGCCTAAACTACATCCATGCGGACAGCGAAGACTCTGATCAGACTGGGCGGATGCCCAGGCTGATCTGAGTCTGCGCTGGGTGCACAACCACATTGTTGGTTTTGTCGTGTCGCGGCTCATTTATTTTCGTTCGCACCAACAGTCTATGAATCCCGAGAATCTGCGACGGAGAAAAGCGAATACTCAAAATACTGTCATTCGTGCTTAGTAGGCACTTCTTTTCAGATACCTTGATGAGTTCAATAGTCTTTGAAGGGGTGTATTTCTTATTTTCTTACTAAGAAAAAATGCCCTTATTTTTCTTTTTCAAAAGGTGAAACGCCTGATTAGACGACGCGTCTCGCAGTGTCTGATCTGGGCCTGCACTGTTTACCTTTGTCCCTTTAGTGGACACTAAGCATAAGTAGGTTGGACATCACATCCGCGCAGCTTTAATAGCACACCATATATGCTTAAACGATGTTGTATGTGGTATATTAAATCGTGTCGACGTCGTGCTAAAGTAGTACAAGGCGACTTTACCGGATGCAACAAAAGCAATCAAGTCTCAGAGAAGTTCTTGAGCTTAATTGAAAATTCCTTACAGACGCTAGGTGTTTATATAGAAGTTTTTTGCATACTCTAAGCAAAAGGTTAAGCATATTGTAAAAGCTTGGCAAATTGTAAAAGATACTATCTCAAAACTACTAGAGATTATGACACCTATGGTAGAACCTTCTGTAAAAGTAAATGCATTCATCCATCATTATTAATAATTATCTGTTGTAAGAAACAAGATTGCACTGAGTTGCGTAGAAGTGCTTGAAACGAATATCGACGTATATGTCCAAATATTTACATTCTTGGTGTATTTACTGAAAAGCCCTATAGTAAGCCATTAGAACGTAATGTAGTTTACATTCCAATAATTACATTGAGACACGCGACGTCAATGACGTAGAAATAAACAATGGCTCTCTGCAACCTGATTGGACGTCAGCAAAGTCATGACGTCATGCATGCCGTTCTGCTGTTAGCAGAAAAACTGTGTGTACTTGCTTTACTGCTTCAATTTTTGCGCTTATATAAGATTTTTCATGAAATATTTGATTGAAACGAATGTAAATATAAGCAATGAACTTATTTTTTCTGATGTTTATCGAAGTGTAAACTACATTGGGTCACGTGCAAAGTGAATGAACCCCTTCAAACTACATTGGGTCACGTGCAAAGTGAATGAACCCCTTCGGGGTTCATTCACTTTGCACGTGACCCAATGTAGTTTGCACTTCGACAAACCTCAGAAAAATGAAATTCATTCCTTAAATATTCACGTTTTGGGAAGAAAATAAATCATGGTTATGAACAACAATAAAAATAACATCATTCCGCTAATGATTTGGTAGTAATTCAGATAGGGTTAACATTTGTTGTTTCGGTGAACTTACCATTATTAGAAACCGTCTACACTGGTAAATTCACTGGAACGGTACTATGCAAATTAAAAGCCGAACTTTGCCCTTTGTTCTGTTTTAATATCATAACATGGTATGACTTAAGTGCAAGTGAGCCTTTTATGAAACCAGTAGCATTATAAAGCTAGCACATATCTGATATATAAATCATATGTTACTGACAGTTTAAGTTTGAAACAAGTCATCGTCTATAAATTGTTCTTTCCAAGTTCTCAGCCAGTATCCCGCTGATATTTTCCGATTATGATGAAAGTTCTGAGTTTAACAACCTTAACCCCAACGATCAGAGTCGTGTCAGACAGAGTACATGCCTAGTTTACCATAAAACTGTCCTTGGCAACCAGTTAACCTCCGAATAGAATGCCGCAGAACAAAAACTAACATCAATTATGCAACAATGATTTTGCAAACGAATTTGTCCAAAGTAGAAGGTCTTGCTGGATTAACGCACAGTCTCAATTTATATTACCTTTTAATACCAATTCTCTGTAAGCACCAGACTTTTTGTATAGAGGGTCGGAAACGCAAGGTCGGAAGTTCTTCTTCAAACTTTCTCCCTTTTTTTGTTGTCACACAAAACCAAGTAATTCGCACTTCGTTTGTTCATTGACCATTTCGTTGCCATGGTAACCGCGTTTTTCTGTTTTTGCAGAAAAAATGCCAAAATATTCAACACAAATTCACGTTTTCTGAACTTGTATATCTCCTAGAATAGGCTAGGTTTCATCAGAAACTCTTTAAATCTAAAAAATAGGGACTTATGTTATTAATGTGAAACATTAAAACAACTTTGTTCCAATGTTTTTAATATATATACTGTACTGCAAATGTGGGTGGGGTAACCAGGTATCGCAAAACACAATTTTTAGGCATTTTTAATCATCATGTTTAAAAAATGCACACTTCTGTGACACATTTGCATATTTTAACATCAAACAGGAGGCTTTCTGTTTTTAGAAAATGAAGAAAACAGAGTGGGGCAAAGCTGACTTTAGACCGTAACCATGGGAACAAGTCATACCCCACGCAAGAAAGTAAAAACGGAAGCTTATACTATTACCACAGATTTGCAACCACATTAAAAGCATTGGAGCTATAACTTGTGGTCCTTCTAGTGTATAAATATGTATTCTACTTGATTTGATGAAAGTTTGAAACCTAAAGGGTCGGGAGGGCTATTTTTAGCCATTAAAGGGGCCCAAGAAGGGGCAAAAAATGGTCAAAATTGCCATTATATCACTCATTCTCACTTTAAGTCAACAAAATACAACACATATTACTTTTATGTTTGTAAGGAAAATACTAGTTTGACATATACGGTTAGAAAAAATGACAATGGAGAGCCCTTAATTTCCAGGGATTGAGTCTATAGGGGCCCAAAAGGGGTATGTTTCAGAATATTTTACCAACATGATGCCCATTTTTCACAATGGAGCACATTACAGCATTTAAAATGGTGAAATTGGTTGCAAAGAAAGAGCAGGCTTATATATGCCGCAGGTAAATTTGCAACCAGGGGGTCGGGAGCCCATTTTATATTGATTTAAGGGGCTCTAAAAGGGGAAAAAATGGTCAAAAATAACAAAAATCACTAAATCTTGTCCAAGGATCAACATAAAACAACACAGTTTACTTTCAGATTTGTAATGAAAATTTAAGTTTGACACAGACTGATATAAAATATGGCACTGGGTGCCTTACATCTCTAGTTTTGGAGTCTCGAGGCGCCTAAAAGGAGTCTCAAGGGGCCCATATATGGAAAAAATGGAAAATATTTGCCATAAATAATGATCATTCTTCACAAAAAACACACTACAGCAGTTGTCATGTCATAAATTTAAAAACAGAAGTTTGACACAGACTGATATAAAATATGGCTATGGGTGCCTTACATCTCTAGGTTTGGAGTTCCAAAGGGCTTAAAAGGAGTCCCAAGGGGCCTAAAAAGGGGGAAAATGGAAAATATTTGCCATAAATAATGATCATTCTTCACAGAGACACTACAGCAGTTGTCATGTTAAAATCAGCAGGAAAAATATAGCCTTATGTATGCTACTTGTGACTTTGCAATAAGGGACGAGAAACCAAATTTATACCCACTTAAGGGTCCAAAAAGGGGCAAAAATGGTCAAAATTACCTCATATCACTTAATCTCTCTACGAATAAAGAGAATGCAACACTGGTTCCTTTTGAATTGTTAAGAAACTATTAGTTTGACATATAGTAATAGAAAACATTGCAATGGGTAGCCTGGTTCACGTGCCCATCTTCATTCTCGGAAGAAAGTAGAGACATTCGAAGACCAGTCTATGCAATTGGCAGCCCCATTTCTCCAGGCGTGAGTCTGCAGTGGCCCAAAAAGGGGTACATTTATTAATATTCACCCAAAATAATCATCATTCTTCTTATTGGTACACACTGCAGCATTTGTCATTATGAAATTGGTTGAAAAAAGCACAGCCTCAGCACAGTCTTATATATGCCATTGGTAAACTTATCAATGTAAGGGCTCAAAAGGGGCAAAGATGGTCAAAATTTAAATAAATCAATATTTCTTTCCACAGACTAACAACAGACAATACTGATTACTTTAAAATTTGCTATGAAAATAGGTTTGACACATATTGATAAAAAACATAGTAACTAGAAATGTTTTTTGACAAAAAAAACAGATGTCCCCCACCTGCGCTTACCCAGCAGTATCATTTTTCCTTAATGCTGTCGAGTTAAGACCTCCTGTGACCTTGAAATAGGGTCAAGGTCACTAAAATTTAATCACTTCTTTTCCATCTCCCAGTGATGTATCTATGGCAGTTTGATTCAAATCCATCCATCCATTCAGGAGATATTGTAAAGACACTCTCTTTGACCCCGTGACGTTGAAAATGAGGTCAAGGTCACCAAAAGCTTATCACCTCTGTGCCATCTCCCCGTGATATAGCTCTGCAAGTTTGGTTTGAATCCATCCATCCATTCAGGAGATGTGGTGCTGACAAGGCATTTTTCAACACTTTTTGACCTCCTGTGACCTTGAAAATGGGGTCAATATCACCAAAATCTAATCAGTTCTTTGCCATCTCCCAGTAATTTATATATGACAGTTTGATTCAAATTCATCAATCCATTCAGGAGATACGGTAAAGACACACTCTTTGACTACATGTGACCTTGAAAATAATGTCAAGGTCACCAAAATCTTTTCACTTCTTTGCCATCTCCCAGTGATATACCTATGCAAGTTTGGTTCAAATCCATCTGTCCATTCAGGAGATACGGTGCAGACAAGGCATTTTTCAACATTCTTTGACCTCCTGTGACCTTGAAAATGAGGTCAAGGTCACCAAAATCTAATCAGTTCTTTGCCATCTCTAAGTGATATATCTGTGCCAGTTTGGTGAAAAATCCATTCATTCCTGCAGGAGATATGGTGCAGACAAGGCATTTTTCAACACTCTTTGACCTCCTGTGACCTTGAAAGTGGGTCAAGGTCACCAAAATCCAATCAGTTCTTTGCCATCTCCCAGTGATATATCTATGCCAGTTTTGTAAAATTCCATCAATTCCTTCAGGAGATATGGTGCAGACAAGCTATTTTTCATCCTTATTTGACCTCTTGTGACCTTGAAAATAAGGTCAAGGTCACCAAAATCTAATTAGTTTTTCCCCCTCCCAGTAATGTATCTGTGCCAGTTTGGTCAAAATCCATGCATCCCTTCAGGAGATAGAGTGCAGAAAAGAAGCTACGCCGACGCTGACGCCGACGGGATCCACACCAAAAACAATATGTCCCCCTCCATGGTGTGGGGGGGGGGGACATAATTGGTGCCTTACATCTCTAGGTTTGGAGTCTTAGGGGGCCAAAAAGGTGAAAATTCAAAAATATTTGCCCAAAATAATGACCATTTTTCACAGAGTAGCACACTAGTTAGAATCAGTAGGCAAAGAAAATTGTAGCCTTATATATGCCGCTAGTTAACTTGGAATAAGGGATAAGAAATCAAATTAATTCCTTTTTAATGGTGCCAAACAGGGGCAAAATGGTCAAAATTACCAATAACCACATATCATTAGTTCTTTACACGAATTAACAAAAGTGAACACTGTTTACTTTTAAAATTGTTATGGAAATATTTGTTTTACAGATACTGATATACAATATGGCGATGGGGTGCCCAATGTCTTCATGAATGGGTTAAATGGGGCCGAAAAGGGCTTAATTAAAAAAAACTTCACCAAAAATAATTTTTTTTTTCTTAATGGAACACACTTCATCATTGCTGAAGTTGCTTGACGTCGAAGTAAAGGTGTGCACTTTGTAAAGTAAAAATATATGTAAGTCCGTTAGAATGGGAGACACTGTATTGAAAATGTCATTGCACGGCGCCAATGTCGGGCAATAGGCCATTTTTGGTCAGTGCTCTATAATCAAGCCAACTTTTATCGGTTTTGAGGAATTATCATTGAATCTCTGAATTTTCGTTGGTCACCGCGATAAATCTCTATTTTTCATTGGTCATCGCGACACGACACAACCACAACCCTCCACCAAACCACTCTCTGTTCTTCATTGGTCTTTGAATCCCTGTTTTTCATTATTCACCGCGACAAATCTCTGTTCTTCATTGGTCACGCGACACGACACACAACCACACCCCCACACCTCAAATCCCTGTTTTTCATTGGTTGGTTGGTTGGTTGGTTGTCTTGGGTTTAACGGCCCTTTGAGACAGTATTGCAGTCTATATCGGGCCGTCTCCCTAACAGAGGGAGAAAGAAGAGAGAAATGATAGATGAGAGAAAAATGTCCAAACAACCCCACCCGCGCATTCTGCATGCACAGTAAGTCCTTGCCCTACTATTATCCAAATCAGTAGGACGCCCTGGCACTGGAAGTTATAACCCAGCACCATCGCACCACCCGACCACCCCCACACACAACAGAAAAAAATTGTGCTGTAAGACGGTGTTTTCCCTTACAATGCCAAAGACCATAATTTATTTGGAGGGTAAACCTGATCTTGACCCACATTTCATCGTCTTATGCTTGAATATAAGTACATCATGTGTATGATCTGGCTTTAATTCTTCCATATTTGGTTCATGACATCTCCATAGCATTAATTTTGATCTGGACCACCTAAGATGCAGGGTTAGGCTCATGGGTAGGACTTAGCCATTTGTTGTATAGTTTTGTGTTATACATCTAATATACTTGAATGGAGCCTCATGAAACTTGACACTAGTTTACATCATATGGACGGTGCTGGTAGCAAAAAGGTCAAGGTGACGGACTTTGAATTTTGTATATGTATATCATTTGCAGTGTAGTTTTGTGTTCAAGTATGCTTTCATTGGGCGGTGGCACTGGTTGGGGGCATTTGTGAGTCCCTGCTCACTTGCTAAGAAGCAGTAACAAGTATAATTAAGGGATTTTTTTCTTATTTTTCCATAAAAACATATGTTGTGACCCCTCATTAAAACTCTCTTAGTGAGACATTTCTAATAAGGAGTCGTAACATATATTTATTCAGAAATGAGACAAATGTCTCAGAATTATCCTTAAAACCCCACCTTATCTGGAGCTCTGAATTTCATTAATTGTTATGCATATTGAAATACCTTAACTAATTTTATTGTCAAACAAGGTTGGCAAATGACCGGTCAATATGAGTATTGACCAGACCGGTGGTCATTACTGGTTATAACCGGTTATTACTGGTCGATTGGTGGTCGATTGGTCGATTGAAATAACCATGGTCAGTTGAAGATACTTAGCATTTGTTATCCCATTTTTACTGGAGTCTATAAACAGAGTTAAAATAGTTTCAATACAAGATATTACAGGCTTAATTGAAAATGTGTTTTATGAGTTGCTGTTGCCTAGAACTGTATTTAAGAGGCCGTAAAACATACAAAATCTGAATGTTAATAGTTTCAGATCTTCAGTCTCAATCAGACTGAATCATTACCCCCCAACTTTCAGTTCAGACTGAGACCTCTTACTTATTTTCTGTAACCATTAAAAGTAGCTTTTTCATATTCATTAAAAATATTTAGCTCAGTAACTAATTTAACTGAGGCAGTTAATTGAATGAAAGTACAAAAAAAAAAAGAAACAATTTACTTCAAAGAGATCATTTTGTTCAAATTAGTGATGCTCTATTAGCTAAAATGCAAATTGGTCTGGCTTCTTACATAAGAAGACAAAAGTGTGAAAATTGTAATGAAAACACTAACTGTTAAACAAGGAGTAATTCTAACTTTAAGTGCCCCAGAACAAACAAAACTGTCAAAATACTGGGCCTGTCTCTCAAACTGAAGAAGGTGTGTCCAGTTTACGAGAATTATCCAATCACTAGAATTAAAATGCACAGGGTAATTTTGTGACACCTGTGTTTATTTAGATGTGTGAAAGAGTGGCCATTCTGTTAGCTGCTGTTATCAGTGAAGTTAATAATTAAAGTTAATCAAAGTGTCATAATAGTGTCAAAATGAAGCCCAAAGACCCTATATGGAACTTCTATTCTGCCCTTGATGATGAAAAAAAGACTGTTGTTAGGTGCCTGGACTGTAATGCAGAAGTCAGTGCTAAGGTCTTGAGACTGAAATCACACATGATGAGTACCCTTGGCAGGGACGAAACAGTTCATTTTTTTCTTTTTTCAATATATAGAACATATTTAAAACCTGACCAAATATTTCAGTCCACCATTAAAACACAAAGAACCACTGCAAATTTCCAATCGACCATTCTGACTAGTATTGACCAGTATTGACCACTTTGGGGAGTATTGACCAGGGCGGTTATAACCGGTTAAAACCACTGGTTAAAACCAGGGGTGGTTTCGACCGCCCAACCTTGTTGTCAAAGGGATCAAAGGGGAAGTCACAAAATTTGTCTCCCTTTGAAAAAATGGCAGAAAAACATGCCTATATAATTACATACACTGTATTTAGGGTAACTAACACTGCTCCAGATAAGAAGCTGGTAACAGGGATAATTTAGGGATTATTTTCCCTATGTTTCCATAAAAAATTTCATTATGACCCTTCATTAGAACCCCCTCATTAGATTCGTCTCGCTGAGACGGTTCTAATGAGGGGTCAAAACATATGTTTTCATTGCGAAATATTAAAAGATCTTTAAATTACCCCCGTTACCTCTTGGATATATGGATATATATAAAGAACTTTCTTCCGCTCTGACAAAGTGACCGTCCAGACCTGAAACAGACAGTGTGGGCCGTACATAGCTGCAACAGCTGCTTTGCGGAGGTAAATCATCAGTTTAAAGGCCGCAAACCGTTTTTTCCCTTCTGCTGGTGTGTCGCCTTATGATGAAATTTCGACCATGAAACCTACAAGCTACCTCCCAAAATGAATATTTTGAGTACAGTTACACACTAAATTTACAATATCTATTATTCGAAATTTGCGTAAAAATCAAGATAAATATTAGATATCTATAACTTGAACAGGGATATCCCAAATTTGAACCACAGTTACCCCGTAAATACGTAAATAGAGAGTAAATCCAAAAAGTGCAGCCTATAAAACTATAGAATATTTATTAACCGGCTTTTTCATTTGGGGGGGGGGGGGGGCTAGGGGGAAAGGAGGTTGTAACAATAATTACCGTATTTAATAGAGGCGGACAGGTTGGATAAACATCCAATATTCCCTTGGGTCCTCATTCTGAAGGAAAACATTTGCTCCCCGTGGGGCTAAGCTCAACGTCCAAAAGCGAATCCCACACTGAAAGGGAAGCAAACAGGAAGTCCCATGAGGCCATATCAAAAGTTGGGCCCCTTTGTAAAACTGCTGGAAAATATGGATGTGCATCCATTCATCCTCAAAAATTGTATCTGTATGAAAACTTCCACGACACAGACATATAACATGTAACAAGTGTATTAGAACAGACCAAGGCTGAAAACTCAAGGTGACTAGATACACTGGCAGGGGAGGCTAATCTTGCATCCATTCTCAGTGGGAAACAACTCCTGACGGAAAGAATTTGTCTTCCTTGGGGCAAAGCTCAACCTTAAAGAGCGAATCCTACAAATGGAAAGGAGGCAAACAGGAAGTCCAATAAGACGAGGGAAGTAAACGGGAAGTCTCAAAAGTTGTTCCCCTTTGTAAAATGGCCGAAAAACATGGATGTGCATCCATTATCCTCCAAACATTGTATCTGCATCAAAACTTCCATGACACAGACAAATTACACGTAACGAATATCTCTAACAGACCAAGACTGAAAACTCAAGGTTACAAGATACACTGGCCTCTGTCAGGCCCCTTTCATGAATTAAAATAGAATACCAGAGTATGGCATATTTAATATTGATTTATTAAGCTTGTTGGTTAGCAACCAGTTTAAACATCGCAAATGCAGTACTTTGTTTCCATTTGAAGAAATTAAAAATCCAAAATATTTGTTGTTGTTTTTTGTTTTAGTAAATATCAAATTTACCCCTTTCTGAGCCCCTATGTACTCCAAACCCAGGCATTCAGGGCGCCCTATTGCCATATTTTCTATCAATATATGTCAATCTAATATTTCATAACAAATTTAAAAGTGACCAGTGTTGTCTTTTGTTGATTTGTAAAGTGATCGAGTGATGTGGTAATTTTGACAAGTTTTGCCCCTTTTTGCCCCTTTTTGAGCCCCTTAAATCATTTAATAGGGCTCCCAGCCGCCTAATTGCAAGTTTACTTGTGGCATATATAAAGTCTTTTTTCAACATTTTTATTCATCTTGACAAATGCTGTAGTGTGCTATATTGTGGAGAACGACCATTATTTTGGGTGTATATTTTCAAATTTTCAAATTAACCCCTTTTCGGCCCCTATAATCTCCATACCGAGGAATGTTGGGCTCCTTTTTGCCATACTTTCCATCAGTATATGCCAAATTAAATTTGTCATATCCAATTTAAAAAGTAGCCAGTGCTGTCTTTTGCTGATTGATAAGGAGAACGAGTGATATGTGGTAATTTTGACCATTTTTTCCCCTTTTCGGGCCCCTAAAATTATTGTAAGTAGGTTTCCCAGCCCCTTGAATGCAAGTTTACTGGTGGTATATATAAGGCTGTTGTTTTTTAACCTCTGTTGTCTTGACAAATTCAGCTGTAGTGTGTTCCACTGTGAAGAATGATTATTATTTCGGGTGAATATTTTACAATTTGCCCCTTTTTGGGCCCCTATAGACTCCATACCTAGAGATGTAGGGGTCCCTAATGCCATATTTTCTATCAGTTTATGTCAAACTAATAATTTCATAACAAATTTAAAAGTATCCCATGTTGTCTTTTTGTTGATTCCTAGAAACAATGAGTGATGTATGGTAATTTTGACCATATTTTGCCCCTTTCTGAGCCCTTTAAATGAATATAAATGGGACTTTCAACCCTTAAGGTGTCAAATTGTCACCAAACCATATAGAATCAATATTTCTACAGCATTTGGACCAGTTCTTATAGCTGCAATGCATTTAATTTGATAATAATAGTGTGGTTTCAGTGTAAGCTTCTATTTTTATTTTTTTGCATGGGGTATGACTTGTTCCCATGGTTACGGTCTGAAGTCAGCTTTGCCCCACTCTGTTTTTTTCATTTTCCAAAATTTGAAAGTCTCTTCTTTTATGTTAAAGTATGCAAATGTGTCATAGAAGTGTGCGTTTTTTAAAAGTGATGCTTAAAAATGCCTAAAAACTGTGTTTTGCGATATCTGGTTACCCCACCCACCATTGAGGACCAAAAGGTATACAAAAAATGTTCAAACGAAGTTGTTGTGATGTTTCTTGTTAATCACATAAGTCCCCACTTTGTAGATTTAAATAGTTTTTGATCAAGACATGTCTATTCTCGGTGATATACAAGAGCGAAAAACGCAAATTTCTATTGAATTTTTGGCATTTTTTCTGCAAAAACAGAAAAACGCGGTTACCATGGCAACGAAATGGCAAACGAAAAAATGAGGTGCCAATTATTTGTTTTTGTCTGACTACACACAAAGTGAGAAAGTTTGAAGAAGAACTTCCGACCTTGCGTTTCTTGAAAAGTCTGGTGCTTACAGAGAATTGGTATTAACACGCAAATCTAAGCGGGTACAAGAATATATGAGCCGCGACACGACAAAACCAACAATGTGGTTGTGCGCCCAGCGCAGACTCAAATCAGCCTGGGTATCCGCCCAGTCTGATCAGAGTCTTCACTGTCCGCATGAAGGTAGCTTAGACCCTTAGCTACCCTTTAAGCGCTTAGCGAAGGGTCTGATCAGACTGAGTGGATGCCTAGGCTGATCTGAGTCTGCGCTGGGCGCACAATCACATTGTTGGGTTTGTCGTGTCGCGGCTCATATGACATTTGGAAGCAGACAAGCATTTTGCGCGCGTTAGGTAATTTAACCCTTTTCAGACTGGAAAATATTTTAGGACATCTACAAATAGTGCAAATAGCACGGGGGTAATACAAATTGTCTACCTGTGCTTTCGACCGAGTCAGTCAATTACCATACATGCGACAGTTGTTGTCGACCGAGACAATCGACAGCCGTATCAGATCGGTCGACAGCCATTAACAATAGTACCATTTACCGTTATTTCTAATGCTTAAGATCGTATTCTCGGTCGAAGCCAATTTGTATAGTACAGACTCGGCCGAACGCAAAGGTAGCCAAATTGGTATTACCCCCGTGAAATAGTGCAGACCAAGTTAAGATACCACAGAATGCCGGGTCCGATCAGGGCCTATACTGTTTGTTTACAAGAATTGCTATACAATACACAATAAAAGTAAAAACGTTCTCAATAAATAAATAAATTAAGTAAAATGAAATAAAAAAAAAACTTTATGGGCTCTTCTAAAAGATAAAGTTGGACAAGACATCTGGTCCAAAAAGGGCTAGGGTAGAGTCGGATAACTTCGGACAGCAGGTAAATTCGGAAATACCATTGCAAACAGTAAAAATCCAGATGACACGGCTCATCATGAGCCGTCCCATCGGTATTTCACTGTTCGCCAAGTTAATTTTGTTTTTATTCTAAAAAGCTGATATATAAAGGAAACAATGTCACTGCCCGAATTTAACCGCTGTCCGAATTTACCCGACTCTGCCCTGATTAGTAAACTACGGACATGACAGAATCAGGAAATTCAATCATCCAAAACACCGAAAAAAAAGATGAATTAAATGCATACACAACAAAAGATAAAGTAACCCGTTAATGCCTAGCGCCCAATAAATAGGACAACTGCAAATAGTCCACACCAATATCACACGCCGCAATATGCGGCATTTGATATGAGTCTTTACTATTTGCAAAGGAAAAACGAGTTTGTTTTCCCGTTAAAATGCAATAAAATTGAACAAAACAAGACAACTTATATTGAGTCTTATCCAATTGATAAGGACAGAAGGGTCCACCAGGCATACATGTATATGGGTTGAAAATGCCATTACAGACATGCTCAGTCCTCCAAAAAAGAATATAACATGAAAGTAAACAGTATGCAAAGACCAGGAACTGAAACAATCAAAATCCAAAATCCAGCCCTCAAACCATAGTTGGAAACAACTAAGATTACAAATAATCAAGATACAGAGAACATATGGCCAACCGAGTGAGCAGCTTGTTCCCAAAAGGTGGCCACTCACCAACCCAAACCGAACCAAAAATAATAAGAACATACATAAGGTAAAACATCACAGAAACTCTGAAAACCGCCTTGGAAACGGCAGTAGTAAGATTTAGTAAGGACAACATTAAATCTTCGTTTGCTGGCACCAGCTTAACAAAGGAGCGAATCTTGTTTAACGGCACACCTGCTTCAAACTTACTACCGGCTGTAGGTATAATAAAAACTCAGCTTGATTGGGAAAAATACAATCTGCGAAATAAAAACCCACATAAAGACGAAACCCAATCAACAACAGCCGCATAACAATAATTGTTTTGGATCGAATGTCTAGCTGCTAATTACTTTCGAACGACGGTATAAGAAACGTATCGTTATAAAAATACAATTTCCATATTAGTGCCTTAGGACTTCTGTATTCTTTTTAAAATCGGAATAATAGTTTCTGTTCTTAGTTTTTCTTGATATTTATTTTTTCAAGTTTAAACAGTAAAGATTCGAGCCAGCCTACAGTTTTATTAGACATTTCCACGACAGCCTACTGATTCATCTGAGGAATCAATTACTCTAAAAAGCGAAGAAATTAGTCGCACATATATTGCGGCGTCATCGCTTTCCGGAAAGCGATGACGCAACAATATATGTGCGACTAATTACTTCGCAGATTGTATTGTTTCCCAATAAGGCTGAGTGAAAAATGGCACCTGTGTCGTCACTCCTGTAATTGTTAGCATTAGAGAAAATAATGACCTGTATAATAATGAAAAAATCTTCCTTTGACTTTAAACTATTTATACATTGCGTTTGCCGGGCCGGGTAGCGCAATCGGTAGGGCACCTGACTCGTAAGTCAGAGGTCCTGGGTTCGAATCCCGGTCTGGCCACACACTTTCGTTTCTCCTTCCGCTGATTCAAGAAGGGCAGTTGTCAGTTACTGGCGAAAGTATGTGCACTTAGTACTGGTTAACCGCTTAGGAGGTCTAAACCTGCCCAGGAATAGTGTGGTTAGGTTAACTGACCGTCCCGACATGACCTTAGTTGTTTACCGTGGACGTTAAACATCAAATCAATCAATACATTGCGTTTACATACCACGTGTTTAGTTTGTCTATAGATCTGTCCATGACAAGTGTTGACAAGTGTTGATTAGCTGAGTTCAATAATGTTGTGAAGCGTCTGCCTATAATTATTGATACTGTTGCCATTCCAATCATGTTACTGACACTATGACATATATAAATACAGTTTCTGTCATGTTAATAATTGAGATTTCTTCAACTCTGCGTTATCCGAAAACTACACTGCTCAATAAGGATGTGCAAGACGAGGAACAATCATACAGCATGCAACAGGAGGCTTCTGTTCTGGGATTACCTCAACTAATTTAAAGAGTAACTACAATTCTGGAACTGACTGAATCAGATCCCAAACCCTATCCCCAACATCAAAGGGAAAGATTGACAAAGACATCCCAACAAACAATAAATTACAAGTGATAAGCCGAGTCAGCAGCTCTTTCCCAAATAGATGGCAACTCAGCTATCTTTATTGAACTAAGTAATTTAGACCAACAGACGGGTTACAGCGGACTAAGCAAATTGTATGAAAAACATTTAACAATTATTTTTACATATTTTCTATTTTTATGATAGAAGGGTTAAACTGAGAACACAATAAATTAAACAGCACCGAACATAAAACAAATGCAACCGCAACAAAAGTACCGCCTTGGGACGGTCAGTAATATTTAAGCTGATTACGTACACCTCCATGAACAAATGAGCAAATTTCTTTCCTCTAAAGGTTTACCCACTTTTAAAAGGGAGGCAAATGAAAACGACAGAGTAACTTCGCATGAAATAGTACCCATTTAATTATGTTGAAGAACCAACTCTCCGGATTCCATTTTTTTCCATGTGTCCACATTGCGGGTTAGCGTTGAAATAAAACATAATTTACTCCGGCGGGAGTAATCACGCTATGTAATCACGTGATCTAACTGTACTGCGACAATCGCTTTCTTGGTAATCAAACTGCTTTCTTGGGACGATTTCCGGAAAACTGCGTTTGCACCTTTTGAGTATTTTGAAGAATACCTTCTCTAATAAAGCCAGAAAGATGAAAGTTCTTGCATCAATAGATGCACCATATATGTCGGTTATTACCGAAGAGGTGTCATTTAGAATAAATGGAAAAGAAATGAGAGTATCGTAATAAAACGGATTTTATTTAGTCTTTTCTCACGATTTTAGTACGAAAAAAATATTATCTACATAGAGATACAAAAAAAGACCGAGAAAAGTTTGTCTATGGTTCGAAAAAACAGTGAATTGTCTCAATTGAATACAGTTAAACTTGACTAGCTTAATATTCTTGGAGAAAATGGCATTTTCCGTCGGTTGAAATTAACTGCTTTGTTAGCATTAAACAATTCCAACTGATCTTTTTTTGGGGGGTTTCAAGGCGTCTGTCACTGCAACAACATTATGAACAAAAGTCATTAAATTAAAACAGAAATAATTATAAAATACCTGCAATTAACAGATTACAGTAGTCAGAATTGCTCTAAGTGTAATCAGAGCTCTAGATAAGAGGGCGTATTTGATGATAATTAGGGATATTTTTTCTTATTTCTCATTCAAACCATATGTTGTGACCCCTCATCTGAACCGTCTCGTCGAGACGGTTCAGATGAGGGGTCACAACATATGTTTTATGCCGATTTCGCGAAAATTATGCCTAATTATCACCAAATACCCCCTCTTATCTAGAGCTCTGGTAATAGTAAAGGATGACATGCGATGATGCGTAAGTTAGTGCATATGTTCATGGCAACTTTAACCATATTTAAGGCTCAAGTCGAGGCGAGTTGGAGTTAGTGTGGCTTTTCTCAAAATTCTCAGGCCACAACAGTAGTCTAAAGTCACACGCTATGATACAACGCTTTACGAAAACACAGTACAGTTGACTGAATGCAATACCTAAAAAGCCGTTCATCACAACAAGAAGCAGTACATTAAACGGAAATTGCAAAACTGCTTCCTGTTCTTTTCATGTAATAAAAAAACAACATAATTTTTACAAAGCATCAGTATAGATAATGTATAATACATCTGTAATCATTCAAAAATAGCATAATAAATCGAGAGAAAACACAAATATTTGAGATATCAAGAAACATGAGCACACGACTCATGCAGATTTCAGATTGTCGCTTAAATACGGTATGCATAGACTAGTTGTCAAAGCACAACGCAGCTTATTCAATGACACCTTTTGCTCGAGGTAAATCATTTCAATTTTGAGAAAAAAATAGACAAGAAATATTCAACTAACTGTTTTAATGAAGCGCGTGGGCATCATTTTTCTTTCCAAGAAAGCAGTTTGGTCACCAAGAAAGTAATTGTCGCTGTACAGTTAGGCCAGGTGATTACATAGCGTGTAAATTTCTTTCCTTTTAAGACTTTGATACCTTTTCAACTGAGGATCTTTTTACAAGGACGGAAATTTTTTTAACCCACAATATTTTCTGCCTTTACATCATGTCGGCAACGCCATCGAAATGATTTCACCCATCTTAAGCAGTAAAGGTAATGGAAATAGATATGACAAAATAGAGGAAGCCAAAAATGAATGTAAAAGCAATACGTGGTTTACAAGGGGAGACAACTTATTGAATTCAAGCTCAATATACAGTTGAGTCTTTATTTCAAACTCTAATATCTCAAAGTACCATTTTATGGTAAAGAATATACATGTAATTTGGACTGATTTCGTATATTACTTTTTATTTCAGCTCCTGTTATACCAATCTACTGGTACCTTAAATTAAATTATCTGGCACCAGACCATGAGATATCAGTAGTTTGAGTCGAACTTTGACTTTGAGATATTGAGAGCTGACTATATTGATTTCCTTTTCTTATACTGATTATAGCAGGTATTACAGTAATGCCTCTTTGTGACATATAAGATAAAACCTCACCTCTCTTTCTCTCCGGCCCTCCAGATCTTTCCAGACTCTGTTATCAACAAGGAGATCATATCCATCTAACGGCATCGTCACTTCCCCGATGAACTCTTGCATTTTCAAGTTATATCCCTTTGAAAATATCTTAAGTCTCAATGCCATATTGTGTAGTTCATCGAGGGACATATTGTGGAAGTACAAGTCTTGGTTATAAACTGGATATTTTGTTCGTTTAACAACATTAGTTGCTTGCTTTTGAACCTTTCCTGGCATAAGATATGTTTTGACATAAGAGTTAACAGTTTGGGAATCCCTGCTCTGGCCACCGAGATTTTCTGCTTTAATTAAGGTCACTTTGAGCTGCTGTGACGCAGCTAAGAACTGAAAACTAAATTTCAGCTCACCAAATGGAGCAAAGATCTGACCACTGTTTTGATTTTGAGACTTTCCAAATGCATGAAATGATATTGAGCGTGGCTTTTGACTGTCATCATCTGATATGTTTTCCTTGTCTGACGGTATTGCAGGTGCCGAATGTCGTTTTTGAGTGCTTGGGCTGGTGGGTACAGTTAGATCTCCCAAACTTCTTCTGCCGGAGCCTGAATCTAAGTTAGTTTCTTTTGGACTAACAGGCGACGAAACTTGTGTTGAACCATTGCCCTCACTATCATCTAGTCCAATCAAAGAGGACCGACGCCTGTTATACAAAGGATTATGACGCGTTGGTAACTGCGATCTGTTTACGGCATGAAACGCTTGATATGTTGGTGAGAGACGTCTCCGTGACATTGAGCAAGATGACGGACTCTCTGGTGAATTTTGTCTACTTGATGACACGGCAGTTACTACAACAGAAGGCATACTCACACTTGGGGGATTTTTAATACTACCGTTTAGTAGTGACATTGGTTTCTCCGCATGTGTTATTTCACAGCTTCTGGACAAAGAATTCTCACGACCAATTTTCAGATGTTTCCTGTTTTGTAAAAGACTCTCATTGCCAACATGAAACAATGATTCCTTCCGCCTTGTGTGTGGCATTTCCGACAAAGTTGAAAAACCATATGACGTTTGAGCTCTAAAATGTGATAGGCTCATTGCGGACACTGATAACGGATCGACATTCGTTACACCGTTTTCTAAACCGTTCGTTGAGCTAGATTCTCTATAGTTCACGATGTCATTACACTCATGTTTGGGCGTAACAGGCGCTGAATTGCTAGCACGAGCACTGGATTTTATACCGTTTATACAGGGAGCAGACTCGGAAGGTGACATCCGCGCTGGGCTTCCCGGAGGGGACGAACGACAGCTTCTGCCGCTGAAACTATTTCGTTGTGACGAACACATTTCTTCATTCGCTGAGCATTCACTTGTTCTCCGAGAAGAATCATTTGATTTTGGAATAACGAATTCCGGAATATTTTGCGGCGTTAGCGGACCCATAGAGCTATAATTCGGTGCTCTAGAAGGTTCACCAGATGCCGTAGAATGTAATTTACTGAAAAGCCAGACTTTCACCTCCTTCATTGCATCCATTTTCGTATCATCAGTAATATATTATTTAATATCTAACGTATGAATATTTCCTCCAATACATAATTAAACTCAATCAACTTTATCAAGATAAAATATCAATAAACAGCGCTGAATATATGTCGACTTAAAATTTTGACGAATTCATGGATCCTCAAACTGATGAAGTTAAAACAATATTATATCATGTTATTGTCTTCAATAACTTCTTGTCAAGTCAGTCACTTTGCAGGTCGAATTTCATTATTACCCTAAAAATCTTTTACTTTAGTGGGTCGCCACTTATTACTGAAATCGTGCGCGTGGTCTAAATTCCGTGTAACCACTGACTCAAAATATTTTAGGTCACTCACAATCACTGCAATAATTCTCAATGATCACTCTGACATCAAATTATTATAAAGCAACTAGTATATCCAAGTACAATAATATGATAAGTACAGATGAATAGTTAGATTCCGTTGTATTAATATTTCAGAAATAAAATTCCATCGAGTAGTTCACGCTGCTTTGCGACAATTGTCAAATGAACAAAATCATTCCAATACTGCCTGATGATATAGAAGCATCAACTCATCATTATTCGATAGCTCCGCTTGCTTTCAGAGCTGTTGTCGTCAGTAGATGTTGAATGCAGCTATTGATAACGTGTTCGCCTAAGCTTGATTAAATCTCTGAAAGCTCAGTTCTAGAACTAACGTGTATATATCGATAGCTTTGTATTAGAGAGATATATGGACGCATATATTATTCAGTTCGTTCCTCGGAGCAATTTTGTCTCTTTTTGTTCCTGTGCTGAAGTTGGGTGTAGCAATTTATATTTCCAACAATGAGCTTGCTTATTTGCAAAAGGAGCTGCGTTGGTGCGCGCGCTGCTTTATCAATGAAAAGTAATTAATTTTGCCTCAGAACCATGTTTCTTCCGCTTGACTTTCATCCTACGATATTTTTACACTTTCTAACGCCGAGTTAATTCCGTATGATCGCATTATTATGTAATTCCACACTCTCGCAATCAATTTAATCAGCCACTTGTGATCTCTATCAGTCGAACTGTGATTGTCTTTTCTCAGGCTTGTTGATTACGCTCTATTATAGTCCTTTATATAGCAAATTTCCTCCTTTTACGCATGTTTGCTTTTCAAGGTCTTGCTTAGTCATCGCCACTGAAAATGAAAAGTAATGCTATTATTTTATAGAATACGATATGTGAATAATTATTGTCTAATTTGCGTGGCATCATTTCAATTGATCATTCTCAGATTTCTCTGAAGGTAAGGCTTCATTGCGATGGTATAGCGCCAGATTTACAAATAAGGTTTTGTGTATGGTGTACCATAAGGGTGAAAACTACCGTCGGTAGTTTTGAACCTTTTGGCGCACAATAGTTTTAACAGAATAGTGCAGTTGATTGGCTTGTTTACAACATATCCGACTTGGTTAATATATTTACACTGTGCATTAATTTCTTACCTTATGCATATAGCACATATGAGCCGCGACGCGAGAAAACCAACAATGTGGTTGTACGCCCAGTGCAGACTCAGATCAGCCTGGACATTTGTCCAGTCTGATCAGAATCTTCTCTATGCGCTTAAAGGGTAGCTAAGGGTCTAAGCTACATGTACCTTCATGCGGACAGCGAAGACTCTGATCAGACTGGGCGGATGCCCAGGCTGATCTGAGTCTGCGCTGGGTGCACAACCACATTGTTGGATTTGTCGTGTCGCGGCTCAATTTATTTCTTTTTAACCAATGTTAACGATTTCGTTTAACTCGATGTTCAACTCTGTATCTTCCAAACTACAAAAGACACACTCGTCATACTTGGCACATAAATACATCCATATGACTGCAGCAGCTGTCTTATGCAATTATATGCCCTTGCCCTATATGTTACGGTTGACTGACTTTGCCTGTTTGCACCGTTTTTAGGACAAAATATTTAGTTTTAATGATACCTTTGAGACAAGAGTTGACACTTGGACAAACTAGAAAATGTGTTTGTAAAACACTATGCCCCCAACTATATGCCTGACGCTAACAAGGTAAGTTAAAAATATATAGGTCTGCTAATTTTTTATAGTCTATTCATCTATACATTATCAAGGCTCCAGCAGCTATGGTTCTTGAGAAATAGAAAATCCCTACAATGTTTTATACAAATAAGTAATGGGGCAAAACTGTCAATAATGAATACAATATAATGTAGTCCTCTTCAAAATGATTGATACATCAAATACTATCTGTATACCAAAAATCGGGTCTCTATGTCAAACGGCTCAAAACTTGGAAAGATGCCAAAGTTAACAAAGGGGCATAATTCAGTCAAATATTTGCGAAATCAGCCCAAAAGTTAATCCGCTGGTCTACACCTTAGCTCCTAGCTGTATGCCAAGTATGAGCATTCTAACTCCAATGGTTCTCCCAGGATTTTGGGAACAAACTTTCATTTAATTTTTCGAAAAGGGGCATAACTCTGTAAGTACAAGGCCAACAGAAAAGAAAAAATACCGGTCTGCTAATTATTTATGGTCTATTCACCTATGAATTATCAAGGTTCCAGCAGCTATGGTTCTTGAGAAATAGACCATCCCTACAATGTTTGCACAAATAAGAAAAGGGGCATCACTCTGTCAATAATGAATATAACATAAAGTAATTATCATCAAAATGACTGACACATCAAATACTATCTTTGTACCAAAATTCAAGTCTCTAGGTCAAACAGTTCAAAAGTTGGAAAAATTCCAAAGTTAACAAAGGGGCATAATTCATTTAAATATTTACGAAATCAGCCGAAATGTTAATCAGGTGATCTACACCATAGTCCCTAGCTGTATGCCAAATATGAGCATCTTAGCTCCAATGGTTCTCCCAGGATTTTGGGAACACACTTTTATTTAATTTTTCGAAAAGGGGCATAACTCTGTAAGTGCTTGGCTGACTGACAAGAAAAAAATATGGGTTTGCTTATTTTTCATGCTCTATCCATCTTCTAAATATCAAGGCCCCAGAAAATACTGTTCTTGTGAAACAGACCACCCATTATTATGCTTATTATGCTTTATACAGATGAGAAAAGGGAAATAACTCTGTTAATAGTGGATGCATTATAACGCAACCAACATCAGAATAATCAGCACATCAAATACTAGTAGTATACTAAAAATTAGGGTTCTAGGTCAAACGGTTCAAAAGTTGGGAAAATGCCAAATTCAACAAAGGGGTATAATTCAGTCATTTTTTGACGGAATTCGCCCAAAAGTTAAACAGATGATCTACACCTTTGCCCTTAGCAATATACCAAATATAAGCATCCTAGCTGAAACGGTATACCCAGGATTTTGGGAACAATCTTTCATGTATTTTTTCAAAAAAGGGGCATAATTCTGTAAGTACATGGCAGACGGAAAAGAAAAACAATACGGGTCTGCTTATTTTCATGCTCTATCCACCTATGAAATATCAAGGCCCCAGCAAATACTGTTCTTGAGAAACAGACCACCCATTATTATGCTTTATACAGATGAGAAAAGGGAAATAACTCTGTTAAAAGTGGATGCATCATAAGACAATTAACATCAGAATAATCAGCACATCAAATAGTAGTAGTATACCAAAAATTAGGGTTCTACATGTAGGTCAAACGGTCCAAAAGTTGGGAAAATGCCAAATTCAACAAAGGAGCATAATTCAGTCATTTTTTGACGGAATTCGCCGAAAATTTAATCAGGTGATCTACACCTTAGCCCCTAGCAGTTTGCCAAATATGAGCATCCTAGCTCAAACGGTTTTCCCAGGATTTTGGGAACAAACTTTCGTTTATTTTTTTTTGAAAAAAGGGGCATAACTCTGCAAGTACAAGGCTGATTGACAAGAAAAAAATACACGTCCTCTTGTTTTTGATAGCCTACCCACCTATGAAATATCAAGGCCCCAGCAGTTACGGTTCTTGAGAAAATGAGGCGTTACGTACGTACGGACGGAAAGACGGACGGACGGACGGACAGACGCATGAGGGTGTTGTTGTAGGTTGCACCCCAGACTTGGCGGTTATCTTTTATGGACAGAATCGTACAAAGTGCACTTGCGGGTTGATCACAGCTCACACGTGCCCTCTGTACACTTGAACCAACAAATTTTGTCCAATCACGGACAGATTGGACAAAACTTCTGAAAACAAATGATTTTAAATGACCCATCTACCCCTCATCATCACACAGAAGGTGTCAGAAAACTTTGACTCATGAGGTGCACCACAAAAGTGCAAATTCACCCCACAAATGGGGTTTGTACTCACAGCTCAGCCCACAAATACCCTCTCATGAGAGCGGACGGACGGACGGTCAGGCCCAAACCAATATGCCCCCTCAACTTCTTCGAAGTTGGGGGCATAAAAAAATACACCTATAATTGCAGCAGCTGCCAAGCTTCCATGCTAACTCCTGTGTCCTTGACCTTTGTACATGGTCCAGTGATTTGCCTTATATTTCCAGCACTGCTTGATGGATTAACATTGTACCTTGCATAGTTGATCGGTCTGACATTGCGAATGACCTCATACATAAATTGATCACTGTGACCTACATATCTTGGTTCAGTAGTTTTGACATAACTTGAACACTATTCAGTAGATATTTATCATACCTCGAATAATGGTTCAACCTGACTCTGTAAATAACTTCATACTATTTGTAGGTCACTGTGACCTATAGTTTATGGTTCAGTGATTGCCTTGTTTCCAACACTGTTTTAAAGATTAACATACTTAAAAATGGGTTAGTCTTACACTTTGAATGACCCCGGAGAATTTAAGGTCACTCTGACATACATTGCATCATTCAGCGATTTAACGTGAGCTGTATTTAATAGGTATTCATCATACACCTGGGAGAATGGTTCAGTCTGACACTGTATATGACATATATTTATAGGTGTTTGTATACGTGAGAACCAGGCTCCCATGAGGCGCGCTTTGTTGTCTTCTGACAACTCTTGTTAAGTCTTCATTCTTTTCTGTTTTTCAGAAAACAATCAAAGCAAAGAAAAAGGAACACGCACGCACACACCCACACACACCAAACGCTAAAAAAAAACAACAACGCGAAAACATTTAGCGAAACGTAATTTTTTAATCAAGGCAATACTTTCTCTGGTTCCTTTGCAGTTATCGACCACGCTGACGTAGCTTCATTTTCAGGTATCTAGAATAAAGTCGTTGATACGAATTCCTCTATAAACCAGCCAGAAACGGTCAGTTTAACATGGTATCATTGAAACATACTGAAAACTTCCATTTTATGCAGTAACTTGACGTCATTACATAAACATTGTTTTAATCACTCGTTGCATAAGACTTTGGTATGTCGTATTACATGACATAACTGTTCATAACAACTCCGATTGAAATCGGTCATATAATTTACAAGCATCTTAAAAGATGAATTGGTGGATGGACGGATGGCTTACGATTTGTGCGTCCTTTTAACAGCATTTAAGTCATATCAGGACGAAAAGAGGATGAAAATGAAAGGTTGTGTCCAATGAAATCCCGATTACGACTGAAATGATTTCCGCGTCCAGCGGGAATCGAACCCGGAACCGTTAGATCGGAAAACCACAAGGGCAGCGCTTAACCCACTGAGCTACTGTGGCTCCCTCAAGACTCTTAAATAACATGTATGGTCAGTTGCTATTCCGTCTTCTGAAATATGTACTGTTTAAAAAGTAATTTTTAAAGTAATACCTGTGGTAAATAGTGTTATCATATATTAACTAGAAAATACGTTATTTTTACATATGCGATATAGGCAAGACTGTCATGCACGTATCAGGACTGCATATCTCGAAGGCCGTATCACTTCAAAAATAGCCAACACCCATATTATTCCCTGGTGAGAAAAAAAAAACATATCATCCGTATCACACCCTACGTGACCCATATCATTCCTAGTCTTTAAAAACATGATTTGCATTTACCAAACAGGAAAAATTTAGTCACAATAAAAAAATATGGTAAATAGATTATGATATAGCAATTTTCATATCGTACCCCGTGTCAACCCTCGGCTCGCATATCAGCGAACGATTCCCATATCAATATGGGAGTCTCGGGATGATATGAAAATTGCCATATAATAATCTGTATTTATCCGAGGTGGTGCCCAGACAGTCCATGTCAACGCATTAAGTAATTTCAGTAAGGCCAAAATAAATTGACAGTAATTGAATAAATTAATAAATGGAGAAAAACTGTGGCTGGATGCTAAACTTTCTTTTTATGAATTTGCGGAAAACTGTTTCAGAGACAGCACAAGTACTAAGCTGTTGAACTTTTTTCTAGTAGATTTAGCCTAATAGATTGCAGTAAATGTTTCTATCTTCGTGCACATTTGAGCTGTTGGCAGAAGTGCACCCCTAGTGTTGTAATTATGACCACTAGGCCAATATGTACTGCCGATGATTATATATGATTTTGTAACTGAGCCGTTTGCCACAATTACTGCTGTTGACTGGTGTCATGCACAGATGGCAGGTGTTCTCATATAGAAGTTTTGAATGCCAGCTGTTCTTTGATGTTCTTTAGATGTATTTTGTTAAGCTGATGACCATTCTTACCATAAGTTTTGATCTGGTTTGTTCTTGAGTAAAAACAAAATTGAGCCGCGACACGACAAAACAAACAAAGTAGCATCTGCACCCAACAAAGAATCAGATCATCCTGAGAATCCGGGCTAGCTTAGACCCTTGCTTACCCTTTAAGAGCACAGCAATGAATCTCATCAGAGTGGGTGTACATCCAGGCTGACCCGAGTCTTTGAAGAGCGCACATGCCACTTTGTTGGTTTTCTTGTGTCGCGGCTCATTATCATCCACTATATACTATATATACAAGCAATTAAAAACGGTAAAACATTCTGTGGATAAAAAAAACAGTAGCGGTCCTCGCAGGCTCATGACGTCAAAATGGCGTCGTACTGACATCGTTGCATATAAGACGCAACTTCTAAGTCATGAGCTAGCTAGGGGTTGTGAATATTAGATTGCGCCTATTTCCCAGCAGGTTTTGGCTGTTACCTTCAAACACAGTCCACAGGACAAAATAAAACACATTTTCTGTATATATCTGAAAAGTGAATTCATGTCTAATGAATGTTCTCTAGCCTTTGTGTACATTTGGTGTCTTAAGTCATTATATATCGGACAAGAAGTAAGTACATGAAGTTCGTTTTCTATACCACCATTACACAGAGGACACAGGCGTTCGTACCGCCCCGTCTCCATTCTTATTGGAGCAACACCACAGTGACATTCAGCTGTAGCATTTTGGTAGTACCCTTTTCACATAAGCCTCTATCATGCTTATATTATTATGTATCCTTAAACAGCTTGTACGTCCTTAGCTTGTTCCTACCCCACCAGTACCTGGTGGTCTGGATCCTGCTTAGTCGTTTACAGAAATGCGTATCTATCACATTAAGCCCTGATGTCAGGTCGAATGTAATACATAGATTACCTCGGAACACGGAACTCGGAACACCAAAAAAATACAGTGGGCCTTAAAATAAACCACGGACTTGTTTATCTGGGGCCGAGTGCACAAAGCAAACGTAAGCCTACGCCCGACGTATGTCCGTCGTAAAAAGGTCGCAGTATTTTAATCCGTGTGCACAACCGAGGCGTGTCGTAAATTGGGTCGTAAAATAGCTTCAAAACTCACAAGTCGCTTCGTGCACTTGGATTAAAATACAGTCGCAGTACAGACTTAGTAGCGCCGACGTTCGTAAGCTACGCCGGCGTAGTTTACGCCTCCTTTGTGCACTCGGCCCCTGAGTTATAACTGTGCCGTGAAATCGGGCCTAAAGTAAAGTTAATTTTTTGTATCACTGCCAGTATATTTCGGACAAAAAAGGTATTTTATTGCAAGCATTAAACTCAATGAGACAAAAGAGACCAATTAAAGCAATTAAGATCTGTCACTTATGGAAAATCAATAGTAGACTTATCACTGTACCACATGTGCATGCTTTTCTCGGACAGGGCTGATACAAACAGCGTCACTGCAATTGAGACAATTATTTTGGAAGTGCTACCTAACTGAAACTATGAATAGTGACACACCTAATCATAATCCGTTGCGATCCTAAAATATGCACGTGGTGATCTACATTGGCTGTTGTATGGACAAAGGATATATCTGATTGGGACTGTGATATTTCTGTCTCAGTATCTTGTCTCACGACGACATTTGTCTCTTTCTGTCATTCACAACTATATATCATTTAAAGGTCGGAGTTTCGAGAAAATCCGGAAATGTAGGCGACAATGTATTAGTGCCGGGGGTAGTATAACTTATGTGTATTTGTTGCAATCTTGCATTTTACTTTCGCTGACATCGCTATCGGGACTTGTGGATCATATCAGTTCAACAGGTTCAGATGAGCAGGGCCAGCGATGACTTGCCGTATTTATCATTTCCGTTGTTAAGGGCCCAGTCTCACTGTCACGTTTTCAGGATTAGGTTATACTACGTTTCCCGCCCTACGTTTGGCAAAAACAATTTCCCGTTTTGTAAGCATTAAGGTGTTACTACGTTTCTAGTACGTTCCCAATACGTTTAACTGCCATTTACTTCGTATTACCCGGTTATCAAACGGCTAAGTGTCACGCTTTCAGAAAGTATAAGAACAGTTTACTTATCTACTGCGAGTCCGTGCGTTTTACTAGGGACTACTAGGTAGTGTCCGGGTTTACTACCCAGTAAAAGTGACGTTTGAGTAGGTATCGCTAAATGCCGAACAGTAATAAAACGCAGAATAAAACGTCACAAAACATACTAAGACGTGGGAAAGCGTATATGATACGTAGTAGTACGTACAGGACCTTCACGTACGCCTACGTATTTGACAGGTTTCGTCTACGTTCTAGTTCGTTTATACTACGTTTCAATACGTTTTTACTACGCTTCAATACGATTTTAGTACGCATACAGTAACTATTTTGAAATGCTACGTTTAAGCTAAATTTTCAATTCAAACGTAGGTAGGTCACGTATGTAGCTGTATATATGCGTATAGAATACGTATTCACTACGTTTTAATACGCATATTCCCGTTTCGGTTCGCTTTAAATACTCTTAAAATACGTAGGAAAACCTAGACCTCAATACGTGACAGTAAGACTGAAGCTTAGAGAACCTCTAGGTTTGTCTTGATACGTTTTTATACGTACTTAATACGTTTAGGCTTCGTTTTAGTACGTTTTGACCACGCTTTATTAGATGTTGTTACGTTTTACTAGGTATACGCTACGTATATCAAGAAGCCATGTTTGAGTTTAACATGCTAAATCAAACGTAACTAGGCCACGTATTTAGCTATATCTATTATATATACGTTTTCACTACGGTTTACAATGTAAACTGCCGTTTTGCCACGTTTTGAAACGTAGTAAAACCTAGTCCTCAATACATGACAGTGAGACTGTGGCTTAAACGGGGTTCACCACCGTCAAAATAATCCTATCTTATGAATTCAGCTAAGATATGGATTTTTCCTCCTTGCGAAGGAAAATTAATCCTGTCTTATATCTGGCGAAATATGGTATAGGCACCAAGCGAAGACTTAGATCAGCCTGAGCATCCGCCTAGGCGGATCAGAGACTTTGCTATCGGCATGGAACTACATGTAGCTTAGGCCGTTGGCTACCCTTTAAGTGCACAGCGAAGACTTCCAGACTTGGCAGCTGCCAGGCTGATCTGAGTCTTCGCTGGGCACACATGCCACTTTGTTATTTTTGTCGTGTCGCAGCCCATTTTCATTACGCTAGGAAAAGTGTTAGTTACTGTTTAAGAAAAAAAATCCCGTAATACCCTAAGAAGTAACCTTTGATATTGAATGCCCCGTAATACCCGTAAAAAATGACCTTTGATACTGACTGTCCCGTAATACCAGTGAGAAGTAACCTTTGATACTGAATGTCCCGTAATAACAGTAGGAATAAACCGTTGATACTGAATGTCCCATAATACCAGTAAGAAGCAACCTTTGACATTGAATGTCTCGTAATACCCGTATGAAGTAACCTTTGATACTGAATGTAGCATGGAGTCCTTTTTCTTCGCGCTATACATCTTCTTTTCTATGAACTTGGATCGGATTCGCTTGACAGTAATTATGTTTTATTTTTAAGCTGCAATAATGCGTCCGAAAGTTAAAGATGTAAAGAAGTCTGACGAGGGTCTGCACTGATGACACACACCTTTCTGACCCGGGGCCATATTCATAAAGCCACTTAAGTCGTTGCTATGCGGTTGCTAAGGCTAAATATCTATAAAGGAGATTCCCTACTACTATGAAATTTGGTCTGGAGGAACAGTCTTTGTAAGACTGTTCCTCCAGAGCAAATTTCATAGTTGTAGTGAATCTCCTTCAAAGCAATTTAGCCTTAGCAACAGCATAGCAACCACTTAAGTCGTTTTATGAATACGGGCCCAGATACTTAGATTATTTTACGGTATAATTATACTGATGAAAAAGGAAGAGTGGCTTTGTATCAATGTTACATATTGCTCAGGAACAAGCAGGTTCACAATGAAAACATTTCTTCCGATTCGACAACATAGCGAATCGAAACGCCCAGTGAGACGCAGCCAAATCTTTCGAAAACCAGTAAATACCCAGCAGGCATTCAAAGTTGAATCGACTAAAAATTCAAAATTGTGTGTCCATTTGGTAGCCAGCATCACATCCATATTACAAAAATTTGGAAAGCGAGCGAGTTGTTCAGAATAAATCAAATATTTGGTGCAGAATTATCCCTTTACCCATTAATGACGACTGGATTGAATGGATGAGTCCATTTATCATTTTAGGGGTGTCTGGTAAATTTTTACTTTTGATTTTTTTACAGAAAGGCTTGAATTTTAAGCAAACAGTGGAGACCCAGATCAGACGCGCGTGTAATGCGGCGTCTGATCTTGGTCTGCACTGTTTGTCTATGTCCCGTTGATGGGACGCTTGGCATGGAAGGGTTAATTGAAAACGTTCGATCAGCTGAGGGTGATAAATTATGCATCGAGTACTTGTAGGTACTTTCTTGATCTGTTGAGAAAACAGCACGTGCTTCAAAAATAAACCGAAATAGCAATTAGCAACTTGTTAATTTCAAAGCTGTAATTTTCTAGAAACCTAATTTTTTTCCGTTTAATGTCAAATAAGTTTGAAGGGTTTCGGCATTTCTTGCTCAAGATGAATGGATGCAGTTATAGGTTCAGCAACTCTACTATCAACTGTATGTTTTTATTTCTAATGGGAGGGAGTTGGGGGCGGGAGGGGGTCGGTTCATCTCTTATAGGAGCAAATTCTTGCCTTTAACAATTGATATTCTTATGGAAGGGTCTCATCTTCTGGTTAAGCAAACCAAGAGTCACAATCACAAGTCTTATTTTCCTTCGTAAAAATTGTGAAAAATAATATAAATATATAGGAGAATGAGAGAGAGAGAGAGAGAGAGAGAGAGAGAGAGAGAGAGAGAGAGAGAGAGAGAGAGAGAGAGAGAGAAAGAGAGTAACTTAAACAGGTATGGTAAAATGCAAAATGTGCTCCCGGATGGTGCATCTCCTTTCGTTAACACTAGTCTGTTTTTTATAAGCGATTTACCTCAAAGTATGCATTATTCTTTTAAAGATGTCTTCTCTCTAAAACAATAGTTGAAAAATCAATGGGTGTATCCAAGTAGACCTTAAAAGCAATACATTAATCAGTACTTTAGTAGAACAAGAGGCTTAACGAAAGCCCAAGTGTATCATAATGAATGGCTTAACGAAGTGTTTACCATCCATAACAGCCTTTCCTTTGCGCCAGTAATTCAATATTGACAGAAAGCATACATGAAGAACTAAATTAAATGAGCCGCGACACGAAAAAACCAACAAAGTGGCTGTACGCTCAGCGCAGACTCAGATCAGCCTGGGCATCAGCCCAGTCTGATCAGATTCTTCGCTAAGCGCTTAAATGGTAGCTAAGGGTCTAAGCTACCTCCATGAGGACTTCGAAGGCCGTAATCAGACTGGGCGGATGCTCAGGCTGATCTGAGTCTCCGTTGGGCACTCAACCACTTTCTTGGTGTTAACGTGTCGCGGCTCAAATGTAGAGTGAATTCCATCGGGTACACAACGTTGAATCAACACTGAATAAAATCTAATTCAACGATGACTCGAAGTTGAATCAACGTTGTTTGCTCAGTCGTAGATTTCTCGGGATTTCTTTTAAAAGCGATTTTAAGATTTTTTTTACCTAAATATCAGTAGGGCTTGTTGCATATATTGTTGAACTATAGTCCAAGATTTCAGATAAGTGTCAAACAGTCACCGGAACAGTAAAACTATTAGTGAAATAAATGCTTAAGAACATTCCAAACAAAGAACATGTACTAAACCAGAAAGTGGAAACTTGTTCAATTTTGTCAATGACACATTATTCCTGCATCTATTAAGAACAAAGACACAACAACAGGGTCAGCCCTAACAAACAGTATGGCGTCATATCGACGCTAGTACGTCGTCATTTCGACGTCTTGTGGCTGCTGAGTAATAAACTTGCAGAAAGCTTTATTTTGGTCGACAGTATACCCGTTTCTCATGGATTCGTGCTTGCTCATAGATTCGTTTCCATGGTTTGCTGAGGACTGAAATTAAATTGATCAACTCTTCTGATAAAGATGGTTGAAAAAACATTTATGATGTGTCAGAAAACCTGGTTGTCTGTACTAAATAAAATTTTGGTCAGAAAATGTTTTTTTGAAAAAGTCCTTAATTTTTTTCAGTGGTGCCAAAGAAAATCCTTCCAAACTTTTAATATTAAATACCATGCCATAAAACTGTCAGTTTTACTAAGAAAAAAGTATGGATTAAGCTATATACATGTATGCTTAAATATTGACACATAATTAAAATCGTTTTTTAGTATTTGGCTTTTGATTCTAGGGCATAAACTCAGTGAGAAACTTTTTTCAAGTTTTGCCCCGAGTGGTTGTTTAAGACTGTATCCTATTTTATAGTCAAAATAAATATTCACATCAGTTTGATAACTTGACACGCTGTCAGAAAGTTATTTGCAGCTTTTGCATGCAAACTCAGTTTACCAGTCCCTGGATTTCTGACATCAGCAAATTAAATAAAGGGGGACACGAATCACGGAGAAAACAGCATATATAGAATAGTCGAAAACCTTAAAAGGAAAGACAATGAATCTACTTCATCGGGGTTAAATCGTTATATTTACACACACCTCTATGACCACAGTGATATAGATTTTAATTCCAACACTGTTGTGCCATCACAGCGAGCACATGAAGCTAAACATGACGTCTTTACTTCGTCATGTGCCCGATGAGATAAGATCTGCTGAGCCAAACCAATACAAAATCCTGCGTTTCAAACAAGGTTTGAGGTTATAGGGGCACTAACATACCCTATCGCCATTTTAAAAGCAACAAAACTCTTGTACTTGCCCCGACCCCCCTTTCCCCTCCATACCTCCCCCACTCCTCCACTGGCTTCCCTGGACAACGAAGCTCCACCATATAAAAAGAATTCCACTCTTAAAAGACAAACATGTTACTATAAAAGCAAATTAATTATTAAAAGCGTTGGTACCTGTGCACAAGGAAGGCGAAAATGAAAGTAGTTGAGAGACTCTTTATGTTAGTGAACCCCTTTACCTTTACATAAGCCAGTGTGGCACTCTCCATCAGATTAATGACCTCAAGAGCTTATGATCATTGCGATGGCTATGTCTGAAGTAACAAGTTCCGACAGTAGGAGTATTATGTCTGTGCTCTGATATTAAGAAACTCGGATAATTCAATATCCAGTGGAGTTTCGTCGCGTGATAACTTAATTACATTGGTTAAAGCTAAATTATGCATTATGCACTCGTGGCCCCGAACAAACTCAAGGAAGTTTCAATACATGAAAATAGATATAGCATCAACAGTTGGACATCGGTTATAAAGTATTATTTAATAGATGGGTATCTCTAATTCGAATTGTTTGGTTAAAACTGACAGAAACTTGAAATTGTATAGCCATTTGGAGTCCGAATCGAAGTGTTCGGTGTAGTTTTGCACAACTGGGTTTAGCGCCTTTGTTGCGGTTAAACGTCCACGTATGCAATATTTCAGTTATGTCGATACGTTGCCACTGATTTTGTAGGAACGTACCTGACACTACAGCCACTGGTAGCTCTGCTGCAGTGGCACCGATGACCTATGTCGCGGATCCCCGATGGTGGAGATCAATAAAAATGAGGAAATGCACGAAAAGCTAAGACTGACGGTGGCACTACACTCAAACAATTCCAATTGCTCACAGTGCAAACTTGGTCAAAGTCAATGCACTGCCAAACTTCTCCTGGGCTAAACTTTCCAAATTGAGGCATGGCATTGAATAGACAACACATTTACCAACGAGTAATAGCTAAAAAAGTTGTGGGGGGGTTGTGCGGAATATTTTTGACTTATTGTACTTTCAGTTCTGACAGGCCAGGTTCGCAGTAAATAAATCTCGAAACTTTAAGTGGCACGACAAACCCTGCACATGGTAGAGGGTGAAAAAAGGCAGAATCTTGGTACCATAAAAAGCTTTAAGTACCACGGAGCAGTTGTGTAAGATGATGGGTTAATACCAGACGTTTTCGCAAGGATTGCACAAGCCATTTCAGCTTTTACAAAGCTGAAGCTAATTTGGAGAGATGTTTTCTTGGATAAAGGTAAAACTTATGCGCTCCCATGTCATTTCCATATTTCTGCATACCTGTGAACCAAAGACCTTGTCAGCAGAGTTAGAGAACTGAACGCAGGCCTTTGAGATGAGATGATACCGAAAGTTATTGTACATTTCGTACAAGGACCATATGACCATATGAGGCGGTTCGCAGAAAGATCCATGCACCATCGGAGAATGATGAACTACTACATGTACCATGGTCAAAACGGAAACTTTATTAGATGGTTTGGCCACGTCTCTAGGTCTTCTGGTTAGCAAAGACAATTCTACAAGGCATAGCGAAAGAGAAAAGAAGAAGAGGTAGACAAAAGAAGAAGTGGGAAGACAATATAAAGGACTGGACAGAGATGGACTTTGCCAGTTCAGCTACATGTAGGAAGGTGTAAACAGAACAAGGTGGCAACGAATTGTTGTGAAGGCGTTTGTAGTGCCCCAACGACATTGCATGGTGATATGGGATAGACTAGAAATAGAACAGAATGATGACATTTACCAACATCTGATCCATCCCCAAGCACGTGGATTTTTTTTTTTCATATTTGGACTACCTGAATCAACCAAATCACCATAAAAAGGCTCTGAACTTTCTCTAATCAGCACATTTAATTGACAAAGCATTGGTCGATATCGGTGAAAAATTGTGTCATTGCATGGACCGTGTCTACATCGAATTATACTGGTAAAACCCTAAGGGTTGGAATGTGGAACTATTCTGGTTTGCATTAATTAATGTTGTGTAATCAAATGACAGTTCACGGGACGAGATACCACTCCTTCATTGCAGAAAAAAGGAAATTTGACGCTGTGTATTGAGAATGTCTGTAGTAAGACAAACTTTAACAAAGCTTATTTAGATGTCTATTGTAATACAAACTGTAACAAAGCTTACTTAGCTGAAACAATAATTGAGCCGCGACACGAGAAATCCAACAAAGTGGCTGTGCGCCCAGCGCAGACTCAGATCAGCCTGGGCGTCCGCCCAGTCTGATCAGAGTCTTCACTGTCCGCATGAAGGTAGGTTAGACCCTGAGCTACATTTTGAACACTTAACAAAGAGTCTGAAGTCTGATCAAACTGGGCGGCTGTCTAGGCTGATCTGAGTCTTCGCTGGGCGCACAACAACATTGTTGGTTTTGTCGTGTCGCGGCTCATATAATCAAGCTTGCAATTTAAGTCTTAAACCATTCGACATTATTTCATGAGAGTTAATAAAACAAAACAAATCAAGGTAATATATCTGGACAGAGAAATCCTATTTTATGATAACTTTTCGGTATTATTAGAATTATTTTTTATTCTACTGTATCTTTACTTTCAGTTAGACATATTATAAACATTCTAGATATTGGGACTGATAGGTCTGAGCATAAGATGTACACCACATTAGACTGCGCTTGGATCAGGGTCTACAATGATTGCCCATTCCATCTGTATCTGTTAGACGTATTACTGTATTGGGAAACCAAGGACAGTTTCGTAAATTATTTTTTGGTGTCCCATTTTTTAGATTCTTACGGTAATATTGAAGCATTAATTTTGATGAAGAATTTATTACAAGACTGAATGTTTTGCTAATTAAGAAAAAAGTTATTTTTCCTATCTAAACAAGCAGATTGTTCCTTTAATGACGCTGACAAATCGCTCGCATATTGCTTAATAGCAGATGTTGAATGATGGCGTAGACACAAACATCAATAGTGTTTATGTCATCTTCAAACATAGGCTAGTGCTTAATACTTCAAATCTGACATATTGCACTCGACTTCAAGGTAGAATTTGGCCTTTTTTATTTATTTATTTTTTCTAAAAACAAAAGTTGTATTATGCAAAGGAATGCTTATTCAAAACAGTAGGCCATATCCTCAAACCGTAAAACATAAAAATATAATTATAATAATAACAAATAAAATAAAATAAACAGATAATGTAAAATTTAGGAGAATAAAATAAATAAATGTATAAAAAATGCACTAAGCTTTATTTATCATAAAGAGCCCTTATAATGGGACATGTTAAGCGATCACTTTAACCTACATGGCATTATGAAACTGCGTCCATAGAATCAGGCTGATTTAGGCGGGATGACTAACAGTGCAATCCCTGATCAAACTGCTCAGTTTGAGCAGTTTGATCTGGATTTACACTGTTTTCTCAGGCATTTGTATCTCATTGTTTGGATTTACTTTTTTATTCATATTTAATTGCCAAGGGCTGAACTCACGATATTGCATGTAAATATATGTAAATCGAGCTCTGAGTCATATGGGAGCAGGCAGTTTAATGTTTAATCTCCGTTCTGTCAAATCGTTTTGCATAATATTTAGCCTACGGTTACGTCGTCTACTTTATGGATAGTAAGCACTCACGGTGACGTCCGAACACTTACGCTTATGTTGCAACCTTCAGGTATAAACACAATATTCAACGACTGAGAATGAACTACATGTATTTGTTTGAGAAAAACAGGTTAGTATGCATATTTCCTCAAAACGTTTGCTTAACCGCGAGCGTCACCTGTACCGAAAATTCTTATCCTACAACCAATTTTTATTGCATAAAGTGTAGAACTTGATCAAACAGAGTGTGTGCATTGTGCTGCGCCTGACCCGCACTACACTGTTTTGTGATACCTACTTAAAAGTCACTTGACTAGGTAGTCATGATACCGGACACAACCTAGTAGTACCTGGTAAAACTAGATAAAAAAACTGTTGTCGTCTCTTCTGAAAGCGTGACCCGGTTTGATAACCGGGTAATACGAAGTAAATGGTAGTTAAACGTATTTGAAACGTTCTTGAAACGTAGCAACACCTAAATACTTACAAAACGGAGTACATTTTTGCCAAACGTAGGGCGGGAAACGTAGTAAAACCTTACCCTCAAAATGTGACAGTGAGACTGGGCCCTTATGAACAAATACTTATCGATGCATTGTTAAATCATCTGAATTAATATCTGTAGTTTATCTTTTCCTCAATTTAACATTGGTCAGACAAGAAAATATATTTAAAGGATCAAACTTGCCGAGCAACGACCATCATGACGTTGTTTTCATCCTCAGCTCACACCCAGGAATGTTAACGTTAGTCATACATACGTTGAGCACCAAGTATGATAGATTTAAAAAAAATACAAACAACGGGCATTTTTATAAGAATATGTTATTGTTTTCGCTATAAATTTTAACAAAACCACATTCTGATTTTCAATAATACATGACAGCTTCCTACGAGAAACAATGGCTTTACTGGTAATAATACGTTTTGCATGCAGTCTGAACAAGAATTTACATATGCATAGCATAATAATGTTATTTGCTTCTTTTGTAGTTTTGTGTAGTTATTCAAAATAACATATCATTTTGAATACACACAAAAGGGAGTAATAGCATTGTTTGAATTGTCTGCAATGAATTTATTTGCCATGGTGTACATTAAAAGCCGCAAGTTGGTCATAAAATATTTGCAAATAGTGGCTGAACCAGGTGAAACTGGAATAAATTGATTAAAACAACGTGCAGGAGACCAGGTGATCGTTGAAACAGAATTTATGCCATTGCACAGCTTGCTAATACTCTCTAGAACATATAAAATAAAGCACTTTATCATATGACGTCGCATCTGAGAGTGTAATAAAGTCATGCGTTAAAAATGATAATCAACAAGTGGATTAAATTCTGCAAATTATTGCTAATAAAATGCAATTTTAGTGTCATATGATAAATAGAATCTTGCATTCGTGCTCATGTGTTATTGAATTTATTAAGCTTGTTGAGGAAAACCGATAAGATGCTCGGTATAGCCTCGCATCTTATCCTTTTGCCCAACTCGTTTAATTAATTAAATAATACATGAGCACTCGTGTAAGATCCTCTGTATATGTTCATAGCAGCATCACATTAAAAGAACGGTGCGAATAAACTTATGGAAACGCTGGCGATATTAGAAAATTGATACGTAATACGCTTCCTTCAAGTTGACAGAGTATAAGCAATATAAAACATTTCCAAGAAATTTCTAATATTCCTCTGAGGAAAAAAGACAGTTAATAAAAGCACTGTGCCATTGCCTATCAAGTCAAAAGAGAAAAAAGTTAATTACCCGCATTCGTTTTGTTTTCACAGTAACTCGATATCATTAGTAAGCTTTCATCTAACATTAAAAGCAAGTCGTGAAACGTACTACAATAAAATTGCCTTAGAACGTATGCAGACGCTGATGGCTCATTTACGGCTAGCCAGAGTCTTCTCGGTTCCAACCAACAATTTGCATACTCAAAGAAATCTATATAGTACACAGCAAATTCTGCCCAGTCTGTGCTGATGCGCAGTTGATCGGAGTCTTTGGTATTTTCACGAGCTGAAACACGTTTTCGGAGTAGCTCATAAATTTAACGCTACAGAGCTTCCAGGAATTAAAACAAGAAACTTAGAGTTTCATTTCCCTCAAGCAAATAATTTTAGACGTGGCACATAGAAAAGGTGTTCAGTGCATATACATGCCTCAAATCATTTCGTACATCCACGCTGTCTAGTCAGAACAGTCAAACGGAGCATATGGATCCCTTAGGTTCTGAGACACAATCTATGCAGAGTTTTTCTCCGAACTTCGGAATTAAGCGTTTGGTATTGGAATAAACACTTACATGAATGAGTATATTTTGTGCTAGGGTTGCTTTATAAAGATTAATGAAAAGGAATGAATTAGGATAGTCTAAGTTAAAATGGTAGTGGAAGAGGCAGGAAAACGGCGTATATGAGCCGCGACGCGAGAAAACCAACAATGTGGTTGTGCGCCCAGCACAGACTCAGATCAGCCTGGGCATCCGCCTAATCCGCTCAGACTTTTCGCTAAACGCTTTAAGGGTAGCTAAAGGTCTAAGCTACCTCCATGCGGACAGCGAAGACTCTGATCAGACTGGGCGGATGCCCAGGCTGATCTGAGTCTGCGCTGGGCGCACAACCACTTTGTTGGTTTTGTCATGTCGCGGCTCATATATAATCACAATAGAAATCTAGACCATAATAGAACATTGCTGCAACAACGTCCTTCAAATAGGTAATAAAGTTAAGGGCACATCACGATTTCTGCTACACACCTTATGATGAGTTTCACGACAGCCGATTGATTTCTAAAGCTATGCAATTAAGTGCGCAATATCCGAACTCACTGTACGTACCAGCTCTTCCGGTTTTCATATCGTTGAATCGAGAGTACAAACATTCGCTTATAACCGGTAGTCGGAAATCATTATGTTTTGAGATTTTATCCGGAATCTGCTGCGTCATTTATAGTTATTCAGCTTCGAAACGGTTAAGAGGTAAGTTTAATTTAATTTGCTCTTCGGTCTGTTACTTTATTGCCCTGTACAATGTCATGTATGGGTGGATAATAATTGGTACAGTATTCAAATCGCCCTTGGCATTATTCTAAAACAAGTTTGAGCATTTTCTTAAATGTTTTATAAAAAATCTTTAAAATGAACGGAAGGCATTATCAATATACAGTTTGTTAGTTTTGATAATAGAATGATAGCTAGGTTTTGCACAACACAAACTCGTGTTAAATTCAGCTGTTCGGAATAAAATTTCTGTGACGACAATGAGTTTTTTATTGTACAGGACAATAAAGTAAAATACCGAAGAGTAAATTACATTAAACTTAACTCTTTACATTTTCGAAGCTGAATAACTATAAATGACGTAGCAGAATCCGGATAAAATCTCAAAACATATGATTTCCGACTACTGGTTATAAGCGAATGTTTGTACTCGCGATTCAACGCTATGAAAACCGGAAGAGCTGGTACAGTGAGTTCGGATACTGTGAAGTGAGTATGTAAGCAAGTAAAATTGTTATTTTAGGTTAACTTTAGTCATATCAGCCTTCCATGGACCTTTCTAATATGCAATTTTGCCTTCGGTCCCGTATGCATAAGCTACCTGTAAAGGTCAATATCGAATTCAACTTGAAAAGCATAAATTATGTAGAACATAGTTACTTTACTCCCTTTCAATATCTTCCTTCAACAAAAATCAAAGCCAAGCTGTTTTAGGTCCTTTCAGTTAACAGCACTTGTATATTTCTTTCATACTTTTCAGTCTATGTTTTAGTCCGGTTTTCAATGATCATCATTTTCTAATGGTATAGATGGCAAATAAAGGAAACGTTATTCAGTTGTCTGTATTTCTTTTTAAATGCAGGTCTTAAGGCAGCAACGTTGTATTAGCCAGGCCCCGAGGTTATAAAACTTTTTTCATGCTCAACTCAGCTGAGCATGGAATTTCACCTGCCAATGAATAGCAAATTACTGATAAATACAGTTGTTTTCCTGTTCAGTTTAGCCGAGCATGATATTTTCTCTGCTCATGAATATGAAAATGCCAACATTAGTTGGCATTCTCATATTTATCAGCAGAGAAAATTTCATGCTCAGCTGAGTTGAGCATGAAAAAAGTTTTATAACCTCGGGGCCTGGTAATCTTCACTTTCTTACCAATTGATCGACGCAATTAAAACCAAAGTAAAGGACTGTTAATCTGTTATTTCTGCAATTTTAACAATTATATTTACTATTTATTAAAAACTATATTTTCAGTAGCGTCCGTGGATATATCGATGTAAAGAAAATTCTCGACGACGCTTGAACAATATTAAATTTTGAAAACTTTAATAAAACGATAAAAATAAATAAAGAGGATCTTGCACGAGTGTAAGAGTCTTCAGCGAGCTTCATAAATTTCATATGAAATGACCACGAGTGTAAGATTCTGTGTATCATCGTCCTTTTAAACGGGATTTTATCGCCTTCAGAATAAACATTTTTTTCATTAAGAAAACGCATAGGTGACATGGACGTTGTCAATGAAGTTACGTGTACGCGCCCTAGTGTTATTACATGTGTGGCCATACGATTTTTATGACAAATCGTTATCCACTGAATAACAGCGACGTCATGTGATAAACATTAATTGACTATATGATCAGAAGATATCATAATAAGATACTTTACCACTCTTGGTAAACTGGAACTAGTATCTGATCATGACCTAAAGATTGTAAAAGTAGCCATGTGAAGTAGTTGCAAATATGGCGAAACTGTTGTGCCTTGCTATACGGAAGTGTATGGCCATTGCAAAGTGGAAAATTAAAAGATGCCAATAAGAACGTGCAAATACATAAATATGCATTAGAGAGGCCCTACGAACTTGCATAAAATAGACATGAAACTTGAATGTAATCCAGACGGTCATAAGAATTTTTTTTTATCATATGACGTCGCTTCTGAGAGTGTAATAAAGCCATGCATTAAAAACGATAATCCACTAGTGGATTAAATATGCAAATTACGTCCTAACGTTATGCGTTGACGTCCATAAAAACGTTGCGTTTTCTAATGGCGAAATCGTGATGTTTTAGTGCAAAATCTGCTAATAAAATATGATTTTACTGTCATATGATAAATAGAATCTTGCATTCGTGTTCATGTATTATTGAATTTATTAAACTCGTTGGAGAAAAACGATAAGATGCTCGGCAAAGCCTCGCATCTTATCTTTTTCCCCAACTCGTTTAATAAATTCAATAATACATGAGCACTCATGTATGATCCTCTATATAATAGTCATTGGAGTTTCTGACTACGCAGGTAAATTAGGGGATAACTGTCTTGAAAATTGTGATTTGGGGAGGTAAATCATCGGTTTTATGGTCGGAAATTTCGTTTTACGGCGACGCGCCAGCGGAGCCGTAAAACGCAATTTGCGACCATAAAACCGATGATTTACCTCCCCAAATGACAATTTTCAATACAGTTATCCCCATTCTAATGTACTTTTCCACTTTTAAACTTTTAATAATGTACTAGTTTGCAACCATTTCAAGCGCTGTCAGCAACATAAAACCAAACGTCAGCCAATGAGAAGCGACGTTACTTAATGACGTCGGGTTTGCGGCAGTATATCGCAGAATATACTGTCGCAAATTTTTGACGTTATCCAATCAGACGTTGCGTTATATTTGTAAGTGCATTAGAATGTTTGATATAACATTACTCATTTACCACTTACAACTCCTTTTAAAAGTTTTTTTAGCTTATTTATCAATGTGTTTGTTTATTTATTGCTTTAGTATGTATTCATTTATAGGGGTCTCTGAGGAGTCTGTAATTGTATTTGCAGCTAAGATTAAGATCAAATATGGATGAATATTACAAAATGAAATAAAAATAGTGGATTAGAGCTATCATTATGGTGCAAAAATAAATATTTGCATTCGTTTCCTCCTTACATCAATATGAAACCTTTCATCTAGCAATGATCACATCAGATATTCAAAGCTTCAACGCTGCAGGAATTTCGTGCAAGACTGAGAATTGAATTTTACTTCTAGCAATAGATGAAAAGACGCTAATACATACTTGAGAGAAATTACTGTTATCGCTCGAAATAAATGTATATCTTATTATGAAGGATAATTCTATATTTTACCTTTAAGTTTTGACAAAGGCGATAATGCTCAAAAGTTTTATAAGTAACCGTTGAATTAGTTGCTTAAAGGGCAGACACTGATCAGAGAATGGTCTAATATTTCATGAAAGAACAGTCTTATCTTTTATGTAATAAGAAACAATGATTGATATTACATTTTTGTCGGAGTATACAGAAGTGTATGATGGTAAAATCCTCTTAGGCAAAGATGTGCGCATAAAAAATGAATGAAGATTTTATAATTATATCAGTTAATTCATGGAAAACTTATATGGGTCGCTACACGACAAAACCAACAAAGTGACATGTGCACTCAGCGAAGACTCAGATCAGCCTAGGCATCAGGCCAGTCCGATCAGAGACTTTGCGGTCAGCATGGGGATAGCTTAGACCCTTAGCTACCCTTTAGTTGCACAACAAAGACTCTAGTCAGATTGGGCGGATACACAGGTGATCTGAGTCTTCACTGGGCGCATATGCCACTTTGTTGGTTATGCACGGTGTCAAAACTCAATGTAAACAGATTCCCCACAAATGTAAAAAAGAATTATTACAAATGTCAAACAAAAATAAAATTCCACAAAAGTAAAACAAATGTAAAAAAGAAAAATATATGACAAACGCAAGAAATGGGAATGTTATAAATATCAACCAAGAATGTCAAATAAAGAGCCGTAGTTCGCTCTGATACTTTATTTGCCAAAGGTTTGCGCAATGGACACACGTGCGTCGCAATTTAGAACCGGTCCATGATGTATAATTTGATTTTAACCTATACAGTAGATGGATTGTCCGATAACTTTCAATTATACACCCTTTTCTGTCAACAGTATTTCAGTTGTATCAGGACGATGGGAGAGTGATAATGAAATATGCAATAGAATCCGTTTATGGTTGTTAAGAACCCGGAACCCTTAGAGCAGCGCTTAACCGCTCCTATACATAGTAAGCTTCCAGGATTCCTAAATATAGTAACCTACTGGGGCTGTATATATGGTAGAAAGTTTTATATAATAAAGTGTCGATCTTGATAAGACAGAGCGTGTGCATTATGCGACGCCTGACCTGGTCTACACTGTGTGCGTTTAGACTGTGGGCACTAATGAAGTAACTGGTATCTGGCAAACAGGAAAATCTAGGGTGCAGTATATTAAATTGTGTTTGTACATGTATCAGACACGTTTAAATAGAAAAAAAAAGACGTAACCTTTCCTATAAATCGATTAAGTCGCGCACGAGTTATCTACCCAAGTAGACTGTGACGTCATCTATAGGATATCCCATATGATTCAGTACAACTGCAACCACACATAACATGCATAAAGCAGACGTTTTGTAAATGTAAACTGCAAAAAAATCATTGAAAGACCAAACTAAAGTATAATTGCCCCGTTTTCGTGTAACATTTTTTATTTTTATATATATATATATTTATTTATTTTAATATCATATTGAGAATCCCGACAAGTCGCTCTTGATTTTCATGACCCCTTTCATCGATGCCGTGTTTTAACACCCCGGCAATACATTCACGTTTGTTCAGTATAAAAAAGTTACATTTCGTATAAATAAGTTTCGTAAATCTGAAAAGTTATTTGTCGTAGACATATCAGAGCATGCATGAGCTGCATCCGGGTTTTTATTGTATGGGGGATAATAAACACAATCTACCATTTGTGAAAAGAAACAGTTTTAAAATGACGTTTTATGAACATAAACTTTATTTTGGCTTCGTTTCCTTTTTAATTTAATCGCCGTTATTTGCGGATAGACGTGTTTTATTCAATAATAACGAATGACGAAAAGCGTATTTGCAAATTTCATGACCCGTTTGAGCAGCCGTAGATCAGGCGCATTCGAGTTTTCCTATCGTGTATTTAAAGGTCTAGTATGAAAGCCATAACCGCATCGCGCTTCCGATCTGCCGCGCCAGAAATCAGTCTTCTTTAACAACTGATGTATTTCTAACTAAAATTACAAAGAAACAAATAGTGCTTCCACTAGTGGAAGTCTGGGGGTCTGTGACTTTTAAAACTGAATGCCAGGAAGTCAGTGACTTCCAATTTTTATCATAACCTACCATTTATAAAGTAAATATTGACTTAAATAATGAGTTGAATTTGTTGTAATACTGGTATTTCATCCATTAATGAAGGAGAAAGCAATATAAATATGGACATTCTGGAAGAAACCAAGTCTATCCTTTAGCATGACTTCCAAGTGACAAACCTTGGAAGTCATATGACTTCTTGATTTTGATGGTTAGTGCTAGCACTGAACAAAATACAATGAGAACAAAAAACTACGTTTTCGAAGTTGAACAAAAAATCAGACATACCCCTTATCTTTTTGAATTTGTATACTAAGTCATCATAAAATTCTGGTTCCGAGAGGCCTTCATGTGAAAGTGGCTTTAACCTGACATTGAGTTTTGAAACCAATTCATTGCATCGGCGATAAAATTTTCTAGATAAGGAATTATTTCGATGCAGGCTTATCTTGATACTCATTCGCTCAATTGCACACACGCTCACTCATTCACAAACTCACGAATTCACTCCCTTAGCAATTGGGCAAAAAGAAGTCAGGGAACATCATGAAAATATGAGGCAGAAAAATTTAAGAAATAGACTTTTAATAAGTGTTCCCCCGGTTACAGCTAGCTCCTGGTGAGGTATCGGTATTTTTGCAGTTCAGTCTTGCCATTAAATCTTACTTGTGGCAAATAAACTAGGATATCGAAGTTGTATGAAAATGAGTAAGGAAAACATCAGTTTTGGCCATGGTGCCGCATGGTTATATATCTATGCGCCAGTCATTTGTATCCACAGCCCTCCCCCCCCCCCCCCTTTAGAAACGGAATTTTTACATTTCAGAGACCTGTAATGATTAGCGGATGGTAACAACCTTGCTCTTATTTCGACCCTATACTACAGAAAATCTCACAGGGTAAAGGACCCCAATCTTAAAACTCTGGCACTATGGAAACAATTAAAATATAATTGCCCTGCACCTTGGTCCGGCTATCCCAGCGCCATTGTATTATTGTAGGCCCGGAACGTCCCGTTACCATAGTCTAGCTGCAGTTGCAGTTATCCGTTGCGGGATTATTGGGTTGCCCTTTATTGTCCACCATTTTGAAGGACTTATTGAATCAACAACCCAACAAACTCTATTCGTTTATTATTTTTCCGTTCATTCCTGGCGCAGCCCATCTTCGTAGGTTGGGGTGAGGATGCAAATGACAACAGGCCGAATTGACCCGGACGAGTTGAATGGCGGCCGAGTTGACCCGGGAGCCGTGAAGCCCCCAGGCTTACAGAAAGCAGGCCGAGTTGACCCGCTTCTTCCATGACATACTATCGCCAGACAATAGTTGTAATCGAACTCGACCAAGGCTGATCACGATAATCCTCTCGGGAATTCATGTTTTGTCCTTGCACAAGACACATTTACCTTACAAAAGTACTGATAATACCCAGGAAGCGGTGGATCCGTCCTGACATGACTAAAAAGTTGTTCTTTAAAAACGAATTTCATCTTCGACAATTATCTTTTTTAAAGATGTTTCTTGTTTCCATTTTTCCGACATTCAGATATTAACTACGCATTATTACCGAACAGATTATAGCGCTGATATTTATGGTTTCTTGTGCGATACATCGATCTAAAAGCATCAGCATCCAGACAGTTTTCCGTAAGTTTGAACCCGAGGTTGAATTTATATCATTTTTTCCATCTCTTACTTATTTTCGGTATTATTTATTTGATCGTTTTCATTCTTAAAGCTGCCGTCCGAACACGTGTCTAGGTAATACACAATCATAGGTGTTTGTTTATTGCGGCAATGCGCGCAATTCGGTGATTACACACAAACGATTTCCGTGTCAGCACACTTTGTTGTCATTTTTAGCGTGTGTCTGCTTTATAATCAGCTAATCGTTCGTTTTGTATCTTTTGTAATAACGGTCTGAACATCTTCCGCGATTTTTTTTTCTTTTCCTTATGTTTTGGAAGCTGTACTGGTGATACATACTCTTTCGATTACGGTAATTTTGGGCCGAAATTTTAGTGGGAAATCTTTTAGTTTTATGTCAAATTCCCAAATGCTTTAAGTTATAAAGCTTATTTTCCGACAAAGAAAGAGCTAAATATAGTTGGAATAAAATAGTTGTCTTAGTCTTAACCGTTGAATGTTAGTTTTGAATATACGGAAAACCGGCATTTATTTGGTTACACAATGAAAAACAACAGCCTATCCTATAGATGACGTCATAGGCGTTGCAAGGGACAAAACTCGAACAGACTCTGAATTATAGGAAAAGTGTATAAATCAGCATGAAATGAGACCTGTAACCATTGGATCTCTTTGTGAAGTCAAACGTCGTCTGCTTCCACAGACCGTTGCACTTATGTCTGTTAATGTACATAAAACTTATAGCTTATCTGCTACAGCACCTTCCGTTGTTTATCCGTGTAAAACTTAATCTTTCTGTCGGAATTATGCTTTGAGTCCCTAAAGCTTTTTTTTTTTACTTTTTTAATTCCAAAGGGAATTCAAGAATTAGAACGACCTGTAACTGAAACTAACATACTACAGTTTTCGGCTGTAAGACGAGGGCTCGACTAAATTGTATTTTCGAACCCACCGCCCTGGTCTCTCAAATTGGTAATTATTGATTATTATAATAAAATTGGTTGCTGAATTTGCCGATTATCTAACGGAATAAAGCACAATTATGATAACCTTCCTTGTCGATCGTATAAATTAACATTGCGATTTATTCCGTAGAATTTTTCTGTTCCGTTCCATTCCGTTCCGTTCCGCTCCTCTTTAAAAAAGTACCAGAAATATTTAATTCGCTCGTGTGTTATTCAGATATTAGATAGGTTTTCCTCTTCCAAAATCAATCCCATAAAACCTTTGTCGGATCTAAGTTTTTGGGATATTCCAAAGCAATCCCATGACTCTAGATCCGTCTAATAAGACGGATCTAGATTTTGGGATCGTTTTGGGAGGGAAAAATAAGACGGATCTAGATTTTGGGATCGTTTTGGGAGGGAAAATATTATAGTTTATTCTCTTCCTAAACAAACCCATATATCTTGATCCGTCTTATAAGACCGATCTAGGTTTTGGAATCGTTTTGGAAGGAAAAAATCTTCGCTGCATGGCGGAATTAATACAGCAGACACTTGCAAGCAGCCGAAGAACTTTCTACACCTAATCAAATCCATCCTAATTGTACGATAAGTGTACACGAAGCTTCTTTTCATGGTTTTATAGTTGGACTTTCAATTGTCTATGTAGTTTGTATCCAAACCCGGTTCATTTGTGCTTTGAGTTTCATGTGCTACTATGAACATATAGGTAAATGTACTTTTATGAATTGTAGAATATGGCTTATAGTTCTACATGTATGTATTTGTTTGTCAAAAAATAATAAAAATGAAAAAAATAACGTTCTAGATACGAAATACATAGAGAGAACAATGAAAATAACGTCAACAAAAAACTTATAGAAGAAGCGGATGCAGTGTAAAAACTTTTGAAATGGAGAGTTTAAGGAAAAGTATATTTTTGATTCAAAATCGTTTCATGTTTTTAGCCATTAAAATTTCACGATGTATTAATGTGGAAAAGAATACTTTTTTACCGTTTGTAACAAATGCGTATATCAGCTGAAACTCATTTGAGCCGCGACACAACAAAACAAACAACGCACCATACATGTATGCACCCAGCGAAGACTCAGAGCAGAATAGGTATCCGCCTAGTCTGATCAGAGTCCGCTGCCCGCATGGAGATAGCTTAGACCCTTTGCAGCTCTTTACGCGCACAGCGAAGACTCTGATCAGACTGAACGGATGCCCAGGCTTATCTGAATCTTCGCTGGGTGCACATGCCACTGTGCTGGTTTTGTCGTGTCTCGAATCATTTTCCATGTAACAAAAGATGATCTCTTTTGTTCATTTTTGCTTTTAAAACTAATGATACTGCGTCACTTCAGAAACACGCGGAAGATGTATTAGACAGATAAAATATAAACTATTTTAGTCAAACCTTTTTAAACGGTTAAAGACATTTTACTCTGTTATACAGAACACTTTCCAACTCGTTTGAGAGCTGTTTAGCCATTTTATGTCATTACATGTTACCTTACATAACCAGTGACTGATTATTAGGGTCCCGGATTCGATACCCAGTCCGGCCAAATACTTTCGTTTCTCCTTCCGCTGATTCAAGAAGGGCAGTTGTCAGTTACTGGCGAAAGTATGTGCACTTAGTACTGGTTAACCGCTTAGGAGGTCTAAGCCTGTCCAGGAATATATAGTGTGATTAGGGTAACTGACCGTCCCGACATACCATAGCTATTCACCGTGGGCGTCAAGCAACGAAACAACAACAACTGATTATTGCAATAATACCCGTTGGCTCCTGTTTTCCCCTGACCTCCATCAGCATCCTCATTTTAAAACATATTTTATGTGTTGTTGCTTAACGTCCATGGTAAACAGTTATGGTCATGTCGGGACGGTCAGTTAACGTAACCACACTATTCCTTGGCAAGGTTAGGCCTTGTAAGCGGTTAACCAGTACTGAGAGCACATACTTGCGACCGTAACTGACCCGGCTGGCTGAAGGAAGAGAACCAATCTCCACGAAAGCAAGTGGCCGGACCGAGTATCGAACCCGGGACCTCGTGCACTTAAATCAGACGCGCTATCGACTGTGCTACGACGCCCGGCTTCAACCTTTCAAACGAATGGTGATACCGAGTGACTCCGGAAATTAATTAACTGAAAATGCCAGACGAAGACTCTAATAACAACGGTAGATAACTAAACAAACTCTGCCGTGAAACATCAGAGCATGTAACAAGTAGCGAAGCCTGGCTTTTAAAAGATCAATTTTGTACCGTCTATATTCGTGATATTGCAAAATTGAGTGCTTCAGACCTGTTCAGTTGTTCATTTGTATCTATTCCGGTGAATGCACCGGTAGGTAATTCGTTTTTTTTTACATAATTTTACTGACAATTAAAGGTATCTAGATCACACAGACTATGACAGTTCTACAGTGAAATGAAATCCAAATAAGCCGAGAAAACCAACAAAGTGTCTGTGCACCTAACGCAGGCTCAGATCAGCCTGGGCATCCGCTCAGTCCGACCAGACTCTTCGCTAAGCGCTTAAAGGGTAGCTAAGGGTCTAAGCTACCGTCATGCGGACAGCAGAGACTCTCATCAGATTTGGTGGCTGCCCAGGCTGACCTGAGTCTTCGATGGACGCGCATGCCACTTTGTTGGATTTCGCGTATCGCGGCTCAAATAACATTGCGCTTATGTTCAGCGCAATAAAGTAATGTGGCCAAATTATGATGAGAACGATTCGTTTACATTTACCCTCCTTGGTGAAGAAACGACGGAGCCGAAAACTAAAACGTATACGTGGAGAATGACCACGGTCTTTCCACACTGCTATGTTGGAGGCCAACTCATAGCACTGATGACACGTGAGTGTCTCATCAGACCCTTATCATGCCTGTCTTTGGCTTGGTACATTGTAAATTAAAAGGCAGAGGTTTTAAGAAACATTATAATATCAGACAACAGCAAAAATGATATCTGAATAATATATATTACACTGTGTAATCTTTAACAAATTTGATACGTAATTAATGATAATAATAATTACGATAATGATATAAATAATAATAATAATAATAATAATAATTATTATTATTATTATATTTAGCAGTTTCACAAGACAATAGGTTCCTTACAGATTGTGCGAAACGAGCAAACACATAGAAAAATTGGCATATACACATACAGAACAGAGTCTCCTCCCGTTTTATGTTATGAGTTAAATACATTTATCTTTTATATGCATTCATCAATATGATACAGCAGATGCTTATCGGACTGCTTGGATGTGTTGGCTCATCTGCGTCGTCTATCAGTTGCGCATGCCGAAATGAACCCAGTTCAGCAACCATGTTCAAATTTAGTTTTCAAATTCAAAGAACATTCGGTTATAAACGGGAGTTTATCGTTCCAAAATGAAAAATATACATAGATATGTAAATCAGTATAAACACGGTATAAATGGTATAAATGACACGATATAAATGACTTGAGAATAATTATCTGAAGTTTCAGTTGAAAGAATTCCAGTTTGTTAATGAAATGTCATTGAAAATTTGGCAGAGCGAGGCATACACACTGATCACCGTGCCCCGGTACCAATGGTGTCATAGAATTTAAGAATTCATATTGAAGTCTAGTAGTGACGTTATCGATATGTAATTCTGCCAAGGTGCTAAACACAACATTTGATAATTCCATAGTTGATATGGTAACAGATCGCACTTACAATTCGAGAGGAGCACGGTGTATACCATGCTCCTGTCAAATTTTAAGAGAGATGCTACCTGAATTTCATACAATGGAAATGAAGTCAGAGTTTCTCAAACAAATGCTTATTCTCAAGTCCTTTAATTCCGTGTTTATTGTGTATTTAAGCTATAAAATAGATTACTCTTCCAAAAAAATGAGAGACCCTGTCTTATTACTGAAGAAATACTGAATATGAAATATTACTCGAACTTAAATGATACATACCTTGGTAAGATAATTTCGTTTTAATCTCTCCAAGTTTGAACCAACAGATATCGCGCCGGAAAAATGGTATTACTGGCAAAATGTAGTAACGTTACGGGTGAAAAATCCTTGGATTAACCCTCTGCTAGTCATAAAAATATACACTAAACTTCACTTTTTATTCATATACACAACTAACTCAGTAATAAGGAAATTTAACATTGCACCCTATGTATATCAAACTAGCCATATGAGCCGCGACACGTGAAAATTAAGTTGCATGCGTGCCCAGCGAAGACTCAGATCAGCCTGGGCATCCGCCCAGTCTGATCAGAGTCTTCGCTGTCCGCATGGAGGTAGCGTAGGTCCTTAGCTACCCTTTAAGAGCACAGCAAAGACAATGATCAGACTGATCTGATGCCCGGACTAATCTGAGTCTCCGCTGGGCTCACTTGCCACTTTGTTGGCTTGTCATGTTGCGGCTCATATGTAATCGAAGGCCAACTACATCCTCCTGTCATCCTTCTACTTTCCGCTATGCATAGCCAAGTAATAAACAAGGGGTATATTGAATAAAACAGGAGCTCGAGGGTTATTAAAATGAAATGAGACAATTGAGATAGCACGGCAAACCGCATAAATAAAAATACATTAAATTTTTGGAATCTTATCATCTTTCAGTTGTTCAAATATAAATCAAAAGGATTGCAAGATACTAGCTTTTGCCGTGATATTAAAATATTCTGTGATTGTGATCACGATTTTGTGACGTTGGCAAAAGCAGTGCGGTCAAGTTGAATCGGTACACAGCTATCATTTCCCTTGACGTTTACAAAAGGCGATTATTCTTCCTGTTTACTTCCCCGTACATGTACAACAAAGCAATTTTATATAAGTTGTACCCTTAAAAGGAAGGAATTTCTTTAATGGGAAACTGTTGTTGTTTTCTTCCTCTTCTTCTTCTTCTTCTTCTTCCTATTATTATTATCATTATTATTATTATTATTATCAAGTTTTAGGGAAATGTAACAAATGAGCCGCGACACGAGAAAACCAACAATGTGGTTGTGCGCCCAGCGCAGACTTAGATCAGCCTGGGCATCCGCCCAGTCTGATCAGAGACTTCGCTGTCCGCATGGAAGTTGCTTAGAGCTTGAGCTACCCTTTAAGCGCTTAGCGAAGAGTCTGATCTAACTGGGCGGATGCCTAGACTGATCTGAGTCTTCGCTGGACGCACAACCACTTTGTTGGTTTTGTCGTGTCGCGGCTCAAATGTAATTTATATGACTTGACAGTTTATCCATATTTGAAGCCAAAGATCAATATCATTATTTGACCTTTGACCGAGTCGCTCATATTTAAACATATTCATTCATTTTTCCTCCAGGTAACTGAGACGACTGAATAAAATTTTATTCGGAGCCCATGGGCCAAGGAAATAGAATTATGTTTGAATAGTTATGGTCATTAACCAGGATGGCCGTCATGCCCATATAAAAAAATATATATAAAAAAAAAAACATTTTTTCTGCAGATCCATATGGCCCATGGCACTGAAAAAGGTAAACTTCATTTGAGATTCTTATGCGATTGATGATTCTTTGAACTCTTTTTCATGCAGGCTTCATGGATTTTGTTTGGTAGAATGAATGGAATAGTAGAAATTCCAAAATTAGAAGCCTACTATGCTTTTTTACCGTTAAAAGCCATTGGCCAGTTTTACACTGTTTTCAGAGCTGCAAATGTCTATGGAACCTATAAATAGAGGATCTTATATGTGTGCTCATGTATTACAGAATTTATTAAACGAGTTGGGGGAAAAGATAAGATGCGGGGCTATGCCGAGCATCTTATCGGTTTCCCCCAACGATTTTAATAAATTCAGTAATACAGAAGCACAATTGCAAGATTCTATTTATCATGTGCCACTAAAATCGCATTTTATTAGCCAATTTTGCACTTAAACATCATGATTTCGCCTTTAGAAAACGAGACATTTTTATGGACGTCAACGCATAACGTTACGACGTAATTTGCATATCTAATTAACTAGTTGATTATCGTTTTTAATGCATGGCTTTATTATACTCTCAGATGCGACGTCAAAGGATAAAATAAAGTAAAAAGTTAGGAAATGATCAGGAATTAATACAGCCAGGTCCCATATCCCGCCCTAAAAACCAAAACAAAAAGAAGTATGATACTACATAAATTGACAAAAGTGCATGAAAAACACACACGGTATACCGAATGAACAGCTCTTTCCCAAACAGATAATCACTTAGCCATCTCAGTTGAAAACAGCAGTAACAGCTATTTTCACCTTTTTCTATAATTTAAATTACAAAACGAAATAGAAAGCTTAGTGAGCAACTATACAGGTACCTTTGTACAGGAAGACCACAGACAAGCGGAGATCAATATGGAACATTGAGGGAAAGCAACAGATGTGACGCTTTTGAGCGATCGGTGATAAATAAGTGGGGTGGAGAGGGGCTTAAACTAGTTTTACCGGATCGAAATCTTCGCCTTCTGCCCATACACTCCTTAGTGATTATATAGAAAACAAAGAAGCGTCATTTGTCTATATAACCGCTTAGGAGAGTATGGACTTTCTTAGGTAACAGCCCAATGGACACACAGTTTCGAATCAACATTGACTCAACCTTGATTCAACAGGGTTGATTCAATGTTGATTCAACGTTATGTGCCTACTGGGAGTTTGACTTCGTTGGAGCATCAACTTCACCTCACTTTCTCTAACAGCGACATCATGTGATAAATAATGTCATAGTATGATGCTTAATGTATGTTAATCTCCTACGGAGGAAATAAAGAATTAATTAACTGTATAATTTACAATTTGAACCAATAGTTATTTTACGTAAAATTCATATTTGTTTTTTTCAAAATATGAGACAAAGTCTCATGTTATATAGATGCACTATTAATGTGATGTGCAGGTGTTTAAATGGCTAGTTTAGTCAACGATTCAGCCTAATAATAGGTTTATTCTATACTATATATTTAATGGTTTCCATGTTCATGTGTCAGGCGTCTTGCATTGGCGGTGTCTGCACAATGTATATGAGAACGACTTTTTTGAAGTTGCTACGTATTAGATACAGAAATCATTTTTTCTGAGATTGTCATTCATATAAACTTTACCGGCTAGTCTCAAACAAAGGTTTCATAATTGCTCGTGGTTTCCTTAAATTTCTGTATTTTTCTTTAGATTTAAAGATAAAATTGTTTCGGTATGAGAAAAAAATGATGTTTGTATTTTGATTAGGTTACTGAAATATACGTCACGATCCGTATCTTAGACAATACGGAGACATTGCTACAATAATAGCTATTCAAACCGCTTGGCTTTCTTATATTGATAATATCTATGTTCCTATCTATGTTCCCTGATGTAACATGATATGTCGACGAACTTATTTCTTTGTTAACATGAGCTCTTTGCTACAAATTATTGCATTGGTTTATAATGTGTAGTAAGACAATATCATATTTGCTTCGTTAAAATTTTCTAATTAACTTTGTTTTATTTAGAATCGACAGTTAATACAGCTGTGACGTAATTATATGTACAGGTGCGTCACAGGTTCGGTTACACACTTATAGAGTAAGCAATCTACAAATGAGCCGCGACACGACAAAAACAAAAAAGTGGCAAGAGCACCTAGCGAATACTCCGATCAGCCTGGCATCCTCTGGACAATGAAGCCCTTCCGAAGCAAGTTTAACTCTTAAAGAAAAGAGTTTGTCCAAAAGTCTCTCCTTAAACGGTTGATCGCACTGAAAGGGTGGCAAAGATGAAAATTGTGCAAATGCTTCCCGCGGAACTTTGCCCGTTCACCATAATTATTCCTCAGTAATGTAAGTCAAATACAAGGACAAGTATTGAAAGATAGCTACTCAAGCCTGTTGTCATTTTCGAAGACGACAAGCAATGATAACGTCTTCAGCACGCACTGTCAACGTCTAAATTTCGGAAGGTCGGTCAGCGTGATAGAACATTATATGTCACTGTGTATTGTGTACTAGCTTGTTATAGTAGGCGTTGAGAATACACTGTACTGTTACATCTATCTATCTATCTATCTATCTATTAAGATCTATCTATCTACCTACATTTACAACCCTTTCAAAAAATTACACAACGATGAGCCGATCGTTAAACTAACTATCCTAAATACCTGACCATCCATAAGCAGAATGTGTTTTTTAATTAACTCTTTAAGCCCCAGTGACGCATTTAGCAAAATTTACAAACAGCGTAGATCCTGATGAGGCGGCTCATAATGAGCCGTCTCATCTAGATCTACACTGTTTGCCCTCTAGTCTTTGAATTCTCAATATAAAAAGTCTTGGACAAGGCATTTTTTTAATTTTTGCAGACGTAAATTTTGTCGTCTGCTTTTTGGTACTGAAAGAGTTAATAGCTGTGCCGACCTATGAATGGGGTATCAAAGCAAAGGTGAATAATCATTAGCATTATGTAAATGCTCGATTGCCAGGGTTTCATATTGTAAGGTCTAAACTTGATGATCCAACGTCATGACTGTTTCAAACTTTCTAGTCATTGTACCGTTTGCTATACGGAATACCGCGGAGTCACGGATTATGCCTTATACATGTACGAACAAAAAGTCACTCTGGAATTATTTAAGTCCTTCTCAGAATTGGAAAATAGAGCTTCGTTTTTATGTACAATTATTGTCTTAATTTAAACAAAAATATTATCATGATTTCGTCTATCTTAGCCCAATGTTCGTTAGGAAAGAAAATTTGCCCTTTATTTTCAGGTGGAAATTGAAGGTCACTACGAAGCCTAATAGGTCGGAACAAGCTCTTCTCGTCCATAACGTACATAAATCAGGTCCTTGCGTATATGCCTTACTCTCTAGTGTTTTTTTTTTTCTCTAGGAATCAAACAAGCCCAGCGGGCACATGACTTCAATATGACGTCAATACAACGTTATTGAAACGTCATAAAAAATTAAAATCTTAAAAAGTTCCTTCAAGAGCAGAGAATACATACAGAAGTAGGAACATAGGCCAGACTACGTAATTTCGGCTAATAAAGCCTCGTCAGTGACCCTGACAATATCTGGTGACGAAACCAGAAAAAAGTATACTGTAATTTCATAATTTTAATTGGGCAGTCGATTCAAAGACTGATTCGTTTCAAAAGGATCAAAATAATATAAACGACGATGATCTAGAATAATATTCATCATCGATCTCAAATTTTAGATTTCTCAGAATCTATCCTCCGATCTCAAAGGATGTAAATAAAATATAATCTGCACTATGGATGATGTACGGGGAGACTGCAAGGAAGAATTAGCACCTGCGCGATTCAGTGTCTACCGTGTTTGTATCTGAAGATTCTGCTAAATGACAGTGACTTTTGCGATACCAAAAATGGATCTGATTTGTAGCTGTTCAACCCTACCACGAGATTTTTTACGCTGTCCACCTTGCTTGTTCTGTCATAGAGAATGATGTTATTAAGTAGTATTAAACGTGTACATCAATATTGTCTCAAGTTAATCAGTAAACAAAACATAGCTAATTTACGTACTTTTCATTAATCAAACTGTATAGAATACCCACAGCAAACAATTAAGTTGTATCAATATGTTAATCAAACAATGGGCGATCAAGTTTTAAAGTTGGTCAATATCGTTGTCAGTCAGACCGACATGCATGCAGGAGAAAAAAAAACATTGCGTAGAAAGGTTGAGAATATTCAGTGGGAGGGGCGGGGGAGGGTTCTTATGTAGGCTATTTTCTATTCTATTCTATCCCATAACCTTGCAAGGTGGTTGGGGTACCACAGATAACTTCAAAACAATATCCCTTTCTACCTTGTCCTTTTTCCAGCTGTCCCAGTCTATTACTGTCCGTTCTTTAATATTGTCTTTCCTCCTCTTCTGCTGTGTGCCTACGTCTTGTTACCTGGTACTTTTTATTATTCTCTGTATTTAGAAGAAAAAAAATATTATATAATTGGCAAGTTTAGAAAAGCAAAGGGGTCTGAGGCATTTATTACTGACTGATTTTAATAATACTCTGCTGGACGACTGTATGTTTTTATTATTATAATTATTATTTTATTATTGCGGTAACGGTTCTCAAGTTTTGAAATTATGATGTACTTTATAAGAAGACCTACATCATTTTAACTATGATATTTTTCACTTTGTTGCAACCATAACATGTGCTGAAAAATGCCTACAGTCCATTATAATTGCTTTACATGTTCTCTGATTGTCATTCTTTTTTACTTTTCTTTTTTTTTTCTCATTCTTTTGTAATCGTGATGCTGCGGTCTTATGATCAGACATCATTGCATTTAAATGTCTGGCTTGACAATAATACAACCTCACGTCAGTATGAAATTATGACGGATCGGGTGGAATTAAACGTTTAAACAGCTTTGGATTAAACGCCTTTTAACATGCCAGTCGGTCATTAAGAAACCATATTGATAATAGAGTTGTCTAAAGTCTCTGATTTTAACAGTTAAAATAAGGCTGTTAATGGTATCTTTTCAAATCAACCGCCGTTTTGGCATAAAAGCTGCATTCGCTCATTTAGACAACAGTTTTGGTACTGAAGTGACTGTACGAAATTGAACCAACGCTGAATCAACGTTGGTTCAATGTCATGACGTTGACTCAACGGTAAATTATTGTTGATTCAACGTTGTGAGCCTGCTGAAATGCTTCCCTGACAGACTTTTCTTTTTTCAAGAGTGACCTTACTTTAGAAGGGCCCGGTTTGTCAAGAAAGCAATCATTTAGTCCACAGTATTATTTTCCTCTGTAGAAATGACTGAAAAACAGGTTGGTGTCCCCATGCGACTCAGTATAAGTTACAATTAGTCTGCTAATTGCTCGCACATGCTACTTACAGATATCTTGACAGTTACTTAACATAATTGAGCTGCGACACGAGAAAACCAACAGTGTGGTTGTTCGCCCAGCGCAGACTCAGATCAGCCTGGGCATCCGCCCAATCTGATCAGAGTCTTCGCTGTCCACATGGAGGTAGCTTAGACCCTTAGCTACCTTTTAAGCGCTTAACAAAGACTCTGATCAGACTGGGCGTACGCCCAAGCTGATCTGAGTCTCGCTGGCTGCACAACCACATTGTGTGTTTTCTCGTGTCGCGGCTTGCAATTGCATGACGGTGTTTCATTAACCTTATGAAACTAGCAGAAATCTAGCTTTGTCATTTGGAGTTAATTGCTCTAGGTGATAAAAGACAAAGAAAATCGAAGATCTGATAGTAATACATTCCATCACAAATGAAGATATCCGAAATGGGTACAAAGCCTTGAAATAAAATTGATTGAATGTTGATTCAATGCTATGATGTTGAATGAATATTGGTTGCTGGAACATTGTATGTTAATGTGGCTCGGTGGGAGACTCCTTCCATGCAACAATCCGTGAAAGTGGCCCCTACCCCTACTTGCAACGGTTCTGTCTCAAGAACCGCGTCAGAACTACATGTATTCAACATATGACAGCGATGCCCACTATCTACTGGTACTTCAGCTTCAAGGTTTTGAGTTGAAAGGCACAGAGGAAGGTATATATATACACAGAGCTTTCATAAAGTAACATTTGTTTTGAATTATTTTTCTTAACAAAATATTTACTTCGCCCGGAAAATATTTTCCTTTTGTTGTGGTATATTGGCAAAGGAAGAAAGAAAGCTGTGACCTTCATTTTGTCTTTAAAACCAGTTTGTTGAACTTACACCTACTTTCCACGCTGTAACACGATATAGGAATAATGCCAACAAACTTATTTAGTCATTGACTGCACGTCATCCTAAAGCTATAATTGGCCTTCTGTGGCATATTGTTTTCTTGACTAACTCCTTGTTGTAATATTATATCGAATAACTACAGAGCTTATCCATTTTCTTTATATAATAGATAAATACAAAGAGTCACATGTGACGTAGACACATGTAAATGCATAAAAAGGTAAATTTTATCGTTGTATTTCAATTCTGTTATCGACGTTCTCCTCAAACCTCAGCGGAACGGATCCATATCCGCAGTAACGGGGCGCCGAGCGTCTGTCCTCTGTATAAGGTAAACGTGTATTCATCCACGTTTTATACCACATTTGTTTTTGCAAAGGGGAAGTCATCTTCCCGGAACTCAAACAGGAAATTAGAAGTTGTCTCTCTTTGAAAAAATGGTGAAACAAGCACAGTGGCGTTCCCATACACCTTAAATACAAGCATTCGGAAACTAAAATGATTAATTGAAACATTCGGAATGCCGCTCGGCCAATTCCGTGACTCAACGGAATTTGACGAGCGCTGATCCGAATGTAATTGAACAGGGCATTGAAAGCATAGTCCATTTTCTGCTTAATTTGAACATTATTGAAGGTTTGGATGTGCGTGTTCAAAGATCATTAGTAATATAATACTATGTTTACATTTGTTGTTTGTCAACATAACAATTAAATGCAGTTTCAAAATAATCATTGTTGTAACTCAACCCACTGCTTTTCATAGAAATTATAATTAAGAAACAGGTGCATCATATCATTTTGCCGCAAAGCTATTTTTTCGGATGCACAAATACTTGATTAGACTTTCCCTGCTTTAATGATACGGTTGCGTTTACTTGTGATAGAAAGCTATATCTGCAGGTGTATCTCTAACTGTTTAAACACCAAAACATATATAACAGTAGGTAAAATTAGAGAAACCTGTTTTGTAGCAGAGACGAAATGTATAAAACTGCACTGAATGCAATGCAGTGAGATGTAGAATAGACGAAATATAACAAAATGCATTTAATGTTATGTCATCTTATGGAGCAGGGGCATAATATATTAAATGCATTTAGTGTAATGGCGTCTGAAGTAGCAGAGATCAGAAATGTCAAAATGCATTTAAATGTATGGCGTTTGATGTAGCAGAGGCGAAATTCATCAAAATGCAATAAATGTTATGTCGTCTGATGTCGCAGAGACAGGAAACATCAAAATGCATTCAAATGAATGCCGTCTGATATAGCAGAGACATTAAGTATCAAAATGAAATTAATGTATGCAATTAGTTTTACGTTTTCTGGTGTATATCAAAAAGCAAGTAATGTTGTGTCGTCTGATGTAGCAGAGACAGGAAACATCAAAATGCATTCAAATGAATGCCGTCTGATATAGCAGAGGCATTAAGCATCAAAATGAAATTAATGTATGCCGTAAGATGAAGCAGAGACGGAATATATCAAAATGCATTTAATTTTATGCCGTCTGATGAAGCAAAGAAAAATATAGTTATCTAAATACATAGAATGTAGCAGGAAAAATGTAGCAAAATGCATTTATTGTTACGCCCTCTGATGTAGCAGAGACGAAATGATGCTGATGATTGCTGATTTTTAATAATTTATATATTATATTAATTATACTAACTGGTCATGTCAATATATTTCTCATGATTAAGTACTTATCCAAAATATTTGTTTTTATTGCACCATAAAACTGAAAAGATGACCTTCATTAAGAAACTGATTTGAAAATATACCGGGAGATACACTTCAAGACAATATAATACAAATAGTATGCAAGGCATAGCTCTGCTTTTCCCCAGCCCTATCTCATTTTCTTTTCTTTTACTGTTACTTTATCAGAGCAAGCTTAACCTATAGGACTTACAAGCTTACAAGCTGTTAGTTTTGTTTATATCGGAGGAGGAATACAGCGGTACAAACTTTTGACTGTCTAACCTTTGTCGTATTATTCCCCAGAGACATTCTGGCATTAATGCATAAACATTAATATTGTCCCTGGTCAAACAAGTAATACAGTTAATTGACTATCAATATTGTGTACTATAAAACAAACGCATACCTTTCCAACAAAAATATTAGTTAGATGCCGAGGGCTGGTAAAGGCTAACAATCGAAATTATATAGAACGATATACATCTACACGTGCGAGTACGAGTACACAGTTAATAACATACAGATGGTGAACAAAAGCATTCGTTAAATCATAACGTTGTCGTTAACCAGTGCATTTCCACTTTTGCTGAAAAATTAATTATCTGAAAAGCATAAAATGTGCGATCATGAAATTTATGATAATGTGTAGTTAATATACGAAATATTTTTGTATGTTTGTGATCTCTAGTTGCAGAATTGTGATTGTTTTAAGATTCCATAAATAAAAAAAAACTGTTTCCATAGACATCAGTGATGATATTAGCAAAATTTAGCACAAGAAAATACCTAAATGAGGTTAAAAAAGTGCCAAATAGTATCTACAGATATCAAGAAAGCAATACATCTACTAATCATGGGCAACTTTTTTCCTCAGCCCCGTTTAATCTACCTGTAAACGACGATATCGCGTGAGCTTGAAATAACATTAAATTAGCTAGGACATTGACAGTTTTTCTCCATTTTTGTCTTCCTTGAATAAAAAATGAAAAATGTTGTGTTAGGTCAATATAGTGCACTTTTTAGCTGCACATAGATATTTTTTTCAACCTTTTTAGTTTACATTTAATGCGGTCATTTTTGCTCTGATTAATATGGCCATCATTTCCTAATGGTATATAGGAAAAATTGAGAAAATGAGCAAAACGTTACTCAGTTTTCTACGTTTTTCTTAAAGCACGCATCTAAAGTACAAAATGTTGTGTTATCCTAGTATTCTACACTATCTTACAAATCTTTTATATATTTTGTAGGAAAATCAAAGAAATATTAGTGCTGTCATTTTTTACAAACTTAATACTATCCTACATCAAAAAACTGAATTTTCAGTACCGTGCGTGACTATATCAAGGTGAGGAGAATTGTTGGGGACGATTGCACAAATAATTAAGCTAGATATTCGTGCAATTTTATGTAAAATGCACCAAAGTCAATGGTAACGTCACGCTTTAACGGACACTTTTGTCCACCCATTGTATCTCGTAACGGCAGTTTCAGAATTGAGCATAGTTTCCAAATATGTGTTTAATATACATTTACGGGTGATGTCTGCCCTTTACGTTACCAGATGTTTGGCTTCTGTCTCTCTGCACATCGTTCTCTGTTAATTGGGAGTAATTCCCGATCAGTAGATATTACTAAAAGGTATAGCAAGGGCGGGATAAAATGTTATGTCCTGCGATAGCTGGTCATTCACTGACAGAGCAGCCTCGATGTGATTATCAACGGTTGCAGAATAGACCTCCAGCTGTTAGACTGATTTTGATGGTAGTATTCACACTGCTACTGCGATCAAAATGCCAACCACAATCACACAACAATGACAACTCCGGTGAAGCAATGTTTTCTTCACCATATCCTTGAATGACAACATGAGATCTTTGGAATTGCTAAAACCATCAATAACTTAATATTCGTTTTCTTAGTATTTCCCCCTTTCCTGATGTAGCCCAATTAAGTGAACAGGGAGTTCACTGGAAAATTATAACAAGAACAACTTATAATAATAATAGTTGTTATTGTAGGGACAACTTGTTCATCCGTTATGTCATACGCACATGAAAGTGGTCATGGCGGATAATTAGAAAACAAAAACAGGATTTGTCCTTGCCTACGACACGCTTACTTACCATAGGTTTACACCCGTACCAAATATAATTTAGTTCGTATATTTCTGACACAAATACATATATTTATATAAATAAACATATATATGAATATCTAAGGATTTGATTAAGACTAAGCTTATATTTAACCTCTCCTAGCTGGCACTTTAAATGTACAAACGATACATGTATAAATAACTATGAGAGAAGTAAGAATTTGAAAAATATATACTTATTAATTACATCATATGTCAGGTATGTATCGTAAGCTTAACACATAATATATTGACTATATGCGTCACACCATACGCTGTAGAAGGAAAAAAACAAAAGAAGGAGACGATGATGATGATGATACGAAGACGAATCACGGATGAAAGAGATTGCCTGGCATTACATTTAAGGTTTTTATGATGTCTAGAGCTTGTTACAACCAGATAATAGCCTTCCCTTTAGATTCCGCCGACCTCTATGATTTTATTCAATAATAAAAAGAAAGCCTCTGTTTCAAAAGGACAAAAAATGAAAGAAACCAAATATCATTTTCCCCTCAGTGGTACAGTATGTTTTTTTAGCTCACCTGAGCCGAAGGCTCAGAGGTGAGCTTATACGATGGGAGTCGAGCCGTCGTCCGTCCATGGGTCCGTGGGTGCGTACGTGCGTCAACACTTTCAAAAAAAAATATCTCAGAGACCAGTGGGCCGATCGCAATCAAATTTTATCTGAAGCATTATTTGGGTAGGGGAAAGGCTGCATTAGGTTTTGGTGCTGATCAGCTCAGAACTCTGGTTTCCATGGCAACAGATAGCTCCCATAGGGTTATAATGGGGAAAACGGCGTCATCACGTTTTCTCGACTGTTTTTGATTAGATCCTTATCATACTTGCAGGTAATGATGACATACACACGAGCTTGGATGAGTTCGAAACTTGGCCGGATTCGAGCACAGACTACGGAGTTAGCTGCCCTTGAGCGTTTGAAAAAAATCCCATAGTGTTATAATGGAGAAAACAATGTCATCACATTTTTTTAGAAAAATTTTGTCATCGCTCTAGCGCCTACATTTCTCAATGGATTTTGAAATAACTTCACACAAATGTAGGGCATCACAATACCTCGAGCAAGTTTGACTTTCAGGGTTCTGCGCTCAAGGTCAAGGTCACTGTGGCTATTTTTAGAAAATCTTTGTCATCGCTCTAGCACCTTCATTTCTACATGGATTTTAAAAGAATTTCACACAAATGTAGGGCATGACAATATCTTGAGCAAGTTCGACTTTCAGGGTGCTGCATTAAGGTCAAGGTCACTGTGGCTATTTTTAGAAAAACCTTGTCATCACTCTAGTGCCTACATTTCTCAACCGATTTTAAATCAACTTCATACAAATGTAGGGCATGACAATATCTCGAACAAGTTTGACTTTCAGGATGCTGCGCCTAAGGTCAAAGTCACTGTGGCTATTTTTAGAAAAACTTTGTCAGTGCTCTACCACCTACATTTCTCAATGGATTTTAAAGTAACTTCACACAAATGTAGGGCATGACAATAGCTTGAGCAAGTTCAACTTTCAGGGTGCTGTACCCAAGGTCAAGGTTACTGTGGCTAATTTTAGAAAAACTTTTTCATGGCTCTAGCACCTACATTTCTTCATGGATTTTGAAATTACTTGACACAAATGTAGGGCATGACAATATCTCAAGCAAGTTCAACTTTCAGGATGCTGTGCGCAAGGTCAAGGTCACTGTGGCTATTTTTAGAAAACTTTGTCATCGCTCTAGCACCTACATTTCTCAACGGATTTTATGGGTTTTTAAATAACTTCACACAAATGTAGGGTATGACAATATCTCGAGCAAGTTCCACTTTCAGGGTGCTGCGCCCAAGGTCAAGGTCACTGTGGCTTTTTAGCTCACCTGAGCCGAAGGCTCAGAGGTGAGCTTATAGGATGGGAGTCGAGCCGTCGTCCGTCCGTGCGTCCGTGCGTGTGTGCGTGCGTCAACACATTCAAACATGAATATCTCAGCAACCAGTCGGCCGATCGCAATCAAATTTTATCGGAAGCATCATTGGGGTAGGGGAAAGGCTGCATCAGGTTTTGGTGATCAGCTTAGAACTCTGGTTTCCATGGCAACAGATAGCCCCCATAGGGTTATAATGGGGAAAACGGCGTCATCACGTTTTCTCGACTGTTTTTGATTAGATCCTTATCATACTTCCAGGTAATGATGACATACACAAGAGCTTGGATAAGTTCGAAATTTGGCCGGATTCGAGCACAGACTACGGAGTAAGCTGCCCTTGAGCGTTTGAAAAATATCCCGTAGGGTTATATGGAGAAAATGGCGTCATCACGTTTTCTCAATTGTTTTTGCTTAGATCCTTATCATACTTGCAGGTAGTGATGACATACATAAGAGCTTTGATGAGTTCGAAATTTGGCCGGATTCGAGCACAGACTACTGAGTTAGCTGCCCTTGAGCGTTTGAAAAAAATCCCATAGTGCTATTATGGAGAAAACAACGTCACCATATATTTTTAGAAAACTTTGTCATCGCTCTATTGCATACATTTCTCAACGGATTTTAAAATAACTTCACACAAATGTAGGGCATGGCAATATCTCGAGCAAGTTCGACTTTCAGGATGCTGTGCCCAAGGTCAAGGTCACTGTGGCTATTTTTAGAAAAACTTTGTCAGGTTTTGGTCAAGGTCACTGTGGCTATTTTTAGAAAAACCTTGTCAGCGCTCTAGCATCTACATTTCTCAGCAGATTATAAAATAACTTCACACAAATGTAGGGCATGACAATATCTCGAGCAAGTTCGACTTTCAGGATGCTGCGCCCAAGGTCAAGGTCACTGTGGCTATTTTTAGAAAAACTTTGTCAGCGCTCTAGCACCTACATTTCTCAGCAGATTTTAAAATAACTTCACACAAATGTAGGGCATGACAATATCTCGAGCAAATTTGACTTTCAGGGTGCTGCACCCAAGGTCAAGGTCACTGTGGCTTATTTTAGAAAAACTTTGTCATGGCTCTAGCACCTACATTTCTCCATGGATTTTGAAATAACTTCACACAAATGTAGGGTATGACAATATCTCGAGCAAGTTCCACTTTCAGGGTGCTGCGCCCAAGGTCAAGGTCACTGTGGCTTTTTAGCTCACCTGAGCCGAAGCTCAGAGGTGAGCTTATAGGATGGGAGTCGAGCCGTCGTCCGTCCGTGCGTCCGTGCATGGGTGCGTGCGTCAACACTTTCAAACATGAATATCTCAGAAACCAGAGGGCCGATCGCAATTAAATTTTATCTGAAGCATTATTGGGATAGGGGAAAGGCTGCGTCAGGTTTTGGTGCCGATCAGCTCAGAACTCTGGTTTCCATGGCAACAGATAGCCCCCATAGGGTTATAATGGGGAAAACGGCGTCATCACGTTTTCTCGACTGTTTTTGATTAGATCCTTATCATACTTCCAGGTAATGATGACATACACAAGAGCTTGGATAAGTTCGAAATTTGGCCGGATTCGAGCACAGACTACGGAGTTAGCTGCCCTTGAGCGTTTGAAAAAATATCCCATAGGGTTATAATGGGGAAAATGGCGTCATCACGTTTTCTCAATTGTTTTTGCTTAGATCCTTATCATACTTGCAGGTAATGATGACATACATAAGAGCTTGGATGAGTCCAAATTTGGCCAGATTCGAGCACAGACTACCGAGTTAGCTGCCCTTGAGCGTTTGAAAAAAATCCCATAGTGCTATTATGGAGAAAACAACGTCACCATATATTTTTAGAAAAACTTGGTCATCGCTCTAGGGCCTACATTTCTCAACGGATTTTATATCAACTTCACACAAATATAGGGCATGACAATATCTCAAACAAGTTTGACTTCCAGGGTGCTGCGCCCAAGGTCAAGGTCACTGTGGCTATTTTTAGAAAAACTTTGTCAGCGCTCTAGCACCTACATTTCTCAATGGATTTTAAAATAAATTCACACATATGTAGGACATGACAATATCTCGAGCAAATTCGACTTTCAGGATGCTGTGCCCAAGGTCAAGGTCACTGTGGCTATTTTTAGAAAAACTTTGTCATCACCCTAGCACCTTCATTTCTCCATGGATTTTGAAATTACTTGACACAAATGTAGGGTATGACAATATCTCAAGCAAGTTCAACTTTCAGGATGCTGTGCGCAAGGTCAAGGTCACTGTGGCTATTTTTAGAAAACCTTTGTCATCGCTCTAGCACCTACATTTCTCAACGGATTTTAAAATAAATTCACACAAATGTAGGACATGACAATATCTCGAGCAAGTTTGACTTTCAGGGTGCTGCAATCAAGGTTTTTGATTAGATCCTTATCATACTTGCAGGTAATGATGACATGCATAAGAGCTTGGATGAGTTCGAAATTTGGCCAGATTCGAGCACAGACTACGGAGTTAGCTGCCCTTGAGCGTTTGAAAAATATCCCATAGTCTTATAATGGAGAAAACAACGTCATCACATTTTCATTTTTCATCGGATCCTCTTCATACTTGCAGGTAATGAGGATATGCATAAAAGCTTTGATTAGTTAGCATTTCGGCTAGATCCCACCAGTGACTATGGAGTACCTGCCCTGAGCTTCCAAAAAATCAATGTCACCACTTTTTCTTGGTTTCTACTAATCCGATCCTTTTCAAACTTGCAGGTAATGAGGAAATGCATAATATCTTCAACAGGTTTAAATTTTGGCCAGCTCAGGCCAACCACTACGAAGTTAGCTGCCCTTGACAGCTCTGTCTATTGTGCTCTTGATCGGATACTTTTTAAACTTGCATATATTAAATGAGGGCATACATAATGTTTTGGATGAGTTTAATTTTCAGCCTGATTGTACCACTGGCTGTGGAGTTAGCTGCCCTTGAGCATCTTAAATATTCCTATAGGTTTACAATGTCTCTCAGGTAAGCAATTGTTGCCCTTTGGGCTACTTGTTGTAAACTGCATAAAAGTAGCGAAAGCAGCCTAATTCATTTAAGTTTATTGCCTTGTTTCAGGATGGTTTCTTGACAAATAAGTGCACATATAGTTGCAATAGAGGATCTAACATGAGTGCTCATGTATTATTGAATTTATTAAACTCGTTGGGGAAAAAGATAAAATGCGAGGCTGTGCCGAGCATCTTATCGGTTTTCCCCAACGAGTTTAATAAATTCAATATACAGGAGAACGAATGCAAGATTCTATTTATCATATGACACTAAAATCGCATCTTATTAGCAAATTTTGCACTAAAACCTCACGATTTCGCTATTAGCAAAAGAGACGTTTTTATGGACGTCAACGCACAACATTGCAACGTAATTTGCATATTTAATCCACTAGTGGATTATCGCTTTTAATGCATGGCTTTATTACACTCTCAGGTGCGACGTCATATGATAAATTGTAATAATTAAAGGCTCACGCCTACATGACTGCACCAGTCTAAAGTTATACTTTTCTGGACTAGCTAGAACACTTGTGCTTAATCAAATTCTTTTAAGAGCCTCATTACCTTCAGTAAAATGAACCATTTTCTAGTTCAGTTATCAGGTAATTAAGACATGCCTTTTGAAATCTTAGCTGTTTAACAAATTTGAGCTGCGACACGACAAAACCAACTAAGTGGCATGTGTTCCCAGTGAAGACTCAGATCAGCCTGGGCATCCGCTTAGTCTGATCAGAGTATTCGCTGTCGGCATTGAGGTAGCTTTAACCCTTAGATACCCTTTCGGTGCACAGCGAAGACTCTGATCAGACTGGGCTGATGCCCAGGCTGATCTGAGTCGTCGCTGGGCGCAATGCCACTTTGTTGGTTTTGTCGCGTTGCGGCTCTTATGACTGTATAGCCCACTCATTTAGTAACTAATTTTGTGTGTCTCTATTTATTGCTTCTAATTTTAACGTGGTATAACCGAAATGGCAACACATGTTAACGCCTTTAATTGAACAAATAGGAAGATAATTAAGCTTTGATATTTTAAACTCCGTAAAGTTGAGTAAGTGTGGATGAATGGATGACTTGCAATTTTACATCCTTTTTAACAGGATTTCTGTCACATCAGGACTACATGTATGAGTGGGTGATAATGAAAGGCCGTGTGCAATGGAACCCCGTTTACTATTGAAAAGGTTCCCGCCAACAGCGGAGCTCTTACCCGTGACCGCCAGATCAGCAGGCCAGCGCTTAACTTACTGAGCTACCGGGACTCCTAAGAGTTATTGTTGAGATTCTTTTAAGCACATCTTACTTACATAACGGTGCATACCCTACTTGCTTTGTAACGATAATACGCTGTTATATGACCCTTTGGCTTTCTATAGAAGTTGGTATATCTTTACAACTGCCGTCTACGGTTTCTTCTCCTATTATCATTATTATTGTCCGATTTATACATGACCTGGGCCAAGGTAATCTGGCCCGCTGTACTAAAGTTATTCATGCATGTTTTCACTGACACTGACTTACATTTCATTAGACTATGAAAACAATCGCAAAGCCATCCATTTTTACCATAAACCAATTTTCTTTCTCGAAGGCAATTTTATATTTGTTCGAGATGTTTTCCCAATTAGCTGTTCTGTTGTGGTTTTATATTGCTGTCTGGTACATGTATGTCTTTATTTTATCTTTGAGCTGATTCGTACAACCGATTAGAAAGCTTCTCATCTTTATTGTGATTTCGTGAACTTAAACACCTAGACGGACCATATAAGGCAGGGTTAGGTAGCTTATCACATTTGAGCCGCGACACGAGAAAACCAACAAAGTGGTTGTCCGCCCAATGAAGACTCAGATCAGCCCGGGCATCTGCCAAGTCTGATCAGAATCTTCATTAAGCGTCTAAAGGGAAGCTAAGGGTCTTAGCTACCTTCATGCAGACAGCGAAGACTCTGATCAGACTGGGCGGATGCCCAGGCTGATCTGAGTCTGCGCTGGGCGCACAACCACATTGTTGGTTTTGTCGTGTCGCGGCTCATTTCTCTGTACACCAAATATTTAACATCTCCAGTAAGTCTTAAACTCCAAATAAACTGATCAGACCGGTTGCTTTTTGTGTGAGGGAATTTGCCCGGGAAATGATTACCAATCTTATCAAGCTAGTGACCAAATGACTTATGCCGTGGGTTTAACTGTTAGCAGTGAATGGTAACTACACAATAGTTCCGCTCTCAAACAGGTACCATAATACTGTGCCGGTTGCAAAGAACCTTGGCCTTTAGGGCCAGGGTGTAACCGACAAAAACAAAAATATACCTAATATGCAAACTTTCAAATTGATTGGTTGAAACTGCTAAAGATGTTTATACAAACCAGGTACCACATATGAAAGGAAAATCAGTAAATGTCAAAGTTTGGAAATAGCGTGAAAAATAATTATTCCATTCCTTTCATGTCACTGATATACATGCAACATGTTTGCGAAGTCTCAAAGTGAGCCTATACAACTGTGGGAGAAGTTGAACAATACAAGTTTGGTACCATGCTTTGGCGACCCTGCTTTGGTAGTGTTTCTAAGTTTGAAAATCTGTAGTGGAAAATGAAAATTTTATCTCCTTCTTGGCATATGCAAATTATCAGTGTTCCTGAAAAATAATTGAGCCGTTCTCTGTGAAAACCGGGCTTAATGACATTACGTAATAATTACGTTGTGAACGGTTGAAAAACACAAAAAATAATGATTTTTCGGACCTCTATTTATTTCCATGAAAATACCTTAGGCGTTGAGATATAACAGAAAGCCCCTGAATTCAGACAAAATCCAGTCATAAATGTGACATATGTTGCCATGACAACGCTTATTCCACGGTAACCCCAAAGCCTTGAAAACAGATGGTATACCATCACAAATACCTATCATTTGGGAAAGACTGTTAAATCATGCAAATTGTCATGAGTGTGCTATGAAATACACATTGAAAATGAGCAAACACACTTTTTGTCCGAGTTATTTTGTGAAACAAGCACAGAAAGCGCGTTCAAACAAGCGTAGTGACGTTGACGTCAAAACGTACTTGCATGACGTTAATAACGTCATATAAAGAAAATGCACTACCTGTGTGTTTCTAAAGTCTATATCTCAGTAATGAATAATGGTAACCTTCTCAAATTTTCAGGGAATGTTCAGAAAAGCTTCTACTTTTCAGTAATGCAGTTATTTTATTTTTTATTTTCATGTCATTAAGCCCGGTTTTCACAGAGACTGGCTCAATTATTTAAAGTTTCAAATCGAACGCTTGAAGACTTTATGAGAAATTTTCATGCGATTTCTTAAGGTGCGACAGGGATAAAACATAATACTTCCTGATTATTGTGACTAGGACCCTGTAATTGTGACTAGGACCCTGTATCAGTGATTAACCTGCATACATATTATTTCTGAATCTTAAAGTTTGTTGAAGATAAATATTTCATCCTCAAAACGTCTCACGCACATCTTCAAAACACGTATATCTCTAACATCTATTCAAAGCTTCAACTAATTGTCAGACTAAAGAGCTATTGAGGTGTCCGTAGGACACGAAGATAATATATACTCAGAATAAGATGTCTAGAGATGCTTGCTACGGTAGCCGGGAAAGCGTGTGGTATAAAATCGTTTTGACTAAAAGGGGGGGGGGGGCATCCGTTACAGCAAAGTCACAGAAATCAGTTTCTTTAGATAAAGCGATATTAGGGTCATTTGAAATGTCAGGGTTGAATTTCGGGTTATTTTGTCTAAACCCATATAACTGCAAAATTTAATCTGACAAAATTCTGATTTAAATGAAGAAACTTTTATTGGCATTTGCCTTTCCATTATTCGACTCAATTATTAGCCAATTAGCTAAAAGTGCGCTTATGTACATGGACTTAGAAGCTATGAAAAGAAGTACATTTGAGGCTATAAAGAAATCCCAAGTTCAGTTACAATGGGATTTCCAGAGCACATTAAAATCTATGTAAAACAGTTAAACAATCGTATCAGAACATATTTATAGTAATGCAATAGTGAGGACATTGAGATCTCAAGAAAAAACAGAAGAAGAAAAAAAAACAGAGAAATAACAACAGAAATGTTAGCATTTTAAAAATCAAATCAAAGGGAGATAATATAAATGTTTGAAATCTTAAAAGTTTATCTGCCCAGTCTGATCACAACTTGACTTAAACGTTCATACTTTTCTTCTATTTTTGTATGTCCTGTTACTAATATTTAAAATCGAGGAAACATTCTTACGCATATTCGGTAAATAAACTGAAGATCTCTTTGACTAACACAGGAATAAATTACATAAATCCGAGCCGGATATATGAACTAATATTTTGTCATGATTTATTAACTGAAGGCCTATCCAACCCGAGCTTTTGTTTTGTTAGTTTCTTATTCTTTAAATAATCAAAATAATGTTGCTCAAAACGCATTCGATCTAGAATTGTTTTTTTTTTTCACAAACAGCGTAAAGTATAATGTCGCTGTACAATTCTAAAACCATTATGCGTTTCTTATAACGACATAATAATAATAATAATAATAATAATAATAATAAATGGTCGGAGTTATATATAGAGTAAAACTTATTTAATTTGACCTGTCGTGAATATCAATGCAGCGGTAAAACACGATGAAGGTTTTGTACTTTTGTTTCATTGACCGTCTGTGTGGCTATCTAAATTATTTAGTGTTTTCATCAAGAAGTAAAGCTGAGTAAACTTATAAAATATGTATAAAACCAATAAATACTACGATAAATCACAATAGCCTCATTTCATTTCTCTTTTATTTGTCCTAGTCAAGGTCATAATTGCAAACTCCTGATATGGAGTATTCAGAAATTTTGTGTTCCACTAAGCACAATATTAATCGGCTTATTACATTTTTGAGCCGCGGCACGGCAAATTCCAACAAATTAGCATGTGCACCCAGCAGCGACTCAGGTCAGCCTGAGCATCCGCACAGTCTGCTCAGACGTTTTGCTATGCAATTAAAGGGTAGCTAAGGGTCTTAACTAGCTTCATGCGGACAGCAAAGACTATGATCATATATACACAAACTTTTTTTCTTTTTTTTTTTTTCACTCTTTCTGTTCTGTTTCAATTCTCGTAACGACGTTCCATTTATTTTGGACAGTAACGTTAATTATTTTAGGTGTCCTACATTTTTTAGGAATTTGTGGTAATTAGGGTTTTTGTCCTTCAATAGTACCAATAAATGGAATCCGTCGGTCTTAGCTGTCTTTTCTTAATTAACAAAATGAACTTTTATTGCGTCATGTTGTTTTCATGGCATATGCTTTGTAACCAGATTATATTCTATCTGCTTCATTATAATGTAGTTGGGATTTATTATGCCATATTCTAATGAACAGATGATACTTCTGTGACGAAGCTTGAGGCAGATAATCAGACATAATTAAACATAACGTAAAATTCACGTCCTAGCGGTATTGTGCACCATGAGTAATACACTTTTCCAAGCCACGTCCAGAACGTCACTCAAAGGTCACCTGATAGTGTAAACTGACCAATGAAAGGACGCCGAAGCATGTGGCATAGTTCCGAAAACAAGATCGGACGTTTTGAAAGCCCTACAATATGTCCGTGATTTTGCCTTACAGTTAATCAAAAGATGCATACCTGTTTACCTACTTGGCACATAACGCTGAATCAGTATTGAGTTAATGTTTATTCGACATCATGACATTGAGTCAACGTTTATTCAATATTGATTCTATATTGTGTGTTTTCTGGGTAAAGTAGGCGTGGCAACGGAACTGTGATTTATGTTGGTATGTTGTTCTGTCATCGAAAGGTATGCCATCATGCCCTCATCTAAATGATACGCACTTGTTGTAGTTGTTTTAGGAAAAATAAATTTGAAAATGCAAATACTGCATTCAGCAATATCGGGGTCGGAGGTCGGGCAATGGTGCTGGTTATAACTTCCAGTGCCGTGGCATCCTACTTATTTTGATAAAAGTATGGCAAGGGCCTACTGTGCTTGCAGTAGGTGCGGATGGGCGTTGTTTGGATATTTTTATTTTCCCCTCTATCATTTCTCTTTTCTTTCTTCCCTTCTCTGGGAGACGGCCCGATATAGACTGAAACTCTGTCTCAAGGGTCCGTTAAACCAAAATCAACCAACTAACCAACCAAATTAGCAACATCCATTGTAGTGCAGGAGCAAAAACTGTGCACAATCTGCATGCACGTTAAGTATCAAGTGTTCTTTTAAGTAATGTTTCACTTTATTATACCTTAAGTAGAAATATACGAAACAGAATTCCGCACCTGTGTAGTTGAATGAAGGAAAAGCATGGGTATTCAAAAAGTGTAATATTTTATTTGCTTCTGAGTATACGTATCACTCATCAGTATCCACTCACTACCAAAATTAATAATGGGCCCGACACGACAAAACCAACAAAGTGGCATGTGCGCCCAGAAAAGACTCAAATCAGCCTGGGCATCCGCCTAGTCTGATCAGAGTCTTGGCTGTGATCATAGTGTTTGCTGAGCGCTAGAAGGCTAACTAAGGGCTTAAGCTACCTCCAAGCTGACAGAGAAGACACTGATAGGACTAGTCGCATGTCCTGGTTGATCTAAGTCTTCGCTGGATGCACATGCTATTTTGCTAGTTATGTCGTGCGAAGGCTAATTCATTCATGTATACTTTATTCGTGAAGGAAAATTTTCATTAGCTCGGTTGTTTGGTTTGGTGTACTTCAAATGGTTTTATGGTCAACAGCACGATATACTTATTAAGCTTAGTATCACAAGTAAAGACGATTATTTCATGGAATTTTTCTGCTCAGATTTGAAAATAACTGTTTTGAAAATAACCGTCATTTCTGTAAATACTGAATTGAGCTAAATGGGTAGGCTTACCTGGGCATTTTCAATTTTGCCTCCTTTTTCCACACGCCTACCAATCGCTCTCATGCGCAACCACGGTTCAGAACGTCAATCCATGAGAGGAGTTTCCGGTTTTGCATTAGGGGAGCCAAAATCGTAAACAAATTTGACATCGGCACAAGGTTTGAGGTATTTATTTTCTCTGACAACCATTTATGCAAAATATAAGAATGCTTTTTTGTCACATAAAGATTGTTTCTTCGGCACGTGAAAGGATTAGGCACATTGTCTTGCATTTTTCAAGATATGCATTTAGTACGGCGGAGCATTTGTTGAAGGTCAATCTCGGCGATATATACATGTAGGGAAAAGTCTCATTCTCTTGCTAGATTTTGAGTCTCTGACCTCGTCAGTCACAAAGGAGTGAACAGAATTACTGTGAGCATGAATTCAAACGTTGGAAGTAAGCTCTCCGTGATGGACAGTTTAGCATACAGAAATATACGCAAGAACGTGGCATCCTCAGCCCGGTTCCGCATGAGATAATAGAAAATATAAGGAACTTCTGTGAGAAACACAAAAAGTTTCTGAACAATAATTGAATCACAACTAACATGAACTGTGTGATAAATCATTATTTTATACATTGAAGATGACTACTTTTACGCTGTTTTTATTCCCCGTTTGTCTTTTTAGGCCTTTTGCAAACCCTCTTTCAAACCCTCTTGCATGCCTCAAAAACAGACAAGCCGGGATTAAAATAGCCAGTAGGTCATCTGCAATGCAAAATAATCATATTTGTTGTGACCCAATTATTGTTCAGAAGCTGTTTTTTGAGTTTGATAAATATTCCTTATATTTTCTTATATCTCATGCGCAACCGGGCTGACGACGCCAAGTTTTTGTGTATATTTTCTAAAAAGTAAGCAAAATGCTTACTTGAAGCGTTTGGATTCACGCATGCAGTAGTTCTGTTCACTTCTTGGAGACTGACAAGGTCAAAGACTCAAAATCTAGCAAGAGAATGCGACTTTTTCCTACATGTATATATCGCCGAGACTGACCTTCAACACATGCTCCGCCGTACTAAATGCATATCTTGAAAAATGCAAGACAATGTGCCTAATCCTTTCATGTGCCGAAGAAAAAATCTATATGTGACAAAATAGCATTCTTATATTTTGCATAAATAGTTGTCAGAGAAAATAAATACCTCAAACCTTGTGCCGATGTCAAATTTGTTTACGATTTTGGCTCCACTAATGCAAAACCGGAAGCTCCTCTCATGGATTGGCGTTCTGAACCGTGGTTTCGCATGAGAGCGATTGGTAGGCGTATTCCATGGATGTCAAACCTTACAGAAAATCAACTTTCAACTACTGGAATAAAAAAAAATATTACGAGTAAACATGCCCCATCGATTAAAAATATTTTTCATGAATTTTTTCATGAAATTCTATTTTCTTGCATTTTTAAAAAAATATTAAAAAAAAATACTTATTATCAAGAAACTGTATTTTTCACCATTTTGTTTCAACTATCCTTTACTATAGATAATATGATTTGGAGAAATGAAAGTGCATTCATGTGCTAGAGATTTAAATTTAAATGGAAAATGTGTAAAAAGGTATGTAGAAATACAAAATTTTGTTTTTTAGAAAAACAAAACGGTAAAAAAGTTGTTGTTTTTTTACTTTTCTTATCCAAATGTTTTATGGCCATTTGAGTTATTCGACTGGTATAATAATTTGAATGTCCTGCCAATATTTTTATTCAGTATCCATCTACCTTATTGTTTCAAATGATATTCCTACTCCTTAAGGAAAAAAAGAAGTTATGGCCCGGACAAGCTTAATTTATGTCAATTATATCATTTGACCTACAAGTGTGATCTTGGCCTTGGACATACCCGAGAAAATATTTCACAAGACACTTCTACTAATCAAGGAAAACAATTGTCCCAAATTATCTTGAATTCCATGCATAAATGTAAAAGAAAAACCCTGCCTATAAAAGTTTAATCATAATATCTTCAAGTGTAACCTTAACTTTGCACCTACCTGAAAAATGTTTCACATGACACTTCTGCTTGTCAAAGAGAGCAGTTGTGTTGCTATTTGAAATCTATGCAGAAATGTAGAAGAAATGGCTCGGACAAACTCAGTTTATGACAATTTTATCATAAGACCTCCAAGTCTGACCTTGATATTTAACCTACCTGAATAATTTATTTAAAAATGACTCTACTCTTCAAGGAGAACAGTTGTGCCAATTTCCCTTTGGTTATGGACATTGGTTACCAGTGAATCTTTTCGGCGCATTATCTTCCCGTAGGCTTGGTTCGAGTTAATCATGTCAAAAACCACTGCATCTTAAATGCAGAAGATTGAAAATAAAGTAATTTGTTTGTCTAAGGAAGACACTTCATCTTGTAATAAAAACATTGAAGCAATTTATGGTACTTATGCGGTCTCCATCGAACGCTAATGGCTTGAGTTTCATCAAAATGCTTCCATTACCGGAATTCAGTATGTTCTCTTTAAGAACACAACGACATCAACTGAATTTACACGTAGTGCATTAAATAATTTGTCGGAGCTAAATAGCATGATTCAAGCCGTTTAAGGTGTATGGTACGCTTTTGGGCTAGCGAACTTTTCCCGTTTTTATTTCATTTTCTTCCCTTTTCAGTGGTGGTCAAAACTTAAAGGTAAAACATTGCTCCTCTGAGAGAAATGATTTCTTTGCAGAGGAGACTCCATTTTAGAAGGGCTTTGGCAACCAGGAAAGCAAACTGAAAGCCAAAAAAAGCTGTAAAACTGGAAGGTAGCATGTACGAAATTCCATATACCTTAGTATCAGTTTATGATGGCTTGAGCACTATCGAAAGAAGACATGCGGTTCAAATGCAACAAAGAATGCAAAACAAGTCTGCAGCATGCACAAAGCGATAAGCACCAATACGTCTGGAATAGATCAAACGTGGTAATTTGCGTGAATGCAAGATGAGTGCTGAGAGTATGCTCTGAAAAGTTGGATCATTCGGAAGCAGGAATATTTTCCAAAAACAGACACAGAAGATTCCGATCTAATGGTTCCTTTTCATGACTAGTACCGGCCTGTGGACAGCTTTTCAGGTAATAAGACTGCTAGAGACCACAGACAAGCGGACATAACACCATCTAACACTGAGGAACCCTAACAGAATAACTGCCTTCGAACGGTCAGCAAAAGATTACTTGATGGCTTCAACTAATTTTACTGGATCCAAACCTCGCCCTCTGCTTCTGTGGTGCAAAGTCATTCTTCTTGACAGATGTGTCAGGCTACAGCAAACTATATAAATCACCCAATCATCCATACGGGCATAAGGGTGTTATCTAACGGTATTAGTTTGAAGATACGTTGACGATTTTGTATAGGCTAACAGATCGATGTGCACGTTTTTAGTGTATTTCGCCCCTTGGTTGAAGAGTGGAAGAAAACATCGCAAAGTATACGTAAACCAGAATAAATGCAGCTTTTGTCTTACAGTTCCTGACGATCATACAGAAAAGCAAACGGCACTTGGGACCAACGGACATGATATATATACAGACAAAGATGTCACAGAATAGAGTAATTAGCATTAATTCAGTCAGAGACAAATGTAAATCAGGGAGAAAGTTGTCAGTTTCACAGATTGTAGGTCTGGAATAGAAATTAATCATTGGAGACTCAGAAGGCATTGACTGTGTAAAACCTGTACAGGATTAAGGCCTGTTGCCATCTTTCTTCACGAAGGTCAAAAACGTGTGTCTGATATTTATTTGATAACCCGCAAACTATTTAATTGGCATTTATCATGCACCCGCTGAAAAATTCTACCTGATAACATGGGTATGATAACATAATGTGATATCTTGGCACGGCAGAACTCCGCTTGAGAAAATGATATTAGGCATTGCCTTTAGAAGTGATCTTAGAAGACGATTGGTTACTTACAGATGTTGGCCGTTACAACACGTTCGATTGGTTAAATGACGTCACTGACTTACGTGCCATAATGCATTCGCGACGTTAGCAACAAAACTTCGTTTACTTTTCATATGTTTGACGCTCTTTACGCCCAAGAATTCCTAAGGATGCACGATAAATAGAAAACCAAGTAAATGTCTTTTTAAATCAAGTTTATCAGGCTCGACCAGGATTAGGTCGGACTGGCTCAGCAAGCCTCGCATTTCCTACGGTGTTTCTGGTCTTGCCTGAATAACTTGATATCAAAAGACACTAACATAGTTTTCTCTATATGGCACCTCTTTCTTGAGATGCCATTCTGACCGAGAAGGATTTATGTCGCATTGTATTAGCCGTTTCTCTTCAAGAAATGTTTGCTTTCCCAATGGGCAAGAGTAGCCTAGTATTGGACAAGCTTCGCCGTCAAGGAAAGCCAATGTGATATCATGAAAGCCGTTTCCCTATGTAGAATGGCGAAAAAAAACATACCGTATTACTCCTGTACAATGTCCCGGGAACGTTGCATTTTTTAAAAGAGGGTGGGGGATTTCGGAGCGTAATTGTAGTAAAAAGGCCAGTGTCAAGATGCCTTTAATAAACAGTATAATTAGGTGAGTTGATATACTCTCAGTGTAAGTAACTTTACAATTTTTGCCTTTCATCTCAGTATGAGTGGAGGACATCTCTAAAAAAATAATCTCAGTGGTCCTCTAGGAGCGAAATTCTTTCCTTTAAGAGTAGACCCAATTTCAAAGAGCTACCTTATCCCGAGAAGCAAACAAGAAATAAAGCAAGTTTATATACAATTTATCATCATTTCGAAAAAGAGGCACAGCAGGGTGTTTAATGGGATTAACAAGGTATTGGTCAACCCATCTTAATATTTTATAGATATTATAAAGCAGTCTCACGAATTAAAATGGTGATAATTACTGATTTGCATGAATATAAAATCTGCAAACAATGCTGAAAAACATATTTCGATGCCTTCTTTAGGTTGGTATTCACATTTAAGAATCCCAGATACCTGTCATGCTATTAACTGTAAACGGTTTATGTAATAAAAGATCAAAGGTTACATCTAATTTGCTGCACAAAAATAAAATGATCACCACTCAAAACGCGTTTAGGTTTGAATAATCTTCGGTGCATTACAACTGACGTCCCAGCAACTATATTTTCCAACTTCTTCACAAATTATCAGACAGAGCAGATCAAAAAAAAAAGAAGTGACCTGTTTCCAAATTCTGACAAAATTAAGAGGAAACGCAGGACAGTCTACTTCCTCATGGTTTGAATAGTTTCACCTACATATCTGTCTTGGTTACTAGAGTGATGTAGATTTTATACTGTAAGTGTTATATAGGAATACAATATTTAATGAATGCATCCACTAAAAATGCACCTTGTTCATGGTCGAACATATGAGAATATGCTACTGTTTTTGTCCGTTCTACCATATAATTTGAAAAAGAGTTGGAACAAATAATGCTTACGGCACTTTTCCAACTGCATTGATACCTGTACCCTTATAATCATGCTAATACGCACTCATGACAAAGTGCTCACGTTTTGCTAGGAAGAAAGGCATAAGCGTGGAGGATGGCACTGTCCACATGTCTATGGTTATCTATGAACATGTGAAGGCCTAGCCTCGCCGCATATACGGGCATGGCATAATTGCGTTACATTTAAAAATGTTGAATAGCTGGCCTGGAAAAATATATTTGCATTAAAGAAACTTTTAAACCTACTGCATCTTAACCTCAGAAAATCCATTGAAAACCGAATGTGTTTATTTAAAGAAAACATTTAATCTGACTATAAAACATTTTCAAGCGGTAAATGACATTTATGCTATTTCCATCGAACGTTAATAGGATGATTAAATCAAACTGTGTTTTGAACAAATCCAAGCTCTACTCCTACAAGTACGACTGTTTCATTTTTTTCTCATGAGCTCGAAGTCAAACCTAATTTATTTTTTCTTCCGACATTTAAACATGTTAGTACAGAAATCCATCCAGAAGGGGCCGCGAGTCTTTGTCGCCAAGTACGTGAGGCATAACAAAACAGAGGATCATTTTCCGTATACCGTGTATATAAACGGACGCAAGGTGCCCAGAAATGCGGCAATGCATACGTTCCGATGAGGAGCGGGGTGAACATCGGTAGGAGAATTGAAACACACACACACCGTACAGCGTGTCAAAACAAAACCACGTGATCACCCGCCCTGATCATGATGTCTCAGATATAACGTAAGCGATGTGACTCTATATATAAACAGGTAATGATTTTACGTCCTTTTTAATAGTAATTCTGTCATATTTGGACGATGGGGGTGATAATAAAACGCTGTGTGCATCGGCATCCCGTCTAAGGTTGAAGATATTTCCGCCTCCAGACGTAAACGAACTCAGGACCGCTGTCTTTACAGCGAAGCGCTTACCCAACTGAGATATCGCGGCTGCTAAAATGTAACATTATTCGTCTGTAAGTAAATATTTATCACGTACTGTTTAGCATTCCTATTGCAATATCGAAATAACAAGCATTAAGTAGAATCTCCAGCAGCACTTACTTGAAGTGGACCCAAATATAGATGAATTCAATGCTCTTAACTGTTTGATGTTCAAATTTCGCTTTGACATTTAACATTCCTAATTACAGTATCGAACGTCTCTGTAAATACATTTTATTACTATAAATGCCCGTTTTATTCCTTCAAGTATTGCTATTGCGACAAAATTACGTATAAGATGGCTTGCCCTTTATTGTGTTTTTCCATGCAAAATGAGGGGTTGATATAGGAATACATACTTTATGATAATTGCACTAAACCTACTGGTCTTCTAGAAAGTTCAATTTAAATTGTGATCGTGAGCTCCGTGTTATATGCAAACTTTCGAACTACTCATTTTGAGACTGGTTTAAAATGTTTCTTTTTTCAAGTATGAAATTTAAAGTAAAATTATTGTCACGGAGTTTCAAATGCGCGAAGCAAATCCGGCTTGGATACAAGATAGTTATTATCTTTGGGCTGAGAAGTACTTTAAAATTATAATAGTGCGTGTTTTTGCCAACAAAACGTCACACTTCCTGTGGCCTTGTCTGTTTCGTTTTCTTCGTGACACAGGGGTTAAGGTGACGCATTTGGGGACACCAGCGCTAGCGGACTTAGGATTACGTAGTACGTAGGATTCTCTTACCTGATGCTTGCAGCTGCTGTGTCTCGCGGAATACGGGATGTTCGCTGACAGCCGAAACCTGTCCATTACCTTTTTTAAATGTTTTGGGTTTAGCGACACAGATGAAATGCAGAAACGTGCGTCTGTTGCACTAAACGGCCCTTAATTTGGTAAAGGGGCGTTTATATTTGCTCATGGTAGGCAATATACATGTATGAAGATTATAAATCGCCGAATAATAGACAAAATCATTAGTATCACCTACAGAAATATATTATGTTGTAGCAATTAATGCTCTAATATCTGGGCGCCCTTTACCCTTCAAGTCGAAGAGATCAAATAAATATATGAAACCACAATCTATTCTTTTTGCAGTCAATTGATATGCTAAACACATAATTGAAACGTGACGGAAATGATCAGGAACAAACTCTGCTACATACATTGTATTTGATCCGTATAAGCGAAAATTTCGCGGTGTTCCATTTAATGCAGTATTTCGCGTCCACTTAGAAACCGCGTATATTAAAATCGCGAAATAATTTTATGTTTTTTACAAAGTATCATCGGCAGACACAGTACCCAAACAGTTTGTTTCTGTTTGCTTCTGTAAGTTCTGGTTCTTTTCACTTGAGCAAGTTCTATCATTAACCTGCGGTCCTGTCGCAGGTAAATGCAATAACTGGCTCAAGTGAGAAGGCAATTTTCTTTTCGCGCATGTTGCTTACCGCGAAAATTAAAAATCGCAAAAATTATTTTTTATGTTCTAGACCCTAAACGGCGAAAATTTGAACCCGCGAAAATTACAGCGTATACGGTATGCATTTACTTTAGTATGCAATATCTTTGTCCCCGTTGTCACAAATATTATGACAAATAAATGAGAGCAGCAAGAATAATACCAGCCTAGCCAGAAACTGCAACAATCAGTAAGAACTATTTCGTAGTTTGCAATGTGTGCAAATATAGGTATACCACTGTTCGTATGAATGTACGTGAGATAATCCAAGGGGCCTTTTTGTGACTTCACTCGACAGCAGAATTTATTACAAGGCTGCATACCCCCCCCCCCCCCCCGGTACTGGTTCACGAGGTATTTTCAAAAAATACTAGCATTCTCTCAATGATCCCAGTGGAAATCCAAATAAAATTTTAAATTTGATGAAATACATGGGGACACTGCTTGAAAATATACTTCATACAACCTATTTTGTGCCTAATAAAATTTTAACTTTGATGAAATACATGGGGACGCTGCTTGAAAATATACTTCATACAACCTATTTTGTGCCTAATATACCATATGTAAGTAAGCATTAACCCAAGCATCTCCGTAAATGTAAGAATTACCATCATCAAATTGTAAGCGTTTGAGTGGTGTAAAACGTTTGCAAAGTAAATAAGTCGTGGTGCTTAGTTTTGCCAAATTATTGCCCCCATTCAGATGTTACATTATACGCACACTTGCCAACTCCTGTTTATGTCACACTAAAACGAAAACGCTTTGTGCTACGTTTGTCTGTATGTCCTGTATCTACTTCACCTGAAAATGACCCAGACAGCACAGCAATAGAACGTAGTTGTACGCCGCTATAAACATGTAGCAGGATTCAAGAGAAATCGATTTTTAGATAGACATGTAGTCATTCCTCATCAGACATTACTTCAATACGACACGAGTTGCAAGCAATACATTATCATTTATGCTTCTTCCATGAAGCGTTAAAACTAGCATTTAGCTTAGTTAAATGCCGCTTTTTACGTTCTATAAAACAGTATAAAATCACGACAGCGAGTAAGTTCCAAATAGTCGATAAAGAACAAGTATCGAAATTACAATTCGTGTACTTATTAGATGGGCCTTTCAAAATGTGTCTGAGTGGGTATTTTATAACATTTAAGAACACTGAAAACTCAAATCAGTATACTGTTTATTATGAGTATTGGCTGTACATACATTGCTTTAACATCTTTTTTATTAATACACGCACTTTTTTATAACTCTTAGGATGCTATGGTGTCTCTTTTTACTGGGACATGATATGTTTCATAGCTCTTAGGTCACCTCAACTCTTCTATACATGTATTTAGATTTCTTTAAATATCCGAAAGGTAATACAAAACTTATAGCTAGTATGCTATGTAGAACTGTTGCAACATTTAAAGTTTAACGTACCTTGACCCAATTTAGTGCTAAAGACGCGCGTTCTGTATTTTACCTTCTTCAGTTTTACTAAAACACAAACATTTGAAAGAAAAATAGACAAGGGTCGACAGGCAATGGACACTATTGCCAAACCATACTTTACTAACGTTTTCCGCGAGGCAATGCAGCTGCAGACATCAGGTAAGAGACGATCACGTATTAACTAGCAAGCGCAGGCGCCCCCCCCCCCCCACCCCCCACCAAGCTATCTATACCCCTGAGTACCGAGAAAGGCGTCAAACAAGAGCATAAGGAAATACGTGCAGTGAGAACCTGCAAATAGCCAAAACAATCTAAACGAATGGAAGCCTTTCTCCGCTAAGATTCATGTCGCAATGAAAAAGGAGCACGGTAGATGCATTTCTTCTGGTTAGGTGCTTAAGTCGACACGGTTAAGTCAAGTAGGGTAGCTATACTCGTAAAAATGGCCTGTTACATTGGAGGAACACTTTTTAATAGGTCCCTTGAGCAAAGGCAGCAAAGCATCAAACCCCACATTTCTTAACAGAATCAAAATATAACGAAATTCAGAATCGCAATTTTTAAACACAGCACAACCAAGGCATTAAAAGAAGAAGGCAAACCACAAAATCATCACATTAAATCTTCCTTGAAATTTTTTTTTATAAAACTAAATGATGGCATGAAAACATTGTTATGGCTGCGGAGAGGAAATATAACTTGAAATACGCTCGATATTGGTCTAGGTCGTCAATCACTGATGTTTTATATTCGTGTTACGAGGGTCATCTCATAAGTCCTACAAACGACTGAGTACATGTATCATGCAAATGATAATTACTAGCGAATCAAATGGTCGACATTCCTGTATTGCATCTTCCCTAGTTTCGAATCAAGTTTCCAGGAACGTCATGATGTTGCAAATGCCGTTGCTAGGTGACGGGAGAGTACAAGCATATTAGGGGTTGCTTTTAGTAGTCTGTTTAAGATCCCGTAGCTCTGTTCGAACGCCTGTACATATCTGAATGTTGCTGGGAGATATGAACATTAATACTGAAGTTAGTTTCCGGTAATAAAGTTAAAATATTATCGTTAGTCGAGATACCATTATTGTTTCAAACAAAATCAACATGTGTTGCGGGAAATGTGTAAAATATAAAATGAGTATGTCGATAAGCTGCATTCACAAGAGATGAAGAGTGTCTTAAACGGACATCTATTTGTGCAATTGTACCACCGGTATCGCCTAGACTTTTTGCATTCACAAACCTCCCATTTCTGAGAAAAGTATGACGCATCTATATATTTAGCACAATCATATAAGTATATTTTGCATGATTTGTTTATGGTGTAATAATCCGAACTTAATAAGATAGCTATGGCGGTATTTGCAAGACTTCTTGGATAGCCCTCCTATCTTAAGACGATTGAAAATATTATTTCCTTCTGTTTTCTTCGAACAAAAACATTACTTGTGACTTCCTGTTTAATTTCGCAAAGACAAAGTCTTTACAAATCGGATTTACTCTTGAAGCAAATGATTAATTCGCTCTGAAAAACAAAAACAAAAAGAAAAACTTACTGTTTAAAAGTTGACCCTCACTGAGAAAAAATGATGAAAAATGAATATAGCCGCGACTCAACAAAACTAACATAATGGCATGTGCGCCACGCGGAGACTTAGATCAGCTTGGACATGCGCTAACTTCGCTGTGCGCATATAGGATAGCTTAGGGTCAAAACTACTTTCATGCCCACGGCAAATACTTTGAACAAACGGTGCGGATGCCCAGGCTGAACTGAGTCTTTGCATGGCGCACATGCCCTTTGTTTGTTTTGTGGTGTCGCGACTCAAAATTACAATGTGTGCGTTCATGCTAATATACTCATTCGCCTAATAATAGTGTACACATGTATACGGAGTCAGACGGAGCTGAAAGTGTGATACACAAGCGTAAGAATTCTCAACAAGGTTATGGTAATGGAATCCTCAACTTGTTTCGTTAGAATTAAGGTGGTGATAATCACTGATTTGGGGCAAAGACAAAAATCTGCATTAAACACTCAAAATACCACTGATCTTTCCAAAACTTAGCATATGCCTTCTTCTTTATGTTGTTTCTGACAATTCAGACTCCCAAAATTCAGCATTTGTTAATGTTAAAAAGTGTTTTTATAAGGAAAGATCAAAGGGTAATTTTGTGCGCAATAATCTGAAAAAATAATATTGTTTTTGAAAATATACTTAGTGCTGAGAGTTCCTTGTTCCATAATGGAGAGCGAGCTAGCAATTATTTTTTCAAACTCTTTCACACATTATCAGGCTGAGCAGATGAAAAAAGATGTGGTCTGTGTTCAAATTTTTTTGTCAAAACACACAGGTGAAACAGGTGAGACTATTTTAACAAGGTTGAACAATTTCATCTACACACCAGTGATCATGTAAGTAATGTATTACTTATACTGTAGGTGTTACATAGGTATGCTTGCCTACCCTATATTTAATAAATGCATCCAGTGTACATGACCTTGTACATGGTTGAACATTTGAGAAAAAGCTACCGTTTTCATCTGGTCTACATTACAATTTGAGAAAGAGTTGGAATAAATAATTGCTAGCTCGCTCTTCATTATGCAATAACGCACCTTCAGTACTATGTAAATTTTCAATAACGATGTTAATTCTTTTGATTATTGCGCAGAAAACTACCCTTTGATCTTTCCTTATAAAAACACTTTTTTAAGCAGCATGTACGTCTATTTTGTATTCTAAACTGTAAAGAACAACAAAAACAAGAAGTCTGCTAACTTTCAGGGAGATACCTTACTTTTTTATGGTTTTATGCAGATTTTTATATTTACCATAAATCACCACCTTAACAGCAGAGTATCTGCAGATTTCCTTGCTTTTTTTTAATATATACTGTAACTGTACAAATGATCGCGGTGTACTAATACTCGCGATTTTCGCGGTCGACATAAATGCGCGACCTTCTTTATAATAAACACCACATATTTAAATAGCGTCAGTTAAATTTGTATTTTACAGTAAGAAAAGCAATTTACATTAAAATATTGAAAAGGATATTTCATGAAAATACTATTGGATAAAACGGATTAAATAAATTATTCACGGGCTGAATTTTATTTCGTTTTTGCCAAACATATACTGCATTATTTTCAGAGCAATTCAAACTGTCAATACTCTCTGAAATTGGTCTGGATTTCGCCTGCTAACGTAAAACTTGGTCAGACAGCCCGATTTGTCCGTAATCATTCGACGATTTCGAGTCTTGCAAACCAATTATCGTACTTACCTAGCACTTAGAGAGAGAGTGGTGACAATCAGGTGGTCATATAACACCATCATGAAATTAGGCACTGCGACCACTCGTTTCTTTATGGAACAGTTCTTTTTTTATATTATTTATTTATCTTTTTATGTTTTATATTTTTTTGTTTTGTTGTTGATGTAGTGGTTATAGTTTGAAGTCTAATGCATGCGTGCTTTAATAACAAGCATGTGGGAAAAAAAACAGAATCCACCAGACAGTCTACTTCAGTCACTGACTCTTTACAAAGTATCCGCTCAAAGCAATTATATCTGATATGAAGATTCAGTGCAGAGCATGAAAAAGACCATAAAAATGTAGTAACAGTCTGAAGTTGAACAGGAATGAATGGACCAAATCTCATTGGAAACCAAACATGTTTATACACTGGAGTCTTCACATTATGCAATTATTCCACATAAAATTCAGAGTTAAATCACTTAAGACAAAGACATTTGGTTGAAACATTTCAGTTTATGACAAACATTTCGTGATGTCATTTGCCTAAGAATTTCGGTATAGTTGATTTCACTGCTTTTTCACACCGGAATAAATGGTAAAACAGAATTATATGAACTTAATTTCTAATCTCTAGGAGGGTCATGCCTGCTGGTTTAACATCACTCTAAGGTAAAACTGTACTCTTTCAGGAGAAGAAACTGTGCAATTATCTTTTTCGCCTGGCAGAGCAATGGTTGTCAGCTGTCATTAAAAATGACGGCAACTGTCTGTGCTGAGAGGGAGCTGTTGTTCAGTCAATTGTGTCTGTTATTCGTGGGTTGTTGCTGATTTGTCTGTATGTTTTTTGTTGCTGTTTTTTTTTTTTTTTTTTTTTTTTTTTTTTTGTTGTTGTTGTTGTTGTTGTTGTTTTACGCCTTGGCTTTGGGGCTGGAATATGGAACTGATTGAATTAGTACCTGGTCATTGCCTGTCTTTTTATTTCCCCTTGCATAGGCGACTTTGTACTTTTTCGGTGTTTTGATTCATTGGTGTTCAAAACATACGGTTGTTGTTTGTCTTCCGTGTCATAGAGATTAAGCAACGTTCATCAAATGATTTCCAATCGACCGTGTGACGCCTCAAAAGGCGTTTGTCCTTTCATCAAATAATCATAGTTTAATTTAAATATATTTATTGTCCAAACATCTACTTTTAAGGGTTGGGTTACAAATTCTACCAACATCAGAAACAGCCTTTCCCTTAGAACCGTATATACAAATCGGTAACAAGGCAACGTGCAAGAATAATTTTGAAATATATAATAGAAAATAGTCAGCAATATGACATGACTAAACAAACAACCAACTGGTAAAAGGAAGGTGAATGAATAAGGAAACAATTGAGGAAAATGAATTTACATGAGTAAGGAAAATTGATTAGATAGTAACCCAAAACTCAACAATCCGAGAACCACTTACAATCGCTCCCATGCTTCTCAATCCACGCTGATATACTAATTGTTTGGTATACTGGGTGCTTGGCTACGCATCCTCCGTCTGTTTGGAAAGACAGCATTCTCCTAGAAACAAATATTTGAAACGTCAAGTATTTTTTATATAAGTTTGAACCAAGCAATTATTATCATAATCATAGCAAGCGCGGTAGGCCTCTAGCGCAGGTCTTTATTAAGCCCCTGGCGCAGGTCTTTATTAACCCTATTTCTGAGTTAACGTTATGCTTTCGAAAAAATGGATAACTTTCAAAGATTATGAAATATATTTAGGAGGCGATATGTAAAAGCAAAATATTTAAAATCTTTCATGAGTATACCTGTGCAAAAGTGTTGCATATTATTGCTCTATTAACATATTAACTTATACGATAGTATTAACTGACAGAATCAAAGGGCCGATAGCCCTAAAATGACAGATTCTATCAGAATAAAATCATCCTACGTCGGCTCAAAATAATTTCAAACTTCAGCCCTTTTGCTTGTATATGGTCAAACTCTAACTGTGTAAATAAGCCATTTAGCGCAAATCACTTCATGCACCTGCCAAAATTCTTGTACACGAGTTATTTCTGAATTCTGACAACGGTTACTGCTTTACACTGACTTTTAAGCACTCGGTGTTTGCGGTATTTGACATTACCTATGGACCACGAGGGTGTCCACTCCAATGTTTACAACATGGTAGTTCTATAAATAGCCACCAATCAACACATAATTACCGTATGATGTCCAGTAGATGTGGATAAACCTACATTACTTTCTCCCCAATGATTGACCTGTTCGGAAAACTGTTTAGGTAAGTTTACAACTGTAAAACAGTTTTGTTGTTGCAGTTGTTGTTTTTTGTTGTTGTTTTTTTAAAGCGGCAGCTCATTTATTTGAAATGAAAGAGACAGATTCGCTTAAAGGGGGCTAATACGGTAATTGGCGGATTGATTTGTATTCGTTATATTTTTTGATCGCTAATGTCATTGGTTGGATACTTGTTATTGTACAGAAATACATAAATAATTATACCTGCACAATAATACATTATACAAGTTCTTCTATAACTTCGTACAAAATTTATTCTCAATTCCAGACTTTTTTTTATCGAAATGAACTTGCGATCACTTCGTTTCTGAGCGGAATAATACAGCTATGAAAGCCACTTTCCAAAATACGCTTGTGACAGCACTGAATGGCTGATAGAATCAGTCATTAAAAAGTAAAAGGGGATAATTTCCGCCATTTTCATTTTTGCCTGCACTGTTAAAAAAGATCAACTAGTATAACAGACAAGTGGTTCCGTTACCATTGGGAGAATTCAGTTTGGAAGAGCTATCTCATGCTGGGAAACAGTCAGGAAGTCATAAAACATGTATTAATTTGAAAAGAATGCGAACGAATGAGGATATACCTAGACACCTAAATACGGTTTATGCTGAATGGCTATTCAGAAAATTATAAGTATTCAGCCTCATCGTTTAAAACACTACACAGATTTTCAGCGTATACGTACACCGTCATGTCTTTTTCTGAAGTTTTATAAAGGAAGACAACTATTTTTATGATTTTCTCTACGCTTGAATTTGCCAACTGCTTTCTATTAAAGTGAAAGGACCGTTCATAAAATGATTAAGTCAACGTTAAACAGTGCAGACCTATTCAGGAAGCTCCTAAGAAGAAGCAGCCTAAGCTGAGTCTAGAAAGTCTTGTTTAGGTATTTGTCAGCAAATACATGGACATTTATAGATCGAAGTTTATTATGTGGCGTTATCGAATATGGGCCTAGTCCATTTTTACTATGATTTAGGTGTTTAAGGTATAATAATGCAAAACTGATAATTATTTAAGCTTTAGCATGCAAAGTATATACTGTAATCGTTCCACTGGCGCAGTGGATACAGCACTGGATTCTCGATACTTTTGACTCGTATGGACATAGGTTCGAGTCCCAATCTATCTATCTATCTTTTTTTTACTACTGAACTGTGTATGTTTGTTTTTTTATATATACTTCTTTTTATTTATTTTTAATGAGTTATCTTTTATAATGTTTCTTTTAGTTATTTTATGTTTTATAAAAAAAATCAGAATAGGCTAGTCAGTGCGCAGGCTGATCAGTGTTCACTGTTCGTATATGCATAATGTACCGTCTTTGCGACGCCACTCAATTACGCGTAGAACATATATCATAGAAACCTTCAGAACATTTTGTACTCATTTTAATATAAGACGTCTTTCTAACAGCAAGTAAAAGTTCGAAATGTTCATTTGGAAACATTCTTATATAATACTCATTTAATACTCACTAAAATTTGCACGAAGAAAGTCTAGACATTTGTGAATAACCATTATCATATTAGATGCAAAAAAAAAAAATAAAAAAAAATAAAAAAAAAAAATGGTGGGACTCGAACCCATCACGATACTATTTAAACCTATTAACTGTTGTGCTGTATCCTTTCCGCCACTGCTTGTATAGTGACAATTATGTTTTTGATATATAAGTAGACAAACTTGACTTTTACCTTTGGACGAGTCCATATACCTGTTTCACCTTTGTGTGTTTATGTTATTGTTTGTTGAGCGTCCAAAATACCGTCGGCGATCTATACCTGTAGTTCTCAAAACAATGTGATATTGGAAACGTTTACTTAAGCTGATCATGTTGATGTATCCGGTGTCTCATCTACCGTTGGAAGAAAATTAAAATGAAATAGGCCGCGTCACGAGAAAACCAACACAGTGGTTGTGCGCCAGGCACAGACTCAGATAAGCCTGGGAATCCGCCATTTCTGATCAGACTCTTCGCCAAATGCTTTTAGGGTAGCTAAGAGTCTAAGCTACCACCATGCGGACAACGAGACTCTGAGCAGACTGGGCTGATGTCCAGGTTGATCTGAGTCTGCGCTGCGCGCAAAACCACTTTGTTGGTTTTCTCGTGTCGCGGCTCGAATGAGAAAACAATACGTAAGGCAATACCAGAGACATTGTATTTTATTAATTTGTTTGGGTCATCAATCTTACAGTCTCATATTTCAAGACATATGATGTTTTGTAGCTAAAAGAAGAATAGGTTGTCAGAAAGCACGTTTCAGTATTGAATCGAAATGTAAAAATGTTAAGTGATGATGCGATAAGAGGTTTATAATAAACGCGCACGGGCACGTAATTTTGGTTGACTACATGAAAGATTAGTAAAATTATTTGACACCATAAGCGCATAAACACAAACAAACTAAAAGAGATGTGCACACATGTACAATCCGATTTTACAGAATCTGTTCTTTAACGGTGGTCAAATATGCAAATCATCCGCCCAGTCTGATCAGTCTTTGCTGTGCGCTTTAATGGTAGATAAAGGTCTAACTAGTTCCATGCCAAAACAAAACTCCGATCAGACTAAGCGGACGCCTAGGCTGCTCTGAGTCTTTGCTGGGCTCTCACGCCTTTTTTTGGTTTTGTTTCGCGGCTCAGTTATATAATGCTAGTTGTTATGATAGCAGAGATTATCCCATTTACTATTCCCCAACGATAATGTGTTATTGACAAACATTGGTGTAAACAAAGCTTGCACCACTGAAATGGGAAACAGATATTTAACTGTACTAAGTGAGGACGTATGTCCATATGATAATTCCTATAATGCTGCCGAACATAACAAGAGTCAAAATAGCAAAGTGACTTGAATTTATCGTCAACTATTAACTTTATTTGTGTGCGGTCGTAGGTTCGAACCGCATGTTGTTGTTTTTTATTGTTTTCTTTTCTTTTTTTCTTCTTTCTTTTATTTTTAATAAACAGGTATGCACGCTTGCATGAAGCTCAAATTTTAGGAAACCTACAGACGAGTAACAAAATCGTTTTACAAAAATATAGGCATGCTGTCATTTTATTTTAAATTTCATCGCTATAATGACAACATTATTGGTTCTTCAGACAATGAGACAAAATAATCTTCCTTATTCGAATCATTTAAAGAAAACTATTCTACTAGTTTAAGATTTTTTCTAGGTGCTACCAACTGGGTATACAAACTTGAAGCAACATCCAGTCAACGTTGATTAAAAGTCATTGCGTTGAATGTTAATTCCATGTGGAGTTCATGTTGGGCTCTCGAAATTCCATTCGGCTTACGTTGCCTAGCTGGAAAAAATTCAATATCTCGTAAAAACAGTTAAACATGTAAAAAAACAATAGTAAAAATGAATTAAACATGAACAAGATGAAACGAAAAGAGAGAAACAATATTAAAAACGCAGGAAGTAAGAGCTCTTGAGAAAAAAATGTCTTGAAGAAATAAAAAAGTCTGCGGAAGGGATTTGAACTCGTATTGTACTAGATTAGTTTGAAGGAACTTGCTCACACTTAACCCAGTCGGCCACGGACGCACTGGATTATCAAAAGTATTATTAAGAATATAAGCCTGATACTGATTTCCTAACCGGCGGATAATTGCCTGAGGGCCGTTAACTACCTGTTTTACCTATTATCCTTTAATGGTTATGCTAGGTCATTGGCGGGAGAAACAAATAATCTTTGGGCGACAGTGTACCTGGTTGACCATTGTGTCCTTATAAGCTGGATAAGTCCATTCATCCTTGTAGGGCTATCTGGTTGTTATAATTTTACTCATTTTAGCGACAATTGGTGTCACTTTAATACAAAGAGTGTAGTCCCTAAACTAAAGCCGCGTCCTGTTCTTCGGCGCTTGGGCTACGCTGTTTGCCTAGGTGCTTTGTACTGCGCGCTAGGATGAGTGTGTTAACCAATTCTTAAAACCTACGATTTATGAGTTCGAACTATAATAGAAACACATCAGCTACATGTATGAATACAAAAGGGTCATGGCTCCCCCAAATCGCACATGATGCTTTTATGCTGATAAGTTTCCGTGAGGTTTTTATTATCTTAATCCAGAAAAAATCAGTATCACACATATGTAAACGCAATATTTTGAATCAACGGGCTAAAGTGTTTGTGGCGGACCAAAGCTCTGATAATGCTAAAATGCGGCAAAAAATAGTCGGTATTTACAAATCATAACATAATGAACTGTGTTTACATACTTTATTTAAAAACAACAACAAAAAAAAAAATATTCAAAAGGTATTGGAGGAGAAGAGAAAACGTTTTAATAGAAAAATGCAAAGGCGCCTGGCACAGATGAAAAATGAAAAAAATATGCTTCGACTCTTTTTATGGAGCATCACAACTATTGCGAATTTTGCTGAAAAAACAATAACAATAGGGCACAAAATATCAAAACGGAAGTTTCCTTTTGCACAAATGATTACATTTTTGAAACACCTTCACACCAATGTGTGTTCTTATTACCCAGTTTCAAGAAAGTCCGTCAAAAGGATTAGGGAGACTTGCGAAAGCATTTTTTTCGAAACATAAAAAGAGACATAAATTAGCACTTAAATACTCTGAACATTACATTTCAACATCATTCTTATGCTGCGTCTAAAGAGAGGAAGGCAACGTCAGAAAAACTATTATATACTCAACAAAAATAAAAACTTGACGGTTTTTGTCTCTTAATTCCGGCTAACCTAGTAAATTTGTAAAGTGTATATAGATTTTTTCGAGTTAGACAGACATCTGATTACTTAAATCATGAAAAATTATTTGCAAATTATCGCCCTGTCCAGAGTTATCTAACTTTTTCCTATTTTAATATTTCAGAGCAGAACTTTAATGTGCGCATGCGCAGAAGAAAGTTTTCGTGTACGCAATAAACGATAGTCCCAGTACGCACAGAAGACACTTTAAATGCTTAATTCAATTGTAATCACAACCTAAAAATAACGTTTAAAGATTCAAAACTTTCAGATTATCTCCCTTTGAATAAAACATATAGTGATTTTTGAAATGCCATATTTTCTATACCAGTGTGTCTTTTTTTTATTTTCTTTGAGATTTGTTTGCTTGTCTTGCAAACTCAATGTCTTTATTACTAAATTTATTTGAAAGCCATTTATTAAACTGCCGTAAAGACTTTAAAGTGTAATGGAAATTCCATTGAAACTGAATTTAGGACTTCATAATGGCATGGACTGATGTTTTTCGTCTTGTCCTCACGGCCTCCTAGTTGACCGTGCATCGGCATAATTTTAGCTAATGAGTGCATACAGATTGGATTTAATAATGGAACGCATTGCCAACAGAATTTTTATCATTTAAGCAGACTTTAACAATTTTAAATTCGGCAGATGTTTGGTTTTGAGCGTAGAAAACAGGAAAGTACCCCTGTGACGTTTACGAAAGCCTCAGTATTGCTGTACATGTATCTATAGAATCTTGAATTTATGTAGCTATGATATTACCAAATGATAACCTTTTCTTAAATTAAAAGAATTTTATGTTTCACTTTTTCCTGAGTACCGCATGATAAAAAAAGCGACTGTCAAGTTTTTATTTTTGCTAAGTATAGTTTTGGAGGTATAAAATAGCAGAATTTGTGTTACTGAGTCTGTTCATGAGCAATGTTGCTTACACCCTCTCTTGCTTCAGCGGAACTCTATATTCATACAGATTCTGAATAAGCCCAGTGATCCGAAGGAACCTGAAAGTACGATAAAATACGCGGAGATTTTTACGGTCGCCACACAGCACATAACACCAGCTGCAGTAAACATACGATTCATTCTGGCAGAAGATAATCTTAGAGCAAAGAAAACATCAAAGGAACTAAAATATCAGACTTGTATTTTGTTCATGCGCATTAATGAAATGTTGGAACATTGCCCTAGCCCCCCCCCCCCCCCCCCACACACACTTCCCAACACTGTGACAGTATAAACGTATTAGCCATTGCATTTGAATCTACCGTATTGGAAGCTAAAAGCAGCTATGACTAGCAAGGCAAAGCTCCCTACCGACTGAACTATCTAAGCGCTCATAGCTTTGACTCCCACTGTCTGTGGGGGCGGGGAAGGTGGAGGAAATGGAACTTGAAGAGTTGCACTCCCTGCAATTGTATACCTAACCAACATTAATTTTGTAGAAAAAAAAAAAAGTACAATATCGAATGACGTGAATTGAATCAATCCTTAAAATCACCAGTAAAACATAATTACAATATGTATATCTAACACGGTTTCGATAAGATTGTTTTTCAGAAGTAATGTTACTTGCCACCCTCCATTCTGACTAAAATGCTTAACATGCGCAGAAAGATCCGACCCAAGTTCTCTGTCAGTACTTTGCATTTAAACAGGGGCAATACGTCTTGTTAAAATTACTCTTACGTCGGTATTAAAATCTGAATTCTGCACTTTGTAACTTTATAGTAGTCTTTGAAGCTAATTTCATCTAATTCAGATCCATAAAACTTGAGATTTGTTAACAGAAACAATTTGAGCCGCGACACGACAAAACCAACAATGTGGTTGTGCGCCCAGCGCAGACTCAGATCAGCCTGGGCATCCGCCCAGTCTGATCAGAGTCTTTGCTGTCCGCTCGAAGCTAGCTTAGACCCTTAGGTACCTTTTAAGCCCGCAGAAAAGACTTTGATCTGACTGAGTGGATACCCAGACTGATCTGAGTCTGTGTTGGGCGCACTACCACATTGTTGGTTTCTCGTGCTGCGCCTAATTTTATCATTAAACACATACTTGCTGAACTTCACCTGATTTGAGAGGAAAAAACGTGTGATATGTTCGTAGAAATAGCAGATATGTTGGTGCTGATATGGAGTACTGTAATAGAAACTGGATTGTCGCAGCAAATTGTCTTGAAACAGATCGCATTTGTCAACAGCGCTGGTGTCGGTAGCGTCCAGCGGGGAAAGCTTTATAAAGCACAAGTGCCTGTTGAAATGGCTGAAAAGGTCATACACACCTTGAATTGTGTTTATTCTGAGGCGTTTGAATACCCAGTTGTGTAAAACTCTTCCGAAGATCAAAAACAGTTAACGTTTAAATAGGTTTGGTGATTTGTTGATGTTTGTCTGTGACTTGGTCAGAAAATCCACTTTTCCAGAAAGTGTCGGCGTTAAGAAAAAGCGTGCGGGTGCTTTTCATACGATAATGCCACACGAGGAAAGGGTAGCTATTTTATACTAGGTAGCTAGGTGAATAAGTACACTTTTACGGGAAGCGGCTCTGCCACTTTCATCTTTGCCTGCCTATCCAATGAGGGTCAACTCTTAAAGGAAAGCATAAGCTCCTCGGGGCACCTCTTAAAGGGAATAATTCGCTGTCATAGGAACAAATTCGTTCGTGTTAGAAGATACATACTGTTTTGGAAGGACTTTATCGCCCAAGCAGGCCAACCGGAAGTCATAAGTGTAGATTTCTTTTTATTTCAAAAATGATGGAAAACTTGAAGTTATACCTATTCAACTTAGTCCAATAATTGTTACTATTGCAATATTGTGTTTCCTATTTGTATTTTCTTATATCTTTAATGAAACAATTTGGTGTACGCATGACAGAACCTGATGCTCATTATCGCATAAGAAAAGTGTTAAACATTGGATCTCGTTTAGGGAGCACCTGCAATTAATTAATGTCAATAAAACACGGTATTATCTTGTTAGGGAATGGAATCGATGAGCCGATATTAGAGTACATGTATGACCTTCCAACTGATTTTAATGCGTTTTAGCCATTGCATGGTACAAACAAATCTATGACTATGAAAACTCTGTTAAAAGCACAAATATCACTTGCACTTAGAGAGTATAGCTGGATAAAATGCTAAAAATTGCATTAAAAATAGCATCTTTTCAAAAAGCTTTCTTCTGTGCTTCTATTGTCGATACGTAATTTTATTGCAATGATATCTTTCTTTAATGGAGCTTTTTCAGAAAGAAGGGTTCTTTTGATGTTGTAAGTCATTTTTTGTGCGACACTGCGAAGCAAAGACGTGCATATGAAATGGCTTCAAGCCGTAGGTAACGGTTGATTGAACATAGAAAAAATATTCACCTGTTGCGTTTATCTCAAGTTTTAAGTAACCACAAGGGCTAGAGTCTTCAAACTTGCTCCAAAGATACATCTGTGGAAAATCTACTGCCAACAGGCATACATTTTGGACCATGACCTATATGTTGGGGGTTTATTAACATATGAACAACAACAAAAAAAAACAATCGTCTCCTGCGTTTTATTCAGTTTTTAAGAAACCACACGGGCTAGACTCTTAAAACTTGTTCCATAGATACAACTGGAGAAGATGTACTTTAAGCAGCGATGCATACTAGACCGTGGATATTATTTTGCGGCCGATTGAGCATTGAGAAATATTCACCCGTTGCGTTTAGATCAGTTTCTAAGTAGCCACAAAGGGCTAGAGTCTTCAATCTTGTTCCATGGATACATCTTGAGAAGATCTGCTGAAATCATCAATGCATTTTGGGTCATGGCCTATATTTTACTGTATATTGAACATAGAAAATATATTAACCTGTTGCGATTAGCTCAGACTCTAAATAATCACAAGGGATGGAGTCATCAAAGATTTTCCATGGATACTTCTGGGGAAGCTCCACTAAAGGTAGTGATACCTATCGGGCTTAATTTCTGGGCCGAGTGATTTTGCTTTACATCTCGAAGGCTTTATGATGCATTAAATGATACCTTGGGATAATAAGTCAAAATAACTCGATGTTTGACCTCAAACCAAAAGTAGGTCGCTGTGACCTATATTACATTATACAGTGATTTTGCCTTAAATCTTGAAAACTTTTTGATGTATGTACATGTACATGTTAGCTTCGAATAATAAGTCAGTTTGACCAGATGTTTGACCTAAACCTAAATGTAAGTCACGGTGACTTTTATTTTATGGTCCAGATATTTAACCTTATATCTTGAAAACTATTTAATGTAGAACATGATTGATTTGGATAATGACTCAGTATGACCCGATGTTTGACCTCAAACTAACGGTAGGTCAAAGTGACCTATATTTCATGGTCAAGTGATTTTTGCCTTATATACTGAACACTTTTTGATGTAAGAACATGATTGCTTTGTCTAATGGCCCCTTTTGACCCGATGTTGGACCTTCAACGTACAGTAGGTCAAAGTGAGACCTTATGATCCATATCACCCGATGTTTTACCTCAGGAAATAAAGAGACCTATATTTCATAGTTTAGTGTTTTTTCCTTGTTTCTTGAAGACCTTTTTATGTACGAACATGATTCTTGGGATAATGACTCAGTATGACCCAATGTTCGACATTAAACTGCTGGGAGGTTGCAGTTGCATATATATATAACTGGTTCAGTGATTTTACATTATATGTTGAAGATATTTGTATGTAAACATGATTGCTTAGAATAATGACACAGTTCGACCCAATACTGGACCTCAAACGTACAGTAGGTCAAAGTGAGACCTCATGATTCAGTGATTTTGTCTTATATCTTGAAGATTAGTTGATGTACGAGCACGATTACTTGGGATAATGACTCAGTATGGCCAGATGTTTGACCTCAAACTTCATGTACAAAGTAGGTCAAAGTGACCTTTATTTTAGGGGTCAGTAACTTTTCCTCATATTTCTGACACTTTTTCATGTACTTGCAGTATACTTCGGTTCTGGCTTTAGACCGACACTGTGAGTGACCTGGTACTTAATTCAGGACCGTGTGACCTATAGCTCACGGTGCAGTGAGTTTAAGTTAGTCATATCCCTAACACTGTTTTATGGATTTGCATCATAATTGGGTTAGTGCATTTGGCTGACACTATGAGTGGCCTCATATTAATTGTAGGTCAGTGTGACATATACTGCATGGTCCAGTGATTTAAGCCAGTATGTCTTAAAGTATTCCATTGACTTGTATAATACTTTGTGTATTGGTACATTTAGATACATTGATTGGCCGCATGTCACTTCTAGGTCAGTGCAACTTATAATTCATAATTCATTGTTCTTGTCTTATCTCTGACAATATTTCAGAGGTTTGAAATAATCTTAGGAGGACTGATTATTCTGACAGTGCAGTTTATCTCATTTCACTTTGCTGGTATTATCCCAATCAAACTTGCGCTTGTTAAGGTCAAGTCGCGCTTTATTGTCTTCTTACATTTTTGTTAGCAATCATAGCCACTGGGCGCACTACGTTGATTCAGTATTGAATAAACATACATGTTCCATGTTGAATTAAGGTTATATGCCTACTCGATAGGTAGCCTACCTTGGTAAACAGTGTTGAATCAAACAAGTCAGCAGAAGAAGTGCATACAAAATCAGGATAGTACTGGAGCAATACCTCATGATAAAATCTTACATGATTTTTACTAAGATGATTTATAAAGCATTGGGGCCTTAATAAGTGGCATTTAAGTGATTTAAATGCCGTTTTGAACGCTGCATGGAGATAATAAAAAAACATAAACGATCTTCATTCCTTGAAACTCGTGGCGTGTCAAAGTAAACGCCTGATGAGGAGTTGCAGAAAGTTCTATATATACAAAAATCGATTTTCATTTGTCTAACTACATGTTTATTGCTACGTTTTTATTGCTATGCTAACGCTGTCTGGGTCATTTTCAGGTATATTAACTTTGTGCTTATTTTACAGCTAGGCGACATTAGCACAAACTAAAGAAATCTTATCTTGAACCACATGTAGTTTTAAAAATAAATGACAAGGGCGTAGCTACATATACGGCAAATACGCAAGTGCGTATTGAAATTTTGTCAAAATTGACAAAATTTCAAAATGCACCTGCATATTTGCATGCTGAATATTTATAAAATACACAAGATTTCAATACCAATTGCCAAAGTGGCTGAAATACTAGCTTTAACTTCAAGAAGTAGAGAATAAAACATGGTTGTGCGTATTATGAAATTGCCCCTAGTTACGCCCCTGAATGAGTCAGAGAGAGTGCGAATAATATACCATCAGAATGTTTTAATCGCAATTACACTTAAACAAAACACTTTTACTGTCATTCGGCGTTTTCTCACCATTATTTTTTCCCAACCGTGAGCAAAACAATTTCTCAGAATTCATAAAATCATACTTGCCATGATTAAAATTTTGTTTTCTCAGTTAAGATGACCGAATACAGAATGGTTGTATTGAACATTAAGATTACATAAGTGTTTATCGTCACATAATCCTGTGTAAATGCATATTATGGGTTGACCCCGTTGAGAATATATAAGAAGGTGTACGTGAGCCTTCGAGGGTTCAGAAATTGGGGGCCTAGGAGAAGGCCCTACACTGGAAATGAGGTCTTTTAGATTCGCCTGCTCTATAGAAACAAGTGATTTTGGACAAAATAAAAAAAAGTTTTGTAAATGGGTATTTCGGAGCAACAAAGGATGAAAAGGAAAAGTTCACTTTGGGAGCGGCCCTTACCGAAGAAAAATGTTAATTGCTGGCATATACCCGGACGAGAGAAATATGTGTGTTCCCCGGCCCAGACCCTCCGTCCCAGCCTTCCCTCCGAATGTTGACAACCCTGTACCAAACTTACCCGCTTCGACCGTTAACAGTTTCCAAGACAGTCACTATAACTGGACTTTTGCGGTTTTGAAAATTTTTATCCAGTCTTTGCATGAGTAGTTGGAAGGTTTTCATACGTCGCACGACCCACGCTTGCAGTTTCCATTTAGCCATCAAGCAGACCAGCAGACTAAGGGCATTTAGCATTATCTATGTACCTAAATATCACCCCCTCACATGGCAAAGAAAATTGCTTATGGTTAAATAGAGCTACCATGCAGACTGCTTAACTAAGCGCAATCATCATTATGTTTGTACTTATAGAGCAACCCCTCAAACTGCACAATCAATGGCAAACCACCTAGTACGTAATTTTGTCGAAATAGCAAATACTTCAGTGAATAAAGTAGACTTTTATAGCAATAAAATATATTTCTAGATACGTTCGCTTCTTTAATTAGCGATACGTTAAATGTCAAAAAGAAATCTTAGCATCAAACAATTAGCAGTATTGCTACCATCTATATTAAGTGTCACTTGAAGCAAGCGCTTGCACTCAGCCGCCTGAATTCCTTCTTAATGAGTTATTTCCAAATAGCAGTAGGTATGGATTCAAGTACCGAAAACACTTATATTTGGCGGTTACTCGATTTTGGCGTTATTAGCGGCAAAGTCAAAGAGTGCTTAGTTTTAAGTTCGCCAAAAATTGATATTAATAAGTTTACATATGCACAGCATAACAAAGGTTCAGATGAAAAGGCTTTGAGATATTCTCTATGCAATTCTGTAAAATAATACATCGTGGCATATCCCATTAGAATCGCCCCAATGAGACGATTCAAATAGATGTCACAATGTATAATTGAATAGAAAAGCAAGAAACATTGTTTAAGATTTACATCAAATTTTCTTTATTATCTGCGCTATGGTATATCAAGACACCAAAATTTATCTGCGCCAATATGTAATTTACAGTAACCCGCGAACGTTATACTAAGTGTTTTACAGTACTTTGCAAAGTTAGGTAATATCTGAGTAAACTAACATATTAGCAATGACCAGGAACTTATATAATCAGACCCCAAGTCCTTCGATTAAACCAAGGGCAGCTCTTTCGGGATGAGACAGAGCCCTTGATATGATGAGAATGATAAACGGCTAAAGATATTTCCACAAAATTCAGTAGAAATATAAAGTAAAATGATGTTCATCAATATAAAAATAACAAAACACGTTAACTCTACTTTCACTTTTGCTAGAGTTATGCCTGTTTGTTACTTTTAATATGGAAGACGTGCCTTTTCCATTATGTGCACACTTTATGTATTTTAACTAACCTGTGTACAAATAGACATTACAACCAAACACTGTAGGAAGAATAGGAAAGGTAAATTTAAAGAGTAAATACACTTCAGGAACTGACTGAATCAGATCTCAAACCCCATCCCCAACATCAAAGGGAAAGATTGTCAAAGACATTCCAATAAACAATAAATTAAAAGTGATAAGCCGAGTCAGCAGCTCTTTCCCAAATAGGTGGCAACTCAGCTATCTTTACTGAACTAAATAGTTTTGACCAACAGAAGGGTTAAAATGAAAACACAATAAGTTAAACAGCACCGAACATAAAACAAATGCAACCGCAACGGAAGTACCGCCTTGGGACGGTCAGTAATAACTACTGGGGGTGGTTCAAACCTACTTTATACCCTTTTGTTGTTCCTTACGTGCAATTTCTGTGTGTTCAATATTTTTGAAACAGGTGAGTATATGTTCAGGAAACGTTATACAAGTATAAAGCATCGTAAGATGATATGCAGCGAATCTAAATAAAATTCAATATATGGATCCTCTGAAAGCAACGAACGCATCAGAAAAACGGAATTATAAATATATTTCTCCACTACTCCACCCCCGCCAATATGAAATGATTCTCTCCTTTGTTAGTAGAAATTTCTTTCAGAGGGTTCCGTCACCAAGTAGAGCAAAAAGGAAGTCACATAATTGTTTTTTTATATAAATGACAGGAAAATATGAAGGTTTCCATACAGGTGAAGTAAAACATCTTTGTGATACCATGACCTAAAGTGTTTTTCATTTCTACAACAGTAATAAACATGCAGTTTTACGCAGCAATAAAGACGCGACTAAAGTGAAAATCGATTATGTATAACCTACCAGACGAGTTACAAGCAATATATATCAATTATACATACTGTTTAGTTCTTCCATGAAGCATTAAAACTGGCACTTAGCGAAGTATACGAAGGGGAATTTTCTAGATCTGCATCTAACTACGACAACAGTATAAATTGAATAATTATTATTCGGTTTCTCTAGAATGTATTAAAAGCTATACTGCATGAAGACTTTATGTGGAGATTCACTGTATATATAGGTGTCTTGTTACATGTGATACCAATGAATATACCTATGTGAGTATGCTCTGTATCATGCGCGGTCCCTTGAACGCTTCTTTCTTCAAAATGTTGGACTAAATTTTTCAAACCACTGTAAAGGCAGAGGGCAAGGTTTGGATCCAGCAACAAATTTAAGCCCCCGCCCCCTCACCCGTCTTCCCCAGTTTTTCTTTTCTGACCGTTCAAAGGCGGTACTAATGTTGAGGTTCCTCTGTGTAACGTTTTGTTATGTCCGCTTGTCGATGGTCTATAGCAGTTTGGTCACCTAAATAGATGCCCATTCTGCTTTCTGTTTTGTAATTTGAAATCTAACACAGTGCGCCTATAGAAGCAATTGAAAATTTCCGTGTTAAGAATTCTGCAGCAATCACTGTTTTGGAGCGCTTGAGTCTAATTGCTGCAGTCACTGGCAATTGCTGACGTAATGTTGTGACGTTTTGAGACGTAAGTAAGACGGTGTGACGTCTCTTTTTCTTTCTAAAATCGTCATAAAAACGTACTTTTATCTTAGATGACACGAATACTTTTTCCGCGTTTTGAGTGTTAGAATCGAAATAAAGCAGCTCTAGCGTTGAATTTTTTAGTAATAATTCACTTTTCGTCGGTCAATTGTAAGTTGATATATCACTCGAGCTCCGCGCTCGTACTGTGATCTACTTTACAACTGACTTCCAAACAGTGAATTATTACTCAACAATTCACTGCTAGTAAAAGAGCTGATCTATTTCTTTAATATAAACTAGATAAAAATAGATGTTGCTGCTGTTTTTATTTAGGAAAGCTGAATTACCACTTGTTTGGGAAAGAGCTGCTCACTCAGTTTACTGTGTGTAATTTCGTGTTCTTTTGCCAAATCTTGTGTGGATGCTTTTTTGCTTTTTTGTTTTTAAGAACGGGATGTGGGATTTGACTGTTTTATATTATATTTATTATCATCGAAAGTTTGTTAAAATTATCTTAATGAACAGCTCGTATAAAAGCAAAAACATCTGGGTCCGTATAGTTTTCACAAATGTAATCTGCTATATGTAGACACGGTAGATATTTTAAATGTCATATTTTCTTGTCTTTGAGAATTAATCTGAATGAGAAAACAGACAAGTAAAACCAGGTGAAGATATCAAATTTATTAAACATTTGTCAGATTTCTCAGTAAAAAATTTAAAAAAAAATCCTGGACTTTCTGCAGTATGAACATTTATTAGACATTTATTATGCTCTTTATTTATACACCTTATGTCTCTAAAATTCCACTTTTCATTGACTCATGTTTTATTAGACCACGAGAAAAGTTGGTCATTAAACCAAAAGGAAAGTGGGAATTTTAGAGACATCAGATTTATTGAAAGATATAATAATAAATGAATGAATAAACACTTCAAAAAAAAGAACCATGACTATTAGGCAACTCAGTGGTTCAGATTGCAGCCAGTCAGACAAAGCAGTTAAGAAACCTAGATTATTTAAAACCTACACTGTTTAAAATAAATGATGTGCTTGAGATATATTTTCTATTACAATTGACTCTGCTTATATTAAGCACTAATATCTCAATGTACCTTCTTATTTCAAAGAATATAGTTCGGTCACTTTAGCGCTTGCTTTTCAAACTACTGGTATCTCAAAGTAAATTTTCTGGGACCGAAAACATATACTTCGGGATACCAAATTTAAAGTAGATAAGAAAATTCTCGGAAATTGACACAATTAAATCCCAGATCTCGTCCAAGACACCATGTGGGAAAAAGACTACACAAAATCACCAGCGGCAGTCATTTGAATAGCCATTTGCCATGTAGGTGGTCCCGGGGCTAGTATTAACATCACCAACAATATATCAGTAACTAACATAGCAACAAACAACACACAAAACAACCAATAAAAACCAAAACAGAAGTGCCGCATTGGGACGGTCAGTAATGAAATCACTGCGGGAAGAGGGAGGGGGTGGGGCTGTACCGGTTTGTGGTCGAACAGCCCTCGGCCTTGGTTTTGCCTTGTTCATCAGACACTTAGTTGTTCAACTCTACCGAAACAGTTCCCGACCACACAACAAACCTACGAAAGCATCAACTTTGACAATAGGAACAAGTTATACGAAAAACATTTAACAACTATATTTTCCCTTTTTTAATTTTTGTATTATTTTAGGACTAGTGTGACAAAAAATACTATAAGTAAAAAGTATGCAAAGACCAGGAACTGAAACAATCAAAATCCAAATCCAGCCCTCAAACCATAGTTGGAAACAACTAAGATTACAAATAATCAAGATACAGAGAACATATGGCCAACCGAGTGAGCAGCTTGTTCCCAAAAGGTGGCCACTCAGCAACCCAAACCGAACCAAAAATAATAATAACATACATAAGGTAAAACATGACAGAAACTCTGGCACCAAAAACAGGCAACAAAGAACCACAACAGAACTACCGCCTTGGAACGGTCAGTAATGAATTACTGGGGGGGCTTAAATCGATTTTACAGGCCCAACCTCACCCTCAGTTTCTGAAGTGGTACAAAACATTTAGTTGGTTGTTCGGTTCGCATGATAACCCTCTAACTCGTCAATGAATCATCACGGTAAACACATAAATCAAATTTCAACACCATGAAGAAGCAAAGACGAGGACTCAACAGATACAACGGGCCGTCTGACAGGTGGAGATCCCTGTCCTGCCAAACAACCCCACTGGAAATCTGAAGCAAAAGAAGGTCACCAGTTGAGCCCCGGTGGACCAAGCAACAGACAAAAACTGCATTACCCTTACCACCACAGCAATAGTCCACGTTTTTATCACCCCTCGTAGAAGGGTAAGGGCCTTCTGTGCTTGAAGTAGGAGCGGGTGGGGTGGTTTGATTTTTTCCTCCTCTCTCTCTTTGAGACGGTCTGGTACAGACTGAAATGCTGTCTTAAGGAACTGTTAAACCCACAACAGCCAACCATACACCATGTATTCCTTTACCATTGATGTTTAGAGCTCGATATGGAAATCGAATGCATAGATTTCTGATTATTGCTGTCCCATCTGTTCTGTTGGACGACCCTCGTATTGTTATGTGGTTCATGGGCAATAAGAGAATTTTTGTATATTATAAAACAAATGCACTGTGGGTATCCGTCTATCCTACTTTCACTTAATACTGCCATATTCCCTCACTTACATTCTTCATAGGTTTACGCGGCTTCTGATGTTAGCACCAGACAGAAAGTGAAACATACAGTAATCCTGAAAGTGTAATAGTTAGGTATGTAGCCCAGGTTATAAATTAGATTACTTGAGAGTACCTATTAGTAAACAATAGTTTAGATGAAGGGGTTCTCTTTCAGAGGAAGAAACTCCGCCACTTTTATTTTTGGCTTCTCGCTATTCCATTTAAGAAGGTCATTGTTTTCCAGCGAAGCAAGCAGAAGGTAAAAAGTCTTTCCCGTTTATAAAAACGGGAAAAGGTTACCCATTACACCTTCAAATCAAGCTTTCCGTGTTTGCGGCCTTTAATTTTGCAATTTGGAGACTTCTGTCTTGACATAAGCACGGCCTGGTAAGCATGCTGCTGTCATGAAAGTAGCGGTTCAGGAAGTATAAAATCGTTTATGTATATATTCGTTGACACGAGCACCTGCCGTAAAGTCACTGAAGGCACTACTATCAGATTGTGTTGTTTATCTGATTGAACTATTTGTCTATGCTAGCAGGGATTCCAAAATCATTTACGTATTACATTCGTTTTTGACAATGAAAAACAAGTTAAACAAATAAAAGCACATTGCCGTTTCCTTGTTGACAATACTGTTGCATGTTCGGGATCCATTTAATATCAATCTGACTGAAATGCATTAATTAATTAATAAAATCTTTAAAGGGATACTCTAATGAAATAGTAGGGAGGAAACGTTTTAAATGCCATATAAATGTGTACTGTTTATTAGGAACCTAAAATACATAAAACACATGGAAGCGAAAAATAAGTCGACAATGTAAGCATTGAGGTTGTGTGTTATGTTTGTCTGGACTATTCACATAAACCGCATCGTCCTTAAAGCATACAACGTTGAATAAACGTTCACTTAACGTTTATTTAGCGACATGGCCATCTGTTTGAACTATACAAATGATATCCCCGCTGCCAGTTATGTTCTTTTGTACACCAGAAAAGGCAAGGTCATATATTTTGGATGGGCCGAAGACAGGACAGTACAGATCTATAGTACTCAAATACGTTTTGCTTCACCATACATTTTCCCATAGAGATGATGCTAAATCAACTTATTTCCAACACATATGTAAGAAAGGTATGTTACATTTACCAATTTTTTTTTAATGTTTTTTGTAAATCACACACTTATGCCTCCGTAAACACCTGGCAAATTAAGGACAGAACTGGCCCCCGTCGGGGTAGAAGACTAGGGGTGTTGGCTCTTTACAAACCTTATGGAAAATCATCCTGAAATAGATTTTTAGTCTATAAAAGCCTAAATTTACCAAGACAGACAGAATCGAAGACCATCTTTTTCACATTTATAATGCTGAAACATTAGATTGTTAATCATATAAAACAATCATTCATTTCTTTGCTAGTCATACGACTTTTACACAGGTGAAATATGACTATTTTGCATAAGCTCTATGAAAAAGTAGATGATGCAAAACTTCTTTAGAGTAGTATTTCCACATTACATCATACAGAGTTCATGAAATTCCGTGATATGCATAATTCTATAAATGTCAATAACTTTATAATTGGAAGTTATTTTTGTATCAATCGACATTGCGTCGGGGGCATAGGTGACGAGTTCCGTTCTCCAAGGACCTACTAGGAGTAGACAAGTATTTGAAAATAAAACTTATTGCTCTTTGTAAACAATACCGATAAACAGATGACATTTTAGTTTCTATTTGACATTTACTTGTAATTCATGAGGCAAATAATAGGTGATTCCAGAAATGGCAAGTTGAAAAATGAAAGAACAAACTTTGCCATTTGTATTTTTTCCACGATGCAATCAGAGCCATAGATACCGTGTCATACCCAAACATACAACAGTTTTATCCTATCGTTCTTAATTTCACGTACAAATAAGTAGAGTTAAATGACTTGACAATAATTATGTGTTTCAGAAAGTCCAAAGTATTTGTTGAAAGAATTCGGTTTGTATTGTTAATGAAAAATTGGCGGAGCATTGCTTGCCATGTTTCAATGCCAATGAGGTCATACATCTGTTACCACATAAACTAAGAGTTCATATTAATGTTAAAGTTACGTCATCGAGACATTATTATGCCAAAAGACTAAGCATAACAGCAAGTACTCCAAAGTTTGTATGGTAACAGATTTATGACGTCATTGGTATCGGAGAAAGCCAATCATTGTATACCATACTCCCCTCAAAGCTACCCGAAATTCATACATTGGAATAAGCGATTTTCTCCAACCTGTAATTCAGTCCCAAGTTATGTAATTCTGTTAAATTTATCAACATCATATGCTTCGTTTACAATTTTGTTTGAGTGTTTCTTTAAGCTGTAAATTTGACGGAGATTCTTCTAGTGTGTACTTCACTTGAAATTTACCAAGACGCATTACCCATAAAGCTCTTGACTTAACTGAGAATCGATTTTGAATTAATCTAACTGTCCGCATTAATCAGACATTTACTTATATACAACGCGGTTTTCCAGTAATATATACCATTTGCTCGTGTTAGCCTACCATTAATGGCGGCAGCACTAATCAGAAACGAACATTAAAAATGTTTTCTTTAAAATAAATTCATGTGAAACTAATTTGATCTTTTTTAGTTATTAGCAAAGTTTAGCGTTGTATCAATCGTCACGCGTCTATAAAGCAAAATTTAAAACTACCATACTTCTCCTAAAAATAAAAGTTTGAATTTTCAATGCATGAAACAGAAGAAATGGCAAACAGTGTAGAGCGTGATCGACCTGCACGTTCAGTAGCAGTCTGATCATGGTATGCACTGTTTGTTCCAACCCATCTGTTTCATTTGTTTGTTTCGTTTATTGAAGATCCCGGTGCAAGATGTAAGATGCACTACAGGTACAGCTAAAAAGTACAATTAACAGTTGAAGATAATGGTAAGTAAAAGATAATATTCAAACCTACTTTTGCATGTATTAATTTACATTATCAATGATTGAAAAGCCTTACGGTAAAGCATTAGAACGTAATGTGGATTATACTTCAATAACTACATCAGTTCACGTGACATTACATGACACAAAATAAACCATGGCCTCTCCGATCAGATAGGACATTAGCGATGTTATGACGTCGTTGAGGCTGCTAGTAGAAAACTGCATATAAATGCTATTTTGCTTCAACTGTAGCCGTCAAGCAAATTTATGGTCAAATAATAAATAGAAAAGAATGTAAATATAAGCAACGAACTTAATTTTTCTGGTGTTTATCGAACATAAACTACATTGGGTGGCTAGCAAAGTTTACATGAACCCCTTCGGGGTTCACTTACTTTGCACGCGACCCAAAGTAGTTTATACTTCGATAATAATCTGAAAAATTGAAATTTATTTCCAAAATGTCTGCAGTTTCAGATTACAGTGAGTTCCCGGCGTATTGTTGGTCAGCATCAATTTCGTCTAGTTCGTTATTGCAACAGGTCTTCAGCCTACACAGATGACACAGTAATTAACCTTTAATTCCAACTTTTCCTGACTCACTCCTGAGCCCCGATGTGAGAAACCCAGCAAAGTGATTGGATGCGCCGCGCAGACTCAGATCAGCCCGGCATCCGCCCAGTCAAATCAAACCCTTCGCTAAGTACTTAATGGGTAGTTAAGGGTCTAAGCTACCGACTTGCGCAGAGCGAAGACTCTGATTAGACTAGGCGGATGCCCAGGCTGATCTGAGTCTGCGCTGGGCGCATGATCAGTTTGTTGGTTTTCTCGTGTCGTGGCTCAATTATTAGGTTCGTAGATGTATACATTCCAAAAGGTCTGTATGGCAGGTATTGGAACATCACATGTTTTTCTTTAGTGTGTTATTTCTGGGTTTATGTAACCATTTTTGGTGTTGTTGGGTGTCATAATGTCAGATAGAATGTCAAGGTTTTCACAGACTGACATGATGCCATTTCTTTTGTAAGGCTAGATATTTCGTGTTAAGCAAAGCACGCATTTAATAAATTGTACCAATTTAGGAAATACTTTGCAAATAAATAACTAGGAAAGTTTACATGAAGCCTCATGGGCTGAATAACTTTGCTCGTGACACATTGTCACTCAGGCTTTCGAGAATGTAAGAATAAAATCCATTGTTTGAATATTCCTGTCCTACGAGAAACTTGACAAACTGCATATCAGAGGTTAATGAAGTCAATATTGAACAGATTGAGATTAGATTATGCGAACAGACAAGCTTGTCTGATTAAGGTATTATTCAATAGTTTCTTTCTGTTGATGCAATTCGCTTTGATAAATGATACTGTCAGTCAATGAAGCCGTTATTAATTTGTATTGTAAAGGGTGTATAATTATTTTAAAAAATAAAACAGCTCTAACAGTGAGCTGTCGGATAACTATTCAACTGAACTTAGTAGGCAGCTACGTGTAGTTGTGAATAAATACAAATCACGACCGCGGAGCGCAGGGAATATGACTGCTTCCAACTAACCAACAAACTGTGAATTATTGCCTAAAAATTATCTGCTATATGAGGAGAACTAGTTCGATTCTATGCTAATAATTGCTTTAAACAAAAACATCCAAAACAACGTTGAAACTAAAACTGACATTCATACTAACATGAATCTTAGCGGAGTTCCTTTCATTTGAATTATTATTGCTTGTTGCATATCCTCGCAGCTTTGGATATTTCCTAGCTGATGCCTTGTCGTTTTTATCGTTACACAAGGGTTGAGGTAGCTCGGAGGGGCGACGCCTGCGATTAATAAGTTAGCGTCTCTTACCTGTTGTAAGGGGACAACATACAAATATGTGACTTTCTGTTTGCACCTTTGACGACTTAGCCCATCCAAAACAGAATAAACTCTTAAAAGCAGGATGTTTTCTCCTAAGTTTTCCCTCAAGACTTAGACCATTTTGAGAAGGGAATCAAAAATGAAAACCGCATAAATGCTTCCCCTGAAACTGTGTCCATTCACCTTATGAGTCACATTGGTTGCGGCTTACACTGTTTTTCCCTACTTTTTCAGGCAAGTCTGTCCCTTCATTTATGACTACCACGGTACATGCTTTTAATGGCATCTGTTAGCCAAGGTTTAGTGCGAAATTCAGCATTTATACGAATTATTTCCATTTTCACATTCACTCCAGTGGTCGTATAGCGATTTATTGCCGCTAATGGTGAATTAAAGCAATAATGATGACGTAAATGAATCGAACCTGCATTTTAAACAGAAAGACATTTTTCTTAGCGTAGAAAAGCGTTGATTCAGTGTACTTCTATAAACAATAGAACGTTAAAGATATACATCTTAATACGTCTTAAACATGTTTTTTCGAGTCTTTAATAAAATGTACGATAGTGTACTTCAATCTGACAAATTTTTGTATGCGGACCGCTTTTCCTTCAAAATATTTAAGCGGCGGTACACGCTGACCTACCAATCAAGGGGTCGCAAGATCGATTTGAATTTGTTTCTTTGTTGCAATAGGAGGAAACTTGATAATAATTATAGGGTAGCTGTATAAACTAGCGAAAACTGTTGAATTTCTATAAAACATAGAATGAAACCTAATTTAGATAACTGTTGTAACTTCTTCGCCTGTATGCTACGCTTGAATACGTCCAGCAATCACAGTTGTACATGTATGTCAGGAAATAAAAGTTATATCAATAATAAAATTTAATCTCTGTCTTCAATCGGCTTCAGCAGTTTGACATACAGACACACGTAACCAAATGCTTCCCTGTGTAGGACTTGTAATACCGTGCAAACGTGCAGTTTCAATTTCGCTTAAAGTCATGTTTGATGGTATCTCCCCTGTGTTGGACTAGGGGTATTATCGAAGATGTCTCGGAACTGCTCTATCCCTTCAGACACATGACGTCTTATTGACGTCGATGCAACGGCATGTCGCATCGACGTCTATACGTCGTTATATCGACTTTGTGTGCTTGTGTTGTTTTATTTATTTATTTTTTTGCGTTTTTCTTACGGTGCTTTGTTTGCTGGTTTCCTCTGTGATTAGGGGTGAAGCGAGAGGTAAAAACACAGCGTGCACAATCATGTTTTATACTAATTCAGAACAAGAATAGGGATTTAGACCCTAAGATATTTCACATGTTGGCAGTTTGTATTGAAATTTCGTACAATTTATAAAATTGCAGCTTGCAAATACGCAAGTGTGTTTTGAAATTTTGTCAGTTTGACAAATTTTCAATACACACCTTAGTATTTGCTTATAGATATCTTCGTTTTTGGTCATTATGATTTTTTTCTGGGTATCGACGTTTATCTTTGTCATGGCCGAAACCGTATTGGTACATGCTGTTGACAAAGATGGTCCGTTGACCTTTGTTCGGTTTACTTTCTATGCCTATGAAACATAAAGCAGTTTTCCTGCTTAGGTTTCAAATTTACTCACAATCTTTGCATAGAGTTTATTGCAAGTAAATTGTAAGTATCTGAGACGAGAAAAATTTTCTTTGAGATATCAATAGTTTGAGTGAAACTTCGTCTTTGAGATATTAAAAGCTGACCGTATTACACATTAAAGTATTGCAAGCCTAACCTTTAGGGAGTGAGTTTGCATCGTTTGCGGTTTATTACAGCCGAAAAGCAGAACAGGTCATGAAGCGCCATTATATAGCACTATGTTTCCAATGACAGGCATATTTTTAAACAAAGAACGTCGTTGATATTAGTTAACTCCTATATAAAAAAAACTCCCGCATCACCCATACCTCCGCCTTATTGACGTTTCTCGGTGAAAACACAAGCGCAGAAAGTATGAATGTTTAACCAAAATGCAATTATGTAAAATGGAATTTAATCATTAGGAGTACTACTGATACATGTAGCTACACTTTAATATTTTAATAATAATTTAGCAATTTGCCTTTAACCTGATCCGAACATTTTATGACCCTGTCATATGTATGTCGAGATGTGAATGTCATAGGGCACAAAACAACCAGCAACATCAGCTTTACAGTCAATATGTCATGATTAGATAGGGGAATAAATCACAGCTGCAAATTATATCTTATAAATATTACATCCATGATTAGGATTAATCCATCCTTAGATTGTTCTTTGTATGTCATCTAAAGAAAAAGAGACTTTTAGGTCAATTTTCCATTTATTTGTTTCGAGGAAAACAGAATACCAGGAAATATATCGCCATTAATTTTTCACCCGGGATGATTAGAATGTAGCTTTGCTTTAATTTCCAATAAGAACTAAACACGAAATCAATTAGTAAATGAAAATGTATTGTATATTGGCAGTCTTCTTTCTATTGCAGGTGCGATCATTTCTTAAATGTTAAGAAACAACACTGGGTCTTTACATGAATATGCATTACATAACAATGTTTCAGAACATAGAAGGCCCTTGAAAAACACAAGGAAAGTGTTAACTACGGCATTTACTTAATAAACTTTTGACCAAATGAACTACTAGGGAGTAGAGTCTAAAACAGACCAAGAACTACCCACAGTAGCAGCTACTCCATGGTTGTGCGATCAGCAATATAATATTGGAATCTTCTTGAACGCATGTAGATATATCAAATAAGGACTGATAACCTCTTTTATTTTGCGCCTTTGCAGGAAAAATCAGATCAAATATGATGTCAGATGTTCAGTGCACCCCGTTGTAAGTAGACGTTTCAAACACCAATAAACACGCAGTACCAGACCAAATGCCATCGACTTTAAATGAAATAAGCTTGCCCTTATCAGACATTTATTATCAAACGAGACGAGATACATGCAATATATTCTATTTAAGCATCAACCAACGAGCTATTTTGGGTAATGTAAAACAGAGACGGACAATAACAAACTTCCTACTTGTAAGTCAAATTCTAACATTAGATACTCAATTTTTTGCTGCAATAATTACAATATATATAGGCTGCAATCATACTGATCGATTTTTTTTATTCATTTATTATTTTGACAATTAATGTGTGTCGAAGCATGCTGAGGCTTAATTTGGATTTTACTTTTGCGAAGGGAGTTGATTTAAACAGGCGTCGCACCCTTGAAAATGAAAATTTTTACCACAATAACTGCTCTGATATCCCTTACCTCTTTATGGTGAAATATTATAAGGATAAAAACTTGATACAACTGATTGCTTTTGAAGCACGGTAAAGCAGATTGTAATTATTTTCAGTTGTTCAGCCGTTAAAAATCTTCAGATACAACCATTCAACTAAACGTGCCAGACCTAAAAAAAACCAGTAAATACCGATACAGTCTATAAACGTTGACATCATATAAATGTGACGTTGGTTTGTATCATACGCTTACGTTACCTTCGTAGTTCTTTTGTGGTAGTCAACTTTCGATACCTCAAAAGCGGTTTCATCCCAAACTACAATGTACTACATTTCAAAGTAAATTTACTTTGCGATATTAGCACTCTGAGATGGAAAAAGTTGAACTGTTAATAAAAAATGAAATGTGTCTAAACTATATTCTTTGATATAGGACGGTACATCCTGAGATACCAGTGTTTGACATATCGAGAGTTGACTGTACCTATGCTTTGCATGGCGCGCTAGATGATTAGACCAGTTTGATTTGTGTATATAGGTTTTTAGTGTACAGATTTGAACTACAAAATACTAAATTGTGTAATTAATAAAATAAATTCTGTATGCAGTTGCCGATTTTTTATTTTATCTTTTATTACTATTTTTTTCTACTTAAGATTTTTTACCTTTTATGAAGTTTACCGGTGGTCTTTCTATCGATTAGTTGGTATCATAGTCAGTTTTATGGATGGAATAAAAGATCCTGTAAGACGGACATTATCGATTTTGTAGGTGTAAGTTAATGTGTTAAAAAGTCTACAACAAAATCTGCACGGACAGCAATAAGAGTATGTTCTTTCGGCTACTCTATTATTAGAAATTAATTCACAAGTCTATTTCAGTATACCTACTGTGCGGAAATTGCAGCTCTTGATTTACAAATCAATGGGTAATTGCTGTCACGAAAAACATGCTCCAAGACAAATTGAATATGCTCAGGGTAAGTCTCTTGTGGTGCAATAATTTTCTATTGTAACCTTGCAGACAGAACGCATTGGAAAACTTGTTCTAATTGAGGCATATAAGAAGTATGTTTGTTGTACGGCAACTATCTGGCTACCAACCTATTTGCCACGTGAAACCTGCTTCCCATTATTAGCTAAATAGGGACAGACCAAATTAATAATCAAGGATAGAGAACGCAGCGAGCACATGATGTCTAAATGATATCGGATCTAAACGACGACGTTTCGACACCATGATACCGCTGGAATAAATTTTCAGCGCAAGTTTCAGTGGACTCATTCTTTCTTAGAATTGGACATGTCAAGAAAATCGCTTTTGAACGTTGACGTACTTGGTCAAGCTGCCTCGGACACGACTCTAAATATAATTACTGATTTTGTCACTGAGCGAAAGGCGTGAGACACACATTAGCATATAAAAACGCTGAAAAACTGAATAACAATTTATTCACATTCATACAACCTCACTGATGCACCATGTCAAACCAGATGAAGCCAACCTAATTACATATTTACCATACCTAAAAAAAACTTGATGTCTAGACGTTCCCCTTTTATTCGCTGTACGTTTGCAATCCAGCCACAGCATTGCACGCCATATCAGACTAAAATACAAACACTTGCCTTTAGATTAAGCACGGCTGTCCTCTTCAGACAATTACTATCTTCTGACACGGATTACACGCAATGTATTCTATTTATGTAGCTACCATCGAACTATTTTGGAGGATATTACATAAAAACGGTGACATTAAATTTCATTGTTTTGTTGCATCCGCTCACCTGAAGTCTTCTACCAAAGTTAACTGAACTTTACGTATACACGTATACACCCGGCCAGTGCCATCGCCTCATGATACTAAACTTCAAACACAAAAATTTAACACATATAAGATACAAATTTTAAAGACTGTAACCTTGTCCTTTGGGGACAGCAGCAGCATACAGAGGATGTCAATAAATCTGCTGCAACCTAAAAGTAAACCGTGTAATATATCAAAAGGTTCCATTGAAGGATATCTGAACTAAAAGAAACATTATAGAGCAGTATACACTTATGTAACTGTTTAAGTATGTGACCTTGACCTTATGTCCACAGCAGCACCCAAATGATCTAAATTGTTGCAAACTAAAGATAAGCGACTTCATATATCAAAACATCCTATAAGGAAGATAGGAAAAATAAGCAAAGAATATAAACTTAACACAAAGCTCTAACATGGAAAAGCATAAGTTTGTGATAGGCCATGTATAGGGATGTTAAAGAATAAGAGTTTAGACTAACATCTATCAGCATACCTACCAACTATAAACAAAATCCAACAAAGGATTTGGATGATATAAGCTCTCAAAAGTAAAAAGTATGCAAAGACCAGGAACTGAAACAATCAAAATCCAAATCCAGCCCTCAAACCATAGTTGGAAACAACTAAGATTACAAATAATCAAGATACAGAGAACATATGGCCAACCGAGTGAGCAGCTTGTTCCCAAAAGTTGGCCACTCAGCAACCCAAACCGAACCAAAAATAATAAGAACATACATAAGGTAAAACATCACAGAAACTCTGACACCAAAAACAGGCAACAGAGAACCACAACAGAACTACCGCCTTGGAACGGTCAGTAATGAATTACTGGGGGGCTTAAATCGATTTTACAGGCCCAACCTCACCCTCAGTTTCTGAAGTGGTACAAAACATTTAGTTGGTTGTTCGGTTCGCATGATAACCCTCTAACTCGTCAATGAATCATCACGGTAAACACATAAATCAAATTTCAACACCATGAAGAAGCAAAGACGAGGACTCAACAGATACAACGGGCCGTCTGACAGGTGGAGATCCCTGTCCTGCCAAACAACCCCACTGGAAATCTGAAGCAAAAGAAGGTCACCGGTTGAGCCCCGGTGGACCAAGCAACAGACAAAAAGGCTCCGGTCCCAACCAACTACAATATATAGCTTTAGGTCGGGGCCATCATAGAGTCTGACGACCGATCCCCCGGTGTGCAATTAAAGAGTGCAGCAAAGTTATCAACCGTGATTGGGTTAATCACTAAGCATGCAGACTGTCGCATAACATTTAAATTATAGCCAATACGTTTGTGACGTATTATTATTTTTCGGAATTGATCAGAAAAATCAGTCCTACCCTTAATCTTTTTGAATTTGTATACTAAGTCACCATAAAATTCTGGTTCCGATAGGCCTTGGTGTAAAAGAAAACCTTTAACACAAAACATATATGAATACGTCTAAGTCTGTGACATTGACATCTAGGTCACAGGCATATGTAAAGATGGTACAAAAATAAATCTTTAAACATAAATAAACCAAACCCAACGAAGTATTTAACATATCAAAATATTAACACGAATTTTTAACATGAAAAGTCTAAGTCTGTGACCGTGACCTTTCAGTCACAGGCATGAGTGGGGATGGTGCAAAATAAAACTTCGAACCAACAGCTATTATTTTCCAAACATAACCCCAATCCAAAAAAGGGTTTAAATCATACAAGAGATCTTAAAACTTTAACGCAAAACTTTAACATAAAAAGTCAAAGTCTGTGACTTTGACCTTTCAATTACAGGCATGAGTGGGAATGGTACAAAATGAAACTTCAGACCAACACCATTCATCATGCTAAACACAAACCTAACTCAACAAAGGGTTTGAATTATATAGAGATCTTAAAAACTTTAACGCAAAGCTTTAACATGAAAAACCAAAGTCCGTCACCTTGACCTCTAGGCCACAGGTATGGGTTGGGATGGTTCAGCATAAAACTTTGGACCATTATCTATCACCATGCTTAATATAAACTCAATCCATCAGAGGGTTTGGATATATACGATCTCAAACAAGAGCTGTCAGCTGACAGCATAGCTCGCCTGAATAGGTGCTTGCCCATCACACAGTTGCTTTTGTGGTGTGGACTGCTATGCATAAAACTTCAGGCAAGCATGTCCATAATGACAATACATTTATAAACAAAAGCTATCTCAGAAATAAGTCTAAAAATAAATAAAAAAAATCCACATGAAATTTCAAAGTCCATGAGCTTGAAATCAAAGAACTAGGAGGTGGGGACGGGGGTGGGGGAGAGGGGGGGGCTAGGATGAATCAAAACCTTGAACCATTATCTAACATCAGTCCGTATTAGTATCAACTGAGTCCATCGTGGCACTGTGAAATCATGTCTTCATAAATATAAAACTTTAACCAAAATCTTTAAGACAAAATTCAAAGTCGATGACCTTGAATTTAAGGTCACCCAAAGCGGTAAGCATATAGTGTTTTGTAAAAACTAAAAAAAGTGTCTAACATCAGCTAAACTGTAAACTAAATCTCTGTATTAATCAGTATGCAATTAGAAAAGATAAATAAGGACCAAATTTCCTAAGTCCCTGACCTTGACATCAAGGTACCTGAGCAGAGTTGGGGAAATACTCTGTAAAACTTTGGACTAATATCTAACTAAAAAGCAAATATAAAAAGAATTCATCGCTGGGTTCAGGAGATATGTGTCTTTAAAAGTTTAACTAAAACATCAAATCAATGAAAAGACAATTTTCTAAGTCCATGACCTTGACATCAAGGTCACTGAGGGGGGTAGGGGTAGTACATTGGAAAACTTTGGACCAATATCTAACTACAGTGCAAGTATCAAAGGAATCCATCCATGGGCTCAGGAAATATTGGGCTGTATAAAACTTTAACCAAAACATCCAGTCAAAAATACTCCCAATTTTCTAAGTCCATGACCTTCACATCAAGGTCACGGAGTGGGGTGGAGGTGATACCCTGTTAAACTTTGGACCAATATCTAACTACAGTGCAAGTATCAAAAGAATCCATCCATGGATTAAGGAGATATAGGTCTTTAAAAAACTTTAACCAAAACATCCAATCCGGACGCCGACGCGGACGCGGACGAGGACGCCGACGCGGACGCGGACGCTGACGCCGGGGTGACAACAATAGCTCTTCCTGAACTTTCGTTCAGGCGAGCTAAAAACTTAAACGCAAATCTTCAACGCAAATGTTAACTTACGGACGGACTGACGGAAGGACAGACAGACGGACGAAAGCTATATGCCCCTGGTCATACTTCGTATGCCTGGGGTATAACAAGGCATTGCGAGACTTAGAACCGGTTTAAGTTTCCGTTCCCAACCCGCAAGTCTATGAGAGCACAAGAGCTCCGCTGGGCACTTGACCATAATTCAACGTCATGACGTTGAATCAAGGCTCATTCAAGGTTGTTTACCTGCTGCGAAAAGACTAATGACGTTTAGCAGCGTCAGATAAATCTCAATTTAAGGTCCTCTGAGAATCTTGACAAAATTCGGCGTGCTCAGTATTGACAAGCCATTGCAAAGACACTAAATATAGGGAGCGGAAGAGAGAGCAGAGTGCATAAATAAACAGCAACATAAATAAATAAAAACAACCAGTCCGAAAGATGGATAGATGGATGGTTTACAATTCTACGTCCCTCTTAACAGAATTAAAGTATTACTGGGGTGTTGGAAGGGTGACAATGGTATGTTTTGTGCAATGGAAACCTTTTACAGTTGGGAAGAATTTCGCCTCATGCAGGTCTCGAACCCGGTACCGCTAGATCAGAAGGACAGCGCTTAACCCACTGAGCTGCTGGAGCTCTACAGCCAGAAAGAACATGAGCATGAAAGTTGTAGAATTTCTTCTCAGGGAAGATTACACATCCACCTGTTTTCTTCAAAATTTTAGGTTTATTGCGGTAATTATTCTAGAGGTTAAAATGCAAATATCCTTACAGACAATCTTGCCTGATTAAGGTCTTATTCAATAATGTCTTCTCTAGCTATCACGCTTCACCTTGATAACATCGTTGTGTCAGAGAATTCCGAACTTCTCCCTCAACGCCAACCATGAACCCTTTCTAAGACTTGTGAACTTCGCCATCTTTATCAGTGAAGTGAGTATGTTTCTAGTTTAGCGGTTCCTGGTTTAGTTGTATTTTGCAAAAAAAGATGAATAGGCAAACACTGCTGATCCTGATTAGACGCCGCGTTCTGCGGCGTCTGAGCTTTATCTGCACTGTTTGTATATGTCCCGAAAACGGGGTTCCGGTCTATAAAGGGTTTATAGTTTTACCGCTAGCTTCAACAACCCTCATAATATAATTCTCTGCATTGCGACAGACTTGAAACATGATACCTCAATCTGTAGCTGATAAACTGACGAAATGCTGATGATAAAATACTGTCTATACTGTCCATACTGTTTGTATATGTCCCGAAAACGGGGTTCCGGTCTATAAAGGGTTTATAGTTTTATCGCTAGCTTCAACAACCCTCATAATATAATTCTCTGCATTGCGACAGACTTGAAACATGATACCTCAATCTGTAGCAGATAAACTGACGAAATGCTAATGATAAAATACTGTCTATACTGTCCATGCGTAGCAAACGGGGCCTCCATAGCGTCTGAATTATAATTGTATACTCACAAACAGTTGCAACATAAAAATTCTAATTAAATAACTAATGTCCGGTGTTGGTGCACACTGGTAGTCTATTGAAATTTGCGCTGCCGCGCCAAATGAGCAGTTGTAAAACTTTTGCAAAACTACAGACAAAAACTATTCATAATATAACTTGGCATTTAACAGCTTCGCCCTTGACGATATGTTGTCAATTAGAATTTTGTGTGAATTTTGTTTTGTTTAATGTTTTACGTTTAATGTGTTCTTGATACATGTATCTACTTATCTCTGGCAATATTTCAGAGATTTGACTTATTCTTAGGAGAACTGTTTTTTCTAACACTGCACTTGATCTCATTTCACTTGGACGACAGTGTCCATATCAAAATTTGGGGATTTAAAAGAAAATCCCCAACACATAAAAATTTGGAAAGAATAACTGTAAGCGTGTTCAAAAAGACAGCCGCACTGCTGTTTATAGCTATAATTATCATGATTTTCTCACCTTTAGTTACTGAAAGTTTGTTTATTGTCACCCATCCGTTAATCCAGTGTAATGGTAACTGACGGTGTTTGCGACACCTGTCAATCATATAGCGAAATTTCACAACTACATGTGGACCGTTGACCAATGAGTTTTCTTCTCGGATGCATGATGAGCTTGAGTCAAAATACAGAGTCTAGACAGGTCGGTACTGTTTGATCTACAAAGCGACCTTTATTCTAGAAATTGGGACAACCGAACAGTTAAAAAATCAATAAAAAATTTTATTGCGTCTAACAGATGAAAGCAGAATGGCAAAACACTGTAGACTTTGATCAGACTGCTCATATTCAGGAGCAGTCTGATCAAAGTCTACACTGTTTGCTCAGACATATGTCTCATTATTCAGAACTTTTATGGTAATCTATTTGGAGACCGGTATTCTTTGATGTAAAGTGCAAACGACCTGAGTCAACCAGTACAAAGCATGCTTTTTTCCTGCCAAATGTCACCTGGACAGTGTATGCTATAAAGATAAAAGGAAAGGCTTCCACAGTTACCTTACGTATTTGGATCAAAGTGTAATATTGCTTGGCAGTCAGAGTAGTCCCTGATCAGACTGGTCCTACCGTAGTTGGATCAAAGTGTAGTAATGCTTGGCAGTAAGAGTAGACCCTGATCAGACTGCTCCTAACGTAGTTGGATCAAAGTGTAGTACTGCTTGGCAGTCAGAGTAGTCCCTGATTAGACTGCTCCTATCATATTTGGATCAAAGTATAATTATACTTGGCTGTCAGAGTTGACACTGATCAGACTGCTCCTATGCAATTTGAGCAGGGTCTACACTATCTGCCAACATCTTTGTCTACTAATGGTCTATACTCTAAACTCTTTGCCCAGACAAGATTTCCAAATTTTAGCAAAAGTATGATTGTACAGAACACAGGAGCTTGACCTTGAATATTTTTTTCTGAAAGGGCTTGTCCCTACGATGATAATATTAATACTTATTACTATATTCTATCAGCTGGAGGCGACCCTTTTAAAAATATAACCAACGTCAAGCTCCTGTGGTACAGAAGGGTAACTTTTTGTTTTTGTGTGTGTGTGTGAAAAATCTGGGCAAGCAATTTTTTGCCGGACAAGTGAATTTTGTTTTTACATGTCCTGTGGGCAAGTGGAATTTTTTTTGATTTGTCAGCCCCTGTGATATTAACTTAAAGAAATGATAATAAATGAAAAAATTACAAAAACTTCGAAAAATACTACAGCCTGACTAAAAAGCGTAAGAAGCCTAAATTATATATAAAAAAAAGTAATATGTGTGCGATATACTTTCTATTACAGTTGACTATGGTTATCTCAAACACTGACATCTCAAGGTACCTTCTTATATCAAGGAATATAGTTTGGTCACGTTCCTATTTTATTTTAAAATTAAGCTTCAATTTGTTTATAAACTACTGGTATCTCAAAGGAAGTTTTATAAAATAGCAAACACTATAATTTGGTCACATTTTCTCAGCTCCTGCTTTTTTTTTTTTTTTTTGATTTTTTTTTCTTTTGCAAACTACTGATATCTCAAAAAAATTATGAAACAACATACCAACATACACGTTTTTTTATTTATTTAATTTTATTATTAGTTTTTATCATTTGTTTGTCTATGTTTTTTTTTGTTGTTTTTTTTTGTTTGTTTTTGCAAAGGGGAATGGGATATGCTCTTGAGGGGATGGGGTGGGGGATTTGACACAAATTGTTACTCTTATTGATTTCACGATAGATGAACAGTCTGAAAATACAAAATATGCCGAATGATCAAAGGTTTTGTTTTACATCTATAGATTGTGTAGGTTCCACAGAGTGGTAATGCGCAAAATGGAACCCTCCGATGATACTGCACAGATCAGCAGGCTGCTAGCAACTGCGATAAAATAAGTTTACTCATTTCGACCGCTTCTGCATATGAAACCATTGTCGGTTTTTCCATTAATTCTTGATTTTCTTTTGTTTATATTTGAGAACGTATCATGGCCATTGCTAGGAAAGTGTTGGCTTGCGATTTGCTTGTCTTGATTTGCTTTGCTTTTCTTTGGCGTATTTCTTGACCGTTTGGTGTTTACAGCTTCATATGGAAATCGATTGCGTTGATTATTGATCATTGCCATCCCAACTGTTCTGCATATTGGACTACCCTCTAATTGTTATGTCGTATATAGACGGTTTGTCTGAACAATAAGACGATCCTCTAAATTATAGAATTCATGCACTGCGTGTATCCATCTGTCTCTCAGTCTCTTTATACTGCTGTACTCCCTCGCTGACATTCTTGATAGGTTTACGCAGCATCTGATGTAAGCACTTGTAAGAAAGGAATATATATGGTGCGCCTGGAGGTTAATAGTTAAAGGGATAGATAAAGTAAGCCGAAGAGTGGTACCACTCTATAATGGTTCTATGACCCTGTTATCTTATTACCTATGTAAGATGGGGTATTTCCTTTGATGAAATAGCAGTGTCCCTGGACTGTTGCATAATATGATTATGACACCCAATAAACAAGAAATATGTTGTTAAGTATATAGACCGGGTGGCCAATAAAATCAGTTTAGAGAAGCTATTAGTAAATAATAGTTTAGGAGAAGGAGTTCTCGTATGGAATGTGAAACTCCGCTATTTTTATTTTTGGCTTATTTCTCAATATTCAACTTTAGAAGGTGTTTGTTCTCAGGGAAAACAAGAAGAAGGTTAAATAAGTCGTTCTCGTTTGTAAAAATGGCAAAAATACAGAGTTGTCCCAGTACACCCTTCAAACCAAGCATTTCCGTGTTTGAGGCCTTGAATTTTGCAGCTTTGTGATTACTTTCATGAGACCAGCACAGCCGGGTAAGAATGCCTACCAGGCCGTGCTGATGTCAAGAAAGTAGCGCTTCAGAATGTGAAAAATAGTATTTTATATATATTCCTTGACACGGGCACCTGCCGTTAAGTCATACACTAAGGTCAGATTGTATTGTTTTTCTGATTTGAATATTTGTCTGCCCGAGCAAGAATGCAAAAGTCATCTAGGTCTTACAACACAAATCAAGTTAAACGAATAACGACACGTTATCATTTCCTTGTCTTCAACATAGTTGCATGTTAGGGATCCATAAAATAGTCATCTGACTGAAATACATTATTCTGTAAAACCTGTTAAAGGATACTGTAATGGAATAGCAGGGAGGAAATGTTTTAAATGCCATATGAATATTAACTGTTTATTAGGAAGTTTTGATATATCAAAACACATGGAAGCGAAAAATTAGTCAACCATGTACATGTAAGCATTGATGTTGTCTCTTACGTTTGGTTGGACTGCATCGTTCATGAAAGCACACAGCGTTGAATAAATGTACACCTAAGGTTCATTCAGCGCCATGACCTTCTGGTTTGTACCTAACTTTGATGTTCTAACTTGATGCACAAGCTAACAGCACACTCTCGGCCAAAAATGCTGTATTGTACACCAGATAAGGCAAGGTCACAACTTTTTCAGATTGACCGTAGACAGGGCAGTACCGATATATAGCAGTCAAATAAGTTTTGCTTCACCATATGTTTTCCAATAAAGATAATACTAAATCAACTTATTTCCAAGACGTATGTAAGAAAGGTATGAGGTATGATACCTCTTTTTTTCTTAATAGTTTTTGTAATTCACACACTTACATGTACGTCTCTGTAAACACCTGACAAAATTAAGGACAGAGCTGGTCCCGTTGACAAGAGGTACTGGCTCTTAACAAACCACAGGGGGGATTATCCAGAATCTGACCTCTACTCTATAAAAGCCTACACTCTACCAAGACGGACAGAATCGAAGACCAACTTTTTCACATTTATAATGCTGAAACATAACTCTGTTAATCTTACAAAATAACCATGTGTTTCTTTGCTACTCATACGACATTTACACAGGTGAAATAGGACCATTTTGCATTAGCTGTATGGAATTGTGAGATGATTCTTTTTAGTAGTTTATACATGTAAGCCATTTCTACATCACATCATACAGATTTCATGATATTCCGTGTTATGCATACTTAACAAATATATTCTATAAATGTCAATAACTTCATAATTGGAAGTTATTTTTGTATCAATAGACTTTGCGTCGGAGGCATCGGTGATGATTTCCGGTCTCTAAGGACCTACTAGGAGTAGAGAAGTATTTGAAAATAAAACGTATTGCTCTTTGTAAACAATACCGATAAACAGATGACATTTTAGTTTCTATTTGACATTTACTTAATTCATGAGGCAAGTAATAGATGATTCCAGAAATGACATGTTGAAATATGAAAGTACAAACTTTGCCATTTGTATATTTTCCACGATGTCATCAGAGCCATAGGCACTATTCATGTCGTTAAAGATAGTATCATAACCTAACATAAAACAGTTTTATTTTATCGTTCTAAATTTCACGTACAAATAAGATAGAATTACATGACTTGACATAAGTATGAGTTTCAGAAAGTCCAAAGTATTTGTTGAAAAAAATTCAGTTTGTGTTTTTTTTTTTTTTTGAAAAATTGGCGGAGCATGGCACACACTGTATGCCATGTTCCAATACCAATGAGGTAATAGGTCTGTTACCACATGAACTAAACGTTCATATTGATATTACAGTGACGTCATCGAGACACTATTATGCCAAAGAACTAAGCGCAACAGCAGGTTGGTTATTCCATAGATGGTATGGTAAAAGAGTAATAATGTCATTGGAATCGGAGCATGGCAAACATTGTATGCCATGCTACCTCAAAGGTACCCGTAATTCATACAATGGAAAAGTGATTTTCTCAAACCTATAATTCAGTCCCAAGTTATGTAATTCTCTGTTAAATGTGTCAACATCATATGGTTCGTTTACAATCTTGTTTGATTTCTTGAAGCTATAAATTTGACGGAAATTTCTTCTAGTTTGTACTTCACTTGAAATCGACCAAGACGCAATACACATAAAGATCTTGACATCACTTAGAATCGATTTTGAATCTGAGAAATCTAAAATGTGAGATCGATTTAGACTATTATTCTAGATCATCGTCTTTTATATCATTTGGATCCTTTTGAAATGAATCAGTCTTTGAATCGACTGCCCAATTAAAACTAAGGAATTCCAGTATGCTTTTTTCTGGTTTCGTCACCAGATATTGTCAGGGTCACTGACGAGGCTTTATTAGCCGAAACTACGTAGTCTGGCCCATGTTCCTACTTCTGTATGTTGTATTCTCTGTTCTTGAAGGAACTTTTAAGATTTTAATTTGAATTAATCTAAATGTCCACATCAGACATTTACTTCCATACAACGCGGTTTTCCAGTTATATATATCATTTGCTCAGGTTAGCCTAGCATTAATGGCGGCAACACTAATCAGACACGGACAATAATAATGTTTTCATGGAAATCAATTTATGTGAAACTGCTTTGATCTTTCTCAGTTATTAGCAAAGTTTAGCGTTGAATCAATACCGTAAAACCTCTGTAAGTAAGCATACTTTAAAAGTAACATACCTCTCTTCAAATTAAAAATTTGAATTTTCAATGCATGACCCATATGGAATTGCAAACAGGGTAGACAGTGATCGGCCTGCACATTCAAGAGAGTCTAATCTTGGTTTGCACTGTTTGCTCCGACCTAACTGTCCCAATTTTGTAATCGTTTAGGTATTCAACACCACGTATATGTTTTTCGCCGGCGTTCTATTTGAAGCTGTATTAGCGCAACGTAAGTATATTCGGAAGGTTTTGTCTGTTATTGAAGCTTTCTGAGGTTACCAATGGAATTAACATTAATAACACTAATTATTATTATTATTATCATTATCATCTTTTATCAGTATTGTTATAATAATACTTGTTGCTTGATGGCATCGTGAGGAAAGGAAAGTTTTTGTTTTTAAAGAAAGTTTTTGTTTTTAAAGAAAGTTTTTGTTTAGCTTATACATGTAAATGCGAAGTTCGCTGCTTACTGTTCATAATGATAATACTAATAATAATATAAATTATTAATAGGATAGTTCCACCTACTACGTCTTGCAGTGGCACTATGGAGCCAGTCTGTGCGGCCGTGGATATGGTAAACACCAGAACTCAAAGAAGCGGAGAAGCGAAGTTCCACCTACGAGTTCAACGTCTTAATGTGGCCCGACTTTGATGTGTTTCGTTTATTGAATATCAATGCGCTAGATATAAGATGCTCTACAAGAGCAGCTGGAAAGTACAATTATACAGTCTGAAGATGACAGTAAAGATAGTATTTAAACTTACTTTTACATGTTTATGTCTGCCGTATCAGGCTGGAGTGAGTTCCCAGCATATTGATGGTCTGCATCAATGTTGTCTAGTTCATTATTGCAGCAGGTAATCAGCCAGTAAAGATAACAAAGGAAAAAACTTTTATTCCCAACTTTCCCTGACATTCAATTCAGCCGCGACACGAGAAAACCAACAAAGTGGTTGTGCGCCCAGCGACGATTCAGATCAGCCTGGGCATCCGCAAACTCTTCGCCAATCGCTTTAAGGGTAGCTAAGGGTTTTATCTACCTGCTTGCGGACAGCGAAGACTCTAACTCTAACAAGACTGGGTGGATGCCCAGACTGAACTAAGTCTGCGCTGGGCGCTTGACCACTTTGTTGGTTTTCTCGTGTTCGTCGATTTATAACATCTAAAATCTGGAACATCACATTTTTCCGAGTGTTGATTCTAGGTTTATGTATACATTTTTGATGCTGTTCAGTGACATTATGTCAGGTAGAAAGTCCGGATCATCTTCCAGTAAAACAGCCTGTCAAAGTTTCAAAGACTGACATGATGTCGTTTCTTTCGTAAGGCTTGATATTTCATGTTAAGAAAAATATGCATTTAAATTGTAACAATTTAGGAAAGACATTGCGAATTCATTGCCAGCAAAGTTTACATGGGCTCAATAACTTAGCTCGAGACACATTGTCACTCAGGCTTTCAAGAATGTAAGAATAAAATCCATTTCTTGAATGCTGCTGTCGTACAAGAAACTTGACAAACTACGTATCGGGAGGATAATGGAGTCAATATTGAACAGATTGAGATTAGATTATGCTAGCAGACAAGCTTGTCTGATTATGGTATTATTCAATAGTTTCTTTCCGTTGAAGAAATTCGCTTTGATAAACTCGTACTGTCAGTCAATGAAGCCGTTATTAATTTGTGTTGTATATATATATATATATGTGTGTAGTGCATATTTTATTAAAGAAACTAGGGCAGCTCTAGCAGTGAATTGTTAGGTAACTATTCAACTGAATCTAGTAGGAGGCTACATGCAGATGTGAATAGATCATATCACGACCGCGGAGCGCAGGTAATATGCCTGCTTCCAACTAACCGACAAACTGTGAATTACTGCATAATAATTCTCTGCTATCTGAGCTGAACTATATCGACTCTTAGCTTATCACAGTTTCATACAAATACAAAAAAAAATCATAAACAAAACTGACTTTCATCGTGACATGTATCTTTAAGTTAGCGGAGTTCCTTTCTTTTCAATTACTTTGGCTTGTTGCATATTCTCGCAGCATTGGACATCTCCTGATGCCCTTGCCTGTCGTCTTTCTTGGTGTTGAGGTGGCTCGGAGGGGCGACTTAGCGACTTAATAAGTTGGCGTCTCTAATCTGATGTAAGGGGACAACATACAAGTGACTTTCTGTTTGCATCCTTGACGACTTAGCCCAAAACAGAAAAAGCTCTTGAAAGCAAGATTTTATCGTCTAAGTGACGAAAGTTTTTCCCTCAAAAGTGAACCATTTTCATAGATGCTTCCCGTGAAAGTGTGACCAATCACCATAAGAGTCACATTGATTGCGGATTACACTTTTTTTTGTTGTTGTTTTGTTGTGTTTTTCTTTGGCGACTCTGTCCGTTTATTTATTACTACCACGTTACATGCTTTTAATGGCCGCTCTTTAGCCTAGCTTTAGTGCTAAAATCTGCATTAATACAAATGATTTCCATTTTCACATTGACTCTAGTGGTCGTACAGCGATTTATTGACGCTAATGTTGAATTAAAGCAATAATGATGACGTAAATAAATCGAACCTGCATTTTCTTCAGAAAAACATATATCTTAGTCGAAGAAAGGCGTTGATTCAGTGTACTTCTGTAAATAAAAGTTCAAATTACTGTATATTTGTTGACATGATCCATAGTAAGAAAGGATACAGATTCACATAAGTCGAAAGACTTTCTTCTAAATCCTATTTGAACTGATTTCATTTATATATTATTGTATTCACTCTATGTATGCTTAAGCTTCAAATAAAATATTGTTTAAACCAAATAAAAGAACATTAAAGATATACAAAAATCTTTAACATGTTTGTTCGAGTCTTTAATGTGGAGCACGATAGTATACTTCAATCTGACAAATTTATGCATCTCAAACATTCATGCGGATCGCTTTTCCTTCAAAACATAAGAGCGCCGGTAGTGCAGTGGATAACACGCTGACATACCAATCAAGGAGTCGCAAGATCGATTCCTCGATTCCTTGCTTCTCCGGTCTTTCTGATGAGACTTTAAGCCGAATTCCCGTCTCCATATGACGTGGTTGTTTGTGGGACGCTGGTGGTTTGCTCTGTGATGTAGGGAGAGGGGAGGTGGGAGTGGGGAGCTGAAGCGAGAGGACAAGAATAGGGATTCCCCGCTTCTTCGGTCTTTCGGATGTGACTTTTGGCCGAGGGCCCGTATTTATATGTCATGGTAATTGGTGGGACGTTAAACCCGATTTCACTCACTCTTTCAAAATAAGGTACACATGATTCCCCATGGCTGGCATTAATGTTGATAATGCAACGGGCAAGACTACATTATAAGGTTTGAATCTACTCCTTTACTGAAATAGGGGAGTATTTGAAAATAATTGTTGAGTAGCTGTATTAACTAGCAAAAACTGTTGCTCACTGATGCGGCTTTATTAGCCGAAACTACATAGTCTGGCCCATGTTCCTTCTTCTAAATGTATTCTCTGCTCTTGGAGGAACTCTGTAAGATTTAATTAATATTTAAAGAACATATAATGAAAACTAATTTAGATGACTGTTGTAACGTCTTCGACTGTTTGCTACGCTAGAACACGTCCAGCAATCACAGTTCTATGTCAGGAAAAAATGTTATAACAAGAATAAACTTTAATCCCTGTCTTTAATCGCCTTCAACAGTTTTATATACAGAAGAATTTTAAATCGGTGCAAAAGTGCAGTTTCAAGTACGCTTCAAGTCATCTTATGTTTGATGTGTATTTCCTCTATGTTGGACTAGGGGTTTTATCAAAGATGACCCGGAACTGTTCAATCCCAGCAGACACATGACGTTACATTGACGTCGATGCGACGTCGCATCAACGTCAATACGTCGTCATTTCAAAGTGGCGTGCTCGCTCGGATTTTTATGGCTTGCATTACTCCTTGTTCTCCTCGATTCTTCTATGTTGCCATGTTTGCGTTTCTCTTTGTGATCAGGGCTGAAGCATGGGATAAAAATACAGTGCGCACAATAATGTTTCAAAAAATTGAGGGCAAGAATAGGGGTTTAGCCCCCAAGATATTTCATATGTTGGCACTTGGTATTGAAAATGGACAAAATTTCAATACGTACCTTAGTACATTGTATTTGCGTATAGGTATCTACGTTTTTGGTGATTATGATTTTTTTCTGGGTATCGACGTTTAGCTTTTTCATGGCCGAAACTGTAATGGTGCATGTAGTTGACAAAGATGGCCCGTTGATTTTTATATGCTTGCGAAACTTTAATTAACAGAATTCCTACTTAAGTTTCATATTTTCTCACAATCTTTGTATAGAGATTTTATGCAAGTATCTGAAACAAGAAAATTTTCTTTAAGATATCAGTAATTTGAGTTGAATTTCGACTTTGCGATATTAAAAGCTAACTGTATTATGCATTAAAGTATTGCGATCCTAATCTTTAGCCAGTGAGTTTGCTAACGTTTGGGTTAAATATTGCACAGCGTCGGTTCTGTTACAGCCAGAAGGCAAAACAGGTCATGAAACGCCATAGCGCTTTGTTTCAAATGACACAGGCTTATCAATAAACGAAGGATTGATATTCGTTAAATCCTACATAGAAAAACAACATGCATCTCCCATACTTCCGCCTTATAGACATTCACCGAATTTAATCATTAGGAAAACTATCGATGGCTACACTTTAATATTTCATGATTAATTCAGTCATTGCCTTTAATACCATACCATAACATGATGTTACCTCATCTGAAAATCTGGTCGTATGTATTTCCGTACGTGAATTTCAAATGGCACAAAACAACCAGAAATATGAGCTTTTATCTTCAATTTATGATGATAAGATAGTAAAAAACGTCGCAGCTGCAAATTATGACTTATCAATATTACTTCCATTATTAGGATTTATCCTGAGATTTTCTTTGTATGACGTCAAGACAAAAGAACAAAAAAATATTGAAGAGACATTTAGGTTAATTTTTCACTTATTTGTTCGAAGAAAAAAAAACAGAATATCAGGAAATATATCGCCATAAATTATCACCCAGGACAATTAGAATGTAGCTTCGTTTTGATTTCAAATTAACACTTGACGCGAATACAATAATAAAACGCATTACAAATTGTCTTTTCAAATTTCATTGCAGGTGGGATCATTTTCTTAATTTTTTACAAACATTACTGGAATTTTACAGGCATCATGAATACCATAAGCATGTGAAAGAGCAAAGAACAACCTGAAAGAACATGAGGAACAGCGGTTTTCTTTCTTTCTTTTTGTTTTTCTTTTTTTTTCTTTTTTCAATCTGCATCTACTTTAGATTTTTTATCATATTTTTATCATATGCACTTCCATCAAGACAGCCAAACATACCAAGAACTTTTCAATGTATGTAGTAGCTACTTTACTTTTTGATTGTGCGATCGGCAATATAATATTGAACTCTTCTGGAACACTTACCAATATACCATATGAGGGGACTGATAACTTCTATTATTTAATACCTTTGCAGGGCAAAATTAGAGCAAATATGATGCCCGGATGTTCATTGCATCCCGTTGTAAGTAGACGATTCAAACACCAATAAACACGCAGTGCCAGACCAAATGTCATCGACTTTAAATTAAATAAGCTTGTCCTTGTCAGACATTTATTATCCAACGAGACGAGTTACATGCAATATATTCTTTTTAAGCAGAAACCAACAAGTTATTTTGGGTGATGTAAAACAGAGACGGACAATAACAACCTTCCTACTTGTAAGCTAAATACTAATAGTAGGTACTCAAGTTTGTACTGCAATAATTACAATACAGATAGGTTAAAACTATATTGATATTTTTTTTTTGAAATTGGATTTAGGTTTGCTTGCAATAGGCAATAGGCAAATAAACAGGTCGAAATTGATGTTTGGCTGACTACAATATCCTCTCCTCCCGGTCGAGGTGTCGTGTTTTAGTTGCCCAGGCCGATAAGGGCCGTTTTTATCAATTTATTCACATAATCTCCCCATATCTTTTTTCGTATCTCCTTTTCTTTCGCATTTTACTCTATCGTGCAGGATCGTCTTTGCTAATCGTGAAGACCTTCCTTTGCCATCCAAATCACTGACGTTTGTTTCTTGACCACGGTCAAGAGTATGTCATATTCTCCAATGACTACTCCACTTGTTCATTAGTTGCAATGTGCGAAAAGGAGAACTATAACACTTTGTAGCTTCTGATCTCAGACCTTGAGTCTTTTTATCATACCTCTGCTGTCAATGTCTATATTCAGCAGCGCTTCCTATTCGAAACTTGCCAATATTCATTATTTCTGCCTTTTTAGTTTTATTTTTCTATAGTTGCTATTGGCGTTGTACGCTATCACCTTATTCTTCTTTACAGCTATGCTATCTACATTGTAAGTTTAATACCTTTTACAGATTTTGTCGAAAATTCTTACCAGCGCCTCTGGTTTCTATTTGTTCTCAGCGAAACAGCGACAGCTTCAATGCTATCAGCTACCACAATACTTATAACACCTCTGCTGCCTATGCTTGCGTTTCTGTCATATGTTTTGTAAAGAACATCAGTTTCGACCTGTTTATTTGCTTATTTCCGATTGCAAGCAAAGCTAAATCCAATTCCAAAAACAAAAATAATCTCAATATAGTTTTAACCTATCTGTATTGTAATTATTGCAGCACAGACTTGAGTATCTACTATTAGTATTTAGCTTACAAGTAGGAAGGTTGTTATTAGGGAAGTTAAGATTTAAAACTTGTACGCGTACGGCTACTGGTAGCCACTCGTACACGTACAAGTAAAAATCGTAGTTAACAGTGGTTAAGATGCATGTAACTTGTACGAGTACGTTTAACCGAAAGAAATGCGGTGAGTGAGTTTAGCCGGTCAAAATAATTATCGAAAAGCTATCAGCATGACTTTCCGTTCGTGTGCACGTTTGGGGGTAAAAACAATTGTTATCCTATCTCCCCTGTACCAACTGTTTTTATCCTTTTTTGTCGAAACTTAAAGTCAAGTGGTAGAACGTCAAAACACAAATTATGAAACGCGGTCCAACCATCACGTTTGGTGGTGAAACGTAGGTTAGTGTGCATATACAGAGTCAAAGCAGGGAAACATGTTTTTAAACAAGCAAATTCGATAAATTAATGTCCGCCGCCTTTGGAAAAAAGAAGGGAGGATGCATAGTCCCAAAATGTACAATATCCAAAATAATATGAAGACATACACACACAAGGTATCCATTGTCAATGCATATGGATATTCTACAAAAACCACATGCAAGTTCTCAGACCATGTTAAAACAACTGCATAGTTTCAAAATGATGAGGAGCTGCACACACAAGGAATCCACCGTTTATACATTTTGTTAGTATTTGGGCATAAGTTTGAAACGAGAAAAAGGTGACAAAATTATCAGACTGTAATCTTAACGTCACATGCACATCTAAAGACAATGAAGAAGAAGCCTTCAAAGTTCAAAATGCTTAGAAAAAGTTGTGCACACAAGGTATATACTGTAAATAGGTCTTCAGATGTGGCAAAATGACTAAATTCATACAGAGAAAATAGTGGTAAAATATTATACAACCATCACTTCTGAGTCACGTGCATATTTACAGACCATGAAGAAGAAGCCTGCATAGTTTCAGACCGACTAATGAAAAGCTGTAGGAGTTGCACAAACAAGGTATATATTCATAAGATCTTCTGATGCTGAAAAATGAGTAAGTTTGCAAAGCAATAGAAGTGGTAAAATAATTTGACAATATTCCTTAAAACACATGCACATCTGTAGACCATGACAAAGACGCCTGCATAGTTTCAGAATGATTCATGAGAATCTGTTGAAGGACTTGCGCACACAAGGTAGGTACTCAAAAGGTGTTCTGATGCTGAAAAATGACTAATTTAGCGAAGTGAAGAAAGTTTATGTACTCAAAGGGTCAAATGATGCTGAAAAATGACTAAGTTTGCAAAGCAAAACAAGTAATAAAAATATTTGACGATTACCCCTAAGGCACATGAACATTTACATACCATGAAAAAGAGGCCTGCAAAGTTTTAGAAAGATTCTAGAACAACTGTAGGGTGAGTTGCGCACATAAGATACGTACTGTTAAAAGGCGGACGGAACTAAGGAAGCACAGAAGTACGGAACCAAGGAAAGCCGAATCTTCGAAAAGGCACGGGACAAAAAAAGGCAAATTGCTCCACAAAAGTGATTTTCCTTCGAGCGATTCAAGATAAACAAAATCTGGATAATGCAAAGGACACCACTCTTAAACATTGTATATTTACCAATTTAGTCAGGCTTATAATATCGAAAGTAGGTCATTTTAGTTGCCAACTAGTTGCCAACTAAAATGACCCAAATAATTTTAAGAACATTTTTATATGAAACTAAAGAATGTTTCGTCTAACTAAACCTGCCAAATCGCGGTAATTTACAATGACGAAACTGTAATGAGAAGCTTACAGCGATACCTCACCACAAACTTCTTCATAAGTTTTTACCCTTGATAGAGCAATGGGCCCTTTGACATTCTAATTATTTAGTGTCAAAACGAAACGAAAGGAAGGCCCTTACTATAGTCAATTCACTACCAGCGTACACCTACTTCTTCTCAACCACATCCGATTTTTTTCGAAATCTTTCAGTGATTACATCGATCGACACAATCCTCTGTGTCTTAACCTTTTTTAATAGTTAATTGGAAATGTAGCCCATACTACCCACCCCATAGTCCGATCGCCCCATTTTAATTAGAAACACCTTTTCAGCTCAGTTTTTTTTTATGATGATTGTATGTGACAATATGATTCTTTTAAAACTGTTGGCTGAGAGGCTGATGTTCTAGACTCATGATCCAGAGGTCGTGGGTTCGATTCCAGCTAAGGTCACAAATCTTTTCTGTATCTGGTTTATTCCAGCGTCGTCCGTATCTTATATATGTGTTTATATGCCCTACATGACTAAAATACTATTAAACGGACCGTTAAATCCTAAATCGTTCATCCATCCATCTTTACAACTGTGGAGATATCTACAAAAGATACTGCCTTGTGCGTCGCATGTGCCACCCTCACTGTAAACATTGGTCTATCTTTATTTATGCTTCACTGATTTTCAAGTGAATGCTTTAAATCATTTTTAGATATATACTCTCAATTTTGAAACCAGAAAAATAAAATTTACATTTTCAAATGCAATTCGAAAAATATATTCAAGGTACACGTTTATTAAGCAACATGTAAACGGCCTCCTAGAAGTAGTCAACATCTAGAATTTACTTCTAACTGGTAGAGAGTATGCAATTTTGATGGCGTATGCACACAAATCATCCCGAGACGTACACGTACTCGTACAAGTGAAAAATCTTAACCTCTCTATTGTCCGTCTCTGTTTTACATCACCCAAAATAGCTCGTTGGTTTCTGCTTAAACAGAATATATTGCATGTAACTCGTCTCGTTGGATAATAAATATCTGACAAGGACAAGCTTATTTAATTTAAAGTCGATGACATTTGGTCTGGCACTGGGTGTTTATTGGCGTTTGAATAGTCTACTTACAACGGGATGCAATGATGATACGGGCATCATATTTGCTCTAATTTTGCCCTGCAAAGGTATTAAATAATAGAAGTTGACAGTCCCCTCATACGGTATGTGTATAAGTGTTCCAGAAGAGTTCAATATTATATTGCCGATCGCACAGTAGCTACTACATTGAATAGTTCTTGGCATGTTTGGCTGTCTTGATGGAAGTGCATATGATAAAAATGGGTTAAGTAGATGCAAAAAAAAAAAAAAAAAAAAAAAAAAAAAGAAAAGAAAAAGAAAAGAAAACGGCTGTTCCTCATATTCTTCCTGGATGTTCTTTGCTCTTTCACATGCTTATGATAATCCTGTTGCCTGTAAAGTTCCAGTGATGTTTGTAAAAAATTTAAGAAAATGATCGCACCTGCAATGGAATTTAGACAGACAATTTGCAATACTTTTTTATTATTGTATTCGCGTCAAGTTCTAATTTGAAATCAAAACGAAGCTACATTGAAATTGTCCTTGGTGATAATTTATGGCGTTATATTTCTTCGAACAAATAAGTGAAAAATTGACATAAATGTCTCTTCAATATTTTTTTGTTCTTTTGTCTGGCTGACATACAAAGAAAATCTCAGGATAAATTCTAATAATGGAAGTAATATTGATAAATCATAATTTGCAGCTGCGACGTTTTTTACTACCTAATCATTATAAATTAAAGATAAAGCTCATATTTCTGGTTGTTTTGTGCCATTTGAAATTCACGCGTGGAAATACATACGACCAGATTTTCAGATGAGGTCACATCATGTTTTGGGATTAAAGGCAATGACTGAATTATTAAGGAAATATTAAAGTGTAGCCATCGATAGTGTTCCTAATGATTAAATTCGGTGAAGGTCTATAAGGCGGAAGTATGGGAGATGCATGAGGTTTTTTTTTATGTAGGAGTTTACTTGGGAGCAGTTTGCACGTGTCAAATACATGTAGGTTGGTGGCCAGACAGTTGCTGTACAACAAACACACTTCAAATATGCCTCGAATGGAACAAGTTTTCCAATGCGTTCTGTCTGCAAGGTTACATAAGAAAATTATTGCACCACAAGAGACTTACTCAGAGCATATACAATTTGTCTTGAATTGTGTTTTCCGTGACAGCAATTACGCATTGATTTGTAAATCAAGAGCTGCAATTCCCGCACAGTTGGTATTTTGAAATAGACTTGTGAATTAGTTCCTTATAATAGAGTAGCAGAAAGAAAAAACTGCTATTGCTGTCCGTGCAGACTTGGTTGAAGACTTTATAACTCATTGACTTACACCTACGTAATATACCATGTCCGTCTAAAAGGATCTTTTATTCCATCCATAAAACTGATTATGATACCAAATAGTCGATTGAAAGACCATAGCTGAACTGCATAGAAACAAGATAATTGAAGTTAAAAAAAAATCCGCAAAACTGCATGTAGCATACAGAATTTATTTTATTACCCATTTTTAGTATTTGTAATTCATATCTGTATTTATGGTACTGAAAGCCTAAATACAGAAAAGCAATTAAGTCAAATCGAACTGTTCTAATCATCTAGCGTGCAATATACAGGTACAGTCAACTCTGTACATTTCGAACACTGATATCTCAAAATACCGTCCTATATCAAAGAACATAGTTTAGACACATTTCCCATTTTTATTATTTACATTTCAATTCCTTTTATCTCAGAGTGCTAACATCGCATAGTATATTTTCAGGAACCAGAAAATTACCTTTGAGATATCAGTAGTTTGAGATTAGATTAAAATTGACTATGAGATATCGAAAACTGACAACACAAAGAACTACGAAGGTTACGTTTACGTATGATACGAACCAACGTCACGTTTACATGATGTCAACGTTTACTAGACTAAATCGCTGTATTTTCCTATTCTTTAGGCTGGCAAGTCTACTTCAACGAATTAATCAGACTATTTTTTACTGCTTAACAACTGAAAAAAATTACAAACTGATTTTACATGCTTCAAAAGCAATACTTGTAAAAAGTTCTTATTTTTATGACATTTCACTTTAAACGGCTGCATAACACAGCTACAGGTGTGAGAGCAGTTACTGTAGTAAAGAGTTCAGGGGAGCGAAGTCTGTTCAAATCAACTTTCTTCGAAAAAGTGAAATCCAATTAACTTATCCTGCCTCGGCGCACACCGGGTCTCTTCTTTAGCCTAGTGTAGTCTATCTTGTAAATAACATTGCAAGATCGTCGATACATCAGAGAGTGTATAAAAACAGCAGAAACCCTGATCGGACTGCAGGGCCCAATTTGGTTACCGGGTTCGCAGTTTCAGGAGATAGATGGTTATTTGCAAAAACTAAGATGCATGCATTCAACGCCATATTTATCTGTAATTTTGTAACTTCCTTTTCACTTCTCTCCACAAAAGAGGTAAATAGCTAAAGAAAAAAATGCTGCTTGGGAGCAAATTCTTTCTTTAAAGAAATACAACCAGTCCAAAAGATGGATAGATGGTTGCCTTGCAATTTTACGTCCCTCTTAACAGAATTAAAGTAGTACTGGGCGTTGGAAGGGAGACAATGATAGGTTTTGTGCAATGGAAACCCTTTTACAATGGGAAGGAATTCCGCCTCCAGCGGGTCTCAAACCCGGTACTGCTAGATCAACAGGCCAGCGCTATAACTACTGAGCTGCTGGTGCTCCTGAGTCAGAAAGAACATAAATATGAAAGTAGCAGATTTTCTTCTCAGGAAAGATAACTTATTCACCTGCTTTGTTCTCATTTGCAGGTTACAGCGGGAATTATTCAAGAGGTTAAAATGCAATTATCCTTACAGACAATCTTGCCTGATTAAGGTCTTATTCAATAATGTCTTCTCCAGCTATCACACTTCACCTTGATAAATACTCGACGAGTCTGTAAAATTGTGTCAGAAAGTTCTCACTCGACGCCAACCATTAACGCTTTTAAGACATGTGGACCTCGCAAACCTTGTCATTTTGACGAGTAGTCTCGTTTTCTTGTATTTTGCATAAAAGGATCTATAAGCAAAAACTGATGAACCTGGTCAGACGCCGCGTTCTGTGGCGACTAAACTGGGACTGCACTGTTTGCAAATACACTCAATAAGGGTTTCTAGTCTAAAACGGGTTACTACATGTAGTTTAACCGCTAGCTCCAACAGCCTTAATGATATAATCCTCTGCATTTTGACAGGCTTGAAACATAATGCAGAAGCTGTTACTTTGTAGCAGATTAAATGACGAAATGCTGATGACTAAATAAAAGTCGATACCTCTATAGCGTCACAATCATAATTGTATGCTCACAAACAGTTATTGTAACATAAAAATTCAAGAGACTATCTGAAGTGAATCCAAAATAAAAAGGACATCTCCACGAGATGTCCTTTTATGCACTGAAAATGCAGGTTTTTGGACTGTAAAAAGTGCGAAATAGCAAGTGCAAAATTGAGCATCAATGAAAATGGGTACCTAGAAGCCTTGTTTTGGGGTGGTCGAAATCACACTTCACCAACCATGGGTTTGCTATGGCTCAACTGATATCATCAAATTGTAGGAATATTCCTACAATTTGATTCATTCATGAACCATCAACTTCTTTTTAAATGAACAGCTATATCTATATTGATCCATCATCATTTATTTCTAACTGCAGAAAAAAATGCAAAGAGGAAATAATAGCTTTAACTATATATTACAAATCGTAGGAATATTCCTACAATTTGGAAATTGCTCATTTGTAAAAAAAAGACACAACTGGGCTAATTCAAATTGTTTTTTGTTTTCTTTTTTGTTTTCTTAAAAAAAATCAAATTCTTCCCACATCTTCCGGATTGTAGGAATATTCCTATATTCTTGAGATTACGACCAATTTTGTTCAATCATATTTCAACATAAACCTTTCAGATTGAAGGAATATTCCTACATTTTTTGAAGATGGTATATTTTCAATAAATGACAGATCTGACCAAATGCATATTTTCAATAAATGTAAGATCCAAACAAATTGTAGGAATATTCCTACATTCTTGAGATTACGACCAATTTTGTTCAATCATATTTCAACATAGACCTTTCAGATTGTAGGAATATTCCTACAATTTTGGAGATGGTATATTTTCAATAAATTAAAGATCTAACCAAATGTATATTTTCAACAAATGAAAGATCAATAGAAATTGTAGGAATATTCCTACATTTTATTTCATGCTCCATAATCTGTTAAATGGGAGGAAATTACAAGATAAAATAATCGTTTTTTTTCGCAAATCGTACAATCGTTGTGCTGTGCGCAGCGTCTCAGGATATTATCAGTTCACTATTTAGATGCACAATGTCCAGTTATAGTCTGAGTCAACAGTGTATGCTGGTCTAAGACTGCACAGTTTGCATACGTTTTCATTCCATGAAGCTGCGACATGCAAAAACGTGTTACAGCAGTTGCTCTGGCCAGCTTGCGCATCCGCAGAGTCTGAAACGAGTCTATGCCGTCCGATTACGTCATGTACTGACTCTGAAGAATTTACAGACACTTAAAATGCAGGCTGATTTGAGTCTTCATTCTTCGCAGATACGGCTAGGCCCGCTTTTTACGTGTCGAGGCTCATTTTAACAAGAGACCAAAGTCACGTATGCACCGTTATTAGCCTAAATGCTGGGACGGTCTACTAGATGTTTGCACAATGTGTGTTTGGTCACAGAATTCTCCTGAATGACATATCATTCTGAATACCCGTTAAACGTTTCAAAATACAGTCAAGAGTACGGCTTAATACGGCTAGCAACTGCCTTTATGTAAAAAGCCTATTATGCCATCATTTATTTTTATTTTAGTTTCGACACAATGCTGGTTAGTACCGATTTGATGTTTAAAATGGTGTCCCAAAATACTGTTATGTTAGTTAGGCCTTAAAAAATATGTGTGATCCGGTTACACCTTGAAAAAAATATGGGTCGGTAGGTCGGATTCTTTTTCCAAGTCTGTGACAGTACATTTCTGCAAGATAGATACCGACACTACATAGCTCTGACCAGACTACGTAGTCTGATCTAGGTCTACACTGGTGGCTGAGACATATTTAGGTTAAGTAGGGTAGAGTCACATGTGCTAGTGTTATTTCACAACTACGCTGCCGTTCGAGACAAAAAAAAATCGACTCCTATATAAGACATGTCCAAAGTCGGAAATAGAAAGAAATGTAATTGTGTGAAAATTAAAGTCAGATCTGCCACATGTGCAATAAGCCTTCTGATCATGGTCCGTCAGAGCTGCATTTTTGCGTTTATGCGTTTTTGGCGCAAAGAAAAATGGGTAAAATTACCTGCAGTCCCAAACTGATGCGTCAAGAATACGCCCACCGAAAACGGGATTGACGCATCTTAAAAAATTGGAATCGTCATTTCACGCACGTATGGAAGCAAACTTAAAGAATGATGACACAGACAAAATTTTTTGCTCAGTTGCCACTTACAATAGTCCAATCCAAGTCAAAACGGGTCTCAAAGATCAAAACGTTTCGATCAGCATTTGAACTCAAAAGATACATGTGCCGAAAGGTTTACTTATGGTGCAATTTCGAGCGCAGGTGTTGTACCTTACGGTCTTTAAGGTTTCACTTTAAAAGATTTCTATAGTGGCGGCTGATATGAACTAGTTTAGATTTCATGAACTTAAATTAGATGGTAAAATACAATATACAGCAATGGGACCCTCTCTATTGTCCCGCTTTTTTCTGTTTAAACTGAATCATTGGACGGGGAACCAGAAAAGGAAATTTGTATTTTGTGGAGCAAGTTGTCGGTGTTTTTCCGTTTATTTATTTCTTAAAACAAAACTCTCCCAACTTTTTGCCAGTTATTAATCAGTATTTGCACATGAACCAACACTTTTTTCACCAAACTTGAGTGTTGATTACTAGTATGGAGGCCTTAATTAGGTACACTTCCAAGACTTAAAATCAATGAGACAATTGTCATACATTATGATTTTCGCATTTAATCGAGTTTTCACGATATGCACAGAAAAATCCTTTATATCTGCTATGCATAATATCCATTAGTTACATGTATAATCCTTGTGAAAAATATTTTGTTAAATCCATCGAAGAAACACTAAACATCTCTTCAGTTATGATAGCCTGACAGGCGTCCAGTCATCAACATAATTTTGATCATTTTCCAACAAACAAATAAATAAAATCAATAGTATCAACCTTTTGCAATTTTCCCATTTTTGACAATAAATACATAAAAAAAAGTTGAAACCAGTAAAACTATTCTTATATAAGTGTATTTACTACTGTTTACTTATCGATATATCGGTTCCGTCTACCAAATTGCGTAATAGATAGCCATCTGTTTTATGTGGACATGAGTGTTCAATAAACAACGTACCTGGCAGGAGACCATGACTGTAATAAACATGTATCTGGTTTTCAGGAAAGAAAGTGAGCGCTGACTTTTTATGATTTCACTCAGCTACTTGAATTTATTTTGTTGCGGTTATTTGAATAAAAATATACACATATCTCCGTTTAGAAACATAAAATTTCTAAGTTTTATATTCAAAATTACAAGGGAAGCAACTGAGCTCTTTTCGTTTGCCTAGCTTCTTAATTTTGGTCAACTCTTACACGATTTCTTTCCTTTAAGTGGAAGGGCTGCATCAAATAGGAAGTCACAAAACTTGTCCCTCTATGTAAAAATGGCGGGAAAATATGGCGGTAAGTGAGTGAACTCGGGTTTAATGTCCCAGCAACAACCAGGTCGTACGGAGACGGGACCACGGTTTAAAGTCTCATCCGAAAGACCGATGAAGAGGAGACTCGATCTTCCGACCTCTGGATTGGTTGTCTAGCGCGTTATCCACTACACTACCGCCGCTCCTGTGGTGGTTAGTAGAACAGCCCTATACACAAGCAAACATCGAGAAAACCCAGACCAGCATGCGAACTTGAGCATTCTGTTTTGTTGACACATACACATAGAATTGTACCATTAGAAGACAGTGATCAGTGTGCGTCGACGCAGCATTTTTTTTGTTGTTGTTGTTGTTTTCAGATATGCAAAATGGGCTGAAAGGATGCGGTGGTTAATCAGACCCGTCGCTTATATAATATGTTCAGTGTGTATAATTCGGCGCGTGTGTCCACATATGTGTCCACGCTTGTACCGATGTGTGCAGAATATCATTATGATTGGTATCACGTATAAAGGTACTTTACGCATACGCGAACGGGAAATATTACTGTTAGCGTGCACATGAACGCAGTCTGATCAGGTTTCCATCCTTGCACAAACAATATTATTGAGCCGCGACACGAGAAAACAAACGAAATGGTTGTGCGTCCAACGCAGACTCAAATCAGCCTTGGCATCCGCCCATTCTGATCAGACTCTTCACCAAGCGTTTGAGAGGTGGCTAATAGTAAAAGCTACCTACATGCCGACAGTGAAGACTCTGATCAGACTGGGTGGATGCCCAGGCTGGTCCGAGTCTGCCTGGGCGCACAACCACTATGTTGGTTTTGTCGAGTCGCGGCTAATTATTATGACGTAAACACTTTGTAAAGTGAGGGATGAAGGCTCCCACATTTGCAAAATGCACAGGCTGATATGAGTATGCAAGTTCACGCGGCGTCAGTGAAACTACCTTAAGTTTTTTTAGTCAACTGCGCAGATTTAAAATCAGCTGACACATCGGAGTTTAAAGACACAATACCCTACTGACTGTTTATTGAAACATGCTGCTTCTGGGACACTAAAGTACAGGTAGGGGCCAGGTAAAGGGAAATCAGATGTCAAAGGAAAAGAGAAAATATGGCTATAAACAAATTATAATTGGAGGGAAATCAGATGTCAAAGGTAAAGGGAAATTAGATGTCAAAGGAAAAGAGAAAATATGGCTATAAACAAATTATAATTGGATCAGACTGCGTTATTGAAAACCACATAAAACCGTGTAAAAATACCATTATTTGCTCAAAGACAGGAGAGGGCCATGTAAATAGGAACTAGTACATTATACTATTCGTGCACACAGAGGAATTTGATCAGCCTGTGCAGTCTCATCAGTGCCTTCCCTGTTTGCATGAACAGTATGAGATTCCTGGAAATTTAAAACAGCAAAACTGATAATCCAGATCAGTCTACACATATGTGACGGCTGATTTGAATATCAACTGCTCAGAAAATGAAAAATTCGGATCAGTCTACACAGATATGACAGCTCATTTGAATATAGCAGTCTGTCTTTCCTTGAAATTCATAGCACAGAAATGAAGACCCTGGTCAGTCTACAAAGCTGTCTAGACTGATTGAATATTAATTGTTCTCATAACAGTTTTGTCAGCAGTGAGTATTCATATCAGCCTGCAAAACAGCGAAAAAGAACCCGATAAGTCTATGCATATATGTGATTTGAATATTTACTGTTCGTCACTGCTATATAAAAAAGGAAAGAAATATCTTATTACAACGGAGAAATACTGATCTGAAAAGGGGCAAATATTTTTGAAAATATTGCAGCGCCTGACAGACCTATGGATTTCACCTTTCAAGTCCGCCGGGCCAGATTTTACATACCCTGTACTGCGTAATGACCGTATCTGCCAATACCGTATTTATTCGGTTATAAGACGGGAGTAAACCTTCACAAAATTACCACAAATATGTAAATCAGTCTGCAGTAATTCAGCTGTAGAAGGTGTTTTTCTCTTCCAAAACATTCCCAAAACTCTAGATCCGTCTTGTCTTGTAAGACGGGTCAATATATTTTAGATTATTTTAGAGGAGATAAAAAAACTGTCTTGCAACCGAAGAAATACGGTAAAAAGTTGAAATCTTGTTGATTGACTTTTACCCGTGCGCATCCCAGTTTGCGATAAGAAGTCGGACAGATATGCAGGACCAGCTTCAAAACTGATCGTTCGGTTTGATCAGAGTTTGCAATGGTATCGGGAGTTTTTGATGATACAAATGGACATACCCAAACTCAAAGATGGAAAGGATGATTAAAGTTTTCTAGTATTTTTGGCAAATGTTGCAAATCATAAGGCATTTTTTTTATTCTGAGTGCATTTTGTCAGTTTTATATACGTATAACGTATTAAATAACTAAACTTAAATAAATAAATAAAAATCAAACCAAGAAAGAACGGATTTACTCAATTAATGTAAATTCACTTTCAAGTGTTAAACTTGGCCAAAACAGATGACCTGTGTTGCGTAATCACCGTGTCTGTCACCTGTCACTTGCAATAAACAATACGAAAATACTTTTACCATAGGCATCCCTATTATTCGGACAGACTCGCGGGAGCAGACAGAACAGACTTCAACCTGGACTATTCAGGATTTGCAAAGCTTGTAGGTGTTCTTGTTACGTTTTTTTTCTTCTGATAATAAAGATTCAAAGAATAAAGATGGTGACTTCAAGCTTCCGAATATGGTGCAAATCAGTTTCTTCAGAAGTGATGAACAAGGATTTATTTACAGAGTGAAAGGAAAACAAATATGGATTAACTGTTGTGAAAAAAAAATCGATAGGATGATGTCTTTAAACCTCTCTCTCTCTCTCTCTCTCTCTCTCTCTCTCTCTCTCTCTCTAATGTTTTCTATCAAAAGACTCTATCCAACTCACCCACAAGTTTAAACAAGGAAAATTACTTTGTTTCTTGGCGCATAAAGCAGTACTGTTGCTTTTATTTATTTATTTATTACACGCAAGAGGTTGTATTATCAATTATAATACAATCTTGATCCTGGAAACATTTAGTAAGACGGGCGCAAGAGCCCCGGTAGTTCAGTGGGTTAAGCGCTGGCCTACTGGTCTAGCGGATCGGGTTCGAGCCCCGCTAGAGGCGAGAATCTTTCCTACCGTAAACGGGGGTCCATTGCACACAGCCTTTCACTTTCACCGTCTCAGCTTCCTTATATGACTGACATACTGTTGAAAAGGCGGAAAAATCGCAAGTCATCCGTCCAATGCGTCCATCTATAATGCAGGCGCTTTTCCGTATATATAGATCGTCGAAGTGGCGTCGTTTCGACGCCGATGCGATGTTACGCCGACGTTGATGCAACGTCATTTTCGCGTTATGCGCCTAGTTAGCTGTCTTTGTGATTCTCGGCACCGTTTTATTAAGGTCAAGGAGTTCAGATAGGATTGAGGTTGTTTCGATTCGTACGGCACGGAGACGATGGTTGTGGCCCCTCATTAGACTTTATTATTTTACTTTTACCCTCAGTTTGCAACAAAATCTACATATAAAAATACAAAATGCAACCCTTCTATATTAATCTATATTATAGGTCCTTTCATCGTAACACCTACCCTTCTTTCTTTCATTTTATTTAATTTTTTTTTCTGTGAAGATTTGATACAATTAACTGGATTGCGAAACATGGTAGATACAGATCGGAGTGCCTCCCTCCAACCGGGCATACAACCCCAAGTCAACATTGAATCAACGCCGCTTCAATGTCATGACGTTGAATCAACGCTGATTCAATGCTGATTCCACATCGTATGGCCGCCGAATTTAAGAGGGCAGTCCGACCAACTCTGCACTGTTAGCTGGAAAATGTTCTTTGCGCCACTTACATGGTGAATCCGGAAATGGCAGATGGTAGATAAAATCAGCTGACAACATTTATAAAGGTCTTCTACAAATTTTAAAAACCATTGTCACTAGAAATGACTCTAATGTTGGACGCCGCCTTGTTTCTGCATGATTGGTCTCACGTGTAGCTAAATAATCAGCAGCGTCATGGGGGTGGTGCCTTATGTATTGTCAGTGAACGGTGAAGGCCCGGAGCAGCCAGCTTATTCGTATTCCTGATCGTGTGGTTCCGTCGACAGAGAGGATTCCTTTCAGATTCTGAGTGGGTCTGCACTATTTGAAATTCTCATAAGGTACATTTTCCCCTGGTGAGACCTATCCATCATAGAAATACTTGTTGGGTATTCAATCCAAGATAACAGATAAATAATTCACAGAGCTAAAAACGATTGCACAAGAAAGAAAAAAAGTCACACACACAATAAACAATGGTATTTTTACATATTTCTGTTCAAATTCACATCTGTAGCATATAAATGCACTTTCATTTTTGCAAATCACAGAAATTATAGGATATTTAAAACAAACTGGTAAAAATGCGTATATCTTGATAATAAGTACTTTTTTTATTTGTTTTGAAAGTGCAAGAAAATAGAAATTCATGAGAAAAAAAATCACGAAAAAAATTGTTCAATCTACGAGACATAATTATGCATATTCTTTCAGTAAAACTTACAGAGAATGTTACAGAATAAGGCAAAAATTAAAAGTTTCACCTTTTCGTTTGCCGGTAAAACAATGTTAAAAAGTTCCGAAATACGCCAATACTCCAATTTCTCGAAACTGGCAGATTTCTTAATGCTGGAGTTAATTCACCTGAAGCGTTGATTCACCCCCCCCCCCCACTCCCCCCCCCCCCCTCCCCCCCCCCCCCCCCCCCCCCGCTCCCTTAATCATTCTCACGAAAGTAGGAATTGCTATGTTAGTACAAGAAGTTACTTTTAACTGCCTTGGTTTGTTTGCAACTTTGAGACTGAAAGCATTAAATAGAGCATATACCGCAATTATCCTAATTTTTCAAATACCCGTAAAATTCGTAAAATTACCGTAATCATATTATAATTGAAACTAAGCGGTAGAGAGAGTAATGTCTACAAAAAATTGCGAAAGAAATGCCAACTGTGTAGACTCTGATCAGACTGCTCTTAAAGATCTCGGTTTGCACTGTTTTTCCTGACAGATCTGTCCGAAAAATTAGGATCTTTACGGTAGACAGGGACGTAACTAGGGGTAATTACATGTTACGCACAATTATGTTTTATACCCCTTTATGACAAAAATAAGAGTTTTAGTCCTAAAGGCATTTCATGTAGTTGCGTCTGTAGAACTCTTGTATAATTTACAAAATTTCATCATCATCAATTTTCAATACGCACCTGCATATTTGCGTATAGGCAGTTACGCCTTTGGTAGACATTACTAGTAGGCTATTCTCGGACAGCACTGTGGAAGTATACGGTTTCTGCTTCATTATGAACGGTTAAAATCGAGTTATGCATAATCTTTGTACTGAACTGAACTGAACAATATTTATTAGCTTTTACAAAAAGCTTCTTAGCACATATTAACTTCTGTGGTCATTCTTCAATCTTGCCTCTGCGGTGTCGGAATATACTTATCTTCAGTAAACTATGTTTATCTTTTTAGTCTTGGAAGGTCAAGATGAAGAGGGCATTACTCGATAAGAGGCCTTGCGGTATATGCGAGTTCAACTAGCGCAACCGCGTCATCCTCGTTTGTGTATGCTATCTATAAACCATGCGGAGGTTAAACTCGAAAAGTGTCGACTCTGATTAATTTGCATAAGTCATCAGTGCGGGAATTTACAGTACGCAGATGGCATACGGTCCATTTTTCACTCGACGTTATTCCATATATTTTTTTTTCAAAAAGTGCCTACCCAGCGGGCACCTTGTAAAACATTGTTTGACGCCACAACGTTGAATCAACGTTGATTCAATGTTGATTCAACTTTGTGTACCCAGTGGGTAATTATTATTTCCCAAGCAAGTGCAAGTATACAGTCTGCTCAGAGTAAACAATCTACGAATGCTGAGAAAGACAGCACGAATAAGCAAACTAATCTGTTCGCATTTTCCACATGAAATCTTTCCTCTTGGCGCTGCTCATCTATCTGAATTGACGGTATCGAAAAATGAGGCGCCAGAAACATACTACCCCGGTTGAAATTAGAATATTTTTAGCTGAGGGCCCAGCCCAGTGGAATGAGTGCTAGCCTTTACACTTAGTGTGCCCTGAGCTGGAAAAGGATATTAGGGTGGCGTTTGGGCGTTGCAATGTAGCCAAACGTCAGTGGCGGCATCCGGTTATCCATCCGGCAAAACTGTGCATATACAGCGGGTTAAATCCCGGCTTACTGATCTGGGGGTCTCGAGTGCAAGTCCCACTGGAGTCGGAAATCTTTTCAACTACAAACGGGTTTCCATTTGGCACAGCCTTTTATAGTCGTCCTCCCATCATCCTGATATGACTGAAATACTGTAGAATTACGAATCATCCATCTATGCCATTGATTACGTTTTCATTAGAAACACTTTCTTATCGAATAAGCGAACATCAAATGAGCCGCGACGCGATAAAACCAACAATGTGGTTGTGCGCCCAGTGCAGACTCAGATCAGCTTGGACATCTGCCCAGTCTGATCAGACTCTTCGTTAAGAGCTCAAAGGGTAGCTAAGGGTCTGAGCTACCGCCATGCGGACAGCAAAGACTCTGATCAGACTAGGCGGATGCCCAGGCTGATCTGTCTGCGCTGCGCGCACAACCACATTGTTGGTTTTCTCGTGTCGCGGCTCAAATGGAGGTTTAAAAATATTCCAATGTTTTGAAAGGTGTGAATGGAAAATGTGCCCAAGTTAATTTGGTCATCTTTTGCATTCATTACAAATGAATAGATAAATTGTAGGAATATTCCTACAATCTGAAAGATGTGGTATGATTTTTGATTTAGTTAAATCTGGTTGTTAACTTCATTCCTTGTAAATGAGCTATTTTCAAAATGAAGGGATATTTTTAATAAAGAATAATTCTTGCTTACGAGAGATCTCAAGAAAGTAGGTATTTTCCCACAATCCAGAAGATGTGACTTGAAATTTGTATTTGATCCAACTGGGTTCAACTTGTTACTTTCATTCCTTGCAAATGAGGAATTTTTCCTAACGTAAGAATATTCCTACAATTTGTTTTATATGGATGGAAACAATTCACAAAATAAAATGATGATATAATGAAAATATAAATTGTAGGAATATTCCTACAATATGAGAGATGCGACTTGAGGTTCAGTTAAGCTAAATCTGCGTGACAAATGTTACGTTCTTGTAAATGAGCAATTTTCAAAATGTAGGAATATTCCTACAATCCAGAAGATGTGGCTTGAATTTTGATTTTATCAAACCAATATCTTACTTTCATTCCTCACAAATGAGGAATTTCCAAGATGATTTGAATTACGATTTAACTTACCTTCCTTCCTTGAAAATGGGTCATCTTCAAAATCGTAGGAATATTCCCACGATTCGTAAAATATAGATAAAGCAATCATTTTCTTTTTGCATTTTTCTGTAGTTTTAAAAATGATGATGGAACAAAAAGTAAATTGTAGGAATATTCCTACAATCTCAGAGATGTGGTTTGAATTCTGATTAAACAAACCTTCATGGCTTGAAAATGGATAGAAGTATTCCAACAATTTCAGACTTTTTTATTTATCGAAAATATGCCATCTCCCAAATTGTAGGAATATTCCTACAATCTGAAAGATCTAATGTTGAAATAGGTTGAACAAAATCGGTTGTAATCTCTGGAATATAACTCTATCTTTACAATCTGCAACATGTTGGATAAATTCGGATTGAACCCAGTTTTGTTTTATATGTCAAAAATGAGCCACTTCCAAATTGTAGGAATATTCCTACGATTTGTAAAATATAGATAAAGTAATCATTTCCTCTTTACATTTTGCAGTTAGAAAAAACTGATGATAGAACAAAGGGGAAATTGTAGGAATATTCCTACATTCTGAGAGATGTGGTTTGAATTATGATGGAATTTACCTTCATCCGTGCAAATGGATTTTCTCCTATTAAGTTCTTCAAAATATAGGACTAGCTATTCATTTTGAAAGAAGTTGATGGTTCATGAATGAATCAAATTGTAGGAATATTCCTACAATTTGATGATATCAGTTGAGCCATAGCAAAACCATGGCTGGTGAAGTGTGATCTTGACCACCCCAAAACAAGGCTTCTAGGTAACTATTTTCAATGATGCTCAATTTTGTACTTGCTATTTCTCACTTTTTACAGTCCAAAAACCTGCATTTTCAGTGCATAAAAGGACATCTCGTGGAGATGTCCTTTTTATTTTGGATTGACTTTCTGATAATACTGGTATGAATTAAACGACTAATACTCGTTGTTGATGTACGTTGGAAGTATCCTAGAATACCTTGTGCCACTGCAACTCCAAATGGTCGGTTTTAAAACTCTTACAAAACTACAGACAAGAAGACAAAAACTATCCAATATATATTATTTGGTTATGACGTATCCTGCAAACAGCCGTTGTCAATTATACATTTTTTGTGAATTTTTGTTTGGCTGACTTAGCTTATTCAGAAAGTGAAAGCAACAGAAATGAATATGCAGCTCCAAAATTAACTGAAAATTTATCTTAAATTTGGCACTCAGTGTGTGCAAACTGGATTCCCTAATACGGCTTTAAGCAATTCATGTCATTGATGCAGCTTCATTCGAGCATTCTATCTGCCAAAAATACAAGGAAATGAATACATTGGGTAAAATCAAGTTTGTAATTCCTTCCGGCTGAAGATAACCAAATCTTTATATTTGATAAAGTTACACTGAGGAGTTTAAGATTAAATTACTTTACAGACAAGTTGGTATAAATATTTCATAAAGGACGAGAATTGTCAGAAGACAATAAAGCGCGACTTTGCGGGAGCTTGAATTATACGAGCGCATGTTTAATATAGACAATATTAGTGTAATAAGATCAACTGCAGTGTCAAAATATAAACAGTTCTCCTAAGAATAAGTCAAAACTCTTAAATATTGGTCAGTCTCTGTATCTGACACACCATTACACCAACCATAAATTGTTTTAATTTCAGTAATTTCATCGATGACCGTCCTAAGGCGGCATTTCTGTTTTTATCCCCCGACCGAAAGTTTCGGGGGATATAGCGATGAGTCTGGCGTCCGTCTGTCCGTAAACATTTTCTTGTCCGCTCTATATCTTGAATACCCTTTGGAATATTTTCATGATACTTCACAGTTATGTAGAACAGGTCATGACAATGTGTCGCGTACAAGAATGGTAACTCTTGCTATAGTACTTTTTGAATTATCTCCCTTTGGTGATTTTTTGGCAGATTCGTATCCGCTCTGTAACTTGAATACCCTTTGGAATATTTTCATGATACTTCACAGATATGTAGAACAGGTCATGACAATGTGTTGCGGACAAGAATGACCACTCTTGTTATTGTTCTTTGTGAGCTATTTCCCCTTGATCGTTTTTGTTGTGATTTCGTGTCCGCTCTATAACTTGAATAACTTTTGGAATATTTTCATGATATTTCACAGATATGTAGAACAGGTCATGACAGTGTGTGGTGAACTAAAAATACAACTCTTGCTTTCTTACTTTTTTTTTTTTTTTTTTTTTTCTAAATTTTATTTCCAACTTTCACAACATTTTAATACAACATATACATGTATACATACTTGCAGTTTCTATAGCTATCTATATAACAATTTACTAAACTTGTTATTCTAACATACTGAATTACTCCTTAAAGAATCAGAGAACAAGAAAAAATGCTTATAATAATAAGGAACTTATAAGAGTATAGTTATTAAAACATTTCAGTTTTACTTACTGTAATTTTCTAAATTCATTTAATGAGAGAGAGAGAGAGAGAGAGAGAGAGAGAGTATTTAAACAATATTTCTATATTCATCCCATCGCCATTCAGAACCACATGTATATATAAAATTAACGCTTATACGGGTATCCAACACATGCCCTTCAACTTGTATCTATGCATTTATTAATTCTCACTAAGAAACTGCAGAGGATTTACTATAATAACCAGCATTTATCTTTATATCTTATATGCAAATCTATGATACACTCTCCTAGTCCACAAAGTCATACTTTTCACCAACTAAACGTTGAATCAACGTTACGGCGTCAAATCTACGATGATTCGACATCGTTCCAAGTTCCAACGCTATGTGCTCGCAGGGCATCTGCTTTAGGTATGTGTCATCTGGGACACCATAATTGAATTATACCCGTACAATTAAGATTATCGCTTCAGTGAACTGGAGCGGCACTGGCAACGCGTGCTTTACTGAATATAATGTATCGTAATGTATTTATTTGCAACGTGGCATCCGACCAGATCACAGTGTTTGTTTAGTAACAATGCAAAAGGGATAAAGAGGAACTTTCTTACTTTTTTAGTTATTTCTCCTTGATGCTTTTAGGTGTGATTTCGTCTCTATAACTTGAATTCCTTTAATTTGAAATATTTTCATGATACTTCACAGATATGTAGATCAGGTCATGACGATGTGTTGCGAACCAGAATGACAACTCTTGCTTTCTCACGTTTTGAGTTATTTCTCTTTGATGATTTTAGGTGTCCGCTCCATAGCTTGAAAACCTTTTGAAATATTTTCATGATACTTCACAGATATGCGGAACAGGTCATGACGATTCGTCTCATACATAAATGACGACTCTTGCATTCATACTTTGTGAGTTATTTCCCTATGGTAGTTTGAGCTGCTGTTTGAGTCTCTGCTCCATATCTGTATAACCCTGGCCTGCCCCATAATAATAATAACCTTATAATGAACATGCTGTTATATTTTACCAGTGTTCCTAGCTCTCTCTGCCTGACCCCTCCACATTCCCCCCCCCCTCCCCCCAACAAAAAATCCTGATTTGGATTCTTTTTTCAAATTCACTTACTAGAGAGCTCAAAATAAGGTTCGTAGGGCTTGCACTTTAGAAGTTATTCACCCCCTCCCCCCACCCCACCCCATCCCCCCCCCAACAAAAAAAAATCCAGATTTTGATTCTTTGTCCAAATTCACTTACTAGAGAGCTCAAAATTAGGTTTGTAAGGCTTGTACTTTAGAAGTTATTCACACATTTTGGAAGTTGAATGAATCATATGCTAAACATTTGTGCACATGGTGGCTGTAAGAGATATTACCTCTTTTTAGCAGTCCAGCATAACTCTTGCATTCATACTTTGTGCGTTATTTCCCTTTGGTTGTTTGAGCTGCTGTTTTCGTCTCTGCTCCATATCTGTATAAACCTGGCCTGCTCCACAATATTAATAACCTTATAATTAACATGCTGTGATATCTTACCAGTGTTCCTAACTCTCTCTGCCTGACCCCTCTACATTCCCCCCTCCACCCCCCCCCCCACACACACACACACACACAAAATCCAGATTTGGAATCTTTGTCCAAATTCACTTAATAGAGAGCTCAAAATTAGGTTCGCAGGGCTTGTACTTTAGAAGTTATTCACCCCCTCCCCCGCCCCCTCCCCACCAAAAGAAATCCAGATTTGGACTCTTTGTCCAAATTCACTTACTACAGAGCTCAAAATTAGATTGGAGGGCTTGTACTTTAGAAGTTATTCACAAATTTTGAAAGTTGAATGAATCATATGCTAAACATTTGTGCACATGGTGGCTGTTTGAGAAATTACCTCTTTTTAGCAGTCCAGCATACTTTTTTAGTCTGAGTGTTAGATAATCATGCATCTGTTAAACAGACAATGTCAATCAGAAGCATAAAAGAATGACAATATATTACTTATATGTGTTTTGAAGTGCACCCTTTTTACTAAGGCCCATGGGGTTTTTGGTCGGGGGATTTGCCATCTCCTCTAATGGCTATTTTGGTCATTTCTAGTTATTTCGTGTGTTAATTGTCGCAATGACTGGAAAACAAGTCATTTTGGAACTTTGGAAAATAAGTAAATAAATAAATAAAAACCAAAAAAAAAGTATTTCAGGAATTCTTTGGAGCGGCCGAGACTGAGCAGGGGAGGATTTCTTTTCGGGGCCACCTATACCCTCCCCCCCCCCCCCCTCCCCCAAAAAAAGTTTTCTTTGCTGGCAAATACCCGTACTGGTGTTATATGAGAGTACGCTGGCAAAGAACTTCAGTCCCTGCCTTCCCACCGAATCTTGTCTACCCTGTGCAAAAGCGCACTCTGCTCCGAACGCTAGCAGTTTCCAAAACAGACACTGTAACTGGACTTTTGCGGTTTCGCAAAATGAAATCTTCATTTTTCTAACCAGCCTTTGCATGAGTAGTTGGAATGCTGTTTTCAAACGACACACAGCTCACTCTCCCAGTTCATATTCAGCTACCAAGGAGACCATCAGACCAAAGGTAATTATCAGTATGTATGTACTTATATATTTGTATATCATCCCTCAAATTGCATGGAAACTCGCACACGGACGCAGTTTTTAAATTGAGCAACCAAGCAGATTGCTAAACCACATGTTAAAGTGCATTAACTGAGCTGCGATAAGACAAAACCAACAAAGTCGCATGTGCGTCCAGGAAATATTCAGATTAGCCTGGGCATCCTCGCAGTCTGAAAAGTGTCTTCGCTTTCCGCATGGAGTACCTTAAACCCTTAGTTACCCTTTAAGGGCACAGTGAAGACTCTGATCAGAGTGGGCATGGCGCACAAGCAACTTTGTTTGCTTTGTCGTGTCGCATCATAAATGCTATTATAATTATGTATGTACTTATAGAGCAAGCCCTCAAACTGCATAGAAAAATTCCAGTAAATGGCTAACCGCCTAGAACGAAATAACGTCGAAATAGCAAACACTTCAATGAATAAAGCGATAAAATATATTTCTAGGTACGTTCGATACTTTAATTAAGAATAAGTAAAATGTCAAAGCAAAACTTGAATAAGACAATTATCAGTATTGCGTTCATCTCTATTCAATACCACTTGAAGCAAGCGATGGCACCTAGCCGCTGGGGATTCCTTTTCAGTCATTTCGAAATAGCAGTAGGTATGAAATGAAGAATTGTAAAACTATTATATTTGGCGGCTACTCAAATTAGACGATAATTGCGGTTAAGCCAAAGAGCTCTAAAGCGGAAGTCTGCCAATATTTGAGTTTGATACTACTGTAACATTAACATAGGCATACTAGCATAAAATTTCCTTTATTATCTGGAGCCATGGTAGTGTAAAATGCGTAAATTTGATACCGCAGATATCAAGGGTTTCTTACTACTTTACAAATATTCACTGCCTGCGAAAATACTAGTTAAGCAATGTCTGAGAAAAGTAATAGATGAGCACTACTATCTCATATGTATATTTCATGGGTTGGGGGTGGTGATAGAAAATCTGTAAGGAGGGGCACTATTTGGCATCACGAGGCTTGCCTAGAAATGCCGAACATTGATCCCTGAGACGGATTTTCTTTCCGTACCTAACGCCCATGATAAATACTTTTTCTTGCTCATACTATGATTTTCAAGGAAGAATCTATTCAATTTCATAGCTTTAGCGCGTCATGCGTTTCAAGTTTATCGTAAAAGGGACCGATGCTTCCAACGCGAAGTTAGGGTCTTTATGGCATGGCCTGACGTAGCATAAACTGCCTTAATTATCCGTCTCTTTGTCAATGTCATCTAAACAAAAACAACATCACTTAGTGACACAGGTACATGCGCTCCTATACAATAAATGCATTGATATCAACAAATGACCCCTGGGGTGGGGCCAGTTTGGACCACATGGGCATGGTTGACAGGATTTATGCAGGGACCACTAAACATTGCTACATACTAAATGTTTAAGCTCTGGGCCTCATGGTTTTAGAGAAGATTTTTTAACTTTTTAACTTATAAGACTATGGGTGCTAATGCCCCTGGGGCGTGGCCATTTTAAGACCTAGGGGCATGGTTGGCAGGACTTATGTAGGTGACCCCTAACCATTGCTACATACTAGATATGTAAGCTCTGGGCCTCACGGTTTCAGAGAGGAAACTTTTTGAAGGTTCTTTAGCTATATAGACCAATATAAACAAATACCCCCCCCCCCCCGGCATGGGGCCAGTTTGGACCCCAGGGGCATGGTTGGCAGGATTTATGTAGGGGACCACTAAACACTGCTACATGCAAAATATATCAGCTCTGGGCCTCGTGGTTTAAAAAAAGAAGATTTTTTAAGTTTTTCTCGTCATAACTCTGTGGGAGCTAATGACCCCTGGGGTGACAAATTTGATCCCAGAGGCATGGTTTGCAGGATTTATGTTCGTGACCACTAACCATTGCTACATACTAAATATGTAAGGTCTGGACCTCATGGTTTCATACTGGAATTTGTTTAAGGTTCTTTAACTATATAACCCTATATAAAGCAGTGGGCTCCTAGGGTGGGGCCAGTTTGGACCCCAGGGGATGGATTGGTAGGAGACCACCAAACATTGCTAAATACTAACTATATAAGCTCTGGGCGCCATGGTTTCAGAGAAAAAGATTTTTTTTTTCCCATTATAAGTCTATGGGAGTTGTATATTGCCATGGCAACCAGAGATCCAATCTGATCTGCCCTTTAACCTTATGCAGTCAATCCCCCATCCTAACAATGCTACACATAAAATTTGATCAAGATTGGGCAGATGGTTTAGGAGGTATGTTTTAAAGTGTGGAAGACGACGACGGACTACGGACCAAGGCTATACTATAAGCTCACCTTGACAGATGAGATAAAACCTTAAAGAACATCCCATATTTTAACATGAAATTTCCAATTCCATGACCTTGACCTCAAGGTCACTGAGGGGGCAATGGTGTAAAACGTAAGCATAAGTGAAAGTATCAACTTAGGCTTTCAATGAGTTCAAGAGATATGGGTGTTTTAATATACCGTAACCTATAATACCCAAAAGGTGGACATGGACACGGGTGCAAACGCGGAGGCCGACACCGGGGTGACAACAACAGCTCTTCCTGAAGGTCGTTCAGGCGAGCTAAAACAATGACTTCTTTCCAGAGGATTGGGCGGGGTTGGGAGGTGGCTGTTAGGTGGGAAGGAGGTATAATTTGTAAATTTTGAACCAGAAAGGTAAACATTTTACCATTTGTGAATTCAAAAATGTCATGGAGGTCATCACCTTATATCCCAAATCATGTCCAAGTTATCTGCATATTTAACCCTCTAGTGGATTATCCTTTTAACACATAAAGTATATAGCCGGGCCAAATAGTACAGTCGGTAGTGCGTCTGACTCAAGAGCCAGAGGTCCTGTGTTCGATACCCGGTCTGGTTACTTACTTCCGTTTCTCTTTCTCCTTCCGCTGATTCAAGAAGGACAGTTGTCAATTACTAGGGAAAGTATGTGCAATTAGTACTGCTTAACGGCATAGGAGGTCTAAGTCGGCCTAAGAATAGTGTCGTAAGGTTAACTGACCGTCCCGACATGACCCGTGATGGCCGTTACCGTGGACGTGAAGCAACAAAACAACACTCTCAGATGTCCCATCATTTGATAAATAGGAGTTACATCAAGCTGTTTTCTTCTATTGTTCTGTCACAGTCTTCATTTAAAAACATTGATTCCACTTTCTATCTTCATTACCACCCATATTGTCCATCTGAATAGAGGTTATTGTAAAAGCAAAATTTGCACTGGTGGGTGGGGTAAACCAATAGTAATATACTATAGGATCGACCGGTTATGCATAATAGGCAAATATAATGGTAGACAAAAGCTAAAGAACAGTATATAACTGCTTTATCAACGAATTCTGTGGATTTAACTTGTCTAGAAATGATGTTTAGAAGTGGCTTTCCGACCAAAAGTAGCTGTGCAGTCGTTTAAATCCTTTGAAAACAAGACATATGATAAAATCAAGTTTCGCATTCTCCGATTTTGTCCTACTTTTAGTATGATAAAAATGTAGGTCTTAGGAGCTTATTACTGCAAAGAAACCTTTTGTTGCAATTTGTTTTAGGTTCTCCCACAATTTGACTGGACTATGACTAGAGGTGATTTTTATCTGGCTTTGGGTTAAATAAAATGGGTGATACAAGAATTGTAGGTATAAATGACAAACCGAAAATCTTTGTCTGATATCATGGAAGAAAATCAGATTTTAACATTCTACATTCAAAAACAGATGGAAAAAAGCAAAAACATATATTAAAGGTTGGTTCAATGTCATGAGATTAAAAACATGAAAGGTTAATGAATAAACTTGAAGAAGACACTCTTAATTTTTTTATATATTCTTATTTTCATTTTTTTCTTTGCCTCCATTGTCAATGTAGTCAACGGTAAAAGGAAATAATTTACCAAACTTTCCCTTCCCTCCCGAAATTCATTTATTAGTAGGCCACTCTGAGAGAGGTACCGTGTTCCAGTAAATAAGCAAAAAAGAAGTCACATCATAGCTTCTCTTTTTATAAACGGCGGGAAAATATGACGGAATCCATGCAGGTGAAGTGAAACATATTTGTGATACCATGGCCTATATTGAAATTTATTTCAGCAGGCAGCAATGAACGTGAAGTTTTGACGCAGCAATAAACGCGCGTCTAAAGTGAAAGTCGATTTTTGTATAAACCTCTCAGATGAGTAACAAGCAATATACATCAATGATACATAATTTTTATTTCTTCCGTGAAGCGTAAAAATGACACTTAGCGAAGTAAACGAGGGGGAATTTCCAGATCTGCATCTACCAACATCATCTGTTTATTATTTGAATTGTAGAATATATACTGCTCACAAAATGTAGGGATATTTTGACATAGAAGCGAGTATAAGAATTATATAAGTAATGGCTATGTAAAATGATAGAACACTATGCAAATATTAAACAGACACAGTCAAAGCAGGTCACGTGGCCTATAGCAACACACAAAGGACTACGAGGTCTTCGCCTTAATTTCGCATAACGAAAAAAAAAATATTTTGACCTTCAAGTTTTGTAAATATTTAAGATCTTCATAGTTTTCTAAACTGAGAACTTCCACTATGATTGCTTTATTGCACATTGTAAGGTGAAGGGCCTTATACAACCTCCATCGGCGAGACTGCTTACCACATACTGGTATCGTACGTGCTGTTTTGCCCTCTGTATCTCAACGCAGTTTGACTGCACGCTTCTACCTTCAGATTGTTGGATGAAAAGAGTTGTTGGATCAGGCCACAGAAGTGTTTGTAAACAACGCAGAACCTTAGTGTGCTTCTTTCGAGGAAAACTTCGAATCAAAGCTGTTCAACTTTTCAACTGGGTAGTTCTTGGGAATCATTTGTTATGAGATGGCCTGCAAAATTTGAATAGTATCTCAGTTTTTTCTAAAATATATCTTGAGGAAGGAAACCATCCCATCGGAAATACATAGTCACTGCTGCCTCATACTCATTCCATCAGCTGTTGATATATACTTGACAGGTTTAATTTCGTTCACTGATACTATTTAGTATCGTTTACGGGTGTGTGGTGCGGGTAGTAATTCCGTCAAGAAGGTCACTATTTGGTCACACGAGGCCTGCCGAGTGATGCCGAACAGTGACTTTCTTGACGGATTTATCTATCCGCACCTCCAACAAGAAACGGAGGATACGTTTAGTACAGTAAACCAAAACCTTAAAGTGGAAAAGTCTGTTTTGTATTATCAGCGGATGTTTTTTAAAATTTTCTCAAAGAGTGCTTGAATAGTCCCTGTAATAGCAAGTCAGTCTGGGTCTGTATCGTTTTCACAAATAAAAAGCTATGTGTAGATACGGTACAGTATACATTTCAAATTTCGTATTTTCTTGTCTTTGAGAAGTTATCTGAATGAGAAAACAGAATAATAAAACTAGGTAAAGACGGCATATGAAACATTGTCAGATTTCTCAAAACTAGATTAAAACAAAACTAGACTTGCTGAAGTGTAGTTACTCTTTACATTTGCTGCAGTCTGAAACAGTTATATGCCATTAATTCTTGTTTTATTTATTTTTTTTATTTACTTTATTTGAAGTGTTTGTTTTTGTTTATAAACATCCCATGTTTCTAAAATCCCACTTTTCTTTAAAGTCTTAAGTTTAATTAGACAAAGAGAAGAATCTTTCATTGCTTAAAAGAAAAGTGGGATATTAAGAGACATTAGATTAACTTAAACAAATAATAAGTAATGAACAAATAAAAACTTTGAAAAAAAACGCAGCCTGTCTAAAAAAGTAAGAAGCCGAAATTATTTTTTTTAAAAAGTAATTTGTTTGAGATATACTTACTATTACAGTTGACTCTGGTTATCTCAAACATTGACATCTCAAGATACGTTCTTATATCAAGGAATATAGTTTGGACACGTTTCCTATTTTATTTTAAAAAAATTAAGCTCCTATTTGTTTTCAAACTACTGGTATCTCAAAGGAAATTTTATAAAAAAAAAAAAAAAAAAAAAAAAAACGTTTATTTTATTTATTTATATTATTTTTTATTATTTGTTTGTCTATGTTTGGTCTTTTTATGCAAAGGGGTGCCGGATATGCTCTTGAAGGGGTGGGGGTTGGGTAGGAGGGATTTGACACAAATTGTTACCCTGATTGATTTCACGATATATCAATAGTCTGAAATTTTTTTTAAAAAATGCCGACTGATCAAGGTTGTCGTTTTACATCTATAGATTGTCTAGGTTCCACAGAACGGTAATGAGCAAAATGGAACCCTCTGATTGTACTGCACAGATCAGCAGGCTGCTAGCAACTGCGATAAAATAAGTTTACTCATTTCGACCAATTTTGACAAAACATTGTTTTGCATATGAAAACATTGTCGGTTTTTTCTATTAATCCTTGACTTTTTTGTTTATATTTGGGAAAGTGCCATGGCCATTGCTGGGAAAGTGTTGACCTGCTAGCGATTTGCTTGTCTTGATTTGCTTTGCTTTTCTTTGGCGTATTTCTTTGCCGTTTGGTGTTTACAGCTTTATACGGAAATCGACTGCGTTGATTACTGATCATTGCCATCCCAACTGTTCTGCATATTGGACAACCCTCTCATTGTCATGTCGTATATAGACGGTTTCTCTGAACAAATAGACAATCCTCTAGATTATAAAATTAATACACTGCGTGTATCCATCTGTCTCTCATTCTCTTAATACTGCTGTACTCCCTGATAGGTTTACGCAGCATCTGATGTAAGCACTTGTCAGAAAGGAAAATACATAGTAAGCTTGAAGGTTAACTGTTTAAGGGATAGGTAAAGTAAGCTAAAGAGTTGTACCACTCTATAATGGTTCTATGACCCTGGTATCTTATTATCTTATATGTAAGATGGTGTATTTCCTTTGATAAAATAGCAGTGTCACTGGACTGTTGCATAATATGATTATGACACCCAATAAATAAGAAACATGTTGTTTAGTATAAAGACCAGGTGGTAAATAAAATCAGATGAGAGAAGCTATTAGTAAATAATAGTTTAGGAGAAGGGTTTCTCATACGGAGTGTGAAACTTCGCCATTTTTATTTTTGGCTTATTTCTCAATATTCAACTTGAGAAGGTGTTCGTTCTCCAGGAAAACAAAAAGAAGGTTAAACAAGTCGTTCTCGTTTGTAAAAATTGCAAAAAAAATACAGAGGTGTACCATTACACCATTCAAACCAAGCATTTCCGTGTTTGAGGCCTTGAATTTTGCAGAATTTCTTTCATAAGACCAGCACGGCCAGGTAAGAATGCCTACAAGCCGTGCTGCTGTCAAGAAATTAGCGCTTCAGGAAGTGTGTTTATTGTTTTTCTGATTTGAATATTTGTCTGCCCGAGCAAGAATGCAAAAGTCATCTACGTCTTACAACACAAACCAAGTTAAACGAATAAAGACACGTTATCATTTCCTTGTCTTCAACATAGTTGCATGTTAGGGATCCATAAAATAGTCATCTGACTGAAATACATTATTCTGTAAAACCTGTTAAAGGATACTGTAATGGAATAGCAGGGAGGAAATGTTTTAAATGCCATATGAATATTAACTGTTTATTAGGAAGTTTTAATATATCAAAACACATGGAAGTGAAAAATTAGTCAACCATGTAAGCACTGAGATTGTGTCTTACGTTTGGCTGGACTATTCACAAGTACCGCATCGTCCATGAAAGCAAACAGCGTTGAATAAATGTACACTGTACACCTAAGGTTCATTCAGCGCCATGGCCTTCTGGTTTGTACCTAACTTTGATGTTCTAACTTGATACACACGCTAACAGCACACTCCAAGCCAGAAACGCTCTGTTGTACACCAGAAAAGGCAAGGTTACAATTTTTTAAGATTGGCCGTAGACAGGGCAGTACCAATATATAGCAGTCAAATTAGTTTTGCTTCACCATATATTTTCCCATAGAGATAATGGTAAGTTACTTATTTCCAAGTCGTATGTAAGAAAGACATTATACCTCTGATTTGCTTTATAGTTTTTGTACTTCACACACTTACATGTATGTTTCTGTAAACACCTGACAAAATTAAGGAAAGAACTGGTCCCGTTGACTACAGGTACTGGTTTTTACAAACCACAGGAGAAATAATCCAATATTAGACCTCTACTCTATAAATGCCTGCACTCTACCAAGACGGACAGAATCGAAGACCAACTTTTTCACATTTATAATGCTGAAACATAAGTCTGTTAATCTTACAAAATAACCATGTGTTTCTACGCTACTCATACTACTTTTACACAGGTGAAATAGGACCATTTTGCAATAGATGTATGAAAAAGTGAGATGATTCTTTAAAGTAGTTTATACATGTAAGCCATTTCCACATCACATCATACAGATTTCATGATATTCCGTGAATACTTAGCAAATATATTCTATAAATGTCAATAACTTCATAATTGGAAGTTATTTTAATATCAATAGACAATGCGTCGGTGGCATCGGTGATGAGTGTTCCGTTCTCCAAGGACCGACTAGGAGTGGAGAAGTTTTTGAAAATAAAAGGTATTTCTCTTTGTAAACAATACCGATAAACAGATGATATTTCAGTTTCTATTTGTCATTTACCTAATTCATGAGTCTAGTACTGGATGTTTCCAGAAACGACGTGTTGCAATATAAAAGTACAAACTTTGCCATTTGTATATTTTCCACGATGTCATCAGAGCCATAGGCTCTATTCATGTCGAAAAAAGCGAGCCTCATAACCCAACATACAACACTTTTATTTTATCGCTCTAATTTCCTTACCGGCATATGCTTTGCTTACAGTCTTGTTTGATTCATAAGCGTCTAGTAGCTGTAAATCTAACTAAACTTTCTTTCTAGTTTGTACTTCACTTGAACTCGACCAAGACGCAATACACATAAAGCTCTTGACTTAACTGAGAAACGATTTTAAATTAATCTAACTGTCCACATCAGACATATACTTTCATACAACACGGCTTTCCAGTAATATATACCATTTGTTCAGGTTAGCCTCACATTAATGGCTGCAACACTAATCAGAAACGGACAATAAAAATGTTTTCATGGAAATCAATTAATGCGAAACTGTTTTAATCTTTCCCATTTATTAGCAAAGTTTAGCGTTGTATCAAATTGATGCAGTAAAACCTCTATAAATTAGCGAACTTAAAAACTACCACACCTCACCTGAAATTAAAAGTTTGAATTTTCAATGCATGACCCAGATGGAATGGCAAACAGTGTAGACCATGATCGACCTGCACATTCAAAGCAGTCTTATCATGGTATAAAGTGTTTGTTCACACCTATCTGTCCCAGTTTTTACTTCACTGCAGCTGGTGTTGTGCCGTGTGGCGACCGTAAAACGTCTCCCCTGTACATCATCCATAGTGCAGATTATATTTTATTTTTGTCCTTTGAGATCAGTGGATATGTTCTGAGAAATCTGAAATTTTAGATTGGTTTAGGCTCTTATTCTAGATCATCGTCTTTTATATTATTTGGACCCGTTTAGATACAAATCAGCCTTTAACTCGACCGCCCATATCAAAAGAGGTATTACAGTATTCACTCCTCTGGTTTTGTCACCAGATATTGTCAGGATCGCTGATGAGACTTTATTAGCCGAAACTACGTAGTCTGGCCCATATTCCTTCTTCTGAATGTATTCTTTGCTCTTGAAGAATCTCTTTAAGATTTTAATTTTAATCTTTTCAGCGGTTTGTCACCATATATAGCGTGCTTTTTGAAGCTGTACTAGCAAAACGTTTATATATTCGGATGGCTTTATCTGTTATTGAAGTTTTCTTAGGTTACCAGTGAGATTAACATTAATAACAAGTATGATAATATTATCATCATCATAATAATAATTATAATTTTTATTATGATTATAATTCTTATTTTATGTGACAGAAGAATAAAAACATGGCTTGCTTCATGGCACTGTGAGGAACAGTAAATCTTTATTTCAAAGAATGGTTTTGTTTAACTTATACATTTAAATTAAGTAGGTTGTATGCGAATTTCGCTGCATATTGTTAATTATAATGGTACTACATGTAATAATAATAGAAATCATAATTAGGATACTTCTACTTACGAGCTCTACGTTTAAATGTGCTCTCACCTTGGTATGTTTTGTTTAAGCCTTGTTCACACGACCAAAGTTTCTTTGTCACAGAAACTGAAACAAAGAAAGTTTGCCAAAGAGTTTGCGTTCACACGGAGCAAATCATTTGTTAAAGAAAAATGTGGCATAGAATCTTTGTCCAAAAAAAAACTTTTGGCAATGAAATAACTGCTGCTGCGTTTACACGATCAAACATTATTCGTCAAAGTAAGTATCTGGACAAATCAACTTTGACCGTGTGAACGGCCAACCATGCCCCATTTTCTTTGTTAAATATACTTTGTTCAAAATCGAACGGGTTTGATTATGAGCAAATTTTTCTGTGTTCATCTCCATAGCTAGTGTTTTTTAAAACATATTCTATTGCAAATTTCCTTTTCACATGGACAAATTTTGTTTGTCATATAAACTTTACCGAATAAATTTGGCATAAAAAAATATGTCATATATTTTTTTCATTTACACGAGCATTTTTTTTTTATGCAAAATCTACTTTGTCACAGAAATTTTGCCCGTGTGAACGGAGCTTCAATAAATATCCATGTGCTGGATGTAAGATGCAATGTAGATGCAGCTGAAAAGTACAATCATACAGTTTGAAGATGACAGTAAAGTTAGAATTCAAACATAGAGCCTGCAGTCTCAGGTAGAAGTGCGTTCCCAGCGTATTGATGGTCTGCATCAATCTTGTCTAGTTCGTTATTGCAACGGGTATTCAGCCAGCATAGATGACAGGGAAAAAAACTTTTATTCCAAACTTTTCCTTACACACAATTCAGCCGCGACACGAGAAAACCAACAAAGTGTTTGTTAGCCCAGCGCAGACTCAGGTCGGATGCCCAGGCTGCTCTGGGTCTGCGCTGGGCGCATGGCCACTTTATTGATTTTCTCCTGTCGCGGCTCAACTATGTTTGTAGGTGTATACATTCTAAAAGCCATCTATGTCAGGTGTTGGAACATCACTTTTTTTGGTGTGTTGGTTCTGGGTTTATGTTAACATTTTGGTGTTGATGGGTGTCATTATGTCAGACAGAAAATCCGGAACATCTACCAGAATAACAGCCTGTCAAAGTTCCTTAGACTGACATGATGTTGTTTCTTTCGTAAGGCTAGATATTTAATAAGCAAAGGATGTTTTAAAGTGTATCAATTTAAGAAACACATTACCAACAAATTGCCAGCAAAGTTTACGAGAAACCTTTTGGGTTCAGTAACTTGGCACGAGACACATTGTTGCTCATGCTTTCAAGAATTTAAGAATAAAGTCCCATTTTTGAATGTTCCTGTCCTTTGAGAAACTTGACAAACTGCGTATCGCAGGATAAACAGGTCAATATTCAACAGATTGAGATAAGATTATGTTAACAGACAGGCTTGTCTGATTATGGTACTTTCCGTTGAAGCGATTCGCTTTGATAAACTCGTACTGTCAGTCAATGGAGCCGTTATTAATTTGTATTGTATACTTAGTGCATATCTTAGTAAAGAAATGGAGCAGCTCTAACAATGAACTGTTAGGTAACCATTCAACTGAACTTAACACCTACATGTAGTTCTGAATAAAGATCACATCACGCCCGTGGAGCGCAGGTAATATGCCTGCTTCCAACTGACCGACAAACTGTGAATTATTGCATAACAATTCTCTGCTATCTGAACTGAACTATTTCGACTCTAAGCAAATGATTGCATCTACAAAAAAATAAATTAAAAAAAAAAAACTAAGACTGACTTTCATTGTGACACGAATCTTAACGGGGTTCCTTTCTTTTGAAGTATTTTGGCCTGTTGCATATTCTCGCAAAATTAGGCATCTCTTTACTGATCCCTTGGCTGTCGTCTTTAGCGGTACACAGGGGTTAAGGTGACTCGGAGGGGCGACGCCTGCAATGAAATAAGTAGGCGTCTCTTACCTGATGTAAGGGGACAACATACAAGTATGTGACTTTCTGTTTGCATCCTTGATGACTTAGCCTATCCAATACAGAATAAACTCTTAAAAGCAAGATTTTTTCTCCTAAGTGACGAAACTTTTCCCTCAAAACTAACCATTTGGAGAAAAGAATAAGAAATGAATACTGCATAGATTGTTCCCCTGAATGTTTGGCCATTGACCTTAAGAGTCACATTGATTGCGGTTAACATTGTTTTTCTTTTTCTTTTTTTTTTCCTTTTTTTTTTGTCAGACGACTCTGTCCTTATATTTATGAATATCAGGGTACATGCTTTTAACGGCATCTCTTTAGCCAAGCTTTAGTGCTAAATTCTGCATTGATACAAATGATTTCCAATTTCACATTCACTCTAGCGGTCGTAGAGCGATTTATTGCCGCTAATGTTGAATTAAAGCAATAACGATGACGTAAGTGAATCGAACCTGCAGTTTCAACAGAAAGACATATATCTTAGTAGAGGAAAGGCGATGATTCAGTGTACTTCTATAAACAAAAGAATGTTAAAGATATACATCGTCATATACATATGTATATCTTTAACATGCTTTTTCGAGTCTTTAATATGAAGCAAGATAGTGTACTTCAATCTGACAAATTTATGAATCTCAAACATTTATGCGGATCTCTTTTCCTTCAAAATATAGGAGCGACGGTAATGCAGTGAATAACACGCTGAACTACCAATCAAGGGATCACAAGATCGGTTTCCCGTTTCCTCGGTCTTTCGGATGAAACTTGAAGCCAAGGTCCCGTCTCCATTTGACGTGGATGTTTAAGGCACGATGGTGTTTTGCTCTGTGATTGGGGGGAGGTGGGGGGGGGGTATCTGAAGCGAGAGGTAATAACACAGCGTGCACATTCATGTTTATAATCATTCAGGACAAGAGAATGGAATTCCCGCTTCTCCGGTCTTTCGGGTGGAACTCTAAGCCAAGGGTCCGTATCCATATGACATGGTTGTTGGTGGGACGTTAAACCCAATTTCACTTACTCACTCACTCGTTCAATTAACATACACATGATTCCCCTTGGCTGGTCTTTATACTGATAATGCAACTGGCAAAACTACCTTATAAACTTTGAATCTGCTCCTTTACTGAAACACGAGGGAACTTGACAATAATTGTAGATAGCTGTATTAACTAGCGAAAACTGTTTAATATTTAAAGATCATATAATGAAAAAAATTTAGAAGACTGTTGTAACTTCTTCGCCTGTTTGCTACGCTAGAATACGTCCAGCAATCACAGTTGTATACTGAAAGACTTTAGAAAAGCACCATTTTAAGTTTGCTATAATTTGGTTATGTGGATAGTTTGAAACAAAAACATATTTTCAGTCAACCACCAGCGAACATGACCTGTACATGACATGTCGTTGTTTTCGATATCACTAGACGTGTATACCCTAGGGTTGAATTTATCCAAAATGAACAATTTGCGCGTGCAGCTAAAGTATGCAAGGTCAATATCTGAGTCATGAGTACATGACAGTCAAACGATAGGCCGACTTGAAAAACACTGTCATTTTGTATCAACTTTACTTCGTTGAGATGCCAAGGCTCTCAGCAGAACATCGGAACCATGCACTTGGCATATTAAGAGCTTGCGTCGGCTATCGCCCTGTCGCCCGGCAATGTAACTGCCATCACTCAACAATTTCCCGCTTTTAGCGCGTTACCAACTCAGTGGTACCGCTAAAGATCGTCCAAGATCGGGTCAGCCAAGGGTAACAACTCGCCGACAGGATCTTTCATCAGACAACGGCATCTCCGGAGAAGGTTTCTGACGTCGACGTCAACTGCCAGGATACTCTTGGGACGTCACGGGTAAGTGTACATTAAGTTTTTGCGATTTCGTTACGAGCTTTTAAAACCGTAGTTATTTGTTCCGTTACTCATTAAACATCAAGCTGACACCATACCGTGTACAGTTTAAAGGGCAGCATTCAATTGTTTGTCAATGTATGCAACAATATTCATACAGGAAGTGCGTGCACGGCACCTTTTTTAGAGCCAATACAATGCCCAGTTTCTGCACTAGAACCAATAACTGTTTTGTTTTGCCCTAATAATGCTTTTGTTTTGGGCACTAAACACTTTGTATTGCTTACAGGTGTCACATTCACGCCAGGACAGTACGGCGTCGCCTACAAGAGCGGAACATCCACGCAAGAAGACCTTATGCTTGCCCAATGCTAACGAGAAGGCATCGGCGTCAGCGGCTACAATCGGCGACAAGACAGCGACGATGAACGAGACGTCAGTGGGCTGGAGTTTTGGTTTCCGATTAGTCTTGTTTCAATGTAAGAATGTCTGATGGAAGAGGTCGTGTATGCCATAGGATGGGAGAAAGGTTCGCTGATTGTTGCGTTAAACAACGTGACCGATGCGGTGGTGGCGGTGTCTTGGTCTGGGGAGGAATAACGGCTGACAGTCATACTCAGCTTCATGTGTTAGACAGGGCAATTAATGCACAGACTTACAGGGACCAAATTTTAGCTCCCATTGTCCAGCCGTTTATGCGACGTCATTTGCCAAATAGTGTGTTTCAACACGATGATGCCAGGCCTCATATCGATAGACTGTGTACCCTGTGTCTGCAACCGAACAATATTGACGTTTTGGATTGAACTTCTCTTTCTCCCAACCCTCCCCAATAGAGCAGCTTTGGGATGAGCTCGGTTGTATGGTGTACCGTTGGGACCCTCCGCCAACCAACGTCAGCGAGTTACGTCAAGCACTCATACAATAATGGCAACGCATACCTCAGGCTACCATCAGAAGACTGATAGAGTCGATGACGCCTAAAGTCATCTTATGTTTGATGTGTATTTCTTCTGTGTTTGACTGGGAGTATTGTCGAATATAAACCGGAACTGTTCTATACCATCAGACAACTAACGTCGTTTTGACGTCGATGCGACGTCATGACGTAGCATAGACGTCAATACGTTGTTATTTGGACGTTGAGTGTCCGCTCGCTTGTGTTTCTCATTGTTTTTTTCTCGTTTCTTCTTACGACGCCTTCTTTTTTTTTTTTTTTTCTGTGTGATCAGTGGCGTAGCTGGGGTTTATAACGGTGTTTTATACTAATTGAGGCCTATAATAGGATTTAGCCCTAAGATACCTAAGATACGTAGGCAAATGGTATTGAAATTTTGTCCAATTTATAAAATTCAGGTAGTAAATACGCAAGTTTGTGCCGAAATTTGTCCTTCGAATTTGCGTAAAGATAACTACGCCCTTGGTGATTTTTTTCGGGGTATCGACGATTATATTTTCATGGTAAACCCGTATTGGTGAAGTTGACAAAGATGGCTCGTTGGTCTAAGTTCGTTTGTTTGCCTATGAAACCTTAAATACACCAAATTGTTTTAAGTTTCAAAACTTTTGATCCTGAGCCTGCACTACTTGAACACAATCTTGTAACCCCTACCACCATACTCCAAAACAACATAAGGATGCAAAGTGCGCTGCTTTAGACTGCAGGTACTGACAAAGGCGGATTAGCACATCAAACAAATTTCTAAAGGCTCAATGAAAACAAACAAAAACAATGAAAATCGATATCAAATGTTTTCTTGGATGACCGCAATTGTGGTGAGAAAACGATAGCGGTATGCTCATGCTCCCATTTATATTTAAACTTTTGCTTCTTTGATATTGTCTTCACATGCCTTTTGTTTCATTTCTCCACTTTTCCCTATCATAGTTCTCTGTAGAATTGTCTTTTAGTAGACAAACAACCTTGAGATGTGACAAAACATCACCTCAAATGGTCAGGACTTCGGCATGTTCTCCAGTGGCTGTTTGTATATATCTGTGAGAATCTTATTAGTAACATTGAAATAGCAAAGGTCTGCATTATCTCAATCGCTGAAATCTCAAAGAACCGTCTGCTATCAAAGTTTGATCACAGAATGCCCTGACCTTAATTGCTAAACAAATGTTCAGGTAATCTTTTTTTTGTCTGTATTTCTTTTATTAAGTTCTGCACCATTTCTTCTATTAGTTCCATGAACTCTTATGTTTAAGCATTTTACTATATAAAAGTTCCAGAAAGCAAATTTCACCTCACAACAAAATGTCAAAGTGAACCCACAGTCATCATTTGAACACAATAAGGCCAAAATCTTCAAAACTTTCCATGAAATCATGTGTTCTAGAATTTCTCATATTTGACAGTGTCAAAAAAGGTCAGGGTCAACCCGATGTCATCATTTGAACAATCTTAGTAGTACTCAAGTACCTAGTGCTACATACAAAGTTTCAAGGTTATCAGTCTATTGGTTCTAAGGAGAAGATTTTTAAGGTTTTTACCATATATAGGAATGGCCATGTTGGTAATGTGACCTGAACTAGTTGAACAAGTTTTCGTTCCCTCAGCTCCTGCAGTCACTATAGGTCTAACCTTAAGCCAGTGACTTTGCTTATATTTGGGATTAAGGATTGAAAAAAACGTTGGTTCTGTTACATCCATAAGGCAGAACAGAGCATGGAACCCAATGGCACTTTGTTTCCAGTGACACAGGCATATCAGTAAACAAAGAACACCACTGATACTCGTTAAGTCTCACATAAAATACCTCATGCATCCACCATACCTCCATCTTATAGACATTTCTCGGTGAAAACCCGAGCATAGAAAGTTTGAATGTTTTAGGTAAAAATGCAAATATTGTAAAATTGGATTTATTCATTCGGAATACTTTTGATAGCGACGCTTTAAATCTTTCAATAACAATTCCGTCAGACGGAGTGTCTTTTATACCACATATGAAATTATCTAATCCGAAAAATTTCTATGACCCCTTCGTATGTATGGAAGTTAGAATGCCATATGGCACAAAACAACCAGCAATATGAGCCTTGCAGTCAATATATGTGACAGTGTCTGGCATTTTGAGCCTTATGGAGCGAAAATCGAAAATTTTGTTTTTAACATTTTCATGTTTATTAGTACTTCCAGGATAGATTTCGAGAAGCACGAAACAATAGCGCTAACGTTTACTTCAAAAGTTATCGAAATTGATACCAAACCGAATTTTAGTTGTTCGTTTCACTGATTGGTTACAATCTACATACTAGCTGGATAAACTTTAATAACTCCGGTTTATGACGTCGCATTTCAAAAATCTATTATGGAAACATTCTTAAAAGAGTATAGATGAAGAAAATTAAAGACTCCCATAGAAAAGTTGAATCACTCTTTTCAGGTGACGCTTTGAAATTTGTTAGTCAATGCGCGGAAATCCAATTAACTTAACGTGCAAATTTGATGACGTCACTTTCATTTCACGTTTCGTGACATCAACGTCGCACCTCCACAAGGCTCAAAATCCCAGGCACTGTCACATATCATGATTAGATAGTAGAAAAAAATCGCAGCTGCAAATTATGTCTTATTACTATTCCTTCTTTTATTAGAATTTATTCTGAGTTGTTTTTTCTTTTTATGTCAGCTTAACAAAACAAAAAATATTGAAGAGACATTTAGGTCAAAGTCTCATTTATTTGTTCAAAGAAAAAACAGAATATAAGGAAATATTACGCCATAGATTATCACCAAGGACGATTAGAATACAACTTCGTTTTGATTTCAAATAAGAACTTGACGCAAATAAAAGAGTAAGAATAAAAACATATTGCTAATTGCCTGTCTAAACTCCATTGCATGTACAATGGTTTCTTAGATTTTACAAACAACACTATAACTTTATATGCAACATGCATTATCATAAACATGTGTAAGAGCAAAGAACGCCCTTGAAGAAGATAAGGAACTGCTGATTATTTTGGTCTCTACTTAACCAATTTTGATCATATGCACTTCCATCAACACAGCAAATTAGACCAAGAGCTATTCCTTGTCGTTGCTACTTTACTTATTGATCAGCAATGTCAAATTGAACTCTTCTTGAACACGTATACACATACCATATGGTGACTGATAACTTCTTTATTTTACACCTTGTCAGGGGAAAATTAGAGCAAATTTTGTGTCCTGGTGTTCGGTGCAACCCGTTGTAAGTAGACATTCAAACCCCAATAAACACGCAGTGCCAGACCAAATGCCATCAACTTTAAATTAAATAAGCCTTCCGTATCAGACATTTATTATCAAACGAGACGAGTTAAATGCAATATATTCTATTTAAACCGAAACCAACGAGCTATTTTAGGTGATGTAAAACAGAGACGGACAATAACAAACCTCCTACTTGTAAGCTAAATTCTAACACTACATACCCAAGTTTGTGCTGCAATAATTACAATACAGATAGGCTAAATCTATATTGGGCGATTTTCTTTATTTTTCATTTTTATTTTTTTATTTATTTCATCAGTCTGGTGTCACCTGATAGAATTCAAGCTGTTGCTGTCTTGCTAAGAGGGAATAAGAACCAGAGGTCGCGGTAGGTATTTTCGACAAAATCTGTAAAATATATCAAATTCAGATAACTGTTTTAGAAGAATAAGCTGATAACTAACAACGAAAATAACACCTATAGAAAAATAAAACTGAAAAGACATAAATTATGAAGGGTAACAAGTTGAAATATCTCGGAGCGGGCGTCGCTGAAAAGATTCCAAACTTGAGAATTTACAAGATATACTACACTAGGCTTAAGAAGAGACCCCATGTGCACCGAGGTAGGCTTAGGCTTTAATTGGATTTCACTTTTTCGAAGGGAGTTAATTTGAACAGACTTCGCTCCCCTGAAATCTTTAACTACAGTAACTGCTCTCACATCTGTATCTGTGTTATGCAGCCGTTATAGTGAAATATCATAAGAATAAGAACTTGATATAACTGATTGCTTTTGAAGCAAGAAAAAGGAGTTTGGAATTAATTTCAATTGTTCAACAGTTCCAAATCGTCTGATACATTCATTCAAATGAAATTGCCAGCCTAAAGAATAGGAAAATACAGCGATCCAGTCTAGCAAACGTTGACATCATGTAAACGTGACTTTGGTGTGTATCATACGTTAACGTTAACTTCGCAGTTCTTGTTTACAGTCAACTTTCCACGTCGGTAAGTCGAATTTTATCCCAAAGTACTGGTATGAGGGGTGTTCAGAAAGTTCTGATTCTCGGAGCGTATCTTTGTTTATCGCCATGCTGTGGACAAATACTCTGCATGCGTTGAAAGCACTACATTTGGCCTCTACAGTGACACCAAACACCATACAAACATACATTTTCTTATGGAGTTACAGCGAATTTTATTAGGCCCCCGTCATACCACTAGGTTAAGTTCATATGTGAATTTATTTTCAGTGTGTCATTCAAGTAAAAAATCATTGTAATACAAAATTAAGTTTTGTAAGCTGTTTGTAAATCGTTGCCTTCATTATCCTTTTAAAAAGTAGAAAGGTAGCAAACGTTCTGTCTATATGAAGTTACAAAAATATGACGTCACGAACAGAACTTTCTGTACAGCCCTCGTATTTCAAAGTAAAAGTTCTGGACCCAGATAATTAGCTTTGCGATATTACACTCTGAGATGAAAGGAGTTGAAATGTAAATAAAATAAAGAAATGTGTCTTAACTTTATTCTTTGATATAGGACGGTACTTTGAGATATTAGTGTTCGAGATACCGAGAGTTGATTGTACCTGTGTATGGCACGTTAGATGTGTAGAACAGTTTGCATTGGCTGTATTGGTTAACCTTATAGGCTTTAAGTACCATACGATATACAGATTTGAACTACAAACACAAAAAAATGTATAAATAAATACATATTTATTGCAGTTTTGGCTGATTTTTTACGTCATTTTCTTTTTTTTTTTCATGCAATTCAGCTATGGTCTTTCAATCGACCATTTGGTATCATAATCAGTTTTATGGATGGAATAAATGATCCTTTTAGACGGACATGGTCAATTACGTAGGTGTAAGTTAATGAGTTATAAATTCTACAACCAAATCTGCACGGACAGCAATAGGAGTATAATCTTTCTGCTACTCTATTATAAGAAACTAATTCACAAGCCTATTTCAGTATACCGACTGTGCGGGAATTGCAGCTCTTGATTTACAAATCAATGTGTAATTGTTCTCACGGAAAACATAATCCAAGACAAATTGTATATGCTCAGAGTAAGTCTCTTGTGGTGCAATAATTTTCTCATGTAATCTTGCATACGAACGCGTTTAACACCTTGTTCTATTCTAGGCATATAAGAAGTGTGTTTACTGTACGGCAACTGTCTGGCCAGCAACCTTTTTGCCATTTTAGCCAAACAAAGAAAGATCAAATAAATAACCAAAAAGACAGAATGTAGCGAGGGCATGCTGTCTAAATGACGTCACATCGCATTCATACGACGTCATTTCGACACCATGTTCCGCCGGGATAAATTTTCGACACAAGTTTCAGTGGACTCCTTCCATTTCCATCATTTCTATCAAGAAAACGGCTTTAGAACTTGGAAGTACTTGGTCAAGCTGCCTTGTACACGCCTCTCATATTTATAATTACTGATTAAGTCATTTAGCGAAAGCCTGACACACTCATTAAGAGCATAATATTATACAAAGTTAACGTTTTATACAGATGTTGAAAAACAGAGTAACAATTCATTTACATTCATTTAACTTCTGTGATACACCATGTGAAACCAGATGAATCCCACCCAATTACACATTTACTATACTCTTGATGTATGGACGTTCCTTTTGTATTCTCTGTACGTTTGCAATACGGCCAGAACTTTGTATGCGATATCAGACTAAAATACAAACATTTGCCTTTAGATTAAGCATGGCTGTCCTCTTTAGACATTTACTATGATCTGCCTCGGATGACATGCAATGTATTCTGTTTATTAAGCTATTATCGATCTATTTTGGGTGATATTAATTAGAAACTGTGACATCAAATTCCATTTTGTTTTGTTGCATACGCTCACTCAAGTCTTCTCCCAATGATGTTAACTGAACTTTGAACAGAAACAAGACATTGCGATACCTAGAGCCGGTTTAAGCTTCCCGTTCCCAACCCGCAAGTCTTTGAGAAAATAAGAGCTTCGCTGGGCATACAACCCTGAATCAACCATAATTCAACGTCGTGGCGTTGAATCAAGGTTGATTAAAGGTCGGTCGTATGCCTGCTGGGAAAGGATGTATAACGTGTTGCAGCATCAGATAAATTTCAATTTAATGTCCTCTGAGAACCTTCACAAACATGCGATGTGCAAGCTATCGCAAAAACACTAAATATAGGGAGTGGAAGAGCAGATGGCAAAAATGAACAGCAGAAACCCTGAATAAACTGCAAGGTTTATTTCGACTACAGAGTTTGCAATTTCAGGAGATAGAACATATTCCAAAAATTCACAACCATATTTATCTGATAATTATGTAACTTCTTCTATACTTTTCACCTCAAAAAGTCCAATACCTTATGCCCCAGTCACACACACACATTGCGGATTTGGCGGATAGTTGCGGACTTTAAATCCACACAATTTGTGGGCGTGGTCTCTCTCCATATCGAATCCGTATCGTATCCGTATGGTATCCGCAAGGTCCGCAGGATATGGCACCAACTTTTGAACAGTTTAAATATTCAGGCGCGGACGAGTTAACCATAATGATCCGTAACTAAAGGCATTTATCCGCATTTATCCGTATCTAATCCGTATCTAATCCGTATCTCGACCTATCGTTCCGCGGTTCACCCAAAATTTGTGGACAAATACGGTTTTATGCGGATTGTTACGGTTAGTTACGGGTCTCATTCTGCGTATTGTTACGGATTAATGCCCCAGTCAGATTAGCTGTTCGCAATTATCCTCACCAATACGTATCTGTCAGTATTGAAGTGTAAGTTATCCGTATAGAATCGTATCTGAAGGTAAAAGTCCGTAAAAAAACTCCGAACGAGACCCGTAACTAACCGTAATTGAAGGTAACGATCTGCGCGAAACCGTATCAGTCCACAACTTGGGGATGGGCTGCGGAATGATAGGTTTATATACGGATTAGATACGGATAAGATACGGATTAGATATGGATTATATATGGATAAATGCGAATGAATGCCTTCAGTTACCTTTTGTTACGGATCAATACGGTTTACTCGTCCGCGCCTGAATTTTGAAAATCTTCAAAATTTGGAATCGGATCCTGCGGACCCTACGGATACGATACGGACAGTTACAGACTCTGCGGATGCGATACGGACCTTTACGAATAACACCGGACAGATACGGATGGGCCATCCGCAGATGCGATACGGACCATTACGAATAAAACCGGACATATACGAACGGGCCATCCGTAGAATCAACAACATCATTCCGCATCTAGAAGTAACAGAAGGTAATGGAAGGTAAGTAGTACGTGTATATTCGATCATCTCTCATCGTATTGATTCAAAGGGAAATTATCTGACCGCAGACATCCGCATTTATCCTTAATCATACGCATCTATAGGTAACTGTATCCGTAAATTAATCAAGAAAATAAGCCACGCCCACAAATTCTGCGGATTATTGTGGATTTTTATCCACAACTATCCGCCCAGTCCGTAATGTGTGTGTGTGACTGGGGCATAAAGAATAAAATGCTGCTAGGGGGCAAATTGTTTCTTTTAAGAAACAACTAGTCAGAAAGATGGATACATGGATGACTGGCGATATAACAACCTTCTTAACAGAATTAAAGTAGTATTAGGGCGTTTGGGGGGAGAGGGTGGCAATGATATGTTTTGTGCAATGGAAACCCTTTTACAGTTGAAAATCCGCCTCCTGTGGGTAACAAACACGGTACCGCTAGATCAGCAATCCAGCACTTAACCTACTGAGCTGCTGGAGCTCCTCAGTCGGCAAGGACCTAAACATGAAAGTTGCAGAATTTCTTCTCATGGAAGATAACGCATTCACATGTTTTGCTCTTATATTTAGGTTATAGCGGTAATTATTCAAGAGGTTAAAATGCAATTATCCTCACAGACAATCTTGCCTGATTAAGGTCTTATTCAATAATGTCTTCTCTAGCTATCACACTTCACCTTGATAAAGAATCGATGAGTCTGTAAAGTTGTGTCAGAGAATTCCACACTTCGCACTCGATGCCAATCATTAACCCATTTCAGTAGTGGACTTCGCCAGCCTTATCATTTGGATGACTCTATTTCTAGTTTAGGGGTTTCTGGTGAATGTTTTCGTTCTTATTGCATTTTGCCAGCAAACAGCGTTGACCCTGATCAGACGTCTGCGGCGTCTGAACTTGGTCTACACTGTTTGCATATGTTCCCAAAAAGGGTTCAAGTCTAAAAAGGGTTGATAGTTCTACCGCCAGCTTTATTAACCTTCATAATAGAGTCCATACGTAGCAAACGGAACCACCATATCGTAGTATACTCACAAACAGTTGTAGCATAGAAATCAAAGAGAAGGTCTCATAACCTTAAGTCTTGAATTATATTACTAATCCTCGTTGTTAGTGTATGTCATATGAATGACATTGGAAGTATCTTAAATTCCCATGAGCAATGCCACTCCAAGTGGGCAGGCATAAACTCTTGCAAAACTAAAGACAAAAAGACTAAACTATCCATAATTTAATTTAGTAACAGCTAAATCTGCAAACAGCGGTTGTCAATTATACATTTTTGTGAATTTTTGTTTAGCTGACTTAGCTTATTCAGAAAGTGAAAGCTACAGGAATACATGTGCAGCACCAAAATTAACTGAAATTTTATTTTATATTTGGCACTCACCCTGTGCAAATTGGATTCTCTAATACGGCTTTAAGTAATTCATGTCATTTATGCAGCTTCAGTTGAGCATTATACCTGTTAGTATATGTAAGGAAATGAATAAATTAGGTAAAATCAAGTTTGCAATTTCTTCCGGCTGAAGATAACCAAATCTTTATATTTGATCATTTGCTACAGAAGAGTTTTATATTAAATTACTTTACAGACAAATTCGTATAAATATATCATAAAGGAAATTGAAATAAATAAGCCACAAATCTCGGTCGGCACGCACAAACGGCGCTACATCCATTTATCCCATTTTCCTAAAACTGACACAATCACACAATCACATAACTCAACCTATCCCCTCCTGGTAAATGCGATATTCCATTCCCTTAGTCACTTAGTTTAACCCATTTGTGTTTAGCTTGGCATAAAACGAATTTGCAAACAGTGTTAACCCTGGGATTATACCGCTGAACGGATTTGCACTGCTTTCACAAAATTAGCATCAATTCATTTCTTTAAAAAAAAAGATAAAATACAAAAAAAAACAATTCAATCCTAAAATGATAAATGTATTTATACTGTGCATAAACATGGAAAAGCGCATTAGACAAATGAGCCGCGACAAAACCAACAATGTGGCTGTGCGCCCAGTGCAGACTCAGATCAGCCTAGGCACCCGCCCAGTCTGATCAGAGTCTTCACTGTCCGCATGGTCGTAGCATAGGCCCTTAACTGCCCTTTAAGCACTTAATGAAGATTCTGATTAAACTCGGCGGATGCCCAGGCTGATCTGAGTCATCGCTGGGCGCACAACCACATTGTTGGTTTTGTCGTGTCGCAGCTCAAATACTGTTAGAAGAGGAACTGCAACAAAGAGGCGGATTTTAATTTACATTTATACGCAATATGCATGCAAGTCAGGGGCGATTTGTGGGTATGGGTCGGGGTCAGGTGTTTCTGTATATCCCTATGGTCACGAAGTTTCGCCATAATTTGAAAATGAGTTTCTGTTGACTTCTCGGACCAACTGACTCTTTCTTAAAAGGGTCTACTTCTAAGTGGAAAAAAATGGTTTTAAAGGAACAAGTTTTGATCATCTCCGAAAAGGAGAGGCAAAATGACAATGGTAGAGTTGGTTCCACTGAAAGTACAACCATTTACATAAGGTTACACATTACACGGAATTAAATGACCGGAAACAAATTATGTTTTTTTGAGAAAATCTGAATTTTCTGTTAAAAGAATTTCAGTTTGTAATGTCGTTGAACAATTTGCTGAGCATAGCATACACTGCATGCCATGCTTCGAACCCAATGATGTCATAAATCTGTAACCATAGCGAGTAAGAGTTCATTACACTGACATCAAAGTGACGTCATCGTGACTTCATTCTGCCAAGGTACTAAGCACCATAGTTGGTAATTCCATAGTTGCTATAGTAAAAGATCTATGACGTCATCTCACTTATAATTCGAGAAGAGCATGGCATACAGTGTATGTCATGCTCCTCTCTAATTATGAGTGAGATGCTACCTGCAATTCATACAATGGAATGGTTTGATTTTCTCAAATTATAAATCATTATCAAATAATTAAATTCTCTGTTACTTACCCTGAAACTTTTGCTCTCTGTTCATTCAGTTCAAGCTGAATTTTTGCAGTCTCTCAGTTACTTTTCTATTTGCATAAACTATCTGCGAATCCTGGGAGGTGTTTAAAGTGAGAATGATCAGTTTGCGTAGATGTGAAGGCGGACTTGAGCATTTGCAGGAGAAATCGCAAGACAAAACACAAGATACGCAAACGACAATACGGAGCAGTACATTTATATTAAATGGCAGTCTCTGTCTGACACAGCCGAGCTATGGATCAGAACAGAGGACAAGAATAGCTATACAAAAATATCAAACACATGAAACATGTTTTTACTTTTTCTATAAAATTGTAAATCGCTAAACAAAACAGAAAACAAAGAGGGTAGTTATAGAGTTAACTCCAATGCTTAAAAATACAACTAATGTTATCCAGATCAGACGCTGCCGCCTTGGATCGGACTGAAGCGTTAAACCACTAGGGGTGTAAATTCTTTTGGGTTTTAAACAAAATTTATTCATAGAAAATACATATATCAAATCTTATACAACATGGCACAGGATCTGACGGTAAGCATAACGCCTATAAGCCATCTCCTGAAACAAATTAGAAGTTACAATATATGTGAATGGCTATGTGCAACAGAATAATAAAACCAATAATTTAGTTTAAACATATTTATTGTACCATAAACTGCACATGATTACAATATAAACTTGATACAAACAATAGGATCAGAACAAACGCATAAATGCTTATTTAGTATTTAACCAATAATTTCAAATATAGGCGAATATAAGCATACGTAAAATATTGGAGAGAGATAGAGAGAGGGGGGGGCAATGATTTCTGAAGCAGCCCGAACAAGTACACGTAGTTATTCATTTAAAGGGCCTCCAAACTAATCAATGCGACATCTTTGTGAAACATATAAACTCATCAAAATGATATAATGAAGAAATCTAAGGACTCAGTATAAGCAGTAACTAGAGAAAACCAGAACTGTCAGAGAATCTGACTATAGCCCCGTTGCACTGCTTTAGTAACACACTGTCATTGCTGTTGTTTTTTTTTTTTTAGTTGTTTTTTTTTTGTCGGCTCCTCCACCCCTACACCGACACCATGTTTTATTACTGAGAAAATGCAAAAAGACAGTGCCTGAGAAAATGAGTATGAGGAAGAATAACAGCCAAGATCCTCATTCTCCATCATTTCAGTAAACCAACTTAATCGAAAAGGGTAGCTTGAATAGACATAGAAAACTTTAAGGTGTAACATTAAATTTCAACATTCTAAATATGAAAAGAAAGAAAACTGGATAAAAAAGAATGAATAAGAGCAATTAACCACAAATTTTTAATTTGAACATGCAAGATAGAGAATAAGAGCAGTGTGCCAGAGTCCTTACCCCTTGATGTACAAAGTTTCAAGATTCTTACTTGCACAGGGCTTAGAAATCTGTGACAAATGTTTACCAAAAAGACAGAAAAATGGATAAAAAGGGATCAATAAGAGAAATGAGAGCAGTCCTCAATTCCACAATACCACAGCTCATTGTCTATATGAAAACTACAACTCAAGATTCTAGCTTTAATAGTTCCTGAGAAAAATATGACAAAATTTCCAATCCGGACAAAACAGGGAATGATAGAAAAATGGATAAAAAATTGAAAAAAATATAAGCAATGAGCCTGAGCCTAAATCCTACTATACAATCACTCATTCTCCATGTGTAATAAATTATAAGATTCTAGCATGTATAGTTTCTGAGAAAACTGTAACACAATGACAGGAAAAATGGACAAATAAAGGAAAGAATAAAAGCGAAGATTCTGATTTTCTATCCCACGATACAAAAATTCATTATCCAAATAATGAAAGATTTCGGCTTAAGTAGTTCCTGAGAAAACTCTTTAATGCTAGCATGATAAATGGGGAAAGGAAGAATATGGATAAAAATGGAAGTATAAAAGCAATGAGACTGAGTCTCAATCCAATGATACAATCACTCATTATCCAGGCGTGTTCTAAAATTGAGGTTTCAACCTTACACAGTTCCTGAGAAAAGTAAGACACAAAATTAAAAGAGAGAAAAAACTATAAGTACAGAGAGGAATAGTAAAAATGAACCAGAATCTCAATCCCACGATATAATTACTTATTGTCCAAATGTACACAAAGTTTAAAGATTCTAGCTTCAACAGTTTCTGAGAAAACTGTGACAAACAAATAAGCGTTCCGGAGTTACAGAACTACAGACAGACCGAATCCGGTATAGCCCCACTTTTCAAAAGTAAGGAGGAATATTCTCAGGAACTGACACAATTCTATACCAGACCCAACCCAAGACACCATGTGGGAAAGAGACAACACAAAATTACTCATCATCAAAGACAACACCAGCGGCAGCTATGTGAACAGGGATAAGAATTAATTTGGATCATGGCCTTGGCTAGTTGTGGTCGGGCGCCACATTTCTAAAACCGATTAAGAATGGTGTCAAAGAAAAAAAATGAAAAGATGGCTGCCCTTGAAAGTGTTCCGATTTTCGGATGTTTCGCTAGGTCCATTATGTGTACACTCCTCAAACATAAATATAAACACGCAGTACCGGACCAAATGATACAGACATATTGAATAGGTCTGTCTTCATCAGACATTTACATCTTAACGAGACCAGTTACATGCAATATATTCTATTTAATCAAGGGCCAACGAGCTATTTTCGAGTGACATAAAACAGAGACGAACAATAACGAATTCCTACATAACTGCCATGCCATGATAAGCTAGATGCTGACATTTCATACTCTGCTGCATTCTTCGTTAGCTGAAACTATACTGAGCTATTTTTTAATTGAGGCGCGACATGACAAAACCAATAAAATGGCATGTGCGCCTAGCGAAGACTCAGATCAGTTTGTCCATCCGTCCAATCTGATCAGAGTCTTCGCTGTATCAAACCAGATGTCAACTCAAAAGTAAGCACTGCTTCACATTATCGGTCAAACAGCGACAGACCAATATCCAAGGACAGACAATACCAATCAAATATTCTAAGCACCTGGACAGATATATGATGAAAGCATCTTCTGTTCAGCATCTACACTGTTTGACATTTCATTTCCATCATATGGCGCATTGCTTGCATTGATAACCAAATTGTTAATTTTCGGGATAGTTACGATTATTATTTGTGCTGAATTTTCACGGTATGTTTTTCCACAATACTTGGATGTCAGTGGACGCCAACCTTCCACACTCATACCCCCGCCCCAGACACCCCACTCTTTGAATTACAAATATCTTCTGTTCCTGACGAGTAAGTAAAACGTTTTCAGACTGCGTGAGATGACTCCGCCTTATAAGCCCCTAATTTTTAATAATTATGTAAAAATGGATGGATGGACGACGCGATTTTACCTCCTTTTCAACAGTATTTCAGTCATATAAGGGCGATGGGAGGATGATTATAAAAGGCTGTGTGCAATGGAACCCCATTTACTATTAAAAAGATTCCCGGCACGTGCAGGTCTCGAACAACCCGGGACCGCTCGTGTAACTCACAATTATGTAAAGATTTTGATGGTCGGATATTTCAGCACGCATTAGACATGGATCTGTTGGTATGGTTAATACTTGTTAGATACAAATAAAATATGTCACATGTCTGAGCTGCACTGGCAAAATTAATGAAATGAAACAATTAACACGGTCACTGTGGTTTAATTGCATTCACTTGACGGACACAGCATGCAGTTTGCAAACATACAGTAAGTTAATTGTATACAAGAAGATCTTTTTCAAAATGCAAATGCATTACAAAAGAACACATCTATGAGTTTATAGGGACGGCAAAGTGAACCTCTTAAGATCGTTCTGAATAAACTGTATGTCTGCAAATGCCTAGCACATACAGCGATGACGTGGGAGCCATTCCTGAATAACATATAAAAGGCATTTACAAATGCTGAGAAAATGATACATTCACTTTCACATTCTTCTACTCTTATAAACCATATGAAACCAGAGCCCCACTTATTTACATATTTATCGCACTTAAAAAAAAATAATTATTATTGTCTGAACGCTCTCTCTCTCTCTCTCTCTCTCTCTCTCTCTAAGTTGGCGATCCTAACAGAAATTGACACTGAATACCAGAATGAAATGTATATCCAATTTAGATTATATACTCTGAACTGTCACTCTTTATTTATGACGTTTCGGCATACTGCCTTTATCAAAATTATGAAATTTGTACAAGACAGTTTAGATTAAACAATACTTATGAGTTATATGTTAGTTAATATTAGGTAACTGTGCATTCATTAAGATCACAGCCTTTAGACTATTGGACTTAGTCATTTAGCTAAAACTAGAATTTTAACAATATGTCTAGAGAACCACTTGAGGTCGGAGTTTGATATTTACCATACAGCTTTGAATATGTATGAAGATGACCTGGTTGACTTCTGAGGAATTTCCATGAGAATTAACAGAACTTGCCCCTTTTAAGGCTTAGACATTCTGAAGTGTGACACAAGCATATGGTTTGGGGCATAGTGATTCACAAAACAGTTTTAGTTTTTGTTTAAGGAAATCAGAGCTTTAAGCTGAGCACGATATGGATCTTCACTGATTGATCGGATCTATCCGCCAACATAAAAACAATGTTCATGGTAATTCCATATAAAACGATTTTTTACGTGAAATACGATTTGTGTGCAGTTTCTGAGTCGATTATGCCTTATGTAGTATAATTTTTGTACAGAATCAGTACATTCGACTTTGATAATAAGAAGCATTACTTTGCGATGGAAGTTTAAATTTGTTATTTTAAAGCACATTGTTACAAGTTAAAATTTTACAATTACCTGGTGTTAAGCACAACAAGCAGAAAATCAGACACCAATATCGCAACCTTCGTAACGTATCTCTGAGACATCTCTACAACGGCCTCATTATTGCTTTATAGTATTAAACTTGAATCGTGTGTATCTAGGACATTGCAACCCTAAATTAAAGCTCATTTCTATTGCCTACCTATTCTTTTTCATGGTAACATAAAGGATAGTGACTCAAATTGTTAATTTTATTGGATGTAATTTGCTATACAACATTAAAATATCTTAAGGTCATTTTGTCTCTATTATCAGACGGTTTGAGCGTCACTCATACCGGAAGAGTCAGTTCAAGTTGAACTAGAAATGGACAAAAAAAGACATTAAGTGTTACAATGTCAGATAAATCTCAATTCAAAGTCCTCTGAGGATCTTGACAAAGAATGCTACGTTCTGACAAGCTATGCAAAGACACCTGAGCCGCGACACGAAAAACAAATAAAATTGCATGTGGGACCAGCGAAAACTTAGATCGGCCTGGGCATCCGCCCAGTCTAATCAGAGTCTTTGCTGTTGGCATGGAGTTAGCTTATACCATCAGCTATTCTGTAAACGTAAGGAAAGTCTCTGGTCAGACTGGGTAGATGCCCTGGCTAATTTGAGTCTTTGCGTTGCGCAAATACCACTTTGTTAGTTTTGTCGTGTCGCGGCTCACTTACGATTGGAGCAGAGGTTTAAAAGCAAACAGCAGAGACTCAGAGCGGACTTCACGGCACATTCTGCTTACAGGTCCGCCTGCACTTTTAGGAGAAGTTTTTCTCATCCCCAGATTCAAAAGCTTAAATTGCATGGATGCACTGCTATACTTTTTTACTATTTCTTTTTTTTTTGCAAAGGGATGAGATGTTTTACTTTCAATCCGCTTTACCGCACAGCAAACCCCGTCGAAACAAGGATATGCGCTTGTATGAAAGAACTTGCTTTGAGAGGACCAAATTCTTTTTTTAGATTGATCATCATTGAGACGAGAGACAAAAGCAAAACTGTAGACTTTCCCCCTCAAGGTGTACGCTGTTTTTATGACATTTGAGGACATGTTCGGTTTCTCTTATTTAAGCTATTATTATAAGGTAAAATTCTAAAATGGTTAGAATCAATTATCCTGACGGACTATCTTGCCTTATTAGTGTCTTATTCAATAATGTCTTTTTCCGCTACACGTATTACACTTTCATAAAAAGATCGATAAGTCTGCAAAGTTGTGTGAGAGAATTCTGAGCGAATCCTTACGTATTATGAAGTAAATTTGACGATGCATGTTTGTCTTATTTCAGCTGGTCAGGCAACATGAAATCTGTCTAGCGCGTGCCTGCCTATACGCGAATACGCAAGTGCGTATTGAAGTTTTGTCAACTTGACAAAATTTCAACACGCACCTGCACATTTGATGGTGCTGAAAGTTTGTATTTTTCAAGAGTAACTGCAAACAAACGCGACTACATGCAATAGCTTTGGGGCTTTGCTCTTGTTCTTGTCCTCATGGGGTATAAAACATGATGGTGCATAACATGGAATTAGCCCTAGTTACACCATTGTAGATTGTTTAGCATAATAAGCCTCTTTCACGTCATAAAACGCAAGATTTTTTCTAGTTGCAGAAGTGTACCAACCATAGAAATGAAAAAAAAAAAACACCTTTAGTTGTAACACTTTATTTGAATGCTTAAGTCTAAGCTTTAGCTTATGATATTATTCCTTTAGTAGTCGCTTTAATTGAATGATTAGGTCTCATTTTGATATTATATACATAACTTCGGAAATATCTGCAGACTCCACTACAAAGAGACGGTCACAGCTTGAAAACGTACAGTACACATGTTTAAAACTACCCCAACTAGCAAAGACAAAAATGCAACTGAATAACAGCTAATTCTGTGAAAATACATTTTTGCCAACTGTTTGTTTTGCTGACTTTGCTAATTCAGAAAGTGAAAGCACTGTAATGAATGTGCACCGCTGAAATTAATAGGAAAAAAAATCGGTTTGAATTTGGCACTCACTCTGTGCAAATTGGTTTCGCTAATACGGCTTTGAAGCAATTCTTGTCATTTGTGCAGCTTCAGTCGAGCATTATAGTTGTCAATAAATGCAAGGAACTGAATAAATTGGGCAAAATCAAGTTTGCAATTCCTTCCGGCTGAAGATAACACATCTTTTTATGAAAATCAAGTTTTACTGAGAGTTTTAAATTAAATTACCTTACAGACAAGTTTGTATAAATATGTGATAAAGTATAACTGAATACTGTAGTGAATGCACAGCATTATGAAAATATCATTTTAGCATGTTCAAACAGTGAAAGAATAACTATCTGTTTGATAAAATCCGAAGTCTCTGTTGAAAGTATTTCAGTTCGTTCTGTCACTAAATACTGTCGGTCCATGTCATACACTGTTTTGCATGCTCTAATACCAGTGACATCATAAATCTGCTACCATAGCAACTACATGTAAGAGTCCATAATAATGTAAAAGTGATGACATCGAGACCTCATTTTGCACAGGTTCTAAGCACAGCAGTTGGTAATTCCATAGTTGCTATGATAACAGATATATGGCGTTATTTAACTGATTATTCGAGAGGAGTATGGCATACAGTGTATGCCATGCTCCTCTCAAACTATAAGTAAGATGCTACCTGACATTTATACAATGGAAATGTGTGATTTTCTCAAACCTATAAATTAAATAATTCAATTCTTATTTACATGCGCACAGAGTAAATAATACTGGCGGACATTTATTCCAGTGCCATTTGCCTTGACTGTTAATATCGCCAAAAATCAGTAGGCGCCAAATATAAGTGCTTAAGAGTAGTTTAACAATAATAAAACAATCAGCAGACTATCATGGAACATGTCTGAAGAATTTCTGCCATCCGAAGCCCGAGCAAAGGAAAACCACTAGCTGGCCTATGACGAACCCGATAATGGAAAGTTATGGTCAGGCATATAACAGATGTTACAAGCTGCCGTCATTTAATCTGATGTTCGACTCATAGCCGTGCAAATGAATACTGAAGCAAAAAAAGCTGCCAACCATGATATGATTAGGTTCATGATGTTGTGAACTTTTACATTAATTTGAATATTAACATTTTAAAATGTTTCAGAAAAAAATTAGCCTCAGTGGTACATGTTATCTTTCTGAACTTGGAAACTGAGTCTCAAAAACAGAATCTGCAAGGCTTTGTCAAGCAAGCGTTGTAATTGGACATTGATAACGAATGTCGGCATTAAACATATTGTGACATTTATAGCATAATTTAGAGAGTTTAGAGGTAAAAAGTTCATTATTCCGGATATTGGTGCCATAAATGATGTGATTCGATGCTCTTGTAAAACAAGTTGAGAAATAAATGCACTGTGTGATGTTGTCCGCCGAAAGTGTGTGAAGCTCTCGCCATTATCTTGGACAATACTTACATCAGATTTCGCTATAAATTATTTAGACAAATTGTATAATATATTCCTAAGGGCACTTACTGTGCCTTTCTTGTCGCTGATCTGTTTTGTTCTGTTATGGCAGCGGCTTCATGTTGTATTTTTAACAGGATACCTAATCAGAAGTTATTGAAGCTTTCAATTCTACTTCTCGGTATCTGGATGACCTTCTGAATATTTACAATAGCTTTTTATTAGCATATTTAATCAAATAAACCCTGCTGAACTTCAGTTAAATACAGCCAGCGTCTCAGATACCGAGACCTTATTCTTGGATTTTTATCTATCTATATCGGATGGTTTAGATACGACTAAAATTGACGATAAACGAGATGATTTTGATTTTCATATTTTAATTTTCTATGTTTAGATGGTAATATTCCTCGTTCTACGTCCTATGGTGTTCATATTTCTCAACTTATTCCTGTTGCTCGAGTGTCCAGTCATGTTGATGAATTTAATATTCGTAATAAAGTTTAGTTTTAACAGCAAAACTTCTCAAACAAGGTTATAGATATCATAATCTTCGTAAAACGTTTTCAAAATTTTATGACGGCATTTCGACCTAGTGTACAAAGGCCTTTTGAAACTTGAATTTTATGGCGACTTGGTATAAAATTTCAGAAAAATAATTGGTCAAAATGATTTACCTAATCATTTTAAAAGGATAATAATTTGATATAAAAAAAACTTGGTTATGATATAGATGTTTGCGACAAAGGGCATGCCAGACGGTTAACCCTATCAAGGTAATCAGGTTTGCTAACATGTTCGCTTGCTGGACGGTGGGTCGGGCCTCTGACTTTATGAAGGCATCAACCAATGGTTGGCGCCTGACACCCGTTCCGAGACGTCTTGGGTCGGGGCCACCGTGGTTTAACTGATGGATTTATTCTGCTGCACATTTCAATGTTGCTTTTTTGAGAGTTCTCATGTTTGTTTTATCTTAGTTTTAATTTTGATTTCTATGTTTTGGAGATATAACACCTACATACACACGGTTATGGCATTGCTGGCCGTCCAAAGGCGGCAATTCTGTTTTGGTTTTCCTTAGTTGTTTTTTGTTGTGTTGTTTGTTGCTGTGTCTTTTATTTATATAGTGTTTGTGATGCCGAGGCTACTACCTTTGGGAAAACGCTGTTCACCTGGCTGTCGCTGATGCTATCTTTAGTCGTGTCTAGTTTTGTGTTGTTGTTTCCCACATGGTATTTTGGGTGAGATCCGGGATTGATTTCTATCACTTCCTAAGAATCTTGAACACTATTTAATGTATAAACATAAATCCTTGAGATAATCACTTCGTATGAACCGATATTTGACCTCAGAATGAAATAAAAGTAAGTCACAGCGACTCGTATTTATGGTTCAGTGATATTGCCTCATATTTCTAAAACCTTATGTGGATTTACAACTCACTTGGGTTAATGATTTGGAATTTACTGTGAGTGATCTCATACTTATTGTTAGGTAGTGTGACCTATATGTTATAGCCCAGCAATTTTGCCTCATAATTCTATCACTATTGTATGGATTTGCATCATAATTGGGTTAATGGTTTGGGCTGACATTACGAGTGACCTTATACTAGCTGAAGGTCAGTTTGAGCTATATTTCATGGTCCAGTGATTAACACTCAAATTTCTAAAACAATATCATGGATTTGCATCATATTTTGGTTTATGGTTCGGACCGACACTGTGAGTGACATCAACTTTATTGTAGGGCAGTGTGATTTACAAACATGTATTATATGGTCCAGTGATGTCGTGTCATATTTCAAACACTATTACATGGCTTTGCATCATACTTGGGTTAATGATATGGGCTGACAAAATGAGTCACCCCATACAAATTGTAGGTCAGTGTGACTTATTTTCGTGGTCCAGTTATTTTATCTGACATCTGAAACACTATTTCACGGATTTGAGTTATACGTAGATAAATGGTTTTGGCAGTCAGTGTGAATGACCTCGTACTTATTTTTGGTCAGTGTGACCTAATTTTCATGGTACCGTGATTTTAGTAAAGATATTTAACGCTATACATGTATTATAGATTTGCATTATACTTGAATTAATGGTTTGGGCTGACACTTTAAGTGACCTTTATAAAATACTAATTGTAGGTCAGTGTGACGTATATTTCATGGTCCAATGACTTAAGGCAATATCCTAACACTATTTCATTGACTTGTTTTATACTTGCTGTAATGGTATATTCAGATACAGTGATTGACTACATATCACTCTAAGGTCACTATGACCTATACAGTGATTGACTACATATCACTCTAAGGTCACTATGACCTATACTTCACAATTCAGTGACATTGTCATGTCACTGGTAATATTTAATAGGTTTGAATAGTTCTTAAGATGATTTTGTATTCTGGCACTGCGGTTGGGCTCATTTCACTTGGCCGGTATTGTATACATTAAACTTGCTTTTGTTAAAGTCTAGCACCCATAAATCGCTGCTTTTTGTTCTTGTTTTTGCCTCTGACAAGTCTTGTTATTATGTACTGCTACTATGATTGCTAGTACGTAAATGCACTGTAAAAAAATGAATTTATTATACAACCGCTATAATCTGCAATTGACTGACACCAGGCTGAGAGGCTTTACAGCATAAGAAGTGAAGTTTTCAGGAAATTTTCTTTCTGTCCATAACATGCTGGTCAGTGCAACCAAGGCCAGTTCATCAGAAACACTAACTTGGCACCAGGATACGAACTATTTCTACTTTTCTCCAATATAAGGACCATAATTCAACTTTGTTTGCATTTATTTTGTTCAAATTATTGAATTTTTCACTGCTTGCAGACGAGTGGTCCCACATATGATGTCATATTTTGGCGGGAAAATGTATCACTCACTAATTGTCTTGTCTCGAAAGCAAATAATAATCATAGAATAAGTTAAACTCGTCTCTTGCTCTTTAATTTTAAAAGTTTAAGCAAATATCAACAAACGGTTTATAATTTTGAAGACTGGTATACTTTCAAAAGTTAACCTAGCCAATGACATTTCCTTGCCATCGCACATGACTTTTACGTGACAGATTTTGGACTTGTATTTAGGCACGTGGCAATGTAAAGCTATTGATATATTCAATGTTGTGCAAATATCTGTTTAGGCAACACATTCGTCTGCATTTTTCACTACGGAGTCCATATTTTAGCTCAGCTGTAATGTAATGAGCTTGCGTTTTGAGTCCTTTGATTATTCTATGCTTGATAGGTTTAGTAAACGCCAATATCTATGGGTAAGCTTTATCTGTGTATTGTTTCTTGATAACTGTTTCATTCATCAAAGGTCTTAGGTGCGCAATGTTACCGGACAGCACCGTATATTAGGTTAGAATTCGCAGCCATTTTATTGTTGTGTTAAATCTTAATTTCCCTTTAAACCTTGTTAATTTAGAACTGCAGATTTGACAAGTGCATTTAAATAAGCTATAGACTAAGATAAAATAACGAAAGCCAAGGGCGTAGCTGCTTTTGGTCAAATGCGCAGGTGCGTATTGAAATTTTGTCAGATAGACAAAATTTCAACTCAAACCTGCGCATTTGCATGCTAAAAGTTTTTGTGAATTGGCCAAGATTTCAGTACCAGCTGCCAACAGACTTGACAATACGACTATCTTAAAGCTTAAGCCCGTAGATGTCCCGTCAAAGAGTATGAAAAATGATTGTGCGTATCATGTAAACGCCCCTAGCCACGCTCTTGAAAGCATCATATCATTCAGTGAAACCAGAAAAATGTGATATACCTCTATACAGTTAAGTGCGATTGATTGATATTGACAGTAATATACAGAGAGATTTAAATCAAATATGAATATAGAATTGTTTTAATAATAAAAGCACTAGTAGATATATATTCTTGTTATATTTCCGTATAATTCATTTACAAGCAAACAGTCTAGACATATAATTAGTTTAAAATATAATTGAAATACCACTTTATTTCTTACCAGACATATTCCTGGCATAAATATCGTGACGTTCCGCTGATATGTAGAGATCGCATAAAGCAGAAAACTACAGAAGATACTCCTTCAAAGGTATATGGCAGTGTTACCACTTATCATTCACTTCAAAATTCCCTGACTTTTCCCGGATTTTTCCTGACATTTTACAGTTTTCCATGATACCCAAAAACTGATTTTACTCTTTAAACGTGCGTATTGCATCACTTGAAAATTGGTGGCTACTCTTAAAATGAAAGAATTTGCTCCCACAGGGAGCAAATTTATCCTTTAAGAGTAGCCCCAAATGTGGAGGGAGATCTGTCTGGACTATCTCTCTAGCAAGTACATGCTTTGCCTTTAACAGAATTAGTATATTTTCTGAAGACTGCTGTAGCCATTAATTTTCAAATTCCCTGACTTTTCTCTGACACTTCAAGTCCTCTACAAATTTCCCTGACCTAACTCAAAATTTCTTGACTTTTTCCCTGACCTGGAAAGAAAATCTTTTTCTCCAGCTGTTTTAACCTGTCCGTGCAACACTGTTTATGACATACCTCTATGATCTTTTGGCTTTTGGCAAGGGATGAAGAACTTCTAGACATCCCGGTGGCTTCCCTGGACAACAAATCCCGAGCACTGTTTTCACCTTGTTTGTAATGAAACACATGCGACTCTCTTTCAAGAATCTCGAAAACATAATATGTTCTACATATGGTTTGGGATAAATAATATTTTATTCAACTATGAGATACATTTAGTACATTCAGAGTACAATTTTCATGAAAAGGATTTGGTCGAAAGCTCATAGCTTGTATAGACCATTTCCTAACAGCATAATTAATTTAACTTAAATAAATATAAAACTATAGTGTATACTCAATTGTCCAAGTTGACACATCATCATCATATGGTTTCTTCTATTCTTTACACTACGTTGCCACACAAATTAACCAAATACAAAATGCTAGACTGAAAGAACCCAGAACATGGACATCTGTTTCTTCCTTGCAATGAAAAACGTGCACTTCGACTTCTAATAATTATAATTATAACACAGTGCGCCTATAGAAGCAATGGAAAGTTTCCGTGTTTTATTCTGCAACAGTTCACTGATTCGGAGCGCGTGAGTCTAATTGCTAGAATTACTGACGTAATTTTGTAAAGTTTTTAGACGTTGGACGGTGTAACGTCTCTTTTTCTTTCTAAAATCACCATAAAAACGTACATTTATCCTAGATACATTTAAGAACATTGACGGGAGCATTAACGCGCTGGCTGGAAGGTTGGAAGAAATAGAATGAAAAGAATACTTTTTCAGCGTTTTTGAGTTTTAGAATCGAAGAAGTTCAGCTCTAGCATTGAATTGTGGAGTAATAATTCACTGTTTGTCGGTCAGTTGTAAGTAGATATATCACTCGCGCTCCGCGCTCGTGATATGATCTACTTTACAACTCACCTCCAAACAGTGCATTATTACTCAACAATTCACTGCTAGAGCTGATCTATTTCTTAAATAGTATACGTTACTGACTTGACCGAAAGTTTCCTCTCCATATATGTTAGATTGCCATTAAGGTGTAGAGTTAAATTGTGGTGCTTTGATTGTACACCACTTGTTGCGGACATTCATTTTGTTATAAAGGAGACTGTATGCGTTCTCATTTTTCAGGAAATACACGAAATTAAATGACTTGATAATGAATATTTGTTTGAGAAAATCTCAAGTTTTTGTTGAAGGATTTTTAGTTTGTATTAACATTGAAAAATGACGGAGCAAGGCATACACTGTATGCCCTATTTAAATACCAAGGAGGTTAAAGATATGTTACCATAGCAACTAAGAGTTTGTATTGATATCAAGGTGACGTCGTCGAGACGTCGTTCTGGCAAGGTACTAAGCCCAACATTTTGTAACAGATTTTTGGCGTTATCTCACTTACAATTCGAGAGGAACATGGCATACAGTGTATGCCATGCTCTTCCGGAATTGTAATTACGATGCTACCTGAAATACAATCAGTTGAAAAGAGTGATTTTCTTAAACCTTTATTTTTTCTCAAATAATTGAATACTATGTTGAAAGTCAATCTGTTGTTACTGAAACATTTATATCTGTGTTCTGTTTTATTTGTTTTGGTGGACTCACTAGTATTTTCTCACAACTAAAGAAGATAAAATGGCAATGACCAGGAAACCCAATCAATTGATTTCCACATTCAACACCAAATGGAAAAAAAGGAAAATAGTGAAGACGGCATCTAAAGCGTAAACAAGACAAGACAATTTTTAGTCCTGTACGTTGTTTACGCAACTAAAGTAATTTAAAATTACAAATAAATTTGGTTCTCTTTGTTTTAAAGTCGCTTTTTATATCAAAGCAAATTACCTTACATCGCATCATCAACAAATTTTAAGACATAAATCGCAGTTTATTACTTTAATGGAGACAAATGACGATGATCTTAGCAACTCAATTACCGCTTTGTTTCTGAATTCTTGCGCAAGGGATTAGGATGCTTGATGAGCAAATCAATGCATAGTCTAAGGTGGCTGGATACACGCTCTATTTGCATGTTTGAATTCCTTCTCAACGGGGACCACCTCTTAATAAAAAGAATTTGCTACCAAAGTAGCAAATTCTTTTCTTTAAAGGTTGGTCCTCTCTTGGGAGGAGTGCGGAATCCGAGGAAGCATATGGGATGTCTCAAAAGATGTTTCTGTCTTTAAAATGGCAGAAAATATGGATAGATAGATGGATGACTTGCAATTTTACGTCCTTTTAAATGGTATTTCAGTCATATCAGGACGTTGGTAGAGTAAAAGTGAAAGGCTGTGTGTCAGGGCATCCCTTTACTATTTGGAATTTCTGCCTCTTTTGTAAGTCTGGAACCCGGTACCGCCAGATCAGCAAGGTAGCGCTTAACCTCCTGAGCTAACGGGGCTCCTCAGAAAATATGGAAGGATACCCACTTATCTGAATGGAGTTAAACATTACCTTATACTAACATTATCCACATGCATTGTATTTATAGGTTCATGGCCGCGCTACACCAACAAACAGGCTAATCATGCATTATGACATTTTAATTGAACCGCGACACGACAGAACAATCAACGCGGCATGTTCACCCTGCGAAAACTCAGATTAGCCTAGGCATTCGCCCAGTCTGACCAGAGTCTCCGCTGTCCGCATGGAGCTAGCATAGGCTCTCAGCTATACCCTTTAAGAGATCTGCGAAGGTTCTTATCAGACTGGGCGACTGCCCAGGCGGATCTGAGACTTCGCAGGGTGCATATGCCACTTTGTTGGTTTGTCTTGTCGCGGCTCAAGCTTTGTTGACATAGGTGCACAGCTTTCTTTAAAAGACCCTTGTATCTTGTGCTGCAAATACGGTGTAATTTGTCTGGCGCTCCTTTTCAGCCCAACCGATTCCTTGTGTTATTATGACATGAAAAAACAGAGTTACCTTCATTACGAAGCGTATGTTTAATGAAACTACATATATTCGACGAAAAACCTTGAAACAGCCAATTTGAAAGCTGCTTCAAATAACAACATTGATCTTTCACAGTTAATTAATGTTCATTTCCGAATGCATGCTATGGGGATTTCACAATGTGATAGACACATCAGTGCATAATTGAAACGGAAGACACAGCAGCGTAAACTACATAGGTTCGCGTGCTTGATTTTTCTAATGTTTTAGAGCCCGCGCAAGCGCGGAAATATTTCATGATGGTCAAGGTTATATAAAAAAAGCGAGTTTTAATTTTTCAATGTAAATGGCCTTAGGCCCAGGTGAAGATATGACCTTTACCATGAATACTCACTAAAGCTACATTTACCTAATTAGTTGTCAGCATCTACAAACTTTCAGGTAGCAGACTGCATTGTTTCTAAAAAAATCAACTTTTTTCACTTTTTCCTATAGAAAAACCTAAGTGACTCAAAAGTTGACCTTGCCGTAAAACAGATCAAGGTCATCCCAGGGTCATCATTTATATAAATTTTGTTGAGCTTTTGACTCCTTGATGCGACATGCTAAGTTTCAAGATCATAGAATTTGTGGTTCTGGGGGAGAATTGGTTGATTTGATGCTTAACGTCCACGGTAAACAGCTAAGGTCATGTTGGGACGGTCAGTTAACCTAACCACACTATTCCTGGGCAGGCTTTAGACCTCCTAAGCGGTTAACCAGTACTAAATGCACATACTTTCGCCAGTAACTGACAACTGCCCTTCTTGAATCAGTGGAAGGAGAAACGAAAGTATGTAGCCAGACCGGGTTTCGAACCCAGGACCTCTGACTTATGAGTCAGGTGCCCTACCGATTGCGCTACGCGGCCCGGCGTGGTTCTGGGGGAGAAGATTTTTTGAAATTTTTTACCATAATAAATGTTTGCCATCTTGGTTATGTGACCTGTCCTGGGTATTTTTTTTCTGGAAAAATTGGGTCCTGAACGTTTTGGGGGAAAATATTCAAGCCCTCTGAAGACTAAAGGCTTATTTAGCTTCGTTGAATCATTGAAATTGATTTGTCTGCTTCGCTGGAAAAAATGCCCTTTCTCACCTGGCGCATGTGTATTAACCTTAGACATTTTTAATTTTTGTCTTTTTGAAAGTTCAGTTCAGTTTGAATTCTCCCAACGACGTTCCCCAAGTGGCTCAGCGGTACGTAACCATAGCCGCACACACTTGGCGCCGTGTGTCCGCCCAACTTTTCGAAAGACCATGTGCGTTGAGCTTTATTCTTCAATGGGCGAGTTCGATTGGCTACTCGTATTGACTATCGTTCTGGAAGAAAATGGGTCGTTTCGAGCCAGGGCCGTCGGGACTATGACCATTTAGTTCTTCATCCGTTTAGACATATGAGCAAAAATACAAAAATAAATCGTTATTTATGGGGAATGACGTACGTTCATGGGTCGGATTTTTGCATTAGAACCTGCTAAATTTGGACTTGCTAAGCAGCGCGCCGATATAACGACGCAGAACCGAAACGACCGGATTAATTTAAAACGTGTATTTGAGTACACGATAATTTCACTCGAACGCACCCATTGTTGACAAAAAAAAATCGACCAATAGGCGAAGTTTCTAGAAAAATACTTGGGAGGATTTAAAATGAAAGACGAATTTAATTCCCAAATTCTTCAAATCTACGTGAAACTAAAACACACGCTAACCGAAATTATCAATGATAGCAATATGCGAGAGAACCAGTATAGAAATTACGCTTGAAAATGCCACCAATTTTGCAGTTTATGCGTTACTTCGTTTATTTAGTATTATAGATATCAGAAAGAAGATAGTTTGAACTTTACATAAAAAGGGTTACAGCTTTCGCTCAAGCCATGTAAAAAAATCAGTACACGTGCCATTTAGATTATTCCAACTTAAAGCGCTAAAACCAGGAATAATTGAATTTGCAAACCGAGTATTCCACCAGAGGCGGCTTTTCTTTTCTTTTTTTTTTTTCTTTTCTTTATTGAAATTTCTCAGACGTAGACTTTGTCGTCTGTTTTTGGCGATTGTAGTGGAAATGAAGCTGAAGACCTTGCTTTCGGTTTCAGAATAATACATATTACCAGGGTCATCGTTCATGTTGCCATAGCTGTAACTACAGAGTAGCAGAACAAATACAAGACGCTGCTGAAGGCAAGTAGTGTATTGACAAATAACATCACCAGGGGCCGTATTCATAAAAGGAAAAGTCGTTGCTATGCTGTTGCTAATGCTAAATTTCTTTGAAGGAGATTCCCTACAACTATGAAATTTGCTCTGGAGGAACAGTCTTTGTAAGACTGTTCCTCCAGAGCAAATTTCATAGTTGTAGGGAATCTCCTTTATAGATATTTAGCCTTAGCAACAGCGTAGCAACGACTTAAGTCGTTTTATGAATACGGCCCCTGGCATGGATGAGGGCACGTATTTTACAAATGGGCGATGGTGCTGGGTAAATTTCGGTGCCAGGGCGTTCTACTAGTTTAGAGGATAGCAGGGCAATGGCCTACTGTGCTTGCAAATGGTGCGAGTGTTAATTGTTTGGGCATTTTTTCTCCCCTATATAATCTCTTTTCTATCTTCCTATAGCTAGTAGACGACTCGAAATAGACATAAATACTGTCTCAAAGAACCGTTAAACCTAAAACAACTAACCACTCAACGTAAACAAGGATATAGATGAGGTGTGTGTTTGCCATGGGAAGGTGCTAAGAGAAGCGTCTGATCAAGGTCTACCCCATTTGCATTTTTCCTTAAAAAGGTTAAAACAAATAAAAAAAACTGAGCCATACACCTCTTAACTGACAAATGATTTCATCGATTTGATAAAGACCGAACTGTAAACTGGGTATAAATAAATAAATTTTCCTTATATAATCATCATAGTGCTGATTATACAATGTTCTTTCTTGCCCATTTGTGACGCACGGAAGCTGGTAATACTGGCAGTGGGCGTTGGTCCAAAGTTATATTACTGAATGTGTACATAATCAAGTAAGCCGAGCATGCAACGATGCTATCCTTGCTTCCAGAGGATCTACTTACTGAATAATAAATTGAGTCGTGACACGATAAAACCTACAAAGTGACATGTGCGCTAAACGAAGTCTCAGATCAGCTTGGGCATCCGCCCAGCCTAATCAGACTTTTCGCCGAGCGCTTATAGGGTAGCTACGAGTCTAAGCTAGCTCCATGCGGACAGTAGACTCTGATTACACTGGGCGGATGCCCAGGCTGATCTAAGTCTTCGCTGGCCACACATGCCACTTTGTTGGTTTTGTCATCTCGCGGCTCAAATATAGTTTTATACTTCTCTTTGTCGTTTATTGTTTCGCATTTGTTCTCTGTCCATATATCTTTTATTTATTTATTCATTCATTTATTAGTTCATTTTTAGACTGCTTTTCATTTAATTTGTTTTAATTTATAATAATTTATTGTTGTTGCTATTGTTAGATTTATTTATTTTTGTTTTCTTTATTTTTGTATTATTTTATTTATTTATTTATTCGTTATTATATTATATCATCTTATTTATAAATTGATGAAAAGATGGAATACATAAAGTGTTACATTTTTTTAGTTTCGTTTAACTCAGTAGCTACGCCATTAGGCCTTATTCAAAGTCGTTTATACTCATTTGCACTAATATGTCGATACATTACCTTTTTGAAGAGTAGTAAATCACTTACAGTTAATTGCATATGCATTTAAAATTTCATCATGCTCTATGTAATCATATTTTGAGTGACGGAGATGCAGCTGAAAAGCTTATCCTTCTTATGCAGAATGTTACTTATCAGAATGCGCCATTTGCAGTTATGCATTACAAATTGTAACTACCAAGAACAGTCTGAAATGACTTGGTATAAAGGATAAATTTCAGACGGAGAAGACGATGGAACAGGTCTTTAGATTAAAAAGGAGCAAAGAATGATACATACATACATACACGCGTGCGAACGTACATACAAACATACACACATACGAGCGTACATACATACATACATGTATACATACATGAGAGTGTTATTGATTAATTGATAGGGAAACAAATTAAAGTGCAAAATAGATCGTGAAAAGAATACAGTGAAGGTAAGAAACTTAAAAAAGAAACGGAATTCAATGTAGTTGCTCAGAACACTGGACGGTAGATATAAAGGCTGTTTAATTTGTAAGCGCCCTTAACATCAAAAGGAATTTATAGGTTTTGATCAATTTGGTTTTCCGGCTCCGGCGTATTTTATCTTTTATTAGTAATAATATTTCTGTTTTAAGAAAACTTTTGCGCCACGGCAAAGGTATTGATAACCTTCAGAGTAACCTCTGATCGATATTAAACTGTATATTTGTAACCGATCCTAATGCAGTTACCTTATCTCGACAATAATACTATCATCCGTATACCGGAAAATCTATTTTCAGTAAAGATGAAAGTGTCACCAAGCCCATAGCACTAATGGAAAACATTAGGTATTAATGGAGTTGAATGACCAGATTATCCTGTAAACAAAGCCGTTGTAATTTCATAGTTTCCCTCCTACAACACTAGATAAACTGAGAGATAAATATATTAACCAAGAAAGTACGATAATTACAGGAAGATATTGATAGCAAGAGAGAAAAATATGTCTCATCAACGATGATAAATAAATGAATGTGGGCCGGATTTGTTCAACCGGAGAGTTCCCACACTAGATATCCAGAGAAATGTCAATGAAACACACAGTCTGAGTTCCAACGCTACAGATCCTGTGAGACGTCAATAGAACATATATTTTCGCATCTTTTTAGACATTTCAGATCATACGTTTGTGCAAGTAGGCACCGCATCGACTCCTTTATTGTGTTGTAATCCTAAATTCAACTTTGTCGAACACAAAGATCCTGTGAGACGTCAATAGAACATATATTTTCGCATCTTTTTAGACATTTCAGATCATACGTATGTGCAAGTAGGCACCGCATCGACTCCTTTATTTTATTTCTATTTTTTTTTTTTTTTTTTTTTTTAATTTTCATTTTATTCTATAATTTATGTTTCATCAAAATGACTGTCGTTGGATGACTCCAATATATGCCTTATAATTGAGAGTGTTATCCCTGAATTGGGCATTTACAATACAACCAATGATAAAATAAAGAGCGGGCAAACCTAAACTAGCCAGCCTTGTCTTTCAACTTAATCAGGCATTTATATACTGCACAATAAAAACATAACTTAGATCTTAACTGACTTTTATCACTTCTAGGTATTGCATCACCACACAATAAAATTTCTTCATAAACGGCAACTTAAGAAAGACGTATGAGACTACAGAACACACTGCGTGACCATCATTAGAGCCACCTAAATGTGGTTTAAGCCGCGACATGAGAAATCAAACAAAGTTACCTGTGTGCCCAGCGCAGACTCAGATAAGCCTTGACATCCGCCAGGTCTGATTAGAGTTTTTGCTTTGCGCTTAAAGGGTAGCAACTGGAGCTTAAGTCTTCAAGACGCGCTAAATAGTGTAATCGGTTACCTGTTACCTGGAGCGAGTATTAATGTGAATGCAGTTATTTCCCTTAGACCCGCGAAGCGATAGGCATTAATCGATATTAGGAATGTCATATCGATGCCCATATCCCCGGATCCGTACAGGTGTTGAACTTCTCTGAAACCGGTTTTTTGTCATCACTGTGTTTAATATTTTTTATCTGCATAATAACAATACGAAGGAGCTGGATGGAAACATTTTTATTTTTTTAGCAATATGGGTTATCTTTTTCTCAGATCAAATCAATTTACTTTTCTCACTTGCTCACTTTTGTTGTAATAAGTCTCTTTTTTCCACATGTTTAGGTCAATTTCGTAAGGATTGGCGAGAAAAATAGATCTGATCATTGGTCGTTTTAGTTTCTGACAACAAAAACATAAAACAATATTACTTATAATAAATTATGATATTTCGATCCCTCTTTGACGGTCTCAGCTTTATGGAAAGATTAAGCCTGATACAGATACCCATCCACCCACATTAAGCCTGATACAGATATCCATCCACCCACGTATTTTTTTTTTTTTTTTTTTTTTTTTTGCTTCTTATTTTTTTTCTTTTGCCCCGCCCATTGGGGTTCGCGAAATAGATATTGGCTGCCTGATGCTTCTGCGGCAGCGGCTGCTAGACCTGAATGTCATTTATCGCAGGCCAAGTTTTTCTAGTAGTCCTACAAATTCAGAGGCATTATCTCGACATGACTGAAATATTATTTTCTGGGACGTTAAACCACAACTCAACAGCAACGACAATATTTTTTTCTTTTGACTTTCTGTTTTGACAAAACTGTTCAAAAGTTTTATGCATATGCCGTCTTTCGGCTTTCTGCTAAGCTGCGTTATTTAAAACATTTAAGTTTAAACATTTACGATTAGTATTTAAAAGCTGCTTTTTCTGCGAACAAAAAAAAAATGAGTCGCGACACGACAAAACAACAAAATGGCATGTGCGCCCTGCTAGCACCCAGATCAGCGTGTGTATCCGCCCAGTCTGATAGTCTTCTCTGTCCGCGAAGAGGTAGCTTAGCCCATTGGTTATCCTGCTCAGGCTGATCTAAGACTTCGCTGGGCGCTATGGCACTGTGTTCGTTTTGTTGCGACGCAGCTAAAATTACTATAAAATCATCAGAAGACGATCTTTAAATACATATCGGATTGAATATCGATTTCTGACTTTCATTGCCCTTAGCAAGTGTTAATTTTGAAATTGCATTGTTTTGACAAGACATGTGACCGAATTTCACACCTTTCAGACAGATGGCGTGTAGACAACAGCGGCTCAGTAGGCTTCTCAGTCGATGACTTTAGCAAACAATTTAATGAGCCGTGACATGACAAAACACGGCTGCATGTGCGCCCAGCGAAGACTCAGATCAGCCTGTGCATCCGCCGAATCTGATCAGAGGCTTCAATATCGGCATGGAGGTAGCTCAGAGTATTAGCTACTCTTTAATCGCACAGCAAAGACTGGGTGGCTGCTTAGGCTGATCTGCGTCTTCGCTGGGTGCACATTCCACTTTGCTGGTTTATCTTGTCGCGGCTCGTATGAGGAAAATTATGAAAAATGACCAGAAAAAAGTGGCCCGGCATGGACCGCTGACTAGTGCCTTGTATCTTCGTAATTCTTACTGTTTTTAATTCTGACTAAAGTAAATTACAACATGAGAACAGCTTGCCAATGTTAAATGGTTTGTGCACAGGCATAGCCTGATTTGATCACACATGTTTAAAATATTTTGATCAGAAATTCGGATCAGTTAAACGGGTTAGGTTATACAAACTAATACTTAAATTGACAAAAACAAAAATTATTAACTGATCATAGCCTCAGACCAGTGTTTCGCAAGTGCATAAGCTGGTCTGAGTTAGTTTGCATATTGATCAATTTATATTGTTTAAATTAAAATATATATTGTAAGTCATGCCCCAAACTGTGAATAACTAATTCCATAAATTGAATGTTGGATATTTATATTTTTAAAATTTATCTTTGGTTATTTCAAGATGAGTTCATTTCTAACTTTAATGAGGTGACAATTTACTATAACTGATAGGAGGTAATATCGGATTTTATGATCGATAATCGATTAATGCATGCGTAATAAACATGTTACTTATACTGTGTACATAGCGTATGTATTATCAACGTATTCCGATGAGCTTGCGCAAACTGTTCAGACACTGTTTGGTCTTATCATTTCGCGCATATCAGAGGCTGATAACAATGCGCAGATGCACAGGCTTATTATCGTAAGTACTCATTTTAGCAGAAATACCAAAAAATAGCACCAAAATTTTATCTTTAAATAATCCTTTCTAGCTTCACTTAAAACAGTCATATATTAAAGGGACAAAGTTTCATTATGAACAGACATATTACTAATAAAGTGAAATATAAAAAAAATATTTCTATAGCCTTGCAAGAAAAATGTTTCATAGCATTATTTCCTTAGCTATGCGGACTATGCTATATAGTAAGCGTTCCTTACACAACATTACGAGGAAATCTTCATCACGATTTAGTTTCTTACAGTCAACAGTTTTTTGACAATACTATAATATCTAAAGAGAGCAATACAGCGTATGTCTCTCCATGTCTCCTAATAATAAATGAGCAAATCTGCCTGTTAGCTAGTCAATAAAAATACGATTCTGTGGCTTCTAAGATCCTACCCTGTGAAAGACAAAACATATTTCGGCTTCTTTGATAAATAACCCCCACCACACTCGAATGAATTCCAATCAAAACTGTTAGCACAAACACTAGAAATTATATAATAATAGATTAAATGAACATTACCATAAAATATGTAATTATTTGTTTTCATGGTTGATTTTTTTTAGCTTATTAAGAATTAAAAAAAAAATACAATTAGTCGATTAACCCTGTTTTTTTTTTTCACGTTTGATTGTCACGTTTAAGAGAAAATTGACTTCTTTCTCTTTTTTTCCTTTCTTGCATTCTTCTTTCATTCGATCTTTCTTTCTTAATCAGACTATATAAATATTTCTCCTTTTTTAATTACATGTAGATCATAAAAAGCACACATAAAATATATAAACAAAACACAAATACCAAGAAAGAATGTGGTGAGCCTTTACGCAATATAGCCGGATTTGGACTTAGACTATTTGAGCCATAATTATGAGTGAGGTTTTATCGAAACACGACTTTTTGTATGTTTAGAGATCAATGGGAGATACTTATAGTGTACTTATTTTATAATGAATTACATCAATGTAAACCTTATAAAAATCTCTCGATGGTGATAACTTATAAAAGTTTTATAGAAATTTCGATCATTTTCAAATTTTAGGCTGAACATAGCTTCTTGGGCATTTTCGACCTGATTCGTATATAATTTCAAGTGATTGAAGCTTCAATCTTCAAAAGCCGATGGAAGAATCAAAACATGAAGTTATTTTATATATTTTTACACCATATTAACGGACAAAGACTGAAGTTTATGTTCATAACTTATAAAAAATTGTCGTACTATCATTTATGTATTTAATTTAACATTTTACATTATATTCCAATGTAATTGCATATAGCACTGGACAGAATTTCAACAGGTAAGCTCTCGGATAAACCCGTAAGTCGCTATCGGTAATTTCCGCCGTATTGAAGCATAAAGTTCCCTATGCTGAGGTCTAAGCTACATGTAGCTCCTTTGCAGATAGCACAGACTCCGATCAGACTGGGCGGATGCCTTCGCCGATCTGTCTCTTTGGTTGGCGCAGATGCACCTTTGTTGGTTTTGTCGTGTAGCGGCTCCTTTGTGAAAACCTGTTCCCAATCAAGTGCAAATTGCGCATGCTCAAGCAAGGCTGTGACATGCAAAACAAATAAACCAAGCTACCTAGGAGGCCTAATCACTTATGCCCCGAGACATACGAAAAAGGAAGAAAATACTAATATACGAGACAATCCATAACAGAGGAGCCAGACATCACTACAACAAACATTTAAAGCCACAGAAAATACATAAACCTAATTAAAACTCTTTGCCTATTTCGTTTTCAAACCAACCAAAACGGAAAGTGAAGTGGTCACCTATATAAAGGGGTATCAACCTACGTCATAGCGCACGTGTCGAAACTAAGCAATTGACGGCCATTTTGAAGAGACTCCGATAGATTCTCCATTTAGACAGAATTGCCACAAGCTAATAGACGATAAGAAGCCTACACGTACATATGGTCCAGATATATAGGACATGACCCATGGAAATCTGAGAAATTATCAAATCCTTTACTACAATTTTTGATGATCACTGTAATGAAGTGTTTGCAGGTTTACATAATCTTATTGAAGATAAACTAGTTAATTTAACTGAAAGAGTTTTCCAAATGGTAAGTGCATGCTCTCTTTATATTGCATGTAATGATAGACGTGCTTTCTTCACATCTGAAGCTGTCAGGAATTATAATTTATGGTCTTGTCAGAAAGTGTGTGAAGCTTTCACCTTTCTCTAGGACAATATTTATATCAGATTTGGCTCTAAATTATATAGACTAATTGTAGGTATTCCTATGGGCACTAATTGTGTCCCTCTTGTAGCTGATATGTTATTTTTCTGTTATGAGAGATACTTTATGCTGTCTCGTTCAGAGGATACCCAGTCTGAAGTTATGGAAGCGTTCAGTTCTATTTCTCGGTATCTGGATGACTTACTAAATATTGACAATAACTTCTTTGATAGCATGGTCAATCAGATTTACTCTTCTGAACTTCAGTTAAACAAGGCCAGTGTCTCAGTTACCGAGGCCTCGTTTTTGGATTAACATTTGTCTATACGGATGGATTTTGTTACAACTAAAATTTACAATAAACCAATGATCTTGATTTTGATATAGTTAATTTTCTATTTTAGGATGGTGATGTTCAACATTCTACATCCTATGGTGTTTATATTTCTCAGCTTATTCATTTTCCTCCAGTGTCCAGTCATCTTGATGACTAATATTTGTAATAAAGTTTTGATAGCAAAACTTCTCTAACAAGTTTATAGATATCATAAACTTCGTCAAGCGTTTAATGTCTAAATATAAAGTCAGTTTGAAAACACTTCTTCTGGAAAGCCTTTCGGAACTTTAATTTTATGGCGTTTTGGTGTATAAATTCAGAAAAAATGGGTAAAAATTATTTTACTTATCATTTTAAAAAGATAATAATTCGATATAAAAAGATTGGTATAATGTAGTATTGATAATGCGCGACAAATTGCTTACTTGGTGGTTAAAAAAGTAAGAAGAAGGAAAATTCTCAGGAACTGACACAATTGAATTCCAGCTCCAATCCAAGACACCATGTGGGAAAGAGACAACACAAAATTAGTCACCACCAAAGACAACACCAGCGGCAGCCATGTAAACAGTAATTTCCCATGTAGGTGGTCAACGGGCTAGCCTGAACATCACAAACAATACATCAATAACAGACATAGCAACTAACAACACATAAAACAACCAAGAAGAACCAAAACAGAACTGCCGCCTTTGGACGGCCAGTATTGGAATTAATGGGGTTGGGGGCGGGAGGAGGGGGGGGGCTTAGCCGGTTTGTGGTCGACCAACCCTCACCCTTTGTTCTGCTTTGGTTCATCAGATACTTAGTTGTTAAACCACTTTACCCAAATAAGGTCAACATCTTTTTTTACCTCTCCATTTGCACGACGTGAGTCGGGCCTTGGGCTTTATCAAGGCACCAACCTAAACCTTACATAAAAGTAACAAAGACGGTTAGCGCTTGACATCCGCACTGGGACGTTTTGGGTCGGGCCAACGTGGTTTAAATGGTAGGTTTCTTCTGCTCCGGAATTGCAGTGTGACTATTTCTGCGAGTCTTCATGTTTGTTTTATCTCAATTTTAATTTCGATTTCTTTGTTTCTGAGATATTACACTTATGAGCTAGGTATCTTCCACTCAAATCGCACAACTAAGTGCCTGATGAACCAAAGCAGAAACAAGGGCGAGGGTTGGTCGACGGCAAATCGGATAAGCCCCCCTCCCCCCCTCCCCTCCTCATCCTTAGTAATTTCCTTACTGGCCGTTCCAAGGCGGCACTTCTGTTTTGGTTCTTCTTGGTTGTTTTATGTGCTGTTTTTTTGCTTTGTCTATTAATATTTTAATTGTGATGTTAAAGGCTAGCCCCGTGACAACCTACATGGGAAATGGCTGTTTTCATGGCTGCCGCTGATGTTGTCTTTGGTGATGACTAATTTTATGTTGTCTTTTTCCCACATGGTGTCTTGGGTAGAATATGGGATTGAATTGTATCTGTTCCTGAGAATATTTTCTGGTTGACTTTAGCAAGCATTTTGGTTAATTCTGGTAACATTAAGTCAAAAACATGCATTTGTACCACATCGACTAGATATTTAGTTTTCTCAATGTTTGCCAAACTTTAATTATCCAAAATATTTACCTTACTTAGATCAGGATGGCCGCTGATAAATAAGAAGGACGCGCATTAGATGTTTCCGCCCTGGGTCGAACAGAAGCTTAAGCTACTGGCGGGGCAGGCACGGATGGGGGAGTGGGAGGCTAAACGTGCAACCTTGCACTCTCTTCTGATGCAGCTCGAAATAAAGTAGGTGGAAAAACACATAAAATCATCAATAAAACTATGCATAAAGTTCTGTATTTTGATGGCAGTTTATTTATTTAAATGCATAATGTGCATGCTGTGCATGTGCATATGCTGATCAAACATAAGGTTTCTGCATTAAGATATCTGCCTGATTAGATTACTGTGAAAGCAGCATTGGTTTATGCATTGTTTTTTTTTTTTTTATAAAAATGTTCCTTTTACTAACACGAGTCGTGTTGTAATTATTTTCATGTATTCTAACTAGCTTCATATCTGAATAATCACCTTGATGTCGCCATATTTATTGGTAGGCATCAACTGTAAACATATTCAATGTCTTCAGTGAGGGTTGGATAATGTAAACCCTCATTACGATTTTCAAAAAAAAAATACATTTAACTCTTGATTTCTAAAGTCGAAACGCATCTCAAACTACTGATATCGCAAAAGTCTACTCGCAAAGTCAATTTAACTGGTCCAGGATTTTTTTGTCTTTTTGTTTTATCTTTATAGAATACCAGCAGATTTAGAATTAAGGTACCAAGAATTGAAATGTAAAGAAGAATAATAAATGCATGCATGTCCAAACTATATTCCTTTTTATCAGAGGGTTCTTTTAGATATTAATTTTCGAGATAACGAGAGTCAATAGTATAAATTTCAACAAATGAACTACATATCATTCGATGTTAAAGAAGAAGATTTAATGACATTTCCAATCGAATCAGACAAATTATTGCCTGCACTTGTTTCCACCTTCTATACATTATGTTTTAAACATTTGTACTCTTACTTTCAAATGAAGTTAACGTAAGCGATATATTCGAATGTCAGATGCTTTTAAAAATGTACTGAAATACTATTTTCGTGTAACAAGAAGATCTTTTTGAAGCATGGAATATACAAAATAAATAAAAATAATTGACTCGGTATGGTTCAGTCTGTTCATAACCAGTCATGACGGGTGCAAAATCGGCCGCGCCCCTAGCGCCGGCTGCAGCAGAACTCTTCAAATGAACTCAGCGTTCTCAAAAAACAGATCTGCATTATGATCATGTACGGGGAGACGTTTTAAGGCTGCCAAGTGGCACAACACTTGCTGCAGTGAAGATAAATAAGTTCTGAATAATGAGGTCCTTTGGAAACAAGAAATACACAGTAGAAATGAGAACAGAAGACTCGGTTCTATTGAGTTTGCCCATGATCGGTATTGAATTGTGCAACACGGCAACCCCCCCCCCCCCCCCCCCGGCACAATTAAAACCGTAAATGAACCGCGACACAACAAAATGATGGGCATCCACCCAGTCTGATCAGAGTCCTCGCTGTGCGCTTAGATAATAGCTAAGGGTCTAAGCTAGCCACATGCGGACAGTGAGGACCCTCACCTGCCTGGGCGGATCTGAGCTTTTACTTAGCACACAAGCCACTTTATTTGTATTTTCTTGTCGCGGATCATTAATGAAAATACCCGGTAAAGGATACAATTACGAGGTTCGTTCAGAAAGTTCTGATTCTTACCACATAACTTGGATTATCGGCAAGCTGGGGACACAATTGATAGTACTACAGTTTGCCTTTACAGTGATACCAAACACTTTCAAAAGATACATTTTCTTATTAGGTTAGAACGCATTTCATTAGATCCCCAGTCATGGCACTGAGATAATTTCATGACTTGTGTGAATTTATTTTCAGTGTGTCATTCAGGTCAAAAATATTCATACAAAACAAATTTTTGTCAGTTTTTGTCATTCGTTGCCTTCTATATCCATTTAAAAGTAAGAAAGGTAGCACACGTGTTCCTTTCATTCCTCGCAAAGCAGTGCGCAATTCTTACGACGTTATTGAAATCGACGTCAACGTCATTTTTTGAAAATTTTGAATATATTACTTTTGAATTTTGGACAGTTTCGAATTAGCCCATGCAAAGGCTCTTTCTGCCTAGATTTTGAACGCTAAGACACTTGTTTTTGTCACAAATAGTAGAAAGGGAGAATTGGCTACTACATAAAATACGGATAATCCAAATTCAGTATGGAACCTAGATTAAGTATAATGTGTGCGATATTTACAGGACGCAGTTGCCTGGGGACTGTGTTTAAGTTGCAATGATGAAAAAAATTCAAAGACTGCTCGTATATGCATTATGGCCTTCTTAAGTATAAAGTTGCATTGGCTTAGGGATTACCTCTTTCAAAGGCGTTCAGAAATGTGTCCTGCAGAAAATATACATTTCGTTTTCATAGCTGTCAGACATATCATAGCTATATATATTTTCGCTAGCAAAGTATGACGTCACGAACAGAACTTTCTGAACATCCCTTGTACAAAGCATAACCCATCCAAGACACAGACAGAAAGAAACAAGAACGAATAAGCGTAAACAAAACGAATTCCGTGAAAGGCGGTGTTTCAACTTTCTGCGCATTTTCACCAACTCGGGCTTAACCAGAAAAATAGAAACAAAATTTACTCCGCGGACGCCGATGGCGATAAAGAGAGAGTAATACGTATGTTTCGCATTCTACTAATTGCATGCGGGACGACAAAACAAAACAATGAATCCATGACACAAGATTGGATGGATGGATGGATGGATGGATGGTTGGATTGCAATTTAGCTTCCTTTCCAGCAGTTTTTCCGTCATATCAGGACGATGCTAGTGGGGTAATAAAAGTCCACTTGTAATGGAACCCCGTTTACGATTGAAAACATTTTCGCCTCCGGGCATCGATCTCAGGACCGCCAGATAGAAGGCAAACGCTTAACCCATTGAGCTAATGGGTCTCTAAACAGCTGATACACCCAATCCAACACAGAGGAACCGCACACCAAATAAAAAAAATCATCAAATGCAGAAGAGTGGCTAGGGACAATTATATGATATGCACAATATTGTTTTATACTCCTCCAGGGACATTCAGATGAATTAAAAGCATTATACGTTTCATATTTTTATGTCTGTTGGCAGCTGGTATTTGAAATCTTGCCCAATTTATAACAATCGAACTACAAGTGAGCAGGTGAGCATTGAAATTTTGTCATTTTGACAAAATTACTATATGCACATGCATATTTGCCTGTAGGCAGTGCGGCCTTGAAAAGCCACACACAAATGTTTCACCATATCTAAACTATAACCCATATAGGAAAGAGGGCAGCTGCATGGTGACCACATGCTAGAAACACAACACACAGGAGCCCCATCAGAACCTTTTCCAAAGACATAACATATCAAAAGACTATGAAAAGTTAAGGACACTGTGCACTCTGACGCGGAGCAAAAGCAAACCACTAGTTGCACCACCAATTTTTAGTTGTTGTTGTTTTGTTGCTTTACGTCCACAGCAAACATACATGGCCAAGTCGGGACAGTCAGTTCACCTCTTATACTATTCTAGGGTAGGCTTAGACTTCCTTTTGCCTCTTATACTATTCTAGGGTAGGCTTAGATTTCCTTTTGCCAGTAACTGACAACTGTCCTTCTTGAATCATTGGAAGGAGAAACGAAAGTAAGAGGCCGGATCGGGTGTCGAAACCGGGACCTCTGGCTCTCGTGTCAGGCGCGCTACTGGCTGTGCAACGCGGTCCGGCACCAACTTTTAGAAAATGACAAAATGAATAATGGGGCCACATCATGTGACTTCCAGCAATGTGGAAGTTTTGTCATGTGATATTCAGATGATCCTTATTCTTTATAGATGCCTAAATGTTGCCTCTATGACTTGTGTCACTTTGGATCCATAAATGGCTGTTTTGACAAGCAAACGCTCTGATCAGACTGCACTTCTGTGCAGTCTAGTGCAGTGTAATCAGAGCCTTTGCTTATCACCAATGCCACATTGTTGGATATTCTAACACAGCGCGCCTATAGAAGCAATGGAAAATTACCGCGTTTTATTCTGCAACAATTCACTGTTTCGGAGCGCGCGAGTCTAATTGCTGACGTCACTGCAACTACTGACGTAATTTTGTGACGTTTTGAGACGTTAGACGGTGTAACGTCTTTTTCTTTCTAAAATCGCCATGAAAACGTACATTTGTCTTAGATATAGTTAAGAATATTGGCGGGAGCATGAACGCGCTGGCGGGAAGGTTGGGAGAGTGTGAATGAAAAGAATATGTTTTCGGGGTTTTTTGTGTTAGAATCGAAATAGTTCAGCTCTATCATTGAATTGTTCAGTAATAATTCACTGTTTGTCGGTCAGTTGTAAGTAGATATATCACTCGCGCTCCGCGCTGGTGATATGATCTACTTTACAACTGACCTCCAAACAGTGAATTATTACTCAACAATTCACTGCTAGAGCTGATCTATTTCTTAATCACAAGATGTGGCTGATAAAATCGGTTCTTCCTACAGCAGTGAATTACATTTCGTATGATATTCCAAACATTATATCTGACACGCTTTCACGTTATGTTTAAGCACAAGTTGGACATTAAGTTTGAGTAACAGTTTTAAATACCAATTAACTAAGGATTTAAAATTGTTGAATTAACCACAGGAAGCCACAGCGTCGTTGTCTAGCAGACAATCCATTAAGTTTCTATAGACAAGCCCTGCTCAAGTTCTCAGTTTACTTGCGAACAATGAAAACTCACAAAAATCTGTCTAGTCATTTTCTTGAAGAGCAGAGTTTGTGTTGTGTAAATATTTCTCAGTCGATAGAATCCAAGCTAACTGGACCTCATTTGCTAACTAAAATGCTTGAAAAGTCTTACTGGATTGTAAAACTGGTTTCTTGTTTGCTGTTCAGAAATGGACGAAGGCCTATTATGCATATCACTCTAACAGACAGTTTAAGCAGTTCCTTTCACGATGTTGCACTTATCACTTTCTTTCAATCTGATTATAATTTATGACTACCATGCTTTTAGTGTTTAAAAGCTTTGTATCCATTTGTTTAGAACTTTCCTAATATAATCAACACCATCTGGTATCATCAATAACACTTGCTGTTTGAATGATATTGTCTTTTTCGAGTATGCTTTTCTCTGGCTTTCATCACCAGATATTTTCAGGGACACTTATTTGGCCCGAGTAGCCGAACTTTCGAAGTATGGACCATGTTCCATCTTTTATATTGTTCTCTGCTCTTGAAGGATCTCTTTAAGATTTTAATTTATGTTTAGTTTTGAAATTTTCAAAAGACATTACGACTGTCGTCTGTTTACATTTTGAACAGGTAACGATGATGGACAAAGCTGAAGTATGACTGTTGCAAATATTTTTAATCACGTATTACATGAAAATAGAAAATTAATCTTGCACAAAATTACAGGTATTTTATCCGTATCCCCCAAATAACTTTTTTTGCGCCATACAAATCCCGACAAAAGAAAGGCTATACAGAGAATACCATGTTAGTGTCTTTTGGTATCAAGGTTATCAGGCGCGACCAGAAACAGCGTAGGAATGGCGAGGTTTGCCGACCCAGTCCGACGAGTTTCTGGCCGAGCATGATACACTTCATATCAAAAGACGCTTACATGGTGTTCTATTTATCATGCATTATTAGATGATTTTCAGGCGTAAAGCGCATCACACAGATGAAAAGCAATCGCAGTTTCGTTCGAACTTGCTGACGTGGCAAATGCTTTACGACATTAGTCCTTGACGTCAATTATCCAATCGAAGGTTGATCACACGGCAAACATTAGAATATATGTAGCCAGCCGTCTTTAGAGGTCGCCTCTAAAGGTACTTCCAGATATCATTCGCGCATGCGCAGTTCTACAGTGACATGATATTACTCTATGTTTTCATAAAAAAACGCCACTACAATCAGATAACAACATATCTGATTCTTACTGAGAGACATAAAAATGTTACTAATGTATAAAAAATACGGTTCTGAAATTAAAGTTTCGGCCTCCGTAAAGAAATTATTAGTGTTCAAAGTATAACCATTTTGTGTTTCGTGGACCTCAATGTCGTATAAAATGAGTTTTTTTATGTTGTTGTTGTTGTCTTTTTAGCAAAAGATGTGTTCACAACTGAAAACTGGCATTTATTTGTTATCAAAAGGTACTCGCGACATACTGTAATATAGATGTTAAAGAAACTGTTAACAGCGAGCCTCGTTCATTATCAAAAACTGGAGGGTAGGGTGGAGTGCAATACTAGAAATTTGTAAAGTTCTGTAAGATTCTTTGTTGCCTAGCGACCACAGGTGTTTGGTAATGTGAAATTATTACTGCCACTTATTTATGTTCTTAAATATATGACAAGCATTAATTTTAAAACATGAATTCTTTTGATTCGAAAGAATTAAAAATAGATATACAGGAATTATCTTCCCTTATCACAGTACTTGTAATTCTACGCCCATACAGAGTACATACACTCTTGGTTTAGACATATTTATTTCGCTTTTACAATGACATACATATATACATACTTGTACAAATAACATACCAGTACAAGCTATGGGATTAGAACGGAAGCTGTATGCTTATAGAGTTCTTCTCCCTCTTGAAATAAGAACACTCTTATTTCCGTGAAAGAAAAGTATGTCACATGCACATAACTCAATATATAAAGAAATTTAAATGACAGCATTTGCAACACTTCTTGGATCCCACTCGTAAATACATTCTGAGATTGATACCATCGACTGCAACAAAATAAACAAAGTTTAAATAAAGAAACAAATGCGACGAATTTGAGCCGCGACACGAGAAAACCAACAAAGTGGTTGTGCGCCAAGCAAGACTCAAATCAGCCTGGGTATCCGCCTAGCCTAGTCAGAGTCTTCATTGTCTGCATGGAGTTAGCATAGACCGTTAGGTACCCTCTAAGCGCAAAGCGAAGACTCTGGTCCGGTTGGGCGAATAGCCAGGCTGTTCTGAGTCTGCACTTTGCGCACAACAACTTTGTTGGTTTCTCGTGTCGCGGCTCATTTATGTCTTTCTCCACCTCCCTCCACCGCCCCACTCTCCTTTTACAAAAACAAAAAGAAGTTCCGGTGAATATTAAAATTAATCTTAGGATTATATCCAAACAAGTTTCACACTTTCAGACTATAAACAAGCACCTGCTTGGCTTCAAAAGCATTATTGGTAAAAAAAACTATATCATGCATTGTGCTTACAAGGTACCCACTGTCTATGCTCTTTGGTACCATTTTAGCCTGAATATGATACAACCTCTAAAAATGTAAAAAAAAAAAATAATAATAATAGTTTGGGGATAAAACTGAAACCAGTTGCACATTTATGGGCAAATCAAAGAAGTCCGCACCGTTTCTAATCTGCACCTTTCTAAGTGATTCAGGAAAAGCTGTAGGTGGATTTGCGCACATAGGGTACCTTGTCAGTAAATAGCTTAATGCCGAAAACTGACTAAGTTTGCAAAACAAAAAGAAAAGTCATAAAAGATATCCGATCGAAAACCCAAAGCATTAGACACATACAAGACAGATCTAAAAGTTATTAAGCTCACACAGCGAAAATTAAAATATCTGACCATAGCTCCAAAATCACTTGGACATTTACAGACCATGTAAAAAAACTCGGTAGTATAGTTGCTGTACATTTCATGAGAACCTGTGATAGTTGGTTGGTTGGTTGTTTTGGGTTTAACGGCCCTTTGAGACAGTATTTCAGTCTATATCGGGCCGTCTCCAAAAGAGAGGGAGAAAGAAGAGAGAAATGATAGACGAGAGAAAAAATATCCACACAAACCCCCATCCGCACCTACTGCAAGCATAGTAGGCCCTTGCCCTACTATTTTTCAAATCAGTAGGACGCCCCGGCACTGAAAGTTATACCCTGCACCATCGCACCACCCAGCCACCCCCACCTGTCACAGAATTTACCCTATAAGTTTTCTGATTCCGAAAAAAGACTTAGTTCAAAAAGCGGAAAATAGAAAAATTTATGTGACTATATCCGAAACCGAACTGTATTTACAGACTATGAAATAGGGGTGTGTAAAAAAAGGTAGGAGTTGCGGACCCAAGATGACTAAAGTCCAAACGGCGTGGTGTGGAGCATTGCAAATATAAATGAGCAGCGACACGAGAAAACCAACAAAGTGGTTGTGCGCCCAGCCCAGACGCAGATCAGCCTGGGCATTCGCCCAATTTGATCATACTCTTCGTTAAGTGCTCAAAAGGGAGCTAAAGGTCTGAGCTACCTCCATGCGGACATCAGGCTGGGCGGTTGTCCAGGCTGATCTGAGTCTGCGCTGGACGCACAACCACATTGTTGGTTTTGTCGTGTCGCGGCTCAAATATAGATCGAGAGGTAGTTTAATCAACCTCAATTGAAAATGAACTAAGTTTGTGATAAGCCAGTCAAACAGACTTTTTATTCAATGGGAAATCCTTGTAGAACTTATACACATAAAAACTACGCTAGTATTTTCATTTCCGACATTATCAAAATAGAAGCCAAGAAAAAGCGAGTTTATTATTAATGCATTGTGGCCGCAATTTTAAAAGAATCTCAATCAATGAAAAGTAACTGTCACTAATTAGTTCTGAGGTCATCAGAATAACTGACATGGGGCCGTATTCATAAAACGACTTAAGTGGTTGCTATGCTGTTGCTAAGGCTAAATTTCTTTGAAGGAGATTCCCTACAACTATGAAATTTGGTCTGGAGGAACAGTCTTTGTAAGACTGTTCCTCCAGACCAAATTTCAAAGTTGTAGGGAATCTCCTTTATAGATATTTAGCCTTAGCAACCGCATAGCAACGACTTAAGTGGCTTTATGAATACGGCCCATGATTTTCAGCACGTTTTCACTCTCATATGGAAAAACCAACATACGACATCTAGTCATGTTCAATCGTCTAGCCCTTCAGTCAACTTAAAGATGTTTCCAAAAACGGACATCTATTTTGGATCTTTACTAATGGAGAGTAATTTGTAGACAGCTATAAAAAGACAGTAGCTTCCAGGTTATGATAAAAGCATGTTTTTCTCAAATATATTCTCAGGAAAATTGGCCGATTCAGTACCTATCCTGGGGAAATGTGAAAGCGTGCACTTTCAGGGGAAGCAACTCTACTATTTTCATCTTTGCCTTTCTTCAATAGGGGTCAACTTCCTCAGATGCAAATTCTTTCTTTTAAGAGATGATCCTCTTCTAGAAAGGTTTCATTGTCTAGCAAAACAAACAGGAAAAAACTGAAGTTGTCTCCTTAATATGACAAGGATAAGCATTCTGACCCAGAAGTTCTTGTCTTCTTTCCCATATGGAAGGACTCTTCAAAGACTTTTTCTTGAGCAACATTTTTCCTTTAATATGTTACTCCACTATTAAAAAAGGGAATTTAGACATCAGGAAGGAAGACATTCTTGTTAAAGAGCATGTTGTTTTATTTTAGCTTTATGACCACTTACCTGGAAAAAAGCTGTTCGTTTCGCTGTCCGCTCGTGCTGTCTTACTTAATCTGTTGTTGCTTCTTGTAGCTATTTCAGGTTCGGCGTCGAGTGTGGGATGTGGAATTTGATTGTATTAGTTCATATTCATTGTCCTTGCACCATTCATTTTACTGCAAATGGAACTTAAGCTCAGCAAAACTCTTTTCAATGTAGACAGTATCTGTTTGCGCTTAACCACATTATATGTTGTTTTTTTTCTCTGAATATTTCTTGCTGTTCACTATGTTTTGTTAATCTCTTGGTATTGTGCTTAAATCGTGCGAGACGTGACATAAGAATTGATGAAATACGTGTCTATTGTTCTTTCTTTGCGCCCTTGATACTTTTTTTTGCTGAATTATTGAATTGCAGGTTACATATTTCAGAGGTCATTTCCGCATCCTGCCCCAAACACAAAATGGGAAAGGAAACCAATAAAGCCAGCACACAAAACAATGCAAGACAAGGGAAAAGCATAAGAAGGCCCGATATATTTTTTCATGTTTTTTTTTTATTTTCAAATTTTTTTTGGCATTGAAATACGAACAAAACTTGAACATTGTATCTTTAACAGCTTAGCGATAATAGCAACTAAAATATAGGTTATAAGGTCAAACATACAGTTTATACAATATATCAATAAATTATATCACTAATAGACCTTTCTAAACACAAAATATACAGGGTGTCTAAAAAACGTTGACCTTTTTTAAATTGCTGTAACTCCTTCATTTTTGAAGTAAACTATTCAAAATTTTGGATGCTTGTAGAAAAGTGATACTTGTAAAGAATTTCTATAAAGTAGTATTTCAACATGACGACATCATAATGTATAAATGCCTTCATTTTTGTAATTTGCATGTTCGAAACACAAAATGACATTGAGTGAAAAAGAAATAGTTTCAGAGTGTTTTCAGGTCTGCAAAAGGATCTAAAAATTCTCAATTAATAGAAGAAAGTCTTAGCAAAATTAAATACAGGTGAAATTTGCTGTTTTGGGTTAGAACTAGTTGTTGAAATAGGCTGTAAATGGTTAAGCGGAGAGCATACAAGCAAGAAAAGAGAAGCAGTAAGCCGATAATGGTATCTTCAGAGATAATCTAAGAACTGGAAATGGCAAACGAGAATGCTCCAAATTCTAATTTTTGGGGCTGGAGGCCAGTTTGCATGTTCATTTGCATCCTTCTTCTGAATATATTCTCTGCTCTTGAAGGAACTCTTTAAGATTTTAATTTTACCTCACTGCAGCTGGTGTTGTGCCGTGTGGCGGCCGTAAAACGTCTCCCCGTACATCATCCATAGTGCAGATTATATTTTACTTTCGTCCTTTGAGATCAGAGGTTATATTCTGAGAAATCTGAAATATTTGATTGGTTTATACTCATATTCTAAACCATTGTTTTATATATTATTTGGACCCTTTTTGACACTAATCAGTCTTTGAATCGACTGTCCAGCGAAGATTAAAAATTCACAGTATGTTTTTCTCTGGTTTCGTCACAAGATATTGTCAGGGTCACTGAAGAGGCTTTATTAGCCGAAACTACGTAGTATGGCCCATGTTCCTTCTTCTGAATATATTCTCTGCTCTTGAAGGAACTCTTTAAGATTTTAATTCAATATCGCAGAAAAAATTTCAAATGACATCATCAATATAAACTTAAAACATTTTGACGTCACTTCCTGTTTGCAGCACCACCTGGTAGCAAACCAGCATCATTGCAAAGGAGTATCAAATTACTACAATCATACAAACTTGTGGAAAGGTTCCTTGATAAATAAAGGAGTTACAATAATTTCAAAAAAGGTCAACGTTTTTTGAGACACACTGTAGACCTAGCCTAGCAGGCACACATGGTTGGATTAATCTTGAGTCAACGTCGAGACGTTGAATCAAGGTTGATTAAACCTTTTTTGCCCAGTGAGAGCTGTTTCTAAACACAAAACGACATGCACTGAAGTATATCAATTCTGAAAACGCAGTTGCAGAAAATTTAATGATTGAAAGAACATTATATCATTTCAAATATATTGATAGAAATATGAAGCAGATGTTAATAAAGATTATGATACACTTCAAATGTATTTCTAGTCCACGAAAGCATTAGGGCTTTTTTCAACGAGTTCCGTATTTTCACTGGGTACTGAAAATACTATTCCAAAGATACGAAGGGTCTCAAACACACATACCCTACGGCAAAAGGCTACGAGAAACTTTACCTTTTTATAGAAAAATTAAGTGTGCGGCAGCTATTTTATGGACTTGTTATGTGGGCATTTGCTGTCGTGAAATAGCAGTTTCACTGCAACTTTATATAATGTTTGTCTTTTAGTGCACGTGAAATTCTATTTTTTGTTATATATTCAATATGAAAAAAAACCATAAGTTTTATAGTCAAAGTGACATAGTTTCCAATTGAAACACAACACTTCTCTTTTTCTATCTCAATTTCTACATCGCTCCTATTTTTTCATTACCTTTATTACCAGAGACATATGAGCCAAGTCATACGAATTCAAACAACGTGTCAAATTCGTCATGTGATATTCAGATCATCATCCTCATTTGTGCAGGGTAATCAGAGACATCACTGTTGGCTTTATGGCTTGGGTCTCTTCCATAGATGATTGATGTGACAAGCATTGGCGCTGATCAGGCTGCACATAAGTGACAAGCAAAAGCTTTGATCAGACTGCACTTATGTGCACTCTGACCAAAGCCTACACTTGTCACCAGTGCCACATTGATGGAAATCACATGACATGGCTCAATTATGATAAATAAATACAATGTAATTAAACTAATTTTGAGGAAACACCACGTGTGAATTCACCTTATCGGGCAACTCTAAGGTCAGTGTACACATCCGCGTAGTCTACTAGTCTTTGCTAATCTCATCATTTTTACATCAACTTTGTATAGATGCTCAGGAATATATCAGGCAAAGATACAAGCTTCTGATTAGTCTGTATGAAGGTTCAGGCTCAGCTGAGTGTTTATATTCTTTGATCCTTCAATTTGAAAGATCATTAGTCTCATCTTGAGTCATTTGAGGCGACAGATTTACAAGTTATTTACTGCTGAACACACTCAGTATCCTGGTAAATAGGACACGACCAGGAACTGAAGCAATCAAATATCACATGCCATACACCAGCCTAAAAACAGAGAATTAAAATATTAATGAATAGATTATATGACTGTTAGACTATGTTTTAGAAAATCACAATTTTCGATTTTAAGAATTTCAGATAGCATCTCACTTATAATTCGAGGGGAGCATGGCATACACTGTATGCTGTAAAGTGTATGCTGTATGCAAGTATGGAATTACCAACTGTTGTGCTAAGTACCTTGGCAGAATGACGTCTCGATAACGATATATGACATCATTGGTTCCGGTGCATGAAAAAGAAACAGTGTATGCCATGCACCGCCATTTTTTTCAATTAAATTACAAACTGACAATGTTTTCAACAGTAACTTTAGATTTTCTCAAATACTTAATTATTCTCAAGTTAAACGGCAACATTGAAACAATATTGATTTTTAGCAAGGTAGGATACACAACTGTTTCATATAGCAAGTAAAATATGACCGTTTGTATACGTAATGTTAGACACAAAAAGATTATAACTTTCAAGAAACGTTGCCTTTACCTTACGTAATTGCTGGATCAAACGTGAAATGTTTTCTTATTTTTATACTGGATCTCACACTGATTCTTATTAATACCAACTACAGTAAGCCAAATAACAATATTACATTAAAGTCAGCTCAATCCCGCGACCTTGGAAGCCACGGGATCAGTATTACTGTATGACATGTAAGACAGTAAATGGAAGGAAAAAAACGTAATTGATAATTGAGCCGTGACACGACAAAACCAACAAAGTGGCATGTGTGCACAGCGTTGACTTACATCCGCCTGGGCAGCCGCCCAGTCTGATCAGAGTCTTCGCTTTATGCTTTAAGGATAGCTAAGTGTCCAAGCTAGCTCCATCCGGCCAGCGAAAAATCTGACAAGACTGGGCGGATGCCCAGGCTGATCTAAGTCTTCGCTGGGCGCATGTGCTCATTTGCTGTTGTTGACATGTCGCGGCTCATATGTCTATCTGTTTCTAGCGACGAGTCTTTTTTTATGTATTTCCATGTGAAGTTTTAATGTCACTGACTCAGCAGTTCCGGACAGGTAGGAGTTAAGTGGCTTCTGTAGATATTGCATCTTTGACAGTTGTCACGCAAGTAAACATTATATATCAAAAGGGCAAAATCATCTTATAAGTAAACCTGTATTTTTACAATACAGGTGCACTTGACACAAGCAAAATACACATGTACACTTACAAGCACCACTGCTGATTTTAACAGATGGATGGATGACTTGCAATTTTACATTCTTTTTCACAGATTTCAGTCCATGAGAGGGTGATAATGATAGGCTCTGCGCAATGGAACCCCGTTTCCGGCTCCAGCGGGTCTCGAACCCTGCATCGATAGATCAGCAGGCCATTAACCGAATGATATGTCTATTTATAGGTTATTGCTCTATTTGATAAGCGTACCTACAAATTGACATGGCGTATTAACTGTAAACAGTAAAATTAATTGGTGGAAATAACAATTTATAAATTCTGGTGTTCTTTAGCTGTACCGTTGTTCCTACAAAAAGCATTCTTTGCCACAATAATCAAATTAGTATCACAGTTGCTTATACAGTCAACTCTCGATAACATTGATTACTCGAGGTACTCTCATAGTTTTGAACTAATATTTTATTTACATTTCAGCTCTTGTTATCTCAAATCTTCGATATCTCAAAGTATATTTTCTGGGACCAGAAAATTCAACTTTAAGATATTAATATTTTGGGATGAACTTTCAGATGTCAGGAGTTGACTGTATATACAATGTCATCCTAAACCTTCGATGCCTGAAAGTATATTTTCTGGGGCCAGAAAATTCAACTTTGAGATATCAATAGTTTGGGATGAACTTTGATATGTTCGGAATTGACTGTATGTACAATGTCATCTCGGGTACTCAAATCCAACCACGTCTCTTAAAATGATTAGCCTGTGTTGACTTCTATCATTTTATATACCGCAAGATCAAAACTGCCTCCTAAGAAAATGCAATGACATTGTATTTTTTTTGCTTCTTATATTTCAACAAGGTCAGACATCTTCTCCACCAAACCCACGGAGCTGATTCAAGCAAATCTAAATAAAACGCGTCCCTGGGTCGGGGAAATGAAAGTTTGTTTCATCACATGCCCAAATATGATAAAAGAAATCTTTTCATAAAATCATCCTCCAGTTCCATAAGGCCCATGATAATTAAACCTGGTGAACATATTCAGTATTTGTGATTCCTGTACAACCAGGTTTGTTCAAACGACGGTACAAGGCAGATCCTTGAAATGTTTACCAAGCTGAGTGATTCAGTTCTTCATGACTTTCTCGTTCTTAATTGCTAGAAAAAAACTTTAAACAATAAAACGCCAAGTTATCAAACAATTCTATGGCTCTATTGCCGTTTTAGAACTTTTTCTTTTTCTGTTTTTCTTTTTCTTCTTGTTTTTAATTATTCCTCGCCGCACAGCAAAATATGATTCCATAAAATGAGCCGCGACACGAGAAAACCAACAATGTGGTTGTGCGCCCAGCGCAGACTCAGATCAGCCTGGGCATCCTCCTGGTCCGTTCAGACTTTTCGCTAAGCGCTTAAAGGGTAGCTTAGGATCTAAGCTACCTCCATGCGGACAGCGAAGACTCTGATCAGACTGGGCGGATCTGTGTCTTCGCTTGGCGCATAACCACATTGTTGGTTTTCTCGTGGCGCGGCTCATTAATCATTACCATCAGATGATATTGATGGTGATGATGACGATAATGAAGTTATCAGAGATGGTAAATCATTGTTTATATTCTATATATGACTAATATTATTACTTTTGTTGCTAACCAGGCAGTCAAAAAATTGATAAATTCATAAAAGAAACAAACAGACAAAAACAGAAGCAAGTATGTCTGTACTCGGTAAGTGTAACAGAAATACTCAAACAAATTTACTGGCGAAATACCATCAGATCATTGTCCATCCTTATTATTTGTTATTTTGTTCGATTTCTTTATGAAATATAAGGCAAATAAAGTTGAGGTAAACGATTACTTTTACAAGGGAAGCAACATTACTATTTTCATTTTTGCCTTGATTTTAAATATGGGTCTACTTTTAAAGGAAATTTGCTCCTGCAGGAGCAAATTCTTTCCTTTAAGAGTTGACCCCTGTTTGGAAAACGTTATCGTGAAGGAAAGCAAACTCAAGAAACAAATATTCTCTCCCTTTGCAAAAATGGCAGGAAACATGGAGGTGAAACCATCTACTTTAAGTAGTTAAGTATCGATGACCTCTCTAAGACAGTATGTACGACAGCAGCTAATGACTTTCCAAGGCGTTGATTTCCAGATCTGTCACCTCAGATTTTACACTCCATTATCTCAACAGGTCAGACTTCAAGGCTTTCAAATATCACAGAAGGCATCTTCAATTAATAGCAGTTCAAGGTGAGGTCAGCGTTTCTGAAAAGTAGGGGTAAGTTTTGCCATCGACTCACAGCAAAACTGTTTAATACGCCGGGTTTTGCATTGTCAAATTCGCCTTATTTGCTTGTTTTTACTCTGAACAATAAACTTGGTACATGTAAGGGTTTCGCTAGACAATCATTACATATTAAACGCCCGTTTGCACAATGATGTTTCTGATATGTGTTTTACGGCCCTTTAAAGACTATACCACTACTTGCGAGCCGATCGTTAAGTAGAGGTGCGCAAAAAACCGGAGCGATCGGGAATAAAAACCTGATTTTCCACAAGCAGAACTTGCTTAAAATCCAACACATAGGCACAGCGGTAACAGTCCTAATGTTTTAGAGTCATCGTTCGTATCCACTATGCTACGGAGACCCGAAAGTTTGAACAAGGGACCATAAATTAATTCTACGTCGCTCGGTATTGCCAAAAATACTTACTGATCCCACTAGTCCCTGAGATGACCGAGCTGAATTTTTTGGCTGCTACCCAGAGGGAACAGTTTTTTATGGTAACGTTTTAAAAATATAGGTGTCAGCTTTCAGAATCAGTTTGTTTCTACTCGAGGGTGTCCGTTTGGGTTTTGGACACGTTTCTCTATCATGGAATCTTTGGGATTATGGCGAATTACCCAGTATGACTCTAGTAACCGTTTCATGGTTCGCAAAAGATAATGATCTAAAGTAAACGCTCCTCAAACAACTATGAGATGCTTCATGACATTTATAACTCAATATTTACATTATCCTTGCATTTATTGAAAAGCCCTATGGTAAAGCATAAGAACATAATGTAGTTTATAAATCAATAACTACATCGGTTCACGCGACGTTACGTGACGATAAGTGACGTCAAAATAAACCAAGATTCTCCAATCTGATTGAACTTTACGACATTATGACGTCATCGTTATGTCGTTGACGCTATTCCGCTTTTAGTAGAAAAACTGCGTATAAATGTTTTTCTACTTCAACAATAGCCCCTTTCGCAACTTTTAGGTCAAAGAATAAATTGAAAAGAATGTAGATATAAGCAATGAACTTCATTTTTCTGGTGTTTATCGAAGTATAAACTACATTGGGTCGCTAGCAAAGTTTGCATGGACCCCCTTCGGGGCTCACTTACTTTACACGCGATCCAATGTAATTTATACTTCGATAAACATCAGAAAAATGAAATTCATTCCTTAATTCATGTTCCTTCAAGAGCAGAGAAAACATTCAAAAGAAGAAACATAGGCCATACTCCGAAGTTTCGGATACTCAAGCCTCATTAGCGTCACTGACATGGTCTGGTGACGAAATCTAGAGAAAAGCGTACTGTCATTTCTTAATTTTAATGAGGCAGTCGATTCAAAGCCAAATGATTGAAAAGCGACGATCTAGCATAAACGTCTAAACAAAAAACTCTGATTTCTCAGAATATATTCTCTGATCTCAAAACATAAAAATAAAATATAATCTTCACTATGGATATAATCTATTAACTCTCTTACGCTATCAAATTTGGATATAGTCAGGGTTATTTCAATTTCCAGTTTCTAGTTTATTTGGCATCTGCCCATCGAGTACTGCGAAATTGAAGTGCCTTTGTGGACGAGGTGCTAGTAGCTGTGGCGGGACATGAGTATCGGTAAAAGTCCTACAAATTCAGAGGCAACGTCTCGGCTTGTCTAAAATATCGTGGGACGTTAAATAATTGCGCAACAATAACAACTATATAAAATGACAAAGTCGGAAAAGGGGCATAACTCCTGAATGACAAGACCGGTGGAGATAAAAAAAAAATACGGGTCCGCTTATTTTTCATGTTCATGTAACATATAAAATTTCAGGTTCCTATCTCTTACGGTTCTGGGCCATGTGTATGGGTACCTTTGTCCCATAGGCTTCAATGCACTAAGTCGAAAAAGGGGCATAACTCAGTCTAAAATTCACGATTTGTTTTCAAAAGTTAATCAGGTCATCTACACCATGGGCAATGTCATCCTCAAAAAATCATGCCCTTAGCATTAGAAGGTTATCGCGATATTTTGTTCACAAGATTTCATAGGCTAAGTCGAAACAGGGGCATAACTCTGAAAATACGTAACCGGCGGAAAAAAATACGGGCCCGCTACTTTTATGTACACGCCACATATAAAATTTCAAGGTCCTAGCATAAGCGGTTATTGAGTTTCCCAGCTGCCAGAAAGCGTTACGGACAGACGGACGGACGGACATACGGCCCAAACCAATATGCCCTCTCAACTTCTCCGGAGGCATAAAAAACTATTCCATTTTATGAAAATGGCTGTTAATAATTTCAGTGTCCCTTTTTCTGTTATTGAGTGTCTGCCTGTTCAAATGAATCTAGTTTCTTTATTATTTGATGCAAGCAGTCTAGAACGAAATTATTGTGAAAAAAAGGTTAATTGTCTGGAAGTAGCTGATCACTTCGAAAAAATGCATATTTTAATCTTTTAAACTTTGTAAATTCAGTCTATAGAAATTTTATTACCATTTTTCTAATCATTAAAATGCTACATAATTCAATCCCAGACTAATTTGTATCAGAAAAAAGAATAAAGAACCTTTAATGAAGAAAATTAAGTCGGATGAGGAATTTGATCATAGCAGGTCCTGAGCATAGCCCTTTTGCAGCAGTTTTTGATCCGCGACACGACAAAACCAACAAAGTGGCATGTGCGCCACGCCAAGACTCATATCAGCCTGGGCATCCGCCCAGTTTGATCAGAGTCGTCGCTGTGCGTTTAAAGGGTAGCTAAGGGTCCGTGCTACCACCATGCCGACCGAGAAGATTCATTAGACTATGCAAATGCTCAGGCTTACCTGTCCTACATGTGCACTCATGATGGATTGTTACATTTTTTGTTAAAATCTAATAAATATTCTCTTACCTAGTAAAAGACTATTTTCCCGTCAGGAAAGCATACATACTTAGGGGATAACTGTACTCAAAATTGTCATTTGGGGAGGTAAATCGTCGGTTTTATGGTCGGAAATTCAGTTTTACGGCGACGCGCCAGCGGAGCCGTAAAACTGAATTTGCGACCATAAAAACGACGATTAACCTCTCTGAATGACAATTTTTAATACAGTTATCCCCATTCGCATGCACTTTTGCACATTTTCACTTTTAAAACTCTGCTACTTTGCACCAATAGCAAGCACTTTCAGCTGCGTAAAACCATACGTCAGCCAATGAGAAGCGACGTTTCTTAATGCCGTCGGGTCTGCGACAGTATATCGCAGAATATACAAATTTTTGACGTTATCCAATCAGACGTCGCGTTATATCTGTAAGTGCATTAGAATAAACGTTTACTGTCTACAGTAGCTGTGTGCTGTAAAATGAGCGATGTCTTCTTAACCCTGTCTAAGGTTTAATAATTATGTACAGCATGAGTCTATTGTGAGTCTTTGACCGATTTAAAATATTAAGGTAAAACTAGCTATTAGTGTTGTTTTCAATCGGGGTACATATAGCTAAATAAACATCTGCCTGGGAAAGAACTGTTCATCCGCGGTTCCGTGAATGTCTTTCGCTTTTGTGTGTGTGTGTGTGTGTGTGTGTGTGTGTGTGTGTGATCAATCTATATTCTTTGCCTTTTGGGTTTGATTGCTGGATGTGGTTGTATTAGTTCCTTATAATTGCCTGTCTTTTTACTTTCAAAATCAATATGGCAGTAGACACCTTGCAATAAACATTTGAAATGAAAGCGTTGTGTTGAATTCCACACCCTTTATTAACTTAAAAAAGCGAAGTGATGAAGCTTAAAGCACCTCGTTAGCGTTTTAACTTAGGCTTACCAGACAGCGTTATCGTTCCCTAATGTATTTCAATTTGTCTTTATTTGCAAAAACGTCTGATCAAATAAACTAATCGTTTCGGTCTTTTCAGCTTTACTGCAAATAATGTAACCGCATTTCTTCCGTTATAAGAAGGAGGGGTTTTCCTTCCAAAATAAATCCAAAAATCTAGATCCGTCTAAAAGACGGATATAGATGTTTGGATTGATTTGGCATTTTAGCAGACTTTCATAAGACTGGACTAGTGTAGACATTTCAGGCCATTCTAGGGAAGGAAAATCCCAGTTTTATGGCTAAAAACAAACAAACAAAAAAAACGATAGGGTACAAATTGAATTGTGAAACAATGCACGTTATACCTCATCATGAGCTTCTAGACAAAATTGATCTTTACAAATAAGCGCTTGAATGGAAATGTTTCCTTGGGCACTGTGTTCACGTGTTGCATCCACCCACTGTGTCGCGGAGATGCCGCGATTTTGACACTTTTTATGATACCTTATTTATATTTTAATGTTATGTCCTATTTCTGTCTGTTTGCTTATTGTTGCCTCTGTGCTATATTTATCATTATAACGTCAAGTAACGTAACGTTACTTAAGGTTGGCGATAGGGTGATTTTGACGTTAGTTACATTAGGTTAGTTACATGAAGATACACCAGGGATAACAGGAGGACAGATTAATTACAATAATTCAGTATAAACCAGAACAATTGGACAGGGTTAGCATTCGGACATTTACAAGAACAGTGGCTATATAACAGTGAAGAAAGGGAAGTGATTTGTACATATTTAGATAGAAAACATTCAGATTGAGCTTTACAAAGACACTTAAATTGGACTCTGGATAAAACAAATTATTTCGATGTGGCTATTTAGTAAACTGTAAATTATATATAAATGGAACCAGTGAATACTGCTCTTGTTTGTATATTTGCCACATTGATTGGTCCCGCGAACCGGATGGTAGATTTCTTTGTTCAGTAGATTTTATGGTGCAAACATGTCACTGAGTTATCTGAAATCTAATAGGACTCGTTATAAAATTCTGCTTGAAAAAGAATTAGCATTAGGGAAGAATCTGATAGAGGAGGAGAAAGATGAAATAGACTTCAAATATTTATGCACAAAAGTCGATGCATGTACATGAAGACTAACTGATTTTTGTGAGAAACTGGACACAACTAATGAAAAATTATCTCTAGCTATTTCAGGAGTAGAAGGGGTAGAGGACCTGGAGCAATGTATAAATGAAGATTGCTCATTTATGTCTACCGTTATAGACTGTAGAGATCAATTAATTACGCTACAGAAATATACGTTGGGGGTAAAATCCCCAATCGGAAAATGTTTCTACAGTAACAGTCACAGAGGAAAGGCTCAGCCAACTGGAACAGATGAATCCACAGATGCAACAGCTCTTAATCGGGCATCAAAACATAATTGTACAACAACAACAGAGACAACACACCCAACGTGGATTTGTTAATCTCCCAAAATTAGATATGCCTACCTTTAATGGAGATCAATTGAAATGGACCGAGTTTTGGGATGCATTTGAAACAACAATTGACAATAATGAGGCCTTGTCCGGAATAGAAAAATTAAAATATCTTAATAGCAAACTTACCGGAGAGGCCAAAAATGCAGTTTCAGGTATAATCCTTTCAAACGATAATTATCGCGTCGCTGTGGAAATATTAAAAGAACGATTCGGAGACCGGCAAACAGTTATCAGCTCCCATTATGGACAACTTATCAATCTGACACCAGCTTTCAACATCCCCAAAAGTCTTCGGTTATTATATGATCAAACAGAAAAAACACCTACGAAGCCTTGAAGCTCTCCAACAGGATATAAATCAAGATATCTTTATATCAATAATTGCAGCCAAACTCCCGAAAGATGTTCTGATACAGCTTGAAATTCAAAAGGGTGCTAAAAACAAATGGACGGTAAACAAATTGAGAGAACTGTTTCATTATCACATTTCTGCTCGAGAAAGAGCTGATCAACAATCTAATTCAAAGGTGATGGAAAATCAATATATGCGACCAAATCCAACAAGAGGAACAACTGAAGCGCTCATTACTGTATCTAAGGAATCACCAAGACCAAACAATAACAGATGGACTATGCCGCCTTGTCGATACTGCAATGGCGACCATTGGAATGATGAATGTATGCAGTATGTAACAGCTGAAGCCAGAAAACAAACAATCAAAGGGTGTTGTTATATTTGTCTCAGGCAAGGCCACAAGGCGAACGAATGTGCTGTGACCAAAGCATGTTTCTACTGTAGACAAGTGAAGCACCATCACAGAAGCCTCTGTCCACAGAAATTTGGATCTGAAGAAAGTGAGTCGGCTCACTTAGCTGAAGAAACACAAAACCAAAACGACGTTCTTGCTGTTGAGAATGTCCTCGTGTCTTCTGGGGAAATGGTTCTAATGCAGACTGCTCAAAGTGCTATAAGGAATCCTATCAATGGTCTGAAAGAAAGTGCTCGCATGTTATTAGACTCGGGAAGCCAGCGAACATACATAACTGAATCATTAGCTAGGAAACTGAATTTACAAATGGGAGAGTTAAAGGAGATTACTCTACTTACATTCGGATCTGAAAAAGGAAAATCTATCAGGGCACCGACCACTGTTTTGGACATAGAATTAAGAGATGGGAATGTACTTAGCATCACTACAAATGTGGTGCCAAGTATCACAGGATCAATTCAGAGGCACCCATTCAGTCTCAGCGCCCTTAGAAATGTAAAATATCTTTTAGAGGAATCGGCACTTGCAGACACATTACCTAAAGAAACAGAAAGTTCACAAATTGAACTACTGATAGGCAATAATTACTATCTCGACATTATACTACCACAGAAGATTGAAATAAAACCGGGTTTCTACATGCTGGGCTCCAAACTTGGCTGGATTTTAGCAGGACGAACTTCAGATGCCATAGATAACACAGACGAATCAAGCTTACTCATGCTAGCACATGGAACAGAGGTTACAGAAGTTGAACACAAACATAGTATAAAGGAGAAGGTGAATAATGAATCAAATGCATTAAAGGAATCAACAAAGCACCATAAACTGCACCATGTGATAAAACAGTCGCTAAAGAGAACTACAAAGATGACAAGAACATTTGTTGCATCTGCTAAAATGTGGATAGATAACAACAGTTTAAGGGACAGAACACGTGTCAGATCATCAAACATACTTTTTGCCTATTCAGCAGCATTGGCAGATACAGCATTGATTACCTATGACCGTCCTAGGGACAACTTAAGGACTGGTGGAATTCGTGAACATGTAACAGCATAGCTAAGTCAAAATTGGTCTTTCATCTCGTGTTGGGAGTGTCGCGGAGATGCCGCGATTTTGACACTTTTTATGATACCTTATTTATATTTTAATGTTATGTCCTATTTCTGTCTGTTTGCTAATTGTTGCCTCTGTGCTATATTTATCATTATAACGTCAAGTAACGTAACGTTACTTAAGGTTGGCGATAGGGTGATTTTGACGTTAGTTACATTAGGTTAGTTACATGAAGATACACCAGGGATAACAGGAGGACAGATTAATTACAATAATTCAGTATAAACCAGAACAATTGGACAGGGTTAGCATTCGGACATTTACAAGAACAGTGGCTATATAACAGTGAAGAAAGGGAAGTGATTTGTACATATTTAGATAGAAAACATTCAGATTGAGCTTTACAAAGACACTTAGATTGGACTCTGGATAAAACAAATTATTTCGATGTGGCTATTTAGTAAACTGTAAATTATATATAAATGGAACCAGTGAATACTGCTCTTGTTTGTATATTTGCCACACACTGAACGTGGCCCCTTTTTAAATGCTCCGGGACTTCTATATCACACCGAAGAGGTCATACGCATCCACTATGCACTACATGCACAGAAACAACTCATTTTGATTAATGTTGATAAAACGTCAATTTTGGAGTCCTGAATTTTCAATTTTACACGTACTTTTATCTGCAAGCAGGAGGCGCTCGTGTGGTCAAGTGGTTCGCGGTCCTGACTATATGAGCCGTGACACGAGAAAACCAACAATGTGGTTGTGCGCCCAGCGCAGACTCAGATCAGCCTGGGCATCTGCCCAGTCTGATCAGAGTCTTCGCTGTCCGCATGGCTGTAGCTTAGACCCTTAGCTACCTTTTAAGCGCTTAGCGAAGACTCTGATCAGACTGGGCATATTCCCAGGCTGATCTGAGTCTGCGCTGGCCGCACAACCACATTGTTGGTTTTCTCGTGTCGCGGCTCTAAATTTGCATCAGTGGATTTCAGCACAATGACTCTTGAATCGCAAGTCCTGCGTTGCGTGTGGTATGTTTTTGTAGTCCGTGTTGGTGATTTCGTCAATCTGTTGTTTGATTGGGTTGAACATACAAAAAGCTGAGAACGAAAGATGAGATCATGTACAACTAGTTTAAACCCCAAGAAAATAAGCTTAATGGAGCCGCGAAACGACAAAACCAACAAAGTGGCATGTGCGCCCAGCGAAGACTCAGATCAGCCTAGGCAGCCTCCCAGTCGGATGAGAATCTTTGCTGTGCGCTTATATGAATAGCCCAGCGAAGACTCAGACCAGCCTTGGCATCCGCCGAGTCTAATAAAAGTCTTCCCTGTCGGCATGGAGGTAGCTTTGACCCTTAGCTACCCTTAAAGCTCACAGTAAAAACTGATCAGACTTGCCGGCTGCCCAGGATGAGCAGAGTCTTGGCTGGGCGCACATGCCACTTTGTTGGTTCTGTCGTGTCGCGGCTCAATTTTGTTATGTTGCGCATTACTATGTGTTTTCGTTTACCTTTTATGTGAGTTGGAGTAGCTAAATTGGCACCTGTCTGCGAAAGAGCTTTTTATTTTAGTTTACCGTGCGGGCCTTTCGTGAACCGTCGCCAATTTATGTACCTTCATGTACTTCTTTCTCATTTGGTTTTTAGTGCGGTATATAGAAATTGATTGTATAAGTTCCTAAGCATAGCCTTTTTTCTTCTTTTTTTTTTTAATAGTTCAATTCTGTATGCTTCCGTATTTGTTATTCATATTTATCATATGAGGTCGCTGTTATTCAGTGGATAACGCCGTGTCATAAAAATCGTATGACCACACGCGTAATAACACTTTGGCGCGTACACGTAACGATATTGACTACGTCCTTGTCAACAATGCGTTTTCTTTAAGAAATGATGTTGATTTTGAAGGCGTTAAAATCCCATTTTAAAGGGTCACATGATACACAAAATCTTACACTCGTGGTCATTTCATATGAAATTTATGAAACTCGCCGAAGGCTCGATTCATAAATTTAATATGAAATGACCTCTCGTGTAAGATCCTCTATTTCCACTCACGTTTCTGTTATTTTAAGAATGTTGCATGTTTCCTGAGCAGATTAGTTCAAAACTTACTCTGACATTGTTCGTAATGTATTTTATTTTGAACTTAATCTTCTTAGCACTCTGTTTCTAGACTAATCTATTTTTATCGCCTAAATTGGATTTAGTTTTTCCTTTATTAGATTGTTGGAGATTAAAATATACAATTAAGTGTTATTTATCTAGAGCAGGTCTGTTGCATTACTATAAAACTGACAAAAATTGCGATACAGTTTCATTTAAGAAATAGATCAGCTCCAGCAGTGAACTGCTGAGTAATACTTTACTGTTTGGGAGGTCGGTTGTACAGTAGATCATATCAGGAGCGCAGAGTAGATTATATCACGAGCGCGGAGCGCCAATATACTTCTACTTACAACTGACCGACAAACAGTGAATCATTACTCAACGATTCAATGCTTCGATTCTAACACTCAAAACACTGAAAACGTATTCCTTTCATTCGAATTCTCTCAACTTTCCTGCCAGCGCGTTTTTGCTGCCACTATTATTCTTAAGTGTATCTAAGATAAATGTATGTTTCTATGGCAATTTTAGAAAGAAAAAGAGACGTTAAACCGTAAAACGTCTCAAGACATCACAAAAATACGCCAGTAATTGCCGGTGACGTCAGCAATTATACTTACGCACACCGAAGAAATGAATTTTTGCAGAATAAAACGCGGAAACTTACCACTGCTTCTATAGGCGCACTGTGTTAGAATTTGAAACAAAATCAATATCTATTTCAATACTTTTCTTTGTTATGAGTTTTCTTTCTTTTTTCCCCTTAAAAAAAAGACAGAGAAAAAAGTTTGAAAGGGTTTCCATTTCAGGAGAATATTATTTGACACACATTTTGTGTGGCAGCAAAAATGAAAAAGATAGAACGGCTTCCCTGAGTGTGTGCGATGCACATTCAGTATTCATTGCATTGCATGCCTATAAAGTATAAAACACAGTTTACTAGCATTTTAAAATGGTAACTTTGGAAGAAGTCAGCCATTAACGTGTTACAGATAAATTGCAAGGTTTATACAGGTACCAATACTATGATGAATATAGAGGGTCTTACACGAGTGGTAATTTTATATGAAATTTATGAAACGAGCCACGAATATAAGATTCTGATTATCATATGGCCCTTTAAAATGGGATTTATTGCCCTTCAAAATGAACAATATTTCAATAAGAAAACGTATTGTTGACACGGATGTTGTCGAAGACGTTACGTGTACGCGTCAAAGTGTTATTACATATGTGGCCATACGATTTTATGGCACGATTTTATCCACTGAATAACAGCGACGTCACATGATAACTTTATCATCGCCTTAACGTAAGATGATAGGCAATACCTAAAAAGACAGACCCTTATTCATGGCACAAACACACAAAAGCAACTAAAACAGAAGACATGGTTTTATTAACTAATGCTTACACTCGTCGACAATTGCCTTAGATGGACCTGTATTGGGCTGACGGTGTTCATGCATCAATGAACAACACTCGTTCACTCGACGTTACGCGTAAGCGATGTGATGGCTGATGCAAGGAGTTCGCTAATGCGATTGGTCGATAACTTTCGATATGCATCATGTCATGGTGACGGCTGTTGAGCGTCATGAGCAAACAAGTTGAGTAATAACTAATTTTTGTCCTTTCCTTGGCGTTAGATAAGTCAAAACAACAAAATTGATGTGAAAACATAGTATAAATATAAAAGATAAAAGTTCATTTTACGAAAGTTCATGGACGTATGAAGCTATGAACGCCACGGGTTACGTGCAAAGTTAGTCACGCCAAAATGAACGCAATGTGTTCCGTACAAAGAAGCGTCACTTACTTTTCACGTAACACATCGCGTTCATACTTCCATGAACATCTGAAAAAATGGCATTTATAGTCTAAAAGTATGTTTAAAGCTGGTTTGTAAAATGCACCGCTGCTAATGCTATATAGCTGAGTCAGTTTTATTCTACCAGCAAATGAAATTAATCTTACAGCTTTGTAACTTTTGATTTCCACTATGAAAGTCTTTAAAGATATTCCCTTGAAACAACTCCATTCGTCTCCTCCTACAGCAATAACGTCGATGCAGATAGTGTTTTTCCATATAAAGACAAAAAAGAACTATGTTAGGGATCATGAAGACGAAATAATGCGTCTGGAGACTAGCAAATATCCTCTTTAGTGCACACCATTAATTATCAAAAATGTTAAAGGTTGTAAATCTTTAATCGAGTCCAGCCAATAAGAATGATGAAGTAGACTTTCTTTTATTTCTATCAAATGCCATGCCAGCATAAGTATAATTAGTAACATTACATGTATATTCAGGCTAAAATGCTATTAAAGTGCATAATCAGTGAATACTTTCAATGTGCAGCTACTCATAACTTGTAACTACTATTTTGGAACTTAGCTGATATTTCTGTGCATGTGGTCTGGATATAGTTTTACACTAAGAATTTGTTGTTTTTTTTATGTTTTGAACTAAGTAACTATTAGGCTTCAGTATGATATAAGTTAATGGATAGTGTGTACCGTGTGTGGGCATTTCACACACAGCTTTATGTCAGACTTTTTTGAAATTCCAGGTGTTTGCCATGGATTAAGAATTTGGATTATCCCGAGATTTAATTTCACTACATAAACCACGTTTTGAACTTAGTCAGTTTTCGGGCTTCAGTTTTCCGAATGTTATTGGTACGTGCACAACCAGTGTGCACCTCGGCTGTGTAACACCTCATATCATAGAGCTTTTAGTCAGGACGCTGAAGCCGAAAAAATACAAATTTAATACTCCGGCGATTCGAAAGGAAATTTTTACTAAAGGGGGGGTATCAATAAGGTGGGTTTTCTGCATCCTACCAAAGTTTTATTTTTTTGACTGATTTTATACTCTAGTGTGTCTAGTTTATTGAACCATATGTGACTTTGCGCGGAAAGCCCTAGTTACTGAGCTATGGGTCCAAAGAAGTGGGTGGGGTAATCCAACATGGTTTTAGCCTGTCTTGTAAAAACATTCTCATTTGGTAGAAGAGTACAGCAGACAGACAGGATTTGATAAAATGATTAACAGAACATCTAAACTATATTTCCATATCATTTTATTTGGTCTAATTTGAACATATGTTGCCAATAAAGACTTCCTTTGACATTTAGCATTTTTTGATATTTTTGACCTCAATTTTCAATTTTTCTTGGCCTTATTGTTAAATGAACAGACATGTTATCATCAAACTCATGTCAAGGAAGTACCTTGAGAAGGACATTCAGATGATGTGACCAGAATATCACAATAGCATAGTTTTCATGGTCGACTGAACACATAAACTTTCTTGGAAGATGGTTTTCTTTCTATTTTGACCTAGAATTACGAACCTTTGGTCAAATTACTATTTTAACTGCTATATTATGCCCCACGCCCCCGCCACTAAAGGTGAGGGAATACATATTGGCTTCAGTGCGGATCTCGTTGGCATCTGCAATTGTGTATGTGTCACATATTAAGTCCTTCTGTGACCTTGGAAACAAGGTCAAGGTCATCAAAATCTGACCTTGACCTTGTTTCCAAGGTCAAAGTATGTGACCCAGACACAGATGCAGACGCCAAGGAGATCCGATCTGAAGCCAATATGTATTCTTTTACCTTTAGTGACGGGGGTTTAGGGCATAATATAGCAGTTTAAATAGTAATTTGGCCAAAGGTTCGTAATTCTAGGTCAAAATTAAATGAAAAAACATCTTCTGAGCAAGTTTATGTGTTCAGTCGACCATGAAAACTAGGTCATTGTGAAATTCTGGTCACATGATCCGAATGTCCTGGTCAGGGTGCTTCCTTGACATTAGTTTGATGACAACTGGTCTGTTTATTTAACCATAAGGCCAAGAAATATTGAAAATTGAGGACAAAAATATCAAAAAATGTTGAATGTCAAAGGAAGTCTTTTTTGACAACATATGTTCAAATTAAACCAAATAAAATGATATGGAAATATAGTTTAGATGTTCTGTTAATCATTTTATCAAATCCTGTCTGTCTGCTGTACTCTTCTACCAAATGAGAATGTTTTTACAAGACAGGCTAAAACCATGTTGGATTACCCCACCCACTTCTGTGGACCCATAGCTCAGTAAGTAGGGCTTTCCGCGCAAAGTCACATATGGTTCAATAAACTAGACACACTGGAGTATACCATCAGTCAAAAAAATAAAACTTTGGTAGGATGCAGAAAACCCACCTTATTGATACCCCCCCCCCCCCCCTTTGATAAGTACAACATTTGGGCTTTATGATAGGGTATGGTGTGGTCACCAAAATAGGATCCCGTGCTATTGATTACCCCTTTTTTACCCCCACCCCTTCTAAACCTTATTTTGCTCAAAATGAAAGCGCTATAATTCTGTCCATTATGAGGTGCACTCAGGTGTTCTGATTAATTCATGAAATGACGCATTTGTGTGCAAACTATCAGTTTCTATAATAATTTACATCACATATGCTTAAAATATCAGGAAAACCGGTGTATACACATATTTACACAAGGATAATTCATCCTACCAAGGATTGGCGTTTGAAGGTACTCAATTTCATTTTAAAGCGCTATCTTCCAGATTCTCATCAAAATGCGCACAAAATTACAGGGCAACCGACTCACAAAATATCCAATGGTAATAACACTGCACTCTGTACTTCATAAGATGTTTTTTTTTTGGAGTCTAACCATCGCTATGGATCCCGTTTTCCTCAAACGTTCATTTCTTCAAAAGATCTACAACTGGAATTTTTCCCCGTGTTGTGCAGTTTTAACAAGAAAACCAGCCCTACCACTTCTACGTCTGCAAAGACTTCCAACAACTTACACATTTACATTTACAAGCCCTTTGATCACTTGCCGTTTGTCTGTTACAGCTCGATCGTTACATACGTTACTTTAAACAATTTTATTTAAAAGAATAATGAATGAAGACTATTCAGAATATATATAAAGATACAGAATACAAAAAGTAGGATCATATTTATTCTACCACATTAAAGTATATTTACTATACTTTGTATAAAGAGTTTCGGAAAGCTTTCTATAGCAAATATTACAGATTATATATGTTACCCATGAAATGAAAATGATTAAATGAAATAATTTCTCAACTTTAAATCATTTCGTCTGTCAAATATGTTTTTGAAATTAGTGCTTTTAAACTTTGCATTTTCCCTTGTCTTAAAAGCTTATTTAACACTTTTACAAAATGCAGTTTTTATACATGAAATTAGTATTTAGTGTGTAAATGAAGTATTTTGACAGCATCTGTAAGTATGTTAAAAGTAAAAAGTATGCAAAGACCAGGAACTGAAACAATCAAAATCCAAATCCAGCCCTCAAACCATAGTTGGAAACAACTAAGATTACAAATAATCAAGATACAGAGAACATATGGCCAACCGAGTGAGCAGCTTGTTCCCAAAAGGTGGCCACTCAGCAACCCAAACCGAACCAAAAATAATAAGAACATACATAAGGTAAAACATCACAGAAACTCTGACACCAAAAACAGGCAACAGAGAACCACAACAGAACTACCGCCTTGGAACGGTCAGTAATGAATTACTGGGGGGCTTAAGTTTCGACTGGCACTGATGTAATGATGGAAGTATCAAAATGGAAAAAGACAATGTTTTAACAAGTATTTGCACTTACTGACAGGCGGGAAAATGAACGGCATTCAAACCTGGTTTCAAACAATAGCCAGACGTCATGGTCTGGAGAGTAATTACATCGAAAACTACTTTGATATCAAAAGAAGCTATCGTGTTATATTCTTATGGTAGATATTAGCAGAGATGTGGGAAGACTGTTTTCTCCAGTAGGTGTTAAAAACATCGTGAGCTGCGTTATTTTGCAAATTCGTACTCTCTCCAGAAAACAAAACTTGTTTTCATGTTGATTATCTTATTCTGTGTATTGCTTTATTGTTATAGTGTATTCATTGGATATGCATGCAGACCCAAGTTTAAGTATAAATGTAGAAAACGTACATAGAAAAAGATAGATAAAATTACCCAGGTAAGGCCATAATCACAAAACACAGCTCACTCAAGACACGGAAAGAAGATGGGAAACGACAACACGGAACAGCATATCTTTGGTTACAGACACTCCATTCCGACACACAGGAACTGTACATATTAAGTGCAGCACCAAAAACAATATGAAATACATTCAAACATACAAAACATCAAAGTTTACCTCTTTTCTATTTCAAACCACAAAAGAAATGGAAAGCATAGAGGACAGCTATACAGGCGACTACAAGGCAAGAAAACCAACCAACGGGATTCGCATGTAGAAGTTTTCATATTATATTTGTATAGACAGATGTACATAATTTAACAGAGGCTTAACCTAGTTTTACGCGCGCAACCACACACTTCCTTCTGATGCTGCTCCAATAACACGTAGGAGTCTCAAAGTCTCAAAATTGAACTTGAATCACATATTCCACCGATTATTTACATACCCATTTAAAGAAACTGCCAGTGTGTCGATTAAGTACCAAGGTTTACTTGCTGAAATGTTATCAACGTTACCCCTTTGTAGCGCTCTCATCAGTTATAAGGCAAAATATAAAAAATATTGTTGTTGTGACGAGGTGACGAAAGAAGAAAAATAACGCAACTTATAAGATATCTCATCATCAGTCTGTTCAGGAGTTTTGTCAGTGTTTAGGGTAACGGGACAGGTAATTCACAATATATCCTACGTAATTCCCACATGGTATTATCTGTACTCAGAATGTTACAAAATAATACATTATACTTACAGTCGGACGGCGAGTAATTCGGAATCCGTTAGCAGCTGACCGGAGGTTGTGAAATACCTTAACAATATGTAGAATTTTGGCAGTGAAAATTTTGATTAGCAGTGACATTAACTAATAAGAAGTTTACATGTTTCTAATGTTGTACTACCAAGCGCATGATGTATCACCGTATTTATGGACTTTTTAAATTGATCAAAAAGAACAATGCAACAAAATATCACAATTTATTGATATAATTGAGCTGTTTCTTGATTTTAACTGAAACTTTCACTTGAGCATTGTAGTTTTATTGGTAACGAAAAACATCCTCCCTGCACGTCTTATAAAAGAATGCGTCCTTGCAAGCAGAATCTTATTTTCGATTTGGCAGATACATTTCTGTGTCTCATGTCATCAAATTTCAGTGTGTATTTTAGTTTTCTCACCTTTCTATAGTCTTTCAATTTCTATGCTCCATGAACCGATTTTATTTCAATGGTCAATGTAATAATAGGTTTTGTAGTTTACATTACTAGTAAGTCCCTAATTTTATATGTATTAATATTAAAAGGAACGATATTTGATTGTCTTTTGACTGACTCCTCTACAAATTACATTGTTCACAGCACCAGTAGTTTTATTTCCCTTGGCGTTATATCTTCTCTATCTCTCAATTTCTCTCTATTTATTTTTTTATTTCGTTTTTTTTTTCTTTATTTTATTTTTCATTTTTATTTTTTTTAATTAATTTTATTTATTTATTATTGCTTTGACTAAAAGTCATGTAATCACTATTTTAGTTTCATGAGTAGCGTAGCAACAAAATTGGTCCATTGTATAATCAGCAAAAGTGTTGAGTGTTGCCACTAGAAGAATGAAATAGCGAAAAAGACTGTTTGTTCAGTATAAGTCAAGTCTTTTAAGACATAACAACTCGCTTTTCTGTCTCACGTATAAAATGCAGCTTTCGAGGGCCTTAAACTGCTTGGTCAACAAACGTACGTCAATAATATTTCTTGAAACTTGTCTGAATACCGTATTTATGAGAGTTTCCTGGGAGTTGATGACGATCGTTGATTAGCTGTGATGAAATGGAATACATTTTGTATAAATGTTATTGACGTTAATTCTACGTTAATTCCAGTAGTAGCATAGGAGAATGACAAGGAATCAAGCAGGCTGTGATTCTTCTAACATTTAAAGATGTTTTTTAAAGGGGGATATACTAGAAAAATTAAACAAAACGATTCTACCTTCAATTTATTTACATTTTGGGAATATACTTATATGTATCGTCTATAACCGAATGTTACGGGCTTAAGCCAAAATTAATAGAAAGCTTATAAGTATCAGTCGATAGCAGAATAATAAAACTGTTCTGAAACTTGACTTAAGATTGCTGTTTGCTTGAAATTCCGCTTCAAATGACATAAACATAACGAGAAAGGCAGTCGGTCATTTTTTAGCATTTCTTTGTTATCGGGTTATCTCCCCTGATTCCACATTCTGGATCCATTTTTCAGGACCACATCATACCCTAATTTAAAGTTGGGATAATAAACTTTCATAATATACCATATTCATCCTTTCGAATTGTCGGGGCATTAAACTCGAAAAATAGGCCCTTTTTGAATTTCAGCGTCCTGACTATTTCTTTCTTATAGGTATAATATTTATTTTTAAAGGCGGGGAACATAAATTCATGGAATTAGCTCGCTTTCTTTTGTCTCAGGCGAGATAGTTTATATGGGCCGGTCAAAGTTTAATTGGTAAAGCCTTCTTAATTGAGTTCACAGGCTATTAAACAAGTCATAAATATTAAAAAATGTCAATATGTTGTCAGGACATTCATATTTTTCTTTGAAGAGCAATAATCACCTTGTTCATAATTTTTTGAAATGTAAATCTTAACGTTCCATTTTTGTTTTAAATTTTTGTCGTTATAGCATTATGCTGGCAATTATGATATCTTTATTGTTCGATATCTTTGTATGTGAAACAATATTTAGACAATGTCATAAAACTCCCATAGTAATTTCCATATTGTGTCCCCTTCTTTTTGTTCTTTTCAACATGTTATTTTGCCTTTATTTGGGTGTGTTTTATGTGATTTTTGTTTATGCTTTTGGAATATTATGTAGAGCAACATATGTCTTTTACATGTAGACCTTCGCACATATTATATGTATTTTCATCGCAGACATGACCAATTTGTACTTGGAAACTTTTGTAAATGCAATTTTAATGAATACATTGAAGCTGCGATCAGCTTCTCCCATACATGTATACTTCAAAATATGCTTTAAAACATTTCACAAGATTTCGAACGGATGACACACTAACACGCACGGGTCCCAAGCTTGTTCATTGTATTTTACCATACATTCAAGTTTATTATATCGAAAATTGGTTATTGATGTTGCCAACTAAAAAGACCCAAATCAGGTTGGCAGCACGTTTTCAGAGAAACTCGAAGATGTTTTGTTTCCCTGTTCGTGTATACAAGCAGTCTGGTTAGGTGGAGCGAAGAAACAGCAACGAGTCTGGTAACATCGGACAGGCGGGTAAATTCGGAACATATCATGACAAAAAGTGAAATTCCAGATGTGACGGCTCATAATGAGCCGTCTCATCTGGATTTTCACTGTTCGTCCGGTTAATTTTGTTTTAATTCCAAACAACTGACATATAAAGGAAACGATGTCACTGTCCGAATTTATACGCTGTCCGAAGTTACCCGACTCTCCCCTAGGTGTGGGACGAGTTTTTTTTATAACTTTTTTTATAATCAGTTTTCTCCCTGTAAAGCAGCTTTCTAGACACTGATTACATTCTTAACAGGCATATAAACTCACCGAATATATTCAGATATTTTTGTGTTCATCAGAAAACGCCCCGCCACAATGGAGTGAAACGATCATCATGTTATAACATACATTGTTAAGCATGTTAAGTGTTATTTTCATACTTATACTGCTGAAAATATACCCTGGGTGCGTTCCATGGCACAACAGCGGGCACATAACGTTGGACAACGTTGTATCAACATTGATTCATCATCACGACGTTGAATCGGTATTGATATAACTATGTTTCAACGACATGTGCCTGCTGAACTATTATTTTTAGGCAAATGGGAATTGAGTCACATCATGTGATTTCCAACATTGTGGCTGTGATGCCAAGCAAAGCCTCTGATCAAACTGCACATAAGTCACACACAAAAATAAGTGCAGCCTGACCAGAGCTTTCGCTTGTCACATAGTCTTCTATGGAAGTGGCCCAAGCCATAGAGCCACCATCAGTGAGACCTTTGATTAACCTTTATGAATGAGACGGATGATCTGAATATTACATGACAAAAGTGTCACGTTGTTGGAAGTCACATGATGTGGCTCAGTTATAAACAAGATGTTCACAAAAATGACACAGTCACACAAAGCCGATCCCAAGACTAATGGAATTTATGATGGGGTTGAGGCCGAGACAAGGAAATCTCAGGCTATTTTCAGATTATTTAGTCATATTCGAGGCTTGCCTAGCATAAGACTTAAAAAATCTGAAAATGAGCCTGAGATTTCCTTGTCAAGGCCTCAACCCCATCATTGATTATTTTTCTCATCCATTTTATTTTATAGAACAGAATATTCATTGAATACCTTAACTTCTTCTTGAAGCCATTCCTATAAATTTCAAACTAATTTTCTATTAATAGTTCTGACAAGTGTGTTGATTTCACCTTGTGCATGCATATTTCATGACTGGCAGCTAATCAGAAATCTACAGTGACACCCCATGCACATCACAGGCTGTCAATTTCATTTTGCATGCAATTTACCTGCAAGTTGATTCGTTGAATTTAAGTGTCTAATTAATTGGGCTGTACTATTTAGCAATGATTGGCATTTTGAGACAGCTTTCAGAGCCTAGGTTGGCCGAGATTGAAAAATCTCAGACACCTCTAGAAAGGGATATTCTTGTCCAATGGGTGAGAAAACGACAGATGAAGAAGAAAGAACCCCAAATACAAAACAGAACAGTTCATCTTCGATTACAGACATCCAGTTCAACGAAACAAATATCGCGAGCCATACAAAATACACGTAAACATGAAACGAACCGCGACACGACAAAACCAACAATGTGGCATGTGCGGGCAGCGAAGACTCAGATCAGACTGTGTATCCGCCCAGCCTGATCAGAGTCTTTGCTTGCGCTTAACGGGTAGCTAAGAATCTAAACTAGCTTCATGCGGATAGCGAAGATTCTGATCAGACCGGGGGATGCCTAGACTGATCTGAGTCATTCCATGGCGCACATACTACTTTGTTGGCTTTGCCGTGATGCGGTTTAAATGTCGAGGGCCGGACAAAATACATGAAAACATACAATTTCTATTTGTATCAATAATAAACTACACAACAAAACTTAAACTTACAGGTGACCACATCGATTGAAATACAGCAAATGTTATCCATACGTTTGGAACGCACTAGAGGCTTCAACTACTAGGTACTTATACATGTACGAGTGTTATGGTTGATTGTGTGTTTTGGGTTTAACGGCTTTTAAAGACAGTATTTTAGTCTATATCGAGCCGTCTCGCAGAGAGGAGGAGAAAAAAAAGAATTTGGATATGCGAGAGAAAATGCCCAAACAACCCCTGTGTCCTACCTTTATCCAAATAAGTAGAATGCCCCCGAACGAGAAGTTATACGCAGCACCATCACCCGACCCGACCAGCCCCGTACTTGTGCAGCCTCGCACTCCCTTCTAATGCAGCTCCGAATACAAGTTGGTGTTTGGTAGGGGTCTACTAACTCATCAGCGAGAAGTCACAGTGAAACATAAAACTATGTATTTGCTTTCGAGTTTGTACGTTCACTACGCAGCTAAAACAAGTTTTTAAATGTATTAGCTAATGTTGGCAAAACCAATGTACATCTTCGCAAGACAAAGTAAGTATTTGATTATTTTATTGAATTTGTGTCTTACTTGTTTCAAACCAAACTAATATATTAACTTACCCTCTAAAACAGCAAAAATACTTTCTTACTCGCTACAGGCCAGTTGTTCATTACAGTCTTTGCAAGTTTTCATTTTACGGCTTAAAATAACTTTATCGAACGTCTACCCGTTGTAGTAATTGCGAAGAGCAGCATCATTCAGTTTGTTCTTTATTTTTCTAAAACATGTAGTTTTATTTGCTTCTAAGACCAGCATTTTAGTTGTAAGTCATGCAGTTCAAGGTCCTTTGCAATATAAGTATATTAAGTGTGCTTTTTTTTTTCTTTTCTTTTTTTTTTGTTGTTGTTGTAAGACTCTCAGTTTTATTTGCCTTGTAAGGCCAATGTTATTTAGTTGTTTTTGTCTAGTTACTTTGTTAGGCCAAAATATTTAGTTGTTTTTATAAAAATTGCAGTTTTATTTACTTTGTAAGGCCAACATATTTAGTTGTATCTGTAAGACGTGCAGTTTTATCTGCTTTGTAATGCTAGTAGTTTTAGCTGTTTTAGTAAGACGTGCATTTTTATTTACTTAGAAAGGCCAGCATCTAATTACTTTGTAAGACGTACAATTTTACTTACTTTTTAAAGCCAGGATTATAGTTGTGTTTGTAAGACCAGCATTTTTACTTAGTATGTAAGGTCAGCATTGCAGTTTCTTTTTGTTTGCCCTTTTGTAAAACCAGCATTTGAAGTTATTTTTTGTAAGCTCAGTAGTTCTGCTAATGTTTCGATACCAGCAGCTACAATCTTAGTTATAAAAGAACCGGATACGACATAAACTTAATGCGACAGACTGTATGCTTAGGGGTGAAACCAGTCACGGTTGGCAACTCTGATGCCCTCTTTAACTGCACCCGGCGGGTCGGGCCTTAAACATAGTGATGGCTCTGCTCAAACGCTTTCTACTTAGTTGCTTTGGGAATTGGTTGGGGTTGGATTATCAGTCTTTGGTCGGGCGCATCGACGTTCAGCTATTGGAGTTCTTTTACTCCAGCGTTTCTGTTAACCACTTGGGGAACGTCGTTACGAGAATAGAAACCGAACAGATCTGAATTGGTCTTGTTTTTTAGTAGTCATCTTCGTTCATCTCATTCTCAATCTTGCTATGAGCTGAGACACGACAACACCAACAAAGCGAAGCGAAGACTCAGATCAGCGGGTGCATCCACCCAAATCCGATCAGAGACTTCTTTGTCGGCATGGGTGTAGCTTAGACCCTTAGCCACCATTTTAGTGCTCAACGAAGACTGATCAGACTGGGCGAATGCCCAGGCTGTTCTGAGTTTTCGCTGGGCGCATATGCCACTGTGTTGGTTTTGTTGTGTCGCGGCTCATATATGTTTGCCGTTCTGATGCCTTGATGGCTCAGAAGTCTTTTACACGGACCGAATATTTATTAAGTTGTATGTATATGGACCAGAACAAAATCCAGGGCGAGGGTTAGAGTGTGGAAAGCCATTTTAAGTTCCAGTAAGTTACTTCTGGCCATCTCAATACGGTGCTTATATTGTGAGTTACTATCGTGTCATTGTTTATCGGCTATTTAAAAGGACTCTTTTGTTCTTTATTATGCCCCTTATTTAAAAAAAAATTGGTGGGGCACAGTGATTTTGCCTTTCCGTGCGTGAGTCCGTGCGTCTTTGGAATCCCGCCTGCTAGGGCCTTGAAACATGAATTATTTGTGAGTTTAAGAGTTTTGCTCGTTTTAAATATAAACGTAACTACATTGTACATGTGAATACCGAATTAAGTGCGACAGACGTGCGTTTATGTATTTTACTTCTTCAGTGTAGTCTTTCTTTAAATAATTCACTGACACTTTTGAATGCAAAAGTCTCACCATAACACTAGGCGTTGCAGTATCAACTTTTAGTGTATCAGTTACTGGCTAAGTTAAGAAAAGAAGCCAGTATATTAATCCTGTGAATTAAGGGTATATAATGTAACATTATTTTCCATACGAGTTTGTTCTTTTATTCTTCAGGAATTATAGTAGAATGGACGGTGTGAAATATAAGTTGCTCGTTGGGCTCATGTTCTTTGTAACTACTTCTGCCGCTGTGAGTACATAGTACCTGGTCAGATGTAGATGCTTTTGTAATTTAACTTTTTACAACCTTTCAACAGTATTTCAGTCATTTCGAAACGATGAAGAAATGGTTTTAATTGCACGGTTCAAACATACCATTATAAAAAGTGTTTCCATTTAAGGTGTAAAACCCGGAATAAAATGACTTGAGAATAACTTGAAAAAAAATCAGTTCGAAATATCGTTGAAAAACTGGCGGAGCATGGCATACATACAAATGACGTTATATATATATGTAACCATAGCAACTAAAAGTTTATATTTAGGTCTAAGTGACGTCATCGACATGGCATTCTGAGAAGTACCTAAAGACAAAAGTTGCTAATGCCATAGTTGCTGTGGTAACAATTCTACGTCGTCATCTCCCTTATTATTCGAGAGGAGCATGGCATACAGTGTATGCCATGATCCTCTGGAACTATAAGTGAGATGCATCCCAAAATTCAACTGATAATTAATTTTCAAATAATTAACTTCTCTGGTGTAAATGGATACCCCGCCATTTTTTTGCCGCCATTCTTTTTTTTTTTTTTTTTTTTTTTTTTTTTCATTGGGGCCCGGACAACTCTTGTGAGGTCCTGTTTTGTTCCTTGGGCGACGAAGGATAAATGGTCGGATTACTTTCTCTTTAACAGTCCTTTAAGCAGTATATCAGTCATATCGAGCCACAGTTGTCTTCTATCGTGCGAAAAGTGCGGAAAAAATGAATATGGTAAAGGATCTGCATATACCTTGAAGACGGTGTAGCTCAATTTTTGACTAATTATCCGATCGTAAATCATTAGTATTGTTAATTGACAATAATACTGTCTGTGTCGGTTGTAATTTAAAAAAAGAAATAGAAAAATATTTCATCATAAATTACAAAACTTGTTTAGGCTTTAGAATGTAAAATTGAACAGCGATACGAAAAAAGGAAAATTATACTACCCTAAGAAATCCGTGTTAGCGTTAGCGATTTATAGATGGAGAGGACTTACAGGAAAACAGATTAGACTCTGTACTGACTTTGCGAATGCACAGACTGATCTGAATATTAACTGTCAAACCTTTACCCTATGGTATTTTAGAGAGGCGCCGTAGTTGAGTGGTTAGTGTGGCTCGGTTATTGTGCAGAAAGCCACCTGAAGGTCGTGAGTTCGCGGCTCACTGTCGCCATCCTCTCTCTGTTAACCCAGCAGTAAATGGATACCTTTTTCGAATCAGGGAAGGATAAGGTAGCGAAAGGAGAGAGATGGGCTTCGCCTTTCATCAGCTGTGCCCAAGATACAGTAGGTCTCTAACCCCTACTGCCCCTACGGCTATTAGGCTATGGGAAACCTTTACCTTTATATATGGTATGTTGTGCTTAGGACGCAGCTCCGTTATAATACCGAGCCCCCTCGTGAACTGTATTAGTCGTATAGACACACTTTCTATAGAGATCACTCTGACACTGAAAATTTGAGCCACATCATGTGATTTCCAACAATGTGGTAATTTTGTCACGTGATATTCAGATCATCCTTACAATTTAGACAGGGTAATCAGAGTCCTCACTTTTGGCTCTATGACTTTGGTCGCTTCCACAGATGGCTGATGTGAGAATCAAAGGCTCTGATCAGACTGCACTTATATGCAGTCTGATCACAGCCTCAGCTTGTCATCAATACCACATTGTTGGAAGTCACATGATGTGGCTCAAATATTTATTTAACGATACCTTAAAGAAATAATGTGATCTGTTGCAAAGAATCGAAAGAGAGACAGAAATGAGTGGATGCATGACATGGTTTTACGGCACTTTCAAATAAATATGTCAAATGGCAGTGTGCACGGACCCTGTAGGTGGAGGATGCCGGAAGAGTGAGGCCTGGGGGACATCATCTGTGTCTTACAGACACAATTTTCTAGTTTTTTTTTTTTTTTTTTTTTTTTTGCCAGGATGGCTCCTATATGGTTTCTATTAATGTGTTAGTGTCATTTTTCAGGTTTTCGAAGAAGACCTGAGTGAAACATCAGGTAGGTTTTTTTATCCTTTTGTCTTTTTCACTGGGGCATGACTAAATTTATCCATTCCTTTAATACTGTTGGTATACAACCTACGAAAATCGATCGTAGGCTTAAAGACCCCATTGCCATTGCTCTCAGCAACAAAATCATAATAATAATGAAATAAAAACGAAAATAATATAAATACACGTACAGGCGCGGGACCCTATTCACTGTCCCGCTGTAGTTTGTATTGCATCGCTTAACGTTCGGTTTATCAATTGTAACGGTTTCAGTTTATTTTGTAAGCGTGCCGAATTTATTTTATAAACGTGAAAGGATCCGGGACGTTTAACCACAGGCATTTGACGTTTTTGGGGTCTCAGGAACACACAGTAACCTCGAAAATGGCCAGAAATCGCATCTTCTATAATATCGTATCTCATTATAGAAGATGCGATTTCTGGCCATTTTCGAGGTTACTGTGTATTCCTGAGACCCCAAAAACGTCAAATGCCTGTGGTTTAACACACTGGGGCAGTAATTAATATTGTTAGAACTTTTGGCCTAGCCCATTTGCTTGTTCCTGCGTTTATGCAATAAAATATGTTTACAGAATCATTGTCGTGTTACTTCATATATTTTTTCATTTATTCCGTTTCAGGGCTAGCTACTTGGAAACAAGTGAGGAAAAAAAGAGGTAAGACTTACGATGATGTCCCTAAATTTGGGTCTGTTTATTTTATGAGCACGAGAACAAAGAGAACAATAAGGTATGGACAGGTGAAAATGATCAACAACACCCGATTTACCGCAGAAGTAGGACTGTGTGGCGGGTTATGTGTCATTGTGTCTGAACACTCTAAACATGGAAATAAATGACTTAAGAACTATTAAAATATGAAGTTTCTGTTGAAAGAATTTCAGTTTCAAATGTGATTGAAAAATAGGCGGAGTATGGCATACGCTGTTTGCCATGCTCCGAAACCAATGACATCATAAATTTGTTTCCATAGCAAATAAGTATTTTAATTCATGTCTAAGTGACGTCATCGAGACGTCATTCTGCCAAGGTACCTAACACAACAGTTGCTATGGCAAGAGGTCACTTGCGTTATTTCACGTATAATTCAACGGATGCATGACATACACTGTATGCCATGCTCCCCTCGCATCATAATTGAGGTGCTACCTGACATTCAAACTGTTACAATGGGATAGTGAGTTTATCTCAAACCTATAACTCCTTCTGAAATAATTTAATTCTCTGTTTCCAGTGTTACTAGAACACGATTCTGCTCTGTGTCATTCAGCAATATTTTACGAACCGTCCGTGGTGTTCATTTTTTGCTTGATAATGCACCAGCTAATCGTTCCGCCGATGTTCTTGACTATTTGAAGCAGCAGCATCTTGTCATACTGATCACATGTACGAGTACGTCACCTCTAAGGCACACGACGTTGAATCAATATAGGGATCAAACATGGTTTTTCATGCATTAACGTTTGCCAGATCCCGAGGGATATGTTGGCAACTGAGGCCGCAGACCAAGGCTTTCTACATCTCCCGAGGGACCTGGCAAGCGTTAATGATTTTTTTTGATCGCTGTTATCGCATAAATTCAACGAAATATTCCTTAAAATTTGCGAAAATATGGCACTTTATTTTGTCACCATTTGACAGCCAACGCGCAAGTGCACCTCTTTAATAATATCCGTCTTCCTGGCTCGAGAGCATCAAGCTATTTAAAATGGCTGCCACCATCCTATTCAACCTCAGTATTTCTCAAAAGCGTCTAAGTTGGTCGTTGCAAATTCATCAACAAAAAGCAGATATAAAGCAGATACATTGATCAAAGCAATGATTTCCATGCAGAACAAGCCTTGTCCATTCATGTACTATCCTGCAGTAGCTTGGGATACATGTTTTCTTTAACACCTACTCTCCATTTGGCATCGTAAGAATGAAGGCAAACTCGCTTTGAAACCTGTGTCAGTAGACTTGATGACGTAATAAGAGTACAAAGTATGATGACGTCATAAGAATATACAGGTAGCACATTACCAATTTTTGTAAATTAATCGAAAGGGCAGAGGCAAGGGTGCATGGCAGAATTATTTTAATGGCCCAGGCACAAGCATACTGAAAGTTGCCTATCCTTGCATCAACAGCGCGTGAAATCCCTTGTTGATACACGGCTTTTCGCTGATTGATGCACGGCAGTTAATCCATACGGCACTGCTTTTTATGCAATAACATCGAACAAACCAGTAGTCAACGTCACGACGCCAAACCTTTAAAGTAGTCTCAATGCACATTTACACACATTTTCGAGCGAAACAGTTAATTTGAAAACACCTTTTTGAACGTTATATTTTTAGACACCGATATTCAACGTTGTGGATGGTTGGTTGGTTGCTTTGGGTTTAACGGGTCATTGAGACAGTATTTCAGTCTATATCAAGCCGTCTCAGAGAGAGGGAGAAGATTCAACGTTGTATGCTCAGCGAGACGTTAAACCCTCTGCCACGACGCCACTTCTTCTCAAATGCCCCTCGAACACTTCATGTGATTGTTTTTGTTATTTCTTTTCTTTCTTCTCCTTCAGTAAAATGTCCTGCTGGACAATACATTACCTGTGCCCCATGTCCGGTAAACAAGTATAAGCCGAGAATCGGCAGACAGGGCCGATGTGCTGATTGCAAGGAACGCAAAGGAACACTGGGCACCGGCTCAGGCAGCTGCATAAGTATGTCCCTTTTGTTTTTAAGATTGTTTTGCCAATGTTCTTTGACAAAATATAATTTCCTGTTGTTTTATACGCCAATTTGAACATAACTGGATGTAAACTTGGTATAAAAATTATCACTGAAAATGTTATAAAATCAAGAGGAAAACCTGGCCCCGAGGTTATAAAAGTTTTTCATGCTCAACTCAGCTGAGCATGAAATTTCCTCTGCTGATAAATATGAAAATGCCAACTAATGTTGGCATTTTCATATTGATAAGCAGAGAAAATTTCATACTAAGCTTAACTGAGCAAGAAAACAACTGTACTTATCAATAATTTGCTATTTATTAACAGGTAAAAGGACCTCTGACGGTTGTAATGTTAATTTGCCTATAAAATTAGTCAAAATTAAAGTTTTGATATACCCAAGAATTTCTCTTGAAATTTGTTGCTCTCAACTTCACCTAACTGGCTATGAATTTAATTTCTGATTTTTTAGCACATAGACTTCAATTTTTGGTGGAAAAAGCTAAATTTCATAATTAAACGTAATGGAAACTGGAAAAGTTTTTTTGAAGATACTTCCCCCCCCCCCCCCCCCCCGTGGCTCAGCTAGCCACTTTGCATGTATGTGTGTACTATCATAATACACATTATATGTGAGTGGCTTGCTGAGGCACGGGGGGGAAAGATAGTCTACAGCTGAAAAACTGAAAAAGTGGGTGGGGTACTTACACCCTTTATATCTAAAAATAGGCTAAAGTCCTTATTATTGAAAAAAATATTGCATGATATCAGTAACAGTAGTGTGTACGTCAGTTTTAGCATAGTTATCAATTGAAATTTCGATATATTAGAAAACCGAAAAAATGGACTTATTTTCAGAGACTGAAAAATTCACCTACCCCTCTTGATAAAATCGGTTTAAGTTAATCTAGAGGCATGATAATTTTTCAAAATTACTGTTAAAATGTCTTTATAGTACACACGTCAACATATTAATGCCAAATATTTCAACTTTTGCTGCCCGAGGAAGGTGCAATAATTTGTCGAAAAATAGGCAAATATGCATTGATACTGTCAGAGGTCCTTTCATGCCCAGATGAGTTGAGCATGAAAAAAGCTTCATAACCTTGGGGCCTGATTATCTACGTAAACTTATGTTTTTTTTTTGTTTTGTTTTTTTGTTTTTGTTTTTGTATGATAGAATGTCAAAATCTAATTATCGAAAGTGGAAAAATTAGATTATCGAAGAGAACTACGGTTAAATAAAAATTCTCCTGTAAACGACCCATCTTTGTCTTTATATTATTAGAAAATATGGTTACGTTTTTGAAATATCATGAATTAATCTCTGAAACAAGCCTGGTATAACAAATGACAAATTTGCTTTATTTGCTTAATCTCTGAAAAGGTTTAACCTTAGAAAGTGTTGAGCTTTCTTTTATAAACCAGGTTTTTAGTGATAATTGTACAGTTAAATCGATGTACATAATGAAAAAAGGCAGTGTAACTTTTTTTATATACCTTAGATTCCGATTTTTTTTTTTTATTTTATATGCAAAATATGCTAATTTTAGCATTTGAAATGTTTCTTTTTTAATTTTGAAAGAGCAACGGTCGATTCTCGATTTTTTACGTTGACGCAGGCTGAGCATATAATGACCTCACTTTTTCTATCTGCATGACGGCATGACTGCGCATGTTTCACATCATTATATGACAATATGTTTATATCAACAGAGCTCTGTAAAGCAGGACAAAGGTACAACGAATCAGGTTCCTGTGAAGATTGTCAAATGGGAACTTTTATGGACGTCAGAAGTCTAAATTCAACGTGTAAACCGTGTCCTGAGCGAATGACAACAGATGGGACAGGGGCCCACAGCCTTGATAAATGTATTTGTGAGTAGCCAAATCTCATTTGAAACCTCATTGACGATCAAACCAACATTCTGTTCTTTATATTTTGAATGGTAGTCTATACCTAAGATGTATTTTCGCCATTTTAACAAAGTAACAATTCAGCAGAAAACCATTTGCCTACAGCAAAAGGCTACTTCTCTTCTTGAGAAATAGGAAATTATTTAGCAAATACGGTAAACTTGTCTGTGAACTTTAAGGGTCATCAGTATTATAAGATGGATTTATTTTGCAATCAGAAAGCTTTGAACTAATATACTATGCAAAATAAATGTAGCAATTGTATTGTATCAGCTAGATACCCCTATTAGGCTTTTATTGTCACTTTATTATATAAAATACAAGCGCCGATCGTCCGCGATGGATTGTCAGGTAAAACAATCAAGAACGATCAATTGCAGCGTTTGTACTATCGTGACGTCAGTTTTTAAGACCATTGTATGTAAAGGACAGTATTGATCATGTGCAAAAGCCAAAACCATAATGATGCGGTTGCTTGGTTGTTAAAATAAGGTAAACACTTTAAAACACTTGAATATGCTACGAGTATGAGGTTTTACAAAGTTTGAAAATCTGACGTCTCTCCTTGTTTTTACGTTATCGTCTTAATACATTGTTTCTAACCGGTATTTCTGAAATCCCTTTCGAGTGTATGATTGTTTTGTATATACCAATACTCTAACATAGACAATTCTGAAAGAAAATTCTTACTAAAGTTGGTTCAAACTTATTTTATTTCAAAGGACCTGGTATGATAAAGGCTGTTTTTGGCCCCATTCAAATTTTCTTAAAATTGCCTTGTTTCTATTGCTTATCCTTTGTGTGTATTGGAACAGACAGAAATAATATGTTTCAACTATGTTTATTATCAGAATAACATGATTTCTGACATGACTATGTTGTTTCAATAATATGAAGGAAAATTGCAAGAAAAATTGAGTTTAAAACATTTTCCTATAAAGAAATAAGTAATTTACAATAGCTTTTGAAAGCTCTTGATAATAGGCTTTTCATTAAATGCCTATACGCTAGCTAAAACTGCTAATTACCTGTGCACTGCACAAGGTCTCTCCAGGTACCCCACCCACTCAAGTTTGCAAGTCCAGAGACGCTAACCAAAAAATTGGTTATCAGTAATGGATATCCAAAGCTCGAATGAATATCCTAAGTTACACCTGATCTTAGATGATCCTTGAATCGATTTTAAATCCCAAAAAATCAAATTATGGAATCTTGGATATCCAATATTCAACCTGATTTAGGGATATCTTATGACTGAATTTGTGGATATTCTAAAGTCGATTAATGATACATTCAAGGTTTGAACTTTCCTACGAATACATTTCTATTGTCTAAATAGATCTTTTAAAAAATGAGCTTGGGAAAGGGGGAGGGGGGGGGGGGCAAATATGGCCTTATCATACCAGGTCCAGGTCCATGTAATTCAACTATACATTATGAATATATCTAGCTGGATTGGAACGGAAGCATAAATACTTATTTGGTTCGTCTCCTACTTACTAAAGTTATTATGATTTCTAAATCTTGATAGTTCAACCTTGAAAATATGCTAAACTTTTGGCGAGGAGTATATTTCAATATACAGTATCATCATCATAATGGTGCAGTATAACGTGTTCTGCCAACAGGTCTTCGAGGTTATCAGCCAACTCTCAACGGCCGAGACTGTGAATCTTGCCCTGACGGAACATACAAGGCTAAAGACGGCAATTTTGCCTGCACAACTTGCCTTGGATCCACTAAAATATCAACACTTACAGACGGGGCTGTGAGCAAGGAAAACTGTACACGTAGGTGAAAATTCCTTATCATTATTATCATAATTATTCTTATTATTTTCACTCTTTATTTTTATTAACAGCAGTATCATAATTATTTGAGTTGTTATCAGTTTTACTTCCGTATGTGGCAGAGGCCGTGGTCCGAAACAAACGTTAAACGAAAAAAAAAACATTTATTTAGTGGTTGAATATTATTCTTACACAGTTTAAACTGACTTTCAATACTTTAAGTCTGTTTATTTTCTGCAAAATTATTTGATTTTACTTTTAGTTTTGGTCATGATGACAAATGTGCATTTCGCCATCAATCATGTGTCAAAGTAAAGAATCAACGTTTTTCGTTTGTTTGTTGTTTTTTTCTTTTTTGTTGGTTTGTTGTTGTTGTTGTTTTTTTGTTTGTTTTTTTTCTTTCTTTTTTTTGTCTTTTTTTGGGTGGGGTGAAATTTACAAGGTAAACTGACAGGTTCTATGCAATTCCACTCAATTAATGAGCCGAGACACGACAAAAGCAACAAAGTGGTTGTGCGCCCAGCGCAGACTCAGATCAGCCTGGGCATCCACCTAGTCTGAGCAGAGTCTTTCCTAATCGCTAAAAGAGTAGCTAAGCTACCTTCTAGCAGACAGCGAAGACTCTGATCAGACTGGGCGAAGGCCAAGGCTGATCTGAGTCTGCGCTTGGCGCACAACCACTTTGTACGTTTTCTCGCGTCGCGGCGCATTAATGTAATTAATAGAATGAACGATTAGCAGGGTCGAAATAGGTTAACACTTGTCCGAACGACATTTAATGGAAAATCGGCTCTGAAGCGTTAGCAACTTCCGGTTAAATAATGTTTTGTGTGTTAGTACTAAAAGAACATGTATTTTCAGGTCTCTGTGATAAAGGGCAACAGCTTAATATAACTACTGGCAAGTGTGAGCCTTGTGAGAAAAACTTCTACAAGGCGCTGGCTGGTAGCAGAGAGAGGTGCAAACCATGTGAGCCCAACACGGTGGCAAAGAGCAAAGGGTCAACTACATGTGTTGGTTAGTGTCAGATATTTTAGCTTTGCATGCAACATTGCTGTCATGATTAATTGATTTGAGCACGACACGAGAAAACCAACAAAATGGTTGTGCGCCCAGCACATACTCAGATCAGCCTGGGCATCCAGCTAGTCTGATCCGTCTCTTTGCTAAATGCTTAAAGGGTAGCTAAAGGTCTAAGCTACCTCCATGCGGACAGCGAAGACTCTGATCAGACTGGGCGGATGCCCAGGCTGATATAAGTCTGCGCTGGGCGCACAACCACATTGTTGGTTTTCTCGTGTCGCGGCTCATTTCTCCTGCGTGGGGACGAGTTGGAGCAAATGTCAGGCCCAACTTTGCGTTGGAAAATCAAAATCGAATGTTACGCCTATTTTCTGCTTAAGATAAGAGGGATATTTGAAAATTCGGTCTACTGATATTTTCATTCCATATGTCGGGCCGCATGGTGCAGTTAGTAGCGCGTCTGATCCCAGAGCCAAAGGTCCCGGGTTAGATACCCGGTTCGGCCACTTACTTTCGTTGGAAGATTAAACAAACATTTTGCTAAAACCGGTTTTATCTTATGTTTTGCTAACATTAGCTTGCTGTTCGACAGGGCCCCATGTCTGACTTAATTTGAAGACTGATCAGTTTTAAAGACCATTGGGATCATTTTTAATGCTGAATAGTGATTCGGTGTAAAACTCTTATCACGAATCAACTTTTGAATATTGAAAAAAGACCATAACTGGATTATATCACATTGTTGTATCAACATCTATATGGCATTGCTACAAGGTCTACTAGTGCCGGTTCGGTGCAGGTGAGTTTTTAATGCCTTCCAGCTACTAGGTATTATGATGAAGCTGTACGGAAGTACGATAGCCGATAGGAGATACACAGCATAATTTCAGCACTGGTTTCGAGGCCGCTGCTTGAAGCATCGGCATTCGTAACAGTGCTTAAGATATGCCTTATGATTTGTTGTATTTTGTAGTTGAATGCGGTCCTGGATTTGAGTACGATTACAGTACCGAACTTTGCAAGCAATGCCCCTGGGGCAAGTACAAGAGGAAGGTCGGCAATGATGCTCCATGTGTACCTTGTGCCAACAACACTGGGTCAGCTAGGATCACACTGGTGCGAGGGGCAAAAGAGAGAGCAACCGAATGCGTCAGTAAGTGTTTCAGTGACAAATTTCAACAGTTTGTTTGCAAGCACAGTTGAAACAGTGTCAGATTGTTGTATTAACTTCGATTCAACGTCATAACGTTGCATCGACGTTAATACAACAACGTTTCAATATATCAGGGTTCGAGGCTATAAAACTTGAGTATAATCTCAATCTCAAAATAAAGGACACTAATTAACTAACTGCTTCCGAGCATGTGCTCGGAAGCAGCCAATCAGTGTGCTTTATTTTTTAGTTTGAGATTGTACTCAAGTTTTATAACCTTGGGGCTTGGGAATTATGTACGCCTTGTAAGACAAACCAGTTGGAATACGCAAGGAGTAAACGCCAAGACAAGTTGGCGAAACTCTGCAGCTTGCTCAAGGTCTAATTTGGTCGGCTATAAAATACATGTATCTCGATCTATTCGCGATAGACAGTCAGCAGCAAAGGACTTAATCAGCGTGAGTGAAAGTGCGTGTTCGTCTTGGCCTTCTTATTTGGACCTTTGTTTAGGCAAATACACAGAGAAGCGTATTGAAATTACGGTCTGTTGACAAAATGTCACTACACAATTGCTTATTTGCAAAACCTACTCAGAATGCGATTGTACACGTGGAAACCCGCCAGAATCTACCATTTTCTCCTTGCTTTTTTAAATAGATTCAAGGGACAAAACTTGGTCGGCCACCTCCACACGTGATCCTGTGTGTCACGTTATTACCTGTTAAAGTAAATGGGTACACTTTCAGGGGAGGTTACTCTGCCATTTTCAATGATTACCCCTTCTCCATGGGGAACATCTGTGTAAGAAAAGAAATTACTCCTCCACGAGACAATTCTTTCCATCAAGAGAAGACCCTTTTTTAGAAGGGCTTTGTCACCCATGGACATAAAAAGGAAGTCACAAAACTTGCCTCCCTTTATAAAATGGTTGGAAAACATGGAAGTAGCTGATAGTTGAGCTTTTGCAGAATTGATTTGTGCACTAGACTTGCCAGTTTGTGAGGATTTAAGCAATATTCTTTAATAAGTTTTTTCTCTCTGTTTTTCCAGGGAAATCTAGTTGCTTTGCTCAATCCTTGCAAGATCTGGAAGACTACTACGCTATAGTACAATCAAAGAAGTTTGCAGAAAACGAAAACATAGTCTCAGCCCTGAACTCCACTTGCTTGTAAGTTCTCTTATTAGCTTCAATATTTAGCCACTATGATCATAAATCAACATTTTTTTTCTGTTTTAATAATTTTGTGCAATATTGAATTACTAGTTCTTCTATTGCAATATTGAATTGCTAGTTGTAATAGTAAGAAAAATATTACTTAAATATAGTGTTAATATCAAATATTAAAATTTAACCTTCATGGGATGACAAAGCTAGAGGTCGTCGACAAAATTCTTTACATTTTCTGCATTGATTTTTTTTTTATTTTCAGAGTTCCTAAGTATGTCCTGATCATATGATTAAAACGGTTAATATGATTTATATATATATGGAAAGAAAATAATCTCGGACCATTTAAAAATATGAGTTACATTTTAGGCTAATGTCGTAAACGTCCGGTTGCCGCTATGTAAAAATCATCATTTTATGATGCCATTTACCGGGATACATAAAAAGTCTACCCTGACTATGAGATCACTTTTTCGAAGTGTCCTAGTAAATGGCTTTTATTATTAAAATCGGCCTTATAAGACATGACCTCAAGGTTATAAACTGCTCAGTTCAGCTGAGTATGAATTTTTCTCTGCTTTAGCTGAGTATAATTTTTTCTCTGCTGAATATTAAAATGCCAACATTAGTTGGCATTTTCAAATTTATCGACGAGGGAAATTTGATGCCCAGCTGAGTTGAGCGGGGAAAAAGTTTTATAACCTCGGGGCCAGGTTCGAGATTTTTTTTTCAAATATGAGACATTTACTTTTATAGTGATCATGACTCTGGTAGGCTACCCTTATTTTGTTTACACTGAGATACACTCAGTCTGTCTTTTCCAAAAAAAAATAGAGTTTTGGGTTGCATTTTCTTTGATGATTAATATACTTAACTTCTTCTAGCAACGACGACAAGTTCACTGTTTACAAGGTTATGCAGCACTTTTTGAACTGCCCGGATCTGAGAGACATCATTCTTCCAGAGGTCAAACTGGGCAAACGTAGGTACGGACATGATACACAAATGAAACTTCTTCTGGGTATTGAGAAATATATGATTGCCAACCCTGGAAAAACCTACTGTGGTAAGCATGTATAAATCATTCCTCAGCTTAAAAAATTGCTCATACATTTTGACAACTTACATACGTAGTCTCAGGCAGAAAAGTTTGAAATCATTTCTTCAGTGGAAAATATTAAAACAGGTAAATGGGTAAAATAATGATTTATGACGATAGTTAATGAAAAAGAAAATTAGTACAATCAGTATAATTATTACAAAATTACCAAAGAAAATGGTCTAGTTTGCCTCAAGTGATAATTAGATTAATGCACTGAGATAAAGGAAAAATGTACAAATACAATACACTGTGATGATTCTAAAAAAAGGTAAAGGTTTCCCATAGCCTAATAGCCGTAGGGGCAGTGGGGGTGAGATACCCACTGTATCTTGGGCACAGCTGATGAAAGGCGGAGCCCATCTCTCTCCTTTCGCTGCCTTTGTTATTCCCTAATTCGAAAAAGGTACCCATTTACTGCTGGGTTGACAGAGAGAGTTTTCCAGTCGTCGGATGGCGACGGTGAGCCGCGAACTAACGACTATCCGGCGACTTTCTGTATAATAACCGAGCCACTCTAGCCACTCGGCTACCGCGCCTCTCATTCTGATTCTAAGTATTGGGACAAAACCAGGGTTCGAGGTTATAAAACCTGAGAATAATCTCAAATTTAAAATAAAGCACACTGATTGGCTGCTTCCGAGCATGTCCTCGGAAGCAGCCAATCAATGTGTTTTATTTTGAGTTTGAGAATGTACTCAAGTTTTATAACCTCGGGCCCATATTGTATTTTACGCGGTGGTGCGTCCAGAGGTTGAAAGCAAAATTACAAAACAGTACAGGCACTGAACATCCTGCTCTTTAAGGTCGCATGAACACTATATCAGCATCAGTATTTAGGACCAGACGAGTAGATTGTATGTTGTATTCATTTTTTATTTCGTTATTATACGCCCGTATTGAAAAAAACGGACGTATTATGTCGTGGCGCTGTCCGTCCGCCCATTTTTTATTTCGTTATTATACGCCCGTTTTGAAAAAACGGACGTATTATGTCGTGGCGCTGTCCGTCCGTCCGTCCGTCCGTCCGTAAACATTCTTGTACACGCCATAACTCAGTAACCATTCGGGATATCTTCATGAAATTTGGTAGGCATATGTATCAGGGTGGGGGAACGTGTCGCGTACAAGAATGGTTGCTCCCCCTTTCTTACTTTTGAAGTTATGCCCCTTTGATTAATTTTTTCCCTGTAAGTCTTGTACGCGCCATAACTAGATAACCGTTTGGGATATCTTTATAAAACTTCATAGCAATGTGAATGAAGCCCTAACGATAAGTCGCGTACAAAAATGGCTGCTTTCCCTTTCTTCGTTTTAGAGTTAATCCCTTTCATTAGTTCTAAAAGGCTAGTTTTCGTGTTTTCTTGTACAATATATTGTCAAGGGAAAAAACTAGAACTAAAAATGGTGTAATTTGTGTATGTAGGTTATCTCCCTTGTCCAACTTTACCTTGGAATACTAACAGTATATCATGTGTTAAATATTTAGATGATGTTGCAGTCATTATACCCCCAATTTGAAAAAGTGGGGGGTATACTGGTTTACATCTGTCTGTCCATCCGTCCGTCCATCTGTCCGTCCTTCCATCTGTCCTTCCGTCCCCATTTGATCAAATTTTTCATCGAAGATTTCTTCACAACCATACAAGCTAGACTGGTCATATTTGGCATACAGGTTGATGACGACATGTTGTATTGTGGGATTGAGAACCAGCCTTCTCCTGCTTATTCTTTTCTGTATTTGTCCGATTTTCTTTCTTTCCATACTTTGAATAATGAAATTTTTCGTCGATTTCTCCACGACCACGCAAGCTAGAGTAGTCATATTTGTTATGCAGGTTGATGATGACATGTTGATCCCGCGATAACCAGCCTTCTCCTGCTTATTCTTCCCTGTATTTGTCTGATTTTCTTTCTTTCCCTACTTTGAATAATGAAATTTTTCGTCAAAGATTTCTGCACAACCATGCAAGCTAGAGTAGTCATATTTGGTATGCAGGTTGGTGACGATAAGTTGTATCTTTGGATTGAGAACCAGCCTTTTTCTGCTTATTCTTCCCTGTATTTTTCCAATATTCGTTCTTTCCATACTCTGAATAATAAAATTTTTCGTCAAAGATTTCTCCACAACCAAGCAAGCTAGAGTACTCTTATTTGGTATGCAGGTTGATGACGATATGTTGTATCGTGGGATTGAGAACCAGCCTTTTTCTGCTTATTCTTCCCTGTATTTGTCCAATATTCTTTCTTTCCAAACTTTGAATAATGAACTTTTTCATCAAAGATTTCTCCACAACCATGCAAGCTAGATTAGTCATATTTGGTATGCAGGTTAATGATGACTTCCTGTATTGTGGGATTGAGAACCAGACTTCTCCTCTTTTTATTCCCTGTATTTGTCCGATTTTCTTTCTCTCTTTACTTTGAATAATGCATTTTTTGCAAAAGATTTCTATGCATCTGTAAGTTAGGGTAGGGATTTTTGTATGCATGTTGATGATAACTTGTTGTATTGTGGGATTGATAACCAGTCTTCTCCTGCTTATTCTTCCCTATATTTTTCCAATTTTCTTTCTCTCCTGACTTTGAATGATGTAATTTTTTGTAACTGATTTCACAGCAACCATTCATTTTTGGTATACATGGTAACAATGATTTCTCTCCCTCTTTATGCTTTTTGTTACGAAAATAACATCATTTTATTTAAGCAATTAAGCGGGGTATAGTCGGATTCGCTGACAGTTCTAGTTAATTATTATAGAGTGGTTGCCCCTGTTAGTCTGCCTGTCTATCCTTTTGCAATCTTGCTCATTCTGTAACTCCTTTAGGAAATTGAAACGGGCGTATTATGCGCCGCTTGCGAAGCCCATGTTTTTTAGATTATTATCCTTTTTTAATTGCTTGAGGAGTTCCCTAGAGCTGCCCACTACACATATTGCTGGTCTGTTTTAAGGTGAACGTTTTTTATATGCCCGTCGAAGACGGGTCGTATTATGTCATGACCTCCGTCCGTCCGTCTCTCTGTTCGTCCGTCTGTCTGTCTGTCCGTTAAATTGTCGTGTCTGCGCCATATCTCCTTAACCCCTTGAAAGATTTTTTTTCAAATTTGGGTCTAATGATTGCCTTATCGAGACGATGTGCAGAACTCATACTTTAATGATGTTCGACAAAGGCCAATGTCACATTTAGAGGTCAATCTTAAACGGTTTTCGAGCGATGGAGCGGACACGAAGCTTATATGAAATTACTATATGAAAAATACAAAGGGATATAATTCCGTCAAAAATAAAAATAGGGTTATGGTTCTTTTTCTCTGCACATTGTCTGATGGTGCTTTATATTTGTACAAACTTTCATGAAGAAATCTTAAGCGGTTTTCAAGAAATGGAGCGGACACGAAATTTTACCGTTTGACCTTTGACGTTTAACAAAATTACGCCCCTTGTATTTTTCGTATTGTAATTTTGTATTAATTCGTGTCCACTCCATATCTCCTTAACCTCTTGAAAGATTTTTTGAAACTTGAGACCAATGTTCACCTTATCGAGGCAACTTGCAGAACTTGAATTTCAACAATGTCCAACAAAGATCAAGGTCACACTTAGCGGTCAAAGTTCAAAAGGCAACATTATTTGTCCGCTCCATATGTCAAAAACTGTTTAAGATTTCTTCATAAAAGCTTATACAAAAATGCAGCATCATCAGACAATATGCAGAGAAAAAGAACTATAATCCTACTTTCAGTTTTGACGGAATAATGCATCTTTGTATTTTTCATATAGTAAGTTCGTGTCTGCTCCATATTTTGAAAACCGTTTAAGATTTCTTCATATAAGTTTGTACAAATATCACACGATATGCAGAGAACAAGAACCATCACCCTAGTTTCAGTTCTGATGGAATTATGCCCCTTTGTTATTTTTCTAGGAATTTCATACTAAGCTTCGTTTGTTTTGTAGCTTTATACCTGCTTTATTATTGAAGATTTAAGCTACTGACAAAAGTTCTGTCATCTCTTGTTGTCTTTCAGACTTTAAGCCCCAACGGGCGTATATTGCCCCGCTCAGCGGAGCTCTTGTTATCATATGACGTCGCTGTTATTCAGTGGATAACGGCGTGTCATAAAAATCGTTTTACCACACGTGTAATAACACTTTGGCGCGTACACATAACGTCATTAATCACGTCCATGTCAACAATGCGTTTTCTTATTAAAATAATGTTCAGTTTGAAGGCGTTGAAATTCCATTTTAAAGGGTCTTATGATAAACAGAGTCTTACACTCATGGTCATTTCATATATAATTTATGAAACTCGCCGAAGGCTCGTTTCATCAGATTAATATGAAATGACTACTCGTACAAGAGCCTCTATTTCTGCCATTTTACAGAGGCCAAGAAACTGACTACGCTTTTGCAAGTCAATTCACACTTTTTAGTAACGCTTCAATTTTATGGAATTACATTTTCAGATTATCTCAAATGCGTTAATCCCTATCTGGACGAAACTGCAAAGTGCAAGTGTATGATGCCGAAAGAAGGAAATGCATCCCATTTCTGCAGGTAATTTATGTATAAACCATAAGAAATCTTCAAATTGGAATATATAGAGAAAACCATGTTAGTGTCTTGTGATATCAAGCTTATCAGGCGAGACCAGAAACAAATGGCGAGGCTTACCGAGCCAGCCCGACGTGTTTCTGGTCGAGCCTGATAAACTTGATTGCAAAAGACGCTTACATGGTTTTCTTTTTGTCATGCATCTTTAGAAGATTTTAAAGTTAAGAGACTCAAACAAAGGAAAAGCAAACGCAGTTTTATTCGAACTTGCTGACGTCGCGAATGCCTTATGACCTAAGTCGGTGACGTCATTCAACCAACTGCACGTTGTTATCACGGCCTACGTCAGGATGTAGCCAATCGCCCTCAGAGTTCGTTTCTTAAGGCATCGCCTGATTACATTCGCACAAGCGCAGTTCTACGGTGACGTGATATCACATAATGTTATCATACCCCTGTTATCAGGTGGAAGTTTGCAGCAGATGCATGATAAATGAAATAATTACGCTAATAGTGCAGTGATGCGGGCAAAAGATGCAGATGGAATAGTAAACAGAGTAGACACTGGTCCCAAGGGAGTTCTCTGGTTAGGGTCTATACTATTTCACCAGACCTATACGCCCCATTACTTAGGATGTTAACGGTACAATTGTGTTCGGATCTCTCTCTCCAAGTCAGTTCTTAACTTTTATCAAACAATATTTACATTTTTAGTGCTTTTATTGAAAAGCCATATGGTAAACCATTGGAACGTAATTTAGTTTATACTTCAATAACTACATTGATTCACGCGACATTACATGAGGTTAAGTAATAAGAATTTTTGATAATGTCTTTTTGCCCTGAAATACCGTATACGCGATAATTTTCGCGGTGTTCCATTTTTCGCGGTATTTCGCGGTCACTTAGAAACCGCGAATTTTAAAAATCGCGAAATTATTTCCTGTTTCTAACCAAGTATAATCAGTAGACACAGCGATAGTATATTTTGTTTCTGTTTGCTTCGGTACATTCTGGGACTTTTCATTTCAGCCAGTTCTTTTATTAACCTGCGGCCGCAGGTAAATGAAAGAACTGGCTCAAATAAAAGTCAAGCAATTTTGTTTTTTGCGCATGTTGCTAACCGCGAAAATTAAAAATCGCGAAAATTAATATTTATGCTTTTGCCCTTTAACCGCGAAAATTTGAACCCACGAAAATTACCGCGTATACGGTATATGTTGTGATATCTCCTGAGAATCGCCTGGCAGAGGCAATTCTAATGAGATGTCACAACAAATATTTTATCTAACCACATAGATTCACTATTTCGATTTGTCTTAAGAGACTCCTTATTATTGGGGGACCCACAAATCATACATAACACAGAGGCTCCGATGGCGGGGCTGAAGCACCAAAGCCCACCATCTGGATCCGGCGCTGAGCAGTGATATCGAGCCTGTGATTTGTTTACCAAACTCAGTGTCTGAGACAGATTCTTCATTAAAATTTTGAAATTTAACATTATAGTTGCATAAATGAGTTCTAACTATGTTAAATAAGTCTCTTACAATGACTGTTTTCACACTCAAGGTTGAATAACCATTATTTGCATAAAGTAGTTCTAAATATGTTAAATCAGTCTCTTACAATAAATGTTTTCACACTCAAGGTTGAATAAACATTATTTGCATAAAGTAGTTCTAAATTTGTTGAATAAGTCCCTGCCCACCAGGCACGTGACGTCGTAATGACGTCGATGCGACGTGATGACGCCGTGTCGACGTAAGTACGACGTCATATGGACGTCATGTGCATGTTGGTGGGTACGGCACCAAAAGGAGGACTTTATCTCTGTGTTAGTGTTTGCATACGCGTGTACAGTTTTGCCGGTTTGAAAAGGGCGACACCACTGTCGACTTGGGGCGACACGGCAATCACCGAACGCTAACCAGAAGCCACGTGTTGATGTAGTGGGTCGAATGAATTGATCAGACATGACTCGCCTATGAAAGTCGAACCCACGATCCCCGGCATGGTAAGCAACTATAAAATCCACTAAGTCAGTTAATCGCTTGTGAAATTAAGCTTACATAATTATAAGTACAACCAATCGCTTGTGAAATTATGCTTACATAATAATTGAGCCACGACACAAGAAAACCAACAAAGTGGCAAAGAGACTGAGCGGATGCCCAGCTGATCTGAGTCTGCACTGGGCCCACAACCACTTTGTTAGTTTCTCATGTCGCGACTCAATTATTGAAAAACAAACTTATAATTATTTCAGTGAAGCGTGGCGTGTAGGAGCTTCTTGTGTTACCCTAAAATTGCACAACTGCCCAGCTCTACAGTTCCATCCAAATGTGACAGAGGATTTAAGCCTTAATGGGCTGAAAATTAGCGAAATTGTGGCCGTTGGAAATATGATTAACCTTTGCGGTAAGCTGCCCAAGATATTTCGAAACTTCGTTATCATTACTTTATTTATTTTAGTGTTTATAAATACATTGAAAGTTACGACGGAATTATAAAATTTGCACGTGCAATATTTTTTTCATCAGATTTTTTATGGGTTGCTGCGGATATGAGAAAAAAGATGTTATAGTTCTGAGAAGTAAAAACCTAGAGACGTTTCAGATGAGAGGGCCAAAAATTTCAGAATGGATGACATACAATAATTTCGCCCCACTTTTAGTGTCTAAGTTCCATCAATGGTCGATTATTATCCAGTGGCCGTATGTAAACTAGTACATGCGGTTCTTCTAAGTTGTTTCATGTTTTGTTTGATTGAACTAGTGAGTGTGAAGTTAAGGTTGGTCTAAAAATAAAACGCAGAAAATGGTAAGAAAGTGTTTTTCGTATAAATTGTTCTTATTGTCAAAATTGATGCTTTCGTATTATGTTGTGTGGGTGGTGATTGTTTTGGTTTGGTTGAACAACTAAGTGTCTGATAAACCAAGGCTGAACGAAGGGCGACAGTTGGTCGACAATAAACCGATTAAGTCCCCAGGTAAGCTCATTGCTGGCTATCCCAAGGCGGCACTTCTGTTTTGCTTCTTTTTTGTTGTTTTATATGTTGTTTGTTGTTATGTATGTTATTGATATATTGTGTGTGATGTTAAGGCTAGTTCTAAAATAAAAGCCCCCCCCCCACCCCCACCCCCCACCCCCAACCCCAGTAATTTCAATGCTGGCCGTCTGTTTTGGCTCTTCTTGGTTGTTGTATGTCTTGTTTGTTGCTATGTCTGTTATTGATATATTGTTTGTGATGTTACGACTACTAGCCCAGTGACCACCAACTTCGGAAATGGCTGTTCACATGGCTACTGCTGGTGGTGTCTTTGGTGGTGACATATTTCATGTTGTTGTTTTTTCCACATGGTGTCATGGGTGGAATCTGGGACTGAACTGTGTCGGTTCCTAAGAATTTTCCCAGTTACTATTTCAATTTCATTGCCTGAGGACCCTATTGTCATACTTTATTTTTATCTTTTGGCACAGATTCACCCTCAGAACCTACAACCTCTACCACACCCGGTAAGTTGGAAATATAGGATCTTACATGAGTGCTCATGTATTATTAAATTTATTAAACGAGTTGGGAAAAAGATAAGATGCGAGGCTATGCCGAGCATCTTATCGTTTTCCCAACGAGTTTAATAAATTCAATAATACAGGAGCACGACTGCAAGATTCTATTTATCATATGACACTAAACTCGCATTTTATTAGCAAATTTTGCACTAAAACGTCATGATTTCCCCGTTAGAAAAAGCGACGTTTTTATGGACGTCAACGCATAACGCCACGACGTTATTTACATATTTAATCCACTAGTGGATTATCGATTTTAATGCATGGCTTTATTACACTCTCAGATGCGCCGTCATATGATAAAAGTACCTCTAGTGATAAGGAGTAGATATTCCCTTCAAAGATAAAATTTTCAAAGATAATGGTTTCCATTTCATTTTGACATTTTGGAGGAATAATTATTCCGACAGAGCCTTTATTCTGGAAACTTACATGGGCTGTATGGACGATGGGTCTACAATTGCCATTTGAATGAGTTGATAAGTTCTGCTTTAGATGAAACAATCTAAGAAATTGTCTTGCAAAAGACGGACTTTTCCCGGATTATCCTGGGATGCAACTTAAGAGTCCAGGGTAGCTCTGACACCTATCTTGTTAATTTCTCAACACTTTGTGTATACACAATCCTCACTAAAAATAAACTTACCGATATATAGTCGATAGAATGTAGGATTTGCTCATGTATAATATGTATAGGTAGCTGCACGTAGAAAACAAGGAACATGAAATGTCCGGGTATTTTCCGAGCACACTCGTATGTATTTGGTTCGGGCAATAGCGTTGTTCGAAGGTCTCACTAAAATTGGTGTGTTTTTCTCAGTTTTAAGAGATCAGCTATGCAAACAAATATACCAAAGCTATCACTGCACAGTATCCGAACGCACTGTACCATCTCTTCCGGTTTTCATAGCGTTGAATCGAGAGTACAAAATTCTCTTATAACCTGTAGTCGGAAATCATTATGTTTTGAGATTTTATCCGGAATCTGCTGCGTCATTTATAGTTATTCAGCTTCGAAAATGTAAGGAGGTAAGTTTAATATAATCTGCTCTTCGGTCTTTTATATTATTGCCCTGTACTATGAAACCTCATGGCTTTTACAGAAATTTTATTCCGAACAGCTAATTTAACACGAGTTTGTGTCATGCAAAACCTAGCTATCATCCTAATATCAAAACTAACAAATTGTAGATCGATAACGCCTTCCGTTTATTTTAAAGATTTTTATAAAACATGTAAGAAAAGGCTCAAAATGGTTTTAGAATCATGCAAAGGGCGATTTGAATACTGTACCAATTACTATCCACCAATACACGACATTGTACCGCGCAATAAAGTAAAAGACCGAAAAGCAAATTATATTTAACTTACCTCTTTACATTTTCAAAGCTGAGTAGCTATAAATGACGCAGCAGATTCCGGATAAATCTCAAAACATAATGATTTCCGACAACTGGTTATAAGCGAATGTTTGTACTCTCGATTCAACGCTATGAAAACCGGAAGAGATGGAACAGTGCGTTCGGATATTGTGCACTGTATAGGTCTTTAATCTAAGACATTCGACCATGTTCTTGTTTACCTGAATAATTTGTACTGCTATATTTCTAGAAAAAAAAGACCAGTGGTAGAGCAGAATTATTAATATTTCATTACAAATTCTGTTATAGCCCTCTCTTAACGGGAAAACTACACCTTTACATACAGGTCATTGAAAAAGACAAAGATTAACGTTGTTTTAACACATACCATTGTACAGCACTTGAATTTATCTTTCCTATGATATCTATAACCAATGTTAGATATCAATTAATAGAATGCCTGAATATCATTAACATTCATCACATCTGAAATGCCCTTCGTATCTGTTCTTTCAACAGATACCTACTACACGCAGTCAGCTCGCCTACTCATAGCATTTTGAACTAACGCCAGTATCAGCTTACATGTACCACTAGTCTCTATAATTTAACTCAAAATATCAATTTTCAGATCAACTCATATAATGAATGTTTTCATCTTAGAATTCGGAGTCTACGATAATATTTTTGGAATGAATATTTTCATTTTATTTAGAAAACGAAAATATCTATTTCAAAAATATTATCGTATAAATATATATCGTTTTCCCTTAACAGGGAAGCTACACCTTTACATACAGGTCATTCAAAACGACAAAGATTAACGTTGTTTTTTACGAATACCATTCTACAGCACTTTACTTTATTCCTACTTGGTTATCTAGAACCAATGTTCAATATCAATTAAAAGAATGCTTGAATATCATTAACATTCATTACATCAGAAATGCCCTTCGTATCTGTTCTTTCAACAGAACCCTACTACACGCAGTCAGCTCGCCTACTCATAGCATTTTGAACTAGCGCCAGTATCAGCTTACATGTACCACTAGTCTCTATAATTTTACTCAAAATTTCAATTTTCAGATAAACTCAGTTAATGAATGTTTTCCTCTTAGAATTCGGAGCCTATCTGTACTCTCAAGCGATACCTACTATGTGCAATCAGGCCGCTAGCTGATATCAGTCTGATCAAACACTACTATCAGTTTACCATCAGTCTCCACGATGAAACCAAAAATACCACCTATCAGCTCATTTATCGGCAAAATTATATATAGTTCTTTGATTGGAAAGGCAGCAATAAAGGCAAAAAACAGGCGCCGTAGATCAGAAAACATCAGTGTATTTAATGCCCGATTTGATGTTTGGTACACCACGTCAGGCAACTAAACTACACCATGTATTTGGATTTTATCGCCTGGGTTTCCAGACTACGATCAAGCCTAGTAATTGTAGAAATAGTACATTTAGTTTCATTGCCTATCAAACCCTGTTGTCACCTGATCTTTTATCTTTTGAAACAGATACACTCTTAACATCGTCACCCTCTACCATAACCGGTAAGTTTGAAACTGTATCTGTGGCAAAAGCACAATAGGGGAGCGGTAATGATCGGACAATTGCGATTGAACGGCGCTTGCGATGTTAAACATAGGACGTATGTACTCCTTAATTGGCGCGCTGGGAACGATAATATGTTTGGAATACATATTTTCAATTTATTTAGAAAATGAAAATATTGATTTCAAAAATATTAACATATAAATATAAATCGTTTTCCCTTAACAGGAAAGCTACACCGTTACTTACAGGTTATTCACAACGACAAAGATTAACGTTGTTTTTAATGCATACAATTCTACAGCTCTTGAATTTATTCTTCCTATGATATCTAGGACCAATGTTCAATATCAATTAATAGAATGCTTGACTATCATTAACATTCATTATATCTGAAATGCCCTTCGTATCTGTTTGTTTTTTTTAACAGATACCTACTTCACGCAGTCAGATCGCCTACTCATAGCATTTTGAACTAGCGCCAGTTTCAGCGTACATGGACCACTTGTCTCTATGATTTAACTCAAAATATCAATTTTCAGATCAAGTCATATAATGAATGTTTTCCGCTTAGAATTCGGAGTCTATCTGTACTCTCAAGAAATACATACTATAATCAATCAGGCCGCTAGCTGGTAGCAGTCTGATCAAACACTACTATCAGTTAACCATCAGTCTCTACGATAAAACCCAAAATACCACCTATCAGCTCATTTATCGGCAAAATTATATATGATTCTTAGATTGGAAAGGCAACAATACAATATTGGGGAAAACAGGCGCCGTAGGTCAGAAAACATCAGTGTATTTGATGCCCGATTTGATGTTTGGTACACCACGTCAGGCAACTATACTACATGTATACCATGTTCTTGGAATTTATCACAAGGGTTTCAAGACTATGATCAAGCCTAGTAATTGGAAAAATAGTACATTCAGTTTCATTGCCTATGATACCCTGTTGTCACCTGTTCTTTTATCTTTTGAAACAGGTACACTCTCAACATCGACACCGTCTACCATAACCGGTAAGTTTGAAACTATATCTTTGGCAAAAGCAAAGTAGGGGAGCGGTAATGACCGGACAATTGCAATTGAACGGCACTTGCGATGCAGTTGTAGATAGGACGAGGGCATTCCTTAATTGGCACGCTGGGGACGATTATATTAATAAATATTTTCATTTTATTAAGAAAATGAAAATAAATATTTCAAAAACATTATCGTATAAATATATATCGTTTTCCCTTAACAGGAAAGCTACACCGTTACATACATGTCATTCAAAACGACAAAGATTAACGTTGTTTTTAACGCATACCATTCTGCAGCACTCGAATTTATTCTTCCTATGATATCTAGAACCAATGTTCAATATCAATTAATAGAATGCTTGAATATCATTAACAAGCATTATATCTGAAATGCCTTTCGTATCTATTTTTTCAACAGATACCTACTACACTCAGTCAGACCGCCTACTCATAGCAGCACGATCTAGCGCTAGTATCAGCTTACATGTACAACTAGTCATTATAATTTAACTCAAAATATCAATTTTCAGATCAACTCAAATAATGAATGTTTTCCTCTTAAAACTCGGAGTCTATCTGTACTCTCAAGAGATACCTATTATGTGCAATCAGGCCGCTAGCTGATAGCAGTCGCATCAAACACTACTATCAGTTTACCATCAGTCCCAACGACAAAACTCAAAATGCCACATATCAGCTCATATATCGGCAAAATTAAAATATAGTTCTTGGATTGGAAAGGCAACAATATTGGCAAAAACAGGCGCCGTAGATCAGAAAACATCAGTGTATTTGATGCCCGCTTTGATATTTGGTACACCACGTCAGGCAACTATACTATACCATGTTCTTGGTTTGTATCACCAGGGTTTCCAGACTACGATCAAGCCTAGTAAATGTAGAAATAAAACATTCAGTTACATTGCCCATCAATCCCTGTTGTCAACTGTTATTTTATCTTTTGACACAGGTACACTCTGAACATCGACACCCTCTACCATAACCGGTCAGTACGAAAATGTATCTGTGGCAAAAGCACAGTAGGGGAGCGGTAATGACCGGACAATTGCGATTGAACGGCACATGCGATGCAGCTGTACATAGGACGAGGGCATTCCTTAATTGGCACGCTTGGGACGATAATATTTTTGGAATAAATATTTTCATTTTATTTAGTAAATAGAAAAAAAATAAAAAAAACATTATCGTATAATTATATATCGTTTTCCCTTAACGGGAAAACTACACATTTACATACAGGTCATTCAAAACGACAAAGATTAACGTTGCTTTTAACGCATACCATTCTACAGCACTTGAATTTATTCTGTCTATGATATCTAGAACCAATATTCAATATCAATTAATAGAATGCTTGAATATCATTAAAGAGCAACTCATATAATGAATGTTTTCCTCTAAGAATTCGGAGTCTATCTGTACTCTCAAATATGTCCTTGCTTTTGCGATAAAAGGGGGTAATAACACTACAGAATATCCTTGTTTTGCGAGAAAGGAGGATAATTTAACTGCAGTATGTCCTCGTTTTTACTTTAATCGGGATAAATGACTCCCTGGTGACTCGTTTTTTCGATAAAAGAGGGTAATAAAGCAGCAGCAAGAAGTCCTTGTTTTTGCTACAAAAGGGGGAGGTATTTCAAAAAACTGGAACGCGCATGGGTACAAAGTTTCTACAGTAAGTGACACCGCCGGGATTGGCTGTTTGATACATCACGTCAGCCAATTATACTATACCGTGTTCTTGGATTTTATCACCAGGGTTTCCAGACTACAATCTAGCCAAGTAATAGTAGAAATGATACATTCAGTTTCATTGCCTATCAAACCCTGTTGTCACCTGTTATTTTATCTTTTGACACAGGTACACTCTCAACCTCGACACCCTCTACCATAACCGGTAAGTTTGAAAATGTATCTCTAGCAAAAGGACCGGGCAATTGCGATTGAACGGCACTTGCGATGTTGTAGGACGTAGGTATTCCTTAATTGGCACGCTGGGGACGATAATTTTTTTGGAATAAATATTTTCATTTTATTTAGAAATTTTTTTATGAGGCTTTGCTTGGACCAATGAATACAATTATAGCCTAAATTTCATACATCATAGAGTCATTAAGGAGCAAACATGTCGGGCTAAAACACCCACCCCTAAATCCTGCGTCAGCCCTTTGCATGAGTATGCAGATTATAATACAGATTATTAAAAATCAGCATTTAACTTTTGTTGAGAACTGAGGAGCGGAACCATTGCATGATTTTTTATCATATGACGTCGCACTTGAGAGTGTAATAAAGGCATGCATTAAAACGATAATCAACTAGTGGATTAAATATGCAAATTACGTCGTTACCTTATGCGTTGACGTCCATAAAAACGTCACGTTTATAAAAGCGAAATCGTGACGTTTTAGTGCAAAATTTGTTAATAAAATGCGATTTTAGTGTCTTATGATAAATAGAATCTTGCATTCTTGCTCCTGTCTTATTCTTTATTTCTTTATTTGCAATATTAATTGTTCTGAAATTCAGCACTACTTTTTATCTCTCACCGAAGGAGGAGTGATATAGTTTTGTCCATGTGCGTCTTTCCTTCCTTCTTTCCGTCCGTCCGTTGTCCGGACTCAAAACTAAGTAGCCACTGATAGGAATTTCATGAAACTTAAAGATATAATACTATAACGCGTCGATGAATGTAAAGTTTAGTCGGACTGGCTTCAGTAGCGCATGATTTATTGCTTTTGAATGGATTTAAAAACAATAAATTGAGTTATAATTCAGTTACCAGTTACCGTAATTTCATGCAACTTAAAATGAATATGTATCGTTATAACACAGCTGTGCACCAAAAAATCATTAGAAAGGTCACAGTAGTACCTGCGATATTGCCCTTGAATGAATTTAAGATTGACAAATCAGCCGTTATTCAGTAATCAATGAATGCAGTTCTGTGAAACATATACTAACTTTGCAACACCATAACACATCGGTGCATCATCCGTTTTTTCAGATTAGTTTCAGTATCGCATGGTATTTTGTCCTTGCATGGCTTTAAAATCAACATATTTAGTCATAACTCAACAACAATTGAATGTGATATCATGAAACTTAAAAAAAAAACAGAGCATTGTCATAACGCGGCTGTGCAATTTAGGTTTTGTCATAATGGCATCAGTAATGCGTGCTTTATTGCCCTCGAATTGATTTAACTTCCACAAAGATCCAAACTTAAGGAACCGATCTTTCTTAAAACTGAATTAAATTAGTAGCATCTATGTGCGGTGATGCTGAGGCTTTTTGCTTTTACCGGTAGTTTGGTTTCACTTATGCATGAGTAGTTGCGATTGATTTGATTAAAATTCCACAAATTCAGCTGTCACTAAATAACCAGTGAACAAAATTTATTGAACTTAAACTTAACCATTAACAACTTATCCTCACTTGGGCGGGAATTGTGTGCGTGCGGGGGGGGGGGGGGGAGTATAGATTTTCCGAATTTCTGTGTTTTCTGGTTCTGTTGATTCTTTTTTCTTTTCTTTTTTTTTTTTCTTGATAATCATCCTCAGCTTACTATGAGTCTGAAGGATGGTACCCAAACACCATCTTTTAGCTCATTTTATATAGTGAACTCTGACATCTTAAAATTTAAAGAAGTTTATTTGTCTGCAGTCAGATCGCCCACTGAACTGATAGCAATTCATGATATGGCCATTTAACGTAATTTTATCATTTAACGTTAGGTCTATAGTACTCTTAACGAGGCCAAGATATTGGCAAGAATACTGCCATAGGTTTAAGAAACGACAGTGCATTGACTGCTCGGTACACCATGCCAGTTAACACTAAATTTCCAGTTTTTTTTATTAGTCATTGGGGGCTCCTGACTACAAAGAAATCCATTGTTTATAGAAACATAACTTTCAGTTTCATTTTCCGTCAGCACCTGTTGTCGTGTAACATACTTTACTTTATTTTACGCATAGCTTCAATCTCAGCCTCTTCAACCCATACTTCACCAGGTAAGTTGGCAAAGGACACAAGGAAAACCCAGTGCTCCAGAAAAGAAGGACTAACAGAGATAATGAGGGATAATTTTATACATATTTTTTCATAAAACATATTTGTGACCCATCATTAGAACCGTCTCGTAGAGACGGTTTTAGTGAGAGTCACAACATAAGTTTTCGTTGAGAAATAAGACAAATTATCTTCGAATTATCCTCAATATCCTCTCTTATCTGGAGCTCTGAAAAGCTATAGATTTATATTTTTATCGTTTGTTTTTTTCTTTTTCTTTACTATTGACAATACTGGATGAAAAATTATTCGAAGCAGTAAATAAACGTACCTTTATGCAACAATACAGGGTCAATTATAAACGAAAGGTCGCATCGCCTTTGTTTTTCATACCTTATTCAGTTTGCATGAAAGCTGCAATAATTTGACAAAATCAAGTCTAAAATTTGTTTAAATAAAACAAAATTAAAACTGCTCACATACTTACTGATCATTCGTATTTCATATGCATTATGAAAGGGTAAAATATAGATATGTTTTTGCATTGTTGTAGCTGATAACGTAGTCGAACCAACCCCTAAACCCATTAAAATCTTAGAGAGTTCTCTCATGAGCAGAGAATACATTCAGAAAAAATAAGAACATGGGATATTCTTGGAAGTTTCGGCTACTCACACCTCATCAGTGACCCTGACAATGAATGGTGACGAAAGCCAGAGAAAAGCATACAGTAATTTTGTGTTTTTAAGAACGAAGTTAAATACTGATGCAAATTCAGTTGTCACTAAATAACTAGTGAACAAAATTTGTTGAACTTAACTTAACCATTAACAAATAATCCTCATTGGGCGGGGGAGATGGGGGTATAGATTTTCCGACTTTCTGTGTTTTCTGTTTCTGTTGAGAGTTTTTTTGTTTTTGATTTTTTTTTTTGTTTTCTTTTTTTTTCTTTTTTTTTTTTTTTTTTGATGATCATCCTTAGCTTACTATCAAGTCTGAAGGATGGTACCCAAAAACCATCTTTTATCTCATTTTATGTAGTGAGCTCTTACATCTTAGAATTTGGAGAAGTCTATCTGTCCGCAGTCAGATCGCCCACTGATAGCAGTTTATGATAGGGCCATTTAACGTAATCTAATCATTTAACGTTAGGTCTATAGTACTTTTAATGAGGCCAAATATTGGCAAGAATACTGCAATAGGTTTAACAAACGACAGTGCGTTGAATTCTCGGCACACCATGCCAGATAACACTAAATTTCCAAGTTTTTGGATTAGTAATTGGGGGTTCTCGTCTACATTGAAATCCATTTTTATAGAAAAATAACTTTTAGTTTCATTTTCTGTCAGCCCCTATTGTCATGTATAATACATTCCTTTATTTAAGGCACAGCTTTAAGCTCAGCATCTTCAACCCATACAACATCAGGTAAGTTTGGAAAAGGACATATGGAAAACCCAGTGCTCCAGAAAAGAAGGACTAACAGATGTAACTAGGGATAATTTTTATATATATTTCTTCATAAAAACATATTTGTGATCCATCACTAGAACCGTCTTCTTGAGACGGTTTTAACGAGAGTCACAACATATGTTTTCGTTGAGGAATAAGAAAAGTTATCTTAGACTTATCCTCAATACCCTCTCTTATCTGGAGCTCTTAAAAGCTACAGATTTATCTTCTTTTTATTTTGTAGCCCACCTGAGCCAAAGGCTGACAGGTGAGCTTATAGTATAGGCAGGCATCCATCGTCCGTCGTTTGTCGTCCGTCTGTCAATATTTACAAACGACATCTCCTCTAAAACTACAAGGCCCATTGTTACCAAATTTCAAATACAGCATCTATAGGCAGGGGGGAACCAATAATACTGTTTTTTATCCAAATTCCTTTGGAACTTTGCTTGCTATGGCAACTTAAAGTTTCCATTGACTTGTATGGGAAAATTGAAAATTTGCATTTATTGCTATGTCACTGTAGATATTTTGACAAATCTTTTACAGAAATGTTCCTTGAGTAGTCTTCTATAAACCAAGTGAAATTTCTATAAATTACACAGTTTGACTGGTTGCCATGGCAACCAAATGGTTAAAAAATTCAAACATCTTCTCCTCAGAAACTATGCAACCAACAAAGCTTAAGCTTCATAAAAAGAATTTTAATACTAGCCTCTATAAAATACTGTTTTTCTTGGCAGTTGCTCTAGCAGTTTGGCTGCTATGCCAACTTACAGTTGCCATTGACTTATAATGGCAAAATGGAATATTTGCATTTATTGCTATGTCACTGAAAATATTTTGACAAAACTTTTATAGAAATGTTTCTTGAGTAGTCCTCAACCAGTCTTATTAGATTTATGCAAATTGCACAATTTGGCTGGTTGCCATTGCAACCGAATGGTTAAAAATAGAAAAATATTAAAAAATCATCTACACAGAAACTATGTGGTTGATAAAGCTGAAACTTTACAGAAAGAATTTTAGTACTAGCCTCTACAGAATAATTGTTTTTATGGCAATTGCTTCAGCAGTTTGGTTGCTATGGCAACTTATAGTTTCCATTGACTTATAATGAGAAAAATGGAAATCCGCAATTTTAGCTATCTCACTGCAAAAATTTGGATTTTTTTTCTACAGAAATGTTTCTCGAGTAGTCCTTTATGATTCATATTAATTTTGTCCAAATCACCAAATTTGATTTGTTGCCATGGCAACATAAAGGAAAACTTTTCGAAAAAATATTCAAAAACATTTTCCTCAAACCATATTGGGGGATGAAGCTGATTCTTCGCATACATGCCCATGACATTAGCACTACATAAATATTGTTTTATTTATTATTGTTACCCACATGGTTTCATTGCTATGTCATTTTAAAGTTTCCATAGACTTGTATTGGGAAAAGTGCAAATTGGCATTTATTTCTGTGTAACTGCAACGTTTTACAAATGTGTTTCATCAAACTTGCTAATATTAACTAGGGCAAGCATAACAACTCAGTCAAAGTTGAAATTAGGCCATATGTACAATTAACTTTAGAGTTCCTTACCCTTGAGTGCTGAGGATGAATGGACTCAGGTGAGCTGCAGGACCAATGGTCCTCTGGTTTCTATTATCATTGACAATACTGTATGAAAAATTATTCAAAGCAGTAAATATAAGTAACTTTATACAAAAATGCAGGGTCAATTAAAATTCCCACCGCCTTTGCGAGTATGGTTAAATAAAAACAAATGAAACTACTCACTTACTTACTGATCATGCGTATTGCATATGCATTATGAAAGGGTAAAATATGCTTTGCATTGTCGTAGCTGTTATCGACGTCGACCTAACCCCTAAAACCAATTAAAATCTTAGAGAGTTCTCTCATGAGCAGAGAATACATTCAAACGCAAAGAGAACATGGAACATGTTCTCTTAAATTAGACTCATGCATTAATATCTGCTAAGCGTATTTATATACTAAGGTATTGACGATTCAGGTTTCATAAACTGTAAAACTAACAGTTCCAAATTATTTACGATTCTTTAAGGTGAGGTGGGAGTAATTCAGCGCCGCCGTGCGGCAGTTTCTGTCGCTACGTTATGTAAAGACGTCAAACGTTCCGTTTGATAAAAACAAGATGGCGTCAACGTTAGCCGCTTCTATGCTTACTCCATGGTCTGCTTACAGAATTCATGGAGGCTGAGCTTTGGGTGAAATTTAAATGAAAAAGAACGTGCCGTAGAGAAGAAACTGAAAAAAAAGTATAGTTAGTTTTCCGTGCAGAAGACTACTTTCTGGATAGCTGACAGTTTACTGTCAGTTTATTAGACGGAGTTCGCAGCTGTTGATTTGCAATAATTTAAATATAGATTTCATACGATACGAAAAGGAAATAGAAAGTGCCGAAGAGAAGAAACTGAAAAAAGTATAGTTAGTTTTCCGTGGGGAAAGACTACTAGCGGGAAAGCTTTTCTCTGACAGTTCCTCATCAGTTTGTTAGACGGAGTTCGCAGCTGTTGGGTTGCAATATTTTTATAACAAATCTCCATACGACAACAAAGCCTCGTGAAATCGAATCCAGAATCGTACAATGAGTAGTCAGATCACTGTCTACACTTCGACCACGCATTGTATACAGTTAACATGGTAACAGCAATAGACAGTCATTTTCATACCACCGGCACTTAAAATACTAATCAGCAAAATTTATGCCAAATTTCAGTTATATCTAAAATTCTTAGACTGTGCCTAGCATTTGAACAACGCCAGGCAGCCGTATCAACGTCGATGCAATGTCGTCAGAATCTTTTATCGACGTTGATACGATAATTCAAAGATCTGTTCTGTCAATAAGTTAAAAACAATGTGTCCTTTCTTTTTCCCTGCCTTTCTTTCACTTTTCTGTCTTTCATTTCTTCTTTTGGTTTCAAGTGTATATCAGAGTCGTTTTGCTGTATCTCCTAGACACTGAAGTGAATCCAAGCTGCCTATCATTTTTAGAGAGAGAGAGAGAACCGCCGAGTGCAAAATATTATAGGTTCTTTCTTGGGTCGGGTCAGGAACTGGAAAACTTGACTTGCCTACACTGTACAAACGACAAGTGGACAAGGGAATTGTTCAGATGCCATAACACATGGAACCCCGCCCTAAAGTTATCGTTTCTGAGAGTATGTCATATCGGATGCGCGTAAACTGTATGGGAGGGCACAATTGCAATGTAGTTAGTTAAGACGGCTTATGCAGAGATGTAGAGAAAAGCATTGCATCTGTCCTCATCCTGCACTTTCTCGACGATGACAAGCATGAATGATGAAAGTACTAGACAAATTTTGCCGGTAGCCTATAAAAAGCGATAGTTGATATGTGGCGCGAAAATCTAAGTAACGTTAACGTCACCATGTGCAACGTTGCCATTTCAGTCTAAAGAAACGGCAATTCGGACATTTTGTGCGCATTAGCTCGAAAGTTAAGTCGGCGACCCACAATTTTTATTGCTATAATGTAAACTTCTATCACTGTACCATACTCTGTTAGTTTTTGAAGAAAAAACTGTGTTGTTTTTTTTTTTTTTTTTTTTTCGTTTTTTTTTTCAGAATGAAGATTTTTATCCAAAAGTGACGTGCAAAAACATGCGTTTTCCATAGACCGCCATTATAACGTCGGGTCGAAAATGTGGAAAAATTGACGTTTTCGAGGTCAGATATCTTGTAAACGATATCGGCGAGCCACCTTCTTTATTACATTTTCTGAAAGAGGGACTAAAACTGTACCATATAAGGAAATATGAATAAAATCATGTGTTTTGTCAATTACTCCCACCTCACGTTAAAGTTGTTTCCCTATTCTGAAAGCCGCTAAACCATCAAGATTAATGCAAACATGTTCTTTTATTCAGAAGCACCGGCGTTGGAGTGCTGGGATCATGTTGATTCACGTAACTACGCTGGAACGCTCAGCTTGACTAATAGCGGGAAGACATGTCAGGTCTGGTCTTCAAACCATCCTCATTCTCATGAAAACAACAGAGACGAATTGTTTCCCAAAGACGGCTCAGTGGCTGCGGCACGAAACTACTGCCGAGATCCAGATGGAGAGGGCCATCCCTGGTGCTATACCACAGATCCGGCAACACGTTGGCAGTTTTGTGATGTTTCAGTTTGTAAGTATGGGCTCCATCTGCAAAGTAACTTTGGATAAATTCGAGCGATACCCTGACATTCCCCGGGCTACACGAAGATATGTACATGTATTGCTCGAGTTTACCTAGGTTATAATGCCGAACAGATGTTATGTAAATATGGCGTAATTTCTTCCATATGTGTACGACTCCCCTTCAAGACTTGTTTGATGTATCCTACACTGATGCAAGATGCTCACACTGATTACAGAATAATATAAGGGGACAGATCAGCAATATCATAGATGATTCTTTCTATTTGAAAATATATTAGAGTCCGTTCATCATTTAAGGGTGCCTCTTTTGCTTTATGTTATATTATATCAAGGGCATACGAAGTATATAGGGGGTATATAATTTTATTCTTTGTATTTTCTCTCTCTCTCTCTCTCTCTCTCTCTCTTAAACCTTTTCCTGTCAAAGAATTCTCAGGAACCGGTACAGCTAGGATTGTAAAGTTTGGTACAAAAACTGGGTATGAGCTATTCTATTGTGTAAGAGAGAATCAGTCTTCTTCTACTTATCATTCCTTTTGTTTGTCCATATCTTCTTTCTCTTAAATCAAATTTCTGTCACAGATTTCCAAGGAACAAATAAGATAAGGGTTTTAGAATGCGGTGTAAATGTGAGATGAGTCTACTTGTATCGTGTCAATTCATTCATTTAATGGTGCCTGGTTTGGTCTATGTTTTATTATACCCCGGCTTACGTACTATATAGAGGGTATATAGTTTTATCCTTTGTCTTTTTCGTGTGTGTGTGTGTGTGTGTGTGTGTGTGTGTGTGTGTGTGTGTGTGTGTGTGTCAAACCTGTCATAGAATTCTCAGGAACCGCTCCTGCTTATTATATTATCTCGGTTTGTCCATTTTCTCCTTCTTTCCAATTTATTTTGCATATATTTTCTCAGGACCCACTACAGCTAGGATTTTGATTTATACTTGGTACAAACAAAACTAGTTGTTTTGTGTGAGGGAGAATCTGCCTCCTCCTGCGTGTTTTTTTTTTTTTTTTTTTTCTTTTTTTTTTTTTTTTTTTTTTTCGTTTGTCCATTTTTTTCTCTCTCTCTCCAATTAATCATTTGTCAAGATTTGCACTGGGTACAAACGTTTTGGTATGCATGGAAAGGATCAGCTTCATTCTGCCTTTAAGTTCCTCTGTTTGCCCATATTTTCGTTCTCATTCTCTCAAATTTATTTTTTGTCGCAGATTTTTCAGATTTGATGTTTCGTTTCTGCTGTTTCGGATGAAGACATAGAAATAACGAATGAGTGTTACGCTAGTTTTGCCAATTAGAAAGATTTTTGTCGTATATTAGATAAATTTTGCTCTTTAAGATCGAAAATGATGCTCCAAATGATTTTAAAATTAGATGTAATTATAACAGATAAATTTCATATTTCCGATTTTCATGGAAGTATGAATAAAAAGGATCCCGTGCAGAGTTAACGTGAACCCCTTCGGGCGTCACTTACTTTGCACGTGACTCATTGTGTTCATACTTCCATGAACATCGGAAAAAATGAAATTTGTTTCTTAAATGATGCGGGCAGGATTATGCATTAAAATACATGGGTAATTTAATAAACGTTTTATCGGCTTCTCAGCCGCCATCTTCTCTCCCCATCCCAAGAGATTTATTACAAACCGTTCCAACGCGTTGTTTCTGCTGTTGAATACTATTGCCCGGCCCGTCAATATAGGTCGATAGACCAATTTGATGTAGTGCTATATATCTAAGCCAAGATTGCATCGGTTTTGAGGAGACATCTAGTTCTTAAATCTCTGTTTTTTTATTGGTCACAATGCATCACACCCCCAAGTCTGGTACCCTGTCCAGAATACTACCTACTTCGATAAACATTTAACGGAAACCTCGATAAACTTTGGGAACCAAGATATACACCAAGGGCCCACTTCGACTCGAACTTTAGTAGCTACTATAATTCCTAAAGTTCCAATCGAAGTGCTATGGTAGCTACTATAATGACGTCATGAACTTTCTAAAGAACTACGGAGGTTGAGACCGCCGTTACTCTAGTAGCAAGATGGCGACCGCGGAAGACCTTCGCGACTTGTGGGTGTAAGACAAGTATTTGTTTTACAAAGTTGTGTGCAAACTGTCATTTGATGAATTATAATGTTTCTTTTTCTGTTTTTGGCGTTCGATTGGTAATGCGAGTGCGCATGCTCAAAAATACTACTTTGGTAGGAACTTTAGTTCTATTCGAAGTGGGCAAAGGTTGTACATTTACAGGGAAAATCTCTGTTTTTCGTTGGTCACTATGCAGCACACCCACAAAATGCGGCCCATAGAATAACCGAAATGCACGAAGCACCGGATCGAACCTGGATTTACCGAAACGCACTTAAAATATTACTTTTCCTTTACCTCTAGGGCAGACTGTGCGGGTCGTGCATAGCTGCTTTTTCGGGTTTCTGATAGGCGATTGTCTTTTGTTAGCTGTTTGGGATAGCTTCGCGGTCGTAAGCTGGGAAAAAAAGCTGACCTCTTGGCTTTAATCCGTCTTTATTGTGTACCTGTTGGAGTAAAGTGCAAATTGTGAAAACGATTTTGTAAGTTCTTGATCATTACCTCATCATCTACTTTTCAGTCTCACATATAGAGGATCTTACACAAGTGGTCATTTCATATGGGATTTATGAAACGAGCCTTCTGCGAGTTTCATAAATTTCATATGAAATGACCACTAGTGTAAGATTCTATTTATTATATGACCTTTTAAAATGAGATTTAAGCGCCTTCAAACTGAACATTATTTCAATAAGAAAACGTATTGTTGAGATGAGCGTTGACAATGACCTTACTTGTACGCGTCAAAGTGTTATGACACGTGTGGTCATACGTTTTTTATGACACGACGTCATCCACTGAATAACAGCGACATGATAAATTAATTTTATGTCCTGAACTTTACGGCATAATTTTGGCAATAGTTCAGCTTTGCAGGTATTTTTCTTTGCGGCAGTTCAGGTATAAAATCAGTATTTTGTTACAAGCTCCAATATATCACACATCAGCATCAGTGCCTAATGTACAGTATGTATTTCATTATCATATTTGTGTCCAGATGTAAGACGAATAAATATTGGTGTCGACGGACTAATGCTTATAGCTTAAACAACATGAACTAAATGTACATTTTAAGCGATTCCTGCTGGATTCACCACCTTTCACTTTCATGTATTTCATCTTTTATATGCCGATTTCTATCTGAACTTATTAGACTACGGAATCTTCATCATCGGGATTCTGACGCTTAGCCCATATTGCCAAATATCTCGGCACAAGTAAAAGGGAATGATCAGGGTCAGAAACATTTGTTTGACAAATCCTGACAAAAGTAAACCAAGAGAAGAAAGATGCGAAAATGTTACATGTAGATAGTCGCGAGGCGGCGATTTTATCTAATATACAAAAGTCAAAATTTACTGAAATAAAACGGTGACGAACATTGACGAAAATGGTAATAAACCACACAAGAAGCACTGCTATGGTAATTGAATTACTGGACGACTTATACCTTCTAGACTCGCGAAACTCTTGCCCTGGATTCTGTTGTCGTTCATAAACTAGTATTCATTTTTGACGCATATGTCATAGATTAGAGAAGATTTCTATCCGGGAATTTCTACATGCAGCTTTTTTGTAGGTCTTAGGACTGTAGCCTTCCACGACATTCAGCTGCGTGCACACGAGCATTAACAATGTTTTACGTAATTAATTATGTACTCTAGCTTCAGCAAATGTGACCTTTACTTAACACTGAAGTAAAACAAGTGGGAAGTCGAAACTCAATTTAAGCTTTGCTTATCAATACTATATATGCATGATTATCAAAATATTTACATGCAACTTTTTTAAGTGTCCGTTCAGTTCCAACACAACGTGAGGAGAAATTGAATACGATATCTTCGTCAATGGAGACTAAGACAAAGCCACATATCAAGGGAAGAGAAACGTCAAATTCCCTTGCAGGTGAATCCCTTCTTCAAGTGTGTTGTTCTTACTCGAAAGAATGATTCCCTAAAAGTTATTTTCGACAGAGTGAATCCATTTACTCTCCTTTCTGGGCCAATTCTCTCCTTTAAGATTAGCGTTCGAGAAGAGATTCGTCTACCAGGAGAAATGCCCAGGAAGGGACAATCCCTCTTGGAAGGACTTTTTTCAGTTTAGCGCATTTCAGTGGTGTATGTGGTGGAATAGACGGTCATCTGTTCGCCTTCCAGATGCACAGCTAATCAGACATTGGTGCTTATACATTCATCACGTGCATTTCTTTAGTAGAATATATTTGACTTCTCTAATGATACGGGTTTAAGGTAATATGACTAGGGACGTTTTACCCTTATTTTATAGAAACAGGGATTATTTTGAGATTAAACAATTATGTGAACAGGGTTGTTGTTTCTTTATCTCACCGCTCATGCAAATCTTAAAAAATAAAGATAAAGCAACTCTGTCAAAAAAATTATCTCCCTTCAACCAGGTGGCATGGATTGCTGGCCAGACCCTAAGCTATACGATGGAAAGAGGGTTGTAACAAAGAATGGACGCCTATGTCAAGAATGGTCAAAACAAACTCCCCATGAACATAGCAATAACAAGGCTGGACTTTTTCCTCTTGATGGGTCAGTCGATGCTGCAGAGAACTACTGCCGGGATCCAGATGGAGAGGGTAAACCCTGGTGTTATACCACTGACGCCCAGGTACGATGGGAGTTCTGCGATATCCAGATATGTGAGTGTCATGAGCTTTATATTTCAATTGTCTACAGTTTTTGTCTCGCCTGCGAAGCAGAGGCGAGACATATGTATTGCTTTTCCGGTGTCGTCGTCGTCGGCGGCGGCGGCGTCGGCGGCGTAAACTTTTGTCGAGTTTTTGCGTTTAGGTCATTTTCTCAGAAACTATAAGTGCTAGAGCCATGAAACTTGGGTCATGCATACATCTGGAAGAGTACATTTGAAAGCCATCATCAAGGTTGAGTCTTGACCTAGATTTTACGGTTGACTGACTTCGCAATTTTTTGTCGAGCTTTTGCGTTTAGGTCATTTTCTCAGAAACTACAAGTGCTAGAGCCATGAAACTTGGGTCATGCATACTTCTGGAATAGTACAGCTGAAAGCTATCATCAATGTTGTGTCTTGACCTAGATTTTACAGTTGACTGACCTTGCAATTTTTTGTCGAGTTTTTGCGTTTAGGTCATTTTCTCAGAAACTATAAGGGTTACAGCCGTGAAACTTGGGTCATGCATACATCTGGAAGGGTACAGCTGATAGCCATCATCAATGTTGTGTCTTGACCTAGATTTTACGGTTGACTGACTTCGCACTTTTTGTCGAGTTTTTGCATTTAGGTCATTTTCTCAGAAACAATAAGGGCTAGAGCCATGAAACTTGGGCCATGCATACATCTGAAAGAGTAACTTTCAAAGCCATCATCTGTATTAAGTCTTGACGTACATTTTACTGTTGACTGACTTCGCAATTTTTTGTCAAGTTTTTGCGTTAAGGTCTGTTACTCAGAAACTATAAGGGCTAGAGCCATGAAACTTGGGCCATGCATTCATCTGGAAGAGAAGAACTCAAAGTCATCGTCGATATTGAGTCTTTATCAACATTTAACGGTTGGCTGACTTTGCAATTTTCTGGCAAGTTTACGCGTTTAGTCTGTTTCTCAGAAACTGTAAGGGCTAGAGCCATGAAACTTGGTTCATTCATACATCTTTGCTGATTTAGCTCTGTTTTGTGACAAAGCGCCAGCAGGCGAGACACCGCATTCCGCGGAATTCTTGTGTATACCTTTTTAGTGTGTCTTCATTTCCTACACATCCTAACTCTTTGTTAAATAATTTGATTGCCCGTGTTCTTGCTTTTAAAAAAAACAAAATGTATGTTTTTATTCTAAAGGGTTCCTAATTTCTGTTGAAATTTTTTCCCAAATAGAGTTGCATTAATCCGATAAGTGACGAAAATGCAAAACATAGCCTCTGCAGTGTAAAATTTTAGATATCATAATAAATTCGACAATGTTCATATAGTGACTCTTATATTTTCCGAGGCTATGCCCAGCATCTTATCGGTTTTCCTCAACGAGTTTAATAAATTCAGTATTCCAGGAGCACGAATGCAAGATTCTATATCTTATATAACACTTAAATCAATTTTATTAGCAAATTTTGCACTAGAACGTCACGATTTCGGCATTAGAAAACGCGAAGTTTTTATGGACGTCATCACACAACGTTACGACGGAATTTGCATATTTAATCCAATAGTTGATTATCGTTTTTAATGCATGGCTTTATTACACTCTCAGATGCGACGTCATATGATAAGTCAAGCTATCACATTATTCAGTCGAAAGAGATTTGAAAGTTGAAATCCCCCAAAGGTGTTGTACTCTTCCCTGTCTTTAATACGTTGGTAAACTGTTCTGCCACCCAAAGGGATTATCGTATACTTGTATATAGAATACCTGTGTATCTAGAATATTTCGGAATTGTCAATGTTAAAATGACATATGAGTTCGGATTTATGATTTGGGTGCTTTGACCACTTTCACTTCCCTACAATTACAAGGTATCGCGAATTGTTGGCCAAACTCTAAAGTATACGATGGCACAAAGGCTGTGACAAACTCTGGACGACACTGTCAAGAATGGGCAAAACAAACTCCTCATGAACATAGCAATAACAAGGCTGAACTGTTTCCTCTTGATGAGTCAGTCGATGCTGCAGAGAACTACTGCCGGGATCCAGATGGAGAGGGTAAACCCTGGTGTTATACAATAGACGTGCAGCTACGCTGGGAGTTCTGTGACATACCGATATGTGAGTATCTATATATAGTTATTTATTTTCTCCAAATCAAGATAATTTTTTGTCTTTTTCTGATTTTCAACTGATGACTTCGCAGTGACTACTAAAAAATATGTATTTTGGTCATGAGCAACACTTTGTGCCTGTCTTTACATGGTCTTCGGTGTTCTGTTTATCTCCAGCTGCGCCCGATTTACTGTTGTCTCAATGCGCATCCGAACTGCACAGCGCATGCCCAAACCTATCTGCAATGATGAATTTGGGCATACTTCATGCAATGGGCTCCTATGGTAACTGGGTATAAAGTATGTGCAGAAATTAAGTTCCTGAAGAGTAATATAACTGTTCTGTAAGGTCTTCAGAAATGATCACAGCAATGGCCATTGTATTTCACTGTCTTCTCTTATGTTCTTAGATGCTGGTCCACTTTAAACCACGATTTATCCACTGTTAAAAAATTAACTGAACTGGATCTTCTCAGTGGCATAAATTAGAGATCGTGTTCATAGTGTAATTTGCATAAATATTAAGAAATAAATTAGGTATCTGCTTTGAGCACAGCTTAATTGGGATATTTGCTGGTCATGGCTGCTTGACTTCCATTGGAGCTTTTATGGATGAGCTCATTAGTAAAGGTAAAAGTTTCTGCCTAGACCTGCCCATCACTTTGTGTATCAAACGTTATAGACTAAGTGACAGTGAAGAAGGTCTATATAGAAATGTACATCTGTCGCATAAAATTTGAAGGTAAATGAAAACATTTCTGCTGTGAAAGAACATATCATGCAGAAGGAATATTTCCCTTCCACGGTGACTACAGTGGAGTCGGGTAATATCGGACAGTGGGTAAATTCGGACATACTAATGCAAACAGTGAAAATCCAGATGAGACGGCTCATGATGAGCCGTCTCATCAGGATTTTCACTGTTTGCCCAGTTAAGTTTGTTTTAATTCCAAACAACTGACATATAAAGGAAATAATGTCACAGTCCGAATTTACCCTCTGTCCGAATTTACCCGACTTTCCTATACTACTAAAAACAAGAACTGAGATGTCTTTGTGCATTGATTTATTCAGACTTTATATACTATCCTAAAGAAGACTAGTCCATCTCGTCAATTGGACCAATCCATTTACTATTTAATCTGACTTTTATGTAGAAAACAATTGTAAATGCCAACTATGCAGACCCAGATCAAACACTGCAGAATGTATAGTCTGACTTGGGTCTGCACGGCCTCTACAGGTGAAGGCCAGATCCAGCAGATCCTGTGGTGCTGGATCTGGGTTTATACTGTTTTTCAGAAAACCTTTTTATTTTAGCTGATAAGCATCTAAATGCTATAACAGCAAGAGATTAATGACTTTTAGCATGTCAGTCCGACCACAACGTTTTGATTACTTCAAATAAGGGCTACATTACCTAGCCTGAAACTAACCAATCAGCAAAAGTCCACCGCATACAGCCGTCAGTATACCTCGTTATCTCATATGCTAGTTGGGTTGAACTTTTTGTGAAAATGGATGTTTTCCTCTTTGACGTAACAAATGTGAAAGACAGTGACCCCGTTCAAGTTAATTATCTAAGCCTCTTATAACCAGGTAATGTGGATTGTTGGACAGCTTCAGCTCTCTACCATGGAAGAAGTGCGGTAACAATAAATGGACGACAGTGTCAAGAATGGGCAAAACAAACTCCTCATGAGCACGGCAATAACAAGGCTGAACTATTTCCTCTTGATGGGTCAGTCGATGCTGCAGAGAACTACTGCCGGGATCCAGATGGAGAGGGTAAACCCTGGTGTTATACCACCGACGCTCTAGTTCGCTGGGAGTTCTGCGATATCCCGACATGTGAGTGTGTTCAGCTTCATTATTCATTTTTTCAGTTTTAGTTTTAATAGTTATACCACGGTTTGTCCGCCTGTACGAAGAGATAATCCACGAGCTTTAGCGAGTGGATTATCTCCCGTACAGACGGACAAACCATGGTATAACTATTATATACCACCCTTACCAATTAGACCTTACTCATTGGGAAATATTTCGTACTAAAGTTGGCATTTTCTGGTAAGGGTGGTATAAAAAAATTGATAATTCAGGATATTGTGTTTACACCTGCTATTCTTATTTATGACTCGCTATCTGCTGATTACTACGTCTTGCCTATTGCAACATTTATTTCGCCTGTGCGCAATAGCTTACGCACAGCGTGTCTATTTACGTTCTACCATGTTCAAAGTATTGCCTACTGTCTCCTACTGTCATTGCACATTTTAATTGCCACTACATCTGTCTGCATGTTTAACTCTTGTACGCTTGCAGAGCTATGTTAAGGTGGTTTTGGCAAAACATATTTTTTTCCACCTTTTCATGGAGGAAAACCTTGTTTGTTGTTTATTTGCTTCAGTCTACGTCCTTGGACGACAAAACTCTTCCAGAAAGGTGGCAATTCAGCTAAGATTTAAGATTCACTATGGTAATACATGTATATGGCAGAAACACAGAAGGGCAGAAGAATCAGCACGTTCGGCATAATTACTTGGGTAGACCCGAGCAATTCCAATGTATCTTTGGGCTGCTAAAAATGGGTAGGGTAGAGTCTGGTAATTTCGGACAACAGGTAAATTCTGACTCTGATAGTTTTCCTTTATATGTCAGTTAATTGGAATTAAAACAAAAATAACCGGTCAAACAGTGAAAAATCCTGATGAGACGGCTCATTATGAGCCGTCTCATCTGGATTTTTACTGTTTGCAGTGGTATGTCCGAATTTACCCGTTGTCCGATGTTACCCGACTCTACCCTAAACATTCAATAAATTTCTTCGAGTAGTCCAGGGAATGCCTGTGTATTGCTGGGGTTTAAATATGCACTAATGCCGCACGTGCCCACTGACGAATATCATTACTCCTTTTAAACACCGGCAGAATTCGAGGGTTGCTGATAATTAACGCGTTTGGCGGAATTCGGCGTGTATTTGCCATTTCGCTCTAAAACTTCGATTACCATAACCATTCTGATAATTTGGACAGATAGGTCTGAGCATACAGTTCATATCGAGGTCAGATTGCCCCTTAAGGAGCCGTATGATCAGGCTCTTTAGTGGTTGCGATTTCATCTGCATCTTTTGGAGTCAATTGTATTGTTAAACCCAACTGTTCCATTATAATGACAAATGAGCCGCGACACGAGAAAACCAACAATGTGGTTGTGCGCCCAGCGCAGACTCAGATCAGCCTGGGTGTTCGCCTAGTCCGACCAGACTCTTCGCTTAGGGCTTGAAGGGTAGCTAAGGGTCTAAGCTACCTCCATGCGGACAGCGAAGACTCTGATCAGACTGGGCGGATGCCCAGGCTGATCTGAGTCTGCGCTGGCCGCACAACCACATTGTTGGTTTTGTCGTGTCGCGGCTCAAATATGGAAATTACTTAGGTGTCCTAAACTTTAGTATTTTATGGTTCTTTTTCTTTTTCAGGTTAACGCAATGGCTGATGCTTTCTTGAGATTATACACACGTATTATTCCTACTTTCTTGAAAAAAAAACATTAAAGAAACAATCCCAACGCATAAAACTGTCGTCCAATGTTGTTGAAGAATGAGTCATGAAAGAACGTGTCAAGGCGCGCTTACATTATATATGTAAACGGGCAAAAGGAAATAATGTCTAAAGGAGACGAAATATATACGTTTTAATGATTTCAGATGATTGTGAAAATGTTAACAATTTAAGAACTTATTCTAAGGTCTTCAAAACTTCTATTGTTGAATTTCGGTGGATAAAAACATTCCAAACAAAAATACCTTTGAAGAAGGTATTGTCGCAGGTAAAAGAGTCATGGTGTTTTTAGTATGACGTTAAGGCATGACATTGCATTGAACGTCGATGCAACGTTATACAAATGTCATGTTCTTGCCGGGATCATTCCTGCTCGAAGAACTTCTAATATGTCTTTTCCAGACTGGATACGTCTTTTCAGCACCAGACTGGATACGTCATTTCAGCACCAGACTCAATACGTCTTTTCAGCACCAGAAGCATACAGCTCTCATTTTTAATGCAGTTTTAGTTATACTTCTGTTTTTGCCTGTGTACAATTAACCTACGTTTAAAAGGAGTATTCAGCATTTCTTCTGACTCAGAGTCAGAAAAAATGCCGAATGCTTTGTGGAAGAGCTGGATAATGAAAGATAGCAAGTTGTTTGCACCATGCCACTTCCGAATGATTTATTTATTAGATTGATTGCCAATTTTTGTTAGATTCATTTCAAAATCTCGCGAAAGCTTGTTCCTCTAACTCGTCTTCTTTTAAATCGAGATGCTGTACATAGGGTGCCAGTGTGGCATATTTTGTGCATGCTGCTGGTTCAAAAATCGGTAAATGTCAAGACGCTTGTTCGCTACAGTTTCCACAGAACAAGCATTGGTTCAAAGGTATTCTATGAAGAGATTTAAGGTATCGATTACAAATACGAGTAGGAGTGAAATATAGTTAGGTCTGAAAACTTAATTCGGAATACATATAGTTAAGGACAAACAAGCATCATAAATTACATTAAGTTACCCACAAAACACTAAAGTTCTTATTTTAGCTTTATATATAACCCCCTGTAACTGAATTATGACGAGCTGTATACAGTGTATAAGCGGACAGTCACCAAATCGGAAGCGACAATTGACTGTACATCCGAAAATCATTAGTGCGACATAAACAACTTGTGAGGTGAAACGGTCAAAAGCAGGTAAGTCCTTATCGAATTTGTTCTTTTAGATGCGGTTTTCGACATCGGGGAGAGAATTGGATGTACGTCACCTGTAGCATTGTCTGTTTGACATATCACCACCCAATCTCTGTGTAAAAATCCAGTTTTCCTGCTTAATCACCAGTTTTGCTTTATTTTCTGTCGATCGACACGGACAATCAGGGTTAAAAAGACTAGACTTATGGCATCATTTCTGTTAAAACCAACATAAAACCATCGCTACATCTTTATACTGTGATATCCAATAGCTGAATCCATCAAAACATTACTTTAAACAAATGTATTGCCTCCTGAATCGCACACGTTCGTCTCATTCGACTGTCCGACTAGTGACAAAAATAAAATAAAAATAGTGTTGAACGACTAGCGACGATTTTCTTGTAAATCTTATTGAGCAGAAAATGTGTAAGTAAATATTTTTACTAATGTATTCTTTATCGAAATATAACGACAAAGGAGGGTAAGAACTTCTACTGGATTGAGTTTGTTTTCAGAAGTCCAGTATGCTGTTTATATCTATCATTAAATTTGCACAGATTAGCATGGCTGGCTCAATGATTTATTCGTAAGATTCGAAATAAATTGAAAATACTGAGAGTGTTTCTGAATTTTTCTGTGTAAAGAAAAAGTACTTTGAGTGTGTTTTCCAACAGGCGAAACTAATTATAATGGTCAGACTAGCAGCTTAAAAGATATGAAAACATATTTTACAAACGGCACAATATTGTCACCTAGCTCTTCATTGATCCCCTATACTACCCTTCTACATCCTCTTTGCTCTCCCTAACCTAAATACACAGTTCCGAGCCACACACAGAAAGTCACTCAAATCACATGATAGCGTATATCTGGCCAATGCAACGATAACTTAGCACGTGACATAGTCTCACAAACAAATCGCAAGTGGTCAATATACCACATAAGTCCGTGATTTTACCTTACAGTTAATAAAGGGATGTATACCTGTTTAAAGAAAACATACTAACACCTCTTTTAATAAACTTACGCTGCTCTGCAAGAACAGAACACATCGGAAATGCATGATGCGCCAACTGTCATGTGTAGGTCATGAGGAGGCTGGTTCTTCGCCATAGATCGCCAACATTTAGTAGACATTGGCATTCGTCATTTGTTTTTCCGGCATCTTTGTGTATAAGCTTGTGAGACGTAGTAACAGTAACTAAGCAGGTGGAGCTTAGCGGCTATTCTCGGAACTATGTATTACAATGTAAGACGAGGACGTGTGCTTTCATCAGGTGCGTAATGTGGGGGTTGTTTTAGTTTCATGTGTGTGCTTTGTGTGTGTGTGTGTGTGTGTGTGTGTATGTTTTATTTCACGTCTACCCTATCTGTCTTTCCTAATTCCCCATCTCTTGGGAAACAGCTTTACGTGCCCACAGACATATACCTGAATATCTGCGGTTATAACCAACGTTACTTGTCATTTACTGTCGGAGGAGAACTTACCTGTTATTCATTTCACTTGCTTAGATAGTCTAAGCTTGTATATGAACAGTGAACGGCTCATCATGACCTTAACTGTGCACCGGACCGCTAACCCAAACAAAGAAACAAACTCCCTATTTCTACCCCACCAGCCTCGCCCTGCCCTACCCTAAGCCTACCATTTAGCTTTACACTAACAAAATCACCCAATCAGACCGAAACTACACAGGACCGAAAAGATCCGAGTTTCTTTACAAAAACAGGAAAGGTATAGATCCGAGGACAGAGCCCTGGTGTACACCTACAACGTCATGAATTTTGTAGAATGGGCCATTCAATATAACGCTGCTTAAATACTACCGAATTTCTTAAAATGTGAAAATGTATGAGAACAGTGGTAACATTTTGAAGTCCTTTTCAGCTGACATCTTTTGACATATCTTGGTTTTTTGTTTGACGGTAAACAGCTGATGTCATTTCGGGACGGTGAAATATCCTGAAACAAAAAGGAAACATGCACCATGACGAACACTAGACACAGTAATTAATGTAATGTGTGCGTTTTGATCAATGACCATCGATTGTTTGAGACATAGCACTGAGTTTGTGTTCACAGATACAGAATTTGCTTAGAAAAATTATCGACTAATAATAATTAAGGTCAAAATGTATTTTACAGGTAAGGGGTGGTTGGGGTTTACATGTAGCTCTCTTCACTTTTTATTGCATTGATGGTTGCTTAAACGTTGCCGGAAGACGGAAAATGCGAATTTCTGAAAACCAGTGGCGCATCACAAAAGTGGTACGCGGCTAGGTCACAGTTTCGATTGAAATGTTGACAGAGAAAAATTTAGTCATATGGTCATTTTTTATCAAGAAATGCTTGATAGTCTTCTCCCCAAATGATGATCCCAGTGAAAGCATCCAAAACGATATTTTTATTACCTTTTTCAAGCATTTGTTGAAAATGATCGTCATGAATGTGATATTACAATCACAACTAGTCGGACAGTTTTTGTTTCTTGATATGTCGCTAATGATTAGGTACAGTTGTAACTAGTCGGACAGTCGAATGAGACGAACGTATGCGATTCAGGAGGCAATATATTTGTTTACAGTAATGTTTCGATGGATTCAGCCATTGGTTATAACAGGATAAAGACGAGCGATGATTTTATGTTGGTTTTAACAGAAATGATGCCATAATTCTAGTCTTTTTAGCCCCGATTTTGTCGGTGTCGATCGACAGAAGATAAAGCAAAACTGGTGATTAAGCAGGAAAACTTGATTTTTACACAGAGATTGGGTGGTGATATGTCAAACTGACAATGCTACAGGTGAAGTACATCCAATTCTCTCCCCGATGTCGAAAACCGCATCTAAAAGAACAAATTCGATAAAGACTTACCAGCTTTTGACTGTTTCACCCCGCAAGTTGTTTATGTCGCACTAATGATTTTCGGATGTACAGTCAATTGTCGCTTCCGATTATACACTGTGGTATACATGGACATAAGATTTTAGAATGTGAAACGCTTGTCGTACATTTAACGCCTTGTCTATCCAAGCGCTCTAATAACTAGTCCTCGTTGAGTATATATAATCAAAATTATTTCTAGAATTGAATATACCTGTACGCGAAATACATACACCAGGATTATTTTCACATCATAGCAATTTTGCAAGATCCTCATTCTAAAGAAAACGTTTAAGAAAGCTCTGTGAATTTCTTAAATATTTGAGACTGCTGGGGCCGTTTTTTTTTTACAAAACGACTTAAGTCGTTGCTACGCTGTTGCTAATGCTAAATTTATTTGAAGGAGATTCCCTACAACTACAAAATTTGTTCTAGAGGAACAGTCTGAAAAAGACTTTTCCTCCACAGCAAATTTCATAGTTGTAGGCAATCTCCTTTTTTGAAATTAAACCTTAGCAACAGAACAGCAACCATTTAAATTGTTTTATAAATACGGCCCCTGACCCAGCAGGACACTGAAAGAATGCCTTGCACTCGCCTTTCATATAGGAATATTATAATTTTACAAAATCATCATGACTCTTAAGATAATAAAATGCTTTTGAATATGTGTGCTGGCCGAAGACTTGTCCTCCAAGAATTAGTATAGACAGCATTCTGTGCTATTCAGCCGAGAACATGACGGGTTTAGGTACGCTAGAATATATGTATGTCTTATTACCAAAATGGAACACAAATCCAAATACGACAGCTGTTTCACTAATAATGAACGCGGTATTAACTTATTAGGAAATGGGATAACGACAGTTTTTAATTGCGCATGCGCCCTTAAGTTAAGGGTTTCAAATTTGCTTTGTAATATTTACGAACTATATTTAAAGTTCTCAGAATTGGTTGTGGGTTACATTTTGTGATAAGCTTCCTAAAATTAGGTCACTTTATCCCTAGTGACACCATTAAGTCTGATTAATGCTATTTCCGTCTTTTGATACCCTCTATTTGTAAGGTGTATGTATGTATATACTTAATAATATTCAGATGTTTGACAGAAGTATAAATATACTCAACATCAAAAGAAACGCATATTTTAGTGTCTTGTTTTGCCTCATTAATTGTAATGATATTTTACTTTTAACTTAGTACTGAGATTTACCTATACATGGCCATAAGGTTTTTTTTCGCATTTTCTTGTCACAGTGCAATTCTTCGAAAAAATATGAAGATTTTTGTCAAAAAGCATAAAATTCTGGCTCAGAGTGGCAAAAAATAAATTATCAATATGATTTTGCTGCACATGAGTTCAGCATGAGAAACCAACTGGAAAACGGTATAAACTTTTAAAACTGATTGTTATACAGTTAAATCGCACATGCAAAAAATCTGCATTTTCCAAAACTTTCAACGTTTTTAAAAATTGTCTCAATCATTAAATTATTAGAAAAATCTGGTAATTTGGGATTCAAAGTGAATAATGCTATGGGCAAAGGACCTGTTCAAAAAATTTTTGGTTTGAAATGAGCACGAATTTTGCTCACTTCCGGTTTGAGTTACGAAATTTAAAAGGCGATAAAATTTTTCACTGGAAAAACATCTTGTCTCCCGATTCGCCTACCGTTGACTGCCCTCTATAATACAGATGCAGTATGATTTTCATTCAATTTTGCCCTGTGATTTCAAGGATCCAGCGCCCAAATGTTCAATCTGTGGTTGCATTATTGGAAGGACGTACAGGGTTACTACCAATTGTTAGCATACTCCATTTGATTGTGAGCCCTTTGTCTTTCACTTAACCTATATTGGAATCCATTTCCAATTCGGTTTGCTGAAAAATCACAAAAGTTTCTTTTGCTATTGCAAAGCTTGCTTACTTTACGGGATTTGCATAAAGCGGCATAACTTTGTTTGTAACGATTAACCAATGCTGAAAATTCTTGATGATGTTTCTGAGACATTTTAGCGTCCTAGATAAAGAGAGCATCAGTCGAGTGCTCCGGAACTGTGTTCCGAAACGGTGCGCACTGTTCCAAACGAGAAGGTGGAGTGGACAGAACAAATAGTCAAAACAAAATGGCGGACAAGCAGACAACACAGGAAAATATATGAAGAAGATGTAACTCTAAGCTTGTATGATAAAATTTGAATTGTTATCCTTTAACATTCAGGTTGCATCCCTCAAAATATCGTCAAACAGAAGAGAATACGCCACCATGTCATGATTGCTCAATAGCCGTGCATTCGCTAGTTTCTTGCTCGTTTGTTATGCTCGTTTTCGGATTTCTAATAACTGTCCTGGCAGAGTGCGCACAACCCTATAGAGCATATCCCTGACGTCTGATTGAATAACGTCCAAAAAACGGCGACAGTGTATCATGTAAAGACGGTCGGAAACTCGACGTCGTTATAAAACGTCGTTTCTCACTGGCTTGGCTTAAGTTTGAGTTATAAAGGTCCAAGTGCTTTAGACTTGCGTTATGAAGATGCTCGCTTTGAGTGTAATTTAGTACATTTTGAAATGGTGAAAATGTGTCAAAGGTGCATTAGAGTAGGGATAACTGTATTGTAAATTGTCATTTTGGGAGATAAATCGTCAGTTTAACGGTGGAACACTGCATTTTACGGCGACGGGTTACCTTTGCGACCATAAAACAGACGATTTACCTCTCAAAATACAAAAGTCACTTATAATATAAACCGACTAGATGTGCACTGATGAGTAGGCTTACCTAAACAGCGACGCTATATCTAATTAAAAACTCTGCAATTAATCATTAACTGACCTTCCAGATATGTACCAGAAACATGATATATTTGTACAACTTCTAAACAGACATAAGATATATTATCTGGACGCCTTCTTAGACACGCGAATTGCAACGTAAGCAGCTTGAGTGTCTAATTTTGATATATCTTTCAGCGAATATCAAGTTTTACGAACTAGAATAGATCCTCTGTCCAAATACAGCATCTGATTCAATAAAAGAGAGGCAGCTTTTAGCTAACTAAGAAATTACCAAACTGTAACTGAGCTAGGTAATTAGAGATAAGCTATTATACCGGCGGCAAATGTACTTACCTTATTTTTTCGGTTATAAGACGGAGAATTTTTCCCTTCCAAACAATTAAAAAAATCTAGATCCGTCAACCCTCTCCCTTCCTACGGTATTTACGATCTCGCCCGATAACACTTGATTATTTCAAAATAAGTTCTGAATACTTATATCCTTTTGAAGCAAGGAAAACACCAAAAGGAATCATTCGAAAAAAGCAAGCAACCACTTCTTCGACTTATTCTGTTTTCAGCTGTCCATGTTGTGCTAGCAGCCCCGGTACACTGTAGCTTAGTGGGTTAAGCGCTGGCCTACTGACACAGCGACACCGGGTTCGAGACCCGCTTGAGGCAGAAATCTTTCCTACCGTATACTGGGTTCCATTGCACACTTTAATTATCACTGATATGACTGGAATTCTGTTGAAAATGACTTAAAATCGCAACTCATCAATCGATCCATGTTTTGCTGTCAATGTCCACCTCTTACCACTCCTCAATATTGTCTTCCTATCTCTTCTTTCCATTTCCGTTTTGGGTTCTTGTTTTTCTCTCCTGTAGAATCGTCTTTGCTAAGGTAAAAGACCTTATGATGAGATGAGATAAATGGATGACTGAAAGACGCGATTCTAAGTCCTTTCCAACATTATTTAAGTCATATCAGGACGGTGGAAATCTGATTATCAGAAGCTGTGTACATTGGGATCCCGATAGGGTTCAAAGAAAGAATTTCACATCCGGCCGGATTCGAACAGGGGAACGCTAGATCAACAGGCCAGCGCTTAATCGAGTAAGCGGGACTCCTTTGCTGTGGTAAACAACATTAGTTTCCATTTCTTGACCATAGGTAGAAGTTCCAAGAGAAATAAGATGACAAAAATTCGTGGCGAATATGAAAGGCCTGCTCTGGTTTTGATATATACAGAATGTGTGCGTTAAGTCGCTGCGTGGTGTATCTTTCTGGTGTTGACTGGTCTAACAGTGCCGTAACACTTAAAATAATTGAATTCATAAACTGCGTAGATACAGATGATGCGGCTGATAATGAGCCGCCTCAAATGGATCTCACACACTGTTTGCCTTCTAGTTTTTAATATTCAATATGATGTAGCTTGGACAAAAATAGTTGCTGAAATTTTGCAGACGTAAATTTTGTCGTCTGCTTTTTGGCGCTTTAAGGACTAGAGAGATGTCTATAAGTTGTACTCCGCATTATTATTGTATTTTTCCATTTAGTATTTTATCATCTTAGTAAACATGAAGAACTCAGGGGAACATTGCTATCATTTTTCTATTGATGATTAATTTGCTGAAAAGGGACATTTCTCCTGAGATTCCATTGAAGAAAATAAATATTTCCTGTTTTTTTGAGCCTTTAGGAAAAAACGGTCCTTTTCATATTGTTGAAGGTCTATATCAGATCAAATGTTTTGCATGCAATGAGTATAAATACAGTTCCTGATTAACCTGCTGGGTCAAAAATTGCTTCGTTCAAACCATTCAAACACAACAGGGCTAATAGTAAAGATCCAGATGAGGCGGGTCATCGCTGTGTGGGCAAATTCAACTATTTTCATTTCTTGCTTGCATTTGAGCGCTATTGCATTTCAACTGTGGCGTGTAACTTTTTGTCTTCAATGCACTCAGTTCATCATGGAGAGAAACCGGGGGGGGGGGGGGGGGGGCGGGAATCTCGTTCCCTTTTCGTTAGAAGTTTATACAAATGTGTGTCTGCATGGCAATCTTTGCCGTGGCAACATGACTTTGAATTACCATGATCTTCATTCCGAATTTACAAGTTTATCGACCTCATTGGCTCAAAACTTGAAAAACTAGAAAATTTGTTTATGAAAAACTATGCCCCAACCGTATGCTTGTCTGTAAAGACGGTTGTTCCTATATAAAATGCCTATTACGAAAACGGGAAGTAACTCAACAGAAAATTAAGGAAATATGCTCAAAAAGTAATCAGCCATCTTCACCTTAGTCTGTATGGCAAATACAGATATTTCCTCACAAACTAGTTACTATACAAAATGCTTTGTTTAAAAATGAGCAATAACTCAACCAAAAATTTAGATATCAGATAAAACTTCATATAGTGTATGTTTGTCTGTATAGAAGGTTGTTCCTGTATACAATGCGTATGTCCGAAAGAGGGGAAATGCATTTGTCCGAGAATAAGCAATAACTCAGCCGAAAAATTACAAAATATGCTCAAAAGTTAAGTTATTCATCTACATCTTAGTCTGCAACTGTATGCCAAATATAAGGAACTTAACATAAGCGATTTTTCACATATTTTTTTCACAGCTTGTTCCTATACAAAATGCCTATGTCCGAAATAGGGGAATAACTCTACCGAAATTTATGAAATAGGCGTAAAAGTTATTTAGTTCATTAACACCTTGGTCTGTAACTGTATGCCAAATATAAAAGATCATACATGTAGCTTCAGATATTTTGTTCACAAGCTTGTTCCTATACAAAATGCCTGTGTCTGAAAAAGCGGAATAAACTAAGTCGAAAATCTACCAAATATTCTCAAAAGTTAATCAGTTAATATACACCTAGGTCTGTAACTGTATGCCTAATATAAATATGCTAGCTAAAGGGTTTTTTCTGATATTTGGTTCACAAGGTTGTCCTATATATAATGACAAAGTCGAAAAAGGGACATAACTCCTGAACGAGAAGACCGAGAGAGGGAAAAAATACGGGTCAGCTTATTTTTCATGTACATGCCACATAAATTTTCAAGATCCTAGCATAAACGGTTCTTAATTTTCCAGCTGCCAAAAAGTGTTACAGTCGGACAGACGGGGCGGATGGACGGACAGACCCAAACCAACATGCCCCCCTCTCCGAAGTTGGGGTCATAAAAAAGATTACTGTATCTGTTTTTTAAATTTATACCTTAAAATTAAAAGTAAAGGAATTTTTCGCCACAAGATAAAGAGGTATAACTTGTCAGATTGCGTCCTATATTAGCATTTCACTCATACTGCATGGTGACTCTGTGTCATTTATATGAAGGTATTTTACAAGACATACGTTAATTTATGCATACCCATGAGGATACAGAACTATTGATTATACTTGTTAATACTTTTAACGGCAAATTAAAAAAAAATCAACAAAAACTAGACATTATTTTAGAAAGTTCTTCCGTTCCTAAGTCAGAAAACCTGTCAGAACGACCTCACTGAACGACCACATTAGTCTGTGCCTGATCGATATTACCAAAACGATATAAATATATAAAATATATATAAGAATCACTAGTAACTGATATTTCAAACAAAATTTGATCAAATAATAAGAATTTAATATCCTTAAGAAAGTAATTGTAATATCCTAAATTGTAATATTCAAAAACATTTGGCAGAAACTTTAGGTGTACAATGAAGATTTTACTAGTTGTCATGGCAGCAAATCCTTTTGGAGCTTTTTTTAAAAAAAAATCATGATTTTTTTATTTTTTGTAATGAAGCATAGCTTTGGAAAACCCCCATTTTCTCTATTTACTGAACAACGGTTCAACAACCCTATAAAAAGCATATGAGCCGCGACACGACAAAACCAACAATGTGGTTGTGCGCCCAGCGCAGACTCAGATCAGCCTGGGCATCCGCCCAGTCTGATCAGAGTCTTCGCTGTCCGCATGAAGGTAGCTTAGACCCTTAGCTATCCTTTGAGCAATTAAAGAAGAGTCTGGTGAAACTGGGCGGCTGCCCAGGCTGATCTGAGTCTGCGTTGGGCGCACGACCACATTGTTGGTTTTCTCGTGTCGCGGCTCATATATTACTTTCCAGTTTCGCTAAGGATTCTCAAGAGTAATGTTCCGCTTAGCCAAGTAATCATCAATAAAAGAAATTTGCAAAGTTTAAAAAGAAAATCAACCAGTACTAAATGCACATGCTTTCGCCAATAACTGACAACTGACAACTACCCTTCTTGAATCAGCAGAAGAAGAAACGAAAGAATGTGGCCGGGCCGGTTATCGAACCTGGGATATCTGGCTCTTGAGTCAGACGCACTTCCGACTGCGCTATGCGGCCCAGCACTTGCATTAGTGTTCAAGCTCTGTAAAATCGTTTTAAGCTCCCAAGAAATCTATTACTGACCGTGTTATTGTTTGCTGTGGCCGACTGTTTGTACTCTTCCAGCATTTGGTTCGTTTCGTACGTTTGTTTCGTGTTTTTATTCGTATTAAAAATATAATAGGCAGAAGAGATGTTATATATACCTTGTATATTAATATTTGGAATAGGCAAGCTTGATGACCACCTACCTGGGAGTCAACTGTCCATTTCGCTATCCGCTTGTGTCTTACTAATTTTGTTGTTGCTTCGTGGCACTACTTCCCGTTGGATGTTATGGGTGGGAGGTGGAATACTAGATTGTAGCAGTTCATAATCATTGCCTATTTACGCTATTTCTCAATATCGCAAATTTATCGCACCAAGCGTACTATGCACGCCAGATAAATGCACTGACCAATATTTACATATAACAGGTTTTCTCATGTCACGTCCCCAGAATTAAACTAAGCTGCAAAATATTTGACACTTTAATCAGAGTTAGATAAAATATAAAAACCTGCTCGACCATGTAGAGTAAGATATATTGCTGATAACTTTCAAATACATGAGTTAACAAACACAGTTTAACAGCGATTAAATTATGTCAGTGAAATCAGTGAGATCCGTCGGGTAGACGCATGAAATTGAAATGGTAAGTTGTGCTTTGATAACTATCCGTATTCGTGACAGCAAAATTGTTCTAAAAAATAACAGACTTTTTTATTTAAAAATTACTCTGCAAAATATTTTTGAAAAATATATATTAATGATATGAATTAAAGCTGTAATATTTCATTTGAAAAAGGTGGATATGATATTATCAGTTCGCAAGTGCTTGATAATATAAAGTTCAAAAAGTAATATGCTTGAAGTAAAAGATCTCTGTTAGCTGAGAATTTGACCAAAACTGATTAAAAAAGTTAATAATTTAAAAGTTTTTGTTATTTCAACATTTCATACTCTGGTTGTCATTATTGTGAGTTTGTGACGTCACACGGTCATAATTAACTAAATGATTTATGGGAAACATCGTTCAGAGTATGCCTTTTTGGTATAAATGCAATTTATTTGTTTTCTGCGTAGCAGTAGTTTTTAATTTATTAGATATTCAAAATTGCGGTGCCCATGCAAGCTGAAATACTTCCAGTACGTTCTTATCTCTTGATAGAATTTGTTCCTGAAAATTGATTTGTGGAGACCTTAAACATCAGTCATGTATTTTATTATATGAGTGTTTCACTTTAATTCGTAGTGCAAAATACGCAGGCCATTAAGTATACAATTAGCATGACTACTAATTGGTATGACTTGATGTTTCCATCTGTCGGTACATCTATTTCTTTTCTTTCCCATAATATTGAAAGGTCGTTTTGGCACCGCAGGTGACTTTGCAACAGTCCCCTCACTATCCGCTCTATAATTTTGCTTCGTGCCGCTTCTTCTTTCTACCGTTTTCCCCTTTCACTGTAGAACACTGTAAAATTGTCTTTGCTAAGTCTCAAGACCTTGAGATGATGACAAACCATATTGTTTCCGTATCTTTACCATGGTCGGGAGAAATCCATTTCCTCAAATGGCTACTTGAAACTTTCTGCATACATCCTCATTAGTTCGGCGGTCCTTATACGAGATGTTCAGTTACCTTCGGCAGCATCTCACAAAGGTCTGTCATGGTCTTCGATTCACATGCATACAGAAATATGGAGAAATTCATTTTCCTCAAATGGCTACTTGAAACTTTCTGCATACATCCTCATTAGTTCGGCGGTCCTTATACGAGATGTTCAGTTACCTTCGGCAGCATCTCACAAAGGTCTGTCATGGTCTTCGATTCACATGCATATTGAAATATGGATATGACAAGGGAGTGCATCAGTTTCACCATACAGCCCAGATTTATGTTTTCATTTCTATGAATTGGCGAAATATATGATAGCGCTGCAGTAGCCTGTGCAAACCTTGAGACAACCTCCGGTTTTCAGCCAAACCAACCGAGACAGCTGCATCGAGGAAGTACGTTTGTTTAAAATTCCAGTTTCTGACCTTCTACCTGGAGCTCACTCTGATTGCCATTGGCGCTACTTGTCATCAGTTTGGTTTCTCAGAACTTATCTCCCTTTAATATCTTCAGCAAGTTTTGTCGAGACTTTCAGCTGGGGCTTCTAGTTCCTATTCTTCATCAACGTGATCGTCACTGTCATCGGAAAACCACAGATTGCTATATAGTTCTGCCGCTTGTGTCATGTTCTTATAATGCGTCAGACATATTTTGTATTTGGCGTAAAAAAGGTGCTATCATAAAAAGTGTTCTCCATAAAGTTTTGACAAGATGTTTTTGATTTTGAAAATATGAAAACATATCAATTTATTTGGAGGAGATGAAATTCCGACCGTTTTTGCCTGATTTATGTCCTTTTGCAGAAGTTCTATCCTATTTAATGCCTGGTTTATGTCCTTTGGGAGAGGTTCTATCCTATTTAATGCCTGATTTATGTCCTGTTGGAGAAGTTCTATCCTATTTAATGCCTGATTTATGTCCTTTTGGAGAAGTTCTATCCTATTTTAATAACGAAGGGCAAAAAACAAACTGGTTTATAGATGTGGCAACAATTAACGTCTATTTTGTCAGTTTTCCAAGAAAGCTTTTCCCTTCAGAGTTATGTCCCTTTTGTATTTTTGGTAAAAACAGTTTGTAATCAGTAATTCTCGAAAACCCTTCGTTTTATACATTTTCTTGAATTTAAGTATGCGACCACGTATTTGTATGAAACGTCCTTATGTGCATCAAGATTAAGATTTCTAAATACTTACACCTTTTGCATGAGTAATGCCCTTTTATTATTTTTACCCTGTGTTAAACAGTTTTCCAGCGAGCTTCGAATTTATTCAAACATTTACAGGAAGAAAAGAGTTTTCACATGTTTCAGTTTTTTGCAAAATGCTTTTATTGCTTAGTTATGCCCCTTTGTAGTTTTCAAAAAAACAGATATTGTTTGATATTGGTACTTTTCCTTAATAGCTGGACTGATACTTTTGAAACTAAAACTAGAAATGGGAACCATACCCGATATGTAGGTGCGCTTTGAGTTTAGAGTTATAAATGCCTCTTCCTGATAACTTTTGAGATGTTTCGGTCCTTCTATGCTCAGGCCTCGAGGTTATAAAACTTTTTTCATGCTCAGCTGAGTTGAGCATGAAATTTTACCTGCTAATAAATAGCAAATTATTGATAAGTACACTTGTTTTCTTGCTCAGTTAAGCGGAGTATGTAATTTTCTCTGCTAATGAATATGAAAATGCCAACATTAGTTGGCATTTTCATATTTATCAGCAGAGAAAATTTCATGCTCAGCTGAGTTGAGCATGAAAAAAGTTTTATAACCTCGGGGCCTGATTTCTTTCAGATTTGGTTCCTCAAGCCAGTATACGATTAAAATTTACATGAATTGTTTTAGTTTGGCCTGGCAGGATCTTATGGATGAGTTATATCTGTTTGTTGTGTTAATAAAGTGTATGCTATATATAAGTAAAAGTTTATGATAAAGCTAACTCACTTACTGCTAAATGCGGGGAAAATTCACTAACCTTGCTAACTGTCACCCAAGTTAGATTTGTCGCGAGAATGCATTGTTGTGTGTGATGTGTGTGTGTGTGTGTGTGTGTGTGTTCGATAGAGAGAGAGAGAGAGATTAACGAAAATAACTAATGACCAAAGCTCTAGAAATTGGCGAGAGTTGTGTAGCACGTGCTAGTATCATATACATGTATGTTATATAAACTATGCAAAGTAAATATAGCAATTGTTTTGTATGTGCAAGATCCGCCATTTAAGGCGTTTATTATTACTTTATTGCATCAAAATACAAGCGCCGATCGCCCGAGATGGATTGTCAGGTGGTCTGTACTACCGTGACGTCAATTTTAAAACCACTATAGGTAACGGGCATTTTTGATCATGTGCCAAAGCCAAAATCATAATGATGCGGGTGCGTCGCTGTGAAAATAAAGAAAATCGCTTTAAATCATTTGAAAATGCTACGAGTTTGAGGTTTACAAAGTTTGAAAATTTGACGTTTACCCTCGATTTTACGTTATCGTCTTAAAAACATTGTTTCTAATCAGTTCTTTCGAGTGTATGATTGTTTGGCATCTACCTATATTTTAACGTAAACAATTCTGAAAGAAAATTCTTCCCAGTTACTTAGCATAAACCGAAAGTCTTAAACTAACGTCATCATTATCTCACAGTTACGTTGCATTTCGCCGAAGGTTTCATAGTTATATTCATCATGCTATGATCTTTAAGTTGAGCCTATTGTTTTTCTCATGTTTTGATTCTCCGCTGAACTGAAGCACCCATAAGTCATTGCACTTTGGACCGAATTACTACGCTTCGACGTCAGCGACGCATGCTAAGATTCTTCAGTGGTTAAGCTGAATCACATCTTTCACTCAACCAATTGCGCCTAAAAATGATGAGAAAGACGGTACATAAAACTCACATCTTACCACTTTTAAGTTCCTCTTAGTGGGTGGGAATTTCGGAAACCGACCCCTTCCACGCTCATCGCTTTAAATTTCCTGAATATCGATGTAAAAAGATGGCTCTTGTAATTTTATAGTATAATTTTGCTCAATATTGCGCTTGACTGATGTGACAAATCGCAAAACATGAAACATTGCTGAATATATTTTGCATAGTTTTTTATGTTACATTATTGATCACGCCGGACATTATGCTCAGTTGTTTGAATGATACCGGTTGCAAAATCATTTAAATTGTCTGTAACATGTTTTAACTTTTATAAACGTTAAAAAGCGGACGATAAACTTAAGTATACAAAAACATAAGATATGTCTTTCGTCCAAGCTATATCATACTCAGAATCCAAAGACTTGACGGCAAACAGTGCACTTCCAGTTCATTCGGCCCATAAAAAGCTGTTTGGTATGGATCTACGCTGTTTTAAACATCATTTCTTTTATAACGCTGTATGTATTAACCAAATACATATTCGTTCTGTCATTTCTGGTAATAACGTCCCTTTGAGTTGCATTAAGTTTTCTTGAATAAACTTGCCAGTATGTTTTGTGTTTTCATCTTTGTTTTCAGAGACAAATATGTCATTGGATTTGAGCAACACTATACGCTTTTCATCAGAGGAATACTTTGAATATGAATGTTCTCCATGCAAAAATGATAGTGAACACAAAGAAGCCATCTTCTACTGTTCAGATTGTGGAGACTATCTGTGTCGCTCATGTGAGGTTCTGCACAGACGATTTTCGAGTACCCGTAATCATCAAGTTGTGCCTTGCAAACAATTACCATCTAAACGAGACATAACTGGTCCATCCTCGCAAGGAAAGGTATTGTGCACTTGTGGTTTAAATGGAGTTACTGTTTACTGCAAAACCCATGATGACGTATTGTGTACTGACTGCATAAAACTTAGTCATAGAAATTGTAAATATTTCAGTATTGATGAACACTGTAAAACTTTCGAAAAGAAGCACGCCGATGTTACTCTTTCACATGCAAAAGAATTAGAAAAACGTTTGGAAAAATTAAAAAGCTCTGGATCCAGCGGGCTGCAAACTTTATTTACACACACAGACAGCTGCAGAGAAACTATTACAACTTTTAAACGTGAACTCGAAACTCAGTTAGACAGATTAGAATTAAAATACTTACAGGAAGTCGAAGAAAGAGTACTTTCACAACAGAACAGTATTAAACAACAAATTGACGTGTGCACGGCTGGTCTTCGTACGCTTGATTCCTACCAACGCTGTTTTCAGACATTTACTGGAACATCCGATCGTCGCAAAATATTTGTTTGGAATCTTAGACTGCCAAAAATATTAAAAGAATTAAGAACTACTATTACCGATCTGAGTAATGAGTCATTTGAACCATATATATCATTCACTGCCAGTGCGCGGCTATTAGATACGGAGGCGAATAGACTCGGAATTGTTGTAAGCAAATACCATCTAGAAAGTCGCAAAATCATCACTGACATGACTGTTAAATCTTTAAGAGCAGCGACTGTCAAAGTAGCGTCAAATAAGTATTGTCCAAATATCACTGCTTCAGCTTTCATGGCTTATGGAGAACTGCTATTGTGTGACTATAATAACAAATGTTTGAAAGTGTTAGACTACACATTTGCAGTGAAACATGAGTTAGACTTACCAGGGAAACCATGGGATATAGCAGTTGTCGACGACAGAACTGCAGTAATTACCATACCAAAGAACAATAAATTACAGTTTGTTCTTGCTTTGCCCACTCTTCATTTGGAGCGCTTTATTCAGTTAGACAGGGAGGTTTGGGGTGTAGAATCTTATAAAAGTGACTTATACGTTTGCTGCCATAATTGTCCTGGAGACGGGGAAATACGAGTATATGACTTTAATGGACAATTTAAGAAAGTACTAGGTGACAGTCGAAACGGCAAAAACATCATGTCATCCCCAAATTTTATTAAAATTTCTACAACAGGAGATGTTTACGTTGCAGATGAAGATCTAAACACAGTGATACGCATTCAAAATGACGGGGCTTTCGTGGACCTAATTCCTGATAAGACCCTGCAGAAACCATGTGGGATGTGGCTTGATGGTCAAAACAATATATTGATTTGTAACTCTCAGGCTAATAACTTACAGGTATATGATCAACACGGGAATAGGCTTCAGACTCTTCTCACAACAACGGACGGTTTAATAACCCCACAGACAGTTAATTACAGCCACAATGAGAACATGGTTATCGTTAGTGGTGCAAACGGTGTACTGTTTTTGCTGAAGATGGACGACTTTCAGCAAACGTTTGACTGGGAGTATTTTCAGGTGTGAAAACTGACTAGATGTACTTATACATACATACATGTATTTATTTGACTGATAAAACTATCCAGTAAAGCTAGTTAAAGCCCCGCAGCAATATTTTACTAACCATTCCATGGCGGTACTCTGTTGTGATTCCTCAGTGTTGTAATGTCTGCTTATCTATTGTCTCTAGCAGACTGGTCGTCTGAATAGCTGCCCATTCTGAGCTCGATTTTGTTTTGTTTTGTAATTTAGAATATAAAATAGGTAAAAATAGATGCTCTGCTGTTTTTAATTAGGATAGCTGAATGACCACCTGTTTGGGAAAGAGCTGCTCATTCGGTTTACCATGCATGTCTTTCGTGAACTTTCGTCCATTTGTGTATGTGTGTGCTTCTTTCCCTTTTGGTTCAAAGGGCTGGATGTGGGATTTGATCGTTTTAATTTCTGATTATTGCCTATCATTTTACATTGTAATATGTGTCAGGCCATTAAGTCTTAAATATTGAATATCAAGGCAGCATGCACATTTCGTTTGAGCAGCAAACAATATAAATCTAAATCAAAACTGTATGTGTTTGTTATATCTGTTTTCTGTTAGTTTTGTTGTGGTAGCTTGGTGGCCACCTGTCCATGAAAAATCTATTCATATCTTGATTTTGATTTTGTGTTGTCATTTATAGTGCTTATTCCCTTTCAGTTTGCTTGTGTGGATGGGATGTGGCATTTCCGATCATTTTTAGCTCGCCTGAACGAAAGTTCAGGAAGAGCTATTGTTGTCACCCTGGCGTCGGCGTCGGCGTCGGCGTCCGCGTCCGCGTCGGCGTCCGAAATGGATGTTTTGGTTAAAGTTTTTTTATGTGATGGGCAATGCGCTGCAGGCGAGCTATCCTGTACGCGGACAGGTCTTGTTATAATTACTTATCATTGTTCTGCAGTGCTTGCAAACGCCTGAACTTGTTAAGCCAGATATTCGGTTTGTGACGAGTTTTTGCTTAACCTTCGCTACAGCTTGTGTTATGTGCAATGTTCAGCGTGGCAATCGTATTTCATCTCCTCATGTGTCATCATAGTACAGTTTATGTTTCCTGAACTTTGGACTTACGAAACAACTCAGACCTTTGAATTCGGAGTTTCATTACTGTTCAGATATTGTGGACTCAGCTCTTGTTTAATTAATGTTTTTGGAATTACTTTGACTGTCCATTTTACTTTTTTGGATGGGTATGTTCTGCGTGCAACACCATATGGTGTATAAATTTCGTGCAAGAGCATCGAAAGACATTAAATGTAAACGTACATTTACCAAATCGAGGGCTCAGTGCAAGACTGGTCTAACTCAATAGTTTTCACAAATTCACTTTTTGCAGTTTTGAAAACTTGATGGTCAAATACACATTCTTTGAAAATATTAAGATTCATGTTTTTGCAAAAAAATGCTTTTATTCCTAATTTAAAAATTGTCTAGGAGCCAAATGAGCCAAATCTTTAGCGCAAGACTAGTCTAACTTCAATGAGACGAATTTGATTTTAAAGAGCATACTATGGATAAATGGCTAAGTTTTCAGTTTTATAAATTTAGGTACAAGTTCTTATAGTCTTTAACTGTTTATAGGTCTAGGTACAGTGTATTTTCTTAACACTTTAGTAAACAGTTTTTCGGTGGTAAAACATGGAATCTTTTCATTTCAAAATATTTTCCTCATTTTTCTTAGTGCAAGACTAGTCTTTCTTGAGATAGACTAGTATTGCGCTAAGAAAAAGTGGATTTGAAGCTAGGCTAGTTTTGCACTAACAAAAAAAAAGTTATATAAATTGTCCTTTTTAAATGTTTTAAGTTGTTAAATAGCTATTTCACAGCTCATGCATATTGAGTTTTTGCCTTCAAACTGTAAAAATTGTCAAAATTTGTTTTATAATGCACTTATATTTTGCATTTGAAAAAAAAGTCTATCTCATGTTAGACTAGTCTTGCACTAAACTTTTCAGGGCAAAAGTCGTCTAAGTCACAAAAACCTAATTTAACAAAAATAAATTAATAAAATTGAATAATGTAAGCATTTCTTCCCATATATGTAAATGTGTCTAATTTCATATTAATATTTTGTTTATGTACTGTAATAATCAGTTTTTTGCTTCTCCTGAAAAGTTTCAAAATATGAAGTTAGACTAGTCTTGCACTAAGCCCTCGAAATCTAATGCGACAGATGCGCGTTTCTCTATTTAACTTCTTCAGTATAGCTAAACCCAAAACGTTTGAAAGAAAATGTTGATGGGCAGGTTTAAACACCCAACGAGCATCCCTCTCCGAGTCACACTTTACTGACGCGTTGTAAAATGCGTCTCAGGCTAATAACTTGCAAGTATATGATCAACACATAAACAAACATCACACTTTTCTCTTTTTGTTTTCGGCGTAGTTTTTTAATAGTTTTATTTTATGCTGAACCTGTTTCTGCCGAGGAAACTGACGAGCTTGTTGTAAACCGTCGTTTTTCTCTCGTTTATTGTTTTGGGAAAACAAGACGTTCGAATTCTTGAACTAAAATATTTCTGTCATATGTCCATAAACGCCTGTCCGCAGGCGTCATTCTACAAAGGTAAATGTACAAGAGTCGAGAGCCCTCATGGCGGTTCCGGCATGGCAGATGGGCTAACACTAGCCCAAACTGCATTGCAGCATTACGTCAGTCGCATCGCCAGTTTTGGCACGGAACCAAACGTAGGGCTAACCGATGTGCGAATTTCTCACAAAACGACTAATCTTATGCTTATAACTTTATACTTTTGAATGAAATCTATAAATTTGCTTGTTATAAGTGCTTTCCGACATTTTAGAAAAAAATATCGGCGAACTTATAATGCATGTGGAACTCCAGGTTACAGCCGTTTAGGTGTGAAATATTAGCTAGGTAAAGCAAATTTGAACTTACCATAAAAAGGTCGAGATCAACCGAAGGTCGTTTTCAACTGAGCATACCTGCTACACACCATGTTTCAAGGCAATCGACCATTTGGATCTGAAGAAGACGATTTTAAAGGTTTTTACTATATATGTGCATGACAGCCATATTGGTCATATGACCATAACTATTTTGACATGTTTTATTTACCTCAACCCCTGCATGCTCCATAACCTTTTGGCCTATTGATTTTTGAGGACATAATTGAAATTGCAGAAATATGAGAGGCCTTGGTCAAAGGTCAACGAACGACCTTGACATCTGTTACTCAAAAAAAAAAATCCACTCATTTAGTTTACTTACAAATCATTTTTATTATCTTATGCTCTAGCATTTCTTCTTATACAAACATAAGAAAACTTTGACCTTGCTATAAAAAAGATTAGGTCAACTCAAAGTTATCAGTTTGACAATCTTGGTAGAACTCGAGTATGCAACGCCACATACGAAGTTTCAAGGCCATAGGTCTGTTGACTGTGAAAAAGAATATTTTTATGTTTAAACATACATATGCATGGCGGTCATGCTGGTCATGTAACCTGACCATTTGAATAAACTGCTCGGAAGCAGCCAATCAGTGTGCTTTCTTTGAGTTTGAGATTATTCAAGTTTTATAACCTCGAACCCTGATTGCTAGCTCTGTGGCAGGTTGTCGAATAATGATGCTTTAGTTATAACAAAAATCATTTGATTATCATATCATACAGTTTAGACTTGTTCGTGTAGTTTGAACGCACACTGTTTACCTTTTATCAACTGCTATTGATATAATGATAATATTTTTTAAATATTTTGCATGCACATAACACATGATTATTTTATATCTCAGATTACGATAAAGGCATCCTTTAAAATTTTCGGTTATCAAATAAGACATTAGTCTTTTTGGTAAGATTTGGTTTTAATATTTCGGTAACTTAGTTGTTTTATTACGTTTTTTATAAACAGAGTAATAATACTATTATTAACTACAGGTTTTACGGCCATTTCACTAATGTTGCGGTATTTACATATTTATTTAAGTTAACTTGCTTTGTTTGAGTAGTGTCATCAGTAAATTGTATCCGGACATAATTTTCTTACTTTCAGTTCATCCAGTTAGTCATGTAAAAGAGTTTTTTCCTTTCCTTTGAGATCAATACGATTATTACATACTTCTTGGCAGAGAATGCACATGTGCCCCCATTTTCAAAAAGTCGCAAGGATTAGGACTGTGGTGCGGAAGTTTTTGGAACTGGGAATGAAATTGCGAATTGTGTATTAGAATGATGTTTATGATGCATTCTCGAGTTCAGTTTATCATTTTCTTCATATTCTCAAAAGTGATAAGCATATGTTGAGTAGCTTTAGAAATTAGGTTCTCACCGAGTCATGGCAAACTGCTGAAATGTTGTGATTTTCTGAAACGGGAGTGTCTGTCTTCTTTAATGTACGATTTAACTGCAGCCTGATTAATTTTATTAATCCATGAGTTTAATTAAGAAATAGGTCAGCTCTAGAAGTGAATTGTTGAGTAATAATTCACTGTTTGGAGGTCAGTTGTAAAGTAAATTAGATCACGAGCGCGGGGCGCGAGTGTTATTTCTACTTACAACTGACCGTTAAACAGTGAATTATTACTCAACAATTCAATGCAAGTGCTGAACTTTTTCGATTCTAACACTCAAAAACGCTGAGAAAGTATTCTTTTGATTAAAATTCATGTGTTGTTAGTTGCTATGTCTGTTATTGATACTCGTATTGTTTGTGGTGTTCAGGCTAGCCTACTGACCACCTACATGGGAAATGGTTGTTCACATGACTGCCGCTGGTGTTGTCTTTGGTGATTACTAGTTTTATATCGTCTCTTTCCCACATGGTGTCTTGGGTTGGATCTTGACTTGAATTGTGTCAGTTCCTGAGAATTTTCCTCCTTGCCTTGTTTTCTCCTGGCCGTCCTGTCAGCGCATTCATGCTCCCGCCAATATTCTTTACTGTATCTAAGGTAAATTACTTTTTATGGCGATTTTAAAAAGAAAAAGACACGTTTCACCGTCTGACGTCTCAAAACGTCACAGAATACGTCAGTAATTACCAGTGACATCGGCAATTTGACTCACGCAATCCGAAACAGTGAATTGTAGCAGAATAAAACACGGAAACTTTCCATTGCTTCTATATGCGCACTGTGTTAGAATTAAAGATAGAAACTAATGCTCGAAAGCGCTTTTTGTTTAGCGGAAAATATAAAATGTGAATGTTGAGCCGACCGTTCATCACGGGCAGAGAAAAACCGGAGTGTTCGTGGAAAACGCATCGGAACTCCTATAATTAGAAATTAGCATACAAAATAGTCGGAGTTTTTTATACCCCAGACTTTTATTTTTGATGGTGACTGGTAGTATTTCTGTTTGGTGAAAACTAGATCATTCGTTCGTCCATGTATGTGATTGTATTACGGTTTGTATAAGAGAGAGAGAGAGAGAGAGAGAGAGAGAGAGAGAGAGATGGTCGCATAAACTCCATATACAGTGTAACGTGTAAGCTACCATTTTAATTAAGGGGCCTGGATAGCGTAGTGGATAGAACACTCGCTTTCCACCTCTGCGGTCCGGGTTCGATTCCCGGCGTCGTCATGTGGGAGGGTAGTGGTCGCCCGTCCGAGGTCGGTGGTCCTCTCCGGGTACTCCGGTTTCCACCACCAGTATAGGACCACAAACGCGTCAACATCCGTGCCATCGAGAGTGTTTCAATAAGTTCGCATGAGCTCTCAATGCAATCGATGTAAAATAAATAAAGTATATATTATATTTACCATTTTAGATTTAATACATTTATGTGAAATTCATTTTCAGTAAAACAGAAATGGAGTTAAGGGAAGAAAAACCTTCTATATATGCATCATCAGAAGAATATTGTGCCGATGAAAGTCGCAGAAGCGATAAAGGCCAGAGGTCTAAGTCAACAAACTCATTTCGTAGATATACCAGAACGAATCAGCAAGAACTATATGAAACACTGTTCACGAAATTGGAAACTGCAGAAGACCAACAAGCTGTTACTGAAGATAGTAACATCACTAAGTTGGATGGTTCTGGTTTTGTGGAGAATATAATGTTGTGCTCGTGCAGTGTTAAAGAAGTGAGTATATATTGTAAAGATCATGATCAAGTCGTGTGTATGGATTGCAAGGCATTAAGGCATGGAATTTGTGATACCTGTTCCATTAAAAAACAATGCAAAAGCTTCAATTTTGAAGATGCATATGTACAATTTTCAACGGTTAACGGACTAGAGCACATGTTTAAGAAATATCTAACAGATAGACAGAAAGCTTCGGAAACTTTGGAAAAATCAGCAACTTTTTGTAAAGAATCAATAAAAGGATTGATAAGCAATGCTAAGACAAATATTGACAAAATGGAATCAAATAACCAGGGCGATTTGGACAAACTAAGCAAACCACGTGCAGAGACATTTGAAAGGCATATGGATAAATGTGAAATTAGTTTAAGAAAGCTACAAACAGATATACAAAGTACATCTCGAGCGAAGACTGATCCCAAGCAAAGTTTTATATGGAACGTAAAATTGTCAAAGACACTGTCCGAATTAGAAGCAATCGTAAACAATATGGATACAAAGGAAGTTGAAACGCAAATGTCGTTTAAACCGAACCCGAAACTGCTTGATTTGGGTACTTGGGGAAAATTATTCGGAAGTGTGGAAAACCAGTATGATAAAGAATGTATTACAATGGCTGTAATGTACATTGAGTCTATTACAAAGTCAGATGTTGCTATACTTCCAAATGAGTTAACTGCATGTATAACTAGTTCTGCCGTTATGCCTACGGGGGAGGTCGTCTTATGTGATAGGTACAACATGTGCTTAAAACTGCTAGATAACAAGTATGAGGTGAAAATGCGACTTAATTTGAATAGCAAGCCCTGGGATATAGTATGTATCAATAAAACCGATGTCTTTATTACTTTACCGTCGGAAAAGAAACTGCAGCTGGTTCAAGTTTTGCCGAGTCTTCATTTAGAACAGTGTGTTGAGTTTGATAAAGCCTGTTGGGGCATAGACCTCAACAAAGATGAACTTTATATTAGTTTCCACAATAATCCTGGTGAAGGGGAAATCAGAGTGTTTGACAGAAGCCTTCAACTGAAGAGAAAGCTTGGTGTAGGACAAATTGATCCTTTCATGTTTTCGCGGCCATACTATGTTAAATGTTCCGTAACAGGTGAGGTCTACGTTTCTGATGAAGATCTTAAATGCGTTACACGACTGACCGAAAGCGGTTTACGACTTGGTACATTCTCAGAACCTGATTGGAAAAAGCCTTTAGGAATGTGCACTGATGATGATAGAAATGTGTTCATTTGTGATGGTCAGTCGAAGACAATCATGATTTATACAGAAGATGAGAAAAACATTAAGACAATACTCACGTCGTCGGATGGTTTATTTGCCGCATATTCAATTTCGTATCGCAAAGCAGACAGTTGCCTTGTAATAGGCGGCTATTCCAATTCAGTATTACTGTGTAAACTTGGGTACCGTTAAAAAATCTAAAAATTTGGACACATAGAACAATTACCATAATTGTCCTAAACAGGGAGCACTTTGGTTTTACAATGCAGTAACACACCCGGTTAACTATGTTTTCAATGATGTTACGAAATAAAAAAAGCTGTTATGAAACGAAAAAGAGTCATTGTCACTAAATGACCTGGTCATCAGGTCGTTTGGTAACTATGACTTTTTTCGTTTCGTAACAACTCCTTTTCGTATCTTAGCAGCCCTTGTTTATACATAGTTAACCAGGGGTGGTAATGCGTACAAAATGCAAATTGAATGTCAAACAATGCAGGCTACTTCAGTTTAATTTGTGTCTTCACTGTTCGTTATACCTATCTGTACCAATACTTTAATTTTAACGGCAGTATGTATACCAAAGTATTGTATCCCGGTCGAAATATCATGAAATAAAAAGTCAATGTGAAATCAAAGCATTACCTAGGTAGTGCGTTAGCTGTTAGCAAAACTGAGATGCGACACGATAAAACTAACAAAGTGGCATATGCGTCCAGCGAAGACTCAGGTCAGCCTAGGTGTCTGTCTAGTTTGATCAGAGTCTTAGCTGTCCGCTTAGTGCTAGCTTAGACCCTCAGCTACTCTTTAAGCGCACAGCGAGGACTCTGATCAGAATGGGCGGATGCCAAGGCTGATCTCAGTTTTGACTGGGCACAGGTACCACTTTGTTGGTTTAGCATGTCGCGGCTCAATTATGTGAACAATGAACTATGGAAGATTTAAGAAAGTGTTGCCAAGCACATGCGCATAGTATCTTTGGACAAAAAGTTTCCTTTAGCCTTGTGGCCGTAGGGGCAGTAGGGATTAGAGCCCACTGTATAAATGGCACAGCATATGAAAGGCTGGGCCCTCCCCCTCTTTCCGCTGTCTTACCTTCGCAGTTTCGAAAAAGGTACCCATTTTCTGCTGGGTTGACAGAAAGAGTTTTCTAGTTGCCGGCTGGCCCAGCCCGGTTTCGATCCCGCGACACCCTGTGCCATAACCCAATGTCGCTAACCACTCGACCAATGGTCTTCTTATATCAATTTTATATTATATATCATAATAAACAGATTTGCTTCGTTTATGATGAGATTTGACTTTTCCGACACCTAAAGAAGGGTATCCGAGACTCTCATTGTAAATTTGATTTGGTTCCAAAGGACAAGGCCGAAAACAACGCTGATGATGTTTGACGGGTTCTTTATGTAAACACTTTAAAACAGGAACTTGGTGGTATTAAACCTACGTACAAACATCGACTAAGAAATGTGCTGTTTATTAATGCCAACAAGTTTGCTATAAAGAAGAAAAGTTGCCAACGGGTTTTCCAAAGAGAAGATAAATTCTATTGCTCATAATTATAAAAATGATTGAAATATAATATCGCATGTAATGATCAAAATGCATTCAATTACATTACATGCAAAATATATAGCACTCGATCTTCTCTACAGAATACTCTTTCAAGTAAATCTAAGCTTCTTTTATATACTGTTCACAAAAAGTAGGGGATATTCAGGTTTGAAAAATTGTAGCATCTACAACAAATGTGATATCCATGTGAAACGCTTAGTATCGATAAGACAAATATCTGTTAAGACACTTTTCATGAAAGTTTGGACGATATATCCTGTCACGTGATCTGCATACAGTTAGTTTCAAACAGGGGGTCAGGACAAAAATGTGGTAAATTCGAACAAAAATTTATTCATATTATTCAACTAAGCTTACCTTTCAATGCATTTTTAAGTTTTGTATGCTAAAAGATTTTTTTTCCTCTTCAAAACGGTCATTTTGGGAAGACAACCAGAAAACAAAAATCGCACGGGTGCATCGAGTCACCGAAAAATTTAGACTTTTATGGCTTGCACTCTTTATATTGATGAAACAGTGTGTAAAGGCAATTTTCATTTTGTTAAATGAATCACGGCGAGTGTTTCTGTGTAAATTTTGTAATCTGAAAAGGATCTGTTTCCACAGCAGATTCGTGTGAAATTTAGGTGTCGACCCCCTGTCTAAAACGAATTAAACGCAGATCACGTGACAAGATATACCATCAAAATTGTAATGCAAAATGTTTTATCGAATATTGTCTGATGGACACTTGCCGTTTCAGATGGATTTGTTATTTTTTTCTAATTTATACAATTTTTAATATCTTGATATCCCCTACTTTTCGTGAACAGTATATATTTTTAAATATTCTGGAATTGTCAATGTTTAAAGGACTTACGAGTTCGGACTTATGATTTGGGTACTTTGACCACTTTCGTTTATAGCAAACTTGGTTGCTGCACGACGACAGTGTTCAGTAACAGGTTTCTTTCTAGCCACAGTCTGTACACAGGCTCTTGTACCACTGAGTCTGAATAATATAAGAAGTAAAAAGATCGGCAATAATCAGCGACTTATTCAATTAGGTCCCATATTCCGCCCTCAAAAGGTAAAAAAGTATAGAAATAACATTACAGTTCATGAAAGGCACATCAGGTAAACCGAATAAACAGCTCTTTCCAAGACAGATGGTCAGTCAGCTACATGTACGCCACTGAAAACGACACACACACACAACATGTGAACGAAAGGAGAGAACTGACAACAAGAAAAAGGAACAATAAGGTATCACAACAGAGGTTCCGCCTTGTAAGGATCAGTAATAATCGCTGGATGAGGGGGTGTATGTGGAGCTAAAGCAGTTTTACGGGACCCACAAACCTAACCTTCTGTGCAATGGTTCAGCTTAACCCCAAAATAATGCATAAAAAAGTATTAAACCCATATAGCTAAGTCATCATCAGGAGCATCATTGAAAGTCTACAAATCCGCGTATGTCATCTACCTATAATCAAATGCACCAAGTATGGCAAACTGTACGTACGTGAAACAAATGTGTTGTTAATGATCGAATGAATAACCACCGCTCGGACTGAACAAAGCCAATATGTCTGAGGTCCGCCGTCGCCAAGCACTTACATAATCACGACTTTAACAAGAGGGCCATGAGGCCCTGAATCGCTCACCTGAACAATTGACAAAGTGGGTTTTTCTGCAACTGTCAAAATATGAGTCTTGGGTCAAAAGTCAAAGAATGACCATGACCTCTTGTACTCATAAATCTTCATGTACTCATTAAGACAACCATATAAACCATTTTTCAGGCCAAAATCTTCAAAACTTTCCATGAAATCTTATGTCCTGGCATTTTCCCATAAAAAGGTCAAGGTCAACCCAAGGTCATCATTTGAACAGTCTTGGTAGTACTCTAGTACTACATGCTACTTACCAAGTTTCAAGGTCATAGGTGTATTGGTTCTGGAGAAGAAAAATATTAAAGGTTTATAGCATAAATGGGTATGGCGGCCATGTTGGTCATGTGACCTGGACCATTTGAACAATTTTTTGTTCAATCAACCCCTCCGGCTCTATATGAAATGTGTTTACAATTCGCCTTTTGGCTTTAAAGGAAATGTCTGAAAATGTCAAAATATGAGAGATCTGGATCAAAGGTCAAAGAATGACCGACCTCTTGTGCTCATAATTCTTTATGACCTCATTAAAACGATGGTACAATCCAACTTGTATTAAGCAAGCACCTAAGGGATTATCAAGATTATTAAGACAGGTGCTTGCTTAATACAGGTACATTTCAATGTATGAGCATGTTTCGGGCTTGCTTAAATACAGGTTGCTTGCTTAATTGAGGTGGCCACTAAGACAGGTTTTACTGTATATACCAATTTTTAGGCCAACATCTTCAAAACTTCCTATGAAATCTTATGTTCTAGCATTTTCCCATATTTGACTTTGCCGTAAAATGGTCAAGGTCAACCCAAGGACATCATTCTGTAAAATCTTGATAATACTGGAGTACCCAATGTTACATACCAAGTTTCAAGGCCATCGGTCAGTTATTCTGGAGAAGAATATTTTATAGGTTTTTACCATATATGGGAATACTGACCATGTTGGTCATGTGACCTGGACCGTTTGAACAAATTTTCATTCCCTCAACCCCTGCAGACTCTATATGAAAAAATTAAGTTAAAATTGGCCCAGTGGTTTTTGAGGAGATTGTTTGAAATTATCAAAATATGAAAGTTCTGGGTCAAAGGTCAAAGAAAGACCTTGACCTCTTGTACTCACAAATCTTCATGTCTCTTTAAGATGACTGTATATACAAATTTTTAGGCCTTAATCTTCAAAACTTTCCATGAAATCTTATGTTCTAGGATTTTCCCATATTTGACCTTGCCGTAAAAAAATTCAAGGTCAACCCAAGGTCATAATTTGAACAATCTTGATAATACTCGAGTGCTCAATGCTACATACCAAGTTTCAAGGCCATCGGTCAATCGGTTCTGGAGCAGAAGATTTTTTAAGGTTTTTACCATATATGGGCATAACGGCCATGTTGGTCATGTGACCCAACCCGTATGAATAAATTTTCGTTCCCTCAACCCCTGGAGGCTCTATATGAAATTTGGTTCCAATTGGCCCAGTGGCTTTTGAGGAGATTGTTTGAAATTGTCAAAATATGAGAGTTCTGGGTCAAAGGTCAAAGAATGACCTTGACCTTTTGTACTCATAATTCTTCATGTTCTCATTAAGATGACTGTAGATATCAATTTTTAGCCCAAAATCTTCAACAGTTTCCAAGATATCTTATGTTCTTGTGTTTTGCCATATAAAAGCACAAGGGAGCAAATTTGACCTTGCCGTAAAAAAGGTCAAGGTCAACCCAAGGTCATAATTTGAACAATCTAGGTAGTACTCGCACACCCAATGCTACATACCAAGTTTCAAGGCCATCGGCCTATTGGTTCTGGAGCAGAAGATTTTTTCAGGTTTTTACCATATATGGGCATGGCGGCCATGTTGGTCATGTGACCCAACCCGTATGAATAAATTTTCGTTCCCTTAATCCCTGGAGGCTCTATATGAAATTTGGTTCCAATTGGCCCAGTGGCTTTTGAGGAGATTGTTTGAAATTGTCAAAATATGAGAGTTCTGGGTCAAAGGTCAAAGAATGACCTTGACCTTTTGTACTCATAATTCTTCATGTACTCATTAAGATGACTGTAGATATCAATTTTTAGCCCAAAATCTTCAACAGTTTCCAAGATATCTTATGTTCTTGTGTTTTGCCATATAAAAGCACAAGAGAGCAAATTTGACCTTGCCGTAAAAAAGGTCAAGGTCAACCCAAGGTCATAATTTGAACAATCTAGGTAGTACTTGCACACCCAATGCTACATACCAAGTTTCAAGGCCATCGGCCTATTGGTTCTGGAGAAGAAGATTTTTTCAGGTTGATACCATATATGGGCATGGCGGCCATGTTGGTCATGTGACCAGGATCGTTTGAACAACTTTTCGTTCCTAAGTCCTCAGGAGGCTACATATGAAATTTGGTTACAATTGGCCCAGTGGTTTCAGAGGAGAAGTCGTTTGAAATTGTGGACGGACGACGGACGACGACGACGGACGCCGGAGCCTGCCTATCCTATAAGCTCCCCCGGAGCCTTCGGCTCAGGTGAGCTAATAACCATGTTTTCCTCTTTTGACTCGAACATGATGGTCGGATTATACCAGAAAAGCCCGTGAGAGCTACTGGATTCGGCGACTAAATGGTATAGGCTATAAAAAACTGATTACTAGACGTCCTCGTATCGTCATTTGATGAATGGTAGTGGGCAACAAAGACTCCATGAAGCTGCCTACTTTGGGGGCATTCTACAGACAGTGGGTAATGTCGCGCAAGAGCCTGCTGTACTTGTAGGTGCAGTATGTCGTTGTTTGGATTTCCTTTTCTCGTCTACTCTGTCTCACCTATCTCTCCCTCCCTCTGACAGACGGTTCAAAAGAGGCTGAAATACTACCTCATCTGACCGTAAAACCCTTTATTATAATCAGCCAATGAAATTGTGTGTTACATATATTGGTCATATTATGACCAATATATGTAACACACAATTTCATTGGCTGATTTAACGTCAAGTGCCGGTCAATATTTTGCGATATTCACCGGCAAGTCCGTGAATATTACTTTTACACTGACGTCATTGTATTCTGGTGACGGTAAAGTCTGATGTACGTTAATGTTAATGGCCTAACGTCGGGAGGTAATACCATGTAGTACCATCATAAATATCAAAGGAAACTGTATTTAGAATTATCATATAATAAAACAATTATTGACCTTTGTTTCGGTAAACATGCAATTTTATTGACCTGCAAACATAACATATTGACCTCCACTTCGCGTCGGCCAATATGTCGTTTGCATGTCAATAAAACTGCATATTCACCTCAACAAAGGTCGATAATTGTATATTATCATATGACGTCGCTGTTATTCACTGGATAACGTCGTGTCATAAAAATCGTTAGACCACACGTGCAATAACACTTTGGCGCGTACATGTAACGTCACTGATAACGTCCATGTCAACAAAGCTTTTTCTTATTGAAATAATGTTCAGTTTGAAGGAATCAAAATCCCATTTTAATGGGTCATATGACAAAGAGAATCTTACACTCGTGGTAACTTCTTAGAAAATTTATAAAACTCGCCGAAGGTTTGTTTAATAAATTTCATATGAAATGACCACTCATATAAGATCATCTATATATGAGCCGCGACACGACAAAACCAACAATGTGGTGGTGCGCCCAGCGCAGACTCAGATCAGCCTGGGCATCCGCCCAGTCTGATCAGAGTCTTCGCTGTCCGCATGGCGGTAGCTTAGACCCTTAACTACTCTTTGAGCATTAAACGAATAGTCTGGTAAAACTGGACGGATGGCCAGGCTGATCTGAGTCTGCATAGGGCGCAGAACCACATTGTTGGTTTTGTCGCGTCGCGGCTCAATTATATACACCCACCAGAGCCCAGTAAAATGGACAAAGAGGCCGTGAAAGTTTCGACATTTGTGCACCCTACCGGTAGTGGCTTACGATAGACAAGGCCTTTTCTTTTTCCCTTTTTGTTTGGTCCTAAATGCTGTTAACGGCGCCAGAAGACAGACAAGGGCTTGCTGTGTTTACACCAGATTCGGGATATTTTTCATCCATCTGACCCTTCATACCCGTCTCTCGTGCAAGAACTAGAGCGCTGCTTTGTGTGAATGGGGTTTTGGGGCGGATAAAGGGGGTGGGGTGAGGAGGAAACCCAATATAACCGACAGGCTACCAAACATAACGTCACTTGTAAAGCAACTTTACGTGCTGTAACACTCTCGGGTCCGTGTAAAATACTTTGGTTGTTGCAGCTTTTTTTTTTGTTGTTGTTTCCCGCTCCCCTCCTCTCTCTCTCTCTCTCTCTCTCTAATTTGTTTTATATTTGTCTTTTATGTTTTTTTTTTTGTTTTAAGTGTTCTTGTTTTTATTTGTTTGATTTTTGTTTTTATTTTAGTATTATTTCATATATTTACAAAATCATTACAAAAACATTGCAATCATTTATTATGTAATTTTATTTGTATAATTTGACTTACATGGTTCCGCGAAAGGGGGGGGGGGGTATTTATTTATTTATTTTATTTTATTTTATTGAAATCGTCTCTTAATTATCATTTGAAATTTCTTTTCTCAAAATGTTGATATATTTGTTCTTATGAAAAAGTATAAACAAATAAACAAACTATGCACCGTTAGTGATTATCTCTCCATTTATAATAAATGAAAATTTCAAATCATTTCAGCATCTCGAGTGGATCCGGTGCTGCAGAAAAATTGTGTTGGAAGTATATACTATAATTCACGCGGCTCCATTATCGAACAAAAGCGAAACCCAGCTGATGGGAAACAACGCAAAAATTCCTTGATTTCTGTTTTCAATCTGAGTTACCTTTGGTCACTGACTTGACTTTGAGGAAAAATATTTCCGAATCAAAGATAAAACCGACCATTGCAGGAATGCATAGCCTTGGCTTAAGTGCTGTATATGTTCATGGTTGTCACCCTTGCATCGGCTCGGTATGAATGAGATACCGCTAAAAGGTAATAAAACCGGTAGTAACGCTGTTGTTGTATGGTACGCGTTACATCGTAGCTAGCCATAAAACTGCTAAAAGACTGGGATGAAATCGGGACACCTTAAACTATTGCCCCAATGCCCTAAAAATGGGAAATTAACAGTGCAGTTATGTGTCCAAAAATGAAAACGGAATGGTAAACAGTGTAGACCCTGGACAAACTGTTCCACTTACAACATAATATGAGCCGCGACTCGAGAAAACCAACAATGTGGTATGTGCGCCCAGTCTGACCAGAGTCTTCGCGGTCCGCATGAAGCTAGCTTAGACCCTTAGCTACCCTCTAATCGCTTAGCAAACTCTGATCAGACTGGTCGCATGCCCTGTCTGATATGAGTCTGCGCTGGGCGCACAACCACTTTGTTGGTTTTCTCGTATCGCGGCTCATATATCTTAGCATTTGATGTGAATATGACACCAGTCTGTAAATCATATATTGGTGCCGAGGTAGATCAGTGGATTTATCGCTGCCCAGCAAAGCTAGCGGTCCAGGTTCGATTCCTGTTCGAGGCGGAAAGCGGAATTCTTTTTCAACACTCAACATTGCACGCTCCTTTCTTTCACTATTTATAACTGAGATTATGTCACAAGTCAGCCCAGGGTGGTTGCGGTCGGACGGTGGTGCTGGATAACTTTCAGTACCGGGGGCGTCCTACTAATTTAGATGATGGTAGGGCAAAGGCCTATTCTGCTTGCAGTAGGTGCGAGCGGGGGTTGTTTGACATTTTTTCTCTCGCTTATATATCTTTTCTTTCTCCCACTCTCTGGGCCACGGCTCGATACAGGCTAAAATACTGTCTCAAAGAGCCGATAAACCCATAACAGCCAATTAAAAAGCCAGCCAATCATCCTTGGACGGACACACGGCGCCAAGTGTGTGTAACTGTGGTTACGTACCGTTGAGCCACTTGGGGAACGTCGACAGGAGAATTGAACTGAACTGAACTGAACCAGCTAATCAGCGTCTATATTCCATATATAACAAGAGGTGCGTTTATAATCAGTGCGACAGACGCCCGACGGACGGGTATATGTATGTTTTAAAGATTTGAGCCGCGACACGACAAAGCCAAATACGGACGGACGTATATGTATGTTTTAAAGATTTATGTTTTTTAGCTCACCTGAGCCATAGGTTCAGGGTGAGCTATTCTGATCACCCAGTGTCCGTCGTCCGCCGTGTGTCGTGAACAATTTTCTTTAAATGACATCTTCTCTGAAACCGCTAGGCCTAGAGCTTTGATATATGGTATGAAGCATTGTCTAGTGGACCTCTACCAGATTTGTCCAAATGGTGGCCCCAGGGTACAAAATGGCTCTGAGGCAGGGGGTCTTGGGTTCGAAACTAAAATATACTTAAAAATCTTCTTCTCCAGAACTGCTTGGCCCCGCCCCAGGGGTCCTGGGTTTGAACCTTAGCAATGCATAGAAAAACATTCAAAAATCTTCTTCTTCAGAACCACTTGGCTCAGATGCTTGAAATTTGGTATGATGCATTACCTGGTGGACTCCTACAAAGTTTGTGTAAATGGTGGCCCTAGGATCCAAAATGGCCCTGGGGCGGGAGTCTTGGGTTCGAAACTAAAATGTACGAGTACTTAAAAAACTTCTCCAGAACCCTTGAGTGCAGATGCTTGAAATTTGGTATGATGCATTGCCTAGCTGTCCTCTACCAAGTTTGTTCAAATGATGGTGCCAGGGTCAAAAATGGCCCCGCTCCAGGGGGTCCTGTGTTTGAACCATAGAAATACATAGAAATATATTCAAAAGTCTTCTTCAGAACCACTAGGCTCAGATGCTTGAAATTAAGTAAGTAACTGTTCTGTTGTAAATTGTGTACGTTACAGGAGATGATATATATAAGCTTCAAGCTTACTTTCAAATCCTGATTTATTTGTTGTATGTCTATTATGTTGTAAACTTATTCTTGAATAAAATAGTGTTTAAACTAAGTAAGTAGCTTTGCCTAGTGTTTTTTACCAAGATTATTCAAATGATGGCCACCTGGTTCAAAATGGCCCTGCCCCAGGGGGGTCCTGGGTTTGAACCATAGCAATACATTGTACATAGAAAAATATTCAAAAGTCTTCTTCTTCAGAACCATTTGGAAATGATTGCAAACTATCAGGTTTGTTCAAATGATGACGCTAGTTTGACCTTTGACCTTTTTGCTCAGGTGAGCGAATCAGGGCCACTTGGCCCTCTTGTTAAGATTTAAAGAAATATATTTATGTTGCTGTTTTAAAAAGAAAGCGGGTGTAAATACACACATGTATATATGTATTCTCTTGTCAACAAAGTGGTATGTGCGCCCAGCGAAGATTCAGATCAGCCTGGGCGTCACTCAGTCTGTTCAAAGTCTCCGCTGACGGCATGGAGATCGCTTAGACCCTTAGTTAACCTTTAAGCCCTTTAAAGACAACAGCAAAGACTGATCAGACTGCGCGTCTACCCAGGGTAATCTGAGTTTTCGCTGCGCGCACGTGCCACTTTGTTGGCTTTGTCCTGTCACATACCCATTTGCCCTCAGGCATCTGACCTGGAGTTTTGCTTGAAGAAATATCCACAGAGCAGAGAATACATATATACATATGTGTATTTACACCCGCTTTCTTTTTAAAACAGCAACATAAATTTGTTTATTTAAATCTTAAAAAAAAACATTAATCTTTAAAACATACATATACGTCCGTCCGTATTTGGCTTTGTCGTGTCGCGGCTCAAATTGCTTTGCATGTGTCACAACTGACTGTACCACAAACTCCACTTCAATGAGTATCAGCGAGTGGTGCACACTAAAAATCATCGTGTCATTAAATGACACTGCATGCATATCAGCTACCAGCTACCAAAAAGCTACCCTAAATACATGTATACTGAGCGTCAAAGGAAATGTCTACAGGATGGATTGATGACTTGCGATTTACGTCCTCTTTAACAGTATTTCAGTCATACCAAGACGATCTCGATGGGAGGGCGATAATGAAAGGCTGTCTGCAATGGGACATCGTTAACGGTTGGAAAGTGTTCCACTTCCAGCAGGTCTCTGTCGCGAGACCGCTAGATCTGGAGACCAGCATTCAACCAACTGAGCTACCGGTGCTCCGTTAATGCGAGAACATAGAGGATCTTACATGAGTGCTCATGTATTATTCAATTTATTAAACGAGTTGGGGAAAAAGATAAGATGCGAGGCTTTGCCGAGCATCTTATCGTTTTTCCCCAACGAGTTTAATAAATTCAATAATACAGGAGCACGAATGCAAGATTCTATTTATCATATGAGACTTAAAGCGCATTTTATTAGCAAATTTTGCACTGAAACGTCATGATTTCCCCATTAGAAAAAGCGACGTTTTTTATGGACGTTAACGCATAACGCTACGACGTAATTTGCATATTTAATCCACTAGTGGATTATTGATTTTAATGCATGGCTTTATTACACTCTCAGATGCGACGTCATATGATAAAAACGCTTACCGTATGGAGTACAACAAAAGTGACACTAAAACAAAAAAAAACAAGTCCTGTTTATAAGTGGTTTCAGCTAGTGAGTGAATCAAATTTCGCATGCGATTATGGACCACTTTATCAGGAAGAAATATACTAAATTGATGTTGTTCTTTGGAAGTCATTACTTCTATTTCTTGAAATTCAAGACGACCAAAGTTAAATATGAAGAAATCATAAAGGGGCATATCACTTTAAAATAGGATTTTCTATTGAATATTCTAACTCTGATTCCTCGAGCAAAGCTGAAACCTTTTTCGTGTTTGTTATACTGAAAATGAAACGCAACAACTAAAACATATGCAAAAGAAATTGCAGCTTAAAAATAATCGAGCTTCAAAATTTACTTTTTATTCAGTACCAAGGAAAATCATTTCAAAGTTTAATAACGCTGCCATTTGGTAAAGGATTCACAGGACATTTGAACAAAGGACTGGTATGATAAGGGCAATATTTGGCTCCTATAAAAACGGTCCTTATCATTACCAGGTCCTTTGTCAAATTTCTAACACTTGTGTGTTATAGACCATTTCCGAATATTAGAAAAGAGAACTTTCACAGTGGGATTTAATGTTTTCCAAAACTTTGCTAGCGCTTTCATCGACTTTGACTTTCGTAAAATGAAAACTACATGTGGACGTTTCTTTTGACTTCCAGTGTATATTAAAAGATGAGGTGTGCAGCCAAAATAAATACAGAAATCTATTGATAAACGGATGTAGGATGGGCTAGGGTACATGTATCGACACAATGAAAAATAACCTTGAGCGACTATAAAACGATGAACCGAATGCTGCTGTTATTACCTATGCGGGCTTGAAAAAGTGAACTTCAAGGTAAACAACGCTGTGTTGTATTTCTTTAATTTTTCTTGGCACCTTTGTTTCTTTCGTTCTTTCTTTTTCTTTCTGTCCCTGTTATAGAAGTGACTTTTCCTGCTTAAGAAGTGGCCGGATTTGCTATAATTCGTGCCTGCCTTCTGTGACCTTTGAAGTGACGTTAAGGAGAATAGAAACACTTTCAGTGGAAGCAACTCTGCTATTTTTTTTTTATTTCTACTCCGTTTGCAACGGCGGGTCTACATTTAATGAAAGAATTTGTTCCCCTAGGAGCAATGTTATAAATCCCCGTTTCGGAAGGGTTAAATTGCCCTTGGGAGCAAACAGGAAGTCGCAAAAGTTGTGTCCATTTGCAAAGATGGCGAAAACGCATTTTTAAAATAACTCAACTAAAATATTCTTGGTCAGTTTAGCGTCCCAGTAATCAATATTTCAGTCTGATCGACACGTTGCCTCCGATTTTGTATCTCAGAAATGACATCAGCTACTAGTTTGGTTATTACACTAGCAGAAATGATAAAATGACGCAACTTTCATGCATATGGGTGGGACTGAACTTTGACCTCCAATGTGTTGCATATTGCTGTGAGAAGGTTTGCAAAATATGCAAATATGAATCGTTTCTGACAAGAACCAACTTAAACCCTTAACACCCAACACTCAATTACGCCACAATGATTTGAGAAATGAATTATTTGTTTGAGAAATGAAAACATCTTTTACAATTAGAATAAATTTATTCCACTTGTTTTGCACCAGCAACGGTTGGAATTGCGAAGAGATATGGACGATGAAGTGTGAAAAGCAAAGTGTGAAGTATGAAGTAAAAGCTTTGAACTTTGTGGTGCTAAGCATTTATCATGAAACAACACTAACATTGAAGTGTGAATTATGAACTATGAAGCGAGAACTGCGAAGTGTGAAGTATGAAATATGAAGCGAGAACTGTCAAGTGTGAAGTAGTTACTGTAAAACGCCTCCAGTCGTTCTGAATTATCTTATTCTGGTGATTTCACATTTCATATTTCATTACTCATGTTTTACAGGTCATAGTTCATACTTCAAAGCTTACAGTTCATATTGTACAAGTCATGGTTCATAGTACGAACTTCAAACGTCTCACTTACTCATGTTTTACAGGTCATAGTTCATACTTCAAAGTTTACAGTCCATACTGTACAAGTCATGGTTCATAGTACGTCATTCTTCATATGTCCCACTTCACATTTCATAGTTCATAATTCTCACTGTGCTCATACTTCAAAGCTAATAATTCATACTACACAGTTCATACTTCACAGTCGTGCTTTATATTTCAATTGAAATGATTTAGACATATGTTAACTTTTGCTCATAAAGTCAAATATAAGCAAATGGGTCCGCCCACAAGTTCTAACAACAAAAGTTACGACCCTTCCCGATAGTTCATGCTTCTCACTTCCTATTTTACACTTAATGCTTCACATGTCATGTTTTACATTCACAGTTCATAAGTCACAGTTTATACTTCACTTCATACTCCACACTTCATAGTTCACACTTCGTGCTTATAAACATGCTTCATAGTCCATACTTCATACTTTACAGTTCATAGTTTATACTTCACACTTCATAGTTTTTACTGTACACTCCATTTTTCATGCGTCACACTTCATAGTTCAAGCTTTACATTCATAGTTCATATTTCATAGTGCACAAAAATGAATTATGAAGTCTGAACTGTCAAGTATGAACTGCTAACTTTAAGTATGAACTTTGAAGTGTTACCTCAGAAAGCACACAACTTCATGTTGAATAAACATTGAATTGAAGTTTCAACGTCATGGCGTTGAAAACCGTTGGTTCAATTAAGAAACAGATCAGCTCTAGCAGTGAATTGTTGAGTAATAATTCACTGTTTGGAGGCCAGTTGTAATGTAGATCATATCACGAGCGCGGAGCGAGAGTGATATATCTACTTACAACTGACCGACAACTGCTAGAGATGAACTATTTCGATTCTAACGCTCTAAAACGCTGAAAAAGTTTTCTTTTCATTCATATTCTCCCAACCTTCCTGCCAGCGCGTTCATGCTCCCGCCAATATTCTTAGATGTATCTAAGATAAATGTACGTTTTTATGTCGATTTTAGAAAGAAAAAGAGACGCTACATCGTCTAACGTCTCAAAACGTCACAAAATTACGTCAGTAATGCAAGTGACGTCAGCAATTAGACTGACGCGCTCCGAGACAGTGAATTGTTGCAGAATAAAACACGGAAACTTTCCATTGCTTCTATAGGCGCACTGTGTTAGAACGTTGGTTCAAAGTTGTGTGCCAGGTGGAACTTCTCTTTCTCTTATATCTCATACCGATGTTGGCGAGATGTCCCGACGTCGGCGAGACGTTCCGACGTCTCGAAGCGTTGGTATGGCGTTGTGTAGATGTTACGTGTCAAGTGGGGTATTTCACTAAACATGGACTGGGTCGTATTTTAGTTGAGATACACCATGCAACCTAAATGCGATATCCGTGTGAGTGTACATTGTTGAATGACGCTGCAGCAGCGTCGTTGCAGCGTTGTGTTGACGCTGTGTACCTATTGATATGTGATAAATTACATACGATACAGTCCTAACGAAATGTTGCATATGACACGTACAATTAATGTAATGATACTACCCCGACATACGCGCGGCGTGTGGGCAACGTCGTACCGACATCATGATGTCACTTTTGGGTTGGTGCGACGTTGTGTCGATGCTGTGTGCCTGTTGGCATGCGTTCCATTGAATATTGCCTTGGTCAGATAGAACCTTTAAGGTTGTAAAGTTTTACCTACCTGTACGTAGGTATATATTTTATAGTCTCTCATAACTCTTTAAGGGTGTATAGTATCACTTTTATTCATGTTTTATGTGCAACTATGTTCAAAAAGAGACTTTAAAAAAAACAGTGTATGTATCTGTATCTTAAATTTGTTTTGCGATCTATATTAAAAATATATATCCTTCAATACTTTTATATGTTGTTTTGTTTATTAACAATTGAATCCCAGGAATAATATTTTAGTTGCATGGATACGCTTTAATGATATTCCACCATTTTTGAAGGGAGACGAATTCTATGACTGTTTCCTTGAGCTTTTGCCCAGCAGCCACAGGGCGTCAGACTGACATCAGACTGACGTCGATGCGACATGATGACGTGGCATCGACGTCATTTTGACGTCATGTGTCCGTCCGCTAGATGGGCAACAAAACCATTCCAAAAAGGGGCCTATACTAAAAAAAGAATTTGCTCAAAAGGAGCAAATTCCTTACGTCAAGAGATGACCTTCATTGATTAATAAAGGTACAGTTGATTCGACTGAAAGTTTACCCATTTAACTCAAAAAAAAAAAGTAAAGAGACTGCGATTTTGATTGAAAAAAGGAAATAGAAATGTATGGACGGACGGATGGAAAGACGAACGGATGGATGGCGGACGGACGGACGCGAAAGGACGGACGTATGATACATGTAACAACAACTAAATTGCAATAGATAGTTTCACAAGATATAAAGTTTCCTTTTAAAAGGAAAGGCTTGCCAAGTTAGCGCTCATGTAGTTCAATGTTTGTGGTATTTTGTGGTTTATGGTTTGTGGTCTTGGGAGATGGTATCTTACTTGGAGAAACTTTCTTCATTTAAAAACGTCCACAACTGTAGTAACAATGAGGTTACGCTACATTCTGGTTGTTCTGACAATCATATGATAACCTTCAGTAAAAAGGTCAATTTTTGTATTACTGCTATTGAAAAATATTTCATAAAAGCATTTAGAAATAAGGATTTTCGTATTCTGTTATGTATTGTTATATAAGAAATTTTAGGACATTAGAAGATTTACTGGGAGTTTCGTCCTGTTTTTTGTGAACTAAGCAGAACTGTGTTTGTACTTTGGAGCAAATGGACTACACATAACTGGTGAAGTGTAATGAAAATAGTCCAAAGGGTATTCAAGTTACAGAGTGGACAACAAAATGTTAATGGGCGTACTAACATACGGACAGAGACAGATGGACGGGAATTTGATTGCTAAATTCCCTGAGCCGTTCGGTTAGGACAAAGTTATGTTCATTATTAGATCGTCAAGTCTTGATGTTGAAAAAATATATCTTACATTGGAAAAGTTCTTTTACAAGTCCCTTACACATAAGATGATATATGGTTCATGACTGCTGATATGAGAAGGAAATAGTGGAAGTAGTTCGTCCTACTAGCCTCATTTGTGACAGATTGGTAGGAAAAAATCTTACCGTCCGCAACAATGGCTATTATTAAAAGGGGACACAACTTTAATGACTGTTTGTCTCATTTTTTCTGTTGAAGAAAAGCTGACTACCACTGAGAGGAGGTTATAATGAAAATGATAGTTCCTTCCTAAACAGTTGCCATAGATCGTCTGCAAATATTCGGCTTATTCTTTTTAGTATATTGTCATCACTGAGTTCAGTTATAAGTACTGGTTAAGCCTGTGGTATGTTGTTGTTGTGTTATTGTTTTACGTGCACGGTAAACAGCTACAAGGACGGTCAGTTAATTTAACTACAATATTCCTGGGAAGGCTTAGCCATCCTAAGCGCTCAACTATTACTAAGTGCACCAACTTTCGCCAGTAACTAACAGCTGCCCTTCTTGACTCAGCGGAAGCGGAAACGAGAGTAAGTGGCCGGACTGAATATCGAACCCGGGACCTCTGTTTTTTAGTTAGACGCACCACCGACTGCACTATGCGGCCCAGCAAGTCTGCGGTATAGAGTATAACTGGTAATTGGTAATGATTACAAGTCAATGTATTTTTGTTGCTTCCACAGAATGTTTGTTTTCAGAATCTAGCGTGTTGTCCTTGGGCATCACATATTTTGTCATTATATAGGGATTTAATGCAAAAGAACAAAGAAGTCTTCTATATTTTAGTAGTTATTAGTTTGTAGTTGTTTTATTGTCCACGATAAACAGCTATGATCATGTCGGGACGGTCTGTTACCCTAACCACACTATTCCTGGGCAGGCTTAGACCTCCTAAGCGGTTAACCAGTACTAAGTGCACAAACTTTCACCAGTAACTGACAACTGCCCTTCTAGAATCAGCGAAAGGAAAAACGAAAGTATGTGGCCGGACCGAGTATCGAACCCGGGACCTCTGGCTCTTGAGTCAAAATGCGCTACCGATTGCGCTACGCTGCCTTGACCCTCTAAATTTTATTAACTTTTATTCAAAAAGAAGGTAACTGTTAAAATTGCATAGGCCTAGAAAAGGATGATTTGATGGCAACTGTAAGATACTGATATTTTCCCACACATGTTGTGTTTCCTGAATTGAATTTTTTTCGATAAGACACTTACATTAAACTGAATAACATTGTACGTTTATGAAAAAATAAGAAACTGAATTTCAATGTACGCTTATGAAAAAATAAGAAATAGTATCTAGTAAATACGATCAAACACCTTGTCTGTAAAACCAGTAAATGCTTTTAAATAAGGCTGTTGGCACAGACCCTGGTCAGACTGTTCCAACCAGTAGTCTAATTTGGATATACACTCTACACTGTTTGTACAGGCATAACAACTATTGTTGAAATATTTCAGTCCAAGTTTACAAACTCCAGAGTCCAAAGTTCAGGTTTTACAAAGCCTGAAATCCAGGTTTTACACAGCCCGAAGTCCAGAGTCCAAAGTCCAGAGTCCAAGTCCAGTCCATATTTTACATAATGCCCACGAATTGCGCATGTCGTTATTTGACCTTATTTGACAGTGGACAATCAAGAAATATTCAAACACACCGGATGAATAAATAAAAATATAATAATAACTCATGTTTTCAGTAAGGCAAAAGATGCTAGACATGTTCGATTATTTGGTGTGCCAGATTGTGGCGTGTCGTTATGTTTCGGTGCTTAGGTAAAAGAAACAGTCAAACGAAGTTGCGCCCCGTAGACGCTCTCCATATATTGGTTCTCCACTTGCAATTATGAACCATTCTCGAAGCTGGGAACAAATCAGCGTCTTCCGCTGGAGTGCGCATGACAGGAAGTCTTAACCTGTCTGAATATATGGCTCGCCGCCGAAGCGGCAAGCCAATAAAAAAAGATTAATATGACAAGGGAGTGCCCTAGTTTCACCTTGGGTATGGCATTGACAAGCGAGTGTTTTTATCTGCTTGATTGAAAGCACAGATTAATGTAATATTAGATTAAATTGTGTCCTTGTAATAATCAAACTGGTTTCCCAGCAGTATATTCACACTCCTCAAAATTCCAGCAACCGTCTTCTACTGCATCAAGAAAGTGGCTTTGAACTAGGCCAAGTTAAAAACTGAGTGGAATGGACTAGTAGAAATATTTTCTACTTAATTTCATTGATTTGGGATGGTACTCTAATACAGAAAAGGATTTGCTACTTCCACCATTAGGCTGATTTTGGTATTTCCTCTTCGAATATAAGAACATGTTTATTCTTACCGTCTTTATTCGCTTAATAGACAGGAGCTTACCTTCCATAATGTAGACAAGCCTTATGAAATTCAGCTGTGAAATGGGTTTTTCTTCCCAAAAAATCTCAAAAATTTAGACCCGTCTTATAAGACGGATCTAGATTTTTGGGATTGTTTTGAAAGGAAACCAGCTTCTTATAATCGAAGAAATACGAAATTATGTACAACTGAAATGAGCTGCACACCCTTAATACAACTCTTAGGAGGCCTGAGACTTGCAAATACGGAATTATGTACAACTGAAATGGGCTGCACACCCTTAATACAACCCTTAGGAGGCCTGGGACTTGCAAATACGGAATTATGTACAACTGAAATGGGCTGCACACCCTTAATACAACTCTTAGGAGGCCTGAGACTTGCAAATACGGAATTATGTACAACTGAAATGGGCTGCACACCCTTAATACAACTCTTAGGAGGCCTGGGACTTGCAAATACGGAATTATGTACAACTGAAATGGGCTGCACACCCTTAATACAACTCTTAGGAGGCCTGGGACTTGCAAATACGGAATTATGTACAACTGAAATGGGCTGCACACCCTTAATACAACTCTTAGGAGTCCTGGGACTTGCAAATACGGAATTATGTACAACTGAAATGGGCTGCACACCCTTAATACAACTCTTAGGAGGCCTGGGACTTACAAATACGGAACTATGTACAACTGAAATGGGCTGCACACCCTTAATACAACCCTTAGGAGGCCTGAGACTTGCAAATACGGAATTATGTACAACTGAAATGGGCTGCACACCCTTAATACAACTCTTAGGAGGCCTGGGACTTACAAATACGGAACTATGTACAACTGAAATGGGCTGCACACCCTTAATACAACTCTTAGGAGGCCTGGGACTTGCAAATACGGAATTATGTACAACTGAAATGGGCTGCACACCCTTAATACAACTCTTAGGAGGCCTGAGACTTGCAAATACGGAATTATGTACAACTGAAATGGGCTGCACACCCTTAATACAACTCTTAGGAGGCCTGGGACTTGCAAATACGGAATTATGTACAACTGAAATGGGCTGCACACCCTTAATACAACTCTTAGGAGGCCTGGGACTTACAAATACGGAACTATGTACAACTGAAATGGGCTGCACACCCTTAATACAACTCTTAGGAGGCCTGGGACTTGCAAATACGGAATTATGTACAACTGAAATGGGCTGCACACCCTTAATACAACTCTTAAGAGGCCTGGGACTTGCAAATACGGAATTATGTACAACTGAAATGGGCTGCACACCCTTAATACAACTCTTAGGAGGCCTGGGACTTGCAAATACGGAATTATGTACAACTGAAATGGGCTGCACACCCTTAATACAACTCTTAGGAGGCCTGGGACTTACAAATACGGAACTATGTACAACTGAAATGGGCTGCACACCCTTAATACAACTCTTAGGAGGCCATTGGACTTACAAATACGGAACTATGTACAACTGAAATGGGCTGCACACCCTTAATACAACTCTTAGGAGGCCTGGGACTTACAAATACGGAATTATGTACAACTGAAATGAGCTGCACACCCTTAATACAACTCTTAGGAGGCCTGAGACCTGCAAGATTCTTGAAGGAGCGCACACAAAAATAAAGATAGTATCTTGCAAGAAAAGTTGAAGATCACGGTCACAAGATAATAATTATCTTATTACTAAAACAAATGTTTTCAAGTACACGTTTGTTTTCATTGGTAAATTAATATCTTTGGTGTTTTCATAAAATGATTTCCATTATCACTACATTTACGAAAAATTGAAAACTACCGAATCATGCAGTTTAAGTACATAATATTTGCATTTAACATATTCGGGAGTTGGGGGGTTTGTATGGTATGGAGGGCGGGGGAGTGGGGGACGGGGTGGAGGCGCTGAATTACATTGCCATTTCGGAACCCAAATGCAAGCTGCCTGATAAAGCCATTGTTTTATTTGCGACAGTCAACTCTCAATGTAACGAAGTCGAAGGTCATCTCAAACCGATATCTCAAAGTTAATTTTCTGGTACCACAAATTTACTCTTGAGGTAACAGGAGTTTAAATGTTAAGTATCCGAACAATATTCTTTGATATACGCGGTCATTTTTAGATATTGCTTATTCAAATGTAACGGGATTGCTGTGACGACGGATGCGAAGAAACATTAAATTTGAGCCGCGACACGAGAAAACCAACAATGTGGATGTGCGCCCAGCGCAGACTCAGATCAGTCTGGACATCCGCCTAGTCCGCTTAGAACTTTCGCTCAGCGCTTAAAGGGTAGCTAGGGGACTAAGCTACCTCCATGCGGACAGCGAACACTCTGATCAGACTGGGCGGATGCCCAGGCTGATCTGAGTCTGCGCTGGGCGCACAACCACTTTGTTGGTTTTTTCGTGTCGCGTCTCATTTTTTTCCAATTCATTCTGCTATGCAAAATCTATATATGAGTAATTCATAGAAATTCTAAGGATTGATTCTCTAAGGCATGTTTAAAACCTGGAATGGAATGGGATGGAATGGTCAAGATTATCTACACTCCACGGCTGCAACATGATCCAAGAGCGTATCAGTGCGGTCTGATCAGAGTATTCTACCTGGTATTAAATACAAGACCTGTCAGTGGGACAGGATAGCTCGCCTGACAGCGCATTGCCCATCACCTAAAAACCTTTAACGTAAAACTTTAACATTTTGCTAACGCCGACGCCGCCGCCAACGCCGACGCCGGGCTCATCCAGAACTTCGTTCAGGTGAGCTAAAAAGGACGAATCATTGGGGCATCTATAAAGTGAAATGTGAAAATTATATTTAGTTTGCGTTAGTTCATAGACTGATTAGAGCATTCCTTGGCTTAAGGTACCTTCTATGATGCGACTAACACTTCCTGCTCCATAAAGATTTTTTTTAATCTCTTTTTTCATTCATTACTGATATAGATACGTAATACACACTGCCTTTTACAAAAAGGACATAACCCATTAACTCTTTAAGCACCAAAAAGCAGACGACAAAATTTACATCTGCAAAATTTAAAAAATGCCTTGTCAAAGACATTATATATTGAGAATTTTAAAGCTAGAGGGCAAACAGTGTAGATCTAGATGAGGCGCTTTATGAGCCGCCTCATCAGGATCTACGTTGTTTGCAAATTTTGCCAATTTCGTAACTGGGACTTAAAGAGTTATGCCTAGCGTCTTATAAACGGGACATTGACAACCGGTGCATATCCAGAGCAGATCCCGCAAAACGCGGCGTCTGATAAGGGTCTACACAATTAGCTTAAAAAATTAGTACTTTTCCTTGTAAAAAAAAATCTAGAAATGATTAAAGGCCTCGTCCATGAAAAGGCGATTGAGCATAAATGGGATGTCACTCGAACGGTATCGAACACATGCGTGACATATTCTACTTTTCGTATCATGGTTCACGGAGGTAATTCCTATGAGGCGCCGTTTTACTATAAAATCCCTATTTTGTGATTTCACAAATTCAATTTTGTGATATCACAAAATATTTTAAGATATCACATATACCATTTTGTGATATCACAAAATATTTTACGATATCACAACATAGAATTTGTGATATCACAAAACAGAATTTGTGATATCACTCAATAGAATTTGTGATATCACTAAATAGAATTTGTGATATCACTAAATAGAATTTGTGATATCACAAAATAGAATTTGTGATATCAAAAATCATCACTATTTTTTGTATCATAAAATAGATTTTATAATATCACATTTTGGACATTCTGATATCACAAATTTGATTTTGTGATATCACAAATTCATAAAGACTTTATGATATCACAAAATCAATTTTGTGATATCAATAGATCGAATAAGTGATATCAAAAAATCTATTTGTGATATCACAAAATCAGATGTATTTATTGATATCATCTATTTGATTTTGAAATATCACAAAAGAGAATATGTGATATCACAAAATCTTAGTGATTAAATCTATTTTGTGATATCAAAAAATCATTTAGGCATTTCTAAAGGCGCCGTTTTACTATAATATCAGCATTTTTGATATCAAGTATTCTATTTTTCATATCACAAATTCGATTTCTTGATATCACAAAATACATTTTTGATATCACAAAATAAGCTCTATTATGCGATATCAAAAAATTGTTTTTGTGATATCAAAAAAGAAGCTTATTTTTTATATTAATAAATGCATTTTCTTGATATCACAAATTCTATTTTGTGACATCACAAAATCCATTTTGTGATATCACAAAATCAGGCTCATTATATGATATCGTAAAATGTATTTTGTGAGGACACAAAAAAAAATTTGTGATATCACAGAATTTAAGGCGATTTTGTGATATCAAAAAATTGATTATGTGATATCAATAAATGTGTAATTTTTTTCTATTTTAGAAATGCCTAAACAATTTTGTGATATCACAAAATAGATTTTATGATTTCACAAAATCACTAAGATTTTGTGATATCACATATTCTATTTTGTGATATCACAAAATTTTATCTGTAATATCAATAAATACATCTGATTTTGTGATATCACAAACTCAATTTTTGATATCACAAAATCGATTTATTGATATCACAAACTTGATTTTGTGATATCATAAAATCAGAGGGATTTTATGATATCACAAAATCGAATTTGTCATATAATCACATCGAATATGTGATATGACAAAATCTATTTCATATCATAAAAATTTTGTGAATTCATAAAATATTTTGTGATATCACAAAATTGAATTTGAGATATCTCAAAATAGGGATTTTATAGTAAAACGGTGCCTCATAATTTTACACATTGATTGATATCACAAAATCTTTTTTTATATTAAAAAATGCCTTGATTTCGTGATATCACAAATTGTATTTCGTGATATTACAAAATACATTAAATGAGCCATATTTGTTATATTACAAAATGGATTTTGTGATATCTCAAAACAGAAATAGTGATATCAGAAAGTGCATTTATTGATATCAAAATATAAGCTTTTTTTGATATCACAAAATCTATTTTTTGATATCACAAAATTTATTTGGTGATATCACAAAATTTATTTGTATATCAGAAAATGAAGCTTATTTTATGATATCAAAAAAAGTATTTTGTGATATCAAGAAATCGAATTTGTGATATCAAAAAATAGAATATATGATATCAAAAATTCTGATTTTATAGTAAAAAGGCGCCTCATAAATTCCCTGTTTTGAATTTTTCTAAAACGGACTCGGGGTGTGTCTTTTAAATCTCTAATACTTTTTTTTATATTAAAATAAATTGAGTGCGCAAAACAAAATGACCGAAGACAAAAAGTGGAAAAAATGACAGACGTCCTGCAAAAAGTTACAAGTACGAACAGGAAAGACACAGATCAGTTCGCAGAGTTGTCCCTTTTCGAAAAGGGGATATGATAACCCGATAAGCTTTAGCTTCCGTTCTGATCCGTTGACTGTTTTCATGTTATGTATATACATGTATGTTTGTAATGTTATGAAACTACGTAGTCTGGCCCATGTTCCTTCTTCTGAATATATTCTCTGCTCTTGAAGGAACTATTTAAGATTTTAATTATGTTATGAAATAACCATACTAAACCTATTATGATCTGAGTCTTGGTTGTTTGCGCATGTCGTCGGATACCTTACCCACGCAGTAATCATAAATGAAGACCCGTTGAAAATTAAAAATAGACGTGATGAGTGTAGGATGGGCTCGGATATGCTTGGTAGGATTGCAAACCGCAATATAAAAATATTGCTATTATAATTCTAGCCCAGACACAACCCAGACACAACTAAATATGTCTACTACCATAAGTATGTTAACCTTTTATTCAAAGCGCCAAAAGGCAGACGACGAAATTAACGTCTGCATTATTTAGAAAAAAAATGTTTCAATTTAAACTACATGTATATCATATTGGGATATTTAAAGAACACAGGGCAAAAAGAGTAGTTCCGGATGAGGTGGCTCATCATGAGCCACCTCATCTGGATCAACACTGTTTGCAAATTTAACTGTTTTCATTGGCCTTAAAGCGTATACATAAAGCGTATACAGCCAAAGCTCAGCCAGACTCTTTTTCTGTCTGTAGGCTTATTCGAGCGGAGAGAAGTTTCCGGATTATTTGAGTTTCCGGTGTTCTAACGTTCTTTGTAGTGTATGTCACTTAGCGTGCTAAAGTGTTTATCTAATTATTATTATGTTTTTTTTTATATTCTTGTAATCGAGAGGAAAAATCAAATATATGTATAAGCTTAAAAAACGTTTCAGACACTCAGATGAAAAAAAAGTGATGAACGTTTGCTGATAATTTCTAATTAGTCAAGGTAAACATTATTTTATGGAACTTTTTACATTTGCTTAAATACTTTTTGCTTTTGATAAATGACTTTTGATTCACGATTTCTCATGCACTGAATTAGTATTAATAATATTAATACATGTAATAGTAATATAGTAATAATAATGCACTGAATTATTATTAATAAGCACTGAATTATTATTAATAATATTAATACATGTTTTACCTTCAGATCCTAAATGAAATGATTTGTATTTGTATATATGTATGTAGCTTAACTGAATAAAATATTGTTTAAACCAATACATGTAATATTATTAATTATAATAATAATAATAAATACCAATAATAAGACAATGAAATAATAATAATAGAAGACATAACAATTATAGCAATAAACATAATATTATTTATAAAAATAGTAATAATAATAATATGAGCCGGGACACGAGAAACTAACAATGTGGCTGTGCGCCCAGCGCAGACTCAGATCAGCCTGGGCATCCGCCCAGTCTGATCAGAGTCTTCGCTGTCCGCATGAAGGTAGCTTGGACCCTTAGCTACCTTTTAAGCGCTTAGTGAAGAGCCTGATCAGCCTGGATGGATGCCCAGGCTGATCTGAGTCTGCGCCGGGCGCACAAGCACATTGTTGGTTTTCCCGTGTCGCGGCTCATATAATAATAATGATAACTAAATATCATTAATTTCTATAACAATCTACTTTTTCCTTACCAGTGAATTTTCGTCTAACAAATGATGTAGGAGGACAGACTCGAAAAATATTAATTCATGCTGAAAGCTGGGGTGAATTAATATTTGCATCTCCCCGACAACACGTTTTAAGTACGTGTAATTGAGTATTTTTTCTTGAAACTTGGTAAATTGGTAGTTGATTTTACATTCGTGTTGATTTTATCCTCTGAACTTTGGTTGCAATAGTACATGTAACTTGAAATTACCGTATTGCCGTGCGATTATTAATAGAAATACGATAAATCAAAAACTGCTTGCAATTTTATAAGAAACTTGATAAATGGAGATGGTAAGGTGGATATTTCTAAATTGCTTATATTGGTCAAATGACCTGGATTCTGGTTGCTATGGCAACTTGATAGTGACAGAAAGCAAAAGTTTTGATGAATCCCGGACAGAAGAGATCTCAAAGATACGCAGACAACTTAAGGGATACGCAGACAAGTTTATTTTATCCGTCTACTCAGAACTTGAGTTGATAGGGACTTAGTCCATTATAACACCTATTTCTATGAGTAGAAAACAGCAAGTTTTGCTGATTCGTCTTTGAAACAGAACAGTGATTTCATATCGTATCATAGATCAAATGAATTTTAAATATCAATTTCAGAAAGACATACAAAAACAGCCCAAAATGTCGATGTCAAAACTAGACGATCATCTTGACGACCCTTACTATGTTTTCTGGGTGGAGGCAGGGACATGCCTTGGGTTTTTGAAAACCTTTTTGGAAAGCCTAGCCCATAATTTGAGTGTTTCGCTCCACAAATCAGTTCTGAAGAATATTCTAGTATGCCGACAGAAGCAAAGCAACCCTGCTTATATGCACATGTGTCGACATTCAATTATTTCATTTAAAAGAAGTTTAAATCAGTGGACAATAAACTGTTGTGCTATCTGTCAAAGCTATATTGACAATTTTGTGAAATGCTGTGATCCCCCATTCAAGATAAAGCAGTGCAATTGGAATAATTCTGACATTCATTTATGGCCAAACGATCCATGGGAAAAAGCCAAAGTATATATGAACCCTGGACAGAAGAGAACTCAAAGATGTCCAGGGGACACAGATATGAGCGGTTTAGTCAATTTCCTTGATAACTGTACGGTGTCAGGAACCTGGTGGAGACCTTGCCCAGACTTTAAACAGAAACTTGCAAAGGTAAATATTAACTAGATTCGTCACATGTGATACACCCATTTCCATTTAATGTTCTAGCTCTTTGCAGGTTAAACTTATGTATCACAAATAAATGAAGAGCTTTTAACGAGATGCTAGTGTCAAAATTAACAAGGTAAACCTGGACAGGTGGAAAGCAGGACACTCGCTGTCGGAGCTTAATTAATATTCTTTCAGTGTCTTCTTTTCTCTCCTGTTTTCCCATTTGCTTCTCTATTTAACAGTATATATTGTGGTTATTTATTTAAAGCGTTCGAATCTCGTCCTTCTGAGAGGCCCTCCCAGGGAGGGTCAGTGCTCCCTTGCTCCCTAAAAATAATGCCCAAATCTCCCCAGCTCCCTTATAATATTTTCTCGTGCTCCCTTGAAGTATTTTGCTACTGCTCCCCAAATCCCTAAAACTAATTACTCTGCTCCCCAGCTCCCTAAAAATATTCAGGCCTGCTCCCTAAAACTGTTGGAAGACATTTCTGCCTCTAGCCAGAATACAATCCGGAATGCTAGCATTTTGCAGGTCTGAATGTCATCTGAAGTCAGTATTTTAATGCTACCTATCAGCGATAATGCACACTGTTGTGTAGCAACCGAGAGTAAACAGGCTATAAATAAACATGACCATACTGTAATGGCCCGGTTTCAACAATTGGGAAATGAAAGGAATACAATTTCTTTTTCTTTTTTCCTTTTTTTTATTCATTTATATTCTTTTTATTACGCAAAGGATACTTCATACTGCGGGCAAGAAGAACAATTTGCGGGATTTTGCCCCCACCAAGTTTAAGATATTGCGTTCACCAAAGACATTATTGCGAAATTCCCGCGATCCCGCTGCCTGACAGCATGTCTGGGCCATTCTCCCCAGCTCCCCAAAACCCCTGGGAGGGCCTCTTCTGAACCCTGTTTAATTTTTCTGGACAACAAATTCAAAATAACCTATTTAAAATTTGATAAAGTTTTGTGCGGCATTCTACTTTGCAGTTAAAATATGATAATAATAAGTTCTTTGTATGGTGACCCATAGCAGACTGAACTTTTAAACAGATGATGTAACATAAACATTAATGCATCAAAGCCATGTCTCAAACGATATAGGTCCCACCATAAAGTTTTTAAACGATTACTGCATTTGGGAACTAGCACTTTTTTCGTTTGGTAACAGCCCTTGTATATAAACAGTTAACCAGGGCTGATATATATAACAAAGAAGCAGTTGTCTGGTTTGGTTTGCTCAACAATATGACCATTTAAAATGACTTTTGGACATACAAGTACTAGGAACCAATCAGGGGCTGACAGAAAATAACACACTTGGGACGCCTTTGGCCTTACAGGTATTTTTTAAAGCGTTGCCTTACACTGGAGTATAAGGGCTGATATCTTGAGCGTGACACTCCGGTGAATTTCGGCCCTTTAGCTCGATGTTGGCACAAGGGCCAAACGGAAGCTCCATATTGACCTGAGAGCCCGCAAACATGATACTAGACATGTAATAACCAAGGGCGTATGCAGGGGCACTTACATGATACCCACATTCATGTTTCTAACCTTTTGATGGGATATCTAGGGGTTCTGTCCCTAATATATTATCATGTCTGCTAACAGCTGATGCCGAGAAACACGCAAATTCGAAGATGCGTGTTGAAATTTTGTCAATTTGACAAAATTTCAATACGCACCTGCGTATTTGCGAATAGGTAGCCACGCCCTTGATAACCTCTAAGGACATCATCAGGGTTGAAAGAAACTGGCAAATTCTTCTTTTCCAGGTGAGGGACTGCAGAAATGCACTGATGCATTCTGCCTCTTTACAGATTTCCAACCAGCAGAAACTAGATTACATAGCGACAATGCTAGATTTGGTTCAAGATTATCTAGCGCACCCAAACCTAAGACAGCAGGCGCAGAATACAGTTCACCTTATCAAGGAGGTAATTATCAATTTTGTGTATAAGTAATTTGGTATGAGAGAAGGGCAAAGTAAATACCAAATAGATACGCATGATAGACATACATGTTTATTGTTGATTCAGCGTTGTGTGCCACTGGGACCGCAACAGTAAGTGTAAATAGCTGTCAAGTTAGCTGACATAAGAAGAGCTCCACCATATACATGTATCAAGTCCGAAGACCTGTTTCAGTACCCGAGCGCTTGGCCTTCTGAATTTAGTTCGCCTTTCACGCAGGGGGGGGGGGGGGGGGGGGGGGGGGCGGGCGTTGCACTCCCTTGCTTGGGCAGCACTTGTCCGATCCAAAATCCGTATCCAGTGTTCCCTAAACTGAAATGTGTTATTAGGGTGTCGGTCAGTGATTGCATAGTCTTTGGTTGTCGGTTATGGCGCCCGCCTTATTAAATCGGAAATCTGTACATTTGCACGCAAGCCAAAAAACAAACATCAAGGCAACGTGAGCCAACGAGTGATACGGTTCCTCGCCCAAGGACTGTGGTAGGCTCGTTAACCAATTGCATTCTGGGTATTTTTTGTCGTCTGCTGAAATTGTCGTCTGCATCAAAAATCAAGAATGTTTTGACAATATTGGTCTAACTCTTGTAGAAATGATTCTAGGCAGCAAACAGTTTGGATATTGGGGCCTGATCTGGATCCAAACTGTTTGCCCACATACCCCTAAAGGGGTATCCCGAATGGAATGGGATAAACAAACACGACTGAACAAACAAAGAACAACTGTTTCAACATGTAAAAAAAATCATAAAAATGATACATGTTCTTTCGGGATAACTAAGGTTTGTCAGTAGTGGTCAACTAGATGAAAATAACGACAAAGCGATTTCCGCAACCTGTCCTTAACATCAAAAGGGTAAGGAAAACGATAACAAGAGGGCCATGATGGCCCTGAATCGCTCACCTGAGTATCCTGTGAACTTAACCTCAGAGACATCCATATGACCGATAGACAGAGTTTCACAAAGATTAAATGGAAAATGAACCCTTTATTGTGTACCTAAGGTTTTTATAAGATTTAACCTAATGACCTAGATTTTGACCCCACATGACCCAGTTTCAAACCTGGTCTAGATTTCTTGGATATGAACATTCTGACAAAGTTATCAAAACTGTGCCCTCTAGAGTGTACACAATGTTATTCTAAGGTTTAACCTAGTGACCTACTTTTTGACCCAAAATGACCAAGTTGCACCCTTGGTCCAGATTTTTTTAAGACAAACATTCTGACAAAGCTCTATGAAGATTAGAACACAAGTAGCCCAAAGGGCAACAATTGCTCACCTGAGAGACATTGTAAACCTATAGGGATATTTAAGATGCTCGAGGGCAGCTAACTCCACAGTCAGTGGTCCAATCAGGCTGAAAATTAAACTCATCCAAAACATTATGTATGCCCTCATTTAATATATGCAAGTTTAAAAAGTATCCGATCAAGAGCACAATAGAGCTGTCAAGGGCAGCTAACTTCGTAGTGGTCGGCCTGATCTGGCCAAAATTTGAACTTGTTTAAGATATTATGCATTTCCTCATTACCTGCAAGTTTGAAAAGGATCGGATCAGTAGAAACCAAGAAAAAGTGGCAACATTGATTTTTTGGATGCTCAGGGCAGGTACTCCATAGTCAGTGGTGGGAGCTAGCCGAAATGCTAACTAATCCAAGCTTTTATGCATATCCTCATTACCTGCAAGTATGAAGAGGATCCGATGAAAAATGAAAATGTGATGACGTTGTTTTCTCCATTATAAGACTATGGGATTTTTTTTCAAACGCTCAAGGGCAGCAAACTCCGTAGTCTGTGCTCGAATCCAGCCAAATTTCGAACTCATCCAAGCTCTTATGTATGTCATCAGTACCTGCAAGTATGATAAGGATCTAATCAAAAACCTTGATTGCAGCACCCTGAAAGTCAAACTTGCTCGAGATATTGTCATGCCCTACATTTGTGTGAAATTATTTTAAAATCCGTTGAGAAATGAAGGTGCTAGAACGATGACAAAGTTTTTCTAAAAATAGCCACAGTGACCTTGACCTTGGGCACAGCATCCTGAAAGTCGAACTTGCTTGAGACATTGTCATACCCTACATTTGTGTCAAGTTATTTCACAATCCATGGAGAAATGAAGGTGCTAGGGCGATGACAAAGTTTTTCTAAAAATAGCCACAGTGACCTTGACCTTGGGCGCAGCACCCTGAAAGTCGAACGTGCTCGAGATATTATTATACCCTACATTTGTGTGAATTTATTTTAAAATCCATTGAGAAATGTAGGTGCTAGAGCGCCGACAAAGTTTTTCTAAAAATAGCCACAGTGACCTTGACCTTGCACGCAGCACCCTGGAAGTCATACGTGTTTGAGATATTGTCATGCCCTACATTTGTGTGAAGTTGATTAAAAATCCGTTGAGAAATGTAGGCGCTAGAGTGATGACCAAGTTTTTCTAAAAATAGCCAGTGACCTAGACCTTGGGCCCAGCACCCTGAAAGTCAAACTTGCTCAAGATATTGTCATGCCCTACATTTGTGTGAAATTATTTTAAAATCTGCAGAGAAATGTAGGTGCTAGAGCGCTGACAAAGTTTTTCTAAAAATAGCCACAGTGACCTTGACCTTGGTCGCAGTATCCTGAAAGTCGAACTTGCTCGAGATATTGTCATGCCCTACATTTGTGTGAAGTTATTTTAAAATCTGCTGAGAAATGTAGGTGCTAGAGCGCTGACAAAGTTTTTTCTAAAAATAGCCACAGTGACCTTGACCTTGGGCGCAGCATCCTGAAAGTCGAACTTGCTCGAGATATTGTCATGCTCTACATTTGTGTGAAGTTATTTTAAAATCCGTTGAGAAATGTAGGCAATAGAGCGATGACAAAGTTTTTCTAAAAATATGTGATGGCGTTGTTTTCTCCATTATAATACAATGGGATTTTTTTCAAACGCTCAAGGGCAGCTAACTCCGCAGTCTGTCCTCGAATCCGGCCACATTTCGAACTCATCCAAGCTCTTATGTATGTCATCATTACCTGCAAGTATGATAAGGATCTAAGCAAAAACAGTTGAGAAAACGTGATGACGCCATTTTCCCCATTATAACCCTATGGGATTTTTTTCAAACGCTCAAGGGCAGCTAACTCCGTAGTCTGTGCTCGAATCCGGCCAAATTTCGAACTCATCCAAGCTCTTGTGTATGTCATCATTTCCTGCAAGTATGATAAGGATCTGATCAAAAACAGTCGAGAAAACGTGATGACGCCATTTTCCCCATTATAACCCTATGGGGGCTATCTGTTGCCATGGAAACCCGAGTTCTCAGCTGATCAGCACCAAAACCTAACGCAGCCTTTCCCCCACCTAAATGATGCTTCAGATAAAATTTGATTGTGATCGGCCCACTGGTCTCTGAGATATTTATGTTTGAAAGTGTTGACGCACCCACGGACCGACGCACGGACGACGGCTCGACTCCCATCCTATAAGCTCACCTCTGAGCCTTCGGCTCAGGTGAGCTAAAAACGACATATCAATCAAACAAGACAAACGAAAAGCCAGAAGATCAACCCTTTCGCAGCAGACGGCTGCAAGGCTATCCCTAATGAATAACAAGACCTGTCCAGGTACAGAATAGCTCGCCTGCAGTGCCTTGCCCATCACATAAATAAACTTTGACGTAAAACTTAAAAGTGTGACGCCCACGCCGACGTCCAAGTGACAAGAATAGCTCTCTGTACTTTCGTATAGGCGAGCTAAAAAGACTAATAGACAGCCAACAAACAATGAAGGAATGATAATGATAGTAGTAATAATAATTATAATAGTAAACCACAACAGAAGCACCGCCTTGCAATGGTCAGTTGTAAACTACTTTGGGCGTAAACCGGTTTTACACGCGCATAATCCACACCCTGGATCCTGTCGTTGCTCATAGTTTCGTGGTAAGGCTGTTTGAAGGTTATGATATGGTCTATATATCTATACATCAAATAATGCATAGGCATTTGCTGTGAAAATAAACAGCTCGCAGTTACGGAAATAGTGCTCGTATTCCTAAAGTTCCAGCTGTTATGTATGTGAAATTTTGAAGGAACTGCAGTGCTAACTATGTATTTCACACAAGTTCGATCAGGTATGTGTCGTTTCAGCGGAGCAGCTCACCAGTACGTTTGACGTTATTCCAGTCTTACATTTTAATGGGTTCTTTTGTTTGCCTTTTTAGCTCACCTGAGCCGAAGCTCAGAGGTGAGCTTATAGGATGGGAGTCGAGCCGTCGTCCGTGCGTCGGTCCGTGGGTCCGTGCGTCAACACTTTCAAACATAACTATCTCAGAGACCAGTGGGCCGATCACAATCAAATTTTATCTGAAGCATCATTTGGGTGGGGGAAAGGCTGCATTAGGTTTTGGTGCCGATCAGCTCAGAACTCTGGTTTCCATGGCAACAGATAGCCCCCACAGGGTTATAATGGCGAAAATGGCGTCATCACGTTTTCTCAACTGTTTTTGCTTAGATCCTTATCATACTTGCAGGTAATGATGACATGCATAAGAGCTTGGATGAGTTCGAAATCTGGCCGGATTCGAGCACAGACTATGGAGTGAGCTGCCCTTGAGCGTTTGAAAAAATCCCATAGTGTTATAAAGGAGAAAACAACATCATCACATATTTTTAGAAAAACTTTGTCATCGCTCTATTGCCTACATTTCTCAACGGATTTTAAAATAACTTCACACAAGTGTAGGGCATGACAATATCTCGAGCAAGTTCGACTTTCAGGATGCTGCGCCCAAGGTCAAGGTCACTGTGGCTATTTTTAGAAAAAACTTTGTCAGCGCTCTAGCACCTACATTTCTCAGCAGATTTTAAAATAACTTCACACAAATGTAGGGCATGACAATATCTCGAACAAATTCGACTTTCAGGATGCTGCGCCCAAGGTCAAGGTCACTGTGGCTATTTTTTAGAAAAACTTTGTCAGCGCTCTAGCACCTACATTTCTCAGCAGATTTTAAAATGACTTCACACAAATGTAGGGCATGGCAATATCTCGAGCAAGTTCGACTTTCAGGGTGCTGCACCCAAGGTCAAGGTCACTGTGGCTATTTTTAGAAAAACTTGGTCATCGCTCTAGCGCCTACATTTCTCAACGGATTTTAAATCAACTTCACACAAATGTAGGGCATGACAATATCTCAATCAAGTTTGACTTTCAGGGTGCTCTGCCCAAGATCAAGGTCACTGTGGCTATTTTTAGAAAAACTTTGTCAGCGCTCTAGCACCTACATTTCTCAGCAGATTTTAGAATAAATTCACACAAATGTAGGGCATGACAATATCTCGAGCAAGTTCGACTTTCAGGGTGCTCTACCCAAGATCAAGGTCACTGTGGCTATTTTTAGAAAAACTTTGTCATCGCTCTAGCACCTACATTTCTCAACGGATTTTAAAATAAATTCACAAAAATGTAGGGCATGACAATATCTCGAGCAAGTTTGACTTTCAGGGTGCTGCAGTCAAGGTTTTTGATTAGATCCTTATCATACTTGCAGGTAATGATGACCTACATAAGAGCTTGGATGAGTTCGAAATTTGGCCGGATTCGAGCACAGACTACGGAGTTAGCTGCCCTTGAGCGTTTGAAAAAAATCCCAGTCTCATAATGGAGAAAACAACGTCATCACATTTTCATTTTTCATCGGACCCTCTTCATACTTGCAGGTAATGAGGATATGCATAAAAGCTTGGATTAGTTAGCATTTCGGCTAGATCCCACCACTGACTATGGAGTACCTGCCCTGAGCATCCAAAAAATCAATGTTGCCACTTTTTCTTGGTTTCTACTGATCAGATCCTTTTCAAACTTGCAGGTAATGAGGAAATGCATAATATCTTAAACAAGTTCAAATTTTGGCCAGATCAGGCCAACCACTACGAAGTTAGCTGCCCTTGACAGCTCTGTCTATTGTGCTCTTGATCAGATACTTTTTAAACTTGCATATATTAAATGAGGGCATACATAATGTTTTGGATTAGTTTAATTTTCAGCCTGATTGGACCACTGAGAGTGGAGTTAGCTGCCCTTGAGCATCTTAAATATCCCAATAGGTTTACAATGTCTCTCAGGTGAGCAATTGTTGCCCTTTGGGCTACTTGTTTATGTAACATTGTCTTTGCTGGCTTTAAAGTTTATGACTCAATAATATATATCAACATGTAATGTAGTTGTTTAAGCGCTTCACAAAATTAGATCCTTTATCCGAGCAAAAATTACTCTCAATCACCTGCCTTTTTTCGTTATGTGGTCAAGTAAATTCACCTTGGTGGGTCATTCACGATTCTTGAATCATGATATAGTGTCTCCCTACAATAACGCTCGCATAAAAGAGAAATCCTAATGCAATTACGTATGTAACGCGACGTCTGTTTGGATAACGTCGGAAACTCGAAGTCATTTCGTAACGTCGCTTCTTATTGGCTTAAAGGTGAAAATGTGAAAAGTGCATTAGAATGGGGATGACTATAGTCCAGTCAAATTGTGGGGGAACCTAAAACAAATTGCAACAAAAGGTTTCTTTGCAGTAATAAGCTCCTAAGACCTACATTTTTAACATACTAAAAGTAGGACAAAATCGGAGAATGCGAAACTTGATTTTTTCATATGTCTTGTTTTCGAAGGATTTAAACCACTGCACAGCTACTTTTGGTCGGAAAGCCACTTCTGAACATCATTTCTAAACAAGTTAAATCCATAGAAGTCGTTGATAAAGCAGCTATATGCTAGTCTTTAGCTTTTGACTACCATCAAATTTGCTGATTATGCATAACCGGTCGATCATATAGTATATTACTTTTGGTTTACCCCACCCACCAGTGCAAATTTTACTTTTACCATAACCTCTATTCAGATGGACAATATGGATGGTAATGAAGATAGTAAACAGAATCAATGTTTTTAAATGAAGACTGTGACAGAACAATAGAAGAAAATAACTTGATGTAACTCCTATTTATCAAATGACGGGACATCTGAGAGTGTTGTTTTGTTGTACACGTCCACGGTAAACAGCCATGGTCATGTCGGGACGGTCAGTTAACCTTACGACACTATTCTTTGGCCGGCTTAGACCTCCTATGCGGTTAAGCTGTACTAAGTGCATATACTTTAGCCAGTAACTGACAACTGTCCTTTCTGAATCAGTGGAAGGAGAAACAGAAGTAAGTAGCCGGACCGGGTATCGAACACAGGACCTCTGGCTCTTGAGTCAGACGCGCTACCGACTGCACTATGTGGCCCGGCTAAATACTTCATGTGCTGAAAGGATAATCCACTAGAGGGTTAAATATGCAGATAACTTGGACATGCTTTGGGATATTAGGTGATGACTTCCATGACATTTTTGCATTCACAAATGGTAAAATGTTTACTTTGCTGGTTCAAAAGGATCTCTGACAGTTGTAATGTAAATTTGCCTATAAAAATGGGGGAAAATGAACTTTCTGTATACTTCAAAATTTTTATTGAAATGTGTTGCTCTGAACTCCCTACAGTTGGCACAAAAATAATTTTTCAATTATATCACACGTAGACATAGACTTTTGGTGTAAAAGCAAGTTTTTAACATTGAATGTATGGAAAACAGGAAAAGTTTTATAGAGATGCTTCCCCCCCCCCCCCCCCGTGCCTCAGCAAGCCACTTTGCATGCACATGTGTACTGTCAATATACACATTATATATAAGTGGCGAGCTGAGGCACGGGGGGGGGGGGGGGGGGGGGGGAAGATAGTCTACAGCTGAAAAACTGAAAAGTGGGTGGGGTAATTAGACCCTCTGTGTCTAAAAATAAGGCTAGCATACTTTTTATTAACATATAATTGCATACTTTGAGCAGCCATAGTGTTTTATTTCATTTTAAGCATATTTAACAAATAAAATTCATTAAATAAGAAAAAGCGAAAAATATATGTATTAAGGATGACTGAAAATTTCACTTACCCCTCTTACGAGCATCAGCGAGAGCTAGTATGCAGATGTAACAATTGTTCAAAAGCAATATCAAAACCTCTTTATAATGAATAAGTCTACCCGTAAATGCTAAAATTTTCATTTCTGGCTTCCCAAGAAAGCGGCAGTAATTTGTCGAAAAATAGGCAAATTTGCATGGAAACTGTCAGAGGTCCTTTGCAAATTATACCTCCTTCACGCCTAACAGCCACCTCCCCAACTCCTCTGGAAAGAAGTTAATGTTTTAGCTCGCCTGAACGACCTTCAGGAAGAGCTATTGTTGTCACCCCAGTGTCGGCCTCCACGTTTGCACCCGCATCCATGCCCACCTTTTGGGTGTTATAGGTTATTTAAACACCCATATCTCTTTAATCCATTGATAGCCTAAGTTGATACTTTCACTTATGCTAGATAATGGTCTTATGTTTTACACCCTTTGCCCTCAGTGACCTTTAGGTATAGGTCATGAAATTGGAAATTTCATGTTTAAATATGGGATGTTCTTTAAGGTTTTAGCTCACCTGTCAAGGTGAGCTTATAGTTTAGCCTTGGTCAGTAGTCCGTTGTCATCTTCCACAATTAAAAACAGGTGTCCTAAACCATCTGCGAGATCTTGATCAAATTTTATGTGTAGCATTGTTGGGGTGGGGGATTGACTGAATAAGGTTATAGGGCAGATCAGATTGGATCATTGGGACTCTAGTTGCCATGGCAACATAAAGCTCCCATAGACTTATAATGAGAAAAACTTAAAAAATCTTCTCCTCTGAAACCATGAGGCTCAGAGATTATATATTTAGTATGTAGCAATGTTTAGTGGTCCCCTACATCATTCCTGCCAATCCCTCCCCTGGGTTCCAAACTGGCCCCACCATAGGGGCCCATTGGTTTATATGGGGCTATATAGCTAAAGAACCTTCCGAATTGGCCACCTCCAGGGGTCATTAGCTCCCATAGACTTACCATGAGGCCCAGCGCTGATATATATACACAAACCCTTCCAACCATGCCCCTGGGGTCCAAACTGGCCCCATTCCAGGCGGTCATTTGTGTAGAAAGGGCTATTAGCTAAAGAACCTTCAAAAATTTTCCTCTCTGAAACCATGAGGCCCAGAGCTTACAAATTTAGTATGTAGCAATGGTTAGTGGTCACGTACATAAATCCTGCCAACCATGCCCCTAGGGTCCAAATTGGCCACGCCCAGGGACATTAGCTCCCATTGTCTTATGAAGTGAAAAACTTTTAAAAAAATCTTCTTTGAAACCATGAGGCCCAGAGCTTAAACATTTCGTATGTAGCAATGTGTAGTGGTCCCCTGCATAAATCCTGCCAACCATGCCCATGGGGCCCAAACTGGCCCCACCCCAGGGGTCATTTGTTAATATAGGCCATATGGCTGAGGACCTTCAAAAATCTTTTCTCTGAAACCATGAGGCACAGAGCTCACATATTTAGCATATTAGTATATAGCAATGGTTAGCAATAGTTAGTGGTCACGTACATAAATCCTGCCAACCATACCCCTGGGATCCAAATTGCTCCCCACCTGGATCTATCATTGGCTCCCATAGACTTATAATTGGAAAAACTTTTAAAAAATCTTCAACTCTGAAACCATGAGGCCCAGAGCTTATATATTTATTTAGTATGTAGCAATGTTAAGTGGTCCCCCACATAACTCCTGCCAATCAAGCCCCTGGGGTTCAAACTGGCCCCTCCCCAGGGGGTCATTTGTTTATATAGAGCTATATTGCTAAAGAACCTTCAAAAATCTTCTTCTCTGATACCATGAGGCCCAGAGCTTACATGCTTAGTATTTAGCAATGCTTAGTTGTCACGTACAAAAATCCTGCCAACCATGCCCCTGGTGCCCAAATCGGCCATGCCCCAGGGGTCATTAGCTCCCATAGACTTATATTGGGAAAAATCTTTAAAAAAAAATCATCTTCCCTGAAACCATGAGGCCAAGAGCATACATATTTAGTACTTAGCAATGTTTAGTGGTCCCGTTCATAAATCCTGCCGAGGAGATTTTCAAAGACTATTCATATAAGTATGTTGCACTGTTTGTGTTATTATGCATGTAGAATTCTGGTCTTTGTGCCTTTGTTTCCGGCTTCTCATGCCTTCAGAGATCAGTATTCTAAATTGAAGCATGTTTATGCTAAGCAAAGTCATCAGTTTGATATATTTCTTGTTGCAGTTCAGTTACTGACCTTCAAAAATTCACTTCAGATTTTAAGGCAGAATAAAGTGGGTGGGGTAATTTATACCATTTTTAGACCTAGATGGCTTTACATTCAACAAGAAAATGTGCCAAATTCAATCTTAAGTTTCTGGATTCAATTCTGGCAGAGGCAGAATAGGTTTTTAGAAATAAAACTCACAGCAATAATGTTATGTCATATAAAATATTACAAATATTGGAATATTTAAGACGCAAATAGGCGCTTGTAAAAATGCAGAAAAAAAGATATTTTGCATTATCCGATTTTATCCTACTTTTGATATGTCATATGTGAATGTTAGTTCTCAACAAAAACGCAAAAAAAGCTTTTGTTGCAATTTGTTTTGGGTTTAGGGAAAAAATCGCCAGTTTGCCTGGACTACTATTGAAAATTGTCATTTGGGGAGGTAAATCGTCGGTTTTATGGTCGCAAACTGCGTTTTACGGCTCCGCTGGCGCGTCGCCGTAAAACGAAATATCTCATCATAAAATCGACGATTTACCTCCCAAAACGACAATGCTGAGTACATTTATCCACTAAATAATTGTAACGTCTTCCTTACACATAGGTACAGAGGTCCAATTTCGTGATTACCACAGACGCTGAGTTTAAAGTATTAAAAGACTGCGCTGCTTCACTGCGCCAGCAGAACAAAGACGTCCGCACAGGGATGGAAGATTTGCAGAAACAGTGCCACGAACTCATAGGGAAAAAAGACAAAAATTCGAAGACGAAAATGAAAGCATTAATGGAACAGATAGACCAAAATGAGACAGCTTTGGAGACTGTAAGTCATATGATAATTTTGGTATATCCGCTTGGAGTTTTTATGGTGAATTAGTTTATAAAAGAAAAGTTATTCGAAAAACTATTTTGTTCAGTCAATTTGATAAAAAAATTGAACAGTTGTAAAAGAATAGAATTTAATAGGAAGAATATGCAACAGACTGCATACCTCGAGAGCGTTGCCTAGCCTTGCCCTTTAATTTCACGCCGGTGGTTCGTGCCTTACACTAAACGAAGTTCCAGCTTTAAAACAACATGTATTTAGAAGAATTAGGGACATAACGGACCACGGACAAAACGGACCACGGACATAACGGATCACGCTTGGGACAAAACGGACCACGTTCAGGACGAAACGGACCACGTTCAGGACAAAACGGACCACGTTTATGGTCAAAACGGACCACGTTCAGACCTTCTGTTAACCTTTAGAAAGCACGTTTTATTTAAGTTGCAACACTAATTAAGAAATTTGCATGCTTAAAAGATAAAAATCTTACTATTAAATCAATTAGATAGTTGCGACAACTAAAGATAGTTGAGGTCATGAACAGTAGTCAAATGATTGTGACCATTTAACATTGTCTTTGGTAAATACATACTCCTTAATCTTTTAGGGACGAGTCATTTATTGTCAGCTGGGGGGCCGGGTACATTTAGGGGGGGTCGGAATTTTTTTTTTTGATGTACTGGGGGGGGGTCGGAAATAAAAAAAAGCCTTGGAGCAGGGGGGGTCATATATTTTATTAGGCATATTGGGGGGGTCAGAATTCTTCCATCAGTCCTTATTTTTAAAAATGTCTCAGCTTCTGGGAGGCTTCGCCCCCCAGACCCCCCATTACTCATAAAATTTCAGACTCTTTTCTTTCAAACTCACAGCTTAAAACTTTAAAGCCTTTATGGAAATGACTCAAAAAAATAAAAAAACAAAACGTTTCATTGTTTTGCTAGAACAGTATGAAAGTGTCTATAAAATCATGTCAAGTAGATGATTTTGTGCTAAATTAAATTTAATGCCTGCATTTGTGATATCAGCTCTCCAGGTGCCTTTTCATCAGCAAAAACACAGCCCCCAGACCCCCACCACCCAGAGTCTCAATTAATATTATTTACAGTTATCATTATTAAGCATTCAACAAAAAGATTTCCGGATGGCCATAAGCAGAAGAAAAAATGCAAGAAATGCAGACGAAGTTTAAACAGACCATGATTACATGTAATTAACCTGTTAGAATAAGAAATGTTCTTTGTGTTTCATACAGCTAGGTTTTGAATGAGGACAGCCTGACATAAAATAGGTAATATGGTATGTGTGTGAAGGGTAGCTGGCACTGGGGATAGGGGGGGTTATAAAAAATTTTGTCACCTATCGGGGGGGTCGGAAAAATAATTCTGGTGAGACTTGGGGGGGGGGGGGGGGGGTCGGAAAAATTTTGGTGAACCATATGAAAATGTACCCGCCCCCCCCCCCCCCCCCACCTGATAATAAATGACTCGTCCCTTAATCGGCACCAATTAATGGTCTGGTTTGTCTTCTAACGCGGTCCGTCTTGTCCTGAAACGTGGTCCGTTTTGTCCTGAAACGTGGTTCGTTTTGTCCATGGTCCGTTTTGTCCAAGTACCATGTAGAATTGGGTTGGTGCCTGATGATATATCTTTGATCCGCGATGATTTGGCTATGGGGAGAGAGAGAGAGACAGAGAGTACAAGCTTTCAGCGGAACTGGTTGAAGCCTTTGCCATTTTGTCCTCAAACCAGGTACTCATATTTCATTTGGAACGGTATTTTGACAATGGAAACGGGTCTTGTTTCGTACTGTATTTTGATGAGTGAATTTCCTCTTCCTCCCGATTGTTTGCATATAATACCTAGGTGGATGTTTGGAGAATCTTTGCAGAAAGGTTTTATCAACAGACACAATGGATGCATATGTATTATATTTCTTCCCTGCGATTATTTGTATAGAATCTTTACAAAGAAACGTGGAGGACTGTCATGTGAAATCCGTTCAGGAAACATTGTGCACGATATTGCGCCAGATGAAGTTATATGCAGCGATATGTGACAGTTTGTGTGTCTGAATAGCTCGTAAAAACGTTTAATAATAGCCTACCCACTGGGCACAAAAGCTCGAATTAACATTGAGTCATTGATTGATTGATTTGATGCTTAACGTCCACGGTAAGCAACTATGGTCATGTCGGGACGGTCAGTTAACCTAACCACACTGTTCCTGGGCAGGCTTAGACCTCCTAAGCGGTTAACCAGTACTAAGTGCACATACTTTCGCCAGTAACTGACAACTGCCCTTCTTGAATCAGCGGAAGGAGAAACGAAAGTATGTGGCCAGACCGGGTTTCGAACCCAGGACCTCTGACTTATGAGTCAGGTGCCCTACCGATTGCGCTACGCGGCCCGGCTAACACTGGGTCAACTTTGAATGAACGTCATGGCGTTGAATCAAGGTTGATTTTAAGCTTTCTAACGTTGCTAACCTCGATTTGACAAATTTTAATAGTTTTCCTTATCCGTCAGATGCGAGTACCATTAGGCGTGGAGCATACATTGGCAAGCCCTACATAATAATTGCAAAACTCCTTAACGTTTGCAGCTGACGAAGACCTTACATATCGAGGGGGGCTATGTGCTTATACGAATGCACATAGCCGGTTTATTAATCTTAATCCTCCATATGTAACTTCTGATCTTCTGGCATTTGCCCCATATTAGTTCTTGTACGGTTAGTGAGTATATTTTATTTCCATGTTTCAGATTGATGAGACCTTTTCCTCTTTGAAGACACTGGCAAATTCCAACCAAGACCTTACAGAAAAGATGAAACCCCACATTACCAAAACATCAACATCTTTGAACAAAAGTAGAGCTAAGTTAACTGAAGTCAGAAAAGATCAACGGGCCGTTACAAAACAAGATGCAAATGTTATTGAAGAGACGATACCGCAATATCAAGCAAAGCAAGAACAAATTGAAATGTTAAGGCATCAAGTAGATCAGCTTACAAAAGAAAAGCAAACACTAGAAACGGAATTAGAAATCATTAAAAGAGAAAAGGATACATATATATCTAAAACCGCCGATCAGCATCACGAGAAAAACGTTTTGAAACAAGAAATACAAGAGATTAAAGCATTTAATGAAAATTTAATGGAGCAAGTTGAGAAACTCTATGAAGAACGTGAACATACCAAAACTGAATGCAGTAGTTTGAAATCAGAACTTAATGATGTTTGCAATGAACTCGTTCGTATCAATACATGCCAGGACGATTTTCGGAGAGTTTCCGTTGAAAATAATGAACTGAAGTGGCGGTGCAAAAATCTTGACGATGAATTGAAGAAAATGAACACAGACTATGAGAAAGACATCACGGAATTAAATGGAGTCTGTGCAAAAAATGAGAAAATGGTGTGGCAGCTCGATCTGCTGCTGGGTGAACTAGGTGAAATAAAATCAGCAAAGACGTCTGCAGAAGCTGCGATACTCAAACAGTGTATCGCCAATCATAAACTCATTTGTCAAAACAAAATGCTTGAAGAAGAACTGGGTAAGCTTAAGGCTGAAACAGATATTATTCTATGCCAGCTAAGGGCTGTCAGTGTTGAAAATGAAACTTTAAAGACGTACTTTTCAAATCGTCAAGATTGCGAAAATATCACTGAAAACATGAATGACATCATTCGCGAAATAGAGGTATTATGTGATATAAACAATCAAATAGAGTTGGAAAAAGAAACTCTTCTCAAACAGCTTTCATCTGTTCAAGACGAACGAAATTCTATCGTGAAGACGGTGTTTGAGAAACATGAGACATTAGAAGCTCTTAAACAATTAAACTTCATTCGAAAGTAGTGAGTTAAGTCGATCTAACCATATCATATATATACTGATCAGATTATGTGAAGGTTGAGAGGAGCAAAGCGTTTTGACTGACCTTTCATATTTGCAAGAAACGTTTTCCCCAAAAGTGAGCTGTCATTTTATGGTTAAACAAAACGAATGAAAAGTTAGTGATTGACAGATAATAATATTAAGCAAAAAGAAAAAAAAAAAAAGAACAGCATAGACTTGTCCTATATTTGCCAGATACTTAATTGAATGTGTGTTGAACTTAAACACCATTTTCTGATGCCGTCTCCAAAACAATTTGACAAAGGAAGGTCTAGACAGGCCCGACCAGTACGCAGACACTTTTAAGGTGGTGATAATCACTGATTTGGGGCAAAGACAAAAATCTGCATAAAACACTCAAAATACCACTGATCTTTCCAAAACTTAGCATATGCCTTCTTTATGTTGTTTCTGACAATTCAGACTCCCAAAATGCAGCATTTGTTAATGTTAAAAAGTGTTTTTATAAGGAAAGATCAAAGGGTAATTTTGTGCGCAATAATCTGAAAAAATAATATTGTTATTGAAAATATACTTAGTGCTGAGAGTTCCTTGTTGCATAATGGAGAGCGAGCTAGCAATTATTTTTTCAAACTCTTTCACACATTATCAGGCTGAGCAGATGAAAAAAGATGCGGTCTGTGTCCAAATTTTTTTGTCAAAACACACAGGTGAAACAGGTGAGACCAATTTAACAAGGTTGAACAATTCATCTACACACCACTGATCATGTAAGTAATGTATTATTTATACTGTAGGTGTTACATAGGTATGCTTGCCTACCCTATATTTAATAAATGCATCCATTGTACATTACCTTGTACATGGTTGAACATTTGAGAAAAAGCTACCGTTTTCATCTGGTCTACATTACAATTTGAGAAAGAGTTGGAATAAATAATTGCTAGCTCGCTCTTCATTATGCAATAACGCACCTTCAGTACTACTTAAATTTTCAATAACGATGTTAATTTTTTTGATTATTGCGCAGAAAAGTACCCTTTGATCTTTCATTATAAAAACACTTTTTTAAGCAGCATGTATGTCTATTTTGTATTCTAAACTGTAAAGAACAACAAAAATAAGAAGTCTGCTAACTTTCAGGGAGATACCTTACTTTTTTATGGTTTTATGCAGTTTTTACATTTACCATAAATCACCACCTTAAGGATGTTTTACCTAATGTTTAAGACTCCAACGTGTTCCAGACTACCAGATGGGCATGCAATTTAGGAAAAGCCTTGTGCTAAATATAGACAAAAAGAGCACGTGAACAAAATCGTCTGCGCATGCGCAACGTGACGCTGTTGAGGTCATGCTATTTGCTGTATCAAACAGGCTTATCGTACCAGTACGCGGACACCTTAGAATCTGAGTTAACCAAGATGGCATTTATACGCGGCAATACTAATTGAATCATTGATACAGGTAGTTAACAAAAATGTATAAAGATGGGTCTTATCCTCTAAACATCAACTAACCATGCTCTTATATTTGTACCAACTTTCCTGGTTTTTATGTTATAGAGGGAACAAGATCTCCATGCTGAAAAGTTACAAGGGTGGATACAGTCGCCAAATTAAAATTAAAAGAGGCATAAGTCTGTAAAAAATGTAGGTGGATGTAGGGTTCTTTTCTCTGCAAATCTTCTGATGATGATTTATATCTGAACCAAGTTTGTAAAAATATCTTCAACGGTTTTAAAGTTATAGAGGGAACACCATTTCTATACTGAAAAATTACAAAGACGCATAATTTCATTAAAAATGTAGGCGGAGCTACCGATCTTGTTTTTCTGCAAATCATTTGATGATGCTTCATAATTGTACACAATTTCATGAAAATATCTTTAATTAAAACAACATGTACTATTTTCAATGTTCAAAAGGGATAACTCCAAAAAATCAAGACTAACTGTCTTGTTTCAGGGATCTCGGGGACGCCGAATTCGGCGTCCCTGGACGCGAAAATTCCGATCCGGACGCCAATAATTGCCTTCCGAGGATTCCCGCGGACGCGATATTTTTCCGGCTGTACTCCTTTAAAATCTCCTAAAATGTCAGTTTTCACAAGTTGTGAAGAAGACACACGTCGCTGACACCTTTGATAGAACTATAGAGGAGCCATTTATCTGAACCGATAATCAATAAAATCGTCGTAAATGCTACCTGTTATTTATCTGGAATTTCACACCTTCTTAATCCCCACTACCGTAGCAGGGCACGTGTCAGTATTACTTTCTTAATCGCTAATAACCGGCGATCTTTTGATCAATATAAACAAATTGGGTCAACACGGTATCTTTGTCTTAGATCTACCGCCTCGCATGACTGGTCAGTTTACATCTTTAGATGTACCGCATGGCATTAATTGACAGAAGGTGGGACTTTAACAGTGGCTGTGTCAGCAAATTAAAATTACAATATATTACTCTCGCCAATTGGATGAGAGTCCGAGAGGGGCAACTGCCGTCTCATAAAAGAGAATCTTTTAAGAGATTTTGATTTTCAGGTAGATCTAGCCTGCCGAAGTATGAGCCTTTTCTAAGGCACGTTTTCTATTTCCCGACTGTTTGTAGTACGCTCGTGCGCTGTGCTTGATGGGCGTTGCACGTGACTATTAAATCAGGTTTTTTTAGGTGGAAAATGCAATCGGTAATTTCAAGTTGCTAGAAGCGGCCGTCAGAGGTTATTATATTATATTTTAGCAAGGCCAGTCGTTGCAATTCCCGGAAACCGGTGACTTTTTAGATCTTCGGTTCGTGCACTTTAAAATTCTTTCCCGCCGTTTTTAGTCAGTTTCCCGCCATTTCTCGCGCACCACGTGCAGAACGAGTACCAGTGTAGATCTATAAATAACGCTTTGGGAAATCCGCGAGTTCTAAACAGACATTTCAACACGCGGTATAGGAACTCTTGTTGACACAGATAGGCGCAGATGTATAATTCAATATACAAAGGAAGATTTAACGACAGGTACCCATTCATTAAAGTGTTAATCAAACTCGATTTGGACATAAACAATCAGTCTGGGTCTCAAATTAAGAAAGGCAAAATAGACCTACATGTAAACGGATTTCTGCGTTTGATGTCAGCGGGTGGGGTAAGGTGCGGTAAGGTCCGACGTGGGGGAGGGGGGGGTGTGGAAGGAGGGAGATGGTTGAGATACCGTAAGTTGTAATAATTACTGAAATAAATGTTGCAGTGGACTGGACATCACTGAATAGTACTGAACTGTAGCTATTACATGTTACACTTCTGTTGAAGGGAAAAGTAAATTAATACCTTTGACTTAAAATGGAAGATTTACCAAATAATTGTCAATGTCATATCTTTTTACATTTCCATAACATAATCATTTGATGTCCAATCACAAAAGCACTGCCCTTTGCCCGTCCAGTCCTGTACACGCCCTTTTCATCTTTTGTATCCCTCAGGGACAATATAAAAAGACAATTTTAACTAGATAAATAAGATTATTTTACAGGCTAAATTTTATGTTAAAACATATGGGACTCCAATTTTTCAGGATGGGACTCCTACAAGGGTTGATCCAGAAGTAATGTCACTGTGTCCACTGCGCGCTTATGCATCGTAGCATTATTATAAAAATCAAACGCAATTCGAATATTGTGGATATTCTTGAACATGAGCTGCAGGGCTGTTCAAATAATATTGAAAGATGAAATAAACCTGGGTAAACAGGTAAAAATCATATCAAAAAATCTAAGTGGAGTTATGGGTCTTGCACTCTGCATGTCATCTGTGGATGCTTTTTATTTGTACCAAGTTTCGTGAAATTATCTCAATCGGTTACAGAGTTATTGAGCGGACACAATTTCCATACTAAAATTTTCAAAGGGGCATAATTCCCTAAAAAATGTAGGTGGAGTTACGGGTCTTGCTCTCCCCACGTCGTCTGATAATGCTTTATATTTGTACCAAGTTTCGTGAATTATCTCAATGGGTTCCATAGTTACTGAGTAGACACGATTTGTAACGGACGGACAGATGGATGGAGACTGACTCACGACCAGGGCATAAACAATGTCTCCGACCCCTTCAGGGGGAGACATAACAAGAGGCCCAAGAGGCCCTGAATCGGTCACCTGAGCAAAAAGGTCAAACGTCACCCTAGGATCATCAGCTGAACAAACCTAATAGTCTGAAACTGTCAAAATATGAGAGACAGTGGTTAAATGTCCAAGAATGAAATGATCCTAACCTATTTGACTAAACAGCCGCAGTTTGCTACAGTGAAAAAATATGAATCGTATCAGTCATGAGTGAGCTGATATGATATTTTATCACTGTAGACAATATCACTTCTATCTGTTCTAGATAGCCACTGAATTCAATGCTAAGTATAAAAACGTGATTACCGTTATGAGGCTTGTCTAACAGTGCAATCAGGGACCCTGTGTGCAGTTGAGTCGCTAGGGGATCCTCTGAAAACCGGAAGGCCTTTAGATGCAATGTCATACAATAAAATCACTCTTGTTTGGACCCCATATATGAAGATCCATGTTACGCAATTCGAATATTGTGGATATTCTTGAACATGAGCAGAGGGCTGTTCAAATAATATTGAAAGATGAAATAAACCTGGGTAAACAGGTAAAAATCATATCAGGCTGCACTGTAATTCAGTTCTGATTTACAGAATAAATATATAATTGGAATCTTTTATCTTTCCAATTATTTAGACGTTCAAAGTATGCCACCGACGCCATCGCGCCGCACGTCAGAATAACGTTAATTACATGAACATTATTTTCAAAGGCAATCGCAAATTAAAATCAAACTAAAGCGCAAAATCAGATGAAAATTTGATACGACGACGAAATATATTTCTGTCGCACGCTGTTGAAATTTTAATATCGTCACTGCAGTTTGAAGTTTGCTAGCTAGCGCTAATGCTTGTTACTGCCGAGAGAAAAATGTTGATATCTGACAAAAACGCGTCCGCTGATATGTGCCGTTTTGCCCCGAATTTGGAATATCACCAGTAGAGACTCTGGAGCTGTTAAGTTAGACATGTGGTGAAATAACAGTTACTATGATGCTTGTTTAAAGCTGCAATCAGCGCAATACGAGTGCAGATGAGTCGCTAGAGGATAGTCTGAAAATCGGAAGACCTTTATGTGCAATGTCAGACAAAAACGTCACTCTTGTTTGGACCCCATATATGAAGATCAATGTTCTGAAATTCGAATTTTGTGTAAAATTATTAAAACTTAGTTGCGAGGCCCTTCAAGTAATATTAAAGATGAGATAAACATGGGTGAAGAGACATTAGTGCTGTGCTGGAACAGCGAATATGCTACTTTGGACATGACACAATATCGAAATTTTGTCTGGTGCGTCAACAACATCATTGACGTGCGGCGCGTTTCGTTACCATGCTTTCTGTCTGTCTCGATATCTCAATTACTGTACACTGTATTTCTATGACATTTTCAGCCCATAATGCAAATAGATGAAGGTACTTGGATACGAAATTTTATTGGTCTCCCTTTATTCTACATGATTTTATAGCTGCAGTGACATTACTTCTGGATCAACCCTCGTACTTTTCAAATGGGACTCCTATTTTTGGAAAAGGAGGAGTCCCGGACTCCTATTTTTAAAATTCAAGTGAGAACCCTGTTGTTTCCTTCACATCTGTGTAATTTCATGAATCTTGTTCTCTGCACATCGCCTGATGATGCTTTATATTTGTATAAGTTTGCTGAAAATATCTTTTACAGTTTTAAAGTTATAGAACAAACATGATTTCCATACTTAAATTTACAAAGGGGCATAATTCCATAAAAAGTGTATATCGAGTTACAGTTCTTGTTCACTGCACATTTTCTGATGTTTTCTATTTATACCAAGTTTCACAAAAATAACTCATATTGTTTCAGAGTTATGGAGCAAACATGATTTCCATACTAAAATTTTCAAAAGGATGTACATGTAATTCTGTAGTAAATGAAAGCAGAATTGTCTCTGCCCATCAAGTCATGATACTTTATATTGTACCAAATTTTGCGAAAATATCTCATATAGTTTCAGAGTTATGAAGCGGACACAATTTCCACACTAAAATTTACAAAGGGGCATAATTCTGTAAAAAAGTAGGTGGAGTTACGGTTCTTGTTCTCTGCACATCCTCTGATGATGCTCTATATTTGTACTAAGTTTCATGAAATATCTCATATAGTTTTAGAGTTATGGAGCGGACATGATTTCCATGCTAAAATTTACAAAGGGGCATAATTCCATAAAAAAAAATCTAAGTGGAGTTATGGGTCTTGCACTCTGCATGTCATCTGTGGATGCTTTTTATTTGTACCAAGTTTCGTGAAATTATCTCAATCGGTTACAGAGTTATTGAGCGGACACAATTTCCATACTAAAATTTTCAAAGGGGCATAATTCCCTAAAAAATGTAGGTGGAGTTACGGGTCTTGCTCTCCCCACGTCGTCTGATAATGCTTTATATTTGTACCAAGTTTCGTGAATTATCTCAATGGGTTCCATAGTTACTGAGTAGACACGATTTGTAACGGACGGACAGATGGATGGAGACTGACTCACGACCAGGGCATAAACAATGTCTCCGACCCCTTCAGGGGGAGACATAACAAGAGGCCCAAGAGGCCCTGAATCGGTCACCTGAGCAAAAAGGTCAAACGTCACCCTAGGATCATCAGCTGAACAAACCTAATAGTCTGAAACTGTCAAAATATGAGAGACAGTGGTTAAATGTCCAAGAATGAAATGATCCTAACCTATTTGACTAAACAGCCGCAGTTTGCTACAGTGAAAAAATATGAATCGTATCAGTCATGAGTGAACTGATATGATATTTTATCACTGTAGACAATATCACTTCTATCTGTTCTAGATAGCCACTGAATTCAATGCTAAGTATAAAAACGTGATTACCGTTATGAGGCTTGTCTAACAGTGCAATCAGGGACCCTGTGTGCAGTTGAGTCGCTAGGGGATCCTCTGAAAACCGGAAGGCCTTTAGATGCAATGTCATACAATAAAATCACTCTTGTTTGGACCCCATATATGAAGATCCATGTTACGCAATTCGAATATTGTGGATATTCTTGAACATGAGCTGCAGGGCTGTTCAAATAATATTGAAAGATGAAATAAACCTGGGTAAACAGATATAAGTGCTACGTTGGAAAAACACGTATGCTACTTTGGACATCACACAATATCGAAACTTTGTCTGGAACATCAACAATGCCACTGACACGTGGCTTGTGTAGCTACAATGCCTTCTGTCTATCTCAATTACTGTGCACTATATTCTTATGAAATTCTCAGACTATAATGCAAGTACATGTAGATTAAGGTACTTAAAGATAAATTTTGTTGTTCTCTTTTTATTCTACACAATTTTATAGTTGCAGAGACATTACTTCTGGATCAACCCTCCTATATGATAAATTTCAAATAAAATCATGCACTGGATGTTGATTGTTCATCCTATAAATGGCTAAAAAATAAGAGGAAATGTAAACATGCCCTCAAAGGGAATTTTAGGCTCTTTATTGCCAGTAAAAATCTTTTCTCTTTGGTAGCACAGGACATTAAGTCAGAGACCTGTGGTCTATGGTACTGCCAATTCTATGTAAGGTTTTATTTAAGAAATAGATCAGCTCTAGCAGTGAATTGTTGAGTAATAATTCACTGTTTGGAGGTCAGTTGTAAAGTAGATCATATCACAAGCGCGGAGCGCGAGTGATATATCTACTTACAACTGACCGACAAACAGTGAATTATTACTCGACAATGCAATGCTAGATCTGAACTATTTCGATTCTAACACTCCAAAACGCCGAAAAACTATTGTTTTCATTCAAACTCTCCCAACCTTCCTTCCAGTGCATTCATGCTCCCCCCCAATACTCTTAACTGTATCTAAGACCAATATATCTTTTAATGGCGATTTTAGAAAGAAAAAGATATGTTACGTCGTCTTACGTCTCAAAACGTCAGAAAATTACGTCAGTAGTTGCAGTGACGTCAGCAATTAGACTCACGCGCTCCGAAACAGTGAACTGTTGCAGAATAAAACAAGGTAACTTTCCATTGCTTCTGTAGGTGCACTGTGTTAGAATCGTTTTTCATTCCTCTTTGCACTGCCAACACTTTCAGTTTTTGTTTTATTTTCTTTCTACTTTTCATATTGCCAACACTGTTCAGTTTCTGCTTCATTTTCTTTCAATTTCATACTGTCAATACTGTTGAATCTCTACTTAATTTCTTTTTTTATTTCATACTGTCAACCCTGTTCACTTCCTGCTTGGTTTAAACAATATTTTATTCGCAAGAAAATACAAATATATATATAAATAATTTATATATATATTTGTATTTTCTTGCGAATAAAATATTAAAATACAATATACAATGGCACAGGATCTGACAGTAAGCAAAATGCTTATATATAAGCCATCTCACTTCCTGCTTCCTTTTCCATTTCATACAATCTATACTGTTTTAATAGTTTTTACTTCCTTTTCTATCTCATACTGCTAACTCTCTTCAGTCCTGCTTCAATTTCTTTCTATTTCATATTGTTAATACAGTTCAGAGCTCCAGTTATGGTAGAACTTTGAGGATATGAGGATCATTATGAAATACTACTATATTTTCATCAAGAACATGTTGTAATCCCTGATTAGAATCGTCTCAGCAAGATGGTTCTAATCAGGGGTCAAAACATGATTTAATGAAGAAATACAGAAAATTCAACCCATATTATCCTGTTAGTTACCCTTTTTTATCTGAAGCATTGAATATTGCTTAGTTTCTACTTCTCTACCTTTTGGAAATCATACTGCCAATTCTATTCAGTTCCTGCCTTTTTTCTTTCTATTTCATACCATCAATATTGCTAGGTTTTTGCTCTATTTTATATTGGCACCTTTTTCTTTCTATTTCATACTGTCAATATTGTTTAGTTTTCACTCTATTCCATACTGCCACCTCTGTTTTCCTTCTATTTTATACTGTCAACACTATCTAATGTCGCTCTATTTCATTATGCCCCCTCTGTTTTCTTTCTGTTTTATACTCCTGGGGTTCAGTTTCTACTTCATAATCTATTTCGATTTTGTCCAGTTAAGGGGAGTATTAGATGATTACATGGGAACAATTTTCTTGTTTCACATCTAAAATGTATGTTGTGACCCCTAATTAGAACGATCTCCAAGAGACAGTTCTTATATAAAGGTGTCTCAACATATGTTTTATAGCAATTTATCTGAAAATATCCCAAATTATCACCAAATACTCCCTCCTATCCACACTTCACTTTGTACCATCAATACTGTTTAGTTTTTGCTTCATTTTCTTTCTGCTTCATCTTTTCCCAAGCTTTTGACTTGATCTCATCCTGCACTCGCATATTTGCAGAAACTGAACAATAACGCTTCAATACCTTATCCATACTTTTTCTCATGTTAATTTCATCAGGTATATGAACATATCTAATACTTTTTCCATTCACAAAGAAACTATCAAATTTTCTTTCTTCACCAGTCAACAGCAGTTTTAACGTTACCTCCAACATACTTATGTTCATATACCCATCAACCTTGTCTATATAACCTTCAACGACCTTTTCATTCCTCAGTTCAACAGTTGTTTCAAAACCTTCAACAGCTTTGAGAAGACAGATCATAGAATTAGTGATGAAATATCTTTCCCTAGGGGTTTCCATAGTGACAAGGGTCAAGGTCGAGCCAACAAAATTACTTTCCAAATCCACAAGCTGTTACCAGATTTGACCCACGGTCTATCAATCAAATAACTAATTCTCTATTTCTTTCTGTAACTTTTTCAAAACCTCATCCTTTGTTGTTCCGGTAACCACCAAAGTCTTATTTCTAGATCTTGCTCCCTGCAAAGGAAATTAAAATGTGTTGATACACCTCTTTGTTTTTCCACCATTCCTACAAAGGGAGGCAACTTTTCTGACTTACTGTTTGCTTTCCTGGGTGGCATAGGTCTTCCAAAATCACCCCTGGTTAACTGATTTGTTTAGCCACAATGACCACGTAGTTTTGGAACTATGATTCTCTTTCATTTTGTAACAGCCTTGGAAACATGGTTAACCAGGTGTGAAAATGGGGAAAGAATTTGCTCCTATTGGCACCTATTGGAGCAAATTCTTTCCTTTAAGAGTTGACCCCTCATGAGAGGGAAGCAAATAGAAAACAGAAGTTCCCTTCCTTGAAACTGTATACATTTACTAGATATATTTGTTACCTGTATTTTCCATTTCTATGCTCTTCTTTAAATTTCTATGCTTTTCTTTAAATCGTGTTTAATTAGAAAAATCACAACTTTATAGACTGAAAACAATATTCGTATTGGTTATAAAACGAGATATGTGTTTTGAGTATGAATGATATATATGATATATGCATGTATTCCGCTAGTATGTTTCACAGCTGGGAAGCAACAAGGAGAGGAACTAAATAAGTATTTATGCTTCCGTTCCAATCCTGCTAAATTTATTTATTCACAATGTATAGTTGAATTATATGAAATTTGAAATAAAATATGTTTAAACCAAACTGTATACATTCACCTCAACAGAATTTGAACTTCAACATGCAACTTGGCATTTTTAAGAACAGCTATCTCAAACAGGGGTGTACATCAGAAGGAGCCCTGGTAGCTCACTGGGTTAAGCCCTGGTCTACTGATCTAGCGGTCCTGGGTTTGAGACCTGCTTGAGGTGAGAATCTTTTCAATCATAAATGGGGCTCCATTTCACACAGCCTTTCATTATCACCCTTCCATCATCCAGATATGACAGTAATAGTGCTGAAAAAGTTGTTTAAAATTGAAGTCATCCGTAAATCAGATGCTAGCTAGAGCTTTTAGTTTGCACATGTAGATCCTCAGAGGTCACATACCATGGCACATATGCATAGGTTGAAACAAGTCTTTCAATGTTTTGCACTAAAAATTAACTGCAATTTAAACTTTAACAGCAATAAAAACAACAACAAACTAGAAATGTTTTTCAGAGAAAAACTGATGTCCCCCACCAGCCCATTTCCCATCCCCTCTAATGAATAAAAAGCCTGAACAAGTAAAATATCTAGGCAAGTTTGGAGAAAATCCATCCACTGGTACTAAAGATATCCTACATGGATGACTATGTCCTTGAAAATGAGGTCAAGGTCATCAAATCTAATCAGCTCTTAAACTTGTCCCATTGGTGTATCCATGCAAGTTTAGTGAAATTCCATCCACTGGTTCAAGAGATATCACTGGTACAAGATATTGTCATCCAAGTCCTCAAGTGACCTTGAAAATGAGGTCAAGGTCACCAAATTCTAATCAGCTCTTAAACTTGTCCCATTGATGTATCCATGCAAGTTTGGTGAAATGCCATCCATTGGTTCAGGAGATTTAGTTGTCCCCCGCCGAAGGCGGAGGGATATAGTTTTCTCCATGTCCGTCCGTCCGTCTGTCTGTCCGTCCGTCCTTCTGTCTGTCCGTCCGTCCGTCCGGAGCCATAACTACGTAACCACTCGACGGAATTTCATGAAACTTAAAATAAATATATATCACTATAACGCGCTGATGCACGTGAAGTTTCATCAGACTGGCTTCAGTAATGCATGAGTTATTGCCCTTTAATGGACTTAAAATTAATAAAATGAGTCATAACTTAGTAACCAAATATCAAAACTTCATGAAACTTAAACTGAATATGTATCACCATAACAGGGTTATGCACATAAAGTTTCATCAGAAGGGCATCAGTAATGCATGAGTTATTGCCCTTTAATGGATTTAAAATTAATAAAATGAGTCATAACTAAGTAACCAATTATCAAAACTTCATGAAACTTAAACTGAATATGTATCACCATAATGCGGTTATGCACATAAAGTTTCATCAGAAGGGCATCAGTAGTGCATGAGTTATTGCCCTTGAATCAATTTATGGTTAACAAATTTAGCCGTAACTAAGTAATCAATGAATAGAATTCTATGAAACTTATACTAAATATGTATCACCATATCACATTGGTGCATCTTATGTTTTGTCGGAATTGCTTGAGTAAGCAATGAGTTATTGCCCTTGAAATGGTTTAAAATAAACAAATTGAGTCATAACTAAGTAACCAATAAATGGAATTTCATGAAAATTAAAATAATTAGGTACTGTCATGACACAGCAGTGCACATTAAGTTTTGTCATAATTGCTGCATTAATGCATGATTTAATGCCCCTGAATGGATTTAAAATCCACAAATTAGCCATAACTTAGGTATCGGTGAACAAAATTTCTTGAAACTGAATAAAAAATGTATCATCATGGTGCAGTGATGCTGAGACAAGTGTAACAGCTTCAGCTTATATCTCACTTATCCCAGGGTTATTGCCCTTGATTTTATTTACAATCCACAAGTTAAGCCGTTACTAAGTAATCAGTGGATGAAATTTTATGTAACTTAAACCATAAACAAATCAGGGCCACTTCGGCCGGGGATATAAATTCACCGAATTTGCTTGTTTGTACAAGAAATTGTCATCTAAGTCCTCCAGTGACCTTGAAAGTGACGTCAAGGTCATCAAAATCTGATCAGCTCTTAAGCTTGTCGCAACGATGTATCCATGCAAGTTTGGACAAATTCCATTCATTGATTCAGGAGATATAGTGGGTACAAGATGTCATGTAAGTCCTCCAGTGACCTTAAAAATGAGGTCAAGGTCACTAAAATCTAATCAGCTCTTAAACTTGTCCCAATGATGTATCCATGCAAGTTTGGTGAAATTCCATCCACTGGTTCACGAGATACCGCGCACGCAAGAAATCTGCCACAGGGACGCCGACGCCGAAACTGACGCTGACTCCGACGCCCAGGATCCGCACTGAAAATAATATGTCCCCTCTCACCTTTGGTGGGGGGACATGAAAGTTTCAGCAATATTTCTTAGCCAGAATTGAATAGTTAAAGATATTAGAAATTCGAGTTTAGAAAAATTGAACAATTAAATGAGACTTACAGGTAAGACCTTTTGATTAAGATTTTATTTATCCAGCAACCAAACAATATTATTTGACATTTTAGGACATTTAAGATGTTACTTTGGGAAAAAATTTTCAGTGTTCAAATGTTTAGGCCAAATTAGGGTGTTCAAATTTTCAGGGAAATTAGCTAATATACATATTCATAGTGTCACAGTTCATTTATGAAACACTAAGCATCAAAAGATAATTCATATACAGTTGATCACAATAAAATATGTAGTTAGAAAGTTAGGAAAATGGCAACATAAAAAATACACAAATAAGACTAAGGCCAGATTTCATGTTGAACTTAGTACACAAATCAGCATTCAGAAAACCAAAATTTTACATTGTGCCATACAATAAAATAGACCACAGACTTGTTAATCTGAGTTTCAACTGTGACATGAAATCGAGCCTTAGTGTAGTCTTTATCTAATTGTGAAAGAGAACAGTTTATACAATGCTTGTACAGTACACGCAACGTGAAGACTTGATATGACAAGCTCTCGCGTGACACTTAAAATCGCAAGGAAGGGATTAAAATCCACGAGATTCTCTAGCAACTCTCACGCATTTCACACTAAACTTCCTCGCATGTTTGAAAATCCCCACGTTCCACGCAAGAAAATTCCTCGCATCTCGCGTGAAATTCATAGAATGATGAATGTGAGAAACTTTCTCGCATCACGCGTGGAATTTTGCCAGGTAGGTACAGTAAATGCAAGTTTCAATACAAGTACATGTACCTTTACAGACAAGGCATATGATTCGCAATGCATTTTTTTTCGGCGTTGATAACGGTTCAATTAATACATTGTAAGCGTGCCCTAATAAGCTAATTGATCGCATCCTCAATGCAAGTATTGTTTGACCGTACGGTATTTACATTTACGAATTAAGGATGGGTTGATAAACAATTATCATGATCAGCGTAACTTTGTAGCAATTATGCGGCGACTTAATTAGAGAGGCTTATGTCTGAAAGAATATTGTTAATAGGTTAGTTAGTAGCAAACTGAGTTCTTTCAAATTCTAGAATGATGACACAGACAAAACATTTTGGCTCAGCCGCCACTGATAATAGCCCAATCCATGTCAAAACAGTCACAAAGATGAAAGCGTTTCTATCAGCTTTTGAACTCAAAGATATAGCCGCTAGCGGCACATGCCGAAAGGTTTACTTATTAACCAATCAAGTAAGCATAAACTTTCTGATGTAAGAGCTGTCAAGTTTCACCTATGATTGTACGCGACAACAATAAGTGGCCTGAGTTGATTAGCAAATGTGCAGTCTCAGAGGTGATTGACGTCCACTTACTCGATTCTCTGAATTATGCAAATTTGTAAACCTGTTGGTTTGACAGCTAAAAAATTATACGTCACAGCTGCATCCTCTTAATCAGTACATTCATGAAATATGGAAAATATGATTTTGCATCATGGATCAATAGTCAAAGTGTTTGGACTTTAAAAATGCATCAAAATGAAGGAAAAATAAGAGGGGAGAAGTTTGTTTTTCAAATCCTAACTCCGATGGGCAAAATCACATTATCTATATGAAAAATGAAATTTCTGCTGCGCGGAAAAATTCTCAAAGTATTCGGACTAATAAAAATAATAATATCTATATTCGAAGGTGACTGAACGCATTCAGGGCCTTCGCCATAATAAAGTGTAAAGACGGTAGCATTTGTTGAAATACGGTAAACACAGCACGTTTATTGGTCAGTCTCATGCCTTATGACATCAAAGGACGCCGCTCAGGGCACAAAACTGGACACGTGTCACATTGAATCATCAGACTGTGAAAGGAATCTTATTCCATACGCTGATATTATATATTAGGATGAGCCTGCGAAGTAAATACAATGCAACAAACTGGTATGCTTTACGCATCATAGCGTGAGCAGTTTACGCTGTCTATTAGTTCGGCACTTTTGGTTTTTTCCGGAATGGCGGAAATTGCCGATCGTAATTTTTGCCGCTAAAAATGTTTGGTCTGGGCCAAAATAGACCAGTCGATTGGGAAACCAGAATCACACAACTTTTTTTTTAGGCCTAATGTAAAAATATAAATGAATTACCTGTACAACATATACTGATCTGTGAAATTGACAGGAATCGTTAATCCTTTCCACACGAAAACACGCGTCACGCGAGATTAAGTTTGGCGCCGATTGCATACATGGAGTTAATCCTTTCTCTCGAAAGTTGCGTGTCTTGCGTGAAAAGAAATTGTTTTCTCTCGAGTTTAACGTCATGCATCTCGCGAGTGTCTCGCATCTCCCACGCATTTCACACGCGAAAACCCCCACTTAACTTTCGTGGAAAAGATTAAAATTTCTCGCGAGAGCATGTCAGATCAAGTCTTCACGTTCCATGTATATACTGTAATTTAGAAACATAGATTTTCCACTGATGTCAATGGTAATGCAGCCAAAAAAACTGATAAAAATCAGGGCCAACCGCATTCAAAATTCTGCAATCTAATAAGTGTAAAAAAGATAAAATAAATAAAAATATCAAATGTGTTTTATTGCTATAACCATTAAGCTTTCTTCCGGTGTTTTTTTTTTTATTTCAACTGCATAAGTGTATGCAATGCAGTTTATTTTCTTGCATGCCAAAAACTACAGGTGAGTCTATGAGTTTTATGGAAAGTGCTGAGTCACTTTTGGCATGGTACTGTATCACCCAATTTTCCACAGCCAAATTTGTCAGTCACTCCCTGTCATGTATGACTTGACTTGACTTTGACTCACTGTCATGTACCTACCTTATCAAGTGTCACATCAGACTTTCTCAGTCCCAAGAGTTTTGACATGTATTTCACGAGCTCAGTGTTAGCTTCTCCCTCCACAGGGGGCGCGGCAATCTGTACACCAACACCTTCTTCACCAATACCTGAAGAAACGAGTACCATAAATTTTCAGATACCTCAACCATTCCTCTAGCCTCAAACTAAAGGTGATGGATACACTTTCAGGGGAAGTAACACACCATTTTCTCTTTACCACTCTTATTAATTGGGATGAACTTTTAAAGCTGCAAAATCTGCAACTTTTGATATTTTATTTTAAGAATTAATGTTTCCCAATTTTCAAGAATACAATGATATAGCTAAAACTGGGATATAAATTTCAACAGATTCATAAACATTAAAAATTTATCACTATTAAAGCAACAGCATTTATGTAAACAATCTGAATTTCTGGAGGGATGTAAATAATTACCAAAAACTGCCTGTTTATATAAAGATTAATCGCTTTTTTGTGTAGTTTTCAGCTACAGTGGAGAGATTTATGGCGGTAGCATAACTTTTTTCTTCTTTTACAAATGATTTAAAAGAAAGTAATTTTTTAAAAAAAATGGTAATAATTGCAGACTTAGTCACTTTAAAGGAAAGAATTATCACCTCTTGCAACAAAGGTTTTCAAAATACATGTAAATTGAACTTTTTATGTACTGAACTACATACACACAGTTTGAAACTAATGCCCTTATTGTTGCACATAATGATGCCCACATCTTGCCCAACTATGCAAAATAATCACCGCAGTACCCAGCATTTAGACCCCTTGTTAACTATGTATATATACAAAGGCTGATATGAAACAAAAAATAGTCCTAGATCCCAAACATGGTCATGGTGGCTAAAACAATTTGTTTAGCCACGATCACCAAGTAGTTTTGGAACTATGATTCTTTTTCGTTTTACGAAAGAGAGTCTTAGTTCCTGACAACATGGTCATCGTGGCTTAACAAATTTGTTTAGCCACAATGACCAAGTAGTTTTGGAACTATGACTCTTTTTCGTCTTGTAACAGCTCTTTTACTTTTTGTAACAGCATTGGAAACATAGTTAACCAGGCATGACCTCATTGCCCTGAAGCCTTAGCTAGAGGATTGTTAGTTACCAGTGATATTATTGTGTTTGGCTCCCGGCTTGGCTAGAACTTGGATGATAACATTGCCTCCCAGTTCTCGAACAGGTTCTAGTTTACTGCCTTCTGTTTCTCCTGTCTTCTACAAAGATTCAATATGTTCAACAGAGGGGGTAACCAGGGTATTGAGGATAATTCAAAGATAATTTTTCTTATTTCTCAACAAAAAACTTATGTTGTGAACTCTCATTAGAATCATCTCACCGCATGTTGGGACCCCTATTTGGAACCGTCTTAGTAAGATGGTTCTAATGAGGGGTCACAACATATGATTTTTTATAGGAAGAGAATTATTCCTAAATTATCCCTGTTTCCCCTTCTTATCTGGCACATTGTTCAAAATAAGCTGCTGATTGCTGCTCTATCATGGCAACACATGTCCCTCATGCTCATTTTGCCTACATTTGAAAATGTATACCATACTGCCTATCGATGCTCTAGTAGGTGGATCAGTAGACTTTTAATTTACTTGTAAACATCATTTTCAAGCTTTATTTTACCTCTCTATAGTGCTCCCCAAACTGCCAGCACTTTCTCACTTAGGCATTAATTTACTAATACCATTCAATTTCTTACAAGAATTCTGCGGAATGCGGTGTCTCACCTGCCAGTGCTTTGTCACAAAACAGCTAAATCAGTAAATACACTGCAAATTTTGAATGGTCAGTGAACCCTAACATTCGGTCAAGATGCTACGTTAATGACAGTTTTCAGTTTCACTGTTCCAGGTGTATGCATATCCCACATTTCATGGCTCTAACCTTTATCAATCCTAAGAAACAAAAGCTTCACTTGATCAAGGCATATGTTGCAATGTTGAAGAACCTTAAAATGTCGGTCAATTGGCAATATTGACATGGTAAATTTGAGCATTACGCTTCCAGATCTTTGGATGACCCATATTTCAAGGCTCTAGCACTTATAGTTCTTGAGAAACAGAGCTAATCATGAAAACTTGACAAAATATTGCAAAGTTAGTGAACTGTAAAAAGTAGGTCACATCTCAGGATCAATGAAAGCTTTGAGTTAAACTCAGCCAGATGTATGCATGACCCAAGTTTCATGGCTCTAGTCCTTATACTTCTGGGGAAACAGACCTAAACCACAAAATTTGATAAAAAAATTATGTCAGTGAACCGTAAAAAGTAGGTCACAACTCAGGATCAATGAAAGCTTTGAGTTAAACTTGGCCAGATGTAAGCATGACCCAAGTTTCATGGCTCTAGCCATTATAAGTTCTCAGAAACAGAGCTAAGCGGGAACAATTTGATGCAATATTACCAAGTCAGTGAACCGTAAAAAGTAGGTCAGGACTAACTATTGATGGTAGCTTTGAGCTTTACTCTTCCATGTATGCATGGCCCAATTTTCATGGCTCTAACCCTTATACTTTTTGAGAAAAAGAGCTAAGCATGAAAACTTGACAAAAAATCGCAAAGTCGTTGAACCATAAAAAGTAGGTCAAGACAAAACATTGATGATGGCTTTTAGTTCTACTCTTCCAGATGTATGCATGACCCTTGTCTCATGGCTCTAGCACTTGTAGTTTCTGAGAGTGAGAATATGACCTAAACGCAAAAACTCTACAAAAAATTGCGGTCAGTGAACCGTAAAATGTCGGTCAAGAGTCCACGGTAAACAGCAATGGTCATGATGGACAGTCAGTTAACCTAACCACACTATTCCTGGGCAGGCTTAGACCTCCTAAGCAGTTCACTGGTACTAAGTGCACATTCTTTCGCCAGTAACTGACAACTGCCCTTCTTGAATCTGCGGAGAAAAGAACCGGGTATCGAACCCCCGACCTCTGGCTCTTGAGTCAGACATGCTACCGACTGTGCTACGTGGTCCGGCAAATGTTTGTTGGTAAACTAAGTTCAGTGAAGCAGAGAAAACATTCGACCGAATACTAGTTCGCTGTCGGTGATATGTTCATCATGTCTTTTACTCTATCTTACGTTTCTTGACTTTGATAGCTTCTTTGACATCAAAACTACTGCTGAGGTTGTGAGAGAAACACAGCTTTTTGGTACAGAATTAGAAATGAACAATTCTTTTGCTTTACTCATCAGAAAACCATAGGCACCTGATTACAGAATTCTACGATATAAATAGTTAGTATAAGTTATTATAATTGGAGAAGTGAGAATTTATGGAATTGTAACCAGGTGCCTATGCAGAAAACATAAAAATTGATTGTTTTCGCACATTTTATTTTTCGCCGCATTATGGTAAGTCGCATTTGGGTGTCACGGAACACCGATAAAAATAAGGACAACTCGGATCAAAGACAACTCCCCCAGGACAACTCGCAAAGGTCTGAGGGGTGTAGCCAGTATACCCATATATGACCTTGTTCCCCCAAAAAGGCGTACCAGAAATCATCATTCCCTGACATTTCAAACCCCAATGGCTGGGACTGACATTCACAAGTCCAGTTTCTTCCCTCAGACTATTAGAGATTGGAATGCCCTGGAAAATTCACTTATTTCTGCTGCTGAGGGTGCAGAGGATTAAGTTACTAAGTTTACTTCTCTTATAAGGGCTAGGTACTAGCTTCCCTGATTCACAGGTCTTGGTGATTAATTGTCCTTGGACGTATCACCAGTAAACAATTCTGATTCTGATTCTGATTCTCGCCCCGTATTCTTATAATCCCACAAGTCAATTCGCCCGATATCATAATCAGAATCAGAATTAACTGTTGATAAGTCCAAGGACAATCATTCAGCAGGACCTGTGATCAGGGAAGCTACACTCTAGCCCATACAGGAGAAGTAAACTTAGTGACTGAATCCTCTCCACACTCAGCAGCAGAAATAAGGGAATCTTCCAGGGAATTCCAATCTCTAATAGTCTGGGGGACTGGACTTGTAAATTTCAGTCCCAGCCAGTGGGTTGAAATGCCAGGGAATAGTGATTTCTGGTTCGCCTGCTTGGGGGTGAACAAGGTCATTTTCATTTAGTTTAAACAATATTTTATTCAATGAATCAATACAAATATAGTAACATAATAACATACAGCGGGATTAGATAACAAGCTTTGCAACTTATGGACATCTTCTCCCGAAGAGAGTATGCTGGCTGCTTCATTCAGACCTTTGTAAACCATTATGAGTCTACTATCTTTCCTTCTTTTTTTCAGAGATTCCCACTTTAGTTTCTCCAGAATGCCAGGCTCATGTGCGTAATTTCCTGTTGCAAATCTAGCTGCTCTTTTCTGCACCTTCTCTAGTTCATCTTGAAGAAGAATACTTTTGGGGTCCCAAACTGAACTACCATAGTCCAGGACTGGACGCACCAGTCCCTTGTACGCTGATTCTTTAACGTCCTGTGGACATGCCGCCAAGCTACGTCTGGGGAAGCCAAGGGTCCTATTAGCCTTTTTGCAAATATTGCTGACATGTGCGTTCCACTTCATTGGTAATGGTTATGATGAGATACTTGATAGTTTCTACATTATCGAGGACCGTTCCCTCTAAGGTGTAGGAAGCATTGATCTTGATCCGTTTCCTTCTAATCTGCATTATATTGCACTTGACCGGTTGGAATCTCATGCCCCAACTCCTTGCCCAACACCCTAAACGATCTATCCTCCTAAAGTTTCACCGTGTCTTCATTATTTCTGATTTCACGATAGCAACCAGAATCGTCAGCAAAAAGTATTAATTCCGAGTCAATATTTTTCTGTTATAACTATCGTTATCGTTAACAACAATGGACAAAGCACGGTTCCCTGGCGGACACCTGATTTACTTGCCATAAGTCAACATTCCTCAAATTAAGACAGCTCAGCATCTGCCATTTGGATTAAATCAGACAGTAAAAGTAAAAAGTATGCAAAGACCAGGAACTGAAACAATCAAAATCCAAATCCAGCCCTCAAACCATAGTTGGAAACAACTAAGATTACAAATAATCAAGATACAGAGAACATACGGCCAACCGAGTGAGCAGCTTGTTCCCAAAAGGTGGCCACTCAGCAACCCAAACCGAACCAAAAATAATAAGAACATACATAAGGTAAAACATCACAGAAACTCTGACACCAAAAACAGGCAACAGAGAACCACCACAGAACTACCGCCTTGGAACGGTCAGTAATGAATTACTGGGGGGGGGGGGGGCTTAAATCGATTTTACGGGCCCAACCTCACCCTCAGTTTCTGAAGTGGTACAAAATATTTAGTTGGTTGTTCGGTTCGCATGATAACCCTCTAACTCGTCAATGAATCATCACGGTAAACACATAAATCAAATTTCAACACCATGAAGAAGCAAAGACGAGGACTCAACAGATACAACGGGCCGTCTGACAGGTGGAGATCCCTGGCCTGCCAAACAACCCCACTGGAAATCTGAAGCAAAAGAAGGTCACCAGTTGAGCCCCGGTGGACCAAGCAACAGACAAAAAGGCTCCGGTCCCTTTCTTGTCTGTTTGCTTGGTTATTCGGAGTCTAACTGATGTTTTTTTTTTTGCTCCGGAATTTCAGTGGTGTTGTTTGACTTCCCAGGGGTCTCCTGGTGTTGCAATACGTTATTTCCGTCGAGTCCTCATCTCTGATTCATCAGAGGTCTTATACGTGATTTGTTTGTTTCCGATGATGTTTCATTGATGGGTTAGGAAACCTTCATGCGGACCAAACAGCTAACTAAATGTTTCGAACCACTGCAGAAGCAGAGGGTGAGGTTTGGTACCAGTAAAACATGTTTAAGCCCCCCCCCCCTTCCGTAATCTTTTGCTGACCGTTCAAGGCGGTACTTCTGTTGTGGTTCCTTGATGTTACATTGTACATTGTGCTATGTCCGCTTGTCTATGTTCTTTGGCGGTTTGGTCACCTGTTTTGCTACCCAATCTGCCTTTTGTTTTGTTTTGTAAGTTAAAAATAAAATAGATAAAAAAGATGTTGATGCTGTTTTTGATTAGGGTAGCTGAATGACCACCTGTTTGGGAAAGAGCTGTTCATTCGGTTTACCGTGCGTGTCTTTCGTGAACTTGTGTCAATTTTTCCGAGTGTGTGTGTGTGTGTGTGCTTCTTTCCCTATTGGTTTTGAGAGCGGTATGTGGGATTTGATTGTATCAATTCCTGATCATTGCCTATCTTTTTACTTTTCGGTGTCATTTAAAAAAAACTGAGCAAGACACTCATGATTGAAAGCTGCAGTCTCAAGTTCGTATATCTGCAGATGACACTGAGGTGTACTTGACAGTACAATGACAAGATGATTCTGCAAGGCTTCTGAAAGATCTGAACTTATTAAAAGACTGGGAGAAGGCATGGGATATGAATTTCAATCCTTCTAAGTGTCAGGTTGTGCATATTACTGGGTCTAGACGGCCCCTCAATAGTCCATATTTCATGCTTGACCAGGTCCTTGAATCTGTGGATAGTGCTCAATACCTGGGTGTTGATATTGCATCAAACCTAAATTTCACTCATCATGTTAACCGCATCACGGCCAATGCACTAAATATTCCGGCATAAGAGAGACAACATATAAGATTATTGCCCCATCCCAGTTAGAGTATACTAGCCCGTTTGGAGCGGAGCCCTTGTACTAAAAAAGACATCAATAAATTTGGAGCCATTATACTAAAAAAGACATCAATAAAATTGAAAGGGCCCAAAGAAGAGTTATTAGATGGACACTAAATTCCTATTCGGCTTACGACAGCGTCCCTAAAATGCAGTCCAAACTTGAGTTAAGGACAATTGAGCAGAGGAGAGTTGATGCAAGGGGCATAATTATATATGAAATTGTACCAGGACTTGTAACCCTCCCTTACCACCATACTTCGAACAACCGACCAGAATTACACGACATAGCCACCCCCTCACATTGCGTCAGATACAACAACTGCCTATTATTATAAATACTCATTATCCATGCAGCCGTCATATACTGGAACAGACCACCACTGGATCAATTCAGTGTAGCAGTGAGGTCACTCGACCACCCCATTTTCCAACTCAACAAAATCGGTTTTTAGCCTGTTTTTATTATGCTATACTCCCGGCGTCATAGTCCGAGTATGCGTTAGCGTCAGCGTTAGTGTTAGCGCCCCCCCCCCCCCCCCCCACCACTTGTCTGCGTCCGTTCTCAGGTTAACCAATGTTAACAATTGCGTTTAACTCGATGTTCAACTATGTATCTTACAAACTACAGCAGCTACAATCATCATACTTGGTACATACATACAGCCATATGACTCCCCCCACCCCCTTGTCGGCGTCCGTGCTCAGGTTTACCAATGTTAACAATTGCGTTTAACTCGATGTTCAACTATGTATCTTACAAACTACAGCAGCTACAATCATCATACTTGGTACATACATACATCCATATGACTGCAGCAGCTGCATTGCGCAATCGTGTGTCCTGGACCTATTTGTTACGGTTGACTGACGTTACTGTTTGGCACTGTTTCTAAGGCAAAATGTTTAGTTTTCATGATACCTTTGATACAAGAGACTTCATACTTGATCAAATAGCATATCCCTATAATTGAAGCAGCTGCAAAGCTTCCATGCTGACTCATGTGCCCTTGACCTTTGTTCATGGTCCAGTGATTTTGCCTTATATTTCAAGCACTGTTTGATTGATTAACATCTAACCTGACATAGTGGATCAGTCTGACATCGCAAATGACCTCATATTATTTATAGATCACAGTGTCCTATATTTCATGGTTCAGTGCTGTTGTCTTGTATCTCCAAGACGGTTTAATAGAATTACATCATATTTGGCAGTTCGACACTTGAAATGACCTCATAGAAGATATACTTTCATCATTCAGTGATTAGTATAAACATTATTTTATTTGTTTAAACTGACAATATAAATACAATACACATGAAAGACATATACAGAAGAATATACAAAAAGGATCCAGAAGAAAGTCAAACGACTTATGTAAATGACTGATGACTGATTCAGTGATTCTGCTTCATATCTTGGGTTGTATTTAGTATGTATTCATCATATACCTGGGATAATGGTTCCGTCTGACACTGCAGATGACCTGATATATTTGTAGGTCTTTGTGACTATGAGATTCATTCACCCATGAGACGCGCTTTGTTGTCTTCTGACAACTCTTGTTAAATTCTGTACAGTCTTTTTAACCCTATCATGGTTTTACTATTAGCTGTACACTTTAGCATCGTGGTAGTAAGACGCAATCCACCTGTACATAATCCTCTCGAGGGGGTGTTGCAGTATTGAAAGAAAGAAAAGACTGATCTGCTCTGAAACACTGCTTCCAAGGATTAACAATAATTACAAATGTCTTTGTACAATGTGGTTTTAGACTAAAAGAAGACAACCACTAAAGAAAGACATTTATAACTGATAATTCGAGCAAATCAGTGTGTGTGTGTGTGTGTGTGTGTGTGTGTGTGTGTTTCGCATCAAACACAGCATATTGTTTTCACGTTCGAACCAATAATTGTTGGTTTTTACACCTGTTTTGTCAACCCAAAATGATTATAAAATCAAAACCGAGCAAAGGAGTCTATATTTTTATTTTATATACATGCACTATTATAATGTTTTTTTTTTTTTTTTTTTTTTTATGTTTGTCGACGAAAAGGCCCAACTGAGCTTATGTTGTACAGTTGCTGTATTTGACAAAAATCTTCTGTGGCTGCCATGTAGTCTCTGGCACTTTCTGTTACATACCGCCTCTTCTTCCAAACCCTCCACTCATCCTTCAGGTTAAGAACATCTCTATTGACTCATGGCTGTTTTTATTATTATTTATTTATGTATTTTGTGTGTGCCTTTCTGGTTTATGTTTCTTGTTGCTTTTTATCATGCCATCTTAAAATAAAATTTCTTCTATCTATCTATCTCTCGATACTAAGACGACCATTTTCTGATCACTACCTCAGGTGTGGTGGTGGTTAAATTTAGAATTTAGCCCAAAGGGATAACAAACTTTCGGGGTGGATCATTAAAACTATTTACAAAAAGCAGACCAGAGGCATGCTAAAACTCATGCCTCTGGATTACCTTATCTAATCTTAGGGACGAGTCATTTATTATCAGGTGGGGCCCGGGTACATTTTAATATGGTTCACCAATAGTTTTCCAAAAATTTTATGACCCCCCCCCCCCCCCATCCCCCCACCACATTCCAATGAAACACAAAGAACAGTTTCTTATTCTAACAGGTTTAATTAATAATGGTCTGTTTAAACTTTGTCTCCATTTCTTGCACTTTTCTTCTGCTAATGGCCATCCTGCAATCTGTTTTCGAATGCTTAATAATTGTAATTGTTAATAATATTAATTGGGCCTCTAAGTGGCAGGGGTCTGGGGCCCATAGAAGCCACAGTAGTTTTGCTGATGAAAAATTGGAAAAGCACATGGAGAGCTGATATCACAAACGCAGGCATTAGATTTAATTGAGAGCAAAATCATCTACTTGACATGATTTTATGGGCAGTTTCATACTATTCTTCTAGCAAATCAATGAAAAGACATGAAACTGCCCAATTTTGTGTGTCATTTTCATGAATGTCTTTAAGTTTGGAGTTTGAAAGAAAAGAGTTTGAAATTTTAGGAGTAATGGGGGGTCTGGGTGGTGAAGCCCCCCCCCCCCCAAAGAAACTGAGAAGACTGGTGGAAGAATTCTGACCCTCCCCCCACTACCTCACACAATATGCCTAATAAAATATATGACCCCCCACCCTGTTCTGAGGTTTATTGATTTCCGACCCCCAGTACATCACAAAAAAAGCGACCCCCACCCTAAATGTACCCGGTCCCCCACCTGATAATAAATGACTCGTCCCTTATCTAATTTTGGCGTCCCAAGTCTGTTTCTCAGACATGGAGGGGGGTTCGGTCCTGGCCTTCATCGGAAAAAAAAAGAATACGCGACATTAGACTCACTGACGATAGCAAAATGGCAGCTTCCATCGTGCATTCCAAATCTCAAGTTAGGTTGGTACAATATTATGAGTATATTTTGTAAGCCCTTGACATAATTGGTTCGAGAGATATAGCGATCAGTCTGGCTTCCGTTTGTCCATCTGTTTGTCAATAGAAAATGTTTACTTCATTAATCCCTGGAATAGTGTGTCGAGCGGTCTGATTTCGCACAGGCCGGTCATTTCGAGCATCATTTGCTTTTTCTTACTACTATGTTTTCTTGCATTACCTTGTGCCCTCCTTGGTGATACCTTGTGCCAACCTTTTGGTAGCTTAAACCTAGCTATCATGCGGTACCTGGTGCTACCTTGCAGTATGTCGGATCAGGTATGAAACCCACCACCCGCACCCGTGCTCGAAACCCACCACTGGAAATTTTAGGGGCGTCCTTTGAGAAATAAACAAAAGTTTTATTCTAGATTTTTGTAGTTATATATATGGGGGTTTGTTTGAACTATTTATGGTATAAAAGTTTTTCTGACAGGTTTAGTTTTAAAACAAAGGAAGTGTCTCCGGGTACGGTACCGTATCCCTAGACCCTGGGTCTCCAGGTACGGAACCGTACCCCGAGACTCTGGGTCTCCAGGTACGGCAGTAAGTTTTCAATACTATGTATAAAGTAGTTTTACCTATTTAATATAGTTAATCCATCAATAAATTACTCCTTGTAAAAAATTCATTGAGTCGTCATCTTGCTAGGGAAAATTATAACCTTCAAGTCCGACATTTGCGTTATTTTGACTGATGTACATAAACTGCGAAAAACACGGCTGAGGTGTACTATTTGATCGCCCGCTAATTGCACGCAGAAAATGACTTCTGAAGAGTGCAAACAACTATCACCTTGTTATAATCTGCACAAATAGACAATATTACACTTATTAAAAAGTATCCATCTTTTAATAGTTCTGCGATACGCAATGTAGACCAAAAACAGACGCCTAAAAAATGCATGCAGCGTTCTTAAATATGCCTTTCGTCAAACAAGTCATGTGCGCCAAGTGAAGTTCTCCAAGTGTTGTTGCACAACTTAATCGAAATAACATTGAGTATTCATTATTATATGTATTTATTTGTGTGCTTATGAAGGTATTATCGCTTTTTTTAACAGATATTGCATTGTCGGAATCAGGACAGCTCGGACAAAAGACAACTCGCCCCAAAAAATATCGGACCAGGACAACTTGTCCCAATTTTTTAAAACTTACCACCAGTCAACGCGTCCCATATCATAAGCTTGCCAAAAGTCAACTCGCATCAAATTATAAATACTCTGCCCAGATGTATCATGAGTATTTTTAAATGCCACTGAAAATGTACCGTATGACTTCATGTATATGCACTGACAAATTAACAATCCCTGACACACAACTTGAAGGGATTTATGGTAATTACGAGCGTCTTTGTAAATTTGGTTTTAGCTGCCCCCACCTTCCCCTCACCCCTTCAAAAAAGATAATCACTAACATTACAGAAAGCCATATAATTGATTGAATTTCACCTCAGTATCAGCGGAACGTATCCATAGCCGCAATACCGGGGCACCGTTCGTCCGTCCATTAAATAAAAACTGTTACTCATTGCTGAATTTTATTATTAATTTGGACAAAACAGGTGTGAAAAACAACAATTATTGGTGTTAGTGCGAAACCGTCGTGTTATTTTTTATGCAAAATAAAAAAACCACATCGTTTTAACCACATTATTCATTAACTATTTTCCCTAGCAAGATGGCGACTTAATGTAATTTTTACAAGGAGTTCTAAATGTGATTAACGGATTGACTATATATTAAATGGGTAAGATTACTTAATACATAGTATTGAAAACTTACTGCCGTACCCGGAGCCTATCCTCATAGGACTGTCTCCAGGTACGGTTCCGTACCTGGAGACCCAGAGTCTCGGGGTACGGTTCCGTACCTGGAGACCCAAGGTCTAGGGATACGGTACCGTACCCGGAGACACTTCCTAAGACAAAAGAGCGAATAGTTGCTATTTCGGGGGTATGAAACCCACCACTGGCCACCGGGAAATTCTTATCGGTTATTTCCATTTATAGCTTTATTAACTGAGATAATTTTTCTTGATTATTACTATTTCGACTTATTAACCAAAATCTCGCCCAATTAGTTTGACAATAATAATAAATTTATAATATATAAAGAAATAAACAACTTTTTGTGAAACTTATTTTCGTTTTAAAAATAGATATCCATTACGGTATTTAGGTGCACCAAGAAACCGTAACGTACTGAAATAAAGGGGAAAACAATAATTATAGAGGGGGTCTAATGTGTTATAGTAGGAAAGATTGATGTCCTTCATTTATCTTATCACACCTCTATTTTGGGGTCCATATCTGTGTATCTAAAATATTCCGGATTTGTCAGTGTAAATATTATGTACTCAAATCATAAGTCTGAACTCGTAAGTCATAATGACTTACGAGTTCGGACTTATGATTTGAGTACTTTGACCACTTTCATTGACTGATATTTACTGATCTTTACTTGTTCAGTACTTAGCAAACTTTCATGAAATCAAGCTATAAACATTTACAACAGCAAAGGTTACTCTCATCATGGTACAAAACGCTGATGAAGAGCATACGCCTCACTCACTGTCTGCCTGTCTGTATCTCTCTCTCTCTCTCTCTCTGAGACATTTTAAGCCTGTAAAACTAATGATACCTTGTTACAGTTAATGAATTGACAGATGCTACACAATTTACACATGGAACAGAACGCGTAATACAGGTAACCATAAATTTTATATGTTTAGTGACTTACCTTGACCTGACTGTGTTATGGTCAAAGATGTCTGAGGCATAATGAAAGCATAGAAAATGATGATAGAGTAATGGAGGATGTGTGTGTGTGTGTGTGTTCGAGATAGAGAGAGAGAAGAGAGAGAGAGAGTCTCTCTGTGTGTGTGTGTGTGTGTGTGTGTGTGTGTGTGTGTGTGCACGCGATCACATTATGAAAGAAGACAGAGCTGACCGCTTTGCTGGCTGTCTAATTATGTGCCAGCATTAGTGGTTTTGTGCCTTTAATACTATGCTTCTTATGATGCCAGGGTAGGACTCCAACTCCTGCAGATCTCTTCATTTTCTTTTCTTCCTAAGTTTGGAGTTCTCCAAATGCCAACAACCATAATATATTTTGCGTACGTTGCTCTCAGACACAATGTCAAGTAATTCGTACATTTTGGCCAATATTTTAAAAGATAATGATGGCGGAAATTAAGTAAATTGATAGAACTTCAAGTGTGAAAAAAACCTTAATGGCGAGCATCTTGACAGGAATAATGTTGCTTTCTCATAATATATATTAGAAAAAAATCTTTAACCAGTTTTTGCATACATAATGCTTAAACCTACAATAATATTTAATGAGAATTAAATAGACCATGAGCCAGATATGGTTTACCTCCCCCCCCCAGGGGGAGTTTTGTAGACCATACTTTTCTTAAAGTCCGGCATCTTAGAAGTATTTTGCAGCATGTTAGCCCTCTGGCGAGTGGGGCGTTAAGCTGTAACAGCCTGTTACATTACCTTACCCATTAAAATAATTAACATAAAATAAAAAGTATAAAAAATTATAAAAAATAGAAGTCACGTTCCTATGTTTAAAATTATAATATAGTCTAATAGAACAATCCAACAGCTAAAAGTTATGATGTTTGAGACGTCACTTTATCTTACATGGTGTAATATACGTGACGTTTTTCTTTACTCTCCATTAAAATTGCAATTTCCATCCAAAATACTTTCTTTTTGTAAGTTATTCCTGTAGTATTAGACCAAATGTTTATTACTGTGTTAAAGAAAATTTATTGATCTTTTCAGATCTGCAAAAAATATTGTCCTATCTTGTATACTATGGGAGAACTAGGATGTTGAACACAGTACCCCCTTGTGAATGTTCCATATTACAATTATCACTTTCCGTATAATTCAAGTGCTTGAACTACACTGTTGGAATCGAAAACAACAGTAAAAGGTAATATTGAATATGCCAGCCAATCTAAACAACAAAGAAGAGTTCAACAATATTTTGAATGCATTTTAGTCGGCCATAATGATCGATTATATACGTTACCTAGGGCTACTTTTGTTAAAATCATATAATTTGAAGATACAATCTTTCTATTTTATTTGGTAGCAGTTTCTTCATAAAAGAATCTTCTAATATAAGAGAAAAAATTCATTCTGGTTTATTTTCTATGATAAGCTATTACTAGTAGTAATGTAAATAACATTATCATTTAAAATATTTTATTATAATACCTTTAATCTGGATTTTTTCCACTGTCACATAAAAAATAACACATATAAGTCTGGGTGTTCTTATGATATATTGTGTACTTGGACCTATCAACACTTCACTCAGTTATCACTTTTAGGGATTCATGAGGTGTGTTTTATACGTGATTAAACACAGTATGCTTCAAATTGTAATGTTAAGGGCATTGACATATTCTGTATATGTAAACCGGGTTTTGCTGTTTACTTTGTTATTATATCAAAAATAAAAGTATTTCATAATGGCATTGTCCAGTTTGTTTCTTTTACAAATTGTACATTTGAGTTCTAAAGACAGTAACACACCTGAAATTTTGTTATATACAGCTGAAAAAAAAAAAAAAAAAAAAAAAAAAAAAACTTCAGAAAAGATTAAGGTGGCAGCAATTAAAAGCCAGCATTGATTTTGCATATAGGGCTCGAATAAAACGATATGCAGTCAGTTTGATACCATTAAAAGCTAAGCGGTTTTGACGTGTTTAGTTTAAAACTATAAAACAATCAGTAATCAACAATGCAAAATAGAGTTCCACCTTGTTTATTGACAGGATTTGTTATAGCCTTTACGTGCACACTGAAAAACTATAAAGCAGAACAGTAAACCTGAAGTTTGAAGGCTTAAGCCAAATACAGTTCTGCATCAAAGCTAATGTAGATATTTGCTGGCAGCGTATACTTACTATTGTATATTTTACGTTACCAGAGGAAACAACATTGCTGAGTTACAGTTAAGAAACAAACAAGCTTTTTAAAATAATTAATGGTAGTGTCAAAACATTGCTTTACTTAGTTCTTTATGCAACTAACAATTATGTGTCAACCAGGAGTTTGGGAGAATAGTATCAGAATTGTTTAATACAGAAAAGAGACACTGGCAGTTTACTAGTATACTGTAGCAATCTATAAAAGCTATGTTTATGATGATATATTTCTATGCTTTTGTTTCTTGCTCTTTAAAGTCTTACTACATTCAACCATATCCTAAAGAATCTAACTACATTCAATCATCTCTTAAAGAATCTATTCACTAGAGAACATAAAGACACGTTTAGTTGGGCAAAAATGTTTTTTTTTCCAGGGACAGTGTTCCAGTAGCTCTGCACACATAATAAAATGGCAAATGAAAATGACAGAATATATTAATATTTGTCATCGCTGTTCAGATATTTATGAGCAAATCTTAGTTTTTCTCCTTCAGAATGTATTTGCCTACACTGTAGTTATATGCTTTGCAGCATAATATTGAGAAAAAAAAAAGAAAGACCAAAAAAAAAAGAACGACCAAACAAGTATCGTATACAACATATTTATTGAGAGTTTATGAATTCTTCATTTCCGATAATGATAATAATCCTTAACTAGTAATACAGTATTTCTGAAGAGCAAATAATCAAACAATAGAAATAGTGCATACCAATGCATGCCAAGGAAGGGCTAACCTAAATAACTTACTGCAGTTGATCTCTGTGACCTTCTATTACCATATTGTTTACTTTTTAGCAATAAATATGGTTGTAAACTGCTTATTTATGATATCTTGCTGCTTATCAAATCATCCTTGTCCAAATATGTTAAATACTGTTAGAGAATAAAGCCCAAATTTTAGTTGTTACATTATTGAAAATTGTCTGACTGAAATTTGTATTTCGCAACACCTTTAGTCCCTGATAGTAACAAGTGGGAATAAAACCCTGGGGTTTGCAAAATTATCTGACCAGTAAATATATGTAACAACGTAATGAAAAATAGAATTCCTGAACAGGCTGAAGACAGAATGCTGCATGTATTATAAAGTATGTCACTTTCTATAATCCTTAAATTTTCACATTGTTAACATTTTGTAATGTATTTGAGGGCAGGGAGCTGCATAAACAGATCACGTAGATCACAAATTAACATATAAGCTATGATAACGGGAGCCACATATATTTGCTTACCCATGTAAAGCAGTTACTGTAGGCTCGTGGCTGACGATTCGACTGACAGCATAGAAAACATGGTGTTAATGCATGCCGGCAGAGTTGGTACTGCTTTTGATTGCCTCGGCTGGTAGTCACAGTCGCATATTTGTATGTAGGGTAATTGAATGGCTCAGCCACTTGCACAGGTAGCGAAATTGGTTTTATCCCATCATAATGAGAACCTAAATATTAATCAGTTGCAGCATATACCAACTTATACTTACTTCATTTAATGCATAAAATTAAAAAAAAAAATTTTTATGAAGTCACTTTTAAGTGAGACTGAATTGAAGGCAAAGTCGAACTGCTTCAGCTGTAACAATCTATGTGCGTCTTGCTGAACTCTTGTGTATTTCAAAGAGCTAAATTTGCCATCTGACTGCTAGTGGTAAGCTTACACTACAGCAATGAATAGTTCATGCCGTCAGGGAACTAAAATTTTGAAAGCAGACGACTCACAAATCTTATTCCTCGACATATTACAATTATGTAACGTAATGTTACTGTTAAATTGCTTTTCAAATATACACTATTAGATGTTTTTGGGGTTTTTCCAATGTTTGAGAACACATAACATTGACATTTCTTCATATTTACATATAAAACAGTATCTACTTAAGACAAATTAAAGATAACATTGAAACATAAAATGCAGCTGATGTTGGCCTTCTTATCTTTTCTCTCCATTTTGTAGGTTAAGTTCTTCAAAAATAAGATCGTTTCTGTCCCCATTTAATGTATCCACTGCTAATTTAACTGCTGCCTAACTTATCTAAGCTGGGCATGAATCAAAGAAGATTGATGGAGCACGTATAAACTTCAGTCCACCAATTCAGCGATTATGTCTTATTCTGTTTATTTATTTTTTTTTTTATTTTTTTTTTTTTGTTGTTATATACGTTACATATTTATCGTGACTGCTGACGAGTTTTGTAAGACGTTAATTTGTTTCTTTTTTATACTAGAATATTGAAACAGTCATATATATGACAGTAACTTTTCTCTACATTTAAATTCTTAAAATTTGCTCCTTATATTACATGTATTTAGACATTGAAGGGGAAAAAACGTCAAACGCAAAGTAAACTACGTTATAAGGGTTAGTCAACTTATCATTGACAATGTCAATTACTTTCAAACAGTGATTTATGCACTAGCAGACAAAACCCATCATTATTTAGGGCGAATACTAACATATGTATAACAATGTGTATCTTCTATTATAACGTAAATATGTAAATTTGGGTAGTGTAATTGACGTTGACGTCATACGTTAACGCCCCAACATACAGAGGGCTAACATGTGTCATTTTGTTTCTTATATAATGTAGTTTCAGAAAATCATAGGGTACAAAACTCCCCCTGGGGGGGAGGGGGGTCTATGGTCAGCTCAAGGTCTAAAATATTTTGTATACCCAGATAGGCCACACTAAAATTTCTGGTGGTGGGTTTTAAGCACGGGTGCTGGAGGTATGTTGCTTATCATGACGAGCGTAACGGTTTCTGTTGGCTTGACCTAATGAAAGTTCTTAGAGTTGAACAATTAAAAAGGTAATCTTCAGCCAATAAAATATCCTTAATAAATAAACGTTGTTCAGGGTTCACCACAACAACCCATCTGACTGTTGAATAACTGTTTGTCCCTTTTATTTCAGTACGTTGCGGTTTCTTGGTGTACCTAAATGCCGTAAATGGGTATCTATTTTTAGAACGAAAATTAGTTTCACAAAAAGTCGTTTATTTCTTTATAGATTATAGATTTCTCAATGTTGTCAAACAAAATTGGCGAGGTTTTGGTAAAAAAAAGTCGAAATAGCAACAATCAAGGAAACTAATCTCAGTTAATAAAGCTATAAATGGAAATAATCGATGAAAAATATCCCGGTGGCGAGTGGTGGGTTTCATACCCCCGAAATTGCAACAATTCGCTTTTTTGCCTTAAAAATAAAACCTGTCGGATAAAACTTTTATACCACAATAAACAAAAGTTTAATTTTAGATTTTTGTAAAAATACAAAAATCTAAAATTAAACTTTTGTTTATTTCTCAAAGAACGCCACAAAAATTTCCGATGGTGGGTTTTGAGCACGGGATAGTGATACGCATTCAGAAAACGTCAGTTTGACATGCCTTTCTGTATCAGATGGCCAGAAAACAGGCAGTTCAAAAGGTGTATCATTGATAGGTATATAATAAAGTAATATAATAATCATTTTAACTTTCAGGGTTAGTTCTGTTCTGAACCGAGACGTGAAACAGTTTGGAAAGAAATATTTACTAGATGGCAGGGATGAAACATGTTGGAACTCAGATCAGGTATGGAAATTGACTAACAATACAATATTAATTCTAATTATGGTCCCAGAGACTCGAGATCTGTATTTTATGAGCGGGGTTTTTATTTAAAGCCTGAAACACTCCCATCTTGCAATGGCACTATGGAGTAAGTCTGTGCTACTGTGGAGACATAAAACTCAAAGCAAAGCCACTTGTTATATTCCTTTTCCACAGCCATAGCGTATTTTTGCATAATTGCTGACAATGACAATGTTTTTATGAATGACCCTCACAACCTCATATATTTGAGCATTCTTTTTATATTGATTTTTTCTGTATATGCTAGTAACATAGCCTTCCTTCTCATAGTATCAGTCCTAAAACACATACTGGGAGGATCCCATACCGAAATAAGGTACGAAAAAGGTACAAAATTTTGTACCTTTTCTGTACCTTTTATGTGCCTTTTGAATGAAGGTACAAAAAAGTATACCTTTTATGTACCCCAGTGATAACTTAGACAATTTTCCATGTACTTTTTGTGTGCCTCTATCGAACTTAGTCATTTTTTAATGTGCCTTTATTGTACCTTTACAATCTTAGTTTTATTTCCATGTACCTTTTGAGTGCCTATGTTGAACTTAGCCTTTTTTCACTGTACCTTTTTTGTAGCTCGAAAAACTTAGACATTTCACTGGCTCTTTTACTTTCAAATGAAGAACTTAGTTATTTTCTGATGTACCTAAAATGTACCTAAGTTGGAGCTGTAAGCAGATGTTATTAATTACATATGCAGTCATATACTAATTAACTCAGAATCTACATCTACTGTCTTTCAATGAAATATGATACATTTATAGTGGCCATTAGGCTGTCTTTGACCCAACCTCAGAGAACTTTGCAGCTTGGATTAATTAACACATCTGAAAACTTGCACATATTTTGGTCAGTGTGCAGTTTGTAAAGGATCTTTATAGAGTGATGGTGTGTGTTATAGTCTGGATAATTTTACTTTTCTTGAATAAAATGTATTCTGATTTTGTTAAAAATGAAGAACAGCACTCTTCTAATGGCTGATATGTAATCAAGTAACTGGTAAGTCACATGTTTTTCTTTTCGTATAATGCATGGGAATAGTACAGATTTTTTTAGCTTGAATTACATCTCCTGAGATTGTTATCATTTTCAAAATGTTCATTAGTTTAAAAGAAACTTTACATATTTTTGAATACTAGATGAACTAAAGTGCTATATGAAGAGAAGATAAATTCATGACTCAGGACTTGCAGCTTTTTCCAAAACAGTATGTTGATCTGCAAACATTTATTGGCATTAGATTCAATTTTCACTTGAAGGAACATCATTTTGAAAATTAATAATAATAAAAAAAATGTGCTCATAGTGCAGAAATTCACTCAGGTTGGAAGCACTTTCCATCAACATAAACTTTTAACTAAAAATATATATATATGTGATAAGTAATTTAAGAAAAACTGAGTGAAAAAATGAAAGTGTAAGATATCTGAAAGCCACACTGTCATATTTTTTAGAGAATACAAGAGAAATTGTGGATTTACAAATGATGAAAAACACTTCAGATGGAAGCGAATTCCATTCATACAAACATTGGTGAAAAGAGTAGGAATCAGTTTTATCTTTTGGCAGTTTTGTATACCCTTTTAGTGGCCATAAAATTATATTAATTTTGTACCTTTTTTTTTTTAGCTCACCTGAGCCAGAGGCTCCGGGGGAGCTTATAGTATGGTCAGGCTCCGTCGTCCGTCGTCCGTCCGTCCATCCGTCCACAATTTCAAATGACTTCTCCGCTGAAAGCGCTGGGCCGATTGTAACCAAATTTCATATAGAGCCTCCTGGGACCTTAGGAACAAAAAGTTGTTCAAACGGTCCTGGTCACATGACCAACATGGCCGCCATGTCCATATATGGTAAAAACCTAAAAAAATCTTCTTCTCCAGAACCAGTAGGCCGATGGCCTTGAAACTTGGTATGTAGCATTGGGTACGCGAGTACTACCAAGATTCTTCAAATTATGACCTTGGGTTGACCTTGACCTTTTTTACGGTAAGGTCAAATTTGCTTCCTTGTGCTTTTATATGGCAAAATGCTAGAACATAAGATATCTTGGAAACTGTTGAAGATTTGGGGCTAAAAATTGGTATCTACAGTCATCTTAATGAGTACATGAAGATTTATGAGTACAAGAGGTCAGGGTCATTCTTTGACCTTTGACCTAGAACTCTCATATTTTGACAATTCAAACAATCTCCTCAAACGCCCCTGGGCCAATTAAAACCAAATTTCATATAGAGCCTCGAGGAGTTGAGGGAACAAAAACTTATTCATACGGTCCAGGTCACATGACCAACATGGCCGCCACGCCCATATATGGTAAAAACCTTTAAAAATCTTCTTCTCAAGAACCAATTGACCGATGGCCTTTAAACTTGGTATGTAGCTTTTGGTACTCGAGTACTATCAAGATTGTTCAAATTATGACCATGGGTTGACCTTGATCTTTTTTACGGCAAGGTCAAATATGGGTAAATGCTAGAACATAAGATTTCATGGAAAGTTTTGAAGAGATATGCCTAAGAATTGGTATATACAGTTATCTTAATGACTACATGAAGATTTGTGAGTGCAAGAGGTCAAGGTCATTCTTTGACCTTTGACCCAGAACTCTTATATTTTGACAATATCAAACAATCCCCTAAAAAAAACTGGGCCAATTGTAACCAAATTTCATATTGAGCTTCCAGGGATTGAGGGAATGAAAATTTGTTCAAACAGTCCGGGTAACATGACCAACATGGCCGCCAGGACCATATATGGTAAAAACCTTTAAAAATCTTCTTCTGCAGAACCAATTGACCGATGGCCTTGAAGCTTGGTATGTAGCATTGGGAACTCCAGTACTATCAAGATTGTTCAAAATAATGACCTTGGGTTGACCTTGACTATTTTACTGCAAGGTCAAATGTGGGAAAATGCTAGAACATAAGATGTCATGGAAAGTTTTGAAGATTTATGCCTAAAAATTTGTATCTATAGTCATCTTAATGAGTACATGAAGATTCATGAGTACAAGAGGTCAAGGTCATTCTTTGACTTTTGACCCAGAACTCTGTCATTTTGACAATATCAAACCATCTCCTCAAAAGCCCCTGGGCCAATTTTGAAACCAAATTTCATATAGAGCCTCCAGGGGGTTAAGGGAATGAAATTTTTTTCAAACGTCCAGGTTACATGACCAACATGTCCTCCATGCCCATATATGGTTAAAACCTTTAAAAATCTTTTTCACCAGAACCAATTGACCGATAGCCTTAGAGTAACTTACCCTAGGGTACTGAGGCTGAATGGACCCAGGTGAGCTACAGGACCAATGGTCCTCTTGTTTTTTTTGGTTTGGGTATCTACTAAATATCTTCCTTAGTCCCTAAAAGTATTTGAAATATTTAAGGAATGAATGTTATTTTTTTAACGTTTACTGAAGTATAAACTACATCGGGTCACGAGCAAAGTAAGTGAACCCCGAAGGGGTTTATGTAAACTTTGCTTGTGACCCGATGTAGTTTATACTTCAGTAAACGTTTAAAAAATAACATTCATTCCTTATATTTATATTATTAAACGATGCTTTTGATAAAAAGATAAACAAAATTAAGAAATACATATATAAAGATTGTTTAAAAAACATTACCGGCCGAATTTAGCAATAGTTTGGAACAGCCGCATTGTCACAGCCTACCAGTAAATTCCACCTCCTGCTGTAGATTTCGCGTGCAAGTAGGCGTAGCGAGCTGTCACTCAATGTTTACTAGCCATTCAAGTACATGGAATGTTGTAGATTTCACGTGCTAGTTAGTGAGATGAGCTGTCACTCTGAAGCGCGTGATACAATGTAATTATTGACTTTTAAACAACATTGACGCCTGCATCACTTAATTGGGTTAACAGAGAGCTCTACACTGATAATGTAAATATATAGTTATGTTTTCTACCATATTAGTCCTAGTAAACACCCAAGGATGTTGCATTTTACGAAAGGTGGCATTAATTAGAGCCTAAGGAGTAGCAGATCAGCCACTGCCAAAATATAAATTTACAATAAACAGTATTAGTGTGAATGTATAAACTTTCAGATGGAGCAATTTTACTACTTTCCCTTGTTTTGCCTCCCTTCTCAGGGTCCCACTATTCAAGACAAAAACTTGCTCCTCTAGGAGCAAATAATTTCCTTGAATATTAGGCCTTATTTGAAGGGTTGCATCATGCATGACAGAAAACAGAAATTCATGCTGTTCCCCTGATGGAAAACATGGAGTTTAGCAAATTAAGGTATTCTTATTACTGGAAAAGGCAAACCGGGGCACGTTTATTAGAGCAGGGGCATTTATTAGGATTAATACTGTATATAAATCTTTTAGTCAATTCATGTGCCTATAATGTACCCTGGCTTCTGCATGTGATTGGTCTGTTTACTGTTTATATGCCTTAAATGTCCCCAAGGTATATCCAAGATACTGCTTATGATTGGTCAGTTATTTTAAGAAAAACATTTGATTGGTTAGCAGGTGTACCTGCAATATACCTCAGGTACATTAAAGGTACATAGTATGATTGGTCAGTTTCTGTACCTATAATGTACCCCAGGTACAGGTACATTATAGGTACATTTCACAATTGGGCTATCAATGTACCTGAAATATACCTGCATACATTTGATTGGTCAGTATCTGTACCTATGATGTACCCCAGGTACAAAAAGGGCACATTTTATTCCCTGTATACCTAAAATGTACCCCAGGTACATTTTAGGTACATCATTTACATATTAGGTACATCAGGTATGCTTTAGGTACATCAGGTACATATTAGATACATTAGGTACATCAGGTATACTTTAGGTACATCAGGCACACATTAGGTACATATTGGGCACCTGGGTACATTTTAGGTATATATATCTACCTATTTTGTATCAAATCGGCCTCATTTCAGATGTTTTTGGCAATTTTGTACAAATTTTTGTACCTATAAAAACGTACCAATTTTGTACCTTTTTTCGGTGTAATCAAGCCCTGAACTTTGCCTTAGTCCAGCTCCAGACTGTTAGTATTTCAGAAACAACGTTTCTAATTGAAACTTGTTTCTAGGTATTTTCTGGCCCAGAGCTGGGCTAAATCGCCTTTGACATTGTCTTCCTTCAAAAGCCATTTTTAGCCAACCAAACAAGCAGGACCAAAACAAAAATATGGGATAAATGCACAATAAAAAGGCAAGTAAGAAGAGAGAGAAAAGGAGAGAAAAAAATGTAGAAAAAAGTCTTTCTTGGTAGGGTGACCCCTGCAGGCCTTCACGGTGACCTCTAAGGTCATGAGAAAAAAAGTGTCATGTTTTTAACAGCTAATTATCTCCCCTATCGGTTGCACTTTCGATTTCACACATCATATAGGTAAGTCAAAATTTAGGGTAAAAAAATGAACCCCATCCCCTTTTCCAGCAATTTTCTTGAAACCTCCAGCCGTCGAAAGGATATATAGTGTGTTCAATGAACACTTTATCTTCACTGTTTGAGAATGAGTAAGAGCTAAAATAGCTGTTAGTCCTAGATCATGAGGTTAGCATGAGAAGACTAAGTATAAACTACTGGATCTGCATATTTGATTTAAGTCAGTTGTAACTGTCGTTTTCAGAAAAGAAGAAAGGGGACATTCATTAGATTTTGGTAGTTTATAGAATCTATTATGTTTAAAGTGGTAACTGACCATACATGTATTTACAGCCTTTTTGAGTAAACAGTACAGCCATACATATACAACACAGAACAGAATGACTTGAGGATAATAACTTATTTGAGAAAATCTGAAGTGTCTGTTGAATGAATTTCAGTTACATGTCATCGAAAAATTGGGGGATCATGGCATGCACTGTTTGCCATGCTCCGATACCAATGACATCTTAAATCTGTATCCATGATAGGAACTAAGAGTTCAAATTGATGTCAAATAGACGTGATCAAGACGTTTTTTCGCCAAGGTACGGTAATATCAAATGTTAATCTATTTTCTACCTCTCTGTAATATTTCAAGACAATGGGTCATGAAATAAGAAAGCTACAATTCATCCCCTTGCATTATATTATAAAAACAAATAGATAAGTCATTACGCCATTTTGATTTTGTTTTTTACATTTTGGGGATGACATTTTCACTCATGATAAGCATTTCAAGCAAGATACTTCCATATTATGAAAGGATGACATATATCTGCACTCATCTACACTCAAATTCATTTCGAGTCGGTGAAGGGAAATTCTGAAACACGTTGAAAATTATAGCAACTTCACAGATGTAATGTCAAATGCGCATGGTGGTCTATCAGGAAATCTGAAAATTTCGCGTTGGTTGATTAGTCAATGACAGAGCAAATTCAGAATTCATGTGATTTGAAAACTTCGATATCAACATATTGGTTGCCACTATGGCAGTAAAGCTATGCATTAAAGCATGTGACTGGAATTCCGTGGAAAATACCAGCTTTCATCACTTCAGTCAGTTGAAAATAAAATCAAAATGGCATAGTGACTTACCTTATTGTTTTTATTACGATAATATAGTGGGATGAATTGTAACTTTCATTATTTCACAACCGATCAACTTGAAATTTTACAGAGAGGTAGAAAATAGATTGACAGTTGATATTATATCAAGAAAGTTACAGATTTTGTGTCAAGTGCCAATAGTTTTCTCATGCCACAGCTCAAATCCTATTGCAGTTCTTGTGTATTTCTTCATAAACTGTGGAAGTGGTCAAAACTATAGGCCACTTGCAGAGTGAAATAATAAGTGAGATTTGAAAAATCTTATGGCAAGACTTTTCATGTATGTGTAGGAGCAGCCTGATCAGAATCTGCACTGTTAGTGTACAAGCATTATGAAGCATCTCAGTGAGAGTATAAATAGAATTGTTCAACATTTAAGATGGAAGTGTTTGTCAGGATGAATTGTTACATTAATGTGAATTAGCATGCTTTCAGGGAAAGCAACTCTGATATTTTCAGTAGGCCCATGAGAAGGTCTGCATCATCCAGAGAAGCAAACAAAAAGTCTCAAAATTTGTTCCACATAAAAAGGGTACTGCTTTTGATGTAACGACCTTCATGATTCAATGAGTTGCACTCATATGGGCCAGGCCACAACAAAACCAACAAAGTGGTTGTGCGCCCAGTGCAGACTCAGATCAGCCTGGGCATCCAACCAGTCTGATCAGAGTCTTTGCTTTGCACTTAAAGGGTAACTTAGGGTCTAAGCTAGCTCCATGCGGACAGCGAAGACTGATCAGACTGGGCAGATGCCCAGGCTGATCTGAGTCTTCGCTGGGCACACATACCACTTTGTTAGTTTTCATGTGTCGCGGCTCATATGTGTCTTGCATGTCTCCAGATCCAGTCTTGAATTAGGTGATTGTTTTCCCTCTCAATATTCTTGATAAAATAATGTAAGTCTGGCGAAAATACTGAATTTAATGGTCTTTTTGTGCTGAAATCTTGATGCTTAATATACCTGGGTATATACTAATTGGAAAAAAAAACACCACCCATTTAATTACTTTTCTGATTTCTCTGAATACTCAAAGGAGGTAAACAACACTAAAATAATGTACTATCAACGTCGATGCTTTGTCCTGACATAGTATAGACATTGCTAAGGGGCTGTTTGATGTAGCCCTGATGATGAAACTAGGATATGTGCCAGCTGATATTTTTCTAAGAAATTTTAAGAAATTTTAAAATGATTAAAATGTGACATTTCTTTTTTTGACCAGCATAGTAATATAGTAACATTTTCAGGGATCTCCACAGTGGATACAGATTGATCTTGAGGAACAGTACGTGATTGATGAGATCCACATTCAGTTCCAGGGTGGGTTTGCGGGCAGGGATTGTCAGGTGGAGGGACTGGAGACACAAGAGATTGGATATAAAACACTGATGGAGTTTTACCCAGAGGACAACAATTCACTACAAGTATCCTTTATCAGTGGGAATTTTTAAAAATTCAGTGGGAATTTTCGGTGGGAATTTTAAAAATTCAATGGGAATTTTCAGTGGGAATTTTAAAAATTTCTAAAAAATTGCAACACCGGAAATAATTACCGTAATTGTCCTAAAATGGAACAGTGTGAGTTTACAATTATGTAATGCATCCAAAATTTGTTGATGGTAAGGCAAACAGTGTAGACCCAGATCAGACTGCTCCTCGAGGAGCAGTCTGATCTAAGTCTGCACTGTTTGCTCAGGCCTATATATTCTGTTCCAGGTCTTAGAAAACACTGGGTCTCTAACCCCCATTGCATGTACGGTTCCTAGGCTCTGAGAAACTTGAAACCTTTTGGAGGTGAAATCCCCATCTTAAAACCAATCAAGTATGAAAATTTTTCATACTGGTCCCTAAGAACATTTGTGGCCCCTTATTAGAATCTGCTCACCAAGCTGAGACAGAAACCATGAAAGTAAAGTAACTTTGCGGTAAATATTATATCTGTTTCATAGCAGTTATTTCTCTTTTTCCATGTTGTCTGAAATTGAGCTCGTGTCCAATGCACTTAAAACAGCAAAACTAAACATTCATGAAGTTGAATTTGCAAACAACATAGATCCATATGAGATGGCTCATAATGAGCTGCCTGATCTGGATTCTGCAGTGTTTGCACTCCAATCTTTGAATCCTTTTAAATATGATGTAGTTTAGACAAAATAATATTTTTTAAAGGTTGGTTCCTTTAGTTTCGTGGAGTTCCAAATGTATCACAATTTTTCTTAATTGTCAGAAAGCACTTGTAACAAGAAAATTAATTAGTTTCACTATAAACTATAAAGTTAAAAGTATTAGAGAAATTGTTTTGCAAGGTTACTCTCTGAGTATACTTTGCACACCAGTTAACACTCTTTTTGTTTTTGCTCCAAAAATTGAGAGTGCAGATGACATTATGCTGCATTGCAGTTTATGGTAGGGAGAGTCGGGTAACTTCTAACAGGCGGGTAAATTCGGACAGGCGGGTAAATTCGGACATATCATAGCAAACAGTGAAAATCTTGATGAGACGGCTCATAATGAGCCGTCTCATCAGGATTTTCACTGTTTGCCCGCTTACTTTTGTTTTAATTCCAAACAACTGACATATAAAGGAAACAATGTCACTGTTCGAATTTACCAGCTGTCCGAAGTTACCCGACTCTCCACTAGTGTCTATCCATCAGCCATGCGTGGAACTCCAGGAGAGCTCATGACAAGAGAAAAATGCAAAACGAAGTCACACACTTATGGGCAAGTGACAAAATTATTTTTAGAACTGGGATTCCAACATATTGTTTGCGCAGAGAAAAAATAAAGAAAAGAAAAACGACATTTTCAGCAAAATACATTGGTTTTCTCGGCAGCAACACATTTAGAAAATGAAATTATCTAAATACTACGCAGAAAAGGACAAAATTATCTTTTGAATGGAATTGTCATCGCTAGTGCAGGAGCCTACCTTTATATTCTATAGATGTAAATTTTGTTGACTGCTTTTTGGTGCTCTAAGGATTAATTTGCCTCATTAACAGAAGGAAAAGCTGAAAGTAGTAATTAGCAAAGATGAGCAGACTTAATTATTTGAGCAGTGACACAACAAAACCAACAAAAAGGCATGTACGCCCAGCGAAGACTCAGATCAGCCTGGGCATCCACCCAGTCTGATAAGAGTCATTACTTGTGTTTAAAGGGTAGCTAAGAGTCTAAGCTACCTCCATGCGGACAGGGAAGACTCTGATCAGCCTGGGCGGATGCCCAGGCTGATCTGAGTCTTAGCTGGGTGCTCATGCCGCTTTGTTGGTTTTCTCGCATCACGGTTCATTTGTCTCAGTCTAGACTGGCAGTTTGTGGCTAGGAACTAAAGGCAGTTTCACCTTATGTGCTTTCGAATATAGATAATAGATTATGCAGGGCTTAGCCAGGGAGAAGTTACGTGACATTTTCAAGATTTCAGGGAGTGGATAGATTGATGGTTTGCAATTTTACATCCTTTTCAGTGGTATTTCAGTCATATCAGGACGATGAAGGGGTGATAATGAAAGGCCTCATTTACGGTTGGAAAGATTTATGCTTCCAGTGAGGATTGAATCCGGGACCCCTAGACCAGTAGGCCAGTGCTTAACATACTGAGCTATCAGAGCTCCTGATTTCAGGGAGATTCTCTGCTCCAGAGCTTCTAATTTCAGGGAGATGCTCTGCTCCAAATATTTGGATTTTCCTAATATATTCTGTACATTTTAACTTCTCCCGTAGTTAAAATAGAGACCAGTCAACCTGGGGAGATTTTTCTCTCAAGTCACATCTTAGGCTGAGCCATCTTACCATACAGGATGTACCATTTGGCCATCATTTGAGCAGCGACAAGACAAAACCAGCAAAGTGGCATGTGCGCCCAGCAAAGACTCTGATCAGCTTGGACATCGCCCCAGTCTGATCAGAGTCTTTGCTGTGGGCATAGCTAAGGGTCTAAGCTACCCCCATGTGGACAGCAAAGTCTCAGACCAGAGTGTCTCAGCAGATGCCCAGGCTGATCTCAGTCTTTGCTGGGCACACATGCCACTATGTTGGTTTTGTGGAGTTGTGGCTCATTTTTATACAGGAATGAACTTAAGGTCAGTGGTCACACTGTCAGGGGAAACAACTGTTCTCTTTTCCAGTTTGCCTCCCTTTTTGATGGGGATCAACTGTTAAAGGAAAGAACTAGATTCTTATGGAGCTGATTTTGTCTGTTAAGGATAAACCAAGAAAAGCTGAAACCTTCATGAAATACGTGAGATGAGCATATGACTACCTATAAATTACTACACTACAAACACAGTATTTGAGGATTTTATGCCTAGATTTATGCAATTTTAGTGTGTCATTATACAGTTATTGAGGGGTGGGCATAAACAGAACAAAAATTTTCTTTTTTTTCATCAGTTTGTCATAAGTAAACGGGCAAGATAAGCATGGTAGACATATCACAACCAGTGCTGCAGATAAGAAGGGGTAACGGAGATATTTTAGGGATAATTTTCCATAGTTGGCAATAAAAAAATACCATGTTACCTGTCATTAGAACTGTCTCGCCAAGACAGTTCTAATGAGGGGTCACAACGTATATTTTGTTGAGAAATAAGAAAAAAAAATCTCTGAATTATCCCTGTTACCCCTTCTTATCTGAAGCTCTGAATTCACAGCCCTATGTACAGTAATATGCTTTGCTCTAAGAATTATCTTTAACAGTATTCACAGATTTTCAAGTGCTCTAATGACGACCCGGTATCTGTGATGAAGATTGTGTTTAACAACAGTACAGATTTTTTCGGCAGAATCACAGTCTACAAGCTTGACGTCCTCGGGAAGCCTAGCTGACAGCTGCTTTTATTCTGCATCTCTGTGATATTATTATAGAGGCCAAATTTGATCTGGTTTGTAAATATTTTTTTCTTTTTAAATTGTTCACTTATATGTACCTGGACAGAACATGGTAGGTGTTGGGGGTTTTCCTACCATTTACTGCCAAGCATAAACTACGATACAGCAAGGACAAGTGAAAAACTCTTTGGGAAATGAACCATGTATTTGAAAAATCTGATAAAATTCGGACAAAGCAGCAAATGCACAATGCATGGAAAAACATAATCATCCAAATGAAGCGGTAAATCCAAAATTTTTCAAAATAGCTCCAAAGTCCCAAATTTTTGTCGTACCTGCTTTAGTGAGATGTGATATAGGAGATCTGTTTTCCATCTATCTTTTAGTCATTCCTTTGTATATGTCACGATATAACGACACCTATCTTAAAGGTGAATGAGAACTCTCTCAGGGGAAGTAACCATGACATTTTTCATTTTTGCCACCCGTCTTAATGGGGGTTAACTCTGGAAGGAAGGAATTTGCTCCTCTTGGAGCAAATTCTTTCCCTCCAAAGAGGAGCAAATTCTTTCCCTCCAGAGTTCACCCCTTTTGAAGGGCTTCATCCTCCAGGGAAGCAAACAGGCAGTCATAAAAGTTATTCCCCTTTGTAAAATGGAAGGAAAATATGGCAGTATATCCATACAAATTAAGAATGCACAAATTACCTTTGTCAGGAGAACCTGAACAGGAGCCCCGGTAGCGCAAGAGGTTAAGCGCTGGCCTGCTAATTTAGCAGTCCCAGGTTTGAGCCCCGCTGTTGGCCGGAATCTTCTCAATCGTAAACAGGGTTCCATTGCACACAGCCTTTCAGTATCACCCACCCATCGTCCTGATATGACTGAAATACTGTTAAAAAGGACGTAAAATCACAAGTGGTCCATCCATTCATCCATCCATCCTGAACAACCTGTGAGATGAACATCCTGTTCAGGGCAGGCACTTCATTTCATTAATTAATTTTGAAAAGTCAGATCCTTTAGATCCTTTGGAAGAAAGAAATACAAAGAAGAAATAAAAACAGAAGACTCGGTTCATAAATCTGCTCAGGACCAGAAATGAAACGTCTTAGCACTGACCACACAGCCTTCAAGGTCAGATTATTTATTGGTCAGACTGCTCATGGGATGACCAGACTGTGCTTATAAGGGTCTGAGGATGTGCCATTTACACCTTTTTTAATGACACAGCTCTGATAAAAGCAACAAAAGGCCTGATTAATACATCAAGTAATTAAGCTAAAAGTCTGGAGAGGTATGTAAATATTTGTAGAAATTAGAACGAAGGTTATGGATCACCATATAATCAACGGAAACAATGGATGTCTCGAGGAAAATTATTGAATGGATGTTCGATTAAAAAATTTCAATTGCTTTTTTTCCCAGGACAAATTTAATGCCGTATTTACCGTCGGTAATGAATATTCGGACATTCCATTCATTTCTGTAGTGGCTGCTTTTATGTCAGAGTTTCGACAAATACTTTTGTAATGTTAGGGAATCTTTGTAAAACGATCAGCAAACCATGCAGACCCAGATCAGACTGCTCCTAAGGAGCAGTCTGATCTGGGTCTACAGTTTGCTGAAGAGTAACTATCCAAATATATAGAGCAAATATGGGGCTGTTGTTTTCTTCGTTTGTGGCCTTAAGAGGTGTTTTAATTGAATTTAGAAAGAAAGGTTGCAGTTTAATAAGTCAGCTATGTTAATAAATTGCTTATCACATTGTACTGTACTTTAAAATTGATGGAAAATTGTGTTGCAAAGATCAAGTGTGTATTGTTTTCATTGTAATACAGCTGATTGTCTGAAGACGATAAACAAGTGTATTATAATGCGCTTTCTCATTCCTTGCAAGCTGCTATGTTAGAAACCCATTTTTGAATACAGTAGAACTTCAATGGCTCAAACCCTGATGCCTTCTTGACCCTGCCTGACTAGAAATCTCCCAGGTCCCTAGAGGTCACTTTATATAGAAACTAACCCTGGATGGCTAGAACTACCCTGGGCTGGAACTAATTTTCATTGTCCCAAGCCTGTTCGAGCCATTGAAGTTCTACTGTAACTAGATCAAGAAACTTTAAACCAAATTTCACAAAAAAAAGTTCAGTGATAAACCCGATAGTAACCCATTGCAATGCATACTGGTTTTGATGAATATGTTTTCTGAAGGGTTCGCTGTTTTCTGTCAGACTTGGATGGATGCAAAGTTTCACAAGTTTTAGGGATGAGAATTTGAGGGTTTAATACCGGTATGCTTAAAGCCCATTGTAAAAAATATTTTGGGTTTTCACTATATTTTGAATAATAATTTCCATGTTTTTACAATAGTGGTTGTACAGTCATGCTGTTTCTTAGAAGGGCTTTGCAACTATGAATTTGGTTACTGTTTTTCGGCTATAAGTCCTGTGGGTTTCCTAATGTCCCACCAACACATAGCTCATACAGAGACGGGACCTTGGCTTGAAGTCTCATCCAAAACTCAGAGGGAGAGGGATTAGTAGCTGGATTAGTAGTCTAGTGGGGTGTACCTCCACACTTCTGCCACTCCTATTTCACAAGATGCATGACAAGAAAATTTTGCATGACTTCTTCTCACTGGAAGGGAGTGTCTTGCTATGTAAGAGACACAAAAACTTGTGGTACAGTTTTGCTTTGAAATTTCTGGAATACTGAATGAAAAATGACCCCAGGATACTAAATAAAAGTTTTATTGGAAAACAACTATGTACATAACAACCATGAATCATAAATAAACAATCTATAGGTAATAAACAATATCACAACATTTATCACATTTCCGTTGCCATGGTAACACAATTCTCACAAAGAAACCAAAAGACAGTGATTAAGGCAAAACTCATAATTAGCACATATCAGATGAACTCCACACCTAAAGTCATATTTACCAACGAGGCAATCAAGGTAAATCAGATTTACCATTAACATTAACTGTTTAAGCGCAAAAAAGCAGACAACAAAATTTACTTCTGCAAAAATTTCAAAAATCTTTCGTCTAACCTGTATCCTATTGAAAATGCAAAGACTTTGAGGGCAAACAGTGTAGATCTTGATGAGGAGGCTCATTATGAGCCGCCTCATCAGGATCTACGCTGTTTGCAAATTCAGCTATTTTCATCACCCCCGCTTAGAGTGTTAACAATTAAGGGTCAAAAATGAAAACTGTGGCCAACAGCATAAATCGAGATGAGACGGCCCCTTTGGGTCTACAGTGCCTGTTGTAGAGTCTTTGAATGCTCAATATTATACAGTTTTGACAGAAATATTTTTTTTTAAGTTTGCAGAAGTAAATTTTGTCGTCTGCTCTTTTGCCGCTTTAACGGTGAAGAAACAATTTTAGAAAAACATGTCGATAGATTAATCCATTGACTGGTGGAACATGATCACCAATACATTAAATCATAATTTTTTCATACATTTTGACAAAGTAGTTGTCATTTTCGAGGTTATATCAAAGCACTGTTACAGATTCCATCACATTTATTGAATTTTCATTTTTGTCTATTGTTAGGTACCATTTATACAGAATTTATTTGGTTATAACCTTCCAAAACAGTCCCAAAAATCTAGATCCATCTTAAAAGATGGATCTAGATATTTTGGACTGTTTTGGAAGAGTAGACCCCATCATGTAGCTGCATTAAACAAGATGATTTTAGACATTTGGGGTCATTCTACAGGAGGCATTTAACAGTATTCTGTGAATTGCAGTATGTGGTGGTTCTGCATCGGATCCAGAACTTCATAACATTCATGACTGTTTTAAATATTTTTATCATATGACGTCGCATCTGAGAGTGTAATAAAGCCATGTATTAAAAACGATAATCCTCTAGTGGATTAAATATGCAAATTACGTCGTAACGTTATACGTTGACGTCCATAAAAACGTTGTGTTTTCTAATGGCGAAATCGTGACGTTTTAGTAAAAATTTTGCTGATAAAATGCGATTTTAGTGTCATATGATAAATAGAATCTTGCATTCGTGCTCCTGTATTATTGAATTTATTAAACTCGTTGGGGAAAAACGATAAGATGCTCGGCAAAGCCTCACATCTTATCTTTTTCCCCAACTCATTTAATAAATTCAATAATACATGAGCACTCATGTAAGATCCTCTATGGGGCCCTTCTGGAGAAGGGAAAACCCTATTTTATAGCAAATAAATATGGTACAGTGGACCCTCTTTACAACAACAGCATTTGTATATGGTACAGTGGACCCTCTGTACAACAACAGCACTTGTTCCCAAACCTTTTCACGTTAAACTGAATTTGCTGTTATTGCTGTAAATTTTGAACAATAAAGCCATTCTGTGTAAATCAAAATGACGTCATAAAGAATTTTGCTGTTGTAATGAGTGCCGTTATAAAGAGGGTTGACTGTAATTTGAAGTACAATTACCACCAAAAATATCTAAAATGGGAAAGAACAAAAATAACTTGACATTTCTGTCACTTAATAAAATAAATGTCTTCGTTTTCACCAACAGAGGTTTAAAGCAAGTTCATTAATACATTTTCATCCTATGAATAACGCTTTATCGTGGTTTAATGTCATTTCTTAATGATACGCTGTTTCACCTAATCCCGTTAATATGAAAGTCGATTTCAAAAATTGCTTTTAATGTCCAATTAAAAATGTAGGTCACTCATTTCTGCATTAAAATGAAAACTGGATATGTGAAATAGACATTGTCATTTTACAAGGCAGCTAAATTGAGAGAGGCATGCAACAGAAGATATGTAGTGCGTACAAGTTCAGCTGTCAGTGCCAATAACTAAGGTTAAATTGAAACAGGATAGTTCTAGATGAGGTGGCTCATATTGAGCCACCTCATCTGGATCTACACTGTTTGCCCTGTAATCTTTAATTTTTCTTATGACATAGCTTACACAAACATGAGCAAAAGTGCTGGTTGGATTTGTTTTCGTTCACCCTAAGACTTTCGATAAAAAAAAAAAAGCAGATTACAAATTTACCTCTGCAAAATTTCAAAAACTGTATTTGTCCAATCCAAGTCATAATGAGAATTCAAAGACGGGAGGGCAAACAGTGTAGATCCAGATGAGGTGGCTCATTAATATAAGCCACCTCATCTGGATCTACACTGAGCCACCTCATCTGGATCTACACTGTTTGCATTAATATGAGCCACCTCATCTGGATTTACTCTGTTAGCAGATTGAAGTATTTACATTTCTGGCACTTTTTAAAGTAACATATTCTTTGCCGGGCCGGGTAGCGCAATCGGTAGGGCACCTGACTCGTAAGTCAGAGGTCCTGGGTTCGAATCCCGGTCTGGCCACATACTTTCGTTTCTCCTTCCGCTGATTCAAGAAGGGCAGTTGTCAGTTACTGGCGAAAGTATGTGCACTTAGTACTGGTTAACCGCTTAGGAGATCTAAGCCTGCCCAGGAATAGTGTGGTTAGGTTAACTGACCGTCCCGACATGACCTTAGTTGTTTACCGTGGACTTTAAGCATCAAATCAACCAACCAACATATTCTTTTTTCTGATTTCAGACAAGGTGCTCTACATGTAAGTCCAGAAGATGGGTGATCTTTTTTTTTGACGGTGCATGTACTGACGTCAAGAAGCAATAAAGAGATGCAGGTGTGGAAATGGCAAAAGGAGCGAACTCAAAAGTCAAGCCACATCACCAGATACGAGTAGGATTTGATTTAAAAGTGTATGAGTACACCACCATGAATTCCACCAGTTTTACACTTTACGGGATTATTTGATAATTCTGTGAGATAATTTTTCATTCAGATTTTCTATTTCTTTGTAAAACAAGCTTGGAGATGGGGTTACCCTAACAGTAGTCTGTATAAAATAAACAGGGAGTGTGCCATAATTATCCTAAATGTTACCCTTACCAGAAATCCTTTTATCTTATTGATTGCATAATCACTGTTTGGAGTTAATTTTAGACACAATTTGATTATTTAAATCTATTTTGTGGGATTTAAGGTGGATTGATAGACTTTCAGCGGAAGCAACTCCGCCATTTTCATTTTTGCACCCCTATGAGCAAATTCTTTAAAATAGGCAAATTCCATATGAGTAGAACCATTTTTGAAGGACTTCATTATAAAGGGAAGGGAACAGGATGTCACAGTTGTTTCCGTGAAGATGTACCATCCATTTTAAAAGCTTTCTTAAATATCAATATGTATGAAAATTTATGACATCTCATGCTCCACAGTAGCACAGAAAAATTGAGATTTGCTGGGTCGTAGAATGCACTGCATTGATCACCAAGTGGTTGTTTTTAAATCCAAATTAAGTACCCTAATGTGCTTAAGTATTGGGGCACCTAAAAATCATTAATTTTCCATTTGTCCAAAATGGAAAATTAATGGTTTTTGGGTGTCCCAATATTTAAGCACAGAAGGGTGTACATGTATTTTGCTCTTTTGAAAAATATTCATATATTTAATGTTACATTAAAATGTAAAATTTCTTATCGATTATAAAATTTTTAAAATCTTTTGCATTGTGTTGTTTCTTTCTGCCATCTGAGTTAAGAGGAAAAAGAGAAAAATCAAAAATATTTTTTTTCACACTTCCTACGCTGCTACCATATTTGGTGCTGGTCCAATATCTATACAAAACAATGTTAAAAGAAGTAAAGAAACAACATGTCCCAGAAAGCAATGTCTCGCCTATCTGCACATTGTCACAAAACAGAACTAAACGAGAAAGCTTTACGCGAAGTTTATGCCACTGCTGACACTGGAGAAGTCGTGCCTCGCCATATATGCTTAAATACTGGGACATCTAAAAACCGTTAATTTTCCATTTGTACCAAATGGAAAATTAATGATTTTTAGGTGTCCCAATACTTAAGCACATTAGGGTATGTCTTGCTTCTGCTAGTTGCAGGGGAGACATAAAATGTTTCTGTGCAACTCCTGTAGATAAGGTAACAATAGAGAAAGTTTTACTGTTGTTGTTTTTTCTCAATTATCTACCATATTTGTTTTTGTTATACCATATATTTTTTTTGATTATAAGATGTTTATTTTCACATCCAAAACAAATTCGAAGATCTAGATCCATCTTGTAAGATGGATCTAGATCTTTGGAATTGTTGTGAAAGAGAAACACCATCATTTCAAAGCTGAATTACATAAGAGTAACTTACATATTTGTGATAATCTTTGAAGGATAAACTCCCATTTTATAAACCAGTATAGCCTTGACTAATGACTTGTAAGCTAGCGATGCTTTGAACAATGGAGCCCAGGGCCCAGTTGCTCAAGGCATCCTACGCCTAACAAGCTCATTAAGAGGTCAACTCATTAAGTGTTTTACGACTTATAGCCAAATACACTATTTTTTGTTGACAATATGTAAGAAGCTTTTGCAATGCAAAAGCTTCTCACATTTTTTCAACAAAGAATATTGGTGTATTTGAGATATTAATCATTGAAATTTTAATGTTAACTAATGACTTCGTTAGTTTAGAACAACGGGGCCCAGGTCTACAAGCAGACTCCTAAAGTTGTCGAACTCCAGAGCTCCAGATAAGTGGGGGTATTGAGGATAATTTAGAGATAAATTTTCTTATTGCTCAACGAAAACATACATCGTGACCCCTCATTAGAAGCGTCTAGCAGAGACGGTTCTAATGAAGAGTCACATAGTACACTTTAAAGCCGAAATAAGGAAAATTTTCTCTGTTACCCTTTCTTATCTACTCACTGAAACTGTTTTCATAACAGCCATACACTTCATAACAACCATACATACATAAATAAAACTAATGCAAGTGATATGAATAAGAAATTATGCATGAAACAATGTTTGGCAGAAAGGAAACACTCATATTATACAAGTACTCAAGAAAATGCAAGACACAGATATATAGTCACAGATATTCAACCACATTATTGGTACCCCAAAAGGGAATGTAATATCAAAATGGATGAAAGAAATATACGAAATTTGTGTATCTAATCTTGTATGTTCGATAAAAGTACTGTAAATTGCTTTATATGTGTACATGCATTTGCCACTAGCATTCAGGAACTTATAGCAGGCAAATCCAAGAAACTAACTAGGTATTGACAGTTCACTAATTCCAAAACTTGCCAATGATTCCAAGACCAACAAAATGGCAGAATACAGATCAAGCAGAACTAAAGCAATTTGCAGTCTATTGCTTGTGTACATTTGTATATAAAATGCTAAGCAATTTTCAAGTATGCAGTAGAAGTACAGAAATGATATGAAAACTCAAAAAAAAAAAAAAAAAATGTGCAAAAATTTGAATGTTTTCTTATTTCTTTAAAGCATATGTTTTGGGAAACATGTATATGTTTTAGGAAAATAAAAGAAATTTTCAATAACGATTGTCTTCCAGAAGAAGCAATCGTGAAGGTAAACGATTAAGAATTTTCTGCATCTTTTTTAGATTTTCTGCAAGCTCAAGAAAGATTGGTATATATACACCTAGATGCACAGAAAAAAAAAATATCTCGCCATAATAACCCTAAATATCTGAGACTTAAACATGCGCTAGATAAGATGGGGTAGCTTGATAATTTAGGGATGATTTTCTTTATTTCCCCATATAAACATACAGTAGAGTAGAGCTTCAATGGCTTGAACAGGCTTGGGACCATGAAAATTAGTTCCAGCCAAGAGTAGTTCTAACCATCCAGGGTTAGTTTCTATATAAAGTGACCTCTAGGGACCCAGGAAGGAGTTCTAGCCAGGCAGGGCTAACAAGACATCAGGGTTCGAGCCACTGACGTTCTACTGTATGCTGCTACCCCCTCATAAGAACTGTCTCAATGAGGCGGTTTAACGAGGCTCATAACATATCTTACTGGGCACAGGACCTTGAATCAACATAGAATCAATGCTGATTCAATGTCGGGACTTTGAATCAATGCTGATTAAATGTTTCATTGTGTGCCAGGGTAGTGTAGTGGATAACACTCCGGACTACCAACCCAGGGGTCGCAAGTTCGATCCCCTGCTTCTCCGGTCTTTCGGATGAGACTTTAAACCGAGGTCCCGTCTCCATATGACCGCGTTGTTGGTGGGACGTTAAACTCGAGTTCACTCACTCACTCACTCATTGTGTGCCTGCTGGGATATTTTCAATGAAATATAAGAAAATGTTTCTCAGAATTATCCTCAAAATCCCACTGTATCTCAGAGCTCTAGATAAGTGTGAGTATTTGATGATAATTAACGATAATTTTTCTTATTTCTCATCGAAACCATATATTGTGACCCCTCATCTGAACCGTCTCAACGAGACGGTTCAGATGAGGGGTCACAGTATATGTTTTTATGCAGAAATAACTGAAATTATCTGTAATTATCACCAAATACTCCCTCTTATCTAGAGCTCTGTATCTGTGGCTTTGTGGACTAGCAATAACAGAATACTGTGAGAAATATATTGCAGTGTGTAACATAAAAGACTAGTAAAAGACTAGCTGTTGAACAAGTGACCTGTATCATGAGAAAACCTGTCTTTGGAGTGTTAGCAAACTGAGCCTGCCCAGATCAGACTGCGCATTTGCTAATGTGCAGTCTGATAAAGGCATGCTCAGTTTGCTCTTTGAAATAAGCAAGGCACAACTGAGCCAAGACATATCTATCTCTCTGTTTTTGACATTACCTGACACCAAAGGCACATGGAGGCAACGCTGATGAAACTGAATTATTGTTTAGCTCACAATTAGCCATGGCTGAGGATTATTCCGGCTTCCCGCTCGAACACCGAATGGGAAAGGGTGTTAGCTAACTGTAAGATGCTGAAATTTGGATTGTGAGCTGAAAATGAGCTACCAAATGTGTTCTATAGGACTTAGTCAATGGTGTTCTACAGGACTTGATCAGTTCAAACTTTGAAAATGCTTTGTGAAAGATTTTCTCACAATACAGTTCCAATTTATACTTGGACTAAACTTAGAAATGTAAGAAAAAAATCAGTATATACCCTTGTACATGTATAAAGCATACAAAATGTTTACCCTGTTATAATGACCAGAATTGTTTTATACAAAATATCAAAATAAATAAATAAAGGACTAACCATAAAAATTCTTAATACTGGGACAGATGGGTCTGAGAAAACTGTGCAGAACCAGATCAGACTGCTCCTTAAGGGGCAGTCTGATCAGGGTCTACACTGTATGCCATTCAATCTGCATCTTTTAGTCACATTACTGCATTAAAAAACGAAATTGTTGATTTTAGGACAGTAGTGGTACTTATTATAGATGTCCCAATTTTTTTAATTTCTACAGGACCCAAAGAAATAAATGATTTCTATTCAAAGGAGATGGCTTTTATATACATGTACGCACTTTGCTTACTGTCAAATCCTGTACCATTATTTATTTTTGTATTACATATATGTAATTTCTATGAATAAAATATTGTTTAAACCAAACTCTCCTCTCTGGGCCTTTACATAATTTCCTCCTTTAACCAGCGCAGCCAAGGAAAGTACCGAAAAAGTGAAAAAATTGTGACATCAAAAATAATTACTGCAACTGTCCTAAAATGAAACAGTTTGGTTTAACAATGCACCTAGGTGTCCCCAAAAGCTGCAGATAGAATTGCAAACAATGTAGATCCTGATCAGATGGCTCCTGTAGAATGTTTACCATAAACAGTAACTTTTCCTTTAACCTTTTTTAGACTGGGAACCCCTTTTTGCAAAATATACTAACAGTGATGCCACAGAATGTGGCCTCTCATCAGGACCAACACTGTTTGCCTATAGGAATTTCTTTGAAAAATACAATAAAAGTGAAAATAATCACCAGAAACCCCCAAAACTAGATATAAACTTGTCCAAATGATAAGGATGGACAAGCCCACTAGTCAAAGAAGGGTTAAGAGTGTCCCAATTGGAGAAGGAATTTACTAACCTGGGAAGCAAATACTGTTTTGCTGAAAATGTCCCCCTTCTGAAAATTATACTTCGAGCCAGGCAGTATAAAAGCCAGGGATGACCACTTGAATTTTTAAGGGGCAAACCGAGTCCCTTACTTTATATTCTAGGTGCCTGAAAAATCTTAAGGGGCCAAAAAGACAAGTCTTATATTATATGTGTCAATGCCTCCTATTTCAGTATCAATTTTATCTATAAATACCAGGAATCACAGAGCTGTTCCAACACAATTGTCAATCTTTTTTTTTTCTTTCGAACTACATGTAAATACACACCATTACCATATAACATGGTTATTGTTTAAAATTTCGGTTTCGTGTATTATGTGAGTTGCCAAGATGTTTACAGACAAAAGCATTGGCCAGCAAGTGAAACAAATTTACAGTCTCTGATTTTGAAATCTACATGCCCACCACATTTTCACTTGCCTTGTTAAAGCACATTCCTGAAAATCCTAGATCTTGGAACTCTGGTCAAACCTCTTGATATAGGAAACTCAGCTCCTTAATATATATGGCAAACTTTTTTTATTCAAAATATAACACTTTCTAAAGAGAACAAAACAAAACAAAAAAATCTACATATAAATATAAACTCCAACATGTAAATAATACTATATAGTCAATAACATATAAACAAAAATGAAAGCACTATTATATTTTTTGACATATTCAAGAAAAAATGCAAACTGCTATCAACACACAAATTATTAATGTACAAGTATTTCATTGAGTGTGGCCATGTGAAGTATCCTTCCACTTTGTGTCAGTTTCAAAATGTGGCAATGACAATGTCCAGCATTGCTTGTCTATAGAATTAAGCATATACTAAAGCATGGAGTGGAGTCAACCGTTGGAGTGGGGCCTTGGAGTGGAGTGGATTTTTTTTTTTTGGAGTGGAGATTTGGAGTGCACCCTGGGGTACTGTTTTACTATTTACTCCCTATTTATTGATATCCATGATTCCAATTATGGATAGCCATAATTATTGATATCTATAATTTGAATTATGGATATCTATAATTTGAATTATGGATATCCATAAATCGAATTATAGATATCTATAAATCATACTGAATTATAGATATCAGTAAATCAAATTATGGATATCCATGACTGGAATTATAGATATCCATAATTCAGATAATGATCATCCATAATTCGACATGATTTATGGATATAATTATATGATTTAAATTATATGAATCATGCTGAATTATAAATATCAGTAAATCAAATTATAGATATCCATAACTGAAATTACAGATATCCATAATTCATATAATGATCATCTATAATTCAACATGATTTATGGATATAATTATAGAATAAAATTTGAATTATGGATATCTATAATTGGAATTATGGATATCCATAAATAGAATTATGGATATCTATAAAACATGCTGAATTATAAATATCAGTTAATCAAATTATGGATATCCATAACTGGAATTATAGATATCCATAATTTATATACTGATTTTCTAAAATTCTACATGATTTATGGATATTTGTAATTTATGGGAATCAATAATTTGAACCATAGATATCAGTAAATGGAATAGAATTATGGATATCCGTAATTCAAATTATAGATATCCATAAATCCATTTATGAATATCTAATTCAAAGTATGGATATCCAATATTCACCCTGATTTATGGAATCAATAAGTCAAATAATGGATATCCTTGATCCCAATTCATGGTGATTAATAGATAGGGAATGAAAAGTAAAACAGCACCCAATATTTAGAACTGTTTTTGGAACAGAAAAACACAAATCCCCTGCCCCCACCACTCCCCCCATCCCTCTCCACCAGTCTCAAAGCCAAATAAATATGGTACTCAAATCACTGGTCATGACGAGCCCTGTTAAAAACTTTAATGCATTTGCATCTAACCGATAATAACAATGCCCATGGCCTGAATCTTCACAATGGTCCAAAGTACGCAGCCTTTTTACCAGCAACCAGTTTTTGTTATGCTATGGTAGTCTGTATGGTAACAATATACCAGTCTGTAATCCATGTGTTCTGTAATAAATGTAATCATATAAAGTTCTGTAATCAATATAATCATATAAAGCCTCTGAGTCTAGCATACTACCTCCTCAATGTTAACAGGAGGCTTACAGATAAACAGAAGACTGGTAACACAAAGCCTCCAGGTAACTAGGAGGAGGCTCTAATTAAGCATCCAGATAAACAGAAGCTGATAAGTAAATGGGAGGCTGCTTGAATCAGCTTCCTTGTAAATAGGAGTATCATAATATTAAGCCTCTAGGTGATCCAGAGGCTGATCACAGTAATTTCTTGGACTGAAGTATGGTTCACTAGCTCTTGCCCTTCCAGGCAGAAACACACACAAACTTCGAAATCAGTATCCTTTAAATCCCCTCTACACTGTTGAGCTCGAGATAAGAGGACTACGAGACGTTCAACCTTGGAAAACTTTTCTTACTTCTCCATAAAAATTTCGCGGAAGGCAATGTCTCGTGTATTGTTGACAAAAAGAGCTTAACCAGAAAACTCAATGGAAGTTTAGTCTGCCTAGCCTCTGCTGCCTGAAAAGTAATACCTTTATCTGGTTTTTGTCAGTCCCAGGAGACACAATCATGTGTTGTGACCCCTCATCAGGACCACTTTGGAACTGTGGTTCGAATGAGCACAGAAACTGTGACAATATTAGCTGTGACACAACAAAACCATCAAAGTGTCATGTGCACCACTTGAAGACTTCACTGTGCACTTACAGGATAGCTAAAGGTCTAAGCTTGCTCAATGGGGTCAGATGCCCAGGCTGATCTGAATCTTCCCTGGGTGCAATTGCCACTGTGCTGGTTTTGTCATGTGGTGGCTGTAATATAGTTTATGAAGAAGTGACAGACATTTTCTTGCAATTCGCATCAAACATTCCTCTTATCTTGTCCAGAACATACGTTTCTATATCACTAAATGACCCAGATCAACACAAAACTCTGTCACTGTTTCCGTGGCAGCTATGTACTTGATGTCACAGGGCATATTATCACATTTAGCTCTAATAAGACACTTAATACCAGAAACACAGCGTATAAAACGAGCATACACACTCCCATGATTTTGGTCATCTTCCATTTTGAAACTGCTATTGTTACTATTACAGTCATTAGCATTGCAAACAATAACACTATCGAACAAACTAGTCCGTTACTGTCCACGTCTATTGGCGTGCCCAAATATATTGCAGAATAGAGTAGCCACGGAACAGGCAGACTGAAAATAGAAGAAAATTATTTAACGCTAAGCAGTGAAATCCCAGAGAATATCAGTCACAATATTTGATATCCTATAGTGCGTAAGTACTGGGACACCTAAAACCATTAATTTTTTGGACGGACACACGGCGCCAAGTGTGTGCAACTATGGTTACGTACCGTTGAGCCACTTGGGTAACGTCGATAAGAGAATTTGTCCCAAATGGAAACTTAATGGTTTATAGGTGTCCCAATATTTAAGCACATTAGAGTAGTTCCAAGCCACACCCAGAATGTCACTCAATAGTCACCTAATAGTGCATAACTGACAAATGGGACCACAACTTAACACCTGACATAGTCCCACAAACAAAATTGCACTATCACAATAAGTTCTGATTTAAAAATTTACCTTACAGTTACTGTAGAGATGCATACCCATTTAAAGTAGGCATGGCTTCAGAATGGTGATTTATTTGGATATGAGACAGAAGTTTAACCTGTCAAAATAACCACAAATATGTAAATCAGTCTTGTATAATTCAGCTAAAAACTAGGTTTTATGCACTCTTCCAAAACAATCCCAAAGATCAAGATTGTTTTGGCAGAGAAAACCCCATTGGTGCTACTCTTTAAAAACAATCCCAAAATCACAGTATCCAAACGCACTGTACCCTCTCTTCCAGTTTTCATAGCGTTGAATGGAGAGTACAAAATTCGCTTATAACCAGTAGCCGGAAATCATTATGTTTTGAGTTTTTATCTGGAATCTACTGCGTCATTTATAGTTATTCAGCTTCGAAAATGTAAAGAGGTAAGTTTAATATAATATTCTCTTCGGTCTTTTACTTTATTGCCCTGTACAATGAAAAACTCCTTGCCGTTGCAGATTTTTTTTTTCCGAACAGCTTAATTTAACACGAGATTGTGTCGTGCAAAACTTAGCTATCATTCTTTTATCAAAACTAACAAACTGTAGATTGATAACGCCTTCCGTTTATTCTAAAGATTTTTTATAAAACATGTAAGAAAATGCTCAAAATGGTTTAAGAATCATGCCAAGGGCGATTTGAATACTGTACCAATTACTACCCACCCATACACGACTTTGTACAGGGTAATAAAGTAAAAGACCGAAGAGCAAATTATATTAAACTTACCTCTTTACATTTTCGAAACTGAATAGCTATAAATGATGCAGCAGATTCCGGATAAAATCTCAAAACATAATGATTTCCGACTACTGGTTATAAGCGAATGTTTGTACTCTCGATTCAACGCTATGAAAACCGGAAGAGATTGTACATGTAGTTCGGATACTGTGAAAATGGATCTAGATCTTTCAGTTGTCAAATTGGAATGAAAAAAAATGTTAAGTTGGAATGGAAAAAAAAAAAAACATCTTTAAACTTTTAAAATAACTACAGTAAAGAACTTTTGACATGATAACAATGTTCATTTGGTCAAATGACATCACCGAATCATGTCATCACTATACTGCAACATAGCAAGTTTGAACAAAATTTCAACTTCTTTTGTTTGCTGCTTTTAAATGCATTGTTTTCTTAAATGATGCATGAAAAATAGAAGACTATGTGAGCATCTTCTGATATCAAATTTACCAGACTCCACCACAAGCTTGGCAAACCTCACTCATCCTATATTGTTTCTGGTGTCACCTGATAAACTTGATATTGAAAGACACTGACATGGTTTTCTCTGTATCTCACCACATATATGTCTTAAAGCTGTACATACACAAAACACAGATACTGAAAAAGTGTAAAATAAAAGAAACTTTACCCTCCATACAGTTAACACCATAAATTTCTTCATCTGACAATATTTCCCTTGTGCTTCACACTTGTGAAAATATTCATGTTTTCATCACACTTGATGAAAATATTTTATGGTAATCACAGCAAAAGAGTAAAAGAGCTGGGCCCAGTTGTTCAAAACTTACAACGTTGTTAGTTAACGAGACGTTAAAATTTCAAAATGATAATATCTCAAATACACTAATATTTTTTGTTGAAAAAATGTGAGAAGCTTTTGCAGTGCAAAAGCTTCTCACATATTTTTAACAAAAAATATCAGTGTACTTTGTTATAAAGTTGCAAAACACTTAACGAGTTGACCTTTTAACGAACTCGTTAAGCTAACGATGCTTTGAACAACTGGGCCCTGGCTTTTCAATTGGGTCTACTCCTAAAGACACCAATATGCTACTGGGGGAGGGAAACATTTTTTTTTCTATAAGAGTTAAGAAGAAGCCATACAAAGGCACCATGGTTAAGTGGTTATAGCATCTCAGTTATGGTGCAGAGGGTTGCTGGAAGGTCTTGAGTTCAAACCTGGTCATCAAGCTATCAGAAAACTCTCTGCCAACCCAGCTGTTTTGACTCCGGGAAGAAAAGGCAGTGAAAGGAGAGGGATGGGCTCTGCCATTCATATGCTGTGCTCAATTAAGATACAGTGGGCCTTTAACCCCCACTGCCCCTATGGCCATTAGGCTATAGGAAACCTTTCCCATTGAGAAGGTTGCAAAAATGAAAATGGGAGAGCTACTTCCTTTGAAAGGGTATCAACTTGTTATAAGACATCAGAGTCACACTTACCCAACAGTAATATCAAATATATTGCTTCCAACTGAGCTAGATACTGCCATATCACCGAAACCTTTCTTTGCTACAATTACGCTAGTGATCAGGTCAGGAATACTCGTGCCTGCCGCAAGTATTGTAAGTCCCATCACTTCGTTAGGAATGTCCATAGTTTCCCCTGTCTGATTCGCCCACCATACCATCAAATAGGAGAATATAGCTATCCAAATAATACTGCCAAGGAATGTTACCCAATACCATTTCTTCTTTTCCTAAAAGAAACAAAACCACCATAAACTGTTTACACCATCTAATATGAAGGAGCATCATCAAAATGTCAAGATTTCAATTGAATATGGTGTCCGGCTACAAAACTGAAAACTCAACACAAAGATTACACTGCCAACACCAACAGCACTCGAAAAATTATACTTATGTACTGATTCTGCTTGTTGCTAGCTAGACAACAATCATTACTAATTGCCAAAGACATCAGCAATTAGACTCACAAGCTCTGAAACTAATTTATTGCAGAATGAAACAGAAAAAATTCCTGGTTGCCTGTACAGGTGAACTTTTAGAATGCTACACGAAAACTTGAGAGAAAGGGTCGTACAGCTTCTGGGATGCCATGACATTGTCTACTTGGTCACAAACAGTAAAATATTCAAAAGTTTTTAAGTTTTCCCTGTTTCACAGTGACTGCAAAACACTCAAAAATATATACATGTATGTGTTTACAGTACGCACAAATTTCCATTTACTGTGAATACGCATAACCGAGTAGAATAATAAAGCAGTAATTCTCACCATGTTATTGTGAGAGAATGGAATTGGACATGTCAGAAAAAAAATAGTCTATCATGAGTGTTTTTGGTTATGGATAGGAAAAGCTGCAGCTCAGCAAGCCTTAAAATGCTGAACAGTGATTTGTGGTAAAAAAAATTTCCATGTATACACAGCCGTTGGATCTGCAATGTCAAGGCAAAGGACAAAGTTAGCTCAGACTCCCTTCTCGCAAAGCTTGGCATCCAGGACTTAGATGTGGTGCTCCCCACCAGCAGGATAAGATGGTTTGGACATGTAGTCCGCAGCACAGGCTGGATTGCAGAAGTACGCAAGCTGAATGTGGTTGCACAGAAAAGACCGGGCAGGCCAAGGAAAACATGGGAGGAAGTGCTTGTGAACGACAGAAAGAAGCTATGTATGGATTCTGCAGACCCTCAGAATCGTTCTGAGTGGAGAGGACGCCTTCGAAGAAACTTGTCAAACAAGCCCAACCCTCGGTAGAGGAAAAAGTGCTTTAAAATGGATATGATGATGATGATGAGCAAGCATGTATGTAAGATTCTTATACTACCCTGCTAATGACAAAAACTAAGTTGAACCGGCACACTTTCAGGGGAAACAACTCTGCCATTTTTCATTTTTGCCTCCCTTCTCAAGAAGGGTCAATTCTTAATGGAAAGAATATTTTCTTTTAAGAGTAGACTTCATTTAGTGAGCGCTATGTCATCCATGGAAGCAAACAGGAAGTCCCCTTTTGAAAATATGGAAGAAAAACATTGAAGTCTACCCATACACGTTAATGATAATAGAAATGACTTACGGGTCTTCGTGTGTCAGGAAGTGTGAGCCACATGGGAAACACCAGGGGAGCCACAAGTACATATGTAATACGTTTACGCCACGTCGACGGCCATGACATGTCTAGTGGCTCATCCTCGTCTGGCATCTGAAAAGGAAAGGATATACTGAAATATGACTAATGTAAGATAATGCAGTTTACACAAGGTTTTACTGCTTTGGAGGTCTAAGCCTGCCCAGGAACAGTGTGGTTAGGTTAACTGACCGTCCCGACAAGACCGTAGCTGTTTACCGGGGACGTTAAGCATCAAGTCAATCAATCAATTACACAAGGTTTTAGCTGACTGTATACCCTTCCAGGGGAAGCAACCTAGTCATTTTCATTTGTTGCCTTCTGAATCCCCAGACTTCGTCTCCTTATAATATGGTTGATGTATCCGTTGTCAGGGTGCTCCAGTTTTCATTACATTTTTATCTTGTCAGGATTGTCATAACATAATTGTTTTTTTTTTTTGCAAACAGAAAAGTGAATCAAGTGTTTCAGCATTCACTAATTCACACTCAGGAGCATGTTAAATATAAGAACAAAGTTTGCTTTAGATGTAGCAAGTACACTAACATAGACTTTGTGAATAAGATTAATGTCATTTTGGGGGATAAATCATCAATTTCAATCACAAATTGTGTTTTATGGCTACACATAATTTGCAAAACATAAAACTTATAATTTACCTCCCAAAATGTCAATTTTCTATACATTATCCCCATTCTAATGCAGGGTTTTACATTGTCAGCAAATGAAAAGTGATGTTTCATAATTTTAGGTTTTCGACAGTATCATAGGATATACTGTCACAATTTTGTGACGTTATACAGTCAGATGTCACATTATACCATATTACATGCCCCGGTGGTGTTGCGTTTTACAAAAGGGGTGGGGGACGTTATTTAAAGTCTAAAATGCAGTAAATCAGCCTGTGCCAAATACTTCTAATAAACAGTACTAAGATAAATGGCTATATTTCCAGAAGAAGCAACTCTACTATTTTTGCCTCCCTTTTAATTAGGGGTCAATTCTTAAAGGAAAGAATTTGCTCACTTTCCTTTAAGAGTAGACCCCAGTTCAAATAGCTACTTCATCCAGAGAAGCAAAAAGGAATTCATGCAAGTAAATAGAACGTAATTTTCAGAAAAGATGCTGGGGGGTGTTTATTAGAGCAAGGACATTTATTAAGATTAATATGGTATATTACAATGTTAAAGTGACTTACTTCAGTGTTGTTATTTTCTGACTGACTCTGAGAACTTTCCACATTCACCTGTCCCGGAGTTGCAGTTCCACTTTTACTTAATTCCGGTGATTCTAAACTCGTAATTTCCGTATTATTGCTTGTACGCGTACTTGACGAGCCTTGTACATGTCTAACTGGCGAGTCTTTACTCGACTGAGATGCCTCTCTTTGAACGCCATATGTAAAATGAGATTCGTTCGGCATGTGTCCATTTGATATTGCATGTACATGCATCTGTCTATTTCTGTCCGAACAATCACCATTTTTATCGGCAGAGTTATTGAGAACATTCCCGTTTTGTATAGGTGACGGGGAATCAGCAGAGTTTCCTGATAAAAGATTTTTCATGCTCGTCATAGCATGCATCCTCATTGCTTTTTCGTGAGGTTTATCTGGAAAAAAAAAGAGAAAACATTCAGTGTGGTTACAGAGCTGAGTCTGCCTGTACTGAGCATAGTTTTATGATTTATGAGAATGTGTTCTAATTATTACAAGGAGCTGAGCATGTGAGCCACATCATGTGATTTCCAATAATGTGGCACTGCTGACAAGCACAAGGCTCTGATCAGACTGCTCATATGTGCAGTCTGATCAGAGCCTTTGCTTGTCACATCAGCCTTCTATGGAAGTGGCCCTTGCCATACAGCTAACAGTGAGGTCTCCTATTACCCTATATGAATGAGACAGATGATCTGAATATCACATGACAAAAATGTCACATTGCTGGAAGTCACATGATGTGGCTCTTATAAGACATGAGTTTAGGCTTCCAAAATTACAGCAGGTATGTACATCAGTCTAGTGTAACTCAGCATAAAATGAGCCATGACACAACAAAACCAGTGTAAGCCCAGGCTGATTTGAGTATTCACCAGGGACATATGCCACTTTGTTGGTTTTGTTGTTTTGCAGCTCAAATGGGTTTTTCGCCATCCAGAGCAATCCCATATATCAAGATCCATCTTACAAGATGGATCTAGATCTCTGAAATTGCTTTTTCATGAGGTTTATCTGAAAAAGGCGAAACATTTGGTATCAATAAAGTTCAGTCCAAGGGAATTAAACATTGATACCTGATAAATGTGACCAAATTCTCCATAATTATTATAAAAGACATAAACTGAGCATATATAATTGATGAGACTTGCTTGTTATTACAAGGAGCTGAGCATTATGCTCAATAAGACTATAAGTACAGTAGAACTTCAATGGCTCGAACAGGCCTGGGACAATGAAAGTTAGTTCCACCCAAAGGCAGTTCCAGCCATCCAGGGTTAGTTTCAATATAAATTGAACCCTAGGGACTCAAGAATGAGTTCTAGTCAGGCATGGTAAATGAGCCATCAGGGTTGGAGCCATTGAAGTTCTACTGTATCTTTTATAGGTGTAGGATGGAGGTGTGGATAGAAAAATCTGTGCTGAGGAACACTGTTCGGCATCACAAAGCTGAAAGGATGGATTTTTTTGCCTATTCCCACCTGATATCCATTACAAGAAACTGCATGTATGTTTCAGGAGGCTATGGTCTCTGTAGTTTTAACAGGAAATTAAACACGTCACATCTCTGATTCACATCAATGAAGAGACCTACCAGTATCCTAAGTATCATTAACAGTGTGACTTTGGCTTACCTCCACTGATAAGGCCTGTAGTGTTTCACACTAACTGTTACATCCCTGCTTATACCCTTATGGTGTTTATAGTGTATAATTAACTCTGACCTCCTGTATCATTACCTGTGTGTTCTCTGCTTACCTTCACTGATGAGGTCTGTAGTATGTATCATTAACTCTTACATTCCTGATTACCATACCCATTATACTCATGGTGTTTATTGTATATAACTCTAACACCATGTATCATTAACTGTGTGACCTCTGCTTACCTTCACTGATAAGGTCTGTAGCATGTATCATTGTTACATCCCTGCTTACCATGGTGTTTATAGAGTATGATTAACTCTAACATCCTGTATCATTAACTGTGTGACCTCTGCTTACCTTCACTGATAAGGTCTGTAGTATGTATTATTAACTGTTACATCCCTACTTACCATACACTTATGGTGTTTATAGTGTATAATTAACTCTAACATCCTGTATCATCAACTGTGTGACCTTTGCATACTTTTACTGATAAGGCCTGTAGTGTGTATCATTAACTATTACATCCATCTTACCTTCACTAATGGGGTCTATAGTATGTATCATTAACTGTAATACCCCATGTCTGAAATGGTTGGTCCCTGAGTGTAATATAGGTATACTGCAACTACGGTTCGGTTTCTGGAATGAACAAAATGAAGATTGTATTATTACCAGGTCATTGCAGAATAAAATATCGTATTTACTATTTACTCTAAATTTTCAAAGACTTGACAAATAACCTTCATATGGAAAAGTGGCATAGACCGTAGGCATCCAAGTATATAAGTTAAATATGATATCTGCCTTTCATTGCATTAAACTGCAAATGTTTTCAAGCACACTGAAATGTGTAGTACCTTGCTAACAAATTTTAACCTGTTTGTACCACAAAAACTGAACTTGCTTTAAAAAAATGGCTATTATTTTAAATGCATGTACACAATTAATTTCCACTGTCAAAATCACTAAATGGAGCATCATAAAAACATATAAACATGGGAACAGGACCTTAAAGCAAACAGTGCAGACCCAAAGCAGACTGCTCCTAGAAGCAGTCTGATCAGGATCTACACTTTTTGCCATTCTATCTGCATTTGATCACAATTGTTATCATTTGATCACATTTTTACTATTATAAGTGTAAAACCAATGCAATCTGTTCCATAGTAACTATTTTAGGTGATCCCATTTTTTCTAATAATTTTTATGGCACTACTACTACAAAACACTAATGATACAAGCTCACAGGTGCTGAAAGCATAAGCTCACGGGTGTTAAATCAATTCAGTAAAGAAGCAATAAGTGCCACATCTAAAAAATACTATGTGCATGTTCTGCTACTACTACTACTCCTACAAAGAAAGAAAAAACACTTGTGTGATAGAAAAGAAATAAAACAAGGGTGCAGGGATCACCAGACTGAGTGTTAGCAACAAGTTTTATCAGTACATCAGGGCCCAGTTGTTCAAAACTAATGACGTTGTTAGTTAACGAGACATTAAAATTTCAAACCTTAATATCTCAAATATGCTAATATTTTTAGTTGAAAAAAATGTGAAAAGCTTTTGCATTGCAAAAGCTTTTAACATATTTTCAACAAAAATATCAGTGTACTTGGCTATAAAGTCGCAAAACACTTTATTCCAGTTGACCCCTTAACAAGCTTGTTAGGCTAACGCTTTGAACAACTGGGCCCAGGAAGTTAAAAAGGTATTAACTTTGCTAGCTGTCTTTGTTACCTCCCTTTCTCTTTGACAACTGTGGATGTTTACCTCCCTTTTTAGCTCTGTTACCTCCTTATGATTTGTTTCCTTTTTTCCCCAGTTTTTTTAGCTTACATCAGTCTGAGAATGTTTTAACCTCTATTCCTGACAGTGTTTTGCTTACAGTACAGAACTTTATATGTCCTTTTCCCATATTTATTAGCTTTAATTCAGTACCAGGTTTTTCACTTTAATTTCTCTGTGTGAAACTTACAGTACAGGAGTTATCTTTTTGTTTAGCTTATACAACAAAACTTTTACCACTATCATTTCCTAATGTGTAGCTTACAGTACAAGATTTTTTTCACCTCTCTGTTTGACCTACAGTACATGACTTTATTATACAATCAGGTTCGAGTGATTTGAGCTTATAATGCATTATATGATTTTTTTTCATATCTCATTTCCAGTGTAAGCATATGTCTTCCACACCAAAGGGGTTTTAGCTTATAGTAAATGCTTTTCACCTATTTTTCCCAGTGTTTAGCTAACAATGCATGACTTTTCACCTTTCTTTCCCAGTGTTTAGCCTACAGAACATGTTTTTTTCATCTTTCTTCCCCAAGGATTACCTATGGTTCATTTTTTTCACTTCACTTTTCCAGTGTTAACACCCCGTCCAATCAAAATGCCGGAAAAATGGTACGAACACCGGATATGCGGTATTTTCACGCCGAATTGTGGTCTTTTTGTCAGAATCGCCGCCATTAAATTTGAAAGCAGGTTACAAAAGTCGGATGAATTAATAGTTAAAAACGGTGAGTGAGTACAACGAATTAGCCTATCTGGATCTACAGATTTTACTAACTGTCAAGACTTCATTTAGTTTAGAAACTATGTTTGTTTGTCGTAATATTCAAAGTGATTTTTGTCTTATATGTTCTGCCTTTCCCTTAGACCTTATTCACGTCCTCAAGTTTTGTACTTTTTTTATTTTCATTGAAAAGGGTCACAATGAGTTGGCTAAAGTAGAATTTTAAATATCCTCATACCATTATCGGGAACCAAGTAATGCATTTTCCACAGAGGAAACGGAATTGCAGGCACAGTCACAAAAATTGAAAGTAACGCCGGATAAAATGGTATCAGTTTCTTTTGAACTGCTTATTTTTTCCATTAGACAAATAAATGTGTATACAATCAGCACATTTTTATAGTCTGGTCACTCATCCCTGCTCGCATGAAAAATCTACGAATCCTAGTGAGAGGCGAAGATTGATCTGTGCTGATGGATGAATGAATTGATGGATGAATTATTTGGGGATTTATGGTCTTTTATCATATAGGGTCAATAGGATCACTAAATAAAGAAAGGGCGCAAAGGCTAGAGAAGAACATAATTGAATCCTAGTTCGGAGGAAATTTAAATCAAAGGTGTTAATCCATTGTCCAAAACGACCTGACTCTGAAAATGCAGATGTGCATATGTTGTAAGACCTATTGTTTCGTGACAAGCCATCTAATGACAAAGTCAAATGGGCCACGGATGCTATCCATGGCACCTCCAACTGATACTATTCGAAAATAGTCCCACTGGACAAAAACCAATCAATGTGGTGACGTTGAATCAACGTTGAATCAGTGCTGATCATGTTCAACGATGTGTTCTGCTAGGGTGAAATATATCCATTAACAAATGCACATATATTGTGTATGAAGGAAAAAACTCAAGTTAACAAACTTTTTTCATAACGTCTTTTATCCTAAATACTAGGATAATATCCGGGAACCAATCGTTTTATTTAATATGTATTTACCTAAATATTGGGACACCAACTGGGCACAAAACGTTAAACCAACATTGAACTGGCGTCATGACTGACCCAATGTTGTTTTAATGTTTCAATGTTCTGTGCCTGCTGGGACACATAAATTAAGTATCCTAAAATTCGAACAAATTAGATTTTACCATCCACAAAACAGTGTAGATCCTGATCAGGCTAATGTTTTTATCTTGGTCGACACTGTTTTCTCGGGTACTTCTGTCGAAATGACGTTGAATTGATGTTGATTTAACGTTGTTTCGCTTTTGTGTGCCTAGTAGGAATACTTTGGGTCAAAAGGCAACACCAAGAAACCCCTAACACAGCAGTCTAATCGAAAATGAAACAAACACGACTTTCCTGTATAACCGTTACTACACATCCGTATCCTTGCCATTTGAGAAAAGGCATACAGTTAGATTATATACATGTATATATGAATATTGATTATATTTACAAATAACAAAATAACATGTAAATTAATGCATAATTCTATAAAAATGAGAAAGCAACTATGTGAACGTGGCTGGGTTCCAATGAAAATGAAAGTATACCAGCACATAAGCAGTGGGCTCCAGTTAGGCAGCCTACTAATTCTGGGTTCCAGAAACATAATGACACAAGGGCCAACTCGTACAGCTCAAATAGTATAACTGCAAAATATAGAAGCCTCACCTTATCCTTACAAGGGAAATTATTCTTACATTGTGTCCCATGTCACAGATGGCAACAAATTTGTACCGAGAAATTTGCATTTGCTGTCTGTAAGAAAAGTAGTCATTCTCTTACCAAGTTTAGTGTTATATACCACCATTAAGACGTTTTGCTTGCATTATCGATAAAAACATTCAGAATCGAACATAGCATCAAATGTAATAATGACAACTTTTGATTTGGCGTTCATTTTTCACAATTTTATAGGCAGGTTTACAAACCTAGAGCAGCAGCTACTAAAATGGTCTGAGGAACGTCAATACTACTACATCTTACACCTGGAAATATGTTGATTTATACTTATTTATTTGTCTGATGGAAAAAATAAGCACTTTCCAAAGAAACTGATACCAGCTTATCCGGCGTTACTTTTAATTCTAAAGACTGTGCTTCCAGTTCGGTTTCCTCGGTGGAAAATTGCATCACTCGATTCCCGATAATGGTATGAGGATGTTTAAAATTCTACTTTAGCCAACTCATTGTGATCCTTTTCAATGAAAATTAAAAAAGTACGAAACTTGAGGACGTGAATAGGTCTAAGCGAAAGGCTGAACATATAAGACAAAAATCACTTTGAATGTTACGACAAACAAACGTAGTTTCTAAACTAAATGAAGTCTCGACAGTTAGTAAAATCTATGTATATCCAGATAGGCTAATTCGTTTTACTCACTTACCGTTTTTAACTATTAATTCATCCGACTTTTGTAACCCGCTGTCAAATTTAATGGCGGCGATTCTGACAAAAAGACCACAATTCGGCGTGAAAATACCGCATATCCGGCGTTCGTACCATTTTTCCGGCGTTTCAATTGGACGGGGTGGTTAAGCTTACTTACAGTACATGGTTCTTTTCACTCCCTTACCAACTGCTTAGCTGGTAGTACAGTTCTTTCAAACTCACTTTCCCAGTCTTAGCTTACAGCTGTATAGCAAATGACTTTCCCAGTGTTATCATATTTCACATAACTTTAGCAGTGTTTTGCTTGTCATTGTCTCCTCAGAGAACTAGTTATTAGTTCAATGTAGAGGATATTTTCACTTCCCATGGCCTACAGTAAATAGTTTTCTTAAAACGTTTGAGGGCTTGAGCCCTGAAACATTTCAGCAAAATTGTGCAAGAAACTTACAAAAGAGATATAGAATCAGATAAGCTATATGTTAAATTTTTACTACTGTATAGTCTTTTTGTGGCCTCTACCTAATCAGGAAACTTCTACAAGAAACTTTTTATTAATATATAACAGCAGAAAACAGTGGTTATTATAAAAACAGAAGGAGAAAGTAGTGATGATTATATTAATCAAAAACTAAATCCACACATGAAATACAGTGTTAAAGACATCAGTGCTACAGTCAAACCCGCTATATGGCTTGGTGAGACAGCAATATATATTTATATGCCTGAAGCTGCCAAAGTGAACACAGTTGTATTATTATTGATTGATTGGTTGATTGATTGATTGATTTGATGCTTAACGTCCATGGTAAACAGCTTAAGTCATGTCGGGACGGTCAGTTAACCTAACCACACTATTCCTGGGCAGGCTTAGACCTCCTAAGCGGTTAACCAGTACTAAGTGCACATACTTTAGCCAGTAACTGACAACTGCCCTTCTTGAATCAGTGGAAGGAGAAACGAAAATATGTGGCCGGACCGGTTATCACACTCGGGACCTCTCACTTATGAGTCAGGTGCCCTACGGAGTTGTATTATTATTCTTTCAGCCATCTTCTTAAAATCTATTTCAAATATTATATTTTCCAAATATTATATTTGATAAAGATACAGTTTTAGTAATATTTTATAAATGTTTTTCATTAACTTTTGCATAAATTGCGAACAAAGTTTCAAAAACATGTACAAATATTATTCAAATCTTTAAGGTGAATAGGTAGACCTTCAAGGGAAGTAACTTTGCCATTTGCTTTATTGCTTCCCTTCTCAATGGGGGTCAACTCTTAAAAGAAAGAATTTGCTCCCATAGGAACAAATTCTTCCTTTAAGAGTAGACCCATTTCAGAAGGGCTGTGTGATGCATGGAAGCATACAGGATGTCAAAAAACTTGTCCCCCTTTGTAACAAGAATTCCGCAGAATGCGGTGTCTCGTCTGCCAGCGCTTTGTGAAACTGACCTAAACGCAAAACCCCGATGAAAGTTTACGCCGCCGCCGACACCAGAAAAGCAATACCTACGTCTCACTTCTGCTTTGCAGGCGAGACAAAAATGGCAGAAAAACATAGAAGTGTACCCAAACACCTTAAAAACTGTACATCACATCTGAAAAATTCTACTTCTGATTCAAAATCTGTTTTCAGAAATCTTTCCTTAAGTTTGAAAACTTTGACCTTATACGGTGGAACATTTTGGGCTTCAGGCATATTTTCACACAAACATCACTGTCACACACAGGAACATTTTAAGCTCGTTTCAAACCTCTAATTTATGAGCTGAGCAACATCTGTAATCTAGAATTTTTTCATCTGCAGTACCGAAAGCACCTCTAGTCTGCAAAAGTCAAGTTTTAAAAATGGATAGAGTAATATACCTAAAAATCTCTCTTATTTTTGAGCAATAAACAGTTTTCTTAAACTTTTGAGCAACAAACATATTTTCCCCAAACATCTGAGCATTTACTTTTGAGTAATAAACATTTTTCTCTAACATCTGGGCAATATACTAAATTCTGAGCAACGACTTTTGAGCAATAAACATTTTCCTTTTATTAATGAGCAATAAACAAATTTCTCTAACTTTGGAGCAAAAATAAATGAAGAATGATTTGCTCTTGAAACATTGATCCTTTTCAACAGTTTCAGTCATATCAAAGTTGCATGTACAGTATACTCTCAATATCTCAAAGTTGAAGTTCATGTCAAACTACTGATTTCTTGCACACCAGATAAGGATATCCACGTGCTTCACCTGTACCTACAAATCTGATCTCACCCATGTTATCTCACCCAGGACCGGATAAAAATCACGAGCTGTCAATGCATTGGTAGTATTGGAGCTCACGTACCTGCGTCGTCAAGTGACGCTGGCTTTTTTTATGATGACGTCACGAAGACAGCAAAAATGACATCAGTTTATGCACGCCAGACGTTGACGTAAAGAGCCGAATGGCGGTCGTTGAAAGCGCGGCTTTCTTTTAATTTCAAATTGAAACATTTGAAGCACTAGAATTAAGCATTTTTACAAGTTTTAAAGTTAGAACAAAACGAGGTGTGCAAGAAAAAGTATCTGTCATGGGTGTGAGGTGCTGATAGAAAAATCCGTCACTCGGGATCACTGTTCAACATCACTCGGCAAGCCTCGTGATGCCAAACAGTGATCCTCACGACGGATTTTTACTATCCACACCTCACACCCATGAAAGATACTTATAATCTCAAAGTAATTTGAGATAAAAGGAGATAAAATGTACAATTACAGTCCACTCTCAATATCTCAAACACGGAATTATCACAAAATACCCTCTTATATCACAGAACATATTTGAACACATTACCAAATTTTCGTTTACCTTTCAACACCTGTTATCTCAAACTACTGATATCTCAAAGTAAATTTTCTGGTCCTGGTCCCAGAAAATTTACTTTGAGATATCAGTAGTTTAAGTTAAACTTCGACTTGGAGATATCGAGAGTTGACTGTAAATAGGAAATGTGTCCAACCTATGTTCTTTGACATAAGAGGTTACTTTGAGATATCAGGGTTTGAGATAACAAGAGTCAGCAGTAGTCTGTTCATTCCATCTTTGTCCCAAGTCGATGGATGGATGACTTGTGACTTCACATCCTTTTCAACAGTATTTTAGTCATATCAGGACGATGAGAAGGTGATAATGAAATGCTAAGAACAATGGAACCCCGTTTACGGTAGGAAAGATTCTCGCCTCAAGCGGGGCTCGAACCCGGGTCTGCTAGATCAGCATGCCAGCGCTTTGTCCCAAAATAGTGTGTATGGTACAATTTGGCCAAATCATCACATGACTGTACCTTGATGGTTACAATACAGCAATGTTCAAATATACAGTGTCAAAAGTTATGCACTATTTGATGCATGAGCATAACATGCAGTGTTGAAATGTGCAGTTTCAGATTGCAAATTTATCACATTGTCTTCCCAATAAAATAACTCTTCAAAACCTGTACAAATGCATGATGGTTGGCTGGACAACTAGCGATTTTCCTTCCCTTTCAACAGTATTTGTCATACTAGGACACTGGAAAGGTGATAATGGAAGGCCTAACCAGGACTTTAAGCAAGTATATATTACATTATTTTCAGAAAAGAAGCAGGGGCTTTCAACAGAATTAATACAGTACACAAAGAATTTCAATTGAGAAGCTAGATGCTTATAACTTTTGATGATGTGTATAGAAATTTTCCAGTAATAACCTGAACTGCCTATTACAGTAGACAATTTGAAAGTGCAAACAGTTTCTTCCTAATAAATGAGGAATCAAACTGACCTACAAATTTATCAGTTGTCATGGTAACCAAGCAAAAATGAAAATTGCAACAAACAACTGCGGTAAGAGGACTTTAACCTCTATTAACACTCAATGCGCCAAAAAGCAGACGAAAAAATATACATCTGCAGAATTTCAAAAAATGTCTCATCCAAGCGATATCATATTGAGAATTTGAACACTAGAGGGCAAACAGTGTAGATTCAGATGAGGTGGCTCATTATGAGCCACCTCATCTGGATCTACACTGTTTGCCAATTCAACAATTTTAGTTTTAGGCGCTTTAAGGGTTAAAATGTACTTTCTTTCTTTCCAATAATGAATATATCTGCCATCTGATTAATACATACAACTAGATGGTAATCAGAAAAGAAGACCATAAAACTGTAATTACTGGAATAGGAATGCTGCCACAAATATGGTAGACTTAACATGTTACGTCATACACTGACAGTAAGGGTAAGTATACGATATCAGACAAATGGACACAAGAAGGAGTATCTGGTTGGTTGGTTGATTTGATGCTTAACATCCTCGGTAAACAACTAAGGTCATGTCGGGATGGTCAGTTAACCTAACCACACTATTCCTGGGCAGGCTTAGATCTCCTAAGCGGTTAACCAGTACTAAGTGCCCATCTCTTGTAGAGATGGTTCAGATGAGGGGTCACAACATATGGTTTGCATAAAAACATAATGTTGTGACCCCTCATTTGAACTGTCTTGTAGAGACAGTTCAGATGAGGGGTCACAACATATGGTTTTAATGTGAAATACGAAAAATTATCCCTAAATTATCATCAAATACCCTTCTTATCTAGAGCTCTGGGACACTTCAGACTACTGAGGATACAGACAGACTAGTGCCAGGAGATGCTGTTTTAGATTTGTGCCCTTCAGCTTCCTGGGGAAAACTGTTACAAGAAGTGGACAAAAAGAAAACAAAAAGGAAACAGGATGAAGAGATGGAATAATTCACAGCCAAAAAGAGATGGAATAATTCACAACTATGTTGCCCAGCTTTTACAAACCAAAACCTAACACAATCAGTAAGATTAACCATTCATCTAAGAACTTCAAAGCTGATGGATGGATGAAACTACGATATACAGCCCTTTCATCAGTATTTGAGTCATACTGAGAAAATGGTAGCTAGGTTAATAATGATGAACAATTGTGTGCAATGGAATCCCATTTATAGTGTGAAGAATTAAAATTGTAAGTGGGATTCAAATCCAGCACTACAAGTACAGTACACCAATACTTAACAGACTGCAAACTTTGAAGAACAGCTCTATGAGGGACAAGCTGACTTGCCAGACAAAATATCAAAATACAGCAGACCTGCTAAAATTCTACAGGCATACAAACTGACTCACCAAAATACAATAATAACCATACAAGACAAACTGACTAGCTACTTGCCAAATTATCCATCAAGGACAAAGTGATTTGCCATTTAACCAAGTATGACACACTGTCAGACTTGAAAATATATCCAAATACGACAAGCTGACCTGCCATATTATACAAGCAGGCCAAAGTGACTTGCCAAAATATCCCCTGCAGGATACACTGACTTGCCAAAATATCCAAGAAAGATGACAGAACAAAATGACTCAATTAGTCAGGCCCAATCATGGCACTCTGAAAATTTTTCCATGTGAAAATTGTATCATTGTGCTATTAAAAAATTGACTTCTTATTTCCTCATCCTTTTATAAACCATTCTATTCTCATTTAACAGAATGAAGAACAAAGTCAAAAACTCCTGAAATGGATCTTGTTACTTTAAAATTTCAACTTGGAAATCAACACAGCCATGGAAAAGAGAATGCCATTGCAGATGCTCCATCCAGGTTCACACAGTTATGTCTTGAAATGAAAACAATGCATTACTAGATCAGGGAAGTCTGATCTGAGTTTCCATATGCATGTTTGTCAAAACATTAAACAAATTTTATAAAGGCAAATACTGTTGCCTGACCCAGATGACTTATGCATTATGGTTCAGGTTGGACCAAAGTCACTAGGGCAAGAGAGTAAATGTATGAAGTATATTCAAAAGTTGCAGTCAGGTAAGTAGTTGGCTTACGTGATTCAAGGCTCATGCAGTTCCTGTTTATTCTTGTAGGTTCTGTCACTACAGAAATGAGCCGCGACACGAGAAAACCAACAATGTGGTTGTGCGCCCTGCACAGACTCAGGTCAGCCTGGGCATCTGCCCAGTCTGGTAAGACTCTTCGCTAAGTGCTTAAAGAGTAGCTAAGGGACTGAGCTACCTCCATGCGGGCAGTGAAGACTCTGATCAGACTGGGCGGATGCCCAGGCTGATCTGAGTCTGCACTGGGCGCACAACCAGATTGTTGGTTTTCTCGTGTCACGGCTCAAATATAGAAATGGTATGTTGTACTGTATTTAGACTTGTATAGTCTCCTTGAAAAGCACAGTAAAAATTTAATACTGTCTGGTTGCATTAGCTTTCAAGATAATTACTAAATGTACCTTATAATAAAGATGTTGAGCTATTTATGATACGAGTTTAATCGGCCATGATTATGATCAAAAGATGTGGCAGAGATAACTGTGCATAATGGTCTTCCATTTTTCTGGAGAAATTTTAGATAACTGAAATGCACTAGTTTCAACCTATACATGCTACATTTCAGGTTTAGTGTGGTAAGAAAGAAGGACATACATTGTAATTACATATATCAGATTTTGACCTCTTTGTAGGCTTCAATCTGTGGCTGAATTGCAGGTATTTTTAAAAAGTTAAATGCATGGAAAAAATGAAATAAAACAACATTCAACATTGGTGAAGCAGACTTTTCATTCAGCTACTCATTTTGGTAATTATTTACCTCCTTAAACTGGTCATGTGCTTGGAACTTCCTACATTTACTGAAATTAAGTGCAGCTGACTCGTTATCTCAAACACTGATATCTCAAAATATCCTCTTATATCATGGAGTATAGTTTGGGCAATCTTTTATTTTTCTTTAAATTTCAAATGCTTTTATCTCAAACTACTGGTATTTGTAAGTAAGGTTTTTGAGACTGATTTATCAGTAGAATGGCATGAACTCAATTTTATGATATTGAATGTTGACTATATTATATATAGTGTCAGACTGAGTATGTGCCATTATGTTTTAGGTGACAAGAATTTATACTGCATAGATCTGAGATTTTATTATGTTCTGAATAGTAAGATCCTTTAGAAGCAAGGAATACACCAAAAGAACGTGGACGTTCAGCATCAAATCAACCAACCAAAAAGAATATAAATAGCAGACTCGGTTTAATCCAGTCCAAGGTAGGTGTACATGTCTGCCCCCAAGCTAACGTCACTAACATCAACCCAGAGCTAGTACCAGTATGCTCCAGGTAAAATCCTACCATGACCAGACATAAACCTTTCAGTTAATGAGTTCCTGAGGGCATATTAATAATCTAAATGCTTTACTTTTTTTTCTTTCTTTTTTTAAACTTACAAATCTTCATGTTCTTACACATCATTAATTAATCCACCACATCATGCAACCATTAGGGCTTCTTTGAGTTAATCATCAGGGCTCTGTAGATCAAAATTAACGACAACGTTCATTAAAAAGGCTACCGGTAAATTTTCAAACATATTGTACACAAAAACACTGCCACTTTTTGCAAAAAAAATGTGAGGGGCTTCCCACGTTTTTTGGCTATACATATTAGCACAGTTGATATTTTTGTGCACAAGGTGGACATAACAAATTCCTGACTATCAACTTCGTTAAGCTAAAGATGCTTTGAACAACAGAGCCTAGCTGTACAAAACTAAAGACGTCATTAGTATAGAAGATGTTAAAATTTCAAACATATTGTGTGCAAAAACTCTACCATTTTTGCTGAAAAAATGTGAGAAGCTTTTGGAGTGCAAAAGTTCCTCTTATTTTTTTTCAGCAAAAGAAAAAATAGCACACTTGATTTTATGTGTTCTAAAAGACTAAACAAATCCATATGATAAACGACTTTGTATAGCTAACGACACTTTGAACAAATTGGCTCAGAGATAATTGATCTAGATGCGCTATGCATAACCTGCATTATCCTCAGTTGAGACAGCAGAGAGCCTCGATCATGTGCAAACATCATCTTGTTAGCCAGTTTCCATGCCAAATATTTAATATTGTCACATCAATTACGTATTGTTTTGTCAACAATGCAGATTTCCAAACGAGAATCAATACGATACAAACAATCATGCGTGACATAATTGGTTAATTTCAACTCCATGTGAAAAACTTTCCGATTTCCAATAAATAGGTAATAACGTTAAATATTGCGACACCTTAAGATGCATGGATATGCCTCCATGTTTTTCCACCATTTTAAAGGGGGAACAACTTTTGCAACTTCCTATTTGCTTCCCTGGACAAAATGGCCCTTCTCAATTGGGGTCTACTCCTAAAGGAAAGAATCTGCTCCTATGGGAGCAGATTCTTTCCTTTAAGAGTTGTCCCCAATTGAGACAGCAGGTAAAAATGAAAATGGCAGAGTTGCTTCCCATGAAAATGCCTTACCATTACAAAAATTATCCTAGAATTTAAGGAAGTTGTTTTTCAAAGGCACCAGAATTGCTATAAGAATGGCAAACAGTGCAGACCCGGATCATCTGGGCACAGCTGTTCAGAGCATTTTTAGCTCAGCATAGTGGTCACTCAAGTATTCGTTAAGTCCTCTACTGCACATAATATCAAGTGTGCTTAAAGTTTTTGAAAAAATGTGAGGAGCTTCTCATACTTTATCGGTAATACATTGCAGTGTTTTTGTGGGCAATATTATATATAGCAGTAAGGTCTGTTAACTTAAATGACATCATTAGTTTTGAACAACCAGGCTCTGATCTGGGTCTGCACTGATTACATGTGGCACTTTTAAATTCCAATATCATGGGTAAGGTAATTACAATAGCTGTCCAATGATAAAAGCGCCATATCAGCAGAATTGATTTTTATTTTCAAAGAATGCAAGAGGCTGCCATGTTTAGAAACAATCAAATTATTACCTGGCGATTCGAAAGCATTGAAGTCTGACCCAGATACACTCTTACTCAGTGGTTATTGAGTGACTTGTCAAACTTAATTAAGTCTTTGACATTTTTTTATGTGTTCAAACAGAGACTGAAAAAATACAATTTGGTGATTAATATTTCATTGAGGTTAAACAGTGACCATCATGCTATCAAAGGAAACTATGATTTTTTTTTTCTAGCAAACTGCTGCAATACCGTATTCAACCTAATTAACACACATGCCCCAGTAAAGTGCACATCATGGTAATTTCTGAGGCACACACATTTTTTTACTGGTTTATCCCTTTACTTGCTTGTTTTTAAGAGCTGAAAATGGTATGATATTCACTTTTCACTTGCAAAGCTTCTTTCCATCCTTCTATGACTAAAAGCAGCTTTAATCCGATGTTGTTTCCTTTAATATACGAGGGATGATCAAAAAGTTCCCGGAAAAGTGCTGTACGCCCTTTATTATTTTACTTTCTTCAATAAAATTTTAAACCAGGCAACCTTAATGTAATTGTGATTCATATCATACAAAATAACTAACTTATGTCTAACCAGTTTTTCGCACGCGCCACCAACGTAACGACCGGTAACGTGACCCGGCCCAGCTAACGTCACGTTTCATTTTATCTTTTCTAATAGCAAAATTCGAACGTTGCTTACTCACAAATTATTAATGTAAACATGAATTACTTTTCATAAACTTAAAAATATATATCTTATCTTGATGTTCATTACAAATTTTGTAAGTTGTTTTGATTCTTTCTACGAAATGATTGCTAAGTCCAACGTGGCCTTTAATCAGTAAATTAGTGGGGTGGGGTAATTCAAGGGCAGATAACTTACTTTACCTTATAATACGGAAGTGTTATGATGAGGTTTCATAAGCAATTCGTTAGATATATGATTTATGCCTTTCAGTTGAACCATTCCAGCAATACGGCAACACAACCTGAAATCGGCAGCATAATGAAGTTCCAGCAAATGCCCATCTCACCCAGCAGCAACGATGTATCGGCCATCTTTGTCATAATTAAGATCATATCAATTTATTACTATGTGCAGCATTTAGAAGAGTGTGGTACATGAAGCTACTTATACAAAAGGACTTATCTTAAAATTATGGCTGAATTTTGACAAAGCTTGCCGATGTAGCCTTGCTGCTGCTTGATTTAAGACTTTTGATAGACAGCTTATGCTGCTGCAGATATCAGATTGTGTTGTCGCATTGCTGGAATAGTTCTACTGAAAGGGTACATCACATATATAACGAATCGCCATTATCTAAGGTTCATGAAACTTGATCATAACAATTCCATTTTATAGCGTAATGCAAATTATCTGCCCTTGAATTACCCCATCCCCACACATTTGATTTTTAAAGGGTACGTTGGAATTAGACATCATTTCGTTAAAAGGATCGAAACAACTTACAAAATAAGTTATGAACATAAAGGTAAGATACATATTTCTAAGTTTAGGTGAATGAATTAACGTTACTACATACATTTCATAGGTAAACAACGTTCAGAAATTGTTATTAGAAACGATAAAAATGCAACGTAACGTTAGCTGGGCCGGGTCACGTTACCGGTCGTTACGTTGGTGGCGCGTGCATGAAACTGGTTAGACATAAGTCAATTGTTTTGTATGATTTGAATCACAATTACATTAAAGTCGGATAGTGTGAATTTTCATTGAAGAAAGTAAAACAGTAAAGAGAATACAGAACTTTTCCGGGAACTTTTTGATCATCCCTCGTATAATAATTCTGTGCTTGAGCAAGAGAAATTTGACCATATTTGTGCTTGTTGCCATCAGAAAACAAAGACTGGGCATTATTGTGGTACCATTGCAACATGCTGCCACACATAACTGAGCAAATTCAAATTAGCCTATTTATTGCAAAAAGACTATTCCGCTATTAAATGGGATGTCATATAATATGTATAATCTTGCCCAGGCATCATCTCTTTTTTTCAAACAAACTTGATGAACCTGCAATTTCCTCTGCTTAGAAACCTACAGACAACCAACCAAGGTGAAGCTAGCTGATTAAGTTATAATGACATCATTTAACCATGTGATGAGAAACTGTGGCATACAACAGTTCTGAACAATGAGGACTCAGAATGATCAGCCTGTGCATTCTGCATGTTCTGATTGATTTGCCTTCTCTCTTGTATCTCCACAAATTCTTCTGAGAAAACTATGAAGCCAACAGGGGCTGCGCAGGCTCACATGACTCTTTACTGTTTACCTCATGCCTGCAAATTATGAGCCCTTTTCTTGGACTGTCACTGATTTAATTTCTAGTTTCTCAATATTTAATGAAACACTGTCTACCATGCTTAACCTTAATCTTCTGAAACTCATATCTGAAACTCATATCTGAGCAAAGAGTGTAGATCCCCGACCAGACTGCTCCTGAGGAGCAGTCTGATCTGGGTCTACACTGTTTGCCAACACTTTTACCCGATATCACTATGCAGATAGGGGCTAGGTCAACTCAGTTATGGCACAGAAAGTCGCAGGAAGGTCATAAGTTCTAACTTCTTTTGAATGTGGTCTCTGGTCTTTAAGATTTTAAACTGGCCATCTGACAATTAGAAAACAGTTTCTGTCAACCCAGCAGTAAATGGGTACCTGTTTCAATTCAAGGAGTGAGTGATCGAGTGAGTGAGTGAACTTGGGTTTAAGGTCCCACCAACAACGAGGTCATATATGCAGACGGGACCTCAGTTTAAAGTCTCAACCAAAACCTCAAGAAACTGTCTTGTCCTAGCTATATCATATTGAGCATTCAAAGACAAACACCACACTGGGTAGGCGGCAATCGAAAATGCTCTTTACAATTGATTAATGCCGATCAAAAACAGTTAGAAACAGCATTTTCGATTGCAATTTGCAAACGAAAACACTGTTTCTAATGGTTTTTGATCCTCGTTTGTCGATTGCACGAGCATTTTCGATTGCTGCCTAACCGGTGCGAACACTGTGGATCCAGATGAGGCAGCTAACTTGCTGTTTGAAAATTCAACTATGTTTATGTTGAAAGGAGAAGCTTTATTGCTTTATTGAGTATTTAAGATATTGGCAGTAGACTTGTACAGCTTCCACTCAGAACTTGAGGTTAAAACACTCATAACCCTAAAAACTAAGATAGTTGAATTTGCAAATGGTGTAGATTCAGATGAGGTGGCTCATCATGAGCTGCCTCATCTGGATCTATACTGTTTGCCCTCTGTTCTTTGTATTTTCTGTATGATATGTCTTTGACAAAATATTTTTTTTTAATTTTGCAGACATAAAATTTCTGGTGCTTTAAGGGGACTGACATATTGCCAGTTTTGCAGTTCTGACCTAAGGGTCACGGTTTGATTTTATAGGCAGTCAGGGCAAGTCAAGTCAGTGACTTGTTGGCGTGAAAGTGAACAAGACGCTCCTACTTCAATGAGTCTCCCAACCCGATAAGTCAGTTAGGGTTGATGTTAATATATATGAGCCGGTCTCTGTGAAAACCGGGCTTAATGACATAAAAATAGAAAATTAACTAACTGTATCACTTAAAAGTATTAGCTTTTCTAAACATTTCCTGAAAATTTGAGATGGTTATATATACCATTATTTATTACTGAGATAAATGCGCATCCGTACCTATGCGCATTTAGGAAAGGTCATGGCTGTCAAGGCTCGATTTTAGGACCTCTGCTCTTTAATGTTTTTATTAATGATATATTTTATTTTATTAAAAATGGAACCTTATACAATTATGCAGACGATAATACCTTATCTTTTAGTTCACCTGATTTTAACTGCTTGACTCAAACTTTAGAGTCAGAAAGTGAAACACTGATTGACTGGTTTGACAGAAATTGCATGCAGGCCAATCCCGACAAATTTCAAGCTATTGCAGTAGGCAACAAAACATTTAAAAGAAATCTTACTCTTAAAGTTTCAGGTAGTAATATTAAATGTGAAGAAATTGTAAAGCTCTTGGGCATAGATATTGATTATCAATTAAATTTTGATCAGCATATCAGTAATTTATGTCGTAAGGCAGGTCAGCAGCTGAATGTCTTAAAGAGATTGAGTCCATTTTTATCTAAACTTAATAGACTTACAATTTTTCATACATTTATTTTATCTAATTTTAATTATTGTCCGCTGGCATGGCATTTTTGCACAGAAAAGAACTCAAGAAAATTAGAAAAAATTCAAGAACGTGCATTAAGATTTGTTTATGATGATTTTACCTCAACCTATGATGAACTTTTAGTTTTAGCAAACATACCATCACTTCATATTAGAAGACTTAAAACAATGGCTCTTGAAACTTTTAAGATTTTAAATGATATGTCACCCCCTGTCTTATCTGATATGATCAAATTGAGAGATTGTACTTCTTATAATTTTAGATATAATAATGTTTTACAGATCCCACAGGTTCGTACTTCAAGATATGGTAAGAAAAGTTTTAAATATGCAGCAGCAGTTTTGTGGAACAGTTTTCCAGAGGATTTTAGACAAGTAAACAATTTTAATCAGTTTAAATCTTTAATCTCTAACTGGAATGGGGGGGATTGTAAATGTAATTTATGTAGATAATGCTTCCACGAAACTGCTGGTTTCAATTTTAATGATGCATGACTACGTCTTGATTTATGTTTTTGCTAGTTTAGTTCTTAGTTCTGAACTTTGCTTTTTCTTAATTTTGTGCAATTAGTTCTGCTTTTTATGTTGCCTTATTTAGTTTTAGTTGATGTTAGCATGTCCGTATTTGCTTCTTGTCTTTTCTCCACTTTCGTTTTTCGGCTCAAGGGTCCTCGTTTTGTAGCTTGTATGTTCTGCGAGGACACTTGATGCATAAATTATTTTTCGTTCTTTCGCATTTACTTTCGGATTAAAGACAGGCTGCAGAGGGAAAACGTGAAAATATATTTGGTTTGGTTTGTCTTGGGTCTGATCTGGCACATTGGCTGGATGGCGGGGTGGAGCCTGATGTTTAGTAATTGAGCTGCCACTCGCGAAGCGCCGCCATCTAGCACAATGTCGTGGCATACAAAATTTCTGATTAGGCCCTTGCCAAACACAATACAGGCCAACTTCGATATCTCGAATTCCAAGGGAATGGAGAACCCACTTCGAGTTTTCCGAAGTTCGAGATAGGCAAATTGTGACGTCACCAAAATTTTTGTTCTATACATGTACAATATCTTAACTTTCGTAGAGTCAGTATTTCTACAAAACGTGTGCAGCACGAACGTAGTAAAACTGTTTCTAGTAGTTGTATTTCAATTCTCATATCGACGTTGCCCCCACACCTAGCCGCAGTAACGGGGCGCCGAGCGTCCGTCCATAAAAAAAAACTGTTTCTACTGGAAAAGGGATTATTATTAATAGCCCGCATCAAAGAGCTCCGCTCCATACTGTTCAATCAATTAAATTTCAAAGGCGCCTAATTGACCGAATTTTGGTTCCAATCGAACGCACCTTACCTGTGACATATAGCGGTTCAAGGTCAATTAACTTACACACAAAAACAGCTGATCAACAAAACAATGTCTGCATCGTTTCACGCAATCATTGGATAATTATTGTTTATTTGGGATAATTGATTGAACTGCGATCAATTAAAGACAATTGTTCGGTAAATCGTTCTTTTTCATTGTTATTGTTCGATGTTTGTACCAATTTGCTTTAAGACAAAAATATGCAGGTTTTTCATTACCGCAAAACGTCTACACAATCTTTCCATCGTTAATACACATTTTGACTTCGACACAAACAGTGGTAAAACACATGGAAAGTGTCGGAGGGGAATCAAAAATCACTTCGATATAGCAGTGTTTTCGTTATAAGCGAGTTCGACACAACAGAGGTCGAAATGCAATAGTATATAGGTGGGAATGTTCGGGAATGGGAGATCACTTCGACACAAGCAGGGTTTTCGAGATAAGCAAGTTTGACATAACGAAGTTGGCCTGTAGTTATTTTGAACATTTTAGTATTCTAGTCAAATGTTAGCTTATGATGTATGTGCTTATAACTTCTTAGTGCTCTTGACTTTTTAAGATTTATATTTATGATAATCTGCTATGTAGTATTGTGCTGTATTAATCTGCTAATTTTACTGTTTCAGTGTGTATATATGTGTTTACAGTCCTACTATCTTTGAATTTAAACAAATACTGTGATTAACTATGTTATAGACGGTCAAAAGCCCTTAAGGGCTTATGTTTCTTGTTGCCTTATGTCATGCCGTCTCAAAATAAAATTTCTTATTTCTTATCTTATCTTATAGACTTTAGAAGCAGACAGGTAGTGCAGTTTCTTTATGTGACGTTATTAACGTCATGTATGTTTTGACGTCAACGTCATTACCTTGGTTTGAACGCGCTTTCTGTGCTTGTTACACAAAACAACTCGGACAAAAAGTGTGTTTGCTCATTTTCAATGTGTATTTCATAGCACACACATGACAATTTACATGATTTAACATTCTTTCTCAAATGATAGGTCTTTGTGATGGTATACCATCTGTTTTCAAGGCTTTGGGGTTACCTCGGAATAAGCATTGTCATGGCAACATGTGTCATATTTATGACTGGATTTTGTCTGAATTCATAGGCTGTCTGCTTTATCTCAACACCTAAGGTAATTTCATGGAAAGAAATAGAGGTTAGAAAAATCATTAATTTTGGTGTTTTTCATCTGTTCACAACGTAATTATTACGTAATGTCATTAAGCCCGGTTTTCACAAAGAACGGCTCATATATATATATATACACAACATCAAATGACACAAATGAAGTCTTTCTAGGAGAAGTCAACAACCAGGGAGGAAGAACTCTTGAGTCAATGGCTGTGTGTTCATGACCCCGGCGAGCCATATAAAAATCATAGAAATTGTCAATCGATTCATGCGGATCAACAACCGTCGCCTGCAAACTTGCAATCGAAAACACTGTTTCTTCATATAACAGTTTTTGATCCTCAAAGCACTAAAAACGAAAATAGTTGAAATGGCTTAGATTCAGATAATTTCCCTCTGTTCTCTGAATTTTCTGTATGATAATTATGTCTTTGACAAAATATTTTACTAAATTTTGCAGACATAAAATTTTTGGTGCTTTAAGGGGACTGACAGATTTTATAGGTACATGTAGTGGGCAAGTCAAGTCACGGACTTGTTAGCATGAAAGTGAACAAGACGCTCCCACTTTCATGAGTCTCCCAACCCGTTAAGTCAGTTGGGGTTGGTGTTATATATCCTATTGCAGTCTGGGTATTTTTTGTCGTCTGCTGAAATTGTCGTCTGCATCCAAAATCAAGAATACTTTGACAATATTGGTCAAACTAACTCTTGTAAAAATGATGTCTAGGCAGCAAACTGTTTGGATCTCAGATCAGGCCCCATGTTTGTGGGGCCTGATTTGGATCCAAACTGTTTGCCCAGATACCCCTAAAGGGGTATCCCAAATGGAATGGGATATACACAAAATCAAAGAGCACAACTGAAGTCGTTCTAGGAGAAGTCAACAACCAGGGAGGAAGAACTCTTGAGTCAATGGCCGTGTGTTCATGAACAAGGCGAGCCATAAAAAATCACAGAATTTGTCATTGATCAACATACAGCCTGGAGAGGGATGGGCTTTATCAGGCTGAATTTTGCCTGATAGGACAGTCTTTTCAGTGAATCTTTAACTTGAGGTTAAGAATTTCGATAAGGACAGGGTATAATCGATTCCGCTAATTTTAGCTTCCTGCAGAGACTGTACATCATATTTGGCTTCTGCCGAGACTGTCCGCGATCTCTTGCTTCCTGCCGAGACTTCTGTACATGATAAATGGCTTCCTGTCGAAACTGTCCACATGACTCGGCTTCCTGCAGAGAGCCTCGGCAGGAAGCAGAACCACGTGGACAGTCTCAGAAGGAAGCCAGTTTTCGAGGATGGTAGTTCCTGCAGGAAGCAAGAGATCGCGGACAGTCTCGTCGGAAGCCAAATATGATGAACAGTCTCTGCAGGAAGCAAAACTTGGCAGACTGGTTTATACCCTGTGAGATGGGCAAAAAGAAAAATTGAGTACTGTGCATAACCTATTAATTTTTTACCACTTTCATACCAGCTGATGACAAGGCGTTAACCTAAAAACAGGACAATTAGTTTATTTTTCCATATTTTTTCTAATAAATTTTTGTTCCCCCATCCCCATTTTTGCCATTAAAGAATGGGTTTCAGTCCATTTTTTTTGTTGCATTATTTCGAGATTCTTTTTTAGTTGACAATATAAATACCAGGAACTATGTTTTTTTCTTTTGTCTTTTTTTTTCAATTGAAGATCTGGTTTAAAATTCCTATTTCTCATGTGCTTCAATCATTTTCATGCCATTTTATACGACTCAATCATACAAGAAAAGCAATTACATAATTACGGAAACAAGGACATCAATTATACTTAGCACGCAACTTTAACTCATACAGCACCAAAAAAAGCAAAAATAACGGACTCTGCAATCAGCGTAGATCCAGATGAAGCGGCTCATAATGAGCCGCCTCATCTGGATCTACACTGTTTGACCTCTTGTCTTTGACTTCTCAACCTGAGGGAGCTTGGACCGAACTGTTTTTGAAATTTCGCAGACAAAATTTTTGTCTGCTTTTTTGGTGCCATAGGGGTTTTAAACAAATAACTGTCAAGGAAGAAAATGCATAAAAACTCAACCAGACAAACTAAGGCTTTGCAGGCATGAAAACTTTTATGTCTGTAATATACCTACACAGTTTCAAATTCAGTCTACAATTCTTTGCCCCATGCAATGTTTTGGAATCCCAAGACTAAAAATAACTGTGTCACATGTCTGTAATCGACTCTGGCATTAGTCCCGCATTACATTGCTTGGGAAAAGAAATGAAACTATTCAACTAAATGCAGCAGTTAGATTCCGAAAAATAGATGTAATCACCGTATGGTAAATGCAGGAAAAGAAAAATATATTTGATTGAATTGGTATTGGTAGTCAGCTTACATTCCTTTAACTTAACATTTTGTGTGCCAATGACAAATATTACGTCGGCAAAATTAAAAAAAAAAAGCCTTGTCTAAGATATATATCATATTGAGAATACAAAGACTAGAGGGCACACAGTGTATAATGAGCTGCCTCATCAGGATCTACACTGTTTGAAAAATTCAGATATTTTTGTCTTTGGCGAGTAAAGTGTTAATCTAAATAGAGCAAGGTATGATATTAAGTATGAGGCAGAATGGCTGGAAGCACTTAGCTATAGGCAGGTCAGCTCCAAGACAACGAAAGTTCACACTGCTTTGCTGCAGTTTGCGTCATTTTTTGTACAGTTTTAATGTTCTACATTATGGTTAACTACCTAGGCAACACATTAAACTGCCTATTTAGTAATTATATTATCAATAATGTCTAGACCGTCATATTTTTTAGATGCATTACGAATTGAGTGTTCCTGCTGTAAGACCTGATCAGCTGATTACATCAGCTGATTACAATCAAGTGCAAAAGATGCGTTCTTTTGCACTTGATTGTAATATGTATAGCCTGAAGAGACATATAAATAATTTGCAATTTTACGTTATTTTCAACAGTATTTCAGACTTATCAGGACGATGGGTGGGTGATTATAAAACGAAAAGCTGCGTGCAGTGGAATCCCATTTATAATCTGAAAGAACTCCCATTCCAGCAGGGCTCAAACCCGGGACTGCTACATCATTAGGCCATATACCTACTGAGCTACTGGGGACCCCTTGTGTAGCGTAAAAGTTCTGAAAATTCGGACGCATAAAATATTTAACATAACTGTCCTAAAAATGGGACAGACTGGTTTTACAATGCAGTATTACTTCCAACAGTTGCACCTGGAATGGCAAACAGTGTAGACCCAAATCAGACTGCTCCTAAAAGGAGAAGTCTGATCTGAGTCTAAAACCCTTTGCTCAGATCTATCTGTCCCAATATTTTCAGATTGTTTATGGTACATGCAATAAACTCTGGACAGCAGTCAGTGAGAGCTGGGGAGAGTTGCTTAAAGAAATTAAGCGCTATAAAATAGTGCTCTGTAGCGCTTAGCCTTATGTAGGGCTTTGCCAACGCTATGCAATGATTGTGCTTTCAAAATGCGCTTTTCTGTAGCAGTGCATTGCACAGTGAAATTTGCCTTGTTTTATCGCAGAAAATATACTGTCGCAAATTTTTTATGTTATGCAATTAGATGTCGCGTTATATTCATAAGGGCATTATAGTTAACAATAACCTCTACATTCATCATGTTTTTAAGTCACCTGTACTCTGTTCCTGGTATATGACCAGAACAGATGATTAACTGCAATCAAGTGCAAAAGATGCATTGTAAGACTGACAGAAGGAACAGCCTGGTGTGCTTGATTAGCTTGCAGTGCCTCAGTACTTTATAATTACCAGTTTCTTTCCCCGTGCTTCTTGTCTGATGTCTTTCAATAATAAAAGGGCAAAGAGTCTACAATTCCATCTTGCTTGTAATTTTCAGAGGAAATGTCACAGTAAACTGCTGGGCTTTCTAAGTTAATTATGCAGACAAGTGATTCTTATAGACTATTGCAACAAATACCCGCTATGTAATAGTTATACCATGGTTTGTCCGCCTGCAGCACCAGGAGATAATCTATGAGCTATAGCAAGTGGATTATCTACCGTACAGCAGACAAACCATGGTATAACTACTTTATACCATCCTTGGTTACCAGTATAGACCTTGTTCATTTCAATTCATGCAAAAGTTGACATTTTATGTACTAATCTCTTTCAGCATCAAGGACATTGTAATTTACAGAAAGGGGGAATTAACCCTTTATGCGCCAAAAAGCAGACAACAAAATCTACGTCTGCAGAAATTTCAAAAAATGTTTTGTCCAAGCTATATCATATTGAGAATTCAAAGACTATAGGGCAAACAGTATAGATCCAGATGAGGTGGCTCATATTATTTAACAAATGAGGTGGCTCATTTATTTGCAAATTCAACAATTTTTCATTTTTGGCACTTTAAGGGTTAATAGAAGCCTGAAGAGTAACTGGCCAAAATACCACCATTTAAGATTGTGTTTTTAGTTGAAGACAAACAAGAATTCCGCGGAATGCGGTGTCTCGCCTGCTGGCTCTTTGTCACAAAACAGAGCTGAATCAGCAAAGATGTATGCATAAACCAAGTTTCTTGGCTCTAGCCCTTACAGTTTCTGAGAAACAGACCTAAACATGAAAACTTGACAAAACATTGCAAATTCAGTGAACCGTAAAATGTTGTTAAATACTAAATATTGATGATGACTTTTAGTTCTTCTCTTCCAGATGAATGCATGACCCAAGTTTCATGGCTCTAGCCCTTATAGTTTCTGAGAAAATGACTTACAGGCAAAAAACTCGACAAAAAATTGCAAAGTCAGTCAACCGTAAAATGTAGGTCAAGACTCAACATTGATGATTGCTTTGAGCTGTACTCTTCCAGATGTATGCATGACCCAAGTTTCATGGCTCTTGTCCTTATAGTTTCTGAGAAAATGACCTAAATGCAAAAACTTGACAAAAAATTGCAAAGTCAGTCAACCGTTAAATGTAGGTCAAGACTCAACATTGAAGATGGCTTTCAGCTGTACTCTTCCTGATGTATGCATGACCCAAGTTTCATGGCTCTATAGCCCTAATGGTTTCTGAGAAAATGACCTAAACGCAAAAACTCGACAAAAGTTTACGCCGGCGCCGCCTACACCTGAAAAGCAATATATATTACTTGAGTACAAAAAAATTCCGCGGATTGTGGTGTCTCGCCTGCTGGCTCTTTGTCACAAAACAAGAGCTAAATCAGCAAAGATGTATGCATAAACCTAAACGTAACAACTCGACAAAAAATTGCAAAGTCAGTCAACCGTAAAATGTAGGTCAAGACTCAATATTGATGACGATTTTGCGATTAACTCTTCCAGATCTATGCATGAACCAAGTTTCATGGCTCTAGCCCTTATAGTTTCTGAGAAAATGATCTAAACGCAAAAACTTGACAAACTAGACAATCACTAAAGGTGATGAATGCCCCCGCCATATGCCTCACTAGAAAAGTAATGTGTTAAAACATATTTGCGTGAAGTTACATCAAAATCTGTCAATAAATTAAGGTGCTAGAGGGATGACTGAGTTTTTCTTAAAAATAGCAACTGTGACCTTGACCTTGGAACTACAACCCTGAAAGGTTTACTTGTCCAAGATATTGTCATACTTAATATATGTGTGAAGTTCTATCAAAATCAGTTAATAAATAAAGGCAAATCAGTTAATAAATAAAGGCGCTAGGACCATGACAAAGATTTACATGTACCTATAATAGCATCTGTGACCTTGACCTTGGACCTACAATGATGAAACGTAAATTTGGCCCAGATATTGTCAAGCTAAATATTTGTGTCAAGTTATGCCAAAATCATTCCAGAGGGATGACAGCATATTTTCTAGACAAGAACAGTACTACAAATGTGAAATATGGTCAAAATATTTATGTTATTCAAGGGGACATAATTCTGCAATAAAGACCTAAATCAAAGTTCTGTTTCCTTTATGCACATGTTCAATGCATGTCTGAACTGTGTTGCAAGTTTCAACTCCCTACATTAAATACTGTAGGAGGAGTTGCGGAGACAAGAACAGTACTCAAATGTGAAATATGGTTATAATATGTATAATATTCAAGGGGACATAATTCTGCAACCAAGACCTTAATCAAAGTTCTGTTTCCTTTATGCATATGCTCAATGCATGTCTGAACTGGGTTGCAAGTTTCAACTCCCTTTATCAAATACTGTAGGAGGAGTTGCGGAGACAAGAACAGTACTCAGATGTGAAATATGGTCAAAATATGTTTATTATTCAAGGGGACATAATTCTGCAATAAAGATCTTAATCAAAGTTATGTTTCCTTTATGCACATGTTCAATGCATGTCTGAACTGTGTTCCAAGTTTCAGCTCCCTGCATCGAATGCTGTAGGAGGAGTTGCGGAGACAAGAACAGTACTACAAAGTGTGACGGACGTACATACGTACGGACGGACAAGGGCAAAACTATATGCCCCTCCCCACTTTGTGGCGGGGGCATAAAAATTGCAAAGTCAGTCAACCGTAAAATGTAGGTCAAAACTCAACACTGATGATTGCTTTTAGCTGTACTCTTCCAGATGTAGGCATGACCCAAGTTTCATGGCTCTAGCCCTCACAGTTTCTGAGAAAATGACCTAAACCCCAAAACTCGACAAAAAATTGCAAAGTCAGTCAACCGTAAAATATAGGTCAAGACTCAACATTGATGATTGCTTTGAGCTGTACTCTTCCAGATGTATGCATGACCCAAGTTTCATTGCTCTAGCCTTTATAGTTTCTGAGAAAATGACCTAAACGCAAAAACTCGACAAAAAATTGCAGGTCAAGACTCAACACTGATGATGGCTTTCAGCTGTTCTCTTCCAGATGTATGCATGACCCAAGTTTCATGGCTCTAGCCCTTATAGTTTCTGAGAAAATGACCTAAACGCAAAAACTCGACAAAAGTTTAGGCCGCCGCCTGCACTGACGACACCAGAAAAGCAATACATATGTCTCGCCTCTGCTTAACAGGAGAGACAATTATAGTAACTCAGGGTACCAGGGTGTGCCCTAAAGCGACTGGATCTAAAAGAAGATGAGTTGGAAGAACAAACTTTTTTGAAATTTTGCAATTAATCTAATAGCTAAATCTTTTTGAAGTAACATGGTGCATACAACTTTCTATCTTTCATTATCCAGCTTTACCACAATGAACTCAGCATTTCTCCTGACTCGAGCAGCACTGGAGTAACCCATACTCCAGCGCTACTCAAGTGAATCCAAACTCACCAAGAAGATACCAGAAAATAAGGTGTAGTTGTTCTTTCATACCAAACTGTTTGTTTTACCCGTTCAGACATTACCTAAAGATGGAATTTTTTGAGAAACATGTCAGTTAAAATTCTTATAAGTGTTTTAATGCATGAATACAGTTAGCATAGCACCACTTTAAGGCTTAACTATGGTAACCTTCCATGTTTTTCTGTCACAACTTTTGTTCCACAATTTTTGTGTTCTTCTGTTTTCTTCCCACAATAACATATGTAGCCCATTCAAAATGGACTCAACTCATAAAGGAAAGAATTTGCTCTTGGGGAGCAAATTCTTTCTTTGAGAGTTGACACTCTCCCCCCACCCCCACCTCCAACTCTCCGCTAATATGGAAGATCAACATGAAATGATGGAACCTGATAAGTGACTTCCCTTGAAAGTATATCTACTCACCTGAAACCTCAGAGGCAGCAAATTTAATTGATTTTAAGCTTAAAGCTTTATCAAGACTAACCCTTGAAATTAATTAAATATCAGGAGCTGCAAGCCTCAGTAGGTCACGAAAAATACTGTCACTGATCAACTTGATATGAGGGTCTTTTAAATGGGAGTGAGTGAAGCAGGTTTAACATTCCATCAATACGTGGGTTATACAGAGAGCGGACATTGCCATGGTTTAAGACTGGAGGAGCAGAAAATTGGAACTGCAAATCTTGACCGGTAATCTAGCATTTTGAGTTTGAGAATGTACTCAAATTTTATAACCTCGGGGCCAGGTTTACTATGTTTCCAAGGCTGTTACGAAATGAAAAAGGGTCATAGTTCCAAAAGAACTTGGTCGTAGTGGCTAAACAAATTTGTTTAGCCACGATGACCAAGTTGTTTGGGATCTAGGACTTTTTTTCATTTGGAAACAGCCCTTGTTTATACATAGTTAACCAGGGATGACCTCATGGCAAAAATTTTTGAGGGCAGTTGAGCATCATATGGTTTTACATTGAAATGAAAATCATTGAAAATTCAATGTGATGTTGAGAAACTTTCCTCCAGTTTATGCTGACACCTTTACCATCCCTGGTTAACTATGCATATATAATGACTGTTACCGAAATAAAAGGGAGTCCCAGTTCCCATACAACCTGGTCATGATGGCTAAAGTTTGTTTGGCCACAATGACAAAGTAGTTTTGGAACTGTTACTCTTTACCATTTTGAAACAGCCTCTTTTTTGTTTTGTAACAGCCTTAGATACATAGTTAACTAGGTGTGTTTAGGGTTGACGGGTTGGTGGATGGAAATTATAAACACACAACAACTGTTGTTTCTTAGCCTAAAGATGTCACACAATGGCTAAGTATTGGCAAGACTAAATTGATCTTTTTTATTATGAAGCAATTTTTCCAAGTTTCCATCCTCTAGATGTGATCTTCCGCATGTACAAAAGCTAATTAAATAAAACACAGATTGTTTACCATTTCCATGGACTCTATCTGATTGTGGTCTCAATGTCACTCCCACAATTTTTCCTTTTTTGTATTTGTCCTTAATAATTGGATGCTTTGTCTGATCATGAATGCTCCTGAATTATAAGAAATAATACTGGATGTTTTTGTAATGTAAAAATTATTCCAGAAATCGGATAAAAAAATAGCTCCATCTTACCGTATTTCTTAGGTTATAAGACAGGTTTTTATTTCCCTTCCGAAATAATCTAACAAATCTAGATCTGTCTCATAAGACAGATCTAGATTTCAGGGATTGTTTTAGAACAGAAAAAATCTCTATCTAATAACCAAAATACACACAACTGATGTACATAATTGGGATACTTTATGGACAGAGAGAATCCTGTATTACAGCCAACTAAATATATAGGCTGATCAACTTTAATGTCCAGCACAGAGAAACAGAAACATGTGATCAACAGTACTAGAAAGACCACACAGCTGATTTGACTTAATTAGTATTTTGTCATGTCATTATCTTAAGCTATTGATTAACCTCAGAATTCTTGGTACCCAGTGTATTTCAATTGGAACTATTGGAAGAGAAAAACCCTATCAACTGGTCAAAAAAAAGACAACGGATTTACACAATTGGGGTAGTTTATGGAAATAGGAAATCCTATATTATAGCCAACTAAATATATAGGCTGATCAACTTTATAAACCGATTTTAAATGTACGGCACAGAGAAAAGGAAAAATGTGATCAACAGTACTAGAAAGACCACACAGTTCATTTAATTTAATTAGTATTTTGTCATGTCATTATCTTAAGCTATTGATTACCCTCAGAATTCTCTGTTTTTAAATCTGACATCAACAACAGGAACTAACAACAAAGTTCCCTTCTAAAAGGAGAGGCTTGCTTAGTTATACAATTCATTTAAAGTCAACGGCAAAGGATTATACAATTCAGTACATTAATGTCAACGGCAAAGGAATCATATAGGGTAGAGACAGGTAACTTCGGACAGCAGGTAAATTCAAACAGTGACATTGTTTCCTTTATGTCAGTTGTTCAGAATTAAAACAAAAATAACTGGGTAAACAGTGAAAATCCTAATGAGACGGCTCCGTCTCATCTGGATTTTCACTGTTTGTAGTGGTATGTCCGAACTTACACGCTGTCCAAAGTTACCCAACTCTACCCTAGACTGCAATACTGTGATCTTTTGAACTGCTACTTTAAATTATCCTAAAACTGATGCCATTATGGTAAATGCATTGAAGGCTGCTTAATGCGCACAAAGAAACGTGACTTACAGTACATGTTAGCTCACATAGCTGATCTGATTTAATTAAGATTTTGTCATGTCATCATCTGAAGCCATTGATTACCATGAGAATTCTCCAAGAATTCGAATCTGACAATTGGAGGTTTAATAAACTACTGTCAAATAGTTTTTTTTTTTGTAAACAACAGGAAAATAACAACGGAGCTATCAACAGAGACAACAATCCTAAATTCTTAGACACCCTAACTGGTTAGCATTATCCTAAAATTGAAGCCATTATGGTATGGCAAGTCTGAAGATAGTAGATCTTCAGAAATGGAGGGTGACCTGCACAATGAATTAAATGGAAAACTGTGTTCTGCCTGCTTATTCTGAAGCAGCTGTGACAAAAAAGCATTCTACAAACATAATAACTCTTAAAGCGCATAAAGCAGACAACAAAATTTAGAAAAATATTTCATCCAAGCTAGAATTCAAAGACAAGTGGGCAAACTGAGTAGATCCAGATGAGGCTGTCTCATTATGAGCTGTCTCATCTGGATCTACACTGTTTGCAAAACTATTTTCATTTTTGGCACTTTCAATGATAAAACATCCTGAAAGTTACAAGCGCAGCTAACAATACTGTTTCTTCAATAAAATGTCTGCCACTAAGCGGTGCAACTGAATACTTTGGCAAGGCTAGACAGTACAACAATATAAATGTGCAAGCAGCTCCATCGCTTACTTATAACACTTTAAGCACCCGTGACGAAAAAATAGCAGAATTTGAAAACAGCGTAGATCTTGATGAGGCGGCTCATAATAAGCCGCCTGATCTAGATCTACAGTTTGCCCTCTAGTCTTTGAATTCTCATTATGAAATGTCTTGGACAAGGCATTATTTTTTTTTTAATTTTTGCAGACGTAAATTTGTCGTCTGCTTCTTGGTGCTTAAGGAGCTAATACTGTTGGGACTGGTAATGCAATGCATTGAGTAACAAAGAAACACAGCTAGGAATTAATTTTTGCAACAGTGTTTTCAACTTGTGGCTTAATTAGAGTAAGACCCTTCAACATAGTCATGATCTTGTGAATAATGGTAGATCTGTCACATTTGAAAAGAATGAAAATCTGAATTCAGTTAGGTAGCAATTGAGGCTGATTTGCAGTAACCCAGTATAACCCCTATCTAATGTCTTTTGTCATTGCTTTATGAAATGTTACAGGGATGAGGATGCTTTGAAAAAGTGAGCTTATGGTGAAAGATTGTTTTTTTTAAGTATGGTAGTAAATGGTTTCAGTTAACAGAATGATGACATTTACTTTAGACAAAGGACATCAGTACATAGAGACTGTACTTTACGACATTAGGCTTGTATGACCTGAAGTTTTAGAGATTTTCTTGTACTGCTTGAAATTACTATAAACTAGACAATCACTAAAGGTGATGAATGCCCCCACCATATGCCTCACTAGATGAGTATATAATGTGTTAAAACATATTTGTGTGAAGTTACATCAAAATCTGTCAAAAAATAAAGGTGCTAATGGGATGACAAAGTTTTTTCTAAAATAGTAACTGTAACCTTGACCTTGGATCTACAACCCTGAAAGGTGAACTTGTCCAAGATATTGTTATACTTAATATTTGTGTGAATTTATATCAAAATCAGTTAACAAATAAAGGCGCTAGAACCATGACAAAGATTTACATGTACCTATAATAGCATATTGTGACCTTGACCTTGGACCTACTATGCTGAAACATGAACTTGTCCCAGGTATTGTCATACTAAATATTTGTGTCAAGTTCTGTCAAAATCATTACAGACGGATGACAACATATTTTCTAAAAATAGCAAATGTGACCTTGACCTTGACCCTCAAATTCTGGATTGCGAACTTGTCCAAGATATTGTCACACTAAACATTTGAGTGAAGTTACATCAAAATTGTCAATAAATAAAGGGGCTAGAAGGATGATACAGTTTTTTTCTAAAAATAGCAAATGTGACCTTGACCTTGGATCTCTCAGCAGATACTATTATAAGATACTATTATACTTAACATTTATGTGAAGTTATATCAAAATCAATCCATAAATAAAAGCGCTAGAGCGACGCCCAAGTTTTTCTGAAAATAGCAACTGTGACCTTGACCTTGATCCTACCCACCTGAAACGCAAACATGTTTGAGGTATTGTCATACTTAATATAGCTGTGATGTAATACCAAAATCGGTTGATAAATGAGGCCATTAGAGCAATGACAAAAGGTGAGCTTGTATATGAGCCATGGAAATATGATAAAAATATGTATGTCATTCAAGGGGACATAATTCTGCAATAAAGACCTGAATCAAAGTTCTGTTTCCTTTATGCACATGTTCAATGCATGTCTGAACTGTGTTGCAAGTTCCACAAGCAAATTCGGTGAATTTATATCCCCCGCCGAAGTGGCCTTGATTTGTTTATGGTTGTTTTAAGTTTCATAAAATTTTAAGTTTCATAAAATTATTTTCACTGGTTACTTAGGAGGCTGAACTTGTGGATTTTATATAAAATCAAGAGCAATATCTCTGGGATAAGTAAGGCATAAGCTGGAGCTGTTCTTCTTAAACACTTGCCTCAGCATCACTGCACTATAATGATACATTTTAAATTCGGTTACAAGAAATTTTGTTTGTCAGCACCCTACTAATGGCTAATTTATGGATTTTAAATCAATTCAAGGGCATTAAATCATGCACTACTGAAGAGATTATGACAAAACTTAATGTGCACTGCCTTGTCATGACAATTAATTATAAGTGTTATTGGTTACTTAGTTATGACTCAATTTGTTTATTTTTAAGCCAATTCAAGGGCAATAACTCATTGCTTACTGAAGCAATTCTGACAAACTGTAAGATGCACCAATGTGTTATGGTGATACATATTTTGTATAATTTTCATAGAATTCTATTCATTGATAAGTTAGTTATGGCTGGAAATGGCAATCTCACATTGATCCAAGGGCAATAATTCATGCACTTTTGATGCCATTCTGATGAAACTTTATGTGCATATCCACTTAATGGTGGTACATAATTATTCAGTTTAAATTTCATGAAGTATTGGTTACTAGTTTATGCCTCATTTCACTGATTTTAAGTCAATTAAAGGGCAATAACTCATGCATTACTGAATTCAGTCTGAGGAAACTTCATGTGCATCAGCACATTATAGTGATATATATTTATTTTAAGTTTCATGAAATTCTGCCCAGTGGTTACTTAGTTACAACTCATTTCATTGATTTCAAGTTAGTTAAAGGGCAATAACTCATGCATTACTGAAACTAGTCTGATGACACTTTATGTGCCACAGCATGTTATAGTGATATATACTTATTTTAAGTTTCAAGAAATTCCGCTCAGTAGTTACTTAGTTATGGCTCATTTCATTGATTTTAAGCCAATAAAGGGGCAATAACTCATGCATTACTATAGCTAGTCTGATGAAACTTCATGTGCCACAGCGTGTTATAGTGATATATATTTATTTTAAGTTTCATGAAATTCTGTCCAGTGGTTACTTAGTTATGGCTCCGGATGGACAGACAGAAGGATGGGCGGGTCAATTAAAGGGCAATAACTCATGCATTACGGAATCCAGTCTGAAGAAACTTCATGTGCATCAGCACATCATAGTGATGTATATTTATTTTAAGTTTCATGAAATTCTGCCAAGTGGTTACTTAGTTAAGGCTCATTTCATTGATTTCAATGTAATTAAAGGGCAATAACTCATGCATTACTAAAGCCAGTCTGATGAAACTTCATGTGCCGCACCGCGTTACAGTGATATATATTTATTTTAAGTTTCAAGAAATTCCGCTCAGTGGTTACTTAGTTATGGATCATTTCATTGATTTTAAGCCAATAAAGGGGCAATAACTCATGCATTACTGAAGCCAGTCTGATGAAACTTTATGTGCCGCAGCGCGTTACAGTGATATATATTTTTTTTAAGTTTCATGAAATTCTGTCAAGTGGTTACTTAGTTATGGCTCCGGACGGACGGACGGAAGGACGGACGGACAGACAGAAGGACGGACGGACGGACGGACAGACAGACGGACGGACGGACATGGAGAAACCTATATCCCTCCGCCTTCGGCGGGGGATAATAACCCAACACCAAATACTATTGGAGGAGTTGCAGAGACAAGAACAGTACTACAAAGTGTGAAATACAGTCAAAATATGTATGTCATTCAAGGGGATATAATTCTGCCATAATGACCTGGATCAAAGTTCCATTTCCTTTATGCACATGTTCGATATATGTCTGAACTGTGTTGCAAGTTTAAACTCCCTGCATCAAATACTGTAGAAGGAGTTGTGGAGACACAAACAGTACTACATATGTGAAATATGGTCAAAATATGTATGTTATTCAAGGGGACATAATTCTGCAATTAAGACCTGAATCATAGTTCTGTTTCCTTTATGCATATGTTCAATGCATGTCTGAACTGTGTTGCAAGTTTCAACTCCCTGCGTCAAATACTGTAGGAGGAGTTGCGGAGACAAGAATAGTACTACAAATGTGAAATATGGTCAAAATATGTATGTTATTCAAGGGGACATAATTCTGCAATAAAGATCTGAATCAAAATTCTGTTTCCCTTATGCACATGTTCAATGCATGTCTAAACTATGTTGCAAGTTTCAACTTCCTGCGTCAAATACTGTAGGAGGACTTACGGAGACAAGAAAAGCACTACAAAGTGTGACGTACGTATGTATGGACGGACGGACAGACGTACGGACAAGGGCAAAACTATATGCCCCTCCCCACTTCGTGGTGGGGGCAAAAAAATTATTTACAGCTAAAATCAAGCAACTGTGATGTACATTAACCACCCTTAATATGCTAATTTGAATGTTACGGAAAGGTCACATAAAACAATGTCTTCACTCAAAGCCATTTGGGACACATGGGCGTTCACAGGGTATAAACCAGTCCGCCAATTTTCGCTTCATGCAGAGACTGTCCGACATATTTGGCTTCTGCCGAGACTGTCCGCTATCTCTTGCTTCCTGCCGAGACTTCTGTACATGATAAATGGCTTCCTGCAGAGAATGTCTGAGGCTCTCGGCATGAAGCAGTCACGCGGACAGCCTCGGCAGAAAGCCATTTTTCGAGGACAGTAGTCTCGGCAGGAAGCAAGAGATCATGGACAGTCTTGGGGGAAGCCAAATATGACGGACAGTCTCTACAGGATGCGAAAATTGGCGGACTGGTTTATACCCTGTGGTGTTCCTAGCTACAAAGTAAATCTTAAGGTAAAACATGCAATGCACTGGCAATTAAATGACTAGTCTATAGATATCTTTTTCAACTGAAATCGAAAAAAAAATGCATCCACTCATAGTTCTGAGAACTGACCTATTAATTCCTTGTGATTTTTTTTTTAAATGATTGAAATAAATTTGTTAAGAAAACTATATAAATGTATTTATGAGTTATTAAATTGATGTCGAAAATAAATGCACAGCGGTCAAACTGGTTTGATCATATCTAGAAAGATGAAGGTTTTCTCTGGAGACCAATTTTTTCCATCATGGGCCTCCTGGCAGCATATAATGTTCTTTTGAAGTCTACTTGGTCTACAAAGAGTTGTTTAAATACAAAGGAAATTTTACTAAGCAGTTCTCAGAACAAAATGCACAATAAATCAAAAATTGTTCTGGCTACAATAATTTATACATACTCTGTTTGCTATAATCTCCTGCAATGGAAAATTAAAGCAACCATTAAATATCTTTATAAATAAGGTTTATAGATGGATGGAAGTATGACTTATGGTTTACGGCCCTTCTAGCAGTGACTGAGTCAGGGACACTTGTTAGACATGTCACGCTTTCATTAGCTATATCATCAAAATGTATTGTTGCCATATAATGTTTTATTCACAGTTTGTCTCAGAATGTTTCATTGAAAAACTCTTTTTCTCCTTTAAAATACCTTGTCTACAAATGTCACTGTTGTTTCAGACCAGGGATGGACCAATTATTTTCAATGTTGCGCTCGTTACACTTGTCACGTTTTTTTGCTGTATCATCAAGAAATATTTGTCAGATATTTATTTGGCTGCACTGTCAAGACAGAGAATTTTTTTTTCTATTCTATATAACATTTTGAATCTCTTTCTATAATATATTGTGCCAAGTAGCACATAAGCTCTTGATTGTGCTAATATTACCAAGGAAAACAAAGTATTTGTTACAGATACAGCGTGACAAGACGTGCCCCCCTTGGAAATGCACTATCTTTTTGTGCAAATTACACCCTATGCTTTATATACCACTGAGTTAAAGAATTCATGTCCGCAAAACGAGATAGTGAAGACCCTTTTTGTTAAATCCAATGAATCCTGTATACAAAAACATATTATGGGAAGCGCACTTTCGTACCAGCCTATCGGCCTTACAAAGGGCCTCACGAAAACCACAGCTTATTAGCAGACAAATTAGGCTCAATATCACTTAAGTCTTGTGGGTTAACCTCCACCTTTTACAACCAATTTTACAAAGGGGAACAACTTTCTAAACTTTTTGCTTGCAAACCTGGATGAGGCTGCCCTTCCAGAATGGGGTCTACTCTTAAAGGAAAGAATTTGCTCCTATTATGGAGCAAATTCTTTCCTGAAAGAGTTGACCCTCACTGACAAGGGAAGCAAAATGAAAATGACAGAGTTGCTTCCCCTTAAAGTGTACCTATTCACCTTTAAGATGTGGTTCAATAATAATGCCATAACTGGCTTAAGTTCTTCAAACATCAGAATTGTATCACCTAAGTCAAATAGCTCCTTGTCAAAACTGTCAGTTTCTAAAATTCTGAGAAGATAAGAAATCGTGACTACAATGCTTGAACAATGATTAACAAGCCTTCAGATGACATGGATTTGTTCCACATCATTTTACCTAACCAATCAGTAGTTAAAGATGAAGAGAAAATTCCAATGATTATAATGATTAGGTCATGACTAGGGAGACAGCTCTTTTCACTGTAAGTGCTGAAGAGAGGAGCAGTAATTGGCAATAACTCTAGGATTATTCAAGGGCAAAGGAAATTATCTCAGAATTATCATGGAAATTAACACCCTCATATACAAGACTGGACACACACTATTAGAAAAATCCCAGGTCACTCCACAGAAACGCATGCTAAATATGACTGATTAAGTATGAAAACCGTGATATCTTTGAACAGCTCTTTGAAGAGGTTGTCAAGCTGAATTTGTTTGTCTGAAGGTATATTTTTTGCCAACCCAGCTTGCACCAATTAATTAAACTTATTGAATCTCAATCAGTCAATACTGTCTTACCATTTAACCCTTACTGCATTAAATTTACGTCTGCGAAATTTCAGAAAATGACTTGTACAAGCCATGTCATACTGAAAATTCAAAGAAAAGGGAACAAACATAGGAGATAAAATAAGGTGGCTTTATGAGCCACCTCATCTGGATCTATACTGTTTGCAAATTCAACTACATTAACTTCGGACAGTTGAAGTGTCAACCTGGGCAATCAAACACTATTTTTGATGGAAGACCAAATGTTGAATTTCATGATTTCAGCAAAGAATTATACTTCATACCACAATGCTCATAAATACTGATACAATAGTGCCCCAGCAAACTGTGCAGACTGATGAGATTTTTTACTATTTATCATTCTATCAGCAAAATTTTGGCACATCACAGGGGCAGTAAAAATGGTAACTGTAAAATTCAGTTTTACCCTTAAAGTGCCTAAAATTAAAATAGTTAAATTTGCAAACAGTGTAGATCCAGATGAGGTGGCTCATAATGAGCCACCTCATCTGAATCTACACTGTTTGCCCTCTAGTGTTAGAATTCTAAATATAATATAGATTGGATGAAACATTTTTTGAAATTCTGCAGACGTAAATTTTGTCGTCTGCTTTTTGGAACATTAAGGGTTAACAGCAAAGTCCAATTCCCAGTGACACCCAGACTGTCACTGAAAAGTCATCTGATAATGTATAACTGGCAAAATGTAGCGACAACTAAAAACGTGACACAGTGACATAGTCCCACAAACAACATCGCATGTGTTGAATGTCCCACAATTAGTCTGTTTTACCTTACAGTTTATGAAAGGATGCATACCTGTTTAAAGTAAGCTTGGTTTTGGAACGGATGGATGGACGGACGACTCATCATTTCACATCCTTTTCAACAGTATTTCAGTCATATCAGGACGATGAGAGAGTGATAATTAAAGGCTATGTGCAACAGAAACCTGTTTACAGTTGGAAAGATTTCGGTCTCAAGTGGGGCTCAAACCCAGGACATCTAGATCAGTAGGCCAATGCTTAACCTACTGAGCTACCAGGGCTCCTGTTTGGGACAGTAAATTGATAAAAACTAATAAACTATCAGCTTAGGCAACCTTTGACCCAAAATTTATGGTAATTACTGCAATCAATTCCAGCACAAAAAGCAATATTTAAGCATTGTACAACATATTTTGTTTCTTAGATTAAAACAGTTTAGCGCTCTAGATAAGAAGGGGTGGGGTAACAGAGACATTTAGGGATAATTTTCCTTATTTTTTCCATGAAAACGTATGTTGTGATCCTCAAAAGAACCCTCTCACCGAGACAGTTCTACTGAGTGGTCACAACATAAGTTTTCATTGTAAAATAAGAAAAATTGCCGCTGAATTTTGCTATTCCTTCTTATCCTTCTGACCATCACATTGATTTATGTGACCTGGTTAAGGGCCCAGTCTCACTGTCATGTTTTTGAGGGCTAGGTTGTACTACGTTCCTCACCCTGTTTGGCAAAAAATATACCCTGTTTTGTAGGTATTTTATAGGTGTTACTACATTTCTAGTGTGTTTCTAATACGTTTAACTATGATTAACTTCGTATTATCCAACTATCAAATGGCTTAGTGCCACCCTTTCAGAAGGGAGGAGAACAGTTTACTTACCTACTACAATTCCGTACGTTTTACTAGGGACTATTAGGTAGTGTCCAGGATAACTACCTAGTCAATGTGACGTTTGAGTAGGTATCGCAAAAAATATAAAATTGTAATAAAACGCAGAATAAAATGTCATAAAATGTACTAAGACATGGGAAAGTGTTTATAATGTATAGTAGTATATAGAGGACCTTCATGTATGGTTACGTGTTTAAAATTTTTCATCCACGTTCTTGTATGTTAAGACTACGCTTCAGTACATTTTTACTATGCATACAGTAAGCATTTCAAAATGCTACGTTTGTTAAAGATGAATTTTCAATTCAAACCTAGCTAGGCCATGTACGTAGCTGTATATATCCATATATAATACCTATTCACTACAGTTTAATACCCATCTTCACGTTTTGATACGTTTTAAATACATGTATGTAGAAAAACCTAGTCCTTAGTACGTTGCAGTGACACTGAGGCTTAGAAGACTTGTTACATTTTTGTACATATTTAATGCGTTTTGGCTACGTTTTGACCACGTTTTATGACATGTTGCTATGTTTTACTACGTATACGCTATTTTTATCAAAATGCCACGTTTGAGTTAAAAATTCTACATCAAATGTAACTAGGCCATGTATTTGGCTATATCTATATACGTATTCACTATGTTTCACAACGTATACTGCCATTTTGCCATGTTTTAAAAACGTAGTAATACCTAGCCCTCAATACATGACAGCAAGACTGTGGCTTAAAGAAGTTATTAACTACTTATTACACATAGTTAAATAATTTTTGTTTAAACCTTAGACAAAATTACATGTAGCTAGGCTTTATAAGTCAAACGTTCAAACTATATATGAGTTTTAGTCTAATACTTTAAAGGTTAAAAAACTTAACTATTATATAACTACAATCACACTAAACATCCCTTATACATGTTATATGAAAAAATATAACTGGTCTTCTTCACATTTCAACTCATCAGGATCTACACTGTTTGCTCTCTAGTCTTGGAATTTTCAACATGAAATTATCTTGGACATGGCATTTTTATAAAAAAAAAAAATAAAGTCTTAAATACTGGCTAATAACCTAACATACCAGTTCCTATTAAAGTTCATGGTAAATGGAACTACAAACTGAAATGTTCATAGGTACACCTGTACTCTATCATTTTACCCATAAACTATTCTTGAGAGACCAATTTACTGAAAAATTAATCACAGAAACTACCAGATTATACTTAACCCTTAAAGTGCCAAAAAGCAGACGACAAAATTTACGTCTGCAGAATTTAAAAAAATGTCTCGTTCAAGCGATATCATATTGAGAATTCGAACACTAGAGGGCAAACAGTGTAGATTCAGATGAGGTGGCTCATTATGAGCCGCCTCATCAGGATTTACGCTGTTTGCAACTTTTGCTAATTTTGTCACTGGGGCTGAAAGAGTTAATCTGATCCACATTGATTTCATTAACTGCCTGTGTCTTTAAATTACATGTAATTGTAGTTACTAGTGTTTTTTGTTCATAATTAAAGCTTCTTTGAGTTTTGTGTTACACAGACCCCTAAGCTGGAAGCGTCTCAAGTTCTCAGCTGTTTTCTAAAGCTGACAGACAATATGTTTTTTATCGACACAAAATGTATTTACATTTTTTTTTCTTTTTGCAAGTTTTATATGTATGAAGAATCTCTCCTAATAAGAACTTATCGTAGATGGAAAAAAAACAAAAAAAAAAAAAAAAAAGGCTCCCTGATAGCTGAAGAAGATTTTAATTTGGATATACTCTATTTCTAGTTTTATGGAAATCTAGTGGATCAAATTTACATATTGGTGCTCTAAGGCCCAATCTCATGTCACAAAACTCAGATTTCCTTGTTAGTGGTCCATTTTTACCGTAAGGTGCACTGTAAAATTTTGGTGTTCCAAATGCTAATCCACGTACCAAGTTTGACGTGAAATCTAGCCTAGGCACCAATGAAGTGTTTCTGACCCTCTTTGTATGCTATTTGAGGAAATACCTGAGTACCCACGACAGGAAAACAGAATCAAGGACAGCAATGAAAGGATTAAATAGATGCCAATATTTGCATGCTCCTAGGTGCAAACTAGTGTTCTAGGCTAAGTGGCAATTTGCATGATTTCCCTATTTTTATTGGACTTTAATAATGTTGCAATAAAGATACATGATGCCAATCAGTTTATGCACAGTTAATGGAACCATTTCGATCGCCTACACTCCAATGAATCAATGTTGTCAATGTAAACATTGCAGCTGTTGCAATTAGTTGCCTGAAAATGCAAGTTTTGTTTGAAACCTAATAAGTAAATTTTATAAATTTCTTTAAAAAGTGCCAAAAAGCAGATGACAGACCTTTCATTTGAAAATTTCAAAAAGTGCTTCATCAATACAGTGCAGATCCAGATAGGGGGCGCAGAGGTATATGAAGTTGAAATAACTAGATGTAGCTAGATGGATGGATGGATGGAGGATGGATGGACAGATATGTATGCCTGATTTGGGTCAATAGTATTTCAGTTTTTTTTCAGCTGATTGGTGAATAGGTAACTGACAAAATTGCTGAGCTGATAATTGATATTTTACAGACAATCAGTTAAGTTGATTGGGGTGCGGGGCGGGTTAGGGTTGCAGCATACATTACAGGCTAAATATGGTATGAAACATTGTAGTGAACTTAAATTCTGAGACAGATCTGATTTAGCATATGGTGCAAATGGAACTTGAGATAATGTGGATTTTTTAAGGTAATTCTGAAATAATTTTTCTTTTTCTCAACAAAAACATCATGTTATGACCAGTCCTGTACTTAGAACTCGCCAAGACAGTTCTAATGAGGTGTCACAGTGATGGTTTCTCTTTTTAAGGAGCAATATGGATTACTACCCCTAAATTAAACCTTTCACCCCGACTTATCTGGAGCAGTAGTGGAGACCCTGATCAGACAATGACTGCCTCTCGATAAAAGTGTAAAGCTCGGCAGTCTCAGAATATTGGATAAATTTGTCTTTCTCATTAGCGGCTAGCTCACATAATATCATGTCACAATTTAATCCAAAAATAGTTTTGTTGACCAAAGGGTTTATAGGATATATCTTGTATTTTCAGACACATTTATTCAAAATGATGTAAACTTATCTTTTCATATTACCGTGACATGCTTTAGTATTGGGACACTTAAAAATTGAGATATCCAAAAATAGTCAATTTTCCATTTGTTCCAAATGGAAAATTAATTATTTTAGGTGTCTCAATATTTAAGGACATACCAACAGAAATCTTAAATTTTGCAACAGAAACTCTGGCAAACTGTGTAGACCCAGATCAGACTGCCTGTATGCTGTTTTCTAATTCCATTTTGCAGCATCCTGCGATATGGCAAACAGACGTAACTGAATTCAGAACATGGAAAGGGCCCGTTACAAAAGTTAGAAGCCAACAGATTCAAATGTCCCAATACATTCAGTTATTACAGATGTTTTACATCAGACATGTCTCAAGACAGGATTAAAAACTAGGTGTTAAATGATCCTCAATTTTGCAATATTTTTATATTATGTATATTGACAGAAGATTAAGGCATAAAAGCAAATTAGTAAGGCACAGCGCTTACAATGAAAAATGTAACATTGCAAACATTAGACTACTTCAGTTTTCAGAAAGGAAAATGGCTATCTCTTAGACATCTAAATCCAGAATTACTTTGTGTACATTTGATGCCAATCAAACTGTTCATATCTTTAACCTTTTTATATTTCAAGAAAATCACAAGTTATTTAGCAGTTCCAAAAGCTTGGGTAATTGTGATATCAATGAGGCCACCTTTATCATTCCTATCACAGAATACACGATTTTCTTCGATTCCATTCAATGTTCTGTGCAGAATACAACACACTCAATTTCTTTGACTTCATCCAGTGGAACATCTGACTAGACATCACAATGTTGCCAACCATCCTCCACTTCAAAATTCCCTGACTAAAATTCCTTATTTTTTCCTAGACCTTCTCCAATTTTCCACATCCTTTTACAAATCAGAAAATTCATAATACTCTTTACTTTAATTTTAATGGTGCTGAAGGTATCACAAGAAAATCAGGGTTCGAGGTTATAAAACTTGAGAATAATCTCAAACTCAAAATAAAGCACACTGATTGGCTGCTTCCGAGCAGTGCTCGGAAGCAGCCAATCAGTGTGCTTTATTTTGAGTTTGAGAATGTACTCAAGTTTTATAACCTCTGGGCCACGGGTTACTCTTAATGAAAAGAATTCAATCCCATAAGGAGCAAATTCTTTCATTTTAGAGTAGCCTCAAATAAAATGGCAAATTAAAGTTATCTTTCCATTAAGTATATCCTATCCCCTTGAGGAGATGAGTACATGAAGACTAACACAGCTACTCATTTTGAAATTCCATGAAATAAAAGTCCTTTCCAAATTTCCTTGACCAATAATAAAATTCCCCAACTGATTTTTTTCCCTGACCTGTAAATCAATCATTTTCAAGATGCTTTTTCCATGACTAGGGCTAACCCTGCTTAATACTGTAAGTAAAAAAGTATTGCATTTACTTTTATATTTTCCAACAAAACATATGTTTTGTTTGACCTCAGTAAAACAGCACACAGAATTCGATTCTAATACCTGTGTATTACACTATTTTTTGTGATAAATAAATAAAACAAAATTTGGACCCATGTTTTTAGGCTCCTAGGCAGGTATGATCTACTGTAAAATCTTTCACCCCACCTAACAACTTCTCTCCCTTTGCCCACTGAAGCTGGCAGCTGGACAAGTGTCCTCAGCCCATTTTACTTGTTTTCCCTCATTCTTACCTGCTTTTCATTTGACTGCCCTGAAAATCAGCTAATAACGCAATATAAAATTGTTAACCATTCTAGAAGAACTTTGAGGTATGTTATAATATGAGAATACAGTCGTCTCTTGATATCTCAAACACTGATATCTCAAGGTAACTCCTATATCTAAATATACAGTTTGGACATATTTCATAATTCTTATTTACATTTCAGCTCCTTTTATCCCAAACTAATAATTTTCTGGGACCAGAAAATTTACTTTGAGATATCAGCAGTTTAAGATTAACTTTGACTTTGAGATATCGCGAGTCGACTTTATATGCTGTTTATGAAAAATCGGAAACAAAACTTCTGCAGAGGGTAGTGTCTGGCCTATCTACACATTGTCCCAAAACACAGCTAAACCCAATATTTCAATAGAAGTTTCAACACCACGATGTCCATCAAGAATTAATATGAGCCATGACACAGCAAAACCAACAATGTGGCATCTGCACCCAGTCTGATCAGAGTCTTCAGTGTTCGTATAGAGATAGCTTAGACCCTTAGCTACCCTTAAAGCACACAGCGGAGACTCTGTTCAGACTATAGGGCTTCCCAGGCTGATCTGAGTGTTTGCTGGGTGCACATGCCACTTTGTTAGTTTTGTCGTGTCACGGCTCATATCTATTTCTAGCTACCCATTGTTGCAGGCAAGCCAAAAATGGACTTTCCATATCAGAAAACACATTAATTATTGTATAATTGATATAGCGAAAACGCTCACAATTTGATTCTGCAATAATTAATCCACAAGTTCATCAAACTTATTAATGTAACTTTCAGAATGTTACATACTGTAAGAACCCTTTATATTGAGATAACAGGACTTCACCGAACAGTGAAAAATAAGTCTCGCTTTTGCTTCCCATGGGAGACAAAAACCAGGGCTAAACCAAACAGTGAAGTACCAAATCAGCCTACTCTCTGATCAGGATCTGCACTGTTTGACTTCATCTACCAAACTGAAATTTTAACCACATCATAAAATCTGACAGTGAAACCAAAGTTAAAATCAATCCAATCTTTAGAGAAATTACGTATTTATTCTGATATAAAACGGTGTGCACTTCCATCCATATAATGGCCCCAAATATCCACCCTAAAGTGCTTAAGTACTGGTACACTTAAAACCATTAATTTTCCATTTGTTCCAAACGGTCTTTAGGTGTCCTAATATTTAAGCACATTAGGGTATATTCTGCTATGAGATGGACTTATCCCTTCAAAAACAATCCCAAAAATCTAGATCCCTTTTATTTCCTTCTAAAACTCTCCAAAAATTCTAGATCCATCTTATATTTTGGGGTTGCTTTGGACGGGGGAAAACACACCTGTCTTATAACCGAAGAAATATGGTATATGGTAGGGTATACTAACCTGATTTAATAAAGTGTCATTACTGTGTACTCTTGTTTTCTTTCGTAGAATTCTGGTTTTAACAAATATCTCTATTTTACCATTGAATTTCATGAAAAGCACATATAGTATATAACAAATAAATAGAACTAATGCTTCATACCAATGAATAAACTTGTCTCGGAAAAAAACTATCAGTAGCGTTAAACTGAGACTATAAAATGAGACGTCCCGAAATAATGGCCACCAAGTCAAGTGTAACGCTTTTTTGCTCACGATAGCACACATTCCTATCACAAACAGAATATTAAATACAGCAGATCCGACGATAGTTCCGATACCGACATTATTTCTTGCAAAAAATAATCCGATCAAGCTCGCAAATAATTCAGGTGCCGAGCCGCCTGCAGCCATAAATGTGGCCCCTGCAACATCCTCAGAAATTTTTAACAGGTCAATAATCACACTCAAAGCTGGCACAAAAAATTCATCACAGACTATTGCTAGAGCAACGAACATATAAATCATTCCAATGATATGTAAAACAACAGCTCCTTTTTTACGTTCTTCTATTGAGAAAACATCGGGTGGGTACTGACCACTACTCTCACTACTGTTTGATTCTAATAATTTACGAAGGGAATGAGACTCTACAACATCCACTAGATCACTTGGATATGAATTCCAGATCACAGACGGCAACATAACTCCAAGATACCCAGTCATTAACACTGTTGCAAGTATTAAAAGTCGTACACCACGGTAGCGGCGTTTCATCAACTGTCTCAATTTCATTTTGAAATCAGGAACCAGGTGACCTCAAGTAAAATATAGAGGTAATAGCCGACGTTGTTTTTTTCTGCTTTCTTTTTTTCCTAAAGAAACCATCTACACCTGTCTTTTTGCTTGTCTTGCACAGGGCCAGCTTTTTGTGTATCCTGTCTACTTCAGTGGAGCCAGCCAATCAATGTCCTCCTTACAGACATGCTCTAGCCAACGAGATTTCTTCTTACATCTTTCCTCCATGCCGTCTGCCTGAAAAAGAAAGAAACAATATAAAAGTTACAGAGTTTTAGGACGGACACACGGCGCCAAGTGTGTGCAACTATGGTTACGTACCATTGAGCCACTTGGGTAACGTCAATAAGAGAATTGAACTGAATATATGTTGGGACTGACTAAGGGGAGGTGTCAGTGGGAGTATGTATTTGTGGCAGGGAGAGGGGGTGGGGAAACGGGGAGAGGTCAAGATTATGAAGACTTCATATGGTATTGATAAAGAACATAAACTTTATTAAATCTCAGGTCATCCATATGACATATGAGTATCTACAAGTTATAGAATATAAACTATGTGGAGCATGGTCAATCACAGTAAACTATATGGTGTACCAAACAGACGTTCTTTTTCAAAAGTCAGGGAGTGCGTAACCAACCAGTGCAAAGGGAAAGCAACTCTTGCACTAGTTAGTCAAGCACTACCCTAGCACTGTGTGGATCTTAGAGGGAATGTTAGAGGGGGTGGGGGGTTGACATTTGGCAACAATGCTCCTGCAAAGAAAAGAACAAAGACAACGTAAAAACAAACTAAGGTGAATAGTTTACAGACAAGTAAGAAGTAAATAAATGTATAAATGAAAAGAGAAAAAAATTGAGAAGGAGAAAAGAAAAAAGAAAGATAATGAAATAAAATAGAAATAAATAGATAAATGAATAAATAAATAATTTAAAATTGATAAATAAAAGTGTGAAAGGAGAAGGGGAAACATGTTTATCAGACATGTAATAAGGCACAGAATATGTGGATAAGCTCAGAATTTCGGGCTACTTTCACATGTCCCACAGGCTACTTATGGGGGACATAGGAAAAATAAGGGAACCAAAACTCTGGCTTATTCTATACAAACAACGGCAGAATAGCGAAAATATTTAGTTGCGTTACTCTACACAAGTTATTATTAGCAAGACCGGTTTGGACGCTTCCACTTAGCCAGGTAAGACGCAGTGCTTATTGAATGGGGTTTATTGAAATGATGGCGTTGGTTTGAATACTTAACACCAGCAGTTAAGTGGAACTGACCAAACAGGTCAGCTAAAATTCGTGCAATTCTTGAGCACATTTCAGGCCGGTCAAACATCGTTTGTGAATGAAATAGTGTACACATGGATAGTTTTACATAGTTGCACATTATGGATTACAGCCATGTTTCAGAGGTATTTTAAACCAGAGGACCAATGGTCCTGTAGCTCACCTGAGTCCATTCATCCTCAGCACTCAAGGGTAGGTAACTCTAAAGTAAATTGTACAATGTGGCCGAATTTCAACTACTGAGTTGTTAGTCTATGGAAACTTTAAAATGCCATAGCAATGAAACCACGTGGGCAACAATAATAGAAAACAATCTTTATGTAGTGGCTAATGTCATGAACATGTATGCAAAGAATCAGCTTCATCCCCCTAAATAGTTTTTTAGGAAAAGTTTTTTTGAATATTTTTTCAAATTTTTTTTCCTTTATGTTGCCATCATGGCAACTAATCAAATTCGGTGATTTGGACAAAATTAATATGAAAATGAATCATAGAGGACTACTCAAGAAACATTTCTGTAGGAAAAAAATCCAAATAACTGCAGTGAGATGGCAAAAATTGCGGATTTCCATTTTTCCCATTATAAGCCAATGGCAACTTTAAGTTGCCATAGCAACCAAACTGCTGGGGCAATTGCCAAGAAAAACAGTATTTTTATAGAAGGTAGTACCAAGATCCTTTCTGTGAAGTTTGAGCTTTATTGCTTGCATAGCTTCTGAGGAGATGATTTTTTAATATTTTTTCTATTTTTAACCATTCGGTTGCCATGGCAACCAGCCAAAAAGCTTAATTTGCATAAATTTGATATGGCTGGTTGGGGACTACTCAAGGAACATTTCTATGAAAGTTTTGTCAAAAAATCTGCAGTGACATAGCAATAAATGCAAATTTTCCATTTTCCCATTATAAGTCAATGGCAACTTTAAGTTGCCATTGCAACTAAACTGCTGGAGCAATTGCCAAGAAAAACAGTATTTTTATAGAGGGTAGTACCAAGATCCTTTCTGTGAAGTTTGAGCTTTATTGGTTGCATAGTTTCTGAGGAGATGATTTTTGAATATTTTTTCTATTTTTAAACATTCGGTTGCCATGGCAACCAGCCTATTCGTGCAATTAACATAAATTTCATGTGGCTGATAGAGAGCTACTCAAGGAACATTTCTGTAAAAGATTTATCAAATTATCTGCAGAGAAATAGCAATAAATGCAAATTTTCAATTTTTCCCATACAAGTCAATGGAAACTTTAAGTTGCCATAGCAACCAAAGTTCCAAAGGGATTTGGATAAAAAACAGTATTATTGGTTCCCCCTGCCTATAGATGCTGTATATGAAATTTGGTAGCAATGGGCCTTGTAGTTTCAGAGGAGATGTCGTTTAAAAATATTGACAGACGGACGACGGACGACGGACGACAGACGACGGACGACGGACGACGGATGCCTGCCTATACTATAAGCTCACCTGTGAGCCTTCGGCTCAGGTGAGCTAAAAAAGATATAAAATGTATATTTTTACAAGATGCCTAGGGCTCGAGCTGGGTCAAAAGATCGTCTCTAAACTCCGTCCCAACCCCTCCTCAACTAGCCCCGCCCCATGCAAACTAAAAGCAAATGCATTGGGGTCACTGAAGCGATTCTAATGAGAATCAACGTGAAAGGTCCCAAAATTTTGACCCATTTCGAGCTCTCAGGCGGCATTCCGTACCGTAGCCACCCCAAACATTGGAACAAATAACCAACTACCGTTTCGGCAGTTGGATTTTATTTACTGAAAACTTACACAGTTACAGACGCAAAAAGAGGTAGTGTAGACCAGGATCGGAATGCTCTAGGAAGCAGTCCGAGTCGGTTCTACACTATCTCTCATGCATTTCCGTTCCAATACTCAGGGATGCAAAGGTAACGCTAACAAAATAAAGGAAAAGGAAAAGAACAGCGGTATATTGTACTTAAAAAGGTAAATTATGATAAATTGATTAGTCTTCAGTCGACTACAATTATGCCAATAGTTGTATGAGTCACTGGTCATAGTATTATGTTGGTCTGGTCAGTCGTCGTTGGAGTACAATTGTGACTCTTTTTTTTTTTTTTTTCTTCTTCTTCTTCTTCTTTTTTGGTTGATCAGAAGTCAGTGACTATGATATTATTTGATGATTTGTCATAAAATTAGCCTGGTTAAGTCATCAGAAAAAGGTTGTTATTTCATTATTTTCCCAAAATGCCAAGAAACGGAAAATCTAACATTAATGAATAAAAAGGGAAAAAGTTTGAAGAGATATAAGCATACAATCATTAGTTTTCCAGCAAGCACACAGCGTCGATTCGACACCGAGTCAACGCCGATTCAATGTCATAACTGACGTTGAATCAGCATTGATTCAACGCCGATTCGACACCGTCTGCCAAGTGGGTTGTGTGTTACTGTATGGTCTGTACAAGGATTCTTGCAAAATAAGCCAAATTCCTTAGCTGCGATAAATTCTGGCAATTCATAAGTTCTTTAAATTTGATAATATTAGGATTTGTGTAGAAATACCTTTTGATATACTTGGTACGGTCATCATTAAAAAAAGGGCAGATAAGAATGTAAGGTCAAGATTATGAGGACTTCATATGGTATTGATAAATATGAGAGTGTTAATGTATAATCATTAAAACCATTTCTCCATTCTCATTTCCTGATCAATCAAACAGATTACCTGCTTGTAAAGATTAATCCAAATACCGTAATTAATCTAAATGCCGGACATATCTTACCCAATGGCCATACTTATTCTCAGACTTGAACAGTCATGCTGATTTAACTAAAAACCTATAAAACTTGGTATGTGAATGGCAAATATGGTAAACCCTGATCAGACTGCTCCAAAAGAGCAGTCTGATCGGAGTGTACCATGTTTGGTCACTAACATCAATGTCCAATTAATTAGGACCATTACGATATCTCCTTGCCAGGATTAATCGAACCACGTCTATAATCGGATCATCATTTGTTGCAATTTTGATATTAATGAACATATGCAGGGTTCAATAACACAATACAATCTAGTTTGCCTAAGTGTACTTAAAAGTCCCAATTTCAGGAAGTGCCTAAAATAGACTCAGTGCCACGATGTGCAGTCAAGGATTTATTTTGCTGAGCCTCTTGGAGACCATCATAACATGAATCAAAACAACAAGAGCCTAAAATCTGGTCCAGAAGAAAGGCTCTTTTGGTTTCATTTTTCAAACTGAAATCTACAACTGTGCTTTAACCTCTGAAACTAAACTTATATCAGAAATGAGTTTTTGCAAATTCTATTTTATCTGAGCTATTCATAAAGCAACAATTCTTGAGAACAACATTATGCTCATGACAAATGAAATGTGATGCAGGAAAACCAAGGAAGTGGCATGTACACCCAGTGAAGACTCAGATCAGCCTGGGCATCCATCAAGACTCTGATCAAAGTCTATGCAGTGCACTTAATGGGTACCTGTCTCAGCTAGCCCCATGCAGACAGCAAAGACTCTGATCAGACTTGGCAGATGCCTAGGCTGATATGAGTCTTCATTAGGTGCACATGCCACTTTGTTGGTTTTAGTTGTATCACAGCTTAAATTATTTCTTGTCACGGTTTTTGCAGTGCAAAACTCCTCACAATTTTCCAGCAAAAAATATTTACAGCATACCACATTTGATTCAGTGAGTACTGTCAGGCTTAATGAATCCTTGATGCACAGCCTCCTTAACCCATTGCATTCTGGATATTTTTTGTCGTCTGCTGAAATTGTCGTATGCATCAAAAATCAAGAATATCTGGACAATCTTGGTCTAACCAACTCTTGAAGAATTGATGTCTAGGCAGCAAACAGTTTGGATCTTAGATTAGGCCCCACGTTTGTGGGGCCTAATCTAAGATCCTAACTGTTTGCTTAGATACCCATAAAGGGGTATCCCAAATGGAATGGGTTAAGCTTACAAAGTTTTGAACAACCGGGACCAGAAATAATAAGATAATTCCCATTTCAGTAAAAACGATGTATTGGTTGGTTCTTACTTGAGCAGAATGCTTTCCAACTGTAAACAGAGTTCCCATGTACACAGACTTTCATTATAACCCTTCCTTTGGCTCAATATGTCTGAAATACTATTTACAGGGCTGTAAAACCATAAGTGATCCACCATCCATTAATGCTGTTTGCTAGCAGTAAAAGCTCTGACCAGACTGTGAAGATGGGCAGGCTGGTCTGAGCATTCCCTGACTGCATATAGATTTAGCACCATTTAAGCTGCGACACAACAAAACCAACTTTTATTAAAGTGGCATGTGTGCCCAGTCTGATCAGAGTCTTCACTATCCGCATGGAGTTAGGTTAAATCCATATCTACCCTTAAGCACATAGCTGATCAGAGTCTTCAGTGTCTGCATGGAGTTAGGTTAGACCCTTATCTACCCTTTAAGTGCACAGCAAAGACTCTCTGACTGGGCAGATGTCCAGGGTCTTCTCTGGGCGTACATGCCACTTTGTTGGTTTTGTTGTGTCGCTGCTCTGATTTTTGCATGTCACAGCTAAAATCTGCATGTACATATGTGCAGTTTGATCAGTATCTTATAATCAACAGATCCTGAATAATTGTAACACTACTGTTTTCTTTGTGCATTGTAGTATACTGTACTGACCCTAACATTTCGGACATCCAACAGTCAGACAATTATTGTTTGAAAATTCATAGAAAGTGGCTTAGTCAATGGCAAACATTGTAGTCCCTGATCAAACTGCTCCTTGAGGAGCAGTTTGATCTGGGTCTACAATGTTCACTCCGACCTGTCTGACCGAATATTTAGGGTCATTATGGTAATAAATTCCATTCTGAGCATCAGCCAAAGCATATTTTCTCCTGAAATTGCTCGAGTCAATAACCCATGCTATTTTAGGCATAAAAGAGGAAAAGCTTTTGTTATGGTTATGTGAAAGTTCTACAGTCTCTATTATGATGACAGTGTTCTGTTTTGTGATACTCATTTAACACTTACAGCACGACTGAATTTGCAAACAGCGAAGATCCAGATGAGGCGGCTCATAATGAGCCATCTCTTCTGGTTCTACACTGTTTGCTGTCTAGTCTTTAAATTCATAATATGACGTAGCCTCGATGAAAAAGTTTCTTGAAATTTTGCAGATATAATTTTTTTTTTTGAAGGGCTGACAGAAGCTGTGTGAGAGCACAGGATGCTGACAGTTTATTTAAAGACCCTCAACAACCAATTATTACGCAGTAATCTATATTCAGCCTTTGAAGCTTTTGTACGGATGCAACCTCAATATCCCTTACTGAGAGGAGCATTTGCACTGCAAAAGCTCCGTATATTTTTTTCAAAGTTTTTGCATAGACTACATTTGCAATTCTAACACAGTGCGCCTATAGAAGCAATGGGAAGTTTCCGTGTTTTATTCTGCAACAATTCACTGTCTTGGAGCGCATGAGTCTAATTGCTGACGTCACTTGCATTACTGACGTAATTTTGTGATGTTTTGTGACGTTAGAAGTAGTAACATCTCTTTTTCTTTCTCCGCGCTCGTGGTATGATCTACTTTACAACTGACCTCCAAACGTGAATTATTACTCAACAATTCACTGCTACAGCTGATCTATTTCTTAATGTCTAAGTTTGGAAAAACCAGGCCCAAATGCACAATATACTCCCCCCCCCCCCCCCCCCCCATTCAACATTAAGTCAATTTCTTTGCTTACTTATAAAATAATTTTGATTTTGAAAATATCTGCTATAATTCCAGCTTCGTATAAGGTATTATTTCTATACATTTATAAAAGATTTACTGTAATGTGCTTAAATTTTGGGACACCTAAAAATAATAAATTTGCTTAAATTTTGGGACACCTAAAAATAATAAATTTGCTTAAATTTTGGGACACCTAAAAATAATAAATTTTCCATTTGGGACAAATGGAAAATTTATTATTTTCAGGTGTCCCAAAATTTAAGCACAAATGGAAAATTTATTATTTTTAGGTGTCCCAAAATTTAAGCACATTATGGTAAATACATGTAATTTTAGGTTTTTAGGGTTTTAGGTGTCCCAAAATTTAAGCACATTATGGTAAATACATGTAACTGTACTAACAAATTAATTAACATTTGTTCCAAGTTTTTTTTTTTATTGATTCTGTTCCTAATTTTTTTATGAAGGAGTATTTGTATCATCAGCAAAACTCAGCAAAAAATAACTTTTGAATTCAAGACTTCTAAAAAAATCTGCAGGTGCGTTTTCTGAATTGTTATGAAAAAGAGCTAGACATTGATCATACTGTGCTAGCAAAATTTTGTTCAAAGATTAAAATAAAACAAATAAGAAAAAAAAAAGAAGATTTTATCTCTTACATACAAGAAGAATTTCTGGAATAAAGACAGAGACAATATATTATTAATAATCCAAGAAATTAATGAAAGAATCAGAGAGAGAGACAGACAGACAGACAGAGAGAAAAAGAGATGACAAAAGACAGAGAAATACTCTAACCTCGAATAGTCGAGCTGCCATTTATCAATATCTACCATACTAACATCAAACAATATCCATTATGCTGTCACTAGTTAAAAGGTATACAATCTCTGAAGTACTATTGAGAAAATCTTGATTTCCCAATACATGAAACTTCAATGTTCGGAATGACGTAAATTAAGACCTTCATGACCAGTTGGTTAGACTTTTTTCCCATAATTACAATCAGTTGAATAAATACCATGTAAAAGGCAGTGCCTTTTATATTAACTTCTGAACCCTGTGAATTATATATTTTATTTAAGTTTATAGTTGTATACAATCAAACTTGTAAAATTTAAAATCTGTGACACTCTGAACTCTGAGAACATATATGTCTATTTATAATCTAGAAGGTTGTCCAGCGACAACTTGTCAAGCCCACTGTTTGCTTTAGTGACCCAGGTAGACTTAAATTGCACTTCACTCCAGTTGTAACAACATCATGCTCTAATAGACAACACGTCTTTTTTTATTTTTTATTAATGAAAACAAGTAAAAGTAATGACCCGGACAGGCTCAATTTAAGACAATTTTATACTTTGACCAGCAAGTGTGACCTTGACCTTGGACATACCTAAACAAATATTTCACATGACACTTCTTACTTATCAAAAACAATTGTGCCATTTATTTTAAAATCCATGCATAGCTTGGACAAGCTCAATTTATGACTATTTTCTCATTTGACCTTCAAGTGTGACCTTGACCTTGGATTTACCTGAACACACATTTCAGATGACCCTTCTACTTATCAAGGAAAAAAAAACAGTGCCAAATTATTTTTAACTCCATCGTAAATGTAGAAGTTATGGCCTGGACAAATCCGAATGGACACATGCATGCACATACACCAAACAGAAACACATCGGGCAGGCGGCAATCAAAAATGCTCTTAACAGTGAAATTGATTTACACGGATCAAAAACCTTTAGAAACAGCATTTTCTATAACGGTTGCAATTGAAAACGCTGTTTCTAACGGATTTTGCCCCGCATTAATCGACTGCACGAGCCTTTTGGATTGCCGCCTACCTGGTGTGAGAAATTGTTAGGGCTATGTCTCGCTTACCAGAGGTAGGCTCAACAGAAAAGTATAATCTAAGCCAGTTTTACTTTTTGATTTTGTGAATTCCAACTTTTTATTATTTGTAAAACAAACACAGCATTTTGTACAAATGACTAGTTTTAGCTTAGCTTTAGTTACTTTTGTTTTATTTCTATTCCAGAAAAATTTGAATTTCTGTGGTTCTACATGACCCCAAAATGAGCTAGCTAAATTATCTTGAGCTCTGATGTAAGGTCCTAACAAATTTCATGTAGGTGTAAAAAGGGATCATGTGAGTGTTCAAATAAATTCCTTAACAGAGCAATTTAACAAGTTTTAGGCTATACATGATATAAGAGCATTTAGAATAGAATTTTCTTAAGTAATATTGACATGAGAATGACAAGCCATTTAAAGAACTAGAATTAAAAGCTTTTTATTGCATTTATTTAAACTTAAATACTAATAATTTCAGACAAACTGTTGTATAAACATAATAAGTGAAGTGTCAATACAACTGAAATATTGACATGTAAACTTAAAGAAATTATTATGATGTGCCGCGGCACAACAAAACCAACAAAATGGCAGGTGCGCCCAGCGCATACTCAGATCCACCTGGGCACCAGCCCAGTCTGCTCAGAGTCTTCGCTTTGTGCTTAAATGGTATCTAAGAGTCCAGGCTAGCTCATGCAGACAGTGAAGACCCTGATCAAACTGGGCGGATGCCAAGGCTGATCTGAATCTGCACTGGGCACACATCCAGCACTTTGTTGGTTTTCTTGTGCCATGGCTCAAATTATTATGATGAGCCTAAATCTTGCGACAGAAGGCTTTGATTGGTAAGTTGGTGGTTTTGGGTTTAACCTTATTGCACTCAGAACAGAGTTTTGGCCGTTCTCAGTGCAATACACAGTTCCGAGAATAGCAGCTAAGCTCCGCCTGCTTAGTTACTGTTACTACGTCTCACAAGCTTACACAAAGATGGCGGAAAAACAAATGACAAAAGGAAGTGTCTGCTAAATGTTGGCGATCTATGGCAAAGAATCAGCCTCCTCATGATCTACACATGGCATTTGGAACATCATGCATTTCTGATGCGTTCTGTTCTTGCAAAGCATGGTAAGTTTATTGAAAGTGGTGTTAGTTTGTTTTCTTTAAACAGGTATACATCCCTCCATTGACTGTTAGGTAAAATCACGGACTTATGTTGGATACTGACCACGTGCGATTTGTTTGTGAGACTATGTCACATGCTAAGTTGTCGTTGCATTGGCCAGGTATACGCTATCATGTGATTTTGAGTGATATTCTGGGTGTGGCTCGGAACTGTGTATAGGGTTAATGGCCCATTTGAGAAGTATTTCGGTGATTGGTTGGTTCCTGTGATTGGTTGGTTGGTTGTTTTTGGTTTATCCCTATTGCACTCAGAACAGAGTTTTGGCCGTTCTCAGAGTGAAAAAGGGTTAATGTCCCATTTGAGAAGTATTTCGGTCTAATTATCAAGCCACTTACAAAGAGAGGCAGAGAGAATAGATAGGACAGACAACTGTAAAAAATATCCATACAACTGCCATCTAAATGATCTTGTACTTGCTGAAAGCTCAGCCAACCAAGTTGCCCTTCTATTATCCAAATTACAGTCGAACTTCACTGGCTCGAACTCGGAAGGCTCGAACACCATGTTTCGGTCGAACTGACTTTCCAGTCCCGGAAAAATCCCTATTCATTTTAACTAAACATGCCACACTTGGCTCGAACAACGATGGCTCGAACGCTCGAACCCAAAGTCTGGTCCCTAGAAACCACTTTCTGTGTAAAAAAAACACCGATGGCTCGCACCTATTTCCTTGTAAAAAATTTCCAAGTTTAAATGTTGATCCTACCGATTACAAGTATTGGTCATCAGGTTTGCTACGTCCATGCTTATCTTGATCTTTTTATATTGTAATTAAAATTCTGTGTTGTTTTGTTTTATCTACCTGAAAGTGCAAAGGTTCAAAGAGTGACCGATCAAAATACAGGAAGTTTTTGTAGTTATGATAGAAAAACGTAGTACATAAAGTTGGATTATGTTGAGCTGGCCTTCAATGGCTCGAATTACCGATCGGTCGAACGTTTTACGGTGGCCCCGGCGAGTTCGAGCCATCGAAGTTCGACTGTAGTAGGACTCCCAGCACTGAAAGTTACCCACTGCCATTGCCCAGCAGTTCACTAGAAAACTCATTCGATGAAATGGTCTTTCGACAAAATAATCATATAATTAAATGCCATCATAATAATCCGATTTCCAAATAGAGAGTCAATGCGAAACAATGATTATTAATGATCATGACTCACCCATGTTATACCATGCTTTTGACCATTGTCACCATTGGCATCAATGCTGTAACCATGCATAAACCAAAATTAAACCATGCTTTGCAATGGAAACCATGCTTTGGGCAATGTTAACCATGTTTCCTATTATGACCATTGCTAGCCATGCTTTTTATATGAGCATACATTTGACCATGGTCATGACTGCCAACCATTGTTGATCCTGGTTTAAATATGCTTTTGAGCACAGTCAGAATAATATAAACCATGGCTTACCTTTGCTTGACCATATGCCCTTGACCATGGTCAAAAGTGCCAAACTTGGCTGACCATACTTAGGTTGGCTCTACTTCTGACCATGGTCACACCGGCAACCATGGTTGATTGTGGTTTGACAAGGTTAACCAAGCAGATATCAAGGCTGCATGGTCATTTCATGACTGGCTGTTAAAATTTGTAAATCTCTGATCATTTTTGGCTTGCGGCCCAAAGGCCGCAAGCCTTATAGATTGAAAAGCTCGTTCCGGTTTGAGACTGGATTAGTTCATGTTTTCCTTCACTTATACGAGCGTTTCATCGCAATAATCAGAGAACTCGTCCGATTTTGTCTATTTATATCCATATCAGGTTTACCGCATCTGCTAAAAATAATGATGGAATTTTATTCTATTTTTGGGTCGCATTGTCGCCAACAGTCGGCACTTTCCGTATCCACGACTCTCAGCATACAAGTATACGCTTTTCCCAAAAAGCTTGCTATCTTTATTTTGCAGCGGCGTTGGGCGAAAAAAGGGCCTTAGAGTATTGTGTAATGTATTTACTTAGAGCAGCCAGTACACTCGAGCTAAAGCATCTGTGCACACTGACCAGGGTCTTTCTTTTTCGGCAGATCCAAAAATATATCATGCTAACTGAGGATAGATTGATCAGATTGTGCTGAAGCATGGGCCGATTTATATATCTGTAAACCTGTCAAAGCAGAAAAAATCGAAGTCAAAATTTATTGTTTAAATTCAGCAAGCAGGCGCTACTGATTTTTTTCCTCATCACTCAACACATCTTACCAAATAAAGTATACGATCTATCTGTGTGTGTGTGGCTAGCGTGCACAACTGACCGTGTTTATACATGTACAATTGTCAAGCCGGTGTATACATGACACATATTCATTGTAAAGGTCATGTCGTTCGCAAGCAGCGGTGCAATGTGCACAATTCAACATCTAAATAAAATACAGTACCTTTCGATCATCCATGAATAGTCTGTCCTAGAAACTTCTTATAGGGATACGGATAACGAGAAGAGTGGAAAATTTCAGAACCGTTGGGATTTAATCTCTTTGATGCTAGTTCTGAAGGATTCGTGACAGCTTTGAGACAGTGGATGAGCCGCTGGTCTATCTCTCTCAGCCAGAACAGAACCAGCACTCGAAACAATGGAAACATACCCAGAATATCCCGCCATGTCTCAAAGAAGGTAGTGGCTATGCCTTCAGCTAGCAAGGTAATCGTTTCAGTCATTCTGGATTCATATAGCAGTTACATGTTAACCACCTGTTTCGGGACAGGGGATGCTAGGTCAATTACTGAAGCAGCTGAGACAGAAAAGGCAGATTCATCGCCGTGGAAAGCTATGAAAGCTACGGTGGCTTTGCATGTGCTGCATTTCTGTTGATCACTTCAACCTTTTTCAAGAACTGGCTGGGAAGCAGTTTGCCAGTGATAATAACGTCATTTTGGTTGTACAGGAATTTCTTGTCATGCAAGAACCTTTGTATGCAACTGGAATCCAATCCGTCCCCAACAATTCTCCTCACCTCGATATAGTCACGCACGGAACTGAACATTCAGTTTTTGGATGTAGGGTAGTATTAAGTTTGTAAAAAATGACCGCACAAATATTTCTTTGTTTTTGTTACAAAATGTATCAAAAGATTTGTAAGATAGTGTAGAAAACTAGGATAACACAAATTTTTTTTTACTTTAGATCCGTGCTTTAAGAAAAACGTAGAAAACTGAGTAACTTTTTGTTCATTTTCTTTATTTTCCCTATATACTATTAGGAAATGACGGCCATATTACTCAGAGCAAAAAGGACCGCATTAAATGTAAATTTAAAAGTTTGAAAACAATATCTATGTGCAGCTAAAAAAAATGCACTATATTGACCTAACACAACAGTTTTCATTTTTTATTCAAGGAAGACAAAAACAGAGAAAAACTGTCAATGTCCTATATGATTTAATGCTATTTAAGCTCACGCGATGTCGTCATTTACAGGTAGATTATACGGGTCAGGGGAAAAAAGTTGCCCATGCACTGCAGCATCACTGGCCTGAGAGGGGATTTAGTTAAGAAATAAATTATAACGAGAAATGAACAACAACAACTTCATAATTAGGCTGAATTCATTTCCTTCAGTCCTCAAACGCTAGTTCTTATAATTCCCATTCTGTTAGTATTAACATACTGTAATGTAAACAAAATGTAAAAACTCGGCAAGCCTTTCCTTTTTAAAAGGAAACTTTATCTGACCTTTTCTGACTTTGGTGAACCATCCATAGTCAGTGGTTGACTGAGGTCAACCATAGTTAATCATTGTCAAATCACATGACATCACTTCTTGTTTTAGGTCAATATCATAACATCACATCCTGAGATCCACAGTGTGCTCAAATATCTTGCATCTTCAGAGCCCATCAATAGAATCTCTTAAAACAAATTTCTGTTTGTTTTCCAGTAGAAGTCTGTCATTAGCCAAGGTCAACCACAGTTTGTTAACCATGGTCAACCATAGTTTGTTAACTCTGGTGGATTAAAAAACACAAGTTAACCATAGTTTACAGCTCATGGCTGGCTATGGCCTTGACATTTTTGTCAACTGAACCACAGTCAGTCATGGTCTGTTAACTGTGGTTAACACTGATTGGTTGCCCATGGTCTGCTGACCATGGATGGCCATAGTCTGTTAAGTTACAATGGTTGAGCATGGCCTGTTGACCATGGCTAACTATAGTTGACCATAGTCAGATGTCTATGCTTGGCCATGGTTACAAACCATGGCCAAAAACCATGGCTGACAATATAGTCAGCAGCTGCCTATGCCTGACCAATTGGTTAAGAAACTGTGTCAGTAATGATGCATGAGCATGGTTTCATAACCATGTCTGAAAACATGGTCCATTTATCTAAAATTCAAAACCATGGTCGACCACTGCTGACTATGGTTATTAGAGTATGTCTAACCATGATCAATCACAAATGGTACCTTTTGCAGGGGGTGTTTATTTGAGCCAAATTTCCACGACAATATCAATTTTGGGGAAGCATGTCATTCCAGTTTTTAGGATTAACAATACTAAATTCACACATACATTTCAATTCTAAATTAGAAAGCATTGTTCTTCTTAACCCATTCCATCTGGGCAAACAGTCTGGATCCAGATCAGGGCCTGATCTGAGATCAAAACTGTTTGCTGCATAGACATCATTTCTACAAGAGTTGGTTAGACCAATATTAATTGTCAAAATATTCTTGATTTTTGATGCAGACGACAATTTCAGTAGATGACAAAAAAATATCCAGAATGCAATGGGTTAAAGCTGAATAAGGCTAGATTTCCTGCTAAACTGCAGCAGAATGCAATGGGTTAAAGCTGAATAAGGCTAGATTTCCTGCTAAACTGCAGCAGCAGGTCTGCTATCCTAAAATCAGCCTTGGGTAATTGTAGCAAAACTTATATATTTTCTCCTCTTTCAAATATGTCATGATAATTAATTTTACAGTCTATAACTACCCCACCCCAAGAAGTGGTACACATCCAACCAATTGCTTCCATATACTAGAATTTTAAGACCGTTACTTTGCTGTTTGGTGATAATTAAGCGCAAAGATGGCTGACAAGATAGCAAACAGTGCAGACCCTGATCAGACTGCTCCTAAGGAGCAGTCTGATCTGGGTCTATACTGTCTGCTCACACACTTCTGACCCAAATTTGGGATCATTACGGCAGTTTCTGCCAAGCACTTATTCCTAGAAGAATTGCCAAGAAATGCTGAAATTATGTCAGCATGACCAGAACATACGATCCTAGCCGCAACGAGATTAGAAGGTCAGTCATCAATTATGGCACATGAAAAGCCATTACTCAAACACGAAATCCGTCAGTAGGCCACTTTAGAAATTACCACATTTCTCTGTCAGTCACGTATGATTTTCTGCCACCTTAGCCCCTTGTATGGAAAGCCATGGCTGTCTTAAGGTCAGCATCTGCAAGTTTGTAGATGCACCGGGTAGAATATTTGATCGAATTCATAATTTACATGATAAGATTAATAAATTATTAGGTGGGGGAGTCATAATATATTGTGCAGACAACAAACTACTGTATGCATTGGTTATAATATTTGGTCGGAAAAGCATATCATTCAATCAGTTGCATACAGCAATGGGTGTTGGCGTCATAGTACTGGATGCAGGAGACATATTATTGTGTGTGCAAGTTACAGTATTTGGTTAAAATAGCAAAGTATTTGGTTCATTCGCCATACCACTATGTGCAATGAATATAACATTTGGTCGGCAGAGCATATTAAATCAGTTGCATACAGCAATTGGTGTTAATGCCATAAGACTTGACGCATGATACAAATTATTATGTGTACAAGTTATAGTATTTGATTCATTCGCCACACCACTCTGTGTAATGAATATAATATTTGGTCGGCATAGCATACTATTCAGTAAGTTGCATACGGCAATTAATCTTGGTGCCATAATACTGGACGCAGGAGACAAGTTGTTGTATGTACAAGTTATAGTATTTGGTTAGACAACAAAGTATTTTATTCATTCGCCATATCATTCGGTCAACTGCATACATCTATTGGTGTTTGTGTCATGATACTACCCGCAACAGACAATCTACTTTGTGGTATAATCATAATATTTGATTTGAATACCATATTATTTGATTCGTTTGTCATATTACTGAATGTACTGACAAAAATATACAAGTAGAAGTGCGGTTTATTTGGTGTTCAATTTATCACTGTATGTGGTCACCATATTATTCAATCTTTTCAGTGTAATAGTCAACCGTAATGTCATAATATATGATCGATTCGTCATATTGGCAAAAACCATAATGGGACTAAAAGCCGGGAACAATTAAAAGCCGGTCCCGCAATCCGGTATCTCTATTTTAGGGCTTTTCAAATCCATTTTTTGTACTATTCTGGAGCCACTCAGAGCATGTAGAGGCAACACGAGTCATGAACCAATCGTAAACTTAGTCTTACTTACGGAAAACCCGTGAGTTGGTCAACTCGGCATTCAAAGGGGGTGAGGGGGCAGGAGGGGGAGGGAGGGGAACAGATATCAAAAGAAAACAATTAAACTTAGAGTCCACAGGATGATGTTTCTCGTCCGTCAACACGTTCTAGGGTAGGGTAGGGTAGGGTAGGACCCTATTTCAATACTAAATGGCAAAGTAGACACAGAGTAGGGCAGGGCAGGGTAGGTTGGAGGACACAGGGTAGGATAGGGCATGTTAGTACGTTAGGGTAGGTAGACACAGGGTAGGCTAGGGCAGTGTGGGGTAGGTACTAGGAGGTAGACTCAGGGTAGGGTATGCAGAGTAGGGTAGGTAGGTAGACATAGGGTTACGTAAGGCAATTTAGGTAGGCAGACACCGGGAAGGGTAGGATATGGTTAGACACAGGGTAGGGATTGCAGGGCAGGGGAAGTCCACTGGATATGTCTCCCCTGTCACCAAGTTCTAGGGTAGGGTAGGGTAGGGTAGGGTAGGGTAGGGTAGGGTAGGGTAGGGTAGGGTAGGGTAGGGTAGGGTAGGGTAGGGTAGGGTAGATATAACGCGATTTGTACCTACTTAAACCCTCTTACGCTACCCCTTGTGTACCTGCCTACCCTACTCTACCCTACCCAACCCTTCCAGTACCTACCACATCCGGCCCTACCCTACTCTGTGTCTACAAACCCTAACATGCCCTATCCTACCCTGTGTCTTCCAACCTACCCTACCATACCCTGTGTCTACCTTGTGTCTACCTTGCCATTTTGTATTTTAATTGGGTCCTACCTTACCCTACCCTACCAAACCATACCATATCCTAGCCTAGCCTACCTACCCCTACCCTGCTCTACCTTTGAACGCATTGACAGGCGAGACACATCATCCTGTGGACTCTAAGGCCCGATTTCACGTAAACGAGTTAATTTAGTGAATGACTAACGCTAGTCATTGACTAACTAATACCTATACTAACTTAGTACGTGTTTTACTTTATTTCGATTTCACATGCTTAATTAGTCGATGATATACGTAAAAGGTAAATAAGCAGACAATGAAATAAAATAAATGGATCTATTATTAAAAACAATTTGAGAGACTGAAATGGTTTGGGCCCAACCGTATGTCTATCTGTCTGTCTGTCTGTCCGTCCGCAATGCTTTGTGGGCAGCTGTGAACCTTATCAACGGCTTATGATAGGATCTTGAAATTTTGATGAAATGAAATTGAGCAGACCAGCATTTTCTCCGCCGGTCTTATGATTTATATTCTGGTATAAGCATTTCCTCAGCAGATCATACATTTGGCATATAATGATAGACCAAGATACAGAAGATCTGCCTAATTTTTTTAGTGTATTCAAATTAATGTATGCAGTAACAACATTGTGGACAAATATTGAAGAACCAATCAAGTTTGGATGTTTGGGCCTACGATAGCGGTTCAGACTGTAAATTTCCAAGTTAGTTTTTGAATCATTCCTTATTTGGTTGAGTTATGTCCCTTTTCCAACCTGGAACAATCTTGTGAACAAAATATCTTATAGGATCTTTGACTTTAGCGTATAAATGTAGTTTCGGGCCACTGATTGGCATTTTACCATATTCTGCAAATATTAGGCTCAGTTTTTGTTTTCCTTTTCTGCAAAATCATTTTATATAGCAACAACTTTCTGAAAATATTATCTGAAAAAAAAAAATAATAATAATAATAATAAAAAATTGGGCTACATTCTATATATTTGGTCTGTAGTTCTGAATCGACGTGTAGATGATCTGATTAACTTTTGGGCATTACATTATTTGATCACTATTTGGTTAAGCAATGTCCTTTTCCAACTTTGTGAATTTTATAGGAAAAAAATTATATGGAAAAATATTCAAGAGCTAGGCTCCTTATATTTGACAGCGAATTACTGACCTATGCAGACCTTATATATATTTAGTTGTTTGGGATGAACCTTCCTGAAAGGTAGGCATATGGTGTAAGGAGGGGGCGGGCGAATGTGTGTGTGTGTGTGTGTGTGTGTGTGTGTGTGTGTGTGTGTGTGTATGTGGGGGGGGGGGGGGGTGAGGGGACAGGGAGGGATGGCATAGGTTTTAAAAGCACGTTTTCTATATAAAGTTTACAGTCCAGGCACTAATGCCTATAAGGATGAAAACACTCCGAAGCCAAGGAAAACATACTCATGGAACCCAACACCTGCTGGAGCGGGCCGGGTTACAATATGGCTTCAGTCTGCTATGAATCGTATTATGTCGCCAAACGATCCATGCAAGTTAGATTAAAGAACAAACCTTCATACACGCAATGCCAATCTGCTCGGCGGACTGGTACGGGGCGTTCAGATTATTGCTCTGAAACGAACTGGTACGGTTCGTAATTTGATTGATGTTGATATAATAGATTTCATTGGAATATATATAGAGATTTGTATAGTCATTGTCTTCATATATTGTCTGAAATATGTTTACGAAAAAGTTAGTCCTCCGATAACGGCGTACTAAGTTAGAACACTGTTTAGTTCGTATTTTAAATTAGTTGACGCACGTGAAATGCATTTTGTATTTTATCTGTGGGAAAACAGTCAAATAAGGCTTAATCTGCATTTTAAATGCGACGTGAAATCGGGCCTAAGTTTAATTGTTTTCCTTTGATATCGGTGTTCTTTTTTCATTTGAATGCCGAGTTGTCCAAAACATACCGTCGTTAGCAAAGATTTTTATATCAGATATTGTTTATACAAGTCTTCGTATTTATAACACAGAAAGTCTAGGAAAAGGTTGTTTTTAATAATCCTACAGCTCCGATAAAAATTTCCGGTAGTGGGTTTTGAGCACGGGTGCGGGTGCGGGTGGTGGGTTTCATACCCGATCACGGAAATCGCCGATTCATTGTACCGGACATTGCCGAATGTCGTTGCTGCTGCTATGACATTTGGCCATATTATTATGGCTCTCGCACAGAATATGTTGAACTGATCCAATACTGCAAGATATTCAAAAAACATTATACTGAACCCAAATGATGATGCATTGAAGCAAATAAATGTTATGTTATTTGCAATCACTACTTTACAGTTACCATCCAGTAATATGTACTGCTGAACGTGGTATCTAGTAAATGCATCCTGTGTTCTATCTATTCCATTCATTGGTATATTTGGAGTACCAAGTAAAGTACCTGTTCCTGACTTTGTTTCATCAAGGCGCAGAATAATGTAGTTTTCATGCACTACTGATATATAGAATGGACACACACATCTGTCAGCTTCAGCGGCAATAATTCATTGTCTTGCTGAATTGGTATAGTAAGATCCTTAGGGAGCCAAACATTCTAGCATCCACCGTAAATATTCTGTCAGCTGACCAGTTATTATGGTAACAACACCTACATTCATGAAAATTGCATCTAATATTATAGCAATTGCACATCATAATATGCCAGTCACATTCATTATTATGACATCAGCATCCAGTGACATGGAAAGCTAATGTAATATAATGCTATCCGAACCACCTATTATGGCACCAGCATCCAATGTCCTATAACGTTAATATATTAAAATGCTTTACTGGCCAAATATTATGGCGCGTGCACAAAGTATTATGACACCAGAATCCGCTGTCTTGCAAAGCAGGTCTATTAAAATGCTTTACTGGTCAAATAGTATGACGCCTGCACAAAGTATTATGACACCAGAATCCCTCGTCTTGTAAAGTGGGTCTAATGAAATGTTGTTCACGTCAAATATTATTGTTATTGCAGCCAGCAATTTGGAATTATGCACCTTAAGACAGCTATAGCTTTCCATACCCTTGCATTCTGGGTATTTTTTGTTGTCTCTGCTGAAATGGTCGTCTGCATCAAAAATCAAGAATATTTTGACAATATTGGTCTAACTAACTCTTGTAAAAATGACGTCTAGGCAGCAAACAGTTTGGATCTCAGACCAGGCCCCACATTTGTGGGGCCTGATCTGGATCCAAACTGTTTGCCCAGATACCCCTAAAGGGGTATCCCGTATGGAATGGGTTAAAATCATCATACGAGTATAACACTTGTGCTAAGTCTCAGAAATACCCCCATCATAGTACCGAAATTTTCACCTAACCTTGGCTATAAGCCGAGCTGTTTTTGAAACTAAACTCTTATCTGACATCAACATTAATAAGGCGGAGAATCACGTGACTTACCGTAATCGCCCCATTTACCGCACGGTGCGCTTAACTTTTTCAAAATTGCAACAAAAAGGTGTGGTTAAAGAAGTTTCTAATAACCGCACGGTCAGAACGAAAAAACAACAAACGGTCATTGTCTACAGTAAAGATGTTAAGGAAAATCGATACGGTTAATTCTCATTTAGTTCGAACAGTTAATCGGGACGTTCGAAGTGTCATGAAAATATTTAGTGTTCGAACTATTTGAATTGCATTTCCGGGAGAAAAACAATCTCATGTCAAGTCGCAAATTATATCTCATACCTCTCAATATTAAATATGTCCTCATTATGCATGTATTTCATTCTCTTCATCCTTCTTCATATTCCGGAAGAAAGGCAAGTTTTTCAACACATTTACGATGACCTAATATGTGATTGTTTATTAAACACGTCAGGTAAGTTTGTCAGTGCTCTGGCTATTCATTCACCGCAAGGGGTCTGCTTTAGATTCACGGGCTTCTATTAATAACACACACATTCTAATTCTGGAAGATGCGGTCCTTTTGATCTTCCCTCCTATTTCTGTGTGTCCTAATTACGTCCAAGGGTGCAAAAATGTTGGCAACGTGTCATGAGAAAGGTACCGTATTACATGTGCAAACAGCAAAGCCTTAGACCAGTCTGCGCATCTTCAAACAATTATTTTGCAAACTGTCGGCGAATCCTGGAGATTTGTTGGACTGGTCAAAGTTCGCAAATGCACTGTGTGACGCGGGTGTTTGCTGATCGGATGTTTTTTCGCATGTACGAAAGGCAAAGACTCAGTTCAGCCTGCGCACCCCCGCAACCTCATAACTTCGTAAGCTCGATCCTTCTCGGATCAACATTTACATTCCCATTGTTGATGCAGACAGAGAATACGCTAATCAGACGGCGCAGATGAGTAAGCTGATCCGAGTCCGCTGTTCGCACTCGTACACATCATAACACTTCAGCCAACTCCGTAAATATCGGCGAGGATGCCCGACTGACATTTAGACCGATAGAGTTGCTCTCTTCGCACATTGCGTCGGGAAAACAAAACTGAAAACTGTCGCTGTTGAAACAGTAATGGTAAGTTGAACTTGATGCGTTTTGTGAGTTTCAAAAGGAAAAAAACAGTGTGCGCTTGTGATTTTTTTCCGAAAATGGCTTTGGTGTGCGGTTATAGGGGCATGTGCGGTAAATGGGGCGATTACGGTACTTCGGTTATTTGGTACCTGTATTCAAACAGAATGGGTTAGAAAATTGTTTGTTACTTCCTTAATATCCATTGAATTTTCATGCGGCAAAGTGCAGAAACCTTGCCTTTACTCACAGCGAAAACTATGTAAACGCTTTTATGCTACGCGCTGTAGTTTTCCAAACACCATCAAGCAAAGACTTTCATACTTTGCTCGACCTTGTGTGGAAAAATACAGCGTGCATGAAAACGGATCTTATACGATGGCTTTGGGCTGCAAAAGGGATGAGGTAGCTGCACTTTACCACATAAAAATTCATTAACTATTAAAGAAATAATGATCAATTTTCTAACCCTTTCTATCCAAATAAAGGTACAAAATATCATATAATTCCCCACTATGATTTAATGATCAGGCTTTTGCAACACAGCCATCAGCTACAGGTGCATCAAAGCAGGCAACAGCCCCCTCCCATTAAGTGACTCTGAGGTTAAGAGACTGTTGAACTCATAGATTTCATGGTATGCAAGCATGAGTGTAGGCCAGAGCTATGCCATCTGATGACAGATCCTGTTTGTGTGTTTGTTTTTGTATCTATAGGGACAACCACTAACTTTCAGTACAGCTTTACCAGTGTATTGCATAATTTTTTTTTAATTTTCCTTTCAAGTTGCTGAGAATGAAAAATCGATGGCATATAAATCAACTACTTTATCTGAAATTCATTTCTTATCTTAAACCTAACCTATCCTTATCTTAAAGACTAGAATTTCCTTCAATCAGCTAATGACATGTTATAAATTATTTATTGCAGTATGTCTGAAGAAATATGTTTCAGTCTATACATGGGAAAAACTCTTTTTGCCTGCCTCCCGATGAAAAATAGCATTTTACAGGGTACTGATTGACAATGTGTAATTTTGTCTTATTTTCCCACTGAAGTGTACTTTGTCGCATCATATGAACATTTAAAGCACTAAAAAAGAAAATAGTTGAATTTGCAAAATGTATAGATCCAGATGAGGTGGCTCATAATTAGCCACCTCAACCTCATCTGCATCTACACTGTTTGCCCTCTAGTCTTTTAATTCTCAATATGATACAGCTTGAATGGAGTTTTTTTTTTAAATTTTACATGTAAATTTTGTCATCTACTGTTTTGGCATTCTTAGAATAATTTTAGAGAGAAGCGAAAACATTTCCGCATAATCATTCAATATACATTTAAACTATTCTACTGACATATGGACAGCACCACTGCATTCTCGATTTGATGTCAGCTATCCTATTTTCTCTCCCATGTATGCATTTTAAACTACTCTATTGCCATATAAACAGCAACACTGCATCCTAGATATGATGTCAGCTATCCTATTTTCTTTACCTGTCAGGTGATATACATCTGAAACCATTATTTTTTCAACGTCATGATTAGGTTTTTTGGGATTTAGAAACTGGTGCAGGTCTGAATTTCTGCTTTAATTTCTCCCTGTATTTTTTCCCTGATATAGCAAGCTTTCCATTGATTTCCACGTAACAATGACATCAGCTCCCATTCAAAAGGAGCCTGCCGATTCTGCTGTATTATACCAGAACACAATAGACAAAAAATAATCTATGGTTGAAAAAAAGACCTTGATTTCAAAGGCTCTAATTAGCTGAACGTGAATAATGAATAATGTATTGTAATAATATTAAGTATTGAAGCACCTTAATTAATTTCTACAATCATCAAACATTTTGCTATTTGACGACAAGTCAAAAGTTGTTGGTGAGTAGGCAAACTGTGCAGACCCAGATCAAACTGCTCCTTGTAGGAGCAGTCTGATCTGGGTCTACACTGTTTGCTTAAGAGCTTCTTTCTGCATATTTGAGGGTCGTAACGGTACAAAGAATAGCTGTTATTAAATGAAACCTTTGGGAAGCTGAAAAATACCCACGTCAGTAGGTTACAGAATGTTATACCGCTACCATTGACAGCCAGTCAACAGCTATTGAAAATTATTCACTTATTGTTGAAACAAGTTGGCCAAAGTACAGCAAGGTGGTGCTTTATTTGTTCACACGCAAACTGTTATTTTCAACAGAGCAGCAGGGGACAGTAACTATAAAAGTTACTGAAACAAAAGTTAAACTAGACGGCAGTACAATGTTTACCATGCAGTGGAACCAGCAGAATGCTCTGTTAAAGCTGAAGAAATCATTGTTTGAATAGTCTACATACAAAGGGGGTCAAACAGTCTGCTTACAAAGGAGTTCAAACAGTCTAAGTACCAAGGGGGTCAAATAGTCTAAGTACAAAAAGGGTCAAACAAATTGGCTTTTTTCGTCAACATTTTACATTACATATCCTTTCCATATTCCCAGTTGTGTAAAAAAGGAGTAGGTAAATGATGTAAAATATTTTGTTTTGAATCTTGCAGCACATTATCATTTGATAGCAAGTACACTTACTATATTCTATGTCACCAATATTAATGCCCCTTTCTAAAAAACACACCCTCCATTTTTTTCTGTAAAACATTGGCCAAATTCCACCAAAACTGGCTTTTGTTTTTACTCTTGAGATTTTGTCTCATAAAAAGCCAATGAATTGCAATGCCACAACAGATTTTATCAGTAGAATTATGACAGTTCTGTTTTCAGTCCACTGTCAAGTCTAGTTACTGACACTGCTTTTTCCTTTTTCAGTACACTCACACTAGACTTAAGTCCACAGTAATCTTCCAAATTCCAACTTTTGAACACAGACCAAATTCTCTATTTCACTGGTGTCATGTGAATAGGGTCTTTCAGCAACATGCCTACCAGTGTATATGGTAAATACTCAAATACACCTGTGAATTACTTGGATTAATCAGAGTCTTGGTTTCTCACTTGAGATTCCCCAGGATAACCTACGCTGCTCATGCAACCATGGAAGACTCTGATCATACTTTACAGCTGTGTTTCCTCTGTTTGCACAAGATCTGCAATATCTTTCTCCCCAGAGTATTTGCAAATCTATTGCCTTTGAAATAAAGCATATAACCGAGCCTGGACACGACAAAACCAACAAAGTGGCATGTGCACCCATCAAAGACTCAGATCAGCCTGGGCATCCGCCCAGTCTGATAAGAGTCTTGGCTGTCTGCATAAAGCTAGCACAAACCCTTAGCTACCATTAAGGTGCACAGTGAAGACTCTGATCATACTGGGTGGCTGCATGCCCAGGCTGATCTCAGTCTTCACTGGGTGCACATGCCACTTTGTTGGTTTTGTCGTGTCATTGCTCATATTAACTCTTTAAGCACCAAAAAGCAGACGACAAAATTTACGTCTGCAAAAATTAAAAAAAAAGCCTTGTCCAAGACATTTCATATTGAGAAATTCAATGACTAGAGGGCAAACAGTGTAGATCTAGATGAGGCGGCTCATTATAAGCCGCCTCATCAGGATCTACGCTGTTTGCAAATTTGGCTAATTTCGTCACTTGAGCTTAAAGAGTTAAAACTGTTTAAGGTGAATGGGTACAGCTTTTCAAGGGAAGCAACTCCACCATTTTGTTTATGTCTATCATTTCAATTGGGATCATCTCTATAAAACAGAATTTGCTCCCTAATTTGCTCAATGAAAAATGACATCAGCAGCCAAGCACTTTTTGGCACATGGCAAAATTATTTTCAGGCCAGGAAAACCACACTGTTTAAGCAATGACGATAAACAAGAAAAACAATGAATTTCAACTAAACCCAGTCTTTCTCAACAGCAATGAATGCAGAACAATAAATGTATGTAATTGATTGATTGACTGATTGATTTGATGCTTAACGTCCACGTTAAACATCTATGGTCATGTCGGGACGGTCAGTTAACCTAACCACACTATTCCTGGGCAGCCTTAGACCTCCTAAGCAGTTAACCAGTACTAAGTGCACATACTTTCGCCAGTAACTGACAACTGCCCTTCTTGAATCAGCGGAAGGAGAAACTAAAGTATGTGGCCAGACCAGGTTTCGAACCCAGGACCTCTGACTTATGAGTCAGGTGCTCTACCGATTGCGCTATGTGGCCCGGCAAATGTATATAAATTTTATGCAAAACAAGAAAAAATAGTTTTCAAAGAATTGGCATTGGTTGTCCAGGTAACAACAACTTTTAATGTCATGTCTTGTTAGCTAAGTACATAATCACAATTGAAGGAAAATGCAATTCAATACAGGAAGACAACATACGTCATTCTTTTGTATAGATTAGCCGTCATTAGCTTTCACATTTTGCAGCATTCACTTGTATATATCAATTCTTATTTTCCGTCTAGATTTAGCAGCGAAAGCCGCAAATACCAAATATGCCAGAATTATCCTAAATATTGTAACACCTTGTCACCAATTATAGTTACCGGTATACTAAAAATTGTAACAAGCACTGACTTTTCAAACATGTACTGCGGAACTGGCGAACAGTGCAGACCTTGACCAGACTGCTAGGAGCAGTCTGATCAGGGTCTGCACTATTTTCTCATGCCCATGTGTTTGCATATTTAGTGCATAATTGCCGCATTTTATGCGGAGATTAATAGCAACAGCGAAAGCAAGCCACAAATAGCGCATATTTCACACTTTATTCAGACGTCATTCTAAAGTCCTGTCATTTTGAAAGCCAATAAGCGCTGAAAACTACAGACAATTAAATACCTGAAGGCGCATTATTATACAAGATCAGCAGCATGAATAATGTTGCAAGTACCATAGTTTACCTAAATATTGCGGCACCTGAACAAATTACCGTAAATCTCATAAAATTTGTGTATGTCAATTTTTTGTCCGACAATGAGTCTAAAATATGCTGGTGGGATTGCAAACAGTGTTGTCCATGATCAGACTGCTCCCTAAGGAGCAGTCTGATCAGGGTCTACACTGTTTGTTTTCTCAATTATTTCCATCCATATTTCAGGATATACGTATGAAAGAATATAACAGCGAGTGAGATAAAAACACTGAACCTGTTATTTCTAATTCCCACTTCAATGGTTTCTGCAAGGTAATTATCAGCTTTTGATACCACTTGTCAGACATAGAGACAAAACTGATGTCAACCAGTTATAAGGCGAGTTAGAGTTATGGGAGTTCCGTATGCCATATTAATCCTAATAAATGCCCCCTGTTTCTTTTCCAAAAAATAATGATATACAGTAACATTAACATGTATTAACTTGCCATAAATTCCTATTTACTTCTCTGGATGAATTAAGTAGCTCTTTGAAAGGGGTCTACTCTTAAAGGAAAGAATTTGCTCCTAGTGGAGTGAATTCTTTCCTTTAATAGTCGACCCCAACCCTATCAAGACGGGAGGCAAAAATTATAGTTAAGCTAAAATGACTGCAATCAATCATCTAGCCAAATACATTAAGACCCAAAGGTTTCAGTGTATGAAGCTGATATATCCAGTGCCTTTCTCGCTCACGACGCTTAGACGTGGATATGTCACGTCTTTTAGGCATCTTGGATGTAGAAGCGTCAGGTGAGCTGAGATGTCTTTTTTTGCTCTGATTGGCAATTTCAATCACAGTGATATTCGATGCAGACTCTTCTGTGATCAGAGACATACAGCTACTGCTAGTTGTACTGGTTAAGCTTCTACTGTGATTAGGGTTTCTGGGTGTTGACAACTCGGGTAGAGCGGCCCGGTCCAGGCTAGTGGTATTGAACAAAGAAGTAAGTGACTGGATAGTCCAGGCCGTGCCGCTTCCCTCTCTAGGCTCCTATTCTGTGCTCATGACGAACGCGTATACCCGACCAAGGTTTCGTCCTAGAGTGGACTCTTCAGGGGTTTCCTGTATGATGTGGATTCTATCAGTTTGAACCCAAAGTGCTGTGAAAGCAGCACAACGCGCCTTATATAGTATCTGGGAACGGCTCCAAAAGCGGCTCCCCAGCTCCGAAAACCGGCTCCGCGAGCCGGGAAGACCGGCTCGCAGAGCCGACTCCTGGAGCCGGTGATCAGGCTCAAAAACCGGCTCCCGGAGCCGCCAAGCCTAAGTTGAGCCGCCCACCGAGCAACAGGGAGTCGCAACAGGGAGTCGCGATGGAGACCAAAAGTGCCGGCTCGGGCGTCCTGCATGCATAAACCCCCGAAATCCGGCTCCCAGACCCATATAAGTACCGTACAATCACAATTTTGGAGAGTATGGTATGCCTAAGCTAGCGTGGAGTTATCCGCAACTCTGTGCGGACAGCTGCAGGCCTATGCTTATGGTATAGAGACAAGAAGCAACCTCACCTGTTAGAATTTTTTCTTTTTCTTTTAAAGACTCAACATGTTTGTATAGCTTATATGCGGCAAAAATAATTATTTTATTTGTGTTATAAAGAGAATTTGTCTCTTCAAATGTCTTGGGTGTTTCCCATGTGTGGTGTAGAGTATGGCCGCTGTTTGGCAGGTTATCCTTGTTAGAGAGTATCTGTTTCTCTTTGTTGACCTCCTCTACAAAAAGCTCAGCCAAAAATTATAGTTACTTCCACTGAAAGTTTACCAATTCATCTTTGTTATTGTTAAGTTTTGGCAGAGGCTGAGTTACTAAAATAAAGGCTCTAAATAACACCCCCCACCCCTTTCATAAAGTGCAAATCCCCTGGGGCGTTTGATAGGATTAATACGTTATATACCGAGGAGTTCGATACTAATTCTGTGCACTTATAAATATAAAATTCTATGCGCTTTAAGCCTTATGAATATAAAATTAACGTCAGATGTCTGCCAGTAAATCCTGAAATATTCTGACAGAAACCCACCATGATTATGAAATACCACTTTTCAATGGCTGAGTCTGGTTTTAAATTACTGAAAGCCCTTGCTTTGAGTAGAAGAGAGTATACTTTCACCCATGAAAATATGAAAAAGTGCACTATAATGGGGATAACTGCATTGAAAGTTGTCATTTGGGGAGATAATCTCTGTATAATGTAATTTGAAAAAAAAATTGAAATTTTGCAGGCTGCTGAGGCATAAATTTTGATTGTTGGCTTTTTTGGCACTAAAATTACCAGTAACTTGGCAAAAAATTCTAACTCAAACTATCAAAAACTCTTCCTTGAAACTTTATACCCAACACTTTAAACGCCAGTGACGAAAATAGCTGAATTTTCAAACAGCATTGATCTGGATGAGGTGGCATCTAGAACTATGCTGTGTGCCCTCTAGTCTTTGCATTCTCAATATGATTATAGCTTGGATCGAACATTTTTTGAAAATTTGCAGACATTAATTCTGTCTTCTGCTTTTTGGCACTTAAAGGGATAAACCAGGTGATAAAAATACAGACTCTGAATGGATAAAGCATTTCTTAAATTCTGACGTTGCCTTAATATGTTAAGACATGTCTTGTCATGAAGCAAAAAAATTGTGGAAAAAGAATGAGACATTTTCATGAAAATATATTTAAATCTATATATAGCTACATGATCTCCCTGATATGAGACACTGTACTGCTTTCATGGTAACTTGAGTTGATATATATATATTCTTGACTATTTTTAACCCCAGTTTGGTATTTTGGTATTTTCATGCCATAATTAAGTTTTGCTATTGTCATTGTCGACGTCAGATGCAACATAATTTTGGACGAAAAGAAAACACCAGTCTTTAACCCTATGGCACTCAGAACAGCCAAAACAGGGTGGGTGATAATGAAAGGCTGAGTGCAAAGGAACCCTGTTTATGATAGGAAAGATTCTCACCTCAAACTGGGCTCAAACCCAGTCTGCTAGATCAAGTAGGCCAGGGTTTAACCTACTGAGCTGCTAGAGATCAGAATCAAAAGATGGTTATTTACATTGCATCAGTATACAGTCAACTCTCAATATCTCTAAGTCAAATTTCAGCCCAAACTACTGATATCTCAAAGTAAATTTTCAGGTACCAGAAAAGTTACTTTGAGATATCAGTAGTTTGAGATAACAGGAGTTCAATGTAAATAAAAATAGAAAATATATTCTGAGATACAAGATCAAGATATTTTGAGATATCAATGTTCGAGATATTGGGAGTTGACTGTATTTATTTAGTTCTTTTTTGACTAAAGATGGTGGACTTGTCAATCCTTATCAGTTGAACAAATCCACCATTTCTAGTTTTAGGAGTTTCTGGAGAATATTTTCATTTTTATTGTATTTTGCACAGAAATTCCTGTAAGTAAAGAGAGTAAACCCTGATACCACATTCTGAGGCATCTGTACTGGGTCTGCACTGTTTTGCATATGATCCTAAAACCGGTTTCCAGTCTAAAAAGGGTTTAATACTTATCAGTACAATTCTCTTGATGCTAATCTTTTATTTCTTGCAGAGAATCAGCTTTTTGGTAACACTGGAAAGAATCAGTTTTAGAGAAACAGTGGAAATGCACTAAGTTAACGGAAATGTCAGTTTTTAATGAATACATTTGTCCACCTTGTGTAAATTAGGTATCCATGTACCATATTAGTTCTATTAAATGCCCTTGTGGATGTTGCATTTTATGAAAGGGGGGGGGCATTATTTAGAATTAGGTATCCATGTACCATATTAGTTCTATTAAATGCTATGGTGCATGGTGCATTTTATGAAAGGAGGGGGGGGGGGGCATTATTTAGAGCCTTAAGTGTAGTAAATCAGCCAGTGCCAATATACCTCCAATAACCAACACAAAAGTGATGGGTATACTTTCAGATGACACAACTCGACCGTTTTTGCCTCCCTTCTCAGTAAGGGTCAGTCTTCTCTGACTTTAAATATTTTTAAACCCTAACATCTTTAATTGCACATACCTTAATTAACATATTTTAAGCCAACTTTTTACTTTTTATAATTTTTCCACTAACATTGCACTGATGTGCACCTGCATGTAATCCTCACATGGGAGTGCTGCAGTATGGACAGACACTCGAACAGATAAAATTCTCAATATAATAAAGCTTGGGCGAGACATTTTTTTTTTTTTTTTTTAATTTACCGGTAGCAAATGTAAATTTTGTTATCTGCCATTTGGGGCTAGTGTTACTATTTTCTTTGGAATCAAAATAACCTAGACCTAATAAACCAGTTGCCATAAAGTTGCCATAATGAAATTAACTACAGTCAACTCTTGATATCTCAAAGACGACAACTGATATCTCACAGTAAATTTTCTGGTCCCAGAAAATTTACTTTGAGATATCAATTGTTTGAGATAACACTGGAGCTGAACTATAATCTCTGACATAAGCGGGTACGTTGAGATATCAAAGTTTGAAATAATGAGTCAAATGTACTAATTGGGACAACTGGATTAATATATTATGGCAACATAGCCATAAATATAAAAGTTTTATTACGGGTTACTAGTTACGTTATTTTTACAAATATGCAGATCGAAGGGCAAATACTGTAGACCCTGACAAGTCTGTTTTCTCAGACCTATCAGTCCCAATATTTTAAGCTATTACAGTATAAGCAATTAAATTGAATGTTGTGATAAAAATTTGACAATAAAATCTTTTAACTATAATAAAGTAACTTTAACTCAACAACATTATATCTAGAACAGACCTTCACTAGGCAATACTTAAATTAACCCCAAAAATTCCATAAAAACATTAATGTTTATTGGGTCAATTTTAGTTCTTCACTTCTTATTTATCATAAGAAAGATACAAAATACTATAGTATGTAAATTATGAAAAAAATAAAAAATGAAAAATGGGCAGCCAATGATAACCTAGAATTTCCATCTTGTCTTATGTAAAACCATGCCGTTTTAAACTGTATGGACACTGAACTCCTTGAATTGAAAGAAAGAAAGTAATACAGAAAGAAAGAAAGATACTTTCTCCTGTTAATTAAACCTGATTCAACCCTACCTGATAAAAAAAAAAAAAAAAAAAAAAAATAACTGTCCTGTCTGCTGCATAATTAATTAAACACCTTCATTTATTAATCTTTTTGAATTAAGCAACAGAATGTTACAATAAAAATGCCTGTAAACAGGCATTTTTATTGAAACATTCAGTTGCTTTACTGGACAACATTACATAACGAGAAAAGTTCCCACCTGATTTTAAGTAAAACCATTCCTGTTTATCTTATAAACACAAAACTCCTTGAGAAATCATTTGAGAAGTCCAAAAGAAGTCCAATGAACTTAACGTCTCTACTTCACTGACCAAATCGGTAATAACAAAATCTCTATGATTCGAATTTAATCCATATTCCAAACAGCAACAACGGCAGCGCTAAAACAGCCACGAGCCAGGTAAACTTGATCCAGTTAATCAATAAGTAATAATGAATCCAGAATACATAGGTATACTAGCGCAGCTTTAGTCCAGGTGAATTAATCAATACAAGGCATTGAGAAAAAAATTAAATCACGATTAAAACCTTTCTCGCAGACTGTGGTTTCCGCTAGGCCAAAACTGGTGGTCAATAAAAATCGGTTTGATTTTATTGGTCTGGATTAAGTAAAACAGTTTTGTAATGTTTTGTACATGAACTGTAATTCTAATGGGTGCAGATCCAAAGCTGGAAAACAAAAATTTGCAATGAAAAGTAAAATTTTCGAATATATGTCATTCATGAAAGTGCATGCAATACACTCTAACTTTTTTTCATAAAGCAAGATTTTGGATAAAACTTAGCAATTCTATAAGCTGAAAAAATTTCAGTAAGAACACAAGTACACTCAAACCTGTATTTAGCAAGCACCTTAGGGGTTATCAAAATTTGCTTGCTAAAGATAGGTGCTTGCTTAGTACAGGTACATTTCAACATATTTTCCTTTTTTGGGAACTAAATACATGCTTGCTTAATAACAGACTGCTTGCTTATTAGAGGTGGCCACTCAGACAGGTTTTACTGTAGTAAACCAACAGAAAAATGAACAGCTCTTTCACTGGTAGGTGGTTACAAAGTTAGCCATAGGTAGCCACACAAGCTGTCTATTTTTACCTATTTTCATTTTTTTTATATGCAAAACAATGAAAGAGAACAAACAGAAAATAAAACTGAAATTATCTCTCACAGACTATAAATAAGCAACCTAAACAAATAGGTAACTATAAACCATAACAAAAGCACCAAAGTGGAATTGTCAGTAATAATTACTGGGGATCTTACATGAGTTTTAGGAAGCTTGACCACTCACCCTTACTTTCTCCATGGTTGAGTCATGTGTTTTTTTTGTGTTTTTTTCTTCCAAAACAAGCCAAAAAATCTAGATCTGTCTTATAAGACAGATCTAGATTTTTGGGATTGTTTTCGAAGGGAAAAACCTTTTGCATAGCTAAATTTCATTTAGCTTATTTAGATATTTAGGGTCACTCTAGGAAAAGAAAACACAGTTTTATAGCTGAATAAATATGGTACCCGGTTTGGTCTCAGTAGAGACCTTCTGGCTCACCTTTGAATATTTACATTCACAGTGCATTTATTAAAAGCCCTATGGTAAACTATTAGAACATAATGTAGTTTATATTTCAATAACTACATTGGTTCATGCGATGTCACATGAGGTTAAGTGATTTCAAATTAAACTATGGTTCTCTTCAATCTGATTGGATGTAGGCAACGTTATGACATCGTTGACGCTGTTCAGCTGTTAGTAGGAAAACTGCGTATGAATGTTTTTCTGCATCAACTGCAGCCCCTAACTTAAATTTGTAATCAATTAACAGATAGAAAAAATGTAAATATAAGCAATGAACTTAATTTTTCTGGTGTTTATTGAAATATAAACTACATTGGGTCCCTAGCAAAGTTTACATGAACCCCTTTGGGGTTCACTTACTTTGCATGCAACCCAATGTAGAAGTATAAACTACACTGGGTCGCTAGCAAAGTTTACATGAACCCCTTTGGGGTTCACTTACTTTGCAGGTGACCCAATGTAGAAGTATAAACTACACTGGGTCGCTAGCAAAGTTTACATGAACCCCTTTGGGGTTCACTTACTTTGCAGGTGACCCAATGTAGTTTATACTTAGATAAACACCAGGAAAATGAAATTCATTCCTTAAATGACATCCCCAACAAAACAAAACAAAGATGATCAAGGCCTCAGCGTTAACAGAAGAATTGACACTAGAACTCTGGAGCAAAAGACAACCACCAGCTGAGCCCTGACCAGCCAGAGCTCTACCAAAGACAGGAAATCTTCCCTAAACACTGTATCATAAAACCAAAATGGCTGCTTTAAAGTCAAAATTAGTCTCTCCTATTTCTATGCAGACATTTATAAAGCATTTATCTCAAGATTTAACTCTTTAAGCACCAAAACACAGGCGACAAAATTTACGTCTGCAAAAATTAAAAAAAGTGCCTTGTCCAAGACATTTCATATTGAGAATTCAAAGACTAGACGGCAAACAGTGTAGATCTAGATGAGGCGGCTCATTATGAGCCGCCTCATCAGGATCTATGCTGTTTGCAAATTTTGCTAATTTCATCACTGGGGCTTAAAGAGTTAATCCCTCAGTTGAAATCCTGAGCTATTAATGGATGTCTCCTGCGAAATTGTATAGAAATATATGCTGACATTTCCTAGTTTGTTATTACTGTGATTCTTGTAAACAGTGTCTTTGGGTCTAATGAATACCTATCTCGGTTGCCTTCCGACATTCTCAGCGTTCTTGGCAAAACAGATTATTTATCGGTAATATGTAATGCAATAAATTAGCACATGATCAGGCAAAACAGTTTGGCTACAAAATGAAAACAGCTGAATATGCAACCAATGTAGCTCCAGATGAGGTCACTCATACTGACATAATGCTGTGGATTTTCAACATCAGAGCACCAGGATCTGGTTTGGTGTTTTGTCTATAAGCATTTGTCTTAAATCGTTAGTGTGTCAAAGAAAAAATGACTTCTTATCAGTGGATTTCTTGCAAAAATCTAACAAAATGGAGCAGACTGTGCTAAAGTAAACTATATCAGCATAGAAACATAATATTATATGAAATTGTGGACTGCAGCTGACAGGTATTAACCTTTTCTGATTTTATGTTAAGGCTGAACTGAAGCTTTGCTGTTTGCCTTTCTGATAAGCATCCTTTTCCCATTAGCTGGCTCATATTTTTGCTCAGACAGAACAGTCATGTTTAAGTATGTTGCCATTCTTGAATTCAGTGAGTTCCTATGGTTCAAGAACATGTTCTGGAACAGTTCTTGAACTTTAAATGACCCTTCTAGAACCCCAATCTTCTTGAACAAGTTCAAGTATTTTTTGCTCCTGAACTGTCCAAAAACAATAGCTCTTGAACTTGAGAGTTCTAGAAGCAGCCATTTGTAGTTCAAGAACTGTTTAAGAACTTGTTCTAGAACAGTTCTTGGATTAGTCTAGATAATTCACTGTGGCTGTTTGCATAGTAAACCATTTTCATTTTTTGGCGTTTAGGCTCTTTAAGATATTATCAGGAATGGCATATAGAAATATATATGCCTAAATATACCATGTGTGGACAGCAACAGGTTGGCTGGTCTTTTTGGGTTTAGTGGCTCTTTGAGACAGTATTTCAGTCTATATCCAGCCATCTCCAAATGTCAGCAAACGATAAGTGACAAAGTAATAATGACGTCAGGTTTCCAACAGTATATCGGAGGATCAACCTGCAAATTTTGACGTTACCCAATCAGACATCTGGTTATACTTGTACATGCATAAGAATGCAAGACTAATTACCTGATTTCCCTAGTTAACCATTTTCCATTGACATGTAGAATGCATGGTGCATTTTTTTCTTTTCGAGCAAATTAAGTTCAGTATAGCTTTCAATTAGTCTAAAAGGCCTGGGAGTAATCCCTTATTCCTTTCATGTATCTTCCATAACAGCTAACAGAAAACAGAAAAGATATAAAATGACGTGCTTATGTATTGGGGCACCTAAAAATTATTTTTGATTTGTCTCAAATGGAAGATTATCTTTTTTCAGGTGTCCCCAAATTCAAGCGTATCCATTAACTTAAAATGCTTAAGTATTGGGACACCTAAAAACCATTAATTTTCCATTTGTTCCAAATGGAAAATTAATTATTTTTAGGTGTTCCAATATATAAGCACATTAGGGTATCATCTAACCTTTTTACTAATGACCAGACTGGTGGGAGCACCCCCAAAATGCCCGTAAAATCTTATGTAACAGACAGTTATGATCAAATGAGGGGTTCTGTGTCTGTTTTAATCATACTTCCTGAAATTAAATGCATTTTTCTGGGCGTAGAAGTTAAGAAAAACAGAAGTCATGTATAGTTTCTAAGCCTAGAAGTTCTATTATAGAGTTAGTCTAACTAGTAGTTAATGAGTCCCATTGAATTCAGAAATCGACGTTACGAGTTGTTACGTCAATATTGACCCAGTTAATGTTAGGTTCCCCTCTTCATTTAAATGTAAGTAGACTTGGAACCAATATTTCTTCTGGCCGGTTTACATCGCGGAATGATTATGTACAAAGTAGTTAGGTATTTTGTCAACGTTTATAAGAAGTTTAAGACCTGAGTATCTCCATGTAACACATAAATTTATATAAAAGACGATAACAGATATTTCTAGACTAATATGCACAGTGGAAGGAAAGTAAACGATGATTATTTGAGCGTATGTGTATTCCGAAGAGTACTTCGGTCGACCACCTAGCTGATGAAATATCTCCGTATTTTCCTAGTGAACATCGTGACGAGATTTGAACAACGTTATCTCAATATTCAATCGACCTTGATACCGCTAAATTATCAAAAATAATAATTCAGTCCATGAAAGATGAATTTAATTGTTGAATTTGAGCTCGCATAACAAAATTTAAGCCGTGACCTAGATATTCGAGACCGTATCGGGACGTTTCGCGCCAGGGACGTTTCGTCCAAGGACGTTTCGTCCCAAACAGGCCAAAAACCCGGGACGATTCGTCTCAGGACGTTTCGACCCATATTCATTTAGATTTCATCGAGAGATCACCGTATCAAAACGAAAACAAAATCCGATACCTAAGACTGTACACTCGTGATTCTCACTGGCTTTAACTTTAATGTTTAGTTCGTGAATTTATTGAAATTCAAACAGATTTCTCAGCCTAAAAAAACGAAACGCAAGGATTTGTCAGTGTAAGCGGAAGTAAATGCGGTTTGAGCTAAGTCCTTCGAGGATAATCCAGACAGTTACATTAGTTTTTCTTTTGTTTAATATATTATTAGAAAAGTGTACCTAATATTGTATTCATATTTACAGGCATAGTTACTATATTGTACCGTTTGAAACAAGAGTAAAAGCTCTTTCAGTATGAAACTATTAAGTTGCAATCCATCCACACTTGGCCGGGCCGGGTAGCGCAATCGGTAGGGCACCTGACTCGTAAGTCAGTGGTCCTGGGTTCGAATCCCGGTCTGGCCACATACTTTCGTTTCTCCTTCCGCTGATTCAAGAAGGGCCGTTGTCAGTTACTGGCGAAAGTATGTGCACTTAGTACTGGTTAACCGCTTAGGAGGTCTAACCCTGCCCAGGAATAGTGTGGTTAGGTTAACTGACCGTCCCGACATGACCTTAGTTGTTTACCGTGGACGTTAAGCATCAAATCAACCAACCAACCATCCACACTTGGTTCAAAACTTCATTATTAACAGGATGGGGTACAAGGTAAATATTATATAAAGGTCTCATCTGGCCAAACTAGCTACACTTTTGACTCATCCTGATGTTGAAAGAGTTGTTTTGGGGTATATTGGTGAGTTCAGAGGCAGACTCACTTAACACCGGCATAACACCTATGAACACCGGTCTGATTCCTACCTGCTTAGAGATGCATCCTGTATTACCCAGAAACTTATCGATGAATACTGGTCTGCTCAGACACACTCACCGCACTACCTAGAAACATGTCAATGAACACCGGTCTGATTCCTTATCTTAACTGCTTCGACACACTCACTGCATTAACTAGAACTATTTGGATGAACACTTGTCTGAAACCTATCTTCTCAGACACACTGACCCCCACTACTTAGAAACAATCTGATGAACACCTGTCTAATAACTTCACCATCCTACCTTAAAACATGTTGATGGACATCGGTCTGTTTCCTACCTGCTTAGACAAATTCACCGCATTACCTAGAAACATGTCGATGAACACCAGTCATCGACATGTTTTTAGGTAGTGCAGTGAATTGTCTAAAGAGGGTAAAATCAGACTGTTGTTCATTGACATGTTTCTAGGTAATGCGGTGATTATGTATAAGCAGGTAGGAATCAGACCGGTGTTCATTGACATGTTTCTAGGTAGTGGGCTGATTGTGTCCGAGCATGTCAGGATCAGATAAGTGTTCTTCAGAATGTTTCTAGGTAGTGCGGTGAGTGTATCTGAGCAAGTATATATCAGACATATATTAACTGACAGATTCCTACCTGCTTTGACAAACTCAGCGCACTACCTAGTAACATGTTGATGAACACCAGTCATCAACATGTTTCTAAGTAGTGCAGTGAATTGTCTAAAGAAGTAAAATAAAACTGGTGTTCGACATGTTTCTTGGTAGTGAAGTGATCATGTCTAAGCAAGTAGGAATCAAACCATTCTTCTTCGACATGTTTTAAGATAGCGGAGTGATTGTGTTGGAGCAGGTCGGTATCGGACAAGTGTTCTTCAAAATGTTTCAAGGAAGTGCGGTGGGTGTATCTGAGCAAGTGCGTATCAGACATATATTAATTGACTGATTCCTACCTGCTTTGACAAACTCTGTGTTCTACCTAGAAACATGTTGATGAACACCAGTCGTTGACATGTTTTTAAGTAGTGCAGTGAATTGTCTAAAGAGGTAAAATTCAGACCGGTGTACATCAAAATTTTTCTTGGTAGTGAAGTGATCATGTCTCACCAAGTAGGAATCAGACCGGTGTTCATCAATATGTTTCTAGGTAGTGGGGTGATTGTGTTTGAGCAGGCTGCTATCAGACAAGTGTTCTTCGAAATGTTTGTAGGCATTGCGGCTAGCAGTGCGGTTAGTGTATCTGAGCAAGTACGTATCAGACATATATTAATTATTAATTGACATGTTTAGAGGGAGTGCGGTATAGTTATTTGACTAGTTTTCATCGATGTGTTTCCAGGTGGTGAGATGAATGTGTCTGAGTGGGTAGGTATTAGACAAATGTTCAACCAAATGGTTCTAGGTAGTGCAGTGAATGTATTTAAGTCGGTAAAAATCAGACTGATGTTCATTGACATGTTTCTAGATACCATAAAATCGAAAAAGTGATATCACAAAATATGTACGATTGAGTGATATCACAAAATCCAATTAGTGATACCACAAAATAGAATAAGTGATATCACAAAATTGATTTTGTGATGACACGAGATCACAGCTACTTTGTGATATCACTAATTCGATTTTGTAGATCACAACATCTATTTAGTGATGTCACATTCGATTTTGTGATATCACTTAATCGATTTTATGATATCACTAAGTCTATCGAGTTTGTGATCAGTAATTCGTTCCTAACTAGTGATATCAAGAAATCAATATTACAAAAACGATTTTGTGATTTCACTAAATCGATTTAGTAAACATAATATAACACATGGTTTATGACACTCAGGTGAGTCAGTGATAGCACATAATAGTTAGTGAAATCAGAAAATAATGTGATACCACATGTGATATCACATACTTAAAATAGTGGTATCACAAAATCGACATTGTGATATCACAAATTCGATTTTGTACGAATTAGTGATATCACAAACTCAGATTACTGATATCGCCAAATCAAATAAGTGATATCAAACAAAAATCGAATTTGTCATATCGAAAAATCATATCCACTTTACTTTTTGATATATATCCAAATCTGTATAGTGATATCTATGGCAAGCCATTTTACTAATCATAATGCATAGTAGATATCTCATATAGTATATTAGCTATCTAATATGCCAGTTAAGATATCTAATATAACATATAAGATATATAACATATAAGAAATCTTATATCCTCTATAACTCTATAAGATATCTGATACAGGTTATATCTTATATAGAAAATAAGATATCTTATATAGGATATGAGTTATCATCTTATTTAATTTTTCATATAAGATATCTTATATAATATATCAGATATCTTATATATTAGATATCTTATATAGCATGTAAGATATCTTATATAATAAATCAGATATCTGATATATCTAGATATGTTATATATTTGAATAAGATATCTCACATCCTATATAAGATAGCATATCTGATATCGATATCTGATTTACAAAACAGGATATCTTATATGTGATACAAGACTTATTAAATGCTATATCAGATAACATATATTGTGTTGCGTCTTATGGAAAAGTCAAATAAGATATCTTATATACCTATACTAGATATCTTATATAGTATATAAGATTCTTATATGATATCTTATATACCTATACTAGATATAGAAGGTCCCTTTGCACGCGACAATGATCAGCATATTCATATAGTTCATTGTTTTTTCTAGTGAAATTATTTAATTCAGATTTTTATATACTATTTTTATATACTATATTACATATTATTTATGTTTTATCATAAAGTATACGGTGTCCAATGAACTCTCGAATATGGAAGGTCTGTCGTTGCTCATGACATGTAAGATGGAAGGGTGCGCTTTCATATCTCTTTTTTCTGCCATTTTTACAGAGGGCGTCTTATTGTGACTTCCTGTCAGTTCCCGTAACTATCGCAGCCCTTTTCAGGGGGCTCTGCTCTCGGTGGAGGAGTTTGTTCCTATGAGAGGATTGGCTTTGGGAGGGGAAACAGCTGTCTAAATGACAAAGTTTGTCCCCCTAAGGGGTGCACCCTTTCACCTCAAATTGTAGGTGTAAGTACCTAAGCGTGCATATCAGTCTTTTTGTTACTGATATGATCTGTCATTTGGATTTCTTGCCTTGATTATATTTAGTTACTCCATTATCTATTACCCTTTGTAGGTGCTCCTATGTGGGCCGAAAATTCGTAATAAACTTAAAAAAATTATATATACTAAGGCCCGATTTCACGTTAAACTTAGTACATGGATTAGCATTCGGAACATCAAAATTTTACATTGCGCCTTACGGTAAAATAGACCACGGACTGGTTAATATGAGTTATAACTGTGACGTGAAATCGGGCCTAAAACCAATTGTTATTTGCATTTCAACTAACATAAATCTCATTCATCTTAATTTATCACTCAGTTTGTACTACGAATTTTGGAATTCAGAATTCGAAATTCAGAATTGTGAAATAAGAGAGGTAATTGGGCTATCGTAGGACATCGATACTTTTCGATTTTTATTGCCTTCCTTGCATTTTTATTTTGATTAAAGGTGTTAGGTCCATATAGTTCAATTTAGCTGCACTAAGGTGCTTTTGCATATCTTTTAGTCTACATTAAACGCGGTCAATATTGTTCTGATTTACATGACCATGCATCATTCTTTAATATTAGTATATAGAGAAAATAGAGAAAATGAACAAAAGGTTACTCAGTTTTATTTATTTATTTATTCTTCTTAAAATGCAAGTCTTAAGTCAAAAATTGTGTTAGCCTAGTATTCTGCACTAGCTTACAAATCTTCTGATCAAAGATATGTTACTGTGGTCATTTTTAACAAAATTAATACATCCAAAAACTAAAGTTTTTTTGCGTGGCTATATCGAAGTAAGATAATTTGTTGGGGTCGAAAACAACACGAAAGAAGCCTCATCAGTCAGCAATGAGATTCAAGTTTCATTTCAACAATCATTGCGACATTTACTTCTATAAACCTGCATAAACTGAGAAGTAAAATCAAACGCCCAATATAACATGACATTTCATGTTATAGTTTTTCTTGTTAATGTTCTGTTAGGTTAATTAGTCTGATCAGATCATATCAGAAGTCTCGGGGCATATAGATAGCCATAAAGCCACCATCTACCAAACCATCCAACCAAATCTCTAATTGATATATTCAAATAAGGGATCAGTATGACAGGTAAATGTGCCACTTGCACCCCTACCACCACCACCACCCCCACCCCTCCTATACATACATGTGTATCAACAAAACAAATCCTACTGAATAAGACCATCCTTAAACAAGAGGGCCAAGATTGTCAACCTGAGTAAAAAGGTCAAAGTCAAACTAGGGTCATCATTTGAACAAACCTGATAGTCTGACATTGTCAAAATATGAGAGACATTGGTTGAAGGTTGAAGAATGACCTTGACCTCCATTACTCAAAAATTATGTTCATGTACTCACTTAGTTGACTGTGTATTAAATTTTGCATTTCCCCATATAAAAGGAACAAAAAGCAAATTTGTTCTTGCTGAAAGGTAAGGTCAATCCAAGGTCATCATTTGAAAAATCTTGGTACTACTCAAGTACCCAATACTACATAGCTGTATCAAAGGCCAAAGAATGACCTTGACCTCTTGTACTCATGAATCTTCATGTATCTATTTCGATTTCTATATATACCAATTTTAAACCAAAATCTTTGACAATTTCTATGAACTCTTATGATATAGCATTTTCACAAATTAAAGCATCAGAAAGCAAATCTGACCTAGCCCTAGAAAAGGTCCAGGTTGGTAAAAGAGTTAAACAGTGCACTCAAGGGTTCTCACAAAATTATTGAAAGTGGCTGAACCAAAATTTTTGGTTTGGCCGCTTTCAGAAGTTTAGTGAGAACTCCACGAGATTTTACTTCACAGAACATATGCTATGCAAGTATGAGTCAAATAGCGTGAGTGAGTGAACTTTGGTATAATGTCCCACCAGCAACTACCGGTAGGTCATACAGAGACAGGACCTCACTTTAAAGTCTCTTTCAAAGGGCCGGAGAAGCATGGGACCGATCCTTCAATCCCTGGATTGGCAGTCAAGTGCCTTAGCCACTACACTACCGCTGCTCCTGAGTTAAACACCATTGTTATATTTTTGTTAACTACCTGCAATAGCTTGAATTTTCAATTTCCATGTGGGAATGCAGCTGCACCTTTACCAGGCACATTTCCTGGTTTAAAACTCTGCAATGATTAGTGGCTGAAATAAGACATACACCTACATGTGTCAGTGATCATCACAATCCTGTAAGTCACCGGCTTAACGCTCTTCATCAGTTTCTGGACTAGTCGAACTAGTCTCCTGAAAGACCATAATTTTCCTAAATATTGAAATCCTGTAAGTTTTCTGGTTTAAAACTCTGCGATTATAAGTGGCTGAAATAAGACGTACACCTACATGTGTCAGTGACCATAACAATCCCATAAGTAGCCGCCTTAACTCTCTTCATTGATTTCTGGACTAGTCGAACTAGTCTTCTGAGAGACCATATTTTTCCTAAATATTGAAATTCCTTTTGTTTCCTGGTTTCAAACTCTGCAATTATTAGTGGCTGAAATAAGATGTACACAAACATGTGTCAGTGACCATAATAATCCTGTAAGTCGCTGGCTTAACTCTCTTCATTGATTTCTGGACTACCGGAACTCGTCTCCTGAAAGACCATAATTTTCCTAAATATTGAAATCCTGTAAGCTTTCTGGTTTAAAACTCTGCAATTATAAGTGGCTGAAATAAGACGTACACCTACATGTGTCAGTGACCATAACAATCCCATAAGTAGCCGCCTTAACTCTCTTCACTGATTTCTGGACTAGTCGAACTAGTCTCCTGAAAGACCATATTTTTCCTACATATTGAAATTCCTTTTGTTTCCTGGTTTAAAACCCTGCAATTATTAATGGCTGAAATAAGGTGTACACCTACATGTGTCAGTGACCATAACAATCCCGTAATAGCCTGCTTAACTCTCTTCATTGATTTCTGGACTTCTGGAACTTAGTCTCCTGAAAAACCATAATTTTCCTAAATATTGAAATTCCTTTAAACCCTGCAATTATTAGTGGCTGAAATAAGACATTACACCTACACGTGTCAGTGACCATAATAATCTTGCAAGTCGCTGACTTAACTCTCTTCATTGATTTCTGGACTACCGGAACTCATCTCCTGAAAACCATAATTTTCCTAAATATTCCAATTCGTCAACCAATTCCCAAAACTATCTTTAATATTGAACATGTTGTTTATGCCATCAGACTATGCCTTGAAAGTGTTCCGTACAGAATGGCATACAGTGCAGACCCAGATCAGACTGCTCCTGGATCTACACTGCTTGCCTTGAAATTTATGTCTTAATACAATTACAGGGTCACTACACTGATATAATAAGCATAGACAGGTTCATAAGTTTAACGACATTAATGACATTAGCCTTTAACTTGATTAAGGGACAACCAAGGTTTACCTGCAATTACTGGAATTATACTAAATTAAATAATCACTGTTTACTACTATTTGCTACTAGCCAGGTTCATTAAAGCTCATTTAGCAGTAAATGAATGAAGATTGTTCACTGATGATAGATTACTGCAAAACCCTGACATTTGCAAAACAGAAATATGTGAGCAGACAGTGACCACACTGGTCTGGCATTCAACACAGGAAACGAAGGCAATGTACATACCAAAAAAAATTTATTACTATGAAAATCTCTTCTTTTTTTTTGCACACTACTTAATTTAATTTCAGGTTATCATTCTTACAGACCTGGCAGTTTGTAGCACTTCTTAGTCAGACCATTCTTATATATAAGTTCCTGCTGATAAAAATGCAGTGCAAAAATAAAGTTTCTAAACCAATTTGTTGTCATGATCATTGTACAATGACCATGATAATGAATTGGTGAGGTAACTTATGTTTTGGGGGTTTTATTGGTCAAAAGTTATTTGCTGTTTGAGAGAATCATTTCAAGGTTGGTTTAAAACATACATTTATGTTGTATTATTTACTGTAATATCTTGAGATCTAACAAGAATTCCGCGGAATTCGGTGTCTCGCCTGTCAGCGCTTTCTGAAACGGACCTACATGCAAAAACTCAACAAAATTTTACGCCGCCAACGCCGCCGCCACCGCCGATGACACCGGAAAAGCAATACAAGTGTCTCACTTCTGCTTCGCAGGCGAGACAAAAACTAGGACATCTAAAACAATTACCGCATTTGTCCTGAAAATGGAACAATTTGGATTTTCAATGCAGGAACGCATTCAAAACATGCAGATGGAATCACAAACAGTGTAGACTCTGCTGACACTGCTCCTTATGTGATGCTCTCCCATATAATTGAGCCGTGACACAACATAACCAACAATGTGGTTGTTTGCCCAGTGCAGACTCAGATCAGCCTGGGCATCCCCCCAGTTTGATAAGAATTTTTGTTAAGTGATCAAAGGGTAGATCAGGGTCTAAGCCATGCAGACAGCGAAGACCCTGATCAGACTGGGTGGCTGCCCTGAGGCTGATCTGAGTCTTAGCTGGGCACACAACCACATTGTTGGTTTTGTCGTGTCGCAGCTCAATTATGAAATTGGACAATGGACAATTCCATTTATTCTATGAGGGAATGCTATGGCTTCCAACTTGTGGGGACACTGTATACGCGCCCTGATCAGACTAGTCCTTTGAAATTCTTGTTCTACACTTTCTGCCCTGTTACTTCAGATAGACAGAGTAAACCACAAAGGGTCAAAACCTTTTCTATTTAAGACGTCAAAGCCCAAATTCAACAATAGAAAATCAACAGATCAGCAAGTTACTTACGTCAGTTTACATAGTTTTGAAACGTTAAATTTAAACTTGATTCATTAATACCATGTATGTTCTAATTATTACCAACACTTGAAATGACTTCTATCATTATACTAAATCTGAATGCCATATCAATCCTAATAAACACCCCTGTTCTAATAAACGCCCCCTACCTCTTTACCGAAAATAATGTATTATCAACTTGCATGAATTCCGGTTTACTTCCCTGGAGGAGGTGGCTCTTTGACACAAGGTCTTCTCGTAAAAGAAATTATTTGCTCATCACATTCTTTCCTTTAAGAGTTGACTGATACTGAGAAGGGAGGCAAAAATAGTAGAGTTACTGCTCTCTCTGAAACAGTACCCAGTCACATACCATAATGACCCTAAAGTTTCAGACACCCTAAAGTCAGACAATTATTGTTCGAAAATTCTTAGAAAGTGGATTTTACACAGGTTAGTGCATCCAAATGGTGCTTAGTGAATGGCAAACTTTGTAGATCCTGATCAAACTGCTCCTCATTGAGGAGCAGTTTGATCTGAGTCTACAATATTTGTTCAGACTTGTCTGTCCGAATATTTAGTGTCATTACGGTAAATTCTGTTTATTAGAAGTACAGTAGAACTTCAGAGGCTCAAAACCCAGAAGGCTCAATCATGGCTGGCTATAGAACTCTTTCCATGGTCCCCAGAGGTCACTTTATATAGAAACCAACCCTGGATGGCTAGAACTACCCTTGGCTGGAACTAATTTTCATGGTCCCAAGCCTGTTCGAGCCAATGAAGTTCTACTGTAGTTTGGCAGTGGCTGAATTCTACTGTAGTTTGGCAGTGGCTGATGTACTACACTTAATGCTCTAAATAATGTGCTGCTTTTGTAAAATGAAACACCTTTGGAGTGTTTATTAGGATTAATACAGTATGTTGATTTTTCAAAAGTGACCCTGATAATATGCATGCAGGCAGGTTGCTATTTGCTAATGCATTTCTGTCTGTCCCAATATCTGGAGACGTAAGAATTTTTTTTTTTTTTTTTTCAAAGTTTCGAAATTGTCGAAAAATGTAACCCTATACCCTATTATCAAATTTCCAAAATTAAAGAAATAATAATCTTTACACCAAAAATAGAAAAAACAAAGTAATTACATAGTTAATACGTCATTAAGTTCTTTTTATGGCTCTATTCACTTAAAAATATATTGTATTTACTCCAAATTTTGAACACAGACTACGTAAGCATAGTAAGTTCTGCCGCAATTTTTATCAAAGCTGAAGATTTCAAAGATTAATTTTCAAGGCCAAGTTGTTTCAAAACTTACAACATTGTTAGTTATGGTGACATTAATTTTTCAAACGAACTATACGTAAAAACACTGCCATTTTTGCCATTATCCCTTTTTTGACCAGTGGACTTGTCCATTCTTATCATTCAGATAATCCCATTTCTAGTTTTAGGGGTTTCTGGTGAATATTTTCACTTTTATTTTACTTTGCATAGAAATTCCTGTAAGCAAACAATGTAGACCCTGATCAGACGCCGTGTTTTGCGGCGTCTGAGCTGGGTCTGCACTGTTTGCTTAATGTCCCCAAAATGGGTATCTGGTCTAAAAAGGGTTATAGGGGCAAATTCTTTCCTTTAAGAGAAAACCCCTTTTAGAAATGATTTCATCTCACAGAAAAACAAACAGGAAGTCACAAAAGGTGTTTCCCTTAGTAACAAGAGCTGTCATCTGACAGCATAGTTTGCCTGAACTTGTGCTGGCCCATGACAAAGGCATTGTTATAATGTGACCTTGCCTTGAAGGTCACTGTGAGGTGTGGTTTGCCTTACATAAAACTTCATGCAAGCATGTCCATGTATTATTAAAATATTTATCAACAAAAGCTTTAAGATAAAATTCTATATCAATGACCTTGACTTCAAGGTTACCCGGTGGGGTTGGGGAAGTATTTTGTAAAACATCAAGTCAGTATCTAACACTAGTTCAAGTATAAACTAAATCCGTCCCAAGCATTATGGAATCGTATGCCATCAGAAGACTTTCACAGAATCCCAAATTTCTAAATAAATGACCTTTAACCACAAGGTCACTGAGTGGTATGGGGGTAGTTATCTGTAACACTTGGACCAATATCTGATAACTACAGTGCAAGTATCAAAAGAATTAATCCATTAATGATTTAAGGAAACATGGGTCAAAACACCTGAATCGGGCAAAAAAACAAGAAATTTCTAAATCCATGACCTTGACCGCAAGGTCGTTGAATGGGGTAGAAAACTTTGGACCAATATCTAACTACAGTGCAAGTATCAAAACAATCCATCCATGGGTCAAGAAAATACTAGTATGGGTCTTTAAAAAAAATTTAACCAAAACATCCAATGAGGACTAAAAATTGAAAATTTCCAAGTCCATGACCTTGAACTCAATGTCACTGAGCAGGGTGGGGTTGGTATTCTGTAGAACTTTGGACAAATATCTAACTACAGTGCAAGTAGCAAAAGAATCCATCCATAGATTAAAGAGATATGAGGCCTTTAAAAACCTTTAACCAAAACATCCAATCCTGACACCGACACGGACCCCGTCACTGACGCTGACACGGACGCCTGGGTGAAAAAAATAGCTCTTCCTGAACTTTCCTTCAGGTGAGCTGAAAATGGTATAAAAACATGGCAATGTACCCATACACTTTAAAGCAAACTATGTTTTTGCCGAGATGGGACTGCATGTGCCTTTACGCCAGCCTGGGCACACAGATAACGTGTCTACCTTAAAACAATTTTTTTTCCAACACTGGCTCTCTGGGTTCCCATACCATGTCAACATTATTATTCTAATATCAATGTCACACTCATTTCCATATAGATTTTTCAATAGAAATTAATTTCCTCTTGTAAACATTCAGAAATTTTTCTATGACATACTGTTCAATTACAAAGGAGAAGGGAAGTTCAGAGAAATCGATACTTTCATTTTTTTGTATAAATAGTACAGCCTACATTAAAATCACCATGATCTGCCTGCATACAGGATAGCTTGCATATTAGCATCTTGCTCATCACATAAACAAAAGCTTTTTATCATATGATAACACATCTGACAGTGTAATAAAGCCATGCATTAAAAGCGATAATCAACTAGTGGATTAAATGTGCAAATTACGTCTTAACGTTATGCTTTGACATCCATTAAAAATGTCGCCTTTTCTAATGGTGAAATTGTGACGTTTTAGTGCAAAATTGGCTAATAAAATGCGATTTTAGAGTCACATGATTTAAACTGAATCTTGCTTTTGTGTTCCTGTATTAATGAATTTATTTAACTCGTTGGGGAAAATCGATAAGATGCTTGGCATAGTCTCGCATCTTATATTTTTTCCCAACTGGTTTAATAAATTCAATAATATATCGGCACTAATGTAAGATCCTCAATGTACATGACTATAAAAGATGCTCCACCATTGCAACCCTATTTGACTGTCTTTATTCCTGAACAAGGGCCACCAACAAGCTAGTATATAGCAATGACTGGCATTTTGAGACAGCTTTCTGAGTCTAGGCTGAGATAGCAGGCCGAGACAGAAAAATCTAAGACACCTCTAGAAAGGGATATTCTTGTCCTATGGGTGAGAAAGGTTCATCCTGTATATTAGTCTCATGCTGGTGCTTCCACTCTGCATCAATAACAGCAATAACTGCACAGTCTTGTAAGAGGTACTCTCATGAAGGCGGTATTACTGGTTGGCTTCGGTATTTACAGGTACTGCATTTCTTACATTGTTGACTGAGAGCTTCTATTCTTCAGCATGCTAATTTAGCTTTTGACAGCATGATTTTGACTGATTATTATATAGAATGTGACCGTGCCATGACATGGTGGCAAAATATACACTTGATATGTGAAAATGAACAAAATGTGTTACATTTAATAAACAGTATTCTGGGAATTAATTTTCTTAATCAAAATCAAAAGGGTCCTCCCTATGAAAGGTGTAACAATGCATTGTTTCATTTAGCGGTTTTGACAGTCAGGCAATAAATCTAGGAAAGGTCAGGTATTCTTGGAATTAATTTTCTTAATCAAAATCAAAAGGGTCCTCCCTATGAAAGGTGTAACAATGCACTGTGTCATTTAGCGGTTTTGACAGTCAGGCAATAAAGCTAGGAAAGGTGCTTGTAAAACACTATGCCCCTAACCATATGCCTGACCATAAAAGAGAGTGGTCTGTGCTAAAAATATTCACGGAAATTGTTCAAAAGTTTATCAGTCAATCTACTTATCATCTCCAATCAGCTGACTAATGCCCCATGCGCAGTTTGCTTACGTAAGTATATTTGCATATAAGTTAATTTGCTCACATGAGTAAAAGTTACCTGGATAATGCTCTGGGTTTGAATAACCTACTTACGTAAGCAAATTTGCTTATGTATGTATTTGCGTTTACATGACGAATTTACTTACGTGAGTAAAATTTGCATATATGCAAAAAATACTTACGTGAGCAAATCTGTGCATGTGAATGGGGCATAAGTTTCAAGCCCCCTAAGCTCAAATATTGTACTGATCAAGCTATCTTGCTGACATGTATAAACTGCTGAAATTTGGAATGGGATATAACTAAAAAAAAACTGACTGAATTTGTAAAAGAAAACTAGAAAATTTAGTGTCTGTAAGACACAGGTGATGCCTCTGTGCTCCCCATTAACCTTTGCAACCCCCCAACCCCCAACACACACACACACACACACACACACACACATACACCATCACAAACTCAAAGAAGTGTGTGCCTAGTCTCAAAATTGATTTAGTCATAACTGTAGAATGTGTGGGTCTTGAGAACACTAGGTTGTTTAATACCTAAACTGTTGAACAAAGACAAAGAATTTCTAAGTTCCAAATCCCGCAAATTTGCTAAAAACAAATTTTCTACCTTAAAACATCTTCATGTACATCTTTATTATGTCTGTAACATATGTGCTGTTTTCATCACTGGTGCTTAACTCTTTAAGCCCCAGTGACGCAATTAGCAAAATTTGCAAACAGCGTAGATCCTGATGAGGCGGCTCATGATGAGCCGCCTCATCTAAATCTACATTGTTTGCCCTCTAGTTTTTGAATTCTCAATATAAAAAGTCTTGGACAAGGCATTTTTTTAATTTTTGCAGACGTAAATTTTGTCGTCTGCTTTTTGGTGCTGAAAGAGTTAGAGTGTTAATTGCTTGCTCAGGGTTTGCAAAAGCATCAATTGTGGCTAAAGGATGCAAACTGATACCAAACAAATTTCATGGCAACCAGACAACACAGAAACATTTTTTTCAAAACTTTCAATTGTCAACAGAACATGATCTTTTATAAGGAACTTCCAAATTACTGAAAAAAATCCAAAACTTGGAAAAACTGTAATGAAACAGTTTGATTTTCTAGGAGCAGTCTGATCTTGGTCCACACAGTTTGTTAACTCCTCCACATGTCCTGATACTTGAAAATCTAGTTTTATGGTATTTCATCACAAAGTGTTTTGTCTAATTATAACTACACTAAACAAATCAGTCCCTTCTCTGCTTAGCGGGTGTAACCACACCTATGGTATCTAAGCAACCATTATAAATAATATCAAAACAAGTTATATGCACTATTTTTTCTTGCCACTTTTTCCTGGTATGAGAGTTTAACCCTCAAAGTGGCAAAAAAGAAAAGAAAGGAGCGTTCAACTGTTAGAAAAATTGTTTACTGAAATTGTTTTGAATACCCTAATGTGCTTAAATGCTAGGACACCAAAAAACATTAATTTTCCATTTGGGACAAACGGAAAATTTATGATTTTAGGTGTCCCAATACTTAAAGGCCTACTGAACTGTTTTACAGAACAGAACAGAACAAATCTTTTATTCAGCAATAAATCTCAGGCCACTCTCAGGTGGCATAAGAGAAAAAATACAGCAAATGTGAACATGCTAGCAAGCATAAAACAACGGCAACATTTCATGACTTCCGCTGATTCAAGAAGGCAGTTGTCAGTTACTGGTGAATATATTGCACTTAGTACTGTTTAACTGCTTAGGAGGTCTAAGCCAGTCCAGGAATAGTGTGGTTAGGTTAACTGACCATCCCGACAAGACCATAGCTGTTTATCGTGGGCGTTAAGCAATAAAACAACAACATGTACCAGGAAATCAAACAAGCCTCTCTCTTGAGAAAATGGCAGATAAGCTGGAGGTGCTGTCGTACTCTATACACCTTCAGGGGGCACAATCGTGGCATTCCTGCTCCAGGGGGACTTCTCTTAAAGGAAAGAATTTGCTCCCAGATCAACTCCTATCAGAAAGGCTTTTGCTCCAAGATCAACTCTAACCAGAAAGACTTTGCTCCTATACGAGCAAATTCTTTCCTTTAAGAAAGAATTTGCTCCCAGATCAACTCCTATCAGAAAGGCTTTTGCTCCTAGATCAACTCTAACCAGAAAGACTTTGTCCTATAGGAGCAAATTCTTTCCTTTAAGAGTTTATCTATATCTACAAGCAAATTCTTTCAGGTAAGAGTTTATCCCAATTACTGGAAAGAATTTGCTCCTAGATCAACTCTTACCAGAAAGACTTTGCTCAAGAAGCAAATTCTTTCCTTTCAGAGTTTATCCGAACTCTTACCGGAAAGAACTTGCTTTTCTAGAAGCAATTTTTTTTTTCCTTTAAGAGTTGACCCCAACTCTTATTGGTAAGAATTTGCATTTAAATCAACTCTTACCAGAAAAGAATTTGCTCCTCTAGGAGCAAATTCTTTCCTTAAAGAGTTGATCTTAAAGGGAGGCAAAAATGAAAATGGCAGAGTTGCTGTCCCTGAAAATGTATACATTCAATTTAAGACAGGTTTTATCATGAAACAGCTTCTCTTAAATTACTGAGTACGCAAGAACGACATGAAATGATGACAAATGAAGAAGATGCAAGACAGTATAAGCACTAAATTAATATGCAGTGGAATTCTGCACTTATTAGACAAGATAATAAAAGACTGTACTCGAAACTGTCTCACATAAAAATGCAAGGTTGCCCAGTGAACTGACGTCATGTCTGAATTTCCTTATAGACTATTTCTATCATCTGTCAAATCATGTCTATTGTAAGTAAGCATTATTCATGTAACCATGAACTGAAAAGCATAAATATAGTTAAAGCCAGCTTCCTCATTACAGCAAAGTCAAAGTATATCATGATCACATGTCTTACCATATTTATCCTAATAAATGCCCCTTCTATAATAAATGCCCCCTTCTTCTTTTCAGAGAATAATGTTATATTATCTAGCATGAAAACCTTGTTTACTTCTCTGGATTGGGTAGCACTCTGAAATGGGGTCTACTCTTAAAGGAAATAGGAGCAAATTCTTTACTTTTAATGTTGAACCTCACCCCTACTGAGAAGGGAGGCAAAATTAAGAGTTATTTCCACTTAAAGTATACCCATCCATCTTATACTGTTTATTAGAAGTATTTTGGCAGTGGCTGATTCATTACAATTTAGGCTCAAATGAATGCCCCCCTTTAGTAAAATGCAACACCCCTGGGGATTAATATGGTAATTAGGAAGCCAAAAATCTTAAATCTGAAAAACGTTAGCTATATCTCAGGTCTTATGAAGGCTGATTTTAATGTTGTAAGTTGCAGTTATCTCATCCTAATGTCCTTTGTCTGAAGCAACTGTCACGATTTTAAGAAATGAAGGCAGTAACTGTTACCAGAAGACTTGAGAAAGAAATCTCATGGGTCTTGCTTACAATGTGATCTAAAACATTTCAGATTCATCAACAACAGATAAACCCAAAATGACTGAAATACGGGTGAAAGGGCCATAAAACCTCAAGCCTCCTTCCATGCATAAGACTCTGCTGAAGATACAAAAGCGGTATGTTAGAATATAATACAGTAGGACATTATACCACCCTTACCAGAAAATGCCAACTTTAGCACAAAATTTTACGCAATGAGCAAGGTCTACACTGATAAGGATGGTATAAAATAGTTATACTATGGTTTGTCCCCCTATACAGAAAATAATTCACTCACTAGAGCTCATGGATTATCTCCTTGTACAGGTGGACAAACCATTGTATAACTATTACATATAGCAAGCAAAGCTACTAAAACAGCCAATCTCAACTTCTATACACAGAGCAAGCTTGTTTCTAGGTCAAGATTGACTGCTTTTATATGGAATTAGAGAGCTGGGATTTACTGCTTGTGATTGAGCTGACTAAACATCACAGTCCAGTGACGCATGTATGGGTAAGAGTACAAGAATTCTACGGAAAGCCATGTCGCACCTGCCTTGTGCTTCCACAGCAGTAAAGACTATAGTAGAAAGAGAGTGAATGAGAATTGGACTAAAATGCTAGGGTTGACACAATTTTGGATGTAAAATTTTACTAAGTCAGTAGAGCGTGAAATATAGGTCAATGCTAGGTATAACTGCAACATCCCTCATGAACATTCTAAGAAGAAATTTTATGCCAGGTGTGATGACTGTAGGTATCATACTTTGAGACAAAAGGACCAAAACCCTAGGGTTGACACCATTTTGGATGTAAAATTTTACAAAGTCAGCAGACCATGAACTATATGTCAAGGGTAAAATTAATTGAAACAGCCCTCAAGAACATTCTACAAAGAAACTTGATGTCAGGTTTGATGATTCTAGGTATCATGGTTTGTGAGAAATGGACTTAAAGCTAGGTTGACGTAATTTTGAATATAAAATTTTATGAAGTCAGCTGACCATAAAATATAGGTCAAGGGTAAAAATAAGAGCAAAAGCCCTCAAGAACATTCTAAGGAGAAGTTTAATGCCAGGTTTGATGATTGCAGGTATAATAGTTTGTGAGAAATGGACTTAAACACTAGGGTTGATGCTAGGGTCTAACGTAATTTTGAATATAAAATTTTACGAAGTCAGCAGACCATGAAATATAGGTCAATGGTAAAAATTACAGCAAAAGCCCTGCCCTCGAGAACATTCTAAGAAGAAGCTTTTTAATCCCACAGCTGATGATTGTAGGTATCATAGTTTGCAAGAAATAAACGTAAACGCTAGGGTCAACATAATTATTGACAGACGGACGGTCTTATGGATGGACGGACGAACGGATGGACTGACGAATGGACAGACGGAAAAGTGAACTCCTATATCCTACCTTGCTAAAGCAGGTGCGACAATAATCCACTGCACTGGGGTAAATTTGGTTTTCTTACACTAGTGGCCATAGAGGCAGTGTGGGTTAGAGGACCACTGTACCTTGGGCACATAAATGAAAGACAAAGCCCAGCACTCTCCTTTCACTACCTTATTCTCCCCTGATTCGAAAAAGTTGCCTACTTACTGCTGTGATTGACAGAGTTTTCAGGTCGTCAGTTGACCAAAGGCAGTATTAGAACCTGGTTTGAAGTATAAAATCCAAACACAAGCAGTACTTGCATTGAAATCTCACCTTAACTGTAACTCTTGACACAAAGTTTGCCTTTCATAACACAGAGATGAAGCTGCCAGTCACCCATGCTGCAGTGTAGCTCCCTGCTGGTACCTGTTCCAACTCCTACAAAAAACTGATACAAATAAACATTACTATAAACACACCGGGTAGGTGGCAATCGAAAATCTATTAACAATCGATTCACGCAGATCAAAAACCGTTAGAAACAGCGTTTTCGATTGCAAATTGGATCAAAAAACGTTAGAAACAGCGTTTTCGATTGCAAATTGGCAAACAGCATTTTCGATTGCAAATTGGAACAAAAATTCTTAGAAACAGCATTTTTGGTTGCAAATTGGCGACAAATTTGCAATCGAAAACACTGTTTCTAATGGTTTTTGTTCCGCATTCGTCGACTGCATAAGCGTTTTCGATTGCCGCCTACCTGGTGTGCTAACATGGTATCAAATGTTATAGTTATATGATGGGGTTTCCCTTCTCTAGAATGACCCAAATACTGTATTAACCCTATTTAATGCCCCAGGGGCATTGCATTTTATGAAACCGATTGTTATTTAGAGCCTAAACTCATTGAGTAGCAAATCAGCCACTGCTTCTAAAATAATGGTACTAAAGTGAATCAATATACTTGAAGAGGAAACAATTCCACTAATTTCCTTTTTTGTTTTGCCTGCCATCTCAATAGTGGAGCAGGGGGGTGGGGGTGGTCAACTGCAGGAGCAAACTCTTATCTTCAAGAGTAGATCCCATTTCAAATAGCTACTTCATCCAGAGAAGCAAATGGGAATTCATGCAACCTGATATAACATTTTCAGAAAAAAACGGTAGGTGGTGTTTATTACAGCTGGGGCATTTATTAGGATTAAAACAGTAACTATCGGTAAACAAGTTTGGTGCAATACTGATATAAAACAATGGCTCTTGCACTCTGCAATGTTCCTAATTTCCCTCTATCATTGAGAAGTGTTTTCATTAAATTTTTCTTTAACACTTTCAGAAATATGCTCGGGACAAATCAAAGTGTGAAAGATAGGATCACGGATGGACAGATGGATGGCCAGACAGGGTATCTTTATGTTCACTCTTTGGGCAGCATGGAAAACGTGACAAACAGTTGTTAGCTAAAACACTTTTCTCCACAGACATGTACTGCCCAACATTATCTGTAATGCTTTTTACTCAGAACTTCATTTTACATAACACTTATTACGAAGCACAGCCTTCACCAGAAAGTCTAGTTATGTGGACAACATTCTTGGTTTGGCAGCTTGCTGACACCTTTGACATTTTTTTTTTTTTTTTTTTTTTTTCACTTCTTATCACCTGCAAGAGAACATGTATCAAGGGGCTGCTACTTTTTTAAGTTTTGAAGTTTTGAACCTTAACTATAGCCTATACAGTAAGTACTTCACAAATATTGGGTTTATGTACCAAATTTCTTATAATAAGTGCTCCTTCACAAGTAGATGCCCCAGCTCACTTTTGCCATGAAATTTTTTTGCTAAATTCCAGGAAGAATGGCTTTACACCTCCAAACTATATTATATAGAGCCCAAATTTTATCTCAAGAAAATAATTTATAGGACTTCTGAATTGCAAAACCCCAGCATGTTTATTTGAATTTCTTTTATACTTTTCAATGAATTATAGAGATTTCTTGGTGAAATCGAAACTGATAATCTCACTGTTTCAAACAGTGAAATTATCACTTTAGATTTCACTGTTTTCAAAAAATAGGATTTTCGTTAAATAGTCTCATTTATTTGTTGATTAATTGGCTAAACGTTATCTGGCTTGACTTAAATTACATCACACATGTTTGCATGTCATCACGTTGTTAATGACGTCACTTAAAGCGCCAATGTAACATTTTAATGCACACCACGTCAGGCCGCTTAAGTGTCCTATCGGCATTCTTTCTTAGCAAATTTCTTGAGATTTGTTTGTCTAAATGAAATTTCAAGCTATTTTTCAGTTGCAAACTATGTTTCCAACCCATATCATACCCAGTAAACATGCTGGAAGCATCATATTTGACCAAAATGGCTAGAAAAAAAGTTGTGTCTCTGTCATGATGGCTGACACATTGGAATATTTACATTCTTGGTGTATTTACAGAAAAGCCCTGTAGTAAACCATTGGAACGTAATGTAGTTTACATTCAGAAAATTACATTGAGACACGCGACGTCAATGACGTAAAAATAAACAATGGCTCTCTACAACCTGATTGGACGTCAGCAACGTCATGACGTCATGCATGCCGTTCTGCTGTTTGCAGAAGAAACTGCGTGTACATGTTTGACTTCTTTAATTTCAGCGCTTATACAAGATTTTTCATGAAAGACTTGATTAAAACGAATGTAAATATAAGCAATGAACTTAATTTTTCTGATGTTTATCGAAGTGTAAACTACATTGGGTCACTAGCAAAGTTTACATGAACCCCTTCGGGGTTCATTCACTTTGCACGTGACCAAATGTAGTTTACACTTCGATAAACCTCAGAAAAATGAAATTCATTCCTTAAATAAAGTGATTTTGCTCAATTTTAAAGCATAAAAGAAACAGAAAATTAGACTATTTCAGTGTATTAAAGATCGATTTTTGTTTCACTCATGAAACTTTGCCACTCGTGTAAATACTGCTTTTGGTGTTCATTTGGTGAAATAAAAATCAATCTCATACTGAAAAAGTCAAATATCCTCTATATTGTAATTTATTTTTAAAGCTGCTTTAAAATTAAAACTGCCACGCACCCCCAAAACTAGACAATCACTAAAGGTGATGAATGCCCCCACCATATGCCTCACTAGAAAAGTAATGTGTTAAAACATATTTGTGTGAAGTTACATCAAAATCTGTCAATAAATAAAGGTGCTAGAGGGATGACTGAGTTTTTCTTAAAAATAGCAACTGTGACCTTGACCTTGGAACTACAACCCTGAAAGGTTTACTTGTCCAAGATATTGTCATACTTAATATATGTGTGAAGTTCTATCAAAATCAGTTAATAAATAAAAGCGCTAGAACCATGACAAAGATTTACATGTACCTATTATAGCATCGGTGACCTTGACCTTGGACCTACAATGAAACGTTAATTTGTCCCAGATATTGTCAAGCTAAATATTTGTGTCAAGTTATGCCAAAATCATTCCAGAGGGATGACAGCATATTTTCTGAAATAGCAAATATGACCTTGACCTTTACCCTGAAATTCTGGATCACGAACTTGTCCAAGATATTGTCACACTAAACATTTGAGTGAAGTTACATCAAAATTGTCAATGAATAGAGGAGTAGAGGAATCATAAAGTTTTTTCTAAAAATAGCAACTGTGACCTTGACCTTGGACCTGCGGTGCTGAAACAGTAATTTATTCAAGATATTGTTATACTTAACATTTATGTGAAGTTACATCAAAATCGATCTATAAATGAAAGCGCTGGAGCAATGCCCTAGTTTTTCTGAAAATAGCAACTGTGACCTTTACCTTCATCCTACAAACCTGAAATGCAAAGTTGTTCGAGGTACTGTCATACCTTATAAAGCTGTGATGTAATACCAAAATCTGTTAATAAATGAGGCCGCAAGAGCAACGATAAAAGTAAGATTGTATTTAAGCTATGGAAATATGGTCAAAATATGTATGTTATTCAAGGGGACATAATTCTGCAATAAAGACCTGACTGAAAAATCTGTTTCCTTTATGCACATGTTCAATGCAAGTCTGAACTGTGTTGCAAGTTTCAAATCCCTACATCAAATACTATTGGAGGAGTTGCAGAGACAAGAACAGTACTACAAAGTGTGAAATATGGTCAAAATATGCACGTCATTCAAGGGGATGTAATTCTGCCATAATGACCTGAATCAAAGTTTTGTTTCCTTTATGCACATGTTCAATGCATGTCTGAACTGTGTTACAAGTTTCAAATCCCTACATCAAATACAATTGGAGGAGTTGCAGAGACAAGAACAGTACTACAAATGTGAAATATGGTCAAAATATTTATGTTATTCAAGGGGACATAATTCTGCAATAAAGACCTTAATCAAAATTCTGTTTCTTTTAAGCACATGTTCAATGCATGTCTGAACTGTGTTGAAAGTTTCAACTCCCTACATTAAATACTGTAGGAGGAGTTGCGGAGACAAGAACAGTACTCAAATGTGAAATATGGTTATAATATGTATATTATTCAAGGGGACATAATTCTGCAATCAAGACCTTAATCAAAGTTCTGTTTCCTTTATGCACATGTTCAATGCATGTCTGAACTGTGTTGCAAGTTTCAACTCCCTATATCAAATACTGTAGGAGGAGTTGCGGAGACAAGAGCAGTACTCAGATGTGAAATATGGTCAAAATATGTTTATTATTCAAGGGGACATAATTCTGCAATAAAGATCTTAATCAAAGTTATGTTTCCTTTATGCACATGTTCAATGCATGTCTGAACTGTGTTCCAAGTTTCAGCTCCCTGCATCGAATACTGTAGGAGGAGTTGCGGAGACAAGAACAGTACTACAAAGTGTGACATACGGACGTACGTCCGTATCCACGGACCGACAAGGGCAAAACTATATGCCCCTCCCCACTTCGTGGCGGGGGCATAAAAAAGAAATGCTGGCAGAATGACAAACAGTGCAGACTCTGATCAGACTGCAGTCTGATCAGAGTCTACACAGTTTCCTCAGGCAGTCACATACAAATTATTAGAGTCACTACACGAAAAGATGACGGCAGTCCATTGGGAGTCAAAGTAATTAATTTCATTATAAGCAAGTCAGCAGAAAAGATCACTGCAAACATCTACGTGCTTGCTTTAGGTGACTTGGTGCAGTGCCATGTTTTTCCACCATTTTTCAAAAGGGAAACAACTTTTTTTGACTTCCTGTTTGCTTCCCCGGACAACAGAGCCCTACCAAAAAGGGGTTTTCTCTTAAAAAGAATTTGCTCCTTTGGGAGCAAATTCTTTTCTTTAATAGTTGACCCCTATTGGAAAAGGAAACCAAAATAAAAAAAAATGACAGAGTTACTTCCCCTGAAAGTGTATCCCTTAAGTGTGCTACAGTGTCAGCTTGACTGTGCTTTAATTATATATATATTTAAAAGATATAATTATCTTTCTTATAAATTTTCTTTGAACTCTATAGCACACCATCTTTGCTGTGTTAAGCTTATATAATGCCCTGATAAGAGCAGGAGCTTTGGTCGCTCAGTGGGTAGAGCCTCTGAGCCTGCTGATGTAGCAGTTCAGGGGTTGTATTTATAAAACTATTTAAGTCGTTGCTATGCTGTTGCTAAGGGGGAGGGCTGTAACTAATGTTGCAAGAACTTGTAGCCCAACCCCATTGTATAAAAGGCAATAAAATATGTTTAATCTAATCTAAGGCCAAATTTCTATGAAGGAAATTCCCTACAACTATGAAATTTGCTCTGGAGGAACAGTCTTTTTCATATTTTCCCCATTTTCAAACAGGGGAAGAATGTTCAAAACTTCCTGTCTGCGACCTCCCTGGGTTACATCACCCTTTCCAAATGGGGTCTACTCTTGAAGGAAAGAATTTGCTCTTAGAGGAGCAAATTCATTCCTTTCAGAGTTGACCTCCCTTAATAATGGAGACAAAATTAAAACCTGCAGAGTTGCTTCCCCTGAAATTGCACCCATTTATCTTGATTGAAATAAAACTAATTACATGTATGTCTCACCATGGTATCCAATAATGCACACCCCGTCAACCTCATACGTAAGTTGTTACTATAAGCTCATGCCGACTTATGTGGGAGGATAAAACAGGATCAACTCGTTCACCTGCAGAAGAAAAATTAATTGGAAAAAAATATAATAATGAGGGTCATTCAATATATAACTACAGCCTCACAACTTCATTTCAATAAATGAAAGCTACTTTCACCAGATTCAATTGAAGAGATCATCAAAAATCTAGATTTGTCTTAGAAGACAGGTCTAAATTTTTGGGATTGTTTCAGTAACAGAAAAAAACATCAACACTATTACTTCAATGGCTCAAACCCTGATGGCCCGTTAATCCTGTCTGACTAGAACTCCTTTGTGGATCCCTTGAGGTCAGTCATATTGAAACTTACCCAGGATGGCTAGAACTACATTTGGCTGTAACTAATTTTCATAGACCCAAGCCTGTTTGAGCCAATGATGTTCTACTGTAATAACAGAATTAATACAACTAATTTACATACCCTATTTATCCAAATAAATGTCCCTGCTATCATAAACGCCCTCTGCCTGGCTTTTCTGAAAATAAAGTTATATTAATTTGCATGAATTCCTGTTTGCTTCTCTGGATAAGGTAGCTCTTTGAAAAGGGTCAAACTCTTAAAGGAAAGAATTTGCTCCTACAGGAGCAAATTCTTTCCTTTAAGAGTTGAACCTTACTAAAAAGAGAGGCAAAAATAGAAGAGTTGCTTCCTCTGCAAGTATACCCGTTCACTTTAAAAGTATTTATTAAAGGGATTTGGCAGTGGCTGATTTACTACAAGTAAGGCTCTAAATAATGTCCCCCTTTTTTTGTAAAATGCAACACCCCTCTACTCTTCTTTCAGAGTAGACCCCGTTTCAAAGAGTTATAAAGAGAAGTAAACAGGAATTTATGGTAGTTAATATAACATTATTTTCATGAAAGAAGCAGGGGGCATTTATTAGAGCAGGGGCATTTATTAGGATCAATACAGTACTGTGGTAATGCCAGGGATCAAGCAAGAGATCTGAATGATGCAGAGACGTTTTCTGCCTTTAGGGAGAAGTTTCTAGGTATCTTTCACCCTTGCCCACATTCTCTCCTTCAGCTTAGAAAAGGATGTAAAATCGTATGTCCATCTTGATACTGTAAAGATTTCAAGCACTTGTTTAATTAAGAGGCGTCTAATCTGATTAGACCAATAAATACTGTTAGCACCGCAAATATTGAGAGAGCAGTAGCAGTCTGAAGAAAGGGTAGTCTGACATGAGTCTGCACAGTTTTCCAGTCACCCAAAAGAAGGGGATAATTTTCCATATTTGTCCATAAAATATATATTGTGACTCCCTCATCAGAACAATCTCATCGAGACAGTTCTAATGAGGACCCAGGGGTCACAACATGTTTCTGTAGAGAAGTAAGAACAATTATCTCTGAATTATCCCTATTACCCATTCTTTTCTGGAGCTCTGTCACCCATCTTTTTGTTGTTTTTTAAACATCCTAGGAGGTGAATGGCTATACCTTCAGGGGTACCAACTCTATACCATTTCCATTTTTGCTGAGGTGAATGGCTTTTCTTTCAGGGGAACCAACTCTGTACCATTTCCATTTTTGCTGAGGTGAATGGCTATACTTTTAGGGGAACCAACTCTATACCATTTCCGTTTTTGCTGAGGTGAATGGCTTTTCTTTCAGGGGAACCAACTCTGTATTCTTCAAGGGGAACTAACTCTGTACCATTTCTATTTTTGCTGCGGTGAATGGCTATTCTTTCAGGGGAGATAACTCTGTACCATTTCCATTTTTGCTGAGGTGAATGGCTATTCTTTCAGGGTGAACCAACTCTGTACCATTTCCATTTTTGCTGAGGTGAATGGCTGTTCTTTCAGGGGAACCAACTCCGTACCATTTCAATTTTTGCTAAGGTGAATGGCTATTCTTACAGGGGAACCAACTCTTTACCATTTCCATTTTTGCTATGGTGAATGGCTATTCTTTAAGGGGAAATAACTCTATACCATTTTAATTTTTGCCTCTCTTCTCATCGGGGTCCAACTCTTAAGGTAAAGAATTTGCTCCTTGACCCTCTTGTGATTTATCCAACAGGAAATCAAACAGTTCTTCCCCTTTGTAAAAATGGCAAAACAACGTGAATGCAGCCATTTGACATGCGCACATCGACCAAGCAACAAATGCATTACAGGAGGTGGTAGATTTATTAGAACTTCAATGCCTCAAACCCTAATGGCTTGCTAGAACTTGTTCTTGGGTCCCTGGAGGTCAATTTATACAGAAACTAACACTGCTTGGCTGGAACTACCTTTAGCCGGTTTGAGCAAGCAGTATCTGGGTGTTTTAACTGATATGCTTATTGCTGTAAATTCTGTCTTTATTTCTAAGTACCCATAACAACTTCTGATTCAAAACATTTTGAAATCTTCGAAAGATCATAAATACACACTAATTGACTCCTAAGAATTACTGCGCCCTCATTTCCTGTAATTACGGAATTTTCTAGGAATAGCCGTGATTCAAAGTCATCCCTGATTTTTTCGCTGATCAGAAGTGAGATTAATTGCCGCAGCAACAGTGACGAAAATAGCATAATCTGCAAACAGCGTAGATCCTGATGAGGTGGCTCATAATGAGCCACCTCATGTGGATCTACACTGTTTGTTCTCTAGTCTTTGAATTCTCAATATGAAATGTCTTGGACAAGGCGTTTTTTAAATCTTTACAGACATAAATTTTGTCGTCTGCTTTTTGGTGCTTAAAGAATTAACTGCTGCAACAACAGTATAACTGAAGATTTTGTTTTGTCTAATAAGGTATACAGCTACTGTAAAATTACTATGCAATCGGACTGAAATATATGAGAAAATATTGAATTTATTTAGTTACAAGAAAGGACCTTTTCCGCGGCGCAGCCGAGTATAAATCCAGTATTGTTCCACTTTACAAAAGATTTCATTGGGCAAATAACGCATATGTCAAAATTTAGCCAATAATATCAAAGGTCAATGAATATTTAATCTTTTTTTTCCTGCATACTGCACTGAGTGAATACAAGCACTCTGTCAGCTATTAATTCAAAATGTTTCTCTTGTTTGTAAATTTACAATAGAAATTTTATCATAAACAGATGCAGATATTCAACACTTTCTTTTTTTTCATTGAAGATCTACTTTCAATTTCTACTTTCAATTTGATACACACAAACAAACAGTGCATCATGTTGATAAATGTTTTTAAATCAGGTCAATCTTATGATTGACCGTGGTCCATTTGGAATTCAAAATTGGACAGCTCAGTCTTGAGATAGGTCATTGTTGCTACCTAGTGTCAAAATTATGGTTGTGGTTGCATACCAACATAGCTTACTTGAGTCATATTCATGAAATTTATTGTCAACTCCTCACCTAGAGACATATTACAATATCGTACACACTTCCATTTAATCTGTGCCTGTTATCTTTTTTTAAAGATTTTTCTTGTTTATCTAAAATGATCCCAAACAGCTAAATCAGTCTTGTGTGATTCAGCTATAGATGGAGTTTCCCTTCCAACGACAGATCGCAATTTTTTGGACCATTCTGGAATGGAAACCACTAAAACTGAAGAAAAAAATTAAGCTGACAGAGATCTATTTTATTCTATCCCATAACTAAGAAGAACAGAAGAAGCAGTAGGAAGACAATATTAACAAGTGGGTAGGGATGGACTTTTGCAAAATTTAAAAACTAATGCCTTGTCCAAGTTATATCATATTGAGAAATCAAAGACTAGAGGGCAAACAGTGCAGATCTTACTCTATCCCATAACTAAGAAGAACAGAAGACGTAGTGTGAAGACAATATTAACAAGTGGGTAGCTAGGGATGGACTGTTGCCATAACTGTCATAACTGTCAACTCTATCCAGGCTCTCAGCCGCCCTAGTTATGCAGGCAAAGTCACTAGGGCCATTGAGAGCCTGACAAGGTGGAATTAGGGATTGCCACAAAGTCATCTGAGGTGCCCCAACAACCATCGAAGGCAATTGGGTGGAATTGATGCAGATCAGACTTGACGATCCTGTATCACTAACCTAAGATCCTGGTTTACAATATGAACTGCAAAATCATCAGCTTCTTTATCTGTTTATGTGGCCAGATTTGTCCAGTGATTTGCAGACTGTCAGACTGCAGAGTATTTGTGAGAATATGAACTTGATGATTGCAATTCTTGTCCCTTCAACGGGGGCATAAAAACAATAGGAGATAATTATTTTAAAACCACAACTTGAACTAATGTTTATTTCAGCAGTGATTCCAGCAGTGGCTGGTAAGATTGTAAAATGTCGATTTTATACAAGTATGCACAATTGTCATGCTCAATTTGCCCACCTGGCAAAGCATAAGCAGATATCAAGTTGAAAGTAAAATTTCAATTACCGCAACTACTCTCAATATTGAGGCATGTTACCAGATTACCGAAAGTGTCCGCTGATCAAATACTGTTACTTGGGTAATATTCGCAACAGTTCAAACTTCGCAGTCGCAGTCACCAAATATTGGGACATGTTACCGAGGTTACCATACGTATCGGCATATCAACTACTGTAAATTGGGTAATATTCAAAATAGTTTAATTTTCATGAAACTTTGCAATTGCAAAGTTTCATGAAAATACAACTATTGCCACATGCTTAGTACGGCTTTTATCATTGCAATGGACCAGTATGATCATAAGTATCCCCTGATCAACTACTGTAAATTGGGTAAAACTTGCAACAGTTTAATTTTCATGAAACTTCGCAATTGCAAAGTTTCATGAAAATAAAACTATTGTGAAATGCCTAGTATGGCTTTTATCATGGCAATGAGCCAGTATGAGAATTGGGAATCCAAAACTGAGAGAATATTTCCTTTTATCACTAATCCAGGTAAATTAACATTCATAAAAGTTTCAGGGTTTACAGGAGCGGCTATAGTGTAGTGGATAACACTCCGGACTACCAACCCAGGGGTCGCAAGATCAATCCCCAGCTTCTCCGGTCTTTCGGATGAGACTCTTACCAAGGTCCCGTCTCCATATGACCTCGTTGTTGGTGGGACGTTAAACCCGAGTTCACTCACTCACTCAATTCAGGGTTTACAAAGTTAGGATGATATTTCGAAATACATTACTAGCAGAATGATGACCAGTGCTGACACTAGCAGAATGATGACCAGTGCTGACACTAGCAGAATGATGACCAGTGCTGACACTAGCAGAATGATGACCAGTGCTGACACTAATCAGATTGCAGACTGATCTAAGGCTTTCAAGTGTTTGCTCATTCACTTTTGTCCCAATATTTGTAAACATTATGGTTCCCAGTATAATTCATCTGTCAAAAGGTAGGACATATCATAAAGGACACATAGATGTTGCAACCTGTGCATGAGTCCCCTAAACAAGTAGCCCAAGGGCAACGACCGCTCACCTGAGTACTAAAATGTAAGCTTCCAGCTCAGGTAGGCTAATAAACAGGCTGCAATTCTATAGGATTCGATGACCCCATGAGGTGTGGCAAGTTTGGACCCCAGGGTTTTGATTGGCAGGATTTATGTAGAGGACACCATACACTGCAACATACTAAATACATAAGCTCTTGGCCCCATTGTAAGTCTATAGGAGCTAATGACCCCCTGGGCGTTGCCAATTTGGGCCCCAGGAGCATGGTTGGCAGGATTTATGTAGGGGACCACTAGACATTGGTACATACTAAATATGTAAGTTCTGGGCCTCATTGTTTCAGAGAAGAAGATTTTTTAACATTTTCCCATTGTAAGTCTATGGGAGCTAATGACCCCCGGGGCGTAGCCAATTTGGGCCCCAGGGGCAATATGTAAGCTCTGGGCCCCATGGTTTCAGAGAAGAAGATTTTTTAAGATTTTCCCATTGTAAGTCTATGGGAGCTAATGACCCCCGGGGCGTGGCCAATTTGGGCCCCAGGGGCATGGTTGGCAGGATTTATGTAGGGGACCACTAGACATTGGTACATACTTAATATGTAAGCTCTGGGCCTCATGGTTTCAGAGAAGATTTTTGAAGTTTTTCCCATTATAAGTCTATGGGAGCTATATGTTGCCATGGCAACCAGAGTTCCAACCCAATCTGCCCTAAAACCTTATGCAGTCAATCCCCCACCCCAACAATGCTACACATACAATTTGATCAAGATTGGCCTGCTGGTGTAGGAGATATTGGTGTTTAAAAGTGTGGACGACGACGACGCCGACGACGCCGACGACGCCGACGACGGACGACGGACCATGGCTATACTATAAGCTCACCTTAACAGGTGAGCTAAAAAAGAGTTTGTCTGTATCACAGGGGTTAATTAAGGTAAATGGGTATACTTTCAGGGGAAGCAACTCTACCATTTTCAGTTTGCCTTCCTTTTCACTGGGGATCAATTCTTAAAGGAAAGAACTTGCTCCATAAGGAGCAAATTCTTTCCTTTCATAGTAGATCCCATTTTGGAACGGTTTAGTCATCCACAGAAGTAAGTCACACTACCGTTAGTTGTTTCCCTTTGAAAAAAAAAGAAATAGTAGGAAAACATGGGGGCACAGATCTCAACACCAAAAATGATCAATGTATTCTTTTTTAAACCAAAAGTAGATCAAGGGATAGCTGGACATCTGAATATTCATGTATGAACCAACAAGAACAAAATATGGTATAAGGAATTCTTACCTGCTAATAAACTCATATTAGAAGTCAACTTCATTCCCACAAAGACTTCATTCAGTTTTGGTGCAAACTTTCAGCTCCTTTTCACATTTGCACACATCATGCCTGTTTCTCAGACTGGTGCCCATTCAGTAACATCATCAATTTTTACTGAAAATATAAGATATTTATTATATGACCACGATGTAAAACACAATTTCACTGGTTGATTCAACGTCATGTGAGGGTCAATATTTTGCTATATTTTACCATCAGTCCTTGAATATTGTTTTTAGCTGACGTCATTTGTATTTTCATGATGTAATGTTGCATGTATGTTAGTGTTAATGGCATAAGGTCATGAGATAATACCATGTAGTACTGTCTTAACTATCAATATGAACTGCATTTATCTTGTCATAATGTAATAAGACATTTACTGACCTTTGTTTTGGTGAATATGCAGTTTTATTGACCTTCCCCTATGCAGTTTTATTGACCTTCCCCTGAGTAAATATGTTATTTGCAGGTCAATAAAAGAGAATATTCACCTCATCAAAGGTCAATAATTGTATAATATTCAACAAAGACTAATTTTTCCAACACAGACATGTAGTATTATGCTAAAAAAAGTTCTTCCAATTAGAAACAAATGAGCTATGACATGACAAATGAAGACTCTGATCAGGCTGGGCGGCTGCCAAGGCTGATCTGAGTCTTCCTTGGGGCATATGCCACTTTGCTGGTTTTGTCTTGTTGCGCTCATTAATATTCAAAGGAATTTTGATAAGTTCTTTGGCCATAACTTACCATTTAATTCAGTTATTAGACTTTTTCCCCTCCAAAACAACCCCAAAAATCTAGATCTGTCTTATAAGACAGATCTAGATGTTTGGGATTGTTTTGAAAAGGAAAACCCATCTTATAGCAGAATTACACAAGACAGGTTTAGTTAGATGTATGTGGTCATTCTAGAGGGGGTGGGCTGGGGAGTGGGTGAGAGGGTGTGTAGGGGGGGCGGAGGACAGGTCTTATAGCAAAATAATTACATTAATAATGTAATATGATGAGACAGTATGGACAAAAACAATTGTGGTATGTTTAGCCCCAGCTTCATGAAGGGTGTACTAAAAAATATACCAGTAATACAGTATATAAGATACTTTTCGCTGTGTTCCATTTTTCCCGTAGTTCGCAGTCACACAGAAACAGCGAATATTAAAGTCGCGAAATAATTTCCTGTTTCTTACAAAGTACCTTCTGTAGAAACAGTGTTCATATATTTTGTTTCTGTTTGCTTCAGTAATTGCTGGTACTTTTCACTTAAGCCAGTTCTTTCATTAACCTGCGTCAGCCCTGCCACAGGTTAATGAACGAAATGGCTCAAGTGATAAAGAAGTAGTTTTGCTTTTCGCGTATGTTGTTAACCCCGAAAATTAACAAGAGCTGTCGCCTGACAGCATAGCTCGCCTGAATTGGTGCTTGCCCATCACACAGCTGCTATGGTGGTGTGCACTCTATGCATAAATCAGGCAAGCATGTCCATAATGAAAACACATTTATAAACAAAAGCTATCTCAGAAATAAGTCTTAAAATAAAAGTAAAATAAAAAAATGAAATGAAATTTCAAAGTCCACAAGCTTGAGGTAAAAAAACTGACGGGTAGGGGGAGGGGGGGGGGGGGGGGGGGGGGGGGGCTATGTGGACTGCTATGCATAAAACTTCAGGCAAGCATGTCCATACTGAAAACACATTTATAAACAAAAGCTATCTCAGAAATAAGTCTTAAAAATAAAATTAAAATAAAAAGAAAATGAAATGAAATTTCAAAGCCCATGAGCTTGAGGTAAAAAAAACTGACGGGTAGGGGGAAGGGGGGAGGGGGGAAGGGGGGAGGGGGGGTTGGGGGGGGGGCTACTAGGATGTATCAAAACCCTGAACCATTATCTAACATCAGTCCAAGTATTAGTATCAACTGAGTCCATCATCGTGGCACTGTGAAATTATGTCTTCATAAATATAAAACTTTAACCAAAATCTTTAAGACAAAATTCTAAGTCGATGACCTTGACTTCAAGGTCATCCAGTGGGGTAAGATAAGGTGTTTTGTAAAAACTCAAAAAAGAGTCTAACATCATTTCAATTATAAACTAAATCTCTGCAAAGCATTATGAATCAGTATGCAATTACAAAACTTTAAAAAAGACAAAAAATTCCCAGGTCCCTGACCTTGACATCAAGATCACTGAGCGGGGTTGGGGTAGTACTCTGTAGATCTAACTACAGTGCAAATATAAAAAGAATTCATCTATGGGTTCAGGAGATATGTGTCTTTAAAAAACTTTAACCAAAACATCCAATCAATAAAAAGACAATGTTCTAAGTCCATGACCTTGACATCAAGGTCACAGAGGGGGGTGGGGGTGGTACCTTCGAAAACTTTAGACCAATATCTAACTTTAGTGCAAGTATCAAAGGAATCCATCCATGGGTTAAGGAGATATTGGGCTTTATAAAACTTTCACCAAAACATCCAGTCAAAAAAAAATACCAATTTTCTAAGTCCATGACCTTGACATCAAGGTCACGGAGTGGGGTGGGGGTGGTACCCTGTTAAACCTTAGACCAATATCTAACTACAGTGCAAGTATCAAAAGAATCTATCCATGGGTTAAGGAGATATAGGTCTTTAAAAAACTTTAACCAAAACATCCAATCCGGACGCCGACGCGGACGCTGACGCTGACGCCGACGCCGTGGTGACAACAATAGCTCTTCCTGAACTTTCGTTCAGGCGAGCTAAAAATGGCGAAAATAAATGTTTATGTTTTTGACCTTTATTAAGTTAACCGCAAAATTTGAACCCTTGGAAATTACCGAGTATACGGTACCACACACCCATATACCATTAAATATTTTGCTGCCTCATTTAAAGGACTAAAAAAATTTACTTTCTGATGCTCATCATGTGAGGAGCTAAAATTGCAGAAAGCATGAAACGTACTGTGAAGAAATTTAGTTTTGCCATAACTCCAGCAATTTTTTCATATATTGCCCAAAACCCCCGCAGTTTTTCACCAGGTATCCATTTCGTTTCAGAGAAACAATGAAACAGTTAAAGTATATAGTAGGTGATAGATACCATAGAGAACCTACGTAGGGAAACACATATCTAAATTTTTTACTATTTTTGTTTACATAATGTGAGTTGATCAAAGCTTGTACTTTTATTTTCTAGGTGGGAATGGCCCGTTTCCCAGGCGTGTTGAGTGGACTGAAAACTGGACACCTGTATCGAATATTACTATATAGATAGATGTGACACAAATCATGTCTACTAGACATATAATTGAGCCACGACACGACAAAACGAACAAAGTAGTTGTGCGCCCAGCGCAGACTCAGATCAGCCTGGGCATCCGCCCAGTCTGATCAGAGTCTTCGCTGTCCGCATGGAGGTAGCTTAGACCCTTAGCTACCCTTTGAGCTCTTAATGAAGAGTCTGATCAAACTGGTCAGATGCCCAGGCTGATCTGAGTCTGCGCTGGGCACACAACCACATTGCTGGTTTTGTCGTGTCGCTGCTCATATACATAATAAAGGATACACAAAACTTCTAGACATAATAAAATCTCCAGGAATCGAAAGACATAAAAGTCATACTTGTGGACTGAAGATATTAGATTAGATAATTGAGCCGCAACACGACAAAACCAACAAAGTGGCATGTGAGCCCAGCAAAGACTCAGATCAGCCTGGGCATCTGCCCAGTCTGATCAGACTCTTTACTAGCACTTAAAGGCTGGCTAAGGGTCTAAGCTAGCTCCATGCAGATAGCGAAGACTCCCATCAGTCTGGATGGATGCCCAGACTGATCTGAGTCTTCACTGGGCGCACATGCCACTTTGTTGGTTTTGCCGCGTCTTATGTTTATATAGACATTGTAACACCTCTATGTATTGAACAACCTTACTAGTAACCTAACCATTTTTGCTAGACTTTTCTGAATTCAACCCTTAAAGTGCCTAAATAACAGACAAAATTTATAGCTGCAAAATTTCAATAAATGTATTGTACAAGCTATATTTTATTCAGAGTTCAAATATCAGAGGGCAAACAGTGTAGATCTAGATGATGTAGCTCATAATGAGCTGCCTCATCTTGATCCACACTGTTTGAAAATTTTAATATTTTTATTACTGGCACATAAAGGGTTAAATTTAGTCAACTTGCCCATGAGATACTGTAAGTTAACACTATCAGCTGAATAATAAATAGTGCAGACCCTGATCAGACTGCTCCAGCAGGAGCAGTCTGATCTTGAACTACACTATTTGCACAGACATGTTTGCCCCAATAAACATTTTTATCAAGCATCAAGATCACAGTCCTTTTGCACTGAGTTTGTTGACTTAATTTTTTCTCTATCTCTCTTTCTTAATGAACTGAAATATACCCACCAGGGAAATCAAGGCTTATTTATTTATTTTTTAAATGAATTAAAATGTGCAATGCAGCAAAATCAACTATTATTATAAACAATAAACATAATCTAATTTGAACATGTTTTTCATCTAATTCTGGTCATCATGAGTCGTTAGACTCGTTACATCATAGTGCATCAACAAGCCTATTGAGTACATGATACTGAAAAGTACAGTTCAACCGGCAATCAGAAAGGTTCCGTATTAATCCTGATGAATGCCCCTGCTCTAATAAATGCCCCCTTACTGTTTCCTGAAAATAACATTAGCTTGCATGAATGCCTGTTTGCTTCTCTGGATGAGGTACTCTTTGAAAGAGGGTCTACTCTTAACGAAAAAATTTGCTCCTCATATCAAGGAGCCAATTCTTTCCTTGATAGTTGACCCTATTTCAAAAGGACTACATTGTCCAGAGAAGTATGTAGAAGTCACAAAAGTTGTTTCCCTTTTGTAAAATTCATTTTATCAGACAGTCAGACTTATTAAAATTTGAAACTATTTGTACAAAAGGCTAAATTCAAAGCTGTCTGTTATACTTTATCAAGGCTGACTAGGGTTTCTACAAGTAACAACAAATAAACAATGATGGAATCACGTCTCTGTCACGTCCATATCTACAATTTGTGTCTCACTTTGAAAGCACTAGCCATTTTTTTTTTCAGATGAACTCCTGCACTAACACTAAATATTAGAACATCCTACAAATTCTCTTAACGGACTTGGGCTATCTCTACTGGTCTTTGAATTTCCATTTGTCTCTCGTGAAATGTTAATATGAACTATTGACAAACAGTGCTAACCCTGATCAGAATGCTCCTTTTTTTAGGAGCAGTCTGATCAGGGTCTACACTGGTTTTCAGACACTCTTGTCTCTATATTTTGTGCACTTAAGGTGAATGGGTACACTTTCAGGTGAAGTAATCCTGCCATTTTCATTTTTGCCTCCCTTCTCAATGGGGGTCAACTCTTAAAGGGAATAATTTGCTCCTTTAGGAGCAAATTATTTCCTTCAAGAGTAGACCCAATTTTGGAAGGGCTTTGTCACCCATGAGAGGAAACAGGAAGTCGCATAAGTTGTTTCCCTTTGTAAAAATGGATGAGAAACATTAAGGTGTATCCACAGACATTAAAGTAAACCATGTACAAAATTTTGACGCTTAAAAGAACATTTGCTCAACACAGCGTTAAAATATGGCGTGAAATAACACTGTGATAATAACATTTCTGCAAAAATGTACGCACTTTACCCGCTTAAATTGATCTTTTATGTGTTAATTCTCAAGACATCGAGACCTATATGCTGAGTGATCATGCAACAGTGTCCGTAAATCAGCTCTTCCCGACGTGATGAAACAGCAAACAACTTCCCATGTTGCAACTGGTGACTTCCTGTGTGAGAGCAAAGTGTGTCTGCAGTCTGAAAAGATCAAGAGAATGACAAGGCTACTGAATACAGGGAAGCTGGATTCAAGTTCTGATAATTATCTAAACTTGAAAGCTCTAAGACAGACTCTATTGAAGGAAGGAACACATCAAATGGGCAAAAGTTATAAGCACAGTCTGTTTTACAATGGGACATCAGACTTTCTACTTATAAAATGAAATGAATGCCCAAAACTGTCCTAGACTCCCAGAATTCTGTGCATTATAAGCTGTGCTTGCTTATGCACAGAAACCCAGGAGACAGGAACTTTTTGTGTACATTTTATATATTACAGTTTTGTTCCTTGAAAATCAATGTACTGGTTAATGAATGAACACTTTAAGCACCAGAGACGAAAATAACTGAATTTCCAAACAGGGTAGATCCTCATGAGGTGACTCATAATAAGCCCCCTCATCTAGATCTACATTGTCTGGCCTCAAATCTTTGAATTCTCAAAAGGATATAGCTTGGACGAAATTCTTTATGAAATGTTGCAGTTTAAATTTTGTAATATGCCTTTTGGTGCTTAAAGGGTTAACAGATGATGCAACCCTGCTCACACCTTCAAAGACTAAATACTAACCCTTACAGCACCAAAAATGCAGACGACAAAATTTCCATCTGCGAAATTAAAAAAAAAATGTTTTGTCAAAGCAATGTCAAACTGAGAATTTAAAGACCACAGGGCAAACAGTATAGATCTAGAAGAGGTGGCTCATTATGAGCCACCTTGTCTTTATCTACCCTGTTTGCAAATTCAACTATTTTCATTTTTGGCACTTTAAGGTCAAAAAATGTTAAAACTTAAAATGAGCCGCGACACAACAAAACCAACAATGTGGTTGTGCGCCCAGCGCAGACTCAGAGCAGCCTGGGCATCCACCCAGTTTAATCAGACTCTTCGTCAAGTGCTTAAAGGGTGGCTATGGGTCTAAGCTACCTCCATGCTGACAGCAAAGACTCTGATCAGACTGGGCGGATGCCCAGGCTGATCTGAGTCTGCGCTGGGCGCTCAACCACATTGTTGGTTTTGTCGTGTCGCGGCTCAAAAATGAGTTTCCATGTTGTTGTTGTTGTTGCATAATTTCTGCCTTTGTAGACACACCTCATATAAATGAGTTGCCATGTTTGTGTTGCACCAAACATAACACATTGTTGCTTAGTTTCCGCTAATCATCATCACAGATCCTGGCACTTTTTAAAATCCCCGGCTTCAATAATTCCACCTCCGATCGTATCTTCAAAATTAATTTCCCTTGCACTGATTTATCTGAAATTGCACTGAAACTCTAAGTCACCAATTTAATTACCATAATTAACTTAACACTTTAAGCACCAGTGACAGAAAACACACAGAATGGTCAAACAGCGTAGATCCTGATGAGATCTACACTGTTTTCCCTCTAGTTTTTGAATTTTTAATATGATATAGCTAGGATGAAACATATTTTGAAACTTTTGCAGATGTAAATTTTTTCGACTGCTTTTTGGCGCTTAAAGAGTCAAATGTTGGGTTCCCTTAAGGTGAATTGATACAACTCTATGTGTTTTTCTGCCATTTCTACAAAGGGAAACAACTTTTGTGACTTCCTGTTTGATTCCGTGGAGAAGTTAGCCCTTTCAAAATGGAATCTACCCATGAAGGAAACTATCTGCATGCAGGGGGGGGGGGGGGGGGGGAGGAGGAAGAGGTAATTCATGTCTTTACCAGCTGAACCCCCTTTGACAAGAGAGGTAAAAATGAAAATGGCAGAATTTCTTTTCCTAAAAGTGTGTCTAGACGTACCATACTCAATTACCCTTATTTAATTAACCTAACCTTTAAACAAGTTGATTTTATTCTATTAAGCAGTGTGTTGAAAAAAGCTGGCAAAAAGTGCAGACACTGATCAGACTGCTCCTAAAAGCAGTCTGATCTTGTTCTTCACTGTTTGCTAATGAACTTCTGCACTAATATTTACAGTGATAGCATCTTGAGCAATTAGTGTAAACACTTTAATTTAGCAAACTTTTGCATTACAATAAAATTCACCAATGTAACAGAAGGACGATACTGTAAAGACTATAACCCATGTGACTCTATATGGCAGTATTCTTCAATTTTTTTCTTCTTGGAAATACAAATCTGCCAAAATTACAAGAGGCCCAAATGGGCCTGATATTGCTCACCCTGGTATTTTGCCACAATCTATCAAAATCTTCTAACAAATGGTCAGCTTCATAAACTGGCAAAATTTAATGTGTGTGCATTAACACCAGTGGTCTTTGATATTTTCTCATTTTCAATCTAATATTTGGTGGCCATCCTGCAAACTTTTGGAAAAAAATTCATCCCACATGTGCTTTTGGGATGCTAGCTTCTGCTCTTTCATTTGTAATGCCTATTGGAAACTGGCTCCTGCTTTTTCTCTTGTGACACCTATTGGAAACTGGCTCCCACTTTTATACGTCCCCTATGGGAAATTGGCTCCTGCTATTCATTTGTGGTACCTACAAGAATCTTGCTCCAACCCTTTCATTTGTGACACCTATAATTGGAAACTGGCTCCTGTTCTTTACCTTAAGTCTCCAGTGGGAAACTGGCCTGCTCTTTCACTTGTGACATCTATGGGAAACTGGCTCCTGCTTTTTCATTTGTGATGCGTATGGGAAACTACCTATGCGAAACTAGCTTCTGCTCTTTCATTTGTGATGCCTATGGAAAACTGGTTTGTATCCTTTCATTTGTGATGCCTTGCGAAAACTGGCTCATCCTCTTTCATATGTGATACCTATGGGATACCGGTTCCTGCTCTTTCATTTGGGTCACTCTATGGGTTAATTGATCCTGCATTAGTGATAACTACAGTAAACTTGTCCTGCTCTTTCATTTGTATCACCTATGAGACAGTGGCCCCTCCCCTTTCATTTGTGATGCCTATGGTAAACTGCTCTTTCATTTATGTCACTTATGAAAAACTGACTCCTGCTCTTTCATTTGTGATGCCTTAAGCAAACAGGTATTTGCATTTTTATTTGTGAAACTGCAGAAAACAAGTTCATGGAAAACAAGGCCCTGAGCAATTGTTATCTGATCTAAGTCACCTTATTAAACTTTATGTTTTTCATGGACGAACAGATGAAAATGAAAAAGAAAAAAAAAATCATCTTCAGAATTCCATATTATCTAGACTTCTACAAGTACATGCACAAATTACATCTGTCACGGTATGATAAGACAGATAGCGTCGATATTTTGTCACATCAAATAAATTCAATATTGCATACGTGACAAAAAAGACCATAAATGTAGAACTGAGAGCGAGAATAAGCACATAAATCAAGCCAACCATTAGAGTTCATCTTCTCCAATTTGAGCTGCGTCTTGAGAAAATAGATTTCGAAACATAAGCAGACGACACCAGTCCAGAGCAGTCCATGCAACAAAGCCGTCTGCTGAGAACCGCCTAAGTTAACCCAAGAAATAAACAAAGCATGCACATTTAAAAATGTGAAATTAATATCCCCTGACCAGACTGCGCATTTACGCAGCCTGGTCTGGAATGTTAATTTCCACACATCTTAAGACACGTTGCCATGACAAGGTTCGTGTGTCAAGAGAAATCAACGAGAGAGATAAGACAGGTAATGACGTTGATAATCAGCTGAGGCTAGCATGACAGCAAGCTTCCGACTGTTTTGATTTATCAGCTGTTTCTCCGTGGCAGAAAAAAAAGTTTAAAAGCCAGTAATTGACGGACTTTGTACGGAAAAAAAGACAATTTCACGTCTTCTTAAGTAGTACTTATATAGCATTCTGATGGCTGTTTACAAGAATCTGCTGCAGCTTTAAGACATAATTGAGCATGTGAGATAATGAGCAAATAGGAAAGTAAGGTAAAAGATTGATGTTTACTGTTACAGAATGGCTATATATGCATCGATGCAGCATTAACTCTTTAAGCACCAAAAAGCAGACGACAAAATTTACGTCTGCAAAAATTCAAAAAATGCCTTGTCCAAGACTTTTCATATTGAGAATTCGAAGACTAGAGAGCAAACAGTGTAGATTCAGATGAGGCGGCTCATAATGAGCCGCCTTATCAGGATCTACACTGTTTGCAAATTCTGCTATTTTTGTTGCTGGTACTTAAGTGTTAACTGCATCATACTGTATTCATCATAATCTGATACATGTAGTTGGATGACTTGCAATTTTACATCCTTTTTAACCTTATTTCTGTCATAGCAGGACAATGGGGCGGTGATAATGAAAGGCTGTGTACAATGGAACCCCATTTACAGCTGGTAAGATTTCTGCTTCCAGCGGGTCTCGAGCCCAGGACCACTTCATCAGCAGGCCAGCACTTAACCTACTGAGCTATCTATAATCTGTCACAGTGCACTTAGATTTTAGAAGCTAGAAGTGTGATTGTGTTGGGGTGTTAACATTCAGGGGTAACAACCTACGTCATAGTGTGTGTGACAGAATTAATCATTCGATGGCCATTTTGAAGAAACTCTGACAGATTTTCAGTTTGTAACAAATAAGAGACAGGATTTTCACACAAGATAAAATGGTGAGGCGGTGCCTACTTGTACATTATGGTCGAGATATAGGGTATGATTCTTCAAAGGGTGAGAAATTATAAAACACCTCACTACAATTTTTGGTGTGGACAGCTGAGATAAACATGCATTAAGGCAGAGTCGATACAGATCACTGTAGTGAAGTGTTTTCAGATTAAGCAAGTATTTTATGGAGAATTCTGGTAATATTGAGTCCAAACCATCTATAGGTACCAAATCGACTAGATATTTGGTTGTTTCAGTGTTTGCCAATTAAGCCTTCATTATGCAAAACATTTACCTTATAAAGGCCGCTGATAAAACGATTATGATGTCAGCGCTATGACGTAGGTTGTCACAGTTTAACATTCCTGGCCTGGATATTCAAGGCATCATTAGTGCTAATGAATCATTAAACTTTTAAATGCTTGAAATAACTTGTCCCTAAACTCTTAATAAAGACAGATTTTCTAACTATTCAAACTTAAAATTACTTGACTCTTTAAGCACCAAAAAGCAGACAACAAAATTTGTATACATCTGCAAAATTAAAAAAAAATGTGTAGTCCCAGCTTTAAGGTATTGAGAATTCAAAGTTTTTTGGCTTTTGTTTTTGTTGCTTTACATACACAGTAAACAGCTATGGTCATGTGGGGACGGTCAGTTACCCTAACCACACTATTCCTGGGCTGGCTTAGACCTCCTAAGCAGTTAACCACAGTACTAAATGCACATACTTTCTGACAGCTTCCCTTTTGAATCACTGGAAGGAGAATCGAAAATATGTGGCCTGACCAGGTATTAAACCAGGGATCTCTGGCTCTTGAGTCAGATGTGCTACCGACTGCACTATGCGGCCCTGCTTCAACAAAAGATTACATAGCCAAAGCTGTTGCCGACACTGGAAAAAACTCTGTTAGTTGGAGTGCCCTTTTACTTTTTATTTCCAATATTTGGACATCCATAATTGATTTTCGGATATTCATAATTCCATTTATGGGTATCCATTATACAGTTTTGGATATCACATGATAATATTGGATATCCATAATTATCCACTGTATACATCTGATGCTTCGAAGTTTTTATTAAAGTTTGCTCACCCCACCAATGCACTTTAAAAGCTTAAAGCATTAAAATGCAGACAACAGAATTTACATCTGCAAAACTTCATAAAATGTTTTGCCCAAACTGTATCATATTTAGATTGCAAAGACTAGAGGGCATGCAGTGAAGATCCAGATGAGGAAGCTCATCAATAGCCGCCTCATCTAGATCTACTCTGTTTACCAATTTATTCATTCACTTCACAAATACACATTTTAAGTTCCTCTAAAATGTAATTTCCTTGAGGAAATAGTAACTGAAGAGACTGCTTTTTCATGTCTGTCCAACACATTCAGAGAACTCACCTATTTCTACAACCCAGCGGGCACATGATGTCGAAATGACGTCTTACTGACGTCGATGTGATGTCATCACATCACATCCACATCAGTGTGACGTCATTACAACCTCATGTGCCCAATGGGAAGGGTTCATCTTTGAATCAGGGTAATTATTCTAAATCTTTGTCCACAGTCTACCTCCATCGTCAGAAAATGCTTGGACAAAAAAAAATGAATAATTTTTTCTGGATTTTTTTTTTGGTTTTTGTTTTTTCTTTTATTGTTGTTTTACTCTCTCTTTTTTCTTTATTTATATTTTTGTTGCTGTTATTTTCTCCTTTTTGTCTTTTCGTATTTTTTCTTATTTTTTATCTTTTTTTTTTTTTTTTACTATTTGTTGTTGTTGCTGTTATTTTCTCCTTTTTTGTCTTTTCTTTTTTTATTTTTTTTATTTTTGTTTTTAATTTTGTTCTTTCTTTTCATTTATTTACCTTTTTTCTATCTTTACTCTCTTTTTTAAAGATTTGCAAGAACAAATTCTTTCCTGTTTAAAAGCATTGACCCTAATGAGGCTGGAGGTAAAAATTTAAAAGACATAGTTGCTTCCCCTGCAGAGTGCACCCATTTGCCTTAAGTTGATTCTGTGTAAAATATTGCTCCTAACGAAGTCATAATAATTCAAAACAATCAAGTCCTTTCCGATATTTGAATTTTTATCTGATTGAACTTGAAAACAAATTAGCATCTTTGTTTTATATTGATTGCCTATAGAATCTGATGTTTTTAACCCTTAATGCGCCAAAAAGCAGACAACAAAATTTACGTCTGCAGAATTTCAAAAAATGTTTCGTCCAAGCGATATCATATTGAGAATTCGAACACTAGAGGGCAAACAGTGTAGATTCAGATGAGGTGGCTCATTATGAGCCACCTCATCTGGATATACACTGTTTGCAAATTCAACAATTTTTCATTTTTGGCGGCTTAAGGGTTAAAGGTACAATTTCGTTCAACAACAATAAATACACTGCTTTCTCTAAAAGCTGGAATGAGTTAGACTCACTCTGGGGTCGTAATTCTTTTCTACCATAAACAGTGTTCCATTGCACACAGACTAGCATGATTACTCTTTGGCTTGATGTGACAGAAATACTGTGCACTTACTTTCACAGGTAACTCACAACTGTCCTTCTTGAATCAGCGAAAGGGGAAATCAAAGTAAGTGGACGGACCAGGTATCAAACCCAAGACCCCTGGCTTACAAGTCAGGCACCCTACCAACTGTGCTATGCGGCCCGGCAACATTATTTCATGGATTTATTTGCATTATACTTGGACTAATGGCTTGGGCTGACACTGTAGTGACCTCATACTAACTGTAGGTCAGTGTAACCTGTCTATCATGGTCTAAGGATCATGTGTTATATTTTAATACTATTTCATGGGATTGCATTAAACTTGGGTTGCTGGTTTGGGCTGACACTGTAATTGACCTCTTACTAACTATAGGTCAGTGTGGTCTATATTTCATGGACCAGTGACTTTTTTCATATTTCTTACACTATTTCATGGATTTGCATTATACTTGGATAAATGGTTTGGACTGACACCATGAGTGACCTCACAATAATTGTAGGTCAGTGTGACCTATATTTCAAAGCTCATATTTCTTACACTTTTTCATGGCTCTCCATTATACATGTACTTGGGTTAATGGTTTGGGCTGAGACTGTGAGTGACCTTAAACTTATTGTAGGTTAGTGTGACCTATATTTTATGGTCTAGTGATTTTAACCAATATTTTATACATTAATTCAGTGACTTGTATCACATACTTGATGTAATGGTAAATTCAGATACAGTGATTAACCTCATATTACTTATAGGTCACTCTGACCTATTTTTCCCTGTTCAGTGATATTGTCATATCTGTGTTCAAAGGGTTTGAATAATTCTTAGGATTAACTGATGATTTAGATACCGCAGCTGATTTCATAAAATTTGTCCATTTTAAACATGTTCTTGTTGAAGTCACGCTCCCATAAGAAGATGAGAAAAACTCTCACAAAAAAATGTATTGGCGCAAAATATAGTGCCATATTGGCAAAACACAAAAAGTAATTGCCATGAAAATAAAGAGGTTTGTAGTAGCATTACATGTATTTACTGCGCTATAAAACAGGTTCAGAGCTCTAGAAAAGAGGGAGTATTTGATGATAATTTTTTCTTATTTCTCATTGGAACTATTATGTTGTGACCCCTCATCTGAACCGTCTCGATGAGACTGTGCAGATGAGGGGTCACAACATACGTTTTATGCAGTATTAACAAAAATTATCCCTAATTATCACCAGATACTCCCTCTTATCTAGGGCTCTGAGGTTAACTTCCCCTTTCTAGAATGACCCCAAAAATCAAACTTGGTCCTATGAAATTCTGCTATGAGTTTTTCCTTTCCAAAATAATCAAAACTAGAGCAAGTGAGTAGGGGCTCACGTTTAACCCAGACCAGTGCCACCCCCTACTGAAAGCATACACACAATTTCAATGCAAATGTCATACATATATAAAATTCAAATCTCTGACCTTGACCTCAGGTCAGAAGCAGCACCCATGTGATGTAAACTAGTATGAAATAAACCTAGTCACATATCATTTGGCTCCATTGAAATGAAGTACTGTGGACCCTCTTTACAACGACGGCATTTGTTCCCAAAAATTTTGATGTTAAACTGAATTTGCTGTTGTAAAGAATGCATATTTAGAACAAATTAGCCATTCTGTGCAAATCAAAATGACGTTATAAAAAATTTTATAATGAGTGCCGTTGTAAAAAGGGTTGACAGTATATTGGACCTATACACAAAAAAAAACTACAGCACATGGCTATGTCCTAGTTATTGACAATTGGTCCCACACATGAGCCTGATCCTGCAGCATAGGTACTCCATATCGAAAGCAATGATATACAGATATCATGAACCAAATAAGAAAAGTATCTGATGTGTGGTTACAGAGATATAAGAAATGAAATAAGTTTTAATGCAAAACTTTGACATAAAGTCTTGACAAACGGACAAATGAAGAACAGATGAACGGATGGAGAGACAAAAATTATATACCCCTGACATACCAAGTATAAAAATCTAGATCTGTTTTATCAGACAGATTTAAATTTTAGGGATTGTTTTGAATCTCCTTCTTATAAATGAAGAAATAATGGAGTCTATGGAGAATATTGAAATCATGCTGGCACCTGTTACTAAACCTCATGACATAATTCCTAGAACTTTCTGCAATTAAAATTAATAGAAACAGATTGACCTAGTTTACATTATGAGCCATATTCAGAGACAACCTGTCTTATAATAAATGCAAACTGAACATGTCCATACTAGCCTGCACAGTATTTGATGTGCAGACTGATCTGAGCAAATGCACTTTCCGAGGCTCTATTCTAAGTCTATCTTGTACACTTAAAAAGCAAATCATACAGTCACTCCTTAATTTAGATATGCTCTTATGCATATGCCTTAAACAGATTTTTGTGTGACATGTCTCGTATACCATTTAGCCTATTTTGTATTGATTGCATCTTAGCTCTTAGTGAAATTCCATTTCCAAGAAATCATGTGACTTAATTCCAACAATGTGGCAACCTTCTCATGTGACAGTCAAACCATCCTCCTGTTCCACACAGGGTAATCAGAGACCTAGCTGTTGTCTCTATCGCTTGGGTCACTTCCATAGAAGGCTGATGTGACAAGCAAAGGCTCTGATCAGACTGCACTTATGTGCAGTCTGGTTAGAGCCTTTGCTTGTCGCCAGTGCCACAATGATTGAAATCACATGATGTGGCTCAATTTTCTCTCAGTGCTTTTCTTCAACTTAAAGCTGTATCATCCTCAGATGCAGCTAAAGATATCATGTCATAATGACGCTAAACACTGGGAAATTTTTTAGCAAATAAGATAATAGCAAAATACTGGGAAATATTTGAGCAAAAAGAAAAAAGACTACCACATCAAAATTAAAAAAAAGTCTGAAACTAGAAAATGTGTTTGTAAAACACTATGCCTCCAACCATACGCCTGACCCTAAAAGGGACAGATCACTGAAAGAACTTTGTATTAAAAAAACAAAACAAATTAATTATAAACAGGATTTCCTCAAATGCCAGATATCATGATTCTAGCTCATGTGGTTCTACAGATATTTTGTTCACTTTGCTGCTTCTGTCAAAAATGCCTTAGTCCCAAAAGGGGCATAATTCAGTCAAAAATTTATAAAATTTGCTAAAAAAAAGTTAATCAGTTTATCCTTGCTTTAGGTCAAAGCAGTATGTCAAATATCGTGACGACCCTAGCTCAAGTGGCTCTCATAATACACTTAAGCTGCCCCAGTGCAGGCTCAGATCAGCCTGGGCATCCAGCCAGTCTGATCAGAGTCCTCGCTGTCTGCATGGAGGTAGCTTAGACCCTTAGCTAGCCTTTAAATGCTTAGTGAAGAGTCTGATCAGACTGGGTGGATGTTCGTTAGGATCTGTTCCTGCATCAAAAAACTAAAGGTCATAACTTGGCAAAAACAAGCCAAATGGAAAAAGTATATATTTGCTAATTTTTTATACTTATTCTGCACATAAAATTCCAATTAAGGTCCTGCCTAGGCTCCAACCATTCCTGAACTCCATGAAATCTTAAGTTCTCGCAGTTTCCCATATAAAACACCAAAAAGCAAATTTGACCTTGCCATAAAAAAGATCAAGGCCAACCTAAGGTCATAATTTGAAGAATCTTGTAGTACTGGTGTAACCAATGCTACAATTACCAAGTTTCAAGGCCATCCACCTATTGGTTCTGGAGAAGATTTTTAAAGGTTAAAAATTTTGCCATAAATGTGTGCAGCAGTCATGTTGGTCATGCAACCAAGATCATTTGAACAATATTTTGTTCCCACAAGCCATGGAGGCTATATATGAAATTTGGTTACAATTGGCCAAGTGGTTTGAGAGGAGAAGTCGTTGGAAATTGTGAACAGACGATGACAGACGACAGAGCCTGGCACCTCCGGAGATGCTGGCTCAGGTGGGCTAAAATCAATTTCTGAAACCTTCGCTCCTAATATACTTTTTTGTATTAGAATATTTCCATGCACCTGAGTAGATTGGGCCACTGGCTACTGATCAGCAATGGTATATGGTTCATATAATGGGAACTGTCTTAAAATTATGTTATTGGTGATCAGAAGCCATAGCAATGGATCGGGCCCAATTAATAAAATCGTCAACAAATGCTACAGGGTGGAATTGTAAATATTACTCTAGTGAGTTTTTCCCAGCTCGTTACCAGCTGTTACCAGTGCTATATAGAAGGTAAAAATGCTAAAGGGTGGAAAGCGGTGCAGAATTTTGGCCATACATGATTACAAATATAGTGCAAGGGAAACAACTCTTGAAAAACCTGCGAAATCTCATGACAAGCTCACATGCTCATTTTCTGCATCTATTTTCTGCAGAAAACATTGATCATTCAGTCTTTAGTTGTTCATGAACCGCAACAAATATCAACTTACAAACTAATTCACTTGCGTTTATATGCTGACAGGACTTAATACGCGCAAATTAAAGCTAACAAACCGGTAACCTTTGACCAGTGGACAGGTTGCAGATTAATTACCTTACTAATGGTGGAAATATCCTATAATTTGAAGCCCAGTCTATAAATTGGTTTCCAGATTGGTTCTTGGCGTACTACAATACGGAAAGTAAACGTCTTCAGATCATCACCAATTATTTAAAAGATCTGTTATTACTGTATGTAAAAGAATAACAAGACTGTTTCAGAAAGTGTTTTAATATGGTTTTTCACTATATACTGATTCTTGACAGTCTGCAGCTACCCTAGGTTATGATATTGTGACTGCAAAAAGTAGGTTGTTTTTTTACAAAATACAAGTATTAGCTTTATAAAAAGAGAAGTGTGGCTGGATTGCTTGTGAATTTACATCCTTTTCAATAGTAGTATCAGGACGATTTGAAGGTGAGAATGAAAGCCTAGGCCCAATTCAAAAAGTAGGAAGGTGATAATGAAGGCCTAGGCACAATTCAAATAGTCGGCAAGCGGGGCACATACAAACTTCCTTGGGTAATTTAGATCCGCCATTTTGTTGCGCAATCAGCGCAATATGGTTCATATAATGGGAACTGTCTTAAAATTATGTTATTGGTGATCAGTAGCCTTAGCAATGGATTGGGCCCAATTAATAAAATCGTCAACAAATGCTACAGGGTGGAATTGTAAATATTATTCTTGTGAGTTTTCTTTCTTTCTTCCATTTACGCCTTAACCCCCAAAGGGGACACAGACGGTGTACATATGTACACTCCGGTGTTGCAGGATGAAAGCCTACGTATAGCCATGTAGCTATAGTAGGGATCTTTAACCTGCACAGGGGATGACTCTCCCTGCACAGGGGGCCTCCAGTTTTTCCCAGCTCGTTACCAGCTGTTACCAGTGCTATATAGAAGGTAAAAATGCTAAAGGGTGGAAAGCGGTGCAGAATTTTGGCCATACATGATTACAAATATAGTGCAAGGGAAACAACTCTTGAAAAACCTGCGAAATCTCATGACAAGCTTACATGCTCATTTTCTGCATCTATTTTCTGCAGAAAACATTGATCATTCAGTCTTTAGTTGTTCATGAACCGCAACAAATATCAACTTACAAACTAATTCACTTGCGTTTATATGCTGACAGGACTTAATACGCGCAAATTAAAGCTTTTTGGCTTGCCCGCTTCGGCGGGCGAGCCTATGTATTCAGACCGAATACGACTCCCCTGTCTTGCGCACTTCAAGCGGAAGACGCTGGGGGGGGGGGGGGGGGGGGGGGGGGGGGGGGGGGGTTGTTCCAGCTTCAAGAATGGTCCATAATTGCAAGCGGAGAAGCAATATATGGAGAGCGTCTACGGGGCGCAACTTCATTTGACTGTTCGGTAGTACTATTGTACCTAAGCACCGTAAAATAACGACACGCCACAATGTGGCACACCAAAATAATCTTTCTTTGCCATGCTAAAAACTCAAGGTTTATTTATTATCATTATTTATCCGGTGTATTTGAATGTATCTTAATGTTCTACTGTCAAACTGTCAAATAACGACATGCGCAATTTTCGGGCATTATGTAAAACGTGGACTGGACTTGGACTCTGGACTTTGGACTTAGGACTGTGTATAATCTGGACTCTGGATTTTGGACTATGTCGGACCTGGATTTTGTACTCTGGTCTTTGTAAAACCTGGACTTAAACATTTCAACAATAGTTGCTATGCCTGCACAAAAAGTTGTTGCTGTGTTACTGTTTAATGTCCACGGTAAACAGCTAAGGTCATGTCGGGACGGTCAATTAACCTAACCACACTATTTCTGGGCAGGCTTAGACCTCCTAAGCGGTTAACTAAATATCCTATAATTTGAAGCCCAGTCTATAAATTGGTTTCCAGATTGGTTCTTGGCGTACTACAATACGGAAAGTAAACGTCTTCAGATCATATCACCAATTATTTAAAAGATCTGTTATTACTGTATGTAAAAGAATAACAAGACTGTTTCAGAAAGTGTTTTAATATGGTTTTTCACTATATACTGATTCTTGACAGTCTGCAGCTACCCTAGGTTATGATATTGTGACTGCAAAAAGTAGCTTGTTTTTTTTTTACAAAATACAAGTATTAGCTTTATAAAAAGAGAAGTGTGGCTGGATTGCTTGCAAATTTACATCCTTTTCAACAGTATATCAGTAGTATCAGGACGATTTGAAGGTGAGAATGAAAGCCTAGGCCCAATTCAAAAAGTAGGAAGGTGATAATGAAAGCCTAGGCACAATTCAAATAGTCGGCAAGCGGGGCACATACAAACTTCCTTGGGTAATTTAGAACCACCATTTTGTTGCGCAATCAGCGCGTGTTGCCTCCCTTGACATTTTGCGGGTAGTGTATGCGCATTGCATCCTAAAAATCTTAGACATTATCTACCTATCTGTGCGCATTAGTCAAATACCTTTCGCGCACATAATATATTACATTTTAAACAAAGAAAAGATACATTTTTGGTAAACGTTTACCTTAAAATTCAACTTTATATCTGCCTGCTGCATTATCCACAAAACAACATCTACTTGGTTTAACGAAAAAATAAGACTTTTCCGAATTTTCTCTGGTTCACAAATATTTTTCCCTATTTCTCTGATGAATATACAGTATAAAAATACAGTGTTGCTATGGTAATCATACTAGTTTTAAAGGTAAACATTAGCTCTGAAGTCACAGCAGGGGCTAAACTGCCAGGCGCTTCCACTGTGATGTTTAAATTTCAACCTGTCAGCTTTGTGATAAAAGATATTTAAATTGTCTTATTTATTCTGACGTGAGAAAAGCATACCATAAATAAATAAATGGTATTTAGCTTCTTTATCTGTCCTAGTTTTGATATTCATGAATCTATATAAAAGGACAAATGCACAAATGCCCGTAGGGCACTAGTTATCGATATGACGAATTAAACTTTCTGGATGTCAAATCCAATCATGGATTTACCATCTCAAAGTCTGTTGATCATGCTGATAACATTTAAGTTAACGGCGGCAGGTTTTGTCATTCAAATCGCTGTATCCTTTGGTTTACAGAATACTTTTACATACATATAAATAACAAAGCGGAGTAATAAGGATATGACAGTAAGCATGACGCTTATATTACATCATTTTGCTGTACTTTTCGTTGTTCATACCCCATTAAACTATGGTAACAAAGGGGAAACTGGATTAATGTCATATCTGACTGGGAAATGGGTTAACTTGGTTATCCTAGGCCAATTAACAAACACTCAAATTGCACAGAGATTGACATTAAAGTCAATACTCTCGGCCAAAATCGTTTTGGGAGAATGTAGCCTATATACGCTTCCTTAGCAACTCACCCGGTGAGATCGCTTACTGCGCATGATCGGCAACTGGTTACCATCCTAGTTTGGTTGGTTTCTGACATATTGACTATTTACCAAGGGTAATAGGGAAAGTTTGTATGTGCGGGGCCTCGTAGAGCAGTCGATGGCGCGCGTCTGACTTATAAGCCAGAGGTCCTGGGTTTGATACCGGGTCTGGCCACTTTTATTTCTCCTTCTGCTGATTCAAGAAGGGCAGTTGTCAGTTACTGGTGAAAGTAAGTGCACTTAGTACTGGTTAACTGCTTAGGAGGTCTAAGCCTGCTCAGGAATAGTGTAGTTAGGTTAACTGACCGTCCCGACATGACCATGCATAGCTGTTTACCGTGGATGTTAAACAATAACACACAAGAACAACAAAAAGTCGGCAAAGGAACTCTTCAGTTAGTTTCAAAAGAAATAAGTTGTGGTTATCTAGGGTTTCTGCATGTTTGGTAGCACCAATATTTAGGATTTTTGTGTAATTTCTTATTAAGTAAGAATTGTTGGTTCACAATTTGCAGTGCTCCAGATAAGAAGGGGTAACAGGGATAATTTAGGGATAATTTTCCATATTTCTCAATAAAAGCATAAGTTGTGACCCCTCATTAGAACCGTCTCGCCAAGACGGTTCTAATGAGGAATCACAATTTATGTTTTCATTGAGAAATAAGAAAAATCATCTTTTAATTATCCTCCATACCCATCTAATCTGGAGCTCTGAGTATGTTTATTTATTCCAGGTTAACAGCTTAGAATGCCTACGGTGATAGCCCTAGATGTGTCGCTGTCCATGTGCCGTCCTGTTCAAGGAGAAGCCGGGTCAGAAGACTTTCAAAGAAAACACCTGGCTATCAGTGGAATTGGCACACTTTTAGATCACTTTAGCGCTCATTGTAAATTAGAGTTCACATCCTTGGTAGGTATTTCCCGAACTTTGGATTAGCCAAAAGTTTTGGATGAAATATTGGGAGACCCTTTTGTAAAAATTCTAAAAATTTGGGACACCTAAAATAATTACCATAACTGTCCTAAAAATTAAATATTTCAGTTTAGTTTAATGCAGTAATGTCAAAGCCATTTTTGTCACCGGACGCAGGCAGAGGGGGACTATAGAAATGACCCTCGTTTTTGTCACAGGACGTAGGCGGAGGGGTACTATAGAAATGACCATCGTCCGTCCGTGTGTGCGTCCTTCTGTCCGTCCGTCCGAAATCTTGTCCCCGCAAGTCCTCATAGGTCTTTCATTGGATTGATTTGAAATTTTACAGTTTGAATTCTTATGATATGAAGATGTGCATGTGGTTTTTGATTTTTGTTTTGGCCATTTTTTATGGAGTTATGGCCCTTGCTGACTCAGACCTTGTGTTAACTAAAACGCTAACACTAACTGTCATTATGATATATATTGACAACACTGAAGCATAAAACTCTAGATGACATCCTCACTATAGTTAAATGACATTGGTGATGTCATAATACAAGTAAGGCAATTCTGCAGCCATTAGAAGTCAGTGTAGCAGGATTATGTCCCTTGATACATGTATATACCTATGATCCTTAACTGAACTTTAACACCTTGTCCCCGCAACTCCTACCACAGCTTGTATTAGATTGACTTGAAATTGTGCTGAATGTTTCATCATGATCTGAAGATATGCATATGATTTTGGAATTTCAGTTGTCCTTTTTGTTACAAAGTTATGGCCCTTTGTCGTTTTTGGCATTTTTCCAACTTTTGAAACCTTTGACTGAGAGAACTGAAATTTGGTATGAAATAAGTATTTGGTAAATTAATTATTCTGATTTTTGTTAGGATGTGTGAAATTGACTAATGACAGAGTTATTCCTCTTTCATAGCTAAAAGACATTCACTTAAAGTTAAAAAACTTCATAGAGGCCCAGTAATTGGGTATATGTCTTTGCTCATGCTTTAGTTATTATTTGCTTACCAGGTTCTGTAATACACATATTTTCTGTTTTTGGCCATACAGTAACTCTGCAACTGAATAAAGGGCTGCAGTTTGTGTCACATTTCAAACATCGGGTGACACTTGGCCGATGGCTTTTTATCTTAATTTTAGTAATGTAAAGACCGAAAATTGATAAAATTTAGGGAAGATGATGAAAAATAAGGGTCTTTTTAGGAATTTGACCTGTTTTGAGTGATATTGTCAAGGAAATTTAGGGAGACTTAAACAAAACGGATCTTTTGGAATTTTAAGATGCTTGAAAGCCTGTATTAGTAATGAAATATTGCCATTTAATCCAACATGATATTAACTCTTTCACTACCAAAAAGCAGACGACAAAATTTACGTCTGCAAAAATTAAAAAAATGCCTTGTCCAAGACTTTTTATATTGAGAATTCAAAGACTAGAGGGCAAACAGTGTAGATCTAGATGAGGCGGCTCATTATGAGCTGCCTCATCAGGATCTACGCTGTTTGCAAATTTTGCTAATTGCGTCACTGGGGCTTAAAGAGTTAATATTTCCCTCGTGTATGATACAGTTGAACATATGGAAACCAAGCAGGCACACATTGATTCAATGCTGATCCAACATTGTGTGCTGCCCAGCGGGAGGCATTGTCTTCAGTAAAATTTCTTATAAAACATGTTGCTAATGTCCCAGCATGCAAAGTAGTGCCTTGATATTGATAAGGTCAGGTGTAAAGATGTACTTCCTTTCATTGATGAAGTTAGATACAGAAATGTGCAAATCTGTCACACTAAATTTAGTCGAAGGTATGTTTATATTTTGGAAGGAAAAGCCCATCTCATAGCAGAATTACACAAGACTGATTTGGGTCAGTGTATAGGGGTAAACCTCTACCAATTAGTTAAATTATTACATTATTTGAGAATAGAAATTTGATTTTTCTGCGTTTATCACATGATGTTAGTGGTTGGAGCTAAAATTGCATGAAGAGCTAAGCACTTTGTATAGAATTTTAGCAACGACCACTCTCTTCTTCACATAATGAAAGCTGAAAAATCAAATTTTCATTCTTGTATTTACGCTTTATTTTCAGACCCTTTCTGTGCAGTTTTCATGGTAATGGGGTGTAAAATATGCAAAATATGGGTTGAGGAAAAGTTAGTAACCTTGTTTCAGGCCATTATGTTAAACAGCCGTCGCCATGACGTGGCGTCAGTCAAATATTACATGGACCGATCAAGATGTTGGTGTACCTTAGATGTAGCTTGACGACAATGTTGCATGATCAATAATTGTCGTTCCTTGGAGATTGAAACTAGTTGCTCTATAAGGTTTAAATTATTTGCATACTTTTTACTTTTACATAAGGGGAGTCAGTGGCAAGTGTAAATATTATATTTTTTCTCAGGTTGTGTTTTCCTACCTTTGGGAGCAGGTAGTGCCATTCACACGAGAGTTTGAATCTGTAAAGACTGCCCTGAACCAGATAGAGGATTACAGTAAAACTTGCCTAGAACCAGTTCTAACTGGATTATCAAGTCTAGTCATTGACGAGTGGGGCATTGTTACCCCTACACAGGTATGGTATGCTACTGCAAACAGTTACTGAGCTTGTGGAAGATCAAGTACTGGTAGTTTTTCTATGAGAACTGATTTTTCCCAGCTTTGGTCACTGATTGGCACAATATGAGCAAAATATTCAACTTTTAACACAATCAGATGTCTTTAGAATAATTATCTGTTTGAGAAAACAAAGATTTTGTTTCAATACATTCGTAAAATTATCAGAAACAACTGAGTATTAACGAGAATAAAATTCTTTTGAATAATGATGGATTCACAGTGGGTCATCTGTCCTCAACAGTTCCTTACCACAGGTATCTGATAAAGTTGTAATGGTCTTTGCCAAGCCTGCTTTGGCTAGGGTTGCCTATGTATTTGGTTATAAGATAGGAGTTTGCCCTTCCAAAACAATTCCAAAAGATCTAGATCCATCTTACAAGATGGATCTGGATCTGTGAGATTGTTTCGGAATTGAAAAAAAAGTTTAATAAGATATTTGACTTGTAGAGCCTAACATTTAGCTCTGTTTTTAAATATATATTTTAGGTAATACTCATCACAGATGGTACCACAGGTGTTGGACCTGGCTCCCTGAAACAGCTACTACAGACCTGGGACCAGCAGGAGGGAGATAACTCTAAGTGTCCATTGCCATTTCCTTTCAAAGGGAGACTAAACATTGTGTGTATTGCCAATCCAAATGATCCAGAATTAAAGACCTCTTTGCCACTTTATCAAAGGCTGATAGACCTCAACAATAATGGTTTGTATACCATATTTATTTAAGAATTTAAATTCGATTTTTCAGTGTTCATTGTGTGATGAAGCCTGTGAGCCAAAGTTCCATGAAGCGCAAAGCGCTTCTTGTAGAATTTTAGCGACAGCCACTGGCTTCATCACACAATGAACGCTGAAAAATCAAAGTTTTATTCTTACATTTACACTTTATTTTTAGACCCTTTATGTACCATTTTCATGGTAATTTAATGTAGAATATGCAAAATATTGGTCGGGGAAAAGTTAGTAGCGATGTTTTTGGCCATTATGTTAAACAGCCGTTGCCATGACACAGCGTCAGTAGAACGTTACGTGGAACAATCAAGAAGTTTGTTTACCTTAGACTTCACTTGACAACAATGTCAGATGATCAATTGAAGTTCACCAGTGTATGAAGCTGGTTTCTCTAAAAGGTTTGCCTATGGGAAGTTAGTGGCAAGTGTAAACATTTTGTCATAAGAGAGATTTTTTTCTCTTCCAAAATAACACTAAAAATGTAGATCAGTCTTGTGAGATGGATTTTTGGGATCGTTTTTGAAGGGAAACATCCATCTTGTAGTAAAATTATACACCACTGATTTAGATGAGCCACGACGTGAGAAAACCAACAATGTGGTTGTGCGCCCAGCGCAGACTCAGATCAGCCTGGGCATCCGCCCAGTCTGATCAGAGTCTTCGCTGTCCACATGGAGGTAGCTTAGACCCTTGGCTATCCTTTAAGCGCTTAACGAAGGGTCTGATCAGGCTGGGTAGATGTCCAGGCTGATCTGAGTCTGAGCTGGGCGCACAACCACATTGTTGGTTTTGTCGCGTCGTGGCTTAGATATTTGGAGTCATTGTAGAGGTAGGAGAACCTATCTAAGGTCAAGTTATTACGATTCTTATGCCTGATTTGGGACAAATGGAAAATTATTTTAGGTGTCCCAGTACTTAAGCACATTATGGTATTTTCAATGCCTCAGCTATGTAATCAAACCACATTTTACTGTCAGATTAGCATCAAAATAGAAGGGACTGAATTTTCAAACAAATAGATGCAGATGAGGTGGCTCATTATTATTATTAACATTTTTGTGGGGGGGGGGTTAAAGTTTTACATGAAAGTTTTTTGAACTCTCATAACACTGAAGCTGTCATCCTTGGTACATAATTACATAGAATATTAAGGTCCATTTTAGATTTTGGGGTTGCATGACATGTCTTGGCTTGTGCTGCTTTGAAATGCCTGGTCTATTGTCATCAGTGTATGCATCCAGGCCATTTAGCCACAAAACTAGAAAAAAATGGATTCAGAATAAATTTTAAATTGTTATGCAAATTTTGCTCTAGGGATTGCATACATTGGTCACATGCTCTTATACGTCTAAACGGGAATTCCAACAGCCAACTTTTACTCCCTTGTAAATAAGTGGTGAAAGTGACATATTTTAGGTCCTTTTTTTGTATAGAAACTTTTTTTATACAACACCTCACATTTCTACAAAATTATGGTTTTGTTATGTATAGGATGAAAAAAAAGAATGAGCAATTTGAAAATCTTCTCCCTCTCACCAATTTTGAGAAAATATTGGGAATGCCGTTTGCAGCTGGGAGCAAACGGACTATACTTAGATATTGTGGGCTCATTTAAGTTTTCTGAATTGTTTGACATATCTTGGCTTCTGCAAGGCCTAGGCCCTTGGATTTTCATCTGTGCATCATGCATTCAGGCCACCCATCAAAACTATTTCTTTGCAAATAACTGGGCCAGTGACAGTTTGCAAAAAAAACAACAACAAAAATTGCAAAATATCCTGTTTTTGGTGCATGGTGGTCTATGGGATTCTTTAAGTCAATACTCTGTCATGATGAGCTACTGTCTATATATCATTAAGCTCAAAGGTGCAATAAGTTCAATAAAGATTAGGCTGATAATTCTAATACACATAATTATGTTTGCAATGAACTTGTTTTAATGAAGTGATTATATTGATACTATAATGGTCAAGGTTAAGTCAAATAAAACTGCTCTTTTAAAGAGGTTTTGAACTCAAAATAAACTGATAGACAGTGACTAATGCTACATGACAAAACGAATAAAGTGGCATGTGTGCCCAGTGCAGTCTTAGATTAGCATGGGCAGCTGCCCCATCTGACCAGAGTCTTCATTGTGCATGTAAAGGGTAGCTAAAGGTCTAAGCTATCTCCATGCTGACAGCCAAGACCCTGATCAGACTGGGCAGCCGCCCAGGCTGATCTGAATCTTTGCATGGCACACATGCCACTTTGTTGGTTTTCTTATGTCATGGCTCATATTGGGATAATGGAAGCATTTACCATATTTCTTTTGATAAACGCTCTGGAGGGCATTGCTTTTTCACAATTCCTATAATTTCCTTTCTTTGGACAAAAGTTGGGCAACACATAACACATTTTTGTGGTCTAAATCCAATCTTCATGGATTATGGCCACTTTTTCAGAGAAAAAGGTAAGAGGGGCATCCGTTAGAGAGGGACATTTATTAGAAGAAATACAATACTATAAATTATCCTCATATTTCAGTGCTGGAAACTCACAAAATTTATGTGGTGGCCCAAAAGACTATCAGGCCTAACTTTCAGTGGCCCAAATTATCCACTACCTAAAGTTCACATTCATTTAGTATTTCCAGAAAGATAAATTTGGGCCACTAAAGGTAATAGTTTGGAGATTTCTGGTGGCCCGAGACAAAAATTAGGAGCATTTGGCCACCGGGCCACTGGCCATTTCCAGCACTGTATTTTGAGAAAGTGGTTATGTATCAAAAATTCTTGGGGAGGGGGGAGGGACTTGACAAACAGTGCGGACCTTGATCAGACTGCTCCCTTTGGAGCAGTCTGATCTGGGTCTACACTGTTTGCTCAGACATTTATGTCCCAGAAGTTTGTGTAACTATGGTAAAACAATACTAATTGTTTATTAGCTGTCATAATCTGATAATGAAAGCCCGGTAATTTGACCGATTTATACTGAAAAGGTGAATGTCTGGTTGTTTTCTGTTTCATTAAGGCTTTTTTTCTGGAACTAAAAATAAAAAGATCTTGTCATTACTTGGGGGTTAAATAGGATATTATTGAACCAGTTTGTGACCTTGACTTCATAGTAAAGGTTGCTAAATGAATTTAGGGCTGCAATAATTCAGGGTCTCTTGGTTCTGTTTGGTACACAGATGAACTGTTTTTTGGTTTGGTTCTCAAAAAGTGATTCAATTATATCCTTAGCCTAAACAAGTGATGAACATTGAACCTTTTCATAGCTGGATAGATGGATGACCTCCCTCAGATAGGACAAACAGACTTTAACCCATTGCATTCTGGGTATTTTTTGTCGTCTGCTGAAATTGTCGTCTTTATCAAAAATCAAGAATGTTTTGACAATATTGGTCTAACTCTTGTAGAAATGATGTCTAGGCAGCAAACAGTTTGGATCTCAGATCAAGCCCCACGTTTGGATCCAAACTGTATGCCCAGATATCCCTAAAGGGGTATCCCAAATGGAATGGGTTAATAAATGAGCCACAACACAACAAAACCAACAAAGTGGCATATGTGCCATGAGAAGACATAGATCAGCATTGGCATCAGCTTAGTCTGGTCAGAGTCTTCGCTGTGCACTTAAAGGGTAGCTAAGGGTCATAGCTACTTCTATGCCGACAGCGAAGACTCTGATCCAACTGGGTAGATGCCCAGGCTGATCTGAGTCTTTGCTGAGCACACATACCATTTTGTTGGTTTTGTTGTGTCGCGGCTCGCATGGTAAATTTGATGTAGAAATGGTTGCTTTGTCAATATTTGGTGCAAATACTCACGGCTGGTAATGTCTTAACGGGCGATCAAAAGTTATGCATATTAAATCCTTACGAGAGTTTCCGGACATGAGCAACGGGAGCGAACAACAAACAACAAACATGTCACGTAGGCGAATTTATCATTTATTATGATGCTCTCAGGTAAATATTCCAAAATCGGACAATGCTATTCCCAACAATTAGCATTTTTGCGCAATCGAAAGAGGTCATGTAGGTTTATAACAAAAGAGTGTGTTTAAAAATCCAGTTCTCCTGGATGAGGGGGGTTGTTGATTTATCTGTTTTGACCTTGAAAACGTGTTTTTTAGGCGAAAATTTATATGTTTAGTGAGACAAAAATACTAACTACGAATATTTTTTATGTCTTAATAGAAAGTCATTAAAATTCGGTTTATAAAGGTTGATATTTTAAAAAATAGGAAAAAATTATGATGTACGAGATCGACTCTCCCTTACGGGTCGGTTACCCCTTACGGGTCAATTTGGTTTATGTTCTGATTATCCAATAACCAACGGAATACTCTTAAAGTCTCTGTTGATGGGTCTTGGTAAAACGCTCGAGCATCATTCAAACTCCAAAGACACTTGAAATCATCCCATTTTACAAGCATTCATGCACTACCTAGTCACTTGTAACCATGGCCCTCCCAGTCCCAGTGAGTAACAGTGTTTTTATACGCCCGTTTTGAAAAAATGGACGTATTATGTCGTGGCGCTGTCCGTCCGTCCGTCCGTAAACATTCTTGTACACGCCATAACTCAGTAACCATTTGGGATATCTTCATGAAATTTGGTAGGCATATGTATAAGGGTGGGGGAACGTGTCGCGTACAAAAATGGTTACTCCCTCTTTTTTACTTTTGAAGTTATGCCCCTTTGATTAATTTTATCCCTGTAAGTCTTGTACGCGCCATAACTAGATAACCGTTTGGGATATCTTTATAAAACTTCATAGCAATGTGTATGAAGTCCTAACGATGTGTCGTGTACAACAATGGCTGCTCTGCCTGTCTTCGTTTAAGAGTGAATCCCTTTCATTAGTTCTTATCGGCTACTTTTGTGTAAACTTTTGTTGTACATGTAATATATTGTCAAGGGAAAAAAGTAGAACTAAAAAAGGTATACCTAGTGTATGTAGGTTATCTCCCTTGTTCAAAGATATTGTATCAAAGATTTCTTCACAACCATACAAGCTAGACTGGTCATATTTGGCATACAGGTTGATGACGACATGTTGTATTGTGGGATTGAGAACCAGCCTTCTCCTGCGTATTCTTCCCTGTATTTGCCCCATTTTCTTTCTTTCCATACTTTGAATAATGAAATTTTTCGTCAAAGATTTCTCCACAATCATGCAAGCTAGAGTAGTCATATTTGCTATGCAGGTTGATAACGACATGTTGTATCATGGGATCGAGAACCAGCCTTCTCCTGCTTATTCTTCTCTGTATTTGTCTGATTTTCTTTCTTTCCCTACTTTGAATAATGAAATTTTTCGTCAAAGATTTCTCCACAACCATGCAAGCTAGAGTAGTCATATTTGGTATGCAGGTTGATGGCGATATGTTGTATCATTGGATTGAGAACCAGCCTTTTTCTGCTTATTCTTCCCTGTATTTGCCCAATAGTCTTTCTTTCCATACTTTGAATAATAAAATTTTTCGTCAAAGATTTCTCCACAACCAAGCAAGCTAGAGTAGTCCCATTTGGTATGCAGGTTGATGACGATATGTTGTATCATGGGATTGAGAACCAGCCTTTTATTGCTTATTCTTCCCTGTATTTGTCCAATATTCTTTCTTTCCATACTTTGAATAATGAACTTTTTCATCAAAGTTTTCTCCACAACCATGCAAGCTAGATTAGTCATATTTGGTATGCAGGTTAATGATGACTTACTGTATTGTGGGATTGAGAACCAGACTTCTCCTCTTTTTATTCCCTGTATTTGTCTGATTTTCTTTCTCTCTTTACTTTGAATAATGCATTTTTCGCGCAAAAGATTTATATGCATCTGTAAGTTAGAGTAGGGAATTTTTTATGCAGGTTGATGAAAACTTGTTGTATTGTGGGATTGAGAACCAGTCTTCTGCTTATTCTTCCCTATATTTTTCCAATTTTCTTTCCCTCCTGACTTTGAATAATGTAATTTTTTGTAACAGATTTCACAGCAACCATTCATATTTGGTATACATGGTAACAATGATTTCTCTCCCTCTTTATGCTTTTTGTTACGAAAATAACACCATTTGATTTAAGCAATTAATGAGGGGGGGGGGGGGGGGGGTTATAGTCGGATTCGCTGACAGTTCTAGTTAATTATAGAGTGGTTGCCCCTGTTTGTCTGCCTGTCTATCCTTTTGTAAACAATCTTGTTCATTCTGTAACTCCTTTAGGACATTGAAACGGGCGTATTATGCGCCGCTTGCGAAACCCTTGTTGATCCCTGCTAAAAGCCCAGCAAGCACCCCCCCCCCCCCCCCCCCCCCCGCATTATGTTATATTGTCATTGCACTGCCATGTTGTTTACCTATGTATATATGAAACCTATGGTATTTCCTCTGCACTGCTCTATCCCCCGCCCTGCTCCAGGGCAGGTTACAAATGCCTAGTGCATTAGCTCGAAATAACATAATTTTAGGACTATTTAAAACAGAGACAGCATTGTTGCTCGCAACAGGTTCAAAACTGGTAGAGGCCGGGCCGGGTAGCGCAATCGGTAGGGCACCTGACTCGTAAGTCAGAGGTCCTGGGTTCGAATCCCGGTCTGGCCACATACTTTCGTTTCTCCTTCCGCTGATTCAAGAAGGGCAGTTGTCAGCTACTGGCGAAAGTATGTGCACTTAGTACTGGTTAACCGCTTAGGAGGTCTAAGCCTGCCCAGGAATAGTGTGGTTAGGTTAACTGACCGTCCCGACATGACCTTAGTTGTTTACCGTGGACGTTAAGCATCAAATCAACCAACCAAACAAAACTGGTAGAGAATCACCCTGTGGCTGTTGAGGTGATATACATCGATAGCTGTATTTCCATGGCTTGGAAATTAGAATCACAGTAAATAGCCAACCACTATTTTTGGAATTTGTGATGGCGAAACTTTTTGATTATTGTTTAACGTCCCGGTAAACAATTTTTCAGTTATGTTGGGACGGAGCCACATCTTCCTGGGTATTACCAGTACTTTTGGGCAGAAAATGCCCCTTGTTCAAGGAAACAACACACTCGGGAGAGGATCGAACCCCTGACCTCCCGGTCCTGAGCAAAACGGATTTTGACAGAGAATTACAGCTTTTGACTGAGCTATAGTTATAATGAGAATAGTTTTTAGCTCGCCTGAACGAAAGTTCGTGAAGAGCTATTGTTGTCACCCTGGCGTCGGTGTCCGCGTCCGCGTCCGCGTCCGGATTGGATGTTTTGGTTAAAGTTTTTTAAAGACCTATATCTCCTTAAACCATTGATGGATTCATTTGATACTTGCACTGTAGTTAGATATTGGTCCAAGGTTTAACAGGGTACCACCCCCACCCCACTCCGTGACCTTGATGTCAAGGTCATGGACTTAGAAAATTGGAAGTGTTTTTGTATTGGATGTTTTGGTTAAAGTTTTATAAAGCTCAATATCTCCTTAACCCATAGATGGATTTATTTGATACTTGCATTGTAGTTAGATATTGGTCCAAAGTTTTCCAAGGTACTACCCCTACCCCCCTCAGTGACCTTGATGTCAAGGTCATGGACTTAGAAAATTTATTGCTTGGATGTTTTGGTTAAAGTTTGTTAAAGACACATATCTCCTGAACCCATAGAAGAATTCTTTTTATATTTGCACTGTACCTAGATATTAGTCCAAAGTTTTACAGAGTACTACCTCAACCCAGCTCAGCGACCTTGATGTCGAGGTCAGGGACTTAGGAAATTTGGTCTTTATTAAAGTTTTCTAATTGCATACTGATTCATAATGCTTGACAGAGATTTAGTTTACACTTGGACTGATGTTAGACAATTTTTTGAGATTTTACAAAACACTATGTACTTACCCCACTGGATGACCTTGAAGTCAAGGTCATCGACTTTGAATTTTGTCTTAAAGATTTTGGTTAAAGTTTTATATTTATGAAGACATAATTTCACAGTGCCACGATGGACTCAGTTGATACTTATAGTTGGACTGATGTTAGATAATGGTTCAAAGATTAGATGCATCCTAGCCCCCCTCTCCCCCCCCCCCCCCCCCCCCCCCCCCATCCTCCCACCGCCACCCCTTAGTTCTTTGAGCTCAAGCTCATGGACTTTGAAATTTCATGTGGATTTTTTTTATTTTAATTTCATTTTAAACTTATTTCTGAGATAGCTTTTGTTTATAAATGTGTTGTCATTATGGACATGCTTGCCTGAAGTTTTATGCATAGCCGTCCACACCACCATAGCGACTGTGTGATGGGCAAGCACCTATTCAGGCGAGCTATGCTGTCAGGCGACAGCTCTTGTTAGATATCTACTGAGACATGACCTGTGCTGATCATTTTAGGATTCGATCGGTGTCACATCGTGCATCAACATTGAGAATATTCCTGTTTTTGGGAACTTATCTTTTATGATTTTTTTCTCATTGAAATGTCTTTTCTGCAAGTGTTTGACCTGATTTGTAACACGGGCAACACCCACAAAAACTAAATGTCTCATTTCAGATGGTTAATTATAAAAAATATTCTTATTTTTGTCCCAATGGTATTGCAATAATTTGTCTCGTAATGGGCAATCGTCTCGATAGGGGCATCCGATGTCGTAAGGGGTAATAGTTACCAAAAGCTCGTCGCGGTAACAATGTGGCACCAAAAAGTTAACGCTGGTTGATTTTGCTTGAAAGATAGTGGGGAAAGAATACAATAACTTACAACCATAAAGCAGTTTAGACCATTTGTTGTAAAGAATACCTGTGAAAACAACCACGAAAACTGATTACACGGCTACACCATATATGGGAGAACCTAGATTACACGTCAGCTATTGACTGTCAGACGTCTGATTCTTTCGTTTCTTGTGCAGAAATGATTATTGTCGGGAATCACATTCTCCTTTTGCCTATATTGTGTTGCGAAGCAGTAAAAACAGATAAAGTATTGGTACTTACGTAGCGGTTGCCATAGTAGCTCGCTCCCGTTGCTCATGTCCGGAAACTCTCATAAGGATTTAATATGCATAACTTTTGATCGCCCCTTATGACATTACCAGCCATGAATACTGTTACTGCAAAAGTTTTAAAAATTGGGACACTTAAATAATCATAGGAATTATCCTAAAAATTGAGCAGTTGGGTAGAATGCAATAATGCATCCAAAAAGAATGCAGATGGGAAGGCAGGCAGTCTAGACCCTTATCAGACTGCTCCTTTAGGAGCAGTCCGATCTGGGTCTGCACTGTTTGCTAAGACCCATATGCCCCAATACTTAGAATTTTAATGGTACATTGATATTTCAGGAGGTGAACTGTTTGTACCAGATGGAAGCCTGAGTATGAAGACAGTGAATGATTTATTTGCCAGAGTAGTGGAGAAAAATTATAGTACCTACAAGGGTTTATTGAAATGTGGGAATCTCAAGTGTAATATCACGTTATATCCTGCCCCTGATGTGCATGAAAGGTAGTGGTATTTTTTTTTTTATCTATTTCAACGCCTCAGCATGCCAAAACTGCTTTTTGTTGCAAAGCAGCAGAGCATGAGTTGAGGCAACCTGAGGCTTTGATTTTTTGTTTTCACTTTTTTGATTGGAGTTAACCCATTCATGCCTAGCATCCCATAACTGGGACACAGGCAAACCCTGCAGCCCCAGATCAGATGCTGCATAACATGGTGTCTGATCAGGGTCTCCACTGTATGCTGAAAATTTAAGCATTTCTGTAATATAATCAAACGTGAAAATTTACAAAAGGCCATCCATTACTCATCCATTTCCTCAGGGTAGAAGAATCCATTCATTATTAATGGGTTAAACACTTAACTCACATCTGTATCTGCATTATGCAGGCTTATAAGGTGAAATATAATTCTCAATTGAAACTTGATAAAATTCATCCATTTTGAAGCAAGAACAAGCAATTTGTAATTATGTTTGAGTAGTTTAGCAGGTAAACATCTAGTGCTGTTTAGCATCACTTAGATTGAATCGCCAGCCAATCGAAAGCGGGACCCAGCCTTGTAAACAGCAAAGCCATTGCATGTCAACCATGACTAGCATTTTTCTTACAGAGTTTATTGTACCTGTGTATGGAGAGAGTGAGTGTCTAGGGTTTAATGCTCCAGCAACAACTAGGTCACAGCTAGGAGGTGGGACCTCGGCTTAAAGTCTCATCCAAAAGACCGGACCCAGCCTTGTAAACAGCAAAGTCAATTGGTTGGGGCTATGTTGGTTTACTGTGTTGGTGCTTTAAAATTAAATTTATTTAGACTTTCAGAACTACATGTATATACAGACTTCAACTGCAGTTAATGTATGTGAATAAAGAAAAGAACTCTCTGCTCTTTCCTTCCTCCAAATTATGAAATGAAGCCTCTACGTTTAGGTTGAAACGAGTAAACATTATTTTTATCTTTATCCAGTGGTGATAACAATGAGATTCAGCGTACAGTTTCAAACAATCTACAGATCTGTGGTTTTCTTGACCTACAAGATATAGCCAGCCCACCGACATTGTCACGCCATCTAGTCCTGCCTATAGCCAATAAGGAAAAGTCAGAGACTAAAACAGGTTAGTGAAATAAGGCTTAAATATGGCCATATCATGATAAAATCTGCCTTAATGTGGTTGATTCTGCTGTTTTCACAAAGGGGAACAATTTTTGTGACTTCCTGTTTGCTTCCCTGAAATAAAAGGCCCTTCAAAAACGGGATCTACTCTTTAAGGAAAAAAATTGCTCCTAGGGGAGCAAATTATTGCCTTTTAGAGTTGACTCCTGTTGAGAAGAAAAGCAAAAAATGAAAATGGCAGAGTTGCTTTTCTTGAAGTTTACCCATTAAACTTAGATATGATTGTAATATTATCCTGATAAAACCTGTTTTTGATAGTTTAATCAGCATTTTAACAAATGAGACAACTTAAAAGTATTTGCTTCCTTGGTAGGTGCCTGCAAGAGCAAATTGTTTCCTTTTAAAATATTGTCCATGGATGAAAAGATCCACCTACTAAAAAGCAAACACTATTCTTTAAAGTTGTCTCCCTTGCTAAAATGGTGATTAAAGTCTTTGGGTACACCTTGTTATGTCTCCCCCCCTTTAGGGTCGGGAAACATATGAGCCGCGACACGACAAAACCAACAATGTGGTTGTGTGCCCAGCGCAGACTCAGATCAGCCTGGACATTTGCCCAGTGTGGTCAGACTCATTGTTAAGTGCTCAAAGGGTAGCTAAGTGTCTAACCTACCTCCATGCGGCCAGCAAAGACTCCCATCAGACTGGAGGGATGCCCAGGCTGATCTGAGTCTGCGCTGGGCGCATAACCACATTGTTGGTTTTGTCATGTCGCGGCTCATATTGTTTTTCCCCGGGCGTTTGTCCGTCCGTCCGTCTGTCTGTCACAAATCGTGTCCATTCTATAACTTGAAAACCGCTCATTGACAAGCTATATTCGCGAAACTTCATATAAATATCAATCAACATGAGACGACGTGCAGAGTGCAAGAATGGTAACTCTGGCATTTATACTTTTTGAGTTATTTCCCTTGGAACTTAGTCCATCACAAAATTGTGTTTCAATTGTGTCCGCTCTATAACTTGAAAACTGCTCAAGCTTTATTCACGAAACTTCATACAAATATCAATCAACATGAGGCGATGTGCAGAGTGCACAAATGGTAACTCTGGCATTTATACTTTTTGAGTTATTTTCCTTGGAACTTTGTCCATCACAAAATTGCGTCTCAGTCGAGTCCGTCTATAACTTTAAAACCATTCAAGCTATATTCATGAAAGTTCATACAAATATCAATCAACATCAGACGACGTGCAGAATTCACTATGGCGTTTATACTTTTTGAGTTATTTCCCTTGGAACTTTGTCCATCACAAAATTGCGTCTCAGTCGAGTCCGTCTATAACTTTAAAATCATTCAAGCTATATATCAATCAACATCAATCAACATCAGAGGACGTGCAGAATGCAAGAACCATAACTTTAGCATTTATACTATTTGGGTTATTTCCCTTAGAACTTTGTCAGTCACAAAATCGTGTCTCAGTCGTGTCTGCTCTATAACTTGAAAACCATTCAAGCTGTATTCACGAAACTTCATACAAATATCAATCAACATTAGAAGAATTGCATAGTGCAAGAACCATAACTCTTGCGTTTATACTTCTTCAGTTATTTCCCTTGGACCTTTGTCAGTCACAAAATCATGTCTTAATCGCTTTATTACTTGAAAACCGGACAAGCTATATTCACGAAACGTCATACAAATGTCAGTCAACACTAGACAACCTGCAGAGCTCAGCATTTATACTATTTGAGTTATTTCCCTTGGAACTTTGTCATTCACAAAATCTATAACTTTTACCGTCTATAACTTTTAACCGTCTATAACTTTAAAATCATTCAAGCTATATATCAATCAACATCAATCAACATCAGACGACGTGCAGAATGCAAGAACCATAACTTTAGCATTTATACTATTTGGGTTATTTCCCTTAGAACTTTGTCAGTCACAAAATCGTGTCTCAGTCGTGTCTGCTCTATAACTTGAAAACCATTCAAGCTGTATTCACGAAACTTCATACAAATATCAATCAACATTAGAAGAATTGCATAGTGCAAGAACCATAACTCTTGCGTTTATACTTCTTCAGTTATTTCCCTTGGACCTTTGTCAGTCACAAAATCATGTCTTAATCGCTTTATTACTTGAAAACCGGACAAGCTATATTCACGAAACTTCATACAAATGTCAGTCAACACTAGACAACCTGCAGAGCTCAGCATTTATACTATTTGAGTTATTTCCCTTGGAACTTTGTCATTCACAAAATCGTGTCTCAATCGTCTAAGCTCTATAACTTGAAAACCGTTTAAGCTATATTCATGAAACTTCATACAAATATCAGTCAACATATAAATAGACAACGTGCAAAGCACTGTAACTCTTGCATTTATATTTTTTGACAAAAACTAAATATGAATATCCGTCAACATTACATGACATGCAGAGCATAACAACTATAACTCTTGCATTTATACTTTTTACTTATTATGAATCCCTGCTTCAGGGTAGGGAAACATATTGTTTTTCCCTTGGCGTCTTAATGACTGATCCTTTTGACTTCAAAAAGGGGGGAGACATCTGTTTTTTCGTAGAAAAACAATTCTAGTTTTCTGCCAGTTTTTCCAAGGGGAAAAACTTCTGTGACTTATTGATTGCTTCTTTGGGCAACAAACCCTTACAAAAAGAGTCTACTCATAAAGGGAAGCATTTGAGTTGATCCCAACTGTAAAAGAAATGAAAATGTCAGAGTGGCCTCCCCTTAAAGTGTATTTATTCACCTTTAGAACAAATTATTTCTTTTTCCCATGAAAGACAATATTGTGAGCAAAGTCTGGGAGATGGATCTATTCATCCATGCGGGTTGCTCTTGTAAGAAACAGATTGCTTCTTAGTGGGAGCAAATTCTTTTGCCTATTAGAAGGGAAGCAACCATTTCCTTGTCAGTATTGATCTCCCTAGGAGATGCATTTTAATTTTTCAAAGTGTATGTTTTTCGCTACTTTTACAAAAGGAAACAACTTGTGTGACTTCCTGTTTGTTTCCCTGTGACTTCCTGTAGCTTCCCTGGATGACACAGGCCTTCCAAAACTGGGTCTACTTTTAAAGGAAAGAAATAGCTCTTAGAGGAACAAATTTTTTCATTTAAGGGTTGATCCCCATTTTGAAGGAAGGCAAAATTGAAAATAATAGAGTTGCTTCCCCTGAAAATGTACCCATTTACTCTAAATCATATTAGAATGCTAGCTGTGCATACCCAAACCAGTCAGAAAATATGTTCAGTCTAGTCAATGCTTGCTTCATTTGTGAACCAAGTAATTTGACTGCAAATTTTTCTCCCCTTACCCCTTTTTCCCCAAAGTTTGCTCATATACACAATACAAATATTACAGTACTATATTCATACAATTTTAACAAAATAAATGTTTATTTTTATTCCCAAAACAACCAAAACAAGTAGCCCAAAGGGCAACAATTGCTCACCTGAGAGACATTGTAAACCTATAGGGATATTTAAGATGCTCAAGGGCAGCTAACTCCACAGTCAGTGGTCCAATCAGGCTGAAAATTAAACTCATCCAAAACATTATGTATGCCCTCATTTAATATATGCAAGTTTAAAAAGTATCCGATCAAGAGCACAATAGACAGAGCTGTCAAGGGCAGCTAACTTCGTAGTGGTTGGCCTGATCTGGCCAAAATTTGAACTGGTTTAAGATATTATGCATTTCCTCATTACCTGCAAGTTTGAAAAGGATCGGATCAGTAGAAACCAAGAAAAAGTGGCGACATTGATTTTTTTGGATGCTCAGGGCAGGTACTCCATAGTCAGTGGTGGGATCTAGCCGAAATGCTAACTAATCCAAGTTTTTATGGGTATCCTCATTACCTGCAAGTATGAAGAGGATCCGATGAAAAATGAAAATGTGATGACGTTGTTTTCTCCATTATAAGACTATGGGATTTTTTTTCAAACCCTCAAGGGCAGCTAACTCCGTAGTCTGTGCTCGAATCCTGCCATCCAAGCTCTTATGTATGTCATCATTACCTGCAAGTATGATAAGGATCTAATTAAAAACCATGATTGCAGCACCCTGAAAGTCAAACTTGCTCGAGATATTGTCATACCCTACATTTGTGTCAAGTTATTTCAAAATCCATGGAGAATTGAAGGTGCTAGGGCGATGACAAAGTTTTTCTAAAAATAGCCTCAGTGACCTTGACCTTGGGCACAGCACCCTGAAAGTCGAACTTGCTCTAGATATTGTCATGCCCTACATTTGTATGAATTCATTTTAAAATCCATTTAGAAATGTAGGTGCTAGAGCGCTGACAAAGTTTTTCTAAAAATAGCCACAGTGACCTTGACCTTGGGCGCAGCACCCTGGAAGTCAAACTTGTTTGAGATATTGTCATGCCCTACATTTGTGTGAAGTTGATTTAAAATCCGTTGAGAAATGTAGGCGCTAGAGCGATGACCAAGTTTTTCTAAAAATAGCCAGTGACCTTGACCTTGGGTGCAGCACCCTGACCTGAAAGTCAAACTTGCTCGAGATATTGTCATGCCCTACATTTGTGTGAAGTTATTTTAAAATCTGCTGAGAAATGTAGGTGCTAGAGCGATGACCAAGTTTTTCTAAAAATAGCCACAGTGACCTTGACCTTGGGCGCAGCATCCTGAAAGTCAAACTTGCTCGAAATATTGTTATGCCCTACATTTGTGTGAAGTTATTTTAAAATCTGCTGAGAAATGTAGGTGCTAGAGCGCTGACAAAGTTTTTCTAAAAATAGCCACAGTGACCTTGACCTTGGGCGCAGCGTCCTGAAAGTCGAACTTGCTCGAGATATTGTCATGCCCTACATTTGTGTGAAGTTATTTTAAAATCTGTTGAGAAATGTAGGCAATAGAGCGATGACAAAGTTTTTCTAAAAATATGTGATGACGTTGTTTTCTCCATTATAACACTATGGGATTTTTTTCAAACGCTCAAGGGCAGCTAACTCCGTAGTCTGTGCTCGAATCCGGCCAAATTTTGAACTCATCCAACCTCTTATGTATGTCATCATTACCTGCAAGTATGATAAGGATCTAAGCAAAAACAGTTGAGAAAACGTGATGACGCCATTTTCCCCATATAACCCTATGGGATTTTTTTCAAACGCTCAAGGGCAGCTAACTCCGTAGTCTGTGCTCGAATCCGGCCAAATTTCGAACTCATCCAAGCTCTTGTGTATGTCATCATTACCTGCAAGTATGAAACGGATCTAATCAAAAGCAGTCGAGAAAACGTGATGACCCCATTTTCCCCATTATAACCCTATGGGGGCTATCTGTTGCCATGGAAACCAGAGTTCTGAGCTGATCAGCACCAAAACCTAATGCAGCCTTTCCCCCACCCAAATGATGCTTCAGATAAAATTTGATTGCGATCGGCCCGCTGGTCTCTGAGATATTTATGTTTGAAAGTGTTGACGCACCCACGCACGCACTAACGGACGACGGCTCGACTCCCATCCTATAAGCTCACCTCTGAGCCTTCGGCTCAGGTGAGCTAAAAATCTGGATGCATCTCATAGGATGGAGTAAGATTTTGAGATTGTGAGATTGTTTTGAAATGTAAAAAAATCATTGTGTAGATGAAAAAAAAAGACTCATTTGCATATTTGAATATTTTTGGTCATTTTATAGGATGGTGAGCCAGACCCCTCTTAGAGCTGAATAGATATGATTGGTTATGTCATGTAGCATAGCAAGTCTGAATCATACCATTACCACCCCTGGTTAACTATGTATATACAAGGACTGGTACAAAACGAAAAAAGAGCTGTTACAAAACAAAAAAGAGTCATAGTTACCGGACAACCTGATGACCAGATTGTTTGGTACCTATGACTCTTTTTCGTTTCGTAACATCCTTGAAAACATAGTTAACCAGGCAAGGTTGGCTGGGAAATACCAGTGGCGGGAATTCCCAGTGGTAATTACCGGTAATTACCGTCCTGGGAAATACTCCAAATTTGGCCAATGTGGGAAATACTGGGAAATATGAAATTTTAGAGCTGTTTTTCTCAAAATATTCTATCATATTTCTTTAATTTAAGTTGATAGCACATATTTGTTATCCCTTATATGCATATCATGCAAATAAAGTTGTAAATTCCAGGACTGGTCCATGCTAGAGGACACAGCAGATGATTCTTGGTTGTGTCAAAGGCTATGATTTCAAAGAAAATTGCCTTTAAAATTCTTATTTATAAAAATAACAGACTGTAAAATCCTTTCTTTCGTGTTTCAGCACTGTATTTGTAAACACAAAATCTTATTATCATTTGGTTCTCATACAAATGTATATACTTATCTGAACTGCAGTTTTACTTAAACATTTTTGCCTCCTTAGGTTCTCAGACAAGGAGAATTAAGTTTTGTGACATTTTCTGAATTTCAGGGAGAAGTTTTGTTCCAAATTTTGGATACACTTTGATTCTCACTCAGCTCGAAATAGGGAGAAGCCAGTCAGCATAAGGAGAGAATTTCTCCTACTTCTCCCTCTAGGCTGACCCTTGCTGGTTTATCACTGCTAAAGACCATAGCTTTCTGCAGGCTAACTTAATCTGTTCTTAAGTTTGATCTTACCCTAATTTGACAGAACCCTGTGAAGGTCTTCAAAGCTGGGCATAGATTCACAACTACTTCACAAAAAAAGAGTGTGTACCATGTTCCAGTTTCTTGCTTGTATCTCTGAGTTTGTCGTCTGATTAATTAAACAATGATGTGTGGACATTGCAGTCCAAAGGTTACCTGATGAAGTCCTGTAATGTCTTTTTTTCCCCAAGGGCTTCTCAAGAGAATATCTATCTTATATTTTTATTGTTGAATGAAAAATAAACTTTTATTAACACCACTGAAGGTGTGAAAAATAATTGTCTTCATTCAGCTGACAGGTGACATTTACTGTAGTACTTCTAACCTCAGTGTGTTGTAACAACTACTTGATAGACAGAGACAACTGTACATGCAGACTCATCCTCGCCCAGTTCGTATAAGAAAATAATTTGATTGCATATGCAGATCTAGACAATATTTTATCTGTATCCTTGTTTGATGTTTATATGAAGGGTTGTTTAATTATTTTTTTGCTTTGCATATATAGTTTTATGGCTGTTATAGAACATATTTAGAACTTTGTTGGTGGAGAGAGACCAATTTCCCAGTAATTCCCGGGAATTACCAGTAATTCCCGGGAATTACCAGTATTTCCCGCCGTCCTGGGAAATATGAGTATTTCCCGCCTTTTTGCCAACCTTGTAACCAGGTGTGATTACAAATCTGCAGGCATGGAGGGCATTTCATTTTAATTGGACTAATATTATTTAAACCAGAATCAGCCGACACAGATAAAGCCAAGACGGAAGAGGAAGAAGCACAGGATGATGGGAAGGTTCCGTCATTTACCGTACTTTTACACGGCAGTCTGAAAGTGGAGGGAATGGTGGCACTCACTAAAGTTGCGTAAGTACAGTAAAATCCATACCACAAAAATTCTAGGTATTGGCACATACAGGTCTGATATCAGAGCTCCAGATAAGAAGGGGTAACAGGGATAATTTAGGGATAATTTTACTTATTTTTCTATTAAAACATACATTGTGACCCCTCATTAGAACCGTCTCACCGAGACGGTTCTAATGAGGGGTTACGACGTATGTTTTCGTTAATAAGAAAAAATATCATTGAATTATCCCTGTTACCCCTTCTTATCTGGAGCACTGGATATCAATACAGACCCGCCGGGCCGCTTTGCGCAATCGTTAGGGCACCATCCGTCGTCAAGATTTTCAAACATCTTCTCCTCTGAAATCACTGGGCCGATTAAAGCCAAATTTCATATGGAGTCTCAGTGGGATGGGGGAACCAAAGTTTATACCAGGGGTCTGGGTCACATGACCAAGATGGCCACCATGCCCATATATGGTAAAAACCCTTCGAAAATCTTCTTCTCTTAAACCAAAAGGCCGCCGGGCCGGGTAGCGCAATCGGTAGGGCACCTGACTCGTAAGTCAGAGGTCCTGGGTTCGAATCCCGGTCTGGCCACATACTTTCGTTTCTCTTTCCGCTGATTCAAGAAGGGCAGTTGTCAGTTACTGGCGAAAGTATGTGCACTTAGTACTGGTTAACCGCTTAGGAGGTCTAAGCCTGCCCAGGAATAGTGTGGTTAGGTTAACTGACCGTCCCGACATGACCATAGTTGTTTACCGTAGACGTTAAGCGTCAAATCATTCATTCATTCATTCAATACAGACCCAGATCAGATTTCTCCTAAAGGAGCAGTCTTATCAGGGCTTATACTGTTTGCTAATCCATCTGCATCTTTTGAGCGCTTTACTGCACTGTAAAACTAAACTGTCCCATTTCTACACTACACAAAGTGACAAGAGTCTTCAGTTTTAAATATTTAGATTTCTCAGAATGTAAAGATTGTAATATGGGAAAAGGAAAGACTGATTAGGCTGTGCATAATTATGTGCAGACTGATCTGAATCTTCCTGTTTGCACATACTGTAAGATACATTTTCATGTTATGCCAGTGTTTTGTCTGTTCATTCATTCATCTCTTTAATCTTTGCATTAAAGTTTTAGGTTAAGTTTTAGCTCGCCTGTAGGAAGGAACAGGGAGCTATTGTTGTCACTCTGACGTCGGCGTCCCACTTTAAAGTTTTACATTAAAGTTTTTTTATGTGATGGGCAAGGACTGCAGGCAAGCTGTCCTGTATGTGGACAGGTCTTGTTTATTAGGCAGTGGCACTGGCTGGGGTATACTTGAGTCTTTGATCACTTGCTCTAAGATTTGATTTGATTCACATAGATCTACAGTATACTGAACATTCAGAGTAAGCTATGTCCATTTTGATTAACAACAAGGTGCTGAGATAAGCTACATTATTATATAATCTATAAATAAAACTCATTTCATTGGTACAGAGGCTGATCACATGCTGTAGACATTACTTTATGTTGCATAGTTAGTGATGTAACATCTGAATGTCGCATGGTTGGCGATGTGACGTCATAATGGTGAACGGTATGGGAAGTAACGTCAACTGAAATTTGATGTCAGGTTAACTAAAATGGCAGTCTGTTCAACTGAGCTTACACAGCTGAATGTACCCATTTACTTTAATTATATGTACCATATTAATCCTATTAAACACTCCGGGGGCGATGCATTTGCAAAAGGGGGGGGGGGGGGGCATTATTTAGAGCCTCAGCAACTGCCTAATGGGGCTAATACAGAGTATAAAGGTGGATGGGTATATTTAAAGGGGAAGCAGCTCTACTATTTTTGCCTCCCTTTTTAGTTAGGATCAACTCTTAAAGGAAAGAATTTGCTCCTGTAGGAGCAAATTCTTTGCTTTAAGAATTGACCCAATGTCAAAGAGCTACCTCATCCAGAGAAGCAAACATGAATTCATGCAACATTATTTTCGGAAAAAAAGGGAGGGGGCATTTATTAGAGCAGGGTCATTTATAAGGATTAATACGGTATGTGTTCACAGAGAAGACTGGTATGGTATCTTGTATTCCTGGGCAGACAGCAAAAAGAAGTCAAGTCTGATGCTCTCCTTGTTTGAACCAGGTAGGTGGCTTCAGTTTTTGTTTCCCAGGCAACTAGCAAAAGCAAGACAGGTATTGCTTTTCTCGAATTGCTTTTCTGGTGTTGTGGGTGTCTGCGGGGGCATAAAGTTTGTCTTGTTTTCTGCTTTGGCTCTGTTTTGTGACAATGAGCAGATGGGAGAGACCGCATTTTGCCGAATTCTTGTCTCATATACTTGACTGATGACAGTTCTACCAACATATTAGCATTTTAAATTCAAAACTGTTTGGTCGGTCCTTTGCTTGCCTATAGAGACTAACATGTACACATGCATCTGGTCTGATAGGCAGTCATATTGTAGTTTTGAATGGCCTGTTGTCAACATAAAATATTGGATGACATCAGTGGGCCCGTTTTACATCACACTGCGTGCTTCTTTGGGCATAACTTCACATTTATGACACAAAATTCATTGATTTCTTCTATGTAAAACATAGTCAGTCGATTTAAATGTATGATAAACAAATTATAGCATGGAGATTGATTATTGTCCTCTTTATCAACCCTCAAGTACAGCTTTGGAGCTGCTAATGGTGTCTTGGGTTGATAAATCGGGAGGTAACCTAAAGGCCATCAGAACACCTGATAAGGTGGAGTTTTGCTGATAATTCTGAGATAATTTTTCTTATTTGTCTCGTGAAAAATATTTTGTTACCCCTCATCAGAACCGTCTCGCTGAGACGTTTCTAATGAAGGGTTACTGCATACATTTTTATGGAGAATATGGACAATTATCCCTTTATTAGCCGTTACCCTTCTTATCTGAAGCACTAACCATGTGATACTCTAATTACTAGGAAAAGATGCAGTATCATGGATGGGTAACTTGGATCACCTTGCACCTGTCTCGGACTTCCCGGAACATCCGTATGGGGATGAGGATAACAAAACACCATTTCCTGTGAGACCAAAGGAGAAACGTAGCTACGCTCAGAGTTGTGTGGTATGGATTAAAGCTATAGGTTTACAGGTAGGTTATAATGAAGTAATGGAGCAAGGGTGGGAGGGGGAGAGGGGGATCTTGATGATGAATGGATGACACTGTTTTATATCAGCCCTTAAAACAATTTCAGTTATTTTGAGCCGATGGAAGGTTGTTGATTAAAAGTTGTCTACAATGAAGCCCTGTTTATTGTTGGAAAAACTTCCGCCCTCAGCTGGATTTGAAGCTATGCCACTTGCTTGACAGGGCAGCCCAAAATCCACTGAGCTACTCAGAATTATCCGAAGTATATAAATCAGTCATGTAATTCAGCTACAAGATAAATTTGTCTCTTCCAAAACAATCACAGAAATCCAGGTCAGTCTTGTAGGATTTTTAGCTCACCTGAGCCTTTAGGCTCATAGGTGAGCTTATAGTATAGCCAGGCATCCGTCGTCCGTCCGTCCGTCGTCAACATTTTCAAACATCTTCTCCTCCGAAACCGCTGGGCCGATCAAAGCCAAATTTTATATGGAGTCTCCATGGGTTGGGGGAACGAAAGTTTGTTCGGGGTATCTGGGTCACATGACCAAGATGGCCGCCACACCCATATATGGTAAAAACCCTTCAAAAATCTTCTTCTTCAGAACCAAAAGGCCTATGACCTTGATACTTGGTATGTAGTATCGGGCATGCGGGCCCATCATAGTTTGTACAAATCATGACCTTGCGGTGACCTTGACCTAATTTACGGCATGGTCAACTTTGGAATGTTAGGCTTTTATATGGGAAAATGCTTAAACGGTGGATTTCTCAGAAACTATTTAAGTCTAAGGTACAATACTTGGTATACATGGTCGACTAAATGACCAGATGAAGATATTATGTCACTAAAGGTCAAGGTCATTCCGTTGGACCATCCGTCGTCAAGATTTTCAAACATCTTCTCCTCTGAAACCACTGGGCCGATTAAAGCCAAATTTCATATGGAGTCTCAGTGGGGTGGGGGAATGAAAGTTTGTACCCGGGGTCTGGGTCACCTGACCAAGATGGCCGCCACGCCCATATATGGTAAAAACCCTTCAAAAATCTTCTTCTCCAGAACCAAAAGGCCTATGACCTTGATACTTGGTATGTAGTATTGTGCATGCGGGCCCATCATAGTTTATACAAATCATGACCTTTCGTTGACCAAGATGGCTGCCATGCCCATATATGGTAAAAACCCTTCAAAAATCTTCTTCTCAAGAACCAAAAGGCCTATGACCTTGAAACTTGGTATGTAGCATCGAGCATGCGGGCCCATTATAGTTTATACAAATGATGACCTTGCATTGACCTTGACCTAATTTATGGCATGGTCGGCTTTGGTACGTTAGGCTTTTATATGGGAAAACGCTTAAACAGTGGATTTCTCAGAAACTGTTTAAGTCTAAGGTACAATACTTGGTATACATGGTCGACTAAATGACCAGATGAAGATATTATGTCACTAAAGGTCAAGGTCATTCCGTCGGACCATCCGTCGTCAAGATTTTCAAACATCTTCTCCTCTGAAACCACTGGTCTGATTGAAGCCAAATTTCATATGGAGTCTTATTGGGATGGGGGAACGAAAGTTTGTACCCGGGGTCTGGGTCACATGACCAAGATGGCCTCCATGCCCATATATGGTAAAAACCTTCAAAAATCTCCTTCTCCAGAACTAAAAGACCTATGACCTTGTAACTTAGTATGTATCATCGGGCATGCGGGCCCAACATAGTTTATACAAATGATGACCTTGCATTGACCTTGACCTCATTTACGGCATGGTACTTTAGGCTTTTATATGGGAAAATGCTTAAACAGTGGATTTCTCAGAGACTATTTAAGTCTAAGGTACAATATGTTGTATACATCGTCAAACAAATGACCAGATGAAGATATCATGTCTTTAAAGGTCAAGGTCATTCTGTCAGACCATCCGTCGTCAAGATTTTCAAACATCTTCTCCTCTGAAACCACTGGGGAGATTGAAGCCAAATTTTATTTGGAGTCTCAGTGGGATGGGGGAACGAAAGTTTGTACCCGGGGTCTGGGTCACATGACCAAGATGGCCGCAATGCCCATATATGGTAAAAACCCTTCAAAAATCTTCTTCCTCAGAACCAAAAGGCCTTTGACCTTGAAACTTGGTATGTAGCTTTGGGCATGCGGGCCCATCATAGTTTATACAAATGATGACCTTGCGTTGACCTTGACCTAATTTACGGCATGGTCAACTTTGGTATTTTAGGCTTTTATATGGGAAAACTCTTATATAGTGGATTTCTCAGGAACTATTTAAGTCTAAGGTACAATATGTGGTATATATGGTCAACTAAATGACCAGATGAAGATATTATGTTACTGAAGGTCAAGGTCATTTTGTCGGTCTGTCCGTCGTCAAGATTTTCAAACATCTTCTCCTCTGAAACCACTGGGGAGATTGAAGCCAAATTTCATATGGTGTCTCAGTGGGATATGGGAACGAAAGTTTATACCTGGGGTCTGGGTGACATGACCAAGATGTCCGCCATGCCCATATATGGTAGAAACCCTTCAAAAATCTTCTTCTCTAGAACCAAAAGGCCTATGACCTTGAAACTTGGCATGTAGCATCGGGCATGCGGGCCCATCATAGTTTATACAAATGATGACCTTGCATTGACCTTGATCTAATTTAAGACATGGTCAACTTTGGTATGTTAGGCCTTTATATGGGAAAACGTTTTGTCACTGAAGGTCAAGGTCATTTTGTCGGTCTGTCCGTTATCAAGATTTTCAAAACATCTTCTCCTCTGAAACCACTGGTCAGATTGAAGCAAAATTTCATATGGTGTCTAAGTGTGATCAGGGAATAAAAGTTTGTTCTCGGGGTCTTGACCAAGATGGCCGCCATGCCCGTATATGGTAAAAATCCTTCAAAATCTTCTTCTCCAGAACCAAAAGGCGTATGACCTTGAAACTTGGTATGTAGCTTTGGGCACTCAAGCCCATCATAGTTTATACAAATGATCCTGCGTTGACCTTGACCTAATTTTTGACACTGTCAACTTTCGTACATTATGTAGGCTTTTATATGGGAAAATGCTTAAACAGTGGATTTTTCAGAAACTATTTAAGTCTAAGGTGCAATATTTGGTATATATGGTTGACTAAATGACCAGATGAAGATATTTTGTTGTTAAAGGTCAAGGTCATTCTTTGTCTTTTGTACATGGTCATTGAGATTGTGTCACCCGTCAACATTTTCAAACATCTTCTCAGAGGCCACTAGGGTCAGTTGAAGCCATATTTCATATGGAGCTTCACCGGCTTAAAGGAACCATAGTGTGTTCAGATGGTCTTGGTCACTTGACCAAGATGGCCACCATGCCCATATATGGTAACAAGGGCTTCGCAAGCGGCGCATAATACGCCCGTTTTAATGTCATAAAGGAGTATGGAATGAACAAGATTGTTTACAAAAGGATGGATAGGCAGACAAACAGGGGCAACCACTTTATAACTAATGACGGCAACATTATTCAAATATTTAACACATCAAATACTATGAGTATACCAAAAATCAGCTTCAAAGTTATTGTGGCTCAAAAGTTGAGTAATGCCATAGTTGAACAAGGGAGATAATTCATAAACTAAATATACTGGATTCTTGGCTCTACTACATTCCCCTGACAAAATCACATGTAGGGTTAAGGAATCACAGAGGAAACAGGAAATTTATGTAAGGGCAGATAAGTCAGTAAGCCAGAGTTGTGGTTCTTGCTCGGGATACATTGCCCCATTATTATACATATTCCTACAAAGTTCCATTCTAATATTTCAAAAGGTTAAGGAGATATGGAGTGACTGAGAAATGCCTAAAATTACTTATCAAAGGGAAGTAACTCCAAAATGAAGAAAGGGGGAGCAACCATTCTTGTATGCCACGCATCGTCTTGTGATCATGCACATTGCTATAAAGTTTCATCATGATATTCCAAACGGTTACAAAGTTAAGGTATGCACAAGATATGTATACACAAAAATAACCATAATCAACTAATGAAAGGGATGTAACTCTAAAATGAAGAAAGGGAGAGCAGCCATTTTTGTACGCGACACATCGTTGAGACTTCATACACATTGCTATGAAGTTTCATGAAGATATCCCAAACGGTTATCTAGTTATGGCGCGCACAAGACTGGCAGGGAAAAAATTAATCAAAGGGGCATAACTTGGAAACTAAGGAAGGGGGAGCAACCACTTCTGTACGCGACACGTTCCCCCAACCTAATACATATTCCTGCCAAATATCATGAATATATCCCAAACGGTTAATGAGTTATGGAGCGCACAAGAATGTTTACGGACGGACGGACGGACGGACGGACGGACAGCGCCATGACATAATACGTCCGTTTTTTCAAAACGGGCGTATAAAAACTCTTCAAACGTCTTTTTCTCGAGAACCGAAAGGCCTATAACCTTGAAACTTGGTACCGGTATGTAGCATTGGGCACTCAGGCCCATCATAGTTTATACAAATGATTACTGTATTTCATATAGAGCTTTAATACTGGGTCAAAGGAATCAAAGTTTGTTCAGATGGTCATGGTCGCATGAACATGGTGGCCGCCACACCCATATATGATAAAAACCCTTCAGAAATCTTTGTCCAGAAACAAAGGCCCAGTGACCTTGTGGCTTGGTATATAGAATTGGGACTCAACATTAATCCTCAAGGGAGCGGGGTCATCTGCCCCTGCCCTGGTGCTATATACATGTATAAAAGCATTAAAATCTATACCAGGACCAAGTGTCAGGTGAGCTACAGGACCATTGGTCCTCTGGTTAAGATTGTTTTGGAGGGGAAAAGTCCATTTCTCACAACCAGATATTCAGTAATAGTTGTGTCAGAATTGAAATCTATGTTTGCTGACTGAGAATTCTCTTAAAATGGGGTTGTCCAATATGTAGCAAAATTATTTCATGACCACTAATTCATAGTTAAGCTCAGAATGTGAGAAGAATGATAAGGCTTTATTGTGCGATTAAGGTGAATAGGTACACTTTCAGGGGAAGCAACTCTACCATTTACAATTTTGCCTCACTTCTCAATGGGGTCAAACTCTTATAGGAAAGAATTTGCTCCCCTGGCTAAGTATGAAAATCTATACTTTTTCCTGACCTGCAAAAAATCTGTTTTCCTGGGCCCAGTTGTTCAAAGCATCGATAGCTTAACAAAGTCATTAGTTGAGGATTCATTAAGTCTTACAGTACTCAAAAAATCAATTTCAGTAATATTTCTGCTGAAAAATTGTAAGGAGCTTTTGCATTGCAAAAGCTTCACACATTTTTTTCAGCAAAAAAAAAATGGCAGTGTTTTGACTTATAGTATGTTTGAAAATTTAATGTCTTGTAAACTAACGATGTCGTTAAGTTTTGAACAACTGGGCCCAGATGTTTTTTCCTGACCATGGCAGCCTCAAGATGTTTTTCCTGACCATGGCAGCCTGTTTTCTCATTTCACAGCTCATTTCTCTGTTTTGTTCTTTCTCAGGCTGACCTCCAGAAGGTGATACGACATGCCAGAAAATTACCAGACAAGCAACAGCAGTTTTATAAAGAGCTTAACAGAATTCGCAAAGCAGCTCTGTCTTTTGGGTTCATTGATCTCTTGGAAGCTATAGCCCACATGCTGGAACGTGAATGCACACTGTTGCCAGGAACGTCTCACCCGGATGCAGCACTTCAGTTGACGCATGCAGCTTCTACCTTGTGTAGTGATATGGCAAAGGACCCATCTCATCTAATCATGCCAATGCGGACTAATTTTTCACAAGAAGATGGATAGACAAATATGATATAAAACAATGTTCTAGCATTTATTTTTCTCTTTTTTTCTCTCTATCACATCATTTACATCACACATGATTTTTTCCCCATTCATGTTCCATCATTAAAGATTTCAAGTACTTGTTTACTTTTTCTTTAATTGAAGGTAAATGGATACACTTTCAGGGGAAGCAACTCTGCCATTTTCGTTTTTGCCTTCATTCTAAATAAGTGTCAACTCTTAAAGAAAAGAATTTGCTCCCCTTGGAGCAATTTCTTCTTAAGAGTAGACCCAATTGTGGAAGAGCTGCTTCATCAAAGAAAGCAAACAGGAAGTCACAAAAAGTTATTTCCCTTTGTAAAAAATGGCGGAAAAACATGGAGGGGTACTCATTTACCTTGAGATACATCATCGAAATATCCACCCAAAGGTGTATGCAGATTTTTCTGACAGTAAACAGCCTGCATAGTCTGGTCAGGGGCTGCACAGTTCATCCAAAGAAAACTGACCTTGAAAATACCGGTATTGGAAAGCAAGTTCTATATGCACGTGCATGCATGTGTATTTTCTACTTGCATACTATATTTTATATAACCACAGAAGTAGGCAGAAATTAAAGCCTCCCATAAATTTTCTGCTATACGGTAAAATTTTCATTCTCAAAATTTGCCATGTCAATTAACTATAGTCAAACACAATACACTGCTACGTATTTTCCTCAGCCGTTTTCTGTTCTTGTGCTGCTTTTTCTTTGGCTGCCTTGGCTTCTTTTATCTTCCGTATTCTGTGAGCATCTAATCTTGTAGTATAGTGGAGAGGAAAATAGCCACAAAGACCTGAAGAATATAATAAAGAAACAGATTACTGCAAATTTCAGAGCTCCAGATAAGAGGATAATTCAAAGAGAATTTTTATTTCTCAACAAAAAAGTATGTTGTGACCCCTCATTAGAACCGTCTCAATGAGACAGTTCTAATGATGAGTCACAAAATATGTTTTTGTGGACAAGTGATAATTATCCCTAAATTATCTGTGTTACCCTTTCTTATCTGGAGCACTGTAGCAATGATGCAGACAAGAATTCCGTGGACAGCAGTGTCCTGCCTGTGTGTACATTACCTCTGAAAAAAGCCGAGTGCATTGTTGCTCAACAAAGCTAAGCCAGGAAACTCCACCAGACCTGTCGGCGTACAGATAGCTCGCCTGACAGCGCCTTGCCCATCACATATAAAATACTTTGTCTTAAAACTTTAAACTAATGCCCAAGCCAACACCAACGCCAATGTCAGGGTGACAAATCTGAACCGTGACATGACAAAACCAACAAGAATTATGTGGACTGCTATGTCGCACCTGCAATGCACTTCCATAGTAGCAGAAGTCATATTAAAAAGAGAGTAAGCAAGGTTTGATAATGTGTAAGCAAGGTTTGATAAATAAATGTAAAAATTGGAAAATTGGCGTTACAAGTCAGGAATGATGCAATTTCCCAACTCAACAGTGTCCAGGTTTTTCCATTTACTGGCATTACAGTAAAATCTGGACTCATAATCCAAAACTAGGTCACTGTGACCTTATTCTACTACCAATTTTTTTTTTTCATTTTCATAATTAGTAAAGACACGGTTGTACAAATGTGCCATGAAAATTTAGGCCAAATATATCCAGTGGTTCTAGAAAAAAACGTTTTTAGCAATGGCGGCCATATTGAATTCTAGACATGGCTGAATTTCAGTAATCCGAAGCCTTGTAGCTTGGTCATGCTCTGTGTGAATTTTGAGGCCCATGGGTGCACTGGTTTTGGAGAAATTAACTGAATGAACCTTAACACTACTTACACTAGGGTTGACATAAATGTTAATGGACAGATGGAGTGAAAGACAGGAAATGGGACACCTATATCACACTATGCTAAAGCAGGTGCGACAAAGTGGCATGTTTGCCCAGCAAAGACTCAGATCAGCCTGGGCAGCTGCCCAGGCTGATCAGATTTTTGGCTATGCGCCAGATGCGACTGCTAGGCAGAGGGCTATTGTCACTGTCGCTTAAATGCGACTGGCACCGTCCCATTAAATATCTCCATTTTACGACATTACCAAGGGAAGTTATTCAAAGTCTACCACCAGATTATCGCAAACAAAGATTTTTTTCACGAGAAGAACAAAATCGGGCTGTTTTTCATGAAATTAAGAGACTTCTAGGATTTTATTTATCAGAAACACCCAAAAATGTAAAATAAATTTGGCGCTGGCAAATGCATTTCTATATAAATTTGGGGCCGAAAGAGTTAAAGGGTAGCTAAGGGTCTAAGCTATCTCCATGCTGACAGCAAAGACTATTGGGTGCAAAGAAATATATGGTAGAATGCCAAATAGTATAAACCCTGATCAGAGGAGCATGGGTCTATATAGTTTACTCATGTAGTTTAGTACCATTAGTTAAGATCAATGCATGGGGAGGTCAGATCAGGCAATTGGTAACTTTCAGTGCTGGTTTGATAATCTTAGGGCAGGGGCCTACTGTACTTGCAGTAGGTGTGGGTGGATGTTGTTTGGACATTTTTTCCTCTCGCCTATCATCTCTTTTCATCTCCCTCTTTCTGGTAGACAGCCCAATATAGGCTGAAATACTGTCTCAAAGGGCCTATTTAACCCAAAACAACGGTCAATCCAGCAAGAAAGAGCTACCATGTTTGAGCCGCTACACGAGAAACCCAACAACGTGGTTGTGCGCCCTGCTAGCTAACACTCAGATCAGCCCTGGCATCCGCCTAGTCTGATCAGGCTATTCGCCTCTCGCTTAAAGGGTAGCTCAGGGTCTAAGCTACCTCCATACGGACGGCGAAGACTCTGATCAGACTGGGCGGATGCCCAGGCTGATCTGAGTCTGCGCTGGGCACACAACCACTTTGTTGGTTTTCTCGAGTCGGGGACTTTGCGAAGCAAAAACCTAATGCAATACCCTTCATGTGCGTCTGCATCATGTGCACCTGCACCCTTGTGCATGTCAGCAAAATATTCACCTGTTGCATTTAGCTAAGTTTCCAAGTAACCAAAAGGGATAGAGTCGTTAAACTTTCTCCAGAGATACATCAAGATCTTCTGAAAGCAGCCATGCATATCGCGCCACGACCTATATTTCATGGATGATTGAACATAGAAAAAATTATTCACCTGTTGCCTTTTACTCAGTTTCTGAGTAACCAAAAGGGATGGAGTCTTCAAACTTGCTCCATAACTACATCTGTCGAAGATCTACTGTAAGCAGTGATGCATAATTGGCCATGACCTATATTCCATGGCTCAATGAACATTAGAAACAAGTGGGTCATGAGGCCCTGAACAGCTCATCTGACTAACAGGTCAAAGGCCATACTAGGGTCATCATTTGAATAAACCTGATAGTTTGAAACTGTCAAAATATAAGAGACGTTGGTTAATGGTCAAAGAATGACCCTGACCTATATTACCCTAAAATGTTCATGTACTCATTTAGTTGACTGTATTTATCAACTTTTACACCAAAATCTTCTACAAGATCCATGAACTCCTAAGTTTAAGCATTTTCCCATATAACAGCACCAGAAAGTAAATTTGACTTTGCTGTAAAAAAGAGTCAAGGTCAACACAAGCTCATCATTTGAACAGTCTTGAAAGTTCTCTCAATGAGAATATGGTTCTAATGAGGGGTCATAACATATGCTCTTATGGAATTGTAAAGAAAAGTATCCCTATATTATACAAGTAACCCCTTCTTATCTGTGAGAGAGTTCTAATTTGCTCCCACAAGATGTTTCAGAGCCCTAGATAAGAGGGAGTATTTGGTGATAATTAGGGATAATTTTTGTTAATTCTGGATAAAAACATATGTTGTGACCCCTCATCTGAACCGTCTCGAGACGGTTCAGATGAGGGGTCACAACAAATGGTTTCAATGAGAAATAAAGAAAATTATCCCTCAATTATCATCAAATACCCCTCTTATCTATAGCTCTGTGTTTTTGATGAAGAATCACAGAATTTTTATCCATACCCCTATCTTATCTAAGGCCCTGAATTCAAGACCAACCTGCAGTGATCCAGAGAAAAGTATTTTATATTGGGAAAACTGATGTATTTCAGCTTTTTCATGTAGAAGCTATGTACTGGATAAGCAGATCAAATTTTCATTTGTATGGGTGCGCGATATTACCGGTATACCGGTAAATCATGATTCAAAATTGCCACGATACGAATCACGATACGTTTTGGCCATACGGGTACGCTCGGTAAATTTTGGAAGTTTCCGGACGTTCTCGTGACAACGTTTTATATGCTTTAATTAACAGTTTCCTTTTCATTTTGTTAGTATTTTTCTCCAAATATTCTTTTTTCATGAAATGGATCTAGGTAGTGATGTCAATTAAAGCAAATATGGTCTTTAAAAACAGGTTTAATTTGTTTACTTTTGCCGGAGACTCGCTTCCTCTCATGTCTTTTATGATCTCCGTAATCTTCACACACAAAGACAGATGTAAACAAAAATTACCGTGATTGTTGGTAATAATGTCCAGTTAAATCCTTTTGTCAGTATCCAATTGATCCTATCACTCCAACTGTATTATCATTTTGACACATATTCCCATTCATAACTTAAATATTCGAACATCTTTTGAACATTTTTTGTGTGTGTGTGTATATCTTAGTACATTTTCACTTACGGAAAGTTTCATTATTTTGTTGACATACACTGCAGATCCCGACCACACTGCTCCAAGGAGCTGTCTGATCTGGGTCTACAACATTTGCTCAGCAATTACTGTCTGATTATTTAGTGTATCTCCTTTTCATGTCACCCATAAAATAATTCACCTAGACTTCAGACACGTGTCAATTCCTTTGATCTTTGATGACAAACCGGTGTTGAAAATCTGCATGCTTTTTTCATTCTCGCCTTAAGGCAAAACTGGGTCAGAGCAGAATAACAAAGAAGTCATGCACTGGATGCATGGTCTTTAGGGTCATGTCAGTAAGCAAGTCAATTAGTAAAATAAAATGAGATCGCAGACTTGTTACAGTTGCATTTTTAGCTCACCTGAGCACGAAGTGCTCAGGGTGAGCTTTTGGGATACCCTGATGTCCGTCGTCCGTCGTACGTCCGGACGGACGTCCGGACGTCCGTCCGTCAACTTTTGCTTGTGTACACTCTAGCGGACACAGTTTCGATCCAATCTTTATGAAACTTTGTCAGAATGTTAGTCTTTATAAAATCTAGGCCAAGTTCGAAACTGGGTCATGTCGGGTCAAAAACTAGGTCACTAGGTCAAATCTTAGAAAAACCTTGTGTACGCTCTAGAGGGCACAGTTTTCATCCAAAGTTCATGAAACTTTGTCAGAATGTTTATCCTCATAGTATCTAGGACAAGTTTGAAACTAGGTAACGTTGGGTATAAAACTAGGTCACTAGGTCAAATCATAGAAAAACCTTGTGTACGCTCTAGAGGACACAGTTTTGATTCCATCTTTATGAATCTTTGTCAGAATGTTTATCTCCATAAAATCTAGGCCAAGTTTGAAACTGGGTCATGTGGGGTCAAAAACTAGGTCACTAGGTCAAATCTTAGAAAAACCTTGTGTACACTCTAGAGGGCACAGTTTTCATCCAAAGTACATGAAACTTTGTCAGAATGTTTATCCTCATAGTATCTAGGACAAGTTCCAAACTGGGTCACGTGGGGTCTAAAACTAGGTCACTAGGTCAAATCATAGAAAAACCTTGTGTACGCTCTAGAGGACACAGTTTTGATTCAATCTTTATGAAACTTTGTCAGAATGTTTATCTCCATAAACTTTAGGCCAAGTTCGAAACTGGGTCATGTCGGGTCAAAAACTAGGTCACTAGGTCAAATCATAGAAAAACCTTGTGTACGCTCTAGATGGCACAGTTTTGATCCAAAGTTCATGAAACTTAATCAGAAAGTTTATCCTTATAATATTTAAGATAAGTTTGAAACTGGGTCACGTCGGGTCAAAAACTAGGTCACTAGGTCAAATCATAGAAAAAACCTTGTGTATGCTCTAGAGGACACAGTTTTGATCCAATCTTTATGAAACATTGTCAGAATGTTTATCTCTATAAACTCTAGGCCAAGTTTGAAACTGGGTCTTGTTGGGTCAAAAACTAGGTCACTAGGTCAAATCTTAGAAAAGCCTTGTGTACGCTCTACAAGGCACAGTTTTGATCCAAAGTTCATGAAACTTTGTCAGAATGTTTATCCTCATAATATGTAGGACAAGTTTGAAACTGGGTCATGTCGGGTCAAAAACTTGGTCACTAGGTCAAATCTTAGAAAAACCTTGTGTACAATCTAGAAGGCACAGTTTTCATCCAAAGTTCATGAAACTCTGTCAGAATGTTTATTCTCATAATATCTAGAACAAGTTTGAAACTGGGTCACGTCGGGTCAAAAACTAGGTCACTAGGTCAAATCATAGAAAAACCTTGTGTACGCTCTAGAGGACACAGTTTTGATCCAATTTTTATGAAACTATGTCAGAATGTTTATCTCCACAAACTCTAGGCCAAGTTCGAAACTGGGTCATGTTGAGTCATAAACTAGGTCACTAGGTCAAATCTTAGAAAAACCTTGTGTGTGCTCTAGAAGGCACAGTTTTGATTCAAAGTTCATGAAATTTTGTCAGAATGTTTATCCTGATAATATGTAGGACAAGTTTGAAACTGGGTCATGTCAGGTCGAAAACTAGGTCACTAGGTCAAATCATAGAAAAACCTTTGTACGCTCTAGAGGACACAGTTTTGATCTAATCTTTATGAAACTTTTTCAGAATGTTTATCTTCATAAACTCTCGGCCAAGTTTGAAAGTAGGTCATGTCGGGTAAAAAACTAGGTCACTATGTCAAATCTTAGAAAAACGTTGTGTAAGCACTAGAAGGCATAATTTTCATCCGGACGTCCGTCAACTTTTGCTTGTGTACACTCTAGCAGGCACAGTTTTGATCCAATCTTTATGAAACTTTGTCAGAATGTTAGTCTTAATAAAATCTAGGTCAAGTTCGAAACTGGGTCATGTCGGGTCAAAAATAAGGTCACTAGGTCAAATCTTAGAAAAACCTTGTGTACGCTCTAGAGGGCACAGTTTTCATCCAAAGTTCATGAAACTTTGTCAGAATGTTTATCCTTATAATATCTAGGACAACTTTGAAACTGAGTCAGGTGGGGTCAAAAACTAGGTCACTAGGTCAAATCATAGAAAAACCTTGTGTACGCTCTAGAGGACACAGTTTTGATCCAATCTTTATGAAACTTTGTCAGAATGTTAGTCTTTATAAAATCTAGGTCAAGTTCGAAACTGGGTCATGTCGGATTAAAAACTAGGTCACTAGGTCAAATCTTAGAAAAACCTTGTGTACGCTCTAGAGGGCACAGTATTCATCCAAAGTTCATGAAACTTTGTCAGAATGTTCATCCTCATAATATCTAGGACAAGTTTGAAACTGAGTCACGTGGGACCAAAAACTAGGTCACTAGGTCAAATCAAAGAAAAACCTTGTGTACGCTCTAGAGGACACAGTTTTGATCCAATCTTTATAAAACTTTGTCAGAATGTTTATCTCCATTAACTCTAGGCTGAGTTTGAAACTGGGTCATGTCAGGTCAAAAACTAGGTCACTAGGTCAAATCTTTGAAAAACCTTGTGTATGCTCTAGAAGGCACAGATTTGATCCAAAATTCATGAAACTTAATCAGAAAGTTTATCCTTATAATATTTAAGATAAGTTTGAAACTGGGTCACGTCGGGTCAAAAACTAGGTCACTAGGTCAAATTTGAGAAAAACCTTGCGTACGCACTAGAAGGCATAGTTTTGATCCAATCTTCATGAAACTATGTCAAGATGTTTATTGCCCATATATCTAAGTCCCCTATGAAACTGAGTCACGTCAGATGAAAAACTAGGTCACTAGGTCAAATCTTAGAAAAAACTTTGTGTACACCCTAGAGGGCACAGTTTTGATCCAATCTCCATGAAGCTCTGTCAGAATGTTTATCTTTATGAAATCTAGGTAAAGTTTGAAACTGGGTCGTGTCAGGTCAAAAACTAGGTCACTAGGTCAAATATAAAAATGACATTGTATACGCTCCAGAGGGCACAGTTTTGATCCAATCTCAATGAAACTATGTCAGAATGTTTATTCTTACAATATCCAGGCCAAGTTTGAAACTGGGTCATGTCGGGTCAAAAACTAGGTCAAATATTAGAAAAACCTTGTGTACACTCCAGAGGTCACAGTATTGATCCAAACCTAATGAAATTTTGTCAGAATGTTTGTCCTCACAATATCTTGGCCAAGTTTTAATGTTTATCTACATAAAATCTAGGTCAAGTTAGAAATTGGATCATGTCTGGTCAAAAACTAGGTTACTAGGTTAAATCTAAGAAAAACCTTGTATACACTATAGAAGGCATAGTTTTGATCCAATCTCCCTGGAACTTTGTCAGAACATTTATCGTCATAATATCTAGGCCAAATTCTAATTGGGTCATGTCAGGTGAAAAACAAGGTCACTGGGTCAATTCTTAGAAAAACCTTGTGTAAGCTCTAGAAGGCATTGTTTTGATCCAATCTTCCTGAAACTTTGTCAGTATGTTTATCACCATTATATCTAGGGTGAGTTTGAAACTTGGTTATGTTGGGTCGAAAACTAGGTCACTATGTCTAATTTTTTAAAAACTTGTGAACACACTACAGGGCACTTCATGAAACTTTGTCAGGATGTTTATCTATGTAAAATCTAGGTCAAGTTTGAACTTGGTAAGTAGCATGGAGTACTAGAGTGCCCCAAGACTGTTCAAATGATGACCTTGGGTAGGCCAAGATTGACACTGGGTATGGTTGGGTCAAAAACTAGGTCACTAGGTCAAATCTTAGAAAAACCTTGTGTACGCTCTACAGGGAACTGTTTTGATCCAATCTTCATGAAACTTTGTCTGAATGTTTATCTACATACAGTCTCGGTCAAGATTAAAAGTGGGTCATGTCGGGTCAAAAACAAGGTCACAAGGCCAAATGTTAGAATACCTTGTGTCTTGATGGCATAGTTTTGATCCAGTCTTCATGAAATTTTGTCAGAATGTTTATCGCCATTATATCTAGACCAGTTTTTAAACTGGATCATGTCGGGTCAAAAACTAGGTGACTAGGATACTTTGTCAAAATGTTTATCTATATAAAATCTAAGTCAAGTTTGAAACTGGGTCTGGCTGATCAAAAATAAGGTCACAGGGTCAAATCTTAGCAAAACCTTACAAACACTCTTGAGGGCTCAAGCTTTGACCAACTCTTCATGAAACTTTCTCAGAAAGCTAAACTTTATAAAATCAAGGCCAAGATTGAAACTAGGTATGGTCGGGTTTAAAACAAGGTTACTAGGTCAAATCTTAGAAAAACCTTGTGTACACTCCAGAGGGTACATTTTTGACTTAATCTTCATGAAACTTTGTCAGAATGTTTATCTACATAAAATATAGGTCAAAATTGAAACTGGGTCATGTGTCAAAAACAAGGTCACAAGGTCAATTCTTTGAAAAACCTTGTGTATGCTCTAGAAGGCATTGTTTTGATCCAGTCTTCCTGAAACTTTGTCAGTATATTTATCCCCATTATATCTAGGGTGAGTTTGAAACTGGGTTATGTTGGGACGAAAACTAGGTCACTATGTCAAATTTTAGAAAAACCTTGGGTACACTCGAGGGGGCCCAGTTCTGCTTCCGTCTTCATTAAACTTTGTCAGAATGTTTATCTACATAAAATCTAAGTCAAGTTTGAAACTGGGTCTGGCTGATCTAAAAGACAGTCACAGGGTCAAATCTTAGAAAAACCTTACAAACACTCTTGAGGTTTGATCAAGTTTTGATCCAATCTTCATGAAACTTTGTCAGAAAGCTCATCTTTATAAAATCAAGGCCAAGATTGAAACTGGGTATTGTCCAGTCAAAAACTTGGCCACTAGGTCTGATCTTCGAAAAACCTTGTGTACACTCTTTAGTGCACAGCTTTTATCCAATCTTCATGAAACTGTGCCAGAATGTTTATTTTCAGCTCCCATTAGCATGAAGTACTTAAGGCGAGCTTTTGGGATACCGTGATGTCTGTCGTCGGTAGTAAGTGTGGACGTCTGAGACCTCTGGACGTCTGTCAACTTTTACTTGTGTACACTCTAGAGGGCACAGTTTTGATCCAATCTTCATAAAACTATGTCAGAATGTTTGTGTACATAAAATCTAGGCCAAGTTTGAAATTGGGTCATATTGGGTGAAAAACTAGGTCACTAGGTCAAATCTTAGAAAAACCTTGTGTACATTATAGAGGCAGTTTTGATCCAATCTTCATGAAACTTATCAGAGTGTATATCTCTACAGAAATGAGGACTATTTAAAAAAATGGGTCATGTTGGGCAAAAAAACTAAGTCACTAAGTCAAAGCTTAGATAAACCTTGTGTACACACTGGTGGGCACATTTTTCTTTCAATCTTCATGAAACTTTGTCCAAATGTTTATTTCCGTAAAATCTAGGAAAATTTGAAACTAGGTCATGTTGAGTTTTAAATCTAGGTCACACCTTACAAATAGGTTGTGTTCATTCTAGAGGGCACAGTTTGGATCCAATCTTTACGAAATTGTGTCAGAATAGTTATATCCATGAAATCTAGCATAAATTTGTAAATGATTCATGTTGGGTCAAAAACTAGGTCACTAGGTCAAGTCATAGATAAACCTTGTGAACTCTCTAGAGGGTACATTTTTTATCCAATCTGCATGACGTTTTGTCAGAATGTTTATCTCCATGAAATCTATGTAAAGCGTGAATCTTGGTCATGTCAGGCCAAAAACTAGGTCACTAGCACAAGTCTTAGCAAAACTTTGTGTACACTGCAAAGGCCACAGTTTTTATTCAGTCTTTATGAAACTCTTTCTGAATGTTTATCTTTAAAAAATACAGGCTTACTTTGAAACTGGGACATGTCCAATCAAAAACTGGTTTCTAGGTCAAATGCACAGAATATAGTCTGTGTGATACAAAGACTTCTTGGAATCATTTGAATGGCAGACTGTCTGACAAGACCAATATTAATACACAAGGGTTGTCTTAAATATCCATTCTGTCTGTCCAACTGTCCATCGTTTCACAGTAGGTAAATAATTACGTTCACAATAATTTTACATAACCCTTGTATTTTTGGCAAAATACAAATTGTTACATGCACTTTTGGAGCACTGATTTTCTTAGTTTCTAGAGTGGTCTACAGTGCGGTCTACTTCCACCCCTTGTTGTTTTGAAAGTTCTTGTCATGACCATCTGAGACAAAGAATTTTTGTTTGAAACTCAGCTAATTTTGCAAAAAACTTTTGAACTTTCTGAAAGACTCAAATGAGTTAAATTTTATACTTCACTACAGTAAGTCTTCAGCAGTTGGTCATGTATAGTAGAAAACCCAGATCGTACAGGTATATCTTCTGTACTCTTTAGATCTGTTAATTGTTTTGAGCAAAGTATTTGACCAATTCAAAAACAATATGCATGTTATATAGAAGTGTTTTTTTCTTGTGTTTACTTTTTCTGAACAACACAAAAATTATCCACTTTATCTTGTTTCAGGTGAAGCCAGCCTGGTCAAGTTGTTGATCTATAAAGAGAAAAAAATCCACCCCATCAAATAAGGGTGGAAGATAAATGCGTGCCCGATATTTTTACCACATTTGTTGCAACACAGATCATTTGTTGTCACACTGTAGCATTTGGTGCACAGTTTATCATTGTATTTCACAAGTACAATAATTTGTACAAATTCTTTAAATTGGTTGAAAATTACAGCAATTATCTGTGTTGTAGTGAATCGCAGATTTCAGCCCTGTACCGGGTAAGTGCCACTGATGAAAGATGATATTAACTAGTTCTGAACAAAGTGAATAAATATCAAATGTGTGTCATAATAGATAATTTAGGGGATAACTGTATTCAAAGTTGTCATTCGGGGAGGTAAATCATCGGTTTTATGGTTGGAAAATTTGCTTTATGGCAACGCGCCAGCGGAGCTGTAAAACGCAATTTGCGACCATAAAACCGACAATTTACCTCCCCAAATGACAATTTTCAATACAGTTATCCCCATTTTAATGCACCTTTTCACCTTACAAAGTGTACTTTTTTGCACCCATTGCAAGCGCTTTCAGCAGTGTAAAGCCGAACGTCAGCCAATGAGAAGCGAAGTTTTATAATGATGTCGGGTTGCGACAGTATATCGCAGAATATACTGTCGCAAAGTTATCCAGTCAGACGTCACATATCTGTAATTGCATTAGAATATATGTTTTGTTTCGCTACGAAATATAATTGTAGCATATTCTGAAAGACAAGTGTGAATTACTTCATCAGTGTTAAAACAGGGTCCCTTCCTGGGTTTAAAACTAACCACCTTGCTGACCACTGATTGTGAAAATATTCTCTTTGCAGCTCCTAGGAATTTTAAGTCTTCCGTTTAAATTTTTTTTCTTAGAAAAATGAATATTACCTTTAGTAAAAAATTTCTTATTTTGATTCTGTTTCCATTTTCACAGTTAATTCTACTTGATCTTATTCTATAGTTTTCTGTTACATTTATTTACATGTATATTTTGTTTAATCCTTCTAATTTTCTTTTCTAGGTATCGCTGATCACTTGTATTATTCAAAGTGGTTGACTACATACTTTTATATTATAACATTTTAATTTGTATTGTGTTAATTGTGATCATTAAACTTTTGTGAAACTGTGATTAGGATAAATATTGGAACTTTGGTGGAGTGTTACGTGTAAAGACAGTGTGTTGAGGTGGATTGTATTGTGGACGTGAGGGAACTGGAACACATATTCCAGATAGTACTTGGCTGAAGGTATAGCTTTCTTTCATTAACTCGCTTGATGTCTGCAAAAATTGCCCACTCTTAGTTCAAACAACTCCCAACCAAACTTGGTCAAATATTTTATGGGCATAATACCTTGACCCAAATTTGATAACCAATCAGATGACATTAATCCAGAGTTTTGGGCCTTAAATTGCCCTAAATTGAACAGAGGTCTGCAGGTCAAAGGTCAAGATCATTCAGTTCTGTATTAATATGATTATGGCTACGCATCAATAACTCATCAATTGTTCAAACTACAATCCTTGTCTTTGGAGCCCGGTAGCTCAGTGGGTTAAGTGCTGGCCTACTGACCTAGCGGACCGGGCTCCAGCCCCGCTTGAGGCGAGATTCTTTCCTACCATAAACGGGGTTCCATTGCACACAGCCTTTCATTATTATTGTCCCATCCTCCTGATATAACTGAGATACTGTTGAAAAGGACGTAAAATCATCGCAAGTCGTCATCCTTGTATTTAAGAACAAGCTTCATCATGATGAATAGATGATCCCTATTTTTTTGAGGACATAGGTCAAAGATCAAGACCATTCCATTCAGTTCTTTAATAACATGGTTATGGTTTCTGCTAAATACTTCATCTATTGTTCAACCTTCAGTTCTCTTACTCAGTAGGGAGGTTTGTCATATGACCCCAAATATTAGGTCAGTTCATCAGAGGTTAAGGTAATTCAATACTATAATACCATGAAATGGTTTCTGAGTAATAATTCATTCATTGTTCAACCTACAGTTCATGTTCAGTAGATGACCCTTTTTCTTTTGAGATCTGTAGGACAATGTCATTCAATGATTTCAATTCCATCATTTAAATCACAGTTCTCATATTTGGTAGGCAGGTTCGTTGGTCAAGGTCATTCAGTTTTGTAGTATCATGATTATGGTTTCCAGTCAATTAGTCATCCATTCTTCAACCTACAGTTCTCATATTTGGTTGGGCGATTTGATTATTCAACTACAGTCCCCATACCATAAACGCGGTAATTTCGCAGGTTCAAATTTTCGCAGTTTTGGGTCCAAAATATAAGCACTAATTTTCGCGATTTTCAATTTTCGCGATTTTCAATTTTCGCGGACTGCCATGTGCTCGAATATTAAAAACGCTTGTATAAAAATGGCAAAGTGTTCACAGGAAAGTAACGGAGAAGTAATGTAGTTCGGACAGTTTTTACTGGTAACTCTGTACATAAACAGACGTTAATTGTATAGTGGCTGTGAATAAAACAGATAAAGGTTTCATCAGCAATTACCATGTTGATTGGTACGAATCAGTAACTGTGTAATATTGTCGTGTAATCAATTAGCCTGTCATATTTTTGTATGAGCCCATCCTCAGATTTTTTTATTGCATGTATGATTTAATTATATTCAGCATTGTCGATGAGTCAATGATTACACCTGTTAATAAATGTATCAAAATTACCAAGGCAAATAAACATTGGGTTTACCGAAGACACCTTGTAGGAAAAATGAAAATATTTGGCGATTTTTAATTTTCGCGGTTTCATAGTGACCGTGAAATACCATGAAAATTGGAAGACGGTGAAAATTACCGCGCATAGGGTATTGGGTAGGGAAGTTCGTCATGATGAGTAGTCTACCCTTCTGTAAATTTGCCATGGAAAATGGCTGAAATCCACGATTAAAATCCACGGAGTATTCGGACGGCATTTTAAAGGTATCCATGGCCGGTAACGGAAAATCAAGAAATAAAAAGTTCTATGGAAGTTGTTGATATGCCGTGGAATTTTTTCGCGAAATCAATGGATGTTAGCCGTAGAATCCAAGGCATTTATCGATGGGAAAGAGCCGTAGAAAGTTTCTACGGAAGTTCTCTATAGATAATTTCCATGGTGTACAGTATCCGTGGAATCAACAGCATGTTGCCGTGGTTTCTACGGCAGGCTTCCGTAAAATCTACGGCAGGTTTCCATGGATTTTATGGCAGGTTTCCATGGATTTAATGACAATTTTCCATGGCATCTACGGCAGATTTCCATGGATTTAACGGCAGGTTAAATCGAGATGGCTGAATCATAAATTACTTTTCTTCCTAGAGAAGACAAGGGTGATAATAGAATGTGAGGCTGAGCAGACCAGTTTGTGGCAGACCTGGTCGGAAACCCTGAAGAAGTTTTTTTTTCTGATACGGCTAATTTGACAGCAGCCTAATATAGGTTTATCATGATGAGTTGATAGGGATCATCAATGACTTCCTTATCTTACCCAATTGGCTTTCTCAATACTGAACCATGGAAAATCATTGCAGTTGGTAACTTGCTAGCAGGTTCGTAGTTTGCACGTTGAAAGAAAAAGCAGTATATTGGTACGCCATTAGCTTAAGCCTGCATAAGAATGTGTAGTTAAGATAACTTACCATCTCGACATGACCCCAGCTGTTTAGTGGATGTTTAGCAAGAAATCCAACAACAAAACCATTCCTGAAGATGGCTTCAAAGTAATTATCTTGAATATTAGTCTGAGCACCTCATGAAAGATTAGCAATAAGGAGTATTCCATGCATATAGTCAAAGAAAATCTGTGTTTGGCTTGAGGCTTAACTTCCCTGTCAACGATTTTCCAGTCATGTTGGGATGGTTTCCTGGGTTCAACCAGTACTTAGCAATGGGGATGAAGTGTCTTGCTCAAGGACACAACACCGCGCCCCTCATAAGATTTGATCCCATAACTTTGAGATCAAGAGACTGACACTCTACCAACTGAGCTAATTAAACCTTGGACGGTGACAGACAATGACGAGAGTCTTGAAACTATGGATTTAGAAGGCAGAAGTACTGTACTATATCTCTGTAGCTAAAACAAAGGTGCTGATCAGCTGTTCCTGTACTGCTGATCTGCACCTTTGTTTTTGCATATGCAAAAAGGCCAGCTGAAAAAGGCAGGTTTTCCGACCAGGTCAGACTGTAAAGACACCAGAGGTATCACTTTGGTTTAAAAAAAGAAGAGGATTTGTAATTACTATCTGATCAGAAAACTTCACAATAATTTCAGATCTCAACATGAGCCTATTACCCACAAAGCTTGTCTTCCAAATTTCCGACACAAACAAGGCTATAGCCAGAGAAGATCGTCAGAGGTTTTAAATTTAAGATGTCTTTAAATTTTATCTGTCTTTTTATAAAGATTTTATAAAGATGTCTTTTTATAACACAATGCTCTAGATGGCTTTAAAAAGTCCCTGATCGTCGTGCGTATGGAATCTCTTGGCACGCTGTAGTGCACTGCAACACAATCTGAAATAAGGACAGAATAATTTCTCTGTATAAAACAATGTAGTAGAATGAGTTACATGTAGCTCATGAAAATATGACACATTCTTTTGTAGATGATTTGTTCCCTTTTCTGCTGATTCAAAAAGAGGAAGTTTCAAAAAAAATGGACACTACCTCCGCGAGGTTTGCCCACTTAAGTAACTGACCATCCCGAAGATGACCTCAGCCCAGTTTACTGTGACCCTAGGGCCTAAAGCAAAATAAAAAAAAATCTTGAAAATGAAGATAATAAAATGTACTTTAATATTCCAGGTTATCTACTGATCCATGGAGCTTAGCAAATTCTGCTGCTCCCTTTCTATAGGTGATTTTGATGTGATTCCTACTTTATATTGTTTGGAGTAGGTGTTTCACAGGAATTTCATATTCTATTGTTTGTTTGTTTTTTTATATATGTAAGCTGTAGGGATCAATTACTTCAGTTGGGCAAGAGAAAGAGCTATTTGTTTTTGCTATTGTTTACTTGCAATTATCATGTGGTTTCTGTTCGGAGGATTTTCTTCCTCTTGGTGCTTGGGATGGGCTGCGTTATTTTATTCAAGCACTCCTTTGGCTTTCATATAATTATTCAGATGAAAAAGCAGGTATCTGGCCAAGCTGGATGGCTCTTCTTTCAAAATTGAGATGTGTGGCTACTTTGGTTACTTTAAAACTTGTGCAGTGCCCGGCATAGCCTTTATTTGCCAGGACCCCATATGGCAGGCACATATATGTTAGTGAACAGATTCTATTTAAAACTTTAGACAGCAATAATTATCTTTAAACTAACTACTTTACCTTCTAGAAAAGACCATTTTCTTTGGTCAGCTAGCGCTGGCCTCTGACCCCCATTTTTATTTTTCCTCCCCGATAGGCTGTGGCCTTCATATTCGTCTTGACGAAATAGCAGCTTGAATGCTGCCACGAGTCCCTTCTTGTATTTAGCGTTAGTGGTCAGTATTTCTAATACTTGGCTCTGTAAAGTAAACAGTAAAATTTTACGTAAACAAAATCTGGTACCAGCTCATATGAGCCGTGTTGTAAAAGAATAAGTCTTAAGGGTTTCCAACAAGGTTCAATTCAAACCAGGCTGTTCAAGTTACAGCTTGAAATTTCAGATTTAGGAATTCGAACTATCATATTCTTTGTAGAGAAAACAAAGATGTATCAACTGCACCCAGTTACTTCCTAGCTTATCTGTTAGTTTGCGTTGAGGTGTAACATCCCAATCAACAATTTTACAGTCATGACAGGACCGAGCCACTGCTTCCTGGGTATTACCAGTACTTTCGGAGAGTAAAGTATTTAGCTCAAGGACACAACACAGCAGAGATGGGTATCCAACCCCCAACCAGAGTCTGATGCTCTACCACTGAGCCACCCAACTCACTTATATATATATATATATGCCACTGCATGAGAAAACCTGCTTTTTGCATGCAGGAAAACAAATGCCTAACTTATCCTTTGTTTTCCTACATGCACAAAGTAGGTTTTCTCATGCATTGGCATATATCAATAAACTTCTGCTTTACTCATATGTAAACAGCCGAGTTCATGTCATGACACTGAGTCAGTTATCTATCAGTGCACCCCCCCCCCCCCCCCCCCAAAAAAAAAAAAAAACAACAGAGGACCAATGGTCCTGTTAAAGCTCACCTGATCTCAGGGCCTACTATAAGTACTAAAATAAGTTTTGCCAAATTTGACATTGAAGTAAAATATTTCAAGGTCAACTCAAGGACATCATTTATATAAACGGGGTAAAGCTTGAGTTCATAATGCTCCATGCCAACTGTCATGATCATAGGACTATTAGATCTGTAGGAAAAGATTAAGGTTTTACCATATATGGGTCTGGTGGCCATCTTGGTGATGTGACTTGGACAAATTATTAGCTCACCTGAGCCGAAGGCTCATAGGTGAGCTTATAGGATACTCATGGTCCTGCGTCCGGCCGTCCGGCGTCGTCCACAATGCTCAAAGATCTTCTTCTCCAAAACCGCTTGGCCAATCAAAGCCAAATTTTATGTGGAGTCTCCTTGGGTAGGGGGAACGAAAGTTTGTTCGCGGCATCTGGGTCACATGACCAAGATGGCCGCCACGCCCATATATGGTAAAAACCCTTCAAAAATCTTCTCCAGAACCGGCAGGCCGATTTTCACGAAACTTGGTATGTAGCATCGGGGACTCCAGCCCATCATAGTTTGTTCAAATGATGACCCTGGAGTGACCTTGACCTATTTTACGGCAAGGTCAAATTTGGTAACTTAGGCTTTTCTATAGGAAAAGTGAAAACAGTGGATTTTTCAGAAACTACTGCTGCCAGTGACCTGAAAGTTAGTAGGAGCAGACATCTAATTGAATATATGAAGATATATGTGAGTATTGAAGGTCAAGGTCATTTCTTGACCTTGGCCCAAGGTCATGTACATACAAAAATTCAAACTGGATTTTCTCAGAAACTACTGTGTTGATCTGAACCAAATCTGATGACATAATGCTGGTCACATGACCAAGATGGCCACCATGCCCATATATGGTAAAAACCCGTCAAGAATCTTCTCCGGAGCAGGCAGGCCGATTTCCACGAAACTTGGTATGTAGCATTGGGGACTCCAGCCCATCATAGTTTGTTCAAATTGTGACCCTGGAGTGACCTTGACCTATTTTACGGCAAGGTCAAATTTGGTAACTTAGGCTTTTCTATAGGAAAAGTGAAAACAGTGGATTTTTCAGAAACTATTGCAGCCAGTGACATGAAAGTTAGTAGGAGCAGACTTCTTATTGAATATATGAATATATGTGAGTATTGAAGGTCAAGGTCATTTCTTGACCTTGGCCCAAGGTCGTGTACATACAAAAATTCAAACTGGATTTTCTCAGAAACTACTGTGTTGATCTGAACCAAATTTTGTATGAAAGCTTTCAGGTACAAGGAAATGAAAATCTGATGACATGATGCTGGTCACATGGCCAAGATGGCCACCACGCCTATATTTTTAGTTTGACTGCACAAAGTGCAGAGGAGCTGTTGTAGTCACCACAGTGGTACGCATTGCCGCTCCCATCACACTTTGTTAAAGTTTTCTAGAAGTATATCTTGACAACCACTTGTCAGAAAGCATTCAAACATGGACCATAGGTACCCTATAGAGTTGGCTTTCATTCCACGACATCAGATCCCAGGGTCCATGCTGGGGGGTGGGGCTAGAGGTCAAAATCTAGTACATCTCCAAAAACTAGGATTTTTGAGTTAAAGTTTTCTTGGTAACCACTTATCAGAAAGCATTCATACTTGGACCATAGGTACCCAGTAGGGTTAGCTTCCATTCCATGACATCGGACCCCTGGGTCTATACTGGAAGATGGGGCTAGAGGTCAAAATCTAGTACATCTCCAAAAAGTAGTATTTCTATGTTAAAGGTTTTTAGAAGTCTTTATCTTTGCAACTACTTATCAGAAAGCATTCATACTTGGACACAGTAGGGTTAGCTTTCATTCCATGACATCAGACATCAGGGTCCATCAGGGTACCACGCTGATTATGTATAAAATACGGGAGGTCTGTGTCTTGTTTGCAGCCCACAAGGCAATAACTGTCCGAACTAGCAAAATATTGTGGTGTTTACCCCTTATTTTCCTCATGTGCAATCCTATCTCAACAGGTGTTTCCTGGGAGGGAACAAAAATCACAACAACGAGGAAATGCCTTTCCATATCCTTTGGTGTGCAAGGAAACCGATATAAAACAGACAAAATAGCATTCTTATGTTTTAAAGAAACATTCATTTTGGTTCAAATTAACGACTTTCAAACGCAAGCGTTCCTGGTTTGTTTACTTTTTTTGGACCCTCTTTGCGAGACCAGAAGTGCAGCGTGCAGATGTCTTTGCTTACCCACCGTTTATGCATTCAACTGATTGTCAGCCATGAATAAATTACTTTGTAACAGTTTTCCCCATTCAAATGTATGGGTGACCTAATTTGACCTTGCTGTAAAATAGGTCAAGGTCAATTCAGGGTCATCATTTATATATACTTTGTAGAGCTTGAGTCACTTAAGCTGCATGCCAAGTTTCGACATCATCAGTTTTTTTAATATATTGTTGTATACATAGAAATTCATTATCCGTCATCAGTCAGCAGTAATATTCTGTAATATTGGAAAAATAAGGATGCATTTACCTAAAAAATCCTTTAATAAACTCCTTAATTGTAACAACAATGGATTTAAAACTGTAATTTTCTAAGTTTTAGGAAAAAATCTTAATTTTTCAATGGTTTTTGTGTGTAAAATAAGCATATTGTCAATATAAAAAAGTTTGTTAGAGAACTTTTTTAATGAAACACTATCCATTTTGATATTGCTTAATAACGTCAGGAGTGAAACAATATTTTCGATAATTGGTAACTTTTTCAATCACTTGGTGTATGAAAGCCGTAAAAGATACACACATATCTTTTTCTTCTTGTTGTTCAGATTTAACTAAGTTTGATTCAAGTAACATACCTCTGCCTTGTGTCCCTGAGGAAGACACTTTACTCCTCAGGGGAGCACAGTGGCCTAATGGTAAGGGCCTCTGACTCAAGAGCGAGAGGTTTGGGGTTCAATCCTTACTCAGGTCGCCGTGTTGTTTCCTTGAGCGAGAGACATTTACTCCCCAAAAGTACTGGTAATACCCAGGAAGAGGTGGCTCCGTCCCAACATGACTGAAAAATTATTTACCATTTTTGTATGTGACTGTAGCCTGGACTGTTGCTTATCAACTCTTGTTCCCCCTTCCCACACATGCTCATAAACTAATAAAAAACTTACTGAACTTGCACGTTCGAATGTTGCAGCTTCACTCTCAGAACTAGTGTCCAACCTTCTTTTGATAGCTCTAGGTTTTTTAACTTTTTTCTGAAATGGCAAGATTATTTTCTATTACAGAAGGACTGGAGCCACAATGCTCACCCAAATTTACAATTGTCATGCTTTTGTTTGGTTTAGTTTCGGCTTTAGCATCCCAGTGAACAATTGGAATGGTTTCCTAGTAAGCAATGTGGATGATGTGTATTGCCCAAGGACACAGCACCACAGGACCCTGTTGGGCCAATGGGATTTCAAATATCATGCAAAATGAACATGTATAATTATCAAATATATAGAAACTAGAGAGTTGAATTTTCCCAAACAAAAATCATTTCTATCCGTATACTTATACTGTGTAACTGTACTAATTCTATATTGTTTAGTATAGAATTTAATAGAGTACATGTGTTATCTCATTTAATGCTATACTAAATACATACTTTTGTTCAAGTATAGAACTAGTATAGCATTTGACTTTGTTTTATAGACAAAATAGAATTAGTATAGATTTGACTTTGTTAAAGGATATAGAGACAGATTAAGTTAACTCAAGGAAGGTTGAAAAAGGTCAAGTATAGCATTTAAAGGTAGGATTAAAAGTCTTCCAGGGGGTTGACATAGGTCAAGTGTAGAATTAATATAGGATAAGAAGTTTCCTGGTTCCATTCCAGTCTTACCTTTACCATTCTTCAATTAAAAGACATATTTTTTCTATGACAAAATCAAATATTAATTCAAAGTTTCTCTGTCCATCAAATTAATTGCTTATTGCTAATGTTACTAGGACAGAAAACTTTCAACTAAGTTTTGAATATGAAATAGTAGGAAACATTGGCACTAAACTGAGTATATTAGCAATTTAAAATATTCATACCATCACTGTTGTCTCCTCAGTAGTGGTTGCTTCTTCTGTAACAATAGTTGTTGTGTCCTCAACTGCTGTTGTTGCTTCTGTAGTTGTTGTTATTGTATCTTTAGTGGTTTCTGTAGTGGCCTCTGTCGTGGTCTCTGTCATGTCTGTTGGCAGAAGAGAAACAGTTGTTGTTCTACTTTGAACATTGAGATTACTTTGGGATTGAGTTCAACTCAAAGACACAGGTTAGGTGACTCATTTTGCTTAAAACTGAAATTAATTTTATTATCTAATTTTAATATGGATATATTCGGAACAATTGTTCCATTCAAATAATATTGGTTTTAAATAGTATAAGACTGAGCCCATTTACAAATCTGACCCTACCGAAGTCTTAACGATGATTTCAAAAATAAAGACTGATACTACCAGCTCCTTTGTGTTTGAGTATAACTATAAGGGTATTCCACAAAATGTTTTATAGTGATTCATAAGAGAAATCATTATATCATGTTTGACTGAGACATATTTTTAACCTACTATATGAGCAAAAAGAAAAATTAAATGAACAGCTAAAAAATAGAGACTTTGAAGTTCAAATCAGCGTTTTCACTCTGAGTCTGACGTCATGAGATTCAGCGGACTGCTACATGATGGCAAAGGACTTGGAAGAAGTATGTCTTTGGTTTAATAACTACAACTTTGTAACGGATTAAGATATGTATTGTAACAAAACTAGGTAGGTATATGCATATTACGGGTGGCAACTGTTATGAAAGTTTGAAAGCATTTGAATGATCGAATCAAAAGTTACCAGAAAAAGACCACATACTTTTTGATCACCCCACATATGTACCTATCTTAAAACTTTTTTCATCATAACTGGTATTTTTTGTTCATTGCTACATGTTGCTTACACAGGATGAGGACTGAGACAGACTTGGTATTACCTAGAGTTTACACAACGAAATCAAAACAAAGTTGTGACTTTATTCTTTAGAAAAGCAACATCCTTAATTATATCTGAACAAGAGGCCCAAATGGGCCTGATATCGCTCACCTGGCTATTATGCAACGGGACCATTCTGATATAAAATTGGTCCAATTCCACTGAGACTTTCTTATTTTCACATTTTGCTACTTTTAGTAACAGAGGCCAACTTGCCTGGTCTTTATTTATTTACTTTTGAAACACCTCAATGCGAGAATCATTTTGCCACAAATTTCATCAAAATCCATCCAGGGGCTACTGAGATATTGCCAGTTTCATGTTTTGTGCTATTTTTAGTAACGGTAGATGGCGGCCATCTTGGATTGCCAAAATGCAAAAAATCGAAAAGCCTTCATGCAAGGACCATTTTGACACAAATTTGGTCCATTCCATAGTAATTTTCCAATTTTCACATTTTGCTATTTTAAGTAACACAGGCCAACTTGACGTATCTATATTTGTTAATTTTTGAAACACCTCAAAGCAAGAATCATTTTGCCACAAATTTCATCTAAATCCATTCAGCGGTTACTGAGATATATTCATTTTCATGTTTTGTGCTATTTTTAGTAACGGCAGATGGCGGCCATCTTGGAATGCCAAAATGGAAAAAATCGAAAAAGCTTAATGAAAGGAACATTCTGAAACAAAATGAGCCCAATTCCATTGACATTTTCTAATTTTCACATTTTTCTATTTTTAGTAACAGAGGCCAATATGACTGGTCTACAGTTAGATATTTTTGAAACATCTCAATGCAAGAATCATTTTGACACAAATTTCATCAAAATCCATTCAGCGGTTACTGAGATATTGTCATTTTCATGTTTTGTGCTATTTTTAGTAACAGCAGATGGTGGCCATCTTGGAATGCCAAATTGCAATTAATCGAAACAACTTCATGCAAGGAACATTCTGACACATAATTGGTCCAATTCCATTCAAGGGTTCTTGAGTAACTGTCATTTTTATGTTTGTGCTATTTTTAGTAACACCAGATGGCAGCCATCTTGGAAGGCCAAATTGCAATTACTCGAAATGGCTTAATGCAAGGAACATTCTGACACAAAATTGGTCCAATTCCATTCAAGGGTTCTTGAGTAATTGTCATTTTTATGTTTGTGCTATTTTTAGTAACACCAGATGGTGGCCATCTTGGAATGCCGAATTGCAATTAATGGAAACGGCTTCATGCAAGGAACATTCTGACACAAAATTGGTCCAATTCCATTCAAGGGTTCTTGAGTAATTGTCATTTTTATCTTTGTGCTATTTTTAGTAACAGCCCCCATGGTGGCCATCTTGGATAGTCAACTGGCACAAAATTGAAATAATTCCATTCAAGAACCATTTTTGACCAAATCTGGTCAGAATTGGTTGCATTTTCTTGAGATATTGACATTTGAGCAAAATCGGTCTTGTAAACGCTAAGTAGGTCACTGTGACCTAATTCCGCTATAGATTTTTTATTATTTTTACAATTTTTAATACCAAGGCCCCATTTATGTTCCATGCAAACTTTCAACCAAATATACCAAACGGTTCTGGAGAAGAAGTTGATTTTGTTGTTTTTGCTATTTTTAGTAATGGCGGCCATCTTGGATTCTTGACCTGACCCAATTTTACAATTTTGAAACCCTGCAGTCTGGTCTTGCTCCATGTGAAATTTGAGATCCATGGGTTCAGTGGTTTTAGAGAAGAAGTTGTTTGAAGTTGTTTAAATAGGTCCTTTTTTGACATTGGCATTTGAGCAAAATTACACTCATAAACAGAAAGTAGGTCACTGTTACAAAACTCCGCAACAGATTTTTTCATTTTTACAATTTTGAATACCAAGGTTTTACTGATGTTCCATGCCAAAATTCAGACAAATATACCCAGTGGTTCTGGAGAAGAAGTTTATTTTGTTGTTTTTGCTATTTTTAGTAACGGCGGCCATCTTGGATTTTCAACCTGACCCAATTTTACAATTCTGAGACCCTGGAGTCAGGTCATGCTCCATGTGAAATTTGAGAACCATGGGACCAGTAGTTTTACAGAAGAAGATGTTTGAATATTTGTTTTTAGGTGTTGACGGACACATTGTGTGACGATGCACGACGCACGCCGGACGCATTGGTATGACAATAGCTCACTATGGCCCTTCGGGCCAGGTGAGCTAAAAATGGAGGCCTTGATTTGAAAGAAATGCCACACATCTGATCAGTGCCTTTGCTTTGGCTACATAGAAAGTACAATCCCTCTATTTCCTTAATCCTAAATTTCAAGCATCTAGGGCCAAAATTAAAATTATGTTGGTTTGCTGTTTACCGACCGACCCGAGGTTTTCCGTGCGACCCAAATATTTTTTTTCGATTTCCAAAAAAAAAAAATTTTTTTCCCGACCCGTCCCGGTAAAGTCCGGATTTTAGTCACGACGTTTCCTATATCCCGGTATTATTTGTTCGTGTCGCTTATTTAACTGCGTGCGCGATCCGAATCAGCTTACCGCTTTAAATTTATTATTTCAACCAATGAGCGTTTCTTTAACAATGATTTGTGTTGTAAAATGGCTTCGGAGGCGAAAATCGCCCGAGTCGAAGCGACTTTCTGCGTGTCTGTCGTTGTCAAAAAAGCAGAAAAAAAGTGTACAGTAGTTAAAAACGCATTGAAAAGAATCCCCACATGCAACACATGGGAAGACCTCTTCAATGATGCAATAATAAACGTTTCGGAAGACGATTTGTCCGACGATATCGTCGACAAATACTCAAAGGTCGCGATCTTTAATTTCAAATTTATGTAGCAAGGCCTGTTAAAATGGTTATAAGATTTCATCATTGCAAACCATACTAACACTAACTTTCTGTGCCTGCCATACATATTATGTATAATATACAAAAAAAAAAAAAAAAGCCTACCGACCGACCCACTTCTACTAGACAGGTTTTATGACGCGGCTCAAATAATTTATCAGGGCTCTCACACCCCTTTTTGGGAATGGGGCCGGGGCCTTTAGAATTGGGAAAAATAGCGTCGTTTTGTCTAAAATTGGGAAAATTTACTTTGTTTTATATATATGTGAAGTTTTCACTATGAGACCGACACAACTTACATAGGTATTGTTACATTTTCAGAGGAAACCAGTCAATAAGCAGACATAGCAGATAGTGAATCTTAATAAATTTTATCAAATTGTTGGGATATCAGATAATAACAAAATTATTTGTGTGTGTTGAGTTTTTCTTTCTTTCCATTGAACCGGCAACTTCCCTATCTTGCCACTCTCAAATTGGAGACAAGACTGGAGTGGAAGCTAGAAAAAAAGTGTTACAATATGACAGTGGTATATAACACTCTAGATTTGAAGCACCTGTGAACTAGATTGAATTCCCTATATCCCTGAAAACAGTATATCAGAGGTCAGAAAATATACTCTCAGACACCCGAGTAGCCCTGGTTAGGTTGCAGTTACTATGGACTAGTAATCTTTCCTACTGCCATGACTAGATGTGAAGCTGAGAGAAAGTGGACTGTCACAATGCAGAACATGACAAAACTTTCAGTCCTGCCAGTACAAAACATCCACAGTATGTCACTATCACTATACTAACTCTTGGATGTTCCGGTAATCATGTTTATGATTTTGGATATGGCCGAAAATGTCTTTGAAAATCGATTCAGGTACGAAACGCAAAAACAGCCAAATCATCCACAATAGGTGAAAACTCCGATCAAATTTTAGCATTGGAAGGCTTTAAATTAAAGAATAAGTCAAAATAATGTTCACCACAACAATATTGGCCCTTGAAGCAAAGAAAATATGAACATATTGTAGCCAAAATTGCTAGGCAATTCGCCCTCTAATGAAAGGGAAGCAACTCTAACAGTACAAGATAAAACCCAGTACCGATTTCCAGTAACAAAACATGACGATCGTGATTGAAAATGTAATTGCTTCCTGATTTTTAAAGTTATAAATTATGTTAACATTTTTAGTTTTGGGTGGTTTTTAATACATTTTGCATTGATGCAACTGCAGTATTCTTGGACCGAACAGGCTTAGTCAGATTGGGAATTTTTCATCTGGAATTGGGAAAAAAACATACTTTTTGGCATTGGGAATGGGGCCGAATTTCGGCCCCAGATTTTGGTGATCGAGAGCCCTGTTTATAAACTAGAAAAAAAGTTCTTACCAGATTTTGCCTTGTCCTTATCAATACATGTAACTACTTCAGGGTCCAGCTCCTTTCTGGTTTCTAAAGATTTACAAAATAAAGAAATAAACTTTAAATGCATAAAACATGCATCATGCAAGAGTACCAGAGGACCAATGGTCCTGTAAACGCTCACCTGATATCTGAGCCTAGTATAAGCATAAATCATACAAAACCTGATTAAAATGACTAGAGCAAACACTGAACTTAATTACTCATAATCCTTCATCATTTAATCATTTAGTTCAGTGATTTTATTTGGCCATTTTTACCTCCTTACAAGGGAGTCATTCCCAATCCAAAAATGGTCTTTATTTTCCCAATTTTGTGTATTTTTGAGATTTTTTCCCCAAATTCTTTGAAAAAATTTCCCAAATGTAAGGGAAAAGGAAGCTTCCCACAATGCCAAATAAAATCACTGTAGTTTACATGATAAACCAAATTCCTGGTCACAGGATGCAATAATTTCTAAAGTATCCATCATTGTCACATTTTCCCATATAAAAGCCGAAGTTGCAAAGTTTGACCTTGCTGTAAAATATGTCAAGATCAACACAGGGTTATCATTTGAACAAAATATAATGAACTTCATCTCTGATGCTTCATACCAAGTTTCATCGAAATCAACCCACTGGTTCCTGTAAACAATATTTTTTTAAAGAATTTATACCATATATGGGCATGGAAGCCATCTTGGTCATGTGACCAGCATCATGTTAATAAATTTTCATTTTCTTGTACCTCAAAAATTACATACAAAAATTTGGTTGAAAATGGTCCAGTGGTTTCCAGTGTTCCCATTCACGTAGAATTGTGCGTGATTCACGCAAAGATTTAAAAAAATCGCGCATAAATTTTTTACCGAACACGTGCATTCCAGTGCTGGAAACGGCCAGTGGCCCGGTGGCCAAATGCTCCTAATTTTTGTCTCGGGCGACCAAAAATCTCCAAAATATTACCTTTAGTGGCCCAAATTTATCTTTCTGGCAATACTAAATGAATGGGAACTTTAGGTGGTGGATGATTTGGGCCACTGAAAGTTGGGCCTGTTAAGCTTTTGGGCCACCACATAAATTTTGCGAGTTTCCAGCACTGGCATTCACGCACGTTTTTTTAGGAAAAATAAAAATAAAATCTCATCGGATTTCATTGCTGGGTTTGCTATTTTGATTAGCTTTTTATTTGTTTACTTGTTTTTATTGCTCGTTTTTACTTTTTCCCCGGAAAAAGCGTTTGATGTGCGTTCTAAAAATAGTACCGCAGTTTATTTATGCGTTGCCAAGTGCCTGGTATCCGGTTCACACTGAAGATTGTTACAATAACGGAAGCCAGTAAACTGGTAATATCCAGCACCTCGCTAATAGTAGCTAGTGTATTGTATTTCGTAATGAGTAAATTCTTACGGAAATTTCCGTGATATTTGTGTCGATAATTAGCCCTTTTCACTACGACCTTGATGAAGTGACTTAGCGTCTGCTACATACGGTTATGGCACAGCTGAAATTAACTGCCTTTTATACTTGAATTAATGTATATGCATACACTAAGTCACTTTTACAATTTCCTTTTAAAAACAGCTAATTTACAGCTATTCCAGCATGTTGTCTTTGTTTTATTTTGCTTCCCTACGTTGTACCCTCAAATTTCAGCTTCATACCCGCAGATTTCATTAATTGGGGGTATGAAAACCCGCAATTTAGAAATTGAGTGTGAACACTGTGAACCGCATGGTATATTTGGTTTAAATTTTGTATACTTGTGTATTTTAACATTTTCCAGCCACCGGTATGAAAAAAGGTGACGAGGCTTCACCGAGCATCATTTTGGCCGGTCGAGCTCTTTTGGTGAAAATGCTCATAACTCTTGAACCGCATGGTATATTTGGTTCAAATTTTGTATACTTATGTATTTTAACATTGTCCAGCCATTGGTATGAAAAAAGGTGACGAGGCTTCACTGAGCATCATTTTGGCCGGTCAAGCTCTTTTGGTGAAAATGCTCATAACTCTTGAACCGCATGGTATATTTGGTTCAAATTTTCAAAAGAGCTCGACCGGCCAAAATGATGCTCGGCGAAGCCTCGTCACCTTTTTTCATACCAGTGGCTGCCAGCTGGACAATGTTAAGAAACACAAGTATACAAAATTTGAACCAAATATACCATGAGGTTCAAGAGTCATGAGCATTTTCACCAAAAGAGCTCGACCGGCCAAAATGATGCTCGGTGAAGCCTCGTCACCTTTTTTCAGCAGTTAACCTAGAACCCATCCCCACAGAATGTGCTGTGAAAAGTCTGTTTTCCATTTTTATGGCCCGGGTAAAGGCATGAATGGTCAAAAGTGCAAGCCTGGGGAAGTTTATTTAGCTTCATGTTTGCTTTTTGTAAATGAATAGATCAAGCAGTAAGCCTAGCCTGAATTAAACAGTGAGTTGATATGATCATATCAATGTTCATGAAACTTCGTCTTCGTTTTATTTTGTGAATGGACGAGTAGTCGAGTACTGTTCTTTTTTGTAAATAGTTGTAATGGCTTAATGGCTTAAATTCAAAATTTAGCCACCCACCACACCTGAGGTGATGATCAGTAAATGATCGACTCAGTACCATAAGATAGAATGGCCCATCCCAAATGTTGTTCCCAATGTGCAAAAAAAACATATCAGGTTTTTGGCCATTTAGGGGGAAATATGGTTTACCGGGCGCAATAGATTACTTTTAAACTTACTTATTGGGGGCAAGCCCCCACACCCCTAATCAGCGATTTACGTAGATGAACATGTATTTTGGATGGTCTAATTTATATGGTCGATGTACCTGTTTTCGGGGTGCTCCAGAATTCGGGGTATTCTAATATATTGTACCGCTCCTCTAGTCAGGGACGTATTAAAATGATTACTTTTTGCAAACAGAAAGTTGAATCAGCATGTTTCGTCATTCACTAATTGACGCGCGAGAGCACGTTAGTTTTGACGTCATACATGACGTCGTCGTTGGTGACCGTGGAAGCGGCCATATTGGAAAAACTGAGAAGTTAACTGAAAGTACCGACAAAGATGGCCCGGCGATTTATTCAATACTCGTATCCGAGTAGATCTCGTCAGCTAGTAGTTCTCGTCATTCTGCTTAAAACGAGTTTTTCGCGTATTTATTCTTCACTTCCACTGCCTTAATCCTAAGTTTATGATACATTTGGTTAAACTAGTGCAAAAACTCATCAAGATATCGAGCTGTGTATATATAAATGTCGTTTTTTCTCTTTTTGGATTCGCAAAGTCGCGTGATTACGTCAGGGGCATTCACGTGAGCATGTTCAAGCCACATGCTGACCTCTCTTAATTGGATCAGGTTTTCCAATATTGTGTCTACTTTGCAAACAAATTCCGAATGTAAGTCAACTTTGCAGGAAAAACACAAAAATATTAAAATAGCAAACCTGACCCAGTCATCATATATCGTTTTCAGCAGCCTTGTGAACAAGACAAATTCTTCGTCTCAGTTTTGTGTTTGTTTTCGTCTGCTGTGACCTCATTAAAAAAATTGAGCACATTCGGCATACGAACGAACTTTGTTACATGAATAAGATGTCAAAAATCATCATATAGGAACAACAGCAAAATGGGTTTTATATCTAATTTAAAATCGAGCTCAAAAGCAACATGACGAGAACTGCTTCTGGACGTGACGTTGTCTGTGCGTGATAGCATATCAAATAATGATCGCTCCCCGAGGTTCGTTTCTATAAATAAATTCATGACGTGTGTGTCGAAACCAGAGTTATTAGGTGCGCAATACATAACTACCGCAAACTGAAAGAAAACCTGCTTGTTTGGGAGAAAACAGGAAATTGTTAGTAAAAAATGACGAGAACTACTCGGATACGAGTAATCTTTTTTTTTCTGACAATTCAAAGATCGTTTCTACATCCTAAAGAATTGCAGAACTCACGACGACAGTTGTTACCATTAGGATCTGCAGATGATGCACTTTCCAGGCGAGTTCTAAAACGTACCCCGAAAACTGGGGCAGTTTCGGAGAGCAGATTCAGCGGAGCATCTGTTTGGATTCGCTCAAATATGTAAACCTGGAGAAATGCGGACAAGAAATGTAAGTTGCATATTACTGAACACATATTTTTATGTACGCATAGACTATTAGTTTGTGATCTTTGTTTATCACACAGTTTTTTTGTTGCAAGGAAATGTTAACCCCCCGAAAACTGGTGCAGCCATCATATTTGTAAGAAATGGTAGCATCTGTGATTGATCAGACTAGTGTTTTGTCATACGGCGTACCTCTGCGCCCGGTAAACCAGAAACCACCAGAAAAATGATCAATAACTTACCTCCAAGGGCTAGGATTTTAAACTCCCAGTCCCCCTTGTAACCTTAAATTTGGCTCTGAAAAAATCCACTCCGGGGTACTTGGCCGTTCCAATATCACCGGTCTTGTACTCATTCCAAGGCTTTTTGGGACTGATGATACGTTTCAGATGGTGAACTGACGTTCGCATTTCATCGTTGGTCCAAAGCATTAACGCATACATGTTTTGAGACATGTTGTAGTATGATTACTTCAGATTTATAACTTATCTCTGAGCGGTGGGAAAAATTCCAAAAAAATGGCGGATGTAGTTGTAGGCGCGCGCAAAGTTCAAAAGTACCGATTTGATTGGTCAAATGCCGGCACGTGATTTATCAGCCAATGAGTTTCGTTAATAAAATAGAGAATAGAATAGAATAATTTGTTTCCCTTCATTGAGTCTCCATAAAACGAATTACACATACTATAGAGTCGATCCGCCTAATTTCGTATACTCGGGTAATTTCGTACACCATCAAATTTTCCGCAATAACGTCCGTCTCTCATGCATTTTCCTCCTGCATGGAACGACCCGTTGTAGTGTCGTTATTTTCAACGACTACAGTGTCCGGTTTCACCATTATATGCCCGTTTGTCAACTACGTTTCGATTGGTCAGTACGTATAGTACAGTGAATAGAACTGAATCCATTGGTTCCGAGACAATTTTAATGGGCCCTTCGACAAGGATGGTGTCGTCTGACAACCCTTACTACTTGCTTTTCCAGTGAACTTTAGCGTGACGTCTCCCTCTAAACTTGTCCTTAGGAAACAATAATACGATTTTAATGCAAATAAAATGTCTTGGTCAGTCTCCTAAGTTACATAATTCGCCATATAAAACCTGTACGAAATTAGACTCCTTCAAAATAGCGTTATTTTTCGTTGGAGGGTAAATTCGTACAGTGGTGTCATCGTGTACTAGAACCTCCTGTATGCAGTGTGCATGTTGTGAGTACTCATGAAATACTTACAAATGACCTCCTAACCCATCTCCTTACGATACTTAGTAGGTAGAATAAAGTAAGGGATATGATGAGATGGGGGTTCATCAGGTAACTGGTTACTGGCTACTAGAATTAAGCTGGTGTTGAAGGTTGCTATATCAGACTTGTTACAGGGTAAGGTGGAGAGGGCCACACACCTGACATAACAGAGGCTATCATAGGGTCATTGTTTTAGGAAAGTAGAGACATAATATGATAGGGAGATGATTTGTAGAAAAGGAAGCGTAGGGTAGGGTGTAGACATGGTGGGTCTCCTAGGTTGGTATACGTAGGTTTGTTGAAGTTCGAATGCATTTGACTAAGATTGGGCAAATGTGAGAGGCACGTTAGTTCATACTAGTGCGGGTAGGTTAATGTCATTTAGACTGACGAAGTAATGAAAGGAAAGACAGACTGGATAAATGGAAATCTTAAGTGAGGTAGGGAAGTACATACATTAAGAATGATAGTTCATGTTAGGATAAAACGGGAATGGTAAATTGGCAGTGCACAAAATATGAGGAGTAAGATTGGGAATGGATTAAAATGTTTGGTACTTGGATCAGATGAGATGATATTTGATATTTCCACAATGGTTTGTGTAGCTGGTAATGCAGATAACGCTCGAGTAGTAATATAAGTCTGATAGCCACATGCTCTCATCTGTCCTGTTTTACCAAAACCCTATCCACCCCAGTACTTTTGCCCATGCAAAATACATGTAATTCAGCCCCACTATATTCAGGTTTTTGTTTTTTCACTTCCTACACTACACTACGGGACTTACGTATTCAGCTTTTGGTGCTCTGTTATGTTAGTACTCTACCCCAACATAAAATATCATTATTTCATCTCATCAATCCCCAATTATAATTCTGCGCGTGCAGAACCCTACAATATAGTTTATTATTATTATTTTTGTCTTCACATTCTGCGCGTTCAGAACCCTACAATATAGTTTATTATTATTGTTTTTGTCATGTGAAGAGTGTCACAGCATAATGGAATTGAAAAGCAAATAGTCTGCCATATCAGGGCACTTAAGGGACAGTTAGGGACTGTCTCCTTTTGTTGCTGATCGACGTACGGAATTACTCTCTTCGGTGTACGACATTTCCCGCCCACTGTACGACATTAGCCTATGTGACCCCAGAACGATGTATTGCTTTCTGAGCTATTTTAGTTGCCCCTGACGTATGTATAACTGCAGTATGAACAAAGCAGAGATATTCCTCGTGATTTGTAATGGGAACGACCACTGTAGGAGCTAAAAACGGCAACGCAGTGTGTGATGGCGTCCAAAACCGTACGACATTAGACGAATCGACTCTATATAAGATATTTAAGGAAGCGTTCGTTTTCCGGAATGGACCAAATTACTGGAAAAGATGTTAATCTGTGGAACTGAGTGCATCATATAACACTCAGACCCAAAACGTTTGGGTCAAAGGTACACGTGTATAATCACCTACAGTAGCCACACAAAGTAGTTAGCATTTATGCATTTAAAGGTCAGCAAAAATACCTCCTACTATGTGGTTGGAGATAAGAGTGTGGTGATATATTGTAACAAATTCTCAATTCCTTTCTCCAGAATAAATGCTCACATGTATTCTTTTTTCCCTAGAACAGCAAGACTCTGGAATGACCTCCTCCTTAACTGATCGCCAGCCCAGACCTGGAATCATTCCGGGCCAGTTGGTTGGCTCTACACTTCCATTAAAATCCACAACATCCATCACCCTCATTACCATCTTCATCACATCATCCATCTCCATTGTTCATCATTCTCATCACATCTACCTATAGTAAGCTACCCATGAATACTAGTTCCACAACTTTCCAAAACCACACAACCGGACCAAAATTCAAAATTCTACTGATTTTATACGGAAAATTACAATCGCCTCTCTCCTTCTCACTTTTTTCTTTTCTTTTTCTTTTTTTCTTTTGGCCATTTCCACACGCACTCAATGTAATACTCTCCCTGAGGTGTATGGAGTATCGGGCAGATTCAGATTAATTAATTGGCTCAGATGTTACTTGGATATATATCAGAAGGGTATATCTGTATAGTGAGATCTACCTACCTCCCTCTATCCCCCTACCGACCTACATACCTACCTACCCATACATACCTACCTGCCTACACATCTATCTATCTATCTATCTATCTATCTATCTATCTATCTATCTATCTATCTATCTATCCAGTTCATTTAAGCGTTGTTCAAATCTCTTTCTTTGTGAAAACCAACAGTGATTGGAACTGCTTTTAAGACATCTGCATACGCTTAGAGACAGTTAGCAGCTTATGTAACTAGCCAATAAGTGCGCACACCCGCGGTAAAAAGCAAAAAGGTATGCAAAGATCAGGAACTGAAGTAATCAGAACCCAACTCCAGCCCTCAAAACCAAAACGGGAAATAATTAATATTACAAATATTCAAAATACAAAGAGAACATATGGTCAACCAAGTGAGCAGCTATTTCCTAACAGGGGGCCACTCAACAACCGAAACAGAACTAAAAATAATATGAACACACGTAAGGTGAAACGTCACCGAAACTCTGACACCAAAAACAGGCAACAGAGAACCAAAACAAGACAACCGCCTTGGAACGGTCAGTAATGAATTACTGGGGGGGAGGGGGGGGGGGCTTAAACTAGTTTTACGGGCCCAACCTCACCCTCAGTTTTTGAAGTACCGAATACAGATTTGACAAAAGGCTAATCCATATGGCTTGGACAGGGATATCGTGTGTTTGTTTTTGTGTGTTGATGTATAGACCTGACCATAGGGTTATAAAACTTTTTTTTTTTCATGCTCAACTCAGCGGAACATGAAATTCGTTCTGCATAAATTTTAACAATTATTAGCAGAATAAATGACTGGCTTTGGTGATTTAAACTTAAAATTTCCATTCATTTTGGCTATAGTATTTCAGTATTTATGAGCAGATTAAATTTCATAGTAACTCCTCTCATACATCCTCTTATATAGTTTGTTCTCATTTATTGATATGCACTTATGCTACCTGCGTGTAGCCTGTTGCACTTATATGGATAAAGGTTTTGTTTGTTAACTTTGTCTGTTTGTTTGTTTACAACAATATGCCTCTGAAAATCAAAATGGTTTGACTTTAATATACTGGGATCAGTGTGGATACTGGTAAACTCGCACTTTCCCTAACCCGTACATAATTTTCTAATTTCTTTTTTTTTCTTAGTCAGCTCGTACTTTATACCCATACCGTCAAACTTTATAATTGATCAGCCCATACCTTAAACAATTTACACCTCTAAGAGTCAACAAAGGGATAAAAAAGGGTAGTCTGAATTATCGTATCCAATGATACTCTTGTGAGAGCTAGGGATTAATCTTCCTCGGCCAAGCCCTGGTGAGTTATTGTCATTTTTGCGTTTCACCAGTACACTATTCTGATTCTGACGATATGACGCAGACAATAGTACTTAAGCAATCAGAAATTTATTTTATACTAAAATAAACTATGTAAATATATACTTTGTGGGTACAAATGTATATAAATATATAGGGTGCATATAAGTATACTGGTCCGGACCTTTTAGCCTCGTGGTTATGACACCTCATTTGGACTCGAGCGACGTGGGTTCGCATCACGGCCAGAGCACTTGATTGGAAGTTTTTATTTACAGGTCTATATCTCCTCCTACTACTGTAACAACATAAAAAAAAGTTTAAATGGTAATCAAAAGTGCTTAATATGAACATGGAAATGGGCAAGAGCATGATCATCATTGTGTATATCGCACATAGGACTAAATATTAAGCTAACATACCTATGCAATTAAGACACCATCGAAATGGAGTCTGTATAGGGGCGGGGGGGGGGGGGGGGCGGACCAACCAAAAAAGAGAAAATAAAAGGGAAAAAAGACACCATCGAGCGGACCAACCAAAAAAGAGAAAATAAAAGGGAAAAAAGACACCATCGAATCCCACTTTTACACAGTTTGCTTTCAGGGGGTTTCTATCGGGAGGCTTAGCAGCTCGACTATATAGCCATTAGTGTGTCTCCAAAGTGCGGCGCTTATACCAGAGCACTGGAAAATCAAAAGTTGTTAGCACCGGTTTTGGTGTAGGCAGTGGTTACACTTGACCGGTGTATTTCGTTACTTTGAATGTGACTTCATGTGAACTTCGTAGTAAATATGCATTTTTGCCAAACCGAAAGAATACTAACTTAGTAGTGAAAAAGAAATGGGTTGATTGATTAATTGGTTGATTGGCAAGCATCTGATGTTACGTCGGGACAGTCATTCATCCTAACCACAATTTTCCAGGGCAGCCTTAATCGGTCAAACAGCACTTAGTGCACACCATAACAGCGATAGAGAAAGAGTAGCCGTAGAAAAAAAAAAATCACAAATGTCCATTGAGTCGAACCCACCAACTGTCGAACGTTTCGCTGGACGGGCTACCAACTGCTCTAACCGGGACGGCAAAAAGTAATCCTATAACAGTTAAGCAGCGAAATGCTGAGTGGGATATTTTTAGAAGAGAAGACCCGTTTGTTCATCTAACTTTTGTCGGCAGACTATATAGAATAAAGGATGGGAAAACGTCGTCTCTAATGTGTAATTTTGTTGTCCGTGAGAAAACCAACAACACATAGAATTTATAGAGTTATGGACGTTTCATCGCACGAAAGCCATAGAATCACAGGTACGTTGCTGTTAGATTTTGAAGATGTTAATCTTCAGAACAAAATAGCATTTCGCTGTACAATCACAAGCATCCCCTCACATATCGCTAGCATACCTATGAACAATATGAAGAAAATAACCCAGATTTTTACGGCTATAAAACAACAATTGCTTAATTTTGCTCAAAACACCGATGAGGGTCTGGATGGGGATTAACTGATTACTGATTTTGGGGCTATTTTGTTATTGATACTGATTTTTGGCCTAAAATTTTACTGACTACTGATCTTTTGGATGTAGAATTAAACGATTTAAGCCATCAAAATTATCGATTACTGATATTTGGCCTTTGTAATGGTATTGATACTGATTTTTGGCCTACAATATTACTGACTACTGATTAGCTGACCACCCCCCCCCCCCCCCATTGGGGATATATCTTTCAACCACCTCCTTTAGGCAGTTCTAGCGTGTACCATAATTAGGTGCTTTGAAAAAAGATGCTTATGCTTGTACGGCTGTGCTAAAATCTATCTATTGAGTCGATCACAGTAAACAAACATGCCTACGCAGTTATTATAAGGGCTGAAAATGATAATTTTTAGATAAACAATGATGTTATTCTTATTTTGGCTAAACATAGATTGTCTGTACACGTTAGAATTGCCTCACTGAGGCGGCGCAAACGAGTGCCCTAAATCTATGTTTTAGAGCAAAAAAGAGAAAATAATGTATACCCCTGTAAGCCCCAATTTTCTATATAAAAGTGGAGTGTAAAGGGGCCTACATTATACGGACATGTTTAAAGCAATTCACATACATTTACGTATTTGTTTATAGTTTTTTAAAAGCTTGAAACAGCAGAAGACATTTTTTTCCTTGGCCTAATATAACATCTACCTATAACACGGGGTGCAACGTAGGATGATTTCAGTGGACAATTTTTTCGTATTTTTGAGATTACTATTTTTTGCTTTGTTGTTGCTATATGTGACCTAGTGCACGATGTGGAAACTATATTTCACATTTCTTATGTGCTAACAGCATCTGGAAATCTTTTCTGAAATATGAGTGATGCCCGTGAAACTGCAATTATTATCAAATTGCAGTTTCACGGGCATCACTCATATTTCAGAAAAGATTTCCAGATGCTGTTAACACTTAAGGAAGGCCATACGTAGCCTCCACAGCGTGCACTAGGTCATATATACCAACAACAAAGCAAAAAATAATAATCTCAAAAATACGAAAAAATTGTCCACTGAAATCATCCTACGTTGCACCCCGTGTATAAGAGTTTTAAGGAGATTACATGCTTATAGATAAACCAAGGCCCAATAATTAGGTGTCACATACAAAGAAAAACAGATGCAAACTAAACCCTGATTATAATAATTGAATACATGATATTTATGTTTCAGTGATAGCCTGACTGCTGAAAGAGCTGTGACTCTGCACGAGGTGTTAGTAAGCTTTGAGGTGGAGACAAATAGAATCATCACCAGAATGCCGAACAATACAGAAAGAGATTAACTAAATAAGTTTGATAGGAAAGGCCATGTGATCGGCTCTCAGATCTATACATTCATGAAGAGACACAAATTCTGCACTGAAAAACTTCTTAAACTTGTTAAAATAAAGGAAATCAGTACTTCAATAGAACCTTGTAAATCAAAGATTAGCTGTTGCATTACAAAACCGGTCTTTGGAGTTTCAAACCAGGTCATACACAAACTGGGCTGTACAATTACAAATATAAACGGCAGGAGGCTTGAAATTTTGGATGTTGGAAAAAGAGGGATTGTATAATCTATGTAGTAAAAACAAAGACCCTGTGTGGATACTGCAGACAGATCTGCAGCTTTGTTTTCACATATCTAAGAAAGCAGGTTTTCTCGGTGTCACTCAAATGTCTCTCAGTGAATGCACAGCCAAATAAGACTTAAAGCTTGCTGCTCAGCTTTAGAAACTAGGTATCATTTAAAACTTACAGGTATTAGGTACTTTGAAAATAACAAAGCACTGTTCAAAAAGGGCTGCAGGCACTGACCTGTGGCTTCATTGGAAGCCAAAAATCAAGTTACTTAACATTATGTTTGGTCATTTTTGGATGAATGGTCCAAGTGTTTTTTATTTCATATTGATTGGACTTAAATGGTTACTTTGGTTACAGAAAATGGCCGCCACATAAGTAAATAATAGAAAAAATATCATTTTGAGCCAAAATCTGGAGGTTTAACAACAGGCAGCTAACATAGAGCAAAAGCAAATACCAATAAGATATTTAAATGAATGATGAATGATAACAAGATACATAAAACAAAATATCTTTTAGTATTTAGCTGTGCAGAAAGCTATTTTTTAAAATCACTGTCTTTAAAATCTCCAATTTGTGGTCCAAAAGTAAATGTTATCTATTTTAGCGTATATTGGTGGCCATTTTCTGTAACCATAGCAACTGTTAAAGTCAAATTAATATGAGCCAGTCATCTAATAAAACAATCTGTTGAGAAATTGTAAAATAACGCAATTTTTGGACCTCAGAGGAGGCCAGAAACCCTGCTTAATGCACATAGTCCTTTATTCAGTTGATGCTCTGAATATGCTAGTTTCAAATAAGAGCACATCGTCATGAGAAAAACGGCTTTTAGCATACACTATGTGAAAATAAAGGCATTGATCAGCTGCATAGTAAGCTGATATGCGCCTTATTTTCGCATATACATGTATGCAAAAAAAGGGTCTTTGTTTCCACATATGCAAAAAGCTACATACAGCGGTAGATAGTATAATCCCTCTACTTCCTAAATCTAAAATTTCAAGCCTCTAGCTATTTCCTGAGATGCAGCTTGGTTAGTGTTGGATCTGATCAGAAACCCTGAAGCCAACGATGCAGCTCATTTTGTGGATGGCTTGGTTAAGTTTCCGAATTGTCTGTTAACATTTGAATGGCATTGACAACACCAAAAGTATCATGGCAAATTGAGCCTTGTCATGAAAAACACTGTCTTTGGGATTTTTAACCATGTCTGATACAAACTGGGCTAGCAGCTTGAAATTTTGGAATTAGGAAGCAGAGGAAATGTACTATCCATATAGCAAAAACAAAGGCTGATCAGCTGTGCAGTTACCGCAGAGCCGATCTGCACCATTGGTTTTTGCATATACAAAAAGCAGGTTTTCTCATGAAATGGCTGAAATATGAAAATCCCCAATTGATATAATATTGAGCCGCGTCATGAGAACACCAACATTCTGGTTTTCGACCTGGTCCGACACAAACCAGGCTGTACAGCTACAGAAGATGGCTAGAGGCTTGAAATTTCGGACTGAGAAAGAAGAGGGATTGTACTATCTATGTAACGAAAACAAAGGCACTGATCAGCTTCGCGGTTACTGCAAGGCTGATCTGCGTCTTTGTTTTTGTCATATGCAAAATGTTGGTTTTCTCATGACACGGCTCAAGTATCATTACGATGAAACGCCCATGCAATATACTGCTATTTTTCACGGCTGTAAAAATGAAAAAATTCAGATGAAAAATTGTGATATTTTTTTTTTATTTTTGCTCAAAACATAGATTGTGGATACACGTTAGAACCGCCTAAATTAGGCGGTTCTAACAAGTAATAACGATCTATGTTTGAGCAAAAATAAGAAAATTTTATACCCCAGTAAACCCCAGTTTTACTATATATAAAATTGGGCTGTAAGGAGGTGTAAATTACACAGACGTGTTAGCATGATGAAGAAGATTTATGTATTTTCTGATGATATCTAATTATTCTAAAAAAGACCTACATTTGCTCACACTGTTTTTACTGTTAAGGAAATTCAAAGCCATTTCTTTTTTTCTTTACAAGTGCAAAAAAGACTTAACTCCAGATTTTATGTTTTTTGGAACTAATTTTTCGCGATAACTTCTAAAATATTGATCGAATGAAAATATGTCTATGATAAAAGATATTGAGGACGATCTCCGCCAATTTCTGACTTGTGTTTCATTTCGTGACACTTTCTGAACAATGCTGCAATTAGATGCAGCTGGCGTCTTTCTAACTTTGCACCATTTTTCTATCTCAACAAGTCCCGCCTTAATTGAATAATTTGTTGATATGTCGCCTGCTGAACTGCATAACGGACAACTAAACCACATGCAAAGGTATATTATTGCGCCACACAGAACACTTATTGGTCATTCTTCACGCTGAACGCTTCGGTATCTGCACGAGACAATTCCATATATGGTAAACCACTTGTAGACCCTTGTAAATATTTACATTTCAGTGGTGTGACTGACATGTTCGGACTTAGTTTTTGTTATAAGTTTGAATCCTCCATCTAATTAGGGCAAAATCCATAGAACTTTGAAAATTTATTCCTTTATGAAAAGTTGGGGGAGTTCGTCCTCTATAACTTTTATCATAGACATAAAATCATTCGATCAATATTTTAGAAGTTATTCCGAAAAATTAGTTCCAAAAACATTAAATCTGGTGTTTAAGTTATTTTCCGTTCTCAAAATTGGCTAAGTTATTTTTTCCGTTAAATTTTGGCTCTGAAAATATTCTAAGTCCATTTTCCATGGCATAAAATCTGAAATCCGTGGCGTAAAAGCAATAATCCATGGAAAAAAAAGAAACTACGGAAAAAGTGCCATTATTTCCGTGGAAAAAAAATCCATGGAAAACATTTTCTACGAAAATTTCCTTATTCCATAGAATTCATGGCAGTTTTCTATGGAAACTATGGCAAATTTGATGATTTTCGCGGAAAATTGTCCAGATTCCGTAGAAAAAGATAAAATGCCATGGCAAATCTAGAGACGGGGATGACCCCTATTTCTTTTGAGGTCAGTGGATCAGAGCTTAAAGTCATTATACCCCGCCACACGTTAGTGGCGGCACGTTAGTGGCGGGGTATTATGTTTTCACGTTGGCTGTCTGTCCATCTGTCTGTCCATAGTACATCCGTCCGTCTGTCCGCACTTCATTTCCGTTCGTTAACTTAAGTATTTATCACCGGATTTCCTTCAAATTTTACATATGCATTTGTAGCGAGAATGTGTCGCTTGGGATTGTTAATGGGCAAATTTCATTAGTTTCTTACAGAGTTATGGCACTTGTCAACGTACAAAAAAATGGTTTCTGGCCTCTAGTTCCTTTATTACTTGGAGTTTCATGATGAAACTTCACAAACATGATCGAAGTAACAAAAGCTTTTTATGAGCACAGAAATTTTATCATAGGGGGTTGTCTGCCCTTGCCCTGGGACTATATACATGTATAAAATCATGAAAAATTCCATATAAAATCAGAGTATGAAGCAACTTTTCTGAAACTTTCAGCAAATGATCAGTGTGATGAAAGCCTCCAGTGATGCTCAAATTTACCCCATGGGAGTTACCCCACCCACCCGTCCCAGCTATGTACATGCTTAAATCTGGAAAAATTGGTGTGTGAAAAAGGTTTCAGTGGCGGGGTATCACACAGTCGTTTGCAATGCTTTTATTCAGTACTGTAATATGGTTATGGTTTCCAAGCATTATCTCATGCATCATTCTATCTGCAGTCCTCATATTTGGGAGTGAAGTTTGCTTTCTTTGGGGCAACACATGTTTTACAAACATCTTCTTTTTTTTTTTTTTTTTTAAATCAATTCAGTACAGACTGATGCCAGACTGATGTACTAAAATTACCTGTGATACAGTTATTGAAACACTCATTTTAAACTGTAAATGTTGTGCAATATTGATTTAATTACTAAAATGAACAACTGAATCAATTGTATGTAGTAAAATGTATGGTTTTCATGTTGGATGTATTTCCAGAAGAATGCCTAAGACAAAGAGCAAGTCACCCTCTCAGAGGAATGCAGCTAATCGGTTACAGATGAGGGAGAGGAGAGCAGCAAGACATGAGCTTGTTGGTGATGGTGTTCCAGACTGCAGATTTGACTTGGGTGCAGTTGGGCCATCTGGGCCATCTGCACTGGGTGCTGATAAACAGATGGAGGCCAAAGCCCACCTCTCTAAGACCTCTGGGCCATCTGTGCTGGGCGCTGATAAACAGATGGAGGTCAAAGCCCACCTCTTTAAGCCCTCTGGGCCATCTGTGCTTGATAGTTTTGCAAAGAGTTCACTTGATAGTTTGCCAAAGATTTCACATGATAGTTTGCCATATAGTTCAGTTGATGGTTCACTTGATTGTTTGCCTGATGGTTTGATTGAGAACACACCTGAGATATTGCCTGAATGTATGCTTGGTACTGCACATGGACCTTTGGTTGTTACTGAATACACACTTCCTACTTTGCTGGAACCTACCACTGACTCAGGATCTGCTGATCAGATGCAAACAACTGAACAGTCAAAACATTCCATGTACATAGCTACACCCATTGCAGATCCAAATGAAATGTCTGTTTTGTCAGATATACCAGGAAGTTCATTCAGTGGTATTCGGATGAATCACTCTGGTGTTACAGGAGTAAATCTGTCAACTTCAAGGAATTCCATTCATGGATCATTTCACCAAGGAAATGACTTATTTAGTCCACAGTCACGTGGAAGTCAGTGTGTCACAAATTCTTTGTGTGCTCTGATATATGAACAATATTCTGAGATAAACTCACAACAAATGCTCGACAGCGTGCTTATTGAGGGTGATTCTTTGTACAAAGAAATCATTTCTGGATTGGATGGGAAAGTAATGCTGCAAAGCAACCTCTTAAGTTTTGAAGAAATTCCACATGAGGTCACTGTCTCAAATAGGAACCTAAATGTATTGAAATCTGATGTTATATCAGGTATAGCTATTCAGCAGTTTGGGACTTCCAATTTACCTACTCTTCACCAATCACTGTCTTCAGCATTACAGATATCAAAGCAAGTACTAGTTATCATAAGAGACATATGCTCAGCAGTGTATGTAACTAGAGAGCAGTATCACTTTTTTGATTCGCATTCACATGGGCAAGATGGCTTATCTGCACCTGATGGCACATCCATATTAATGTCCTTTTATAATCTGGAAGATTTAGTTGCATATATGTATGCATTTTACGGAAGCATGAACATAGATATGAGTACACAATTTGACATATTGCCATTGCACTTCACAACAAGGACAGATATGTCTGAATGGAAAACAATATCACGTAAAAAGCATAGGAAGAATTTTAGTCAAAGTCAAGGCAGTTCTATGATATGCACACTGATTAACACAAGTAACAGTGAAAATCGTTCAGAAGAAGAGAATCACAGCACTTTAATTGGCAAGTACTTTAAGGATCAAAGGGAAAGGAGAAGACAAAAGAAGAGTGAAGCAATTAAAACAGATAAAAGAACTTACCAGTGTCTATATAAGCGAACACAAAGACAATGTGAATTATATCGTGAAATTGACCGCCAATATAGCAGGGAATCAAAGAAAAAGACAAGGCAATCTGAGGAGTACAAAGCAAAAGATCAGAAATCGAACAGAGAATCAAAACAAAAGGCAAGGCAATCTGAGGAGTACAAAGCAAAAGATCGGAAATGTCACAGAGAGGCATTGAAAAAAGCAAGGCAATCTGAGGAGTACAAAGCAAAAGATAAGAAATCGAACACAGAATCAAAACAAAAGGCAAGGCAATCTGAGGAGTACAAAGCAAAAGATCGGAAATGTCACAGAGAGTCATTGAAAAAAGCAAGGCAATCTGAGGAGTACAAAGCAAAAGATCGGAAATGTCACAGAGAGGCATTGAAAAAAGCAAGGCAATCTGAGGAGTACAAAGCAAAAGATAAGATATCAAACAGAGAATCAAAACAAAAGGCAAGGCAATCTGAGGAGTATAAAGCTAAGGAAAATTTTAATCAAAAGGCTTGTAAAAGAAGAACTCGATTGATTGAGCAATATAATCAATGGGAGGCAGAACAAAAAAGGAGCAGTCGACAGTCATATGATTTCAAAAGAAGGGAAATTAAGATACAAAACAAATCTAAGAAGAAGGCTAGAATGAATCCATACAATGTGGAAAAAGAAAGAGTTGCAAAACAACAATGGAGAGCAGACTCCAGAAATAGTCAGACAGAAAAGATACTAGATTGTAACAGGAAATCTTCTAAACGTAAAAACCCAATATTTCATGAAAATGAATGTATAGCTTCAAAACGAAGAAAATCTGGTTTTGATATAAACACATGTATAGAGCTCTTTCATAAAAGCATATCAATTGGTCCAGTATACATATGCAGTTGTTGCCACCAGACATGGTTTAAACATAGTGTGTCTCAAGTTACATCTTTGTCTTATGATCAACAACAAAAATATTTGACCAAATTTATATCCGTTGATAATAAGGAATGGGTATGTGTAACTTGCAAAAGCAGTATTTGTGCAGGAAAAGTTCCTAAATTATCTGTTTTAAATGGAATGGAGTGGCCTAAAAAACCTAAAGAATTGGATCTGTTTCCACTAGAGGAGCGTTTAATTGCTTTGCGAATACCATTTATGCAAATCAGAGAATTGCCAAGAGGCCGTCAGTTGTCAGTTAAAGGAAATGTTGTAAACGTTCCAGTAGACATACAACCTGTCATTGATGCATTGCCCAGACCATTTAACGAAAATGTAACAGTAGCAGTGAAACTGAAAAAAAGAATGTCATTTAAGTCTTGTGCATTCTCCGAAAATGTAAGACCACTCAGAGTGCTTGTTGCATTACACTGGTTGATGAAATCGAGCAATTTGTATAAGAATGCAAATGTAGATATAGATGAGGAGTGGATCAAAAGTGTTACAGAAGATTGCAATGAATTAATAAAAGAGTTTGTGTCATCTGAAACAAGTAATCCAACTGTAGGTGCAATATCACAAGATGAATGTCATAATGAAAGCACTTTTCATGAAAATTCAAGTGAACTTCTCGAAAATGAATCTGATTCAGTAAGTTCTAGTGCAAAAAGACCACCCAGTGATGAACTGTATGATTCTGATGCAGAGGAAGTTAGCCAAGAAAATGTCGGAAACATTGATACTCTCTTAGATGATGCAAATATTGAAAACAGAAATTCTACATTTACCTTTGCACCTAGAGAAGGTCAGCAACCATTAAGTATCTACCAAGACAAAGATTCAGAATTCCTTTGTTTCCCAAGCATATACTGCGGACAAAAAAGAATAGAAAATGACAAAAGAATGGTACCAGTATATTACAGTGATATAGCAAAATGGGAGTTAAGGAGTGTAGACAGACGAGCTGCTAATAGTGTGCCAAACATATTTTTCAAGCTGAAAAAAATACAGATGAAACAGTTAAATGATAAAGCCAATCTTGCTGTCAGAAGGTGTCAAACTGGAACAAACACTATGACTGCTGCACAAGCAAGAGATTCAAATTATATTGACAACATTGTTAAAAGGGATGAAGGTTATTATTTGTTTAAGCAAATTAGAAATTCGCCAGCATATTTAGAGACTAAGAAAAAGGATGTGTTTGCAATGATACGCCAGTTAGGCCTACCCACCTGGTTTATGTCTCTATCTTCTGCTGATACAAGATGGACTGATCTTTTGAAAATGTTAGCTAACTTAAATAATAATGTTGAATACAGTGATGAACAGGTTAATAATTTTACATGGGAACAAAAGATTAAACTTGTTCAGGCAGACCCTGTCACTTGCTCCAGATACTTTGATCATAGAGTGGATGAATTTATTAATTCGGTTTTGAAAAGTGACCATAAACCTATTGGAAAACTTACTGATTACTTTTATCGAGTTGAATTTCAGCAAAGAGGTTCACCACACATTCACATGATTGTTTGGATTGAAAATGCCCCAAAATTTAATGTGAACACAAATGCCGAAATAACTGCTTTTGTGGATGAATTTTTACAGTGTTGTGTGGATGACCAAGAAATGAAACATTTGACAGATATTCAAATTCACAAACATTCTAGAACATGTAGAAAAAAAGTTGACAAAATATGCCGCTTTGGATATCCGTTACCCCCACTTCCATGTACAATGGTGTTAGATCCGCTTGAAGTAGACCAGGATAAGTACATCAAGTTGCACCAAAACTTACAGAAAAAAATGAATAATGAAAAAAATGGATATGATATGACATACAAACAGTTTCTGACAACAGTTGTTCAGATGAGTGAAGAGGATTACATCCGATGCATTCGAAGCTCATTAAAATCATCAAAAGTGTTTTTGAAAAGAAAACCAAGTGAGATCCGAGTAAATTTATATAATAAGACTGTATTGAAGGCATGGAAAGCAAATATTGATATGCAGTTTGTGCTTGATCCATATGCATGTGCTATGTACATTGTTTCATATATCAGTAAGTCACAAAGGGGAATGAGTAATTTATTATATTCGGCAGCCAAAGAGGCAAGAAACGACAACATGGATATCAAAAGACAAGTGCGGCATATTGGAAATGTATTTTCAAATAGTGTAGAAGTTAGTGCCCAAGAGGCTGTATACCTAGTTCTGCAAATGCCGTTAACAAACAGCACCAGAGATGTTGTTTTTATAAATACATCAACTTCGGACAAGCGTGTGCAGTTATTAAAGTCAAAGTCAGTTCTTGATGAGTTACCAGCTGATTCGACGAAAATAACGTCTGATAATGTGATCAAACGATATTCGAAGCGACCAAAAGTTTTGGAAAATTGGTGTTTGGCTGATTATGTGTCTCAGCTAAATATAGTCTACCCAGAAGGTATGAAAACAGATATGGATGATGAAGTTAATGATGACATTTCTAAAGAAAACAAAAATGATGATAGTCCAGAAGATATGGACAATGAAGAAAATAACACTGTTGTTGATAACAATGTTGCTAAATGTTTTGATGATGATATGACTTTAATAACTTTGAAAAATGGCATAAAGATAAAACGGCGTGGAACTTACAAAATAATACGCTATGTTCGGTTCAATCGTAATTCAGATGAAGAAAACCATTTCAGAGAAAAACTGCTTTTGTTTTATCCATGGAGAAATGAGCAAAATGATTTGAAAGGAAATTTTGGTACTCACAAAGAACACTATGAATCTATGAAACATATGATAGAGTTGAAATGCACAGAATATGAACATCATGTCGAGGAGTTGGAACAAGCAAGAGATATGGCAGAGACTGAATGTGATGCATTTGATGAAATTGCCCCAGGAACAGAGCAAATAGAAGCCGATACTGCCGAGGAAAATGCAGTCGAATCAGAAGCCTTTGTATACTTTAATCCTGATAGAGCTTCTGAACATAGGAATTATGACATTGCAATTGAAATAGGATGTTCAGTTTCTGCACCACAAATAAATCCTAATGAAAATATACTGCCGGAACAACAATATAGAGAACTGTTGAGATGTTTAAACACTAAACAAATGCATTTTTACAATCATGTAATACACTGGATTAAGACTAAGGATGAACCATTATATACTTTTCTTTCTGGAGGAGCTGGTGTTGGTAAAAGTGTTGTTATTAGAGCGCTGTATCAGACTTTGTTCAGGATGTTAAATCTAAGAGAAGGAGAAAATGCGGATGACATAAATGTGTTATTATGTGCATATACAGGTAAAGCTGCATTTAATATCAGTGGTTCAACAATTTCATCAGCTTTCAAACAAAAATACAAACAATCAGATCAGACATTGAGCTGCGACAATTTGAATACCTTTAGATCCAAATATCGGAATTTATCAGTTGTCATTATCGATGAAATTTCAATGGTTAGTAATTCTATGTTAAATTTCATAGATCAAAGACTTCAGGAGCTGAAAGGAACACGGAAACCATTTGGTGGCATCAGTATTATTGCTGTTGGTGACCTTTATCAGTTAAAACCGGTGAGTGGAAATTGGATCTTTAACACTTCAACAAAAGGTGCTGAATCATTGTCTGTTAACCTATGGAAAGAATATTTTACAATGTTTGAGTTGACAGAAATCATGAGACAGAAGGATGATCTCGAATTTGCACAGCTCCTAAATAGACTTAGACACAATGAATTAACAGAAGCAGACAAACTTAAACTAAAAACATGTGAAACAATCTCAACTGCCAATGACTATTGGTTGAATGCTCCACACTTGTTTGCAGAAAACCACTTTATGCATTTGTTCAATCACTCAATTATATCCAGTATGCATGCAGAAAAAGTTATTGTTCCTTGTCACGATTCTGTTGTTTCCCCAAAGCTATCAAAAGACAAGCAGGATGCAAAAATTAAATAAATATCGACAGACCCAAGCAAAACCGCAAACCTTCATTGCTCATTGACAGTGGTTGTAGATATGATATATGATATAAATGTTAACATCAACACTGAAGATGGACTTGCAAACGGGGCGTCATGTGTTGTAAAATTTATTGAATACAAGCAGGCAATACCAAACCGTCCAAGCATTATTTGGGTTCAGTTTGACAATGAAAAAGCAGGAATTGAAACCAGAGAAAAATTCAAAAAAAGAGGATTTTATCACGATAAAATAAACGATAATTGGACTCCAATATTTGATATACAACGGACATTTACAAATGACAGAAGAAATATTACGTTTGAGAGAATTCAGTTTCCTTTGCAACCATCTGCTGGTCGATCTGTTCACCGAGCACAAGGCACTACATTAAATAGAGTTGTTATTGATTTATCACAACGAAAGGCAAGAAAAGTCCCCCATATCCACTATGTTGCTCTGAGTCGAGTCAGATCTTTACAAAATCTTCAAATTTTGAATTTCAATGAAAAGGCTTTAGCGATTGATGAACAAGTCCATACAGAAATGAAACGATTTTATGATGAAGCCATGCTAAAACTCTGCTATATTCCTTTGGATTCTGTAGATTCATCATCTCATTTTAAAGTTGCATTCAATAATTGTCGTTCTTTACACAAACACATTGAGGATGTCAGGAATGATCATAATTTGTTGTCTGCACACGTTATTGGATTTGCAGAAACTAGATTACATCAGAATGATGATACGATTGTTTACAACATACATGGATATCGTCTTATTAGAAATGATCAAGAGACAAATATACAGGAAAATAGGCCTTCACATGGTCTGGCAATATATGTTAATGACGATGTTGGTGTGACTTCTGTACTGTCATATAGCTCACAAAAGTTGGAATTTACCAGTATGAATATTGAGCATGCGTTGTGTAAAATGCAAATAGTAGTGTTATACAAATCACCTGGTTTGTCATATCATAATCTCAAGTCTCTTCTAGAAAGAAAGCTTGTACCTCATTTAGATGTAGCCAAACCATTACTTGTTATTGGAGATTTTAACATTAATGTTTTCCAGGGATGTAGTGACATTGTTAAGTTCATGGATCAAACATTTGCCTGCAAATCATATATACATCAGCCTACAACAGACAGTCTTTCAGCAATTGATCTTGTATTTTCAAATCAAAATGGAAGTGTAGGTACAGTTGAAACATACTGGTCTGATCACAAAATAGTATATTATCATACATAGATTATACATTGTATAACCATACAATATAATTATTCACCCGTTTTGTTTTAACAATACCAACCTCATAATTTTGAGGTTGGTATTGTTGGTGGCTTTGCATTGATGAGGGTGGCCACCATCGGTAATGACACAACTTACATTTGTATATTATAGATTAATGTTTATACACATTTCAGCTACCGTAGGATTATGAAATTTGGTACAAACGCTAGGTATGACTAGTTGTATCTTGTAAGAGGGAATCAGACTCCTCCTTCTCATTATTGCCTTTGTTTGTCCATTTTTTCTGTTTCTGAAATCAAATTTTTGACAAATATTTTTCAGGAACCATTACAGAAGGGATTTTTTTTATTTGTTGCAAATGTTGAGTATGACTTGTTATATCATGTAATATAGAATCAGTCTCCTCCTGCTTATCATTGCCTGTGCTTGTCCATTTTTTCTTTCTCTCCATTTAATTTTTGTCACAGATTTCTCTGTTCCTATGGGAGCCACAGACTTCAAATTGCATATACGTCTTCAGAATGGCCAAGTAGAATTCTTGCTTTACAGTCGGATTGATATATCCCTGTAATTGGGAATCAGATTTCTCATAATTGCCTTTGTTTTCCTTTTTTTTCTGTTTCTCCAATCAAATTTTTGACATATTTTTGAGGAACTACTACAGAAAGGAAATGAATGCAATGTTAATTTTTTTTAATAGAGTGAACATCAATATCTTCAAAAACATTAGTGCATCACTTTGATCAAAACAAACAAACACAAGGCTCAATCCATTTCTTTTCGGTCTGTCTTCTATAGCAATATATTAGACACCATTTCACCTTTCTCATGAGTTTCTCTTTCTATTTATGAATTTGCGAGACTTTAGTAAGTTCCTCACCTTTTGCACGTTTTCCTGTTTCATATAAAGCATTAAGCTTGTAAGGTCAGGTCATTCGACCGCTTCGCTACGGAGAGAAAGGTATTTTCGTTTTGTTAAGGAAATTTTTGACCGATAATACAATTAATGATCGGAAATCGAATTTTCGCAGACGATTTTTGATTCTGTAAAAAGATCACATAGCATGTGTTATTTATATTAACTCCCTTTAATTTTACATCCTTGTTGTGCGACATGTATTGAAATTGTATTTGATTCACCTGTTTCATGTTAATGATGGTCACTTGCTGTTTGACGTAGGGTTTTGTGTTACATTTTACTGTTTGCTCTATTCAGAAGCTTACAAAGCCTCTTGTTGCGTGATGCATGGCAGGCTATTCTTACGGTGCGTGAGCGTTGCATGTCACGCGTCGCGCAACTGGGTCTAATCAGCAGTTCAAGTTAGGGTTCTCCAGACATTTCCCAGTTTTTGCTTTTGATTTATACCCAATTTATTTAGAGGGCGAAGTTTTTGATGGAGAGATTTCGGCGAATGTATCTGTTGCGTTTTGTTTCTTGAGTTACAGTAATTAGCATTTGTACTAAGAAATTGCTAGAAGGCAGTTGAAAGCCATTATTACTCAATTTTAACTGTATTATTTGTGGCGACAATATATTCTTACCTGCTATAGATTCACGTTTAATTCCTCTTCAGCCAAGTTACATTTTGCTCGCTCACGTGGCGTGTCTCGTTCAATTTTCCTTTATTTCTTCGTGCAAATCGTTCTGCCTGCTCAGTGGTTCATAAATTTGACACACTTTCGGTTTTATTCATTGGGAAACGAACATTCTTGTCCTTGCACCTTTATGACATTTCCTTTCGCAGTTTGTGGGACAGTTTGTTTCTTTGAGGCTGAATAACGATATCAGTTTGCTACTTATAATTTAGTTTGTATTGAGAGAGTTTTTATACAGTGTTCCTTTAAATCTTTGTATGCTCATAAGATTTAAGATATGGTTAATTCTTCTTTAGATTTATATTAGCTTCAAATATTGTATACATGACGGTATTAAAGAATTACAGAGTGAGACAACACTCTTTGAGCCGGAACACCTTTTTGCATCCGGGGGCTGAGATGTCCGCAGTGCAGCAGACACAGTCGTTTTGGCTCACGACTGTTTTTTCCCCTGCGGCCTTCGGCGTATCGATGTAAGATGGTGTGAACGTTCCTGCTGGTCTTGAGCATGGATAAACCTACCTCCCCCTTCCTTAAGTTAAAAAAAAAATAAGGGAGTAGGGTTGGGTAGCCCGCTCGCAGCATTTTTAGACCCGATGGTGGGAACAAAGTACATAAGATTATAGATGTTTGTATCATAATCATAGAATCGGTATTTTGACTTGTTTGGTAACTTAGACTTACATTATGCTCATTAGTTCATGTTTAAACTATAAGATTTAGGCAGTCAGTATTTGTGGTATTCAATGTGTTATTTGCATTCATACTTATGCTAGTTTAATGTAAGATATATTTAATATGCGTGTCAATCTATTATATTATATAATAAACCGACCCATAGCAAGCAGCGGCATTTCCAATTTAGCCTTGTTGTTCTTATTTTCTATCGTACAATTTTAAGACCTGTTAGAAAAGACAATATTTATTTTCGGACGAACAAAGTGAGGGAGAAAATAAAGCAAGTTGACATTGATGCTGCACATGTGTTTCTGAATATTTAATATAGGAAATATGAGACATTTTTGTTAATATAATTATATCTAACTGGGTACATGGATATAGCATGTGGTATCGGTACATGGATATAGCATGTGGTATATGCATTAATATTACTTTGTTTGTATGGCTTCCAAATATTTGTATGTATGAACATAGCTAATTTTGTTATATAAGAATAAACCTTGTTTTGACAGGTAAGGCACCTAAATTAAGCTTGGATCTGAATGTAGAGACAGTAATGTCTAAGTCTGTGAATCATGTTTGTTCGGTATTAGATAAATATGTATTTAGTCTGCTTCTGTTTGAATAATATCATTGTTTGTATTTGTCATTCATCCGGTATTAGATAAATATGTATTTAGTATGCGTCTGTTTGAATAATAACATTGTATATGTCATTTATTTAAATGTATGCCATTTAGGAATGAAACATTTAAATGTTTCAGAACATTCATTTCGTTTTAGATACGATTCTGTTCATTCTCATGTCTATATTTCAATAAGTATATATAACATATGTAATTTTGTTCTTTAAGAATAAACCTTGTTTATCTGGGGCAAGTCATCTAAATTATGTTTCCATCTGAATTTAGAGATGGTTCTATATAAGTACGAGGGATGATCAAAAATATGTGGACTTTTGCTGTAGAAATTTTATTATTGAGAGTAAACTCATTAAATTTGCAATAAATGTAGATTCATCTTTCCTTTATCCAGTCACGTATTTAATTTACCAGTCTGACTTCAGGATGTTGTCTATATTCAGTCATCATAGTCACCTTATGACGGTTCTGTGGAGCACGTTAAATATTTGCCTTATTATTTCGAATTGTTTGGTTTATCTTTGGCTATGTCTAATATTTGCAGTTGAGCAAAATGCTTGACATTTGATATGCTATTTTGTTATGGTTTCCGCTTTTTACTGTGAGGAAAGTATTGCTGGCAACAATTGTTATGCTTGCATAAGCAGCATAAACTTTGGTCTGTGGATCATACAAGGGCGATAAAATGACTTCAATCATTATATCGTATATTTAATGCAGGTCCTAGGGTTTGTATATAATTGTAAGAAAAATGAGGGCAGAACCAAAGACATGTTTTAAATGATCAAATTAAATATTATTTGATCTGTGTATGTTAGTTTTGTCTGATGCATGTACTGAGACCTGCATATAGACATACACCGCAAAAGTCTTGTACATGGAAACGAAACTGAGAGCAAAAGTTTGGCTTGGATTTATGAGCCGATAAAGAGGAGAAGGGTATGCTACAAAATTCTTGAAAACAGTCGTATTGTATGCAGATGTGTCTAAAATTGGTCAAAATCATGATAAAATCTGCAAAAGGGTGTTAGTTTTTGAAAAGAAACAAACAAAAGAACCCCAACAACGTTAAAGCGGGACAAAACGTCAAACGTCATTAATGTTGTGCTTCACTGTAGCTGTACCTACCTGATATAAAATAGAAGAAAATACTTATTTTTCATTGAAATTACTTCAAAACTTCACATTATCTAGCTAAAAGATCAGTCTTTTCTATGGCATGAGAAATGTTACTATAACTGCATTACCCTAACCGCCACAGGAATAGTCCACGTTCTTTTTGATCACCCCTCATATATGAATCACATTTGTTCAGTATTAGATACATATGTATTAAGTATGCTTTTGATTGAATTATAACATTATTGTTTTTTGTTCATTTAAATGTATGCCATTTAAGTATTTTCAAAATGTTCACTTTTGTTCTGATATAATTTTATTCATTCTCATGTCTATATAATTTTTGATCCCCCGACCGAAAGGTTTGGGGATATAGCAATGAGCTATTGTTTGGTTTATCTTTGGCTATGTCTAATATTTGCTGTAGAACAGGTCATGATGATGTCACATACAAGAATAGTAACTCTCGTTATTGTACTTTTTTGAGTTATCTTTCCTTTGGTGATTTTTTGACAGACTCAAGTCCACTAACAAATGATGTGATGAAAAGAAATCAAACATACTTTGCCCAAAGCAAATACTTTGTCAAATAGGTAGTTTGTGTAGTTACAAATTACTTTTTCTCATTTTCTTTAAAAACATGTACACATAGATAATGAATAGCTGTGAAAAACTTTTATTATATACATTATATCCTTTGTACGATGCAGAGCTCCAGTAGCATACTTGGAGCCCTAGATAATATTAAAAAACAGCTTTTTGGTGATAATTATGGATAATTTTGTTAATTCTGTTACTAGTCATGTGAAGCGCCTTAATGAGGCAGCTCACATGATGAGTCACAACATAAGTTTTCAGTGAGGAAAAAAAAACAACAACAGAACATTAACCCTAATTAACACCAAATACTGTTGTTATCTAGAGACTGCCAGTTCCTGTAACTATTTGGACATCTCAAAATTTTCTATAATAGACTCTTCCAGCTTTTAATTTGGAACAAGTCTTATTTTCTTCTTCTTCAAGGCTGTTTTATTATGAAAATTTTAGAAATTGGTGTAGACTAGCAGACACTGTTTCTGAGAAATTTTATTCGGTCATATTGGGTAAATATTGCCTTTTCTGGAGCTGTGCATTTAATAGCTGCAATTACCTAAAAGAGCTTAACAATTTTTCTGAAAATAGCAGTGTACTTTGAACAGTGAAATTTTCAAATAAAATTTCAACAAACAGAATTGTGTGTTTTGTGTTAAAATTATGATGAAAAATATTGAATTATTTCCTCTTGTGCATGCATTAATGCCAGATGCATATACAGAAGAACTTCAAGGCTCGAACCCTGATGGCTCGTTCACCCTGCCTGGCTAGAACTCTTTTCTTGGTTCCCAGAGGTCACTTTATATGGAAACTAGCCCTGGATGGCTAGAACTACCCTAGTCTGGAACTAATTTTCATGGTCCAATGTTCCTGTTTGACCTATGAAGTTCTACTGTTCCATCTTGGAAAGGCACTCCTTTTACCTCAGGCAAATGCAGTCTTCAGAGAACAATAATATTCCTGGTGCATTCGTCTTCGGGGAATAATTTGCACGATTATTTGCTGAAGCATGAAATGAAAATATTTAAGGAATAATATTTCTGTGCCTGTGAATTATCACTGATTAATACATGAAGTTGGAGGACAGATTTGGAAAATTTAAGATGGCAAACCCTGAGTGAATTAATATTCACATCTGCCTGTGCACGGTCCAATTCAAAATTGTTGCAAAATTAAAATCACTGTGAAAAAAATACGAAGCTGCTACATTCTTTAAAAAAAGAAAAATGACATTGATGTCAATTTCAATTATGTCATATTAATGCAGATTGCTTTGCAAGGATTGCATCTATAATGTTTATTACCCTTCCAACTTTTAAATGGATATTAAATGCAAGGATTGACAAACAGCTGACACAACTTATTTTGTATTTACAATGATTTTTTTTATTTTAATGACACACTAAAAATAAAGCCACACATCAATTTAGCCCATTGGTATGACTATGGCCTAATTAAATGCATTGAAACTCAGTAAGAAAATGTAGGTTAGTATAATGTTTGATATCACTGTAAAGGCAAACTGTAGGGCTTCCGATACATGCATAGCTTTGTTGTAAAGGCAAACTGCAGGGCTTGCAATACATGCATAGCATTTGTTGTAAAGGCAAAATGTAGAGCTTCCAATACATGCATAGCATTTGTTACCAGCATGCCGCTAAAGTCAGTTATGCTGCATCAACCAGAACTAACATTCCAATGATGCCAGCCACAAACTCCTTGGAAAACATTAATTTCACCACAATGAGATAATGATGCTACCATTCTATCATCTGTGTTTGCCTAGTTCAGTCTAGTTCAAATCCATCAAAGGAACCAACATGAACAGGTACTTTTTGGGGAAGCGACTCTGCCATTTTTAGCTCACCTCAGCTTTACAGTATTGCTGTTAGCTGCCTTTGTCATCCATCCATAAACATTTTCAGACATCTCTAAAACCACTGGGCAGACTGAACTCAAATTTCATATGGAGCCTGCATGGGTCAAAGGATTGAAAATTCTTCAAATGATCACATGACCAAGGTGGCCGTCATTCCCATATATTATGGTAAATACCCTTATAAATCTTCTCCAAAGCCAGTGAACTGATTAATGCTCAGGTGAGCGATTCAGGGCCACCATGGCCCTCTTGTAATAAAGTACAGGAGCTGGTTATTTTTTTGTGTGTGTTAAAATAAACAGGTAAAGAATGGGATGTTCATTTTTTTATTAGAATCATTTAATAAAAGACAGAAGCAAACAACACAGTATAAGCAAGTAACATAGAAGTATGAACTAAAGAAAAAGTCCTGATATATCGTGATACATATCCCGATACAGACCAGTGTATCGTAATATATCGCGATACGGTTTTCAGTGGCGATACCCACCCCTATTCATTTGTCAGGCCGTGTTGACATTATGTTGTGACCCCTCAGAACTGTCTTACTAAGACACTAATGAGGAGTCACAACATATGTTTTTGAAAATACTGAAAAATCATCCCATTATTATCATCAAATACTCCCTCTTATCAAGATTCAAGAGCTCTGCCAACCTACCTAAAAGCTGTAGTACAGGCTTCGACAATGATGCCCCTTGATATGCATACCAGTATTTCAATCTGTCAAAGTCTAGAGCCACCAGCTTCTCATTATGTATGTTTGGTAAGGGATCATATGTTCCGATTTGTTCAATGGGTTTCTGATTTCTAGGTGCTCTGTTTGGCTGCACAACAAAGTGAAAGAATGGTCTGTTGGCACAACCATGGTAGGCCAGACGTATGATCTTGCGGGTGCTTCTGTCCCTGAGGGAAGGCATACTGAAATATAAGAACACAGGAAATTACCAAAGAATGGTGCTACTGTGTTTGAATACTAATAAAAATGTAACTTTATACGCTTTATACGCCCCCCCCCCCCACCCACTGTTTTCCCTGATGGGAATGACAGAATTTGCCAAACTAGCATAGATACATCATTAGGATAAGAAAAAGTTTTATCAGGGAATGACAGAATTTGCCAAACTAGCATAGATACATCATTAGGATAAGAAAAAGTTTTATTCATGGTTTGGTGATCTTCACTCCATTTTCAAGGTTACAGAAGGACTAAGCGTAAATGAAAAGAGGTTGTTTGCACACTGTCTCTCGAAGGGATTGCTGGTTCTTTACCAAACTTGCACAAAAAGAGTTTTGGGTGATTGCAAAGACTGCAGACTGAATTAGGTTTTGGTGACCTAGACATTATTCTCAAAGTCACTCAAGGTCTTAGAGTGTCAATACAGGAGATAATCCACATGCAAAAGCTTGTAGATTATCTCTTTGTACAGGACTGGTGGACAAACCATGGTATAATTATTACAAATACCATGGACTACATTATTTCTTCTGGTGTAAATGTTTTGGATAATCACCATCTCAAAAAGGTTTGGTGTATGTAAATTAAGAAATAGATCAGCTCTAGCAGTGAATTGTTGACTAATAATTCACTGTTTGGAGGTCAGTTGTAAAATAGATCATATCATGAGCGGGGAGCGAGAGCGATATATCTATTTACAACTGACCGACAAACAGTGAATTATTACTCAACAATTCAGACCTGGGGCCGATTACTTTGAAAAGTAATCAATAACGATTACAATTACTTTCAATCTCACGATTAACGATTACAATTGAAAATACTTTTTTTCTGAAAGTAATCGAATAAGAATACAATTACTTTGCAAAAGTAATCGAATACAATTCGAATAATTTTGCTTTCATGCTCAACTGTTTTTAATAGAGTTGTTACTTTTCCTCTTTATTATGTCATGGGTATGCTGTTACTCTTGATATTGGTATATGTAATAGTCATTATATATCTTTAATCAATCCTAAGACCTGTGCAGTATATAGTGACCCTCTTGATGCCATGCATGGTAGGCTATCTTTTGATTGTGGTACTGGATATAACTCTTCAATCAATCTTATTTTCTGTATTCAAAAATAAGGCATAGACTGGCTATTTTTTGACTGAGGTAATACTTCCTCTCAAAGAATTATTCATTTATGATGGACCCTCTTGATGTCATGGGTAGGCTGTGGCTTTGTATTGTGGTTTAGCCTATAATTTTCACTCATTGAGTCATTCTTATAACTATACTAATTAAAATATCTTATGTCACATTCATCTTAGGCAAGTTAATTGTCAGTCAAATGTTCATGATAATGGAGATTGTGTTCTCAATGGCAGAGCCCATGGCCTGACCATTGAGTGGTCAGTCATTTCCTGAGAATCTAGCACATCATTATGAAAGCTACGTGTATTCAAATATCTTATGTCACATTCATCTTAACTGTTACAATCAAATGCTCATGATCATGGAGATTTTTTTAAGTACATGTATCTTGTATTCTCAGTGGCAGAGCCCATGGCCTGACCATTGAGTGGTCAGTCATTTCCTGAGAATATAGCACATCATTATGAAAACTACCCATGGTTTTAACCAGTGGTTTTAACCGCCCTGGTCAATACTCCCCAAAGTGGTCAATACTGGTCAATACTAGTCAGAATGGTTGACTGGAAATTTTAAGTGGTTCTTTGTGTTTTAATGGTGGACTGATATATTTGGGCAGGTTTTAATATGTTCTATATATTGAAAAAAGAAAAATCATGAACTGTTTCGTCCCTGCCAAGGGTACTCATCAGCACCATATCACTGACTTCTGCATTACAGTCCATGCACCTAATAATAGTCTTTTTTTCATCATCAAGGGCAGAATAGGAGTTCCCTATAAGGTCTTTTGGCTTCATTTTGACACCATTATGACACTTTAATTAACTTTAATTATTAATTTCACTGATAACAGCAGATAACAGAATGACCACACTTTCACACATCTAAATAAACACAGGTGCTACAGAATTACCCTGTACATTTTTAGCCCAGAGGACAGTTCATGTACACTGGACACACCTTCTTCAGTTTGAGAGACAGGCCCAGTATTTCCACAGTTTTGTTTGTTCTGGGGCAATTAAAGTTAGAATTACCTCTGTGACTTATTGTTTAACAGTTAGTGTTTTCATTACAATTTTCACACTATTGTCTTCTTTATTAAAGCAGCCAGACCAATTTGCATTTTAGCTAATAGAGCACCACTAATTTGAACAAGATGATCTCTCTGAAGTATTGTTTCATTTTTTGTACTTTCATTCAGTTAACTGCTTCAGTTAAATTAGTTACTGAGTTAAATATTTTCAATGATTATGAAAAAGCTACTTTTAAAATTTATTAATTTTTATTACTTGCTTTTGCTTTCCTATTTTTTTTTTATTAATGGTTACAGAAAATAAGTTAGAGGTCTCTAGTCTGAACTGAAAGTTGGGTGGTAATGATTCAGTCTGACTGAGACTGAAGATCTGAAACTATTAACATTCAGATTTTGTATGTTTTACGGCCTTTTATTAGTTACCTCAATTATGATAATTGTTTTACTTCTTCAAAGATTAAAGGAAAGAAATCTCATTGATCTATTACCACCTTTATTTTTTAAATAAACTGTTTCCTACAAACAGAATGTCTGTTTCAAACATGTAAAATATTTAGAAATCTACTGCATTTTTTTTGCCTCAGAAGACATTTTTCATCAATTTGTCAAAAGTAATCTAAAATTAATCGTAAAAGTAATCACGATTACAGGCATTTTTATAATGTATTCGAATAAGAATACTTTCAATCGTAAAAATCTACGATTACAGAATAATTTTCGAATAAAAAAAATTCAATCGATTACAAGTAATCATGATTAACGATTACGATTACCCCAGGTCTGCAACAATTCAATGCTAGAGCTGAACTATTTCGATTCTAACACTCAAAAACACTGAATAACTATTCTTTTCATTCAAACTCTCCCAACCTTCCTGCCAGCGCGTTCATGCTCCCGCCAATATTCTTCACTGTATCTAAGAGAAATGTACGTTTTTATGGCGATTTTTAGAAAGAAAAAGAGATGTTACACCGACTAACGCCTCAAAACGTCACAAAATTACGTCAGTAATTGCAGTGACGTCAGCAATTAGACTCACGCGCTCCGAAACAGTGAACTGTTGCAGAATAAAACACGGAAACTTTCCATAGCGCTGTGTTAGAATACCGTATTAAACCCATTAAATGCGCCAGGGGCATTCCATTTTATGAAAGGGAGCATTATTTAGAGCCTAAAGAGTAATAATTCAGCCACTGCCAAAATGCATGTTACAAGCAGTATTAAGGTGAATGGATATGCTTTCAGGTGAAGCAATCCTTTTTTTCCCGTTTTTATGCCCCCGAAGGAACTTCGGGTGGCATATTAAAATCGCACCGTCCGTCCGACTGTCTGTCCGTCCGTCTGTCAGTCCGTCCGTCCGTTACAAATCGTGTCTCAGCGATAACTTAAAAACTACTGAAGCAAATTTGATGAAACTTCACAGAAAGATAAAGCATAATGAGAAGGTGTGTCGCGCACAAGACTTAGGTCCCTATGCCCAAGGTCAAGGCCACAATTGGGTCAAAGGTCAACTTGTGTCTCAAAATCGTGTCTCAGCGATAATTTTAAAACTACTGAAGCAAATTTGATGAAACTTCACAGAAAGATAAAGCACTATGAGAAGGTGTGTCGCGCGAAATACTTAGGTCCCTACGCTCAAGGTCAAGGCCACATTGGGGTCAAAGGTCAAATTGTGTCTCAAAATCGTGTCTCAGCAATAATTTTAAAACTACTGAAGCAAATTTAATGAAACTTCACAGAAAGATAGAGCATAATTAGAAGGTGTGTCACGCACAAGGCTTAAGTCCCTACGCCCAAGGTCAAGGCCACAGTTGGGTCAAAAGTCTCAAAATTGGCTCTCAGAGATTACTTATAAACTACTGAAGCAAATTTAATGAAACTCCACAGAAAGATGAAACATAATGAGATGTTGTGTTTCACATCAATTTGGGTTGCCAGGTTCAAGGTCAAGGTCACAATTAGGGGTCAAAGGTCAAATCTTGCCTCTATGATAGCTCAAAACCTGCTGAAGCTAATGTCATCAAACTTCACAGAAAGGTAAACCATAATGAGAAGGTATGTTACACACAATATTTATGATCCCAAAATCCAAGGTCAAGGTCACAATCTGGGGTCAGAGGTCAAATAATGTCTCAGCAATTACTCAGAAAAGTACCAAAGCAAACTTCAAAGAAAGATAAAGCCTAATGAGATAATTTACCATGCACAAGACATAGGCTCCCATACCCAAGGTCAAAGTCATAGCCATTGGTCAAAGGTCAAGTCATTCATCCTCAATTACCTAAAAACTTTTGAAGTAAACTTCATTAAACTTCATGAAAAGGTATAAAACAGCAGATATGCCACAAACAAATTATGGTTCTGTTGCCCGAAGTTAGGATCATGATAAAATGGTAACATAAAGAAAAGTAAAGTAAAGTTATGTAAGGTGTGGCATTTAGGTTCCCACACCCAATGTCTAGAACACAACACAGTTTGGTTAGTGGTTGAATTAAGTCCCCTTGAATCCTCTTAAACTTCCAAAGTGCATTTAAACATTACAGAAAAGTAAACCGAAATGAGAATGTATATCATGTGCAAGACTCAGGTTCTATGCCCAAGGTCAAGGTCACATCTAGGGCTCAAACGTCAGTTTAAGGGGCCTTCGGGGGCATTTGTTACACACTGTAACATTTCTTGTTTTTTTTACTTACCATACTTTTCAAAGGGGGACAACTCTTAAAGGAAATAATTTGCTCCTTAAGGAGTGGACATTCTTTCCTTCAAGAGTGGACCCCATTTGGAGTTTCTGTGTTCATCAGAAAAGCAAACAGGAATTCACTTTGTTTACCAGCGAAAAACTGATAGAAAACATGGAGGTTAGCCAGTCAATATAACATTATTTCTGGAAAAGAGGCAGTTAATGGAACAGGGGTGTTTATTCGGATTAATACGGTATGCTACGTTTTTTTTTTAATTCTGCAGATTTCAAATTCCTAGTATACTCCAACTCCATATTCTCGCGGCAATCATATTCTCGCGGTAGTGCTATATAAAAGCCCTCAGGCACACATGTCTCCTTATTTTTATATTGTCTTTCAGGCTTCAGGAATACAAAGTATAAAAACACATAAGATTTCAGTTCTGTCCCTTTTTGAAGATTCTGTGACTTAATTCTTAAAGCCAAAGTAGTGAAAAATCACCAAAGGTGGTAACAAGGAACACCCCAGGATGATAAAAGTGGCAATAAAATAGAAAATAATTGTCCGATCATGTTATTTCTTGCTTTGTTTGATCTAAGTATGGTTATTCTCAACATTTTAAATAAGGAAATATTTCTGCTTGCATTTAATTTGCTTACGTTGAGGCAAATATCCATATACCGTGAGAATATGGAGTCGGTATTTCTGCCTAACCACTTTGGGGTAGCAGTGTGTGCACATAAAAATATGACACTCATCAGAAGGTAGAAAACACAAAAATGCCTTGAGCATTAAGATGAAATACAAGAGGGCTCAACTACATATAATATGTTGAATTGTTGGTCCTCCTTATTTGGTCAGGCTTGCTTGTACCTTAAGTACCGTTACTCCCATTATATGAGATATCGGGTATTCTGACGTCCATATTTTATGTTTTTATACTGATATTTACATTTTTACTTTCATTGAATACCCGATCTCTCATCTACCATTGAGGTTTTGCATTTGCATCTTTAACCATCAGTTGATGTCGTGGAAAGAAATCGCCTTTAACAAGCCAAACAGACCTGCTTGTGTTTAGAACATGTTAAACCTGTTTAAAGACATACCAATTATCAACTTACCATGAACTGTTAACTTGTAAATTGTGAGAAAATACGATTAAAATCATCAGAAATGAGATTTCTCATAACTGGCAATGGCCTGTAATTCAAACAAATCCCACAATGCAACAGATTCCTAAAGCAAGAATTTTTTTCTTTGGCGAAATAAAATTAATATAGATTTGATTAGAATATTTCTTCCCATTGAATATATGTGTGTAAAACAACTACATCTCACATATTTAATGTTTCTTTCCGCAAAAATAAATATTTATACAACATATTACATTGTTAGGTGTTTCTACAGACTGTTTTTATTGTATTTGTTAATTTCGTTCAAAATTATCATTTTTGTATTTACCGACTTTTGTCAACCAAAATGGATGCCAGTGGAAAATGAAAAACCCTAACAAAAGAATCCAGATCAATCTGGCAAAGTAGAGTGTTCAAATCATAGAAGTTTCATGATAATTAACAGCTTATAAATTGATCTTTATTATTCAGCTGTTATTTTCTCCAGACTTGATCAAAAGTGTTTGCTCTGGTTTCAAGTAGATGGTAGATAAAACGTCACTCTCCAAGAAATGAAAATGAAAGTAGAAATGAAAATGTCAGAATAAAAATAGGAACAATAAAATGAAATATTAAATAAGAGAGTGGCAAGTTTTATGTTATAGAACTAAAGTACCGTGAGAATAGGGAGTGCCAGTCTAATACTATAAATACATACCAATAAATAAATGAGACAAAGAAGTGATTAAGAATAAGAAAACATATACTGCAACGTTTTTGGGATAGAGTGGGGTCACATATTGCAAGATTCACACTGACCGGCGTAATGAGGTCAGTTTTGGGCCACAGGGGATCAGGAAACCCAAAGTCCAAGTGTGACAACAGCAAGCAAATAGTCTTTAAGCCATATAAGATTAACTTGCTGGGCCGCAAATGTTAAGTCGCACCATCTAACTATCAGGTCAGTTTTATGTGGCACGAAAACCTATGACAATGCCTTCTAAATATAATGACCTTCGTAACATGTATCTTACATCAGAATAATTTTTACAAGTGGTATATCAAGAGTGTGGATTTATCACCGAACTGGCTAAAAATTGTAAAGACGTCACTTAAAAACTAACTTTTTTACTTTCTTGGTTTGATTTTTAAGGTCACAATCACACTGCTTGAGGTAAACGTCATCAAAATATGTGTGTAATGCTAACGGACGAGACGAAACGCCAAAATATGTTTTCTCATGGACAGACAAACGTTGAACATCTCAACATGTCAACAGTTATAGTACGCCGTTATGGTAATAGCAATATAATTATATTTAATAATAATAATAACTTTAATTTAGTTTATTCATACGGTAAATTTCTGTGCCAAAAAAATGTTCATTAAATGGCTGCCAAAATTGATAGTTCCTACGTCAGTTTGAGTTGTCTCCCTTGCAAATATAGGACAGCCATCTTGTAGGTCAAAATTCAATAAGATAGAGAAAAACTGAAATTATTTAACTAATGAAAAAGTGGAGAAACACTCCACGGTGACAAGTACACTGATTAACAACATTAATACGTTTGCTTATAAATACTGGAAATAATAGCTGAAAATGTGATCTTGTTGAGAGAAAATTTAAAATTTCAATGATGTTTTTATTTGTCTTAATAAACTACAAGATGTCTGACCTATATTTGCAAGGGAGGCATTTCAAACTGATGTAGGAACTATCATTTATTTCAGATATCACATATTTAATTCCATTGATACATCAAAAAAAAAAAAAAGTTAGAAACTGTCACAAAGTGACCAAAGTCCCCCACAACAAAAAAGAATCTGCCAAGGTTAGATAACAATTGCTGCCAGTCTCGTTCATGATATTTCATTCAATTTTACAATTAGTGCATGTGTGAAATTTTATTAAAATAAACACACATACTGTTTTTTATCCTTATTTTAAACTTTTCTTACTAACACTAACCCTATCATCTTTATTTCACCTTGCTTTTAGATTTTTTCCTGCACTATCTCATTTTTTACTTCTCTATTGGCATACCTTGCATGGCAAAAGTCCAAATGATATTCGAGAGGGTTTTGGATTATGTCAAGATAGATAGTTATCTGCCCGTGGCAAAATTTCTTGACTGTTGCTCCTAAACCTATTTGAATATTTTCATGAAACTTTACAGATGCATTCATCTTAGTAAAATTATGTTGAAACTATATACAGCTATTTACAATGTAATTAATGACAGGACAACTCTTTGTTTCTTACTTAATGAGTTCTCTGCCTTTTTTTTTAAAAAAGACAACTATTCTTGTCTATTGGTTGCCTTAATCGTATTACGCAATGGTCAATTGAGACTGCTATTCCATCGAAGGAAATACCCCATTTCACATTGGTAATGACATTAGAGGGCCATAAAACAGCCCTCAAGCTGGGGTGCGTTTTATATAGTAGGGAACAAGGGTATTTAATGATGGGTGTGCGCTAAAATATTCTATAAGGTTAAGGAGCTATAGCCAGAGCAAGAAGTTCCAGTAAGGGCATATTACTCATAAATTAGGGTCGTTTCGTTCCTATTCCCTTTCGGTCAGGTCGTTTCTGCCTGGGTCGTTTAAGCCCGATTTCAGGGGTGGGTCGTTTCGGCCCAGTAGGGTAGGGTCGTTTCGGCCCGATTTCCCAGGTGAGTCATTTCGGCCCAATTTTAGGGGTGAGTCGTTTCGGCCCAAATTATTAATTTTGGAAAAAACAAGCCGGACAACACCAATAATCTAAAGTTGTCTTTGGCAATTATGGCAGTTAAAGAACACAATGTTTTGACATTCCGCCTTTCTTCAACTTAGTTACAATGAAAAAATTCCACATCTCTAATTTAATTAACAAACAAAGAATTTAAAACATTAGAGGATTGTGACTGACGACATGGGCCAGGCGCTCCTCGGTCTTGCTCATGCTGGTTCATGGCTTTCTTTCGCAATTTTCCTAACTAGTTTCTTCCAATAATATGGATTTCTTCAGAGGATTGTCACGATTCTGGTGAGATGTGTTTTTGCGCTTTTTATATACCATATCGGGGGGCCGGTGAACCGGCCCTTTTGGCGCCATTGCGCCTGCGTGGACGGCCATTATTGTACCGGCCCCCGGGGGCCGGTGGGCGTGTTTTGCGCCTCTCGCCGGACCTCGGGGGCCGGTGGCGTTGCTATCCGCCATTGTAGGCGTGTATGGCGACGTCGACCGGCCCCCGGGGGCCGGTGACGTTGCTATCCGCCATTTTCTTACTGTTGAGCGTGACGCTTGGTTCAGTGTGTTTATTTCCTGTTTTTAGGAGATTAAAATGGCGGATCGTTGTGTGGAGTCCTGGCCGTTACATGCAAATGCTTTGAGCTATCCGCTTGGTTGCATGTTCATGAATAAGTACTGGAACGGAAGGAGACATAAATGTAAAAGTGAGTGGCTGACAAGCTCCAGTCTTATTCATGAACATTGATCCCGGCCGGACGGAGTGTGTGTAGCTGGTAGATCCAGTAGAGTTCTCTGTTTCTTCTAGTAACAGCTTTTTTGGTGTTCCGGATCTGTGGACAGGATTTCAATAGTTTGAAACCCCATGTGTTCTGTAGAATGGTTGGGTAAGTTAAAATGTGTTGCTACCAGAGTGTCCCGTTTATTGCGGGTGTCACGCTGGTGTTCTGTCATTCTAACTTGGTGACTATTCTCATAGCGAACATCCTGGTCCTAGCGAGGGATAGTAGCATAAACGCTAGAGGATTGTGACTGACGACATGGGCCAGGCGCTCCACGGTCTTGCTCATGCTGGTTCATGGCTTTCTTTCGCAATTTTCCTAACTAGTTTCTTCCAATAATATGGATTTCTTCAGAGGATTGTCACGATTCTGGTGAGCAAGACCGAGGAGCGCCTGGCCCATGTCGTCAGTCACAATCCTCTAGCGTTTATGCTACTATCCCTCGCTAGGACCAAGATGCTCCGAGGTCGGCGTTCACTCTGATGAATCCAAGACAGACCACCAGCGACATGTCAGTCAGCCCAATCATCAGCTCACTGACCCTGACATCTACGTCAGGCTCTTCGTCGCAAGTGACCATCATCCCAGCAGAGAACCTGAAGAAAAGGACAAGGGATGCAATGGCGGAGGAAGAGCAGTCCAAGAAAAGGAAGCCTCTAGATCTACCAGCTGAGGTCATGCCGTTCTACAAAGAGGCAAGACGAGTTCTATCCAGAATGGTGAACATGAGAGAACTAAGTCTCCTTTCTCACTGAGGGAATGCATTGGCAAGGACCTACCTCCCGCCGGTCTCTCAGTCAGACTACGTGCGTCCAACTGTATGATTATGACAAACATGCCGAAATCTTTACGGGCTATTACATTAGAAGAGGGTATCCGCAGAACACACTGCTACAGAGCCTCGAAAAAGCTCGAAAAGCAAATGGGGACACCCTGCTACGGCGGGGAAACAAGCCTGTTCAGCAAAACAGCCGAACCCATTTGTACTAACCCATGATCGTGACATATGTCATTTCAAGAAAGCAATAATACAATTATGATCATTGCTAACAATTACCCACCACGGCTTTACCCCGAACCACAAATTATCGCTATGAGAATAGTCACCAAGTTAGAATGACAGAACACCAGCGTGACACCCGCAATAAACGGGACACTCTGGTAGCAACACATTTTAACTTACCCAACCATTCTACAGAACACATGGGGTTTCAAACTATTGAAATCCTGTCCACAGATCCGGAACACCAAAAAAGCTGTTACTAGAAGAAACAGAGAACTCTACTGGATCTACCAGCTACACACACTCCGTCCGGTCGGGATCAATGTTCATGAATAAGACTGGAGCTTGTCAGCCACTCACTTTTACATTTATGTCTCCTTCCGTTCCAGTACTTATTCATGAACATGCAACCAAGCGGATAGCTCAAAGCATTTGCATGTAACGGCCAGGACTCCACACAACGATCCGCCATTTTAATCTCCTAAAAACAGGAAATAAACACACTGAACCAAGCGTCACGCTCAACAGTAAGAAAATGGCGGATAGCAACGTGACCGGCCCCCGGGGGCCGGTCGACGTCGCCATACACGCCTACAATGGCGGATAGCAACGCCACCGGCCCCCGAGGGCCGGCGAGAGGCGCAAAACACGCCCACTGGCCCCGGGGGCCGGTACAACAATGGCCGTCCACGCAGGCGCAATGGCGCCAAAAGGGCCGGTTCACCGGCCCCCCGATATGGTATATAAACAGCGCAAAAACACATCTCACCAGAATCGTGACAATCCTCTGAAGAAATCCATATTATTGGAAGAAACTAGTTAGGAAAATTGCGAAAGAAAGCCATGAACCAGCATGAGCAAGACCGAGGAGCGCCTGGCCCATGTCGTCAGTCACAATCCTCTAGCGTTTATGCTACTATCCCTCGCTAGGACCAGGATGCTCCGAGGTCGGCGTTCACTCTGATGAATTCAAGACAGACCACCAGCGACATGTCAGTCAGCCCAATCATCAGCTCACTGACCCTGACATCTATGTCAGGCTCTTCGTCGCAAGTGACCATCATCCCAGCAGAGAACCTGAAGAAAAGGACAAGGGATGCAATGGCGGAGGAAGAGCAGTCCAAGAAAAGGAAGACTCTAGATCTACCAGCTGAGGTCATGCCGTTCTACAAAGAGGCAAGACGAGTTCTATCCAGAATGGTGAACATGAGAGAACTAAGTCTCCTTTCTCACTGAGGGAATGCATTGGCAAGGACCTACCTCCCGCCGGTCTCTCAGTCAGACTACGTGCGTCCAGCTGTATGATTATGACAAACATGCCGAAATCTTTACGGGCTATTACATTAGAAGAGGGCATCCGCAGAACACACTGCTACAGAGCCTCGAAAAAGCTCGAAAAGCAAATGGGGACACCCTGCTACGGCGGGGAAACAAGCCTGTTCAGCAAAACAGCCGAACCCATTTGTACTAACCCATGATCGTGACATATGTCATTTCAAGAAAGCAATAATACAATTATGATCATTGCTAACAATTACCCACCACGGCTTTACCCCGAACCACAAATTATCGCTATGAGAATAGTCACCAAGTTAGAATGACAGAACACCAGCGTGACACCCGCAATAAACGGGACACTCTGGTAGCAACACATTTTAACTTACCCAACCATTCTACAGAACACATGGGATTTCAAACTATTGAAATCCTGTCCACAGATCCGGAACACCAAAAAAGCTGTTACTAGAAGAAACAGAGAACTCTACTGGATCTACCAGCTACACACACTCCGTCCGGCCGGGATCAATGTTCATGAATAAGACTGGAGCTTGTCAGCCACTCACTTTTACAAAGAATTTAAAACATTCTGAAAATAGGCAATTAAAGAACACATGACACTGTAAGCATTATTAAATGACAATTTAATGGATAAAAATAACCGACTCCGCCCACACAACTTTGGAATTAGTTCTTTAGCAAAAGTATCAACCTCCAGGATTCCCTGTGAATACCTATGCACATGCTTTCTACGATATTTCTATCAATGGTATGTAATTTCAAGACCGATTTCGGTATGAGAAGAGTTTGTACTCATGAGCCCGATAACCTCTTGAGTTCGGAAAATGCAAATCTGAGTCTGTGTGAAAATCATATTTCAAAATCAAATTCATGAAATAAAATACTGAGAAACGCCATTAAAGCAATGCGCTTTACGTATGTATTGGCCGAGTTTGTGTGGGCCGACTTTGTTATGTACCGAGTTTGCTATGGGCCGACTCGATGTCCAGTTACCAAATAACCAGGCATCAAAGCAAAATTAGAGATCAGAATGAAAACAAAGGAACTAACAGTCCGCCTGCCGACGTGTTCTAAGCTTCCAAACAAAGATGCTATTATACATACATACATACATACATACATACATACATACATACATACATACATGCATGCATAGGCATGTACATATAGGCAGACATACTCGGAGACATACGGGTAGAAAGGTAGGTAGGTTACATAGATAGATAGATAGATAGATAGGTAGATAGATAGATAAAAAAAGATAAAGGTTTCCCATAGCCTAATAGCCGTAGGGGCAGTGGGGGTTAGAGACCCACTGTATCTTGGGCACAGCTGATGAAAGGCGGAGCCCATCCCTCTCCTTTCGCTGCCTTATCCTTCCCTGATTCGAAAAAGGTACCCATTTACTGCTGGGTTGACAGAGAGAGTTTTCCAGTCATCGTATGGCGATAGTGAGCCGCGAACTCACGACCTTACAGTGACTTTCTGCACAATAGCCGAGCCACTCTAACCACTCGACTACCGCGCCTCTCTGATAGATAGATAGATATGCACGTACATATGGAGACATGCGGGTAGGTAGGTAGGTAGACATGCATGTGGACAGACATACACGGAGACATACTAGCAGATAGATAGATAGATAGATAGATAGATAATGATTTCTTATTAGAATAAATCAATAAATATCGTCAGACTATATACAGGGTGGTTTTCATGTCACAGGAAATACTGGAAATTTCAGTGCAACGATTGCTTCGTGGTTAGGTTTTTTCAGGATAACTTCTTTGTTGCCAAATGCAGTCTTATAGAATAAAGCGCAGTGAATGCGTGCTCGTAAGTACTTTTAACTGGTGTTCTTGTTTTTACTGAGAGTTTACGTGTTTTCAAGTTTAAACTTCCCCAAGATTTGGAGCAACAGTTTCATTCACGTGCCAGAGTCTACATTCGGTTTCGGATATTGTGGGACGATTAAAGGGAAATCACCCTATAAAAACTGCTATTGAGTTTTTCTTGAAACTTCATACAGTGGTAGAATATTATATGCTGAGTGAAAAAATGAAATAAAAAATGGGGTCACCATACTACTTTTTGAGATAATGCAGCGCCATATATGCCTGTGTGAAGCATTTCCATGTCTATTACGAAGATTTTATCCGAGAAAATAGATGACCGATCGTTTCGAAATAAAGATTAATTAACTCCTTTTTCTTGTCTCTTTGTTTGAACATCAAAAGTGTCATCGTCGTATGCCTCATTATATAGTTTATTTTCAGTATTAATTAACTCCTTTTTCTTGTCTCTTTGTTTGAACATCAAAAGTGTCATCGTCGTATGCCTCATTATATAGTATATTTTCAGTTTTAATTTCCCGCTATTTTCCATTATCGATAAAAACGTGGAATTTCTTCAATGTTAAAAGTTCCACAATTGGAATTTTTTATATACTTTTGATATAGTAAAGGGATGATCTACCCCGTGCAAATAAGCAAATAAAAAATATAGGTCATCGGCCAACTATTCAAGTTATGGAAGGAAAACCACTTTTATTTCGCGCGGTTTTCATATAAGCGCGTTGACGTCAATGCTTTTATGCGTTGACGTCGCTTTCTATTTTGCGCCATAAACGGCCATATTGATAACGCTCTTACCTTCCGATGCTTATTTATAGCAATGCAATGTAATTCCCTATTCGTTTTCAGCAATGTCCTTAATTATGTCTTGAAACCTACAGTCTACATGAAACTGTCGCCTTCGAAGCTTTTTCGTATGTAGACAACACAGACATGAGAGAAATTCCAAGGACTGAAACTAGGAAGCATGTTCATTGTCATTTCTCTTAGAATATTCAAACTTTTTTTAGGGTCTAGATTATATCCCATTTATATCCGATGCACAAGCTCATATACGAACATTGTATATTGGACCCGGCCACTGTCCGACTTGTATTTTCACAGAAACATCGGCAAAGCTTAGTCCGTGGTGCATGATTTCAATTTATCATTAGTGCTAATACCGATATCCGAGGATGCGCAGTCTGATATTTTTCCCCGTTCGCACCGACAATCTATGAATTCTGTGGAAAGTCTAGGGCAATTAGTGAAAAATTAGAGTTTCGCCGCCTAGCTACGCTTCTCAGAATCATTCTGAAATCTTGCAGGGTTCATCTTCATAGTCTGTAAATGAGCATGTGACTTAGGGATTTTATTATATTTTTGCGTTTGGGACGTCGTAATTTTCAGGCTGATGGAGGAAGGTCTAGCAGGCTTGAAGACTGAGTTACTTCCCTTGGAAAGGCTCTCTCCGTCTGCAGAAAAAAAGCCAACAGGAAATGCTTAGATCAGCCTGCGCATTGTGGAAACTTACCTTTAATGACATGAACTAACAGTAAAAGCTATTAGCCTGCGCATTTGCTCAGTCTGACCTCCGCTTTCTCTGTTTGCATAGTTATTTCATGACTCAGGCCAATGGTACTAAGTCCTTATTTGTATTTATGCTTGTATTAAATAATTACGAGATTCAAAACGCACTTGCAGTCTTGACATCGTCTCTTTAACTGACAGATAATTCCTACAAAATTACGCACTTCCCCAAAACAATTGGCGTTCTCTTTTCCGTATAAAATTTTTCAGCCCCATTTTCGTCCTTTTTTTGTTCAGGTTGATATATTTACCATTTTTCTGTCGCAAAAAACTCATACGTTTGTTTTACGAAGCATCCACTCAGGTGCCATGTTGTCTTCGAAAGTGACGTAAACGTTTTAGCGTTACGGCAAACGACGTCATGGTAACCATAGCAGGAAACAATGACGCTGCGTCAAAATGTATGCGTACGAACATTGCGGTGATTTCCCTTTAAATATAAAAAACTATAAAACACACGATAAAATCGCGAATATCGTCTGAAAGTACTCATGACTATATATTTACTGCGCTGCATTTGAAAGACCGCATACAGAAACAATGAAATTATTAACTAAAACGTTCCCTTGTTCAGAATGACGTAAGAAAATGACGCAAGAAAGCACGTGATCATCCACCCTTATATAAATTAGTTCGGGAAACACTTTTATTATCTATCATAACTGTATTAAAAATCGGGGCAAACGACCCGCCAAAATTGGGCCGAAACGACCCAGGTTGAAACGACCTGACCGAAAGGGAATAGGGCCGAAACGACCCGTGGTCCGAACGGGAAAAGGACCGAAACGACCCGTGACTGGTCACTACTAACATCTGACCATAATTATTTTCAGAGGATAGATTTTCTTCATATTTTGCATAACTCTTTTATATTATATTAAATGTGAAATAAGAAAATAAAATGGCCATGTTACCGTCTAGTTTAGGAGTTATGTCATTTTTTATGTTCACTTGTGTCCACTTTTTGAGGAGCCAATTCTGTCAATTCTAGGAACATAGCAAAAGCTACTATTAACTTCATCAGTAATGTAACTAAAACGTTTTCATGTGTTGTCAGAAAACTGCCAGGGACTAGCCAAAAGAACAAAAACGCAATCCTGAAGAAACACAAAGTTTGATTTTCAATATCTCATTTTTAAACTGCGAATATTCACAAAATTAAGTCACTTTTTAACAAGCATAAACTGATAAGTCACGTATTTAACATAATTCCCAACAGTAGTTTTTTTTCTGAATACTTTTCAACAGATTAATCGCTGTGTAAGTTGTATTGTTACAGGATATGAAGAAAATTCACGGTTTCATGACTTCTCTTTCTGTTGATAATCAAGCTGATATCATTGAGGCATTTAACTCAACCTCTAGATATTTAGACGATCTTCTGAATATTGATAATCCTTATTTTGAAAGCATGGTTAAACAAATTTACCCACCTGAACTTAAATTGAATAAAGCTAATACTTCAGATACCGAGGCCCCCTTTTTGGATTTACATCTATCTATTTCTAACGGTTTTGTATCTTCTAAAATTTATGATAAACGTGATGACTTTGACTTTGATATAGTTAATTTTCCATTTTTGGATGGTGACGTTCCACGTCGTCCCTCTTATGGAGTGTATATTTCTCAACTTATAAGATTTGCTAGAGTGTGTAGTCATGTAGATGACTTTAATGCTCGTAATAAATGTTTAACTGCTAAACTTCTTCAACAGGGCTATCGGTATCATAAGCTTAGAAAGGCTTTTTCTAAATTCTATCGCAGACACCATGAATTGGCTTCAAAATTTGATGTCGGATTAAAATTTCTTTTACACCAAGGCCTATCGGAACCAGAATTTTATGGTGACTTAGTATACAAATTCAAAAAGATTAAGGGTAGGACTGATTTTTCTGATCAATTCCGAAAAATAATAATACGTCACAAACGTATTGGCTATAATTTAAATGTTATGCGACAGTCTGCATGCTTAGTGATTAACCCAATCACGGTTGATAACTTTGCTGCACTCTTTAATTGCACACCGGGGGATCGGTCGTCAGACTCTATGATGGCCCCGACCTAAAGCTATATATTTTAGTTGGTTGGGACCGGAGCCTTTTTGTCTGTTGCTTGGTCCACCGGGGCTCAACTGGTGACCTTCTTTTGCTTCAGATTTCCAGTGGGGTTGTTTGGCATGACAGGGATCTCCACCTGTCAGACGGCCCGTTGTATCTGTTGAGTCCTCGTCTTTGCTTCTTCATGGTGTTGAAATTTGATTTATGTGTTTACCGTGATGATTCATTGACGAGTTAGAGGGTTATCATGCGAACCGAACAACTAAATGTTTTGTACCACTTCAGAAACTGAGGGTGAGGTTGGGCCTGTAAAATCGATTTAAGCCCCCCAGTAATTCATTACTGACCGTTCCAAGGCGGTAGTTCTGTTGTGGTTCTCTGTTGCCTGTTTTTGGTGTCAGAGTTTCTGTGATGTTTTACCTTATGTATGTTCTTATTATTTTTGGTTCGGTTTGGGTTGCTGAGTGGCCACCTTTTGGGAACAAGCTGCTCACTCGGTTGGCCATATGTTCTCTGTATCTTGATTATTTGTAATCTTAGTTGTTTCCAACTATGGTTTGAGGGCTGGATTTGGATTTTGATTGTTTCAGTTCCTGGTCTTTGCATACTTTTTACTTTTAGTATGAGAGATACCGATCTTTGTAAGGATATAAAACTTATACCAATTCTCAAATTTTGTTAGAAATGCATTCCAACCCCCTCCCCCCCCCCAGCCTCCCCCATCACCACGAACACACCACCCCACCTCACCTCACGTGATTCTCTGTCGCATCTGAAGGGTTCTTAAAATTTAGAATTTTAATGTTACCGGATTTTATAGTACTGTTTCAGTAAAAATGAAAATATCAAACTTTTGCATTTCATATTATAGAATATCAAGCTTCGGAACAATACTTCGGATATTCAAGTAACAAATATATCCCTAAGTGACCATCATAAGGGGGAAGGGATATGCTTGATGCACTTGATATAATTGAAACCAAACTTGACACTGGGCTTGACAAGGCTGCAGGTAATGAAAGTATATCATCACAGCGCATTAGTAAGAGAGTAAGCCAAAAGAACAGTGGCTGACGAGAAAAAGATGCTCAAACAATGTCTCATAAACTGAGTGTTTTCTGTAGTTACAATTAAGGACGGTATAGCATGTTAATAAGGGTTACGGGTTCACGACCTGCTGGTGCAAAATTCTATCCGAACCTAAAATGGTTCTTGATTGCACATAGCCCTTCATAATCACCCTCCCTTCGTCTGATAAGACTGAAATACTGTTGAAAAGGAAGTACAACTGCCAAGTCATCTATCATCATCATACCCCCAGTAATGAGTATATTTGGATGTAGAACCGCATCAGTGTACCTTTCATTGAACTCACGACTTTTTAATGCTGTCACAGAATATGCTATATAGTCGCTAAATTTATGTTAAATACACTTATTCAGCTGCATAAATACGTTTGAAAACCCCCGCGTCAAAAATATTTCTTGCTGTATAATGATCTTTACAACCTTCATGTAACATAAATTTTGGTGATCAGTATGGCTGAGACGAGTACCCGGATACCGGAGCTCGGGTCGGGTAGACCAATTACCCAGGTACCTATTTACTACCCCTTACCCGAATGCTCATTATTACCTATATTATCTATTATATAAATATTCTATTTCATTTAAATTCCAAGCAAATAGAGCAGTGTTTAGTGTGACTTTCTTGTATTAATCGCAACCACATACTGCTAAACATTTTTGCTTAATAAAACAGGAGATTCTATATTTTCGTACCCATCCCATGCACACGTGTGCAGCTGACATATATCTTATTATTTGATCTTAAACTGTGGAGATGCTCAAAATGCTATGGTAGCGGGTACCTGGGTACACTCGTGTAATAGGGACTCAGGCACCCTGGTACAAAATCTCTACCCGTCCATGCCCTATATGATCAGTATAATTAATGATGACGTCAGCGAAAATATACCACGTTACTGGGTGTTAACATGTCATCAGTGGCCACTGCTGTTCACAATCAACATATGTGTTTGGAAAGTAAAAAAAATGAATGGTAAGGACTCGGATTGGAATAAGAGAGAAAAGATGAGTTAAATTTATTGTTTGATTAATGAGCCAATGTAATAGTATAAGCAAGGGTATGGGAATATTCGAAAGTATGCTGTTCTTTGGCCTATTCGTTATTCCATGTTTTGTCTCACCAATGCGCTGATAATGTCACATAATGGCACTTTTCTCCTGTAAGGATATAGAATGCCACTGCTGGAATCTTAATATTTTGCTTGATGCACGAATCACTTTGTTGTTGTTGTTTATTCAGTTCTCATTACGATGGTCTTCAGAAGGCATCATCGCATTTCCGCGAAATGTAAATAAGTACAATATATTGCCTGTTAGATTAACATTCAGTTCTAAATGTTGGTCGCTAGCCCATAGGTAAAACTTAATAAGACATGTTGTTGTTTTTAAGATAAAAAGAAATAAAAATTGTTTTCTAAAATGGCGTAAGTTCGAATTTTACGGTCTACTTTTGCCAGAAAGTGTCTTGAAAACAACTTTATACATCTACTGCCAATATGGCGTTCCAGGTTTCCGAAAACTAACCGAAAGTCACAGATTATCTCCCATGGTGAAAAAAAGAGTTGCGGTTATTGTTGTCGATAGTGACCTAAGTGCTCAAGAGTTACCTCTTATTTCAGATATTATTTATCTTGATGAGATAATATATTTGGAATAAGAAAGACAACTCTAGTCGCTAATTCTATGAGTCATTCCCTAGTCGAAATTTCTTGTCCTGGCTATACTAAAGCTCCTTAACCTAAAGAACATTTTAGTGGACACGCATCTAAAAGAGAGGTCATGGGAAACAAACTCTCAGAATCCCAATAACTGAAACTGACTTTTTTTCTTTCTAAAAGTTTTTGTCCTGGCTAACGCTGCTTTGCCTTATTGAATATTTATGTGAACCTTGACATATGAATTAGAATTAGGATTTATTTATTGCACAGTTATAGCCATCACATGGGTTAAAAGCAAATTACATGTGAATCAAACATATAATGGTACATAATAATAAACGTATTCACATACATACATACATACATACATACATACATACACACACACACACACACACACACACACACACACACACACACACACACATACACACACACACACACACACACACATACATACATACATACATTGCTTATCATTTAAGAACAAAATGACAGCTAAATGGCTTGGAGTTCAAAGACTTGGTAAAGTTAACAATACTAGCTTATATAATTTGACAATCTTGTATAACCGTGGCTACAGCTTTAACAATGCGTGTATCATCACTTGTCATTAAGCTTATAAATGTTTCCTCTAAAGTGGTACTTACAGTAAACTTGGTATCTTTAATACTTTCAAACATGGTTGATCTTAAAACATTATATTTATTACATTGGCACAAGAAATGAATTTCATTTTCAATAACATAACAAAGATCGCGCAGCCTTTCTTCTGAGGTACAGTCAACTCTCGATATCTCGAAGTCAAATTTCAGCCCAAACTACTGATATCTGAAAGTAAATTTTCTGGTTCCAGAAAATTTACTTTGAGATATCAGTAGTTTTACATAACAGTAGTTGAAATATAGATAAAAATAGGAAACATAATCTCTGTTATAAGAAGATATTTTGAGATATCAATGTTCGAGATATCTGGAGTTGACTGTATTTAACGCCGACAATTTAGTTCGTTACAAATATTATTCCGTACCCTAAAAAAGTCACGATTTTTGAAGGCTTTAAATTCCACTTCTCGTGTCAACAGTTTACAGGAAAAGCGTCTGTGTGACTTTTAAAAATTTAGAAAGAAATTTACAGATTAAAAGTTAATTTGGCTGTAATAAACACAAGGTTTACAATGTTAAGATGGTGTAGACTGAGACTTTTATCGTCAGTCTGCAGACTATATTTGGTGAGCATTTTGTGTGGGTGCAAGGTATCGAGGATCGAATTTCAGTCACCACGGGCGACGCCCCATACACAGATCATTGACTTTTCCAGTCACTTTTGTTAATTAAGCGAAGCCACCGTCCCTGGGTATGAAAGCATAAGCACATTGTATGTTTTGGATGCACCTGTACAATTTTTCTGGTCTGATAAATGTGAACGCCTATGCCGATTTTCAGTGACAATGCATCGACCCACAGGGGCTTGTATCACACTTTTTTTTTCAGGCTGCAGTCATAGGTGCAGTCATAGGTATACACCTATAACTGCAGCCTGATAAAAGTGTGATACAAGCCCCTGTGCATCGACCGCCTTTATTCCATCTTCGAGCACGCTTGGTGTGGATTTCCTGGTCTATTGGATTGTTTGTTTTTGTTTTGTTTTCCTTCATACTCCTATTTGATCATATCTGACCATTACATCCACGGGAGGGTCACTTCCATTATAAGAAGACTGTTCTGTGGTAGAAGAAAGCCAGGAGTAGTTCTCAGCTGTATAGGGGCTGGGAAATACCCTGTGAAACCACCGCAACCCCAAAGGGAACAGCCAACCATTCATACAAGTTTGCTAGCCCAGGGTTTGGACCTATGCGGCAGAGGTATGTAACCAGTCTATGGTTATAGGTAAACCTTGCTGAGCTATCAGGGCGCATGGGAGTTGAACCTGGGACATCCTGTGTGAAAGTTGATCACCCTATCCACCAGGCCAGGTGCTCCACTCAAAGCAAAATATAAAAATATGCTGCCATTTGTCATTTGATTTTTACACCATGCACAGAAGAGAGGATTTTTTCTCAGAAGTGTGTAAGCTTGTTAACAAGCTTACAGACTTCTGAGAAAAAAATCCTCTCTTCTGTGAATGGACAGAAGAGAGAAGCTTACAGACTATAGATAAAAATCCTCTCTTCTGTGCATGGTGAAAAAATAACAAGCTTACAGACTTCTGATAAATAATCCTCTCTTCTGTGCATGACGAAAACATAACAAGCTTACAGACTTCTGATAAATAATCCTCTCTTCTGTGCATGATGCAAAAATAACAAGCTTACAGACTTCTGATAAAAAAAACTCTTCTGTGCATGGTAAAAAAATCAAATGACAAAATTTAATGGCAGCATAAATGTGTCACACTTGTCATAAGTAACACCAAATGAGTCAATGGGAACACTTTAAGTTTAACTATGGCATATGCCGTAGGATACCTTTTCCCACAAGGCCAGTGAACTATAAAACTGGTGCAAGACCATCAGTATAACATCACAATGTCGCAGTGAGTCACATGGTGCTGTTTTAAAATTAGGAGTTTGATATCACAAGACGCAACATTTCTAAAACAAGGCATCGCAGGCGATACAAATCCCCTCACACAAGACTACTTGCTCGAGATATTGTCATACCCTACATTTGTTTGAAGTTATTTTAAAATCCATGGAGAAATGTAGGCGCTAGAGCGATGACAAAGTTTTTCTAAAAATAGCTACAGTCACCTTGACCTTTTAAGCGCAGCACCCTGAAAGTCGAACTTGCTCGAGATACTGTCATGCCCTATATTTGTGTGAAGTTATTTCAAAATCCATTGAGAAATATAGGCACTAGATCACTGACAAAGTTTTTCTAAAAATAGCCACAGTGACCTTGACCTTGGGCACAGAACCCTAAAAGTCAAACTTGCTCGAGATAATGTCTTGCCCTACATTTGTGTGAAGTCATTTTAAAATCCGTTGGAAAATGTAGGTGCTACAGCGATGACAAAGTTTTTCTAAAAATAGCCACAGTGACCTTGACCTTGGGCCCAGCACCCTGAAAGTCGAACTTGCTCGAGATATTGTCTTGCCCTACATTTGTGTGAAGTTATTTTAAAATCCATGGAGAAATGTAGGCGCTAGAGCGATGACAAAGTTTTTCTAAAAATAGCCACAGTGACCTTGACCTTGGGGGCAGCACCCTTAAAGTTGAACTTGCTCGATATAATGTCATGCCCTATATTTGTGTGAAGTTATTTCAAAATCCATAGAGAAATGTAGGCGCTAGAGTGATGACAAAGTTTTTCTAAAAATAGCCACAGTGACCTTGACCTTGGGCGCAGCAACCTGAAAGTCGAACTTGCTCAAGATATTGTCATGCCCTACATTTGTGTGAAGTTATTTCAAAATCCGTTGAGAAATGTAGGCGCTAGAGCGATGACAAAGTTTTTCTAAAAAAAGCCACAGTGACCTTGACCTTGGGCGCAGCACCCTGAAAGTGGAACTTGCTCGAGATATTGTCATGCCCTACATTTGTGTGAAGTTATTTCAAAATCGGTTGAGAAATGTAGGCGCTAGAGCGATGACAAAGTTTTTCTAAAAATAGCCACAGTGACCTTGACCTTGGGCCCAGCACCCTGAAAGTCAAACTTGCTCGAGATATTGTCATGCCCTACACTTGTGTGAAGTTATTTCAAAATCCGTTGAGAAATGTAAGTGCTAGAGCGATGACAAAAGGTGAACATACGTACGTACGTACGTACTTACGTACGGGACAAAACCTATATCCCCTCGCCACTTCGTGGTGTGAGGGGATAATTATAATTACTTCACTTTTTTTAAAATAATGCCAGGGAATGTATTCCATTTTGATATTGACATGTATTTTGAAACCCTTTCAAGAATATTTCCTATAATGTATCAAGCCAGTCCTTAATCAGAGGTGGGCAAAAACTGGACTCTCGGGGAAAAAAACGCCTCACCTTCTGCAAGCAAATATAGGAAGTCATTGGCAAGCGATTTTACTATTTTACTATTTATGCTATTAAATAGATATCTGATATAATATATAAGATTTCTGATATAATAAATAAGATATCTGATATAGTATATAAGATATCTAATTTAACATATAAGATATCGAATATACTAAATATAGTATATAAGATATCTATTTAGCGGAATAAATAGTAACAGTGCTTGCTATAGAAATTCCAGTAGAATGACAAAACACAAAATTATTAAGCAAAACTAGAAGATTTTCCTGGGATTTCTTGCCGGGCCGGGTGGCGCAATCGGTAGGGCACCTGACTCGTAAGTCAGAGGTCCTGGGTTCGAATCCCGGTCTGGCCACATACTTTCGTTTCTCCTTCCGCTGATTCAAAAAGGGCAGTTGTCAGTTACTGGCGAAAGTATGTGCACTTAGTACTGTTTAACCGCTTAGGAGGTCTAAGCCTGCCCAGGAATAGTGTGGTTAGGTTAACTGACCGTCCCGACATGACCTTAGTTGTTTACCATTGACGTTAAGCATCAAATCAACCAGCCTCACTCAGAGTGATAAAAGTGAGAGGAAAAACGCTGATTATTAATTTCTTTTCTCTTTTTTTTCAGCCAAGATCAACAATGGAAATTCTCATGAAATTTGGAGAAGTTTTAAAGCAGAAGACAACACTAAAGACACTTCTGGGCTGTCTGTGTGTTTTAATATTTTTGCATTTTGTGATCAAATTTGAACAAATTCGCGATCATGGTGATTACAGAAGCTTGTCTTTGCCCATAAATGAAGCTGATTTAAACAGATTCCCACCATTTGGAATTACAGAGCAGGAAGTATTTCCCACAGATGGTGAATTCAGAATTCCCAGAATTATCCATCAGACTTGGAAAGATACCCAGATTCCAAGAAAGTTTGTAAGATGGATTCAGTCTTGGTTGGACAAGAATCCGGATTGGGAATATTGGCTGTGGACTGATGAAAGTGCAAGGAAATTAATAGCTGAGCGTCATCCATCCATTTTGAATATGTATGATAATTATAATGAAGGAATTCGTAGAGCAGATGCCTTAAGATATGTGATATTGTATGAATTTGGTGGTATTTATGCTGATATGGATATGGAAGCATTAAAATCTGTGGACCCCATGGCTAGAAAATATGCATGTTTTGTACCACAAGAACCGTACGAGCATCCGATATTGTATAATAACTTTGAACATCTTATTATTAATGCACTTCTAGGATGCAGAGCAAAACATCCATTCATGAAGAAGCTTATGGATAATCTAGGTTTCTATTCTCACATGTGGAATGTTCTGGATAGTACAGGTCCACATTTTCTAACAAGCATTTTTAAGCAGTATAACCAGTTCAACAACATTTCCAACACAGATGAAAACGGAGTTTATCTAGCACCAGCAGAATATTTCTTTCCGACTATAGATCCATCAAAACATTTCTGGTTTAGAATACAGTGTTCTAAGTTTGAAAAATTGACTAAAATCCAACAGCGGGCATGTGTGAGCCTGAAATACTACGGAGCAAATAGAAAACCTTTGCCAATGTCATTTTCTGATCACCATTGGGTACATACTTATTTAGACTTTAGGGTTTCACTGAAGGGCCCTATAGATATATTTAAAATAGTTCCTAGGGCAAAAATCTATCCAAATATAACTGTTAGATAGTTCAAATCTTTTTACAATGTACCATTAAAATTCTAAAAATTTGGACACCTAAAATGATTACAGTAATTGTCCTATTTGGTTTCACCCGGCATTGTTGTGTCCTAAAGTTGCAAATGGTATTGTAAACAGTGTAGACCCTGATCAGACTGCTTCTAATGGAGCCGTCTGAATTGGGTTTGCTGTGTTTGTTCATACCTGTCTGTCCCAGTATTTAGAATTTTATGTTCATATTTTTTGTATGTGTTGTTTAGTCACCGGAAATCAGGAAACTGATGTTTTATAATCCCAGTCAAAATAAGCCCAAGTCTGCAATTCCACCCACCCCCACCCCTGGGCCCACCCCAGCATCTTGTAAATACAGCTATTATCTGGTAAGCCCTGATAATTTCCATTTCTAGTTTTAACTCTTTAAGCACCAGAGACCAAAATAGCAGAATTTGCAAACAGTAAAGATCCTGATGAGGCGGCTGATAATTACTTGAAAATGAATTAATGCTATTTTCTGATGATACAAATTTCACATCTAGCTACTTCTCTTGCATCTCCCCAACCAAAGGATACTAAGTCCACTTTGTTCCTTATGTACCCATGGCAGCCGGCCTATTCATAAATTGATTTTACCAACTGTGCCATTTTATTGGATGCAAGCAACTTCCATCACATCCAATCAAATTATCTGTAACAAAATATTTTGCACATAACAGGTGCCCTTGTGGATAGAAAAAACCGTGTTTACCAGGAAACACCTGTTTACCTATAAAAAGGTAGACAGTCAACATTTAACCAATTCATCAGTGTTTTTGTACAATTATGGGAAGTTGTGGGACAACTGTGTTTTCCAACAAATCTTTTGATTGGTCAGAAAAATAATACGTGCAAAGGGAAACAACTCCCTGCAGCTAAAAGAAGGTGCTGTAGGAAATCTAATATGCAAATAGGCTGCCATCTAAGGATGCATTAAGAACTAATTGGACTTATGTACCCTTGGCTTGCCATGTTTCTCTAACAACGAAATGCAAGGTATATGCTTACAGCTATCATGATATGGTATTGAGGTTAGAGTTTGATAACTTTACAAATTCATCAGTAAGGGGTCAGACAACATAGTTCCATCAATGTGATATTGTTAGGACACTACGACATGACATGACATCAGCAATAGCTGCAAGAGGAGGCCATACATTCGGGGATGTGTATATCATGGATATCATTGCAAGTGCCATAGAAGTAAAATTTGCTTTATTGAAAGGAAATTTTTCTTAAGTTCATGATTTACTGGGTATCAAGGATAACAGGGATAATTTTTTCCATATTTCTGCATAAAACCATGTCACCCCTCTTTAGAATTGGTTCCAGTAAGGGTCACAGCATTTCTTTCTTTTCAGAAATAATAAGGAGCATCTGTAGTATAGTGGATAACACTCCGGACTATCAATCCAAGGGTTGCAAGACCGATCCCCCGCTTCTCCAGTCTTTCGGATGAGACTTTAAACTGAGGTCCCGTCTCTATAGGACCTCGTTGTTGGTGGGATGTTAAACAGGAGTTCACTCACTTTTCAGAAATAAGAAAAATTGTCTCAGAATTATCCTTTAAACTCCACTTTCTCTGGAGCTCTGAATTTTATTTAAGAGTTCTTGGTAACAGATTTGTTGCCCAATATACACAGGGTATAATTGATTCCGCCAATTTTCGCTTCCTGCAGAGACTGTATGTCATATTTAGCTTCCGCCGAGACTGTCCGCGAACTCTTGCTTCCTGCAGAGACTACTGTCCTCGTAAAATGGCTTCCTGCAGAGACTGTTCGCGTGATTCTGCTTCCTGCCGAGAGCCTCGGCAGGAAGCAGAATCACGCCGACAGTCTCTGCAGGAAGCCATTTATCATGTACAGAAGTCTTGGCAAGAAGCAAGAGTTCGCGGACAGTCTCGGCAGAAGCCAAATATGATGTACAGTCTCTGCAGGAAGCGGAGCGGAATCGATTATATCCTGTGATATAGCACTGGTTGGAAGCCAGTCGTGAAGTGGCTATACCATGAACCGGAAGCGGGAGTGATATAGTCACTGCTGACTGACAACCAACCAGTGATATAGTGGACAAAAAATCACTTGTTAGGGAGAATCTATTTTGATTCTAACACACAAGAAACAATGAAAAAGAGAAAGTGTTTTTCACATCCTGCCAACAACTGACTGTAACAGAGGCATTTACATGTGTTTCGTAAAGTTTGTTGATGCGAGAAAACAATATTTCAGTGTCTAATGTCACAATGAAAATTGTTGTCACCAAAAAGTCAAAATGATGTCCAAATGGCACTAAATAATGTCATGCTAGTCTGCTCAGTGATTAGTCAGGCAATATATCACTAGATTTTACCATTAATTGGCCACCAGTGAAAGAATCTCAAATAATTTAAATTTAGTGTTTATATTGCCTCCATATTTTCGATAAGGTCATTGGTATTTAAGTTAATTTTATGTCTTAATCTGCTTAAATACTGTAAAACACAAAAAACCATTAATTTTCCATTTGAAACAAATGGAAAATTAATGGTTTCAGGTGTCCCAATGCTTAAGCACAGTAGGTTAAACAAGATTTAAGGTGAATGGGTACACAAACAGGAGAAGCAACTCTGCCATTTTCTGTTTTGCCTTCCTTCTCAAAGGGGGATAACTCTTGAACTCTGCAGCAGCAAATTCTTTCCTTTAAGAGTTGACCCAATTATGGAAGGGCAATAATGTCCAGGGGAGAAAACAGGGAGTCAGAAAAGTTGTTTCCCTTTGCAAGAATGGTGGATTTTCACCAGTTGACCCCCTCAATGGTCATGTGGTGTGGCAAGGTGGCTTATGCCAAAATTGATGCAGATCAAAATAAATCATGTACCCCCACTGTCATGCCGTGGCTTCCTTTAAACACAGCATTATATAGAGGATCTTACATGAGTGCTCATGTATTATTGAATTTATTAAACGAGTTGGGGAAAAAGATAAGATGCAAGGCTTTGCCGAGTATCTTATCGGTTTTCTCCAATGAGTTTAATAAATTCAATAATACAGAAGCACGAATGCAAGATTCTATTTATCATATGACACTAAAATAGCGTTTTATTAGCAAAATTTGCACCTACGTCACAATTTCGCCATTAGAAAACGCGACGTTTTAATGGACGTCAACATATAACGGTACGACGTAATTTGCATATTTAATCCACTAGTGGATTATCGTTTTTAATGCATGGCTTTATTACACTCTCAGATGCGATGTCATATGATAAAAAAGGACTATACTTCTACAATCCTTTCAAAGTGACCAGTATATAACCTTAGTTGAGTGACCAATTAAGGTCATAAATGTTCCTGTTTTAATTTGTTCTTTTGAGTCAAGACAGTATTTTAATAGATGTTGTAATTTGTATTTATTATTAATCTGTTCATATGACATTGTGCATTTTATATTTTTAATTACTTTTTTAAAAATAAATTTTTGATAGATTTGTAACTTGTGTTAGTTAAAATCATTACATATCATGTAAACTCAGTCATAAAAGGGGTGGCTGTGGTCTTTTTGTCAGGGAAATGGTAGGAAGGTTTGTGTCCACAAAACAGAAAAATTCAGAAAGGACTCGAAAAGTTGGAAATTTGAAAATGAGTGGTTACAGCAACTGTCAGAAAACATACTAATTCTGCTCAAGGGGAAGGAATATACTTTCATGAAATATAATCCATGCACCGAAGTATTAATCTCCTCATTGGGGGACACTCTTAAGGGAAAGAATTTGCTCCAAAAGGAGCAAATTCTTTCCTGTAAGAGTAACCCCAGTTTCCAAGACACATTTAATACATATACTGTTAAAAAATAATCAAGTTTTAGATCTGTAAAAGGGAATAGAAAATCAGCAAATATCAGGGAAAAGTTGAAGAGGATTATGAATAGAAACCCTGATAAGTGGGATATTCAGAGGTGTAGAAAAAATTTCTACTGCTTAAATGTGATTATCATTACAACTTAAAATAATATGAAACTGCCAACTGTATGTTGCTGATTTTCCTTAACTATCAATTTGTGGGACGCTTTATGGGCAAACAAACAGCAACCAGTGTAGGCCTAAAAGTAATCACTGCTTTGAATACATAGGGCAAATACAGTACATTGACTGTTGTTGACTGATGGCTTGATACAGGCCAATCTCAATCCTTATCGCATTAAAGATCATTATAGAGTAATGGTATAGCTGTCACTTTTACAAGATAGCTTTAGCAGACACAACATTCCTGAAAGATGGTTGATTTCTCCAAGGATGGGGTGGGTGGTGAAATATGTACTTGAAAAAAGCCTACTCTTGAGGGCAGATTCGTTATTAATTGTCTCCTGCGAAAGGACACAAATCCTAGGTGCGGCTGTAGTGTAGTGGATAACACTCCGGACTACCAATCCAGGGGTCGCAAGATCTATCCCCTGCTCCTGCTTACATCTTAATTCCGTCACACAATACGAGCTGTGACACATCGAAAAGACAAAGTGGCACGTGCACCCAGCAAAGAATCAAATCAGCCTGGGTATCCCCCAGTCTAATCAGTGATTAGTCTTTGATGTCGGCATGGAGGTAGCTTAGACCCTTAGGTACACTTTATGCACACAGCAAAGACTATGATCAGACTGGGCGAATGCCCAGGCTGATCAGAATGTTCGTGTGATGCACATGCCACTTTGTTGGTTTTGTCGTGTCGTGGCTTATATAGGCATGGAAAAAGAACAAGCCATTCACTTTGTCATATTTACTTTTCGATTAAAACATACATCTTGTATAACAATGAAAATTTGTATACTGTATAACTAATCATTTCAGAAGAATTCTTTGTTAGAAGTTTTACATACAGGACTCCCAAGTAAGCCAAAAGTTTGGGATTAGCACTTTTGATACTTTCTCTTTAAAAGCATGTAGCACTGAGTCTGTAAAATGAGCCGCGACACGAGAAAACCAACAAAGTGGTTGTGCGCCCATCACAGACTCAGATCAGCCTGGGCATCTGCCCAGTCTGATCAGTCTTCCCCAAGTGCTTAGTAAAGGGTAGCTAAGGGCCTAAGCTACCTTCATGCCAACAGCGAAGACTGATCCTTAGCTACCCTTTAAGCACTTAGGGAAGACTGATCAGACTGGGCCTAAGCTACCTTCATGCCGACAGCGAAGACTGATCAGACTGGGCAGATGCCCAGGCTGATCTGAGTCTGCCCTAGGAGCACAACCACTTTGTTGGTTTTCTTGTGTCCCAGCTCAAATTTTCTGTTCTATTACATGGTGGTAATACCAATTTCACTACCTAGTATGCTGTCGACTGAGAAGGTACTGTACAAAATGGCTGTTGACTGAGAATTCAGTCGCAAGCATTACCAATAATGGTAAATGATACTTTTGTTAATGGCTGTTGACCGAGCTGATACTTTTGTCCATTGTCTCGATCGACAGCCACTTTTGCAAGTATGGTAACTACCTGGCTCAGTCGAAAACACAGATAGGGAAATTGGTATTACCACTTGTACAACATTCCATTTCAACTATTCTGACAGAGGTCTATATATGATGGGTTTTTCAGTATAATTTTAGAATAATTTAATTTCAAAATATTAGGTTGTGATCCCTCATTATAAGTGCCTCAATGAGGCAGTTTTAATGAGGGGCCACAAAAATATGTTTAAGGTGAATGGAAACACCTCCATCTTGTTCGCCGTTTTTACAAATTTGCTTCCCTGTATCACGTAAACCTTCTACAATGGGGTATGTTCTTAAAGGAAAGAATTTGCTCCTGGAGGAGCAAATTCTTTCATTTAAGAGTAGACCCCCATGAGAAGGTTAAAATGAAAATGGAATAGTTGCTTCCCCTGAAAGTGAACCCTACCTATTTACCTTAAGCAAAATTCACAGAAACTAACCCAAACTGGTGCCGAATACTTCCTCTTTTTCAGGGCTCTGTTTCCATAGAAACCAATTAATATAAATGCTTTAATTCGATCCCTAAAAATCTGAATTACCTGGGGCCCTGAGTTTGTACATAACTTCAGTTCTAGCACATATCTTGTGAATATGTAATTTGACTGTAAAATCAGCAGAAATCTTGAGTTTCATTTTAGAGCACTTTATGCCAGTTTTACCAGGAAAAAAACATATCCTACCCAAAGTGCTTGTATTATGTGGCAATAAAATTTGTTTTAACTATACTTGTGAAAAAAAAAAAAAATACAATAGTCAACATATGGTAGACACTAAAGCTTTTATGGACTGCTATATTCAAAGTTGCGAAGTGTTTTCTTACTCTAAATAAATTAACATGAGGCTGAAGGGCACATTTAAAATATCAGTAAACATAAACTAGAAAGAAGTGATATTCAAATCTGCCCAGCAATCACGTGCAAATCATGATAGTTCAAAGGAAATAATTATTTTGATTCTAACAAGATAAGAAGTCATGTTATTTAATATTTCTTACAAGTTCTTCGAACCCATTGTTGCGCCACTGATTCACCATTCAGGCATAATGACGTCAGTGATGTTACTGAAGATTTGTATGCACAACAGTATCTGCTTTGTATAATGCAAAAACATTAACATTTTGTGAAAAATGCCATAAAAACCTAGTAACAATAATAAAACATATTTCACCTCATCATATAAAACAAGAAATCCACAGAATGCTATGTCACACCTCCCTAGTAGAGATCCATGTAGATTATCCAAATTCCTATGAAGAAACTTCATGCCAGGTTTGGTGACTGTAGGTAGTATAGTTTAAGTGAAATAGACATAAATGTTAAGGTTGATGTAAATGTGGATGGGTAGACTAAGTGATTGAATGACAGATGGCTGGAAAACATAAATGTTAAGGTTGATGTAAATGTGGATGAGTAGACTAAGATAATGAATGACAGATGGATGGAAAACCGGATGCCTATACTGCACCTTGTTAAAGCGGATGCAACAAAAACAGGAATCTACAACGTTACATGAGCTACATCACGATAAAACCTGTATTTGGCGGCCAACAAACAGCACATGCCCAGATAAGCAGGTGCATATCATGTACTCTTTATAAACATGACTTATGGTGTGTGGTTCCCCCTCCCAACCCCGCTCCCTAAAAGGGGGGCAACTTTTCTGTCTTCCTGTTAGCTTCCCTGGACAATGTGTGCTTTCAAAATGGGGTCTACTCTTAAAGGAAAGAATTTGCTCCTCTAGGAGCAAATTCTTTCCTTTAAAAGTTGACCCCATCCAGAAGGGAGGAAATTAAGAAACTGGTAGAGTTGCCACCCTTATTTGTGAACCCATTCACTTCAGAACTTGACATAAAACAAGTTTTGTTATGATGAAGCTCAAGAATAATTAAAAGCTCTGTAAAGACCAACATAGTTTAGCACTCTCTAACAGTAACAATAAAGGCACATTTTAATCAACAAACAAAACATGTGTTTTACTTTTTTTAGCAGTTCAAATAAGGACGGGTTTATTCATTTACCATAAACAGACAAATTCTGAAAAGTTCCGACAAATCTCCAATGAAGGCATCACAACTCCTGTCTGCTGTACCCAATATTTTGATGCTGTTTTCAAACATAGTCCCTCATCTAAAATGCTGTAATCGACCTTTTTAGCGCCCTGTGTGCTTAACTTTTTCAAAGAAGATAAATACTTGAGGTAAACTTTCCAAAAACTTGTGGTAAACTTTCTTTCTATAAGCGCACGTCAACAATTTATTGTATATTGATGGAAACAAATTTAAAGGTTAAGCATGCATGTCTACCTGTAGGAGAAAAGCTGCTTAAATAATGGTCATAAAAGGTTAGAGAAGTTTTACAAACAAAAAATAAAAGATTCTGTAGCGTTTTTCAGCTCTTGTAACCTAGCAAAAAAAGAAATAAACCAGTAAAAATATATGCGCTTATAGTCATATTCCTAAAAAATTACCACAATGTACGCTTATAGGAGCATGTGCGCTAATTAGGTCGAATACGGTGTGTGATGTGGCTTTCTGGCTCTACTGAGGGGTCCGAACATGATTCTGAAAATACAAATATATTGTGGCCCCTCAGTTATGATGTTTTTGAACGTATGAGCAATTGTAGTGGCCCCTCACAATGAGGCAGTTCTTACGACAGCAGAGCTCTACATAAGGGGGAATATTTGGTGATAATTAAGGATAATTTTTGTTACTTCTGCATAAAAACATATGTTGTGACCCCTCATTTGAACCGTCTCGACGCGACGGTTCAAATGAGGGATCACAATACATGTTTTCAATGAGAAATGAGAAAAATTATCCCTCAATTATCATCAAATACCCCTCTTATCTACAGCTCAGACAGCCACTACATAAATATGTGTACATAATTGGCATCATGTGAAAAGGTACCATTCAGCATGTGTGAACAATAAAGACTTAGACCAGACTGCAGACCACATCCTTCTATTTTTTGCATATACCACCTTTAATAAAGTAAAAAGTAACAACTAGATGGTGTCTGCACAGCTATGCAGGCTAATCTGAGCTTTTACAGAATGCACATAACATCCCTTTTCATGCGACAGCAATCATATACAGAGAAATAAGATCTGGCCCCAGGTTTATAAAACTTTTTTTGTGCTCAACTCGAATTTTCCCTGCTAATAAATATGAAAATGCCAACTTATGTTGCATTTCCTTATTCACAAGCAGAGAAAATTTCATACTCAGCTAAACTGAGCAAGAAAACAACTGTACCTACCAGTAATTTGCTATTTATTAGAAGGTTAAATTTCATGCTCAGCTGAGTTGAGCATGAAAAAAGTTTTATAACCTTGGGGCCTGTTTGCAAAACCCATCCATATCTGGAGCTGTTATCACTAGTTTGCAAAAATACTTTTTGCCCATAAGTACACCAGTTTGCAATAAGTACTTTTTGCCCATAAGTGCTGATCAACGGAAACTCATCCATACTGCAGATCTGTTGATAAGGAGAGTTATTTTAAAATAATTTCAAAAAAATTTTCCGTTACCTCGCAATAAAAATGTATGTTGCAATTACTCATTAGAACCATCTCAGTAAGACAGTTCTAACGTGAGGCCACACCATACACGTTCAAGGAAAACTTGACAACAAAATATTTTAAAATGTGCCGCCACACGACAAAACAAAGTGGCATGTGAGCCCAGTGAAGACTCGGATCAGCCTGGGCATCCACCTTGTCTAATCAGAGTCTTTGCTGTCTGCATGGAGCCAGCTTAGACCCTTAGCTTCTCTTTAAATGCACATCTAAGACTCTGACCTGATCGGACAGGGCAGATACCCAGGCAGATCTGAGTCTTTGCTGTGTGCACATGCCACTTTGTTGGTTTTGTCATGTCAAGGTTCAAATACTCATCAAACATTCTCTCTCATTGAAGTGGGTGGGTACACAACTTTTTTTTTTTGCCATTTTTCCAAAGGGGGACAACTTTTGTCACTTCCTGATTGCTCTCCTGTCAGGATGAGGAAACCCTTTCAAAAGGGTGTCTTCTCTTAAAAGAATTTCTCCTATGGAAGCAAATTCTTTGCTTTAAGTGATGACCCATTGAAAAGGGAGGCAAAAAGGAAAATGGCAGAGTTGCCTCCCCTGACAGTATACCAAATCACCTTATATACTGTAATGTGCTTATTTATTGGGACACCTAAAATCATTAATTTTCCATTTGTCCTAAATGGAAAATTAATATTTTTAGGTGTCCCAAAATTTAGGCACATTACAGTACTTTCTGATTTGGTAAAATGTAATTTTCATAAACAACAATGGTGAATAAAAACATTTTCAAGGGAAGCAACTCAGCTATTTCTTTTTGCCACCTTTCTCAAAGGCAGGCAACTCCTACAGGAAAAAGTTATGTAAAGAGTAGATCCATTTTTTGAGGGGTTTACAGTGCTCCAGAAGAGATAACAGTAATAATTCTCTGATAATTTCCCATAAATATCCATTAAAAACATAGTTGAGCTGCGACACGAGAAAACCAACAAAGTGGATGTGCGCCCAGCCCAGACTCAGATCAGCCTGGGCATCCGCCCAGTCTAATCAGAATCCTCGCTTTGCAGTTAAAGGGTAGCTAAGGGTCTAAGCTACCTCCATGTGGGCAGCGAAGACTCTGATAAGGCTGGGCAGACGCCCAGGCTGATCCGAGTCTGCGCTGGGCGCATAACCACTTCGTTGGTTTTCTAGCGTCGCGGCTCAATTATGTTGTGACCCTTCATTAAAACAGCCTTGTTGAGACGGTTCTATTGAGGGGTCACAACATCTGTTTTCATTGAGAAATAAGAAAAATTATCTTTGAACTATCCCCAATATTCCTTCTTACCTGGAGCTCTGCAGTTTAGTCATCCAAGAAAGTAAACAGGAAATCACAAAAGTTGTCTCCCTTTGAAAAATTACAGAAAAACATGGCTGAATGCAGATACACCTTAAAAAGTTTGATAACAACACAGATACTGCAATAATTCTATAAATTCAGACACCTAAACCCTTGGTGCTGCAGATAAGATGGGGTAACAGGGACAGTTTAGGTATAATTTTCCATTTTTCTGCACACCACCACGCTATGACTCCTCATTAGGACCATCTTTGGTACAAATGTTGTGACCTCTACACGACCAATCCAACGTAGTGGCATGTGTGCCCAGCAAAGACTTAGATCAGCCTGGGCATCTGCCACGTCTGATCTCACTGAGACAGTTCTAATGAGGGGTCACGACATGTTTTCAACGAGAAATAAGAAAAATTATCTCTGAATTATCCCTGTTACCTCTTCTTATCTGGAGCTCTACCTTATGCTACTAATTTCTCTGATGGACCCTTGAAGGAAAGAATCTGCTCTAAGAGGAGCAAAGTGATGGATGGATGACTTTTGATTTTACGTCCCTTTCAACAGTATTTCAGTTATATGAGGACGATGAGAGGATGATAATGAAAGGCTGTGTGCAATGGAACCCCGTTTACGGTAAGAAAGATTCTCGCCTCAAGCGGGGCTCGAACCCGGTCCACTAGATCAGTAGGCCAGCCCTTAACCGAGCTAATGCGGCTCCGAGGAGCAAAGTCTTTCCTTTAAAAGTTGACCCCCAATGACAAGGGAGGCAAAAATGAAAATAGCAGTTGCTTCCCCTGAAAGTGTACTCATTCAGCTTCAAGATCCTATGATACTCATCTGAATGACTTCAGGCCACACTATGTTCAATCTACACTGACAATTTTTGTTTGGTTGCCGTCGCTTGTATTATGGTAGGAAACTTTATTATGACATGCAGATTTATCAGCCATAAATTGTAAGTTACAGACTGTCTGTGATCTTGAAAATGTTTATTCTTTCAGGAAGGTGTTAGCAGCTATTACTTTAAAATCATATTCTAAAAATATTGTTTGTAGGAGAATGTATAGCGTCAAAAACTAAGAAAATTTCAGAAAGTTTTTTTCCATATTAATACAGTTATAAGACCCCACCCCTCACCCCATATACTCATATTTGGCATCATTTTTGGAGGAGGAAAAAGGAAAACACCCTCATCTTACAGTTGAATAAATATGTGACCTGCGACACAACAAAACCAACAAAGTGCCACACAAAGATTCAGATCAGCCTGGGCATCTTCCCAGTCTGAATGTCTTAGCTGTGCACTTAAATGGTTGCTAAAGGTCTAAGTTACCTCCATGCAAACAGCAAAGACTCTGATCAGACTGGGCGGATGCCCAGGCTGATCTGAATCTTGACTGGGTGCAAATGCCACTTTGGTGGTTTTGTCATGTCGCTGCTCATGTTTTATAGCCAAATAAATTTGGTACTTCTCCAAATGAGATCCCCACACAGGCACATGTAATAACAGAGAAACATGAACAGCACTAACACTTTCACTTCCAAATGACTGCTTTTCCGGCTCTCAATCAGACCTACTATTCTCATAATACTCATATTCTTCCCACCATCTAGAACACACAGGTATGAAACTGAACAACAGGACTTCTGATTGGTCAAAATTTACCAATCCTAGATCCTTTAACATTATTGCTTTGACCTATCACACCATATACGGGAGAAGCCAATCAAAAGTAAGGATGCCATGATGGTATGCTCAAATTGGTTACACCATATTGTGACTGCCAATCAGAAATAAGGAACAATATGATGGTATTCTCTGGTTGGTCATATCCTTCTGTAACAGCCAATCAGAAACAAGTTCACTGTGATTGTATGCTCCGATTGGTCATACCATATTGTGACAGCTGATTGGTCATATCATATTGTGACAGCCAATCAGAAGTAAGGACACTATGATGGCATGCTAAAGGCAGTTTCTAGAATGAATTCTTCCCCTGTGTCATGTATCTCTCATATATTGCTTTTTGTGATTTGTAGCAATGTCCGTCACAGCTATCAACTTCTTCAGTGAAGGCTGAAAAGCAACAAATTAGACTGATAACAGAGCTCTAGATAAGAGGGAGTATTTGATGATAATTAAGGATAATTTTTCTTATTTCTCATTGAAACCATATGTTGTGACCCCTCTTCTGAACCGTCTCGTTGAGACGGTTCAGATGAGGGGTCACAACATATGTTTTTATGCAGAATTAACAAAAATTATCCCTAATTATCACCAAATACTCCCTCTTATCTAGAGCTCTGTGATAAAGAGAAATACATTAATTACCCTAGCTATTGAGATAAAAGTACCTGAGAAAACCATGCATACTCAGATCAGACAGTTCCGAAGCAGTGTAATCAGAGTCAACACTGTTTGCCATTCCAACTGCGATATCCTGACATGCAGCTGAATACTGTCAAACACTTAATATTTGCAGTATTAAAATTTCGAGCTCTAAAGAAACTGGCATATTGCGGCATGTTTATTTTGACAGTCTTGATGTACCATGGCTCCAAATATTAAGATAAATCTGATGTAAATATGTAACAATATTCTTATTTTTCTATTCCACTATACATAGCGTCATCTATTAGAATTGCCTGACTGACATTAGTGTCAAGGTCTCACCTGAGACTGAAAATGGTATCTACCAGTGACTGATAATGGTCTCGCCTGTGACTGACAATGGTGGCTTGGTCTCACCTACTTAAGACTGACAATAGTCTATAGGTCTCAACTGAGCCTGATAATGGTGGTGAGGTCTCATCTACCTATGACTGAAATTGTGTCTAGTTGTTACCTATATGTGACATACAATGGCGTCTAGTTGTAAACTATCTTTCCCTGATAGTTGGGTATTAGTCTCAACTATCTGTGACTGATAATTGTGTCTTGGTCTTGCCTGTGACTGACAATGGTGTCTAAGTCTCACCTACCTGTGACTCTGACAATTTCCTGAGATCATCTAGATGTGAGGCACATATCTGATGAATGGTGGCTAGGTCTCGAGACAAGTCACCTATGGCACTGTCATGGATTTCTACACACTCATTCACACTCTGAAATAACAAATATATGAGATTTTACCCAAAAAAGGTGACTTCTGGCAAGTGCATGCTAAAACGTTGTAATTCATCTACTACATGAAAATTCCTGGACTTTTCCCTAATTTTCCCCAATATTTTCCTACAGTCCAAACGCTAAGCTACCCTATAAGCACAAAGCAAAGACTCTGATCAGATTGGATGGATGCCCAGGCTGAGCTTAGTCTGCACTGGGCGCACATGCCACTTTGTTGGTTTTGTCATGTCGCGGCTCAAAGAGTCACTACTTTGAAAGTTCGAAAGATATAACTTGAAATTTGGGTGTTACCAATACAGGAAAGAATTTGACAATGTTCTTCGCAACCTATATTGTGAAAATATTTACCTTGGTATGGACAACAAGTATGAAACTTAATTTTCCCTAGATCAGACTGCTCTATACAACGCTAACTGCCACTGCATATGCATCTTTCAGACATATCACTGGATTGTAATATTAACCCATTCCATTCGGGATACCCCTTTAGGGGTATCTGAGCAAACAGTCTGGATCCAGATCAGGCCCCACAAATGTGGGGCCTAATATGAGATCCAAACTGTTTGCTGCCTAGACATCATTTCTACAAGAGTTAGTTAGACCAATATTGTCCAAATATTCTTGATTTTTCATACAGACGACAATTTCAGCAGACAACAAACAAGGGCTTCGCAAGCGGCGCATAATACGCCCGTTTCAATTTCCTAAAGGAGTTACAGAATGAGCAAGATTGCAAAAGGATAGACAGGCAGACAAACAGGGGCAACCACTCTATAATAATTAACTAGAACTGTCAGCGAATCCGACTATACCCCGCTTAATTGCTTAAATCAAATGATGTTATTTTCGTAACAAACAGCATAAAGAGAGAGAGAAATCATTGTTACCATGTATACCAAAAATGAATGGTTGCTGTGAAATCTGTTACAAAAAATTACTTTATATAAAGTCAGGAGAGAAAGAAAATTGGCAAAATATAGGGAAGAATAAGCAGGAGAAGACTGGTTATCAATCCCACAATACAACAAGTTATCATCAACATGCATACAAAAATCCCTACCCTAACTTACAGATGCATAGAAATCTTTTGCAAAAAAAATGCATTATTCAAAGTAAAGAGAGAAAGAAAATGGGACAAATACAGGGAATAAAAAGAGGAGAAGTCTGGTTCTCAATCCCACAATACAGGAAGTCATCATTAACCTGCATACCAAATATGACTAATCTAGCTTGCATGGTTGTGGAGAAATCTTTGATGAAAAAGTTCATTATTCAAAGTATGGAAAGAAAGAATATTGGACAAATACAGGGAAGAATAAGCAGAAAAAGGCTGGTTCTCAATCCCACGATACAACATACCGTCATCAACCTGCATACCAAATATGACTACTCTAGCTTGCTTGGTTGTGGAGAAATCTTTGACGAAAAATTTTATTATTCAAAGTATGGAAAGAAAGAATATTGGACAAATACAGGGAAGAATAAGCAGAAAAAAGCTGGTTCTCAATCCAAAGATACATCAGATCGTCACCAACCTGCATACCAAATATGACTACCCTAGCATGCATGGTTGTGCAGAAATCTTTGACGAAAAATTTCATTATTCAAAGTAGGGAAAGAAAGAAAATCGGACAAATACAGGGAAGAATAAGCAGGAGAAGGCTGGTTCTCGATCCCACGATACAACATGTCGTCATCAACCTGCATAACAAATATGACTACTCTAGCTTGCGTGGTTGTGGAGAAATCTTTGACGAAAAATTTCATTATTCAAAGTATGGAAAGAAAGAAAATCGGACAAATACAGGGAAGAATAAGCAGGAGAAGGCTGGTTCTCAATCCCACAATACAACATGTCGTCATCAACCTGTATGCCAAATATGACCAGTCTAGCTTGTATGGTTGTGAAGAAATCTTCGATGAAAAATTTGATCAAATGGGGACGGAAGGACAGATGGAAGGACGGACAGATGGACGGACGGATGGACAGACAGATGTAAACCAGTATACCCCACACTTTTTCAAAGTGGGGGTATAATGACTGCACCATCATCTAAATATTTAACACTTGATATACTGTTAGTATTCCAAGATAAGTTGGACAAGGGAGATAACCTAAATACATAAGTTACACCATTTTTAGTTCTAGTTTTTTCCCTTGACAATATATTGTACAAGAAAACACGAAAGTAGCCTTTTAGAACTAATGAAAGGGATTAACTCTAAAACGAAGAAAGGGAAAGCAGCCATTTTTGTACGCGACACATCGTTAGGACTTCAGTCACATTGCTATGAAGTTTTATAAAGATATCACAAACGGTTATCTACTTATGGCGCGTACAAGACTTACAGGGAAAAAATTAATCAAAGAGGCATAACTTCAAAAGTAAGAAAGGGGGAGCAACCATTTTTGTACGCGACACGTTCCCCCACCCTGATACATATGTCTACCAAATTTCATGAAGATATCCCAAATGGTTACTGAGTTATGGCGTGTACAAGAATGTTTACGGACGGACGGACGGACAGCGCCACGACATAATACGTCCGTTTTTTCAAAACGGGCGTATAAAAATACCCAGAAGAAGGCAATGAGTTAAACTGTTTCATTTCTAGCTCAATTATGTTAACTACTTTGGGTGTCCAAGGTTTTAGAATTTTTAAAGTGACAATAATGTTTAATAAGCTGCCAGCTGACAATTCTTTAACAACAATCCCCTCTACAATCTTAATATTTGTGTATGAAAACTTTTTAACCCTTAAAGCGCCAAAAATTAAAATAGTTAAATTTGCAAACAGTGTAGATCCAGATGAGGTGGCTCATAATGAGTGAACTCGGGTTTAACGTCCCACCAACAACGAGGTCATATGGAGACAGGACCTCGGTTTAAAGTCTCATCCGAAAGACCGGAGAAGCGGGGGATCGATCTTGCGACCCCTGGATTGGTAGTCTGGAGTGTTATCCACTACGCTACAGCCGCTCCTGGCTCTCATAATGAGCCACCTGATCTGAATCTACACTGTTTGCCCTCTAGTGTTCGAATTCTCAATATGATATTGCTTGGACGAACATTTTTTGAAATTCTGCAGAGTAAATTTTGTCGTCTGCTTTTTGGCGCATTAAGGGTCAAGACTGAAACTTGTTACCAACTAGAGTAAGAAAGCAGGGGCTCACTTATACCACCAGCCAGCGCCATCACCTCATAAAGCCATACTCAACGTAAAACTTATTTACTTGCTTTTTCCTTTGATATAGGTATCTGGCGAACAGTGTGGATCCAGATCAGGCCCCACATTTGTGGGGCCTGATCTGGATCCACACTGTTCGCCCAGACTGATCTGAGATCCAAACTGTTTGATACCTAGACAGCATTTCGACAAGAGTTAGGTAGACCAATATTGTCTAAATATCCTTGATTTTTTATGCAGACGACAATTTCAGCATACTTCAAAAAATACCCAGAATGCAATGGGTTAAATAGGCCTTTCAAGAATATTTTCTTCCTGTCAAGCTGCTTGTTAAGCAGAGGTTTTGGCAAAAACAAGAGCTCTTGGGGAAAAATCACCTGATCTTCCGTAAACAGAACTTGGCTTTCTCACGTGCAAGGCCGAGACTTAAACTCAGTGGTGAGAGAACTAATGTTTAAAGTTAACGCACAGCATTATGAACACAATGAAATGTTTATGAGACACAAACAGACAAACTGGTGAACACTTTACCCCTCAACAAACTCATCTGCAAGGGGTTTATTGAAATACTCATATGCAAAGGGTTTCATAAAAATATCTATAAATTACAACATTGAAACTTACCGAGAGTTGGTCAAGGAACTCTACCATTCTGGCCTTATTGCTTTTGATGAATGGATTCACTACATCCATAAATGCTTCCTATAATATATTTGACAGGCATCACTACAAATGTACCTTATGGCTTAATCAAATAGATACACTGGAGCGCCGTTATAACGCGGGTGCCGGGAGACATAAAATCGAACCGCGTTATAAGTGATCTCGCCGTATAACGATCTTCACCGAAATACCCCACCCACTAATGAAAAACCCCATGTTTACATGTTCGTACTGCTTATTTAGCCCTAACCAGGTAGATAGACATGTTTACTGCTTACCTGACACAACGAAAGTCATCGTTGAAGTAGCCTTTCAGTCCCTATGTTCTTAATTATTGTGAAACCAGAGGGCCAATGGCCCTATATCGCTCACCTGAGCACTGAGGTTACAGCAACAAAACACCATGCACAACAGCAATAAAAAGCACCATTAATGAGGAGGATAATGTCACAAATATTTATGAAAAAAAGCTTTATCCCCCCGTAATGGCTTCTCAGAAGAAGATCTTTGGCTGCAATGGCAACCAATCAAAATCAGGTATTTGGGAAATATTCATATGGCTGGTAGAGGACTACTCCAGGAACATTTCTGTAAAGCTTTTGTCAAAATATCTGCAGTAACACAGAAATAAATAGCAAATGTCCACTTTCCCCATTATAAGTCTATGGAAACTTTAAGTTGCCATAGCAACGAATTCACAAGGGCGATGATAATATAAAACATACTTTAGGTAGAGGCTAATGTTATCAATATGTATGCTAAGTATCAGCTTCATCCCCCTCATGGCTTCATTTTTCCCATAATAAGTCAATGGAAACTATAAGTTGCCATAGCAACCAAAGTTCTTATGGGATTGGAAGAAAAAGAATAAAATTTATGTAGAGGCTACTGTCATCAACACATCTGCACAATATCAGCTTCATCCCCCATATGGCTTCTGAGCAGAAGATTTTTTTTTTTTTTCGAAAATTTACCCTATATTTTGCCATGGCAACCAATCAAATTCAGCGATTTGGAGAAAATTCATATAAATCGTATAGGACTACTCAAGAAACATTTCTGTAGAAAAAAAATCTAAATAACTGCAGTTAGACAGCAAAAATTGCCAATTTCCATTTTCCCCATTATAGTTAATGGAAACTCTTAGTTGCCATAGCAACCAAACTGCTGGAGCAGTTGCCATGAAAAACAGTAATTCTATAGAGGCTAGTACTAAGGTTCTTTCTGTAAAGTTTGAGCTTTATTGGCTACACAGTTTCTGCGAAGATGATTTTTTTAGTATTTTTCTATTTTTAACTATTCGGTTGCAATGGCAACCATTCAAATTGCGCAATTTGCATAAATTTAACATGGCTGGTTAAAGACTACTCAAGGTACATTTCTATGAAAGTTTTGTCAAAATATCTGCAGTGGCATAGCAATAAATGCAAATTTTCCATTTTGCCATTATAAGTCAATGGCAACTTTCAGTTCCCATAGCAACCAAACTGCTGGAGCAAATAGCCAAGAAAAACAGTACTTTTATAGAGGCTAGTACTAAGATCCTTCCTGTGAAGTTTGAGCTTTATTGGTTGTATACTTTCTGAGGAGATGATTTTTGAATATTTTTTCTATTTTTAACCATTCGGTTGCCATGGCAACCAGCAAAATTGTGTAATTTACATGAATTTCATTCGGTTGATAGAGAACTACTCAAGGAACATTTCTGCAAAAGTTTTGTCAAAATATCTGCAGTGACATAGCAATAAATGCAAATTTTCAATTTTTCCCATACAAGTCAATGGAAACTTTAAGTTGCCATAGCAACCAAAGTTATGAAGCGATTTGGATAAAAAACAGTATTATTGGTTCCCCCTGCCCATAGATGCTATAAATGAAATTTGGTTACAATGGGCCTTGTAGTTTCAGAGGAGATGTCGTTTGAAAATGTTGACGGACGGACGACGGATGCCTGCCTATACTATATGCTCACCTGTGAGCCTTCGGCTCAGGTGAGCTAAAAATGCGCTGCAAAACGGCTGAAAACCATTTACAAAGCGAAAGTACAATCGTAACACTTCGGCCAATTCCGTATCCTGAATTAAACCTATATCGACGAGGATATCCGATTGAGCGAAAAACATACTTGTTCGAGTTAATTCCCTTGTATATACACTTGCAAAAAGGTACCTTCAGACGAATAAAAAAAATATTTATTTGCACGAGTACTGACATCGCCTTAAATCTCTAACCAGCCTACAGATAATCAAATCGGGTTTAAGCTTTTTTGTTGGTGTTTTTTTCCATTTGTAAAATTCTTTTATAATGTTTTCTTTGGAAGTAATCAGTGACTACTTCGCACAGCCTTTTTCCCGAGTGTCGGCCTGTGTATTGCGTATATGAGGTGACCTTCGCCCCTTGCCAAATTGGTGACACGTGATATGCGCTAATTATCGAAGTCTTCTAATTTAAACGTGACAACTGTTCACACCTTGGAAAGACAACTGACGCTTTGATTGTCTGTGATAACTTTTGACACCCTGTTGATTAAAGTTATGTAAACAATCCAATTAACTTTTAATGGTGATTTTCTATTGCAATGTCGTGAACACCGAAAAGAAACGCCGAAAAATCCACAATCTGTTAAAAAAAAAAAATGGGCGATACAGGACAACCCTGTTATACTGAATTCCGCGGTATATCGTCCGCGGTATAACGGCGCTCCAGTGTATATTGAATACTCTGAAATCTAAAAACACTGAATTTAATGACTTGAGAATAATTATTTGTTTGAGAAAATCTGAAGTTTCTGTTGAAAGAATTTCAAGTTGTAATGTCATTGAAAAATTGGCGGAGCACAGCATACACAGTTTGCCATGCTCTAGAACCAATGTCGTCATATCTGTTACTAAAGCAACTAAGAGTTCGTATCGATGTCTACGTGACATTGTCAAAATGTCAGTCTTCCAAGGTACTAAGCACAACAGTTGATTATTCCATAGATGCTAAGGTAATAGATCTAAGTCCTCATCTCACAGTAACATGGCATACAGTGTATGCCATGCTCCTATGGAATTATATGTGAGATGTTACCTGAAATTCATACAATGGAAAAGTGTGAATTCCTCAAAACTATAATTCATTCTCAAATATTTTAATTCTCTGTTAAAAGTAAACACTGAAGACTTTCATCTGAAAGTCTGAGCTCACTCACAGGATTATATGCGTATCAAAATTATGCACATGGCTAAATAACCATTTTCATGTGTTGTCAATGATATAGTTCTAAACATTCTAATGTATACAAACCCTGACCCTGGACAGGATAATGTGCCTGATGACACATTTTTGCTGATAATATAACAAGAATTCTGTGGAATGTGGTGTCTCACCTGTCTGGGCATTGTCATAAAACAGAGCTAAACCAGAAATGATTGATTGATTGATTGACTTGATGCTTAACGTCCATGGTAAACAGCTTTGGTCATGTCGGGACGGTCAGTTATCCTAACCACACTATTCCTGGGCAGGCTTAGACCTCCTAAGTGGTTGACCAGTACTGAGTGCACATACTTTCGCCAGTAACTGATAACTGCCCTTCTTGAATCAGCGGAAGGAGAAACCAAAGCATGTTGCCAGACCGGGTTTCAAAGCTTAACCAGAAAACTTGGTATAAGTTTATGCCACAAATGTCGGAAAAGTAGTAATACCTATGTCTCACTTTGGCTAGCTGCAGGTGAGACAAAAAATTTGACGCAAAATTTTAACATTTGTGCGGATGCCAGTATTAATTTTTGTACAGGCAAGAATAAAAGTATACATAGATGATGCTACATTAGATGCCCCTTTCCGTTAGTTAACACAAAGCAACACCTCCCTCCCCTCCCTTATATGCACACAAAAATCTTATCACACACCTTGTCAGTTTCTATGCAAGAGCATGTAAACTGTGCACAAATGTTTTGAACGTCAAGGTTATACCGTTTTCTTTCCAATACAAAACAGTGTTTTTTGTCTTTAGAATAACCCCAAGTACCTGAGTACTATGAAATTCTGCTCCTGATTGAGTTTTCCATTCTCAAGTAATCCCAGAAATCTAGGTTCATCTCATAAGATGGATCTAGATTTTTTTTATTGTTTTGGAAGGGAAAATCCCCGTCTTATAACCAAAGAAATACATTATGGATCCACCATCTTAGTTTGGGCAAATTTTTTAAGGGTGGCAATTAGCAGACTTGCATTTGCTTCCCTGGTAGCCAATTAATTTCTCCAAGGGAGGCTACTCTTAAAGAATTTGCTTTCTAAAGAAAGCAAATTCTTTCCTTTAAGAAAGGCCCCCTATAAATTGGAAGGTAGTATTCCTGTTGCCGTGATCTCCAATGAAGACATTTGGAAAATCACTCTAATAGGTGAAAAAAGTTCTATCAATCCCACAAGCACATAATTAGAACAGCTGTCTTATCACGAGCGAACTATGAAGGTGTCTGGATACCAGGTTCAGATTCAGGGGAAGCAGCTCTTACCATTTTCTTTTTTGCCTCCTTTCCAAGTGGGATCGACTCTTCAAAGAAAGAATTTGATCCACTGGGAGCAAATTCTTTCCTTTAAGAGTAGATCTAATTTCAAAAAGAGGTTGTCCAAGGATTACAGGAAGTAACAAAAGTGGTTTCCCTTTGTAATAATGGCAGAAAAAACAGATGTGTACCCAGCCACATCAAGAGGGGGAAAATGTGGTGTATGTATATTACCTTGACTCCAAACTCGACCAAGTTGGCCAAGTTCTGTAATGCTTTGGCTATTAGCTTCAATGTTCTAGCTGCTGTCTCTGAGGGAGTTTCTGAAACACACCAGAAAAAGGTATCGCTATCAATAGATATACTGCAGAGCTTTAGATAAGAGGGAGTATTTAGTGATAATTAGGGATAATTCTTGCTAATTCTGCATAAAAATGTATGTTATGACCCCTCATCTGAACTGTCTCGATGAGACGGTTCAAATGAGGGGTCACAACATATGGTTTCAATGAGAAACACAAAAAAATTATCCCTCAATTATCATCAAATACCCCTCTTATCTAGAGCTCTGTATAGTCAAAACTGTCTTAAGGGGTCACTGTATAAAAGGCTCACCTGTCTCAAGCAGCCAACTTTTTGGGATCCAATGAACCAAAATGCAGTGCAAAGTAACATGTATTGAGGGGTCACCTGTTTTAAACAGCCAATTTTTATTTATTCCCTTAGTAGACCCCTAAAGACGGATTTGACTGTCAGACTTGTCTTATGCAAGCATCCAAGGGAAGGGTCAAAACTGCTTGCTGAGAGCAAGCACTTGCTTAATACAGATCAATTAACTGGAAATGCTATTTTGGGATATGAGCTTTTGGTCTCTTAAGATAAGTATTGCTCAGCTGAGGTGGCCTTTAAGACAGATTTGACTGTATTTTGTGTACACAAGCTCATAAGTTAATAATTTTCAGGTCCCTGCTCATCGAGGCCAAGGGATACACAGGCTGTCTGGTGCCAGAGCTGCTAGTAACTGCAGCAGGACTTGAATGTCATTTATCTTAACAGAGCCCTAGATAAGAGGGAGTATTTGGTGATAATTAGGGATAATTTTTGTTAATTCTGGATAAAAACATATGTTGTGACCCCTCATCTGAACCGTCTCGACGAGACGGTTCAGATGAGGGGTCACAACATATGGTTTCAATGAGAAATAAAGATAATTATCCCTCAATTATCATCAAATACCCCTCTTATCTAGAGCTCTGTCTTAAGTTGGGTAAAAATCTAACCCATTTAGAGGCGAAGTCTCATCACTATTGTTATTATTGTTGACTGGGATGTTCAACCACATCTCAGTCACAATTTTCAAGAAGTATGGGGGCATTTTTTCCTTCAAATCCTTTGTAGAAACACTCTTAAGTCTATATGAAATAAACTTTTAAACCTCTGAAATACAGATATTTCACATAAAATCTGCCTAGAGCTGAATTTCATTATCCTCTTTATTTGGATATAAAAAAGGAATTTACCAATCCAAAATTACCACAGATATGTAAATCAGTCTTGTGTAATTCAGCTGTAAAATAAATTTTTCTCTTCCAAAACAATCCCAAAGATCTAGATCCATCTTACAAGATGGGGCCAGGCTGCACAGCAGAGTCGGTAAGGCGTCTGACTCAAGAGCCAGAGGTACTGGGTTCAATACCTGATCTGGCCACATACTTTTGTTTCTCCTTCCCCTGATTCAAGAAGGGTAGTTGTTAGTTACTTGCAAAGTATGAGCACTTAGTCCTGGTTAACCACTTAGGAGGTCTAAGCCTGCCCAGGAATAGTGTGGTTATGTTAACTGACCATCTCCGCATATCCATAGCTGTTTACCGTAGATGTAAAGCAACAAAACAACATCCAATATAAGATGGTTGGTTGGTTGATTTGATGCTTAACCTCCACGGTAAACAACTAAGGTCATGTCGGGACGGTCAGTTAACCTAACCACACTATTCCTGGGCAGGCTTAGACCTCCTAAGCGGTTAACCAGTACTAAGTGCACATACTTTCGCCAGTAACTGACAACTGCCCTTCTTGAATCAGCGGAAGGAGAAACGAAAGTATGTGGCCAGACCGGGATTCGAACCCAGGACCTCTGACTTACGAGTCAGGTGCCTTACCGATTGCGCTACCCGGCCCGGCAATATAAGATGGATCTAGATCTTTGGGTTGTTTTAGAAGGTAAAGTCTCATCCTATCTCATAATTGAGGAAATACTGTACTCACCTGTAATGAGATTGAAGGACTTTGGGTGGATTATTGCAGGACACAGAAGACGTAAAAATATAAAACCACTGAAATTGGAAATAAAAGAAGTTTGAGCCATGTCACAGTTGTGATTTGCAGATTAATCAAGCCGCTTGATTATTACTCCTTTGCAGCAAATGAAAGATTAATTGATCACAATATGACATTGTTGATGTCTCGGTTTTTTAATGTGTACATACAGTCAACTCTCCATAATCTCGAACATTGACATCTCAGTACCCTCTTATATCAATAGATAAAGTATGGACTTACCTTTTGTTTTTATTTACATTTCAACCCATTTAATCTCAAACTACTGATATCTGAAAGTAAATTTTCTGTGACCAGAAAATTTACTTTGAGATATCAGTAGTCTGGGATAAGCTTCTACGTTGAGATATTGAGAATTGACTTACTTTAAGTCCAGTTTATACTGCTTTTATAATACTTCTTTGAAGCTTTGACTTTGCAAGAACAGCAAAAGCTGCCAGTGCATTTTGATGAAGAAGTCCTTTAGAAGAAAATGTTTTAAGCATTTATTTTTCTGCTTCCAGACATCTCCAACAAGCAAATCCTTTCTTTTAACCTATCTATGGCTGGTGTCTCTTATTTCCTTACATACTGGAATAGTTCACTTGTCAATTAAGGGTGTCTGTTTAGTTTATTTATTATATATTTTTTTTTTTCATTTTGATTTTAATCTATCGAGAAATACCCATTTTTACCCATTTGAGCCTTGACACAATAAAACCAACAAAGTGGCATGTGCGCCGAGCGAAGAATAAGATCAGCCTGAGCCACTGCCCAGTCTGATCAGAGTCTTCGCTGTCCGATGGAGGAAGCTTCGACTCTTAGCTACCCTTAAAGTGCAAAGCAAAGACTTATCAGTTTGGGCAGATGCCCAGGCTGATCTAAGTCTTTGTTGGGTGCATATGCCACTTTGTTGGGATTGTCATGTCGTGCTGATTTGTTAATTTCACTGGAAAATATATGTTGTGCCCCCATATTGAAAAGAAATGATCTCATAATTATCCCTGGAACCCAATCCTACTCGGAGATCTGTGGCCAGTTGTTCAAAACTAACAATATTGTTAGTTAACCAGAGGTTAAAATTTCAAACTTTAATATCTCAGATATGCCAATATTTTTTCTTGAAAAAATGTGAGAAGCTTTTGCATTGTAAAAGCTTCTCACATATTTTCAACAAAAAATATTAGTGTATTTGGCTATATCATGAAACACTTAGCGAGTTGACCTCTTAACGAGCTTGTTAGGCTAACGATGTTTTGAACAACTGGGTCCTGATATTACCTAACAACTCTACTTCTAACACTTTCATCGTCAGGCCATTTTGCTGATACTGTTCTCTGTAGGCCACCACAGATGTAGCGCAAAATCCTGGAAATATAATATATACACAGAGGCTAAAGAACATCTACACTTTTTGAATGCTATATTTTGCTTATTTTTCACTGCTCAGGTCTGAAATTCTGCATGATTTAATTTTATTTAAAGTGGACAAATGTGGTATAGTAAAATTACTGATTGAAACGCTTGACAAGTGATGCTGAAAGTACATGCCGGTTTTGCTTGTATTCTATGTGCAGCAAAATAGACAATACGAGTTTGCTTTTAAATCTGCATTTGAAATTTCGGTTGTTTTCTGAACAAAGCACAATGTTTAATGTTCATTTGCATGATGAAAAGGCTTTCTGTGGCAAGCAGAAATCATTAAAGGAAGTATATTTTTCTCATTATTCACTGCTCAGGTCTGAAGTTCTGCATGATGTATCTTTTCTCAAAGTACAACACTGTGGTATTGTAAGATTACTAAATGACTTGCTTGACTAGCGACACTATACGTACATGCTGGTTTTGCCCTTTCTGCATTTGCATCTTATTAAACTATACAATTTTGCTATAAAATCAAGTTACAGTAAATTTCACCTGCCCAAGCTCAAGATGAGGTGGGATTTAGAGGATAATTCTCAGATATTTTTTTTTCACTCCTTATCTTAAACATGTTGTAACCCTTAAGTAGAACAGCCTCAGTGAGAGGGTTCTATTGAGGGGTCACAATATACAGACATTTCTACTGAGGGCTTACAATATACATTTTTAAGGAGAAATATAAAAATTATTCAAAATTATCCCTGTTATTCCTTCTTATCTGGAGCACTGACCTGCTCTGTCATATGTCACAGTGTACTTACATTGGACATTTATGCCTTGATTTAAATATAGATTCTAATGTTTCATTCAGGAAGCTGAGAAAATGTTCCTTGTTATTCGGCAGTTCTGCGGTGTTGTCAACATACTGTGGGTTCAGCTGGATGAGAAAAATATAAAAGTAACATTATAAACAGGAGTTTTGACAATAATTCAGGGATCACATAGAGGATATTTGACTTTTTCAGTGTAAGATCGATTTTTATTTCACCGAATGAACACCAAAAGCGGTATTTTCACGAGTGGCGAAGCCACGAGTGAAAATACCACTTTTGGTGTTCATGAGTGAAATAAAAATTCATCTTACACTAAAAAAGTCAAATTTTCTATTTCTTTTATGCTTGAAAATCGCATTAATTCTGTTTATTCAAGAGCGTCAGCAATCACGACAGAAATATAGCTTTTTTTCTAGCCGTTTTGCGTCAAATTTGATGCTTCCAGCATGTTTATTGGGTATGATATTGGTTGTAAACATAGTTTGCAACTTGAAAATAGTTCAAAAATTCATTTAGATCATCAGAACTCAAGAAATTTGCTATGAAAGAATGCCTACAGGGGACTAAGGCGGCCTGACGTCGCGTGCAGTAACAATGTTACGTTTGCGCTTTAAGTGACGTCATTAATGTCGTAATGACGTGCAAACATGCGTGACGTAATTTTTGTCAAGCAAGATAAGATTTAGCCAATTAATCGACAAAAAACTTGAGGCTATTTCACAAAAATCCTATGTCGGAAACAGTGAAATCGAAAGTGATAATTTCACTGTTTGAAACAGTGAGATTATCAGTTTCGATTTCACCGAGAAATCTCAAAAACTCATTGAAAAGTATAAAAGAAAGTCTGTTTCCTTAAAGCACCCAAAAATGAAAATACCATATTAATTAACTAAAGGGTGGGGGTGGAATGGGGGGTGGGGGGGGGGGGGGTACAGCCTGAATTGTATTAACTCAGCCACTGCCAAAATACCCCTAATAAACAATATTAAGGTGAATGAATATACTTTCATATTATTTTCGCCTCCTTTCTCAGTAGGGATGGGGGTTAACTCCTAAAGGCAAGAATTTGCTCCTTTATGAGCAAATTCTTTCCTTTAAGAGTAGACCCCATTTTAAAGAGCTACCTCATCCAAAGCAGCAAACAGAAATTCATGCAAGTTAATATAACATTATTTTCAGAGGCAGGGGGTGTTTATTAGAGCAGGGGTGTTTGCTGTTTATTGGGATTAATACGGTAGCTGAATTTCCAAATAGTGTAGACCAAGAAGAGCTGCTCATCATGAGCCACCTCATCTGGGCAGCTCATCATGAGCCACCGCATCTGGGTCTAGAATGTTTGTCGTCTAATCTCTTGAATTTTCAGAATAATCTAACTTGGACGCAACTTTTTTTTTACTTTTAAATTTGGCAGATGTACATTTTTGTCTACTGCTTTTTGGTGCTTTAAGGATTAAACAAAATATTCACGTTGTTTTTGAGTTTTGCTATTATCCTGGTTCTCTGGAATGATAAAGCCATTACATTAAATGTTTACACTATCAGGGGGAAGCAACTCTGCTATTTTTATGTACACCTCCCTTTTTCATGGGAATCAACCAAGAAAAGAATTGCTCCCACATGAGCAAATTCTTTCCCTTCTGATTGGTTGGTTATCGATTTGATGCTTAACGTCCACGGTAAACAACTAAGGTCATGTCGGGACGGTCAGTTAACTTAACCACACTATTCCTGGGCAGGCTTAGACCTCCTAAGCGGTTAACCAGTACTAAGTGCACATACTTTCGCCAGTAACTGACAACTGCCCTTCTTGAATCAGCGGAAGGAGAAACGAAAGTATGTGGCCAGACCGGGATTCGAACCCAGGACCTCTGACTTACGTGTCAGGTGCCCTACCGATTGCGCTGCCCGGCCCGGCACACTATCAGGGGGAAGCAACTCTGCTATTTTTATGTACGACTCCCTTTTCCATACGGATCAATCAAGAAAAAAATTCCTCCCATAGGAGGAGCAAATTCTTTCCCTTCTGAGTAACCCCATTTTGCAAGGGCTACGTTATCTTGGAAAGCAAACATGAATATACAAAAAATGTTTCTCTTTGTAAATACACAAAATATGTTTCTCTTTGTAAAATACACAAAATATGTTTCTCTGTGTAAGTACATGTACACAAAATAAGTTTCTCTTTGTAAATACACACTCTGTTTCTCTTTGTAACCACACAAAATATGTTTCTCTTTGTAAATATACAAAATATGTTTCTCTTTGTAAGTACACAAAATATGTTTCTCTTTGTAAATACACAAAGTATGTTTTTATTTGTAAACACACATATGTTTCTCGTTGTAAAAATGGTACACAAAATATGTTTCTCTTTGTAAATACACAAAGTATGTTTTTCTTTGTAAACACACAAAATATGTTTCTCGTTGTAAAAATGGTAGACAAACATGGAGGAATACCCGCTAACTCTGAGCGTTTTTAAGCAAAACTGTGACTTTTACTAATACTTCTTCATTACAGCATGTCACTATAATTTTTGGTGCTGGATAAATCTGGCTGAACTCTGACCTCCAATAATTTGAAGCATTTGCAAGAGAGTTAACATTGTAAATCTGTTTATAAAACACTCACCTCACAACTTTGTTTACTTTCGCATATCCGACAAACAGGAGTTTTTATTGCTGCCTGAACAAACTCTGTGGCTGTCATTTTCATGTATTGGTCCATCAGAGTCGTTGCCAAGGAGCCACCTCGGAACAATGTGGAAACTTCATCTAAAATGCACAAATGTAGCAGAATATTCCACTGAGCTTAATAGAATAATCAGTGCTTCAGATAAGAAGGAGTATCATGTGTTGTTGTTTAACGTCCCCGGTAAACAGCTATGGTCATGTAGGGACAGTCAGTTAACCTAACCACACTATTCCTGGGCAGGCTTAGACCTTCTAAGCAGTTAACCAGTACTAAGGGCACTTACTTTCATCAGTAACTGACAACTGCCCTTCTTGAATTGAAGGAGGATCAGATAATTTAGGGATAATTTTCTGTTTTTTTGTTGTTATTTTTTCCATTAAAAAAGATAGTGTGACCTCTCATCAAAACCGTCTCGTAGAGACTGTTCTAATGAAAGAGTCATAATGTTTGTTTGTTTTTTTGTCTGACTTTGCTTTTTCCTTATTTTTATAAACAAGCTGCTTCATGCAAAAATAGGCATAACATGTTTGCCAACATCGAAGATGTGAATTGATGGATTCTAGCTAAAGCCTTTGTTTTGTGCCAGTAGATTTCATAGGGCCCATAAATGTTGTGCGCCAACAGCGAAGGCTCTGATCAGGCTGCGCATTTGCGCAGCCTGATCTGAGCCTTTGTGGGTCGCATATTGATTAAGCACAGTTTGTGTGTGTTGCCACTCAAAATTATACCAACATACATGTACCTTCTTTGGCTATGCCATAGTCGTTTATATTTTTCAACAGTATCTTGACCTGTCGTTCATGCCTGAACAGATTTAACAAAGCCTTTGCCAGTGACACTCTGTCATTCCCACAGATATCAGCAAGCGTTAGTATATGGCCAAAGTCATTCAAGATTAACTGAAAACAAAACAAAGAACATAGTGTATTGGACTGAAAATTGCCACCATTTTGCATGTTACAGCAACTTGCTGTAATTTAATTATGGCTATTACATTATACTGTCATCCTAAAACATCTTCATTAATTCTGAGAGCAAAGTCGTCAACAGCATTATTTAATCTTGAAAGTGACAAAAAAATGTCTAATTCGAGCTGCAGAACTCATTGGCTCAAATAGGCTTGGGACCATGAAAAATAGTTCCAGTCAAGGGTAGTTCTAGCCATCCAGGGTTTGTTTCTATATAAAGTAATCTCTAGGGACCGAGGAAAGAGTTCCTTAGGCAGGGTGAATGAGCCATCAGGGTTCAAGCCACTGAAGTTCTATTGTATATCATATTAAGAAGTCAAAGACTTAAGGGCAAATAGTGTAGATTCTTTTGAGGGGGCTCATTATGAGCTACCTCATCAGATTCAAAACAGTATGCAAATTCAAGTTTTTGTTTTTGGCTTTTTTTAAGGGCTACAATGTATTGTGATACATATTGAAATATATATGAGCCACGCCACAGGAAAACCAACAAAGTGGTTATGCGCCAAGCACAGATTCAGATAAGCCTGGGCATCCGCCCAGTCTGATCAGAGTCTTCGCTGTCCTCATTGAGGTAGCTTAGACCCTTAGCTACCCTTTCAGCACTTATCGAAGAGGCTGATCAAACTGGGTGGCTGCCCAGGCCGATTTGAGTCTGCGCTGGCTGCACAACAATTTGTTGGTTCTCTCCTGTCATGGCTCATATATATATATACCAAACAAAAAAAGAAACACATACAGTAATATTTTGGTATTTTCTTGGAAATTTTAAACAGCTTAAAAAAATAACTCATACAGTCTTAGAGGTAGACAATTGGACAGTTCAACCCCAAAATTTCATTTAATTGTGTCAATTCAGTACTTTGTGACGCATCCCTGAACAAGGCAGGGTTCAGTTTTAAATGTCACAGTTTCCAATAAGAGGCCATTGTCAACGATTTCATTAATGCATATTTTTCAAGCATATGGAAGGTACAGTTACTCGTCCATGCCATGATAAAGTTTGAGCAAGTTTTGAGCAGAAATACGGATTTTTAGACATTTTCTAATCATGCTATAAAAGGTAAATTAAAAGGGAAAATCTTACTGTGTGTGTTTCTTTTTTTGTTTGGTATACATTGTACTCACATCTTTTAAACTTGTGTACTGCTCCTCCGGCATGATAACTTGATGAATATACCTTGTTTTGAGTCGTATAGAGCCCATGTCACCACTTCTCACAGACCCAGGAGGTGTTGATAATGGGTACCATTTATCAACAAGCTCCGTATTTTGAAAGTCTTGCAATTCTAAATGGACACTAGCTGAAAAAAAAATGAGAAAAATGAAAACAAACTGACAGCATAAACCAGTGCTTTAATTGTAATGAGTGAGTGAAATCCGGTTTAATATCCCATCATCATGTAGGTCTTAGGAAGACAGGACCTCCCCACCACCCCCAATATGATGACTGTCGAAGATTCATATTATAGAGTTGCCAATATAAACAATCCATCTAACCAAGCCACACCAAGAATGTCACTCAAAAGTCACCTGATAGTGTATAACTAGTCAATGCAACAACTGAACACATGACATAGTCCAACAAACAAAACTGCATGTGTCCAAATCCCATAATAAGTTCCAGACCTTACCTTACAGTTAATGGAGGGATGTACACCCGTTTAAAGGAGGCTTGGTTTTAAAAAGGTGAATAAATAGTCTTAGACCCCTTAGATCATGCCAACTTTTTTCTCTGATTAGCATCTGTGGAAGGGTAGGTTTTGAGGGGTTATCCAAGAAAAACATACACTAAATATAATTTATAATTCCATAATGACCCTAAATATTTGGACAGACAGATCTGAGCAAACATTATAGACACAGATCAAACTGCTCCTAAAGGAGCAGTTTGGTCAGGGTCTACCGCTTTAGCCATTCACTAAGCATCATTTGGATGGACTAATCTGTGTAAAATCCTATTTCTAAGAATTTTCCAATAATAACTGTCCAACTTTCTGGTGTCCGAAATTTTAGGTTCATTATGGGTAGTCTTTTTTTATCAGATTCTCTTTTCTAAAGCATGTTTTTACGAGTTTTCTGGCAAACACTGAGAAAACCAACCTCTCTGACCGAACAGCATTCAGTCTATCATAATTCAGGTAAACTCAGTTTCAAAATTTTTGTTTCAATAGTAACATTCAGCATCCTACACTAACTTTAAGTTAAATATTTATAATTCTAATACTGGTTGCCTATATAGCCAATGCTAAAATCTAGTGATATATTCCGTGACACTGGTGGACTAGCGTGTCATTATTTAGCGCCATTTGGACGTCATTTTCATTTTTTTTGTCATGTCAATTTTCATTTCCATGACCTTAGATGGTGGACGTTGTCTTCTGGCATCAAAAACTAACAAAATATATGTTAACACCTTTATTACGGTCGAAGATGTTTCGGGGATTTCTTCATGTAATGGCAGAAAACTTGAAAAATATGAAGGTTACACTTGCTTTTTCATCGTTTCTTATGTGTTTGAATCGAATTTTTTTTTTTCGAAATAGATTCTTGCTAACAAATGCTTTGTTGCCCAATATATAACCGGTTGTCTCGTCAGCAAACAGCGAATATATCACTCCTGCTTCGCGCTTGTTATATATCTACTTCACGACTGACCTCCAACCAGTGACATATTTGGCAACAAATCACTGTCAGCAAGAATCTATCTCTTCAATAAATCACACTCAAAATGTGTGGGTTTTTTTTCTGTGTTTGTGGGTGTTTTCCTGTTATGCAGGCAGAATTTGGAGGCAAGGGTGGATGCTAAACAGTGAAACAAGAATTCCACAGAATGCGGTGTCTTGCCTGTCCGGGCACTGGCACAAAACAGAGCTAAAGTTAAAAACAGAATATCTGATGCAAAGTTTACATAGCAGCCACTGCCGAAACCAGAGTTTCCCTTTTGCTAGCTGCCGGCAAATTGAAAACAGTATACCCCCCTCAAACAAGTTTGCAGGGGGGTATAAACCAGAGGACCAATGGTCCTGTAGCTCACCCGACACTTGGTCCTGGTATATATCTTAATGCTTTTATACATGTATATAGCACCAGGGCAGGGGCAGATAACCCCCCTCCCTTGGGGATTAATGTTGAGTCCCAATTCTATATACCAAGCCACAAGGTCACTGGGCCTTTGTTTCTGGACAAAGATTTCTGAAGGGTTTTTATCATATATGGGCGTGGTGGCCACCATGTTCATGTGACCATGACCATCTGAACAAACTTTGATTTCTTTGACCCAGTATAAAAGCTCCATATGAAATACAGTAATCATTTGTATAAACTATGATGGGCCTGAGTGCCCAATGCTACATACCGGTACCAAGTTTCAAGGTTATAGACTTTTCGGTTCTCGAGAAAAAGACGTTTGAAGAGTTTTTACCATATATGGGCATGGTGGCCATCTTGGTCAAGTGACCAAGACCATCTGAACAAACTATGGTTCCTTTAAGTCGGTGAAGCTCCATGTGAAATATGTCTTCAATTGACCCCAGTGGCCTCTGAGAAGATGTTTGAAAATGTTGACGGGTGACAGAAACTCAATGACCTTGTACAAAAGTCAAAGAATGACCTTGACCTTTAACAACAAAATATCTTCATCTGGTCATTTAGTCAACCATATACACCAAATATTGTACCTTAGACTTAAATAGTTTCTGAAAAATCCACTGTTTAAGCATTTTCCCATATAAAAGCCTACATAATGTACCAAAGTTGACAGTGTCATAAATTAGGTCAAGGTCAACGCACGATCATTTGTACAAACTATGATGGGCTTGAGTGCCCAAAGCTACATACCAAGTTTCAAGGTCATACGCCTTTTGGTTCTGGAGAAGAAGATTTTGAAGGGTTTTTACCGTATACGGGCATGGCGGCCATCTTGGTCAAGATCCTGAGAACAAACTTTTATTCCCCGATCACACTTAGACTCCATATGAAATTTTGCTTCAATCAGACCAGTGGTTTCAGAGGAAAAGATGTTTTGAAAATCTTGATGACGGACAGACCGACAAACTGATCTTGACCTTCAGTGACATAATAGCTTCATCTGGTCATTTAGTTGACCATATATACACCACATATTGTACCTTAGACTTAAATAGTTTCTGAGAAATCCACTGTATAAGTGTTTTCCCATAGAAAAGCCTAACATACCAAAGTTGACCATGTCGTAAATTAGGTCAAGGCCAATGCAAGGTCATTATTTGTATAAACTATGATGGGCTCGCATGCTCGATGCTACATACCAAGTTTCAAGATCATAGGCCCTTTGGTTCTGGAGAAGAAGATTTTCGAAGGGTTTTTACCATATATGGGCATGGAGGCCATCTTGGTCATGTGACCCAAACCCCGGGTATAAACTTTTATTCCCCGATCACACTGAGACACCATATGAAATTTGGCTTCAATCTCCCCAGTAGTTTCAGAGGAGAAGATGTTTGAAAATCTTGATGACGGACAGACCGACAAAATGACCTTGACCTTCAGTGACATAATATCTTCATCTGGTCATTTAGTTGACCATATATACCACATATTGTACCTTAGACGTAAATAGTTTCTGAGAAATCCACTATATAAGCGTTTTCCCATATAAAAGCCTAACATACAAACGTTGACCATGTCGTTAATTAGGTCAAGGTCAACGCAAGGTCATCATTTGTACAAAGTAAGATGGGCTCCAATGCCCAAAGCTACATACCAAGTTTCAAGGTCATAGGCCTTTTGGTTCTGGAGAAGAAGATTTTTGAAAGTTTTTTACCATATATGGGCATGGCAGCCATCTTGGTCATGTGACCCAGACCCCGGGTATAAACTTTTGTTCCCCCATCCCACTGAGACTCCATACGAAATTTTGCTTCAATCACCCCAGTGGTTTCAGGGGAGAAGATGTTTGAAAATCTTGACGACCGATGGTCCGACGGAATGACCTTGACCTTCAGTGACATGATATCTTCATCTGGTCATTTAGTCGACCATGTATACAACATATTGTACCTTAGACTTAAATAGATTCCGAGAAATCCACTGTTTAAGCATTTGCCCATATAAAAGCCTAACGTACCAAAATTGACCATGCCATAAATTAGGTCAAGGTTAATGCAAGGTCATCATTTGTATAAACTATGTTGGGCCCACATGCCTGATGCTACATACCAAGTTTCAAGGTCATAGGCCTTTTGGTTCTGGAGAAGAAGATTTTTGAAGGATTTTTACCATATATGTGTGTGGCGGCCATCTTAGTCATGTGACCCAGATACCGCGAACAAACTTTCGTTTCCCCAACCCATGGAGGCTGCATATGAAATTTTGCTTCAATCGGCCCAGTGGTTTCAGAGGAGAAGATGTTTGAAAATCTTGACGACGGATGGTCCGACGGAATGACCTTGACCTTTCGTGACATAATATCTTCATCTGGTCATTTAGTCAACCATGTATACCAAGTATTAAATCTTAGAATTAAATAGTTTCTGAGAAATCCACTGTTTAAGCCTTTTCCCATATAAAAGCCTAACGTACCAAAATTGACCATACCGTAAATTAGGTCAAGGTCAAAGCAAGGTCATGATTTGTACAAACTATGATGGGCCAGCACGCCCGATGCTACATACCAAGTTTCAAGGTCATAGGCCTTTTGGTTCTGGAGAAGAAGATTTTTGAAGGGTTTTTACCATATATGGGCGTGGCGGCCATCTTGGTCATGTGACCCAGATACCGCGAACAAACTTTCGTTTTCCCAACCCATGGAGGCTGCATATGAAATTTTGCTTCAATCGGCCCAGTGGTTTCAGAGGAGAAGATGTTTGAAAATCTTGACGACGGATGGTCCGACGGAATGACCTTGACCTTTCGTGACATAATACCTTCATCTGGTCATTTAGTCAACCATGTATACCAAGTATTAAATCTTAGAATTAAATAGTTTCTGAGAAATCCACTGTTTAAGCCTTTTCCCATATAAAAGCCTAACGTACCAAAATTGACCATACCGTAAATTAGGTCAAGGTCAAAGCAAGGTCATGATTTGTACAAACTATGATGGGCCAGCACGCCCGATGCTACATACCAAGTTTCGAGGTCATAGGCCTTTTGGTTCTGGAGAAGAAGATTTTTGAAGGGTTTTTACCATATATGGGCGTGGCGGCCATCTTGGTCATGTGACCCAGATACCGCGAACAAACTTTCGTTCCCCCAACCTAGGTAGGCTCCATATGAAATATGGCTTCAATCGGCCCAGTGGTTTCAGAGGAGAAGATGTTTGAAAATGTTGACGACGGACGGACGACAGATGCCTGGCTATACTATAAGCTCACCTATGAGCCTAAAGGCTCAGGTGAGCTAAAAAAGAAAGGTGTGACCTTAACTTACCTATTTCCTTATCTTTTGAGCGTGCACTGTGGCTATATAATCTAATTGTAAAATATTTAACATCACCAGGTATGTCACTGCAACAAAAGAACAATATTATAACACTCACTGTATTCAAATGTAAATACAGTCAACTCTCGGTATCTCAAAGTCAAATTTTCAGCTCACACTACTAATATCTCATAGAAAATTTTCTGGTATCAGAAAATTTACTTTGAGATATCAGTAGTTTGAGATAAGAGGAGTTGAAATGTAAATAAAAATAGGAAATGTGTTCTTTGATACAAGAAAATATTTTGAGATATCAATGTTTGAGATATCAGGAGCTGACTGTAGATCCCATCCATGCTACTCCAAGATATGAGCTTCGACACGACAAACATACAAAGTGGCATGTGCATCCAGCCCGGTCTGATCAGAGTCTTTGCTGTTGTCATGGCCCTAGCTTATGCCCTTAGCTACCCTTTAAGCACACAGCGAAGACTCTGTTCAGACTGGGCAGATGCCCAGGCTGATCTGAGTCTTCTCAGGGCGCACATGCCACTTTGTTCGTTTTGTTGTGCTGCAGCTCGAAGTCAATCAGGAAACTCTACAAAAGTTTACACTAACAGAAAAAGGAGATGCAGGAATACTTTTGAGGCAGCGGCTGATGACAATGCTGCCGCTGCCTCAAAAGTATGCCTGCGTCTCCTTTTCTCTTAGTTGCAGGCAAGTCAAGAAGAATTCCGTGAAAGGGGGTGTCTCAAATGTCTAATACAAAGCTAACAAGAAAACTTCACTGAAGTTTAAGCCCTCAACACTGATGACACCAGCAAAGCAATATCTAGTCACATGTGTGTTGTGCGTTATTGTTTAACGTTCACAATAAACAGCTATGGTCATGTCCCGACTGTCAGTTAACCTAACCACACTATTCCTGGGCAGGCTTAGACATCCTACGCGGTTAACCAGTACTAAGTGCACTTACTTTCACCAGTAACTGACAACTGCCCTGCTTGAACCAGGGGAAGAAGAAATGAAAGTAAGTGGCCGGACCGGGTATCAAACCCAAGACCTCTGGCTAATAAGTCAGACGCCCTACCAATTGCGCTACACGGCCCGGCCCCTCAGATTAGATTTTCCTATCCTTCCATGGACACTCATAATGTATTCTTATAATCCAGAGGCTACAGAAAATTCCCTAACTTGGCCAGGATCAAACCCATCACCTCTAGACTACCAGTCCAGAGTTTCCCTCTCTGTGTTCCAAATATGGTGGAACTTTGAAAATAATGCCTGGACATTTTTTCTTATTTCTCATGGGAAATATATCGTAAAGATAGCATCCTGCAATATATACTTCAGACTTCAGAGTAATCTCCATTGGATGTATATCTTCAGATTAACACTTAAACCCATTCCATTTGGAATACCCCTTTAGGGGTATCTGGGCAAACAGTTTGGATCCAGATCAGGCCCCACAAACGTGTGGCCTGATCTGAGATCCAAACTGTTTGCTGCCTAGACATCATTTCTACATGAGTTAGTTAGACCAATATTGTCAAAATATTCTTGATTTTTTATGCTGACGACAATTTCAGCAGACGACAAAAATAACCAGAATTGGTTTAAGTGTCAAGAGACGAAAACAACTGAATTTGAAATCAGCGCAGAGATTGATGAGGTGGCTCAGTATGAGCCAACTCATCTAGATCTACACTGTTTGCCCTCTAGCCTTTGAATTCTCAATGTGATATAGCTTTGATAAAACATTTTTTGAAATTTTGAAGACAAAAATTTTGTCGTCTGCTTTTTGGCACTTAAAGGGTTAACATAATAACAACCTACTAACTCTAAAGTAAAATCCTCTCCCCAGAATAAACTATTTGTATCCACACTTTGTGTCCGACACACTTTAATGTCATTTAACGTGAGATAACAAAACAAATGAGACAGACGATTCAGTACTGGTCTACACTCTACAATTCCGACTGAAAGACTACGTAGTTCCTTTAATGCTGCCGTTGACCTCTTTAATATTCGTGTGATCTGCGTATTCACACAGTGCTCCTTGAGGACGTTTATCCATGCCTGAAAATATAGAATAAGCAATAATTATCAGAGGTAAATGCAGCCCACCATCAGGGTTCTTGCAAAACTAAGACCTCAGAATTTCCTGTCAACTTTGGACCAGCAAAATGCGAGACCTTCTGCTTTTTCGGCATCAGAGGCATTTTCTTAGAGCTCCTTATAGGAGGGCCTACTGAGAATAATTCAAAAGATATTTTTCTTATTTCTCAACGAAAACATATGTTGTGACTTCTCATTATAAGCGTCTCGGCGAGATGGTTCTAATGTGGGGTCACAAGGTATGTTTTTATGGAAAAATATGAAAAGAAAAGTTATCTCTACAAAATCCCTGTTACCCCTTCTTATCTGGAGCACTGGTTATCTTGTTTAGCTCTTGACATAACTATGCATAGAAGGATGATATGCACTGTTTGCAGAATTTTTGTTACAGATTTTTGTCCCCAATTGCTTTTGAAAGATGCAATATAGGACTCCATGGAAGCGTAAGGGATTTCTATCACATCTGCATTAGCTGAATTTTCATTCATCCATTCATCAGTCATTCCATTCCATTCGTCCATCTGTCCACACTTCATGTCAACACTTACATTAAATCCAAGTCGGGGATGTATCAGAGGGATAATCCCACAAACTCATTTGAGCCGCGACACGAGAAAACCAACAATGTGGTTGTGCCCCCAGGACAGACTCAGATCAGCCTGGGCATCCGCCCAGTTTGATCAGACTCTTTATTAAGTGCTCAAAGGGTAGCTAAGGGTCTAAGTTACCTCCATGCGGACAGCGAAGACTCTGATCAGACTGGGCGGATGCCCAGGCTGATCTGAGTCTGCGCTGGGCGCACACCTACATAGTTGGTTTTGTCGTGTCGCGGCTCATTTTTGTCTTTTCTGACTCTGGACCCCGTTTTCATGTCAATTTGCCTGTATTTACATCAACCTTATCTATGTCCTGATCCAACAGGTGGATTTCCACCAAAGTGAAGCACACCATGAGGGAGTTTACCTTTAAAACTGATCTCATTTAGATCTACAGTGTTTGCAAATTGTAATGTTTGAATTCTAAATATGCTATAGCTTGAATGAAACTTTTTTTTTTAAATTTTGCAGATGTAGATTTGGTTTTCTGCTGTTTTAGCACTTTCAGAGTTATGACTGCTATAGTATAGTTATTGAATAAATCTGAAATTTCCACACAAAGGTAATATGATTTTTTTTTAATTTTGCAGACATCAATTTCTTCTTTTGCTTTTTACCACTACAGGGTTAAGATGGCAAAGTATACTTACATTAATTACATCTGTACTTCCAGACAAAATTAATGTGGAACTTTTTTTACATTTTGCTGGCGTACTTTTTGCCGTCTGCTTTTTTAGCAGTTTAAGGGTTATGACAGCAACAGTATACTTACATTAAATACATCTGTAATTTCCGCACAAAGGTAATATATCTGAACTTGCTGGAAAGCATTGGTCACCAGTTGAAAACAGTTGGGCCTGAAATTAAGGGAGAAAACTCAAAGTGAATAACAGTTTCATTAGGTTCACTTCAATACTTACAGAGATATACTCCTCACAAGCAAAATACTGGAAGGAAGCCAACTCCGTAATTACACAAGCGTGACAGACAAACATACAGATGGAAGGGACGAAAGAAAGACAAAGCGGTGACTATATGCTTATCCTTCAGGGAGCATAAAAATTTTATGTCTCTCTAGGCATGGGCTCATCTCTAATAGAATACAGTAAATGCATACCTGCCAAAAAAGCTGTCATCTACTGGGTAAAGCTCACTGTAGTTCAGATCTATTAAACCTTTGGACTTGGATCGCTGAAAAACAACAAAATACACTTGTATGTGCCTGCATAATAATTCTGGAAGTTGACATCCTGTGCTATCCAAAAAATATAGTTTAAAGTTTGGCTGGTTGGTTGTTTTAGGTTTAAACGGCTCTTTGAGACACTATTTCAGTCTTTACTAAGCCGTCTCCCAAAAGAGGAAGAAAGAAAAGATATGATAGGCAAGAGAAACAATGTCCGAACCCCCACCCACACCTACTGCAAGCACAGTAGGCAAATGCCTTACTTTTATCCACATTAGTAGGACGCCCCGGCACTGAAAGTTACCCAGCACCCTCGCCCAACCGCAACCAACCCTATAAAATTTGGACACTGGCTACCTTTTTCTATCTACTCATCCTGATAATTTATGAAAAGTAGGGGTGTAACAATACATCGGACTATCGATATATTGCAATAGTGACACTGGCAATAGTCACTATCGATAGGGAAAGCTGCAATATCAATACTATCGGCAATAGTGTTTCCAATATCGCAATAGTTTCAATAGTTTCTAGACATGCATCTTTTCCTTGAAAGAAGTATTTTAACTGAAAGAATATTAGGAAAGGATGTGTTTTAGCTTGTATTGGATTTCAAAGGATGGAAAATATAACATTTTCTTGTTATATTGTGCCAAATGTGAAATGACAGTCATTAAATAATGCTTTTTCGCCACAAACTTATGTGAACAAACAAGATTTTACACATAAAAGCAGAATTTCTGGATAAGAATGCTGTCTCCAATAGTTATTGCAATGCATTGCAATAGTAACCTGCAATAGTAATAGTATTGCAATAGAGATTTCTGCAATAGTAATAGTATTGCAATAGTCATTTTGGCTTGCAATAGTCACCCCTAATGAAAAGGTGGGAAAAAATAATTGAAAGAAAAACACCCTCAATGCACTAAAGTGGGATTATCCCACTGATATATCCAAGTAAGCTGTAGGAAATCGACCTATCCTTTCCAGACAGAAATGGATTTAATGTCAGGATTCATGCAATTGTGGATGTACTGACAGACAAATGCGATGACAAACAGACAAGCGGACCCATACAGCGCATCTTGCTATAACAGGCGTGACAAAAAATATCCCATAATAATCGCCAACTAATCCCTTGTCTCCAGCCCAGCTCTCATGTGAATGAAGCATTCCTAGCTGGATGTACAGATATGCCAAATTCAAAATTAGCTTTTATAAATGCCCAAGATGTCGCAACTTTACTGTGATTGTCTACCAAGAAAAGCAACCTAAGCCATATTAAAATATACCTGTGATTCTAAATCAACCTGTGAATCTGCACACTCAGCAGTCTTCACTTTATAGATTCTCAAATCTACAGGAGTCACAGATTGTATTTGCAAATGGAAAGACTTTTGATCAGACTGCGCGGATGCGCAGGCTGATCTGAGTCTTCCCTGTTTGCTTATCATGATGTCCGTACCTTTTCTCCTGATGCTAATCACAGTAAACCTGGTTAAACATCTTACCTTCTCATTTTCAAAGAAGCAGAGCTCTCTATTGCTACCATTTAATATGAAATAGAAGTTTTTCCACCGTTTTTTGTCCTTGCCTGAAAAATAAACGTAAATTTCACTGATTAAAGTTTAACCAGAAAAAGTGCTGATGAAGTGCCCCTGCCTTTCTAACTCAAATTTAACATAAAACTTGAATGAAAATGTTGACAGATGGAAAAACAAAGAGGCGAGAGGACAGAAAGAGACAAGACCTGTCCGCGTACAGAAAGCTGGTCTGACAGTGCCATATCCCGCTTTCAATAGAAACGTTACGCTCAAACAGTTAAAATGAGGGATTATAACGTATTTAAGGATGTATGGATGACCTGCAATTCCACTTTTTTTCAACCATCATAGGATGATGTGAGTGACAATGAAAGGCCATTTATGGTTGAAAAAATTCCTGGCTCCAGTGGTAGTTGAACACAGACAACTAGTTACTACTACATTTTGATGTAGCAATATGGCTAATTATCCCTATTACCCTGTTACTCCTTCTTATCTGAAGCACTGTTACTCAGGTGTTTCAAATATTTCAAGGAAGTGCTGATAGTCTACTTACTTTTCTTGTTAAGATAACCTGTCATTTCTATCTTATCACTGCGGCCCATATGTCTCATGGGGCCTGTACTAGAGCGTATAGAGGCGTAAATATCTTCTATAGAACTCTGAGGCTGTAATTCAGCTATCTTTGCCACTTTTATTTCCGCAACGTCATGGGTATCCTATAAATGTAATAGGAATGAATTATATTTTTGTGGGTTTTATCAATGTGTAAACATCGGCAAATCATTCACAAACTGAATAAGCTTCATGTAAGTTTGCGAGTGATCTGCCAGCGTTTACACATCTATAAAATCCACAAAGATAAAATTAATTTCTTATAATTTCAAGTCTATCATTTTTATTTTTCAAGTTGTCAGCTATTCAGAGTATCTTAAAAATCACAACTTTGACAATAGTCCAAGCAGGGTTTACTGAGGTATTAATCCTGTCTTCTGTTCGCTCTTGACCAATTAAATTGAACTAAATTAGCATTAGAAATTAAAGTTGGATAGTCAAACCTACATTAGTGGCCCCTCTATTAAGCAAGCATCCTGTATTAGGCAAGCATGTATTCAGTTACCAAAACAGGGAAATACATTGAAATGTACCTGTATTAAGCAAGAACCTGTCTTAGGCAAGCAGATTTTGATTATCCCTTAATTGCTTGCTCAATACAGGTTGGACTGCAGTTGAGACCCTGATAAGATGCTGCATTCTGCAGCACCTGATCTTGGTCTGCACTGTCTGCCTTTGACCCTTTATATAACACTAAGCTTTCATGGGTGAAGGATATATGACATTAAAATACTTGCCCGACAAACTGCATTATTCAGAGTGTAACCTTCTACTATTTCTTCTTTCTTGTACCGTCTTATAATTGCGTCGAGACTGCAGCATAAAGAAACAGAACATACAAAGATCAGCTAATGAAACCAAACTTTGTTGATAAAACCCTACAGACCTCTAGATAAGAGGGAGTATCTGGTGATAATTAGGGATAATTTTTGTTAATTCTGCATAAAAACATATGTTATGACCCCTCATCTGGACCGTCTCGACAAGACGGTTCAGATGAGGGGCCACAACATATGGTTATAACTAGAATTGTTTTTCTACGAAAAAACAGAATGTCTCCCCCCTTTTTGATGTCAAAAGGATCAGTCATTAAGACAACAAGGGAAAAACAATATGTTTCCCTACCCTGAAGCAGGGATTCATAATAAGTAAAAAGTATAAATGCAAGAGTTATAGTTGTTATGCTCTGCATGTCATGTAATGTTGACTGATATTCATATTTAGTTTGTGTCAAAAAATATAAATGCAAGAGTTACAGTGCTCTGCATGTCGTCTATTTATATGTTGACTGATATTTGTACGAAGTTTCATGAATATAGCTTAAACGGTTTTCAAGTTATAGAGCTTAGACGATTGAGACACAATTTTGTGAATGACAAAGTTCCAAGGGAAATAACTCAAATAGTATAAATGCTATGCTCTGCAGGTTGTCTAGAGTTGACTGACATTTGTATGAAGTTTCGTGAATATAGCTTGTCCGGTTTTCAAGTAATAAAGCGATTGAGACACGATTTTGTGCCTGACAAAGGTCCAAGGGAAATAACTCAAGAAGTATAAATGCAAGAGTTATGGTTCTTGCACTATGCAATTCTTCTAATGTTGATAGATATTTGTATGAAGTTTTGTGAATATAGCTTGAATGGTTTTCAAGTTATAGAGCAGACACGACTGAGACACGATTTTGTGACTGACAAAGTTCTAAGGATAATAACTCAAAATAGTATAAATGCTAAAGTTATGGTTCTTGCATTCTGCATGTCGTCTGATGTTGATTGATATTTGTATGAACTTTCATGAATATAGCTTGAATGGTTTTAAAGTTATAGACGGACTCGACTGAGACGCAATTTTGTGATGGACAAAGTTCCAAGGAAAATAACTCAAAAAGTATAAATGCCAAAGTTACCATTTGTGCACTCCGCACATCGCCTCATGTTGATTGATATTTGTATGAAGTTTTGTGAATAAAGCTTGAGCAGTTTTCAAGTTATAGAGCGGACACAATTGAAACACAATTTTGTGATGGACTAAGTTCCAAGGGAAATAACTCAAAAAGTATAAAAGCCAGGGTTACTATTCTTGCACTCTGCACGTCACATTTATATGAAGTTTCGCGAATATAGCATGAGCGGTTTTCAAGTTGAAGAACGGACACGATTGAAACACAATTTTGTGATGGACTAAGTTCCAAGGGAAATAACTCAAAAAGTATAAATGCCAGAGTTACCATTCTTGCACTCTGCACGTTGTCTCATGTTGATTGATATTTATATGAAGTTTCGCGAATGCAGCTTGAGCGGTTTTCAAGTTATAGAACGGACACGATTGAAACACAATTTTGTGATGGACTAAGTTCCAAGGGAAATAACTCAAAAAGTATAAATGCAAGAGTTACCATTCTTGCACTCTGCAAGCGTCTCATGTTGATTGATATTTATATGAAGTTTCGCGAATATAGCTGGAGCAGTTTTCAAGTTATAGATCGGACACGATTTGTGAGACGGACAGACGCCCGGGGAAAAACAATATGTCTCCCGACCCTAAAGGGGGGAGACATAATGAGGAATAAGAAAAATTATCCCTCCATATTATCTGCAAATACTCACTCTTATCCAGAGCTCTGCATAAAAGTTATAATATGAATACCGTTGAATGCAATGTCTCCCGTCTGCACATTATCACAAAACAGAGCTTAACCACAAACCTTGTTGCAAAGTTTACGCTGCTGACACCAGAAAAGTAATACTATTGGTAATTACCGATATGTTAACTATCACAATGTAGAGAACAATAATCAATTACCAGTCTGTTTTTTTTTTTTGCCTTAAAAATGTGAGAAGCTTTTGTAGTGCAAAAGTTCCTCAGACTTTTTCAGCAAACAAGACCTGTCTGCATACCTGGCCCATCACATACAAACTCTAGCGTAAAACTTGAACATTTTGCTAATGCTGACACCGACACCCGGTGTAGTGCAATAGCTCTTCCTGTACATTTGTACAGGCAAGTAAAAATGGCAGTCTGATAATCAATTTTCTTTTTAATGGCATTTAGCCTGCTAGTCAAGGTTCTGAAAAAAAAACTTATAGAAGAACTTACTCTTCAAAGTATCGTCCTCCCATGACTAGCTGACAACCCTGTTGTTCTATCTTGAAACGCTGGACAGTTTGCTTACACAGGAAGAATAACGTGTAATTTCCCGGAGAATTATCACTGGGTCGCACCAGGAAACTATTTGGTCCAGCTGGAAATGAAGAAAGAACAGTAAGGTCAAGACAGGTAAATTCGGACAGCAGGTAAATTTGGATAGTGACATTGTGTCTGTTATATGTCAGTTCTTTGGAATTAAAACAAAAGTAACTGGGCAAACAGTAAAAATCCTGACGAGACTGCTCATGATGAGCCGTCTCATCTGGATTTTCACTGTTTGCAATGGTATGTTTGAATTAACCGCTGTCCGAAGTTACCCGATTCAACCCTACAGTTGACTGGATGACTGTGTTTTACAGCTCATTCAACATATTTCAGTCATATTGGGCCAATGGAAGGGTGATTATGAAAGGCTGTGAGCCATTTGGGGTTGAAAAGAATTCTGCCTCCATTGGGATTCGAATACCAACCACTAGTTTAGGCGGCCAGTCCTTTACCAAGTTTGAGCTACCGTAGCTCCACATAACCTCTCTTGTGAACTTCATCAGAACCCTTCAGTGAGATGGCTCATAAGAGAGAGGTTGAAACCAGTGCTCTAGATAAGAGGGGTATTTGATGATAATTGAGGGATAATTTTTTCTATTTCTCATTGAAACCATATGTTGTGACCCCTCATCTGAACCGTCTCGTCTAGATGGTTCAGACGAGAGGTCACAACATACGTTTTTATGTAGAATTAACAAAAATTATCCCTACTTATCACTAATACTCCCTCTTATCTAAAGCTCTGGTTGAGACCACTCATAAGCATGGTTTTTTACCCCTCATAAACTCATAACTATCTTAAAGAGACAGTTGTAATGAGGGTGCACAACCTATGTATTTATCTAAACACAGGTTGTGCACCCTCATACCTGTTTTGACCCTCATTGCAACCGTCTCAGAGAGACAGTTCTTACTAGGAGTCACAACCTATGCATTATGGATAATTAAGGGAAATTATCCCGAACTTTTCATCAATTAATCCTCATCTAGAGCATCGGAATGAAATCCATGTTCCACATAAACAGATGGCTGGATAGGTGATTTCCAGTTTTACAGCTCTTTAACAAAAAGTCTGAAAATGTCCTGCTGCTAATGTAAGGAACATATTGCTAATGACAGATGGAAGTTTCTTTTATGAGCCGAAAGCGTATCTTGTATATAATGAATTGGGAGAATGGTTTGTCAAAAAAGAATTCAGCAGGGTCTAGTTGTTCAAAGCAAGGTTAGCTTAATGGGGTCATTGTTTAGTCTTAATATACTCACAAAATCAATTGCGGTAATATTTTCTGCCAAAAAAATTGTGAAAGCTTTTGCACTGCAAAAGCTTCTCACAATTCTTTGGCAAAAAAATGGCAGTTTTTTTGCTTCCAATAATTTGAAAACTTAACGTCTTGTTAACTACATGTAACAACATCATTAGGTTTGAACAACTGGGCAGAGAATGCTATGACTCACCTGTGTGCCTGCTGTCAGAAACAGGCCCCAAAACTACTAACAGAGCAAAACTGGCTGCCAAAACTGGAAAAGCAATACCTAGGCTACGTCTCCCTTTCAGCTAGCCACAAGAAGTGTATCCACTCACAATAAATGTGCAAAAATAGAAAGATAACTCATGATTTTATGTCCTTTTTAGCAGTATTTCAGTCATATAACAATGATAATGATGACAGAGTGATAATGAAAGGCTGTGTGTAATGGATGGATGGCTGGATGACTCACAATTTCATGTTCTGTTTGACAGTATTTCAGACATATCAGGACAATGGGTGGTGATAATGAAAGGTTGTGTGCAATAGAACCCTGTCTATGATTGAGAAGATTCCCGCCTACAGCATGGCTCAAACCCAGGACTGCTGGATCTGCAGGCAAGCCCTTAACCTTCTGAGTACTGGGGCCGTATTCATAAAATGACTTAAGTGGTTGCTATGCTGTTGCTAAGGCTAAATTTCTTTGAAGGGAATTCCCTACAACTATGCAATTTGCTCTGGAGGAACAGTCTTACAAAGACTGTTCCTCCAGACCAAATTTCATAGTTGTAGGAAATCTCCTTTATAGATATTTAGCCTTAGCAACCGCATAGCAACGACTTAAGTGGCTTTATGAATACGGCCCCTGGTGCTCCTGTACAGAAACTAATTCCTACCTTGTTTTAATTTGGTTACCGCTACATCTTTGGTAATATCACCATGGAAATATGGTAAACTTCTCACAGGATCAATATGACCATTCTGTAAATACAGTAAAATTACAGTGCTCCAGGTAAGAAGGAATAGCAGGGATAATTTAGGGACCATTTTCTTTAAAAACATATGAGCCACGACACGAGAAAATCAACAAAGTGGCTGTGCACCCAGTGCAGACTCAGATCAGCCTGGGCATCTGCCTAGTTTGATCAGACTCTTTGCTATTAAAGCGCTCAAAGGGTAGCTAAGGGTCTAAACTACCTTCATGCAGACAGGAAAGACTCTGATCAGACTGGGTGGATGCCCAGGCTGATCTGAGTCTGCGCTGGGCGCACAACCACTATGCTGGTTTTCTCGTGTCACGGCTCATATGTTGTGATCCCTCATTAGAACCTTCTCACCCAGACAGCTCTGAGCTCTGAAGTTATTTTTAAAATTAGGATCACAAGGTCAATATGACTATTCTGTAAATACAGAAAAATTTAAGTGTCCCAGAAAAGAAGGAATAACAGGGATAATTTAGGAATATATATGCCTAAAAACATTATATGACCCCTTGTTAGAACCGACTAGCCATGAGGGTTCAAATAAAGGATCAAACACGACTTTTCATGCATTTATGTTCGGCAAGTCCCGTAGGAGATGTCTTCAAAACAAAATAAGAAAAATATCTCCGAATTATCCTCCAAAAAACCCATCTTATCTGGATGTCTGTCCTTTGTCAGAACTTATATCTGGGCCTTTGATTCATCTACAGATTTAACCATTTACAATGCCAATTATAACTAGGAGACAAATTCAATATAAACAATTATGAGGACAAGATTTTGCAAAAGTATGACACACAAACTGATTATGCAACAATTTTTAATGCTGCATGAGTTGCTGCATGATTTGCATAAATCAAATTGATGACTGCTGATGACACCTTTATCTATTTCATTCAAAGCCACTTTTGAAGCAGTGATTATGACTACCATATTCAACTTTTAACATAGCACCATGTAATTACAATCACAATGCTGAACCAAAAACTGAAGCCGCAAAACTTACCGTCTATGCAGTATATGGCAATGAGATTTGCCTTTTATTCCTTTGTATTTAAATTTTAACTGAAGCCAAGGCATGATAATCCAAAGTAGCATTATAATATTATAAACAGTGTTATTATATACCTATCAATGATTCACCCTTTGAACTGCCTGTTTTCTGGCTCTCTGATACACACAGTATCCGAACTACATGTACAATCTCTTCCGGTTTTCATAGCGTTGAATCTAGAGTACAAACATTCGCTTACCAGTAGTCGGAAATCATTATGTTTTGAGATTTTATCCGGAATCTGCTGCGTCATTTATAGCTATTCAGCTTCGAAAATGTAAAGAGGTAAGTTTAATATAATTTGCTCTTCAGTCCTTTACTTTATTACCCTGTACAATGTCGTGTATGGGTGGGTAGTAATTGGTACAGTGTTCAAATCGCCCTTGGCTTGATTCTTAAACCATTTTGAGCATTTTCTTACATGTTTTATAAAAAATCTTTAGAATAAACGGAAGGCGTTATCAATCTACAGTTTGTTAGTTTTGATAAAAGAATGATAGCTAAGTTTTGCACGACACAATCTCGTGTTAAATTAAGCTGTTCGGAAAAAAAAATCTGCGACGGCAAGGAGTTTTTCATTGTACAGGGCAATAAAGTAAAAGACCGAAGAGAAAATTATATTAAACTTACCTCTTTACATTTTCGAAGCTGAATAACTATAAATGACGCAGTAGATTCCGGATAAAAACTGAAAACATAATGATTTCCGGCTACTGGTTATACGCGAATTTTGTACTCTCGATTCAACGCTATGAAAACCGGAAGAGAGGGTACAGTGCGTTCGGATACTGTGATACAGAAACCCATATCAAACTGACGTTTTCTAAATCTGTATCACTATCCCTTAAAACGAGGCTATGTCTGAGTTCAAACTTCAGGCATGTCATTTTTTAACATGAATCGTAGAAACGAGAACCAGAGAAACGGGACTAGTGATGTAACATCAACAAACACAGGAACACGTCAAAAGGCATTCCTCGATAGCTCTGTCGGTAGCATTTGTCTCAAGTATTGCTACAGACCTCTGCTGCACAAGTTCGATGGGTCAATGCGTTAGTGCTGGCAAGGAATAAAATAAACAAATTATTATAACAGTAACCTGATCTGGTGTACACAAGCGTCTCCGGTAATTCGATGGTATGAGCTCATCCACTCGATGTGATACATTACGCCAAATCAAGTTAGTATTATAATAATGTATATTTATTGTCACTTTCTACTGTACCCCCTAACAGACTTCATAAGCCGGGAATACATTAAGGTATGTGTAAAAGGGCAAAAACTATGGACATTTGAGAATTAGAATTAACAAACAACCATTTCTATTATGTGCTTGAATGCTGAGACAATTGGACATCTAAAGGTGATTAATTTTCCATTTGGGACAAATGGAAAATTAATTATTTTAAGATGGCACAATACTAAAGCATTTTAAAGAATGTTTGTTTACCCATACCAGATCTTCCACGAGTTCCTCGTAAACCTGCCCCTCCTCTCCTGTCCTCTGAGACACTACCCACAGCCAGCCGTCACCCATCTCATTGTTCACTACAAAGACGTCGTCCTTCTCAAAACTGAAAGGAAATCAAAGACATTACTTGGGGTTTTAAGGACTAAACAGTATGTAGATTTAGATTTCTACTTGGTTTGCTTGTCTCAGGACAAGCGTCACAGTATTTCAGATAAGAAAGGGTACCGGTAACACAGTAATTTAGAGACAATTTTCCATATTTCTTCATAATCAGAATTCCATGGAAAGCGGTGTCTTACCTGTCTGCACACTGATATAAAACAGAGCTAAACGAGAAGACCAACAAAAAGTTTACGATGAGGACAACAACGGAAAAGTAATACCTTATGTCTTGCGTCAGCTAGTTGCAGGCCAAACAAAAACATACATCATGACCTCACATTAGCACCATCTCACTTAGGTGATTCTAATGAGGTGTCACAATATGCTTTGTTGGGAAATAAGAAAAATCATCACAATTCCACTTTTTTATCTGAAGCTCTGGTATAGCATGTTTTTTGACTTGCTCTTCATGAAAATCTTGACAGGGTTGCCACTTATCCACTACTTTAAAATTCCCTGACTTTTCCCTGATTTTCCCTTGACTTTTTTACCGTTTTCAATACCCTTTTACAGACCTAAAAGTTGATTTAACAATGCTAATTGTATCACTTAAAAATCGGGGGTTACTCTTAAAGGGAAGAATTTGCTCCCCAAGGGAGCAAATTCTTTCCATTAAGAGTAGCCCCCAACTAGAAATGTTAGTTGACAAAAAAAGATATCCCTCCACCTGCGCTTTCTCAGCAGTATCATTTTTCCTAAAAGTTGCCAAGTTATGACCTCCTGTGTCCTTGAAAATAGGGTTAAGGTCACCAAAAGTTAATCAGTTCTTTTCCAACTCTGTATTATACACTTGTCTCTGTTTGGTCATAAACCATCAATCCCTTCAGGAGATATGGTGCCGACAAGCCATTTTTAAACATTTTTGACCTTCTGTGACTTTGAAAATGAGGTCAAGGTCACCAAAATCTAAGCAATTATTCCTCCACCCAATAATGTATGTGTGCCAGTTGCATTAAAATCCATTTATCCCCTCAGGAGATAGAGTGCAGACAAGAAGTTACTTGGACACCGACGCCGACGGGATCCACACCAGTTGTTCAAAACACAGTCGTTAGTCAAGAAATTGTTAAGACTTCTAGTGCACATAAGATCAAGTGTGCTAATATTTTTTGTTAAAAGCGAGAAGCTTTTGCACTGCAAAACTTTGTTAGTTTTGAAAAACTGGGCCCAGTTTTACTGGAGCTTTGAAAATTATCATCACATCCAACATCTTTCCTCCTAAATTTTAACAGTGGGGTACATTTTCAGCGAAACAGCTCTATCAATTCTTTTTTTTTTATTTAATTAATGCCCCCTTCACTCAGTTGCTCCCCTTCTGAAAGGTTTTCATCTACCAGGGAACCAAACAGGGAGTCACACAATTTGATTCCCTTTGAAGAAAATGGCGAAAACCCATTCAAGTAACTGTAGACAATGGGACAAGGATAACATGGAACGAGGTGTCTCGCCTGTCTGGTAAATGTCACAAAACAGAGCTACAGTACAGCCGTCGACATCTTTCTATCAATCGCGCCTCGCCGCGTCTCTCCACGACAAATTCGCGCCGAGAAGCGTGGAAAAATCGAGGGCACGTCGTGGGTTTAGCGCGGCGAGGAGTGGCGCGGAGAGGGCGTGGCGCGGCGCGGCGCGGCGTGGAGCGGTAGATGCCGCGTGATCCTCTACCCGACTGGTAGTGGATCGCGGGAAACCGCGTTATAGGCGCGAAAAAGATTAACGACTACCTTACACAGAAGCTACAAATTGCAATGCCAATACACAATTCAACAGGTTTGTGTATTGTATACAACTGTCAGAATAAGATTCATGTTTCTATTATTCAGTCTTTTTCGTTAATTATTCGGTACCAAAATATTGCAGTTTTTTGTATGTTTACCTTTTTTTAATCAGATACTATATGGAAAACCCCTTATGTTAATTGCTTTTTTTAAACACGTCCGAGAACTGTATGCACAATGGCCAGGGGTATATTTTTTCACGACGCTATTCCGTCGCAGTACATGTACATGTACCATTCAGAACTTATACTTTGATACCTGGTACTGGATAGACGAATTAAATAGTCCTATAACATATTTTCAGGCCAGGCTGTGCACACAGTTGTGCAGGACTCTTATCACAATGCGCTCTGTAAACCCGAGCAGTGTACATGTAGGTGGGAACTCGGGGTCAGTTTCCTGATCAGACTGCGCACACAGTTTACGGTGTTCAAATATCAACTGGTTATTAAGCAGACGATCTGCATATCTTCGTAATCAGACCGGACCATCGTTTTCTGGTATCAACTTCTACTTTAGACATTTAAACCTGTTTTTCTCTCTCTGTTTCGCACGCGCAGGCCCTTTCCAAACTGCGCAGACGTTTGCCGGTATCAAGTTCAAGGCTTTTCGCTAACACCCTAAACTGCCATTTGCGCAGCTGATATGTGCTTGTCTTATTAAGGCTACCCGATAAGACTACGCAGACGTATTCCGGTAGCAAGAGCTACGCCAGCATGTACACAGCTTTAAATCGACGTTGATTCAACGTCATGTGTTTATGCCCAGCACATTCACTTAGCCTCTAATTTCTCTGTTGTGATTAAACCAGCTTTTATTTTTTTTTCGGCACTCGGACGATCTCGATCTGGCAGACTTGGCAGACTTCCCGCAGACTGACTTGAGTCTTCTTGTTCACACATTACGATTTAACATTCAGTGTCAGCTTCAGAACCCCATCTCTCTTTTTCTTTCTCTTTCTCCCCCATTTACCCGTGAAAAAAAACTTGGAATCTCTTTCATACTCTCCAGACTGCGGAAATCTGCACGTGCTCAGATCATCAGTGAAGATACACAACAGGTAAATGCGCACGAAATAAACACACAGAAGGAAACAAATGGAAACGATTCTACATCATGTACAAAGTGAGGATTCGGGTCGGTCCGTGCAGGCAGCTGACTGCTTTGAGTATTTATGGTCGGCCAGCACAAAAATCGACTTATCGTCGGACCCTTTTTGACATCCTGAGCCTCCTACTGTAGTAGAAATTAGGACAAGCCAGATCAGCATATATATATATACATGTATACGTCAATCATTATGATTTTTTTTCATCAACTATTAAATGTGGCGTGCCTTTAGTTGATCCGGACCTTTGCCAATTTATGGGTTTTTAAAAGTGCACCGAGATGGACTAAGACAAACACGCACGAACACGCACACTATTGTCGCCAAGTGTTTTGCTACACAAAGTATCTGACTCGCACGTAATTACTCTAAATACTGGGGTAAAAGAGTCTATGCGAAGAGCGTAGATCCTGATCACACTGCGCCTTAGGCAAGGTGTCATCCCATTTAATCATAAGTGTTCTTCAAGTTAGGACCCATAGAGTAACTGGTTAAATTGTCACAGTATTTAAAATGATTACGGTATAGTTGTACACAATATAAAAAGAGCTGCGCAGATACAGAGTATCATGCGCACGTACACAAACACTTTTGTAGTCTTGCTAAATATAATTTCTTCAAGATTCTGTAATTGGCACTTTTGTACGTATAATTCTTATTTGCAGGAAAAGAACGGTGTGTTTGTCGTCTTTTCTTTTTTTCTTACTGCGATTTCTCGCTACTGATGCCTCTTACCAGACCAGCGCTCAGCTCCAGACACATACATGTAGGAGTTATTACATGGTTACTGCAATGAAACTTGCGGTGTAGGTTGGTTGTTATTCTATGGACGAAGTGTGAATGCCAAAACCAGACTGCGCATGAGCGCAATCTACTCTAGGCATGCGCAGTTGTACCCATACCTCGAAATAATCATTATCTGAAAAAGGCATCGTATTACATCTGCGAACCACAAAGCCTTAGACCAGTCTGCGCACGTAAATAAAAATGATTTTGCAAAGTATGCCTTTTAGTTTATATTCTCTTGACAAACTGTGAATGCTCCAACTAGACTGCACATGAGCGCAATCTACCCTAGGCCCATACGCCGAAAAAAACGGAGACAGTGTTCTACATCTGCGAACCACATAATAATCATTGTGAATGTTTGTAAATGCACATGGTTTGATAATTGAGCCGCGACACGAGAAAACCAACAAAGTGGTTGTGGGCACAGCGCAGACTCAGATCAGCCTTGGGACCCGCCCAGTCCGATAAGAGTCTTCGCAGTGATCTTAAAGGATAGCCAAGGGTCTCAGGTACCTCCACGCGGGCAGCGAAGACTGGTCAGACTAGGCGGATGCCCATGCTGATCTGAGTCTGCGCTGGGCACACAACCACATTGTTGGTTTTCTCGTATCGCGGTTCATATGTATGTTCTGAACGGATGTGTTTTAACGTCCATTTGAAACGCGGGCTGATTTATATTACTGCACATGCGAGTAAAGTCGTAAAATCGAAGCATAAATTGAATTGGGAGCTGCGCATGGTCAAATAAGGACTCGTGGCAATTATGCCAGTAGTCTGTCTTAACGCTCCTGCAAACTTTGAATGCACATACCATGCGTGTGCATAGGCTGGTTGGTGCTCTGCGTTTGACAGATTTTGTCAGGACGTTTTTCATGTCGTTCCGACAATTTCTTTTTGCAACCCCGGTTTCTCATCTCCCGTTCATGCACCATTATCAAAAACTTAAAAATAAAAAAAATAAAGAAAGACAGTAAGAAAGAAAGTACACAATACCGCACGCGCGTAAGCGCGCACGCACATTTCCACTAAATAGGGAAAGTAGACTCAGTTCAACCTGCGCACCCCACATTCTCATAAACTCGATCGTTTTCGGTTATGTAAATATGTACAGACTCCTCGGGATCAACAAACAATGCAGATACAGAGGGCGCTGATCAGATTACACAGTGTAGGCTGATCTAGGTCTTCGCAGTTCGCACTCAGTTCAAAGCACCTTTTCCGACTGCACGGCGCAAAATACCGGAAAACAAATAGCCCGACTCAAATACTAAGAGTCGCCCGCGCGTTAACGCACGTGCGTTAACGCACATGCAGATTCCCGCCAAAATAACCACCATTTAGTAGTAATACAGCTGCGGCGGGGCCAAAGTCCTAAAGCAGAGATTTTTTGAGAGAGTACTTAGTCTTGGGAGTTATAATAGTGGAGATAAGTAGAAAAAAAAACGATGTCCCAAACTTGTGCTTGAAATTATAGAAATTCACTTTCTAAGGGTGCCTAGGCCCTATTTACTTTTATTGCAAAAACTGCCAAAACTTCATAAAGCTTGCATCATTTAAATTGAATGAAATAAGTTAAATGAAAAACAGAGCTTTTATCATTTTCGGGAGAATGGTAACACATCGATCTTCTACAGAAGCACGAAGTTTCTCGCATCCCATCCCGCGTGAGTATTACCGCAAATATCATGCATGAAGCTTGAAACCTTCGCGCGAAACACTCCCAAAACACTTTCAAAAGACACAAGAAACTAGCGCTGAAAAGATGAAAATTTCGGCGTGATGCGAGATCGGCGGGTGTATTTTGTTTTAATATTTTTATATGTCTACATCATCGGGTAAAACTACACACACGACTTGTGTAAAAGTTCACTACATGTATGACTGCACACATTTCAAACATCGCTTGAGGCGTGGTCGCCAGTCGTCGCGGAGCAATCGCGCCGCGTCTAGATAGGCGCGAAATATTCCCACGCCGCTCCACGCTGCGCGGCGAGGAGCGTGGCGGGCGTGGAGTGGCGCGACGAGGCGTGGAAATAGCGCGGGAATATCGAGGGAACAGCGTGGGATTTAATCTTTTTCACGCTCCACTACACGTCACGACGCGTAGCGATTGATAGTAAGATGTCGACGGCTGTACTGTACAACAGAAAACTTGACACAAAGTTTACATTACCCACACCATCAACATCACCAGAAAAGCAATACCTACGTCTCCCTTCTGCTAGCCAGTGGTGAGACAATGGATGGATGATTTGCATTTTACGTCCTTTTTAACAATATTTCAGTCTTATCAGGACGATGGGTGGGTAATAATGAAAGGCTGTATGCAATAAAGCCCTGCTTATAATTGAAAACATCCCGCCTGCAGCGGGTCTCGAACCTGAGACCACCAGATCAGCAGGCCAGCGCTTAATCTACTGAGCAATGGCGAGACAAAAACCACAAGATCTCTGTTACCTTAGTTCATCTGTATCTTGCATCTTACAATATGGAAATACGGCAATCACCTTTCTTCTATCATCTACTGGCTACAAAACAAGTCAGAAAAGGGCAATAACTCCAGTTAAAACTCCTAGATAAGACAGAGTATCTGAAGACTGCTAGGGCGTATTTTTTTGTTTAAAGTTCATGGTAACATATGTTGTGGCCCTTTATCTGAACTGCCTCGATGAAGGGCCACAATGTACGTTTTCATGAAGAAATCATAATCTGCAAAGAATAGTGTTTGTGAAACACTATTATAGTAGTAAAATTTCTTGATTTTAAAGATTAATGATTAATATATTTGCAGTAATTTTAGAAGGATAATCTCCCGTCTTATAACCGAATACATACAGCATGTACCAGCAGTATGCAGGGCAGATTTGCTTTTTATTCCAAAGAGCTCATTCTGAAATGCTTCTTGTTATTCCCTATTCATTGGCTATTTAGATGTCAATAATTTGATACATGGATATCCAATCTTCATCATGATTTTTGTGATATCCCAAATTCGATATCCACAGACGGATTATGGATATCCCAAAATTGTTAATATATAGTAACAAGGCGTCCCAACATAAGAAAAGACTCAGTTCAGCATGTGCAGCTACCCTGAGTGACAAAAATGCTTTGAAAATAGTTATAGGATAAGATGGAGCATTTGGTGATAATAAGGGATAATTTTTGTAAATTCTGCATAAAAACATATGCTGTGACCCCTCATCAGAACCAGCTCTTCGAGATGGTTCAGTTGAGGGGTCACAACATATGGTTTCAATGAGAAATAAGGAAAATTATCCTTCAATTATCATCAAATACCCCTCTTAATTGTAGGAGATGCTGTAACAAGATCTTACACAGTGACCCCAACCTCCACTTCACAGTGAAGTGTCTGTCTGCACTTCTGATGCTCATACTGACACCTTGTAAACAGCTAACATATCCTCTTCACAATTCGCCAGGACATGGGAAATATTGCACTTTAACTTCTGACTAAATGATTCTGAAGTTTTATTCCCCAGGTTATGATCTGTATGTAAATCTAAAGGTAGTGATTATTTCATACGAGAATTGAATTCATGACTTATCAACGTTACCCAAACCCTCAAAAATAAAAGTCTTTGCAAACAAGGCCTGTTTGAAGCATGTGCTATTATTATATTAAAGGTCACATTGCCAACTGTCCACACAGGAGCCAAACTGCATAGATATGAACCGCCATATAACACAGTGCGTCTGTATAAGCAATGGGAAATTTTCAAGTTTTATTATGCAATAATTCATTTTCTTACAGAAGAATGCAGGATAACTTACCTCTGGTGGAGGAACAGGTGTCTGGAGTTGTTCCCCTTTTAGAAGATAAGATTCCTGTGTATAGTAGCCAATCAGATCCGACAGAGTGTCAAATTGTCGACCACCAATGTAGTAGTCTCCCGACATGGCTGTTATCCTAAAACAGAAACAGAGCTCTAGATAATAGGGGTATTTGATGATAATTGTGGGACAATTTTTATTTCTCATTGAAACCATATGTTGTGACCCCTCATCTGAACCGTCTCGTCGAGACGGTTCAGATGAGGGGTCACAACGTATGTTTTTATGCAGAATTTACGAAAATTATCCCTAATTATCACCAAATACTCCCTCTTATCTAGAGCTGACAGAAATGTATGTATAGTGCACCTGTTTTGAATGGTCACCTCCCTTGATCAACACCTGAAGCCTCAGAAATGGAAATATATACACAGTCAACTCCCGATATCTCGAATATTGAAAGTATCTTCTGATATTATATATTTCCTATTTTTATTTACATTTCAACTCCTGTTATCTCAAACTACTCAGTACTGGTATCTCAAAGTAAATTTTCTGGTACCAGAAAATTTACTTTGAGATATCAGTAATTGGACTGAAGTTCGACTTCGAGATATCAAGAGTTGACTGTAGCTGAACTTGCAGAGGTCCTGATGAGGTGGCTTCATCATGAGTCTACTCATCTGGCTCGCGACTGTTTGTCCTCTAGTCTTTGAATTCTGAATATGATGTAGCTTAGACAAAACAATTTTATAATTTAGCAGGCGTAAAATTTGCCGTCTGCTTTTTGGCATTTAAAGGGCTAAAGCGTAGCACTACCAGACAAGCCAAAGCTTGAGACACTTTTATTGACCAATTACTTACCGATTACCATATTAATCGTAATAAACACCCCTGCTCTAACAAATGCCCCCTTCCCGTTTTCCGACAATAATGTTTTATTAACTTGCATGAAATTCAGTTTGCTTCTCTGGTTGAGGTAGCTCTTTGAAATGGGGTCTACTCTTAAAGGGAAGAATTTGCTCCAAGTGGAGCTATTTAGACCATAAAGGAGTAAATAACCAACTGCTAAAATACCTCATATAAACAGTATTAAGGTGATTGGGTATCTTTTAGAGAAAGCAACTCTACTCTTTTTGCCTCCCTTCTCAGCAGGGTCAACTCTTATAGGAAAGAATTTACTCCCCCAGGAGCAAATTCCTTCCTTTAAGAGTAGACCCTATGCCAAAGAGCTACCGTATCCAGACAAGAATATAGGAATTCATGCAACTTAATATAACATTTCAGTAAAGAGACAGAGGGCATTTATTAGAGCAGGGGTGTCTTTTTGAATAAATACAGGAATTACACTACACATTCAAAGATTATTTCTATTAAACAGGTTTGATAAAATATAGATGGATGGATAGCTTGCAATTCTGAATTCCTTTTTAACAGTTTTTCAGTCATATCAAAATGATTGGAGGATGATAATGAAAGGCATCGTGAAATGGAATCCTGTTTACGGTTCAAACGATTTCTGCCTCCTGCCAGTCTTGAAGCCGAGACAGCTAGATCAGCAGGCCAGCGCTTAACCTATTACAGAGCTCTAGATAAGGAGTATTCGATGATAATTAAGGATAATTTTTCTTATCTCTCATTCAAACCATATGTTGTGACCCCTCAATGAGACGGTTCAGATGAGGGGTCACAACATAGGTTTTTATGCAGAATTAAAAAAAATTGTCCCTAATTATCACCAAATACTCCCTCTTATCTAGAGCTCTGACCTACTGAGCAACTGGGGCTAAATGATGTTTGTTTTGATGCTTGATGCTTTTAGAATGTATGGGTAAACTTTAGGGGGACACAACTCATTTTCATTTTTGCTTTCAATCTAAATGGGTGTTAACTCTTGAAAGAATTTGCTCCTACAGAGGCAAATAATTTTTCCTACAAGGGTACATCTGTTTTGAAAGGGCCCGTTTACAATGAGAAGCAAACAGAAAGTCTTAACAAGAGTTGTCAGAAGAAAACAAAGCGTGCCTGAAGAGTGTCTGACTCTCATGCTTACAAAAACCCATAAATGTATATGGGCATGCCCAGTGTCAGACTGAGCCATTATCCCAAGTATGATGAAAATCTACCATATAGTGATCAAAATATAAAGCGAAATCACTGAACCATGAAATGTACGTCAGATGGATGCATAAATACTATGCTATCAGTCAGTGTCAAACTAACTCGCTATGCCAAGTACAGTAGAATTTCATTGGTTCGAACAGGCTTGGGTCCATGAAATTTAGTTCCAGCCAAGGGTAGTTCTAGCCATCCAGGGTTAGTTTCTATATAAAGTAACCTCTAGGGACCCATGAAAGAGTTCTAGTCAAGCAGGGTTAACGAGCCATCAGGGTTCGAGCCACTGAAGTTCTACTGTATGATGTAAGTCCAATAAACAGTGTTGGAGATATAAGACAAAATCACTGAGCCATGAAAAATACGTCACAGAGACTTTCAAATAGTATATGGTCACTTGCAGTGTCAGAATGAACCACTGTCCCAGGTATGATAAATATGTACTAAGTAGTATTCAAGATATGTCAAAATCACTGAACCATGAAACAAAGGTCTCAGTGACTTATGAACAGTATGAGGCCATTCATAGTGTCAGACTGATCCATTATGCCACGTATGTATTAATCCATGAAATAGTGCTGGAAATACAGACCATGAATAAAGGTCAAGGACACAGGACTGCACGGATGCTTTGTACCTGCTGCACTTATCCGAATATGCTATCTGACCAAATATAAACTCTCTGGTCTCAAAGGTATCATCTTAAAAATGGTGCCCAACAAAACACCGCAGTCAGTCAACCACAACATATAGGTCAATTAAATTATATTCAATATCTAAATTTGAGCCCATTCTCAGTTTTATGCGTTTTATAACCTCGGTTGGAGTTCTGCTTACCTGAAATGGTTGATCCCTGTTTTGCCCAGATGGGACAATACATATGACCCAGGCTTGCTCTCGCTCTCTCTGATGAGGTAGCTACCAGCCTCATTGTTGTCAAGGAGACGATGTTCGGCTGTTTTTCTGTCAAGTCGCCCATGATACCACCTGTAACGAAAAAGTTTTGACTGTAAACAAATTACCATTATGGTGTATGGTTAAAGCATCCATTATAATTCAGAGCTCTAGATAAGAGAGAGTATTTGGTGATAATTAGGGATGAGTTTTGCTAATTCTGCATAAAACCATATGTTGTGACCCCTCATCTGAACCGTCTCGATGAGACGGTTCAGATGAGGGGTAACAACATATGGTTTCAATGAGAAATAAAAAAAATTATCCCTCAATTATCATTTAATACCCTTCTTATCTAGAGCTCTGAAATTTATAACAGTGGCAAAGTTGAGTGATCACATTGTTTTTGTAATGCAACAAAATATAACAAAATGAGTATGTAACGCAAAATCTCTTTCAGGGAAAATGCATTACAAAATCTGCTGTTCATTCATGCAGTCCAGCATTGTCAACATTTAAGCCATGACACGACAAAACCATCAAAGTGGCTGTGCACCCAGCGCAGACTCAGATCAGCCTGGGCATCAACCAGATCAGATGTCCGAAAGGAGCTAGCCTAGACCCTTAGCTATCCTTTTAGCGCTTAGCAAAGAGTCTGCTCAGACTGGGCGCATGCCCAGGCTGATCTGAGTCTGCGCTGGGGGCACAACCATTTTGTTGGATTTCTCATGTCATGGCTCATTTTATCTGATTGCACAGGACAAGTGCAGGGTTGCTATTCATCCCGCACTTCAAATATTCCCCATCTTTTCCCTATTGTTTTCCAGCTACCCATTCTCATTATGGGAATGAGCTGTGTGAAACAACAAAACAAAGTGGCATGAGTGCCCAGAAAAAACTCAGATAATAACAGAGTAACAGCGACACAATAAAACCAACAGTGGCATGTGTGCCAACATGCCACATGAAGACTCAGATCAAGCTGGCCATCTGCCCAGTCTGATCAGAGTCTTTGCCACAGGCTTAAAGGGTAGCTAAGAGTCTATATTACCACCATGACAAAAGAGAAGATCAGACTGGGCATATGGCCAGGTTGATCTGAGTCTTCATGTGGCATGTTCGCACACATGCCACTGTTGGTTTTGTTGTGTTGCTGTTACTCTGTTACTATTCTCTTATCTTACCAATATATAATACAGAATTTTTTCATCTGGCCAAAATTACCAAAAATATGTAAAACATTCTTGAATAAAATTTAAAGGTATTTTTCGCTTCCAAACCAATCCCAAAGATCTAGATCCATCATACATGAGAGAAGGATTTGAGCCGCGACACGAGAAAATCAACAAAGTGGCTGTGTGTCCAGCGCAGACTCAGATCAGCCTGGGCATCCGCCCAGTCTGATCAGAGTCTTCGCTGTCCGCATGGAGGTAGCTTAGACTGTTAGCTACCCTTTGAGCACTAAACCTAGAGTTTGGTCAAACTAGGCCGATGCCCAGGCTGATCTGAGTCTGTGCTGGGCACACCACTTTGTTGGTTTTCTCGTGTTGCGGCTCATTTTGATCTTGGAGATCATTTTGGAAGAGGAAACTAAAACTGAATAAATGATATATTGTATTAGTTAGGGGATAACTGTACTCAAAATTGTCATTTGGGGAGGTAAATCGTCGGTTTTATGGTCGGAAATTTTGTTTTACTGCGCCGCGCCAGCGGAGCCGTAAAACGCAATTTGCGACAATAAAACCGATGATTTACCTCCCCAAATGACAATTTTCAATAAGTTATCCCCATTCTAAAGCACTTTTCTACATTTTCACCTTTTATAATGTACTAGTTTGCACCCATTTCAAGCGCTGTCTGCAACATAAAACGGCAGCCCACTATGATGGAAGGCTATTAATCACAGGGTATAATCGATTCCGCCAATTTTCGCTTCCTGCAGAGACTGTCCGTCATATTGGCTTCCGCCGAGACTGTCCGCGAACTCTTGCTTCCTGCAGAGACTACTGTCCTCGTAAAATGGCTTCCTGCCGAGACTGTCCGCGTGAATCTCTCGGCAGGAAGCAGAATCCCGCGGACAGTCTCTGCAGGAAGCCATTTATCATGTACAGAAGTCTCGGCAGGAAGCAAAAGATCGTGGACAGTCTCGGCGGAAGCCAAATATGATGTACAGTCTCTGCAGGGAGCGAAAATTAGCAGAATCGATTATACCCTGTGTTAATATTTTCATGCTGGAGTAAGCTCCCTTACAGTGTGTCCATACTCAGTGCTCCAGATAAGGGGTAATGGGGATAATCTAGGGATAATTTCATATATTACTACCTAAATTCATATGTTGTGACCCTCATTAGAACCGTCTTGTGGAGACGGTTCTAATGAGTTGTCACAACATATGTTTTTGTTGAGAAATTAGAAAATTTTTCTTTGAATTATCCTCAAAACCCCCTCTGAACTGGAGCTCTGCACGCTCCTTAAATTCAAGGGCCCCTATTATTAAGAGTGAGGATGCTAGGTTTGGAATAAGTTTTATTTCTTATCTAAAGCATACGCTCTCACATTTTAATTAGAACCGTCTCGGCAAGACAGTTCTTTTGTGGGGTTGATGATGATGGATGACTTGTGATTTTATGTCCTTTTCAACAATACTTCAGTTATATCAGGACGATGGCAGGATGATACTGAAATGCTGTGTGCAATGGAACCCCGTTTACAGTAGGAAAGATTCTCACCTCAAGCGGGATTCGAACCCGGTCTGCTAAATCAGTAGGCCAGCGCTTAACCCACTGAGCTACTGGGGCTCCTCTTTTGTGGGCTAACAAGTATGATTCTACTTAATATACTCCAGAGCTCAGCCAAGACGGTGATTTGAGAGATAATACGCATATGCTGCCTGATTTTACATGATATTCAGCTGAGGGAGAAATTAAAGTGTATCAAACATATAGGGAAATCCAAACTTTGGAACAAAACTTCTTCCTTAAATCCAGAAAATGATGCAAAACTTCTCCCTGTCTACTGCGTAGGCGGCAATCAAAAACGCTCTTAACAATCGATTAACACGGATCAAAAACTGTTAGAAACAGCGTTTCGGATTGAAAATTGTCGCTAATTTGCAATGGAAAGGTTTTTGATCCACGTTTGTTGACTGCATGAGCGTTTTCGATTGCTGTGTTGTCTAGAAGCTCTGGGCTGACCCGTGATATAGGAAAATTATCCCAAAAATTAAGTTGTGAACAGAAACTGTTCTGTATTACATAATGACCAACTTATTGAATGAACTACAAAAGCTCTTTCACCAGAAGTGGCTGACACCCACACACCAGGAAAAGACCCATATTTTACTGTTAACCCTTAATGCGCCAAAAAGCAGACGACAAAATTTACGTCTGCAGAAATTTCAAAAAATGTTTTGTCCAAGCTGAATCATATTGAGAATTCAAAGACTATAGGGCAAACAGTGTAGATCCAGATGAGGTGGCTCATTATGAGCCACCTCATCTGGATCTACACTGTTTGCAAATTCAACAATTTTTCATCTTTGGCGCTTTAAGGGTTAAATTTGAGGAAGTATTTCAAGGTCACATGATTACTCTATGTATTGCGACACCTTAGCTAAGGCCTTTAAAAATTGTAAAAATTCCAATTATTGGGACAGATACAGTGTTCGAAATTAAACTTTTACAGGTTACAAGTGCTTGCTTCCTGATATATTACCGTATCCAGATTGCATAAGTCCTCACCTGAGACATAGAAATATGGGCCGCGTCATATATATGAGGGATGAAGGCCCAGCAGCCCACAGCCCCTAAATTTTGGGCTGACCCCTGAAATTTAGGAGAAAATGCCCAGCCCCCTGATGTTAAATTTTGTATTTTGGTAGTGTGAGCCCCTAAGTTATAATTGTTAGTCTTTATCCCTGTATAATACGGTGACTTACGGAAAATGTCAAGAGCGTATACTGACTAGCTTCCATGGATGTATTCGCTTGCGCTAGGTAGACCCCAATGATACATGTACATGTAAGATGCAAACAGGAAAAATCGGTCTGACAGTATTTTTGCCCAGGCTGATATGAGTAGTAGTTATCAGTGTGTGGGTACTGAAGTTCTTTACCCATCTCACTGATAAGACGGCACCCGTATATTCACCAGGGATCTCCCCAGACCATTAAGGCATGTCACTTGCAACATGTCTTCCTCTTCAAATTACCTTTGCAGCATGCCTTAATTTCCAAAGTTTTTTTATTAAAGTGCTACTTTCATTTTTTAGCCAGTAAAGTTGTTTTAAATGCATTAAGGATCATCATTAAATTATTTATAATGTAAATGTAGGCTAATTTTGACAAAACCTTGCTATATTAAGGTTTTCAAAAATTGATCAACAAGTCAAAAATCTAATTTTTGTGCTATAAACAATATGCCTTCTGAAATTTCTGGGGAGAACACTGATTCACCACAGTGTCTTTTGATCTACACATCAAAGACAAAATGTGTCTGACCCATAAAAGAGCTGGTAATTCTTATTCGACTCTCCCGTTAGAATTACACCCAATAATTATATAGACCCTGATCATAATGTGTTATTTTTGCACTGTTCAGAAAACACAGAAACTGATGCTTCCATTATCATATCTAAATTGTTCCATTCAAAACAGTGTATATTTCAAGAGCCTAGACCATAATGTGTCCGGTAAAACAAGAGGCCCAAATGGGCCTGATATCGCTCACCTGGCTTTTGTATCCTAATGGTCCCCATTCCGATACAAAATTGGTCCAATTCCAGAGATTTTCTCAATTTCACATTTTGCTACTTTTAGTAACAGAGGCCAACTTGTCTGGTCTTTATATATTTACTTTTGAAACACCTCAAGGCAAGAATCATTTTGCCACAAATTTCATCAAAATCCATTCAGGGGTTACTGAGATATTGTCAGTTTCATGTTTTGTGCTAATTTTAGTAACGACAGATGGTGGCCATCTTAGAATGTCAAAATGCAAAAAATTGAAAAGCTTTCATGCAAGGACCATTTTGACACAAAATTGGTCCAGTTCCATTGTAATTTTCTAATTTTCAAATTTTGCTATATTAAGTACAACAGAGGCCAACTTGACGGGTCAATATTTGTTAATTTGTGAAACACATCAAAGCAAGAATCATTTTGCCACAAAGTTCGTCTCAATCGCTTCAGCGGTTAATGAGATGTTGTCATTTTCATGTTTTGTGCTATTTTTAGTAACGGCAGATGGCGGCCATCTTGAAATGCCAAAATGCAGAAAATCGAAAAAGCTTATATTGAAATGATCATTCTGACAGAAAATTAGTCCAATTCCACTGAGATTTTCTTATTTTCATTTTTAGTAACAAAGGCCATTATGACTTGTCTATATTTAGTTACTTTTGAAACATCTTAATGCAAAAATCATTTTGACACAAATTTCGTCAAAATCTATTCAGCGGTTACTGAGATATTGTCATTTTCATGTTTTGTGCTATTTTTAGTAACGGCAGGTGGTGGCCATCTTGGAATGCCAAATTGCAATTAATCGAAATGGCTTCATGTAAGGAACATTCTGACACAAAATTGGTCCAATTCCATTCAAGGGTTCTTGAGTAATTGTCATTTTATGTTTGTGCTATTTTTAGTAACGGCAGATGTCGGCCATCTTGGAAGCCAAATTGCAATTAATCGAAACGGCTTCATGCAAGGAACATTCTGACACAAAATTGATCGAATTCCATTCAAGGGTTCTTGAGTAATTGTCATTTTTATGATTGTGCTATTTTTAGTAATGGCAGATGTCGGCCATCTTGGAAAGACAAATTGAAATTAATCGAAATGGCTTCATGCAAGAAACATTCTGACACAAAATTGGTCGAATTCCATTCAAGGGTTCTTGAGTAATTGTTATTTTTATGTTTGTGCTATTTTTAGTAACAGCCCCCATGGTGGCCATCTTGGATAGTCAACTGGCACAAAATTGAAATAATTCCTTTTAAGGACCATTGCTGACCAAATCTGACCACAATCTATTGCGTTTTCTTGAGATACTGACATTCGAGCAAAATCGGTCTTGTAAATGCTAAGTTGGTCACTGTGACCTTATTCCGCTATAGATTTTTTTTATTTTTAAAATTTTTAATCCAAAGGTCCCATTAATGTTCCACACAAACTTTCGGCCAAATATACCAAATGGTTCTGGAGAAGAAGTTGATTTTGTTGTTTTTGCTATTTTTAGTAACGGCGGCCATCTTGGATTCTTGACCTGACCCAATTTTACAATTTTGAAACCCTGCAGTCTGGTCATGCTCCATGTGAAATTTGAAACCCATGGGTGCAGTGGTTTTAGAGAAGAAGTTGTTTGAAGTCGTTTGAATATGTCGTTTTTTGACATTGGCATTTGAGCAAAATTACACTCGTAAACAGAAAGTAGGTCACTGTGACAAAACTCCGCTACAGATTTTTTTCATTTTTATAATTTTGAATACCAAGGTTTCATTGATGTTCCATGCCAAAATTCAGACAAATATACCCAGTGGTTCTGGAGAAGAAGTTTATTTTGATGTTTTTGCTATTTTTAGTAACGGCGGCCATCTTGGATTTTCAACCTGACCCAATTTTACAATTCTGAGACCCTGGAGTCAGGTCATGCTCCATGTGAAATTTGAGAACCTTGGGACCAGTAGTTTTACAGAAGATGTTTGAATATTTGTTTTTAGGTGTTGACAGACACATTCCGTGACGACGCACGCATTGGTATGACAATAGCTCACTATGGCCCTTCGGGCCAGGTGAGCTAAAAACAAACATTTGCTCCGAAATTTTAGGGTGAAATTTTCTTTGCCTGGAAGGCCTACGAGTGCAAAATCGGGCAAGTCAGGGCGATGACCTCCCTTGAACCGACTAGAAAGGACATCACTGTGATGGTTTTTGATTTGTGGCTTTTAGCATCAGAGGATAGCATTGAAAACCTCTAAGTATGAGGACTTGTATTCCAGCCTCTGTTAGCATAATACTGTGGTGTTTTCTTCTATATAATAACCAAATTTTAATAGGAGAATGATAATTTTACCTAACAGCATCCCAAATTTATGAAACAAACTCCAACTAAAGAACTTTTCTAACAGTAACTGAAACTTCTAACAGCAATATATTTTGGCAACAGGACTGTTAATGACCCATCAAAAACACGTTTAATATACATATTTATCGTTATTTTGGTTCGTACAGATAACCATAAATGAGCCGCGACACGACAAAACCAACAATGTGGTTGTGCACCCAGCGTAGACTCAGATCAGCCTGGGCATCCGCCCAGTCTGATCAGAGTCTTCGCTGTCCGCATGGAGCTAGCTAAGACCCTTAGCTACCCTTTAAGTGCTTATCGAAGACTCTGGTCGGACTGGGCAAATGCCCAGGCTGATCTGAGTATGCGCTGGGCGCACAACCACATTGTTGGTTTTGTCACGTTGCGGCTCAAAGATATTGAAACATGCAGCAGCAGGGATCTCCCCAGACCATTAAGGCATGTCCCTTGCAACATGCCTTCCTTTTCAAATACCTTTGCAACATGCCTTAATTTCAAATGAAAATTTATTTAAGTGCTATTACTTTCATTTCATAGCCAGTAAAACTGTTTTAAGTGCATTAAGGATCATCAATAAATTATTTATAATGTAAATTTAGGCTAATTTTGACAAAACATCGCTATATTAAGGATTTTAAAATTTGATTAACAAGTCAAAATCTGATCTTTGTGCTGAAAGCGACATGCCTTCTGAAATTTCTGGAGAGAACACTGCAACAGATAAGAAAAAAAAATAAGAGTGCTTGAAAAGGAAACGATTCTGTTTAAATCATCAAAGAGGAATAATTCCGCGGAATGCGGTGTCTCTCCTGTCAGGGCTTTGAGAAGCTGACCTAAACGCAAAAAATCGACAAAAGTTTACGCCGCCAACGACACCAGAAAAGCAATACATAATGTCTCGCTTCTGCTTCGCAGGCAAGACAAAAACAGAATAAACGACCAACATTGGTGGAGTAGACTTCTTTTAATAGATCAAATAGTTTCGGTAAATTATTACCTTCTTCAGGATAAATGACTGACAATTTATCTACTGAAGTACAATTTAATGGACTAGGGCGTCATATGACGTCGGCTAAATACAGACTCTATTGCTGATGTTACCAATGACAAGGACGTTACAGAATGACAAGGATGTTACAGAAGCTAAAAGCATACAAGACAGTAGGTATAAGATGGTAACCTAAAGCAAAATTATGGTGAATTATTCATAATATAGTCAAGATAATCAAGTAGTAATCAAGTGGATGAACAGTCTAAATAGAAGTGTATGAACAGTCTAAATAGTTTCCATCCTCAAAGAGGTATTCATTTTGAGTATTAAAAAAGATGAGCTGATATGTTGGTAACCATGCAAGGAATGTTTATTTTAGTAAGAATTAACAAATTACATCCAACTGGTGAGCATGGTCATAAGACATAAAAGGTCACTGTCCTGTCAGTTTGTGCTATAGGTGGAGGCTAGGTCCCCTCTGTACCAAGTATGATGATCATAGCTGCTGTAGTTTGTAAGATACAGAGTTGAAAATCGAGTTAAATGCAATTCTTAACATTGGTTAACCTGATCACAGACACCGACAAGGACGCTGAAAACGCATACTTGGACTACAATGCCGGGGGTATAGCATCAGCTCTCTTTTGCATTCGCAAAGGTGCTATATAAATCAATATTCTGACTATGTGTCACAGTAAATTTCTTCAAAAAAACACTCCACTATTTCCCGCTGTTTTGGCGGGTGTATTCACGGCACTTAGGCAAAAAACACTGTAATTAAGCCCCACTATGTCCCCACTATCCCCGGTCCCATGGGGGCCGTGGTTGCAAATGACAGGTGCATAAGAATACCCAAAATTTAGAATATATCAGGACTTAGACTTTCCGAGGACACCGTCTAGTACATTGAAAGGAACTACTGAGGACAGCAAGATATTGCAACATGTTGGTGGTCAACCCCATACATGTTCAAGTTCGGTTAAACGTTGCATGTATTTGTAAATGTTTAACACATAAACATGAACCGTTACCATTTTAACCATGTAAAGGTAGAAGCTCTAGTGTCCAGTGATATTTCGATACCTCCATATTGGTTGTTGGGCTCTAAAGTAAGACAGTGTAAGATGTCTTGGACTCTCCCCAATACTGCTCTTACAAAGATAAGAATTACAAAAAGGAAGTGTCTCCGGGTACGGTACCGTATCCCTAGACCCTGGGTCTCCGGGTACGGAACCGTACCCCGAGACTCTGGGTCTCCAGATACGGAACCGTACCTGGAGACAGTCCTATGAGGATTGGCTCCGGGTACGGCAGTAAGTTTTCAGTACTATGTAGTAGTTTTACCCATTTAACATATAGTTAATCCAGCAATAAAGTTACTCCTTGTAAAAATTTCATTAAGTCGCCATCTTGCTAGGGAAAATTATAATCTAAGTCAGTCATAAAAAATAAATTGGCGTTATTTTGACTGGTGTACATGTACATAAACTGCGAAAAACACCGCTGAGGTGTCTTATTTGATCGCCCGCTAATTACTCGCCGACAATCATGACTTCTGAAGATTGCTTAAACAACTATCATCTTGTTATAATCTGTAGAAACAGACAATTAGTAAAAATACATTAATTTTATTAAAAAAATATCCATCTTTAAATAATTCTGCGCGATAAGCAATGTAGACCCAAAACAGACGCCTAAAACGCATGCAGCGTTCTTGAATATGCCTTTCAGGGCAATGAAATACTGTCATCAAACGATTTAAACTCATTATGTCATGTGCGCTGAGAGTTATTTGCGTTATTTTGACTGGTATACATGTACACAAACTGCGAAAAACACGGCTGAGGTGTCTTATTTGATCGCCCGCTAATTACTCGCCGACAATCATGACTTCTGAAGATTGCTTAAACAACTATCATCTTGTTATAATCTGTAGAAACAGACAATTACATTAATTTTATTAAAAAATATCCATCTTTAAATAATTCTGCCCGATAAGCAATGTAGACCCAAAACAGACGCCTAAAACGCATGCAGCGTTCTTGAATATGCCTTACAGGGCAATGAAATACTGTCGTCAAACGATTTAAACTCATTATGTCATGTGCGCTACGTAAAGTTCTCCAAGTGTTGTTTCACATCTCAATCAAAATGACACTGAGAATTTAATTGTGTGCTTATGAAGGTTATAATCACCTCATCAAATATCGCATTGACGGAAACAGGACAACTCGGACGAAAGACAACTCGCCTCCAGTGTCTATTCTAGAAACTGAAAATGAGGGGGGGTTTTCCCCCCTCCATCTCAAAAATAGGGGGGATTTTCAAAAAATTGGGGGGACAATTTTTGAACAGACAGAAAACATTTAGCTCATAAAACAGACATTTACACATTTATTCCTGTCCAAGACTATACAGTAATCTGAACTGACTTTAGACATTAGACATTTATTCCTGTCCAAGACTATACAGTAATATCTTAACTGACCTGCTTTACCCAGTTTGAAATCGATATTCCTGTTCTAAATCCTATCACATTCCAGTTAGTCCAATCGCGCATCCTAGAATAGACACTGGCCTCACAAAAATCTCGGCCCAGGACAAACCGTCCTCATTTTTTAATTTACCCTAAGTCAACTCTTCCCATATCATAAACTTGCCAAAAGTCAACTTGCCAAAAGTCAACTCGCATCAAACTATAAAATCTCGGTCCAGATTTATCATGAGTATCGTTCTTGTAATGTTTTAAATGCTACTGAAAATCTACCGTCTGCACTAACAAAATAACAGTCCCTGACACACAACTTGAAGGGATATATAGTAATTACGAGCGTTCTTGTAAATTTGGTTTAAGCTCTCCCCGCCACCCACCCCTAACCCTCCAAAACAAATGTTTATCACTAAAGTTATAGCTAGGGGTGTAACAATACATCGGACTATCGATATATCGCAATAGTGAAACTGGCAATAGTCACTATCGATAGGGAAAGCTGCAATGTCAATACTATCGGCAATAGTGTTTCCAATATCGCTATAGTTTCAATATTTCTTGACATGCATCTGTTTCTTGAAGGAAGTATTTATAACTAAAAGAATAATAGGAATGCATGTGTTTTAGCTTGTATATTGGATTTCAAAGAATTAAAAATATAACATTTTTTTGTATTTTGTTGTCATGTTGTGCACATTGTGAAATGACAGTCATTAAATAATGCTTTTTAGCCGCATACTTATGTGAACAAACTAGATTTTATACATAAAATCAGAATTTCTGGATAAGAATGCTGTCTCCAATAGTTATTGCAATGCATTGCAATAGTAACCTGCAATAGTAATAGTATTGAAATAGGGATTTCTGCAATAGTAATAGTATTGCAATATTTATTTTGGCCTGCAATAGTCACCCCTAGTTATAGCAAGACATTTAACTGATTTAATTGCACCTCAGCAGAACGTACGTATCCATAGCCGCAGTACCGGGGCGCCGTTCGTCCGTCCATCGCATAAAAACTGTTACACAATTTTATTTTGTTATCATTTTAGACAAAACTGGTGTGAAAAACAACAATTATCTGTGTGAACGCCGAAAACGTCATGTTAGTTTTTATGCAAAATTAACACTGTTTTGACCACAGTATCATTAATAACGTTCCCTAGCAAGATGGCGACTTTATGCAATTTTACAAAGAGTAATTTTATTGCTGGATTAACTATATTAAATGGGTAAAATACTTAATACATAGTTTTGAAAAGTTACTGCTGTACCCGGAGCCAATCCTCATAGGACTGTCTCCAGGTACGGTGCCGTACCTGGAGACCCTGAGTCTCTGGGTACGGTTCAGGACTGGAATGACCTCCCTGATTCCCAGATTTCCGGTTACTAGAAATACCGGAATACACTTAATTACCGGAATATACCAAAATATACCGGAATCTACCGGAATATACCAAAATACACATTTTTATTTACCGAAATACACTATAATATTACCTGAATAAATGTAATATTATCCAAAATATGTCTTTTAGTAACAGCTGCGTGTAAAAAACGGCAAGTGAATGACCCATACAAAGACCCTAACCAGCTTGCAATCTGCACAGTGATACCTATCCAAGGCCCATACCCTGGTCCATTTATTCTCACTACAGATGCAAAAATAGCAATATCTGAGCTGGAAATAGTTCTTATTTATCTATTTTACCAATATTTAAGTTAATTTTGATAATAAAAATGTTTATTTTGGTGTATTCCGGTATATTCCGGTATATTCCGGTAATAAGGTGTATTCCGGTAACTCTAGTAACCCCCAGATTTCCTCTGCTGAAATGTCAGATGATTGTGTGTCAAAGTTCTCATCTCTCGTGAGAGCTAGGGACTAATTTTCCTCCAGTCACGCCCCCCCTGGTGAAAGATTGTCAATTTTGGCGTATCACCAGTAAACAATTCAGATTCAGATTCGGAGACCCAGGGTCTAGGGATGCGGTACCGCACCCGGAGACACTTCTTTGCGAAAATTGCAGCAGCCCAAGCAAGGGTCCTTACTTTTTGCATATTACAGAAACACTTGTCTTCTGCAGAGCAATGTCTTAGTATCATATTATTGTACATAACGGTAGATGACAGGCAAATAATACACACGGACAGCAGTTTGAAAGTTTGACATCTCCAAACTTTTCTTTCGGCAATGGAATTATTGCCGAGTTTCTTACATATTTTCAGGTGGAGCACACAGCTGACCGAATACTACTTCTTCGATGTTTTCCGCATTTTCTGAATGCTGATCCTCGTCATCTGCTGTTTCAGCAGTCGCGCCATCCTCCGATGACCCACCAGCTGCATTCGGATTCTTGTTATTGTCGGCCATGTTTCCTTACTTCTACGGAGCAACTTTTAACTAGAATTCAATTGGATAAAAATAATTCCCGCCAAATCAGGACCGGTTCCGCGCTCTATAATGCGTACGAGTGCAATGTAAAACCAGCTGGGTTTGAATAGAATAGAATAGAGCCGTACTATTTGCACAAAGGCTAATAAGGGACCGACCATTTGATATTCTGGGGAGGGGGGAGGGGGGGGGGGGGGGGGCTGGTATTCTTGATGGAAACGGGGGGGGGGGGGGGCCTGGTATTCTTGATGGAAACACGACATTTTATTTCACTGGCCTCTGGAAACAATTTCTTTTTTTTTCACCTTGTGGGAGCTAATTTTTTTTTTACAAACTAACTCAAACAGGTTTTTTTTTTTTTTAATTTTATAGCTGAACTATCAGATCTTTGTTTACTTGACCTTAATATCCTTTTATTTTACCCACATCAGTATTTTTTACACCTTTTTTCTCACAAAAAGAACATGGTGCTGTCTTTAACCAGGCCAAGGGCATAGCTTAGCTTGCTTTTGCAAACCAGTGCCTGGAGCATGTTACTCTTTTCATCTAAGGTACAGATACAAACATCCCTGTATGAGTTTGGCAAAAAAACTAGGCCTTAAATTAGGGCTATTTTGGCCAAAATTTAGGGCTATTTTGGCAAAGTTTTAGGGCTAACATTAGGAATTTAAGGTTTTTTTTTTCTATTCCAATATATGCCAAAACATGCTTTAATCGTACTTTAGAAAGTTTGATGAATACTTACATGATAGAGTCACATTACTTACATGATAGAGTCACATTATACATGAATGGCAATTAATAAAATGGCTGAAAGTTATGTGCTAAGAAGTTAACAAAGGGGGGGGGGGGTCTGGGGGGCAACGCCCCCAGAAGCTAAAGCAATTTCCCAATTTCAATGGCAATTTTAAGACTGGAAACAATAGAGAAAAACTAGGAATGATGATAAAAATAAGGGTTTTTATATTTAGGACTTTTGCCTTTTAGAGTGTTTATTTTGCCATAATGGTTTTGTCTCCCATAAGCTAGTGACTCTTTTGCCATTCAGTTTTAGTGGAAACATATACTTAAGTAATGTGGCAGATCAATAATACATGTATGTGAATGTTGTATAGGATGTTTTTGTAAATGTATGCACATGCGGGCCCGTTGGTGTAAACCAGTTGTAGATAATATTAAAATATTACTATAAATATGGGGGTCTGGGGGGCTGTGCCCCCCAGAAGCCAGAGACATTATAAAAACCCAATTCCAATGGAATTATCTGCAGACTATATTTTTTTTTGAAATTTGGGGTGGAGACAGGTTATTTTTTTCTCTTACTTTTGAGGCCAGATTATTTTTTTGAACCCCCCTTATGAGCCAGGTTATTTTTTTCTTGCATATCCAAAGACAGGGAATTTTTTTGATAAATATACCAGCCCCCCCCCTCCCCCCCCCCCCCCCCCCCCCAAGAATATCAAATGGTCGGTCCCTAATATGACAATTGATTGACCGACTGATGTTTCTTTGGTAAAATCAACACAAAATACACAAACATAATAAACACATAATCCTAAGGATGAAATGAATAAAAAGCACTGAATAACTGAATAGACAATTAAATTACTAAGATCCTTGAGCATCTAAAAATAAGATTACTTTAAGAATATAATAAAATTTATGCATTCATTTAAAATAACTATATCACAGTCTAGGTACTACTACTTATGTACTTATTTCGTAACCGCCCGAGCTAATATACTTGGCAAGAGGAGAGTTTGTAAACACCGAACTGGAGGTGGTGCTTCGCAAGTGGCAGCTCAATATCAAGCTCCACACAACCGCACAGTCGGTGTCAAAAAAACATACCCTTCCAAGGTGCAATCGGACTGCATGAGGTACTCAATTAAAAAAAAAAGAAGAAAGAAAAAAAAAAAAGTTTTACCTTATAGCACCTTGACTTCCGCAGGGAGCATTGAAATATCGCAAACCACTGCTAGCCCCCATCGCAAACTGCAACAAACCACCACAAACCACCCCAAATCTTCACAAACCAGTTAGAAAAATTCTAACCACTTTTTAGATATTTTTATTATACTTTTGAAATAACATTTATCAGCTGAATTACCTTATAGCACCTAAAACGTCACTTCTGCCAACACTTAGCATTACTGTTATTATTATTATTATTATTATTATTATTATTATTATTATTATTATTATTATTATTATTATTATTGATCAACTAGAAAAATCTAGAGTTATGTTTATTTATAATTCTAGAAAATGAAGATATAATTATAATTGCAGGTATTTCACACAGTTAGTTTTGTAACAGGAAATTACACATATGAAACTGGGAGTGTCACTGGCATTCTGGAGAAACTTAAGTGGGAATCTCTGAAAAAGAGTATACATCCATCATGAGTGTCCATGTAGGACAGGGAAATCTCACCCGAGGGGTCGGAATTTCAACCAGAGACGATGCTTGCCGAGTCCCTGGTTGAAATTCCGACCCTGAGGGTGAGATTTACCTATCCTACATGGACGGGCTCATGATGGATTATTTTTCTCCCACTGTTAGCGGATTGTAAACCTCAAATCGGATTAGGCTTCGTAACAGGAAATTTTTTAACTTTTTAACCAGTGATCTGAAGTAAATTTTGAGCAGCCCAGTGTGTTTCTCGGGTCCTAAAAAGGGTGCAAACTTTGCACCTCAAAAATAGACGGAAAACACGATATGTGGACTATTTTATCTTCCAGAGGGCGAAAACAAAATGCAACCTAGCCTCTCACGTCACGCTAGTTTGCTAGCGACGTTTTTAAACGATTTAAGTGACGTCATTAAAATTGAGTGACGTCACAAACCTATGATCTGCTATCAAACGTCATCCGACATGCTTGCGTGTCCATTTTGTCCATTTAAAATTAAAATATTAGTAAAAAATTGAAAAAGCCTGGTTGCTAATATAAGAAAGATGTTGCCAGGTGTAAGATAGAAATTTCTTATATGAGCTGAGAGCCTATCTTATATATGCAAAGGTGGGAGAAAGAAGTTTCTTATATGAGCTGAGAGCCTATCTTATATATGCAAAGGTGGGAGAAAAGGAAGTCCTATTATCACACCGGGTAGGCGGCAATCCTGAACACTCGCGGCAATCACGAACGCAGGTCAAAAATTTACGCGACTGTTTAGGATGAGTCGACAAAACTTCTTTTTTCAGGAGGAAGAATCAGTTAATAAATAAAGGTAACTATGTCACGACTTTTAGATATCCTCAAAGATTTGCCTCACAAGTTTTAGTTGTTGAATTCTTATTAAGTTGCCTCTAGTTTAGGCGTAAACGCAAAATCTGTGACTTTTAAACCCCCAAAACAACAAAATAGACCAAAATGTTCGAGTTTGCTACACATTTTGATCATTTCCATGATATAAAGATAAAATTTAATGTTTTCTAGACAGACTATGCGTATTCATTTGACTCTGTCTTGTACACAAACGAAGTTACATCGATTTGAAAACAATAGGGTAGAGAACGGCGGCAATCGAAAACGGTGTTTATGGCAATCGCCTAACGTCAAACAAATGTTTGAAAGGCAATCGATGAACATTTATAGCTTCTGTCGATTTTTAATTCAGATTTAGCCAAGAACCTGTAGAATGTTCTTTTTTATTAATCTATTTAGTACTACAAATGGCTCCAGGCATTAAACGTGCAACACATGTACACTTGGGATAAATCCTACTATTGTGGAGCATGTTCTTTCCAAAACTGATTAACTTCTGGAATCAACAGAATAAAACAACTTATTCAACCATCGATATTTTGACTCATTTCGCTAATGTCCCTTGTAAGAACTTTATCTTAAAACATAAACTGTGGTGCTCATTATAATTGCCCCATTGAGACAATTTAACGAGAACCAACCATATATGCTTTAAGCAGAAATTATGGAAACAAATGTTCAGTCTTACAAACCTCTACTTTCTATGTACGTTATAGGAAGAAAAACGAGAGGTTATCAATAATGTAACGTACTGTTTGATTCAAACTTAAGAGAGGCGTATCAGGCACCAGTAGAGACGCTGTGATTCAGCCACCGGTTGTCGTTTCTGAATATGTCCAAATGAAAAACGTTGCTGTTTCCTGTCCACTGTACTGCGATAGAAATTTGTACATCTGCAAGAGCATGCCCATATGCTTTCTTTTCCGTATTTCTCACTCTCTGCTGTGTGCTGTTCACTGTCTACTTTCTACTGCGTCCTGTCTACTGTTAACCTTCTTCTTCCTACAACCACATAAATTTTGTGCATGTGATGTGCATTAGTACGCAAATACATCCATAGCTTCTGCCCATGTTCTTGCATATGCACAAATTCGATCTTGCAGTAGACCTAAAATAGACAGGATGCAGTGACAGTTAACAGGACACAGTAGACAGTAAGACAGTAAAAATGGCATGTATGGACTACCTGTGGTGTATGTTGACGAGCGTGTGTGCACGAAGGCATGTTTGAGTGCTTGATATTGGATAGCATAGGGTTCGCCATTAAATTCTGAGGAATATCTTGCATTGCATTTGAAATTCATGTACGGTATTGCCCATTATGGTACCGGCTATTATGTGGTTTGCCATTTGGCGAATCCTGTGCATGGTAAACGTTACCATAGCAACCAAAATGTTAATACTATCACCAATGTTACATAAAAGGAGCACAATAAAACCATATTTTCTTCAAAGGTGTTGATATGAATTTTCCATAAAATTTAAGTAAAAGACGTTTCTTCCTTCCTTATCAAAAATAAAAAATAAATATACAATAATCCTAATTTACGTTATCATAGCAACCAAAACGTCAACTTATTTACCAATTTTATATAAAAACAAGCATATTATATCTCTTCAGCAAATGTGTCTCTGATGGCCAAATCATATAAAAATTAAGTAATATTTTTTTTTTCGTTCATACCTATAATAAAAAGTTATGCACTATACTAAATTTTCGTAACCATGGCAACCCATATATCAAACTGTCTTTAATCTTATATAAACAGCATTTTCAAACACATTAATTCCTTTTTAAAGAGGTTATCTGATGTGCAGTTCTAAAAACAACTGAAATAATACGCAGTTCTTTTAACCCATACAAACAATTTAAAGTTAAAGAATGTTCAAAATTTTCATTATCAAAGCAACTAAAACAGTAAACTGTCACCAAAGTTACACAAAAAGCACATTTTTTTTTCTGTTCATCAATGAAATATATATAAGCTAAACCATAAAAGTTTAGATAACACACTTACTTTTTCTCCCATACTAAAAATAAGAAGTTATGGAATGTTGTAAATTTACGTTACCATGGCAACCCAAATGGCAATATGTCACCAATCTTGCATAAAACAGCACATTTCAGCATATCATTTCTCTTTAGCAAAGGTGTATGTGAAGTTCCCATAAAGTTTAATTAACAAACAGTTCTTTTACCCATACCAAACTGGCAGCTATCATACGTAAAAACAACATAATAAAAGCGTATCATTTCTCTTCAGCTGACAGTTTGACATTTGAGTTGCCATGGTAACGCCAATTTGTTACATAGTATTACTTTTTGTTTTATCATTAGTAGATCAGATATGGGTTATCTAAAATTTGAATCAATTGTTAGTATGCACTTTTGCTGAAGATAGCTAATTTGACATGAAAATGAAAGCTTTAGGTAAATTCACTGATGATTCGATGTTTCTGTTGCCATGGTAACAACAATTTGAAACATTGTAAAACTTTTTTTATTTCAGTATGTTAAAATCAAATGTGTTCTATTTAGGTTCTGTAGGAATTGCTCATATACATCTTTGCTAAAGAGAAATACCAGATATGGGATATCTAGAATTTGTATGATTTGTTAGTATGCACCTTTGCTGTAGGTAGATGATTTGTCTTGAAAATGTTGTTATTAAGGTTAACTCACTGACTGTTCGATGTTTCTGTTGCCATGGTAACGTAAATTAGTAACATTGTAAAACTTTTAATTTTCAATATGAGAAAAGAAAATGTGTGGTTTCTAGATTTTGTAGTAAAAGCTTATATACACCTTTGCTGAAGAGAAATAATACACATTTAGTTTGCTGTTTTTATGTATGATTGTTGACAGATTGACATCTGGGTTGCCATGGTAATGTCAATTTGTAACACAGTATTACTTTTTTTTTTTAGCATTGGTAAAACAAATATTGGATATCTTGAATTTCTATGAATTGTTTGTATCCACCTTTGCTGAAGGTAGATAATTTGTTTTAAAAATGATTTTTTTAAGTAAATTCGATGACTGTTCGATGTTTCTGTTGTCATGGTAACATTAATCAGGAATTTTGTAAAAAAATATTTTTCAATATATGAAAATCAAATCTGTGTTATTTAGATTTCTGTGGGAATAGCTCAATTTTTTTGTTATCTAGAATTTGTATGAAATGTTAGAATGCACCTTTGCTGAAGGTAGATAACTTGTTTTGAAAATGGTGTTTTTAGGTTAATTCACTGATGGTTTTATGTTTCTGTTGCCATGGTAACGTAAATTAGGAACATTGTAAAACTGTTTATTTCCAATATGAGAAAAGAAAATATGAGTTATTTTATTCTGTAGGAATACTGATATACACCTCTGCTAAAGAGAAATAATATACTACTAAAATGCTATTTTTATGTACGGTTGCTTACAGTTTGACATTTTGGTTGCCATGGTCACGTACATTTGGAAAAAAGTATTTGCTTCTTGTTTTAAGCATTGGTAGACCAGATATGGGTTATCTATAATTTGTATGGATTGTTAGTATGCACTTGTGCTGAAGGTAGATAATTTGCTTTGAAATGATGTTTTTAGATGAATTCACTGACGGTTCGGTGTTTCTATTACCATGTCAACGTCGATTTGGAACATTGTAAAACTTGTTATTTCTTATAATAGTAAAACAGATGTTGATTAGCTGGACCTTGTATGAATTGTTTCTGCACACCATCAACAAGTTTGACATCATCAAATGCCAAAAAGCAAACGTTCAACCCAATACCATGCTGAGCATTCAAATTCCATGTAAGGATTTTATCGAATGACGAATCTAAAGCTAGCCAATACCTTGCTGAGTAATAGCATGCATGTGATTTGAATACTGGTGTGCATGAGGTTTATGGACTGGCAAACCCCATATTAGCCAATAACATACTGAGCAAAAAACCATGCAGGTGGATTCGTCGAATGGTGAACTCCATGTATCCAATACCATGCTGGGCAATACTATGTATGAATTTTGAATACATAAATAATGAACCCCATGCTAGTCGACATCATGCTGTGCAATTTCATGAATGGGATTTGAATACCATTCATGGTATCCATCGAATGGCAAATCCAATGCTACACAATACCATGGTGAGCAACATAATGCATAAGATTCAGACACCACGTATGGAATTTGTCGAATGGCGAAACTTAGGGTACATGTACCCGATACTAAGCTGGACAATACCATGCATGGGATTGGAATACCTGCCAGGGTATTCGTTGATAAATGGCAAATCTTATGCTAGCAAATTGATTCATGGAATTCGTATATTGATCTACGTTGAGCCTGACAACAGCAATAACAATAATCACAACAGCAACCATATATAGTTGGCTCTGTGTTATATTGGGGAACGATGGGTATTTAGAGCAATAATACATGTACTGCGCTTCGTTGTGTTTTTCGAGAGACTGATTTAGAAAGTGAAACAACGACAACAATAATTACAACATTCTTGACAACAAATTAATAACAAGAACACGATTTCAGCGACACAAACAAGCAAAAGGCTTTTACCCCTATAGAATATATTTGAACGTTTCCAGGCATAACTCTTCTTCAAGACGTACATGGATTTCAGTGCCATCTCGTGTCTGTTAACAGAAACACTCAATCTTGAAGGCGCATGTCATTAAATGAAAAATAATGCAGCATAGCTTTATCTAGAAACAGTTTGTTATACAGCTTCTTCGTCATCGATTGCCATGCCCTGCGTTAGTCGATTGCAACCGATTTTAGAAAACAGCGTTTTCGATTGCCAGAAGTTTTTACCCTTGCATTTTCATCCCCCTCCAAGTACGGTGAAAATTAAACGTAGAACCTAGAACTTTTACAGGTGTTTAGGAAAGACATTCAAGTTTATTAGAAGACTGTGTTTTATTTAATTTGACCTTGAATAGTTTGGAATATAAACCAGAAATCTGAATTTGCCAGTCTAAAATTTCATGGTCAAAATGTAAGAAGGCAGTGCGACATTTAGTAAAGACTTTGTGAAGAAATTTCTTCTTCAGGGAAATTTTCAGACATGCTGCTTCAGACCAGTAATAAATGTTTTACCCAAAACCGTTCGATTAAATGAAATAAAATATGTTAAACTAAGTTACCCTAACACGTCGCGTAAATATTTGATCCGCGTTCTGGATTGCCGCGAGTGTTCAGGATTGCCGCCTACCCGGTGTGATTATGAGGAGAACTTCTTGAACAGGATAGGAGTAAACATAACTCATTCAACGTCTTGGACAGGGTTAGAATGCGAAACTGTCTTGACAGATCAGAAAAATTTCTGGTTTGCTGACGATCTTCAATTGACAAATGGGCTCCGATCTTTCATTGTTTAAAACATATAAGATTTTCACCACTATCAGTGCCTGTCAAGTTTCACCATAGGGCCCTTTATTACTTGTTATTGTATGTTTGCGGGGACATTTCCTTGAATCCAGGGCCAGTGAGAAACCCATGTGGGATATGTAGTAGACCTGTGGCCAAAAACCATCGGGCGGTACAGTGTCAGGCGTGCTATTTCTGGCATCACATTAAGTCCTAGAATATATGAGCCGCGACACGAGAAAACCAACAATGTGGTTGTGTGCCCAGCATAGACTCAGATAAGCCTGGGCATTCGCCAAGTTTGATCAGATTCTTTTTTAAGTGCTCAATGGGTAGCTGAGGGTCTAAGCTACCGCCATGCGGACAGCGAAGGCTCTGATCAGACTGGGCGGATGCCCAGGCTGATCTGAGTCTGCGCTGGGCGCACAACCACATTGTTGGTTTTGTCGCGTCGCGGCTCATATCTCCCCGGCTGAATATGTTTCCCTTTGTGGCGATGATAATCCATGGACTTGCAGAAACTGTACAATTTTTTTTTTCTGACTCATTCTTTGAATGCGAAAGTGAACCAAATATTTCAATATGTGACCATGACAGCTCTGCTCAATCTAATGTTGAAATTTTTGACCAAATACGTACAGCTAGAAAGTCATTTCCCAACAGATTTCTGTGTGCTTACTTAAATAGCAAGAGTCTTCAATACAAATTTGACCATATTAAAGATCTTTTGACTCAAAATACTGTTGATTTATTATTTATTGCAGAGACAAAACTAGATTAATCTTTTATGAATGCCCAGTTCATGGTTGGCAATTACCACTTGTGGAGGGCTGACAGAAATTAGAAGGGAGGGGGAGTAGTGGCTTTCCTGAGGTCAGATACAGCAGGAGATCGTAGAGATCGTAGAAGTGACCTGGAATTCAGACAGACTGAATGTATTAATGCTGAGGTCATATTGAATGGATCAAAAGGCTCTTTGTAGGGGCATATAAACCCCATTCTATACCGGCGGATGAACTTTTCGAGGCTGACTATACCACAGGACTCGATAGAATTAGTGAAAAATATAACAATTATGTAGTACTTGGAGACCTAAACTTTGACATGCTTGATAAATCTAAAGGATGTAAATTAAAAAATGTTTGTGATGTGTTTGACCTTACCAAATTTTGTTAGCAAACGTGGGCCCACTGCGTCTTGGGTACGCATATGGCATAGTAGGCGGAACCCTATCAGTGTGGTCACAAGGCTTAATATAGAAGACAATGATTTTGCCGATTTTGTCACGTATCCTACTTTTTGGCCTCGTAGGATAGTCTGTAGACCATGGGTTAGTAAAATGGTTATATCTCAGAACGACGCGAGCTGAATCGAATTCAGTATGACAGACAAACGTACAGGCATTCAGACGTCGATGAGTATAATCCATGGTCACCACTGCGTGACGATACGAATCTAGATTGATTTAATAGTAGCGCAAGTTACCTTCAGATTGAGCGTATAACATTTTTTCATAACTACAACAATTATGGCCATCCTTATTCGAAATTTAAATACCCGGTATACTTTGCTGGAATTCAAAGGACATTATGTCTAGCTCAATATATCTTTGTAACGTTCTAAATGAGAAAGCAATCGACATTTGCGGCATCTCGGAACATTGGTTATACGAAAAAGATTTAAATTTTTTCAACGAAATTGATAATTATTATCATAGTCATGCTGTTTCTCATGCGTCATTGAGTCTTCCGAGACGCCGAAGGGTAGGTAAAGGTGGGGTTGCCATTTTATGGCACAAGAGGCACGACAAAAATATTTCACCGTTGAACTTAGAGGATGACAGAATTACAGGGGTGAAATATAATCGCAATTCTGAATATGCCTTTTATTTTTTTTCAAAAACATATTTACCATGCAGTTATCATTCGATGGCAGTATATACAGAATAAATAGATCGGCTGAGAAATATTCTGTATTCTGGTATTTCTGGGCGATATGAAACCAAATTTGTTACCAAGTGCTTTAAAAGGTAATATCAGAGATAGAAGTTTACACTTAACAAATTTTGTCCAAGAAAATAATTCGATAACTCTTAATACCCTGCACAGGGGCAAAGTCTTCCTTCGTGTCTTATGATAGCTCATGTGAGTCAGTCTCATTTGTCATATTATATTTCCAATCGACAAGCTTTGTTATGTTAGTGAAATATGTGATGATGCTTGTCTAAATGTTTCAGGATATGTTAATATATATTTGCGCCTGCAAACCCCTGTATATCAGTTATGGTCTGATAACAATGTGACAGCAATATTAACTGGAGAAAAACAAGACGTATTAATCAATAAATAGAAGGAGCGTTTAAGTAATAACGAACTACTTCAGAGCTCAGTGAATAATGAAATAAGTACTGTAATTGATGTAGATCGGGCTTATTGAGGTTAAAAGTACCGCGGTACAATGTTTTCCGACAAAAATAACATTATTTAAAACCTTATTGCAATAATGAGCTAACACTTAGCATAAGGATATGAAGCAAAAGTGTGCAGTTTGGGTAAGCAAGGGTAAGCCAAGGGACAATAACTCTCTGTTTTATAATACATATGAAAACGGTAAACGCCAATTTAGAAAGAAGCACCGTAATGTTGTAGATGTATATAACAGTACCTCTGACATAGGCAAACATTTAAGTTTGGATGTGGTTTGAGTGATGTTTACAACTTAATTGGGGTTCAGTTGAAACTTGATGTTCCATTGTCTAGCCTAGGGGGAGGACCTATTTTCGGTTCCAAAAATTTTGATTTTGTGAATTGTAATTATGAATTAAATGAAAGGTTAGTTGACCTAAATATATATAAAACAAGGGTGTCAATGAAATGTATGATACCTTTACCAATATTATTTCTGAGACAACAGATAAACATGCCCCGCTGAAAAAGAAAAAAATGTCTTACTAAACCTATGCCATATATGAAAAAAAGCCTTAACCAAGCTGTATATAAAAAATGATGCTTTCGAATAAAGATCAAAATCACAGATCCTCTAGCAATTGGGAAAAAATCAGGAGCCAAAGACATTTTGTCACTAAATTAAAAGGGAAATCCATTAATCAGTATTTTATTGAAAGCTGTGTTGGAGGCTGCAAGGCCAGAGACTTTTGGCCCACAGTCAAATCCTTTTTAACAAATAAAGGCAGTTATGTACAAAAAGATACGACCTTACTTGAAAATGATAAATTCATCCATGACCAGCAAGAGGTGTGTAACATTTTTAGTAATTTATTTGTAAATGTTGCCAAAATATAGGTGAAAATTCTATCCCCATTAATACTGAACACCCAAGAATTGCGAAAATACAGGAAAACCTAACAGTACAATCGGAACTTAATTTCAAACCTGTTGATGAAGAATTTGTCAGTCATGACATGATCGGGTTTTTAACGTTACCAGGCACCAAAGGCACATGGAGGCAACGCCGGTGAAACCGGATTAGTTTTTTTAGCTCACTGATAGCCATGCATGAAGCCTAAGTCAAATTCTGGCTCGGGCTTCTCGCTCGGACGCCGTGCAGGAAAAAGTGTGAGCTAACTGTAAGTTACTGTGTGTTTGAATGTTCGGCCAAAGTGAGCTGCCAGCGGTGTTCTATAGGACTTAGTCAATTCCGACTATTGCGAAATGTCCCAGGCACCAGTGCTCGCCGTTAGTAAGTTGTGCCGCCGAGAGGTTACTTGAATACAGGTCAAAGACGGTTACAGCAGAGAGAAGGAATCCACCATCCACATCCCAGCCGCAGGCTCCCAGACCATCCCACATCCCATCACAGCCGTGGACATCCAGACCATCCCATGACCAGAGAGACCTCCTCGAACCCGTGCAGACCGCCGTCACCCTGCACACATGCAGGCAAGTAAGCATAGTTTTGAAAAAACACAAAAAAGCCGAAGAAATTGGCCCAAAACGGCCCTCTAGTGCCACACTAAGTTGTCAGAATTTGTCAGTCAACAGATAGGCCGACTAAAATGTCAGAAAGGCAACAGGTCATGATGGAATTTCGGCAAACAATCTGAAATTGGCAAAGCATGTGATTGTCAGGCCAATTACAAGTCTAATTAATTTGACAACTGAATACTCTGAATTTCCTGACTATATAACAATGCAATGGTTTCTCCCTTACATGAAAATTAGCTTGATAAGAAAAACTATCGCCCTGTTAGTATTTTACCTGTTATTTCAAAGATTTAAGAAAGAGCAATAAATGAACAATTATCTAATTATTTCAATCAACATTTTAATGCTTACCTTTCTGCTTTTCGGCCAGGGCATGGGTGTCAGAGCACACTCCTGAGGATAATTGAAGACTGGAAGCAGGCTTTAGATAAAAATAAATATGTAGCGGCTATTATAAAGGATCTTTCTAAAGCTTTCGACTGTTTGCCCCATGACCTGCTCCTTCTAAAACTTAAACTTAAAGCATATGGAGTAGCAGAAAATGCCGTTAAGGGACGAGTCATCAATTATCAGGTGTGTGTGTGGGAGGGGGGCGGGGGGGGGGGGGGGGGGTCAGATTTTCTTTTGATGATGTACTGGGGGTGGGGATGGGAATCAGTTAGCCTCAGAGCAGGGGGTTCATATATTTTATTAGGCATATTGGCGGGGGGGGGGGGGGGTCAGAATTCTTCCATCAGTCTTCATTCATTTTTTTATTTTTAAAAATGTCACACCTTCTGGGGGCGAAACCTCCCAGACCCCCCATTACTCGTAAAATTTCTGACTTTAACTTAAGGACATTTATGGAAATGACATAAGAAACTTGGGGCAGTTTCATATTCAAAAACAGATATTTTCATTAATTTGCTAGAAAGAACCGTAAGAAAGTTTCTATAAAATCACATCGAGTGGATGATTTTATTCTCAATTAAATTTGATGCTTGCGTTTGTGATATCAGCTCTCCAGTCTTTTTCATTATCAAAACTACCCCCGCTCAAAGAAGACCAATTAATATCATTAACAGTTATAATTATTAATCATTCGACGAACCGATTTTCTAGATGGCCATAAGCAAAAGAAAGTGCAAGAAATGCAGACAAAGCTTAAACAGTCCATGATTAACGAACCAGTTTGAATAAGAAATATTCTTTGTGTTTCATAAAGGTTTTGATTGAGGTCAGTCTGACATAAAATGGTATTGTGTGTGTTTGTGTGTGTGTGTGTTTAAGGGTAGCTGGGATTGGGGGTAATAAACTTTTTTGTCACCTGTCCTGGGGGGGGGGGTCGAAAAAAATAATTCTGTTGAGACTGGGGGGGGGGGCGGTCGGAAAAAGTTTAGTGAACCATATGAAAATGTACCGGCGGGGGCGGGGGGGGGGAGGGGAGGTGTTGGAAAAATAATTCTGATGAGACTGGTGGGGGGGATCGGAAAGATTTTAGTGAACCATATGAAAATGTACTCTCCATCCCCCCCCTACCTGATGATAAATGACTCGTCCCTAAACTTTTAAACAGTTATATAACCAATAGAAAACAGTGTGTCAAAACTTGGAACCTTCAAAAAAGGTTTTCAGCCTATCCTCAAGGATGTTCCCCGAGGATCTATTCTCGGTCCTGTTCTTTTCAACATATTTCTAAATGATATTTTTCCTGTTACTAAACAATGTAAGTTGTACAACATTACTATGCAGATACAATACAGTGTCTGCTACAGACTGTGTTCTATCAAAACTTATTTGGAATCTTGCGAAAGGTAGCTTCTTGCTGATTAAATGGTTTGCCGATAACCACATGAAAGCGAATCCTGAGAAGTTCCAAGCGATAGCTGTTGGCAAACGCACAAAAGACGAAAACATAACTTTCAGTTGGGACAATAATATCGTTAAATGTGAGGAACATGTAAAACTTTTAGGTTTTACTATTGATTTCCAGTTGAACCTTGATCTCCATATATCAATTGTATGCAAAAAAGCATCTAGGAAACTAAATTTGTTGAAAAGAATTGGGAGAAATTTATGCAGATTGGGGAAACTTAATATTTATTATGCTTTCATCATGTCTAATTTTAACTATTGTCCTCTCGTCTGGCACTTTTGCGGGGAAGTAAATGCAAAGAAAATAGAAAAAAAAATCAAGAAAGAGCCCCGAGATTTATATATGAGAAATACGTTTCTAGATTACATGTACTTAATAAATCTCTGTTGCCTTCACTCAGAGTCAGACAAATGAGGGCAATAGTGCTGGAGGCTTTTAAAATTTTAAATGATCAAACACCTGTCTATTTAAGTCATTTTTTAAATCTCATTCTTATTCTTTTAGGTACACAACTACAGTGGAAGTACCTCAGGTGAGACAAGTAAATGCGGTGTCAGATCCTTCCGCTCTACTGCTGCTAAAGTATGGAATTGTTTGCCACAACAGTTTGGAGAGATAACTAATATTACTTAATTCCGATCTCAAATTAGGACATGGAGGTGGGGGGGGGGGGGGGTCTGCACATGCTCGTTCTGTTCTAAGCGTTAACTTAATGTTGACCCTATTCATTTTGCTGTTGTTTTAATGTTGAAATCTTTTGTTCTGTTTGTTAAAATTTATGTTGACCCAAATTTTAATATAAATTTTTATATATCTTAGCTTCTTTGCATCTTATCCTTTGTTACCAGTTTTCTTATAGCTCAAGGACTCTTGCCATGTAGCTTGTATGTTCTGTGCGGGAGTCCTTGTAGTAAGCACTGTTTCACTTTTTAGCTTAACTGAGGATGGGATGCAAAGACGGTGCTGCTAGATGTGCTGGTGGATATTTATTTATTTATTGTAATTGCTTAAATATTCGTGCCTGCTCTTAACAATCAAATGTTTTGCGTTTAATAATCATATGTTTCTATGTAAGTGTTGTTATATGTTTTGCATGATAATAATCTTTACTTTTTTATATTTTTTAAAGTTTTAAATGTGCTTCATGTGACATTATAATTTTTATCTTATGCTTGATTGCTATGTCGTAAAATATATTATAGATACTCGTTAGGTCGATAAATAGTTATTCATAGCTAATGTTAAAATGTTTGTAACCCTCCGACTATAAAAAAAATTGTATTGTATTTTATTGAATTGTAAAGATACTAGACTCATGTCTGAAGTGTGCAGCCAGTAACCCAACTATGGGCAACCATGGTTACATGCCGCTGAGCTACTTGGGGAACGTCGTTACGAGAATTGAAACAGAAGAGAACAGTAACCCATAAATGACTTTGTTCCCCCCCCAAGCAGGCATACCGGGAATCGTCAGTCTCTGGTATTTCAAACCCAATTGGCTGGGACTGACATTCACAAGTCCAGTTTCTTCCCCCAGACGATTAAGGATTGTAATTCCCTGGAAGATTCCATTATTTCTGCTGCTGCGTGTGCAGACGATTCAGTTACTAAGCCTGCTTCTCTTGTATGGGCTAGGGCCTAGCTTACCTGATCACAGGTCCTGGTGACTGTTTGTCCTCAAACCTTTACTTTCTGAGAACACTTTCACAGTTGTTCAATCTGACTGACGTCTGACGACCGACAACATCTGGACAACAATCACCAGTTTACCGTCATGAATAGTGTCCATACGTCCTTCTGAGGGGTACTTCGATCTTATCGAATTCCACCTTTTGTTATCTGAAATGTGCGTGCAACATATGTGTTCCTTGACTGCCAAAGTCAAGTCTCAGTCTTCGCTTGGTTGGCATTTTTGCATTCTTCAGACGAACAGGAAAGGTTCTCATAACTTCCTATTTTTACTCCAGGGAAGCTCCTTGCCCTATGTATGTTAACTCCTGATTGAAACCGCTTCCTCACCAAGATCAAGTTGATCTGGTTGCGTTGCCTTCCGTCTGGACTGTGTCCTTCTTAAATACGGGGAGAGACAAAGGGTATTTGCCAGTACTAGGTTGTGACTGGTTGCAAACTTGAGAAGTCTGAGACCTCTCTCATTTGCTTCGACATTTCAGTAGGGTCCACAAAATAATCCTCAGTCTGATTGTGTATCTCTTCCAACTTTAAAATTTCAGTCCCCTTGTACAACCAGAATGGTCTTCTATGATTTCCTGGAATTGCCAATAGAATCCATCGACCTTGTTTTCATCATGGCCAGATGTTTGTGCATTAGCCTGGTGCTGATATTGAAAGGAGCTGTTCTAAAGCGGATTGAGATTAATCTGCTAGAGACTGGTCGGCATCCTAAGACAGCATTCACCATGTTTTTGGTACTATAAATCCAACCCCATTCTTGTGTCTGCCCAGTTCTCACTTGAAGTTAACCTTGTGTCTGTTATCTGTTGACGTCTTATCGAATCCCTCTGGTGCATCTCACAAAGCCTAGTATATTAAGTGATATACATGTTCATTGCATGGGTTAGTTCTTCAAGTTTGCATGTTCGTCCTAGAGTCGTTACATTCCACGTTCCTACTCACTGTAATTTTCTTGACCTTTATCACACCAGTGCCATAATTATCATGTACGTCGTTGCATCCAACGGAAGACGCGATCGTCGTTACCCCGGGCAGTGGCTTATCTAGTATTAAAGTATCGCTGAAAAGACTGCCCATTATGGTATGTATTTAGCACAATTCAGCCTGACGGAGTCCATCCCTCTCCAGGCTATATATATGTGTGTTGACCAAAGCCGAATTCCATGGCTCGCCTTGGCAATGAACAGATTGCCACTGACTCAAAGAGTTCTTTCGCCCTAACCGTTGACTTCTCATAGGAAGACTATCGACCGAGCCCACTGTTATGTTGTGTAAATACAGCCCCTAAATGACCCATCGGGTTGGAGACTCAAGGAGGTGGGAGCGTCTTATTTCCTGCACAGCAATTTTATATTCTGCACGAAATAAAATAGCTTCGATAAATAAAATCAAAAGCAGGATACTTACAAAAGCTTCCTTGACAACCCACCCCAATTTCCTCACTGTACTCGTTATGTGCGGCATGTGTGGCACCCAAGTATTTGTCCCAGCCCTACAAGAAACCAACACTGGCAGGTAAACATTTTCCTCCGATAGGTAATTCAAATCTGATAGATATAGCTTGTATATAAATAAGATAATATTCTTATTCTTGTGAAAGTATGAAATCTCTTTGTAAAATTAAGGATTAAACTGGGGTGTCATGAGTCCACCTTACGGTTACTCGTGACAATCACAGGCTGATAGGCCTATTTTGACAGATGCACAGGCGTTTACTTGTGCCTTGGTGCCATAAATGCTGTATAAGCTTCGGGTTTCGAAACGGGACCATAAGCTAAAAGTTTCTAGTTTATGAAATCATATACTTGCAGGTCTTAGACAAACAGTCGTCACTTGTATACCGTTCATGCAGGCAATCTTAGTTTTTCCTCACGAACATTTCTTCGAGAAACCCATCAGTTGATAGTTCTGAACTGGACGATAACTTTTCGATGACGAAAAAGGCTAAGTTTAACTAGAAATGTTTTTCAGAGAAAAACTGATGTCCCCCCACCAGCCCATTTTCCATCCCCTATAATGAAGTGCTCCTGTGACCTTGAAAAAAGAGGTCAAGTTCACCAGAATCTGATTAGCTCTTAAGCTAGTCCCAGTGATGTATTCATGCAAGTTTGGTGAAATTCCATCTGTTGGTTCATGAGATATTATGGGTACAAGAAATTGCCATCTAAGTCCTCCAATGACCTTGAAAATGAGGTCAAGGTTGCCAAAATCTAAATCAGCTCTTAAGCTAGTCCCAGTGATGTATCCAAGCACCATCCATTGACTCATGAGATATTGTGGTTATATGAAATTGTCATCTCAGTCCTCCAGTGACCTTGAAAATGAGGTCAAGGTCATCAAAATCTAATCAGCTTTTAAACATGTCCCAATGATGTATCAATGCAAGTTTGGTGAAATTCCATCCATTGATTCAGGAGATATAGTGGTACAAGAAATTCTCATCTAAGTCCTTCAGTGACCTTGAAAATGAGGTCAAGGTCATCAAAATCTATAAAGCTCTTAAGCTAGTCCCAGTGATGCATCCATGCAAGTTTGGTGAAATTCCATCCATTGGCACATGAGATATTGTGGTAATAGGAAATTGTCATCTCAGTCCTCCAGTGACCTTGAAAATGAGGTCAAGGTCATCAAACTCTAATCAGCTTTTAAACATGCCCCAATGGTGTATCCATGCAAGATTGGTGAAATTCCATCCATTGGTTCAGAAGATATAGTGGGTACAAGAAATTGTCATCTAAGTCCTTCAGTGACCTTGAAAATGAGGTCAAGGTAATCAAAATCTAATTAGCTCTTAAACTTGCCCCAATGATGTATCCATGCAAGTTTGATGAAATTCTATCCATTGGTTCAGGAGATATAGTGGGTACAAGAAATTCTCATCTAAGTCCTCCAGTGACCTTGAAAATGAGGTCAAGGTCACTAAAATCTAATGAGCTCTTAAACTTGTCCCAATAATGTATCCATGCAAGTTTGGTTAAATTCCATCCATTGGTTTAGGAGATAACAAGGGTACATGAAATTGTCATCTAACTCCCCCAGTGACCTTGAAAATGAGGTCAAGGTCACCAAAATCTAATCAGCTCTCAAACTTGTCCCTATGACGTGTCCATGAAAGTTTGGTGAAATTCCACCCACTGGTTCAAGAGATATCACGCACGCAAAGTGGGTACATGAAATTGTCATCTAAGTCCTCCAGTGACCTTGAAAATGAGGTCAAGGTCACCAAAATCTAATCAGCTCTTAAACTTGTCCCAATGATGTATTCATGCAAGTTTGGTGAAATTCCATCAATTGGTTCAAGAGATATCGCGCACGCAAGAAACTGTCACGCCGACGCCGACGCCGACGCTGACGCCGACGCCGACGCCCGGGAACCGCACTGAAAACAATATGTCCCCCCTCACCTTTGGTGGGGGGACATAATAAGGTATAAGGTATTATGTAAATGAATTCAATGCTGATTAATCGAGAAATTCGTTGACGTAAGTGATACCTACCTCGGACCTTAGCGACACTTAGTGAAAAGTAGTGTCATTAACAACAAAACTCTTTGAGAAAAATGGAGGTACCGACACAAAGCCGATTTTAAGTCGCATATGATAGGCAAGCATCATAATACACTTAAACGAAATATTAAAGTAAGATTTTCCGCTGTAATGATACATTACATCCTGCCTATGACGTGAGCACAAATGTTTCTATGACGGACTTTGTTTACCTACAGTTTTGACGCACCCAATATTCTAAAGAGGTCATATCACACAAGTTTTCACTCATTCTCAATAAAATGGAGCAAGTAGCCAATCTGAGTGTCACCGGTGATTATTTGACACAAATAATAGTTCCATCCTGATTGCATGGTACTATTATTTGAAAGGTTTGTTATCATTTTACCAGTATCAAAGGAACTGTGGCCAAATCAATGTATCGAGAGAAATGCTAATAAAGTCAATTTTTTGTTCTAGAATGTAGTTGAAATTTTCATTTTTTTGAACTTCAAAACGAGCATATTCAATCCTTCTGTGACGTAATTTTATTAGTAAAGGTATATTTTTTAGCTTTCAGTTGTCTTTCAGTGTTACAGTTTATATCGCCTTTTATCTTCTGAATTCTCTTCATTAAACTAATATATGTCTTAAAAGATATAATTCACAAAGAATAATCATTCTTGGTGTAAAAAAAGAATTTTTATTTTTTATAATTACGTCTATATATGAAATTTAGTGCGTTGAACGTTACAGGCTACTGGTAACAAACTTTTCTGGCTGAAAGTAACGAAAATGGTGACCATCTTTGAAGTGCTACTGTGAGAAAACGCTTCATTTCTTGTTCAAAATGCGTTGTAATCATGCAATATAATGGTGTTTGTATACTTTGGTGAATACGGAAATCATGTAGGTATAACTTGATATTTTGATTATTTTGAAATATGAATTGCACCCTTTTATTGAGAATGCGTGTTTACAATAAAGGGTGACATTCTTAATGTCGCGATTCTGTCTGGTACATTATTAGCTTACCACTTAGCGGCAATGTTAGACCATTCATCCTCCCATTTTAATTGTATGAATCGAACATGGTTTTTCAAGCATTTATGTTTGCAAGGTCCCTCGGGAAATGTAGGAAACCTCGGCCTTTTCAACATCTTCCGAGGGACCTTGCAAACGTTAATGCACTGGAAAAATGTTTGATCGCTATTATTGCGCAAATTCAACCACTATCCTACAAAAAGAACGAAACTGTTTGGGCACTATTTTTCGGCCTCATCGCCATTACCTTGCTGATTCCTATATGCACTATGCATATGTATAAAAAGCCTCGTTTCAGGCAAGGTCAGCTTCGTTAATTTTTGTCCAACCTTTAGCAGCAGTTCACAAGTCCAAACCATGTTCATCAAAGTTTACACTCGATGTCGTCTGCACTTCCATTTTTTTACAATCTGAATTTGGATCATTCTTCCGTACCAATAACTGCAAATGCAATCACGGTTGATAACTTTGCTGTCCTCTTTAATTGCACGCCGGTGGGTCGGGGTTCAGACTCTATGATAGACCCTTCATAAAGCTATATATTAGTTGGTTGGGCCGGATGTTTGTCTGTTTCTTGGCCCACCGGGGTTCTTCTGGTGGTCTTCTTTTGCTCCAGTGTTGTTGCTGACGCCCCAGGGATCGCCAAGTGTCTCAACACGTTTTGGCGGTCGAGTCCTCATCCTTGCTTCATCACAGTCTTTTCTTGATTTTAATTGTTGCCCGTGATGACTCTCTGATGAGTTAGGGGACCTCCATACGAACCGAACTACCAACTAATTGTGTGCACCGCAGCGGAGGGTGAGGGTGAAGGTTTGGGCCCAGTAAAACCGGTTTAAACCCCCAGTAGTTATTACTGACCGTCCCAAGGCGGTACTTTCGTTGCGGTTGCATTTGTTTTATGTTCGGTGCTGTTTAATTTATTGTGTTCTCATTTTAACCCTTCTATAATAAAAATAGAAAATAGAAAAAGATAGTTGTTAAATGTTTTCGTATAATTTGCTTAGTCTGTTGTAACCCTTCTGTAGGTCTAAATTATTTAGTTCAGTAAAGATAGCTGAGTTGCCACTTATTTGGGAAAGAGCAGCTGACTCGGCTTATCACTTGTAATTTATTGTTTGTTGGGATGTCTTTTTCAATCTTTCCGTTTGACGTTGGGGATAGGGTTTGGGATCTGATTCAGTCAGTTCCTGAAGTGTAGTTACTCCTTAAATTTGCCGCTTCATTCTATACTGATAGAGTATAACTCTGCAACTTTCATAGGAGAAATCGAAAACCGAGTCATTAGAGCACTTGATTCGCCTTGTTAATACATGGTTTTGCGTTCGTTAAAATACGCCTGTTAATAGCACGTGACACCGATATATATGCCATAATAAATGTGCACCTCCAGTTTATAGGAGCCCCGGTAGCTCAGTAGGTTAAGTACTAGCCTGCTGATCTAGCGGTCCCGGGTTCGAGCCACGCTACAGGCGGGAATCTTTTCAATCGTAAATGGAGTTCAATTACACACAGCCTTTCCATCGTCCTGAAATGACAAAATACTGTTAAAAAGACGTAAAATCGCAAGTCATGCATCCATCTCCAGTTCACAAGCTAGTCTATACTCTATACTTAATTGTAGCTTATTTCTAATAAAGCATTTATCTTAAAAGTAGATTTGTCCAGTTTCTTTTTCAAAATAGAAACATACTAGTGGCCTGTCTAACATACATATGAACATACAAGAAGTTATCATCTTTATCAGATATTAAACATATATTATCTAACTGTCTGAACGTTTATTTATGCTGGTGAAAGGAAATAGGCTACATCATAACAGGTATATTTCTCGAATTAACTATTTGATTTTTATATTACCATCGTGTTGATAGTCTGGAAGGTATTTCATATTTTACCCCTGTCCGTTCGTCTACCCATCCGTCCGTCGCGGCTAGTTTGTATATTAAATCAATCCCTTCTTGTTTCCAAGCATGTGATACATATTGAAAATATGCACGTGACGTTTTGAGATAAAATGTCAGTTCTGACCAAATTACGGCATTTTCAAAAGTAAGTAGGACTAGAAAATGTGTTTATGAAACACCATGCTCCAACCGTATGCTTGCTTCTATAGAAGGTTCATCCCATGATGGTTTAGTCAGAAAGGGGTATTAATTGGTTCATCTGCATCTTAGTATGTAACTGTAGGCCAGATATAAGGAACATAGCTTAAGCAGTTCTTCAGATATTTTGTTCACAATGTTATTCCTATAACTTGTTCCTATACAAAATGCCAATGTCCGAAAAAGGGCAATAAGCAATTTCCCAACCAAAATTTATGAAATAGGCTCAAAAGTTGATCAGGTCATCTACACCTTGGTCCAAACCTGCATTCCAAATATAAGGACCCTAGCTTATGCTTTTCTTCCGAAATGTTGTTCACAAGCTTGTTCCAATACAAAACCGGGCCGCGAAGCGCAATCGGTAGGGCACCTGACTCATAAGTCAGAGGTCCTGGGCTCGATACCCGGTCTGGCCACATACTTTCGTTTCTCTTTCCGCTGATTCAAGAAGGGCAGTTGTCAGTTACTGGCGAAAGTATGTGCACTTAGTACTGGTTAACCGCTTAGGAGGTCTAAGTCTGCCCAGGAATAGTGTGGTTAGGTTAACTGACCGTCCCGACATGACCATGGCTGTTTACCGTGAACGTAAAGCAACAAATCAATCAATCCTATACAAAATGTATAATAGGTTGTTCCTATAAACTAGAAAGTGTGTGTATGAAACACTATGCTCCCAACCGTTTGCTTGCCTCTAAAGAAAGATCATCCCATAATGTTTAAGTCAGAAAGGAATTTTAATCGGCTCATCTGCATCATAGTCTGTAGCTGTTTGCCAAATATGAAAATCACAGCTTAGTGGTTCTTCAGATGTTTTGTTCATAAAGTTATTCCTATAGCTTGTTCGTTTACAAAATTCCTATGCTCGAAAACGGTAAAAATTCTACAAAAAAAATTATAAAACGGGCGCAAAAGTTAATCAGGTCATCTAAACATTGGTTCATACCTGAATGCCAAATGTAAAGATCTTAGCTTATGCGATTCTTCCGATATTTTGTCCACAAGTTTATTCCTATACAAAATGCCTATGTCCGAAAAAGGGGATCAACTCAACCAAGAATTAACGATATAAACTCACAAGTTAATCAGTTCCTCTATACCTTGGTCCAAACTTGTATGCCATATATAAGGATCCTTCAGATATTTTGTTCACATTCTTGTTCCTATAGTATATTCCTATGTCCAAAAAGGGAATAACTCTACCCAAAACTTACAAAAGCTTCAAAAGTTTATCAGGTCATCTACACCTAAGTCTGTAACTGACGGTATGCCAAGTATTAGGATCCTAGCTTAAGCGGTTCTCCAGATATTTTGTTTACTAGGTTTTTTTTTCTATATTAAATGACAAAGTTAAAAATGGGGCATAACTCCTGTATGACAAGACCGGCGGAGTATTAAAATCAACGGTCTGCTTCTTTTTCATGTTCAGCATATAAAATTTCAAGTTTCTTTCTCTAACGGTTCTTGACCGTATGTAAGGGTACCTCTGTACCATAAGCTTCAATGTACTCAGTCGAACAGGGGCATAACTCAGTCAAAAATTCACAAATGTTTTACAAAAGTTTATCAGGTCATCTACACATCGGGCAATGTCTTCCTGCAAAAATCATGATCCTAGCACCAGGGGTTCTCGAGATATTTTGTTCACAAGGTTCAGTAGGAATACTTAATTGTTGACCGTGATGACCCTCTGATGAGTTAAGGGACCTCCATACGAACCGAACTACCAACTAATTGTGTGCACCGCGGCGGAGGGTGAGGGTGAAGGTTTGGGCCCAGTAAAACCGGTTTAAACCCTCCAGTAGTTATTACTGACCGTCCCAAGGCGGTACTTTCGTTGCGGTTCCATTTGCTTTATGTTCGGTGCTGTTTAATTTATCGCATATATCGTGTTCTCATTTTAACCCTTCTATAATAAAAATAGAAAATAGGTAAAAATAATTGTTAAATGTTTTTCGTATAATTTGCTTAGTCCGTGTAACCCTTCTGTTGGTCTAAATTATTTAGTTCAATAAAGATAGCTGAGTTGCCACCTATTTGGGAAAGAGCTGCTGACTCGGCTTATCACTAGTAATTTATTGTTTGTTGGGATGTCTTTGTCAATCTTTCCCTTTGATGTTGGGGATAAGGTTTGGGACCGATTCAGTCAGTTCCTGAAGTGTAATTACTATTTAAATTTACAATGTTCTTAGTCAAAAAGGGGCATAACTCGGTAAATAATTCACCAATTCTTTTGCAAAAGTCTCATCTACACCTTGAGTGATGTCTTCCTGCAAAAAAACAACAACAAACAAATAAAAAAAAAACGATCCTAGCATCAGGGGTTGTCGAGATATATTGAACATATGTTCCACAGGCTTACCATGTACTAAGTGGAAAAGGTGCATTACTCAGTCAAAAATTCACGATTTATTTTCCAAAAGTTAATCTGGTCATCTTCATTTTCAGCAATGTCTTGTAGCAAAAATCATGATCCAAATATCAGGGATTCTCAAGATATTTTGTGACATGTTTCCATAGGCTTACAAGGCACTAAGTCGAAAAAGGATCATAACTCAGTCAACAATTCACCATTTTTTGGCAAAACTTAACCAGGTCATCTGCATCCTGGGTAATGTCTTCCTGCAAAAACACGATCCTGGCGTCAAGGGTTCTGAAGATATTTCGTCCGTAGGCTTAAAATGCCCTAAGTCGGAAAAGGGCCATAACTCGGTCAAAAATTCACGATTTTTTTCAAAGGTTTATCTGGTCATCTACACCTAGGGCAATATCAGGTGCAAAATAATCATAATCCTAGCATCAGGAGTTCTCGCGATATTCTGTTGATAAGGTTCCATGGTCAAAAAAGGGCATACCTCTGGAAATACGTGACCGGCGGAAAAAAGAAAGAAAAAGAAAAAAGATATGAGTCCGCTTATTTTTCATGTACATGCCACATATAAAATTTCGAGATCCTAGCATAAGCGGTTCTTGAGTTTTTAGCTGCCAAAAGGCGTTACGGACAGACGGACGGACAGAGCAAAGGACGAACAGGCCCAAACCAATATGTCCCCTCAACTTCTCCGCAGCTGGTGGCATAAAATTCTCAGAGACTTACACAATGCAAAACCTGATCCCACCCAAGCACCACGAAAAGACAACACAAACTAGACACCACAAAAGACACCACCAACGACAGAAATTACAGATGCGGGTAGCGAGCTAAGCTAGATAATTTAACATATGAGATGTATTTAACGGAAACGGTTGAATATAAAACATCTGATGAAAAATGTTACACGGGTACTTTCTAATATGTTTAGTTAAGGAGCTCTAAACAGAGTGTCATTAGTAAATTATATATAAGAAATCACGAGGTTTCGCGCTTACAGTCTCAATAAGTGGCGGTTGTGTTTCGAAAGTTGTTGAGTGAAGCAGGCCTTATCTACATATACGTATAAACGACTAAATGGCAATATGTAAGAGCATTTTGATCCAAAAGTGAGTTTAAGGTAGACAAATACTGAATAAAAATATTGGCGGGGCAGTCAAACCATTATACCAACTGAACAACACAAAGGGCTATAAAACATATGGAAAAGAAAAAAAAAATTCACCTTTTTGTTATCCTAAAAAAACAATATTTTGTATTTCTACATTCATTTTTACATATTTTCCATTTAAATTCATTTCTCTAGCACATGAATGCACTTTGATTTCTGCAAATCATAAAAATCAATAATATAGGATATCCGAAACAAACTGGTAAAAAAATTGAAGTCATCTTGATAATAAGTATATTTTTGCATTGTTTTAAAAAATACAAGAAAACTGAATTTCATGAAAAACGTCATGAAAAATATATTTAACCGATGGGGCAAGCTCATGCATATTATTTAACTTACATTTTATGTTATAGAATAAAACAAAACAAAACACATTTCACCGTTTCGTTTCCTAGAAAAACAATGTTTAAGTTCAAAAATAGAGTGCCCAAGTTCTGCACCTGCTGCAAGCACAGCCAGTCCTTGCCGTATAATTTATTTTCCTGTTATTCCGGTTCTACCATAGATAGTGCCTACAAAAATACGCAGATGGAATGGAAACTGTGAAGATCTTGATCATTCTGGTTCCTAGGGAACAGTCTGATCTCGGTTTCCACTGTTTGTAATGACCTATCTGCCCGAAAACTTAGGATCTTTACGGTAGACATTGTTAGTGTATGTCATAACTGTATGTGGGGTGATCATTAAGTAATGGAAACACCTTTGTAGATTAGCTGATTTTATAAAGAAATAAGTATCCTTCATGTAACACCAAAGGGTGTCTTTTAAGCTTCCGAATCCATGTTTGAGATCAAAATTTTAACGTGTTACCATAGCAACATATGACGTCACGTTCATGCCGGGTACCACGTGTGAATTTTTTCAACTTCATTTTGGTAAGGAGGTGTCTTTGTAATGCTCATTATGTACAATATGTAAAGAGATATTGGAATTTTATTAACACCTTCCGTTATAGTTATGTTTTGGCTTTAGAGACACACATATAATGATTGTAAATGAAAATGTTCTGAAATCTGGCATGAATTAAAGCAAAAGCAGGGGTTGAAATAACTGATTTTTAGGGAATTCGACATTTTATTCCGTAATTTCCAGTCTTATGCTAAAGTTGATCGATCGGTTATCAAGAATAGGATAATTTTGGTTCTTTCTGCTATACAATTATCCCAGGGCTCCGCTTGTTAAAATACAATGACGTCACAATTCTGGTCCCTATGGCTGAAAATCGGCGAAAAACGTCAAATTTTGTTCAATTAAAACTCTTTCACAGTCTGTATTTCTGCCATGTTTGAGTGCAAGATATGAATACTTATATATTTCTTTAAGTATCTGAGACTTGCATCAAGCTATTACACAATCACAAACATTTGTCCATTCTTTGTTACTTATCAGCAGTAAATATACATGAAAATATGCAAAAATTTAGAGACGAAACCCTTAGAAGTTTAAGGCATCGTTGCCATGGCAACGATAATCCTAAAAAGTACTTTAGAACTTAATCATATTTCATATGCTTGCTTCTTAGGTTATATATATATGGAGTACTGTTTTTATACATAGCTAATGAAATAATTGCTAGTTTCCATTATTTAATGATCACCCCTCGTATATACTCTACAGCTGAACGATTTCACCATGAAAAATAACTCTGTTTTGTTTTAACAAACAAAACAACACAGTTATCTACTATCTGTCCACCTTAAACATGACAGATACGAGTTTATTTTTATGTCCCCATGCATAACTTCGAAGAAGTTGAGGGGGCATATTGGTTTGGCCTGTCCGTCCATCTGTTCGTCTGTCTGTCTGTAACGCTTTTTGGCAGCTGGCAAACTTAAGCAGTGCTTATGCTAGAATCTTGAAATTTTATATGTGGCATGTACATGAAAAATAAGCGGACCCGTATTTTTGTTTTTTTTTTCAGCCGTTCACGTATTTCCAGACTTATGCCCCTTTTTGGACTTAGTCTATGGAGCCTAGTGAACAAAATATCGTGAGAACCCCTGTGGTAGGATCATGATTTTTTGCAGAATAATATTGCCCAATGTATAGATGACCTAATTTGCTTTTGAAAAATCGTGAATTTTTGACTGAATTATGTTCCTTTTCCAACTTAATGCATTACAAGCCTACGAAACCTTGTGAACAATATTTCAAGATAAACCCGAATGCTAAAATCATGATTTTTGCTCGAAGACATTGCCAATGATGTAGATGATTTGATTAACTTTTGAAAACATAGATGAATTTTGACCAAGTTATGCCCCTTTTTCAACTTTATGCATTTTAAGCCTATGGAACGTTATGAACAAAATATCTCGAGAACTCCTGATGCTAGGATCATGATTTTTTGCAGGAAGACATTGCTAAATGTGTGGAGGACCTGATTAACTTTTGAAAAAGCATTGATGGATTTAGGACTGTGTTATGCCCCTTTTTCGACAAAGTGCATTGAAGCCTATGGTACAAAAGTACCCTTCGATACGGTCAAAAACCGAAAGAGATAGGAACTTGAAATTTTATATGCTGCATGAACATGAAACTAGTATTTTTCCTCCAACGGTCTCATCATTCAGGAGTTATGCCCCTTATTTGACTATGTTTTTTATATACAGGAAAAACCGTGTGAACAAAATATCTGAAGAACCGCATAAGCTGGGATCCTAATACTTGGTGTACAGCAACAGACTAAGGAGTATATGAACTGATTAACTTTTGAGCATATTTCATAAATTGTTGGTTAATTTGGATATAGGCATATACTACAGAAAGGCGCGGTGGCCGAGTGGTTAGAGTGGCTTGGTTATTGTGCAGAAAGTCGCCGGAAGGTCGTGAGTTCGCGGCTCACCGTCGCCATCCGACGACTGGAAAACTCTCTCTGTCAACCGAGCAGTAAATGGGTATCTTTTTCGAATTAGGGAAGGATAAGGCAGCGAAAGGAGAGAGATGGGTTCCGCCTTTCATCAGCTGTGCCCAAGATACAGTGGGTCTCTAACCCCCACTGCCCCCACGGTTATTAGGCTATGGGAAACCTTTACCTTTACCTTTTATATACTACAGGAACAAGTTTGTGAAAAAAATCTAAAGAATAGCATAAGCTAGGATCCTTATAAATTTGCTTACAAGTTTGGACCAAAGTGTAGATGAGCTGATTAGCTTTTCAGCCAATATCGTAGATGCTTGGTTGAGTTATATCCATTTTTGGGTCATAGGCATTTTGTACAGGAACAAGCTTGTGAACATAATATCTGAAGAACCGCATAAGCTAGGATCCTAATATCTAGCATGCAGGTTTTGGCCAAGGTGTAGATGATCTGATTAACCTTTTGAGCCTATTTCTTAATTTTTTCGTAGAATTCGTTCCAATATGGGTATAGGCATTTTGTATACGAAGAAGCTACATGCCTAATTTTGTGAACAAAATATCTGAAGAACCGTTAAGCTTTGTTCCTTATATTTAACATAAAGTTACAGGGTAAGATGTAGATGAACCGATTAAAACCCCTTTCTGACTTAAACATCATGGGATGACCCTTCTTTAGAAGTAAGCATAAGGTTTCATAAACACATTTTCTAGTTTATTAAGTCTCACTTACGGGCTTAATAAGCTGATGATCAGTGCAAAACCGTAGTGGCATTCTACGTAAATATGCACCACAAGTTCCGTTTCTACGAAAGAGGCAACTCGACGAGTTTCGTAAGCAATTTACAGAGCAAGCTGTCACTCAAACAGCAATTCAAACGAGTTGTTACATTAGTTCATCGAAAAAAAAACCCATAAAATGTGACAATCAGAAAATTGATAGTTAATAAGTTACTTTCTGTTTGTATACATTATATTGTATGTATAATCGGACAAATAAAGTAATTGATTTGTAAAAGTGTAATAAAACCAACGTGGGTCAATCATGTAATAAATCAAGAATAAACAGCACCTTTTGTTCACCATTATACACTGCAATCTAATCGAGATAACATTTATATATAGCCAATATATTATTAATACACCCATATTTATAACAAAAATATAAATTTATTGCTTGATATTGAAAATAGGTGTTACAGCAATAGGCTTAGCTTGTTACATTTATTAATCGGGTTTCAGGATGTAATTACAATTATTGACTGAGTTTAAAATGTGTTTTTTTGTCTGAATGAGGCAGGAAAATGCTTTCAGTTGGGTCTTAGGTTCTGCTATCTTTACTACATGACAGAAGAGAGGGGTGGATACAGTATATATCTATGCAAGTGTTTCATACCTCTTATAACATCCCTATTTGTTGTATTACAGACTTCGAAACTGAGGTGTTGGCTCTTATTCTTTCTTATTTTTACCAAGTTTGCTTCCAGTTAATATTTTAGCAAAGCAAAGAAATGACTTTTTAGAAATGTAGCATCCTAGCATAGAAATATGTGAAGCGTCCAGTTTCTGGGGTCGTTTGGCAGGACAGGGATCTCCACCTGTCAGACGGCCCGTTGTATCTGTTGAGTCCTCGTCTTTGCTTCTTCATGGTGTTGAAATTTGATTTATGTGTTTACCGTGATGATTCATTGACGAGTTAGAGGGTTATCATGCGAACCGAACAACCAACTAAATGTTTTGTACCACTTCAGAAACTGAGGGTGAGGTTGGGCCTGTAAAATCGATTTTAGCCCCCCAGTAATTCATTACTGACCGTTCCAAGGCGGTAGTTCTGTTGTGGTTCTCTGTTGCCTGTTTTTGGTGTCAGAGTTTCTGTGATGTTTTACCTTATGTATGTTCTTATTATTTTCGGTTCGGTTTGGGTTGCTGAGTGGCCACCTTTTGGGAACAAGCTGCTCACTCGGTTGGCCATATGTTCTCTGTATCTTGATTATTTGTAATCTTAGTTGTTTCCAACTATGGTTTGAGGGCTGGATTTGGATTTTGATTGTTTCAGTTCCTGGTCTTTGCATACTTTTTACTTTCATACCGTTTATCCCAGCAGTGTAACTACTGGCGAGCATTGTTCACGCCCTTTGGCAATAAGAAACAAGAGCTTCGCAAGCGGCGCATAATACGCCCGTTTCAGTGTAATGACGAGTAACAGAATGAACAAGATTGTTTATAGAAGGATGGACAGGCAGACAAACAGGGCAACAACTCTGTAATTTATGACTGCATCAAATACTATTAGTATACCAAAAAATCAACTTCCAAGATGAAGCAGCTCATAATTTGAGAAATGCCAAAGTCAAACAAGGGAGATACTTCATAAACTAAGTAAACAAGAGTACCATTCTTGGTCATAATACATTCCCTTGACAATATAAACATTGCCATAAAGTTTTGTTAAAAAAATTCCAATGGTTAAGGAGTTACAGAGTAAAACGGAAACTGATGCAAGAGCAGATAATTCAGAAGTAAGCCAGATTTAAGGTTCATGCTCATGATACATTGCCCCATTATTATATACATTCCTACAAATTTTCATTAAACTTTTTCAAAGGGTTAAGGAGTGAATGGGGGAACGGGGCTAGCCTTAAAAAGCTAATCAAAGGGAGGTTACTCCAAAATAAAGGAAGGGGGAAAAACCATTCTTATATGTGACAAATCATCTTGTGATCATGCACATTGCTATGAAGATTCATTAAGATATTGAAAATGGTTACTAAGTTATTGAATGCACAAGATTAGTATACACGAAAATAGCCTACAAAATCTAATCAAAGGGATGCAACACCGAAATGAAGAAAGGGAGAGCAACCATTGTCATATGCGACACATCGTTGGACCCTCCTACACATTGTTATGAAGTTTCATCAAGATATCCCCAACGGTTACCTAGTTATGGTGCGCACAAGACTAGTTGGGTACAAAATAATCAAAGGGACATAACTTGGAAACTAAGAAAAGAGGAGCAACCATTACTGTACGCGACACTTTGCCCCATCCTAATATATATGCCTACAAAATTTCATGAAGACATCTCAAACGGTTACTGAGATATGGTGCGCACAAGTATGTTGACGGACGGACGGACAGACGGACAGCGCCATGCCATAATTAGTCCGTTTTTCAAAACGGGCGTATAAAAAGGATGGATGAAATTACCTGTTGGTTGATACAGAAGATGAAAACAGCAAACAAATCCAATTTAAAATTTTAAAGTAAAGGTAAATTATACCATCCTCTCTTCTGTCATGTTTCCATTATGCATAGTAGATTCCCTATGAAACTCTTACTTAGGGCATGGGAGTACATTTTACTGAAGAAGTGCAATAAGTACGGTCATTAAGATGGTTACCCAGAGATAATTACCTAATGTTGATAAACCTTAGCTGTGCAGGTCAGCTACATCAGATTTAAGCATACGTATGCTTGAGAGACAACCCCCCAGTAGTTATTACTGACCGTCCCAAGGCGGTACTTTTGTTGCGGTTGCATTTGTTTTATGTTCGGTGCTGTTTAATTTATTGTGTTCTCATTTTAACCCTTCTATCATAAAAATAGAAAATAGGTAAAAATAATTTGCTTAGTCCGTTGTAACCCGTCTGTTGGTCTAAATTATTTAGTTCAATAAAGATAGCTGAGTTGCCATCTATTTGGGAAAGAGCTGCTGACTCGGCTTATCACTTGTAATTTATTGTTTGTTGGGATGTCTTTTTCAATCTTTCCCTTTGATGTTGGGGATAGGGTTTGGGATCTGATTCAGTCAGTTCCTGAAGTGTAGTTACTCTTTAAATTTATTGAAGTACATTATCATAAAATAAGCGTCTGCTAATTAATTGCTACTCTGATATTTTCTGTAACTAAACTCGTTGAATTGCATCATATGTAGAAACGGAGTTAGACAACTCTATTACTAGGCAGAGGCCAATTCAACGAGTTTTATTACAGCACTTGACAGAGCAAGCTGTCACTTTTTACACCAATTCAACGAGTTTTATAGAATTAAATTTACACAAACACTTACAAGGATTGACATGTAAAAATAACAAACTAAGGGTAATGATTTTACTTTCTGTTTGTAAAGCTTGACAGAGAACGTTAAACAGAATGGATAAGAGTTCAATTACAAAAATTAAGCAATACTTCCGCAAACAATAATAAAATCAGTAAATCAAGGAAACATCAGTTTAGTTTACAAGTACATATTGCATGCTAGTATACGATAACAGGGCCCAGTTGTTCAAGGCATCGTTAGCCTACCGAGCACGTTAAAATGTTATTTCGTTAAGTGTTTTACGAAGTTATAGCTAGATACACTGACATTTTTTGATGAAAATATGTGAGAAGCTTTTGCAAGCTTCTCACATTTTTCAGCAAAAATATTGGCTCACTTGAAGTATTAACGTTTGAAATTTTACCGCCTCGTTAACTAACGACGTCGTTATTTTGAACAAGCGGGCCCATGTGTTTATGTGTAGTCTTTTTTTTTTAAATAAAGAAATGGTATTAAAGGCTATTTAATGCTATTTTTGAAAAAGAAATAGTGTTAAATGCTATTTATCGAAAATTTGTGTAACAGCTATTAGCTGAGCTTGTTACAGATATTAACAGTGTTTCAGGCATCGGTTACAAATACTTAAATTAATTACTAGAAAAATAAATAAATAAATACACCAAAATGTATGCGTAAAAATATTTTACTGTATGAGAGGTCAAGCTGCACGACAAGTGGAAATACTTTAGTACAAGTTTGGAGTGTTTCCCAATGACAGAAAAGAAATACACTATTTTGCATCAAATATTTCCTGTGATATCAAACCCGGAAAACTTAATGCTCTTGTAATGAATTCATAAAGTGACAGTCCTGCGCAAAAAAGGAAAAATAAATATATTAACAAAAAGTGTCCTTAAGGTATTTACGATATGAAAAGTGAAGCTGCACCCGAGATATGTATTCTATCTGTTTAGAAGCCGCTGGAAGGGAAACAGTGTAAACATGAACTTATTTTTTTCAGAACCTCCCAGTTACAATTAAACTGAAATAGTTTTATAAAGTACTGTAGATGAATACTGATAAGCTCCTTTCATGTAACTGATATTTTCAGAAGATATGACAGAAATATACAATGATTGTCAATTTTTATATATACTCGAACGCAAAAATAACGCAAATTTTCTTTTTGGCGTTTTTATTTGAAAATAAAAATCTGCTAAGATTGGAAGAACAGGGAAGAAGTAGACTAAAGGTATTATAAATGCATGGAGTACACTTCGTAGCAAAATTGTTGAAATTGTGCTTATTTATTTATGCGTAACGAAACGTAATCAAGGGGTCAAACTTAAAATTCACAAAAATTGATCAGTTAACTCATTGTCTGTAGCTGATTTCAACCTGGCTCCAAAACTGAGGCCAGCTTACCTCGGACGCTACAAAGTATCAGAAACATCATAAAGAATTTATAGCACTGGTTACTCGTTACAAACAAAGTTATATCCTTTATGCAAATCCTGTAAAGTGAGCAATCTTTGCGACAGCAAAGAAAACTTTGTGGATTTTTCAGCAAACCGAATTGGAGCTGGCTACCAATTCAGGTGAAATCGAAGGAAGAGTGGTCACAATCAAACACAGTATGCTTACAAAGGGTCAACCACAAACTGAACTTTTGGGCGCTGGATCCTTGAAATCACTGGGCAAAACCGAATGAAAATAATACTGCGTCTGTATCATGAAGGGCAGTCTACGGTTAGAGAATCGTGAGACAAGATTTATTCCAGGAAACCATTTTTATCGGCCTTTAAATTTCGAAACGCAAACTGGAAGTGAGCCAAATACTGTGGCGAAACATAAAGTATAATTCACATTCAGTGTATAAATTATTTAATATTTCACAAACTATAAGCCACATCGTAAAACATTTGACATAATTCAAAATATGTTTCAACTTTTAAAACTATGTTCTTAAACTTCTTAAAATTGTAGTGCGTAGTAGCTAAGTTTCACTTAAAAGTAATTATAGTTTAATGTCTCAAAATCGTAGTTCAAAAGTTCACAGTAAAATTGTATAATACCTCTCTAAATCGTAGTAAAATCCACATTCCATTTCCTCTCCGAAAATGGTGAGTTCTAAGTAGTAGTTTTTCCTTACTGTCGCTCCGACAATGTCCCTTTTCAATTATTAATCACCTATTTACGTCTATCCCTCCTGTTTGATCTCAGTAGCTAACTTAAACCGGTCCCCCGGTGGGCGCCAATCAATGTGGCGATTTTAATAGAAAGTTAACACATTTTAAAGATAATTAATTATATTCAATATCTATCATGCCACATAGGAAAATGTTGATAATACTCGTTGAATTTCTTTACGCAAATATAGAAATATATATCAAAATAGTATGTTACAGTTCAAAATCTTATACTCATTGCTTAAAGCCCAGTTATTAGTCTGTCTGTCATTCAATCTGTAAATAGTAATAATAACTTCCCTTTTTGTCCTTTTGGTTTCTTGTGATTATTTAGACTCTTTCACAGCCTTACAATATAAAATTTAAGGACTGTACCTAACCATTGGAGCTCTTCAAGTCTCCAGCTCCCTCCAGCAACTCATTGGTTAAATTTTGTCGGCAGTGCTACGTCACAAATGGCTTCTGCTTGTAATCTCTCCTTTTTATAGACAGTCATAAAATACCTGTCTGGGAACTTCTCTACAATTTGTTTACACAAAGAGTGATATAGATCTTTGTTACTGGTTTTAATTCCATTAGTTATGGCATTCTTATACGTCACAAACGTATTGGCTATAATTTAAATGTTATGCGACAGTCTGCATGCTTAGTGATTAACCCAATCACGGTTGATAGCTTTGCTGCACTCTTTAATTGCACACCGGGGGATCGGTCGTCAGACTCTATGATGGCCCCGACCTAAAGCTATATATTTTAGTTGGTTGGGACCGGAGCCTTTTTGTCTGTTGCTTGGTCCACCGGGGCTCAACTGGTGACCTTCTTTTGCTTCAGATTTCCAGTGGGGTTGTTTGGCAGGACAGGGATCTCCACCTGTCAGACGGCCCGTTGTATCTGTTGAGTCCTCGTCTTTGCTTCTTCATGGTGTTGAAATTTGATTTATGTGTTTACCGTGATGATTCATTGACGAGTTAGAGGGTTATCATGCGAACCGAACAACCAACTAAATGTTTTGTACCACTTCAGAAACTGAGGGTGAGGTTGGGCCTGTAAAATCGATTTTAGCCCCCCAGTAATTCATTACTGACCGTTCCAAGGCGGTAGTTCTGTTGTGGTTCTTTGTTGCCTGTTTTTGGTGTCAGAGTTTCTGTGATGTTTTACCTTATGTATGTTATTATTATTTTTGGTTCGGTTTGGGTTGCTGAGTGGCCACCTTTTGGGAACAAGCTGCTCACTCGGTTGGCCATATGTTCTCTGTATCTTGATTATTTGTAATCTTAGTTGTTTCCAACTATGGTTTGAGGGCTGGATTTGGATTTTGATTGTTTCAGTTCCTGGTCTTTGCATACTTTTTACTTTTATCCAGTGACCAAGTAACATGAAAAACTCTTAGCGTTCGGACAGTTAGGTATGAGCAAACAATGCAGACCCAGATCAGTCTTAAGGAACAGTGTTAATGGGTCTACATTATTTGCCATTCTATCTGCATCTTTCGGATGCATTTCTGCATCATAAAATCAATCTAATCCATTTTTATGTCAATTACCGAAATGTTTTAGGTGTCCCAATTTTTATATCATTTTTACTGCTCCTGCAGGAATGTTTTACCTTAAATTCCCTACACACATATACATTGGGACACCTAATCCAATAACAATTATAATCAAAAGGTGAACAAGTTCATTTTACTGCCTGTGTGACAGCCTACATTAGAGAATATGGTAAAATGTGTAGACCCTGAAAGAAAAGGCTCCTTTAGGATCTGTGCCTACTGCTTGTTCTGTCCCAATGACCAGGGTATTTATCATTATAAACAAGGTTCCCATTATCAGGAGAGTGGATTACATACTGGGAAAGGCCTTTCTATATGCAGACTATTTATAATTTACCCAGCAGACAACTTTTCAAGGTGAAGCAACGCTGAAGGTGACCCAGTTACAGGTTTTCTGTTAGTTAAACTTTGGTTTGGTACTGTCTCATATCTGCCTAACAGATATAGCACTGGAACAGTCTAGTGATTATTGTCTTTTTTCTGTATTCCATTTACCATCAGTTGTTCAGATTCTGTTCCTTTCATTTGAGCTATTTGCTCATCCCTTAGAATTGTACCTTTCTTCCTCCTAAACCTGTCCTGTTACTAGCCTGAATAGTTGCCAACGTCATCTGACATCAACGTCAATAACGTTGACGTCACATAATTTCTCAATTATTAAATGAAATAATATGAAAAGAAAAACATAAACATAATAGTATGAAAATAAAACAACACTATATCAAACTGAAAATAACATCGTGGGATCTCCACGACAAATACGTGCTCATTTCAAACCAAAATTTGTTTTAAACAGGTCCTTTGCCCATAGCCTTACTCAGTTTAATGCTAAATTACCAGATTTTCCTAATAATTTGATGATTCCGACGACTTTCAGAAACTTTGAAAACTTCAGAAAATGCATATTTTTGGCATAGAGTCAACTTTTTAAAATGCGTTATAACGTTTTCCAGTCGATTACATCATGCTGACCTCACATGCAACAAAATCGTATTGATAATTTAATTTTTGACACCGTGAGCCAGAATTTTGTGATTTTTGCCTTTTTGACAAAACTCTTCATATTTTATTCGAAGAATTGCACTGTGACAAGAAAATGCTGCAAAACTTATGGCCAAGTATAGGCAAATTCCAGCACTGAGTTAAAAGTAAAATATCATTACATTTATTGAGGCAAAACAAGACAGTAAAAATATGCGTTTCTCTTGCTGTTGAGTATAATTAAAAACGGAAATATCAGTATTGATCAAAAGGCATATTCATGAAATTTGATTCATTTCTATATCCTGTTACTTGGGGAATATACCTGAGTCATGAGCATGTATACAAGTGAAAGCTATTTGCTTTCACAACAATTTAAGAGAACTCTAGGAACTCAATGAAAGAGAACTCTAGGAACTCAATGAAGTTCGCATCAATCAATTTCTTATACACAACCATCTGTGGTCTAGGGAACCTAAACACTAATAAGCATACTTTTAACGGCCCATTGCACAGAACACATTCCTGAACATAAAGACATAAAATATGTGCATCAATGTACAGAAGATCACTATAGGCTTTGGCAAACTTCTAGAAGCTGAATCATTCAAATAGACACATGACTTTTCTTCAGTACGGAATATCCAATCAGATTATTGTTGAAGCCCCCCAAAATGAACTCGTTGAATTGTTGTAACATATCAGAGATTTTTATACCACGACAAAGGGAAAATGCATTGACAATATTTCACTACTGCCTGGGAGATCAAAGGAGTACCGACATTATATAAAAACCTACTATATTTTACTCCTGAGTTTGCCATAATGTCATTTTCTCTAGGGCTTCAAAACCACTTGAAGAAAACAATTTTAGGTGCTGTATACTATAACAGTTATACAGTTACATATTTCTAAAATGAATTTAACTCCATGAGATGTCATTATCAATAATAGATTCAAGATACAATATTTACTTAGGGCGGTGATAATCACTAATTCGCGTTGATTATAATAATTGCGCTGCGTCCCAACGCAGTGCTATTTGTGATGAGTTTGGGAAGGCGTTGGGTGTAGATTTGTTTTATTGATTATTGCTATAAGCGACTTAAAAAGTGACATTTCCTGCATATTTTATCACTAAAATTTCGATTATGACATCAAATTATCTGAAACATAACATTAAAATATCTTTTTCCGATCTTCATTGTTTTATTTTTTTATATTTCGGGATAAAAACATGGAACTATTTTTCCGTCCTAAATGTCGAAAGGACAAACGGCTTTGATAAACGCATTGTATTGTTGCAAATAAGTCAGCTATACGACTTTTTTCATTTTTTTGCACTGTAAGTGTTTAATCAAGTTAGCGTTTAGCATTCATGGTATTGGGTAAAATAATAATTGTTTAGCGAGAAAGAAATGTTTAATAGCATATACATATCGTCTTTAACTATAGTATCCTTTCGATTTTTCTAGGTAGTCTCTTTTCATGTATGACCTACAAGACTTGAGGTCATCGACACGCGAAGAAGACCGCGCGATGGAACTCAGCTATTGCGTAACTGCCTTATTTTTAGAATCGGTTTATCCATATCATTACCCACATTACCGTTGATAGATCTGATATTAGGGCACGAACAAAAAACGTGCATTTCTTTTATATATCCATCCGTGGTTGATCTAGTCTCATTTTACGGAGCTAATCACCATTTTGGCACTTTAATAACTATTTTGTTGCTTTGTTTTAATTAATGATTATAATATTGATTTAAACATTTCTAAACAGCCACAGAGTTTGAATTCTGGAATGGAATGGCGGGGAAAAGATAAGATAATCTACATTCCATTGACTACAAACAACCAGTGGACACATTGCGTCAGAAATACGTCTTATTGACGTTGGTTTAAACAATATTTTATTTATCAATTACAACATAAGTACATCAATATACAGTTTTATACATTCCAGGATGTGGCTGTAAGCTAGAGCTTATAAATGCCATTTCCTGCCACATCATCAACAAACTACGGCATTTGTGAATGAGTGCTAACAATTAATTATTATTATAATATACGTATTATATATATCTTATTACTCCCACTCCCGGACGTATGTCATGGCCTAGGCTTACGGACAGAACCATTAAGAGACAGCCAAATGAAGGGATATAGTAATGACCCGGTTCAAAATCTTTTTTTTATCAAATGAAAATTAATGGGCGAAGAAATAGTGATTTTGTTGAAATCCCAAAGAGGACAGCTCGACCTTTTTTTTCAAATTAAATAGGTGTCATGCAAGACTTGCCAAGCATGAGACTTGAGCTTTCCTTGTCTCCATCTAAACCAAATCATAGATTCTGGGGCACTCTGTACTAGGAATTGCAGTCATTATGGAACTTTAAGTCGGGAAAATTCCGAATATGTACTCGAAACTTCAGGAATGCAAAGTTTTTGAAAGTAAAACTGAGGTGAAATAGTCGTTGTCTTATCATCAAAGAACCATTATGAGTTTGAAGCTAAATACAAAACTTGGAAACATTTTCTAAAACTGAGATTTGCTAAAATTTTCTGGGTTACAGTACTGTCGTGAGAGCTGTGTCACACATAAAGTGTGCTTACGGTGAATGGGTACTTTTTCAGAAGAAGCAACTCATGCCAATTTTATTTTTGCCTCCCTTCACAGTGGAGATCAACTGAAGAACTTGCCCCTTGAGTTGTTTTTTCCTTTAACAGTAGAGTCTCTTTTGGAAAGGCTACATTATCCAGGAAAACAAGCACACAAATTGTTCCCCTTTGTAAAATGATGAAAAAAGCACAACCCAAAACATAAAGGTATACACATGACCGAGATCAATATCTTTCAAAAACATACTTATGTATTTTACTATCATATAAAGTTTTGCATGGGCCTTTAAACTAGGCAGTCTTCATCAGAAAATTCACACGTTATCATTCTATTAATCTTAATGCCCACTCACCAAAATAAATAAATAAATAAATAAATAAATAAATAAACTAAAAAAATAAAAGTTTTAGAGTCACAGAACAAACAAATAACGCAATGTTTTGCAAAACGTCATTTGACTCACACACTAATTCCTTACTTGACATTTTCTTAGATTATTTTGAGTACAATTTATTGGGCAGCTTCAAGCTCAATCTTACAAAGAAAAAAAAGGTTGTAAAATTCTGTTATACGTCACAACACTTTGACATTCAGTCCTTTAACTTAAAAGTAAATGTAGGGTGCCTGTCTTAAACTCGGTGCTATTCATCCAAGCTTAAACAAGTTTTTTTTTTGCTCTATAAATAAAACTGGTAGAAATTGTTTAACTTAAGTTTTTGAAACTGTGAAATTAACTGTGACCGTGCAGAACTTTTGTCCATATGTATATATGGCCTTATTTTATGTTGTTCCAAATTACAATACTAATCACAATCCAGCGTTACGTGTCATTTTTAATCATTTAAGAATAAATATTATCGCTACTTTAATTCATTGATACCTCGATACCGTATTGTAAACAAAGGTACTAAAATGCATAATCAAGTCTTAGATATTGCTTTCCGCAGCGCTTCCTCCTTTGCTCTATACTAGAGCAACTTTTTACTTGTCTACCACAATTGCTGACAATACAACAGACTTTCAACTAGTGGTCTTCTTTTGCTCCAGTGTACCAGTGGTGTTGCTGACGCCCCTGGGATCTCCAGGTGTCTCAACACGTTTTGGCGGTCGAGTCCTCATCCTTTCTTCATCACGGTCTTTTCTTGATTTTAATTGTTGACCGTGATGACTCTCTGATGAGTTAGGGGACCTCCATACCAACCGAACTACCAACTGATTGTGTGCACAGCGGCGGAGGGTGAGGGTGAAGGTTTGGGCCCAGTAAACCCGGTTTAAACCCCCCAGTAGTTATTACTGACCGTCCCAAGGCGGTACTTTCGTTGCGGTTGCATTTGTTTTATGTTCGGTGCTGTTTAATTTATTGTGTTCTCATTTTAACCCTGCTATAATAAAAATATAAAATAGGTAAAAATAGTTGTTAAATGTTTTTCGTATAATTTGCTAAGTCTGTTGTAACCCTTCTGTTGGTCTAAATTATTTAGTTCAATAAAGATAGCTGAGTTGCCACCTATTTGGGAAAGAGCTGCTGACTCGGCTTATCACTTGTAATTTGTTGTTTGTTGGGATGTCTTTGTAAATCTTTCCCTTTGATGTTGGGGATAGGGTTTGGGATCTGATTCAGTCAGTTCCTGAAGTGTAGTTACTCTTTAAATTTTCAATAACTTAGCTGATTTCTTCTTTATATTGTTTTCACGAGTTACAGACCCAGAATGAAAGACTTGTGTATAAAGTTCAATCAGTAAAACAACAATAAAAGTAAGGTCAGCATCATGAAGGCTCAGCAATGATTAGCCAGGCTTGATAAGCCTTATTAGTACCCTCAATGTATCAGCTGATGAAATACTCTTTATCATTTCACGTCATTATTTATGACTTCTGCAGCGGGATAATACCATATCTATAGAGGTCAGCAACAGCAGCTAAATTATACATATGATGCAGTGAGAGCCATTATTAAAAGCCTCTATAGTCGTGCCTTTGGTAAAAAAAAACGTCTAAAAATTCATCATGAAAAGCGGTTCAATCGTCACGATGCGGGATAAAATGTGAACTGATTCGCATATATTGTTGAGTCGTGTAGGTGGGAAATGGAGGGGGAACATGCTGTTGAAAATAATAAATCACTCCACAAAATACAGTTCCGTCGCAGGTTCCCCGTCAAGTGATGCAATATTAACAAAAGCGGGACAATGAATGGGGCCTCACGTCTGTATATTATATCTCAACCATTCTAATGAAGTGAATGATATCAAAAGTAGATTATTTTTTTAAACTTTCAGATTTGAAACTCAAGAATATCTAGTTTGTTTAAAGTGACGAAGTTGTAGTGAGAAGTTTGCAGCGATATCCAAGATAAAATGTTTCATGAATTTATACCACTGACAGAGCAATGGGACCTTTAAAGTATCTTACGTCTGATATGTTACTACTACTCTGGGTAGTTGCTTTAAATTCATTGAATTGCATCATACATAGTGACGGGTTTGGACAACTGTGATCTTGCCTAGTTGTACTGCGCTCATTATCTTCTGATTCACAACCGGACAAAAAGGCTGTGCAAAACACATAAAGCAGATTTCTCACGAAAATCTCTACTTCTCAAAACCAAAACGTTCGGTATGCAAATCGCTGTGATGTAAACAAATTTGAGAGGCACTTCGGAAATCACCGGTAACTGGTAAACACCGATAACTGCGTCAATGAGTATATATCATTGGTGTATTCCGGTGTAGTTTGGGAAATTCCGGTAGTTTTGAATATGTCGGTATTTAGCAACAGAATTTAAGCCGATTATAATTAGCTATACATTTTTCGTAAAGAGTTTGTTTCTAACGCACTTGTCTTCACACTAATTAAGTGTATTATATGATAATATATATGATAATAGTATTGTAGATTTTGGTGTATTCCGGTATTTCGGTTATTAGATGTACTACTTCTACTGTAACCGAGCGCCAAATGCTTTATAAAAACAATGTTTATCGGCTGTTTTAGCATGTTTGGGTCAGGAAAACATAACTTTTCACTTGTGCTCTTTTGAAGTGAGAGCCGACAACCAATTTTAAAATCAGGCGTTTAAATTAGAAATTCCGAAACGGATCGCAGTCAATTTTAAAATCGGAAGGATTGCCAAACGGGCAGTGACTCTGTACGGTATTTCGCAATACCATAAACTCTATTTTTACCCGTGACCTGATTGACCTTTCAACCTTTCAAAATAGCCTAAACTTATTTTATCCAATCATCGATTCCTTTTTATTCAACCTCGTGTAAAATAATCCAAATTAGTAAGTAAGGAGACGAATGATTGGTCAATTAATCTGCATTCTAACATTTGCATGTTCATGCGCACGAAGTCGAATCATTCCATCAGCCATCTTTAGTGGAAGACGTTCCTTGCTGACTTCGCAGTCAGCAAGAGCATATCACTCCATTTATTTATCATATCTTTCACAGATATTCATAAATATTAGCCAGGTATGTCTGCCCGTGTTTTGGTCGTGTATATTGTGTATTTGTACTTTCTACTTTCGGTTTCCAAATGTTGTGTTAAACAATATATTTACATTATGCGTGTATTTATTGAAAAGCCCTATGGCACACCATTAGAACGTAATGCAGTTTATACTTCAATAACTACATCGCTTCACGCGACGTTACATGACGTTGAGGGACGTCAAAATAAACCATGGCTCTCCATTCTGAATGGACAGGCGACGTTGTGACGTCATTGTTACGTCGTTGACGCTGTTCCTCTTTTAGTAGAAAGACTGCGTATAAATGTTTTTCTGCTTCAACTGTAGCCCCTGACGCAAATTTGTAGTCAAATGGAATGGGTAAGACGATTGACCGAAATCACCGAAATCTACTGAAATCACCGAAATCACCGTAGAATTTGCAGAAATCACCACTGAATTCATCTGAAATCACTTTTTATTGATAATATGTATTGAATTTATTTGTAAAAATAGAAATGAATTATATTTTTGTTAATATAGATGTATTAAGATATCATATGATAAACGGAAATCACCAATGGGCCTGCATCGAAAAGTCTGTGTTGGTATTAGCCTCAGTATTGGAAAACGTACATGTCTAGCTTTTTGTTTGGCAGATATATTAAAATTGCTTCTAAATCTAATAAATACAGAAATGAATTAATAATAAAGTGTTTCTCCCACGGTTTTGGGTTCGAAATCACCTTTTCGACGATTGACCGAAATCATCACAAAGAGCTTAAATTACTCGGAACGCCTCCAGCTGTTGCAAAACTAATTGGGACAAAAGATGTTTTATGGCTGATTACTTCCCAGCTCTGATAATTAATTCATGATTTTGACAGCAATCACTGAGTTTATACCTACATCGTCCTGAAATGACTAAAATATTATTGAAAAGGATGTAAAATTGCAAGTCATTCCTTGTTTATCCGTTCGATAACATACATATCGAATTAGTAAGAAACTATTTCAATTTAGAATTATAAATACATTCCAGTATCTTATAATACTAAATTAATACAGTTCGATACAAAATTCATTTAGTATAGTACTATATTCCAGATTTTTACTCTTTAGGTACAGTACTTTAGTTGTTGTCTGTAAAAGCCTTATTTCGACATTTAATGGGTATCTTTCAGTATAGATCTCCCATGTATGATACACCAGTCTCATAAGGTCTTCCTGCTTCAGAGGGTGATAGTGGACGGGCAATAGTGCTTGGTAACTTTCAGTGCCGGAGTGTCTGGGCGCCCTACTAATTTGGAAAATAGTAGAGCAAGGGTCTACTGTGCTTGCAGTAGGAGCGGGCAGGGCTTATTCGGACCTTTTTTTCTCTCGTCTACCATTTTTCTTTTCTTTTTCCCTCTCTGTGGGAGACAGCCCGATATAGACTGTAATACTGTTTCAAGGGGCCCTTAAACCCCAAACAACCTACAAGATAATTCAGATTCAGACGGGGACTCAGCGGTGTAGTAATGTTGAAATGAAACACAACACTTTTATTTTTATAAATTTATTGACTAAACTAACAGCAGGAAATATGGAAATTTATTACATTAGCACATATTACATAATCTCTCTCTCTCTCTCTCTCTAAGAATCCCAGTAGCTCAGTGGGTTACACGTTGGTCGACCCCCACTTGAGGCCAGAATCTCGCCCCCTTCCCCCCCCCCCCCCCGCCCCCTCCGTTAACAGTGTTCCCTTTGTACACAGCCTCTCACTATCAACGTTTCCATCGCTTTGCTTTAACTGAAATACTGTTTAAAAAGGACGTAAAATCGCAAGTCATCTCTCTCTCTCTCTAATCTTTCTTTGTTGCAGTTTTATCGCATAGCGTAATATGTTTAATGTATATGCCGCCGTGATTATATAATTAAGTGAACTGATTGGGCATTATCAGTAAAACTAATTGTTATACAGTACTTAAAACAAACTTCAATAAAATGACGGTCAGTGTATACCATCATACAAGAAAATATAGGATTGATTAGAAATTGAATAGGTTACAAAGAAAATTATTTCGGAAAAATAATATTGGGCGTGCGCTATTATTTGTATTGAAATTATACAAATGAAGAATTAAAAAAAAAAACTAAAGCTTCTGTTACAGGAAGCGACATCAGATATTTTTTATTTACGTGTGTGTGTTTTATTCATTTTATCTTATATTTCATCGGTGATTTCGGTTTTTCACCAAATTGTCGAATTTATCTGAGCCAGCCAAATTTGAGAAGAAAGAGTTCAGTGGTGATTTCGGTTTATCGTCGATACATACAAGCATAACTCTGTCGGTTAATATAAAGGAAGGCTTATTGGATACTTGGTTGAAAACTACCTACAGACTTGTAAATTTAAAATCAAGATTGCATTAAAGATGCTTTATTTTGGTTGATTTTACTGTGTATACATGTACAATAAACCAGATTATACATGTCTATACCTATACACTGTATCGACAAGCCAGCTTCAGGTTTCTAATAGGTAAACAAACCACAGCTGTTCTGCAGATACACACATTAACCAGTAATACACAAAGCAGACCGTTATAATTATTAAACATTTATCATGGCATCAAAATCAATTTGGACAAAGAAACTTAATAATTTACCAAAATTTTCCAGTTTCTACATCTCGAATTACATTGAAAGGTTAAAGGACTGGGTATTTGAAAGGGGCTACAGATTTTTATGTTGAAACTTAAATTGCTCATGTAGCTGTAAATGATGGTGTATTTGTAGTAAAATGTAAATGTTGGAACTAAAAGGTAATGAGGCTTTACAATTTTCTCTCTGGCCAGAGAGAGAAAAAAAGAAAAAGAAAAGGCCCATCAACTTTCACTTCAGTTTGGCATCAAGAGAAAATTTTCTTTATTTGTCAATGGAAACGAAACATATGTTGTGAGACGGTTCCAATGAGGGGTCACAATGTATGTTTTTATGGAAAATTGAGGAAAACTATCTCTGAATTATCCCTGTTACCCCTTCTTACCTGGAGCTCTGAAGTAATCAGCTGGGAATGCAGCTACATTGTAGGGCAAACTGACCTAAAGTTTTGCATTCCCCCCCTGGGTACACAACCTTGAATCAACACAGAGTCAACATTGGGTCCACGTCATGACGTTGAATCAATGTTGATCCTGTGTTGGTGATGACGCTGAATTAATGTTGATTCTATGTTGATTCAACGTTGTGGGCCTGCTGTTTTTTTTCATATTTAACCTTAATTTTTACCTATCTTGTAAACCAATACAGAACACAATATTTATATTTTTCATTACTGATCATTAACGAAATAATAGGTTTGTGTGTGTGTGTGTGGGGGGGGGGGGCGTTACGAATTAATGTTGTTAGATACTCTTCTGTGCAACAATAATTTTGTGAAATATACACCAATTGGGGTGGGGGGGTACGAAAAAATGTTGTTGGATACTCTTCTGTGCAACAATAGTTGTTTGAAATATACACCAATTCGGTCGATGTAACCACATCATTGCATAAATTTATATGTAATAAACTACTGGGCAGCAACAAAATAGTAGGAATTAAGTTATACCAGACATATTATGTACTGGCAAAAACATTGAAGGGTCAAAATCACATCTGAGCCTGTCATGAAAATTAGCTGTGCGAATGCTCTAACAGACAAGACCCGAAGAGAACGAGATCCTGTGCGACGAACCTGGCAAAAATATTAGGACAGTCCCAACTACTATGGATGATGGATGACTTGCGATTTTCTGTCATTTTTAATAGAATTTCAGTCATAGCAGGACGATGGGAGGGTGATAATGAAATGATGGGAGGGTGATGATGCAATGGAACTCCAGTTGGAAAAATTTCCGCCTCCAGCGGGTCTCAAACCCGGAACCACTAGATTCAACCTACCTATAATTATTGCAGCATTATATAAATATTTAACGAGTTTCAAAGGCTTGTAGATTTTTACCATGGAAAGATGCGGCAAAAGATGATATTACTAGACAGATACAGTACTAACAATTCAGATTCCAGCCCCCCTCCCCCCTCTCCTTCCCTCCTTTCCAGAAAAAAAATCTTCTCTTAAAAATACCTCTTATGAGAATGGGTTGGACTGGAAACAAAATAAAAAATGGATTATGAAATAGTTGAGCCAGCCAGTAAATTTGTGAAATGCAAGCAAAATATTTAGTCTTTGAAGCTTTAAATCTGTAGATACTGATTCTTTTTTATCTGAAGCCTAACAATCAGGAACACAGCAATAAAATACCATGATTTTAATCTTTGTCTCAAGGTTAAGTACATGTAAATAAAAACAAATAATTAATCTGAGGTCTGTGAGTGAACTGTGTGGTATTTATATAAGATACTAGGTTTACCTAGTTCAGGTCACGTGATAGTTTTCTAGCTGCTTTGTCGATACAGTGTATCGGTGATTTCGGTTATCGATTTTATGAGTGTATTGAAACATCAGCTAATGGTGATTTCGTTTTATCGTCACTATGATGCTATTTTATGCATATTTCTTATATTATAGTGAAGATTTTTATCAGGAAAGAAAAATATGACTTATTAATAACCAGTTATACATATATAGTCGTTTAATTGGCACTATTATAGGTGATTTCTGTAAATTCTACGGTGATTTCGGTGATTTCAGTAGATTTCGGTGATTTCCGTCAATCGTCTCACCGCAGTCAAATAATAGATAGAAATTGAATGTAAATATAAGCAATTAACTTTATTTTTCTGGTGTTTATCGAATTATATACTACATTGGGTCGCTAGCAAAGTTTATATGAACCCCTTCGGGGTTCACTTACTTTGCACGCGACCCAATGTAGTTTATACTCCGATAAACATCAGAAAAATGAAATTCATTTCTTAATTAACAAACGAATTTGCAAACGAAGTATGTAGTACGTTAATTGATTAATTACTTTGCATATTGACCATATTGACATTAAGTGCACATGAATTCGTCCGTCCGTATAGTCTACAGTTCCCTTAAGATATTATTTTATTGCTTTTAGTTAAATTTGTCCGTCGTCACATGTTTTCGTGGGTGTTTACATTGTGTATCATCTGTCAAAGTATTCCGGTCAATTTGTACTCTATAGTTATATGTTGCATTTCTATTCTGTTCCCTATAGCAGAATAAGTTGTCTGAGTATTGTTTTGTCCGTAATACGTCAATGTTTAATGTTTGTCTTGTCTTGTTTTAGGCACCCTTCTTCTGGATATAGAGTCGAACATCATTCAATGAGATTTGTATATAAACATCAATAATATAACATTTGTTTTATTATGATATTTTGACCCCAGTGTGTATTCGTCAAGGGTGACCTGGCATAGCAGTTAAAGTTTCCAGATTCTTTCGTCAACCATATTTTTGATTTCAACGCCATATTTCAACAATGTATTGCTGCAGCATAATTACCATCAACATTATAGTGTATTCTATGTTATATTCATTCAGCTTTCATCTATCCAGATTGTCTCATCTCGGTGTCTGTGTGTGTTTCTTTTTGAAAGATAAAAATGGCCATATACCGGTATCATTATAAGTGTTAATAGCATGAATTTATTATTTATAAAAATAACTGTGATACTATCACAGGAAAGTCGTGTTCGGTCGGATTCAAACCAACCAAGACCTACCAGCGTGCAACATAAGTATGTACATGTACTGACTGGAATTTTTTTTTATCTGTGATATTTGTGTTTCTTGTTGTTCATATTTATTTATTTGTGTTGTTTCTTATGCTTTAATTCTTATCTATTCTTATCTTATCTAAAAATCCTGTACAGGTGCATATACTTGTGTTTTTGTTAATAATTATTTAATTGTGCACAAAAACAAAGGTATTCTATTGTCTTCTGTCTATTTGTGCGTTTTTAAAAGCATATTTTGACAGAAAGAAATTAAAAGGCCTTACATAAATTCACAAATTTATATCTTATTTTGTCAGTATATCAGCTTTGTGGTAAATATAATTCATATTTATCATATATCTGGATATTGATATACTCTGTGTGTTATTTGTTTCATTTTCATATGCTTATTGCATTTGTGATTTACAGTGCATATTGCTTTGTGGTAGATATTGTGGATTATTGCAAGTCTGACTGTCAGAGATATTCATATGTATATTCAGTGGAGAATATTTTGTGTTTATTTCTAGGCAGACATTGTATAGTGCATATTTGACTGAGTGAAATGTCCATACATATATTCAGTATAGAATATTTTGTGTATATTTCTTAGCATATGTTATTTCATATAGTTTTTTCAGTCTATGCATATATTCATTTGCACCATAATTGCATGATAATGTCACTTACTAACCTTTAATTGCAGGTTCCAGTATGTATGCAGTGAAAGTGTGATTTTTAAAGTTCCCCCATATCTTTAAAAGTATCAATACAAGTCACTGACATATAATTAATTCTTTCAGGATGAATATTTAAATAGTCCCTGTGAAGTTATCAAGTCCTTTGTGTAGTATAGCAGTCAATACTTTTCGTGCTTTTGTTGTCAAGTCTCTCATCCTGATGCAAAACGCTGGAAATTAAGGTAAGAAAATTACATTCCATTTTGTAGATTTATTTCTTATACAGGTACTGTCCAAAAGTCATATTCAATGTATCATGGATGTTATTGAATATTTAGTGTTTTACAGTCCATCAACTACCTTTTGTGTGAAATTTTGACTACATCTTGTGCTAGTTAGCTGTGTTAATGAGTTTTTCAAGGCTTGAAAAATATTTGAGAGACCCTGTTGTATTACCATCTGGTACTCAAGACAGGCAAGTCATTGTAGTGTCAGATAGTACAGGCAGATACCTTCAGAGGCAGATTCAGAATATTCGCCCTGAATGTAACATCATATGGCAAGCTGTTGGTAGAAGAACAACCCTACAGGCCACTAATTACATATTAGCAAATAGCCACCATTATTTACAGAGACATGGTAATATTTTGTTGATTGTATGGACAGGTACCTGTGATCTGACCAGATAAACAAACAGATTTGTTGATCTTAGTGGCACTACTATTGATGATATTATCTTTCAATATGAAAAAGTTTTCAATTTATATACAAGGTTTGGTGATAGAGCAAAAGTTGTAATTCTTGAAGTGCCATATTATTCTGTTGCTATTTAGAATTTTCATAAAGGCCACCCTGATCAGACTGTTTTTCAAGAGACAGGTAAAATCTTGTTTGACAGAAAATCAGAATTAAATGACAGAATTAAATCTTTAAATCAAATACATGGTGTTTCATCTCCTAGATTTAGTGCAGATCTGATCAGTTGCAGAAAGAGTAATAAAAATCACCCTTCCAAGTCAGCGTCCTACAGCTTGTTGCTTGATGGAATTCACCCTTCTGTTACTTTAAGCAAATATTGGATAAGGCGTCTTGTTTTGTCTGTTGTTTGTAAACTCTGTTTTCATTAATTCAGACTTTAGTTTGAAATTTCTTAAATATAAATCACCTGTGCAGAGAGTTGTGTTGATTTACCAAGGGAGATAATTTGGAAATTGTTTCCTGAAGGGAGATAATTTGCGCATTGTTTCCACATAGGAGATAGTTTGCATATTGTATAGTGATATTACAGTGGCTGAGTCTTGATTGATCATGATAAGCGATTGAGCTGACAGATATATCTTGACAATATTCTACTGTAATTTATTTTTGCCTCTGAATTGTTTTAATAGTATCTTTGTTTGAGTCATCCTGATAAGCGATTGAGCTGACAGATGGTCTCATGCAATAGCTACTTGTTGAATTAATTCAGTTTGCATGGTAGTATATTTAATAACTTTCATGAGTTATTTGGTACTGGACAATTAATACTAAAAGAGTGTTAATATGAATTGACTTCCCTCTGCATTGGCACTGAAAGTTACATCCTAGTTTTACTATTAAAAGTTTTCAAGTTTGTGTTTATACTAGTGTAGTGGAATTTATAGTCTAAATATTTATAAAGGGTGAATTCAAATTATCACAATTTAAATACGTACTACAATATAGATTATCATAATGGCATCACGTGATAACTTGTCAACAATAGTTAAGACCATCAGTGAAAAGCCATCAGACGATGACTTGTCAAAAACAGATACTGCCACAAGTACCCCTAAGCCAAGTCCTGCCGAATTTGATGGCACTAAACCCAAAGCCATTTTTAGCTCACCTGAGCCGAAGGCTCACAAGGTGAGCTTATAGTATAGGCTTGGTCCGCTGTCCGTCGTACGTCGTCCGTTCACACTTTTAAGCATTAATATCTGCTAAAGTAGCAGGCCATTCTTGATCAAATTTTATGTGTAGCATGGTTGTGGTGGGGGATTAATTGCATATAGTTTTGGGACAGATTGGTTTAAAACTGTGGTTACCATGGCAACAAAAATGTCCCATAGACTGATAATGGGGAAATGTTGTCCGGGCCCTAGCTTCTTCATTTTTGATCGCAACTTCTTGTTACTTGCAGGTATCCAGGACAACCAAAACATCTCGGACTAGTTCGAATTTGGGCCAGGTTGGATCATTCTTTTCAGAGTTAGGTTGGATCATTCGTTTCAGACGGCCCGTTGTATCTGTTGAGTTCTCGTCTATGCTTCTTCATGGTGTTGAAATTTGATTTATGTGTTTACCGTGATGATTCATTGACGAGTTAGAGGGTTATCATGCGAACCGAACAACCAACTGAATGTTTTGTACCACTTCAGAAACTGAGGGTGAGGTTGGGCCTGTAAAATCGATTTAAGCCCCCCAGTAATTCATTACTGACCGTTCCAAGGCGGTAGTTCTGTTGTGGTTGTCTGTTGCCTGTTTTTGGTGTCAGAGTTTCTGTGATGTTTTACCTTATGTATGTTCTTATTATTTTTGATTCGGTTTGAGTTGCTGAGTGGCCACCTTTTGGGAACAAGCTGCTCACTCGGTTGGCCATATGTTCTCTGTATCTTGATTATTTGTAATCTTAGTTGTTGTTTCCAACTATGGTTTGAGGGCTGGATTTGGATTTTGATTGTTTCAGTTCCTGGTCTTTGCATACTTTTACTTTTACTTGCCCTTGAGCGATAAAATATTTTCCCATTGACTTATAATGGGGAAATGTTGTCCGGGCCCTAGCTTCATCGTTTTTGATCGCAACTTCTTGTAACTTGCTGGTATCCAGGACAGCCAAAACATCTCAGACCAGTTCGAATTTTGTCCAGGTTGGATCATTTTTTTCAGAGTTACTTGCCCTTGAGCGATAAAATATTTTCCCATCGACTTATAATGGGGAAAATGTTGTCCAGGCCCTAGTATCTTCATTTTTGATCACAACTTCTTGTTACTTGCAGGTATTCAGGACAGCCAAAACATCTCGGACCAATTCGAATTTGGGCCAGGTTGGATCATTCTTTTCAGAGTCCTTGAGCAATAAAATATTTTCCCATAGACTTTGTCATTGCTCTAGTGCCTTGATTTGTGGACCACATTCGATTTAATTTCACACAAATGATTAGTATGACAATATCTTGGACACGTTCGTGTTTCAGCGTTCTGGGGTCAAGGTCAAGGTCGCAGTGGCTATTTTTAGAAAAACTTTGTCATCGCTCTAGCACCTTCATTTGTAGACCACATTCAATTTAATTTCACACAAGTGATTAGTATGACAATATCTTGGACAAGTTTGTATTTCAGTGTTCTGGAGTCAAGGTCAAGGTCACAGTGGCTATTTTTAGAAAACTTTGTCATCCCTCTAGCGCCTTCATTTATGGAAAGATGTTGATTAAAACTTCAAACAAATATTTAGTATGACAATATCTTGAACAAGCTCAGGTTTCAGCATCCTAAGGTCAATGTCACAGTTGCTATTTTTAGAAAACCTTTGTCATCGCTTTGACAACTCCATTTATGGACTGATTTTGATTTAACTTCACACAAATGTTTAGTATGACATTATCTTGAACAAGTTCGCTTTTCAGCATTCTAAGGTCAAGGTCACAGTGGCTATTTTTAGAAAATCTTTGTCATCACTCTAGCGCCTTATTTATAGACCAATTTTCATTTAACTTCGCACAAATGTTTAGTATGACATTATCTTTGACAAGTTCTCATTTCAGCATTCTAGGGCTAAGGTCAAGGTCACTGTCAATGCAATTATCTCACCTTCCCAGTAAGTTTAGTCTGTGACAAACAGGTAGGCTGAATTTTTCAGTTACACCACATGTGCTGTCTAACTAGTTGCCGATTATGATGAAACAGTATTCTCATATAATATGTACTTGATATTGGTTTGCATAAGAATACGCAGAATTTAGAGTTTCCGAGGACGCCCTGAAGTACATTAAAATTCAGAAAATCTTTGTCATCGCTTTGACAACTCCATTTATGGACTGATTTTGATTTGACTTCACACATATGTTTAGTATGACATTATCTTGAACAAGTTCGCTTTTCAGCATTCTAAGGTCAAGGTCAAGGTCACAGTGGCTATTTTCAGGAAATCTTTGTCATCACTCTAGCGCCTTATTTATAGACCAATTTTCATTTAACTTCGCACAAATGTGTAGTATGACATTATCTTTGACAAGTTCTCATTTCAGCATTCTAGGGCTACGATCAAGGTCATTGTCAATGCAATTATCTCACATTCCCAGTAAGCTTATTCTGTGACAAACAGGTAGGCTGAATTTTTCAGTTACAACACATGTCGTCTACTGAGCGCAAAACTATGGTAACTACATTTTTGCAAATTGTTCAGGAGAAGGAAATAACTGTTTCTTTTTTTATCTAACTAAGGCAATTTGAACAACATCCATGTAGATTACAACTTGTAGCTTACTACAGAGAACAAGAAAAGAAATACTACATTTATTTTATGTATAACTGAGTAAAATGGAAAAATGTGTACTTAACAATAATGCACGGAAAACTGTGAGCGCAAAACTATGGTAAGTGCACATACCATAGTTTTGCACTCACTATGATTGCACTTACAATATTTTTGCACTCAGTTACTGTAACACAATGAGAAATGCAGCAGTTTTGTGTCATGTTATTATTCAAGATTAATTTATATAACTTATTTAAGGCAATATATTAAAAGACAACTGCTTTAGTTAATAGTATTCTAAAATTTTACCGTATTTTCCCTAATAAAGCAGCTGGGTGGGGTAACTGGGATAGCGATCCACTGTTAATTGGATAAGTTTGACCAAATTATATGTTATTTTAATGCCCTAATTTCACTGAAAATACCTCTAGTAATATGTCAGTTGTACAGCTAATAGGGGTCATGATGTATACCTTTTATGTTGTATTTCTTGCCAAAACAATGACAATATTAAAGTATTCCATACAGTGTGCACTAAAAATACCAAAATGCAAGAACTTGATCTGCTCAGCAAGGTTTTAGTTCTTGATCTGCTCAGCAGGGTTTTAGTTCATCTAATAATTATTTGGGTCTAATATCATTACCCTCAGTGTCAGACTCTGTGAAGGGTTTGGGCAACAAATACCACATAAAAAGTGTTACAAATGGAGACCGAAGTTCAGTACTAAAAGGATACAGAAACCCAGAGTAACTAAATATAGATTTTTTAACTTTGTTTAACTTCATGAAAATTAGTAAAATAATTATCTGGATCACTATGAAATAAACCTGGTGCCAAAAGTTACTCAAGCATGTAACATACCATAGCAGGTAAGGCAAGCGATGAAAAGCAAACAAAAAACCCTGACAAGTTCATCAAGACATATTGTCATACCATTTGCTACTCTAAAGGTTTACACACTAATTTCTGCTTGCATCTCCTGCACTCATGGTACAGTTGAGTGAAATTCGGGGTATTGCATTGCTAATTAATGGCAAGGTCAAAGCCAACAGCAGGTCAAAATCAATTCTAGAATTGTCAATGTTTATATCACTTACGAGTTTGGACTTACGATTTTGGTACTTCGACCATTTTCATTTTGGAGTGAACGTTTCCATCATACATGTAGTCTGTCTTGTCCATCATCTTAGAGAAACCGGAATGCTTACTGACTGACCACTGTCATAACATGCATGCATGACAACACAACATCAGGACAGGGCCATACATCTTGCTTATCTGTATATTCACCACCTTACTGCCACTGAAATGGGTATGAATACGGAAAGCACTCATAATCATTGCATTGACGCCAAAACTTTAAGGAACCCACTGCGTGAGGTGGGTCTGCGAAGTAGACATCCGTACATTGGCATACTCGATACAACTGATCCATTTCACTTTAGGATACTGGGGGTAACCGTCAAATTGTTTTCAGTTACTCAAGAAATAAAGGCCCCATTGCTCTATCAGCATGAAAAATTTTATCATGAGGTATCGGTGCAAGCTTCTCTCTAAATAATAGTTTCGTCATTGTAAATGACCATAATTAGCCAGCTTTAAACAAATAAAACATCCTAGAGTTTACATAAAAATGTTTTGGGGTCCATGTCTGTCATATAAAAACGTTTTGGGGTCCATGTCTGTGTATCTAACATATCCCAGAATTGTCTATTTTTAAAAGACTTATGAGTTCGGACTTATGAATTGGGTACTTTGACCACTTTCATTTGTAAATTTATTTGTCATTTTAGTTTGCAACTACAATGACCTACTTTCAATTTCATTACGTTGAATAAAATGGTAAAAACACAATGTACAGGCTGGAGCCCCAATCACTATCCCACTAATGTTTATATAGCATTGCTAGACCGGAAACTAGACCAGGAAACTGTATTTCCTTGAGCGATTTGTTATTTTTCAAAAACTTGTTTTCTCTACTTTTTGCCATCTAAATAACTCATAATGCACATCACCCACATTTGATTACCAAATGTGAAGGTTGAACCGCTTTTTACAGTGATTTAATTGAGTTTAGACATTTTTACCACTGACAGGACTATGTAGACTTGAACATTCAAAATCCAGTGAAATTTTTTGAAATATTTGTCTGCGGAGTAGACATCCTTGCATTGGCATACCCAATACTGAACAGTGCATGAACTGATCCATTTCACTTAGGATACTGGGGGTGCAATCAAGTTGTTTTCAGTAACCCAAGAATTAATAATTAAAATCCAGTGAAATTTTCTGAAACACCTGATAAAAGATAGCCTTTGACAGATTTAAAAAAAAAATTATATAACATTCAAATACGTAACTTTCAATTACCCCTAATTAAATATTATATAATGTTTTATGCTCTGTTTTTTTTTAATGCCAGCTGTAAGACAGATACAGAAAAAATTGTGACTTTAAGACCATAGCATAATCAGTTATTTAAGATGTCATTTCATGAATACATTTTTAATTTCCTGCTGTTACTATGTACAGCATGTCAGTGATAAGACTGTATAACAAACATTCTGTTCTTATTCCTGTTGTGCATAGAGGAATCTCTAAATATCTTGCATAAACTGCAGGGCCGCTATGAATTATCTATCAAAGCCATGGACAATCATAGTATTTTCCACCTCAAAGGACGTATGTCATCGGACCCTAATGGAATTTCCTTAATGAATATATCCTACAACAAAATGCTCCAGTGGGTTTAAAATCTCATTCCAAAAATTAAAGAGGACTGCATGAACCATGCATTACTGGAGGTTTGAATACTTGTATGGCCAAAACAGAAACTATTGGCCACTTGTACAACAAAAGCTTGTCTGACTCGGACTTATGCACTTATCTTCGGATCATATAAGTAAGAGTTAACTCTTGCTCAAGTGCGGATCAGCTCACATTTGATCGGCTTTATCACGTGAAGATCAAGTCACACTCATCTGAGTAACGATCAAGTTGTACTTGAACAATAAAAATAACTGATTTCGAAAGGGTTGTAATGTACCTAGTGTTAGAATACTGGCAACTGACCCTCGGTAATTGAAAGATCCAGTTCTTGGTACATGTAAGCTGAGAAAGTCATGACCAGCCTGCGCATCATTCATATTAGGAATCATTGCTGGTTGACATCATACCATAGCCGTGTAGAAACCGAGAAACCTGAACCTAACTGCGTGAATTTGTAGGCTGATCTTGGCAGGGACATGTCCGTTCGAAATTGCAGGTCTCGCTTCCGGTATCTGCAACGGTAGGGACATGTGCGTCCCCATTCATTGATGTGGAAGTATATGTACGTGAAAGATTTCCCCCATTTGTAAAGCGAACGTTTGTTCAGCACCATTTGTTTAGATTCTGACTCTGTATCTCCAACTAGTCGAAGAGCATGACAAGACAACAAAGAGGGTATGGTCAATTTTATCGTGTAAAAATGTAATTTAAAAATGTTTTGCAAGAAAAAAAGGGAAGATGAAAAGTAAATTGAGACCATGGAGCATGAGCGAAGTTGCACTGTACATAAAAACTAATTTTAAAACAAAGCTCGTACATAGGCATCTATTTAAACTTTGAATAAATTCGTAACTTCTTTTTAATATTTAACCAAACATTTATTAAAGCAGGCTGTTACAGCGTATCAAAAGTTCTTCTTGCTACATAATTTACTTGTAGAAATAATTTCTTTCTTGTCCGTATGTTGGTATATTGGAGCATATACGAGCGCATGACAGTATGCCATTTCTATTGTACATGTAATAGTAATCATCGTAAATAAAGGAATTTATCTAGATAACTAAATGTCAAATTTGGAATCTGTAGCATCCATCAAAATACACGGAATTTTACATATTTCTATACTAGAACCAACTTCTATAGACCACTTATTTATAGCCTGTTTTCTGCTAAATAAAAAGGACAATCGAACACATGTTTCCATTTTTAATTAAGTTGTAGTATTGGTAAAGTAAATCAAGTAACTCTGAAATAAAAATCGTATCCGTGTATCGTTGAATAAGTGAAATATAAAGGTACCCCTGTTTCCGAAAATCGCAACATTTCAGCAGATTTTCACGAATCGGACAGAAACACATTTCGGAATCTTGTCAGCATATGCTTATGATTTGTGCGAATATTTAGAAAATGTTTAAAAGAACTTGAGAATTCATAATAAGGCATTATTTCAATACAGAATTCAAAATTTTAGTCACAATTAAAAAAAGCCTCTCCACCACAGTCATAATCCTTGCGAAGTTCGAAATGGGGGTACATGTGCACCCTTTGCTGCTAGGAAAACGATATTAAAGGTATTGAGCTAAAACATTTTACAACGTTTACATGACACATTTGGAGTACTGAATATAAGAAAAGTATGTCCGGATACCATCTTCAAACGACAGTGTTCAAGACAAAGCAAGTGGTCGGTTAGAAGTTGTTCTTAGTATATATATCCCTGCTGAAACTCAGGGCTTCGTATCCTGCGTATATAAAACATGCTGACCACAATCCACTGATTTAACATATAGGAAGGCAATACTTCCGTGGCGCAGACAATATACTTAAAACACTAGTTTTCAACATATGGTTGGTTGGTTTGGGTTTAACGGCCCCTTTGAGACAGTATTTCACTCTATATCGAGCCGTCTCCCAGAAAAGGGGAGAAAGAAAAGAGGTATAATAGACGAGAGAAACAAGAGCTGTCACCAGACAGCGTAGCTCGCCTAAACTGGTGCTTGTCCATCATGAACACAAAGTTCGAAAAATGTGAACTTGACCTCCAAGGTCGAGTAGGAAGGTGATGCTGCTTCCAGGTAAAACTCTGGTATCTGTCATCAGTCTGGGTATAACTTAAAACATCTAGGCAGTTTGAAACATACATCTGTGACCTTAAACTCTGTGTGTGTGTGTGTGTGTGTGTGTGTGTGTGTGTGTGTGTTGGTGTGTGGGTGAGTGGGTGATGGGGGGGGGGGGGGAGGGCTGAATGAAAATTTGAAAATAAAGTCCATGACCTTGACCTACAGGTAATAGTCAGGGGTGATGATGGTGTGGAATAAAATTTTGTACCAATATCTATTAATCTACCAAATAAATTTAAATTGATAAAAGGATTTAGAAACTATGAGATCTTAAAAACTTTAACGTTTTGCTAACGCCGACGCCGCCAGCGCTGACACCGGTGGTAGTACAATCTCCAAAATCCAAACAACCCCCATCCGCACCTACTGCCAGCACAGTAGGCCCTTGTCCTACTATCATGAAATTTGGTTGGACGCCTCGGCACTGAAAGTTACCCAGCACTATCACCGGCCCGACCACCCCCTCGTCAAATGGTATTTGTTCAAATATAACATCATGAAATATGACGGGATCAAGCCTTTTACGGATATTTTTCCTTATCTTAATGCCTTACTAAAACATCAACTGTATCTAAATATATTCCATTTTTAATGTCCAATACAAACTGGTAATGTGCTTACCCTATATCTTACTTTATTTAAGATTTGAAATACCGAAATGAGAAGAAATGTCAGGGACACGTTTTCCAAACCTGCTACGAGGCAGGTTTGTGTGATCCGTACTTTCTGAGCGCCACTCACCGTTTCCTTATCGATACAAAAGCCAAGTGAGCGAGAATCAGACCTGATCGGAGCCGTGATCCTAACATGAGTTGGTAAATCCGATCAACGGAGATTCTCACCTGAGTACCGCTCAACTCCCACTTATCCCGTTGTACAAGCGGCCATATGTGTATTGCAGAACCTAGCTAGAAGAAAAAAATAATGGATAAAGCATAACCATATACCTAACACTAAAATGGGTCCACTATGAAGATGAAATACTTAAGTTTATAAAGGGGCATAACTCTATATTCAGTACACCAACTTTTCTCTCTATAATTTTTAACATGTTTTAAGGCAAAACGAGGAGCTGTAAAGTAGCAAACATGGACAGCTTTAGATGCACATTCCTGGGACATGATCAGCATCATTTCCTAGCTACAGACACATTTCTGTGAAAATGGTTTTGTAACAAACAATAAGATCAGTATAGGTGTACAGATATGCGTGGAATACCACACTACTAGAAATGGGCATTTTCCAGACATAGTCAAATAATATAATTATATGCTCTCTATGATATTTCAATCTTCATTTTAGCAGGAACAGTATGTTTCAATGTCAGATTTGAGATAAATTTTAGGAACAGTGTTAGTTTAAAGCAAAGAGGGGTTCACTAGCAGGCGATTTGGCTTATCCATACACCGTTTGATATTTGGTCATGGTTAAACAAGTGGTACCAAGGCAGAAATCTCATCCCAGCACAAAATTATGGTCTGCTGCAGTTTGAATGAGTTGTTAAAGTAATATTCTAATATTTGAAAAATTTAAAACTTGCAAAATTAACATGTTTCCTAAAAAAGAATTCACTTACCATAGTTTTGCGCTAAGTAATTTTAAGCTTTGTGAGCGCAAAATTATTGTAACTGCAGGAAAACTGCAGTTACAATAGTTTTGCGCTCAGCCCTAAAATGGTGAATATTTTTTGTCGTCAAATAACTTGATAACTAGTAAGTCTTCAATGCTGATTTTTTAACACAGATGTAAATGGTAAAAATGAACACTTTTATGAAAACAAAGTATTTTTGATAAAAATGTAGTTACAATAGTTTTGCGCTCAGCAGACGATGTGCTGTCTGCAAAGTTTCTTTTGTCTTTGATCAGCAACGTCTATAACTAGTTGCCGATTATGATGAAACAATATTCTCATATAATATGTACTTGATATTAGTTTGCATAAGAATACGCAGAATTTAGAGTTTCCGAGGACGCCCTGAAGTACATTAAAATAGACTACTTCTGACGACTCTAAGGTATTTCAGTATGTTGGTAGTCTACCATATGTTCACGTTCGGTTAAACGATATGTAAATTTTGCAAACGTTTACCACATATACATAAACCATTACTGTTTATCGGTGTGCACGTAGAAGCCCTAGGTGTAAGTAGCGGCACTATTCAGATGAAAGTGGTGCAGGTCAAAAATTAGGTCACTACGTCAAATCTTGGAAAATCTTAGAAAAGTTTTGTGTACACTCTAGAGGGCACTTTTTTTTTATCCAATTCATGAAACTTAGTCAGAACTGTTTATTTTTTATGAAATCTAGGGCAGGTTTGTAAGTGGATCATGTCAGGTCAAAAAGTAGGTCACTAAATCAGATATGAGAAAATCCTTGAGTTCACACTAGAGGGCACAGTTTTGATCCAATCTTTGTTCAGAATGTTTATTTCTATGTAATTTAGGTTAAGATGCTCTAGCGACCTCCTTTATTAACCAGTTTTGTTACCGGTATAGCTTCACAGCTGTATTGGGTTTGTTTGACATCAAAATCTGCACTCTTCTAAAACCACTGGTTTAAGGTTTGTAACAAATGAGTGAAGTGACAAAATGTGTCTCTTGATCTTAGGTGAGCTACAGGACCATTGGTCCTCTTGTTACTAGTAAAGTGCCATTAGCTGCTCAGTCCCCTGCATTTCCCCAATTCCCAGATTTTCAAATCTTACTCAGCAGCAGAATGTGAGTACCTTTGTTCCAAACTCATATGTTCCTAAATTGCCCACTTTTAGTGGTGCTGAGGAGCCATAAAAAGGCGAAACCACATATGAGGTTTGGAACTTAGAAGTTAAATGCCTACAAAAGTCAGGTTTATATGCAGGCAACGAGCTTTTGTTGATCCAAGCAATACGCAATTCCCTAAAGGGAACAGCAAACAGTATGCTGGTTCTTTTAGGCGAAGATGCTTCTGTGAAAGACATTTTAGCAAAGCTTAATGGCTTTAACGGCAATGTTTCAACAATTGAAACATTAATACAATCCTTTAACAATGGTTTCAAAAGGACAATGAGTCTATAGTTTCTTTCGGTTCTGGGCTGGAACAAACACTGTCAAGGGCTGTCACATATGGTCATATAGATTTAGTGGCGAAAGACGCCATGTTGCGTAGCAAGTTCTGGACTGGCCTCAAAAGCCAGGTTTTAAAGAACTCTACGCGACATTTATATGATAGCATAAAAGATTTCTCTACGTTGCTTAGAGAAATAAGAAAGGTTGACTCAGAGGAGTCTAGTTCAAAACCCGCTAAAAAGCAGGCTGCTCAGCAGCAGCTAAGTGAACAGATGTCCACTGATGATACAAATACTCAGCTGTTAAAGCAAATGACAGAGTTGATGGGGCGAATGAAAAAGATGGAAGATAAATTAGAAGAACTGAGTAAAGTTATATCTGCTGGGAAGAAGTCTTCTCAGCAGGATAACTCTTCTAGTTTTCAATATACGCCTCGAGGTAGAGGCAGAGGTTATAGAGGTTCATGGAAAGGTTCTTATGGTCGTGGTTACCAAAATTATAGTAATCAAGGTTCTCAGAGAGGGTTTAGAGGTGGCTATTCCCAGAGGGGCTATCGGGGTGGCACAAGCGGCCGTGGTGCTAACCCCGATGATGGCTCCAAAGGAAAAGCCAGCCTTTAAACAAATAACTTCCTCTGTAGCTGGGCAAACAGGGGAAGTGCATGCAGCCAACTCTGAGAATAGCCCAAATGTATCTGTCAACCAAAAACCAAGTTTTATTGACAGATTAGTCGGTTCAGCCAATGAGGGTGATATAGTGATATCTGGAGTTAAGACGGTGGGACTGATCGACACTGGCTCCATGGTAACATCTATATCAGAGTCTTTTTATGATTCCATGAATCCTCAACTACCTATGTTGGATTTGAAAGATTTTAATCTTTCGTTGACTGTTTTGAGTGCCACTGGCAACCAATTACCATATAAAGGCTACATAGAAGCCGAAGTATCAGTCCCTTCGTTAGGGAATGATACCTTTGTTATACCAGTGTTGGTTGTTAACAATACTGAGTATAACAATACAGTTCCATCTATTATAGTAACGAATGTTATGCGTTTGTGTAAACAGTCACACCCCACAACTGATGCTCCTGCTGAGTGGCAGACTGCATTTGACAGCATGTGTGATACCACTTTGCCTGTTAAGACCACAAACAATTACAGTATTAAAGTTGGTCCTGGAGAGATGAAAACTCTTCATGGTATGGTCCGTAAGGCAGGTGATATGGACACTGCTGTCACAGAGCATATTGATTCTTCATTATCAGGTGATCTTACAATATGCCCAAGAGTTGTTTCTTTAAAATCACCTGGTACGACTGTTAGAGTACCAGTCAGAGTATGTAATCTGTCTTCACGAGTAATAGAGATTCCTCCAAAATCTTTATTATGCTCATTAACTAGTGTTAATGTTGTTGATTCCTGGACGCATGATTCCTCACAGAAGAAGGCCGAGTCCACAACAACATCATCTTTGGAGGATATGGGTGTTAAGATTGATACGTCTAATCTTACTCCCGACCAGATCACTAGAGCCAGACAAGTTCTTGGTGATTGGTCTGGTATATTTTCTACCAGTCTTTCAGATCTTGGTTAAGCTGACATCGTGAAGCATGAAATAAAGCTCACTGATGAAACTCCTTTTAAAGATCCTTATAAGAGAATTCCTCCAGCATTATATGAAGAAGTGCGCCAACATTTGAAGGAAATGCTCGATGCTAGTGCTATACGCCCATCAAAGAGACCATATTCTTCCAATGTTGTACTGGTCCGTAAAAAAGATGGTGCTCTACGATTTTGTATAGATTTTAGAAAACTCAACAGTCGTACCATAAAAGATGCATACACTTTGCCAAGAATTGATGACACCATAGATACACTTATTGGTGCCAAATATTTTTCAAAGTTGGATTTACGTTCAGGATATTGGCAAGTAGAAATGAATGAGTCAGATCAAGAAAACACAGCTTTTACCGTCGGGAATTTAGGATTTTATGAATGTAATAGAATGGCCTTTGGATTGACCAACGCTCCTGCCACGTTCCAGCGCCTGATGGAACGTTGCATGGGCGAGCTCAATCTGAAGGAATGTCTTATTTTCCTTGACGATATTTTAATTTTCTCAGAAACTTTTGAAGAACATCTTTCTAGATTAGAGGCAGTCTTTGGTCGTTTACAACAACATGGTTTGAAAGTTAAACCATCAAAATGTGAGTTTTTCAAGTCCTCTGTTAAATATCTTGGACATGTTGTGAGTGAGAAAGGTGTCGAAACAGATCCCGACTAAATTGAGGCATTAGCCGCCTGGCCTGTACCTGATAATGTTAAAGCATTAAGGTCTTTCTTAGGATTTACCGGATATTATCGCCGGTTCATTAAGGATTATGCTCGTATAGTGAAACCTTATAATGACTTACTGATTGGCCATCCCACGCATACTGGTAGTGACAGCAAGAAGAAGAAGAAGTATAAGAAGATTTCCCCTTGGCAGTGGGGTCCAGCCCAGCAGTGTGCTTTCAATACAATAAAGGAGAAATTATCTTCTCCTCCTGTTTTGGCATACGCTTATTTCAGCAAACCGTTTATTTGGCATACAGATGCTTCTTCAGAAGGACTTGGGGCAGTATTGTACCAGGAACAAGAAGGAATGGAGAGGGTAATTGCATATGCCAGTCGTGGTTTACGTAATGGGGAAAAGAATAACCCTGCACATAAATTAGAATTTTTGTCTTTAAAGTGGGCTGTCTGGTTTTTTCTGGTTTCGTACCAGATATTGTCAGGGTCACTGATGAGGCTTTATTAGCCGAAACTACGTAGTCTGGCCCATGTTCCTATTTCTGTATGTATTCTCTGCTCTTGAAGGAACTTTTTAAGATTTTAATGTCACTGACAAGTTTCACGATTATCTGTATGGTAATAAATTCCTTGTCGTGACAGACAACAACCCACTCACCTGTGTATTGTCATCAGCCAAGCTAGACGCTACAGGTCACCGATGGCTTGCAGCTCTTGGCACATTCAATTTTCAATTGAAATATAGGTGTGGTAGAGCCAACGGGGACGCTGATAGTTTGTCCAGAAGGCCACAACAAGTTGTTGGGTTGTTTACTGAGGCAGTAAAAGCTATATGCCAGGCCTATGCTGTCCCAAGAAATAACTGTCCGTATAGTTTCCAGTAATTCACTTTCGGTAGAGGCAGAAGATTTATCTCCTGTTTCTACACAGTTGAGAGACATTGACTGGTCAAGGGAGCAACTGGCGGACTGTAGTATATCTCGAGTTATTGAACTTCTTGAGTTAGGTTATTGTCCGGAAAGAAATGAGCTCAAGACTGAATCACCAGAGGTGATGAAATACATGCGTGAATGGAAGAAGTTTTCATTTGTTGATAGAGTTTTATACAAGAATACTGTGTTAGATGGTCAGCAAACTCTTCAACTTGTCCTTCCATCTCAATATCGTGCAAAAGTCTTGAAGTATTTGCATGATGACCAAGGTCATCAAGGCCGTGATAGAACTTTATCTTTGGTCCGCCAGAGGTTTTATTGGCCAGGTCTCGAGGCTGATGTCCAGCATAAAGTTAAAACTTGTGTCCGTTGTATTCAGCGGAAAACAGTTCCCAGACCTAGTGCTGAGTTGGTAAATATTTCTACCACTCAGCCTATGGAGCTGGTATGTATAGATGTTTTGTCGTTGGAAGGGTCCAAGGGCGGTTATGAGAATATTCTCGTAATCACTGATCACTTTACAAGATATGCCCAGGCCTTTCCGACGAAAAATCAGTTGGCAAAAACAACAGCTAAAGTTCTCTTTGATAACTTTATCGTTCATTATGGCTTCCCTGCTCGCTTACACAGTGATCAAGGAAGAAATTTTGAATGTTCGGTTACACAGGAAAAAATTAACAAAATAATCATAAATACGCAAATGCGGACGTGACAAAGATTCTGCACACATACGCAAGTCATAAATACGCATCTCCGATTGGTACCACGAATACGCACGAGTACGCGTATTTGAAATAAATACGCAATCCGGCCATGACAAAGATTACGCACAAGAACGCACTTTATGTATGCATCACCAATACGCAATGCGGCCGTGACAAAGATTCCGCACAAGAACGCACGTTGTGTATTCATCACCGATACGCAATGCGCCAATGACAAAGATTCCGCACAAGAACGCACGTTGTGTATTAATCACCAATACGCAATGCGGCCGTGGCAAAGGTTCCGGACAAGAACGCACGTTGTGTATTTATCACCAATACGCAATGCGCCAATAACAAAGATTCGGTGCAAGAACGCACGTTTTGTATAATCACCAATACGCAATGCAGCCATGACAAAGGTTCCGCACAAGAACGCACGTTGTGTATTTATCATCAATACGCAATGCGCCAATTACAAAGATTCGGCGTAAGAACGTAAGAAAGAGTGAATTGACGTAACAGCCATTGTTTTCGGTATTCACTTTTTTGTGTTTATTTCATTTATATATCCTATTTGTCAATTGGCATCTATTTTCTGTTAGTTTTAGTTGTAAAAAACTTAAACTGTATTAACTATCCAGCTGTGCATTTCAGAAATGGTAAGCATGAAATATTGGGACACGTGACAATGCACAATATATAAGTGATACAATTTACCGTACAGTTATACAATATAGTTTGTAAATCACGAAAAACTGCGCTTAAGGTTAAGTGGAACAATCAGAAAATGAAATGCACAGATCTATCAACTGTAAAATTTCAGTTAAACAGGGTAGCTAGCTGGACGCAATACGTTGGCGCGAATTTTCCGAAATTTTCATTTGCTAAACATGCAAAATGGTTTAAAATATACTTGTTCTAGCGCCACTCACAAAATAAGACGGCAAGACGAGCGTGCTCACTATATATAATATGTTTCTAGCCCTTCACCAAAACACTACCGGAATTTCAAATATTATCATTCAATAGCGTAAAGGAAGTGAGAATATTAACTCCTGTTCTCAGAGTAGGCGCAATAAGTTTATAAAAATGTGAAATTATTTTTTGGGGAGAAATGCATATTTTCTTTATTTCATGCATCATAATATATCTTAAGAATCATATGTCAAAATATCTGCATTCAGAGTGGATTCTGTAATAAGCTTCCAGCCTCTCCAAAGGCTAGGGGGTACACTAAGGGAGTTAATATTAGGTCTACCCCTTCGTTAGTAAAACTGCAAATAATGTACATGAGAAAGTGTAAAAGGTAGTGTTTGTGAAACATTTAGCACATTAAAATGTTGTTCAAAGTAAAACAGTAGATACTACTACACTAACAAATCCCAAACGATTAGAATGTTAAAAAGTACATGTACTCATGCATTAGTTGACTCTAAACAGGCACGAAGCATTGACTTCCTTTTTCGTCAGAGCAAAACGAAAGAGGCTGTAGTGAATAGTTTCATATCAACGGGTTGCAGTACCAATGCATGTGAAATTATCAAGGAAAGAAATAAGATAATAGAAAAAAGTAACAGCTGTAGAATAAATTTACTTGAGTAACGTAGCTTACATAATAAGTAAGTATAACAAGCAAATATAAGATATAAAAATCTAAACATCAATAACATTAAAAATGCATTCTATTCTTACTGAGAATAATATAACTTGTTATTAACAATTTTTAAAACTGCGTAACCAATTTCATTAACTAAAAAAATAATTATAAATTATATCACAGAAAGGGAACTAGTACTGATTCGTATATTGATAGAAGCATATATATCAGTGTCACTATCAACAGCGTTAGCCTTTTTGCAAAAGTTACATATACTCTTTTTAGTGATTTTGTATATTTTTTCCATCATTGTTTCAAACAATTTAAATACTTTGTATACTACAAGACTACAGTGAATCTGTAGGGTACACTATCAAATTAAATGAACAAGCCTGCTGTTATTTTCAGGTGATCCCACCCACTATTCTTTGTAGTGACGTTAGACCTTTAATTCATATGCATAGGTTACCATAGTTTATACCAAGTGTAGAAGGAATTGTAGACCAATTTGATATCTGTCCATTCTATATTGGTAACATTACTTACACATCAAATGACTAGGCAATAAAGAAGGTCATATGAAACACGGAATTAAATGATTCGAGAATAATTATATGTTTGAGAAAATTTGAAGTTTCTGTTGAAAGGGTTTTATTTTTCAGTGCCATTGAAAATTGTCAGAACATTGCCATGCTCAGATACCAATGACTTCTTAGATATTTTACCACTGCGCCTATGGAATAACTCAATGTTGTGAGTCTGCTAGGATACTGGTGTTTTCTCGAAGCGCTGAGCTGGCATACTTGAATTTTCGCAGAGCGCTCAGTATAGTACATCTGCTAGGATACTTGTAGTTTCGAAGACCACTCAGTAAAGTGCCTCTGCTAGGATACGTGTATTTTTCTAAGAGTATTTCCAAAGAGCGCGCAGAATGACGTTTAGAGGACATCAGAAAGAACTCTCAGTTGCTATAGTAATAGGTCTATGCCGTCACTGGTATCGGAGCATGTTTGTGTTTGCCATGCTCCGTCAACTGTTTGCTATGAGAGATAGAGAGAGGGGAATATTGTCACGCCGACACAGAGGCCGACACCAACATGATCCGTACTGCAACAATACTTACCGGTCCCCGCCCCCTGCCCCACCTCTCCCCGCCTTTGCCTGAGCAACATAATGAGAAAAGACTATCCGCTGAGAAAGCAGTTGGTAAGCTATGTAACCATGAATAACTAATGCCTTACTCAGATTTGACGTTGTCTGCTTTAATTCATCGGAGCAATTGTATCTTAATTAAGGTGTATGGGTATACCTTCAAGTTTTCCGCCAGTGTCAGAAAGGGGAACAACTTTTGTGAAATCCTGTTTGTTTCCCTGGACGAGAGATCCATATCCGCATGGAGTCTACTCAGACAACAGGTAATTTGCTCAAAGGAGAAAATTTTAATAAGAGCGGAACCTTATTAGTGGCTATTGTCTTAAATGAGAGAATTCGCTCCTATGTTTTCAATGTTGAATAAATATAACTGCATAAAAAAAGCTGGCTTGGCTTTTATAAGCTCGCGAGTTTGTCTTATTTCTTATGAAGTTAGCATGTCAGCACATTTAATATAATCATACGATGTATATTTTCATACAAAGTCACAAAGTTATTTTTACTTATCTAAACTAGGATGCTCAGTGTAACAATAATGGGAATCAGAAAATCGACAATTATTCGACGACACAACTGTGTAAACCGGAAGTAGGAAGTTTAAACAGAGAATATGTAAGATTAAGAACACTAACTGCTGTAATTTTTATTTGGCATAACTTCAACAGCAGTTCTTGAACAAGGGCAAAATACTGATAACGTAGCTTACATAACGTAGCTTACATCATACGATATAATAATGCATATTTAAATAAACGAAGTAGCAAGTCGAAAGTTTTTGTTAGTTTTGCACTACCTTGTAAGCATATCGATCATAAATGTACCAACATTCCCACTTTTTCTGTAGTTTTTTCACAATTGCGATAACGTAGCTTACATCCTTATCCATTCTGCTAAACGTGTAATTTTCAGAGAAAAATATCTTCAGATTTTAAGCGGTCATTGCATCCATATAGTTGCTATCGAATTTGACAATCATATATGTTTGTTTTAAAGATTTACTTGGAAGCGAAACGCTTGTTTGTTACTTGCTAACTATTCAGTATCATGCGGGTAACGTAGCTTACATACAACTTGGCGACAGTGCAGATGAGAAAAAAGTTTTCCCCAGGGAGGCGTGATTTATAAAATTGTATTTCAGGTTTGCCTATTTACATATTTTGTTCACTTTAGAAACATAATTTCAATACATTTCACATATATTTTGCGGAAAAGGGGATGCACTTATTTGTACCATACAGAAAGACACGCGTTTCATGCCATTTTTGGCCTGTTCAAGCATCGAGAATGGAAAAACTTGTCAATGTGATGCTTTAATTCACAATTGAAAATGAAGAACACATCTCTCAGCTGGAATGGAAGTATGTTTAACCCATGTGAAATATTTTTGAATAAGCGTTTAGCCTATAAGACACCAAATATTAACACTTGTTTGTCTATTCTGAGAATAGGTGGTAAACGCTATTTCTGTTAAAATAATATTACATAAATACCATTAATTAATGACACGTAGAACATTACTGTCGGAAAAGAACATCATAATGATTGGAAATTTACAAGAACTAGTTGGTCATAGGAAAAACTATCAGAAAATAAATGCGAATAGACAAATAGGATAAATAAAAGATATAAATAAAACACAAATAAATAAATAAACACGAAAAAAAAATGAATACGCAAGACGATGGCTGTTCAGTCAATTCACTCTTTCTTACTCTGAAATAACTTAATACGGGAACTCAGGAAAAAGAGAAAATAATAATAAAATTGAATCAATAAAAGAAGAAACCAATAAAACGTCTTCTGCCATAAGACGGGCAAGAGAAGATAATAATAATAATAAAATTCGACGCGTTAATAACAAATACGACGGCACTATACTCATTTTCATCTCAGGAGGAACATTTTGAAATACAAATTTTATAAAATAGGAAGGAAAAACTGTCTCGTTACATTTTATCAAAACATTCATAGAATGAGTGGTCCTTAGAAAAATCATTCGTCATACTAATCGAACGCAGACGTGTTTGGCATGGTTTTGAATATGTCTCAGCGTGTTGAATTAGCGGCTACAACCTACATTTGATCGAGTAGGCCCCCATGGGCTAATAATACACAGGTTTACAACGACGGCGGGGGTGGTCGGGCGATGCGATGATGCTGTGTATAACTTCAAGTGCATGGGCGACCTACTGATTTCGAACATGATAGGACAAGGGACAAGGGCCTACTGTGCTTGCAGTAGGTGGGGGTTGTTTGGACATTTTTTCTCTCGTCTATCAATTTTCTTTTTTCTCCCTCTGTCTGGGAGACGGTCCGATATAGAATGAAATACTGTCTCAAAGGGCTGTTAAACCCAAAACAATGAATTAATCACTCAATACAACGACGGTAGATGAGCAGATAATTGCGAATTATAACTTAGAGTTAAACTTTTGGGGGCAAAACATGCATTTCTCTCTGAAGACTTTCTGTGCTGTTTCAAAAGAAGCAAACTCATTTTGGGTATGAACTCCATCTTGCTTCTGAAAGCAAACATTTTTGGGTGCCAGCCCCAAACATATGTCTGTACGAACCTGACTGTGCTTTGAAATATAGAGCATACTGAAGTAATAATATAAAATAAATAAACCTTTCGCATTGCTATTTTGGAATGGTAAAAGTTTATACAGCTTTCTCTCATCATGCTCATATTAATCAAGTACCTTTACTGCTCTATCGCCGTACGGGTAGACTTGAATTAATAAGTTTACGTTATAGAAAAGAATTTGTTACAAAGAAGAACAAGACAAATATTCGTTATGTCTTTAATGGCAACTGACGAAGGGAAGGCAACTTCTAGAAATCGCGATATTGCTTAATTCAGCTATAGTCTGCTGAAGATAAAGGCATGCGACTTCATTAGTCATAAAGTTCAACTCCGCGAAGAAGTCACCGGAGTGAACGCATAATGTGTATAATATCAAATAAAGACAAACAGAACTCAGTCTGTAGACATATAGAGATGCAAAGATTGCGCCGTAAATTTCATTAAAAATATGGTGGCAAAATTAGACTAAGCCAGTCTTTAAACTTACAACCAAAGTGAGGCGCAAATAATAGCGGTAGAGTCTATTTGCGGTGAATCACCGTGAGACAAAGTGGGACCTCTTCTACGGTCAGACAGCTGCAACCCCCCACCTAAACTTATGTACATGTATCTAGGCACCCAGATTATGTCGAGGGCAGGCACCCCCTTACTAGTACTGTGGGCTATCTGGGTCCAGCTAGGGTTGGGGACCCTCACTTTGCTGATTCTGCTTCACAAGCTCTACAACTGTAAACATGACAGTCGTAAAAAAATAAACTAAAACTGTATCAACTATACAGCAATGCATTACGGAAGTGGTAAACATGAAATATTGGGACACGTGAAGATGCACAGTATATAAGTGATACAATTTACCGAACAGTTATGCAATATAGTTTGTAAATAACGAAAAACTGCGCTTTAGATTAAAATGGAACAATTAGAAAATGAAATGCACAGATCTATAAACTGTAGAATTTCAGTTAAACAGGTTAGCTAACTAAATCGTACTTGTACTTGTTCTAGTGCCACTCACAAAATAAGACAAACGTGCTCACTATATACAATATGTTTCGAAACTTTCCCCAGAAACTACTTTAATAGCGTAAAAGAAATGCTAAGAAGGAAGTGAGAATATTACACGCTAGTTCTGCGAAAATATTAATGCATAAATATCATTAATTAAAGACACGTAGAACATTACTGGCGGAAAAGAATATCGGTATGATTTGAAATTTATAAGAACTAGTTGGTCATATGAAAATCTATCAGAGGATATTTACAGTTAATTGTAAATAGCCAAAAAAACGTTAAAATGGCTATTTACATTTGACTGTAGATAGCCAAAAAAAACACATTAAGATGGCTATTTACAGTCATTTTATCATTTAAGCGTGACTTCAATACCTTGCTGGTTGCTCCCCAGTTATAATATATTATACCCAGTCGTTCTGGCCAAGGGTTTAAAGTTCTTGAACCAGTCTAAAGGATGCGGGCTCGGCGAGTTCAGCCAGATCTTAATTTTATCACTGGCCTGTGTGGATTATTTTGTTCTTATCATCATTCACCCCTACCCCAGTGTCGGCTCGAACACACTGAAATACTGTTGAAAGGGGATTATTATCATAATCGCTCCCATTACTGAAGTTGTGTGGAAAACCCTGTGCCACATCAAAATAGTTATTTGTCGATGGTTGGTTGTTTTGTGTTGTTCGATTCGCTTAGACAGTATTTCAATTATATCAAGCCGTCGTAGAGAGAGAGAGAGAGAGAGAGAGAGAGAGAGAGAGAGAGAGAGAGAGAGAACTGTCTATCCTATAGACTTTCAGGGTCGTTCGGGCACCACAAATGACTTCAAAACAATCCCTTTTCACTTATTCCGGTCTCAGCTGCCGTAGTTGTGCTACTGAAATGGACCCCAGTCCACATTAAAAAAAATTGTCTTCCCATTCCTTCTTCTGTCTATCTCTTCTTTTTAATTTCACTGTGCTCTGTTTTAACGTCTTGAGATGTAGCCAAACCATTTCAGTTTCCTTTTCTTAACCAAGATCAGGAGTTTGTCATATTTTGCAGTTGCTGCTTGGATCTTTTTGCAAACATCCTCAATTAAACACTTGATCTTTGTACGCGATGCTCAGTAACCTTCTGTAGCATCTCATCCGAGGCCTGCTTTCATTTCTCTAGTCTGCCATATGACCTACCAAACTACATGGTCGATCCAGTAACGATTTCTCTCTCCTCCCGGAATATTCCCGCATTCGCTGAGGTACGCACTTTAGAATCCCATTTCTGATGCCCACGACAACTATCAGATGTGAAAACGGAGGAAATAGTCTTATCCAATCCCAAGAACTTGAACTTTTGGACTTTGGGTATCGTGCAAGCCCTTTGTCTGATGAATTTAAGGAAACCTACCTGTAAATAGCCAAAATCGTTACTATGGCTATTGACAGTTCAGTTAACTGTAAATAGCTATTTAACGGGTTTTGGCTATTTACAGGTAACTGTAAATAGCCACTCCGAAAATAAATGCGACTAGACAAATAGGATAAATAAATGAAATAAATAAATAAATAAACACGAAATAAATCAGTACGCAAACGATGGCTGTTCAGTCAATTCACTCTTTCTTACTCTGAAATAACTTAATACGGGAACTCAGGAAAAAGAGAAAATAATAATAAAATTGAATCAATAAAAGAAGAAACCAATAAAACGTCTTCTGTCATAAGACGGGCAAGAGAAGATAATAATAACAATAAAATTCGATGCGTTAATAACAAATACGACGGTACTTTACGCATTTTCGTCAAGGGAGGAACATTTGAAATACAAATTTTATAAAATGGGAAGGAAAGAAATGCCTTGTTACATTTTATCAAAATATACATAGAATAGGTGGTCCTTAGATAAATCATTCGTCGTACTAATCGAAAGCAGATGTGTTTGGCATGGTTTTGAATCTGTCTCAGCGTGTTGAATTAGCGGCTACAACCTACAAAAGAAAGATTCATTTAATCGAATAGGTCACCTACTTGGCTAATAATACACAGGTTTACAATGACGGTAGATGAGCATAATATGCGAAATTTTACTTAGTCAGAGTTGAAACTTTGCGGGCAGCACTTGCATTTTTCTCTGAAAACTTTTGTGTTGTTTCAAAAGAAGCAAACTCATTTTGGGTATAAACTCCATCTTGCTTCTGAAAGCAAACATTTTTGGGTACCAGCCCCAAAACAAATGTCAGTATACCAACCTGACTGTGCTTTGAAATATAGAACACACTGAAGCAATAACATAAAATAAGTAGACGCTTCTGATTGGTATTTTAGATATGGGAATAGTTTGTATACAGCTTTCTCTCAGTTTTAACTAACTACCTATACTGCATCGTACGTGTAGACTTGAATTAATAAGTATACGTTACAGAAAAGAATTTGTTGCAAAGCAAAGAAGAACAAGACAAATATTCGTTATGTCTTTATTGGCAACTGACGAAGGGAGGGCAACTTTTCGAAATCGCGATATTGATTAATTCAGCTGTTGTCTTCGCCTTCATTAGCTATAAAGTTTCAAACTCCGCAAAGAAGCTAAGCGAACACATAATGTTTATACTATCAAGTACAGACAAACAGAACACAGCCTGTAGACATCTAGAGATGGAAAGATTGCACCGTAAATTTCTTTACAGATATAGAGGCAAACTTAGACTAAGGCCCGATTTCACGTCGCATTTAAAATGCAGATAAAGCCTTATTTGACTGTTTCCCCCGAGGTAAAATATAAAATGCATTTCACGTGCGCCAACTAATTTAAAATACGAACTAAACAGTGTTCTAACTGAGTACGCCGTTATCGGAGGACTAACTTTTTTGTATACACTTTTTCGTCAAAATATGAAGACCATGACTATACAAATCTCCATAATGTATTCCAATAAAACCTATCATATCAACACCAGTCACAACACGATTGGCACCAGTCCGTTTGAGAGCAAGCATTTGAAGGTCCATGCCAGTCCACTGTTTGGGCTGGCATTGAGTGTATGAAGGATTGTCCTTAAATGTAACTGGCATAGATCGTATGGCGACATAATATGATCCGTACCAGTCCATCGCTGTAATTAACGATTTCGACAGAAAAAACTGACACAGAATCAGAGATCATAAAGAAACCCGGCACCAGCAAATGTTAATAACACATGCAGCGGGCGCATGCCGTCCAAATGACGTCCTACCGGCGTCGATGCGGCGTTACTACGTCGCATCGACGTCATATTGACGTCGTCATGACGTCATGTGCTTGCTAAGCATGAGTTTTTTCTGCTTAGGCTACCGGGTGTTTTCATCCTGATAGGCATTAGTGCCTCGACTGCAAAGTAATTAATCTAGAAAACGGGCTTGGAAAAACCTTTGCACCCCCACCCCCGACACATCTGTGCCCTGTCCCAACCTCAAACCATATGCTTGCTTTTAAAAACACGGGGATAATACCAATTTGGCTTCCTGTGCTTTCGACCGAGTCTGTACTATACAAAGAGGCTTTCGACCGAGAATACGATCGTAAGCATTACCAATAACGGTAAATGGTACTATTGTAAATGGCTGTCGACCGGGCTGATACTGATGTCGATTGTCTCGGTCGAAAGCCGATTTTGCATGTATGGTAATTGACTGACTCGGTCGAAAGCACAGGTAGCCAAATTGGTCTTACCCCCCGTGCTGAATTCTGCTGTCAGTAAAGACTCCACCAAATATCATCGATAGCTCAACCAAATATTGATTAAATGGTGCCATGCCCAAAAGTTAATCAGGTCATCTACACATAGGTTGATACCTACAGACCGAATATAAAAGACACGATCGTAGCTCAATTGTTTTCTTCAGACAGCTACACATAGGTTGATACACACTTTACCTATATCATCGACTAATTCAGTATGTGAAATCGGAATAAAATAGTACAGTACACGTACTAAGTTAGTATACGTATTAGTTAGTCAACTAGCGTTAGTCAGTGACTAAATTAAGTCGTTGACGTGAAACTAGCAGTCAGTAGGGCTTTTTTCTTCAAAGATTGGCTCTATTATAAAGCCGAAACAATATTGTGCAATTTTTCAATTTTTCAGTACAGCGAAACATAATTATGCATTATACAACTAGGTAAATACTTACAGAATCTAAATTATTTTATTGATAGAAGGTCAGTCAAACACAGCATGACTGCATATCATCTGATTAGCATATGCGCCTTGAACTTGACAATTAGCAGCTGTGCCGACACACATCATGCGGGGAACGAACCAATATAGTTTGCTGCATTTCAAACAGAAACATGTGACCGATTAATTTGCACAACAGATAAAACTAGCTTTCAATTATAGCTCATCTGAGCCGAAGGCTCACAGGTGAGTCTTTAGTATAGGCAAGCCGTCCGTCCGTGAACATTTTCTTACATCCCCTCTGAAACTGCAAGGCCCATTATTACCAAATTTCATATATAGCATTTATAGGCAGGGGAGGACTAATAACACTATTTTGTATCCAGATCGCTTCAGAACTTTGGTTGCTATGGAAACTTACATTTTCCTTTTACTTGTATGGGAAAAATTGAAAATTTGCATTTATTGCTACGTCACTGCAGATATTTTGACAAATCTTTTATAGAAATGTTCCTTGAGTAGTCCTCTATCAACCAGATGAAATTGATGTAAATTGCACAATTTCGCTGGTTGCCATGGCAACCGAAGGTTAAAGTTAGAAAAATACTCAAAAATCAACTCCTCAGAAACTTTGTAACCAATAAAGCGCAAATTTCACAGAAAGGATTTTAGTACTAGCCTCTATGCTGTTTTTCTTGGCAATTGCTCGAGTAGTTTGGTTGCTATAGTAACTTAAAGTTGCCACTGACATATAATGGCAAATGGAAAATTTGCATTTATTGCTGTGTTTCCGCAGATATTTTTACAAAACTTTTATTGAATTGTTCCTTGAGTAGTCCTTTACCAGCCTTTTAAAATTTATGCAAATATGGCAATTTCCTTTGCAACCGAATGATTAAAAATCGAAAAAGAATATCAAAATATCATCTATTCGCAGAAATGATGTGGTCGATAAAGCTCAAAGTTTACAGAAAGGATCTTAGTACTAGCTTCTATAGAATTACTGTTTTTCATGTCGATTGCTCCAGCAGTTTAGTTGTTATGGTAACTTAAAGTTTCCATTAAATTATAACGGGAAAAATAAAGATTGGCGATTTTTCAACGTCACTGCAGTTATTTTGAATTTTTTGTTCTACAGAAATTTTTTTCTGTAGTATTCATCTATGATTTTTAATCGAATTTTGTCTAAAATCACTGAATTTGATTGGTTGGTTGGCAACGTAAGGGAAAAAAAGGAAAAATCATTCAAAAATCTTCTCTTGAGAAACTATATGTGGGCATAGAAGTAATTCTTAGCGTACATGTTCATGACATTAGCCACTACATAAATAATGGTTTTCTTTTATTATTTTCGCGCACGTGGTTTCATTGCTATGGTATTTCTATAGACTTGATGTGAATTTTGTCAAAATCACTGATTTTGATTGGTTGCCATTGCAATTCAAAGGCTAAGTTTAACAAAAAATGTTTTAAAAAATCGTTTACTCGGAAGCCATGAGGGAAATGAAAATGAATCTCTGCATACATATTAATGACATTTAGTCTCTACATAAATTGTGTTTTTTATTTTTTTTTTTGTTGCCCATGTGTTCGGTTGCCATTCAGTTTGAAGTTTCCATAGACTTATAATGGTAAAAGTAAAACTAGGTATTTATTTCTGTGTTATTGCAGATATTTTGACTAAAGTTTTACAGCGTTGTTCCTTGAGTAGTCCTCTGCCAACCATATGAATTTTGCCAAATCCTTGCCTTTGATTGCTTGTCATGACAACTTTAAGACTAATCTATTTTTAATTGCAACATTATGAAACTTGCAGATTATCAGGATAGGCATAAAATCTCTGACGAGTTTGATATATTTGGCCAGATGGTAATATTCATTTCGGAGTTACTTGTTTAATAGGTATCACCCCACCCCACTCAGTGACCTTAATATCAAGGTCATGGACTTAGATAATTGGGAGGTTTTTTTTCATGGATGTTTTGGTTAAAGTTTTTTAAAGCATAATATCTCCTCAACCCATGGGTGGATTCCTTTGATACTTGCACTGTAGTTAGATATTGGTCAAACGTTTTCCAAGGTACTACCCTACCCCCTCAGTGACCTTGATGTCAAGATCATGGACTTAGAAAATTGTCTTTGTCCTTGTCCGCGTCCGTGTCTATGTCTGGATTGGATGTTTTGATGAAAGTTTTTTTAAAAAAAGCCCAATATATCCCGAGCCCATGGATGGATTCTTTTGATATTTGCACTGTAGTTAGATATTAGTCCAAAGTTTTACAGATAACCTCAAACCCGCTTAGAGACCCTGATGTTAAGGTCAGGGACTTAGTAAATTTCGGTCTTTATTAAAGTTTTGTAATTGCATACTGATTCATAATGCTTGGCGCAGATTTATGTTACACTTGAATTGATGTTAGATACTTTTTGAGCTTTTACAAAACACTATATGCTTACCTTACTGGATGACCATGAAGTCAAGGTCATCAACTGAGAATATTGTCATAGTTTTGTTAAAGTTTTACATAATTTCACAGTCCCAGGATGGACTCAGTTGATACTAATACTTTGACTAATGTTAGATAATGGTCCAGAGTTTTGATATGTCCCCCCTCCCCCCAACCCTCAGTCCATTGACCACAAGCTCATTGACTTTGAAATTTGATGTTATTTTGAAATATTTTTTTAATTTTAATTTTAACACTCACTTTCGAGATAGCTTTTGTTTATAAATGTGTTGTCATTATGGACATGCCTGCCTGAAGTTTTATGCCTAACAATCCTAACCACCATAGCGACTGTCCGATGTGCATGCACCAATCAAGAGAGCTATGCTGTCAGGCGACCGCACTTGTTAATTGAAAATTCATCAAACTTGCTGATGACCAGGACATGCATAAAGTCTCTGACAAGTTTGAAATTTGGCTATATTGTAATATTTCGCCGTAGAGTTTCTCGCACTTGTGTTTTTGAATAGCTCATATTTGACCTTATCCCGGGCATAGCGACAAAAATGCCAACAAATATTCATTAACAGAAAAAATTTCATACTCCGCTAAACTGAGTAAAACAATAAGTGCACCTATCTATAAAATGTCATTTATTAGCAGGTAAAATTTCATGCTCAGCTGAGTTGAGCATGAAAAACGCTTGTTTATGCTACTTCTGTATGCATTCTCTGCTCTTAAAGGAACTTTTTAAGATATTAATTCATAACCTCGGGGCCAGGTATCACCAAGTACGGCGGGTATAGAGAGATTTTAGCGCAAAATAATCTTCTTGGATTAAAGTCCGCATTTAAATTAATTGGAAAAGATCTTTCTGTGTTTGGCCCGACAACGCATTATCCTTATCGAACATAGTCTTCAGTGTTTGGATATGTGTAGATATATGGTCTGTGTAGATGCAAAATAGATACGCTTATAATAATCTAGTTTACAAAGGCGCATCTCTTCAAATGATAGCATATGATAAGTATCAGGTGATTTTTATTGATAACCTGACATGGTCAAATCATATAAATTACATCACCAAAAAAGTTTCCTGGTTACCTGGTTACTTTCGCGCATCAAAGAATATTTATCAATCAACAACAGAGTAAAATTTTTCAAAGCATATATACAGCCACATTTAGACTTTTGTAATATTATTTGGGGACACACTTCTCAAAGAAATCTTTTAAAGGTTTTCAGACTGCAGAAAAGAGCTTGCAGAGTTATTCTTAACTATGAAATTTATGATATGAATGCTAAGATGAATAAACTCAAAGTACTAACAATCTATGAGCGTATTTTCTTGCGCAAGGCTAAATTTATGTTCAAGGTTTTCAATCATCAAGCTGCTGTTTATATACCGTCAGAATCTGTTCGAACCCACCGTAATAAATAATGTTTTTCGTATTTTAAGATCTTCTTCTAAAAATTCCATTACCCCTAAACCTAAAAAAGAGTTGTTTCAGCATAGCATGTCATATTCAGGTACACTGATATGGAATGTATTACCTGAGTTTATCAAATTATCTAATAATATCTCAATCTTCCATAATAGATGCATCGTATGGATGAAATCCTAAATTCTTTTTATGTTGGTATACATAATGAGATAGAGAGTGAGTTCATTATATTTGTCCATTCTTATTTGTTTTCATTGTAATATATGTCAATTCATTTTTTGTGTGAGTGTTTTTGAGCGTACATATGGCATATGTTCGATTTATTTTTATGTACATTGAAAGTAACCCGTTATTTTTTAGCTCACCTGAGCACGAAGTGCTCAAGGTGAGGTATTGTGATCGGTCTTTGTCCGTCGTCCGTCGTCCGTTGTCCGGCGTCAACTTTTGCTTTAAACAACTTCTTCTCCAAAACTGCTAGACGGATTTTGAAATAATTTCACAGAAATGTTCCTTGGGGGACTCTCTACCAAAATTGCTCAAATGGTTCCGCTCCGCTGAAGAATATGGCCGCCAGAGCTAAAAATAGAAAAACCTTTAAACGACTTCTTCTCCAGAACTGCTGGGCCGATTTTAAGATAATTTCACAGAAATGTTCCTTAGGAGACCCTCTACCATAATTGCTCAAACGGTTTCGCTCTGCTGAACAATATGGCCGCCAGAGCTAAAAATAGAAAAACCTTTAAACGACTTCTCCTCCAAAACTGCTTGGCCGAATTTAAAATAATTTCACGGAAATAAACCTTAGGAGACCCTCTGCCAAAATTGCTCAAACGGTTATGCTCCGCTGAACAATATGGCCGCCAGAGCTAAAAATAGAAAAACCTTTAAACGACTTCTCCTCCAAAACTGCTTGGCAGATTTTGAAATAATTTCACAGAAATGTTCCTTAGGAGACCCTCTACCAAAATCGCTCAAATGGTTCCGCTCCGCTAAACAATATGGCGGCCAGAGCTAAAAATAGAAAAACCTTTAAACGACTTCTCCTCCAAAACTGCTGGGCTGAGTTTAATATTATTTCACGGAAATGTTCCTTAGGAGACCCTCTGCCAAAATTGCTCAAACGGTTCTGCTCCGCTGAACAATATGGCCACCAGAGCTAAAAATAGAAAAAAGCTTTAAACATCATCGTCTCTGAAGCCAATGGCTAGATTTCAAAAAAATTCACAGAAATGTTTTACTCATGACTCTGAACATAAATTGCTAAAACGGTTCCACTCCGCTGAACAAAATGGCCGCCAGAGCTAAAAATAGAAATAAATCTTAGAATGACACAGAGGGCACAGTTATGATCCAATCATCATGAAACTTTGTCAGAATGTTTATCTAAATGAAATTTAGACCATCTTTGAAACTGGGTCATGTGGGGTCAAAAACTAGGTCACTGGGTCAAATCTTAGGAAAACCTTGTGCACACTCTACAGGGCACAGTTATGATCCAATCTTCATGAAACTTTGTCAGAATGTTTATCTATGTATAATCTAGGCCAGATTTGAATCTGAGTCTTGTGGGGTCAAAACTAGGTCACTAGGTCAAATCTTAGAAAAACCTTGTGTACATTCAAGAGGGCACAGTTACGATCCAATCTACGTGAAACATTCAGAATGTTTATTTTCATGAAATCTATACCAGATTTGAAACTGGGCCATATCAGGTCAAAAACTAGGTCACTAGGTCAGTTCTTAGAAAAATAGTGTGAACGCTTTAGCGGACACAGTTTTGTTCTAATCATCATGAGACTTTGTCGGAATGTTTGTTTCCAACGAATCTGGATCAAGGGTGCAACTTGGCCATGTTGGGTTAAAAAGTAGGTCACTCGGTTAAACCGTAGAAAAAACATTGTGTACACTCTAGAGGGCATAGTTTTGATAACTTTGTCAGAATGTTCATATCCAAGAAATCTAGACCAGGTTTGAAACTGGGTCATGTGGGGTCAAAATCTAGGTCATTAGGTTAAATCTTATAAAAACCTTAGGTACACAATAAAGGGCTCATTTTCCATTTAATCTTTGTGAAACTCTGTCGGTCATATGGATGTCTCTGAGGTTAAGTTCACAGGATACCCAGGTGAGCGATCCAGGGCCATCATGGCCCTCTTGTTTAAGATACCCAGAGACCGGGGCTCGTTCTTGCGTTTCGTTTTCGGTAAGGGCAGGCACCAGCATTGGGCTTTTTTATTTTCATTCCGTTATACCGTAAAAATTCTATGTATTGGGAAAGATAGAGGAGCAGTCTGGCCAGGGTCTACACTGTTTGCTATTCCGTCTGAATCTTTTGAGTACCGCTTTGTAAAACCAGGCTGTTCCATGTTTGGGACAGTTGCGGTGTTTATTTTGGGTGTCCCAATATTTTGAATTTTGCGGTAGTACCGATTGCTGCTAGTGCTTTTTTCTTTTTTCGAGAGCAGAAGTGAGTGTGATCAGGCCTGTAACAATGAATGTTTGGTTTCGCTGAACAGTGCATGTTGTACATTTGTATTTGATATATGTTTTGATTTGTACATATTTCGTTAAGTGGGGCTAATGGAAGAGTAGCTTTTAGCTAATTGTGTCACCTACTGAAATTAAAGTCTTTATTATTATTATAAAATGATAATACAGACCTCGTGCCATTGATGGTATGTAAGTGCATTATGATTTCAGCGATTTTAAATCCCCCGATCGGGAGATTTAAAGTCCCCCGATCGGGTAAAAATTCCCCGTCTGGGGAAGAATCCTCGATCGGGTCTGCACCCGAATTAAAGGTGATAACGCAAATCGAAAAGTGAGATCAGCCTGCGCATCCGCACAGTCTGATCAGTCTTCAATGATTGCATGAAGCTATTTTGGGTCCTTGTAGTGATCAATACAGCGAATAGCATAAGCTATATCAGTCTTCGCTGGGTGCCCATGTAAATCGTAGGGGTCGCTGTTGCGGCTCAAATATTAGACAAAGTCTTCCTAAAGGTTCTTTTTACAGATATTTAGCATAGGATAAGCCTAGTATAACGCGCCTTCCGAAAAAAAAGAGAAAACAAACAAACAAAAACAAACGAACAAACAAAGACAAAAACTAAAAACCGATAAGCTGCGTTTCCGACGGTCGGTCTAATGAAAATCAGTCGCAGCCTTTTATATAACTTGTTATTCATGTATTAATCACAAAGTTCGGAGTTGGACTTCTTCATTCAAAATGTATACTTATTGCAGTAGATGATTCATAAAAGCATGAGTGCATGTTGCTGTGTGGCGGCCCCAAAAAGTCTCCCCGCACATCCATTTAATGCTCTTATTCTTCCAATCCTCAGGGGTTGTTTGCAATCATTTTCCATTATCCATGTCCCTTAATACCATTCCATTTCGATACTGAGTAGTCATGTAGATGACTTTAATGCTCGTAATAAATGTTTAACTGCTAAACTTCTTCAACAGGGCTATCGGTATCATAAGCTTAGAAAGGCTTTTTCTAAATTCTATCGCAGACACCATGAATTGGTTTCAAAATTTGATGTCGGATTAAAATTTCTTTTACACCAAGGCCTATCGGAACCAGAATTTTATGGTGACTTAGTATACAAATTCAAAAAGAATAAGGGTAGGACTGATTTTTCTGATCAATTCCGTAAAATAATAATACGTCACAAACGTATTGGCTATAATTTAAATGTTATGCGACAGTCTGCATGCTTAGTGATTAACCCAATCACGGTTGATAACTTTGCTGCACTCTTTAATTGCACACCGGGGGATCGGTCGTCAGACTCTATGATGGCCCCGACCTAAAGCTATATATTGTAGTTGGTTGGGACCGGAGCCTTTTTGTCTGTTGCTTGGTCCACCGGGGCTCAACTGGTGACCTTCTTTTGCTTCAGATTTCCAGTGGGGTTGTTTGGCAGGATAGGGATCTCCACCTGTCAGACGGCCCGTTGTATCTGTTGAGTCCTCGTCTTTGCTTCTTCATGGTGTTGAAATTTGATTTATGGGTTTACCGTGATGATTCATTGACGAGTTAGAGGGTTATCATGCGAACCGAACAACCAACTAAATGTTTTGTACCACTTCAGAAACTGAGGGTGAGGTTGGGCCTGTAAAATCGATTTAAGCCCCCCAGTAATTCATTACTGACCGTTCCAAGGCGGTAGTTCTGTTGTGGTTCTCTGTTGCCTGTTTTTGGTGTCAGAGTTTCTGTGATGTTTTACCTTATGTATGTTCTTATTATTTTTGGTTCGGTTTGGGTTGCTGAGTGGCCACCTTTTGGGAACAAGCTGCTCACTCGGTTGGCCATATGTTCTCTGTATCTTGATTATTTGTAATCTTAGTTGTTTCCAACTATGGTTTGAGGGCTGGATTTGGATTTTGATTGTTTCAGTTCCTGGTCTTTGCATACTTTTTACTTTCAAATCCTGCATGATTGTACTAAATCCGGAGGTATACTGCCCAAAAACATGTTCAGGAGTCTTGTTTAAATTTGTGGGCTACAAGTTCATGTAGGATATATTTGAGCCGCGTAATGGGAAAACAATCGTTTTGGCTTATGCGAACAGCAAACTTCAGGAAAGTTGTGGCCTCACTAAGGGGCTGAGCATGCGCACTGAACGATTGCCAGTACGGATTGCCAGAATGGCCCTTTTCGTGCGTCGCGGCGTTTTGATTGATTCTCGATCCTGTTTTGAGGGCTGCATTATAAAAAACACAGCTACTCGTTTTGCATGTGTTTCAATCTAAAAGTTTTCCATTCAATGTTATTTATCATCAAAAGTCAGAACAGAAACCACTTCAAGCGTAAAATTATAAAAGTCGAAGTCTTTGTTGCGACTTTGACGTGTTACGCTTACAGGTGTCAGTAGCGTGCGAAAATGAGTTTATCATTTACTAAGAACAACTTCTAACCGACCACTTGCTTTGTCTTGAACACTGTCGTTTGAAGATGGTATCCGGACATACTTTTCTTATATTCAGTACTCCAAATGTGTCATGTAAACGTTGTAAAATGTTTTAGCTCAATACCTTTAATATCGTTTTCCTGGCAGCAAAGGGTGCACATGTACCCCCATTTCGAACTTCGCAAGGATTATGACTGTGGTGGAGAAGCTTTTTTTAATTGTGACTAAAATTTTGAATTCTGTATTGAAATAATGCCTTATTATGAATTCTCAAGTTCTTTTAAACATTTTCTAAATATTCGCACAAATCATAAGCATATGCTGACAAGATTCCGAAATGTGTTTCTGTCTGATTCGTGAAAATCTGCTGAAATGTTGCGATTTTCGGAAACAGGGGTACCATTATCTTTCACTTATTCAACGATACACGGATACGATTTTTATTTCAGAGTTACTTGATTTACTTTACCAATACTACAACTTAATTAAAAATGGAAACGTGTGTTCGATTGTCCTTTTTATTTAGCAGAAAACAGGCTATAAATAAGTGGTCGGTTAGAAGTTGGTTCTAGTATATGACGTCGCATCTGAGAGTGTAATAAAGCCATGCATTAAAAACAATAATCCACTAGTGGATTAAATATGCAAATTTACGCCTTAACGTTATGCGTTGACGTCCATAAAACGTCGCGTTTTCTAATGGCAATATCAAGACATTTTAGTGCAAAATTGGTATAAAAATGCGATTTTAGTATCATATGATAAATAGAACCTTGCATTTGTGCTCATGTATTATTGAATTTATTAAACTCGTTTGGGAAAAAAAAGGATAAGATGCCCGGCAGAGCCTCGCATATTACCATTTTCCCTAACTCGTTTAATAAATTTAATAATACATGACCACTCATGTAAGATCCTCTATTTATTTAAGAAATAGATCAGCTCTAGCAGTGAATTATTGAGTAATAATTCACTGTTTGGAAGTCAGTTGTAAGGTAGTTCATATCACGAGCGCGGAGCGCGAGTGATATATCTACTTACAACTGACCAACAAACAGTGAATTATTACTCAATAATTCAATGCTAGAGCTGAACAATTTCGATTCTAACACTCGAAAACGCTGAAAAATTATTATTTTCATTCGAATTCTCCCAAACATCTTGCCAGCGCGTTCATGTTCCCGCTAATTTTCTAAATTGTATCTAATATAAATGTACATTTTATGGCGCTTTTAGAAAGAAAAAGCGATGTTACACTGTCAAATGTCTCTATAAACGTCACAAAATTACGTCAGTATTTCCAGTGACGAAAGCAATTATACTCACGCGCTCCTAAACAGTGAATTGTTGCAGAATAAAACACGGAAACTTTCCATTGCTTCTATAGGCGCACTGTGTTAGAATTCATATTATATAGAAGTATAGAAGCGTATAGAAGCAATGGAAATTTTCCGTGTTTTATTCTCCAACAAATTCACTGGGCGGAAATGCATGACACTAATTACCGCCGTTTTATGACGTCAAATGACGCAGTTTGACGTTGGACGGTGAAACGTCATTTCTGCGCATAATAAACGCAAGAAATACAGGTAAACGTCTTTGTTACAGTCTAAAATTGTGGCGGGGTTCTTCATTGTAGTGGCGGACAGTTACCACGATCTGAAGGAAACAAGTACTTTTCATTGTTTCTCGTGTGTTAGAATCGAAATAGATCAGCTCTAGTACATGAATTGTTGAGTAATAAATTCATATATCATGTATTATGGTATGTCATTAGGAAAGGGACAAGATGTTTGATTAACCTGATTTATTCATAAAGCATTAAGCGATCATTAGGGTAATCAAGTGGAACTATATTTTCAGCAGGTAGTCCTGTAGACTCAGTAGTGGAATAATCTCTAAGTACTTGCTAATTTCTTTTGATCTTTGAGGGTGCAATTCTGAAATGAGTGTGAGAGAGATAAGGAGCTAGTTTAGAAAGCTACCAATCAATATAGAATCACATAAAGGTGTGAACAGGTTAATTAGTCATGTGGTAGTAAGAGAGCGAGATGATTGGACAGGAGGCTGGACAGAGAATGTGAGAGAAGGGAGAATGTGGTTAATAAGCTATAGTTAGTTTCTGGGAGTGATAATGAAGAGTTGAAAGTTTACAAGCCTTAGACTTAATTAAGATATTCTAAAAATTTCGTCCACCTTGTGCTTAAACAAGCAGTCAAAATGTAGTTGGCAATTAATTCAGTTTTAAGTGTTTTATATGGGCTGCCAGGTGGGAATGAACTGAATAAGTGATGAAAAGAAAAAGAAAGAAAATAAAATAAAATTATGAAACTGTAAATAGACTTGAATTTCAGTTCTCTAAGAAGTTAAGTTTAAACGGACGTTAAATTCGCAAAACTTCTGCAAACGGATTGGGGATTCTATGTCATTTTCCGTTGTTACGGAAAAGCTGTGAAGATGGGATGCGTTGCACTGTTGTCTATTTAAAAATAACAGGGGTTCCTTTAAATGTTTTGAGCAGTGTATAGTTAAAAGCATCACCACTGACAAATTAACATACGAAAATTTCCGTTTTTACAGCCATAAAAAATAATATGATTGCATCTATGGTCATGTTAAGGTAATAAGGCTCGACAGTTTACCGTCTGAGGTAAGGCTTTAGCTGATCCGGTAAAACGTTGTTTATTCATCAATAACCAGTGTTTCTTTGTGAAATGTTTATAATAAATGTCGTACAATGAATAAAATGACAATATAGCCCGCATGCAGTTTACTGAGTTATTTTTCACCTATATGTGAATGTCTTCGTATGACCCTCTAGGACCGTGCACATATTTGTTTGCACACTGGTGCACTTGCTTTTTTGCTACTGGCTATAGACCAATATTCTGCACAAAAAAGAGAGAAATCCAGAACCATTCACAAATCCAACGCCTATTGCGTATTCGTGTTAAATCCGCACATCTAAACGTTAACCCTAACGCCAAAGCGGATTTTAAAAATGCAAGCACAAGTACGCTTAGTACTCTTTGATTGTGACAGAAATACGCATGCGTATTTTTGATGAATATTGGTTACACAAGTGGCGTATTTACCATCGTTAAATCATTATTTTTAAGAAAATACCCATGCGTATATTTGCAGACGCATTGTCACGCAAGGCAAGTATGTCCTATATTGATAGAAATACGCACGCGTACTTTTGCAAAATGTTTGTCACAGAAGTAACGTTTTTACGAGCGAATACGGTTAAGTATTATGGAAATACGCATGCGTATTGTTGTAGACATTTTGTCATGCAAGCAACGTATTTACATGCGAGTGCGTTTTGTATTTATAGATATACGGCTGCGTACTTGTGCAAAATCTTCATCACACCAGCGACGTATCTTTTCCGTATCAATGTAATCTACGCACAACTGTACGCGTGCGTATTGATTCGGCAATTTCAGTATAGAAGCAGCGTATTTACTTACTTGTATTATTCAAATTTTACGTAAATACGCATGCGTACTGTTGCGGAATCTTTGTCACACCAGCAGCGTATTTTTTCCGTATTGACGTTACATACGGACAAAAATACGCGCTTAATTGACGCGTACTTATAATTATCAATGTTAATAAGCACTGCGTACTTGTCCTTATTTTGTTGATTTTTCACTGTGTTATCAAAGAATTGTGCAACATTGCTGGCGTGGAAAAGTCCAGAACTACCCCGCATCATCCTATGGGGAACGGAATGGTTGAACGTTTCAACCAAATGTTGTTAAATATGCTTGGTACTCTCCGGGATGACCAAAAGGATGATTGGAAAACTTATGTCGCCCCGTTGGTTCATTCCTACAACGCCACGCTGATAGTACGGGTTACTCTCCATTCTTCTTGATGTATGGTAGACATCCTCGTCTTGCAGTCGACGTCTGTCTTGGAATTCAAACTCCTGCTGAGCCTATTTCATCTAGAGCACACTACGCTACTAAATTAAAGAATAGGCTCAACTTTGCGTACAAAGTGGCTGCAAGGGAAGCTGAAAAGAGTGCCGACAGAAATAAGGCCCATTATGATCTTAAGGTCAGAGAGGCAACGCTTGACGTTGGTGATAGGGTCCTTATCAGAAATGTTGGACTTAGGGGCAAGCACAAGCTGGCGGACAAGTGGGATAGAGATTCCTATGTGGTACTTGATATACCAGACAAGAGTGTTCCTGTGTACAAGGTGCAGAAGGATTCAGGTGATCATTCTGTAAAAACTTTGCACAGGAATATGCTTCTGCCTTTTTCGGCAATACCTGGTATATCAGAGGTAAGCATGCCAGATACCACACGGGATTCTCTACCAAAATCGCATAAAACCCGTTCCAAAACGTCAAACCGTTCAGTTGAATTGCCAGAGTCTGAATCTAATTCAGATTCTTATGATTCAACTGTCCCAAGATATGTTATTCCACATAGGCGTAATCATATCCGTATTTTGTACGATCAGTCAAATGGTGGTGCTAGGGGATCAACAATATCTGTTTCTCATGATACATCTCAAAATGTTTCGAATAGAAACCCAGAATTAACATCCCTAGTCAATGTAGATCAGCCCCAGTTTAGTGCAGATAGTGTTGGTAATCAGACTGATCAGTCAGGTAGTGGACTAGTACAACTAACGCTGCTATCGGCTATTGACTAAAGACTAAACTCACCGTTTAGAATAGTGAACAGCTATATATATATCCATTGAAGCTAGCAATGTGACAGTAGATTTCGACGTTGCCAAACCTGATAAAAATTAACTTCCTTTGCGTCGCATCAAATATAAATCATATTGAATCGGGAAAACTGATTTGTATACTACAATGTAAACTTTAAATGATGGGGTATTCGCCCCGAGGTTCTTGAGCCGGATAACATTAAATTTTGACCCCGTGAAAACATGACCCCACGCGTCAATTCTCAATGTTGAAACTTGACCCAGGTCAATTTTCAACACTGAAAAATGCTCTATGGGTAGATATTCAACATTGAAAAGTGGCCAGTTGGGTCATTTTTTCAACAGGTTCAAATTTTAATATTACACCAGCAGTGGCCCAAGATTCAGGTATGTGGCTAAATTAAAACGAAGCCTACAGAGACGAGTGGAAGCCTGGACTTTTTGTAACAATACGAGACGCGTGGAAAGTTTGAACCTCAGTGTGAATTATGTTTAGAACTTGTACTCAACATTTCCCAAATCCTCAACAATAAGTAAGAAAGGCTAAAGGTCACCTGAAAAAAAATATTTATGTAAAAGAGTACACGTCGATGTTTTTCGGCCATTTTTGGAAAGGGAAACAACAACAATGTTAGTGGCTTCCTATTTGCTTTCCTGGAAGATAAATTCCATTAAAATGGGGTCTGCGCTAAAAGGAAAGAACTTTTCTGCACGGGGGGGGGGGGGGGGGGGGGGGGGCAAGTTATTCTGTTTAACACTTCACTCTCGTTGAAAAGGGAGGCAAAAAATGAAAATGGCAGAGTTGTTTCCTTTGAAAGTATACCCATTCACCTTAGGGTAAGACATTGACTCTTATTTGTTAAACGAAACTTCTATCACTCCAACTTCAAAACGTTCAAGTGTAACGTCACGACATGGCCGAGCCCAAAGCGATAACTGCTCTCTCTTTTGCTAGAGCTGTTGCCTGTATGACTTCAAAATGTGATAGATAGATTATGCGATTTACGAGTGCTTTCGTTAAGCCGACGTCAACATTAACTTTGCACTGCACGGCGGTCCTGAACGCTGAGTGACAGTAAATAGTCAAAACCTAAAATATAACTTGCTTAAAGCCAATACTTGAATCGGCATTTGGTTTGATGGTTTGTTGTTTGTTTTACTGAGTAATAATATTTGAGTTACGTCGAGCCGTCTCACAACGCGATAGTAGAAAGGGAAGATAGGGTTGAGATAAAGACGAGGCAGAGAAAATTAAATTATAATCCCACAAGACTCCCAACCCCTCCGCCCTCCCAAACTCTCCGCGCCGATCTGTTGCAAGCATTTTAGTATTGAAGATGTAGTTTGTCCCTATTCGAAAGTCCATCACGCCAAACAGTGGCAGTCTGATGAAAGTCATTACTTAGCCAGTTAGGAACCATTTTGAAATGAAAAACTTGCTACCCCTGGACAATTTTAAAAGGCAAATGGTCCCTTCCTTTAAAAGTTGTCTTCTGCATTACTGAGACAAGACACGTGAATTTTATTTTATTTATCTAGGGTTAGTCTAGAGTCGCAACTCGCTTTGTTTCCTTGAAACCTGTCAATACAGTCCAAACATATTTGTGATAGAATCTTGTATGGACGGACACACGGCGCCAAGTGTGTGCAACTATGGTTACGTACCGTTGAGCCACTTGGGTAACGTCGATAAGAGAATTGAACTGAACTGAACTGAACTACAATCTTGTATAGCATGTTTTCCTTGGGAGGGGGGATTCATCTAGGGTCAGTCTAGAGTCGCAACTCGCTATGTTTCCTTGAAACTAGTCAATACAGTCCAAACATATTTGTGATAGAAACTTGTTTAATATTCACGTATTGCGCATCTGCGGCTAAATGTTACATCAGAATGAGGTCCTGTTCATACATTCACGTTTCGTTCACACATGGACAGTCCCATTAACACGTAGAGGATCGGCTGAAAAATGCAAGCCCCGTTCCTATATGGACATCCCGTTCGCATATGTAGTTCCCTTTCTCAGGTACAGCCTTGCATATGTCGTTTACTTTTGCAGACCCCGTTCACATGTAGCGGTCCAATACACATGTGGAGGTCCGTTCACTCGTGGAAGATCCATTTACAGGTGGCGGTCCTGTTCGCAAATGCAGTTCCTGATCACATATGGAGGATCCGTTCACAAATGAAGGTTCCTTCCTCACATGCAGATCCCGTTAACACGTGGAGGTCCCGTTTACACTTCACAGGCGCAGAGCCCGTTCACCTGTGGATTGTCCGCTCGCCTATGGCGATCCCTTGCATACTTGGATAATCAGACTGCATGTCCCGTTTTACGTGCTGGATCTTTGAAAAATACAGGACCCGCGAAGGTCTCCATCTAGCGTGCAGCACCATTTCACAGGTGGGTGTCTTGTTCATACGTACATATGTACCTATCTCGTTCACACGTCCCGTCCCGTTTATATGTGGGGATCTCGTCCACACCTGGAGAAGCCATTCTCACAAGCAGAAATGTTCATACATGGAGGCCCTGTCAGACGTAGAATACATGTTCACACGTGCAGGTCAAGTTTACACCTTCTTGTTTGGTTCACCTATAACGGTTTCGTTCACACGTGGTGAATCCTTTCTGACCATGGAGGACCCGGTCACTGGAGGAGATTCAATTCACATTACCTGTTGTTTTTTGTTGTTGTTTTCGTTGTTTTCATTGATGACCCGCCCATTTACATGCCAAGGTCTCGTTCACACATGGAGGACCAGTTCAGGCACGAAAAGCGTTACACATGGAGATTCTAGAAATCACCTTTACCCTATGCAGGGAGTTTGGTACCCTCAGAATTTGACATGTGTCCTACCGAGCCGTCTAGCGCAGTCGGCAGCACGTCAGTCTGCAGATCAAGCGGTCGCGAGTTCGGTTCCCAGCCCGGCCCCTGAACAGTCGTGAAGATTGATCATGAAATATTTTCTACGCTCATTCTCTCCCTTCCGCTGACTTAAGGGCAGTTGTGAGTTTGTTTGTTTTATTGAGTATTCACGGCCTAGTAAACAGCTAAGGTCATGTCGAGGCGGTCAGTTAACCTACTTAAACTGTTCCATGACACTGTTCCATGGTATGGCCCATGTTCCTTCTTTCGAATGTGTTCTCTGCTCTCGAAGAAGCTCTTTAAGATTTTAATTAGACCTCCTAAACGTTTAACCAGTACTTAGTGCACATACTTTCGCCAGTAACTGACAACTGCCCTTCTTGAATCAACAGAAGAGAAAGAATGACTGTAGAAAATATTTCATGATCAGTCTCCACGAGCGTTATGTGGCCTGTCTGGGAATCGATCTCAGGACCCCTTGACCTGCAGTCTGACGCGATGCCGACTGCGCTAGCGGTCCGCCGGCAAGGGTAGTTGTCTGTGACTGGCGGAAGTATGTGCACTCAGTATTGGTAACCAGGTTAACCGCTTAGTATGTCTATGCCTGCCCAGACACAGTGTGACGGCAGATGAACTGACAGGCTTGTGGTCCCTCATCCAGCCTCGTTGAGGCGGTTCGGATGAGGGGTTTATAAGCAGATCTGACAAAAATTGTCACCCAGTGCCCACTCGCATCTAGAACTCTGCAATTTATTCTCCTAATGTCGTCATTCTATCATATTCTGAAGCTTTCTTCGAAGTGTTTTACATGCAATTATGTTGCATTTAGACCTATACCTCGGATAGTGGTGCTGGTCTTGTAAGTCTACTGAGCGCTTTACACAAAAGCATTGCTTAGCCGTTCGTATGAGCGTTCTTGTCATATATTTCGACGTTTCGCTCTTCTTCTATTCCAGATAATAATTTAAACCGAGGCCCAAATCAATCGATCGTTCTCAGGCACGTTTTGGGGCGGCTAGGTCGGCTACCGATCCTAGGAACAACGTGCACACACTATCTTTGAATTTGACACAGATGACAGACGGACTCGGGCACCCAGACGGTTCTATTATGGATTCGTTCCGCGGAACCGCTGGGAAGGACCCGTTTTTGGAGGCATTGGGGAAAAATGTGTATGCTAGGTCACTATCGCAGTATATTTATATAGGCTCTACTCTGTTAGGAGCTTATTAGAATTGGCAAAATATCCGATTTGCCCCGTATGCTACGAAATTTTGAAAAAACAATGGGAAAAATTGAAAGCTCTGGAGGTGATGAAAACTAATGAAACCATTTCATTGATAATTTCGTTTTACTTTTTTTTTTTTTTTTTTTTTTGTTGGGGGGGGGGGGGGGGGGGGAGGAGGAGGTGAGGGTGAGAGAAGGAAAATAAAGAGCTGTAACGCGTTAAGATGTTTGAAAATATTTGCTTTCAGCCGGAGCCCATATACAGGTCCGACTCTCATACCATTGCACCAGGGTACTATATGTAGTTGTAGGATTTTTTAAAAAAAGTCTTTGTTTACGACAATGACAGCGGGAGGTAATTAGTTGTTTGGTCGCTTAGGTTTAACGGCCCTTTGAGATAGTATTTCAGTCTATATCGAGCCGTCTCCCAGAGAGTAGGCGAGAAAGGAGAAAGGACAGATGAGAGAAAAACGTCCAAACAATCCTTCCCCTATCTACTGCAAGATAGCAAGCACTTCCGGTCCTTGTCCCAAAATAATTAAAATAAGTAGGACGCACCAGTACTGAAAGCTATCCATCACCATCGCCCTACCCGACCGCCCAGTTGACCCACTAGAGGTAGAAAACACTCCGAGGCTTTCTCGCCCTCGGAGGACTTTTCCACTCGAATTTTCATCCTACTCATGCTTGTTCCACTGGCTTGTTCAGCCATTTTCAACCCAAATATCGATCACACAAATGAATAACAACAACTCATTTTAGTAAAGATGTACAACTATGCACAACGGTGAAATACACGTCATTGGACACGGTTAAATAAATAACAAAGCGTGGCGGATCTAGCTCGTTTTCCTTTTTTGCTTTATTTGAAAAGAAGGGATTGTGATTTATTATTTTATTACGATTCAAGAAAGAAACTTGAAAACTTTGTTCACGAACTTAGAGACCTTATATATGCCACCAAAAGTTTCTGAAGTCGGGAATTTCGTTTTCGCAAACTTGTCAGACAATCCGCCATCGTTAGATTTTGGCATAGTTTTTAGACTTTTGTCGTTAGTCGTAAGGTCTCTAGTCCAGTAGTAGTACTCAGGTAGGCTCGACCTTAAGTAGTAGTAGTCAGTCTGACCAAGTAGGTACACCTGAAATTAGAAGTAGTCAGTCTGAACAGGTAGATAGTGTTAGTGTAGAAGGTAGAGCCCCGTAGATCTGGTAGAGTTCGTCAGCCGCCAGACAGGTATGGCGAATGGCTGACGAGCCAACATACTGCAGTGATTGATGACCCTGACAATCAGGTTTGGTTTGTATAGTAGTTTTATTTCCATATCGTGTTTTAATGTAACTGTGCAGAGGAGAATGTCATATATATAGGGAGCACTTCTAGACGTTTTCTCCTCTGCTTTATATGTTCATGGCATGTTTACATAATATATTTGTTCTGTCATGAAATTCTGAAATATGCACAAAAGAATGTTGTGCATAGATAGTTAAATGCTGAGTTATGATGTCAAATAGTTTAGCACTGTGTTTAGTGCTTGAATTTACAAATGCAATGTCATTGATAGTAGATATTTCTACTATTGAATAAACAAATTCAGTGATAAATGTATATTTGTGTGTGTACATATGAGTTCATGGTAGAACTTTCTGCTATGAAAAAAGGAGGTATATTTTATAACTCTTCAATCTTCATGGTAGGTAATCCTACTATGAAATAAAGTGATAAGTTTTAATTCATGGCACAGAAATAATGCTGTGAATTTCTAGACATGTCACATTGGTTGATTTGATATGTTCACTGAATTTTTGCTGATTTCATATACAGTTTATATATAGGCAGTAATTATACATCTATTGCATTTGTATTTGTAAATAGAACAGTGCTTGAGTGTTGATTTCATGATTTGAAATCATTGAGAATTAGAATTATTTTCAAATAAGCAATCTGTGATATGGATAGTTGGTTTTGTAAAAATAAGATTCTCAGCATTTCATTAGTTTGAAAATGTCAGGAGACATTTTTCTCAAAGCCGAGGAGAATGTCATAGAGGTGAATTTTGGTGTTTTTAACCCTTGACTCCTTATCCGTTCCGTGTTACTACCTCTCCTCTGTACGGTATTTTGCAATACCATAAACTCTATTTTTACCCGTGACCTGATTGACCTTTCAACCTTTTAAAATAACCTAAACTTATTTTATCCAATCATCGATTCCCTTTTATTCAACCTCGTGTAATATAATCCAAACTAGTAAGTAAGGTCAATTAATCTGCATTCTAACATTTGCATGTTCATGCGCACGAATTCGAATCATTCCATCAGCCATCTTTAGTGGGAGATGTTCCTTGCTGACTTCGCAGTCAGCAAGAGCATATCACTACATTTATTTATCATATCTTTCACAGATATTCATAAATATTAGCCAGATATGTCTGCCCGTGTTTTGGTCATGTATATTGTGTATTTGTACTTTCTACTTTCGGTTTTCCAAATGTTGTGTTAAACAAAGGAATTTGCAAACGAAGTATGTAGTACGTTAATTGATTAATTACTTCGCATATTGACCATATTGGCATTTAGTGCACATGAATTCGTCCGTCCTTATAGTCTGCAGTTCCCTTAAGATGTTATTTTATTGCTTTTAGTTAAATTTGTCCGTCGTCACATGTTTTCGTGGGTGTTTACATTGTGTATCATCTGTCAAAGTATTCAAGTCAATTTATACTCTATAGTATTACGTTGCATTTCTATTCTGTTCCCTATAGCAGAATAAGTTGTCTGAGTATTGTTTTTGTCCGTAATACGTCAATGTTTAAAGTTTGTCTTGTCTTGTTTTAGGCACCCTTCTTCTGGATATAGAGTCGAACATCATTCAATGACATTTGTATATAAACACCAATAATATAACATTTGTGTTATTATGATATTTGACCCCTGTGTCACTTACAAGGGTATTGGATAGAATAGAAAAGAGTCCATTTAGAGCTGACCCATTTATAGAAGGGCTTCTTCGTCTAGGGAAGAAAGTAAGAATGCAAAAATGTTGATTTCCTTTGTAAAAATGGCAGGAAATGAAGATGCTCCCAATCGGCTTAAGGTGAAGAATTTGCTATGCCTAGCCCTGCCTCCACTCTTCTAACACACCCAATTCGAGATAACGGAAGCAAATAATTTCCAACTAAATTGTCCCCTTGTAAAAATGAGATATATCTTTGCACCAGTTCATATGTTTCCTTGTAAACTCCTCTATGCCAGTCTTCGGACAGGTCCATTCACAGTTTAAGCAGTGTCTGATCCGATTTTCAGTGTACCGCAGGTTTGCTTTTTCAGAAAGACTGATCCAATTTTCACTGTACCGTAGGTTTGTTTTTCAGAAATTATTTAACTTAACACAAAAGCACATAGCCTGTTCAGACACTGTGCTCTATTGTTTCTGACCTGGGTCTATTCCGATTGAGAAGATCCTTATCATGGGATGCTAGATATTAATGTGTTAATGTGCATACAATTAATGCCTTCATAAACCAACTCTCGTTTCAGAAAAGAATGTTTTATGAAAGCGAAGAAAATACCCTCCCTTAGAAAAACAAATTTGTAAAAAAGAAATGAGCTCTCAAGGATCACATGGAAGCCAAGAACCAGGAAGGAGTGGAATATATGGGGGTGGCGACTCTGAAGAGCAAGAGGGTGATGAATCATTTTGGGGTGATGACTCCAGGGAGAAAGTGAAAGATAAATCGTTTCGGGGTGATAACTTCGAGGAAACAGGAAAGAGTGGATTACATGAGGGTGGTGTCTCCGAAGCGACAGTGAACCGTGAACAGTTTGGAAACAGTAACCCTGAAGAACCAGTGAGCAGCAGTAATGAATCGAGGATTGATAACTCCGAGAAACACTTAAATGCTGAATTATTTGAGGTCGATGAGTCCGAGGAAACAAGAAAGCGTGGTTTACACGAGGACGGTATTTCTGAAGCGACTGAAAACTGGCGATCACCTGAAAGCAGTGACTCTGAGGAGCCTATGAGCAGCAGTGAACTGGCAGGAACCAGTGATGAAACGGAAGATGAACTGGCTGCAAACACGTCGACAGATGATGTTAAGTTTAGTCCCATGCGAATAGTGAAAATAGACACCGAGCCGTTTGTTAAGGGAAAGACAATCGATGAAATGAGTCATCTTTCTGTTTCGGAAGATATTATCCGAATAATATTGGGCCAGAAACCAACAGAAGCAGCTGAACAGCAAGTTGAAACGTCAGAGACCAAAAGCAGACCAGCGGTCACAGAATCTATATCTTCGGAATCGAATTGCTCCAGCAGTATTATTGGCAAACTAGTTTATCAGGAACTTCAATTTAAACCAGAAATCCACAAACGGCTTCTTGATGAAAAGGTAAACTTCAAACTGAAATTGTTTGTGGTTAAAAGACCAGAGATGTCTGCAGCAACAAAATTGTTCAAAAATGTACTGACAGATAAAAGTTGGGAAGAACTTCAGAGTGAAAAGGAAATGGCTAAATCTTACTTGTTATTTTTCTACAGAAACATAGAAACAAAATCTGATAAAGGCACAGAGAAGGTTATAACACCGGAAATATTTTCCCTTGGTACTGGATTGGCGGCAAGGCCGGTGTTGAGGCATGCGGATGAAAACTTCTCGAAAAGTGTTGAAAGGCGAACCCTTGAGTTTCCGTTTCATCATGTTGAGTACACTAAGGACAGCGGTCCGATTATAAAAGAAACAAAATCTGCGCGACCTGGTCATGAGATTTTGTTCTCAGTTTGGGAATTCCTCGACAACATCGTAGGAAATCGAACACGCAAATTAAGAGAGTATTCCTCGTTGTACTCCACAGACCTTAACAAAGCGTTTTTGTCAAAAACAGGAAGGAAATTACCTACTAAAATTAATGTTACGGAAAAAGGAATAAAGATACGGCGATCCTTTACAATCCCACAGTTAGGATTAATCTTAAAACATTTTTCTAAAATTTGTTTGAATGAACAAACTTTTCTTATAAATGAACCTTGGAACAAAGTTGAAGAAGTAGATGACCCAAGTTTTGGAATGCATGACTTTTACTGCAAGATTGAGGACAGAAACCTTTGGGCTGACTTAGATAACGCATTACAGAATGTTTTGCAAAGCAGCATGGAAGGACAGCCATCAAATTTGTATCTAGTGCATCGAGATTACGAAAAATGGATGAAGTCAGAGAATATATCCCTTTATGCTAAGAAATCTAGAATCGGGAGCACAGAAGCATCTAAACGTACTCGGCGAACAAACATTAAAACTTGGAATCAGCCGCCGAGCCTTGATGAAGTAGTAGAGTGTTTACAAAATTACTGTGGGAAAGATTCTCGAAATGAATGGCTCAACGATGCGCAAATTAAGTTTTCTGGTAAAACAGGCCCACTCAAGGAATTCATATTCACAAGAATCAGTCTCCGCCAGATTGGAACATACGTTTACCGTTTTGGTTCTTGGTTACAGATGTCAGCGCACTATTTGTACTTGATAGAGAAGAACTTTGCAGAGATTATGACCGACCATTTTCTTGAAGCCAAAAAACTACACTTACTGCCTTGGAAAAATATTTCCAAGGAAGAAACGAAACGCAAAAATGATAAAAGGACAACAAAAAAAGATACTAAAGAAAACAATATCGTTGCTACAACTTCTACAGAGGAAGAGAAAGACAAGGATAGCGACGCTGCATCTCCTACAAGGGAACAGAAAGCAAAAACAATCGTTTTTGCCAAGACAAACGTTGCTACGTCTTCTACAAAGAAACTGAATGAAAAGAAAGAGGTAGTCAGCAATTATCGATTTACTAATGAAAAATTTGATAAGGAAAAAGAAAGTGAAAAATGGAAAGATCACTTTAAAAGTCTGAATATCAGAAGTACATTTAAAAATGTTAAAGCTGAAATCGATGAACTAGTTTCTGCGGAGTGCCTTAAGATAAGCAGTGAACTAGGGAAGACCCCCACTGCGAAGGTAGCGGCCCATCTGTATCTCCTCCACGAATGTACTCTGAAAGAATACGATTACAATGCATCGCACGCTCTGTTGAACAAACTTCTGACTGATAAGGGGACCAAGATGATAGCTTGCGATAACATGACGCCACACGGAATTGAACTATGTGACATTTTAATCTGGGATGAGAACACAACATACTTTGTTCATGTAAAAGCAGGGTATAAAGGCGATCCTATTCGAGATGTCTGTTCACAAATACGGAACGCTGCAGACCACATATACCGGGAGCTGACTATATCTAAAGGTACTGGAATTATTAAGGAATATTGGAATATACTCACGTCTCATACTCAGGGATTTCACAAGGAAGAGGCTAAAAGGGTTCTTGAAGAAATGGGGGAAGACAAATTCTACGGGCTATTTCACTCTAAAAGAGATATTGTGTTTGTATTAGCCTGTCGTGATGTCCGGAAGAGAGAAGATTTCGGACATGAAGCTAAACTTCCTCGGGATTTAGAGATAAGCGTGACAGAAGAGATAAAAGGCCATTTTATTCAGACGGGCGATGACGTACTTAACAAGCTTAAAAACGAAGGTTACTTAACGAAGAACGGATCTCTCACTGATAAGTTTATTCGCGATGGTAAGATGTCCAAAACAAAATTTCAGAACGAGATTAAAGGCTGGCCTGAGATTGGCTCGCTTAAAGCTGCCGAAGAATTATTTAAAATACTTACAAAGAACCTGTCTAAGTCTAAGGCAACAGTTGCCAAAATGGAGATCATACGGTTAGTGACAGACTTTAAACGATATAATGTTGGTCATAAACAGTTTCAGCTTAGGGTGTGCAGTATCGATCATCAGTTTTCACTTTAGAAAAGAATCAACATTTAATCAAGATTGCATATCGTGAATGTTGGGCCAATAGCATGAAAAAAGACTGACTTATTTATCCTGTATGGAGAAAAAGATTTATATTAAAAGTCTCTATAGCACTAACTGTTCCAAAATGCACCAACCAATCGTAATGCTTCGATGATTACAAGCGTTTTAGGAGATAATCGATCAGTCAAATACTTATTACAAAACAAATCTACGTTTCCTTTCATGAGTTCCTATGGATAAGAGATTGAGGTTTGCAAAATGTCGAGACAATTCATTCTAAAGTAATGAAAGTACAAAACCTTTTTCCCCTCCACTTTTGTACAAATGACCTACAACAGATTGCTACATTGCCACAGTGTAAGAGCGGAAGTGGTTAGCCATTCGTGATTCAAAATTACTTGTGATCGTATTTACGATTAAAGACTCTAATAAAGATATCTATGTGCATTGCTATTTTACATATTGAAAATTATTAGAGGAAATGGGAAGAACTGATATATGGATAAGTGAAACCCCTCTCCCAAAATACTGACGGTATAATTTAACAAAATTAATAGGATCAAGTTTTCAAAGATGGAGCTGAAAACTGGACAGATCTTCAAAAAGATTGAATTACAGAATTTTCAAAGAAGATATGAGCTTGGAACTTTATTTTTTTTATAGATTCGACTATGCTAGACTAGCAATTGAAACATGACGTTAACGTTTTCCCCATTCAGCCTTTAGGAAGCGGCGCATTATGAAAATTTGTGATAAATCACGTTGTTAACGCACGGCGTACATATTTCGCGCCATTTAACTTCTGGCGACGTCCGTTTCAAAAGAGTCCATTAGAAAACGTTGCAATATCCATGCAATTTGATCTTGTATAATGTTAGGATGGAAATAATTTTTCCTTACTGGTAAATTATCGCAGATTAACACATGTATTGTCGGGCAGATACGAATATTAATTCAATCTGGCCTGCGGCCGTCGTGAATTAATATTTTGTGATCTGCCCTCCAACAACATGTGTTAATCTGCCATTATTCACGGGTAAGGAAAAATTATTTCTTAATTCTAGCATGACGTTAACGTTTTACCCATTGAACACATAGGAACCGACGTTGTATGAAAATTTGTGATAAATCACGTTGTTAACGCTCGGCGTGCACATTTTGCGCCTTGATGACGTCGGACGTAAACATTTAACTTCTGGCGACAACCGACTCAAAAGAGTCCATTAGAAAACCGTCACAATTTCTTTGCAGTTTGATAGTATATAATTTTAGAAGCGAAATAATTTTTCCTTACCGGTTAATTATAACAGATTTTAACACGTGTTGTCATATAGATACGAATATTAATTCTCTCCGGCCTGCGGCCTTCGTGAATTAATATTTCGTGATCTGCCCTCCAACAGCATATGATATTCAGCAATAATTCACGAGTAAGGAAAAAATATTTCTTAATTCTAGTAGATAACCAGCTATTGCAGCAATGCACGGCCAGCACAGTCTGCTCTAGAGGCACAGGAAAGGTAATATTTTAGAGGCGTTTCGGTAAATTCAGGTTCGTTTCGGTGTTTCGTGCATTTCGGTTATTCTATGGGCCGCATTTTAGGGGTGTGGTGCATAGTGACCGATGAAAAACAACTTTTTCCGATAAATTTAAAACCTGGGTGTTCATGGAGATTTCCGTTATAGAACAACGGTAGTATTCTGGACAGGGTACCGGACTTGGGGATGTGGTGCATTGTAACCAATGAAAAACAGAGATTAAGGGCGCGTTTACACGGCCAAAGTTTCTATGACAAAGTAGGTTTGTCACAGAAAAATTTGCTCGTGTAAATGCCAAAATATGACAATGTTTCTTTGACAAATATATATGGTAAAGTTACTTCGATAAATTAAATTTGTCCGTGTAAACGGAGAACTTTGCTAAAGTTTATGTAACAAAGAACATTGCTACAAGCGTCGAAAATGTGACAAAGATTTTGTTTCATCTCTGCAGGTAACTTTGACGAATAATATTTGGTCGTTTGAACACTGCAGCAAATATTTCATTGCCAAAGTTTATGTGACAAAGATTCTATGGCACATTTTCTTTAACAAATAATTTGCTCCGTGTAAACGCAAAATGTTTGTCATACTTTCTTTGTTAAAGTTTCTGTGACATAGAAACTTTGCTCGTGTAAACGCGCCCTTAGGAGCTGAACAATAGCTAGATGTCTCCGCAAAAGCGATTGGCTTAAGTATAGAGCACTGCATCAAATTGGTCTACCGACCCATGTTGACGGGCCGTGCAATTACTTTCAAAGAAAGTGCTGAGGCGTTTTAACGGCATATAGACACTCCTAGGCGGAGCCAGTTGTGATAATGAATGAGATACGTGAATGATTTGAATATGAAAAGCCGTATGAACATTTAAAATGATAAACGTATGTCTTATAGATTATATCACTTATCTACTAAATATATGAGATATCACAAATAGCATATAAGATATTTGATATTTGATATCTTATATGAGGTATCTTGTATCCTATATAGTAAGATATCGTCTTTTTAAGAAGATATAGTATTTGTTAAATAAGAGGCCTTTTAAATTAAGATAGATATCTGATATACTATATATTAGGTATATGATATGTGAAGTAAGATATTTACCTGAATGAAAGCTATATTTACCTGAACGAGGGCGATATCTACTTATGAAAATAAGATCTCATATCCTAAACATGCTTTCTCAATGCTTAAGTTAGATATCTTACATATTAAATTAGATATCTCATTTACAGAATAATCCGGAATTAAAATATATATATCATATTATACATTTAAGTTATCTGATATAGGTTATAAGATATTCGATATGAGATAAATATGACGTCTGATTTGATATGTTAGATATCTTAATGGTATATACGCTCTCTGATGCATAATGTTAAATATCTCATTTAAATACGATATTTTTTGTCAAATAGAATGTCAAATATGTCAAGTTAGATACCGGATTTTTATGTTAGTTTTCAAAATATATATCTGATAAGGGTTGAACCTTATATACGATATAAGATATTTTATATAGCATACCGGATATATAACATAGTATATGAAGTATCTTAATCAGTAAATTAAATATGTGATTTAGTCCAAACTAGTTTAGATCTTTAAAAGATATCTGATATGCTATATTAGACAGCTGATCTGCCAATAAGGCACCGTATACAGTAAAAATAAGATATAATAAATATCTTATGTATTTGTACGAGGCATATATCTAATATACTATACCGTTGTCATGTAAGTTATCTTATCTGGCATATAAGATATCGTATTTACTATTAACATAAGATATCTGATATAATACATCAGATATCTTATATCTAATGTAAGGTTTCTGATATATCAAATCAGATAATTTGTTAACTGAATAAATATCAATACGGCTTGACATACTGGAATACGCTATGCTTTCACGTATGTCAGTAAGGTACCGTACGGCAGCCCCGGATCAAAGAGTGGGCTTTTGTGCTTCAGCCCCGCCAAATGGGCCTCGGTATTGTGTATAATATGTAGGCATCCAGATATTAAGCAGTATCTGATGACAGTTAGAGGTAATTAAACATGTGGTAAGATTAAAATATATGTTGTGACATTTCATTAGAATCGCCTTGACGAGGCTATTATTGTGAGGTATCACAACATACATTTCGAGGCAAACATTCTCATCAAACTGATCCCTAATAAATGTTAAATATTTCCAAGCCCCCCCCCTCCTCCCCACACACACATACACCTCAGCCCTTCCCGGTCCCAACTGTTATCCAGAGCCCCACCAGAACGTTTTGGTCTCGTTCTGGGCCTGCGTAGGGCATATGTGTAGTAGTAACATGTTTTGGTGAAAGCTTTCATTTGTAATGCTATCCTGTGTTGTTGGAAGATTTATTTCCCTTGAAAACAGATGCAGTCATTTAAACGAAAACGAATGTATTCTATTCCTTTGTCCTTAAAATGCTTATTCAATGAAAATTTGTTTAGTTTAGTTTAATCATATTTTATTGCAATAAACATAAGCAATGGGGTTAGGCCACAAGTTCTCACAACATTAGTTACGGCCCTTCCCCTACAGTATAAAAATTTAAAGAATGAAAATTTGTCATAGTTGTACCAAATATTGTGCCATTGCAGCTATATTGAATTTGCTATGTTGAATAAGGGCGCGTTTACACGACCAAAGTTTCTAGGACAAAGTAGGTTTGTCACAGAAAAATTTGCTCGTGTAAATGCCAAAATATGACAATGTTTCTATGACGAATATATATGGTAAAGTTACTTCGATAAATTAAATTTGTCCGTGAAAACGGAGAACTTTGCTAAAGATTATGTAACGGAGAACTTTACTATAAGCGTCGAAAATGTGACAAAGATTTTGTTTCATCGCTGCAGGTAACTTTGACGAATAATATTTGGTCGTGTGAACACTGCAGCATATATTTCATTGCCAAAGTTTATGTGGCAAAGATTCTATGGCACATTTTCTTTAACAAATAATTTGCTTCGTGTAAACGCAAAATGTTTGTCATACTTTCTTTGAAAGTTCTGTGACATAGAAACTTTGCTCGTGTAAACGCGCCCTAAATGCCAAAATATGACAATGTTTCTTTGACAAATATATATAGTAAAGTTACTTCGATAAATAAAATGTGTCCGTGTAAACGGAGAACTTTGCTAAAGATTATATAACAAAGAACATTGTTACAAGCGTGGAAAATGTGACAAAGATTTTGTTTCATCGCTACAGGTATATTTGGTCGTGTGAACACTGCAGCAAATATTTCATGGCCAAAGTTTATGTGACAAAGATGCTATGGCACATTTTCTTTAACAAATAATTTGCTCCGTGTAAACGCAAAATGTTTGTCATACTTTCTTTTTTAAAGTTTCTGTGACATAGAAACTTTGCTCGTGTAAACGCGCCCTTAGTAACTGAGATGATGGAATGGCATGTATCGATTGTACACCGTTTTGTAATAATATGTGATATTTTACTCTCTCACAGTTGAGAGAGCCAACACTGGTTCCTTTATTTGTAAGACTCCTGAATGTAAAGCATGATGAAGTGTGCCCCAGCAGAGTGGCTCTTGTTTATACTGAAACAACCGGCCAGTCTGCTGTTTCTTTGGATACAATATGTCCACTAAAGAAAGCAAAATTAAGAAGTTTAAAATAATTGTACAGATATTGTTGTAAAACCTAATTGCAACCAGAATATGTATTTTCCACTTGTAAATAAATCTATGTTAATTTGAAACCAATCTTTTCTTTTATACATTTTACTACTCTTGTTTCCCATTAGGCCTCATATCCAGATATGCTGAACCTGGGTTTACTGTTTCACATGTCCGTCAGTTCATTTTATTTTCATCAAAACACAACGCGAAGGAAAAACAAAAATTGGACCCGATCGGGACGCACCCCCTGGCTCAACTCAGCCTCGTCTACTTCAGAATTGGTGAGTCCGTGACCAGGATTTGAGCAACCTTATGGGAATCAGAGGACAACATTTGAACATGTATTTTTGTACTTGAAATATATATATTTTTTGTCAAATTTGTTTATTGTTCAAAGTCAATTAAGTATTCGAATCAGAATGTCTTATCAATATTAGTGTATGCCTGAAATAATAAACCAATCAGATCAGTCGAATTTTCAAATTTTTAATAGATTTATTGGTGAAGACTCATCACTTATCCATGAAGAGAGTCTTCACCATTAAATCAACTGAAGACTTGAAAATTCAAGTGATCAGAAATGTACAGTTTTCTGTGGCTTGTCATGTCTAAAAATAGCTTAAATATGGCGGGTCGAATTGATTTATGTCAAATGTAGATTTCTCGAACGAGTGTTTTTACCCATTGCAGACAGTAAATTGCAGAGGAACAGATGAAGGAAGTATTTGGCAGTATTCTCCATAAAAAGTATTTCATGGTTACTCATAAGAACTACCTCGACGAGGCGGTTCTATGACTATCCATAACATTATTTTTAAAATAATTATACAAATAATTTTGTGAAAAGATGTTGTGGATACTTTTTAGAATCGCCTCTGTGATGCCATTCTTTTTTAAAACATGTTGTGGATACTTGATAGCAATTCCTTTAACAAGTACCAAGAACAAATTTTTAAAACATGTTGTGGATACTTATTTGAATCTCCTCAACGAGACAGTTTGTGGGTACCTACAACATTTATTTTAAAGCATGTTGTGGGTACGTATTAGAATCGCATCGACGAGGCTTGGTTGGTTGGTTGATTTGATGCTTAACGTCCACGGTAAACAACTAAGGTCATGTCGGGACGGTCAGTTAACCTAACCACACTATTCCTGGGCAGGCTTAGACCTCCTAAGCGGTTAACCAGTACTAAGTGCACATACTTTCGCCAGTAACTGACAACTGCCCTTCTTGAATCAGCGGAAGGAGAAACGAAAGTATGTGGCCAGACCGGGATTCGAACCCAGGACCTCTGACTTACGAGTCAGGTGCCCTACCGATTGCGCTACCCGGCCCGGCTTGCGTCGACGAGGCAGTCCTGTGAATGCCCACAACATTGTTTTAATGCATTTGGTGGATATTTGTTAAAATTGCTTCAAAAAGGCAGTTCTAATGAATATCCATAACATATATATATATTTATGTTTTTATGGAGAAATAAGAAATGTCTTCCCAATTATCACAGAATACGCCTCTTATCTGGTCCTCTGTGAATAAAATACACCTCATAACAAAAATCATGAAATCAGCTTCACCAGGTTGTAGTGAAAACTAATCTGATCTTGATCAGTTTTTACTAGACTAGTGAATATCTATGAGTTGTGTAAGGAAAAGAAAATAATCCTCATTTAAAGCAAAAACAAAGTGATCCGTCATGTCTGAGCTCGAAAAATTGACTGAATGGGAATGTGCAAAGTCACCTGATCACAAGGGGTGATGTTTGTGTCTATTTTAATTATATCAAATAAGAATATTTCAGGTAACCACATATGGCAAAGTTTTGGTGTTACAGCAATGCTAACCTTGTAGTAGACACACAATAATGGGCTGGATCTACATAAATTGACAATATCTGATGTAATCAGTAACAATATTCTAAATTAGCTCCGCCTTCTTGTGACTCTGACGTTGCATCATCAAAGTGCATGGGTAGTGTGGTCATTCTGTGATACGTTTTTATCTCACTTGAGCCGAAGGCTCAAAGGTGAGCTAATAGAATGGCAATTCTCCGTAGTCCGTCGTCCGTCGCCCGTCCGTCCACCATTTTCAAAGGTCTTCTTCTCCAAAACCGCTGGGCCTATCAAAGCCAAATTTTATATGGAGCCTACATGGGTTAGGGGAACGAAAGTTTGTTCGGGGTATCTGGGTCACATAACCAAGATGGCCGCCACGCCCTTATATGGTAAAAACCTTTCAAAAAACAATAGCCTTATGACCTTGAAACTTGGTATGTAGTATTCAGCATGCGGGCCCATCATAGTTTATATAAATGATGACCTTGCGATGACCTTGACCTAATTTATGACATGGTCAACTTTGGTACGTTAGGCTTTTATATGGGAAAAAGCTTAAACAGTGGATTTCTCAGAAACTATTTCAATCTAAGGTACAATGGTATATATGGTCGACTAAATGAACAAATGAAGATATTATGTCGCTAAAGGTCAAGGTCATTCGGTCTGTCCATCCGTCGTCAAGATTTTCAAACATGTTCTCTTCAGAAACCAATGGGCCGATTAAAGCCAAATTTCATAAGGAGTCTCAGTGGGATGGGTGAATGAAAGTTTGTATGCGGGATCTGGGTCACATGACCAAAATGGCCGCCATGCCCATATATGGTAAAACCCCTTCAAAATCTTCTTCTCCAGAACCAAATGGCCCATGACCTTGAAGTTTGGTATGTAGCATTAGGCATGCGGGCCCATCATAGTTTGTACAAATGATGACCATGCGTTGACCTTGACCTAGTTTATGAGATGGTCAACTTTGGTGTGTTAGGCTTTTGTAAGGGAAAACGCAAAACAGTTGATTTCTCAGAAACTATTTAAGTCTAAGGTACAATACTTGGTATACATGGTCAACTAAATGAACAAATGAAGATATTATGTCACTAAAGGTCAATGTCATTCATGGCATCCATCCGTCGTCAAGTTTTTCAAAAATCTTCTCCTCTGAAACGATTGGGCCAATTAAAGGCAAATTTCATATCGAGTCTCGATGAGATGGGTGAATGAATGTTTGTACGCGGGGTCTGGGTCACATGACCAAGATGGCTGCCATGCCTATATATGGTAAAAACTCTTCAAAAATCTTCTTTTTCAAGAACCAAAAGGCCTATGACCTTGAAACTTGGTATGTAGCATTGGGAATGCAAACCCATCATAGTTTGTACAAATGATGACCTTGCGATGACATTGACCTAATTTATGACAAGGTCAACTTTGGTACGTAAGGCTTTTATATGGGAAAACGCTTAAAAAGTGGATTTCTCAGAAACTAAGTCTAAGGTACCATACTTGGTATACATGGTCAACTAAATGAACAAAGGAAAATATTATTTCGCTAAAGGTCATGGTCATTCGGTCTTTCCATCTGTTCTCAAGATTTTCAAACACCTTCTCCTTTGAAACCACTTCGCCGATTGAAGCCAAATTTCATATGGAGTTTTAGTGGGATGGGGGAAGGAAAGTTTGCATGCAGGGTCTTGGTCACATGACCAAGCGGGCCGCCATGCCCATATATGGGTAAACCATTCAAAAAACTTCTTCTCCAGAACCAAAAGGCCTATGACCTTGAAACTTGGTATGTAGCATTCAGCATGCGGGCCCATTATAATTTATACAAATGATGACCTTGCGATAACCTTAACCTAATTTATGACATGGTCAACTTTGGTACGTTAGGCTTTTATATGGGAAAGCGCTTAAACAGTGGATTTCTCAGAAACTATTTCAGTCTAAGGTACAATATTTGGTATTTATGGTCAACTAAATGAACCAATGAAGATATTATGTCACTTAAGGTCATCCTGTCAGCCCGTCCATCGTCAAGATTTTCAAACTTTTATTCCTCTGAAACAACTGCGCCGATTGAAGCGAAATTTCATATGGCGTCTCAGTGGGATGGGGGAAAGAAAGTTAGTTTCCAGGGTCTGGGTCACATGACCAAAATGGCCGCCATGCCCATATATGGTAAACTATACTTCTTCAGAACCAAAAGGCCTATGACCTTGAAACTTGGTATGTAGCATTGGACACTCGGGCCCATCATAATTTACACAAATGATGACCATGCATTGACGTTGAGCTAATTTATGACACCTTCAACTTTGGTATGTTAGGCTTTTATACGGGAAAATGCTTAAACAGTGTTGTTGTTTTTTTTTCAGAAACTATTCAAGTCTAAGGTACAATATTTGGAATATATGATTAACTGAATGACCAGATGAAGATATCAAGTCACTAAAGGTCAAGGTCTTTCTGTCCGTCCATCTGTTGTCAAGATTTTCAAACATCTTTTCCTCTGAAACCACTTCGCCGATTGAAGCCAAATTTCATATGGAGTCTTATTGGGATGGGGGAACGAAATGCTTAAACAGTGGATTTCGTAGAAACCATTCAAGTCTAAGATATGATATTTGGTATTTATGGTTAACTAAGTGAGCCTATGAATATATTATGTTGTTAAAGGTCAAGGTCATTATTTGACCTTTGTTCAAGGTCACTATGATTCTGTTGCCTGTCAACATTTTCAAACATATTCTCTGAAGCCATTGGGATGTTTGAAGCTATATTTCAGACGGAGCTTCCCTGAGTTAAAAAAAAAACAAAGTTTGTTGAGCTGGTCATGGTCACATGACCACGATGGACACCATCCCCATATATGGTAAAACGCCTTCAAAATTCTTCTTCTCCAGAACCAAAGGCACAATGACCTTGTGGCATGGTATGTAGCATTGGGCACTCGGGCCCATTATTGTTTGTACAATTAGGGTGGTGCATAGGCCTTGACCTAATTTATGGCAGCGTCAAAGGGGGGGGGGGTATCAATAAGGTGGGTTTTCTGCATCCTACCAAAGTTTTATTTTTTTAACTGATGGTATATTCCAATGTGTCTAGTTTATTGGACCAAATGTGACTTTGGTCGGAAAGCCCTACTTACTGAGCTATGGGTCCACAGAAGTGGGTGGAGTAATCCAACATGGTTTTAGCCTGTCTTGTAGAAACATTCTCATTTGGTAGAGGAGTGCAACAGACAGACACGAGTTGATAAAATGATTAACAGAACATCTAAAATATATTTCTATATCATTGTACTTAGTTTAATTGAACATATGTTGTCGAAAAAGACTTCCTTTGACATTGAGCATTTTTGGTGTTTTTGTCCTCAGTTTTCAATAATTCTTGGCATTATTGTTAAATAAACAAACTGTTATCATTAAACTCATGTCTAGGAAGCACCTTGACAAGGCCATTCGAATGATAAGACCAGAATTTCACAATGACCTAGTTTTCATGGTCGACTGAACACATAAACTTGCTTGGAAGATGGTTTTCCTTCAATTTTGACCTAGAATTACGAAACTTTGGTCAAAGTTCTATTTTAACTGATATATTATGCCCCACGCCCACGCCACTAAAGGCTAGGAACAGATATTGGCTTCAGTGCGGATCTCGTTGGCATCTGCATCTGTGCATGTGTCACATATTAAGTCCTTCTGTGACCTTGAAAGCAAGGTCAAGGTCATCAAAATCTGACCTTGACCTTGTTTCCAAGGTCAAAGAAGGACTTTATATGTGACACAGGCACAGATGCAGACGCCAAGGAGATCCGAACTTAAGCCAGTATGTATTCTCTCACCTTCAGTGGCGGGGGTGTAGGGCATAATATAGCAGTTAAAATAGTAATTTGACCAAAGTTTCGTAATTCTAGGTCAAAATCAAATGAAAACCCATCTTCCAAGCAAGTTTATGTCTTCAATCGACTGTGAAAACTAGGTCAATGTAAAATTCTGGTCACAACATTCGAATGTCCTGGCCAGGGTGCTTCCTTGACATGAGTTTGATGACAACTGGTCTGTTTATTTAACAATAATGCCAAGAAATATTGAAATTTGAGGACAAAAATATAAAAAAAATGCTCAATGTCAAAGGAAGTCTTTTTTGACAACATATGTTCAAATTAAACCAAATAAAATGATATAGAAATATAGTTTATATGTTCTGTTAATCATTTTATCAAATCCTGTCTGTCTGCTGTACTCTTCTACCAAATGAGAGTGTTTTTACAAGACAGGCTAAAACCATGTTGGATTACCACATCCACTTCTGTGGACCCATAGCTCAGTAAGTAGGGCTTTCCGACCAAAGTCACATATGGTCCAATAAACTAGACACATTGGAGTATACCATCAGTTAAAAAAAGAAAACTTTGGTAGGATGCAGAAAACCCACCTTATTGATACCCCCCCCCCCCCCACCTTTGGTTTGTTATGCTTTTATATGGGAAAATGCTTAAACAGTTGATTTTTTAAGCCTAGATATAATAATTGGAAAATATGGTTTACTAAATGAACACAAGGAGACATAAGGTCATCAAAGGTCAAGGTGATTTTTTAACTTTGCTCAAGGTCGCTGAGATTTTAAAATTAAAAGATGCACACCTTTTAAGCTACTGGTTTCAAATTTGTAACAAATGAGCAAATAAAAAAACAAATTGTGTCTGTTGACAGAAGGTGTCAGGTGAGCTACAGGACCATTGGTCCGTCCTCTGTTTTTTATTATTATTATTATCATTACTATTTCTTCATTTTTACACACAAATTTTCTCTCAAACAAGGATTATCTTAAAGGTTTTGGAAAGAAGGGCAGACCAGGATCAGTTTATTATCTGGGACAAACACTAAACCGGTTAGAGGCTATGAAGAGAAATCTTCGCAACTGAGAACCTTCCGCTCGCTACGCTCGCTTCAGGTTCTTAATTGCGAAGATTTCTCTTAATAGCCTCTAACCTATACTAACAAGCTTGTTGTAATTGGCATAGCAATTTGTGTTATATGTCAGCATGTTGAAGACCTGTCAAATTTTAACATTTTTTCCTGAAAGCTTTGATGGTAGTTCAGAAAATTTGGACAGCTTTTTCGTCCAGTTTGAAATAGCTAGTCAAATAAATTTATGGCCAGAAAATCAGAAAGCTTACTGGTTAGTCAAACGTTTACAAGGGCCAGCATTATACGTTAATGGTCTTCTTCAGTATATACCTGTACATTATGACATTTTAAAGCAGGCTTTGTACCAAAAATATGACCTGTCGCAAAATCGCTTTAGAGTAGCTTTTTACAATAGAAAAATACTCGAGGCTGAAAGTGTTACAGAATATGGCTGGGATTTGAAATATTTAGCTACAAAAGCTTTCCCAGACCAAACATTACAATCAGTACAGCCATTCATCATAAAGCAATTTTTAATGGCCTAGGAATTAAGGGCTGGTCAGATCATAAATTGTTTCACTGCTCTCATTCATTACAAGAAACCATTGACATAGCCATTGAAAGAAAAACATTCAATGATCGTTTTGTATTTGGACAACATAACAAATACAATTTGTCAAACAATGCATGTGATACAGAATTAAGCTATGAGTTGTCAAATGCATGTAGTTATATGCTGGCAAAACAATCAAGTAAAATCACAGGTTCAAACCCTATGATTTCAGTAAAGCACAAAGCTACAGAAAACCTTGTACCGAATATGGGTCAAGGTCACTGCCTGATGTTCTTCAAGAATACAGACAGTTATAGACATCAGTCTCTTCTGAGGATTACTATGTTTTGGACCTTGTTGAAGTTGTTGTTGAAATTCCATATTCAAATAAATGTTATGAAAACTCTACACAACAACAGTCACATGGACAAACAAATCCAGTGATAAATATCAGTGACTTTTCCTAACATAGCCCTCAAGAAGATAATGATGACATATCACTTTCAAATGAAAGCACTTGGGGTACGAGTTGTCAAGATTCCTGTAATGCTGATACAGTTACTCAACGCATGTCTACTAAGCAGGAAATTTCAGATTATTACAGTATTTAGCCTCCTTGCTTGCAAAAGCTGCATGCAAAGCTGTAATAAAGCTGAACCACACAGCCTATGACATCTTAAGGTGGTGATAATCACTGATTTGGGACAAAGACAAAAATCTGCATAAAATACTCAAAATAACACTGATCTTTCCAAAACTTAGCAGATGCCTTCTTTATGTTGTTTCTCATAATTTAGAATCCCAAAATGCAGCATTTGTTAATGTTAAAAAGTGTTTTTATAAGAGAAGATCAAAGGGTAATTTTCTGCGAATAAATCTGAAAAAAATAATATCGTTATTGAAAATATACTTAGTGCTTAGAGTACCTTGTTGCATAATGGAGAGCGTCCTAGCAATATTTTTTTCAACCCCTTTCACATATTATCAGGTGTGCAGATGAAAAAAGATGCAGTCTGTGTCCCAATTATTTTTGTCAAAACACACAGGTGAGACATGTGATACTTTTTTAACAAGATTGAATAATTTCATCTACACACCACTGATCATGTCAGCAATGTATTATTTATATTGTAGGTGTTATCATAGGTATGCTAGCCTACCCTATAATTTAATAAATGTGTCCAGTGTACATTTACTTTGTACATGGTTGAACATTTGAGAAAAAGCTACCGTTTTCATCTGGTCTACATTACAATTTGAGAAAGAGTTGGAATAAATAATTGCTAGGACGCTCTTCATTATGCAATAATGCACTTTCAGCACTATGTAAATTTTCAATAACGATATTATTTTTTCAGATTTATTCGCAGAAAATTACCCTTTGATCTTTCTTTATAAAAACACTTTTTTAAGCAGAATGTACGTTTATTTTGTATTCTAAACTGTAAAGAACGACAAAAATAAGAAGTCTGCTAACTTTCAGGGAGATATGTTACTTTTTTATGGTTTTATGCAGATTTTTACATTTACCATAAATCACCACCTTAAGGGAGATAACCACCCCAACATTGGATTTTACAAGCGTATATCCAATGCCACACAAACATATGGCTGTCTGGTCAGATGTTGGAAATGGGACTTTCCAGATTAAATATTTTAAGAAATGTCATACTGTCAGAACACTCCTGTTTGTAAATATATTGTCACAGTTTGTGAAATTGTGTTACTGTTTACATTTTGAGATGCTTGTGACATTGTGCTACTATTTTGTTTTGTAACAGTGTAATTACTTTAGTTGCAATTTTTAACTTGATTTGTTGCTTCAAAATTAGTTTATTCAAAACACGTTTCTATTGCAAACGCTGTATGTAGTGTAAAATTTTGCTAATGTAGAATTCGAAAAAAACAAGGAAGGAGTGTAATAGAAACATGTTTTGGTGAAATCTTTCACTTGCAATGATATCCCGTGTTGCCATATTTATTTCCCTTAAAAACAAATGCAGTAAATAAATTTAGATGAAAATGAGTGTATTCAAATCTTTTGCCCTTAAAAATGCCTATTCTAATGAATTTACGTATGTAACGCGACGTCTGATTGGACAACGTCAAAAATTTGCGATAGTATATACTGCGATATACTGTCGGAAACCCGACGTCATTTCGTAACGTCGCTTCTCATTGGATGACGCCTGGTTTTACGTTGCTGAAAAGGTTTGCTGTGGGTGCAAAGTAGCACACTTTTAAAGCTGAAAATGTGAAAAGTGCATTAGAATGGGGATAACTGTATTGAAATTTGTCATTTGGAGAGTAAATCTCGGTTTTATGGTCGCAAATTGCGTTTTACGGCTCCGCTGGCACGTCGCCGTAAAACAAAATTTCCGACCATAAAACCGACCGTAAAACGTCTCTCCGTACATCATCCATAGAGCAGATTATATTTTATTTTCGTCCTTTAAGATCAGAGAATATATTCTGAGAAATCTAAAATTTGCGATCGATTTAGACTGTTATTCTAGATCATCTTCTTTTGTATTATTTGGATCCTTTTTGATACTAATCAGTCTTTGAATCGACTGCCCAATTAAAATTAAGAAATTACAGTATGCGTTCTCTTGTTTCGTCACCAGATATTGTCAGGGTCACTGACGAGGCTTTATTAGCCGAAACTACGTAGTCTGGCCCATGTTCCTTCTTCTGAATGTATTCTCTGCTCTTGAAGGAACTGTTTCAGATTTTAATTCACTATATTTGGCGTTCCTTTAAATGTTTTGAGCAGTGTATGTCCTTTTCAACAGTATTTCAGTCATATCAGGGCGATGGGAAGTTGATAATGAAAGGATGTGTGCAATGGAACCCCGTTTACGGTAGGAAAGATTTTCGCCTCAAGCGGGATTCGAACCCGGTCCGCTAGATCAGTAGGCCAGCGCTTAACCCACTGAGCTACCGGGGCTCCTCGGAGCCCGGGAAAAGCCAATTAAAACATCTATGAAATACATATAGACAGAAATCGTATTTGCTAACAGATTTAACCCTTTAAGCGCCAAAAAGCAGACGATAAAATTTACTTCTGCAAAAATTTCGAAATATGTTTCATCCACGCTATATCATATACAACAAGAGCTGTCGCCTGACAGTATAGCTCGCCTGAATAGGTGCTTGCCCATCACACAGTCACTATGGTGGTGTGGACTGCTATGCATAAAACTTCAGGCAAGCATGTCCATAATGACAACACATTTATAAACAAAAGCTTTCTCAGAAATGTCTTAAAATAAAACTAAAATAAGAAAAAAATCACATGAAATTTCAAAGTCCACGAGCTTGAGGTCAAAGAACTAAGGGGGTAGGGGAGGAGTGGGGTAGGGGTGGGGGAGGGAGGCTGGGATGTATCAAACATTGAACCATTATCTAACATCAGTCCAAGTACATGTATAAGTATCAACTGAGTCCATTGTGGCACTGTGAAATTATGTCTTCATAAATATAAAACTTTAACCAAAATTCAAAGTCAATAACCTTGACTTCAAGGTCATCCAGTGGGGTAGTGGGGTAAGTATATAGTGTTTTGTAAAAACTAAAAACAGTGTCTAACATCAGTTCAAGTGTAAACTAAGTCTCTGCCAAGCATTATGAATCAGTATGCAATTAGAAAACTTTAATAAAGACCAAATTTCATAAGTCCCTGACCTTGACATCAAGGTCACTGAGCGGGGTTGGGGTAGTACTGTGTAAAACTTTGGACTGATATCTAACTACAGCGCAAATATAAAAAGAATTCATCTATGGGTTCATGAGATATGTTTCTTTAAAAAACTTTAACCAAAACATTGAAAAAAAAAGACAATTTTCTAAGTCCATGACCTTGACATCAAGGTCACTGAGGGGGGTGGGGGTAGTACCCTTTAAAACTTTGGACCAATATCTGACTACAGTACAAGTATAAAAGGAATCCATCCATGGGTTAAGGAGATATTGGGCTATATAAAACTTTAACCAAAACATCCAGTTAAAAAAACTCCCAATTTTCAAAGTCCATGACCTTGACATCAAGGTCACGGAGTGGGGTGGGGTTGGTACCCTGTTAAACTTTGGACCAATATCTAACTACAGTGCAAGTATCAAAAGAATCCATCCATGGGTTAAGGAGATATAGGTCTTTAAAAAACTTTAACCAAAACATCCAATCCGGACGCCGACGCGGACGCGGACGCGGACGCTGACGCGGACGCGGACGCCGACGCCGTGGTGACAACAATAGCTCTTCCTGAACTTTCGTTCAGGCGAGCTAAAAACGAGAGGGCAAACTGTGTAGATCTAGATGAGGCGGCTCATGTTGAGCCGCCTCATCAGGATCTACACTGTTTGCAAATTCTGCTGTGTTCGTCACTGGTGCTTAAAGTAACTGAGCAATAACATCACTAGTAAGTCTCGAGTGGTCTCCCCTGACAATAGCATGCCAATTGCCGACCCTACCAATTGTAGATTCCTAGACCAGACTGCTCATATTCGCAGTCTGTTCTGGGGTTGCAAATATCACTGTGGCTGTCGCCGCTTTTGCAATCAGTGTATATCCTGACCAAACCACGCATAGCAGCAGGCACACAACGTTAAATCAGCCTTGAATCAGTCCGGCTTGACTCATCATTTGCCGGGCCGCGTGGCGCAATCGGTAGGGCACCTGACTCATAAGTCAGAGGTCCTGGGTTCGAAACCCGGTCTGGCCACACACTTTCGTTTCTCCTTCCGCTGATTCAAGAAGGGCAGTTGTCAGTTACTGGCGAAAGTATGAGCACTTAGTACTGGTTAACCGCTTAGGAGGCCTAAGCCTGCCCAGGAATAGTGTGGTTAGGTTAACTGACCGTCCCGACATGACCATAGTTGTTTACCGTGGACGTTAAGCACCAAATCAACCAACCAACCAACTCATCGTCATTATCAAGGCTGATTCAACGCCGGCTCAACCCCGTGTGCCCGCTGGGATGTAATCACATGTCTCAGACACCACAAAACGTCAACAGGGCCGCTGCAAATTCCAACTGCTGTTGAGCTCGGGAACAAATTAATCCATCTAAGGTACCTAGCCATTCACATATACTGTAATTTTCAGATTGCTTCAGGAGATGGCTTTTATATAAGCATTTTGCTTACTGTCAGATCCTGTACCATTATCTACTTTTGTATTATATATATGTAATTTCTATGAATAAAATATTGTTTAAACCAATCCATTTAAGGAAACTAACAGGTTGATAATCATTTTAGCTAATAAATACTGATTTGCCGGTTTAAAGAGACAGAAATTAAACAACATTCTGACCAGGCCCAGAGGTTATAAAACTTGACTACATTCTCAAACTCAAAATAAAGCACACTGATTGGCTGGTCTCGAGCACATGCTCGGAGGCCGTCAATCAGTGTGCTTTCTTTTGAGTTTGAGATTATTCTCAAGTTTTATAAGCTCGAACTCTGTCTATAAAACAGGCCATTTTGCCAAGTATCTCTAAAACTGCAACACATATCACTGGGAAGTAAAGTGCATCTTTAATGTCTATATCTAATACACAACTAATCTTTAATTTTCTTGAAAAATTTATTTTGAAACAAAAAAGTTTCTTTTTAAAAAATGCCTGTTTTGACTGTATTTTACAAGGGACTGTATCTATCAACGTAACAACATTTAGTCATTTACACTGGTCAAAATTTACCTATGTCTGTTGTTAAGTAATTTGCATACAAATTACATTCAGTGACACCTGTATAACTGTTAACCTTCTTGATTGTGATGCATAAATGAGCATGAGTTGTGGCTGTTTCATTAAATTACTGTACTCCCCTTCAATTAAGCTTTGTAGTTTTAGATTTAATACACAAAAGCAAGAACATGACAAGATAAAATTCTGAAAGTCATTGCCTAGTTATGTATTAGTTAGAAAATACCAGTGGAGAAAGAAAATCATTATTATCCCCAGTAATAAATGAGAAAATCTAAACTAGAAGGTTGTCCAGTGACAACATGTCGAGCCCGCTGGTTGCGTACGTAACCTGTAAGTATGTCAAGACTAAGTTACTGCTTCACTCTAGAATGAAGCCAAACAACATCATACTTAGCATATTTCTTCTTTTTATAAATTTTCAAAAAGGAAGATAAGCAGGAGTGATGACACAGACAAGCTCAATTTATGACAATTATATTACATGTATCTGATCTTCAAGTGTGACCTTGACCTTGGAACTACCCAAACATGTATGTCACTTGACACTTCCACTCATCAAAAAGAACAATGTGCCAAATTATATTGAAATCCATGAGTTAATGTAGAAGTAATGGCTCTGACAAGCTCAATTTATGACCATTTTATCATTTGACCTTCAAGTGTGACCTTCAAGTGTGATCTTGACCTTGGACCAACCAGAACAAATGTTTGGAATGGCACTTCTGCTTATCGAAGAGAACAATTATGCCAAATTATTTTGAAACCCATGCATAAGTATAGAAGTAATGGCTTGGAAAAGCTCAAATTATGGCTATTTATGTCCTCTGACCTTCAATTTAGACCTTGACCTCGGACCTACCTGAACAAATGTTTCAAGTGGCACTAGAACAAATCAAGGAGAACAATTATGCCAAATCATTTTGAAATCCATGCATAAATAAGGAAGTAATGGCTCGGACAAGCTCAAATTATGGCCATTTTACCATTTGACCTTCAAGCATGACCTTGACCTTGGACCGACCTGAACAAATGTTTCAAATGGCACTTCTACTCATCAAGGAGAACAATTGTGCCAAATTATTTTGAAATCCATCTGTAAATGTAGAAGTTATGGCCCGGACAAGTCCGGACGGACGCACGCACGCACGCACGGACATACACCGAACTGACATTGTAACAACTATGTCTCGCTTACCGCAAGCGGGCTCGACAAAAATGTCTTGTTTTACAGACAGCAAACTGCCTATACATAGGTTAACGTACTCAAATCTCTAGTTGTCCCCCTTGACCATTATCTGCCAGAAAGTTATGAGAGAACCTAACGAAAGCTACGAATTGTACAGTCCCAGATCAACATGCATTGGTGTGTGCAGTCTTATCCGGGCATGCAAAATTCGCAGCTATTTTCTCTCAAGGTCAGATTTGCTGTTTTGGCAATCTGTAGTAGTCCTAACCAGATACATAGCTCGGATAGCACAGATACGAGTATATTAAAAAGTGTATCCATCAGGTTGATGTCTTATTTGATATTATCAGGGTCTAGCGTGTATGAGTTTGAGCATGTCAGAATCAGAATCAGGGATCGTATTTATTAAACCACTTAAGTCGTTGCTATGCGGTTGCTAAGGCTTAATTTCTGTGAAGGACTGTTTTCAGAGTGTTCCTTCAGAGCAAAGTTCACAGTTGAAGGGAATCTCCTTCACAGAATTTCAGCCTTAGCAACAGCAAAGCAACCATTCAGCCGTTTTAGAAATACAGCCCCAGAATAGTCTACTATATATTAAGACCCATCTCATTATCAAACGAGTAAGGTATAGACATGTCTCTAGGCAAATTCACAGGCATAGTTCATTTACATATTATTGCAGTTATTGCAGAAACCAAACGACAGAAACTATTTATGGCATCCCCTGCTAATAGATAGTTGATTAGGCTTACCAGAAAAATATTAATTTATTGTGACAATCTAAATGAAAGTGTTCAAAGTATCCAAATTATAAGTTTGAACTCGTAAGTCCTTTTAACATTGACAATTTCGGAATATTTAGGATACACAGATATGGATCCCGAAATTGAGGTGTGATCAGGTGCTCGCGAGTAGTAAGCATCACCTGCCTATTATAATACACCCGCCATATCTATGTATCAATAGGAAAAGTCAGAGAAAAAGAAAGTCCGGTATTTGAAAGTTTAACTAAGCTTCGGCTGAGGCCATCAAATCTGAATTTAGTTTAGAAACGGCCACAACGAGGTCATGGTGTCTCCCATAAAACTTTTTAACTGTCGACACAAGCTTTACTTTCTGATAACCCTGTGTCAACAGTTTATGGGTGAGCAGCCTCCCTCTTTCAAAAAAGTCATGAAACAGGCTCTGGCATAGCGGACTACCTGAGAAACATCAACTCCATAATTATGCTGGTGCCGAAGTAAACAAATGATTGGATCCTTCGGACACAAGTATTATGGTATTTGGTTTATCAAAGAAAGCGCTAACCAAGGTTGGGCGGTCGAAACCACCCCCGGTTTTAACCAGTGGTTTTAACCGGTAATAACCGCCCTGGTCAATACTCCCCAAAGTGGTCAGTACTGGTCAATACTAGTCAGAATGGTTGATTGGAAATTTGATGTGGTTCTTTGTGTTTTAATGGTGGACTGATATATTTGGTCAGATTTTATTAATATGTTCTATATATTGAAAAAATAATTAAAATGAAGTGTTTCCTCCCTGCCAAGGGTACTCATCAGGTGTGATTTCAATCTCAAGACCTTAGCACTGACTTCTGCATTACAGTCCAGGTACCTAACAACAGTCTTTTTTCATCATCAAGGGTAGAATAGAAGTTCCATATAGGGTCTTTTGGCTTCATTTTGACACTATTATGACACTTTGATTAACTTTAATTATTAACTTCATTGATAATAGCAGATAACAGAATGGCCACTCTTTCACACATATAAATAAACACAGGTGTCACAGAATTACCCTGTGCATTTTAACCCCAGTGATTGGATAGTTCTTGTTAACTGGGCACACCTTCTTCAGTTTGAGAGACAGACCCAGTATTTTGACAGTTTTGTTTGTTCTGGGGCAGTTAAAGTTAGAATTATCTCTATGATGAATTGTTTAACAGTTAGTGTTTTCATTACAATTTTCACACCTTTGTCTTCTTATGTAAGAAGCCAGAAAAATATGCATTTTAGCTAATAGTGCATCACTATAATTTGAACAAGATGATCTCTTTGAAGTATAGTCTCATTTTTTGTACTTTCATTGAGTTAACTGCTTCAGTTAAAATAGTTACTGAGTTAAATATGTTTGATTATGAAAAAGCTACTTTTAAAATTTATTAATTTTTATTACTTCCACTTGCTTTCCTATTTATCTTTTATTATTGGTTACAGAAAATAAGTTAGAGGTCTCTAGTCTGAACAGAAGTTGGGTGGTAATGATTCAGTCTGATTGAGACTGAAGATCTGAGACTATTAACGTTCAGATTTTGTATGTTTTACGGCCTCTATATGACTGTTCTGAGCAACAGCAACTCATAGAACACATTTTCAATTAAGCCTGTATTACCTTGTATTGAAACTATTTTAACTCTGTTTATAGACTCGGACTCCAGTAAAAATGGGGTTACAAATGCTAAGTAAATTCAACTGACCATGGTTGTTTCAATCGACCAATTGACCACCAATCGACCACTAATAACCGGTTATAACCAGTAATGACCACCGGTGTGGTCAATACCAGTATTGACCGGTCATTTGCCAACCTTGGCGCTAACTGCAGCAATAACGGTATAACGTCCCCTGAATGCTAACTCCGAGTATCTCTAATAGCCTCCCTAGAAAAACGTAGATGTGTCATCGGATAATGTGAACCAGTAAAGAATATGATTAGCAAAGAATATGGTTGACAGTCAAAACAATACAGCTACTGATCGCCAGGATATTCCTTAATTATATTCCATAATCAGCAGCTTAAGTATCGTTAGATTATATTTTATGTACACAAAAAGACAAATAAAAGTCATGGATTAAGGCTCGGTTTCTCCACAAAAACTACACTTTTTACAAAAAGAAAAGCAGTTTTAATATTCAGGTTACAGTACTTCAGACTCATGGGCGCTTGGAGACCCTATGAAACCATTGGTTGGGCGCCATCTAATACTACTTAACTGGTAGAACGGCGAGCAGCTGACAAGCCCGACCTTCTAGCCAGTTCTAACCTGGCCTCTTTAGAGTCGCAAAATGCAGACAGATCAGTGTCGGTACGAATCTCTGGTGACGTCGATCGCCACTGTCTCTTACAAATAATTTTCCATCATAAGCTATGTTGCTTTCAGTTTGTTAACGCGAACCAAGCATCTTGTTTCGTATAAAAGTTTGGAGCGAAACTGGGTCAAGTCTTCATTTAGAAAAAAATTGCTTCATAGTGTCACTTTCACGTAATTCCCTGCGTTTCAGAAATAAGGCCTGCTTGGCATTGCATGTCGGGAATTAAACCAGTATATCGCGATGACGATGGTTTCCGCTCATGGGTCTGCTAGCACGTCCTTGATCTGCTGCCCTGCCAACACGGTGAGATCTGTCAATATCTGATGGGTAATTGGAACTGTTAAGTTCCTGGGATAGCTTTATCACGATCTCGTCGGTATTCTCGTCAGCCCCTTCTGGAATACCAGAGATTCTAATAGAATTTCGCCGACTATACTGCTCAAGCGCGTCGTTATCACACTCTATCCGTAACAATCGTTTTTCAAGTTCGCTGTTGGTTTTCAACAGGCGGTTGCTTTCATCTTGAAGGGCCTTGACTTGCTCAGTAAGAACAACTGTAGCCTCCTTAATTGCACTAACCACCATTGTCCTAAGTCCATGAATCTGATCAGTCAGTAGTGCTTTCAATTCAGAGTGCATCATAGATCTCAGCTCAGAAGCTATCTGAACGATGTCCGCTGAGTTTATCGGCTGAGACTACGTAGGTGACTGTGGGAGAATAGGGAGTTCTAAGGTTGCACTGATCTCTGGCTCATGGGGTTGGGTGGGATCTTCTGTTGTAAAATAACAGAAAATAGAGGAGATGTAGCTTCCCGCTTGTTGTCTTTACTGCTGGTCGTGCCAACAGGATCAGCTTTACCAACAGGATCAGCTTTACTCGCTACTTTCTTCAAATTTGTCTGACTATCAGCCGTGTCGCCCGTCTAATCTTTTTTGAGCGCTATACTCTTTGAATAGTCGAGCGTAGCCCCTGGGCATAAAGGCTTTTAATGTAATTTACTGTTATGACTATTTTACTCTTTAACTGTGTTGAACTGTATGTTAAGTCAGCGCAAAGTGTAATGGTCCCTCACACGATAAAAAATTACAATAAGAAAGGTTTCTTTCACTCACATCAGTTGGACGATAAATATATATTATATAATCCAATTATTCCATATTATACATTCCAAAACATTAATCTAGTACACTTCAGTCATTTTTTCATTAATGTTCACAATTCACATTTTTATTAAAAATTAAAGCCACCAGAGGAATATGCGTCAAATAGCCTTTCAACCGGAACTCGATTTTTTGAGCCATTAAACCGGGACGTTTAACAGGATTATTAATACGATATATTTCTTTACTTTGCTCACAGCAACATTTGTTGCCTCTTAGTTTTTGGCTATTCGTCAGTGACTCTCAGAATTAATCTGACAGTGAAAATCCTCTGTTCTTTTCACCATTTATTTTCGGCTTTAAAACAGGATATTCTCTCTGTAAATGGACTCAAATATATACATCAGGTCTGTGTAATGTGGCTATCAAATAGGGGTTTCCTCCAAAAGCAATCCCAAAATTCTAGATCCGTCTCTTCCTAAACACTCCCAAAATTCTACATCCGTCTTATAAGACGGATCTAGATTTTTTGGATTGTTTTGGACGGGAAAAATTTTCATCTTATAGCCGAATAAATATTGTAAAATGTTTTGTTACTCTGTTGAAGATACAGAGATTCACTTCCTTTTTTTTATCATTTTACAAACGGGAAACCGCTTACCTGGATCACAAACCCCTTAAAAAATAGGGTATTCTCTTAAAAGAGAGGGATGTAAATTCTTTCCTTAACGTGACGCCCATGATAAGAAGGGAGGCAAAATGAAAATGTCAGAGTTGCTTCCCTTAAAAGTATACGCATTCACTTTAGGCTAGCTGGAAACAGTCTACAGTATCATTGTCATCATAGGCTGTGAAGAGGACACCAGAGTCACAACAGAATACCACACTAGTTGGGTCGCCATTTAGATCTCCACTTGACAAACGAATTTGACTTTTCTCAAAATCAGGTGAAAAGACGCATATCTCCTTAGTGCACTTGAAACAAACATATACATTTCCATCTTTGTCAGAGGTAAGACCATGAGGCTGTTTTCCATTAGCATCAATTGTCTTGATAAAATGTCCATCATTCGGATCGAGAAGAGTCAGTGTATCTTTACTCCAGTCACTTACTATAATAGTTGATGTATCATCTGAGGTGTTAATTGTAACTGAGTACGGTTTGTCAAATAACTGCTGTCCTTCGTGATCAGCTGATACTGACCATTTCTCTGCACCGTTTAAGTCTATCATTTTTACACATTGCGGTTCATCAAACTTTGTAACGATTAGATTATCTTTATACTGTGTTATACCACAAGCCCAGTACTCAAGAGAAACAGATCTCTCAATTGAAATGTTTGCGATGTCAGAGATGTTTAAGATATTAAGTTTATTGTCAGAAGCAGTTACAGCTGATGTATCATCATTAATAACACTGATGCCATAGGGCCATTCAGAAAATGTCAGACATGAAAGTAACTTTTTCTCCTGTGAGAAAGCCTTTACTGATTTATTGATAGAATCACTGACCAGTGCATCACCTTTACTTGTTACAGCGATACCTCCAGCACTGCATGTCTCTTTGTCCTCCAGCAGTCTGGTATCTAAAGATGACAGTTTATTGACACGGACTTTAGGAATGTCACAGTGTTTTTGACTGATCTCTGACTTTCTTGAAACTGCTGATTCGTGTGATGCCTGTGGAAAAACCGTCTCCGGAAGAGACTGAAGATCGCCAAGTTGTGAAGATATTTCTTCAACATCTCCTAGGTATTTACTAACGGAGAGAAAGGTTGATACGTCAGAACTGGTGGAGAAAGAAAGAGTTATCCTTTTTACCTCTTTATTCATATTCTCTATTTCCGATTTATATTCTCTGACTTGTTCAACAATTTGCTGCATCCTGATAAACACGTTTTGGTCAAATTTGATATTTTCTTTTTTACTGATGTCTGTATTGGTTTCATCTAGAGATTGAATTATATTGTCAAGAGTCATAACTTGCTCAGTAATGTAGGTATTCTTCTGTTCACAAGCGTCGTTTATCATGGAAACAGTGTTTTCATAGAGTTCCCCTGCTCTAGAAATTAACGTATCTCGCTCCTCTTTTGCAAGTTTTATTAGATCTTCTTTTTGGTTTTCGATGTCAGTAATATTGCTTTCGAGTGAAGACTTTGTCGATAAAACATTTTGTTTTAAAGTATCTACAATAGTTTCAAACTGTTGGATGTCGGCGGATCCAAGATCCTTACAGATAACTGACAGAGGAGTTGCAGCGCAGCTTTGGTGAGTCGGCTGTATACATTCACTGCATATCATTTCACTGTGATCTATGCAGTAATGATCCTGGATATTTCCAGCATGCGTTGTACATACGGGATACTTAACTGGTTTCTCGGCTTGTGACTTTGGCATTTTTGAACCCAAAAAGATTTTGTGATTTTGCAATATTGGCCACTTTCTATGAAAACCATGGCAAGATTTGCAAATAAACGTATTGCACTCAGGACAGAAGCCGTAAGCTTGGATTATATATCCGGTATCATCATAACATTGATCGCACCACGGATCAATATATTCCGCTGATGCTCCCTGCTCGGCCCCAACTTCCCCACCTAACTGCCTATTTGTTGTAGCCTCTGTCATTCTGAAAAACAAACAGAGGAAGAAATGAATCAGTGTCATCAGTATTCTATGGAATTAAACGATTAATAAGACAACGACTTTCATAACTGCATAGTGAAAATATTAGTTTTCTTCTTTTTTTTCTTTAACTTATTATGTACCACACCAAAAGTGAGGGAGGGCATATTGTTTTTAGTGAAATGCGTCAGCGTCGGCAGTTTGTATCAAATCAGTGGGTGGAATATAACTAAACTTGCACGGATACATCATCGAAACTGGCCAAGAGATGATTTGGCCTTCGTGATTTTGACCTCATTTTCAAGACTACAGGAGGCCTTGGAATGTGTTAAATTGTATGCGTCAGCGTCGGAGTGACAATTTCGTCTATCCATGGTATCTCTTGAACCATAAAATGGAATTTCACCAAACACGCATGGCTATATTATTAGGACAAGCTTAAAAGCTGATTAGATTTTGGTGACCTTGAGTTCATTTTCAAGGTCTCGGGAGGACATACATATGTAAAGAATTCACTAAAATTGATATACCTTTTGAGCCTTTAGTAGATTCTAACCAAACTGGCTTAGATGTATCCTAAAAATGAGACATTTCTTGAACAAACTCGTCAAACTTGGATGGATATATCACTACGACAGATTTAAGTCATGTTTAACGTTTGGTGATATTGAACCCTTTATTCAAGGTCAGAGGCTTGTATGTAGGATATCTTTTTAACCAGGGGATAAGTATTCACCAAACTTCCATAGATATATCATTTAGACAAACTTACATGAGATGAAGTCTTATGAAATATTCTGTTTTACCAAGGACTTTGTGCTTACTACCGGCGAACCTGTCATTGATATATAAAGACCGATCGACGGTCAGTCATTTTCACAGCTGTCTTTCAGGTGAGTGATTCTTAAAGACAAATATTCTCTACTATATAGAATACATTCCCAGTCTTTATTGGTTTTCTGAACCTGTTATGTATTTACCTACATGTTTTTGAGATTTGATATTTCCTTTGATAAAATGGCAGTGTCACTGGACTGTTGCATTATAGGATTAAGCCAACCAATAAACAAGAATATTTGTCTTTAACTTAATCAACAGAATACGTTATACGTTGACACCTCTTATTAATGTTGACGATTTTAATTTCATTGCGGGGATGGTGGTCGGGCGATGGTGCTGGTTATAACTTCTAGTGCCGGGGCGACCTACTTATTTAGATAAAAGTAGGACAAGGGCCTACTGTGCTTGCAGTAGGTGCAGATGGGGGTTGATTGGATTTTTTCCTCGTCTATCTTTTCTCTTTTCTTTCTCCCCCTCTCTTGGAGATGGCCCGATATAGACTGAAATACTGTCTCAAAGGGCCGTTAAACCCCAAACCGCCAACCAACCATTTATTTCATTGCAAATCGGATGGCATATCATACTCATTTATCTAGAACAAGTTTACTTGCAAGTACCGTTGTTGATGCAATACTTGATAAAATGATAATAATGATAATATTTTACTATTATTATTAAGAATATTTTAGACATATTTAAAATGTATAATTTTTCATGTATTAGACAGTAGATGTTATAATGGAAGGAATAAAATAATAATTATAATAAAAAGTCCTTTTTACTACTATTGCTATTATTATTATTATTATTATTATTATTATTATTATTATTATTATAAATGCAAAAGAAACATTTAAAACATCTAAAAGCAATTAATTTTCGCATTTCGAGAAACCGGAAAGTAAAACTGGTTATTTGCTTCACTTCAGAAAACGGAATCAAGAACTTATTTCCTCCAAACTAATTTGATTTCAATATAAATAAATAAATAAATAAATAAATAAATAAATAAGATATGCAAATCATCCATTTAATATTTTCTATGTTATTGTTACTGTTATTATTATTATTATTATTATTATTCAAGCTTGGTTTGAAATCAAAATGTAAATTAATAATAAGTCACCTGTTTAATTATTAATTTATATATTATTCGATTATTATCAAAAATACTATTGATATGTATATTGCTGTCTCGAAGGGTTGCCCCACGGGACTGAAGAAACGCGAAATCTTGCCAAACCATGGGCTGCGAGACAAGGGGAGGTAACAATGTGAAAAAGGTCTATTGCAAAATGTTTAGTATTGCGTTTTCAATACTGATGAAAATCAAGCAATTTGATTTTTCTGCCGTTGCGCTTTTGTGAAAGAACCATATTCTTCTTCCCATTCCCTTATATTTCTATACTTGCAGTGCAGCAATACCTCTGAGATGATCCTAGCACAGCGACATGTAGACCATGACACAGAAGTGAATATATCTGCCAAGTTGGAGGGGCATCTCAAAGACATTCTTGTATTTAAATTTTCCTCAATTTACATAAAACACAACGTTGGAAGTTGGGAGTGTTTACAAAATCATACACGATTTGATATCCTCTTTACTATTGTTCATATAAAATTTTACAGTTCAGCAACATTGCAAATGCAGAAGCAATAATGCTTTAATATCCACCCATTTTTATACTTCGATCGATCGAAGAATGTACTTCCATTTGAGCTTCTCCCTAGCTGTAACAATTCATCCAATATCTATGAAGGTACGCACCGCTTGAAAAAAAATCTTTTTACAACCCACTGAATAAGAGATGTACAAATCAATAATATCGGCTGTCGTTTTTCAATATTATTATATCACGGTAATGGCACAATATATTTGGGCAAGAGATTCTTCTGTCTGCTCCCCAGGAGCAGCCCGATCAGAGTCTGTATTATTTGCCATTTATTCATCAAAGTTTGAGGCATCTCCAAACACATGCAAACAGGCAAATATTGTTTAAAGTTAGGATAATTTAGTAATCGGTTCGACTGAGATGTCCGAAAAATATGGGTAATAATTGTTATATTCGAAAACTGTTGTTTAGCATTATAGCCAACATATAGGCATATACCTTTATATGCACAAACCCCTAGTTTAGCAGATATAATTTTGAATATGTAAATAAGAAAATGACAAAACCAGTTTTCAGGGTATGAAAATAAAACTCACATGTAAAGTACAAATTTATACCCAAGTATCAGTCATAAAATCCTGTCATTTCATGTGAAAATGTCAGCATAACGTTAGTACATCCTGAATGTAGAAAGAGTTAACTTGTTCAAATAAATTCCAAAGAATGAGTTTTCTTCCTGTTTCTTGTTTTGTAAGGTTGCATATCAATAGTAATACGAGCACAATACCTGGGTGAGCTGGCAACAGATGCGTTTCATGTAATACCTGTAGGTTACAGTCAACTAAATATCTTGAAAATGCGACTCTCGAACTGGATGACAGTCTCCAAAGTCCTGCCAGTGGTAAAACATCTAAACACAAATCACTATAAAAAGCGGTTCTACCTTCACATTGTAGGTAGATGTGCATATATTTTGTGCTGTAGCTGGCAAAAGGTAGGGGGAACAATCTTCTGAAAAAAAGACAATTCTCTCCATAAAATACCACCTATTTCCTGGTTCCTTGCAGTGCAATACTATATAAACAAGGGCGAAACAATCAATAGGAAACTGTGCATGTACATTGTAAGTAGGGTAAAAAAAGGGGGGGGGGCAAATTTTTCTCTCACGTCATATCCGGCCATCTTGGATGCCGTCACGTTCTGTCCACCATCTTGGAACATGTCGTTTTCTGTCGGTCATATTGGATGATGCCATTTCCTGTCGGCCATGTTAGTCAGCCATCTGTTACCTTCACCGCCTATAAAGGCGAACCTCGAACACTGTCGAGAGGGCATAGTAGTAGTAGTAGTAGTAGTTGTAGCGTTGATATGGAATCCCTCCACCAATAATGGTGATAAACAAATTATAAAAGGTTTGCGCTACTATATACAGTTCTTCACACTTATATGTACACTTGTCTGATAAAATCTCAAAGTTCTGTGATTGGTACCCTGTCAATTTCTCTATCGCTTCCTAGGTCTTATGGCACTCAACATCTTGTATCTCGCAGCATCCAGAGAGTAAAGTAATCTTTTACACTGAAACTCTAACCTCTGCAACTGGTCAAGGTTTACTTGTGTAATATGAGTACAGTCCAGCAAAATATGTAATTTGTAATCTAAGTCTTGTGTAATGACGTGGTAAAACACGTGACAGGTCTGGAATCCTTTTTCTTACCTACGAGACAGAGTTTGTTCTATTTTTAGCGGTGCTGGAAAATTCTGTCTTGCCCATGGGCTGGGACAGCTCACACGAGCTTGAATTCTGTGTACCACTACGCGCTTCTTGAAATACGATGCGCCCGGCTTGGCGATTCCATACTTTATGCATTATTCTTTCATAGAAATGAATGGCCACATCGATAAAATTCAATCCAAGAAAGGTTATTCATTCTTTATAATCCCATTATAGCCTGTTTCAAGGTCTTAAAGTCGGACAAAGATACAAACTAGTCAATGTTTCACCGTGACAAACACTGTCGAGGAGGCCGCCATCTTGAAGACGTTATCAACTGACATTTGAAATGACGTTGACGTAACGTCACAATTAATGTCATACACGCGCTTTCTGTAGTCGTCTCAATACAAATTTTGTTCTTTAATATAAATTTGAATTAGAAAATCTAAAACTGCGGATTTGTCAATGACCTATTTTTTACTTGTCTGTTCACTACAGCAGCCATCAGGGTGACACGGTTGTACTACTTACAATTGTACACGTTCGCATGAAATAGGCCTATTAGTTCCCAGTTCAATTTGAAGTAAATATTATTGTAGGTAAGAAAAATAATCAATCATTGGTCTCCGATGCGGACAGGGAAATCCCAACCCTCGGGCACACGGGGTTTGTCGGAAACTCGGCAAGCCTCGTTTCCTACACACCCCGTATGCCCTCGGGTTGGGATTTCTCTGTCCGCATCGGAGACCAATGATAGATTCTATTTATCTGATACTGCCTGTTGTTCAAACAGCTGCATTTTGTTTTATTTTGAAGTGGGGGCAGTTGAGGAACGCGACACCCGATACCAAAAAACTCCTGACACTTGGCTTGAGGTCAGGTTGAGACGCGCCTTCCGTTCTGTATATTTAGATTGTCTGACGCAATACCGCGACATACTTGGGAGGATATGAAACCTCCGATTTAGACTCCTGTCATCAATCCTTCAATGAGAGTCTCATTGGGGTACTCTGAAATCAGGATTCAGTAAAATTTCAGACAAAAAAATCAGTATCAGTGTAATTTAAGGGCAAAAATCAGTATTTAGTAATTTTTTGGCCAAATCAGTGAAATTACATACCGCAACCGTTTTCTCTACCTCATGCCAAGGATGCATACTTTGAAAACTACTGACTTAGTATCATAAAACTCTTTTTATCACAAATTGATGCTTAACACATAGAAAGACAATTAAGACAGTTTTTCTGTGTATATATGATACAGATGCATTTTTATAAAGAAATGCATGCAATATATAACCTGGAAAAAAAAGCTTTTGCACATAAATTGTGCATCAGTTTGACAAAAAATGGTAACGGCATGTAATGTAGCAATCTATTAACTCTTGCAGGATAAGCAGGTCTAGTTTGTCATATTATGCCATTTTATCTACTGTACAAGAAGTCAATCTAAAATTAGTCCAAAATTTACTTTAATAAACACTGGTGACAGACCTTATTAAAGCATTGACTAAAATAGTCATTTTCGTCTTGTTATCAATCTTGTTATCAATCATTATGATGGTATTATACAGAGTCTCATGACTATATTTATATTAAAGGTGTATTCTGACATAATTGCAAATGCATCTTCCATGTACCCGTAGAATCACATAACATTTACATGCCTGTATAATTTAGACCCTCTCGAACCCCAATTTTATACCGGTAAAGCTGGGGTTTTCAGGGGAATACATTATTTCTTCATGCTATACATATCTGGAGTCCTTTAATGAAAAGTTGGATGTGAATTCGAGTAGTTTCTGACACTGCCAAATCTATTTTAGTGAAAAATACATAATTAAATCATCATTTATATCATTAAACATAGTGAAAATACCAAGAAACAGAAGTACATATTTTTGCATAGGCTTGTTAACCTAATGTGGCTAAGCTACTGACAGGGGACGCATCCGCGGTTTTAAAATTTGTGAGGTTAAGGTAAATGGGTACACCTGTCCCGGAAAAGACCAGGCCTCGAGGTTATAAAACTTTTTTCATGCTCAACTCAGCTGAGCATGAAATTTTTTCTGCTCATAAATTTTAAAATGCCAACAATTGTTGGCATTTTAATATTTATGAGTAGAAAAAATAGCCTTCTTGGCTTATCTGAGCCTGAAAAAATGCTGAATTTCTTCGTATTTTTATATTAATGAGCATTTTAAATTTCATGCTCAGCTGAGTTGAGCATGAAAAAAGTTTTATAACCTCGGGGCCAGGCCAAAATAATCCCTCTCAATAGAATCTGTTTAAAAGTTTCATATATAATATTTAGGTATAGTACATTACAAATCTTAAAAGAAAACGGGAGGTATATGGATTCATTTTCGAGCCATGGGGCCTTGACTATGAGGGTATGCAGGCACTTCTGACTAACAAAAAGTTGTAACTGCACATATTCAGTAGTTTTTATGACTTATTTCATATGTATCTCTATTTGCCACGCATATAAAACTGGCATGCATGTGACACAACTTTTCTTTGAAGTTACGATCATTGATTTTATTTAATTTCATATAACATGAAACTGGAATGGACTAATAACAATTTTCGCCGATTCCGGTAACCGCTAACCGTATGTGACGCCGCTAACCGGTAATTTTTTCACTCAAATTTCGCTAATCAATATTAGTCTGGGTGCCGGAACGAGAACCCGAAAAAATAGTCCGCACAAATGTTTGATGCAGATTCTTATTATTTAGGATGTCCTTAACCAGAAACAAAATGATGCCACCTTGGCATCCTTGGGGAAATCAAAATATTTAAGATGGCGTCCAAGATGGCCGCCGAGGGATAAATTCATAAAATCTTCTTAAATATAAGTGCTAGAAACATACTTTTGGCGGCTACATATAGGTTTTTGAGGTCGAGAAATCGATTAAGCATGTTAGAAATTATTTTAGACAAATCTCTTACAAAATGGCGGACAAGATGGCTGCCAAAACATAAAAAATCTCTATACCTTCTTTAGTATACGGGCTAGAAACATAATTTTGGTGTCTACATATGGGTTTTTAGGGCCAAGGAATTGTTTAACATATTGAAATTAACTTAAAAGCAAACCCGTTACACAAAATGGCGGACAAGATGGCGGACAAAGCAACGGTCACGGCACTAATTGTCGGAGAAATGCACTTTCCGATAGCAGAATTCTGGTTTGTGTATTAGAAACCCGAATGAATTTTGCATGTGTAAGATTGTTAAATATAAAAATTAAGTCATAAAAGTCCCATTCTAACAGTGTTTTAACAAGAGGGCCAAGATGGTTCACAAGAACCTAGTGCAGGCAAGGCCAGATAACCCGTTGACAAAGCTTTAGTCATTACAGAAAGCCGTTGTTACGAGTAACAATCTAAAGGTTACAAGAAATTTGTTATATTCTATAATCTATTTTACTTTCTTCAATTAAAATTCAGGTTAAGAAACTCTGATATATATTTGTTGGTTGCTTGCGTCGTTTAAAATTACAGCTCATGGTCGGCAATCAGTAAGTGGTGTGAGTGTCGGAGGTTCGTGCCATGCCAGATTTTTAGCATCTGGGCGGTATGGAAAATTTACATGTCAGACAAGATCATACTTACTTCAAAGCAGTAACAAATTTTGTAAATAGCTTTTGATTTTTTTTTTTTTTGTATTTTCCCAGTTCTTTCAAGTATAAAGGCGACAGTACTTCCCATGATTATAGACAGTTGACTACAAATTGTATATGCATATTTAAAATGTTTTAGCTTCAAAAGTGCATAATTGTCATGCCAGTTTGTGCAAGTATTCTTACCTGACTTATACTTAAACTTAAACTTAACTAAATCTTCCGAGCAATGCTACCGGAAAGATAATAGCATAAACTGGCTCCATAGATCCGTCAGCTTAGATCACCGTAACATTCAAACAGATTCTTCTCCAAAGCTGCTAGGCCGATCAAAATCACTTTTTGAGTTACTAGAGTAGTTGGCATAAGTACAGAAAACAGGGGGTTTGAATCCTATCTCTGACAGCAACTGAAAACGGCTATCTGTCGACTTAGCAAAAAATATGTACTCGTACCGGACTAGAATCAAGGATGGTCAAAAGACGGCACAAGGATAGATTTAGCCCGACCTTTCATAATAGTGCTATGCCAAAGACACAATGAGAATCTAACAACCCATTGCTCCAACGGCACAAAGGCTACTGGGATAATTTGGTATATAGCTATACTTCCATTTGTTTGAGAGAACGAAAATTGGTATGGATGCTTGCGTCCCAAGATGTCATCGTTTCATCTGAAAAGTCCTCTTCTCCTGAACCACTGAAGTACACATAAGTTGGTATTTTCATGTAATATTTCACATTCTTCAAAAGTTTTAAATATGTAAACGTTGGGTCACGTATGCCCCCAAACTCGGGGCACGTACTTTATAGAAACTGATCATAAATAAATGACTTTGCATTTGGAAAAGAAAACGTAGATCTACAAGTAGAGTTAGAACCATCTCTAAAAGGGATTTTCCAAAACTGCAATACAGTATCCTGGCAGATTAAAACTGTGTCGCCAAAAGTTGTTTATTCCTGCTTCTAGCCCATACGCTAACTAACCATATACTATAAGCGTAACACTGAGATAGTGTCAGCATAAAATCAAAGAAATGAAAGTGATTTTTATTAAGCTCCTGACAAAAGATCAAAGTAAAGATATTTTTTTCTGTTACGACTTGAATTGTTTCCTTCTGGGCTATTTACCCCTGCTTAAAGGCTAATGTACAGAAAAAGAAGTAAATCTATAAAGTCAGGGGAAAAAAGGACTTTTCTTACCAAACTTAAATCCAGCTAAGCAATCAAAGTAATAGAACCCTTTGTGCCAAGATAAAAATTTTGCCCCACTGCTTGGCTATTCGGGGTTCTACTGGTGCTTTTTTTTTTGCTCCAGGATTTCATTGGTGTTGTTTCGGAGGGATCTCCAGGTGGCGCAATACGTTGTTTCTGTCGAGTCCTCATATTTGATTCATCACAGGTTTTATCCGTGATTGATTTGCTGTCTATGATGATTCATTGATGGGTTGGGTACCCTTCATGCAGACCAAATGCTAACTAAATGTTTTGAACCACTGCAGAAGCAGAAGGCATGGGTTTGGTCCAAGTAAAACTAGTTAACTTCCCTTTTGGTTCCTCAATGTTACGTGTCCTTGTGTCCGCTTGTCTGTGGTCTTCTAGCAATATGGTTACCTTATAGCTGCCCAGTTTGCTTTCTGTTTTGTCCTATTTTAAACACTGATAAAAATAGGTAAAGTAAATGTTACTGTTATTTCCAGTTGGGGTAACTGAATGTCTGAGAGTGATGTTCATTCGATTTACTATGCTTGTCTTTCGCGACTTTTCGTCATTTTTGTATTTTGGTTTTGAGGGCGGAATGTGGGGTCTGATTGCATTAGTTCCTGATCTCTGTCTATCATTTTTCTTTACCAAAAGGTACATAAGGGAATTATGAACATAAAGAAGCCATTAAAAACGACATTCTTAAAATAATAATGTATTATCGAGCTGCCAATGTCTTTCGGTTGCGACTGAAATTTTCTAAACGGGGCTGTCTGCCCATACCTGGACTGGGCTCTTATGAATCATCATGGTCTCCTTGATAATAACACTATCAGATGCAAAATGAGGTCTTTATGACTTCGTTTTTTTTAAAATTCATAGATCTTATAATTTCAAAATTCAGGGTTAAAAAACTTACTAAAGCCTGAATTCTGCTATCAAAAAGTGCATTCTTAAGACATTCAGCTCCGTAATCGATGCTTCGTCCGCCATTTTGTCCGCCATTTTGTGTAAGTTAGTGCCTCAAAGTAAATTCTAACATGCTTTATGGATTCCTTGACCCCGAAAACCTATATGCAGACACCAAACTCATGTTTCTAGCCCGTATACTAAAGAAGATATGGAGATTTTACGCTTTGGCGGCCATCTTGTCCGCCATTTTGTCACTGATTTGTCTGAAATAATTTTTGACATTCTTAATCGATTCCTCGACCTCGAAAACCTATAAGTAGTCACCAAAAGTATGTTTCTAGCCCACATACTTTAGAAGATATTGAGGATTTTATCCCTTGGCAGCCATCTTGGACGCCATCTTGAATATTTTAATTTCCCCAAGGTGGCATCATTCAGTTTCAGTGTACGGACATGTTGGTGAACACATCTGTGCAAAAACAATTTGTGCGGACTATTTTTTTGGGTTGCACCCAAAATCTCCATTTGGCAACCAGACTATATATTTTTTGACCGATTTCGTTAATCACTTAGCAGAGGCGACGCCGCTAACCGGTAAAATTTCCTCTCAAATTTCGCTAATCAGTAATTGTTTTGGCCAAAAGTCGCTAATCAGTAAACCTCGTTGAGACCCTCTTCAATGGCGCAGTTAGACGCTGTCTGTTTTTCCTTAACGGGACCGAAACTATCCAGCTTGTGCTGCCGATTGTAAAGGAAAGAATTGGAGAGAGCTCTACATCACTAAAGTATGGTCGACGGGATTGTAAAAATGGCAACACAAATAACAAGGTAAATGAAAGCTTATCCGTATATCTGAGACATAGTTTTTTTTCCATAAGTATTTTTGTAGCCTTTTCCGGGCCTAGTCATGTTTGAGTCCTTATACAGTGTTTTTTTTCAAGATTGTAACACACTTTCGCCTCATCCTCTTTAAACAGACATAGCCAGATAATAAACTGCAGTTTCAGTTAATAATCATATCTTCCTGTTTTACGATTAAAATTCCCCTTAATGCTATCAGTATCTAATCAAACACACAAAAGGAATAAAATCGTATTTTAAAGAGTGTTGTCTCTAGTGTAGAATCTCGATCAGCCTGCACCTTGCTTCAGACTTGAACGCCGAATAAAATCGTATTTTAAAGAGTGTTGTCTCTAGTGTAGAATCTCGATCAGCCTGCACCTTGCTTCAGACTTGAACGCCTGAGCAAAAATAATATGAGCCGCGAAGTGAGAAAACCAACAATGTGGTTGTGCGCCTAGGGCAGACTCAGATCAGCCTGGGCATCAGCCCAGTCTCCTCAGACTCTTTGCTAAGCGTTTAAAGGGTAGCTAAGAGTTTAAGCTACCTTCATGCGGACAGCGAAGACTCTGATCAGACTGGGCGGATGCCCAAGCTGATCTGAGTCTGCGCTGGGCGCACAACTACATTGTTGGTTTTCCCACGTCGCGGCTCATATATAGACCAAGATCAGCTGTCCATTTTTGTGGTGGAAATATATGAACAAACAGCGTAGACCTTGATCATACTGCTCCTTACTTTAAACTTGAATACCTAAGCAAAAACCAGCGACCGAGACTATCCTTACTTGAGAGAAATAATTCAACAGTGGATAGGAGAGAGTCGGGTAACTTCGGACGGCGGGTAAATTCGGATAGTGACATTGTTTCCTGTATATGTCAGTTGTTTGGAATTGAAACAAAATTAACCAGGCAAACAGTGAAAATCCTGATGAGACGGCTCATTATGAGCCGTCTCATCTGGATATTCGCTGTTTGCCATGATATGTCCGAATTCACCCGCCTGTCCGAAGTTACCTGATTCTCCCCTACCTCAATCATGCTGCTCCTTATTTAAGAGCTCAACACCTGAGCAAAATAACATAGACCCAGATCAGATTGTTAAACAGGAATATCTGAGTAATCTGAGTAAATGTGAAGACCCAGATGATACTGCGTCTCAATTTAGACTTCGAGGGCTCAGTGCAAGACTGGTCTAACTCACTATTTTTCACAAATTCACTTTTTTGCAGTTTTGAAAACTTGATGGTCAAATACACATTCTTTGAAAATATTAAGATTCATGTTTTTGCAAAAAATACTTTTATTCCTAATTCAAAAATAGTCTAGGAGCCAAATGAGCCAAATCTTTAGCGCAAGACTAGTCTAACTACAATGAGACGAATTTGATTTTAAAGAGCATGCCATGGATAAACGGCTAAGTTTTCAGTTTTATAAATTTAGATACAAGTTCTTATGGTCTTAAACTGTATATAGGTCTAGGAACAGTCTTTTCTTAACACTTTGGTTAACAGTTTTTCGGTAGTAAAAAATGGAATCTTTCAATTTCAAAATATTTTCCTCATTTTTCTTAGTGCAAGATAAGTCTATCTTGAGATAGACTAGTATTGCGCTAAGAAAAAGTGGATTTGAAGTTAGACTAGTTTTGCACAAACAAAAAAAAAGTTTCATAAATTGTCCTTTTTAAATGTTTAAAGTTGTTAAATGGCTGTTTCATAGCTCATGCTTATTGAGTTTTTGCCTTCAAACTATAAAAATTGTTAAAATTTGTTTTATGATGACTTATATTTTGCATTTGAAAAAAAAGTCTATCTCAAGTTAGACCAGTCTTGCACTAAACTTTTCAGCACAAAAGTAGTCTAAGTCACAAAAATCTAATTTAACAAAAATAAATTAATAAAATTGAATAATGTTAGCATTTCTTCCCATATTTCATGTAAATGTGTCAAATTTCATGTTAATATTTTGTTTATGTACTGTAATAATCAGTTTTTTGCTTCTCCTGAAAAGTTTAAAAATATGGAGTTAGACTAGTCTTGCACTAAGCCCTCGACTTGAATTCCTGAGTGAATAGTGTAGACCAATATCAGACTGTTCCGTGCTTTGACTGATCATAACAACAGTGCATCATATTTCAGATCATCTTAGTTGGGCGCCGAAAATAGAACAGGGGAAAACCTACCTCATGGGCAACTCTTTTGCTGAATGACAAAGTCTTCCTGGTGTATAGTTCAAAGTCTCCTGGCACCACCGCTAGTAGGTGTTTCCTGATAGCTATCGTAGCCAATCACAGAAGTGGTTAAGGAGAAAAAAAATACCCTCCCAAGTCTTGTGGTGAAATACTCGTTAACTTCAAATGGGGAGCGTGAACTAATTGTTTCTCTCATAGACTTCTATAGTGACCCTACTGCCTGTGACAGTGTGCCTCCCTTTATACACTGTTACTTCACTATCCAGATTTGCTCTAATTTCAATCTAAAATGTTAATCAATAAGATAAGATTGGAAAAACACCACCTTACCCTGCACTTTCTAGCCCTACAGGATGTTGATAGCCAGCTTTCAACCTCATTAGCATTATTAACTAATTTAAGAGCACCATGTGACTATAATAGTCCAGAGCTTCCCGGCACCTTTTTGAATTTCGCGGTTCCCAGAAACCCTGCACCTTTTTGAATTTCGCGGTTCCCAAAAGGAATTGGTTCCCGGTGCCCTAAATAGCAGAGCGCGTCTTGTTTCTGACCAGAGGGGAAAATAAGCTTTTACGAAGAAAACGTATATAAAGTCTCTTAGTAATAGTCCAGGGGCATATGTCGTAAAAAAGGGGTCCCGTGAACATGAATGTTAATTTTATGTCTTTATCATAGTCACTTAGGACAGACTTTTAGAAGGTGAAAAATGGTTGTTGCCATTTTTTCTTTCATCATTTTACCGAGAAAATAGCCAAAGTAGTGGGTGGGGTAACACTGACCCAATACAGCACCCAGATGTAACAAATGATTTGTAGAAAATGTTTTATGTCATAAATATGCCTTTTTGAATATTCTAATACATAAAAAACAAAATGTAGTCCTTAAATATTGGTCAACTGTTATGATATATATGTAACGTATATAACTGTGACAAAAAATTCGAATGAACTATGAGAATTATACCAAATTCATTGGAATGAAGTTTATTCATGTGGTCCTTAATGAGCATAAGATATCACTTGTCTTTGAATCATGCTCCTCTTACCTTTGAAATAATTTCTTGGTAATTTTGAATCAGTTAGATTGCAGTTGGCAGTTATAATATCAGCTGATGACAGAATGTAAATAAATTCTTAAGAATTCCCAAAATACTATTAAAGAAGAGCTCACGTCGATTGAAAACTGTATTATGTCTTAAGAAGAAAAAGGTACGTGTAAGCATTAAAGGCGCCATTCTAACATTCACTCTCTTATAATAATATTGGTGTTTTATCAAAAAGGCACCCAGACAGTAACATTACGTTACATAAATGTAATTTATCCAAAGCTTAATAGTCCAGGGTCGTGTGCAAAACAAGTGGGATCCTGTAGGCATAACTGTTAATTTTATGCCCCCCCCCCCCCCCCCCCCATCATAGTCATCAAATCAAGGGCAGGCTCTTTGAAGCTCAAAAATAGTTGTTGCCACATTATATTTTTGTGTTTTACCTAGAAACTGGTCAACGTAGTGGGTGGATAACATTAGACTTTACAGCAGCAAGCTGTTACCTACATGTGAAATGTATGGAACAATTAAATTTATAAATACGACTTTTTAAATATACTGATATATAAAAACATACTGAAATATTTTAAAAAGATTAGTTATCCGTCGCGCAAGACCTGTAACGTATATCACCTTTACTAAAAGTTAATGATAATAAAAAAAAATAATAAAAAAACATGATCTGAATAGATGGCTGGAATGAATTTAGGATGTGATGTTTTTAATACAGTCTGTCTCTTCTGCTTGTATCATGCCCATCTTTGAAATAACTGTTTGTGTATTTTGAATTATTTACGTTGCAGTTAGCTGTGGCATTGCCTGCTGAAGAAAGAATGCATTTTTTTTTTCTTAGGAATTTCCCCTAGATTGACAACAGTTTCTCACTGTAGCTGATGTAGCCCTTCAGTGTAATATATTTAACGTCTTAAGTTCACAGATGTACGTCTTACCGTGAGGAAACACCAATGCTATATGTCTTCAAACCATGATAATATGGGGTTATACTGTACTTGAAAGGCAATGTAACAGTAACATTACGTTACATGTTTGTATTTTATCAGGGATAAATTTTTAATGGAGAAAACTGTTTTCAGAGGCTCAAATCTCAGATGTCAGAGAACATTTTACTTATCGCTTAGGTTGCAAAGTTTGCTATTTAATACATACAAGAACTCAGCAAGATTATAGATCTTTACATCTGAAGCATGTAGAACTTTCTTAACATTTACATTGACTTATAGCAACGTCACAAAACTAATCATTTGAAATTACGTGCGACAAGGAAATTATGTGTAAGTTGATAGTAGACATATGTGATTTACTATATAGGTGAAAGCTATTTCCCTACCTGTGCTGTCGACCTAGCCAATCAGACAACATATATGCAAAAGAGCCTGTCAGCTAAGGCAATTGACAGAAGTATTGGCTCAGTCGACCGTTATTAACACCCTTATTGCTATGATGTCGATTGCATTCTCATTCAACAACCCTTTGCACAATACTGCCTCATAAGCGAGTTTGTGTCAATCCCATTATTGTAACTCACATGATGATTGTAATCAATGTTACCCATTTGTGATGCTCCCATCGGTTACACTGCAACATATTATTGTCACTGTGACAATGTACAATGAAAAAAAATGTTTTAATGAAACACAGACTGTCTTGTTATCGGTCTGTTATTGACATGTATCGCTGATTGTAACATTACCAAGATTTATTTGGTAAGAAAATGCAGCTTTATGACGCCGATAATATCAATACAACAACCGAAGAAATATACATATTGACAGTTAAATGAACAAACTTAAATTCGTCTATCATAACATTAAGTTGTTTGTGATAACTTATCAGAACACAGACAGGGGGTTGTGGTGTCCAGAATCACCTGACCATGTATTGAAAATATCTGAACAAGAATCATGCAGAATAGCAGAAACATCTAATAAACAAGAAGCCTACATCCGTGATTACTGGTAGCAATATCGTAATATTGTCAGAGTCAATGAAATCATTTGAAAATCAGGTAAAAATGTTATTTCATTATGCATTACTTGTATCACCGTCTTGTTGTGGCACTGTGGAGTTAGTCCGTGTGACAATGGAGATGATCAAAACAAAGGACTCTAACAACAACAACAACATTACTTGTATCGTTCGCTTATTTGTTATTTAAAACTAATATGTTACTGTTTGAGCATACTCAGTAACTGGTTATATTCGTTACTCGTTCCGTTTTCCTTCTCTTTCTTTTGATTATCGTGTTGTAAAGTAAAATTATGATGCAATAAATTATTAAGAACGACTGGGATTCGCCAAGATATAACTGAGCAGATATATCCTACACCAAAATACTCTGTCATCTTTACTTGCCATTTCGTTATGTGGCTTAGAACTCTGTTGAACTCTGTTCCTCAAAAAATAAATAAATAAATAAATCGTTAACTCACAAGTAAGCATAGGTTCCATGCTGAATTATTTCTTTAAGACTCTGTTGTACATAATCATACCAGTAAGAAAAAGGAAAAACAGTATCGAAATAAAAATAATCATTGAACAAAGTTTGTGTATAAATGTATTTCTATACTGCTGTTATACCCCTTGACACCAATTTCTTTTTTTCTTTGCCTTCTGCTTATAATAACTGTCTATGACGCTGTACTCTTAAGATCCCAGCTGGTACATAACCGTTATGAACTATATACATAGACCAGACATAGCTATGTAATAAACTACTATGCAACATTTTGACCCGGGGTTTGTTTCTCGACTTAAACTGAACAATAATGTTCCCCTTGGTCACGTAAATTACGTTATAGTCTTAAGAATGTATCTGCTGTCAGCAAATGTCCGCGTTAGCTTTTTTAGATATAAGTGTGACTTCACTTTTCATTGATCAGGTTACATTTCTGTTTTAGTGTCTTTTAATTTGTACATTCAACGTACCAGATCTTTTCAATAATATTTTGAATATATGATAAATGGTAACGTTTAACGTACCCGGACAATCGTCGATCATGTTTCACCTGTATTAAACTTACTATATCACTTTATTTGGCGCCTTTATACATATCAAATACGGGTTTATAATTTCAGATTTTTTTTCTTTAAAACAATAATTCTTTGCTTAGCAGTTTTGTTTTATATCCAGAGATATCATGTATGTTACTGTTTCATGAATCGTAAAATTGAGTAGCTAGGCGATAAAATCAATAACATTTTTGGTTTATGCTATAACAAATATGCAAACAGAAAATCCTGGTGTGCGTGTTCAGCATTTGTCTGGTCTTTATTTATTACAGTTTGAAATATTCTTAGTTTCGTCACGTATAAAACACACCTCATGAAGCCCTTAAACTATTTGGTGATAAGGCTAATGCTCCAAGTAAACAGTATTCTTGAAGAGCTACCAGGATATTATATTTATAATTGTTCTATGAGAGACAATGAAGTAATTCTGGAAGTTGTATTATAATGGACTATGTTTAAATTAAAGTTATTTACGTTACTAATCGTGAAAGTTAATGGCGAAAAATCAAACTAAGCTGCATTTTCTAATACTGACAGATGATTATATAAAAAAAACTAAGAATGAAAATAAAACATGAGGAGCCTACCTTGACATTACATGATTTTTACGAAAATACGCATAGGTAACGTATATAATCGATCGTTACGCCCCAAGAGTCACTAGAAAAAAATGGCAACATGTGTTTTTCCATTGTGTACCCACGACTGATGAAGTCAATATATGTTGCCAAAAATTAACACGAATGTTCACGGGAACGACATATGCCCCCGGACTATAATAACTGTTTGGCATATCGGCGGATTCCTTGAGTATTTCAAGTAGATATACGACTTTGGAACAGGAACATTTTAGGATAAATTGGATATTATTCTCAGGTCAATACGGACATATGACTGTGTTTCGTATACGTCATGTCATACTTAATTTTTGACAGACGCCTGCAAAATTCCAAGCGCCACAAACTCAGTTTAGTTGTCCGATAGAGAAGTTATGGATTTTTTAACCCTGACCAGAACTGAACCCTTAATCGCAGGTCCTTGGCTATAACGACTGAGCTAGTCAGGACGGCCATGAACTCAGGTTCATGTGTGTGAGAGCTTTGTCTTTATAAAGAAGGGTGGTTTTAGGAAGCAATTTAGTGGCACATATCTTTTTTCTTTTTATTCGAGATATTATCTTTATTTAAACTAATCCCTATTAGATTGATTTCAACAATACTAAACTGATTTTACTGACAATTCATTTATGTATACATTTCTGTTAGCACATGGCAGAAAAAAAAACGCAATACCCTTAACCTTTTTAAGTCCAATCTAAGCCTTAATGTTTGTCCTGAAAAAGCTGATAAAGTGTCATTTAAACGTGTAAACTGATATTTGTGTCATTCAAACGTGTCAACTTCCCCGTTACATTTTTATGCCCCCGCCATTTTTAATGGGGGGGGGGGGCATATAGTATCACCGCTGTCCATATGTACGTCCTGTCCTGTACGTCCTGTCCTGTCCTACAGGCACGTCACTTACGAAGTGATTTCCGTTCGATATCTTTTGAAAACATTGGTGTATTGCATTCATATTTTATACACAGTTATTAATCATAAACTACAGGTCAAGTTTAATTTAGGGTAAAATCTGTCTATTATTGTGGGAGTTATGGCCCTTTTTCGACTTCATTTTGTATAAAAAAAAGTTTCCGTTCATTATCTTTGGAAAACATCGGTGTATTGAATTCATATTTTCTACACAGGTATATTATCATAAAATACAGGTCAAGTTCGATTTAGGGTAAAATCCGTCTATTATTGTGGGAGTTATGGCCCTTTTTCGACTTCATTTTGTAAAAAAAAGATGGTTTCCGTTCGTTATCTTTTGAAAAGATTAATGTATTGGATTCATATTTTATACACAGATATATAATTTTAAGATACAGGACAAATTTAATTTAGGGTAAAATCCGCCAATTACTTTTGGAGTTATGGCCCTTTTTCAACTTCATTCAGAAAAAAATGGTTTCCGTTTGCTGGGTTTTGAAAAGTTACACAGTCATGACTGCCCCCCTCCCCCCCCTCCCCCCCCCCCCCCACCCAACCCCACAACCGCAGACACATGCGCGCACACACACTTCTCTTGGTCCGAGAAGGACAATACACCTGCCTAAGGAAAACAATAAAACGTGTACCACACAAGTCTGCCCTTGTGAACCTAGTTATCCTACAAATTCCAGTACCTTAAACAAGGCACTGTCTTACTAAGGGCACTAGGCGGGGCATCCGTGTCCTATGGACACATTCTAGTTTTTATGGTTAGAATAATTTTTTGCAGACTCAAATAACTAAGGATGGTATTTACCTAGTTCTATAATATAAAACTTGTCACTCTCCTATTTAATATTTCATTTAATTATTCCTATTATTTTGACATTTTCATTTCTACTTTCATTTTCATTTCTTGGGTAATCAATGAAAGTAAATATGTAAATATCAGCATAAAAACATGAAATACCCAATATCTCATATTATGGGAGTAGTATTTAAACCGAAAGTCATTGGACACTTATCAATCGGCTAAAGTGAAACAGTGGGTGCCTAGATCAGACTTCTTAAATACCTCGACAGATAGTGTAGAATGCTCCTTGTTTTAAGCAGTAATACCTGAGGACATGGTGTTATAGATAGGGATACGTACATGAACAAACAGTGTGGACCAAGATTAAACCTCTTCCATGCGTCTAAGCACAGGCGCTTGAAGTTCTATGCTATGAAACATATTTCAATGCCGCTAAACATCTAGGCTATGAGCCATTTTCTTATGAAAAGGCCTACAGACTGCGTCAAGTATAAAGGGTTTTAGGGCTTTTTTGAGCATAGAACTTCAAGCGCCTGTGGTCTAAGCAAGTAGGGATCCGCACGAGGGTCGGTCTAATCACCCCACGACACCCCAAGACACCCCACGACACCCCATGACACCCCACGACACCCCACGGTACCAATTTATTGATAAATATCTTCCATAAAAAGGTGTTAAACATTATTCTATATATTAGTTACTAAAATATAGTATGTTTTACATAGACATTCAAATTATTTCATGGGGTGATCGGGTCGGACGATGGTGCGGGGTAACTTTCAATGCTACTAATTTGGATAGGGAGGACAGGGGCCAGCTGTGCTTGCAGTAGGTGCGGGATGCGATTTGTATATGTCTTGGAAAACGGTTCAGTATATATTAATGAAATACTCTCAAATAGGGTTAAACTCAAACCATCAGAGGGGGTGGTTGGGAGGTGCGATGGTGCTGGGTACGACTTACAGTGCCAGGGCGTCCTACTGATAACAGTAGGGCAAGGGCCTACTGTGCTAGCAGTAGGTGCGGTTGGGGGTTGTTTGGATATTTTTCTCTCATCTATCATTTCTTTTCTCTTCTTTCTCCCTTTCTTTTGGAGAGCGGCCCGATATCTATAGACTGAAATACTGTCTCAAAGGGCCGTTAAACCCAAACCAACCAACCAAACCATCAGTTTAGTGTCTCAGTTTACAGCGTTTATTACAAGATATATTAATTGAGAAGAATAACTGAAAAGAAATTTTCCTTTCAATTTTATCATTTATCCATTTAATCTTCAACTTATGAAACATTGTATACAGCATAAATTGGCCAATTATTGGAAATTAAAAACGTACACTGATATTGCATAAAGCTAAATGTGAGTATATGTATTTTGTCATAATATAGCATCTGTTGGCAATTTCGAATGTGCAAGTTTACACAGCGGGCACAGTGCTTTCGTGTAGCGTTGCGTCGACGTTTGTTCACCGTCATTACGCTGAAACAACGATGAAACGACGTTAATTGTTGTAAATATCTTTGTATCCTCATGGGCGTATGGCCTATTGGATTTCGAAAAATACAGAATACTTTATTAAGCATTAAACACAGCCGGGCCGGGTAGCGCAATCGGTAGGGCACCTGACTCGTAAGTCAGAGGTCCTGGGTTCGAATCCCGGTCTGGCCACATACTTTCGTTTCTCCTTCCGCTGATTCAAGAAGGGCAGTTGTCAGTCACTGGCGAAAGTATGTGCACTTAGTACTGGTTAACCGCTTAGGAGGTCTAAGCCTGCCCAGGAATAGTGTGGTTAGGTTAACTGACCGTCCCGACATGACATGACCTTAGTTGTTTACCGTGGACGTTAAGCATCAAATCAACCAACCAAAAAGCATTAAACACACTGTTTATAGCTTACAAAAGCAAAAGTCAGATGAACATAAAGAATATTCCTGCGAATAACAATATATCTAAATGTACGACGATAAATTCTTACATATGCTAACCAAACAACATTTTGATAAATAACGCTATTACATATATTACACCGTTCATTAATGTCTGTATTTTCAGTTTCGGGCATAAAATGATATTTTTTTAATTCTGAAAGCATTTATTTTTCAAAGGTTATTATGAATTATGCTGCCATTGTTTACTATATGTTGACCATATATGTTATGTGTACACATGGACCAAATGGTCTATTGTATTTCTTGAATAAACTATATATATTCCAGAGGCTCATGAATTACTCACGTGGTTTAACATAAGCCTCTGATATATTCATATTTGGATGAAAACTCGGAGGATTTTGGTAATTGCAGAAGATTTGGATGGACTTTTATGGAATGTCGTTTCCATAATTCGATTTATGGATATCCATTATTCGAATTATAGAAATCCATAATTCGAATTATGGATATCAATAAATAATTATGGATATCTATAAATTACAGATATCATTAATTCGAAGAATGGATATCCATAATTCGAAATTATGTATATCAGGTTATATAGGGAATAAATAGTAAAACGGCAGCCCACAGATTTTAGGACTCGTTTGTTTTGTGCTACCGAGGAATAAATAAAACAGTTTTTAGATAAAATGTGTTTGAGAAATGAATATGCAATTAAAAAAACTCTAATGAAATTATTTTTTTTCTCGTACAGTAAGCACGGATTCGATTAATTATTGACACGCGTCATCGATTATTGATATGTGTGATTACGTTAGCATTTAACAATAATCAATAAACACATGCCTGCCGATTAATCAGCGGCACGCGGCATCGATTGTTGATATAAGCGATTATGTTAGGTGTGATATTTAGCAACAATCAAGAAATACACGCCCGTCGTCTTTAATCCTCCAAGATTCTTTGTGGATTATATAGTCCAACTCTGAGAGTAGATTCTGATCAGACAGCCCGGAGAAATCATTAAATGTTAAATACATGTATGTTGAGTCAAAATTGAAAACATAAACACTGTCTGATCATAGTAGTCAATGTTCACATGAGTCTTCCATGATAGATCCGCGCAACGAATGAATAAATAACCAAATATGAACTCAGGAATGACGTCCTTGCGATCTTTTTATGCTAGCTGTGCTAGTACTGAGTTATTTTGTATCGGTCTTTTCTTAACGAGATCAGTATGATCAGTTTTAATAAGACCACAAAACAGAATTATCTCTTTTGTTCAAATCAGATCACTGAAAGTAAAATGAACACCCTATCAGAATATTTCGTTTTACAATTGCTACTCATCTCATCCTATCAGACCTGGCCTGGTTATCACACCACCCTACTGGGACGCCGAGATAAGCATATATCATTACCACTAGTTTATCCGATGTTTGTTTGAAAACTTTCATAATTATGTGCAACACATTACCATAATAGGAGCAGTATGAACTTTTTTTTCAGACCCAATGAGTGTAAGACACGCCCAGCTAATAACATAACATAACATAACATAACATAATTTTATTCAGCATTAAACATTGTACAATGTTTATAGCCTACAAACTGAAGTAATGAGAAACACATTTACAGAGAAGCAAATTGTACATGTGAATGACAAAGTTATTAGAGACCAAAGAAAAATGAAAAAGTACATGTATATGTAGTACATAAGCATGCTGGAGTTAGACATAAAACTCAGTACAATCTCAAATGATGTGTACTCTGAAGAGCCTATTTGCAGGAATGTACATAACTTAGTTATGGAATTGAGACTAGACAGTATTTCGAAGTTTATCGGCAAAATATATGAATTTAGATAAATTCAACATGGTCCTTTTGGATTCAGATGACATTAAATTATCGAATTTGATTAAGCTTGGCCAATGGCAGTAATAGGGTGAGAGGTATTTGCGTCTTAAGTCAATGAATTTGGGGCAAACTAGCAAAAAGTGATATTCACTTTCTATTGCGTTTAAGTTACAAAATTGGCATTTCCTATTTTCTCGTGGGATATGTTCATATCTTCCCCTTTCAATAGCCAGGTTATGTGCTGACACTCGGAACTTGCATAACGCGATTCTGAATTTTCTATCTAATATAGAATCGAGGTATTTTTCTAGTACTAACGCGTGTTTAAATCTACAATATGAGCTTAGTCTTTGCGAGTTATTTATTTCGGTATGCCAACTTTGGCGATAAGCATCAAGAATGCGCTGCTTAATAACTGAAAGGGGGACCAGATTCGCATTCTGGTTAAGCCAAACATCAGATAAACCATGCGTGTCCAGAATCTGCTTTATTTGCCATGCCCAATTGATACCTCCATAAGTGATATTGTTGTCCGCATCTGTTTTTATCATGTTATATGTCATTTTGATAAGATTGTTGTCATCTGTATTTAATATTTTAAGCCAGTATCGAACCATATTTATTTTTCTGAATACCTGTAGCGGAACCCGCCCAAGTTCTCCATATAAGCAGTTTAAGTTCGTTGATTGCCTTACATATAAAATCTTTCTACAAAATTTTGTGTGAACGAGCTCTACATCCTTCGCTTCATGACCTCCCCATATTTCTGAGCAGTAGTTCAAAACAGTGCCAACTAGCGCATCAAACAGTTTACATTTCTGAAAGGTTGAGATCTCTACTTGCGTGAATACAGAAAATAATTTGTGTAGAGCAAAAGAGGCATGGTCAGCTATACATTTTTGAGTGCGATGCCAGTTACCATTTTTAAAAAGGTACACGCCGAGGTATTTAAAGGATGTAACAACTTCAAGTTTAGTATTGTTTAAATAAAAATCATAACTTGTGTGTCGACCTTTTTCGAAGATCATAGTTTTTGTTTTGGTGGTATTTATCTTCAAGCCCCATGCTTTACAGTAATTTTCAATGTCAACTAACATCGCTTGTAGAGTTTCTGGAGATTTCGCAAAAACGACTTGGTCGTCCGCGTAAAGGAGGAGAAAAAGTTTTATATCCTCAACTGTGAAAATTCCGTCTAAATTAGAATTAATACATTGATTCAAGTCATTGATGAACATCATAAATATCATTGGAGAACTCGGATCTCCTTGTTTTACACCGAGATGTGAGTCGATAAATTCAGAGTAACAATGTTTGTATCTTATACAAGATTTCACTACAGAGTACATTGCTTGTACACTGGTTGGGAGCGCACAGTACATGTGCACCGTTGTCCGATGTGTATAGTGGGCAAATCTTTGTCCGTTGTTATGACCTTCAGGGTGTGTTTGTGTGAAATGTGTTTTCTTTTATTGTTTGGATGTAAACCACTTGGTAAGAGTGTTTTCTCTATTTATGTTTTCCATTATGGTCATATTTGGAGATGGCTAGATGTTGCTTTCTTTGCTCTAAATTCGTATTTTCATCTGCAAATCACTGGTGTTTGTAATCAGATCACGTCACGTGTAACCAGAAAATCGGCCGAGTTAGCGTTTTAATTCGAAAAAAATGTTAGTTAGTCCCTTTTTAAGATAGATTAATGATCTATTAAGAGATTTACCCATGATAAGTATCCTTTAAGTACGGGACGAATCCACAAGACAAGCAAAGCTGAGCATCCCCAAATTTTTCTGACTGTATGGGATGTCTCACTGACAATCGGTTTTACGACCCACGATACAGAATAGTGTTTGACCCCTCTTTTGTTTTCTTTGAAAATAATTGCCCTTACCTAGCATGATATCTAACAAGATTAATTAATCCTGAACCTAAATACACCTTAAAATATTTCTAAAGAAAACACGGTTGTTTCATACAGAATTGATGGCAAAATTTGAAGAAATGGTACCGGCGCAGATTTCGAAATCGAAATTTGAGTAGTGATTTTCTCAAATTAAATGTGAAAATAAAGCATATCATAACAATTTACAGAAAATTAAGGTGACATATCGAAAAGATCTGTATTGAGGTTTGTCGAGCAAGCTGTTCTACCTACACTCAATGATTTTAAAACACAAAAATAAACAATTTTGAAACTTACCCGACATATTGGGACAAAGATGCGTCCACTATACACATCGGGACAACCGGTCACTTGTACTGTACGCTCCCACCCAGTGTGTAAGGCTCTAACAAGCTTACTGCTTACATTTTCCATGATAAGTTTTTGCCATAGTTTGATTCTGTCGATGTTGTCAAATGCTTTCTCAAAGTCAATGAAAACGCAGTACAATTTTTCTTTCGAATTTAGCACTTTAGCGATAATGGAGTGCAGGATAAAAATGCAATCAATGGTAGATTTTCCCTTCTGGAAGCCAAACTGGTTTTTACTTAGACCGTCATATTTATCTGCCCATATATTTAACCTATTAAGCAATATTTGTGAGTATATTTTTGATAAACAATTACTGATGGTGATACCTCTATAATTTTTTGCTAAATTAGGGTCTCCGCTTTTAAAAATTGGTGTTATAATGCCACGTCCCCATGATTCCGGGTATTCACCTGAATTAAAAATTTGGTTTATTATTTTTAACAGAAAAGGTGAAGTAATGTCAAATGATGATTTGATTGCCTCTGAACAAATATTGTCCAGACCATATGAGGAATTATTCTTTTGATGGAATGTCGCTTTTTTCAGTTCTTCTAAATTAATATCAGAGTTCAACTCAGGGTCAAAAATATTTTCATTTAAGGGGACATCACCGTTTATTGTTTGTCTGTCATTGTTGCTGGAATACATACCTCGAAAATGTTCAAACAGATCCTCTATCTTAAGATTTTCTCCTTTATTATTTGTTTTGTTTTTACGGAGAGAATTTATTTTTTTCCAAAATTTTTTGGGTTGTTTTTTCGCCTCGTCATTAAGCTTTCGTCCTTCGTTAAGCTTATGTAATCTTTTAGCTTTATGTTTGATTCTGTTGTATTTTGTACGATTCCTGATAAAGTTTTGTCTGTTAATGTCGTTTTTATGTTTTAGAAAAACGTTTCGTGCTTTTGTGAAATCTTTTTTGGCATTTTTGCACTCAATATTAAACCATGGAGAGCATTTTGTATTGTCATATTTCGTCGTACTCTCCTGCGTTTTCACAGTTTTACCGAATATCTTCATCGAATTTTCAGCGAGATAATTGCTAAAACATTCTACCTTTTCGTTTATGGTGCTATTGGTATCATTAATAGCTTGCAGCCTATCCGAGGTTTCTGCTAAAAGTTGCTGAAAAAGAGGTTCTTTGGCACTGTCCCAAAATATTCTACTTTCACTTACGTTGATATTTTCGTTGTTAACGTTACGTTCAGGATTTGAGTGAGCAAAACTGAAAAATAGTGGAGCATGATCTGAGAATTCATTCGGAGCTAAAACTTGAAATTTATCAACCGAATCCAGCGCGTTGCTGTGTAATAAAAGATAATCAACGGTGCTCATACCTTGGCTCGCATAGTAGGTTATCTCCCCTACACCATAATCTTCACCTAAGCGACCATTCGCAATAACAAAGCCTGAGCTTTTACATAGGTCTAGTAGTTTTCGGCCATGTGAATCTAAAATATGATCCTTATTGATTCGTATTGGTATATGTGATGTATCAGCGATAAGGTCATCATTTTCGAGATATTTGTCAAAATCTAGACTATCGGAAAAATTAGATGTCCGACCGTTCATATCACCTGTGACGTAGACTTTACCGGAAGTAGAGTATGATTCTATTCCTAATTCGATTTCGTCCCAGAAATTAGCATCAATGGCATTAAGGACTTTAGAATCAGACGGAGGGATATAGACATTACAAATAAACACATCCTCTTTAAATGTGAACAAGTCGGACGAAAGTTTTATCCATACTATGCCAATCGGATTTTTTTCAATAATTTTCAATCTACTTTTAAGGTGATTTTTTGCATAAATTGATATGCCGCCACTATGACGACCCTTCACTGAACCGGGAGTTTTGTTTCCATATAAATGTTCACAAAAGTAACCATTAATGTCTAAGTTCATAGTCGTTTTACTACTAATCCATGTTTCAGATAATAACAGTATATCAAAGTCATTCACATATTCAAGGAAGTCGGTATCAGTAAGTTTTCTACATAGTCCGTTAACATTCCACGAGAGAAGTCTTAGTTGCTCCCCTTGACCCCCTCAGGGGTCTTCAGTGGTCATTGGCTCATCAGATCTGTATAACTGACCATTGATGTACAGTTTGTCTTTCACGAGTTTGACTGTGTTACCTTTAGCCCTTTCCTGTGCCATGACCGCGGAGAGAGATTTTCTAGTCTCGCGCATCTGTTTCGGCCACTGCGCCCCAATACCAATGTTTGCTGCTTTCAAATTGTCGGCCAGCTCAAAAGATTTATTTCGCACAAGTTCACGCTCTTTATAATGATGAAATTTGGCCACTATGGGCCGAACTTTTCCTCGAGCAGGAAAACCAACCCTGTGGACACGGTCGAAGACGAGGTTCCCGGCTTGTTGAAGCTGCAGCTTATCCCCTATCAGACGCTTTATCAAGAGTTCACAATTCTCATTTTCTTCTTCGGGTAACCCGTAAAACATGAGGTTATCCCGCATAGATCTATATTCAAGATCATTTATTTTAGATTCCAGGTTGGACTTGTCCTTGTCAAGAGACGCGGCCTTTTTCTCTAAGGAGTTACACGTAGATTTAAGTGTCTTTAATTTTGACTTTGCGTCTTCGAGCTCCTTTTTGTGGTCATCGTGTTGATTACTAATGAAGGAACAGGAGTTTTCAACTGACGATAGGCGACTGTCAATGCTGCTTACATTAGACTCTAACTCTTTGATTTTACCACAAATCTGGTTTACAGTTTTTTCAATGCTTTCAATTTTTGACACTTGTGTCTTTATGGCTTTTACATCGTTTATTAGACCTGACGCCCATTCCGGAGGCTGATTGTTCACCATAGCAGGCATCGACGGCATCGTGGGCGACTGCGAGGGATTTGGGTAGGCACTCTGAATACTGAACGGAAAACCTCCAAAAGGCTGTGAAAATGCCATATTTGGGATATACGCAGTGTAAGCAGTATTAGCAAAGTTATAACCCGTACTATATTGTTTACATGGGCTACTCACAACACTTCCATTCACAAATTTTTCGTCATTAGCTTTGTCATTGTTAGTAGGTCGCTCACCGTTACAACTCACGCTGCCCGATTTACCTGGGCGCTCATTATCGTTCAATGGAGAAGTAGCAGGGCGTTTTGTTTTTCGCTTTTTTCTCTGCTTTGAATCAGTTTTACGCCCAGATTCACCACTCGACATCAAGTCTAGACATTTATATTCCAGTATATCTAAGTTTCATGCCACTAAATGCTGTTTTTGCTATTTTAATCCATATATTTTAGAGAACTCCAAAAATGCATTTCTCACTACAAGTCACGTGATTACTCATGCAGTTCCATTCCCAGCTGCAATTTAACAAAAAAAATGCTTTAGTAAATTGATAGCCGAAATATAACATTACTATTCGACTCAGATTTGTATATAGTACACTGGTACAAAATTTCAGCACTGAATTTAGTAGGTGGTGGTTATTTCACCTTACAGTCAGGATGTCTTTAAAAAAGAGAGAGTATTTATCAAAAATATAAGGAATAACTAATGCTATTGTTCTTAACATCTACTTTTTAATGAAAATACACATATACTTTGGTGACGTGGGGTGTCGTGTGGTGTCATAGGGTGTCGTGGGGTGTCATTGGGTGTCGTGGGGTGTTTAGACTCACCGTCCGCACGACCGTCTTGCCAATAGGGGTGCTAATAAGCACGACCGTTGTGCTGACATCCTCAAAAATGGATGATTCGGAAGAAATCAAAATCTTAAAGTCGAAGTATCCATTCTTGTTCGATGATAAGGTGCTATTTCCATTCGAGTTAGGTGGATCATTCATTCCTTTAAAGATAAAACTTTGTAATGGCCAATATAATTATTCCTTCAGCGAGGCAGACGTGGTGGTGAGGGCCTATCACGGGCCAGCGACTCAAGTTAGAAATGCTGTGACGGATGGATATATTTTTATGGGAGTAATTTCTGGAGTGATAAATGGCCAATCTGACCATATTAAAAAACTAGGACATTTCTTTACTGCCAGAGGTAAGTTTAGTAGTAATTGCACTTAACGGAAAGGAGTGTCTCCTCCAGAAGGAAGTGTCTCCGGGTACGGTACCGTATCCCTAGACCCTGGGTCTCCAGGTACGGAACCGTACCCCGAGACTCTGGGTCTCCGGGTACGGAACCGTACCTGGAGACAGTCCTATGAGGATTGGCTCCGGGTACGGCAGTCAGTTTCCAATACTATGTATAAAGTGTTTTTACCCATTAAATATATATTTAATCCAGCAATAAAATTACTTCTTGCAAAAATTTTATGAAGTCGCCATCTTGCTAGGAAAAATGATATGGTAAGTCAGTCATTTGCGTTATTTTGACTGATGTACATGTTTGTGAAGTGCGAAAAACACGGCCGAGGTGTCTTATTTGATCGCCCGCTAATTGCGCACCGACACTGATTTCTGAAGAGTGCAAACAACTATCATCTCGTTATAATCTGTACAAACTGGCATTAACATTTATTAAAAAGAATCTTTAAATAATTCTGCGATATGCAATGTAGACCCAAAACAGACGCCTAAAACGTATTCAGCGTTCTTGAATATGCCTTTCAGGGAAATGAAATACTGCCATCAAACGGTTTGAACACATAATGTCATATGCGCCAAGTAAAGTTCTCCAAGTGTTGTTGACCATCTCAATTAGGGGTGGGTATCCCCACTGAAAACCGTATCGCGATATATCACGATACACTGGTCCGTATCGGGATATGTATCACGATATATCACAACTTTTTTAAGTACGAACTTCCATGTTACATGCTTTTACTGTGTTGTTTGCTTCTGTCTTTTATTAAATGATTGTAATAAATGAACATTCCATTCTTTACATGTTTATTTTAACACCAAAAACAACTTATAACCAGCTCATGTACTTTATTAAAATGCAACTGTTACAAGTCTGCGATCTCATTTTATTTAACTAATTGACTTACTTACTGACGTGACCCTAGTGACCATGCATCTGGTGCATGACTTCTTTATTTGTTATTCTGCCCTGACCCAGTTTTGCCCCAAAGCGAGAATGAAAAAAGCATGCAGATTTTCAAAACCTGTTGTCATCAAAGTTCAAAGGAATTGACACGTGTCTGAAGTCTAGGTGAATTATTTTATCGGTGACATGAAAAGGAAATACACTAAATAATCGGACAGTAATTGCTGAGCAAATATTGTAGACCCAGATCAGACAGCACATTGGAGCAGTGTGATCAGGATCTGCAGTGTATGTCAACAAAATAATGAAACTTCCCGTAAGTGAAAATGTGATATACACACAAAAAAAATGTTCCAAAAGATGTTCGAATATTTACGTTAAGTTACGAATGGGAATATCTGTCAAAATAGTGATAGGATCAATTGGATACTGACAAAAGGATTAAACTGGACACTATTACCTACAATCACGGTAATTTTTGTTTCCATCTTTTTTTGTGGGTGATGATTACGGAGATAAAAGACAAAAGAGGAAGCGAGCCTCTAGCAAAAGTAAACAATCAAAACCTGTTTTTAAAGATCATCGGCTATAATTGACTTTACTACCTAGATCCGACCGTTTTATATAAAAAAGAATATTTGGGGCAAAATACTAATAAAATGAAAAGGAAACTGTTAATTAAACGCATATAAAACGTTTTCACGAGAATGTCCGGAAACATCCGAAATTTACCGAGCGTACCGGTATGGCCAAAACGTATCGTGATTCGTATCGTTGGAATTTTGAATCGTGATTTACCGGTATACCGGTAATATCGCGCACCCCTAATCTCAATCGAAATGGCATTGAGAATTTACTTGTGTGCTTATGAAGGTTTAATCACTTCAACAGATATCGCATTGACGGAATCAGGACAACTCGGACCAAAGTCAACTCGCCCCACAAAAATCTCGTACTCAACAGATATCGCACTGACGGAATCAGTACAACTCGGACCAAAGTCAACTCGCCCCACAAAAATCTCGTACCCGGACATTTGTTTTTAACTTACCCCACAAGTCAACTCGTCCCATATCATAAACTTGCCAAAAGTCAGCTCGCATCAAATTATATATATAAAAAAACTCGGCCCGAGATTTATCATGAGTATCCTGCTCTTGTAATTTTTTAAATGCCACTGAAAATCTTCCGCCTGATTTCATGTATATGCACTGACAAAATAACAGTCACTGGCACACAACTTGAAGGGATTTACGGTAATTCAGCGTCTTTAGATTCCCCACCCCTCCAACCCACCACTCCAAAGACAAAATGTTAATCACAAATATTACAGAAAGACATTTAACTGATTTAATTGCACCTCAGGGGAACATAACCATAGCCGCAGTTCGGGGCGTCGTTCGTCCGTCCGTTGAATAAAAACTGTGTGTATTTCAGTTCTCGTAACGACATCTCCAACGCACCTCAGCGGAACATATCCATAACAGCGGTAACGGCCGCCGTTTGTCCGTCCATGAATAAAAACTGTTACTCATTGTTGAAAATTTTATTATTAGATTTAATTTGGACAAAACAGGTGTGAAAAACAACCATTATTGTTGTGAAATCGTAAATGCCATGTTATTTTTTATGCAAAATAAACACATTGAACATTTAGAACGCATTGTCATAACTTATTTTCCCTTGCAATATGGCGACTTAATAAAATTTTTACAAGGAGTAATTTTATTGCTGGATTAACTATATATTAAAAGGGTAAAACTACTTAATACACAGTATTAAAAACTTACTGCCGTACCCGGAGCCAATCCTCATAGGACTGTCTCCAGGTACGGTTCCGTACCCGGAGACCCATAGTCTCGGGGTACGGTTCCGTACCTGGAGACTCAGGGTCTAGGGATACGGTACCGTACCCGGAGACACTTCCCCTCCAGAAATGCATTAGACAGACCCGACCAGTATGGTCAATCACCCAGTTATCGGTGGTTATCAGTTATCGGTGCAATCAGAAATAATTCGAATTTCTCGAGTGCAGTTTGGTTTTCTTCCTCTATAATATACATAAACATGAACAAGGAATTCCTGCTCTATCTCAGACTGAAAATTCATTGAAAGTAAGGTTCTTAATGGTGATTGATGTTTCAGACCAAGAACATAAATATTTACCATTCTAAACAAACCCAAGCAAACATAAATTTCATTTATCTACAAACAAACATGAAATTAGCATTGTGATGCTTAAATTCGTCTGCTGCAAATCCAGTTTCCCTAACCTAGAGGTCATGTTACGTCATAATATGGCAATAAACGGTGCTACCATAAAGTTTTAGCATGGATAATTAGTCTGTATTTACTATTGCACCGATAACTGGTACATGAGTCATCCAGAGTCAGACGTACCCCAGAACATAATGTCTGCTCTGTTTGTGTATTAAAAGTCATCGGCGGCTATAATTTAGTTGATAATTTTAAAGACAACACCCAACTGATTTCTGTGAAGCTTTCATTTTCATACTTTGCGATCATTCAAAAGTTAGATTGCAAGTGAAGTGTAAGACCACCGATAACTGGTAAATCGTGCATACACGGGACACTGCCAGTAAGCGGACACCTTTGTGTTTGGCGTCAAATAAACGCTAAGATACTCCGAATTCTTCTAACTTTGTAACATTTTTTCAATGCGCCATTTCTCTATCTTTCTGTCATTTGCTTTTACACTACACAACATTGTTACGAATTTGCAGAGCTGATGTAGACCGGTCGATGCTTCGTTTTGGCTACGGCAAGCACGCACACAGGCAAAGCAAACAGCCATGTGTCAGTATGAATTTAGAACAACCCTTTACGATGTTTGTACATTTTTGTGTATTACATGTATCAATAATTCAATTAGTATTGCAGCCTATTAATGTCATCTTAGTTTACTCAGATTCTGTGGTGTCCGCGTACTGATATGATAAGCCTGTTTGATACATCAAATAGCATGGCCTCCACAGCGTTACGCTGCACATGCGCAGAGGATTTGTTCCACTTGTACCTTTTGTCTATATTTAGCACAAGGATTTTCCTAAAACTGCATGCCAATCTGGTAGTTTTGAATACGTTTGAGTCTTAAACATTAGGTAAATCACCCTTAAATGTGTCCGCGTACTGGTCGGGCCTGTCTATCTATATGGAAGTCTATGGACCGCCTGGAGACCCAAGGTCTGGGGATACGGGTATTAATACTGGTTAGATATTATGGTGGTAACTAATGCTTATCTGGGTTTGACTTGTTAGAACATTAGGGAACGGTCATTATTTATCAGCTGAGGGTATTGGAAAAAGTTCTTCAATTTACTAAAATTTGCCTCAGTTTTATGCTTCTTTATGTTTTATCCAGCAGGAGAGTAACAAGACGGTTCAGATGAGGGGTCACAACATATGGCTTCAGTGAAAAATTAAAAAATTATCCCTCAATGATCATCAAATACTCCCCTTTTCTAGAGCTCTGAGCAGAGAAAACGGATGAATTTTCGTGCATACTGTAAGTAAGAGTCAGAGCTCTAGATAAGCGGGAGTATTTGGTGATAATTAGGGATAATTTTTGTTAATGCTGCATAAAAATATATGCTGTGACCCCTCATCCGAACCGGCTCACAACATATGGTTTCGATAAGAAATAAAAAGAATTATCCTTAATTATCATCACATACGCCCTCTTATCTAGAGCTCTGAGAGTGGTGCTTAAATTTTTGTGCTAGTCTTGTAAGTTGTATGTAAATCATTATTGTGTTGTTTTTTCTGTTGCAGAACATATTAACTGCTTGACACGAATGCGCCAAGAGAAAGAAAAACTATCAGAGAGTACACTGCAGGCAGTCCTTGCGGTTCATCTGTTTGGGCCTTTGATGTGTCACTCCAATGCCATAGTAGATGCAAATCGATATAAGGGGCAAGCCGACACAAAGTGCAAGTATTGTGGTCTTGAAGTTATAACACAGGACACTTCATTTGGTAAGTGCTAGATTGCGGGTCATGTAAGCTTGTCTTGACCTGGAATAAAAGATAGTGAGGGAATATGTAAAGCCTAATACAATCATATTTTCAGGTTCAAAAGATCTGTGCTATTCCAAGTAGTCTCTTAAGAATTTACAATAACACATTAAATGATCAGTGTGGCTTTGAGTTTGACTCAGTTTTGCGGACTTATGTGTGATTTCGAAACTTTTGCAAGCAGTTAACTTTGTGATCCATTGGTTTTCAATAGTTTCCTTTGAACGTTGATGTTTTTACACATATTTGGTGTCTGGTCCATAACTTCTTATTTTACCTTGAGTAATAAGCTCACCTGAGCTACATGTAAAGGCTCCAGTATAGCCCAAGATCCGTGGTCTGTCGACGTCAATATTTTCATACATGTATGTCAGCTGAAGCCACTGGGCCAGTTGAAGTTGAAATTTTATGCCAAGCTTCTATGGGTCAGGGGAACAACAACTTTTGTTACAATGCAAAGAAATTTGTCAGCTTTTGGTTGGGTAGCTTAGCGGTAAAACATTTTCCATGTATACCACCAAAAAATGCAAGTTGTTGCAATATTGTTGCACCAGTTTTAAGTAAATGTTTGCTTGTAATTTTCCCCAATCAAATGAATATTGGGTTGAGACATTGATACAAGACAGGCAGCAACCATCAACTGTAGATACTGCATATATGAGCCGCGACACAAGAAAACCAACAAAGTGGCATGTGTGCCCAGTGCAGACTCAGATCAGCTGGGAATCTGTCCAGTCTGATCAGAGTCTTCCCTGTCCGCATGGAAGTAGCTTCGCCCTTAGCTACAGTTTAAGAGCACAGCAAAGAATCTGATTAGACTAGGGGATGCCCAGGCTGATCTGAGTCTTTGCTGGGCTCACATCCACTTTGTTGGTTTTGTCATGTCCAGGCTCATATTTCTGGTTTCAAAAGTGTTAAAATTGTCTGCTCATGCTATTATGTCAGTCCATTTGAGACTCATTGAAATCACTGTAAAGGTTTAAATTTTGAATGCAAAGCATGATGCAGGTTACGAAAAAAGTACAGTCAAACCTGCTCATATGGTCACCTCTATTAAGGGATCACCTGTCTAAGGCAGCCACATTGTCAGGGTCCCACAAGCCAAAATTTAGTTCAAATGAACCTGTAGTAAGGGGACACCTGTCTTAAGCAGCCACATTTTGTCCTTCCCATACATGTAGGTGACCCCTTAAGACAGGTTTGGCTGTATTTTTGAATAACTTAAGTATGCATCTAAAGTAATTGTAATTACTTTCATACAGCTGTAATAAATGTGTACTTCACAGTACTTGTTATGTACTTGTACTTACTACATGTAACATCTGAAAGTACTTGTCATTAAATACTTGATCTCAGGTTTGCCTCATGGGAAAAAAAAAGTTGTTCTTATTATTTTACTGATTGAATCATATTTGTTCCACTTGTATAAATTCTGTCTGCACCTTTTCTCAGTAATCGTTAAATTTTTCAGGTAACAGTGATATATGGCAAGGCTATGGTGACATACTTCTGGAACACAATGTTGTAAAAGTAGAGAAAGAAACAGAGCAGGGAGATAGTGAAGCTGAACTGGACAGTGGGGAAACAGAGGATTACAGTTTTACTCAGAATATGGATGAGCCAGCAGCTAAAAGGATGAAAACGGAAATTTTAGGAGCGGGGAGTGGAAATGCAGGTGGATCGAGAGATGAATATGTTATTGATTCCTATATGCCTGATGGTCCAACAAAAATAACTTTCATGGACTTGGATGTTCAAAAGTCCAATAAATTGTTATCAGAAGTTCTCGCGCAAACAATTGTAAATGCATTCTTGCAAGTTAAGTTGAATCCCGAGTTAAATGAGTGTTTTATTCCCAGCTTTTTAGCCAGTGATAAGCATGTGACAATTCACATGTACAATCCTGATGATGACCATTTGCTTACACAAGATAAAGCCATGCCTTTATGGACAGCTGGCAGTTTGAGTACCTTAGATGATTTAACTATTCTCAGTATTTGGATGGCCCTTAATATGCACAGTTTTCCCAGACCTATTTCATGTCAACCAGACAACGCAGAATTCTTTGGGAAAAGTGACTTTCATCAATTGATTGGCCCAGAAAAACTAGCTTTGTACAAAGAAAAGCTTGAAATGCCTCTGAAAAGGTATCTTGGTCGTCAAGGTGCTTACAAATCTGACATTAGAAAAAGTTACGATTTCGTTCAAAAGGAAGTAGAGAAGTTATTTAGATCAAAGAAAATGTCTTAAATGCTTAGCTGAATGAGTATTGTTAATGAAATTACGTTTTTATGCCCCCACATCATATGATGTGGGGGGCATATAGTGTTTCGGTGGTGCGTTCGTTATTACGTACATACGTACATATGTATGTCCATCTTTACGTATGTACATCCGTCTGTCTGTCCATCCATCTGTCAGTACGTACGTGATCCTGTTAGACTCTGGTTAACATTTTTGTAAGAGGTAGATTTCAGGGTTCCTATTATTGTAGCAACCTAAAATTTTGTATGGGGATATATATTAATAAGTACAACAAAAATACACAAGAATCAGGGTATGATGATCTGTATGTCACGGTCCGTTGACTTCGGACTTAGGCTAATTTTGCAAGGTGAAGATTTTTGTAAGAGGTAGATTTCAGGGTTCTTATGATTGTAGCGCCTTGAAACTTTGTATGAGGGTTAATGTCTATAAGTACAAGAGGAATACGCAAGAATTAGGGCAGAATGATCCATATGTCACGGTCCACTGACTTTGGACTTAGGCTTATTTTGGAAGGTTAAGATTTTTGTAAGAGGTAGATTTACGGGTGCCTTTTATGTAGCAACCTGAAATTTTGTATGAGGATTAATATCTATAAGTACAACAGGAATTTACAAGAATCAGGTCATAATGATCCATATGTCACGGTCCACTGACGTTGTTATATTTATATTTTGGCCATACAGTGACTCTGAAACTGTATAAAGGCCTGCAGTTTGAGTCTACGAACCTACTTATCCTACAAGTGCCAGTACCTTAATCGAGGCACCAACTTACTTAAGGCACTAGGCGGGGGCATCTGTGTACTATGGACACATTTCTAGTTATTTATGATAATAGGGTAAAGTAGGGTAGTTTTGGACTGCAGGTAAATTCAGACATACCATTGCAAACAGTGAAAATTCAGATGAGACAGCTCATAATGAGCTGTCTCATCAAAATTTTCACAGTTTGCCCAGTTAAGTTTGTTTTAATTCCAAACAACTGACATATAAAGGAAACAATGTCACTGTCCGAATTTACCCACTGTCCGACTTTACCTGACTTTACCCTAGAACATTGCTCCTCATACCAGAATTTTTACTGAGGGTGAGCTTCAAGTTTAGTTTTGCCTAGACTGGCACTAGTCCTTAAAACAACCAGCAGGCAAATAACGTCGAAATGACGTCCTATTGAGGTCGATACAACCTGATGACATCGCATTGACGTCATTTTGACATCATTTGCCTGCTGGGAAAGACTCTATTGGGCCCGCCTGATGAAGTTGGCAGAGGTCCTTTATTATACCCCAGCATACGAAGTATGACGAGGGGTATATAGCTTTCATCCGATGTCCATTCGTCCGTGTTTCCATCTGTCCTTCTGTCCGTAAGTTAACATTTGCGTTGAAGTTTTGCGTTAAAGTTTTTAAGATCTTATATCATCCAAACCCTTTGTTGGATTGGGTTTATATTTGACATGGTGATAGATAATGGTCTAAAGTTTTATTCTAAACCACCCTAACCCATGTGTTTTGACCTAGAGGTCAAGGTCACAGACTTTGACTTTTCATGTTAAATTTTTGCGTAAAAGTTTTTAAGGCTATATGATTCAAATCCTTTGTTGGGTTGGGTTTATGTTTGGCATGATGGTAGATGTTCGTCCAAAGTTTTATTTTGTACCACCCCCACCCACGCCGTTGACCTAGAGATCAAGGTCACAGACTTTGACTTTTCATGTTAAAGTTTTGCGTTAAAGTTTTTAAAATATCTATATAATTCAAACCCTTTGTTGGATTGCGTTTACGTTTGGCATGATGATAGACTTTGGTCCAAAGTTTTATTTTGTACCATCTCCACCAATGCTTGTGATCTATAAGTCAAGGTCATGGACTCTTGACTTTTCATGTGAAAGTTTTGTGTTAAGTTTAGATTCTAAATGCTTATTTTTCCCATCTTCTTCAATAGGACTTTTTGATATGTGACTTTATTTACTTCTCGGTTGCAACAGTTTACATCATATAGATACTGTTGTTGACATAAGGTCATGGTCACATACTTAAATGGTTGCATTAATGCTTTTTACTGTGTCTTGCGTTTCGGGTATTCTTTAGTGGAACTTCGGATATATTACTAGGTTTTCTTTTAGGTTGCAGCAGATTGATTTACATCATATGTATGGCGCTGTTTACCAAAGGACAAGGTCGCAGACTTTAAAACTTGTATGTTGTATATGTTCAATTTTCGTGTTTAAAGTTTAGTGTCATTAGGCGGTGGCGCTGGCCGGGGGTATACGTGAGCCCCTGCTCACTTGCTCTAGTTAATCATCTTGTCTGTCTGTTCGTCCATCATGATTTCATGTCCGGTCTGAATATTTATAACTGATTAAGATACTTTCATGAGACCTTGTAAACTTATTAACCATCATAATAGGACATGAAAGTAAAGACCATCAGAAGATGGGTGGTGCAAAAGAAACATAACCCTGAGATCCCTCAGTATTGAATTATCTCATCTTGAATGTTGGTCATTCCTTAAAACTGATTTTATAGGCAGAGCCCTTTCAGTGACCATGAATCAAGTAAGGTATTGAAGTTTTTTGTTGTATTTGTATCCTTATCATGACTAGGGTCAAGCCAGCTAAATTTGGACAGCAGGTAAATTCGGACAGTGACATTTTTTCCTTTTGTATGTCAGTTGTTTGGAATTAAAGCAAAAATAAATGGGCAAACAGTGAAAATCCTGATGAGACGGCTCATCACCTAGATTTTCAGTGTTTGCAATGCTATGTCCGAATTTACCTGCTGTCTGAATTTACCTGACTTGACCCTAGTGGATAATTTGGTATCAAAGTGTTAAAACATAATGAAAAGTGAAGGTAGATTTTTGAAAGATGAAGAAAAAGTCAAAATGTTTTATATTGTAGCCAGTCTTAATTTTGTGTCAGTCCATTTAAATTTTGTCTCACACTTTTAAAATCTAAATTTTCTATGAAGTTTTGAGGTAGATTATTACCCATATGTGACAGTAGCATTTTGAGCATTATGGGGCGGAAATAGGAAATTTTGTTTTTAACATTTTCGTATTTATTAATGCTTCCGAAATAGATTTCGAGAAGCATGAAGAAATAGTGCTAAGGTTTGCTGCAAAAGAAAACCAAATTCGCACCAACCTGATGTTTTGTTTTTGTTTCACTGATTGAATACAATTTACACACTAGCTGGATAAACCTTTATAACTTTGAATCGTGACATCACTTTTCAAAGATCTATAATGTGAACATTTTTAAAAGAGTGTAGATGAAGAAAATTAAAGGCGCCGTTAGAAATGTTGAATCACTCTTTTCAGGTGATGCTTTGAAATTTATTAGGCAGTGCGCGAAAATACAGTTATCTTTACATGCAAATTTTTTGACGTCACTTTCATCTCACGTTTCATGACGTCAACGTCGCACCTCCACAAGGCTCAAAATGCCAGGCACTGTCACATATGTCAAGAATATATTACTGCATCTAGAGGACTGGAGAACCAATACAAATGATCTCTAGACCAAACAATATAGAAGTGTAAACTAACAGAGCAAAAATTTAATGTTCATGCATTTATTTGGAATATTGTACTGCTCCTTGCAGTATGAAAGTTGTGAAAAATATCAACATCTGGTCAGTGGTTATATTTTGAGAAGGCTTAGAGCCATTTTCAAAAAACTGCACAGAATGTTTGTCAGGAATTCATTAGAGCCAGAAAGTAGGTTATATTGTAAGATAGCTAAGCATTTTTGCAGCAACTATACACATTGTCAATAGCTTAGCACCACTGTGCCAATAACTTGAAATGATAATTTTAATTAGATACAAAGCCCAAGACCATAAAATCCTGGGGCCGTATTCATAAAGCCACTTAAGTCGTTGCTATGCTGTTGCTAAGGCTAAATTTCTTAGAAGGAGATTACCTACAACTATGAAATTTGCTCTGGAGGAACAGTCTTACAAAGACTGTTCCTCCAGACAAAATTTCATAGTTGTAGAGAATCTCCTTTATAGATATTTAGCCTTAGCAACCGCATAGCAACGACTTAAGTGGCTTTATGAATACGGCCCCTGGTTGTGTAGCTAGCTGCTGCATATGTGTTTAATTCTAAGCACTAATCATTAGACCATTTTACCAGGGTGTGCAAGATTTAACATGTGCTTTGTACACTAACCCCCCAATTAAGGGTATGTTAATGAAAGCTTTGTGCCTCCATTTTTAATGCATACATGGAGTTGTTTTTAACAGAAATGCAAAGAAGGATTGTTGTACAGCAAGGTGTGGCTGGCAAACTGTACTTCCATGATCCAAAAATTACATTTTCCCTAAACTTTATGTTATTCCTTGCATGTTATGAAGTTTATAATATTTTCTCTGACAATGATATTTTCTCTGAAAATGTTTGAATTAACATTTAACCATAGTCACTGCAAACATGTAGAGTCCAGAACTTGGATGGTTGAAGAATTTACTAGGGGAGAATTTTAAAATCACCAACTTATAGGGAAATGGTGTACCTCTACAAAATTTGAGCCACGACAGGAGAAACCCAACAAAGTGGTTGTGCAAGCGCAGACTCACATCAGCCTGGGCATCCGCCCAGTCTGATATGAGTCTTCATTGTCTGCATGGAGGTAGCTTAGACTCCTAGCTACCCTTAAAGCATTTAGCAAAGAGTCTGATCAGACTTAGCGGATGCCCAGGCTGATCTGAGTCTGCGCTGGACGCACAACCCGGCACTTTGTTGGTTTTCTCGTGTCAAATATTGTGATCTAAGTATAGGAGTATTTGATGTCCTTTTGGCGGTTTTAGGTCACACATGAATGGGAATTTTACAAAGCCAATTGGAAATGCCTTTCACTCAATGTCGTCGGCACTTTCATTTGTGTAACTCTCCGTTAAAGTCTTTAATGAATATCTTCAACTGCAGTCTTGTGGTCGTTTCTGTAATGACGGAGTAAATTGCCCTGCAACTTGCATACGAAAAGACGCGCAGTAGGTGATTAATACAGCGCGTAAAAATCGATGTTAATACATGGTTTGCGTTTGTTAAAACATACCTATTGATAGCATCTGACACGGATACTTATGCAAGAATACACATAACAGCAAGATAACAGTTGTGGCTAGGCATCTGCAGCTATTTACTATATAATACACATATTGCAGTTAAAAGTAGAATTCTAACTGTATACAGCGTCAAAAGTTAACCTTACTACACTATTCCTGTGCTAAATATAGTGGATCTTAGACTAGCGCTAGTCTGATAATGAAATGAAATTTTTTTTTCTTCTTTTCTCTGGCTAGTCTATAAAACTTGAATCTGCTCCTTTTCTGATATATACATTATCAGGCGAAGAAGTCAACCTATAAGTATAGACTAGCTGTAAGAAAACAGTGGTAAGAACTGGGAAAATAGTATGGCTGACTGATATAACTTCTTCGCCTAGAGGTTAGGCTAAGTGGATCTTAACTGAAAACTTTGATGAAAATTATTATGACTTATGAAATGCTTCTAAAGGTTGCACAAATATTCACGATAGCTGATCATGGCCTGGAACAAGGATTTTTATAGACATGCATAGTGCATGTTGGAATCAGCAAGGTAATGGCGATGAGATGAGGCCGAAAAATAGTGCGCCAACATTTTCGTAATTTTTGTAGCATTGTAGTTGAAGTTACGCAATAAAAGCCGCGGATCAAACATTTCTTTCCAATGTATCTCTCTCGGGACCTTGCAAACATTAATGCCTGAAAAAACATGTTTGATCCCTACATTGAAGTAAACAGAAACTTGGTATAATGAATTGGAGACTCGGACCCTAGCAAGTACATGTGTATTTAACAAATCGTGACCCAAAACCCTTTTATGCTAAAGCCAGTTTGCTTCCCTATATTTGTGCATCTGAAAATGGCTCTGGACTTTTAATTAGATTGACACACCATTTGAGTGAAAAAGGCTCTCGGCAGGAAGCAGATTCACGCGGACAGTCTCTGCAGGAAGCCATTTATCATGTACAGAAGTCTCAGCAGGAAGCAAGAGATCGCGGACAGTCTCGGCGGGAGCCAAATATGACGGACAGTCTCTGCAGGAAGCGAAAATTGGCGGACTGGTTTATACCCTGTGGAAATAGGAATATTTAAGCAGGATATGTTTTTTGTAACCCCTACTGGAAGTCTTGGGGGACATATTGGTTTTAGTGCAGATCCACTTGTTATAAACGTCGGTGTCCTGGCAGGCGTCAGCATCTGCATTAACGTGACCTTTTCTTGGCAGATTCTTACCAAACTTGCAGGATTACATTATTATGAAGTGTTCTCAACTTGATAAGGTTTAGGTGACCTTGACCAACAGTGTAGTATATGCGCCCATCGAGGACTCAGATAAGCCAGTCTGATCAGAGTCTTTGCTGTCTGCATGCAGCTAGCGTAGACCCTTAGCTACCCTTTCAGTGCACAGTGAATACCTTGATCAGGCTGGGAGGCTGATCTGAGCGCACATGCCACTTTGTTGGTTTTTTCGTGCCACGGCTCATATCTATCTGTGCTTAAGCTGAATGGGTGCACTTTAAAGACAAGCAACACTGCATTTCGCCTCCCGATTCAATGAGTGTCAACTCTTAAGGGAAAGAATTTGCTCCTTTAGAAGCAAATTTTTCCCTTAAGAGTAGACTGGAAAAAGCTAAATGCACATCTTCAATATGCTCGTAACATCTGTGCAAGGTTTCAAATTGATGGCTTGAAAACTCTAGGACGAGTTGATTACGCGAACTCTTTAGGCGTAACGGACGGACGGACAGACGGACTCACAGGAATAAAACATGATGCCCGTCACATGTAACTATTGTCACAGGGACATAAAAACGGCCACTCTGTAGGGAAAAAACTGAAAATGACAGAGTTGCTTCCCTTAAAAGAGTATCCATTCGCCTTTAAAAAGGAGGCAAGGTTGCCAAGGATGATTGGTGAAAAAAACCATGAATACAGTGTTTAATAAATATAAGAGCACAGGCAAAATCCTTATCATAGCTGACCGTTATTTAAGAACTGAAATTTGATTTTTCAGTGTTCATCGTGTGATGAAGCCAGTGGACGGAGCTAAAATTCCATGAAGTGCGAGGCGCCTTCTTGTAGATTTTTTACGACCACCACTGGCTTCTTCCCATGATGAACGCTGAAAAATCTAAATTTTATTCAGACCCTTCCTGTGCTGTTTTCTTGGTAATTTAATAAAGAAATGAATTGCATTTTTCTGATGTTTATGGCAGTATAAACTACATTGGGTCGTGTGCAAAGTTAGTGAACAAGGAGTTCATGTAAACTTTGCGAGCAACCCAATGTAGTTTATACTTCGATAAACACCAGAAAAATTAGGTTTATTGCTTATTTACATTCTTTTCTATCTGTTATTTGACCACAAATTTGCATTAGGGGCTACAGTTGAAGCAGAAAAAAATTTATACGCAGTTTTTCTACAAAAAACGGAACAGCGTCAACGACGTAACATCGACGTTATAACGTCGCCTACGTCCAATCAGATTGGAGAAACATGGTTTATTTTGACGTCACTTAACATCATGCAACGTCGCGTGAACCAATGTAGTCATTGAAGTTTAAACTACATAACGCTCTAATGGCTTGTAGCTTGTAATAGGGCTTTTCAGTAAGTGCCCTGAGAATGTGAATATTAAAAAATGAAATGATACCACTGACTATTTATAAACTAACTGTTTATGCACATATGAATAATGATAAGATAATATCATAGGAATTATAGATAACAAGCTACATGTATATGCAATTATGAATAATAATTAGAAAACATGATAGATATATAAATAAATTTAAATAAAAGAATAAAGATTTGCAGGAATTCTCTCGTTAAAGTGGCTGCAGTTTGGGTTTATGGATAACGTCATTTTTTCACCATTTCTACAAAGGGATACAAATTTTCTGACTTCCTGTTTACTCCCTTTGACAACAAAGCCCTTCAAAATGGGGTCTGCACTTGGAAACCCTTTTTGGGGACATTCGCAGACAGTGCATCTCTAATTCAGCTTGTGGACTGTATCTCTAATTCAGGGTCCGAGGTTATAAAACTTGAGTATAATCTCAAACTCAAATTAAAGCAAGCTGATTGCCAATCAGTGTGCTGTATTTTGAGTTTGAGAATGTACTCAAGTTTTATAACCTCCAGGCCTGATCGCGGCGTCTGAGCAGGGTCCACACTGCTTGTTTACAGTAATTTCTGTGCAAAATACAAACTGAAGATGGAAACTTCCACCAGAAACCCTTTAAACTAGAAATGGACTCACCCAAATGTTAAGGATAAGCAAGTCTACCAGTCAACAAAAGGATTAAAGACAAAGAATTTGAGCCGCGACAGGAGAAAACCAACAAAGTAATTGTGCGCCCAACGCAGACTCAGATCAGCCTGGGCATCCGCCCAGTCTGATCAGAGTCTTCGCTGTCCCCATGGAATAAGCTTAGATTAGCTACCCTTTATTTATTTTTTTTTTTTCAAACTTTTAAGTTTACATTTGATGCGGTCATTTTTGCTGATTTATATGACTCGATTTTCTAATAGTATTTAGGGAAAATAGAGAAAATGAGCAAAATGTTACTCAGTTTCTTTGTTTTTCTTAAAACGCAAGTGTTGTTTTATCCTAGTATTCTACACGATCTTACAGATCTTTTGATATACGAGGAAAGAGGTATTTTTGTAGGAAAATTAAAGAATTGTTAGTGCTGTCATTTTTTACCCACTTAATACTACCCTACATCCAAAAACTGAATTTTCAGTACCGTGCGTGAATATATAGAGGTGAGGAAAACAGTCGCTCTCGAATGTCGGTTAACCGCCGTCTTTTATTTGAGCCGCGACACGAGAAAACCAACAAAGCGGTTGTGTGCCCAACACAGATTCAGATCAGCCTGGACATCAGTCCAGTCTGATCAGACTCTTCCCTAACCGCTTAAAGGGTAGCCAAGCGTCTAAGCTACCTTCATGCGGACAGCGAAGACCCTGATCACACTGAGCGGATGCCCAGGCTGATCTGAGTCTGCACTGAGCGCACCACCACTTTGCTGGTTTTTTCGTGTCGCGGCTCACTTTTTAACTGTAGTTGCATAATATAATATTTATAGATTGATTATTTTAGTTACTCGGTAGGATGGGTTTTGAATGAAAGCAGAAATCAATGTCCTTGTATGTCAACCATGAATAGAATCTACTATTAGTTCTTTTTCATATTTCAAATACAGACGAACTCTAAAATATAACTAGATCGTATCTCTTTTTTTTTGTTACAGGTGTCTTCTTTGAAATTAATATAATTGAGCCGCGACCAGACAAAACCAACAAAGTGGTTTTGCGCCCAGCGCAGACTCAGCAGATCAGCCTTGGCATTCACCCAGTCTGATCAGAGTCTTCGCTGTCAGCATGGAGGTAGTTTAGACCCTAAGCTACCCTTTAAGCGCTTAGTGAAGACTGATCAGGCTGAGCGGATGCCCAGGCTGATCAGCTGAGTCTTCGCTGGGCGCACAAACCACTTTGTTGGTTTTCTCGTGTTGCGGCTGATATACTGATCTCAAAAAGAAAGCGGAATGGGTCTGATCATTATTTTGTATTGGTTTAAACTTTATTTCATTTGCATAATAATATACAAAAGCGAAAATATAAAATGCTTATAAATATGCAAAAGCGAAAATATAAAATGCTTATAAATATACAAAAGCGAAAATATAAAATGCATATGAATATACAAAAGCGAAAATATAAAATGCATATATAGATCTAAGTGCATTATATAACAAGACCTGTCCCCGTACAGGATAGCTGCCTGCAGTGCCTTGCCTATCACAAAATCTTTGACGTAAAACTTTAAAGTGTGACGCCGACGTCCAAGTGACAACGATAGCTCTCTGTACTTTCGTACAGGCGAGCTAAAAAGGATTCAGAAGAAAGTCCGGCGACTTTTATAAATCTTTATCCTAATTTGCTATTACCAATAAAAGCGAACAGCATGTGATTTGCAGCCGACTATCGGTGTCTCACCCGTCTCACATCGCCAATAAACATTGAATCAACGTTGATCCAACATCATGACGTTGCATCAACGCCGATTCAATGCCGATTCAGCACTGTGCACTTGCTGGGAAGCAAACACAAGCGTATTCTTCAAAGTATCAGTATTAGAGACAGCGAGAGTCGACTGCCGATATCTAAAGTAAATCTTTTATTGTTAACGAATTAATTTATAAAACACATAAATGTTAATTCGAAAACCTACTTTCCATATGTTTTAGAAAAATATAAGCAAAACATATCACCTACATGACGAAACAGTCTACTTCTACTTCGAGCCTTGAACTCCAAGGGGAGGAGAAAAGTCATTTTCGACAGTGCATAATTCACTTTCATAAATGTATAGTCGTCAAGAATTCAGAATATTTATGAGACAATCATAAACCGTCTTACATGGACAGATCTTTCATTTTACCGGCAGAGGTCTGCGACTTTTTAATCAGAAATTAGGCAAACATATCAATATACCATATTGATCCTATTTCTAATAAACGCTGCTGTCCATATAAATCCTGTCTCTCTTTTTTTTAAATAATGCTGTAGGGTCTTTCCAGCCTCCGTCGGTCTGGTCATCTTGGCTAAACAAATTTGTTTAGATACGATGACCCAGTAGTTTTGGAACTATGACTCTTTTTCGTTTGTAACAGCCTCTTCGGCTGACACAAGTCTGACCTGCGTGTTTTCCACAAGTTTTACAAAGGTTAAAAACAGGAATTTTTGATTGCTTCTCTGTAGGACGTAGCCTTTTCAAATGGGATCCACTCTTAGAAGAAAGAATTTGCGCCCAGAGGAGCAAATTCTTTCCTTACAGAGCTGGTCTCCACTGAGAAGGAACAAAAAAAAAAAAAGGGAAAAAGTGGAATAAATAAATCTGAAAATATATTCATTCACCTTAATTTTTTTTAAAGAAACTGTTTTGGCAGTGGCTACTTTACTACTCTATGGGCTTTAACTCGCCCCGCCCAACTCCCACCCCCACCTTCGTAAAAAATGCAACAGTTCAAGTAGGACAAGTACGGCAGTTATGCAGGAACAGCAAAAAGTAAAGAACACTTTAAGAATATGAGTAATTGGTAATATTAGAACCTATTGAGATGTCACATAATCTGTTGCAATTCAAAATCAATCAAAGTGTATTGATTTAGATACAAATTACACAGCTAATTTGGTTAAAGTCCGCATGCACCCGAGTTTTTATGAATGCTACAGGTAGTTGAAGCACACTTTTTGGACAAGGAGTAAATTCCTACCGAATTATAGGAGACGACAATTATTACTATTTTGTTTTTAGCTCGCCTGAACGAAAGTTCAGGAAGAGCTATTGTTGTCACCACGGCGTCGGCGTCTGCGTCCGCGTCCGCGTCCGGATTGGATGTTTTGGTTAAAGTTTTTTAAAGACCTATATCTCCCTAACCCATGGATGGATTCTTTTGATACTTGCACTGTAGTTAGATATTGGTCCAAAGTTTAACATGGTACCACCCCCACCCCACTCCTTGACCTTGATGTCAAGGTCATGGACTTAGAAAATTGGGAGTTTTTTTGGGACTGGATGTTTTGGTTAAAGTTTTCTAAAGCCCAGTATCTCCTTAACCCATGGATGGATTCCTTTGATACTTGCACTGTAGTTAGATATTGGTCCGAAGTTTTCCAAGGTACTACCCCCATCCCCCTCAGTGACCTTGATGTCAAGATCATGGACTTAGAAAATTGTCTTTTTATTGATTGGATGTTTTGGTTATAGTTTTTTAATGACACATATCTCCTGAACCCATAGATGAATTCTTTTTATATTTGCACTGTAGTTAGATATTAGTCCAAAGTTTTACAGAGTACTACCCCAGCCCTGCTTGGTGACCTTGATGTCAAGGTCAGGGACTTAGGAAATTTGGTCTTTATTAAAGTTTTCTAATTGCGTACTGATTCATAATGCTTGGCAGAGATTTAGTTTACACTTGAACTGATGTTAGACACTTTTTGAGTTTTTTACAAAACACTGTATACTTACCCGACTGGATGACCTTGATGTCAAGGTCATGGACTTTGAGTTTTGTCTTAAAGATTTTGATTAGTTTTATATTAATGAAGACATAATTTATATTAATGAAGACATAATTTCACAGTGCCACAATGGACTCAGTTGATACTAATACTTGGACTGATGTTAGATAACGGTTAAAGGCTTTGATACATCCTAGCCCTGTCCTGGCCCCCCTCCCCCCCCCCCCCACCCCACCCCCCTACCCCCCCCCCACCCCACCCCCCTACCCCTTAGTTCTTTGACCTCAAGCTCATGGACTTTGAAATTTCATGTGGATTTTTTTTTTTATTTTAAGACATTTCTGAGATAGCTTTTGTTTATAAATGTGTTGTCATTATGGACATGCTTGCCTGAAGTTTTATACATAGCAGTCCACACCACCATAGCGACTGGGTGATGGGCAAGCACCTATTCAGGCGAGCTATGCTGTCAGGCGACAGCTCTTGTTGTTTTATAAATTATATGTATTTTTTATTTATTTATTTTTTTGATTGATTCATTTTTTATTTATTTGATTTTTTTCACAACGGCTGTCTGAATTAATTTGATGCTTTGGATGCTTATCTTGTACAATCTTATCTTGTTTAATACAAATAACGGCAGAACATTTTGGAAGAAAAAATATTACCATGACAACAAAATATCAAACTTGTGTTTCTCGATAAAGGCGACAGACAAGGGCATTTGAAAAGAGATGTCCGAAGCAGCAAGAACCCGCAAAAAGCCAAAACAACTCGAAAGAATGGAAGCCAAAACTCCGCTAAGATTCATGTCGCCAGCGCTATGACAAGTCAGTCTTAGTTTTTGAATAATTTAGAAACTTTACCAAATAATGCAAATAATCATCAAATTGAGTAAAGTTACTTCAAATCAGTATTTAAGTAGTGACAGAACGCTATAGAACCAGAATCAACACCGAAACACTGACTTACTGGGTTGATAATATCCTCGGGGACAAATTGTCCACCAGCAGTGATATCGGCCCAGTGGTATTCATACCAAATTAAGTGCGACAAACGCGCGTTTATGTATTTAACTTCTTCAGACTGGTTAAACCCAAAAAAATTGAAAGAAAAGAGATGATGGGCAGGCCTCGGCAGTTTATATCATGAATGAGCCGCGACACGACAAAACCAACAAAAAAGTGGCAATTGCACCTAGCGTAGACTCAGACCAGCCATCGCCCAGGCTAATCAGAGTTTTTGCTTTTCACTCAGAGGGTAGCTAAGGGTCTACGCTAGCTCATACGGGCAACAAAGACTGGTCAGACTGGGCGGATGCACATGCCACTTTGTTGGTTTTCTCGTAACGCGGCCCAATTTCATGAGTTTCATATTTATACTCAACTAGAAAAGAGCCCGCGCAAGCGCGGAAATATTTCATGATGGTCAAGTTTATATAAAAAAAAAAAGCGAGTTTTAATTTTTCAATGTAAATGGCCTTAGGCCCAGGCGAAGATATGACCTTTAGCATGAATACTCACTAAAGCTTCATTTACCTAATTAGTTGTCTGCATCTACAAACTTTCAGGTAGCAGACTGCATTGTTTCTAAAAAAATCAACTTTTTTTCACGTTTTCCTATAGAAAAACCTAAGTGACTCAAGAGTTGACCTTGCCGTAAAACAGATCAAGGTCATCCCAGGGTCATCATTTATATAAATTTTGTTGAGCTTTTGAGTCCTTGATGCGACATGCTAAGTTTCAAGATCATAGGATTTGTGGTTCTGGGGGAAAATTGGTTGATTTGATGCTTAACGTCCACGGTAAGCAGCTATGGTCATGTCGGGACGGTCAGTTAACCTAACCACACTATTTCTGGGCAGGCTTAGACCTCCTACGCGGTTAACCAGTACTAAGTGCACATACTTTCGCCAGTAACTGACATCTGCCCTTCTTGAATCAGCGGAAGGAGAAACGAAAGTATGTGGCCAGACCGGGTTTCGAACCCAGGACCCGTCTGACATGAGTCAGGTGCCCTACCGATGCGCTACGCGGCCCGGCGTGGTTCTGGGGGAGAAGATTTTTTAAATTTTTTACAATAATAAATGTTTGCCATCTTGGTTATGTGACCTGTCCTGGGTATTTTTTTCTGGAAAAATTGGGTCCTGGAACGTTTTTGGGGAAAATATTCAAGCCCTCTGAAGACTAAAGGCTTATTTAGCTTCGTTGAATCATTGAAATTGATTTGTCTGCTTCGCTGGAAATGCCCTTTCTTACCTGGCGCATGTGTGTTAACCTTAGACATTTTTAATTTTTGTCTTTTCGAAAGTTCAGTTCAGTTGGAATTCTCCTAACGACGTTCCCCAAGTGGCTCAGCGGTACGTAACCGTAGCCGCACACACTTGGCGCCGTGAGTCCGTCCAACTTTTCGAAAAGACCATGTGCGTTGAATGGGCGAGTTCGATTGGCTAATGGTATTGACTATCGTTCTGGAAGAAAATTGGTCGTTTCGAGCCAGGGCCGTCGGGACTATGACCATGTAGTTCTTCATCCGTTTAGACATATGAGCAAAAATACAAAAATAAATCGTTATTTATGGGGAATGACGTACGTTCATGGGTCGGATTTTTGCATTAGAGCCTGCTAAATTTGGACTTGCTAAGCAGCGCGCCGATATAACGACGCAGAACCGAAACGACCGGATTAATTTAAAATGTGTATTCGAGTACACGATAATTTCACTCGAACGCACCCATGGTTGACAAAAAAAATTCGACCAATAGTCGAAGTTTATAGAAAAATACTTGGGAGAATTTAGAATGAAAGACGAATTTAATTCCCAAATTCTTTAAATTTACGTGAAACTAAAACACACGCTAACCGAAATTATCAATGATAGCAATATGCGAAAGTTACGCTTGAAAATGCCACCAATTTTGCAGTTTATGCGTTACTTCGTTTATTTAGTATTATAGATACTTAAAATACCTTATCTTCCCCGAGAAGTATCAGCTAACTTGCCGGGACCTTTCATTGGCCGGCATCCTGTGAAATACTGTCGAAACCCGAGGTCATTACAAAACGTCTGACCAATATCTTTAGCATCTTCGCAAGCCAAGGGTACTTTGTCCACTTAATTCCTTGCGTAAAGAACAAAGTGAACTTAGTACTCTTGGCTTGCGAAAATGTATCTTTGGTGCAAAGTATAGTAGTAGGCCACTTTGAAAGGTAAACATGTGAAAAAGGGTATTAGAATGGGACAAAAGTATTGAAAATTATCATTTAGGGAGGTCTCAAATTAGGGACACTTTTGAATACTGTCACCCCTATAATATACGTTCTTGTGTACATGTGGGAAAATTGGTATATTCTCTCACTAACAGCGTTGTTAGGGGGATATGAACAAATATAGAGCAAACTATACATGGCGCACCCGTTATTATATTCAATTTTTTTTTTTTTTTGCTATAAATAGTATTGATTTGATATGTCAGTGAGTATTCTGACAGATTTGCATAAAAGACTGTACCCGGTGATATTAAATTGCAGTGTAACAATGCCAATACGTTGTGAAAGGTTGTGATCAAATGTGCTGTGTTAGGCAAAATGGGTAAGTTTTGATTTAGAATTGAATATATGAACACTTTTATTATTTCTTTTAGAACCAGTCTTTTCCTGCTTTTCAGAGGCTGTTACAATATATAATGCTACAGGAAACATTTTCTTATTTCAGTTCAGGTGCGCTTGAGATCAAAATCAAATGTGCACCCGAAGTCTACTATATTGAACGAATAATGCGCTTGTTCATCGCTTTGCAACAACTTTCACGTTGTGCTTTCTTACACCATTTTCTGTCATAATCACAGAGTATAATCGATTCCGCTAATTTTCGCTTCCTGCCGAGACTGTACGTCATATTTGGCTTCCGCCGAGACTGTCTGCGATCTCTTGCTTCCTGCCGAGACTTCTGTACATGAGGGCCTCAGGGAAGATTGGTTTTGCCAACTGTGTATTACCCTCTTTAAATAAAGACATTACTTACTTACTTACTTACTGATAAATGGCTTCCTGCCGAGACTGTCCGCGTGATTCTGCTTCCTGTCGAGTCTCTCGGCAGGATGCAGAGTCACGCAGACAGTCTCGGCAGGAAGCCATTTTTCGATGACAGTAGTCTCTGCAGGGAGCAAGACTTCGAGGACAGTCTCGGCGGAAGCCAAATATGGCGGACAGTCTCTGCAGGAAGCGAAAATTAGCGGAATGGATTATACCCTGTGATAATGGATAGGAATTCTGATGGAAGATAAAGGGCCGGGTATGATCCTGGCCGTTTTAGCCCACATTATGCAGGTTGTCTTCTCTTGCTTATCAAATGAGTAAACGTGAATTGTCAGAATAACATTTTATTTCAGACATGCCCTTTTGGTTTCAATAATAATTTAAGAAAGTCCCCAAGAAAAATGTGCTCATAAGTTTTTCCTTTAAGAGAGCACTTGATTATTCGTTTTGGTGATTTGCTAATAAACAATATAGAGGGTACGTCACTGTGATACAGAAAGTTGAGTGGGTAGGGTATTTGGCCAGGGCTTGCACAGCACTGTACAGTATTGTGTACTGTGCAAGCCCTGACCAAATATCCTACACACTCAACTGTGCTCATCTACGCTAAACAGTTTAAACAGACCAAAATAAAATGCGTCAAATGTTTTCTTGTGTTCTAACTAAGAACATGAATACACACAACGTGGGTGCTGGGCAGGACGGAGGCTAGTAGCGGTTCCGTTCCGTTCCTCAAAATATCAATAGCGTGATAAGGATATTCTTTCATGACGGCAAACATAACAAAGTGTACATTTTAAATAAGTTTTTACACATAAGTCATTTTGTTTGTATAATCAGTTACATGGTCCCCTGTAAGGGGAGCACTTAGTACCATTTTCTTTACATTTCTTCTTCTTTGTTTTTCTTTCCTTTTTTTTTTTTGTTTTGAAGAATTTCACCGATAAAAGCAATTCTTGAACTGTTAATGACTATCTCTTCATTTCAAAGTGCTACATCATTTGTAAGTAATGAATTTATAACTCCCCCCCACCCCACCCACCTCCCCCCAAAAAGCGCAAATGATAATACTACCCTAGCAGGAACATAACGTCCAAATAACCTCGTACTGACGTCGATGCGATGTTATGTCGTCTCATCGACGTTAGTGTGACGTTATTTCGACATTTGCCCTTTGGGATCGTTTTCTTCTAAAGTTTATATGAATTAATAGGAAAGTTGGGAGACTGCATACGTTGGTTAGACTACATAGGAACGAAGCGTACCTCTGAATATGACAGGAGCTCAGACGAACCGCGACGCCACTTGAGAGCTATTGAGGATGAGTATGAGAATGGTGGTCTTACCCTTGAAGATCTGCAGGTAAGTTAAATAGCTATTAATAGAATCTTGGATGGGATTTAGGCCTCAACAAGGAAATCTCAGGCCAGTTTTCAGATTATTGTCTTATCGGTGTCACACGCTATCAATAGGCATGTTTTAACGACAAAAAAAGCGTATGAACAACAACAACTCTCTGGGAGACTTTAAACCCAAAACAACAACCAACCATTTGAGACAGCTTTCTGAGCCTAGGCTGAGATAGCGGGTTGGAATAGCGAAAACCTCAGAAAGCTCTAGAAAGGGATATTCTTACCTAATGGTGAGAAAAGTAAAATAATTCTGGTGTTGATTTAAATGATAAAAATGTAGATTTAAATGATTTAAATGTAGGGATATGTTTTCGTCATAAAAAAACTTTTATTTTTAGATTGTCACATATTTTTTACAGGATGCTTATTCGGCTTTCGTTGAGAAAGTAGGTGTTCCGAATTACCCAGAGCTACGGACACCGGCATGTGAACTTGCTGAGGAGACGGTCAAAATTCTGAAAAGGCTAACAAGGTAGGATTTAAGGTGAACGGGTACACTTTCAGGGGAAGCAACTATGTCATTTTCATGTTTACCTCACTTGTCAAGCAGGGTCAACCCTGAAAGGAAATAATTTGCTCCTTAAGGAGCGAATTCTTTCTTTTTAGAGTAGACCCTGGTTTAGAAGGGCGACCGTCATCTTCCAAAGGGTTAAACAAACGGCATAAGAGTTATTGTCTTTGGGGGAAATGCTGGGAAAACATGAAGGCTTATCCAAACATCTTTATTAGCAGCGCCGTGTAAAAAAAGTGCGAGAATATAAGAACAGCCAGTATAACGACCAGCCATTTCATCTGGGTAGGAAGTCTGCCCTTTTGCCATAAACTCAAGACATCTGACCTGATAAAACTGCGGTGGCGTCGACCGGAACCACCTGGGGCCGAGTGCATAAAGGAGGCGTAAGCTACGCCGGCGTAGGCTACGAGCGTCGGCGCAACTAAGTCAATCTTGCGACTGTATTAAAATCAAAGTGCACGAAGCAGGCGTAAGTCAGGCGTAGTTGCGACTAGAGTACGACTAGCGTAGTGCTCTCAAATAAAATTAGCACATGTGTTTGATGAAAGGTTTTCGTATATGATATGCGTTAGGCATAAAGGTTGCTTAAGGCATCTGCGACCAGACAAGACTGAAACCAGTTTGTGATTTTAGTTAGATCCTTCATTTTGAACCTGTAAAATCCTTAGGTTCCATGCATAGTCTTCAGACCGCGCGGGTGCGCAGGCTGGTATGAGCCTCTGGTGTTCGCATATGGCATATGCACCTTCTTGCATGTTATAGATCCGTCATAAATCTCCACGACATATTTTTATCCTTTTTTTAAACTAATATTCATTATACCTCTTTCAAACAACGTGCATGTGCTTTTGATTTTTGATTGATTGATTTGTTGCTTAACGTCCACGGTAAATAACTATGGTCATGTCGTGACGGTCAGTTAACCTAACCACACTATTCCTGGGCAGGCTTAGACCTCCTAAGCGGTTAACCAGTACTAAGTGCACATACTTTCGCCAGTAACTGACAACTGCCCTTCTTGAGTCAGCGGAAGGAGAAACGAAAGTATGTGGCCAGACCGGGTTTCGAACCCAGGACCTCTGACTTATGAGTCAGGTGCCCTACCGATGCATGTGCTTTTGAGCTAAACGTAGAATGTCTATTAAAAAATGAAGGTAATGAAACATTGAAATTATTGACGATGTATAAGGACAAATCTGAGATCCTAAATTACAAATTTTCTAATGTGTCCACGTCAAGAATGAAAAAAATGAGAAGAAATACAGTCCGCAGTAAATGCAACTGGGAAACAACAGCTGACTCTGGAAGAGGTCAAACAAAAAATGGAAAGACCTGCTATCCCAAGCAAAGACGCACTACTCCAACAGAAAGTATCCTCATGCTGGAGGTGGTCCAAAGCCACCAGAAGGACCTTCTTACATGGACTTGGTGCTTCACATAATAGGCCAGTCATCACCATTGTTCAAGCAGCCTATGGCGTGGCAAACGAAACCGTTCATATAGCTCTACATCATTATATGTATCCAAAGGATTTGTTCTGTCTCTGATTATTCTGTCTCTCTTTAAAACCCTTCTATAATGCAAATCGTGCATCCAATGTAACATTCCGGCCATGTTTAAATGAAACACTAACGGAATAACTCAAAATGAACACCTTATGCCAGTGTTAAGTCTACTATAAAGCAGACGTGAGTTTTAGAGCGACTTTACGACTAAGTTGGCGACACGCCTCGGTTGTGCACACGGATTTAATTTCTGCGACAACTTTACGACGGTCGTACGTCGAGCGTACGCTTACGTCTGCTTTGTGCACTCGGCCCCTGAGTACTATTTGAAATGACATAAAGTAAATTTGAAATTTTATCGAACGCCATTAAATCTCCAAGTTGCTGGCTACATGGTATTGTAAAAGAAAAGGCAAGAATTTGAAATATAAATGTTTTTATTTTATTCATTTATTTATTTGAGCCGTGACACGACAAAACCAACAATGTGGTTGTGCGACCAGCGCAGACTCAGATCAGCCTGGGCATCCGCCCAGTCTGATCAGAGTCTTCGCTGTCCGCATGAAGCTAGTTTAGACTCTCAGCTACCCATTTAGCGCTTAGTGAAGAGTCTGATCAGACTAGGTGGATGCCCAGGCAGATCTGAGTCTGCGCTGGGCGCACGACAACATTGTTGGTTTTCCCGTGTCGCGGCTCATTTTTCCTTTTTGTTTGATTTTTTGACAGTGGCTTCCTTAAGCAGCATGAAGACTTGAAATTAAAAATTGCGGAGATCGTTTTTCATACCATGGTCAGTCTCTTCAAAGCGGGTCTGGGAGCGACGCATTGTGAAATGATAGACGTGTTGAACGCATTCAAGAAAATTCTGAAAGATTATGTACAGGTACGTTGTATATAAAGTCAAACCTATATTAAGAGGTCACCTGCCTTTAACAGCCACCTTCCTCGGGTCCTTTGATTTTGGTTGGTTGTTTGTTTTGTGTTTAATGGTCCTTTGAGACAATATTTCAGTCTATATCGGGCCGTCTCCCAAAGAGAGGGAGATATAAGAGAGAAATGATAGACGAGAGAAAAAATATCCCCCACCGCACCCACTACAAGTACAGTAGGCCCTTGCCCTACTTTTATCCAAATCAGTAGGACGCCCTGGCGCTGGAAGTTATACCTAGCACCATCGCACTACCCAACCACCCCCGGGTCATTTGAACTAATACTCGGGTCCTTTAGACTAATTTTTGATGTGCAAACGCCGGCGAACCATCATTATTCCATCAGATTCTACAGATCTTCTTCTGGTAGAAGACCCTGCTCATGGGCCTGTTGGACCAGCTATAAACTGAATAAAGCCCGAAGGGGCTTTAAGTTAAGTTTGTGAGTGATTCGCCGGCGTTTACACATCAATAAACCCACAAAAATAAAAATCATTTCTTATAATTTCATCTCGGTCATTTTTTTTAATTTGTCAGCTTTACCGAGTATTCCATAAACTGCCGCAAAGAAAATAGTCCAAGTAGTTCCAGGTTTCTGGTTCAGGGAATTTATCGAAGTATAACGCTGTTAACCAATCAAATTGTGTTAAATTAGCAGTAGAAAGCTGAGTTGGAATTATAAAGGTATGGAACCATGAAATGAGCCGCGACACGAGAAAACCAACAATTTGGTTGTGCGCCCAGCGCAGACTCAGATCAGCCTGGGCATCCGCTCAGTATGATCAGACTCTTCGTTAAGTGCTCAAAGGGTAGCTAAGAGTCTAAGCTACCTCCATGCGGGCAGCGAAGGCTCTGATCAGACTGGGCGGATGCCCAGGCTGATCTGAGTCTGCGCTGGGCGCACAACCACATTGTTGGTTTTCTCGTGTCGCGGCTCAAATATTCAGAGATGTTAAAAAATGAGCATTGAGCGTTCTTTTTTTTCTTTCTTCTTTTTTGGGTAAAAAGCTACAAGTTTCCCTTAGCTTAGTGACCGTAGGGTAGCTGGGGTCGAAGTTTCCCTTAGCTTAGTGACCGTAGGGTAGCTGGGATTAAGGGTCACCGTATCTTGGGCAAATCATAAGGAAAGCATAACCAATTCTTCTTTCGCTGCCTTAATCCTGTCCTGATTAAAAAAAAAAGTACCCATTTACTACTCGTTTGACAGAGTGTTCAGTTGCAGGCTGGCCCAATACAAGTAATAATAAACTTTATTTTCATTGGGTAACACAGTTAGCTACAACCCAGCAGGCACATGACGTCTAAATGACGTCGTACTGACGTCGATGCGACGTCATTACGTCGCACCGACGTCAGTACGAATTCATTTCACATGACGTCTAAATGACGTCGTACTGACGTCGATGTGACGTCATTACGTCGCACCGACGTCAGTACGACTTCATTTCAACGTCATGTGCCTGCTGGGAAGCTACTCTTCCTTGAGACCATGAGAAAATACAACAAAAGTCAGTGTACATACATGAGTGGCGACGCATCAAAGGAGATCTCAAGTCATATGCTTCTACTTAATGCGAGCAGAAAAAACCTGCACTATAGCCGAAGCTCCTCTAAACACTCGACCATACGACTACTATTAGCGTTTCTTACTCGTTTTAAAATCATGTCACCATCTTTTATTCTTTGTCTGGGTGTATTATTTACTATATGTAATTCTGCATAATTATCAAAACTTTGTTCATAAAATCTATCTGATAAATCAGGATGCTTTCGTGTTCAGAGAAAACAACTCTGTCATTTTCATTTCGGTTGCCTTTCTCAGTAGGGGTCTACTCTGCAAGCTCTTGAGGATTACGTCTAGAGTCAGACCATAATGGAAATGGATAGCAGGGGCGTAACTAGAGGCAATTTCATAATACGCACAACCATGTTTTATTCTCTACTTCTTGAAGGGAAAGCTAGTATTTCAGCCACTTTGGTAATTGGTATTGAAATCTTGTCTAATTTATAAATTTTCAGCATGCAAATATGCAGGTGAGTTTTGAAATTTTGTCAATTTTGACAAAATTTCAAAAAGCACTTGCGTATTTGCCGTATAGGTAGCTACGCCCTTGAGCTACTCTTCCTTGAGACCATGAGAAAATACAACAAAAGTCAGTGTACATACATGAGTGGCGTCGCATCAAAGGAGATCTCAAGTCATATGCTTCTACTTAATTCGAGCAGAAAAAACCTGCATAGTATAGCCGAAGCTCCTCTAAACACTCGACCATACGACTACTATTAGCGTTTCTTACTCATTTCAAAATTATGTCACCTTTTTAGCTCGCCTGAACGAAAGTTCAGGAAGAGCTATTGTTGTCACCTTGGCGTCGGCGTCCGCGTCAGCGTCAGCGTCCGCGTCCGCGTCCGCGTCGGCGTCCGGATTGGATGTTTTGGTTAAAGTTTTTTAAAGACCTATATCTCCCTAACCCATGGATGGATTCTTTTGATACTTGCACTGTAGTTAGATATTGGTCCAAAGTTTAACAGGGTACCACCCCCACCCCACTTTGTGACCTTGATGTCAAGGTCATGGACTTAGAAAATTGGGAGTTTTTTGGACTGGATGTTTTGGTTAAAGTTTTATAAAGCCCAATATCTCCTTAACCCATGGATGGATTCTTTTGATACTTGCACTATAGTTAGATATTGGTTCAAAGTTTTCCAAGGTACTACCCCCACTCCCCTCAGTGACCTTGATGTCAAGGTCATGGACTTAGAAAATTGTCCTTTTATTGATTGGATGTTTTGGTTAAAGTTTTTTAAAGACACATATCTCCTGAACCCATAGATGAATTCTTTTTATATTTGCACTGTAGTTATATATTAGTATAAACTTTCACATAGTACTACCCCAGCCCTGCTCAGTGACCTTGATGGCAAGGTCAGGGACTTAGGAAATTTGGTCTTTATTAAAGTGTTCTAATGGCATACTGATCCATAATGCTTGACAGAGATTTAGTTTACACTTGAACTGATGTTAGACACTTTTGAGTTTTTACAAAACCTATATACTTACCCCACTGGATGACCTTGAAGTCAAGGTTATCAACTTTGAATTTTGTCTACAAGATTTTGGTTAAAGTTATAGTATTTATAAGACATAATTTCACAGGGCCACAATGGACTCAGTTGATACTAATACTTGGACTGATATTGGATAATGGTTCAAGGTTTTGATACATCCTAGCCCCCCCCCCCACCCCCCCCCCCCCCACCCCACACACACACCCTACCCCTTACCCCTCTACCCCTTAGTTCTTTGTCCTCAAGCTCATGGACTTTGAAATTTCATGTGGATTTTTTTTTATTTTCATTTCATTTTAAGACTTATTTCTGAGATAGCGTTTGTTTATAAATGTGTTGTCATTATGGACATGCTTGTTTGAAGTTTTATGCCTAGCAGTCCACACCACCATAGCAACTGTGTCATGGGCAAGCACTTATTCAGGCGAGCTATGCTGTCAGGCGACAGCTCTTGTTTCATTCTTTGTCTAGATGTATTATTTACAAAATGTACTATATGTAATTCTGCAAAATTATCAAAACTTTGTTCCTTAACCAGGTCCGAGTTCTGCAAAACTAACCACGTCGTTAGTTAACGAGGCGTTGAAATTTCAAACATATTATATGCAAAACGTTACCATTTTTGCCAAAAAATATGAGAAGCTTTTCACAATTTTTCGGCAAAACATGTTTACCGCAAATGATTTTGTGAATACTGTAAGACTTAACTAATCCTCGACTAATGACTTTGTTAAGCTAACGATGCTTACAACAACTGGGCCCTGTTTTTTAAATCAGGGCACTTCCATGTTCAGAGAAAACAACTCTGCCACTTTCAATACGGGTTCCTTTCTCAAAAGGGGTCTACTCTTCTACGCAAGCTCTTGAGGCTTACGTCTACAGTCAGGTCTTAATGTGAGAAACCTAAGGAAATGGATAGCACTTTTTTCGTTCGTATATGACTCCGATTGCTTCTGAAAAGTTTGGTTTTCATTTTTGCCAAACTGCAAATGACAATGTTTAAAGTAGACTTGTACCAAAATCAAGTTGCATTGTCTTTCAGACTGACTTTGTTTTCTCTTCCCTTGAATATTTATTATGTCCCCCCGACAAAGGTGAGGGGGCCATATTGTTTTCAGTGCGGACCCCGTTGGCGTCGGCGTGACAGATTCTTGTATGCGCGATATCTCTTGAACCAATAGATGGAATTTCACCAAACTTGCATGGATATATCATCAAGACAAACTTTCGGGCTGATTAGATTTTGATGACCTTGACCTCATTTTCAAGGTCACTGGAGGACTTAGATGACAATTTCTTGTATGCATGATATCTCGTGAACCAGTGGATGGAATGTTATCAAACTTGCATGAGCACATCATTGGGACAAGTTTAAGAGCTGATTAGATTTTGGTGACCTTGACCTCATTTTCAAGGTCATTGGAGGACTTAGATGACAATTTCTTGTATGCATGATACCTCCTGAATTAGTGGATGGAATTTCACCAAACTTGCATGGGTACATCATTGGGACAAGTTTAGGAGCTGATTAGATTTTGGTGACCTTGACCACACTTTAAAGGTCACTGGAGGACTTAGATGACAATTTGTTTGTATGCACAATATCTCCTGAACCAATAAATGGAATTTCACCAAACTTGCATGGATACATCATTGGGACAAGCCTAAGAGTTGATCAATACAATACAATACAATACAATATTTTATTGGGTAAATAAAGGCCACCAAATACAAAATACAAAATATTCCATTAAGTTTAAGTAGTAGTGATGACATAGTTTCTCATACAATAATTATACAGTTCAGTATTCAGAGTCTGCACGTTTAAGCAATGTGTCAACATACAAACACAGTTTTCTTATTTTAATAGAGTCAGTTGTACTTATAAGGTTGAAAAATTCAATTTTACTGTCACCAAACTGGTACCACGAGAGCAGATATTGCTCCCGCAGATCAGTATATTTAGGACAGACAAAGAATACATGATATTCATCTTCTATAATGCGTCTGTTTAATTGATTTAGACAGTAAAAGCAAACTCTATCAGCCCTATCTATATCTCTATGGCGACCAATTTCAATATTAAATTTATGACTCGAGCATCGGAATCTGGCAAAAGCTTTCCTTAAATAAAATGGCATATCTATACACAAATACTTTTTTCAACATTCAGTAATGTTTTAAATTGCTTGTATGTATCACAACGTGATGAGTCGTTAATATCGGAGTGCCAGTTTTGTTTCATAACAATCTATCAGTCGGGTCCTGAACTGCAAAATAAATATGCGAGCATCTCCGACGTCTTGCATAATCCAGACATAACCAAATCCATATGAATGCGGTAAGATTCTTATTTTTGAGACCCAATTATTTCTTCCTACATCGTCTAATTTTAACATTTTATAGCAATTTTTTGGATACCTATTGTCAGACATTAAAAGAAGTTTACACCAATATTTTACACTATATGTATAATAAGATACACAAAGAGGCAGACGTCCACACTCACCAAGTGCAACAGAATTATTTACAGAACTATTGACACCTAAGAAAAATCTACAAAATTCAAAATGAACAGATTCTAATTCACTGGAGTATTCAACACCCCACACCTCAGAGGCATAGCAAAGGATAAGTCTCACCATAGAATCAAACAGATGAAAAATTGATCAGATTTGGTGACCTTAAACTAATTTTCAAGGTCACTGGAGGACTTAGATTACAATTTCTTGTACCTATAATATCTCATGACCAGTAGATGGAATTTCACCAAACTTGCATGGATACACCACTTAAACTAGCTTAAGAGCTCATCGGAGTTTGGTGACCTTGACCTTGTTTTCAAGGTCACAAGAGGATTTAGATAAGTAAAAATTTCACTAAAGTTGCTAATATCTCACTGGCTTGGTTTCCATTTACTTTCATAGATATACCTTTGGGACAATCTCTAGAGTTTACTCTGTTTAAATGACTTTGACCCTATTTTCAAGGTCAAAAGCTAACTACAAATCTTTTTTTTATCTCTTAAAGATGAGTTATATCTTGAACCAGTTGATGGATATTCATCAGACTTCCATGAATATACCATTGTGACAGGTTTAAAACATGTTTAATAGTTGGTGACCTTCACCCATTTGTCAAGGACATAGTTTTCCATGCAGGATTTTCTCCAAGCTTACATACATATTTGATTTGTACAGGCTTTTTATTCATTAGAGGGGATGGGAAATGTGCTGGTGGGGGGACATAAGTTTTTCTCTGAAAAACATTTCTAGTTATTCTTACGTTTATTTTCTTTTAGACTTTCGACCGCCAACAACTTCTCGCAGTACTGGTCCTAGCAAAAGTGAACTTCACGATCACAGAGAACGCGGCTGTAGATACCAAACGAGGCGACATGCAGCGTGAGAGTATAAAAATTGTATTACTTCTTTTCTCGTAAGTACAAAAGGGGGAAGGGTGAAAAAGGGGAAGGGTGAATGGGAACCTTTTCAGGGGCCATAATTCTTACTAAGAGGAATTTGTTTCTTATCTCATCGTTTTTTTGTTGCTGTTTTTTCGCTTTCTTTTTGTATGATATAGGAAAAAATTGCTCACTCGAGGAGCAAATTCTTTCCTGTTTCTCTCAAAGGGAATAATCCTGCAGACACACAATGTTGAATTAACATTGAATCAACATTGATTCAACGTCATGACGTTGAATCAATGTTGATTTAATGTTGATTGAACGCTGTGTACCCGATGGGAATTTGCTCCCTCGAGGAGTAATGTTTATCCTTTAAGAGAAGTGCCATGTTGGAAGGGCATCACCATCAGTGTAGGGAAGCAATCAGGAAGTTACAAAAGTCGTTTCCCTTTGTGAAAACGGCGTAAAACATGGAATGTATGCACCCCTTGTCCCTAAAATAGCGTTTTAATCCTATTACACGCCCCAGGGGCGTTGCATTTTACGAAAGGGAGGAGTGTATTTTTATGGCCTATAGAGAGTAGTAAATCAGCCACAGCCAAAATATTTCTAATACACACTATTAAGGTGAATGGATATACTTTCAGATGAAGCAGTTCTACTATTTTTCCTTTCTTTACTTCGTTTTTTGAAAGGGTCACCCCTTCCAGGAAAGAATTTGCTCCTCCAGGAGCAAATTCTTTCCTTGAAGAGTGGACCACATTCGAAGAGCTGCGTCCTCCAGAGAATGAATTCATGTTGTTCCCCTTTGTAAAACTGATGAAAAACACCTAGGTTTGCAAGTCAATATGACAATATTTCTGCGGAGGCGGGGGTGCGTTTATTAGAGCAGGGGCTTTTATTAAGATTAATATGCTGGTCTTGTATTGTAAGCTTAATATTTGTATCGAAACGGTTGTAGTAGACTCGAACAATTCAAAACAGCTCAAAGTCTGGTATAAATGCTTTTGTCGATTTTGTATTATTTTGATAATATACTGAAAGGATTTAAAAACTTCCACTTTTTATTGCTGGCTACTGATGCTTTCATTTGTGACAGTGTTTCATATTTTACGATAAAAAGCTTGAAACTTCTCAGATTTAAAGATTATGCAGTTTATTTGTATCATTTACTTATATAACGTCAGAAAAGAGCGTTACGTCTCTAAAAACGCAAAAGGCAATGACGGCGTTAACTTATTCTTCACTCTTTCAGACAATTCCTTACTGTCTTACTATTGTTACGTCATCCACGTTGGTTTTCAATTATCATTACAATTGATTCTGTCACATAAATCCTATTATGGCGCCGGCGTCGACGTGGGTTAACGTCATGACCTTTGGTTGTTCATATCGGGTAGCTGCTTTGCTGACGGTCTTTTGACCTTCCTTTAAACCGTGCACGTCGTCTGAGATTGTAAATTGCTGTAATTATCGCATAGAATTATCTATCGACGTCACTTTTTGAAATTTCAGCATTTAACTGGCCCCAAATTTTGCACCTGTTTGCGATATTTAGGCGCGATAGGCCAAATAAAGGCACAGACCGAGTTCGAACTTTTAAAATTCAATTTGATATTGTAAGAGTAAATAGTCATCAGAAAACTGTATACATAAAATGATCCGTCTGTATGTAAACGGCACTAAAAAGCCGAGGAGCACATGCTTATTCCTAACCGATTCGGTTGAACGATTTCAAGTTCGAGATACGGATGTAATCAGATATATCAGATTATATATGTTGTAAAATTTCGATGGACGTAGCTGCATTTGTTTTTGAGATATTCAAAATTAATGGGTGGAAGTTTTTAAATCCTTTCAGTATATTATGGAGAGGCGCCGTAGTCAAGTGGCTAGAGCGACTTGGTTATTATGCAGAGAGTCACCGAAAGGTCAAGGGTTCAGACCTAGATTAAGCCATTCGGCGACTGGAAAACTGTCAACCCAGCAGTAAATGGGTAGTTGTTTCGAATCAGGGAAGGATAAGGCAGCGAAAGGAGAGGAATTTGTTCAACCTCTCACATGCTGCGCCCAAGGTACAGTGGACCTCTAAACGACAGTTAGGCTATGGGAAACCTTTACCTTTACCTTTTATTAATATTATGTAAGTCACAATGGGATCCTTTGTTTAACCCATTTATACCCAGTGGACTATTCCATCCTTATCAAATGGATTCGTCCATTTGTCAATTAAGGTAGGTCTTGTTTAGTTTATGCGCATCACTTTTATTTCAGTTTAAGGAAAAATACCCATTTGTCTTATGCAAATAGTGTAGACCATGATCAGACGCCTCGTCTTTGGCCATTTATGGGTTGAAAGAGCTGTCAGGTCAGGATGTTACCGATAAGAACAATGTTTTATCGCGAATTGTTCAAAATTCTTTAGGATACAACTGAAAATAACACAAAGGTCTTAGGGAGGTTTATTTTCTTGTTTAAACATAGCCTGCCTGCCATTGAGTGAAACTACTGCCCGATGAGCAGGCGAACTTTATTAACCCTTCAAGCACCAAAAAGCAGACGACAAAATTTACGTCCGCAAAAATTAAAAAAAAATGCCTTGTCCAAGACATTTCATATTGAGAATTCAAAGACTAAAGGGCAAACAGTGTAGATCTAGATGAGGCGGCTCATGATGAGCCGCCTGATGAATGAGGCGGCTCATCATGAGCCGCCTCATCAGGATCTACCTGTTAGCAAATTTTGCTTATTTCGTCACTGGGGCTTAAAGAGTTTTAAGCAACGGAAGTAAATTTTATTCTTTACGTTCATGGGCGAAGGCAATTCACAGGTATAGTTGGAAGTTTTCTTTTCTTGTTTAAACATAGCCTGCCTGCCATTGAGTGAAACTACTGCACGGTGAGCAAGCGAACTTCATTAAAAAAGCAGACGACACAAATTACGTCTGCAAAAATTAAAAAATGCCTTGTCCAAGACATTTCTTATTGAGAATTCAAAAACTAGAGGGCAAACAGTGTAGATCTAGATGAGGCAGCTTATTATGAGCCGCCTCATCAGGATCTACGCTGTTAGCAAATTTTGCTTATTTCGTCACTGGGGCTTAAAGAGTTTTAAGCAACGGAAGTAAATTTTATTCTTTACGTTCATGGGCGAAGACAATTCACAGTTTTAGTTGTGCCCATTAAGCTGTTTAAATTATCGAACCTTTGCGTCATGAGAATTTTGGCTCATTCTGTTTGTTTAATTGTCATGTTGGCGCAATTTGAAATAATACAGCATTCCAAGTTCAGTTTTAAGGTCATTTATGGTAATTATGCTAAGTAACATACTTTAAGAATGTTTACGGCTTTTTTTATTTAAAAGGACAAAGCAGTTGGCAGAGATACAAAGAGAGTTTCTGGAGGTCTACATACATTACATAGTCCAGCTGCCATTCATATCTGGGAACGAGAACTATTGTCTGAAGATAAATTATCTTACCGACGAAATCCTTAAGAACTTTGAAAAAGAAAACCCATACTTGGTAAGAACGTGTATGCCAGTATGTCTTAGAAGTAACCCAAGCAGGCACACAAGGTTGAATCAACCTTGATTCAACGTCCTGAAGTTGGATCAAGGTTTTTTTCAACCTTGTGTGCTCAGTGGGAACGCTTCTACAAGATAACACAATAAAACTAGGCACAACACACTGCTATTATCGTAATGTAAACTTTGTAAGGGAAGAAGGTGGGCGTAAGAGTGAGAAAGTACGGCTAAAATACTGATAGGGTGTTCTTCAAGAACTTTCAGAATGGTATCAGAACAAAATTCCAGTTGAGTAAATAAATCACATTTGAATTAACATAGCAAGTTCAACCTGCATCAGTGATATCCCTCTGGGCAAACAACGTTGAATAAACAATGAATCAACCTTGATTCAATGTTGATTCAACGCTGTGGGCCCAGTGAGACCCTCCCTGATGCATGTGACTGTCGTCGTTCTCGAGCTATAGCGGTTGAGATAATTGGGCGCGTTGTTGTTCTGAATACCACTAAATGGAGCTCCCAGTATGGCCCCGGGCCTCAGTGCTCATGTGTAAATACAAAGTCGTAGCTTACCTGAAGTCTGTCGCTGCCCTGCTTCGCTAATTGGGACTTGGAAGGAGATCCGATCCCTGCCTAATTTTCCCTGTTACATTTTTGTGTTTTTTTTATGGTTTTGCAAAACGGACGAAGTTAAATACAGAATAGGTACATTTATCATTTACAAGAAGTAGAAAAAATCACGGAGCCCTTGGCGGCTTTAAAAGTGAATGAGCCTGTCCGCCATTCCATTTTATAAAAAATGTTTTGGTTTGGGTCTAAAGACCTACAAACATGAATGGGTGTGGTAAGTTGAAAAACTCAACCAGTTTACGTCAAGCTTGGGTTGCAGGCCAACTTGAAAATCGGTTATCATAAAGTGTGTTACTATCTTATTAAGGTAAAGGAAAGTACTTAAAAAAAAAAAAAAAAAAAAAACTCGATCTGATCAGAAATCATTTTATTCTGAGAATACACAAACAAGAAAAAAAGAAGAATATTATTGCTATTCTTATATGTCCTCATTTATTCAGATAATAAACAACATAAACAATGAAACTATAAATAAGTTTGGTTGTGGGGGCGGGAGATGTCAAAGTGGCCCTAGTCATATCGGGCCATTTGACAGACCCCAAATTATCAAAACTATTATTAGACAGACCCGAAATTATAATTAGCGACTTAGTATATAAACCCCGAAAAAATACACCCTTAGCAATAATTACAAACAAGCTTTCTGTGATAATAATTAAGATACTTTTATTACAGTGACTTCGTAAATAAACCCCGAAAAAAATACACCATTAGCAATAATTACAAACAAACTCTCTGTGATGATATTTGAGATCCTTTTACTTTTATTACAGCATTTGAAGAACCCAGATATAGTGAAAGACCACGTGACCCTGGCCAAAGACATAGTGTTGAATGAAAATTATAAAAACGGTGGCCCTATGTATTCTGCTACAAGGAACATGCTGCAAAAGATTTTTGAAGCGATAAGGTAAGCGTTATTATGTTTGTAAACATTTTCAGGGACAGTAACTCTGTCATTTCCATTTTGCCTCTTCTCAGTAGGGGAGCAAATTCTTTCCAATTCTTATTGGAAGGAATTCGCTCCCTTAGGAGCCTATGAACATTTTCTTCCTTCTCACAGGGGGGGGGGGGGCACATTCAAAGACAATAGGTTCACCTCCCTGTTATTCCATCTTCGCTAGCCAAGGGTACGAAGTCCACTTTATTCCTTACATACCCTTGGCTGACGCCCTATTCGCAAATCGGATTTCCCACATCGCCGCCTTTTACGCCTTTTAGCTGCAGTCAATTGCTCCTCTTGGCGCATTTTTTTAAACAAATCAAAAGATCCGTTGCAAAACACAGTTGTTATACAACTTTGCATGGTTGTTCAAATACACTAGATAATTTCATTGGATGCGATGGAAGTTGCTCGCATCCAATGAAAAATGGCGCAGTAGGAATTCCAATTTACGACTAGGCAGTTAACCAAGGTGCGAAAGGTATTTTGCGGAACGGAACGTAAAGGAACGGAACATGGACTTTTTTACGGAATAAAATGCAATGTTGATTTATAAAATTGACAAGGGAGGTTATCATTGCGCTTTATTCCGTAAAATAATATGCAAATTTAGCAACCAATTCCATGATAATAATCAAGAATTATTAGTTTGAGAAACCAAGAGGATGGGATATTAGTTTGAGAAACCAAGAGGGTGGGATATTTTGGCAACGTCGATATGAGAATTGAAATACTACTACTACTACTACTGGACGGGATATTTAGGACGGACACACGACACAACTATGGTTACGTACCGTTGAGCCACTTGGAGAACGTCGATAGGAGAATTGAACTGAACTGAACTGAGTGGGATGTAGGATACGAGGGAGGTGGAGGCTAGTAGCGGTTCCGTTCCATTCCGTTCTGCAAAATATAAGTAGCCGTACAACAGGAACAAAGAGGACTTAGCACCTTTGGCTCGCAAAGGTTTGTTTTTTCCGCATGTATATGCATAGAAAACAACTTTTGTGACTTTCTGTTTAATATTCTGGTGGACGTGGCCCATCCCATCCGAAATGGGGCTTCATTAAACGCTTCTCTATGAGCCAATTCTTTTGTTTAAGAGTTGATCCCTATTGAGAAGAAAGGCAAATAACATTAGGCAGAGCTGTACCTGCATTTATTTATTTATTTTCACTTCTGCAGGGTCTTCTGCAGCTATTGGTCTCTATTGTGTTCATGTTTCCTTTTAATCGGATGCTTAAAGCTTTATGCATGTATCACTCTCTTTGTTGAAACAGATAAAGTCTTGCGTAATATATTATAGTTTTCTATTTTCCACAAAAAGCTTTATCTTAACTACTTTACCCAGCAACTATATATGAGCCGCGACATGACAAAACCAACAATTTGTTTCTGCATCTAGTGCAGACTGAGATCAGCCTGGGCATCCGTGTTGTGGCTCGTATGGAGCTTTGCCTAGAGCGCGCCGCCGTGCGACCATGGCCTGCTTTTTAGCTCGCCTGAACGAAAGTTCAGGAAGAGCTATTGTTGTCACCTTGGCGTCGGCGTCCGCGTCCGCGTCCGCGTCCGCGTCAGCGTCGGCGTCCGGATTGGATGTTTTGGTTAAAGTTTTTTAAAGACCTATATCTCCCTAGCCCATGGATGGATTCTTTTGATACTTGCACTGTAGTTAGATATTGGTCCAAAGTTTAATAGGGTACCACCCCCACCCCACTTTGTGACCTTGATGTCAAGGTCATGGACTTAGAAAATTGTGAGTTTTTTGGACTGGATGTTTTGGTTAAAGTTTTATAAAGCCCAATATCTCCTTAACCCATGGATGGATTCCTTTGATACTTGCATTATAGTTAGATATTGGTTCAAAGTTTTCCAAGGGGTTACCCCCACTCCCCTCAGTGACCTTGATATCAAGGTCATAGACTTAGAAAATTGTCCTTTTATTGATTGGATGTTTTGGTTAAAGTTTTTTTAAAGACACATATCTCCTGAACCCATAGATGAATTCTTTTTATATTTGCACTGTAGTTATATATTAGTATAAACTTTTACATAGTACTACCCCAACCCTGCTCAGTGACCTTGATGTCAAGGTCAGGGACTTAGGAAATTTGGTCTATATTAAAGTGTTCTAATTGCATACTGATCCATAATGCTTGACAGAGATTTAGTTTACACTTGAACTGATGTTAGACACTTTTGAGTTTTTACAAAACACTATATACTTACCCCATTGGATGACCTTGAAGTCAAGGTTATCAACTTTGAATTTTGTCTACAAGATTTTGGTTAAAGTTATAGTATTTATAAGACATAATTTCACAGGGCCAGAATGGACTCAGTTGATACTAATACTTGGACTGATATTGGATAATGGTTCAAGGTTTTGATACATCCTAGCCCCCCCCCCCCCCCCCCCCCCACCCCACCCCACCCCACCCCTTACCCCTCTACCCCTTAGTTCTTTGTCCTCAAGCTCATGGACTTTGAAATTTCATTTGGATTTTTTTTTATTTTTATTTTATTTTAAGACTTATTTCTGAGATAGCGTTTGTTTATAAATGTGTTGTCATTATGGACATGCTTGTTTGAAGTTTTACGCCTAGCAGTCCACACCACCATAGCAACTGTGTCATGGGAAAGCACTTATTCAGGCGAGCTATGCTGTCAGGCGACAGCTCTTGTTGTCAGTTTCTTGACATAATGTATGTACCTCTGCTCACATTTTATCACCAGTTTGAAGATTGAACAACTTTTTATAATACTATGTACCACTGTGATGTCTATCCAAGCAGGCAGATGACGTCGTATTGACTCGCACTGACGTCGATGCGACGTCATCACGTCACACTGACTTCGGTGCGACGTCATTTCAACGTCAACTGCTCGCTTGAATGGAGACTTTTATGGGTCATTGTTCATTACAGAGAGGATGGCATTGTGAGAGACGTATTCGATCATTTGATAAACGTTCTAATTGAAATCATCGACAAACACAGATCGTTGAAGGAGGCGAAAGAGATGTTCTACCTTTACAGTTATTACATTTTTGATCTAGCTGTCGAAAAAACGGTAAACTTGCTATTATAGGAGAAAATTATTTCTTGAATTGAGAACAGACCCCTTTTTCGGAATGATTTCCTTGTTCAGTGGAGTAAACGAGAAGACACAAAAGTTGTTCCTCTTTGTAAAAATGGCCGAAACATGGCTGTGTATATATACAGCTTAAGAAAAAGTTGGGAAAGAATAAATGCTGTAAGGCTGAAATTTCTTATAGTCAGCTCTCGATATTTCGAAAAGAAATTCATGTCAAGCTACTGATATCACAAAGCAAATTTTTTGGTCCCAGAAAATTTACTTTGAGATACCAGCAGTCTGAGATATCCGATGTTAAAATATAAAGGAAAATAGGAAATGTATCCAAGCTTTATTCTTGATATGGGGGCACTTTGAAGTATCAGTGTTTGAGATAACAAAGGTTTACCATATTTCGTTTAACATAAATACTATGAGTAAAGGAAAATAGGAAATGTATCCAAACTATGTATATTCTTTGATATAAGAGGGTAGGTATTTTGAGATATCAGTGTTTCAGAAAACGAGAGTGTGTTCTATTTCATTTAACATAGAAGTTTTGTTTTGGCTATCCATTGGCGAAAGCTTTCAGATGAGAATGGAAATGCGCGTTGATCAGACGTGCCGAGGAATCTGTGTACTGAAAAGTGTTTTCTTCGATTTGTTAAGCTGTTCACTTAAGAAATGAATGTTATTTTTTTAACGTTTACTGAAGTATAAACTACATCGGATCACGAGCAAAGTAAGTGAACCTCGAAGGGGTTTACGTAAACTTTGCTCGTGATCCGAAGTATACTTCAGTAAATGTTTAAAAATAACATTCATTCCTTATATTTATATCATTGACGATGCTTTTGAACCACAAAAAGATACACAAAAACAAGAAATACATATACAAGAATCGTTTTAAAAACATTATCGGCCGAATTTGGCAATAGTTTGGAACAGCCGAATTGTCACTGCCCACCAGTAAATTCCACCTCCTGCTGTAGATTTCACTTGCAAGTAGGCGTAGCGAGCTGTCTGTCAATGTTTACTAGCCATTCAAGTACATGGCATGTTGTAGATTTCACGTGCTAGTTAATGAGATGAACTGTCTCTCTGAAGCACGTGGCACAATGTAGTTATTGACTTGTAAACAACATTGACTCCCGCATCACTTAATTGGGTTAACAGAGAGCTCTGCGCTGATAATGTAAATATATGATTATGTTATATCTTATCTGGCGTGTTTGCGCAGTGTTATACATTAAAATCTTAAAGAGCTTCTTCAAGACCAGAGAATACATTAAAGATACAAAACATGGGTCATACTTCCAAGTATCGGTGACGAGAAACAGAGAAAAGCATACTGTAAATTTCATAATTTTCAAAATGCGGTCTATTCACAGACTGATTAATATCAAAAAGGGCCAAAATGTTTAAAAAGCGATGGTATAGAGTACGAGTCTAGAACAATAAAAAAAATCTGATTTTCCATTGACTTCTGAGTATGATAAAGCTAGCACGACACATTTTTTGACATTCTACAGACGTAAATTTTGTCGTCTGCTTTGTGGCGCCTTAATGATAATTTAATGTTTTCAGCCAGCCCAAGAAATCTACAAGAGCAGTATCAACATGAGTCTTATATTGATGTCAAAGCCAAAGACACTGACGCAACCAAAGATACAAGAAATTGTTTACAGGGCGATGACAAATGTCATTATGAAAGTGAAAAAAATGTAAGTACTAACCATGAAAAAATGGCGGTTTCCAATCCCCTTTCAGTTTTGTCATGACAGAATCATTACGGCTTGAAGTGCATTATGCAAATTACATTCCCTCCAGTTCCAGTGTATATATATACACAAAGAATATGTATTAATTAACCCGTCCCATCTGAAAGCAAGGTCAAGTATGAGAAAATGGTAGAACATAAGATTTCATGGCAAGTTTAGAAGATTTTGGCCTAAATATTGGTATATACAGTCGTCTAAGTAGGTACATGGAAGATTTGGGGGTACAAGAGGTCAAGGTCATTCTTTGACATCTGACCCATGTCTCTCATATTTTGACAATTTCAGAAATCTCCTCAAAAGCCACTGGGCTGATTGTAACCAAATTTCATACACAACCTCCAGGGGCTGAGGGAACGAAAGTTTACTCAAGTGGTCTAGGTCACATGACCTAAATGGCCACCATATTCAGGTGAGCGATTCAGGGCCTCATGGCCCTCTTGTTTAGCTCACCTGTCAAGGTGAGCTTATTGTATAGCCTTGGTCCGTCGTCCGTCTTCGGAGTAGTACACGCTATGTAATCACGTGACCTAACTGTACTACGACAGATGCTGCTTTGGTAACCGTACTGCTTAATTAGGACGATTTCTGCAGAACGGCGTTTGCACCATGTGAGTATTTTGAAGAATTCCTTCTCTAATATAGCAAGAAAGGTGAAAGTTCTTGCACAAATAATTACACCATATATGTTGGTTCTTGCAGCAGAGCAGTCATTTTGAATGGATGGAAAAGAAACAAGAATACCGCAATTTAACGGGTTTGAGTTAGTCGTTTACCACGATTGTTGTACGAAAAAAGTAATTTTTACCTAGAAATACAACGAAAAAGACAGAGAAAAGTCTGCCTATGGAACGACAAAAAGTGCATTTTCAAAATTAAATAGAGTTTGGCTTGACTAGATTAATATTCAATGAGAAAAATAGGATTTTGCGTGGGAAAAAGTGAACTGCTTTCCTAGCACGAAACAAATCCAACTGAACTGCATTTTTGGTTTCAAGGAGTCTGTTACTGCGACTACATGATGACCAAAATTTATTCAAATAAAACAGAATAAACTGCAAAATACCTAAAATTTACAGATTACAGTATCAGTCTACTAGTATAGGGTGACATGCGACGATGCATGTGTTAGTGCATGTGTTCATGGATAGTCATAGTTGAATGTCAACGTCCTGTAAATGTCAAAACTTGCTGGGAAAGGTGGAGTTTTCCCTTTTTTGCCTCGCTGATTAACATTTTAGCTTGAAATAAAGGCAAATCTGGATAGTGAAGCAACATTGTATAAAGGGCGGGACACTGTCAAAGGGAGTAGGGGTCACTATAGGAATCTATAGTAGAAACAATTATAGTTCACGCTGCCCTTTATAGGCACCCCTCCTGTAAGGAGTAAAACTTTTCTTCATCTACACAAGTAACACGCGAAAATATACGTTTGCTATGGTTAAGCCTACATGAAGTGACCTGACAGGGTGGGGGCTATCGATTTGGTTCAGTGCATTATAAAACAGGTAAAGCAACATGTTCGTAACCAATCAGGGAAAAATACTCGTTTATATCATTAACAATTGCATATCATGCATGTTACGTATGTGTCACAAATGTGTAAAGACCCGTTGGTGTAGTGGACGTCTGCTAGTCATGCTGACCCTTTTTCATATCCTATAAGGATGCAACGTTCGAATCTGCCAACATGGTAAAGTCTGTTCTTTACATTCTTTTTAATATTTTTAGGTAATAAAAATGAATAAAAATAATTTTTTTTTTGATTACTCAATACACGATTTCATGCTCGTAAATAAAAGGGAAAACCCTGCACAGTTGCAGGTCTGATTATGCCCAGAAATATACGCGGGGGTTGTAGGAGGGGGGGGGGGGGATTTAGTAGAATATGGTAAATAGCGATATGCATGATGTTTGGTATTCAGTTGTCAGTCTCAAAGAGTCTTCATTCTAAATGCAGAATTATCGAACACTTAAACTTTGAATTCAAGGGTCAGAGAAATTATTGGAAATGTCCTTTTAGAAAGGGAAGAATGATCCCCATGCCGCCGCCGCCCCCCCCCCCCCCCCCCCCCCCCCAACAAAAAAAAAGTTCTCATCTGACATTCAAACCCAGCCCGTACCACTAATGTTTTAATATTATTATTCGAATTCGAATTATGGATATCCATTATTTGCAATATTGACATCCATAAATCTCAGGTTGAATATTGGATATCCATAATTCGAATAATAGATATCTATAAATCAATTTATGGATGTCTATAATTCGAATTAATGGATATCGATAGTTGTATTCTATTTACTGATAGCTATAATATGAATTATGAATATCTAGAAATCATGTCGAATTAAGGATACCCATAATTCAATTATGGATATCAATAAATAGGGACTAAATAGTAAAACGGCAACCCATATCATTTTACGAAAAGCAGTACAGTTAATGGAATGTAATACCTAAAAAGCAGTTCATCACAACAAAAAGCAGTACATTAAACAAAACATGCAAAACGACCCCCTATTCTTTTTCACGTAATAAATACCAGAATTTTTACAAAACATCAGTATAAATGATGTATAATACATATGTGATCATTCAAAAATAACATAATAAATCGAGAGAAAACACAAATATTTGAGATGACAACAAACTGAAGCACATGACCCATGCAGATGTCTTCAGATTGTCGCTTAAATACAGTATTCACAGATTAGTTGTCAAAGTACAAAGCAGATTATTCACTGATACCTATTGCTCCATGTAAATTATTTCAATTTTGAAATAATTAGACAAGAAATAAACCAGCTTACCGTCACAACGAAGCGCGTGACCACCGTTTTCCTTTACAATTAAGCAGTACGGTTACCAAAGCAGCATTTGTCGTAGTACAGTTAGGTCACGTGATTACATAGCGTGTAGTAGTATTTCAATTCTCATATCGACGTTGTCCCCGCACCTCAGCGGAACGAATCCATAGCCGCAGTGACGGGGCGCCGAGCGTCCGTCTTCGGATCGGAGAACGAATGTTTATATATTTGGCCCAGGTCACATGACCAAGATGGCCACCATGCCCATATATGGCAAACACCTTTAAAAGTCTTCTTCTCAAGGACCACTTGGCCGATTGCCTTGAATCTTGGTGTATATAGCATCTGGGACTCTAGTACTACCAAGTTAATATAGATGATGGCCTTTGGTTGATCTTGACCTGTTTTGCCACGAGGTCAAATTTGGTCTCAGATGCTTTTGAACGGGAAAAGCTACAAAAAAGTGCATTTTTGTTGCTATAGTGCTCTGTCATATGAAAATGCAGACAGCTTGAACCCCTAGGAATTTTAGAGGTCAAGGTCATTTAGTGACTTTGGCCAAAGGTCATTTGTCTGCTGTGTGTCAACATTTTTAAAGGACTTCTTCTCTAAAACTACTTGGCCAATTTTAATTAAATTTCATATGCAGCCTTCAGGCAAAGCGGGAGTTTTTTTTATATATTTGGTCCAGGTCACATGACCAAGATGGCCACCATGCCCATATTTGGCAAAAACCTTAAAAAATCTTCTCCAGAACAACTGAGCCAGTTGCCTTGAAACTTGATGTGTAGCATCTGGGACTCTATTACTACCAAGTGTATATGAATGATGACCTTAGGTTGACCTTGACTTGTTTTGCCGCAAGGTCAAATTTGGTCTCTATTGCTTGTGAATGGAACCTCCCAATCCTATAGAATTGCAGCCTGTTTATTAGCCTACCTGAGCCGAAAGCTTACATTTCGGCCAGTTGACCTGAGCATTTGGATATGTTTGCCATGCCACACTGTTTGCCATGCTCCTCGAATTTTTGAGTGACATTACAAACTGAAATTCTTTCAGCAGAAACTTCAGATTTTCTCATATAAATAAGTATTCTCAAGTCATTTAATTCCTGGCCCGGAGGTTATAAAACTTGAGTACATTCTCAAACTCAAAATAAAGCACACTGATTGGCTGCTTCCGAGCACATGCTCGGAAGCAGCCAATCAGTGTGCTTTATTTTGAGGGTGAGATTATATTCAAGTTTTATAACCTCGGACCCTGTTTTTTTAAGGCCAGATGAAGATGTACAGAATTGCCTTAAGATTATGATCCAGATGCTGATGTCAGGTAGACGCCAACTGGTAGACGTCGCCAAGAGATTGCTGGAGTCACTTAAGAAATCTAAGTCCTTGGACTGGAAGGTATTCGTCATCTTCACAAGCCAAGGATACTAAGTCCACTTTGTTCCTGAGTGAGTGAGTGATATGGATTTTACGGCACAGCAGCACAAGAAAGGCTATTTCGCGCCGAACTTTGTTCCTAACGTAAGTAAGGAACAAAGTGGACTTAATACCCTTGGCTAGCGAAGACGGGTATTCGTTGGCTATTGCTAAATCCATGCTTGTCTTATATTAAAAAGCATGTTTGCATGTCAGTCTGGTGATTTGACTGGCATTGAGCATATAAAAGACTGCTCTTACTTGCAAGGATGGTGTAATGACTGATCAGCACATTAGTATGCACTGGATGTTTTCATGCCCAAAGAAAACTGAAACTTTTCAATCCCTGCTCTGTAAGCAGTTTCTCGAAGCAGGTAACTGAGACTCATTAGGTATCTTCAAGTTGGTAATTTTCATATTTATTACATTCCTTTGTATGGTATGTAGTTTTGCATAATAATAATCCGCGAAACGAGAAAACCAACAAAGTGGTTGTGCGCCCAGTGATGACTCAGATCAGCCTGGGCATGCGCACAGTCTGATCAGAGTCTTCGCTGTCCGCATGGAGGTAGATTAGACCCTTAGCTACCATTTGAGCGCTTAGCGAAGAGTCTGATCAGACTGGGCGGATGTCCAAGCTTATCTGAGTCTACGCTGGGCGCACAACCACTTTGTTGGTTTTCTCGTGTCGTGGCTCAATTATGATTTTGTCATATTGCCGTGCATGCGACCATGTCCTTTTCGGGCTTGCAGGAGGCGTTTATAAGATCAGGGGTGTTTAAAATGATTACTGCGGTAGATGGTAACTCCCGAGAGTTGACCTCCTATTGACAAGGAAGACAAACAATAAAATGGCAGTATCGCCTTTCTTGAAAGTATATCTATTTACCATTATATTTGAACAAAAATGCATTTCCTACTTTTTTCGATGCAGAAACATCTTGAAGAAGCCAGGCAGATGCTGAATATAATAGGGGAGATTCCGGCTAAGAAAATGCAAGCAGATAATGACACAAGAATTTCACAGACCGTCAGCGAGTACTCCGACTTCATAAAAGAGCTTTTAGAACAGATACAGTGAGTACTTATTTTAGAACAATTAAACAGTAAGTACGTATGTTAGAACAGTTTAACAGTAAGTACTTAAATAATTTAGAACAGTCACAGTAAGTGCTTTTTATAGAACACCTACAGTAAGTACTTATTGTAGAAGTTACAGTTAGTACTTTTTTAGAACAGTTACAGCAAGTACTTAGAGGTTTTATAGAAAGTATTGATAAGCACTTATTATTTTAAATTCATCGAGTCAACCTAGGAATTTCTAATTTTTCTTCTACAAATATAGACACTATTGTGAGTGGTATGTAAATGAAAACTATCTGGACCCAATTGCTCAAAGCATCGTTAGCTTAACTAAGTCGATAATCAAGGATTTATTTAGTCTTCTAGCTCACATAAACTCCAGGGTGCTCATACTTTTGCTGCTGAAACTGCTAAATCTCCTCATATATTTTTGAGTAAAATACGTTCGAACTTTGACGTCTCGTTAACTAACGAAGTCGTTAGTTTTGAAAAACTGGACCACGATGTTTAACTTCGAACTTCACGTCGTCAACTTCACGTCGTCGGCAGAAAAGGCAGAAAAAATGTTTCTAAAAACAAAAAGCTCCGGTGGCTTAGAGGTTAAAAGTTCTAAATCTTGGTCAGCAGGTTTCTAACCGCTGTAGTGCGAGCCTGGCTCGGATTATTGTCCTGTGATCTTGAGTTCTGGCTAGGTTGTTCAGACTCATAATAAACCAGTCTTGCCTTAAAAGTTACTTGATAAGGGTTGAGAAAAAGTTTGTGAACCATTTGATGCAGAAACAATTTGTCACAATTTCTTTTGGCTTCATCTAACTTTATCATTTCTCCCTCCTGAATTTGTTTAACCCTTTAAGCGCCAAAAAGCAGACGACAAATTCACATCCCGCAGAAATTCAAAAAATGCCTTGTACAAGATATTTCAGATTGAAAATTCAAAGACCAGAGGGCAAACATAGTAGATCTAGACGAGGCGGCTTATAATGAGCCGCCTCATCAAGATCTACGCTGTTTGCAAATTCTGCTATTTTTGTCACTGGCGCTTAAAGTGTTAATGCGCCACCTCTTTGCTTATGCTTAGGTAACCCCGGAACCGTTCGGGTGTTCCTTTATCTTCGGTGTTTAGTATGACCCTTTTGCGAGAACACCCGCCGGAGGTTCTGCTTGTCTTAATAGCTACAGTCGGGTTGCCGTCCAAATGCTTAGGCTACTCCTCGTGCTATTTGTACACTTATTTTACTTTTGTTGCTTCTAAATTCAATTTTTCCATAGCTTGATTTTGTTTACTTTTGCCATTCCTTCAATTCCAATTACTTCTTTGGACTTTACTCATGTGTCGGGTCGCTGCTCTTTCCTTTTTAAAGACTGCATTTTTATCGAAACATATTACAAACTGTGCGAATTGCATTTTATTTCTGTTGAAATTTTTTTATATATATTCCTAAACCTATGGAACAAAGAAGTAGTGAGTGAACTCGGGTTTAAGGTCCCGCCAACACCTGTGTAATACGTAGACGGAACCTCGGTTTTAAAGTCTCATCCGAAAGGCCGGAGGATGGAGGACCGGGGAATCGAGCCTGTGACCCCTGGATTAGTAGTTTTACGTGTTATCAACAAGGAAGAAGCGGCCAAAGTACCAAAATCATATGTCCGAACTCATAACAAATGCACAGGATATAATCGATTCCGCCAATTTTCACTTCCTGCAGAGAGTGTCCGTCATATTTGGCTTCCGCCGAGACTGTCCGCGAACTCTTGTTTCCTGCAGAGACTTCTGTACATGATAAATGGCTTCCTGCAGAGACTGTCCGCGTGATTCTGCTTCCTGCCGAGGCTCTCGGCAGGAAGCAGAATCACGCGGACAGTCTCGGCAGGAGGCCATTTCTCGAGGACAGTAGTCTCTGCAGGAAGCAAGAGTTCGCGGACAGTCTCGGCGGAAGCCAAATATGGTGTACAGTCTCTGCAGGAAGCGAAAATTAGCGGAATCGATTATACCCTGTGAAATGGAACACCTTAATTTATCTACGGATCCTGAGAACTTGTCTAGTGGAAGCTTTAACCCTTAACACTGAAAGATATTGAATGTGCAAACAGCGTAGATCCTGGTGAGGCGGCTCATCATGAGCCGCCTCATCTCGATCTACGCTGTTTATCCACCAGTCTTTGGATTCTCGATTCAAGATCGGCAGTTGTCAGTTACTGGCAAAAGTATGTGTATTTAGCACTGGTTAACCACTTAGGTTTTGATTGATTGATTGATTGTTTTGGGTTTAACGGCCCTTTGAGACAGTATTTCAGTCTATATCGGGCCGTCTCCGAGAGAGGGAGAAAGAGGAGAAATGATAGAGGAGAGAAAAAGTGTCCAAACAACCCCCACCCGCACCTACTGCAAGCACAGTAGGCCCTTGCCCTACAATGTTCCAATTCAGTAGGACGCCCCGGCACTGGAAGTTACGCACAGCACCATTGCACCCCCCGACACCCCCCCCCCCCCCCCCTTAACCACTTAGGAGATCTGTAATTAAGCCTGTCCAGGAAAAGTGTGGTTAGGGTAACTAAGCGTCAAGACATGGCCGTAGCTGTTTACCGTGGACGTAAACCAACAAAAACAAAAACAACTTTGAATTCTCAGTATGAGAAACTTTTTTTAATTTTGCAGAAGCAAATTTTGTCGCTTTTCATGGCTTTAAGGTCAGTAAACTGAGAATATGCAGACTGAGTTGGAGTTTTTGCTCTTTTTCTCTTATACTTGATAGGCTACTGTTATTTATAGGCAAAAGAAACTCCACCGAGAGCTCACAGAGACAATTTTCGATTGTTTGTTTAACTGCCTAACAATAGACGCACCGCTGAAGGCACATATGGCGGAAGATGGAACCTGCAGTGTTTCTCTGGACTTTTCTGTAAGTTTGCGGGGGTTGATCCAAAAGTAATTTCACTGCCTTACAGTTAATGGAAAAACGGCTATGCAAAAACATGTATGGTAGATTTTACTTGGGGAATATTGACTATATAGTCATATTTCCGCAGAGGGGGGTGGGGGTGGGGGTGGGGGGAGGGTACTTCTTTAATCTATATACATGATAGTCCGAAAATACCATAAAAATATAGTGCACATTAATACTAATAAAGATATCCAGATAAACAGAAGGCATGGTAATGAAATGCTCCGCACGTCATTGACGTTGTTGACGTTCCAGACAAAGTTTCGAATTGTGTCATGTCCAAAGTAGCATCCTTGTTTGTTCCAGCATAGCACTGATGTCTTTTCTCATCTTTAAATATCATTTGAACAGCCCCGCAGCTCGTATTCAAAAATTTACACAATATTCGAATTGCAGAACATCAATTTTCATACATGGGGTCTAAATAAGAGTGACGTTAATGTTTGGCGTTGCACATAAAGGTCTTCCAGTTTTCAAACGATCCTCTAGCGACTCATCTGTATCACTTCAGCGCTAATTCCACCTTAACACAAACCTCATAATCACCGTTATATCACAGTATGTCTAATTAACCCATTGCATTCTTGGTATTTTTGTCTGCTGAAATTGTCGTCTGCATCAAAAATCAAGAATATTTTGACAATTGGTCTAACTAACTCCTGTAGAAATGATGTCTAGGCAGCAAACAGTTTGGATCTCAGATCTGGCCCCACGTTTGTGGGGCCTGATCTGGATCCAAACTGTTTGCCCAGATACCCCTTTAGGGCTATCTCGAATGGAATGGGTTAGACAGCTATATAGTCTTTGATGGTGATAATCCTAATTTGTGACAACAACGCATAAATATGTAAATATGCGCTGACGCGTATGTCAGAAATCAACATTTTTCACTCGGAAATAAAAATCATTGGCACAAACTAGCGAACTTCAAACTGCATTGACTTTTTTTTTTTTTTTTTTTTTTTTTTAAGTTTCAACAGTGGGCGGCAGAAATTCAGGATTCATAGATGATATAAGCGAATAGGGTAGGCACTGATCAGACTCGCGGATGCGTCTTCGCTTTTCGCGCATGCCTTAAGGTCCTTTTTATCACGCGACCTTAATCCATTTTATTGGTTGGGTATTCCTTCTCTAGATCTCTTATTATTTATGATTTTTATTGGCAGAAAGATAAACGCCTCAGAATCAAAGTTTTGAAGAAGTTTGAAGATCTTGTGAAGCAGGATGACTTTCCTTGGAAAGGGTGGGTGATGTCGAGACCAATGAGAAGAATGCTGGATTATGTAACCAAATCATATCCGAGGTAAATGAGTGAGCTAGTGAAAAAAATCTCAATGCCCTAACCGAGGATCGAACCCGAGACTCTTCTATCTAAAGGTTAGCACTCTACCACTTCGCTATAAAAGCCGGCTTGTACCGCGAGGCAGTACAAGTGTATGATATACCCCATTACCTATACCCTGTGATATTCTCCCCCACCCAATTGGACTTCGTCCCAGAACTGCCAGACTAAAGAGCTGCATAAAGAAATAGGCTCGAGGAATTACTGCACAAGGGTCAGGCTGGATTTTACGTTGGGTGCCATTTGTCTTAAAAATCTCAATGCCCCCTCCGAGGATCGAACCAGGGACACTTTGATCTAAAGGCGAGCACTCTACCACGTCGCTATAAAAGCCGGCTTGTACTGCAAGGCAGTACAAGTGTATGATATACCTAATTATCTACACCCTGTGCCACCACCAACACATACGTCTTACGAAGACGGAACCTCGGTATTAATTAAAGTCTCATCCGAAAGACAGGAGAAGCGGGTGTCAGAGGTAAACCATATATGAATGGTAAATATATTAGTATCTTTTTTTCGGAATGAGGTTATTATTATCGGTATTATTATATTATTATACGCCCGTCGAAGACGGTCATTTAATGTCGTGTCCTCCGTCCGTCCGTCTGTCCGTCCGTCAGTTATCCTTTCGTGTCCACTCCATATCTCCCTAACCCCTTGAAAGATTTTTTTAAACTTTGGTCAAATGTTTTCTTTGTCGAGACGATGTGTAGAACACATGTTTACACCATGTCCGACAAAGGTCAAGGTCACACTTAGAGGTCATAGTTCAAAAAGTAACATTTCGTGTCCGCTGCATATCTCAAAAACCGTTTAAGATTTTTTCATGAAACTTTTGTACAAATATATAAGGGCCATCAGACGATATGCAGAGAAAAAGAATCATAACCCTACTTTCAGTTTGACGGAATTATACCCCTTTGTATTTTTCAAATGGTAATTTCATATTAGCTACGTGTACGCTACATATCTCTAAAACCGTTAAAGATTTCTGAAAATTTGTACAAATATAAAGCACCATCAGACGATGTGCAGAGAAAGAGAATCATAACCTTACTTTCAGTTTTGACGGAATAATGCCCCTTTGTATTTTTCGTATAGTAGTTTCGTATTAGCTTTTTGTCCGCTCCATATCTCAAACTTGTTTAAGATTTCTTCATGATAATATCTACAAATATAAAACACCATCAGACAATGTGCAGAGAAAAAGAACCATAACCCTACTTTCACTTTTTACAAAATTATGTCCCGTTGTATTTTTGTACTGTAATTTTGTATTAACTTCGTGTGCGCTCCATATCTTCTTAACACTTCTAAAGATTTTTTGAAACTTGAGTCAAGGTTCACCTTATCAAGGCAATGTGCAGAACTTATCTTTCAACAATGTCTGACAAAGGTCAAGGTCACACTTAGAGGTCAGTGTTCGGAAGGTAACATTTTTTGTCTGCCCCATATCTTGAAAACTGTTTAAGATTTCTTCATGAAAATTTGTACAAATAAAAAGCACCATCAGGCGATGTGCAGAGAAAAAGAACCATAACCCTCCTTTCAGTTTCGACGGAATTATCCCCCTCTGTATTTTTGAATAGCAATTTTGTATTTACTTTGTGTCTGCCCCATATCTCCCTAACCCCTTGAAAGATTTTTTTAACTTTTGCCAAAGCCTTGTCAAGACAATGTGCATAATTTAATTTTCAACAGTGTCAGACAAAGATCAAGGTCACACTTAGAGATCGAAGTTCAAAATGTAACATTTCATGTCTGCTCCATATCTTGAAAACCGACTAAGATTTCTTCATGAAAGTTGGTACAAATATCAGACGATAGGCAGAGAAAAAGAATCGTAACCCTACTTTCTGTTTTGATGGCATTATACCCCTTTGTAATTTTTGTCTAGGAATTTCATATTAGCTTCATTTGTTTTGTGATTTTATATCTGCCTCATTATTGATGAGTTAAGCTACTGACAAAGTTGTCTCATCTCTTGTTTCCTTTCCAACTTTAAACCCTAACGGGCGTTTATTGCCCCACTCAGCGGATTTCTTGTTCAGTCTTCATCCGGTAATATTTACATTCTTGGTGTATTTACTGAAAAGCCCTATAGTAAACCAATGGAACGTAATGTAGTTTACATTCCAATAATTACATTGAGACACGCGACGTCAATGACGTAAAAATAAACAATAGTCCTCTACAACCTGATTGGACGTCAGCAACGTCCTGACGTCATGCACGCTGTTCTGCTGTTGGCAGAAAAAACTGCGTGTACAATGTTTTACTGCTTCAATTTTAGCTCTTATATAAAATTTTTCATGAAAGATTTGATTGAAACGAATGTAAATATAAGGAATGAACTTCATTTTTCTGAGGTTTATCGAAGTGTAAACTACATTGGGTCACTAGCAAAGTTTACATGAACCCCTTCGGGGTTCATTCACTTTGCACGTGACCCAATGTAGTTTACACTTCGATAAACCTCAGAAAAATGAAGTTCATTCCTTAAATGACAACAGTCGGAACGACATCTCCCAAAATAAGCTAAGACGCTTCTGATATTGTTTTTATATTGTATGTAATTTATATTTTAGGAGGACATTAACTCTTTAAGCATCATGCTTTCGTCCAGATTCTACATTCCATGCTCTGCTTGCTTGTTTCAGTGTATGTATTGAATTTAAATAAAGTACTATGAAAAACAGATGAGCCACGAGACGACAAAACCAACAAAGCGGTTGTGAGCCCAGCGATGACTCAGATCAGCCTGGGCATACGCCCGGTCTGATCAGAGTATTTGCTGTCCGTGTGGAGGTAGCTTTGACCCTTTGCTACCCTTTCAGCGCCTAGCAAAGAGCCTGATCAGACTGGATAGATGCCCAGGCTTATCTAAGCCTGCGTTGGGCGCACAACCACTTTGCTGGTTCTCTCGTGTCGTGACTCAAATCTTTGTAGGCAGCCTTTTATGCTATGAAAGCAAATGTGACTTGATTGCTGTATCTTTCCTTTTACAGTGGAGAGGACGTGACATCTGAAGAAAATGCCCTTTTCATGTCCATTTTCAAGGCTGTTAGTGATGACGGCGATTCCGTGGATGACCAATTTTACACAGATAATGATTCTTCGGACTGGAGGATGGAGATATTCCAAGACGTCCTGCAAAAATATGTTCAGCTGGTACATGTTTGGTTCTTATTATCATTTTCGTTGTTGTAATTAATTATGGAGCGCCAAAGGTTTTACCTTTTTCACCTAATAATTTTATCTAGACTATAACCTTTTTCACCATCAACATTAGCTGGCAACTCCATGGCCAGTGACTCAGTGACTATACACAGGGCTCTAGATAAGAGGGGTATTTGATGATAATTCAGGGATAATTTTCTTTATTTCTCATTGAAACCATATGTTGTGACCCTTCATCTGAACCGTCTCGTCGAGACGGTTCAGATGAAGGGTCACAACATATGTTTTATCCAGAATCAACACAGATTATCCCTAATTATCACCAAATACTCTCTCTTATTTAGGGCTCTGTATAAAAAATAACCTCTGTATAAAAAATATATAGCACTATCAGACATATACAGACATATATGTATATATATACATGTATTCTCTCAAGACATTTAATACTTCTCTTTTTAGCACTCCTCGCCAAAGAGTGTTGCATGCCTACTACCCATTATGCCTAACGTGTTTAGGTGGGCAAGGCTAGCCGTGGAGGACGAGCACGAGAGGATGACGAATGTTACATTTGGTTATATTAGTAGTGTTGGGCAGGCTGCGTGTCCTGAAATTAAACACATACTACCAGAGATCGTGGACCTAATGTTACAAACAAAGAACACTCGTGACCTTTTTGGTAAGATTATACCTATTTCAAAAAGTGCTTATTGCCCATATTTCACTAGTAGACTGGCCTGTCCTTTTAAACTAGACGGGGGTGGATGACTTTTTTCTTTCATTTTTATAGAAATAATTATTGCAGAAAATTATATGCAAACTGTGATGACTCTGATAAGATGTCCTGTTGTGTGGCGCTAGGCATAGATAAGTTAATCAAATCAAGTCCATTAATACAGTCTAGTCCACAGGTATGGCCTCGTGAAGTGACCTGGCAGGGCGGAGGTATTGTTATTGATCAATGCATTATGACATAGGTTGTTGTTGTGTTATTGTTTAACGTCCACGGTAAACAGCTATGGTCCATCTCCAACAATGAGTCCGGTAGCAGATATTGGAAAAATTTCCGCGGTCGGAAGATGTAAAATAATGGTTAAATTAACGACAGTCGATGCACAAAATTGAAAAAAAAAAGCCAAAATGTTTTTATTTTACATCTTCAAAAATTATGCCAAATAACACAGAATTAAAATGTGCATTTAATCTCATAAGCGGCTTAAAATAATTCTTTCACATAATCATACAATCATTGTTTGAATACAGAAAAGATCATTTCAGCACTGGCATTCCCATAGAAACAAATAGGAGCTATGGTAGTGTTTTTCATGTCTAAAAAGGACCAATTTTACAGAAAAAGAAAATGTTGAAAAATGTTCTTTAAACAACTGATACATTTGTCATTTAAAAGCTATTAGCGCCTTGATGATAAAAGAAGAAATTGTTTTTTTTAATGGTTAATTTATATAAGTTCCCCATTAGCGCTAGTGCAAAATAAATCATCGGTTATTCGGGTAGTCAAAAATCCATTGTTGCATATGATATCGGGACGGACAGTTAACCTAACCACACTATTTCTGGACAGGCTTAGACCTCCTAAGCGGTTAACCAGTACTAAGTGCACATACTTCCGCCAGTAACTGAAAACTGCCCTTCTTAAATCAGTGGAAGGGGAAGCGAAAGTATGTGGCCCGACCGGTAATCGAACCCGAGACCTCTGGCTCTTGAGTCAGACGCGCTACGCGGTCCGGCTTATGACATAAGCAATTCCTGTTATCGCCAACAATCAGAAAAATATCCATATGCACATAGTTTTACCCATTTATGCCCAGTGGACTATTCTATACTTATCAAATAGATGAGTCCATTTGTCTTTAAAGGGTGTCCGGTTAATTTTCTTTTATCATTTTTGTTTAATTTTAAGAAGAAATGACGAGTCTACACTATTTGCCAAGGTTCATTTTAAATGGATTTAGGTCCATTCAATGCGACACAGATTTTTGTTTTAATTTCAGCGGCTGTTAGTGTCCTATATCCTTACAATCCCGAGGCTATTCACAGTAGGCTAGAAGAGTTTTTTGACAGTTTTGAGGATTCTGATGAGGATGCACAAAGACATTTTGCTTGGATACTTAATACAGTTGCTTCAAAACATCCAGAGGTTAGTATGTATCCCAATTATGCTCAGTGCTACGTCCTATAAGATTTACTGGTTGAGTCAGTTAATCGTTTAAGAGGTGTCTGGTCTAGTTTATTTCTCATATTTTTTCTTTTAGAAGTACCCATTTTATTTTACAAACAATGTAGACCCTGATCTGATGCGGCGTCTGATCTGGGTCTGCACTGTTTGCTTATGTCTCCTTTATGGGACAAAAGGCTCAGATGGGTTAGAGCAAGTGGCATATAAGATGGCACTTTGTTAAAGGCATTAGACCTGCATGATATAGCATCTTAGTAGACATACTTTAAAACTAAATATTGAGTCACATAGATTAGAACAATCATTGCAGGCCCAGATAAGCCTAATCAGGATCTACACTGTTCGCCATTCCATCTGCAATTTTTGAAGCATAACTGCATTTTAAAAACAATTTGTTCCATTTTGGGACAGTTCTGTCGATTTTATTAGATGCCCCAATTTTTAGATTTTTTTTATTGCAGTAAATATCATATATTAGATAAGTACATTTAGCATTGCAAAGTTTTTTCCTAAGTTTATCCTGCGCCTTTAAGAGGTGGAGCATACGGGAACAGTAGATGTCCTGAGCAAAAATTATGGTAGCAATGTGGCTAGGTTCAAGAGAAGGCTTTATGTCTGGCCCATGTTTCTTCTTCTGAATGTATTCTCTGCTCTTAAAGGAACTCTTTAATATTTTAATTTTACTTTACTGCAGCTGGTGTTGTGCCGTGTGGCGGCCGTAAAACGTCTCCCCGTACATCATCCATAGTGCAGATTTGGTTTTATTTTTGTCCTTTGAGATCAGAGGATATATTCTGAGAAATCTGAAATTTTAGATTGGTTTTGACTATTATTCTAGATCATCGTCTTTTATATTATTTGGCCCCTTTTGATACTAGTCAGTCTTTGAATCGACTGCCCAATTAAAATGAAGAAATTATAGTATGCTTTTCTCTTGTTTCATCACCAGATGTTGTCAGGGTCACTGATGAGGCTTTATTAGCCAAAACTACGTAGTCTGGCCCATGTTTCTTCTTCTGAATATAGTCTCTGCCCTTAAAGGAACTCTTTAATATTTTAATTTTATTTGCTGGTCTGCTCTGGCAGACTGTGTATTTTAGCTTTAAAGACAACATTTTGGGGTTTGCCTGTGCAGCATACTGTATAATCAAAGTGGACAACTAACGTCATGGTTACGTGCTAAAACAGTATATATCTAATGTTTCAAACGAAAATAGTCTCAAAACACATAAGAAAATCAGCTATATCTCAGGTCGAACTCGGCCGACCTTAATGTCGTAAACAGGCAGCCATCCCGTACTAATGTCATTTGTCTGAAGTAACTGATATTGGTTTATGAAAAAAGGCCAGTTACAAGGACACTTTGGAAAAACTGACCATGAGGACATTTTCCAAACCATCCTGTTAAATGGCTTCATTTTATAAAATTACAGCATTAGGCATAGACAAAGTACTTTAGTGAGGGGTGACTGTGCTTGACGTCAGAAAAATCGGACCCCACACCCCGACTTATTGCTGATTTTCTTCATTGGCTTGATATTATTTTCTTTTGAAACACAAGCTTTCTACCGTCATCAACAGGTGGTCGTGAAGTACGTTAACGTTGCCCATCTTGTAATTTTAATTTGCTCAGATATTTTTTATGTAACTGTCAGCTTACACTCACCGTCTCAATATATGTAACTGTTTGTGTTAAAGAATTGCAGCGTGTCGTATGCTAGAAATATGAAAGTGGATGCTTCAATATTTAGCCGCGATTTATTGAGATATAATTTTATAAATGTTTTGCATATCATATGAAAAAAAGACAACTCCCATACAGGATGGCTGAGTACTGTAGCCGTTCTTTTATCTGAGTTGTGAACTCCGCTACAAAACAAATACGAGTGCTATAGGCTGATCAAAATAATTAGTTATTGACACTGCTCATAAACACCATCCCTGTAATAGACGAAACACCGGTAAGCGCCAGTGGTGTATTTTGAATGACCAGTGTGACAAAAATTGAATGGAATGCAGGCTTTTGCATCAGCCAGTAGAGTTGAATGTTTCACCAAGGACACATATTACCAACGACTGATTAACTTCTGAAATTTTTCATGTTTCAGATCTTTAAAAAGGACCACATTCAGAAATTGTTTGCCCGATACCGAGAAGGTTATGATCAAGAAAAAATGTTAGTGTTGATGATATTTAAAGCTATCGCTGAGAAGCATCCTGTCAGATTCAAGGAGTTCTTCTCTAAACTCTGTGACGATTCTGTTTTTAAAACAGATACTACCACAATGGCTATGAGATGTGGTGTAATCACCTGTGTTGGTGGAATAGACAAGGTAAAGAGGATAGTTGCTACTTTTCCATCGTTATATTGAAATTGATGTCATCGAATTAACTCCAGAAAGACTTGCGTGGCCACATGGGGAAATACAACTGTTGGTGTTCAAGAGTGACTCAGATTTGATTTACATTCTGTTTCTTTTTTACTTGAAATTGCATCAAAAAAGGAAATCCTACATGGAAGTTTTCGCCATCTGACGGACAGTAGGGTAGAGTCGGGTAACTTCGGACAGCAGGTAAATTCGGACATACCATTGCAAACAGTGAAAATCCAGATGAGACGGCTCATCATGAGCCGTCTCATCAGGATTTTTCAAGTTTGGCCAGTTATTTATGTTTTAATTCCAAACAACTGACACATAAAAGAAACAATTTCATTGTCCGAATTAACGGGCTGTCCGAGGTTACCCGACTCTACCCTAGTTTAAACTTCTAAGGAGCCACATCAGTAGTCTTGAAACGGACAGTAGCTTAAGCTACTGGGGCTTAAATCAATTTCATGCACTCGCCTCGTATTTCCCGCTGATATAGCTCCAAAAGCTAGCAGGTGGTCGGTCTGCGCAAGCCAAATCTGCTGTTTTCATAACCGTGTTTGTGTTCAGTGCTCCCAAAGATAATTATAATTGAAATCAATTATTGAGTCTCTTCATGGACACTTATATTATTGCTAATGCTGCTCACACCCTCTGCACCGGCTTGTTCAGAAATACTATAAATGTGTCCGAACATCCAAAAGCTTCAGAAAACGTAACTGACAACACAGTTTAGTACGAGGATATTTTTACAATATCCAAACCAGGTTTCATTCCTTTTTGTCTAAACGAGACTCACCGAAAGATGTGTGTAAAAGTGAAGCAATGGTTGTGAGCAGAATATATTTATAGAGCTACATTTGGCCTTTAAACTTTATTTGACTACAGTCAGCTCTCGCTGTCTCAAACATTGATATCTCAAAACACCATTTAAATCAAAGAACATAGTTTGGACACATTTCCTATTTTCATTTTCAGTAATGCTCCTGTTTTCCAAACTACTGATATCTCAAAGTACTTTTAGATTTTAGTAGTTTGGGGTTAACTTCGACTCTGAGATATCCTGAGTTGACTGTTTTTATTAATTTATTTTCATAGGTACTTGGTCAGCAGGCCGTAGATTACCTGATGAAATATGTAGCCTCATCCGATTCAACAACAGCCATGATCACCGCGGGGGAACTGAGATCAGTGGTAAAAAAGCACCAAGCCTATATGCAGAAATATAAAACAAAACTAATGAATGCAGAAAAGAAAGCAACATCGCCTCAGCTGAAAGACATAATTCACGATATTATTCTCGTTCTTGAAGGGAAGAGGTATAATAGTTTCTTTGTATCTGTGATGTTAGTGGAAGGTTGAAAGAGGGAAGCTACTCACCCGTAAACTGTTGACATAGGGTCATCACAAAGTGAAGCTTGTGTCGACAGTTAAAAAGTTTTATGGGAGACACCATGACCTCGTTGTTCCCTACAATGTGGCCATTTCTAAACTATTTTCCGAACTGATGGCCTCAGCCGAAGCTTAGTTAGGCTTTCAAGTACCGGACTTGTCATATTCACTGACTTTTCCCACTGATACATCGATATTGCGGATGCATTATAAAAGGCAGATAATGCTTACTACTCGCGAGCATCTGATCACATCTCTGTTTTGGGATCCATTTGTGTGTATCTAAAATACTATGAAATTGTCGACCACTTTCATTTGTATCCTTATCAAGAGAAGCTAGAGACCGAGGATTCTTTATTCAAATGATAAATACTTATTTGATATTTGGAATTAAGAAAGTTAGGTCCAACGAACTAGATAGTAGAAGCGGTCAGAGTATCAAAATTTATATATTTGACCTCATTAACAACAATAATAGAACCGCTGAAGCTCTGTTCGTGGAACATATTTATCTTTTTTTCAAAGGCCACTATAAGGATTCTTTATCGAGACCGAGAGTTAAATATTTCTTTGATATTTTGGAATCAAGAAACCAGAACACGGGATAATTAAGTCTGATAAAACCGATAAATATAAAATAACTAAAGCAACAATAAGAACACAGCTGAGGCTCCTTTCACGGACAGTTTTGTATCTTTATCAAGAAAAACCTGAAAGAAGTATTTTGTCTAGACCACATTACAAATAATCCGTAGATATTCGGATTTTAGAAACCAGAACAAGGGGAAAATACGACTAACAAAATAGATAGATGTGAAAAATATTAAGCAAAAAATATGATAAACCAGCTAAAGCCCTGAAAACTAAACACCAATGTGCCACGATATATAGGTTATATTCTGTAATCATGTGATTTCATGGGCCACTTCATCAGCATTTTCGTATTTTGTTTGATTCAAATGATAACACTCACTTCAGAACAACCGCATCTTTTATCTTCCTTTCCAAAACAGTTCCAAAAATGAAGATCCATCTAATAAGAAGGATCTAGAATTTTGAGTTGTTTTAGAAGGGAAAAGCAAAATTGCATACGACTGATGTAGATATTTTGAGTCATTCTGAGTGAGACAACACCACTCTATATAACCAAGTAAAGACGGTAATATATGTTTGTATTGTAAAGCAATTGTTTAGTTAAGTTAGATACGTTGCTACATATGAGCCACGACACGAAAAACCAACATTGTGGTTGTGCGCCCAGCGCCCAGCGCAGACTCAGATCAGCCTGGGCATCCGCCCAGTCTGATCAGAGTCTTCGCTGTCCGCATAGAGGTAGCTTAGACCTTTATCTACCCTTTTAGCACACAATGAAGAGTCTGATCAAACTGGGCGGCCGCCCAGGCTGATCTTCGTCTTCACTGCGCACACAACCACATTGTTGGTTTTGTCGTGTCGCGGCTCATAAGTACATGCAACTTTAAAATGATCTTCTTCTTGTTGTTTTTTGTGCATAATTTATTTCACCATAACAAGAACGTTTTAATCTCTGCTCTACATTTTCAGTGTTGAGCATATAGCTGAAGATGTTCAGCAACAACAGGAGGATATGGCAGTTCTGGACGAAAAGGTCGATGTTACTATTGATACAGTCGTCAAAGTAGGCGAGAAAGTTGTTGAACATGATAAGGAAATTGGAGAGCTTGCAGGTGGTCTGGAAAAGGTTGAAGAAAGAGTTGATGACGTTGAAGAAGATCTTGGAGAAACAAAGATTAAAGTCGAGGAAATTGACAACAAGGCAAGTAGCAGTATCAAGTGCATACATATTTTGTATATGAACTGAAAATTTAATCAGTAGAACAGAACTTACATAAAACTAGTGATTATTCAACCGGAAACGATCAGAACCTTCGATAACCCCAGTATTAACGTGTTTCGGTATTAATGTATAGGAGACTTCCACTTCTTGTTTATCAGATTTGCAACTTTCTTCAGAAACATTTGAGGAGGTTAAACTCTGCGTGAATAAACCTCTTTGATGAGTATAGAATGATGAAATGTACAACGACAATATTGATTTTTCTTTTTATATTTTTTCTTTGTTCAGACCATGTCAAATGCACCAAAATGGTCGCGTGATCTAACAAAACTGATGAATCCAGAGGCAGAGAATGACTGGAGACTGCTTAGTAGTCGCCTTGGTTACAGTAATGATGATATAAGAGGCTGGGCAACGCAACATGACCCTTGTATGGCATTACTAAGTGAATGGTACGCCACCCATAAAACAAGTGAAGCTTCATACGCCGTATTAACTGCACTGACGGAGATGAACAGAATGGATGGAGCCGTGATTGTTGAAAATGCTATGAAAGCAGCAGGTTTGTTTGCATAAATTGGACGATATGCCCTCTATTTAGAAATCATACATGTTCATCAATGCTTTAATTTATACATTGCTTGGGTGTTGCAATGACTTAAATTAAAGTTCATAGTCACATCCAAAACAAGTAATCAAAAGATGAGCTTTGACAATGGCTGCAATAGCAGTACAGACTATACAAACAATTCTTTTTAAAGATCTGACTTACATGCATTGTAATGATCACCATATTAAGAAGATTTATCATGCTTCTGCTGTAAACTTCTAATTGATAACAGGGATATGATAACATAATGTGATATCAGGTTAGTTTTAAATTGCGTCTGCACGAATGATTTCAGGCAGAGCGATTGGCAACTCATTTACGTTTGACGTGATTACAGCGTTCGATTAGTCAAATGACGTCACTTCATCACGTCATCAAGGATTTCGCTACGTCAGCAAGTTCGGACAAATATATGCATTTCAATTTTGGTTGTTCGATGCAATAAAATCTTTTAAATTATGCATGATGAATAGAAAATCATGTTAGTATATTTTTATCTGAAATATATTAGGCTCAACCAGAAACACGTAGGCATGGCTCGGCAAGCCTCGCCCTTCCTGCGCTGTTTTGGTCTTGCATCAATATGGTTCTCTCTATTTCTCTATTAATCTATCAGAGGGTGTAGTAGAAGACGAAGAGTTTGAGTACCCAAGTCCTCCACCAGTATTTATCAGTTACCAGTGGGGCTTTCAAGATGAGGTGAAACTTTTGAAACAACACCTTAACATGGCGGGCTACGAGTGTTGGATGGATGTGGGTCAGATGGGAGGAGGAGACAAACTGTTCGCTAAGATTGATAATGGCATTAGAGGAGCTAAAGTTGTTATTTGTTGTACAACAGAAAAGTATGCACAATCTCCAAACTGCAACAGAGAGGTGAGATTATATTTTTGTCTTGAAGTTAATGTTAGCATAATTAATCTGTTATTGATCATGGCAAGAAAATAGTTTTCTCTTTCGCAACCATACTGTTCCGTTTTAAGGTTTTATTTTTCTTCTTTAAGTTCAATGGTTAGGTTGGGCTTTGTGATTGTGCTGGTTTGTTTTGTTTTTGTATATGAGCTGTGGTACGAAAAAACCAACAAAGTGGTTGTGCACCCAGCGCAGACTCAGACCAGCCTATACATTCGTCCCATCTAGTCAGAGTCTTCGCTATGCGCTAAAAGCGTAGCGAAGGGTCTAAGCTCACTTCATGCGGACAGCGAGGACTCTGATCAGACTGGGCGGATGTCCAGGCCGATCTGAGTCTGCACTGTGCGCACAACCACTTTGATGGTTTTGTCATGTCGCGGCTCATTCATTCATAATATTTCCTGTGGTCAGTTTATTGAAAACTGCTTGAGCGACGGATTTGTTTTAGCTAAAAATACTTTCGCATACTTTATGACGTTTTCAATCTATTATTATCATTCTATTCTGACTTGTTTTTCCAACATCTCTATCTTTGTTGCTTTTTCAAACTTCTAGTGCGGTATAATTTAAAATTTGCACACCTTGATTAATGTTAACACCGATGAAAACATAGTGACAGGCTTTACAGCTGAATTTGATCTTTAAGCGCAGAGGCTTATTCTTGTTCTATTGGTTGAGACTGTTGGTTTAAACAATATTTTATTAATCAATTCACATTATATAATTTACAATCTCAAGTATCAGGATGGTTGAGACTGTTGTGTCGCTGCTCTGTGGACAAGTAGGTTTCTAGCGTAACATTTAATGAGCCAGTTCCGCTACCGCTATGGTTCATTCTCGGTATAGAAGTAACATGATGGTTTGGGGTATAACGGTAACTATACAGAGTAAGATAGTGAGATGTGGTACTTAGATTTCCAACCTTACAGGTTCATGCGCTTTATAGGCTATGCATTCCACAACAAAACCCTTATTTGCAAAAATTGACACTAGTCTTTGCTTGCTTAATACATTCGTGCGTCTTGATACTAACGACACTCACATTATATGTGTATATTTAGTTGCGATTGTTCTGAATAATGATTTGATATCTTTTCGAACGGACACATCTGTTTAACGAAAGCTGCTGTGAAAGATTGGAATATAACTAAACGTTGTTTAATTTTCATGAATACTAGATAGTGTGAGTTACAGAATTTTGTAATTAAGTTGGACCAATTTGGTGTGCAGATGAACTCGTATACAGGCGTCAGCGATGTGCACTTTGCCAGCTACTCATCCTGTTTGGATTGATAGTATAGTTTATTTGCGCAAATATTGACTGTAGAAATGTATTATCAGTTACTGATTGCAGAAAGGAATCGCTTCAAATACATTTTATTCCTTTATGTCTTTCTGATATACTGGCTCCTTACCTAACTGATCATTTGCAAAAAAAAAACTCAGCTTTGAGTCCTGAATTTCAGATGGTCATTTCAATACCCCTTCCGATTTGCAATGGTATAAATTGTACTCCCCTTGCGAACATGGATGACGCCATAGCTCTAGTTCCATAGTACACGATACTTTCATTCTTAATTTTAATTTCATTACCTTAAAGCTTTACAAGAAGCATTGTTACTTTATTTTACTACACACCTTTTCGTGTAGTGGGTGGGATGCGAAATCTGATTGTAGCATTTCTTGGTCATTGCCCTTTTACGTTACTTTGCCTTTTTTATCCCTTTGAAGATACTGTCAAACAGGAAGTCAAACCCTTTTGGATACTATGTAACGTGAAAAACTAATCCATTGTCAATCTCAGTTTGCGAATATAAATATCAAATGTCTCGCACACTGGGTGAGTGAACTCGAGTCTAATATCCAACCAGCACTTATGTCATAGAGAGACGTGTTTAATTCTCTTACGCTCATCAAAGATCAGTAACTTCAGTAGCTGACTTTTGAGGCTACAAATTTGAAAATGGATTACAAGTTTACCCAGCCCCAGTGGACACTCAACGTGAAAACGTGAATTAAACTTCATTCGATGTTATGACGGTCAATGGCAGTTGTTTCAACGTTGATTCTACTTTGTGTGCCCCGTAGTTAAGTACTGAGTTTCTTTCCATGTTATTCAGGTGAACCTATCAGTTAATTTGAATAAACCCATCATACCTCTGCTGATGGAGAAGATGGACTGGCCTCCTAAAGGATCCATGGGTCCAATCTTCAGCGAGTACCTATTTATCCGTTTCTTCCAAAGAGACGGGGAGGAAACAGGAACGAAGGACAAAAGATACTGGCCGATACCGAAATTTCAAGAACTTCTGATGCAGTTGAATTTCTATGTGGTTCCAGCCCAAAAGCTGGTTAAGAAAGGTAAAATAAAAAAGTGATGAAGATTTTGTTTAATAAAGTTCATCTGCGCTGTTAGTCACTCAGTATATAGCGTTTATCAAAGCTGATGAAACATTTGAACCGCGACACGAGAAAACCAACAAAGTGGTGCGCTCAGCGCAGACTCAGATCAGCCTGGGTATCCGCCCAGTCTCATGAGAGTCTTCGCAGTGCGTTTGAAAGGTAGCTAAGGTTCTAAGCTACCTCTATAAGGACTGCGAAAACTTATCAGACTGGCCGGATGCCCAGGCTGATCTGAGTTTGCGCTGAACGCACAACCGCTTTGTCGGTTTTGTCGTGTCGCGGCTCATTTTTTCATTATGCTGTAATTTGCAGACACAGTCAACTCTCTATAGTTCGAATTCGAAGTTCACCTCAAATTACTGATATCTAAAAGTAAATCTGGTCTCAGAAAATTTACTTTGAGAAAGTAGTAGTTTAAGATAACAGGAATCGACATGTCATGAAAATTGTTCAAACTTCTTTCTTCGATATAAGCGTGTACTTTGAGATATCAGTGTTTGAGATAACTGTATAGTATTTTCGGAAAACAAATGATAGCTTTAACTAAATTTCTTCTGAAACTTCAAATAAAATAAATGAAGCCTCTACCATATAGTGTTGAGGTTTTCATCACTGAAGAACAGTGTGACAGCTTTTATTTGTGACATTTGTTACCAACCAAATGTAAAACTATGTGCGAAATCGCAAAATAAGATGAGATTTAATATCTAGAAAAAAATATGAATGATAATATATTTAAATTGCTTTTTAAGACACAGAAACAAAACTGCTGTCTCATCAACGACTACGTGATACCGCCTTCCCACCGAATGAAAATATTTATTCTAAAGGACAGCTAGGTTTTCAAATTTTCAACAGATCATTAGAAAATTGGCCCCTGTTTGGGGCTTCGCTAAAATATGTAGTCATTAAATGAATTGATAATAACAGAAAAGCATAACTATATATCTGCAAATGCTAATGACTTATATAGGAGCCGCGGTAATTTAGTGGTTTACGCGCTAGACCCCCGATCTCAGGACCGCAGGTTCGATCCCCATCCCTCTTATTTTGGGGATGAGAACTAAAACCGAGGTCCCGTCTCTGTGTTAACTCACTTACTTACTGTAGTATGAAATAAGAAACTAAGAGAACTCCAAATGAATATTCACTTCACTGCGACCACAATCTGACAAAGGTGTCCGCTGAGGGTAAATCACAGCGGATTGGGGAAATAAGGGCGTGCTAGCTGTGTGCGCATTATCTATTGTTTAATGAGAAACCATCACAGCCTCGTACATAACTATGTTGTTGCTCTTCACTAATGTTTAAGCTTGTTCTATCATTTTAGAATATGCCAACTGGTGGACACCAATTACAGAAGATATAACAGTGGATAAAAATAAGGGAAAGAAACAAACACCATCTCAGAAACCGAAAACTGATAAATCGCAGGTATATTATACCAGCCACTTATTCATCGCCCCGATAGTACAGTATAAGTGCAACTTCTCTTCAGCAGCAACTCTTGAGAAGGCATCTATGTGACATCCATTGGCAGTCAAATAAATTAGCTATATATATATGGCTAACCATAGAAAGGTCAAATATATTAATTTAAATATCGCAGATGAATATATGTAGTTGACCTTTGTAGTTGTGATGAACCTTTGTAGACTAGACGTGCGCTCCCTTCTATGCCGACTGTTTTTATTACGTCCTTCGCTACTTTGCAGTTGTAGTTACACATGTATCAAACATGTCCTTTACGAAGTCATTTAAAATTGTAATAAAAGCATGTTCGTAAGCCTTGAGATTATTTTGGTTTATTCTAGCATTTAAGGTTTAAGAAAAACTCTGCTTTGCAGTCAACTTTAGTGGTCTTGATATGTTTTATCTATTTTTATTTTCATATCGTGCACAGAATTAATTTCATCTGAAGATTCTAGGAAGTACTCTGAAACACTAGAGTTACAAAACTAACTGACACCAGCAAAATGTCTTTAACACTCATTCTCGGTTATAACTTTGATTTTCCCCTCTGTTAGCAGGTTGTAAAGGCAGAAAAATCACCATTAGTATTTTTGTCCTACCAGTGGGGAAAACAGCCGCAGGTGAAGGCCTTATATCAACGTCTTACATCACTAGGATATACGGTCTGGATGGATATCTATCAGATGGGCGGAGGAGATTCGCTGTATGATAAAATTGACAGAGGCATTAGAGGTTGTAAGGTTGTGGTTTCATGCGTTACACAGAAATATTCTCTGTCAGCCAACTGCAGAAGAGAAGTTAGTCTTGCTGATGCACTGAAGAAGCCAATGATTCCTTTGTTGTTAGAGCAGATGAAATGGCCACCTGATGGTCCGATGAGTATGGTATTTACAGAACTATTATTTATCAACTTTTATAGGGATGATACTATTCAAATGACATGGAAGGGTGAAAAATTTGACGAGTTACTGGGAAAATTAAGTGAGGTTTTCCCGCACACCAACGGTAATTCTGAAAAGAAGGATCAAAGTACAACTAAATCAGTTAAAACAAGCGGTGACGGCAACAATAAATCTGTAAAGCAGGATACAAAAAGAGATAGTGCAGATGCGTCCGTTAATACATCAAATGATTCCAAGACGAAAGGTAGAGCTGGCACGGGTGGTGACGGTAATGATAAATCTGTAAAGCAAGATACAAAAGGAAATAGTGCAGATGCGTCCGCTAATACATCAAATGATTCCAAGACGAAAGGTGGAGCTGGCACTGGTGGTAATAAAACTTCTGCTGCTGTAAAAAGGACTGAAACACCGAATAGGACTCAAGGCACTGATGGCAAAGCAACCAGAGGCAAAAATCAAGATAATGATCCTAGAAGTACTGAAATCAACACACAGAGAGGTAATTCTGCCATAAGGCCTGGACCGAGAAAGGAGCCAAACAATAACAAAAACGAAAGTATTACGAGTAATGGCAGTTTGGAAACACCACGTTCTCGAGCTGTTCAGTCAAGTACAAAGGAGCCTCAAGCTGTGAGTAAACCCATACCAAGAAATAGGGCGACGTCTGCAAAGGCACCCGGTAGTGATTTGAAGACAGCTGACATCCATTCGAAGAGCAGTCTTGGAAATAATGATACTGCTGCTAATCAGTTGCGCAAACACGATGAAACAGATCGCAGTAAAACGGCTACTTTGCAGCAGAAAACTATCGAAAGTGCAGCTGCCTCTCATAGCGAGAAATCAGGCGAGAGGAGCATATCAAAAGTTCAAGTAGAGAAAACAGCTGACAATCATACAGAAATATATTCAGAAAAACATAATGATACCGATGCTGTTCAGTTGAACAAAAATACTTCAGAGCACAGTAACACCTCTAACTGGCAGCAAGATTCGATTGCACATGCACCTGTTTCTCACAGTAAACAAGAAAGGGACATAAACAGCCAAGGTAACAAAAGCAATGCGGTTGGAGATAAAACTCCCGTTGCAAAACAAAGCGACCGATGGGTGTACAAGCATCATTCAGAGAGTGTTAAAACCCCAATAAAGGCCCCTGTCACGCAACCACAATCTAAATCATGTACTATTTTATAGTGCATGAAATATTTTTGAGCCACGATACGACAATACCAACAACGCGGCATCCGCCCAGTCTTATCAGAGTCTTCGGTGTCGGCATGGAGCTAGCTTAGACCCATGGCTACCCTCTAAGCGCAAGGCCATGATTCTGATCAGACTGGGCCGCTGCACAAGCAGATTTGAGTCTTCACTTGGCGCACATGCCACTTTGTTGGTTGTCTCGTGTCATGCTCAAATTATGTACCTTTTCAGGAGAAACAGCTGTGTAACTTTCATTTTGCATCCCGTCTCAGAAGGGGTAAATTCTTAAAGGCAAGAGTTGACTCCTGTAGAAAGCAATTCTTAACTTCAAAGGAAGACAGCACTTTGAAAGTGCAACATCGTCAAGGGTAGGAAACATGTTTTCATGAAAGTTGCTTCAAAATGGCGACAAAACATGAAGTTGTACCTAATACCTAATTAATTAATCTTAATTGATAATGGACTCTGCGTTTGGATATTTCAACGCAACTTCTCTGACAAACATGTAGGATTTATTTAATCAGATTGTAGTTTTTTGCATATTCATGTTTATCAGCAGACGTGCAGGTCGATTAAGTTTTTCAAGTTGTCAACAGGATTGACAGAATCTACAGTGTTTTACCCAGGTCAGCCAAGGGAAAAAGGTGTTCCTACGTGAATACCTGAATAATAACTGCACATGCACCTGCTTCTAAAAGTAATCAAGAAAGTCACATGAACAGGAATGGTTACAGAATCGATGCGGCTGGAAATAAAACTCCCAAAGCCGGATGGCCAAAACGTGTACAAACATCATTCAGAGAGTGTTAAAGCACCAATAAAGTCCCCTGTCATGCAACCACAGTCTAAATCATGTACTTTTTTATAGTGAGTAAAATATATGTGAAAAGAGTTAGATTAAAGGTTAATGTTTTCAGGAAAACAGGTCTGTAACTTTAATTTTGCATGCCTTCTCAGTAGGATTAAATTCTAAAAGGTGAGAATTAGCTATTTTCTACAGCAGCAAGCTCTCGCCTTTAAGAATTCTTCCCTTTCAAGGTGGATAGCAGTAACAAAACATGAAGGTGTACCCATAAACTTTATCAGTTAATTTATTTCAATTAATAATGGACTCGTCGTTTGGATATTTTCAACGAAATTTCCCCGACAAGTATCTAGGATTCCTGACAATTTTCCTATTCACTTTTTTATATAATCAGATTGTAGTATTTCATTCATATTCATGTTTATCAGCGGACGTACAAGTTTATTTAGTTTTTGAATATGTTAATAGAGCTGAGATAGATCCTTTACTAAGGTCAGCCATGGGGAAAAAGTGCTCCCACGTGAATAACGTAAGCAAATCTATATTCGATTATTTCCGACGACACTCGTCGAAAAAATAGACGATTACATCACTGTCAACAAGTTTTGAAAAAGACATACATGTGTATCACAGTTTGTGCTCAAAAAGCCAAATATGGAAGTCCAAGCTCATTTATACTGGCACATTCGGCATTCTAACTAGGGTAAACCTGAGCAGTACAAAGATATTACTCGGGCTACTCGAAGATATATTTGAGTAGCTCGAGGAATACCAGGATATTATAAGTATCTATCATGGGTGTGAGGTGTGGATAGAAAAATCTGTCACGAGGGTCACTGTTCGGCATCACGAGGCTTGCCTCGTGATGCCGAAGAGTGATCCCGAGTGACGATTTTTCTATCCACACCTCACTCCCATGATAGATACTTTTTCTTGCACACCAAGTTTTGTTTTAACTTCAGAACTTGTTAAAATGTGTAATTCTAGTGCTTGAGAGGTTTAAATTTGATTTTGAAAGAAGGCGACGCTTTTAACGACCGCCATTCGGCTCTTTACGTCAACGACTGGCGTGCATAAACTGACGTCATTGTACCGTCTTCGTGACGTCATCATCAAAAAAGCCAACGTCACTTGACGACGCAGGCACGTGAGCTCCTATACAACCAATGCATTGACAGCTCGTGATTTTTTTCCGGTCCTTGGTCAGAACACCAGGGTAAGATAAGATTTTCTACCCCAGTTGGAAAGAATGGCATTTTCTATCCGGTGTGCAAGAATGCCCTGGTTCACCTAAGTAATTATGCCGAACGTGCCTACTGTTAAGTTGGGCGAAGAAAGTTGCAACGTGTGATGCAAGACGAAAATAATTAACCCTTTTTTGACCAGTGGACTTGTCCATTCTTATCATGCAGATAATCCCATTTCTAGTTTTAGGGGTTTCTGGTGAATATTTTCACTTTTATTGTACTTTGCATAGAAATTGCTGCAAGCAAACAATGTAGACCCTGATCAGACGCCGCGTTTTGAGGCGTCTGAACTGGGCCTGCACTGTTTGCATAATGTCCCCAAAACGGGCATCCGGTCTAAAAAGGGTTAAGCTCGCTCCTTAGAATTCGACTAAGAAAACAGAGTCTATCTAAATAATATACTGTTTTACTGTAGGAATATAGCTGTGTTTATGAGATTAATACGCAGGTTATTATATAGCTTTTATACTGATAAATACCCATTTATGCCCAGCGGGGTGTCTTATTCTGATCAAATGGAATGAGTCAATTTGTCAATGAGTGTCTGATTTCCTTTATTTTATCATTTTATTTTTAAAGGAGAAATATCTTTTTGTATTTTGCAAATACTGTAGAGCCTGATCGGATGTTGCGTCTTGTGGCGTCTGATCTCAATCTGCGCTGTTTACCTATTTCCTTAGAATAGGGCCGTAGGCATTAATGGGTTTGTACTTATGAACGTACCTTTTGTATTGTTATCATTTTTATTTCATATGAAACACTTGTAACTTTTCAAAACATTATAATTATTTTTCCCTTTTTCTGTTTAGGGAGTTGTACATTGTATTTATATCCGGTGACATTTTAGTATTGAGAAAGAACTTTTTTTCTTTCACAGAAAGGTATGTTAGCATTAGGTCGAATTAAAATCACGTCTTCTTAAAAGTACTGAGTAGATTTGGTGTTTTAGTTAGATGTGGAATTTATAAAGTGTTCTATTTGGTATACACATTAATTGTATAAATATACAGATTTTCTGACAGTATTGAATATAATAAAGATATATTTAATGTTGTTTGTCTATGGAAGAAGTACATTAAATATGTTTGTACTCATGATGTTAGATTCTGACGTTCAAGGATTTTGTCATTTTTTTGCTTAACCATAGCGACCTATAAAAGTGATCATTTAATATGCAAGGACACCCTCAAAGTCTTTCCGCCATTCTGACAAAGAAGAAGATTTACTTATAACAGAGAATTAAATTATTTTAGAACGAATCATAGGTTTGGAAAAAATCACGCTTTTTCATTGTAAGAATTTCAAGTAGCATCTCAGTGTCAGTTCGAGGGGAGCATGACATACACTGGCGTTAGAGATCTTTGAGCATAGCAACTAAAGCATGACTTGCAGTTGAGCTTATTCCTTAGCAGACTGACGTCTCGATGACGTCACTGACGTCAGTATATACTCCTAGCTGCTGTGGAAACAGATATATTACGGCATTGGTTCTAGAGCATGGCAAACAGTGCACTGTATACTTTGCCAATTTTTCAAAGACATAGCAAACTGAAATTCTTTCACCAGAAATTTCAGATTTTCTCAAATAATTATTCTCGAGGAATTTAATTAAGAATTTCAAGTGTTGTGGAACCTACGCTCTGTTTCCCCGGACGTCGTAGCCCTTCATAAATAAGGTCTACGCTTAGAGGAAAGACTTTCCTCGTAGAGGAATAAATTTCTTCCTTTAAGAGTTGACCTGTTGAGAAGGGACGCAAAATTGAAAATGGTAGAGCTGCTGCTTCTGAGATTTGACCCAATCAGCATGAATACTAGTGAAGTCAAATTGCAGATCGTAGTGGCCATCACAATCTAGTCACTTTACAGTTTATCCTAGAAATATTTTTAGATTTACACTGGCAAACTCATTATTTCTGTAAAATGATACCAGAGTGGGTATATCACCAAAAACCTGTAAAATACAACAGATGCTATTATTTATCGTCAACAAAATCGGATGGCTACCAAATTACATGAAACTAATAACTCTTCAAAGGAAAGGGTTAGCTATAGCATAACTTAGAATTCTGTTGGCGTTTATAGTTATTTTCTTATATGATGCCGTCTTAATATCAAGCAAAGGTTTGTTTTATCTATAAACTTCGGAATTGCTATTTCTATTTCGGAAGAATGAGAACCCAAAACTATTCGAAAATAAAATGATTTTTCACATTCATCTGTTGTAATTTGAAAATATGACGCGCATAAAATGCACTCAGCGAGTTATATTAAAAATTTGTTCAAAACGGAAACTCACACTAAAACACTTCTGTATCTTTTGATATAAGGTCAGTAAGCGCTTTATAAAAGTTTTCAGTTTCAACGTCTGTCGTGATTATTACTACCTTATTGTTATTGTCTACTACTATATTGTCATTCACGGTCTGTTGGCTTTCTGTGTGTCTTTTACTTTTCATACATTTTTTAGAATGTCATCGCGTCGATCTGCCAGGAAAGAGCTGACATTTGGACGTTTTGCTTGTTTTGCTTTGCTGTGTGTGCTGTTTTGACATATTGGTCTAACCAACTCTTGTAAAAATGATTTCTAGGCAGCAAACAGTTTGGATCTCAGAGCAAGTTAAGTTTTGCTTGTTTTGCTTTGCTGTGTGTGCTGTTTTGACATATTGGTCTAACCAACTCTTGTAAAAATGATTTCTAGGCAGCAAACAGTTTGGATCTCAGATCAGGCCCCACGTTTTTGGGGCCTGGTCTGAATCCAAAACTTTTTTCCCAGATACCCCATAAGGGGTATCCAGAATGGAATGTGTTATTATTTTCTCCCATTTGGCTTGCCGTTCCTGATCATTGCCCTTTCATCTACTTCACTAATACAATTTTAATATGTTACCTACCCTGGTGTCGTCGTCCCCTATTTCAAATTTTGCATCAGATCGTTTGTTAAAGTGTAGGTGACGAACAAGGCCTTTATAAAGTATGCTTATTGTGTAAGGCTGGTTTGGTCGATTATTGCTTCGAACCAAAAATGTTTCATCCTGTATTCAAGGAAATTAGAATCAACAAAAGCAACAACTATTATAGAAACAGCAGTATGGGCGTTCGTGAATAATACAATCCAAAAAGGTGTACTTCAAAGAGAATTCTGAAAAATGTTGGCTGGAATGATTTTTCTTATCGATTTAGGAGAAATGGCTTTCGTTAAAAAAGGACTGGATCCAACATAAATATACTGAAGGGATTTAAAATTTACCACCCTTTAATTTTGAATATCTCAAAGACAGATGCAGCTACGTCAACCAAAATTTCACAACATATATAGTTTCTTATACCTGATCATGTCAGTATCCCGTATTTGAAATCATTCAACCAAATCGGTTAGGCATAAGCACGTGCTCCTCGTGTTCTTTGTACAGTTTATATACAGATGAATCACTTCATGTATACAGTTTTATGAGGAAACATTTCTCTAACAATATCAAATTGAATTTTAAAAGTTTAAAGTCAGTCTTTGGCTTTATTTGACATTCCACGCCTAAATATCAAAAACAGATGCAGCTTTTTAGACGAAATTACAACAAGAGGGCCATGAGGCCCTGAATCGCTCACCTGAACAATTGGCAAAGTGGCTTTTTCTTATGTTTTGAAATTGTCAAAATATGAGTCTTGGGTAAAAAGTCAAAGAATGACCATGACCTATTGTACTCATAAATCTTCATGTACTCATTAAGGCAACCATATATACCATTTTTTAGGCAAAACTTTCCATGAAATCTTATGCTCTAGCATTTTCCCATATTTGACCATGCCGCAAAAAAAAGTTAAGGAAAAACCGAGGTCATCATTTGAACAGTCTTGGTAGTACTCTAGTACTCCATGCTACTTACCAAGTTTCAAGGCCATTGGTGTATTGGTTCTGGAGAAGAAAAAATATTTAAGGTTTATACCATAAATGGGTATGGTGGCCATGTTGGTCATGTGACCTGGACCGTTTGAACAAATTTTCGTTCAATCAACCCCTGGAGGCTCTATATGAAATGTGATTACAATTGGCCCTTTGCCTTTTGAGAAAATGTTTGGAAATGTCACAATATGAGAGATCTGGGTCAAAGGTCAAAGAATGACCTTGACCTCTTGTACTCATAATTCTTCATGACCTCATTAAGACGACTGTATATACCAATTTTTAGGCCAAAAACTTCCCATGAAATCTTATGTTCTAGCATTTTCCCATATTTGACCTTGCTGTAAAAGGTCAAGGTCAACCAAGGTCATAATTTGAACAATCTTGATAGTACTGGAGTACCCAATGCTACATACCAAGTTTCAAGGCCACTGATCAATTGGTTCTGGAGAAAAAGATTTTGAAAGGTTTTTACCATATATGGTCATGGTGGCCATGTTGGTCATGTAACCCAGACCATTTGATGAAATTTTCATTTCCTCGACCCCTGAAGGCTCTATATAATATTTGGTTACAATTGCCGCATTGGCTTTTAAGGAGAAGTTTGAGATTGTCAAACTATTCTGAGAATTCAGGGTCAAAGGTCAAAGAACGACCTTGACCTCTTGTAGTCATGAATCTTGATGTACACATTAAGATGACTGTATTTACCAATTTTTAGGCCTAAATCTTCAAAACTTTCCATGAAATCTTATGTTCTAGCATTTTCCCATATTTGACCTTGCTGTAAAATGGCCAAGGTCACCCCAAGGTCATCATTTTGAACACTCTTGATAGTACTGGAGTACCCAATGCTACATACCAGGTTTCAAGGCCATCAGTCAATTGGTTCTGGAGAAGAAGATTTTTTTAGGTTTTTACCATATATGGGCATGGCGGCCATGTTGGTCATGTGACCTGAACCATTTGAACAAATTTTCATTCCCTCATACCCTGGAGGCTCTATATAAAATTTGGTTATAATAGGCCGAGTGGTTTTTGAGAAGATTGCTTGAAATTGACAAAATATGAGAGCTCAGGGTCAAAGGTCAAAGAATGACCTTGACCTCTTGTACTCACAAATCTTCATTGTACTCATTAAAGATGACTGCATATACCAACTTTTAGACCTTAATCTTCAAAACTTTCCCTGATATCTTAAGTTCTAGCATTTTCCCATATTTGACCTTGCCGTAAAAAGGTCAAGGTCAACCCAAGGTCATAATTTGAACAATCTTGATAGTACTCGAGTACCCAATGCTACATACCGAGTTTCAAGGCCATCGGTCAATTGGTTCAGGAGAAGAAGATTTTCAAGGTTTTTACCATATATGGGCATTGGCGGCCATGTTGGTCATGTGACCTGAACCATTTGAACAAATTTTCATTCCCTTATCCCCTAGAGGCTCTATATGAAATTTGGTTTCAATTGGCCCAGTGGCTGTTGAGAAGATTGTTTGAAATTGTCAAAATATGAGAGTTCTGGGTCAAAGGTCAAGAATGACCTTAACCTCTTGTACTCATAAATCTTCATGTACTCATGTAGATGACTGTAGATATCGATTTTTAGCCCAAAATCTTCAACGGCTTTCAAGATATCTTATGTTCTTGCATTTTCCCATATAAAAGCACAAGGAAGCAAATTTGACCTTGCCGTAAAAAAGGTCAAGGTCAACCCAAGGTCATAATTTGAACAATCTTGGTAGTACTCATGTACCCGATGCTACATACCAAGTTTCAAGGCCATCGGCCTATTGGTTCTGGAGAAGATTTTTTTAGGTTTTTACCATATATGGGCGTGGCGGCCATGTTGGTCATGTGACCAGGACGGTTTGAACAACTTTTCGTTCCCCCTTCCTCTGGAGGCCATATATGAAATTTGGTTACAATTGGCCCAGCGGTTTCAGAGGAGAAGTCGTTTGAAATTGTGGACGGACGGACGACGACGGACGACGGACGACGACGGACGACGGAGCCTTACCATCCTATAAGCTCCCCCGGAGCCGCTGGCTCAGGTGAGCTAAAAAGTGACGTCGCGAGACAATTTCATGAGCTAATTCTGGCAATTTACATTCTCAGAGGTGGTGCACGGTATACAGAAACCTCAAAAGACTGTCACAAAAGCAGCTAACCGAGATTAAAATCCAGAGGCCATGACGTTAAGTAACGCCGACGCCGTCTCCGCAAATATGTTTTGCGCGAGGGCATCGACTGCAATGATAATTGCAAACCAACGTAGATGACGTTACAATTTTAAAACTGTAAGAAATCATTTAAAAGAGTGTTGCGTAAAAGAAAAACGCCATCTCCTTAAGCGTTTCGGAGAAGTAACGCTCTTTTACTCACGTCATTTAAGGAAATGATTCGAATAAACCATGCAATCTTTAAATTTGACAAGTTTCAAGCATTTTGTCATAAAATGGTAAAAACTGTCACGAGGGAAAGAATCATCAGCCAGCATTAAACAGTTGAAGTTTTTAAATCCTCTCAGTATATAATTCTACAGACTGCATGCTCGTTGGTCAACGCAATCACAGCTAGCAACATTGCTTCCCTCTTAATTGAATTGCACGCAATGCTAGTCAGGCCACAGGCTTAACGATAAGTCCGACCTAAAAACTGATTGAGGAGTTAGTTTGGGCTTGATGATCGGGGTTCAACTGTTGGATTTCTTTCGTTCCCGAATGTTGTTCTTGCTGTTGAATACTCATCATGGTTCGAGGTTATAAAGCTTGAGAATAATCTTAAACTCAAGTTAAAGCACACTGATTGGCTGCTTCCAAGCAGCCAATCAGTGTGCTTTATTTTGAGTTTGAGAATGTACTCAAGTTTTATAACCTCTGGGCCATGTTTCATGTCAGTTTCATAGACGCTTACAATGGTGTGGGTCAAGCGAGTGGTTATGTGGAAGGCTTGGTAGAACATCCCAAAAGAGTTGAGAGGGTCGTGCATTCGCTCGTTCGTGGCTAGGCTCTTTTTATATCTAGATGGCAACAGTTGATATATGTGAGAGCTGTCAGCCTAACACTTATGGGTAGCTCTACAAAATATATTTCTTTCATAAAAATAAACAAACAGTTTGAATAATTTCTCTTTTATTCTATTTTGTTTCAATGTAAATAAGTAAGAAGGCATTGAAGAAATATTCCGTCCCTAGCGCCAATTTGCCTAAAACTAGCCTAAAACTTGCTGCATAAAGTGTGATACAGAATTTTATGTTCAAATTATGAAAGAACAAACACGAAAACAATGAAAAATAGAGCAAAGACGGTTAGCTAGGAAGCTTTTTTCAAATCCAACGAAGCAACAACCCATTCGTAGTTTGTGTAACGTCTTGAAGATATTCACCTGGATAGCTTCTAGGAAAACTAGAGATAATTTAATAATGGGCCTAATATTCAATGAGCTCCATTATCACTGACATGACGGAGCAACCAGTGTTCTATCTTTATGCACGTTTTAGATAGATATTTCAAAATTCAAAGTACTAGGGGCGTTCGGAAAGTTTTGCAAATGACGTTATTTCTTGGTAACCACCATAAAAGCAGAACTTCTGATAGCAAAAACACATAAAGTTATGATATGCCAAGACAAGTCTGCAATTACTGTATATTGTTTTAAAGGGCGTATTTTTAACTTCTTTGAAAGAGGTATACCCTAAAGGCACTACAGACTTTTACTTAAGTAGGCCGTAAGTCTAATGTGAGCAGTCTTTGATTGTTTTATCTTTGCTAATTAAAGACAATGCCCAAGCAATGTTGTCCTGTACATGTCACAGAAATTATATTAAATCTAGGTCCCATACTGTCCCATGAATATGAATTATCCGCATTTTATGCAGTAGCTCATTCTCCCTTTCTGCTAAAGTTATTATGATTTTGAAATGAAACACGTTTGTAAGCATTCAAACACTTGTCAGCAACAGCATTTACATATGCCAACGAAAACCTGTCAGTAAATTCGAATTAATGCTAAAATGAAGCCTCTACAGTCTTTAAAAATGACGTTGACGTCGATTTCAATAACGTCATAAAACTGCGCATTGCTTTGCAAAGAATAAATCGACAATAGTCGCAACCCTTCAAACTTTTGTATGACTATTGTAGGCAACGTCGGACAAGCCAAAGACAATTATTAATTTTGTATTTACAATGATATTTGACTTGAATGCCTAACTCTGAAAAGACTTTACTTTTAAAATTAGTCCAGTGGTAAGACTGTAGCATAATAAAATGCGTTGTTGTCAGTCAACAAGGGAAAATGTGTTTGTATAGTGTTTGGTATCATTGTAAAGATTCAGTGCATGCATAGCATTTGAACTCAGCGTGCCCCTAAACAAAGTTATGAGATCATTCGCAATACTTTCCGAACGCCCCTCGTAAAAGGTAGACTTTCTGTCAGTTACAGGATTCTAAATTCAAATACAACTTGTTAGCAAGCTTGAAAATTCCTTCTTGTCAAGTTCATTACAAACAGTAAACATAAAATTTCAATGTTCAGAGTATGTAGGGTTAGGTAAACGGTATAGACAGTAGTACATGTATTTATGAGTAGACTATTGGCTAGATGCACAGTTCTATATCCCACGATACAACAAAACTTTGTCTATCCGAATACAATGTCAGCACATAAAGCATCGGTACTAAAAACAGTTGAATTAACAAACAACTTAGATGAAGAAAAGAAGATAAAAGAACGAAGAAAAGAAAGAATATATAGGAGAGAGTCATATCTAAATCTCACGATAGAACAAATCGTCGTCCACTTGTATACCACACACGAACATTCTGGCCTATATGGTTGTGAAAAAATCTTTGACCAAAATTTTGACAGGAAGGAAAGAAGAAAAAAACAACAAATACCCGAGAAGAATAAGCAGAAAAAGGCAGAATCTCAATCCCATGATACAAGTTGTCAGTCAGTATATTAAATATGCTGTTTTAGCTTATTTGGTTATGGAGAAATCTTTGACGATTTTTCAGTAAAAAGTGTTACAGAATTACGAAAGGACGGAATGATGGACAGATGCAAACCAGCTAATCCCCTTCCCTTGTTTAAAGCCGGGGTGGTGGAGGCATATAACTAGGCACAGACTTGGCGGGAAAAAGCTATACATTGAGAAGAAGAATTCTAAATCCCAACATGCAACTCTTTTTTTAATAGTATACCAAGCTAAACTAACTTTCAACATTTAAAGAATCCCATCCAACTTGTTTATACAACACTGGCAAGTATACGTAGGGGTAGTTTACATACTAGGTAGATAACATGTACACTGTCACTATGTGTTGTATGAATAAGTTGGGTGGTGGTCTTTAAACCATGAACGTTTTTAATGACCTTTTGTTAAAAAAAAATGCGTTTTGACTGCTTTAGTTCATCTGCATTAGATCACACCTCTGTTTTGGGGTCCATGTCTGTGTATCTAAAATATTCCGGAATTGTCTATGTTTAAATGACCTACGAGTTCGGACTTATGATTTGGGTACCTTGACCACTATCATTCATGGATTATGCTATACATTGGTGCAAAAATATATATTTCTGATAAAGGAAAATGCAGTTCTACGTTTCCAAAATTTGACCAAGTTCAAGGTAGTATATGACTTATTCAATAACTGTTTATTTTTCATTCAACAACAAAAACATAAACTACAGTTTGCATATCTTATGATTATTTCTGTAAATCAGAACAAGAGTGAACGTAGTTCTTGTTACACATCAAAATACAAAGCACCCGTATATTTTAGCCACCAAGTCATATTGACATTTAGAAGTACCTTATTGTTTAAAATACAGAGTAAGAAAACTTATGAATACAGGAAAGAAAACCAGCAAACTTGGATCATTCTTGTAATCAGTGTAACAAAATCCATGTCCAAAATATGAATGAAAGGCGAACAAAATAGATATAAAAATATATACATATGACGCGTGCCTACTTCCCAGTTCCACCACTAATTATTGATTGTCCAACTGCACACCAGTTTTAGAGCCGCATTATCAGAAACTATGGTATATTTTCCCTTAATATATAAAAACCTTAAGGAAATACGGGAATAAAAAATCCAATGAAAAAAAATCTCATAAGTTAGATCCTTAAAAGCAAGGAATACACCAAATAAACGAAAATAGCAGACTGGGTTTAAGCGAGTCTTTTCATGACCAGTAATTAAATGTGCAACACCGGCCATGCTCTCTAGCACTGGCTTAAGCAGAACTCTATTTTCAAAATGATTCTAAATGGACCCGATGATCCTAAAGGACCAGAAAATATTATCTGCACTATGCACTACTATGATGATGTACGGGGAGACGTTTTACCGCCGCCATACGGCGCTAGTTCTAAATAGTAAGATCCTTTGAAAGCAATGGATACACCAAAGGAATGATAATACGAGGGTTGTTCAGAAAGTTCTGATCGTGACGTCTTATTTTGGTAACCATCATAAATGCAGAACTTCTGATAGTGAAAATATATAAAGGTATGATATGTCCGGACTACTCTGCAAACGTGGTGTATATTTTCTAAAGGACATATTTTTTAACGTTTTTGTAAGAGGTATACCCTACAGCTACTGCAGATTTTCACTTAAGAAGGTCATAGTTCATATATGAGCAGTCTTTGAATTTGTTTCATTATTAGCTCACCTGAGCCGAAGGCTCACAGGTGAGCTTATAGTATAGGCAGGCATCCGTCGTACGTCCGTCCGTCCGTCAACATTTTCAAACGACATCTCCTCTGAAACTACAAGGCCCATTGTTACCATATTTCATATGTAGCATCTATAGGCAGGGGGGACCAATAATACTGTTTTTTATCCAAATCGCTTTGGAACTTTGGTTGCTATGGCAACTTAAAGTTGCCAGTGACTTGTATGGGAAAAATTGAAAATTTGCATTTATTGCTATGTCACTGCAGATATTTTGACAAAACTTTTATAGAAATGTTCCTTGAGTAGTCCTCCATCAAGCACATGAAATGTATGTAAATTGCTCAATTTGGCTGGTTGCCATGGCAACCGGAAGGTTAAGAATAGAAAAAAATATTCAAAAATCATCTCCTCAGAAACTGTGCAACCAATAAAGCTCAAACTTCACAAAAAGGATTTTGATACTAGCCTCTATAAAAGTACTGTTTTCATTGGCAATTGCTTTAGCAGTTTAGTTGCTATGGGAACTTAAAGTTGCCATTGACTTATAATGGCAAAATAGAAAATTTGCATTTATTGCCATGTCACTGCAGATATTTTGACAAAACTTTTATAGAAATGTTTCTTGAGTAGTCCTCCATCAACCACATGGAATTTATATACATTACACAATTTGGCTGGTTGCCATGGCAACCGAAAGGTTAAAAATAGAAAAAATATTCAAAAATCATCTCCTCAGAAACTATGCAACCAATAAAGCTCAAACTTCACAGAAAGGATTTTGGTACTAGCCTCTATAAAAGTGCTGTTTTTCGTGGCAATTGCTTTAGCAGTTTGGTTGCTATGGGAAATTAAAGTTGCCATTGACTTATAATGGCAAAATGGAAAATTTGCATTTATTGCTATGTCACTACAGATATCTTAACAAAACTTTCATAGAAATGTCCATTGAGTAGTCCCCAACCAGCTGTATTAGATTACGGCAAATTGCACAATTAGGCTGGTTGCCATTGCAACCGAATAGTTAAAAATAGAAAAATATTAAAAACTCAACTCCGCAGAAACTCTATGGCCAATAAAGCCCAAACTTTACAGAAACAATCTAAGTACTAGCCTCTATATAATAACTGTTTGTCATGGCAATTGCTCCTGCAGTTTGGTTGCTATGGCAACATAGTTTCCATTGACCTATGATGGGAAAAATGGAAATTGGCAACTTTTTGCTATCTCACTGCAGTTATTTGGATTTTTTCTACAGAAATGTTTCTTGAGTAGTCCTCTACGATTCATTTGAATTTTGACCAAATCGCTGAATTTGATTGGTTGCCATCACAATATATAGACTAAATTTTAGAAAAACATATTCAAAAATCTTCTTCTCAGAAGGCATAAGGGGTATGAAGCTGATACTTTGCATACATGTAAATGACATTAGCCTCTACATAAATTATGTTTTTTCTTCGAATCCCATCAGAACTTTGGTTGCTATGGCAACTTATAGTTTCCATTGACTTATAATGGGGAAAGTGAAATTGGCAATTTTTGCTGTCTCACACCAGTTATTTAGAATTTTTTTCTATGAAAATGTTCCTTGAGTAGTCCTCTATGATTCCTATGAGTTTTGTCCAAATTGCTGAATTTGATTGGTTGCCATGGCAAAATAAAGGGAAATTTTTTTGAAACAATATTACAAAATCTTCTCCTCAGAAGCCTTAAAAGAGGGATGAAGCTGATACTTTGCATACATGTTAATGACATTAACCTCTACCTAAATTGTGTTTTATTTTACCTTTGCTCTTGTGAATTTGTTGCTATGGCAACTTAGAGTTTCCATAGACTGACAATGGGGAAATTGGAAATATTGCATATGTTTCTGTGTTACTGCAGATATTTTGACAAAAGCATTATAAAATGTCCCTGGAGTAGTCCTCTACCAGCCATAGGAATTTTGCCTAAATCCCTGATTTTGATTGGTTGCCATTGCAACAGAAAGGCCAGATTTTCATTTTCATTTTTTTTTTGCCAAAAATCTTCTTCTCAGAAGCCATAAAGGGGGATAAAGCTGAATCTTATTTGCATAAATGTTTATGATATTATCTCCTACCTAAATGGTGTGTTTTATTGCTGTTGTGCTTGTGGTTTTGTTGTTGTGACAACTTAAAGTTTTTTTCAACATAACCTCAGTGCTCAGGTGAGCGATATAGGACCATGGGTCCTCTGGTTGCTACTTAAACTTAGTCCCCAAGCAACTGTGACCTGTTAATATCGCGGAAAATACATGTAATTTAGATTCCATACTGTCTCTTTAATTTAGATTATAAGCATTTTATATAGAAGCAGCTTCAACCTTTCTACTAAAGTTATAATGATTTTGTAACCGAAACAAGGGTCTTAACATTCAAAATCTTGTTAGGAAGAGGCTTTGCATGGGCCAATTCGAAACCGTCGAAAAATAAAAATTGATTTAAACAACGAAGCCGCTACGAGCTTTTGAAAATGACGTTTACGTCATTTTAATAACGTCATAAGAACAGTGTATTGCTTTGCAAGGACTAAATCGATAACGCATGCTGCCCTTCTAACGTTTGAATGGATATTGAAAGCAACGAATGACAAGAAGCTGACAGAACCTTATTTTGTATTTACAATGATTTTTCACTTGAATGACACACTGAAAATAAATTCTCATATAAAATTAGCCCAGTGGTATGACTGGGGCCTAATAACATGCATTGTAACTCAATAAGAAAATATATCTTTGTATAGTGTTAGGTATCATTGTAAAGATGAAATGAAGTGCCAGCAATACATGCATAACATTTGTCCCCAGCATGCCGCTAAACAAAGTTGTGCGGCTAGAATCAGAACTTTCTGAATAACCCTCGTAGTGCACGTAGTTTAACTGAGTGTTTATGAAATGCGCAACGCCGATGCAACGAAGTAAAGTGACCCCCATAGAATAACGACCCCCTCCCCGGTCATTATTCTTCAGAAAAAGTGACCCCTTTTCTATAAAATACTGACTCCCTTTAAAAAATAATGACCCCCCCCCCTGATAATATCTATAAAATGGTGACCCCCGGTCATTTTTCTTTAAACAACAGTGACCCTCCACCCCTACCTCGGTCATAATATGACTCCCCATGAAGCAACGGTGTCATCATATATGCTTATGGCTTGCAGAATGTTGTGTCCGGTCTGTTACAACTCTCTAGTTCGTTGATTGATTTCAAAATAACTTGGCACAAATGTCAAGGCGATGTGTTGCGCGCAAGTCCTAGGTACCTAACTCGAAGATCAAGATCACAGAGATCATTTTAAGATAATGGTGTCCTGCTCTCAGAATGGCAAACAGAATGTCATTTCTGACCTGTAACTTTGTAATTTGTGAGTAGACTTTTAAATAACTAGAAACAAATGTTAGCCACATAAAAACAATGTATCACGTGCAAGATATATGTCCCCATCCCAAAAATTTATGTCAATGTCACAAATTAAGATAAATGACAATATGTTTAGTTTGACTTATGGTATTAATGTACATGCAATATAAGATTTTAGCATTAACAGGTAGACTTATGCACTATATAGAGGTTTTGCTGTTTATTTTAAAAAATTATCACGTCTGCACACTTACTCTCACTGCCTTTCTCACGAGAGGTACATGACATTTTCAGTCTTCCAAATATTTTTTGCGATTTTTCTTATTTACTGAATTTGTTTTGTTAAATATGCTTAAAATGAATGAAATACTACAGCTGCTCGTGGTATGCAATAATTTGTAAATGAATGGTATGCTATCCTTATTCTAAGAAGCAGAGGGTCTAATTACCCCACCCGCTTTTCAGTGCTCCAACTCCAGCTGTATACTATCTCTCCCTCCCCTCCCCTTTGCCTAAACATGCCACTCACATATAATGTATATATTGAAAGTCCATGCATACATGTACATGCAAAGTGGCTTGCTGAGGCACGGGGGCTGGGGGAAAGTATCTTTATAAAACTTTGCTTATTTTCAAAACATTCAATTATAAAAACACACACACACACCAAAAATCTAAGTCTATCTGCTTGAAAATGAAAAAAGTGCTATTTATAGAGAATTCAGAGCAACACCTTTTGAAAGGAAATTTTGAACTATACCGAAATATTATTTTTGACCCCTTTATAAGCAATTTCTTTGCGTATCGTCATTTAACTTCGCATAGACGAGTCATGATATTATGACTAGGGAACTTTCTTTAAAAAATAATGGCCGGGGTCAATTTTCTTAAAAATGACGGTGGCCGTTATTGAAGGCGGTCACAATTCTTCGTAAAGAGTCATTTAACTTCGCGTGCTCCTCACGAAGTATTCTGACCGCCTAGAATAACGACCCCCGTCACCTTATTTTTTTTTAAGAAAATTGACTCCTGGCCAGCAGTTTCTACAGAAAAGAACCTTGAGTAGAATGATACTTCTTTACAAACTAATCGAAATGACATGTGTCTTGTCCTTTTCCGGATTGAAGATTTTGTCAAATTTTCTTGAGTGGCACGAAAACAAATTTCTTCATGAAATTTGTAAGCACTACAGCTCCTGCGAGCAGAAGCAACTGCAGTAGCAATCGCAACATCAACAAGTATTACCAATAATAAATCTTGCAGTAGTTTATAGTCAGTTAGTGGTCGATTTGGTGGGATTAATATTTTATAGCTACCATCTAGCGGTTAAATGGGAGTCAGTTTATTTTAGAATGGGGTCATTTTTTCTATAGAATGATGACCGGGGGTCGTTATTCTATGGGTTTTCCATAGAATTACGGTCCCCGGTCATTATTCTTTAAAAACTAGTGACCCACTACACAGTCATAATATAAGGACTCCGCGGTCAGAACATTATATTAACCCCCACCCCACCCCTGCACACATACACATCCTTTCCACTCAAAATTAAATTGCTCCTCTCGAAGAATTGTGACCGCCTAGAATAACGGCCCCCGTCACCTTATTTTTTTAACTTGACCCCGGCCATTAGTTTCTAAAGAAAAGTACCTTCAGTAGTATGATACTTATTTACAAACATCGAAATGACGTGTCTGGTCCTTTTTCAGGTTGAAGATTTTGTCAAATTTCCTTGAGTAGCAAGAAAACAAAGTTTCTTCATGAAATTTGTAAGCACAAATACTGCTACGATAGCAGCTGCAGTAGCAACAACAGCATAAACAAGTATTACCAATTCTATGGGTTCCCCATAACATAACGAACACCCAGTGAGACCTGGTTGACCGTTGGTCTTGAAATTTGATATGTTGCATTTGTTACTCGAGTACTATCAGCATTGTTCAAGTGATGACCTTAGAATGACCTTGTCTTTTTTACGGCAGGGTCAAATTTGCTTGGAAAATGCTTGAACATAAGAGTTCATTGAAATTAACATTTAAAATATTCTGCACTGGAACCTAAAGATTGATGGCCTCGAAATCTTGTATATAGCATTGGGCACTGACGTTCTATCAGATTTATTCGAATGATGATATTGGATAGACCTTGGCTGTTTTTACAAGGTCAACTTTTCTTTACATTAGAAAATGTTATAACATATTTTTTGAAGACTTTTGTATAGCCAATCAACTTAATGAGTATGTGAAGAATTTTAGTACCAGAGATCAAGGCCATTTTTTGATTGTATTTCAACACCTTCAAAAATCTCTTTTAAACGAAACGACTGAGCTGATTGAAGCAAAATGTCACATGGAACCTCCATGAGTCAGGGAAACAACAGTTTGCTTGAACGGTTTTTGATCACATGACCGAGATGTCCGTTATGCCCATATGTTATAAACCATTAAAATTCTTCTTCTCCAAAACATCTAATGATATTAAAAATATGATATCCAGCATTTTGTGATTCATATAGTATCAAGTTTGTTCAATCGATGACACAAGTTTGATCTTTGACCTTTGTTTACTCTGGTGAGCGATTCAGGACCTCATGGCCCTCTTGTATTTCATTTTATAGAAATTGCTGTAAATTTTATGCAAACAATGAAGAAAATGATCAGTCGCGCATTTCTGCTGCGTCTGAAGTTGGTCTGCACGTTTGCCTCTGTCCCTTTTTAGGGACGCTAGGCTTAAATGGGTTAATGAAATCGTATGAGCCAAAGATGCGTACAGTAAACTTGGAATGACTTTATCTTTTTATTTGTTGTACGGGGTGGTTGTGGGGAAGGCGCGGTGGGGGTGGAGGAGGTGAGACGGGGTTGACATTTTTTTCTTTTTCGCGAATTGTCATTTAACTTTGCGTAGAGGGATAATAATATAATGACCGGCGAAGGGTCAGGGTCAGTTTTTTAAAGAATAATGACCGGGGGTCGTTATTCCATGGGGGGCACAATTCTTCGCGAGGGGTCGATTTATATCGTGGGGGTTATAATATTATGACCGGGGAGTCATAAAATTATGACCGGGGAGTCACTATTCTTTAAAGAATATTGACCGAGGGGTCGTTATTCTATGGGGGTCACTTTACTTCGTTTCACCGGCCACGCCACTGGCACCGGCTTCAAAGCGGACGATTAAAAAATAACGGTTATTTATTGATCCCAGTCCGTCGGAAAAGGGGTAATTTATAATAGGGATTAAATCATCCAGAGACTACCACACAAGACGTGCTGGACTGCATTCTACGACCTCCAGAGTATAAGTCCAGCAGGGGAGTCCAAAGATTGAATCCTACTCGTACACTACCATGTTTCTGCGTTGTCTGTTTTCGTCTAGTAAAAGATGAAATGTTCATATGGGTGCGTGTTTATAGGATGTTAACAAAGGAACTGAAATGTAACTTTTGGAGTTTACTTAGGGATGATATTTATCATATTTGCAAAATATATGGGCTCATTTTTACAAAAAAAAAAAAATTACTGAATCAGATGATCTCAAAATCTGTTCCTTTTTTAATTATGCAAATTTCGTTTGCTGTTGTATTAGGAAAAGTATACATGGCTTATACACCCTTACTGGTATGCACAGCATGCGCTTGCAATTGAAAGTGGCGTTGAAGTGGTGTCACAAAATCTTCACTTTGTTGTCATTCATAATAACTTCAGTATGACTCTTATGATGCAACGATGATGTTACAATTACGTCATGTCTATAAGGGTTTTGTCTTGATACCAATATCGGTATGCCGTGCATACCTTTGCTAGGCAAGTGTTCCGGAAATTCGCAAATTCAGCAAGCAAACGATTATCAAGAAATAACTCAATCTTATCAAACATGTCAAAAGCGTTCCAAGTCATTTTTCACAGCGTCTCCTAGACATATATTGTAGCTTTTATTAACTTTCAGGTCAATGAGGGCGAACTCGTTGAGTTGGTAAAATCTTACCAGGGCGGGCACATCACTGAATACCTGCAAAATATATAGCATTGTTATTATCGCCAAATTTGATCATTTAAATATTCAACACGCTTGCCTCTAGCCTGTTTTAGTCTTTGAGTAATAAGTGTCATATGCCTGCATAAGTGACTTTTATATTTTCTTCAAGTAGATATATAATATGTGGGTTCAAAATTATTCCTTTGGCTGCCGATGATGACACTGATAGCCTTCGGCAGACTTCGGTTGCCTTAGGCAGCCTTTGACAGTCCTATTGCTGGTGTGCCGATTGGTAATTCCACCGCAGCTCTAGAGTTTCGGCAGCCCTGGTAGGCTTGTAATAACGTTGTTTCAAAATATACTGAACAAAAAAAAAAGAAACGTTACATGTACTTTGAATGCGCATTTTCTTTGCACTGAATTAAAATTTTGCCAATGTTATTTTATGTCATACTCACAAAAAGTATGCGGAGTACAGAAAATGAATATCACAGCAAAAAACTGATAAATTAATGTCTCCAGATTAATTTGAGTCAATAAGGGGTCAGAATTTGAAAGTGCTGTTTTGCGCTGCTTTTTGAAGACCCGTATTTCACTCAAGTTGTCAACCAATGTAGGCAAGTCACTTTTGATACGTATATCAGGTACTAGTTGTTACGAAAATGGTCCAGTCGCTGCTTCCAAAGGGTTGATCAGTGAAGCACAAGGCTTGGAATATCGCTTTACAGACACTTGGCTCTGACTTTCATGATATGCATTGAAAATCCGATAGACATGCAAGGTGGTATACCACGGACGCTTAATTTGATCAAACTTTGTTTCAGAAACCATTGTCCGAAGAAGCTGGAATAAGATCCATGAATTAAACTTGAAAATGTTATTGAAACGTACTGATTAATCGGAATAAATGCTTTGCTATAGGGGAGGTAATATCAAAGACACGAATGACATCCTTCCTGCATGCCCAAGCTAGCCCGTGCGCGTACTGCCGAACAGTAATAGGCCTACGTTGAGAAATCACAGGACCGGTACAGATAATTATTGGACTTCAGGTATGTTATATTAAAAAAGCTTGATATTTCCTATTCTCTAAACCGTTCTACACTGTATATTTACTAAGTCACAAACAATCCCTGAAAAGTATTGACTGTAACATACATCCATTTCATTTTTTTTCAGACGTCATCAAAGTGCCTAAAGAATAACACGCCGTAATTTTCTTTTCCCAAAATACTGTAGATGAGATATGCTAGCCTAAAAGAATCATACCAGTCTTGTAACACAACACCGAGGTACAAATACGCTGTAGTAAAGTGATAGAATATAATATATTGATTTGAATACTGTTTATCAAGCCCCGACTATCATCATAGAATTAAGACAAGATCATAATTTCCAAAGGCATGTATTGCACTGCCACTCATATGGCGCTGCTTACCCTCGGTCCCCCATCTCCTAGTTCAAATGTTGCATCAGGTCGTTTTCTGATTCGTAAGTGATGAGGAAGCCCTTTGTAAAATAAACTTATTGTGTAAGGTTGACTCGGTCGATGGCTGTTTCGAATTAAAAACGTTTCATCCTGTAATTTAAAAGAAATGTACAAAGATTAGTACACTCGTGCACATCCTTCATTACTCGGACTGTCATATAATACTAAGTCAAAAAAGTTCCTATACATGAAATATCTTGTGTTACCATGGTAACTGCAGAAGTTACGATTTTTTAGCTCAATTTGAGCTTATAGTATAGGCTTAGTCCGTCGTCCGTCGTACGTCCACACTTTTAAACATTAATATCTGCTTAAAAAGCTGGCCAGTCTTGATAAATTTTTATGTGTAGCATTATTGGGGTAGGGGATTGGTAGCATGTAGTTTTGGGACAGATTGGTTTAAAACTCTGGTTACCATGGCAACAAAAAGGTCCCATAGACTTATAATGGAGAAAATGTTGTCCGGGCCCTAGCTTCTTCATTTTTAATCGCAGCTTCTTGTAACTTGCAGGTATCCAGGACAGCCAACACATCTTGGACTAGTTTGAATTTGGGCCAATTTAGATCATTTTTTCAGAGTAACTTGCCCTTGAGCGATAAGATATTTTCCCATAGACTTATAATGGGGAAAATGTTGTCCGGGCCCTAGGCTCTTCTTTTATTATCGCAACTTCTTGTTACTTGCAGGTATCCAGGACAGTCAAAACATCTCGAACCAGTTCGAATTTGGGCCAGGTTGGACCATTCTTTTCAGAGTTACTTGCCCTTGAGCGATAAAATATTTTCCCATAGACTTATAATGGGGAAAATGTTGTCTGGGCCCTAGCTTCTTCATTGTTGATCGCAACTTCTTGTTACAGGTATCCAGGACAGTCAAAACATCCTGGACCAGTTTGAATTTGGGCCAGGTTGGGTCAATTATCTCAGAGTTACTTGCCCTTGAACGATAAAATATTTTCCCATAGACTTAAATGGGGAAAATCTTGTCAGGGCTATAGCTCCTTCATTTTTGATCGCAGCTCCGTGAAACGTGTGGGTATCCAGGACGACCAGACCATCTTGGACCTTTTCGAATGAGGGCCAGGTTGGATTATCCCCTCGCACAATGAAGTTATGGAGGGGATATAAGGTCTGTCCCGTACGTAGGTATATATGTACGAGGGATGATCAAAAGGTTCCCGGAAAAGTGCTGTACGCCCTTTGTTATTTTACTTTATTCAATAAAATTTTATCCCAGGCAACCTTAATGTAAATGTGAGTCATATCATACAAAACAATTAACTTATGTCTAACCAGTTTATTGCACGCGTCACCAAAGTAACGACCGGTAACGTGACCCGGCCCAGCTAATGTTACGTTTCATTTTATCTTTTCTAATAGCAAAATTCGAAAGTTGCTTACTCACAAATTATCAATGTAAACATGCATTACCTTACATAAACTTAAAAATATATATCTTATCCTGATGTCTATTACAAATTTTGTAAGTTGTTTTGATTTTTTCTACGAAATGGTTGCCAAGTCCAACGTGACCTTTAATCAGTTTATATGTGGGGGTGGGGTAATTCAAGGGCAGATAACTTACTTTACCTTATAATACGGAAGTGTTATGATAAGGTTTCATTAACTAGAGATAATGGCAATTCGTTAGATATGTGATTTATGCCTTTCAGTTGAACCATTCCAGCAATACGGCAACACAACCTGAAATCGGCAGCATAATGAAACTTCCAGCAAATGCCCATCTCACCCAGCAGCAACGATGTATCGGCCATCTTTGTCAAAATTAAGATCATATTAATTTATTACTATGTGCAGTTTTTAGAAGAGTGTGGATCATGAAGCTACTTATACAAAAGGACTAATCTTTAGACTATGGCTGAATTTTGACAAAGCTTGCTGATGTAGCCTTGCTGCTGCCTGATTTAAGGCTTTTGATAGACAGCTAATGCTGCTGCAGATATCAGATTGCGTTGTCGCATTGCTGGAATAGTTCGACTGAAAGGGTACATCACATATCTAACGAATTGCCATTATCTAAGGTTCATAAAACTTGATTATAACCATTCCATTTTATAAGTAATGCAAATTATCTGCCCTTGAATTACCCCACCCTCACGCATTTGGTTTTTAAAGGGCACGTTAGAATTAGACATCATTTCGTTAGAAAGATCAAAGCAACTTATAAAAATTGTTATGAACATAAAGATAAGATACATATTTCTACGTTTAGGTGAATGAATTAACATAACGTTACTACATACATTTCATAGCTAAACAACGTTCAGAAATTGTTATTAGAAACGATAAAAATGCAACGTAACGTTAGCTGGGCCGGGTCACGTTACCGGCCGTTACGTTGGTGGCGCGTGCATGAAATTGGTTAGACATAAGTCAATTGTTTTGTATGATATGAATCACAAATACATAAAAGTCGGATAGTGTGAAATTTCATTGAAGAAAGTAAAACAGTAAAGAGAATACAGAACTTTTCCGGGAACTTTTTGATCATCCCTCGTATGTACGTATGTTCACCTTTTGTCATCGCTCTAGCTACCTCATTTATTAACCGATTTTGATGTAAGTTCACACAAATATTGGGTATGACATTACCTCGAATGAGTTTGCATTTCAGCATGATGGAGTCAAGGACAAGGATACAGTGGTTATTGTTAGAAATTTTTGTCATTCATTTGTGATCTGATTTCGATTTAACTTCACACAAGTGATAAGTATGGCAATATCTTGGACAAATTCGCGTTTCAGCATTCTGGCATCAAGGTCAAGGTCACAGTAGCTACTTTGAGAAAAATTTTGTCATCGCTCTAACGCCTTGATTTATGGACCAAATTCAGTTTTATTTCACACATTCAAGTGATTGGTATGACAATATCTTGGACAAGTTTGCGTTTCAGCGTTCTGAGGTTAAGATCAAGGTAACAGTGGCTATTTTTAGAAAAAAACTTTGTCATCGCTCTAGCGCCTTCATTTATGGACCAATTTTGATTAAAACTTCACACAAATGTTTAGTATGACAATATCTTGAATAAATTTGCATTTCAGCATCCTAAGATTAATGTCAAGGTTACAGAGGCTATTTTAGAAAAAAAACTTTGTCATCATGCTAGTGCCTTCATTTATGGAATGATTTCGATTGTACTTTACACAAGTGATAAGTATGACAATATCTTGGATAAGAACTTGTTTCAGCGTTCTGGGGTCAATGTCAAGGTCACAGTGGCTATTTTTTAGAAAAACTTTGTCATAGCTCTAGCGCCTTTATTTATGGACTGATTTTCATTATACTTCACATAAATGTTTAGTATGCATTTCAGCATTCTAAGGTCAAGGTCACAGTTGCTATTTTTAGCTCACCTGAGCCAAAGGCTCACAGGGTGTGCTTTTAGTATAGGCTTGGTCCATCGTCCGTCGTATGTCGTACGTCCACACTTTTAAGCATTAATATTTGCTTAAGTAGCTGGCCAATCTTGATCAAATTTTATATGTAGCATTGTTGGGGTGGGGGATTAATTTCATATAGTTTTGGGACAGATTGGTTTAAAACTGTGGTTACCATGGCAACAAAATGTCCCATCGACTTATAATGGGGAAAATGTTGTCCATGCCATAGCACCTTTAGTTTTGACCGCAACTTCTTCAAACTTGCAGGTATCTAGGACAGCCATATAATATCGGACCAGTTCGAATTTGGGCCAGGTTGGATGGTTTTTGTCTTTTTCATTTTCCACCCTGAGGGTCAAAGGTATGATACCACCACCTAATTGTTCAATTTGCCTTAGAGTAACTTATCCTAGAGTACTGAGGTTGAATGGACTCAGGTGAGCTACAGGACCAATGGTCCTCTTGTTTAATAATGTCAAAAGACTATCCCGTTATGGTTTCTTAAGACGACACATGCTATAAGGTCGTTTGAATAGATACGAGGTAACTTTTCATTTTAGCAGAGTAACATCATCCAATTTGCTCACGTTCAAACTCATTTACAGTTGGTTTGTAAAGAATGCTTTTTCGGATTCTGTGCGACATACACTAGAGCAGGCCTTATGCAAGGCTGCATGCCAAAGAAACTGAAATTTTACTACTTCTGATGCGGGAATTTGAATCATAACTCAGGATACCGTGATTCCTCTAAAACGTGTTTTGAATGTCACAGTCAAAGGATTTCTATAGGAATACTAAAACGTAGCGGCTAGCGGACGCGTAGGATTTCCATAAGAATTTTAAAACGTAGCGGCTAGCGGACGCGTAACGATATTTCTAATTTTGTCATTAAGTAATGAAAACGCTGCATAACAAAACGGTTAAGAAACTTTGAAAAAAAGATGGACAGGCACAGTAATAATGATGCTTTGAATGACCGCTCTTTTTAATTCAGAGCAAGATAATCTGAGAATTTGAAGAATTTATTCCTCGCATACAAAGTCTGTGTGCAAGGTTACTGGACTTTTTAATTAAGTGCTTTTCGAGATTCCTGCTTTAAGTACTTTTCTGCGCAATACAAAATTTTATTCTGCGCACTGTAATTTAGTGACGCAGTATTGATACAAGCTTATATTTCTTTTAAAAGAGTCATTCAGAATCATTTTAAAAATTGAGTTCTGCTCAAACTGGAATCTTAAGTTAGTAAACTATCACGTGTTCGGTCTGCTCCACACCTTCTGAATGAATAGTAAAGCACTATAATAGACTACATAAAATAGAAAAAATCTATATGGCCCGGGGGCAGGGTCAGACAATCAACAGCATTCTAAGCATTACAGGAGGCTTTTAATACTTTGTTAACTTGCAGTGAATTTCAGAAAAAAATGCTCTGAACTCTGATTTTACATAGCTTTTTAATGATTTTATACATGTATACTGAACCAAAATAAAAACTTGACGGTTTTTATTTTTAAATTCCGGCCAGCCTACCATATTTGTAATGAATATATTGATATGTTCGAGTTGGACAGACGTCTGATTACTTAAATCATAAAAAATTCTTGGTAATTTTTTGTCCTGTCCGGAGTTATCTAAATTATTCCTATTTTAATAATTCAGAACAGAATTTTAATTTGCGCATGCGCAGAAGAAAGTTTTCTTGTATGCAATAAACAGTAGTTCCGGTACGCACAGAAAACACTTTAAACGCTTATGTTAATTGTAATCACAACCTGAAAATAACGTTTAAAGTTTCAAAACTTTCAGATTATCTCCCTTTGAATTAAACATATAGAGATTTTTGAGATGCCATATCTTCTACACAAATGCTTCTTTTTATTTATTTTCTTCGAGATTTGTTTGACTGTCTTGCAAACTCAATGTCTTTATTACTAAATTTATTTGAAAGTCATTTTTTAAACTGCCATTAAGACTTAAATGTGTAATGGGAATTCCATGGAAACTGAATTTCTGATTTCATAATGGCATGGACTGAGGTATTTCGTTTGGTCCTCACAGCCTTCTAGTTGACTGTGCATTGGCATAATTTTAGCATATGAGTCCATACAGATTGGATTTAATAATGGAAAGCCATTGCCAATAGATTTTTTTATCATTTAAGCAGACTTAAACAATTTAAAATTCGGTAATTGTGTTTGGTTTTGAGCATAGAAAACTGAAAAGTACCCAAGTGAAGTTTACCATGGCCTCAATTTTGCCGTATCTAAAGAAACTTGAATTTTGTGTGACTATGATATTACAGAAAGATTACTTTTTCTTAAATTAAAAGAATTTTTATGTCTCACTTTTTCTCAACTACCGTAGGATGAAAAATAGTGACTGTCAAGTTTTTATTTTTGCTAAGTATATATTTCCTCGGGGCAGGGGCAAAAAATCCCTGAGGACGACATTGATGTGGTAACACAAAGCTATTGTTGCTTCGATCAATTTTGTAATGTTCGGCAAAAACAAACCTAATAGTAAACGAACAAGAGACCAAAAGCCATTCATTTTTTTGTACATTGCCATTACTCTGACTAAAATTATTGAAACTTGCATTAACAATCCAATGCGAGCCATTCTTAGTACAAGTATAAGTTAAACATTTACAGCTTTTTAATGCACCCCCACCACCACTACCATGAAATGGAGAAAGGGCATATAGAGTTTAACCTATCCATGTGTGCGTGCGTGTGTGAGTTTGTGGGTTTGCATATTCCAGAATCGTGCCGAACCATTACTTCGTCCTGCACGGTGGGATTTGAAATTCATTCCGCACAAAAGATCATTAATTTTGTCAACTGCAAAAGGTTAAGGTCACACTGTAGTGCAAATATGTTCGTGTCCGGTCCTTAACTTTGTCCTGCATAAATGATTATCTTGACAAGACGATGTGTCGCGTGCAAGAGCCATTTTGCTGGCTCGAAGGTCAATATCACACTAGGCACGTGCATAGGCTAGTGCAACATGTACATTTCCGGCCGATAACTTTGTTCTTCATAGTTGGATTTCAAAATTATTAGGGATAAATCATCATCATGAGAAGACGATTTGTCGCGTGCAAGAACCATGTCGCTACCTTAAAAGTCAAGGACACAGTCCGTACTAATACTTTTTGCATAAGCTTCAGTGAAATATTGTAGTGCCCGGCTCATAACTTTGTCGTGCATGGTAGAATTTCAAAAATATTTAGCAAAACAAGGCGATGTGTCACATGCAAGAACCGTGTCCCTAGACTGAATGTTAAGGTCACACTGCACATGTAAACTTTGTGTAAAGGCTATAGTAAAACATTTTCGTGTCCGGCCCATAACTTTTCCTGCATGGCGGAATTTCAAAATTATTTGGCATAAACAATTATCATGATTAGAAAATGTGTAGGCTGCAAGAACCATGTCGCTAGCCTGACGGTCAAGGTCACTGTCTGCATTTAAACTTTTGCACAAGTTATCATGGAAACCTGTACACATCCAGCCCATAACTCAGTCCTGCAAGGTTTATCTGCAGAATAAATGTAAGTCACTTTTAAGTATATTTCATACTTCCCTGTTATATCATACAAGTCTGTCTCTGGGAACCTAGTTATCCTCAAAATCTCCAAAGGCAATACCTTCATCAAAGCGTCAACTTACTCGAAGCACTCGAAGCGGGGCCATCCGTGGACCATGGACACATTTGTAGCTTTCAGGAAAATTTAAGTGCAAACACATATTACATCCAATATACAAGATTTTGTTTTATAAGGAATAGGAATAAAAGTCATGCTTTAGGGAACAGCCGTTTGGGGATTTTTATGAGGAGGGTGGGAAGATTTTAGCCAGGACTCAGTTTCAGAAGAAAAAAATAGTCATAACAACCATGCAAATGAAAAATACTAGGACCATAATATTAAACAAAACAAAGAGAGAGAGAGAGAGAGAGAGAGAGAGAGAGAGAGAGAGAGAGAGCTGCATGTCCATTATTTTCCTCCTTAGGGTCATTGTGATATAATATACATCTTGATAGGATTGTACAAAGCCAAATACTGGCATTAAGAATTTTTACTATAAAATGCAAATCTTCGAAGAAAGCACAACACTGATTCTACCTGCTAAAAGAATCAATAACAGGAAATATTTGGCCAGACCTTCAGACCTAAGACTAAACAAACTGAGCTCTTTGAATATGTGAGCCGCGACGCGAGAAAACCAACAAAAGTGTTGTGCGCCCAGTCTGATCAGAGTCTTCGCTGTCCGCATGGAGGTAGCTTAGACCCTTAGCTAGCCTATAAGCTCTTAGCGAAGAGTCTGATCAGACTGGTGGATGGCCAGGCTGCTCTGAGTCTGCGCTTGACGCACAACCACATTGTTGGTTTTCTCATGTCGCGGCTCATGTGTGTTGTCTATACTATACAATAATCTCAACTTTTGGTAAACTGCAGTAGAGAACAATGAAGTGAGAAATAGACTATAGTAACATTAAAATGATTTTTAATAAACTGGCTTAAGATTTAAAAGCACTAAAATGTTAAGTTTCCATATTTTGATGGGATAAACATTTATTTACCTGACCATTAGCTCGGAGTTTATTTACCGCTCCTTCTCTGTCTAGATCACCATGGTACCAATCATATTCTACAAGGCTATCATACTGTTGCTGAAAAATACAACATCAAAACCAATAAGCACTCCTGACACATGTTATATGATGGCGTGCCACAAACAATAGAGTTTCAGGTGCCACAGCCGACGCTAAATACTGACGACTTGGTAGATAAGAGTGTGTTTTTTTTTCATGTTAGCCCGCATGCATTCACATCGCAACTATTTAAGGTGATCTTTTGAAGTAAAAACAAAAGTTCTTTAAAAAAAGGTATCTGCCTGATACTTACCATACTTCCTTTTTTTTGTTATTCTCTACCATATAGAATACGACAAAGCGACCTGTTCATGAAAATGAAAATTCATATGAAAAGATCAAAGAGTAGTTGGCGGCACGAAAAGTTTGAACAAAAATACCATCTTTAGTGAAAATGCATCTAAATTTTGAGGTACCCCAACGCATTGAGAGTTATCTTTTATCAATTATTTGCTCCAACTCTTTCATGTTTTGCAAATTACAATGTATTAGGTTGAACAGATGAATATAGCTTGTTTTCAAATGTTCGACCATTTGAACGTTCATGTATATTGTTGATAAATGGATACATTCATTAAATGAGCCGCGACACGAGAAAACCAACAATGTGGTTGTGCGTCCAGCGCAGATTCAGATCCGCCTAGGCATCTGCCCAGTTTGATCAGACTCTTCGTTAAGAGCTCAAAGGGTAGCTAAGGGTCTAGGCTACCTCCATGCAGACAGCGAAGACTCTGATCAGACTGGGACAGCGAAGACTCTGATGCCCAGGCTGATCTGAGTCTGCGCAAGGCGCACAACCATATTGTTGGTTTTGCCGTGTCGCAGCTCAAATATAGGGTAGGCTGTTATACCTCTGACACATAGAGACATCTCTTTGACAAGCAGATGCGTTAGTGAAATATATTGTAATTCAACCTTGAAAAGGTAGACTTCCCTCTGTTACCGGGTATCTTCGTAATGTAGTCTAAAATTTGGATGCAGGCTACCTCTTTTTTATCTGTACAACCTAATAATGTGAGAAAGCTTTTGGGGAAAACGATCGCTAGGACATTGAAATAGCTTCGGATTTAAATGCTTTTAGACTTTTGTGCCGCAGATTACCCTTCGACCTTTTCAAATACAGTATTCATCCTTTTTAACATCAACAAGTAAAGCATTATGGAATTCTAAATTGTAGACAACAACTTAAGAAGGCATCTGCCTGGGAAAGAGCTTTTCATCACTTTACCGAGCGTGTCTTTCGTAACTGTTATCAATTATTGTATCAACTTTTTTTCCTTTTGGTTTGAAGGCGGAATACGGGATCTGCTTGTATTAGTTCATGTCTTGTTTACTTTTTCATTTGCTAGTTTTTAGAGAGATCTGACATATTTTATGCAGATTTTTGTTTCTGTAATTATTACAAATTAGTGATTATCACCACATCACAGAGACATTCAACTCTGTTTGCTCAAGCCAGTTTGTACACATGTACCATGTGGCCAGAGTAAGCAGAACATATCTTCATCCCTTTAAATGCCTAGCATCTCATATATGGGACAAAGGCAAACAGTGCAGACCCACATCAGACGTCGCGAAATGCGGAGTCTGGTCAGGATCTCCACTATTTGCATAAGATAAATAAGTATTTCTCCCTAAAACAAAATATAAATAATGAAATATAAACTAAACCTGCCACTCCACAATCGACAAATGAAATCATCGTAGATGAGTCCACATGGCATAAATTGTCCGTCTAACCTATGAGTTTTAGAGATGGAAACTGCGCACTTCCTTAATAGGAACTGATGAGTATGTGCTTCGCACATCCGCCGTGATATTTTATGGTGGAATATCACAGGGCATTTTGTGTGTTGTGATGATCTAATTGTGCATGGGTCTTATTATTGTTTATTTGATTTTAGGAAAACCTGTCTTAGTGGCCACCTCTATTAGGCAAGCAACCTGCATTAAGAAAGTATTTGTTTTTCTGAGTGGAAACAGAGTTGCGCGTTTGTTTGCTTCTTGTGCAGTTTTCACAATTTGTTCATGCCGGATGATGACACACACTGGGCTGGGCATCTTCAATAATATTGTCTGATTATTGTAATTTCCGAATTTCACTTTGAATGTTTGTAGACTATGTGCGCCATCTAAATATTTGATCGATGAGCATTTAAGATCCTGTTGATGTTAAATAGTCTTGTAGGATGGACAGGTTCTCATTTGTTTCATCCTGACAACGTCGCGCCAATGTCTACCTATGGCGGCAGCGCGCCGTACGTTGTCTTCACGCAACGTCATTTCCGTGATTCCATGTTTGAATGCTGAGAGGAATGTAAATGCTCAAATATGTAGTTGTTTACAAAGGGGGGGGGGAGGGTATCAATAAGGTGGGTTTTCTGCATCCTACCAAAGTTTTATTTATTTGACCGATGGTATACTCCAGTGTGTCTAGTTTATTGAACCATATGTGACTTTTTTGGTCGGAAAGCCCTAGTTACTGAGCTATGGGTCCACAGAAGTGGGTGGGGTTATTCAACATGGTTTTAGCTGGTCTTGTAAAAATGGTTTCATTAGGTAGAAGAGTACAACAGACAGACATGTTTTATAAAATGATTAACAGAACATCTAATATGTATTTCCATATCATTTTATTTGGTTTAATTTGAACATATGTGGTCAAAAAAGACTTCCTCTGGCATTCAGCATTTTTATATATTTTTGCCCTCTATTTTCAATATTTCTTGGCATCATTGCTAAATAAACTGACCAGTAATCATCAAACTCATGTCAAGGAAGGACCTTGACCAGAACCATTGGATGATTTGACCAGAATTTCACAATGACTTAGTTTTCATGGTTGACTGAACACATAATTAATATCTTAACTGCTATATTATGCCCCACACCCCCGCCACTAAAGGTGAGAGAATACTTACTAGCTTCAGGTCACATGATCAACATGGCCACAATGCTCATATATGGTAAAAACCTTTAAAAATCTTCTTGTTAAAAAACCAGTTGACCAATGGCCTTGAGACTTGGTAAGTCGCATCAGGTACTCAAGTTCTTCCAAGATTGTCCAATGATGACCTTGAATTGACCTTGACCTTTTTCTACGGCAATGTCAAATATTGGAAAACGCTAGAACGTAAGATTTCATGGAAAGTTTTGAAGATTTTGGCTTAAAAATTGGTATATACAGTTGACTTAATGACATGGCCACAACATGGCCACAATGCCCATATATCGTGAAAACCTTTAAAAATCGTCTTCTTAAGAACCATGAAATTATATGTTCCAGCATTTGCCCATATTTGACCTTGCCACAAAAAGGTCAGGGTAAACCCAAGGTCATCACATTAACAGTGTTGGCAGTACTCTAGTACTCCATCCTACTTACCAAGTTTCAAGGCCATAGGTATATTGGTTCTGGAGAAGAAAAATATTAAAGGTTTATACCATAAATGGGTATGGCGACCACGTTGGTCATGTGACCTGTACCGCCGGTTGAACGAAATTTTTTCAATCAACCCCTGGAGGCTCTATATGAAATGTGTTTACAATAATTATTGGCCCTTTGGCTTTCAAGGAAATGTCTGAAAATGTCAAAATATGAGAGACATGGGTCAAAGGTCAAAGAACGACCTTGACCTCTTGTACTCATCATTCTTCATGACCTCATTAAGACAACTGTTTATACCAATTTTTAAGCCCAAATCTTCAAAACTTCCCATGAAATCTTATGTTCTAACATTTTCCAAAAAAAGGTCAAGGTCAATTCAAGGTCATCATTTGAACAAACTTGGAAGAACTTGAGTACCTGATGCTACTTACGAAGTCTCAAGGCCATTGGTCAACTGGTTCTTAGGAAGAAGGTTTTTAAAGGTTTTTACCATATAAGGGCATTGTGGCCATCTCATTAAGTCAACTGTTTATACCAATTTTTAAGCAAAAACTTCAAAACTTCCCATGAAATCTTATGTTCTAGCGTTTTCCAATATTTGACTTCGCCGTAAAAAAAGATCTAGGTCAATCCAAGGTCATCATTTGAACAATCTTAGAAGAACTTGAGTACCTGATGCTACTTACCAAGTTTCAAGGCCATTGGTCAACGGATTTTTTAACAAGAAGATTTTTAAAGGTTTTTTGTCGTAGACATATCAGAGCATGCATGATCTGCATCCGGGTTTTTATTGTATGGGGGATAATAAGCACAATCTACCATTTGTGAAAAGAAACAGTTTTAAAATGACGTTTTATGAATATAAACTTCATTTTGGCTTCGTTTCCTTTTTAATTAAATCGCCGTTATTTGCGGATAGATAGTGTTTTATTCAAAACGAATGACGAAAAGTGTATTTGCAAATTTCATGACCCGTTTGAGCAGCCGTAGATCAGGCGCTTTCGAGTTTTCCAATCGTGTATTTAAAGGTCTAGTATGAAAGCCATAACCGCACCGCGCTTCCGATCTGCCGCGCCAGAAATCAGTCTTTTTTAACAACTGATGTATTTCTAACTAAAATTACAAAGAAACAAACAGTGCTTCCATGAGTGGAAGTCTTGGGGTCTGTGACTTCTAAAACTGAATGCCAGGAAGTCAGTGACTTCCAATTTTTATCATAACCTACCATTTATAAAGTGAATATTGACTTAAATAATGAGTTAAATTATGACTTCCTGATTTTGATGGTTAGTGCTAGCACTGAAGAAAATACAATGAGAACAAAAAACTACTTTTTCGAAGCTGAACAAAAAATCAGACATACCCCTTATCTTTTTGAATTTGTATACTAAGTCATCATAAAATTCTGGTTCCGATAGACCTTCATGTGAAAGTGGTTTTAACCTGACATTGAGTTTTGAAACCAATTCATTGCATCGGCAATAAAATTTTCTAGATAAGGAATTATTTCGATGCAGGCTTATCTTGATACTCATTCGCTCAATTGCACACCCGCTCACTCATTCACAAACTCACGAATTTACTCCCTAAGCAATTGGGCCAAACGAAGTCAGGGAAATCATGAAAATATGAGGCAGAAAAAGCTAAGAAATAGACTTTTAATAAGTGTTCCCCCGGTTACAGCTAGCTCCTGGTGAGGTATCGGTATTTTTGCAGTTCAGTCATGCCATTAAATCTTACTTGTGGCAAATAAACTAGGATATCGAAGTTGTATGAAAATGAGTAAGGAAAACATCAGTTTTGGCCATGGTGCCGCATGGTTATATATCTATGCGCCAGTCATTTGTATCCACAACCCCCTTCTACAGAAACGGAATTTTTACATTTCAGAGACCTGTGATGATTAGCTGATGGTAACAACCTTGTTTTTTTTATTTCGACCCTACACTACAGAAAATCTCACAGGGTAAAGGACCCCAATCTTAAAACTCCGGCACCATGGAAACAATTAAAATATAATTGCCCTGCACCTTGGCCCGGCTATCCCAGCGCCATTGTATTATTGTAGGCCCGGAACGTCCCATTACCATAGTTTAGCTGCAGTTGCAGTTATCCGTTGAGGGATTATTGGGTTGCCCTTTATATTAATTCATGCTTTGTCCACCATTTTGAAGGACTTATTAAATCAACAACCCAACAAACTCTAGTCGTTTATTGTGTTTCCGTTAATTCCTGGCGAAGCCCATCTTCGTAGGTTGGGGTGAGGATGCAAATGACAGCAGGCCGAATTGACCCGGACGAGTTGAATGGCGGCCGAGTTGACCCAGGAGCCGTGAAGACTCCAGGCTTACAGAAAGCAGGCCGAGTTGACCCGCTTTTTCCATGACATACTATCGCCAGACAATAGTTGTAATCGAACTCGACCAAGGCTGATCGAGATAATCCTCACTCGGGAATTCATGTTTTGTCCTTGAACAAGACACATTTACTTTACAAAAGTACTGATAATACCCAGGAAGCGGTGGATCCGTCCTGACATGACTAAAACGTTGTTCTTTAAAAACGAATTTCATCTTCGACAATTATCTTTTTTAAAGATGTTTCTTGTTACCATATAAGGGCATTGTGGCCATGTTGATCATGTGACCTGAAGCCAGTATGTATTCTCTCACCTTTAGTGGCGGGAGTGTGGGGCATAAAACTGCAGTTAAGATATTAATTTGAAATAAGTTTCGTAATTCTAGGTCATAAAATTGAATATAACCATCTTCTAAGCAAGTTTAAGCGTTCAGTCAACCATGAAAACTAGGTCATTGTAAAATTCTGGTCAAATCATCCAATGGTACTGGTCAAGGTGCTTCCTTGACATGAGTTTGATGATTACTGGTCAGTTTATTTAGCAATGATGCCAAGAAATATTGAAAATAGAGGACAAAAATATCAAAAAATGCTGAATGCCAGAAGAAGATTTTTTTTGACCACATATGTTCAAATTAAACCAAATAAAATGACATGGAAACACATTTTAGATGTTCTGTTAATCATTTTATCAAACACTGTCTGTCTGTTGTACTCTTCTACCTAATGAGACTATTTTTACAAGACCAGCTAAAACCATGTTGAATAACCCCACCCACTTCTGTGGACCCATAGCTCAGTAACTAGGGCTTTCCGACCAAAGTCACATATGGTTCAATAAACTAGACACACTGGGGTATACCATCAGTTAAAAAAATAAAAGTTTGGTAGGATGCAGAAAACCCACCTTATTGTTCCCCACCCACTTTCATAATTTTGATAAAGGCAGTATGCCGAAACGTCATAAATAAAAAGTGACTGTTCTGAGTATGAATTTATTTAATTTTCCGTTTATGCTATCAAAACTGAGTTTTCTTTCTGTTTAGCTGAATTGATTTTCTTGAATAAAGATGCTATAAAAAACCAAGTTTAAGATTATTTTTTTTCTGGACTGCAACTAGCGGGAAGCTTGAAAATGGGTCTTTTCATGACAGTGCACGGACAGGTTAGATATACAATTCCACGGAATCCTTGCGTCAGAGTAACTACTCATATATTTAAGTCAACAACATTGTCATATATTTGGCTACCTATTTGCAGAAACTAAAACAAGCCGTGACACGAAAAAAACAAAAAAAAACAATAAAAAAACGAAGTGACATTTGCGTCAAGCAAAGACTCAGACCAGTCTGAGCATTCGCGCAGTCTGATCAGAGTTCTTGCTGTCTACATGGAGCTAGCTTAGACCCTTAGCAAGCCTGTGAGCGCAAAGAAAAGACTCTGATTAAACTGTGCGGATGCCCAGGCTGATCTGAATCTTCGCTGAGCGCACATGCCACTTTGTTTGTTTTGTCGTGTCGCAGCTCAAATGTTAGTTTCCAGACGGGAATGGAATGGCGTGATTACCAGACAGGCCTATCGTAAAGGACGTAGTTTTATTGATTACGTAGTACATACTTACTGTTATAGATGACCCTGAAGCAGTGGAAGAGTCTGGCTCTGCAATGACAAAACAGGGTTGAATGATATATATGGCATGTTAATATAGCGTCCTAAGGCGAATTGTCAGACTTGGGGAAGGAATTCTGCTATTTTAATGAAGTCTCCCTTCTCAATGGCGGGCCACTCTTAAAAGAAATTACTTGTTCCAAGTGGCAAAGAACTCTTTCCTCGTGTTAGAAAGATGTTTTAGTCAAGGAATGAACTTTATGGCACGTAAGTTCTTTCTCAAGGAAAACAATGTCGATGCGTTGAGGTGTAACCATTTAGTTGTTGCTGTTATTGTCTATCTTTTAAAGCGTTTTCACGCTGCTTATACGACTCTGAGTGCTAATTATAAGTGCTTAAAGCTCTGGTCACTCTGTGATCATGCGTTGTGTACAAATTAAATTTGCCTAAATCGATTGGTGCACTTAATGTACTAGAGCATTGCGTACCCTTAATCATTCTGGCCCTGTTTACAGATTTAACTGAGATTACAATTAGAGCTTTAAGACTGACATCACTAATAGAGTTCAACCCCTCTCTGTTGAGAATGTCTTCCACCGTGCTTTCTAGATTTTTTCCCTTTGTGTCTTAAAAATCACATTGTACACATTTTCTGGAACCTTGCAATTACTATATAATAGGAAATATCGTTGTCAATTGTTGTCTTTTGATTTTTGAGAATATCGTTGAGAATTGAATATCCTGACAATAATTGATTAAGGACCGAGAATGACTTCTATCCTCTTCACCAAAATAATTTCTACTACCTATTTCTGCGAAAACTTTTTAAATTTTATCAACTTTCTCTGACAACTCAAACTTTTTTCCATTTTACCTCATTTTTTTTGTAATTTCTCCTACCGCCTCCTTCTTGTCAAAACTAACAGAGATTATTTTTTGTCTAAATGATTCATTTCAGTTGCTGCATATTTTGCTTGTCTATCTGCCAGCTCATTATTTTCAATATTTTTGTAATCTGGTATCCAATGTACCCTTATCCGGTTTCCATTATCTAATCACTGGTTAAAAGTGTATACATTATTTTATCTTTAGAACTATTTCAATCTTGTTGTTGGGAGCTTAGCTGTTACATGCAGAAATGATGGCAGCCTGGCTGCCTGTAAAAATGTATATAATCCTGTCTTTCCCGCCTGGTGTGTCTTAAGATCTGAAATAAACTCTAAAGACTCCCTTCTGCAGCAAAACTGGAGAGAACTGGTAACCATCCAGGTAAACTACCGCTCTTGCCCCTGTGGGTCTTGGATTTTCCAAAGTTGATCCATCAGTAAAAACAGCAATCTCTTCCTGTGTGGTCTGTTGAAGCAAGGCTCATGTTTTCCCTTAGGACGCAGCTTTGTTAAGTATGTCTGGTCATATGGGCTCGGCGCGACATAGTTGCTCAACATGGAAATGGCTTATTCAACTTCTTTCACCCTCAAGTCACTGTTTTTGTGTCCGCAAATCTCTAAGAAGTCCTTTCGTTGTAAAGCGTCCTGTTCTAAGTTATCTCTCATCTTCATCTCCTCCTCCACATTATCTTCTATATTGCTTCGTTACTACAATTACAAAAGTATTTCTTCATCCGTCGCTGCTAAAGAATTATCTTCCCTGCGTATTGGCTGCGCTACAGTCTAAGATGAGTCTTTTCATCCATCCATCGGTTTTTAACGTTACCACGCACCAAAGGCACATGGAGGCAACGTCAAGATGAGTCTTTCCGGATCCTTGTTTTGTTTATATTTGGGTCACAAACGTCAACCATAATCCAGGACATCACCGTTATTTGTTCACGCAATAACGCCTGCCGATTCAAGACATCACTTCAAAAGCCATCAAACTGGCAATAGGATTTCTAGAAGAAACCAGATGTTTTGAATGTATGCGTTGCTATCTAAGGTTTACTACAGGGTCATTCTGGCTTCACAAACTAACTGGCGAACAAACTAACTGGCAAACGCATCATCTCACACCAGAATTTTTACTTTATATGAACTTTCAACCAGTAAAGAACGAAATAGGCCTACTCCAAAAAAAAACTATGGAAGTACATACAGTAACTAACAAGTGTTAAATTTAATGAAATTTGAGATCTTCATAAAATCAAAAAAACAAAACGCTGAATATTCGAACAAGATATGTTGTTGAGATGTACTAGCTCGAAAATGAACGAAACATATAGAGAATAACGATTTTGTACCAGGGTGGTACAAAAGTTGAACGCTCTGATACTTGAGAAGCATGGATCATTAACTTGATTGTTACACAGAAGTTTTATTTATTTATTTATTTATTTTATTTTATTTTTAGCAATTACTTCGATACCTGGCAGTTTTGTGACTTGGTTATTCTTTTTAAAAAAGATATTTTCAAATTTAGAATGCCAGTGATGTGAATGCAATTATTTGCAATTTTCTCTGAAATGACCATATTAGGAAACTGGCCAAATTGAAACCACAATATCCCCAGCAGTGGCGTATATTTTATTGAAATTTTTTAAACTATGCTTTATTTATGATTCTATTTCGAATGATATACGAGTCAAAAGGAAGATATCTTTTGTTGCAAATATCAATTTTTGCGGAAATCCACAATTATACTACACGCCTCAGGCATGTCTGTGAATATACACTTTCGTATGAGCCGATTGCGAAGAATAGGAATCACGGCATGAAAACTTTAACAACAGAGACAGTGCCTTTACCTGTAAGCTCTTTCAGATTTAGTCCCGCTATTTCTTTGATCAGCTCCTCTGGAATGTCAGTCAGCTCTATCGATTTAAATTTTTCATCATCATCAAGGTACGCACTATATACGTCAACGTCTACCGTTGCACCAAGCATTTTAATCGGTCTCTTACTCAGGACTGCTGCTACAGCTATAAACAAATGGGAAATTTAAGTAAATCGGAAAATTGTCTGCTGGATGGATGGACGGCGTGTTGTGTTAATGTTTGCTATTTAGTCCAGGGGCATATGTCGTAAAAAGGGGGTCCCGTGAGCATGAATGTTCATTTTATGGCCTTATCATAGTCACTTAGGACAGTCTTTTAAAAGTTGTAAAAATGGTTGTTGCCATTTTTTCTTTCATCATTTTATCTAGAAAATGGCCAAAGTTGTGGGTGGTGTAACACTGACCCAACACAACACCCAATTGTAACAAATGAGTTGTAGACAAAGTTTTATGTTATGTCTTTTTGAATATTCTAATACATAAAAAGGAAAATGTAGTCCCTAAATTATTGGTCAACTGTCGTGACACATTTGTAACGTATATAACTGTAACCAAACATTCAAATGAACTGTGAGAATTATACCAGATCGGTGGAATGAAGTGTATACACATGGGCCTTAATGGGCTTAAGATAACAAATGTCTTTGAATTATGCTATTCTTATCTTTGAAATAATTTTTTGATATATTTTGAATCAGTTAGGTTGCAGTTAGCAGTGGAAATACAAACTGAAGACAGAATGTAACATATTTCTTAGGAATTACCAAAACACTAATAAGAAGAGCTAATGGCTGTTGAAGCCTGTATTATGTCTTAAGATAGAAAAAAAACGTGTAATCATGAAAAACGTCATTCTCAAATTCACTCTACTATAATAACATCTGTGTTTTATTTAAAAGGCACACAAACAGTAACATTACGTTACATAATTGTTATCTGTGCGAGGGATAATAATCCAGGGTCATGTGCAATACAAGTGGGACCCTGTAGGTATAAACTGTTAATTCCATGCCTTTATCACAGTCATCATGGACAGTCTCTTTGAAGCTCAAAAATTGTTGTTACCACATTATATTTCTGTGTTTTAACTAGAAACTGGTCAAAGTAGTTCGTGGGGTAGCATTAACCTTTACTGCAGCCAGCTGTTACATATGAACTGTAGAGGACAATTAAATTTATAAATATGACTATTTTAATTATCTTGATGTATAAAAACAAACTGAACTAAGGGACGAGTCATTTATTATCAGGTGGGGGGTGTCGGGTACATTTTCATTCGAGTCCCCAAATTTTTTCCGACCCCCCAGTCTCACCAGATTTTTTTTGACCCCCCTATATAGGTGACAAAAAAGTTTATGACCCCCCCCCCCCCACCATCCCAACACCCCAGCCACCCTTTACTGTATTACCTTTTTTCAAGTCAGACTGACCTTAATCCAACCTGTATGAAACACAAAGAACATTTTCTTACTTTGACAGGTTGATAAATCAGGTTAATGGTCTTTAAATTTTGTCAGCATATTTTGATATTATGTACTTTTCCTCCTGCATATGAAGGTGACATATATAGGTGACAAAAAAGTTTATGACCCCCCCCCACCATCCCAACACCCCAGCCACCCTTTACTGTATTACCTTTTTTCAAGTCAGACTGACCTTAATCCAACCTGTATGAAACACAAAGAACATTTTCTTACTTTGACAGGTTGATAAATCAGGTTAATGGTCTTTAAATTTTGTCAGCATATTTTGATATTATGTACTTTTCCTCCTGCATATGAAGGTGACATATATAGGTGACAAAAAAGTTTATGACCCCCCCCCCCCCCCCACCATCCCAACACCCCAGCCACCCTTTACTGTATTACCTTTTTTCAAGTCAGACTGACCTTAATCCAACCTGTATGAAACACAAAGAACATTTTCTTACTTTGACAGGTTGATAAATCAGGTTAATGGTCTTTAAATTTTGTCAGCATATTTTGATATTATGTACTTTTCCTCCTGCATATGGCCATCCAGAAATCTGTTGTTGAATGTTCAAAAAAACTGTTAACAATAGTTATGGAGGGGGGTCTGGGGGCACAGCCCCGAGAAACCACAATAGCTTTGCTCAAGACAAGGCAACTGGACAGCTGATTTCACAAATGCATGCATTAAATTTAACTCAGACAAAATCATCTGCCAGACATGATTTTATAGACAATTGCATACTGTCTTACTAGCAAATTTATGAAAAATATCTTTTTTGGATATGAAGTGTCAAAGTTTTGTGTGTCATTTCTTTAAATGTCTGTAAGCTTGAGATTAAGTTTACAAGAATATAAGTATTGGGGGGTCTGGGGGGCTTTGCCCCACAGAAGCTGAAAGATTTTTTAAAAAAAGAAGACTGATGGAAGAATTCTGACCCCCCAATATGCCGAATAAAATATATGACCCCCCCTGCTCCATGGCTTTTTTATATCCGACCCCCCCCCCAGTACATCACCAAAAAAAATCCGACCCCCCCTAAATGTACCCGGCCCCCCACCTGACAATAAATGACTCGTCCCCAATTTAAAAAGTTTAGTTATCCGTCACGCAAGACCTGTAACATGTATCACAATAAATAAGAAATAAATAATAAGATAAGCAACCATGATCTGAACAAATCGCTGGAATGAACTTAAAATGATTTGTTTTTAATAAAGGCAATCTGTCTCTTCTAATTGAATCATGCCCATCTTAGAAAGAACTGCTTGTATATTTTTAATTAGTTAGATAGCAGTTAGCAGTGGCATTGCCAGCTGACGAGAGAATGGGACTTTTTCCTTTGGAATTTTCCCTAAATTGACGAAAATTGCTAACTGTAGATCGTGTAGCCATTCCGTGTATTCTTTTATGTCTTAAGTTAACAGATGTGCGTCTAACCATGAAGAAACACCAATGTTATATGCCTTTAAACTATAACAATATGGGGTTGTCTTGTACTTGAAAGGCATCGTATGAGTAACATTACGTTACATGTTTGTATCAGGGATATATTTTTTTATCGAGAAAGCTGTTTTCAAAGGCTCAATTCTCAGATATCAAAGATCATTTAACATACCACTAGTACTAAAATTGCAAAGGTTGCTATTTAATACACATACGAACCCACCGAGATGAATATATATCTTTACATCTGAAGCATGTAGAACTTTCTTAACATTTAATCTGACTTATAGCAACATCATAAGCCTCATCATTTAAAATAACATGCGACAAGGAAAATATTTATAAGTTATAAGAGGTGATACCTATTTCCCTTCCCTACCTGTGCTGTCGACCAAGCCAATCAGACAACTTACACGCTAAAAGCCTGTAAGCTGAGGCAGTTGACAGTAGTATCAGCACAGTCGACAGTTATTAATACCCTTATTGCTACGATAACGATTGCATTCTCATGTAAAGCCCTTTGCATGGTACTGCCTCATAAGCAAGTCACGCATAAAACAAACATTATGAAGTTCTTAATCCACTTGGTGATAAGGCTGTTGGCTCCAAGTAAACATTAATTCATAAAAATGTACCAGGTTATTATATTTATTAATGTACTGTGAGAGACAGTGAAGTAATTTTGGAAGTTGTATTATAATGAAGTATGTTATAAATTTAAGTTATTTACGTTACTCGTTGTAATGATGAACAAACAAACTTAGCTGTATTTTCTAATGCTTGCAGATGATTCTATAGAAACAAACTAAGAATGAAATTAAAACATAAGGAGCCTACCTTGACATTTCATGATTTTAAAGAAAATACACATATGTCATGTATATAACCGATCGTTACGGCCAAAGAGTCACTAGAAAAAATGGCAACATGTGTTTTTCCATTGTGTACCCACCACTAATGAAGTTAATATATGTTGTCAAAAATTAACACGAATGCTCACGGGAACTACATATGCCCCCGGACTAATTTCAGTTTCTCTGGTGTAGACCACGCTTCCAAAGTTTCTGACTTGTAATACTTAATTTATCTTCACTGTGGACGGTGTAAACTGACGTGCGAACAATAATCTGTCAGACACGTAAACTTATTACAACCATGGAGAACCATGGAGAATTAATTTCAGATCATTATGAAAATTGGAAGCTCGATTAAAACCGCCTAGTTGTTCAAGGCATCTATAGCCTGACGAAGTCGTTAGTCAACGATCAGTTTAGTCACCTGGTAGACATGAATTCAGGTGTGCTGATATTTTGGCAGGGAAAATGTGAGGAGCTTCAGTTCAAAAGATCCTTATATTTTCTTGGTAAAACTATCAGTGTTTTACGTATGATACGTTTGAGACAATAAAAAGACAGGCAATGATATACAATCAAATCCCACACCCCACCCTCAAAACCAAAAGGAAAAGAAGCACACAAATAAACTTACGAAAGTTCACGACAGACACGCACGGTAAACCGAACGAACAGCTCTTCCCCAATCAGGTGGACATTCATACACCCTAATTGAAAACAGCAGTAACATCTACTTAACCTTTTACAAATCAAAACAAAACATAAAGCAGAATGGGTAGCTTTACAGATGACCAGATTGCTAGATACCATAAATAAGCGGACATAACAACGTGTGGCACTGAGGAACCACAACCACAACAGAAGTGCCGTCTTGGAGTTGGAACGGTCAGTATAGATTACTGGTGATGGTGGTGGTTGTGGTGGTAGTGATGGTGGTGTGGTTGGGGATAGGGGTAAGTTGGCGCTTAAGCTAGGTTTACTGGATCAAACTCGTCGCCCTCTGCTCCTGCAGTGGTCCTAAACATTTAGTTGACTGTTTGCTCCGCATAAAGGTTTCCTAATAGCCCATCAATGAATCTCCACAGGAAACAATATTTAAACGTCTCGTTAACTAACTATGTCATAAGGTTTGAGCAACTGGGTCCTGTTGGACAAATAGAATCAATCATTGGTCTCCGGTGCGGACAGGGAAATCCCAACCCGAGGGCATACGGGGTGTGTCGGAAAAGAGGCTTGCCGAGTTTCCGACACACCCGTGTGCCCGAGAGTTTGGATTTCCCTGTCCGCATCGGAGACCAATGATTGATTATTTTTCTTACCTACGATAATATTTACTTCAAATTGAACGGGGAACTAATAGGCCTATTTCATACGAACGTGTACAAGTGTAAGTAGTACAACCGTGTCACCCTCATGGCTGCTGTAGTAAACAAACAAGTAAAAAATAGGTCCTTGACAAGACAAATCCGCATTTTTAGATTTTCTAATTGAAATTTATATCAAAGAACAAAATTTGTATTGAGATGACTACAGAAAGCGCGTGTATGACGTTAATTGTAACGTAACGTCAACGTCATTTAAAACGTCAGTTGGTAACGTCTTCAAAATGGCAACCTCCTCGACAGTGTTTGTCACGGTGAACCATTGACTATTTTGGATCTTTTGCGACATTAAGACCTTGAAACAGGCTATAATGGGATTATAAAGAATGAATAACATTTCTTGGGTTGGATTTTATCGATGTGGCAATATTCATTCCTATGAAAGAATAATGCATAAAGTATGGAATCGCCAAGCCGGGCGCACCGTATTTCAAGGAGCGCGTAGTGGTACACAGAATTCAAGCTCGTGTGAGCTGTCCCAGCCCATGGGCAAGATACAATTTTCCAGCACCGCTAAAAGTAGAACAAACTCTGTCTCGTAGGTAAGAAATAAGTGAGCCTGACCAAAGACATAGAGGATGAAACCACTGTGTCATCTGAACCCGATTGGTTGTGGTATAGTATAAGCTGAATGAAAAGGATTATATTTGCATCTTACCTTTTGCATCTTGAAACTCTATGATTGCAAAACGACCCTCTTTATTTAAGGTAACTCTATTAACTGGTCCACCTCCTTGACCCCTTTCATATTCAAAAAACATTTGAAGATGACCCTTGTCTGCAGCCTGAGGAAGGTTTTTTTACTAACAGTTTGTTTGAAGTTTGGATTGATGATTGTACGAGGCATGAGGCTCCTGAGAAAGAAAGAAAACAGTGTGTATAATGAGAACAGAACCATACAATGTAATTACTCAATATTAATTTATCAGGAGGAGCCCCGGTAGCGAAGTAGGTGCTGGCCTGCTGATCTATCGATCCCGCGTTCGAGACCCGCTGTTGGCCAAAACATTTTCAGTCGTAAACGGGGTTCCATTGCACACAACCTTTCATTATCACCATCTCATCGTCCTGATATGACAGAAACACTGTTGAAAATTGCAATTCATCCACCTTTAATAAATCAAAATCTATTTTAGGCCAATGATATTATAGCTTGCAAAAAGATCAGTTGATCAATTATGGTTACCTAATAAAAAATAAATTGGATTTAAAACTGGATAAGATATATGCGACTCGGCTTGTCTATTTTATCTCCCATAATTGAGAAGCACCGCCTGCGAGTGGCCAGGGCTCTTATGAGCACTGGAGTGCGATTTGCACGGATAGATTTTATGTAACGTTTTTATCGGAACATAACGGTATATATAGCCATAAGCACGTCCTCCTGGTACATTTATATTACCTGTATTTGTTAACCGATCCTTTATTCTCTCTGTCTTATTCGTTTTTTATACCCTATTCATCCCCATTTTTTTCTATTTTATTTATTTTTTTTTCTCCTTATATTATTGCACTAGGTGGTTGTTTAGTCCCGGTAGGCGGTGATTTTTTCTGACAATTGTCAACGATTTTTTCTGACAATGGTCCCGGATTTTTTCCAAATCGTCAATGATTTTTTTCTCCATGACGTCATAACACAAAACTGATCCGACAAAATGGTGAATTTTGTCAATTAAACCATTAATTTACAAATCTTCAGCATATTCCCGGTAGATCTTAGGCAGATTAGATACAATACAAGTGTTTAACGATATCAACAGATAAATTTAACCCGGAAATTTTCATTTAGGATACATCTTGAGGAACTGTCCGCTCTGTCTATGTCTTCGAAGTTTACCATAAGGAAAAGCTATTTTAATCATAAATCGGTGTTTGGAAACATATTATATTACTATTTGACACTTTACAATAATATAGATAGCTCTGTCAGCAGATTTTAGTTTTTCATAAGTCCCGGATTTTTTCCTACAAGTCCGGATTCGCTCCTACAATAGATTTTAAGCGCCTGATTTTTTCTGACAATGCAAACTACAAAATGAGTAGTCAGTATGATACTTTATTGCGCATAGATTGAATAGCAAGATTTAAGCATCTCAAACTTAAATTGTGGTTCATAAATGGAAGACGAAATACTTATTGGTCATTAAAAGACCAGCCTTTGCACTATATACAGACCATTCTATTACTCCATATATAAATATTTACAATGTAATATCATGTAGTAAAGAGCTGAGGTTAAAACAATATTCACTGGCCTTCCCAATGCAGGCGAGACTGCTGTACTAGCTGTACCACTGAACGACGTGGCCACATGATCGTCCAATGCCAGGTAAGCTCAGTTGGCAGAGCAGTCCTGATCATTGCCTGTCTTTTTATTCAGTAGTACCGAGAAGGTTGAAGACTCGCGTTCCGCCGCGGCCAGTGTGTTTTTCTCGCTTAGGCGGCGTAGAAGATTATATATTTTCTTCAAAATTGTGCGTGCGTGCCTCTGTGTGTGTGTGTGTGTGTGTGTGTGTGTGTGTGTGTGTGTCCATAGCATCACTCTTTCCATTTGTACTATCCTTGGTGTACAACAGCTACATGTTCCTCACTATTGCGAAGTTTATATTAGGCTTGATAATTCTGAAAGCAGTGCACATGTCCAGCCAGTGCTGGCTTGTTGTTCTAGCGGTCCCGAGTTCGATTCCCGCTTGAAGCGAGAGTCTTTTCAAACATAAACGGGTTCCATTGCAAACAGCCTTTCATTATCGTCCTCCCAACGTCCTGATATGACTGAAATTGTTAATTTCATGTATATTACTATTCTTCTTATGTTAGGTAACTCTTCTACTTGATTACAATGCTCTTCTTTAGGAAACAATACTTAGTGACGTCATGTGACGTCATGACGTCACAACTGAACCATGGCAACGTCAGTTTAATGATTACCTGTTGAAACAATATGCAGTACAGTGAATAAAGTGTATGACATTTAATTAGTGTTAGCGTTTAACAAGTGGTAGCAGAACGAGGTTCCGAGTGTTTGATGCTAAGTACAAGAAAATAGAAAAGAAAAAAATGACCTTACCACCTGAAATTTTGGCCTTTAAATTACTTAGAAAAGCAAATATTACAAATAAGGAAAAATTGCTTGTGTTGACTGGAGTGAACTATAACAATAAGACAACTTTATATGAGGAGGCAAAGAGATCTCTGAAGAAATTCAAAGGGAGTGACAATGAATCTAGCACCAGTGGATCAAGTATTAAGATAGAACCAGCTTTCCTAGCAGCAAATGAAGAGGCATTGCTTGCTGCAGGATACTCTAGAACTAGAGTTAATAGTCAAAGCTATGGCCGGGAGAAAGGGGCAACATGGAAGCGTGGAAAGTCAGGACAGGGAGCAGCAGTAGGAGAATTTCAGCGTCCAGAGTCAAGAAGACCAACAGCAAGAGGCGGAGGTTATCAGCATACAGAATCTGGGTCAAGAGTCAGTCAACCTAGTAACAGAGAGAGAAAGAACATAAATCCTGTGGGGCCAGATGGGCGTACTTTAACTTGTAAATCATGTGGATCGTACCGCCATTTACTAACAGCATGCCCAGACAGCTGGGAAATGCAAATGAGGAACATGCGGTTTTATTTACAGGGTACAATACTGAAGAGGTACGCCGTTTGGGCATTGATGCACGCAACTGCGCAGTTCTAGACAGTGCGTGCAGCAGTACAGTCTGTGGTGACAGCTGGGTAAACAGTTATATTCAATCTTTAGACAAGGATGATAAAGTAAAGGTGAAACAATCTGAGGGTCAGAAAGTCTTTAAGTTTGGAGGAGGAACATGTCTGAAGCCAAAGGGGGGATATAGCTTGCCCGCAGTTATTGCTGGAAAAGAGGTGATAATAAAGACAGACATAGTCGAATCTGATATTCCTCTGTTACTTTCACGAACAGCAATGAAGAAGGCTGCTATAAAACTGGATTTGGAAAATGACACAGCTGTGATAATGGGGAAAGAGGTAGCTTTAAATCTGACATCATCAGACCATTACTGTATCCCTATAGACAAATCAGAAGAAGTCCCTGTAGAGAATATTTGTGCTGTCAAGCTTGATGTTTTGAACAGAAAGGATAGATACAAGACACAAGGAAGAATATGAAGAAACTCTAGCAGAGATAGGCGAAAAGTGTGAACTTTGCAAGATATATGCCAAAACTCCATCAAGGCCAGTAGTAGGTATGCCAACGGCCACCAGATTCAATGAAAAGGTGGCAATGGACCTCAAACAATGGAATGGTCGTTGGATACTACACATTATCGACATGTGGTCAAGGTATACTTTGTCTGTTTTTGTTAACAGAAAGAAGCCATGCAACATAATAGATGCATTGATGACAGAGTGGATTGGCAAGTTTGGAGTCATGAAAGCCTTAATGACAGATAACGGGGGTGAGTTTAATGCAGATGAGGTAAGAGAAATCACATCTATTCTGAATGTTCAACTATGTACAACCTCAGGAGAAAGCCAATTTCAAAATGGTTTATGTGAGAGGGTTCATGCGGTTACAGATATGATGTTACTCAAACTTGAGGCTGATTACAGAAAGATAAACTCTCAAGCCCTACTTTCCTGGGCAAACATGGCAAGAAATTCGCTACAAATGTGGAATGGGTACAGCAGCCACCAACTTGTTTTTGGACATAATCCTAACCTGCCGAACATTATGAATGATACCTTACCAGCATTACAGGGATCAACAAGCAGTGAGGTTTTTGCACAGCATTTAAATGCCCTGCATGCTGCCCGCAAAGCATTCATCCAAACAGAAGCTGATGAACGAATAAGGCAAGCTCTCCGGAATAAAGTCAGGGCATCTGAACAAGTCTTTGAACATGGTGATAGGGTCTTCTACAAAAGGGAAGGAAAATAACGTTGGCTTGGTCCAGGAAAGGTAGTGTTCCAAGATGGGAAAGTAGTTTTCGTTAGACATGGTGGAGTGTTTGTACGTGTTTCTCCAAACAGACTTCCGAAAGTTAACAGCAATTTGACAGAGGAGGAAGAGAAGGAAGTTGAGCACAGTATGGCGGACAAAACTGATGAAAATAAGGGCAATGAAGATCTAGAAGAACCCAACACAATATCGGAGGATATACCAGCTTCAGAGCCTGAAAGGATGGATAGACAGAATATCCAACAGAACAGAATAACTCTGAAACCAAATGATAGCATCCAGTATAAGATGCAAAATACTGGTGAATGGATTAAAGCAAAGGTACTTGGAAGAGCTGGAAAAGCCACAGGTAAGAATAAACACTGGTATAATATACAAGAGGACACTACCAAAGAAAAGAAAAGTGTAAATCTTGAACAAGTACAATGGGAGCTGATAAATGATGACGAGACTGTTAACCTAGTCATGAAACAAAACAGTGCTAGTGATGAAACCACTGCAGCTAAATTAGTGGAGTTACAGAAACTGAATCAATTTCACACATATGAAGAAGTGAAAGACTGTGGGCAACAAACATTGTCAACAAGGTGGGTTATTACAAATAAAGAAGGACAGACAAAGGCAAGGCTCGTGGTACGAGGAAGAATTGACTATGCCCAGGGACAGTCCCATAGTAGGAAAAGGAACGATGAGAATATTTTTGGCTATTTCATCGATCAAGAACTGGACAGCTAAAACAATTGACCCTCAAAGAGCACAGGACAAGCAAAGTACATTAACTTCAGAGGAGCAGACGAAATATCGGCAGCTTGTTGGTCAAATCAATTGGATTGTACAGGGAACCAGACCTGACATAGCTTTTGAACTCATAGACCTAAGCACAAAACTTAAGGAGGGAACAATAGGTGATCTTTCTCGGGCTATTAAAGTATTCAATCGAATAAAAGACATTAGGTCTGTGATTACATTCCCAAACTTAAGCAACAGAGTTAGTGACTTGAAGATTGTGGTCTTCACAGATGCATCTTTATGTAATCTAAACAATGGAACTGGAAGTACAGCAGCATATATTGTCTGGTTGATGGATTGCCATGGAAAATGTTCCCCATTGTCTTGGCATGCCGGTAAGATTAAGCGGGTAGTACGATCCACAATTGCCGCTGAGGCCCTTAGCTTACAAGAAGGACTAGAGAGTGGTTTTTACTACAGAAAGATGCTGGAAGATTTTTTTGGTATATCAACTAAAACTATTCCAGTTATTGCTTATGTCGACAATAAGAGTGTTATAGAAGCCGTATACTCAACAAAACTAGTTGATGACAAGAGGCTCAGAGTAGACATCGCTGCTATTAGTTAATCCCTGGCGAAAAACGAAGTGAATGAAATAAAATGGTGTCCTGGTAAAGTTCATTTGGCTGACTGTATGACAAAACATGGAACTTCTGGGTACAGCCTACTAAGTGTACTAAAAGATGGAAGGATGCCAGAGGACTTTTTTTAAAACTTTAAATAATAATTTATCAGCATCAGGGTTTATTACGATCTACTTGTTTATTATTCAAGTTTGTTCCATAGTAACTTCTTTTATTTATTTTCTTTAAATAATTATACAACTGACTACCAGGAACTCAAAAAGGAAAATTATAATTAATGTTAATTTCATGTATATTACTATTCTTCTTATGTTAGGTAACTCTTCTACTTGATTACAATGCTCTTCTTTAGGAAACAATACTTAGTGACGTCATGTGACGTCATGACGTCACAACTGAACCATGGCAACATCAGTTAAGTGATTACCTGTTGAAACAATATGCAGTACAGTGAATAAAGTGTATGACATTTAATTAGTGTTAGCGTTTAACAGAAATACTTTTGAAAAGGACGCAAACTCGCAAGTCATTCATCCACCCAGCAAGTACTTCTCTTCAGGGCCTATATAAATTGGTATACAGCACTACAAACCTTTAACAGAGAAAGGTTCTGAAAAGCCAGATCCTTTGAAAGCAAGGAAAACACCAAAGAAATGAAAATAGCAAAGTCGGTTAAACTGCGGCTGCTCATGACCAGTCATGAAATGTGCAACTCCGGCCATGCTCCTAGCAGCGGCTACTGTATTATTAAAATGAGTCGAAATGAAATAAGTGATTCCAAAGGCCCAGAACTTAAACAGTCTACACTATGAATGAATACCTAAGGACGATTAAGGGCCTTCACACGGTACCTAACACCAGTTTCAGTGAAGTTTCACTAAAATGTGCAAACCCAGCCATGCCCCCTAGCAGCAGTTGGGCTACTCTATTTTCAGAATCCATTGATTCGAAAGGACTAGAAATTATATAATCTGCACTATGATGGAGTACGGGGAGACTTAACGGCCGCTGCACAACACCTCCAGCATTCTGTGAAGTTAAATAAGATTTGAAATGTTTTTTCGAAGCAAGAAATGGTAAAAAAGAATGAAAAAAGCAGACTATGCTTATTGAGTTTGCACTTGAAAAAAGGACTCAAGTAAACAAAGACTTCTGATGTTATGTCTTTTACGTATTCTTTGCTTCTAAAGGGTCCATATTTTTCGATTTCACCATCATGATGAGGCATACATGACAGAAATGCTTTTGATGGTCATTCGGTGAAGTAAAATTAGTTCCCGCACTGAAAAAATCTAATTGTTGTTGCTAGTTTTAGACTCTAAAATGCAGTATAAGTGTAGGAAAAAATACGAGACACTGTAGGAAAAAATCCGGGACATTAAAGCCGTTGTAGGAAAAAATCCTTGACATTTGCAGTAATTTATGTCCTTGGTTTGCCGAGGCTATTTCACATAGAAAAATATGACAAACGACAAAATAAGCCTTTAGAATGCTCAAGTAAACAGCCTGATTGCGAAAGATCCCAAGAAAGTATTGAAAATAAGATTGTTTACTTCCCTTATTGCTCCGTCACGCTTATGAGACATAAATTGCCAGAAAAAGTCTTGACGATTGTCAGAAAAAATCACCGCCTACCGGGACTAAGCAACCACCAAGTGTATTATGTTCAAGTGTAGTATGACTTTTGTGAGGATATTATCGCAGTATCACAGTATCCGAACTGACTGTACCATCTCTTCCGGTTTTCATATCGTTGAATCGAGGGTACGGAGTTCGCTTATAACCGTAGTCGGAAATCATTATGTTTTGAGATTTTATCCGGAACCTGCGTCATTTATAGTTTTTCAGCTTCGAAGATGTAAAGAGGTAAGTTTGATATAATTTGCTCTTCGGTCTTTTACTTTATTACCCTGTACAATGAAAACCTCATGGCCGTCACAGAAATTTTATTCCGAACAGCTTAATATAACACGAGTTTGTGTCGTGCAAAACCTAGCTATCATCCTATTATTAAAACTAACAAACTGTAGATTGATAACGCCTTCCGTTTGTTTTAAAGATTTTTTATAAAACATGTAAGAAAAGGCTGAAAATGGAATTAGAATCATGCCAGGGGCCACTCGAATATTGTACCGTTTACTACCCACCCATACACGACATTGTACAGAACAATAAGGTAAAAGACCGAAGAGCCAATTATATTAAACTTACCTCTTTACATTTTCGAAGCTGGATAACTATAAATGACGCAGCACATGCCGGATAAAATCCCAAAACATAATGATTTCCGACTACCGGTTATAAGCGAATGTTTGTACTCTCGATTCAAAGCTATATAAACCGGGAGAGCTGGTACAGAGAGTTCGGACACTGTGAGTATAGTATGTAGATTAGTTTCTTATATATAGAGTTGGATTTCATCGCATTATTGTCCCCCGCCTTTTCGAAGAAAAGCGGAGTGACATAGTTTTCCTTCTTCCGTCCTTCCGTCCCCCTAAAGTAGTAGGTACCTTGTGTGCGCAATCCTCCTACAGTTTTATGCCGATTCTTTCGAAACTTTACACCTGTTTTTGTCACGGTCTGAAGATATGCATGTGGTTTGGATATAACCCTGAGATTATTTTTGTCACTTTTTCCACAAGTTGAACTTAGTCATTTTTAAGCGTTTTTACTATCATAGTGACTAGATAGTGGGTACTTTGTGTGCGCAACTCCTCCTACAGTTTTATGCCGATTCCTTTGAAACTTCACAGGTATTTTGGTCAGGGTCTGAAAATATGAATGTGGTTTGTATATAATCCTCACATTATTTTTTATTATTTTTTCGCAAAGTGAATAGATAGTGGGTACCTTGTGTGTGCAACTCCTCCTACAGTTTTATGCCCATTCCTTTGAAACTTCACAGGTGTTTTGATCATGTTCTGACGATATGCATGTGGTTTGGATATAATCCTCACAATATTTTTTTTTTGTTACTTTTTCACATTTTTAACTTAGCCGCTTTTCCAGCTTAAACACTTAAGTGTATATACAGTGGAGACCTAGTTTCCAAGGCGGGGGACATAAATTCGTCGAATTTGCTTCTTGTATCTCATACATTGAACGAAGCCTCATTTATTTATTTCATATTGTACATATGCCTCATGTTGCCATGTTATATGGACTGAGAGTAATAAAAGATTTGATTTTGATTTGATTTAAAAGAGAATTTATAAATCACTGCTCTCTCTCTCTCTCTCTCTCTCTCTCTCTCTCCAATCTATGCACTCCCCATAACTATATGAGCCGCTATACGACAAAACCAACAAAGTGGCATGTGGGCCCAGCGAAAACTCAGGTCAGCCTGGGCATCCGCCCAGTCTGATCAGAGCATCCGCCCAGTCTGATCAGAGTCTTCGTTGTCCGCATGGAGGTAGCTTAGACCCTTAGCTACTCTTTAAGCGCTTAGCGAAGATGCTGATTAGGCTGATCTGAGTCTGCGCTGGGCGCACAACCACTTTGTTCGTTTTCTCGTGTCACGGTTCATTTCAAAATTAGATGCTACCACATATAATCAATACTGTAAGCAAACATACGTTCTACTAGGCAGAAAATTTCTTTCCGCGTTCCACTTTCTCTGTCCGGGAATTCAGTATACTTATTGGGTAACTTATTCAGTAACTGCGGAATATTTACATTCCCAGTGCATTTAATGAAAAGCCCTATAGTAAACCATTATAGAGGATCTTGCACGAGCGGTTATTTCAGTTTGAAATTTATGAAACCAGCCTTTGGCGAGTTTCATAAATTTCATATGAAATGACCATGAGTGTAAGATTCTGTTTATCATATGACCCTTTAAAATGGGATTTTATTTCCATAAGAAAAGCACTGTCGACATAGACGTTGTCAATGTGGTTACGTGTGACTGCCAATGTGTTATTACACGTGTGGTCATACGATTTTTATGACATGACGTTATCCACTGAATAACAGCAACGTCATATGATAAAAAAACGTCATGTAGTTTATACATTCTCAGTGCATTCAATGAAAAGCCCTATGGTAAACCATTAAAACGTTGTATACTTTATACTTAAATAACTACATCGGTTCACGCGCCGTTGCAATAGGTTAAGTGATTGCGCTGTTAGTAGAAAAACTGCGTAAAATGTTTTTCTGCTTCAACTGTAGCCCCTAACGCAAATTTGTGGTAAAAAAAAATAGAAGATAGAAAAGAACGTAAATATAAAACTACATTGGGTCCCTTCGGGGGTTCACTTACTTTGCATGCGCCCCAATGTTGTTTATACTTCGATAAACATCAGAAAAATGAAATGCATTTCTTTAGTAAATATTGCATTTCTAACCGCGAAATTTCAACTTCTTAAATTTTAATTCGGGTTTCACGCTTTGAAATGTCAACCCCCATACGTAAAAGCGGAGGTTCTACGAGCTGAACTTTATCTTATAAATTGATATTTTAATTTGCAGCTTAAAATTTAGAATTATCGATTTGACATCAGGGGTTGAAATATTAGGTTCTTCAGCATGAAATTTTAGGTTTCACAACTTCACAGTCTTCAATTTATTACCTTAAAAATTTAACTTTGCATAAACTTGACATTTCAGGAGCCACGACTTGAATATTTTCTTCTTCATTTCATAGCTTCAAATATCTGGTTCATCAGCTTGAAGTTGCTAGTTCCAACTTGTATATTCCAAAACTTCATAACTTGACAGTTTAGGTTTATTGACTTCAAATTTCAAGTTCATCGACTGACAAAAAATATTGTAAATTAAAATTTAAAATGCTTATCTAAAAACATAAGAACAAGAGTTCTTATTTTGTTTGTGACACATCGTCTCTATGTGTTTTACGTAAATGTTTCAAAAAAGAAGTTAGGCCTGGAAAATAAATAAATAAATAAATAACGAAAAAGAAAAAAAAAACATGAGGACGATTGAGATAATTTTTGTGTACAACACAACTTTTCAAGTTGTTCTATTATTGTTTTATTAACTTGTTAAATAAGTTTAACTAAGCCATCCCAAAGGAATTAGCCTGGACTCGAAAGTATCACGGGCGGACGTGCACAATTTTCTTCAGCTTCGCTGGTGGCGTCGTAAAAATTAAAACTATTTTATATCACTTCAGGAAAGTTGAAGGTACACTAAAAGTGGTATAGATATTCTAATGAGTCTAGCAATGTTTTGTTGAAGAAATCAATGGGCTGAGTATTATATTACTTAGTATGCATTTTCTATGTATGCACTCATGAGCCTTTGAAAATAAAACCAAACTGCATATTATCAGCCACTATATGATTGTTGTTTTCTTGACTTTGGTTTCAATTAACTGACTTAGGAAATTAAGAAGTGTGTCTGTAACAATTTAAAGCAAGAACAGGAAAGAATCCCTACCAACCTCGGTTTGATCCAAATCGTAAGATCATTTGAGCTGGTTGACCTTCATTATGGTAAATCTCCGCTGAAACGTCCTGCTTAGAACACAAATAATGCATGATTCTCGATTTAAGAAAATCCAGATGTCTTGTAGAAACTTTGGTGACATTTGCGTCATCACTGTCCGAAGCTACTTCTCCCTCGCTCGCCATGATGTGCGTAAAGATCCAAGTTTTAGATAAGGTAAACAGATCGCTGGGTTATATTTAGCACATGAATTATTCAGGTGTACATAAGCTTGAAAAAGTATCCTGTACAAACAAGGAAGAAAAAAAAATAAAAGTTAATAAGCAAATTCAAAACAGATGTCGGACCAGAGAGAGAGTACTAGAAGGGCTAAAAAAATTCGCACACACTGCAAGCGCAGCAGGTTCTTGCTAATCTTCAGCCAATATCAGTAGGGTATCCCAATACCGAAAGTTCTACGGCATCCACGCCCTCCCTACCATCCCATAGTGTTTTATTTGGGTGCAATTATACACTTTTGGTTTGATGCAGTATTTCAGCTAGTATCTTTCTAATGTTCTACCAGAGTGACGGTTTCCCAGAGAGAGTGAGGGAACAGAGAAATAGGATACTAGATGGAAGAAGCTAATCCAAACACGCATACCACGTCTGCAGCAAGCGCAACAGAGCTTGCTCTACTGCCTTAAGTCGTTGTCAGTCTGACGCCCTGTGTCTGACTGTGTACAAGTTATGAAGTTGTTAGTATTAGTTTTATCATATGACGTTGTATATGAGAGTGTAATAAAGCCATGCAATACAAACGATAATCAACTAGTGGATTAAATATGCAAATTACGTTGTAACGTTATGCGTTGACGTCCATAAAAACGTCGAGTTTTCTAGTGGCGAAATTGTGATGTTTTAGTGCAAAATGTGCTAATAAAATGCGATTTTAGTGTCATATGATAAACAGAATCTTGCATTTGTACTCCTGTATTATTGACTTTATCAAACTCGTCGGGAAAACCGATAAGATGCTCGGCATAGCCTCGCATCTTATCTTTAACCCCAAATCGTTTAATAAATTCAATTAAGAACTAGAAATGTTTTTTCAGAAAAAAACTAATGTCCCTCCCATCAGCCCATTTCCCATCCCCTCTAATGAATAAAAAGCCTGAACAAGTAAAATATCTAGGCAAGTTTGGAGAAAATCCATCCACTGGTTCTTAAGATATCCTACATAGGTGACTTTGACCTTGAAAATGAGGTCAAGGTCACCAAAATCAAACCACCTCTTAAACTTGTCGAAATGATGAATCCATGCAAGATTGGTGAAATTCCATCCATTGGTTCAGGAGATATAGTGGGTACAAGAAAATGCCATGTAAGTCCACCAGTGACCTTGAATATAAGATCAAGGTCACCAAAATCTAATCAGCTCTTAAACTTGTCCCAATGATGTATGCTTGCAAGTTTGGTGAAATTCCATCCATTGGTTCAGGAGATTTAGTGGGTACAAGAAATTGTCATCAAAGTCCTCCAGTGACCTTGAAAATGAGGTCAAGGTCACCAAAACCTAATCAGCTATTAAACTTGTCCCAATAATGTATCTATGCCAGTTTAGTAAAATTTCATCCTTTGGTTCAGGAGATTTAGTGGGTACAAGAAATTGTCATTAAAGTCCTCCAGTGACCTTGCAAATGAGGTCAAGGTCACCAAAATCTGACCAGCTCTTAAATTTGTCGCAATGATGTATCCCTGAAAGTTTGGTGAAATTCCATCGATTGGTTCAGGAGATATAGTGGTTACAAGTAATTATCATCTAAGTCCTCCAGCGACCTTGAAAATGAGGTCAAGGTCACCAAAACCAAATCAGCTATTAAACTTGTCCCAGTAATGTATCCATGCCAGTTTGGTAAAATTTCATCCATTGGTTCAGGAGATATAGTGGGTACAAGAAATTGTCTTCTAAGTCTTCCAGTGACCTTAAAAATAAGGTCAAAGTCACCAAAATCTGATCAGCTCTTCAACTTGTTCCAATAATGTATCCATGCAAGTTTGGTGAAATTCCATTCATTGGTTCAAGAGATATCACTGGTACAAGAAATTTTCATCTAAGTCCTCCAGTGACCTAGAAAATGAGGTCAAGGTCACCAAAACCTATTCACCTCTTAAGCTTTCCCCAATAATGTATCCATGTTAGTTTGGTGAAATTCCATTCATTGGTTCAGGAGATATAGGGGTACAAGAAATTGTCATCTATGTCCTCCAGTGACCTTGAAAATGAGGTCAAGGTCACCAAAATCTAATCAGCTCTTAAATTTTTTCCAATAATGTATCCATGCAAGTTTGGTGAAATTCCATTCATTGGTTCAAGAGATATCGCGCATATAAGAAATCTGTCACTGGAACGCCCACGCTGACGCCCGGGATCCGCAATGAAAACAATATGTCCCCCCTCACCTTTGGTGGGGGGACATAATTAAATTTGATTTTTCAGCGTTCATCGTGTGATGAAGCCAGTGGGCGGAGCTAAAATTCCATGAAGCGCGAAGCGCTTCTTGTAGAATTTTAGTGAAATAGTTTCTCATTTTCTACCCTTCAAAGTGGATTGTTTCGTTCAGAGAAACAGTCAATTTTCATTAATGTCGATACTCTGAATTCAACAAATTCTATCCTATCTCCAGAACCATATGATGGATTATAATCAAACTAATATGGTTCACCGTTGAGTGAGTGTAAAATATTGATAATGTTTTGGTGACCTTGATCTCAGTTTCAATGTCATGGTAAGACTCACAAAGTCAAATTAAAATCGAATTCTGACCATTGTCTGTCTATACATTAGCACCTAAAATAAAATAGTTTGAAATTCTGACACTGAAGTGGCATAAATGAAACATTACGAAGGGTTTCTCCGTTTTCTCACTCTCTTGGGAGACCCGTCTCTCTGTAGATCATTATAACGGTTAAGATTACATGGTTATGGCTTCATCTTCAAGGTCAACGTCAAGATAAGACCAGACAGTTTCATCATAGATTTTACACAGCCAGTCAGCACAGATCTGCCAGAATCATGAGCTCATCGATCATTCACGCAAACTCATGCTGAAAGACATCTTGAACAGGCGTAAACTCCAAGCCGAAGAGATGGTCGCTGAAGAACAGGCTGGGTTCAGAACCAAAAGGAACATCACAGGATAGATCTTCAACCTTAGAATCATGTGTAAAAATATCTTCAGCATCAGCAAAATCTGTACACTGCCTTCATTGATTTAAAAGCCTTTGGCAGGGTGTTGCATGCAGCCTAATGGGCCACCATGCGGAAGTATAATATCAGTGCAAATAAAGTTCGCACCATCGAGCAGCTCTACGACAAGGCTACAAGTGCAGTCCTGGTGAATTGCAGCACGGGAGAATGGTTTAGAACAACACTTGGAGTAAGACAAGGATGTCTTCTGTATACCAGGCTGTTCAACAGTTTTCTTGACGATCATGTCTGATGTTCTGAAAGAACATGACGGAAAGGTTCGCATAGGCGGCAGAAATATTACCAATCTGCGATTTACCGATGACATAGTCGCTCTAACTGAGGGACAGCGGAAACTAGAAGCCCTATAGTATGTAGTAACTATAGTGCTAACAATGGCTGTTGTACCTTTATGGTTACCTCTAATGTCAGTATGGCATAAGATAGAGAAGGAAAATGGTAGTAATTAATAAAGTAACTTTTTATCTAATAGCCAAACAATTGTGAAATTACTTGCATGAGTTGGTAGGCGTAACAGACTTAGGTACGCGAAAGTTTCAAAACAAAATTCGTTGAGAATTGATGAAATTAAACCAAAATTTTGGTCTTCATATTAAAAAAGGGGTCTTTATAAACTGCATTCCTACTATTAAGTCGGATTCAGATTGTTTATTCGTATTTGACACTTTTATACGTTAAATATTTATCGTGACTGCTGACGAGTTTTGTAATACTTTACTTTCTTTTTGATTGAAACGTATTATGTTTTTATGTTTTAGTCTTTAAAATATCAAAAAAGACATATTTATTACGTTAATTATTCCATACATATCATTTTTACAACTGGCTGCTGTGTAACAGTTTGGCAAGTTTTTCAGCTGGGTAAACATTTCAGAATTATTTTGTTTTATTATTATGTCTCCCCCCTTAAGGGTCGGGAGACATATTGTTTTTCCCCGGGCGTCTGTCCGTCTGTCCGTCTGTCTGTCTGTCCGTCTGTCTGTCCGTCCGTCTGTCCGTCTGTCACAAATCGTGTCCGTTCTATAACTTGAAAACCGCTCAAGCTATATTCGCGAAACTTCATATAAATATCAGTCAACATGAGACGAAGTGCAGAGTGCAAGAATGGTAACTCTGGCATTTATACATTTTGAGTTATTTCCCTTGGAACTTAGTCCATCTCAAAATCGTGTCCGTTCTATAACTTGAAAACCGCTCAAGCTATATTCGCGAAACTTCATATAAATATCAATCAACATGAGACGACATGCAGAGTGCAAGAATGGTAACTCTGGCATTTATACTTTTTGAGTTATTTCCCTTGGAACTTAGTCCATCACAAAATTGTGTTTCAATTGTGTCCGCTCTATGACTTGAAAACCGCTCAAGCTATATTCGCGAAACTTCATATAAATATCAATCAACATGAGACGACGTGCAGAGTGCAAGAATGGTAACTCTGGCATTAATACTTTTTGAGTTATTTCCCTTGGAACTTAGTCCGTCAAGAAATCGTGTCCGTTCTATAACTTGAAAACCGCTCAAGCTATATTCGCGAAACTTCATATAAATATCAATCAACATGAGACGACGTGCAGAGTACAAGAATGGTAACTCTGGCATTTATACTTTTTGAGTTATTTCCCTTGGAACTTAGTCCATCACAAAATTGTGTTTCAATTGTGTCCGCTCTATAACTTGAAAACCGCTCAAGCTTTATTCACGAAACTGTATACAAATATCAATCAACATGAGGCGACGTGCAGAGTGCACAAATGGTAACTCTGGCGTTTATACTTTTTGAGTTATTTCCCTTGGAACTTTGTCCATCACAAAATTGCGTCTCAGTCGAGTCCGTCTATAACTTTAAAACCATTCAAGCTATATTTATGAAAGTTCATACAAATATCAATCAACATCAGACGACGTGCAGAATGCACTCTGGCGTTTATCCTTTTTGAGTTATTTCCCTTGGAACTTTGTCGATCACAAAATTGCGTCTCAGTCGAGTCCGTCTATAACTTTAAAACCATTCAAGCTATATTCATGAAAGTTCATACAAATATCAATCAACATCAGACAACGTGCAGAATGCAAGAACCATAACTTTAGCATTTATACTATTTGAGTTATTTCCCTTAGAACTTTGTCAGTCACAAAATTGTGTCTCAGTCGTGTCTGCTCTATAACTTGAAAACCATTCAAGCTATATTCACGAAACTTCATCCAAATATCAATCAACATTAGAAAAATTGCATAGTGCAAGAACCATAACTCTTGCATTTATACTTCTTGAGTTATTTCCCTTGGACCTTTGTCAGTCACAAAATCGTGTCTCAATTGCTTTATTACTTGAAAACCGGACAAGCTATATTCACGAAACTTCATACAAATGTCAGTCAACACTAGACAACCTGCAGAGCACAGCATTTATACTATTTGAGTTATTTCCCTTGGAACTTTGTCATTCACAAAATCGTGTCTCAATCGTCTAAGCTCTATAACTTGAAAATCATTTAAGCTATACTCATGAAACTTCATACAAATATCAGTCAACATATAAATAGACGACGTGCAGAGCACTGTAACTCTTGCATTTATATTTTTTGACAAAAACTAAATATGAATATCAGTTAACATTACATGACATGCAGAGCATAACAACTATAACTCTTGCATTTATACTTTTTACTTATTATGAATCCCTGCTTCAGGGTAAGGAAAATTATTGTTTTTCCCTTGGCGTCTGTCTATTAGTCTATCACAAAATATCTTTACTGGATACGAGCTCATTGTTTGCATGAAAAATGACCAGTATTTGCATTAGAAATTGTATTTAAAGTTTCCGTTTGAAATTGTATTTAATGACTGATCCTTTTGACATCAGAAAGGGGGGAGACATCTGTTTTTTCGTAGAAAAACAATTCTAGTTTATTTATCTATTCATTTACTTATTCGGGGTGTCACGGTATACGGACTGTCAACATATTCTAGACACTATTTCAGAAAATAAGAAAGTACAAAACTCCCTCTGCGGGGATGGGTTCTATTGCCAGCTGAAGGTCTACATAGTGTGCAGTTGCTGCTCAAAGGTCAAGGTAACAGAGACTTAGTCATACTTACTTTTAGTCATAACTTTGATTCAGGTTAAAGGATTTGATTCAGACTTGATACAATTAGTCTCCATTAAACTATAGCTTTTAAATAATAAGTGCCATAACTATGAAGGTCAAACAGAATTATGGATCTTGATAACTTTGAAAACATGGATTAAAGCGTATGCATTTGCGAACCCGGAATTTTAGAAAACAATTTCATTTAGTTAAAGCCAGCTTCCAAATTTGGAAGAGTTTAATTGTTTAATTTTTTTCGACTACCAACTTACAAACTTATAACATGGTCAAGATCTATCAAGTGAAGAATCCTCTAGGGTCGAGTCGGGTAACTTCGGACAGCGGGTAAATTCGGACATACCATTGCAAACAGTCTCATCAGGATTTTCACTGTTTGCCCAGTTATTTCAGTTTTATTTCCAAACAATTGACATATAAAGGAAACAAGGTCACTGTCCGAATTAACCTGCTGTCCGAATTTACCCGACTCGACACAAATAATTTATGCAACTTCTATTGAATGAAAGCAATTATGCGATTTGAATTATGCAGATCTCTGCTTGAAAACTGTTGAAATAGTCCCAAAGACTGGTAATAGCAAAACAGAGGGTGTGCTTTTCTGCCAAAATTGAAAGGAAAATTATCATCATAGAATATTTTTTTGTATAATCAGGTTATTCTGTAAAAGCTTTTATTTAAACCTTACACTTTTAATTTAAAAGGTTGTACATATGTTGATTGGAATTTCGATTTGGCCATTTTCAGTGACGAAGTTTTAATAATTTCCATTTTCAAACCTTATGTCCACAACTTTTTCTACATCTTTTTCAGAATCATTTGAAATTGTGTTGATTTTCTTCCAATTACTGTAAAGTTGGTTTCTGCTTAGTTATGGCCTTTGCGGACTAAATTTCTTTCAGAAAGCTTGTATGCGCAGCTCCCCCTCTATTTCTCATAACAGTCATTTAAAATGTCGTAGATTTGCTGTGATTGCTCGTGAACATGTATTAGGTGCTATTTTACCATTTATTATCGATTTATGGACATCCATTATTCACTTTTGCATATCCATATTTCATATTGGAATATGCAATTATCTTTTTTTATGGAAGCTCAAAATAATTATGGGTATCCAGAAGTATCCAAATTTTTAGATATCTAACATTTGGTGGGCGGGGGGGGGGGGGGGGGGGTATTAGTAATTATAACTTGGCAGATCGAATATACAGCCTGGTTTATGGATATCCAAATACATATCCATAAATCTAAGTATGACTATCCCAAGAATTGGATATCTTTAAATGTCTAATGTTTAGATTCTAAATCAGGTTGATTCGAGAAAACCCATTTTTCAGTTAATGTCTCCTTGTCTAGCCTATCATTATGAATATCCAATATCCAACTTTTGGATATCCAGTGATCAACATAATTTTAAGATATCCATAAAATAAAATAGTGTATATTCAAAACTGAATTATTGATATTCAAAATTCAACCTGATTCTTTGGATACATAAACTGATTTATGGGTGTCCTAAATTAAAGATTTTGGATATCTGAATATCAAATTATGGATATCCTCACAGTCTAACGACTACTTGATGCCCAATATTCTCTTTTTTGATATCTATGAAAACAAGTTTGGATATCCAAAAATCAAACTAAATTAGACATTCAAACAAGAAGCCCACAGGCCACAAAGCTCACCAGATCTCTAGCTCAAAATTGCTATCACATTTGTATAGGCTTGAAATTGTACAAACTAATACAAAATGTACAACTACAAAGTCTCACAGTCTACTGAGTCTGTTGAGTTGATTACAAAATACATAGCTATTTTCCGCATTTGCCCTGACAACAAAAAAAGGATCATTTTCAAAGGATTTTTGTTATTTTTTTTCCTTTTGGTTGCCATAGCAACAGATTGACATGAGCAATATGCAGAAAAAATATAGGGCTGATAGAAGACCACTCAAGGAATATTTCTGAAATTGTAAGCTCAGATTATCTACAATGGCTTAGCAATGAAGCCCATTTTTTGTTTTTCCATTACAAGTTGCCATACCAAACATGTCCTTTTTCCATTATAAGTTGCCATACCAAACAATGATAATCCAGAACATAAAATCTGTAAAGGCTAATAGGATTAGTTTGTCTATGAAGCCTCTGCCTCATAGAGCATATGGTTTCTGAGGAGATGATTTAAGGTTGTTGTTTTTCTCATTTTGGTTTCCATAGCAACCAATAAAAGATGAGCCAAAAAACATATAGCTGATAGAAGCCTTCTCAAGGAACATTTCTGTAAAAGTTTTGTCAAAATATTTGCAATGGCTTGGCATTAAATGCCATTTTCCAATATTCCCCATTATAAGTCTACGGGAACTCTAAGTGGCATAGCATTTTCATTCCCCTAGCCCAAAGATGCTACAGATGAAATTTGGGCCAAATGGGCCCAATGGTTACAAAGGAAATAATTTTTAAGTATTGTTAAATTTTTGCATTTTGGTTTCCATGGCAACCAATAAAAAGAGCAGTGGGCCAAAAAACATATAGCTGATAGAAGTCTTCTCAAGGAACATTACTGTAAAAGTTTTGTCAAAATATTTGCAATGGCTTGGCAGTAAATGCCATTTTTCAATTTTCCCCATTATAAGTCTATGAGAACTCTAAATTGCCATAGCAACCAAACTAAAGAGCTGATTTTCATAAACAAAACAAAAAAAAAAAAACTTTCAATCCCCCAGCCCAAGGATGCTACAGATGAAATTTGGGCCAAATCGGCCCAGTGGCTTCAGAGGAGACGTTGTTTGAAAGTGTTGACGGACGACGACAGACGACAAACGACGACGACGGACAACTGCCTATCCTATAAGCTCCCCCGGAGCCTTCGGCTCTGGTGAGCTAAAAACTGAATTAAAGACCTCCCAAAAATTTATTTGAAATAAGTAGTCCAACGGCGCCCCATATAGATGTGCGTTTTTCTTTGTTTTACTTATGATTAGGCAATTTGCGGACTGAGTCATTATACCCTTTCGGATTTAATTTTCATCGCTATAGATAATCTTGATGTCTCTGTTATTAAATTTTTAAGAAGTCTTATAGACTTTCCTTTGACCTGAAGATGTACATAAGATTTTGATAACAATGTATTGAACCACTCTTATTTCAGAAATAAGAGTGGTTCAATACATTGTTATTATAATTTTTATTCCCTTTGGAAGAATTAGTTTGAAGAATTCATAAGATTTTGGGTTGTTGAACAAGCGATACTTTAAACAGTTACGGGGCTTTAGACTTCCATCTGCTTTGATTCGGTCAACAACTACCCACACACCTTTTGTTGCATTCACTTGAAATATATGAATCTAATTTTGTTTTGTTTTTTTGACAGATTTACTCTGTTATTGAATGATACGGCATGTACAACCGACATATAAATTCGTGGTACTTACTTTTCCGTTGTATTCCGAAAATAGCTGGGAGCCCCAGTAGTTCAGTGGATAACTGATCTAGCGAACCGGGTTCGAGCCCCACTTGAGGCGAGAATCTTTCCTACCGTAAACGGGATTCCATTGCACACAGCCTTTCATTATCACCGTCCCATCGTTCTGATATAACAGAAATACTGTTGAAAAGGACGTAAAATCGCAAGTCATCCATCCATCTTTTCCTGACCCAGCACGACATCCCTATGACGTCATACTTATTTGTTTTGTTGTATTCCAGCACAGTTTGATCTTTACTGAAGCGCACTTAAACTGGCCCAATCAGAATTTCACAATTTTCATTTTGTTACATCAAACGCTGCAGTCAGGTCATCCTAAATGCTGTTGTCTATTTATAGTAACAAAATCTGATGATGGGTAAGTCAGCCTTCCCGCCACATTTTCTTCTACGTTGGCAAAAGTTGGCATCAGACATGTTTTATATGTATTTCATATGGCTTTACAGTATTACGGAATAAAATGGCAGTTAACAAACGTGTTACAATATCAGTTTTGCTTTGGATTAAATAAATTCACAAATGGATGAAATGCAAAACTATCCAAAAATACAACGTGACAGCACTTCTGAGGCATCGTAAGAGCAGTTTTATATGGGATACCACGAATATATATGACGTCATCAGAAAGTGTGGTACTGAGGGGATAAACAAAGTAGCGGGCTTGCACGTGCTCAGAGAAAGAAGAATTTTAGTAAACTAGCAGAGAGGTCTGGTTTTTACTTTATTTATTAGGAATGATACAATCTTTATCGACCAGACGTCAATGCAGCGTTCCAAGCTTATACTAACATCACGAATATATATGTCGCGAGGGCACATATACTCAATATCAGACAGTTACGGCGTTCCCCATATAAGTCATTTTAAAACCAGCTATTGCAGCTTTGCACGGCCCGCAGGCACCGTCTGTTTTCGGTCTGGACAAATCGGCTTAATTTGTCAGAGCGAAAGTAGTTTCATTATTTATCCATATATTGTGTTTTGTAAGGAATTAACATTTATTCCTTTTCTTTCTTTGGCTCAGTTTGAGAGAATGAAAGAAAAAGTATGGGATGAGGTTTGAAGTGTCCGACCAGTATAATGAGAAATGTACTTTAAAAGTGACCTTAAGATCATAGGAGTAGGCGGGGGTATTACTGAAAGAAACGTTTGACCTATATCTATCATCATACCAAGTATGAACCAAATCCATCATATGGTTTGGAAAATATGAGCTCTTAAAATACTTAAACGGAAGTGTGGACGCCGACTCCGACGCAGGCGAGCTGAAAATGCTAGAATGGCTTCCCCTGAAATTGTACCCATCTGTCATAACAAATGAAAGTTCCGTGTATGAAAACACATCTCCAAGACAGATTGCTCTCAAATGCACATATTTATCTCCCTTCTTGTCCAGCAGTTCTAAAAAGGAATATAAGAAGGTTCTAAGAATAATTATGAAATATTTTTTCTTATTTCTCAATGAAAACATATGTTGTGACCCCTCATTAGAACCGTCTCTATGAGAGACAGATCTAATGATGGGTCACAACGATTGTTTTTATGAAGGATTACGGGAAATTATCCCTAAATTATCCCTGTCACCCCTTCTTATCTGTTACACTAGTTATAACATATGTTTCCATGCAATATGAAGAGAAATTATCTTTGAAACCCATCCTCAATTAGACCTTCGAGCCATACTAAGAGTCTAAGACCATGTTTTATCCAAATCCTTAACAGTTTTTTTCCAATACGTACAAGCTCACAATTCAGCAGACAGACACGATAGAGCTCTTACCTTGAAACTTCATGTATTTGAACAAGCATACCAGACACAGATCCGACTGGAGCAGTAAGATCTGGCTAAACACTGTTTGCCACTCTCCAAAAAGTATACGTAACTCCACCATTTAGGAAAAGTGGATCCGTCAACATCCAAAAGCGACAGAGTCCCTTACAGGCCACCACACCACTGGTAAAGGGGACCCAGTATAATGGTACCGTATTATTGCGGTAGTTTCATTATAAAATCTTAGAATTTGAAAGAAAATCTTAAAAAAAGAATCAGGGTTTTGCTATTTTAGAGAATGCAAGTAAGTCATGGATAGAAACCGCAATTAATCTGCATGTGTGCAGCTAAATATCTACACAAAATCGGCTGGAAATAGGAGAGGAACAGGTCCGTTCCGGTCTGATCCGGTTTATGCCCATCCCGGTCTGTTCTGGAACCGCAATTAATCTGCCTATGTGCATCTAAATATATATCTAAAAAAAAGACAGAAACATGTTCGTTCCCATCTGATCCGGTAAATAGGCCCATTCCAGTCTGTTCTGCTAAATTTACTCACTTACTTACTTGGAGGTGTATATTCAGTGACCAATGAAAAACAGAGATTTATTGAACTGACCAATAACTAGATGTTTCTTCAAAACCGATAAAGTCGGATGCAATGTACAGCACTACATCGAAATTGGACTATCGCCCAACATTTACGGCCCGTGCAATTAGATGTTTCTTCAAAACCGATAAACACAGTGTATAAGCGGACAGTCACCAAATCGGAAGCGACAATTGACTGTACACCCGAAAATCATTAGTGACACATAAACAACTTGTGAGGTGAGACGGTCAAAAGCAGGTAAGTCCTTATCGAATTTGTTCTTTTAGATGCGGTTTTCGACATCGGGGAGAGAATTGGATGTACTTCACCTGTAGCATTGTAAGTGTGACATATCACCACCCAATCTCTGTGTAAAAATCAAGTTTTCCTGCTTAATCACCAGTTTTGCTTTATTTTCTGTCGATCGACACGGACAATCGGGGTTAAAAAGACTAGAATTATGGCATCATTTCTGTTAAAACCAACATGAAATCATCGCTACACCTTTATCCTGTGATATCCAATAGCTGAATCCATCGAAACATTACTTAAAACAAATATATTGCCTCCTGAATCGCACACGTTCGTCTCATTCGACTGTCCGACTAGTGACAACTGTACCTAATCATTAGCGACATACCAAGAAACAAAAACTGTCCGACTAATAGTGATTGTATTTTCACATTCATGACGATCATTTTCAACAAATGCTTGAAAAAGGTAATAAAAATATCGTTTTGGATGCTTCCACTGGGATCATCATTTGGGGAGAAGGCTATCAAGCATTTCTTGAAAAAGAAATGATGATATGGCTAAATTTTTCTCTGTCAACATTTCAATCAAAATTGTGACCTAGCCGCGTACCGCTTTTGTGGTGCGTTACTGGTTTTCAGAAATTCGCATTTTCCGTCTTCCGGTACCGTTTAAGCAACCATCAATGCAATAAAAAGTAAAGAAAGCTACATGTTAACCCCAACCACCCCTTACCTGTAAAAATACATTTTGACCTTAATTATTATTAATCGATCAATTTTCTAAGCAAATTCTGTGTCTGTGAAGACAAACTCAGTGAGCTATGTCTCAGAAAATCGATGGTCATTGGTCAAATACCACAAATTACATTAATAAGCGAGCTTGGAGTTTCGAGTTTCCGGTTGGACTAGAGGAGAAAGGTCAAAGGTCACGATTGGAAAAATCCGATAGGTTATTATTACGGTTACCTGTTCAGTCGATATAAAACACGTTTTTCATGATAAAAAATCATTGATATGATTGAAAATTGTTTTCAACTCAGAGAAAATGGATATCCACAAGAGTAGCATATGGTATCAATGTAGATCTAGGGGACAATATTGTGCCGTTTGTAAAATATGTTTTCATAACTTTTAAGCTGCTAGTCTGACCATTGAGATTAGTTTCACCTGTTGAAAAACACATTCAAAGTACATTTTCTTTATACAGAAAAAATCAGAAACACTCTCAGTATTTTCATGTTATTTCGAATCTTACGAATAAATCATTGAGCCTGCCATGCTAATCTGTGCAAATTTATGGTAGATATAAACAGCATACTGGACTTCTGAAACAAACTCAATCCAGTAGAAGTTCTTACCCTCCGTTGTCGTTATATTTCGATAAAGAATACATAAGTAAAAATATTTACTAACACATTTTCTGCTCAATAAGACTTACAAGAAAATCGTCGCTAGTCGTTCAACACCATTTTTTGTTTTTGTCACTAGTCGGACAGTCGAATGAGACGAACGTGTGCGATTCAGGAGGCAATATATTTGCTTTAAGTAATGTTTCGATGGATTCAGCTATTGGATATCACAGGATAAAGGTGTAGCGATGATTTTATGTTGGTTTTAACTGAAATGATGCCATAATTCTAGTCTGTTTAACCCCGATTGTCCGTGTCGATCGACAGAAATTAAAGCAAAACTGGTGATTAAGCAGGAAAACTTGATTTTTACACAGAGATTGGGTGGTGATATGTCAAACTAACAATGCTACAGGTGAAGTACATCCAATTCTCTCCCCGATGTCGAAAACCGCATCTAAAAGAACAAATTCGATAAGGACTTACCTGCTTTTGACCGTTTCACCTCACAAGTTGTTTATGTGTCACTAATGATTTTCGGGTGTACAGTCAATTGTCGCTTCCGATTTGATGACTGTCCGCTTATACACTGTGATAAAGTCGGATTGAATATAGAGCACTACATCAAAACTGGACAATCGCCAATCACTGACGGCCCGTGCAATTATTAATCTTAAAAAGCCAGTTCCAAGTCATTTCACAGTGTCTCCCAGGCATATGGTGTAGCTTTTTTCAACTTTCTGGTCAAGGAGTGCAAACTCATTCTGTTTGTAAAATGTAACCAGGGCGGGCACATCACTAAATACCTGCAATATATATATAGCATGTGTTATTATCGTCTAACATGAGAATGCAGAAAAAATCGTCTCAAATGGTAAACACGTTTGCCCATCATTAGTCTTAATACGAATGATAGAATGGTTTCTATATTTTCGTTCCAGTGCATATAACTACGTTTGGTAAATGTTAGTGAATCATTGATGGACAAGCGCTGTGTTATCTTTATTTTTTTTATTTTTTTGCTTTTTCCCAAGCGGGGAAGGGGCGGTGATGGAGTGGGAGGGGGGTTGCTTGCTGGTCAGGCTGGTACCGATGCTTGAACAAAAACAAACGATGAGAAAGGCTACTTTTTCTTAGCTGAACACAGCGCAGTAAAATGGTTTTTAATGGGGAAAGGGTATGTTTTCACAACGCTGGCGAAAACACTGTGATTAGGGGTAATGTCATTGCTCAGTGATCACTTCGTATTAATTTTCATATTTCAATCTACATTTATAACTTACTTTGGCTACACTATCGTCAAACACACATCACAAAAATGCAACAGTATTGTACAAGTCATTATTTATTATCTCTTACTTAGACTACACAAATTAGAGCACAGTGACAAGGGTACCTTTTAAAGGTACATTGTGAAAAGGGGTACATCTTGAGGGAAGACAGTAAAAAGGGTTTCAATTTTGATATTTTGAGCACACGGGCTTAGAATGTGTTTTTCAATCTTTTGTTTAAGCACCGATACCAAACTGACCAGCAAGCCCCCTACACACACACACACACACACACACACACACACACACACAGAGTGAAAAGGGTATCCTTTCAAAGGTACATAGTGAAAAGGGGTACATCTTGAGGGAAGACAGTGAAAAGGGTAGAAATGTTGATATTTTGAGCATACAGTTTAGAATGTGTTTTGCGATCCTTTGTTCAAGCACCGGTACCAAACTGACCAGCAAGCTCCCGCCCCTCTTCCCCTAACACCCCCCCCCCCCCCACCACCACCACCACCACCACTACCACCATTCATCACTCACGCGCTCCCACATTTCCCCTGGCCGGTTTGTTGTGAATCATGATCGGATCTTTTTCAGACTTGCAGGAAAGGAGGATAGGCAATAAGAGCTCAAATGAGTATGAAATTCAGCCCGATCTGATTTTCCATCGCGGAGTTAGTTTCCCTTGAGCGATCCTTTAGACGTTGAATGGCGAAAATTGTGTCTGAACATTTTTTCTCTCATTTTTTATCAAATGTTTTTCATACTTGCAGGAAACAATGACAGGCAAAAAGTCTTTATACTACTTTAAAAGGCCATAATTCATAAATGACCACTCTTTGAAAAATTTTCATCAATGCCACTTAAACACAGTTCCCAAGCCACTGTGTCCTGTAAATATGGCGGAAATTATATTTAATATACGTTCCATACTGTCCCGTGAATTTGGATTATCCGCATTTTATGTAGTAGCACATTCTCCCTTCTACGAATGTTATAATGATTTTGTAACGAAAAAAAGTGTCTTGTCATTCATAATCTTGTCAAGAAGAGCCTTTGCACGTGCCTATTCGAAACTGTTGATATAAAAAACGAAGCTGCTACAATCCTCAGAAAATGACGTTGACGTTTGTCTATTCTATTACCGTCATGAAAACTGCCCACTGCTCTGTAAGGAATGGATCGATAACACAGGCTCTTCTTCTAAGTTTTGAATGGATATTGAAGACAACCAATGAGAAACAGCTGCGAAATTTTGTGTTGTTTCAACAATGGTTTTTGACTTGAAGACACACTAACAATAAATTAACATATGAAATTAGCTCAGTGGTATGACTGGGACCTAATAAAATGCGTTGTAACTCAATAAGAAATGTATCTTTGTACATTATTAGGTATCACTGTAAATGGGAAATGTAGTGCTTTTAGTACATGTATAACATTTGTCCCAAGCATGCCGCTACACAAAGTTTTGCGGCGAGAATCAGAACTATCTGAATGCCTCTCGAAGGACCATTCTAACACAAAGTTGGTCCAAATTCATTCATATGCTTTTGATATATTGTCGTTTTTATATGTTTGCTTTCTTAAGAAACGGCAGCCGACGACCATCTTGGAGATTGCAAAATAGCTTGGAGTTCGCATACATTTGAAAGAACTTCATTTACAGATTAGTCTGATTAAATTTGACCAAAATCTGTTCAGGTTTCTTTAGATATTGGCATTTCCGCATCACTGGACTCCTAAACAGAAAATAGTCTTTGCGACCTAATTCCGGATAATTTTCATTTTGATAATTATGAAAGTCAATGTCGAATCGATGCTCCAAACAAATTGCAGCCGAATATACCAAGTGGTTGGAGTTGACTTTGTTTTGTTTATCTTTTTTTGCTATATTTCGCGGCCATCTTGTATTGTCGACTGGACTGAATTTTACAATTCTGAAGTCCTGTAGGCTGATCATGCTGGGGGCGAAATTGGCAAACCACGGGTGCAGTGTTTCAGAGAATAAGTCATTTGAAAGGACTTAAACGCTAGGGTAAATTGTGAACGGAGTGACGGCCAGACGAAAAGATTGACTGACGGACGGAAAACTGGACGCCTATATCACACCTTGCTTAAGCAGGTGCGACAAAAAGTAGATTTCTGCAAGAATCATTCTGACACAAAAGTGGTCCATATATTGATAGCTCATCTGAACCAGCGGCTCCAGGGGAGCTTAAAAGATGGGTGGGCTCCGTCGTCCGTCCACAATTTATAATGACATCTCCTCTGAAACCGCTGGGCCGATTATAACGAAATTTCATATGTAGCCTCCTGGAGTCTTAGGAACGAAAAGTTGTTCAAACGGTCCTGGTCACAAGACCTCCATGCACATACATGGTAAAAACCTTAAAAAATCTTCTCCTGTACCAATAGGCCGATGACCTTGAAACGTGGTCTGTAGCATTGAGTACATGAGCACTACTAAGATTACAGTCATCTTAATGGGTACATGAAGATTTGTTAGTACAAGAGGTCAAGGTCATTCTTTTACCTTTGACCCAGGTTTCTCATATTTTGACAATTTCAACTATTCTCCTCAAAAGCCATTGGGTCAATAGAAACTAAATTTCATATAGAAGTTTCAAGGGTTGAGGGAAAGAAAATTTGTGAAAAAGGTCAGGGTCACATGACCAATGTGGCTGCCCTGCCAACATATTGTAAAAAAATTAAGGAATCTTCTTCTCCAGAACCAATCGACCGATGGCCTTGAAACTTGGTCTGTAGCATTGGGTACTGGAGTACTATTAAGATTGTTAAAATGGTGACCTTGGGTTGACCGAGACCTCTCTTGCGGCAAGGTCAAATGTGGGAAAATGCTAGATTATAAGATTTCTTGGAAACGATTGAAGAATTTGGCCTAGAAATGGTAAATACAGTCATCTGAATGAATACATGAAGGTTTGTGAGTACAAGAGGTCAAGGTCATTCATTGGCCTTTGACCCAGGTCTCTAATATTTTGACAATTTCAAACAATCTCCTCAAAACGGCCACTGAGTCAGTTGTAACCGAATTTCATATAGAACTTTCAGGGGTTAAAGGAATAAAATTTGTAAAAATGGTCTGGGTCACATGACCATTAGGCTGCCGTGCCCATATATTGTACAAAAATTAAAAATTCTTCTTCTCCATAACCAACTGACCGACGGCCTCAAACTTGGTATGTAGCATTGGGTACTTGAGTACTATCAAGATTATTATAATGATGACGTTCGGTTACCATGATCTTTTTACAGCAAGGTCAACAGTGGAAAAACGCTAGAACATAAGATTTCATGGAAAGTTTTAAAGATTTAGACCTAACAATTTGTAAATACAGTCATCTTAATGAATACGAGAAGGTTCATGTGTACAAGAGGTCAAGGTCGTTCTTTGACCTTTGACCCTGAATTCTCATACTTTGACAATTTCAAACTTTTTCTTAAAAGCCACTGAGCCAATTATAACTAAATATCATATAGAGCCTCCAGAGGTTGAGGGAACCAAAATTTCTTCAAATGGTCTGGGTCACATGATCAGTAAAAACCTTTAAAAATCGTCTTCTCCAGAACCAATTAACCTTGAAACTTGGTATGTAGCATCGAGTACTCGAATACTATTAAGATTGTTCAAATGATGTCATTTGATTTTTCAACGGCATAGTCAAATATGGGAAAATGCTAGAACACAAGATTTCTAGGAAAATTTCAAAGATTTAGGCCTAAAATCTGGTATATAAGTCACTCTTAATGAGTACATAAGGATTAGTGGGTACAAGATCATTCTTTGGCCTTTGACCCAGGACTCTCATATTTTGACAATTTCAAATATCTCCGCAAAATCCACTACACAAATTGTAACCAAATTTCACGGGGAGCCTCCCGGATCTGAGTGACTTTTATAATTTTTTGGCAAGGTCAAATTTGTTTTGTGTCGCTTTTATATGGGAAAATGGTTGAATATAAGAGTTCATAGCACTTGTAGAAAATTTGGTGCAGAAGTTCATAAATACAATCAAATAATTGAGTGTTTGAACATTTTTTAACAATAGAGGTCAAGGTCATTTTTATGAGCTTTAACAAATGTCTCTTATATTTTGACAGTTTAAACAACATGTATCAGGTTTGTTCAAATGACGATCCTAGTTTGATCATTGATCTATTTTACTCAGGTGAGCGATTCAGGGCCTCGTGGCCCTCTTGTTTAGTAAAGGCAGCTGGCGGCTATCTCCAATGGTACATTGAGATTAATTTGAAAAACAAATTGGTCCAGATTTATTCTGATTTTATTTGATCAAAATCCGTTCAGCGTTTCGCCATCTTTGGAGGAATTTTGGTTACAACCTGTCTATATGAAGTTCGGTTTCAACCTGTCCATTGGCTCTGGAGCAGCAGATGTTTGATATTGCTGAAATATGAGTGACCTTCGTCAAGGTCGAAGAATACCCTTTACCTCTGGTATATAAAAATCATGTACTCATCTAGTGGACTGTATATAACATTTGTTTTAGCAAAAGTCTTGACAAATTTCAAGAAATCTTTTGTTACATGTACAGCGTTTTCTAATATCAAAGCACCAAGAAGCAATTTGACCTTGATGTAAAAGGTTTAGGTTTGCCGAAAGTTATCACTTGAACAAATTTGACAGTAATCAAGTACCCAATACTATATACACCAAGTTTCAAGGCCATTGATCATTCGGTTCTGGAGAACCGTATATTGGCGCGGCGGAGGACCGTTCACACAAATCACGGTTCGTTCCCCAGACCCACGAAAGCTCAATATGAAATTTAGTTACTTGGCTATCCGGCCTAGGAGGAGAAGTCGTTTGAAAATTTTGACGGACAGACGACGGAGCTTACCAATCCTATAAGCTGTCTTCGGTATAGGTGGACATATAATCATAGTAACTGAAAATTCGAAGGTTATTAATTTGAGCACTGTTTATCAAGATCTTAACTAGAAATAATTTACGAGGTCGTTATTTTCAAAACAATAAACCGTACTGTTATACATTTTATCATATGACGTCGCTGTGATTTAGTGGATAGCGTCGTGTCATAAAAAATCGTATGACCACACGTGTAATAACACTTTGGCGCGTAGACGAAACGTCATTGACAATGTCCATGTCAACAATGCGTTTTCTTATTGAAATAATGTTCAGTTTGAAAGGGTTAAAACCCCATTTCAAAGGGCAATTTGATAAACAAAATCTTACACTTTGGTCATTTCATATGAAATTCATGAAACTCGCCAACTTGAAGGCTTCTTTCATAATTTTTATATGAAAAGACCACTCGTGTTAGATCCTCTATATATGACGCTTACCTCCAAGCCCTCACCTCCTGCTTCAAATGTTCCATCGGGTCGTTTTCTGATATGTACGTGATGAGGAAGCCCATTATAAAACAAACTTATTGTGTAAGGTAGACTTGGTTCCTGGCTGTTTCGAATCAGAAACGTTTCATCCTGTTATTTAAAAGAAAGGAGCAAAACCTAGTACACTCGTGCACATCGCACAGTTTGCAAATTTTGCAAACACACACTCGTTTTTGAGCTTTCCAATTAAGTGGGGGAAAAAAGTAAAAAAAGAAATAATGAGACGGTAGACCACTGAACGAAGAAATGAGCCACTGCGTTGAGGTAATGTAACGCAAACTGTGAGAAACTGATAAGTGAACTGATATTTACGGCTATTGTTGATTAAACAGAAGGATGGGGTGTGTTGCAGATAATAATTACGTCCCATATCTCATGGAGTTTTAGTTACATGTAGTTCCGGGCTATAATGTCATTAGAATTTGGAATTACTTCATGATTATTTGACAGCGAAGAAGAACAGGTAGGGGCATGTGTGGCAAATTATCTCGAGTCTGTTTTTCTGTATCTTTTAGAGTTTCATGACGGAAAGTTTTAGTTATAGAGTACCGGGAAACAGACTACTTATTCAAACAAAATACATCCCTTATCCTCATTATTTAAGTAAGAATCCATTGTAAATATTTCTATTTCTGAGCTATTGCCCCTTTACCCTTTGGATTGACAAATTGAGCCATATTCACTATGAGTGATATAAGTCAATTTTGCCACGCCGGAGTTAACAAAGTAAACGGAGTTGACATAATCGATGGGGATAGGAGAGGTAATTGTATTGATAATTGAAGTAAATGTAATAATGTAATGAAATAAAGGGGGTGATTTTTTTCTGGAGACAAACTTAAAAGAGAAAAGGGACTGTTGTACTGGAAAGAATAGAATCCAACTCTAAATCGCAGGGGCTTGTATCACACTTTTTTTCAGGCTTCAGTCATAGGTGTATGTATAAGAAGGGCACTTTCGAAGAAATTCACCGAGCCACATGTAAGTTCTAATTTCGCTGAAAATTCTAAGCATACAACTAAACATCAGAATGCTACAGTTCAAGTATATATTTAGCCATGTAATAGTACCTGCTAGATGTCCCAGAGCTTCGTCATTAGAATGCAGAAGCCCAAAATACTCTGATTTTGTTATGAAAATCCGCCATTGTAGATAAGCCTGTCCGTGTAAATTCCTCTACACACTGGTGTTAACAAGTGCTTTCAAGGCGTTTATGTAAAACTGTAGCCTGGCTTCCAGGGTAAATGGTTATAAGTGTTCAAATAGTAGAAGTCTTAACATGGCTTGTTTTATTCTGATGGCCAACCTTTGGTCAAAATCAAATAATAAAACAAAGGGACTGGGAGCCAGTCTAGTAAAACTGATATCCTTTGAGTGCATTTCCATAAACAACAACCAGTTGTCTTCTAATACCATGAATAGTTTGTTAAATCTTCGTCTGGAACGTCAACAATGTCATTGACGTGCGGCGCATGGCGTTATAATGCTTTCTGTCTATCTTGATATCTCGATTACTGTGCACTATAATTTTATGACATTTTCAGACTATACTGCAAATAGGATAAGGTACATGGATACGAAATGTTGTAGCTATCTCTTTATTCTATACGATTTTATAGCTGCAGTGACATTACTTCTGGATCAATCCTCGTATATACTTGAACTGTAGCATTGTGATGTTTAGTTGTAGGCTTAGAATTTTCAGCTAAATAAGAACTTATATGTGGCTCGGTAAATTTCTTCGAAAGTGCCCTTCATATACATATACTAAGCTATGACTGCATCCTGAAAAAAGTGTGATGCAGACCCGTATGCTCTTAATCAAATGATGAATTTTTTCTTCACTTCAAATTGTCTTTTGTTGTTCTTTATACGTGTAAAGTTCCATCTTTAAACTGCCTGAGAAGTTAAAATATAAGCTCATATATTATGTACACTTGAAGCTAATCATAAAAAAGCATGAGGACACTAACATCAGTTTTCGACACATCGACTTTGTTGGTTCTCTGAGTGACTAACTTAAAAGTTGTCTTCGTTCTCCGTTGCGCCTCATTTGCATTTTGAATTTACAGTTCGGTAGAACAGGTAGATACAATTAATCTCAAATCGCCTCCTTCCCTCCTCTCTCGCCTTGGAGTGTAAATGGGTTTCAAGAACAAGTAAACAAAACATGTCCTTTCTAGACTAGATTATGTACTACTCTACCACATGCCTATCATTCATCAGCTTATCAACGATGCATTACCTTCTTTGTCCCCATTAATCTTTAAATTAAAATCTTAAAATTATCCCGAGCTTACTCCCAGTCACCCTCGCTGCCAATTTAAAGAGTTAATTTTTTTGTCCAAGTCTCATAACGATGTTCCCATGGCAGCTGAAAGGAACAGACACCTGCCACCGCGTCTGTCCGTATCCTCTCCAATTCAAAGATGACAAATTTTGATTTTGAAATATTTATCGTTTTATTTACGTGATCGTGACGTTCGTGAGCCGTCAACTCTTTTAGTTCTTTATGAACGTTAATAAGGACGCAACGGGTGATTCACAAATTACCTCACATGTCAGCATGGTTTTATAATCCCCTTGATTTTTTTCTTTTTCATTACCCGGCTTTAGCTTCTTTACATATGCAGTTTGATTATGGAACTTTACGGTAGAGATTATGTCATAAGAAGGGTTACCACCTGTAACGTCATTTTTAAAGTTAACGGGTGAAGTCGACATGAATTTCCTCCCATCACGTCACAATTTATCACTTTGCACCGCTTGTGTGGTTTTTGTGCTTCAGGTTTAACGTTCTTCTTTTTTTTAGGTAGCGTTATTCTTAAATTTAATGGTAAATCACTGAAGGGACCATTCAAGGTAAATACACGTCAGAGATTAACTTCAATAGTAACATACATGTTTACATAATCTAGGCATGCCAATATAATTTGCCTGGGTCTCTGCAAGAATACTTCTAAAAAAAGTCAGATGGCGGCTTGATTAAGGTACTGGCACTTGTAGGCTAACAACGTTGATAGAGGAAGACTTGTATAATATCAAAGGAAAAGTAAGAGATCCCGAATGATTTACGTTCATGCCAAATAATTGTGAAATCCCAACACGCAGGACAAAGTTATGGGCCGGACATGAACATTATTTCACTATAGTCTATGCACAAAGTTAAATTGCGCAGTATGACCTTGACCTTCAAGCTTGCGACATGGTTCTTGCACGTGACACACTGTCTTGTCATGATGATCATTTATCTCGCCGTGCAGAACGAAGTTATGGGCCGGACATGAACATTTTCACTAAAGCCTATGCATAAAGTTTAAGTACGCTGTGTGTCCTTCAGCTTTCAGCTAGCAATGAAGTTCTTGCGGGCAACACTATTCTGGTAACACAAGAACACCTACAAACACAAATGCAATCACGGAAAGGGTAAACACTTTATGCCCTTTCGCATAAAAAGCATTTCACAGATGCTATTGACGGTAACTGAATATCTCGTACAAAGACCTTGTCACTAATGAGGATGTTCGAAGAAAGATCCAGGCAGCCATTGGAGAATATGATTAACACCTGGCTTTGGTCAAGAAACTGAAACTGAGGTGGTTTGGCCACATCTCAAGATCTTCTGGCTTAGCAAAGTTGGTTCAACAGGGCACAATGAAGGGGAAAAGATGATGAGGTAGACAGAGGAAGAGGTGGAAAGACAATATCAAGGAGTTGACAGGGATACACTTTGCTAGCTTAACAAGGGCAACTGAAGACAGGACTAGGTGAAAAGGAATTGTTGTGAAATTATCTTTGTTGTTCCAACGACCTTGCAATGCTAGAGGATAGACTAGACTAGAACACAGGGCATTTGGCGTACTGGATGTTCTTGATGTTTAACTGAATCAGTTTTAAATCGAGTGGCGTAAATCGCAATACACCAGATTATAATTTTAAATCGAGTGGACAGTGCGAGGACACCGAAACTTGCCTGAACAAAAACAACAGCAAGAAAGCATACCAGTTCTGAAGGATCTAACTTCAAAGAAACAGGGTAGATTCACAACTATCCAGGACAGGTCTAAGATATGCCTTACAGAGGAACAAGAGATTCTCAGCAGATGGACAGAATATTGCTCAGAACTATACAACCATGAGACGTAAGGTGACAATACGGTTCTGGACTGCAATCTGCCCCCAGAAGAAGATCAACAGCCGATCCTTCGTGAGGAAGTTGAGATTGCAGTAGCAGCACTCAAGAAGGGGAAGTCTGAAGGAGTTGATAATATACCAGTAGAACTTGTTCAAGCTGGCGGGGAGACCATGATTGATGTTTAAATAGATATCTGTAACAGGATCTGTAGAACAGGAGAATGGCCTACCCCATGGACTCAGTCGCTGATTATTACACTCCCTAAAAAGGGCAACCTACAGCTCTGCCAGAACTACAGAACCATAAGCCTCATCAGTCATTCAAGCAAAGTCATGCTGAAAGTCATCTTGAACAGGCTTAAACCACAAGCCGAAGAGATAAGCGCTGAGGAACAGGCTGGGTTCAGAGCAGAAGGAGCACACAGAACAGATCTTCAACCTTAGAATCCTGTGTGAAAAGTACCTCAAACATCAGCAGAATCTGTACCATGTCTTCATTGATTTCAAAAAAACCTTTGACAGGGTATGGCATGCAGCCTTATGGGCCACCATGCGGAAGTACAATATTAGTGCAAATCTAGTTCGCACCATTGAGCAGCTATACGACAAGGCTTCAAGTGCAGTGCTGATAAATGGCAGCACAGGAGAATGGTTCAGAACAACAGTTGGAGTAAGACAAGGATGTCTTCTGTCAACCACCCTCTTTAACATTTTTCTGGAACGGATCATGTCTGATGCTCTGGAAGAACATGACGGAAAGGTTAGCATAACACCTGTTCTCAGAGTAGGCGCGCAATAAATTTATAAAAACGTGAAATTAATTTTTTGGGGGAAATGCAAATTTTCTTTATTTCATGCATCATACTATATCTTAAGAATCATATGTCAAAATATCTGCATTCAGAGTGGATTCTGTAATTAGCTTCCAGCCTCTCCAAAGGCCAGGGGGTACACTAAAGGAGTAAATATTAGGTGCTACCCCTTCGTTAGTAAACTGCAAATAATGTACATGAGAAAGTGTTTAAAGTAATGTTTGTGAAACATTTTAGCACATTAAAATGTTGTGCAAAGTAAAACAATAGATACTACTAAACTATCAAACCCCAAACGATTACAATGTTAAAAAGTTACATGTACTCATGCATTAGTTGACTCTAAACAGGCGCAAAGCATTGACTTCCTTTTTCGTCAGAGCAAAACGAAAGAGGCTCTTGTGGATATTCTCATATCAATGGGTTGCAGTACCTATGCGTGTGAAATTATCAAGGAAAGAAATAGAATAATAGAAAAAAGTAACAGCTGTAGAATAAATTTACTTGAGTAACGTAGCTTACATAATAAGTAAGTATAACAAGCAAATAAAAGGTATAAAAATCTAAACATCAATGACATTAAAATGTATTCTATTTTTACTGAGAATAATATAACTTGTCATTAACAATTTTTAAAACTGCGTAACCAATTTCATTAACTCAAAAACATAAAAATTATATCAGAGAAAGGGAACTTGTACTGATTCGTATATTGATAGAAGGATAAATATCTGTGTCACTGTCAACAGCGATAGCCATTTTGCAAAAGTTACATATACTCTTTTAGTGTTTTTGTAAAATATTTTTTTCTATCATTGTTTCAAACAATTTAGATATTTGTATACTACAAGACTACAGTGAATTTGTAGGGTACGCTATCAAATTAAATGAACAAGCCTGCTGTAATTTTCAGGTGACCCCCACCCACTATTCTATGTAGTGACGTCAGACCTTTAATTCATATGCATAGATTTATAGTTTATACCAAGTGTAGAAGGAATTGTAGACCAATTTGATATCTATCCATTATATATTGGTAACATTACTTACACATCAAATGACTAGGCAATAAAGAAGGTCATATGAAACACGGAATTAAATGATTCGAGAAAAATTATATGTTTGAGAAAATTTGAAGTTTCTGTTGAAAGGATTTTATTTTTCAGTGCCATACATTGCCATGCTCAGATACCAATGACGTCAGAGATATTTTACCACAACGCCTATGGAATAACTCAATGTTGTGCGTCTGCTAGGATACTGGTGTTTTCTCGAAGCGCTGAGCTGGCATACTTGAATTTGTGCAGAGCGCTCAGTATAGTGCATCTGCTAGGATACTTGTATTTTCGAAGAGCACTCAGTAAAGTGCCTTTGCTAGAATACTTGTATTTCCTAAGAGTATTTCCGACGAGCGCGCAGAATGACGTTTAGAGGACATCAGTATGAACTCTCAGTTGCTATAGTAACAGGTCTATGACGTCACTGGTATCGGAGCAGGACAACCGGTGCTTGCCATGCTCCGTCAACTGTTTGCTATGAGAGATAGAGAGAGGGGAATATTGTCACGCCGACACAGAGGCCGACACCAACATGATCCGCACTGCATCAATACTTCCCGGTCCCCGCCCCCTCCCCCACCTCCCCCGCCTGTGCTTGAGGAACATAATGAGAAAAAAATATCCGCTGAGAAAGAAGTTAGTAAGCTATATAACCATGAATAACTAGTGCCTTACTTTGTTTTGACGTTGTCTACTTTAATTCATCGGAGCAATTGTATCTTAATTAAGGTGTATGGATATACCTTCAAGTTTTCCGCCACTGTCAAAAAGGGGAACAACCTTTGTGAAATCCTGTTTGTTTCCCTGGACGAGAGATCCATATCCGCATGGAGTCTACTCAAACAATAGGTAATTTGCTCAAAGGAGCAAATTCTTATGAGAGTGGAACCTTATTAGTGGCTATTCTCTTAAATGAGTGAATTCGCTCCTATTCTATGTTTTCCGCCACTGTCAAAAAAAGGAACAACCTTTGTGAAATCCTGTTTGTTTTCCTGGACGAGAGATCCATATCCGCATGGAGTCTACTCAAACAAGGGGTAATTTGCTCAAAGGAGCAAATTCTAATAAGAGTGGACCCTTATTAGTGGCTATTCTCTTAAATGAGAGAATTCGCTCCTATTCTATGTTGAATAAATATCACTGCATAAGAAAGCTGGCTTGGCTTTTATAAGCTTGCGAATTCGTCTTATTTCTTATAAAGTTAGCATATCAGCACATTTAATATAATCATACGATAAATATTTTCATACAAAGTCACAAAGTTATTTTTACTTATCTAAACTAGGATGCTCAGTGTAACAATAATGGGAATCAGAAAATCGACAATTATCAGACGGCACAACTGTGTAAACCGGAAGTAGCAAGTTTTAAACAGAGAATACGTAAGATTAAGAACACTAACTGCTGTAGTTTTTATTTGGCATAACTTCAACAGCAATTCTGGAACAAGGGCAAAATACTCATAACGTAGCTTACATAACGTAGCTTACATCATACGATATAATTATGCATACTTAAATAAACGAAGTAGCGAGTCGAAAGTTTTTGTTAGTTTTGCACTACCCTTGTAAGCATATCGATCATAAATGTACCAACATTCCCAATTTTTCTGTAGTTTTTTCACAGTTGCGATAACGTAGCTTACATCCATATCCATTCTGCTAAACGTGTAATTTTCAGAGAAAAAATGCTTCAAATTTTAAGCGGTCAATGCATCCATGTAGTTGCTATCGAAATTGACAATCATACATGTTTGTTTTAAAGATTTACTTGGATGCAAAACGCTTGTTTGTTACTTGCTAACTAATCAGTATCATGCGGGTAACGTAGCTTACATACAAATTGGCGACAGTGCAGATGAGAAAAAAGTTTTCCGCAGGGAGGTGTGATTTATAAAATGGTATGTCAGGTTTGGTATCTATATATTCTGTTAACTTTAGAAACATAATTTCATTACATTTCACATATATTTTGCGGAAAAGGGGATGCACTTGTTTGTACCATACAGAAAGACACGTGTTTTATGCCATTTTTGGCCTGTTCAAGCATCGAGAATGGAAAACTTGTCAATGTGATGCTTTCATTCGCAACTGAAAATGAAGAACACATCTTTCAGCTGGAATGGAAGTATGTTTAAGCCATGTGAAATGTTTTTGAATAAGCGTTTAGCCTATAAGACACCAAATATTAGCACTTGTTTGTCTATTCTGAGAATAGGCGATAAGCTGGCAGAAAAAGTACCAATCCGCGGTTTGCCGATGACATAGACGCTCTAGCTGAAGAAGAGCAAGAACTATAAGCTCTAGTTGAAAGTCTCGACCAAACCTGCACAAGGTATAAGATGAAGAGCCGTGCTGAAAATACCAAACTGATGACGAACAGCGCAGGTAGCATCCAGAGGGAGATCAAGGTAAAAGGGTAGAAGCTGGGCACCGTAACAAGCTTCAAATACCTTAGAGCAATTGTCTCAGATGATGGCTCAAAACAGGAGGTTCTCTCAAGGATTGCACAAGCCACTTCAGCTCTTACCAAGCTGAATCCAATTTGGAGAGATAACAACATATCTCTTGGATCAAAGGTGAAACTTGTGCGCTCCCTTGTCATTTCCATATTTCTGTATGCCTGTGAATCGTGGACTTTGACAGCAGAGCTAGAGAAAAGAATGCAGGCCTTTGAGATCAGATGCTGCCGAATGTTACTGAACATTTCGTACAAGGACCATATAACCAATGAGGAGGTTCGCAGAAAGATCCAAGCAGCCATTGGAGAGCATGATTAACTCCTGACGCTGGTCAGGAAACGGAAACATAGGTGGTTTGGCCACATCTCAATGTCTTCTGGTTAAGCAAAGACGATTCTACATGGCACAGTGAAAGGAAAAGGAAGAATTGGTAGACAGAAGAAGAGGTGTGAAGACAATATTAAAGTGTGGACAGGGATGGACTTTGCCAGCCCAACTAGGGGAGCTGAAAGCAGGACAAGGTGGAAAGGGATTGTTTCAAGTCATCTGTGGTGCCCCAACGAACTAGTAAGGTTATGGGATAGAATAGAATAGACTGACCGTTCCAAAAATGCTGTGCTTCTGGTGTGGTTAATTACTGTTCCTGTTATTGTTTGTTGGCTTTCTATGATTCTTTGACGGGCGTATTATTATAGGCAGCCGATGCATACTCCTAGGGAGCATCTGAACACACTTCCTTTGGGGGGTCCATGTCTTAATATCTAAATATTTCGGATTCCTCGATGTTTATATGGTCTATGAGTTCAGACTCACATGAGTTTGGTACTTTTACTGCTTCGATTATGTACATTATGTAGAATAAGCTCGCGGCCATCTACTAGAAAATACCTTTGCCTTTGATTTCCGCTTCTCCTGTTTTGTGTGCCGTCTTTACTTTTGCCTTTCCCATTTGGTTTGAAAGGCATGATGTGCTAAACAATATTGTTGGTTCCTGACAATTGCCTATTCACTTACAGTAAAATTTTTGAATGAATACCACCTTTCAGACTGTCTAAAAGTGGCCTTATTAGTGAGGTGGTCTTTGTATCGAAAATAAAATCATTTGAAAAATATTAATTTGGACCTTCAAGACCGGTCTTCATAACGCAGTGGTCTTTATTTTGAGTGGTCTTAGTGGCGAGATTTACTGTACTCAGTTTTAATGTGGAGATATGACTGAGTAAAATTTGTCGATACTCGCCTATCTGTATAACTGATGCATTTTGAATAATAGTAAATTGGCCTTAAAGTTTAACGCAAATTTCAATGCTACGACGATGTTACTACCAAGGGAAGTAATGTAGAAATAGGATTGTGTCTGTACATGATTTTATTCACTATGTCAAGGATTTCGGTATTCACTTTTCCTAGATTTGTTTGTTGATTTGTTTGTTGATTTGTACTGAGAGTCATGTGTACAGCAGTGGCAAAGCCGCCGACGAGGACGGGGCCTCTGCCAAAATAATTTTTTTCTATGACGAAAACAGGTCTAGCTTAACATGGCGAAACGTATGCGTCTTGTAAAGCATGTTGCTGCAAAGTAAAGAAGTTCGGCTAAATTAGCTAGCGCCTTCAAATCTTCGTTTAAACATTCTATTGACATCCAACAATAGAACTTTGTTAATTATTCATATGTGCTGTATATTTATAATGATTTCCAGGCGATGACCATTATAAGCTTCTATCTTACTGTCAGCCCATGATACTTTACATTGTACACTTTATACCAAAGCAGGGAAGTTCTAGCCTCATCGGTTTTTCATTCGCATTCGACGGAAGAACATAATATCTGAATTTTTTATGTACATATTCATTTTTTAACTTTGAACGAAAAGTGATGAGAACGGACACAGGACACCGAAAAATCAATCAGCAGTCTGGAAGTTTTTTCAACTACGTGTCAACTGAGCATAAAATAAATCCGGCATAAGACCATTTGCATGTCTTGGTATGCTTCTTATAGATTATATATATTTGGTTCGGTTGATATGACTTACATGACTCAATTGATAGGTTGCCTGTGGTTCTGTGGTTTCGTTGTCCCAACTATATCCTAGATTATATTATTCTGACGTATTGAAAGGATTTAAAGTGAATAATGTTTGTTTGTTTTTTCTTTTGGAAAGAAAGTAGGAAACAGTTTGGTCAGACTTAAGACACACAAAAAATAATTTTGTTTGTGTATGCAGTCTCTCTATAAACCCTTGAAATGATAAAATTATCTCACCTTTGGTAAACTTAAGAGTAAAAAAGCGACGTAAAATTACTCTAGTACAGTATACGTTACATTAAACTGGCTAAGAATTAAGCAAACCATGTTTAGTTATCACATGTGTCTGAGGTTAAATAGTTATTTACCTGACCATTAGCATGGAGTTTAGCTTCCGCACCCTGTCTGTCAAGATCACCATGGTACCAATCATATTCCGCAAGGTTGTCTTGCGTTTGCTGCAAAATACCAACATCAAAATCAACAAGCTCCCCGACACAATTTGCATAAAAACTTCAAGCTTTTATAGCATATTTGATGCTTATTATAGAACACTTTTTTAATTAACAACAAGTGTTGTCGATATTAACCTTCATCCATGCCATACAATCGAGGGCGTCGTCGGCCCGGCCGGACCACTTTTTCGGCCGAGTATGATAATGGCCGTACCAATGTCTTTGCATGCCTTCCAAATTGTTCTGACTTCGGCGATCAATGCTCTAATTGTGACAATTATGTCGGTGTGCTATTACAATTATTGATTAAACGTGAGTTATCTGAATGAGCAATGTCATCAGTTCGCCTGTCGCAGGGTGTAAACAATACCATGATAGACATAGCACCTGCCCAATCGCCCTTATCATCGTTAAAAGATTACCTGTATAGAGGATATTCTGAGCTACTATTAATAGCACAGCTGTGTGTCATTAACAGAGCACATGGCTCGCTGGAGGTAATAAAATGTAAACACAGCTGATAAGCCTATAGAGTTTACATGGAACTCAACACCCTCTTATTAATTATTGGCTTTTAATGAGGCAATGAAAGCTTTTTAATAAGTATGATTGCAAAACTGATAAAGGCTGAAGATGCAATTTTACTACATGCTTAATATACAATACATGGATCTTGTAAGAAATGAATAATGAGCTAGGATTTGCAGGGAAAACAGTAGAATTTTCAGTGAATAAAATCAAGTATTTAAAGACAAATGGGATGTAAAATCAACCTCATTATGACAACTATGCTGAAGAGAAACACTCATTTTGTCAAAACACGAGAACGTGTTGTGCCATATTTGCTTATGTTTTACAAAAACATCCGAAAACAAGTTTGAATTACATAAAAACTGTTTGAATAAAAGAAAATAATAATTGGAATAAATTGTATCAGCTAGCCATTCAAGGACCCTAAATTTCTTCACCTGGTAGGCATTAGAAATCACAAATATTAACAAATATTACCGCTGATAGATACTAGAGGAAGAGGTGTTAACCCATACCGGACTGCTCCTTTCATGATCTGCAATATTTGCCATACAGCCAACCTGGTTATACAACAACCCCTGATTTGACAGAGTATTTCATATTTGCTGGTACAGACCATGACATTAATTGTGAGTTTAAGTCCCTTTATTCTATCAGCATGAAATATTTTATCAGGAGGTTGGTTGGTTGATTTGATGCTTAACGTCCACGGTAAACAACTAAGGTCATGTCGGGACGGTCAGTTAACCTAACCACACTATTCCTGGGCAGGCTTAGACCTCCTAAGCGGTTAACCAGTACTAAGTGCACATACTTTCGCTAGTAACTGACAACTGCCTTTCTTGAATCAGCGGTAGGAGAAACGAAAGTATGTGGCCAGACTGGGATTCGAACCCAGGACCTCTGACTTACGAGTCAGGTGCCCTACCGATTGCGCTACCCGGCCCGGCATCGCTGCACACGTCTCACTCTACATGACCATGATAAGCCACCTTTAAACAAATAAAACAAAAGAACAAAATGTTCGAAAAATGATTCAGGTCATTTTAGTTGGCAACTAAAATGACCATTAGTACTATTGGCTTTAACACACTTTAATGAAAAATGGTAAAAATACAATGTACAAGACCATTGAAAATGGTAAAAATACAACGTACAAGCGTGGAGCCACATTCATTGTTCCATTTTTGTTTACATTCCATCGCTCGACAGGAAACCAGAAAAGCAAAATTGTATTTTTTTGAGCGAGTTGTCATTTTTCACAAACATGTTCCCCCATTTTTGCTAGTTGTATGACTCACTTGACCCATACTTTATCACCAAACGTGAAGGTTGAAGCCTTTTCATGAGGACTTGTGTTTGAATGTTTTTCCACTGCTAGGCATATGGAGACTTTAATGTCCAATTTTTCAATTAATCAATTATTACAGCAGTAGATAACTGGGTTATCAAACATTATTTAGCAGTTACATATATAAAATAAAATAGTAATACTTGGTAATATAGCTAATTAAATCAGACTGATTTGCTTGTACTTGTATTAATCAGTTATTAACCACCCATACAGGATTTTTTTCTGTTTTCCTTTCTTTTTGATTTTATTATAGATTTCTCTCATTTGCAAAAGAAACAAACTGTGCAAAAAGTACTTGAATTTTAAATTTGTTTTACTTTTCATCATAGTTAAGGCGATGATAAATTATAAAAAGTCATGTACACTGGGTAGGCTAAATGTTATGGTTTCAGTCTAACTTCATTACAGAATTATGATAGTCTTTGGATTTCAAGTATTCAGTTTTTATCAGGTTTTGATGAAATGAAATATCAGTCAGAGAACTGACAGCTTAACTGATGACACATTTTACATTTGATGTGCAATGAACAATTTTATGTGCAACAATAAATAAGAATTAAAAACAACGGGGAGCCACATATTATATCTAGAACTTCATCCTGAGGAGCATTGAGTATAATGCTATTTCCTTTATAAATCTCTATGCGTTATATGAGTTGCATCATTGCATCATAAATAATCATTCTTGTTTAACATAAATTATCAACTTCCCAGCATTTGACATTTACTACTGTTGCAAAAACAAAGCATTATCATATCAGTTTTACTGTGTGTACCAAGGGAGGCTTGCAGTCTTTTACCTCCACTTAATTATTCATGAGGAACAGCTATGTGTAATCGCTAGCAGAATATCGTCTATAGGGACGTCGCATCAAAGGAACGGCACTTGTATGTTCTTTTATCTATTCTGTCTCTATAAGGTCGAATTCTGAGAATTTTAAGGCATCATTAGTAATACTTTCCTTTCAGGGTAAAACACGATAAACTTAAATCATTGATACTCCACAGACTAATTCTAATAATTGTTTCAAATCAAACAAACATGCTTACGTGTTAAACTTTTGAAAACTTTCTTTCTGCCTATTCCAAATTCTTCATATACGCTCTTTTCCCAATCAGCCAAAGGCGTTTAAGTTTTCACAACGGGCCTTTGGTCAGAAAACCTAAACGATTTCAGTTGGGAGATGCAGCGCATTTTTCTTCCTCAAAAAGATATTAAGATGTACAGACATCAGTATTTTAAAGCCTTAGACTTAGTCATAAACTGTGTAAAGAACCAGTTGGACCAGCCTGAATATAAAGTGTTCAGAAATGTAGAAGAGCTTCTTTTAGAAGCATTTCAATCAGACTCTGAGGAATAGTATGATGAATTCATTTTTGTGTCAGAATTCTATGAAAATGACAATATTAAGAACTCTTTGAAAGTGAAGCTATGAAATCTGAGAACGTCCTGTGAAGAACGAGAAAGTGGCTCTGTCAAACTATCGGATATAATTTACTTTCTCCGAAAACTGAAATCTCCGATGCGAGAACTCTATTCGGGAATTGTTACGCTCGTCGTGATCGTGTTGGTGATTCCAGCGACATATGCCACCAGTGAAAGGACATTTTCAGCACTGTGTAGACTAAAGAGTAAAGACGTACCTGAGGAGTATAATGATACGGACAAGATTACACAAACTGACTTAGCATGTCCATGCGGAGCAAATAACGTACTCAACCTGAATGACACTGCAAACGAGTTCAGTGCCGCAAATGAGAGATGCAGATGCGTGTTTGGAAAGTTTCAGACAGTGATTTGACTCAGAAAAAAATGTGCTGCTGAAAACACAAGTTCAGAGTTAGGGTATCTAATATAGTTCAACCAGGGGCCAAAATAGTTGTGGTTTTGTATGCTTGGACTGTCAAATATTAAGAAATGTTCCCAACAAAAGTGACAAAAAAATCTAAGCCAAAAACGCATTCCAGATGCAATAAAATCGAACGATTTTCTCGGGGAGAACCCCCGAATGAGAGGTGGATTCCCCTCTCGTGCTCTCCCCTTTCGTGCCTCCGGCACTCAGGTAACGCCTTTAGCGTCCCAATGGTCGGACCACTTTCAGAAAGCCGACGACGTCTCTGACAGTTAACACTTTTAAAGGGACATTCAAGTCTGCATGGTCAGATCAGCTTGTGCACATGCGCCATATGGTCAGAGTATATAGAGCTTGCCTTAACTATACGGATATCTGATCTGCTAGGTTTTAGAAAAATAAGTCTTGCAATTCCTGACCTGGATGGTGAATAGAACCTGTTGAGCATGCACCCTGCAACTCCTCCCATAGCATTGAATAAATATTATTGCATAAATATCGATGTCACACGCTATTAATAGGCATGTTTGAACCAACACAAAACCATGTATTAACATGGGTTTTCACGCGCAAATAATGACCACCTTCGCGACTTTTCCTATGCAAGTTTCAAGGCAATACTCCGTCAGTACAATAACGAGCGGCAAAACTGCAGTTGGAGCTATCCATGAAAGACTTTAACGGAAGAGTTACGCGAATTCGGGAAAAAATGAAAGTGCAGACGACATCGAGTGAAAACTTCGATGAACATGATTATAACTTGTGAAATGCTGCTAAAGGTTGCACGAAAATTCTCGGTAGCTGACAATGGCTTGAAACGAGGATTTTTATAGACATGCATAGTGCTTGTAGGAATCAGCAAGGTTATGGCAATGAGGCCGAAAAAAAGTGCGCCAACATTTTCGTTATTTTTTGTAGCATTGTAGTTTAACTTATGCAATAATAGCGATCAATTTTTTTTCCAATGCATTAACGTTTGCAAGGTTCCTCGGGTAATGTTGAAAACCGAGGCCGAAGGCCGAGGTTTTAAACATCCAACTCGATCGGGACCTTGCAAACGTTAATGCATGAAAAATCATGCTTGGTCCCTATAAAGCTATAGGATATTTTTGATAAATTGAGATGAATTAATAGTGGCAGGTTTTTAAAAAAAAAATGTTATGGTTCATTGTCAATTTAACCGAGTTCCGCATTTCTCTTTTAGCTCAGTTGATTTGTTTAGATGGAGATGCCATATACAACAAAGTTTTAAATATTTTTGCCTAGACATGCTAGAAGTAAGTTTCGCTTTAAGGGTCATTTTATGACAATGTCCGGACAGACTGGACACAGAGTTCCGCGGACTTAACAAATCTACTCATGCAACTGAGTTGAATAGCATCATTTTTTGGCTACCTTTTTGCAGACGCTTGATTGTTTAATTATCAGATGGCAATAGAACTGCCAGTTTATCAGGCGTGCCTATGAAACATGACTACTCAGCGCATACTTACAGTTATAGTCGCCGATTCTTGCTCTGAAGTGATAAAACAAGTTTGAATGATAATATTAGCCCTGACACGAGAAAACCAACAAAGTGGCTGTGCGGCCAGCGCAGACTCAGATCAACCTGGGGATCCATCCAGTCTGATCAGAGTCTTCGCTGGCCGCATGGAGGTAGCTTAGACCCTTAGCTACCCTGTAAGCGCTTAGGAAATAGTCTGAACAGACTGGGAGGATGTGCAGGCTGAACTGAGACAGCGCTTTGCGCACAACCATTTTGATGGTTTTCTCTTGTCACGGCTCATATATAGTATATTGCATAATATGGTGAACTGGTAAACTTTCAGGGGAGGAATTCTGCTATTTTCATTTTAGCCATCCTTCACAATGGAGATCTACTCTAACAGGAAATTTTTGCTAGAAAAGATGAAAATTCTATCCTTTAAGAGTAGACCCAATTTCTGAGGGCTTGTTTTCGTCCAGAGAGGTCAACAGGAAGTCACAAAAGTTCTTTCGCTCAGACTAATGGTGGATAAGCATTGAGGTGTACACTTGATATAAAGTATATTTAATAGATTGAGCTGAATAAGGCTGGTCCAGAAGTAAACGGCGATGTCTTTATGAAAAGGGAGATGGAGACACAAACTCAGTACGAAAATATACCTCATGTTACGGAGGAAATGCTGCATTCACCCAAGGCACCAACCGCTTTTGAACGCTAAGGAGAAATGAAATTTTGCAATGAAACTCTGCTGAGCGGGGTACATTGATTTACCCTTAATTCTTATTAACTGGTGCAGCTACAAATTGCAAGTGTTCGACCAACAAAAGAGCCTCTTAATACATTAATTAGGCATCACAGTGATCAGATAAAATCATTACAACTATAATAAATCAAATTTAGGAATATCCATAGCAATATCAAAGCAGCCGGACCGCACTGGACGCGATGTTTTTCGACTGACCTTATAGTAGTTTTGAAACATTCGTCATTATAAGATTCAACCAAGGGTTTAAATTGTTCAACGTTCGTTTGCAACCAGAGGTGAATGTTAACGATCGCCGTGAAAAGGAGACTTTGTGAAACAGCAAAACAAAATAATGTTATTTTTACACACATTTAATTGATTTATAATCCATCAATTCAGTAACGGTGTTTATTTTCTATGAAGTGACTTGTATTCCGATTCATCTGTATCCTTCCTCTATAGCGTAGACAAGATCACGAACGTGTACACTTCTTTGTCAGTCAAGTGTCTAAGAGAGGAGTCGGCATGCAGTTTTGTGCAAACGTTATGGTTCTTTGTGTCTTGCTTGATAAAAAGAACAAAACGAGCCAAAGCTGTGCGTTAATCGGATGCGTCTTGTAGCTATACTTTCTCACACACCCAGAACTAGCCACAAGAAAAGCAATGCCACAAGAAATGAAAGGAGGACGTCAAGAGTTTTCTTTATTTACACAGAGTTTATTCAGGACGTAGAATTACAGAATCATCTCACAGGAGAACAAATGAATTCAGACCACCTCTATTCTCACAAGGACAAGTGCTGTGACTGTGCTATTTTGTAGAAGACTGGCTCTGTGCGCTTTTAACTGAAAACTGAATCTACATCTTCAAAGAGCACTTTCAAATGTATGGATAAATTTTATGCGAAATGTATCTTCAGAGCCACGAATCAGACATGTTGCATGTTGCATGTTTCAAAGCCGAGGAATAAGTGACAATAAAAGCTCACATCATATACATAGCTGTGAAAAACAACTCACAGACAGCCAATAAGATTTTACCAATAATTGCTTATCACGTGAAAATCATGTCTTGTCAGATTTTCAACAAGTAGTAGCTTTACCAAAAAGCTTGTAACCATACGGTTTATCTGTTTGTACAACAAAACTGATATGATATATACATTAAAAAAAACTGAGACATAATAATAATAATAAGCTAAAATATAGTAAAATATGCTCTGGTTACACCCTCCCACACTACCAGAGAAATGACGTCCTCATCATTTACAACTGATTTAATTAATTGCACAGTAAAGAAAAGCAATATTTTATGAGGCTTCTGTAATGCCTTTCACCACTGCGCAAATAATTTTTGGATCAAGATCCGAACATGCACCTGACGACAATACAGACTGCAACAAATAACTCGTTTTTTGTATACTTAGACAAAAATCTCCAGAATCCTGCCACGCAGGTTTCTTCTTAACCTTTGCTGAACGTCTTGGGACGGTTTCTGATCTATCTTGTGCGCAATGAGTGTTACCGTCACATCTTTGTTGACCTGAAGCATCAACCTCAGTATCTGTATTAATCGAAGTTTCCTCTCTAGACTCTACATTCACTGAATTCTCATTTTCAGTGTCAACAGATCTATCCTGAAACTGAACATCATGCTGATGATCTGACTGATAAGCGTCCTCATCAGTCATCGGATCATCTTCCGCTTGACCTAAAGTAACCGAAATAGTACTTTCACCAGTACTAGTACGTACAGAAGTATTAGCCACTTCCGTACTATCTTTCTGAGTGCTCGACTTTAGATCGAAGGGTCGATCCTCGTCCGGGGCATGAATTTGTTTTACGAGTCCGTTACATCTTACGTCCGTTATGCCAAAATTTAGCTATTGCTTACTGTTTCAGCTTTGTTTTTGTAATTCAAACAGAAAATATGAGAGAAAAAAATAGATGTAGCTGTTACTCGTTCTTGTTGTCCATGTCGGTGTTTTCGTTAACCTGTTGTGCGAGTGGTGTTTTCACAGAGGCTCTTACATGAGTGCTCATGTATTATTGAATTTATTAAACAAGTTGGGGAAAATGATAAGATGCGAGGCTTTGCCGAGCATCTTATCGGTTTTCCCCAACGAGTTTAATAAATTCAATAATACAGGAGCACGAATGCAAGATTCTATTTATCATATGACACTAAAATCACATTTTATTAGCAAAATTTGCACTAAAACGTCACAATTTCGCCATTAGAAAACGTAACGTTTTTATGGACGTCAACGTATATCGTTACGACGTAATTTGCATATTTAATCCACTAGTGGATTATCGTTTTTAATGCATGGCTTTATTACACTCTCAGATGCGACGTCATATGATAAATATGGGTTTGCTATGGGAAAGAGCTCAGTGTTTATTTTGCGTACCATGAGCTGCTGTCAATTTATGGATATACTTCTAAACTTCTTTTGCTTTTGGTTTTAAGGGCGGAACATAGGATCAGATTAGACCTTGAGCTGACCATAGACCCCCCTCCCCCCCCCCCCCCCCAAAAGGGGGAATTTTGGACACTATGATTTTCTGAAACTACATTATATACGAAACAAAATGACACATGTTAGCCCTCTGTACGTTGGGGCATTAACGTGTAACGTCAACGTTACTTACACTACCCAAATTTACATATTCACGTTATAATAGAAAAAATACACATTGGTATACACATGTTAGTATTCGCCCTAAATAATGTTGGGTTTTGTCTGCTAGTACATAAATCGCTGTTTCAAGGTAATTTACATTGTCAACGATAAGTTGACTGACCCGTATAACGTAGTTTACGTTGTATTTGACATTTTCCCCTTCAGTGTCTAAATACATGTAATATGAGGAGAAAATTGTAAGAATGAAGTGAAGAGAAAAGTAATTGTCATATATATGACTGTTTCAATAGTCTAGTATAAAAAACAAACAAACTAAAGTCTTACAAAACTCATCAGCAGTCACGATAAATATGTAACGTATATAACCACAACAAAAATTCGGAAAAAAACAGCCAGACTAAATCTCTGAATTAGTGGAATGAAGTTTATACGTGCTCCATCAATCTTCTTTGATTCATGCACAGCTGAGATAAGTTAGGCAGCAGTTAGCAGTGGATATATTAAATGTGGACAGAAACTATCTTATTTTTAAGAATTTAACCTATAAAATGACGAGAAAAGCTAAGAAAGCCAACATCAGCTGCATTTCATTTTTAATATTATCTATATTATGTCTTAAGTAGACACTGTTGTATATGTAAATATGAAGAAACACCAGTTTTATATGTCCTCAAACTATAGCTAAAATCATCGGATAGTGTATATTTAAAAAGCGATCTAACAGTAATGTTACGTTACATAATTGTAATATGTAGGGGTATAAGATTTGTGAGTCATCTGTTATCAAAAATTTAGTTCCCGGGCAATATGAATTATTCATTGCTGTAGTATTAGCTTACCACTGGTAGTCAGATGGCAATTTAGCTCTTTGAAATACACAAAAACTCAGCAAGACTCACATAGATTGTTATAGCTGAAGCATTTCGACCTTACCTTCAATTCAGTTTCACTTAAAAGTGACTTCATAAAGATGATTTTTTTAAATTTTATGCATAGAATGAAATAAGTAAGAGTTGATATATGCTGCAACTGATTAATAATTAGGTTCTCGTCATGATGGGGATAAAACCAATTTCGCTACCTGTGCTGTTGGCTGAGCCATTCAATTACCCTTATATTGAATACCCATAAATATGCAACTGTGACTGCCAGCCGAGGCAATCAAAAGCAGTACCAACTCTCCCAACAGGGATAACGACCATTTTTTTCTATGCTGCCAGTCGAATCGTCAGCCACGAGCCTTTTTCCACAGTAACTGCTTTACATAGATTAGCAAATATGTGTGGCTCCTGTGATCATAACTTACATATTAATTTGTGATCTACGTGATCTGTTTATGCAGCTCCCGGCCATCAAATACATTACAAACTATTAACAATGTGAAAATTTAAGGCTGATAGAAAGTGACATACTTTATAACGCATACATCATTTTGTCATCAGCTTGTTTGTCACAGGGTATAGGTTAGGTATAAAATACACTTGTACTGCCTTGCGGTACAAGCCGGCTTTTATAGCGACGTGGTAGAGTGCGAGACTTAAGATCGAAAGGTCCCGGGTTCGATCCTCGGCCCGGGCGAGAGATTTTTTAAGAGTCCGTGACAAATGGCGCCCAACGTAAATGACCCACATGTGCATTAGAACTCCTTAAGTCTCATTTCAAGTGATTCTTGTACTCCTGAGAATTCGAGGACGAATTCAATATGGAGGGGGAGAATGTCACAGGGTATAGGTTAGGTATAAAATACACTTGTACTGCCTTGCGGTACAAGCCGGCTTTTATAGCGACGTGGTAGAGTGCGAGACTTAAGATCGAAAGGTCCCGGGTTCGATCCTCGGCCCGGGCGAGAGATTTTTTAAGAGTCCGTGATATGTTCAGGAGTTCTACTTTTCATTATGTTGTTACAAATATTTAACTGGTCAGGTAATTTTGCAAACCCCATGATTTTATTCCCATTTGTTGTTACTATCACGGACTAAAGGTGTTACGAAATACAAATTTCAGTCAGACAATTTTTCAATATGTAAGCAACTAAAATTGTTGTTTGGATATTGCCAAAATGCTGTATTCACTAACAGTATTTAACAAATTTGGACAAAGATGATAAGATAAGCAGTAAGATGTCATAAATAAGCAGTTTTCAACCATATTTATTGCTAAAAAGTAAACAATATGGTAATACAAGGTCACAGAGATCAAATGCAGTAAGTTATTTAGGTTAACCCTTCCTTGGCATGTATAGGTATGCACTATTTCTATTGTTTGACTATTTGTTCTTTAGAAATACTGTTTTGCTAGTTTAGGATATCGGAAATGAAGAATCCATAAACTCGCAATAAATACTTTGTATACGTTACTTGTTCGGCCTTTCTTTCTTTTTTTTTTCTCAATATTATGCTGCAAAGCATAACTACGGTGTAGGCGAATATATTCTGAAGGAGAACAACTAAGATTTGCTCATAGATATCTAAACAGCGAGGACTAACATTAATATATTCTATCATTTTCATTTGCCATTTCATTATGTGTGCAGAGCTACTGGAACACTGTCCCTGAAACATTTTTGTCCAACTAAACGTATCTTTATGTTCTTTGGTGAATAGATGCTTTAATAGATGGTTGAATGTAGTTAGATTCTTTAAGAGATTATCGAAAGTGTTTAGACTTTAAAAAGAAAGAAACAAAAGCATTGAAATATAGATCATCTTAAACATAGCATTTATAGATTGCTACAGTATGCTAGTAAACTGCCAGTGTCTCTTTTCTGTATTAAATGTTTCTGATACTATTCTCCCAAACTCCTGGTTGACACATTATTGTTAAATACATAAATGAACTAAATAAAGCAATTTATTGACACTGCCATTAATTATTTTCAAAAGTTTGTTTCTTAACTGTAACTCATCAATGTTGTTTCCCTTGGTAACGTAAAATATACGATAGTCTTTCAAAAGTAAGAATACGCTGCCAGCAAATATCTACATTAGCTTTGATGCAGAACTGTACTTGGCTTAAGTCTTCAAACTTCAGGTCTACTGTTCTGCTTTATAGTTTTTTCAGTGTGCACGTAAAAACTATACCAAATCCTGTCAGTAAACAAGGTGGTACTACATTTGCATTGTTAATTACTGATTATTTTATAATTTTATACTAAACACGTCAAAAGCGCTTAGCTTTTAATGTTATCATACTGATTTTATATCATTTTATTCGAGCCCTATATGCAAAATCTATGCTGGCTTAGCTGCGGCTTTATCTTTTTTATCTTTTCTGATGTGGTATTTTGTTTATTTCTTTTTAAGTTGTATATAACTAAATTTCACGTATGTTACTGTCTTTTGAACTCAAATGTACAAATTGTAAAAGAAACAAACTGGGCAACGCCATTACGAAATACTTTTATTTTTGATATAATAACAAAGTTACCAGCAAAAAAAACCCGTTTTACATGTGCAAAATATGTCAATGCCCTTAACATTACAATTTGTAGTATACTGTGTTTAATCAGGTATAAAACACACCTCACGAATCCCTAAGAGTAAATAATAATAACTGAGAGAAGTGTTGCTAGGTCCAAGTACACAGTATATCATAAGAACACCCAGACTTATATATGTTATTGTTTCTTATGTGACAATGGGAAAAACCTGATTAAAGGTATTATAATGAAATATTTTAAATGTTAATGCTATTTACGTTACTTCTAGTAATGACTTATCATAGAAAATAAACCAGAATGCATTTTTTCTTTTATATTTAAAGATTCTTTCATGAAGAAACTGCTACCAACGAAAATAAAATGATTCTATCATCAAATTATGTGAGGTTAACAAAAATAGCCCCCGGTAACGTACATAATCGATCATTATGGCCGACTAAAATTTGCGTTCAAAATATTGTGGAACTGTTCCTTGCTGTTTAGATAGGCTGGCATATTCAATATTACCTTTTCCTGTTGTTTTTTAATTCATACAGTGTAGTTCAAGCACTTGAATTATATAGAAAGTGATAATTGTAATAGGGAACATTTATAAGAGGGTACTGTGTTAAACATCCTATTTCTCCCAAAGTATACAAGATAGGATTATAATTTTTGCAGATCTGAAAAGATCGATGAATTGTCTTTAATACAGTAACAAACATATGGTCTAATAATAAAGGAGTAACTTACAAAAAGAAAGTATTTTGGATTGAAATAGCAATTTGAATGGAGTGTAAAGACAAATGTCACGTATATGACACCATGTGGGCTTTAGTGACCTGTCAAACATCATAACTTTTAGCTACTGGATTGTTCTCTTAGACTATACTATAACTTCAAACATAGGAAAGTGATTTCTATTTTTTTTAAATTTTTTATTATTTTTATTTTATGTTTATTTTTTTAATGGGTATCGTTTGTAACAGGCTGTTACAGCTTAACGCCCCACTCGCCAGAGGGCTAACATGCTGCAAAATACTTCTAAGATGCTGGGCTTTAAGAAAAGTATGGTCTACAAAATTCCCCCTGGGGGGGGGGGGGGGGGGAGGTAAACCATTTCTGGCTCATGGCCTAGATTGTATTAGTTCTCGATCACTGCCTGTCGTTTTACGTATTAATTTTCTAACAAAAAAACGCATGTACTATTCTTGATAGGTAATCCGAGTGATCTCGCGTTGCTGTGATCAGTAAGCCGAATGCAGTATTGTGACACCACACTATACAAGCCAAGCAAATATAAAGCTGTCGGTTGGTTAAACAGTGTGTTCGGAAAGACGAATTCACTTTTTAGCGAGACTGGTGTGCTTATACTATACAATACCCTTCATGTGCGTTCACATGTGCATATATATGCGTGCGCCTTTGTAGACGTTGACAAAAATATTCACCTGTTGCGTTTAGATTAGTTTCTAACTATAAGACACATGTTTCTTACAATTCCCTGCTTCTTACGCTAACCACAAGTGACAGAATCTTCAAACTTTCTCCATAGACGCATCTTGGATCTTTAACAAGAAACTCGACCGAGAGGTGCGTTCCACAATGTAAGCGCTCACCGAGATCCAATCGCTTTCTTTCTGAACCCGACAGCTCTCCGACAATGCTTCTAGTGTATATCCCTTTTGCTTTCCTTCAAGGTGACCGTAAAAGCAGTTGCTGATTGGCTTATAACTGATCACCAACATATTCTTCCCATGGAAGCAGAAATTATTTCGATTGAAATACATGTATTTATTAAATGAGGCTGACTCTTAATAATTGTTGTTTTCTTATAATGGGACTAACCATCGAAAATGAGCGAGTAAAGCGGTTTCAACCGTTCACGAATAAAAATAATACCGTCAGAGAGTCTGACTATTGCCTAGCTGCACTGTTTTAGTAATGCATTCATGTAAAGAAAGCAATAAATGTCGAATCTAGCTAGCCATCAGACAGCTCCAGAGAGAAAATTAGGAAAACGAAGAATAAGAGCCAGGAACCTGATTCTCACTCACACATTAAAACAAGTCATTCTTTATATGCCTTCCAAGTTTGAACAGCGTAGGGAAAACTGTAACATAAATTTCAACACTCTGAATGTGAGTTATTTAAGTCAACCGCACTGGCTAGTAGCTCCTCTAATCTTTTCACCAGTTCATAAAACAGATAAATTTGCTGTCTAAATTATCCTGATTCAGCTTGTGATAGCATAAGCCAGTGCAGTCGTACTGTTGTATCTATTAGCATTATTATTATTTTTATTATTTTTTCACGGTAGACACTTGTATCTCTTTATTCTAGCCTGGCAAATGCTACTCCTTTACATGTACCTGCCGAAGCTCCGCGGGGACAGGTGTCTACGAAAGGCTTGTCTGTACATAGGTTCTCCCACACAGTCCCTGGGCACCTGGTCCCCGTGGAGCTTAGGGGCACAAAAGCCTGCGAAGAGTACTTGCTGGCTACGGATATGTGTTTAGCTATCTAGTATTCTCTGTTTTAATCATTTTTTGCTCGGTTTTGTTTTCATTCCTTTCACCTGATTTACTTGTTTTCTTTCCATCATTCACGTATGTTGCTGTATTTATATTGTTTCAGGAGATGATTTTAATAAACTTCAGCTTTCTATCAGATCCTGTACCATATAATATTATGTACAATTGTATAGCAACTTATTTGAATAAAATATTGTTTAAACCAAATGTGAAAACAAAGAAAAATGGAAAAAAAGGATGAATACAAGCAATGACCCTGCTCGTCAATCCCACAAAACCGGAACTCATTGTTTATCTGTATACCAAATATGAAATGCCTAGCTAAAATAGTTCCTGAGAAAACTGTGACACAAATTTACTAGAAAAGACGGAAAAATTGATAAATAGATGAAAGAATAAACGCAATGAGCTGCATTCTAAATCTCATAATACAATAATTGTTGTTCCTACGTATAACAAGTTGGGAGATTCTAGATTGCATGCTTTTTGAGAAAACTGTTTAACAAACTTACCAAGGAAAGAAAGAAAATGGATAAATAAAGGGAAGAACAAGAGCAGTGGTCCTGATCTCAATCTTACAATATCACTGTTCGTATGTATACCAAGTCTGAAGATCATATCTAAGTGAAACTGTAACACAGTATTTTAATGTGTAGAGAGAAAAAAATGGATAAATAAAGGCAAAACATATGTAATGTGCCCGCGTCTCAATCCAACTATGCAGTAAGTCATTTTTCATGGGTATACCAAGTTTGAGATTCTAGCTTGAATAGTTCCTGAAAAATCTAAGACAATTTTACCTTGGAAAGACAGAAAAATGGACAAATAAATAGAGAAAAAAGAGCAATGAGCTCGCATATCAATTACAATCATAAAAACTTATTGCATATAAGTATACCAATTTTAAAGGCTCTAGCTTATATAGTTCCGGAGAAAACTGTGACGCGAAATTTCAATGTGTGAAGAAGGGAAAGATAGAAAACAGGATAGATAAAGAAAAATTAGAGCAATGAGCCCGAGTCTCAACTAAATGATACAACAACTTATTCTCCTTAAGTAAACTAAGTTTGAAGATCCTAGCTTGAATAGTTCCAGAGATTACTGTGACAAATATTTACCTTGAAAACACAGGTAAGTGGACCAATAAAGGGAAGAAGAAAGCAATTAGCTGGAATCTCAATCCCACAATACAAGAACCCATTTGCCATAAGTATACCAAGTTTGAAGGTTCGAGCTTGAATTATTCCTGAGAAAAAAACTGACATAAATTTTCAATGTTTACATGTGAAATATGGGAAGAAAGAAGATTGGATAAATTAGAAGAATAAGAGCAATGAGCCTGATTTTCAATCCCACCGTACCATCACATCACTCATTGTACATACTTATATTAAGTTTTGACAATTCCTGAGAAAACTGTGACAAAAATTTACCTTGAAAAGACAGACAAATGGACAGGTAAAGGGAAGAATAAATCTTAGAGTAATGAGCCACATTCTCAATCCCACAATGCAACAACTCCTTGTCCATATGTATACGAAATTTGAAAATCCTAGCTTTAATGGTTCGTGAGAAAACTGTGACACAAATTTTCACAGAAAATCTTATGGAATTACGGAATTACAGACAGACCAAATCCAGTATAGACCCGCTTCTCAAAAGCAGGGCTATAATTACACTTATATTAAAAGCTTGTACAGACACCAAAACAACTGAACGCGCAGCTGGAAACATAGATTTCCTCATCATCAATTCTCATGTAAACAAGGCTTAGTAAGAAAAAGGATATAGCAAAGCGTGAAACTCAAGTCCAAAAGAGGCAGTGTCTTTACCTGTAAATTCTTTAAGATTTACTTCCGCTATTTCTTTGATCAGCTCATCTGGGATGTCAATCAGCTCTATCGATTTTAATTTTTCATTATCATCAAGGTACGGACTATATACTTCAACGTCTACCAGTGCACCATTAAGCATTTTAATCGGTTTTTTGTTCATGACTTCTGATACAGCTGTAAACAAATAGGAAATAGGAAAAGTCAACTCTCAATATCTCGAAGTCAAAGTTCAAATCAAACTACTGATATCTCAAAGAAAAATTTTCTGGTTCCAGAAAATTTACTTCAGGTATCAGTAGTTTGACATAAGAGGAGTTAAAGGTAGGTTCCTGGACTAGCGATAACAATTATGTCCGCAAAATAATTTCGTCTTTTTCTGAGCAGTATTAAATTCTCTAATTTTCTGAATTTGTTGCTTCTGAGAAACTCGTCAGATGTTGAAGAAAATAGTCGTTTTCCCTTTTGGTTTATTTTCTTTCGTTGGAATTCCAGTTCTAAAAATAACTATTTTATTATGTCCATAAGTGGGCGATTTCTGATGCCATTCTCCAAAGGTCAAGTTTCCCTTGCCGTGAGCTCTCCTAGAGGTCCTGGCATGGCGGATGGGTTAAAACTATCCCAAAATGCAATGCAGCATGACGTCAGCCACGTTATCTATTTTTGGCGCGAACTAAAATAGCGCTAACTGGTGTGCGAAGCAGAGTTAGGAAATCCCTTGCAAAACAACTTTTCTAATATTTTTTTGATTTACACTTTTTAGTGAAACTTATTCATTCCCTTTTATAAGTGCTTTCCAACAACTTGAATGAAAGATCATCAAAATTATGATGCATTCCAAAGTACAGGAACCTACCTTTAAAATGTAAATGAAAATTGGGAAATGTGTCCAAAATGTATTCTTTGATTCAAGATGGTATTTTGAGATATCCGTGTTCGAGATATCGACAGCTGACTGTATTGTAATCGCAAAATTGTTTGGCTGAATGGATGGATGGCATGTTACTTAAATGTCCACTGCTAAAGTTTCTTTTATGTAGACCCTGCTTCTAAAGTTTCAAACTTTTCATAACATTTATCTATCTTCACTGCAGCTGGTGTTAATTGTCAGGTGGCGACCGTAAAAGGTCTCCATCTACAATTATTTTCTGGTCCTTTGAGATCATTGATTTCATTTAGAATTTTTAACTAGCGATTTGCTCAAGTCGGAGCTAGATGAAGTGACCGGTGTTGCACATTTCATTACTGGTCAGGGATCGAGATTCTTTTTGCTGAATACTTGTTCCAACGGACATAACTTTTCGGAGCTTTTTAAAAATTGACAATATTTGTTTAGTATACAAATATCATTCTGCTGTGGCGACGTACATTCAAAACTTGTAATGAAGACCCTATGCACCCGAACAGGCTCCTCTCATGATTACAAGTGGGTGTTTGGTCTGCTTATGGACCTCCTATCTCATCAGTAAGACACGCAAACTACAAAAACTAGGGAGAACAGATGTCAAATCTTTATGAAAATTTGAGACGAGGTCAAACCCAGTTGAACAAAAGTGAGCCCGACAGAAGACACAGCGGTCAGGCAATAACCTTGGACGAAACCAAGATGTCGTCGTGGTGGTGCAAACTAAAGAAGAGAGCAATACTGTCTACAGTAATTGGATTAACTACTAATGCTAAGATGAGCAAGATTCTACACAGGTGAGTGAGCAAAGAATTTTAGGGCAGTCTGGAAACAGGTTCAGACGATAACTCAGCTCTACCAAAAGATCTGAATACCATGCAAACAAATTTTTAATGTGCCTTTTCAGAATTCGGAAGAGGCCAACGTATTTAATTCAAAACTAGAAAAGCAACTACAATCTAAATAGGTTCATCCCTAAACGCATGTCAAACAAGGGGCTTAACTCAACCAAGTATTTATGAAACATTCTCAATATGTAACCAGGACATCATCGCATTGTCTTGTGTATGTATGCCATGTAACGATCCTAGCCCAGCGGTTTTTTTTTCATATATATAATTTCAGGTGGTTGTTCCTATTTGGAATGCTTAAGTCGAAAACGGGGCATAACTCAAATAATATACATAAAATATGCTCAAAAATAGACCTTTTTCACATTGTTATCTCCCCTAGTCTCGCGACCCGTTATCTGGCGAGATTTCGCGTTACCTTGCAGCCGTGGGGCAACGTTTGGATGCAACAATATAAATTTATAAGCTTTTTGATGATAAACTAATTAAATATTTATAATTATATGGTGATTTCAGATTATTGTTGTTCAAATCGTTTACTGTTTAAAGGTATACTCCCTCGTATTTCATTTTGAAATAACTACAAAAGAATTAAACGGATTAGTTGTATGCAACACAAGAATTATGCAAAAAGTTTTCATCCAAAAAGTCTTTGGTACGGAGGCAGAGCCGATATATCATTGCAAACCCTTCTTGAATATTCATGAACATTTTTCGTCATAAATTGATTCACTCCCACATGGGAATAAAAAGGCGTTTCTGCAAGCACGCTTTGCATTTTATGAAAAGTTGAGTAAATAACCTTACAATAGCATTAATCTCTAATCCGTGCACGTGAGATCTTTTCAGCCAATAACTGTCCGATGTTGATTAAAGAAAGAGCTTAAAATTATTCATGATAAAACTTTTCCCTGATTAACCATGATTACTCGGCGTATCCAGTATTCGGTTTGGCGGGAATGTCGACCAGCTATTCCCGCGTTTTTATATATTTTCGTAAATTCTCCTACTTCCAGTGACCGGCACAAATTATAAATTTGGTAGATAAAAGTACTTTTACTATAAATCATTTTTATGTCTTTGATACGATTTTTCGTGAAAAATTTGAAATTTAATAGAATCATATCAGGGCGTGTATCTTTAATATTTATTCATTTTTATAATGCGAATGAGTCCTATTTTCCGACATAATAAACTGAAAATAGAGTACGTACAGGGAAGTTCTTGCTCTTTCCATAATGCAGCATAGTTGATTTTTATTTTCCGCTTGCCATTGATTAATAATCAACAGTACTTTTTAATCACTAAAATCATCGAATGGATGCTTTTAGAAGATATAAAAATTACTGGAAAGAAAAATTCCGGGTTTTAGGTTGATTTTGTTTTTAGTAATACCGAAAATGCCACATTTACTTCCAGTTTCTGGTTAAAAGCTGCTGTTAAATGCGTCTTTCACATATTTAAATTATTTTTAAAACGTTACCTTTATTTTAAGAGAAATCGCAATGTCCCCTTTCACTTTTTTCTGTTATTTATTTCATTTCATTCCATTATTAAGCTGTTACATGATTTGGTAATAAATAGCGATATTTGCTTTAATAAATACACAAATAGCATCTTAAACCGACATAACTGAATGTGTTGTCAGCCCTTGTATAAACATGTCAATATCACGCCAAAAAATTCTCTGTTTTCAGAAGGTGTGAAAAACATGTTTAATGTCATCACACTGCCTATCAATGCTTTTCAAAACTTGTTTCGCAATCTAATTAAAGTCTTTAGAGTCTATACAGCCTGGAGCCATGAAACGAAATTTTATCACTTGTTTCATGGCTCTAATAATGCGGTGATTTAGAGATGACTTTTATTTCTATTAGCACTTTTTTATTAAAGGGGATTCGATTGGAAAAGGTATATATGATAGAGCAAAATCAAATGGAATAAAAAAATATTCTGTGTTTTTATTATCTTAAATTCAAAGTATATAATAATACACACCAGGATTTATACCTGTTTCTGAGGTTTGTGTTGCTATATAATTTTTCAAGCCATTCATCCTATTAATTAAAGTTCAAATGAAAACGGCATAAAGAATGCGGCTGTGTAATTGCAGAGTGCGTGTTTTAGGCGGATCATCAGCTTTATTTGTTAAATAAAGACAAGTCTTCACAATATTTGATGTATAAGATTGCAGAAAATAAAGATATGAATTTTATTAAATAATTAATAAAAATATAAATGATCAAAACAAGGAAATTATCATTCATTACACGTAAAGTCTCATAGGCGGAAATCTTAAGCCCCATCTGTGTAACGTCTCGCCGATTATCGGGACGTAACGCGTTACCTGAGCGGTACGTGCATGCGCAGAAACAATGTGAAAAAGGTCTATTTCAGGTCATCTACACTTAAAGACAAATATTCTCATAATCCTTTTGTGCAACAGTTCAGTGACACTGCTATTTCATCAAAGAAATTACCCTTTCTCACATAGGTAATGACATAACAGGGTCATAAAAGTAAAAAGTATGCAAAGACCAGGAACTGAAACAATCAAAATCCAAATCCAGCCCTCAAACCATAGTTGGAAACAACTAAGATTACAAATAACAAAACCGGTAAAGACTAAAACCGGTAAAGACTGAGGGTGTGTTCTATATAGTAGAGAAAAATGGTCTTTAAGGCTGTAACAAACAGATCCCAGCTTAAGAGGTGCTGTACATATTTGTTTACATATTGAATGCCTGAGTCAGAAAAGAGAGTACAGCTCTAGCAAATATTTACAAAATATGCCCTATGTTTATATAGTCATCTACACTTCGGTCCGTAGCTATGTGCAAAATATAATTAACCATTGAGGAGCGTCTATGGCTCTCTGCGGGTATATCAGCCTCTCCTATCCAATACTGGGCGAAACATTTTGAACAGTTCATAAAACCAAACAATTAAAAGAAAGAGTGGTATAGGACGAATGAGAAGGATACTGTTTTATTGTACCTTCTGCCTGTTTAAACTCAACGATAGCAAAACGCTCCTCTTTATTTAAGGTAACTCTTTCAACAAGACCACCTCCCTGGCCCTTTTCATATTCAAAAAACATTTGAAGATAATCCTCGTCTGCAGCTTGAGGAAGATTTTTCACTAACAGTCTGTTTGAAGTTTGGATTGATGATTCTGAGAGGAGTCCTGTAAAAAGAAGAGAAACGTGTGTTAATTAAAAGAACCCTACAATCGCTCATTGATGTACCTAATTTTACGCGAGTTATAATTTGCAAAGAGGGAAGAAGATAAACAATCTGAACTGCTCCACCACAATATAATTTGAACAGCGATACTTACGTCATCACCACATGTTATCACCACATGTATATCTTTCAACGAATAAGTACTGTTTAAACCAATTGGGTTTTCAGACATATCTTTCCTGATGCCCTTGTCTGTCGCCTTTCTCGGGACGCAGGGGTTGAGGTGGCTCGATGGGGGACGCCTGCGCTCGCGAGTTAATACGTAGGCGTCTCTTACCTGATATCTGCAGCTTATGTGTCCCGCGGATTACGAGAGTAAGTGTGGCTCGGAGAGGGATGCTCGTTGCCTGCCGAGACCTGCACATCATCTTTTTATTCTTCCAGGCTTTTGGGGTTTAGCGACACTGAAGAAGTTAAATACAGAAACGCGCGTCTGTCGCATTAACTTTGGTATGGATACGTTTATATTAGAACCACTGGGCCGATATCACTACTGGTGGACATTTTGTCTCCGAAGATATCATCAACCCAGCCAGTCAGTGTTTCAGTGTTGACTCTGGTTCTCTGGCATTGGGGGTCACTACTTAAAATACGATTTTAAGTAACTTGATTCCATTTGATGTATATCTGATAAAGTTTCTTAATTCTTCTTAAACTAAGACAAAATTGTCATAGCGACATGAATCTTTGCGGAATTTTGCTTCCATTCTTTTCAGATGGTGTTTTGGCTTTTTGTGGGTTCTTGCTGCATCAGGCATCTCTTTCCTGATGCCCTTGTCTGTCGACTTTCCCGAGACGCAGGGGTTGAGGTGGATCGATAGTAGACACTTGTGCTCGCGAGTTAATACGTAGGCGTCGCTCATCTGGTGTCTGCAGCTCTGCAGCTAATGTGTCCCGCGGAATACGACAGCTAGTGTGGCTCGTAGAGGGGTGCTCGTTGGCTGCCGAGATCTGCACATCATCTTTGTTCTTTCAATTTCTGGGGATTAGCGACGGCACAAATAACATTATATCGAAATAGACGGAAGGTGCGGTAATATTACCGCAGCTCATTTCAAGACCTTCCTTAATGTTCAAATGACAGAACATCGAGTCTGACATGGCACTTACTAGCTTTTGGGTTTTCAGACGAGCCTCCGGCGATTCATCTCCGTCACGATTCCATTGTTACACAAGCTTCTTAATCACTATCATCATATCATCGCATATCAAATTAAACAGTTATACTGTCTCTAACGGTGATATCCTTATTTCAGACAAAGCTTCATAGATGTGCGCCGACGAGTGTCTTAAATATCAACATTTCTAAACTGTCGTAACCACTATTAGCACTTACTGGCGAATTTCAACAGTAGGCGACAGAAATGTATTACCTCATCGTATAAATTTTTTCGTCTAATTTGGCGGCTTTGTTTGATTTTAATTTGTGACTACCTTTGAAAATTGTGTTTGCGAAATTAACGACACTCTAACTTGCGGCGACATAACTTTGATTGGAACGGGAAATGACTCCGCCCTTATATCCCTTCCGTTAATCAGAACTGAATTACAGTACACATTGATATATTTTTTATAGTAATGCCTCGCTCAATAAACACGCAATGGATACAGTGGCATTACTTCTGGGTCAACCCTTGTATCTAAATAAGTTTTTACACGTACACAATACACAAAAATTCAGGTAAATAAAGATATTTTGTAACGAAATTTGCCCTTCCGCGTTCCACTTTATTAAAAAAATATGGCTATTTTGTTAATTTTCCTTTTCTTGCCTCGGACTTCGTAACTTTAAACTCTGGAATGTGAAACTTTAAATTGGTTTAAACAGTACTTATTCGTGGAAATATGTACATGTGGTGATAACATATACTAAGTTAGAGATTTGGAAGGAATACTTAACCTTATAAAATCCGTTTCCCCCAACATACAATGTACGCAACGTGACATATTTAAATATCTCCTACCGTAAACGACAAATGACATATTCTGATAAAACTTACCATATGACTAATAGAAAAAAATGAACAACCAGATGCTATTAATCAGTGCTTTAATGTGGTGAGATTGCTTCAAGAAATGCCTTGCTCAGAAATCCAACTTCACCTACAGATACATAGATGATGTTCTATCTCTGAATAATTCAAAGATTTCGGAGTTAATTAGCTCACCTGTCAAGGTGAGCTTATAGTATAGCCTTGGTCCATCGTCCGTCGTCGTCGTCGTCAGCGTTCACACTTTTAAACATCTTCTTTTCAGAAACCACTGGGCCGACTGAAGCCAAATTTCAAATGGAGCCTTAACTGGAAGGGGAAACGAAAGTTTATATATTTGGCCCAGGTCACATCACCAAGCTGGCCGCCATGCCCATATATGCCATAAATTATCTTTATACTTGCGATTGTAACCAATCCCCTCAGCTGATAATGTCATTATTTCTCTATATGTTTATGAGTTTTTGACTGCTGAGATCCGGACCAGGAGCTTTGTTTACTTTTAACGGACTTATTGAATATTTAACATCTTCATCGGATATATAAATAGATGCTAAAACAGGATGAGAGGGCACAACATAGTTTGCTAATGTTGCGTTACCATCACCTACAGTTGATTACTCGGTAAAATAATTGTTAAGAACTTAGGCTATTTCTATATTTGTTTTAGCCAGCATATTATCAGTTTCAATGTAAAGAATCCATTGTGTATCAGGGTTTTGACTTAATGAATTTGAAGAAATCTTTACTATACGTTCTTTAAGGTCACTCGCAAGCTTTTCAATGTGTGTTTTTTTGTTTGTTTTTTTGTTTTTTTTATTTGTTATTGTTGTTGGTGGTGGTGGTGGAAGTGGTGGTGTTTTTTGTTGTTTTTTTGTTGCTGTTGTTGTTTCGTTGTTTTTTTGTTATTGTTGTTGTTGGTGGTGGTGGTGGTGGTGTTTTTTGTTTTTTTTTGTTTTGTTTTGTTTTGTTAGCCTCTCTTATTAACTTTGTCACAACATTTCGTTTTTGTCTGAATTTCGCCACGCTTTTGCGTTATTAAGCCTTTATAGAAAAAAATTTCAGGTTCATCAGCTTGAAATTTCAGATTCATAACTTTAATTTTTAACTTCATCACTCAAAATTTCAACTCCGCATAAACTTGAAATTTCAGGACCCACGACTTGAATATTTCTTTTTATTCTATATCTTCAAATTTCAGGCTCATCAACTTGAGGATCTTGTTTCCACAACTTGAAATTTTAACTTCTCAACTTAAAGCAGCTTAGGAATTTCAGGTTCCACAATTTGAATTTATATTACTCACTCACTTCAGATTTAGTAACTTGATATTTCAAGTTCATCAACTTACTAATTGTATATTTAAGTTTAAAATGCCTAAAAATAAACATGATGACAAGATTTGTAATTTCGTTTGTGACAAATAGTTTCTATTTGTGCTATATAACTGTTTAAAGAAAAGCACGGAAGTTATAGTCTTTTTAACCGAAACTACGTAGTCTGACCCATCTTCCTTCTTCTGAATGTATTCTCTGCTCTTGAAAAAAAAACTCTTTAATATTTTAATTTCAGTTCACTGCAGCTGGTGTTGTGCCGTGTGGCCGCCGTAAAACGTCTCCCCATACATCATCCATAGTGCAGATTTTATTTTATTTTCGTCCTTTTAGATCAGAGGAAATATTCTGAGAAATCTGAACTTTCAGACTGGTTGAGAATCTTAGTCTAGTTCATCGTCTTATGTATTATTTGGACCGTTTTGATACTAGTCAGTCTTTGAATCGACTGCCTAATTACAATTAAGAAATTTCAAAGTGCTTTTCTCTAGTTTTATCACCAGATATTGTCAGGGTCACTGATGAGTCATTTTTAGTCGAAAAGACGTAGTCTGGCCCATGTTCCTTCTTCTGAATGTGTTCTCTACTCTTGAAGGGACTCTTGAAGATCTTAATGACAAGTGTGGCTGACTGCGAAGAAAAAATAACATGAGGATGATTGAGGTAACACAATGTTTCCACCTGTTCTATTAAAATGTTAAACACAATTTAAGTAAGAAGTCTCAAAGGAATAACAGCCTGGAAGTGCGAAAATACAACATTTGTATGTAGCTGGTTTTGTATTGTAACATATTGTATTGTATTTGGTGTCAGTCCTGTAACTGGATTTTAGACCAACAAACTGATTTGGTTTGATTTGATTTAGTATCATGGGTGGACACACATTTCCCTACCTTCGCTTGTGGTGCGGTAAAAATTAAAACTATTTCAAATAATTTAGGTAAGTTGAGAGTAACATTCCAATGTGTCTAGCCATCTTTTATACTATACGCATTTCATGTGTTTGTACGAGTTCATGAGCTTTTCTCAATATGAAACTGAATTACAAATAAATAGTTTGTTGTTGTTTCGTGATGTTGCTGTTGCTTGTATTGTCTTCGTTTTTTTTTTTTTTTTTTTTTTTTCTTGACAGTAGTTGCAACTAAAGGTAAATGTTTTCCATAGCCTAGTAGCTGTAGGGGCAGTGGGGGTAAGAGGCCCACTGTACCTTGAACACAGCATATGAAAGGCGGAGCCCATTCCTCTCCTTTTGCTGCCTTATCCTTCCCTGATTCGAAACAGGTATCCATTTACTGCTGGGTAGACAAGAGACAGTTTCCCAGTCGGATGGCAAAGCTCGGCAACCGAGTCGCTCTTGCCACTCGACCACGGCGCCTCTCGGGTTGAAATTATCTGATTCGAAACGGAAAAATGTGTCAATAAAACTGAAAACAAGAGTAAGAGAAAACCCATACCAACCTTGGTTTGTTCCAAATCGTAAGATCATTTGAGCAGGCTGACCTTCATTATGGTAAATCTCCGCTGAGACGTCTTGCTTTGAACACAAATAATGCATGATTCTAGACTTGAGAAAATCTAGATGTCTTGTAGAAACTTTGGTGACATTTGCGTCATCACTATCCGAAACTACTTCTCCCTCGCTCGCCATGATGTGTACTGTAAAAATTCTAAAATTGAGACACCTAAAATTATTACCGTAATTGTCCAAAAAAATGAACAGTACCTATACAATTACCATGCAGTAGGGTCGAGTCGGGTAAATTCGGACAGCAGGTAAATTCGGGCAGTGACATAGTTTCCTTTATATGACAGTTGTATGGAGTAAAAACAAAAATAACTGGCCAAACAGTGAAAATCCCGATGAGACGGCTCATTATGAGCCGTCTCATCTGGATTTTCACTGTTTGTAATGGTATGTCCTAATTTACCTGTTGTCTGACTTTACCAGATTTGACCCTAATGAGTCTAAAAATACAGATGGATTAGTAAACAGTGTACTCCGAGTATTTGTTGTTGTTGTTGTTGTTCGAGTATTTGTTGTTGTTGTTGTTGTTGTTCGAGTATTTGTTGTTGTTGTTGTTGTTGTTGTTGCTGCTGCTGCTGCTGCTGCTGTTGTTGTTGTTGTTGTTGTTGTTGTTTTGTTCGGGTTTTTTTTTTTTCGTTTCTCTTTCTCTGAAATACCTGGGGACCAATTATAAAAAAAATAAACTTAGTGTAGACCTTGTGATCTGTTGGAGCGGTCAGGTCGGGATCTGCACTGTGTTTCCCAATACTTACTTTTTTACGGTATTCTATGTTTTATCAACAAGATATAGTTTTGGTAAAAAGATCAATGTTTCAATTAATTTAATATGCAGGTGTAAAATACATTCTGAAAAAGTATCCTTTGCAAACAAATGAGAAAAAGTTGGTTTCGTGTTAATGTGCAAGACTACTGCCTATATAGACTAAAATGCGAGCAGTCTTCATCCAACTCGGGTTCACTCATTTGAAAATACATGTTCGGGATTAACTGTGAAAACTTTCATTCCTGATAATTTGTTTCGGTTCTAAATTGGTAATTCTTAATTGTCACTCTGTTATCATGACAGTTTGCAGAATCATATAAGCAGCCATTTGGATTCAGCTTTAAAACTTTAAAAACAATCGTAAACAGTGTGTAATCTGGTTTTACTGGTCGATTTAAAATGAACATCAGCCCCGGATCCAGGGGGTGGGCTTTGGGGCTTCGGCCCCGCCAACCGGGCCTCTGTGTCATGTATAATTTGTAGACCCCCAGATAATGAGGAGTATCAGATGATAGTTTGAGATAGTTTATCCATGTGGTAAGATTAAATTGTATGTTGTGACATCTCATTAGAATCGCCTCGGTGAGGCGTTTCTAATGAGATATCACAACAAATATTTCAAGGCAAAAAGACATTAAAAAATTCTCGTCAAATTGACCCCTAATTTTGTCATATATTGTCAAGCCCTTCTCCCCCACCCAGCCTCCACAATATGCACTTTGGGGCCTCCCAGTCCCACCAGTTATCCAGAGCTCCACTAGTACCTGGTGGTCTAGATCCGGGCCTGAACATTTACATTTAGAAAATGCATCGGGTCTGCTGTTTACTGACAAAAAAACACGAAGAAGGCTAACGATTCTCTCTCTCTCTCTCTAATCATCCACTTTCACTTTCATTTTACCAGAACTTTGCGAGTGAACGCTCACTCAGTTAGTGCTCATTATTGCTCAAGTTAAAGACCTATATGTTATACAACATTCATGCAAGGCTTTTGGCAGGCACTTTCTTGGGCGGGAAATAGCTGAAAGGCAGCACCAGAGCAACCATAACCTCCTGCATCCATCATTGCATATTTAGTGTGTCTACAAAACCATGCCCAATGCCGTTGCATGATTCTTATGTACTCACAGGTGCGTCTTTGAATCTTCTCCTCCCCGAGCATCCGACCCTCACTAGCTTTTCTGATATGTTTGTTAAAGCCAACCTCCACTGATCCTGGGCCCTGGTGAAATTTAGCGCTCTCGGTAAGTGAAGAATTTAGTTACAAAAGCGGCAGACGTTTCCATCAGAAAAAGAATTGTCTGCAAGTTAAAATCAACAGCAAAGGCAGGACAAAATTTGAATCTTTGAGCTGGGCAATTATTAAGGCCGATGTGAAAAAAGCAACATGATTTGTAAAAGTAAAAAGTATGCAAAGACCAGGAACTGAAACAATCAAAATCCAAATCCAGCCCTCAAACCATAGTTGGAAACAACTAAGATTACAAATAATCAAGATACAGAGAACATATGGCCAACCGAGTGAGCAGCTTGTTCCCAAAAGGTGGCCACTCAGCAACCCAAACCGAACCAAAAATAATAAGAACATACATAAGGTAAAACATCACAGAAACTCTGACACCAAAAACAGGCAACAGAGAACCACAGCAGAACTACCGCCTTGGAACGGTCAGTAATGAATTACTGGGGGGCTTAAATCGATTTTACAGGCCCAACCTCACCCTCAGTAAGTCACTAACTTGGTTGGTGACATTAAGGCTAATCCCAGAGACTTCTACCGGAACATTAATACTCAAAAGAAAGACTTAAAGGTATCCCGCCTCTGAAAAGGAAAAATGGCAGCGGTGCGGCAAAATCAGTTAGAGCAGGCAGATGCATTCAATAATTATTATCAGTAATGTGTTCAACAAAAGTGAATACACCCAAGTCCCCATCCCTAACTGATCGGCTCCATTTCTGGAGGACATTCTTGTTTCGGCGGAAGGAGTAACAAAACTTCTTCAGGGCTTGAACCCCTCAAAAAAACCTTAGGACTTGATGAAACTCCCAAGGAATGGTCTCTTGCAAATATATGCCTGCTCTTCAAAAAAGAAAACAGGTCTTTGGCTTGCAATTATCAACGGGTATCTCTAACTTTTGTTCCATACAAGTTATCCTCGGATAAGGGCGGACAGGTTGACACTTATATCTTGAACTTCGAGAAAGCTTTCGACACGCGCCCTCATGAACTACTTAAATATAAGCTATATGGCTATGATATTAGTGGGAAGACACTGAAATTGATAAACTCTTGTCACTTTGATAGGCAGCAGCGTGTAGAAATAAATGTAGCCAAATCAGATTGGGCCCCCGTTTTGTCAGGCGTCCCCCAGGCCCAGGGCACAGCTCTTGGACCATTGCTGTCCTCGTTGTACATTAATTGCTGACGACTGTGTTTGCTAGCGTGAAATCAGAGATAATGAAGACACGGTGAAACTTAAGAAAGGATATAGACTGTTTAAATGTTGGACAAGAAATTGGGGCATGAGATTCAAACAAGTGAAATGCAGTAAAATAAAGGTACAAGGAAACGGATCTAGAGTGTCCATGTTTTCTATACCTTAGAGGAAACGGCCCTCGATAATATCAAATATCTTGGCATAACCATTATCAACAGTTTGAAATATAGAACACCCATGTCAGCAAGATATGAACTAGGGCTAATAGGACCCTTGGCATCCTTAGGCGTAACTAGATGAAATGTCCACAGGACGTTAAAGAGTCAGCATACTAGGAACTGGTTCATCCAGTCCTAGAGTATGACCGTTCAAATTAGGACCTCCACATTACGCTTCTTCAGGATGAACTTGAGAAGGTGCAGAACAGGGCGGCTAAATTTGTTACTTGGAATTACACCTCTCTGAAAAAGAGGAGGAAAGATAGTAGACTCATTAAGCTTTACAAAGGTCCGAAGGGTGCAGCTAGTATACCTACAAATTACCTTGTCCCCCAAGCAGGAATACCAGGAAGCATCATTGTCTAGCATTTCAACTCCCATATTGGCTGGGACTGACATTTGCAAGACCAGTTTTTTTCTCAGACTATTAGAAATGGGAATTTCCTGGCATATTCCCTTATTTCTGATGCTGAGTGTGCAGAGGATTCAGTTACTAAGTTTACTTCTCTTGTAAGGGCAAGGGACTAGCTTCCTTGATCACAGGTCCTGGTGAATGATTGCCTTTGGACGTATCACCATTAAACATTTCTGATTCTGACAACTGCAGTCAGCATGTTCTTTTGACGTGCCTCTTCCGAGGGATTCGAGAAGACTTTTAATGCAGGGTTGACCAAATGCCTGCTTTTTTTTTTTTTTTTTTTTTTTTTGTTAATTCTGTTAACGATGTAGCCCAGAGGGCTTACGGAACGAATTCCTGACACCGAGCCCATTCGAGGGAACCAGTGCCTTAGGTAGTCTTATCATAATATGCATATTTGACCAACAAGATTTGATCGCAGCCATTGCGTAGGTTTAGGCGAGGTAACTACCACACTAGTGCCTTAGGCCTAGAGTTTACGGTGACTTGCAAGACCACCCCCAGCAAACCGGTGTAAAGGTAAATATGTTTCATTTCCGGTGTAAACAAACTTGATTGCGAAGCGACAGGAGTTTCGTGTTGAATTATTCATTAATTTCCATGATAAAATCCTTATGGAACTCGGCAACAGTAAGAACCGTGATCTCCCTTTGTAAATACAACAACAAGTTGCAGAAACAGAGCCGGTTACTAGAAATACCGGAATACACTTAATTACCGGAATATACCAAAATACACCGGAATATACCGGAATCTACCGGAATATACCAAAATACACATCTTTATTTACCGAAATACACTATAATATTACCAGAATAAATGTATTATTATCCAAAATATGTCTTTTAGTAACAGCTGCATGTAAAAACCGGCAAGTGAATGATCCATACAAAGACCCTAACCAGCTTGCAATCTGCACAGTGATACCTATCTAAGGCCCTTACCCTGGTCCATTTATTCTCACTACAGGTGCAAAAATAGCAATATCTGAGCTGGAAATAGTTCTTACTTATCTATTCTAACAATATTTAAGTTAGCTTTGATAATAAAAATGTTTATTTTGTTGTATTCCGGTATATTCCGGTAATAAGGTGTATTCCGGTAATTCTAGTAACCCAAACAGAGCCGATGTTCAAGAAAACACATCCATGTCTCAAGCCATCTCTACTTTCTGTTTGATAAAATGACTTCAAATGAAAGAATCTTGGTGTATTTCCAGAGCGGTGATGAAACATTGAGAAAAGCAGAATTCACTGAGGTAATTAAAGAGCTCTAGATAAGAGGGAATATTTGGTGATAATTAGGGATAATTTTTGTTAAATTAATAATCCTGCATAAAAAACGTGTTGTGACCCCTCATCTGAACCGTCTCAACGAGACAGTTCAGATGAGGGGTCACAACATATGGTTTCAATGACAATTAAGAAAAATTATCCCACAATTATCATCAGATACCCCTCTTATCTACAGCTCTGTAAATAGTATAGAAAGACTGGTACATTAAAATGGAATGACTGTTTGAAGAAAAGCTACAGAGTCACAGAAGACATTGAGGCACCTGGATAGCTCATTTGATTGCAAAGATGTCTCAGGATGCAGGATAGCTCAGTTCAGAATTAGAATTGTTTACTGGTAATACCTCCAAGGACAATCATCAGGACCTGTTATTAGGGAAGCTAGTCTCCAGCCCTTACAATAAAACTAAACTTATTAACTGAATCCTTAGCACACTGGCACACTCAGCAGCAGAAATGAGGGAATCTTGGGAAACCAAATCTCAAATAGTCTGGCAAGTCTGGGGGAAGAAACTGGAATTGTTGGTAGCAAGGTTTTTCTGGCCCCTGGGGACATACCTCTGCCATGCAGGATTCCTGCTAGATGCATTGGTGCTGACAAGTGTGAATGGTTGACTTTTCCCTTCAGGGTTGTTGTGGTTTTACAGAGTATTTCATATAGTCCTGAACACATGACGTTACCAGTTCCACTTCCCTTCACTCTTACAAGAGTAGCATAGTGGATCCCAGCTAAGGATCAGATAGTACAGGACTAAGTATTTCCCTTCCCTAGAGCAGTTATATTCTTCTTCTTCAAGTTATAGAGCTGCGATCTTAGACTGTATCCAGCTCTGTGGGGCTAGGTATGGTGATGGTAATCAGCATTCCCCAAAGACTATTTACAGAACTGTCGCTGGTGCTCAGGTATCCATCTGTGGGTATAATCCACTAACTAGACCATGCTGCATTTTATATGCATCCCGAGTCTATCCAGTCTGCGCCAGTCCTCAGGACTTTCCCACTGTTTTTAAAGGCTGTCTGTCAGTGTGTGTTTTTTTGGGTTTTTTTTTTGTCTTTTTTGTATTTCAGTATAGGCTTAGGCAAGTGACTTCCCTTATGAAAATCCAGAAATACAGATCCCTTCAATGATTGGGTATTTGACCAAATAAATATCATGAAATTATACTGGTGTTATGGCAATAACATTGATAACTTTCAATATGTATGTATTCGTAATTTTCTGTCAAAAAACTGATAAAACTCACTTTTATATATGGTTATATGGGAAATGAAAGTTGGTTAAATCATAACTGAACAGAAAGTTGTCTCCTGTAGCTGATGAAATTGATTTTCATATTATTTTTTTCTTTCTTTTTCAGTCCTGTATTTTTATGAAAACAGTATAGGCCCTGATCATAAGCCATATTATGAGAAGAGAAATAGAAAAAAATCCCAGAAGAGGCTTCTGAACTTGCTCATATTGCTGAAATTCTTGTTTCATATTTCAGTGTATTGCTGATAAATTCTCGTCAACTAAAGGTGATCTCACAACTAGTATTCAGCTAAAGCTGCAAGACAAGAAACTGCTTATATCTAAACCTACAAGCCAACAAGATGCTATAAAACTTAAGGTAAACTGCAGACAGCTCAATATTATATATGAGCCATGACACATGAAAACCAAAAATGTGGTTGTGTGCCCAGCGCAGACTCAGATCAGCCTGGGCATATGCCCAGTCTGATCAGAGTCTTTGCTGTCCCCATGGTGGTAGCTTAGACCCCTAGCTGCCCTTTGGGCACCTAACAAGGAGTCTGATCATATGGGGCAGATGCCCAGGCTGATCTGAGTATGGGCTGGGCGCACAACCACATTGTTGGTGTTGTCGTGTCACGGCTCATATGTACAATGTCCCAGACAAGACAAAACCAACAAAGTGGCATCTGCCCAGTCTGATCAGAACCTTTGCTGTCCGCATAGAGCTAGCTTAGACCCTTAGCTACCCTTCAAGCACCCAGGGAAGACTCTGATCAGACTGAGCAGCTGCCCAGGCTGATCAGAGTCTTCCCTGGGTGCATATTCTACTTTGTTGGTTTTGTCATGTTGCCACTCATATGTACAGTGTTCCAGATAAGAAGGGGTGACAGAAATAATTTAGGGATAAGTTTTCCATATTTATCCATAAAAATAATGTTTTAACTCCTCGTTTGAAGCATCACAACAAGGCCATTCTAATGCGAGGTGACAAGGTATGTTTCATTGAGAAATCTCAGAATTCTTGAAGTCTGTAAGATAAGGGAAGTTAATGATAACAAGCCAAGAATAATTTCTATTTATTATAGTGGTGGGGTATTGTGTTTTCTTGTTGGCATCAGTGTCTCTGTCAGCAGCACAGGCACTCGTTTCATGCAATGTGAGCCACTCATACCCTATACACTATCCCATGATAGTGATAGTGATATAGGGGGTGGGCTTTTTTCTATGAAACAAGTGCCTGTGCCCCTTTTGTACAATGCAATGCCCCTGGGGCATTTACAAGGATTGATATGGTGTACATGTATCTGTCTTGTAAAATGCATTTTTATTTTTGTGAATGTTTTGGAAGTGAAAAACATCTGTCTTATAACAGAAAAATATTTTTAGTATTACATGTATTTCTTTGCAAAGCATCCTGGGTTTTGTCCAATCCACCACATAACAAAGGCTGTAATCAATGGACTGCCTGAGGGGACAATAAACAGAGGAATAGATGTTGGTGCGGCAGTGATCCTGGAGTCTGGGGATGGCAAAATACTACTCACGAGAAGGGGAGATCACTTACATACATTTCCGGGTATATGGGTGCCACCAGGTTGGTTTAAACAGTATTTTATTCAGTTAAGCTACATACTTATATACAAATACAGATCATTTCAATGTAGGATCTGACGGTAAGCGCAATGCTTGTATGATAGTCATCTCCTATGTATAATAGTCATCTCCTAGTATAATAGTCATCTGCCACCAGGTTAGTTATCTACCTTTAATTCACGGTGGATGATCACATGTTTTTTCATGTCACACAAAAAGGGGAAATCACGCCGAAATGACCTCAGGTCATTTTGCTGTGATTTCACTCTTTTCTTACTGCTTCTTGTGATAGTTTTCATGACAACTTCTTTATTTCCAAAAGCAGTATAGAATATAATGCAAAGAATATGCACTTTTGAGTACTTTAAGATTTTACTGAGAGTTCAGAAGTTTTTGAGTTGTTATCATCCCCCGGTTTTAAGGCAACAATATAACACCAGGGCATTCTTTCGGCTTCGGATATGGGGCAAAGATTATATACAAAAACTAAAAATCCATGATAAAAGCCTAAATATTGTCTTAAAAGTATTCATGATTATGCACTGTCTGCTCTGCAGTTCATAAGAATGCATACAGAAAGAATGAAAAATTATGAGGAAAAAGTGGAAGGTTTTTTATGGTGTTTTTTTTCCTTTTCAAATGTTGAAAGAAACACATGACCATCTATCCTATTATACTTGTAGCTTGTAAAGTTGTGTGATTACTTCAGTGTTCTTTTTTTTAAATGCTTGATTTATATGAACGAAGAAAAAAACTGAGTGCAGGTCTGAACATTTCAGTGTACATGTAAGTTGAATTTTAACCACTGCATTGAATTTGATTTAAATGTATTCTGTTCACTATTAATGGCAAATAGATGTTTTAAAAACTGTCTCTAATGATGGCCCCACTAAAAGCGAGTCCAGATTCCACCAATATTGGCCTCAGACCACCAAAATTGTCTTAGAAATGCTATTTATAGGACTTGGAAATTGCAGTGCCCCTGAGGCCTTTATTAGAAGATATATGGTAGGCTGGTATGCATCTTTGGTGTTTAACCATGCATTTTGACCCCATCATTTTTGTCTACCATCCCAAAAATTTAGGTCCATCTTCTAAGATGGATCTAGATACTTGGGGTTGTTTTTGAGGGTGGAAAATCTCTTATAACTGCGGAAATACAGCGCTTTCATTCAAATAAGCTTTAAGATGAATGGCTATACTTTCAGGGGAAGCAACTTTTTTATTTCAGTTTTGCCTTCCTTCTCAGTAAGGGTCAACTCTTCAAGGAAAGAATTTGCACCCATAGGGAGCAAATTCTTTACTTTAAGAGTAGATCTCCTGTCTAAAAGCTTATCTTTTCAAGGGAGACAAACACACCGCATATACACCATAATTTAATAACAGCTTTTGACCTGTACAAATAATTTTCTAATTTCAGGAGGCCATTTAGAAGCAAATGAAACTGTAAGTAAGTTCTACAGCAATAATTCTACTATATTGATTTTATTAAATGCCCACGAGGACTAAATCGTAGCTAATCAACACTTGTCCATTTTTGAAGTTGTAAGAATTCAGTTACTCATATCGGAAGATTCTATGCTTCAAACTATGTACAGTAGAACTTCAATGGCTCAAACAGGCTTTGGATCATAAAAATTAGTTCCAGCCAAGGGTAGTTCCAGCCATCCAGGGCTAGTTTCTATATAAACTGACCTCTAGGAACCCAAGAACCAGACAGGGTAAACAACCAATCAGGGTTTGAGCCATGAAAGTTCTACTGTATTTTGCTTTGATAGCGTACCAAGCTTTTGAAAAAAAAGAAAACGAATGGGGGATGGGGGTGATGGTGGGAGGAAAGGGTTGGCATGTAAATTAGACTGACGACATTTAATAGAATTAATAAGGTATGCCTTGGGGCACCTAACAGAATTCTGCCTATAAGTGGACACACAGTGCCAGGTGTGTGGAACTATGAACACATCCCCCTGAGCCACCTGGGGAACATTGTTACCAGAATTTAAACAACATCAACAACAATTCTGCCTACCTTTTATAATGGGCTTTTACCATCTTTAAGGTGTATGGGCATACTCTCAGGGAAAGCAACTTTGCCATTTTCTAATTGCCTCCCTTGTCAGTGAGGATCAGCTCTAAAAGGACAGAATTTGATTCTCTATTAAGGGCTTTCTAAAAGGGCTACATCATCAAAGGAAGCCAACAGGAAGTAGGAAAAGTGTCTTCCTTTGAAAAAGAAGGAAGAAAAGCACGATTTTTTTTTTGGACTAGTTACATAATAATTGTAGTCATAAACATGTTTCCTTAATGGTTATGAGGTGTAGATCATAGAAGAAAAATTGTATTGGGTGTCACTGTTTGGCATCATGAGGCTTTGATTATTGAAGCTGTACTGAGTGAGTGCATGATCCTGAGGGACAGATTTTTATGTCCAAATCTGACACTTCTGACAAATTCTTTTTCATGCATACATTTTTGTGCCCCCAACTTCGGAGAAGTTGATGAGGCATATTGGTTTGGGCCTGTCCGTCCGTCTGTCCGTCCATCCGTCTGTCCGTAACACTTTTTGGCAGTTGGGAAACTCAAGAACTGCTTATGCTAGGATCTTGAAATTTTATGTGTGGCATGTACTTGAAAAATAAGCGGACCCGTATTTTTTCTTTTTTCCCCCGGTCATGTATTTCCAGAGTTATGCCCCTTTTTCAACTTAGTCTATGGAACCTTGTGAACAAAATATCTCAAGGACCCCTGATGCTAGGATCATGATTTTTTGCAGGATGACATTGATCAAGGTGTAGATGGCCTGATTAACTTTTGGAAAAAAATCGTGAATTTTTGACTGAGCTATGCCCCTTTTTTGACTTAGTGCATTGTAAGCCTATGGAACCTTGTGAACAAAATATCTCAAGAACCCCAAAATATCTCAAGAACCCCTGATGGATCATGATTTTTTGCAGGAAGATATTGCCCAAGGTGTCAATGACCTGATTAACTTTTGAAATAAATTTGTGAATTTTTGACTGAGTTATGCCCCTTTTTTGAGTTAGTGCATTGTAAGCCTATGGAACCTTGTGAACAAAATAGCTTGAGAACCCCTGATGCTATGATCATGATTTTTTTGCAGGAAGACATTGCCTGAGGTGTAGATGACCTGATTAAGTTTTGAAAAATGCTGGTGAATTTTTGACTGAGTTATTCCCCTTTTTCAACTTAGTGCATTGAAGCCAATGGTACAAAGGTATCCTTACATACCTTCAAGAACTGGAACAGATAGGAACTTGAAATCTAGTATGCTGCATGAATATGAAAAATTACCAAACCCGTATATTTTTTCCTCTGCCAGTCTCGTCATTTAGGAGTTATGCCCCTGTTTTGACTGTCATTTTATATACGAACAACCTTGTGAACAAAATATCTGAAGAACCGCATAAGCTAGGGTCCTGATACTTGGCATACAGTTACAGACTAGGGTGCACATGACCTGATTAACTTTTGAGCATATTTCATAATTTTTTGGTTGAGTTATTTCCCTTTTTTGGACATAGGCATTTTGTATAGGAACAAGCTTGTGAACAAAATATCTGAAGAACCGCATAAGCTAGGATCCTTATATTTCATTGGCATGCAGGTTAGGACCAAGGTATAGATGACCTTATTAACTTTAGAGCCCACTTTTTAAATTTTTGACAGAATTTTTCCCATTTTCGGACATAGGCATTTTGTATACAAAGAAGCTATATGAATAACTTTGTGAACAAAATATCTGAAGAACCTCTAAACTATGTTCCTTATATTTGGCGTACAGTTACAGGCTATGATGTAGATGAAACAATTAAACCCCTTTCTGACTTAAACATTATGGGGTGAGCCTTCTTTAGAGGCAAGCATATGGGTGGGGGCATAGTGTTTCATAAACACATTTTCTAGTTTATTTACAGTGTTTGATATTAAAGGTAGAACTTGTTAAAATGCATAATTTTAGTGTTTGTGAGGTTTCTAATTAAATTTGAAAGAAATCAACACTTTCAATAGCCAATTGTTTTAAAAGCACTGCCAGGGGTATGTGTGAGCCCTTGCTTGTTCACCCTTTGCTTTAGCTTCCTGTTCAGAAGTCTAATATATCAATCCTATTAAACGCCCTGGGGGCATTGCATTTTGCGAAAGGAAGGCGTTATTAGGGGCCTAAATTGTAGTAAATCAGCCACTGTCAAAATACCTCTAATCGACAGTATGAATGTGAATGGGTATAATTTCAGAGGGAGTACTTAACTCTAATATTTTTTGCCTCATCAGTAGGAGTGGAGTCTACTCTTTAAAGGAAAGAATTTGCTCTTCTAGGAGCAAATTCTTTCCTTTAAGAGTAGACCCCATTTCAAACAGCTACCTCATCCAGAGAAGTAAATAGGAATTCATGCAAGTTAATATAACATTATTTTCGGAAAAGAAGCAGGGACGTTTATTTGAGCAGGGACGTTTAATAGGATTAATATGGTATTTTCAGCTTGCTGAGGCTGGTCTACGAGAACTGGAAGAGGAAACAGGGCTACATCTCACTACAGATATGTGTGAACAGGGTAAAGTGGCACCTTTAGCTGTTTGGGAGGTAGGTTGAAAATTGCAACAACAAAAAAAGTGTTCATTTTCTTTAAATTCTCCCAACCATTCTTCTTCTTCTTGTGAATAATTCAGCCAAGAATGTTGATTGCAACATGCATCTATGCATTTCTTTTCTATGCTTTAATTGCTTTTAAATGAAGGAGCAGCACCATCAAACATTTAAGGAAACACAGTCTGACATTAGAATGATTGGGTAAGACATCAGAAATTGACATCAACACTAAATAAAACAGTGACTTGTTGCAGAAAAAAACACTAATTTTCCAATTCCATTTTTGGTACATTGTTTTAAATAGTACATCACGTATATATTCTAAAAACTGGGACACTCAAAAAATTACCGTAATTGTCCTAAAAATGGAACAGTTTGGATTTACAAAGCAATAATGCATCCAAAAGATGCAGATGGAATAGCAAACAGTTTAGACCCTGATCAGACTGCTCCTTTGCAGTCTGATCTGGGTCTGCACTGTTTGCTCAGACCTATCTGTCCCAATACTTAGAACTTTTACGGTATTTATTGCTTTCTAGTCAGTGTATCCACCGAAGCTCAGCCTCGGACAACCAAAGCGCCACCATGCAGTGGTATATCTACACGCCAAACTTAACAGAGATATCACATCAGACTCCCTGACTCCTAAAGTGAAGATTGACCCTGGTGAAGTTGGAGCATGTGCTTGGTTTGACATTGAGAAGGTCAAGGCCATTGTTTCTGTAGTTGAAGGTGAAGGTCAAAATACTCAGGGAATCTTAGAAAAACACTTAAATGAGAAAATTAGGTAAGTTTCCAGTGACATCTCAGTAAAACAAAATTTATGATCATTAAATGGACAATTTTTCTGCCCAAAATGATATTGAGTACAGTTATCCCCCAGTATACATGCTGGTTAGAATTACCGTAGAAGGGCGTGTACAACCCGCATTTGCATATAACCCACACTTAGATTTTGGAGGAAATTTTGGGGAAAAAAAAGTATTTCTGGTGTATTAACCGCATCTACAAAGCCCGATTTTACCAAGGTTTGAAAAACACTATAAAAGTTGCAAAACTATACGTTTTTGTCTGAACAGCAGTGTTTTTTGTCATTGGTACCGGTACTTTTTTTCCCCGCGCACGCCCGCCCGCGTTCTTGCACGCGCCGTCATATATACCGGTACATTCAGAGTACATGACATAAAAGCTGTAACATAGTTTATTGCTGTATTAACAGTTTTTTTTCATTTTTCTAATTCCTTAAAGCTACTGAAAAGATCGTTTACAAAATCAAACCCATAAATTCATATTTCACACCTGACGCACCTGACCTAATGGCGGTACTTTGATCGACCACTGGAAAAAATATATTATCGCTTGACCGTACGGCATGAAAAGATCAATAAAATTTGATTAGCTTAAAGACTTTGACAATTGCACAATCAGTGATAATAAGCGTTAATTGAGTAGTTTAAGAATTTACATGGTGTGATTGGCTTTGCAAGATAAAGTAACTATCGGAAAAACAAAGATCAGCCTGCGCATGTTCTCTGTGAACTTGGACTTCCTGTTCGCATGTAAGGAATCCTGGGGACTCTATCTAGTAAAAATTTGATGACGCTGTTTGGCAAGCACATTTGCGCAGGCTTGATGTATATCCTCTATACGCACATGGCATACGGTCTCTTATCGCCCAGACACATCTTAAATGGACTCTTCCATTTTGGTATAAAGATTTGTCAAATTAGCCGATTCCGGATTCGGATGTACGAGAGAGATAGGTTACGAAGGGGAACTGTTCCGCATCCAATTCGGCATCAGCTTTGCAATATACCCGAATTCGTTTCACAAATTATACCGCAACCAGTCTGGGCTAAAAATAGATTGATTGACAGGAAGGGCGCGTGACTTGGTAAAACTTTCGACGTATTTGAAAACGTGTTGAAAATCTATTTTGCTGTTTCTAAAGATGAAAATTGACTTTGATAGTTTGATCAGCCGTACAAACGTGCATTGGCTTATAGGTAATATAACTTATATGGGCTACACTTCTCTTGATTGACCGTTGCAAGCTATCGAGAGATGAAAACACCAACTCGATGTTTCAAACAGTGAATTTCTCCGAGAGAATCTTCGAAAATATTCCCTCAAAAAACTTGTTCTGCTGTACAACCCGCACCGCTGTTTCAGTCGTAAAATCTGAGGCATAATTCTGCGGGTAGTACATGCCTTTCTACGGTATATTTAAGAAGTATTTTCTATTTACCCGTGAATTATCGCTAATTAGCACATGTTGTTAGAGGGCAAATTCGAGACAGCAAAGCTGGAGTAAATTGTTATTCGAATCTGCCCAACAACACAAAATTAGCTATAATTTACCGGTAAGGAAAAATTATTTTGATTCTAGCATTATGTTGAATGATTATGCAAGGATATTGCAACGTTTTCCGAAGGATTATATTGAGGTAAACCTCAACAGAAGTAAATATTCTATCGAGGCACAAAACTTGCACCCTGCTCCATTACCAATGTGATTTATTACAATTTCACACAACGCCTTTTCCTATACCATCAATGGGAAAACCATCAACATCATGTTAGAATTAAGAAATAGATCAGCTCTATCAGTGATTTGTCAAGAAGTGAATCAGTGTTTGGATGTCAGTTCTAAAGTTGATCTTATCATGAGCAGGGAGTACAAGTCATATTGCAACTGACCAAAAAATGATGATTTGTTTCTTAATAAATCACTTTCCCTGCCAAACTTCCCTTATGTGCTTAAGTATTGGGACACCTAAAATAATAAATTTTCCATTTGTCCCAAATGGAAAATTCATTATTTTTAGGTGTCCCAATATATACTCACATTACGGTATTTTGACTCTGACATATAAAATCTCAGAAAAATGTATGAATTTTCTTAAAATGTAACATGAAAATAATCTCACCACTTTCGGAAGTTTTGTGATAGTTCCATCAGTTCTTTTACTTCAAAGTAAAAAGTGTGCACTAATATTCCTTATCTACATTCAAGTCAAATACCAACTTTATATTTTGGCAGATTACCAAAATTAGTTTCTCAGTATTAAGATGGGAGCAGCCTCATCTGGATCTGCACTTTTTGTTTTCTCAATATTATGTAGCTTGGACAAAACATTTTTTGAAAGTTTGCAGACGTAAATTTTGTTGTCTGCTTTTTGGTGCTTTGAGTGTTACTATGAATTTCTATGATGAATAGTGACCATTGTTCATGGTACAAATCGTTTATACTCATGCTCTGTCCTATGAATTTTCAGTGCATTGGTTTTAACAGAAGACAAGAAGCAAATTAAGAGTGACCTCCCTTTCTGTGATCTTCTAAAAGCATCAGGAGATACAAAAGACCAAAAAGGACGAGTTAGCACTGGAACAAAATTTGCATTGGAAGAATGGCTTACTCTACAAAGTTGATAGTGATTTTATTTCTTAGTTTCTTGTTTAATTTATATGGCTGTAGTTTTAAAAAGTGAATGGGTACACTTTCAGGGGAAGCAACTCTACCATTTCCTTTTTTGCCTGCCTTTTCAGTGGAGGGCATCTCTTAAAGGAAAGAATTTTCTCATCCATGAGCAAATTCCTTTATGAATAGGCCGTACTTTGGAAGGGCCTCATCCACCAGGGAAGTCACAAAAGTTGTTTCCCTTCGAAAAAAAGTGGGAAAATAGGAAAGTGTACCCATACACCTTGAAAAGAAACTCTGAAAAGAAACTTATGGCAGCTAAAAACTGCAAATACTGTACTCAGATGGCAGTTTTTGCTGTTCACATTTTCAGTGTATAAGACTTTAAGGTTCTTTTGCATTGATAAGCAAAGTCTTTGATCAAGTCTCAACGCATTCTTTGCAAACAGCCTTTATTCTAATCAGAGTCCACTTTATTACCAGTAATGAAAGAGGTGAAGACCACTGATTTAGACTTACTAATGGCTTGCTACAGCAGCCAGTTAAGTCACAGAGATGGAAGCCTGAGTTTGTTTTTGACCATGCATCTTACAGTCATAGCTAATTGCAAGAGAAATGTTTGACGATAACTGAGATTTTAGCCATAAAATCGTACTGCCCTACCTCATTATGCTGTGGTCACTTATTAGAATTGCCTTGATGATGCACAAGGGTGTAACTGCTTATACGCAAATAAGCAGGTGCGTAATGAAATTTTGTCAAATTGACAAAATTTCAACATGCACCTGCATATTTGATGATGCTGAAATTTTGTAAACTGGACAAGATTTCCATAGTAACTGCAAACAGACACGACTATATGAAATATCTTAGGGGCTAAACTTAATTCTTGCCCTCTTGAGGTATAAAACATGATGGTGCTTAACATGTAACCACACCTAGTTATGCCCCTGATGCAGTTCTAACAAGTGACCACAGCATGCTTGTGGCAGTTCCAATAAGTGACTCTGGCATGCTTTGTTGAGAAATACAAAAAAAAAAAAAAAAAATATATATATATATATATATATATATATATATATATATATATATATATATATATGAGCCAGTCTCTGTGAAAACTGGGCTTAATGACATAAAAATAAAAAAATAACTAACTGCATCACTGAAAAGTATTAGCTTTTCTAAACATTTCCGGAAAATTTGAGATGGTTACCATTATTCATTACTGAGATATAGACTCTAGAAGCATACAGGTAGTGCAGTTTCTTTGTATGACGTTATTAACGTCATGTACGTATGTTTTGACGTCAACGTCTTTACGTTTGTTGGAACGAGATTTCGATGCTTGTGACACAAAATAACTCGGACAAAAAGTATGTTTGTTCATTTTCAATGTGTATTTCATAGAACACACATGACAATTTGCATAATTTTACATTCTACCTCAAATAATAGGACTTTGTGATAGTATACCATATGTTTTCAAGACTTTGGGGCTACTGTCGAATAAGCGTTGCCATGGCAACATATGTCATATTTATAGCTGGATTTTGTCTGAATTCATTGGCTTTCTGTTATATCTCAACGCCTAGGGTATTTTCATGGAAATAAAGAGAGGTCCGAAAAATCATAGTTCTTAGATATTGAGGGTCAATAACCGGTATCCACTTTATGTGAACTTTATGAAACAAGCAGGAAGTACATTTCATAAGATGCTATCAGATGACCAGTGCTAAGTTATTCAAAACTAACGGCATCTTTAGTTTACAAGACGTCATAGCTTCAAATGTACATGGTGAAAAACTGCCATTCTTTGCTGAAAAAGTTTGAGGAGCTTTTGCAATACTAAAGCCATGTAAATCCATTTTGGGAATTTTTTAAGACATAGACAATTGTCTCACATGCAACAGAGTTGTCATAACAAGACAGCATTGTAACAAGGCAAGCTTTAATTCATATGAGCTGCAACACGACAAAACCAACAATGTGGAATGTGTGCCTAGCAAAAACTCAGCTCAGCCTGGGAATCTGCTCAATCTTTTATGTGCGCTTAAAAGGTAGCTTAGGGTCTAAGCTAGCTCCCTGAACCCAGCAAAGACTCTGATCAGACTGGGCAGTTACCAGGCTGATCTGAGTCTTTGCTGGGCATACATGCCTTTTTGTTGATTTTGTCGTGTCGCGGCTCATATGTAACGCGATTAATACAAAGTCTACCATAACATTTTAAGTGTTGGGACAGGTACGTCTGAACAGTGTAGACCTTGACCAGACTGCTCTGATCAGGGTCTACACTTTAGTTTGCCATTCTTGTAAGATGGATCTACAATTTTGGGGTTTTCTTACAGCTGAATAAATGGAATATATCGGCAATACCAACCCTTATCTGGATCTACGTATACCTTGAAAAACATTGGACATTAACATACAAATTTATAATTGTCAAACAAAATGTGATAAAAGAATCTTGTATGTATGCTGTTAGTTGTGATTACTTTTTGTACAGCTTACCTGTGCAGGGGGATAATACCAATTTTTACTTGAAGTGCTGTCCACAAATGGCCATCCACCGAGCTGATACTACTGTCAGCCATCTTGGTCAGCAGCTATTTATACAGTCCTTTTACTGATTGGCTCGGTCGACAGCACAAATAGGGAAATTGGTATTTACTGATTGTTATAATATCACCTGATGGATATGGATTGGGTGGTGTGAGGGTGGAGGGATAGATAGTTCTACAATGCCGAACGTAATTGGCCCTATTTACATTTCTCGATTATATCAGACATTTTCTATTTTTATTTTTAGTTGGCCCTATGTGCCAGCCAATAAGAAAAACACCTCGACGTCGATTTTAAGGGACTAGAGGGATAGAGTATGTGGTTTACATCCCATTTGTGGATGTTCCACTGTGACTTTGAATTGTGCTGTCATCACCAAATGGATAAATGGATTAATAGTTGTGGAGGAAGGGGCTAGGGTTGGAGGGGTGAAGGGGGTTGCAGTCCTTCTGTGGTTCCCCACTATATGTATTGTCAAATCCTTACCAGATGGATTAATGAATTGGGGGTGTGGGGAGAGGGGTTTGAGGATTGTAGTGGTTTACATTTTTTTGTGGCTGTTTAGCTGTATTTATGCATTGTCATAACATCTTCTGATGAATAAATGTAGTAGGAGATAAAAGAGAGGGAGGAATGGTGGGGATGGGGGGTTGGGGAGGATACATCCCCTTCAACAGTGTTTATTTTGCTCTGTGGCATTAGAACAAGAACTTAGTAGAAAAAGGTGGTGTCTTGTCTGTCAGCGCATGATCACAAAACAGCTGAACCAGAAAACAGGACAAAAGTTAAAGCAGACAACACCACAGAAAATCTAATACCTCTGTCTCACTTCTGCTAGTCACAGGTGAGACAAAAATGAGTGAGATGCTGATGGTGAGATAATCTAAATGAACAGCAACAGAACAAAACCACAAAGTGGCATGTGCACCCAGCTAACACATAGATCAGACTGGGCATATACCAAGCCCAATCTATTTTGTGCGGGTGGAGCTAGCTTAGACTTTGTCTACCCTTTAAGCACACAGTGGAGACTCTGATCAGCCTGGGCAGATGCCCAGGCTGATACGAGTCTTCCCTGGGCACACATGCCACTTTGTTGTTTTTCTCGTGTCACAGCTCAAATGCTAGAAGTAAAGCACAGCCTGAGCTAATCAGAAATGAAAAACCTCCTCCTCTGGACTACAAGTATAGAGCATTAATCACTCAGCCTACAGGACACCCTAGCATCACTCTTAGCCCTTTGAAGTCCAAAAACGAAAATAGTGTTTTTGCAAACAACCTAGATTCAGATGAGGTGGATCATAATGAGCCACTTCATCTGGATCTACACTACTTGCCCTTTACTATTTGAATTTATAATAAAATCTAGCTTGGACAAAACATTTTTTTGAAATTTTGCAGATGTAAATTTTGCCCTGCTTTTTTGGCTTTTTAAGCATTAATTATAAAGATTTTGTTCTGTAAGCACTTCATTTCTATTGGTCAACTAGAAAAACAACACTTCAGTAAAAAGTTTAATATCTTTATTGTATAGTATAAATTAATACGGTATTTTGGTAGATAAAATGGACGGGTGAAAAATGGACAGTTTGATTTATAAACGTGTATCACAAGAGCTAGACATAAATAAACAACACACAGAACAAAACTTAAACATGTAAACGGTTAGAATGTATGATGAGCTGCCACATTTGAAAACACACCAAATGGCATGTGGAAACTGCAATTGCTGAGTCTAACAAGTGCATTACCGGTATTGCAGTCTGATCAGTCTTCTCTACTGCATATTTTACTGAACACTCAGATATGCAGTGTATGTAGGTGATCAGGGTCCTAGGTAATAAAACTTGAGTATAATCTCAAACTCAAAATAAAGCACACTGATTGGCTGCTTCCGAGCATGTGCTCGGAAGTAGCCAATCAGTGTGCTTTATTTTGAGTTTGAGAATGTACTCAAGTTTTACAATCTCTGGGCCAGGGCCGAGTTGTTCAAAGTATCTTTGGCTTAACCCATTAATGACAAATGAATTCTACTACCCTTATGAAATGACAGAGTCCATTCATCATTTTAGGGGTGTCTGATAAATTTTCACTGTTGATTCTTTTACAGAAATGCTTTAATTTTAAACAAACGGTGGAGACCCTGATCAGACGCCGCATAATGCGGCATCTGATCTGGGTCTGCACTGTTTGCCTGTGTCCCATTTATGAGACGCTAGGAATGAATGGGTTAATAAAGCCATAAGTCAAGGATCGGTTAACTCTTTTAGTACACACAAAATCAAGTATGCTAATATTTTTTAGTCAAAAGATGTGTGGAGCTTTTAAAAGCACTCACATTTCTTCCCACAAAAGTGGCATTGCTTTTTGCTTACGATGCATTTGGAACTGTAAAATCTTAACAACACTGTGAGTTTTGTTTTTTGAACAACTGGGCCAAGAGTTCAAAGGCGCTATGGGAAACGTTCTTACCCATTTCATAATGGCAACAAAATCAGACGGCATTTTGATTTCAACAAGTACACCTTCTGACAGGGTGATGCTCTGACCAGACTGCACACAAATTGCTAGTGGATTTCATCAAGTTTGCATATGCCAAGACTCAAGTTTCTCTCAGGACATGGCTTATCAGCCAGTTAGCGTATTTTCCCATGGGGCAGCTCATGCAACGGACCCAGCAGGGATTGAAAGTTTCAGCAAAAATGCTTCAAGAATTTGTCTTTTAGTAAAATTTACAGTTACTGTAACACTAGAAATTTTGTTAAATTCTTTTAATTTGCTTGAGGTGAAAATTTTGCAAAATAGTACCGTACACTTCTTCCAGGCCGCGAGGTCATAAAACTTTTTTCGTGCTCAACTCAGCTGAGCCTGAAATTTTCTCTGCTGATAAATATGAAAATGCCAACTAATGTTGGCATTTTCATATTTATAAGCAGAGAAAAAACTAATGCTGGCATTTTCATATTTTTTTTTTTTTTTCATATTTTTAAGCAGAGAAAATTTGATACTCAGCTCAACTGAGCAAGAAAACAACTGCACTTATCAGAAATTTGCTTTTATAATCAGGTAAATTTGATGCTCGCTGAGTTGAGCATGAAAAAAGTTTCATAACCTCCAGACCAGGACGCAATATTTAACTCCTCTTTTTGAAGCTCCAACACTCTCCAAATTAGCAAGCAGAATATTTTATTAGGGAAAGTTGGCAAGTTCAAGATCACATATTGAGACATTAATATTTATCACTGGATATTCTAATGGAAATAAAATGTGTATAAATATATCACAAAGCACACAAAATATATCACAAACTAAAATGTATCACATACACGGAGAATGTAAAATTGTATAAATGCATAGGGAATGTTTGAAGTATAAAACACAACATATCTACTGGACTTCTTAAAAATATTTGAGCCTCAACACAACAAAACCAACCAAATGGCATGTGCACCACGCAAAGACTCAGATCATTCTGGGCAACTGCCCAGTTTGATCAGCATCTTTGCTGTGTGCTTAAAGGGTATAGCTGAGGGTCTGTGTGACCGCCATGTCGACAGCAAAGACTGTGAAAAGACTGGGCAGAAGCCCAGGCTAATCTGAGTCTTTGCTGGGTGCACATGCCACTTTGTTGGTGTTGTTGTGTCGCAGCTCATTTTTATGAGACAGATACATACTCACAATACTGGTTATTCGTAAATGTTAAATACATTTGTTGCTGTTACGTACAAAAATGGTATCTACATTTGAATTCTGATGTGGTACGTGAAAGTGCAGAAAAATAACCAGTTGTACAGTATTTGAGACAGTTACTTTCGATTTGCATAATAAGGGTTCTATTTTTTTTTTATAACCAAAGCCCCTGATAAGCAGGATTTATGGGATGAAGGTGAATGGGGTATACCTCTATGTTTTTATGCCCTTTTACAAAGGGGAACAACTATTGTGACTTCCCTGTTTGCTTACCGGGACAACTTGGCTTTTTCAAAATGAGATCTACTCATAAAGGGAAGAATTTGCTCCAAGAGATGCAAATTCTTCTTTAAAAATGAAAAAGGCAGAGTTGCTTTCCCAGAAAATCTACCCATTCACCCTAAAAGTTCTGGGCCCAGTTGTTCAAAGCATCGTTAGCCTAATGAGCTTGTTCAGGGGTCAACTCGTTAAGTGTTCTGTGACTTTATTGCCAAATACACTGATATTTTTGTTGAAAATATATGAGAAGCTTTTGCATTTTCACATATTTTCAACAAAAAATATTGGTGTATTTGAGATATTAACGTTTGAAATTTTAACATCACACTAACTAACGACGTCGTTAGTTTTGAACAACCGGGCCCAGATCATTAGATCATAAGAAGCTCTGTGTTTAAACGCAACTATCAACATGGCAAGAGGTAGTAACAAACATCCAACATTGTCCTCAGATTTGGTATAAAAATCAGTTTAATGAATAGTAAGTAATGGGCACAGCCGTATTCAGCAGTGGTTTTGGCAGACGTTTGGGAAGAGATAGGATCACAGGACCCAGTTCTGTTTTACAATTTGCCATAGCATATATGGCATGTGGTAAAACTAGACTGGCACATATGACCAGGATCGAGACTAAACAAGTAAAGTGGTGATAGTGCAGCAATTAAATTATTTTCATGCACAATGTTGTATGTTCACACGAATGGAATAAATATTGTATTTCACTCTTGAGTATTTTTTAAATGACACAGGATATTTACAATAGATAATGGGTTAACTAACACACTAGCTAAACGACCTGAGGTAAGTTAGTAATGCACATCTAGTGTCTCTTAACCCTTAAAGCGCCAAAAAGCAGACGACAAAATTTACGTCTGCTGAATTTCAAAAAAGTTTCGGCAAAAAAGTGCCAAAACGCAGACGACAAAATTTACGTCTGCTGAATTTCAAAAAGTCGCAACCAAGCTCTATCGTTTTGAGAATTCAAAGACTAGGGAAAATAGTGTAGACCCAGATGAGGCAGCTCATCTGGATCCACACTGTTTTCAAATTCAACTGTGTTCATTTCTGGTGTTTTAAGGGTTTAAATATTTCGAACAATAGCTATTTTGATTATTGGTAGTATATGGATAATTTTCTTAGTCATAAAGATATAAATATCAATGATTGCATAGTTTAAACTTGTCACTTGTTAAAGGTGGATATTCAAGCTAATTTGGCAAATCATTTGTCAAAGACTGAATATGGCAATATGGTTCACTACCTCCAAACAAGCAGCGAAGGGAGAGGGATGGAGTTCGCTTTTCGTATGCTGTGCCCAAGGTACAGTGGGCCTCTAACCCCAACTTCCCATATGGCCACAAGGCTATGAGAATCCTTTACTTTTCTTAACATAAGGTAAAAGATATTGCACCTGCCTTAGCTGAAATACCCACCTTCAAGTCAGACTCTTAACTAAAACACCACAGTCCAAACTATTACACAAAAATATTGCAGCTAATATCATGAATACTACAGGAAGAACACTAAATTTCCAACAACACATAGGGCTTAACAGTTTACAACCAAAATATTACCCTGTCTTAACTAAGCTAAGGTCCAAATGGCAGAGAGGCCAAAATCTTGAAAACGGAAACAAGCATTTTGATTATTCTTGCACAAAACATACATTGCTTGACTTCTAATTAGATTAAATCAGACATGGATAGCAATTAAGACTTTACAAATCAGTAATAGGATGAAATGAATGCTTTGGTTCACGAAAGTTTTGATATACAATAGTTTGTTTTGAAAACACTTAGCACCAGTGAATAATGCAAGATTCTTCTTCTATGGAAATTTTCTTTGCCTACCTGACATCTGAACTTTGCCAACAAAAATCGAATTCAGATTCTACTTTAACTAATTATTGCTAATTTCACAAAATTGTCACATGATCAGTATCTACAACTATCTTCTAAACCACTGTGCCAAAGAGACTTTGCCAAACTCAAATTGAAAAAGTAAATTTAACTATTCATGGTCAATTTGGTTATTTAAATTTTTGTGAGTATCCTTTAACTCATAAACTTTAACTGGGTTCGAGGTTATAAAATTTGAGAATAATCTCAAACTCAAAATAAAGCACACTGATTGGCTGCTTCCGGAAGCAGCCAATCAGTGTGCTTTATTTTGAGTTTGAGAATGTACTCAAGTTTTATAACCTTGTGGCCTGATTCACCTAGTTTAGATAAACCTTGTTAATTCCTAAACACGAATATAAACTACAAAACTTTGCACTTGATGGCAGACAGAAATGGAACACAATTTTATGGTTTTAACATAGAGCTCAAGATAAGCCAAATATTGGGGAACAAATTTTATTTATAATCATATTTGTTGTTTTGTTTCTGTATCCATTTTCTTTTTCTTTCTTTTTAACTTATTTAATTTTTTTGTATCATTATTTGTTTATTTTTGGTTTCTATTATATGGATATTTTGTCTGTTTGATTATAATAATTACTAATTTCCACAAAAACATATGTATATCTAGTTCCAGTTGTTCTAAAATCTAAAAAGCCATTAGCCAGTCACGTTAAATTATATCTATGCAAAAACACTGTATTTTTTGCTGTTCAAAATAAGTGAAGTTTGCACTGCAAAAGCTCCTGATGTTCTGTCGGCAAAAATATCAACACTTGGCTTTGTGTGTCCTAGAAGACTTTATAAATTCTTGACTATCTTCATTGAGTGAAAAATGCTTAGAACAACTCAGCTATGATTGGAAGGAAATCCCATAACTTATGCTTTTACTGAGAAACAATAAAGTCCAGTTTAAATGCACATAAAAATGTAATGCAATGTCTGATCTGAATACAGTGAAAATTTGCAACAGTATATCCAGCGATATAATGTAAGAAATCCCACGTCATGATGAAAGCTTGCTTCTAATTGGTTTACTTCTGGTTTTAGGTTGCTGAATGAGCTTGATGTGGATACAAAGAGGTGCTCTTTAAAGGTGAAAATATGAAACAGTGCATCAGAATTGATAACAGATAACTGTATTGAAAACTGTTGTTTTGGGAGGTAAATTGTCTGTTTTATGGTCGCAAATTGGGTTTTACGGTTCTACTAGTGTGTCACTGTAAAACGAAATATGCGACCATGAACCCCAAAATTTACATCACCACCAACAATTTACCTACCCAAAGGACAATTTTGAGTACAGTTATCCCCTAATTTTTTGTCCCCACAAACTTTGTTATATCTTGAGCTCCAGGTATAAAACATTTTTTGTGATTTTTGCTACTAATATTTGGCCTCAGCAGGCCGTACTTGGCTAGTATACTGTGAAAATGGCATGGGAGGTAGACTTGCTATAGAAAGGTCATCACTAGCGTATGAGTTGTCGGGTGAATCTGGTCTGTTTGGGCTCTGATAACCCCGGTTAGGGTTGCCATGAACCCTGGAGTTGTTAATATCATCATAGCCCCCTGCAGCCAAAAGGGCCTGGGCTTGAGTCTGCGAACGGGCAATTATTGCGTTGATGGCTTCCATTCTGTTCTTGTATTTCCTGAAAGAGAGAATTAAAAATCATATGGCAGCTGTGTCATATAAACGTCATCTAATTAAAGTGAAAAACAACAACAGAACCAAATTAAACACCATTTCTTAATAGATGAAGCTACAATCAGATTCATACTTGAAGATCACTGTCAGAATATTTTCTAAAATATTTATTTCCATAGATGAACCTACACTGGGCTGACGATGTTCATACATCACTCTACAACACTCTTTCACATGAAGTAACCCATAAGGGACATCACAGACAATTCAGGTAGTTGATTGACCAACCCAACGCTCGACATATGTCATAGCGATGGATGTTGAATGTCGTAACCAAACAAGTTGGTTAATTACTAGTCTCCATCCTTTCATTGGCATTAAATTAGTAAAAACTTCACCATTAAGTAACAAAATTGATGTGAAAACATTGCATAAATATAATATAAAAGATAAATTTCATTTTTCGGAAATTCATGGAAGTTTGAACACAATGGGTTCCGTGCAAAGTTTACGTGACGCCCTTTGGGCTTCACTTACTCTGCATGTAACCCATTGTGTTCATACCTCCATGAACATCTTGAATGAATTATTAAGCTTTTCAGTAATATAATCCACAATGTTATCTGATCAAAATGTTGACAGAAAAGTATTAAAATAAAAAAATCAATATAAAACGTAACTACATGTATGCATAAGAGTTTCACACACATGATACTAAAGCAAGGGCCTACTGACTGTCTGTTTGTATTTCCCTCAAAATTGAAAATTGACTTGGATATGTGTTTTTTCTAGTGATGTAACAACTGCAAAATTTGTTAGAAGACAAAGAATGATCAACACAAACAAAGGTGACGTAAAAAAGACATTCACACAAAACACTTCCCAGCAATCTGTTGATGGTCAAATAAGAAATAAACGCACCTGCTTCATTTTGTAAAATGAGATATTTCAGTCTGCAGACTTTTATTGCAATTTTAAAAAGAACACACTTATTTGTGACACTTAATCAAAATTTTAACATTTGTATTTGTATTTTAACTTTGCTATTCTGCAAGTTTAAAATTTGCAAATTTGAATCCTCTTATTATGATACCCATTATACATTAGTTACGAGTGATTTTCAAGACGAATATATGTGGTGTACATGTAGTGACTGCTTATTTCCACAAAGTTAGTAGGTTACCTTTGCCCTTGCCTACCACCTACAATAACAATTACAGAAGACCTTTGCTCAACCCGAATGATTACATCTCTATTTGCTCTGATACCAGACAAATTCCTAGTAACATACGAGGCTTGTTCGAAAACTATTGAGACACTGTTCATTTTTTTATATAAAATTAACGCCGTTGGTACAAAATCGGTCAGTTATAAAATAACTCTTCGCAATTCACAATATCGAGACAACAATATGAAAACATAAATACTTAAGTAGAAATAAATGTTTTAGTAGTCACTGGTATGCTTACATGGAACACGCCGTTAAATTGTGGAAGTACGAAAATTTCTTAAAAGACTAAGTGCTAATAAACATAGAAATAGCGGGACAACGTCAACTTAATTTGCGCCATATTGACGTTGCGACTGACGTCAGTATGTGAAAGTATGGCAACATTCGCGTGATAATCAAGCAAGTTACAAGCATTCAGTGGAAAACGGTAAAATTTAAATCGCAGCGTCATTATGAGTTTCGAGATAAAGGCGGAGCAGCGATCGTTCATAAAATTTTGTGTTGAGTTGGGAAAGACGCCAGTAGAGACAAAGAAAATGTTAGAACTGACACAGAGCGGTAGCGGTGTATCTCAAGCACTTGTTTATCGCTGGCATAGAAGTTTTACGGGTGATCCATCAACTCCATATAGTGCAAAAAATGGTGGTGGAAGACCAAAAAGCATCACGGAATCACTGACGTCAAAAGTGTTCAATGCTTTAAGAGAGGATGCGCGCCTCACTGTTCGGGATATTGCTGTGCAATTCTATATTGGGACCGCAACAGCACATAAATTTATGACAGAGAACTTAATAAACATGAAGCGTATATGTGCACGCTGGGTGCCAAGGCTCCTGACAGAAGAAGACCGTCAACGGAGAGTCTCAGCATTGCAGGCGTTTCTCAAGAGATGGCGGGCCGGCGGTGACAATTTTCTTGACCGGATCATAACAACGGATGAGACTTGGTTGTATTATTATGACCCGGAGACCAAGCAACAGTCTAGCGTGTGGGCAGTGAAAGGATTGGCTCCTCCAAAGAAAGCGCGCGTCTGCAAGTCAGTTGGGAAGCACATGTGCATAATGTTTATGGACCGGAAGGGGATTCTGTTGTCCCACTTCATACCTCATGGCCAAACTGTCAATTCAGCGTACTACTCGAAGGTTAGTTGTGTTAATATTTAAGTTCACAAATCATATGAAAGCATAAACCAATTAAATCAGCATGCTACCGTTTATATAATGCCGACATTTAAGTGTATACCAGCCGAGTGTTGCCTTATATTTTTCAGGTTGTTAGGCGGGATCTTATACAGGCGATACGCAAGAAGCGGTCAGAGCTCTCACAGCAGCTTGAGAATGTTATATTTCATCAGGATAATGCACCAGCGCATACAGCAGCGACTACGCAGTTGGAAATCGGACTACTTGGATTCTACCAGATCACTCATCCGCCTTACAGTCCTGACCTGGCACCCTTGGATTTCACTGTTTTTCCTCATGTCAAGGCTGAGTTGCGGGGTATCAAGTTTTGTGATTTCTGTGAGCTGAAGCGCGCCACCTTAAATGCAGTGCGGAGACTAGATGAACAGTGGAGCAAAAACATATTTGATAAGGTGGATTCAGAGACATAGGAAGTGCATTGAGTTGGATGGAGTGTACTTTGAGAAAGAGTGATTGCTCTTTTCTGGTTTGACGTCAACTTGAATCTGAATGATGTCGCGTTAATGGCACTAGTGTGCTCCGGTACTGGCAAGGTAATGAGTTGCAGACGGAGTTTAAAACCAAACTAGTGGTCTCTGTGCCTTGATATTTGGCACGATGATAAACAATAAGTCCAGGTATTCGGTGATGTATATTCAAGTTCGTAGCTTTACTTGTTTTCTTGTTATTTCCTTTGTCTCAATAGTTTCCGAACAAGCCTCGTATGGTCAGCCTGCTCATCCATGCAACCTGATAACTCCTGCATAAGCTGGCTGACCTAAGTCTCCACTTTTATGAGGACAAATGATCAAAATAGTTCCTGGAAAGGTGCTGTATATTCTTTATTTTTGACTTTCTTCAATAAAATTTCATCCTATGAAACTTTGATGTATTTGTTATTCAGGTCATACAAAATTATTTACTTATGTCTTACTGGCTTTATGCACATGCCACCAACATAATGGCCAGTAACATGACTAAGCTCAACTTATGGTATCTTCGATTTATTTGTTTCTAACAGCAAACAGATGCAAACTTTTGACAGAAACATTTATTTTAATGAATTCATATACTTCATATAATTACTTTAAAAATATATGACTTAGCAGATGTCTTAAAGTACCTTACAAATTTTAAAAAATTTCTTTCTCTATCCTTTCTACAAAATGATGCCAAATCCAACTTACACATTAAATTAATAAATATAAGGGTACGAGATAATTCAAGGGTAGATAACTTGCTTTACACTGCAAAGCAGAAACGTTATGAGATTTAGAAAATCAAATAAAATGATAAATTGACTGACAGCAAAATGCACTTATCAAACTACCATGATCTCAAGCTAATGATACTTTATGATAAGGCTTCTGTGTTGCAATGTAAAGGAAGTTATTTGCCCTTGAATTACCCCACCCCTAAAACATTTACTGATTATGATCTGTAAATATGTCAACTTAGGTTGTAAAAATTATGCATTAGAATGAATAAAATGTAATGTGAACAAAAGTATTGAAATCAAAATTCAGAACTTTCATTGTATACTATCAAATGTTAGCTTTGTTATGTGACGTTATATGAAGCTAACGTTTTTATCATCTGATGAAGGCTCAAAATAGTGATTTCATTTCTTAAATCTTCTCCCAACATGTAAATCTTAAGTTATGAGTTAATACATGTAATGATAAAACAGACAAATAATATGAACCTGTTAACAACAAATGACATATTAAGCACAGGGTGTTAAATACCACCATACCTCTTGTAATGATTGTATCCATGCCTGATAAAATGTGTAGTTAAGTTAGCGGACACATTTATCATGTACTCCTACTCATTGTAAAGCAATGACTGATTCTTAAATTTCAACCATTTACACATGAATTGATAAAATAATTAGGAAATAAATTCTCTTCATTAAAGCAGAGACAGTTTGCACAGACATGGAGCAAGGAGGTGCAAGCTACAGATTTGTTCCCCCTTGAGTCTTCTGGAGAACGTCATTATGAGAACTGGACGAAAGAAAATGCATGGATGAAAATATGCAGCTATGCAGAGAAGAGTTTACACATTTTATTTTCATACTTTTGTTTATATCTGTTGTTGAGTGGGTACACTTTCAGGGGAAGCAACTCTGTCATTTTGATTTTTGTCTCTGTTCAAAATGGCAATTAACTCTTGAAGGAAAAACTTGCTCCTCTATGAGCAAGTTCTTTCCTTTAACAGTAGACCCCTTTTAACCTGTTTTTATCTTCTGGAGAAGCAAACATGAAGTAATGAAAAAGGTCCCATTCTCCCCCCCCCCCCCACCCCACCCCACCCCACCCCTTTTTAAAAATGGTAGTAAAACATGAAGCTGTATCCATACATCTTAATTGGCAACTAACTGAGTGTGTTGTCCAAATTTGATGCACATGCACAAGAATGTTGTAAAACCATGACTTTTAACTTAGATTGATAAAACGTGGTCTATACCGACATATTGTGAGAATCCTTATGTAAGTCTGATACCATTTTATGAAAATATTTTTTCCAAAAAAAAAAATTTACACAAAAAAATCTTCAGAATGAAAAGAAAATGTGATGAAGTGACAAGTCACACCACATTAATTTACAGAGAAAAGTGATCAAATCATCCATTATGACAGGATCAAAATACGCAGCAATCAAACAAAAACTCAAGTTTTAAAAAATGTATCTTGTGACAACAGTTTTTGAATTTAAGCTCAAAGCTAGCGGTAATTATAGAGTATTATTCCCTTTAATACATACTTGTCGGCAACAGGCGACTTATCCCTCCGCCTAAGTTTGTGTAGTTGGTGTCGCAGTCTCGTGCAGTCTTCATCAAGAGCTTGCAACGACGTCTTAGTGATCTGATGTAGTGACTTTTCTGTACTGAGGTCACCTTGAACTTCTGCCAGCTGTTTCTTGTAGCGCTGTATTAACTGTGAGTCAGAGTTATTTCCCTTCTCCGATTTCTTAGCATCAAGGTGAGACTGCATTTGGCTACTGAGTTCCTGGATCACTCGATTCATCTCATGCCTGAAAATAAGTACAAACTAATGAAAAAATTTTCAGTCCATGTTTTCTCCATTCATCTTGCCATTCCATTCTGCTAATAATAGGGTGTGAGGTGCGAATAGCAAAATCCATTCAGACGGTCACTGTTTAGCACCATGAGTCTTGGAAAAAAAGAAGCTTTTTCTTGCATATCTTTTGATTAACAATGTTTGATTTTCAGTGGTCTAAGATAAAGGGAGGGATTGAGAATAAGTTAAAGATAAATAAGCCACAACAAGACAAAACCAACCAAGTTGCGCGAGTACCCAGCGAAGACTCAGCTCAGCCTGGGCAGCCATCCAGTCTGATAAGTCTTAACTGTGCACTTAACAAGTAGCTAAGGGTCTAAATTAGCTCCATGCAGACAGCAGAGACTCTGATCAGACTGGGTGGATGCCCAGGCTGATCTGAGTCTTTGCTGGGCACACATGCCACTTTGTTGGTTTTGTCATGTCCTGGCTCAATTTTTCTTTTAGCTCATTGAAACCATATATTGTGACCCCTCATTAGAATGGTCTGGATGAGATGGTTCTAATGAGGAGTCACAAGCTATGCTTTTATGGAGAATTATGGAAAATTATCCCTAAATTATCTCTGTTACTCCTTGTTATCTGGAGCACTGGGGTTCTAGTAAGTCAGTTTCTTCAAGGCATAATGCAGATGCCATTTCTAGTAGACATCTGTTTTATGAGTCATATCCTCTGACATACACACACATGCAAAAACAAGATTTCCATGGAAGTGTAGGACTCGCCTTTCAGCACACTGTCACAGAACAGGGCTAAACCAACTAGAACTGTCGGAGAATCCGACTATACCCCCGCTTAGGTGCTTTAATCAAATAGTGTTATTTTCGTTACATAAACTATAACGAGAGAGAACTCATTGTCAACATGTATACCAAATATCAATAAATCCCTTTCTAAGTATACGTAATACGGAATAAAGTGATTTCACATAGACAGATAGAAAAAAATAATAAATACATGTAAGACATAAGTCTTTATCAATCTGTATACCAAATATGAAGATTGAAACTTGAAAGGATGCTCTGAAATTTGTTATAAAAATCTCTCCACTAACTTGCAATGGCTGCTTAGAAACCTTTGACAAAAATTCATTATTCATAGTATGGACAGAAAGAAAATCGGACAAATACAGAGAAGAATATGCTAGATACGGCTGGTTTGCAATCCCACAATACAATAAAACGTTATCAATCTGTAAACCAAATATGAACATTCTACCTTGAAGGGTTACTGTGAAATCTTTTACGAAAAATTGCATTATTCAGTGTAAAGAGAGAATGAAAATAAAACAAATACAGGGAAAAATATGCCAGATACAGCTGGGTTGAATCCCACTATACAGTAAGTCGTTTACAATCTGTACACGAAATATGAACATTCTACCTTGAAGGGTTGCTGTGAAATCTTTTACGAAAAATTGCATTATTCAATGCAAAGAGAGAAAGAAAATCAGACAAATACAGGGATGAATAAGTGGGAGACGGCTGGTTCTCATTCCCACACTACAATAAGTTGTCATTAACTTGCATACCAAATATGACTACTCTAGCTTGCATGGTTGCACAAAAATCTTGGACAAAAAACTGCGTTATTCAAAGTATGGAAAGGAAGAAAATCAGACAAATACAGGGAAGAATAAGCAGGAGAAGGTTGATTTGCAATCCCACAATACAACACATCATCATCAACCTGCAAACCAAATATAACTACTCTAGCTTGCATAGCTGTGGAGAAATCTTTGACGGAAAATTTCATTATTCAAAGTATGGAAAGTAAGAAAATTGGACAAATACAGGGAAGAATAAGCAGGAGAAGGCTGGTTTGCAATCCCACGATACAACACAAGGTCATCAACCTGTATGCCAAATATGACTGTTCTAGCTTGTATGGTTGTGGAGAAATCTTTGACGAAAAATCTGATTTATATATGGAAAGTAAGAAAACTGGACGAATGCAGAGAAGAATAAGCAGGAGCAGGCTGGTTTGCAATCCCACGATACAACACAAAGTCATCAACCTGTATGACAAATATGACCATTCTAGCTTGAATGTTTGTGGAGAAATCTTTGACGAAAAATTTCATTATTCGAAGTATGGAAATAAAGAAAAATTGACAAATAAAGGGAAGAATAAGCAGGAGATGGCTGGTTCTCAATCCCACCATACAACACATCGTCATCAACCTGTATGCCAAATATGACCATTCTAGCTTGTATGGTTGTGGAGAAATCTTTGACGAAAAATTTGATTAAAAGGGGACGGACGGTAGGACGGAGGGACGGAAGGACGGACGGACGGACGGACAGATGTAAACCAGTATTCCCCCACTTTTTCAAAGCGGGGGTATAATAAACTCAACAAATGAGCCACAACACAGCAAAACCAACAAAGTGGCATTTGCGCCCTGGGAAGACTCTCAGATCAGCCTGGACATCTGCCCAGTCTGATCAGAGTCTCTATTGTATGCATCAGAAGTGGCGGCTGCCCGGGGTGATCTGAGACTTCACTGGGTGCACATGCCACTTTGTTGGTTTTGTCATGTCAAATTTTTATGTTACCAAAGCCAACAACAACAAAATGCAATAAGTATGACTCACTTCTGCTGGCCCCAGGGGTAAAAAACGAAAAGAGGCAATCACTTACCACATAGATTTATCAGCCTCCCCGGATTTTTCTACTTTCTTGGCCAAGAAGCTCCGTAACCTTTTCAATTCTTCATCTTGTGCAGAGTACCTGTTAAAAAAAACAAAAAAAAAACATTGAGATCATCATACAGACAAGAATTCCATTGAATGTTAATTGTGACCTTGTCACAAAACAGAGCTAGATCAGAAAACTCAAAAACAGTTTTAGGGTTCTGCTTTGAAAAGTTTCTTGCACACCAGATAAGGATATCATCACCTGTACCTACAAATCTTATCTCACCAACGTTATCTTACCAAGCACAGGATAAAAATCAGGTGCATTCAATGCATTAATTGGTTGTATAGGAGCTCATGTATATATACATCATCAAGTGACCTCTGTTTTCAGACGGTGACATGATGAAAATTGCAAAATGATATCACCCTATATGCTACTCCCGACGTTAATGTAAAGAATCAAACGTCGGTCGATGAAAGCAATGGCTTCTTTCAAAATTAAACAGAACCTTCTAAAACGCTAAAATTGTACATTTAAAGAAGTCCTAGGTTTAAAATCAAATGTTGTAAATACGAAAGTATACTAGAAAAAGTATCTATCATGAGAATGAGGTGTGGACAGAAAAATCTATTGCTTGGGATCACTATCTGGCAACACTTGGCAAGCCTCATGCCAAAAAGTGACCCTTATAACAAATTTTTCTATCCACACCTCATACCCATGAAAGATACTTAAAATTCCTGTCTCACTTCCTCTAGTTGCAGTCTGGACTCCATCATCTCTGGATTAGTTCTGAGGTAATCATTCACACAGTTTAGCTGCTTAATATTGTAATAAGCGCCTCATTACTTCGCGCTCAAAAAGTCTTTATCAGCAATTATGAAAAAATACTCTTTGGTAGTGGAAAGGATATATGTTATCATCAAGAATCTGGCCAAAACTGTTACCACAAAAACTACCAATTCCTAACCGCATTTATTTGATTAGCAGACAGGAGTTTGTCCTTCCAAAATTACCAAAAATATGCAAGTCAGACTTGTGTAATTCATCTTACAAGACAGATCTAGATCTTTAACAATGTTTTTGAAGAGAACAACCCTGTTTTACAATGGAAGAAGAACATTAATTGTGCAAGCAGGTTCTCTGGAAAAAAGCATGAAAGATAAATGCCATGCAGTTGAAGATGTCCCTCACCAGCTACAACCAATGTATCAAGCATGGACTGATGGTAAAATGTTTTGCCCAAGCTGTAGCTACGCTATTGTTGCTATTTTGCATATTATTTAAAAGCCAAAACACCTGGAATCTTCTCCCTGTACTGGTCAATAAAGTGCTTTATCATATGATATTGCTGTTTTTAGTGGAAAATGTCGTGTCATAAAAACTGTATGACCACGCGTGTAATAAAATTTTGGTGCATCATGTAATGTAATTGACAACGATTGTGTCAACAATCTGTTTTCTTATTGAAATAACGTTCATTTTGAAGACAACAAGTCTTCGCTGTCTGCATGGAGCTAGCTTAGGCCCTTAGCTACCCTTTAAGTGCAAGACAATGCTCTGGGCTGGGTTGCATAAAAGTCCATTAACTTAAGCTGCCATTAAAATTTAAGTTGGCCTTAAAATCTTAATTCTCCGTTAGTTAAGTTGGCCTTAAGTTATCGTTGCATAAAACGTTTTAAATGCCAGCTTAACTAATGACGACTTAAGCTGGCATTAACTCCAAATTGCACTCAGCTTCCTGTTGCAAACTGGACACGTTGGTAACTGTAATGAAAGAAAAAAGGGGGAAAACAAAGAAATATTCAAAAATTCAGGGAGTCCGGTTTGCGGAAAGTAATATCCAAGCTACGATGAGTTTCCATACAGCATGATCCCTGTCTCTATGGGTCAATTCACTTGATTTAGACCACTGTCCGAGAGAAAAAGCGTAGAAACACGAATCCGCGTTAATTGATAGATCTACTAGGTCTATTTTCACTTAAAAATGTCGTTTTTTACGCAGCTTTGAACTAAACCGTCATTTCAGTGACGTCACAATGACAATTCGGCACGCGCCCATTAAGGTAGTTGACTGAGCGAATAATATGACAGAGTTCATATTAAATGGTACAAATCTGTGTACAAGTTAGATTTACTAAAGTCTGCGATAGCTAAATTTAGTCCGTTGTATGATAATGTTGGTTGTGCGCCCAGCGCAGACTCAGATCAGCCTTGGCATCCGCCCAGTCTGATCAGAGTCTTCGCTGTCCTCATGGAGGTAGCTTATATTCTTCGCTACCATTTGAGCTCTAAAAGAAGAGTCTGATCAAACTGGATAAAGCCCAAGCTGATCTGAATCTGTGCTGGGCGCACAACCACATGGTTGGTTTTGTCGTATTGCGGCTCAAATGAGGTAATCGTCCTTATGCGCAGCTGCGTCACGACAAAACCAACAAAGTGGCATGTCCATCGAAGACTTAGATCAGCCTGGGCACCCGCCCAGTCTGAACAGAGTATTTGCTGTGCACTAAAAGGGACGCCAAGGGTCTAAGCTAGCTTCATGCGGATAGCACAGACTCTGATCAGTCTTGGCGAATACCCAGGCTGATCTGAGTCTTCGCTGGGCACACATGCCACTTTGTTGGGTTTGTCGTGTCGTGGCTCATATGCTTTCGTATAGTGTGCTTTGCATTAAAAGAAAAAAATCCGACCAGCTTGCGCATCTGCTTGATCTCGCTAGAGACGGCGCTATTTGTTTTTATGATGCTAAAACAAGAAAACTTTGTCCTTATTCATTTCACTGGTCTGCCATTGACTTGGCCCTGATGACCCAAACCACTGGGACAGGAATCCCGAACAAACAAATCAGACATAGATCAAACTGCTCCGAATGCATAGGGGTAGTATTACCAGGATCTGTGGTGGTTTCCTACTGAGTGACGCGGATTTTACGTCCCATCTACACACACACATCATCTGGCAATGGGACTTTGGTTTAGAGAATTATTCTAAAGACCGGTGACGCGAGGAATCAAACCTGCGAACCGTATATCGGTAGCTATGCGCGTAAACCACTACAGTGTCATCGCTCCTATCTCCTTGCAGTGAACTTTTACTCTGCTTATACATGTAGTAACTAGTTATATAGCGTTTCAATATCGTATATATTCGAATATTTTCAATCCTCACCAGTCATGAAACAATTACGCCATATTTCTTTTCTTTTGCGGGGAAATTATTTATACTGACGAAATTTGTCACACCTTTGTTTATACCGTAAACAGTTTGTTTCTGACGACATTTTGACTTGGGTATCTACCTTTCATTGTCACCTTTTGCCAAGCACAGGCGACTACGGATGGATGTAACAACCAATTTTAGTACCTCCGTCGGAGGTACCTATGAAAGTTTACTAGGCGTGGTTAAGCACAGACGTATGAAAAGACGTTAGTCTGTACAGAAAAATTAGTATCCATGATTATTATTTCAAAAATATATATACAACTATATGTTTTAGTTTAAATTCATAAACGGTTTCAATTCAAATAGCATTTTTTTCATTTTTTGCTCCTGCTGGCAGTGTTTATAAACTCGTATGCTACTACATGTATTCTAAAACTAAGACTGACTTGTCACAGTGGCATGGAGCTTAGTGGAATTAGGCCTCCATTGACCCATTTATGCCCAGCGGACTAGACCTCTTATTCTATCTTTACCAAACGAGTATGTTCAATTGACAGGTAAGGGTTTTCCTAGGTTCAGTTTATTTTTATCATTTTTACTTAATGCTAAATAGTAATACCCATTTTACTTAATAAGACAAATTTATATAGGGTCAAGAATATAAAAGTAACTGCCGAAATTAATTACGTGTGTTGCGAAAGACTGGCAAAGCGGGGCATCGAACCTGCGATCTCTGTATTGGTAGTCTTCCGCCTTATCCTCTATACTACTGCCGCTTCTACATGAGAGAGAGAAAAAAAGACAAAGACGGAAATACGTCGAAATGGCGTCGGCGTGACGTCATTTCGACTTCCTGCAGGTATTGCAGCACATGACGTCGAAATGACGTCACTTCGCATCGTCATGTGTCTGCTGGAACTGGCCAAACTTCACAAAGAGAGGAAGACAGACAGACAGACAGCGAGAGAGACAAGTACATTCATATACGTATAAATTTAGGGATGGTCGCAAAATATGTTCCTCCCAGTAAGGGTTCAAAAGACTTTTAAAAAATACATAAATTTCATACAACAAGGGGGGAGAAATACAGTATCGCTTGTATTCATGATCAGAATGAAATTTCGATGTCCAGATGGGCTATGGGTTTTGAATCAGAGAATGGTATGGCAGCAAAAGGAGGGGGTGGGCTCCGCTTTTCCTATGCTTTACCCAAGATACAGTGGGTCTCTGACCCCGGCTGCCCCTACGCAGACGACGAGAAGCTTTACCAATACCCAGCAGGCACACACCGTTGAATCAACATTGAATCAACCTTGATTCAACATAATGACGTTGAATTAAGGTTGAATCAAAGTTTATTTAATGTTATTTGCCCAATGGGTACCTATCCCGCCGTCGATGGAATTCAGGCTTCTACTACACACAGCCTTTCAACGCGATATGACTGAAATCCGATTGAAAAGGACACTGACTAACTGATTCGATTGACTGTTTTGTTGATTTACGTCCACGGTAAACAGTTATGGTCATGTCGGGACGGTCAGTTAACTTAACCACGCTATTCCTGGGCAGGCTTAGACCTCCTAAGCGGTTAACCAGTACTAAGTGCACATATTTTCCCCAATAACTGACAACTGTCCTTCTTGAATCAGCGTAAGGAGAAACGAAGGTGTGTGGCCAGACCGGGTATCGAACGCAGGATCTCTGACATAAGTCAGTTACAATATCAATGCCATCTGACTATCATGAGCAAAACGGGAAAAACATGAGTCTACCAAATTAGCCTGCGCACATGCACAGTTCAATAGCGATTTCACTGTCTGCTTACACATATATTGTGCCAGAGAACAAGCTGACCGCACATGCCCCATAAGACCATTTTTTCTCATGCCATGGCGCATTTTATGATTTGATATTACCAAGTTAGCGTAACGAAGTCTAACCCCAACTGGCTATAGGCTATGGAAAACTTTTAGCCTTTTTTACCCATTTGTCTTATGCAGCGTCTGATCTTGGTCTGTACTGCTGATTTATGTCCCGTGTGTGGTTTGCTGGGCTTTAATTGAGGCAATTTGGAAACAGCTGTCGTAGCAGAGGTAGAAGCGTACAGATTTGACAGCACAGTTGGAGAAAAGAACACAGACCTTTGAGATGAGATGCTACCGAAGACTAATGAACATTTCGAACAAGGATCGCGTAACCAATGAGGAGGTTCGCAGATGGATCCAATCCGCCACTGGAGAATATGATGAATTCCTGGCCATGGTCAAGAAACGGAAACTGAGGTGGTCTGGCCACGTCTCCAGGTTTTCTGGCTTAACTTAGGCGATTCAACGGACCAAAGTGAAAGAAAAAGGAGATTTAGACAGAAAAAAAAGAGGGAAGATAATATAAAAGAGCTGACGGGGATGGACATTGCCAGCTTAACCAGAGCAGCTGAGAACAGGACAAAGTGAAAATGGATTGTCTCTCATATTTCAAAATCTTCAAACCATCAGGTTTTTTTTCAAATGATGGTTCTAGTTTTGACCTTTGACCTTTTCACTGGGTGTGTGTGTGGGGGGGGGGGGGGGGGGGGGGGGGGGTGCGATCCAGGGCCTCATGGGCCTCATGACCCTCTTGTTATTATTTCTTATTTTGTCGCCCCTGGTTAGCAAGGTGCATTACATGTATAGACTACACACACACACCCAACCCCGCTCCTCATTGACAATGATCCTAGGTGGTATCAGACACATCACAAAAGATTTTCTCAGGACGGTCGCGAGAGCTGATGCTTTTATTTCTTCCCTAGACTTTTTTTTCGGCTTTAGCAGTATAACCTTACTATTGCCGCATTGGTGAATTCTAATAATCATGTTGCTGTGTGCAACATCAAAACATCTGACCAGTAAGTTACCCCGCCCCCCCCACACACACACAAGACCCCCTGACCAGTAAGTACCCCCCCCCCCCCCCCCCCCCACACACACACACACAAGACCCCCCCACACACACACCACACACACACACAAGAGGATAAAAGGCTAATCTTAAAATCCTGATTGATAGTGCCAATTTTTAAGAGCATAAAGTAACTCATTCTGACCTTTTTTTTGTAAAGGAGATTTGGAGCAGTCTGGTGCATGCACTTACGGAGTCCTAAAGGCTTTCAGTGCAGTTAATTTTCATACGATAGATTTTTTTTTCCATATCCATAGTCAAGCATGTGACGTAGGAGCATGAACAGACCACCACCACCACCACTCTTGTCAGTTTTTGCACTCGCAGGTGCGTGTTAAATGTATCCTCGATATTCATTGCAGGTGTTAGAAAACTGTTTCTCGAACTAACATCACTGGCAAAATTAAACGCTAGAAGTTTCAAATGAAGTCAGCTGTAGATTCTAATTGACAACAACATCACACGTCATCGTTACGTGTACAGTAAAGCAACGGATCTAAACAAATCAGCTGCAGCGTATAAAGAGGATTTCAGCCGTATGCCTAGACTAGGCCTGTATAGTAGAACATATTGGTCGAAGTAAGATTTTATCTGTCAACAGACATATTTTTATACCATATCTAGCCCTCAGTCTAGTCAGAGCTCCTTTGGTTTCTCAGGCCAGTCAGGGGCTCGCGGCCGCCAGATGTGGGTGGGGATCGCGTCAGTTTCCTCCGAAATTCATAAACAAAGTCGAGCATTTTGTCAAGATGGGGCGGTGGATGACATAGGAACTAAATTCAGTGCGACTGGGTTACCCACGAGTACATCATGCGAATTTTAAAGCACTATTGTCAGTATTGTGCAGCCAAATAATGCCAGAAAACGTAACTCGATAGGCCCATGCGTGTGCCAATATGGAAGCTGTAGAAAATTATCGAACAGATACACGTGAAATGTGATTTAATGACGGCTTAATGTACCTCTGGGTCTCCATTAACTAACGGAGGGTTAAGTCGGCATTAAAAGCCATCATTAAGTTAAAGAATGTTTATGCAACAGGGTAAAAGCTGGCATTAAATCAATGGAGAGTTAATGGGGACTTAAGCTGGCATTAAGATTTAATGGACTTTTATGCAACCCAGCCCAGATTAGGTGGGTGGCTGCCCAGGCTGATCTGAGTCTTTACATGGTGCACATGCCACATTGTTGGTTTTCTCGTGCCGTGGCTCAACTAATGACGTTGTTAGTTAATGATCGAAACATTACATTTTCAATCATAATGCATGTCAATACAGAGTTGTGAGGAGTTGCAAAAGCTCCTCACATTTTTTCAGGAAAATATATTTGCAAACTTGACTTAATGTGTACTTCAAGTAAAGACAAGATGGACTTAGGTATCTATATTTAAAAAATTGTACCAATGACTAAGGTCTATTCCTGATAAAAGCGCCTCCTTGGGTAGGGCTGGAACTTTTTCTGAGGGGTTCCACTAGCAAGGAAATTTCAATTACCATTACAATTAGAAATGACAGTATTTCTATCTCTGCAACTCCCCCCCCCCCCCCCCCCCCCCCACACACACACACACATCCCCCACCAAAACATCAATTAGTTTACGGTCCTGTCCCAGGATGTAATTTTCACTGGAAAAGCCCTAAACAAATCCTTGACAAGAAACTATTCATTATGATGGATGGATGACTTTCAATTTTACTTCCTTTTTAACAGTATTTCATATCAGAACAATCGGAAGGTGATAAGGAAAGGCTGTGTGCAATGGAGCCCATTACAGTTGGGAAGATTACCAACTCCTACAGGCTTTGAACCCAGGACCCCTAGATCAGCAGGCCAGCATTTAACCTGAGCTACCGGGGCTCCTAAAATGCTTTGAGCAATAGGATCTTGAGATATCTGTCTCATACTGTAAAATACAGTATGTGTGCTCTGCTAATGCTTCCTCCTAAGATGTACGTGAAAACAATGTCTTATAGTTATTAAGTGAGAATTCCACAGATTGCGGTGTCTCACTTGTCTGTGTATTGTCACAAAACAGACCTAAATCAGAAAACCCACAACCTCCAGGAACAACAATGAGGACACCAGAAACACACTGTGTAGGCGGCAATCAAAAACGCTCGTGCAATCGACGAACGCAGATCAAAAACCTCTAGAAACAGCTTTTTTGATTGCAAATGGGCGACAATTTGCAATCGAAAACGCTGTTTCTAACATTTTTTGATCAACGTTAATCGATTGTTAAGAGCATTTTCTATGGCCGCCTACCCGGTGTGAGAAAAGTACCTATGTCTCCCTCCTGCTAATCAAAAGCCTGACCATGATAAAAAGAATATAACAATCCATCATGAGTGTCCATGTAGGATAGGGAAATCTCACCCGAGGGGTCGGAATTTCAACCAGGGACGAGGCTTGCCGAGTCCCTGGTTGAAATTCCGACCCCGAGGGTGAGATTTACCTATCCTACATGGACTGGCTCATGATGGATTATTTTTCTCCCACTGTTAGCGGATTTTAAACCTCAAGTCGAATTAGACTTCAGAACAGGAAAATTCTAACTTTTTAACCAATGATCTGAAGTAAATTTTGAGCAGCCCAGTGTGTTTATCGGGTCCTAAAATAGGTGTAAACACAGTTTGCACCTCAAAATTAGACGGAAAACACGATATGTGGACTATTTTCCCTTCCAGAGGGCGAAAGCAAAATGCAACTTAGCCTCTCACGTCACGCGCGTCAAGTTAGCTAGCGACGTTTTTAATCGGTTTTAGTGACGTCATTAAAATTGAGTGACGTCACAAACCCATGATCTGCTATCAAACGTCATCCGACATGCTTGCGTGTCCATTTTGTTCATTTAAAATTAAAATATTAGTCAAAAAATGAAAAAGTCTGGTTGCTAATATAAGAACATGTTGCCAGGTATAAGATAGAAATTTCTTATATGAGCTGAGAGCCTATCTTATATAGGCAAAGGTGGGAGAAAAGTCTATCACTAAAGCAGAAATCCACCACTGAAACATTACTTTCAGCAAACCAGCAACAGAACAGCAAAACAAAGCATTCAGCAATACCAAATCTGTCTCATATAAAACTATGCTTCTTATACATCTATGACTTTTCCATTTCAAGCCACGAAAGATTCTGGCATCTTGACACATTTTGTGACAAAATCATTTTTGCAACCAACTTTACCACTTCAAGCTTATTACCACCACCCAGTGCCAAAGTCAAATATCTTACCGCTCCTCATCAAACAAATCATCACAACCAGTTCCTACATCACTAAAAGATATAAATTCAACTTATTGCTTAATCAGGTTTCTGAAAGGTTACTTTAGCTTGAAACTGAGCCAACATGCCCGTGAAATATCCTCTGACAGGAAAAATGGTCTTATCAATACTTACAGATGGATGAAACCATTACAGAATGAGTATTGCCAAGTCGTAATGCATATACTGTACCATATTTACAGGGGGATCGAGGGCTGTAACTAATTTTGTGAGAATTTGTAGCCCAACCCTGTTGCTACTGCTAAGCAAAAAAATGTTTAAACTAGACCATATTTATTGGTTCCTGACTTTGACAATGACCTCAAATCTCTAAATCAGCCACATATATAAGCCGAGACACAACAAAACAAACAAAGTTGCATGTGTGCCCAGCAAAGACTCAAATCAGGCTGGGCATCTGCCCAGTCTGTTCAGAGTCTTTGCTACAGACATGGCAGTAGCTTAGACCATTAGCTACCCAAAAGCCCACAGCAAAGACTCTGATGAGACTGGGCAGATGAACAGGCTAATCTGAGCATTCACTAGGCGCACACTGGTTTTGTTGTGTTGTGGCTCAATTTATTACATTGTAAGACTCATCCTACAAAATGACCCCAAATCTCTAAACAGCCACATATTAATTCTGTTTGTGATATAAGATGTGTTTTTCTCTTCCAAAACTATCCCAAAAATCTAGATCTGTCATATAAAATGGATCTAGATTTTTTTAATTGTTTTGCAGATGGATCTAGATTTTGGGATTCTTTGGGAGGGGAAAACCCTGTCTTATAATAAACTGAATATCGTACATCAGTCATTACTATAGTAACTTGACCCGACTGTATCTCGTTGAATGGCTGTGCTGTCCAAGGACCCATAAATCATAAATACATGTAAATGTGCAGTTTGTCAAAAATAAAATTATCTTCAATCAAATCATCGTTCTAGCTAAAACTTAAAAAAAAATTAAAACTTTGACTATCTGCTTTAACTCAAAGTCATGAAAATAAAAATCCACACTGATATACCCATTCCTTTCCTTGAAAGACACTTTCTTTAGGGTACAATAAAAAAAGTACCAACCTGTGTGACATCTGAGACTGGTTCTCCGACTCCCTCTTTAGACTGTCCTGGGCCTGCTTCAACTTTGTCTGACCTTCTCGCACACAGTCTTCTAATGTCACGATTTGTTCTTGCAGCTGCAACATAGAACATAAATTCTGATGCTTTTATATCCTGTCATATACTGTTGGAAACCCAATGTCATTACAAATTTCATTTCTCATTTGCTGATGTCTGGTTATATGTCGCTGAAAGTGCTTGCTTTAGGTGCAAAGCAACACACTTCAAAAATAGGAATGGGGATGATTGAATTGAAACTTGTCATTTAAAGGGAAATCACCCTATAAAAACTGCCATTGAAATTTTGTTGAAACTTCACACAGCGATAGAATATTATATGCTAAGTGAAAAAATGAAATAAAAAAATGGGGTCACCGTACTACTTTTTGAGATAATGCAGCGCCATCTATGTGCCTGTGTGAAACATGACTATGTCTATTACGAACACTTTATCCGAGAAAATAGATGACCGATCGTTTCGAAATAAAGATTAATTAACTGCTCTTTCTTGTCTCTTTGTTTGCCTATCAAAATTGTCATCGTCGTATATCTCATTATATAGGTTATTTTCAGTTTTAAGTTTCCCGCCATTTCCCATTATTGGAAAAAACGTGGAATTTCTTCAATATAAAAAGTTCCACCATTGAAATTTTTATATACTTTTGATATAGTAAAGGAATGATCCACTTCGTGCAAATAAGCAAATAAAAAATATGGGTCATCGACCAAACATTCGAGTTATGGAAGGAAAACCACTTTTATTTCGTGCGGTTTTCATATAAGCGCGTTGACGTCAAGGTTTTATGCGTTGACGTCGCTTTCTGTTTGGCGCCATCAACGGCCATATGGATAGCGCTCTTACCTTTCGATGCTTTTTTATAGCAATGCAATATAATTCCCTATTCAATTTCAACAATGCTCTGCCTGAACATGTAATCTATATAAAAGTGTCGCCTTCAAAATTTTCTCGTATGCAGACAACACATTAATGAGAGAAAGTCCAAGGACTGAAACTAGGCAGCATGCTCATTGTTATTTCTCATAGAATTTCGAACTTGGTCTAGATTATATCACACTTATATCTGATGAACAAGTTTATGTGTTTGGACCCGGCCACTGCCCGACATGAATTTTCACAGAAACATCGGCAAAGCTTGGTCCGTGGTGCAGGATTTCAATTTATCACTTAATGCTGAGACCAATTTCGGAGGATGTGCATTTTGATATTTTTTCCCTGTTCGCATCGACAATGTATGAATCCTATGGAAAGTCTAGGGCGATTAGTGAAAAATAAGAGTGTCGCCGCCTAGCCATTGTATCTTACGAGAACAATATGATATGGCTGATCGTCTAATGTCACTTGCGTTAAATCTTAGAAGCAACTATTCAAAAAGAAAAGAATCTATGATATTATTACAGTGTGTAAACATGTCAAGTATGTACGTTTAGTCATTGAATGCTAACTGAACTTTTATATTCTTGTTAAGGCGTATGGGAGTACCTCATGATTCATGTCTTTTATTTTTTGAAGGGGTCAACGTTGACGGGATTTCCTATTTTTCCCCTGGATTATGCGACCCTTTCATAATGCTCGTAGAGGGAAGGGTCTGCACCGATGGGGGGCGGAATCAGAAGAATCTGCTCCTAGGGGATCGGATCCTTCCCTTCATGAGAATAAGTAGACAGAAAGTAGGTATTATGAAAATGAAAGAGTGCTTCCCCTGAAAGGTACACCCATAAACCTCAAAGTAGTGCTTGAGCGCCCAATGACATATCTGTTTGTTCGGTATTTAGTCCTTAGCAAAAAAAGGAGTATAAGCGTTTAAATAATATATTAGTCATGCTGTTACAATGTACGGAATATATAGTGTAAATTATATGAATGAGGAAATGAACTCTATAAGCTATATGCTTCCGTTCAGATCCTCAATGAATATTACATGTATATGTCTTGTCAGTATATTTTGTATGAATAAAATATTGTTTAAACCAAAAAGAAAAGAAAAAGACAAAAAATAATTACCATAACGACATGAGCTAACAATAAAAGCTTAGATCAGCCTGCGCATTTGCTCAGTCTGATCTCCGCTTTCACTGTTTGCATGGGTATTTCATGACTCAAGTCCTTATTTGTATTTATACTTGCATTAAGTAATTACGAGATTCAAAACGCGCTTGCATTTTTCACAGCCTCTCTTTACTTGACAAATAATTCCTAAAAATTAACACACTACCCGCACAAAATTGGGGCTCTCTTTTTCCGTATAAAATTCTTCAGCCCTATTTTTGTCGTATTTTTTGTCCAGTTTTATATATTTACCAACTTTTCTGTCGCAAAAACTTATACGTTTGTTTCAACAAGAGCCCATGTTGTCTTCGAAAGTGACGTAAACGTTTTAGCGTTACGGCAAACGACGTCATGATAACCATAGCAGGAAACAATGACGCTGCGTAAAATGTATGCGCACGAACATTGAGGCGATTTCCCTTTAAGGAGGTAAATCCTTGATTTTATAGAGGAACAAATTCTTTCCTCTAAAAGCTGACCCCTTTTGCGAAGGGAGGTAAAAAAAGGCAAATATTAGAAGCATTACTTCATCTGAAAGTATATCCATTAACCTTATACCATTTTCTTAGAAAAGATTCAGCAGTGGCCAATTTATTTCTCTTTAGGCTCTAAATAATGCCCCCATTTTTGTAAAATGCAATGCCACCAGGCTGTTTAATGGTGTTAACAGGATATATGACTTGTATTAAGTATTGAAGATCAGTGAGCTAAATCATGTCCAATACCATTTTTTTTAATACATACACAGTATTGTTATTACCTAATAAACGCCCCTGCTCTTATAAATGCTCCTTGCCTCTTTTCTGAAAATAATGTAATATTTACTTGCGTGAATTCCTATTTGCTTCTCTGGATGAGAACAGCTCTTTGAAATGGGGCCTACCCTTAAAGAAAAGAATTTGCTCCTTTCAGAGTTGCCCCCTGCTGCTGGAAAGTGAGGCAGCAGCATAGTAGAGTTGCTTCCTCTGAAAGTATACCCACTCACTTTAGTACTATTTATTAGAGGTATCTTGGCAGTGGCTCTAAATAACACCCCATTTCCTAAAATGCTAAACCCCTGGGGCATTTAGCAGAACTATTTCTAACCACATGTCCCCCCCAAGCTGTTCTGCCATGTACACCTTTATTGTACAAATGACTGACCTTGAGATTGACCTTATTCTTGCTGGCTATCTGCTCTCTACAAAGGTCAAGGTCAGTTGATAATTTCTGTACCTGACCCGACAGCTTGTCCTTTTCATCTTGCACATGGTCACTGAAAAAAAATTATATATATAAAATTATTTTTTTATACAGCAGGGCCCAGTTGTTCAAAGCATCGATAAGCTTGTTAAGAGGTCAAGTTAACAAGCCTAACAAGCTTGTTAAGAGGTCAACTTGCTAAGCGTTTTATGTTTTTATAACCAAATACACTGATATTTTTTTTTGTTGAAAAACTGTAAGAAGCTTTTGCAATGCAAAAGCTTTTCACATTTTTTCAATAAAAATATTGGTGTATTTGAGATATCAACGTGAACTAATGATGTCGTTAGTTTTGAATAACCAGGCCCAGTTGTTCAAAGCATAGTTAGTTTAACAAAGTCACTATAGTCAAGGATTTGTTGGGTCTTCTAGTACCCATAAAATCAAGAGAATATTTTTTTGTTGAAAAACAGGAGAAGCAAAGCAAAAGCTCCTCATATATTTTACAGAAAATAACGGCAGTGCTCTTCCACACAATACATTTGAAAAGATAATAACCTGTTGAATAGTGACATGTTAGTTTTAAACAAATGGGCCAATACAAATACTTTTATCATATGACGTCGCTGTTAATGTCGTGTCATAAAAATCGTATGACCACACATGTAATAACACTTTGGAGCGTACACGTAACGTCACTGACAACGTCCATGTCAACAATTCGTTTTCTTATTGAAATAATGTTCAGTTTGGAGGCATTAAAACCCATTTTGAAGGGTCATATGATAAGCAGAATCTTACACTGGTGGTCATTTCATATGAAATTTATGAAAGTAGCCAAAGACTTGTTTCATAAATTTCATATGAAATGACCACTCGTGTAAGATTCTCTATATCTTAGCACAACTACAGTAATGCTATACCTTCTGGCAACATTCTTAGCAGGAGTGTTTATCTTTAGAATTATTCTTAATACCATAATTGACCCTTTTAGCGCCCTGTGCGCTTAACTTTTTCAAAATGGAGACAAATACTTCTAGTTCATTTTCTTTCTTATAAGTGCACATGTCAACGATTTAATATATATTGAAGGAAACAAATTTACAGGTTAAGCATACATGTAGGAGAGGGATCACAACATAATAATTACTGAAGCATTTCCAATTTTAGAGAAGCCACAACATTCATTCTTTCGGAAAGGTTGGTTTGTGAGCCTATGAAATATGAAGATTGAGAGAACAGGACACGAACATTAGGGTCGACATAAATGTGGACGGACAGATGGATGTATGGACAGATAGATGGATGAAAAAGTGAACAGAAAAAGTGAACTCCTATATGGAACCTTGCTAAAGCAGATGCAACAAAAATATGGGCAATTGTCCCTAAATTTTTTCCATTAACACTTCTTATTTTGAGCAATGATGAAATCTGTAACTTACAGTTTTTGCTTAAATTCCAGAGCGGCTTTCTTCATTTTAGCTGTAAGACTTTGTTTCTGTGTATCTACCATCTGACGAAGTTTCGTAATCTCTTTCTGCAAATAAGAATACAACTTCAGAGCTCTGGATATCAAGAAATTTGATGATAATTCTCATTTTTTATGAAATATATATTGTGGCTCCTCAACAGAACTCCCTCTATGAGTTAAGTCTACTGAGGCATCACAGCATATATTTTACTGAAGCATTTCAAACTTCAAAGAAACCATAACATTTGTTTCATCTGAAAGTTTGGTTTGTGAGCCTGTGAAATATGAAGAGATGAAATCTAATATTGTACTTTGGTGAAACAAACAAAAACTAGACAATCACTAAATGTGATGAATGCCCCTGCAATATGCCTCACTAGATGAGTAAAGTGTTCAGACATATTTGTGTGAAGTAACATCAAAATCTGTCAATAAATAAAGGTGCTAGAGGGATGACAAAGCTTTTTCTAAAAATAGCAACTGTGACCTTGACCTTGGTTCTACAAACCTGAAAGGTGAACTTGTCCAAGATATTGTCACTTAATATTTGTGAGAAGTTATATCAAAATCAGTTAACAAACAAAGGTGCTAGAACCATGACAATGATTAACATGTACCTACAGTAGCATCTGTGACCTTGACCTTGGACCTACAATGCTGATACGTGAATTTTTCCCAGATATTGTCAAGCTATATATTTGTGTCAAGTTATGTCAAAATCATTCCAGGGGGATGACAATGTATTTTCTAAAAATAGCAAATGTGACCTTGACTTTGACCCTAAAATTCTGGATCGCGAACTTGTCCAAGATATTGGCACACTAAACATTTGGGTAAAGTTACATCAAAATTTGTCAATGAACAAAGGGGCTCAAGGGATGATAAAGTTTTTTCTAAAAATAGCAAATGTGACCTTGACCTAATGCTGAAAAGGGTAATTTATTCAAGATATTGTTATACTTATCATTTATGTACAGTTATATCAAAATCGATCCATTGATAAAAGAGCCAGAGTGATGCCAAAGTTTTTCTGAAAATAGCAACTGAGACCTTGACCTTGATCCTACTTAGCTGAAACACAAACTTGTCTGAGGTACTGTCATACCCAATATAGCCGTGATGTAATACTAAAATCAGTTAATAAATGAGGCTGCTAAAGTCATGACAAAAGGTGAGCTTGTATATAAGCCATGGAAATATTATCAAAATATGTATGTCATTCAAGGGCTGGGACACAATTCTGCAATAAAGACCTGAATCAAAGCCTTTATGCACATGTTCAATGCATGTCTGAATTGTGTTGCAAGTTTCAACACCCTGCATTGAATAAATACTATAAAAGGATTTGCGAAGACAAGAACAGTACTATTAGTGACATATGGTCAAAATATATATGTTATTCAAGGGGATATAATTCTGCAATAAAGACCTGAATCAAAGTTCTGTTTCCTTTATACACATGTTCAATGCACGTCTGAAATGTGTTGTAAGTTTCAACTCTCTGCATCAAATACTGTGGAAGATGTTGCGGAGACAAGAACAGTACAATGCGTGACATATGGTCAAAATATGTATGTTATTCAAGGGGACATAATTCTGCAATAAAGACCAGAATCAAAGTTCTGTTTCCTTTATGCTCATGTTCAATGCATGTTCGAACTGTGTGGCAAGTTTCAACTCCCTGCATCAAATACTGTAGGAGGAGTTGCGGAGACAAGAACAGTTCTACAAAGTGTAACTGACCTACGGATGTACATACCTACGGACAAGGGCAAAACTATATGCCCCTCCCCACTTCGTGGCGGGGGGCATAAAAATTCTCTTTTATTTTTATGCTTTAATGATTACTTATTTTCATCATTATATGACTCATTTATTGACAAACTGAAACATAGCTTTTTACATTTGTCCATGGTAAACAGCCATGGTCATGTTGGGACGGTCAGCTACCCAAACCACACTATTCCTGGGCAGGCTGAGACCTCCTAAGCAGTTAACTAGTACTAAGATCACATACTTTCGCCAGTAACTGATAGCTGCCCTTCTTGAATCAGCGGAAGGAAAAACAAAAGTATGTGACTGGACCAGGTATCCAACCAGGACCTCTGGCTCTTGAGTTAGACTCTTGAGTTAGATGGGCTAAACACTGTGCTACATGGCCCGGCTTCTTGTAAGAGTTGATCCTCATTGAGTAGAGAGGCAAAAATGAAAATGGTGGAGTTGCTTCCCCTGAAAGTGTACCCAATCATCTTAAAATAACAACTCACATGTAATATGTCTACTTGTTCATCCTTTGACTTGACATTGGCATCGGAGCTCTCCGTCATGGTAACAAGTTCCTGAACTCGGCCAGCAAGTTTCTTGTTCTTGGTCTGCTCTGATGTCAGCTGCTTCTCACACTTGGTGAGCTGGTTCCTTGTCTCAACAAGCCGGGCATCACTCATGGTCTGAAAAATATCAGTGCATAGAGTATCTTACAGGCGGGCTCATGCATCACAGAATTAAATGAGTTGGGGAGAAAAGCTTAAAACAAGACCTGTCAGCAGGACAGGGTAGCTTGCCTGACAGCGCCTTGCCCATCACCTAAAAAACTTTAACGTAAAACTTTAACAGTTTGCTAACGACAACGCTGATGCCGCCCCCAAAGCCGATGCTGAGGGTAGTACAATAGCTCTTCCTAAACTTCATTCAGGGGAGCTAAAAAGAAAGGATGTGATGCTTTGTCAAACAGCTGATCATTTTCTTCAACAAGTTTAATAAATTCTTTAATGCATGAGCACAAATCCAAGATTCTATTTTTATATGACACCAAAAAAATGCATATAAGTTGCTGTTTTATCTTTAAAACTTCAAGATTTAGCCATTAATAAACATGAAGCTGTAATGTATGTTACTGCACCATATCCATAATGGAAATCCAAAGTACATCCATATTGTACATGTAAATTTATCATTTGACGTTGCTATTATTCAGTGGTAACGTCGTGTCATAAAAATTGTATGACCACACGTGTAATAACACTTTGGCTCGTACACGTCCATGTCAACAATGTGTTTTCTTATTGAAATATTGTTCATTCTGAAGGCGATAAACTCCCGTTTTAAAGAGTCATAAGATAAAGAGAATCTTACACTCGCGGTCATTTCATATGAAATTTATGAAACTCGCCAAAGGCTCATTTCATAAATTTCATATGAAATGACCACGCGTGTAAGATACTCTATATATCTTTATACAGCTGGTGCAACTTGAAAATGTAGGTTCCCTGTAATGGTAGTAAAGTCATTGTCATTCAAATTTAAGACTTATAATCACAGCAATTATTAAAGATGTTCTAGAGTTGTTTATTATCATACCTTTTCATTCCTGAGATCTTCCAACTGCAGCCTTAGGGATCCCACTGACTGTTCTACTAGTCTACGAGCTGTTGACTCATCTGACAGTTTGGACTGAAGATCCTCCTGGGTGCTGTCAGCGAGACGTTTCTGAGCCTGCAGACTGTCCCGAGCCTCTATTGCAGATGCGTAGCTTGCCTCTATTGTCCGAAGCTGGGTCTGAGTCTGAAATTTTAAATTTTTGCAATTGAGGTAAATGGATACTCTTCATGGAAAGCAGCTCTGCCAGTTTTGTGCCTACCTTCCTTCTAAACTGGGATCAACAAATTTGCTCTTATGGGAGCAAATTCTTTCTTTTGGGAGTAGACCTCCTTCCAGTGGGGATCTTATAGGGAATCAAGTGCTAAACCTCCAACATTGCCCCAGTTGAAAATAAAAGCATTGTAAACAACTGCGTAATATCCCGCCACTGCAAACCTATAAAACCCTTTCTTTCACCTTTTATAGATTTTTTTCGTGATTTTACACATTTTTGGGGAGGAAGTAGAGGGCAGGTCTTATACGTCTTTTGATAAAAAACTCATCAAGATTGTCACTAATTGCCAGTGACATCAACAATTAGATCCATGTCCTCCAAAACAGGCTAAAACATGAACATTTTCCATTGCTTCTGTAGGAGCACTGTGTTAGGAACAGAACTTTTTTTGTTGTTAATATAGAATTTTTTTGTTTGGCCTATGTGCATTAAAGGAATTTGCAATGTGCTTGATACTTTACCTGTGCCAAATTATCATTGAGGTAGGATCTTTCATTCTCATGTTGTGACTTAAGCTCATCAAGTGTCAGTTTGAGATCATGAATTTCTCGACTTGATGTATCTTTCTCACTCTTCAAGTCCATCTCCAGTGTGCGATTGGTGACCTGAAGACGTGTTGTCTCTTCCTGTGGAGGTAGGATAGGATATATTATAACTAAAGATTCTTCTTGCATAGACTAATAGAATCTATGATGGGGTTGAGGCTGAGGCAAGGAAATCTCAGGCTTGTTTTCAGATAATTTAGTCTTATGCGAGGCTTGCTGAGCATAAGACTAAAACGATCTGAAAACGAGCCTGAGATTTCCTTGTTGAGGCTCAACCCCCATCTCTGATTATTTTTCTCACCCATTATATTTTATAGAACAAAATATTCACTGAATATCTTAACTTCTAGTTGAAGCCAGTCCTATAAACTTTAAGCCTATTTTCTATTCTAGACAGTTCTGACATGCGTGTTAATTTCACCTTATGCATGCATTTTTCATGACTGGTAGCTAATCAGAAATTACAGTGACACCCCATGGGCATCAATGGCTGTCAATTTCATTTTGCATGCAATTTACATGACAGATAGCAGCAAGTGGATTTACTGAATTTAAGTGTGTAATTAATAGGGCTGTACTATATAGCAATGACTAACGTTTTGTGACAGCTTCCCAAGCCTAGGCTGAGACAGCAGGCCAAGCTAGAAAAATTTCAGACAGCTCTAGAAAAGGATATTCTTGTCCTTTGGTTAAGAAACATGTATGCATAGCTGTTTGAGGCCATGTTTAAATGGAACCAACTCCAAGTTTTAATCATGGAATTCTCATGCTGTTCTAACATTGTTTTCAGTTTGCTTATTCAGGGCCATAATTTGTTTACCTAACCTGACATTCTGTTGCCACCCTGGAATATAGAGGATCTTACACGAGTGATCATTTCAGATGAAATTTATGAAACAAGTGTTTGGCCTTCTTAATCATGTGAGGAAGCAAGTGCTCGTGAAGAAGCCAGTGCTCACTGCTAAAATTCTACAAGAAGTGCTTTCCACTTCATGGAATTTGAGCTCCGCCCACTAGCTTCACCACACGATGAACGCTGAAAAAGCAAATTTTAATTCTTATATACCTACCTGTTGTTTAGCCAGGGCTTCATGAAGGGACACTAGTTCCTTTCTTTGCCCCTCTAGCAGGAGTTTAGAATCCCCAGCAGACCCCTCCACCTGCTTAAAGAGACTTTCTAGCTCATTCTTTTGTCTGCAAGAAAAACAATTACAGTCAAGGGTAAAGTTATTCCGCAGAAATCAGAGCTTGAGATAAAAGGGAGTATCTGATGATAATTTAAGAAACAGATTCTTGCTTGCAGTGATTTGTTGCTAAATATATCACTGGTTGGAGGTCCGTCGTGAAGTGGATAGATCACAAGTGCAACGCGCGAGTGATGTATTCACTGACGACTGACCAACAGTTTCCCGCCATGATTATATGAGGAAATCCTGCCAACAACTTTGACAGTAACAGAGGCGTTAACATGTATTTCGTAAGTTTTTGATGTGAGAAAATGATGTTACACGTCTACCCTCATGGAAATGAAAATTGATGTCACCAAACGAATAAAAATGATGTTCGAACGGCGCTAAATAACGTCATGTTAGCCCGCCAAGTGATTTGTCACGCAATATATCACTAGATTTTAGCATTGGCTATATAGGCAACCAGTGTAAGAATCTCTGTTTTCAGTCCTTGACTGTACAATAATGACCTGAAATGCCTAAAGCAAAGTGTAGAATCAGATTAGACTGCCACATGCAACACTTCTGACACATCCTTATTAGCAAAGTAGACTGTTTAGGATTATTTCAGTAATTCATTCAAATGTACCAATATTAAGTGCAAAAAAAGTTAATCATTGAAAATGTAAATTACGGTACCACATTCGTGCCATTAAAAGATGGAACTTTTTCCCTTCCAAAACAATCCCATAAATCTAGATCTGTCTTACAAGATGGATCTTGATACTTAGGATTGTTTAGGAGGAGAAAAATCCCTCTTATAGCTGAACTATGTAAGACTAATTTACATATCTGGAGCAATTTTGGAACGGGGATTCTCCATTCTTCCAACAAATAAATACGGCAGCAGGTAAAGTGAAGACCATATGAGCAACGACATGACAAAACCAACAAAGTGGCATATGAGCCCAGCAAGGACTCAGTTCAGCCTGGCCAGCCACCCAGTCTGATCCGAGTCTTTGCCGTGTGTTTTAAGACTAGCTAAGGGTGTAAGCTAGCTCCATGCAGTCAGCAATGACTCTGATCAGACTGGGTGGATGCCCAGGCTGATATGAGTCTTTGCTCGACGCACATGTCACTTTGATAGTTTTGTTGTGTCGCGGCTCATATTACCTGGTAACAGCTTCCAAGTCTGACAGAGTTTTTCCAAAAGTGCTGAGCTGGACCTCCTTCTGTTTTAATTCTTCATTCAGATTGTCCATCTCCTGTCTGAAATGCATTGCAAAACACTGTAAGTAACTCCAAAAATAGCTACAAAAAACCACTACAACAGGGTCTATTTAATAACAAAATTTGAGCACAATCTAGGCTGAGCACTAAAAAAGTTTTATAACTCCTAGATTGTTTTTTTATATCAAAATTTGCTTTTATTTACATATTGTAATAACGTTTAAACCAGAGGACCAATGGTCCTGTAGCTCACCTTACACCTTCTGTCAACAGACACAAATTGTCATTTCGCTCATTTGTTACAAATTTGAAACCAGTAGCTTAAAAGTTGTGCATATTTTAATTTTAAAATCTCAGTGACCTTAAGCAAAGTTCAAAAAATGACCTTGACCTTTGATGACCTTGTCTTCATGTATTCATTTAGTGAACCATATTTTCCAATTATTATATCTAGGCTTAAAAAAATTCCGTAACATCAACTGTCTAAGCATTTTCCCACATAAAAGCATAACATACCAAAGTTGACAATGCCATAAATTAGGTCAAGGTCAATGCATCGTCATGATTTGTACAAACTATGATGGGCCCGGGTCCTCAATGCTACATACCATGCCATGAGGTCATTGTGCCTTTGGTTCTGGAGAAGTAGATTTTTGAAAGAGTTTGACCATATATGGGCATGTCATAGACTTGAATGGTTTCTGAGAAATCCACTGCTAAAGCATTTTCCAATGCATCAAAATGGACCTTGCCATAAATTAGGTCACAGTCAATGCTCAGTCCTTATTTGTATAAATTATGATGGGCCCAACTTCCAAATGCTACATACCAAGTTTCAAGGTCATAGGCATTTTAGTTCTGAAGAAGAAGATTTTTGAAGAGTTTTTACCATATATGGACATGGCGGCCATCTTGGTCATGTAACCCAGATCCTGGTAACAAACTTTCGTTCCCCCATCCCACTAAGACTCCATATGAAATTTGGCTTCAATCCCGGAAGTAGTTTCAAAGGAGAAGATGTTTGAAGATCTTGACAACAGATGGACAGGCTGACAGAATGACCTTGACCTTTAGTGACAATATCTTCATCTGGTCATTCAGTTAACCATATATTCTATATATTGTACCTCAGACTTGAATAGTTTCTGAAAAATCCACTGTTTAAGCATTTTTCCATAAACAAGCCTAACATACCAAAGTTGACAGTGTCATAAATTAGGTCAAGGTCAATGCACAGTCATCATTTGTATAAACTATGATGGGCCAAGTGCCCAATGCTACGTACCAAGTTTCAAGGTCATAGGCCTTCTGGTTCTGAAGAAAGAAGATTTTTGAAAGGTTTTTACTATATGTGGGGCTGGTGGCCATCTTGGTCATGTGACCCAGACCCTGGTAACAAACTTTTGTCCCCCCATCCCACTGAGATTCCATATGAAATTTTGGCTTCAATCAGCCCTGTGGTGTCTGAGGAGAAGATGTTTGAAAATCTTGAAGACAGACCGGCTGACAGAATGACCTTGACCTTAACTGACATAATATCTTCAGCTGTTCATTTAGTTGACCATATTTACCAAACATTGTACCTTAGACTTAAATAGTTTCTGAGAAATCCACTAATTAAGCATTTTCCCATATAAAAGCCTAACATACCAAAGTTGACCGTGTCATAAATAAGGTCAAGGTCACTGCAAGGTCATCATTTGTATAAACTATGATGGACCCGAATGCCCAATGCTACATACCAAGTTTCAAGGTCATAGGCCTTTTGGTTCTGGAGAAGAAGATTTTTAAAGGGTTTTTACCATATATGGGCGTGGCGGCCATCTTGGTCATGTGACCCGGATACCCCAGCAATCTTTCGTTCCCCCAACCTAGGTAGGCTCCATATGAAATATGACTTCACTCAGCCCAGTAGTTTCAGAGGAGATGATGTTTGAAAATCTTGACGACGGAAAGGCTGACAGAATGACCTTGACCTTTAGTGACATAATATTTTCAGCTGTTCATTTAGCTGACCATATATGCCAAATATTGTACCTTAGACTTACATAATTTCTGAGAAATCCACTGTTTAGGCTTCTTCCCATATAAAAGCCTAAGATACCGAAGTGGACCATGTCATAAATTAGGTCAAGGTCACTGCAAGGTAATCATTTGTACAAACTATGAAGGGCCAAAATCCCTGATGCTACATATCAAGTTTCAAGGTCATAGGCCTTTTGGTTCTGGAGAAGAAGATTTTTGAAGGGGTTTTACCATATATGGGTGTGGCGGCCATCTTGGTCATGTGACCCAGACCCGGGGTATAAACTTTTGTTCCCCCATCCCACTGAGACTTCATATGAAATTTTGGCTTCAATTGGCCAAGTGGTTTCAGAGAAGATGTTTGTAAATCTTTACGACGGATGGACCGACGGAATGACCTTGACCTTTAGTGACATAATATCTTCATTTGCTCATTTAGTTGACCATATATACAAAGTATTGTACCTTAGATTTAAACTATTTCTGAGAAATCCACTAATTCAGCTTTTTCCCATATAAAAGCCTAACGTACCAAAGTTGACCGTGTCATAAATTAAGTCAAGGTCACTGCAAGGTCATCATTTGTATAAACTATGATAGGCCTGCATACCGGATGCTACATACCAAGTTTCAAGGTCATAGGCCTTTTGGTTCTGGAGTAGAAGATTTTTGAAGGGTTTTTACCATATATGGGTGTGGCGGCCATCTTGGTCATGTGACCCAGATACCCGGAACAAACTTTCGTTACCCCGACCTAAGTAGACTCCATATGAAATATGGCTTCAATCAGCCCAGTGGTTTCAGAGGAGAAGATGTTTGAAAATGTTGACGACGGACAGATGACGGACGGACGGAAGGACGGACGACGGATGCCTGGCTATACTATAAGCTCACCTATTAGCCTAAAGGCTCAGGTGAGCTAAAAATCTTTTAAAAAAATGATTACACTCAGTAGATGAAAAACAAAATTTGAGTTCACATGCACTAAAGCCCCATGTCATGACTCTAAATATTAAGATTGAAGCTGATCAGTAAACAGGGCAGATCCTAATAACGCTGCTCTTAAATGGAGCAGTCTGATCAGGGTCTTCACTGTTTGTAATTCTGCCAGCATTTTTATACATCCCAAGATAGTAAAATCAACTTGTTCAAACTTGACAATATCAGTACGTTCAACTTTTGATATCTCAAAGTTGAAGTTGATCCCAAACTATTGATATCTCAGAGTAAATTTTCTGGGACCAGAAAATTTACTTTGAGATATAAGTAGTTTGAGAAAACAGTAGTTGAAATGTAAATAAAAATACTGAACCATATTCAATGATATAAGAGATACTTTGAGTTATCATTGTTTGAGATATCAGGAGTTGACTGTAACTTGTTATGGTCCCCCAATATTTAGGACAATTATGGTATTCTTACTTGACAATATCTCTCTCCTTCTCAGCTGTCGTCCTGTCATTTTCTAATCTCAGCTTCTCTGACATATACTCCTGTTTGATGTGTTCCACCTTCTCTTCACTGCGATCCCTCACTTCGTTTAATTGCCGTTCCTTATCAGTCAGACTACGACACAATCCCTCATAATCTAGTGAATTAGAAACATTCAAACAGTCTAACACTGGTCACCCATATAGCCAATAGTAAAATCTAGTGATATATTGCATGACAAATCACTGTGCTGACTGGCGTGATGTTACTTAGTGCCATGCAGACGTCATTTGGATTCATTTGCGGACGTCATTTCCAAGTAGATAGATGGTATTACGTTGTTTTCTCGCATTAAAAACTTACGAAATATATGTAAAAGCCCCTGTTACAGTCAAAGTTGTTGGCAGGATTTCGTTATGTAATCATGGCAGCAAACTGGAAAAATCTGAAGGAAACACTTGCGTTTTCTTGGGTGTTAGAATCTAAATCGATTCTTGCTTACAAGTGATTTGTTGCCAAATATATCACTTGTTGTCGGTCAGTCATCAGTGACTATATCACTCGTGCCTCCCGCTCATGATATATCCACCTCACGACTGACCTCCAACCAGTGATATATTGGGCAACAAATTACTTTAAGCAAGAATCTATTTCTTAAGTGAATGCTGTTTAGCATGCTCCATGATTTTCTATATTTCTCCATAAACACATAATATTATGTTGTGACCACTACTTGAGACAGTTCTTGAGGGGTCACAATGTATGTTTTTGTTCAGAAACAAGAAAATTATCTCTGAATTATCGTCAAAATCCTGGCTTAACCTGCACATTTTACCCAATTCCCGCATTTCATCCATGGCATGTGAAAGGATAAAACTAAAAGGACACTAGTAGTTGTTGTACTGTTGAAACATGTCCTAAAACTGGGGGAGTATTTCAATTTGTACATTAAACAGTTGAATACAGAGAAAAAATACATTTGGACATGAGTTTCAACCTTTTGTGCTACCTAACTCTAGCATCAAGAAAACTGTCTAATAGCATTTTTCTCATATGAAAGCACCAGGAAGCAAATTTGACCGTCTTGTTAATAGGGTTAAGATCAACCCATTGTCATCATTTGAACAAAATTCTTAGTGCTTCAGTACCTAATGCTATATAACATGTTTCAAAGCCATCAATCTTTTGGCTCTTGAGAAGATGTGGTGGTCATGTTGGCAATAAGACCATAACCATGCATTTGAAAAAACTTTCATTCCCCTGACCTCTGGAGGATCAATCTGAAATTTGGGGCATATCAGCCCAGCAGTTTCAGAGAAGATGTTTCAAAACTTTGACTGATGATGACAAACAGTGGACAGCCAGATGACAGAGCCTTCTCCAAAAGCTGTTGGCCCAGGTGAGCTAAAAAAACACAAAAAAAAAACAGTTTTTTTACCTTGATAAATTGACCCTTTGTCTTGAGTAAGTTTCTGCACTGTGTCTTTAGTCAAGAGTAGCTGCCCTTTGTTGCTGTCTAACTCCAGCTTCAAGTTCCGTATCTCTTCTTGAAGATCACTTCTTTCATCATCTTTTGTCTGAACTTCTTTCTGCAAGGGAGGTAACATCGTTCAGTTAGCACAGGTATTACACCACAAACATAATTTCCATTGGTGTATTACATCACAAACGGAATTTGCAATGCTACAACCATTGCAAATTACGTTTTCACAGGTATTACACCACAAACACAATTTGCATTGGTGTATTACACTACAAACAAAATTTGCAATGGTAAAACCATTGCAAATTATGTTTGTGGTGTAATACCTGTAACTATTCAAACAATCTCATTCAGACTTACCAGTACTCGTATTAGCTACAGAGCCAAAAATCATCATCATACTAGGGCACGGCACTTTAATCCTTATCCTAATATTCTTCATCATGGATTCTACCATCTTTGAATCTGGACAAATATGTTATTTTGTCAACGAAGGGTGTACAAACAAATTGGTGGAAGATCCACATCGGACTGAGGGTTACTCATCCAAAGAGTTGTCCCACACATAAAGCAAAACCTTCTGTTGAATAGTAGCTATAACCATTTACTATCAATTTCAGGCCCTGATGTGATAAGAAAAAAATCTTTCTCAACTCAGTTGAGCATGAAAATTCAACCTCCCACTAAATAAATCCTGTGCGTTTTGCACAGATTTCTATTGTTTCCAGTGTCTGTGTTCCACATCATTTCATTTATTTGAAACCTACGAACTACTAGCATTGTTTAGTATTTTGAGTTCTATTAAAACATTTGCTCCAAACAGGTTCATTTAAAAAAAAAAGGTTCATTTAACACTTTAAGCACCAGAGACAAAAATAGCAGAATTTGCAAACAGCGTAGATCCTGATGAGGCAGCTCATAATGAGCCCCCTCATCTACATCTGCACTGTTTGTCCTCTAGTCTTTGAATTCTCAATATGAAATGTCTTGGACAAGGCATTTTTTTAAAGGATCAGTCTCTATAAGGCCATTTTCATGGCTAAAACCGATTTTCTTTAAACTTTATATACTTTAACTGATATGTATTGACTGTCTAAAGGTGCAATACCAGATTGTTTGGTTCACTGGTTTTCACTGTATGCACTATTTAAGTGGGTGGGGTAATTCCACCCCATTAAAAGTATAGATACAAAAATGCAATTTTTTCTATTCCAAGTCCATGCTTCAAACTGGTGGTTGCAATAGGAAAAGTACACTTCTGGACTTAAAAGATGATGATAATATTGTTCTGAAATTCATACCAGAATAGAGTTTATATTTGCTTGTAAGATGTACACCAATTTCAGTATTTTTTGTTCTCCGACTTTACGAAAAACCACAACACGTTCACAGTTTTCAAGATTTTTTAAAAATCTTTTGCTATTATTATGTTGATATAATAGTCATTGCAGGCATATGTCAGAATTTATTTTATGATCATTAATATAAGAGTTATTTCCCCACGAAATTTGATTTTGTCCGTTTTTCAATATCAGCATGCATTTGTCATTCCATAGTACTCCAAACTCCATTTGGAAGTTAATAACACCTTTTGATGCAAATATTTGTTGATTTTTGTAGGCATTGGAGTTACTTTTGCATGCGACGATGTCATATTTTATGTAATTTTGAAAAAAGGATACCTCGCATCTGGAAAATTAACAAATTGCCAATGACTTACTTGCAACCTCATTAAACTCATGCTAAATGCTTAAATTAAAGTCCTTATGGCCCATTTGTGTTTTTACGCTGGTTATTATTCATCTTCTTCAGAATTGCCAGACATAATCCATGTGTCAACAGCAGCATCTTTAACATAATCAATGTGCACCTTGCTCGGTTTGGCTTCACTGAGTTGACTGAGGATGAACTCAGGGACCTGACAATGGGAATATACCAACTTAAACAGGCCAAATCCTACACGGATGAACACTTTGACGAAAAAGGATCATATGAGATAATGGCACACAAAGAAGATGACGGTGTTCAAAGCACAGATACGTTCTCGTCACACATCAAATAAAACATATAACTTGTGGGTTAAATACACTCAAGGGCTGAACCCAATCACTGGATGGTATTGTGGGTGCAGAAGTGGTGCTCGCACCGTTGGGTGTTGTGCACAATGTGGCTTCAGTGCTTTGGTATTTAGGATATTACCGCAACGAAACAGAAAACAGTGAAGCCAAACCGAGCAAGATGCACATTGATTATGTAAAAGATGCTGCTGTTGACACATGGAGTACGTCTAGCGATTCTGAAGAAGATGAATAATAACCAGCGTAAAAACACGAATGGGCCATAAGGACTTTAATTTAAAGGCCCTATAGGTCTATCAGCAAGAAATATTTTATTGTGAGGTATCGCTGCAAACTTCTCACTGCAGTTTCGCCTTTGAATATTATCGTGATTGGCCGGCTTTGAAAAATCAAAACGTCCTTGAGTTTACCATAAAATAGATTTGAAAAATAACTAGGTCATTTAAGTTGCCAACTAAAATGACCTACTTTCGATTTCAAGAGCTTTATTTCATGGTAAAAACACAAGGTACAGCAGGTAAAAATTCAAGGTACAAGCGTTTTAACAGGTGATAAAAATACAATGTACAAAAATATTAAGCGAAGATCCCATTGACTGTGCCGCTGTTGCATTATTTCATTGCTTAACAGGGAACCAGAGACAAAAACCGTATTTTTATGGAGAGACTTATCATTTTTTCAAAATACATTGTTCTCTGTTTTTTGCTCTGTTATATGATACAAAAAAGCACATCAACCAACATGTTTTCCTCAATTCTGAAGGCTGTACAGGTTTCATAATGATTTGTATTTTGACGATTTTTACTACTGGTAGGACTATGGAGACTTTAAGCATTTAGCATGAGTTTAATGAGGTTGCAAAAACTAAGCAAACCCTGCTTGTAAGTCATTGGCAATTTGTTAATTTTCCAGATGAGAGGCATCCTTTTTTTCAAAATTACACAAAATATGATATTGTCGCATGCAAAAGTAACTCCAATGCCTATAAAAATTAACAAATATTTGCATCAAAAGGTGTTACTAACTTCCAAATGGAGTTTGGAGTACTCATGAAATGACAAATGCATGCTGATATTAAAAAATGGACAAAATCAAATTTCGTGAGGCGATAACTCTCATATTAATGATCATAAAATAAATTCTGACATATGCCTGCAATGACTATTATATCAACATAATAATAGCAAAAAAAATTTAAAAAATCTTGAAAACTGTGAACGTGTTGTGGTTTTTCGTAAAGTCGGAGAACAAAAAATACTAAAATTGGTGTACATCTTACAAGCAAATATAAACTCTATTCTGGTATGTATTTCAGAACAATATTATCATCATCTTTTAAGTCCAGAAGTGTACTTTTCCTATTGCAACCACCATTTTGAAGCATGGACTTGGAATAGAAAAAATAGCATTTTTATATCTATACTTTTAATGGGGTGGAATTACCCCACCCACTTAAATCGTGCATACAGTGATAACCAGTGAACCAAACAATCTGGTATTGCACCATAAGACAGTCAATACATATCAGTTAAAGTATATAAAGTTTAAAGAAAATCGATTTTAGCCATGAAAATGGCCTTATAGAGACTGATCCTTTACAGACGTAAATTTTGTTGTCTGCTTTCTGGCGCTTAAAAGGTTAAGGAAAGTCAGCAGCATGTGTAAATATTTTTTGTTGATTACCTAAGCAGCCTTTGGAGAAAAAAACCCACATGTCCTCACATCAATAATTAATCAAGCGACAAGCTCAGAGATACAAAACCTGGATTGTCAGTGCAAATTTGAGCACAATCTCAGCTGAGCATAAAAAAGTTTTATATCTTTCGGGCCGGGTCTGCTAGGAAATACATTGCATGCCCTAGCAGACTAGAATTGATATGGCAATCTTAACATATATATATTTTGTTTATCAACTGGACATTCATTAAAATAATGGTAAACCACTGGTTTTACTTGGTTATTGTATAAGACTGTGCACTGACTCCCAGAAAAGATGTATGCCTACTATTGGTGAAATCTTAATGTTTTGAGGAGAGAATTGTAAATTATTAAATGTGGTTTTTGTTTCACAAAATAATAAGAATCATGTTGTCTGTGCTCCTGTATAAACAAATTTATTGAACAAACTGGGGGAAAAGATAAGACGCTCAACAGCTTATCTTTTCCCTAAAATCGTGAAATACATGAGAATTCTATGTAGCCAATTGAAAAAGCAGTCTGCAATTATGTAATTCAGTGTTAAAAATGTTAAATTTGCCATTGCATATCTCTGCTTATCTTTTTATAAACATTTTAATTCTTAAATTTTGCAACCAAGTTTTTACAGTTTCTGCTTTCAAAATACATAATACATAACTCATGCCCAACACCATTTAAAGTGTATGGGTACTCGTCTTCTGCTATTTTTACAAAGGGGTGCAACTTTTATGACTTCCTGTTTGTTTCCCTGCATGATAACACCCTTCTAAAATGGGTCTACTCTTAAGAGAAAGAACTTTGCTCCTACAGGAGCAAATTTTACTTTTAAAAGTTGTCCCTCATTGGGAAAGGAGGCAAAAATGAAAATGGCAGAGTTACTTCCCTTGAAAGTGTACCCGTTCACCTTATCAACAAACAAGGTTACAGGGCCCAGTTGTTAAAAGCCTTGTTAGCTTAACAAAGTCGAAAATATTGGTGAACCGATAAGTCTTCTTGTATGCATACACTCAAAACGACTCATATTTTTTACTGAAAAAATGTGAAGAATTATTGTACTGCAAAAGTTCCTCTCATTTTTTCGGCAGTGCAAAAGTTCCTAACATTTTTTCAGCATAAAATGGTAGCGTTTATGCGTATATGTTTGAAAATTTAACGTCTGCTTAACTAACTATGTCGTAAGTTTTGAACAACCGGGCCCAGAAATTTAGTGCACACACAAACACACGGACATTCTATCTCTACACCATGACTAAGAACTATATGGTCTAAAATATACAGAAAGTTTTTTACAACAGAAGCGCAAAAAATGAAAACAGTTGAATTTGCAAACAGCACAGATCTTGATGAGGTGACTTATAATGAGCCACCTCACCTGGATCTATACTGTTTGCCTTCTAGTCTGTGAATTCTCAATATGATACAGCTTGAACAAAAAAAAATAATAATTTGCAGACGTAAATTTTGTCATCTGCTTTTCTGGCCCTTCAAGGGTTAACTTACAGAGCCAATTGGGTTGCAGAGAAAAATACATTCATCTGAACAATAGCTGCATATCACTTCAATTATTATTTAGTATCAAATGTCCTTTTATTCGCATTAATGTACCATTTCAGTATCTGTGACATTTGCAAAAATATCCCAGTTTGTTATATTTAAGAGCAGCTATAAGATAGGTTGAAGAGTTGAAGACTTTTATGAATATTTCTAGACTGTTGATATAAGATCTTATCATTTAGAATAAGACTAAAATGTTAAGTATGCTATGTTTCTATGCAAATGTTTTGCTTCCTTGAAAATGTTGTTGTGTTATTGTTTAACGTGAATTTGAATCCCATACAGTTCCGAGCCACACCCAGAATGTCATTTAAAAGTCACATGATAGTGTAAGTAAACTGGTCAATGCAATGACAACTTAGCACTTAGTCTAACAAACAAAATTGCACATGTTCAATGCCCCACATTAGTCTGTGATGTTACCTTACAGTCAATGGAGGGATGCATATCTGTTTAGAGTAGGCATGGTTTTTGGAACTGTGAATTGGCCCAACAAGTTAAAAACGTTCTCTGTTGACCCAGAAGTAAATGGGTAACTGATTTGAATCAGTAACTGTTAAACAGGATTGGGCCTCATCCTGTCAATTGCTGTGCCCAAGACACAGTGGGCCTCTAACAGCCCACTACCCATATGGCCACACGGCTATGGGACACCTTTACCCGCTATCAAATTGTAAAATACACTGAACCTAACACTTAAAGCACCGAAAATGAAAATAGCTGAAGTTGGAAACAGCATAGATCCAGATGAGTTGGCTCATAATGAGCCACCTCATCTAGCTCTACCTTGTTTACTCTTTAGGTCTTTGAATTCTCCAATATGATACAGCTAGGTTAAAACATTTTTTGAATTTTTTGCAGAGGCAAATTTTGTCGTCTGCTTTTTGGCACTTTAAGGGTTGAATAGAAGTTATGTTCAACTCCTGTCTGGGATGTGTATACAAGAAAGGAAATACACAAAGTACTAGATACATGCAGAAAATGAGATGAAAAACACAAGATACACTTTCATGCACACACAAACTACATACTACAGGTACAATATCAATGAACAACAGGTGATATATAAAACTACATGTATGTACTGTAAATATTCTAAAAATTGGGACACCTAAAATAATCACTGTAACAGTTCAAAAAATGGATCAGTTTGGTTTTACAATGAAGTCATGCATCCAAAAATGCTGATGGAAGGGCAAACAATGTACACCCTGATCAGACTGCTCCTTAGGAGCTGTCTGATCTGGGTCTGCACTGTTTGCTTAAAATACTGTGTCCCAATATTTATAATTTTGATGATCTAGGTACAACATCTATTAGCCTAAGGGAGATACAACAATATCATAAGCACATGCCAACTACTGGGTGTACATAGGTGCTACACAGATTACAAACTTTGAACTTTTCCACTGCATGTTCCTCCGCGGCAAGCTTGTTGCCAAGGACAACATGTTCATGTCGCAGTAACTCAAACTCGTGACCTTGAGACTTGAAATCTTCCTTCCATTTAGCTACTGTTCGCTTCTCCTCTGCCGACTAATTGGGGTTAAAAATTGAAGTCTGTGCTGTATTAATTTTTCAAAGCTCCGAAAATTGCGAGTATTTAGGCAACAACAGCAACAAGAGGTCAATAGAACACGGTGTTTTGCATGCCCTCGCATTGTCGCAAAACTGAACTTAACCAGAAAAACTCGCCGTAAAGTTTATGAAGCCAACAATGACACCAGAAAAGAAATGCCTGTCTCGCTTCTGCTTGTCGCAAGCAAGACAAAAACAGTGCTTTAGGTATCTGCATCACATACATAAGAATCTTACATAAGTGGTCATTACATATGAAATTTATGAAACTCGCCAAAGGCTAGTTTCATATGATAAACATATGATAAATATGATAAAAATAGGTCAAATGATAAACAGAATCTTACACTCATGGTCATTTCATATGGAATTTATGAAACCAGCCAAAGGCTAGTTTCATAAATTTCATATGAAATGACCAAAAGTGCAAGATTCTGTTTATCATATGAAGGCTAGTTTCATAAATTTCATATGAAATGACCATGAGTGTAAGATTCTGTTTATCATATGACCCTTTAAAATGGGAGTTTATCACCTTCAAAATTAACATTTTTTCAATAAAAAAATGCACTGTTAACACGAAGGTTGTCAGTGATGTTACACATATGTGCCAAAGTGTTATAATACTTGTGGTCATACGATTTTATGAACGACGTTATCCAATGAATAACAGTGATGTCATTATGATAAAAGAAAATAAAAGCATCGCAAACGACTGCGTAATACCCCGCCACTGCAAACCTTTTTCACACACCGATTTTTCCAGATTTATGCATGTATATAGCCAGGGAGGCAGGGGAAGATAACTCCCATGGGGTAAATTTGAGCATCACTGAAGGCTTTCATCACTCTGATCATTTGCTGAAAGTTTCAGAAAAATTGCTTCAAACTCTGATTTTATATGGAACTTTTCATAATTTTATACATGTATGTAGTCCCAGGGCAGGGGCAGATAACCCCGGATGATAAAATTTTTGTGCTCATACAAAGCTTTTGTTACTTCAATCATGTTTGTGAAGTTTCATCATGCTACTCCAAGTAGTAAAGGAACTAGAGGCCAGAAACCACTTTTTGTACATTAACTCTGTCAGAAATTAACGAAATTTGCCCATTAACAATCCCAAGTGAGACATTCTCGGTACAAATGCATATGCAAAATTTGAAGGAAATCCGTTGATAAATACTTAAGTTATCAAATGGAAACGAAGTGTGGATGGACAGACAGACGGACATACGTACTACAGACGGACGGATGGACAGACACATGGACAGCCAACGTGAAAACATAATACCCCGCCACTAGCGAGACATTCTCAGTACAAATGCATATGCAAAATTTGAAGGAAATCCGTTGATAAATACTTAAGTTATCGAATGGAAACGAAGTGCGGACAGACAGACAGACAAACAGATGGACGTACGTACTATGGATGGACAGATGGATGGACAGACACACAGACAGCCAACATGAAAACATAATACCCCGCCACTAACGTGTGGGGGGGGTATAAAAAGTGATACAGTAAACAAATGATTAGATTCCAAGCACACAAGCAAAGCACTTATGTCAATGTCAAGAAGTATGGGAGCATAATGTTAATCCTTAAACACTCTATTTCTAGAATTCTAAAATCTAAAAAATAAACTGGCCCTAACCATACCTGAAGTTCTTCTGTAGAGAAGAATTCTTTTATGTTTATTTCAAAAATATAGATCAGCTGTAAATATAATGATTATTTTTGCGTAAAAATATCTATCGGAATAAGTTGTTAAGAAGATTATATGAGCACAGATTTCTTCTTACTGCTACCACTATTTCTTTTGAACATCAAAACACCTTCAAACACTAGCATTTGAATTTGAATCTTGTTCAGAACATAAAACTTACTGAGTTTTGTTCCATTTCGAACCTCTTCTCCAGTGTGGCATTAATGGCCGTCATATTCTTCAAATCCTCTTGTAAGTGTTCCAGCCGATTCTTCAGCTGTGTATTTTCTGTCTGCGTAGTTGTGAGATTCTGATTGGCATTGCGGAGATCGGCCTCTAGTGTGGCAATTGTCGTTGTCTTATTCTGGTCGTTCATTTTCATTGACTGTTGCTGTAGTTCTGAGGTCTCAACCTAACAGAGATAGGAAGTAACATGGAATTAAATGACTCGAGCATAATTATTTGCCAGCAAAAATCTGAAGTTTCTGTTGAAAGAATTTCAGATTGTAATGTCATTGACGGAGCATGGCATACATTGTTTGCCATGCTCCAGAACCAATGACGTCATATATCTGTTACCAACTAAGAGTTCATAGCAACCAAGATTCATATTGATGTCTAAGTGATAGCTCCACGATGTGATTCTGCCAAGGTACTGAGCACAACAGTTGGTTATTCCATAGTTGCTATGGTAACAGATCTATGGTGTCATCTCCCTTATAATTCCAGAGGAGCACGGAATACAAAGTATGCTATGCTCCTCTCAAATTACAAGTGAGATGCTACCTGAAATTCTCACAATGGAAAAGTGTGATTTTCTCAAACTTATAATTCATTCAAAAATAATTTAGCTCCCTGTTAAGTATGGGATTCATCCTGCTATAAGCCAGGGCCATGTTGTTCAAAGCATCGTTAGCCTAACGAGCTCGTTAAGAGCTAAACTTGTTAAGCGTTTTGCGACTTTATAGCCAAATACACTGATATTTTTTGTTGAAAATATGTGAGAAGCTTTCGCAGTGTAAAAGCTTCTCACATTTTTTCAACAAAAAATATTGGTGTATTTCAGATATTAACGTTTGAAATTTTAACGTCTTTAAAAATTGTAAGTATTGGGACAAACAGAGCCAAGCAAACAGTGCAAACAAAGATCAGACTCCAATCAATGCCTACCTTTTCTGTTCCATCTGCACCTTTTGGACCCATAATTGCATTGTAAAACAAAATTGTTCATTTTAGGACAATGAGGCAATTATTTTAGGTGTCCCAATTTTTAGAATTTTTACAGTGATAAATAATCCTTTTGCTAACCTTTCTTATGACTTCATTAATTTCTATCTTTCTTTTGTCTGTGTTTTGTCTAAATTGTTCAAGTTCTCTTCTTTTCAAGTGGTTCTTCTCTGTCTGTAGCACAGTTCTCTCCCCTGCTAGGAATCAATTTACCCCCCTTGATGTAAATACAAAGTATTTCCCTTACCTTTCTAATGACTTCATTAATTTCTATCTTTCTCTTGTCTAAGTTCTCTCTTGTTCTAGGTCTCTACTCTGTCTGTAGTTTAGTTCCTTTCCCTGCTCGGAACCTATTTACCTCCCTTAATGTAATAACTAATTATTCCGTTTACCTTTCTAATCACTTCATTGATTTCTATCTTTCTCTTGTCTGTGTTCTGTCTCTCTTGTTCCAGTTCTCGCTCTAGGTGGTTCTTCTCTGTCTGTAGCTTAGTTCTCTCCCCTGCCAAGAACTGATTTACCTCCCTTGTGGCAACTGCTTCTTTCATCTGAAAACAAACAAATTATATCATACGGTAATTCTTCGGTTACAAGACCGGGATTTTCCCTTTGGTTTGAAAGGGATTCCAAAACAGTGCCAAAATCTAGATTAAATGGATCTAGATTTTTGGGATTGTTTTGAAAGTGAAAAAACTCATCTTGTAACAGCATTTCAAAAGACTGATAGAGGTATTTAGGACCATTCTAGTGAGGGGAAAACTCCAATTTATAACCCAAGAAATATACAGTTTCTGTTGCAGTCAAAGAACACCAAAATATTTCATTCAGTATCAAAATGTTTTTTACGGCTTAAAATGTGTGAATACATCTCCAAATTTTCCCACCATTTTTAGTAAGGAAAATATCATGTGACTTCCTGTCAACTTGCCTGGACGGTAAGACCTATCCAAAATGAGGTCTACTTATAAAAAATTTTGGTTACAAATATCTGCCTATGCTTACCAGTGGAGTCATTTGATTTTATTTACTTTTTTCTGAAAGAAACAAAGGTCATGACCGGACTATTCTAGGTAAGTTTTTGGACTTATAGACATTCGTTCTCTACTGTATAGAACACACCCTGCCTTCCCTGCTGTGTTATGACCCTGTTACGTCATAACCTATGTGAGACAGACCAGTTCCTTATACACTGAATTGTTGCATAGTAGGGTAATGGCATCTAACAAAACGAGAATATTTGTCTTTAAATGTTTGCTGTTTTGTTGATTTTTTCTTATCAAGACTGTGTATTTGTGAGAGCAAATTTGCTGCAGACTTGCTAATTATGTACAATGGCAACCAATGGCCCGGATAGCATAGTGGATAGAACACTCGCTTTCCACCTCTGCGACCCAGGTTCGATTCCCGGCAGTGTCATGTGGGAGGGTAGTGGTTGCCCATCCGAGGTTGTGGTTTTCTCTGAATACTCCGGTTTCCTCCACCAGAATAGGACCACAAACGTGCTTACATCCATGCCATCGAGAGTATTTTAAGTTCGCGTGAGCTTTCAATGCAATCGATGTAAAATAAAGTTTACATTTACATGATACACAGCAAACTACATGTGATTATATCACATATAGTTATCATGATGAGACATAAGACATTTACAAACCTTAAGAGTAAGTTCTGATATCATACGAGCCACATCTTCTCTATTAGCTATACTGTCATTGTGAACAAGGTCAACTTTTCTGTTTAGGAAGTCAATCTCTATCAGCTGCCGACTGAAAAAATGAAAACAAAACAACTGAATAAAGTGCATTTACGAGGGTTGATCCAGAAGTAATGTCACTGCAGCTATAAAATCATGACGAATAAAGGGAGACCAATAAAATTTCGTATCCAAGTACCTTAATCTATTTGCATTATGGGCTGAAAATGTCAATGAAATGCAGTGCACAGTAACTGAGATACGGAGATGGACAGAAGGCATGGTAACGAAACGCGCCGCGCGTCAATGACTATTTTGACGCACCAGATGAAATTTCGATATTGTGTCATGTCCAATGAAGCATATTCGCTGTTCCAGCATAACACTAATGTCTCTTCACCCATGTTTATCTCATCTTTAATATTACTTGAAGGGCCCCGCAACTCAATTTAAGAATTTTACACAGTATTCGAATTTCAGAACATTGATTTTCATATATGGGGTCCAAACAAGAGTGACGTTTTTGTCTGACATTGCACATAAAGGTCTTCCGGTTTTCATACTATCCTCTAGCTACTCATCTGCACGCGTATCGCGCTGATTGCAGCTTTAAACAAGCCTCATAATAACTGTTATTTCACCACATGTCTAACTAAACAGCTCTAGAGTCTCTAATGGTGATATTCCAAAATCGAGGCAAAACCGCCCATATCAGCTGACGCGTTTTTGTCAGAAATCAACACTTTTACTCTCGGCAGTAACAAGCATTAGCCCTAGCTAGCAAACTTCAAACTGCAGTGACGATATTAAAATTTCAACATTTGGCGACAAAAATATATTTCGTCATCGTATCAAACTCTCATCTGATTTGGCGCGTTAGTTTTATTTTGATTTGTGATTGCCTTTGAAAATTATGTTCCTGTAATTAACGTTATTCTGACGTGCAGCGCGATGGCATCGGTGGCATACTTTGAACGTCTATATAATTCGAAAGAAAAACGATTCCAATTATATATTTATTCTGTAAATCAGAATTGAATTACAGTGCAGCTTGATATGATTTTTATAATAATGCTACGATGAATAAACGCGCAGTGGACACAGTGACATTACTTCTGGATCAACCCTTGTATCATATCATTATTATTCAGTAGATAACATCGTATCATAAAAATCGTATGACAACACATTTTGGGGTGTATATGTAAGGTCAGTGACAATGACCATGTCAACAATGCCTTTTCGTACTGAAACAATAATCATTTTGAAGGCGATAAAATCCAATTTTTTAAGTGTCATGTGGTAAACAGAATCTTACACTCATGGTCATTTCCTATGAAATTTATGAAACTCGCCAAAGGCTTGTTTCATAAATTTCATATGACTTGACCACTCTTGTAAGATTGCCTGTATGAACAGCAGAGACCGAGAGAGTTTTCACATGAGGTTACCTGACATTGTCCTGAAAAAATCTAAAAAACATTCCTAAGAAATTCTCAACAAAAAGAACTCATGCCACCTTTCTTTGGTCTTATTTAAGAAATGAATTTCATATTTCTGATGTTTATTGAAGTATTAACTACATTGGGTCATGTGCAAAGTAAGGGAACCCCAAAGGGGTTCATGCAAACTTTGCTAGCAATCCGATGTAGTTTATACTTCGATAAACACCAGAAAAATTAAGTTCATTACTTATATTTACATTCTCTTCTATCTATTATTTGACCACAAATTTGCGTTAGGGGCTACAGTAGAAGAAGAAAAACATTTATATGCAGTTTTTCTACCAAAAGTGAAACAGCGTCAACGACATAACTAAGACATCATAAAGTCGCGTACGCCTAATCAGACTGGAGAACCATGGCTTATTTGACGTCACTTAACGTCATGTAATGTCGCGTGAACCGTTGTAGTTATTAAAGTATAAACATTACGTTCTAATGGTTTACGGATAATGTAAATATTTAAGGATAATAAGGGAAGCAATTCTGCCAGTCTCATATTTGTTTCCTTTCTCAACTCATGAAGGAAAGAATTTGCTCCTCTAGTTTGTTCCCTCTGTAAAAATGGCCAGAAAACATGGCAGCTAGCCATTCAACTAAAACGGTGCTGATAAACACAAAATCCTACAGAAAAATCTTTACACTGTTTACAATGGTCTCTGCAGAAATTCTAACTGTTTGGCTCTCATTTCTACTTGCTCAAGTAGGCGATTTTAATAATCTATCACTTTGTATACTTTTTTCAGCAAAAAATATCAGCACACTTGATATTATGAGTACTAGAAAACTTAAGAACATTTGCTAGGAAATACTTTATACACTGGAACCTGTCTAAGTCTCTGTGTATGTTCTATTTCATATATTTGCTCACCAATGATAAAATAAAAAATATACATCATCGTGCAAACTTTTAAGAAATCTGAACTGGAAAGATACACCCCTAGACTGTTCTTCCGAAAATATCCCTAAACAACCCAACAGGTAAATATCAGTACCAAAATAAATTTGATATTACTTGAAACTAGAAAATGTGTTTATGAAACACTATGCCCCCAACCATATGCTTGCCTCTAAAGAAGGTTCATCCAATAATGCTTGTACCTTTGTACCATAGGCTTCAATGCACTACGTCGAAAAAGGGGCTTAACTCAGTCAAAAATTCACAATTTTTTTTCGAAAGTTAATCAGGTCATCTACACCTTGGGCAATATCTTCCTGCAAAAAATCATGATCCTAGCATCAGGGGTTCTCCAGATATTTTGTTCACAGGGTTCCATAGGCTAACAATGCATTAAGTTGAAAAAGGGGCATAACTCAATCATAAATTCACAAATTTTTTTCAAAAGTTAATCAGGTCACCTACACCTTAGGCAGTATCTTTCTGCAAAAAATCATGCTCCTAGCATCAGGGATTCTTGAGATATTTTGTTCACATGGTTCCATAGGCTTACAATGCACTAAGTCAAAAAAGGGGCATAACTCAGTCAAAAATTCACGATTTTTTTTCAAAAGTTAATCAGGTCATCTACATCTTGGGCAATGTCTTCCTGCAAAATTACATGATCCTAGCATCTGGGGTTCTTGAGATATTTTGTTCACAAGGTTCCATAGACTATGTTGAAAAAGGGGCATAACTCTGTAAATACATGACCGGCGAAAAAAAGAAAAAACACGGGTCTGCTCATTTTTCATGTACATGCCACATATGAAATTTCAAGATCCTAGCATAAGCGGTTCTTGAGTTTCCCACCTGCCAAAAAGCATTACGGACGGACAGACGGACGGACGGACAGATGGACTCACGGATGGACGGACGGACAGGCCCAAACCAATATGCCCCCTCAACTTCTCCGAAGTTGGGGGCATAATAACTCAGTCAGGTCAGTATGATATAGGAAATGATACTCCTGTCAATCAAACGCTTAATTACCAAACTGGTACAAGATGCTTTAAAATCAATTTTAATTACGATCCGAAAAATCCTAAAAAATTAATGCCTTTCTGCAATATTTTGGACCATACAGAAATATGCTACGCTGCAATTTTAATCAAACAAGTTTATTTTGAAAGCAAAATTATTCAGAAAACAGGAAATTAAAAGAAAAGCAGAGGTCATCGAGCTTATTTCTTTTTTACTTGACAAACTCTACCCCTACCCCCACATAAATCACAGGGAAAAAAATACATAAAACAAAAATACTGTAACGCATTCGGATAAATTTCATTGTGCTTGCGCACCATACGCTGCCATGATACGAATAAAATAAGTCATTTTAGAAAGTTATAATCCACCAAGCATGCCAAGTTTAATCACAACTTGAATAAATGTCAAAAAATAAAATATTGCAAAAAATCCTAATTTCACTTTTTCCCTAAAGTTTAGGGTTAATTTTAACACAAACAGTGGTAAAATGACCCTGAAATATTTAGACATCAATATTTAGCCATTTCCTTACCCAGTTATAGTAAAATATTGACCCTAGCATAACTTTCGTTTCTGATGATTACATAAAAATGGCGACTTCCTAGCAAATGTCTTTAACAGACCCTTAACAACTGACTTCCATAAGCTTAACTATGCTTTGAACCACTGGGCCCAAGATTTTTTTTTTAACTTACTTGAGTTTGTCATTCAGCATGTCCACCTCTTTCTCTTTACCTTCCAGTACCTGCCTCAGAGAGTCCAGCTCTGATGCCATCTAGACAATGAAAAGTAATAAGAGGTATCAGATATACAATAGCTCCATTTAATTTTGAACAAATATCAGTTTTTAGTTGTACCAAATGGAACCAGGATTACCCACAATCCGGGACATTACAATTTTGACAACAAAGACAACTCTGTTACATTTTCTTTCTTGCAAAAAAAAAACTGTTGAAGAAATTTTATTATTTGCATACACTCCCAAGAGCCTTTCCATAGTTTTAAACAAGTTCTGTTGTTTTGTTTTAGCTTACATCCTCTGGTGAAAGACCATCATATGCATGACATAATTTCCATACTATCGCAAAAATTTCTAAAAATACCTAAAACAATAACCATAATGGCAAACATTGTAGGCCCTGATCGGAATCGCTCCTGTTAGAGAGGTCTGATATGGGTGTACACTCTTTGTTCAGCCCAATCTGTCTCAATACTTAGAACTTTTATGGTAAACCATCCTGTTGCTTACAAAGGATTGTCTCTAACTGCTTTTTTTTTCTAGAGTAAAGGCCCAATACTGTTTCTCAAAGTTGCCCTGTTTGTTTACCCACCTCAGCCTCACAGCTGTAAATTGTTCTCCAGTGTAATTAGCCTTCAGAACTACTCTACAATTTATTGATATTTGAAAATAAAGACCCATTACCTGCTTCCCCTCTGGAGTTAAAGCCCCATACTGTTTCTCAAAGTTGCCCTGCTGTTTACGGGCCTCGGCCTCGTACTTATGTAAAATCTCCTGTAATTTGTTCTCCAGTTTAATCAAGTCCTCTTCAGCCTGGTTCTTCTCTTGAATTAAGGAGTCATGTTCTTCAGCTAATTCCTGGAATAATATATAAATTGGCTCATATAATTCTGAATTATATTACTTAACATATAGATTCTTGCTGACAGTGATTTGTTAGCAAGAGTATATTTCAATTCTAACACACAAGAAATGATGAAAAAGCAATCAAAAATCATATTTTCTAAGTTTTCAGCCATTACATGAAAAAATACCGCTAACAACTTGACTGTAATAGAGGTGTTTGCATATTTTTTGTAGTTTTGAAGCAAGAAAATGACGTGACAAGTTTAACATCAAGGAAGTGACAACATCAAACAAATCAAAATGATGCCGGAATCAATAGCACTAAATAATGTCACGCTAGTATGCCCAGTGATTTTTCATGCAAAATATCACTAGATTTTATCACTAGCTATATAGGCATCAGTATCAGAATTGCGATTCCAAATCTTTCCACACATACCTCTAGATGTTGTTCTATTTCTCCCTTCTCGGCAGTGACCTGTAGCACCACAGTCTTCTCTTTGACCACTTCTTGTTCTAACTGTTTGTTTTCTGTCTGAAGACCACGGAACTGTTCCTCTGAGGCCTGTATTGCACTGTACGCTTGCTGGAAAAATTACCAGATGAGCCATGATGTCAAAATGGTGCTCCTTGTATTATGCTGACAGCAAAGGCTAAAATCAGCCTGTGCATCTGCATAGTCTGATCAGGCCCCAAGGTTATAAAACTTTTTTCATTCTCAACTTAGCTGAGCATGAAATTTTACCTGCTGATAAATAGAAAATTACGGATAAGTACAGTTGTTTTCTTGCTGAGTATGAAATTTTCTCTGCTTATGAATATGAAAATGCCACATTAGTTGGCATTTTCATATTTATCAGCAGAGAAAACTCCATGCTCAGCTGATTTGAGCATGAAAAAAGTATTATAACCTCGGGGCCAGAGCATTTGCTCTTTGCACATAGTATGTTTGCACTCCGAAGAACCTACAGGCAAAAAATGATAGTCCTAGCTAAACTGTACAGATTCAGTCTTTGGATTGAGTTTTCAGTGTTGGGAATTATGCTAAGCATATATGAGCTGGACCAAAACAAAACCGACAAAGTGAAATGAGCATCACGTAAAGACTCATCTCAGCCTAGACATCAATCCAGTCTGATCAGAGTCTTTGGTGTGTGCTTAAAGGGTGGCTAAGGGTCTAAGTTACAGCCATGCAGACAGCAAAGACTCTGATCAGCCTGGGTGGCCAGCGCCTTCGCTGGGCACACATGCCACTTCATTGAATTTCTCGTATTGTGGCTCATTTTTTTTGCATAACACAACTCAACCAACCCTTACTGCTAAAGCTGAATAATACTCTTTACATTATCAAAAGTATCACATGAAAATTGGAGGCCAATTTTAAGAGAAGGAAACTGCTACCTCTGGGAGCAAATTCTGTGCTTTAAAAGTCCTCCAATGAGGAGGGAGTGGAATACTAGCGAGCATGGATTTTCTTGCACACCAGATAAGGATATCCATGAATTTCACCTGTACCAACAAATTTTATCTTTCCCATATTATCTCACCCAGGACTGGATAAAACACATGTGTAGTTAACGCATTGACTGTAAAAGCTGGTCACACATCTACATCCACACATCACATTGGTTTCTACGTGCATCTGGAACAAAGAACCTACCGAAAGTTCTTGTTTTAAGGAAGCTCTTTCAAGTTCTAATTCATGAATTCTGAGCCAGTCCCCAGACTTGACTTCCTCTCTGTCTGGTTCCCCATCTCCACTCCTCTGCTGCTTGAGTTCATACAGCTCTCGTTCTAATTCTGCATTCTTATCTTTCTGACTGCTAATGTTCACGTCAAGGGAGATAATCTAAAACCAACCAAAGATTACAAAAATGTATGGTTCTACTTTATACATTTAAATTAACCTGGATTTCAAAAGAAAGTCAGTGTACAAATCTGATATTGAAGCAGACAATCAAATCTGATATTGAAGCAGACAATCAAATCTGATATTGAAGCAGACAATCACTGCCGTCTCTCAATGGAATAGCTTTATAAGAGAGACAAAATTATAATGGAAATATGAATGTAATACAATGTCTGATTGGAGGACATCAAAAGCATCTGACAGTATAGCCTGTGATATCATGTCAGAAACCTGACATCATGTCTGGTTTGATGTTGCTAGAAATGTTTGCTTTGGGTGCAAAGTAGTGCATTTTAAAAGGTAAACATGTAAAAAGGTGCATTAGAATGGCACTGTGGGAGGCAAATTATCGTTAGTGTGTTTTATGGCTCAGCTGATGTATCACTGTAAAACAAAGTTTGCAACCACAAAACTGACACTTTACCTCCCAAAATGACAATTTTGAAGAGAGTTATGCCCTAAATAACAGGAGTATGTAAGTAAGAGGAATCTCTCTTCCTTGCAATAATATCTTCATTTGAAAGAGGAACTAGGGTGTATATCTTTGATAGATGACCCCTGTTGAGAAGAAGCGCAAAAATGAAAATGGCAGGGCTACTTCATCTGGTAGTGTACCCATTCATCTTAAGTAAATTACTAATTGTTAGTGGGAAGTTAAGTTCAGGTAAGTAAAATGTAAATCTAAGGGAAGTGTTGTGTCAGTTCTACTACATCTGTGAAAGCACATTTCTATTACATTTCCCATGAAAAATTATATTCTAGGCATGATAATGATCCATAGTATAAGTTAATTCATCTGCCAAATTCATGATTTGTGACTGTTTCTGCAAGAAGAAAAAATTAAGCAAATACATAAATGTGCAGGAACTGTATACCACCAAAAACTCATACACATTAAAGGAGGTGCCAAAGACTACGTTGCATCATACAGTTATGCTTGTTTTGCCAGCAAATCGGTGACCTTGAATCTTTTTATCTTGGGTTAGGCACCAACTTGCCTAAAGGAATCTTGTCTAATTGTTCCGAAAATATGGGCTCTGATATAAAACTTAAACACTGCACACAAGCCAGTGCCCTTGCAGCTACAGCTGCTAGCTCTCTTGTAAGCCTTGGTCATGTCAGCTCGAAATATAAGAGAGCTCACTCACCTGTGCATGTTTATGTGATAGTTCTTGTGTGACAGAGTCAAGGGTCTCCTTCAGCAACTGATACTGTGCATGCTGTTCCCGCTCTGTACCACTCAAGGCTTCGAACATCTGAGCACGCTGATTCACTGTATGCTGAAGGGTCTCAACCTGTAACACAATTTACACTCTTGCTCAACTCTTGATACCAAAGAGTATGTGACAGTAAGTCCTCAACAGTTTTTGCTAACCTCCTCTGCCCAGTTGTTCAAAGCATCATTAGCTTAACATAATATAACATTATATTATGTGCTGAAAATGAAAGGAGCCCTGCAAAAGCTCCTCACATTTTTTCTTTTTGCATCCAAAGCATTTAAAATTTTAGAGCCTCATTAACTAACGACATTGTTAGTTTTGAACAACTGGGCCCAGGTGTTGTTGTCTCTAATGAGAACTGCCTTACAGAGGCAGTTCATTTGTCCTCATTTTTTAGAAGGTTCAGAAGTGAAAACTGTATGCATTGTCACACTAATTATGTTTTTAATATAAAAACCAGTATGAAAACTTTGGAATAAAAATTTTAACTGATCACTAATCTGCCCCTAAATGTTCTTGTCAAAACAAAGTGGTCTGCGGTCAATCTTCCACATCAAGAATCTCTAAATTTGGGCTGCGGGGGTGGGAGGCTTTTTATTTGGCCCAAATGGGGAGTTCTGTGAATATAGCAAATAATACCACTGCAAAAGTAATGCAGTTTACCATAATCTCTTGACATGGTGAAATGGTTCCCATTCTTTGCCTGAAATGCACAACTTTCTGTTTAGTTTTCCGATATTTGTCTCAGAAAGTTAACAAAAAGAACAATATTCTGCCATCTGTTTTCAAGTATCCAATATGTATTAGTCAAATGAAGAGACAAATTTTCCCACTGTCATGAAATTATTACCTCTGCCTCAAGTTCAGCAGTGTGCTCCTGTTCTATATATAGATCTTGTCTGGTTTTCTGTAGATGGTTCTCAGCTTCATCAAGCTGTATTGTTAGACTGGACACTCTTCCCTCTTTCTCAGCTAGACTGTCTTTCAGCTCCCGAAGCACCTGGTAAAATATCAAAAAGTCAGTCAACTTTGAAACGACATAAGAAATGTTGGATAGCACTTTAAACTGTTGCAAATCAATATGAGGTGGCTACAAAAACTGGAAAATTTGCTTGTATAGTCTTTGGGCGCAAAAAATGCATCAGAAAGCACTGGAAACTTTTATTTCTTCGGACCTTTAGGTACATGGAGTAAATAAATATTTTTCAGTTTGGGATCCCAATCATGGGCCATTACTGAAGAAAGGCATCATCTAGACAGACCTTTAATGGAGAAACAAGAGATTTTCTAAAATCTTTCATCAAATACCAGAGCTCCAGATCAGAAAGGGTAACGGATAATTCAGAGAAAATTTTTCTTATTTTTCAAAGAAAACATAATATGTTGTGACCCATCATTAGAACCGTCTCAATGAGACAGTTCTAATAAAGGGTCACAACATATGAGATGGTTCTAATGTAGGGTCACAACTATGTTTTTTTTTGACAAATAAGGAAAATTATCCCTAAATTATCCTTGTTACCCCTTTTTGTCTGGAGCACTATTATACTCAACATTTGCGATACCAAGACTGTACCTTGCTATCCACTGTTTCTTTGCCATGATGTTTTACAGGTTTAGGTGCTTCTGTTGTCTTCTTTAGATTGGCAATCTCCGAATCCAGCTTGGATTTCTCGGTGTTTAGGTTGATGTACTTGTCTGTTGTAAGCTTCAGGTCAATCTGTAGACTGTTGACCTGTGAATATACATACTCAAAAAGTCAGAACTGAAGTACAGGGGGGCACAGTTCATTTTTAACACAAGGGCTGTTTTGGGTATTGATTGGAATACTTAATCTTGGATCTGTTTAGCACTTTCCATTTTATTCATTGCTTCTTGTATTAACAGTGACAACACGTTATAGGAAAATCTATCCTGAAACTCCGCATAGGTTAAAAACAACAAAAATAATAAAATGTAACCTAAGAGAAATATTTCATCGTGAATCTTTTAGCCATTCCCAATTTATTCATTGCTTCTTGTAAGCAGCAACATAACATCATTCAAATTTTACTTTCAATGGAGACAACTTTCCATCTTAATATTGGCTCCCCACTAAAAATGGGGTCTACCCTAAATTCTCAAAGTGCCATAAATGAAAAAAGTTGAATTTCCAAACACCAAAGATCCAGATAAGGCTGAGCCCCTCATCTGCACCCAGGCTATTTGGCCTCTAAACTTTGAATTCTCAATGATATAGCTTGGACCAATTGCTTTTTGAAATTTTGCAGATGTACATTTTGTTATCTGCATTATGGTGATTTAAGGTTTAAGAAAAGAGCTGCTCTTACAGGAGCTAATTCTTTCCTTTAAGAGCTGGCTCCAATTGAGATGATAGGCAAAAATGAAAATGGCAGAGTTGCTTCCCACTAAATGTGTGTTTGATCCCCTTAAAATTACAATTTTGGAAGCATGACTAAAACAGGGACTCTTTTATCATATGACGTCACTGTTATTCAGTGGATAAAGTCGTGACATAAAAATCCTATGACCACAGAGGTAATAACAATTTGGCACATACTAGTAACATCAATGACAATGATCGCATCAAAAATGCATTTTCTTATTAAAATCAAATGCTCATTTTGAAGGTGATAAAACTCCAGTTTACAGGGTAATATGATAATCAGAATCTTACACTCGTGGTCATTTCATATGAAATTTATGAAACTCGCCAAAGGCTCGTTTCATAAATTTCATACAACATGACCACTTGTGTAAGATCCTCTACATACAAGTGGTCATGTCATGTAAATTTATGAAACAGCCTTTGGCAAGTTTCATAAATTTCATATGAAATGATCACAAGTACATGTATATGATTCTGTTTATCATGTGATTATTTTAAATGGGATCTCACCACCTTAAAAAGTGTCATTTTTTTCAGTAAAAATCATATCATTGTCACTGATTGCATCATGACAATATGTACAAGTAGCCAAGTGTTGTATAACTGGTAGTCATACATTTTTATGACATGATGTAAGCCACTGAATAACAGCCACATCATATGATAAAAGATTTTTCTTATTATTAACAATACTGAAACCTGTGCCGTCAGTTTATCAATCTTCTGTTGTTTTCTGTCTTCATCTCCTTCCTCCTGTATCTGTTTATAGGCCAGTTCTAGCTCAATCTGGGCATCCTCCAGGGCCTTGTTCCGAGCCTCAAGCTGCACACGGGCTGTGCTCAGTTCACCCTCCAACAACTTATTTTGTCTTGTGAGTTGTGCTACTTTACTCCCAAGGGAGGTAACTTCTAGCTGAAGTGCCTCAGAGTGCCCAGTGTCTGAAAAATGATACAGATGTATTACATCTTTTGAAGCATCTTGTATTATTGTATTTAAGACCTGAAATCTATTTTTTCCAATGTTCAGCATGTCATGAAGCCAGCAGTTGTCTCTAAAAATCTACAGCTAGCAGCCATCACATCAGGAGTCATCCTGGGGTACTCAGACAGGGAGCAGTTTTGCAACATTTTTTGAATTTCAGGGAGAAGTTTCATACCAAATGTTGGATTTTCTATATGTTTATACATTTTGACTTCTCCCTCAGCTCAAAATAGGGAAAAGTCAGTCAGCTTAGGGAGACATTTCTCCCATTTCTCCCTCTAGGCTGAGCCCTGCACATAATAAACGTTGAAAAATTAAGCTTTAATTTTTATATTTAGGGGACCATTGTACTCAAATTGTCATCTGAGGAGGTAAATCCTAGACTTTATGGTCACAAACTTCATTTTATGCCTATGCCTCAGCAGAGCTGTAAAATGTAATTTGCGACCATTCCACCATCATACAGAACTTTGGTCACCAAGGGCCATATACTTTCAGAGAAGATCTTGTTTGAAAGTGTTTAAAACAGACAACAGATGGATTACAGGCAGACAGGTGTTTGGATGATAGAAAACTGTCTATATTATAAGCTGCCTTTAAAGCCTTTACCTCAGAGGAGCTAAAAATCTAGATTTGTCATGCACATCTCTAGATTTCTGGGTTGTTTTGTACGAGAAAAAAATTATACATAACTGGGTCCGAGGTTATAAAACTTGATTATAATCTCAAACACAAAATAAAGCACACTGATTGGCTGCTTCCAAGCATGCGCTCGGAAGTAGCCAATCAGTGTGCTTTATTTTGAGTTTGAGATTGTACTCAAGTTTTATAACCTCCGGACCTGGGATCAATTTGGAGACTGCCAATGCCCCATCTTATACATGTTTAAATACACTTCTAAGGTTGATGATAAACTTACCTGTTTTATGTTTAGAGTCTGTGATAACCTGATGCCCTGTCAGACTATTACGTAACATTTCGTTCTCTATTCTAACAGCTGCCATAATGTCTTCCGCTGTCTTGAGACGAGCAAAGGCTTCATGTCGCTCCTGGACCAGCTGAGTTAGCTGCCTGTAGAATAACAAAGCATGTATTCTTGCTCAAGTACCAATATGTATAGCTGTTTAAAGAAAATCAGCAAATATTTACTCAAGTTATCGATCATACATTTGAAAGGACAGACAGACAGACAAACAGACACAAAGACAGACATAGGGACAAAAAAGGGTACAACATGACACACCACCACTATAATCTGGCAAGGTGTAAAAAGCATAAAAGAAACAGAAAAAATATTTTATTAACATCAAATTTTATTTTACTCATGAACACAAAAAGTGGTATTTTCACTGGCAGTATACATATAGTGGATACAGCACTCATGTAGATATTACTTTTGGTGTTCATTTGGTGAAAGACATCAATTATCCTCTATTTATCATATGATGTCGCACCTGAGAGTGTAATGAAGCTATGCATTAAAAGTGATAATCAACTAGTGGATTAAATATGTCAATTACATCGTAACATTATGTGTTGATGTCCATAAAAATGTCACATTTTTTAATGGTGAAATTGTGACGTTTTACTGCAAAATTTGCTAATAAAATGCGATTTTAGTGTCATTCGATAGATAGAATCTGCATTTGTGCTCCTGTATTATTGAATTTATTAAACTCGTGGGGGAAGACCGATAAGATGCTCATAATAGCCTTACCCAGCTCATTTAATAAATTCAATAATACATGGGCACTCATGTAAGATCCTCTATGTATTTACCATAAAAATTCTAAGTATTGGGACAGACAGGTTGATCAAACGGTGAAGATCCAGATCAGACTGCTCCTGAAGAAGCAGTCTGATCTGGGCCTACAGTGTTTGCCATTCCATCTGTATATTTTGATGCATTACTGCATTGTAAAACTAAACTGTTGTATATTTAGGACAATTACTGTAATCATTTCAGGTGTCCCAATTTTTATAATTTTTGAAGTATTTTCTTACTCTTTATAAGTAGCTTCTAAAGTAGCCATTTGAGCTCTGGTGTCTTCAACCTGGTCCTCCATCTGTTTTAACTTGGACTCTGCCTGCCCATAAGTATCACGGAGATTCTAAAATACAAATCAGATTGTGCATTATTGCTGAGCTCCAGATAAGAGTTGGGTTTTAAAGATAACTCTCTGACACTTTTTCATATGTCTCAATGAAAACATATGTTGTGACAGTTCTGATGAGCAGTCACAGCGTACATTTTACTTCAGAAATATAAAAATTATCCCTAAACTATCCCTGTTATCCCTTTTAATCTGGAGCACTGACTGATTATGTACCTCATTCTTCTCAACTGGGTCTTAAATTGGCCCTAACTGTCAATATCAATTGTTAGCATGTCCCTTTCGCAGTACACCTAATCTCCTCACAAATATGTATGTTACAAACTTAAAAAAAAAACAATGCAAACCTGAGTAAAAACTGGTAAATAGATGTTCCCAGCGTACACTCCCCTCGGTGTCTCACTTTGCAAAAAGCTTGCTTTGATGCTACTTTGAAGATAAGGACAAGGTCACCCAAATCTAACTAATTCACTGGCTCTTCATTATGAAATAAACTTAAGTTTGGTCAAAATCTGTCAAAAATTTCATATGATGAGTACGATTTTTTAAGGTGAACAGGTATTCCTTCAGGGGAGGCAACTGTACTGTGTCATTTTTGGCCAATCTTCCCAATGAGGATGTACCGTAAAATGATAAAATTTTCTCTTCTATGAGCAAATATTTTCTTTCAAGAGTACACTCCTTCCTGGAAGAGTTGTATTGCAAGAAAAGCATAAAGGAAGTCATAAAAGTTGTCTCCCTTTGGAACAGCATGGCAGAAAAACAAGGATGTGTACCACCTCTTGTGTTTGTGAACATAAGGTCAAGATCACCAAAAGCTAACCAGCTCTTTGGTTTCTCCTGAAAATTTGTCCATGTTTGCTTTTTAGTAGGTATATTTGTGACCTCTGATAAAAATAGCCATCAGAGGAGATGGCAAATCCCCTGACCGAAGCTCCCCTGCGACCTGGTAAACAGGGTGCACTTCAAAACGCATATAAATACTATACTGTCATTCTTTTATGCTCCTTATTGGCATTATCTGTTTAACAGATGCATGATTATCTAACACTCAGACCAAACCAGTATGCCAGATTGCTAAAAAGAGGTAAAATCTCAAATAGCAACCATGTAGACAATGTATTGCATATGATACATCCAACATTTCAAAATGTGTGAATAACTTCTAAATACAAACCCTACAAATCTAATTTTGAGCTCTCTAGTAAGTGAATTTGGACAAAGAATCCAAATCTGAAAAAAAAAAAAAAAAAATTTTTTGGGGGGGGGGGGGGGGGGGGGGGGGGGGGGGGGGGGGGGGGGGGGGGCAGGGTTGCTCGGAAAAGTATGAAAGCAAGAGTTGTTATTCTTGTATGAGACAAACTGTCATGATCTGATCTCCATATCTGTGAAGTATCATAAAAATATTTCAAAGGGTACTCAAGTTATGGAGCGGACACTAAATCACACCTAAAACCATCAAGGGGAAATAACTCAAGAAGTAAGAAAGCAAGAGTTGTCATTTTTGTTCGCGACACATCAGCATGACCTGTTCTACATAACTATGAAGTATCATGAAAATATTCCAAAGGGTATTCAAGTTATGGAGCGGACACAAAATCACACCTAAAACCATCAAGGGGAAATAACTCAAAAAGTAAGAAAGCAAGAGTTGTCATTCTTGTTCGTGACATATTGTCATGACCTGTTCTACATATCTGTGAAGTATCATGAAAATATTTCAAAAGGTATTCAAGTTATAGAGTGAACACGAATTCACACCTAAAACCATCAAGGGGAAATAACTCAAAAAGTATGAAAGCAAGAGTTGTCACTTGTTCGCGACACATCGTCATGACCTGTTCTACACATCGTCATGACCTGTTCTACATATCTGTGAAGTATCATGAAAATATTTCAAAGGGCATTCAAGTTATGGAGCGGACATGAAATCACACCTAAAACCATCAAGGGGAAATAACTAAAAAGTACGAAATCAAGAGTTGTCATTCTTGATCGCGACACATCGTCATGAGCTGCTCTACATATCTGTGAAGTATCATGTAAATATTCCAAAGGGTATTCAAGTTACAGAGCGGACACGAATCTGCTAAAAATTCACCAAAGGGGAGATAACTCGAAGATTACAAAAGCAAGAGTTACCATTCTTGCACACAACACATCGCCATGACCTGTTCTACATAACTGTGAAGTATCATCAAAATATTCCAAACAGTATTCAAGATATGGAGCAGACAAGAAAATGTTTACGGACGGACAGACTGACGGACAGACGGATGGACGGACGCCAGGCTCATCGCTATATCCCCCGAACCTTTCGGTCGGGGGATAAAAATGTCATTGGCAAGGCAATTTAAATGAGACGCAACAGTAAACATTTTTAAGAAAAAATATACGAAAAAATTTCCACTCCATTCAGGCTCCTTCATCCTACCTTAAGACCATCAACTATATTATTATCCTCCAGCCGTAATTCCTTCAGCTGTAGCTCATACTCTCTCAGCTGCTTATATGCAAGCTCCCGTTTGTTCCAGAGCATCGGGATAATTTCCTCTTCCTGTCCTGACTGGAGGCCATCTTGTTTCTCAATTTGGGACAGAATGTAATTCAGGTCGTCTGAAATCTGGTGAAAATGTGGAATGTGCAGTTGAACATGCTAACTTTTATATTCTGTGCAACAAAAGTATTTGAAACAAAAGTGTGTTTCTTAACAAAAATATCAAAATAATATGTATAAGTGCATATGTGTAAGTGCATGCATGGCAATGAAAAATATTATCTTGGTCTTTTTGTTTGTCTATGGTTCACTTTCTTTGACAGTGAACTAAGCCCAGTTCTTCAAAGTGTTGCCAGTTTAACAAAGATGTCAGTCATAGAGGATCTTACACGAGTGGTCATTTCGTATGAAATTTATGAAACAAGCCTTTGGCAAGTTTCATAAATTTCATATGACAGGACCACAAGTGCAAGATTCTGTTTATCATATGACCTTTTTAAATGGGATTTTAACGCCTTAAACTGAATATTATTGCAATGAAAAAATGCATTGTTGACATGGACGTTGTCAATGACATTAAGTGTACGCGCCAAAGTGTTATTACATGTGTGATCATATGATTTTTATGACACGACGCTATCCACTAAATAATGGCGACGTCATATGATAAAAAGATTTTTTACGTCTTATAGTACATGTACATATACAATCAAGTGTGCTATATTTTTGCTGAAAAAAAATGTGAGCAAAAGTTCCTCACAATTTTTTGACAAAAATGGCAGTGTTTTATGTACAGTATGTTTGAAAACAGAAAGTATCGTTAACTAAGAACGATCTTAGTTTTGAACAACTTGGCCAAGCAGTGTAATTCACTAGGTTAAGTTCAGTTGTCACAGAGACAAGGCCTAAGTCCAACAGTGTGAGGAATTTGTAATCTAAACCCAAGCATTAAAGTGCAAGAATTTGAAATTACATAAAAGAATATTGCAGTAAATTTAAATTAATTTGTGTGAAAGGAACTCTGCAGACATTCATCAAATGATCATTCTTTTATCTCAAGATAAAAGCACCGCAGGCACTGCATGATACCCCGCCACTGCTGTGCATCCTAACTTATTTTTTGAGATATATAATAGCTAAAGAGCCACAGAACTGAGATAGACAGAGATATGATGTCCTTACTGTAAATAAATATCAATATAAACCACCCAACAACGTGGAGCATTCTGACCAGTGTAGATTTAGATCAGGCTGTAAAGCATTTCTTTGAGCTGAGAGACTCTGTTTCCTATTCTATGGTGCTAAACATATCAGTGAAGTTTCATTCAGATATTCCATATAGTATAGGAACTACAAGTCAAAAAACATTTTTCAGATCTATCAAGGGGGAATACTCATTAACTGGAAAGGTAAGAGTGATGGTTCTTTGTCACAATATGTAACCTTTGATGTGAAACATACCTATGAAGTTTCGTTCAGATATTCCATATAGTAAAGGAACTACAGATAAAAAAACGTTTTTCAGATCAATCAAGGGCGGATAACTCACAAACCGGAAAGATCAGAGTGACAGTTCCTAGTCACTATATGAAGCCTTTGATGTGAAACACATCTGTGAAGTTTTATTCAGATATTCCATATAGAAAGGGAACTACAGGTCAAAAACCATTTTTCGGACTTATCAAGGGCAGATAACTCATGAACTGGAAAGGTAAGAGTGATGGTTCTTTGTCACAGTATGTAACCTTTGATGTGAAACATATCTGTAAAGTTTCATTTAAATATTCCACACAGTAAAGGAACTACGGGTAAAAAACATTTTTTAATTCAATCAAGGGCGGATAACTCACAAACGGGAAAGGTAAGAGTGACGGTTCTTAGTCACAATATGTTACCTTTGATGTGAAACATATCTGTGAAGTTATATTCAGATATTCCATATAGTAAAGGAACAATAGGTCAAAAACCTTTTTTCAGACCTATCAAGGGCGGATAACTCACAAACTGGGAAGGTCAGAGTGACGGTCCTTAGTCACAATATGTAACCTTTGATGTGCAACATATCTGTGAAGTTTCATTCAGATATCATGAACAGTAAAGGAATAACAGGCCAGAAACCATTTTTCCAATACGAAAAAGGGCAGTAACTCCGTTAAAAATGGACGGATTTTGCCCATTAACAATCCCATACCACTCATCGCCGATAACAATATGTATGCAAAATTTGAAAAAATTCCGTGAATAAATACTCAAGTTATCGATCGGAAATGGTGAGCACGGACGGACGGACGGACGGACGGACGGACGGACGGACAGACACCGAAAGGTATAACATAATACCCCGCCACTAAAGTGTGGCGGGGTATAAAAACTGGAAAACTAAATGCATCATAAAAATATAGTGATGCATGGGAATCTTTGCACATGTCAGCTCTAGATAAGGGAGGTTATGATGACAATTTCAAGACATTGCAGTGCTAGGCGCTGCTGCCCCATCCATGAGGGTTCAAACCCGGCCATCGACATTTAAAATTTCAAGACAGTTTTAGTTATTTTTCCACCAAAACAAAAAAACAATGTTGCAGCCCCTCTGACAGCAGAACTGTCTCAGTGAGAGGTAATAACATATCTTTATGTTTCATAGATAAATAAAAGCAACTGTTTCATTAATCCTCTATCTCAATGGCCATCTAGTAAGGATTATAACAAAGTGTGTTTTTATGAGAAATTATATCAAAATTATCATCATTCAAAATCCTTCCCAAGAGTTCTGAGCATCTGTGTGAGGTATTTAAATCACAAAAATAAACAACAAAATATTACCCTCAGTGTTTCAGCCCTCTGGTTGCTGTGACTACTATAAGGTATATCGTAGGTTTCTTTATTTGACAGTAGCACCGAGTCGTCAAATGGCATGGCTAGACGTAACTTCTCGTTCTCCTCTCGGACTTGTTTTAGTCGCTGCTCCAGGTTTCTGTTTCTGTCTTTCTCTCTATGAAGCTGACGAGTAAACTCCTTTTCTACTGCCTAAAGAAATAAGTAAGGGTGAATGAGTACCATATTTATCTGGCTATAACACCAGGCCCCGAGGTTATAAACTTTTTTCGTGCTCAACTCAGCTGAGCATGAAATTTTCTCTGCTGATAAATATGAAAATGCCAACTAATGTTGGCATTTTCATATTCATAAGCAGAGAAAATTACATATTAAGCTAAACTGAGCAAGAAAACAACTGTACTAATCAGTAATTTGCTATTTATTAGCATGTAAAATTTCTTGCTCAGCTGAGTTGAGCATGAAAAAAGTTTTATAACCTCGGGGCCAGGTTTTCCCCTTTCTAGAAGGACTCCAAATAACAGGTTTATCTTAAGCAGCCAAGTTTTGTGTGTCTCTTTAAGTAAGCCCTTTAGGCTGATCTGGCTGATCCGATTAAATGCTCTATCTGTTTAAAGTTGTAAAAGAGTAATGGAAATCTTGCAATGATATCTAAAGGTAAACTAACACAAGAATAGTAGGGTAATGGTGAATTTACCTAAAGATAAGCTAATACAAGAACAGTAGGGCACTGGCAAATTGAAATTTTCAATCCAAAAGTGTGGTAGTTTAAGAAGCTAGTTAGAAACTTCAACATGTAAAAAGTACATCTTTACATCTTTCCACATCCATAATTCGGCCATGACAAGACAAAAGCAACAAAGTGGCATGTGCGCCTAGCACAGACTCAGATCAGACTGGGCAGATTAGAGCCTTTGCTGTCGGCATGGGGCTGGCTTAGACCCTGAAGTACATCTTAAGCTTACAGCAAAAACTCTGATCAGACTGGGTGGATGCCAAGGCTGATCTGAGTCTCTTTGTTGGTTTTGTCGTGTTGCCCCCTCATAAAGTTTCCTACCTGCAATCTGGCATTTTCTGTGAGTAGTTTATCCTCTACGAAAGACAGGTTGTTGGCTCGGTCAGCCCTCTCCTGGTGCAGCCGTTCCTCTGTGACCTTGAGACGTTTCTCTAGAGACTTCAGCTACAATTATATAGTACCGTATTTCTTCCGGTATAAGATGGGAGTTTTCACTTACAAACCAATCCCGAAAAATCTAGATCCATCTTATAAGATGGATCTAGTTTTTTGGTTGGGTTTGGAAGCAAAAAAAATTTTTATAGCTGAATTACACAAAACTGATTTGCATATATACAGTAATTTTGAAGGATAAACTCCTGCTTATAACCAAGTGAATACTAACGCACTTATGAATGTAACTTGACCTCTGAATGGATTACATCAAAAATTCGCAAATGTATATCCTCTGATATACCACTGGAATGCCAGAATCATTACAAAACCTCGCTTCTCAGTGGCTGTAGTCTGGTTTTACATTGCTCTAAGCATTGCATCCGGGTGCAAAATAGCGCACTTTGAAAGGTGAAAATGTCGAAAAGTGCATTAGAATGGAAATAAATATACTCAAAAAGTGAACTGGTGGTTTTATGGTTGACAGTTGCATTTTACAGCTCTGCATCAGCTGCTGTAGGGATGGTTACAGAAAGTGAATTTGATCTCTAACGAAGTAAAAGTGTTGAAATCTGGACCCAGCTTTCAAAGCATTGTTGGCTTAATAAAGTAGGTAGTCAATGATTCGTTAAGTCTAGTATGCATAAAATCAAGTATGCTTATGTTTTTTGCTGAAAAAAATGTGAGGAACTTTTGCATTTCAAAAGTTCCTCACATTTTTTAGGCAAAAAATGGCAGTGTGTTTGCTTATAGTATGTTTGAAAATATGACGTCCCGGAAAGGACATCGTTAGTTTTAAACAACTGGGCCCTGATATTTTTATGCACTGTTCTGGTAACCGGTGATATTGTTTTTGCTGTTGTTGATGTTGTTGTGTTATTGTTCAACATCCACGGTAAACAGCTATGGTCATGTCAGGATGGTCAGTTAACCTAACCACACTATTCCGGGTATCAAACCCAGGACCTCTGGCTTACAAGTCAGGTGCCATGCGGCCCGGCTTGCTGTTGTTGATATTTCTTTATCTTCTCTTTTCTTTTTCGAGAAATATTATTATGCTGTCACTGACCTGCTTGTCTGTAACCACTCCACTACCACCTGTGTCTGCCTGCTGTTGTAGGGCATTCTTCAGTTCTGTTAGCTGCAGCAACTGTTTACTGTCCCCACCGTGACGCTCCTCCTCCTCCCGTAGGTGGCGCTCACTCTGCTCCAGCAGGGCCTTAACTGTGTTCAGCTCCTCCTAAACACAGAAGTTGGGATCATGATTTGAGCCACGACACAAGAAAACCAATAAAGTGGTTGTGCACCCAGTGCAGACTCAGATCAGCCTTGGCATCCGCTCAGTCTGAGCAGAGTCTTCGCAGTCTGCATGGTGGTAGCTTAGACCCTTAGCAACCCTTTAAGCTCTTAGCAAAGAGTCTGATCAGACTGGGCAGATGCCCAGGCTGATCTCAGTCTGCACTGGGCGCACAACCACTTTGTTGGTTTTGTCGTGTCGTGGCTCATATAAGTTCCCAGAAAGCTAATATATGCAAAAATGCAGATAATTGTGGACATGTACTCATATGCTTTAAGAGTAACATTCTGGTCTAAGTCTTCACTGTTTGTTCAAGCAATTTCTGACAGGCACATTGCAAATCAGCAAATATAGCCTCTTCAAGTACTAACGACCAAAATTATAAGCAAGTTCCACAAGACTTTCTCTATTTTGTTGAAAAAACAATACCCATCAGTTCCCACTACTCAGGTGATACCATGTTTATATTTCACAAAGAGGTACTTGTATAAAAATCAAAATGTTTATTTTCAAATACCCATGAAACAGCCCTCTCTTATGGCTCTTAAGCAAATCATGAATACATAGACTGATATAAATGAGATAAGAAATTACCATATGATATCTTTTAATTGTAATGAAACTGCTGTAAAATCAAAATTCTTTGCGAACTTTTTGTTTTCGCCTACCAGTTGTAGAATTATTTACTATTTCATAAATTCATGACACACATACTATAATGGCCATTAATATTAAATAAAAGTCTTAAATCTGAAAGTATGCATCTCGCAAGCATTCTTGTAAATGAGCCTCTAGTGGCCCCCATTTTATGAACTATGTACAAATGATGTGAGTTTACCTTCAATGAGGCTATTTCTGTCTTGTGAGCCTCCAGTGTTTTTGTTTTCTCGGAGTTCTGTCTTGCCTTGTCTGTTACCCTGTGTGAGCTATCAAGCTGCTTCTCCAGGCTCAATACCTACAATGTGATCATTATTGCAATGATATTTAACCAATGTTACTGTAACAAATTTTTGGCAGCAAATAACTGTTTTTGTACAGAAAAACAAACACAATTTGAGTTTAATCATTGAAAGTTCATTGTATGTATATTAGGACCTGACCTGAAGAAAAAAGTCAAGGGTTTCATTAACTTTTTTGGCACCCAGTGGTCAAGACAAAGTAGGCAGGGGATTTTCTTTGTTTTCCATAATTCCTATACAGATTTCCAAAATATAGGCGGCGGCAAAAGGCCTGAGTAGAAGGGGAAAATCCCCACCTCCCACCTCTTAATGACATCCCTAAAAGTGGCAGAAAATGGAATGTAGGCAATGCTTATAGCTAGTTTGAAAAGTTCCAGAAAGCATTTTGAACAGTGGTCTTCCACTTAACCCTTAAAGTGCCAAAAGAGCAGATAAAACAAGAGCTGTCGCCTGACAGCATAGCTCGCCTGAATAGGTGCTTGCCCATCACACAGTTGCTATGGTGGTTTGGACTACTAAGCATAAAACTTCAGACAAGCATATCCATGACAACACTTTTATAAACAAAAGCTATCTCAGAAATAAGTCTTAAAATAAAATTGAAATAAAAAAATCCACATGAAATGTTAAAGTCCATGAGCTTAAGGTAAAAGAACTAAGGGGTGGGGGTGGGGGGCTGCAGGGGCTAGGATGTATGAAAACCTTGAACCATTATCTAACATCAGTCGAAGTAATAGTATCAACTGAGTCCATCGTGGCATTGTGAAATTATGTCTTCATAAATATAAAACTTTACTAAATCTTTAAGACAAAATTCAAAGTTGATGACCTTGACTTCAAGGTCATCCAGTGGGGTAAGTATATGGTGTTTTGTAAAAACTCAAAACAGTGTCTAACATCAGTTCAGATGTAAATTAAATCTCTGCCAAGCATTATGAATCAGTACGCAATTAGAAAGCTTTAATAAAGACCAAATTTCCTAAGTCCCTGACCTTGACATCAAGGTCATTGAGCAGGGGTCAGGGAAGTACTATGTAAAACTTTTGACTAATATCTAACTACAGTGCAAATATAAAAAGAGTTCATCTGTGAATTCAGGAGATATGTGTCTTTAAAAAACTTTAACCAAAACATCCAATCAATAAAAAGACAATTTTCTAAGTTCATGACCTTGAAATCAAGGTCACTGAGGGGGGTGGGGGTAGTACCTTGGAAAACTTTGGACCAATATCTAACTATAGTGCAAGTATCAAAGAAATCCATCCATGGGTTAGGGAGATAATTGGTTCCCGTCCAAAAAAACTCCCAATTTTCTAAATCCATGACCTTGACATCAAGGTCACGGAGTGGGGTGTGGGTGGTACCGTGTTAAACTTTGGACCAATATCTAACTACAGAGTAAGTATCAAAAGAATCCATCCATGGGTTAAGGAGATACAGGTCTTTAAAGAAGAGCTGTCGGCTGACAGCATAGCTCACCTGAATAGGTGCTTGCCCATCACACAGTCGCTTTGGTGGTGTGGACTGCTATGCATAAAACTTCAGGCAAGCATGTCCATAATGACAATACATTTATAAACAAAAGCTATCTCAGAAATAAATCTAAAAATAAAAAAATTCACATGAAATTTCAAAGTCCATGAGCTTGAAATCAAAGAACTAGGAGGTGGGGATGGGAGTGGGGGGAGAGGGGGGGGGGGCTAGGATGTATCAAAACCTTGAACCATTATCTAACATCAGTCCAAGTATTAGTATCAACTGAGTCCATCGTGGCACTGTGAAATTATGTCTTCATAAATATAAAACTTAAACAAAATCTTCAAGACAAAATTCAAAGTCGATGACCTTGAATTTAAGGTCACCCAAAGCCGGCAGCATATAGTGTTTTGTAAAAACTCAAAAAAGTGTCTAACATCAGTTAAAGTACTTTAGTAAACTAAATCTCTGAATTATGAATCATTATGCAATTAGAAAACATTAATAAAGACCAAATTTCCAATGTCCTTGACCTTGACAGCAAGGTATCTGAGCAGGGTTGGGGTAGTACTCTGTAAAACTTTGGACTAATATCTAACTAAAAACCAAATATAAAAAGAATTCATTGCTGGGTTCAGGAGATATGTGTCTTTAAAAGTTTAACTAAAACATCCAATCAATAAAAAGACAATTTTCTAAGTCCATGACCTTTACATCAAGGTCACTGAGGGGGGGTGGGGGTAGTACCTTGGAAAACGTTGGACCAATATCTAACTACAGTGCAAGTATCAAAGGAATCCATCCATGGGTTAAGGAGATATTGGGCTGTATAAAACTTTAACCAAAACATCCAGTCAGAAATACTCCCAATTTTCTAAGTCCATGACCTTGACATCAAGGTCACGGAGTGGGGTGGGGGTGGTAACCTGTTAAACTTTGGACCAATATCTAACTACAGTGCAAGTATCAAAAGAATCCATCCATGGGTTAAGGAGATATAGGTCTTTAAAAAACTTTAACCAAAACATCCAATCCGGACGCCGACGCGGACGCCGACGCCGTGGTGACAACAATAGCTCTTCCAGAACTTTCGTTCAGGCGAGCTAAAAACTTTAACCAAAACATTCAACTAATTTCGTTTTTGGCACTTCAAAACTCCCATTTTACATCTAATAGCCCATAGGGCAATCATAGTAAACAGTGTAAAGTACCTCGGCTTTGAGTGTTTCGTTATCTTTGGTGAGTGCTATAATCTTGCTTTCCAGTTGCTCTCTGTCTTTGTCAATCTCATTCCTAGTTCTAGCTGAGAGTTCTGCCATTTCCTTATTCAAACTGTCTTGGAGAGCATTCAGGTCCTCCTGGGTATCATGTAGCTGGGTTTCTAGCTCGGAGATCTTTGCTATTAAACATAAATAAAACTAGAAATGTTTTTCAGAGAAAAACTGATGTCCCCCCCCCCCCCCCACCAGCCCATTTCCCATCCCCTCTAATGAATAAAAAGCCTGTACAAATAAAATATCTATGCAAGTTTGGACAAAATCCATCCGCTGGTTCTAAAGATATCCTACATAGAAGACTATGTCCTTCAAAAATGGGTGAAGGTCACCAACTACTAAACATGTCTTAAACCTGTCACAACGATGCATTCATGCAAGTCTGATGAATATCCATCCACTGGTTCAAGATATCTCATTTTTAAGAGAGAAAAATACGCATTTGTAATATAGCTTTTGACCTTGAAAATGGGGTCAAGGCCATCAAAACACAGTACACTCTTGAGACTGTCCCATAGGTATATCTATGAAAGTAAAGTGGAAATCAGGCCAAAGGCTAAAGAGATACATCAATTTTAGTGAAATTTTCACATGTGACCTTTAAAATAAGGTCAAGGTCACCAAAATTTTGTTCAGCTCTTAAACTTGGTCAAATCATGTATCCACGAAAGTTTGGCGAAATTCCATCCATTGATTCAGGAGATATTGTGGGTACAAGAAATTGCCATGTTAGTCCTCCAGTGACCTTTAAAATAAGGTCAAGGTCACCAAAATTTAACAGCTGATAAACTTGTCCCAATCATTTATCCAGGAAAGTTTGGTGAAATTCCATCCATTGGTTCAGGAGATATAGTGGGTACAAGAAATTGTCATCTAAGTCCTCCAGTGACCTTGAAAATGAGGTCAAGGTCACCAAAATCTAATCAGCTCAAAAACTTGTATCAATAATGTATCCAGGAAAGTTTGGAGAAATTCCATCCATTGGTTCAGGAGATGTAGTGGGTCGAAGAAATTGTCATCTAAGTCCTCCAGTGACCTTGAAAATGAGGTCAAGGTCACCAAAATCTAATCAGCTCTTACACTTGTCCCAATGATATATCCATGCAAGCTTGGTGAAATTCCATCCATTGGTTCAAGAGATATCGCGCATACAAGAAATTGGGTACAAGAAATTGTCATCTAAGTCATCCAGTGACCTTGAAAATGATGTCAAGGTCACTAAAATCTAATCAGCTCTTACACTTGTCCAAATGATGTATCCATGCAAGTTTGGTGAAATTCCATCCATTGGTTCAAGAGATATCGCGCATACAAGAAATTGTCATCTAAGTCCTCCTGTGGCCTTGAAAATGAGGTCAAGGTCACCAAAATCTAATCAGCTCATAAGCTTGTCCCAATGATATATCCATGCAAGTTTGGTGAAATTCCATCCATTAGTTCAAGAGATATGGCGCATACAAGAATCTGTCACGCCGATGCCGACACAGAAGCCGACGCCGACGGGATCCGCACTGAAAACAATATGTCCCCCCTCACCTTTGGTGGGGGGACATAATGATTTATCATATGCTGTCCCCATTATTCAGTGGATACTGTCGTGTCATAAGACTTGTATGACCACACATGTAATAACATTTTGGAATGTACATGTAATGTCATTGAAAAAGACTGTGTCCACAATGCATTTTCTTACTGAAATAATGTTCATTTTGAAGGCGAAAAAATCCCACTTTAAAGGGTCATATGAATCTTACACTTTAACAGTCTGAGAATCTTACACTCATAGGCAGTTTATATGAAATTTATAAAACTCGCTACAGACTTGTTTCAAAAATTTCATATGAAATAACCACTTGTGTAAGATCCTCTATATATTACTTTTTTTCAGGGCTGTCACTCACTCTTCACTTCGAAATTCCCTGACTTTTCCCTGATGTTTTCTGATTTTTCTGTACCCTTTTACAGATCAAAAATTTTATTATATGCTTTACTTTAACAGTGCTAAAGGTACTACTTGAAAATTTGGGGTAACTCTTAAAGGAAAGAATTTGCTCCCCCTGGGAGCAAATACTTTCCTTGAAGAGTAGCCCCAAACGAGGAGACAAAAATGTGCATGGATTATCTTCCCTGAAAGTATACCCTTTCCCCTTGAGCAGAATAAGCATATTTTCTAAAGACTGTCATAGTCTTAACTTTTGAATTTTCTAACTTTTCCCTGACTTTTCAAGTCCTTTCCAAATTTCCCTGACCAATCACTATATTCTCTGACTTTTCCCTGACCTCAAGATTTCAGCAATGCTTCCAATTTTCATGCTATCTGAAGATTATTTGGTCAACAGCAAGGTATTGCATTTATGTTGAAACAACTGACTTGCCTATTTCATGAAAATCTGATAAACTGTAGCAAATGAGCAGGAGCTAACATATACCCCTGACCAGTGCCACCACCTAAAGAAACAGCCACCTAATAAAACCAATCTTAATACTGATCAACCATCCTGAAATATCCTACTTTAAACTGTTTAAATGTGGAGTTTACCTGTAGCCCTGTTGTATTTTTCCTTCATCAGTTTATTTTCTGTCTGTAATGTTGTGATCTCCATTTGCAGCTTACGATTCTGGCTCTCTGTCACCTCCTATAAAAGCAAAAATCAGTTTATCATATGACATCGCTGTTATTCAGTGGATAACTTTGTGTCATAGAAATCGTATGGCCACATGTGTAAAAACACTGTGGTGTGTACTCGTAACGTCATTGACAACCTCCATGTCAACAATGTGTTTTCATATTAAATAGAGGATCTTACATGAGTGCTCAGGTATTACTGAATTTATTAAAAGAGTTTGGGAAAATGATAAGATGTGAGGCTAAGCCGAGCATCTTATCAGTTTTCCCCAACAAATTTAATAAATTCAAGAATACAGTGGCATGAATGTAAGGTTCTATTTATTATATTTAACAGAACTAAAACGTCACTATTTCGCCGTTAGAAAACGTGACATTTTCATGGACGTCAACACATAACCTTATGACGTAATTTGCATATTTAATCCACTAGTTGATTATTGTTTTTAATGCATGTCTTTATTACACTCTCAGATGCCACATCATATGATAAAATAATGTTCAGTTTGAAGGAGTTAAAATCCCATTCTAAAAGTTCATATGATAATTAGAATCTTACACTCATGGTCATTTCATATGAAATTTATGAAACTCGCCAAAGGCTTGTTTCATAAATTTCATATGAAATGACCACTCATGTAAGATCCTCTATAAATCAAGCAAATTGTATTTTCCCATTCATATGTACAAGAATCATTTCACCCAAAACATTTAAAATAATCCATGTAGTTGTGATCTACTTCAGACCATGCAGTTATTTAAGGTCAAGAATACGTAAATGGCACATACATAGAATTTTTTTAAATTTTGCATAGGAGTGCATTTTCATGTGTTACATCGAAATGTGCAATAAAAAAGATAGGTCACCGAGTTCGTTTAGTCAATAGATCAGACTGAAAAACGTGAAAGTTTGAGGCCGTTTCCATTGACGGCAACAGGAATGCGATGAAAATACTCAGATTTTAAAACTTAGACGTTCACAGCTTGTTTACCACTACATAGATTTTTTTCAAAAACTGATAGTTTATGTCACAGGATCTGTCGATTAAAATGAGGTAAAGAAAGTCCTTGACTACCGAGCTCGTTTTTCAAGCAGCGCTTGAAACGCAAGCATAGGTATGTATAAATTTTCGCCATTCGTTGACGTCATTTATAAGCGACGTTGCAATCATTTACGGCGACGTTATAAGGCATGCTAAGACCGTTATGAGAATACGGAAAGATGGCAACTAATAGGGTTCTCATGATGAATGCTTTAGTGATAACAAAAATTAATAAAATTCGAAAACAAACTTCTTACAGTAATATGGTTACTGCAGCAGATATGAAATGAGCCGCGCAACGAAAGATGATTAGCCTTATGAGTAAACCCAAATTCCTCTTTAAAAATGCATTTCCCTAACATCGTAATACCAAATCACAAAATGCGCCGTGCCTTGATTAAGTGGGTCCTTGGGGCATGTATGGTCAGCGGATCAGTTTGCGCATCCTCCCAAACTGACCAGAGCCTTTGTTGTCCTCTGGTACAATGATTCTATGAGGAACAGCAAAGAGATTTATCACACTACGCGTATTCGCAGGCTGATCTGTGAGTAAGGATATTTACTGCCGACTCGTGTTCTTTCAGTGTGGCCCATGGTAGTCCGATAATATCGACTTTTACGCCCTTTTGGACTGTATTTCAGTCATATCGAGATGATGGTAGGATCATACTGTAAAGTAACAAGGCAAAATTCCACCGTCGGCGGAAGGCTTCTTGTATCCTAGTGGCCGTAGGGGCGGTGTGGGTAAGAGGCCCACTGTATCTTTGGCAAAGCCATACAACAAGTGGAAGAAGTATTCATTCGTATTTGTGAAAGGATATGCATAGTTAAAATCGCAAAAAGCGGCAATATATTAAATATAACAATCCGATCCCATAAAGCTCTAAAATCAGCTGGCACCCATTTACTTTGTTTCTTAATTATTTCGGATACGCAACCCCACCAGCGCCGCAGAAGAGTGATTAGAGACATGCGGTTATAACGCAGAAGGCTGCGGGTTCGAATCCGGGTTCGGCCAGCCAGCGACTGGAAAAGTCTGTCAAACCGGCATTAAATGGGTAACTTTTTCGAATCAGGGAAGGATATCGCAGCGAAAGGAGAAGGATGTGCTCCGCCTTTCATACTTTCATATGTGTGTCTGAAAAATCCTGAGAGCCCTGAAAGAAGGAGGGGGGGGGGGGGGCATATATTGCGGCCAACCTTAAATTGTTACACACACGAAACACGCTGGCTGTCTGTTTTCTCTCTCTCTCTCTCTCTCTCTCTCTCTCTCTCTCATTAATTTTGCAGGAATACATTTATGTTGATGAAATAACTTATAAATACAGGAAAAGAAGAACACTGCAATATCAGCAGAGGGCTTGAATAAACAATGACTACAACTCCGTTTTTTTCCATGTTTGTCTCTTTTATTAAATGTCCAATGGGGGCCGCCATATTGAAAATAGCATTGACTAGGAAGTATTTTGTGACGTAACGTCCTTCGCGACGCACGTAATTAATTGCGCCAGTCATTTACGTATTCTTGACCTTAAGTCAGATAATCAGTCTGGCATGGGCTGTATAAAAGAATATTCTTAAAGTGTATAGGAATGCCTCCATGTTTTTCAGCCACTTTTTCACAGGGAAAAGGGAAACAACTTTTGTGATATGTTTCCATCACTTTTACATAGAAGAACAATTTTTGTGACTTCCTGTTGCTTTCCTAAAGAACATTAAGCCCTTCCAAATGGGGGTCTTCTTCTAAAGGAAAGAATTTGCTTCCACAGTAGCAAATTCTTTTCTTTATGAGTTGGCCCCCATTGTGAGGGAGGCAAAACTGAAAATCAATGGCAGAGTTGCTTCCCCTGAGAGTGGGAGAGTGCCCGTTCTTTTTAAACTTTTTGGTTTAATAATTGTTTGCATCATGTCTATAATCAGGAAGGCATGACTTGTATAATTGACAAACAGACCGAAAAGAATCATTTCAAGACAAGTGAGCATCTGCCCCCAGTTGCTCAAAACTTTCTTTTGTTTAACAAAGTCATTAGTCAAGGCCTCATTCAGTCCTTTGATACACATAAAAATCAACTGTGCTTATATTTTTTTGCCACAAAAATGTGAGGAGCTTTTGCACTGCAAAACCTCCTCACATTTTTTTGGAAAAAGGCAGTGTTTTAGCATACAATAACAATGGCAGTATTTTAGCATACAGTACTTTTGAAAACTTAACATTTATTTAACCAACAATGTTGTCAAATTCGAACAACTGGGTCCCAATCTGTAACATTCCAGTGTTGTAGGCACAACTCACCTTCTCCATCATATAACTTCTGGTGTCAGGGGTCATGCTGCGACCTGTTGGGTGGGCAGGTTTTCTTTTACTGGAAGCTGCATCACCTCTCTGGAACAGATGAGAGAAAAAAATTCACGCAATGAAATCTCAAAAACATCATTCTAACACTGGTCGCCTATATAGCCAATGCTAAAATCTAGTGATATATTGCTTGACAAATCACTGGAAGGATTAGCGTGACATTATTAAGTGCCGTTCGGACCTCATGTTTATTTGTTTGGTGATGTCAGTTTTCATTTCCTTGAGGAAAGACTGCATTACATCGTTTTCTTGCATCAAAAACTAATGAAATACATGTGAACGCCTCTGTTACAGTCAAAGTCGTTGGCGGGACTTCTTCATGTAATCATGGTCAAAAACTGGAAAAATCTGAAGGAAACAATTGCATTTTCATCTTTTCTGGCGTGTTAGAATCGAGATAGATTCTTGCTAACAAGTGATTTGTTGTCCAATATATCACTGGTTGTCGGTCAGTCGTCAGTGACTATCAATATCACTTTATGACTGACCTCCAACCAGTGGTATATTGGGCAACAAATCACTGTAAGCAAGAATCTATTTCTTACTTAAAGCATCAAAACAGTCTGTTTGGCTCCATTAAAATCTGACTAAAATGCTGTAAAGAGAGAGGCGCCATGGTCAAGTGGTTAGAGACGCTTGGTTATGGTGCAGAAAGTCACCCGAACCTCGTGAGATTTCACCTGGGTTTCTGCATCAGATGACTGGAAAACTCTATCAACCCAGCAGTAAATGGGTACCTGCTTAGAATCAGGGAAGGATATGGCAACGAAAGGAGAGGGCTCGGCCCCACCTTTCATATGCTGTGCCCAAGACACAGTGGGCCTCTAACCCCCACTGCCCCTATGGCTATTAGGCTATGGGAAACCTTTACCTATGCTGTAAAGTCCAACAGTCAGCTTTTATTTTTTATCTATTAAATTATAGTAATGTAAAGAATACAAATTTTAAGACAGAGCTAGCTAGTACTTCAGTTCAGACTTAAAAAAAAAACTTTTACTATGCAAGCTTTCTATTCTGTAAATTCCCACATTTTGGTCAAGCCCTTTTTGCTTGTACGAACATATGAGTATGTCGTATCATATTTTGTCTGTCATGCTGGCCAAGAGTCATATGTGTTTACGTTAACACCAAGGTCTGGCATAGTTAGTATTTTCACGGTAGCCGACAATCACACTGTCACATCAGTTAACTGACACATACAAGACATGATAGTAATTAGTGGCATGCAAACTAAACCTTACCCTGTCCAGGTTCTGGGTTGACCCAAATAACCTTTGACCTCTGTCCGGTGAGTCCCCCTGTGGACACAGCAAACACAAACAGCAAATTAGGGAAAAACCAGCCACCAACAAACCACAACTAACATAAGATACATGCATATGCACACAAAAGACATACAAAATAATTCAGCAGAATACGGTGTGTCACCTATCAGCGCACTGTCGCAAAACAGAGCTTAACCAGAAAAACTGGCCACAAGGTTATAAAATTTTTCACACTCAACTCAGCTGAGCATGAATAATAAAATAATAAATAGCAAATTTCTGATAAGTACAGTTGTTTTCTCGCTAAGTATAGCTGAGAATGAAATTTTCTCGGCTTATGAATATGAAAATGCCAACATAAGTTGGCATTTTCATATTTATAAGCAGAGAAAATTTCATGCTCAGCTGAGTTGAGCATGAAAAAAGTTTTATAACCTCGGGTCCTGGCCGGAATTAGTTTACACTGCCAATTCCGAAACAAGAAAAGTAATGAGCCATGACACGGTAAAACCAACAAAGTAGCATGTGCACCTAGTGAAAACTCCGATCAGCAGGGGCCTTAGTGAAAACTCCGATCAGCAGGGGCATCCGCATGGAGCTGGCTTAGACCCTTACCTACCCTGTGCAAAGCAAAGACTGATCAGACTGGGCAGATGCCCAGGCTCATCTGAGTCTGTGCTGGGCACACATGTATGCTACTTTACTGGCTTTTTAGTGTCGCAGCTCAAATATCTATTTCTCCCGTCTGCAAGTCGCAGCTGAGATAAAAGACTTAAATTTAACAATTAAAGGAAACAATATGATACACATTCAATAAGTACTATTTTGCAAACAGACTGTTTTAACCCTTAAAGCGCCAAACATGAAAAATTGTTGAATTTGCAAACAGTGTATACACAGATGAGGTGGCTCATAATGAGCCACCTCATCTGAATCTACACTGTTTGCCCTCTAGTGTTCAAATTCTCAATATGATATCACTTGGACGAAACATTTTTTGAAATTCTGCAGACGTAAATTTTGTCGTCTGCTTTTTGGCGCATTAAGGGTTAAATTTGGACAGCTAGGTCCATTTATGTGCAATCATCATGATTTTACCTACTCAAGGCTATTGATGCACATTTTGATCATTTCTACCTCATGGAAGTTTCTAACTTGTAAAGAACAAGTCGGTTCATTTTATCTGAAAATCCTTTTCTTAAAACCTATGTTATCATTATTTTGGGGGGTCGCTTTTTTATTTTTGTTTCTCTTTTCTTTTTTTCTTTGTTATTACTGTGCAATCTGCCGGTAAATTGGTCAATCAACTGACATTACTAAAACACAAAAAATATACCATTTCTTCTGCATCACATACAATTTGGAAACTTATATTTAAAATCGCAAACAGAACAACATTCTAAAGAACGTAGCAGAATAACAGCAACACAATGCAACAGAAAAGTTATCAGACATCTTTCACAGCAAGCTTAGTGAAAAGTCACTGCCCACCTACCCTAACTAATATCACTCCACGCTTTAGTTTACATCCCCTAGGACATAAACAAAATATATATTTGAGCCACGACACGACAAAAGCAACAATGTGGTCGTGCGCCCAGGGCAGACTCAGATCAGCCTGGGCATTGGCCCAGTTTGACCCGACTCTTTGTTAAGTGCTCAAAGAGTAGCTGAGGGTCTAAGCTACTTCCATGCGGACAGCGAAGACTCTTATCAGACTGGGCGAATGCCCAGGCTGATCTGAGTCTGCGCTAGGCACACAACCACATTGTTGGTTTTGTTGTGTCGCAGCTCATTTCATAATAATCTGACATGCAGCATAGCGGAGCTGATGCAGCTGAATGACTTGAAAATGTTGAGCCACACTGGGACCAAACCAATCAGTGTAAACCCAGATAAGACTGGTCCTAATCTGGGTATACACTGTTTGTCATTATGCCAGGCCACAGGGGTTTTTTTATACACCAATAACTGACCACCTTATTTATGGGTACACCAATGCTTTCAACATCAATACTTGAGTAACCACATCTTATTTGCACCACAACCACCTGGCTTACTGTAACTGTTCACAGCTTTCTGGCTACCTATTTTTACTGCAAGCTTTAGCAAGAACTTACCACTTAAGAGATTGGTATACCTCATCCTACTAAATTTGGTATGGTTTTAATGGAACATTCAGAATTGTACATACAGGGCGTGTTTAATGATATCTCAAATATGTTAAGCATCTGATGCTAGTATTTTTCCTAACTTTTGGGGGTAATAAAGGTGACAAAAATAGTAAAAGTGATAACTCCTCGAGGGAATTATTTCCTTCTAGAGCACAATCATGACATGATATTTCATAGATAAACAACATCTTCTGAACGTGTTATGACAATAAAAACAGTATTTTAACCCTAAAACGCCAAAAACGACAATAGTTATTGCATAAAAAGCAGTGCCGAGAGGTATTAACAGCCATGCATCAACAGGCGAAAAGGTTGAATAGGATTATGGCAGCCATTTTGAACAGCTTGATGCTCTCGGGCCAGGAAGACGGATTTTTTTAAAAACAAGAGCTGTCGCCTGACAGCATAGCTCGCCTGAATTGGTGCTTGCTCATCACACAGCCGCTATGGTGGTGTGGACGGCTATGCATAAAACTTCATGCAAGCATGTCCATAATGAAAACACATTTATAAACAAAAGCTATCTCAGAAATATGTCTTAAAATAAAATTAAAATAAAAAAAATGAAATGAAATTTCAAAGTCCTTCAGCTTGAGGTAAAAAAACAGACGGGTAGGGGGGAGGGGGTGGGGTGGGGGGGATAATTGGGAATGCTATGCATAAAACTTCATGCAAGCATGTCCATAATGAAAACACATTTATAAACAAAAGCTATCTCAGAAATACATGTAAGTCTTAAAATAAAATTAAAATAAAAAAAAATGAAATGAAATTTCAAAGTCCATGAGCTTGAGGTAAAAAAACTGACGGGTAGGGGGAGGGGGGGGAGGGGGCTAGGATGTATCAAAACCCTGAACCATTATCTAACATCAGTCCAAGTATTAGTATCAACTGAGTCCATCATCGTGGCACTGTGAAATTATGTCTTCATAAATATAAAACTTTAACCAAAATCTTTAAGACAAAATTCTATGTCGATGACCTTGACTTCATCCAGTGGGGTAAGTATAAGGTGTTCTGTAAAAACTCAAAAAAGAGTCTAACATCAGTTCAAGTATAAACTAAATCTCTGCAAAGCATTATGAATCAGTTTGCAATTACAAAACTTTAAAAAAGACAAAAATTTCCTAAGTCCCTGACCTTGATTCAAGATCACTGAGCGGGGTTGGGGGAGTACTCTGTAGATCTAACTACAGTGCAAATATAAAAAGAATTCATCTATGGGTTCAGGAGATATGTGTCTTTAAAAAATTTTAACCAAAACATCCAATCATTAAAAAGACAATATTCTAAGTCCATGACCTTGACATCAAGGTCACAGAGGGGGGTGGGGGTAGTACCTTTGAAAACTTTAGACCAATATCTAACTTTAGTGTAAGTATCAAAGGAATCCATCCATGGTTTAAGGAGATATTGGGCTTTATAAAACTTTAACCAAAACATCCAGTCCCAAAAAAACTACAAATTTTCTAAGTCCATGACCTTGACATCAAGGTCACGGAGTGGGGTGGGGGTGGTACCCTGTTAAACCTTAGACCAATATCTAACTACAGTGCAATTATCAAAAGAATCCATCCATGGGTTAAGGAGATATAGGTCTTTAAAAAACTTTAACCAAAACATCCAATCCTAACGCGGACGCGGAAGCCGACGCCGTGGTGACAACAATAGCTCTTCCTGAACTTTTGTTCAGGCGAGCTAAAAACAGATGCACCGGCGCGTTGGCTGTGAAACGGTGACATAATATAGTGCCGTATTTTCGCAAATCTTAATGAATATTTTGTTGAATTTATGCAATAACAGCAATCAAACATTTTTTTCCATTGCATTAACGTTTGCCAGGTCCCTTGGGAGATGTTTCGGCCTTGGTTGTCAACATCTCCCTCGGGACCTGGCAAACGTTAATGCATGAAAATCCATGTTTGATCCCTATATTGAATTGCAAACAGGTAGATCCATACAAGGTGGCTCTTAATAAGCCACCTCATCTGGATCTATGCTATTTCCCCTCTAGTCTTTGAATTCTCAATATGATATACCTTGGACCAAACAGTTTTTCAAATTTTGCAGATGTCAACTTTATCATCTGCTTTTTTGGCACTTTAAGGGTTAAATTATGTCCAATATGAAAGTCAGTCATAAGCAGTTTCAAAATACTAGGAACAATTCCCAACAGGTGAAAACCTGCTGCTTCACATTCAGCTTCTAGCAGACTGAAACTGCTGTTTGGGAACTATTTCCCATACTGACAGATTGAGCTTTGTTGTCCGTGGAAGCAAACAAGAAACCATCAAAATTCTTTCCCTCCGTAAAAATGGTTGAAAAACATGGAGGTGTACCCATTCACCTTAAATGCTCTCCCTAACTGGAGCTCTGAGCCCATATCAGCCACGACACAACAAAACCAACAATGTGGCATGAGCGCCCAGCAAAGACTCAGATCAGCCTGGGCAGCTGCCCAGTCTGATCAGAGTCTTCACTGTCTGCATGTAGGTAGCTTAGACCTTTGGGCACCCTTAAAGCACACAGCAAAGACACTGCTTGGACTGGGCAGATGCCCAGGTTGATCTGAGTCTTTGCTGGATGCACATGCCGTTTTGTTGTGACACGGTCCATTTGGGATCTGTGCTGTGTACAGGTCTTGTAGTATGTTGAGATTTATGCAAAAGCACAATCTAACCGTATTTTTTGCAGAAAATACCTATACTTTGAACCCTCTTTACAACGACAGCATTTGTTCACAAATATTTTGATGTTAAACTGCATTAATTTTGCTATTATAAAGAATACATAATTCTGAACAATGAAGTCATTCCATGCAAATCAAAATGACGTTATGTTGTAATGAGTGCCATTGTAAAGAGGGTTGACTCACAGTATTTGCATGGATTCAATGTCATGAATTGTCTGACACTGCAAATATAGCCAAATTATAAGACCTTTATGCAAATAAAATGTACCCAACAGCAAATAAAAGCATGCATAACTGTAACAACTTTTAACTTAACAGAACAGAAAACTATAAATATTTATCTGCTGACTTATTAGCAACAAGACTGAAAATTAATTATACATATTTTTTTTTCAGGCCAGTTACAGTCATGATAGGCAACACCATGTTATCATACCAGAATAAATATGAAAATACCCAGAAACTCAGATACAATCAAATTTTACATACCACCCACAATTCCAAATATCTATAGTTGTAAAGTTAACGAAATAAACCGCAGGAAGACCCTTCTGCTTCATAGTCACAGACTGAGACTGAAAACAGCATTGATTCAATGATTCTGAATTATTCAATATAAGAATGGATACATACAAATTAATGTACCAGTAGCTGGTTTCCATATTATTTTCAATGGTCAGTGACTTGGAACAATAAGGGTTTTAGTGTACAAAGAAATCTTAACTGAATCCAACCAGCAATTTACCTTCACCATTTCACCACTATCTTCATTTTCTTTAGCTGGAGTCTCTGATGTTTCCAATTTATTCACAGTAAATTTTGATGGACCAAGGTCTACCAACACAGAGCTTGTGTCTTCTGGAAAACTGAACTGTGCTGACCATCTAATCTCCTTGGGTGATTCTTGTAAAACTGATGACACATCACTCTTTGTTGTTGGTTCACTCAGATGCATTGAGCAGGAATCTGGTGATGTGACAGACTGGCTATCGGCCTGTCTACCACTCCCTGTATCTTCAATATCATCACTGTCATACTCAATATAACATGGATTATCTGTAAGAACAACTGAAGACTTTTTTCTCACTTGATCATGCCCTGTAGACTCTACAACAGCATCTGTGGAAACACTGCCAGGTACAGAAGCCTCACTCTCATGAAGTTTTAGGTTTATAAATTGTGGTCTCTGATCAGTTGGGGACACAAATCTTACAGGTTTTGTTTCTTTTGGCATTTCCTTTGTTCCACATACATCAGCAGCCTCAACAGATTGAGTTTCAAGATCATGCAAGTCTTCAACAGTTCCCTGGTCCACCATGTCAGGGAACTCACCACCTTCTAAATTTTCTGAGGCTGAATCTGACATTTCATTCCTAAGACTAAGCTCATTCAGTCCACCAAATAGCTCCCCAGGTGGGGAATGATATAATGATCTGTCATTAAAAATCCAATTGTTGGTTCTGCTTCTAGGAGAGGCTGTCATTTCTAGGAAGTCTTTGCTGAAACGCCATCCATGAACAACATTTGGGTCTTGCCTTTCATGTTTTGAGTCATCTTCCCTAACATGTTCTGCTTCTCTTGAAAATGTTACTTTTTCAGGCTTTTGTGTTTTCTTTACTTTACTTTTAAGTTTAGATTTCTTGTCACTGATGTGTAAAGCATCTCTTGGTACCCATTCTCTGTGTGGCGTTGGAATGCTTGGCCTCTCTGAATCATTACCAGATCTTCTAGGTACCCTTTCTCCAACACTAGACCTTTTAGGCAGCTGAATATTCTTAATACCTGAAACTTTACTGTCTCTGCTAGAAGAATGGCTGTCCTGACTTTTTGAAGTACCACTGTCTCTTTCAGGCAACTTAATTTTCTGACTCTCTGAAGGAGTACTTTTTCTTTCAGATGAATGACTGTCCTGTCTTTTTAAAGAACTACTGTGACTTCCAGGAATCTCAATGTCTTCCCTCTCTAAAACACTAATAATTGTCTCAGACGTCTGAATATCTTGACCCTTTGATACATCTTTGTGTCTTTCATATGTCTCTTTGCTCTGATGCTCAGAAATATAGCTGTACATAATGTCCTGATCATCTGAAGCTTCACTTTGGGTTATGTGCATCTTTATATCCTGACTATCTGGAACATTGCTATATCTTCTTGGAATCCCAAAGTCTTGACTCTCAGAAACAGTACTGAGTTTTCTAGGCTTCTGAATTGCATGCTTCTCCAAAACATTACCAAGTTTTCTAGGAATCTGACTGTCCTGACTTTCAGGAACTTCATGTCCTCCTCTAGGCATCTGAATGTCTTGACTATCTGAGACACTACTGTATCTTCTTGTTTTCTGAATATCTTCTGAAGCTTCACTTTGTCTTCCAGGCATTTGAATGTCCTGTCTTCCAGGAACTTCACTTTGTCTTCTAGGCATCAGGTAATCCTGACTATCTGCATCTTTACTGTATCTCCCAGGCATCTGGGTGTCCTGTAAAGCTTCACTTTGTCTTCTAGGAATCTGATATTCCTGACTATCTGAATCTTTACTGTATCTCCTAGGCATCTGAGTGTCCTGTAAAGCTTCACTTTGTCTCCTAGGAATCTGATATTCCTGACTATCTGCATCTTTACTGTATCTCCTATGCATCTGAGTGTCCTCTAAAGCTTCACTTTGTCTTCTAGGCAGCTGGTAATCCTGACTACCTGCATCTTTACTGTATTCTCTAGGCATCAGAATGTCCTGAGCACCAAGAGCTTCAATGTGTCTTCTAGGCATAGAAAAGTCCTTAATATCTGAAACAGTACTGTATCTTCTAGGTTGTTGAACAGCCTGAGTTTCATCTATTTCACTTAATCTTCTGGGCATCTGAATATTCTGACTCACTGCTGCAAAACCTTTTCCTCTAGGCATCTGAATGTCCTGAGTTTCTGAAATAGCACTGTCTTTCCTAGGCATGCTAATGTCCTCTAATGCTTCACTGTGTCTACTTGGCAGCCAATATTCCTGACTGTCGGAAACATAACCAAATTCTTTAGGTTGGTTAAAAGACTGAAGATCAGCTACTTTGTCTGATCTTCTGGGCATCTGAATATTCTGACCTGCAGAAGCAGAAGTATATCTTTTAGCAGGGCAAATGTGCTGAATGTTTGCAACATCACTGTATCTTCTAGCATTCTTATGCTCAGAAACATCGCTATATCTTCTATGTTTTTGACCATATTCTATGTCGGCAACATCACTGTGTCTTCTAAATCTGTCTGCTTGAGCACTAGCTGGTTTTTCATTATATTGCTGCTCTTCTGCAGTATCAAAAATTTCTATATATGGCTGCAAGTTTCCAGTTTCTTTCAAGTCTTGATAATGTTTCAAAAGAAGTGAATCTTTGGGACATACAGGAGTGTTAATGGACTCTTTGCTATCTGTGTCAGCTATATATCCACTGGGTATTGATTCAGTACTAATGGCTCTTGGCTTTGCATCTGAATATCTCCTTTGTCTCATATCAATTTGATACTCTCTAGAACCAATATCTGTGACTGAATCGAACTCCCTCTGATTGCCCCAAATGAGACAAGACATTGAGTCTCGAATTTGTCCAAGATCACAAATGATGTCTTCAAGGCTTACACAACTATGGACAGCAGTAACATCACCAGACATCCTCCTTTCATGTCTTAAATCATATGGCCCAGCTGTCTCTTCTTCATTTAGAATGTCAGAGGAGCTCTGGTGCAGTAACAAATTGGCAGTGCTTCCAAGTTTCTGAGTTAGCCAGTCGGCATAGTGCTGAGCCTTTGATGACCTTGACACTGAATCTCTCCTATCTTCAAGCTCAGAAGCATTAGTTTCATGTACTGAGTCTTCAGCAAACAAAGAGTTATCTTCTGCATTGTACCCAAGCCCACCAGATATCACCACAATAGTCTGATAAAGAAGATCCAATTCTTGACAGTCATCTGGGGTCATAGACAAACCACACTCCTGTTTTTCCTCTAAAACTTTAAGAAACTCATTTAAATATACATATGTTGCTGTAAATGGATCCATATCATCATTAAAGGTGTCAGAAGTCATATAGATGCCCTTCATGTTATCTTCTTTAGATTCTACACTTTTTCCTGAATTTGGATGCTTGAAGTCAAGTGAAGTCGCAGCCCTATTAGATGATGGTCTATCAAGAATGTCATCAAATTTCCACGCATAAGACTGATAAGGTGATTTATGCTCCTTCTCATTGAAAGTACTTTCTCTCTTATACCTATCATCAAACTTCTGGTTTCCTTTGGAAATCTTGTTTGCTTCTATCTGAAGCACAACTTCTTGGTCATTATCAAATTGACCTGCTACATTTGTTTTATTGTAGAGTAACATTTGGTCACTGACTTCATTTTGTTTTTCACAGGTCACCTCAAATGGTCCTTGATCATGTGCATCCTCTGTTTTATGTGGCTGTTCTGCATCAGTCTGAGTCAACATCCTAAGATCTGTGATAGATTTGAAATCTGTCTCATCTTCAGTTAAGAGACAGGTTAAAGAGTCTCTGATCACTCCAAGGTCACAAAGAACTATCTGTAGATTAACATGGTCATTACCTTCAGACTGAAGACTTGAGTTCACTGCCCTCCTGCCATAGATAATATCCACACCTTTATCAGCAGCAGGGCTGGCAGATCTGCCACTATATAATAAGCTTGCAGTACTCTCTAACATCTGTGAAAGCCAAGAGACATACTGTTTTGTTTGCACAGACCTTGTCATAGAATGTACCATGTCTTCAGTCTGTGTGTTCAGGTTTGTATGCTGAGCTAATGGACTGCAACCTTCTTTCTCATCAAGTTGACTAATGAGTCTCTTTGCTATGTCCACAATAGTGTCGTATATGAATTCCAATTCTCTCAAGTTGTCATAAGTAATTGCTGAGCCCTGAGATAGTTTTCTCTCCATCAGAGCTAAGAAGTCACACAACAGCTCATTCATCATAGTTATTGGATCTACAGCATCAGTGGAAGGACCAAACATTCTTGAAACACTCTTAAAACTCTCTTTTATAGACCCAATACTACTGTCTGAACAGCTGAATTTGGAGTCTTTGGTGTTACCAGGGTTATTTTCTGAGGAAACTCTGTTCAAGATATTGTTAATATTCTGAGTACTAGATACATTGCTTTCAGTCCAATGTTCTATTTTGTCAAGTCGGCTTTTCCTTCTCATTCTGTCCCTGTGTCTTTTCTCTAGACTTGAAGTACTCTCTGCACCAAACTGCATTTCATTATCTTTATCACAGTAATCATTCAAGTCAGTATTAGCATGCAGGGACACATCTTCATTAAGTATTCTGTTTGCCTTTCCATTATCTAACATATACTTCGCAATACCATTACTAGGTTTTCTAGTATCTGATTCTCTCTTGAAAAACCAATACCCTGGCTGTTCTTGACTGGAAGACTTTATCAGGCTTTCTCTTTTTGTCGCTTTAGAAGTGGAAACAGATGTGTTGATACCTTCACTATTTCTATCACATTTTTCTCTATTTTCTTTAATCTTAAAAAGCTCTGAAGGTGTGGTGTAAGAGGTATTTGATATTTCTCTGTCTTGAATTTTTTTAAACAGTTTAGAAGGTATGGCATCACTGAATTTACGAGATCCAGTTGAGGCAAAAGATTTTTTTTTGCCCTGAGTCTTTTCTTGTTGTTGTGAGTAAGTGGTATTCCTAAAAGCTGCAGGTTCTGATGACTTGTCAGTAGTCTCTTTAACTCCTCTCACATTTGACTGCTCACAAGTGTAACTACCACCTGCTGAGCCCTGAGAAAAGTTGCCCTGTTCCTTGTGATATGCCCGTTGATTTCCTGCTTCTTGAATATTTTGCTCTGAAGACTGTCTTGTGCTAGTCTGACCCTCTTTTAAGTCAAGATTAGGGACTTCCATGTTGCCAATATCAATGCTCTCAAATGCATCCAGATCCTTTTTACCATTTCCTTTATCTGGTAAAACAAAATAGTTCAGAGGTGACAGTTCTTCTTTGCCTTGCATTAAGTTAAGATATGATGATCTTAAATTCTTTTCAGACATATCCTGGCCATCATTTGACCCAACTTTAGTACCTTTCTGCTTTCCTTTCTCAGAATGTCTAGTTTCTTCGGCCAACTTAAGATCCTTCTCGTTCCTCACCATATACTCCTTAAGTTGATTATTCACATTCCTATGGAGTGAAGGTAATGAACCAGTTTTGCCTGTGGTACCAGAGAGGGTTGGTTTCTGAGAATTTGTTTCTTTAATGATTTTATCAGTAACAGACTTTTGTTTCTGTCTCAAGAGATCAGTGGGAGACGCTGCTTTAGGCATACTGTCTTTTCTTACGACTCCTGAAGAACACTTTGAGCCATTAGCCAACTTTTTAAGAATCTTTGCCTTGACATAATCAAGTGGACCTTTACTCTGACTCCTTTCAAACTTCCTAACAGTAGACTTCACAGGTTCTGAGGCCCTTATGTCTGTAGCATAAATCAGACTGCTCATGCCTGGACCTGAAGCTTGTGCTAAATCAAGAACTGGTGGAGGTAAAGGAATTGATGTTCCTGGTATGTTGTTTGGTGGGCCATCCCCATGAGCCAGTAATGCCTTTGCAGGACTAGATTCCTGATCAGTCTGAGAAAATGTTTCAACTGATACCTCATTGTCAAAGTGTACATTAACATGTCGTCTTCCAGCTGATGGACTTCTTTGTAAAATTCCATGTCTAGGGACAGTATTTAGACTGCCTGATGCTCCCTCTACTTCAGTGTTGTCTTCTTTTACATGACATGTAGGTTTGTTATCAGCAGAATATTCAGCAGCTGTCAGACCATTACCTATGTTTTTATGTTTATTATCTATACTCTCACTTACAATTCTCTGACTGGTAGTAAACACTTCTTCAAAAAGCTCATCTTCTTGACCATTAGGTGCAGTTTGATTTCTTTCAGGATCAGTTTGTCTCCCATCAGTTTCATCACTCATTAATTCTAGACTGCTGAGAAAAAGTTTTTCAAAAAAGTCATCTTCTGATTCATCAGCTGCTGTAGGTCTTTCTCTCAAAGGACTTTTCAAATGTGACCGTTCTTTATCTTGTTCATTCAGCAACATCGTTTGATCTTCAACCGCATATATTTTTCCATCTGAAGCGTTGCCATCATCTGAAATGTTGTCATCAGTTTGCATCAATTCATCAACTGATGTTTTTTCTGGGGTTTCTGTAGGCTTATCAGTCTGTGTTTTGACAGCTGAGCATTGAGCTGTAGCCTCAGCATTACCACTTGTCTGAGTCTGCATACATTTACAAATGTTATCTTTATCCACAGAACAACCTGATGGTCTGTTACAACATTTATGTAATCCTATCATTTCTTGCTCAGTGTTGTCAACTTCTCCATTATCAGTTTGCTCCACACTACTAGAATCTCCTCTATTAAGCTGCTCAGTGCTATCAGTATCTATTCCATTGCTTTGTTCAGCACTATCAGCATCTGTTCTACCTGGCTGCTTAGTGTCAACAGCATATAATCTATCAACATTCATTGTTGCCATAGCTGTTTCTTCTGGGTCCATTTTATCTCTTCGAGGCTGTTCTACCTTTACATCAGTTTCATCTACATTTTCAGTTATATCTGAAGAAGAGCTCTCTGAGTCTGTATCAACTGGAGGGTCTGTGTTTACGTGTGTATGATTTATATTGGAACCGTCCATATTTCCCTCTCTTTCTGGTAGAATTGGGTTGTTATCATTCAAATTAGTATTTCTTAAATTTGAGTTATCCTGTTTCATAAAAATACAAATACAGTACTATAGTTTACTGTGAAAATTCTAAGTATTGGAGCAAACAGGCCCTGTGGTTATTAAACTTTTTTCATGCTCAACTCAGCTGAGTATGAAATTTTACCTGGTAATAAATAGCAAAGTACTGATAAGTACAGTTGTTTTCGAGCTCAGTTTAGCTGAGTATGAAATTTTCTCTGCTTATGAATATGAAAATGCCAACAATAGTTGGCATTTTCATATTTATCAGCAGAGAAAATTTTATGCTCAGCTCACAAAAAAGTTTTATAACCTGGGGGCCAGGTTTATGCAAACAGTGCAGATTCAGATAAGACTGCTCCTGAGCAGTGTGATCTAGGTCTACCCTGTTCCCATTCCATCTGCATCTTTTGGGTTCATTACTGCGCTGTAAAATCAAACTATTACGATTTTAAGACAATTATGATAAGTAGTTTAGGTGTCCCTATTGTCTGTTTACAGCAACCATAAATTCTCCAGTGTAACATCTCAAACAACGTCCTTTCAATATATTTGGCACAATATTTAAAGGTACTTAAGCAATGAGCATACCTAAAAATTTCAAATCAGCTAGACCTGGTGCAGGTGTACAAACTGACCAGTGACTGACCACCATTTCTTTTTTTGATGCCCCAGGATCCATATACTGAATATGTGACAAAGAGAAATGTTGATCAGACTGAGAAGCTGGGCAAGCTGGTCTTAGTCTTTCCGGTTTTCACATATCATAGGTAAGTTTTTCACTTGATGCCAAAAATATGTAACGGTGATCTTCAGAATCTGAATATTAAATACACATTATTATAATAGTAACTTGGTCTGGTGTACTGTATCACGTCGAGTGGATGAGCTTATACCATCGGATCAACCGAGACGCTTGCGTCGAGGGTGATCCGATGGTATGAGCTCATCCATGAGACGTGATACAGTATGCCAGATCATGTTCCTGTTATAATAATTTGTTTATTATATACCTTATGGAACGGTCAACTATTCATACTTGCCAGCGATAATGCATCGACCGGGATTTGAACCTGCGCGGCAGAGTTATGTAGCTAGTTGTGAGATAAACGCTACCAACTGAGCTATCGCGGCGCGCCATTTGACGTGTTTGTTGATGTTACGTCACTAGTCCCGTTTCTCTGGTTCTCGTTTCTGCGATGCACGTAAGCAAATGACGCCCCTGAAGCTGGAACTCAGAAATAGCCTCGTTTTAAAGGATAGTGATACAGAATCAGAAAACGTCAGTTTGATACGGCTCCCTGTATCAGACCAGAAAACGGGCAGTTCAAAGGGTGTATCATTGATAGGTATATAATAAATTGCCTTATCAAGACTCATTCTGAATCAAAGTTAGTTGTGAACAATCCAGTCCTGGTTTGTGACATTTTAGGATAATTATAATTTGACTTGCACTGGGCCCAACTGAACACGACTAAACACATCATCAGTTAACCTTTTGTTAAAATTTCAAACGTTAATATTTGAAATACGCCAATATTTTTTGTTGAAAAAATGTGAGAAGCTTTTACATTGCAGTGTATTGATATTTTTGTTGAAAAAATGTGAGAAGCATTTGCAGTGCAAAAGCTTCTCACATTTTTCAACAAAACTGCAAAAGCTTCTCACATTTTTTCAACAAAAATATCAGTGTGTTTGGTTACAAAGTGGTAAATGCTTAATGAGTTGAACTCTTAATGAGCTCATTAGGTTAACAACACTTTGAACAACTGGGCCTAGATGTCTTCATAGTTATGGTAAATATGATAGTATGTAAATTTTAAGAGCAAATGCACATGTAAGTATTTCGCAATCTGTACATGTCTTCCATTCCTTCAAAACATGTAAAACACACGAGGCTAAATTCAAAGCACAGAGCTGCCGATAAACAAAAATTTAGAGGATGAAAGCTTGCGTCATATTTACAAAAGTTTCTCTTTAAAGATGTATGATGTGTAAACTCAAAAACTCAATAAAATTGTCTTGTCATGAAAAAATTCTGACGAGATTATACAAGGTAACATATTTCAATTGTCAGACAGATGTTGGAACTATTGTCCTCAAAATTCTGGCCTACCAACAGCTTTTTTAATTCCCACGTGTAACATTCATGCATATATCACACTATTCAATGTCTACTCTACAACACTGCTACTATGACATTAAGGTGTATGGGTACACTTCCGTGTTTTCCCACCGTATTTACAAAGGGAAACAATTTTTGTAACTCCATATTTGCTTCCCTTGAAACTGTCTCCCATTTAAAATGTGATCAACCCTTAAAGAAAAAAATTTGCTCCCAAGGGAGCAAATTCTTTCCTTTAAGAGTTGACCCCCATTGAGAAGGGTGGCAAAAATAAATGTAGCAGAGTTGCTTCCCCTGAAAATGTACCCATCCACCTTAATCTACAATGAAGCCAACAGGTTATTATTACTTTGTCAGTTTTCTTTCATGTATGTTAAAATTCTTTACTTTCAGAGTTTGAGAACATTATTTCTTATTTACAGGAACACACAGAGGTCCACATTAAAGGAGTTTTAGATAATAGTTATTCTCAGTTAATTTTTTATATTTCTCCATGTGGTTCCTCAACAGGATTGCCTCAGTGAGACAGTTCTATTAAGGAGTCACATCATATTTCTTTTATATCAGTTGGAACGCAGCTCCAAGGAGTAGGGATATAATCAAGCACATAGCAACGGATTTTTGTTCGAAATTGTCGCCATCAAAATGGCTATCGACGAACCCCTAGGTACTTTAACGCCACCATACAGATTAATCAAATCGCCCCACCGGTTGAAATTTTAAGAGATCTTTTCTGACTTCCATTGTTGAATTTTTCTGTTAAAATAATTCCAGGACATCCTTTTCGGCCTGTGCAATTATTGACGAAACAGTGCCCTTTACGTCAGCGTCAAACATGTGAACAAAAAATTACGATTTACAGCTTATTCGACTTTCTCCAAAACGCAGACCTATGCCATGATAAATATTGATATATATTCTACTATTATGCATACATGTGATGAACTCCCGATGGCCATGTGGGAGATTTGGATTTCATTTCAGGGAGATTGAGTTCTCCATTAGGGAGACTTTTTGACGGCAACCATGATGCGTCGTTTCACGTACTTTACTGTATTTTTTTCTTATTTTAAAACAGAACATGAATATAGCATAGTGTGTTTAGTTTACTTTTGAGTTACTCCCCCCAGCCCCTCCCCCCCCCCCCAAAAAAAAAAACCTCCTTCCTTTAATTATTATAATTATTCATTTATTATTATATTACTGTTATTTGTATCATTATTTTGGTATCTGTCTGGCACAGAATCTAGCTTTTGCAAAAGGGTATACTTGAGATTTCATACAGATTTGCCTCCCTTGAAATTTCTATTTTCAGTTTATCTATTTATCTTCTTTCATAAACAAATAAGTTTTGTTTAAGGGTATTCAGAGCTGTAAAAACTGATAAAAATGTATATAACAATGTTCAAATTCTGTTTTTGACACAAACTATACCCATGCACAAGACAGAAATATCAAAACTTTCATGCGTCACTTTTACACCATTAATGATAAAAAATATCCGCCAAGATATAATTTGCACTTCAGGGAAAAAATACCTTACGGGGTGAGTGACAAGTTAAGATACCGATCAGCCTGCACCTCTGTGCAGTCTAAACAGAGTTTTGCATCTATTGTCTATGCATCTAAGGGAATCTAAGCAGTGAAAACAAGTCTCCGACTATATTGCGCATGTTTATTTTGTGTAGTTGTGAAACAGGGCTATCGGCTTCTTTTCACATGACATATCTTCTTAACACATTCGTCGGTAAACACAGCTATGTGTTTTCATGGGTCAGTGAGTTTATTAGTGGCCTGAATAATGGGATTAATGTCAACAGACATGATGATGTTTATTGCACAGTCAAAACAATATTTGATGCTGTGAATACACCACAGGTGGAATACACATGTGGATATCTCCTTACTGGCAGGGAAAAAGGGCATGACATTGTAAAAGGGGTATCAGAAAAAAAATTATGAAGGGAAAACTCAGCATCCGGAAGATTCTGAAGACTTTCCGGGAGCGCGGGAGATGGGCTTCATTTGCGGGAGACTCCTGGATGATCCGGGAGACATCACATGTATGCAATTGAAATTTCAGAAAATTTTGTTTTGGAACATTTTAAAATTGCAAAATAACATATGACCACCCGGTTTGAAAACAAACCGAAAAATTAAATGGCGTCGAAATCATGCCAGCCTTACGCGCTAAGTGTTCACTGCCAAATTAACAAACTCACAATTCGGCCTGTCCGTAGAAACGTAACACCTCTCACTGATTAATCTTCAACCAAGACCGAATAAAACAGTCAAGCAAATACATTTTATTCATATTTTATTGTCAGATACAATAATGTCAAATCTCACCTCTATGCTCTAGCAAATGTAAACACAAGCTTATGACGTGATTTTGAATCGATTAGAAGTTGTATAATCATGGCTTAAAAGACGGACTTAATCAGCAATTGATGTTCATTTAGGCACAGTTCATGCTATCGTTCAGGATTAGCCTTCCCCTCATAATTGAACGGTAATTTAACGGTTATTTCTTTTTTTAATTAGCAGATCACGCGCATGATTTCAAAAGTCAAATAAACGGTTGTATGTGAGTAACCTGGGAGGGATGAGGAATGCCCTCCAACCCCCTTTCGTGGGACGGTTAGAAGCAGGAGTGTGGGGGTTATTACACTTTACGCACAATTATGTTTATCCTTTGAGAGCAAGAATAAGAGGTGGGCCCCAAAGATACTTTATATAGTCATGTCTGCTTGCCGCTACTATTGAAATCTTGTTCAATTTACAAATACCAGCATCATCAAATATGGCGATACCTGTTGAAATTTTGTCTATTTGACAAAATTACAATACGCACCTGGCTATTAGCGTACAGGCAGTTACGCCTTTGAGAAGGGTTAGCAGTGCACTGTATGCATGCGATGTTTTTGCATTGCCTGTATAAGTTTGAGAAACTCGTCAGGCATCTGAGTGCGTTTTCTTGGGGGTGGGACAACATTTACAAATCTGCAGGTACACGGGTAGATCTACATAAAATAATAGAATAGAATAGAACATTTATTCCAACAAATAAGAACCCTTTTGGTTATGCCGTCACATATAAACAAACAACAAAAACATTAATTAATAATTTAGATCGTGTTTTCCTATTTCTCTATTAAAATGACTGATGTTGCCTCACATTAGAGTAGTCTTGGCGAGGCGGTTCTGTATACAGCCGCAACACGTTTTCATGGATAACTGGCACAAATTATCGTAGACTTATTATCAATACACAACTTTATCAATTTCCTGTTAGTTTTCCTAAACTGGGAGACTCTTCAAAAATTCTTTCCTCCCAAAGGAGGAAATGCTTTCCTCAAAGAGTTTACTCCCATTGGAAAGGTAGGATAAATCAAAAATATTATTGCCGAGATGCTTCCCCTGAAAGTGTATCCGGTGGCCCTAGGCCCACATGTACACTCTCAATTTCTTTTCAGTTCGTTCCTTCCAATGCTTAATACGTTCATTTTTCATTTGTATGCCGACTAGAATTGTAACATTGTAATTGTCCGGTTGACTAGCAGGCCCGGGTATCTTGCAGGTCACCAGAAGATTTGATATTTTTGCATGTACGAATCGTCCCGAAGGCACATGTAAAGGGCAATCCAGTACACTTTACACTCAACTCTGGGGTTATTCTTCATACTCTGCGTCCTGAAATTAAATAATTTGGCAGTCGATTTCCGAATCGAATAGGACAACAGTCGAAATACATTCATTAGGCAATGATAGGAATTGAGCTAGCGGCCTTCAGATTCTCATCTGAACACTCTAAGCTACCAAATGTGGTGACGTGCGGGAAGGTATTCACCTTTTCCCTTACTGTAGTATTTTCTGAGGGTCAATCAGTACACGGGTGACCCGCAACAAGCAAAGACTAAGATAGCTATTTTCAACTTTCAAGCAGATTGTTTAAGTATACTGTCAATGGTCTTTACGCTTATTCGGGATGTGGAATTTGCCAAAGTGGAGCGATTCGTATACAGTTTAAGTTCATGTACAGTACTTTGCTTCCACGGAATAAATGACTGTTTTTGTGCCACGTGCCAAACGTCGGATGACACGTAGCAAGTCTCCAAATTTTCCCCACACCTCCCACATCCGCACACCCGACACATTTTCAGGCTCATCATCGAACACACGAAATGCTCTTCGTAACTTAATTCAGAATGGAAAGTGTTTGGCCAATCTTGTTAGACTAAGCAGATTTTGCTGTTATCATATCCGACAAGATTCCTCTTTCCCTGTTGCGGCTCAGCTCTTGGTAAGATTCAAATGATAGCAATAAATCTCAGTGTGTGTAACAACAATGAAGCCAAATCGGGCAGAGAGAGAGAGAGAGAGAGAGAGAGAGAATACGCTGTCACAGCAACGACTGCTCAAGTCATGTTTGGGACCTATACATCACTCCAGGCATCAGTCAAGATGAATTCCCCCGCTTCCCTGGCCCCCACCCACCCCTACCCTCGTCACCAACCGCCCCCTTCCATCCCACCTGGCTTGTTTCTTTCTAAGTAACTTGAGCCGCGACGCGAGAAAACCAACAATGTGGTTATGCCCCCAGCGCAGACTAAGATAATCCTGGGCATCCGCCCAGTCTGACCAGAGTCTTCGCTGTCTGCAGGTATTTTAGACCCTTAGCTACCCTTAAAGCGCTTAGGGAAGACTCTGTGCAGACTAGCCGGATGCCGAGGCTGATCTGAGTCTGCGCTGGGCGCATGACCACTTTGTTGATTCCTCGTGTCGCGGCTCATATGTTCTCTGTAATTGTTGAGCAAATTATAAAATCAGATCGTAAATTTTTCGAAAACTAGACAAACAAAACGACAAGAAAGAAACTTTTTACTTCGTACTGGTATATGTTCGACTTATAATCTGTTTACATGGCATGCGGGCTGGCAATCTAGCTCGAGGCAATATACGTCATTTTTTTTATTACGTCACAACATTGACCTAATAACTTATTTGACAGAAAACAGATGACTGTTTGAAAGATAAATAATATAAGAAAAGGATATTATTTTCGCAAATTTGAGTGGCAGAACGTCAGATTTGTACAATGCCAATCAGGTCAGCAGTCAGGTAAGGTACGTTCTACCAGTTTGTAGTCTATTTTAGCCAACTAAACTCCGTATTTTTTCACCTCTTCAAGTGTTTAGCAATCTGAGCTAATGTTTGACAAGCTGTCGACCTCAATTTTCTGTCTAAATTGTGGCTGTCCGGCAAGTATTGCTGGTGCTCATATCACATGCAAGACCGTTTCCTGAGCGTTAAAACTACAGATGCCATCTTTTTTATTTTGCAATTTAAAAATGTTCCAAAACGATATTGCTTGAAATTTCACATGCAAAAAAGAAGAAATAATAAAGTTTTCGATGGCATGGGTATGCGCATTGGAGAAAGTCTCAGCTTTCTGTAAATTATGTTTTATGTTGATGCAAGTTTTCGGTAGAATCAAGATAGAGTGTTGTACTTTGACGATGAATATTTTAGCATTTTGAGCAATTTTGGCCCTGAATTTTGTTGAGAAAGCCTGCTTAATACTAGTTAGCAAAACAGTTTTATGTGTTTAACCATTTTAATATAATCAATGCCTCTATATACATTTGAGAATCATGGGAAATTTCGTCAAGAACCATGTTCGCCATTTTTAGGGCCTATTTTTTTACGTGGAAGGATCCATCGTTGTAAATACAATCACCGCTTTTCGAGGGTTTGCGTTCCAACTATATGGAGAAATAAAAAAAGGATCTTGCAATTTCACCAAATATTTCTTATATCTGGAGATCTACAAGCTATTTGTATTTTGACAACTGAAACACTTAAGTGCGTCTGTTGGCTTCATATGCTACAGTGCCTGGCATTTTGAGCCTTGTGGAGGTGCAACGGTAATGTCATGAAACGTGAATTCTAACACAGTGCGCCTATAGAAGCAATGGAAAATTACCGTGTTTTATTCTGCAACAATTCACTGTTTCAAAGCGCGCGAGTCTAATTGCTGACGTCACTGCAACTAATGACGTAATTTTCCGACGTTTTGAGACGTTAGACGGTGTAACGTCTCTTTTTCTTTCTAAAATCGCCATTAAAACGTATATTAGTCTTAGATACAGTTAAGAATATTGGCGGGAGCATGAACGCGCTGGAAGGAATGTTGGGAGAGTTTGAATGAAAAGAATAGGTTTTCTGCGTTTTTGAGTGTTAGAATCAAAATAGTTCAGCTCTAGCATTGAATTGTTGAGTAATAATTCACTGTTTGTCGGTCAGTTGTAAGTAGATATATCACTCGCGCTCAGCGCTCGTGATATGATCTACTTTACAACTGACCTCCAAACAGTGAATTATTACTCAACAATTCACTGCTAGAGCGGATCTATTTCTTAAATAAAAGTAATGTCATAAAATCTGCATGTAAAGTCAACTGGATTTCCGCACACTGACCAATAAATTTCAAAGCATCCCCTGAAAAGAGTGATTCAACATTATTATCGTTTTTCTTTAATTTTCTTCATCTACACTCTTTAAGAATGTTCCCATCATAGATCTTTGAAAAGCAATGTTACGAACCAGAGTTACAAAAGTTTATCCAGCTAGTAGCCAATCAGTTAAACAAAAACAAAAAAACTGTGTTAGTGTGAATTTTGTTTGCATTTGCAGGAAACCTAAGCATTATTGCTTTGTGCTTCTCGAACTCCATTCCAGGAAGCACTAATAAATATGAAAATAAAAAAAAACTCCGATTTTTACTCCATAAGACTCAAAATGTTAGACACTGTCACACAGTTATTAGTAAATCTACTGGTTCAGCAACCTTATAAGAAAAACTGTCTTGTGCAGGCCTAGAACAGCCTGTGACTTGTGCAGACAGGTCTGGGAAAGTACAGTTAATATGTCTAATTAGTACAAAGATATGTTACCATAAAAATTCTAAAAATTGGGACACCCATTAATAAAGGTTATAAAACTTTTAAATGCTCAACTCCGCTGAGCATGAAATTTTACCTGCTACTAAACAACAAATTACTGATAAGTACAGTTGTTTTCTTGCTCATCTTAGTTGAGTATGAAATTTTCTCTGCTTATGAATATAAAAATGCCAACATTAGTTGGCATCTTCATATTTATCAGCGGAGAAAATTTCCCGCTCAGCTGAGTTGAGCACAAAAAGTTCTATAACCTCGGGTCCTGTTTGGTTTTACAGTGCAGTAACTTATCTGACAAATGCAGAAGGAATGTCAATCAGTGTGGACCCTGATCATACAGCTCCTTGAAAGGCTTATCTGGGTCCACACTGTTTGCTAAGACCTATCTGTCCAAATATTTAGAATTTTATGGCATTTCTGTTTCAAACATTGTTGTCTATCTTCAGCTCTGATAGCAAGGTGGAATGTTTGCAAGGGGTCGGGGTGGGCAGGGGGAATGAGTTAGGAGGTCTTAATAACCTACCCTGGCACCGGTAGAGACATCTCCAGCAGATCCATATCGGGCTCCATATTTATCTCCCCTGTCAGTCATATGTGACATAGGTGGCGGCGAAAACGTATACCTTGCATCTAGGAAACACAATTAATACAAACTGATTTAATGAAGCAAAACAGAACAAGAGCAAATCTGGAACACTGAAAATTATTGCAAATACTTAAGAAATAGATCAGCTCTAGCAGTGAATTGTTGAGTAATAATTCACTGTTTGGAGGTCAGTTGTAAAGTAGATCATATCACGAGCGCGGAGCACCAGTGATATATCTACTTACAACTGACCGACAAACAGTGAATTATTACTCAACAATTCAATGCTAGAGCTGAACTATTTCGATTCTAACGCTCAAAAACGCTGAAAAAGTATTCTTTTCATTCAAAATCTCCCAACCTTCCTGCCAGCGCGTTCATGCTCCCGCCAAAATTCTTAACTGTATCTACGGTAAAGGGTACGTTTTTATGGCGATTTTAGAAACAAAAAGAGACGATACACCTTCAAACGTCTCAAAACGTCACAAAATTACGTCAGTAATGCAAGTGACGTCAGCAATTTGACTCGCGCGCTCCGAGACAGTGAATTGTTGCAGAATAAAACACGGAATCTTTCCATTGCTTCTATAGGCGCACTGTGTTAGAATAATGCCTAACAAATATAATGTGATGTCTGACTGGTACACTTCAAAAGGTGAAAATGTGAAACATCCTGAAGAGTTGCAATATCAGTAATTGAATTGAAAATCTCTATAGGGCCAGTAAATTTTCAGTCTTATGGCTTCAAATTTTGTTTTACAGCACTGTAAAAAGGACAACTGAATATTTACCTCCCCAAATGACAATTTTGAGTACAATTATCTCTATAAAGTATACAGTTTATCTAGTATTAAGAGCCATTCTCTGTAACCACTTAAAAAGTCGCGCCACGCATAGTCATCGATTTTGCTCAAACTTTCCTTATATACTTATTGTGACACCAAAACAAGAAAACCATGTTGATTTCATTCCTACATGTGCCCGTTGCCATGGCAACGGCTGTTGAATATTTTGTCAGAAATTGAGGTAAAAATTGTACCGAAATAGACATATTTCTAATAAATTTATGTATTAGAAAAAGAATGACATACTCTGAATGCTTCTCATATGTTAATGTCTTGTTCACCTTGAGTCGACACCAAAACTTTGAATTGTATTTGGAAACCTTGTAATGTCATCAGGCTTGGGCAAAGTGGGTGGGGGTAGTGCTATATTGGGAAAGGCTATTTTAAGGCAGTTTTAAGTTTATTTGTAGAATTCTTGCAGCCATACCGGCATATGTGTGCAGCTTCATCTGATAAAGCAACATTCCAAGAATAAGTTTCTGGAAAAACATGCCTGGGAAAGTATACTTCCTGAAGCGTTACCATAGCAACAATAAGTGGACCGTCGCAAAATTCCAAAATGTAGGGTAATAATACTTATAATGTCAAATCATCATTCTTATCAATATATGTGTTCCTTTATTTTTAAATACACTTAATAGTAAATTGGTATTTTATAAAATATCAACAAATTGCTAGTTTCTCTGTTCAAGGTCAAGGTCAAGGTCACAGAAGCACGAAAAGATGGCTAAAATGCGTGTTTTCCTTATACTTTTGTGTTCTCTAGCAACAAAATATTGCAGCATTGTCTTTGTACTTGGAGTTTATTTAGTGAATGACAACAACTTTCAAATACACATATAGCTGGCTTTCTCCAGTAACAGCCAAGGTCAAGGTCAAGGTCACAAATACAAGAAAAATGCTAAAAAATGCACATTTGTGTAAATATTTTTTTCCTGTATCAACAGTAAAGTTATATAATGTCTTTCTACTTGGCCTTTATTTAGTATATATAAATAGCTTTCAAATGCACATATAGCTTGTTTTCTCAAGTAACCTCCAAGGTCAAGGTCAAGGTCACAAAAACAAGAAAAATGCTAAAATGCACATTTTGTTCATATTTTATGTTCTGTATCAACAGTAGATACAGAAAATGTATTTGTACTTGGTCTTTATTCAATATATCAAAAATAATTCTGTTAAGCACATATAGCTCGTTTCCTAAAGTAGCTTCCAAGGTCAACGTCAAGGTAACAAACACAAGAAAAAAGCTAAAATGCACATTGTTCTCACATTTTATGTTCTTTATCAACACTTAATAGAGCTAATGTCTTTGGACTTGGCCTTTATTTAATATATTACTATAGCTTTCAAATGCACATATAGCTTGTTTCTTCCATCAACCTACAATGTCAAGGTCAAGATCACAAAAACGAGAAAAATGCTAAAATGCACCTTTCATTCGTATTTTGTGTTCCGTATCAACAGAAAATACAGAATGTGTAGTTATACTTTGTCTTTATTTGGAATATTACAATAGCTTTCAAATACATGTACAGTTCGTTTCCTCCAGAAACTTCCAAGGTCAAGGTCAAGGCCATAAAAACAAGAAAATGTTAAAAATGTCCCTTTTGTTAATATTTTGTGTTCGGTATCAAAATTAAATGTAGAAAATGTATTTGTGCTTGGTCTTTATTTAGTATTCATCTTCTCTTAAACGACAAGGCTCATTCTTACCAAATTTCACATCTAGCATCTATAGGCAGGGGGAACCAATAATGCTGTTTTTCATCGCTTCAGAACTTTGGTTGCTATGGCAACTTACAGTTTCCATTGACTTGTGTGGGAAAAATTGAAAATTTGCATTTATTGCTATTTCTCTGCAGATAATTTGACAAATCTTATACGGAAATGTTTCTTGAGTAGCTCTCTATCAATAACATGAAATTTATGTTAATTGCACAATTTGGCTGGTTGCCATGGCAACCGAATGCTTAAAAATAGAAAAAATATTCAAACATTATCTTTTCAGAAACTATGCAACCAATAAGGCTGAAACTTCACAGAGAGGGTTTTAGTACTTCCCTCTATAAAATAACTGTTTTTTTGGCAATTGCTTCAGCAGTTTGGTTGCCATGGCAGCTTAAAATTGCCATTGACTTATAATGTGAAAATAGTAAATTTGCTTTTATTGCTATGTGACTGCAGGTATTTTGACAAATTTTATAGAAATGTTCCCAGAGTAGTCCTCAACCACCCTCATTCAATTTATGCAAATTGCACTATTTGGCTGATTGCCATTGCAACCAAATGGTTAAAAATAGAAAAGATATTAAAAATATCATTTTTGCAGAAACAATGTGGCCAATAAAGCTCAAACTTTACAGAAACTATTACAGCACTATTTGGCTGATTGCCATTGCAACTAAATGGTTAAAAATAGAAAAGATATAAAAATATCATTTTTGCAGAAACAATGTGGCCAATAAAGCTCAAACTTGACAGAAAGGATCTTAGTACTAGCCTCTATAGATTTAGTGTTTTTCATGGGAATTGCTTTCGGAAGTTAGGTTGCTATGGCAACTTATAGTTTCCATTGACTTATAATGGGAAAAATGGAAATTGGCAATTGTTTGCTACCTTACTGCAGTTATGTGGATATTTTATCTACAGAAATGTTTCTTGAGTAGTCCGCTATGATTCATGTTAATTTTGTCCAAATCACTGAATTCGATTCGTTGCCATGGCAACATAAAGGAAAGAATTTTGAAACAATATTAAAAAATCTTTCCCACAAAAACCATATAGGGGGATGAAGCTGATTCTCTGCATACATATTTATGACATTATCCACTACATAAATATTGTTCTTTTTTATTGTTGCTCACGTGCTTTCATTGCTATGGCATTTTAAAATTTCTATAGACGTGTATTGGGAAAAGTGCAAATTGGCATTTATTTCTGTGTTACTGCAATATTTAGGCATAAAGTTTTACAAACATGTTTTTTTATTGTAACTTCATCAGTTTTGCTAACATTAAGTAGGACAAGCATAACAACTCAGTCAAAGTTGAAATTAGGCCATATTGTACAATTTACCTTTCAGTTACTTACCCCTGAGTGCTGAGGGTGAATGGACTCAGGTGAGCTACATAACCAATGGTCCTCTGCATACTTTTTACTCTGGTTAGCTCACCTGAGCCAGAGGCTCCAGGGGAGGTTATAGTATAGGTAGGGTTCATTGTCCATCGTACGTCTGTCGTCCGTCCACAATTTCAAATGACCTCCTCTGAAACCCTGGGCCGATTGTAACCAAATTTCATATGCAGGCTCCAGGAGTTTTAGGAACGATAATTTGTTCAAACATCCTGGTCACATGACCAACATGGCCACCACGCCCATATATGATAAAAACCCTTAAAATCTTCACCAGAACCAATAGGCAGATGGCCTTGAAACTTGGTATGGAGCATCGGGTAAGCGAGTACTACCATGATTATTTAAATTATGACCTTCGGCTGATTTTGACTGTTTTTTACGGTAAGGTTAAATTTGCTTCCGTGTGCTTTTATATGGAAAATGCTAGAACATATGATATCTGGGAAACCGTTGAAGATTTTGGGCTAAAAGTTGGTGTGTTCAGCCATCTTACTGAGTACATGAAGATTCAGAGTACAAGAGATCAAGGTCATTCTTTCTCTCATCTTTCAACAATTTTAAACATCTCCTCAAAAGCCAATGGGCCAATTGTATCGAAATTTCACATAGAGTCTCCAGGGGTTGATGGATAAAAAATTTGTTCAAACGGTCCAGGTCACATGACCAACATGGCCGCCGCACCCATATATGTTAAAAAGCTTCAAAAATCTTCTGCAGAACCAAAAGACCAATGACCTTGAAATTTGGTATGTAGCATCAAGTACTCAAGTACTACCAAGATTGTTCAAATGATGATCTTAGGTTGACCAGGACCTTTCTTATGGCAAGGTCAAATATGTGGAAAGGCTAGAACATAAGGTTTCATGGTAAGTTTTGAAGATTTTGGCCTAGAAATTGGTAAATAGTCATTTTAATGAGTACATGAAAATTTATGAGTACAAAAAGTCAAGGTCATTCTTTAACCTTTAACCCAGGACTCTTATATTTTGACATTTTCAAACATCATCTCAAAAGCCACTGGGCCAATTGTAACCAAAATTCATTTGTGGGCCTCCAAGGCTTGGGAGAACAAAAAGTTGTTCAAACAATCCAGGTCACATAATCAACATGGCCACCAGGCCCATATATGGCAATGACCTTTAAAAAAATTCTTCGTAAGAACCAATTGACCAATGACCTTCAAACTTGATAAGTAGCATCGGGTACTCAAGTTCTTCCAAGGTTGTTCAAATTATGACCTTTAATTGACCTTGTCCTTTTCTACAGCAAGTTCAAATATGGGAAAAATGCTAGAACATAGATTTTATGGGAAATTTTGAAGATTTTGGCCTAAAAGTTGGTATATACACTCATCTTAATGAGGTCATGAAGAATTATGAGTACAAAAGGTCAAGGTCAGTTTTTGACTTGTGACCCAGGTCTCTCATATTTTGACATTTTCAAACATTACCTCAAAAGGCAAATTTCAACCAATTTTCATATAGAGTCTCCAGGGATTGAGGGAATGAAAATTTGTCCAAACGGTCCAGGTCACATGATGAACAGGGCCGCCATACCCATTTATCATACAAAACTGTAATACTTTTTTCTCAAGAACCAATAGACCGATGGCCTTGAAACTTGGTAAGTCGCACAGAGTACTGGAGTATTACCAATACTGTTCAAATAATGACCTTTGGTTTACCTTGACCTTTTCTGCGGCATGGTCAAATATGGAAAATAGTAGAACATAAGATTTCATGGAAAGTTTTGAAGATTTTGGCCTAAAATGGTATATATGGTGTCTTTATGAGTCATGGTCATTCTTTGACTTTTGACCCAAGACTCATATTTTGACAATTTCAGACATAAGTAAGAGCCACTTGGCCAATTGCTTAGGTGAGCGATTCAGGGCCTCATGGCCTCTTTTTTCTGTGTCCTTGACCTCACCCTTTGGGCCACTGAAAGAAAGTTGTTTGTTTGAAAGCTTTTGTAATATACTAAATAAAGACCAACTACAAAGACATGGCTGCAATGTATTGTTGATATAGGACACAAATACCAAAATTCTGTGCATTTTAGCATTTTCGCTTGTTTTTGTGACCTTGACCTTGACCTTGGCATTTATTGAAGGAAACTAGCTGTATGTGTATTTGAAAGCTATTGTAATATAGTAGATAAAGACTCGGTACAAAGACATTTCTGCAATATATTTTGATACCGAACATAAAAAAATGAGGAAAAAAAAAATGCATTTTTAGCATTTTTCCTTCTTTCTCTGACCTTGACCTTGAGATTGACCTTAGAGGCTACTGAAGAAAAGTTGTTGGTTTGAAAGCTTTTGTAACATATTAAATGTATGTCAACTGCAAAGGCACTGTTGCAGTATATTGTTGATATATATGACACAAAATTTTGCAAATATGTGCATTTTTTTTTCTTGTTTTATGACCTTCACCTTGACCTTGGAGGTTCCTGAATGAAACAAGCTATATGTGTATTTGAAAGCTATTGTAATGTGTAAGATAAAGACCAGGTACAAAGACATTGCTGCAATAAATTGTTGATACAGAACACAAAATATGAGAAAAATATGCACTTTTAGCATTTTTCTTGTTTCTGTGACCTTGACCTTGACCTTGAACTTGGATGCTTCTGGATGAAAGTTGTTTGTTTGAAAGCTTTTGTTATATGTTAAATAAATTCCAACTAGAAAGACATTGCTGCAATTTATTGTTCATATAGGACACAAAATGTTTCAAAAAATATGTATTTGTAGCATTTGTTCTTGTTTGTGTGCCCTTGACCTTGACCTTGTAGCTTCCTGAATAAACCCAACTATATGTGTATTTGAAAGCTTTTGTAATATGTCAGATAATGACCAGGTTCAAAGCCATTGCTGCAATATATGGTTGATACAGAATACATAATATGAAAAAATATGCATTTTTAGCAGTTTTTATTGTTTCTGTGACCTTGACCTTGACCTTGATAAGAGAAACCAACAAAATGTCCATAGTTTATAGAAGATAAATATATTGTAAAATGATTTTCAAAATTAAGAAACAAATATGATCATAAACTATGATAATTTGACATTACAAGGACTGTACCCCTAAGAACTTGTATTTTGCAACGGTACACTTATTGTTGCTATGGTAACGCTTCAGGAAGTATACTTTCCCAGGCATGTTTTTCCAGAAACATATTCACAGAACACTGTGTTGTAGGAGGACGGTGCACACTTATATTGACGAGGCCGCAAGAACTCTGGAAATGTCTTTAAAGATGTATGAAATTGGATTTTTGCCGTATATGGAAACCCCCACCCACTTTGCTTAAGCCTGATGACAACAGAGGTGTTCCAAATATTTTTTTAATTTCTTTTTTAAAGTTTGTGTGAACAGGTTATTTGTAGGTGGAAAGAAATTAGAGCTTGTCATGCATTTGTAAATAAATATATTTGTTGAAAAATTGCCCATTTTTAGGACATTTTTAGCACATTTTTTCCCAAAATGTTTAGATGTTGTTGCCATGGCAACGGGCATGCTTTGGAATGAAACTGATGTTGTTTTCTCATTTTTGTGTCACAATAAGTAATATAGGCAAGTTTGAGCAAAATCGGTGACTATGCGTGCCACGGCCCCATGTAAAAATTTAAGTCATTACAGAGAATGGCTCTTAAAACCTTTGAACAGTGAGGTCAAAACTGAGTTTCTAAAATTATTTCCTCTTTTTGAATCAGGCCCAGAGGTTATAAAACTTGAGTACGTTCTCAAACTCAAAATAAAGCACACTGATTGGCTGCTTCCGAGCACATGCTCGGAAGCAGCCAATCAGTGAGCTTTATTTTGAGTTTGAGATTATTCTCAAGTTTCACACACTTAAAACCCAGGACTCATTTACTGTAAGCATGGGTAGTTAAAATGATGGGCACACCTCTATGTTTTCTCTGCCATTTTTATGAAGAGGAACCAACTTTTGTGACTTTATTTTGCTTTGCTGGACCATATAACCCTTCGAAAGTGAGGCTTCTTTTAAAGAAAACAATTGGCTCTTATGGGAGCTAATTCTATTTCTTATGAGCTAACTCTCATTAAAGGGGCAAAAATCAATATGGCAGAGTTGCATCTGCTGAAATTCTACCTACTCCCTTTTAGGATATTGTTTACTGATTTGATAAAAAAATATGTCACCAGCTCTATTGACCACTTACCTGGTAATTTTCTGTGTGGTTTATTATTCATACTATCACAGCCAACACACTCATAACCTGCAAAATGTAGAAAATAGAGGATCTTACACAAGTGGTCATTTCATTTGAAATTTATGAAACGAAAGTTCGGCGAGTTTCATAAATTTCATATGAAATGAACACGAGTGAAAGATTCTGTTTATCATATGAACCTTTAAAATGGGTATTTATCGCCTTCAAAATGAACTTTATTTCAATAAGAAAATGCATTGTTGACATGGACGTTGTCAATGACATTACGAGTACGCGCCAAAGTGTTATTACATGTGTGGACAGGGACATACAATTTTTGTGACACAATGTTTTCCACTGAATAACAGCAACATCATATGATAAAACTATATGTTTCCCCATCAAGCACAAACACAATGCCTTCTTATACAAATATAGCAAAATAGCCAGGGCAGAACTAGATTAGACTGCTTTACTATGCTAGCTGCGATTCTGGTGTGAGATTTTTTTTTCTTTTTTTTTTTTTTTTTTTGTTTTGCTGTTCTAATTTTGATTTTTTTCTTCCCTTCCATAATGTACTGATCATTTTTTTATTTTTCCTTAATTTTTTTTAAATGTAGATTTTTCCTTATTCTTTTCATTCTTTTCAGTAATTTGTTTTAGACCAATACCCTTTATGAATTCTTCAACATTCCAGTTGTGTTGTTTCTGACATTCTGACAAAAACAGAACAATCAGGATAAAATACATGTACAAAGACCAGAAAAGATTAAGAAAAAATAAAGCTTGAAAATGAAGGCTTTGCTTTCAAATAAAAGAAATGTTTTGATACACTACCTAGAAGATGTGGTGGTTTGGTTCTAGGCTTTTTCCTTGATTTTCTATGTAAGCTGGAATCTGTATGTGAGCTTCTATCACTATGTACAGTCACTTGTGATTTTGGGTGGGTACCAGGATTAAGGTCTATACCGGCGAAAGTTTGTCGAAACAAGTCTACAATATTTTTGGGCAGCTGGTACCTATGGGTTTTCCTGTTGGGGGTGTTTGTTACTCTGAAAAGAGAAACCCGTTCATTGAATGAGCCGCTAAATGACAAAACAAACAAGGTGGCATGTGAGCCCAGCTAAAACTCAGATCAGCCTGGGCATCCAACCAGTCTAATCAGAGTATATGCTGTCGGCATGGAGGTATCTTAGACACTTAGCTACATTTCATGCCCACAGCATTGACTGAGCAAAGACTCTGATCAGACTGGGCGGATGCCCAAGCTGATCTGAGTCTTTGCTGGGCGCACATGCCACTTTGTTGGTTTTGTCATGTCATGGCTTAGATGCTCTTCCTTGAAAATATGAGGCTGCTCCTTACAATGAAACTGAATGTAAAAACATACATTGATTGGCAAAGTTGTGTGAATAAAAAGACCTTGGGAACATCAATAGATTGGAAATGACAACATACAAGTCTGGGCCTAGTTGTGGGCCTATATCAGTGTTTGAGATAACAAGAATCAATGGTACTGTCAAGTGAGTCCAAAATGCCTACCAGTAAATCAGTGATACTTTGTCAAAACAAAATGTTGCAATGTTAGAGCTGTAAATTATGTTAAATGTGTTGCAAATTTACACAGATAAAAGTTTGCTGAGAAATTAAAAATGCTTTTGCAACTTTGAAAGTTTACTTTCAAAGTTGCAAAGCATTTTAGATTTCTTAATTACTATATGGATACTTCATGTATATCAGTTTTGAAATTACACATATTTTCAGCCACAAGGAACTTACCCCTTTGACGACATTTTCAGGTATCTCAATACCAAGATCACTTATATTTCAATTAATATTATCACTTCTGATGCCTGTTTGTCTTAAACTTTTCCTGCACAAAGCAACTATGCCCCTGCTTTTTATTTATCATCATTCTTATTATCCTAAATATTATATCTGTCATTTGATTCACAGACAAAACAAAACTCAGCTTTCCATTTTTCAACTTCAATGTATTAGGTCAGGTTTATCAGCTGCAATCTCTCCTTTTTATTTACCCTTAAAGCACCAAAAAGCAGACAACAAAATTTACATCTGCAAAGTTTCAGAAAAATGTTCCAATTGTGATTTCAAAGACTAAGACAGCAAACAGCATAGATCCAAATGAGGTGGCTCATTATATAAGCCACCTCATCTGGATCTATGCTGTTTGCAAATTCAACTATTTTCATTTATTATATGAAAAACAAAAAAAAAATTGAAAAACTACTGAAGTCAAAATAAATCCACTAATCCACTAAGAGCTGCCAAATTACACCACTAATTCCACTAAATCACATTTCAAGCTAAAACGGTACACCAACTAATCAGCAATATTACATATCAATACAGAGGGCTCAAATTATTATAACCTTCAGAGGACTTGAAATATCAAAACCAGATTAAGGCCTTTATTAGACAAAAGACTGATTTCATGATAAAATTCTTACAAATAAAAGAAATCTGACTTTGTCAACGTAACGCAATGACATTAAACTGAAGAGATCAAACTGTGATTGTGGTCTATTTGAATCTCATGATAATCCAAAATATTAAGGGCCGTATACACTATCATTTTTTCTTGTACAAGTTTATTGTACAAGAAAAACTGACCAAGAAAAAGTGACAATGATGAGGTGTATACACATAGCAAGAATTTTACTCTGCTGTCAAACATTTTGCGGGAAATTACACAATAGTAGCAATGGAGACAGAGGAAGATTATGTTGCATTTGTTTTGTGCATTTTATGCATTGTGATTTTGTGAAGGAGATTAAACACCAGATACAGACATGTGTGGTCGCGAGATTGGTTACTGCTGTTACGCAGAAGGTTTTACACTCGGTCGACACGGGTGTAGAGCCTTATGCGTCGCCAGGACGGCGGAGGGTGACTTCCGGTTAAAGGGTTATCTACTAGTGTAATACACTAACAAGGAAACTCTAACAACGTTAGAATTTTTTTAAGTTTATATATAATGTAAATTCTATATACAACAATACAATTTACAACTGTCACAATTACAATAATATACAACACATATCAGTTCATGTCGCTGGCCCAAGTAAGGTGTTTGTTTCAAATCTGTAATCGATTTGCGTACAATACGCAAATAGATTACCGTCTGACGTCAACACCGTACTCGGCTCAGCGCCATGAACTAAAGGAAAACACAAAGGACAAAAAACGTTAGTTTGAGCTCATACAAAAAACAAGGCCTTATGTTGGTAGACTTCAATTCGTCGTTCCCTGGATCATGTCATGGGCCAGTCCATATATCATGAGGAACACCAACTTATAATTACACGTGCACGATTATATACTGGTCGCTCCCTGGATCGTACCAGGGACCAGTCTATATATATTAACACACCTTAGTGGACGAACACTGTCCCACACTTGATGTGACCTTCAGATCTTATCACAGAATCTGGCAAAACTGTGCTAACCACTTCCGCCTACATTTTGTGCTTCCCGCCTCTGCTTAGGAACAGTGCACAAACGGCGTTGTAACTGCCTCTACCCGGGTTGGTATTAACCTGGAGACGTATATCGGATCTCCAGGTGAGACGTGGCTCTAAGTCCTAACAGCTGACTGCCGGACTTGATGTGCCTAAAAATAACGAACTTACACTTAATACATTGTAACTACATAATAATAATACGTAAGACTTGGGCCTGTCTTGGAAATACCATACAACGCCCTCGGCGAATGCCGAGCATAACGTGCACACGCCAGCCGTGTCACTAGACACAACTCGCGCTCACGATGTAAAGCTAAAAGTGTGCTTACCACTTCCGCCAATGAAGAAACGTAGATCCTACTACGCATGTGCGTCGAAGGATCTGACGTCAAACATTGTCAAGAAGTATACTGACGTCAACAGGCATTACCATGACATACCCCACATAAAACATGAATAATCTAAACAATGACCTATTTACATTAAATTGATTGACCAAAATCTAACTTGCATATTTATTAATTCATTTCTTTAAACTAAGCGTAATACCATTTGCCATAGAATATAATAGCTGAATAAGCGTTTCTCACACATTCGGGATCATAACGTTTGATCTGACATCATGACATCAATGATGTTGTACCATATGACGCCGTCTAATGAAGGCAAATCAAACGCATGATGACCAAATGTTACCATTATAACTTATGGAAAAAAACCTTAATGCGGTGCATACTATGGCGTCAATTGACGTCACGAGTATATAAATTAGTTCCATTACAAATCAATCTACTTCTATAGGCCACGTATACGTGAAACTAATATAAAAAGTGCTGACGTCGCAATAACATGAATGCAACTGACGTCACATGAATAACATGAATGCAACTGACGTCACTGGACGTCAAATAGACGCACGCCATTGCAACCAACATCAGTGATATAAACTATTTCCGTAATTTACAAAACTTCCTAATATACAAATACCATGCGCAGCATCTTACTAACAAAATCGGTCGACACATGCGCAGCCTGATCACTGCCAACAAAATAAAATCAGTCGACACATATAATCATACCATATCAATCAGAAGTCACATTTTTCATTCTTAGCCAAACTATTCTAAAATAAATATAATAAAATCTTACCCTTCTAGGTCTTAACACAGAATCTGGGCACACAACAATATAACATCCATCAAGAATTAAACAGCCACGTCTAACTTTTCATTAAAAGATAGGCGTATAAATACTATGCGTCTCACATTAAAATCATGCAAAGCGCTTTCCACAATCAAAAGACTCGTGCAGGTATTCACCTTAAAATCATGCAATATGCTGTCCACGAGAGGTATTCACAAACAACCCATGCATAACGTAGTCACAATTTCCGTAAACGTTTTATTACCACAGTTACCCTAAAAACTGTAGCCTTACTGATTGAAAGGATTAAAATAATCTCGACGACATAGTGGACGATTAGATCCATTTCGTAACATAGGTTTCCCCTTAGGGAGAAAAAAACATAACAATGTTTCTTTTCTGAAATAGTACGAAATGCGACCGAATCGTAGGCTATGTCAAAACTGGAAAACTAGCTATATACACAACAACGGTGCGATGCATAACGTGGCCAAACTATCTACTAAGGTAGTCCGCCCCCAAATTATCTTGGCCGCGGATAGCAACGATCCTGAATCTGTACGGCTGTAATTTCATGGCCCAACGCATGATTCGGGGATTGAGCACCTTAGCTGTCTGCATATAAGACAAAGGTTTGTGGTCAGTTTCAAGTAGGAACTCCGCCCCATACAGGTACTTACGAAATTTCTCAACACCCCAGATAATACCCAAACATTCCTTCTCAATTACAGAGTAGTTCTTTTCCCGAGGTAACAATTTCTTGCTAGCATAAGCAATCGGCAAACGACCTTCACCTTCGAACTCCTGAAGCAAAATAGCTCCAAGCCCAACGTCTGAAGCGTCTGTTCGAAGCACAAACGGGTTACCTTCTTGAAAAACAGGTAAGCGAAGAATAGGACTAGACGTGAGCCTACTCTTCAGGGTTTGAAATGCCCTTTCATGCTGATCTTGCCAATCTTTGATAGAATTAGGTCTATCCCGTTTAGTTAAATCAGTCAGAGGAGAAGCTATGGATGAGAAATTTGGGATAAAACGACGGTAAAACCCAGCTAATCCCAGAAAAGATTTAATTTGCCTTTTCGTACATGGACGAGGAGCATCTCTGATAGCCTGTATCTTGTCCTCTTGCGGTCGTACCGTCTGTCCGACAATATTGTGACCAAGGCACTCGATACTGCCATAACCGATCATGCATTTAGATGGTTTTGCCGTCAATTTGGCCGACCTGAGCCGATCTAACACTTGACGTAATGACGTCACATGATCCTTCCATGTTTCAGTAAATATCCACATGTCATCAACAAAGCTGTCAACATTTGGGAGATTGGACAATATGATTCTCATTAACCTACAAAATGAGGCTCCCGAATTGACCAAACCGAAGGGCATAGTTTTAAACTGGAATAAACCCTTAGGCGTTTCAAATGCCGTCAAAGGTTTAGACCTTTCAGTAAGACTGACTTGCCAATAACCCTTACTCAGGTCCATCTTTGTAAAGAATTTATGTCCCGACATTTTATTGATAACCTCCTCCATATTTGGCATAGGTTCTGCATCGAATTCCGTCACTTTGTTAAGCTTCCGGAAGTCGATACAGAATCTAACTGATCCGTCTTTCTTCGGAACTAAGACAACAGGAGATGAATACGGTGAAATCGACGGCTCGATTACCCCTAAATCCAACATATCCTGTATCTCCGTCTCCATGACGTTACGCGTCTTATACGGGATAGAATAACCCTTCGTCCGTATGGGTTCTGACGTGAGTAGTTTGATATCGTGCTGTATTTGATCAGTTCGACCGGGTAAACTTGATAGTACATCCGGGTACTGTTTAATCAACGCTTCAACCTCCATACGTTGTTCTGACGTTAACGTATCTGAAATACTGACGTCATTATAAGTTTCCGGCTCTTTAGCTGTCGGAAAAGCACAATCATCAAGAGAAAATTCATCACTACCATCGTCATCAACCGACTCTGTAGTCTCAGTCGACAATAAACAATGTGCCGGCACAGTACGACGTTCGACATACTGTTTCAGCATATTAGCATGATATGTACTCACGACACCATTGACGTCGATTTTATAGTCCATTCTATTCACCACCTCTACTACTTCATATGGACCCTTCCACTGCAATAACAGTTTATTACTGTCAGTTGGCAGTAATAACAGTACTTTATCTCCCACGTTAAATTTACGCGACCTAGCGCGTTTGTCATAATAAGCCTTTTGCTTTACTTGTACTTTCCGTAAATTATCATGTGCTAACTTACACGTCTGCTCTAACCGTTCTCTCAACTCAATTACGTACTGGTACGTAGACAGAACCTGCTCATTCTGTACCTCTTCAGACCATAATTCACGTAATATTGCCATAGGGCCCTTAACGTTACGTCCGTATAACAATTCGAACGGAGAAAACCCTAATGACTCTTGCGGAACCTCCCTTATTGCAAACAGTAGTGCTGGGAGATATTTATCCCAGTCTTTTGGACGTTCTGCGCACATCCTACGTAGCATTTGCTTCAACGTCGCGTGAAAACGCTCTACAAGACCGTTACAAATAGGATGATATGGCGTCGTGGTTAACTGCTGGAGTGATAACAGCCTGCTTACTTCTTTCATAACTTCAGCAGTAAACTGACTTCCGCAATCTGTTAACATTTCATCAGGTATGCCAACTCTACTAAACATCTCAACTAACGCTTCGGCTACGCGTTCCGTTTCAATGCCGGGTAACGCTACCGCCTCGGGATATCTCGTCGCATAGTCTATCATTGTTAAAATATAGCGGGATTTCCTGTCAGAACGAGGTTCTATTGGTCCAACTATATCAACAGCGACTCGTTTAAATGGTGTGTCAATCTGTGGCAACTTTCCTAAAGGTACCTTAGTGACACGACCTTTTTGAATAGTCCTTTGACATATGTCACAAGATTTACAAAACCTTGCCACATCACCACAAATTCCAGGCCAAAAGAACTCAGTTAACACTCTATCCATAGTTTTCTTTATGCCCAAATGACCTGACATCAAGGTTTCGTGTGCCAATCTTAACACCTTTTCACGAAAACCTTCAGGGATAATAAGTTGCAAAGTGACCTTGTTTCCCTTAGTAAACTGCCTATACAATAAATCTTTCTTTCGGATAAACTTAGTTTCACCCCGGTTCAATCCACGACTAATAGTCACATTCCCAGATTCCACTCTTTGCCTTATGCCATTCAATTTAGGGTCAACAATTTGGGCCTGCTTCAATGCCTCCTTATCACTAGCAATAATTTGATCAGGAACTTTAAGTTTCCTATAGACCTCTTCACCTTGCTTAGCTTGTGACCTAGTCACTGCCGCCATTGCAAAATGGGACATATCGGGAAGTTTTGACCCGTCAATATTTCCAATAACCAGGTCATACAATGTATCTTCCATGCACAATGCCTCAGTTTTTCCTGTGAAAAATGGACAATCTATGTCAACCATTGCTAAGGGATACCTTTGGGTAGATTCATCAATCAAAGTTACATCAGATTCTCTACCAAGTAACTGATCATTAGAAACCAAGTTTCTACGAACGACACACCCAGTACAACCTGTGTCCCTTAAAACTACAACAGTCTTACCATTAACCGTACCCTGCGCTGTTGGTAATCGCGACCTTAAAAAGTAACAAACACCTTCCCTATCCACGTTATCATTGATTAGTGGACTTTCTTCCTTACTCTTATAGAGACCTTCAATTTCATGAGACCTATTCATTGTAGTTTTACAAAAGCTCATTTGATGTCCGCCACCCTGACCACGTCCGCGGGAATAACCCCGACCACGGCCACGATCTGAACTACTACCCTTCATCTGTACAGTATCGCTCTTACTCTGTGATCTTTGTGTCTCATCTTTCGGTGCATAACTACTCCCCTTACTTCCGCTATACCCGCTTGCACTTGCACCTACCTCCGCACTATATGCTTGCTTCCTATCGGGATTCTTAAAACATTTATATGTTAAATGTCCCTTACCACAAATACTACATTTTATCTCTGGCTTCGCACTCGGCTTATTATCAGATCTACTCTGAGTTACGCCCTTAATATCACGCTGCCCCTCATTAACACAAGCGTAGACACCGCCACGTGCTTCTGCAAATAAATCTGCTTCCCTAGCCATCTCACCTAGATTCGTGAATGTTTTCGGTTTCAAATGAACATACAGTTCTTTACTACAAGATTCTAAAAACTGATCTCTAGCGAAAAAATCGCAAACAGATTCATAAGACTGGTCTACCTTCGCCATTTTCAACCATTTATTAAGATACGACCTAAGTCTACTACTAAACTGAATAAACGTTTCGGACTTTTCAGGCCTATCATAGCGAAATTTCTTCCTAAATCCGCGTTCAGTCATATCAAAATTCTTTAACAACGCATCTTTCAACTTGTCATAATCTGCTGCATCATCTACAGACAATCTATCATAAACATCAAGCGCGCGACCTTTAAGTAATGCGCTTAAATATGCAGCCCAAACGTTTTTATCCCATTTATTCGCCGTCGCGTATTTCTCAAACCTTGATAAGTAACTATCCATTTTGTCCTTACTTTCATCAAAATACGGTAATTTGGGATCTCGCGCATGCGCTAACTTTTCAGCCTTCTGTTTTTCTAATTCAACTCTAAACGTTACCTTCTGCAAATCTATCTGATTCTTTAACTCGCGTTGCTGCAATTCAAAACTGTACTTCAACTTTTCTAACTCGACTTCGCTCGACAACTTCGCTTCCTTATCACTTTCGACTTGAGACAACTTAGCTTCCCTATCTTTCTCGGCTTGCCGCTCTATGCTTTCAATTCGCGCCATCTCGATTTCCCTATCCGCCGCAATCTTAGCTTCTTCCGTCGCCCTATCCGCCGCAATCTTAGCTAACTCAATTTCCCTATCTCTTTCGGCCTGCGCGATCCTAGCTAACTCAATTTCCCTGTCTTTATCGGCCTGCGCAATCTTTTCTTTCTCCGCCGCGATCTTCGCTAACTCAATTTCCCTGTCTTTATCGGCCTGCGCAATCTTTTCTTTATCAAGTGCCCTTACCGCATGCCTTTCTGCCCTCTCAGTCTCTTGCTGTTGCCTTACAAATTCCTGCAACGCCTGCCCTTCATAACCTAACTCCCTTCCCGTTTTAACTAACTGATCCATGACGCTTAACGTAATGCTCACGTTAACTTAACTGAAACCGACGTTCACTTAAAGTCACACACGTTAACTAAAACGTTAACAAAAATAATAACAAACTAATCCAACTAAAACGTTGATTAATTAGTATACTCGCGATCTAGACGTAGCTATTAAAGTTACGTTCATAACAGACCGGAAATGACGTCATAAACTGACGTTGACTTTGCCGAGAATTACTTTTCACTATTAGATGACGTAATTAGATGACGTAAATAACCCACATTACAATTACGCCCAACTTGATCTAGCGTATCGGATATACAAACGTAACGTATGTAACGCAACGTATTAACACTGACACGACAACTGTACGTCCTACATTACAAAACCTTATAAGATACCAACGGTAAATCAAACTTAAGATTCTGCTATTAGGTTTAATCACTGTAACGATATTGTACAACGTTACGGGTGACCTACGTTACTAAATCAGGACATAAAATGGACCTCAGTAACGGTTACGACACAACGTACAAAACGTTTAAGTTAATAAACTAACAGATTGTCATGCAACAGCAGTGCCAAGGTACTCAAACGGACCTTAAAACTAAATATGTATCATCCGTGCCAAGACAATTCAGGTCTATATACCTCAGTTTCCCCACTCAGATATGCATTCTATCACAAATTAATGCATGGGCTATCGCACTTCATCATGCAGGGAATAAGGATAGTTGACCTTAATTGAGTGTAGGTTACATTTACAAGAATTTAGTGGCAAAATTGCTCCCCTAAAATTCACAGCCTTACAAACATCCTTACGTCACCTTAGAAAAGAACAATCAGAAAGTCAATAATAAAAAAAAAATGTCTGACAAAATTGTGCCTAGATTCTGTATATATTGTCAATGTCTTACACTGGCAGATATTAACCAGAAGTCAAATCCCGTTACTTCATGACACCATGTTACGCAGAAGGTTTTACACTCGGTCGACACGGGTGTAGAGCCTTATGCGTCGCCAGGACGGCGGAGGGTGACTTCCGGTTAAAGGGTTATCTACTAGTGTAATACACTAACAAGGAAACTCTAACAACGTTAGAATTTTTTTAAGTTTATATATAATGTAAATTCTATATACAACAATACAATTTACAACTGTCACAATTACAATAATATACAACACATATCAGTTCATGTCGATGGCCCAAGTAAGGTGTTTGTTTCAAATCTGTAATCGATTTGCGTACAATACGCAAATAGATTACCGTCTGACGTCAACACCGTACTCGGCTCAGCGCCATGAACTAAAGGAAAACACAAAGGACAAAAAACGTTAGTTTGAGCTCATACAAAAAACAAGGCCTTATGTTGGTAGACTTCAATTCGTCGTTCCCTGGATCATGTCATGGGCCAGTCCATATATCATGAGGAACACCAACTTATAATTACACGTGCACGATTATATACTGGTCGCTCCCTGGATCGTACCAGGGACCAGTCTATATATATTAACACACCTTAGTGGACGAACACTGTCCCACACTTGATGTGACCTTCAGATCTTATCACAGAATCTGGCAAAACTGTGCTAACCACTTCCGCCTACATTTTGTGCTTCCCGCCTCTGCTTAGGAACAGTGCACAAACGGCGTTGTAACTGCCTCTACCCGGGTTGGTATTAACCTGGAGACGTTTATCGAATCTCCAGGTGAGACGTGGCTCTAAGTCCTAACAGCTGACTGCCGGACTTGATGTGCCTAAAAATAACGAACTTACACTTAATACATTGTAACTACATAATAATAATACGTAAGACTTGGGCCTGTCTTGGAAATACCATACAACGCCCTCGGCGAATGCCGAGCATAACGTGCACACGCCAGCCGTGTCACTAGACACAACTCGCGCTCACGATGTAAAGCTAAAAGTGTGCTTACCACTTCCGCCAATGAAGAAACGTAGATCCTACTACGCATGTGCGTCGAAGGATCTGACGTCAAACATTGTCAAGAAGTATACTGACGTCAACAGGCATTACCATGACATACCCCAAATAAAACATGAATAATCTAAACAATGACCTATTTACATTAAATTGATTGACCAAAATCTAACTTGCATATTTATTAATTCATTTCTTTAAACTAAGCGTAATACCATTTGCCATAGAATATAATAGCTGAATAAGCGTTTCTCACACATTTGGGATCATAACGTTTGATCTGACATCATGACATCAATGATGTTGTACCATATGACGCCGTCTAATGAAGGCAAATCAAACGCATGATGACCAAATGTTACCATTATAACTTATGGAAAAAAACCTTAATGCGGTGCATGCTATGGCGTCAATTGACGTCACGAGTATATAAATTAGTTCCATTACAAATCAATCTACTTCTATAGGCCACGTATACGTGAAACTAATATAAAAAGTGCTGACGTCGCAATAACATGAATGCAACTGACGTCACATGAATAACATGAATGCAACTGACGTCACTGGACGTCAAATAGACGCACGCCATTGCAACCAACATCAGTGATATAAACTATTTCCGTAATTTACAAAACTTCCTAATATACAAATACCATGCGCAGCATGCTTACTAACAAAATCGGTCGACACATGCGCAGCCTGATCACTGCCAACAAAATCAAATCAGTCGACACATATAATCATACCATATCAATCAGAAGTCACATTTTTCATTCTTAGCCAAACTATTCTAAAATAAATATAATAAAATCTTACCCTTCTAGGTCTTAACACAGAATCTGGGCACACAACAATATAACATCCATCAAGAATTAAACAGCCACGTCTAACTTTTCATTAAAAGATAGGCGTATAAATACTATGCGTCTCACATTAAAATCATGCAAAGCGCTTTCCACAATCAAAAGACTCGTGCAGGTATTCACCTTAAAATCATGCAATATGCTGTCCACGAGAGGTATTCACAAACAACCCATGCATAACGTAGTCACAATTTCCGTAAACGTTTTATTACCACAGTTACCCTAAAAACTGTAGCCTTACTGATTGAAAGGATTAAAATAATCTCGACGACATAGTGGACGATTAGATCCATTTCGTAACAACTGCGGAGACAGCAGCATAGTGCTTATCATACACTTCTACAGGAGCTTGTACAGGAGCAGACTTCAAGAACTGTCCTTTTTCTCAAATCTCTGTTCTTATACTCTTTTGACCTGATATTCCATATAATTTCGTTTTCTTCTATTAGGTCAATGAGTCTTGATGTAACTGTGTCTGTCCAAATAAAATCTGCCATGATATCCTCTTGCAGCAATATTTCCCCGCCAAATATTGGCCATGTGCTTTTGTTTACAATGCTGCTGCTACAAATTCTCTTGCTTTTGATTGGCTATTTGATGGCAAGTTTGATAAGTTATCATTGAAAATAGGATGAGTTTCTATTCATCAGTTTTTCTTGTACAATAAACAAGAGGACCATTGGTCCTGTAGCTCACCTGGGTCCATTCAGCCTCAGTACTCTAGGGTTAGTTACTCTAAGGCCATCAGTCAATTGGTTTTGGTGAAAAAGATTTTTAAAGGTTTTAACCATATATGGGCATGGAGGACATGTTGGTCATGTGACCTGGACATTTGAAAAAATTTTCATTCCCTTAACCCCTGGAGGCTCTATATGAAATTTGGTTTCAAAATTGGCCCAGGGGCTTTTGAGGAGATGGTTTGATATTGTCAAAATGACAGAGTTCTGGGTCAAAAGTCAAAGAAAGACCTTGACCTCTTGTTCTCATGAATCTTCATGTACTCATTAACATGACTGTATACACCGATTTTTAGGTATATATCTTCAAAACTTTCCATGAAATCTTATGTTCTAGCATTTTCCCACATTTGACCTTGCAGTAAAATAGTCAAGGTTAACCCAAGGTCATTATTTTGAACAATCTTGATAGTACTGGAATTCCCAATGCTACATAACAAGCTTCAAAGCCATCGGTCAATTGGTTCTGGAGAAGAAGATTTTTAAAGGTTTTAAATATATATGGTCCTGGCAGCCATGTTGGTCATGTGACCTGGACTGTTTGAACAAATTTTCATTCCCTCAATCCCTGGAGGCTTTATATGAAATTTCGTTACAACTGGCCCAGTTTTTTTTAGGGGATTGTTTGATATTGTCAAAATATGAGAGTTCTGGGTCAAAGGTCAAAGAATGACCTTGACCTCTTGTACTCACAAATCTTCATGTACTCATTAAGATAACTGTATATACCAATTCTTAGGCATATCTCTTCAAAACTTTCCATGAAATCTTATGTTCTAGCATTTTCCCATATTTGACCTTGGCGTAAAAAAGGTCAAGGTCAACCCATGGTCATAATTTGAACAATCTTGACAGTACTCGAGTACCCAAAGCTACATACCAAGTTTCAAGGCCATCGGTCAACTGGTTCTTGAGAAGAAGATTTTTAAAGGTTTTTACCATATACAGTCGAACTTCGATGGCTCGAACTCGCCGGGACCACCAAAAAAAGTTCGAGCGATCGGTAGTTCGAGCCATTGAGAACCAACTCACAAGGTCCAGCCGTATGTATTATGCTTTTCTAACATAGCAAGGGTGAATCCTGTTTATTGATCGGTCATAATTTAAGACACTCGGTGCCAGCAGAAATCTCCGCCAATCACGTATACCTGTGGTTTCGGCAAACGCTTTGTCAATATCAAAGCGTATTATGACAATGATTAAACGTCTGAGTGACCGTTATTGAAATGAAAATTATTTACAAGGTAATTAGTGCGAGCCATCGGTGTGTTTTTACATACAAAATGTACCCTAGGGACCGGGTTTGGGGTTCGAGCGTTCGAGCCATCGTAGTTCGAGCCAAAGGTCGCCGGTTAAGTTAAAATGAATGGGACTTTTGCCGGGACTGGAAAGTCAGTTCGACCGAAGCATAGCGTTCGAGCCTTCCGAGTTCGAGCCAGTGAAGTTCGACTGTATGGGCGTGGCGGCCATGTTGGTCATGTGACCTGGACCGTATGAATAAGTTTTTGTTCCCTCAACTCCTGGAGGCTCTATATGAAATTTGGTTTCATCATCATCATATTTCAATTCTCATATCGACGTTGGCCCAGGGGCTTTTGAGGAGATTGTTTGGAATTGTCAAAATATGAGAGTTCTGGGTCAAAGGTCAAAGAATGACCTTGACCTCTTGTACTCATAAATCTTCATGTACTCATTAAGATGAGTGTAGATACCAATTTTTATCCCAAAATCTTCAACAGTTTCCAAGATATCTTATGTTCTAGCATTTTGCCATTTAAAAGCACAAGGAAGCAAATTTGACCTTACCGTAAAAAAGGTCAAGGTCAACCCAAGGTCATAATTTGAACAATCTTGGTAGTACTCCCGTACCCGATGCTACATACCAAGTTTCAAGGCCATCGACCTACTGGTTCTGAAGAAGAAGATTTTTTTAGGTTTTTACCATATATGGGCATGGCGGCCATGTTGGTCATGTGACCAGGACCGTTTGAACAACTTTTTGTTCCTAAGGTCCCAGGAGGCTCTATATGAAATTTAGTTACAATCGGCCCAGCGGTTTCAGAGGAGAAGTCGTTTGAAATTGTGGACGGACGGACGACGGACGGACGGACGACGGAGCCTGACCATACTATAAGCTCCCCCAGAGCCTCTGGCTCAGGTGAGCTAAACAAGAGGGCCATGAGGCCCTGAACCGCTCACCTGAGTATGGTGGCCATGTTGGTCATGTGACCTAGACCGCTTGATAAATTTTTGCTCCATCAGCCGCTGGAGGCTGTGTATGATATTTGGTTACAATTAGCCCTGTGGCTTTTGAGGAGACGTCTTAAATTGTCAAAATATGAGAGACATGGGTCAGAGGTCAAAAGATGACCTTGACCTCTTGTACCCGCAAATCTTTCATGTACTTAGACGACTGTATATACCAATTTTGAGGCCAAAATCTTCAAAACTTGCCATGAACTCTTGTGTTCTACCATTTTCCCATACTTGACCTTGCCTTAAAAAAAATCAAGGTCAGCCCAAGGTCATCGTTTGAACAATCTTGATAGTACTCAAGTACCTGATGCTATATACCAAGTTTCAAGGCCATCGATCACTTGGTTCTTAAGAAGGAGATTTGTAAAGATTTTTGCCACATATGGGCATGGCGGCCATGTTGGTCATGTGACCAAGCCTGTTTGAACAAATTTTTGTTCCCTCGGCCCCTAGAGGCTCTGTATGAAATTTGGTTACAATTGGCCCAGTGGCTTTTGAGGAGATGTGTGAAACTGTCACAATATGAAAGACCAGGGTCTAAGGTCAAAGAATGACCTTGACCTCTTGTACATACAAATTTTCATGTACTCATTAAGATAACTGTATATATAAATTTTCAGGTCTAAATCTTCAACAGTTTCCAAGAAATCTTATATTCTAGCATTTTCCCATATACAAGCTACAAAAAGCAAATTTGAAATTACCGTAAAACAGGTCAAGGTCAACCCAAGGTCATCGTTTGAACAATCTTGATAGTACTCAAGTACCTGATGCTACATGCCAAGTTTCAAGGCCATTGGCCTATTGGTTCTGGAGAAGATTTTTCTAGGTTTTTACCCTATATGGGCATGGCGGCCATGTTGATCATGTGACTAGGACCTTTGAACAAATTTTCATTCCCTCAGCCCCTTGAGGCTCCATATGAAATTTGGTTACAATTGGCCCAGTGGCTTTTGAGGAGATAAGTGAAATTGTTAAAATATGAGAGACCAGGGTCAAAGGTTAAACAATGACCTTGGCCTCTTGTATGCATTAATTTTCATGTATTTATTAAGGTGACAGTATATACCAATTTTCAGGTAAAAATCTTCAACAGTTTCCAAGAAATCTTATGTTCTGGCATTTTCCCATATAAAGGCTAGAGAAAGCAAATTTGACCTTACCGTAAAAAAGGTCAAGGTCAACCCAATGTCATAATTTCAACAATCTTGGTAGTACTCGTGTACTTGATGCTACATACCAAGTTTCAATTGGTTCTGGAGAAGAAGATTTTTCTTGGTTTTTACCATATATGGGCGTGGCGGCCATGTTGGTCATGTGACCCAGTCCATTTGAAAATTTTTTCGTTCCCTGCCCCCTAGAGGCTCTGTATGAAATTTGGTTACAATTGGCACAGTGGCTTTTGAGGAGATGTGTGAAATTGTCAAAATATGAGAGACCAGGGTCAAAGGTAAAACGATGACCTTGACCTCTTGTACGCATAAATTTTCATGTACTCATTCAGATGACTGAATTTACCAATTTTTAGGTCTAAATCTTCAACAGTTTTCAAGAAATCTTATGTTCTAGCATTTTCACATATAAAAGCTACAGAATGCAAATTTGACCTTACCGTAAAAAAGGTCAAGGTCAACCCAAGGTCATAATTTGAACAATCTTGGTAGTACTCGCGTACTTGATGCTACATACCAAGTTTCAAGGCCATTGGCCTATTGGTTCTGGAGAAGAAGATTTTTCTTGGTTTTTACCATATATGGGCGTGGCGGCCATGTTGGTCATGTGACCCAGTCCATTTGAAAAAAATTTCGTTCCCTTGCCCCCTAGAGGCTCTGTATGAAATTTGGTTACAATTGGCCCAGTGGCTTTTGAGGAGATGTGTGAAATTGTCAAAATATGAGAGACCAGGGTCAAAGGTCAAACGATGACCTAGACCTCCTGTACGCATAAATTTTCATGTACTCATTCAGATGACTGAATATACCAATTTTTAGGTCTAAATCTTCAACAGTTTTCAAGAAATCTTATGTTCTAGCATTTTCCCATATAAAAGCTACAGAATGCAAATTTGACCTTACCGTAAAAAAGGTCAAGGTCAACCCAAGTTCATAATTTGAACAATCTTGGTAGTACTCGCGTACCCGATGCTACATACCAAGTTTCAAGGCCATCGGCCAATTGGTTCTGGAGAAGAAGATTTTTCTAGGTTTTTACCATATATGGGCGTGGCGGCCATGTTGGTCAAGTGACCAGGACCGTTTGAACAACTTTTCGTTCCTAAGTCCCCTAGAGGCTATATATGAAATTTGGTTACAATTGGCCCAGCGGTTTCAGAGGAGAAGTCGTTTGAAATTGTGGACGGACGACGGACGGACGACGGACGGACGACGGACGGACGACGGACGGACGACGGACGCCGGAGCCTTACCATCCTATAAGCTCCCCCGGAGCCGCTGGCTCAGGTGAGCTAAAAACTGATCATTTTCTGCTGTATACACCATCAAATTAAATGACAGTTTTTCTTGTACAATAAACTTGTACAAGAAAAAATGATAGTGTATACGGCCCTTTAGGTAGGACGTCGGTGCAATGTTGTATATTAAGTTTATTTCTTGAATCTTCTTACAATTTCATTTCTGCCTTATCTCATCAGTATTGACCTATTAAGCATTTTTGTCAACTCATTTATGCCTAGTGGACGCTTCTTTCCATAAAAATTGGTTGAGTGCATTCACAGTTTTTGGGATGTATGTCTTACTTTTTTAATACTTTTTTTTAAATGAAATTGCTGTAAATTTTATGCAAACAATTCTAAACCCTGATCAGATGCTGTAATGTGTTGAATCTGCGCTGAGTTTAGAGAATTTCAAAAAGAATTTCTTTGAAGCTATAGGGCAAACAGTGTAGATCCAGATAAGGCAGCTCATTATTCAGCTGTTTTCATATTTATCACTTTAAGAGTTAATGAAGTATAAAAGAATCTATATTTATACATACAAATTTTTCGCATAATTGGAGCTTTGCTTTTTCCATACATATTGTTTACTGATTTTATGTACACTGATATAAGGCACAATGTCATTATAACAAGTCCAAGACAAAAGAAAAGTTAACAGAATACAAAGACTTTATAACTCGTTTTTATTATGTGTCAGCTGGGGTATAAACAAAGCATGAGCTATAAGTTAACCATTAGCCCATTAATTCGTAAAAGCTCTAAAAATTGGGGCACCCACATTAGTTACCGTAATGGAACAGTCTAATATGTCCTAAAATCGAACAGTCAGTGCTCCAGATAAGAAGGGGTAACAGAGATAATTTAGGGATAATTTTCAATATTTTTCCATAAAACATATGTTTTGACCCCTTCATTAGAACCGTCTCACCGAGACGGTTCTAATGAGGGGTCACAACATATGTTTTCGTTGAGAAATAAGAAAAATTATCTTTTAATTATCCTCAATACCCCCTCTTATCTGGAGCTCTGGTCAACAGTCTATTTTACAATGCAATGATGCGTCCAAAAAATGTAGATGGATTGATAAACAGTGTAGACCCTGATCAGGCTGCTCTTTTAGGAGCAGTCTGATCCGGGTCTCGACTGTTTGCTCAGACCTATCTTCTGTTCCAAATATAAATTAGAGTTTTTAGGACCTAGAATGGAGCCATGGACCTATGCAAGCAGTGTGGAACCAAATCACATGCAATTTAGAATGTGGATACTTCTCAGCATTCTTGATTACTTAATTAATTCAGTCTAAAACCAGAAATGTGTCCATAGTACATGGATGCCCCCTGCCCAGTACCCTGAGTAAGATCTAGATTTTAGGGACTATTTTGGAAGAGAACCCCCCACCCACCCATGCTTCCCCCGCCCCCTCAACCCCGAAATCTAATAGCTAAATCACAAAAAGCTCATTTAATTGATGCAATTTTGAAGAGAGAAATAAGTTCTGTCCAACAGCCAAATAAATTTGATACACTGTTTGCATTTAAAACAGCAATTCTTCACAAAAATATCCCTTAAATTGTCAACAGACTAACTTGTGTAATTTGTCAGACAGACTGAAAGCATCTACTTTCAGACACTGTGCATGCCAGAATGGGATATAATTTACTAATATGTGCCATGGGGTTTAATTCTGACAAATCTAATTTCCTAACCTGGATAGTATTATATGGTAAAACTTCTCCCTGTCTGAAAGCTCTTGGCTGTCCCCTGACACAGGTCACTTTATTTTAGCCTAGACAACTTTTTTTTAACCACAAATATTTGTGCTGTACACTTTAGGTATTTCACTACAGTATACACAGTAATTTTTGCAGGTTTGGATTTTCGTGGTTTAGGGTCAAAAACATAAACCTTAATTTTCATGATTTTTAATTTTCCCAGTTATCAACATGCGCAAAAAGTCAAATTGCCTTTTTTCACTTGAGCCAGTTCTGTAATCAACCTGCGGTGGGCCGCAGGTTAATGAAAGAACTGGCTCAAGTAGAAAGCACCAGAATTTACTGAAGCAAACAGAAACATGTAAGAAACATGAAATTATTTCGTGATTTTAATATTCACAGTTTCTAAGTTACCGTGAAAGGCCGCGAAGAATAGAGCTCTGCGAAAATTATCGCCTATACAGTATCTTGTTTGCTTCTCAGTTACAATAGTGTTCTAAGCAAAAGCAGGAACAAAATACAATCAAACCTCAATAATTCAAACTGACAGGATCCTCTTTATTTCTTTTGAATTATCCACACTTTCAATTTTTAAATTCAGATTTATTCTATTCATTTCCGTACATTTTTGGAAATGGATATGATGGAGATATTTTGAAAGTCTGATCTTTTATTTCTTCAAGCTTACAGATGTTCATGGACTGACAAATAAATGAAAACAAACAAAATCAGAACATAGAGTAATTAATATTTGCCTGAACAATAAACATATCAAAAACATCAGAAACATCCGCTAAGACAAACATGGAGGAACGACATCATTATCGTGAGACCACCTCTTGTATTTGACACATGCATGTGTATATCATCTGAAAGAGGCAAAGCTACCAAATAATCTGAGTGATAATATTCCCAGCTTTGCAAATCCATAACAATTGTTTGTGACAATGCAGCTAGAGAAATTCTCAGGCCACAGTATACAGCCTGCAAAGATCAAAGCCAAGCTGAACAGAAACAGCTAAGCTAGCCACTTAATGGCCTATAGACTGCGTCAAGTTTAAAGGGTTAAACCTGACTTGTTTCTGTCTCAGCCAGCAGCTGTAAGCATTCACTGTACTTTCACTTTCCATCTATATTTCCGGGAATTGGGCTTCTTTCAATATCAGAAAAACGACAACCGGTCATCCTTAACATACATGTATTTTGAGAACCAGCCTGTCTGTCCACAGGCGCTTGAAGTTTTATGCTATTAAATATATTTCAATGATGCCGCTAAACATCCAGGCTATGAGCCATTTTGAAGAAATGGCCAGTTGTGCAAGCTTGTGTTCGGACTCCATTACAGTCTTCAGTTTCCTATGTATCAACATCGCACAGAAATATCAACAGGTTCTGTTACGGGAAAAATGAAATGATTCTGCAGATAACAAGCCTCTTAAATGTACAGCTTCCTACTCTGTCAAATTATCAAACAACAATATCGCCGATCAGATAGTGCGGATGAGCAAGCTAATCTGCATATTTGTTCAAAAAGTCAGTCATTTATAGGCCTCAGTCAACAAATGAAAATTTTACGCCAACGTTACTGCGTAGTTTTGACGTTGTTGACATGAACTTCATGACGTCATTTTCATCATATTTGTTTCAAGTTTTCACTCACAAGAAACGCTTTGACCGAAATTAGGACAAACAAAATATTGTAACTACATGGAAATGGTGATTCAACGACATTGGTTATATCTAAAAGAGTAACTAAATGATTCCGATAATGTGTGATTTTCAAAGGGTACAAGCACATGCTCAACTTTGGCGCAGCACAGTTTACCAGAAACTGGACACCGTAATGGCAACGAGACTTTGTGGCAAATTTTGATATCAGGATTACAGCATTGCATAGACCATAACTGAACAAATTTATCATGTTTATAGATACATTTTGAAACGATGTTTACAGGTAAGAAATTTGCTTTTGTTGGGGTGTTTCTAACTGGCAGTTTTAGTAGTCCAAATACTGAGGCATTTTTGCTTGCATACCTGGCCATTTCTTATGAAATGGCCTATAGACTGCGTCAAGTTTAAAGGGTTTTAAGGGTTTTTTAACAGAACTTCAAGCGCCTGTGGTCTGTCTGCAGTATAGTTAGACCATTTGTTTACTGTTGTGAGCACGACTTAGTATTATAGACTTAAGAGACATGCTGACGCACAAGCTGGTCCGAGTCTTTGCTGTTTTTACGAGCCATTACATTTGGCCTTGAAGACCTGTGAATAGTTGCACTGAAAAGAAAACTCTAAAGGGCACGTCGTTGATGTAAACCAGGAACAAGAGAGGTCCAAGTACTGTACCCTGTAGAACTCCAGATGTTACAGCAGCAGGAGAAGAAGTCTTCCCATTCAATAGGGACAACCTGATTCTTATCTGCAAGGAAACTTTGGATCCAGGATAGGATATTGTCTCTGATGCCATAGTGATGGAGCTTGACTGCCAGGCAATAATGCGGAACCTTATCAAAAGCCTTGCTGTAAAAGTCTAACAGAATAGCATCAACTTGCTGCTATCTGTCTAGTCCAACTGCCAGGTCATGTATGGTGGTGATGAGCTGGTTCTCACATGATCTCTTCTTCCTGAAGCCATGCTGGTAATCACTCAGAATCTTGTTACTTTCCAGAAATTTCATGAGATGACTGATTGACTATGCACTATATGTTCCATGACTATGCAACAACAGGATATCAGTAAAACTGGCCAATAATTAGCAGCCTGGCTCTTGTCCCCCTTCTTGAACAGAGGTGTCACAAATGCTCTTTTCTAGTCATCAGGAATCTGGACTATAAATCAAGATGATTATTTTTAGCTCACAGTCAGAGTCCTTAGGTATGCATGAACGTTTCCTCTACAGAAGCCAATTGTTCTGTTTCCTTCTGCACATAAATGCGGGTGTAGGGAGAGTACAGCATTTACATGCTGCTATAAACTTAAAGATCTCAGTTTTTCTTTACTTTTTGTACAGCAGTGCACCTGACCTAGTGGATAAGATGATTGCATTTCACACAGGGTGTTGCAGCTTCGACCCCCGACATATGACATATGTTTGATCAAATTTTTTACTCCAATTGGATAGGAAATCCACACCCGATATGTGTGCACTAAGCGGAAAAAAGTTGTATTAGAGTTGGGATCTCTGACAATGTCACTAAACATCAGTAGTAGGGTCCGCCTTATCAAAACGACAAAACTGTACATGCACATGCAAAACACACTGAGGTAATCTATGGTTTCGTAACCCTGGGACTGTGACCTCATTTTACATGCAAGACTGGCCAAACAACACATTCTTTGCAGGACTGTTCAATGTTACATTAGTATTATTTGCATCTTTTACTACCTGCAGTTTAATTCTTACTGAACAAGACTGTACAAGCATAATCAGAAATGGAATCAAATTGAAAAAAAAATAACAAGAAAAAAGAAAGGAAACTGAAACAAGCATACCACACATGAGGAGTTAATCTAAGGATTTTACGCATGCTTTCCAACACAATCTTCGAACGCAAACAGAACAGATGGTGTCCAATAAATTATTCACGACCACCATGAACATTCCAATATATTTTTATGAAAATAATGTCATACTTAAAAAGTTATAGACAGCAGATAACAATCTACATCTATTTCTCATGCCAAAGCATTTGTTGTTCAAGTTTACAGGAAAAAGATCGCATTTCCGCAAAAGAATTGTAGTTATTTACCAAAGTTTTGCAGGTTTTCGATTTTTCTCTTCACTCCGCCATATTGTAAATAAATGCCACAAACTGAACTGAACTTGTTTGCGACATCATGATTTTTTTTTTCGACATGTTATGATTCTTTTGCGTGGTTATACATAGATAGGTGCAAAAAAAATAATAATAGCAAAAAAAGAACCCTACCATTTGACATTATTATCTTCATTGCGACATATATTCCGTATGCATTCGTTCCTGTTCGGTTTAACTCGTTTTTCTCGGGCGCATACTATTCGGCGGGAATATCCGGTATTATCCGGGACGTTAATATCCGGGATGTGGGGAGTGGTGATGTGTCGGGTTTAATATCTCCGCTTCTGGACCATAGAAACTAATAAATTTGGTATCAGTTTAAAGGGTAGACCACAATCTTTTTGATTATGTGTAAAAATACACTACATTATGATATTTTAATATGTTTATTTAGATATAAAATTTCCGGGACGATCCGGGATGGCATGCGGCCATGAGGGACCATGTCAGATATTTTCTAAATACCTCGACTTCTGGTTTATATATTTCAAGAAAAATGGTATCGTTCTAAATTTAAGACTCCCTTCTTAATGGCCATATATAAGAAATAATAGTTTGATGATTATTTTATATACTTTTTTGGATATAAAATTTCCGGGACGATCCGGGATGGCGCGCGGCCATGATTGACAATGTCAGATATTTTCTAAATATCTCGACTTTTATTTTACATTTTTTCAAAAAATTTGGTATCATTCTAAATTTAAGACTACCTTCTAAACGGCCATATATAAAAAATAATATTTTGATGATCATTTTATATACTTTTTTAGATATAAAATTTCCGGGACGATCCAGAATGGCACGCGGCCATGAGGTACCTGGTCAGATATTTTCTAAATATCTCGACTTCTAGTTTATATATTTCAAAACATTTGGTATCATTTTAAATTTAAGACTCCTCTCTAAATGATCATATGCAAAACATAATCTTTCTATGATCATTTCTACGGAAGCGTATATACGCCACCACTTGCTACATAAATATGCTAGCAAAATTTAAGTTTTTCGCGCTTAATATTTTATTTGTTCTCTGCATATTATCTGTCTTTGTAAAATGTTTAATTGAAAATGATCATAAAATGTATGACAACGCGTTTAAATATATTGTCATTTGCCATTATTATCTCGAGAAGTCTTGATGTTATCTTTTATTGCTATATATTTAATATTTTTTCCCAAAATATTCATGCACAAATATTAATGCACCGCACCGCACTGGGGTAAAATAATGTACCGAACCGCAGAAGATTTCCGACCCCTACCAAACTTTACGGACGCTACCGTTATCAAACTGCTTCCGAGAATGTATTGATTTAGTAAAATCGTTTGTTTATTAGACATGTTAGAGTATCTGAAGTATAAAAAATATAATTTGATGCTAAGACTTGAAATGTCCCAGCCACACAAGGAATTTCTGTAAAGGATCTATCCATTTAAATTTAGGGTAACATACACAAAGTAATCCCTTTTAAGGTCACCTGAGCCATAGGCTCAGGGTGAGCTATTGTGATGGCCCCGTGTCCGTCGTGCGTCTTCCGTCGTTCCGTTGTTCAAATGATGACCCCAGGGTCCAAAATGGCCATGCGGCAGGGGGTCCTGAGTTTGAACCATAGAAATACATAGAAAAATATTCAGAAATCTTCTTCTTCAGGACCACTTGGCACAGATGCTTGAAATTTGGTATGATGCATTGCTTGGTGGACTCCTGCAAAAATTGTATAAATGGTGGCCATGGGATCCAAAATGGTCCTGGGGCGGGGAGTCTTGGGTTCGAAATAAAATATATCTAAAAATCTTCTTCTCCAGAATCCCTTAGTGCAGATGCTTGAAAGTTTGCATGATGCATTGCCTAGTAGTCATTTACTAGGTTTGCTCAAATGGTGGCATCAAAGTAAAAAATGGCCCCACCCCATTGGGTCCTGGGTTTGAACCATAGAAATAAATAGAAAATTATTCAAAAATTTTCTTCTTTAGAACCACTTGGCTCAGTTGCTTGAAATTCAGTATATAGCATTGCCTAGTGGTCCTTTACCAAGATCATTCAAATGATTGCCTCAGGATCCAAAATGGCCCCTCCCAACGGGGTCCAGGGTTTGACTCGTAGCAATGCATAGAAAAAATATTTAAAAATCTTCTTCTTCAGAACCATTTGGAAATCGTTGCAAACTATCAGGTTTGTTCAAATGATGACCCTAGTTTGACCTTTATCCTTTTTCGTTCAGGTGAGCGATTCAGGGCCTCTTGGCCCTCTTGTTTTATCTTATTTCATTTGGCAGATGTAAGTTAATTAAACTAATACCACTTGACATCTGCTTATGTGTCTCTGATATAGGTTATTTCTGTTGTACGTTTTGTGTGTTTAAATGTTCTTTTTGATATGGGTTATTATTTCTAACGCACGTTTTGTGTGTTTAAATGTTATTATTCCATTATTAGTAGTCATTTCAAGGTTAACTTGATAAAAAACTTGTGCTGTTGAGTGGAGGGGGGGGGGCGGGTACTCTCATATTAAGTCAATTCGGGTATATACCGCGGAAATGCACACACACACACACACACACACACACACACACACACACACACACACTATTTTTGTGTGTTGCCTATCCACTTCACTTTCGTCGAGATTGACAATGATACACTCTCTCCCTTCTGCTGATTCAAGATTAGAGGCGGTAGTATATGCACGCAGTACTCGTTAACTGCTTAAGATGTCTTGGCCGACACTGGAACTGACCGGCTCGACATGTCTTTAGTTGTTTACTAGGCCTTTAAACCTCAACAAAGTGAACTGAATCCATCGTTTTGTCAGTGACAAGTCGCTCCCTAAGATTTAAATCGTACGCAGCACATATATGTATACCACTTTTATATATGAGTACCCCCTTCCCCACCCGCCTCGGGGTACTGTTCCCAGCTAAGGGTCCAATAAATCTCAAGGTAGTCAGACGATGCAGCAAATATATATGGCAAGCCGTTTTACTATTTATAATGCATAGCAGATATCTTATATGGTATATTAGATCTCTAATATGCCGATTAAGATATCTAATATGCCATATAAGATATCTAATATAACATATGAGACATCTTAAAATTCTATATAAGAAATTTGATATAAGATATAAAATATCTTATATCGGATATGAGATATCTTATTTAATTTTTCATATAACCTTTCTTATATAATATATCAGATGTCTTTTATACTATATAACATATCATCTTATATGGCATATAAGATATCTTATATGGGATATAAGAGATCTTATGTGGGATATGAGATATCTTAATTAGATTTACGTATTAAATATCTTATATAATATTTCAGGTAACTGATATAGAATATAAGATATCTTATATGCAATATAAGATATCTTATATATTATATAAGATAGCTGATATAGCATATAAGGTATCTTATATGTAAAATGAAGGAGATATTTCATATCCTATATAAGATATATCCTATATAAGATATCTTATATCCGATATCAGATATATAGGGTATAAGATATCTCTTATGTTAAATTAGATATCTTAAATGTTATTTAAGATAACATATATTTTATAAGATATCTTATTTATTATGTAAGATACTTATAGATAAAAGATGTCTTATACAAAAAAAATAAGATTTTATATAATATATAAGATATCTGATATAATAAATGAGATATCAACAGTCCAGAATAGATAGTAAAATGGCTTGCCATAGGTATAGTTTATTTTCATGGAAGTTATCCTGTGACACATAAACATTTCTTGGGTACCATGTGCCTCCTCGGCCACTAATAAAACGTCTTTTCCGAGTGGCCTTGTAGCTCTTTTTTGATACCGTCTCGTGACACTATATAGGAATGGACATTTCAAGGCACAATTTAAGTGTTTAAACTGTTAACTTACAGTTGATTTTACCTTATTGTAGCTAGTGTTGTGCCGTGTGGCGGCCGTAAAACCCGTACATCATGTATGGTGCAGATTATATTTTGTTTTCGTCCTTTGAGATTAGGACCCTTTTTGATAATAATCAGTCATTGAATCGACTGCCGTATTAAAATTAAGAAAATACAGTATGCTTTTCTAAGGTTTCGTCACCAGATATTGTCAGGGTCACTGATGAGGCTTTATTAGCCTCAACGACGTAGTCTCGCCCATGTAACTTCTTCTGAATGTGTTCTCTGCTCTTGAAGGAACTCTTACAGATTTTGATTTTACCACTACCTTCCTACTGGTACGCAAAGTGCTATTGAACTGTGGTCGAACAGTAGTTTTTAGTTTAAACAAATAGCGAACTTTTATTGTTTAAGGGAAATGATTTTGACAATTGCTAGATCTTATCTGAACACAGAAAAAAATGTTGGTCTTCTTTCGTCTTATTGCGTAAAGTTAAATCGACTAAACGGAAAAGAAATTCCGCATGCTCCTTTTTCTTCGTTTATTACAATAAATTTATTGATCTGAATGAGATAATGAGTAGCAAGTGGACAAAAATATGAGCACCGCTCCTTACATATATATCACGATGCATATTTCAAAAAGCAACTGGCAAAAATAGTGTCATAAAATGAAAAATATTAGTACTACTTGTTATTTTTTCAACAAAGGGCATTAATACTGTTACAAAATATAAATTGTCTCGAGCTGACATATATAAATTTATCAATACGACATATTCAACTATCTGAACGAAATATGATTTTCTCTTGCTTGATATTTTATATTTTTGAAGGAAATAATACAATCATTCTACCCCGAAGACAGAAAGTGATCTGCGAAGACGCAAAATCATTTCGCGCAAAATGGTAGTTTTTAATTAAAAGCAAAAATATTGCCACAACACATATATGGCTATATACTTTCGGATCATAGTGAAATACTTGTTTATCAAAATCAGATAATCATTTGCCAAACAAGAAAAAGTTAGACGCACTGTTTTCTTTTATTTGTCTGTCAACATTAAATTGAGACTAACCGTGAAAATAATGATCTAAACGCACTATGTTTTATCATTATTAATATTATCCCAGTCAAGCCACTTATTTCTGGCATTTTCGTGAGAAAAACATATTTTTCCGGCAGTTTTATGTAGCAAGTGGTGGCGTATATACGCTTCCGTACATTTCTATGATTTTTGCAGAAATGAAATTTCCGGGACGATCCGAATCGCAACCGTTCGTGATGGGGCGAGTAGGAAATTTACTTAATATCTCAAATATAAATCGACATCAACGAATAATTTTTGGTGTCATTGAAATTTAAAACTTTTATCTAAATGAATATAGCAGAAAAATAATTTCTTCATGATAGTTTAGTTATCTTTTTATACCTATAGTTCCCGATCAGTAGTAAAGGGTGACACTCTGGGGACTCCCGGCCGGAGACTAAGTCCACAGCCTGGGGCAGTCTCGGGCCGGGAGTCCCCATAGATGACACCGCTTTAGTAAACTTGAAAAGGCTAGTTTGAAATAACTTAGTCTTTTTTCAGGGTAAAAGTCTATGTTAAATGGCATAGGAGATGTCTTAAGAGGCTATACAGTAATATGCGTCTGCTATGAGTCTCTTGGCCCTGTATCTCAAGACCTCACTACACCAGAGGCATAACTCTATAGCGTCAGTACTTGTTCTTGGGGAATTATAAAATCTTGTATCTCAAGATTTTAATGTTCTGGACTGAGATTATTCCTTACTAGCCTTCTAAAGCCTGACTACTACATTTGATGACTAGAAGATCTCTGCCCCCAGTGTGATTGAACTTGTGGGTATCTAGTGGAAGGTCCACATATCCACATTGAAAATGTGGAGCTGATGTGGATGTCCTGTGGAAGGTCCACATATCCACATTGAAATTGTGGAGCTGATGTGAATGTCAAGTGGAAGGTCCACATATCCACATTTTTGTCATTTCTGGACCAAGCGGTATTAAATGCCCAAGGAATAGATACCACAAAGGATTTGTGTGCTAGTGGAGAGGGCTGTCATGAATATAAATTATTTCTTCCTGAAGGAAATTATAACTCTCCACAGCATTTGGTGGATGAGATGCAATCTGTTATAGATACAAAACATGGATCTTTAATGAAACAAATAAATGCTTCTATCAGCATTACTTATGTTAAAAGCACAAATCGTCTAAAAGTTGTTGCACAAAATCCAAACCAGGTCAGGATTCGCTTTCCAGCTTCACTTGGACAAGCTCTTGGAGTTAACCCGGATATGTCAGAAAACCCCATTGGAAACGAATCATATGCTTTCAAATATGGAGTAGACCTAAATATATTGCATAATCGCTTGTACGTGTACTCAGATGTAGTTGATTATACATACTTTGGTGACGTGACGGCCCCTATTTTGAGAGTTGTACCATTTGAGAATTCAAAACGCTCTCAGCAGTCACACAAAGAATTTGTCAACATGCACTACGTTCCAGTAGGAAAATCTTATATTGATCAAGTTCATATCAGTATCAAAGGTGATACCGGTAAAAATATTCAGTTCAGCTCTGGAAAGACTTTAATTAAGTTACATTTCAGGCGGCGAATTAAATAAAAAAAAAGAAAATTGTTTGATTTATTGTTGAATAAGAAACAGGAAATAAGTATAAATACAACACACTGTTACAAACGTCACCATTTCAAGTAAAATCTTGAGAGAAAGCAGAATGTCTGGTAGTTCCAATAACCTCACAAAAGCACACTGTGGGCTAACTTCTGAATCTTCAGGTTTGGCTGTCATTCCTGTTGTACAGAAAAGAAAAAGAAATCCTTCTACCTTTGGACAGATTCGATACCTCATGAAACGATTGTCAACTGCTTTGGACAAAAGGCTCAGAGGGGGTAGACCTTTAAAGTATTGCCGACTATGCAGAGCAGAAATTCGTTCATTATGTCGTGAGGAGAAAGAAAAGCAACACAAACTCAAAGGATACATACACAAGAAGAATAAACAGTTAAGACGTTCCAGGCGGACAAAGAATGATTCTGGGGGTCAGAAATGTCATAGACGTAGTGAAGCTAAAGAAGATATCAACAGACAGACAGGGAACAAGCTGGAGTTAAAAACAATGAAATAAAGTGTTAGTCACTTTTTTAATGCTATGATGATTGAGTAACATTGGAAACTTGTATCAGTTTACTAAATGTAGGTTTGTTAAAATTCAGTTGGTATTTAGACTATTGACAGAATTAATAAAACTGATATATTTTATTATACACATTTTTTTCACAATTTTCTACATCATTTAGTTCACAAAAGTGCATGCAACTGGTAAAAATGTAAGAATTGCAGTGGTTTACCAAACTTAGCACAAGTTCTTCAATATCTATTGCAGACTATAAAAGAAAGAGTCAAAGGATATAACTTCATTCTTCAACCAGTCGTTAATGGGTCGATACCAGTGCAAGCAGTGCTTCCGTGAATTTGCTCGATTAGACAGCCTGAGAAGACATACGTCCAGTGGTGTTTGTAAAGCAACTACAACTATGTCTGACAGCGAAGAAAGTACTATCTCAGAAGCATCGGATGTAACTACAAACAGAAAATATTTGAAGGGAATGAAAGGACATGATATCTTTGGAGAATATGATTATAGTAAACTCTCGGACGATCCAGACACAGAACCGTCAGAAGTGGAGACAGACAGTGAGTCTGCCAGTAAAGAGGAAAAACAGAAAGCCAAACGCAGGAAAATTCAAAAGACAAGTCCTTGGGATAGACTAATGAGAAGTACTTACAGAGACAATCAAGATCAGTTCGATGAAACAGTGGAAAATACCATGCAGGAGACACCTAACATCGATGTTGAATCAGCTGAGGAAATGGCATATGAAGAACTGAAACCAAAATACAGATCAACGCTGGTTACCAAGTATCAAGACCTCGTGGCACTCGGGTCTGCTTTGAGAAAAGATCCTATCCACAAGAAAGTAATATCAACAGCTCACAGATTGAAAGAAGATGAAGACTATGATGAAGAAGAGGCGATGCAGTATGCAGTGAAAAAAAGAAGATATCTACTTGAACGAAAACTTGACGAATATGAAAGACCAACTTTAATTGTTGAAGAGGAAACCCAATGACATTGATTCTTGATAGGACTTTGAAATTAACCATTTCAGCGATGGCAAAGCATTGAGATCGTTTAAATAATAGTAGATCTGCAGTGGGACCTATCAAAAAGTTTTATTTACTATGAAAGACTAATGATCATTATGTAAACGAAGACAGAGGGACGGTCCTAATCCTCTGTCTGTCGTAATGAATAGATGAGCGGGACAAATAAAGTTGTTCTGAATTTAAACTGTTGTTAATTGTTCTTTTCTTCCTAGTTCTTATTATTGTAACAGTGAGGTTTTGAGATGCATTGTGTCAGTCTGTCAGAAATGGGACAGGGTAAGCCGATTTGTCTAATGTGTAGATGTGGACATGTGGAAACTCCACATTGTGGATCCACATCATCCACATAACCTCCACATTGCATACACATCAAGTCCACATCATCCACATCAGCTCCACAATTTCAATGTGGATATGTGGACCTTCCACTTGACATCCACATCAGCTCCACAATTTCAATGTGGATATGTGGACCTTCCACTTGACATCCACATCAGCTCCACAATTTCAATGTGGATATGTGGACCTTCCACTTGATACCCACAAGTTCAGGAGCAGAGATCTTCTCGTCATCAAATGTAGTAGTCAGGCTTTAGAAGGCTAGTAAGAAATAATTTCAGTCCAGAACATTAAAATCTTGAGATACAAGATTTTATAATCCCCAAGAACAAGTACTGACGCTATAGAGTTATGCCTCTGGTATAGTGAGGCCCTGAGATACAGGGCCAAGAGACTGGTAGCAGACGCATATTACTGTAAAGCCTCAGAAATTGAACAGAATGAACAAGAGTATGCCACAGCAACTTACACCATCAACTGACGCTATAGAGTTATGCCTCTGGTATAGTGAGGTCTTGAGATACAGGGCCAAGAGACTCAGAGCAGACGCATATTACTGTATAGCCTCTTAAGACATCTCCTATGCCATTTAACATAGACTTTTACCCTGAAAAAAGACTAAGTTATTTCAAACTAGCCTTTTCAAGTTTACTAAAGCGGTGTCATCTATGGGGACTCCCGGCCCGAGACTGCCCCAGGCTGTGGACTTAGTCTCCGGCCGGGAGTCCCCAGAGTGTCACCCTTTACTACTCCGATCCGAGTCCGCAGCAGGATCGTCCCGGAAGTTTCTAGAAGGAAAAAATAGTTAACTATGCCCAGCAGGCGTATAACGTTGAAATGACTTTGTACTGACGTCGATGCGACGTGGTGACGTCGCATCGACTTCAGTATGACGTAATTTTGACGTCATGTGCCTGCTGGGTGATGATGGAATTATTTCTGATACATTTTATGTAGATTATAATTTGAAAACAAATTTTCAAATCTGCCAACGTTTTTTCATATATACGGACTAAAATTCGATTTGTTAAAGAAATATCTGAAACACTTCCCCCACTCCTCAGCCCCTTTCCCCCATAAGGATGGGTTTGCAGCCAGTCTTGATTGAGTGTGTCAGATATTCCTTTAATATCTCACTGTCTGGCCATTATACTGAAACGAATTTCGCATCACTGTAAAGGCCGCATTCTAAACAAATAAATTATAAAACATACAAGATAATGTTGATCAAGCTTTCTTGTTCTATCATATTTCCGTAATCTTCATTAGATGTGTAATATTAGCATATAAACTTGGAGCGTGTCATAGTTCGGATTTGTACTGTTTTCGGTTTTGATGAAAACAGGGTAAACATTGTTCAGGCTGCTTATCAGGGGAGGCAAACAGCGAATAAATACTGTTAAGAGGAGTCGATCAGTGCTGGCTCTGACCAGGGAAGGCAAGCCCCATATTACAAATTACTCATGTATTGCCAAAGACAGTAATGTTTCAAGTACTTAACATATTTTCACATATTAACAGACTTTCAACAGTTTGTCAGACCGCAAGAAACACATTGCCATTCAGCGTCCAGCGTAGACGATATGCCTAAACATAGTCTATGAAACCATGTTTTACACTTTCTGTTGTCACAACAAACCATATTGTCAATGAATTCGGGCAAAAGTTTTGCAATGACCTTGTCACATACCAAACGGTTCCAAAAGATTATAAACTTAATGCCTTACTAAAACGCAAATGTAAGAGATGGATAATCGGACGGACAATGAACGGGTGAAAAATAATACGCTTCTCAATGATTTCGAGGCACCCTAACCGTAATAAAAAAATCAAGACTACGATGAACGTAGGAGGAGTGGCGCACACAAGATTTCAGTTAGACGGAAAGACGGACGGACGGACGGACAGGTTGTCACATGCAAACCATCACAATCCATGTCGTTGTAGTTTTACAATGTGGAGCATTTACCAGAGTATGGTACCTGAACTGAAAATCGCAAGCGTATTACGTAGATTTTGACAAAACTTTCTTCTCGTTTGCTGTGTAATACAATCAATTTCAACTCCGTGTTTAATATGGGATGTTACTGATTTCCAAAAGAAAAAAAAACAAGTTCTCAGTTTCAGAATATCGAAACCTGTGAAATTTGAGTCATGAAAATGAGGGTCCTCAGTTGATCTGCTGTTCTTTTTCCGGAATTTATTGTGTTCTTAACTTTCAGTCTTCCAATTTTTTTACCAATAAAAACCGCTTAGCAATCAGTTTATTTTTTACAAAAATACTAAAAGTTTTTGAGTAGTTGTAATTTGTGAATTAATGACCCGTAGGGTTTGAACACTAACTGCGAGTTAACAACCCGTGAGATACTGGTGCTGTGTATCAATTTTGGTATTATTTGGCAGATGATGGATTGCTGACTTGTGATCCTACGTCCTTTTTAACAGTATTTCAGTTATATCAGGGCGATGGGTGGGTGATAATGAAAGGCTGTGTGCAATGGAACCTCGTTTGCGGTTAAAAAGATTCCCGCCTTTACGGAAATTCTACATTGAAAATGAATTGGAATATCAGTATATTTTACAATCAGTGGTAAAGTACTTAAAAAATGAGTAATCGTAATTTGTGAAATAATGACCCGTAAAGTTTGTACACTACTTGCGAGTTAACGACCCGTGTCATGCTCGTGCCATGTATCAATACTGGAATTATTTTGGTAGTACAAAGCAAAGTTGCTTAATTATCGTTAATAAAAATATAAAGATATCACGGCAGTGATCCCCTTTCCACCAGTAATGCTACGATCTATGTCAGCCTGTTCAAACAGCAATAATCTATGTATACCTTCTGTGCCAGCACACTCATTTGTCTGGCACGGAGAGTAAAAAGTACTACTTTGAAAATGAACTGAAATGGATCAAGTCACGAATGATGCTGAAACGATACATTTTTCTAAAACAAAGAGAACATACTACTAAACAAGAATCACCGCTCACGCTCAACGGCCGTAAGTCCGGAGATTTTACGGTATAGGACGCGACAACTGGCTACCAGGCCCTTTCCGTAAAATGAGCCGGATAAGCATATTTTTGAAATACGGAGATGACTGCATTGTACAAAAAACTTGCTTTATCCGCATGTAAATTCTAATCAATAAAAATGATATGCAGGATTAAAGTAGCATAGACGTTGATTCAAAGTTGTGATGTTGAATGAACGCTTGTTCAACGTTGTGTGCCCAAATGGGAGGTCTTTACACAATGCAGTCATTTCAGTATTAAAAGATTAAGATATCATCCCTATATTTATACGGTATAGGGCCTGGCAGCCAATTGCCTGATATTTTAACGTAAAATATACGGTATATTTTTTACAGTCACTGTGTATAGATTCACTGTTTTTTATTCCAAGTCCGGACAAGATAGCCCATAAAGATCTATTCTTCATAGTCTGCGGCGTCTGATGTGGGTTTGCATTTTTGCCAAGGACACTAGGCATGTGAGGATGAATATAAAGAAGAACGTACACTGTGACAGAGCTTTGACATTAATTTGACACTTAGCTTGTGTATTTTTGATATATGTGCACTAGATAAATAAATAAATAGCCAAAATAAATACATCATATAAATAAATATAAGTGTGATTTCTAATTTCGACCATGTAAAAAAATCTTCTTTTTTCTCTTAATCAATACACACTCTTTGAAAATATTTAATAGAAGTACCACAGTCAGATACTGAGCCACCGTCATAGCGGCGTCGATATGACATCATAAAGCTGCAATAACGTCGATTTGACGTTGTTTCAACGCGCGATGTTAGCAAAATTATTCATTTATCTTGACAAATTTTTGAGAAATTAAGAAAATACCTGACACACCTCTCACGGCCGACTGCGAGTCCGGATCGTCCCGGAAATTTTTAATCTAAATAATTAAACTATATTATTATGATGAAAGTGCTTATTATATATACTTATTTAGACAAAACAATTTAAATTTTCATGGATAACAAAATTTTTCATTCATCTTGAAATGTACTTGAGAAGTTAAGGAAATATCTGACACACCTCTCACGGCTGATTGCGGAATCCGGATCGTCCCGACTTTTTTTTATCAAAATAGCTTTACTAAATTAATATGATGAAAGAGTTTATAATATATATTTATTTAGACAAAAATATCATCTTTTCAAGGATAACAAAATTTTTCATTTATCTTGACCTGTATATAAGATATTAATTCAATACCTGACATACCCCATCACGACCGAGTGCGAAACCGGATCGCCCCGGAAAATTTATATCTAAAAAGTATATAAAATGATCATCAAAATATTATTTCTCATATATGGCCATTTAAAGGGGAGTCTTAAATCTAGAATGATACCAAATTGTTTGAAATATATAAACTAAAAGTCGAGATATTTAGAAAATATCTAACCAGGTCCCTCACGGCCGCGCGACATAGCGGATCGTCCTGGAAATTTTATATCTAAATAAACATATAAAAATAATCATCAACATATTATTTCTTATATATAGCCATTTAGAGGGGAGTATTAAATTTAAAATGATACCAAAATTTTTGAAATATATAAACCAGAAGTCGAGATATTTAGAAAATATCTGACCAGGTCCCTCACGGCCGCGTGCCATCCCGGATCGTCCCGGAAATTTAATATCTAAAAAAGTATATAAAATAATCATCAAAATATTATTTCTTATATATGGCCATTTAGAGGAGAGTATTAAATTTAAAATGATACCAAATTTTTCGAAATATATAAAGTAGAACTCGAGATATTTAGAAAATAACTGACCAGGTCTCTCATGGCCGCGTGCCATCCCGGATCATCCCGGAAATTTTACATCTAAATAGATATACTTAAATGTCCTTATTAAGTTATTTTTTTTACATAGTCAATTAGATTGGAGTCTTATCTTTACACTGATACCAAATTTGTTTCAATCTATGTTGTAAAAGCAGAGATATTCAACCGTATGCATCATCACTCCCTATATCCCGGATATTATTGTCCCGGATATTCCCGCCGAATAGTAGGCGCCTTTTTCTCGGGAAGGAATAGAAGCCGGGACCCGGGACCAAAATCCGGGACCAATTTTTGTTGGCATTAAAATTGTACTAAACATGCAAATAACGAGCTGAAAATTGGACAATCTGTAGATTGTAGTCTCTTCTCAAGAATGCAAATAAAGATTTTATAAACCTTTCAATATTTATTGAAATTTTAACAAAAATACAGGACCACGTCGAGCTTTTTCGACCCGGGGCCATTTTTTGCGGGATTGACGATGTCAAGCAAATCTCAATGTTTTCCTACAGAAACATTTTAAACCCCATTTATACATTTTGTCATCTGTAAACATACCAAAGAAGATAAAATTTTAAAAAATGAGAATTTTTTCAGTGATTTTCGATAAAAAAATTCCACCCGGGACCAGCCCGGGACCAAAATTGTCATTTATCTATTGTGCGATGTTAATGATGTCAATGTATTTTCTATTTTCTTCTACATTATCGTTTAAAATCTCATTGTTTTACTTTGTGTCATATCTAAAGATGCCACAACAGACGAAAATGCAAAAATTCATAAAATATATCCCTTATTTTAAGAGAAAACCTACCTGGGACCAAATGGTCATTTTCTGCGGTTTAAACATTGTTTTGGTACGTTGCCATAGAATCTGAACATGCCACAAAAGCAGAAATTGATCAGCTTCTAAAATGAATGGGGCCAAATTAAGAAACAAGAAAGAAAGAATGGCGTATTTTAATTTAAAGCACTTAAAATCATTAACGAGACTGGAAACATGTGTGCAAGAGTTTAATATTGGGCGTAACAGGAATTGCACATAATTAATTATTAACTAATTCGATTTAAATATGATAGGGGCTCACATTAAAATGATTTTTTCATTTCTATTTATTTGGCATCTTTACATACGAGTAAATGTAAAATTAATTGGATTTTAAACTTTTATAGAGAGAAAAAACTAAAATTTCCTTCGCATCATGACGATTTTGGTCCCGGGTCGAATTTTTCGCAAAAATAATTGATAAATTTCGCATTTTTTAAAAATCTAATCTTCTTTAGTATGTTTACATATGGTGAGATGTAAAATAACTTGGGTTTAAAATGTTTCTGTAAGCAAAAAAAACTGCTCCCGGGACCTGGTCCTGTATTTTTGTTAAAATTTCAACAAATATCGAAAGTTTAATAAAATCTTTATATGCATTTCTCAGAAGAGTCTATAAACTACTTATGTTCCAATTTTCAGTTTGTTATTGGCATGTTTAGTACAATTTTGAGGCCAACAAAAATTGGTCCAGGAATTTGGTCCCGGGCGTTGGTCCCGGCTTCTATTCCTTCCCGAATTTTATTCATTTTATTAGACATTTTTAGACGAAATTTAGACGAAATCTCGTACTCGACGAAACGTCTAATTGACGAAATGGCATTTAGACGAAATGGTCATTAGACGAAATGGCTCTAGACGAAATGGCGTTTAGACAAAATGGCATTTAGACGAAATGTTTTTAGACGAAATGTCATGGATCCGAATCGTGGACCTTGACAGCAGAGTTAGAGGAAAAAAAACACAGGCCTTTGAGATGGGATGCTACCGAAGGTTACTGAACATCTCGTACAAGGACCATATAACAATGAGGAGGTTCACAGAAAGATCTAAGCAGCCATTGGAGATATGATGAACTCCTGACCCTGGGCAAGAAACGAAAACTAAGGTGGTTTGGCCATGTCTCAATGACCTTGCAAGGCTATCGAATAGAACAGAATAGAACAGAAAAACTCCTGACATCAATGGACACTGTACCACAGCATAGCCATCTTCGGAAGCCAAGGGTACTAAATCCACTTTGTTCCTTTCATAGGACAAAATGGACTTAGTACGCTTGGCTAGCAAAGATGCAGCAAAGCATGAAGATTGACAGCTGTTGAATATGATAAGACTCTGGTATGTTTGCAAGGAATCTCAGTCTGGTCCAGCGAGTATTTACTGCATATATGATCATATATACTCGAAAAAAATATTAAAGGGTCAAACTTTTACCCCGCGATTTCTGGAACATTTCAAACATTTGGTAAAATAAATCATTTCCACCTTTCATTTCATTCATTTTACAAGTTTTGTACATATGAAGTTTGAAAATATAGCCTATTCTTGACCAAGTCCAGACTTCAATTCACACTACCCTCAAAATCAGAGTTGTTTGAAGTCCATAGGGAACAAATTCACCAAAATTTTCGATTTCGCCAATTCATGGATTTTTTTTAAAATTGCTCAATAGTCATCAAGTTTAATCATTTTTAAGGTCAGCAAGCTATAAGAAGTTTAAAACTCATAGCTCTCAATTTTAGAAGTTATTCACAACCAAACTGACACACTATCAATTCTCTATGGGAATTCAAACAGCTTTCATTTTCGGGGTAGTTTAACTTAAAGCTTGACCTTGGTCAAGACAAAGGCTATAGGTTCAAGCTTCATGTGTATAAAACTTGTAAAATGAATAAAATGGAAGGTAGAAATGATTTATTTTACCATATGTTTGAAATGTTTCAGAAATCGCAGGGTAAAAGTTTGACCCTTTAATATTTTTTTTTGAGTATATATGGTGTGATTTCTCATTGCCACCGGATAACCTGAGTGGTGCTAGTGAGTTGTGCTACATGAACACAGTAGGTATAGGCACAACATCTTCGCAAGCCAAGGGTACTAAGTCCACTTTGTTCGTTATACTGGATTCCACTGGATGACGCTTTGACTGCGCTCCTGGCGATTATGGCGCTTCTCCAAAATACTCGAAATCGTCGCAGAAGCGTCGGCGTTTGGCAAAACTTGGGACTTGTGCGCTTCCAGTACGCTGCCAGAACGCTTCTAATACGATCTTGCTGCGCTAGTCACGATGCTGCTGCGGTGTAGTTGAGCTTCTGCTACGCTTGAGTCCCGACTGGACGGCCTTCAAGGCGCTTCTACTAAGCTGCCACTACGGCAAAGGATTTCAAGCTACGCTTCATCTACATTTACGACGATGCATTTGCGATCGTGCTACGACCTAGGTGCCGGAGTTGCGCTGATGCTGCGCTTGTGTGGCGCTTTTAAACTGCGTCTATGTAGATCGGCGGAAAATCGGGGTTCAGCGTCAGCTGAACTCCAAAATTCGAACAAGATGGATGATATAATAATTCCACTAGCTATGATCCAGCTGGCAATCATGAACCAGTGACTTCACACACCTCGTCTTGTTCTTCTTACTATTCAGGCTCGACTGGGGCTTCTGCTCTGCGTTCATGAGGGCGCGGGTCTTGCCCAGTTTAGAGAGCAGGAGCCTGGGGAACAGGAGTTGGGATACCAGGCCAGGCCCCGAGGTTATAAAACTTTTTTGTGCTCAACTCACTGATTATGAAATTTTCTCCGCTGATAAATATGATAATGCCAACTAATGTTGGCATTTTCAGATTGATAAGCAGAGAAAATTCCATACTCAGCTTAACTTAGCAAGAAAACAACTGTATTTGCCAGTATTTGCCATTTATTAGCAGGTAAAATTTCGTGCTCAGCTGAGTTGAGCATGGAAAACGTTTTATAACCTTGGGGCCTGGTTCGATTTCCCTTCTGCTTTTGACGGGGTGGTATCTTGAATCAAAAACATGATAATCGAGTTGTGAAACGGTTTGAGCGTCAGCACATGATGACGATAACCCTGGAAACGCGGCGTATTCTTACCCGGATCTGTATCAGAGAGAGAGAACACAGCGTAAGTGCCAAGAGCGCAGCGGATGCGTCGTGGTTGTGTTATTCATAAAATGTATTGTGGCAGCGGAAGCGCTAACAGCGCCACGAGAGCGTATAGAGTGCAAAGGGGGGTGAGGGGTACAAAGAGCGAAGCAGCTCTAAGCTCAGCTGGGTCGCGGACGAATCTCCATGGCGCTGTCAGCGAGATTCCACTGCGCTGGTGCTACGTTGCTCGAGCTGCTGCCTCATACTGCTGCGTTCATGAATTTGATGCTGCGCTGTTACTCCACTTTCGATGCGCTTTGTGTCCACGGCGAATCCGCTATGTAAATTCTGAGCAAAGTCAAAATAAGCGCGGTGACTTGGCGATCGTGCTGTTTCAGATACGCATTCACTACGACCTTGATCGTGCTGTTTCAGATACGCATTCACTACGACCTTGAAGCTTCTAACGTTACTGCGCTGCTGCAGCTTCTGCTACGATTCATGGCGTTATATCCAAAATTTTGAAGCGCAGCAGAAGCTCCGTCCAGTGGAATGAGGGGTTTTATCATACGCTCATCGTCTCGAATTTGAAATATTGTTGAACGGGATATAAAACTCAAACTTTAATTTCTATCGTTCCATCATCTCGAATAAGAAGGAAATGTTCTCTTGAAATGACCCTAAAACTGTAGGAATGATATGCGAAGCTTTACTCTGGTTTGTCTAGTATATTTAACGTATCCATACAAAGGGTATATGGAATCGTAAGCAATGTATGCCTATTCTGACTGCAGCCTTTGCGCAAAATGTTATATGGCCTTCTAGAAGGGAATGACGGCGAATGAGAGGTGTGTGGAAGGAGTTGCCTGACACATAGGGGAGAGTCGGGTAACTTCGGACAGGCGGGTAAATTCGGACATACTATTGCAAACAGTGAAAATCCAGATGAGACGGCTCATAATGAGCCGTCTCATCAGGATTTTCTCTGTTTGGCCAGTTAATTTTTGTGTTAGTTCCAAACAGCTGACATATAAAGGAAACAATGTCAGTGTCCGAATTTACCCGCTGTCCGAAGTTACCCGACTCTCCCCTAATCTATATCTGACACATGGAATCTCAGAAATTCAGACAGATTATCTTGAATCTTGATTATTATAGTGGTCATCGACATTGCCATTGTTTACATCATACACAAATAGTCATTGACAATGCTCTGTCTATAAGACATATTTCTTCGGAATGGGGGTTTTAGATACGCAAAGAACAAAGTAGAATTAGAGCCCTTGGCTAGCAAAGCTGTGAACAAACAAGAAAGCCTTGAAATTCACATACATGTTTTAATTTGTTTACAATATATTTTGTTTTAACGTTGAGCATGCAGGTAAAACTTGCTCTTGGGGAGCCAAGGGCGTAACTAGGGGCATTTTCATGATACGCACAACCATGCTTTAAACTCGACTCCTTGAATGGAAAGGGTAGCATTTCAGCCACTTTGGCAGTTGGTATTGAAATCTTCTCTTCTTTTTAAAATTTCAGCACGCAAATATGCAGGCGCGTTTTGAAATTTTGTCAATTTTGACAAAATTTCAATACGCACCTGCGTATTTGCCGTATAGGTAGCTACGCCCTTGCTCCGGCTCTCAGTGGTCTGAAGAGTACACTGAAACAGTGCATATCTAACTTTTTCGATTATGGCTTCGCGTCCTGAGAAATCTTCAACCGCAGAATAATCAAGACCAAATCTGATTCGGAATCCTCAAAGGTCAAACTTGAGAAACCGAAAAGGAAAAAGAAACACTTTAGTAATTATACAACATACGTACCTTTAGTTTGCTTCTACAGAGAAAATACGTCAGTTGTTTGACTACAGAGAGATTTAAATAAAATTTATTTCACACTTCTTGCGTTTCCGCCGCTCCAGATCAGGGATGTTGTCTGACGTCACCAACGTTTAACTTGCTTGGCGCGGAACGTCGTGTTACGTCGCGCGCAGAAATGTGAGCAACCCGAAATCAGATGTCGCAAGTCAGTTTACTTGCGTGCGTACGTTATGTACATATTCATAAATTGAGCCGAGACACGACAAAACCAACGAAGTGGCATGTGCGCCAAGCGAAAACTCAGATCAGCCTGGGCATTCGCCCAGTCTGATCAGAGTCTTTGCTGTCCACATGGAGGTAGCTAGTCTGATCAGAGTCTTTGCTGTCCACATGGTAGTAGCATAGACCCTTAGCTACCCTTTAAGTGCTCAGCAAAGACTCTGATCAGACTGGGTAATTGCACAGGCTAATTTTAGTCTTCGCCGGGCGCACATGCCACCATGTTGGTTTTGTCGTGACGCGGCTCAAACTTATTTTGGGACATGCCAACAGAGGAGACACGGATCCACCAGCAGCTTCACCTAAAAAATCTGTGGCTCCAGCAGATCAATCAACAGGGCCGTAATTAGTAAGGTCCAGGGTGCGATCGGCTTCTACTTCTTTTCTTTCATCAGGTTTACTAATCACTGATTTTGTCTGTCCAATTCTCGTAACGATGTTCCCCAGGAGGCTCAGCGGAACGTATCCATGGTTGCACACCCCTGGCACCGAGCCTGTCTGTCTGTCCTCTCTACAATTCGAAGAGGATAGTGATAATCACTTTTTTGAACGATATTCCGACCCGGGAGGCTCAGTGGAACGTATACATGTTGCACACTCCTTGAACCGAGTGAGTGAGTGATATGGGTTTTACGGCACATCAGCACCAAAAGGGCTATTTCGCGCCGAAGAAGCTAGATTGTGCTAGAAGAAGCTTGAACCGAGTCTGTCTGTCCGTCTCCTCTCCAATTCGAAGAGGAGAGTGAAATATTTATCACCGTGAATGAATCAACATTATCTATATTACTCAGACTCGGGTCCAGACCACAACCTGCTGGTGGGGCTCTGGATAACTGCTGGGGCTGGGAGATGCTGAGATGAACGTGTGTGGGGGGAGTGGGCGAGGGGGAGGGGGGGGGGGCGGTGAGCGGGGCTTGAAAATATGACATAATTAAGGATCAATTTGACGAGAATTTTTGATAATATCCTTTTTGCCTTGAAATATATGTTGTGATATCTCATTAGAATCGCCTCGCCGAGGCGATACTATTGAGATATCACAACATATATTTCAATCTAAGTAGGCCCAGGTGGCGGGGCTGAAGCCCCAAAGCCCATCGCCTGAATCCGGGGCTGTTACTTTTTGTCTCGCCTGAAAGACTGAGACCTAGTGATCCATTTTTCTGTCTCCTTGCAGTTTTGATCTTCGCGTGTCAATAACTTCTGCGCGCTTCAACAGATTTCCGAAAAATTCATTTTATAACTTTTTCCAAGGTATGTTGCATCGACACATTTTTGCCGGAATAATAGCAGCTGGAAGTTGTCTATTTCCGTCCGCGTCCGACAAATGTTTTTGGTAAAGTTTTTTTAGATGCTTACATTTCCAAAAACCTTTGACGGTACCTGCCTTGTATTTGGTATAGACCTTCCCTAGCGCACTGACTTTTGTTGTAGGCAACATGCCCCTAGGTCTGGTCCCTGGGTGGGGCCAGAGGTCCGTGAATATCTAGGCTGACGTTGATGTTTAAGTTTTGGGTTAAAATTTATTATTATTCTTTTAGGGCTTGTACCTCCAACCTCGTTCAAGGTACCTGCTTCATATTTGGTCGGGACATTCCCTGGAGCATTGGCTTTTGCCTTTTGCAGCCATGCCCCTTGGTCGGGCCCCAGGATCAGGCCAGAGGTCAATATCTATGATGATGTTACTGTAAATGTTTTGGTCTGATTCTTCCAAGTTGTACACGTTTTATGGTAGGTATACTTGTTCAGATAGTGTATCCTTACAAGTGCAGCAGCAGCAAAGCATCCGTGCAGACTCCTGTGTCCTTGACCTTTATTCATGACTGAGGAGCGGCTGTAGTGTAGTGGATAACACTCCGGACTACCAATCGAGGGGTCGCAAGATCGATCCCCCGCTCCTCCGGTCTTTCGGATGAGACTTTAAACCGAGGTCCCGTCTCCGTATGACCTCGTTGTTGGTGGGACGTTAAACCCGAGTTCACTCACCCTTATTCATGACTGAGTGATTTTGTCCTTATACCATTAATACTATTCAATGAATAGGCATCATTCTTTGTTACTTGGTCATTGAGATACTATGAATGACATTTACTACTTGAAGGCCACTGTGACCCCCAAAAATACTAAGTCACTTCGACCTACTTTCGTGAAAAAGTATCACATTTTTAGTGTTTTAGGTCAGCCCCATATCGGGCTTTTCACAGCCACCAGACCTTTGAAACTCCATCAGGACAAGCACCTTACCACTCCAGGTCACCAACGACAAAACTAGGTCACTGTTAAACGCTTTCACAAACAATGTATCACAAAGTTGGTTTTCGAGGTCAGCCCCATATCTAGCTTTTCGTAGGCTCCAGACCTTAGAAAAGCCATTATTGCATGCACTTTATCACTCCATGTCATATCCCACAAAAATAGGTCACTGTGACCTGCTTTCACCAAAAACGTATCTCGCTTTTCATAGGCCCTAGAACTTTGAAACTTCAATACTGCATGCACCTTACCACTCTAGACGACCCTCAACAAAATTAGGTCACTGTGACCTACTTTCCCGAAAAAGTGTACATCTTGTTTTTCATTGGCCCCAGACCTTTAAAACTTCATCAGTGCATGCACTTTACCACTCCAGGTCATATCACATAAAACAAGGTCACTGTAACCTCATTTACAAAACAGTACATATCTTGCTTTTCATAAGCCCTAGACCCTTGAAATTCAATCACTGCGAGCACCTTACTACTATAGGCCACCCACACACCCCAAACTAGGTCAGTGACCTTCTTTCTCAAAAAAAATCTTTCTATTCAAAGACCTCAAGACATTTGAAACTCCATCAGTGTGTGCATCTTACCACTCCAGGTCAGCCAAAGAAAACTAATTCATTGTAACATACTTTCACAAAAAAGTACATACTTTGCTTTTCATAAACCCTAGACTTTTGAAACTCCATCAATGCATGCACCCTAACACTCTAGGCCATCCCCACAAAACTAGGCCACAGTGACCTATGTCACAAAAATTTACCTATCACACTTTTCAGAGGCCTCAGAACTTTGAAACTCCATCAGTGCATGTACCTACTGCTCAGGGTCAGCCCCAACAAAACAAGGTCATCCTGACCTATTTTCACAAAAAGTAGGTCTCTGTTTTCATAGGCTCCAGTCCTTTGAAACTATCAGTGCATGCACCTTACCACTCCAGGTCATCTCCCACAAAACCAGGTCATTCAGACCTACTTTACGAAACAGTACATACATTGTATCTGGCTTTTCATTAGCCCCTGACCTCTGAAACTTATCATTGCATGCACCTTACCACTCTAGGCCAACCCCCACAAAACTAGGTCACTGTGACCTCTTTCACAACTCCAGGTCAGCTCCACAAAACCTGGTCACTGTGACCTACTTTGGCAAAAAAGTACCACATGCTGGCATTTAGTTTTCGAGGTCAGCCCCACATCTTCCTTTTCATAAGCACCAAGACCGTTAAACTCTATCAGTGCATGCACCTGTTTAATAGCGATGCATTATAAAATGGCTCAATTTCAGGCGAGACAAAGCATTCCATGGAATTTCATCTAATATATAACAATTCTTGAAATATGAGCTTCTAAGGAAAGAAAGTTCACTACAAGTAGTTGCTGGTTTTGAAAGAAAAAATAAGCACAAAGGGTGCTCATGTCAATTTATGGTAAAAAATTATATTGGTTATGATTGCTCCAGATTATGTTCACACTGGTCTGGCATTCAACACAGGTAACGAAGACAACGTACATGAATCTTGCTTGTTCCGCTCATAAGGATAAGTTTGTTTCAGAAGTATAGTCTCACGGACCATTCGATCCCCGGCTCTTGAAATAGGAATCAAAAGTTTTACTGAATTCATATGCATATTCAAGAAATGCTTGAAAACAATTTTTGGACTACAACGTCTATGCAACGAATCGGGAAAGAAACTTATTCAAGCAATGCATTTATACTAGACGGAATTTCTTCAAAAATCCGGTCTGACTAAGAGGTATAACAAGCTGCCGGGTCCGTAAGAATAATGGTTTGAAATTAATCTAAGAGATATGCGAAAAAAAATCAAGTTTTATAGTACGTTGCCTTCGTTGCCTTTGATGAATGCCAGACCAGTGTGATGTTGTCTTTACAAGATGATATAAAACCTTTTTTACATTAATCAAGGGAAATAACTCAGGCAATAATGGACCAATCTTACCATTTATTTAAAATCGAAATCTGATTGCCATAATAGATACTGAGCAATTTTGATTAACATTGCTCAAAAACTAGCATCTATAGTGTTAATTAAATGAAATATGGCATTTTTCACAAGGGGCAATAACTCTAGTGTTAATAGTCAAATTGGCCTATTTTCAAACTCTTCTGAGATCTTATGGCCATAAACATACAGTGTAAGTTTGGTTATGATTGCTTTATAAATATTGCCTGATATACAATTATTCACTGTGTAAGGGGCAATAGCTTTTGCGTTAGCCCAGTTGTTAGTTGACATTAAAGTTTCAAACGTATCATATGTGAAAACACTGCCATTGTTTTGCTGAAAAAATGTGAGGAGCTTTTGCAGTGCAAAAGTTCCTAACAATTTTTTAGCAAAAAAAATTCTGCAATCGATTTTGCGAGTACTGTAAGACTTACCAAACCCTTGCCTGATAGCGATACTTCGAACAACTGGGCCCTGATCTGGCCCATTGTCAAACTCCCCTGATATTGCCATAAACATAGTGTAAGTTTGGGTATGGCTGCTCAAATTGAGAGTCCTCCATTGTGTTGGCAAGTTATGTGGTGGATGACAGGATTGACATACAGGTGGTGACTGATATCATGTTAGTGTTTTTGATATCAAGTTTATCAGGCGAGATCAAAACAGCATAGGAATGGCAAGGCTTGCCGAGCCAGTCTAATGTGTTTCTGGTTGAGCCTGATTAACTTGATATCAAAAGGCACTTACATGGTATTCAATCTGTCAGGCAGCATTAGAAGATTTAAGGCATAAAGAGAGGCAAACAAATGAACAACAAATGCAGTTTTGTTCAAACTTGTTGACGCCCTGAATATGTTATGACTGAAGTCCATGACGTCATTTAACCAGTCGAACTTTGTTATCATGGACAAGGGTGTTAAAGGCATTGCCTGATAATATTCGTGCAAGTGCAGTTCTAAACTGATGTGATATCACTTTACATCATATCCCTGTTATCAGGTGGAAGTTTGCAGCAGGTGCATGTTAAATCATAATTACGTATCATATGCACCTTTGTCTCCAGTGAGAGAGTGAGTGAACACAAGTTTAACATCCCTCTGATACATAGGTTTTACATAGATGGGACCTTGGTTTAAAGTCCAGTCCAAAAGACTGGGGCTCAAACCTGCAACCCCTGGTTTGGTAGTCTAGGACTTACACCACTGCAGTACCGCCCCTTTTTGTGCCCAGGTTAGCTCATGTAACATTAAGCCCAGTTTTACAGGTGGTGAATGCATACAAAGGAGATGCACATCTTCATATATACAAAGGTCAGTCTCAGGGGCATAAAAGCCTTGTTACTGAAAGGGCTGCAGAGCTCCAGATAATCTGTTTTTTTTTAGAATAGTTCTGAGATATTTACTGATTTCTCTCAAATTTATGTTGTGACCCCTCATTAGAATTGTCTAGGCTCATTAAAACTGTCTCATCAAGACTGTTCTAATGACTGTCACAACATATGTTTTTATGAAGAAATATGGAAAATTATCCCGAATAATTTTCCATATTTCTTCATAAAAACGTATGTTGTGACAGCCATATAATCCCTGTTACCCCTTCAAATCTGGATCACTGAAAGGGATGTAAATAACAAAAGAAATGAACATTTCAATATTTATTTATAGCCTCTCCTGTCAAGACCTGGAGATACTACCTGTTAGTGAAATCAACAGACCTCCAAGTAAACCAAACTTTTTGGCAGAGCTGCAGATAAGGTGGATTTTCAAGGATAATTCCTAGACAATTTTCTTATTTCATCACGAAAACATATGTTGTGAACCCTCATTACAACCGTCTCTTTAAGAGACGGTTCTAATGAGGTTCATAACATTCATTTTTATGGAGAAATGTGGAAAATTATCCCAAAATTACCAGTTATCCCTTCTTATCTGGAGCACTGCTATAGGGGGTAAAAAATACAGATTTTTTCTTGTTTCTCCTCAAAAACATTTGATGTGGGATCTCATTAAACTCTTAGGGTGGATCTCATTAATCTAATGAGATCCCACAGCATATATATCAGAGATAAAAAATAAGACAAAACTTCCATTTTAAACCTCAAAAGTTTGGATTACAAGGTGGTCTGATCAACAAACTGCCATTTCTACCATGTAGACTGAGGAACACACACTTGGACTTCTACTAGATAATGTAACAGATGAAATGAGAAAGTACGTTTGAATGGATGTAACCTAGTGTGCATTAGTATTGGGACACCTAAAAACCATTAATTTTCCATTTGGGACAAATGGAAAATTAATGATTTTAGGTTTCCCAATACTTGAGCACTTTTTTGGTACACTAATACTTTGGCTATTTGACAGGTTTTATTTTTCCTTCCCTTCGGAATAGTGATCCTAAATATTAATAACAATTGTGCATAATTCTTCTATAAGATGGGTTTTCTTATTCAAAAACAGTCCCAAAAAAACCTAAATCATATGCCTTATAAATTCCGCTATAAGATAAGTTTTCTCTTTCCAAACAGTCCCAAAAATCTGGATCTTTCTGTCTATTAGATGGATCAAGATTTTAAGGTTTGGTTTGGAGGGACAAACTCTTCTTATAATCGAATAATATGAGTAATGAAACTGAAGAATATCATTTATCGTCCCGAGCAATAGGGCCCATTATACAAAGCCAAATTCATCTTTTTTGGCTTGCTATCTATATTTTTTTCTGTTTTGTTGTTTAAAACAAAATTTGATGATAATTATGGCCTTGAAGACACTGTGTATTAGTATAGGTCAAATATACCATGCAGAAAATTCCAAAAATCAGGATACCCTAACATGCTTATATATTGTGACATCTAAAAATCATTAGTTTTCCATTTGGGACAAATGGAAAATAAATGGTTTTAGGCACCCCAATATCTAAACATTTTAAGGTAAATGAATACAGCATGGCTTCTCTTCATAACATTTTTCAAGATTCAACGCTCTCATTTAATGCTAAACTGCAAAGGAATATAAGGCAAGTGAGCATTTAATTCTCATATGCAAGACGTTCCTTTGAAGCAGTGAAATGGGAAACACGGAATTAAATGACTTGAGAATAATTATTTGTTTGGGTAAATCAAAAGTTTCTTCTGAAAGAATTTCAGGTTGTTATGTCATTGAAAAATTGGCTGAGCATGGCATACACTGTTTGCCATGCTCCAGAACAAAAGACGTTATTTATCTGTTACCATAGCAACTAAGAGGTCATATACATGCCTAAGTGACATCACTGAAACATCATGCTGCCAAGGTACTAAGCACAATAGTTGGTAATTCCATAGTTGCTATGGCAAAATATCTATGATATCATCGCACTTATAATTCGAGAGGAGCATGGCATACAATGTATGCCATGCTCCTCTTGAATTATAAGTGAGACACTACCTGAAATTCTTACAATGGAAAAGAGTGATTTTCTCAAGCCCATAATTCATTCTCAAGTAATTTAATTCCGTGTTTCAAGTATTCACTCGTAACACTAAGTGGACCCCAAAGTAGCGCAATACACGGACTGCACTGTATAATGAAAGAAAAAGTCACTGCACTGTATAATGAAAGAAAAAGGCAAATGCAACTGATACCAAGTGTGACTGTTTCCCAGTCCACATAATTTCTGCATGAAGAATGTATACAACGATATGTCACAGGGAACCAAACTGACTATACATAACACTGTGCCAAATACAACATCAACATAATAACTGAGCCACATACTGAGACCAGCAACCAAATCACCATGGCAACCAGAACTCAAGGTCACTCATTCTCAAGGTCACTGGGTTATAATTTTCTCAATAAGTTGCTTTTATATGATGCTCTGTTCACAAACTGCTGTCTTTTTAACATTTCAATGAGGTTTCAAACACATTATGGACAAGATTGTATTAACCCATTGCATTCTGGGTATTTTTGTCGTCTGCTGAAATTGTCGTCTGCATCAAAAATCAAGAATATTTTGACAATATTTTACTAAGTAACTCTTGTAGAAATGATGTCTCGGCAGCAAACAGTTTGGATCTCAGATCAGGCCCCACGTTTGTGGGGCCTGATCTGGATCCAAACTGTTTGCCCAGATACCCCTAAAAGGTTATCCCGAATGGAATGGGTTAAAGCAAGGCATTACAGGCCCTATTCTCTCCCAGTGATGAAAGCTTCCAAAAACAAATCATTATAAAACGTGGTTTGTCCTTCACATTTGACAGTTATATGTCAGGAAACGAAGCTCTAGATATAGTGCCTTATCATTGAAATTGAGGATAATGCGGAGATCATTACTCAACAGGAACATATGTATGATCCTAATGAGGGAACACAACATATGTTTTTATGGAGAAATACTGAAATTCATCCCTTAAATATCGCTGTTAACCTTTCTTACACGGAGTAAATGAGAAACAGGACACACTAGACCCTGAAATACCATCAGTGACTTCTTTTAACCCTTAAAGCGCCAAAAATTAAAATTGTTGAATTGGCAAACAGTTTAGATCAAGATGAGGTGGCTCATAATGAGCCACCTCATCTGAATCCACACTGTCTGCCCTCTAGTGTTCAAATTCTCAATATGAGACATTTTTTGAAATTCTGCAGACGTAAATTTTGTCGTCTGCTTTTTGGAGCAACTCTTTCCATTAAGAATAGACTCTCTAAGTGGTGCTCTTTGTACAACCCATACATTAGTCTCCCTTTGCAAAAATGACTGAACAATGTGCAGGTGAATCCATTTACCTTAACACCAAAATAACTACCATCCCTGAAGTCATGGACTTAAGAAAGAACTTCTCAAGGTCAGTGCACCAAAGGTCAAGGTCACAGATCAGTTTACACTGAGAGAGAGGGAGAGAGAGAGAACAGACATTGGTATGTTGCTAGCTACAAATATATGTGGTACCTCATTGCATATTATTAGAGAACTTCAGTGAAGCAAGGAAGACAAGGAGTTTGCCATTTGTATTATCTTCTGCCCCTATATAAACAGAATAAAGAAAAAAGAAGAACTCTGGATGACCCATATAAAGTTTGCATTTGAAAATTAAGTCTGCGATAATTGTCCATATTTCTTCATAAAAATGTATGTAGTGACCTCTAATTAGAACCCCCTTACAGAAGCAGCTAGAGAGAGGGGTTACATCACAAATTACAGAAATTACAAAATTGTTTGAAGAGTTGTCGTCAAATACAACCCCTATCTCGAAGTCGGAAATAATGCGCCTTTAGACTAGCCTGTGCACCTGTGTCATCATTTCTGGCCTGATGACAAAATGAACAATGTTTCTGACCAGACTGCACTACCGTATACCCGATAATTTTTGCGGAGTTCTATTTTTCAGGGTTTTTCGTGGTCACTTAGAAACTGTGAATATTAAAATCAGGAAATAATTTGCTGTTTCTTACAAAGTATTTTCAGTAGACACAGTGTTCATATATTTTGTTTCTGTTCGCTTCCGTAAATTCTGGTACTTTTCACCCGAGTCAGTTCTTTTATTCACCTGCGGCCCTGCCGCAGGTTAATGGAAGAACTTGCTCAGGTGAAAATGAAGCAATTTGGCTTTTTGCGCATGTTGCTAACAGCGAAAAATAAAAATCGCGAAAATTAATATTTATATTTTTGCCCCAAAACCGCGAAAAATTCGAACCCACAAAAATTACCGCTTATACAGTAATGTGCAGGCTGGTCAGAGACAGCAGACTGCTGTTCATACAAGCACAAACGAATCTTCATCTGTTCGCTACTGATTTAAACGTTACAAGGCAGCAGTCTGAGTACAGAGCTTTTCTACTATGAATTTATGAAACATGATCCAATGAAATATCACTATAGTTTCATGACAATTTGTATGAAATAATTGCTCAAACACATTCTTTTACGAAACACCAAACATGTCAATAACTTTCTCACAAATTTAACATATTATTATTTTCAATCTCGTACAGTCTTTCCCAACATGGCTTAGCTTCAAGCCTATAGGTGACCAAAAAATACTATTACAACATCTCAAATTGACCGAGCTACTGGTATTTTACAGAGTGAAAATCAGGCTTTTGAGGAAGGTACAATACAAGTCTGAGGTAATGTGATTTTTGTTCATCATTTAAAAACTGAAATTTTATAGGGTTAAGAAACTAGTGGGTAAAGGATGAAGCACTACATGATGATTTTTAGCAACAACCACTAGTTTCATCACCCAATAAACTTCAAAATGTGCTATTTTTCAAATTTTACTATTTACACTTTATTTTAAGCCGTATTTGCTTCTTATTATAACTGGTAAATCAAAACCAGAGGGCCAATGGCCCTATATCGCTCACCTGAGCACTGAGGTTATGTTGGAAAAACTAAGTTGCCACTGCAACAAAACAACATGCACAACAGCAATAAAACACACCATTTATGTAAAGGATAATATCACAAACATTTATGCAAAAAATAAGCTTTATCCCCCCTTAATGGCTTCTAAGAAGATCTTTGGCAAAAAAAAATAGCCATCAGAGGAGATGGCAAATCCCCCGACCGAAGACCCCCATGGGCCTTGGTAAAAAGGGTGCACTTAAAAACACATATAATTAATATATTGTTCTGATTGACATTATCTGTTTAACAGATGCATGATTATCTAACACTCAGACTAAAATAGTATGCTTGACTGCTAAAAAGAAGTAATATCTCAAACAGCCGCCATATACATAAATATATAGCATATGATACATTAAACTTTCAAAATGTGTGAATAACTTCTAAAGTACCATACATGTGATGTCTCCCGCATCATCCGAGAGTCTCCCGGAAATGAAGCCCATCTCCCGCGCTCCCGGAAAGTCTTCAGAATCTCCCGGATGCTGAGTTTTTCTATCATAGTTTTTCTGATAGCCCCTTTTCCAACGTCATGCCCTTTTCCCCTGCCAGTAAGGAGATATCCACAGGTGTATTCACAAAATCAAATATGTATTGTTTTGGCTGTGCAATAAACAAACAGACAAACACAGCATGTCTGTTGACATTAATCCCTTTATTCAGGTCACTAATAAACTCACTGACCCGTGAAAACACATGGCTGTGTTTTACACCTGGCTGTGTTTTACCGATGAAATGTGTCCGGGAAGATATGTCACGTGGAAAGGAGCCGATAGGCCTGTTTCACAACTACACAAAATATTAATAAGCATGCGCAATACAGTCTCACTGCTTAGATTCTCTTAGACTCATAGACAGTAGATGCAAAACTCTGTTGAGACTGCACAGAGGTGCAGGCTGATCGGTGTCTTCACTTGTCGCTCACGCCGTAAGGTATTTTTTTGTTCTGTTCTGTTCAATTCTCGTATCGACGTTACCCAAGTGGCTCAACGGTACGTAACCATAGTTGCACACACCTGGCGCCGTGTGTCCGTCCAAGTAAGGTATTTATTTTCCCCCCAAGTGTGCATATTATATCTCGGGAACTTTGATAATTTAAGGTGTAAATCTTACGCATGAAAGTTTTGATATTTCTGTCTGGTGCATGGGTAGTTTTGCGTCAGAAACAGAATTTGAACATTGTTATATACCCTTAACAGTTTTAGTAGCTCTGAGCACCTTTTAACAAAACTTATTTGGTTATGAAAGAACTTAACTAGATATCTGAAATAGAAATTTCAAGGGAGGCAAATCTGTATGTGACATAACAAGTATAAGCTTTTGCAAAAGCTAGACTCTGTTCAAGACAGATACCAAAATAATGATATAAATAATCACAGTACTAGTAATATAATAATAAATAAATAATTATAATAATTAAAGAAAGGAGGTATTGAGGGAAGTGGGTGGGGGGCGACTCAAAAGTTTACTAAACAAATTATACTATAGTTCATGTTTTATTTTAAAATCAGGAAAAAAATACAGTAAACTACGCGAAACGACGCGTCAAAGTTGCCGTCAAAAAGTCTCCCTGATGGAGAACTCAATCTCCCTGAAATGAAATCCAAGTCTCCCACATGGTCATCAGGACCTCATCACATGTATGAAGTACAAGCCCTACAAACCTAATTTCGAGCTCTCTAGTAAGTGAATTTGGACAAAGAATCCAAATCTGGAGAAAATTTTTTTTTTTTTTTTTTTTTTTGGTGGGGTGGGGTGGGTGGGGGGAATGTGGAGGGGTCAGAGAGTTAGGAACACTGATAAGATATCACAGCATGTTCATCAATATTCTAATAGGTATAAGGTTATTAAAATTGTGGAGCAGGCCAGGCTTATACAGATATAGAGCAGAGGCTCAAACAGCAGCTCAAAATACCAAAGGGAAATACCTCACAAAGTATGAATGCTAGAGTTGTCATTCATGTATGAGACAAATCGTCATGACCTGTTCTTCATATCTGAGAAGTATCATGAAAATATTTCAAAAGGTATTCAAGCTATGGAACGGACACCTAAAATCATCAAAGGGAAATAACTCAAAAAGTAAGAAAGCAAGAGTTGTCATTCTTTTTCACGAAACATTGTTATGACCTGTTCTACATATTTGTGAAGTATCATGAAAAAATTTCAAAAGCTAACCAAGTTATAGAGCGGACACAAAATCATACCTAAAACCATCAAGGGGAAATAACTCAAAAAGTAAGAACGCAAGAGTTGTCATTCTTGTTCGCGACACATCATCATGACCTGTTCTACATATCTGTGAAGTATCATGAAAATATTTCAAAAGGTATATGAGTTATAGAGCGGACACGAAATCACACCTAAAATGATCAAGGGGAAATAACTCAAAAAGTAAGAAAGCAAGAGTTGTCACTCTTGTTCGCGACACATCGTCATGGCCTGTTCTACATATCTGTGAAGTATCATGAAAATATTCTAAAAGGTATTCAAGTTATAGAGCGGACACGAATCTGCCAAAAAATCACACCTAAAACCATCAAGGGGAAATAACTCAAAAAGTAAGAAAGCAAGAGTTGTCATTCTTGTTCGTGACACATCGTCATGACCTGTTCTACATATCTGTGAAGTATCATGAAAATATTCCAAAGGGTATTCAAGTCACAGAGCGGACACGAATCTGTCAAAAAACTCACCAAAGGGGAAATAACTCAAAAAGTACAATAGCAAGAGTTACCATTCTTGTACGCGACACATCGCCATGACCTGTTCTACATAACTGTGAAGTATCATGAAAATATTCCATAGGGTATACAAGATATAGAGCGGACAAGAAAATGTTTACGGACGGACGGACGGATGGCGGACGGATGGACGGACGGACGGCAGGCTCATCGCTATATCCCCCGAACCTTTCGGTCGGGGGATAAAAAGGAAAAAATTGAAAATTTGGCCGTTCAGTTGCAATGGCAACCAATCAAAATCAGGCCTTTGGGCAAAATTCATATGATATGGCTGATAGAGGACTACTCTAGAAACATTTCTGTAAAGCTTTTGTAAAAATATCTGCAGTAACACAGAAATAAATACCAGATGTCCACTTTCTCCATTGTAAGTCTATGGAAACTTTAAGTTGCCATAGCAACCAGTTCATATAGGCAAAGATAATATGAAACATAATTTAGGTAGAGGCTAATGTTATTAATATGTATGCTAAGTATTAGCTTTATCCTCCTCGTGGCTTCACTTTTCCCATTATAAGTCAATGGAAACTATAAGTTGCCATAGCAACCAAAGTTCTTATTGGAAGAAAAACAAAATTCATGTAGAGGCTTCTGTCATCAACATGTTTGCACAATATCAGCTCCATCCCCCATATGGCTTCTGAGCAGAAGATTTTTTTCATTTTTTCTTTCTTTTTTTCGAAAATTTACCCTATGTTTTGCCATGGCAACCAACCAAATTCAGCGATTTGGAGAAAATTCATATGGAAAAAAAAGGACTATTCAAGAAACGTTTCTGTAAAAAGAAAATCTAAATAAATGCAGTGAGACAGCAAAAATTGCCGATCTCCATTTTCCCCAATGTTATAAGTCAATAGAAACTCTTAGTTGCCATAGCAACCAAACTGCTGGAGTTATTGCCATGAAAAACAGTAATTCTATAGAAGCTAGTACTAAGGTTCTTTCTGTAAAGTTTGAGCTTTATTGGCCATACAGTTTCTGCAAAGATGATTCTTTAATATTTTTCTATTTTTAACTATTCGGTTGCAATGGCAACCAGCCAAATAGCGCAATTTGCATAAATTTAACAAGGCTGGTTAAAGACTACTCAAGGTACATTTCTATGAAAGTTTTGTCAAAATATCTGCAGTGGCATAGCAATAAATGCAAATTTTCTATTTTGCCATTTTAAGTCAATGGTAACTTTAAGTTCCCATAGCAACCAAACTGCTAGAGCAATTGCCAAGAAAAACAGTCCTTTTATAGAAGCTAGTACTAAGATCCTTTCTGTGAAGTATGAGCTTTATTGATTGCATAGTTTCTGAGGAGATGATTTTTGAATATATTTTCTATTTTTAACCTTTCGGTTGCCATGGCAACCAGCCAAATTGTGCAATCTACATAAATTTCATGTGGTTGATAAAGGACTACTCAAAGAACATTTCTGTAAAAGTTTTGTCAAAATATCTGCAGTGACATAGCAATAAATGCAAATTTTCAATTTTCCCCATACAAGTCAATGGAAACTTTAAGTTGCCATAGCAACCAAAGTTCTGAGGCAATTTGGATAAAAAACAGTATTATTGGTTCCCCCTGCCTATAGATGCCATATATGAAATTTGGTAACAATGGGCCTTGTAGTTTCAGAGGAGATGTCGTTTGAAAATGTTGACGGACGACGTACGACGGACGACGGACGGACGGACGACGGATGCCTGCCTATACTATAAGCTCACCTGTGAGCCTTCGGCTCAGGTGAGCTAATAAAATGCAAAACTGTTAATAAATTTTCTTTATAAGTATGCATAATTTTGTTTTTGTCTTCACAGCCAAAATAACATGAGCCACAACACGAGAAAACCAACAAAGTTGTTGTGCGCCCAGTGCAGACTCAGATCAGCCTGGGCATCTGCCCAGTCTGATCAGGCTCTTCCCTAAGGACTTAAAGAGAAGCTAAGGGTCTAAGCTACCTCCATGCAGACAGCGAATATTCTGATCAGTCTGGGTGGATGCCCAGGCTGATCCGAGTCTGTGCTGGGCACACAACCACTTTGTTGGTTTTTTTCTTGTTGTGGCTCAGTCATATAAACATAATTCAAACATTATGACAGCAAGCCAACAGTTCTAACAGTTATCACTACATCAGTTTAATCCATGACATGCACAACAACTTTTGTTCAGCAGGAGTATTTGGTGATATGTATGGATAATTTTTGTTACAGCTGCATAAAAATATATATGTTGTGAGCCCTAATCTGAATTACCTTATCAAGGCAGTTCAGATAAGGAGTCACAATATATGATTTCAAGGAGAAATACAGAAAATTATCCCATAAATTTTATCATACACTCCCTCTTATCTAGAGCTTTGTTGTATGTACCATACATGTATATATCATGCAGAGCTCTAGATAAGAGGGGTATTTGATTATAATTGAGGGATAATTTTCTCTATTTCTCATTGAAACCATATGTTGTGACCCCTCATCTGAACCGTCTCGTCGAGACGGTTCAGATGAGGGGTCATAATATACGTTTTTATCCAGAATTAACAAAAATTATCACTAATTATCACCAAATACTCCCTCTTATCTAGGGCTCTGATATATGGGCTGACATATATCAGATACTTGCTGTGTATATTATCCAGAAATTTCCCTTAACACCTCACACAACATCCAACATTTTGCATACACTGACATTCAGAACTTAACAGTCAATATGAGATCTTAAGATTCAGCGGGGAAAAAAACACATTATTAACCTTTTATTCCATAAACATTTTATTTGCATTCAATACATGCCATTCACTCTTTAATCCAATCATGCTTGGGATTTATCAATTAATGCAATATTTAATCCTGACCGAAAACATGGGTACAAAGTAACAAGTATTCCATAATAAATTCTCGATTTTCATCATACCAATACATTTTCCCTTTTAGCACATCTGATCTCACTGCTGAAAATAGCCAGCGCCATCAGCTGGTCATAGCACTGGTCACATGACTACCTAGTCATTGAATGTCATCACATGACTACCTTGTCATGAGACATCACTGTCCATGTGACACTTCTTTTAAATCCAATCAGAATTTTATACAGGCAAACTGCCATTTTACACAAATGGGACAAATTTTATGAAGCACAAGAATTATTTTCAATAATCCAATTTGTTCACATACACTGTACACACTACACAATGTATTGCATCAACAGAAATATCAGTTTTAAATGCAATATTTGAATATTCAACAGCGACAAAGTGAGTTTGCCTCTGTTCAGTAAACACAGATGAACTATATAAACCACACACATAGCTATTTTTAGAATATGATGTCACTGAGATATATTTAGAATATGACCTCATATAATGTTGCCTTTTTGTCTCCCGAGCCTGTTACAATATATTTGTCGTCTGTTGAAATGTCACAACTTAGCACTGATGATGACTCTTTTGACTGAAAATTAAGAAAGAATAAATTTATAAACAAAAACTTTAAAGGTAGGTTCCTGTACTTTGGAATGCATCATAATTTTGATGATCTTTCATCCAAGTTGTTGGAAAGCACTTATAAAAAGAGAATGAATAAGTTTCACTAAAATGTGTAATTCAAAGATGGTTTAGAAAAGTTGTTTTGAAAGGGATTTTCTAACTCTGCTTCGCACACCAGTTAGAACTATATTTAGTTCACGCCAAAAATAGATAACACAACTGACGTCATGCTGCATTGCATTTTTGGGTTAGTTTTAACCCATTCGCCATGCAAGGACCTCTAGGAGAGCTCACGGCAAGGGAAAATTGACCTTTGGAGAATGGCATTAGAAATCGCACACTTATAGACATTATTAACATAGTTATTTTTAGAATTGGAATTCCAACGAAAGAAAATAAAGCAAAAGGGAAAACGACTATTTTCTTCAACCTCTGACAATTTTGTGAGTAGCAACAAATTCAGAAAAATAAGAGAATTCAATACTACTCAGAAAAAGACGAAATTATTTTGTGAACATAATTGTCATTGCTAGTCCAGGAACCTACCTTTAAATGATAAACTCGTTAAAAGCTTAACCCTTAAACTGCCCAAACTGAAAGAGCTCATTTGCAAACAGCATATAACCAGATGAGGAAGCTCTTTATGAGCCACCTCAACTGGATCTACACTGTTTGCCCTCTAGTCTTGAAGTTCTCTATAAGATACAGCTGAAACAATTTTTGAAATTTTGCTGACATAAATTTGTTGTCTCCTTTTTTTTGGCAATTTAAGTTTTAATGTATTTAATTTTGATCCTGAAAACTATTCATGTTTTCAAATCATATACATGTATGTTTGCTATAACTTGAAAAAATATTGTTTAAACCAAATATACTCCTCGCCAAAAGTTTAGCATAATTGATGACACAAACTAAGTACTGTAGCAGATATAACTGATTCACCGGATTTCTGATATGTCAAAAAGTTTGTCATCATCGTTCTTATCTGATGACAGAAGGTTAAGAAAATATGCTGAGGCACTGGAATTTCGGAACTCAGCAGTTGTTTGGATACTCAGTGCCAAAAGCTAAGACCCCTGTAATTCAATGACAATTTTCTACCATTTTAAAAATTGTGTCCAAAACATCACCAAATTTAACTTCATCTTCACCAAACTAGCATAGTCTATAGTCAAAACATTAAATTGTAATGTGCTACGTACATTAATCGTGGTCATGCCATTTCAAACTCGGACATTAGAGGCAAGCTTGTCAAAACTTGTTTCCAAAATGACCAACAGTGCAATTTTCCTATAGATTCTTATCATTTTTGACTTACCGAAAGTTGGTAGTCTTTGATACTAGAACTGAAAACTTTTTATGAAACTCATAAGTAACATGGTCTTTTATCCGACGTAGCACGAATTTTATAAAGCACAACCTTAATTATGTGCAGACATTAGAATTTTAACAAGAGCTGTCGCCTGACAGCATAGCTCGCCTGAATAGGTGCTTGCCCATCACACAGTCGCTATGGTGGTGTGGACTGCTATGGACTTCAGGCAAGCATGTACATAATGACAACACATTTATAAACAAAAGCTATCTCAGAAATGTCTTAAAAAAAAAAAAATCCACATGAAATTTCAAAGTCCATGAGCTTTAGGTCAAAGAACTAAGGGGTAGAGGGGAGGAGGGCAGGGCTAGGATGTATCAAAGCCTTTAACCGTTATCTAACATCAGTCCAAGCATTAGTATCAACTGAGTCCATTGTGGCACTGTGAAATTATGTCTTCATTAAAATTATGTCTTCATTAATACAAGAGGCCCAAATGGGCCTGATATCGCTCACCTGGCTTTTGTATCTGAATGGTCCCCATTCTGATACAAAATTGGTCCAATTCCAGAGATTTTCTCAATTTCACATTTTGCTACTTTTAGTAACAGAGGCCAACTTGTCTGGTCTTTATATATTTACTTTTGAAACACCTTAAGGCAAGAATCATTTTGCCACAAATTTCATCAAAATCCATTCAGGGGTTACTGAGATATTGTCAGTTTCATGTTTTGTGCTATTTTTAGTAACGGCAGATGGCGGCCATCTTAGAATGCCAAAATGCAAAAAATTGAAAAGCTTTCATGCAAGGACCATTTTGACACAAAATTGGTCCAGATCCATTGTAATTTTCTAATTTTCAAATTTTGATATTTTAAGTAACAGAGGCAAACTTGACGGGTCAATATTTGTTAATTTGTGAAACACATCAAAGCAAGAATCATTTTGCCACAAATTTCGTCTCAATCGCTTCAGTGGTAAATAAGATGTTGTCATTTTCATGTTTTGTGCTATTTTTAGTAACGGCAGATGGCGGCCATCTTGGAATGCCAAAATGCAGAAAATCGAAAAAGCTTAATGAAATGATCATTCTGACAGAAAATTAGTCCAATTCCACTGAGATTTTCTTATTTTCACATTTTTCTATTTTTAGTAATAAAGGCCATTATGACTTGTCTATATTTAGTTACTTTTGAAACATCTCAGTGCAAAAATCATTTTGACACAAATTTCGTCAAAATCTATTCAGCGGTTACTGAGATATTGTCATTTTCATGTTTTGTGCTATTTTTAGTAACGGCAGGTGGTGGCCATCTTGGAATGCCAAATTGCAATTAATCGAAATGGCTTCATGTAAGGAACATTCTGACACAAAATTGGTCCAATTCCATTCAAGGGTTCTTGAGTAATTGTCATTTTATGTTTGTGCTATTTTTAGTAACGGCAGATGTCGGCCATCTTGGAAGCCAAATTGCAATTAATCGAAACGGCTTCATGCAAGGAACATTCTGACACAAAATTGGTCGAATTCCATTCAAGGGTTCTTGAGTAATTGTCATTTTTATGATTGTGCTATTTTTAGTAACGGCAGATGTCGGCCATCTTGGAAAGCCAAATTGTAATTAATCGAAACAGCTTCATGCAAGGAACATTCTGGCACAAAATTGGTCGAATTCCATTCAAGAGTTCTTGAGTAATTGTCATTTTTATGTTTGTGCTATTTTTAGTAACGGCCCCCATGGTGGCCATCTTGGAAAGTCAACTGGCATAAAATTGAAATAATTCCTTTCAAGGACCATTTCTGACCAAATCTGACCACAATCGATTGCGTTTTCTTGAGATACTGACATTTGAGCAAAATCGGTCTTGTAAACGCTAAGTAGGTCACTGTGACCTAATTCCGCTATAGATTTTTTTCATTTCTACAATTTTTAATCCCAAGGTCCCAATAATGTTCCACGCAAACTTTAGGCCAAATATACCAAATGGTTCTGGAGAAGAAGTTGATTTTGTTGTTTTTGCTATTTTTAGTAATGGCGGCCATCTTGGATTCTTGACCTGACCCAATTTTACAATTTTGAAACCCTGCAGTCTGGTCATGCTCCATGTAAAATTTGAAACCCATGGGTGCAGTGGTTTTAGAGAAGAAGTTGTTTGAAATCGTTTGAATATGTCGTTTTTGGACATTGGCATTTGAGCAAAATTACACTCGTACACAGAAAGTAGGTCACTGTGACAAAACTCCGCTACAGAATTTTTTCATTTTTAAAATTTTGAATACCAAGGTTTCATTGATGTTCCATGCCAAAATTCAGACAAATATACCCAGTGGTTCTGGAGAAGAAGTTTATTTTGTTGTTTTTGCTATTTTTAGTAACGGCGGCCATCTTGGATTTTCAACCTGACCCAATTTTACAATTCTGAGACCCTGGAGTCAGGTCATGCTCCATGTGAAATTTGAGAACCATGGGACCAGTAATTTTACAGAAGAAGATGTTTGAATATTTGTTTTCAGGTGTTGACGGACGACGCACGGACGCACGACGCACGACGCACGCCGGACGCTTTGGTATGACAATAGCTCACTATGGCCCTTCGGGCCAGGTGAGCTAATAAAACTAATCAAAATCTTTAAGACAAAACTCAAAGTCCATGACCTTGACATCAAGGTCATCCAGTCGGGTAAGTATATAGTGTTTTGTAAAAACTCAAAAAAGTGTCTAACATCAGTTCAAGTGTAAACTAAATCTCTGCCAAGCATTATGACTCAGTACGCGATTAGAAAACTTTAATAAGACCAAATTTCCTAAGTCCCTGACCTTGACATCAAGGTCACCGAGCAGGGCTGGGGTAGTACTCTGTAAAACTTTGGACTAATATCTAACTACAGTGCAAATATAAAAAGAATTCATCTATGGTTTCAGGAGATATGTGTCATTAAAAAACTTTAACCAAAACATCCAATCAATAAAAAGACAAGTTTCTAAGTCCATGACCTTGACATCAAGGTCACTAAGGGAGGGGGGGGGGGGGGGGGGGGGGTAGTACCTTGGAAAACTTTAGACCAATATCTAACTACAGTGCAAGTATCAAAGGAATCCATCGATGGGTTAAGGAGATACTGGGCTTTAGAAAACTTTAACAAAACATCCAGTCCCAAAAAACTCCCAATTTTCTAAGTCCATGACCTTGCAATCAAGGTCAAGGAGTGGGGTGGGGGTGGTACCATGTTAAACCTTGGACCAATATCTAACTACAGTGCAAGTATCAAAAGAATCCATCCATGGGTTAGGGAGATATAGGTCTTTAAAAAAACTTTAACCAAAACATCCAATCCGGACACCGACGCTGACGCGGACGCTGACGCGGACGCCGTGGTGACAACAATAGCTCTTCCTGAACTTTCATTCAGGCGAGCTAAAAATTGTGTTTTATTAGAAAATGCCTTACAATTATACACGCCGAAATTCTTGAAAATGATATGTGTGGATCAAAATGTCAACAGACATATGCCTATGTACAATGTCTTTCAAAGACAAAATATTATATCGCTATTTAGTATTTTGCAGTTGTTCTGCAGGATGTGTAACAGAATTAGCGGCAAAATGAAATATGCTAAATTTTTGTCGAGGAGTATAGATGAAATATGATCCTATAATACAATCATATGAAAGTGATTATTGTATACCGCAGAGCTCTAGATAAGAGGGGTATTTGATGATAATTGAGGGATAATTTTCTTTATTTCTCATTGAAACCATATGTTGTGCCCCCTCATCTGAACCGTCTCATCGAGACAGTTCAGATGAGGGGTCACAACATACGTTTTTATCCTGAATTAACAAAAATTATCCATAATTATCACCAAATACTCCCTCTTATCTAGGGCTGTGATAATACCTTTGTTTATTATTGTATAATTTGAAATGAAATTTCTTTCATACTTCAAGGATTTATTCATTTTACCTACAGTCAACTCTCGATATCTCAAATACTGATATCTCAAAGTACCTCTGATATCAAAGAACATAGTTTGGACATATTCCATATTTTTATTAAAATTTCAACTCCTGTTACCTCAAACTACTGATATCTCAAAGTAAATTTTCTGAGACCAGAAAATTTACTTTGAAATATCAGTAGTTTGGGATGAGCTTCAACTTTGAGATATTGAGAGTTGACTGTATGTTACAACTAACACCAGAATGTTTTATTTTCAGATGTCATCTGATATAATGCCAAATTCTGTCACTATAAATCTAAAAATTGTAAGCCGAAAAAATTGCGACAGAAACACTGTTTCCAGAGGAGTACTTGATGATGATTAAGGATAATTTTTCTTATTTTTCAATGAAACCATATGTTGTGACCCCTCATCTGAACTGTCTCGTCGAGACGGTTCAGATGAGGGGTCACAACATAGGTTTTTTTATACAGAATTAAAAAAAATTATCTCTTATTATCACCAAATACTCCCCCTTATCTACAGCTCTGCTGTTTCCCTGATGAGAACGATCCATTTAGATAAATGGATACACTTTCAAGGAATGAGACTCAACCACTTTTTTTGTGGCTCTCTTCTGAATGGGAGGTAACTCTTCTAGAAAAAAGAATTTGTTCTTGAGAAGCAAAAATTCTTTCCTCGTAAGAGCAGACCCCATTTTGAGAAAGAGCTATGTTGTCCAGCGAAGCAAACAGGAAGTCTCAAGACTTCTTTCCCTTTGTAAAAATGGTGAAAAAAAAACCCACAGATGTGTTCTTATACACCTTACTGTATACATACCTGGAATATACTGGCACCATATGGCGTCCTCCACGCATTCAGTAGGTTATCTTTTCCGGTGCTGACAAACCATTTGCCACAATAGGCAAATTTGAGAGAGAGAACACAGCTTTCATGAAGATGGAGTTGATATTTGTCGGGCTTTGTGTGGTGTAATACCTCAACATTACTACTCTCCATGCTGAAGAAAAATTAAAATGTAACTATTACAATTACTGTATTAATCCCATTAAATGCCCTGGGGGTGATGCATTTTATGGAAGGGGGCGTTATTTACAGCCTAAATTGTAGTAGCTCAGCCACTGCCAAAATACTAATAATAAACGGTATTTAGGTGAAATGGTACACTTTCTAAGGAAGTAAATCTATTTTTTTTGCTTCCCTTTCAGTAGGGATGGGGGTCTACTCTAAAGGAACTTGCTCCTCTAGGAACAAAGTCCTTCCTTTAAAAGTAGACCCCATTTCAAAGAGCTACTTCATCCAGAGAAGCAAACAGGAGTTCATGCAAATGCATATATCATTATTTTCGGAAAAGAGGATGAGGGAAGGGTGGTTATTAGAGCAGGGGCATTTATCAGGATTAATATGATACTAATCTTAAGTCAACCAAAGTAAAATGAATCAATCAAGAAGCACTGATATTTGCAATCTGAAGAGTATAATACTATTTTTTTGAGAGGTCTTGAAAAGATGGCTGTTTCCGGCAAAATCATTACATGTCTCTGCTACAGAGCAACCGGTTTTGTTGGACCAGCATGTTACTAGCTGATCAGTGTAATTAATCTTATTTTACAATAGTTCATATTCAAAGCACAACCAAATAACCTGTTAGTACAGAGGTTTTTTAACTGGCAGGTGTTGTCAGTGATTTAGATTCCAGAATATTTTTAGGGGGACAGCTGACAACACAAAGTGGTCTGTTTTTGAAACAAAAACAGATGTGTCCCCCTACCACTCCCTCCCCATCCCCTCATGAAAAATCTAGGTAAATTATGGTTCTTATTCTCTGAACATCAACTGACAATGATTTGTATTTGTACCAAGTTCCCACGGGACCCACGAAAATTGGCAGCTTAAGACAGGTGACCCCTTAATACAGGTTCATTTGCACTGTGTTTTGGTCAAAGGGAACCCCCCAAAAAGGCCGCTAAAGACAGGTGATCCCTTAATACAGTGACCCTTTAAGACAGGTTGGACTGTATTAGTCAGTGTGTGGAAATGTAATTAACTTTACGTGCAAATTATGACGTCACCTTCATTTCACTTTTCGTGACGTCAACGTCGCACCTCCACAAGGCTCAAAATGCCAGGCACTGTCACATAAACACAAACTAAATCGGAAAGAATGTGAATAATTTAAAATTGGAGCACTTACCCAACAGCCAACCACTCGCCAGTCGGACAGTAACCCAGGGAGAAAATCTGTGATGTAAAGTCATGTTGCTGGAGTTGTCTACCCTGCAATTCAAATCATAATCTTTCATGAATTTAAAGTTTTCCCACAGAGCATGTAGCAAACAGTGTTGAAAATTTAAAATAAGTCACCCTGTTACCGTCATGGCATGCGAATTTGTGCCAAGTTAATGCTGAATCGAAAGATCTACTGTTGATGTCCATCTCAAAATGGTCTTTCAGAACACCATTATAATTTTGCATTTCATTCCTTATAATTTTAGAATCCAAATGAGCTGCGTCACGACAAAACCAACTAAGTAGCAAGCAGCATGAGCACCACACGAACACTCAGATCAGCCTGGCCATCTGCCAGGTCTGATCAGTCCTCACTGTGCAGTGGAAGGGTGTGCAGTGGAAGGGTAGTAAGGGTCTAAGCTGGCTCTACCCAGACAGTGATGACTGATCAGACTGGGCTGATGACCAGACTGACCTGAGTCTTCACTGGGGTGCACATGCCACTTTGTTGGTTTTGTCATGTCGCTGCTCAAATAATTTTTCCCTACCGTTAACTTATGGCAAGTTAACATAGACAGACGTGAATATTTACTCATTGTGGCTTGCCCATCGTGAATAATGGAGTGTATATTGTACAAGAAACCAACCTCTCTAAGATCCCATGACCGTACAGTGTTATCCAGCCCTCCCGTCCACAGTTTTGTGCCGTCGGGTGAAATATCAATACAACTAGCACCGTCTGTATGACCTTGGAACTGTCTGACTAGTGTTTGGTTGTGAAGATCCCAGACGGCGATGTTTCCGTCGCTACAGCAGCTGAAACAGACCTTCGAGTCGGGACTAATAGCGAGGGCGTAACATGCCGGTGCACTAGAGGTCAGTTCTGCTTTAATACGTGGAGTCGGCTGTAAAAGATAATCAGAACAAAGTTTATTTTGAGATCACAGTGAAGAACAAGAATTCCGCGGAATGCGGTGTCTCGCCTGCTAGCGCTTTGTCACAAAACAGAGCTAAATCAACAAAGATGTATGCATGAACCAAGTTTCTTGGCTCTAGCCCTAGTTTCTGAGAAACAGACCTAAACGTGAAAACTTGACAAAAAATTGCAAAGTCAGTCAACCGTAAAATGTTGGTAAAGATTCAATACTGATGATGACTTTGAGCTCTTCTCTTCCAGATGAAGGTATGACCCAAGTTCCATGGCTCTAGCCCTTATAGCTTCTGAGAAACAGACCTAAATGCGAAAACTAGACGAAAAATTGCAAAGTCAGTCAACCATAAAATGTAGGTCAAGACTCAATATTGATGATGAATTTGAGATCTGCTCTTCCAGATGTATGCATGAACCAAGTTTCATGGCTCTAGCCCTTATAGTTCCGGAGAAAATGACCTAAAAGCAAAAACCTGATGAAAAATTGCAAAGTCAGTCAACCGTAAAATGTAGGTCAAGACTCAGTATTGATGATGACTTTGAGCTCTACTCTTCCAGATGTATGCATGAACCAAGTTTCATGGCTCTAGCCATTATAGTTCCTGAGAAAATGACCTAAACGCAAAAACCCGATGAAAAATTGCAAAGTCAGTCAACCGTAAAATGTAGGTCAAGACTCAGTATTGATGATGACTTTGAGCTCTACTCTTCCAGATGTATGCATGAACCAAGTTTCATGGCTCTAGCCATTATAGTTCCTGAGAAAATGACCTAAACGCAAAAACCCGATGAAAAATTGCAAAGTCAGTCAACCGTAAAATGTAGGTCAAGACTCAGTATTGATGATGGCTTTGAGATCTACTCTTCCAGATGTATGCATGAATCAAGTTTCATGGCTCTAGCCCTTATAGTTTCTGAGAAACTGACCTAAACGCAAAAACCCGATGAAAGTTTACGCCGCCGACGCCGCCGCCGACGACACCGGAAAAGCAATACCTATGTCTCGCCTCTGCTTCGCAGGCGAGACAATTGTCATTGTTATGATGAGCCATCTGGCTAGAATGAATAAAAGCCAGTGCTCTAGATAAGAATGGAAAACAGGGATAATTTACCTTATCTTCTCATAAAAAATACACTGTGACCCCTTAATAACGGGTCACAACGTATGTTTTTTATTGAGAAATAAGAAAACTTATCTCCAAATTATACTATCGGTAGTTACCCCTTCTTAGCTAGAGCTCTGAAAGCTATGGTTTTCCATCACACATCATCCTTGGGTCCTGTGGTGCCATCATGTGGCAAATATATAAGTATGTTATGGTTTACCACCTTGATTTCTTTTGAAATGAAAGGTAAGCCATCACAAATTTGCATGATGGATACCCGAAAGCCTTCACACCGATAAGTTCTGTTCATTCTCCAAAGAAAACTATATGTACAGTAAGGCTCCTCACCAGAAGTACATAATTATAATATGAGCTGCGACATGAGAAAAACAACAAAGTGGTTGTGCCCCCAACATAGACTCAGATCAGCCTTGGCATCCGCCCGGTCTGATCAGTCTTCACTGTCCGTATGGAGGTAGCTTAAACCCTTAGCTACCCTTTAAGCGCTTAGTGAAGAGTCTGATCAGACTGGGCAGATGCCCAGGCTGATCTGAGTCTGCACTGGGCGCACAACCACTTTGTTGGTTTTCTCGTGTCGTGGCTCATATAAGACAGTTCTAATGCATGGCCATAAAAACTCCACCTCCTTTTTTCTACTTTTAAAAAGAAGGCAGACACCTACCGCAGCTAGATCCCATATTGACAAGGTACTGGCCTCTCCCCCTACCACCAGAGTTCTGCCATCTTGTAATAATTTGATGGAGCGTATGTAGTTATCTCTTTGCTGCAAATACAAGCAAGTTAATATATTACTGATAGGTTGCTGAACATTCAAACTAACTATTAAGAACATAACCTTTGGCAGATATGTGCTGACTCCACTCTGAAGAAATATTGTTTATAAGGAGACATGAATGAGAATTTTAGTCACAAAGCTACCATATTTCTTCGGGTATAAAACAGGAGTTTCCCTTCCTAAACAATTCCAAAAACCTAGATCCATCTCATAAGATGGATCTAGATTTTTGGAATTGTTTTGGAAGAGAGAAACCAAACAGCCACATTACGCAACACTGTTTTACATATGAGCCGCTTCACGGCAAAACAAACTGACACGTGCACCCAGCGAAGACTCAGATCAGCCTGGGTGGCCGCCTAGTCTGGTCAGAGTCTTTGCTTTGCACTTAAAAGGTAGCTAAGTGTCTAAGCTAGCTCCATGCGGACAGTGAATACTCTGATCAGACCGGGCGGATGCCCAGGCTGATAAGAGTCTTCGCTGGGCGCACATGCCACTTCGCTGGTTTTGTCGTGATGCGGCTCATATTTGGGCTTTTTTTTTGGAGAAAGAAAGCTGCATTGTATAGCCAAATAAATATGGTATGATTATGAATTTCAAACAACAGCCGTTCAGCACTATACAGTAGAACTTCAACAGCTCAGACAGCTTTGGGAACACAAAAATTAGTTCCAGCATAAGGTAGTTCCAGCCATTCGGGGCTAGTTTCTATACAAACTGATCTCTTGGGACTCAAGCACAAGTTCTAGTCAGGTAGGATAAATGAGCCATCAGAATTCAAGCCATTGTAGTTCTACCCTAAATGTTATTATGGGAGAATTGCAATGTCAGCTTCATGTGTGAGTATTTATTTTATTCGCGATAATAATTTCACCAGCTTCATTGACCACCTGGACTACAAGGTCCAACAGATATGTCACATTACAGATTATTGCAGGTACCATAAGAATTCTAAATATTGGGACATATACATCTGAGAAAACAGTGCGGACACAGATCAGACTGCAGTCTGATCAGGGTTTACACTGTAAACCATTCTGCATCCTTTAGGCACATCAGTGTGTTAAAAATTCAAGCTGTTCAGTTTTTAGGATAGTTGCTGTAATTGTTTTAAGTGTCCCAACATTTAGAACTTTTATGGTATGTGGGTGTTAATCAGAATAAGGCGTAGCTTAATCAGAATATTATGCTGACATGCTTTGTGAAGACTACAGCATATTTGTCATTTAATTTACTGAAGTATAATTGGAAATTCCCACCAGAAACTCTTTGTGGTAACGCTATTGTTACCATGCATATTTCCTTATCTCTCACTCCCTACATCCCTTCCTACTTTATGGGGATCCAACTTACCAGACAATCTAACTGTGAGATAGGACTCTTGTTACCAGGTTGACTGATATCCCAAACTTTAACACAGCCCTGAAATAGGAACACAAATTTTAGTCTTCAGCATTTCGCCAGTTAATCCATTCCATTCGGGATACCCATTTAGGGGTATCTGGGCAAACAGTTTAGATCCAGATGAGGCCCCACAAACGTGGGGCCTGATCCACAAACGTGGGGCCTGTTCTGAGATACAAACTGTTTGCTGCCTAGACATCATTTCTACAAGAGTTAGACCAATATTGTCAAAATATTCTTGATTTTGATGCAGATGACAATTTCAGCAGACGACAAAAAATACCCAGAATGCAATGGGTTAATCTGCTATAAAGTAGCAGCTTCTACATAGGCTGATATGCAAGTCTGTCTAAATGCAGAGGATTAACTTGTATAAGAATTAAACATCTAACTTCTTTCTCTAAAATGCAACGCTGAAAATGGTGAATTAATTCCCTTGAACAAGATTTTCTCCGTAACTCCACAGAATGACTGAGCTCGTTGGCAATATTTATGGTATTGCATTATCTCCCTTGCACTATCTGATTTCAGAGTCAGTGCTTAAAGAAATTATTCATGGACTTTTTGTCTGAAAATATTTCTGCTAATAATGAGTGCATATTTGTTCCAGTACTTGGTGTTATATATTTACAACTTAAACACTGCAGTGAACTACCAACAAACCTTACAAGAGTATGTATATTTGCAAACAATTAGACAAAAAATTCTGTTCAATAGTCATTTAGACATTATAGCCTCTCACTTAGAATATTCTGACAGCGGGCTAAAACATTTGTTTTATCGACTTACTTCCAGTCCCTCATTAGGGATGAATGAGTGAGGCAGTTCCAATAACAGTGCTGCCGATAAAAAAGCAATACCTGTATCTCATTATTGCTAGTCTTATTGGAGACAAAAACTCCTACCTTTCCACCAGTGTATACATGACGAGTTGGATTACTAATCGTGACTGCACATACAACTTCTCCGTGATTTAGCGTATTAATCTGTCGAGCATGCCGAGGTATACCGGGACCAATCAAAGCATCTGGTGGAAAGGGAACCGGCTGCATCTGTCCGTCTGCACTGACATGGAATGAATATGCTCTGGAAAAAGATTTTAACATAACAAGAATAAATGGTGGGTTTTAAATGACAATTCCCATAAATATTTGATTTCTTAATGAAAACATACAACTGAAAAGTACCATAGAGCATGTGCAAACAGAGATGACTTAAACCAGCCTGTGTATCTGCGCAACCTGATTAAAGTCATCCATATTTTCATGTAAAGTATTTGAACGTTGAGGAATCTAAAACATGAATGAAGACTTAATTTTTTTTCTAATGATACAGATTGTTTCTATGACCCTTGCTTAGAAATGCCTCAAGGAGGTAGTTCTAACGAGCAGTTGCAACATATGAGCCATGACTCGACAACCCAACAAAGTAGCATGTGCACTCAGCAAAGCTTCAGATCAGCATGCTGATCTGAGCCTTCACTGGGTACACATGCCACTTTGTTGATTCTGTCGTGTTGCAGCTCATATATATTCATGAAGTACTGAGAAATATCATCTAATTCTGATTAAGACAACATGATAAGTATTAGCAAAGTTATCTACCCTATAAATCTATCTACAACAAGTATAAACTTTCACAAAAAGCTTGCCTCACCCTTGGCAACAAATTATACTCAGCTGAGGTGGCTCATAATGAGCCGCCTCATCTGTATTTACACTGTTTGCCCTCTAGACTTTCATTTCTTAATACTATACAGATTGATGGATGACTTTATGATTTTACGTCCTTTTGAACAGTATTTCAGTCATATCAGGATAATGGAAGGGTGATAATGAAAGGCTGTATGCAGTGGCTTGAATCAAATGGTTTTAGGTATTCTTTAAATTTTCAGTGTCAAGTTTTGTCCCCTGTATTGTTTACGCAAAGTTCTTGAAAATAGCAGCAAGGCCTAACACTTACGGTTTTCCACCTGGAATGGTACTACTAATACATGGTCGCATGACACTGTGAGAATTTGGGTCAAACCCAACCTGCAAAAAACAACAATTTTGTAATTTAATGAAATGTTTATATATAAGCCGCAATAAGACAAAATCAACAAAGTGGCATATGTGTGCAGCTGCCCATTCTGACCAGAGTTTTTGCTGGGCACTTAAAAGGTAGCTAAGCGTCTAAGCTAGCTCCATGCGGACATTTTACAGATCTTCTTTTCACAATGATACTGGGCAAATTTTCTTCTATCTAGAACATTTAGACACTGAAAATACACTCACCGTATTAAGCATGGTTTTTGCATTTTTCTATTACTTCACCAGAAGGCAGCATGTACAGTCTTTTGCAAAACTGAACCCATCAGCAAGTGGACTACTTAGTGCTCTTTACAAACAAGTTAAATCGGATTGCAACTTTATATGTAATAACTAGAACAAGCGACCATGTTTTACAAGAGGGGTCTACCTTTCCTCATGTACAACCATAACAGCATTCCTTTTAAACATTTACGACAATCTGCACAACAAAACAGAAATCTTGACATTATCATTGACGAAAGTCATGTATGACATCATACATATCTGGAAATTTTGCATTTAATCACATCTTCTTGTCGAAGTAGATATGCAGTAAAGCTTTACTAGACACAGTTTTGCACAAATTCTGTAATAGATTTAAGATGGCCGAATCATTCGAAAGCTATTCGGCCGATTTATAATTGTTACATATTGTCGCAAATTTTTTACGTTATCCAATCACGTCTTGTTAAATTTGTCAGTGCATTAGAATTATGCTTGAAGAATCAGTGACAATTTTTGTTGTAAAAAGCTCTATATATTATCCCATTCCATCCGGGATACCGGTTTAGGGGTATCTGGGCAAACAGTTTGGATCCAGATCAGGCCCCACAAACGTGGGGCCTGATCAGAATTCCAAACTGTTTGCTGCCTAGACATCATTTCTACAAGAGTTTCTTAGGCCAATATTGTCAAAATATTCTTGATTTTTGATGCAGACGACAATTTCAGCAGACAACAAAAAATACCCAGACTGAACAAATTAAAGTACATACCATCGGTCCCCTGTGATAATTGCTGAGGGCGTTAGGTGAGATATTGTTCATATGACCACCGCTGGCATAGCTTGCTGGGCTGAGGTCGGATGGCATGTTATGGGCAGATGTCGGCATAAATGGATAACCTGCTCAGGAAAAATCTACATTTATCATACATCCTGTCATTTAGGTTAAACCCATAAAATGCCCAAAAATCAAAAATATTGAATTTGCAAACAGGGTAGATCTATTTGAGGCAGCTCATAATAAGCCACCTCAACTGGATCTACACTGTTTACCCTCAAGTCTTTGAATTCTCAATATGATATAGCTTGCATCAAACATTTTTTGAAATTTTGCAGACATAAAATTTGTCGTCTGCTTTTTTGTGTTTTGAGGGTTATGTAACCACTTCTTTTTACAACTTTAGCCCTGTGCAGCTTTTTCTTTTTAGATTTTGCAGATGTAACTTGGTCGTCTGCTATTTTGGCGTTTTGAGTGCTATGTAACCTGCTTATTATTACAACTTTAGCCCTGTGCAGCTATAGGTCAGGAAAAACATTGTGTTACTAAAACACTGCAAACTTAAATTCCACAGAATGACCCCAATTATAAGGGGCTATTCAAACTCAACCCTTAATGCGCAAAAAGCAGACGACAAAATTTACGTTTGCAGAAATTTAAAAAAATGTTTTGTCCAAGTTATATCATATTGAGAATTCAAAGACTATAGGGCAAACAGTGTGGATCCAGATGAGGTGGCTCATTATGAGCCACCACATCTGGATCTACACTGTTTTTCATTTTTGGCGATGTAAGGGTTAAACAAACCACAAATATGCAGTAATGAATAAGAACCTAGAATTATGCATTCAAATATAGCCAAAATGAATACATATCGTACTGCAGTGCAGTGCAGTGCACCACATTCATATTACATCTGATATTTCCGTAACCACAATAAAAGAAAACCTTTACTTGCTTACATATAGGGCAAATAACATGCTACATTTAACCTAAATATTGTGTTGGACAGATATACCTGAGCAGACAGTGCAGACCCAGATCAGATTGCTCATAAAGAGTTTTACTTTAAAATTGGAGCGAGTGACAGGGTTTTACAAAAAAAAGGAGGCAAAAGTATTAATCCTAATAAATGCTCCCTGCCACTTTTCTGGAAATATTGTTGTATTAACTTGCATGAATTCCTGTTTGCTTCTCTGGATAAGGTAGTTCTTTGAAATGGGGTCTTCTGTTAAAGGAAAAAATTGTCCCTAAAGGAACAATTTCTTTCCTCTAAGCGTCAACCCCTACTGAGGAGGGACGCAAAAATAATAGAGATGCTTCCTCTGAAAGATTCCAGTCACCTTTATATTGCCTATTAGAGGTATTTTGGCAGAGATTGATTCACTAAACTTTCGACAGGAAATAGTTCCCCCTTTCGCAAAATGCACCCCCAGTATGGTGTTTAATACAATTAATACAGTATTTTTGCTGAGATTCCAGAAGAGAGACAGTTAAGTATTTTAATAATCACAGTAATTTCTGAAGTGGCAATGCCATTAACATGAGATAAATTATAAATACAACAAGAGGACCAATGGTCCTGTAGCTCACCTGACACTTGGTCCTGATATATATTTTAATGCTTTTATACATGTATATAGCACCAGGGCAGGGGCAGATAACCCCCCTCCCTTGGGGATTAATGTTGAGTCCCAATTCTATATACCAAGCCACAAGGTCACTGGGCCTTTGTTTCTGGACAAAGATTTCTGAAGGGTTTTTATCATAAATGGGCGTGGCGGCCACCATGTTCATATGACCATGACCATCTTAACAAACTTTGATTCCTTTGACCCAGTATTAAAGCTCCATAATATATGAAACACAGTAATCATTTGTATAAACTATGATGGGCCTGAGTGCCCAATGCTACATACCGGTACCAAGTTTCAAGGTTATAGGCCTTTCAGTTCTCGAGAAAAAGACGTTTGAAGAGTTTTTACCATATATGGGCATGGTGGCCATCTTGGTCAAGTGACCAAGACCATCTGAACAAACTATGGTTCCTTTAACCTAGTGAAGCTCCATATGAAATATGGCTTCAATTGACCCAAGTGGCCACTGAGAAGACGTTTGAAAATGTTGACGGGTGACAGAATCTCAATGACCTTGTTTAAAAATCAAAGAATGACCTTGACCTTTAACGACACAATATCTTCATCTGGTCATTTAGTCAACCATATATACCAAATATTGCACCTTAGACTTAAATAGTTTCTGAAATATCCACTGTTTAAGCATTTTCCCATATAAAAGCCTACATAATGTACCAAAGTTGACAGTGTCATAAATTAGGTCAAGGTCAACGCACGATCATTTGTATAAACTATGATGGGCTTGAGTGCCCAAAGCTACATACCAAGTTTCAAGGTCATACACCTTTTGGTTCTGGAGAAGAAGATTTTGAAGGGTTTTTACCATATACGGGCATGGCGGCCATCTTGGTCAAGACCCTGAGAACAAACTTTTATTCCCTGATCACACTTAGACTCCATATGAAATTTTGCTTCAATCAGACCAGTGGTTTCAGAGGAGTAGATGTTTTGAAAATCTTGATGACGGACAGACCGACAAAATGACCTTGACCTTTCAGTGACATAATATCTTCATCTGGTCATTTAGTTGACGATATAGACCATGTATTGTACCTAAGACTTAAATAGTTTCTGAGAAATCCACTGTATAAGCGTTTTCCCATATAAAAGCCTAACATACCAAAGTTGACCATGTCGTCAATTAATTCAAGGTCAACACATGGTCATCATTTGTATAAACTATGATGGGCCAGCATGCCCGATGCTACATACCAAGTTTCAAGGTCATAGGCCTTTTGGTTCTAGAGAAGAAGATTTTCGAAGGGTTTTTACCATATATGGGCATGGTGGCCATCTTGGTCATGTGACCCAGACCCCAGGAATAAACTTTCGTTCCCCCATCCCACTGAGACTCCATATGAAATTTGGCTTCAATCAGCCCAGTGGTTTCAGAGGTGAAGATGTTTGAAAATCTTGACGACGGATGGTCCGACAGAATGACCTTGACCTTTAGTGACACAATATTTTCATCTGGTCATTTAGTCCACCATGTATACCAAGTATTGTACCTAATACTTAAATAGTTTCTGAGAAATCCACTGTTTAAGCGTTTTCCCATATAAAAGCCTAACATACCAAAGTTGACCATCCTGTAAATTAGGTCAAGGTCAACGCAAGATCATGATTTGTATAAAATATGATAAGGCTGCATGCCCAATGCTACATACCAAGTTTCAAGGTCATAGGCCTTTTGGTTCTGGAGAAGAAGATTTTTGAAGGGTTTTTACCATATATGGGCGTGGCAGCCATCTTGGTCATGTGACCTGGACCAAATATATAAACATTCGTTCCCCCATCCCACTGAGACTACATATGAAATTTGGCTTCAATTGGCCTAGTGGTATCAGAGAAGAAGATGTTTGAAAATCTTGACGACGGATGGTCCGACTGAATGACCTTGACCTTTAGTGACATAATAGCTTCATCTGGTCATTTAGTCGACCATATATACCAAGTATTGTACCTTAGACTTAAATAGTTCCTGAGAAATCCACTGTTTAAGCGTTTTCCAATATAAAAGCCTAACATACCAAAGTTGACCATGCCGTAAATTAGGTCAAGGTCAACGCAAGGTCATGATTTGTATAAACTTTGATGGGCCCGCATGCCCGATGCTACACACCAAGTTTCAAGGTCATAGGCCTTTTGGTTCTGGAGAAGAAGATTTTTGAAAGGTTTTTACCAAATATGGGCATGGCAGCCATCTTGGTCATGTGACCTGGACCAAATATATAAACTTTTGTTCCCCCATCCCACTGAGACTCCATATGAAATTTGGCTTCAATCGGCCTAGTGGTTTCAGAGGAGATGTTTAAGCGTTTTCCCATATAAAAGCCTAACATACCAAAGTTGACCATCCTGTAAATTAGGTCAAGGTCAACGCAAGATCATGATTTGTATAAAATATGATAAGGCTGCATGCCCGATGCTACATACCAAGTTTCAAGGTCATAGGCCTTTTGGTTCTGGAGAAGAAGATTTTTGAAGGGTTTTTACCATATATGGGCGTGGTGGCCATCTTGGTCATGTGACCTGGACCAAATATATAAATTTTTGTTCCCCCATCCTGTTAAGGCTCCATATGAAATTTGGCTTCAATCCACCCAGTGGTTTCTGAGAAGAAGATGTTTAAAATTGTGGACGCCGACGCTGACGACGCCGACGGCGACGGACGACAGACCAAGTCTATACTATAAGCTCACCTTGACAGGTGAGCTAATAAAGCTAAACAGTTGTTTCAATGTTCTAATCAAACTGTCAATAACATAAATGTTTATTTCTTGCTTGCCGAGCTCCAGGTTATGACTGGTGTATGTTGCACTCCTAACTGAAATGCTTGGCACTTTTTCTTAATATCTCCACAACGAAATAAGTGTTACATGTCATGTGACTTCCAACAATGTGGCAATTTTGTCATGTGATATTCAGATCATCCTTCTCATTTATACGGGGTAATCGTCACGTTACATTCGTAAGTGCATTAGAATATCTTCTGTGACCAAGGTCAGAATTCATACCTACTTAGTCTGATTAGAGATTTCAATGTTCACTGCTAGTTACAGTTTCACAGTGTCCGAACTCACTGTACCATCTCTTCCGGTTTTCATAGCGTTGAATCGAGAGTACAAAGTTCGCTTATAACCAGTAGTCGGAAATCGTTATGTTTTGTGATTTTATCCGGAATCTGCTGCGTCATTTATAGTTATTCAGCTTGGAAAATGTAAAGAGGTAAGTTTAATATAATTTGCTCTTCGGTCTTTTACTTTGTTACCCTGTACAATGAAAACCTCATGGCCGTCACAGAAATTTTATTCCGAACAGCTTAATTTAACAAGAGTTTGTGTCGTGCAAAACCTAGCTATCATCCTATTACCATAACTAACAAACTGTAGATTAATAACGCCTTCCGTTTATCTTAAAGATTTTTTATAAAACATGTAAGAAAAGGCTCAAAAAGGTTGTAGAATCAGGCCAAGGGCAATTTGAATACTGTACCGTTTACATCCGCCCATACACAACATTGTACAGGGCAATAAAGTAAAAGACCGAAGAGCAAATTATATTAAACTTACCTCTTTACATTTTCGAAGCTGAATAACTATAAATGACGCAGCAAATTCCGGATAAAATCTCAAAACATAATGATTTCCGACTACTGGTTATAAGCGAATGTTTGTACTCTCGATACGACGCTATGAAAACCAGAAGAGCTGGTACAGAGCGTTCGGATACTGTGAGTTTGTGTGCTAAGCCCAAGGTCTCATATCTGCCTGCATATTTAAACTCACAGAACAATCCTTTGCATCAGGATAGAACATGATTTGACCTGACCTAGCCCATTTTCAGTCCAGACTATTATTTTCTAATTGTCTGACCAGATGAGGTCACTTGATTTCACTTAGTCCATATTTCTTATCGTAGTGTTTCTGTCATATGCCAAATACACTATTATCTCCTGTCCACAAATCAGCCACATTTAATTTGGTAAATGTGCCTTTCCGTTTCATATACAGTATTTATTGTGCTATGAAATGAGCAGCGAAACAACAAAACCAACAAAGTGGCATGTGCGCCTAGCAAAGACTCAGATCAGCCTAGGCATCTATCTGCCCAGTCTGATCAGACTCTTCACTAAGCGCTTAAAGGGTAGCTAAGGGTCTAAGCTAGCTTCATGCAGACAGCGAAGTCTCTGATCAGACTGGGCAGAGGCCCAGGCTGATCTGAGTCTGCTCTGGGTGCAAAACCGCTTTGTTGGTTTTGTGGTGTCGCGGCTTATTTCTCTATGAGCCCTGGCAGCTCAGTGGTTTCAGTGCTGGCCTGCTAAGCTAGCAGTCTGGGTTCAATTCCTGCTCAAGGCAGAAATCTTTTCAACCTTAAACACAGTTCCAACACACACAGCCTTTCATTATCACCCTCTCATCACCCTGATATGACTGAAATACTGTTGAACAGGATGTAATATTGCAAGTCAACCATCTAGACTCATCTGTGCCTATGCTGCTCTCTAAAGCTGTAGAATCCTTACTTCAAGACTTGAAAAGCTTGGCTGAGTGAAAGAGCATTCTTTAACATGTTATATGTGGAAGTGCTTAGTTAGTGAGTGAAAGTTAGTCCAAACTTACTTAACCGTTAAAAAGTGAATTATGTCAACAGTTATTAAATCAAACACGTGAATTTTTAGAAAGCTATCAAAACTTTATACAGCCTAAATAAAATTTCTACATTTCAAAGTTTACATCAATTTTTTTTTTATCATTTTCTTTTACTGTTTAGCATGCAAACAATTTTGAAAAGCATATAATCTAATAAATGATCCAGCAGCACTAAAAACTACCGTAATGTGCTTAAATATTGGGACACCTAAAAACCATTAATTTTCCATTTGGGACAAATGGAAAATTAATGGTTTTAGGTGTCCCAATAATGGGACAATATTGCAATATTGGGACACCTAAAAACCACCAATTTACCATTTGGAACAAATGGAAAATTAATGGTTTTAGGTGTCCCAATACAAAAGCACATTACGGTATTAAAGATAGCTAATGGAAATTAAGGACTGATCAAAATATATGCATATACCGGTATGCTTAGATACAAACTACCATATACTGTATATCTGTATAAGCAAAAGCAGTCATCTAAATCTACGCATAAAGAAACAGAAAGCTTTGTTTACTTTTCAGATTTTTTTGAGAAAATAGGAAAAATTTTGAAACTTTTTTTGAACTTTTTTTTTTCTAAAAATTCTAAAAACAAAGCCTAAAACAGACAATTACAATCGCAAGCAGACGACATATTTCATCACTTCACAAACTCGACCACAACAACGTATTCCTGCTCTCTCACTCACCTAGATGTGGAGCCTTCAACACACCTTGTTTTAATCCTCCGCCCACGGGACCAGGGGTTGTGTTGCCGGAACTTGTTGGCGTAGCTGACTTAGATACTGGTGTTGCGGCTTTCTCACTCTGAAACAAATGTGCAATACAGACTTATTACATACTGAAGAATATTTGATGGTATATTATGATCTGTATACCATATATATATGGTTATACTGTCTTAATCCTAATAAATACCACTGCTCTAATGAACTCCCCCTGCCTCTTTTCCAAAAATAATGTTAAATTGTTGTTGTTGTGTTATTGCTTTACGTCCATGGTAAACAGCTATGGTCATGTCGGGACGGTCAGTTAGCCTAACCACACTATTCCTGGGCAGGCTTAGACCTCCTAAGCAGTTAACCAGTACTAAGTGCACATACTTGAAAGTATGTGGCTGTACAAGGTATCGAACCCATGACCTCTGGCTCATGAGTCAGACGTGCTACCAACTGCGCTATGCGACCTGGCTAATGTTAAATTTACTTGCATGAATTCATGTTTTGCTTCTCTGGATGAGGTAGCTCTTGAAATTGGGTCTTATCTTAAATGAAAGAATTTGCTCCTAGAGGAGCAAATTCTTTCCTTTAAGAGTTGACCCTACCCAGAAAGGAAGCAAAACATAGTGGAGTTGCTCCCTCTGATATATACCCTTACAATTTAATGCTGTTTATTGGAGGGTTTTTTTGCAATTTTTTTTTTAATTTTTCAGTCATAAATATTGCTTTGTTGCTGTTTTATATGGTCAATGTCATGTCATGACATCTCTCTAAAGTCAAACTGACATCATTCCAATGTTGCCTGCTCACTGAAACAGACATACCTCTTTATTATGCTTTACTGACGAGGAACTACCATGAGATGATGAATCGCTTCTCGGACTACTTCTGTCGCGGTCAACCTCTTTCTTGTGGTTCTCAATCACCGAAGGCTTCAACTTCTCCCGCGGTGAAATATCGCCATTCATTGGTGATGTGTTCTCCTGAAAATAGAAGACATGGTTCTTTCATGTTTTGGAATAAATCGTACACCTGCACCTACAACTCCATTCTTAACCTTTTAAGCACCAAAAGACAGACACCAAAATTTACGTCTGCAAAAATCCCAAAAATGCCTTGTCCAAGATATTTCATATTAAGAACTCAAAGACCAGAGGGCAAACAGTGTAGATCTAGATGAGACGGCTCATTATGAGCCGCCTCATCAGGATCTACGCTGTTTGCAAATTCTGCTATTTTTTCGTCACTGGCGCTTAACGTATTCATGGGGTCTTCTCTTATGGGATTATCTTCTGTTGTTTTTCTCTAAAACTCCGAAGAAGGCGAAAGCTGAAAGCGTTGACTTTGAACACTGTATAACGACGCTAATGACTTACTATATATATGTATACTAAAACACATAGAAAGATATTTCTGCACGTCAGTTTCAGAATTCTGTCTATATGTTGTCCTGTTTTTTTCCAAGATCTCAGTGCTTAAGGGCATACCGCACTAAAACATTAATTTATGCATTATTCTGTCTGGCCATCAAATGGACAGATATGGCTTCCTAAGCGCTTGTAAGACTTTTTTTCTCCATTTTTATCTGACAATTTCTAAAATTGTATAGGCATATCCAATAAAAGGCAATATGCCTATTGTCAGCGCTGAGATGAATATTGCTTTCAGCCTTAAATTAATGAGGCACTTTCCACGAAAAGGCGATGCATTTTTCCGATATGCAGACAAAGCACACCAAAACTAGCCTGTACAATAGCAAAGCAGCACAGACGGGTGGGGTATTATCTGAAAAATATGCATTTTACATGAATAACTGGGATTATATGCATTTTACAGGGCCAACTGGGATTTTGAGTTAAAGAGAAGAACCTGATATGACTGTGAAAAACGGCAAAAACTTGACAAAGGAAAATCAAAGGAAAACCAAGCTTTTTCATGACATGGAGTAACTAATGATCCTTGTCAAATGAGAGAGAGGCTTAATATCCTTGGAGACCACAGCAGACATTACCAGAACTACCAATGAAGCACAAGAATTGGGGTCACAAATTCGGAGATATTCTCATTTCCCCACAAAATTATATCATGTGGTAGCCTGTGCAACCACACAGTCTGATCACAGGCATCAGTTTTTCATTGCATATTCCATTGCTCCAGATAGAAAGGGGTAAAAGAGGGATAATGAAGGGATAAGTTTCCAAATTTCTCCAGAAAACTGTATGTTGTGACACCTCATTAGAACCGTCTCATTGAGACGGTTCTAATGAGGGGTCATAACATATGTTTTGTTGAGAAATAAGAAAAATTATCTCAGAATTATCCTCAGCAAAATGTCTTGATTATCTATAGCCCAACTTCTTACAGTACGTAAAAACTTGTTTTCAAGCATAGTCAGCGTAATAATCAGATCATCAAGGGATTCCGCATGCTGTTTAATTCTTTAAGCGCCCGAGATGAGAATAGCTGAACTTGCAAACAGCGTAGATCCTGATGAGGTGGCTCATAATGAGCCACCTCATCTAGATCTACGCTAATTGCCCTCTAGTCTTATAGTTTTCAGTATGATAAACCTTACAGGAAACATTTTTTAAAATTTTGCAGACGATAATTTTGCCGTCTGCTTTTTGGCGCTTTAAGAGTTAAGTTCACATGGATTTCCTGTCGCTATTTCCAGTTATAGCAGACAACAAAGTCTCGTAATACTGTCTCGTCTTGCTTCTTGTAATGCTGTCTTAAATGGCAGGACTTTGCAGTCTTGGAATACAGTCTTGTAGTATGACTGACTGCTAAAATATAGACTAAATTGTGAGTAGTAACATTTATAAGACTCCTTTCAAAGATAAATTTTCTGATTCTTCCATTCCAGTAATTTTAAGCAGAAGTGGTAGCACCCACTTTTGAACTGCTTCATCACAGGGTAGATTTCTTTGACAAATTAAAAATATTAAACCCATCACTGAGATTGCAAAAGCTCTACAAATGCCGACCCCTCCCCTCATCTTTTAGGTTCTGAGTTTTTTCCCCTCCCTTTTTTGAAAGTTGATATTCAGGAGGATATCTATCAGTTCATTCAAATTGTGCATATCCAACAACACTGCTCGTCACCACAATCTCAGAATAACGGTGAGTTTTGGATCACTATTTAAAGTGACATGGTTCAAACAATTATGTGATGCCATAACATATGTTTTTATGTAAAACTAGAAACATTATCCAAAACTTTATCACCAAAACCTGTCCTTACCAAGTACTCTGGGTCACGCAGCCCTTAAAAGCCATTTCGCAAATCAGATCCCCATTTTCATCGCTTTTTCAATCTCGGAACATTTTACCATTAATGGAACAGTTATTTTACCACAGTTTCCCAAAATATTGGTTAAGATGTGCCTCAGCAAACACTGTAGACCAAGATCAGACTGCTCCTAAGGAGCAGTCTGATCAGGGTCTACAATGTTTGCCCATTCCATCAAATAGCTTCTGACACAATACCAAATCGTAATATCACTTGTTTAAATTTTAACATAGTTACGATAACTGTTCAGGAGTTCAAATATTTACAGCAAGTACGGTACTTTGAAATATCACCATACTATAGCAATTTGTTAAGTATTCTGCCTCTAGCGCAACGCAGTAAAAACAGTGTATAAATTAAAACGTAGCCCTAAGTGCGTAGCAGTAAACTGCATATAAATTAACAATTTTAAAGGTTTATCGTCCTACATCTATTGATAAAAGGAACAATATCTTTTTTTTTTCTCGAAGATTACATTATGAATCAACAGGTTTAATGTAAGCCGAATAACACAATCACATAATTCACGCTTACTCAGGCTTACAGTTTAAACTCAGTCAGCCGGAGCAGTGACATCATTCTGACTCGTCGTGAAAAAAATTGTCTTATGACATAACTAAAGTTTACATGCCTGGAACCAGCCTGTAACATATTAACTAAAGGCATACCAGTCTAACTTTTAGAACCTGTTGTTTCGCTTAACAGCTGCACAAGCTGTACCAAAGGGCTGCCATATAAGCTGCATGCACTGTGCAGGCTGGTCATGACTCACACTTTTCACAAATGCCTTTTGACAAGTTATGTAACAAGGCGGATCGTTTTTGCCATAAAACCACAGCGCAATCAATTAAGTAGTGTAAATAAACTTTCATCGTTAAAGATTTTTTTAGGTTTTACTCATGCTCCGTTAATTTTGGGAGAAATTAACATGGTGACATTTAAACATCTAGTTCTTGCTTCGAGTGGTGCATGTAGTGGTGGTGTGGTGGTATTGGCGGTCTGGTGGTACCAGGTTTATGGCCCGCCCACATTAATTCATTAAACAATGTATTTACTCCGCTATTAGGCGGGATTTTTCCTACATGATTTGAACTCCTAATATTTAAATCATTCTTGATAAAGATTGCCGTAAGATGCATTGTTCCCTTCCAAAACACTCCCAAAAGTCTAGATCTGTCTTATAAGACAGATTTAGGTTTTTGGGGTTGTTATGGATGGGTATAACTTCTATCTCATAACTGAGTTAATGTGGTATGCAATACGCCCTGTTGCGATCAGGGCAAACAGCTTGGATTTGCATTTTTTACACAGATCCCTGGGCCCAGCTGTTCAAAACTAATGACGTCGTTAGTTAACAACGTTTTGTAAAATTTCAAATGTTAATATCCTAAATATGGCAAAATGTCTTACTGAAAAAATGTGAGAAGCTTTTGCAATGCCAAATTTTCTCACATTTTTTCAACAAAAAATATCAGTGTATTTGGCTATAAATTCTTAAAACACATAACGAGCTGACCTCTTAACAAGCTTGTTAGCCTAACGATGCTTTGAACAACTGGGCCCTGATCAGCTGAGTAAAAACCAGTATGAGTAACCTACCCCTTCTTTCCCAACATCGACAACGAGATCTGTATCACTCTTTTCCCCATCACTTTCCTGAAAGTAAAGAACAAACTGTATTTTGTCTTTAAAGTTTTACAATCCTTTCAAGAATATTTCAGTCATATCGAGGCAAAAATTAAGCTAACCAGTCTTCAATGCAGCAACTATGAGCCCGGCTCAATGTGAGACCTTACGATCAGAGCCGGGGCCGACGCAATTTTGGCCATGTCAACAGAGCAAATTCTTTCCTTTATGAGTTGACCCATATTACCCCTGGTTAACTTTGTACTGGTATATACAATGGCTGTTAAAAAATGAAAAAAGTCCTAGTTCCAAAACAACCTGGTCATCGTGGCTAAACAAATCTGTTTAGCCACGCTGATCAAGTTATTTTGGAGCTATGGCTCTTTATCGATTTGCACCAGCCTTTTTCTTGTTTTGTTACCAGGTGTGCAGATCAACAAGGGAAGCATCTCCTATTGTTTAAACCAACAAGGGAAGCAAAAATGAAAATGGCAGAGTTGCTTCCCTTGAAATGTATCCAATGAACTTTAAAAAACTGACACTGAAAGGTTTTCTTTGACCGTCACTTTTTTTTTTTTTTTTTTCTTTAGGATGCTTTTTTTTTTTCTTCTTTAGGAGAGACACAAGGCCTTAAAGCGCTACAAAAGCAGATGGCAAAATTTACATCTGCAAAATTTCAAAAAATGTTTTATCAAAGCTATAATAATGACTAGAGAGCAAACAGTTAAGCCCCAGATAAGGCAGCTGCCCCATCTGAGCCAATTTCAATATTTTTGTGTTGGCGATTTAAAGGATTTCATAATATGATATGTATATTATCGTCTGTCCCAAATTAAACTACTCACAGCCCGTTTCTCCTCTGGGCGTCGTTTTTTAGCTGGTTCTCCACTCACATCTGGGGGTGAGTGGCTTCTATGGCGATACTTGTCACGATCGGCTGGTGATGCTGAGGACCTCTGAAAAACAAAGAGAAAGCATTAAGTTTCACTAGCCTTCTGAGGAAATTAATATGTTCTCTCTTTTGTTTGGTTCTCTCCTTCCCCCCAACTCCCCCCCCCCCACTCCCCCACCTCCTCCCACCCTGAGAAAAGCATGCTGTTACATCTTTAAAGGTAGAGGCAATGCTGAAGAGATCACACATGATTCTCAGAGCTCTAGATAAGAGGGCGTATTTGGTGATAATTAGGGATAATTTTTGTACATTCTGCATAAAAACATATGTTGTGACCCCTCATCTGAACCGTCTCGATGAGACGGTTCAGATGAGGGTCACAACATATGGTTTCGTTGAGAAATAAGAAAAATTATCCTTAATTATCATCAAATACGCCGTCTTATCTAGAGTTCTGGATTCTGCAGAAAAATATATCCAAATTGTCACCCAAAAAAATAGATGTTTATTATTTGCTGGAAAATCTCAGTAATTGTTTCATATAACATGTACTGAGATTATGTCGAAAGTACAAAATCTGATGTATTTGCTAACTTTCCCCACAAAATAAAAACAGTTTTATACTGGCCTGAAAATGACATGCAATCTATTATGTGAACCTGTCACATTAGTTCACACTTTAGGCGCCACTGACGAAAATAGCAGAATTTGTATAATAAGCAGCCTCATCCAGATCTACACTGTTTGCCCTCTAGTTTTTTAATTTTCAATATGATATAGCTTGGATGAAGCACATTTTGCAGTTTTTTGCAGACGTAAATTTTCCTTCTGCTTTTTGGCGCTTAAAGGTAATGTATGTAAATAAGACATTAGCATGAAAGCATATTTTAACAGTAAAATAACATGTGTTACTGTAAATCTGGATGTATTTGGGTTTTTTATTTATGCAAAACTTCCGAATTGTGAAGTTTCGTGCAATTAAAATTATCTCAAAATGATATATGGATGGATGGATATGGTAGTTGGCCTGATGAGCAGACCACTTTAAGACATACAGACAGACATCTGACCAGCTTGGGGATTGGGAGGGGGCAGTCCCCAGGAAGAACAAGAACATCTGACCCTCCTCGGAGATGGCCTCACACAGACAGAGGATCTACGCTAATATTGTCATTCAACATATTTTCTTAAGTTCCATTTCAATGATAATTCAAAGATGCTTTTCATCTCTTCTGCATAACCTCACAGGGTATAATCGATTCCGCTAATTTTCGCTTCCTGCAGAGACTGTACATCATTTTTGGCTTCTGCCAAGACTGTCCGTGATCTCTTGCTTCCTGCCAAGACTTCTGTCCTAAAAAATTGGCTTCCTGCCGAGACTGTCCGCGTGACTGCTTCCTGCCGAAAGCCCTCGGCAGGAAGCAGAGTCACGCGGACAGTCTCTGCAGGAAGCCATTTATCATGTACAGAAGTCTCAGCAGGAAGCAAGAGATTGCGGACAGTCTCGGCAGAAGCCAAATATGATGTACAGTCTCTGCGGGAAGCGAAAATTAGCGGAATCGATTATACCCTGTGAACCTGCAGGTGAAGATCAGGGAATTACCTCATAATTTTGAGACAATTATTCTTTCTTCTCCATCAAAACATATGTTGTGACCCCTCATTAGAACTGTCTCATCCTCTCACCAAGACGGTTCTAATGAGGGGTCACAACATATGTTTTGATGAAAAATTGACAAAACTATCCCTGAATTATCCCAATTAATCCCCTAATCCTCGGCTCTGAAAACAGATTGTGAGGCCTCTAATGCGGGCTACGACTTATGTTTTATGGGGGAATAAGACAAATTAGTGCAGAATTGTCACCTAAACCTACCCTTATCTGGGACCCTCACGTCAGTTAGTTCACAAAAATAGCGCCCCTATCACAATCCTCTACCATGTATACACAAGTAAACATGATTACCATAATAATAATTGCAGAAAATATTACAATATAATGAGAAGTTATGATAATTTTCTATTTCTAAACCAGCTACCATCATAAGTCTAGCTGTGTCATTTTAATATGTCATTCACTGAGCTATCATCAACTGGCTATCATATATCAAATTACTTTTCAATGTAATCCTTTGTTGGTGGAATTGATTATGCGGTATTTAGAATGAGTTATCTCCCATAGACCACAAGCTGCTCAACTGTCTGTGGTTAAGGTAAAAATATTGGTTGACTATATAGGCTTTAATAACTCAGGTACCTCATAACACTCCACCCCATGTGCAGTTGGAGGATTGTGGGCATCCCATAATACATCACCCAACTGGCCGTGGGTACCTCCTCACACCATACACATGACTAGCTCAGGGGTTGATTCACTCAGGTTGAGTGGCTGTGGATACCTCATAACACTCCACCCCAACCTGACACTTGGTGAGGTGTTATGGGTATCTTATAGCAACACTCCACCCACATTGACTGGTTTAGTAGGTGAGGGTTGAGGAGGATTAACTTTTAACACTCGACCCCACTACTTAGTTGAGGGTTATGGGTTGACTCATTATTTAACACTCCCCCCAACCACTACCTGAGGCTTATAACCCTCCACTCCACTCATTAGCTGATGGTTGCGGGTTAACTCGTATCACTCAAAGCCATGTTGTAGGTACCGTATACGCGGTAATTTTCGCCGGTTCAAATTTTCGTCAAAAACATAAACATTAATTTTCAGGATTTTTAATTTTGGCGGTTAGCAACATGCCCGAAAAGCAAAACTACTTCTTTTTCACTTAAGCCAGTTCTTTCATTAACCTGCGGCAGAACTGAAAGAACTGACTCAAGTGAAAAGTACCAGCAAACCCAAGCAAACCCAAACAAAATATATGAACACCGTGTCTACAGATACTCTGTAAAAAACAGGAAATTATTTCACAATTTTAATATTTCCGGTTTCTAAGTGACCGTGAAATACCGCGAAAAATGGAATACTGCAAAAATTATCTTGTATACGGTATCTCATAACTCCCCAGCCAAGGGTTGTGGGTAACTCATAAATACTGACTGGTTGAGTGGCTGTGGCACCTATTAGCTGAGGGTTGTGGGTTAACTCAACACTCCACCCAACCACCAGCTGCGGTTTGTGGGTACCTCATAACACTCCATCCAACTGAACCAGCTGAGGGCTGTGGGTATCCCATAACAACACTCTGCCCCACTGACTGGTTGAGTGGCTGTGGGTAACTCATAACACTCTATCCCACTCATATGCTATTTAGGGCTGTGGGTATCTCATAACAGCATCACCCAAATGACTGGTTGAGTGGCTGTGGGTTGTCCTCACAACACTTCACTCCACTCCACTCACTAGCTGAGGAGTTGTAAGAATCTCATAACACTCCACCCCAACGAGTGGCTGTGGGCAACTCATAACTCTCCAGCCCACTCACTGGCTCACTCAGCAGGGCAATCGTAACACTTCGGCCAATTCCGTATCCTGAATTAAACGAAGATATCGGCGAGGATGTCCGATTGTCAGCAGGGCTGTGACTGTATCTCATAACAACACTCCAGTCCATTGACTGATTGTGTGGCTGTGGGATAATTCACAACCATTCTACCCCACTCATAGCTGAGGAGTTGTGGGACTCTACCCCACTCATAGCTGAGGAGTTGTGGGTATCTCATAACACTACACCCCGATGAGTGGTTGCGGGTAACTCATAACACTCCGCCCTTCTTATTAGCTAAGGTTATGGATATCCCACAAGCTATGGGTTGTGGGTATGATATATCTTAACACTCCATCCCATTAAATAGCTGAGTGGATATGGGTATCCAATAGTTCTCGATCCCACTTACCAATTTAGAGGTTGTGAACCGCATCTCCAACTCAGCCAGATATGGAAGTTGGAGTGGGTGGGGTATCGATGTAGAACCAGCTTATCACTTATAGTTGTATTATGTGCAGTATTAGACTAGTACAAGCAATCATGGCTAGAGCATTAGAAATATTGGAATTGGTATCTCATTACCCCAGCTAGACAGACAAACACATCTTCACTCATAAATCCTATCACTGAACAACTATAGTCTCTCCGCTACAAGACGGAAAAGCACAGATATTATTGGTTTTCAATGATCGGAACACATGTTGGAAACAGAACTGTTCTGATGAGTGGCCACGAGGAATGTTTTATGTCAAACAGAACTACATCTGAGTCACTACAATACACAAAGCTCTGGTTCCCTGGTCTCAGTAAACCCCTTTTCAAGCTGGGTTGTTTGGTTGGTTTGTTTTGGGTTTCACGGCTTTTTGGGATATGAACGATCGTAAAGGTTAATGCAAATCTTTGATGAAAAATAGTTGATGAAAGGACAGAATAACGAACAAACAAGGGGGGGGGGGGGGGGTATTTTTTTCCTTTCTTAGTTAATAGCACTGGAGTACAGATCTTTAAAGTTAATACTATATTTCATGGGAAGCAACTCTACCATTTTTATTTTTGCCATCCTTCTCAATGGGGGTCAACTCTGAATAAAAAAAATTTGCTCCTCTAGGAGCAAATTCTTTCCATTTAGAGCTGACCCTTTTTTGAAAGGGCTTCTTTTCCTCTAGGAGCAAATTCTTTCCATTAAGAGCTGACCCCTCTTCGATAGGGCTTCTTTGCTAAGGGAAGTGATCAGGAAATCACAAAAGTAGTGGCCCTTTGTAAAAATGGCAGAAAAACATGAAGGTTTACCCATACACCTTAAATCTCCTTCAGTTATTCCAAAAGCTTTTTTTTTCTTCTTTTTTTTTCATCTAAGTTATTCTCCATTTAACAAATGTGGTCACAAGCTCTTTTATTGGGATCTAATCAGACATTCTACAGTCTTAGTGTCTTACCATTTGCATAACACTTGCAAAGCAATGAGAAAGAAACATTTATTATGACAAAAACACACTTCCATCAAGTTCCAATAAAAACATCGTTTGTGAAGCTTTCTAATTTGAGGGGGTTTTTGCTTTTAACAGCTAACATTTCTGGTGAGTGATTATCTTAACAGGTAACTGATTTTTTTTCTTCCTTACTAATCTTTCTGTTTTCCTGTACATGTTGTGTTATTGTTTTACGTCCACGGTAAACAGCTATGGTCATGTTGGGACAGTCAGTTAACCTAACCACACTATTCCTTTGACCTCCTAAGTGGTTAACCAGTACTAAGCGCACTTACTTTCGCCAGTTACTGACAACTGCCCTTCTTGAATCTGAGGAAGGAGAAACAAAAATAAGTGGCCGGATGGGGTGTCGAACCCGGGATCTCTGGCTCTCGAGTCAGATGCTCTACCGACTGCGCTACACAGCCCGGCTTTCCTGTACAGCCAATCCTGTTTGATATAAGCAAGCACCAATGGGAAAGCCAGAGGAGGAGGGGGGGTGGGGTGAGTGAACTCGGGTTAAACGTCCCACCAACAACATAATAAGGTCATATGGAGTGGAGACCTCAGTTTACAGTCTCATCCGAAAGATAAGAGAAGATCGAGGGGGATCGATCTTGCGACCTCTGGATTGATAGTCCATCTTGTTATCCACTGCACTACCGCTGCTCCTTAGGGGCACGGGTAAACCCTGATTGACTTAAGAACTGACTTCCCTGGGTACCTAGGGGTCACTTTATACAGAATAACTAACCCTGAATGTCTAGAACTACCCTTGGCTGTATCTTATTTTATTGGTCCCAAGCCTGTTGGAGCCAATTAGTTCTACTGTACATTATTTTCGGAAAGGGCGCAGGGGGCGTTTATAATAGAGCAGGCTATTTATTAGGATTAATATGGAAACTGTTGGCATACAGTGCAAACCCAGAGTGATCAGACCTGGGTCTACACTATTTGATACAGCCTTTTTTGCCGAAATAAATACGGTAAATATGACTATTTGTTTTTTTGCAGGTAAAATAAATGACTTTTTAGACCATAAGTACACCACACAAAGGACTACTTTTTTCCGAAAAATGAAACAACAAAAATATAAAGCCTTAAATCTTGGCATTAATTGAAATTTGAGTCTTTAACAACAATGCATGTCATATGATGTATCTTTATGTTCTGTAGTGAATATATTTACGGACAGAAATATTCATCTCAATTTGCAGTCAAAAATGTAGTTCCTCTGAGACTACGAATTACTGCGGGGTTTTGGTTCGTTTTCCACAGCAGCATTATTGTCGTATTGATTTTTCTCGTAAAGTATTCCAATCTCCCTGCTGCATGTTTGCTCTAGCGGCACTGATAAAGCACCGTGGCCAGCGGTGCGATCTCGCGTATTTACACGACACTCTGCCTATCAACTTTTGATACATTCTATTACCCACGGCAATTCATTGTTATGAAAATGGAAATCAGTTTACACTGCTGACGACTTGTAAATTATATTTGCTTTTGCGCTTGAGTCAATATTTTCTTTTCTCTCATATATTCTGATGAAATGAAATATGCCCTTAAAACCCTTAAAGACTTCTGCCATAAAACAAATTCTCTGAGAAAACACTTTATTTACACAGGAAAATTTTTTCCCTTTATGGGGGGTGAACGTAATCCTTAAACTCTAAAAATATGAAAACATCCTAACAACATTGGAGCGTTAAGTCATCATATACAGTCAATATTAAAGCTTTATATGAAATGACAATACCCGACCAAACACTCAAGATTTTTGTGTTTTGTTTACACTAGATAGACTTATTCTGTTTCCTAGTCTGATAAATTTGTCTATTTACTGGGTATACCATATAAACCCTTTGCATCCAGATTTCTATTATGCCGAAATGGAATTCTCTTAATTTTTTTTATTTTTTTTTGTTTTAATTACTTTTTGCTTGGAAGCCATGCTCGTATATTCACAGAGGAAAAATATTATAGAATGGCGTAAAATGTGGGCCAATAGAAAGGTTAGACATTGCCTGACGGCACAAAGCTGCAACAATTTTCATTTTGTCAAAAACATGCCAACAAAGGGCTATATAAATATGAGCAATTCCCCAAACTTAACACATTTAACAGATGGATGAGGTGGTTAGATTCACCACCTTTATTTATTGCAAGTTTTTAGACTCTTCGGTTTTAACGGACATTTTTTAATTCAAGTTTCATTAACATGCTTACAAACAGTGCAGACCCTGATCAGACTGTTCCAAGATGCAGTCTGATCTGGGTCTACCCTCTTTGCTCAGGAATTTCAGAATTTTTAAGGTCAAAATTTGCTGCAGTCATCATTAATCAGAAGTGCAGGTTTTCACTCAAACAAGCAGAAACAATTAGTGGGACTATATTTACACCTAATTAAGCATCACATAGCAAAATAGTGCAATAATTTCTATGAAAGCAGATATACCTTCAATCGCTTACGAAAGATGATATTTAGTCTTAGTACATCACTTTTTATTTTCTTTTTGTGCTTAAAAGAAATTGACTAAGAATGCATATATTATGCTGGACAATATAATGTAAGTCTATAAGTGGGTGGGGTTCTGAGTGCGGAAAGGTACAGAAAACTATTGATGTTCAATTTTTTGGGATTCATTAGAAATTCAAGAAATTTTTGTCATCAAAATTAGATCATACTGCTGTGAGTTTTTCAAAATACAACATTTATTTTTCTTGGTAACTGTCCATTCAATCATATTAATCGATAAACTTGAGCCCTAAGCGAACAGAAATTCAGGTCCTGACACACAGGATGGACAAGAGGGAGTTGACCCTTAAAGTGCAAAAAAAGCAGACGACAAAATTTACATATACAAAATTTCAGAACATATTTCTTCCAATTTGCTGTATCATGTTGAAAATTCAAAGAACAGAGGACAAACAGAGTAGATGCTGATGAGGTGGCTCATCATGAGCTACCTCATCTGGGTCTACACTGTTTGCAAATTCAACTATTTCATTTTTGAAGCTTTAAGTATTAAGTTGGGTTATTATTAGCTGAGGTCAATGGACTAATAATTATTTCTACCTCTACATGCAAACACATACAAACACATGCAAACACATACTTGCACATCGGTTCTCAAATCAGTGCAAAAGAGGTTTATATATGCACTGAACCAACTTCTGAGCCCAATTCAAGTTAAGAGCCCAACCCAAGTTTTTTAACTGTTTTGTATCTCACTAGACATACCCACTAACCTCTAACAAAGGTCATTCGTAACCCACTTCAAAAGGAACTGATTAAATTTCTTTCTAATCTATACAATATTACCCTAGACAGTTTTTGAAGGGCTCTCCCAAAATGAATGGCACTTGAAACGGAATTCTTGAGAAACAGGCACTTTTGGGGGCAAAAAGGTTCTCTTTTGTCTTTCCTTATGTCTTTTTTCTTTCCTTAAGTTGAAATCAACTCTAAGTGCACAAGCAAACAGGACTGGCTCAATTCAGACTCATTCTGCTCTTAGATAGGAAGAGTCTGATCAGGGTCTGCACTATTAATCCTCTTCTGTGACCTATTTCCTTAACTCTTTAAGCCCCAGTGACGCAATTAGCAAAATTTGCAAACAGCGTAGATCCTGATGAGGCGGCTCATAATGAGCCGCCTCATCTAGATCTACACTGTTTGCCCTCTATAGTCTTTGAATTCTCAATATAAAAAGTCTTGGACAAAATTAAGGCATTTTTTTAAATTTTTGCAGATGTAAATTTTGTTGTCTGCTTTTTGGTAATGAAAGAGTTAACACCCCACAAAAGCAAAACCAACTTCCCAAATTTAAGCAAACAGTGAATGAGTACATTTTCAGTGAAAGCAACTCTGCCATTTTCTTGTTGCCTCCCTTTAAAGCAGCGATCTACCTTAAAATAAAAGAATTTGGTCCCCTAGAGGATGAGTTTCCTTCCTTTGGACCACATTGTTTCCTTCAAGAGTGTACCCCTCTTTGGAAGGGATATATTGTTCATGAAAGCAAACAGAAAATCACTAAAATGGTGGAAAAACATGGAAGTGAACCCAGTCAACTAGGGTGTCCCATTATTTAGAGTTAATATGGTAACAGTGTAAGATGTCATAACACATCAGGTCAATGTGGTATCTGGAGCTAGGATAATTCAAAGATAATTTTTTCTAATTTCTAAACCAAAACATACATTGTGACCCCTCATTAGAACCGTCTCGGCGAGACGGTTCTAATGAGGGGTCACAATGCTGAGACGGTTCTAATGAGGGGTCACAATGTATGTTTTTATGGAAAAATAAGGAAAATTATCCCTGTAACCCCTTCTTATCTGGAGCTCTGCAAATATTTAGAGAAATTATGGTAACAGGTTATGATGTCACAATACATTGAGTAAATGCGGTATTTGGTCTTCTCAAGTTCTTGCGTAACCTTGTAAGCTACGGCTGTGTTTAGTTAGCCGCCACTTAGAGTGACTGAGCAAACACCGCAAGACCTAAAGTAATCAAGTTTCTAGTGTAGGTAACAACCTACTTCAAATATAATACTTTCGCAGTACAAATAATACTCTTGAATCCCCACATTTTCTCTTATCTTCCTCTGGACTAGATGGGGCCATCTTCATATGAAGATGTAAACATGTGACTGGAGTTTCAAGTGGCGTAAACATTGACCATTAAGACCGCGTGACCTCCGTTTCAAGTGTCCACTTGGATAACACTCAACCCATTTCAGTGGACCCTTTTCAAAGAAAAGCATCAAACTGTTTATGTTAAATCATGTCATCAGACATTCAACTGACCTTGACCTTCATGAATGCAGCAGACACCTCTGACCTTCACATTTGATGAAGACACTTCATGTCATCAAACAATGACCCCTTTTAGACTGTTTCCAATGCTGCAGTCAAACTTAAATCTTTTAACAAGCATTATCCAGATGATGATGATGATGATTTAAAATTTAACGACGCGTCAACCCACTGGGTCATTTGTGTCATAAAGGTTGTATATTACAAATTAAAATATAAACTGAACTGAAAGGTACCGATATCTATCTGACCTTGACCTCTTACAGTAAAGCAGACCTCAGTAAAATATTGAAGGTCATTGACCTTCACAATGCACAACTGAAAATCACCTTCACCAGATAAAAAGAAGAAATAACTTTGATAATATATATTTATGTTTTCCAAACAATCCCCGAAAAACACTTGCTTTCTTAATGTTCTATCAAATATAGTGTTTATGTAAATAAAGATGAAAAACCTAATTCTTTTTTGTCCACAGGGAAAGAAATAATGTATGCACCTGTCAATTTTATTTTCTTATATTTTTTCAAGCACGGAACACGATATGCCTCGCAATTTGATTATATATACAGCTAGGGCATAATCTCTTTTCCAACGATCATCGATCAGTTCAACCACAGCCAACAAACCGGAAAATAATACACAAATAGCGGCCAAAAAAAGATATTTAACCCTCAAAGCGCCTGGAACCAAACTAGCTGAATTTGAAAACAGTGTAGATCCAGATGAGGTGGCTCGGAATGAGCCACCTCATCTGAGTCTATATTGTTTGCCCTCTAGTGATTTAATTTTCAATATGACATAGCTTGGATGAAACATTTTTTGAATTTTTGCAGACGGAAATTTTGTCGTCTGCTTTTTTGGCGCTTTAAGGTTATAGTAATTTATTTGGAATCTATATTTTCATCACAACACAATGACACTGCAGATATACATTAAAGGTAATCATTGTGCGACGAAGCTTGACTATCGTAAATTTATCTCCGAAATAATCTGATCATGTGTTCACGGGGGCGTTAAATGGGTCCGGGCATTAATTTTCCATCAGATATGTGCGCATGACCAAGCATACAAGGGTCATTATTGCAGAGCCGCTAGGGCTTTTGTCGAGTTAAATAGCGGCTTTGCTCGAATGATCTATGGGTTAATGTATGTATACGGTATTTCCCGTGAGTATTTGAACACCCCACCCACTACTCCATCTTTGCACTAATCCACTTGTCCTCCAGTAATGTTTTATAATAACTGTTGACAAACAGTGCAGACCCTGATCAGACTGCTCCTATGGAGCAGTCTGATTTGGGTCTACACTGTTTGCTCATGGATGACTGCAAGAATATTTCAAATAAATTTGTAAACACGGTCCTTAATGCGAAATAAGAATCTATGATCTGAAGATGGTGTCACCATTCTTCAACGAACTGATTGTAAAATTTTGGTCCTGTGTGTAAGAGACAATTTTATGGGTTAATTTTATACAACAAGCAACAGGGAGCCGAGATTTTTTTTGCCCTTCAGTAGTTCTTGAACCTCAAGATGAAAGTCAGTTTGCACCGATGATCATTATGATATTGCTGACCAACAACATATGAATGCAGTCAGAGCTAATTTTAGAAGAATTCAGTTCAGTCAATGAGTGCCGACAGGTATACGGCTGTCTATCACTAACCGCATGTTGTATCAAGTATGCTAAACATGAAGTTTTCAACCAATCAAATTACCAACGTCCTAAGGGCACCAGGTAAACATATGTTGGAGAAATTTAATTACCTCTAACTTGTAACTACATTGGCACATCTGGTTATTGGAAAATGATGTAACCAGCTGCCTTAAACAAATCATCAACAGAGCTCTAGATAAGAAGGGTATTTGATGATAATTGAGGGATAATTTCTTTTATTTCTCATTGAAACCATATGTTGTGACCCCTCATCTGAACCGTCTCGTCGAGACGGCTCAGATGAGGGGTCACAACATAGGTTTTTATGCAGAATTAACAAAAATTATCCCTAATTATCACCAAATACTCCCTCTTATCTAGGGCTCTGATCAAAATACATAACCAATTCTAGTTAAAAGCTGCAACACACATTTATAGCTCACTGCGGTAAACAGTTTGATCAAAATTACAAAATTCTCTAGATTAGTGCAAATCTAACGAAGCATATATTCCCTTCATTTCTTCAATGAAGTTCGTTGTCAGATTGTTTTGAGCCAGTATTTTTGCATATTCTGTATTTCGTGATTTCCAATATGAAATTACTGGCATTAGTTCTTGAATTAGTGACAAAGAATGGGAAGATCAGCATTTTCAGTCTGGACATCAGTTGGTCAACTTTTATGATTGTTACAACATAACAATATTTACAGAGCCGTAATGTATTAGACCTAAGGTTAAAATCCCATCAGAACAAGGATTCCATAGAATGCTAATCCGTCCAGTGTTCAAGAACGATTCAGAATCCAGAACCACAGTTCAAGAACTGTTTTATCAGTTCTAGAACAGTTCTAAAGGTTCAACGAAAGTTCTTGAACGTTCAAGAACTTTATGTTAGTTCTAGAACAAATTTCGCAGGGGATGTCTCACAATTGCCTGCCCGCCTTCAGTCAATAGCATATGCTAAACTAGGAAACTATACAAAACTTTACGCAACCACTGCTGCTGACACTGGAAAGGTTACACCTACCATATTAATCCTTATAAATGCCCCGAGAATCTTTTCTGAAAATAATATTATATTAACTTGTATGAATTCTAGATGAGATGACTCTTTGAAATGGGGCCTAGAGGAACAAATTCTTTACTTTTAGAGTTGACCCCTACTGTGAAGTTAGAAGGGAGGCAAGAAATAGTAGAACTGCTTACCTTTAAAGTATACCTTTTACCTTAGTACTGTTTATTAGAGGTATTTTGGCAGTGGCTGATTCACTACACTTTAGGCCCTAAATAACGCCAGGCTTCCCTTTCGCAAATGTAATGCCCCCGGGGCGTTTAATAGGATAAATATGGTATGTCTCACTTCTGCCAGTAGCAGATGAGATGAGAATCACCATGGCAGGGTAATTCTAATGTTTTTTGGAGACATACCATGTAAACAATTCATCCCAAAAAGCTCTGTATATATAAAGATGCTTCTTCTTTCTTTGTTCCTTTCCCGTTTTTTTTTCCATCCTTTTCATGGTCTGTTACCATGCCAAACCACAAAACCCTGTTACCACTGATGCCAAACCACAAACCACGCCAAAGAATGAGAATATTAAAGAAAAAAAAAGTTTGGCAAACGTCATTATTTTCTCTCCCTATTTATCATTTGTGGTTTTGTCGTGCAGTAAACAACCTGTGCATTCTTAAAGGTATGTTGTAAGTAAGTCATTAAAGACTGCACGAAGGGCTATATTTTAACTTAATGCATATGGCCTTATTACAATGTTGAATTCATGTCCCTTCACGGTTCACCGCAAGCGTTTCAGAATGTCTATTTGGCCGCTTAAAATCCCATTATTAAACTCCATAATTTTTGTTTTGCACTTTTTGGTTTTGAAATGGTTGGCAAATCTTGAATTTGCGACCATGCCATTTTCTGTCTGTTTGGGCGTCAATTAGTCAAAATATTAGGAAGAATCTAGAATTCATGGGCCCTATTATTGAAAATATACTCTCACAAAATATGTACGAGTATACTGATTTACCAAAGGTGGGAATTAAATTGAATATGTGAGAAGTTTTGTGAGTCCAGATTCAAGTCAATGTAAAATCAGAGCTCTAGATAAGAGGGAGTATTTGATGATATTTTGAGATAATTTTTCTTATTTCTCATTTAAACAATATGTTGTGACCCCTCGGCGAGACGGTTCAGATGAGGGGTCACAACATATGTTTTTATTAAGAATTAACAAAAATTATCCCTAATTATCACAAAATACTCCCTCTTATCAAGAGCTCTGAAAATCTGTACACCCTTGGAGGACAGACTCATTGACGTCGTCCATGTGTTACAGTGATCCATAACACAAAATTTGTAATAATCAAGCAATGGCTTTTAAAAAATTTAAAACTATCTCTGTTAAGCATAAAGAGTGTCATTAAACTTCAAATATTATACAAAATTCTGAATCAATTTTGTACCGAATTGATTTCCTCCATGTTCGAGATAAAGGTAATAAAAATCTAGACCGAACAAATTTACTTTGGCTTGTTTCATAATCAACCAACCATTTAACATTCCACTAAGTAAATAAATTCCAAATAAATTTTTCAAACAAACTTTATAATATTGATCATCAAATATCAGGCCACAGGAATGAATTGTTGGGTTTACATGTCAATTATCAATAAATCTCTTATCAAAGTAAATATTCTCTGTTGGCTTGAGATAATGTCCCTATATGTCAAGGGTATGAGTAAATATTCCGCATAAATCCATTCTAGCCTATAAAGATATTTTAGTCATTATTATTTGACGATATTTCTAAAATATAAGAGTAATTTTTTTTTTTTTTTTTTAATTTTTTTTTTTTACAAAAACAGTAATGTTTTTTGACCCTCTCATAACAATTGCCTGACTGATATGTTGTAGCCCCTTTTCAGAACCACCTTTCAAAGAAGCCCCTCAATGGTATCCCCCAGACTTATGCGAGTAACCCTCAGGACATAAACAATGACAAGCTCTGTAACAATAAACAAAGCACTCGATGACAATTATGATGTTCTTCTCACAAAATTTTTAATATCTGGCCTAAATAAATAAATGCCAGCAGAACTAATTTCGGTGTATTGTGCACAACCTTTACATTGTAAACACTGCTCATTTATTCCGCAACAATCCAGTTATTTTTATGTCAACAGCCGCCCGAACCTGTATAACCTAGCGCATAACTGCATAACCTTGGTTAAATGTGGCTAAATGTGGCTAAATGTTTTCCGAACAGATAACTTGTGGATAAAAACTATAATGACCTCACATATAATACCGTGTTATTATTTACATAAATATTTAGACCCTTTAACATTTCTGTAAACTGGACTTGTCCACATTTTCAAACATGCCAAAATCCATCCTATCAGGAGCAGTTTTATCGTAATGCTACTGGCAAACAATTCTGGCAAAGAATGTAGATTAGGAGCAGTCTGATCAGGGTCTACAATGTTTGCTTTCACATATCTGTCTAAATACTTTCAGTAAATTTGGTTTGTCCTATTTATCATCCATCATGTTAACTGGCTACGGACACATATTTTTTCTTCCCGTTTTTCAGCTTTTAGTGTCGTTATGACATATCAATATCACCGTTATGACCGAGTCAACTCAGGTTGTCCTCAAGCTACGGTTTACCGCAAAAAGTTTACCTTATTTACATCAGATATGACAAATATTCGCATGCAAGTTTATTTGCATAAGTGCGGCTTACCGCCCCATGTTTGCTTGACTCATCAAGAATTTTTCTTTGCTTACTGCTCTTAATAAAGAACATTAAATTGTTTCATCAAGAGGACTTATTTAACAGACTGACAAGCTCAGCACTTTTCATACAGACTGCTAAAGTTATCTCTCCTTTTGTGAATGTGGCGAATGCTAAGCCAGTGACTGTATTGAAAATTCATGTTTTTTATATGGCCTTTCAACAGTACTTCAATTAGTCTGACTGATAGGACTTGTATGATTTTTTAAGCATATGGGTTGACCTCCATGTTTTTCAGCCATAACTACAAAGGGAAAAAGGGAAACAACTTCTGTGACTTGTGTGCTTCCAGGGGGGGGGGGGAGGGGATTGAAACCTTCCCTAAAGGAGTCTACTGATTTCTTTCAAGAGCTTTTCCACTGAGAAAGGAACCAAAAAGGATCAAAGGGCCAATGGCCCTGAAATGACAGATTCTATCAGAATCAGAATAAAGTCATGCTACATCGGCTCAAAATAATTTCAAACTTAAGTCCTGTTGTTAATGGTCCAGCGCCATTAATGTAAATAAGCCATTTAGCGCAACTGCAAAAATTCTATCACTTGTACACAAGTAATATTTGAATTCTGACAACGGTTATTGCTTTTCACTGACTTTAAAGCGGTCAGTGTTTGCGGTATTTCGCATTACCTATGGACTTCAAGGAAGTCCACTCCAATGTTTACAATATGGCAATTTTATAAATAGCCACCGATAAACACACAATTACCGTATTATGTCCAGTATAACACATGCGAGATAAGTGGATAAACCTACAGAATTTCTTCTACATAACATTCTCTTCAATGATTGACGTGCTCGGAATACTGTTTTAGGCAAGTTTACAACTGTAAGATAGTTTTTTTCAGCGGCAGCTGATTTATTTACTTGATAAAGTATGAGGGGCGCTTGAAGAGGAGGCGAATACGGTAATTGGCGGATTGATTTTCAGTATTCACTTGTTTTCGTTATATTTTTGACCGCTGCTGTCATTAGTTGGATACTTCTTATTTTACAAACCTACTTAAATAATTATAATTGTACCAGAATACGTTATATAAGTTCTCATTTAACTTCGTACAAAACTTATTTTCAATTCCAGACGTTTTTTTTAGCGAAATGACCTTACGATCACTTCATTTGTGAGCGGAAGAACACAGCTGTGAAAGCCACTTTCCAAAATACGCTTGTGACAGCATTGAATGACTGATAGAATCAGTCATTAACCAGAGGGCCAATGGCCCTATATCGCTCACCTGAGCACTGAGGTTATGTTGGAAAAACAGCAACAAAACCACATGCCCAACAGCAATAAAAAAAAAATGAAAATCTTGCCTTTCGGTTGCCATAACAACCAATCAAAATCAGGGATTTAGGCAAAATTCATATGGCTGGTAGAAGACTATACTCCAGAAACATTTCTGTAAAGCTTTATCAAAATATCTGCAGTAACACAGAAACAAATGCAATATTTCCAATTTCCCCATTGTAAGTCTGTGGAAACTCTAAGTTGCCATAGCAACAAATTCACATCAGCAACGGTAAAATAAAACATAATTTAGAGAGAGGCTAATGTAATTGACATGTATGCAAAGTATCACCTTCATCCCTTTTATGGCTTCTGAGGAAAAGATTTTGTAATATTTTCAAAAATTTACCCTTTATTTTGCCATGGCGACCAATCAAATTCAGCAAAATTCATATGAATCATAGAAGACTACCCAAGGAACATTTTTATTGAAAAAAATTCTAAATAACTGGTGTGAGACAGCAAAAATTGCCAATTTTCACTTTCCCCATTATAAGTCAATGGAAACTATAAGTTGCCATAGCAACCAGAGTTCTTATGGGATTGAAAGAAAAAAACATAATTTATGTAGAGGCTAATGTCATTTACATGTATGCAAAGTATCAGCTTCATTCCTCTTATGCCTTCTGAGGAGAAGATTTTTGAATATTTTTGTCTAAAATTTACCCTATATTTTGCCATTGCAACCAATCAAATTCAGCGATTTGGTCAAAATTCAAATGAATCGTAGAAGACTACTCAAGAAACATTTCTGTGGAAAAAAAAATCCAAATAACTGCAGTGAGATAGCAAAAATTGCCAATTTCCATTTTCCCCATTATAAGTCAATGGAAATTATAAGTTGCCATAGCAACCAAACTGCTGGAGCAATTGCCATGAAAAACAGTAATTCTATAGAGGTTAGTACTAAGATCATTTCTGTAAAGTTTGAACTTTATTGGCCACAGAGTTTCTGCGGAGATGATTTTTTAATATTTTTCTATTTTTAACTATTCGGTTGCTATGGCAACCAGTCAAATTGAACATTTTGCCGTAATTTAATATGGCTGGTTCGGGACTACTCATGGGACATTTCAATAAAAGTTCTGTCAAAATATCTGCAGTGACATAGCAATAAATGCATATTTTCCATTTTGCCATTGTAAGTCAATGGCAACTTTAAGTTCCCATAGCAACCAAACTGCTAAAGCAATTGCCAAGAAAAACAGTACTTTTATAGAGGCTAGTACCAAGATCCTTTCTGTGAAGTTTGAGCTTGCATAGTTTCTGAGGAGATGATTTTTGAATATTTTTTCTATTTTTAACCATTCGGTTGCCATGGCAACCAGCCAAATTGTGCAATTTACATAAATTTCAAGTGGTTGATAGAGGACTACTAAAGGAACATTTCTATAAAAGTTTGGTCAAAATATCTGCAGTGACATAGCAATAAATGCAAATTTTCAATTTTTCCCATACAAGTCAATGGCAACTTTAAGTTGCCATAGCAACCAAAGTTCCAAAGCAATTTGGATAAAAAACAGTATTATTGGTTCCCCTGCCTATAGATGCTACACATGAAATTTGGTAACAATGGGCCTTGTAGTTTCAGAGGAGATGTCGTTTGAAAATGTTGACAGACGGACGGACGACGTACGACGGACGACTGACGACGGATGCCTGCCTATATTATAAGCTCACCTCTGAGCCTTCGGCTCAGGTGAGCTAAAAATGGCAGACCCACTTCCTCTGAAAGTATATCCATCAACCTTAATTGGGCCCGACACAACCATAGTGCTTCTCCTTCAATTTTCTCTTCCCAATTTTAAAAATTTAACTTTATATTCAGCACTTAAGGTATCATATTCACCCTTAATATTATCAGCCTCTCTTAGCAAACAGTGTAGACCCTGATCAGACTGCTCCTTATGAGCAGTCCGATCACTGTCTGCAGTATTTCTCCCTCAGCATTTTAAGACATCCCAAAATAGTATGAACAGACTCCCTGAAGTTTGAATAACCGAAATGGATAAAGTGTCCAAGTGAGTGAACTCGGGTTTAACGTCCCACCAACAACTAGGTCATACCAAGACGTGACCTCAGTTTAAAGTCTCATCCAAAAGACCGGAGAAGCAGGGGATCAATCTTGCAACCTCTGGATTAGTAGTCCAGCACATTATCCACGACACTAACGCCCCTCCTGATAAAGTGTCCGAATATTTACGACAAATATGGTAGCCGGAGATAAACTAATCAATTGGTCTCAACTTATTTCAATACTGTAGAAATGTTATCTTTTTATGTGTGAGCTTAGCAAATATAGACAAAATGTCAAGTTTACCGAATCAAGTTTACATAAGGGTGTGTTCAAATATTACCGCAAGATCAGAGTTTGAGATGGCCTATAAAGTACGCGGAACGTTAGATTATTGTACACAGTGGTTAATACTGGCTTGTTTACTTTTTTGGGTATTATCAATTTCATTACGCGTTTTCCTGCTTTTAGGACTCGTACTTAAAGATCTATTGAACCCCAATGATGAAAAGGGATAAAAATGCCACAATATAAGATCTCTCTCCCACCCACTGACACCCCCACCCCCTCCCCTCAAAAAAATAGTCTTATACTTCTTTTTTGTTGTTGTTGTTGTTGTTTGTTTCCCACATTTTTTTCTCTCTTTTTTATGTTTTATTTTTTATCTGTAAATTGTATCAATGCATTGTCATAGTGGAATGTTGACATATTGACACTGTTTGACACTGTATCTACACTGATAGGACATAACTTTTGTGAGCCTGTTTCTAATATAAAAAGGTAAAGGTTTCCCATAGCCTAATAGCCGTAGGGGCAGTGGGGGTTAGAGACCCACTGTATCTTGGGCACAGCTGATGAAAGGCGGAGCCCATCCCTCTCCTTTCGCTGCCTTATCCTTCCCTGATTCGAAAAAGGTACCCATTTACTGCTGGGTTGACAGAGTTTTCCAGTCATCGTATGGGGACAGTGAGCCGCGAACTCACGACCTTACGGTGACTTTCTGCACAATAGCCGAGCCACTCTAACCAATCGACTACCACGCCTCAAATTATTTAAAGGAGCGCCTAATATTTTTCCATCGTTGAAAGTGAAATGCATCTTCACTTTCAGATCATTTTTTTTCGATCAACAAAGACACAGAATACCATTTATTTTGCCAACTTTCAAAGAGGGTCGGTGTTACTGATGGCACAAGTTTTGATTCAATATTTGTCCTGCCCATGTCCATGGAGAGATTTTTGTAAAATTGGAATTTTGTTAAAACTCTGTAAATTTTCAGAACAGGTGAAAAGTCTGAAAACTTCAACCAAAATCAAAACGTTCATTGTGTCTGTGAAACTAGATGTCTTATAAGGTGGCCCGTTTGAAAGGATCACTTTGAAATGAAAGCTCATGAGAGTTTATTGACTTCCTACAAAATGCCTCAATTTCAGAAATTTCGAAAATCGTAAAATTTGTTCCATGGAAATGAGCAGCACATCATTTGTATTGAAATTCTTGTTGTCTTAAACTTCGATCCTCCTTCAAAATGCTGCAAAAGGATAGGAATTGTTGCTCACTGGCCGTCGGATTTATGGGCAGTTGAACTAGATATATGTTGTAGTAGTGTCAATGGGAAAATAGCTGCTGCTCCTTTAAATAGTTTGAGCAGTGTATGTACTTTTATGTACTTGTATAATGCTGCCATAAATAATTTACTCTCAAAAATATATAGGAGCCTTAGAGCAGTCTGATGTTCAAAAATGGCTGGATGGATGGATTACTTGCAATGTTACGTCCTCTATAACAGTATTTCAGTTATATCAGGATGATAGGAGCATGAACTGACTGTGCAAAATGCAAACCCGTTTATGGTCGGTATATATACCGTTTACAGTCTGAAAGATTCCCGCCTCCAGCAGGTTCGAACTCGGGACCCCTAGATCAGTAGGCTACTGGGCTTCCTTCCAAACATGGAATAGGGAATAGTCTGCATTTGGATTTGGACGAGTCCACTTTTTTAATAAACTATATAACAATGAGACTTGAGGTTTTAATGTATTTAAGATAAAACATTTCAGAGTTAACAAGACTGTGTTCATGGGCCATAAAATGCAATTTCATTTTGTTTTCGACTTTCGAATCATTATCAACCAATAAATATTTCCCTCCAGTAAACACGAGATATAACTTGTAAATTGTCAATATTAGCACAAGAACTGATTAAACACTGTTAATATTCCCTATCAGTCGGCCAATCTTCCAATATTTACAGTTCACACTAGAACGGGAATTGATCATAAAATTGTATGCAATAAACGTAAGATAAATACTTCGATCCGACTGTTAGTTCTTTGCTTACTTTGTCACTTCATCTAATGGGCCTCAATTTGAATAAATTTTAATGAAAAATATCCCTTTAACACTTAAAGAGCTTGAAACGAAAATAGCTGAATTTGCAAATAACGTAGACAAGGTGAGGTGCCTCGTCTGGATTGGAACTGTTAAATGCCCCCAAGTTGCTAAGTAATTGTCAAGATGATATAGCTGCCTCTTCCGGATATACACTGTTTGCACTCTAGTCTTTGAATTCTCAATACAATATAGCTTGGACGACACTTTTTTTTGACTCCAAATGGGCCCCTCATCTGCTTCTAGGCTGGGTGTAAATTTAACCACATGTATTTTTTCATTTCTGGCCTTTAAGGGTAAAACCTGCTCCGCACTTATAGTAACATTTTTACTTGCAACCGCATGCACTTACAGAAACAGCTTTGCCAACATTTACGCTGACAAATGTTACAGATCAATACGTCACCGCAATCAATGTATATATCGAGGCACCTAAATCACAACTCTACGATTGGTTCTGCCCAATCAGAACTTGTGCAGGTCAGACTTAACAGCCGTGAGAATTTTACAAAAAAAAACAGTCTTAATATCACAAACAGTGCAGACACTGATCAGACTGCTCCTTAGGAGCAGTCTGATCTGGGTCTAGACTGCTTGCTCTGGTGTTTAGAATTTCCATGGTAAGGTTCTCGGCAGTTCTGTTAAATTTTACTTATTCCTTTGGGTAGAATATTAAATTTTCCTCTGTGAAAAATAATCATGTTTGATTGAAATGTAATCCATTAACCTTTAAGAAATGCTGCAGTTTTGGAGAATTTCGTTTTAAAGGCACTTTTTTTTTTCACGAGAGCTCTGGAGATCCAAAAATTTAGGGTACTTCTATCGTTATTTTGCCTTAATTCCCCAAAAAACATATCTTAAGGACAAGTATTACAATCATCTTGATGAGGTCGAGTTTCTGCAAATTTTGGAGAGAAAAGCAAAGTTGGTTGGTTGGTTGATTTGATGCTTAACGTCCACGGTAAACAACTAAGGTCATGTCGGGACGGTCAGTTAACCTAACCACACTATTCCTGGGCAGGCTTAGACCTCCTAAGCGGTTAACCAGTACTAAGTGCACATACTTTCGCCAGTAACTGACAACTGCCCTTCTTGAATCAGCGGAAGGAGAAACGAAAGTATGTGGCCAGACCGGGATTCGAACCCAGGACCTCTGACTTACGAGTCAGGTGCCCTACCGATTGCGCTACCCGGCCCGGTGAAAAGCAAAGAAATATAACATAAATACACCCAATTATTTTGTTGTCTATCTCCATATTTGGTACTGTCCCCCAGTTCACAAAACATTTAGTGATCCTATGACACTGTGAAAAGGAAAGACTGGGCGGTCAGTTTATAAACATGCCCATGATGAGCCACCTCACCTGGGTCTACATTGTTTGGAAATCAAACTACTTTCACTTTACACACATACTTTTGTTTCTCCTTCCGCTGATTCAAGAAGGACAGTTGTCAGTTACTGGCAAAAGTATGTGCACTTAGTACTGGTTAACCGCTTAGGAGGTCTAAGCCTGCCCAGGAATAGTGTGGTTAGGTTAACTGACTGTCCCGATATGACCTAAGCTGTTTACCGTGGACTTTAAAGACAGGGATGGGACTATATAAGGAAGATTAACATCCACAGTGTCATTCTGTCTTTTGATCTCATAGTGTCAACACCTCCAGTCAGCCAATAAAATCATCACAACTGTTAATTCTGGTCAAATGATTGGTTGACGAAATTTTCACACCTTTACCTATACAGGTAACATTGTTATATGCTGGGAACCAGACCCCCCCCCCCCCCCCCCCCCCCAGCAGAGAAGTCCTGTCTTTAAGCATCAAATCAAATCAAATCAAAGCACTTTACAGATTAAATAACCTTTTTTTCAAGGCATCACTAAAAGGGTCATTATATCGTAAAGATTGCTGATAATGTCCTTTAGTCGGTTACTAGAAGGATAATTAAGAATACAATTGATACACTTTTGTTGCTTGGCAAAATCAGTTAAAGTTAAAAAATGTTCAAGAGTTGTCACCCTTTCACTAAACTCTCTAATAAGAGGGTGCAATAACAGTGGTCCGAAATATTTATCCCATAAAAATTTGAGCTACTTAAAAGCCCCAGAAAGCATGCTTAATTTACGACAATCTTCTTAAGCTTAATCCTTTAAACACATAAACTTATTTGGCCGTGGGCATGATTGAGAAACGCTTCAGCGGCTTTACCTTTGACGGATAAGAGGATTGGAGAGCTGCGGCTTGTCGTACAATTATTCAGTTTCAAGCTGATACTTCAAATTGAAATGAGCAGTGTCACAACAAAACGTACCTTCAGGCATGTGCAAACAGCAAAGACTCAGCTCAGCTTGCGCATCGGAGAAAACTTGAGTATTTATGTTTAACTTACAATTTTTCGGCAATTCATACATTGTACAGGCAAATATGAAGAGCGATTGAATTCTGATCTTTCCGCAGATCAATACTATATGGTACTTTTTTATTCAATGTCATTCAAAATCTCTTTCCACAGTTAAGCTGTTTATAGCCTCAATGTACTTTCGATGAGGGGTGACATGACCTTAGCCAAATTTCTTTGGAACAGTCAGACAAAACATTAAGCCGTGGTCGGCTGTTTCAACGGCCATCCATAAATTCAAATGACTTTACTTATTAATTAAAAATTGACACTTTAGGAGCCAAAAAAATTAAAACAGTTGAATTTGCAAACATCGTAGATTCAGACGAGCCATACGGCAGACAATGTTGATCTAGATGAGGCAGTTCATCATGAGCTGCCTCATCTGGATCTACGCTGTTTGCAAACTCAATTGCAGCTGAAGGCATGAATACAGAAACACAAAGGGATGAGCAGCGAATTATCTGCCTTGTCTAATTACAAAAGATAGATCGTATTAAACATGTTTCCCCCAAGGCTACCCATATCGCAAATTTCTTTCAAACAGCTTAATGCAATGGATCTCTCAGAAAGCTGATGACAAGATTTTTCCGATTAGGATTACGATTATACCGCAAGTATCGACGAATGCGAGCTCTGACCCCTGTCGGGTCAACTCCATTTCAAACATGCATGTAGCTTTAAAGGACGTCTAATTAATTACTGGCCGAGTCATCACAAGTATTGTTGAGAAGTGCCGCTATTAATCGTACCATCTGTCACCACGGTAACGAATGCCGGTGTTTAATTCCCACCTTTATTCTTCCTCTTAACAACAAGAAAAGCTGACCACTGAACGGTGACAAGTGACCATCTAATGAATTCTTGACCTGGGACAATTCACTGGGCCATGAGAACATGCATATTAGGACTACAAAATGACCTACGACATCACTGAAGAAGACCGCCCACTCACCTGCTGTCTTTGCCCTCTAATTAGCATATTTAATTTTCAGTTAGTTACAAGATTTACTACATTAACCTTTAAAGCGCCAAATAAGCAGACGACAAAATTTACATCTGCAAAATTTCAAAAAATGATCCAGTTATGCTACATTTTATTGAGAATTCAAAGACTAGAGGCAAAACAGAGTATATCCAGATGAGGCAGCTCATTATGAGCCACCTCATCTGAATCTACACTGTTTGCCAAGTCAACAGTTTTAATTTTTGGCGCTTTAAGGGTTAAGAATGAATTATCAGCTGGAGATGGCTGGCTGGGTGGCTAGATGGCTCGCTGGCTCTCTGGTCAGATGTCTGGCTGGATGACTGGACAAACTGGATGGATGCTGGATGGACACCCAAAGATGGATGAATGACAGTACATGTACTGACACACAGACAGATGGACTGTACGGATGTATGAACACGGAAAAGATCACAAAGACAGATGGACATTCACAAGTTGATAAATAAAAGGACTTACATGTTTACTGTCTTCAGCTGTAAACGAGAAAATAAAAGACAAATTAGCCTCTCTGATAATTAAAAACTTTACTACAGGCACATACAAAATCTGTGTACTTTTTTCTTTACTTTACAGACTTCCATAAGGTGGCATTTTGGCATTAAGATGAATGGGTAAACATTTGGTTGAACACACTCTGCCTATTTCATTCTTGCCTCCCTTCTAAAACGGGGGTCAACTCCTAAATATTTTTTTTCCTTTTAAAAGAAGAGCCTAGTTTGTCCACACTAGTCATTGTGGGAAGTCATAAACTTGTTTTCCTTTGTAACTCTGCCTGACCCCTACTGCAATGAAATGAATTTCTATACTTATTCAGAATAGAAACGAAAATATAACAGTACTATTGGGACAGACATTCCTCAGCAAACAGTGTAGCAGCCTGATCTGGGTCTACACTATCTGCCACTTAGCTGAAAGTTTTGGGGGTTTTTTATGATGGAAAATGCCTGAACTTGGCCTTCACTTGACAACATGTCTCAATACATAGAATTTTTACAGTGTATGTCATTCCCAATGTCATAGCAATATGCCGCAAGATTTTAAAACGAGAACCATCCAGGAACATCTAAGACGTTTTAGTCTCAAATGTCTTTTTTAATATCATCAAGAAATCTGAGAGACACAAACGATCAATAAATGTTTTAATTTTATAGCTAGACTGTTTTCCAATTTGAAACGGCAGTTGAGATGTAGGAGCGAGCAAACTGAAGTAAAACACATACAAACAAGTAGTCTTGGTCTATTGAGTGCCATAATAATTATTGAGAATTCCCGGTAATTACCCAAAATAATGGAACCCGGTTAACCCAATTAACCCTTAATGTGGCAACAATGAAAATAATTATATTTGCAAACAGCATATATCCAGATGAGATGACTCATGATGAGCCACCTCATCTGGGTCTACACTGTTTGCTTTCTACTCTGAATTCTCCATATGAAATAGCTTGGATGAAAGTTTTTTTTAATTTTGCAGGTGTAAAATTTGTCATCTGCCTTTCTGGCACATTAAGGGTTAATGTAATTTATATGAGCTCCTATAAGAAGAAAATGTTTTGGCCCCCAAAAAGTGTTCAGATTCTCTCAGGCATTACCGCATCTGCAAGAAAATCCCTGCATCTACCATTTCATATGATGTTTAAAAAAAAAAATTCTTTTCTACCAAATATAAATTCTAATAAATTATCAGAAGAAACAGGTATTACATCATATGTTTTTGTGTATCAATACGATAATATCACAAGTTTTTACAAGGATTATAACATAAGCATCAACTTTTTACAAGCATGCAAACTACACTGCAAACAATAAGGTGTGAAAACTACACTGCAAACAAAATGTGAAAAGCTGTGCTGTAGTGCTAATCATGACTGCGCTTACCTTAATGCCATACAAACAATTTAAGTGATAAAAATGGCTAAATTTGCAAACATTGTAGATCCAGATGAGGTGGCTCAGAATGAGCCATCTCATATAGATCTACAACGTTTGCTGCCCTATAGTCTTTGAATTCTCAATATGACATAGCCTTTTTTTTAGCCTTTTTTTGAAATTATGAAGATGTAAATTATGTTGTCCCCTTTTTGGCACTTAAACGGTTAAATCAGCTCATTTTACACCTTATTCTTTTCAATGCTTATTCTTCAATACTTCAATGCTTATTTTGTAAGTGTCCAATATTATGCTACAGCAAACTAACCAACTAACCTATTTATACATATAAAATATTCTGTGACTTTTGCATGATAGATGCCTTGCAGTTTTATGGCCTTTTTAACAGTGTATCTGTCATATTGCGCCGTAGAAGAGCGATAATGCAAGACTGTTTGCAATGGAACCTCATTTATTACTGAAAGAAATTCTGCCTATAGGGGGATCAGGCCAAGAGTGTTAGCTTATCAGATTGTCTCTACAAGTATGACTACTCAAAGGTACATAGCTCTAGGGCTACCATCAGCAAGCCTTCCCATCAGCCTGATATTCTACATGCAAAATGGACATTCTATCAGTTGAGCTATAGCTCCTTCCATCTTATTTTCCTATAATAGATATAGAACAGTTTCACCATAGATCTTTAGAACCAAAAATATTATCAATGTACCGTTATTGTTTCACTAATGTTTATGGTGTATTTTTCCATGTATTTTCATACAATATATTTCACCTTTCAGACACAAATGACCCTATGGGTTGATCATTATGGAGTCAAAGAGGATTTCCTGTGCATTAACATCTGCTGAGCCCCAAGGGAACATTTCCAACACCTCCTGAGGGGCTCAGTAGATGTAAATGCATTGCAAACTTCAGTCTGATCACTGTTATGGCTTAAAAGCAGTCTGTCATGCAAGAATACCAAAATATGTTGGAGAATGCTGTCTTCCTAAAGCAATTATGATGTGAGTGTTATTCATCTGTGTATATTTTGTCCATGCTGCTTCCAGGGCAAATGGCAATGCTGTTTTGATGTTTATAATGAAAATTGCAAGGCAGGTTTATAGCAGCACATGAATTGCTTTGTTAAAACATGGATTTATTTTAATAGTGTCTGTCTGGTAAAAACTAGGCATGTTAGAGTTGTTAGTAGGACAGTATTAGTAAATAGCATTAAATGAGTTAGAGTCTAGCAAAACAGAATACCCTATTGGTTACGAACAGCCTGATTGGGCTCTAAAATTCGCACAAGCGCTTTTGTTCAATTACATGTATACAAAGAAAATATACTGTTCATACTCAATATGGTATCATTTTGCATGCCATCTCAATTAACCCATTCCTTTCAGGATAGCCCTTTAGGGGAATCCGGGCAAAGCGTTTGGATCCAGATCAGGCCCCACAAACGTGTGGCCTGATCCGAGATCCAAACTGTTTACTGCCTAGACATAATTTCTACAGGAGTTAGTTAGATCAATATTGTCAAAATATTCTTGATTTTTGATGCAGACGACAATTTCAGCAGATGACAAAAAATACCCAGAATGCAATGGGTTAAATACTTAACTTCATTCCAGTACATATTTCTTCTACTCAGACCAGCGGAGCTCGTTGGTGAACCTACGTACACATGAAATGTCCGTTAAATTCTTAACAACATAAAATGTCTGCTAAATCTTTTCATCAACACATAATATCCAATGCACAGACACTGTTTGCGCAGTAATTTTGGTCAGGATCACTAAATACAACATTAACATGCATTACGGTTTATTTACAACATCAAAAGAATAAAGTATTCCAACAATGTTTTTACTCGTAAGTCTGCAAATCTTTTTATGCACAAGTCATCTGCAAACCCAACTACCCCAGGGCTGAGGTACTAGCACTAGTTAGTCTGCAAATCTTTTATGCACAAATCATTTTCAAACCCTACTACCCCAGGGCTGAAGAACTACCAGGAATAGAGGGTTTCCATACCATGCTGTCACCTTATAACTGTCCAAGATGTGCGGTGCATGGTTGGTTGCTTGTTTTAGGTTTAACAGCCCTTTGAGACAGTATTTCAGTTTATATCATGTGCAAGGCTTTTGATCTCCTGTTAAAATTGCTGAGAAATGATAGCAATCCCATTTGTAAGGGGCCGCTAAATGTGATTTACTCAGAAATTTGTCACCACAGTCCAGAGCATCTACTAGGGTTCTGTAGAGAGAAATACCAAAGTCCCCACTATTCCCCAGTCCTGGGGTAGACAGGGTTGCGAATGACTAGTGCAATACCACACACCTACTAATCTTTTTCTCAAATATTGTTTGGTTTTAAATTATTTTGATAAATAACAGAAAAAAAAATTCTGACAACAACACAAAATGTTTAAACTATGAATTACTATAAAAATATTTAAGAAAGAGGGAAGCGAAACAAAAAGTTTATCATAATAATACCACTGAACCTTGGTGCAATGATGATAAAAATATTACAGGTTTCATCTATAACTGACCCTTTGTTTAAGGTTCCAACGCAGTCCACATGCTTTTATCAAATTTAAGAATCTGCTATATTCCAGTACAGGAGCAGACTGTCCAGCAATATTATATGTTTCATGTACCACACGTTACAATTTATGATACAGAAAAACTTTTGCAGAAATAAAAATTCTAAGAATTTCTCCATAATGTTGCAAATGCCCTTGTAAACAAAATGCATTTTACTGTAGAGTATCTACTATACCAAGGTTCAAGAGTACATGTATTTCTATAAATCTTTGTGGGTACAACAGTTCACAACTTTTATACTCTGTTTCTGATATCAAACTTGATTCAGGCAAGCAAACTCACCCAGCAACAGTTGCTAAGGAAATGGGAGTATTTGATTGGGCATTTCATGATTCACAATTCTTAGCATTGAAGGCTTGACACTTTTTCAGAAGAAAAAAACTGCATGCTTCAAAATTGTGAAGCACGAAATACCCAGTGCTTCACAATTCCTAGCCTGAAGCACTTTTTTTACAGAAAATTGTGAAGAATTGTGAAGCATGAACGCCCAGCCGAAGACGCCCAATTTAAAATTCTTAATACATTTGCTTCCTAAATCATGCAACTGTTTGCTTTCCTGGGTAACAAAACAAAAATGGGTCAACTCTTAAAGGGAAGAACCTGTTCCTTAAACAGCAATCTTTTTTCTTTTAGAGTTGACCCCTACTGAGAAGAGAGGCAAAAACCGAAAATGACAGAGTTGCTTCCCCTGAAAGTGTAACCATTCACCTCAATGTTTGTATGTTTACTGAAACTGAAAAGTTTGTGAACATGAATACACCACAATTTTGCTTTGGGTTTTTTCTTTTTGTGTGTACTGTATTTTTTCATTTATAAGACCATGGTTTTCATCTTCCAAAAACAATCCCAAAAATCTAGATCCATCTTCCAAGATGGATCTAGATTTTTGGGATTGTCTTTGGAAGTAAGATGGATCAGATTTTTTTTGGATTGTTTTGGAAAGGAACAAACCCATCTTTAAGATGAATTACACAACACTGATCCGCATATTTAGGGTTAATTCTGGAAGCGGGGATCCCAGTCTTATAGCCAAAAATTACAGTAACTGTCCTTTATCCTGGTTATATACATGCATGGGACATTATTCTATAATTATGCTGATCCACTGTACCTTTTTCTTCTTTGCCCAGTGAGCTAATGTGAGCCTGTGCATGGCCTGGTCCGAGTGAGAACAGATTCATACCCGCACCTGACACTGGCAGGCCTGGCGCCTGAAGTCCTGCAGGGTGGGGCCCCATGGGGATGGGTGGGGCATGGGCGTGGGGCAGATGTTGAGCCTGCATCTGTTGCTGCAATAGAATTATCAAACAAACTTTTGCATGCATTGATCATTATTATCAGATGATGTCATTTCTGCGAGTGTTATCCTGCATGAAGTATGACAATCCACTGGTGTATTATATATTTAAATTACTTGTATACATTGTGTAATAATATGCCATGAAATCCGTAATGTCATGGCTATTACTGGTGAAATCTGGACCTTTTAATGCGAAAATCCCCAATAAAATGCTGTCTCAGTACTTATCATATGATATTTTTGAACCAACTATAGCAAGTGATCAGGGGCTCACTTATACCCCCGGCCAGTACCACTGCCTAAATCTTATTCAAATTCCCAAGTCTCTGACCTTAACCTCATGGCAGCAGTAGCATCCCGCTGGTGGCAACTACCGCATTCGACCTAATAAATCCACATATCCCAATAAGTGCACATTCTGCTGCATATGGCTGGTATCTCATTACTTTGATACTTTTAATTAATATGTTGCTACAGACACAATTTTAACATTGTACAAAACCAGTATTAAAGTCACTTTCAAAGAATGACAGAGAGAATCTGCAGTTTTAAAGCAGTCCAAACTTATTTACTCACCCCTATAATGGCATTTAATTCTGTCATGGTCACTTGTTTTGCCCTCTCTACAGCAGCAGCAACCTGTTGTTGATGCTGAAAAAATAAGGGGCATAACTCTTCAGAATTTTTAAACCTCTTTCTTGTATGATCATGCATGCTGAAATGGCAATGATACGATAAAGAACTAATTAAAATGTTCAACAAATAACAATGCAGTTTTATTGACAAAGCTGTTGTAAAGCAGATTTGTATCTAAATAAACATCTAAACAAGTATAAATTAGAACAATTTAATACTCTTATCTGATATTAATATCTAAGCTTGTTGAAAAACAAAAATATTTTTTGACTCATCTGCACAAATAAGGAAAGTTGTATGTATATATTATTTGATACGATCTTTACCTGCCATGTGTTTCATTCAGAGTTCGAGCTAACAGATTTTTTATGAAAATATAGGATATTTTTTCTTATATCTCCACAACAACATATATTGAGACCCCTCATCAGAACCATCTTGGAAAGACGGTTCTAATGAGGGGTCACAATATATGTTTTCATGGATATTTAATAAAAATTATCCTAAAATTATCAACAAGTTGTTCCTCCTATCTAGAGCCATATAAGCTAATCAGCTATCTGCAGCAGCTAAGACATATATCATCTAATTAGCAATATGCAGCTCCCCTAATAAAAGTCAATCATCATGATGCATGTACTTTGGTGCTAGTCATAAAATCATGCAATCAGTTACAAATTTTGACTGCTGGTCAGAAGTCAGTTAATTCAGAAGCAACGTCAGGATTGCTGATTAAATTATCAATGGCATGTTTACCCTGTCGCTTTTGTACCGTGAGGCCTTGGGTTCCTGGGTACGAAAAACCCCAAGGATAATAGTGGTCATTTATCAGCAGCATTGCAGTTGCTTTAGCAAGCATATATCATTGAATTAGCAATCTGTAGTTGCCTTTTAACACTTTAGGCACTGGTGACAAAAATATCTGAATTTGTAAACAGTGCAGATCCTGATGAGGCGGCTCATCATGAGCCGCCTCATCTCCATCTACACTGTTTGCCCTCTAGTCTTTGAATTCTCCAATTTAAATGTCTTGGACAAGGCATTTTTTAAATTTTTGCAGATGTAAATTTTATCGTCTGCTTTTTGGCGCTTAAAGGGTTAATCTGTGACCTACCTCTTGTGAAAGAAATGGGATAACTTGAGCACATATGGCATTTAATCTCTTTGCTATTTCAGTCTGAAATAAAAAGACAAAACAACCTTCATGAGAAAGTTGGAATAAAGGGGAGATGACAAAAACACATTCTTGAAAACAGGAACCAAACTATGAAGTAAGAACAAATGTGTTACTTTATGGTGATATCTGACTGTTACCCAGCAGGCACATACCCTTGAACTGACGTCGTACAGACATCGATGCAACGTAATGACATCGCATCGACGTCAGTATGACGACGTGTGCCCATTGGGTTATGGCTGAAGCCATGCTGAAATGTACAAACAGGAAACAAAACTAGGTCAGGTATTACAATATCACAGTATCCGAACGCTCTGTACCAGCTCTTTCGGTTTCCATAGCGTCATATCGAGAGTACAAACATTCGCTTAAAATCAGTAGTCGGAAATCATTATGTTTTGAGATTTTAACCGGAATTTGCTGCGTCATTTATAGTTATTCAGCTTCGAAAATGTAAAGAGGTAAGTTTAATATAATTTACTCTTCGGTCTTTTACTTTATTGCCATGTACAATGTCGTGTATGGGTGGATGTAAACGGTACAGTATTCAAATTGCCCTTGGCATGATTCTACAACCTTTTTGAGCCTTTTTTTACATCTTTTATAAAAAATCTTTAAAATAAACGGAAGGTGTTATCAATCTACAGTTTGTTAGTTTTGGTAATATGATGATAGCCTGGTTTTGCACGACACAAACTCGTGTTAAATTAAGCTGTTCGGAATAAAATTTTTGTGACGGCCATGAGGTTTTCATTGTACAGGGTAATATAGTAAAAGACCGGAGAGCAAATTATATTAAACTTACCTCTTTACATTTTCCAAGCTGAATAAATATAAATGACGCAGCAGATCCCGGATAAAATCACAAAACATAACGATTTCCGACTACTGGTTATAAGCGAACTTTGTACTCTCGATTCATCGCTATGAAAACCGGAAGAGATGGTACAGTGAGTTTGGCTACTGTGAATATGCAAGCAAATCTTGTTCAGGTATTTTTTCTCCACATGTGCATGGGCATTCCTTGTTGATATGGGAAATAATAAATATAAAGTAAAGAACAAGTGTGTTACTCTATGGTACTATCTGACTGTTATGGATGAAGCCATGTTAATAATTGGCAGCTGAAATGTATAAACAGGAAACAAAACTAGGTCAGGTATTACAATATGCAAGCAAATCTTATTCAGGTTTTTTATTTCTCCACATGTGCATGGGCATTCTGAGGTACCTCCTTGTGATAAGGGAAATAATAAATTCCAGACAGATCAAATTGCCCCCCCCCCCCTTTACAGACTGTGATAGAATGCTGTAAACTTTACAGCATGGATGCATGTTTTCTTTCCACCTTTCCTTTGTAAGCTGCTTACACTCTAAGTACCAGAGACGGAAATAGCAGAATTTGCAAACAGTGTATATCCTGATGAGGTGGCTCATAATGAGCCGCCTCATCTAGATCTACACTATTTGCTCTCTAGTTTTTGAATTCTCAATATGAAATATCTTGAACAAGACATTTTTTTAAATATTGCAGACGTAAATTTTGTCATCTGCTTTTAGGCACTTAAAAAGAGTCAACGTTTTTTATTATGCCCAACTCCATTATTTCCCCTTTTCTTTTTCTTTCTTTTCATACTATTTTGATCCTAATATTAATATATCGTTTTTCCAAACCACAACAAAGTTTCATGACTCTTTGTATAAACGTCCTTTTCAATTACCTTCCAAAGCACATTACTATTCAAACTGATCAAATCTCTTATTCGAAAGTCAATGACGACTGACCTACAAAATCCCCAGAGTCCCGCCAGACACCAGCTTAAATTCTCAAAATAACAAGAATTCTTATGAGACAAGATTTCCCCATAAATCTGATTCTACCAAAGGAAAATCCAAGACGCTCGGCTGCTACTCTGCAATTTTCATTCATAGCCGGCAATTTGAATTTTTAATGAGAAACGAAGCAAACCAATTAGGGATATGAATTACGGCTGATTAGTCGCAAGAATTACGGCACAAAGACATGAAACATTAGAACCTACTGTACATCCTTGTATTTGTTACGGTAAATGTTCAAAAATTTTGTACATCTCATCCAGCGCTCCAGATAAGAAGGGGTAAGGTATAATTCAGGGATGATTTCCCATATTTTTCCATGAAAACGTATGCTGTTAACCCTCTCAGCACATGAAAACATATGTTGTGACCCCTCATTAGAACCGTCTCGACCCCTCATTAGAACCATCTCACCGAGATGGTTCTAATGAGGGGTCACAACATATGTTTTAGATGAGAAATAAGAAAAAAATTCCCTTATTTATCCCTGTTACCCCAAATTTTCTGGAGAACGGCTCATCCCTCAGAAAAAGCATGGAAAATGTCGTGTTTTTTTTTCTTCAGATATTTTGATAGGGCTCTGCATGAAGGTCTCAATCAGACAGAGAGAAGTTTGGCAACATTTTCAGCATTTTGGGGGGGAAGTTGATTTCTCTGCATCTTATTTCCCCCTGAGCTAAACATAGAGATCTAGAGTACATTGTTTGCTCTCTGTTCCTTGTAGTCTCAATATGATATACCTTGGACTTGGATAGACGGATGGATCAGAGCTCTAGATAAGAAGGCGTATTTGGTGATAATTAGGGATGATTTTTGTTAATTCTGCATAAAAACATATGTTGTGACCCCTCATCTGTACCGTCTCGACGAGACGGTTCAGATGAGGGGTCACAACATATGATTTCGATGAGAAATAAGAAAAATTATCCATAATTATCATCAAATACGCCATCTTATCTAGAGCTCTGATGGATGGCTTGTGATTTTAAATCCTTTTTATATATTACAGTATTTCAGTCATATCAGGACAATGGGAGGATGATAATGAAAGGCTGTGTGCAATGGAACCCTGTTTACCGCCGGAAAGATTCTTGCCTCCAGCAGGGCTCAAGCGCAGTACCGCTAGATCAGTAGCCTTGGACTTGGATAAAACATTTTTTGAAATTTTGCTAACATAAATTTTCTTGTCAGATTTTTGGCAGCTTAAGGCCCGTTTTTCGTCTATTTATGCAAGGTGGAAATATGCACTATCATATATATGATGGACTTTGGTTCTATGATAATTCTTCTTACGGTAATAGACTAGTTATAACTGTGGGCTACCCCTCACCCACCCCATCCCCACTCCCAGAGCCCTAGATAAGAGGGAGTATTTGATGATAACTGAGGATAAAGTTTTTTTATTTCTCACTGAAACCATATGTTGTGACCCCTCATCTGAACCCCTCATCTGAACCGTCTCATTGAGACGGTTCAGATGAGGGGTCACAACATACATTTTTATGCAAAAATATAAAAAATTATCCCTAATTATCTCCAAATACTCCATCTTATCTAGGGCTCGGCCATGTACTCCTCTAGAATACAACCCTGTTTTTCAACTAGGTTCCTCACCCAGAATACCCGAATATTTTGACTAGTCTAAGTCTGTTTCATGATGGGGTTGCTTGACAGGGAAAACCCTCTCATTACCAAATAAATAATTAATCTGTGGTCCCTCCATAGAACTGCCATTACCAAAGTGGTTCAAAAGAGGGGAAACAACATGTTCTATGGAAATGATTACTTCCATTAAAACATACCAGTTTGTAGTTGTAGTCCCTCAAAAGGATGGATGGATGGATGACTTGCAATTTTACGTCCTTTTTAACAATATTTCAGTCATATCAGTATGATGGGTGGGTGATAATTAAAGGCTGAGTGCAATGGAATCCTGTCAAAGATTCAAAATTTGATAAGGCTTTCACCTACAGCGGGGCACGATCCCAGGAATGCTAGGCTTAACCTACTGAGCTACTGGGGCTCCTCCCTCAACTAGAGCTCTGTGGTTGTATGGTGTAATGTCCTTATAAAGGATTTGAACCTAAATTTCAAGCTCTTGAAATCCATAAACCACAGGCTTTTTCCTCAGAGACCCGAGTTTCAATAACCTTAAACTTGTGCCAGAATAGTTTCCATTACTCTTACTTTCAATTTTCATCTATTACCAAATCTTTCGGATGAATTACTCGGCAAAAAATTCTAAATGTAATTTATCAGCGAAATCCTGTTTATCTCCAGCCGAACTAGGCCTTTCAATTACTATCGAAAAGATATTATTATTCAAATTAAACGAGATCTCTGATTATATTCCGCGTGAAGACAAGGATAGCAGGGTCGAATCAAACTCAATAATAAAATCGACCAAGGGTGTAAATTCTTAAAATAACCACTACTATTCTGCGGCAATCTTCCCCAATAAATCCCAGTCAATCATGGGAATTTCAATATTCTACGAGACTACCAGTAGACAGTGTTCCGACAGAACTTGCAATTTGAATTTTTAATGAGTAGCCAATCAGATCTTATTAGAACTATAAATTAGATGTAATTGGACAGCCTCTGAGACAAAGAGGAGTAGAAATAAAACATGGAAATTCAGAAAACCAGATTTTTCAAAAGTGATCATACTGACAAAATAAAATCTTAACTAATAAACATCCTAGGAACAATGCAAGTTTCCAGTCGATGAAATCTAGGCAATATGGTATAAAACATAGTGGTCTATAGTTCTTGGTAGAATCTGGTCACTTTTTCCACAGAAAGAAAAGCATCGCAAACGACTGCGTGATACTCCGCCACTGCCTTTTTCACACACCGATTTTTCCAGATTTATTTTTTCTCTGTATGACTCCAGGGCGGGAGCAGCCTAACCCCACTGAACACAGAGATAAGTCTTTGTTATGACAGGACACTTCATTCCTCTGATCACTTACAATAAGCTTCCGATAAAGCACTTACCACTCTACTCAAATAAAATTTCAGTGAGTTTAAACTGGTGACCATGGGGCAGGGGCAAATAAACCATAAAGGATCAAATTTTAATCACCAGAAGCTTTTATTACTTCTATTGTCAGATGTAAATTTCTGACAATCTGTTTCACATCAATATATATAGATTTTATCATCATTTTATGCATGTATATATCTGGGGGGAGGGGGGGGGGCAGGGGGAAATAACTCCCATGGGGTAAATTTGAGCATCACTGGAGGCTTTCATCACTCTGATCATTTGCTGTAAGTTTCAGAAAAATTGCTTCAAACTCTGATTTTATATGGAATTTTTCATGATTTTATACATGTATATAGCCCAAGGGCAGGGGCAGATAACCCCTAATGATAAAATTTCTGTCCTCATACAAAGCTTTTGTTACTTTAATCATGTTTGTGAAGTTTCAACATGATACTCCTAGCAGTTTAGGAACTAGAGGCTAGAAACCATTTTTTGTACATTGACAAGTGCCATAACTCTGTCAGAAATGATCAAAATTTGCCCATTAACAATCCCAAGCCAGACATTCTTGGTACAAATGCATATGCAAAATTTGAAGAAAATCCGTTGATAAAACTTAAGTTATCGAACAGAAACGATCATTAAATAGGCATAAAAGGGGGGGGGGGGGGGGGGGGGGGGGGGGGGAATTGTGCTCCAAGTGGGAGTGGGAGGGGATTGGGAGCACCATTTTTCTTTTTAGAAATGAAAGAAATGAAGGAGTGGGCAGACAGAAAACTGCACCATTTGAAGAGCTGATTGCAAATCAAAAGTTTAATCTTAAAATGGGCAATAATGTAATACTTTCTTCTTTCTCTCCAAACAGCACTTTCACTTGGGTTCTGGGTAGCACTAGCCTTCTTCCTACGATTCAGGAGCAATGCCTTTATTAATCTGAAGCTTGGAGTGAGAGTATCAAAATGTTTCCTCCAGTTTTTTTTCTTCTCCTTAAAGATTTAGCATTGCAGTCATTATATAGTGTCTTCCATTGCTAGAGCCGTGTGGTGAATGCAACGGCACAAACTGTCACATGATGTCTTTGGAGACTTGATCCGAGCTTACCGAGCTTGAGTTGAAATTGAAGCAATTAATTCTCGCAATCTTTCTATCTTTAATCTCTCCTGACTTCTCTAATAAAGACGATTTCTAAAAGATAGACATTACACGTTCTAATATCAGAGCCCTAGATAAGAGGGGGTATTTGGTGATAATTAGGGATAATTTTTGTTAATTCTGGATAAAAACATATGTTGTGATCCCTCATCTGAACCGTCTCGATGAGCCGGTTCAGATGAGGGGTCACAACATATGGTTTCAATGAGAAATAAAGAAAATTATCCTTCAATTATCATCAAATACCCCTCTTATCTACAGCTCTGTAATATGGTCGCAGGCTGTAATCAATACTCCACTTCCGCGGAAGGCCTTCCAATCACTTGTACTGTCTTAAAAGCACGGTTTTACGTAATAATGATTGTTGTTAGACTACTTGTGAGCTGCCGAGAATTTCAATATTTTTCTTTGTTAATGCTGAGAAATTGACGCAATATCAGGTGAGGAACGAAGACTTGCGGCTTGCCTTAATATGACATATACAGAAGGAACTTGTCATAATAATTTATCATGGCAATGCTTAGAAATAATAGTTGTGCCTTAATGATACTGTTGGCAAACATTGCAGACCCTGATCAGACTGCATGATCCTCTGGATCTACAATTTTTGCTCACGCACAAGCATTTATTTAACTAAATAGGGCAAGCCTGATGGAAGCTCTAGGGGTTGAGTGCTGGCCTGCTTAGCTAGCGGTTCAGATTTAAATCCTGCTGGAGCCAGATTTTTTTTATTAACTGTAAATGGTATTTCATTGCATGCAGCCTTTCATTATCACCTTTTCATCATCTCCATTTGACTGAAATACTGTTGAAAAGGCACTAAAACTGCATGTTATCCATCCATTTAAACTATCCATCGATCTAGGCTCATCTTAACTTGGCATTCTTAGAGTGGATTCCACAATACCGTAATTGCAAGGATCCTTAAACGCCCAAATTAAGTATAATGATTCAAATGACCAAAAAAAAAATGCTATTTTCTTTCAAAGTTCATACAAGCCACCATAGATTAGCCCAGATCTTCAGATTTCCCCAAGAAAAGAAGAAAATAAGATAAAGAATATGTAATTTTCTTCTGGGTCTCCTGGGAGCTTGTTGTCTATAGAAAAGTCTGGCAATGAGTCTGCTGGGAAATCAATCATGTGACTGCTCATCTTTCTGCATATCAATGAGGAGCTTGACATGTCAAAGGTCAATTATAACAATAATAAGAAAATTGTAGGGTATAAAGTACATAAAATATGTAAGTAAGTCTACAAGGTTTAACACTGGATGCTCAAATGGATGGGTGGAAATATTCTTTTTATGGCCAATTAACATTATTTGAATCATTTATGACCTTGCATGACTAAATAATGAGGCTATTAATATTCAAATTGTGGTTTATGCATGAGATAATTAAAATGATTAGTAGGTAGGCTAGCAGAGCAGCTACTGTTTGCACCATAAACTATAACTGAAAATAAAGTTACAATATTAATTAGCCAACATTTCATAAAATGTCAAGATGGTAAGCCATGGTTCTATGATCTTGGATTACTAGTTACTACAACTGGGTGACCTTTGCTCCCACACTCTTTCTGCAGATTTGGAAGTAATGGCTGCTGGACTAGAAACCCTAAATAACCCTGCATGTTGATGGGCCATAAGCACAACGCATACCACCAGTTTCAGGTTATATTTAATGATGGTAGTTAAATAAACATTCCCACAATTCAACATTTTTCAATAAAGCTTTTATCAAGTTACAAATCCTCGACTTTTTCAACTAGAAAATTTTTCAATAATCTTCAGTTTGACCTTATTTGAACAGCGTGTTGATTAAACAGCTAATACAAACAATGTCTCCATTCTTACGCTGGTGCAAATATTGACCGAACAAATACCGCTAAAATTGTTTTTCATTTCCTCCTCTGCCAGGAGGTAGTGTTGTTCTTCGCCAATTGATCTTAAAATCCCGCATTGAACTCGCCGCTTTATTTACTCGAGGATTATTGCGTGTCTCTTGTCTCTTGCTGGTTATTCAAATGAAAACGTGAGGAAGTTTTCTCATGGTCAGGCTGCCGCGCTGACATTCCTAAGCTCGTTTTTCTTAAATATAACAAGGTAGGATGGATCATCAGGTTGGATGATTTGTGATTTTATGTCCTCTTCAACAGTAATTCAGTCATAACTGGACGATAAGAGGGTGATAATGAAAGGCTATGTGCAATGGAATGCTGTTTACAGTTGAGTGGAATCAACCTCCAGCAAGACTCAAACAATCCCAATGTGTTTCCACTGAGAAATTTATAAGAAAAATGATCTCAGAATTATCCTCAAAACCCCAGATAAGATGGGGTAACAGGGATAATTCAGAGATAATTTTTCTTATTTCTCGACAAAAACATACATTGTGACCCCTCATTAGAACTGTCTCAGTGAGACAATTCTAATGAGGGTTCAAAATGTATGTTTTAATGGAACAATAAGGAAAATTATCCCTAAATTATCCCTGTTACCTCTTCTTATCTGGAGCACAGCTAGAGCTCTGTGACTGTCCCTCTCTTGGACAATATTATGTGACAAAGCACAAGGACTCGTCAAGGGCTCTCCAAAGCTCCTTGTCTCCTTAATAGCTTTAGCTCTCTGATTAGATAATTCAGCGATAAAATTATCGATTATTTCTGAAACCTGCACATTTTGTGACGATCTTGACAGCTGCGAATCATATAGGGTTTTCTGCTAATTGTTATCTCAAGATATTAACCATGACTCATTCTGATTAGCGGCTTAAAATGGTTTCCATTTTTTTTTGTTGTTGTGGAAAAATGATAAGGGTAGAAATAAAAGAACAGAACGAGCGTCACCAGGGTTTACATCCCCGAAATCAGAATTATATTCAGTCCCTCAAGCTGCCGTGTGGCCAAGCCCATCGTAAGGAATTCACATGCTCGGTCTGATCTGGGTATGTCCATATCATTTAGACAATGGTACGGTAGTTCTTCTAAAATTTCGCACAGAAAAAAATAATTATTTTATTTGCTGTCCGAAATTTTAGAAATTACGATTTTGCATTTTTGTCAGTGCTCGAAATTTTAGAGTGTGTACATTACCGCGCGGTATTTCCGACTCAGCAGGAACAGGTTATATCACAGTGCACTATGTATCTTTCGGCAGATCACAGCGGGAACCTTGTTAAGAAGCACTTATTTTCACAGCAGGTGTAATCCCAAAATGAAAGAAAATCATGTCAGTCTAATGCGGCCTAATTAAATCTGACCGTTTATTTAATAATCGGCAGACCATTACATGTTCAAAAGAAGGACAGAAGCAGTCGTGTGCCACTCACGACAGATCAGGGGGAAAATATCTTGCACCCAACATGCATAACATAAAGATTTTCTTTCAAAAGTGTGAGGTTGCCCTTACAAAAGGCAGTTTGGTATGTAGCAGAACCGTCTGCCGCATTTAGAAACGTTTTTTTTTTTCAGTCTGCTTTTACGTCTTTTCAATTTAACTTGAAAGTATATAATGGCATGGCACCTCTAAGCCCCCTCTCAACTTCTGATAAAGTATTTGCCAGCAACGATATCTCTTTGGGAACATGACCAACAGTCATCACGCCCCTTTTTATTGTCTCCATGTATTTCGCCCTCATTCTCAGGCTCTGTATCTAGCGCCTCTCTGACTACCGGTTCCCAGTAGACCTCAACGAGAAAAATTTGACATGTGGCGAAATCTCGTTTAGTGCCAGTCTTGCAATACACACCGTTTATACCGGCACTAGAATTTGACAATCTCATGTACGCAAGTGAGTGTCGCGTTCTTAGAAAAATTGTATACAGGCATATGTTTGTCCTTCAACAGCCCGTACGGATGCAACCTACGCATGCGCAGACCGGGCGTCATTCGCTGGACGGGCTGTGAATGCCCCAACCACAATGCGCATGTGCGCAAGCAATCTGGGGCATCGCAGTTGTTAGAATATATTTAAAAACGATATCCTGGTTAATACAAATAAAATTATTCACACAAGGTAATTTAATAAGGAAAAAGAAAAGATACTAGAGAATTCTCGATGAAATTTACCTTTACGTTATTTGCCCTAATAGAACGGAGTATCTTACGGCATGACTTTGAAAGCCTGTGTGTCGGCACAGGCTGATCAGTGCAAAAATGTCCCATACACACTGCGCATGTGCGCAGGACATCCTGGACATGCGCAGTTGTAAATGTAAAAAGAAAATGATTAATACAAATATATACGCAAGTGTAATTTTAAATAATTTGCCCAAATAGATCAGAGGTATCTTACGGCATGACAAGAAAAGCTTGTATGTCGGCACAGGCTGATCAGTGATTCTCTTTTGACATAAACGATCTGGGAAGCCATAGTTTACTGTCAGTGAATTCCGGAGATTTGTAAGATTGTTCAGTGTTCGCAAATGTTTATATCATTTGCTAGACTTATACAAGTCTCCTACTTAAAGCATATTTTACTTTTATGAATATTTTCAATCTTTATCAAGCTCCAGCTATAGATTGGCTCAGCTGCCCTTAAAACAGGATCAGAGAGGCATATTGCTGAATATGAGACTGAATATCAGTCTAATCATTTGCTAATCGGACATATTCTAATGTTTTTCAACACGGACCGATGTCTGTTTATTTATACGCAGAAACTCGAAGCTAAAACTGTGTATGGTCAAATCAAGGACTCGGGCCATATGTGCCAGTGGCAGTGCGAACTTTGAATGCAGAGACCGTGCATACTGGTCTGTGCTCTCAGAGCATTTGCGCATGCGTTCACACAGACAAGATACGACAAAGACGAATTTTTCGTTCTGGTAGTTTATATTCTTTTGCAACCCTGGTTTCTCATCTTACGTTCATACATCTTTACCAAAAATTACAAGAAAAAAAAATGCCTACGTAGTTTGGCGCACGTGCACATTTCCCGCCAAAAAATGAATTGCTGTGAGAAATGGCGCCTTATCGCATGTACGAAAAGCAAAGGCCCACTTCAGCCTGCGCACCCCCGCAACCTCGTTCTCGGTTTAATTTCTAGATTCCCATGATAGATTGTTGATGCGGACAGAAACCAAGTTAAAGTGACTGCACAGATGTGTGGGCTGATCCGGGTTTCAGTAAATTCACTGTTCGCATTAAGTGTAAAGCACATTTTCCGATGCACGGCCCAAATACCAGGAGAAAAAAAAAATCCCGACTCACATACCTTTCGCCGTCCGCGCTTTAACGCACGTGCAGAATAAAGCTAGAATATATGCAAGCAATAGTTCTCAGACTTAATGTATATATGTAAAAAAAGATAGCCGAGATAAGTAAAAACCGAGGTCCTATATTTTTGCTCGAAATTTTAGAAATTCACCTTTCCACTGATCGAAAATTTGGAGACCTTTCAGAAATTATTTTCGGGAATAATTTTAGGTGTCCGAAATTTTAGAGTGTGCGAAATTTTAGAAGAATTACCGTAATGACTTTCAATATTTTTCTGTCGCTGGATAGTCTTTATAAAACTTATGACCAGCCGAGTAGACCCTGATCTGACTGCTCTTTAGAACTAGTTTTCACCAATATGTATTCGGCAATTATGGTCACCAAAGACACATTATTTAAGATCTGCGAAGACTCAAAATAGTTCTCTGCCCCAAGGGTTGCCTTGGCGACAACGAACAAGCGAGAATGGCTGGTAATCCAATTTGAGTCTGCTTGAAAATCCCCTCTTGTCCACTTCTATTACAGCCTGCAATCATTTACTAACAGCCGTCAAACCTACTGATCAAATTATCCACGCTCCACAGCCTTCCATCCATCTTCCAATGAAGGCGGGGCTTAGCTGTAGGCAGTGCTAAACATATCAATCTCCTGTCCCACAAGTCCCAAATCCATAAAGTTATACATTCAGATAATGGGAACATGAATTATTCATCAAGTAATGTAGGCCGTACAATAATTTGTCAAGATGATTTACACATTCTCAACAGCATGCAGTCAGCTGCATGCAGCTGTCTCCGTGCCAACTAAACGATTTGAAGGAGGAGCTAAGTGTCAGTCCCGCCTTCAACATCAAATCGATACTAAGATGGTGTCCTGTTTCACACATTCAAGCCGAGTTGTGGCTTGCAAAAAGAGTGGTTAAACCATTAGCAATCAACAAAGGCTCAGACGAGTCTGCGCATCTGCACAGTCTGGTCACAGCCTTTGCTGTTTGCACCAATTATTGTATGGAGGCCTATAGGCACAAAACAAAGGCATGGACTCAAAGGCGATTCGAGTATTTGCCATCTGCAGATACCTTAGGTATCCTTTATGAGTGTTGCGGCTTAGATTGCCGAGGCAAGCCAATGTTTTTCTAATCAGTACAAGCGGGCTACTGTTAGTAGCACTTTAGCGGCAGCACAGAACTGATTTTCTCGCTCTGTTCATTCAGCTCCGAAGATAAGTTCTGATCGGTTTTGATTTTTGAAGATAATTCTGAGATGTATTTCTGTCAGGTCTCCATATAAAACATATGATGTAGCTTATCATGGCTGAGACTGTTCATGTACAGTAAATAAGGGGTTGTGTCTACTGACCGTTGTAGATAGTATTCTTTTATTACATTCCAATGCTGTAGGGTGCTATAGACAAAGAAAGGTTGGTGCTCTAATACCCTCAACTAAACCAATACAAAATTCATTCTAGTTCTAACAGATTCCAATATTCTGCGGGTAATCTCATATGGCCATATTTATGTTTTTTCCCCTTCCAAAGAACCCAGAAATCTATATATGTCTTCTAAGCCAGATCTAGATTTTGGGGATGTAAACCCATCTTACAGCAAAATTACTAACAAGAATGGGTTACAATTAATTATTATGGTAATTATTGAAGGGAAAACCCCCTCCCCCAGCCTTATAGACAGTGCTCCAGATAAGAAGGGGTAACAGAGATAACTCAGGGATAATTATCCATATTTCTCCATAAAAACATATTTTGTGACCCATCATTAGAACCGTCTCGTCGAGACGGTTCTAATGAGGGGTCACAACATATGTTTTTGTTAAGAAATAAAAAAAATTATCTTTGAATTATCCTCAATACCCCCTCTTATCTGGAGCTCTGTTATAGACGAATGAACACCATATTGGTATTTTTAAGGCTTAACAGAGTAAAGAAAGCTAGGCTAAAACCAGCAATTCTGATCAGGCTGCAACAATGCATATTTATTGATCCACCCACACAATGAAATATTTGCAACTTTTGTGCAGAAATGCCAATACTAATTCCATTAAACAGCTATGCATGCTGGGAAGGAGATGATTGGATTACACTAAATTAGAACTTCCTGCTATTAAAGGGTCAATAGGGGTCCTGCCATTTTGCACTCCCAACTTGAAAGTGTTTCACACCCTTTTGATTGAAGATTTTGGAGGGAAAATGAGAAAGGCACCATGCTGCTCCCCTTGTGCAACTGTGAATTACTTGAACCCATATGTCCATTTCATTTATTAATTGGCTTGATTTGTTGTTGTAAGTATGTATTTTGTATACCCAATTTCTTCAGTTGTAAGACAGGGTTTTTCCCAAGTCCAAAATTTGATTAGGACGTGAAACTTGGCAAAGAGAAGCGCGGTGGCTCAGTGGTTAGTGCACTTGACTCTGGAGTCAGAGGTCGTGGGTTCGAGCCTCACCAGAGGTGAAATCTTCCTATGTCCGAACGTACCTTAGAGACTCACGGCAGAATTTATCAAAAGTGGGCGTGTATTTTCCCTATATTTCATGCTGTGGTTTTACTAGCTGCTAGTAACTGATAAGGCGTCAGTCCACTAGGTAAACGCGTTTTTCTAGCATCATTTGCAGGGATGATGCTAACAAGTGTGCCGTCCTTCGGATCGGGACGTTAACTGGAGGCCCCCTGTGCAGGGAGAGCCATCCCCTGTGCAGGTTAAAGATCCCTACTATAGCTACATGGCTATATGTAGGCTTTCATCCTGCAACACCGGAGTGTACATAAGTACACCGTCTGTGTCCCCTTCTGGGGTTAAGGCGTAAATGGAAAAAGGAAAAAGGAAAAGATTGATTTGGACTCCAATTTGGACTCCAAATCAATCTCCAAGATCTAGATCCGTTACAAGATGGATCTAGATCTTTGGGATTGCTTTGGAAGAGAATACAACATTTAACTTCACTTTCCCCAGCATAAACATAACATTTGACCTCAAATACCAATAATCAAACGGGGATTGACAGGCAAATGTGTTTGTTTACTTCCACGGTTTGGAAGCAGAGCTGGGGAAAGTATAGGACTGTTCAGATAAGTCGGGTTATTGAAGATAATTCAAAGATTATTTTTCAAACTTTGTCATTGAAAACATATGTTGTGACCCCTCATCAGAACCATCTTGATGAGATGGTAAACATATGTTGTGACCCCTCATTAGAACTGTCTCGATGAGACTGTTCTAATGGTGGGTCACAACATATGTTTTTGTGGGAAAATAAGGAAAGTTACCATAAATTGTCCCGCTTATCCCTTCTTATCTCGAGCACAGATTTCATAGCTGAATTGCACGTGGCTGTTTACATAATTATGTGGTAATTTTAGAAGGATAAACTCCCGTCTTATAGCAGATTAAATATGTTAAACATTTCAGAATGTCTCAGCAAACAGTCAAAACTTCGATCAGACTGCAGTTCCTAATTTGTCTGTTGAATTGGTAGCCACTGAAGCAACTAGGTACACATCCATGTTTTTCAAACTTTCTACAAAGGCAAACAAATTGCTTCTCTGGAAGTGAGTTCCGAACTGAGGTCAGCTTTTAGGAGCGAATTCTTTTTAAAGCTGATCCCCATTTAAATGGGAGGCAAGAACTCCATTTTGAAACTGACTCCAAATGGTAAGTCTAGAATATTATACTGGTGTCAGAGTTGCATATGGCCAGCCCTGTAGTGTGGTAACAATAACTTTGCTAACCTTAAGCAACACAATGCTTTCAAAAAGAGCTTTTCTGCAGCTGTGCACTGCACAGGTAGCTGTTGGCCAAAGCAATTGGCACTGCAAACATCACCAGCACTATCCACTGACGTTGTCTTTGAATCTGACAAACACCTTACCCGCTGTAGGCAGAATTGTATTTCTTTACAAATACCATCACCAACGACTATTACTAAGTTCGCCATAATGATAAATTACTTGAAATCTTACACACTGTTTTCTCTTTAATTACCGAACAACGCAGTAATAAATTTCAATTCATGAATTCTATCTTTTACATCTTTTAACCCGTTTTAAATTTCAATTATTCAACGAGATTGTCGCTATAGAGTACCGTGTCATTTAGACAAGATACTATCGACCGCTACAGGGCATCGACGGTCACTTCAGTGTTTCTGTTAGTGACCATTACGCTGCAGGGTATAAATAATTGCGGCTATTTATCAAGGAGCAACAGACCACTGGTTAAACTTGGTGTTATAATTTGGCGACAATTAGCTTAGTATTTGCCGTAGGAGGTTTTAAATCATGTCTTTTGTTGCCTTCACTGTGAAAAAAGCCTCGGGTCAAAAGTTACCTTCTTATCAATGTAAGTCAAGCATAACATTTACTTTTAGTAATAATACACTGTCTCTCATATTTTCAAATGGTATCTAAAAGTAATATGAGCATAAAACTGTATACCTGTGAACTTTAATTTTACGCAAGCATGTTAACACTTTAAGCACCAGTGACGAAAATAGCATAATTCGCATACAGCGTAGATCCTGATGAGGCGGCTCATAATGAGCTGCCTCATCTAGATCTACACTGTATGCCCTCTAGTCTTTGAATTCTCAATATGAAATGTCTTGGACAAGGCATTTTTTGAAGTTTGGCAGACGTAAATTTTGTCGTCTGCTTTCTGGTGCCTATAGAGTTAATATTGCTAGCGTAACCACAGTATAGTTTATGACTTCATTGCTCAAGTTAGTACAAAGTATCATGAAATATTATCTTTGTTTTGAATTGATATAATTATTATGTCATCGGGTATGAATTTCAGTAAACACCCAGTGCGAGTCTAAGAAAAGGTTACAGAGCACGAATTACCCCACCCACCTTAGCACATGTCTGAAAAGTCCATATGTCACGGTTGTGCCTGTCACTCAAACAGCTGGGTACACCATTGGCACATGGGTCAATATTCCAAGGTTTAAAGGGATCTCAGAACATAAAGTATTTACTATGAAACTGACCAATATTTGAGGGTTGCCTGGGCCCCTATTTCAGGTACTAGGCCAATGGCTCCAATGACCCCTTCTTCACAGGTGAAACACATACATGTATACACAGATCTTCTGAGAATACTAACTTTTGAGGGTTACAATAGACTTATCCATAAAACATTACAGAGGTGCTGTGGTGAGTGGTTAGAGATGCTTGGTTATGATGCAGAAGGTCAAATATTGGGTTCGAATCCGGGTTGGGCCAGCCCAGCCCGGGACGTAAAAACTCTTGAATAGTAGATCTGTCAACCCAGCAGTAAATGTGTACTTTTTTTGAACCATCCATGCATATTAACTGGTATGTCCCACAATCAGGGTGTTTTGGTGGAGATATAAAAATATCATAATCATCGCCCCTGAAATTGTGACTTTTACCTTCCGCGGAAGAAGTGGATTATAAGAGGGTTAATCTCGGCAAAGCTATCTACCATATCAACCCCATATACACAGGCATTCAGAAAGAATTACTAACACAAACAGCATAGACCCAAATCAATTGTCTCCTGAGGAGCCAATTGATCAGGATCTATACTGTTTTCTATTAATTTAAAAAGTAACCCATCAGAAAAATGATCTTGTCCAATTTCGATGACAGAGGCGTCAGTTTCAGTAAAAGCTGAGGAGTCCAATTATTTATGTTAAATACGTTTACTTCCTCTAAGATAGCCACGCAAAACATCTTAAACCACAAAGACTCCATTTCATTTCCTATTATTACGCCACTTTAAAAGCACTTAAAGAATATATTTAAATAGTGTTATAATTGCGCTGAAGTGTAAATATCCGTTTGAAACAATATCTACATAAGATTCGTTTTCTTTCCTCGTTAGTATCGCACCGTAACACATGTTTGCCGATGTTACAACTAAAGGTCAACAATGTTTAACAATCAAATAAATGTAGACTCGCTGATCAATTCTTTTTCACACAAAAACTCCATCACACTTAGGCAGACATAGTCGATACTGTATTTTTTCAACTATAAGACGGGTTTACCCACCCAATCTTAATCTACACTGTTTGCTAGTTTTTGATTATCAATATGATACATTTCTTGAAATTTTGCAGTTTTGCAGGTGTCTGCTTTTTTGTGCTTTATTTTCTTTCCTCAGAAATTCTAACTATGCGAAAATTGGAGGCCCTGATCAGATATAGGGATGGGTATTGCCAGAATTTTCGTATTGCGATATATTGCAATACACTCACACTGTATTGCAATACGTATCACAATATATTGTGACATTTGTTTTCTACATGTAAAGTACACTGGAGGGCTTTGCATGGAAGTAGATATAAGATAATAAAGATGTATTATGTTTAACTTTGGTGTTTTCATTTATCCTTCATAAAGTGTGCCTTGAACTGGACATGGGAATGACTACTGGAACTCCTCTAAATAAACTGTCTGGCTAAGATTTTGGTTAAAGGCTTAGTCTGAAAACGAAGGGCAATCCTATATCTAGCTTTTTATGCATTTTCCTAAAGGTAGCTGTTTATCAGCAGGAAAACTAAGACTTCAAGTTTTGTAGAACTTTACTTATTAACTGTAAGTAGATCTATACTGTTTATTTTCATGAATGTTTGACAACCATATCGCATTTGCGGCACACTGCAACATTTTCAGTAATGGTAGAAAGGCATGTACTACCCGCAGAATTATGCCTCAGATTTTAGGACTGAATAGCGGCGCGGCTTATACAGCAGAACAAGTTTTTTGAGGGAACATTTGCTCGGAGAAATTCACTGTTTGAAACGCCCGGTTGGTGTTTTCATCTTACGATAACTTGCAACGTTCAATCTAGATATATCTAGCCCATATAAGGCATCATACCTATCAGCCAAAACATGTTTGTACGGCTGATCCAACTATCAAAGTCAATTTCATCTTTAGAAACAGAGAAATACATTTTCAACACGTTTTTCAAATACTGGGAAAGTTTACCAACTCATGCGCCCTTCCTGTCAATCAATCTATTTTTAGCCCTGACTGGTTGCGGTATAATTTGTGAAACGAATTCGGGTATGTTGCGAAGCTGATGCCGAATTTGATGCGTGATAGTTCCTTTTCGTAACACATTACTCTCGTAAAGCCAAATCCGGATTCGGCTAATTTGACAAATCTTTAAACGAAGACGGAAGAGTCCATTTAGGATGCGTCTGGGCGATAGGAGACCGTATGCCATGTGCGTATAGAGAATATACATCAAACCTGCCCAACTGTGCTTGGCAAACAGCGTCATCAATTTTTAATAGATAGAGTCCCCAGGATTCATAATATGCGAACAAGGAAGTCTATGGCCAGACAGAGAACATGCGCAGGCTGATCTTTGTTTTTCCGATAGTTACTTTATCTTGCGAAGCCAATCACACTAAACCTCGTTGTCCATGTGAGTTCTTAAACTACCCAATTAACGCTTATTACCGCTGATTGTGCAATTATCAAATCAATTTTTATTAATCTTTTCATGCCGTGCGGTCAAGCGTTATATATATTTTTTCTAGTGGCTGGTTTAAACCGGTTGATCAAAGCACCGCCATTAGGTCAGAAGTGTTAGGCGTGAAATATAAATTATGATTTTGATTTTGTAAACGATCTTTTCAGTAACGTTTTAAGGAATAAGAAAAATGTTTATATCACAATAAAATAAGTTATGGCTTTTATATCATGTAGGAGCTAAAATATCGTCAGCGTATCGATACGGGCGGACCGTATCGCAATACGTATTTTTTTCTGAACGTATTGCGATATACCGATATATCGGTATTATTGCGCATCCCTAATCAGATACCATTTGATTTGATCTGATCTGGGCCTGCACTGTTTGTAAAGGTCCCTTTCATGGGACCCTAGTTATCAATGGTTTAAAACACCGTTATCTTTATTGAATCAGTCTGATCTGGGTCAGAACTGGTCTTAAGCTAAACTAAGGGAAGTTTTTGTGTGCCTGAGTGACTAGCACATGACTGGATCGCATGGTCATGGGTATGAGCTCCACTTGAGGTGAGATTCTATCCGCCCAAGGGTGCTTCTTTGCAAAGAGTCTGTCATATTTATTATACCCAAATCATACTGAACTCCTGATATGACTGAAAATACTATTTAGTCATCAATCTATATCTTCAAGACATTAGGCAGAGCTCCAGATAAGAAGGGGTAACAGGGATAATTCACTGATAAATTTCCTTATTTCTCAACGAAACACATGTTGTGACCCCCCATTAGAACCGTCTCTGCGAAACAGTTCTAATGACGGGTCACACCCTATGTTTTTTATGCAAAAATAAGGAAAATTATCTTTCCTTGTTAGTATTGCAGATAATTTTCCTTATTTCTCAATGAAAACATATCTTGTGATCCTCGTTAGAAGTGTCTCATCAAGACGGTTCTAATGAGGGATCACAGCCTATGTTTTTATGCAAAAATAAGGAAAATTGTCCCTAAATTATTCTTGTTACCCCTTCTTATAGGAGAACTGATTACCATACAGTAACACACTTGCCACCTGTTCTGTTCTGTTAACAACAAACCTGGTGACAGCCCAACAACAACATAAGCACAATAAAAGCATCGCAAACGACTGCGTGATACCCCGCCACTGCAAACCTTTTTCACACACCCATTTTTTCAGATTTATGCATGTATATAGCCCGGGGGCAGGGGGAAATAACTCCTATGGGGTAAATTTGAGCATCACTGGAAGCTTTCATCACTCTGATCATTTGCTGAAAGTTTCAGAAAAATTGCTTTAAACTCTGATTTTATATGGAATTTTTCATTATTTTTGCATGTATATAGTCCCAGGGCAGGGGCAGATAACCCCTGATGATAAAATTTCTGTGCTCATATAAAGCTTTTGTTACTTCGATTATGTTTGTGAAGTTTCATCATGATACTCCAAGTAGTAAAGGAACTAGAGGCCAAAAACCATTTTTCGTACATCGACAAGTGCCATAACACTGTCAGAAATTAACGAAATTTGCCCATTAACAATCCCAAGCGAGACATTCTTGGTACAAATGCATATGCAAAATTTGAAGGAAATCCGTTGATAAATACTTAAGTTATCGAACGGAAACGAAGTGCGGACAGACAGACGGACGTACATACTACGGACGGACAGACACACGGACGGCCAACGTGAAAACATAATACCCCACCACTAACGTGTGGCGGGGTATAAAAAGTTGACCTGATGCTACATTATGAATTCTAAAATTAAATACCTATTCATAGCTCCAGGTGAGTTGTGTTTTTGTGGATAATTCTGACATAATTTTTCTTATTTCTAAGTCAATACATATACTGCAACCCCACATTTGAACCGTCTCAGTGAGACTGTTCTATTTATGGGTTACAACTTAAACATTTATGGAGATATATGAAAAATTATCCATGAATTATACCTGTTGCCTCCTCTTATCTGGAGCACCACTTCCCTGAGACAAGCTATGTGTAAAGGTGTATAATGCGGCTCAGTGTACTGATATTTTCTAACATGCTGTTAGCTACTTCGTTTGGCAGGTTATGTTTTGACTGATCAAGCCATCCTTTAAATTTTGAGGGTTAATCAAACAAACTGGGATACTACAAACTGGGATACTTAACTTTTAGCCTCCATAACAGCTGATACTGTAAAATACCTTAAACATGATAAACTGAAATTACTGATTTTTTAATAATCAAACATGTAATTTTTACTCTTACCTGTTTGTGCATTTCCACATTCAGACCATAGGACATCTCATAATACTGAAAATAGAAATGTATAGATCTTTCAATAGCTGATCAGGACTGCAGTATGGCATCTTTAACATACTAATACTGGAGTAAGAATAACAGGTCATGGTCATAAAATGGTAATACCACTAATGCACCAGTCATTTGCAATCACTGCCGGGGAATAGCGGGGATATTTTCACTCTGCAAAGCTCATTATGAGCCACCTCATCGGGATCTACGATATTTGCAAACTCAGCTATTTATGTCTCTGGCGCCTGAAGTGTTAAGAACAACTCTCAATGAAGAACAGTGCTTCTAAGGAACACCATAACAGCAAGACAACACTAGCGAGCTAAAATTTAGATGTACACATGACTCCTGCAGACAATATGGATTTGCATACATTTCACATAATTATGACAATGGCCATTTCTTAGCGCTGTGATTAGCTTCATACATGTGATGAACTCTTGAGGACCATGTGGGAGATCTGGATTTCATTTCAGGGAGATTGAGTTCCTCATCAGGGAGACTTTTTGACGGCAACTTTGACACGTTGTTTCGAGTACTTAACTGTTTTTTTTGTTTTGTTTTTTTGGTGGTGGTGGGGGCGGGGGGGGCTTCTTGTTTTAAAATAAAACAACATGAACTAAAGTACAGTTGTATAGTTTGTTTAACTTCTTTACTTTTGAGTTACCCAATACTTCAAATATAACCTCAAAAGAATGCCATTTCAGTGCAGTAACACTACCATCCTAAGTTTAATTTACAGTGTAATTGAACAGTACTGTTCATAGTGTTAGTGCTGACCATTCCATTGCTAAGAAACAATCTGATTATCTGGCATTCTCAAACCATCACCCCTCCCCACTTGTTCCTAACCCTCCCTCAATATAAAAGTCCAAAATTGCATCTTGGATGATGGGTCCGATTTGCTCCAGTTATTTTGATGAAAGCTGATACTTGTTACAAACTCAAAATCTGTTTATCTCAAAACCGAGTTATATTCTACACTTTAATGAACATACCTGTCATTAGAGCTGTCTATTTTCGTTGAATATTAGATTAAGAACAAATATAGCTGCATATTTGGGTCAGTAAACTTGTAGAATGGCATATTTCTGTCTCAGTCAGATGCAATCGGACATCCTCGCCGATATCTTCGATATAATTCAGGATACGGAATTGGCCGAAGTGTTACGATTGAGTCAGATGCTGAAGATCGCGGATTTCCCATGTTTTATTTATAAATTCACACTGGTTCTCATTTCGCATACGATGCATCTGAACCGGCGGGAACTGGATAGAAAAACGCGGGAAACTATTCTTAAAGTGAACGAACCGACTTAAATAAAACAAAAAAAAATTGCTGGCACCGTGATGATTTCATGAAAGTATGATCTGACCAGCCTGCGCAAATTTTGCATGATCGATATTTATAATGACTATACATTACGTATCTGACATGTTTACTGAAAAAAAATCGATATGGAATCATTGTGCATTCGTGCAACTCAATGACATAAACAATGACCGATGCATAAAGCCGCGACGCAATAAAAGTTACTTGCTCTCGGTAAAAGTTACCTGCTATTACATTTAGAACAGGTACCTTTACTGGTGCGCTAGCCAATTTAACACCTCGCTGCGTCTGATCAGCGAATACCCTTCGGAATGACACGTCCTATATTGCACCCTGTTAGGTAATTAGGTCACGGACAGTTAATCCTTTTGACAGCCGCCGGCTAAGTAGTTACCATAAAATGGACGGTTCAGAAAAAATTATGACAGGAAAATTCAGCATCCGGGAGATTCTGAATACTTTCCGGGAGCGCGGGAGATGGGCTCCATATCCGGGAGACTCCCGGATGATCCGGGAGACATCACATGTATGTAGCTTTTTTATGACACTGTCCATCTATTATCTCTCAGTGTTATGATGATTTACGTGCTTGTCAGTAATTAATTACATGTACCTATTTGTCACAGAATGACATGCCCTCAACACTATCCCGGTTAATTCGAAAATTCCAGTTATTGTTTGGAACCATAATCCTTATATAGTGGATTATACCACCCTTACCAGAAAACACCAACTTTAGCAGGAAATATTTCAAAATGAGCAAGGTCTACACTGATAAAGGTGGTATAAAATAGTTATACCATGGTTTGTTCACCTATACGGGAGATAATCCACTCGCTAAAGCTCGTGGATTGTCTCCTTGTACAGGCCAACAACAGACCCCTAGATAAGAAGGAGTATTTGGTGATAATTAGGGATAATTTTGGTTAATTCTGGATAAAAACATATGTTGTGACCCCTCATCTGAACCGTCTCGACGAGACGGTTCAGATGAGGGGTCACAACATATGGTTTCAATGAGAAATAAAGAAAATTATCCCTCAATTATCATCAAATATCCCTCTTATCTAGAGCTCTGCAACAAACCATGGTATAACTATTACTTCTCACCCCCTTTGAATATGCAGTACAGGCTTTTTTCTATGGCTGAACATTACAGAATTCACTGGGCAGACCAAGATGATCAGACTGCTACTTAGTGCCACCTCAAGCCCTAACCCTAGCCATAATTATCCTACCCAATGCCCTGTGGGGACTGTATATCATGTAAAGGGTGTGATATTTAAGTAGAGGGATGGGATGGCCATAGCAATACTGTTTATTAGAATTTGTACGGTATGTGTCATATAACAGCTGCCAATGTAACATCAAATTATTTTCACAATTATTATCACCGCCTTATAAAGCTGTGAATCATACGTATTGAATAAGTTACCACCTTTTAAATTTGTATTATGTCCTACCATCTACTGGCGTCAATATAAAAGTCCCACCAGACCCCCTTCCCCAACCACCACATCCCCCTCCTCATCCACCACACCCCTTTCCATCCACCAGATCCCCACCCTGATCCACCACTTCACCTCCTCATCCTCAATCCCCCTCAAGGCCCATCCACCACACACCCCTCCCCATCCCCTTCCACATTTCCTTCCCCATCCTTCCCATCTCCCTCCCCATCCCCATCTACCACATTCCCTTCCCATCCACCACATTCACATCCCCCTTCACATCAACCACCTCCTCATCCCCCACATTACCTTCCCCATCAACTCCATCCCCCTCCCCATATACCACATCCCCCTCCCCCTCAATCACCTCCCCATTCATCACACACCCTCTTCATCAACCATCTCCCCATCCACCACATCCCCCTCCCTATCCACCACATACCCCTCCACCTCATCCCATCTGCCACTTCTCCTTCAACCACATCCCCTTTCTCATCCACCCACATCCCCTTCCCCATCCACCCACACTAACCTTTCTCACTACATGGCTTCTTATGTCTGGATTGCAATACAGTCAAATTGAGAAATTTGATAAAAAAAAATTGTCCCAAATTCTTGAAACAGCTGAACACCAGGGGCCGTGAATTCTTTTAGCTGCAACCCTCCATGCCCGGCCAGTCCAGATGGGAAGGGTTTGATTATTTTCATTATCTTCCAGGTTTTTCTTTGATCACGGAATTTATTAACTTAATTTCTCCACCATGTCTTTTCTTTATATTGAAGGCCACTGAAGAAAAATTCATCGCTTATAAAATTATGACAATTTTCATATATGCAAATGAAGAATGGTGGGACCATGAATAAGGTCTACACAATCACTTGAAACAGTTTGTGATTACAGACCCGTTGAAGGGTGAAAGTCAAGGCACAATCAAATAGTGCTAAAATTACCCACAATCTACTAGTGGTTTCAAATGAGGTCGTTAGACCATAACTAACGATTAGATGTGATAACGCAGTATCTGATTACCTGAGCGTACCTGTCAATTTTCAAGGAGAACACAGGGTACGCTAGATAGCGTTTTGATACCTGAGCGGGCAACATTTGAAAACCAGTCACAAGTAGTAGTTAAATAAATATTTACAATGCGTGAGTCATCCTACCATTTGGGAAAAATGACATCCAACAAATCCATTGAATCTATTAAATAAGCAAATATTTGTCGAAAGAATCTGTTCAAGTGTTAAATTTAATGAATTTGGCTTCAGATCAACATACAAAAAGAAAAAGAAAAATAGTGTAAATAGTGTTAATTGAAAGACCATTTTTTCGTTATTTCTTTTTATGCATTATACCAAGGGGCCACTGTATAATTATGATTCAATGGGAAAAACTAAATTAAAAGTGCACATGGTAAAGGGTTCTTAATGAGGGGCCTATATGATCCTATTCCCCACCTCTGCTCCCATCCCCATCTCATTTTTTTTACCTATTAAATGTGTTCTAACAAATACGTCGGGGAAGGGTGCAATTCACAAGTCCTATATGCATTCTTTAGATAAAATTTGGGCAACAAGTAACAAATTTTGATGGCCTAATGCCAATCTCTGTGGAATTATTTAAAGGGGGTGAATTTGAAAGAAGAAAAATGGTATGACTATGGGATATGCTCCTGTCATCAAGGAAAATAATACTCCCATACAAACAACCTTCTAATTTACATATTAGAGTAAATTGCCATTCCTTCTATTTCTATTAGTAAGGCTATTTATTGACCTCTTTCCATCTTAAATCATTAGTGAATGATAGTTTTCTTTTCCAAGCTCGAATGATTAGTGAACGATGGTTTTACCATGATAATTGTTTTCTTTTACCTTAAACATGAGGTAAAAAAATCAATTCACGAGAAATTACCAACAACAAAACGTTGCCTGGTAATATGATCGGCAACGTGAATATTCATCTGATGTTGCGTGATACGGCTGAAAATACATGATACTAACTTCGGGAAATTAATCCACAAGGCAAGCGATTGGAGTCTGGTGTGCCAACGTAACATATAGCCAACACAGCTGTATCGCGAAATTGCATCTAAAATGGACTGAGAAATAATCGATAGCTATTCATATTATCTCCAATGATCTTGTATTAATGTTTGGTGCTGCAATTTGCCTATAAATGCTACTTCCACAAAGTGAGACGGTGCTACGACAGTGCTCCAGATAAGGAGTAAGTGGGGTAAAACTATGGGTAATTTTCCTTGTTTTTGCATATAAACATATGTTGTGACTCCTCATCAGAACCGTCTCACTGAGACGGTTCTGAGGGGTAACAATGTACGTCTTCATTGAGAAATAAGAAAATTATTCAAGAATTATCCCCAAACCCACCTTATCTGGAGGTCTGGCTCTGAATATGAAATTTGCAACAAAGTAGGACTTAGCCGATGTTAAAGGGCTACTACTGCACTGTTTTCTTCACCTTTTCCAGCAATATTACCAATAAACAGGTATTTAGGAGAGAAACAGATTGCTGAAAACCCCATCGAAAAATTCTAACCCAAACTGTAATTATTGACAATTAAAGTTTACGCAAATTAGGTTTTAAGCCCCGCCCACTTTTTCTTGTAAGCAGCTTTACTTGCAGAATGTGATTTAGTTTCCAGTTATTCTCACCATATTCTGATGTAAAATAATCATTTTTTTTTCATAAGATGCTGTTACTTGTCAAACTTAACCTATTTAAGGAGGAAAGTATTTAAAAATACATAAAATATGGCTATATTTTTTAAATGTCAATAATATAATTTACTCAAATGACCTCATATGAGTCCTTGCATATTTTACAGCTAATTAAAATTTGAATTCCTTCAACATTTATATTTTTGCTGGGTCTCATGTAAATAGTCATACCAGGGTTTGTCCACCTGTATGAGGAGATAATCTGCAAGCTTTAGCGAGCAGATAGATTATCCCCCATACAGACAGACAAATCATGGTACATACATGTATATCTAGCGATTTTATACCACTTTATATCAGTACAGACCTTTCATAGTACAAATACTTTATGCTTAGTTTGCTTTTTCTGACAAGGGTCGTTAACATATAATTTAACACTTTAAGCCTAGCATGATTTGCAAACAGCATAGACCCTGATGAGGCGGCTCATTATGAGCCGCCTCATGCAGATCTATACTGTTTGCCCTCTAGTCTTTGAATTCTGAATATGAAATGTCTTGGACAAGGCATTTTTTTAATTTTTGCAGACGTAAATTTTGTCGTCTGCTTTTTGGTGCTTAATTAAAGAGTTAAAGTACAGTCCCAAAGTTGTCTAAGTTGTCCATACATATAGTGGCATAAACAATAATTGTGTACAGTGGCCCATAGCCCCCTAGTTGTCCATAGTTTCTTGTCAGCCAGGGTTCGAAATTAATAGTAGCAAGTAGCAAATTTGCCACCTGAAAATCCCATTTGCAACTAGTTTGAAAAGTAGGTAGCAGAAAGTTGCTACTTGGAAAATCTGTAGCTAACTTTATTTCGGGGAAGTAGAAGCCAATTTTCACTTAAAGACAATGAGTACTTCTGTTTGTAAGATTAGAATAAACACAATTCAATATGGTCAAAAGCATTATCAATGCCTTTGACCATATGGAATTTTGTTTGGCCTTAAATCTGACAACTAGCCGTATAGATCATGAGATGGCAAGTGGGCTGTGAAATGGCAATTTATTTCGCTACCAGGTATGTTAGTTTTGCTATAAGCTTTTACACCGGGTAGCAAGTACTTGCTACTTGCAAAAAAAGTTAATTTCTAACACTGTGTCAGCACCTTTTTCTTTCAGGAAAGTTACCAAGGATTTGGTGCTCTTAAAAAGGCCGATAACCTGTAGGTTTTATTACCTCTTTTTTTCTTTTTTTTGACAAACCAATCAGTTCTACAATGATTTCTGCTTTTCCAATATAGAAGAAATTCAATGGCTCCAACCCTGATGGCTTGTTTACCTTGCCTGGCTAAAACTTGTTCTTGAGTCCCCACAAGTCAGTTTATACAGAAACTAACCCCAGATGCCTGGCACTACCTTTGGCTGGAACCAATTTTCTTGTTCCCAAGCTTGTTCAAGCAACTGAAGTTCTACTGTAGTTGCGTTATCAAAAATGCTGATACAGTCTGTTGTTGCTGCTTGCTGGTCCCATAGGGTGCTTTTCTTATCCTCAGTCACCCAGTTTCAGCCCCAATTCTTTCCCTGCGAGAACCTAATTTCCATGGTTTGTAGTGAACAACTAATTGTGACCTGACAGCTACAGAGACGAGGTTTTGAGGATAATTCTGAGACATTTTTTCTTATTTCTCAATGAAAACGTGTAGTGACCCCTTATTAGAACCGTCTCAACGAGACGGTTCTAATGAGTGGTCACAATGTATGTTTTTATGCAGAGATCTGGATAATTATCCAGAAACCATGTGTTACCCTTTCTAATCTGGAGAACAGCAACCAATCATATATTCTCAGAAATACTTTCTGCACTATCACTCACGATGACAAGTCAATTTCATGTCTCTTGCCTCCAGCTACATGGCTGCCATTTCTGTATACTCTGAGCTCAAAATATGACACAAAATTTAGGACGACTCAAGAAAAATTGAGGTTTCTCATTTCTAAAAATGTGGGATCCTATTAGAACTGAATCAGAGAGACTTTCACAATCTTTTCTGAAGTTCAGTATGGCCAGTACGGAACTAAATCTCAGGGCTTCATGTACAAGGTCTGAATGATCCATTAATTTGAGCACTGGCAGGTCAAGATGATATAGTCTCCTATAAAGCTTTTCTTCATTCAGATTCTGGATCTCCTATTTTTTTTAGCCCCAAATTAACAAATTATTCAATCAGAGGACTTTTTGATTCCAGGAATGGTCAACACTCAATGAACGTGAGGTCTTGCACAAGACATGATATCAGTGTTTGCATCACTAACTGAAAAACAATGGGTGCACATGTAAGACCAAATGGCATCTCCATGTTATACTATTCTGAAGAGATGGAAACTTATTTTGAGCAGATATCGCTACATCACAGCAGAGAAAACATAAAAACATAAAGAATGTATACTGGTAGCTTCAAGTCAGACACTGAATAAAAATACCTACCATAACATAGTGGCGCTGCATTTCTGTTTTTTCTTGAGCTAGTTTTTCACACTCCATTTTCAAACTGTAAAAGAGAAAAGAGCAATGGTCACACTGAAATACCACAAGTATATAAATATAGTCTGCTTGTCTACACTTGTAAATTAAGCCTTAATTTATTTCAAAGCAGAACGTACATCACGGTGGTTGCAGTCACTGTCCTAAACATAACGGTTAAACAAGACGCATAAAAAGTTGAATTTATTCAGTGAATAAAACCAACTTTTCATGCATCTTGTACATTAGCTGTTATTTTTAGGACAGTGACTCTTATCCGGTGGACAATACTGGCATCAATGTATGGCAAATGCATGCTTTGGCTCTGCTTGGCAACAGTAACTGTTGACTGGTTACCTTTAATAAGTCAACTCCTTGGATAGGAGTGGCAGCTGACATCCTGTTGTCACCAGCCTCCCAGGCTAGATGCAACTGTCACCAGCCACACAGGCTGCTGGTAAACGCTTTTATCTTTATCGTTGGGACCGTGGCACTATGGGAGATATGACCACTTATGTTCAATTTCAGATGGCACAATGACAACTTTCCTTCCACTTTTCCTCCCCATGCATGTGGAAAATGTATTGTGCCGAGTTACGTAAACTCGCTGCATGTCATAGCAAAGTCAAGACAGTGTGATAGATGGTTGGATGGCCCTTTCAAAAGTATTTCAGTCATACTCAGCTGATGGAATTGTGATAATGGAAGGCTATGTACAATGAAACCCTGTTTACGGTGAAAAAGAACTCTGCCTCCAATGGCCCTCCATCATGATTCAAACCCAACTACTATCTTTGCAGGCAAGCACTCATTGGGGATCCATAAAAGAGAGAACTTGGGCACAATTACTGTTCCACACAGGTCAAGTTATGGATACCGTTACTCATCAACCTTTATCAGAGCTCTAGATAAGAGGGAGTATTTAGTGACAATTAGGGATAATTTTTGTTAATTCTGCATAAAAAGGTATGTTGTGACCCCTCATCTGAACCGTCTTGACGAGACGGTTCAGACGAGGGGTCACAACATCTGGTTTCAATGAGAAATAAAACAAGTAGCCCAAAGGGCAACAATTGCTCACCTGAGAGACATTGTAAACCTATAGGGATATTTAAGATGCTAAAGGGCAGCTAACTCCACAGTCAGTGGTCCAATCAGGCTGAAAATTAAACTCATCCAAAACATTATGTATGCCCTCATTTAATATATGCAAGTTTAAAAAGTATCCGATCAAGAGCACAATAGACAGAGCTGTCAAGGGCAGCTAACTTCGTAGTGGTTGGCCTGATCTGGCCAAAATTTGAACTTGTTTAAGATATTATGCATTTTCCTCATTACCTGCAAGTTTGAAAAGGATCGGATCAGTAGAAACCAAGAAAAAGTGGCAACACTGATTTTTTGGATGCTCAGGGCAGGTACTCCATAGTCAGTGGTGGGATCTAGCCGAAATGCTAACTAATCCAAGCTTTTATGCATATCCGCATTACCTGCAAGCATGAAGAGGATCCGATGAAAAATGAAAATGTGATGACGTTGTTTTCTCCATTATAAGACTATGGGATTTTTTTCAAACGCTCAAGGGCAGCTAACTCCGTAGTCTGTGCTCGAATCCGGCCAAATTTTGAACTCATCCAAGCTCTTATGTATGTCATCATTACCTGCAAGTATGATAAGGATCTAATCAAAAACCTTGATTGCAGAACCCTGAAAGTCAAACTTGCTCGAGATATTGTCATGCCCTACATTTGTGTGAATTTATTTTAAAATCCATTGAGAAATGTAGGTGCTAGAGCAATGACAAAGTTTTTCTAAAAATAGCCACAGTGACCTTGACCTTGGGCACAGCATCCTGAAAGTCTAATTTGCTTGAGATATTGTCATATCCTACATTTGTCTCAAGTTATTTCAAAATCCATGGAGAATTGAAGGTGCTAGGGCAATGACAAAGTTTTTCTAAAAATAGCCACAGTGACCTTGACCTTGGGCGCAGCACCCTGAAAGTCGAACTTGCTCGAGATATTGTCATGCCCTACATTTGTGTGAATTTATTTCAAAATCCATTGAGAAATGTAGGTGCTAGAGCGCTGACAAAGTTTTTCTAAAAATAGCAACAGTGACCTTGACCTTGGGCGCAGAACCCTGGAAGTCAAACTTGTTTGAGATATTGTCATGCCCTACATTTGTGTGAAGTTGATTTAAAATCCGTTGAGAAATGTAGGGGCTAGAGCGATGACCAAGTTTTTCTAAAAATGGCCACAGTGACCTTGACCTTGGGTGCAGCACCCTGAAAGTCTAACTTGCTCGAGATATTGTCATGCCCTACATTTGTGTGAAGTTATTTTAAAATCTGCTGAGAAATGTAGGGGCTAGAGTGCTGACAAAGTTTTTCTAAAAATAGCCACAGTGACCTTGACCTTGGGCGCAGCATCCTGAAAGTTGAACTTGCTTGAGATATTGTCATGCCCTACATTTGTGTGAAGTTATTTTAAAATCTGCTGAGAAATGTAGGTGCTAGAGTGCTGACAAAGTTTTTCTAAAAATAGCAACAGTGACCTTGACCTTGGGCGCAGCATCCTGAAAGTCGAACTTGCTCGAGATATTGTCATGCCCTACATTTGTGTAAAGTTATTTCAAAATCCGTTGAGAAATGTAGGCAATAGAGCGATGACAAAGTTTTTCTCAAAATATGTGATGACGTTGTTTTCTCCATTATAACACTATGGGATTTTTTTCAAACGTTCAAGGGCAGCTAACTCCGTAGTCTGTGCTCGATCCGGCCAAATTTCGAACTCATCCAAGCTATTATGTATGTCATCATTACCTGCAAGTATGATAAGGATCTAAGCAAAAACAGTTGAGAAAACGTGATGACGCCATTTTCCCCATTATAACCCTATGGGATTTTTTTCAAACACTCAAGGGCAGCTAACTCCGTAGTCTGTGCTCGAATCCGGCCAAATTTCGAACTCATCCAAGCTCTTGTGTATGTCATCATTACCTGCAAGTACGATATGGATCTAATCAAAAACAGTCAAGAAAACGTGATGATGCCATTTTCCCCGTTATAACCCTATGGGGGCTATCTGTTGCCATGGAAACCAGAGTTCTGAGCTGATCGGCACCAAAACCTAATGCAGCCTTTCCCCCACCCAAATGATGCTTCAGATAAAATTTGATTGCGATCGGCCCACTGGTCTTTGAGATATTTATGTTTGAAAGTGTTGACGCACGGACCCAAGCACCCACGGACGACGGCTCGACTCCCATCCTATAAGCTCACCTTTGAGCCTTCGGCTCAGGTGAGCTAAAAATTATACCTCAATCATCATCAAATATCCCTCTTATCTAGAGCTCTGCTTTATGGAATCCCACCTAAAAGGCAGAACGCAATGACTTCTCCTCCTACACAGTTTATAAATTGTAACAGTTTCTTCCTTAATTGTCCACTTGATCTTGTGGTTAATTATGAAATTTAACAATTAACAGCAAAATGAATAATTCTGAATGAATCACAAACCATTGTTTCACTGCATGGTGAGTTTTAAGTCTCTCTATTATGAGCCCCAGATAATCAAAACAAATTTTGAAGAGTTTTTTTTTTTTTTTTTTTTTTTGCTATAAAAACATAGAGTAGTGAAATCTCATATAAATCACATTAAAGCGATTGTTGTGAAATTTCACTGCAAACAGTAGGTAAATAGTGGGGAGCAATACTACAAATTACACTAGGTCAACAAGGCAATTCCGAGATCATGCCAGGTTAACCCGGTAAACGACCCTACCTAAATTCACCAGTGATACCTAGAATTTTTTTCCAGGTTTTCTGAGAATATATAATTTCATGCATTTTGGAAGTTCTATTCTGTTTGTTTAACAAAAACAAGACGTCCATGATGGACCTAAATTGCTCACCTGTTATGATTAAATAACATGGAAGATCATCTATTTGATGATGTGCTCTCTAGAACGTACACAATGTTTTTCTAAGATCTGACCTAGGGATCTAGTTTTTGATCAACATTATTCACTTTCAAACGTGTCCTAAATTTCATGAAGACAAACATTCTGACAAAGTTTCATTAAGATTCAATGCAAAATAAAGCAACAACTGGGTACACAAGGTTTTTCTATGATTTGACCTAGTGACCTAGTTTTTGACCCGACAAGGCCCAGTTTCAAATCTGCCCTAGATTTCATTAAGACAATCATTCTGACAAAGTTTCATGAAGATTGTACCAAAACTGTGCCCTCTAGAGTTTACACAATGTTTTTCTAAGGTCTGACCTAGTGACCTAGTTTTTGATCCAACATGACCTAGTTGCACCTTGGTCTAGATTTTTTAGAGATAAATATTTTGACAAAGTTTCATGAAGATTGGAACAAAACTGTGCCCTTTAAAGGTAGGTTCCTGTACTTTGGAATGCATCATAATTTTGATGATCGTTCATCCAAGTTGTTGGAAAGCACTTATAAAAGGGAATGAATAAGTTTCACTAAAAAGTGTAAATCAGAAAAATATTACAGAAAAAGTTGTTTTGCAAGGGATTTCCTAACTCTGCTTCGCACACCAGTTAGCGCTATTTTTAGTTCGCGCCAAAAATAGATAATAGATAACGCAGCTGACGTCATGCCGCATTGCATTTTGGGACAGTTTTAACCCATCCGCAATGCCAGGACCTCTAGGAGAGCTCACGGCAAGGGAAAATTAACCTTTGGAGAATGGCATCAAAAATTGTGCACTTATAGACATAATAAACATAGTTATTTTTAGAACTGGAATTCCAACGAAAGAAAATAAACCAAAAGGGAAAACGACTATTTTCTTCAATATCTGACGAGTTTCTCTGTAGCAAACTATTCAGAAAAATAAGAGAATTCAATACTGCTCAGAAAAAGACGAAATTATTTTGTGGACATAATTGTTATCGCTAGTCCAGGAACCTACCTTTAAAGCATTCACATGGTTTTCTCTAAAATCTGACCTAGTGACCTAGTTTTTGACCTGACATGGCCCAGTTTCAAATTTGGTGTAGATTTGATAAAGATAAGCATTCTGACAAAGTTTCATGAAGATTGGATCATAACTGTGCCCTCTAGAGTGTACACAAGGTTTGTTCTAAGATTTGACCTAGTAACCTAGTTTTGGACCCCATATGACCCAGTTTCAATTTTGGTCTAGATTTCATTAATGTAAGCATTCTGACAAAGTTTCATGAAGATTGGAACAAAACTGTGCCCTCTAGAGTGTACACAAGGTTTTTTCTAAGATTTGATCTAGTGACCTTGTTTTGACCCCACATGACTCTGTTTCAATCTTGGCCTAGATTGTATCAGAATAAACATTCTGAAGTTTCATAAAGATTGGGTCATAACTGTGCCCTCTAGAGTGTACACAAGGTTTTTTCAAAGATTTGACCTAGTGACCTTGTTTTGGACCCCTTACCCAGTTTCAATTTTGGTCTAGATTTCATTAAGATAAGCATTCTGACAAAGTTTCATGAAGATTGGATCATAACTGTGCCCTCTAGAGTGTACACAAGGTTTTTTCTAAGATTTGATCTAGTGACCTAGTTTTGACCCCACATGACTCAGTTTCAATCTTGGCCTAGATTGCATAAGGATAAACATTCTGAAGTTTCATAAAGATATGGTCATAACTGTGCCCTCTAGAGTGTACACTAAGTTTTTTCTAAGATTAACCTAGTGACCTAGTTTTTGACCCCATATGACCCAGTTTCAAATTTGGTCTAGATTTCATAGAGATAAGCATTCTGACATAGTTTCATTAAGATTGGATCATAAGTGTGCCCTCTAGAGTCTACACAAGATTTTTCTATGATTTGATCTACATGTAGTGACTTAGTTTTTGATCCCACATGGCTCAGTTTCAAATCTGCCCTAGATTGTATAAGGCTAAACATTCTGACAAAGCTTCATGAAGATTGGATTATAACTGTGCCCTCTAGAGTGTACACAAGGTTTTTCTAAGATGTGACCTAGTGACCTAGTTTTTGACCCCACATGACCCAGTTTCAAACCTGGTCTAGATTTTATTAAGATAAACATTCTGACAAAGTTTCATGATGATTGGATCAAAACTGTGCCCCCTGTGTCATTCCAAGATTTATTTCTATTTTTAGCTCTGGCGGCCTTTTGTTCAGCAGAGTGGAACCATTTTAGCAATTTTGGTTTCAGGGCCACGAGTCAAACATTTCTGTGAAATAACTTGGAAATCAAGCCATTGGCTACAGAGGAGATGTCATTGAAAGGTTTTTCTATTTTTAGATTTCTATTTTTAGCTCTGGCAGCCATTTTGTTCAGCAAAGTGGAACCGTTTTGGCAATTTTGGTTCAGGACCATGAGTTAAATATTTCTGTGAACTTTTTCTTAAATCGAGCCATTGGCTTCAGAGGAGATGTCATTTAAAGGTTTTTCTATTTTTAGCTCTAGCGGCCGTTTTTTTTCAGTGGAGTGGAACCATTTTATTTTTAGCAATTTTGGTTCAGGGCTATAACAGAAACATTTGTGTGAAATTATTTTGAAATTGGCTTACTGGTCTAGGAGGAGTTATCGTTTAAAGAAATTGTTGACTGACGGACGGACGACAGACAAATATCAATCACAATAGCTCACCTTGAGCTCAATCACAATAGCTCACCTTGAGCACGAAGAGCACTTCGTGCTCAGGTGAGCTTAAAAAAAGAAGAAACTATATGTTGTCCCCAACCCTACTCAAATTTTCATACCCGTTTCCCTAAACACACGTTTTTTTTACTTGGCCTAACCAGGTACCGGACTTGCATGTATGTAAACATAATTGTCTACGCCCATGGGCGTAGATTATGTAGTAATGGCTTTTGATATGGGAAGTACAGCCATTAGTTACCCACAATTTATGTAACTGTTCACATATGTGGCGTGAGCGCTATTGGCATGGATGTCGTGAGCGGCCATAAGCTGTTTGCATATATCATGTCACGGGCGTTGTTCACATAGATGTTGTGAGCAGTCATATAAAATACCGCACATATGGTATCACAGGGTAGCAGACTTAGCACAAGGTACAGATGAATGAATGAAATGTTTTTAAGGCCTTTTAAACTGTCTTTCAACCATGGAATTATATGTAACCTACCACCCGCACCCATGCTTGAAATCCACCAATGAAGATTTTAGGTCCGCCTTTGAGATTTAAACAAACGTTTTATTTTGTTGACCAGAACGGTCATTTAACCTAACCACACTATTCCTGGGCAGGCTTAGACCTCCTAAGCAGTTAAAAGATGGAACAATTTAAGGCATCTTAAAACATGGGAACATCATCCAGACCTTAGGGAGACCATCATTCTCTAGTCTCAAGTCTGGCAACTAACATCAGTGACCCCAGCTGGTCAAAAGGTGCTACCGGTCTAAGTAGAGCCAATATTATGGCAATGAAAGTGAGCTGATTCACAGGGTATAATCGATTCCGCCAATTTTCGCTTCCTGCAGAGACTACTGTCCTCGAGCAATGACTTCCTGCCGAGACTGTCCGCGTGATTCTGCTTCCTGCCGAGAGCCTCGGCAGGAAGCAGAATCACACGGACAGTCTCTGCAGGAAGCCATTTGTCTTGTACAGAAGTCTCGGCAGGAAGCAAGAGTTGGCGGAGTCTCGGCGGAAGCCAAATATGACGGACAGTCTCTGCAGGAAGCGAAAATTGGCGGAATCGATTATACCCTGTGTGATTTGCATTCTCCGATGTCAACTGGTACCTGGCAGCTTGGAAGTTGCATGAGTTTTTTAAAGTAAGTACGATAGTGTCATATTATGGGGTGAAAATGAACTGAAAGTCGTCTTGGGTGGAAGGGCTGTACCAAATCTCTGGTAATAGTGGGGACGTCCTACTGATATTGGCTTTTGGTAGAACAAGGGCCTGATATGCTTGCAGTAGATGGTAGATTGGCCAATTTGGAGTTGTCTGAATTTTTGTTTTACTCTCGTCTGTCCCCAGGCTTTCTTTTCTCCCTCTGTCTCCCAAAGATGGCATGATGCTGTTTTGTTGCTTTACATCCACAGTAAACAGTTATGGTCATGCTGGAATGGTCAGTTATCCAAACCACACTATTCCTGGGCATGCTTAGACCCCCAAAGCAGTTAAGCAGTGCTAAGTGCACATGCTTTCGCCAATAACTGACAGCTGCCCTTCTTGAATCAGCGGAAGGAGAAACGAAAGTATGTGGCCGGACCAAGTATCAAACCTGGGACCTTTGGCTCTTGAGTAAGATGCCCTACTGACTGTGCTATGCGGGCCCACCTGAACTACTGTCTCAGAGGACGTTTACACCAAATCATTCAAATATAAGCAAATGTTTTCATCTGGTCATCTTGGTCATCTGAAGACCCTAAACATGTTTAAACAAATGAGCCCAATTATCTAAAAGTTATTAAAGACTATTTACCCATGAAATATTAATATGAACAGAAGTATCATCACATGTAACAGTGCTCCAGATAAGAAGGGGTAACAGAGATAATTTAGGGATAATTATCCATATTTCTCCATAAAAACGTATGTTGTGACCCATCATTAGAACCGTCTCGTCGAGACGGTTCAAATGAGGGGTCACAACATATGTTTTTGTTACGAAATAAGAAAAATTATCTTTGCATTATCTTCAATACTCCCTCTTATCTGGAGCTCTGATAAGTCACAACAAAGGTAAAATGTCCTTATCACTTACGCAAGTAGCAATGACTTGGACCAGCTTGCACACTTGTGCAGGCTGATCTGAGTAATGCTGTTTGCACTCACATTCTATGGACATTGAATAATTTACGGACCCAAGACCAAGATTCCAGCTTGGCTGCAAGGACGCACAGGCTGATATGAGTATTTTGTGGTTCAAAAAGACCATAAGGACCCATTATACATGTTGTTCATCATATCTTATCATACCTATGCTAATATGATACAGGGCCCAAGTTGAAGCCAAAATTTTGAGGATGAAAATTTGAGCATTTGCCCCCTAAAACAGTTACTATCTTGTGGTATCCTGGTGAAATAATTCTACTGCAGCAAAGTGGCATTTTTGCTGAGAAATAAGAATACTATAACCAAATATCTGCCCTAAACTGAGCTCAGGGGCATAGAAGTTATGTTATTAACATATCTACATATCATATTCATCTAATTAGGTGACTTCTTGTGTTCTTTCTTTTGCATAGAAATTCCTGTAAGCAAAACTTATGGTTGAATCCTGGTCTGACAATGTCCAAGCCTTTTTCATAACCACGATATGAATGAAATACTGTCAAAATAAAAGCTGAAAAACAGCCATCAGTTGCCCTACAGCCATTTTGAAAGCGTATAAAGCCTCTGATGCAAGTTAGGCCATCCCCATCCAATCATGACTGGAAAACCACATAGCTTCTCCCTAAATCTCTTGTGACCCATCACCAATTTGCCTACCTGTGCTGTCAACCGATCCAGTACTATACAAAATGGCTGGGGACCGAGATTATGGTCGTAAGCGCTATCAAAAATGGTAAATGATACTATTGTTAGTGGCTGCTGACTGAGCTGATACTCTTGTCTCAGTCTGTGTGTGTGTGTTTCAGTTTTTCTGCATCGCAGGCTGTCAGCTGGAGGGGGTCCCTTGCTACATAACCATATATGGCATGGCGAACCCCCAGCCCTGTCAGTCTACAGGTGATCATCGGGTTGTAAATCAGTCTGAAATTCTGCTGTTAGAAGGGTTTTCCTCTTCTATTTAAAAATCCCATCTTATAAGACAGATCCAGATTTTTTGGACTGTCTTGGAAGGGATAAAAATCTGTCTTATAACTGAAGAAATATGGTATATGTATGGTATATGAGCCGCAACACGAGAAAATCAACAAAGTGGTTGTGCGCCTAGTGCAGACTCAGATCAGCCAGGGCATCCACCCAGTCTGATTAGATTCTTTGCTAAGCGCTTAATTAAAGGGAAGCTAAGGTTCTAAGCTACCGCCATGCGGACAGCGCAGACTGTGATCAGACTGGGTGGATGCCCAGGCTGATCTGAGCCTGCATTGGGCACACAACCACTTCTGTTATTTTTTGTGGAGCGGCTCATGTATGTCCCTAATGAATGATGATAGACACCTATTATCCATATTGTGCAGGCCCTTGCCAAAGCCTCAGCAAGCAACCTGATCTTTCTTTACCCTGTTTGCTCAAGAGATCAGTAGCTCTGTAGGTTCAGTGTTGGCCTGCTGATTTAGTGGTCCCGGGGTCGATACCCACCTGGAGGCAGAACTCTTCTCAATGTAAACAGGGTTCCATTGCATAGTGCATACAACTTTTCATTATCACCCATCATCCTGATGTAACTGAAATATTGTTGAAAAGGACATAAGAGTTGCAAGCCACTGATTCATCAGAAACTCTGTCCAAGTATTTACCATCATTTACGGTTATGAAAACCACAGCAGTTCCAATGAGCCAAGTATTGGAAAAAAGCAATTAACTTACAGGTGAGTATATACGGTAAATTAAAGTGACTCGATGCTGAATGAAAGGCTGGAGTGTAAGAAGATTGGATAAATGGAAAAGGGTGGGAAGAAAGCCCGGCACCTGTGATATTGCGCTTGCAAAAAGCTAAATTCCTCCTTTATTCTGTCACATGATTCCGCCACTGTAAACTTGAAAGGTTGCCCCGGCTGATGTTGAGCCTAAAATAAACAAAAAATGTACATTACGTTATGTAAACAATGTGTTGTACATGTAAATAATCAAATCAAGAAGCCAAATCTCCTGTGCTTCTGAGCGAAAACACATGTCGGCGTTTATATACGGAACAGAAATAGCGGAGAGCTCGCGCCAATCTCGCGGAGCAGTAATAGGCAATTTGAGTGGCGGCAAGAACAAAGAACCGAAAAATCAATTGCGGATTCTGATCGATATGTATACTTACCGGCAGCCTGTTGGGGTACATTCTGTCAGTCATATACACTACTCCTTCCTAAGAATAAACTTAAAACATTCCAATCCACAAAACTGTTTTAATCCGTGAAAACGTAACGGTAAGCAGGGTATGTTATCCAGTGCACAATGAATTGAGTTTCTATTTCCAGTGACCTTCGAGTAGAATCGACTCGCTTTTAGGCTCTATTTATCCATTTCTGGTGCTGAAACTTTGAATATTACCATAGTTTTATCATTTCAAAACATTAATCCAATTTCAAAGACACAAAACAATGAAAAATTGACCGAATAACTGTCCAAAAAACATTGAAATTCCTGAGAAAGACCGTGCGAAAACCTTGATTCAAATGCCACACACGGTAATAATCTACACGCTGTGTAACCAGAGTGTCGCTTGTTTCACAAGCTCTGATTGGCTCATGACGTTCTCCAATAACCACACGTTATTGGGGAAAGGCAATTAGCGACGAGCACTTGCCGTGCAAATAGCCAATCAGATCTCAAAGAGCTGTGAAAGAGTGAATAAATTAACAAATTTTGTGCATAATTTTGTACCAATAAACCGTTGCTGCCGGCCTCTGTCACGTGCTTTCCACGCCTATTCAGAAGAGAAGTAATGATGTAATTTTATTGTTTTCTTTGATTTGAACAGTTTTCAAATATGTGATAAATATTTTCAGCCGCTTCATGTTAAAATGTATCCTCTGATTACACGAACGGGTTGAGACTAGGCACAGTCATTCTTTCCTCATGAAAAACAAAATCATCATATTAAAGTCCTGGAAGTTCAGCTTAAAGCAAAGATTCAGATCAGCCTGTGCACATAAATGGGCTAGCAGAGATGACCAGTTAATTGAGGGAGGAGGGGAGGGGGAGAGCGGCGAGGCTGCGGTTACGTCCTTTCCACAGTTTCAGTCAGTATCGGCCCGTTAACTGAAATCGGTGAGAGTAAAATGATCCCGAGGTAAAGACGGACCCTGAATTAAGACCCGAGAGGGTTTTGACTCCCTGCCAACTCGAAGTTCACAAGGCGCCAGTATTTAGAATTAATTTTTTCCTGGGACATAAGGAAACCTTCACCAAACATCTTTTTTTGGATGAGCAGGGCGATACAAGACGAGGAAAGTCAAAGAGATAGACAGACAAAATAATCCGATGAAGGAGAAATATATTCACAGTGCCAATCAATATCAAATCTGGTCTGCGTGAAACATTGCCCTGAGTACAAGCTCTTGTGATCTGATCCAATCAGAGGGGGTTTTGCTTGAACGAGTTTGGCAGTGTAATTACCAGTCTAATATTATAATGGTATTCGCGCTGGGGTGTCAAATTTCTAAGGCAATTGTAAATGAGTTCTTTGTAGCATGAGTGAACTGTTTACATTATCAATGGATGAGCGCTTTCAAGTTCGCCGTACTTTATTGGATAAGCTTACTTAGTCCTATGGCCAATTATTGATCAGCACGTGACTTTGAAGTGTGAGTGTCAAATAATGGGCGGGAACATGGCAAATTGATTTCAAACGATTACTTCATGCTCGTTTATTTACTATTTTTTCGTTCACGATATTATGATTTTATTATTTTTGGCAGCGTTTCTATCCTCACAACTAGGAAATAAATAAATAAGTAAACAGCACAAAAATAATATAATAATAATAAATAAAATACCTAAAATAACCCAAAAGCGGTGTCTTGATCTACTTTTGCTTTTAAAAAGGTAGTCAACATAACATTTAAAACTGTTTTGAGAACTTATGTTCCACCACCACCGTAGTTTCCGCATCATTTTCCAAACAATAAAACAACAATAACCAAATTGCTAAGTTGGCAAGATGACCTTGACAATGAGGTAAGCGTTACCAAAATCTTTCCAAGTCACCATCTTCACAGGGTATAATCGAGATTCCGCCAATTTTCGCTTCCTGCAGAGACTGTCCGTCATATTTGGCTTCCGCCGAGACTGTCCGCGAACTCTTGCTTCCTGCAGAGACTACTGTCCTCGACAAATTGCTTCCTGCCGAGACTGTCCGCGTGATTCTGCTTCCTGCCGAGAGCCTCGGCAGGAAGCAGAATCACGCGGCCAGTCTCTGCAGAAAGCCATTTATCATGTACAGAAGTCTCGACAGGAAGCAAGCACTCGCGGACAGTCTCGACGGAAGCCAAATATGTTGTACAGTCTCTGCAGGAAGCGAAAATTAGCGGAATCGATTATACCCTGTGTTCAATAAGTGCATACAAGTTATTTGTACAGAAAATTTGACAGTGTAATGTCTTCCAGCGACCTTGAAAATTGGGTCAATGTCACGAAAAACTCATTTGCTTATCTCAGTGATATATCTATCCGAGTTTTATGAAAATCCACAGACTGGTTAAAAAGGTGCTGAGCATACAAGAAAGTGACACACTCTAAGTTCCCATGACCTTGAAAATTATGTCAAGATAAAACAAATGATAAATCCTGAATTATGCTGGAAGCAATGAACACAATAAAGAAACGAAACTTGCAACTCGGGTTAAAGGAGTGTTCAGGTGCAGCAATCAAATGTTGCAACATTGCCCAGACCCCCTAGCACCGACTCAGAATGAGTTCAGTGGTCCCATAGGATCAGAACATATATAATCTGCACTACGATGATATACGGGGAGTTTTTTTTTACCTCTTTCCAGTGGTAAATTCACGCAAGTTCGGTGAAAATCTCACCTTTGGTTCAATAGATATGGTGTACACGGATTATTATAGAAAAAATCTAACATTCTAAGTCCTCCTGTGACCTTGAAATTAAGGTCAAGGTCATAAAAACACCATCAACCCTTTGGCTTATCGCAATGACACATCCATGAAAGCTTAAAAAATCCAATCACTGGTTCAAGAGAAAATGGAAAATTTAACATTCTTAGATCCGTGACCTTCAAAATGAGGTCGAGGTCACCAAACCTAATCAGCCCTTTGTCTTGTCCAAATGATATTCGTGCAAGTTAATATCGCGCTGCCAAAAAAATAAAAATAAAATCACACCAAATGCTTAGTCCTCCTGTGACATTGGAAAGGTGGTCAGGGTCACCATTAATCATCGATGCAAAAGTTTGGCTAAAAATCTTCATCTTGGACAAGTGACATCACGCAAATAAGTTGTCACGCTAACGCCGATACCAACTAGCTCCGCACCGAAAACAATATATCACGCCTCAACGTCTCTTATGGTGGGGGACATAGAAATGATTTAAATAGGCGCCGTGGTTGAGTTATGGTGCAGAAGGCCGCGGGTTCGATGCCGGGTCCGGCCAGCGGCGACAGGGAAATTCTTTCACTCAGCAGTAAACAAATGGGTACCTTTTTCGAATCAAGGATAATTAAGGCTGTGAAAGGAGAAGCATGGGCTCCGCCTTTAACAAGCTGTGCTTAGTATGTAGTGGCCTCTGACGCACCCGCCCCATAACACCCCTAATCACCACTGCCCTACGGCCACCAGGCTACGCATATCTTTTGAATCGCTACTTGCATAGTTTTTAGCTCACCTGAGACGAAGGCTCCGGGGAGCTTTTAGGATGGACAGGCTCCATCGTCTGTCGTCCGTCGACACTTTCAAACGACTTCTCCTCTGAAACCACTGGGCCAATTGTAACCTAATTTCATATATAGCCTCCTGGGGTTGGGGAACGATAAGTTGTTCTAATGGTCTGGGTTATTACGAGACCAACCTGGCCGTCATGCCCATATATGGTAAAAACCTTAGAAAATCTTCTCCAGAACCAATGGGCCGATGGCCTTGAAACTTAATATGTAGCATCGGGTACGTAAATACTACCAAGATTGTTCAAATTATGACCTTGGGTTGACCTTGACCTATTTTATGGTAAGGTCATATTTGGTCTTTGGAGCTTTTATAAGGAAAAGTGCTAGAACATAAGATTGCTTGGAAACTATTGAAGATTTTGGCCTAAAAATTGGTAAATACAGCCATCTTAATGAGTACATGAAGATTTGTGAGTGCAATAGGCCAAGGTCATTCTTTGACCTATGACCCAGGTCTCTCATATTTTGACAATTTCAAACAATCTCCTCAAAAAACCGCTGGGTCAATTGTAACCAAGTTTCATACAGAATTTTCAGGGGTTGATGGAATGAAAATTTGTTAAAATGGTCTGGGTCACATGACCAATATGGCCGCCTCACACATATATGGTAAAAACCTTGAAAAGTCTTCTTCTCCAGAACCAATTGACCGATGGCCTTGAAATTGTCATGAAGCATTGGGTACTCAAGTACTATCAAGGTTGTTGAAATGATGACCTTGGGTTGACCTTGACTTTTTTGACGGCAAGGTCAAATATGGGAAAATGCTAGAACATAAGATTTCTTGGAAACTGTTGAAGATTTTGGCCTAAATATTGATAAATACAGGCATCTTAATGAGTACATGAAGTTTTGTGAGTACATGATGTCAAGGTTGTTATCTGACCTTTGAACCAGGTCAATCTCCTAAAAAGCCGCTTGGTCAATTGTAACCAAGTTTCATATAGAACTTTCAGGGTTCAGAGCAGAGTTCGCAGCAGTTCTTTTCTTCTTTACTTCTTACTTTGAATTATTGTACGCAAACTTTACTGTGTTGTACTGCTATTTTGCGTGATTACTAATCTAGGTTTGAAATAGATTCGATCCTGTTGAGAGGCGAAAGAAAGTATACAGATAACACAGTCTAGATTTTCATTCAGATGTCTTCACATCTGATAATACCATGGCGCTGTTGATAAATACAATCAATAAATTTCACATAATTTGCGACAATTTTCAGTAAAATCGGCAAAAGGATAAGGAAATAACATGGTTTCAAACAGACAAGGGGTCTAGGTCAACACTGTCGCTGGAGTTGCTCCCCTTTACACATACACTTTGGACAATAGAGATTAATTCTGTGCATTTTTATGCATTACATCGAAAAAGGGATGAAAGGTTTGTAAGGACATATCAAACTCTCATATGAAAAACGGGGTAAAGTATCAAATTTTCGTATCAAGAAATGATGCATTTGGCGTCTTCTGGTAGCATGCATTAAATATGCATTGAGTTCTTATGGGAAGTTTATTTGCAATTTTCTGTCAAAAAAAAAAAACAAGTCAATGAGGGTTCTTTCAAGTGCACACAAAAGCAAGAAGCCAAACAACAATTTTCCGAAAATTTCAAGTGAAAACTTCTAATACCAGGTAAGATAGAGAAACATTTAATTCTCTATACTTTTAATTAAAAGGGAGATAATTTGAGACATGTAGCATTTCTAACTACGGCTGAAGAAGTTTGGCGGGGGATTCAGTTTAGATGACGATGTGGTTTTTAATCACAGGCATTAGCGCTAGACATTCGTGAAGTGCAAAATGCTATTTGTCATGTGCAAAGCGAGTGTTGATTGGAACTGCTAAATTTGAATTAAGGGCCTTAACTCCATTATTTATAACTGCAGAACAATTTGTGTGTGTTTTGCACAGATAGACGTTTGCCCAAAATGGCATTATTTATATTTCAATGCAACCACTTACTCGAGACCAAGTATTCAAAATCAAAAACTGTATACTTTCTATTGCCTCTGAGTATATTTAGGCAAATATGACTCTTTCGCCTAATGTATTATATATAGTGTAAACAACATTATGTTGTATATGATACATACCCTCTCTCTCTCTCTCTCTTTCTTGCTTTCCAATCATTCTGTTTAACATTCTCCATTTATCTAATTTTTTTTCTTATTATTCGCTTTGTGTTAACAGTTCTTTATCGAGATGTACATACATGCACTACAAGTCACAGATAAATGTTAGCATTCATTCACAAATGCTGTATTTTGTTGCTGATATGTCAGGAAATGGCATTTATAAGCTCAAGCTTACAGCCAGATCCTGGAATGTTAAAAACTGTATATTGTGTACCTATGTTGTAATTGATAAATAAAAAAACAGAACTTTCAGGGTTGGGGGAATGAAAATTTGTTAAAATGGCTTGGGTCACATGACTAATATGGCCGCCACACCCATGTATGGTAAACACCTTTAAAATCTTCTTCTCCAGAACCGATTGACCGATGGCCTTGAAACTTGTCATGAAGAATTGGGTACTCAAGTACTATCAAGATTATTCAAATGATGACCTTGACCTTTTTACGGCAAGGTTAAATATGGGAAAGTGCTAGAACATAAGATTTCTTGGATATTTTTTGAAGATTTAGGCCTAAAAATTGGTATATTCAGGCATCTTAATGAGTACATGACGATTTATGAGTACAAGAAGTCAAGATCATTATTTGACCTTTGACCCTAAACTCTCATATTTTGATAGTTTCAAACAATCTCCTCAAAAGCCACCGGGCCAATTGTAACCAAATTTCATATAGACACTCCAGGGGTTAAGGGAATAGAAATTTGTTCAAAAAGTCTGGGTCACATGACCAACATGGCCACCCCGCCCACATATGGTAAAAATCTTGAAAAATCTATTTCTCTAGAACCCATTGAATAAAACAGGTGCCCCCCCCCCCCCCCCCCCCCCCGATTGCCTTGAAACTTGGTATGTATAATTGGATACTTGAGTTCCATCAAGGTTGTTCAAAGTGATGGCCTTGGATTGATCTTGACCTTTTTTACGACAAGGTCAAATAGGGGAAAATGCTAGAACAGAAGATTTCATGGACAGCTTTGGAGACTTAGGCCTAAAAATTGGTATATACAGTCATCTTAACGAGTACATTAAGATTTGAGTACAAGAGGTCAAGGTCATTCTTTGATCTTAGACCCTGAATTCTCATATTTTGACAATTTCAAACTTCTCAAAAGCCACAGTGCCAATTGTAACCAAATATCATATAGAGCCTCCAAGGGTTCAGGGAACTAAAATTTCTTCAAATGGTCTGGGTCACATGATCAACATGGTCACCACGCCCATATATGGTAAAAAAATTCTTCTTCAGAACCAATTGACTGATGGCCTTCAAACTTGGTATGTAGCATTAGGTACTAGAGTACTATGAAGATTGTTTAAATGGTGACCTTGGGTTGACCTTGACCTTTTCAACGGCATAGTCAAATATGGGAAAATGCTAGAACACAAGATTTCTTGGAAAATTTCAAAGATTTAGGCCTAAAATCTGGTATTAATAGTCATCTTAATGAGTACAAGAGGATTAGTGAGTACAAGAGGTCAAGGTCATTCTTTGACCCAGGACTCTCATATTTTGACAATTTCAAACATCTGCTCAAAAGCCACCAGACAAATTGTAACTAAATTTCATGAAGAGTCTCCTGGGGCTGAGGGACTTTGATAATTTTTGGCAAAGTCAAATTTGCTTTCTGGTGCTTTTATATGGGAAAATGGTTAAATATAAGAGTTCATGGAACTTGTAGAAAATTTTGGCGCAGAAGTTAATAAATACAGTCAAATAAATGAATACTTGAACATTTTTTAGCATTGGAGGTCAAGGTCATTTTTTTAGCTTTAACCAATGTCTCTCATATTTTGACAGTTTAAACTATCTGGTTTGTTCAAATGATGATCCTAGTTTTCCATTGAGCTTTTTACTCAGGTGAGCGAATCAGGGCCTCATGGTCCTCTTGGGCCTAAATTAAAAAAATATTTGTTTGCTGTTTCCTACCTACCCAGCAGTTTACCCCCCCCCCCCCCCCACACCCCAAAATTTTTATGGCCTCAGAATTAAGATTTTTTTTTTTGCTTTTCATTTCTGCCTACTGAGCAATATGCCTTTATTTTATTGTTGCTCTAACTTTTGTATAAATGATGATTTCTGCATCTTTTTCTGACACTATTTGACTAAAAACTATTAGAAAAAGTTTGTAATCTGGGTATCCAGTACAACTTGTTCATTAGCATTAGACATATGCAAAAAAAAAAAAAAAAAAAATGCTACCTACCTACCCAACTCTAAAACCTCCCAGTAGGAAGTGGCAAACCAATTATTTTTTAAGCATGGCCTTGTTTGTCATTTTTCATGGGGGAGGTGGGGAAGAGTGACCCTGAAAAGCAGGTCAAGGTCACTGTTACCTGTCCCCTAGTTACTTTCTTGCAAATTTGATGATTTATGAATTATTGTTCAAACAAGCTGCCAGCATACTCAGAAAGTTGACCCTAAGCTAACAAAAGTTTTATATCTTAGAAACACGTTGCAAGCAAATGCCATTTCAATGTTATCGGCTGATCATACATAAAACGTGTGTTTGCCAATCTTCATGTAGACGGATCAGTGTGGAGAGATGAACGAATTCGTATGCACGAGTATTGCATTGTCGACCCAAAACAGGCAAAATACATAGCCTAGAGTTTACTAATCGTCCTATTTAAGATATGGGATTTATAAACCGAGGGCGGTTTAAAGATCCGATAAAGAAACGAGTGAGGTTTAAAAATCCGATAAAGAAACGAGTCCGAAAGACGAGTTTCTTTATCGGATCTTTAAACCTTCCGACGTTTATAAATCTTATATTTTAAACGGGACGATTCAATAAACTGTATATTACATTCGTGTATATCTTATATTTCAAGAATGTTTCTATCTGTTTTCAAGGGTCCGTCTGAGAGTCTGTACACAATAGCGCTAAAGATTACATGCAAACTGAATTGTTTTAAGCGCCATCTTCTTTTCGAAATGGTCAAGGTTTTTGTTATAATAAGAATAATTTACTGACCTTACAAGCCTGCTTGCCTGTCCGGCTACTGATCCCGACGACTAAATGCTCGAAAAAAGTGTACTATGGGCTGAAAGTATCTTTTTGCACATTGCAGAGCGTGTATGACAACAGGCAATGTAATCCAACATAAAATGGACAAATTCCTAGAGTCATTCATGTCCACACGCCAGAAATACACACCAAAGATTGTTATAGGTTTGGCATTATGTAATTCAGCGTCTGTTGTTTTCTCAATATTGTAAAAGGCAACTCCAACGGTGTTTTATAACTACATGTACAACTGCAGTCCAAAGATAACTACAACTGAAGTCCAAAGATAGAGCTTGCGAGCCGGGCCGCGTAGCGCAGTCGGTAAGGTGCCGGGCATGTAAGCCAGAGGTCCTCGGTTCGAAACCCGGCCCGGCCACTTACTTTCATTTCCCCTTCCGCTGATTGAGAAGCGCGGTGGCTCAGTAGTTAGTGCGCTTGATTCTGAAGCCAGAGGTCTTGGGTTCGATCTCCGCACGGGGCGAAGGACTCCTATCTCCGAACGCGCTTTTCTAGCATCATTTGCAGGGATGATGTTAACAAGTGTGCCGTCCTTCGGATCGGGACGTTAACTGGAGGCCCCCTGTGCAGGTAGAGTCATACCCTGTGCAAGTTAAAGATCCCTACTATAGCTACATGGCTGTATGAAGGCTTTCACCCTGCAACACCGGAGTGTACAGAATTACACCGTCTATGCCCCCTTCGGGGGTTAAAAGGTGATAGATAGATAGATAGATAGATAGATAGATAGATAGATAGATAGATTAGATTAGATTAGATTAGATAGATAGATTAGATTAGATTAGATTAGATTAGATTAGATTAGATTAGATAGATAGATAGATAGATAGATAGAAGGGCAGTTGTCAGTTACTGGTGAAAGTAAATGCACTTAGTACTGGCTAACCGCTTAGGAGGTCTAAGCCTGCCCAGGAATAGTGTGGTTAGGTTAACTGACCGTACCGACATGACCGTAGCTGTTTACCGTGGACGTTAAACAATAGCACAAATAACGAAGGTAGTTCTAAAAACCGGTACCCGGTCGTACATTAATAAGCAATCTCTCAATGTTATGGGGGAAGGTAACCGACCAACAGAGATTTATTCCCCCCCCCCCCCCCCCCAAGCACCCCCCCCCCCCCTTCCCAAGGAAATAAATCCCTACAGAGAACTGGGAAAAAGCATATTCATATTGACCAGAAATCCTTGTATTTCCTCGCTAAGAATGTAATATACTGTTTTTGTTTACTTAATCTTAACGTTCGTATTAATGAAACTTTCTGGGAGATGTGACATGTGACAAAAGCACATATCTATGAGGGTCAGACAGCACTCTTTAATTTTTGAAACAGTCTCTGGTTATCATAAAGGACCAATACTTATCCTTTATTCGTCAATGCCAGTTACAACCGATATACAAAACCGCCGTCGGAGGTAACTGTGATAATTTACTAGGCGTGTGTAAAAATGGAAAAATAAATTAGGACCAAAACCTTTGATAGTTTACTAGGCGTGTGTAAATAATTCAAACCCGTCGTAAGGGGTCACTATATTAAGGGTCACATGCCTTAAACAGCCACCTTTTTATCCCTTTAACCTAGACTCTTTCACAGCCTTACAATATAACAGATATAGCAGTGGAACAGTCTACCCTTTAACCAAAATACAGTGAACTTGTTAAAGAGTCACCTGTTTCAAGCAACCAGTTTCTGCATGTCCCTTTGGGTGACAGATTAGACTGTATATGCTTGAAATGTTCTTTACTTTATGGAGAACTAAATTAGGACCAAAACGCATAATTTGGATATATAATAAATACTCGTAGTTCCAGACAAGAGTTTGTTTTGGCAGATGTTCGTAGAGGGGTTATTGTTTGCCAGAACACAGCAGCAATGCTTGTAAATTTGTGCTAATTTCAGTCAAGTGTTAAAGCCAGAAGCTCACGAGTTCCGAATTCTTCTCTCAGGTGACTGGCTCCTGATATAATCTAATAGCACTGGCACCAGGCCCAAACTGCTTCAGAATCAGGGTTCGAGGTTATAAAACTTGAGAATAATCTCAAACTCAAAATAAAGCACACTGATTGGCTGCTTCCGAGCATGTGCTCGGAAGCAGCCAATCAGTGTGCTTTATTTTGAGTTTGAGAATGTACTCAAGTTTAATAACCTCTGGGCCAGTATTGCAAATGACATAAAAGAGCTACAAGTAAAGCTTGAAAAACACTGGAGAGCTAATCCCCAAGCTATGTATCTATAGGGTATACGTTGCAGGGGTGAAAACTAGCAGCATTACCAGCAAATTTTGTCGCAAACTTAATCAGTGTTTAAACTCAATGAAAGTGGCGTAGGGGAGACCGGGGATAGTTGATGCACTTTTTAGAGTTTTTGATATATCTCGTGACTGGATTGGCCCATTTCGATCATCTTTGCATATACTAAAAGATCTACCTTTTCTGCATTTAAAATCAAATAGTAATCATTGAATTTGGTATATTTTCCCTCCGTTTGAGTAGATTTCTTTGGCAAGTCAAATGCATCAACTTGCCCCAGTAGTGGGGCATGTTGATGCAATGCTTGGGGCAAGTTGATACAGACATTGTTTCTTGCCTTTACAAGCCCATGCAACGGATACTACAGGAAATCGACCGTTTCTATGGACAAATGGGGATATTCCTGTTTTCTTAATAGTTATTTGCCGCGATTTATCAAAATTATTTTAGCCATTGAAGTTATCTCAAGCGAAATATCTCTAGAAGGAATGTCTGTATATGAGTAATTAAACTATAAAATATCAAAATATTCTATAATTTTATTTATGAAACTTAAGAACATTTTAAACGTGAAAATATCATTTCATTGTTACAGTTGCTATATTAATTGAGCCGGCCTCCCAGCAATTCGTACAATTTACATATGCGTCCAGCGAAGACTCAGACCAGCCAGTGCATCAGCATAGTCGGATCAGAGTCTTCGCTTGCCATACAAAAAGGTATGGGACCTTAGATATCCCTAGAGCGCACAGCAAAGACTCTGATCAGACTGCGCGGATGCGCAGGCTGTATCGAGTGTTCACTGTGCGCACATGTAAATTGCTGGCATTGAGCACCAGCACTACGACATCGCTGGAATGCTATTGTATGTATTTTTTTAATATAACAAATCTGAAATGCTTAATAGTCCTACATCAGTTAGAGATCAAGCCCATCCAAATATTGTGAACAGCTCATGCAGTCCAATAGGATTTTATGGTGCATCAACTTGCCCCATGCTCATTGCATCAACTTGCCCCAACCATACCCCACGTGACATTCAGCAAGGTAGACAACTATTACACAATGTCTTCCTTCAGAAGAGTGTATGATTTTGAAGATTGAATGTTTGTCTACCTGTGTGCATAAATGAATTATAAACAACCAGAAACAAATGCGCGCTAAACGAAAAATTGCGAAATACCTGTAAATTACTAAGATGTGTCAAAAATGACTTTTTCTTCACCAAATTCTCATTTATCGTCAAAATTCCGCAAAACTTCAGGAAAAGATGGCGGCAGTCAATTACTGTCTTAATTCGTCATTTCTGACGTCCATAATGACGTCATTGTCTTTTTATTGCCACTGCATCAACTTGCCCCGTGCATCAACTATCCCCGGTCTCCCCTACTTTCTACATTGGCAGCTTTTGCAGTGCAGTCAATTATCCCTTAGCTATGCATCTATAGGGTACAAATTGCAGGGTGGAAAAATGGCAGCACTACCAGCAAATTTTATAGCAAACTTAGTCATTGTTTAAACTCATTGAAAGTGGCGTACTTTGTACATCGACATCTTTTGCTACAGCTGTTATAAAGGTAGAGGTTTCCCACAGCCTAGTAGCCGTAGCGGCAGTGGGGGTTATAGGCCCACTGTGTCTTGGGCACAGCAAATGAAAAGCGGAGCCCATACCTCTCCTTTCGCTGCCTTATCCTTCCCTGATTCGAATCAGGTACCCATTTACTGCTAGGTTGACAGAGAGTCTTGAGGCGACTTTTTTCACCATAACCGAGCGTCTCTAACCACTCGACCACGGCGCCTCTCAACTGTATAACAGAGATGCTGAATACTATGTTGTAACCTCTGATTAGACCTGTCTTGGTGTGATGCTTCTAATGATTGGTCACAATACAGAGATGGGTTTAAGGGTTCGAAGCATAGGATTTTTATTGACAATTTCACCGTCTATCATCACCACCGGCAATAGCTTACCACCGAATCGAAAGTGGAAGACACTGGTGAGTTTGAATAAAAACCTTAAAGAGTTCCTTCAAGAGCAGAGCAGACATTCAAAAGAAGAAACATGGGCCATACTTCGAAGTTTCGGCTATTCAAGCCTCATCAGTGACCCTGACAACACCTGGCCACGAAAGCCAGAGAAAAGCATACTTAAATTTTTCAATTTTAACAAGGCAGTCAACCCAAAGACTGATTAGTATAAAAAGGAAGCCTGTATTTACAATTTCTTCTTTATTACTGAATAATCAATTTATATAAGGTACATCAAGAACAGGTTGTTTTTGTTGGTTTTAATGTTTATTGTGGTCTGTACGTTGGCATTGCTTTAATGACATACTTTTATTGGTGCTTGGTACTGCCTGAGAATCAGTGTTTTCGAAAAAAAAAAAAAACAGTTTTGATTTTATAAATTACATCGATATCTTGACATACAAGTTGTATTACCCGTTTTAACTAGCAACTAGCATTATCTATGTCTTTTGTGTGGTATCAGTTTAAATGGTTTTATAGCTTCAATTGGTGATAAACATGAACAGTTGTGTACGGCGAATAGTTGTGTATTTTATTTCTTCTATTCGGCGTACAACATGTAATTTATCATTCAGGTAATAACTAGCTTAATCATTAGATTTCGGCTGAAATTCTCTGATATGTCGTTGTTTTCTAAAACATTATTGCTTAAAATGGCAAAATCTGCAAAAGACATGTACAAATGTCCGGGGTGAAAACAGTGAAATAGTTACAATGTACTTTGTCTTCGGTACCAGCCATTGTTTTTTCCTTTCATACCAAATATTCAACAAGTATTTATCTAAAATATTTACTTGATAGATAAGATGACTGCATCCACCAGTGACGTGCAGTAATTCAATCATGAAACAGTGATACATTACCAATAAAATACGTCATTTTCGATAAGCACCCACTTTCGATTCGGTGGTAAGCTATTTCCGGTGGTGATGATAGGCGGTGAATTTGCAGAAATTGCCTTTAAATTCTCTTCAAATACTCATCTGGTACAAGTTAAGCTTTTGAAAAAAAAAAAACTTGAGAGCTTATCCCCAAGCTATGCATCTATAAAGTTGCAGGGTAGAAAACTGGTAGCATTACCAGCAGACTTTGTTGCAAACTTAATCATTGTTAAAAGTCAATGTAAGTGGCGTACTTTGTACATTGACAGCTTTTGCTTCAGTTGTCATAGGCGAACAGGCCTCGAGGTTATTAAACTTGAGTACATTCTCAAACTCAAAATAAAGCAAACTGTTTTGCTGCTTCCGAGCACACTCAAAATAGAGCACACTGATTGGTTGCTTCCGAGCACATGCTCGGAAGCAGCCAATCAGTGTGCTTTATTTTGAGTTTGAGATATACTCAAGTTTTATAACCTCGGACCCTGAATTGCCTGATGATGCTTTATGTAGTAAGGAACTCTGCACCGCCTTGCAACCGTTTCTCCATTGTTAACATTGCTGTGACAGGCGTTACAAAATAACATAGGGATGAAGACTTTTTAGTATGTCCGCTACTGTTGATGACTAAGTTGAGCTATACTGTCTGTTGGCTAATTTTGTTAGCTTTATCATCAAACGAATTTTTCGGGTATCACTTCCTAATGTTGTGCGTTAAAAATAGACTAAATTCTTAATAATAATAAATTGTACTTAGAATAATTTCTTCCAAGTACCCGCATTTTTGATGGCGACTAATATGAGGCTTCCTCGGTCATGCTCATGACAAATATGGCGTCTTATGGCGCGGACAACAGCGGGACTAAAGCCTGCCTGATGATTGCTTTCGTTCTGTGGTTATGTTAGGTCTTATAGATCTCAGGGTTTCGTGCCTCTATGATTAGCCAAAACACAACCTGGCTCAGCCCCGCCATAGCGAGGCGTAAACTATACCTGGAGGCACCGAAAGTGAACGGCGGGATACTTTATATATAAGGGACTTTACAAGAATGTGCGTTTTAACCATTTCCATTCGGGATAACCCTCTAGGGGTATCTGGGCAAACAGTTTGGATCTCAGATCAGGCCACACAAACGTGTGGCCTGATCTGAGATCCAAACTGTTTACTGCCTAGACATCATTTCTACAAGAGTTAGACCAATATTGTCAAACTATTCTTGATTTTTGATGCAGACGACAATTTCAGCAGACGACAAAAAATACCCAGAATGCAATGGGTTAATACGATGCCCCCTTGATTAGAGGGCCTATAGTTTCCAGTAGGACGTGTTTTGTGACACACGGTGCGCCACCTAGCGAGTACTGACAAAAAGTATGGCATGGAAGCTGGAACGGCAGGAAAGGTAGAGCGACGTCTGGTTGACGCTTCGTCGTCATATTAAACGTTCTCCATTCTCTCAAGCTGTAGTTATTTACTTTGCGACACAATTAAATATCAAATGCAATGGCTTACTGTTATAATTTCGCATTTTGCTCAAAAGAAAATTATTCAAAGCCTTATCCCTGACGCCATTAACGAGCACGTGACCGACAAATCGCTGACACGTGACCTTGACTTATGCTGGTGAGGATGATGACGCTGGAGACCAGATTCTGAGAAAATATGAAATGCTTCATTTGGTATCGAGCTGCTGTTAACATGCGTTCGTAATATCTGAAACTAAAATGGAGTTTTATCGCCGATGAACATGCTTCAGGTCACGTGACTGGCAGCTTTTTCATTTACAATGATATCAAATATTAATGACGCCCATACTTTCACATTCGCAGCTACTCCAGCGCATGATTTAAGCAATGGAAACCTAATAAAAGACAATGTCTGAAAATTGAAACCGAAGCAGATTTATTAAGGCGGTGTTTGCAAAATTGGTTACAGAAGACGAATGTCTGTCATGTGACAAGAACACTGTGGTCACGTGTCTAAGTAACAATAGCGCCAGGAGAACTTCCGGCACGAGAGTGCTTGAAGACAGTTCATAGTTTTGCGCCTAAATAAATGTTTGAGCGAATACATGTTAAAGGCAAATTTTACACCTAACCCTTTAGGGTCACTGGGCTCATTAAGAATCATTATGGAAATGTAGTACCGCTGAAGTTGGTGCTGGTGAGGTTGAGGGGAGGGGAAGCATGGGCGGTGTTGCATTTAAAATCACTACCCATTAACGGATTCAACTGCTAAAACAGAGGCGGAGCCTGTTTAGCCGCAAGATGGCTCTATCACTTAACTTGACCTCCAAAATGACATCAGGGTGTAAGCTTAGACACCCGCCCATCGAGCCCCACGAAATTGATGGGCTGCTTGGTGTCTCTCGGCAGAGCTGCTAGTTGCTGTAACAGGACCTGAGTGTAAAAGTCCTACAAATTCGGTGGCGTCTTATTGTTTGCTGGGCCTGCGTTGAAGAAAACACAACTCAACAACAACTTCAGTGTGTCCAGGGCGCTTTATGTACATCTTACAAGTGACGCATAGGCCGAAGCATTTCCTTGGCTTTGCCTCCTGCCCCTGATTTGTTTACTGGTATCAAAATTTGCAAGCGAAAAATACATTATGCATAATACATTGTAAGGCAATGTTATGCAAGCGATCATCGATTTTAAAGCGTCTTCCAGCGGCCACATGACGTCGAAATGTCATTACGTCCCATCGACGTCAGTACGACTTCATTTCGACATCATGTGCCCGCTTGGGAAGTTTACTGTATGTAAAAAATATAGCGTTCACAAAAAGCTTGGTCTGCTACGCTTAGCAACCATTAATAGTTGATGTTTATCAAAAATACCATTATAACCGCATAAGTTTGTTGATATCTGAAAACAAACACAACAACAACAAATAAAAAGACACCAAGATGCACTAAAATTTCCATTTATGGATTTCAAGCACGGATGCGGATGGTGGGCTTCATACCACTTTCCCTTTCATTATCAGCCTTCCATGCTTGAAATACAGTTGAAAAAGGCATTTAAGCCACAAGTCATTCATTCATCTATACTTTGAGGTACATTGCGATACCTAGCGATACCATGTGCAGGTCTGCGGTATTTCATATGACCGCTCACGACATCTATGCGAATAGCACGCCAACATATAAAGCGAACAGCTTTGCATAAAGGTCAAGGGGCATTGTTGGTGCTACGTGTCGGAGCCTATTTCTAGATTGTCTACGCCCATGGGCATAGACAATAATTTTACTTTATAAAATACTGTAAGCTACTCTTTTTATTTAGGACCACTTAACAATGTACAATATACACAAATGAAAAAGAATAAAAAAGAAATCAAATATACAATAATAATAATAATAATAAAGTTATAATAATATTATTAATAAAACTCTACACAGGTTCAAAGAATCCCACAAAAAAATGAAAAAAAAAAAAATAATGCACCGGTTATTCGAAAAAAGGCTTGCTAGATACACTAGAAACATATTTTTTTAATCACTTCTTACAAATATTCTGTACTATATAGAACTTTATTGGTTTTATGATCCTGTTATGTCATTACCTATGTCACACTGAGGAATCGATGGTCGCCCAGAATTCAGTGAACGCGCAGCCTATCAGTGAACGCGCAGTAGAAATGTTTTAAATTTACGTGTATGATCAGCTTCTGCGCGGATTTTCGTATTTATATCAGAGGTTCTGAAAATACATCTACGCATACATTACTTGGCTGTGAAGGTATGTGTCATATTATGATAATAAACTTTTTGCGAATTTCTCATGGAGTCAGGTAAACCCCGTTTTATTTTGATCATTATCTTAAAAACGTAGAAAATAACGGTTTTCTTCTTTTTACCATAATACGCTATATTCTGTTTAATGTTTTCTTCAAGCAGAAGTAGAAGCAAGTAAATAGCTACAATTACAATAAATTTTGTCGTTGTCTGTCGTTTTGTTTATGAAATATTCTGCATTATATGACTGTACGCTGAAAATCAATGAACGAGTGATTTGTATCAGTGAACGCGACACTGTGAACGAAGTAAACGTGTAAGCCACTAATTGTAGTGTACCCAGTGAACGCTAATATTGAACCCAGTGAATGCGTGATATATTGCCAGGGAATGCGCAAGTTTTGTATTATTTGCCTGGAAGCCCATAAAATTTGTCAGTGGGTTTACCAGTAGGTGTTAGTTATGCGTGACTTTAGTTTTAAGCATTCTTCTGTGTTTTTCAGAGGTACGAGGTGGCAAATACCCCTGAGTACAGGTGCTATAGCTGCTCGTTTTTTGGAGACTTCCAAAATGTCATGGTACACTCTTTTACTCTTACTGTTTCGTTGTTAAATTTTTCCGTCAAAAGTCAGATTTGTAACACGTGTTAGCTGTTACTGTTCCCGCTTGCAGCATCCCCACCCCGCCCCACCTCTGCTTTCAATTCAAAGCATCAGCAATATTCATAGAGATTCATATGTATTCAGCTGCTCTAGAACAGTAAGGTGACTCTCAGTTTCAGGCTTCAGGGAAGGATTAGAGTCAAATCTACCAAACCTACAGTGAAATCACGAATATCACAGTAGATTAATCATTACACACTCTATGTGCTTCAATGATTTCATAAGAATGCACGCATGGAAATCAAAATAAATAAGTAAAAATCAAAACACATTTCCCTGTGATTTTCTCATTTGAAAAGTCAAGATCACTATCAACATGAAAAACAAAATGTGTCACATTTCTGCAAGAAACAATAATGAAGGTGAATAAGTCTATGAATCCGTGCAGCTCTTGTTTGTTAATGTATATTCCTCAGGATCCATCATTGATCCAGCTGGCACACGACGTCGAAATGACGTCGTACTGACGTAAATACGACGTCATTTCGACGTATAACGTCGCATCAACGTCAGTACGACGTCATTTCGACGTCATGTGCCTGTTAGGTCGACTCGTGCTAACATCAGGCGCTCTGCTCAAGCTGCATAGATGCGCAGACAGGTCTATTTTCTTCTGTTCACATATGGTTTGAGCGCTTGTTTCGCGCCACATAACTCAATTCGCATCTTGGTTTAGGAAACAAAAATTCAACTCATGAACCAAATAAAGAATACTGGCATTCTAACAAGAAAGCTGGCTGACGTCGCGTGAAAAAGTACCTCATGCCATATATGTATACTAAATGCTCGAATCAACAACGTATCTGCTGAAGAACAGTCTTAAATTTTCTTGGCTCCCAGAGGAATTATACATTGACAAGTGAGCCAGAATGACTCCTATCAGACAAAGCAAATGCGCAGGTTGATCTCAGACTTTCCTGTTTGCACATGGTATAAGGTACCTTTCTACGCGACGCCGGTCAAACAGATACAATGACCATTTTAAACAGTTTTCAACTGACGACACAGTGCCGTCAAAATCTGCTCATTTAGCTGTCTAATCTGGGTCTTACTGTTTGCAAGGACCATATGGTAGAATTTGCTGCAATACAGTAGGTCGGTAACTAAGGCTTTCCAGTTAGTTTTAAAAACAGTAAGCATCCGCCGAAGGGATTGTTTTTTGTTAAAAATTTTTCGAAAAAAAATGTCACCACTTCCGGCATTTTAACCGCAGTAGTTCTGCTTTCTGCTTACACTACGGGCAAATTAAAAGATTTAGAGATAGAGAGCAGCCTTTTCTGTACGAAACAAGCTGGAGTAATGGGCCTAGAAATTGAAAATAAACTCGTATCGACTCTGTCAAAAGAACGCGTCACAGTTTCTTTTCCTCTTCCGGTGAACCCTTGTTTCGTTAATTTTGGAACTAAAAAATGGCCATTAAAAATAACCGCCAATATTTCACTAATTTAACAATTAAATATCAGTCTATCTTACGGCTGAGTATTGTTACGACCTGGCGGAGGTAACAAAAAGATGGAAGTAAACCAGCAACAAGCCTGTTTTTAAACTTAACAAAATTTATTTACTTGTACATCAAAATAAAACAGTCATTAATTAATCAAGAGAATATGTAATTAACGATACCTTATTTTAGTCTGAATGTCCCTCAGAATTTAAAACACAAGTCCTTTAATAATTTCTGATCCCAGAAGATAAAGTATGTATGAGCACATGAATATTTCCAAATCCAATATATTTAAATTCCAGTATAACTTATTTTACTATAGACTGGTGAAAGTTTTCATACAAAGATGATCTAAATGAAAATCTGTCCTCTTTATATAATATCTAGGAACATTCCGGAACTAACCAAAAATAGATCTTACCAAAAAGTACTCAATTCTGACATAATTTCATACCAGAAGATTCTTAATGTTTACAACAGAAAGGTCTAATATTTTCTCAGTACTAAAAATAGTTATTCCAGAATGTTCTAAAGTACAATGTAAACAACTTGTTTATTTCAAACCTAGTAAACATCTAAAAACTGCAAAATCATGGTAAAAGAAAATATTTACACCAACTTAAACACCATATTCATAACACTTCCCCTCTTAAAGGAAAAGAAAGTTTTATGAAATAAAGCTTTCTTTTGCCATATGACCAATTATGAAACAAAATTAAGTTTAATGCATATACACTGTAAATATATCAGTACTAATCCAGACATCATGTAGTAATAGCCAAATTTAGGCTCTTGAAAGTGCATCCGGGATAATATTATCTTTTCCTCTGATATGTCTGATGTCAAGATTGTACTCCTGCAACATGAGACTCCACCTGAGTAACCGCTGATTTTTGTTCTTCATTTTATGAATGAAGGTCAGTGGATTGTGATCACTGAAGACAACAATTGGTGTGGCTGAAGAAGATAAGTACACTTCAAATTGCTGAAGAGCAAGGATGAGAGATAAACACTCTTTTTCAATAGTAGAATAATTTCTCTGATGTTTGTTGAACTTCTTAGAAAAGTAACAAACAGGGTGATCCACACCATCATTATCTTCTTGAATCAAAACACTGCCTGCACCAACGTCACTAGCATCTACCGCCATTTTAAATGCTTTGTTGAAGTCTGGTGCTAAGAGAACTGGAGCACCCTTAAGTATGGCCTTAAGCTTATCAAAGGACTTTTGACAGTCTTCATTCCAATCCTTTTCAGTGTCAAAGCAGTAAGATCTGATCATGTTTTTCAGTGTTTGATGAAATCGTTCTAAGGCACCTTGACTTTCAGGATGATATGCTGATGACCGATATTGCTTAATGCCTAATTCGTGCATCACTTGCTGAAATATTCCTGACATAAAATTAGATCCTTGATCTGACTGGACAGATTTAGGGAGACCTACAAATGTGAAAAACTTCACAAGAGCCTTAACTATGGTCTTTGTCTTGATATTCCTAAGTGGAATGGCTTCTGGGAAACGTGTGGAAGCACACATTATGGTCAAAAGATATTCACAACCTGACTTTGTTTTGGGTAAAGGACCTACACAATCAATAATTATTCTGCTAAAAGGTTCCTCAAATGCAGGAATTGGCTGCAAATGGGCTTTAGGGATAGTTTGATTAGGTTTTCCTACCATTTGACATGTATGGCAAGATTTGCAATGTTTAGAAACATCAGATTTTAACCCTGGCCAGTAGAAATGATTAAGAATCTTGTGATAGGTCTTGTTTACACCTAAATGACCTGACATGGGAGTTTCATGGGCCATGTTTAAAATTTCAGGGCGATAAACCCTTGGAACCACAATTTGGTGGTTAACAGTCCACTCGTCTTCTGCTGAGACATCAGGAGGACGCCATTTTCTCATCAAAATGTCATTTTTGACATAATAGCAAACAGGAACCTGGGACATGTCATTCTCATCTAAAACCCTTTCAAATAAAGGTGAGATCTCAGGATCACTGTGTTGTTCTTTGCAAAGCTGTGACCTTGACAGCAGGTCATTACCTTGGTCATTTGAAAATGAAGGAGAGTGATCTGGGTTGGACACAGATGAGGTGTGAGTAAAGTCTGTCTGCATGTCAGACAGGCTGGGTGAAAGAGATTTTGAAATCTCATCATTAAAAGACTGACCTATAAAAGTATCAGTTAAATCAATGTCCTGATTCCCATCATTCAATATGGCTTTCTTTGCCATAGCCCTAGTGACAGCACACGAGGGGTAAAGGTCAGGAATTTCCTGCTCAATGGGGTCAGGTGGTTGATCAACACAAGGTGTGTTGGTCAAAAGTGGATTAACCACAACCTTATCTCCTGCTAGGTCATTGCCTAACAATAAGTGAACACCTTTAAAAGGTAATGAAGGTCTAATACCAACAGCCACTGGACCAGAAATTAAGTCTGAGGACAAATAAATGTTATGAAGCGGTACATTAATAAATCCACATTCTACTCCCTGAATAAGGACACTTGTCCCAGAAGAAGTCTTCTCAGAAAATGGCAGGGTATCTGCCAAAATAAGGGATTGAGAAGCTCCGGTATCTCGTAAGATAGTAATTGGGGTAGACTGGGCAAAGTCACAATTTAGTGACACAAAACCTTCTGATAAGAATGGTTCATAAATCTCCATATCAGAATCAGTCTCAGAAATTTTGGCCTGAATAGGAATTTGATCCTGAACACAAGACTGTGGCATTGACCGTAAAGAGGTAAGACCTGTGGGTTTTGGACCCTCTTGTTTTTCTCTCTTCCTCTTTAAAAGTAAGCATTCAGAAATTATATGTCCCGTTTGCTTACAATAATTACAAATAGGCTGAGATAAGGGATTTTGACCTTTGTTTTCACCAGGGAGTTTTGGTTTTGGAGTATACGAGGGACTGGAATTGCCAGATGGATTACTGGGACTGAATTTTGGACCTGACTGAGGGAAAAAGGTCTTTTTAGGAAAAGGCTTGTGCACAAAAGAAGTCTTATGAGTTAAAGCATAATCATCAGCCAAACGAGCTGCTGCCTCTAAAGTTTCGACTTCCTTTTCATCTAAAAATGATTTAATGTCAGAATTAATGCACCTTTTAAACTCCTCAACAAGCATGAGCTGTCTAAGTTTACCATGATCAGAGCCCACTTTCTTTGATGAGCTCCACCTATCAAATAACTGCTCTTTTGTCCTAGCAAATTCAACATAAGTTTTGTCATTTTCTTTTCTACAGTTCCTAAATTTCTGCCTGTAAGCCTCAGGGACCAACTCATAAGCCTTAAGAATAACTTCTTTTACTTTGTCATAATCTGAGCTCTGCTCAAGAGAAAGTTGAGTATAAATTTCGCGAGCCTTGCCGATCACAACGCTCTGAAGAAGCAAAGTCCAATGCTCTTTTGGCCATTTCAAATTTTCAGCTACTTTTTCAAAGTGAAGAAAATATTTATCAACTTCTTTTTCTTGAAATGGAGGAACGAGTCTGATGTGTTTAGTAACATCAAAAACTTTGGTTGAGTCCAAAGGCAAAGATTTTGATTTAGCCTTGTCTTGTATTTCAATTTCTTTCATTCTAATTTGAAATTGTCTTTCTCTCTCTTTTTCTTCTTTTTCATATTTCAATTTCTCCTTTTCAATTTCAATTCTTTCTTCTTTTTCCAATTTTTCTTTTTGCATTTCTCTTTCTTTTTCTAATTGTTCTTTTTGCATTTCTCTTTCTTTTTCTTTTTCTCGTTCTTCCATTTCTAGCCTTAATTTTTCATGTTCTAGTCTTTCTTTTTCTTGCTCTAATTTTTGCCTCTGCAACCTTTCTTCTCGTTCTAATGTTTCAAGCCTAATTCTTTCCTCACGCTCAGCTTTTTCAATCCTTACTCTTTCTTCATGCTCCAATCTTAATTTTTCCATTTCAATTTGTCTTTGAATTTCTAATTCTCTCATCTGCAAATCAGTTTGAGTGACGAGAATGTGAGAGGCTGCAGAGGAATCAAAAATTTCCTCATCAACAAAGAACTGAATCAAAATATTCTTAATTTCATGTTTCAACATGGATCTTTTGACTGAAGATAATTCATAATGTGCTGCAATATCCAATAAGTCTGTCTTTTTGGCCAAGTTCAACAGCTCCTGAGAAGGCGCAGCAATGAATTCATTGAGATCAAAAGACATGGTTGCATTTTGCTGGCTTTACTTGTCTGAATAACAGTGAAAGCTTTTCTTTTTTTTTTTTAATTCAGAATTATTTGATGCACTAGAAATTTCAATCCCGGACTCGAGCCCCCAATTTGTTACGACCTGGCGGAGGTAACAAAAAGATGGAAGTAAACCAGCAACAAGCCTGTTTTTAAACTTAACAAAATTTATTTACTTGTACATCAAAATAAAACAGTCATTAATTAATCAAGAGAATATGTAATTAACGATACCTTATTTTAGTCTGAATGTCCCTCAGAATTTAAAACACAAGTCCTTTAATAATTTCTGATCCCAGAAGATAAAGTATGTATGAGCACATGAATATTTCCAAATCCAATATATTTAAATTCCAGTATAACTTATTTTACTATAGACTGGTGAAAGTTTTCATACAAAGATGATCTAAATGAAAATCTGTCCTCTTTATATAATATCTAGGAACATTCCGGAACTAACCAAAAATAGATCTTACCAAAAAGTACTCAATTCTGACATAATTTCATACCAGAAGATTCTTAATGTTTACAACAGAAAGGTCTAATATTTTCTCAGTACTAAAAATAGTTATTCCAGAATGTTCTAAAGTACAATGTAAACAACTTGTTTATTTCAAACCTAGTAAACATCTAAAAACTGCAAAATCATGGTAAAAGAAAATATTTACACCAACTTAAACACCATATTCATAACAGTATCTATTTGTGACCAAATCTATGTTTGAAGAAAATCAAATTTGAAATGGCATGTATTTCAGACGCTGGTGTGCTTTTGCGCTTGCGCATTCGAAGTATTTGCCACATGTCTGAGCGGCATGTGTCTGAAGAAATGCCAAGGTATGTTCAACGAACAGCATTTCATTTCATCGGCTCATTCAGTAAAAACAAGCTTAAGGCTTCGAACTACGATCGGACTGTCGATTTGGGCCTTTTAAAGATAACGGGATGTCCGGGGTGTAGAGTTGTTAGCCGTGAAACAGACTATACCCTACTACGTAACACCCACGTTGATCAGTCTTGAGTGACGTATACAATCAGTTGTGTAGAGATCTATATGCAAAATGTTATAAACCTGTGTGAATGTTTATAAATGTGGAAACAAAATTTACGGTATGTAAACCTTATTCCTTATTTATTATTTGCGTAAGCATACGAAGAAGCGAAAACTATCAGGCCAGACAGAGATGTGTTGCATCGCACAAATGTTGAATATTTTTCACGTTCAGATAGATGTATAGAAAAAAGATATGTTCTGTTTTGAGTTTACTTATTTAAGTGCCTGTAGGCTGTGAGCCAGATCATTGTCTCATGACTGATAGATCTCTTGATGTCTGTTTGTCGCCCTCCAGCACCCCAGCCGTTTCTCCCCTTCTCTATCTCCAGCTGAAAGGCTTAGAGTTTGGCTGTGAATCTTGGATGCTTTAAAAGCTGGGGCGGGGGGGGGGGGGGGTGGGGGGGGTAATGCGGGAGGACTGTAGAACTTGGTGTTTGTTGTTTGTTTACTTTAAATTTTACGGGATAAAAACATTTTATATTGGTTTAATTATGATTGAAGTTATCATGCCCCATCCTCCCTTTAGAAGACATAATTTTATCATCAGCTCCCACTTACAGCCTACCCTCCCCATCATCATGATGAATCCTAGTTCTATAACATAAAACTTGCCACTCTCTTATTTAATATTTCATTTTATTGTTCCTATTTTTATTCTGACATTTTCATTTCTACTTTCATTTTCATTTCTTGGAGAGTGACGTTTTATCTACCATCTACTTGAAACCAGAGCAAACACTTTTGATCAAGTCCGGAGAAAATAACAGCTGAATAATAAAGATCAATTTATAAGCTGTTAATTGTCATTAAACTTCAATGATTTGAACACACCACTTTGCCAGATTGATCTGGATTCTTTTGTTAGGGTTTTTCACTTTCCACTGGCATCCATTTTGTTTGTCAAAAGTCGGTAAATACAAAAATGATGAGGATTTTGTTAATTTTCATTCCCTAAAATGTCTTCAAGATAAACCAAAACTCAATCTTTGGCCAAAAATGTTTTCAATTGCCTACCTTCCACCCAAAACCTCCCTAGCCCCAAAAAATATTTTGGTCATTTGGGCAGCTTTTATTTATTTATTTATTTTTTTTTTTTTTTATTGAAAATGGGAAATTTACTGTGTTAAAGATAAAGAGTAAGACGAACAGGCCTGAGCAAACATTGCAGACCCAGATCAGACTTCTCCTAGAGAGCAGTCTGATCTGAGTCTACATTGGTTGCCTTTCCACTAGCACATCATACATACTCCATTTGTGGGTAAATTAGGTTTGTTCATCTTGTAGGATACTGTTATTTTGGTATGTAATATGGGTATTTATTAATATAATATTTTTTTTATTATTATTTCTGTAAAATTTCATCTAGATAAACAAAAACTCTAATTTTATATAGATTTTCCCCCAGATTTTATACATGTATGTGTTAGCCATGTGTCAGGGGGAACAAATATTGATCATGACAGAAAGCTATGATAATTTGTTGCAGGTTTCAGGAAAATCAGTCTGAACTCTAACTTTATATAGATTTTTAAACATGCTATTAATCATGCATGTAGATATTGCTGAGGCAGGGGCACTTAAGCATATGTAACACTGTGGACAAAGTTCTGCTTGCAACACAAAGCTTATATTATTTCAATTTTTCCATGAAATTTCATCCAGATATCACATGTCAAAGTGTTAAGGAATTTAATTGGGGGCATGGGGCCGGTGCAAATGAGAAACCCAGCTTAAAAAAAGTAAGTGCCCCATGGCTGGAGATGAAGAAAAAATGTGTTTGCCCCATGGCAGATGACAATAAAAAAAAAGTATTGGCCCCATGGCTCAGAGACAGCAAAAAAACTTCAGGCCCCATGGGGTTCAATACTTTTTTGAACTTAGAACTACAATTAAGATGATACATAAAACATCACAGTCATTGTAAAATCTCTATTAACTCTTTTGTGAAATGAATTAATATCCAATCCACTTAAATGGACTTCAGCTAAGGGTAATCTGGTGAGTTAAATTTAGCTACATGCAATGGCTTGATCTCCTTACAAACATAAAAAATCAATTCTTTTCGCAGATATGCTCAAACTTGCAAGATCTTGTCCTGTTTAAAACCTTTTAATCTTCATCTTGCAAGCAGTTTTGTTTTCAAAAGCCTTTGCCTTAACAATAATTGACAAGACTTGTTTGAATTATAGCTGCAACTGAAACAGCAGTCACATGGAAAGGGGTGCAATATAGATGGTTTTAGTGGTCATTTTTTTTTTTGTTTGGTTTGAAATTGATTTTTTCTTTGCATTGCTGCTTCTGTATGTGACCTAGTGCATGATGTTGTGACTATATTTCATCTTCGTTAACTGTTAATCTTTTCTGATATATATGAGTGATGCCCCGGAAACTGCAAAATGCAGCTTCCAGGGCATCACTCATATTTCAGAAAAGATTTCCAGATGCTTTTAGCAGTAAACATAGGCCATGTATGACCACTGATACTTACGACCATACCAAACTCTCAAAAATGGAAGTTTATCCCCTAATAAATGAAGCAGTAACCCAAAAATGGTAATCCCAATGGACCAATAGCAACAAGGGTCACACCTTCCATTTTGTTCAACCAAAGATTAAACTTCAATGTGAAGTATATAGGCCAATAGACGTTTCAGTATAGCCTATTCCCAACTAAAACCAGGACACTGCGGGCTGGGCTGCCATCACTACACCAACCAGTCCGGCCTATGTCCCCACTGCAATGATGCAGAAGATCTCGACCATATCTTGTTTGTATGGCTCATAACAATCAAAGACCTAGAATCCACCATATTCAAGTTATAGGCTACCACACAATAGACCTGAGACTGCTCCTGTCTCCCCCCATTTGAAGAAACACGCAAATACAATACAGAAGGCAGTCTTCGAATACCTGGACAAAACCAATATCATCACCAGGATATTGATAGATTCCAATACAATAAGGAAAAAATCCCCCAAATTTTCTTTAATTCGAGCCCTTGTTGCTAATCACCTACCCAGCCCATTTCCAAAAATTCCTGAATCCACATTAAGCCCCTACTAATTACTATGCTTGTGACAAAACTCCCAACCTAGTAAAAGCCCCAGAAGCTATCTGTATGACCACAATCCGACTTTCCCTACCGTCGTATAAATAACTTTTGTCTGTTGGCAGTAAGGGCTAAAATTAATGTGTATCCAACCTCCTTAATCGCACACCCAGGCTTAGTTACCTGGAAACCAACTAAACCATTATAAGGTTCAACACATTTTCTCCCTAGAAACAGCCGAAAGAAACCGCCCTTCCCTCCCAACAACCCGCAATAAGAAAGAAGCTATGGTCCTCTTGCCCATTAATAATATTCTCCATTTCCCCAAAAATTAATGTGTATCCAACCTCCTTAATCTCACACTCAGGCTTAGTTACCTAGAAACTAACTAAACCATTACAAGGTTCAACCAATTTGCTCCATAGAAACAGCCAAAAGAAACAGCCCTCTCCTCCCAACAATCCACAATAAGAAATCAGCTACAGTCTAATATTCTCCATTTCCCAAGATATTGGAACACTAACAAATTTCCCATGAACATACAGACCCTTAAAACTTAAATTATGCACTATATTTTGGAACCAACTAAACCAAGATAAGTTTTAAAACAAATGCCACAGTTCTAACCCCAAAAGGAATTTTTACCCTGCCTACCTCCCTCCCAACAGAATTAGGCTATATGGTCCTCTCTGAGACCATAACTCTATGTAACCTAGGCAACCTCAATCACACATGAGGGCCACAAAAATATGGGACAACCGCATTCCAGATCACCCTCAGTCTCTTGTCCCCCACTGCCCACTGCATTAGTTTATAAGGGAATTGCTCCCCACCCAAGAATTTGCTCCCCACCCAAGAATTTGCTCCCCATGTTTTTTTTTACTCTAGACCTGCCCTAGGCCCAGCCAGGACAGGGGGGGCTGTTCCATCAGCAAACTTTTTTGTAAGGCCTGAAGAGTAGTTATTATCAACATCCTATTCTAAAAAAGTACATTGTGGTAGTCTTCAATGTACTTTACATGTTGTGCACTATTTTAGGTCTTTCAGAATGAAGTGATAAAAAAGTGTCCGCCCCATGGCCAAAGAACCATAAAAAAAGTATCTGCCCCATGCATGAAAGTGAAAAAAAGTATCTGTCCCATGCATGATGGAAGCGAGTAAAAAAGTGCCCGCCCCATGCCATTTTGCACCGGCCCCATGCCCCAATAAATATTGCCTGGTCCCTTAGGGACAAATGTCACGTTTAAGAAATTGACAAGGGCTATAAATCAGTCAGAAGATACTGAAATAAGACCATTAGCAATATAATTGCAAGTGAGATCTTCCCCAGACCTATACACATGCAAAGTGTGAAGAATACTTATCAAATGGAAACTAAGTGCTCATGGATGGACAGACGGACAATGGATAGATATATGATGGACATACACACAAACAGCTAGCAGAAAAACATATTATCCCATCACTAATGTGTGGCTGGGTATAAATGCACAAAACTTGAGGTGGCACTGTTATTGTACTTCATATAGACAGTACATCAGTACATGTGCAGCCCATACTGAGAATGTTTCTTTTAACCAGGGCTGTGAAAATGCCATGTCTGACTTGTCCTACTTGTCCCATTTAACTCAGGACAAGTGAAAAATTTTAATTTTGCACTGGGACAAGTACCTGGCAAAAGTATTTCTTTCAATTCTAACAACAAAATTTTCGTTTTAGAAAAATACTCAGGCAAACAATGTGGACCCAGATTATACTGCAGGAGCAGTCTGATCAGGGTCCACACTGTTTGCCATTCCAATTTGTACATTTACCTGGAAAAAGTTTTATATGTGAAAAGTAAGGAATAAGATGCTTAATTGTTTTTTTGACATTTAGCATAGAAAAGATGCCTTTATTCAATTTTAAGGCTTTGAGGCTATTTAAAGTGAGAGATGAGGTTTGTCGAAATACTAATTATTTGAGATGTCAATCTTTATGACTGCATATCAATCTTAAAATAATGCAAACATCATAATTTGTGGTTTCGGACAATTAATTTTTTGCTGGACAAGAAGAGTTTGACTTTTTACTTGTCCTTGGGCAAGTAAGATATTTGCTTTTTCCACAGGCCTGTTTTAACCAATCATACGCTCTGTTTTCAGGCTGGCTGTTGGCAACTTGGGTGTGGTTATTTATAGAGAAGAACCCACCAGACTATAAAGTTCAGGAAAAAAACATTCAACGCTGATCAAAGATGCTAAAAAGAAGAGAGAGAAACAGCTATATGTGATTTGCTGTCATGCAGGAATTTCCTTCTTCAGTCTTGAGGCATCTGAAGGTATGATTTTCCAAATTACACTGGTGCCATAGACTATTGCTTAAGTTAAAATTCAGAGCTCCAGATAAGTGGGGGAATCTGGAATAATTAAGGTGGTGATAATCTTTGATTTGAGGCAAAGACAAAACTCTGCAAAACGCTGATAATAGAATAGATCTTCCCAAAACTTAGCAGATCTATGCCTTCTTTATGTTGTTTCTCTTAATTTAGAATCCAAAATGCAGGATTTGTTGATGTTAAAATGTACTTATATAAAGACAGATAAAAGGGTAATTTTCTGCACAGAAATCTGTAAAAGTAGCATCCTTATTGAAACTGTACTTAGTGCTGAAGGTACCTTATTGCATCACAAAGAGTGTCCTAGCAATTATTTTTTTTCAACTCATACCCACATTATTAGTGTCAGCAGATAAAAAAGAAGTAACCTGTGTCCCATTCTTTGTTAAAAAACACTGGTGAGACTATTTAAACAAGGTTGAACAATTTCAATTACCCACCTGTCTTAGTATCAGTAATGTATTATTTATATTGTAGGTGTTACATGTATATAGGTATGCTTGCCTACCCTATATAAATTTAATGAATGCATTCAGTGTACATGCACCATATACATGGATGAATATTTGAGAATAAGCTACTGTTTTTACAATTTGAGAAAAAGTTGGAACAAATAATTGCTAGGATGCTCTTCATAATGCAGTAACATACCTTCAGCACTATGTAAATTTTCAATAACAATGTTGGAGTTTTAGTTTTTGCACAGAAAATTACCCTTTGATCTTTCCTTATAAAAAAGAATAAAAACACTTTTTAAGAAGCATGTACCTCTATTTTGTATTCTTAACTGTAGTAAACAACAAAAGTACATGTAAAAAGTCTGCTAACTTTTAGGGAGATACGTTAATTGATAATGGTTTTATGCAGATTTTTGCATTTACCACAGATTATCCCCTTAACGGATATTTTTCTCATGTCCTATAAAAGTGATTTTTCTGAACCTTGTACAGCAAGAGATCAGTGTAATGAAAGTACATCCTGTCATGACAAAAATTTGTTAGATTATGGGCCTTGGCAGCCCTTGCCCTGGGGTAAAAATTCACTGAGTGAATTTCAGCGAAATAGGCTTGCAGAGGAAGGGTAATTAGGGTATCAGTGGTGGGGGATGCTGTTATTTATTTATTTTATTTATATATTTGAGCGGCGACACGAGAAAAACCAACAAAGTGGTTGTGGGCCCAGCGCAGACTCAGCTCAACCTGGGCATCCACCCAATCGGATCAGAGTCATCGCTTTGCACTTAAAGGGTATCTTAGGGTCTAAGCTAGTTCCATACGGACAGTGAAGACTCTTATCAGACTGGGCAGATGCACAGGCTGATCTGAATTCTGCGCTTGGCGCACAACCACTTTGTTGGTTTTCTCGTGTCGCGGCTCCTTTATTTTTATTTTCACTTTCTTTTTTTTTTTCATTTTATGATCAGGAATTGGATTTTTTTTATTCTTTTTATCAAAATACTGATTATCATTTTTTTTTTTAGCTCACCTGAGCCAGCGGCTCCGGGGGAGCTTATAGGATGGTAAGGCTCCATCGTCCGTCCGTCCGTGGTCCGTCCGTCAACAATTTCAAACGACTTCTCCTCAGAAACGGTTTGGCCAATTGTAACCATTTGATATATAGACCTCCTGAGACCTTAGGAATGAAAAGTTGTTCAAATGGTCCTGGTCACATGACCAACATGGCTGCAATGCCCATATATGGTTAAAACCTGAAAAAATCTTCTTCTCCAGAACCAATAGGCCGATGGCCTTGAAACTTGGTATGTAGCATTGGGTACGCGAGTGCTACCAAGATTGTTCAAATTATGACTTTGTGTTGACCTTGACCTTTTTTACGGTAATGTCAAATTTGCTTCCTTATGCTTTTATATGGCAAAATGCTACAACATAAGATATCTTGGGAACTGTTGACGATTTTGGGCTGAAAATTGGTATCTACAGTTAGCTTAATGACTGCATGAAGATTTATGAGTACAAGAGGTCAAGGTCATTCTTTGACCTTTGACCTGAACTCTCATATTTTGACAAGTTCTAACAAACTCATCAAAAGCCACTGGGCCAATCAAAACCAAATTTCATATAGAGCCTTCAGGGGTTGAGGGAACGAAAAGTTATTCATACGGTCCAGGTCACATGACCAGCATGGCCACCACTCCCATATATGGTAAAAACCTTTAAAAATCTTCTTTTCCAGAACCAGTTGACTGATGACCTTGAGACTTGGTATGTAGCATTGGGTACTCAAGTACTATCAAGAATGTTCAAATTACGACCCTGGGTTGACCTTGACCTTTTTTTATGGCAAGGTCAAATATGAGAAAATGCTAGAACATGAGATTTCATGGTAAGTTTGGAAGATTTTGGCCTAAGAATTGGTATATACAGTCATCTTAATGAGTACATGAAGATTTGTGAGTACAAGAGGTCAAGGTCATTCTTTGACCTTTGACCCAGAACTCTCATATTTTGACAATTTCAAACAATCTCCTTAAAAATCCACAGGGTCAATTGAAACCAAATTTCATATAGAGCCTCCAGGGGTTGACGGAATGAATGAATTTGCTAATGGTCCTGGTCACATGACCAACATGGCCGCCATGCCCATATATGGTAAAAACCTTTAAAAATCTTCTTCTCCAGAACCAATTGACCGATGGCCTTGTTGAGACTTGGTATGTAGCATTGGGTACTTGAGTACTATCAAGATTGTTCATTGGGTACTCGGGTACTATCAAATTGTGGCCTTGGGTTGACCTTGACCTTTTTTATGGCAAGGTCAAATATGGGAAAATGCTAGAACATAAGATTCCATGGGAAGTTTTGAAGATTTGGGCCTAAAAATTGGTATATACAGTCGTCTTAATGAGGTCATGAAGAATTATATGTACAAGAGGTCAAGGTCATTCTTCGACCTTTGACACAGATCTCTCATATTTTGACATTTTCAAACATTTCCTCAAAACCCATAGGGCCAATTGTAAACACATTTCATAAAGGGCCTCCAGGGTTTGACTGAACAAAAATTTGTTCAACCAGTCCAGATCACATGACCAACATGGCCACCATACCTATTTATGGTATAAACCTTTAATATTTTTCTTCTCCAGAACTAATATACCAATGGCCTTGAAACTTGGTAAGTAGCATGGACTATGGAGTACTAGAGTACTACCCAGACTGTCCAAATAATGAATTTGGGTTTACCTTGACCTTTTTTGCGGCATTGTCAAAAATGGAAAAATGCTGGGACATAAGATGTCATGGAAAGTTTTGAAGATTTGGCCTAAAAATGGTATAAATGGTTATCTTAATGAGTACATGAAGATTTATGGGTACAAAAGGTCATGGTCATTCTTTTACTTTTGACCCAAGACTCATATTTTGACAATATCACACATAAAAAAGGCCACTTTGCCAATTGTTCAGGTGAGCGATTCAGGGCTTCCTGGCCCTCTTGTTTTCACTACCTTCCGCTTTTGTTATCACAATATATAAATCATATATGACAATCACTTTATGTAGAAAATTTATGTTATTGCAGTCTTGGATACTGATTTAAATAAGTCCCCGGACTTTCTTCTGACTTCCATTTGTATGACTTTTGTATTGTTTGTATTGTGTTTGTTGTACTGTATATGATTATTATACGAATAAAATAGTGTTTTACCAAATATTTTATCTGTTTCTATACAGGTACCTTAGCTGAGCTTGATTTCATCTTTTTCAGCGTGGTCTATGGTGGAACAGTGGAATCAGACGAATATAGATTTAGTCTTAGTTTGTTATTCAATATGAATTTGAGAATGGAAAAAAGATGTCCCTACTTTTCCAGCAGGCTTTAGTTTCTTCTATAAAAGTACCATAAACCCCAAGTATTTGGGCAGTCAAGCGGCCTGTGCAGGCAGTTCAGATATGGAGCAGACATATCAGGGCCTAAAAGTTTTGTCATTCAGTCATCCTTAATCATATAACAATGTATATTTATGGAGAAACGATCTTTGTAAATGGATGAATCCATTACAGACATTTACAAATTAATAATAGTGCCCAAAGACATGGGGTTATCTGTGCTGGACACTCCCCAGATTAATGTGGTGGCCCAAAATTTAGCAGGCCAAATTTTCAGTGGCCCAAATTATCCATTAGCTATATATCCAGTGCATTTATCACTGCCATAAAGGTAAATTTGGGCCACTAAAGGTCATAATTTGAAGATTTTTGGTGGCCCCAGACAAAATTTAGGCGCATTTGGCCACCTGGCCACTTGCCGTTTCCAGCACTGGGTTATAATGGTGGCCCTCTGCTGTGAGTATTGGCTGATGTCCATAATAGCAAAGAAGAAAATGGTGACTGACTTCCACTTGCAGGAAATAAGCCAGAGGGCGATGTGGGAGATTGTACCTGACATCGCCCATTATTGCCTGACGCTGTGGGTTCAATGCCTAAAAGCAAATTTTGTAGTAGCTTCCATCAGCTATTGGCTCCAGAGGAGCTTATAGAATAGAAACTGTCCGTGAGAAAGGATTTTTTTTAGCATTTGCCTTAATTGCTAACTTAAGGTACATGGATACACTTCCAGGGGAAGCAACTCTGCCATTTCCAATTCTGCTTTCCCCTTCACTGGAGGAGGAGAGTAGTGGGATAAGAGCTGGCCTTTTCGCGCTAGGATTCAGGTTCAAATCTCGCTTTGGGCGGAATTATGTTCAACCGTAACGGAGTTCCACTGCACGCAGCCTTTCATTAAATTACCGTTTCATCCGTCCGGTATGACTAAAATACTTGAAAAAGGGCCTTAAAACTTCGTCATTCATCCATATATGGGCGATCATTCTTGAAAGGAAAGAATTTGCTCCTCTTTGAGCCATTATTTTCCTTTAAAAGCTGACCCCGGTTTGAAAGGGCGTCATTGTCCGGGAAAGAAAAGAGGAAGTTACAGTCGTTTCTCTCTAAAATTGCAGAAAACATGACCGTGTACCCAGTCATCTTAAGATATCTCGTGACCAGCCTGCAATATTGCTCAGACTAAAATCAGTCTGCACTTCTGTACATACGTAAACAGGTAAGTTGGTTGTTTGGGGTTTAATGGCTCACTGAGACAGTATTTAGCTATATCGAGTCGTTTCCCAGAGAGCACACTGGTCTGGCATTCAACACAGGCAACGAAGACAACGTACAAGGAACCTGCTTGTTCTGCTCATCAGGATGAGTTTGTTTCCGAAGTATAGTCTCACGAACCATCCGACCCCCTACTCTTGATATAGGACTCAAAAGTTTTACTGAATTGATATGCATATTCAAGAAATGCTTGAAAACAATTTTTGGGCTACAACGACCAGGTAACGAATTGGTGAAAAACCTTATTCAAGCACTGCATTTATGCTAAACGGAATTTCTTCGAAAATCTGGTCTGACTAAGAGGTATAACAAACTTCCGGGTCCGTAAGAATGATAGTTTGACATTAATATCAGAAGTATGTGAAAACAATCGTGTTTTATAGTACGTTGCCTCGTTGTCTGTGTTGAATGCCAGACTAGCGTGGAGAGAGAGGGAGAAAAAAGGAGATGATAGAGGATAGAAAACCCGTCCGAACAACCCCACCCGCACCTACTGGAAGAACAGTAGTTCCTTACACTACCATTATCCATATTAGCAGGCCGCCCCGGCACTGAAAATTACCCAGCACCATCGCCCGACCGCGGCCACCCCGATGATGCAGATTCTCTGTTGACATGTACTTGTATGAGGCGCCGTTTTACTATAAAATCCATATGTTGTGATATCACAAATTCTATTTTGTGATATCAAAGAATATTTTGTGATATCACAAATTCAATTTTGTGATATCACATAACAATTTGTGATATCACAAAATATTTTATATCACAAAAAAGAATTTGTGATATCAAAAAATAATATTTCTGACATCACAAATTCGTATTTGTGATATAAAATATCATCACTGTTTTCTTGATATCACAAAATAGATTTATGATATCACATATTCGATTTTGTGATGTCACAAATTCGATTTTGTGATATCAATAAATCGATTTTGTGATATAAAAAAATCGATTTTGTGATATCACAAAATTAGATGTATTTATTGATATCACATATTCGATTTTGTGATGATATCACAAAATAGATTATGTGACATAACATCTTAGTGATATTGTGATATCATGAAATCTATTTTGTGATATCAAAAAATCGTTTAGGCATTTCTCACAGAGAAAATTTTACACATTTATTGATATCACAAAATCCATTTTTGATATCACAAAATCGCATTGATTTTGTGATATCACAAATTCTATTTTGTGATATCAGAAAATACATTTTATGATATCATAAAATGAGCCTGATTTTGTGATATCACAAAATGGATTTTGTGATATCACAAAATCGAATTTGTGATATCAAAAAAATGCATTTATTGATATAAAAAATAAGCTTATTTTTTGATATCACAAAATCTATTTTTGGATATAACAAAATAGAACAAAATCTATTTTGTGATATCGCAAAATGAAGCTGATTTTGTGATATCAAAAAAATAGATTTTGTGATATCAAGAAATCGAATTTGTGATATCAAAAATGCTGATTTTATAGTAAAAAGGCGCCTCATATACTTGGACAGACTGCGCGGATGAACAAGGTGAGCTCAATAATCACTGTTCGCACATTTTACCGTAAAGTCTCTTAATTGTAATTTTCATGATAAAAACGGGTGAACAATCCAAGACCATCCTCCGAAGGAGCTCATTGGTACAAGAAGTTATCTAATACGAACTATGTGTTTTGTGTAACACGATAATTTCAAAGTCACACCGAAACCTAAAACAGAACAGTCCCATGTCCCTCCTCACCCCCATCCTCTCCTCCTACCTGACCATACGAAGACCTCATTAGCAATCCTCAGTGGCAATATTTTCAAGGACGTTATTTACGATCTGATACATCACATCACTTGTGAAGCCTGTTGTGAACAGAGCTTTTGTGATTCCTTCGTGAAAGGATCGCACATATCCCAGCAGGCACATGACGTCGTACTGACGTCGATGCGACGTGATGACGTCAATTAGACGTCTTTTCGACGTCATGTGCCCGCTGGGATGAAATCGTAGTAGCCTGGTGTGTGACAGTTCCATTTAGATATGCCAGGAAATTTATTTATGTAGAATCTGAAGATTTCCAACTTTTAATCTTTTTTTTCCGTCTTTGCCTGGTATTCTCCGCTTCAAAGAAAAAATCATTCATTACTGCCGGGCCGGGTAGCGCAATCGGTAGGGCACCTGACTCGTAAGTCAGAGGTCCTGGGTTCGAATCCCGGTCTGGCCACATACTTTCGTTTCTCCTTCCGCTGATTCAAGAAGGGCAGTTGTCAGTTACTGGCGAAAGTATGTGCACTTAGTACTGGTTAACCGCTTAGGAGGTCTAAGCCTGCCCAGGAATAGTGTGGTTAGGTTAACTGACCGTCCCGACATGACCTTAGTTGTTTACCGTGGACGTTAAGCATCAAATCAACCAACCAACCAAAATCATTCGTTACTTCCCTTACTCAACCGCTAACCCATTACTCGGATGGTTTGCGTGATCAGTCGGGGCGTCTAACCGGTAAACAGAGCAGACCTTGATCAGACTGCTCTTCTAAATGTGGTCTTTTCGAAGACCAGTCTGTTGCGGATCAGCACTATCAGGGTTTTTTTTCTCAAAACATAGGTCGAAGCCTTCTCCTCATCTGTTTAGGGTATGCGTGGGTCCGACTAGGAAAATTATAGTAGAGCATAGAAACCTGAAGGTGCCAGTGGAAGTTTAGCTTACTGCATGTGTACAGTACAAAAATAAAGAATGGGAACGGGCTGTGAAGATGACAAATTGAGAAGGGGTTAGTGCGATTGGTGGAATTATTGGAGCAGCCAACAGTGTTTGGCACTGTTTCCGACTTATAAAAGCACTGCGACAGGAGAGAGAGAGAGAGAGAGAGAGAGAGAGAGAGAGAGGCGGGGTTGGGGCGGACAGGGATGGGGGAGTGAAACTCTAGTACCTTCTTTAATGATAGCACGCTATCGATACCTTAGAATACAGTTTCACCTTACTTTTATGTACTGATTAAGAAATCGACATAAATTACCAAGAAACAGATAGTTTGTTGAACAAAACACCGCTAACTCGCAGCCCAGCAGGCACATGACGTTGAAATGACGTCGTACCGACGTCGATGCGACGTAACGACGTCGTATCGACGTCAGTATGACGTCATTTCGACGTCATGTGCCCGCTGGGAGTGTTTCGGAAACAGCAACACCCCATACTGTCGATCGGTATCCCGCTTACTTTCATGTATGAATCCTGCTTTGTCTACACGTACGTTAAAAGTGTTATCGCTGATTTGTATTTTCAGTGTCTGGTATTTTCACCCCTCCCCTCCCTTCTCTTCCCCCTCACACCAACACACACACACACACACACACATACACAAAAAAAACGCCTAAAATTAAAACCGCTACTTCGCTTACTTAACGGCTTGTCCATTACTCGGATATTCGGCGTGATTTACGAGGCCGCGCAATTTAATTGACACCAAGCAACGTTGAATCAACGGTGATTTAACTTCAGCATAATTTATCATGCTGTATCATGCTATACATCGTTATATGGCGCTGAGTCAACGTCGATTCAACGTTGTGTGTCAACATGTTTGGGACTCCTGTATATTACGTTATGAAGAAGCGACAAACAGTGCAGATCCTGATGAGATGGCTCTTCTGAATGCAGCCTGTAAGACGAACCAGCAGTATCGAAACTACTCGCTTGCACTTTAAATCTTTGACAAAGGAGCTAATTATGAATATATTGGGATGCCAAGGGCGTGTAGCATATTAAAATACTTTGCAAAGGAAGGGGGTTTTGGTGTGTGTGTGGGGGGGGGGGGGGGGGAGGGGGGGATGCGACAATTGAAATTACTGGAGCTGGCGGGAGAGACAAAAACGGTTGATGTCTGACGCTACTTGCAACTTGGTTCTGAGAGAGACAGACAGACAGACATAGAAAGAGAGAGAGAGAGCAATTTTTTGTTGTTATGTGTTATTTTCTTTCTTTTTAAATCTCTTCCGAATTACCGGATAGCAGGGCGTTGAACCTGCGACCCCTGGATTGGTAGTCCAGCGCATTATCCACTAAACTAGATTTATATCCTGAGAGACAGAGAGAGAGAAAGAGAGAGAGTCTTAAAAGTGCAGTCGTGTCTTAAATAGTGCAGAAATATGAAAATATGTGTGTGTGTGTGTGTGTGTGTGTGTGTGTGTGTGTTAGGCACGTGCAAATTCGTGTATCATAACTTTTCTCCATCTTCGCAGGGAAATTCCTTAAACTGTCACTAAAAATGGCCGAAATTTTAACGAATTTGGTACAAAGTTTTCCAGCCCGTTTTGACTTTGAACATGCAAACCAACAATCGAATGATGTTATCGAAAGTTCTCGCAACAACCACCGATTACAGAGAGGGAGCTCTAGTTCTAAGCGGAGGGCAGTGATAGATGCAGCGCTTTTTCTAAAAAAAAAAAAAAAAACTTTTTTGTATTTTTAATTGCTTGCACTTCAGCACGTGCTAAAATTTAGATCTAGTACCATCCGTACGGATATGGGACTCTAGCATTGACAGACGGCACAGCGTGGGCCAAGGGAGTTGGGGGGGGGGTCGCTAGAAGTTGGTGGGGTGTCGTGGGTGTGTGAATGAATGTAACCGGTAAACTTTGCAGAGTCGACAAAGTGAAAAATGAAATTATGCTGTGAACTTTTGCACGCGCCCTAACTGTGATCCATTGCATGAACATATGTAGAAAATAAGTAGGCCTATCAACTTAAATATCGATTTTATCTGTAAATAACTTCAAGTACATGTAGGTGAAACAGACTATAACTTAAATCGTGTCAGCATATTTTGACGTCATTTATGTTTATTTTGAAATGTGTAATACAAAAACGGTCAGCTGTGAAGACTTTTGCCTGGAGAATTTTCGTTGATTCTGGTTCAGATTAGATGCTTTTTAGCATGATAAAATAAATAAAAACTTTTATCATCCGCTTCTATGGTTGACCTATGATTGTTTCACACGAGGTTTGAGTGGTATAACAACAGATACTGTGAACTAAAAGCGAAACGGGTAAGACACTGCAGTTTGATGACTCAGAAATCACGGCCATTTTTTATCTCTCCGGGAGAAACTGAAACCGGAAGTAGTTAGTTAATTTTGGAACTAAAAAATGGCCATTCACGGATTTTGCCCAAAATTGACATAATGAAAGAAAAATCTATGCCGGATTTGATGGAACTAGTGAGAAAATGTGACCTCGTCGCTTATTTTATCTATTTTGTAGTTTTCTAAACCCTCTCAAGTTGTTAAATTTCCGCTATCTTTAGCATGCAGATACGATCCTCCGTTGCACCGTCCGCTGTTTGTCTGCTGTATTTTTGACAGAAATCTTTATAATCTTTGATTTTTATTCAGTATTTGACATTTTCTCCATCAAATAACGACAGAAATAGGGTGCAAAGATGGGTAGTGGCGGTTGCTAACCATTAAAAAAAGTAGTGCGTTAGAACGTTTTCTCGAGAAAAATGTTTTTAGATTTCATGCGCTGGGCCACTGTTCAGGCCTACTGATAAGAGCAATTGCCGCTTTACTGGGCGAGTCTTTTATTATCAGGTGTGTGAATCATATGAAAACACACACGCCTGATAATAAATGCTCAAACTTTGAATGAAAATTAAACAGAGCTTCGCTCAACACCATGGATCGTCAGGCAAGTGCTAAATTTGAAAGCTCGGATCAGTCTGCAGTCTGATAAAAGTCTTTGATGTTCGCAATACTGATTCCTCAGGTTCCATACGTTGTTTATGTGACATCAGACTGAGCGAGTGCGCAAGCTGATCTGGATGTATGTTGTTTACATACGCACTAAGACCATTTTCGTTTATCCGCACAGATATTCCGGCAAACTTCGACTACCTCAATAATTTCTAACAGTGAAAATTAAAGCAGTAGTCCTGCTCAAAATGACCCATTCCATTTATTAGTTATAATGACTGTAAACTTACCCTCTTACCTTTTCTTAGCCTTTTAGAAAGCTTTAACACTTTAGACATGCTCAATTAGTGTGTAAACCGAGTGAGTAACACAGACACATACATGCTCCTGTGGGATCCATGACGTTTCGTCTAAAGACATTTCGTCTAAAAGACATTTGGTCTAAACGACATTTGGTCTAAATGACATTTCGTCTAAATGACAACTCGTCCAATGCGACGTTTCGTCTAAATTTCATCTAAAATTTGTCTAAAATTCGTCTAAATTTTGTCTAAAATAGATTATCTTAGAGGGTAGTTTCAATGACGATGAGGCAGCATCTTTGATTTTAGCCATTGACATCTTAACGACTATTGTCAGACTAAGCTGATCCGTGCTTATTGTATGCCGATTCTTTAGTTACTTTTCCATCAACTGTTGTCAAGCGACCTGTGCAGCTGCGATCGGTACATCTTCAGTAGTTTTTTAAGCAAGTTTAATTTGGCCTCTGTTGCTCTTAAAAAATTGAGGAGCTCCATTATACTTAGTTCTAGTTACCAAAACCTGTCTTAGTGGCCAGATTTGATTATCCCTTAGTTGCTTGCTTAATACAAGTTGGACATTAAATCAAACAAATCAAACTGGATGTAAAATGAAAACTATTAAACAATGGTCATCATTTGTTCCTTTATTACTAACGGTACAGGGACAATTCAATGCATTGTACTGCCTCAAATACTACTCACTTGTGAGCGCTGGATAAAAGACAAGTTAGCATAGTTGAAAGAACATCGGTAATAAAACTGCAGAGCCGGGATAAATTTCCATGGTATTACTGCACGTTATATACGACATTTCGTCTAAATATTTTCCATGAAATGTTTAGACGAACTGTCGCAACCTAAGAATTTTTTAGAACAAATGTCACACTCGGCGATCTGTCCATTAGACGAAATGTCCTTTAGACCAAATGTCCTTTCGACGAAATGTCTTTAGACGAAATGTCGTGCTCCCGCTCCTGTGTGTATTGACTTTTTTCGGGTCACTAAAAGTAAAACAGGCTAAGACTAAAACCAGCAGTATCATTCGGACTTATGAATGAGTCCTGAAGTGAATGGAAATGGGAGTTACAATGGCTTTACTTTCATAAAAACACACTACACACAGATTTTGAGAATATGAAATTTGGGCAGGATTACTGCTTTAAAAGAAAAATGCTGAACGGGCTTCTTCACAGGAAAATAAAGTAGGCCATGATACAAGATAGGATTATGTGTTCACAAATTAGATGATTTGTGGTTGTAATTTTAAGTTAAATTTAGCTCTGGCTTTAATCGCGACCTTTCCGACGCGTTCAATGCGTACACTGTTTTCCCTTTCACTTCGTACAACGCAGCGCGTTTGCTTCGTACACACAGATTATTGTGCTACTCGTTCATTGATACAATTTTCGCGTTCACTGATTTATGGCGTACATTGCTAAAATGGGTTGTATCTCCTAAATGCTTGCAGCTTATGGAACAAAACCTGTTATAGTTTCAGGATCACCTTCCGTCGTAACCACTTACCACAGCAAATTCACATCATGAGCTTTTTTATGGAAAAAAGGCCGCTGTTCAGAAAATTTATGACACGAAATCACCTTGCAAGCCAATTGGTTCCTTATATTTTTTCTAATATCTTGTTTTGACAAAATTTATTTCAAAATAGCAGAAGATTATTATAATATGCTTTGGATAAAGGGCAACTGAAGTAGTTATAACAAAAATAATAACACCATTTACCACTTTAAGTAGCAGTACCCCGCTCCAAAAAACTAAAATAAACTGCGCGTTCACTGATTGCCTGCGCGTTCACTGAATTCTGGGCGACCATCGATTCCTCAGTGTGTATGTGAGAAAGAGTATTTCCTTCGACGAAATAGCAGTGTCACTGGACTGTTGCATAATAGGATTATGATTCCCAATAAACAAGAATATAATTTCATTTTCCGAAATGGAAGGAATAGATCTATGAGTTATCGCTTGTACATATTGTAGCAGGAGAAGTGGTGTGTGTGTGTGTGTGTGTGTGTGTGTGTTGGGAAGGGTGGGGGGCGGGGGATAAAGAACCTGAGAAAAGACTGTGTTTTTGTATCAGGCGAGACATTAGAAACAACGGTTTCTCTTGTTACTTAGCCTCAATGTAAATTGTCAAAATAATTAAAGAAAATTATTTACCACCAATTAAAATTCTGGTTTGTGTGGGCAGGTTAAGTCAGGCTGACTGTTTATGTGAATAAAATTATTATACCGATCTATCAATGTTTGCATTAAATTGTGGTTTATATACAGGAACCTATTTTTGTATATCTCCACAAAAATGTACTACGTCGCGTGAAAATATACCTTACAGCACGTTCGAGCAGCTAAGGCCTAGATAAGTCGGTACAGTGGCACGGATGGTTCAAAGAATCGGCATTTGGCTATGAAGATTCCTCAGTGTCCATAAACTGTTGAGGCGGATAGAGAAGACCCTGAACAGCCTGTGCAGGCAGATCTGAGTCTTTCCAGTTCTCTAACGCGGCAAGGTACTTTTTCTCGCGCCATGGTCGAAATATGCAAGGCTAAGTAATTACGAAAACCACAAAATGACTCATGTTTTCAGCCTTGCAGGTCACAGGGTGAGTGAAACCACGCGAGACAAGTCTTTCTTCAGTTTTCTCGTTTTCATTTATTACAAACTAGACGCCTAATGACCGCCCAGCGTTTAGTGTCAAATCAAGCAAAAATTCATCCATATGAATGTAATATTGATCAAAGTCTCCGCTCATCGCGACTACACAGTGATAGAGGATTTTGATTGGTGTAAATGGTTTATCCTATCATATCCAGCGACTCATTTCTGTTAGGCTACTGGCAGTTTGGCGCGAATACCTTGCACCAACCGAATGAAGTCACGTGAATTCCACGCCTACTTTTCACACTTGTTCTAGAAACTCCTCCTAACTTCTTTGAAGTCTGACAAAAATGCAGGGGCTTATCACGGGAATCATGGAAGTAATGGTTTTACGGCTGAGTAAGCACAGCAGCGACCCAAAACGTTTGGCGGGAAAAATACCAGCTCAATGAAAATAAAAAAACCAAGAAAAACTATAACATGAAATGTCATGTTATATTGGGCGTTTGATTTTACTTCTCAGTTTATGCAGGTTTATAGAAGTAAATGTCGCAATGATTGTTGAAATGAAACTTGAATCTCATTGCAGACCGATGAGGCTTCTTCCGTGTTGTTTTCGACCCCAACAAATTATCTTACTTCGATATAGCCACGCAAAAAACTTTAGTTTTTGGATGTATTAATTTTGTTAAAAATGACCACAGTAACATATCTTTGATCAGAAGATTTGTAAGCTAGTGCAGAATATTAGGCTAACACAATTTTTGACTTATGACTTGCATTGTAAGAAAAATAAATAAATAAATAAAACTGAGTAACCTTTTGTTCATTTTCTCTATTTTCTCTATAAACTAATATTAAAGAATGATGCATGGTCATGTAAATCAGAACAATATTGACCGCGTTTAATGTAGACTAAAAGATATGCAAAAAGACCTTAGTGCAGCTAAATTGAACTATATGGACCTAACACATTTAATTCAAAATAAAAATGCAAGGAAGGCAATAAAAATCGAAAAGTATCGATGTCCTACGATAGCCCAATTACCTCTCTTATTTCACAATTCTGAATTTCGAATTCTGAATTCCAAAATTCCTAGTACAAACTGAGTGATAAATTAAGATGGATGAGATTTATGTTAGTTGAAATGCAAATAACAATTGGTTTTAGGCCCGATTTCACGTCACAGTTATAACGCGTATTAACCAGTCAGTGGTCTATTTTACCGTAAGGCGCAATTTAAAATTTTTGGTGTTCCGAATGCTAACCATGTACTAAGCTTAACGTGAAATCGGGCCTTAGTATATAAAAATCTGAATTAAATAATTTCACTAGAAAAAAACAATGAACTATGTGAATGTGCTGATCATTGTCGCGTGCAAAGGGACCTTCTATATCTAGTATAGGTATATAAGATATCATATAAGAATCTTATATACTATATAAGATATCTAGTATAGGTATATAAGATATCTTATTTGACTTTTCCATAAGACGCAACACAATTGTGTTATCTGATATAGCATTTAAGATGTCTTGTATCACATATAAGATATACTGTTTTGTAAATCAGATATCGATATCAGATATGCTATCTTATATAGGATGTGAGATATCTTATTTAAATATATAACATACCTGATATATCAGATATCTGATTTATTATATAAGATATCTTACATGCTATATAAAATATCTAATATATAAGATATCTAATATATTATATAAGATATCTTATATGAAAAATTAAATAAGATGATAACTCATATCCTATATAAGATATCTTATTTTCTATATAAGATATATCCTGTATCAGATATCTTATAGAGGATATAAGATTTCTTATCTGTTATATATCTTATATGTTATATTAGATATCTTAACTGGCATATTAGATATCTAATTTACTATATAAGATATCTACTATGCATTATGATTAGTAAAATGGCTTGCCATAGATATCACTATACAGATTTGGATATATATCAAAAGTTAAAGTGGATATGATTTTTCGATATCACAAATTCGATTTTTGTTTGATATCACTAAATTGATTTGGCGATATCAGTAATCTGAGTTTGTGATATCACTAATTCGTACAAAATCGAGTTTGTGATATCACAATGTCGATTTTGTGATACCACTATTTCAAGTATGTGATATCACATGTGGTATCACATTATATTCTGATTTCACTAACTATTATGTGCTATCACTGACTCACCTGAGTGTCATAAACCATGTGTTATATTATGTTTACTAAATCGATTTAGTGAAATCACAAAATCCTTTTTGTATATCGATTTCTAGATATCACTAGTTAGGAACGAATTACTGATCACAAACTCGATAGATATAGTGATATCATAAAATCGATTAAGTGATATCACAAAATCGAATGTGCCATCACTAAATAGATGTTGTGATATACAAAACCGAATTAGTGATATCACAAAGTAGCTGTAATCTCGTGACATCACAAAATCAATTTTGTGATATCACTTATTCTATTTTGTGGTATCACTAATTGGATTTTGTGATATCACTCAATCGTACATATTTTGTGATATCACTTTTTCGATTTTATGGTATCTAGAAACATGTCAATGAACATCAGTCTGATTTTTACCGGCTTAAATACATTCACTGCACTACCTAGAACCATTTGGTTGAACATTTGTCTAATACCTACCCACTCAGACACATTCATCTCACCACCTGGAAACACATCCACGAAAACCAGTCAAATAACTATACCGCACTCCCTCTAAACATGTCAATTAATAATTAATAAATGTCTGATACGTACTTGCTCAGATACACTAACCGCACTGCTAGCCGCAATGCCTACAAACATTTCGAAGAACACTTGTCTGATAGCAGCCTGCTCAAACACAATCACCCCACTACCTAGAAACATATTGATGAACACGGGTCTGATTCCTACTTGGTTAGACATGATCACTTCACTACCAAGAAAATTTTTGATGTACACCGGTCTGAATTTTACCTCTTTAGACAATTCACTGCACTACTTAAAAACATGTCAATGACTGGTGTTCATCAACATGTTTCTAGGTAGTACACTGAGTTTGCCAAAGCAGGTAGGAATCAGTCAATTAATATATGTCTGATACGTACTTGCTCAGATTCACCCACCGCACTTCCTTGAAACATTTTGAAGAACACTTGTCCGATACCAACCTGCTCCAACGCAATCACTCCGCTATCTTAAAACATGTCGAAGAAGAATGGTTTGATTCCTACTTGCTTAGACATGATCACTTCACTACCAAGAAACATGTCGAACACCAGTTTTATTTTACCTCTTTAGACAATTCACTGCACTACTTATAAACATGTCGATGACTGGTGTTCATGTTACTAGGTAGTGCGCTGAGTTTGTCAAAGCAGGTAGGGATCTGTCATTAATATATGTCTGATATGTACTTGCTCAGATACACTCACCGCACTACCTAGAAACATTCTGAAGAACACTTATCTGATCCTGACATGCTCGGACACAATCAGCCCACTACCTAGAAACATGTCAATGAACACCGGTCTGATTCCTACCTGCTTATACGTAATCACCGCATTACCTAGAAACATGTCGATGAACACCAGTCTGATTTTACCCTCTTTAGACAATTCACAGCACTACCTAAAAACATGTCGATGACTGGTGTTCATCGACATGTTTCTAGGTAATGCGGTGAATTTGTCTAAGCAAGTAGGAAACAGACCGATGTTCATCAACATGTTTTACGGTAGGATGGTGAAGTTATTAGACCGGTGTTCATTGTTTCTAAGTAATGGGGTCAGTGTGTCTGAGAAGATAGGTTTCAGACAAGTGTTCATCCAAATAGTTCTAGTTAATGCAGTGAGTGTGTCAAAGCAGTTAAGATAAGGAATCAGACCGGTGTTCATTGACATGTTTCTAGGTAGTGCAGTGAGTGTGTCTGAGCAGACCGGTATTCATCGATAAGTTTCTGGGTAATACAGGATGCATCTCTAAGCAGGTAGGAATCAGACCGGTGTTCATAGGTGTTATGCCGGTGTTAAGTGAGTCTGTCTCTGAACTCACCAATATACCCCAAAACAACTCTTTCAACATCAGGATGAGTCAAAAGTATAGCTAGTTTGGCCAGATGAGACCTTTATATAATATTTACCTTGTACCCCATCCTGTTAATAATGAAGTTTTGAACCAAGTGTGGATGGATTGCAACTTAATAGTTTCATACTGAAAGAGCTTTTACTCTTGTTTCAAACGGTACAATATAGTAACTATGCCTGTAAATATGAATACGATATTAGGTATACTTTTCTAATAATATATTAAACAAAAGAAAAACTAATGTAACTGTCTGGATTATCCTCGAAGGACTTAGCTCAAACCGCCGTATTGGTGACACTTACTTCCGCTTACACTGACAAATCCTTGCGTTTCGTTTTTTTAGGCTGAGAAATCTGTTTGAATTTCAATAAATTCACGAACTAAACATTAAAGTTAAAGCCAGTGAGAATCATGAGTGTACAGTCTTATGTATCGGATTTTGTATTCAGATTCGTTCTTTCGTTTTGATACGGTGATCTCTCGATGAAATCTAAATGAATATGGGTCGAAACGTCCTGAGACGAATCGTCCCGGGTTTTCGGCCTGTTTGGGACGAAACGTCCCTGGCGCGAAACGTCCCGATACGGTCTCGAATATCTAGGTCACGGCTTAAATTTTGTTATGCGAGCTCAAATTCAACAATTAAATTCATCTTTCATGGACTGAATTATTATTTTTGATCATTAATAATTTAGCGGTATCAAAGTCGATTGAATATTGAGATAACGTTGTTCAAATCTCGTAACGATGTTCACTAGGAAAATACGGAGATATTTCATCAGCTAGGTGGTCGACCGAAGTACTCTTCCAATCGGAATACACATACGCTCAAATAATCATCGTTTACTTTCCTTCCACTGTGCATATTAGTCTAGAAATATCTGTTATCGTCTTTTATATAAATTTATGTATTACATGGAGATACTCAGGTCTTAAACTTCTTATATACGTTGACAAAATACCTAACTACTTTGTACATAATCATTCCGCGATGTAAACCGGCCAGAAGAAATATTGGTTCCAAGTCTACTTACTTTTAAATAAAGAGGGGAACCTATCATTAACTGGGTCAATATTGACGTAACAACTCGTAACGTCGATTTCTGAATTCAATGGGACTCATTAACTACTAGTTAGACTAACTCTATAACAGAACTTCTAGGCTTAGAAACTATACATGACTTCTGTTTTTCTTAACTTCTACGCCCAGAAAAAAAAAATATGAAACATTTACATCTTGATACATATTTTTTCTGCAAAGACGTAGTAGTTTTGCTTACAGTCGTGGAATAAATAAATTTGTTTGTTAAATAAATAAATAAATTAGATTTCTATCATCTAACATATAATTTTATGAAGCTTTTTCCCAGCCTTCTGGAAAATAGAGGGCGTATTTCTGTTACAGGTTCGTGGGATTCCATAAAGAAATGTTTAGGTTTGTGGGATTTTCTAAAGAAATTTTCTTACAAATTCTGATTTTTTTCCAACCTACTGTTTGTATACGATCATCTAAAGAGTATATATCTATGTGTGAGAGACATGAATCGTTGATTTAGGGACATTAAAAAGGGCATGCATGAAACTTAATATTCCTCCATTTGCGGGTTAATCTATTCAGTGACCTATCGCGTCTTCACCTTTCGGTCCAAAGAGGCGTGTCGCGCATGCGACTGCAGCGCCTCCTACCGGAGCGCCATTTTCAATACAAGCTGAAAAAGCTTGAATTTCTGTCAAAAGTTAACGGCGTGCATCGCCCATTTTATCGGTGTTTTCATAGTGAAATTATTATGCAACGATAAGGTAAGCTTTGAATTTTATAATGATGTATTAGAATATAAGTTTTATGATGATTTTGCTTGGTTTTGGAGTTCATTTTTAACGATGTAAATTGAGAAACTTTGGTCACTCGGAAGAAAATGGCGACGACGCTGTAAAAACCATCACTTCTTTTACGATGTACTCCGTCGTTAATAAGGTTTGAGGTAATATTTTAGCAGTAGAAAACAAAAGGGGAAGGACCAAAATGCTGTTTAATATCATTTTCATGACAATTATTTACTATTTTGATGGTCTAATGACAGTATAGAAATAGGCTTATTTAAGAAAGTAGCGAAAACCGGCAAATCAGGGTGTTCAAAACCCTACTCCCCCGTTTTCTAATAAGGCTCCCATAATAACTAATTTTGAGCCTCGCAATGATATTTTTCATAAAGTTGAATGCCATTTAAATTGTTTGAGTGCTATTTTATGCAATTTCGTGCCGATTTAATGGGTCAAAATGATCTTAAAATAAAACTTGTTTTTCACAGTTTTCGCCATACAACAATGAGTTCAGAGGGTTGGAAGAATTTGTCAGGGACCAAAGTTTCTTATTTCACATCAATAAAAATTAATCCCAAAACCAAGCAAAATAATCATAAAACTAACTATTCTAAAACATCATCATACAATTCAAAGCTTACCTTAACGTTGAATAATAATTTGATTACGTAAACATTAATGAAATGGGCGATTCACGCCGATAACTTCTGACAGAAATTCCAACCCACACAGCTTAATTAAAACCTATGTCACTGACTTACTTCAATTTTCAATGCATGCATATTCTCCTTAGTAAGAGAGAGCCAAGATAAAAATCCTCATCCAAATGCATAATAAAAAAAAAGTTTCCCGTAGTTATATTGAAAAGCCCTCCAGCCCGTTTTTTCGTGTGTTTTTTAACTACGTCAAGTAAAAGTACCGTATAAAAAGTTGGCAAGTTTGGTATCAAAATTTCGGAAATTAAGTACACAATTTAACGCAAACGTTTGTAAGAACACATTATTCTCTTCATCACTGAAGAGGCTTTATTAGCCGAAACTACGTAGTCTGGCCCATGTTCCTTCTTATGAATGTATTCTCTGCTCTTGAAGGAACTCTTTCAGATTTTAATTTTACCTCACTGCAGCTGGTGTTGTGCCGTGTGGCGGCCGTAAAACGTCTCCCCGTACATCATCCATAGTGCAGATTATATTTTCTTTTCGTCCTTTGAGATCAGAGGATATCGTATTCTGAGAAATCTGAAATTTTAGATTGGTTTACTCATATTCTAAGCCATCATTTTATATATTATTTGGACCTTTTTGATACTAATCAGTCTTTGAATCGGCTGTCCAATTGAGATTATGAAATTACAGTATGCTCTTCTCTGGTTTCGTCACCAGATATTGTCAGGGTCACTGAAGAGGCTTTATTAGCCGAAACTACGTAGTCTGGCCCATGTTCCTTCTTATGAATGTATTCTCTGCTCTTGAAGGAACTCTTTCAGATTTTATTTATACAGATAAAATACAACAATGATAATTAAAATATTTCTAGATGCGTAATAAGCGGTCGATAGAATTATCGAATTTTTCAGCCACTCACCTGTCCAGCGGCGCGACAAGCCTCCACTGATCTATTATAACATCATAGAAGACTAGTGAAATATATATATACTGCAAATTGGATTGAGTGGCTGCACCTTATGATAAATACACGTGGCTAATCTGAGCTTATCAGTCTCATCTTTAGTGTGTTTATCATTTTCGTCGATATCACCATATTTATTTACTTTATAACCGTCTACATTGCGTACACTTGCCCTTCTGCTAACCGTATTCGTGTATACCGCAATAATTTTAAATATTGGGACAGATCAGTGCAGACCCAGATCAGACTGGTCAAGGAGCAGTCTGTTTAGGGTCTACATTGTTTACCATTCCATCCGCAACTTTTGGCGCACTACCCGCTACTGTAAAACAAAACTTCCATTTTTAAGACAATTAAAGTAAAAATTTCAGGTGTCCCATTTTTTTTAAAGAATTTTTACGATAGAGCAAAATCTTGTTCACATGGATGAAAAGATTCAGAAGTTCCTCCAAATAAACATACTGCTGAAAATCGTGGTTAGTATTAAAAAGTTCAAAAACAAGCTAACACATCTTGTTGCAATGTCTGCTCCGCCGCCCCCTCTCCCTCAGTTTTTTGTCACAAAATAAAATTGTTGTTGCAACAAATGTTAATTCATGCGTTTATCTGACTTTCGAATCCTTGCGGATAAACATAACCGTTAACTCACAAGGTAAAAGATTAAATTACTATCTTTTCGCATATATCGCCACTTGTTTCCGTGGTGTAGTGGTTATCACATCCGCTTAACACGCGGAAGGTCCTGAGTTCAATCCTCAGCGGAAACAAACTTTTTGTTCTTTTTTTTTCTGCTCGATGGGGCGGGGGAGATCGGTGCGTTAGAGATGGGGGAGCGGGGCATATATGTTGCGGGTACGACTGAGGGGCGGCAATACAGTCACTTAGTAAAAAGTTTGGTTGACTGAAACAGTTTGTCAGTTTAAATATGTCAATACAGTTTTTTGACAACTTATAAGTCCTGTGTTAATTGCCGAAATATATGCAAATAATAGTACTTACATTAGATCCATTAAAATCAGACCGCCAAAAACTAATAACACTTATTGCCGAGGTTTGTGAAAAAGTCCAATGATATGAGACTACCAAAAACGAATAACATTTATTGGCGAGGTTTGCAAAACTTTCAACAGTTGGACGGACACACGACGCCAAGTGTGTGCAACTATGGTTACGTACCGTTGAGCCACTACGAGAATTGAACTAAACTGAACTGAACTTTCAACAAAACATAGATATTAGACAACCAAGGACTAATATCATTTATTGTCGAGGTTTGCAAACAACAACACTTTCACCAGAACATTGATATCAAACTGCCAAAGACCCATAGCATTTCATTGTCGAGATTTGCAAACGATATAACACTTTCACAAGTCCGTTGACAACAGATTATACCAAAGACGTATAACATTTATTGTCGAGGTTTGCAAACAACAACTCTTTCACCAGATCGTTGATACCAGACTACAAAAGACTAACGACATTTCTAGATGAGGGTGACAAATAGCAATACTTTCACAAGCTCGTTGATGTCAGACTTTCAAAGATATATAACATTTATCGCCGAGGCTTGCAAATAACTACACTTTGACCAGCTCGTTGAGATCAGCCTACTAAAGACTAATCACATTTATTGGCGAGGCACGAAAGCAACATTGGTATCAGAGTACAAAAGTCATATAGCATATATTGCAGACGTTAAAACCAAAAAACTTCACCAGTTTGTTGATAACAGACTTCCAAAGATTATAACATTATTTGTCGAGACTTGCAAACAACATGACTACCTCCAGTCCTTTGATATCAGACTACCAAAATGTAATTACATTTGTTGTCGAGGTTTGCAAACAACACCACCAGAACATTGATATCAGGTCGCCAAAAATTAATTAAATTCATTGCCGACATTTGCAATCAACAAAACTTTGTTCAGTCCGTTGGTTTGCAACCATCACCACTTTCACCAGTCCTTTGGTATCAGACTACCAAAGACTATTAACATTTATTGCAGACATGTGCCAAAAACAACACTTTCACAAGAACACTGATATCAGACAACCGAAGACTAGTTACATTTGTTGTCGTGGTTTGAAAAAAAAAATAATAATTAAAAACACTTTCACCAGAACATTGTTATCAGATGGCCAAAGATTTATTAAATTTTATTGTCGAGATTTCCGAACAACAATACTTTCACCAGTCCGTTGATATCAAACTACCAAAGAGGTATAACATTTTTGTCGAGGTTTGCAAACAACAATACTTTCACCAGTCCGTCGATATCAGACTACCACAGACTAACGACATTTTTAGATGAGGGTGGCAAATAAGAATACTTTCACCAGTTAGTTGATGTCAGACTTTCATAGATTAATAACATTTATTGTCGAGGTTTGCAAAGAACAATACTTTTACCAGTCCGTTGACACAGACTACCGAAGAGTAACGACATTTCTAGATGAGAGTGGCAGTAATGAACAATATGTACTGTACTTTTTTTTTTAGTAACCGATGCTCTCTCCGTGAAACCTCAACCCACCTCTTTTTGCCATTAATTTATTACAGGAATTCTCTCCCCTTGTGTGCTTCCGTAACTACGCCTTTGTACCAATATTACAGGTCATTGGAACATTATAAGAACCTTATATATCCTTATATATCATATTTCAGTTTCTGAATGAATCATATATAGTTATAACCATATATTGTGACGTCACTATTTGTAATGGTATCTTTTTGTTAACAGCCCTCATGCCATCTGCGTATGGCCTAGGTCTTGTCTGACTTTAATAAAGGTTTGTTCTGTTCTGTTCTGTTCGGCAAATAAGAATACTTTTGCCAGTTCATTGCTGTCAGACTTTCAAAGATTAATAAGATTCATTGTCGAGGCTTGCAAACAATAACACGTTTACCAGCTCGTTGATATCAGCCTACCAATGACTAATCACATATATTGGCGAGATATGGAAACAAGAACACATTCACCAGAGCATTGATATCAGACTACAAAAGTCATATAGCATTTATTGCAGAGGTTTGAAAACAAAATACCTTCACCGGTTTGTTGATATCAGACTCCCAAAGACTTATAACATTATTGTTCGAGACATGCAAACAACATTACTATCTCCAGTCCTTTGATATCAGACTATCAAAATGTAATAATATTTATTGTCGTGGTTTGCAAACAACAACACTCACCAGAACATTGATATCAGCTCGGCAACGATTAATTAAATACATTGCCGACGTTTGCAAACAACAAATCTTTGTTCAGTCCGTTGATATCAGACTACCATAGACTAATACATTACTGTCGACGCCTTCAAATGGCATCACTTTCATCAGAACATTGAAGTCTAATAACATCTATTGCCGAGGTTTTCAAACAACAATACTTTCACCAGAACGTTGATACTAGAATACCAAAGGAGGAGCCCTAGCAGCTCAGTCGGTTCAGCGCTTGCCTACTTATCTAGCGGGCCCGGGTTCTAGATCCGTTGGAGGTGGGAAATTTTCCAATCATTAACGAGGTTTCCTATCACACAGCATTTTACTATCACCCTCTAATTGTCCTGATATGACAGAAATACTCTTGAAAAGGACGTAAAATAGCAAGTCATCCATTCATTTAGACTTACAAAAACTGATAGCATTTATTGCCGAGGTCTGCAAACAACAACACTGCCACACTTACATTGATATTAGATACCAAAGACTAATAACATTTTTGTCGAGGTTTGCAAACATCATCACTTTCAACTGGTTTTCAATCAATCAATCAATCAATCAATCAATCAATCAATGTTATCATATGGCCAAAGATTAATTAAATTTATTGCCGAAGTTTGAGAAACAACAAAAGTCTCATCAATCCGTTAATATCAGAATACCAATGACTGATTATATTTGTCGACGTTTTCAAAAATCAATACTTTCACCAACCCGTTTAACATCAGCCTACCAAAGTCTAATAACATTTACTATTATATAATCTATAAATAAAAGCACAGCTAATACTGCCCCCCCTAAATATTCAGGTAAATGGAGTGAAAAAACTGCTTGATGGCCAGAACTCACATAAATCTAGCGACCCAGACCAGATTCCTCACCAAGATTCCTGAAGGAGATCACCTCTTCAATTGGATCAGCCCTGACACTCATATATCAAGCTTCCTACGAACAAGGCCAGATTCCTGATGACTGGAAAAGAGCCTTCGTGACACCTCTGTTCAAGAAAGTAGACAAGAGCAAGGCTGCTAACTATCGGCCAGTTTCACGACATCCTGTTGTTGCAAAGTCATGGAACATATAGTACATAGTCATCTCATGAAATTTCTGGAAAGTAACAAGATTCTGAGTGATTACCAGCACGGCTTCAGGAAGAAGAGATCCTGTGAGACACAGCTTATCACCACCATACATGACCTCGCAATTGGACTAGACAGACGACAGCAAGTTGATGCTATTTTGTTGGGCTTCAGCAAGGCTTGCGATAAGGTTCTACATCATCGCCTGGCAGTCAAGCTCCATCACTACGGCATCAGAGACAAGAACCTGTCCTGGATCCAAAGTTTCCTCGCAGATAGGAACCAGCAAGTTGTACTTGATAGGAAGACATCTTCTCCTGCTGCTGTCACATCTGGAGTTCCACAGGGTTCAGTACTTGGACCTCTCCTGTTCCTGGTATACATCAATGACCTGCTCTCAAGAGTTTCCTCTTCAGTACGACTCTTCGCAGATGATTGTCTACTGTACAGATTTATACGAGACCAGAAAGATGCAGAGTCACTACAGAGAGATCTTAATCATCTACAGGAATGGGAAAGAGATTGGCAGATGGCATTTAACCCAGACACAAGTGTGAACACATCCAGATCACCAACAAGCGAAACGTCATACCAACTTCTTGTAGCATTTATGGGCAAACCTTGAAATAAACATCAAAAGCAAAATACCTTTGAGTCACCATAGACAGTAAACTGTCCTGGAACAGCCATATTGATGCAATGACGAAAAGGGCCAACCCGACTACAGCCTTCCTTCGCAGAAATCTTTCAAGCTGCCCAAAGGATGGTAAGGCCAAATGCTACAAGTCCATAGTTCGTTCACAGCTCGAGTATGCTTCGACGGTATGGGACCCAGTGATAAAATCCAACATGGCCAAATTGGAGTAAGTACAGAGGCATGCCGCCAGGTTTTGCTGCAATGACTACCGCCGAACCAGCAGTGTCACTTCAATGTTGCAAGAACTCGGTTGGGAGGACCTTCAATCAAGGCGAGACCAGAACAAAGTTACAAAGATGTACAGGATCGTCAATAACCTCGTTGAAACCCCTTCAGGTCAGTACCTGACAGCCACATGAGTAGCAACTAGAGGACACAATCAACGATTCCTGCCAATATTTTGTTCCATCAACGCCTACAAGGGATCCTTCTTTCCATCAACGGTCCGTCACTGGAATGGTCTGCCTGCCAATGTCATATCAGCACCGACTTTGGATGACTTCAAGCTCCTTGTCAGTGCAGGTATCCTAAGACCGTGATTTTATCTGTACATAAGAACCTCCCAGCACGAATGTTAAACTCATTTCATTGGTTCAGAGGCTGGTCACGTGCGATAGACATTACTTCAGGATGCATTCCACTATTATTTTCCATAGACGACAATGTTAACATCTTGTCATTTTATTCAAAACTGTGCATACAATGTTTTCCAAACCTGTCCTGCTTTAGAGTGTAATCCTAGCCAATCAATTTGAGGAGAAAAAATCTCTTGCTTCCCAACTCAGAAAGCCGCCATTTTGGATGGAATATGGCAACCACAAATTCATACCCCACAAAATAGTGTCAAAATTACGGTTGTGGGAGCCTTCCGACATAGCTTACTTATTCATGAAAGTTATTGTCAAATCTTCAACTAGAGGCATATAACAAAACACACTTCCATTTAATCTGCGCCGAAATTTGACGTTGAATTTGCTAAATTAACTAAAATTTTCATTTTTATATAATAAAACAATTGCTGACTTTTGTTTCGGTGAACATGAAGTGTTTTTGAACCGTAAACAATTCATATTGACCTCCGCTTCGCGTCGGTCAATATGAAGTTTACTGTTTAGTAACACTTCATGTCCACCTCAACAAAGGTCAATAATTGTATACTGTCGAGGCTTACAAATAATAATAATTTCACCAGAACATTGCTATAAGATGATCAAAGTCTAATACTATCTATTGCCGAGGTTGTTAGACATCAATACAGACAACAGCACGTTGATATCAGACTACCAAAGGAGGAGCCCTCGTAGCTCAGTAAATTAAGCGTTGGCATACCGGTTTCGAGACCCACAGGAGACAGGCATCTTTTCAATCGTAAATGGGGTCCATTTCACAGAGTGTTCCATTATAACCCTCCACTCTCCTGATATGACTGAAATACTGTTGAAAAGGACTCCAGTACTTTCACCAGTCCGTTGATTTCAGACTACCAAAGACTAATCAAATTTTTTATCGAGGTTTGCAAACAACAACACTTTTTCCAGACCATTGATATCAAACTACCAAAGACTTATAACATTTATTGGAGGCTTGACTACAACAACACTGTTTCAACAGAATGTTGATATCACAAAACCACTACCAAAGACTGATAATATTTTTTTGTCGAGGCTTGCAAACAATAACTCTTTCAGCAGTATGTTAGTATCAGACTAACAAAGACTAATAGCATTTTTTCGTCGACGTTTTCAAACATCAACACTTTCACCAGAACATTGCTGTCAAACTACCAAAGACATATGACTTTATTTATTATGTAGGTTTCACAAACAACAACACTTTTGCTCGTTAATATCAGACTACAAAAGACTTATAACATTAATTTCCGAAGTTGGCAAACTGCAACATTTTCACCAGTACATCGTTATTTGACAACCAAAGACATGAAACCTTTATTGTCGAGGTTTGGAAACAACAGCACTTTAAGCAATCAATTGATATCTGACTACCAAAGACTTAAAACGTTTAGTGTCGAGGGTTGAAAACAACAGCACTTTCAGCAGTTCTATGTATCATTCTCAAATGTGGCATGATTGTTTATAAAATACAATTACTGTATATCATGATCAAAAATGTTTCAAGTTTTGTAATATAATGCCTTTTCATAAAATGTACCATAGTACTTTTCCCGGGAATCTTCATCAGAATTGTTCTAAATTTGGTAATAGACAAACTTTCCTGGGTTTCTTTATCCAAATGTTCCATATTTGATAAAATAGTAACTTTCCTATGTATCTTTAAAACATGCCGTGTTTAAAGTATTTTAAACCATTATTTGGCATCTTCATCAAAAGTGTTCCGTGTTTGGTTATATATACTTCGCCAAAAGCTAGGCATCATTTTATATTAAATGTAACTATATAGATTTTTAGAAATCATAATAATTTGATTCTAACTTTCAGCATGAAGATAAATGCATTCTGTCATCAGCACCGTTGCTTAACCATTATAGAACACCAAATTCAGACTGGCTTTGGGTAAGCACTGCACAGAGTCAGCGGAGAAAGAAATGTTCCAAAAATGCACATTTTGAGAAAAAATAAGATGTCTTCATCAAAAATATTTCATGTTTGGTAAAATAAAACCTATTCTGGGTATCTTCGTCAAAAATGTTGCATGTTTGGTAATGCTATACCTAGCCTGTGTATCTTCATAAAAATGTTCAATATTTGGTAATACAATACTATTCCTGGATATCTTCATGTCTAATATTCAGTGATTGGAAATATATCTTTCTGGAGCATCTTCATCAGAAAATGTTCCATGCTGGTAATATATTAATATTAATTAAAGAGTATCTTCATCGAAATGTTCCCTGCTTGGTAATATAATACCTTTCCTGAGTATATTCATGCAAAATGTTCCATTGTTGGTAATCTAATACCTTTCTTGTTCATCGCCGTCAAAAATTTACCATTTTTTTTTTTTGGTAATATAATACCTTTATTTAGTTTCTTCATCATAAATGTTCCATGTTTGATAGTATAACACCTTATCTGCGCGTCTTTTTCAAAAATGTGCCATGTTGGTTATATAATAATACCTTTCCTATTATCTTCATCAAAAATGTTCCATGTACAATGTAGAGGAATACCTTTTTAGGGTATCTTTATAAAGATATTCCAAGTTTAGTAATATTATACCTTTCCTGAGTATCTTCATAAAAAATATTCCAAATTTTGAAATATACATATCCCGGTATCTTCATCAAACATATACCATGTTCGGTAATATAATACCTTTTCTTTGATGGCTCATGAAACACTATTCCATGTTTGGTAATATAGTACCTTTCCTCGGTATCTACATTAAAGATGGTCCATGTTTGTTAATATAATACCTTTGCTGACGACCGTCATCACAAATGATCCATGTTTGGTAATAAGTAGTATTATACTCACGAATGATCCATGTTTGGTAATAAAATATATTTTCTGGGTATATCCATAAACATGTCCAATGTATAGTAATATTATATCTTTCCTGTCTAACTTTATCAAAAATATCAATGTTTCGTAATATAAAAATCTTTTAAAGTGTATCTTCATCAAAATGTTCCATGTTTGGTAATTTAATATCTATCCTGTCTATCATCAAAAATAGTCCATGTTTGGTAATATAATACCCATCAAGAGTATCATCATCAAAATGTTCCATGTTTGATAATACCCATCCTGGTATCATCATCAAATTGTGCATTCTGGTAGTATAATGCTTATCCAGTGTATCATCATCAAAAATGTTCCATGTTTGGTAACATAATATCCACCCAGTGTATTATCATCAAAATGATCCATGTTTGGTTATACAATACCCACCTTGTGTATCATTATCAAAATGTTCCATGTTTGGTAATAAAATACCGATCCTGTGTATCATAATCAAAATGTTCCATGCTTGGTAATATAATATCCATGCTGTGTATCAGTATCAAATGTGGCAAGAGTGTCTATAAAATACAATTACTGTGTATCACGATCAAAAATGTTACAAGTTTTGTAATATAATGCCTTTCCTGGATATTTTCATAAAATGTACCATGTTCAAGGTAATATAGTACTTTTCCCGGGAATCTTCATCAGAATCGTTCTAAATTTGGTAATAGATAAGCTTTCCTGGGATTCTTTATCAAAATGTTCCATATTTTATAAAATAGTAATGTTCCCGTGTATCTTTAAAAAGTATCCCATGTTCAAAGTATTTTAATACATTTTTGGCATCTTCATCAAAAGTGTTCCGTGTTTGGTTACATATACTTTGCCAAAAGTTAGGCATCATTGCATATTAAATGTAACTAGATTTTTAGAAATCATAATAATTTGATTCTAACTTTCAGCATGAAGATAAATGCATTCTATCATCAGCGCCATTGCTTAACCATTATAGAAACACCAAATTCAGACTGGTTTTGGGTAAGCACTGCGCACAGTCAGCGGAGAAAGAAATGTTCCAAACGCACATTTTGGGGAGAAAATAAGATGTCTTCATCAAAAATATTTCGTGTTTGGTAATAATCATAAACCGGGTTCCATTGCACACAGCCTTTCATTATCACGCACCCATTATCCTGATATGACTGAAAACTGTTGAAATGGACGTACAATCCGCAAGTCATCCATCCATCCATACTTCTGGCCGTTCTAAGGCGGTGCTTCCATTGTGGTTTATTGATTGTATTATTTGCAGTGTCTGCCTATCTGTGATCATCTAGCAATGAGCTCCGTCTTGATTTCTATTTTTTTTTCTTTGAAAATAGAAATTAAATAAGATAGATGTTTCATATGTATGGATAACGTGTGTGTTTCTGTTAATGTACCACAACAGAAACCAGGGAGAGGGTTAAACGGGCGTGTAAAACTGGTTTAACCACCCACTGCGGTAATTTATTACTGAACGCTACAAGGCAGTGCTCCTGTTATGATTAACAATAATTATCAATCAAACGATTTCCTCACCCCCATCCCGCCAGCCCCCACCACCACCCCCGCCCGCACGCCTGACACTTAGTGGAGCGTATCCATGGCAGCAGTACTTGGCTTCCTGTTTGGCTTTGACTTTTAATACATTATTTAGGATAGCCTCCCGGTCATTTACTGAGAATGAGCTGACTTCTTGGATTTTCGCTTGTCTTGTTTTGTTTTGTGTGCCGTCTATAAATTATCTTCCTTTCGCATTTGTTGTTTAGTGGGGTACGGATTCAGTGTCCGACATTGCGAGTTTAAGTGATCGAAATTGTGGGTTTATGTGTCCGAATATATTTTGTGTATTCGGTAGGTTATTACAGAAATGTTACATAATATTGTCATCAGAAACTGAAACATTTTAATTATACAAGGACATTTTATGCAATACAATCATGGTACATTTCATTTTATGAAGACAGATGTGTCATGGAACATAGATCGGAAATCACGTGATATATGTTGCGGAAACAGAATATTGTTTTTTGGTGTGAAAACTCAGTCAGTTGTAGAAATAAACGGCGTAAGTAATGAGAAAACGAGTTAATTGGATTTTGATATCACCCAATAAAATTGATTTTATTTGCCTTCATGGTCTGTAATCCTGTAAAGAAAATCGAATGGCCATAAAAGGGCTTTATCACCATATACAGAACGGTTGTGTTAACAACAAGTGGACCGCAGTGGCGGCGACATCCGAGTGAATCAAGTGCATAATATTCACTGGGATGAACCTGTTATGCGTGAATGTAGTATCTGTAGTCACGCTTAACTGGTTTATTCCAGTGATGTTACTTTGTGAGACGGCCGGAACACTGAAAGTTGTTCCAAAAAGACGTCCGTTTTATGTATAAACAACCCCAACACCTTTTATTAAAGGATTGGTGGTTTTGGTTAAACTCTTGGCGATACAGATTCTGTCAACCGAAGTTGATTTTATTAATGATCTTACTCATTTATCCTAATGTGCTATAGCATAGGAACACCTAAAACAATTAATTTTCCATTTGTCCCAAAACTGGTGAAAGTGTTGTTCTATGAAAACTTCGGCAGTAAAGGTCTTTGGTGCACCGGTGAAACTGTTGTTATTTGCAAGCCTCGGCAGTAAATGCTATTATCAGTCTTTGGTAGTCTGCTATCAACTGACTGGTAAATGTGTTGTTGTTTGCAAGCCTGGCAATAGATGTTTAGTAATTTGATATCAATGTTTAGTGAAAGTGTTGTTATTTGCAAATCTCGACAGTAAACGTTATTAGTCTATGGTAGACTTTGGTAGTCTAATATCAGCGGACTGATGAACTTAATGTTGTCTGCAAACCTCTGCAATAATGTTATCAGTCTTTGGTAGTCTGATATGTACGGACTGTGAAAGATTGTTGTTTGCAAACCTCAGAAAATAAATGTTATCAGTCTAAGGTAGTCTGATATCAACGGACTAGTGAAAGAGTTGTTTTTGGCAAACCTCGGCAATAAATGTTATCAGTCTTCGGTAGTCTGATATAAACGGACTGGTGAAAGGACTGTTATTTGCAAACCTCGACAATAAATGTTATTAGTCTTTGATAGTCTGTTATCAACGGACTAGTGATGAGGATGCTCAAGAAAGATATAATATTTCCAAACACTGAACATTTGACATGAAGATATCAAGGAATAGTATTGTATTTCCAAATATGGAACATTTTTTATTGAAGATACAAAGGAAAGGTATAGTATTACCAAACATGGAACATTTTTTGACGAAGATATTCAGAAAAGGTTTTATATTACCAAACATGAAATATTTTTGATAAAGAGAGCTTTTTTTCTCAAAAATGTGCGTTTTTGGAACAGTTCCTTCTGCGCTGTCTCTGTGCAGTGCCTACCAAAACAGTCTGAATTTGGCGTTTCTATATTGGTTAAGCAATGGTGCTGATGATAAAATGCATTTATCTTCATGCTGAAAGTTAGAATCAAATTATTATGATTTCTAAAAAACATGAAATGATAACTAGCACGGAACACTTTTGATGAAGATGCCGAAAATGTATTAAATTACCTTGAACATGGGATATTTTTTAAAGATACGCAGGAAAGGTATATATTTTCAAATATTGAACATTTTGCTAAAGAAGCCCAGGAAAGCTTATCTATTACCAAACATAGAACGATTCTGATGAAGATTCCCGGGAAAAGTACTATATTACCTTGAACATGGTACATTTTATGAAAATATCCAGGAAAGGCATTATATACTGAAAGGATTTAAAAACTTCCACTTTTTATTGCTGGCTGCTGATGCTTTCACTTGTGACAGTGTTTAATATTTTACAATAAAATGCTTGAAACTTCTCAAATTTAAAGATTGCACAGTTTATTCGTATCATTTACTTAAATGACGTCAGAAAAGAGCGTTACGTCTCTGAAACGCATGAGGCAATGACGGCGTTAGCTTATTCAACACACTTTTAGACGATTTCTTACTGTCTTACTATTGTTACGTCATCCACGTTGGTTTGCAATTATCATTGCAGTTAATGCTGTCGCGTAAAACCTATTACGGAGACGGCGTCGACGTGAGTTAACGTCATGACCTTTTGAGTGTTCATATCGGGAAGCTGCTTTTCTGACCGTCTTTTGACCTTCCTGTAACCATGCACGTCATCTGAGCTTGTAAATTGCCGCAATTAACGCATAAAATTATAACGCGACGTCACTTTTTGAAATTTTAGCATTTAACTGGCCCCAAACTCTGCACCTGTTTGCGATATTTAGGCGCGATAGGCCAAATAAAGCCACAGACCGAGTTCAAACATTTAAAATTCAATTTGATATTGTAAGAGAAATTTCTCATCAGAAAACTGTATACATAAAGTTATCCATCTGTATGTAAACGGCACTAAAATCCGGAGGAGCACGTGCTTATTCCTAACCAATTCGGTTGAACGATTTCAAGTTCGAGATACGGACATAATCATGTGAAAAAGAATATATAATTATGTTTAAAATTACGATGGGCGTAGCTGCATTTGTTTTCGAGATATTCAAAATTAATTAGTGGAAGTTTTTAAATCCTTTCAGTATATTTCAAAACTTGAAACATTTTTGATCATGATACACAGTAAATGTATTTTAGTCACAACCTTGCCACATTTGAAAATGATACACAGGACGGGTATTATGTTACCAAGAATGGAACATTTTGATGATGATACACAGTATATGTATTTTATCACCAAACATGGAATATTTTGTTGATGATACACAGGGTGGGTATCATATAACCAAACACGGATCATTTTGATGATAATACACGGGATGGGTATTGTATTACAAGACACGGGACATTTTTGAGGATGATACACTGGATAAGCACTAAACTTTCAAAATGCAAAATTTGATCACGATACACAGGATGGGTATTATATTACCAAACATGGAACATTTTTATGATGATACTCTAGATGGGTATAATATTACTAAACATGGAACATTTTGATGATACACAGGGTAGGTATTAAATTACAAAACATGGAATATTTTTATGAAGATACCCTTTAGAAGTATTATATTACGAATCATGGAGCATTTTTGATAAATGTACACTGGGAAGATATAATATGACTAAACAGCGAACATTTTTATGTATATACCCAGAAAATGTATTTTATTACCAAACATGGATCATTTGTGATGACAGTACCTAGCAAAGGTATTATATTAACAAACATGGACCATCTTTAATATAGATACCCAGGAAAGGTACTATATTACCAAACCTGTATCGTTTTTGATGAAGAGATACCCTAAAAAAGTATTATATTACCAAACATGGAATAATTTTTCATGAAGACACCCAAGAAACGGTGTTACAATACCGAACATGGTATATTTTTGTCGAAGATACCAGGAAATGTAAATATTTTAAAACTTGGAACATTTTTGATGAAGAAACTCAGAAAAGGTATAATATTACTAAACTTGGACTATTTTTATTAAGATACCCTAAAAAGGTATAATTCTACATTGAACATTGAACTTTTTTGAGGAAGATACATGTGAAAGGTACCATTATATTACAAACATGGCACATTTTTGATAAAGATACGCAGGCAAGGTGTTATGTTATCAAACATGGAACATTTTTGATGAAGAAACTCAGTAAAGAGTATCATATTACCAAAAAAATGGCAAATTTTTGATGATGATGAACAGGAAAGGTATTAGATTACCAAAATTGGAACATTTTGATGAAATACTCTGGATAATATCAAAATGGAACATTTCGATGCAGATACTCTTTAATATTATTATATTGCCAAATATGGAACATTTTTTGATGAAGATGTTCAAGAAAGATATAATATTTCCAAACACTGAACATTTGACATGAAGATATCCAGGAAAAGTATTGTATTACCAAAATTGGAATATTTTATAAAGATACACAGGAAAAGTATAGTATTACCAAACATGGAACATTTTTGACGCAGAAATCCAGATAAGATTTATATTACCAAACATGAAATAGTTTTGATAAATACATCTTATTTTCTCTTAAAAATTTGCGTTTTTGGAACATTTCCTTCTGCGCTGAATCTGTACAGTGATTATCCAAAACCAGTCTGAATTTGGTGTTTCTATAATGGTTAAGCAATGGTGTTGATGATAGAATGCATTTATCTTCATGGTGAAATTTAGAATCAAATAAATATAAAATGATGCCTAGGTTTCTTGCGAAATATATATAACCAAACACGGAACACTTTTGATGAAGATGCCCAAAAAAGGTATTATATTTTTCACTGACATGGGATGATTTTAAGATACACAAGAAAGGTATTATTTTATCAATTATTGAACATTTTGCTTAAAGAATCCCAGGAAAGCTTATCTATTACCAAACATAGAACGATTCTGATGAAGATTCCCGGGAAAAGTACTATATTACCTTGAACATGGTACATTTTATGAAAATATCCAGGAAAGGCATTTCATTACAAAACTTGAAACATTTTTGATCATGATACACAGTAAATGTATTTTAGTCACAATATTGCCACATTTGAAAATGATACACAGGACGGGTATTATATTACCAAGCATGAAACATTTTGATGATGATACACAGTATATGTATTTTATCACCAAACATGGAACTTTTTTATGATGATACACAGGGTGGGTATCATATAACCAAACATGGATCATTTTGATGATGATACACAAGATAGGTATTTTATTACCAAATATGGAACATTATGATGGTGATACATAGGATAGGTATTTTATTACCAAATATGGAACATTATGATGATGATACACAGGATAGGTATTTTATTACCAAATATGGAACATTTTGATGGTGATACATAGGGTGGTATTATATTACCAAACATGGAACATTTAGATGATAATACACTGGATGGGTATTATATTACCAAACATGGAACATTTTTGATGATGGTACACTGGATGGGTATTATATTACCAAGCAGGGAACATTTTGATGATGATACACAGGCTAGGTATTGTATTACCAAACATGGGACGTTTTGATGACAGTACACAGGATAAGCATAAAATTACCAAACATGGAACATTTTTAAGAAGATATCTTCGAAAGGTATTATATTACCAAACATGGAACATTTTTATGAGGATACCCTTGAAAGGTATTATATTGTCAAAAAATGGCAATATTCTCAGGAAAGTTATAATATTACTAAATATTGAACATTTTTTATGTATATTCCCAGGAAATGTATTGTATTACTAAGCATGGGTCATTTTTGGTGAAGATACCCAGGAAAGATATGATTTTATCACACATGGAACATTTTATGAAGGTCCCCAGGCAAGGTATAACATTAACTAACATGGATCTCATTTGTTGTAGACACCCAGGAAAGGTACAATATTATAAAAAAATGTATCGTTATTGATGAAGATATCCAGGAAAAGTATTTTATTACCAAACAGAGACTAATTTTTCATGAAGACACCCAAGAAACGGTGTTACAATACCGAACATGATTTATTTTTGATGAAGATACCAGGAAATGTATATTTCAAACCTTGGAACATTTTTGATGAAGGTACACAGGAAAGGTATAATATAACTACACTTGGAATATTTTTACGAAGATACCCTAAAAAGGTATTACTCTACCTTGAACATGGAACATTTTTAATGAATATACATAGGAACGGTACTATTAACATGGAACATTTTTGATAAAGATGCACAGGCAAGGTATTATATTACTAAACATGGAACATTTATGATGAAGAAACTGAGTTAAGGTATTATATTACAAAAGATGGCATATTTTTGACGGTGATGAACAGGAATGGTAAAAGATTACCAACAATGGAAATTTTTGATAAATACACTCAGGAAAGGTATCTTAATACCAAACATGGAACATTTCGATGAAGATACTCTTCAATCTTATTATATTACCAAACATGGAACATTTTTGATGAAGATAATCAGGAAAGATATAATATTTCCAGACACTGAATATTTGACATGAAGATATCCAGGAATAGTATTGCATTACTAAATATGGAACATTTTATAAAGATACACAGGAAAAGTATAATATTACCAAACACTGAACATTTTTGACGAAGATACCCAGAAAAGGTTTTATATCACCAAACATCAAATATTTCTTATGAAGACGTCTTATTTTCTCTCTAAAATGTGCTGTTTGGAGGCACTTACTTCTGGTCTCACTTTGTGCAGTGCTTACCCAAAATCAGTTTCAACAGCCCCGGATCCAGGCGGTGGGCTTCGGGGCTTCAGCCCCGCCATCTGGGCCTTTATGTTATGTATAATATGTAGGCCTACAGATAACAATGAGTATCTGATGACAGTTTGAGATTATTTGTCCATGTGGTTAGATAAAAATATATGTTGTGACATCTCATTAGCATCGCCTCGGCGAGCCCCTGCAGTACTTTAACATAAAATGATGCTTAGCTTTTGGCGAAGTATATATATATATAACCAAACATGGAACCTTTTTGACGAAGATGCCAGAAAAGGTATTATATTACCTTGGACATGGGATATTTTTTTTAAAATACACAAGAAAGGTATTATATTATCAAATATGGAACATTTTGATAAAGAAACCCAGGAAAGGTACCCTTTTACCAAACATAGAGCAATTCTGGTGAGGAAACCCCGGAAAAGTATTACATTACCTTGAAAATGGTACATTTTAATGAAGATACCCAGGAAGGGCATTATTATTTCCTAAGAATTTTCCTCTTTACTATTATATTATCAAACTTGAAACTTGAAAGGCATTATATTACCAAACATTACCGAACTTGAAAAGTTTTGATAATGATACACAGGATAGGTATTATATTACCAAACTTGAAACTTGAAAGGCATTATATTACCAAACATTACCGAACTTGAAAAGTTTTGATAATGATACACAGGATAGGTATTATATTACCAAACTTGAAAGTAAAACGGCATTATATTACCAAACATTACCGAACTTGAAAAGTTTTGATAATGATACACAGGATAGGTATTATATTACCAAACTTGAAAGGCATTATATCACCAAACATTACCGAACTTGAAAAGTTTTGATGATGATACACAGGACAGGTATTATATAACCAAACTTAAAACTTGAAAGGCATTATATTTCCAAATATTACCGAACTTGAAAAGTTTTGATAATGATACACAGAATAGGTATTATATTACCAAACATTGAATAGTTTTTGACAATAGTACGCAGAATGGGTTTGATATAACCAAACATGGAACATTTTTATCAACAGGAAAGGAATCATATTACCAAACATGGAACATTTTAATGATACACAGGATAGCATTATATTGCCATACATAGAACATTTTTGATGATGATACACAGGAAAGCATTATATTACCAAACATGGAACACAGTAATGATGATACACAGGACAGCATTATATTACATAATATAGAACATTTTTATGATGATACACAGGATAGCATTATATTACCAAACATGGAACATTTCTGATGATAATACACAGGATAGCATTATATTACCAAACATAGAACATTTCTGATGATAATACACAGGTTAGCATTATATTACCAACATAGAACATTTTGATGATGATATACAGGATGGTTATTGTATTAACAAACATAGGACATTTTTTATCATGATACACAGGATCGTATTATATTACCAAACATAGGACATTTTTGATGATGATACACAGGATAGCATTATATTACAGAACATAGGACATTTTTGGTGATGATACACAGGATATCATTATATTACCAAACATGGAACAATTTAATGATGATACACAGGATAGCATTATATTACCGTACATAGAACATTTTTGATGATGATACACAGGATAGCATTATATTACCAAATATGGAACATTTTAATGATGATTCACAGGATAGCATAATATTACCAAACATAGAACATTTTTATAATGATACACAGGATAGCATTACGCAATCGGTAGGGCACCTGACTCGTAAGTCAGAGGTCCTGGGTTCGAATCCCGGTCTGGTCGCATACTTTCGTTTCTCCTTCCGCTGATTCAAGAAGGGTAGTTGTCAGTTACTGGCGAAAGTATGTGCACTTAGTACTGGTTAACCGCTTAGGAGGTCTAAGCCTGCCCAGGAATAGTGTGGTTAGGTACACTGACCGTCCCGACATGACCTTAGTTGTTTACCGTGGACGTTAAGCATCAAATCAACCAACCAACCAAGATAGCATTATATTACCAAACATAGAACAATTTAATGATGATACACAGGATAGCATTATATTGCCAGTAAAGAACATTTCTGATGATGATACACAGGGTGATTATTATATTACCAAACATGGAACATTTAATGATGATACACAGGATAGCATTATATTACCAAACATGGAACATTTTAATGATGATACACAGGATAGCATTATATTACCAAACATGGAACATTTCTGATTATGATACACAGGATAGCATTATATTACCATACATAGAACATTTTTGATGATGATACACAGGATAGCATTATATTACCAAACACGGAACATTTTAATGATGATACACAGGATAGCATTATATTACCAAACATGGAGCATTTTAATGATGATACACAGGATAGCATTATATTACCAAACATGGAATTTTTTTAATGATGATACACAGGATAGCATTATATTACCAAACATGGAACATTTTAATGATGATACACAGGATAGCATTATATTACCAAACATAGGGCATTTTTGATTATGATACACAGGATAGCATTATATAACCAAACATGGAACATTTCTGATGATAATACACAGGTTAGCATTATATTTCCAAACATAGAACATTTTTGATGATGATATACAGGATAGCATTATATTACCAAACATAGGACATTTTTGATGATGATACACAGGGTGATTATTATATCACCTAACATGGAACATCTTATTACCAAACTCGGAATACTTTTGATGAAGCCATGATACCAGGAAGTGTACCTATTAAATTTATCACCAAAAATGTTTTTTTATAAAGGCACCTTCGAAAAGTACTTATTCTATCATAAATCGTCCAAAGTCACTGGTGGAGGGGGTGGTTGGCGTGGGTAATACCAATTTCTCTGCCTGTGCTGTTGACCGATCAAGTCAATTACCATATAGGCAAAAGTGGCTGTCGACCGAGAAAACCGACAGCAATATCAGCTCGGACGACAGCCAATAACAACCGTACCATTTACCTTCATCGGTTGACAGCACAGGTAAGCAAATCGTATTTCCCCCGTGAAAATACTCTAATCCAACCTAATATAATAACCGCTCGTCCGTCAATCATCAGTTGGTCCACTTGTCCGTCCGTCCCATTATTGCATGCATTCGTGCACGAATGTATTCATTACATTTTATATTGTGAAGTAATGAGTATGACAATGAATGTTGTTTTCGACTGCCAGTCAAAATAGACATGTCTGTCTTGTGGACTACCTTGTGACCCAGAAAAGAATAGTTTCTACATTGTCAAATACGACAGATATTGTGCGCAGTTTTATTCAAATTAAAAATACATTACCTGCGAACTGTGACTAATTACCGGCCATTGTTGACAAATGAGCTATAAAAATTAAGAGCTTTTAAAATTAAGTATAGCCTGAGTCACCGAAGTGTCATAAACACTAATTTATTTTTGAAACGCCGCTGATTTTTTAAATTTTTTCTTTTCGTAGAATTGGCCCAATGTAAAATGCATATTCCTTCCATTACAAAACTGTTTGATAATTGTACCATCCGAAGTTCCATCTTCCCAAGCCAAGGGCAGTAAGTCGACTTTGTTCCGTACGTAAGAAACACAGTGTGGCTTGCAAAGATGCCAAATGTTACGAAATCAAGTGAGTTTAGGAATTTGCCGTGCTCCTCCTCTTAGTGAGTACAGGAATTTGCCGTGCTCCTCCTGATAGTGAGTAGAGGAAATTGCCGTGCTCCGTCTTTTATGCCAGTTAAGTCTCTAATTGCATCTAGCGTATAAAGGTGGTATTCCATTTGTCTGTCAAATCAGTTAGTTAGCATGACTGCGTGATGTGTATGCGCCAAAGATAAGGATTTTTTTTTATTTTACATATCCATTTTGGATTAGTTTGTATTGGTAAAATTGTTTCTCTTTCTGATATTTGTCTACTTTTGTGACGTTATTTACGCCAAATACTTTGGGCATATTTAGGAGGCTTCGTTTTGGGGCTCTGATGTTTTCGGTTGGTACGGTAATCCGGCGATATCTTGTGATATATTCTGTTTTATCACGGACTTTCTGTTCCTCACATCTTCTTCCCTGTATAGCTGCCCACTTTGCTTTCCGTTCTGTTCTATAATCTAAAAATGAAAATATGTAAAAAATAAATAGATTTTACTGTTACTTCACCCCCCCCCCCCCCGCGCTTCTCCGGTATTTCGGATATGAGACTATACCGAGATCCTGCTTTCGTATGACTTAGTTGTTGGTGGGACGTTAAACCCCAGCTCACTCACTCATTTATGTTACTTGTTCTGGTTGTCCATTGTTGTGCTTTCGTTCACCTGTTACATGTGAGTGATGTTTTCAGCTGGGGTAGCTGAATGTCCACCTGTCTGGGAAAGAGCTGTTCATTCGGTTAACCGTTCGTGTCTTTTATGAACTGCGGTCATTTTATGTACATATATCTATATATTTCTTTCCGCTTTGGTTTGCGGGTGGGATATGAAATCTGATTCTGTTAGCCTCTGGTCATTGTCGATTTTTATTTAGGGGTTTTGTGCTTTGTAATAGTATCTTCATTTTCATTCTTACTGTGTCTTCTAACTGATGAGTTACGAGCTCCTTTTATTTCGCAAACCAAACAATCACTTGCATTTTGAAGCTGCAGAACTGCAGCTTCAGAATGCAAGTAAGTGTTTCAGTTCTAATGCAGCTTCAAAATGCAGGAAAGTGTTTGGAAATGTCCATGGAATGATCCACTGAGCAAAACATTTTGCATATATAATCTTATTCAGATCTTTATCCTCAAACCTAGGCCAGATCCTGCTTTTAATCCCACAAAGGTACATTTATCTGATTTTCCAGAAAGTCACTGGCGCGTCAAACAGTCCAAATGGAAGATGTCAATCGAAGTTTGAACAAAAATACTGTTGTTGTTTTTTTATTCTGTTCCTACAAAATGTAATACTTGCATTTAACACACACATGCATGTCATAGATGTGCAAGTTATAAATAAATATAAATCAAAATAGCCTTGGCCTATGTTTACGTATTTTATTGATCATGAGCTATATGGATAGATAACAAGCTAGTATTATAAAAACGATACTACTCACACAATGAAAAAAACAACAAAAAAACAACAAAAAAAAAACCAAAAAAAAAAAACCAAGTACATCATTTTTGCGGGTGATACAAATCTTCCAGGCCTTATATATCTTTTTCTCACAGTCTCAGAAAGGACTCAGGACTTGCCACACCAGGAATGAAAGAATAGACAGGAGGTAAAATGTGATTGAGCGTATAAACTGAATAGAGTAAAACCGAAACAGAAATGCATAGATAACCAGAATGCATGTCTTTATTTAAAGAGGTTGAGACAGCAATTTGCAGTAGAAAAAGAAAGTCTAAAAAAGAAAGCATGATACATAGATGGATACTTTTCATTATCATCTCGGAGAGCTATGAGTATCATACCGGTTAATCTTGGTTTTGAAAAATCTAGTTCCCCCATATATATGGGCGGAACTAGGTTTTTAAAACCAGGATTAAACGATATAGAGTGCATAAGAATCATTGAGAAAAAATAGCTTACAAAGCCTTGCTTTAATATCGCTTAATCACCTACGATTACGAATTGAGAAAGGCATTTAAAATGAAAATCCGATTTATTTATAATCCTATTTGTATTTAACCATTTTATTGATTATAACAGGATAATTGGGATTTTCAGTGTTGGCTGGCTGCTTCGCTTGAAACTGTGCCTAAGACAGGAGCAACAGCGAAGATTTAAAGCAGCTTGTGGACTGCAAGTTCATTACAAGTCCGTAGGAAAGTAAACTGTAAAAAGGCAGAGGCTTTCGACTGTCTACAGATGAGTTTCAGTTGTTCGTATCTGCCCATAGTCGTGTGGCTGTTTATCTTTTCTCATAACGTTTTACACGCATACTTTTTGTTGTCCAATTCCCATAACGATGTTCCCCGGGAGCTCAGTAAAAACATGCACCTCCTGGCACCGAGTCTGTCTCCTTGTCTCGTCCTCGTCATTTGGAAGAAGAGCTATTCTTTTTTCATTCTTTTCCAGTTATAGGCATGAAAAAACAAAACAAAACAAATAATAATAATAATAATGTCATGGTTTTCGCAGTTTGTCATATTCTAAGCTGCCCAAAGTTGTTCTTAGTCAGCATAGCCTAGAGCACTATGGTCCCAGACTCCGAATATAAGCTTATAACCCAAATATTGGTGTTAGCGTAATTCGGCAATAAAATGTTTAAAATATTACCCTCTGATAGTAAAGCCGATTATTTTATCAGGTACATGTATATGCAGAACAGGTATGCAGGCACAATGACATGCACAGATTGCAGAGAGAGAGAGAGAGAGAGAGAGAGAGATAGAGAGAGCAGGTATGATGATTGCCAGCTGGCTGATAACGCTAGTCATATTAGCATCTGGTAGCATACGACACGTGTCCTGGCGTGGTGGATGTTAAGAAAATCTGCGACATATATTTGCGTTGGGAGTGTGTGCGTGGGGTAGGCCTTAATAATTCAACTTCGATAAAAATCTGTCTTTCATAATCAGATGTCACTGACATGCGCCAGCAACAAAGACGTGCTTTACACCGAGCGCTAGACACAAATACGCCGAGAAAGGGTTTTAAAATGTGTACGCGAACGCCTGTTACAGTGTAGGCCTATTGATTGATTGATTTATTGCTTAACGTCCACGGTAAACATCTATGGTCATGTCGGGACGGTCAGTTATCCTAACCACACTATTCCTGGGCAGGCTTAGACCTCCTAAGCGGTTAACCAGTACTAAGTGCACATACTTTCGCCAGTAATATAGTGTAGGCCTAAAGCCTGGGCGTAAAGTGCATGAAGAGGGTGGTAAGACATAGCATAGATTGCGAAACTCAGACTATTTGCATGCTTAGAAGAACAGGGAAGACTCTGATCAGTCAGAGATCTGTGCAGTCTGATTTAAGTTTTCACAGTTTGCAAATGCAAGTAATGTTCATTTTCTTGTAATGCGTGTCATTTTCTGGTCAAAATTTGGAAATCAATTTCGGCGCGATACCATCCCTTCATATTTGGGAAATTCATATTGGCGCGGTACTGTAGATGTAGCTAACATGCGTATCTGCAGCAGCCAGTGGCATATCGAATTCCCTTGGCACAAGTCCATAGAAATCGAATTGATGTTATTGATCCAGTTATGTGCTACAATCAAGTCTAAGGCCCATATTCACAAACTAAACTCAAACTCCACCTCGACTCGAACTTCAATGAGGTCGGTTGAAGTGACGCTCGAGGGCGCCTCGAGTGAGTGAAGTTAAAGTATAGATTTGGTATTCACGTTCTCCACTCCACCTCGACTTCGTGGAGGAGACTCCAGCTACACTCCAGTTACACTCACACCATGTAAAATACATCGTAGACCCAGATCAGACCTTCTAAAACGTATAGACTGTAATGATGTCAAATTTGAGACATGCTTGACTTATAGACATTGTAGAACTAGATCGTACTAACTGTTTAATTTGTAAACATATAATTAAATATACCGCAGGAACAATGATTTTCCGCTTGACGTCTGAGCGTCCGTCGGGTTTACGTTTCTGTGTTTACGGAAGCGTCTGTGGTGTAGCGATTAAGCTACCTGCATGCTAAACATCGGTCATGGGTTCGATCTCCAGTATTTTGCTGAAACTTTAATCGAATTCCTATTCTCGTATCACTATTTATTCTTTTGACCCTACCTCCTGGCAGTACTACGTTGTTTATTATTTGGGTATTCTTAGCAGACTCGGCTGCCCCCCTCCCCCCCCCCCCCCCCGCAATTTCCCACGCCCCCACCACCCCTCGCTTCCACTCGTTGTGTACGCTTCCTACATTTTTTCTATTACGGATTTTATCCAAACTTGGCATATATAGTGACAAGGGGAAGATGTGGTTGCTTGTAATGGACAGACTTCGATATTACAATAAATAATTGTAATTTGACGTTTTCATTATTCGTAATTTCTATTTTTTTACCCCCAATATATGATGTATGCTATGGGGGTAATAGTTTTCGGTTGGTCTGTCCGTCCTTTCGTTTGTCCGTCTGTCAGACCGTCTTTACACCACAGGTCTTTGGTTCCGTCCATGGAACTTTCGGATAACATACATGTATTTTCATCGAAGGCTTTTAATTGCTTAAATTTCGGTAACCACAAGTGAAATTCTTCTTGTATAAGGTTACGACGGATGGATGGATGACTTGCGATTTTACGTCCTTTTCAACAGTATTGCAGTTACATCGAGACGATGGGACGGTGACAGTGAAAGGCTGTGTGCAATGGAACCCCGTTTACGGTAGGAAAGATTCTCGCCTCAAGCGGGGCTCGAAGCCGGTCCGGTAGATCAGTAGACCAGCGCTTAACCCACTGAGCTACCCGGGGGGAGGGCTCCTATTAGGTGTATGATACTTGCATACAACTACCTTTGATCCTGAGAGGACTAGAGATAAAATAAAAATAAAATAAAACATAGAACGTAGCCATTTTAAGAAAGTTATTTTTGTATTCTCCTTCTTCTTCTGTGTGTTTGAAACTAATGATATGTTGCAGTTCTTGAATCAAGATCAGTTAGGGTTATGTAGCTAAGGTTGATGTAGAACGTTTATGATGAGCACCCTCTTTTAAAATTGTGTAAAAAATGAATATGAAAATATGAAAATGCTTATGTTAAATCCTAGTACTTTCAAATATTTTTTTTCGTTTGAATACATCCAATCCACGCCTTTCCCCAATCACACCACCTCCACTTCATCGCAAAAGGAGTTTGGTGGTGGGGTAATTTGGTTTTTGATTCATCCGCACGTCTGCTGTCCGCATTTTAGGTTTCTGCTTTTACAGCATTCGTCGGATCGCAATGACATTTGGAAAATACATGTATGTTGATTTGAGACAAGTGAGCCTAAAAAAATAGAGACCCCATAAGGTTTTTTGAAGGAGTTACGACTCGTTAAAGTTCTTGATTTTTATAGATACTGTAGCTTTCTCTTAAAATGTGTAAATAATGTCAGAGTTTGCTTATTAAAAATTATATTGAAGGATATCAATTAACTTGACAGGTTTGGGGGAAGTTGTTTCATTTTTTTTTTGGGGGGGGGGACTGGGAGGGTGAACGGATATCAAAGACAGTATTTCAGTATATATCGAGCTCGGCCTCCCAGAGAGAGGGAGAAGGAAAGGAAGATAGGACAGACACAAGTAAAAAAAAACTCATCCCACACCTGCTGCAAGCATTATCCAGATTTAAAGTATGAACCTCAGATACCCTATCTTTAGCATGAGATACCCCGTAACGTGCAATGCCTACACTGGGTGTCGTGCTATAATTGAGACAGAACGCGGTTTGTCCGACTGTACATGGTTAATATGACACTCGCTAAAGTTCATGAATTATCTCTCCATACAGGCGGACGAATCGTGCTCTTGCTAACACTTGTAGGACGCGCCGACACTGAAAGTTACCAAGCACGGTCACCCGACACGACCCCGTGTGTATGTTGGAGGGGCGAGGGTTTTCTCTCTCTCATAGAGACGACTCAATATAGACTTAATATTTTCTTAACATTATGGCTGACAGAAGATTCAAATTACATATGACATAAGCCAAATCCCTGTCTGTTTGTCTGTGAAACGCAGCACCCTTACTGATAAATATGAATTTGTCACAAACAAAAAAAAAAAAAAAAAAAAAAAAAAGAGAGAGAGAGAAAATATGTTGATAGTGTATTAAACAGAAGTCCTCTGGCCTATAACAACATTTGAGGTAGTCGTGCTGCTTCGAATTGTCAGTGCATAGCCATGAAAACGCTAAAATATTAACAAAACTAAACTCGAGTCGCAGTCGAGGGAGCTTCACCGTTCCTCGACCAAACCTTACTTATTGGAGGTGACTCCAGCTACACTCATGTCTGTGAATACGACTCGACCACACCTCGAGATAATCTTGGACCGTTAGGTAATTATAGCTACTTATCCGGTTAGTTCGAGTCGAGGTGGAGTTTGAGTTTAGTTTGTGAATATGGGCCTAAATCCTTCGGGGCAGTCAGGCGAGGGACGGAAATAATATTAGCGAAATCCGATTACAGTGCAGCGTCGTTCCATTTGTAGGCGTGGAATTCACGTGACCAAGGCGCGGCTGTAAAATTAAACGTCACAAAATAGGCGCGGAATTCACGTGACCGGTGGGAAAAAAATCTAAATTTGCAGAAAATCAAAGGAAAGGAATCTTTATGGCTAATTTGTTGTCGAATGAAAATCACGAAGCGTATCATCTGAAGTTGAGTCCATAATGTTTTAGTTGTCACGCAGGGCTACGAAAAAAAAAAATGAAAATGATAATACTAAGAAGAATAATAATAAACCCCTAAATGAAGAAAAAAAAAAAAAAAAAAAAAAAATCGCAGTGCGTGGAGCTAGATGGAAAATAAAAACACAAAAAAACATTTTAACATTCTCGTATATGTAGTTCCATCGAAAAAACATATGTAAACATTCACATTTACATGTCCCTGTTATATGTACTAACAAACACATGTTTCCAAACTCTGTCTCCAACTGTCAAATTCAAACTTAAAACGGAGTCTTTGTAAATTAGACATACCAAAAACACGATTATCGTGTTCCATTCTGTTTTAACAACAATTTGTCTGTCTGGCGGAACATCTTCACAGCATGTTTTACAAGAAAAATCTTGTTTACACGAAAAACATCTTGTCCAAAATTATTCTACACGGTCAACTCGTCCTCATGGCTGAAAATACGGGCACCATTAATTCACTGCTGTATTGCTGATAATAATTATAATAATTTACCCCAAGCAGAAAGGGTTCATTACACATAATAATACTAATACTAATAATAATGATAATAATAATAATAATAATAATAATAATTTACTTATGCAGAAACGGTTACACATAATAATAATAATTATAACGGTCACAACAACAACAACGACAAAAGACGGTTTCGTAGATATGTACATTTCTTGCGCCATTCATTCTTTACATGTAGAGAAAAAAATTGTTCACGCAGAAAAGGGTCCTTAATAATAATAATAATAATAATAATAATAATAATTTACTTCATGCAGAAAGACTCCGTTACAATTAATAATAATACTTGTCTTCATGCAGAAAGGGTCCATTACACATAATAATGATAATAATAATAATAACAACAGAATAATTGGACTACAACAAAAATTAGTCGTCGCGCGAAAAGAGACCTCAAGTCACAAGCTTATATATGCGAGCACGATTAACATACTTACATCTTAGGCGGGCTCTACTTTGCGAAACGGAACGGAATTCCGTTCCGTTTCGCAAAGTAGAGTCCGCCTACAATTATGCCAGTGGTTATGCCTCAAGCCAGCATGCGCAGAACGAGTGCTAGATAGCTGTATGGATGCATAGATGGATGGATGACTGCGATTTTACGTCCTTTTCGACAGCATGTCAGTCATTACAGGTCGATGGGAGAGTGCAGCGGAACCCCGTTTACGTTTGAAAAGATTCTCGCCTCAGGCGGGGATCGAACCCGGGACCGCTAGATCAGCAGGCCAGCACTTAACCTACTAAGATAGATAGATAACTTCGCTGATCGCATTTTCGACCCTTTCTTGTTGCCGAAACGTTGTGCGAGGGGGGGGGGGGGTGGGGGGGGGGCAGCTAACGTTTGCACCATATGCAAAGGTTTTTTTTTCGCCAGTTTTACAAAGGGGAACAACTTTCATGACTTCCTGTTTGCTTTCTTGGGAGACAAAGCCCTTCCAAAATGGGGTCTATTTGTACTTGTGTAGAAACTTCCCTCTCTTAGAGAAAAAGGAGCAAATTCTTTCCTTTAAGAATTGACCCCCATTGAGACAGGAGGAAAATGAAAGAGACAGAGTTGCTTCCAGTGAAAGTGTACCCCATTACCATTAACTCATTGCATTCTGGGTATTTTTGTCGTCTGCTGAAATTGTCGTCAGCATCAAAAATCAATATTTTGACAATATTGGTCTAACTAACTCTTCTAGGCAGCCTGATCTGGATCCAAACTGTTTGCTCAGATACCCCTAATGGAATGGGTTAACAGATCTCTCTCAGGATTCTGTCCATAAAAAGTAAAATGAATCATATAACCTCAAAATTATAAGCTTCATGCGAGAAACTGCCACTTCTTGTAGCTCAAGAACGTTGACACATGATCGTGTTACTTTTCGTATAAAGCATGTCAAAATGTATTTGTTTTCTTTTCTGTAACAGATGTATTCGAACCCTTCTGTTCATGGATGTCGATTTTTTTTTATTCAAATATTCTGGGCGTGGAAAGCACGTGATCTACAGGCGGGACCAAATTATGTAGGCGTGGAAAGCACGTGATCTAACGCAAAAATTTTGTCTTTTTGTAAATTGAATAAACAAATAAAATGTTTTTATGGTTTGCATACATCTCAAAAAGGAATGTATTACATGTGCTTTTCATTATGGGGGTGTTTAACTTGAAAAAGAAAAGAAAGAAAAAATAAAAATAAAAAAAAACAAGTGTAAAATCTTAAAGATTTACTCCCTTTTTAATAATAACAAAAATGATTTGATGAAATATTTCATGCATTACCTCCGACATGGTCTAACTATACATTTGAGTTAGAGTTTAGATAATAATATTTGATAAAAGTGACTTTAAACTAAAACTAAGATAAATTTTTATACAGTCGCGGACCGCGGTTGAAATCGCATTATGGGACAAAAATAGTTTATTCATACGTCACAATCACGTGCACGAATAAGAAAAATACCTGTACATGATCACATGACACACGTCGTCAAAATCGATATTCTTACAGGCCGTGAGGAAATAGGTAATTTGCATTTTAATCTGAAGATTATTTTTCATTCCACATTTATCGAATAAACTTGCATTTTCTCAAAACTTTTACTGCTAATTATGAGACTATTACATATTGTCTAACGAAATTTTGTTAAAATATTTGTTTCTGAAAACCTGAAATAAACGAGGGAGACAATCTTTAAATAACCACCAGACCCTAATTAAAAAGTTGCAAGGGCGATTGGTTGGTTGGTTGTTTTGGGTTTAACGGCCCTTTGAGACAGTATTTTAGTCTAAATCGGGCCGTCTCCCGGAGAGAGGGAGAAAGCAAAGAGAAATGATAGACAAGAGAAAAAATGTCCAAACAACCCCACCCGCACCCACTGCAAGCACAGTAGGCCCTTGCTCTACTATTATCCAATTTAGCAGGACGCCTCGGCACTGGAAGCTATACCCAGCATCATCGCACCACCCAACCATCCCCTGCAATGGCGATATACTCTCGATATCTCAAAGTCAAAATTCTTCACAAACTACTAATATAAGTAAATTTTCTGGTCACAGAAAATTTACTTTAAGATATCAGGAGTTTGAGATAAGAGGAGCTGAAATGTAAATAAAAATAGGGAATGCGTTCAAACTTTTTTCTTTGAAAGAAGAGGTACTTTTAGATAGAAGTGTTCAAGATATCGAGAGTTAACTGTTAAACAATTTCAAAACATTCAGTTGTCACCGTCACAGGTTACAAGCTCTTGCTAACGATAAAGAATCAGCCCCGGATCCAGGGGGTGGGCTTTGGAGCTTAAGCCCCGCCACCTGGGGCTTTGTGTCCAAATTTATGCAGGAAAATGTAGGTGAAAAGGAGCGCCTGTTGAAGATTTTAGATATTTACAAGATGAGGTGGAAATATATGTTGTGACATTTCATTGGAATCGCCTCGCTGAATGAAATGTCATAACATGTATTTAAAGGTAAGCATGATATTTTCTTGATTTTTCATGGACTGCTCTATATTATTTGGAGCCCTGATTATGGTCTCTTTCTTAGGGCCCCAAGCCCCACCACTCGTCCAGAGAGAGCCCCGCCAGCTGGTTGTGATCTGGATCCGGGCTTGCAGAATGATGCGCATGCAGCATTTTAAAATGACCTGTTCTACAGAATTTCGATGCAGTACAGGAGCAGATTCAGACCACCACGTACTAGTGGGGCTCTGGATAGCTGACGGGGCTGGGCGGTGCCGAGATTTATGTGTGTTTGGGAAGGGGGGGGGGGGGGCTTGAAAATGTAAGACATAATCAGGGATCAATTAGATGAGAATTTCGATATCTTTTTTGCCTTGAAACATATGTTGTTATATCTCATTAGAATTGCCTCGCAGAGGCGATTCTGTTGAGATGTCGCAACATATATTTTAATGTAACCACGTACATGGATATTTTTTTTCAAAACTGTCATTAGATACTCCTTATCATCGGAAGGTCCACATACTGTACATAACACAGAGGCATAGATGACAGAAGCTCCAAAGCCACCCTCCTCGACTCAGGCCTGTAGTATTAAGGTGAATGGGCACACTTGCAGGCAAAGCAACTCTGCCATTTTCTGTGTTGTCTCCTCTCTCAATGGGGGTAAACTCTTTAGTGAAAGAATTAGCTCCCGAAGGAGCCAAGAGGAGCTTTGTCTTTCCTTTATGAGCAGACCCCCTTTTTTTAGTGTTTTTCGTGGTCCAAGGAAGTAATCAAGAAGGCACAAAAGTGGTTCCCATTTGTAAATATGGTAGAAAAATCAGTACACAACAAAACAGAACTAGTGGAAAGATATGAAACTTGGAGTGGTCATTTATGTGAAGAACTGTGCATCAACTCTCGATATCCCGAAGTCGAAGTTCATCCTAAACTACTGATATCTCAAAGTAAATTTTCTGGTCTTAGAAAATTTACTTTTGAGATATTAGTAGTTTGAGGAAAAAGGAGTTGAAAACAAAATTAGAAAATGTGTCCAAACTATATTCTTTGATAATAAAAGGGTGCTTTAAGATATCAGTGTTCAAGATATCGAGCGAGAGTTGACTGTATCATAAAAATGTAGCAAAAGTTATTAATACAGTCAACTCCCGATATCTCGAACACTGATATCTCAAAGTATCTTCTGGTATTAAAGAATAAATTTCCTATTTTCATTTACATTTCAACTCCTGTTATCCCAAACTACTGATATCTCAAAGTAAATTTTCTGGTACCAGAAAATTTACTTTGAGATATCAGTAGTTTTGACTGAAGTTTGACTTTGAGATATCGAGAGTTGACTGTATTAATGTTGTTTTGTTGGTGGTGAGAAGCAACATGAAATAGCAGCTAATAACTAATAAAAGTATGCTTTAAGATCGCATATAAGATATTCCAAAGAGTATTCATATTAACCCTTTTTAGTCTGGATCGAAACCCCTTTTGGGGACATATTCAAACAGTGCAGACCCAGTTCAGAGGCCGCAGAATGCGGCGTCTGGACAGGGTCTAGGAAATTCTATTCAAAATCCAATAAAAATAAAAACAGCCAGCAGGAACCCCTAATACTAGAATGGACTCAACCAAATAAGTGATCAACAAATGTAGTCTTATCATATATGACCAACAAGATCGCAGCCATTGCGTAGATTTAGGGGAGGTAACTACCACACTATCAACAAATGGTCAAAGAATGGACATGATGTAATAGATATATCCATTCTTTTTGAGATGTATCAGTAAATATTTAAGTACTGACTGACAGGGGTACAGGATAATTGACAAGCCCTTTAGGGCGAGACCAATTTTCCGGTATTTCTGACAACTTCAAAGAAAAAGTACTGGCAACTTCAAAGAAAAGTGCTGTCAGCTGTGGATTAAGATTGGGATCCCTCAAACCTTTCAGTCAGTGTGGCAGACGTTTGATTTGGTACAATTGGGCTTAGCCCATCATGAAGACTATATGTTGTGTCCTCTCATTACAGATGATTGGTTGTTTGGGGATAAACGGCCCTTTGAGACAATATTTCAGTCTACATTGAGTGCTTTTTCAGAGGGAGATGGAGATTTGTGAGAGCAGCTCCACCTGCACCTACTGCAATCACAGCATGCCCAGCCCTACTTATGTAACAGTTATACCATGGTTTATCCGCCAGTACGAGGAGACAATCCACGAGCTTTAGCAAGTGGATTATCTCCCATACAGGTATAACTATTTTATACAATCCTTATCAGTGTAGACCTTGCTAAGTACAAAATATTTAGTGTTAGAGTTGGTGTTTTCTGATAAGGGTGGTACAAATAAGATGCCCCAAAGCCGAACTGCTTCATGGCATCTTTGCCTGACCCTACCAGCTGAAACCCATTATCCTGTTTATGTCTGTAGCACAGTGGTCTGTAGAATATTAGCATATTTTTCTGGCTTCAAATGATAACAATTCCTGTTAGTTTAAAAGTCTTTTTATTCAGTAATATAGGTAAGTATTTGCATGAAATACAATACAGCAGAGTATAGGGGATGAATGTAGTGACCGATTATGTATCCTATCAATTCAACTATAAGACGAGTTTTCCCCCTCAACAATGACCCCAAACATCTAAATCAATCCGATGTATGACAGTTCTCCTATAAGATATGGGCCCACTTGTTCAAAACTAACGACACTGTTAGTTAATGAGATGTTAAAATTTCAAACGTTAATATCTCAAATATGCCAATATTTTTTGTTGAAAAACAGTGAGAAGCTTTTGCATTGCAAAAGCTTCTCATTGTTTTTCAACAAAAAATATCAGTGTATTTTGCTATAAAGTCATAAAACACTTAACCAGTTGACCTCTTAACGAGCTCGTTAGGCTAACAATGCTTTGAACAACTGGGTCCAGGTTTTCTCTTCTGAAACAAGCTCAAAAATCTAAATCTGTCTTAGACAGATCTAGATTTTTGGAGTTGTTCTGGAGGACGATAAAAAATGTCTTATAACTGAAAAGAAATGAGCCGCGACACGACAAAACCAACAATGTGGTTGTGCGCCCAGCGCAGACTCAGATCAGCCTGGGCATCCGCCCAGTCTGATCAGAGTCTTCGCTGTCCGCATGGAGGTAGCTTAGAACCTTAGCTACCATTTGAGCACTTAACAAAGTCTGATCAAACTGGGTGGATGCCCAGGCTGATCTGAGTCTGCGCTCGGCGCACAGCCACATTGTTGGTTTTGTCGTGTCGCGGCTCATATGGTAGTCCATTCCAATTGTCTTAGCACACAGTGGTCATTTTAAAATACTGATGAATGAATGAAAAACAGGGCAAACAAGAATCAGACTCTGGGCCTGTACACTAAATACCATCTTTGCAAGCCAAGGGTACTAAGCCCACTTTGTTCCTTATGTACCCTTGGCTGACGGCCTCTTCGCAAGTCTGATTTCCCCCAGCACTGCCGCTTGGCTGCAGTGGGTTGTTCCCCTTGGCATGTGTTATTTTTAGACCAGTCAGAAGATCCGTTGCAAAACACAGTTGTACCACAACTTCGCACAACTGTTAAAAAAACACTGATCTAGACCACTGCCTCTGTTTTGGTAATTATTCAGTGAAAATGATTTTTTCTATTGTCTGTTATGCGAAAAATTTTTGGTTACAGATAATTTGATTGGATGTGATGGAAGTTGCTCGCATCCAATAAAATGGCGCAGTGGAAAATACAATTTATGAATAAGGCCTTTGGCCAAGGGTACATGGTAAGGAACAATGTAGACTTAGTGCCCTTGCCTTGAAGGATGACTCTACTTTTGGAGTCAGTTCTTTCCTTTAAACCTAAAGGGTTGATCCCCATTCAAATGGGAACAAAAAATAAGAATACCTTTGAACCAGTACTAGTCCATCAGTTGAGGGGCCATTTGTAGAAAATTATTAAACTGGCTCTTTTGGGCAGCCTCACTAAGTCTATACAGCATTTTTAGTGGCCCAGTCTTGGTCTACACTGTTTTAAAAAGTTGCCTGTTCCTCTTCAGTACTTTAAAGTTAAAACAAAGACTCATTTTAATATGGGTAAAAGCAATATTTTCTTTTTTTAAAAGATCTCTGATGTTGTTTATCTTAATTTTTCTGAGTACATGTAGTAAAATAATAAAATAATAATTATGAGCCGCGACACAACAAAACCAACAATGTGGTTGTGTGCCCAGCACAGACTCAGATCAGCCTGGGCATCCGCCCAGTCTGACCAGAGTCTTCGCTGTCCGCAGGGAGCTAGCTTAGACCTGTTGGTTTCCTCGTGTCGCGGCTCATATATATTTTCATTAAGGTGGGATGTACATAAAGCATGGGGCCATAAATGAAATGCATCTCTTAGGACGTATCATCACTGTACCTATGGTAAATTTACTTGGAGATAGTATAATGATACATAACTGCATATTCCTGTCAATCGTCACAGTCTCTCAGACAATAAAAGTTTTGTAAGCAAACAGTCAAACCTATGTAAAACAAGCAACGGCAAAGAAATTCTTGCAAAGTAATTCTCATATTAGATATCAGGTTTCACCAAAAACCAATAACCCTACATTAGGCTGTGGGATTCTGATCTTTAATACAGTTTAGGTCTATTTTTACGTTCTCGAAGTATTCCATCACTGATTTTGATAATCTTCACATGGTATACTCCTTGAAGCAACGATGTCTCTCTTTTCCTCGATGTTTCCAGGATGACCTGTTTGGATTTTCTACGATTTCCTACCACAAAATTTCCCCCGTTTTCCTGTGATATTCCACAGGTAAACTTTTGTGGGATTTCTGATGGAAAATTAGCTTTTCCATGATGCTGGGAACCAGGTACAACTCTGTATGTATGTCTCCTGGTTCCCTTCATCCTTTGCTTTTAACTGTGATCTTCCACTTGTTGACGAATTCTGATATGTTCTCAACAGCAACTCCTGAAATACGAGGAAAATTATCTATCATATGACGGCCCATCTGCAATTGTTATAACGACATTAAAAAAAGATAGTCCACTAGTGGATGAAATATGCATATCACCTGGATTCACTGCAGCAAGCAATTAAATTCTACGCCCCAAAGATATGCCAAAACTTCTGGTATTTAAGGAACTTGCAACACGTCACAATAAACTCACGAGAATGACACCTTTATAGATTGTCACAGCGAACTGATTTAGCATTGAATTTTTCATACATGTATTTCTATTCTTTGTTTAAACTGTTTTTATATGACTATTTAGGCAGACGTATCACACATTCATCAACTCATGAATAAGTCATACTTAGCTAGTTCAGAAAATCATGACTAACGGTAAAAATTCTAAAACCTGGGAAACCTTAAATAATTACTGTTATTGTCCAAACAAGACCTGTCAGCGGGACAGAATAGCTCACCTGACAGTGCCTTGCCCATCACCTAAAAAACTTTAACATTTTGCTAACGCCGCAGCCAACTCCGGGGGTAGTGCAATAGCTCTTCCTGAACTTCATTCAGGCCAGCTAAAAAAACGGGACAGTCTGGTTTCACAGTGCAGTAATGCATCCAAAAGATGCAGATGGAATGGCAAACAGTGTAGATGCTGATCAGACTGCTCCTTCTGGAGCTGTCTAATCTCGGTCTGCAATGTTTTCTCAGACCTATCTGTCCCAATACTTCAAATTTTACGGTACACTAAATGTTTTGGAATACTATTTCATTGAGGCAAGTTAAACAACATCCCAGAAAGCACGTCTGTGTTAAAAGATACAAAAAATATGTTTCATCCGAACAATTCTGGAATATAATTCTAGCTTTGTACCTTCTTGTTGGCTGTTGCCAAGGGCCTGCTTCACCAGTGGATGTTTGTTAGCAGTGAAGTCACAGGTAGTCAGTATGGAAATCACACTCCCTGCACCAAAGTCGCCGCCTTGTCGGGATAGATACAAGGCACAGTTCAATATCTCTAAGATACACCTGGTAAAATAAGGATCAATATAATGTAGAGTTAGCAAAGCAAATGATCTGTGATAGTTTTAATGGGAATGGTAACAGTTAGGGAAGCAACTCTGCAAGTATATTTTTTGACTCCCTTCTTAATGGGATAAACTTGTATAGGAAACAAGACCTGTCACAGGGACAGGATAGCTGACAGCGCCTAGCCCATCACATAAAAAACTTTAACGTAAAACATTAACATTTTGCTAACGCCGCCACCGCCGCCGACACCAACGCCGCCGCCGCCGCCAACGCCGACGGCAGGGGTAGCGCAATAGCTCTGAACTTTGTTCAGGCGAGCTAAAAATTGGTTTTGACTCCCTTCTCGATAGGGATAAACTCTTGAAGGAAAATATGTGCTCCCATAGGAGTACATTTCAAAAGGACTTATTAAATTTTTCACGAGAAGTAAACAAGACGTCACATAAATTGTTTTCCTCTTGAGAAAAACTTTCATGTAAATTAGCTTAAAGACAACAGACCAAACAGACTGGCAGAGGGATGAATAGATGGAAAGGCAAATACTACATACCCCTCAACATAATACCATGTCAGGGGTATATGAATAAAACACACAGATATTTTGAGTGTGTGCCCAAGTTTTTGTGTTCTCAATAGTAGTTTTCCTGGAACAGCTCAAAGAAAATGACTGTGATTTTTAAAATTTCACCCCTTTACATGTAGTGCAAATCAACCCTTCCAGTTTGAACTTGGACATGTCCACTATTAGCAAACAGGGCCCCATTGTTCAAAGCATTATTAGCTGAATTAAGTCATTAGTTAAATCTTCTATTACACATAAAATCAAAGGTACTAATATTTTTGGCTAAAAAAATGTGCTGAGCTTTTGCACTGCAAAAGCTTCGCACAGTTTTCAGCAAAAAATGATTATGTTTTTGCATATAAGACATTTAAAAATTTATCATCTCTTTAACTAACTGCATTGTTATTTTTGAATAACCGGGCCCATTTTTCGACAAGAAAACTATCTCAGATACACTTGCATCCAAAGTAGATCCAGATGATATGGTTACAATGACTCTCATCAGAGCTCTAGATAAGAGGGAGTATTTGATTATAATTAAGGATAATTTTTCCTATTTCTCATCGAAACCATATGTTGTGACCCCTCATCTGAACCGTCTCTTTGAGACGGTTCAGATGAGGGGTCACAACATATATTTTTATGCAGAATTAACAAAAATTATCCCTAATTATCACCAAATACTCCCTCTTATCTAGAGCTCTGTCTCATTACTGTAAGAGATTTTTTACCCTTACCAAGCATCTCTGTTTTTCTTCTTCAACTGTCTGTGAGGTGATGTCTGAAGTTTCTCACTACTCTTCTGGGCTCGGATATATCTTGATGGAAAGAATATCGAATCTTGGTTATAAGACACTGTTTAATTTCCCTTCCAAAACAACCCCATAGATCTAGAGCCATCTCAAAACAAGCTCAAAGATCTAGATCCATATTGTGAAATGGTTCTAGATCAACTTCCAAAACAAGCTCAAGCATCATGATCCAAAACAAGCTCACAGATCTAGATCTATCTTGTAAGATGGATCTAGATATTTGAGATTTTGTTTTGAAGAGAAAAACCCATGTTAGAGCTGAATTACATAAAACTCATTGACATATCTGCTGTAATTTTTGAAGGGTAAATTCATGTTTTATAACTGAATAGATAGGGTAAGCCATACAATGCATCCAAGATCATTCTTACACAGACAGGCAGTCTTGTCTAACATCATGTTCAAATGGAACAAAATCCAGTTTTAATCATGAAATTCTCATGCTGTACCAACATTGTTTTAGGCTTGCTTAATCACATTCCAGGTCGCAACTTATTTCCATGACAATATATTGCCACCCTAAGCAAGGTTGGCAAAAAGGCGGGAAATACTCAAATTTCCCAGGACAGTGGGAAATACTGGTAATTCCTGGGAATTACTGGTAATTCCCGGGAATTACTGGGAAATTGGTCTCTCTCCACCTACAAAGTTTTAACTATGTTTTAAAACAACCATAAAACTATATATTCAGAGCAAAAAGTAAGGAAACATCCCTTTATTTAAATATCAAACAAAGGTACAGATAAAATATTGTCGATCTGCAATTGTTTTCTTATACGAACTGTCCAAAGATGAGTCTGCACGATTGTACAGTTGTCAGTAAATACTGAGATTAAAAGTACCTACAGTAATTGTCACTTGCCAGTTGAATCAAGACAATTAAATTATTTTTCACACCTCCAGTAGTGTTTGGTCATTTATACTTACAATAGGAAGCATAGTTGATCAATGAAAAATTGATATTCTCTTGAGAAGCCTTTGGGAAAAAAGACATTACAGGACTTCATCAGGTAACCTTTGGACTACAATGTCCACACATCATTGTTTAATTGATCAGGTCATTCAGGTGACAAACTCAGGGATACATACAAGAAACTGGAGTATGGTACACACTTTTTTTGTGAAGTAGTTGTGAATCTATGCCCAGCTTTGAAGACCTGCACAGGGTTCTGTCAAGTTTTGGTATGATCAAACTTAAGAACAGATTATGTTAGCCTGAAAAAAGTCTTCAGCAGTGATAAACCAGCAAGGGCCAACCTAGAGTGAGAAGCGAGAGAAATTGTCTCCTAAACCTGACTGACTTCTCCCTATTTTGAGCTGATTGAGAAATCAAAAATCAAAATGTATAAAACATACAAAGAAAATCTAACATTTGAAATAAAACTTCTCCCTGAAATTCAGAAAATATCAAAAAACTCCTTGTCTGAGAACCCTAGGCTTACTCCTGAACCAGACGAAAATCTTTGAGTAAGGGAACCAGACGAAAATCTTTGAGTAAGGCTGCAACTCAGTTTTAAATTAGTATATACAGTTGTATGAGAACCAAATGGTAAAAAGATCTTGTGTTTACAAATACAGTGTTGAAACACCACTGTAAGAGACTTTACTGTATGTTATTTTTGTAAATAAGAATTTTAAAAGCAATTTTCTCTCAAATTATAGCCTTTGACACAACCAAGAATCATCTGCTGTGTCCTCTGGCATGGATCAGTACTGGAATTTACAACCTTATTCCCATGATATGCATACAAATGATAAGAAATATGTAATATCAACTTAAATTTAAAGAAATATGAAAGAAAATTTTAAGAAAAACAGCTCTAAAATTTCATATTTCCCAGTATTTCCCACTTTGGCCAAATTTGGAGTATTTCCCTGGACGGTAATTACCATTGGGAATTCCAGCCACCGGTATTTCCCGGCCGACCTTGACACTAAGAATAGCACTTTTGTTACTCAATTTACTTACTTAACAAAAGTTTATGTCACTACAGCTAAATCTCTGTTGAGATGGACAACGATCAAGTTGCAATGCATGCTACAGACTTTGGCCAGGTGAGCTAATAAATATTCAAAACAGGTTTTACGTATTCGTTACAGTTTTAAATAGCACCTTGCATGAGTATTCATGTAGCAATCATGCATACATAAAATATATTCTGAAAGGGTTATGGGAGCTTTTTTTCTCCAATAGGGAGAATCATGAAATAAAGAAGAAACTTGAGATGCACTGATAAAGTGGACATACTGTAGTTTAAACCTTGCTAGTCAGACTGATATTGTTTTTTTAGTGATTTTTTATTTTCTCACTCCCAAATATGAAGATATCACATGTATATGAATGCAGCCAGTACCTGTTTCCTTTTCTAAACTCTGACTCCAGCCATCTAATAGCCTCCCTTGCTCCAGAACTCTCCTTCTTTTGAAAGTCTAATGTGTCTATCACTGCAAAATATAACAATTTACAGTTTATAAATGAGCCACGATAGGACAAAACCAACAAAGTGGCATGTGCACCAGGCAAAGACTCAGATCAGTCTGGGCATCTGCCCAGTCTGATCAGAGTCTTCACTGTCTGCATGGAGCTAGCTTAGACCTTTAGCTACCCTTTTAGCACACAGCAAAGACTGATCAGATTGGGTGGCTGCCAACTTTTGATCATTGGGTCGTGGGTTTGAGGTCCGCTGCAGGGGAGACTCGAAAGATCTGTCGGAACCTAAATGGCGCTTCACCACATAGGCTCTTCATAGTATAATACATCCATTGTCCTGCTATGACTAAAATATTGTTGAGAAGGATATAAAACTGCTAAGTCACTCACCCATGCTTCATAAATACACTTGCCCTTTGAACATCATTTCAGGCTTGCTTATTTGCAATCGGGGCCGTAACTTGTTTACACGACATTATCTGACGTTACATAGCTGCCCTGGAACAAGCATTGTTGTTTTAATTTTTGTTGGCATCAAAGCCATTCTGTTTTTTTTATAGAATGATGTCATGATATACAAAGCACTATGAACGATAATTTTCCAACAGCCATCATACATCTTTGTTTCATTGCATTTACATTTGCCGGGTCCCTCGGAAGAAGTTTCAACATTCGACTGAAGCCTTATGTTCAAACAACTTCCTGTGGATCCAGCAGATCTTAATGCATGATTAAACATCTTCTATTCTATTCTATTCCATAAAATTACAAGGTTTTTGGGGCACCACAGGTGACTTCGAAATGATCCCTTTCCACCTTGTCCTGCATCTCATCTCATCTCGTCTCATCTCATCTCAATCTAAATCTCATCTCATCTCATCTATTGCTTCATATTTTTCATTTCACAGTGTCCTACAGAATCATCTTTGCTAAACCAGAAAACCTTGAGACATGGCCAAACCACCTTAGTTTCTGTTCCTGACTATGGTCAGGAGTTCATCATATTCTCCAGTAGCTGTTTGGCTCTTTCTGCTGACCTCCTCACTGGTTATATGGTCCTTGTACGAAATGTTTAACATAGGGATCATACATGTTTATTGTACTAAATGTTTAACATAGGATCATACATGTTTGTTGTATGAAATGTTTAACATAGGATCATACATGTTTGTTGTATGAAATGTTAAACATAGAAATCATACATGTTTATTGTAGGAAATGCTTAACATAGGAATCATACATGTTTACTGTATGAAATTTTAACATAGGGATGATACATGTTTATTGTACGAAATGTTTAATATAGGGATCATACATGTTTATTGTACAAAATGTTTAAAATAGGGATCATACATGTTTATTGTACAAAATGTTTAACATTTCGTATAATAAACATGTATGATCTCAATAATCTCCATGTGGGACTGGAATTGCACATTTTCTAGGAGTTGTAATTAATTTAGTCTAAAATTGAGCCCCGACAAGACAAAGCTAACAAAGTGACATATGCTCCCAGAGCGGACTCAGATCTGCCTGGGCATCCACCTAGTGTGATCTGAGTCTAGACTTTTGGCATGGAAGGTAGCTTAGACTCTTAGCTACCCTTTAAGCCCTCATGGAAGACTCTGATCAGACTGGGCGCACATGCCATTTTGTTGGTTTTGTCATGTCATGGCTCATCTTTTAAAAGCTGATTTTTACCATCTGGACATTTACCAAAATTGCTACAGGAATGGCAAATAGTGTACCATGTAATCAGACTGAACCTTGAGCAGCAGTCTGATCAGGGTCTTGAATTTTTGCTCAATCAGTTCTGTGCAAATAATAAAGGTCATTATTGTAGATTGTAAAATACTGTTCCGTTACATCAATATGAACTCTTTGACATCAACATGAACTCTATGACATCCATATGAACTCTTTGTTGTTGTGATAACAGATCTATGACATCATTGGTATTGAATCATGGCAAGCAGTGTATGCCATGCTCTCCCAGTTTTTTCATTGACATCACAAACTGATATTCTTTTAATAGAAACTTCAGATTTTCTGAAACGAACAATTTTTCTCAAGTCATTTAATTCCATTTATCATATGATGTCGCTGTTATTCAGTGGATAACTTCGTGTCATAAAAATTGTATGTCCACATGTGTAATTACACTTTGGCACGTACACCTAACTTCATTGACAATGTCTATGTCAACAATGCGCTTTCTTACTGAAACAATGTTCAGTTTGAAGGCGTTAAAATCCCATTTAAAGGGTCATATGACAAACAGAATCTTACACTTGTGGTCCTTTCATCGTTTCATAAATATACCAGAACCAACTTCTAACCGACCACTAAATTATATATCTTTTTCTGCAAAACAGAAAGGACTATTGAAAATATATTTCCATCTTTAATTAAACTGATATATTGGTAAAATAAATCAGGTGACACTTAAATAGAAACCATATCAGTTTACCATTAAATTAGTGAAAGACATGGGTACCCCTGTTTCCGAAATTCGCAATATTTCAGCGGTTTGTCATGATTCGGACAGAACCACATTTCGGAACCTAATCAGCATATGTTTATCACTGGTGCGAACATTCAGAAAATGACTATTTGAACCTGAGAATGCATCGTCAAGCATCCTTCTTAAACATAATTTAAAATTTCAGTCAAAATTTCAGAACCTTCATCACCACAGTCCTAATCCTTACGAAGTTTGAAAATGGGGGTACGCGTGAATCCTCTGCTGCCAGGAAAAAGGAAGTAATGATATAGATCTTAAATTTTCAAAACCTTTGCATGACTAATTAGGTTTACTAACTATAAGAAAATTATGTCCAGATACCATCCACTAATCTCTCTGTTCAAGACAAAGCAAGTGGTCGGTTAGAAGTTGTGCTTAGTATATCATATCAAATGACCACTCCAGTAAGATCCTTTATGTTAAGACTGATTTACATATCGGGAGTACTCTTTCAGAGAGAAAGCCAGAGCTCTAGATAAGAGGGAGTATTTGATGATAATTAAGGATAATTTTTCTTATTTCTCATCGAAACCATATGTTGTGGCCACTCATCTGAACCGTCTCATAGAGACGGTTCAGATGAGGGGTCACAACATATGTTTTTACGCTGTATTAACAAAAATTATCACTAATTATCACCAAATACTCCCTCTTATCTAGAGCTCTGAAAGCCCTGACTTATAGCGGAATAAGTATGGTACGCACCAGCTAGAGGAATCACAATGATACTCCTATTACTCTGAGCAAGTTGACGAATCAGCGGCAGGGTCGTACAGAGGCTTGACGTGTCTGGGATGAGGTATGGAGGAAACGGCACCTGATCTGTGTTAGACAGGCTGCCTTCCAGCTGACTAACTTCTGCCTGAAATAGAATGAACAAAAATCAGGTTTACAGACAGTGACAAGATGGAACACAGTCTTGAAGTCTCTGCAATGAGGAATACAGGAAATGGCACTTGATCTATGTTAAAGACCCTGCAAGCTATTCAATTTGGCTTTTTTGACTTTTTGTCAGTGCTATACTGTTCTATATCCATTTTCAGTGAACCAATGAAATGAAAGTATTAAGAAATATCTGATCACATGACTTCTGATGTCACATGATCAAATCCTTTTATGCCATTGGTTCAGTACCATTGTTTAGTGATCATCAGAGAATGAGGAGACAGATAGTGGAGAAAAGAAAAATAGTTCAATTTACATCACAAAAGAAAGCAATAGGAATCCACGTATTTGGATAGTGTATGTATATTTAAATTAGAACTATAAAACGCTGCATTGCTGATTATGTAATCTAGGTAATGATTTTGTTCTATCTCCAACATGCTAATTTTTTGAAACAAATTGTTCTATGTCAAAACTGATAAGTCCATTTTTCTCCTAAATAAACTGGTTTTGAACTGTAATTTTTGAAACTTAACATGTTTTGAATTATTTGCATGATTTGCATTTTTTTTATTCATATGGTTTTTTTTCTGAAATAAATTAAGGGCTGCAAAATCTGAACTGCATTTTCTCAGCTTTCCAGAAAACACAGGGTATAATCGATTCGGCTAATTTTCGCTTCCTGCAGAGACTGTACATCAAATTTGGCTTCCGCCGAGACTGTCCGCAATCTTTGCTTCCTGCCGAGACTTCTGTACATGATAAATGGCTTCCTGCAGAGACTGTCCGCGTGATTCTGCTTCCTGCCGAGGCTCTCGGCAGGAAGCAGAGTCACGCGGACAGTCTCGGCAGGAAGCCATTTTACGAGGACAGTCGTCTCTGCAGGAAGCAAGAGTTCGCGGACAGTCTCGGCGGAAGCCAAATATGACGGACAGTCTCTGCAGGAAGCGAAAATTGGCGGAATCCATTATACCCTGTGGAAAATGAACATAGAACATTATAGCATTCAGTCGATGTTTTGCCCAATCTATATAATATTGATAATTCAAAGACCAGAGGGCAAACACTGTGGATATCTGGATCTATGCTGCTTGCAAATTCAACTATATTTGTTTTTCGCACTTTAAGTGTTAAACATCATTTCTGATTACAACAGATTCCACCTGGAAGAAATGCCAGCAAAAAATGTAACATGTTTTTTGTTTGGAACCACTCCTACAGATAAGCATGTAATCAGTCAGGTGAGATTATGTTTGAGGAGCTAGTATAATTATGATACAATTAACACACCCTTAAAAAAAATGTCAGAATTTCTTAGGGCATTTAGAGCCTAAAATTTAAACTGATGCCATGTAATTCAGGGGCGTAGTTACCTGCCGTACCAAAAATATACCAATTAACAGATATGCAATGCCCCCACCCTCTCCCCAACCCAAAACAGGGCACTGCCATGAATCTGCTGGGGGCCAAGGCAGCCCCCAGACCCCCTCACCTATGGCCCTACCAATTCAAAAGAAGTAGCTACACCCCTGAAACAGATTTCTGCAGCCAGCATGTCAAACCCACTGCCCCATAGATGAAAGTGGAAAGGTTAAGATGGACTCTTCTTTAACCATAACCTTGGTTTTATGGTCCTTCTATGCAAGTCAAGGTATGCCTATACAAAGACAAACAGATGGACAGACAGACAGATGCACAAATGCTCCAAAACCAAAGGGAGCCCTGGTAGCTCAGTAGGTTAAGTGCTGGCCTGCTAATATAGCGGTCCCAAGTTTGAGGCCCACAGGAGGCGGGAATCTTTCCAACCCTAAAAAGGGTTCCATTGCATACAGCCTTTCATTATCACCTTCCCACTGTTCTGATATGACTGAAATATTGTTGAAAAGGATGCAAAATCAAGTCATCCATCATCCATATGTGTGTGTGACAGCAAACAGATGGACAGACACAATACAGGGAACAGGTGATTACATCTCTTGACAGATCAAGTACTCGATATCTCAAAGTTCTTTCCAAACTACTGATATCTGAAAGTAAATTTACTTTGAGATATGGGTAGTTTGAGATAACAGGAGTTGAAATGTAAAAAGAAATAGGAAACAAGTCCTAACTATATATTCTTTGACATAAGAATTACTTTGAGATATCAGTGTTCGAGATGCCGAGAGTTGACTGTAGATTAGGTACTTTTTCATGCCACGCCACTGATACATGGTTTTGTTCCCCCCGATTTTGATTATGATTGTACCATATTCCTTCCAATAAATGTCTCCTCTCTTATAAACACACCTTCAAAATTTCTGTTGAAAAGTGGCCAACTACCATCAAGATTGGCTCCATATAATAAAAATTTGTTATCTACTGACCAAATTTTATCCAAAGAGTGCCATCAATATGATATATGAATTGCAACACCCCAAGATAGTTTATTAGACACCCCAAGATTGTTTATTAGAAGAGAATCAGTATTACCTGCAGTCTTAACTGTGCCATATCTCTCATCAACTGGTTCCTACGGCTCTCAGCATCAGCCTGAAAATATACAAACACAGGGTACCAGCTTGTAAATAACCCCTTTGACATCAATCATGCATAGACAGGTGACTCAGCATTTTGCAGCCCTTTCAACAGTATTTCAGTCATGTCATGCTGAAATGGGAATGAGTGACTGATACTGAAATCCCAACACATACCAGAATCAAACTCACAACCTCTTGATCACAACCCTTCCAGCCAATATGACGACTTTTAGCTTGCAAATCAATACTGCTGAAAATAACAAGACCTGTCGCCAGGCAGGATAGCTCGCCTGAACCTGTGCTTGTCCACCTTCAAGTGCTAGTATTTGTTTCTTATGGGTGGGGATGGTACTGAATAAAATTTTCAACTTATATCTATCGTTTAGAAGCTATGAGATTTCAAAGACTTTGACATAAACTTTAACATAAAATTTCTCTAAGTCCGTGACCTTGACCTATTGGTCATGTCCAGGGGTGGGGATGCGGTTGAATAAAATTTTTAACAAATATCTATCATCAAAAATACAAATGAAATCAATAAAAGGGTTTAGAAACTATGAGATCTTAAAAAACTTTAACATAAAATTGCCAAGTCCGTGACCTTGACCTGTAGGTCATGTCCAGGGGTAGGGATGCCGTTGATAAAATATCCAACCAATATCTATCATCAAACCAAATAAAATTCAAAAAGATCAAATGGATTAGAAACTATGACATACCTGAACAAAACTTTAATATAAACTTTAACATAAAATTGCAAAGTCTGTGACCTTGACCTATAGGTCATGCCCAGGGGTGGGGATGTGGCTGAACAAAATTTCCAACCAATACCTATCATCAAACCAAATATAATTCAAATCGATTAAAGGGTTTAGAAACTCTGAGATCTTAAAAACTTCAACATAAACTTTTAACATGAAATGTTTAAGTCCATGACCTTGACCTATAGGTCATGTGCAGGGGTGGGGATGCTGTAGAATAAAATTTAAGACCAATATCTATTATCATACCAAATATAATTCAAACTGATTCAAGGGTTTAGAAAACACGACATCTTAAAAACTTTAACGTAAAACTTTAACATGAAATTTCTAAGTTTGTGACCTTGACCTATAGGTCATGTCTGGGGGGTGGGGATGGTGCTAAAAAAATTTAGGACCACTATCTATTATCATACCAAATATAATTCAAATTGATCAAAGGGTTTAGAAACTATAAGATCTTAAAACTTTTAACGTAATGCCGCCACCGCCGCGCACCGCCGACGCCGGGGGTAGTGCAATAGCTCTTCCTGAACTTTGTTCAGGAGAGCTAAAAATGCAACATTTTACATATGCATAGATTTTTTTCAATGAACATGCAGGCCTACATCTACATGATTTTAAGATTTATGGGTACTCTTCCATGTTTCCCCCCATTTTTACAAAGGGGAACAACTGTTAGAACTTACTGTTTGCTTTCCTCGAGGATAAAGCCCTTCAAAAACGGGATCCGCTTCTACAGAGTCAACTCTTAAAGGTAAGAATTCTTTCCTTTAAGAGTTGAACCTATTGAGAAAGGAGGCAAAAATGAAAATGGAAGAGTTGCTCCTCCTGAAAGTGTACCTATTCTACCTATTCATCACCGGTATTCATCCTCAATAACAGGAGATGTCAGCTGACAGTGTACTTCCCCATCACAATGTAAACATTCATATTTAGGAGAGACTGACTCTTATGCCACCTGCGTGTGGCCTGACACACAAAGTTTTGTTTTATCCTGTTCTGACAATGGATACTGCTTGTTTTTTGTTCATCTACAATAAAAACATCCAAAGCAAAATCATGGAGGTACCCTGAGCTGCAAGATTTGTATTAACATTTGTGTACAATGATCCAGTTAAAGCAGAAAAAATATATTTTGAAAGTAGAACAAATATTTATTATATTTATCTTGGCATGGGCTGGTACAGTACTAAACAATCAGGATTAATTTCTAGGATAATGGCATTTCCATCCATAATACAGACCTCCAATTTCATTGCAGAAACCACAGCTCTTGATAACCTAAAATTTTGGGGATAAGGCCGTTGTAAAACATAACAAGACCTGTCTGCGTACATGATAGCTCACCTGATGGGGCCTTGCCCATCACATAAGAAATTTTAACGTAAAACGTTAACATTTTGCTAACACTGACGCCGTCCCCAACGCTGACACCAACACCTATGCCAACGCTGATGCCAACGCCGGGGGTAGTGCAATAGCTCTTCCTGAACTTTGTTCAGGTGAGCTGAAAATACTGTAGAATTATATATACAGTATTGTCACAGAATAATGGCGTTATTATTTAATCTTGACAACAATTTATGCCCCCCACCCCACTCCTCCAGTGATGGTGCCAATGCCACCCGAAAAGTAATATATAATACAATTGTCATTCTTAATTTCTGGCCCCTGCATGCACTGGGAAGACGATACAAGAATTCTCTGGGACTCTGTGTCTTGCCTGTCTGTGCAAGCTGTCAAAAAGGGAGCCCCTTTACTACCGTACTTACAGTGCTAAACCAGAAAACTTGACAAAAGTTCACGCCACCACATACATGGCAGCCGGAAAAGCAACATCTGCGCATTGCTTTTTGGCTTAACACTTTAAGCACCACAGACCAAAATAGCTCAAATTGCAAACAGCGTAGATCTTGATGAGGTTGCTCATTATGAGCCACCTCATCTCGATCTACACTGTTTGCCCTCTAGTCTCTGAATTCTAAATATGATATCAGCTGGGATGAAAAATTCATTAAATTTTTGCAAACACACATTTTGTCGTCTGCTTTTTGGTGCTAACTTTAGAATGAAGGATTAATTGCAAGGGAGACAAAAATGGGATCTCAGTGAGGTATTTCTAATGAGATCTCACTTCGTATGATTGATGTCATGTTAAAAGGGACCTTACCCCATGTTTTGTCTATAAATACTAAAATCAGTCTGGGTGAGGTTTCACTCCATAGTATTCGTAGATTCTACAGATTTTTGAAAGGAGAGACTCTGCTCAGACTGCACGGATGTGCAGGCTAATCTGAGTCTTCCTTTTTTGCACATACCATAAGGTATATTTTCCTGTGACACCAATCATACTTTTATGGAGAAATAGAATTTTCCTCACTGGGCCCCAAAATTTCGATTCATCTGATGCTCCAAGAAACCCTCCAAAAATGCTTCCTTCATTAGCAGCTGCAGGTTATCTTGGACTATTTTAGGAAGCCACAATTGTATAATGCAGTAATTAACATCCCTCTCAACCTAAGCTTCCGAACATTTCAGTCAATTTCCATTTTCTGGGATTCTGCCTGATAACCTAAACAGCAGGTAGGAGATTCCTCCTAAATTCCTCCGATTCAAGTCTAATAACATACAGTTTTCTTTTCTAATCACATTCATTTTCCTTCCAACATTTCCCCAATTTTGCCAAATTAGTTGAAACACTAACAAGTGATTACAATTTCATGCATATGTATTCTATAAGACAAATTATACGTTATACTCCACTATAAGACATGAGGAAGTCACCTCTTGGAATATTCTTTACCGAAGGCATATACATATATTTGAAAAGATTTAACCAATTGCATTCTGGGTATTTTTTGTGGTCTGCTGAAATTTTTGTCTGCATCAAAAATCAAGAATATTTTGACAATATTGGTTTAACTAAAACTGTAGAAATAATGTCTAGACAGCAAACAGTTTGGATCTCAGATCAGGCCCCACGTTGTTTGTGGGGCCTGATCAAGATCCAAACTGTTTGTGCATCTAAAGAGTTATCTCCCATGGAATGGGTTAATAAGGGATGAGAGATAACTCAGTTTTAAGATAGTATGAGAATGAAGTGGCACATTCTTGATTCTGTCAATTATAAATAAATGGCACAACAAAAACAGCCCCAATTCACAGTTCCAAAAACCACGCCTACTTTAAACAGGTATACATCCTTCCATTAACTGTAAGGTAAAATCACGGACTTATGTGAGACATTGAACACGTGCGATTTTGTTTGAGAGACTTTGCCACATGCTAAGTTGTTGCATAATGGCCAGGTATACACTATCAGGAGACTCTTGAGAGACATTCTGGGTGTGGCTTGGAACTGTGTATTCCTTGTTTCTGTGTTACATAATAAGCATGCCTCAGTTTTACTATGAAATGAAAATAAATGTCAAAACAACTGGAAACCAGTTGTTTTGACATTTGTTCTCATTTCATAGTAAAAGTCAATGTCGTCTGAACCATCTGCACTGTAACAAAAGGAAGACTGTGATCAGTTAGTGATCCGTGCAGCTACCTTCAATGTCCTCACAGCCATGGACCAATGGCACCTTTTCTCATGGACATACCAGGGCCTTGCTCGATTGGGCTGTGCTCACAGTCGGGATTTTTGGAACATCAATCAAGTGCTCTGGAACTGTGTCCTGACACGGTGCGCACGGTTCCAAATGAGAAGGCGGTGTAGACAGATCAAATAGTCAAAACAAAATGGCGCACAAGCAGACGAAACAGGAAAATATATAAAGAAAATGTAGCTCTAAGCTTGCTTAATGAAATTTGAAAATTTCAGATTGCATCACCCAAAATGTCGTCAAATAGAAGAGAATGTGTGTTTCTCAAAATGCCATCATATCATGATTGTTCAATAGCCGTGCAATCACACCGTTCCTGCTCATTTGGTATGCTCGATTTCGGAATTCTAATAGCTGTTCTGGCACAGTGCGCACAGCCCAATCGAGCACGGCCATGCTTTCAACCAGACTGACCAGCAACTTGTTTAGGCTAGTATGTGCCACCACCTATCACTTATCAAGCAATTTTCCACAGATGATCAGCAGCTCTGCAATGACTCATACAGAAGCTTGTAATTCACTTATCTTACCAAATTAAACCCAGACCCTTTAACATGAACTAATTGCCAAAATTAATGCCCAGTGTTGCCCTCTTGGATTGGCTGTTTTCATTCAGCCAATGAATTTTGAGGAATTTTAATGAATATTCATTAGAGAGGATAAGAATTATGACAACTTTGATTGGTCTGCTTCCAACAGCCAATAAAATTCCTGGGAATTCGAATAAAATTAAAGAGGCAGAGGTAGTGTTTGTTTACTCATCTTTGATTGATACTCACCAGGCGTAAACAAAACAGACAGAACTGGTTTATTTAATGCCTGGCATGTTGCCCTAGCAGAATCAGACTGTGATCTGTTGCATGCCAGTCATTACTATCATACTTCATTAACTGATAGGTAAATAACTAGTACACCAGTCTCAATTCTTGTCAACCAATCAAATGATCTGTTACATCATTAAGTGTTGGCATCAAACCAATGTGAAAGCTTGTTACAGATGAAGGTGTTGGCACACCACCAATCAAAAAGTAAGATTATTTCCAACAGCATTATCATCTGTGTAAAATGAACACTTGATTTGAACCCCATGAATGACTGTAATGAACTATACTGCAAGGTATACCAGACTAAAAGCAAGCAGAACTCATGGTTGCCAAGGTAGTGTAACTGGTAGCTTTATTTTCAGAAGTTTCCTGAAAAAAAAAACTATCACAAAATAATTACACGGTCTTTATCAAGCAAAGAACAATATCAGACAAATCAGAACTTTGCACTCAAGTCCTCTCAATAAGATCCTGCAAAAATGTTCTCATTTACAGAAGACAGAAACACTGGCCGGCTCCTACAGTCTAACCAGTCATTCGGGAATTTGTTGTTCTAGATTTATCCCATCAAACTTTTGCCTTTGGGGCATACAATATGGCCTGGGCTCATTAGCCTGTGCTGTAAAATTGCCCTTTTCTGGCCTGAGACAAATTTACTGAAAAGACAAGCAAATGTCATGACTAGGAGTTTACAAGATTATGAACCTATTTCCCCGAGGTCACAAGGTTTATACTGTTTATACATACTGTAAAGCTCAGCATATGCCTCATGGGACACTGCAAGCAACATTCTGGCAATTTACCTCTTTCACTACCAAAAAGCAGACGACAAAATTTACGTCTGCAAAAATTAAAAAAATGCCTTGTCCAAGACTTTTTATATTGAGAATTCAGAGACTAGAGGGCAAACAGTGTAGATCTAGATGAGGCGGCTCATTATGAGCCGCCTCATCAGGATCTACGCTGTTTGCAAATTTTGCTAATTGCATCACTGGGGCTTAAAGAGTTAATACTCTGTGAAATAATTCAGAGGGTGTAACTTGGGAATTGTCAAATGTTTCCAACTCTGATGCAATGAATGCCTGATAGAAAGTTCCGAGCCACACCCAGCATGCATGTCACTCAAAAAGTCACCTGATAGTGTATACCTGGCCAATGCAACGGCAACTTAACACATGACATAGTCCCACAAACAAAATTGCACATTTCTGATGTCCCACATAAGTTGGTGACTTTACCTTACAGTTAATGGAGTAATGTATACCTGCTCAGTTCGGAACTATGAATAATCTTGATCCAGAAATCAAAGACCAATCTGGGACTCATCCCTGTGAAGCTCTAAAACTGAAAAACACAATCTACATGAATAAATCCTGGCTCTGACAAAATAGTACTAGTGGCATAAACTAAGGATCTTTCAACTAAATTTCTGTTTTTTTTTATTGGCCAGGTAAGTTTGTTCCAGAATACCTATGATGGCTGGCTGCCACTTGTATTATAACTTAATGATTTTACCAGCAGGATATAAAACACTCAGTTCCTGCCAAATTTCTACAGCTCTGTAACTCTAGAGGCACATTATGAGAAGGGAGGGATTTAGAACTCATTTCTCTCAAGTAGTTCCATACCCTTAATAAACTAGTTCCAGACCTTCAGCAAACTGTCTTATAATTAGAAACACTAATGAGGAGAGGCTTGAGAAACAAGAGCTGACAAAAAATAACACAGCTTGCCTGCCATTATAGTAATAGAGGATCTTACATGAGTGCTCATGTATTATTGAATTTATTAAATGAGTTGGGGAAAAAGATAAGATGCAAGGCTATGCCGAGCGTATTATTGAATTTATTAAATGAGTTGGGGAAAAAGATAAGATGCGAGGCTATGCCGAGCATCTTATCGGTTTTCCCCAACGAGTTTAATAAATTTAATAATACAGGAGCGGGAATGCAAGGTAACCTATTTATCATATGACACTAAAATCACATTTTGTATAGCAAATTTTGCACTAAAATTTCACGGTTTCGCCATTAGAAAATGTGAAGTTCTTTATTATGGACGCCAACCCATAACGTTATGACATAATTTGCATATTTAATCCACTAGTTGATTATCGTTTTTAATGCATGGCTTTATTACACTCTCAGATGTGATGCCATATGATAAACTGTGGTGAAGTATTATGATTGCAGGCATGGATGCAGGCAACCGTGATCTGATGACAACGTCTGATGACAATAATAGCCCTTCAAAATACTAGCTAGAATGTAACATGACAATGTCATGAGAGCTAAGCCGGTACCACCTCTGTCCCCGCTCCCTTCCCCTCACCCCCTCGTGTCCTTGAATTTGGTGGGATTATACAGTGAAGCTACAGTAGAATGTTCATTTTCTTATTTTGTGCAGAGGTTTCACTATTATCACTGCTTTAATCTTATTACATCTCTTGGCAGCTGAATCAAATTATCTTGATTTGTTAAAAGAAGCAATTAAATCATGAAAACCTGTTATTGTATTTATGCCAAATATTTAGACATTTCTTTCAATTACACAAACTTCTAAGACTTGGGACAGACAGGTTTCAGCGAATTGTGCAGACCCACATAATTTTATGACTATCAGGGTCATATGACACCAATCAGATATATTTTCTGTTCAAATGCGTAACATATTTTGGTCACTCTTGTGATGTATTATGTAAATGCATATATGTAATTTGGGCCAGCGACCTATGTAACTAAAGAATAAACTATAACTAACTAACTATCAGGGTCTACACTGTTTGCCATTCCATCTGCATCTTTTGGCTGCATTTCTGCATTGAAAAAACCCCAAACCATATCATTCTTAGGCCAATAACGGTTATTATTTTAGGTGTCCCAATTTCTAAAATTTTTATGGTACAATGGAATCACTGCTTCACTATTATCCTGTGACTATCATGACTATGGCCCGTTCTGCATTTCCATTTATTCACTATTTATGGATATCCATCTAAATTCGATTTTTATGAAATTCCATTATTCAATTTATGGCTAACCATTAAATCCAAAAAACAGAATTATGGATGTCCATGAATAATCTGGTTGACTACATGTATTGGATATCCAAAATTTGATTTAAGAATAGCCATAATTTGACTTTTGGATATCCAAAATTTCCAATTATGGATATCTGTTATGATTTTGTGATATCACAAAATAAAATATTGGATATCTAAAATGAACTATGCATATCCTAAAATGAAATATGGATATCCAAAAATCAAAACTATATGAAAAGGTGCCTCGTATTTGAGTCTGCCAATTTCCAGCCCCATGTTATCCATACTCATCTGGCATTGCATAATTACCAGAGGTATAATACCCAATTATTAAAAGCAGAAGCTGCTCTAATTTATTTGAAGTTAAAACTTAAAATCTCTAGATAAGAGGGGTATTTGATGATAATTTTCTTTATTTCTCATAGAAACCATATGTTGTGACCCCTCATCTGAACCGTCTCGTCTAGACGGTTCAGATGAGGGGTCACAACATATGTTTTTATTCAGAATTAACAAAAATTATCCTTAATTATCACCAAATATTCCCTCTTATCTATAGGGCTCTTTTAAATGGTGCATAAATTGTTAGTGTAATAATGTATGGAAGCAGGAGACAATAAAATCACCAAGAAGCTTCCTCCATTTGCAAATTCCATGAATGTCTATATCCTGCCATCATCACATAGAAATGTGTTTTGCTAACTGCATGAGGCTGGATCTATGTGACTGTAAGGTGAATGGATGCACTTCTAAAGGAAGCAACTCCGGGTCAACCATTTTTTTTGGAAAGGTTTTGTTGGTCAGGGAAGCCAACAAGAATAAGCTCTTATTTAGCAGTCATTTCCACTATGCTCCATAAGTTGTTGCTGTTTTGTTGCTTAAATACGTCCACGGTAAAAGCTATGGTCATGTCGGGATGGTCAGTTACCCTAACCACACTATTCCTGGGCAGGCTCACTAGCGGTTAACCAGTACTAAGTGCACAAACTTTCGCCAGTAACTGACGACTGCCCTTCTTGAATCAGCAGAAGCAGAAACGAAAGTAAGTGGCCAGACTGGGTATCAAACCTTTGACCTCTGCCTCTTGAGTCAGATGCACTGCCTACTGCGCTATATGACCTGGCTTTGCTCCATAAGACTGCTGTCACTTTATATGAACTAATTATTTAATGTTGATTATTCATATTATGAGGGACTGTATCAATCTTTATGCCCAGGTGAAATAGCGACCATGGTTGACCAAAGTCATCATTGTTTTCGAAGGTCTACCATGTTTCTTCATGGTCAACTGTCAAATACCATGAAAATTCAATATTCTGTGGTATGGATGACCATGGTCGACCATGCTTGTCCATGGTAGAAAAACGGGTCAAAATTATTATTATAGTATGGTCAACTGTCATAAAATTTCTAACTAACCATGGTTGACCATGGTTGTCCATTGTAGAAACAGAGGGTCAAAGTTACTACTATGGTTGACCGTGGTTCACCATGAATTATCATGGTCAGTTGTCATAAAAGTTCCAGTTAACCATGGTCAAAAATGGTAAGTGGTGACCACAGCTGACCAGGGATATACCATAGTCAGATAACTTGATAATCACATGACATCACTTCCTGTTATATCACATCCTGTTTATTAATGTCAACCAATTGAACATCTTGTTATGCCAGAGCCCACCAACAGAAAACCTTGTTACTTTTTTTTCCCCTTTTCCTGTAGAAGTGAGAAATTTGACATAAAGTTATTTTGACACATCAGATATACCAATTATGCAGAGAAGATGCAAAATGATATGCTATAAGATTGGAAAGGGCACAAAAAAAAGCAAGGTATTTTAAAATCAAGCTAGAGAATGTTGAAAGCATCTGAGAAGCCACTTTAATTGGGCTAGTGGTTTAGATGACTGGATACAGCTATCATGGTGATTCTAACAAGTGTAACCCACAATATAATTACTTTTAAACCATTAGAAACTCAACTGGTATATGTTTTTTTTTTTTCATTCATTGCAATGTTGCAAGCATTGTCTGTGTTTTAAAGATTGTCAGGTGACCATGCACTACCATGGAATACCATGGACTACCATGATATTTCATGGTAATACAACCATGGAATACCATGGACTTCAATGCTATTTTATGGTACTACAACCATGGAATACCATGGACTACCATGGTATTTCATGGTCATACAACCATGGTTGACCATGTTCTGTTAAATGTCCACCCATGGTTTTCTGATGGTCTCATCAACACCATATGGTCTACCATGGTGTTGACGAGACCATCAAAAACCGTGGGTGGCCATTTTACAAAACATGGTCAACCATGGTTGTATGACCATGAAATACCATGGTAATTCATGGTCACCTTGATCCTCATTTTACCTGGGAGCATATATCTTGCACATTATAATGCTGCCTGAAGAGATCACATTGATAGGTGAGCTAAAAAACTGTCATTAATAACCATTTATGACTGCAAGAAACAGATCAATGATATACTCAGTTCACACTGAAAATAAGACACCATTCTGAAAAATCAAAATATGCATGCATGCAGTTTGCAATAATAGCTCTTGACTTGTCCTCCTGAAGAATGAGACTTTTCCTTGATATATTGTGTTTTATCCTTTTGCTCCTAAAGTGATAGGATGTTGCTATTTGTTCCCAATGGGTTTGCATGTTCTGCTGATTGTTTCCCTGTTTCTCCAAAACTTGTTCCAACTAGAAATGTTTTTCAGAGAAAAACTGATGTCCCCCCATCAGCCCATTTCCTATTCCCTCAAATGAATAAAAAGCCTGTACAAATAAAATATTTTTGCAAGTTTGGAGAAAATTCTACATGGAAAACTATGTCCTTGACAAATGGGTGAAGATCACCAACTACTAAACGTGTTCTAAACCTGTCACAATGATATATTCATGCAAGTCTGATGAATATCCATCAACTGGTTTTAGATATAACTCATTTTTAAGAGGAGAAAAAAAGGATTTGTCGTTAGCTTTTGACCTTAAAAAAGGGTAAAAGTCATCAAAACAAAGTAAACTCTTGAGATTGTCCCAAAGGTATATCTATAAAAGCAAAGTGGACACCAAGCCAAAGGCTAGTGAGATATTATCAAGTTTAGTGAAATTTTCACTTATCTAAGTCCTCTTGTGACCTTGAAAATGAGGTCAAGGTCATCAAACTCTGATCAGCTCTTAAGCTAGTTCAAGTGATGTAGCCATGCAAGTTTGGTGAAATTCCATCCACTGGTTCAGGAGATATCATGCATACAAGAAATTGTCATGTAAGTCCTCCAATGACCTTGAAAATGAGGTCAAGGTCACCAAACACTGATCAGCTCTTAAGCTTGTCCCAATGATGTATCCATGCAGGTTTGGTGAAATTCCATCCACTGGTTCAGGAGATATCATGCATACAAGAAATTGTCATGTAAGTCCTCCAATGACCTTGAAAATGAGGTCAAGGTCACCAAAATCTCTTGTCCCAATGATGTATCCATGCAAGTTTGATGATATTCCATCCATTGGTTCAGGAGATATCCTACATACAAGAAATCGTCATCTAAGTCCTCCAATGACCTTGAAAATGAGGTCAAGGTCACCAAAATCTAATCAGCCCTTAAGCTTGTCCCAATGATATATCCATGCAAGTTTGGTGAAATTTCATCCATTGGTTCAAGAGATATTGTGCATACAAGAATCTGTCACGCCGACGCCGACGCACCGGGATCAGCACTGAAAACACTATGTCCCCCCTCACCTTTGGTGGGGGGGACATAATTATTGCCCAAAAGCAGTTGTTCCCTTCTTCCCATGAATATTTTCTATTCACGCCTTTATTCCACAAAACCTGTGTAGGGTTTTGTGAATTCCAATATCAATCACACAGACCTGCTTTTCTGCATCAGAAGCAGTATATTTTTATGCTGTCTTTGAGTAAAATTATCATCACTCAAGTTTTTTTCTTGTTTCCAAGCTGGCACCAAAGGACACAGTCATATTTACAGAGCAGTCAGGATCATTCAACAGCTTCAATTTCACAGTTTGGATAAGGAGAATTCCAGCTGTCTGCTCCTAGATAACACAGATTTCAGAAACAAGATGGCATCTGTTCAGGTGATTACAGTTAGATGAATAGTTTATCACACCATGAACCATCAACAAACATTGCTTCATGCTAGGCTTTTGGAATCCCTCTCTCAGTCTCTCTGGTCTGTAAATGCCACATATGTATACAAAACAGCAAAGTATTCAAAATGCAAAAGGCACTTACCTGCAAAAATTCATAAGCCGGCATGATATATCATCCGCAAACTTTGTTATTCATGCAGGTGACTTCCTTCTCTTTATCATTACAGATTAACCATTTTTGAGGAAGAAAATCTCAAAAAATCATCATGAAAATTTATAGAAAAATATGTTCTATTCAAATAAGTAAATATATACTTCAAATAATTAAAAGGATTTTCCACAGTCAGATCTATTTAGCAAGATATTCACAGTGAAAGTTGTTAATGTTTCAATGAAGAAGTCTGAGGTTTTCACAATCAAAATTATTCACCAATTTATAAGAGAGATCTTGAGTGGGAAGTTAAACATGTTGCCATTCATTCTGCACTCTGCAGTGATTTAATATTACTATTACATGTATTATTATTATTATTATTATTATTATTATTATTATATACAGACATGTTAGTTCTGAAATTAAAATTTAGTGAGGTTCTGGAAAAAATTTGTGAGACCTCTATTTTTTCATTAAATAATGTATATAATGAAATTTCAGAAAAAAATTAGTGAGATGGCATCTAAAACATGGTTTTGGGAGCAAAAAAGTAGGAGTTTCACTACAAATTAGGGATACTTCACATGTCTGTATTTATTTTTTATCTTTTTTTTTTTGCAATATTTAATTTGCATGTTATAATAAATTATTAATTATGGCATCCTGCAACTATTCCCAACATGAATCCTGTGGGTGCCAGTGTCTCTCTCGCCTGTGCAGCCCATTGTCACAAAACAGAGCTAATTATAAATCAGAAAACTTCATGAAGCTTTATGCATTGCACAGTGAGCTGTAGCCATGGATGATGCTGCCAGAAAAGTAATACTTACCATATTAATCCTATTTAATGCCCCGGGGCCATTGCATTTTGCATAAGGGGGGCATTATTTGGACCCTAAAGTGTAGTAAATCAGCAACTGCCAAATAACCTCTAATAGGCAATATGAAGGGTGATGGGAAAACTTTCAAAGGAAGTAACTCTACTGTTTGTGCCTCCCTTTTCAGTAGAGGTCAACAAAATTTGGTCCTGTAAGAGCAAATTCTTTCCTTTAAGAGAAGACCCTTTTCAAAGAGTTACCTTAACAAGAGAAGCAAACAGGAATTCATCTAAGAAAATATACCATTATTTTTCAAAAAGAGGCAGGGGGTGTTTATGAGAGGAGGGGTATTTTTTTTTTTAGGATTAATAGGGTATGTCTACTTAATGTGACAGGTGAGATAAAATTTAAATTCTCACATAAGTTTCAAAATTACCACTACCTTTTCCCAAGCAAAGGCTTAATTTACCTCCCACCATCTTGTTTTTCACAAACATAATCTGAATCTGTTACAGCTATCAGCTAAATTAATTATTTTTCAATTGCCTGTGAGTTTGCACTTCAAATCAGCAACCTGTTTAAACATTCGTGGAATAAAAACTGAAATCTCAAAATAAAACTCATTGGTGTCTAGCTGTCTTAAGGTGTCTGGGTACACCTTCTTGCTTTCTCACCATTTTTACGAAGGGAGACAACTGTTGTGACTTCCTGCTTGTTTCCCTTGGCAACAAAACACATTCAAAATGGGGTATTCTCTTGATGAAATGAATTTGCTACTAGAGAAGCAAATTCTTTCTTCAAAGAGCTGATTCACATTGAAAGGGAAGTAAAAATGACAATTCACCTAAAACTTCCCCTAAATGACAATTCACCTTAAAACTGTACAGCCAAAGCAATTCAGAGTCCAAGATAAGGGTAGATACTTAGCTAATTTGAAGATAATTTCTGTTCTTTTTTCATTAATATGCTGTGACCAATCATCAGAACTGTCTCACCGAGACGGTTCTAATGAGGGGTCACAAAATATGTTTTTATACAGAAATAAGAAAAATGATCCGAGATTTATCACAAGGTTCTCTTCTTATCTGCAGCTCTGTCAATCAATAATTGCACTGATCATTTCAAGATCTTCACCAGAGCTGTGCACTGTCTGCTACAGCTGCAGAAATGCCAAAATTTTTAGGATACAAAATACAGTCAAAATACAGTCAAATGTGGTCACCTCTATTAAGGGGTCAGCTGGCTTTAGCAGCCATTTTTTCCAGGGGGGGTCCCCTGAACTGAATTTAGGTGCAAATGAACTTGTATTAAGGGGTCACCTGTCTTGAACAGCCATTTTTTGTGTTTCCCTTGGGTGACCCCTTAAGACAGGTTTGAGTGTATGCTTTTTTCAGACCTCATTTGAATCACCTCTGTTGTGGCGATTGCCGCAGCCAGAAAAGTCATACCCATGTCTCCAGCAAGACAACGAAAGCAAGTGAGCAGGAACTCGAGTATATTCCCGGCAAGTGCCACTGACTGTATAAATATAGGAGCAATGAAATTTGTTTAAAACAAAACTTTGGCAAAGTTGACAGATGGACAAACAATCAGATAGAATGGCAAACACCATATACCCATGATGACGAGGGAATAATAGGGCACTTCATTCCCTTGAATTCTGATTTTTCTGCAGCCCTGCAATGATCTGATTGAGGCTTGATATGATCTTGTTTTGACTGATATGGTTTTAATGGGAATTATGTAGGTGTGAACACAGATACAAAATATGTCATATCCCGAGAAAACTTGTCTTAAAGCCTATGCAAACTGTCAATGATTCGACCAGCCTGCATAAACATGCAGGCTGGTCAAATCATTAGCAGTTTGCTTCTTAAATCTACAAGTCAAATTTAATTAATGTCTTGATGAAATGTACATGTCCTGATGTCTGATTGCAAATGTATGGTGGTACAACAAGACCATGAGGCTTAATACAGATTTTGCCACAATGCAGATTATATTGCAGCATTGCATTAAGCTTCCTGATCTTTCACAGATAAGACAGAATCATGAAATATTCTAAGAGAGCTTAGCTGTATATCGAACTTCCAGCTGCACTGGATTTTACATTGCAGAAATGCATCATACTCGTATTATGAGTCCAAATAGAAAAATTTTGTGGAATTTGATGTCTTGCCTGTTTACAGAAAACTGAACTTGAATGCCAGTGCTGGTGAACCTACTTGTTTACTACTCACTGAGGCAGTAATGAAGAGATTCTTCCACAGATTGCACAAGTCACTGCAGCTCTGAAGTCAATTTTGAGTGACGACACATATTTCTTGGATCAAAGGTGAAGCTGATGCGCTTTAATTATTGTTATATCCATGACAGCAGTCACAGAAAAGAACCCAAAGCCTTCAAAATGAGACATTGAATGTCTCGTACAAGGACCATGTAACAATGAGGATGTTTGTGGAAAGATCCAAGCAGCAATTGGATGAACTGACCATGGTCAAGAAATGGAAACTGAAGTGGATTGGCCACATCTCAAGGTCTTCTGGCAAGGATACTTCTACAGAGCACAGTGAAAGGAAAAAGAGAAAAAAGAGGTAGACAGAAGAAAAGGTGGGAAGTCAATAGTAAAAGATAGAAAGAAGAAAAGGTGGGAAGTCAATAATAAAGAGTGGATTTGACAACTGAAAACATATTGACCAGGTGGAGAGAGATTGTTGCAAAAACACCAATCTTGCAAGGTTACATTATAGACTAGAAATTAGAGGCAGGAATCAGTCTTGAATTGAAATATCTCTTAAAAGCATATTGTCTTGCCCATCTTTGATATGACCATATTGTCTAGCCCATCTTTCCTGGCCATATTGTCTAGCCCATCTTTCCTGGCCATCTTTCCTGGCCATATTGTCTAGCCCATCTTTCCTGGCCATACTTCCTGGCCATATTGTCTAGCCCATCTTTGATATGACCATATTATCTAGCCCATCTTTCATGGCCATACTGTCTAGCCCATCTTTCCTGGCCATATTGTCTAGCCCATCTTTCATGGCCATGCTGTCTAGCCCATCTTTCCTGGCCATATTTTCTAGCCCATCTTTCCCGGCCATATTGTCTAGCCCATCTTTCTTGGCCATATTGTCTAGCCCATCGATCTTTCTTGGCCATATTGTCTAGCCCATCTTTCTTGGCCATATTGTCCAGCCCATCTTTCTTGGCCATATTGTCTAGCCCATCTTTCCTGGCCATACTGTCTAGCCCATCTTTCCTGGCCATATTGTCTAGCCCATCTTTCCTGGCCATACTGTCTAGCCCATCTTTCCTGGCCATATTGTCTAGCCCATCTTTCTTGGCCATACTGTCTAGCCCATCTTTCCTGGCCATACTGTCTAGCCCATCTTTCTTGGCCATATTGTCTAGCCCATCTTTCATGGCCATAATGTCTAGCCCATCTTTCCCGGCAAAATTGTCTAGCCCATCTTTGATCCTGGCCAATATGTCTAGCCCTTCTGTCCTGCAATATTGTCCAGCCCAGTGCAGCATGAAATATAATTGTGGGTAATCATGAAATTGCTCCTAGTTATGCCCCTGGTTGAGGATGCTGCTATTCATATCTGACATACTGCTGTCATAAAAATTTCTAATTCTGTGGAACTGTTAAGCTGTTATCTTACAGGCGTGTAAATGATGAGCATATTTCCGAGCTGCACAACCTGGTTCTTTCCCCCCATCAATCTTTCTTGATCATATAAAACATACAAAATCAATGGTATCTATAGATATGAAAAGATACTCTAATAAAAATACTGCCAGATTCTTCAAATCTTGACAGTTACCTTTATAATCATAAGAAAGGTATCAGTGCCTGAGATAAAACCAAATTATTGGGGGATGGCCCTTTAAACAGTATTTCAGTCATGTAACAGAATCAGTCACTGTAGAAATGATAATGATGGATTTATAGTACAACTTCATTGGCTCGAACAGGCTTGGGACCATGAAAATTAGTTCTATTCAACCAAGGGTAGTTCTAGCCAACCAGGTTAGTTTCTATATAAAGTGACCTCTAGGGACCCAAGAAAGAGTTTTAGTCAGGCAGGGTTTAAATGAGCCATCAAGATTCGAGCAATTGAAGTTCTACTGTATCACCAGGCTAAAAAGAAGAATTAGGATGGGCCAGACAGGAACCTACAAACCTTTGAAGTCCACAATATTAAGGAGTATGCAGAGCTCTAGATAAGAGGGTTGATTGATTGATTGATTTGATGCTTAACATCCACCGTAAACAACTAAGGTCATGTCGGGACGGTCAGTTAACCTAACCACACTATTCCTGGGTAGGCTTAGACCTCCTAAGCGGTTAACCAGTACTAAGTGCACATACTTTCGCCAGTAACTGACAACTGCCCTTCTTGAATCAGCGGAAGGAGAAACGAAAGTATGTGGCCAGAAGATAAGAGGGGTATTTGATGATAACTGAGGGATAATTTTTTCTATTTCTCATCCAAACCATATGTTGTGACCCCTCATCTGAACCGTCTCTTTGAGACGGTTCAGTAAGAGACGGTTCAGTTGAGCCCTCATCTGAACCGTCTCTTTGAGACGGTTCAGTTGAGGGGTCACAATACAGGTTTTTATGCAAAATTAACAAAAATTATCCCTAATTATCACCAAAGTCTCCCTCTTATCTAGAGCTCTGAGTATGGGTACACCTCCATGTTTTTATTTTCCTGCCACTTTTACAATGAGAAACATTATAGTTCCTTTCAATCAAGGTTTCCTTCCCTGGAAGACAAGGCCCTTCCAAACACACACAAAAAAGGGGGGCATCCAAACTCTTTGAGGAAAGAAGATTTGCTCTTATGAGAAGTGAATATTCCAATAGTTGATCTTCACTGAGAATTAAGGAAGGCACAACTGAAAATGACAGAGTTACTGCCCCTGAAAGTGACTACCAAATCACAATAAAGAATTGTCAGCTTCAGCCATCAGATAATGTGCAATCTGATCTTATACAGGGTGTGTGACAAAAATTTTGTTTTCTTTTTTAAACCTGCCAGGTCCAATTATTGTCTCTACAAGCTACTCATACCACACACTGCACAAATACGCAGGTTGATTTTACTAAGCAGCGTGCCCTCTTACCGCACACTGCACAAATGAGCAAGTTGGTCTGGGACCAACTTGCACATTTGTGCAGTGTGTGGTAGACCAACTTGCTCATTTGTGCAGTGTGTAGTTGTTGTTGTGTTATTGTTTAACGTCCATAGTAAACAGCTATGGTCATGTCAGGACGGTCAGTTACCCTAACCACACTATTCCTGGGCATTAGCTTAGACCTCCTAAGTGGTTAACCAGTAATAAATTATAATAAACTGTACACTTACTTTCCCCAGTAACTGACAACTGCCCTTCTTGAATCAGCGGAAGGAGAAATGAAAGAAGGAGAAATGAAAGTAAGTTGCCGGACCGGGTATAGAACCCAGGACCTCTGGTTGTGCAGTGTGTGGTAACTGCATCATTGTGCAGCTTGCAAAGGCATTAAGACAATTTTCTTCAGATCAGTTTTTTACTTGTAAGACAGGTTAAAATCATCACGGAGATAAAGCAGTGATATTTCAGGTTAAAAAAGGTACTTAAATTTTTTTTGAGGAAAAATGTTGAAAATTTTTTGCTGAAAAATAACCTGATAGGATATTATTTTGAACTTTTATTAATAAATAAAGAACCCTGCCCACAGACTGGTGATAATACCGCTAATAGCAATACCACCTAGAGAGAAGAGCGAAGATGATGTCAGTTCAATGCTTTTAAATTGTCTTTCAAATGTTTCATACCGTATTTAAACATTATGTTTGCTCTATTTGTCTAAATGAATTGTGTAGGTCCAGATGAGACTATTCTTAAGAACAAATGCAATGTCTGGAACCTCGACAATAGAATATGAAATAAAACCTCAAAAGTAAAGGGTTCCCATAGCCTAGTAGCTGAAGGGGCAGTGGGGGTTAGAGGCCAACTGTGTCTTGGGCACAGCAGATGAAAGGCCCATCTCTCTCCTTCTGCTGCCTTATCAAGCCCTTAAAGAGCGGCACATGATCAGGTGGTTAGAGTGCCTCAGTTATGGTGCAAAAGTTCATGTATTCGAATCTCTGTTCAGCCAGACCACGGCTGATAAACTCTCTTAACCCAGCAGGCACATGACGTTGAAATGATGTTGTATGACATCAGTGCGACATAATCAGGGGCGTAGCTAGGGGCAATTGCACAGTACGCACAATCAAGTTTTATACTCATTAAGGGCAATAATAGAGGGTTAAGCCGCTAAGATATTTCAAATTTTCGTGTCTGTTGGCAGCTAGCATTAAAATCAGGCCCAATAAACAACATTTCAGCATGAAAATACGCAGGTGTGTGTTGAAATTTTGTCAATTTGACAAAATTTCAATACGCACCTGCGTATTTGCGTATAGGTAGCTACGCCCTTGATAATGGGATTGGGCTCTGTCTGTCATATGATATGATGGGGCTTAAATTACCCCACAGTCTGCCCCTACCACCACTAGACTATGAGAAACAATTACCTTTATAAAATTGTTCTGTTCTGTTCAATTCTTGTAACAACATTCCCCAAGTGGCTCAGTGATACATAGTTGCACACACCTGGCGTGGTGTGTCTGTCCAAGCCTTTTTAAAACCAGCAACAACTAAATTTACATCTGTCCAATTTCAACAATGTTTTGCCCAAGCTATATATATCATATTAAAAGAGTAGATGAAAAACAGATGAGGGGGTTTATAATGAGCCACTTCATCTAGATCTATACTGTTTGCAAATTTAACTATTTTCAGTTTTTGCTGAAGTGTTATAATGAATCCTTATTTTAACCTTTGACATTTTATCATTTGTAAGTAATCACTAAAGCATAGAGATTCCTAAAAACTTTATTGGTGATAAAATAAAACTTCACAGACAATCTGTGTTTATTTAAGAGCTTTCGGTAATAAATCTAATTGTTTAAAACTGTAGCAGCCTGGTAATTATGTTAGCAATCTGGTAAAGGTGTCACTGAGTGTGAAAGTTATGTAATCTTTAACCCTTAAAGATTGTCTTCCTCATTTATTTCATGTTTTCAGAAACAAATATTTTAACAATATTTCGTTACACAATAATGTAATAGTCTCATAATTAACGTACAAGTTTTGAGAAAATGCATGCTTTTTCAATAAATGTACTGTGGAATGAAAAATTATCTTCAAACCAAAATGCAAATTACCCTGTAAGAATTTCGATTTTGACCATGTGTGTCATGTGACCATGTACAGGTATTTTTCTTATTCGTGCACATATGAATAAATTATTTTTGTCAAATAATGCGATTTCAAGCGCGGTCCACGAACATTTAAAGATTTATCTCCTTTTTTGTGTAAAGTCACTTTCATCAGATATAATTATCTAAAGTCTATTTCAAATGTATAGTTTACAATGTCATCGAATCATTTTTTGTTATTATTATCAAGGGAGTAAATCTTTAAAGCTCCAAAAAGCAGACAACAAACTTACGTCTGCAAAATTACAAAAAAAAGTTTTGTTGAAGCTATTCAAAGACTAGAGGGCAAATAGCGTAGATCCAGATGAGGCTCATTATGAGCCACCTCACCGGGATCTACGCTGTTTCAACATCTGGACCTACGCTGTTTCAACAATTTTTTGTTTTTGGCGCTTTTTCATGTGTTAAAAAAAATTGCTTCAATCAGTGACCTACAAAACATCAGCTAGATCGACTGAAATGCTGTTGAATGGGCCATAAAACTGCAAGAAATCAACGGTATTTCAGTCAAATGGTGTAAGGGCAACAATCCAATTTCTCATACATTCATTCAGCTACAGAATTACTTCCCTTACTACAGTTTTTTCTGTATGACTGAAATTGTTCATTATCAGATCCATTCATACCATAACAAGCCTCCATGGTTGGACAAAAGTGCTTACCGTATATAAACAGTGTAGACCCAGATCAGACTGCTCTTTGAGCAGTCTGATCATGGTCTGCCCTGTTTGCCAGTCTGCTAACAGTATGTAGATGTACATATGTACATGTACCATTGACTACTAAGTTTGTATACAATTTAGAGATATTACGATTATTGTTTTAATATATCCAAAAACTTGGAGTAATACTGGTAGTTTATTAACTCAATACTAATATAAATACCACCACAATCCACTCAGAATGCCACAAACACTGTTTAATCTCCTTTACAAACACTGATCCTCCCTTAAAATGTACACAAACTTATCTTTCTATCAAATATTTGACTACTTAATACAAATAGGACAAAGGTGGTCTAACTTAGGCCAAGACCTGAGAAATTTGTGTGTTATCTAGATGCCCAAATATTGTGTGTGCTATCTAGATGCCCAGATATTGTGTGTGTTATTTAGATGCCCAGATATTGTGCACTTTATCTATATGCCCAGATATTGTGTGCATTATCTTGATGCTCAGATATAGTGTGCATTACCTAGATGCCCAGATATAGTGTGCATTATCTTGATGCTCAGATATAGTGTGCATTATCTTGATGCTCAGATATAGTGTGCATTTTCTAGATGCCCAGATATAGTGTGCATTTTCTAGATGCCCAGATATAGTGTGCATTTTCTAGATGCCCAGATATAGTGTGCATTTTCTAGATGCCCAGATATTGGGTTTTTAAGATACTTCTGGGATGGATTTTGAAGGCATACGTTGTGATCCTTCATCTAAACCGCCTTGCCAAGTGGTTTCAAGGAGCCACAACATACATTTCTATGTAGTATGCAAAAAAAATTATGTTGAGCAGCCAAAACCATGGCTTGTATCATTTGAGGTCATGACGTCCAATCAAATCATTCTGTTATCCCCATCACTACAATGCAGGTAGGTAAGTATCATCATTCATCAGCGCTCCAAACAGGTTTATTTGAGGGAAGTCATTGGCAAGGGTAAATATGAGCCGAGACATGACAAAACCAACAAAGTGGCATGTGCACTGGGGCATCCACCCAGTCTGATCAGAATCTTCGGGGTCTGCATGGAGCTAGCTTAGACCATTAGCTAACCTTAAAGTGTACCAGGCTGATCTGAACCTTCCCTAGGTGCACACACAAGCTACTTTGTTGGTTTTGTCTTGTTGCGGCTCATATATAAAAGAGTTAAACACTGCAGTGCCTTGATCAGACTGCCCCTATGGAGCTGTTTAAGTTCTGACTTTGTACTATTAAAGACAATCTTGACTGAATATTTTGGGTACCAATAAAGAGGAACTAACATGGGATGAGACATGAATAAACAAATTATCAAATAAATATCGTAAAGATCCAATGTTGTCTAGGGCTTTGACCATTTGCCAAAGCCTCAAAGCCCTATCCAAATTAATCCCCACAGGGACAAAATCTAGATTAAAGCTATTTAAACCAACCCCATTTTCCTCAGCCTGGTCTCCCTTGTTTGATAAGCATATTGACTTAGTAAGGTGTTTAAATACTTTTCAACTTAAAACATTGCTTCTGAGGGTAAACACACCCACCTGGCACTACGGAAATGTTAAACATAAATCTACCATATTTACTGTGTCTCAAGTCTTTCTGTGTTATTTTTTTCATTCATTCTGTTGTTTTGTTGTTTTATTACATTACGTCCACGGTAAACAGCTATGGTCACGTTGGGACGGTCAGTTATCCTAACCACACTATTCCTGGGCAGGCTTAGACCTCCCAAGCAGTTAATTGAATCTACACCAAGACAAGGACAACTCCCGCTACTTTTCTTGTCTGACAGGTGAGAATAATAGAATCTATGATGGGGTTGAGACCTTGACAAGGAAATCTCAGGCTAGTTTTCAGATTATTTAGTCTTATGCAGCAAGCCTTGCATAAGACTTCAATAATCTGAAAACGAGCCTGATATTTCCTTGTCTCAACCCCATCACTGATTATTTTTCTAACCCGTCATATTTTATACAACAGAATATTCATTGAATTCTTAACATTTTGTGTTTAGGCCATTCCTATAAACTTCAAGCTTATTTTCTATTAATAGCTCTGACATGTATGTTAATTTCACCTTGTGCATGCATTTCTCATGACTGACAGCTTATCAGGAATCTACAGTGACATTTCCTGTACATCACTGGCTGTCAATTTCATATTATGCATGCAATTTACATGACAGGTAACAGGTGGAGTTGTTGAAATTAACAAGGGCTATATTAAGCGATGATTGACATATTGCGCCCAGGCTGAGACAGAATGCCAGGATATAGAAAATCTCAGAAAGCTCTAGAAAGGGATTTCTTGTCCAGTGGGTGAGAAAAGAATATCCCTTTCTAGAGCTGTCTAAGATTTTTCTATCTTGTCCTGCTGTCTCAAGCTCACACTTGGAAAGCTGTCTCAATCTGTCAATCATAGCTAAACACAGCTGGGTCATGTTAATTTTAACAACTTCATTTGTTACATGTCATGAAAATTGCATGCAGAATATGAAATTGGCAGCCATTGCTTTGCATGAAATGTCACTGTAAATTTCTGATTAGCAGTCAGTCATGTAAAATGCATAAGATGAAATTAGCATTATGGTAGTTTTTTATAGAAAACTAGCCTGTAGTATAACAGTATTGGCCCGCATGAAAGATTTAGACTGAAATGAATATCCTGTTTATAAAATGTAATGGGTGAGAAAAATAATCAAAGATGACGCTATAAAGGCCTCGACGAGGATATCTCAGGCTCATTTTCAAATTATTCAAGTCTTATGCGAGCCTCGCATAAGACTAAATAATCTGAAAACTTCCCTGAGATTTCCTTGTCTCAGCCTGAACCCCATCATATATGCTTTGTGATGGGTAAAAAACCCCACTCCCTGATCAGAGACTATACTGTACCAGGTATTAAAGTTCACTTATCCACAAGACAACATTACCTAATCCCTGTGTCAACATTTCATGTCACAATAATCTTTTGAAGTTGTAATAAACGCATACCTGTGTAATCAGATCAATTAGGAATGTAAACAACACCGCATGACACTTGTCAAATTTAAACAAGGATATTGTTCAAATATTTACTATCAACAAGATGGTTCAACAAAGACAATGCTATCAAATCATAGCTGAAAGATAACAGGAGTAGATGACTATAATTTCTAGCTTATTTATGTCATTTCTCTGTATCATACGATACAGGCATGCAATGTCAAAATAACATTGAATCAAAGTTGATTCAATGTTGTTTCAACATTGTGTGCCTGTGGAGATTGATTGTTGCCTACCATAAGAAGTGCAATTCAAAACATGGTTCGGTTACGCACAGCTTTACATTATCACGGTCCCATTGTCCTGAAATGACTTAAATACCATTGAAGACAATGTAAAATCACAAGTCATCCTTATATCCATCCACACATTAGAACTCAAGATGGCTGTGGCCAGCAAATCACTTCCATCAGTGATTTCCAAACACCTCTGAAAATCAAACATTCAACCGTTTTTCTGGACAGCAGTCACCACAATGTGGGCCTTACAGCAAAATTATGCTGAAATTCAGTGCTCCAGATAAAGGGGAGGTGGGTAGATAAGAGAGGGGGGAGGGAGGGGGTAATTTTGAGTTTAACTGAAATAATGTCTCTTTATTTTCCATGGATGTATGTGAGCCCCAACAAAACAAAACCAACAATGTGGCATGTGTGCCCAGTGCAAACTCAGATCAGCCTGGGCATCCGCCCAGTCTGATCAGCTTTTTCCCTGTCTATAATGAGCTAGCTTAGATTCTTAGCTACCCTGTAAGTGCACAAAAAAGACTCTGATCAGACTGGGTGATGCCCAGGCTGATCTGAGTCATGCCACTTTCTTGGTTTTGATGTGTTACAGCTCAGTTATATTGTGGCCCCTAATTAGAACTGCCTTATTGAAGTGGTCCTAATGAGGGATCACAACAATATACTGAAATGGAGAAATAGAAAAATTGTCATAAAATTTATCTTAAAATTCTCTTTATATCTGCAGCTATCAAAAGCTTCCCTAATGTAAATTTAATAGGATCATGTTCGATGATAAGCATCAATAATAAGTTCAAGAATGACAGTCACATCAATTCAATTTCATGAACAAACAACGAGCTGTCGCCTGACAGCATAGCTCGCCTGAATAGTTGCTTGCCCATCACACAGTCGCTATGGTGGTGTGGACTGCTATGCATAAGACTTCAGACAAGCATGTCCATAATGATAACACATTTATAAACAAAAGCGATCTCAGAAATAAGTCTTAAAATAAAATTAAAATTTCAAAGTCCATGAGCTTGAGGACAAAGAATTAAGGGGTAGAGGGGTGGGAAGGGGGGTGGGGTGGGTGGGGGGCTAGGATGTATCAAAACCTTGAACAGTTATCTAACATCAGTCAAGGTATTAGTATCAACTGAGTCCATTGTGGCACTGTGAAACTATGTTTTCATAAATATATAACTTAAACTAAAATCTTTAAGACAAAATTATACGTCAAGGACCTTGACTTCAAGGTCATCCAGTGGGGTAAGTATATAGTGTTTTGTAAAAACTAAAAAAAGTGTCTAACATAAGTTCAAGTGTAACTAAATCTCTGCCAAGCATTATGAATCAGTATGCAATTAGAACACTTTAATAAAGACCAAATTTCCTAAGTCCCTGACCTTGACATCAAGGTCACTGAGCGGGGTTGGGGTAGAACTCTGTAAAACTTTGGACTAATATATAACTACAGTGCAAATATAAAAAGAATTCATGTATGGGTTCAGGAGATATGTGTCTTTAAAAAACTTTAACCAAAACATCCTATTAATATAAAGACAATTTTCTAAGTCCATGACCTTGACATCAAGGTCAATGAGGGGGGGGGGGGGGAGGGAGTACTTTGGAAAACTTTGGACCATTATCTAACTACAGTGCAAGTATCAAAGGAATCCATTTATGGGTTAAGGAGATATTGGGCTTTATAAAACTTTAACCAAAACATCCAGTCCAAAAAACTCCCAATTTTCTAAGCCCATGACCTTGACATCAAGGTCACAGAGTAGGGTGGGGATGGTACCCTGTTAAACTTTGGACCAATATCTTACTACAGTGCAAGTATAAAAAGAATCCATCAATGGGTTAAGGAGATGTAGGTCTTTAAAAAACTTTAACCAAAACATCCAATCCGGACACCAACGCGGACGATGATGCTGACGCCAGGGTGACAACAATAGCTTTTCCTGGACTTTCGTTTAGGCGAGCTAAAAAAGGGAAACTGAACACATCTGGAGACAACATCTGCATGCATCTATTTAGCCTAATGTTTCCCTTCCCCCTTCAAAAGAAAGGGTACTGGCCACATATAGGGCATATTGAATGCGTAATATACAGCCAAAAAGGAACTTTTCTTAGCTATTACTTTCAACAAACAGGTAATGAGGAAAGCTGATGTATGCCTTCCCACAATATACTCACCTTTTTCTAACCTGAAACAGCTCTTCTGCATAATCTAGGCTTCTTCTAAATGGGAAAAGCTGTATACTGCAGAATATGCCAGTTTATTAACAAGGAGACTTCAGACCCAAGGCAGGGCAGAAAAGTGGGACCAAGGGATAAAACGCTGTGGCTAAAAGGGGAAGAGTGCTGAACCTTTTCCACCTTCCCAAGGGTAGAATTAGTGTCTTACTATAGTTTTCCTCAAGTCTTGAAGAGCCTATACATCTTTTGAGTCAACCTGGTGTTAACAAACTGTAATGGCTCTAACCAGCTTGCATGGATGTGATGTATGTTTTGAGTCTTTGCTATTTTGCATTTAACCTTTCACTGCAAGCTCCTTGAAAAACCAGTAGTTCAGTGTTAAGCATGTTTCCGATAAGCCCTTTATGTTTTGTGTTCCTACTTTCGGTTTCGTAACGAAAAAAACCCCAAAAACAAGAAAATTGTGTCTGTCAGACACAGATGATGCCCCCATGCTGTGCCTGTCTACTCCTCCACCTCTTCTCCCATACCCCTCTGGAAGGGTTTGATTAAATTAACTTGCAATCCTATACTAACCAAAACATGTAAAATTTCTAAGCTTAAAAAGACCACAATTTTGTTTAAAATGATTTTTTTTTCTCTTCACAAAGGCATCTGCACATCTCTAGTTTATCTGTCAAACATTCAAATTTATTGCTAGAAAACTGTGAAAGGATTTGATTATACAATCTTGTCATACTGTATTAACCAAAACCTGAAAAAATCCTAAGTTTGAAAAGGTCATAATTTTATCAAAAAGATATTTTTTCCTCTCCAAAAAGCACATGCACATCTTCAATATGCCTGGAACATCTGTACAGGGTTTCAAACTGACAGCTTAAACACTGTGGGAGGAGTTGATTATACCAACTTACCTTTCTGTATTAGCCAGAAACCGTGAAATTTCAAAGTCCAAAAAGGCCATAATTTTGTCAAAAATGAATTTTTTCTCCTCAAAAAGGGAGGTGCACATCTTCAATATGTCTGGAACATCTGTGAAAAGTTTCAAACTGGCAGCATACAAACTGTAGGAGGAGTTGATTATACAAACTTGTATTAGTCAGAACCTGAAAAATTTCTAAATCCATAAAGGCCATAATTTTGTCAAAAATTTGCCATAATTTTGTCAAAAATTGATTTTTTCCCTTCAAAAAGGGAGGTGCACATCTTCAATATGTCTGCAACATTTGCTCAAAGTTTCAGATTGATTGCTTAAAAACTGTAGGAGGAGTTGATTATACAAACTTTTTTAGGTGCGACAGACAGACGGACAAGGGTAAAACATACATGTAATGCCCCCTGACTATCATCACGGGGGCATAAAACTGAGCAGCTCCACGTTATATCAAAATCAGGGCTACAGAAATCCGATTTTTTGTCGGTCCAGACCGATTTTGAGTTCGAAAAACCGATTCAGTTGGCAAAAGGCACATTTTTTTCGGTCCGTAAAATCACGATTTGCGATGTATGATGACATAATTACCTGGATTTTAGCCATGTGTCATATTATTAATCCAATAATCACGCACTGCTGTCAAAAGTTATCACAGATTAACAAAGTGTTGATTGTCTTGCCAAGGTGCGAACACTGACTCAATTTTAGAAATCTTCGATAATTAGCACGTGTCACAATTCTGGCCAGCGGCGAAGGTTTTACACACATACACATGCCGATGCACGGAAAAAGGCTGTCCAACGTAAGGTTACTGACTATTGTATACTTTCAAAGATAGCATAAGGAAAGAATTTGACTAGCAAAAAGAATATTTAAACCGGATTTGATTATGTGCAGTCTGGTCATTTTATTTTTAGCCGACGTCATTTCTCGCGCAGAAAAAATATTGTTTTTTCTTCGTCCGAAGGTATCTTTTTGCAAGTCTATTCATATTTCAAGGGAATTAACTCGAATACAGTAAAATACGTCAATCGTAATACTTCGGCCAATTCGGTAAATGAAGATCGGCGGGGACGTCCGATATGAACAGCATTTGTACTTTCACTTTCGGTCTGACTGTATCTGCGCTTTAAAGCGCATTTTTCACGATAAGTAAGAACATCAATGTGGACTAAATGGCTACTTCAGCGATGACATCCGCGTTATAACGGCGCTCCAGTATAGTCATTAGTTTTCGTGACTTTTTTTGGATTGTTGAATACACAGTGTAGTCATTAGTTTTCCTGTCTATTTTGGATTCGTATGACGTCATCGGCAGCTGGACCGATTTGGATTTCAAAATTTCTGTAGCCCTGATCAAAATATAGCAAATGATCTCAATAATCAAGTCAGAATAAACTTGTTGGAGTTGTTCCTCTTCTATGGTTATATCAGTATAGCAAAAGCACAGTGTTGTACTGTAAAACACTTATATTTGGCGGTCACTTTATTTTGGCGATATTGGCGGAAAAGAAGAAAATCGCCAAATTAAAATGCCGCCAATATAAGCTCATGATACCGAAAGAAGAAAAAATATTATTGAGCACATGATCCTATTTCCTCTTACCAAACTATCAAAGCTAATACACATCACATATATAAGCGCAAAAGAAGATGCTTCCCGAACAACAAGAGGGAGGAAACGGAGTATGAAAATGTTCTCACCATACTAATTAGTATTTCAATTAAGTTGATTAAATCAGAAGGAACACAAAATCTGTTTACTTTAAACAATTAACTGCCCAAACTGTAACATGACTATAATGATAATTGCTTTTGTTTTAATCACCATGACAATATAGAGCTCAAATAAAGAGCAAAATACGACGTCAGAAGAAATATTTTGTTCTTGAGAATCATAAAACCGCCAAAATAAAAATCCGCCAAAAGGTCCATATTTAAAAACCGCCAAATTTTGCTGCCGCCAAATATAAGTGTTTTACAGTATTGGGTTGTGAATTTCTTTAGTGACACTTGACAGTGTAGGGTAAATTCAACAAAAGTCACGTGTAGCAGCCAAAGTGTTAATGTCTTGTTTTTCTTTTTTATGCATAATGACAAAAGGGAAGAAACAGTAGGAAGTAAAAGAGAATTATTACAGACAAAAGAACGTAAAATACCCATATAAGGAAGCTTTTGAAATATATCTGTCAGAAGTTTTATGAAAACGGCCTTGAGGACTTATTCAATTGGCAATACACTTTTTGTAATACCAAGGCCAGACTAACATTTGTATTTGAGCTGCAACAGGATAAAACCATCAAAGAGGCATGTGCACCCAGCAGACTCAGATCAGCCTGGGCAGCACCCAGTCTGATCAGAGTCTTCGGTGTGTACTTATAGGGTAGCTAAGCTAGCTCCATGCGGACAATGAAGACTCTCATCAGACTGGGCACATGCCCAGGCTGATCCGAGTCTTTGCTGGGTGCACATGCCACTTTGTTGTTTTTGCTGTGTTGCTGTTCATTTATCTTAATCCAGAGGGCCTCTACACTTGTCAGTGATCTTTGTTTTTTTTAAAGTAAAGGGAAAATTACAACAACAACAACAAAAACAACAAAAAATACACATACCATTTTTTCCATTGCTATTTCCTGGCTGTCCTCTTCAGCTGTGGGCTGGGTGGGACCAATGAATATTGCCTTCTCCTCATGGTAACTGAACTGTAGGCCTTCAAGTCGGGACAAGAAGTACCCAAACTGACGTAAACAACAAGTTCTTAAGATGCTCTGAAAATATCAGATAATTTCTAGTAACCCATAATTATATCAGCCACGACAAGACAAAACAAACAAAGTGGAATGTGCACCCAGCGAAGACTCAGATCAGCCTGAGCATCCACCCAGTCTGATCGGTCTTTGCTGTTGTAATGCAGGTAACTTAGACTCTTAGCCTAGTCTGATCAGATTCTTCGCTGCTGTAACGGAGCTAGCTTAGACTCTTAGCTACCCTTTAAGTATACAGTGAAGACTGATCAAACTAGGCAGACATTTAGGCTGATCTGAGTCTTCCCTGGGTGCACATGCCACTTTGTTTGCTTTATCATATCCCGGCTCATATATGACGTCTTAGTAAAGAGTGAAGATCTCGGCTCACACAGCACAGAAAGTGGCACTTCATTAGCTCCTACATTTTGCATTCAATAAAGAATTTTTTTAGGAAAAAAAATCAATCAGACATTATTTAGATATTTAGGAAGCTATCAGAGGCAGAATGGTCCACTAGGCACAAATGAGTTAAATCAAACCTGGCATAGAGAATATACCTATGTATAAAGCAGACTTGGGGAATTGCGCATAACACACTTATCTAATTCTTATCACTTCGTACTTTTTGGTGAAACTTATTAATTTCATTGCTATAAGCATTTTCCAACAATTAACAACAAATATCAGCAAATTTATAATGCATTTGAAACTTAAGATAACCATTAAGGGAGGCAAAATTTTTGCAAGGGAAAGCAATTTAATTGCCTTCCCTTGCAAAACAGTTGCCTCTCTTTATATCTATACTCATCATCAAGAGAGTAACCATTTATAACTATGTTCCATAGGTACTTGCAAAACGCAAAAAAGATTTTCTTACTTCTTGTGCTTCAGTAAGTTTAGTGTTGCTCTTCATATTAATAGATTTATGCATATCTTTCAAGGGAGCAAACTGGGTCAGGTTTGTATCTTCATGAAGTGGAAAACGCTGCTTCCAATCCTTTTTATGCGTATCCATGACAACAGGCTTGAGGTCATCTATCCAGCACGGTTCATGATCAATAAACGTGGATTCCGATGGAAGAAAATTCAGAAGAACGGAAAGTCGGCACCAGACAGACTGAGAGCTGTGGGCACAGGTCATGATGACCTCTGAGTTACACTTCATCCAGTCACACATCACCTTGACAACAGGCATAAGCCCCTCCCCCTGTATGACATCAAAGACATTCCTCAGGTGGACAAGTTCTTTTTCTTCCTCTGAGGATCTGGAAAAAGGAAAATAAGATTTACTATACTGTCCAATATGTTGGCACAAGGGCTAATCCTCTAACCTCACAAACCAGAGATCTTGGGTTCTAACAAATTACAATTATCATTCTCCTTTTTCCCCATGGGCCTAAAATGACTTGAAACATTAATGAAAGGGCATAAAACACCGAATCATTCAGCCATCCAAACATAATATCAGAGTATAGGATCACTTGACATTGTATTCGGGTAGAGCCCTGTGGTTCTAAATTCAGACAAGGAAGCACTCCTACCAAGACTAACATAAAGATATAGTCAGCTCATGAAATCTGGAACTCTGATATCTCAAAGAACCCTCTTATATCAATGACTATAGTTTGGACACATTTCCAATTTTTATCTGTAGTTTAACTCCTGTTATCTCAGTCTACTTATACCTCAAAGTAAATTTTCTGGGACCAGAAAATTTACTTTGAGATATCGGTAGTTTGGGATGAATTTCGACTTTGTGATATCGTGGGTCTATTGTTTATTGGATAGGCTCTGCTGCGTTTGTGGCAAGGCTGGGTCAGTTTGTTGTAATCTGTCTTTTCTTCTCCCATCCAGTACTTTAACTGCTTTTCCAATCCATTTCTTTGAGTAACTGTTTCTATTTACAATGAAATACATGTACTGGCAGCTGGGCTGCTAAATCCTGGCATTATTCAATTTTGGACCGGATTTCATGACAAGCATATACTCAGTTGTTAAGTTTTGTCTGAGTCTTCCCTCAGTCCATACACTGGCTTGCATAGGCAATACCAGTTATTCTGCATCATTTTTGTTTACAAAAGCATCAAGAACTCTTTAGCAAATTCTGGAACAATTTATGACTATTGAAGTGAATGGATACTTTCAGGGGAAGCAACTCTACTATTGTGAATTTGCCCCCATCTAAATGGGGATCAACTTTCAAAGGAAAGCATTTGCTCCTCTTATACCCCCTTTTGGAAGGGCTTCATCCTTCTGCAAAGCATAGGGGAGTCATGAAAAGCTGTATTCCATTTGTGAAAATGGCAAAAATTCATGGAGGTGCACCAAAATGCCTTAAATGCTTGTTTGCTGTAAAGTTTTGAGCAGTTTAGTCTTAATTACAGTCATGACATGATAGCATTATTTCCAAATACACTTCCCACTGACTTCCCTCAGGTGAACCTTTTAGAGCAACTAGCTTCATACACCCATGAATGACAAAAGATCATGTGACACTGTCGTCAAGCAACGTCTAAGGTGAACAGACATTTTGACTGGTCCAGGTAACGTTCGACTGACGCCAGGTCATGGCGAAGGCTGTTTAAAGTAATGGCCGAACACATCACTACTAACTCTTCTTAGACCCACATTTTGCATATTCTTTTCTTGATAACCACGAAAATAGCACAGAAAGGGTCTAAAAGTAATGTGTAAGTTTAAGAATGAAAATTTGATTTTTCAGCATTCATCATGTCAAGAAACCAGTGGTCATCGCTAAAATTCTACATGAAGTTCTTTGCACTTCATAAAATTTTAGCTCTGCTCACTGGCTTCATCACAAGATGAACAATGAAAAATCAAATTCTTACCCTTGTCTATCAGTCTCTTCACTGCTTCCCTCATCTGTATCAGCATCAGCCTCTGTTGCAGTCACACTGGCCTCAGTGTCTGTCTCAATCACAAAATTAGCCAGCTTCTGCGATATCTCCTCAACATGCTTGGCTTCTGAAGTTGACGCAAATCCCGGAGGGACTGTTACAGCCCTTTTACCTTGTACAACATCATTACAATTGTCAAGGTCTTTATCAAACAGATTTTGCGGAGGAATTTTTAAGCTTGTTCCTAGAAATGGCACTGAGGTGGAAAAGAGTTCGGATGAAAAGTGAGCAAGACTGTCATTCCGTTTGGACTCTGACCAGATTTTATTCTGATCAATTTCAGGAAATAGTGGTGACACATATTCAGATTTTCTAACAGCAGCGTCTACGGAAGTGTTGAGTTTGTCGGCGTCAGGGTTTATGGCAAAGCCTGGTTCGAGTTCCTGACTCTTCATCATAGAGTCCGACATGTCAGAATCTGAGTCGGCATAGAAACCAAGATGTTCCTCTTCCTCCGAGTCATCAGATACAAACGTCTCGTCAACATCATTACCACCTAAAATAAGAATAACAGCTGACCAAATTACATTGGACTGGGCTGCCTTAACAATTGCTTTGCTAGTTTTTACTTTGGCAAGTGCAAAAGTCCTATCAGAAGATACCATGTTAATCCTATTAAACACCCTGGGGGTGTTGCATTTAAAGAAAGGTGGGGGCATTATTAAGAGCCTAAAGTGTTGTAAATTAGCCACTGCCAAACACCTCTTGTAACAGTATTAAGGTGAGTGGGTATGTTTGCAGAGGAAGCAACTCTACTATTTTTGCCTCCTTTTTCAATAGGGGTCAACTCTTAAAGGAAAGAAATTGCTCCTCTAGGAGCAAATTCTTTCCTTTAAGAGTTGACCCCCTTTCAAAGAGGTACCTCAACCATAGAAACAAACAGGAATTCATGCAATTAAATATGACATTGTTTTGGGAAATCTGGCAGGGGATGTTTATTAGAGCAGGGGCATTCATTAGGATTAATATGGTATACAAGAATTCTGCAGAAGGTGTTGTCTCACTCGTCTGCACTCTGTCACAAAACAGAGCTTAACCAAAACAGTTTACACCCAAGAAAAGTAATATTTATGTCTCGCTGCTATTATAGGTAAGACATTACAACCATTGGCTAGTATCAAAATATGCAAATCTAATCCTGATATAGGAGTATTTGCAGTTATTTCTGTGACATTTTTATTTTCTCCATGAAAACATGTTGTGATCCCTCATAAGACCCATCTCAGTGAGACAGTTCTAATGAGGGGTCAAAACATGTTTATGCAGAAATATGGAAGACTACCTCTACGATATCCTTGTTACACTTTCTTATCTGGAGCACAAGGAGCCCCAATAAACTATGATTTCTGCAGAGAAATAAGAAAAATTAACTCTGAAAATTATCATTTTCCAAATTTTAAGCTTTACAATACAGTTACAGCTAAACTGTAACAAGAAATATCTTTAATAAAGATAAACATTGCCAGAGAAATATTTTAGTGATAAAGTGCCAGGCATGGTACCTCGGTCGGGAGCGAGTCCGCTGCGAATGCTAGAGACCCCTAGTTCGATTCTCACGTCCGGTACTTTCTTTCGTAAAGACATTTCCCTCTCTTCCGTCGGTTCAATAAGAGAGGCAGTCAGTCACAAGCGAAGGAATGTGCACTCAGTACTGGTAGATTACCTCCATGAGGCTTGCAAAGAAACAATGTGGTTAGGTTACTTACCGCTTGACATTTCCCCGTTGTTAACTGGGCCTTAAGCCCCAACAAAAGGCTGAGTCCCAGCATTTGCGTTAGCGCAAAAAAATGCGCCTGGGACGCGATTTAACTGGTGCCGGATGCAAAAAAATACCGTCTGCGTCCACAGGATGCAAAGTATCTATTATAATGTGCGGCCAGTCAACCTTCTTTTAAGTTCAAAGATGCCGACGAGACATCTTGGTAGCTTGATTAAGTGCTTATTTTATCTACTACTTGAGATGAAAAGGTGTAATTATGTATGCACCGCATGCAGTCCAGTTCAGATTCTCACTTATAGAAAAATGAATATCAACTTTCTCCCAATATTTTTGATGATTTTGTGTCCATAATTGAAATGAATTTCGTAAAAAGTGCCATACACTAGTAGATCTCGAACATGCTGATTTATTTATAGCCTTTACTAATGTGTACTGACTGTGTGTAGCCTCAGGAGAAAACACGTCGGGATGTATACACTTTGTTTTATCTATTGTATATGGTTTATTTCTGCTTAAAAGGTTGGTAATAGTGAAAATATTGTAACTGTTGCGATTGGTTTAGACTGCATCTGATATCAATTTTTTTTTTTTTTTTTACAGACCAATCTGTTTATTATACCGGCCTAACGGCAACGAAAAATATTAAGAGGAGCATCATGTAAAAAGGTCACAACCAGTAAGTCTGGGCATCAGCTCAGACAAGTCAGACATTTGATTTTTTGCTATCTATAATATATAAGTTCTGGACAGTATTCATGCAAATAAAACAGGGATGTATGATTAGATTGCTCGGCCTTGCAGGCTTATCTGACTATTCCCTGTTTACATTTGCCATGCGGTACCTTTTAACAAAATATCAATCATATCTGAAAAATGACCAAGCTGCTCTTAACTTAAGCCACTACACAATAAAACGAACAAAATGGCACACAAAAACTCATATCAGCCTGGGCATCAGCCCAGTCTGATCAGTCTTTGCTGTGCACTAAAAGAGTAGCTTAGGATCTAAGCTACCTCCAGGCCAACAGCAAAGACTCTGATCATGCTAAGACTGATATGAGTCTTTGCGTGGTGCAAATGCCACTTTATTGGATTTGTTGTGTTGTGGCTCACTTTATTTCAACACAAGACGGTGCTTTGAGACATCAGTATTTGAAATAATCAAAATCAGCTATACCTTCACTAAGATCAGAAATATCAGAGACATCTGAATCATCACTCTCGGCTTTGCTGGACTTTGGACGTCTTCTTCGTAAACTTCTCAGCCTAGAGCCTCTTGTCTTCTGAAAATGTACATATAAAATGGACCCTGCCTGCTAGGTTTTGTGGCTGGTTTCCATACTAAACTGCATGCATGCACCCACTGGTATGCTTAGCTGGTACAGAGCCACAACCCATTCTTGCTGTATATCAAGAAATACACAAGCAGCCAAAATTCAGACAGTATTTGTCTATGTATTTGTCTTTCTCCAAGAAGTTCTCCTAAGCCATAGATCATCAATATGATGAGATAAGATAGATCAGGCTCTGCAGATAAGCCACCAGATGAGTAACCTTGGTGATTGCATATGCTGCAAAGTAATTTTTATCCTGGTGCAGCTCTGTTTATGAATACCTTTTTCTCTTCTGACTTAACGGTTAATGATTTTTTTATGATTACATTTTTTTCTTATTACATTTCTTTTTGATTACAGGTAATCATTCAGATTATGACCTGCAATATATCTCCTATTCTTACGTATATAAAGTGATGTCTGAATGAATAACATTAAACCTTTGCGACAGTATATCCTGTGATATGCTGTCAGAATTCTGACATCATTTTGTAACTCGGCTTCTCCCTGGCTGATGTATGGTTTTACGCTGTTGAAGGCTGCTTGCTCAGGGTCAAATCGGCAAAAATGTGGAAAGTGCATTTGAATGAGGATAACTGTTTTGAAAATTGTGATTTGTGGAGGTAAATCATCTTTTTTTATGGTTGCAGACTGTGTTTTATGGTTCCGTTGATGTGTGACCGTAAAAAAATTTGGGACCGTAACCCACCAACAATTTACCAAATGACAATTTTAAGCACAAACACTTATCCCCTAATTTTTTGGAAATTATAAGCTTTCACAAGTCCATCCTTTTCAGAAATGCATCAGATTATTTTTACAGTTTACAAGGGTATACCTTTTCCTATGACTCTGTATTGTATGAGGCCTGTGTTTGACATATAAAATTTTCAAAGTTGAAATGCCCCAAAAATATGTAAACATCGTTACCCTAGATTTAACTTTGTTAGTATCGTGTTTATTGTCTGTAGCTTTGCCTGGACTCTTCTTACTTCCTCTTGGAGGGGTGGTACTGTTGTCCCGTCTCTTATAGTTCTTATTGCTGCTGGAAGAATCAGTCCCAGAGTCATCACCATTGCATAAATCTGTAGAAAACAGAGGCAAACTTTGTTTCATCTAATCGCTCTGGAGTAGCTTTCTTACCCAACACAGCTTTCTCCAGTAATATCCCCTGCTGTAGAATTCTATTTTACACCTCCTACTACAAGATTCTTTTTCAACTACTTTGTTGAATACTAATTTGTAAATGACAAATACATAAAAACAGTGCCATATGCTATTAACAGCTATGCATAAACTAGCGAAAAGCTGCGTAATAAAAAGCAATTTCAAGCACTGTTGATGCACAGCTACGCAACTTTTAATATTCCGGAACCACAAAAATGATTCTGCCATGCATTCTTGCCTCTCCCTTTCGAGCATAGTACAAACAGTTGGTGGTGTGCTGCCATGTTTTCTTACATAATGCCAATATGTCTTTGTACTTTTACATTACGTCATCAGGTTGTGACACAGATTTCACAGAACTGCTGTTTACATGTTTTCACGATGCCAAAAGGAGAGTTGAATCAAGCTTTCAGCAATCAAGAACTGCAAGATGGCATATGAATGGATCAGGCTCATTCTGCAAGGAAATTATTGCACATCAAAGTATCGGCTTTTGTTGATGAATTTGCATCTCCTTCGCACTACTACAGTGACCATCTTTTCTTAAAATTGACTTTTTACAAAATGTTGGAAGTCAAAGTGGATGATGGCACCCATTTTGAATCCCTTGATGCTCACGGGCCTGGAAACTGAATATCAGTAAAACCTGGCAAATGCTAAAGCATGAAAAAACATGTTTGATCCCAATAATAAACACTCTATTTGGAGAAAGTATGCCAAAAGAAGAAACTTCCATGGATATTAATTTCCTTTTGGACAAACAGATTTATCTGATACAAGATTATGGTACAACTTAAAATAGATTGTAGAACTGTAAGAGTAGTAACTGAAGATATTTTTCCAGAAAAAAATTTAACGTCACAAAAGATTAACAGAAATTATTTCGAATTTATCGTCAATATTCCTTTTTTCTAGACGTCTGCTTGGTAAAGACTAGTCTAAATTTAGATAATTACCATAAGGATTACTGCTGGACTGTAACAGCTTGTTGGGATTCTCCTTCTCATACAGGGCACCTTGTAATCTGATTACAACGTGGTTCAGAATGTGGGAGAACAAAGCCAACAGAAAGGCCGTTGCTGCCGTCACCTGACGAGAACCTGAAAACAAGGGTCATCTGATTACAACAAAGGTCATTATTTGAAAACAATGCCTGAAGAAGCTTTTGCTGCTGTCATCTGAAGAAAATTCAAAATGGGCAACAATATATAGAGGATCTTACACAAGTGGTCATTTCACATGAAATTTATGAAACAAGCCTTCGGTGAGTTTCATAAATTTCATATGAAATGACCACTTGTGTAAGATTATGTTATCATATGTCCCTTACAATTGGATTTTAAAGCCTTCAAACTGAAAATTATTTCAATAAGAAAATGCAGCGCTGACATGGCTGTTGTGGATGTGATGTGGATGTAATGTGGATTTTTATGACACAATGTTATTAACTGAATAACAGCGACATCATATGATAAGTATGTGCAAGATTAATATCTAGATCATTTAAAAATCAAATGACATTAAGGTTAATGTTTACTAAATACCGGAGTTCCTTGCTTGAACAAATGGATTTTTAGTTTCTTTAGCAACGCATTGTCTGAAAGACTACAAGAGACTGTTCATAGATCAGACTGCATATGACAACTAAGTATCTTTGGTAACAAAGTTCAACCACTACCTCATCCAATTTCACATCTATCTGAAATAACTAAAATACTATTGAAATGTTCATGAACCCAGACTCATTTATTCGGAAGGCCTAATTTAATTATCATATATTAGATACTATAATTGAAGAACAAATAAGATTAACGCTGAAAAACCTACCCCTTTTCTTGAGAATGTGAGAAGTAGCCATACAGATGACAACAACCTTAAACACTATATCATCTTCCAAGTACTGGAGAGTCTCATCTCGGAGGTCCTCACTATAGATCACAGGCTCGTAGAACATACATAGGTTAAAACTTTGTAGAGTTTTCTGACAACTTTCCTGAATATCCTGGCTTGTTACACTGAAACAGTTACATAAACATAATTACCATCGACCAACACTCACTTGAACATACACAGGTTAAAACTTTGTAGAGTTTTCTGGCAGCTTTTCTGAATATCCTGACTTGAAACGCTGAAATAATTATGGCTCATAAACACATTATAATATAGGTCACTGTGGGAAAAAGTCATTTGCAACACAGACCTTTCATCAACTTCTGAACAGGAATCATTTTCTCTCGTTCCACGCCCCCCCCCCCCCCCCCCCCCCACCCCCCCCCACCCCCCCCCACCCCCACCCCCCAACAATTTATTTCTAGTTATATTTTTAGGGCCTGAATGGCCTATTGAATAAGAGTGCTGACTCTTAAACATTAGGTCTCCACTACTGTGTATTCAAGCTTTGCTTGACACACAAGTCAGAATGCCACTTTCTGTTTGTGGAAGATCAGGTGTTTTTTTTCACTGGGAGCTCCAGTTTTTTCCCATCTCTGTGCAAGGATCTGCTCAATATAAATGAAATATTCTTGAAAAGGCCATAAAAACATTATGAAAGTATTAAAAAAAAAACAGTTTAATGATATCTCATTTGTATCCCCAACATTTTATATAAAATATTGCATTAACTGACTTTTTAGATCTAAAATCAAAGACTGGAAAGGGACATAAGACCACTAGATCAGTGTACATTGATGCCACTGATAGTGTTTGGATTACACAGATATTTTTTAAGGAATGAATATCATTTTTCTGAGGTTTATTGAAGTGTGAACTACATTTGGTCCCCTGCAAAGTGAATGAGCCCCAAAAGTGGTTCATATAAACTTTGCTAGTGACCCAATGTACACTTCGATAAACATCCAGAAAAATTAAGTTCATTGCTTATATTTACATTTGTTTCAATCAAAACCTTGAGAAAACTAGACAATCACTAAAGGTGATGAATGCCCCCGCCATATGCCTCACTAGAAGAGTAATGTGTTAAAACATATTTGTGTGAAGTTACATCAAAATATGTCAATAAATAAAGGTGCTAGAGGGATGACTGAGTTTTTCTTAAAAATAGCAACTGTGACCTTGACCTTGGAACTACAACCCTGAAAGCTAACTTGTCCAAGATATTGTCATACTTAATATATGTGCGAAGTTCTATCAAAATCAGTTAATAAATAAAGGCGCTAGAACCATGACAAAGATTTACATGTACCTATAATAGCATCTGCGACCTTGACCTTGGACCTACAATGATGAAACGTAAATTTGTCCCAGATATTGTCAAGCTAAATATTTGTGTCAAGTTATGCCAAAATCATTCCAGAGGGATGACAGCATATTTTCTAAAATAGCAAATGTGACCTTGACCTTTACCCTGAAATTCTGGATCACTAACTTGTCCAAGATATTGTCACACTAAACATTTGAGTGAAGTTACATCAAAATTGTCAATGAATAGAGGAGTAGAGGAATGATAAAGTTTTTTTTTCTAAAAATAGCAACTGTGACCTTGACCTTGGACCTGCGGTGCTGAAACAGTAATTTATTCAAGATATTGTTATACTTAACATTTATGTGAAGTTACATCAAAATCGATCTATATATGAAAGCGCTGGAGCAATGCCCTAGTTTTTCTGAAAATAGCAACTGTGACCTTGACCTTCATCCTACAAACCTGAAACCCAAAGTTGTTCGAGGTACTGTCATACCCAATAAAGCTGTGATGTAATACCAAAATCTGTTAATAAATGAGGCCGCTAGAGTGACGATAAAAGGTGAAATTGTATTTAAGCTATGGAAATATGGTCAAAAGATGTATGTTATTCAAGGGGACATAATTCTGCAATAAAGACCTGACTGAAAGTTCTGTTTCCTTTATGCACATGTTCAATGCATGTCTGAACTGTGTTGCAAGTTTCAAATCCCTACATCAAATACTATTGGAGGAGTTGCAGAGACAAGAACAGTACTACAAAGTGTGAAATATGGTCAAAATATGCATGTCATTCAAGGGGATGTAATTCTGCCATAATGGCCTGGATCAAAGTTTTGTTTCCTTTATACACATGTTCAATGCATGTCTGAACTGTGTTACAAGTTTCAAATCCCTACATCAAATACAATTGGAGGAGTTGCAGAGACAAGAACAGTACTACAAATGTGAAATATGGTCAAAATATTTATGTTATTCAAGGGGACATAATTCTGCAATATAGACCTTAATCAAAGTCCTGTTTCCTTTATGCACATGTTCAATGCATGTCTGAACTGTGTTGCAAGTTTCAACTCCCTACATTAAATATTGTAGGAGGAGTTGCGGAGACAAGAACAGTACTCAAATGTGAAATATGGTTATAATATGTGTATTATTCAAGGGGACATAATTCTGCAACCAAGACCTTAATCAAAGTTCTGTTTCCTTTATGCACATGTTCAATGCATGTCTGAACTGTGTTGCAAGTTTCAACTCCCTATATCAAATACTGTAGGAGGAGTTGCGGAGACAAGAACAGAACTCAGATGTGAAATATGGTCAAAAATTTTTTTATTCAAGGGGACATAATTCTGCAATAAAGATCTTAATCAAAGTTATGTTTCCTTTATGCACATGTTCAATGCATGTCTGAACTGTGTTGCAAGTTTCAACTCCCTGCATCAAATACTGTAGGAGGAGTTGCGGAGACAAGAACAGTACTACAAAGTGTGACGGACGGACGTGCGTACGTACGTCTACTTACGGACGTACGTACGCACGGACGGACAAGGCAAAACTATATGCCCCTCCCCACTTTGTGGCGGGGCATAAAAATCTTATATAAGCGCATAAATTGAAGCAGTAAAACATTTACATGCAGTTCTTCTGCTAACAGCAGAACGGCATCAATGATGTCATGACAACTCCAACATATGATCTAATTAGAGTTTAGAGAGCTATGGTTTATTTTGATGTCATTCAAAGTCATGTGACATCACATCGCCAGTGTTCCCACTCAAATTTTAAACTGAGGGTTTTTATACCCCCTATCTATAAAATTTGCGGGTATGAAGTAAAATTTACGGGTATGACTTTTTATCTCGAAAAAGTTACGGGCCGAAAAGGACATGGGCCGAAATGACCCGGAACCCTTGGTCCGCTTCTTTTACAAACACTAAAGTGCCGATGTGTTTCCAATTGAAGCCTGAAAAAAGGAAGAAAACGGCTGTCATGTCTTTTTCCGGTCCTCATTTTATCCAATATTAATCATTTGATGGATTCCTTTCCAAATGAAAAATAGAAAGTGCCGTTTCCAAACAGAAACAGAGAAAATAAAGTTAACGCAAAAATACGGACAAATTCTGTCGGCCATTATGACAATTCTAGTGCGCAACATGACCGCGCATGTCATTAATATTCATGCAGCCGATTAGTGGTAGTGTTTGCCAATAATGAATTTGATTGGCCATAGAACGGATGTGACGGACGTGAATGAAAGCATGGTATCTTACTACGGCCCGCATTTCAGATCAAAACAGCAACTTCTGACTCTCTTCTCGGCTACAAAAATCATCTGGCCTGGCAGACTCGCAATATAATGAAGAAAAATGATGATTTTTTATATTTTTGAGAGAAACATATGCGCATGAATGCACGTTCTTGCCCCAAAATTTATGCCTGATTAGAATGATTTCCGCGCGATTCACGCACAATTCTACGTGAATGGGAACACTGCATCGCTCAATGTAACAAGTAGCCCAAGGGCAACGACCGCTCACCTGAGTTATAAAATGTAAGCTTCCAGCTCAGGTAAGCTAATAAACAGGCTGCAATTCTATAGGATTCGATGACCCCATAGGGTGTGGCAAGTTTGGACCCCAGGGTTTTGATTGGCAGGATTTATGTAGAGGACCACCATACACTGCAACATACTAAATACATAAGCTCTTGGCCTTATGGTTTCATAGAAAAAGTTTTTTGAAGGTTCTTTAGCTATATAGCTCTATATAAACAAACAAGCCCCTAGGGTGTGGCCAGTTTGAACCTCAGGTGCTTGACTGGCAGAATTTATGCAGGGGATCACTAGACATTGCTGCATACTAAATATGTAAGCTCTGGGCCTCATGGTTTCAGAGAAAAAGATTTTTGAAGTCTTTCCCATTATAAGTCTATGGGAGCAGCATGGCCAATTTGGACCCCAGGGGGCATGGTTGGCAGGATTTAAGTTGGAGACACTACACATTGCTACATATGTACTAAAGAAGTTAGCTCTGGGCTTCATGGTTTAAGAGAAGAAGATTTTCTAAGATTTTCGAATTGGGAACTAATGACCCCCGGGGCGTGGCCAGTTTGGACCCCAGGGTTTTGATTGGCAGGATTTATGTAGGGGACCACTAGACATTGTTACTTGCTACATATATGCGCTCTTGGCCTCATGGTTACAGAGAAGAAGATTTTTTAAAATTTTCCCATTGGAAGTATGGGAGCTTATGACCCCCTGGGCGTGGCCAATTTGCACCGCAGGGTCATGGTTGGGAGGGTTTATGTAGGGGATCACTAGACATTGCTACATGCTACATATATATGCTCTTGGCCTCATGGTTTCAAAGGAGATTTTTCAAGATTTTCTCATTGTAAGTCTATGGGAGCTTATGACTCCCGGGGCGTGGCCAATTTGGACCCCAGGGGCATGGGTGGCAGGATTTATGTAGGGAACCACTAGACATTGCTTCATGCTACATATATAAGCTCTGGGCCTCATGGTTTCAGAGAAGATGATTTTTTAATGATTTTCTCTTGTAAGTCTATGGGAGCTAATGGCCCCCTGGGGCGTGGCCAATTTGGGCCCCAGGGGCATGGTTGGCAGGATTCATGTAGGGAACCACTAGACATTGCTACATACCAAATATATAAGCTCTGGGCCTCTGCCCCCGCAGGCACCTGATCACACCTCTGTTTTGGGGTCCATGTCTGTGTATCTAAAATATTCTGGAATTGTCTATGTTTAACTGACCAACAAGTTCGAATTTATGATTGGGTACTTTGACCACTATCATTTATAGTTATATATAAACAAATGACCCCCTGGGGTGTGGCAATTTTGAGCCCCAGGGGCATGGTTGGCAGGATATTAGTAGGGGACCACTAGACATTGATCCTTGCTATATATACAAGCTATGGGCCTCATGGTTTCAGAGAGGAAAATTTTTTAAGATTTTCCCATTGAAAGTCTATGGGAGCTAATGACCCCCGGGGCGTGGCCAATTTGGGCCCCAGGGGCATGGTTGGCAGGATTTATGTAGGGGACCACTAGACATTGGTACATACTTAATATGTAAGCTCTGGGCCTCATGGTTTCAGAGAAGAAGATTTTTGAAGTCATTCCCATTATAAGTCTATGGGAGCTTATGACCCCTGGGGATTGACCAGTTTGGACCCCCGAGGCTTGGTTGGGAGGATTTATGTAGGGGACCACTAAACATTGCCTCATACTATATATATAAGCTCTGGGTCTCATGGTTCTAAAGAAGAAGATTTTTTGAAGGTTCTTAAGCTATTTAGCTATATATAAACAAATGACCCCCTGGGGCGTGGCCAATTTGAGTCCCAGGGGCATGGGTGGCAGGATTTTAGTAGGGGATCACTAGACATTGATACATGCTATATATATACGCTATGGGCCTCTTGGTTTCAGAGAAGAAGATTTCTTAAGATTTTCCCATTGTAAGTCTATGGGAGCTAATGACCCCCTGGGTGTTGCCAATTTGGGCCCCAGGGGCATGGTTGTCAGGATTTATGTAGGGGACCACTAGACATGGGTACATACTAAATATGTAAGCTCTGGGCCTCATGGTTTCAGAGAAGAAGATTTTTTAAGATTTTCCCATTGTAAGTCTATGGGAGCTAATGACCCCCGGGGCATGGCCAATTTGGGCCCCAGGGGCATGGTTTGCAGGATTTATGTAGGGGACCACTAGACATGGGTACAAACTAAATATGTAAGCTCTGGGCCTCATGGTTTCAGAGAAGAAGATTTTTGAAGTTTTTCCCATTGTAAGTCTATGGGAGCTAATGACCCCCGGGGCGTGGCCAATTTGGGCCCCAGGGGCATGGTTGGCAGGATTTATGTAGGGGACCACTAGACATTGGTACATACTAAATATGTAAGCTCTGGGCCTCATGGTTTCAGAGAAGAAGATTTTTTAAGATTTTCCCATTGTAAGTCTATGGGAGCTAATGACCCCCGTGGCGTGCCCAATTTGGGCCCCAGGGGCATGGTTGGCAGGATTTATGTAGGGGACCACTAGATATTGCTACATACTAAATCTGTAAGCTCTGGGCCTCATGGTTTCAGAGAAGAAGATTTTTGAAGTTTTTCCCATTATAAGTCTATGGGAGCTATATGTTGCCATGGCAACCAGAGTTCCAACCCAATCTGCCCTAAAACCTTATGCAGTCAGTCCCCCACCCCAACAATGCTACACATAAAGTTTGATCAAGATTGGCCTGCTGGTGTAGGAGATATTGGTGTTTAAAAGTGTGGACGACGACGCCGACGCTGACGCCGACGCCGACGACGGACCATGGCTATACTATAAGCTCACCTTGACAGGTGAGCTAATAAATGGTAAGTAAACTACATTATGCTCCAATGGTTTATTATTGAGCTTTTCAACAAATACACCAAAAATGTAAATATATGAGATTAAGAGCTCCAGAAAAGGACAGATTTTAAGGTGAAACAGTACACTTTCAAAGGAGTATCTCTTCCATTTTCTTTTTTGCATCCATTCTTAATGGGGCTCAACTCTTACAGGAAAGAATTTGCTCCCTAGGAGCAATTTTTTTCCTTTAAGAGTAGACCTCCTTTGGAAGTATGAACTGAATTGAATTTGAATGTACTTACTTTTTGGAGGTATCAAAGAAAATCATGAGCAAGTGTAGAAACTGAATGAAGAATCCTTTCAAATCATGGTAGCTGAAAAACAAAATAAGAACAATAAAAGCTTAATACTGGTCAAATATGTCTCACCAATCATGATAGGCCCAGAACATACTGTTTACTCTGACAGGCTGAAAAATAATCAGAAGTAAATACACTTTATACTTTTACAGTATGGTGTGTGCTTTCATTGAAGAATGTGAGTCTCTTAATTTGTTAATACTGAAAAATCCACTGTGTATGACTTTTTTTTTCACACACAAACAAAATAAAATTTCATCAAATAGTTGCTGTCATTTACAATTTTTAAGCTATTGGGGTTTAAACACACATTTTGTAAAGGATTCTTAAGTGAATGGGTACATTCTGACGGGAAGCAACTCTGTTATTTCTATTTTTGCTTGCCACCCTTCTGAACTTGGATCAACTCTTAAAGGAAAGAATTTGTCTCCATCGGAGCAAATTCTTTCTTTTAAGAGTTGACCCCATTTTGGAGGAGCTTGTCATCTGGGGAAGCAAAATGGTGGAAAAACATGTAAATGTATCTGTAGGCCTGAAATGTATGTCAACAGCAAAGGCTCCCCAGCAGGCACATGACGTTGAAATGACGTTGTTCTGACGTCCATGCGACGTAATGACATCGCATTGACGTCAGAACGACATCATTTTGACGTCGTGTGCCCGCTGGGTCAGGCCAGTCTGAGAATCCATGCAGTCTGATCAGATGTGTTTTGTCATACACAGCAAGTATGAACCCCGAGAAACCTTCAGGTGCAAAATGGAGAACTTAACTTCATGGATCAACAGACTACTCTGATTAATCTGAGCTGCAACACGAGAAAACCAAAGTGGTAATGGCATCTAGCAAACTCATGTAGCCGGGGCATCCAAAGTCTGATCAGACTCTTCCCTGCTGACACAGAGGTAGCTTAGACCCTTAGCTACTCTTTAAGTGCAAAGCAAAGACTTTGATCGGACTGAATGGATTCCCAGGTTGATATGAGTCAAAGCTGGGCTTTTGTTGTATTTTGTTGGTTTTGTTGTATTTTGCTGGTTTTGTCATATTTTGGTTTTGGCTCATCTCTATTTGCAGATGAGTAATCATGAGTTAAGGTAAATTTAACTCTTTCCTATTCATCACCCTTTTCACTGGGGGGTCTATTCTTCAAGGAAATAATTTGCTCCTCTACAAGCAAATTCTTTCCTTGAAGAGTGGACCCCATTTGAAGAGCCCTTTCCTCCAGAGAAGCAAACAGAAATTCATGTTGTTTCCCTCTTTAAAGCTGATGGAATACATGAAGGTTAGCAAAACAATGTTTCTGGAAAAGAGGCAGGAGGCCTGTATTAGAGCAGCGGCTTTTATTAGGATTAATATATTAGCAGTTCTTACCACTGTTCATTAGGGTTGGAAGTTGGCGTGAATTCTTGTTTCAGATCTTGGTAGCGTTTCTGATTCTTCTCAAACAGTCGCTGTAGATTCCCAACTGCTCCATCAAATGTTTGTTCACAGACCATACTGTAAACAAGATATAAGTCATGATGAATCGGAAAAGCTGATTGGAGGAAGCTGTTTCATAAACCATAAATGTAGTAATGGATAAGTATGAGGAGTAGAAAGCTTGCAATAAACAGTTTTAAATTGATGAATTCGCAAAAGTTTAATAATGTTTATGCTTCCTGTGAATTGCTTTTAATAGCAAGTTTTGGTGAAAACTGTGTATCTGTAGAATTTAAGGATGAATGAGTACTCTTTCTGGGGAAGCAACTCTGCTATTTTTGTTTTGCTGCCCTTCTCGATGGGGGGAAAAATTTGCTCCCCTGTGAGCAAGTTCTTCCCTTTGATAGTAGACTCCTCCATTTTGAAAAAGGAGCAGCTGTAGTGTAGTGGATAACACTCCGGACTACCAATCCAGGGGTCACAAGATTGATCCCCCGCTTCTCAGGTCTTTCGGATGAGACTTTAAACCGAGGTCCCGTCTCCATATGACCTCGTTGTTGGTGGGACGTTAATCCCGAGTTCACTCACTCACCATTTTGGAAAGGTTTCTGCACCCAGGTAAGCAAATACTAGGTCACAAAATATGTCACCCTTTGTAAAATGGCAGAAACACATGGAGGTGCATACATTAACCTTATGGTCATGCAAAAAGATGTGCCATAAAATTAGGGGTAAATGTACTCAAAGTTAGGGAAGGTAAATTGTCGGTAAATTGTTAGGGAAGGTAAATTGTCTGTTTTATGGTTGCAAAATTCATTTTTTGGGGATGCACAAGTGGAGCTATAAAATGCAATTTGCACTATGCAACTGACAATTTACCCACCAAAGTGACAAGTTTAATATAGTTATCCCAATTCTAATGCATTTTATCACATTTTCCCTTTCAGAGGCCCCAACTTATACTAGAGCTGCAACGATTCACCCAACGACCGATTCGATTCGATTTCGATTTCAGACACCTCGATTCGATTAATTCGATTCGATTCATGATTGATTTTATGCTACCTTAATTCATCATGTTTATCACTTTATTTTGTTATATTTACACTTCTATTTATCAGGGTTTGAAATTAACTTTTTTTCTCACTTGCTAAATTTAGCAAGTGCTCAATATTTCTACTTGCTAAAACAGTAAGTCCACTTGCTTTTTCTCTGAATGCCATAATTTTATGTAATTATACCATTAAATGCCCTGTATTGTTGGTTTATGCAATTAGTAATGTATCCCAGCTGGGTGGCCCCGTGGGCTGTCTTTTTAGCTTTAAAAAAATCGGGCATATGGCCCCCTAGCCCAGACTATTTTCTAAGTTCAAATCTATGGGACGCTAAAGTTGGGGAAAGACAGAAAAAAAGCAAAAAGGCTGGGATGAACACAGTGACTCATATTGACCTAGTGGTTCTCATTCATTATACTTCCCTTTTCCCTATCTGACAGGCAATATAAGAGGCTTTACCTCACAAGGGCAATGCCTACACACCCTACCAGGTTCTCTTCACAGCTACTAGTTTCATATTCCAAAGCAACTCTGAGCTCTTTCTCCCTTCTGTGCAGTTTTTATAGGGACAGTTTGGGGTTTTGGGCCCATAGAGTCAGTCTTGGTGGGTTTATTTTCAGAAGGTTTTTCTTCCTGATCCCCCGTTTTGCCCCTTTTCCAGTTCACAATTAAAATCTGTCCATGTTTATTGATTAGAGAACATGTGCTTTTTGATCAAACTGAAAACAGACGCTTGCAGATGCTGGTTGTCACAGACGCTTGACGAGGGGCACTGTATTGGAGAATCAATATAAGGCAAGCACCTGGGTGATCAAGACGAGTTTGCAACTGCGCATCTTGTTCTGCACATAAACAAAAACTTTACACTTCCGGATTAGTTCTTTGCACCGAGACAACTACACTCGCAAAGAAAAGCAAGTGGTAGTTTCTTGGACTCGCAGTCTGTAAATTTTGGTCGCATTTTGTGAGTATGCGAGTCTAAATTCGAACCCTGTTTATCTTTGGGTGCATCTTTGAGCACAGGTTTCTGCGAGTCATCGTTAGACGCCATTTTGATAACCCTACCGATAAGGAAACGAAACACCCGTATTGATTGATCGGGTATGAAACCCACCACCCGCACCCGCACCCGTGCTCAAAACCCACCACCGGAAATCTTTATTGGAGCCGTAGGATTATTAAAAACAACTTTTTTCTAGACTTTCTGTGTTATAAATACGAGGACTTGTATAAACAATACTTTATAGGAATATCTTTGCTAACGACGGCATATTTTGGACAAAAATTATATTTTTTGCATTTCAAGGGGTATGAAACCCACCACCCGTCATCGGGAAATTTTAATAGGTTATTTTCAATTTATGATTTTGTAACAGGTTAATTTTTCACGATTTTTATGTTTTTCTAATCGTCTACCATTAATGTATCACTTTTATATGACAATCTTTTGAAATCCGAAAAATATATAGCAAACAATAGATTTTTATCAACTATGTTTACATTCTAAAAATAGATATCCAGTACCGCACTTAGCCAAAACCAATAGCCCGCAACGTCCTGAAATTTCAGAAAGCATGAATTTTATTTTAGATAGTGTAGTAAGTGCGAGTGAAAGTTCGGAGATTTCAGATAGCATGACTTTCATTTTAGATAATGTAGTTAGTGAAAGAGAAATGTCGGACATTTCTGATAGCATGAATTATATTTTAGATATTATTCTGATCTTCAAACAGTTCTTTACCATTAATGATAATGAGATGAACTGTTTCCAACTGAATTGAAATAATTAGACTTTTATTTCAAAGTCCATCTTAACAGGTTGCAAAATTAACTGGATCTCTCAGTTAATTAAAAAAAACAGTAGATGAAACAAGCATGCAATAAGCACTCCCGGTCAAGTGATGCATTCAGCTCCATTTCAGGACGTTGCGGATTATTGGTTTTGGCTAAGTGCCGCACTTGGATATCTATTTTTAGAATGTAAACATTGTTGATAAAATCTATTTTTGCTACATATTTTTCGGATTTCAAAAGATTGTCATATAAAAATGATACTTAAACGGTAGACAAATAGGAAAACATAAAAATCGTGAAAATTTAACCTGTTACAAAGTCATAAATTGAAAATAATCTGTTAAAATTTCCCGGTGACGGGTGGTGGGTTTCATACCCCTTGAAATGCAATAAATATCTTTTTTTGACCAAAATATGCCGTCGTTGGCAATGATTGTTTTATCAGGCATTGTTTATACAAGTCTTCGTGTTTTTAATACAGAAGGTCTAGGAAAAGGTTGTTTTTAATAATCCTACGGCTCCCATAAAAAATTTCGATGGTGGGTTTTGAGCACGGGTGCGGGTGCGGGTGGTGGGTTTCATACCCGATCGTATTGATTGGATGACCTAATTATTACTGACCAATCGTACGTTACGTTATAAACAGCGTTATAATATTAAGAGCGGATCTAAAACACAGACTTCCGTTTTAATTGAGGGCCCATGCAGGGGATTGTGAATCGAATCGAAATTAGTGGAGTTGTTATCGGAATCGAATCGGCCCTTGTGAACCGGATTTTCGATGCATCGGAGTGAATCGTTGCACCTCTAACTTATACCCACAGCAAAATTCAGCCAATGAAAAGCAGCATTTCTTAATGACGTCGGTTTTCTGACAGTATATCGCAGGATATATTGTTAAATTTTCGGCATTATCCAATCAGATGTCATGTTACATTTGTAAGTGCATTAGAATTAACATCTCACTTCTTGAGAGTTTGTACAACAACAGTCTTACATGGACAGATGGGTTTAAGATTTCAAATTTATTCTCTTGCTAGGCTTCACCTTTTCAACAAAATGTGTGTGAAAAGCAATATGCTGTGTAAATACATGTTATATACTATGATCTGCACTGTTTCAGGACAAGCAACTATACACTTGTCTTCTAGAAAATCTCACATGGTCTCAGAGTTTTACATGAAAATGATTATAAATCAAGCCTAACAATCTTTATCCACTATTATGTTAATATACCCTTTTAACCTATAGTCTTACCCTACTGTGTTTAAATATTGAGACACCTAAAAACAATTAATTTTCCATTTGGGACAAATGGAAAATCAATGGTTTTAGGTGTCCCAATACTTAAGCACAACAGAGAGATCTTTTTTCTTGATCCCAGAAGGAAATCAGTCTGAAACAGTGACTATCTACAGTTAATAATCTCACCATCTAATGTAGTGGTATGCAGCCTCACAGTGGAAGTACCTAGATGATGCTAGCGTACCAAGCTGGTTGTGTGGCATACCTGGAATGTAACAAATTTTAATTTGCCATCACAGATTGTTAGCTTCTCTAATATTTACACTCGCTGACAATTTCCTTACATGAACCTATACTGGGCTGAAGATGTTCATACACCCATGAACAACACTCATTCACCCTATGTTATGCATAAGCAATGTCACAAATAATTCAAGTAGTTGACTAGCCAACGTAATGTTCAATATATATCATGTTATAGTGATGGCTGTTAAATGTCATAACCAAACATGTTGGTGAATAACTATTCTTCGCACTTTCCTTGGCATTAAATTAGTCAATAATTCCGTATAAGTAACAAAATTGATGTGAAAACATAGTATACATAAAAAAGATAAATTTCAGTTTTCTGAAGTTCATGGAAGTATGAACAAAATGGGTTCTGTGCAAAGTTTACATCATGCCTTTCGGGCATCACTTACTTTGCATGTAACCCATTGCATTCATACTTCCATGAACATCTGAAAAATGACATTTATTTTTTGATTAAATTATACACTGTCAAATCTCATTAGAACTATCTTGTTGAATTTAATGAAGATTATACATTAACTCTACCTACTCACATGCAATTACTACACCACCCGTTATGTGGAGCTGTGTTTAAACAAAAGATTTCAAACACAACGGGAAATCTATTACCATTGTACATTTGTACTTTTTGCTGGACATCACACTTATCTCACCTTGCATGATGAAAACATTGAAATTTTCACTCCTGCTTTGCACTTATGATAATATCCCTGTTTACATCACACTCAAAGATGAAGATATTTATGATAGTCAATGCAAAAAGGTAAAAATTCTTTATATGTTGGCTTGTAAACAGTGTAAGATCAGAAAATGTTTCAGATGGATATGAGAACAACACAGCATAGGTATGGAGGAGTAAAACGTGTCAAAACTAAACAAGATTTACATATAAATCTTGTGACAATTTCTTTTATCCTATACACCTGTTAGCCCTGATTAGAACTATCTCACTGTAGCAGTTCTAACAAGGCGATGCTCCATGGATTCTGATGACAAAACATGATTTATCTCAGAATTCTTACACTGGTCGCCTATATAGCCAATGGTAAAATCTAGTGATAAACTGGTAAAATCTAGTGATACATTGCATAAAAAATCACCAGGTTGACTAGTCTGACCTTATTTAGGGACATTCTGATGCAATTTTGATTTTTGGTGACCTCAGTTTTCATTTCCATGACGTTAGATAGCGTTATGCTGTTTTCTTGCATCAAAATTTTATGAATTACATGTAAAGTCCTCAATTACAGACAAAATTGTTGGTGGGATTTCGTCATTATGGTCGAAAACTTGAAAAATCTGAAGGATACACTTGCTTTTTATGTAGTTTTTTGTGTGTTAGAATCGAAAGAGACTCTTGCTAACAAGTGATTTGTTGCCCAATATATCACTGGTTGTTGGTCAGTTGTCTGTGAATATATTGCTTCAGTGATATACCTCCTTCATGGCTGACCTCCAACCAGTGAAATTACTTTGTTGCCCAATATATCACTGGTTGTTGGTCAGTTGTCAGTGAATATATCACTTCAGTGATATACCCCCTTCATGACTGACCTCCAACCAGTGATTTAATGGGCAACAAATCACTTTGTTGCCCAATATATCACTGGTTGTCGGTCAGTCGTCAGTGGATATATCACTGCAGTGATATATTCACTGACGGATGACCAACAACCTGTGATATATTCACAGCGACTAATTATGAAGTGATATATTCACTGACGACTGACCGACAACCAGTGATATTCAGTGATACATTGTATATTCACTGACGACTGACCGACAGCCAGTGATATATTGGGCAAAAAATCAATTAGCAAATGTCTATTTCTTAGTTATAATTACAACCCACCTGATTTAGAGCTTAAGGTGAACGGTCACAATTTTAGGGGAAGCAAATATGCCATGTTAATTTTGCCTCCCTTTGCAATGGGAGTTAACTCAAAAAGAAAAGACTATGCTCCTTCAGGAGCAAAGTCTTTCCTTTTGGAGTAAACTCCAATTTGGAAGAGTTACTTCATCCAGGAAAGCAAATAGGAAACAAAAGTTGTGTCCCTTTGTCAAATATAGTGTTGTACCCATAATAATCAAATGATATACCTATGTCTGGATAAAGAGCCAGCGCCTGTTGATAAAATCTTTCTGACATCACAGAGCTCATCCCATTGTCAAAGTCTTGTTGGTAACGTGCTGAAAGAAAAAAAAAAATAAAAAAAAAATCACAAAGAATCTCTTTGATATTAAATCAGATTTCATCATATCATAACATGTTCTAAATGAATGATAGATGACTTGGCAATTTTATGTCCTTTTCAAAACTATTTCAGACTTTCAGTCATATCTGGACAATGGAAGGGTGATAATGGTTATGTGCAATGTAACATCATTTAGGTTCTGACAGAATGTTACCTCCACTGGGACTTGAACCCATGATCCCATGATCCAAGGTGGGAGTGCTAACAACTTGGCCACAGAAAGCTTCCCATATCTTAAAGCATCACATTATTATTACATTTAAAGCAAATGCCACTAATGTCTAATACAACTTGGTAATGGCATCTTAACATGAAGGAGCGGCTGTAGTGTAGCGGATTACACTCGAGATCAACCAATCCAGGGGTCGCAAGATCGATCCCCTGCTTCTCCTGTCTTTCGGATGAGACTTTAAACCAAGGTCCCGTCTCTATATGACCTTGTTGTTGGTGGGACGTTAAACCCTAGTTCATTCACTCACTCTTAACATGAAGGAATAATGTCCATTAAAATGCAATATCAACAAAAGTGAAATTGACTTAATTGAGAGAGTAACATACAAATGTACACATGTACTTAAAAGACTTTGACTCCTGGCAAAATGATAAATATAATTTACATGTTCATGTTCCTTTCATATCTTATTTAAAAAACTTCATTAATATTTACTGTATTTGTACTTAGTTTCGTGGATATAAATTTTCGTGGTGTTCTCGCGGTTTACTCAATCCGATAATGCTAGGTATGTTAAGTGCATTTATGTTTGCATGTATCTAATTTCCTGAAAAAAATATAAAATAAACAACTGTGAAATCAGCGAATTAAAAAAAAAATCCTGAACATTAACACAATTACAGTATATACTATCAACTTTATTGCTCAAGGATTCTGTTCCAGTATTTTGGGCCCTAACAAGAAACACAATGATTCTTACCAATATCCCCTAGACAGACAAGACATCTGTGACAAGCTTTCATGGCCCACTCATGAATCATGGGTGTTACAATTACATCATGTTTCCTCTGGGGTTTGCCGTACCGACCTGAAAAACGTAAATTACAGTATAAGTTTTAAGTATTAGAACAGATAGGTCTTGGCAAACAGTGCAGACCCAAATAAGACTGCCCTAAAGAGCAGTCTGATCAGTGTCTGCACTGTCTGTCAGCCCATCTGCATCTTTTCGATGCATTACTCTATTATAAAACCAAACTGTTTTGTTTTCAGTACATTGCTTTAGGTGTCTCAACTGTAAGAATTTTTACGGTACATCATCATTTACAAAAGGTATTCCACATATGTGGTCATTTTCGCAAGTTCAAATTCTCATGGTTTAGGGTCCAAAATATGAGCATTAATTTTCAAGGCTTTGAATTTTCATGGTAGGCATCATGCCGAAACTTAAAATCACTTGTATGCCATAAATTGTTAAATTATGAAAATAAGAATAGGAACAAGAGGGCCATGAGGCCCTGAATCGCTCACCTGAACAACTGCTTTTTCTTTTCTTACGTCTGAAATTGTCAAAGTATGAGTCTTGGGTAAAAAGTCAAAGAATGACCATGACCTCTTTAACCCATAGATCTTCATGTACTCATTAAGACAACCATATATACCATTTTAGGCCAAAATCCTTTCGATGAATCTTATGTTCTAGCATTTTCCCATATTTGACCATGCTGCAAAAAGGATCAAGGTAAACCCAAAGTTATCATTTGAACAGTCTTGGTAGTACTCTAGTACTCCATGCTACTTACCGACTTTCAAGATCATAGGTACATGTATATTGGTTCTGGAAAAGAAAAATATTAAAGGTTTATTCCATAAATGGGTATGGCGGCCATGCCGGTCATGTGACCTAGACCGTTTGAACAAATTTTTGTTCAATCAGCCCCTGGAGGCTCTATATGAAATGTGTTAACAATTGCACTTTGTCTTTTGAGGAAATGTTTGAAAATGTCATCTTATGAGAAATCTTGTTTAAAGGTCAAAGAATGGCCTTGACTTCTTGTACTCATGATTCTTCATGACCTCATTAAGACGACTGTAAATACTAATTTTATGGCCAAAATCTTCAAAACTTCCCATGAAATCTTATGTTGTAGCATTTTCCCATATTTGACCTTGCTGTAAAAAGGGTCAAGGTCAACCCAAGGTCATAATTTGAATAATCATGATAGTACTGGAGCACACAATGCTACATACCCAGTTTCAAGGCCATCAGTCTATTGGTTCTGGAGAAGACGATTTTTAATGTTTTTTACCATATATGGGCATGGTGGCCATGTTGATCATGTGATCCAGACCATTTGAAGAAATTTTCATTCCTTCAACCCCTGAAGGGTCTATATGATATTTGCTTACAATTGGCTCAGTAGCTTTTAAGAAGAAGATTGAAATTTTCAAACTATAAGAATTTAGGGTCAAAGGTCAAAGAACGACCTTGACCTCTTGTATTCATGACTCTTCATGTTCTCATAAAGATGACTGTATTTATCAATATTTAGGCCTTAAAGGTAGGTTCCTGGACTAGCGATAACAATTATGTCCACAAGATAATTTCGTCTTTTTCTGAACAGTATTGAATTCTCTTATTTTTCTGAATTTGTTGCTACTGAGAAACTCGTCAGATGTTGAAGAAAATAGTCGTTTTCCCTTTTGGTTTATTTTCTTTCGTTGGAATTCCAGTCTAAAAATAAATATGTTTATTATGTCTATAAGTGCGCGATTTCTGATGCCATTCTCCAAAGGTCAATTTTCCCTTGTCGTGAGCTCTCCTAGAGGTCTAGGCATGGTGGATGGGTTAAAACTATCCCAAAATACAATGCAGCATGACGTCAGCTGCGTAATCTATTTTTGGCACGAACTAAAAATAGCGCTAACTGGTGTGCGAAGCAGAGTTAGGAAATCCCTTGCAAAACAAGTTTTCTAATATTTTTTTGATTTACACTTTTTAGTGAAACTTATTCATTCCCTTTTAAAAGTGCTTTCCGACAACTTGGATGAAAGATCATCAAAATTATGATGCATTCCAAAGTACAGGAACCTACCTTTAATATTCCAAACTTTCAATCCATGAAATCTTATGTTCCAGCATTTTCCCATAATTGACCTTGCCGTAAAAAAATGGTCAAGGTCAACCCAAGGTCATCATTTGAAAAAATTTAATAGTACTCTAGTACCCAATGCCACTACCAAGTTTCAAGGCAATCAGTCAATTGGTTCTTGAGAAGATTTTTTTTAAAAGTTTTTTACCATATATGGGCATGGCAGCCATGTTAGTCATGTGACCTGGACCGTTTGAACAAATTTTCATTCCCTCAACTCCTGGAGGCTCTAGATGAAATTTGGTTACAACTGGCCAAGTGGTACAGTACAGCCGTCGACATCTTACTATCAATCGCGCCTCGCCGCGTCTCCCCACGACAAATTCGCGCCGAGAAGCGTGGGAAAATCGAGGGCGCGTCGTGGGTTAAGCGTGGCGAGGCGTGGCGCGGCGAGGGCGTGGCGTGGAGCGGTAGATGCCGCTTGATCCTCTACCCGACTGGTAGTGGATCGCGTGAAACCGCGTTAATAGGCGCGAAAAAGATTAACGACTACCTTACACAGAAGGTACAAACTGCAATGCCATTACACAATTCAACAGGTTTGTGTATTGTGTACAGCTGTCAGAATAAGATTCATGTTTCTTTTATTCATTCTTTTTCGTTAATTATTCGGTACCAAAATATTGCAGTTTTTTGTATGTTTACCTTTTTTTAATCGGATACTATATGGAAAACCCCTTATGTTAATTAAACACGTCCGAGAACTGTATGCACACTGGCCAGGGGTATCATTTTTCACGACGCTATTCCGTCGCAGTACATGTACATGTACCATTCAGAACTTATACTTTGATACCTGGTACTGGATAGACGAATTAAATAGTCCCATAACATATTTTCAGGCCAGGCAGTGCACACAGTTGTGCAGGACTCTTATCACAATGCGCTCTGTAAACCCGAGCAGTGTACATGTAGGTGGGAACTCGGGGTCAGTTTCCTGATCAGACTGCGCACACAGCTTACGGTGTTCAAATATCAACTGGTTATTAAGCAGACGATCTGCATATCTTCGTAATCAGACCGGACCATCGTTTTCTGGTATCAACTTCTACTTTAGACATTTAAACCTGTTTTTCTCTCTCTCTCTCTTTCGCACGCGCAGGCCCTTTCCAGACTGCGCAGACATTTGCCGCTATCAAGTTCAAGGCTTTTCGCTAACACCCTGAACTGCCATTTGCGCAGCTGATATATGCTTGTCTTATTAAGACTGTCCGATAAGACTGCGCAGACGTATTCCGGTAGCAAGAGCTACGCCAGCATGTACACAGCTTTAAATCGACGTTGATTCAACGTCATGTGTTTATGCCAAGCGCATTCACTTAGCCTCTAATTTCTCTGTTGTGATTAAACCAGCTTTTTTTTTCCGCACTCGGACGATCTCGAACCGGCAGACTTGGCAGACTGTCCCGCAGACTGACTTGAGTCTTCTTGTTCACACATTACGATTTAACATTCAGTGTCAGCTTCAGAACCCCCTCTCTCTTTCTCCCCCATTTACCCTTGAAAAGAAACTTGGAATCTCTTTCATACTCTCCAGACTGCGGAAATCTGCACGTGCTCAAGTCATTAGTGAAGATACACAACAGGTAAATGCGCACGATATAAACACACAGAAGTAAACAAATGGAAACGATTCTACATCATGTACAAAGTGAGGATTCGGGTCGGTCCGTGCAGGCAGCTGACTGCTTTGAGTATTTATGGTCGGCCAGCACAAAAATCGACTTATCGTCGGACCCTTTTTGACATCCTGAGCCTCCTACTGTAGTAGAAATCAGGACAAGCCAGATCAGCATATATATATATATACATGTATACGTCGATCATTATGATTTTTTTTCATCAACTATTAAATGTGGCGTGCCTTTAGTTGATCTGGACCTTTGCCAATTTAGAGCACCGAGATGGACTAAGACAAACACGCACGAACACGCACACTATTGTCGCCAAGTGTTTTGCTACACAAAGTATCTGACTCGCACGTAATTACTCTAAATACTGGGGTAAAAGAGTCTAAGCGAAGAGCGTAGATCCTGATCACACTGCGCCTTAGGCAAGGTGTCATCCCATTTAATCATAAGTGTTCTTCAAGTTAGGACCCATAGAGTAAATGGTTAAATTGTCACAGTATTTAAAATGATTACGGTATAGTACACGGTATAAAAAGAGCTGCCCAGATACAGATTATCATGCGCACATACACAAACCCTTTTTTAGTCTTGCTAAATATAAATTCTTCAAGATTTTGTAATTTGCACTTTGGTATGTATAATTCTTATTTGCAGGAAAAGAACGGTGTGTTTGTCGTCTTTTCTTTTTTTCTTACTGCGATTTCTCGGTACTGATGCCTCTTACCAGACCAGCGCTCAGCTCCAGACACATACATGTAGGAGTTATTACATGGGAACTGCAATGAAACTTGCGGTGTAGGTTGGTTGTTATTCTATGGACGAAGTGTGAATGCCAAAACCAGACTGCGCATGAGCGCAATCTACTCCGGGCATGCGCAGTTGTACCCATACCTCGAATTAATCATTATCTGAAAAAGGCATCGTATTACATCTGCGAACCGCAAAGCCTTAGACCAGTCTGCGCACCTAAATAATAATGATTTTGCAAAGTAAGCCTTTTGGTTTATATTCTCTTGACAAACTGTGAATGCTTCAACTAGACTGCACATGAGCGCAATCTAGGCCCATACGTCGAAAAAAACGGGACAGTGTTCTACATTTGCGAACCACACATTATTCATTGTGAATGTTTGTAAATGCACATGGTATGATAACTGAGCCGCGACACGAGAAAACCAACAAAGTGGTTGTGGGCACAGCGCAGACTCAGATCAGCCTGGGGACCCGCCCAGTCCGATAAGAGTCTTCGCAGTGATCTTAAAGGATAGCCAAGGGGCTCAGGTACCTCCACGCGGGCAGCGAAGACTGATCAGACTAGGCGGATGCCCAGGCTGATCTGAGTCTGCGCTGGGCACACAACCACATTGTTGGTTTTCTCGTGTCGCGGCTCATATGTATGTTCGCTGATCGGATGTGTTTTAACGTCCATTTGAAACGCGGGCTGATTTATTTTACTGCACATGCGAGTAAGGTCGTAAACTCGAAGCATAAATTGAATTGGGAGCTGCGCATGGTCAAATAAGGACTCGTGGCAATTATGCCAGTGGTCTGTCTTAACGCCCCTGCAAACTTTGAATGCACATACCATGCATGTGCATAGGCTGGTTGGTGCTCTGCGTTTGACAGATTTTGTCAGGACATTTTTCATGTCGTTCCAACAATTTCTTTTTGCAACCCCGGTTTCTCATCTCCCGTTCATGCATCATTATCAAAAACTTAAAAGTTAAAAAAGGAAAAAAGAAAAGAAAGACAGGAAGAAAGAAAGTACACAATACCGCACGCGCTTAAGCGCGCATGCACATTTCCACTAAATAGGGAAAATAGACTCAGTTCAACCTGCGCACCCCACATTCTCATAAACTCGATCGTTTTCGGTTATGTAAATATGTACAGACTCCTCGGGATCAACAAACAATGCAGATACAGAGGGCGCTGATCAGATTACAGTGTAGGCTGATCTGGGTCTTCGCTGTTTGCACTCAGTTCAAAGCACCTTTTCCGACTGCACGGCGCAAAATACCGGAAAACAAATACTAAGAGTCGCACGCGCGTTAACGCATGTGCGTTAACGCACGTGCAGATTCCCGCCAAAATAACCACCATTTAGTAGTAATACAGCTGCGGCGGGGCCAAAGTCCTAAAGCAGAGATTTTTTGAGAGAGTTCTTAGTCTTGGAAGTTATAATAGTGGAGATAAGTAGAAAAAAAAGGATGTCCCAAACTTGCGTTTGAAATTATAGAAATTCACTTTCTAAGGGTGCCTAGGCCCTATTTACTTTTATCGCAAAAACTGCCAAAACTTCATAAAGCTTGCATCATTTAAATTGAATGAAAAACAGAGCTTTTATCATTTTCGGGAGAATGGTAACACATCGATCTTCTACAGAAGCACGAAGTTTCTCGCATCCCATCCCGCGTAAGTATTACCGCAAATAGCATGCATGAAGCTTGAAACCTTCGCGCGAAACACTCCCAAAACACTTGCAAAAGTCTCAAGAAACTAGCGCTGAAAAGATGAAAATTTCGGCGTGATGCGAGATCTATCGAACTTTCGCAGCGGGTGTATTTTGTTTTAATATTTTTATATATCTACATCATCGGGTAAAACTACACACACGACTTGTGTAAAAGTTGACTACATGTATGACTGCACACATTTTAAACATCGCTAGAGGCGTGGTCGCCAGTCGTCGCGGAGCAATCGCGCCACGTCTAGGTAGGCGCGAAATATTCCCACGGCGCTCCCACGCTGCGCGGCGCGGAGCGAAGCGGGCGTGGAGTGGCGCGGCGAGGCGTGGAAATAGCGAGGGAATATCGAGGGAACAGCGTGGGATTTAATCTTTTTCACGCTCCACTACACGTCACGACGCGTAGCGATTGATAGTAAGATGTCGACGGCTGTACTGTATTTGAGAAGATTGTTGGAAATTTTCAAAATATAAGAGTTCTGGGTCAAAGGTCAAAGAATGACCTTGACCTCTTGTATGCACAAATCTTCAAGTACCCATTAAGATACTTCATATACCAATTTTTAGGCGTTAATCTTAAAAAACTTCTATGAAATCTTATGTTCTCGCATTTTCCCATATTTGACCTTGCCGTAAAAAAGGTCAAGGTCAACCCAAGGTCATAATTTGATACATCTTTATAGTACTCAAGTACCCAATGCCACATATCAAGTTTCAAGGCCATCGGCCGATTGGTTCTGAAGAAGAAGATTTTTAAAGGTTTTTACCATATATGGGCGTGGCGGCCATGTTGGTCATGTGACCTTGAAGGTGTGAATAAATTTTCATTCCCTCAACCCCTGTAGGCTCTATATGGAATTCGATTTCAACTGGCCCAGTGACTTTTGAAGAGATTGTTTGAAATTGTCAAAATATCAGAGTTCTCGGTCAAAGGGCAAAGAATGACCTTGACCTCTTGTACTCATAAATCTTCATGTACTCATTTTGAAGACTGTAGATACCAATTTTTAGCCCAAAATCTTCAACAGTTTCCAAGATATCTTATGTTCTAGCATTTTGCCATATAAAACCACAAGGAAGCAAATTTGACCTTACCGTAAAAAAGGTCAAGGTCAACCCAAGGTCATAATTTGAATAATCTTGGTAGTACTTGCGTATCCAATGCTACATACCAAGTTTCAAGGCAATCAGCCTATTGGTTCTGGAGAAGAAGATTTTTTTAGGTTTTTACCATATATGGTCATGGCGGCCATGTTGGTCATGTGACCAGGACCGTTTGAACAACTTTCCGTTCCTAAGGTCCCAGTAGGCTACATATGAAATTTTGTTACAATCGGCCCAGCGGTTTCAGAGAAGAAGTCATTTGAAAGTGTGGACGGACGACGGACGGACGACGTACGACGGACGCCGGAGCCTTACCATCCTATAAGCTCCCCCGGAGCCGCTGGCTCTGGAAACTGGAAAATTACTGACTGTCACTCCCAACAACTGAACAAATACAATACTTATTTCTAGACAAAAGCATATGTTGTGATGCCTGTGTGTCACAACATACAATTTTTATGCAAATTTAAGAGAAAAATCTTTACGTATCACCAAGTACTCCCCCTTACCTGATACACTGTTAATTCATACCTGGATTTTTATCTGGTAAGAGTGGGAAGTCTAGAACACTATCTAACTTCAGGTCAAACTCACTCTGCAGTCGGAACAATAGGTGGTGATAGTAGCCCAGGGCTGCCGACAGGTGACGACGGTACGCTGTCTCCAGAGAGCTTCCAGGTCGCACATGCTGTAAAATTACAGAGAATTAATGGGTAGACAGAAAACAAGAGAAACATAATTGAGCCGCGACACGACAAAACCAACAATGTGGTTGCAGACTAAGATCAGCCTGTGCATCCATCCAGTTTGATCACACTCTTCCTTTAGTGCTTAAATGGTAGCTAAGTGTCTAAGCTACCTCAATGCAGACAGCAAAGACTCTGATCAGACTGGGCAGATGCCCAGATTGATCTAAGTCTGCACTGGGCGCACAACCACATTGTTGGTATTGTCTTGTCATGGCTCAATATATTAATGTCCAGATTATTGCCCATCTTTCAAGGTATCCAAGACAGAAGCCACAAAGAAAGAATCATGGGAAGGAAAATCAGTGTATTCATTTTGTTAAAAGATGTGAGGTTTCCCCCCTGCTAGAATGACACCAAATATCTATACCACTGTTGTGTAATTTTGCTATAAGATATGGATTTCCCTCTTAAAACTATCCAAAAAACCTAGATCCGTCTTATAAGATGGATCTAGATTTTTTGGGTTGTTGTGGAAGGGGAAAACCCCGGTCTGATACTGTAGTTCGCTCACTAGCCCAGAGCAAAAGATAGAATTTTCTGCTCAATCAAGAATTATTTGGTCAGATAGACTTAGATGCCAAGAATAATTGGGGGAAAAGCATGAATTTCAAGATTTCAAAGGGAATCTTTGTAAGAGCAAAGTTGACTTGTCACATTGATATACTCAACAATCATGATGTTAAATGCCTGATATACCAAAACAGCTTATTAATGTCAGTGTGCCTGCAAGTATGTGAGTGATTATGATGGTGGGATAGAAAGGGGGTGGGTGGAGGGTGGGGAAGGATGACAGGGTCAAAAGCAAAAAAGACTTTGTTTATTCAATCAATTTCAATGCAGTTTTACCTGGGAAAACCTCATTCTAAAGACAACTACAGAAGATGGGATGGCAGTCACCGGTGTTAGTTGTGTGATTAAAGAAGTTGGTAGAGCAGTGGTCGGTGTTGGACATCACAATCGATTATAGGTAGAACTTGTCAAACTCAATTACTCGGTTACCTACCCTCCTATTGTGTTTGATGAGCTGGATGATGTCATAGTAAACCTTCCTCCATAGGACCTCTTCCGCCTTTCTGCCATAGAACAGAGGATTATAGAACATCAACCGCTCACAGTACTCCTTCAGTCTGAAATTCAGAAATCAACAGTAAGACTTCAAGGTCAACTGACACACTTTCTGGGGGAGCAACTCTGTCATTTTCATTTTTGTCTCCCTTCTCAATGGGAGTCAACTCTTAAAGGAAAGAATTTGCTCCTCAGGAGCAAATTCTTTCCTTAAAGAGTAGACCCCATTTTGTAGTGCTATGTTGTCCAGGGATGCAAACGGAAAGTCACTAAAGTTGTTTTCTTTTGTGAAAATAGCATAGAGCTCCAGATAAGAGGGGGTACTGAGGATAATTCAAGGATAATTATTCTTTTTTCTGTTGCGTCTCGGCAAGACAGGTCTAATGAGGGGTCACAAGACATGTTTTTATGGAGAAATATAGAAAATTATCCCTGGATTATCCCTGTTACCCCTTCTTATCTGGAGCCCTGAAATTTATTAGCAGAAAAACATGAAAGTTTACCCTCTTACATTTAAAGGTATGTTCCTGTAGTTTGGAATGGATCATAATTTTGATGTTTTTCTCCTAAGTTGTCAGAAAGCACTTATAACAAGAGAATGAATTAGTTTCACTGAAAAGTGTAAATAAAAAAATATCAGAAAAGTTGTTTTGCAAGGGATTTCCTAACTCTGCTTCGCACACCAGTTAGCGCTATTTTTAGTTCGCGCCAAAAATAGATAACGCAGCTGACGTCATGCTGCATTGCAATTTGGGATAGTTTTAACCCATCCACTATGCCAGGACCTCTAGGAGAGCTCACGGCAAGAGAAAACTGACCTTTGGAGAATGACATCAGAAATTGCGCACTTATAGACATATAACATATATTATTTTTAGAACTGGAATTCCAACGAAAGAAAATAAACCAAAGGGAAAATAACTATTTTCTACAACATCTGTCGATTTTTTCAGTAGCAACAGATTCAGAAAATTAAGAGATTTCAATACTGTCCAGAAAAAGACGAAATTATTTTGTGAACATAATTGTAATCGCTAGTCCAGGAACCTACCTTTAAAAGCCAAGGCATGAGAGTTGAACTCATTTGTCTTCACTTTTTTGGTCCAAGTGTTCGCTATTTATACCTGTATATCACATGAGTGACCTATCTGTGAGCCAGCATGGTTATGATGTAGCAGAGTTTTACTTGCTGAGAAAAATCAGATAATGATATGGTGAATTTCTATGATAATTTTGATAGCTTCTGACTGTTCACTTTCAATTTAACTCTTTAAGCACCAAAAAGCAGACGACAAAATTTACATCTGCAAAAATTAAAACAATGCCTTGTCCAAGACATTTTGTATTGAGAAGTCAAAGACTAGAGGGCAAACAGTGTAGATCTAAATGATGCAGCTCATTATGAGCCACCTCATCGGGATCTCTGCTGTTTGCAAATTTTGCTAATTTCGACACTGGGGCTTAAAGGTAGGTTCCTGGACTAGCGATAACAATTATGTTCACAAAATAATTTCGTCTTTTTCTGAGTAGTATTGAATTTTCTTATTTTTCTGAATTTGTTGCTACTGAGAAAATCATCAGATGTTGAAGAAAATAGTCGTTTTCCCTTTTAGTTTAATTTCTTTCGTTGGAATTCCAGTTCTAAAAATAACTATGTTTATTATGTCCATAAGTGCGCGATTTCTGATGCCATTCTCCTAAGGTCAATTTTCCCTTGCCATGAGCTCTTCTAGAGGTCCTGGTATGGCGGATGGGTTAAAACTATCCCAAAATGCAATGAAGCATGACGTCAGCAGCGTTATCTATTTTTGGCGCGAACTAAAAATAGCGCTAACTGGTGTGCGAAGCAGAGTTAGGAAATCCCTTGCAAAACAACTTTTCTAATATTTTTTTGATTTACACTTTGTAGTGAAACTTTTTCATTCCCTTTTTATAAGTGCTTTCCAACAACTTGGATGAAAGATTATCAAAATTATGATGCATTCCAAAGTACAGGAACCTACCTTTAAACAGTTAAATGCTAAAAATAAATGTTGTGAGTCGTGTCCCTTATTATCCTTAGAAGTTCTTGATATTGGGACAGATAGGTCTGAGCAAACAGTGCAGACCCAGATCAGGCTGCTTTTTTAAGGTCTACACTGACTGCCATTCTATCTTTTGGATACATGACTGCATTGTAAAATTGGACTGTTATAAACTGGTCAAAAAGTGGATAAGTTGTCAATAGTGATTGCCATCTAAATATTTGACCTTGACCTACTTGTATCTAAGTCCAACAGCATCTTGGTGGAAGAGTTCCCTGTAGGCTTTCTTCTGCTTCAGAGCTTCATCTAGCTTCTTGACTGCATCCACAGCAGCTCTACAATGACATGAAAACTACGTTTTTACTATGGCATAATCATTTTTTTAACACATTTCAGGGATTTCTAAAAGGACTGAATGACTGGTGGTCCACAGGATCAACTTATCCACTATTTAAGTGGTCCTCCCGATGTTTCGATTATTCTTTGTTATCATGTTTTTTCATTTAATTTCAAAATCAGTTGGTCTATAGGACCAGCTACCAAAGACATCAACTGGTCATGCCCAAAAATCACTGGTCCGGGACCAATGGACTTATGGTTAAAAAAAACCCTGCATTTTAAGTATAAAATTCCTGTGTTATTCAGTAAAGTCATTACCGTAATCGACCTTATTAGCGCCCTGTGCGCTTAACTTTTTCAAAATGGCGGCAAATACTTGTAGTAAACTTTCTTTCTTATTAGCGCACATTTTAATAGGTTATTATATATTGAAAAGAACAAATTTAAAGGTAAAGCATCAGAGAAAAGCTGCTTATAGGCAGCTTTTCTCAGATGCTTAACCTTTAAATTCATAGAGAAGCTTTAGAAATAAAAAATGATATATTCTGTTGCATTTTCAGCTCTTGTAAACAAGCAAACAAAGGAACAAACCAGTAAAAATATGTGCATTTATAGTCCTATGTCTCACAAATTGCCATGGTGTGCGCTTATAGGGGCATGTGCGCTAATTAGGTAGAATACGGTATATATAGTTTCATTAATGGTCAGATGAAAAGTGTCATTCAATGTATAAAAATATGAAAAGTGTCATTCAATGTATAAATGATTAATGCCCAACATTTAAGAAATAAGTTTCATTTTACAATGTTCATGGAAGAATAAACACAAAAGGTCATGTGCAAAGAAAGTGACATCCAAAAGGGTGTTCACAATAACTCTGCACATGACCCTTTGCGTTCATACTTTCATGAACCTCGGAAAAATGAAATTTGTCTCTTATAAAATATTATCAAATGTTAAAACTATTTTGAGCATCAGTTTTGATTTTAAAGTGCAACATTTGTTAAACATACCACGAAAAGCTGCCAATAACCAACAAGTTAGCCTTTTATGTTAAACTGTTAAACGGCCATCACCATGAGGTCAAATTGAACATTAGAATAGCCAATGGTGTGGTTTGTTTACATGTGAAGTAACATACCAACAACGTCGCGTTACTGACTCTTGTCTACGGAAGCATGAAATTTCCTCTGTAGTAGGTTCATCCAGGGAATTGTAAGAGAAGGAATAACAACAGACTGATTGGACCAATTAGCACCAATTAAGTCCTGTAGAATCTCTATGGAGACTGCTCGGAGAGGTGCTAATCAATTTGATAACATTGTACCCCATCATCGTTACCGACACACCTAGACAAAGAGCCGATTCTTATCGCTGTCTCACTAATTTATAGAGTGAGGCACCTGTTAATTTTCTTAATTTTATAAATTAGAACAGTTTAAGTAAAGTGCGCGTAATCATATTTATGTGTGGCGTGTAAAACAGCGTCATGTGGTTTTTCAATCATCCAAATCAGACCACAAATAATTAACTTACAGCGTTTCAAAATATTACGTCTCCTATGTAAAAAAGGAATTTTTATATCAAATTTTAATGGTCTTCCGGGGAAGTCCTGAAAATAAAGCCATGTTTATATAAAACAAAATATGTAAAGATAGTCACTGTCTAAATGTCTTGAGTGCGCACCGATGCGAACATTGAAAAAATATGAGTTAATGATGACCAGTCATTATCGACTAAAGCAAATTTCAAGGAATGAAAATCCATGTCTTATGGTAGAATACACATGCACAGTAGTGGTGCGGGGCTTTAGAAGCGGCTTCTTTATCACCATGAGGGCAAGGGATGGGTGCGAACTTTAGTTGAAGGTAAAATTAACAAAGAAACATGGAAAATGCTGTTTTTCAAACATCATCGCATTCATTAAACCTCTGCGTTTAAAATGCGGAACAAGGCGCAGTTTATTGCGATTTGGAAATATTTTCATAGTGTTTGTCTTTTACTTCTCGTAATATCAATCCATAAGAATAATTTGAAAGTGTAAATATTTAAATTTCAAATTTTAACTCCATACGACACCGAATTTCATAGAATAAGAAATTGACCATGTGCCCAGCGAAGAGTAAGACCACCCTTTTATCGGGTCAGATCAGTCTTTGCTGTGCGGGTTGTGCAGCTGAAGACCAAGCGTTTCTTAGACTGAAAGCATAATACGGTCTCTTCTGACTGGATAGGCCCTGGGCATGGCTGATCGAAGGCTTCTCTGGGCATAAGCCATTTTCCTTTTTCTTATACGCAGCACATTTTATGGAAACCGCCTCCTTGAAAAGGGGAAACAAGAGCGCAAACTTCTCACAAGCCCAGATAGAAGTCACAATTGCCAAATACGAAACGGAATATTCTTTTTATTAAATGAAATCGGGTGAATTCTTACAAACGCCAATTCATATGCACAAATGGCGTCAATCATGTCTTTGTCAATAGCAAAATCATGTTTAGACAGTTTTCTTGTATACTAACTTTTCAATGAAGTGGTGAAATCGAGACTGATAATCTCATTTTAGATTTCACTGTTTCAAAAATAGCAGTTTCATTAAATAGTCTCTTTTATTTGTTGATTAACTGGCTAAACCTTATCCGGCTTAACATAAATTTACGTCATGCAAGTTTGCACGTCATTACGGCGTTACTGACATCAATAAAACGCCAACGTAACATTGTTAATGCACACCATGTCAGGCCAATTAAATGTCCTGTAGGCATTCTTTCTTAGCAGATTTCTTGAGATCTATTTGTCAAATTGTAATTTCAAGCTATTTCTCACTTGCAAACTTTGCTTGCAGCCATTATTATAACAAGTAAACAAGTTGGAAACACCAACTTGGCGAAAAACGGCAATAAAAAAGTTGTGTCTCTGTCACGATGGTTGACCCATTTGAATTAACTGAATTGTTGCTATTTTACAGCATTAAAGAAACAGAAAATTTGACTATTTCAGAGTAAGATCGATTTTAATTTCACTCATGTACATCAAAAGTGGTATTTTCACACGTTGCTTTGCCACTCGTAAAATACTGCTTTTGGTGTTCATTCGGTGAAATAAAATCGATTTTACACTGAAAAAGTCAAATATAGTCAATTGACATAAAAACATCACTGAAGATCACAGCCAGCTGCGCATGCTCGGTTAGACTGTTTCAGTATCGGATAAGCGGCAGGACAGTAATCTTGCGCAATTTTCACACGTACTTATCAATTTATTGCAAATAGGTGATAAAGAGTCGGTAACGATGATGGTACTTTTGAAGTGGGTTCTGTTGTTATTCCTTGTGTCTTATACTTCCATGGTTCATCTAAGGAAAATCAAAGGGAATGTAACTTTGTAAATATCTGTAATTAGGAACCCTGGGCAGTGGTTGGGTGGAGACTCATACATCATACTCGAATATGGCATAAGCAGAGGACCATCTGATCATTTTACACTTAACAAACAGAGAAAACAACATAGCAACATAGATCTAATCAGATGATCTGAAAATGAAAGTAACCTGTAAACACGTTTCGCTTTGTCAAGATCCGATTTTATCTCTACATATTTTTCTGGTGACTTCTGCATCTTCTAAAAAGATGCATATCATGAGATTCATCGAAGATTAGCTGGTACACCAACAAAATCTTGAGAAATTATCGAAAATTAAGCTTCTGATCTCTTTTCTCTCTGCAAATGTGTAGCGTAAGGCAAACCAGTTTGTGAAAACTGTTATTTCCGGGCAATTACTTCCGGGTGTTGTTGTTTAAAAGAAACCCAGCCTTGGTAGGCTCACTGTCAAAGGCCTAGGCGTGCATAGCATGATAAAAGGATAAATCATAGTAATATCTATGGACAAAAGAACTGGGATCTGGACAACAAATAAGTCAGTGGTCAATTACTTTCAAGAGTCTCGGCATATAGACTTATGATCTGGCCCTTGCCAAACAGATCAGGGACGAGTCATTTAGTGTCAGGTGGGGAGCGAGGGAGAGGGGGGGGGGGGGGGGGGGGTACATTTTCATATGGTTCACTAAAATTTTTCCAGTCCCCAGTCTCACCAGAATTATTTTTCCGACCCACCAGATAGGTGACAAAATTTTTTATGACCCCCTCCCCCATCCCAGCTACCCTTCACACAGACAGACAGACACACACAACAAATTACCTATTTTATGTCAGACTGACCTCAATCAAAAGCTGTATGAAACACAAAGAACATTTTATTCTAGCCGGTTAATATGCATTTCTTGCACTTTCTTTCTGCTTATGCCATAAATCCATTGCCGATTGCTTATTAACTATAACTGTTAATAATATTAATTGGGCTTCTGGGGTTCTGGGGGCGCAGCCCCTAGAAGCCACCGTAGTTTTGCTGATGAAAAGGCACCTGGAGCGCCGATATTGATCACAAGCGCAGGCATTAAATTAAATTGAGAACAAAATCATCTACTCGACATGATTTTATAGACACCTTTATCCTTTTCTTCTAGCAATAAAATCAATAAAAAGGTCTTGAAAAGGTCTGGAAAAGGTCTTGAAGCTGCCCAAAGCTTTTTGTGTGTCATTGCCATAAATGTCTTTAAGTTCTGAGTTTGAAGGAAAAGAGTCAGAAATTATAGGAGTAATGGGGGGTCTGGGGGTGAAGCCCCCCCCCCCCAGAAGCTGAGAGATTTTTAAAAATGAAGACTGATGGAAGAATTCTGACTCCCTCAATATGCCTAATAAAATATATGACCCCCTTGCTTCGAGGCTTTTTGACTTCCGACCCCCCCCCCCCCCCAGTACATCACAAAAAAAAAAAAAAAAAAAAAAAAAAAAAAAAAAAAAAAAAAAAAATCCGACCCCTATAAATGTACCCCCACCCCCACCTGATAATAAATGACTCGTCCCTTAGTAATATTTAACAGTTTTAGTACCTTTGTCAAACGTAGCCTTTGATCTAGCCATGTTGCTGTTGTACTAGATATTGTAGGGGGAGGGGCTGTAACTAATGTTGTGAGAACTTGTAGCCCGACCCCATATTCGTGTATCTCTGTTGATTACTGAATAACCTAGCCAAACTGATAAAATTAGAACGCGTTCTATATAGCTTGAGCACTTGGTCCAGTGGCATTTGAGCAGATGTTTAAAATTGTCAAAATATGAGAGTCCGGCTGGGTCAAAGGCCAAAGAATGACCTTGACCTCTTGTACTCATAAATCCTCATGTACATGTACTTATTAAGACAATTTTCTATACCAATTTTTAGACTAAAATCATGAAAACTTTCTATGAAATCTTGTTCTAGCTTTTTTTTTCATATTTGACCATGCCATAAAGAGGTCATGGTCAACCCAAGGTCTTCAATTGAACAGTCTTGGTAGTTCTCAAGGACTTAATGCTACATACCATATTTCAAGGCCATTGGTCAAATGAAAATAGAGAAGAATATGTTTTAAGCTTTTTACTAAATACAGGCATGACTGCCATGTTGGTCGTGTGACCTGGACCGCTTGCACAAAAGGTCCCCTCAGCCCCCGAAGGCTCTATATGAAATTTGGTTACAACTGGTCCAGTGGCTTTCAAGGAGATGTTTGAAATTGTAAAAAATGACAGTCCTGTGTCAAAGGTCAAAGAATGACCTTGACCTCTTGTACTCACAAATCTTCATTGTATACCATTTGAATATACCAACTTTTAGGCCAGAATCTTCAAATCTTTTCATGAAATCTTATGCAACAGCATTTTCCCATATTTGACCATGCCGTAAAAAAAGGTCAAGATCAACCCAAGGCCATCATTTAATCAATCTTGGCAGTACGCGAGTACTCAATGCCACATACAAAGTTTCAAGGCCATTGGTTAATTGGTTCTGGAGAAGAAGATTTTTAAATGTTTTTACCATATATGGGCATGGCAGCTATGTTGGTCATGTGGCCTGGACTATTTGAACAAATTTTCATTCACTCAGCCCATGTAGGCTCTATATGTAATATGGTTACAAATGACCCTGTGGCTTCTGAGGAGATGCTTGAAATTGTCAAAATATTAGAGTCTTGGGTCAAAGAATGACCTTGACCTCTTGTACTGTTCTCATCAAGATGCCTCAATATACCAATTTTTAGACCAAAATCTTCAAAACTATCAATGGAATCTTGTGTTTTAGCATTATCGAATATCTGACCTTATAGTAGAGAAGGTCAAGGTCAACCCACGGTTATCATTTGAAAATCTTGGTAGTACTCAGGTACCCTATGCTACATACCAAGTTTCAAGGCCATCGGTCAATTGGTTTTGAGGAAGAAGATTTTTAAAGGTTTTTACCATATATGGGCATGGCGGCCATGCTGGTCACCTGTCCTGAACTGTTGGAACAAATTTTCATTCCCTCATCCTTTGGGGACTCTATCTGAATTTTGGTTACAATTTGGTCATTAACTTTGGTGGATATGTTTGTAGTTTTCCACATATAAGAGCCCAATGTCAAAGTTCAAATAATGACCTTGACCTCTTGTGTTCATAAATTTTCATTTTCTCATTAAGATAATTGTACATACTAATTTTTAAGCCAAAATCTTCAGAAGTTTCCAAGAAATCTTATATTCTAGCATTTTCTAATATTACAGCACTAGAAAGCAAATTTGACCTTACCGTAGAAATGTCGAGGTCAACCCAAGGTCTTTGGAATTCTCATGAGCCCGATGCTACATACCAAGTTTCAAGGCCATCGGTCTATTGGTTCTGGAGAATAAGTTTTTTTTACCATGGGCGTGGCGGCCGTATTGGTCTTATGAGCAGGACCGTTTGAACAATTTTTCGTTCCTAAGACCCCTGGAGGCTACATATGAAATTTGGTTACAACTGTCCCAGCGGTTTCAGAGTAAAAGTCGTTTGACAATGTGTACGGACCACGACGACGACGGACGACGGAGCCTGCCTATCCTATAAGCTTCCCAAGAGCCTTCGGCACAGGTGAGCTTAAAAGCCGTCAGTTTAATATTTTCGATTAGGCCCCTTCTTTTCGATGTCGGCCGCAAATGGATATCCAATAGAATTCACACGTCGGTCCAGGTGGCGTTGAAAGTTGAGGACGGGCTGGTGTTGCATGTGTTGTAATGGAGATTTAAGCTCTGGGATCTAAGAAAGTCGATGGACTGAAAAATGGACGGATTGACAAAAGAATGCATTTTTATCGAATGCGTTATTATGTCTGCCTGTCTTCTGGAACTGGGTTAAAAAATCTGAATAAACCCAGCGGGTACATAACGTCAAAATGACGTCGAACTAACGTTGATGCGACGTCATTACGTCGCATCGACGTCAGTACGACGTCATTTCAACGTCATGTGCCTGATGGGAAGTGCTCAAGATGATGCCATAATAATCTCTTACCCCTTCTGGGGGAGACTATGAGTTGAGACACGACAAAACCAGCAAAGTGGCATGAGCGCCCAGTGAAGACTCAGTCTGATCAGAGTCTTTGCTGTGCGCTTAAAGGGTAGCTTGGGCCATTTATTAAGCATTTTCCATGCGGACAGCGAAGACGCTTATCAGACTAAGCGAATGCCCAGGCTGATCTGAGTCTCGATAGCAGTCCAGCCTCCGTCCACAGCGTAACAAGCCACGGGTGTATATAGTTTTAACATGTAAATACTGGAACTTTTTACTGTACATACTCTTGAGAGGTGACTGTCTTGTCCTAACCTCACCGTGGTCAAAGTTACATTCTTGTATTGGATTTCTGACCTGTATCCGGAAGATGAAGATGATTTCGACCTCTTTGTAAAAAATATATCAGACTCTCCTTTATGTCATTGTGGTAGTATAGAGAACGCTCAACACTTTTTTCTTTCATTGTTCATTCTATCAAGTTCAACGTAATGAATTAATAACTGCAATTACGCCATATAAACATCCTTCCTTAAAATTATTTTTGTATGGTGATCTGTCTCTGTCGCAAGAAATCAACAAATTAATATTTGAGAAAGTTTACAAATTCATAATCGAAACAAAACGCTTTTAAGTATTAAGTACTAATACTACGCATGCACCTTATGTATATGAAGATTAATAGACATAATCTGATATTCTGGTACCCGCCTCCTCTCTCTCAATCCTGTGCGTCATATCGTTTGGTACTTTTCTCCTCCTTTGATGACTTATTTTGGTTTCTTGTGTCCTTAACATGTTTCTTTTTTTTTATCTCTCCTCCCCTTACCATTTTGTGATTAAAATAATTAGACACACATACAGATCAAAATATTTTTTTCTCTGCTCTTCTGCGAAATCGTTCTGTAAGGTTATAAGTGCTATTCTTCCATTGATTATTTTTGTGTAATGATTAGTTGCAGTTCTGCTTAGTTATCTCAGGTAGTACAAAATTTGGTTTAAAATGTTATATACCTTTTATTATGTACAGTTTCCGCCACATTGTGTACAATTTTTTCATGTCAGGGAGAGGAACTCGATAAGCATTTTGCTTTCGTTCCAATCCCTAAGCCTGTACTGTTAAAATTTGATTGTATGTTACTTGTAATTGAGAAACAATAAATATGTTTAAACCAAGATGAAGATGAGTCTTCACTGGGCGCACATACCACTTTGTTGGTTTTGTCGTGTCGCGGCTTTTATTGTCTGTGCGTCTGTCTGTCTGTCCATCCGTCTGTCCGTCATTAATTGTGTCTGCTCAATAACTCTGAAATCGATTCAGAAAATTTCACGAAACTTGGTACAAATATAAAGCATTTAATATCATTATTTTATATATTGCAGATGACTTTCAAGCTGTTTTTATTCCCCGTTTGTCCTTTTAGGCCTTTTGCAAACCCTCTTTCAAACCCTCTTGTATGCCTCAAAACAGACAAACCGGGATTAAAACAGCCAGAAAATCATCTGCAATATATAAAATAATGATTTATCACAGAGTTCATGTTAGTTTTGATCCAATATTATTGTTCAGAAGCTGTTTTTGTGTTTGATAAAAATTCCTTATATTTTCTATTATCTCATGCGGAACAGGGCTGACGATGCCAAGTTTTTGCATATATTTTCTAAATTCTAAACTGTCCATCAAGGAAAGCTTACTTCCAACATTTGGATTCACGCATACAGTAATTCTGTTCACTTCTTTGCGACTGACAAGGTCAGAGACTCAAAATCAAGCAAGAGAATGCGACTTTTCGCTACATGTATATATCGCCGAGGTTGACCTTGAACACATGCTCCGCCGTATTAAATGCATATCTGGAAAAATGCAAGACCATGCGCCTAATACTTTCATGTGCCGAAGAAACAATCTTTATATGACAAAATAGCATTCTTATATTTTGCATAAATAGTTTTCAGGGAAAATAAATACCTCAAACCTTGTGCCGACGTCAAATTTGTTTACGATTTCAGCTCCCCTCCTGCAAAACCGGAAACTCCTCTCATGGATTGGCGTTCTGAACCGTGGTTTCGCACAAGAGCGATTGGTAGGCGTGGTAACTACACCTACATTTTTACGAAATCCCTTTGAAAATTTTAGTATGGAAATAGTGTCCGCTCCATTACTCTGAAAATATATCGGAGATATTTTCGCGAAACTTAGTACTTGTATAGAGCATTGTCAGACAATGTACAGAGAACAAGAACCGTTACTTCATATACATTTTTAACGGAATTATGACCCTTTGTAAATTTTAGTATGGAAATCGTGTCGGCTCCATAACTCTAAATCTTTATACGATATTTTTGCAAAACTTGGTACAAACATAAAGCATAATCAGACGAAGTGCAGAGAACAAGGACCGTAACTGCACCTACATTTTTACGGAATGATGTACCTTTGTAAATTAAAGAACGGAAATCGTGTCCTCTCTATAACTCTGAAAGTATATGAGATATTTTTGCCAAACTTAAGACAAACATAAAGCTTTATCAGACGATGTGCAAAGAACAAGAACCATGTCTCCACATACATTTTTTATGGAATTATGCCCCTTCGTAATTTTTAGTATTGAAATTATTCCCGTTCGATAACTTTAAAACTGTAAGATATTTTCATTAAACTTTGTACAAATATAAAGCATAATCAGATGATATGCAGAGAGCAAGATCCATAACTCCAATAATACTTTTAACGGAATTATGCCCATTTGTTATAGTTTGAATATGGAAATGGTGTCCTTTCTTTAAATTTTAAACCGTAAAGGACTTTCATGAAACTTTGTACAAATATCAAGCATCATTAGATAATGTGCAGAAAACAAGATCCATAACTCCATCTACATGTTTGATGGAATTTTGCCCCTTTGTATTTCTAGTATGGAAATGGTGTCCGCTCTATAACTTTAAAACTGTATAAGGTATTTTCATGATACTTTGTTCTAATTTAAAGCAGCATCAAATAATATGCAGAGAAAATGATACACAACTTCTTCTACATTTTTTACGAAATTATGCCCCTTTGTAAAAATCAGTAAATAAACTGTGTTTGCTAAATAACGCTGAAACCATGTGAGATATTTTCGCTAAACTTGGTACAAATGTAAAGCACAAGGTGCAGCGAACAAGAATCATAACTCTACCTACATTTTTTACATTATTATGCCCTTTGTCAGTTTCTGTATGGAAATTTTGTTCGCTCTACAGTATAACTTTAAAACCGTAAAAGCTATTTGCATGAAACTTTGTACAAATATTAGATATCATCAGGCGATGTGCCGTGAACGAGAACAGTAACTCGACTAACATTTATGGAATTATGTCCATTTGTTATTTGAGCCGCGACACGAGAAAACCAACAATGTGTTTGTGCGCACAGCGCAGACTCAGATCAGCCTGGGCATCTGCCCAGCCTAATCAGACTCTTCACTTAGCGCTTAAAGGGTGGCTAAGGAACTAAGCTACCTCCATGCGGACATCGAAGAGTCTGATCAGCCTGGGCGGATGCCCAGGCTGATCTGAGTCTGCGCTGGGCGCACAACCACATTGTTGGTTTTCTCGCGTCGCGGCTCATTTTTAGTATGGGTATCTTGTCGACTCTATACAGAACTTGGTACATATATGAAGCATCGTCAGATAATCTGCAGAGAGCAAGAATCATAACTCCATCTATATTTTTGATAGATTTGTTTCCCTTGGTATTTTTAATTGAAATCTTGTCGCCTCTGAAACTTCCAAAATCTCCATCTATATTTTTTATAAAACTTTGTACAAATTGACAATATGCAGAGAACAAAAACTATAACCTCACCTACATTTTACAGAATTCTGTCCCTTTGTGGGGGTGGTCAGTTCGGGCGACGGTGCTGGGTAACTTTCTGTGCCGGGGCATCCTACTGATTTGGATATAGTTGGGCAAAGGCCTACTGTGCTTGCAGTAGGTGTGGGTGTGGGTGGTTTGGATATTTTTCTCTCGTCTATCATTCTTTCTTCTTTTTCCTTATGTCTTCGAGACGGCCCGATATTAACTTAAATACTGTTTCAAAGGGCCGTTAAGCCCAAAACAACTAACCAACTGTCCCTTTGTAATTTCGAGTATGGAAGTCCTATAACTTTAAAACCGTTGCAGATATTTTCACAAAATTTGATACAAATATAAAGCACTGTACATTGATGTTCAGAGAATACGAACCATAACTTCACCCAAATGTTTGACGAGGGGACAGGGAGGAAGGGAGAGGCATCTATTTTTGTTTCAAAAACAATCTTCTAGTTGTACAACAAGTCTAAAAGCTGCAATGAAAACTAGTCTGGGCAATAAATAAATAATAATAAAAATACCGTGTTTTGTAAACTTATAATGACCCTAAGCAACTTATTTTTTTCTGTAATTATCATAAACTTTAAAAAATGTTGGTAAAATGGCAAACAGTGTAGACCCTGATCAGACTGCCCAAGGGTGTACAGTGTTTGCTCAGGCGCCTCTGTTAAGTATCTACAGTATGTACGGTAACTGACTACAATGGAACATACTATTTTGCTTACCAACCGTTAAGAAGTGAGAGAGTGAACAAAATGAATGAAGTTCATATTTAGCTATACCAATCATTTGTCTTTTATTCTGTAATTTACGCATTGATTGATTTGATGCTTAACGTCCAAAGTAAACAACTATGGTCATGTCGGGACGGTCAGTTACCCTAACCACACTATTCCTGGGCAGGCTTAGACCTCCTAAGCGGTTAGCCAGTACTAAGTGCACATACTTGTGCCAGTAACTGACAACTGCCCTTCTTGAATCAGTGGAAGGAGAAACGAAAGTATGTGGCCAGACCGGGTTTCGAACCCAAGACCTCTGATAAAGGGGGGAAAGGTAATATGGAAAAAATGTAAAGCTGTCATCAATCCCTTTTTCTAAATAATGGACTTGCCCAGATTGAGAAAATGGAAGAGTCCGTTTCATAATTTTGGGGGGAAAGGCTATTAAGTAGGATAAGAACAGTCATGTTATTACCCCTTTTCTAAATAATGGACCTATCCAAGTTTAACAATGGAACGTTCAATTTTAGATACAAAGGGGTGTCAGCTTAATAAGTGGAAGAGTCCATTTCTGATATTTAGGGATAGGCGCTTGGTAAATTTTGTTGCAGTCCCTTTACAAAATAATGGGTTTCCCCAAATAAAAACATGGAGGAGTCAATGTCAAATAAAAAGGGGTGACAGCAAGTAGAGAAATCGTATCGCCACCCATTTTCAAAATAATGAATTTGTCCATTTAGCATGGAAGAGACAGTTTCAGATATTTATGGATAAAATAATAGACTGGTCCCAATACAGGTTGAGATGAGTTCAGGGCTTTGAGTTCACGATATCTGGCCTGTAACCTGAAGGTTTAGAGAAAGCATTCATCATGACCGATTATGCGCTTGATAAATTCTCAAACTGAGTAGTTCTCAAAAAATGTCACAGGCCTAGAAAAAAAAAATGTTTTGCTGTAAATGCCCTATGTCTTATAGTACATTTATCACGAATTTATGACGAGTGAGTGTACTCGCGTTTAACGTCTCACCAACACATAGGTCATACGGAGACGGGCCCTCGGTTTAAAGTCTCATCCGAAAGACCGGAGAAGCGGGGAATCGAACTTGCGACCCCTGGACTGACCTGTAGTCTTGCGCCTTATCCAATACACTACGGTCGCTTCTAATTTATGAAGCTCAAGACTGAAGACTGTTTCCACTATGAAAAACTGCGTATTTTATTTTTCAATATAAATATTAAGGAACGGTCATTATTTGTCAGCTTGGATGAGGTAGAGGGGGAGGGGTGTGGGTGTGGGGTGTGATGAGGGGGTGGGGGAGGCAGATGGATGTTGGAGGAATTTTCAGAAAATCCACATATCTTTTTATGACCCACCCACTGACTACGGTTTTCTTTGTCCGATCCCCACATCATCATCGAAAACAATGAGAGCATATCATTTCATTACCGCGCACCCCCCCCCCCCCAGCCCAACCCACCTCATCAAGCATCTGTCCACAGCAATACTGACCCCCACACCTCCGTCCCCGTCAAAGCAAGGTTATTAATTGCGCTCCTCCCCCTAAATTCCTACAACCCCGGCCTCCTAGCTGATAAATAATAATAGCCCAGCGGACACATTACGTCGAATTGACATCGCACTGACGTCGATGCGACGTAATCACGTAGCATCGACGTCAGCGTGACGTCATTACGACGTTATGTGCCTGCTGGGCACTTAATGATTAAGATGTATGGATACACCTCCATATGTTTCTGTCATTTTCACAAAGGGTAGCAACTTTTGTGATTTCCGCTTTGCTTTACTGGTTGACGAAAATTTCAAAAGGGCGTTTTACCTGTAACAGTTTATTCCCATTGCAAAGGGATTCAAAATGTAAATGCCAGAGTTGCTTCCCCTGAAGGTAAATCACTTAACCTTCAGGTCCAGTTATACACTTTCAGAGGAAGCAACTCTGTCATTTTGATCTTAAGGTCAAGTGACACACTTTCAGGGGAAGGAACTCTGTCATTTTGATCTAAGATCAAGCGTTAACGTTCCAGGGGAAGCAGCTCTGTCATTTTCAAAGGAAGATCACTTATAGAAGTATTTGTCTCCCTTCACAAAGTTTACTCTTAAAGAGGATTTTTATTTTAGAGTTACCCTTTCGAGAACAGGCAGTTGATTTTCCTGCAGTCTTATGTGTTTGGTTACACCCCATTTTCTTCCCGCTATTTTTACAAAGAGATTTTCTGGTTTCTTCCACGAGCTCTAAAACCTTTCCGAAATGAGATCTCTTCTTGAGAAAAGAATGTGAGCATACAGTGGCCACTTTCTTTTAGTAAGAGCCAGTCCCCACAAAAATAGATACAATAAAAGCACCGCAGACACTGCATGATACCCCGCCACCGCTGGACACCGTAACTTATTTTTTGAGAAATAGCCACAGACTGACTGGGATAGACAGAGATATGATGTCCTTACTCCAAACAGATATAAATATAAACCACTCATACATAGCAGTCTTGTGAGATTTCTAACAGTGTGGGGCATTCAGAACAATGTAGATCTAGATCAGGCAGTAAAGCATTTCTTTGAGCTGAGAAACTCTGTTTCTTATTCCACCGTGTCAAACATATCTGTGAAGTTTCATTCAGATATTCCATATAGTAGAGGAACTATCAAAGGTTAATAACTCATGAAATGGAAAGGTCAGAGTGACCGTCTTTATTCAAAATATGTTAGAACTATCAAAGGTTAATAACTCATGAACTGGAAAGGTCAGAGTGACCGTCTTTATTCACAATATGTTAGCTTTGATGTTAAACATATCTGTGAAGTATCATTTAGATAGTCCATAGAGAAAAGGAACAACAGGTCATAAACCGTTTTTTTCAGATCTATCAAGGGCAAACAACTAATGAACTGAAAAGGTAAGAGTAGCTGTCCTTGGTCACAATATGTAACGTTTGATGTTCAACATATCTGTGAAGTTTTATTCAGATATTCCTTATGATAAAGGAACAACAGGTCAAAAACCATTCTCAGACCTGTCAAAGGCGGATAACTCACGAACTGGAAAGGTCAGAGTGACAGCCCTTAGTCACGATATGTAACCTTTGATGTTCAACATATCTATTAAGTTTCATTTAGATGTTCCATATAGTACAGGAACTACAGGTCAAAAACCATTTTTCAGACATATCAAGGGCAGATAACTCACAAACTGGAAAGGTCAAAGTGACGGCCCTTAGTCACAATATGTAACCTTTGATGTTCAACATATCTGTGAAGTTTCATTCAGATATTCCATATATTAAAAGAACAACAGGTCAAAAACCATTTTTCAGATCAATCAAGGGTGGATAACTCACAAACCGGAAAGGGCAGAGAGACAGCCCTTAGTCACAATATGTATCCTTTGATGTTCAACATATCTATGATGTTTCATGCACATATTCCTTATTGTAAAGTAACTACAGGTCAAAACCCATTTTTCAGAGCTATCAAGGGTGGATAACTCACAAACAGGAAATGTCAGAGTGATGGCCCTTGGTCACAATATGTAACCTTTGATGTGCAACATATCTGTGAAGTTTCATTCAGATATCATAAAAGTAAAGGAATGACAGGCCAGAAACTATTTTTCCAATACGAAAAAGGGCAGTGACTCTGTTAAAATGGACGGATTTTGCCCATTAACAATCCCATACCACTCATCGCCGATAATAATATGTATGCAAAATTTGAAAAAAATCCGTGAATAAATACTCGTTATCGATCGGAAATGGTGAGCACAGACGGACGGACGGACACCGAAAGGTATATCATAATACCCCGCCACTAAAGTGGAAAATGCAAATGACAGAATTTCTTCCCTTGAATCTTTGTATCATAATGTTTGATATTTCAAATATGAATAAATTAATAACGATGCTCTGATTCATGTCACAATTTAGGTTACAGTGACTTCCTTTTCCCGAGAACCGATGGGTGCGGGAAAGGGAATACACTGATAGAGCTTATGTCTGAAACTCAGAATACAGTGCCGAACTAAACCTGACAGGGTCTTATTTTCGACAAAAAAAGAGATAAAATAAAATAAATAAATAAATAAATAAATAAAAAAGACACCGCCACATACCTTTTGAAAGATGACCTGGGGCCGTATTTATACTGAAACGACTTAAGTGGTTGCTATGCTGTCGCTAAGGCTGAATTTCTATGAAGGAGATTCCCTACAACTATGAAATTTGCTCTGGAGGAACATTCTTTTTCTGACTGTTCCTCCAGAGCAAATTTCATAGTTGTAGGGAATCTCCTTCATAGAAATTTAGTCTCAGCAACAGCAATGCATCGACTTAAGTCGTTTTATAAAATATGACCCCTGGAGCAATTCGGTGCATGCATCAAAGAAACAATTGTAACCCGGTAGCTCAGTGGGTTAAGACTTGTCCTGCTAAGCTAACGGTTCGGGCTTAAAGAGGAAATCTTTTCAAACGCAAACGGGGTTCCATTGCACACAGCCTTTCATATCATATTATTCATATTGTCCTGATGTGACTGAAGTATTGCTGTCCCAATCCCAATCCAAATCCAAATCCAAATCCAAATCCAATTTCAATCCAATCAAATCCAAATCCAAATCCAAATCCCAATCCCAATCCCAATCCCAATCCCAATCCCAACCCAAATCCAATCCCAATCCCAACCCAAATCCAATGCAAATCCCAATCCCAATCCCAACCCAAATCCAATCCAAATCCAATTCCAATCCCAATCCCAATCCCAATCCCAACCCAATCCCAATCCCAATCCCAACCCAAATCCAATCCAAATCCAAATCCAATCCCAATCCCAATCCCAATCCCAACCCAATCCCAATCCCAATCCCAATCCAAATCCAATCTATCCAGCCAGATAGCCAGCCAGCCAGCCAGGGGCCAATTAGAATTGGTGAGGCACATATTGTGATGGGGCGTAAAGGTCCTGGCGTCCATGAAAGTCTGCTGGACAGAAAGATGCACTTTTTATCAAAGGATTAGTGTGCAACTGGATTAAAAAAGCAACAACGAAAAAAAAAAAACAACAACAAAAAAAAAAAAAAAAAAATGTGAGTGAATAAATTGCTTGAAATGTTGGTTGAAATGTATAAATGTCCACAAACTGTAGTGATGAATGGATGGATGACTTGCGATTGTACGTCCTTTTCAGCAGTATATCAGTCATATCAGGACTCTGGGAGGGTGATAATGAAAGGCTGTGTGTAATGGAACCCCGTTTAAGGTTGGAAACAGTCTCGCCTCAAGTTGGTCTCGAACCCGGGATCGCTAGTTCAGCGCTTAACCCAGTGAGCTACCAGGACATCTCAAACTGTAGTGAAACATAATTGTGACACGCAAGCTTGTGAAAATCTAAAACTGCTAAGTCTGCGAGTGTACTCTTTTAGCTTGTGTTTTTACCCGGTGGACTGACGGGGTATCGACGTTCATGCAACGTCATGACGTCGCGTCGACTTCTGTATGACGCCATGTGCCAGCTGGAGCGTGAACAATATAAATGACTCTCAATAGCCTGGTCAGTTTTAATACTGCCTACTATTATCCTAAAATTTGAACAAAATTGCCGGTAAAATGGCAAACACTGTAGACCCTGATCAGACTGCTTAAGAAGCAGTCTGATCAGGGTCTTCACTGTTTGCTCAGATACCTATGACATAATATTTACAGTATGTACCTTGAGTGACAACAAAGGAATATCCCATTTTACTAACTCACGTTTACATAAGTGAGAGAGTGAACAAGATGAATAGAGTTCACAAAGAATAGGACCTACCAATCATTTGTCTTTTGTTCTGTCGCTTACTTTTTTCAGCATAACTGACTGGTCCAAGTTTAGAGCGGGACGAGTCAATATCGTGGGGTGAAAAATTTCTTTGTAGATTATAGAAAAGGCATTATTACCGTTTTCTAAAGAATGAACAATCGAAATTCAGTGATGGAACAGTCATTGGCGGACACTGAAAAAAAGAGAGAAAAAAAAGAAAACTGTTAGCAGTCCCCATTTTTAAATAATGGTCTTGTCCATACTGAGACAATGGAAGAGTCCATTTCATAAATATGGGGAAAAGGTTACCACGAAGTATTCGAACAATTATGTTATCACCCCTTTTCTAAGTAATGGACTCATCCAAGGTCAACAATGGAACGGTCCATTTCAGATACAAAGGGGTCTCAGATTAACATATAGAAGAGTCCATTTCTGATATTTAGGGATGCGATCTTGACAAGTTATGTGGCGACCCCTTGTAAAATAATGAATTTGTCCAAGTGATAAACACGGAGGAATCGATTTCAGTTTTTAGGGGTGACAGCTAGCTAGAAGGATTAGAGAAATCACATCATTACCCATTTTCTAAATTATGAACTAGTCCAATTAGAATGGAAGAGTCAATTTGAAATATTTATGGGTGAAATAATAGACTGGTCCCAGTGCAGGGTGAGAGGAGTTCAGGATTTTAGGGTTCATGCTGCCTGGCCTTTAACTTGAGGGATTAGAGAATCATTCACCATGGCCCATTCTGCACTTGATAAGTTCTCAAACTGGGTCGTTCTTCAAAGTGAGCTCACATCAGTTTGACACAGGTCTAGAAGTGGCATATTTCTTCAAAAAAAAAAAAAAAAAAAAAATATATATATATATATATATATATATATATATATATATATATATATATATATATATACACTGCTCAAAATATTTAAAGGAGCAGCTGATATTTTCCCATAGACATTACTACAACATATATCCAGCTCCACGGCCCATAAATTCGATCGCTAAAGGCCAAGAATTTCCCATTCCTTTGCAGCGGTTGTGAGAACGATCGAAGTTTAAGACAACAAGAATTTCAATACAACTGATGCCCAGATCATTTCCATGGAGCAAATTTTGCATTTTTCGATTTTTTGAAAGTGAGGCATTTTTCTGGAAGTCTATAAAATCTCATAAACTTGAGTTCAAAGTGATCCTTTCAAACGGGTCACCTTGTAGGACATTCAGTTTCATAGGCAAAATGATTGTGTTGATTTTGGTTGTAATTTTCATGCTGTTATCCTGTTCTGAAAAAAATGCATTTTTTACCAAAATTTCATTTGTTCAAAAAACAGTCCATGGATATGGGCAGGGCATATATTGGATCAAAACTTGTGCTGTCAGTAACCTCTATCCTTTTTTAAGAAATGGCAAAAAATGGAAATTCCGTGTCTTTGTCGAGCGAAAGTAAATGGCCCTCAAAGTGGGGATGCGTTGCACTGTCGTGTGTGGAAAAATATTTGGCGTTCCTTTAAATATTTTGAGCAGTGTATAACTCTTTCTAAATCTATAACAACTGAAATTGAAGATTGTTTCCGTTATGCAAGCAACTTGCATACTATATTTTTTACATATATATGAGCCGTGACACGAGAAAACCAAAAAAGTGGGTGTGCGTCCAGGGCAGACTCAGATCAGCCTAGGCGGATGTCCAGGCTGATCAGAGTCTTCTCTGACCGCATAGAGGTAGCTTGGACCCTTAGCTACCCTTTAAGCACTTAACAAAGAGTCTGATCGGACTGGGCGGCTTCCCCGGCTGATTTGAGTCTTCGCTGGCTCAATTATATTTAGTGTATTTAGGTATATTGATTCACCTCCATGGTTTTCTGCCAATTTCAAAAAGGGAAGCAATATTTGTGACTTCCTCTTTGTTTCCCTGGATGACAAAGCCTCCTAAAAGTGCGTTTACTCTTAAAGTAGGGAATTCACTCCTACACGAACAAATTCTCTGTTTTAGGAGTTGACCCCATTGAAAAGAAATGACAGAGTTGTTTCCCCCGAAAGTGTATCTATCCGACTTCAGACGTATAGATTCAATTCAAGGAAGATTACTCAGAGTTTCTGAAGTATTTCTCTTTCTTCTTATACAGGTTGCACTCAGGATTAGCTGACAGAGAGAAAAGTTTTTTTTTGGATATGTGTTCTACGACCCTGATTTATATCGAGGTGAGCGAAAACCGGAACTCCCGGGGCATGAAGAGGAGGCATATGTATGGTGGTGGAACCGCCTGACCTTCTGCAAGCAAATGTGATCTCACTTGTGCTATGAGCGAGCCATTCACTTGCAAATCTGCTCGGCACTCAAACAGGTGCTGAGGCCCGAGCCTGAAAGATATTTCAGATTTGAACCTCACTCTTATGAGTTGGGATGGAGCAACGTCTAACATATAGTCTGTTTTTCTGCAACCGTACTACCAGGGGAAATCCACACTGGAGGGAGAAACGGATATCAAAAACACATATTGTAGATTTTCCACGGGGAAATAGTCATATTTCCGGGCGGTGGGGGACGGGGGATGGGAAGGTGGGGAATTATACTTTTTAGCCATTTTCCGGTGAGAAATTCTGCTATAAAAGCATAGCCGTTTTTCCCCTCTGTGTGTGTGTGTGTGTGTGGGGGGGGGGGTGGATGGAACTACTAGGAGGGGGAAAAGCTTCTCTTTGAAAGTACCCACTGGGTTTATCCATACCACAAAATAGTAGCCCGTTTTAAAGCTCCGCCACTGCCTGTGTAACTTCCGCCTACACCTGTGTAACTCCCGCCGATGCCAGTTTTACTTCCGTCAACGCCCAACACCAACACTGGTAGGGCAGAATATTGTCTTAGAGTCATGGGACTTCTCCGAGCGCTCCGGAGATAAGCAGCAACCTGTATACGGTCATTAGTTTGGTTTAAACATATTTTATTTCAAAATCAAACAGACGACATGGTAGTAACAATATTGTTATGTATATATAAACATAATAGGATTAGAATGGAAGCAATGGCTTATTTAGTTCCTCTCCTAATTAGTCATTAGTTTAATTGGAAGATGTAGAGAAGTACATAAATACTTACCTTACCTTACCTTACCTTACCTCACCTAACCTTACCTTACCTTATGTTGATCTTATCTTATCTTCAGCCACAACCGGAAAATTTGCCTTCAGTCATTAGGTAATCACGCATGAAGATTCTGTAGTCAACATTTATTTGTATTTGGTTGCTTTCTATACTTAAGTTTAAACATATCTATTTCAAATAACCTGTCCAAGATCATAATGACACAAGAAACGAAAGTGTAAACCCTTATTTAGTTCTTCTCATTTCATTTTGAAAACCGCATTTAATTTCGAACAGCCTTGTTTATGTTTTTTGAAAAGATCGCATAAGAAACACCGCTGTTTTGTTAGTTTAAGTTGACTACCCTCAAAATGTATAGTATATATAGTAAATAAAAAAAATTGTACTGAGTTGATCAAACTTCTCACAAATAATCATTTTCCATGTTTATTCTGAAAAATACTATTATTCAGAATTTCGTGGATATACATTTTTTTATTCAAATAGTAAGGAAAAAAGCGGTCAGTTTAATATTTTCGATTAGCACCCTTCTTTTCGATGTCGACCGCAAATGGATATCCAAATAGAATTCCACGTCGGTCCAGGTGGCGTTGCAAGTTGTGGACGGGCTGGTGTTGCATATATTGTGATGTGGATTTAAGCTCTGGGGTAATGGACGGACGCTCGGCGCCCCGTTACTGCAGCTATGGATTCGTTCCGCTGAGGTGCGGGGGCAACGTCGATATGAGAATTGAATTACTACTAGCTCTGGGGTATAAGAAAGTCGATGGACTGACAAATGGATTGATTGACAGAAGAATGCATGTTTATCAATCGCGTTATTATGTCTGCCTGTCTTCTGTAACTGGGTTAAAAATCTGAATAAAGTACTCAAGATGATGCTAGAATTATTTCTTACCCCTTCTGGGGTCTAAGAAGGGGTAGTTGTACAACAAGTCTCAAAGCTGCAATGGAAACTGTCAGAGAGTAGCTTTTCCCCCCTAGTAGTTTTTCCCCCCGGAAAAATGACTATGATTTTTCCATAGTAGAATTTCCCACCGGACAAATGGCTATATAGTAGAATTTCCCCCCGGAAATATGACTATATAGCCAATTTTCCCAGGGGAAAATCTACTATTCGTGTTTTTGCATAGCCGTTTTTCCCCTCCATAGTGGATTTTCCCCCTGGTAATATGATTGCAGTAAACACGCTACATAGTGGAATTTGCTCCTTCCCCAAATATAATAGTGAGGTTCATAACTGAAACAGAAATTTGAGTATCTGTCCGTAAAATATACATGGATAACAGATGCTAGAACCGCATGCATGAGTCCGTCTGTCTGTATTATTTTTTTTGTTTTGGGGAAAACAGGTGGGCATTTTGCTTTTCCATGTTAGCCTAAAACGGATATGAGTGTACGTGGTTGTATGCATAAATTTGTACAATTTTGTGTTTGTACAAGCGTTCATCTGTGCGTGCGCGCGATGCCTAGACTAGTGTTCGCCTTTCATGCAGGAGTCGTGGGGTCGACTCCCATTGGGACACACGTCCGATTATGATTTTCAATATAATAAACTCCCTACTAAATCAATCATGACTAGACAAAACACCCGTTTGTACATCTTCCTGTAGCTTGCATGCGTATGTATACATATATAAATATCTGCGATGAGAAGAAATCAAACAGTTCTGTTCTGTTCTGTTCAATTCTCGTATCGACGTTACCCAAGTGGCTCAACGGTACGTAACCATAGTTGCACACACCTGGCGCCGGGTGTCCGTCCAAGAGAGAAATCAAACACTGCTCGTTCCTTAGATTAGTAATTATTGATTATTATAAAAATATGGTTGCTAAATTTGCATATTGATTTTTTTGAATTGGTCACGTTTATTACCTCCCTTGAAGTACGTATCCATTTCTTATGGGATTAATTCCGTAAAATGTTTCTGTTTCATTCCTTTCCGTTTCGCTCCGTTCCGCAAAATACCAATAGCCATACCAAATTCACTAAAAGCCAATTTCCCGGTGGGGGAAAAAGGACTATGGGGGAAAAGTGGCTCTATGAGGTCCGGACAATCCACTATATAGCCGTCCTTCCTATAGCCATTTTTCCGGGGGGAAAGGGGGAAAAACCACTCTCTGACAGAAACTAGTCTGGGCATAAATAAATAAATAAAATAATACCGTGTTTTGTAATCTATAATGACCGTAGTCAACTTAATTTTTTCCTATAATTATCCTAAACTTTAACAAAAAGAAATGTTGGTAAAATGGCAAACAGTGTAGAACTTGATCAGACTGTCCAAGGCAGTCTGATCAGGTATACAGTGTTTGCTCATGCACCTATGTTTTAGTATTTACAGTATGTACGGTAACTGACTACAAAGGAACATGCCATTTTTCCGACTCACCGTTAAGGAGTGAGAGAGTGAACAGGTTGAATAGAGTTCATATTAGGCTACCAATCACTTGTCTTTTCTTGTGTCATTTACGCTTTTCATTACAAAAGACTGGGCTAAGTTTACAGAGGGGATTCAATGTAAAGAATAGAAAAATGTTAGGATTACCCTTTTTCTAAAGAACGGAATGATCTCTACTCAACAATGGAACAGTCAATACCAAAAATAAAAGGGAGAAAGCTAATCCTGTAAGTATGGAAACGGTCATCAATCCCCCTTTCTAAATGATGGACTTGCCCATATTGAGAAAGAAGAATAGTCCATTTCATAATATTGGGGAGAAAGGCTATCAAGCAGGATTAGAACAGTCATGTTATTACCCGTTTTCTAAATAATGGACCTATCCAAGTTTAACAATGGAACGGTCAATTTTGGATTCAAAGGGGTGTCAGCTTATGTGGAAGAGTCCATTTCTGATATTTAGGGATGCGAGGTTGATAAATGTTGTGACAGTCCCCTTACAAAATAATGGCTTTGCCCAAATAAAAGCATGGGGGAGTCAGTTTGAAATAAAAAGGGATGACAGCAAGTAGAGAAATCGTATCACCACCCATTTTCAAAATAATGAATTTGTCCAATTAGTATGGAAGAGACAGTTTCAAATACTTATGGATAAAATAATAGACTGGTCCCAATGCAGGTTGAGATGATTTCAGGGCTTTGAGTTCACGATATCTGGCCTTTAACTCGAGGGATTAGAGAAAGCAATCATCATGCCCGATTATGCGCTTGTGAGTAGTTCTCAAAAATTGACACAGGTCTAGAAAAAATATATTCCTGTAAATGCCCTCTGTCTGGTCATATTTATAAACATTTATCACAAATTTTTGACAAGTGAGTGAGTGAACATGGGTTTAACGTCTCACCAAGACATAGGTCATACGGAGACGGGACCTCGATTTAAAGACTCATCCAGAAGACCGGACAAGCGGGGAATCGAACTTGCGACCCCTGAATTGACAAGTAGTCTTGCGCCTTACCCAGTACACTACGGTCGCTTCTAACTTATGAAGCTCAAGACTGACGACTGTCCCCACTATGAAAAACTTGTATTATATTTTTCAATATAGATATTAATGAACGGTGATTATTTATTAGCTTGGATGAGGTGGAGGTGGGTTGGGGAGTGTGTGTGTGTGTGTGTGAGGGGGGGGGGGGGGGGTGGGGGGGGGGGGGTGAGGGCAGTGGGGTGTTGGAGGAATTTTCAGAAATCCACATATCTTTTAATTACCCACCCGCTGACTACGGTTTTCTTTGTTCTATCTCCACATCATCATCGAAAACAAAATTTTGAATGTACAAGAAAGCATATCATTTCATGACCGCACCCCACCCGAACCCCCACCCCAGCCCAACCCGCCTCATCAAGCATCTGTCCACAGCAATACTGACTTCACCCCCCACCCCCCTCGCCCCTCCGTCCCCAGCAAAGCAATGTTATTAATTGCCCTCCTTCCCCTAAATTCCTACAACCCAGGCCTTCTAGCTGATAAAATTGAGCCGCGACACGACAAAACCAACAATGTGGCTGTGCGCACAGCGCAGACTCAGATCAGCCTGGGCATCCGCCCAGTCTGATCAGTCTTCGCTGTCCGCATGGAGGTAGCTTAGACCCTTAGCTACCTTTCGAGCACTTAACGAAGAGTCTGATCAAACTGGGCGGATGCCCTGGCTGATCAGAGTCTGCGCTGGGCGCACACCCACATTGTTGGTTTTGTCGTGTCGCGGCTCAATTTAATAATAACTGTTCACTTATTATATCAAAAAATGTATGGATACTGTCAGAGAGTAGCTTTTCCCCCCTAGTAGTTTTCCCCCCCCCGGAAAAATGACTATGATTTTTCCATAGTAGAATTTCCCACCGGAAAAATGGCTATATAGTAGAATTTCCCCCCGGAAATATGACTATATAGCCAATTTTCCCAGGGGAAAATCTACTATACATGTTTTTGCATGGCCGTTTTTCCTCTCCATAGTGGATTTTCCCCCCGGTAATATGATATCAATAAACACGTTACATAGTGGAATTTGCTCCTTCTCCAAATATAATAGTGAGGTCCATAACTGAAACAGAAATATGAGTATCTGTCCGTAAAATATACATGGATAACAGATGCTAGAACCGCATGCATGTGTACATCTGTCTGTATTATTTTTTGTTTTGGGGAAAACAGGTAGGCATTTTGCTTTTCCATGTTAGCCTAAAACGGATATGAGTGTACGTGGTTGTGTGCATAAATTTGTTCAATGTTGTATTTGTACAAGCGTTCATCTGTGCGTGCGCGCAGTGCCTAGACTAGTGTTCGCCTTTCATGCAGGAGTCGTGGGCTCGACTCCCATTGGGACACACGTCCGATTATGATTTTCAATGTAATAAACTCCCTACTAAATCAATCATGACTAGACAAAACACCCGTTTGTACATCTTCCTGTAGCTTGCATGCGTATGTATATATAAATATCTGTGATGAGAAGAAATCAAACACTGCTCGTTCCTTCAATTAGTAATTATTGATTATTATAAAAACATGGCTGTTAAAAGTAAAAAGTATGCAAAGACCAGGAACTGAAACAATCAAAATCCAAATCCAGCCCTCAAACCATAGTTAAATTTGCATATTGATTTTTTGGAATTGATCACGTTTATTACCTCCCTTGAAGTACTTATACATTTCTGATGGGATTAATTCCGTAAAATGTTTCTGTTTCATTCCTTTCTGTTTCGCTCCGTTCCGCAAAATACCAATAGCCATACCAAATTCACTAATAGCCAATTTTCCGGTGGGGGAAAAAGGACTATGGGGGAAAAGTGGCTCTATGAGGTCCGGACAATCCACTATATAGCCGTACTTCCTATAGCCATTTTTCCGGGGGGAAAGGGGGAAAAACCACTCTCTGACAGATACACCTACATATGTTTCTGTCATTTTCCCAAAGGGTAGCAACTTTGGTGATTTCCGCTTTGCTTAACTGGTTGACGAAAACCTTCAAAAGGCCGTTTTACCTGTAACAGTAGTAGTAAGGACAGACACTCTGGGGACCGATTTTCCCATGTATTTTTACATAGACTTTTGGCCTGAAAAAAACCAAGTCCGCAGGGTCGCCTAGTGTAAAAATACATGGCGGTCCCCAGAGATGTCAATCCATGAGTTAACTTCCTCAGGCTAGTAAGTCTCTGTTAGGCCCTTTTAAAGCCGTAGAAGTCATGTTCCTAGGCTCTCAGAGCTGTTCTTAGGACGATTCAGCGCCATTTTCCCACAAGAAATAGCCGTGGGATCATGCACGCAACTTTGCGGGACGTTGTAGGAAGTTTGTAGGATCTGTAGGATCCCACAAAAATTCTTTGCGGGATCACGCGACGTCTTTGGCCAGTTGTGACGTTATGCTATAGGATGTCTGTAGGAACTGTAGGACCCCACAAGAATTCATTGCGGGATCACGCAACGTCTTTGGCCAGTTGTGACGTTACGTTTGTACGTTTATGACGTCAGTTATTTCTAGCCGAAGTGTACGGGACGTTAGCCTCCATAGAAGCTGCGCTTAGTATATTTTTAAGGGAAAATAGCCACATCCACACATCCACACTGAAATTGTGGAGTTAATGTGGATGATATGGATTTGATATGGACGTTGTGTGGATGTTGTGTGGAGCTTATGTGGATGATGTGGATTTGATGTGGATGTTTTGTGGATGTTGTGTGGAGCTTATGTGGATGTTTTGTGGCTGATGTGGATCCACAATGTGGAGTTTCCACACGTCCACATCTACACATTCGACAAATTAGCTTAGTCTGCCCTTGTTCTAGCTTAATTCTCAAGTATGCTGACAGACTTCTGGAAATCTCAGTGAGAAACAGTGACCCAACGGCTTTCTCATTATGCTCTATATAGTTACTTGCCCCTGTTATTAGGCCCTTAGTCTAACGTAGACATATAGCTCTGCAGTGCCTTTATACATATCAGACTCTCGGTCTCATAAGACCTGACTGTACCAGATACGTGACTTTACAGTATTCTCGTATGCTCTATATAGTAGCTTGCCTCTGTAATCTAACACTCAACTCAACCTAAAAAATACGGGGAAAACAACCATTCATGCGTTTATAACTTATTTCCGCTAAATTGCACGTGCCTGAACATCTCTGTCTGTTCGCATACTTGAGAATTAAGCTAGAAAAGCACAGACTAAGCTAATTTGTCGAATGTGTAGATGTGGACGTGTGGAAACTCCACATTGTGGATCCACATGATCCACAAAACATCCACATCGAATCCACATCATCCACATAAGCTCCACACAACATCCACAAAACATCCACATCAAATCCACATCATCCACATAAACTCCACACAACATCCAGAAAACGGCCACATCTTATCCACATCATCCACACTGTCGAATGTGTAGATGTGGACGTGTGGAAACTCCGCATTGTGGATCCACATCAACCACAAAACATCCACATAAGCTCCACACAACATCCACAAAACATACACATCAAATCCACATCATCCACATAAGCTCCACACAACATCCACACAACGTCCATATCAAATCCACATCATCCACATTAACTCCACAATTTCAGTGTGGATGTGTGGATGTGGCTATTTTCCCTTAAAAATATACTAAGCGCAGCTTCTATGGAGGCTAACGTCCTGTACACTTCGGCTAGAAATAACTGACGTCATAAACGTACTAACATAACGTCACAACTGGCCAAAGACGTCGCGTGATCCCGCAAAGAATTTTTGTGGGATCCTACAGATCCTACAAACTTCCTACAACGTCCCGCAAAGTTGCGTGCATGATCCCACGGCTATTTCTTGTGGGAAAATGGCACTGAATCGTCCTAAGAACAGCTCTGAGAGCCTAGGAACATGACTTCTACGGCTTTAAAAGGGCCTATCAGAGACTTACTAGCCTGAGGAAGTTAACTCATGGATTGACATCTCTGGGGACCGCCATGTATTTTTACACTAGGCGACCCTGCGGACTTAGTTTTTTTCAGGCCAAAAGTCTATGTAAAAATACATGGGAAAATCCGTGGCCAAAGTGACTGTCCTTACTACTAACAGTTTATTCCCATTGCAAAGGGATTCGAAAATGTAAATGCCAGAGTTGCTTCCCCAGTAGGTAAATCATTTTACCGTCAGGTCAAGCGATACACTTTCAGGGGAAGCAACTCTGTCATTTAGATCTTATGGTCAAGCGATACACTTTCAGGGAAAGCAACTCTGTCATTTAGATCTTATGGTCAAGCGATACACTTTCAGGGGAAGCAACTCTGTCATTTAGATCTTATGGTCAAGTGATACATTTTCAGGGGAAGCAACTCTTGTCATTTAGATCTTATGGTCAAGTGATACATTTTCAGGGGAAGCAACTCTTGTCATTTTCCAATGAAGATACCTTATCTAGAAGTATTTGTCTTCTTTGACAAAGTTTAAGATTTCTGGAAGAGAGAGAGAGAGAGAGAGAGAGAGAGAGAGAGAGAGAGAGACCTTCATTTGAGAACAGGCAGGCAGCTGATTTTCAAGCAGTCTTATGTGTTTGGTTACATCCCCATTTTTCCCTACTATTTTTACGAAGAGATTCTCTGGTTTCTTCCACGGGCTCTGAAACCTTTCCGAAATGAGATTTTCTCCTCAGAAAAGAATGTGAGCATAACTGGCCAATTTATTTTTGTAAGAGCCATCCGCCACTAAAATGGATACAAAAAAAAAAAAAAAAAATGCAAATGGCTAAATTTCTTCCCTTGACTCTTTGTATCATCACATCTTATATTCTATTAAAAATACGAAGAAAATAACAAAATGTTCTGATTCATGTCACACCTTAGGTTAGAGTGGCTTCCTTTCCTTTTCCTGAAAACCGATGGGTGAGGAAAAGGGAATGCACTGATAGAATTTATAAGTCTGTAGCCCAGAATACAGTGCCGAACTAAAAAACCTGACAGGATCCTTTTTTTCAAAGAAGAAAAACCAGAGGGCCAATGGCCCTATATCGCTCACCTGAGCACTGAGGTTACAGCAACAAAACACCATGCACAACAGCAATAAAAGGCACCATTTACATTTGTATGTGGAGGATAATATCAAAAATATTTATGAAAAAAGCTTTATCCCCCCGTAATGGCTTCTCAGAAGAAGATCTTTGGCTGCAATGGCAACCAATCAAAATCAGGTATTTGGGAAATATTCATATGGCTGGTAGAGGACTACTCCAGGAACATTTCTGTAAAGCTTTTGTCAAAATATCTGCAGTAACACAGAAATAAATAGCAAATGTCCACTTTCCCCATTATAAGTCTATGGAAACTTTAAGTTGCCATAGCAACGAATTCACATGGGCAATGATAATATAAAACATACTTTAGGTAGAGGCTAATGTTATCAATATGTACGCTAAGTATCAGCTTCATCCCCCTCATGGCTTCATTTTTCCCATAATAAGTCAATGGAAACTATAAGTTGCCATAGCAACCAAAGTTCTTATGGGATTGGAAGAAAAAGAATAAAATTTATGTAGAGGCTACTGTCATCAACACATCTGCACAATATCAGCTTCATCCCCCATATGGCTTCTGAGCAGAAGATTTTTTTTTCGAAAATTTACCCTATATTTTGCCATGGCAACCAATCAAATTCAGCGATTTGGAGAAATTTCATATGAATCGTAGAGGACTACTCAAGAAACATTTCTGTAGAAAAAAAATCTAAATAACTGCAGTTAGACAGCAAAAATTGCCAATTTCCATTTTCCCTATCATAAGTTAATGGAAACTCTTAGTTGCCATAGCAACCAAACTGCTGGAGCAGTTGTCATGAAAAACAGTAATTCTATAGAGGCTAGTACTAAGGTTCTTTCTGTAAAGTTTGAGCTTTATTGGCCACACAGTTTCTGCGGAGACGATTTTTTAATATTTTTCTATTTTTAACTATTCGGTTGCAATGGCAACCATTCAAATTGCGCAATTTGCATAAATTTAACATGGCTGGTTAAAGACTACTCAAGGTACATTTCTATGAAAGTTTTGTCAAAATATCTGCAGTGGCATAGCAATAAATGCAAATTTTCCATTTTGCCATTATAAGTCAATGGCAACTTTCAGTTCCCATGGCAACCAAACTGCTAGAGCAATAGCCAAGAAAAACAGTACTTTTATAGAGGCTAGTACTAAGATCCTTCCTGTGAAGTTTGAGCTTTATTGGTTGTATAGTTTCTGAGGAGATGATTTTTTAATATTTTTTCTATTTTTAACCATTCGGTTGCCATGGCAACCAGCCAAATTGTGTAATTTATATGAATTTCATTCGGTTGATAGAGAACTACTCAAGGAACATTTCTGCAAAAGTTTTGTCAAAATATCTGCAGTGACATAGCAATAAATGCAAATTTTCAATTTTTCCCATACAAGTCAATGGAAACTTTAAGTTGCCATAGCAACCAAAGGTTTGAAGCGATTTGGATAAAAAACAGTATTATTGGTTCCCCCTGCCCATAGATGCTATATATGAAATTTGGTTACAATGGGCCTTGTAGTTTCAGAGGAGATGTCATTTGAAAATGTTGACGGACGGACGGACGGACGACGGATGCCTGCCTATACTATAAGCTCACCTGTGAGCCTTCGGCTCAGGTGAGCTAAAAAGGCACTGTCGCCTACCCTTTGGAAGATGACCTGGAGCAATTTGGCGCATGCACTGATGGAGTTTTAAAGAGACGATTTGAACGCGGTAGCTCAGAGGGTTGAGATTTGTCCTGCTAAGCTAGCGCTTCGGGTTTCATTCCTACTTGAGGAGGCAATCGTTTCGAACGTAAACGGGGTTCCATTGCACACAGCCTTTCATCGTCACCTACTAATTGTCCTGATGTGACTGAAGTATTGTTGAAAAGAACGTAAAATCGCGATCCATCCATCCAGGGGCCAATTAGAATTGGCGAGGCACATATTGTGATGGAGCGTTACCCAGCAGGCACACAAGTGGAATCGATATTGATACAACCTTGATTCAACGTCATGACGTTGAATCAAGGTTGATTCAATATTGATTCAACCTTGTGTGCCCAGTGGTTAAGATCCGGAGGTCCATGAAAGTTTGATGGACAGAAAGATGCACTTTTATCAAGTGGGTAGTTTGCAACTGGATTAAAAAAACTGAATAAAATGCTTGAAATGATGTTAGAAATGTATAAAATGTCTACAAACTGCAGTGATGGATGGATGACTTGCAATTTTACGTCCTTTTCAACGGTATATCAGTCATATCAGAACTATTGGAGGGTAATAAAGAAATGCTGTCTGCTATGGAACACAGTTTACGGTTGGAAAGAGTCTCGCCTCAAGCGGGATTGAACCCATGAGCGCTAGAAATGTAGGCCAGGGCTTAACCCAGTGAGCTACGGGCACCTCAAACTGTAGTGAAAAATAAGTGTGACATGCAAGCTTGTGAGAATCTAACACTACAAAGTCTGTCACTGTACTGTTTTATCTGATGTAAACTTAATCCTGTGATGACGTCGTACCGACGTTCATGCAACGTCATGACGTCAAGTTGATTTTCTGGGGCGTTTACAATGTAAATGACTCTAAATAGCCTGGTCAGCTAATACTGAGTGTTATTATTCTAAAATTTGAATAAATAGCTGGTAAAATGGCAAACACTGTAGACCCTGATCAGACTGCTTAGGAAGCAGTCTGATCGTTTGCCCAGATACCTATGACATAATATCTACAGTATATACGGTTAGTGACAACAAAGGCATATCCCATTTAACTCACTCACGTTACACAAGAGCTCACAATGAATAGGACCTACCAATCATTTGTCCTTTGTTCTGTCACTTACTTTTTTCAGTACAATTGACTGGTCCAAGATTAGAGCGGGACGAGTCAATATCGTATTGAGGGGTGAAAGCTGTCTTTGTAGATTATAGAAAAATCATTATTATCGTTTTCTAAAGAATGGAACAATCTAAACTCAATGATGGAACACTCAATGTCAAATATATAGGGGCGGAAGCTAACACTGAAAAATAGAACACTGTCAGCAGTCCCCATTTTAAATAATGTACTTGTCCATTCTGAGACGATGGAAGAGTCCATTTCAGGAATATGGGGGAAAGGTTACCACGAAGGATTAGAACATTCATGTTATCACCGCCTTTCTAAATAATGGACCCATCCAAGTTCAACAATGGAACGGTCCATTTCAGATACAAAGGGGTGATAGATTAACATATAGAAGAGCCCATTTCTGATATTAAGGGATGCGAGCTTGATAAATTATTAGACTACCCCTTTATAAAACAATGGGTTTGTAAAAATAAAACAATGAAGGAATCTGTTTCAGATATTTAGGGGGGGCGGGGCGGGGCGGGGGGGGGGGCAGCTAGTTAGTGGGATTAGAGGAATCATATCATCACCCATTTTCTAAATTATGAACTTGTCCAATTAGAATGGAAGAGCCGATTTCACCTATTTATGGGTGAAATAATAGACTGGTCGCATGCAGGGTGAGATGAGTTCAGGATTTTCGAGGTCATGCTATCTGGCTTTTAACTTGAGGGATTAGAGAAATCATTCACCATGCCATTTTGCACTTGATAAGTTCTCAACTAGTGAGTCGTTCTTCAAAGTGAGCTCACATCAGTTTGACACAGGTCTTCTTTTTCTTCTTCAAAAAGAAAAAAAAAGAAAATAAAATAAAAAACATTCTCTTTCTTAATCTATAACAACTGGAATTGAAGATTGTTTCCATTTTGCAAGTACTTTCTGTACATGTTTTGTTTAGCCGCGACACGAGAAAACCAACAAAGTGGCTTGAGCGCCCAGCGAAGACTCAGATCAGCGTGCGCATCCACCCAGTCTGATCAGAGTCTTCGCTGCCCGCAGGGAGCTAGCTAAGACCCTTAGCTACCCTCTAAGCACTTAACAAAGAGTCTGATCGGATTGGGCGGATACCGTTTTTTGCGGGGTGTGTGTGTGTGTGTGTGGGGGGGGGGGGGGGGCGTGGAGCTAGGAGGGGGAATAGCAACTCTCTGACAGTTCCCACTGGGTTTATTCAGATTGTGAGTGATTCGTCGGATATTTTTTTTCAAGTTCTGAGAGCATACCATAGTAATAGTAGCTCGTTTCAAATCTCTGCAACTGCCTGTGTAACTTCCGCCTGCACCGGTGTAACTCCCGCCGATGCAAGTATAACTTCCGCCAACGCCCAACACTGGCAGGGCAGAATAATCTCAAGAGTCAAGGCATTTTCCGATACTCTTTAAGCGCCCCAGAGGTAAGCATTTACCTATTTACGGTCCTTAGTTTAAATGGAAGCTATAAAGAAGTACATAAATAAATTTCTTTTCCTAATTTAATATATATTTCCCGACATTTAATTAGAATGAAAGAGCATTTCAAGCTCTTTAATCTAGTAGGCCTATAAAATCAGAAATACGTCAATAAGAAGTTTCTTCCACCTGATCTTCCAGTTTTCTTTCTAGAAATCGTAAATATCTTACATATTTCACTCAAATTACGTGGCTCTTTGTTTTTGGACCTAAATAACAAACATGAATTAGCATTTGCGAATTTATTATAACGTATGAGCTTCCATTGATTACAATGATGTAATTTTTATATAATTACTAGAAAAGAGCCCGCGCAAGCGCGGAAATATTTTATGATGGTCAAGTTTATATAAAATAGTGAGTTTTAATTTTTCAATGTAAATGGCCTTAGGCCCAGGTGAAGATATGACCTTTACCATGAATACTCACTAAAGCTTCATTTACCTAATTAGTTGTCTGCATCTACAAACTTTCAGGTAGCAGACTGCATTGTTTCTAAAAAAAATCAACTTTTTTCACTTTTTCCTATAGAAAAACCTAAGTGACTCAAAAGTTGACCTTGCCGCAAACAGATCAAGGTCATCCCAGGGTCATCATTTATATAAATTTTGTTGAGCTTTTGAGTCCTTGATGCGACATGCTAAGTTTCAAGATCATAGGATTTGTGGTTCTGGGGGAGAATTGGTTGATTTGATGCTTAACGTCCATGGTAAACAGCTAAGGTCATGTAGGGACGGTCAGTTAACGTAACCACACTATTCCTGGGCAGGCTTAGACCTCCTAAGCGGTTAACCAGTACTAAGTGAACATACTTTCGCCAGTAACTGACAACTGCCCTTCTTGAATCAGCGGAAGGAGAAACGAAAGTATGTGGCCAGACCGGGTTTCGAACCCAGGACCTCTGACTTATGTCAGGTGCCCTAACGATTGCGCTACGCGGCCCGGCGTGGTTCTGGGGAGAAGATTTTTGAAATTTTTTACCATAATAAATGTTTGCCATCTTGGTTATGTGACCTGTCCTGTGTATTTTTTTTCTGAAAAAAATTGGGTCCTGGAACGTTTTTGGGGAAAATATTCAAGCCCTCTGAAGACTAAAGGCTGAATCATTGAAATTGATTTGTCTGCTTCGCTGGAAAAATGCCCTTTCTTACCTGGCGCATGTGTGTTAACCTAAGACATTTTTAATTTTTGTCTTTTCGAAAGTTCAGTTCAGTTTGAATTATCCAAACGACGTTATCCAAGTGGCTCAGCGGTACGTAACCATAGCCGCACACACTTGGCGCCGTGTGTCCGTCCAACTTTTCGAAAGCCATCCATATTTCAAATCTCATATCGACGTTACTCCCGCACCTCAGCGGAACGAATCCATAGCCGCAGTAACGGGGCGCCGAGCGTCCGTCCATCAACTTTTCGAAAGACCATGTGCGTTGAGCTTTATTCTTCAATGGGCGAGTTCGATTGGCTACTCGTATTGACTATCGTTCTGGAAGAAAATGGGTCGATTCGAGCCAGGGCCGTCGGGACTATGACCATTTAGTTCTTCGTCCGTTTAGACATATGAGCAAAAATACAAAAATAAATCGTTATTTATGGGGAATGACGTACGTTAATGGGTCGGATTTTTGCATTAGAACCTGCTAAATTTGGACTTGCTAAGCAGCGCGCCGATATAACGACGCAGAACCGAAACGACCGGATTAATTTAAAACGTGTATTCGGGTCCTACTAAAGACAGAAAGGACTTTTGCCACCTAAAAGGACCGAAAAGAACTTTCGGGCACCGAAAAGGACTTTTTAAATGCCATTTTATGCTATAAAAACGTTTGAAATCTATAAAGGGTAAAATATTTTATTTCTAAACATAATTTTCTAGAACATTAAGTGAAAAATGCCCTTTTCGGTGCCCGAAATTCGGCATTTGCGATGTCCTTTTCGGTACATGGCGTCTCTTCACTGACCAGAAGTGGAGTCTTTTTCGGTGCTGTTTTTTGTTGTAAATTTTTAGGATGAAGATACTACAATTCACAAACTTATTATTCAAGCGCTGATTACTATCATGATGATATTAAAATTTCTAAAACATATGTTTTATATGACATTTAACGGCAAATAAAAGTCATTTTCGGTGCCCGAAAGTTCATTTCGGTGGGGTAAGTCCTTTTCTGTTTTTAGTAGGACCGCGTGTGTTCGAGTACACGATAATTTCACTCGAACGCACCCATTGTTGACAAAAGAAATTCGACCAATAGTCGAAGTTTCTAGAAAAATACTTGGGAGAATTTAAAATGAAAGACGAATTTAATCCCCAAATTCTTTAAATCTACGTGAAACTGAAACACACGCTAACCGAAATTATCAATGATAGCAATATGCGAAAGAACCAGTATAGAATTTACGCTTGAAAATGCCACCAATTTTGCAGTTTATGCGTTACTTCGTTTATTTAGTATTATAGATACTGTATAGCGTCATGGCACTGGCGTCATAATCGTTCTATCAGCGGCCATCTTCACCTAAATAAGGTATATATTTTGCATATTGACCTAAATAAGGTATAGATTTTGCATATTTTAAGTTTAGCAAACACCGAAACAACCAAACAACTAGTCGTAGAGGTACAGATAGATGTGTTCGACTCAAAAATACCGGAATTAACCATAGAATACTTGATGAATCTGATCTGCAAACACTTCATTACAGTGATCTGTATCGACTCTGCATCTAATAAGTCCACATCAAAAATTGTAGTGAGGTGTTTTATAATTTCTTCCCTTTTGAAGAGTTATGTCCTATATAGCTGGACCATATGTACATGTAGGCACCTAATCGCCGTATTATCCTGGGTTACAGTCCTGTCTTTTATATGTTACAAACGGAAAATCTGTCAGAGTTTCTTCACAATGGAGGACGTCGAATGATTAGTTCCTACACGCACCCTATGACGTAGGTTGTTACCCCTGTAAATGGGAAATTTCCCTGTACACCTAATTTTGCTAACTTTTCATTCGAACGTCGAACTATTTGCTTAGCGGAATTTTTTCTAAGTTCTATCTTTAAAGCGTTAAGATATTAGGAAGGGAAACAATTTCATTAGTGGCAAAAGGGTTAAGTCAGAGGTAGTATAGAGTTATTTCTTTGTCACCGTAGCACCTTTTTTGCCAGATGCGCCTGCGTTACTCCCGCCTACTCCAGTATAATTCCCGCCAACGCCTGTATAACTCCCGCCAACGCCTGTATAACTTCCGCCTACACCAGAGTAACTTCCGCCAACGCCTGTGTAATTTCCGCCTACACCTGTGTAACTCCCGCCTACACCTGTGTAACTCCCACCAACGCCTGTGTAACTTCCGCCAACACCTGTGTAGCTTCCACCTTTTCCTGTGAAGCGAGAAGTTGATATAAATTTATTAGAACTAGAATTAACTGATTTTAATTTATTATAACTAGAACTAAGTCTACGACTATATACATTACAGGCCCGGATTTTTGATAATGTCTTTTTGCCTTGAAATATATGTTGTGATTTCTCATAAGAATCGCCTCGCGAAGGCAATTCTATTAAGATGTCACAGCATATATTTCAATCTAACCACATGGATAAATTATCTAAAACTGTCATCAGATACTCATTATTTGGAGGCCTATGCATAGCACAGGGGCCCAACTGATGGTTAAAGCCCCCAAGCCCAGGCTGTATGACAGATGGGTAGTCTTCCTTCTTCGCATACACACTGTACTTCACAATTCGTTGTGAAAGGATCGCCCTTTTAAGCAATGCATAAATTTTGAACTGTGCACGATGTCATCTGACGTGAAATTTATGAAATTTGCCTAGGCTAGGTTCATAGTTTTCGTATCGAATGACTAATGGTTTAAGATACTCACTATGTAATAGTGGTGTTGGTGGTAAATCTTGAGGAAATGGTACCAGTGCATCGTTTGAAATCGAAAGGTAGAAGATTAAATGTTAAAATAAATATACAGAAAACCAAGGTGGTATGTCGAAAAAACTTGCTGTTATGCTTGTCGAGCTAGCGCTACTAAGTTGAAACTCCTACACTTAATAATTTTAAAACACAAAAATAAACAATTCTGATACTTACCCGACATATTGGATTAAAGATGCGTCCGCTAAACAGATAGGTATTACGCTCCCAACCAGTGAAATCGATATGACACTGGTAATTTTAAACGTTAGTAGTAAAGGGCGCCACTATGGACACGCCCGTCCGGAGACTAAGTCCGCAGCCTGGGGCAGTCTCGGGCCGGGCGTGTCCATAGATGACACCGCTTTAGTAAGCTTGAAAAGGCTAGTTTGAAATAACTTAGTCTTTTTCAGGGTAAAAGTCTATGTTAAATTGCATAGGAGATGTCTTAAGAGGCTATACAGCAATATGCGTCTGCTATGAGTCTCTTGGCCTTGTATCTCAAGACCTCACTATACCAGAGGCATAACTCTATAGCGTCAGTTGATGGTGTAAGTTGCTGTGGCATACTCTTGTTCATTCGGTTCAATTTCTGAGGCTTTACAGTTATATGCGTCTGCTATCAGTCTCTTGGCCCTGTATCTCAGGGCCTCACTATACCAGAGGCATAACTCTATAGCGTCAGTACTTGTTCTTGGGGATTAATAAAATCTTGTATCTCAAGATTTTAATGTTCTGGACTGAAATTATTTCTTACTAGCCTTCTAAAGCCTGACTACTACATTTGATGACGAGAAGATCTCTGCTGCCAGTGTGCTTGAACTTGTGGGTATCTAGTGGAAGGTCCACATATCCACATTGAAATTGTGGAGCTGATGTGGATGTCAAGTGGAAGGTCCACATATCCACATTGAAATTGTGGAGCTGATGTGGATGTCAAGTGGAAGGTCCACATATCCACATTGAAATTGTGGAGCTGATGTGGATGATGTGGACTTGATGTGTATGCAATGTGGAGGTTATGTGGATGATGTGGATCCACAATGTGGAGTTTCCACATGTCCACATCTACACATTAGACAAATCGGCTTACCCTGTCCCATTTCTGACAGACTGACACAATGCATCTCAAAACCTCACTGTTACAATGCCAACTGCCCAGGGGTTCACTTGTTCCTCATACATCCTAATTCTGAGTTATATCTGATTCCTACCTTCTATTCTGTACATGCATATTGTGGTTTATTATTTTGAAACAAAATTTGGTAGGTGTTGACTTGTTCTTTCCAATAAAAGAAAAAAATTGAAAATCCATTGAGGCAATTTGGAGTTATTACAGGTTTCTTACCCTCCATATTCCGTGCATGCGCAGTGTGACAATTTATTTCAAGAGTATTTGGTAGGTTTTGACTTGCTCTTTCTAATAAAAAAAGAATTATGAAAATCCATTGAGGCAATCTGGAGTTATTACAGTTTTCTTACCCTCCATATTCCGCGCATGCGCAGTGTGACAATTTATTTTAAAAGTATTTGGTAGGTTTTGACTTGTTCTTTCCAATAAAAAAAGAATTATGAAAATCCATCAAGGCAATCTGGAGTTATTACAGTTTTCTTACCCTCCAAATTCCGCGCATGCGCAGTGCACATGCCTGGCAAAACATGCTTCTTTTATTTTAGAGCTAGTAGTTAACACAAAATATACTCATAACTGAAGTGATAGATACATACAGGTATTCACTTTTCATTTGTATCATTTTTCTGAAAGCTACTACTTGTTTTGTCTATTTATAGAATGAACAAAGTCAATACAGATTTACCTCCCTTGTAATCACACCATAATAGGAAAAAATTGAATAACTTCGTTATTTGTTGGCCGATTTTGATAAAATAAACACCAAAATGTAGATTTTATTATTCTCTACTTATTTTTTATATTTTAAAATGTGCTACTATAAATAGAAACATGACCTAATTCAAATAACATATACATGATATGCAAATTTTTAACTTGTTTCCAGTTAACTGGGTTTATGTTTAGGTATATATATTGGAAACTAACATATTAATATTGCTTGTTTGCCGGTCACCACTGGACTGGAACTGGTGTGCACAACGGTTATACCGCCTGGGCCCGCAGATGCGAAGTCTATCGATTACATGTGAAACAGTAGAAGCCTTATGGCTTAAGGGGTCGGAACATCCATGGTTCCGTAAAAGGTACCTCCGCTGGCAGGTCTCTGGTCCATAGCGACATTCAGGACTTGTGATCATGTAGATATGGCTTCAAATCGCCAGGGCTATCCAGGCATAGGGTAACCGACCGGGGAAGAAATAGTGCTGTACAGCACACTCTTCTTGCTAAATTTTTAGGTGCATATTTTTGTCTTTACTGGCATGCAAGAAATAAAGATTGCATTTTTTGTGGCACTATAATTTTGATGAGAATTGTGTGAAATAATATATGAAACTCAAAATGCTATCCGGTATATAAGTGTGATGTTCAGATATGAATTCATTCTAGTTTTGAACAGAGAGAAGTAAGAAGCAAGAGAAAAAAACAAAGCAGTTTAAGATATTTGATGAGTTATAATTCATCTCCTGATCATGAAGGACTTCTATCTGACACTTCTGAGCGATGGTTCTCTGAAAACTTTCCCTCAAAACACACAAAGCTCTTTTACTGTGAGACTAGATCGCCCGATAAATATCGAAAGCGAAAAGTGGGAAGTTGCTTTGGTGGAATTAATTACACCATCTCGAGTCAATAATATTTCAGAAAACAATAACTTTTTCTTTTTGTCATTTCTGGACCAAGCGGTATTAAATGCTCAAGGAATAGATACGACAAAAGATTTGTGTGCTAGTGGAGAGGGCTGTCATGAATATAAATTATTTCTTCCTGAAGGAAATTACAACTCTCCACAGCATTTGGTGGATGAGATGCAATCTGTAATAGATACAAAACATGGATCTTTAATGAAACAAATAAATGCTTCTATCAGCATTACTTATGTTAAAAGCACAAATCGTCTAAAAGTTGTTGCACAAAATCCAAACCAGGTCAGGATTCGCTTTCCAGCTTCACTTGGACAAGCTCTTGGAGTTAATCCGGATATGTCAGAAAACCCCATTGGAAACGAATCATATGCTTTCAAATATGGAGTAGACCTAAATATATTGCATAATCGCTTGTACGTGTACTCAGATGTAGTTGATTATACATACCTTGGTGACGTGACGGCCCCTATTTTGAGAGTTGTACCATTTGAGAATTCAAAACGCTCTCAGCAGTCAAACAAAGAATTTGTCAACATGCACTACGTCCCAGTAGGAAAATCTTATATTGATCAAGTTCATATCAGTATCAAAGGTGATACCGGTAAAAATATTCAGTTCAGCTCTGGAAAGACTTTAATTAAGTTACATTTCAGGCGGCAAATTAAATAAAAAAAGAAATACAAAATAAGTATAAATACAACACACTGTTACAAACGTCACCATTTCAAGTAAAATCTTGAGAGAAAGCAGAATGTCTGGTAGTTCCAATAACCTAACAAAAGCACACTGTGGGCTAACTTGTGAATCTTCAGGCTTGCCTGTCATTCCTGTTGTACAAAAAAGAAAAAGAAATCCTTCTACCTTTGGACAGATTCGATACCTCATGAGACGATTGTCAACTGCTTTGGACAAAAGGCTCAGAGAGGGTAGACATTTAAAGTATTGCCGACTATGCAGAGCAGAAATTCGTTCATTATGTCGTGAGGAGAAAGAAAAGCAACACAAACTCAAAGGATACATACACAAGAAGAATAAACAGTTAAGACGTTCCAGGCGGACAAAGAATGATTCTGGGGGTCAGAAATGTCATAGACGTAGTGAAGCTAAAGAAGATATCAACAGACAGACAGGGAACAAGCTGGAGTTAAAAACAATGAAATAAAGTGTTAGTCACTTTTTTAATGCTATGATGATTGAGTAACATTGGAAACTTGTATCAGTTTACTAAATGTAGGTTTGTTAAAATTCAGTTGGTATTTAGACTATTGACAGAATTAATAAAACTGATATTAAATTATACACATTTTTTTCACAATTTTCTACATCATTTAGTTCACAAAAGTGCATGCAGTTGGTAAAAATGTAAGAATTGCAGTGGTTTACCAAACTTAGCACAAGTTCTTCAATATCTATTGCAGACTATAAAAGAAAGAGTCAAAGGATAAAACTTCATTCTTCAACCAGTCGTTAATGGGTCGATACCAGTGCAAGCAGTGCTTCCGTGAATTTGCTCGATCAGACAGCCTGAGAAGACATACGTCCAGTGGTGTTTGTAAAGCAACTACAACTATGTCTGACAGCGAAGAAAGTACTATCTCAGAAGCATCGGATGTAACTACAAACAGAAAATATTTGAAGGGAATGAAAGGACATGATATCTTTGGAGAATATGATTATAGTAAACTCTCCGACGATCCAGACACAGAACCGTCAGAAGTGGAGACAGACAGTGAGTCTGCCAGTAAAGAGGAAAAACAGAAAGCCAAACGCAGGAAAATTCAAAAGACAAGTCCTTGGGATAGACTAATGAGAAGTACTTACAGAGACAATCAAGATCAGTTCGATGAAACGGTGGAAAATACCATGCAGGAGACACCTAACATCGATGTTGAATCAGCTGAGGAAATGGCATATGAAGAACTGAAACCAAAATACAGATCAACGCTGGTTACCAAGTATCAAGACCTCGTGGCACTCGGGTCTGCTTTGAGAAAAGATCCTATCCACAAGAAAGTAATATCAACAGCTCACAGATTGAAAGAAGATGAAGACTATGATGAAGAAGAGGCGATGCAGTATGCAGTGAAAAAAAGAAGATATCTACTTGAACGAAAACTTGACGAATATGAAAGACCAACTTTAACTGTTGAAGAGGAAACCCAATGACATTGATTCTTGATAGGACTTTGAAATTAACCATTTCAGCGATGGCAAAGCATTGAGATCATTTAAATAATAGTAGACCTGCAGTGGGACCTATCAAAAAGTTTTATTTACTATGAAAGACTAATGATCATTATGTAAACGAAGACAGAGGGACGGTCCTAATCCTCTGTCTGTCGTAATGAATAGATGAGCGGGACAAATAAAGTTGTTCTGAATTTAAACTGTTGTTAATTGTTCTTTTCTTCCTAGTTCTTATTATTGTAACAGTGAGGTTTTGAGATGCATTGTGTCAGTCTGTCAGAAATGGGACAGGGTGAGCCGATTTGTCTAATGTGTAGATGTGGACATGTGGAAACTCCACATTGTGGATCCACATCATCCACATAACCTCCACATTGCATACACATCAAGTCCACATCATCCACATCAGCTCCACAATTTCAATGTGGATATGTGGACCTTCCACTTGACATCCACATCAGCTCCACAATTTCAATGTGGATATGTGGACCTTCCACTAGATACCCACAAGTTCAAGCACACTGGCAGCAGAGATCTTCTCGTCATCAAATGTAGTAGTCAGGCTTTAGAAGGCTAGTAAGAAATAATTTCAGTCCAGAACATTAAAATCTTGAGATACAAGATTTTATTAATCCCCAAGAACAAGTACTGACGCTATAGAGTTATGCCTCTGGTATAGTGAGGCCCTGAGATACAGGGCCAAGAGACTGATAGCAGACGCATATAACTGTAAAGCCTCAGAAATTGAACCGAATGAACAAGAGTATGCCACAGCAACTTACACCATCAACTGACGCTATAGAGTTATGCCTCTGGTATAGTGAGGTCTTGAGATACAAGGCCAAGAGACTCATAGCAGACGCATATTGCTGTATAGCCTCTTAAGACATCTCCTATGCAATTTAACATAGACTTTTACCCTGAAAAAGACTAAGTTATTTCAAACTAGCCTTTTCAAGCTTACTAAAGCGGTGTCATCTATGGACACGCCCGGCCCGAGACTCCCCCAGGCTGCGGACTTAGTCTCCGGACGGGCGTGTCCATAGTGGCGCCCTTTACTACTAACGTTTGTCGTTATACTTCGGAATTTCCAATAGTGAGCTAATTCTAAATGCATTATACCTTAGGCAGGTGCGAATAAGGATTACACAAATAAGAATGCGCTTCCACGCCGTCTGATCAGTCCCGGCTCGCATAATCTTAATTTAGGGAATCTTTACAGATTTTTTTTATAAAGACATTATCTGCGTCTCCCATCTCCACACTTGCTTTAAGGTATAATTTTACTTTCACTCACATTGGATTTTACTAAGTGATAATAATCCAAATTTAGGCCATTTACTTCTAAATTCAGTTGAGTCATCTGCTTAAATTATCTCCGTTTTTTCACATATACGGTCTAAACTCAAGCTAGCGCCTGTGTTCAGACACAGACTAAAATTACAATACAAACTAGAAATTGTATTTGTGAAAGACTGTATACGCCCAACCATATGCTTGCCACTTAAGGTGTCAAACTTCAGAAAGCCTAAGTCTGAAAAGGGGCACAGCTCTGATATTTTTTATGGAAATTCCCCAGAAGTTAACCAAATTTCCAAGCTATATGCCAAATATCAAAATCCTAGCTCAAATGGTTCTCTAGATATATTGTTAAATTTCTCGTTTTAGCTTAATGTCCACACAGCAGGCACACGACTTTGAATCAACATTGAATCAATCTTGATTCACCGTAGATTCAATTAAGAATTAACATTTAATTTTTCATCGTGTGATGAAGCCAGTAGACGGAGCTAAAATTCCATGAAGCGCGAAGCGGTGCTTGTAGAATTTTAGTGACGACCACTGGCTTCTTCACACGATGAACGCTGAAAATCAAATTTCAGTTTTTATATTTAGACCCTTTCTGTGCAGTTTTCGTGGTTATTAGTGTAGATTACGCAAAATATGGGTCGAAGAAAAGTTAGTAACGACGTTTTCTAATGCACTTACATGTATAACGCGACTTCTGATTGAATAAAGTCAGAAATTTGCGACAGTATATCCTGCCATGTGCTATATACTGTCGGAATCCCGGCTTCATTACGTAACGTCGCTTCTTATTGGCTGACGTCTGGTTTTACGTCGCTGAAAGCGTCTGGTTGGTTGGTTGGTTGGTTGATTTGATGCTTAACGTCCACGGTAAACAACTAAGGTCATGTCGGGACGGTCAGTTAACCTAACCACACTATTCCTGGGCAGGCTTAGACCTCCTAAGCGGTTAACCAGTACTAAGTGCACAAACTTTCGCCAGTAACTGACAACTGCCCTTCTTGAATCAGCGGAAGGAGAAACGAAAGTATGTGGCCAGACCGGGATTCGAACCCAGGACCTCTGACTTACGAGTCAGGTGCCCTACCGATTGCGCTACCCGGCCCGGCCTGAAAGCGTCTGGTTTGGGTGCAAAGTAGCACACTTTTAAATGTGAACGTGTGAAAAGTGCATTAGAATGGGGATAACTGTGTTGAAAATTGTCATTTGGGGAAGTAAATCGTCGGGTTTACGGTTGCAAATTGCGTTTTACGGCTCCGCTGGCGCGTCGCCGTAAAACGAAATTTCCAACCATAAAACCAACGATTTACATCCCCAAATGACAGTTTTGAGTACAGTTATCCCCTAATTCGGCTATACGTTAAACAGCGTCGCCATGTTATGGCGTCAGTCGAACGTTACGTGGACAAATCAAGACGTTTGTTAATTCTTAATTGAATCTACGGTGAATCAAGATTGATTCAATGCTGTGTGAAGTTATAACAAAATCAGGGGCTAGAGCTCGCTGTCTAAATCCTTCCAACGTTGTTTGTTCAAATTCCTCTCTGTGGTTCTTAAGATCATTATAATTGACAAAAAGTGTAGTCGTCAATCAACATAGGCCTGCTGTAAGCTAATTTCAGGTTTCGATAACGTACCTATATCTAATAGTTATACCATGGTTTGTCCGCCTGTACGAGCACATAATCCACGAGGCTTTAGGAGAAAATGTTTGATCAGTCCATTTCGATGCACTGATGAGAGACGGAAATCAGCCCCTTTGACTTTGCTATGACTGTGGTGTGCCATGACCTTAAAGACCTGGGCCCAGTTGTTCAAAACTAACGACTTCGTTAGTTAATGAGATGTTAAAATTTCAAATGATAATATCTCAAATATACCAATATTTTTTGTTGAAAAAATGTGAGAAGCTTTTGCATTGCAAAAGCTTCTCACATATTTTCAACAAAAATATCAGTGTATTTGGCTATAAAGTCGCAAAACACTTAACGAGTTGACCCCTTAATGAGCTCGTTAGGCTAACGATGCTTTGAACAAATGGGCCCAGACCAAAAATACTTAAACGCAAACAAATCCAGATTTGGTTGAGAATAGTCGTTTTTTTGTTTCTCTTGTTTACATGTATTTTCTTTGCGCAAAGAACATGTTGGAATTCCTGGACTAAAAATGATTTTGTCACATGTTCATTACTGCGCTACCTCTGACCCCATTCTCCACAGGTCAACTAGCTCTCGTGGAGGTCCGGCATGGCGGATGGGTAAACACTGTCCCGAAATGCAATGCAGCATATCGTAAGAATCCGCAGCGTTTGCTATGGAAGGGTATAGGAGCTGTTTGTTATCGTGAATATGACATAATGATAATAATGAGCCGCGACACGAGAAAACCAGCAAAGTGGTTGTGCGCCTAGGTCAGACAGATCAGCCTGGGCACCTTCCCAGTCTGATCAGACTCTTCGCTTTGCGCTTAAAGGTAGCTAAGGGTCTAAGCTACCTCCATACGGACAGCGAAGACTCTGATCAGACTGGGCGGATGCCCAGGCTGATCCGAGTCTGCGCTTTGCGCACAACCACATTGTTGGTGATGTCGTGTCGCGGCTCAATTATGATTTCTAAGGTTATATTACATTTTACTTTAAACCAGATATATATCTAATCATTAGAGGGTGGGGGCTCTTGTACGTTTCCATAGTTTGCCTATTCATAAGCAACTTTTGACATTATCTTGTCATAGCAAAGTCAACTATGTTAAACTTTAAGGATAAATAATAACAGCAATTGAGTTAGAATGGGTTCAGAACTCAAAATGATTTAAATCGACCTTTATTAGCATCACAAGCACATGTCTAAAGGTAAAAATACAGAAAGTCAACATTTGTATAACCTTTATTTAAAATCAACAATACCCTTGTTTTCCTTCTTGTTTAGGTGCAACAGAAACGATAGCTGGAAACTTAAGGTGAATGGATACACTGTCAGGGGAAGCAACTCTTCCATTTCCATTTTTGGCTCGCTTTCTCATATGGGTCAACTCTTAAAGGAAAGAATTTGCTCCTCTGGGAGCAAATTCTTTCCTTTAAGAGTAGACCCCTTTTTAGTGGAGCTGTTTTTACTTAAGGAATGCCAGTAAACCCTCAAAAGTTATCTCTCTTGATAAAATGGCAGCCAAAACATATCGGTGAGTCCATACATCTCAAGGGCATCCAGCCGGCACATGGATATACTCGTAAAACAGTGATGTATACAACTGGTCAAAAGGTAAGCATTACTTCAATTGATGCATTTTTTTAATGATCAGGGCCCAGTTCTTCAAAACTCACGACGTCGTCAGTTAGCAATGTTATCTTTTCAAACGTATTGTGGGCAAAACAGTCCTTTTTGCCAAAAGAAGTTTGACGAGCTTTAGCAGTGCAAAAGCTGTTCACATTTTTCAGCAAATTAAAAACATACAAACAATTGATTTTATATGCACTGTACTAGAAGGCTTAACGAATTCTTAACTAACGACATCATTAAGCTAACGATGCTTTGAACAACTGATTCCAACAGTTTACCTTACTAATTCTTTTCTAACCATACAGCAGATATAACACAGATTGTTTATTTAGCTTGAAATGTATATGTAAAAGTTGGCAGAAAACTCTAATCAGGCTGAGTCTAAACCAACTTTGTTTCAATCAACGATATAGTTCGTACCATCTGACGACGATTTTAATTATTAACGTATTGCAACGTGACAAACCTTTTTAAAAAATTCTGCGGCGCTTAAAACGATGCATTAAGTCGGTGGCCTTATAAATTTGAAGGACTATCAAACTAACACACAAAAAAAATAAAAATGAATTTAAAAGAAAGTGATGCTTCAGTATTGTCTGTGTGTATACATTTCTCGCTTATTTTTTCTATAAAGACATAAATTAATCATGTCATATGTGCAGATTTGAATAATGCATGAAGACTCTTCAAGATAAGCACAGTATATTTAGGGAAAGGAATTCTATAAGCATATTTCGCTTTCATTCCAATCCCAGTAAATCTATTTTGTATATATCTTATGTTGCATGTCAGTGAAATAATGAATAAAATATGTTTAAACTAAGCATAGTATATTTTTTGGCTTGTCTCAGCAAGGGTGTAGCTACGTATACGGCAAATACGCAAGTGCGTATTGAAATTTTGTCAAAATTGACAAAATTTCGAAACGCACCTGCATATTTGCATGCTGAAATTTCATAAATTAGACAAGATTTCAAAACCAACTCCCAAAGAGGCTGAAATTCGTATTTTCCCTTCAAGAAGTAGTGAATAAAACATGGTTGTGCGTATTATGAAATTGCCCCTAGTTACGCCCCTGCTCAGCACATAAATATTTCAATTAAAAAACATTCTCGTTTTAACTAAAATGAGACTAATCCCAGCATGTACACAACATTGAAACAACATCGAATCTACTTGATAAACGTTATGACAATGTTGTTTCATCGTTGCGCTCCAACTGGTATATGTTTTTCACAAACCTAACAACTATCGGAGCACGCTCGGCCAATTCCGTGATCCACCGAATTGGCCGAGCGGTGTTCCGATTGACCTAACAAAATAAAGAGAGAGAGAGAGAGAGACAGAGAGAGACAGAGAGAGTTTAATGCTCTAACAACTTGAAATTTAAAACTGTGTCTAAGTTTCACCTTGTCACCATAAAAGTCACATTATCATACAAAATTAAGACTTAAGCCGTTCTTAGTCATGGTAGATCGAAAGGAAAAAACAGAGCGAAATGTCATCGGGAAACTGTTTAAAACATTGGGTCCGAACCTAAATACATGTATATTGTATAACAACACACAACTGCTAATGACAAATTATGACTTTCCAAAACAAAAAAAAAATTAAAAAAAAAATGCTGTTTCTTTTGATTTGACATTACCTGTCATACGATATGCAATCAACAAATTGTCTCTAAAATAAGGAATAATACTACATTGTAGTTAAAATCGGCTTTGGTTAGGGGGGGGGGTGGGGTGGGGGGGGTGGGGGGGCGAGGGGGAGGGGGGATTTGGTTGGTTGGTTGGTTGATTTGATGCTTAACGTCCACGGTAAACAACTAAGGTCATGTCGGTACGGTCATTTAACCTAACCACACTATTCCTGGGCAGGCTTAGACCTCCTAAGCGGTTAACCAGTACTAAGTGCACATACTTTCGCCAGTAACTGACAACTGCCCTTCTTGAATCAGCGGAAGGAGAAACGAAAGTATGTGGCCAGACCGGGATTCGAACCCAGGACCTCTGACTTACGAGTCAGGTGCCCTACCGATTGCGCTACCCGGTCCGGCGGGAGGGGGGAGGGATGGAGGAGGATGACTAAGAGCCAAGATACAGAGACTTAAAATTTCACATACATTGTTTGGTCTTATATTTTTACCAAATGCATGCGCATTAGTTATACTGAGACCGAAAAACTCAGATAGTGAAGCAAAATACAGCTGCTGAAATAAAAAAAGAACACTGCTGAAATAAATAAATAAAACTACACCCCCTCCTCCCCCACCCCAAATAACAAGCAATGGAAAGACGATCATTAATGAGAACACCAACTACTCTCTTGTTGAGGCACTCCAGCAAGTGGTTTTTCGAATCTTATACTGAAAGGATAAAGAAACAGCAAATTCCACTTACATGGTTCAGTTTACTACCATTTCTCGTAGTCAGATTTGTCCAGTAGAGTTTTTGAAATTCATTGGCATGCTCTCAAGCTTGGAAAGTAATCTCTTGCAATGTATTTTTTTTTCAGTTTCATAATGGCGGCCTCAAGATAACCATTATTGCTATAGGGGTGGCATGTTTCAAGCACATTCTTGAAAATTACCATTTCATATAAAATTAACATGAAATCATTTTAGAAGAATTTATGCTTGTATCTTATAGCAGTTATTTTCATAAGTAATATCTTTTTGGAAAACAAAAAGATGCATAAGTGTAGCTGACACTGCAAACAACCCTTTGCTGAAATGGTCATATTCCAAAACAGATCAGGTGATTAGTGATGACATCATTTCTGTTGTGATGTCACAATGGGTGGTTCCCAGCTTTATTAAAACTAAAATGAACCTCATCAAAGGCTGGAAACCAGAAGGAATATTTTTACTATTGGAAAACCCACCTCAAAACAAAAAATGATAAAAATAGACAAAAGAGGTCATGCAATATGCTGCAAGTCAGTATTTAGCTACGAGAAATGGTTTTGGGTATGTTAAACCTAAAATTTTGATATTTATGCATCTTTAAAGAAAAAAGTTCCACTAAAAACCACTTGCTGGAGTGCCTCAACAAGAGAGTAGTTGTATCCACAAACATATAAGGCCAGCTTGGAGGGATATTATGATGCACTTTGTTAAGATCTGAATCAATCAGCCAAAAATGAGATTCAAGTGATAAAATTTTTCAGTGAATTTATATCAGCCGATAAAAGATAACAACTTTCAACTAAAAATTATTACAGTTTTATAAAATGGTCTGTCTTTTCAGTCTTAAAACAACATAACCTATACTACGTAATGTAGCAATGAGGATAAATATGGTAGCAATATAACAATGAACTGGTAGTGTGATCCCTGCCTTGTGGAGAATGTCCTCATAATAGATATGTGTTGTGGAGTTGGAAAGGCATTGTGGAAATTCCTCTATACTTGTCGCGTTGCACCTGTTGAAATAAAAAAAATATATATTATAAAAGTAATTAAACCACTGGACAATTCACTTCCCTGTAGGCACACAACGTTTAACCAACATTGAATTAACGTTGATTCAACGTCATGACGTTGAAACAACGTTGGTTCAATGTTGATTCAAGGTCATGTGCCCATTGGGTGTATACTGAATGTCTAGACAGAATTTGGTAATCACCTTATGTTTGCACAAGAAATATTCATTACACAAGACAGTGCTACATGGTATCTTGGGTATTATTTCTTAAAGTTTAACTAAACGTATAGATCTGGTGAAATGAGCGAAAGGATACGTCAAATCAATTAACATAAAAAATACTGCCCGCGTTTAGAAACAATGAATTATAGACGGCTCAATTACACTGGGTTCCGTTACCCGTATCAGACGACTTGAGTACAGTTCTTGGAAAAGTCATGAGCCGTGACACAAGAAAACCAAGTTCAACAAAGTGGTTGTGCACCCAGCGCAGAATCAGATCAGCCTGGACACGGAGGTAGCTTAGACCCTTAGCTACCCTTAAGCGCTTAGCGAAGAGTCTACTCAGCCTACTAGGCAGATGCCCAGGCTGAGCTGAGTCTGCGCTGGGTCCACAACCGCTTTGTTGGTTTTCTCGTGTCGCGGCTCATATAAAAAAAAAATAATAATAATCTTTATTTATAGTCGCTTATTTTTATTATCAGCTAACATAAGCTATGTAGAGCTTTTATTGCGACTTAATAAAACTATGAACATATATACAAGCTGAGCTGTGGATATGTGACTTGCTCAAGGTCACAACGAGCAAGTCCTGGTGGGATTCGAACTCGGGACCCTTCGATCATGAGTCGGGTACACTACCACTGCACCACTGCGCTCCACATAACTGTTCATAACTCAGATGGCGGCCATCAGTGAATTTACATTGGCAGTGTGATAGTTACATCAAAAAGAGAAAAACAAGTATAGACGAGCCAGGTACAAAAGGTTGAAGAAGAAGAAGAAAAAGATCTTGCGGCATGTATGGACAGTCAAGAAAAAGATCTGCCTGTAAATATTCACTGCAGTGTGATCGGAGTATATAATGTTCGCATCAACATCCACAGCTGCGGGCAATATAGGTCAATATAAACAGCGAAAAGCAAAAACAAACTGATTCTGTGCCTTCATTGTTTACACATGCGATACAATGAGCGGTACGATTAAATGAAACAACTTACGGTGCCGGTTGCATCTGTGCGAATATGACGATACACATGATGTCGAACGGGTACAACATATGTGAAAAATATTTCGCCCATTCTAACCATTCAGGTATATTCTGTGTGAAAAAGCCACCTGCGAAAGAAAATGGAACAATAAACGGAATTGAGAACTGAATAACTAATTCGTTTATGAAATGATGCTACCAAAAAAAAATAAATAAATAAATAAAATCAATAAATAACAAAAACGAGAAAACGCAACAGGTTAAGACCATTTAGCAGTTTTGATCAGGACCGAGTATATATTGTCAGACAAACTGCCACAAACATTACCCTTAAATTAATTCCACAACACATATCTGTTATGAAGAGCTGAATCGATAGTGAAACTGTTTGGCGGAAAATGGAGTTTTCTTTCACAATTTTTTTTTAAATGATATTTAAATCCTTGAGCCAAACTTCCATGTTTCTTCTTAGTTATACAATTGTTATAATTTCTTCTCCCCGTTCTCATAATGATAATTCCCTTGAGGCTATATGGAACAAATCCATACCCAGCAGGCACATGACGTCGAAATGACGTCGCATCGACGTCATTACGACGTTGTGTGCCCGCTGGGTAACTATACCGCCTGTCCGTGTCCTTTCCGATTCGAAGAAGAGAGGTAGTTGTTCTGCATAGGTATAAATAACGCATGACACAGATTTTAGGCAGGGATGCATTTTAATATAGACTGACTTTGTATTTATTTTTGTAAGTGTGGGTAACGAGGGTCGGTAACCGAAACACAAGGAACACTAACCGAGAAACAAGGAATCGACAAACTTACCTATCATAAAGGCTGCTAAGGAGTAACTGACAAAACTGGTAAGAGACAGTCGCATATCTTTACATAAAACCGCTAAAACAAAACCAAAACCCTGCAAAAAAAAACAAAAAAAAAAAAAAAAAAAAAAAAAAACAGTTTAACAAGACATCTTCTAGCCACTAAGTCTAGTTGTTTAAACACTGGTATTAAAAAGACATGCAGTATACTGTGCCCGCTTACATTCTAAAGTCTCAAGCTCATAAATAACAAATTGTAAGAGACATATTGTTTCATTTTTATTTCAGTGATATGTAAAATTCAACAAACAAGAGGGCCATGAGGCCCTGAGCCGCTCACCTGAGTAAAAAGGTCAAAGGTAAAATGAGGATCATCAACTGAACAAACCTGATAGTTTGAAACTGTCAAATATGTCCACAACATGCATGCAAATTTAGAAAAAGATCCATTGAAAACTGTAGAAGTTGATTACACAAACTCTATACCACAAAGTGTGATGAACGGATGGACAGACGGCAGACAGGGGCAAATCATAATGCCCCCTAACTATCGTCACTGGGGCATAAAAAAATCTGTCCATAAATGAAGGCGCTTGAGCGATGACAAAGTTTTTCTAAAAATAGCACTGTGATCTAGAACTTGACCCGAGAATGCTGAAACGCAAACTTGTCCAAGATATTGCCATACTTATCACTTGTGTGAAGTTAAATCGAAAATGGTCCATAAATGAAAGCGCTAGAGCCGATGAAAAAGTTTTTCTATAAATAGCCACTGTGACCTTGACATTGATCTTAGGACGCTGAAATGCGAGCTTGTTCTAGATATTGTCATACTAAACATTTTTGTGAAGTTTTAATCAAAATGGGTCCATAGATGAAGGAGCTAGAGGGATGACAGAGTTTTTCTAAAAATAGTCACTGTGACCTTGACCTCAGAAATGCTGAAACGCGAACTTGTCCAAGATATTGTAATACCAATCACTTGTGTGAAATCAAATCGAAATTGGTCCTTAAATGAAGACGCTACAGCGATGACAAAGTTTTTCTAAAAATAGCCACTGTGCCCTTCACCTTGACCCAAGAACGCTAAATGCGTTCTTGTCCAAGATATTATCATACTTATCACTTTTGTGAAGTACAATCAAAATCATTCCATAGATGAAGGCACTAGAATGATGACAAATTCTTTCTAAAAATAGCCACTGTGACCTTCACATTGACCTTAGGATGCTGAAACGCAAAATTATTCAAGATATTGTCATACTAAACATTTTTGTGAAATTTTAATCAAAATCGGCCCATAAATGAAATCGCTTGAGCGATGACAAAGGTTTTCTTAAAATAGCCACTGTGACCTATACCTTGACCTCAGAACCATGAAATGCGAACTTGTCCAAGATATTGTAATACCAATCACTTGAGTGAAATTAAATGGGATTTGGTCCATAAATGAAGGCGCTAATGCAATGTTAATGTTTTTCTGAAAATAGCCACTGTGACCTTGACCTTGACCCTAGAACGCTGAAACGCAAACTTGTCTAAGATATTGCCATACTTATCACTTGTGCGAAGTTAAATCGAAATCGGTCCACAAATGAAGGCGCTAGAGTGATAAAGTTTTTCTAAAAATAGCCACGGTGACCTTGACCTTGACCCCATCTTGCTGAAATGCCAACTCGATCGAGGTAACGTCATACCCTATATTTGTGTGAACTAATATCAAAATTATATGATAAATGAGGTAGCTAGAGCGATGACAAAAGGTGAACATACGTGCATACATACATACATACCGGACAGACCCTACATCCCCTCCACAACTCCGTTGTGCGAGGGGATAATAATCCAACCTGGCCCACATTCTAAAAGGTCCGAGATGTTTTGGCAATCCTGGATACCTGCAAGTTTCAAGGAGCTGCGATCAAAAATGAAGGAGCTATGGCCCAGACAATGTTTTCCCCATTATAAGTCAATGGGAAAATATTTTATAGTTCAAGGGCAAGTAACTATGAAAAGAATGATCCAACCTGGCCCAAATTCGAACTGGTCCGAGATGTTTGGACTGTCCTGGACACCAGCATGTTACAAGAAGATGTGATCAAAAATGAAGAGCTAGAGCCTGGACAACATTTTCCCCACTATAAGTCTATGGGAAAATATTTCATCGTTCAGGGGCAAATAACTCTGACACGAATCATCCAACCTGGCCCAAATTCGAACTGATTTGAGATGTTTTGACTGTCCTGAATACCTACATGTTACAAAGAGTTGCGATCAAAAATGATGAAGCTAGGGCCCGGACAACATTTTCCCCATTATAAGTCTATGGGAAAATATTTTATCGCTCAAGGGCAAGTAACTCTGAAACGAAGCATCCAACCTGGCCCAAATTCAAACTGAAATGAAATGTTTTGACTGTCCTTGATATCTGCAAGTTACAAGTAGTTGCGATGAAAAAAATGAAGAAGCTAGGGCCCGGACAACATTTTCTCCATTATAAGTCTATGGGACCATTTTGTTGCCATGGTAACCACAGTTTTAAACCAATCTGTCCCAAAACTATATGCAATCAATCCCCCACCCCAACAATGCTACGCATAAAATTTGATCTACATTGGCCAGCTACTTTAGCCGATATTAATGTTTAAAAGTGTGGACGGACGACGGACCAAGCCTATAGCTCACCTTGTGAGCCTTCGGCCGAGTGAGCTAATAAAAAAAGGAAAAAGACGGAATAGTAATTACGACATCACCAATAGTATTTTACTGGCTTCAATGACAAATTAAGACATGTGGTTATTCCAGTCAAATGGATAGAAAGTGTTTGAAAAACACATAATTAAATAACGCTTTTGTGTGATTTATTAACTGATCACACCTCGGTTTTGGGGTCCATGTCTGTGTATCTAGAATATTCCGGAATTGTCAATGTTTAAATGACTTACGAAATCGGACTTACGATTTGGGTATTTTGACGACCTTCATTTGAAGCGCCCCCCAAAAAGCAGGCAACAAAATTTAACTCTGCAAAATTTCTAAAAATGTTTGCCCTAGCCATATAATTATTTACTATTCAAACAAGCAAATTCGACGAATTTATGTCCCCCGCCTTGTAAACTAGGTCTTCACTGTATAACACTAAGTGTTTGAGCTGGAAAAGCGGCTAAGTTAAAAATGTGAAAAAAGTCATAAAAAAAATAATGTGAGGATTATATCCAAACCACATGCATATCTTCAGACCATGATCAAAACACCTGTGAAGTTTCAAAGGAATGGGCCTAAAACTGTAGGAGGAGTTGAACACAAAAGGTACCCACTATCTATTCACTTTGACAGTAAAAATGTATGAAAAATGGCTAAGTTCAATTGGCGAAAAAAGTAATAAAAATAATGTGAGGATTATATTCAAACCACATGCATATCTTGAGACCATGACCAAAATACCTGTGAAGTTTCAAAGGAATCGGCATAAAACTGTAGGAGGAGTTGCGCACACAAGGTACCCACTATCTAGCCACTATGATAGTAAAAACGCCTAAAAAATGACCAAGTTCAACTTGTGGAAAAAGTGACAAAAAATTATGTGAGGATTATATCCAAACCACATGCGTAACTTCAGACCATGACCAAAACACCTGTGAAGTTTCAAAGGCATCGGCATAAAACTGTAGGAGGAGTTGCGCACACAAGGTACCAACTATCTAGTCACTTTGATAGTAAAAACGCCAAAAAAAAAAGACTAAGTTCAACTTGTGGAAAAAGTGACAAAAAATAATCTCAGGATTACATCCAAACCACATGCGTATCTTCAGACCATGACAAAAACATCTGTAAAGTTTCGAAAGAATCGGCATAAAACTGTAGGAGGAGTTGCGCACACAAGGTACCTACCACTTTAGGGGGACGGAAAAACGGAAGGACGGACGGAAGGACGGAAAGCTGAAAACTATGTCCCTCCGCTTTTCTTCGAAAAGGCAGGGGACAATAACAGAGGGCAAACAGTGTCGACCCAGATGAAGTGGCTCATTATGAGCAGCCTCACCTGGATCCATGCTGATTGAAAAGTTAACAATTTTTATTTCTGGCGCCTTTAAAGTGTTTTAAATTACCTTTATAAAAGCATACCTGTGAGACTAGAACCTGAAGTAATATAACGAGATATGTGAGGAAGAACTCTGTAGCGCCACCTAGACCCGCCATCCAGAAGAATGACGTATACATTACTGTGGGAAGAATAAAGGTGAGTGGTAACTCGCTGGTAATCTTAGCAAAGTAATAGGCTGACAGTCTGTAGGCCCCAGAGGTTCTTTCTTTGTATAACACTGCTTTCTCAGCTGGAACTGAAAAAAAAAATCAAGTTATTAGTGCCCAGTCTGCTACTACGAGATATAACTATTGCAGGGTGAAGTGTATTTTTGGGGGCGGGGGAACCGGTCAGCCATATGTTTTTTTCTTTCTTTCCCTTTCTCTGTCATTTTATATACTGAGTCTTGCAGTTTTTTGCCTGTCAATCTATATGTATACCTGTATTCGTTTAAACGGATAATTAAACTATCTTTGCTTCTAGCATGTTGAATAATGTTTTAAAAAGCATGCTGTACTTTATTGTAACCATCATGATTTAATGTCATAGTTATGTGTAATCGATTTTGACAGTATTCTTATTTCAACTCTTACAGAACTAAATGTTCGTTTAAATCTCTCTCTCTCTCTCTCTCTCTCTCTCTCTCTCTCTCTCTCATATTGGTTTGATACAACTAGCCATTCAGTATCATTGTACAGTATCCATTGTTTCAGGAGATGACTTACATATAAGCGTTACGCTTACTGTCAGATCCTGCATTGCTTCACTGTATTATTCATATGTATGTATAAAATCTTTGAATAAAATATTGTTTAAACCAAAAATTCAAACAACTGCAAAGGTTATTATGATAATATAATATTGAGCCCCGACACGAGAAAACCAACAAAGTGGTTGTACGGCCAGCAGAGACGCAGATCAGCCTGGGCATCCGCCCAGTCTGATCAGAGTCTTCGCTGTCCGCATGGAGCTAGCTTAGACCCTTAACTACCCTTTCAGTGCTCAGCGAAGACTCTGAATAGACTGTGCGGAGACCCAGGCTGATTTGAGTGTGCAATGGGCGCACAACCACTTTGTTGGTTTTACCGTGTCGCGCGGCTCATAAAAACTTTCAGGTAAAGCAACTCTGCCATCCTCCCTCCTAAAATACTTATTGCCGTTACCACTGCCCAAGTTTGCAAAATTCTTACTAATAAAATGGTTACATGTTCACTTTAATAACAGTATGCAGTATTTAACTCAGACACTGAGCGTGATGTCACTGATTGAGCGACTTGAAATGGTGCGGAAAACAGAAACCATTAACCCTTCAAGCGCCAAAAAGCAGACGACAAAATTTACGTCTGCAAAAATTTCAAAATATGTTTCATCCAAGCTATATCATATTGAAAATTCAAAAACTAGAGGGCAAACAATGTAGATCTAGATGAGGTGGCTCATTATGAGCCATCTCATCAGGATCTGCACTGTTTGCAAATTCTGCCATTTTCATCGCTGGCGCTTTAAGTGTTAATTGCTTATACAAGAGTTTCACCAATATCAAAGGAAACTGAGAAGATAAAATCGATTTTCTGTGGTATAATGTTTCTATCTAAATACTTACATGCAGAAGGCTACATTTTATACAGGAAAAGTAATCAGTTTAAAAACTTTGAAGACAACACTGAGATTGTTGTTTTGAAGAATAAAGTCTTAAAAATCAAATCCACTGGAAGCAAGGAATGTGCCAAACCAACGAAAACATTAGACTTGGTTTCTTTGAGTCTATTTATGACCAGTAAAGAAATAGGCAACACCGGCCATGCCCTCTCCCACCCAAGCATTAGCTTTAGCAGAACTCTATTTCAAAATGACTCTTTATGAAACCTGTGACCCCAATAGACCAGAACTGGTATATAGAGAATACCGTGCTAGTGTTTTTTGATTTTTGATAACAAGTTTATCAGGTGGGACTAGAAACAGCGTAGGAATGGCGAGGCTCGCCGAGCCAGTCCGACGTGTTTCTGGTCGAGCCTGATAAACTTGGTATCAAAAGACACTATCATGGCTTTCTATCTACCATGCGCCATTAGAAGGTTTTAAGGTTTGAAGAGACCCAAACAAATGAAAAGAAAACGCAGTTTTGTTCGAACTTGCTGACGTCGCGAATGCGTTATGACGTAAGTCGGTGACGTCATTCAACCAATCGAAGGCTGTTAACACGGCCAACGTCAGTATACAGCCAATCGTCTTCAGAGATCGCTTCTAACGGCATGACCTGATAACATTCGCGCAAGCGCAGTTCTACAGTGACATATCACATTATTTTATCATACCCCTGTTATCAGTGGAATTTTGCAGCAGGTGCATGATAAAATTAGCACTATGATGAAGCTCTGGTAGACATTTTACAGCCGCCACACGGCACTTAACACATGCTGCAGTGAAATTAAGTTTTGAAAAAATAATAGAACACTTATACTAAGAAGTTATAATAAGATGGCTTACATTGTGTTATACACTCGAATGCCGGATTAAAGGTCCAGTAGGCTACCGCAAAGAATATCTGTGGAATAAATAAAAGACATTAATTTCAAGCACAATCACCACAGCCTGTCTGTATCGACCATACATGAGCCTCAGGAATGTATACCACTTTTGCACTGGCTTCTTCAGAGCTCCATTTTCAGATCCCCTAGCACCATCAGAGCCACTCTTTAGAGAACTGCACTGGATGAATGTCAAAACAAGGGTTCAGTATCATAAACTGATGCTAGTTTTTAAATCTTTACAAAACCAAGCACCTGAATACTTGTCAAAAAATCTAAAATATGTTGGGGAAAATAATCCATACTGTCTTAGAAATGTTATGAAAGGTAACTTGCATGTCGAAAAACCAAAAACGGAACTTTACAAGAAATCTTTTCAATACTCAGCTTCAGTTTTGTGGAATGATTTACCAGTGGAAATTCGACACTCTTCTACTTTACATGATTTCAAAAGAAGACTGAAATGCCATCTACTGGGTACCAGTCACTGACTGAAAAATTTCCTACATACTGTATATGCAGTTACTTTTGTTTAAATCTTTTTGAAGTTTACTAGAATTTATTTAACCCTATGATCAAGTCATGCACTTGCCTTTTAGAATTGTATGATCTGAAATTTATTACCTGCTACATTACTGTAGTATACTATATATATATATATATATATATATATATATATATATATATATATATATATATATATATATATATATAAACGAAGTATAAAACGACTTCACATGCTCATTTTTTAACTTTAATTGTCACATAAACAAACGCGTTTCGTTAAACAACTCTTCAGTGTTAAAGTGACATTAAAAATGGCGGCGTTAGCTCTTATATATATATATATATTTTTTTTTTTTACTTGCATGCTTTTTTTCTCTCAATTTACATGTATTATAATGTTCTATGTTTGTACTGAGGGCCATAGGGAAGATTAGTTTTACTAACTACGTCATCCTTTTTAAATAACGTATTAAATAAAAAAAAAAATCGAAATGGCTCTAAATGAGTCGGGCATCAGAAATGAGCAAAACAAATGTGGACGAAAACATGGATGAAAATTTGAATACACTATGCTTCAAGATGAATTTAATAAAGACAGCACCACAAATGAGGCAATACTTCGATTTCTAAAGTTTTAGAGCACAAATGTGAAAATTTACCTTCATCATGCCTATATGTGCACATATGGCCGGGGTACTCCAGACTTAGGATCACGTTGTAACTGGTTCGACTACCACGCCATTGCAGGTAAGATTCTATACATTTTAAATGACGCTTGCCAGCATAGGAAAATTAAGTGCCGCTTCCAGGCACAAAACTCTGCATAATCACTCCCATTATCCAGCCGGGCCGGGTAGCGCAATCGGTAGGGCACCTGACTCGTAAGTCAGAGGTCCTGGGTTCGAATCCCGGTCTGGCCACATACTTTCGTTTCTCCTTCCGCTGATTCAAGAAGGGCAGTTGTCAGCTACTGGCGAAAGTATGTGAACTTAGTACTGGTTAACCGCTTAGGAGGTCTAAGCCTGCCCAGGAATAGTGTGGTTAGGTTAACTGACCGTCCCGACATGACCTTAGTTGTTTACCGTGGACGTTAAGCATCAAATCAACCAACCAACCAACCCATTATCCTGATATGAATGAAATACTGTTGGAAAGAATGTAAAACGCAGAGTCAATCATCCACCTATATGGGCATATCACACGTTCATTATGGTCTTTATAATGCTAGTGATATTAGCTGAGATGGAAAACAAGCTGTTTGCGTGCTCTATGTATACACTGCAGCAGCCCCAGTCAAGAATATCAGAAATATACAAGGACGAAAACCATGTTATGATGTACCGCTCGACGATCTTTGTATGCCGTAGGTATAATTATCGTGAATCAATGCAAAGAAACATGAACTTATTTAAAATAATCAAGATATTCTTTTTTATTTCAAAATCGTTAAAGTTACCATATACACAAGTTGAAATGTAAAGAAAAACTTTTACATTTTTAAGAGCTTCGAAAGAGCTTTTTTTTTATCTGGGTGCCTTGAAACCGAAATTCAATGATGATAAAGAATAAAAACAACATACCAGCCCCATCGTATCTCTGACTGTTGTGAGGTTCATTTCAATTTGCCAGTATATGATTCCAACCACAAAAGACACTATTAAATTCTGCGCAATAGAATAGCCCTGCTTCAGAACACCCTTGGTCTGTTTAAAACTTCTCCATGATAACATTTTATATTGAGTCCACCATGATGTGTTCCATCTCCTTCTTACAGTTTCTTTCCCTGGCGTTAACGAGTGCTTTCCATTTGGTATTTGATCTGAAAACAAATTCAAAATGTGGCATGTGAGCCCAGCGAAGATTCAGATCAGCCTAGGTACCAGGTACCTGCCCAGGCTGATCAGTCTTCATTTGTTTGCACTTATAGGGTACCTAAGCGTCTAAGCCAGCTCCATGCGGACAAAGAAGACTCTGATTGGACTGGGCGGATGCCCAGGCTGATCTGAGTCTTTGCTCGGCGCACATGGCACTTTGTTGGTTTTGGCAGTTGGTACTGAAATTGAGTTTATTTGAAAAGCATCTGTACACAAATATGAAGTCCGTTTGACAAAATGCATATGCGCGAATAACAGATTACACCTTAACAATTATATCATACTGAAACTACTTTTTAAAAGCTGGTAACCATACGGACGTAATGCTGACGTAATGCTGACGTGTCAAATAGAGGAATTTCTAAAGTGCATGACCAATTCCCCAACAGATGGTTCTACATATATAAAGAACGCCAGTGCTGCAGATTCTAGTAAAAATGGGTTACAGGGATATTGTAGGGATATTTTTTTCACATTTGTATAAAAATTATATGTCGTGAGCCCTCATTAGAACCATCTTTCCGAGACAGTTCTAATAAGCAGTCACTTTATACGTTTTCATTGAGAAATAAGCTCCAAAAAATATCCTCAAAAAACCACCTCATCAGGGCCTCTGTCTAACTTGACGGCTCTACTTACCTAACCCTTGTATCAACGATGCCCTAAGATCAGTATCTTCTGCCAGGTCAGTTACTGGTATATGAACTTCTGGGTTAGACGAAATTCTGGTCATACCAACAGATTCAGTATGATTTGTATGAGTTACACTGATATGATCTTCCTTGTCATTGTTATGGTCAGGTGCATCAATCTCTTTCAATTTTCTTTGAATCTCGTCCAATTTATCTTCACCGGGTTTTGTTGTTATACCATTGGCTGTGCTCCTAACAATTAATAAACAAAATAATAAAAAGAAAACAGAATAATACTGTGACCTGAGAAATACTTGGTTTAAACATATTTTATTCAAATAAATTCCACATACATATATATATTTACTATAAAAATACAAGAAAGGATTCAGAAAGAAGCCAATCGGCTTATGTAAATCTGTCTCCCTATAACCATGAATTACTAGACTACGGTAAGAACGTTCATACAAAGAGTAACACAAAAGTATTTATGTCAGTATGTCAAACCAATTAACGAAAGAAAAAGAGAAAAAAAAGTAAAAGTAAAGAAAGTAAAAAAAAGTGCCTGAAAATAACTACTATAATTATATTAGTTATTTTGTTAATAAGCTATGAGCGTCAATAGATAAGTGATATAGCAGAGAGAGAGAGAGAGAGAGAGAGAGAATCCTCATGATTTAAAGCGTTGACTGTCATGTATAAACTTAAACACTGCAACCAAAATCTGACAGTTCATTTGATAGTCCATAGTAGCAACTCCGAATAGTATATTACTGACATCTGGTACACAATACTGGGCTACGGTATTCAACATTACAGTTCGTATTCCGTTATATCAGAAATACTTGTGGGTGCTTGTTTCCCGAATAAGCATTTAAGTGAATAGGTATACCTCCATGTTGTTTTCCCTAAATTTTAACAAAGGGGATAAACGTCTTAGACTTCCTGCAGAGCTCTAGATAAGAGGGGTATTTAATGATAACTGAAGGATAATGTTTTTATTTCTCATTGAAACCATATGTTGTGACCCCTCGTCTGAACCGTCTCGTCGAGACGGTTCAGATGAGGGGTCACAACATATGTTTTTATGTAAAAATAACAAAAATTATCCTTAATTATCACCAAACACTCCTTCTTATCTAAGGCTCTGTTCCTGTTTGCTTCCCTGGATGACCAGTCACCAGGTACTTCCAAGACGGGACCGACCCTTCCTTGGAATTCTCTTGGTGATCTGTGGGAGCGCATGCTTTCTTAAAAGACTTGAACCCAACAGGAATGGTGCCCAAAATGAAATAAGACACAATTCCTTCTCCTGAATGTGTATCACCACAACGATAGATGGATGAACTGCGATTTTATTTACTTTTATTACAGTATTTCAGTCTTATCAGGACGATGGGTGGGTGATGATGTAAGGCTGTGTGCAATGGAACCCCGTTTATGAATGAAAAGATTCTCGCCTACAGCAGGGCTCGAGCCCGGGACCACTTGATCAGCAGTCCAGTGCTTTACCTACTGAGCTACCGGGGCTCTTATCACCACAACGTAAAATAAGGAAGAATTAGGTAGTTTACAGAACACAGCATGAAAACTACCTTATCATATGACCGCCCTGTTATCAGGACATAAATTTTGAAAATTTCCGTTCATGAAACTCTTAAATATCACAATATGATAAACAGAAATGTCATCTCTTTGTCATTTGATAGACGTTTATGACACTCGCCAAGCTTTTGGCGAGTTTCATAAATGGCTATCAAATGACAAACTCATATCACAAGATCCTCCACCTGGCACATTACCTTCTAGCCTGAGCCGCAGATATAACCCTCTGTTTTGTTTCCTCATCAGACTTTGCAACTTCCACTGTAAATGGAACATTAAGAACTTTTTTATGTTTTCAAATAAACGTTATTAATTCGAATTTCATTTTTGACATATTTTCAAGTGTTAAAATCAAAAGGTTACATATGTATTTGAATTACTTGCAATCATCAAGCAACATAAATGCAATTTATTTCGATATTTCCAACAAATATTTTCTTGCCCACCATGGTCCAACTAATGTTTTTCTTCTCCCTGACAAGGTTGTCAGTAAGTACTTAATTTGGTTTCATGGCTTTGTGTTAAAACGGTAAAATGGTAACATTCAAATCAGCCTGTGTCATTCCTCTAAGTGGGTCCTGTTTGCACATGTCGTTATGTATCTTTTCATTTCATGGCATCAATCATAAGTTAAATGATTTTAAACATTAATTTTTTGTGGTGTTTATATCTAAACAATAAAATTTTCTTATGTTCGGCAACAATGATGTTTTCCTATATAAAAATAAGAAACACTCACATAAAAAGTCAGCAGGGTTATAATCCGGCTCGCAAACTAGATTTAGTAATGCAAAATACTTTGTAGCATCTTTGCTTGGTCCCCAATATGCTTCCTAAAAAGAAAGACAAAAACAAAATTAAAACAGATGAGCTAGGCAAGAGCAGGCAGGTCATCACCCTCCGTACACGAAGGTTGTGTTCTGTCATTAAAATCAATCTATTCTACCACAGCGGGAACTTATAAAACTATTCAATACTTCAACAGAGCCGGTATGGAATTTTATATTATGTTGGTATATTGTGATACAGATTTTGATTAAAACTGAGCTTGTTGATAGTTTTCAGAACTCAGTTTCATACTATTTGTTGTTTGTTGCAGTTCAAATGCTATTTGGGTATTTATGGAGAAAACACGGACTGACACGGTTCAAGGAGATGTAAATTAGGGTTTCAGTTCTTTCTGCCTCCTGGGGAATATAGTTATAGGAATTGAATAAAAAATGTAGTTTATTGGAATGAAAATGTTGGTGAAACTAAAATAATATACTCACGTGACCATCAACGAGTAGTAGGAGGTTGTTAAACATATGGTAAATCTGACTAGATGGTTGATGAATGGTTGTGATTATTGTCTTGTTAAAGTTCATGGCGTAAGACTTTAGTCTCTGCATCAGGGAACAGGCCGTACTGGAATCCAATCCTGAGGTAGGCTCCTTTAATGTATAAACAAAATAAAAAAATGCAAACAGCATAGATCCCAATAAGGTGGCTCTTTATGAGCCACCTCATCTGGATCTACACTGTTTGTCCTCTGTTCTTTGAATTCTTAATCTGATTTAGCTTGAACCGAAACGTTTTTTGAAATTTGGCAAACGAAAATTTTGTCGTTTGCTTTTGGGCGCTTCAAGAGTTAATTGTCAGAGAGAAGACTGTAATAGAATCCAAACCTGAGATGGGCTCCTTTAATGTATAACAAAATTGTTTACCCTAAAAAAGCCAGCAAAGCAAACAAACAAATTACGTCTGCAAGTTTTCAAAATAAAAATATGTTTCATCCAAACTATTTCATACTTAGAAGTCAAATAATTGCGGGTAAACAGTGTAGATCCAGATGAGGAAGCTCATGGTGAAATTATCTGCCCTTGAAGTGCAAAAATATTTTTAGAAGATTGTTAAACATATGGTAAATCTGGCTAGATGGTTGATGGATGGTTGTGATTAATGTCTTGTTAACGATCATGGCATAAGACTTTAGTCTCTGCATCAGGAAACAAGCAGTACTAGAATCCAATCCTGAGGTGGGCTCCTTTAATGTACAAATAAAAATTCTTAGAAAAAGAAAAGAAAAGAAATGCTGAATTTGCAAACAGCGTAGATCTAAATGAGGTGGCTCTTAATGAGCCACCTCATCTGGATATACACTGTTTGTCCTCTATTCTTTGAATTCTCAATCTGATTTAGCTCGGACCTATAGCTTGGACGAAAAGCTTTTTGAAAGCTGGCAAAGGAAAATTTTGTCATCTGCTTTTTGGTCACGGTCACTGTTGTAGCCATCATTTAGCTTTTAAAAAATAAATGATGAATACAACAGTGACCGTGACTTACAAGTACATATTTATGTAGGACAACTTGAATACTTAAAGCTCCTTACTCCATACAGAGCCAAAGGGATATACTGAACTCCATTCCCCGTGGAGCTCTATTTGGACTCATTGTAAAACCTTGATAACATTTTATCTTTCTTTCTCTCTTTTTCATCTATTATATCAAAAACCAAAATGTGTGAACCCACATGTGGGAGCTTCAATATTCGTTTTGTGATTGAGTACGTGCATATAAATATAAGATACCAAGACAATATATATGTTAACATAGGTAAGTAAATGCAGTTGACAAACACATAGATAGTAGTATATTCTGTGTTATTGTATTATTGAGGGATACAGATTCAAATAAGTCTCTTGACTTCCTTCTGGATCGCTTTTGTACAATATTTGTATTTACGTCATAATGTTTGAATGTTTGTTTGTTATACAAAAGAATTAAATAAAGTTTAAACCAAAACATAAATAACTGAGAGACTAGGACAGCATGTATTGCAATGGCTGTTCCAAAAAACAAATGTCTTCTATCGGGTGCCTCCGACTCCCCGTTTAAAACATGAAATTTAAAAAAAAAAGACAAAAAGAAGACAGTGTTTTGCAATATCTTTTGCAAGAAAGTTTCTCTTGCAAAAACAAAGTACTGTTTGCGAAGCATGTTTTTTTGTTTATGTGTATGTGTACGGTACATGGTGAATATAGTACTTAGCTGTGTAACAGACTTACATGTATCCAGAAGCTCTGAGGCTGTGTAAGTGCATGTCAGAGAGAGAGAGAGAGAGAGAGAGAGTGAAAGAGAGTGTGAGACTTACATCCAGTAACATGATATCTGGGTCAGTCAGGAGCTCGCATGCAATGCTCACTCTCTTCTTCTCTCCACCGGAGATACCTCGAACAAACACATCTCCTATCACTGAAATGATATTGTAAAGATTGAAAAAAAATATCTAAAAATGGGAACATGTGAAATAAATATTGTAACTGTCCCATTTTTAAAACAGTATGGCTTTCCAATACAATAATGTGACAAAAAGCTGCTAACTGGAATAGCATAGAATGGCAAACAATGTCGACCTTCATCAGACTGCTCCTAGGAGCAGTCTCATCTGGGTCTGCACTGTTTGCTCAGATCTGTCTATTCCATTACAACGAGTTTTTACAGTTTTTCTTTACTGTTTCCTGGCATGGTAGGCCTTTGTAGCTACAAAATAAAAGTAGCGTCATATTCAGAGATTCAAATCTTCGAGAGTATCGATACATGGCTTTGTTTTACCACCATTTTTTTCATTCATAGACAATTTCAGCAACATCCTGTCTGTTTTCTTGGATGACAAAGCCCTTCCATAAAGGGGTCTACCGTTCCTGCTCTTATAGGGAAGTCAAAAATATCATCAACTACTTCTGCCAGACATGTAAACTGGTGACAGTTACTTAGCGGGCACTAGTCAAAAGACTGACATGTCACTTTCGATGACCGTGAAACTCGCTATAGACAGTCAATTATATATCATTATACTGCCTATCGAAGGTCGGTAAAGCTGTGCTATCCGAGCATTTTGAAGGCTGACCAAGAGAATGAGGTTTGACCCCAGAAACCTTCCATCTGTGACCCGAAGCCACAAGGTCGGTCGCTCTGTTGCATGGCATCTAAGTAATGCAGGCGCTGTTTTATATTGTTCAATATATTTTCTCTTTTTTTTCCTTATCAACTGTGAGCTATCAATGTAAATATACTACTCAAAAGAAGTTTTGAATCACCTAATTTTTTCCATACAGCTTATGGAAAAGCAGTCTCTAGCCCAGCTGTTGGAATGGAATACATGTTTATTTTTATAAAAACTGTGAAAAATTTGTCTTCAATTTCTCCAATCATGATAGACACAAGCTTTTAAAAAAGTAAAAGCCTGATTCAGAATGACTTTCCATATACAACTTGCTAGGAACCTATATTCTTAGTTAGTCAAAACCTTTTTTCTGCCCCGACAAGATCACTGTTGTCCATATATTTTGTTAGATGTCTACAGGGAAAGAAATGTGTAAGTTACAGAAATCTGAAAGCAACTCAAAAGTCATGCTTTTATTGCATATCCCTTAATTGGTATGGATACTTTTATATTAGAAAAAGGGATGTTTGCATTTTGTCTTCAGGAAAATATATAGTGATGCAAATATTGTGAGTAGTTTGTTAAGGTTTCACAAATGGGTGGATGACTTGCGACTTCACACCCTTTTCAACAGTATTTCAGTCACACACCCTTCAACAGTATTTCAGTCACATCTGGACGATGGGAGGCTGATAATGAAAGGCTGTGTGCAACAGGACCCCATTCACGTTTGAAAACATTCCTCCTCCTGTGGGAATCGAACCCGGAACCGCTAGATTAGCAGGCCAGCGCTTAACCCATTGTGCTATTGGCGTTCCTAATGGTTGCATATGATAAGCAAATTAAAGTAAACTTACCACAAAGCAAGTCATTAAATTTTATGCCTTGATTCTTTTTATGTTAAGAGAAGCGCCAAAGAAGAAATCTATAAAATTTCTTTGATGTCAAAGTTTTTCTCTTTTATAATATAGGCAATATTATATGATCCGACAATTTATAAATAGAAATAAGATCATCAATTCACTCTTTTATATAGACTTCAAATTATTTTTAAATGCAAACAGTGTAAAATGCAAAATGCACCGTCTGATAAGGGTCTGCAATGTTTTGAAATGCTCCTGTTCAGTTCAGTTCAGTTCGATTCTCCTAACGACGTTCCCCATGTGGCTCAGCGGTACATAACCATAGCCGCACACACTTGGCGCCGTGTGTCCGTCCAAATGCTACTTTGGTAGTGTTTGCGCTTTATGCTTCGCAGGCTAAAGGATTTCTGTTACATATAATATATCGGGGATATACGGTTACAATGATTTAATAAAAGTTTAAAAAAGGGGGGACTTGAGGCGTGGGAGTGGGGCGGAGGAGGGGTTAAAGGTCAAAGTCGAAAAGTATCTCTATTTACCTGTTTTTAAGCACTTTCTGATATCAAGGGCATCAACAATTTCATCCATTCTTTGACGTTTCTGTTTCTGTGTGAGACTTTCGGGTAGTCGTATACGTGCTGCAAACTAGAAACAAAACTGGATCACAATATTTACTCTCCCTGGGAGCGAGTTCTTTCCGTAATGAGTAGCCGCTAATGAGGTGGGGGGGGGGGGCATATGTGCTTTTGGGAATGGATTATCTCTCCTGAAAATATAGCCTTTCCCTGTGTAGCAGAGTTTTTCTAAGGACTGCCACAGCCATTTATTTTCAATTTCCCTGACGTTTCCATCAGTTTTCAAGGCCTTCCGTAATTTCTCAGACAAATCCTTAAATTCGCAGACTTTTTCCTGATCTGGAAAAAATCAGTATGATGTTCCTTGACATGATTTGCAAGCATATCGTCATTGCGCTATGTGCTTCGCTACACCTCTAGGCTGTTCCAAACTGAGCCTCAGTCGGTAAGCAATCTTTAAACCCAAATATTATATAGTGTTAAGAAATTGAATGTTTTTTAAATTTTTAGATGTAAGACTCACGAATACTGGATAAATAAAAAATAGGTAAATATAGAGGCAAAGTCAATCGGGGCCCGCGGAATAGATGGACTACCTGGGCCGTATTCATAAAACGACTTAAGTCGTTGCTATGCTGTTGCTAAGGCTAAATTTCTTTGAAGGAGATTCCCTACAACTATGAAATTTGCTCAGGAGGAACAGTCTAAAAAGACTGTTCCTCCAGAGCAAATTTCATATTTGTAGGGGATCTCCTTCATTGAAAGGTAGCCTTAGCAACAGCATAGCAACCACTTAAGTCGTTTTATAAATACGGCCCCTGGTGCCTCTGCGGCAGAGCTGCTAGAAGCTGTAGCAGGACTTGAGAGTCGTTAATCTCAGGCAGAGCTCTAGATAAGAGGGAGTATTTGGTGATAATTAGCGATAATTTTCGCGAAATCGGCATAAAAACATATGTTGTGACCCCTCATCTGAACCGTCTCGACGAGACGGTTCAGATGAGGGGTCACAACATATGGTTTGAATGAGAAATAAAAAAAATTATCCCTAATTATCATCAAATACGCCCTCTTATCTAGAGCTCTGTCAGGTCGGGTATTAGTCCTACAAATTCCGAGGCAGCGTCTTGACATGACTGAAATACTGAACCACAACTCAACAGTCAACAAGAAGATAACTATTTAAATCATTTTTGAGCTTCACTGACTCATGAAAAACCATTTATGTTTTATGAGAAGCCCCAGCCCCGGATCCAGGGGGTGGGCTTTGGGGCTTCAGCCCCGCCACCTGGACCTGATTAGATTAAAATATATGTTGTGACATCTCATTAGAATCGCCTCGGCGAGGCGATTCTAATGAGATATGACAAAATATATTACAAGGCAAAAAGAAATTTTCAAAAATTCTCATAGAAAGATCTCATCAAATTGATCCCTCATCATGTCAAATATTTTCAAGCCTACTCCTCCTCTTTCCTCTTTCTCATATACATCTCGGCACCTCCTAGCCCCACCAGTTCTCTAGAGCCCCACCAGTATGTGGTGGTCTGGATCCGGGCCTGAGCCCTCCGGGCTTCACAGATATGCAACTAAGCAATTTTTAAAATTTATTTTCATGATTCCAAGAAAGCTAAAAATGTGAATTCCATTCTTGATTAACATCCGGAACCGACCTCTGATGGTAGATGATATTATCACTTACGTATAACGTTTCCCACACCGTGAGATGGGTAAAGAATACATCTTGCTGCTGAACAAACGCCATTCTACGTCTATCACGTTTGCTGAAATCAGAGTCGTTTAGCGTGACCATACCGCTGTCGGGCTTCAGACGTCCAGATATAACGTTAAGTAACGTCGTTTTTCCAGAACCTGTCAAAACAAATCAATCTATGAATAACACGCCCTGGGGAATCTAAAAAGTGAAAATCCAAGACTCTAATAGCACAACCCGCAGGTTTGCACTATAATCACTGTGTGAGTCCGTCCGTCCGTCCGTTATCACTTAGCGAAAATCGTTATCAGTTAGCGAAAACGCCTATAACTCTTGAACAGCATGGGATATTTTGACAAAATTTTGCATACTTATACATGTCAACATTGTCTAACGACTCGCATGCATAACAACCTTATTTGATGGACGAGGCTTTGCTGAGCACAAGTTGAAAATTTACGGCCAACTACTGAAAATGCTCATAACTCTTGAACACCGTGGTAAATATGGTTCAAATTTTGTATGCTTATGTATTTTAACATAGTCCAGCCACCGGCATGCAAAACAGTGACGAGGCTTCACTGACCGAGCATCAATTTGGCCGGTCGAGCTCTTTTATTGAAAATGCTCATAACTCTTGGACCGCTTGGTATATTTGCTTCAATTTTAGCATACTCATGTAATTTAACATTGCCCAGCCACTGGTATGCAAAACAGTGACGAGGCTTCACCGAGCATCAATTTGGCCGGTCGAGCTCTTTTATAGAAAATGCTCATAACTCTTGGACCGCTTGGTATATTTGCTTCAATTTTAGCATACTCATGTAATTTAACATTGCCCAGCCACTGGTATGCAAAACAGTGACGAGGCTTCACCGAGCATCAATTTGGCCGGTCGAGCTCTTTTATTGAAAATGTTCATAACTCTTGGACCGCTTGGTATATTTGCTTCAAATTTTGTATACTTATGTAATTTAACATTACCCCGCCACTGATATGCAAAACTTCTTATTGCACAACCCGCAGGTTTGCACTATAATCACTGTGTGAGTGCGTCCGTCCGTCCGTTCTCAGCGAAAACGCTTATAACTCTTGAACCGCATTCTATATTTTGATAAAATTTTGCATACTTATACATGTAACATTATCTTTGCACAACCCGCAGGTTTGCACTATAATCACTGTGCGAGTCCATCCGTTATCAGTTAGCGAAAACGCTTATAACTCTTGAACAGCATTCTATATTTTGATAAAATTTTATATACTTATACATGTCAACATTATCTAACGACTCGCATGCATAACCGTCTTTTTGATGGACGAGGCTTTGCTGAGCACAAGTTGAAAATTTACGGTCAAGTAGTGAAAATGCTCATAACTCTTGAACCCCGTGGTATATATGGTTCAAACTTTGTATACTTATGTATTTTAACATTGGCCAGCCACCGGCATGCAAAACGGTGACGAAAGTCTAAACAGTATTGCACGACCCACAGGTGTGCACTTTAGTCGCGAGTGTGCAAGTCCATCCGTCTGTTTGTCCTTCCGCTGTAGTCAGTGAGTGAAATTGCTCATAACTCTTAACCACATGGTGTAGGTTGATAAAAATATGCATCATTCTACAAGAAATGACCAATTTCAATTCCATACATTCCTTCTGGCACCAGAAACTGATTATTCTACATTCACCACGGGTTGTGCACATTACCATCAGTTGATTAGTTTGAGCAGATGCACAAAATATTTTTGTAGATATAGTACGCCTTCATCCGTGTATTTACATGGCAGCCACGCGTTATTTTTTCTTTTTGGAGGAACAAACGCCATTTTTTAGAAAACTGACTGTTTTGTTTTGTTCGCGTAAAATAATGAGAATGATTCTAGCTGAAATTACACTACCTAAATTTTCCCATCGTCCGACGAAAACTAACAATAATTATTTTCACTCGTAACATCCTGTAAGCGCCCCAGATAAGCATGGGGTAAGGGAACGGTGGGCGGGGGCGGGGGGGGGGGAGGATGGGGATGGGGCTGGTTGAGGCACTGTAAGAGGAAATTCAGGGGGAAAAATCGTCAGTCGCCATAAAGACACATATCAAGGACAGGGCCGTCATAATAAAGAATAAACAAAAGCTCTCTTGACCTCCTACTCTAAACAACATTAAAAGTAATATAATTTGGAATAAACCCTACCTGTAGGCCCCATGACGGCCAGTAGGTCCCCGCTCCTTGCTGTACATCTCAAATTCTGTAGAATTTGCTTATCTTTCACTTTAAGATTGACGTCTTTAACTTCCAAGACAGAATCTGATGCTTTAGTTCTCATCCTCTTTCTTTCTGCAAATAATATGAACAATTTAAAGTGAATCGACTCTTCCATTTTCATTTTTACCTCCCTTGTAATAGGGGGTGACTCTTAAAAGGGAAGAATTTGCTCCGCGGGGAGCAAATTCATTCCTTTAAGAGTAGACATCGTTTGATGCAGACTACTGGAAAACAAGAAAGGGAATTAACTCCGTAATTACTTGTGGCAGAGTAATGGTTCTTGCGCTCTGCATCCATGAAAGCAGTCAGGAACCCAAGAAAGTGATTCCCCTTTGCAAAAAAAAATGGTGGAAAAACTTGTAGGTGAATCTAAACATTAAAACAAAAGATTCAGCCGTGCCCTGAAAGATGTCTTTCTGGCTCGGATAAAGCGAAAATGTGCAGGCTGATCAGAGTCTTCGCTGGGCGCTACATGCACTAAAGATCTTATTGATAACCAATAGAAGACACCGATGAGACTGATGGGGAGACTCATCCGAGTCTTCAGCTGTAAGTTAGTAATTTACACTCTAGCTTAATTGTCTCATTCTTTTCAGTCAATTTCCATCTAACTATAGATATGTTATTTACAAAAACGATTTAAGGCTCACATAGCCACTCCACATGGTCTAAAGATAGAATAGTTTGTTTTCCAAGGATTGGTCATATCACGATTAGACGATATCTAACAGCATCGCGTCACAAAGCCTGGCTGGTGCATATCATTTACTCAGAGTGTAGTCCACCCTATCCCATCCCCGCCGCACTTCGGAAAAATCGGAAAATTGACAACAGGAAAGGCGGCGTAAAGTGGAATATCACAACCTCATAGAGCCGCTGTTTCCCCATCGGAAACATGGTTATACATGTAAGACAGTCAATATTGAGGTTTTCGGGCCGATACGCCTCGTGCTCCTCACGCTGAATCAACTTTGGTGCCCGTAGGATATTGTCATTTCAAAATGTCGGGTACAGACATCGTTTCAAATCAGCAGGGCTCGCCATTCTTAACCTATGTATCCCTAGTATAAACATCTTCCCATATAAACTGGGTGAGTCCATTGGTCATTTTAGGGATGTCTGCTTTGTTTTTTATTTAATCTTTTTTTTTAATAGAAATTGCTGTAAATTTTAAACAAACTGTGTAAACCTTGATCAGACGCCGCGTTTTTGCGGCGTCTGATCTTGGTCTGCACCGCTTGCCTAACAGTAGGTACTTTCTATGGGCCGACATGCATTCATCTGGTCATACGTGAACGCCTGCGTCACCCTGTTATCTATGCAGTCTAGATGGGTAAATCTGGGCCCAGTTGTTCAAAACAGTTAGCTAATCGAAGTCGTTAGTCAACGATTTGTTAATAAAGAGTTAATATTTTTTGCTGAAAATACGTGAAGGTGCAAAAAGCTCCCCGTAGTGTATTTTTCGGCAAAAAACTGCCGGAGCCTTTGCAAATCATACGTCTGAAATTTTAATGTTTCATTCTAACGACGTCGCTAGTTTTGAACAACTGGGCCTTGATCATATATGAGGTCAGTCTTGATTAGGTCAGCGAAGACTGACCTGATCTGAGATTTCGCTGTTTGCACTAAAAATAATATACCTTTTCATGTGGCACGACTGGTACGAATCCAAACAACATGCACGGAAGTTAAATGTTCCGAATAAAACACTTTCGCCCTGTGTCCTCAACAACCTTCACATCAAAGAAAGTTATGTGAAACATCCATGTTGACAAAAATTCATGAAATATTGGCACATTAACGTTATTAACCCTTAATGCACCAAAAAGCATACGACAAAATTTACGTCTGCATAATTTCAAAAAATGTTTCGTCCAAGCTATGTCATATTGAGAATTCGAACCCTAGAAGGCAAACAGTGTAGGTTATGAGCCACCTTATCTGGATCTACACTGTTTGCCAATTCAACAATTTTATTTTTTTGGCGCTTTAAGGGTTAAATTTTGTTTGACAAACCATGAAAATGCGAGCCAAATATTAATCGCAAGTATGTATTTGTATACAATTATTTATTTAACACACGGAAAACCCCGAACATGATGGCAAATTCTTATTTCCTCCATAAAGAACATGTGTTGCTGACACACTGTCACACGTTATATGCAGAAATTACCAAATTTATCAAAAAAATATCATTAATCTTTTCCACATCTTAGTCTCCATTTTTTCATAAATTTAATAATTGCATTAACACTTAAAGCGCCAGAGACGAAAATAGCTGAAGTTGCAAATAGCGTAGATCCTGATGAGGCGGCTCATCATGAGCCGCCTCATCTAGATATACATTGTTTGTCCTCTAGTCTTTGAATTCTCAATGTAAGGTAGCTTGAACAAAACATTTTTTGAAATTTTGCAGACTTAAACTTTGTCGTCTTAAAAAGCTAATGACTAACCTCGCGGACGGTAAAACACTTCAACACTATCATAGGCTATAGGCTTACTATTTTTAAGTATTTATTATAATGAAATCACGTGAATTATGACCTTTTAAACCTTTTACACTTTCAAATAAGAAATAAAACACAGAAAATCATTACCCCGAGACCGAGACCGTCTGTGGTCATAAAAGTTATCAATATGTAGTACACTATCTACCGTGTGTACCCTATGTATTCGTTATGTAATGCCAAACAACTTTGCAGGTACACAATGTTGACTTAGCAGCATTGAATCAAGGTTGATTCAACGTCATGAAGTTGAAACAATGGTGATTCAATGCCGATTATGCGGTGTGTGCCCAATGGGATGGATGAACGGATGACTTCTGAATTCACGTCTCTTTTCAACAGTATTTCAATCATATCGGGACGATGGGAGGGTGACAATGAAAAGCTGTGTTGTGCAACGGAACACTCGTGTTTGTGGTTGACAGGATTTCCGATGTAGCAGAAGTCGAACCTGGAACGCTGGCTTCGCAGACCTAGTTAGCTATAGGGGCACCTGCAAGTTCTGGAGTGGGGGAATGCGGGTGTGTGTGTGTGTGGGGGGGGGGGGGGGGGGGGGGGGGTTGAAGTGGAGTGGAGTGGGGCGTGGTTGCATTTACTCGATTTTATCTCTGGCGTTAAACAGTGTTTCGCTAAATTTGTACATGTTGTGGGAAAATGCATGTTTTTTCGATAAGTGGTGAATGAAAAAATTAATAATCTTCAAATGTGCAAATTACCTTTTTCCTGACGGCCTGCAAGAATATCGATTTTGGCCACGTATGTCATAAGATCATGTACAGGTATTTTACGTGCACGAGTTTGTGACGTATGAATAAATTATTTTTGTCCAAGAATCCGATTTCGAGCGCGGTCCGCGATTGTTTTAAAATGTATCTAATTTTCTGTTTAAAGTCACTTTTATCAAATATCATTATCTAAACTTTATTTCAAATGCACAGTTAGACCATGACGGAGGTATTGCATGAAATATTTCATCAAATCATTTTTTGTTATTATCATTAAAAAGGGAGTAAATCTTTAACACTGGGTATCCACTTACCCGATCAGCTTATTAACAACGTTTGCCGATATACCCAAAACCTTCGTATTCCATTTATATGTTGAAACTTCATACCCCGTTTCACAAACCTATATATACTGAACCATAAACATGTAAAGGTCGCAGTTATGTAAGGCTAAACAATATTTTGTTATTCTGGGTAAAATGTCTCTACCGTAAAAAAAAATGGTTAAAAAAAGTTACCAATTTTGTCGTAAAAACGAACTTTTTTAAAGTTTTACAAAGCGGTAATGTTTCCAAAAGATGCAGGCAGAATGGCTAACCGTGATGAAGCAGTCTGACCGTGGTCTGCGATATTTTCTCAAACATATCTGTCCCAATATTAGTATAAATATTATGAATAATTGATAAATAAATTGTGTATCCCTTCTAGTCTATTCTTTGAACTTAAAATTCTCTCTTTTGAACTAGGAAATTGAAATGTATAATTGAGCCGCGACACGACAAAACCAACAATGTGGTTGTGCGCCCAGCGAAGACTCAGATCAGCCTGGGCATCCGCCTAGTTTGATCAGACTCTTTATTAAGTGCTCAAACGGTAGCTAAGGGTCTAAGCTACCTTCATGCGGACAGCGAAGACTCTGATCAGACTGGGCGGATGCCCAGGCTGATCGGAGTCTGTGCTGGGCGCACAACCACATTGTTGGTTTTGTCGTGTCGCGGCTCAATTATTCATGTTGCAAACTTTTGCTTAGACGCCTATGATCATCTCACCTTAAATGTAGAACACGATATCACAATCGATTCTCGGACAACAAAATGAGAATAAAATCAAAATAATAAAACAGATCAATCGTCGTAACCCAGTGAGACAGGGCTTTGCTACCGAATAAATCTCACTAAACCACCGCTAAATGAGCCAAATCTTATTCAAATTTTCTTGAAAGACCTTCTTAATAGTTTGTCATTTTCAATCTTGAATCGATAGTGAAAGATTGCAATCGACTTTCTGATCGATCAGTTTTCGATGGCTAGAGATGATCGGGACATCACTATATAGGTGTCAGCGTATATACTGAAGCCAGACGAAGGGGAGGGATTGGGGTGCCCCTGTGCATCAGTATATCAGATTTTCTCTGCAGCTACAATATGTAAAAAGTTCGATAGCAACATTGAACCAACATCATTACGAGTTTATGTTTTAATCAATGTTGAATCAACTTGTGACGCTGCAAGACCAGGGGTCTTAACACTGAGCTTTCGCTGAGACTCCGTTTACAGGAAATGTAACCACTAAGTCCAAATGAACGAGGGCCTAATAAAATGCCTGTTTCAGTCCGCTGTAAGTTTGACCACAGGCGCTTGAAGTTTTATGCTAATTATGCCGCCAACTATCCAGACTATGAGCTATTTTGAAATGGACTATAGATTGCGTCAAGTTTAAAGGGTTTTGAGGGTTTTTTTAAGCATAGAACTTCAAGCGCCTGTGGTTTGACTGAATCAAAGTACGCCCTATATCAGATTACTGACTGTGCTTTACATAGTTTTACTTTTTTGAACATGAAATAAAACAAGAAACTATACTAATTTCTGCAAATTTTACTCTCTCTCTCTCTCTCTCTCTCTCTCTCTCTCTCTCTCTCTCTCTCTCTCTCTCAAGAATGTAAAAAATGCTTAAGGTAGAAACGGAAATTATTTAGGGTAGTTAAGCAAACAAGAAACTTTTGCGGCCTTGGCCTTTAGATATTAACCATTTTAAATAATATTGATTCTGAAGGAACATCTTCTACATTCTAAAAAGTAAAAAGCGAGAAAACAGCAGACTAAGTCTGTTTCTAGAAATGATAATCACTACCTTGGCCTCCTTTGATCGGCGCGCCGATCGAAGGAGGCTAAGGTGGTGATTATCACCTCCAGTCTATTTCATGTGGCGCAGAACAGCGGGTTTGCTTTTCTTACTAACAATAACACGAGACACACAAAACAAATAAAACGTAATGTTCTGAAACTTAGCCTTTGCCCTTTACGCTAATTCGATTTTAAAAATGACTCATTAATAAAATAGCTTACTGAGCCCCTCCAATATCTTTCACGCGGCTCGCCTTACACACTGTGAAAAATAGTGTATTATTAATATCTATATAAAGATAACGGTGAAACGATTGACTTACCTGTCGTCTCGGTGGATCTCTATTGTATGTCTTGCATCACTGTGACTTATACTTCCTTCCTTATCTTCTTTTTCAGAATTTCACCACAAATCTTTTATTTCACAACCAAAGACAATCGTTTCATCGACCGAAAAATGTGTCTTAAGCTACTGGTTCCCGCACCACTCACAACTATCGTATGAGTGTTATTGGAAAGTCGGAACTTAGAAAAATACACGGCCGTCCATGTGGTTCGCGTTTTGTGTTTGTTACCGGATGCTGAGAGTTTCCTTTTAGTTTTACTCTTTTTTTTTTTTACTTTTTGTTTGTGTAAAAGCATATCGGCATTTTTGATCATTTGTTTATGGCAAAAGAGGGTCTTCTATATTAGGATCTTGTTTTTTTGCACAGAAAATTTTTATTTAAAAGCTGATTTAAGTGAATGTGACATCCCAGCAGGCACACAACATTGAATCAACGTTGAATCAACGTTGATTCAACGTCATGACGTTGAATCAACGTTGATTCAATGTTGATTCAACGTTATGTGCCCAGTGGGATAGGCCCAGACAGGATCATTCACATTGGGATCATTAAGCCAATTCATTTATTTATACGAAATACTCTATTTTTGTTGATGGCAGATACATTTTGTAGCTGTCGCTATTAAGCAGCCACCACTATTAAGCATTACGATTGTAAATTTTACTATCGTTCAGCGAATAAAAATAATAATAATAAAAATAATAAATAATAAAATAATAATAATAGATCTAATAATAATAGAAATGTTAATATAATAATAATAATGATAATAATAATAATAATAATAATTATAATAATGATAATAATGATATCAATTAGGCCTAATTGGTAACAGCAAACAAGGACTATAAATATCCTTTGCCGAAATAACCGCTATCCAGTTATGGGAATATTCTAGGGCTCATTTTTTCATATAGTTTATGATTTTATCATAATTTACTGTCAACTCTCGATATCCCAAAGCCTGAATTAATTTGAAACTAGTGATATCTCAAAGAAAATTTTATGGCCCAGAAAATTTTCTTTGAGATATCAGTAGGTCGAGATAACAAGAGTTGAATGTAAAGAAAAAGTAGGAAATGTGTCCAAACTTTATTCTTTTACACTAGACGGTACTTTGAGATATCAGTTTTTGAGATAACGAGAGTCAAATGTAAAAGGGCCGTATGCGTCTTATCAGTCTGTGCGGGGATTCTGCATTTTCAATAGTTATCTGTATTCCAAAAGAGGTATCTCTTTTTTATATCTGTATCGATAATAGGGATACCTATTTTTTAATTACACATTACATACACTATTATATAGAAAAAATACTTGCTGTTGATACTTAAAACAGATATCTGCTTTTAAAATAGGGATATCTGTATTTCAGTTACATAGTAGTCAACGTTAAGATTCCTCGCATTCTAAAATTAGATTCAACTACATGTACATCCCAAAGCGCTTGTATACAGCAGCTTATATGGAGATATCTATTTGAGGTAGAGATATCTTTATCTAAAATGCAGATAGCTCATACTGAGCTACCGTGAATGAGTTGTGCCCATCAAGTTACCGCAACTAATTCTTATGAACCATTCAGAGATACCCACTGGGCTCACAACGTTGAATCAACATTGATTCAACGTCACGACGTTGAGTCAATGTAGATTCAACATAATTGAGCCGGGACACCAGTAAACCAACAAAGTGGCATGTGCGCCCTGCGATGACTCAGATCAGCCTGGGCAGCTGCCCAGTCTGAGCAAAGTTTTTGCTGTGCATTTAAAGGGAAGCTAAGGTCTAAGCTAGCTTCAAAAAACGTATACTAATTTTCGGGAAGATAGGTAAACTTTTTTATTTTTTAATCAGAGTTTTGTTTCATAAATCACCACCTTAAATTTTTGCATCCCTTGTCAGTAAGAGTCAACTCGTACAAGAAAGAATTAACTCCTCTAGTAAAACGATTTCTTTCCTCTAGGAGCAGAATATCGCTTTAAGAAGGGTTTAATAACCTGTGAAAGCAAACTTGAAATCACATAAGTTGTCTTCGTAAGTAACAAGGCGAAGAAAATGGAAGTTACCCGTATGGGATGCCATTTTATCATTTATTTATAATTTATTTTATGGATATCCGTAATTCGATTTAGTGAAATCCATAATTCAGCCCATTTATCGATATCACCAATTTGAATAATGGATATCACTAATTCAAGTCATTGGTATCCATATTAGAATTAGTGATATCCATAAATTGGTAGAATTATGGCTATCCAAAATTCGATTTATGGATATTCATAAATCAAATAAGTGATTTCAATAATTCGAATACGTGATATCCATGAACGATTTAGATTACCGGGTATCTGTAATTCGAATTATGGATATCCATAAACATAGAATTCGAATTATGGTTATCCATTAATAACCGTGGATATCAATAAATACTTATAGATATCATTAATCATGGGCATCACGATTTCGAATTACGGATATCAATAAATGGGTATGGATATCCATAAATAGGGAATAAATTGTAGAACGGCAGCCGATATTCCCATTCACCATAGGTGCAGGTACGTTTGACCAATGCTACCATATTGAGGACAAAAAGAACTAAATCCAGGTCAAGGATTATAGATAACTCAGAAGCATATTTGTGGATATTACCCGTATAACGTTATTGATTCCTCTTTGGTTATTTGTTTATGCTTTTGTCGCATAGTCATTTACACGTTTCGGTGCTATTTTGTGCCTTTAACAGTTTTTGAAACACGTGGACTGGCAATAGCAATGCATTTATGTATCGGACAGGCTTTTACTCAAAATAAATTTAATAAATGAAAAATATCAACATTTGAGACCATCATGGGTAAGTTTTAACTGTTTTCTTACGTTGTTCAGTTCATTCTATAGATACGTTATCCCAAGATACCCAAATCTTTAGCGTGAGATACCTCGCGTCTTGCAAGGTTTACACTGGGTATTATAGTAAAATTGAGATACAGCTTAGTTCGTCCGCCTGTACGGTCGATAATCCCATCTTAAGTTCGTGGATTATCTATCCGTACGGGCGAACGAACCATGCAGTATTTGTCACAAATCTATGCATGCCATAAAACCTGTAGAAGTATGCCTAGACAAACTGTAGACCCATATCAGGGTGCTTCATACTACCAACCTTTTCAGGAATTTCACTATTTTCAAAGTTACAATTTTTTATTTTGTTTATATTACATTTCATGCTGGGGCAGGCCAATTAAAATTCAAGCTGTCTTTCATTGGAAAGGTGAAAGACCTTTTTTCCAGCGGGCACATGATGTTGTACTGACGTCGATGCGACGTCATCACGTCGCATCGACGTCAGTACGACGTCATGTGCCTACTGTGTTATTTGTCACTAACATATTGGGTAATATGATTCTGTTACAACTGCTGCAAGGTTATAAACTCTCACTGCTTTTAATAAGACAAGGCCGAAAGGGTGTGGCACAATAAAAAAATTCAGCAGGAAGGGGATTTTTATTGACACTTGTAAAAACTGTTGAGAGAGCTCTTCCTTCAGCAGCTGGCACACAATGTTGATACAATATTGAATCAACTTTGGCTCTACGTCCTGATTCAATGTTGAATCAAGGTTGTTTGTCCAACTGATCAAATGAGAGCCGCAGAAAAAATGTCTAAAGGTTGAGCAGTCTGGTATACCTTAGATCTAAGAGTTTATAAATTAAATACGCGCTTTACCAATATTCAAAATATTGACCAAGTTCTGGATCGATTTTTTTAAAATACGCAAAGCCATTCATTGACAAATATCATTAAAATTCTATCGGTATCGATTTAGGTGTATGTTCTGAATAAGTTCTATCTTTAGATATGTCAATAAAAAGTGCATTCACCCATTGATCACAATGACCCACATTTCAATGAAAAAAAGAAAGAAAGAAAGAATAAAATATACGGGTACCAACTCAGCCATTTTCATTTTGGCTTAGGCCTACCTTCTTAAAGGGGGTCAACTCTTAAAGGAAAAAATTTGCTCATATATATGAGCAAATTCTTTCCTTTAAGAGTAATCCCCTGTGTCAACCAGGGAAGCAAACATGAAGTCACAGAAGTTGTTCCCCTTGGTAAAAACGGCGAAAAAACCTGGAGATGTACCCAAAAACGTCAAGGCATGCATAAACTGCGAAGACTCAGATTTGCCTGAGCATTCCCGCTTACATCAACACTCCATGATGAACGCGACAAAGCAGTCATAACCGAAGACACTTACAGGAATACATTAAGTTTTAGCAAAAAATGTCAGGTCTGCACTGGTTTAACAGCCTTTTCAACAGCTTTTCAATCATATCGAGCCGATGGAAGGGCGATAATGAATGGCGCGGTGCAAAGGAGCCCTGTTAACGGTTTGAAAGCATGTCGCCTCCAGTGGGAGTCGAACCCGGGCCTTTAGCTTTTCAGGGCAGTCGAATATTAAGGGTAAACTGGCAAGATTTTTTGTCTTTCAGGTATGTTTTTTTACCACATTTGTCTGCTCCGAGCATGCGTTAACATTCCAGTTTTGGTCACCCAGAGCACGCTCCAGGGTGTTCTAAATCAAGCTGGGGAACCACATAAATTGGAAAGGTGATAGATAAAGTACGCGCATGCTCGCAATAAAACAAAACGGTGCGAGGAGCAACCACTGCTCAAAGCATATAGAACTAGGCGTGTGCATGTGTGTTTGGCTTCCCCAAATGCAATATAAGTATACTCAAAGTTAGTGTCACAGATTATATACTGCTAGACTACAGGTGTTGGCTATATACAGGAACTCTTTCTCTAAAATCCAATTTTCGTCAATAGCGAACATGCTCGGAGTGACCATAATTGGGCAGTTAACGCATGCTCTGAGCAGCCATATGTGGTATAAAAACACAGCTCTGCTTTTCAGGAAAACAGAAGTTAGGGGACTTTATCCGTAAGATCGACTATCTGAAGGCAAAGAGTGGTAATGAGTATGCTGACAGTTCTGAAAATCCTGGGAACCAGCTGCTTGAAGTTGAACGTGGGTGTAAGGATATCTCGTTTGATGAGTTGAAGGTAAGATTAAGAGAGGGTAAGAAGAGCGGGTTTGTCGGGCTTCCATTTAGGAGCGCCGGTAGCTCACTTAATTACGTGCTGACCTGCTGATATAGCGGTTCCGAGTTCAAGACCTGCTGGTGGCGGACATCTTTCCAGCTGTAAACTTGGTTCAATTGAACACAGCCTTTCATGATTACCCGCTCATCGTCTTGATATGACTTAAGGTTCCTCTTCACAGTTGCAAGAAAAAAAATAGGACCATTATTTGCATCATACCAATACCTAAATCATATCCCTGATTGTCTCCATTTTATCCATATTCTCAGAAAAAGTGCTTAAGGATTTTTTAGCTCGTCTGAACGAAAGTTCAGGAAGAGCTATTGTTGTCACCACGGCGTCGGCGTCCGCGTCAGCGTCAGCGTCGGCGTCCGCGTCAGCGTCCGCGTCCGCGTCCGCTTCGGCGTTCGGATTGGATGTTTTGGTTAAAGTTTTTTAAAGACCTATATCTTCTTAACCCATGGATGGATTCTTTTGATACTTGCACTGTAGTTAGATATTGGTCTAAGGTTTAACAGGGTACCACCCCCACCCCACTCCGTGACCTTGATGTCAAGGTCATGGACTTAGAAAATTTGTAGTTTTTTTGGACTGGATGTTTTGGTTAAAGTTTTATAAAGCCCAATATCTCCTTAACCCATGTATGGATTCCTTTGATACTTACACTAAAGTTAGATATTGGTCTAAAGTTTTCAAAGGTTCTACCCCCACCCCCCTCTGTGACCTTGATGTCAAGGTCATGGACTTAGAATATTGTCTTTTTATTGATTTGATGTTTTGGTTAAAGTTTTTTTAAAGACACATATCTCCTGAACCCATAGATGAATTCTTTTTATATTTGCTCTGTAGTTAGATCTACAGAGTACTCCCCCAACCCCGCTCAGTGATCTTGAGTCAAGGTCAGGGACTTAGGAAATTTTTGTCTTTTTTAAAGTTTTGTAATTGCAAACTGATTCATAATGCTTTGCAGAGATTTAGTTTATACTTGAACTGATGTTAGACTCTTTTTTGAGTTTTCACAAAACACCTTATACTTACCCCACTGGATGACCTTGAAGTCAAGGTCATCGACTTAGAATTTTGTCTTAAAGATTTTGGTTAAAGGTTTATATTTATGAAGACATAATTTCACAGTGCCACGATGATGGACTCAGTTGATACTAATACTTGGACTGATGTTAGATAATGGTTCAGGGTTTTGATACATCCTAGCCCCCCCCCCCTCCCCTCCCCCTACCCGTCAGTTTTTTTTACCTCAAGCGCATGAACTTTGAAATTTCATTTCATTTTTTTTATTTTAATTTTATTTTAAGACATATTTCTGAGATAGCTTTTGTGTATAAATGTGTTTTCATTATGGACATGCTTGCATGAAGTTTTATGCATAGCAGTCCACACCACCATAGCGGCTGTGTGATGAGCAAGCACCAATTCAGGCGAGCTATGCTGTCAGGCGACAGCTCTTGTTGGTTGTGTTTGCACAATATTTAATTTACCAGAACACTGTGTTTTCCTTTGATAAAAAAAATAGTTATCAAAGATTTTCACTTTTCAAAGGAAAAAAATTAAAGCTCTTTTGACAGTGGTTTAAAGTTTGTTACAACTATGCACACAAATATTTTATACCACTCACTACCGACTCCTACCAATTTTGATTGTAAAAAAACGACCGAATACTGAAAACCAGAATTTTTTTTGGCCACCCTCATGCTTTCTGGAGGCGGCCATATTTGAAAACTGGGAAAATCATGGTATGCCAGTTTTCGAACAAAATTACGATGAGATCGTACATTTAGCCAACTATCAAGACACACTTTCTAAAACTTCGATACAAAAGCCATCTTTCAACACATAATCGATTAAACGTTCTTGCTTTAGTATCGTGTCATATTTGGAAAGAATCGTGTCCACATGTATAGGAGGTTTTTTCGTGACGCATTTCCGGTTCTATAAATAGACTCGGGATAGCCCTGGCCGTCAACCTGGCCGAGAGTTACTATTGAAAACCAATGTTTCTAGCCAATTGAATACGGTGAAATGCTGCTTTTTTATAATAAATGGTAAAAATAAATAGTTTATATTTAAATTATGCATGATAAACTACTTTATTATGATTTAGATATATATTGGCATTCTTAAATTTATTTATTTTATTCTTTTTACGATCTATATATAAGCATTTTTGAAATTTATTTATTTCATCTTTTTCGATAAAGGTATTCGTTAACTACTAGAAAGTGTTGCTCTTTTTCTTTTAATGATAAATAATAATAATGATAATAATAATAATGATGAGAATTGTAATAATAATCCAGTGGCCAATGTCAGTCTTCATACAATGAAGGCGACGAGCTGCCCGAAAATTTCTAGGGCGTGCGCAGGAAAACTCCTTCCAAAATATTTTTTTTAACCCAGCTCGTATCAAAGTTACTTTAAAATAATAATAATAATAATTTATTGTCATTTGTGCTTCTTTTACATGTCTATTTGTAAAAGCTGATCGCCGGAAGAGTAATGTGAAAAAGTTGGTGTCATCCGATTTGGCCGCTCGGCGCTGATTTCCTCCACGATCCAAAAAAAAAAAACGTGATCACGTTTATGAAATAGAAGTAGTTTACTGGATTTAAATTATTCAATTAAAATGTAACAGATGTCTTATAAACATTTAGTTGTGACTGATTGAATAGGCGGTTTCAAAGTGTCTAATTAGATAATCTTTAATTGTTAACTTAACTGACATAATCGTATAGGCTTTTAATATACGAGTGAGTAATTTTTAAGTATTTCACACTTCGCAGATGTATGTGTCCTGTCGGTGCTTTGATGTACATGTACATGTATGACACGGGAAAATCCGTCTCCGAATGTGGCCTTACTAAACATAGATTGGAATTTAGAATTACTCGGCAATGAATTGCCGATGCGACTAATGATGTGCTCTGCTGTTCACAAAGTAATTTCTTATTCTTCTAATTTTAAAACAGTATGTTCTTACTGGATTACATTTAATGTAAGTTAATTTAGTTCTGTTCTCGCGTTTTCATTTTCTCAACTTTGGAGCGACAAATCCTGTGAATTTAGCAAGTGAAGTCTTTCCTATCGGCAGTGCCGTGCACATTTTACATGATTGAATTCTTTTTATAAAGTTTCATATTTATTTTACACTTTTGTTTCAATGTTATTAATAAATTTGGTTATGACAAGAAATAAATAAGCATACAAAACAGCATGTTTATCTCTCTAATTTAGAAAAATCTGGCGTCTACCGAAAGAATTTCTACCTTGGATTATCAAGCGCCGTGATAGAATCCCGTATTAAATAAGATCAAATTCTGTGATTTTCCGTCGAAATATTTTGAAAATGAGCGAAAACATATTAAAAGATAAGACTCTCAATATTCTTTTTTAAAAAAAAGCGGTTTACTACCACAGACAAACTGATTTTTGCACGATGAAAACATCTGGCAGAATATTCGTATTTGATACTGACCATTGATTTCTTACAGCTATACAGGTAGAATCTCCGGATATCCTTCGGCAGTTCTCCGAAACTAGACGACAACAGGCGATAATCGCAGGTGTCAAATTAATCCCTAAGGCTAAATACTCTTATCTCCGTCATGATAAAAATTTGAACTTTATGGCTTTAACTGAATTTCATTCCCGAGGCAGCTGATGAAAAATCTAATTTCGGTAGAATGGGTCGGTATAATACATGAGTCAGTCTTACAACTCAACTTCTTTTTTTCTGGGGGGGGGGGGGGGGGGGGGGGGGGGAGAGAGAGAGAGAGAGAGAGAGAGAGAGATAATTCTAAAACTATACGATAGAAGACAACTTAAAGGATTAGTTCATTATTTGAGTCTCTATTTCGTATCGTAGGTGAAACTTCAAACCGACCGAACAAACAAACAAGCAATATGATTTCTTTAAGTTTGTACTTCGGTGAAAAAAATAAAGAAATAAGTCGAAGAGTATATGAAAGTAACCAGGTGATAAACTAATTAACCCATTAAGGCCTTGCGTCTTATATAAAGAGCATAGGCAAACAGTGTAGACCAAGATCAGACGCAGGAAAACACGGCGTCTTAACAGGCTCTACACTGTTTGCATTACACAAATGGGTATTTCTCTTATAAAAATGATCAGAATAAACTAAGCCAGACACCCCTTAACTGACAAATGGACACATTCATTTGATAGGGATAGAACATTCCACTGGGCAAAAATGGGTTAATCAATGAAATAAAGAAATGTTCTATATTTGATATCTTAATTATAAAGTAAATAGATACAAATTCTGTATTTTAATTCCTTCATTTTAACTTAAAACAGCTATTTCAGAGTAAAACTGGTTGCTCAGTGGGTTAGGCGCTTGCTTACTGATCAAGCGGATCCGGGTTTGAGACCCGCATGAGGCGAGAATCTTTTCTACCGTAAAAGGGGTTCTATTGCACACAGCCTTTCATAATCACTCTGCCATCGTCTTGATATGACTGAAATACTGAAGAACAGGACGTAAAATCACAAACCATCCAACCATCATCAGTTATTTCATGATTTTTTTTCTACGCGCTCTGACATATAGTTTTGAGTATTATATATTAATCTCGAGCCATTCACACTATTAATTTCAATGTAATAATCAAATCTCGCCATTTATCGAGATAAGAAGACGCGTTACTTGAGCGTTAGGCGCATGGGCGGAAACAATGTGAAAGAGGTCCTTTCCCATATTGCCTTCGTCGTCTTTAGACAATATATATTTGACCGCGACAAAACACATTTATACAAAGTGGCATGTGCGCTAAGCGAAGACTCAGATCAGTCTGGGCATCCGCCAAGTATGATGAGTCCTCGGTGTCGGCATGTAGGTAGCTTCGACCCTAAGCTACCTTTTAAGCGCATAGCGGAGACTCTAATCAGACTGGGCGAAGGTCCAGGCGGATCTGAGTCTTCGCTGGTCGCACATGTCACTTTGTTTGTTTTGTCATGTCATGGCTCATTTATTGCGACACGGTACTGTGGACGCGTGCCGTGTCATTTGTATTGTTTATTTAACGATAAATACCCCAGTTACATAAATCGACAAAGAGAACTAATCGAATTTGAGCCTTGTTGAAGTATTTTCACTTTAAACATATGAGAAAACAAAAAAGTGTTAACATGAAGACCGTCTGTGAAAAAAATCACAAAAAAAACACACACACACACCAACAAACAAAATAACTTAACGCTACAAAGGTATGCAGTAACTCTTACGAAGAAAACTCTACTTTATCTAAAGTCCGCCGAATGTTTATTTTCAAACACAAACAATAAATAAGCAAACATAAAGTTCTTCTTATGTACCAAAGCAGGCATCCCTTGCAAAGAAACTGAGAAATAAAAATAAATTAAAAAAAAAAGATACTGAAAAATAACATTACAAAAATAAAAAATAAGAAATAAAAAAAAGATAAAAATGACAATAAATAAATTATTAGCTTGTTAATGTAAAGACAACTAGATAATACAATTTCATAAAGTTCATAATAAACAGAAGTAGTAAAACTGTTTTGCTAACATACTACTGATTTTAAGGCGAATTCAGACAAACGATTACAGATACGTGGAGAGAGAGAGAGAGAGAGACAGAGAGAGATACAGAGAGAGAGAGAGAGAGAGAGAGAGAGAGAGAGAGAGACTTAGTGTGTCTCTTTGTCTCGCAAAAACAATCGTTAATGAGCAACTACTGAGCAAAAGCTCAATTTCGAAACATACCGACATTAGTTTACTAATTGGCATTAGACAATCATAAGGTAATTGTCTTTCAATTCGGCACCAGTGATATAAATTATTTCAGAACTTAAAAGAAGTTTGCCGATCGACTTTTCGTCTTCATGTAAAGCTAATTAGACCGGATCGAAGACTGAAATTGAATATGTTTGCATCAATTATTTTTCGGACGCACGGCTTCAATTTCATTCTTACATCAGAAAACTTTGGACTACATTATAGGGCAGCTCTGGACCAGAAAAAAAATATTCTTTCACCTTTTAGTTTCAAGCAGGCTGAATGAACCTACATTTGCATAATTTTTAGCTACTTGAAAATTCATTACTACAATATCCAGTCATAAATTGTGTATCATACCCTTCATACATTTAATCAGCGCCCAAGGCTATTACCTAAAGCCGCGTCGTCTTTCGCCGAAGTTTTGACGGAAATGCACGGAAACGACCGGCATACAAAAATCATTAATTAAAATTTGAACAAATAGTGAAAAAAGACCATTTTATCATTTAGCTAGACTAATAAAAATTACATCAGATAAAAATATATTCTTTCTTCTCTACTGATCCATTTGTGATGCATAACATTTTGTATCAATTTGATTCTAAATAAGCGTTCGAATTTATGTGCCCTAGTTGTTTTACGGAGATTTTGTTATTTGTTTAATTAAATTATATATCTCTAGATAATCACCCAAAAAAGACCATTTTGTACTAGTGCTAGAATCAAAATTAAAACACGATATTAAAGATGAAGAATTTTACTTTCTGATACCGTTTGTGATGTAAAAATATATTTAGAATAATAAAAGTTATTAAGGGATAATGAAATTTCCCCATATAACCCGTGTATACCAAATTGGTTCACACCTGTAGAAGTACAAGTACGCAGTTTCTTCACTATGTCTACATTTTACACTGTGAAACATAGTGCTGGCCGATGCATTGACGGCCAGCTCTGTACGCATGCGCCAGATTTACGTCATAATGGGAATCCCTAAAACCTCCTATTTGTTTACATTTGCTTCGTCTTCGATTAACTAAGATTCCTACGCGTAAAATATAACCGAACTAATTTGATTGAAAATATAAATATTATGTTCATATTATTTGTTGAAAGAGGTTTACTTTGATTTATTATTACATATAACACTAGTTAATGTGTCTACAAAAATTATTCTATCCGTAATTGTATGAAATGACAAATTTATTTTGGAACTACTTTTTAGCGCAAGCATTTCTGCTTCTATGCGGAAATGCTCTTCGGTCGTAAAACAGAAACTAGAAAAACTTGGCTGCTGAAGCTGACCTTGGCTGATGTGAAGTTTACATCAAGTATTTGCCGAATTCTGACCTATTTACACATTGGTAGGTGTAAAAAACGATTGATCGTTCGTACGATTGTTCAAATCTTCATCTTGTAGGTTCACTAGCTGACCTGTCAAACGTTGTTTTGATGACGTAGGGGTCGTATTTTTTATTTTTTTTCAAACCACATTTTTCATTAAATTTGTAATGTCATTGGTAAGTGTTGTCCATTTTGTGGTCCACTAAAGACATAATAACAAATAATAAAATGTGTTTGTGCATGTGTTTTTGGTTGTGCACATATGAGGGCCAAGGAGAATCAGACCATCACTGAAAATACATGAAGAAATAATTTTGCTCATTTATTTGGTTTATATTGAATAAGTTGGGTGTAATATCATGGCAAGTCTTAAGAAAAACTCACATAAGTTTGGAATTGCAAGGGGAAGACACCGTAGAAAGAGAACATACCTATGTCTTGGTCGAAAGAGCTATCAGTTTTCATATCATTTCAAAGATAATAACTCGTACAATGTTGTGATTATCAAGCGCACACATGGTGGCAAGAAGTAAAATAAAAGGCTTGGAAAAAAACGAGCACTGAAAAGATTTTACCAGTTATATCGGTTATATCCCAGAAGGCATGTGACGTCATAATGATGTCACGATTTTTTTTTGTATAAGATTATATGATTTAATATGAAACACATATGCGTGGGATATTAAGAGGCCTATTCATGGCCCAAATGCTCAAAGAGTATTTTGACTGATATCTCTAATTGGTTTTGCGCTAGAGGGCATACAGAATACGTTTAAATATTAAATAAATGTGTATTTAATAAAAATATTACAAATATCAACTGAAGATAGGGAAAACGGGTCTGTTCCGGTAATTCAGTCCGTTGCGGTCCGTTCCAGTAAATTTACGCACCCGATGCAATGTGCCTGTTGGTATATGTTTTGCAATGTGCCTGCTGGTATGTGTTTGGCAATGTGCCTGCTGGTATGTGTTTGGCTTCCAATATAAATATGAATATGTGTTTCTTGTCATCCTTCCAAAATATGTGCCGGGCCGCGTAGCACATCAGTAGAGCACCTGACTCATAAGTCAGAGGCCCTGGGTTAGAAACCCAGTCTGGCCACATACTTTTGTTTCTCCTTCCGCTGATTCAAGAAGGGCAGTTGTCAGTTACAGGCGAAACTATGTGCACTTCGTACTGGTTAACCGGTTAGGAGGTCTAAGCCTCCCCAGGAATAGTGTGGTTAGGTTAACTGACCATCCCAACATGACCTTAGCTGTTTACCGTGGAGGATAAGCTTCAGATTAACCAACCAACCTTCCAAAATATCTAAACTTCAGTTTACAAACCTTTCAGAACTTGCTGTATCAAAATCAATAAACATACTCGCGTTCAAATACTTTTCAGTTAAAATAACAATTTCTGTTGGTGCATTCAGGCCACCATACTTTGGTTCACATTGCTGAAAAAGTAGTTCCAACATGGATGATGTTTGATTTTTTTTTATTGATTTTTTTGGAAATCATCCATTTTCGTTGTAATTTGGCTATTTTCGTTCTTTTCTCATGTGGCAGTCCTTAAATGCAAATTTACATCATTATTTTGCAGATCGTGAGTGAAGGGAGATAAGTAACATTTTTGCCGAAAACTCTGAAAAATAGTAAAATTTCACTAAATAGTGATTTCTTAAAAAGACTTTTTCCGCTTCAGATTTATCAGCATTTCTGGACAATTAATCTGGTATATAATATGGCCAGATTTTGACATAGAAAACAGTAAAAAATTCACTTAGAAATTTTGCAATATAACTGTTAAGAGGAGCCTTAAATACTGTGAAAAAGCACGTAAAATTGCGTCATCCAGCAATCATTAATTCAGCATTCAAAAAATCCAAACAAGGTATCACCATGAAAGCGAGATAGAGAGATAAACAGAAGGGACAGGCAAACGATGCAGAAAGAAAGACAAGCACTTTAAGTAGTGGGGGTACATGTAGTAAAGAACACACGCAGAGAGAGAGAGAGAGAGAGAGAGAGAGAGAGATTGTTACTATGTCACCAGGGATTCCCTACAAATAGCCAGGTAATGAAAAAAGATAAGAATAATAATTACGATTAGTAAACAGTTGACTTGCGATCACAATAAAAGATGGTTGGATTCCGATTTTACGACCTATTAAACAGTACTTCAGTAAAGGACGATGAGAGGGTGATAATGGAAGGCTATGTGCAATAGAACCTCGTCATCGGGTTAAAAGGTTTTCGCCTCCAGCCCAGCGGGAATCTAACCCGAGACCGCTAGATCAAAAGGTCACTTGGCTAACGGGGTCCCTGTAGGAAAGAAGTGACGTGGAATGAAAATGCCATTGTCATATTTATTGCATATTCATGTACATGTATATAGTAACCCAGCTGTCACATAGCCTTGCAGGGTCATTTGGGCAAATACCCAGAGACCTTGCAAAGTTATGCCATAGAATAGACTAATAAGCTAGTCACATGACATTTCAACAGATTTGTATCATTGTTTCGGTGCCAGTTTGGATTGTTCTGACATGTTGCAGGTATATTTCTGCAATCTTGCTTTTCATTTCAGTCAATCCTTATTTTTTTCCCACAGGATGGCTTTTTGGCGTTTGAAGAGAAAGTTTGTATCAAGGGATTTCCAGAGCGCCACTCTCCTGCTTACTGGGTGGCTTACTCCACCATGTGTGTACTTAACAGACTAACAAGGTAACCATGATACAGGCAATTACCGATATCTCGAACAGTGATATCTCAAAGTACCTTCTTTTATCAAAGAATATAGTTTTGATATATTTGCTATTTTTTAATTAAATTTCAACTTCCTTGATCTCAAGCTACTGAAATTTCAATGTAAATTTTCTGGGACCAGAAAATTTACTTTGAGATGTCAGTCGTTTGGGATGAACTTCGACTTTGAGATATCGAGAGTCGACCGTAACTCTAAAATGCTAGACACTGGCATAGGCATGCTTGAACAAATACTGTAGACGTAGTTCAAGTGCTTCAAAGATGCAGTCTGATTAGAACTTGCTGGCCATTCTGCCACCATTAAATCTAAGGGATCCAGGCTTGGCGTTTCTTTGATAATTGTACGGTTTAGCTTTTATGGCAGTGGAGTGAGTGAGTGAACTTGGGTTTAACGTTCCACCAACAACAAGGTCATACGGAGACGGGACCTCGATTTAAAGTCTCATCCGAAAGACCGGTGAAGCGGGGGATCGATCTTGCGTCCCTGGATTGGTTGTCCAGCGTGTTATCCACTACACCACAGCCGCTCCTATATGGCAGTGGAGCAATGACATATCCATTCTTTTCTAAAGCAGAAAAATAAATCATAAACGAGTTCTTTTAAGAGTAAATGAAAATATTCATAAGGAAGAAGGTGTGTCAGACTACGAAGTTTTTGCAAATAAAGCATCATCAGTAACCCTGCAATGGCTTTGCATCGGAAGCTAGAGGAAAACAGAGTACCTCGCACGTTTTAAATATGTTAAATACACATTTTTGATTGCATAACACCCTAAAGACCGTTTATTGGAATATGGAGATTTGAGATAAAGAATCAGCAGAGGTCCTAAAGAGACCTATTATTTCATACAGGTAGAGGCTACAGTGAAGGGATTTTATGACACTTATATTCACTTAGATAAGAAAAAAGAAAATCCTTTGATGTTGGGAACTGGGAAAGGATTTGTTTATTGGAGGTGATTATGAATGCCATCACTCCCATATAGGCTGAAAAATGTGTCTTTAAGCAATGCTGATTACTGTCTTATTCTTTTGAAAAGTCATTTTACTTGCAAAAGACAAAAAGAAAAAAAGTAAACTTGCTATTAAAAGAAATTTCACAACATGATTAACACTTATAGCGTCAAAAATGTAAAGAAGCAGATACAGCAGCAAATAGAATTTACGTCTGTAAAGTTTCAAAAAAAAAAAAAAAAAAAAAAAAAAAAAAAAGGAAAGAAAGAAAAAAAAATCATCCAAATGAAATAGCTTAAATTTGCAAAAAGGTATATCCTTGAATCTACACTGTTTGTCCTGTAGTATTTGAGTTCTACATATGATGAAGTAGCTTTGGCGATATTTTTCATTTTTTTTTTAATTTTTATATGTAAAGTCAGATGCTTTTGTGCACGTATGACCTGGTATTTTTTTTTCATGAATTACCAGAAGGATATTAACCCGTATGTCAGATATAGCTAGGTCGGAACTTTCTATTTAATTGTCAAAAGCCAACAAGCAAACGACAATATTAAAATCTGCAAAGTTTGCAGGCGTTAATATTGTCGTCTGCTTGGTTTTGCAGACATTGATATTGTCGTCTGTTTGTTGGCTTTTTAAGAGCTCATAATCTAGTACATGTATATTCTTTTTAATACAGTAGTTTCGTGAGTGACCATGAGGAAATGGAATCACGTATGGCTGAGGTTCAGCTACACACACTGGTTGCTTTGATTAAGGCTGGGCCCGGGACCACACACTGCGAGATGATGGATAAACTAATCGGTGCTGACACTAAGGATTATGCCAAGGTATGTCACAATGAGGGAACCAGGCCATAATTCAGGTTCGAGACCACAATTATCATTTGGCCTACACATTTATACGATTTGTGAGGCACTTTATCTGCCCCTGTATAAACTTCTGATAGCACACATAAGAATGAACTGCGCATGAAACAGTTTCCAAATGTCTAAATTTCTCCAATTTAACTTTAAAAGTTAGCGGCCTAGCATAACTTTCCACATGGAGGCTTCTTGTAAGGCGGGCATAACGACGTCTAGTTTTCTTAAATCGTACAACAGCTTACTTATAAACAGCGAAAAGATTCTAACAGTTATGTCTGTCACTATTCATAAAAAATGGAGACTCTGTTTTTTTTAGATTATTGAATTTTCTAAAATCAGACCAATAAAATACGGATCTTATTGGGCTCAAGTCGATTTTTTTACTGTTCTCCGCAGTGCCATAACCAGGTTACAATGTCGACCACCGATTCTAAAGATTTGATAAAACAATCCGTTCTTTGGGATAGTACTGTCGTTTTTCCCGTATTGCTTCTCAGAAGTTCGGTTTTTAACAAAAGGGATAAGCCGGGGAGTTGGAGGTGTGTATGCCAGGAATAGTGCCTGCCCTTGTTTTATAAATATTTTTTTATACTGATAGACTGGCACTTACTTTTTGTTTGTGGTAATCATGTTCATACAGGATACAGCCCGCCCAGCAGACACACGACGTTGAACCAACATTGAATCAATCTTGATTCAACGTTGATTCAAATTGTGTGCCCACTGAGCGGTCACAAAAAATCTTGCAGATGAAATTCAAACAGATTACCCGCATGCTATAGCCCACTGGGCAAACACCATTGAATCAACACTGTATCAACCCTGATTCAACGCCATGGCGTTGAATCAAGGTAGATTCAATGTTGATTCAGCGTTGTGTGCCTGCTGGGAAGGGTACGTAAGAATTACATAAATATATTTTTACAGACTTTAGGTTTGAAGGAACTGGCTCCGATAATGGAGGCTGCCAAAGTGACATTCAAGTACATCCCTAATGACGATTGTGATGAACGCGTGTACGGTACCTTGCAGCACGGCTCATTGAGGAGTTTCTTTCAAATGTTTAGGTGGGTGATCTGCCCTTTCCTGGTTTTTCTATTTGGTAATGTTTTTTTCGGTTACTACAGCCATATGCAGCATTCAGCTTGTATTATAATCTTCATCTTCTTCATTCAAGGTAAATGGCATCTTCTCAAGATAAGGGTACTAAGTCCACTTTGTTCCTTTCGTAGAGAACAAAGTGAACTTAGTACCATTGGCTTGCAAAGATGGGTAGATAGGTACAGTTCCACTTTCCCTTCATCGTCACAAAGGAAAATAACTTTTTGTGATTTCCTGTTTGCTTCATAGTGGAAGAGGCCTTTCAAAACAAAAGCAAATTCTCACCTTTAATAGTTGACGCTCACTGTGAAGGGAGGCAGATGTGAAACTGACAGAATTGCTTCCCCAGAAAGTGCATTTATTCACCATGATTTTATAAATCCATTAATCCGGAAAAATAAGCCTAGGTTACGAGTGCATCGAATTCAAAACTTAACCGTTAATTGGGTAGAGTCGGGAAACTTCGGAGAGCAGTGACATTGTTTCCTTTATATGTCAGTTGTTTGGAATGAAACAATAATAACTGGACAAACAGTAAAAATCCTGATGAGACGGCTCATTATGAGCCATCTCATCTGGATTTTTACTATTTGCAAATGTATGTCCGAATTTACCCGCTGTCTGAAGTTACCCGACTCTACCCTAGTATTCACCAAAATTAGCATTCTCGAAAAGTTAAAAAAGAAAGTTATAGCCATAAGAAAATGCATTTATACCTTTATGACTATTTCATTATTTTGCTGAAAGGTATTGAAGACTATCTAATTTTCACGGTTTCTATTTTCGCAAGCAAAGGGTAGTAAGTCCACTTAGTTGACTACAGACTTAGTACCCTTGGCTTGCGAGATGAAAGAGTGCATGTGTTTCAAGTTTTTGTTATGGACTTTACATTTCAGTGAAGAGCAGTATAAACTAGCACAGAAAGAGATTCTGGATGTCTACCTTCATTGCGCCTCGCAGATTCCTTCATTGACTGAAAAATATGCTCAGCAAATCTATTACACTGTCAGGGATATGATAGACAACTTTGAAGACGATAACCCATATTTGGTGAGTGTTTATACGTAGCTAACATTCACATTCTCATTACCATCTTTCACAGAAAAATAGATAGATCAATTATGAAAGAGAATTAAACTTTTTCATTGTGCGTATTTCAGGTATCATCTCACTTTAAATTCGAGAGGAGCGTGGCTTACACTGAATGCTCCTGAGAAAAGTGCGACACATATTTGCCTTATAAAAACAGAAAATAGAATGATAAGAGTAATGAATCCGGTTCTCATTCCCACATTTTAACAACTCATTGTCCATTAGGATACCAAGTTTCAAGATTCTAGCTTCAATAGTACCTAAGAAAATAATGATAAAAATTTTCAATGTAGACAAATAAGGAATGAAAAAAATGGATAAAAATAGAGGAACATGAGCAATGAGCCTGTGTCTCAAATCCACAATACAACCACTCATTCTCTATAAGTCTACCAAATTTCAAGATTCTAACTAACCAAATCCAGCATAACCCCACTTTTTCAAAGCATTAATAGACAGAGTCGAATCAGTACCGTTTCAACGACGTTGCTTGGACGTGAGTACATTCTCTTCGTGGCTTTCTTCTGCTTTCAGGGATTAAAAGACACTGACATTATCAAAAGACACCTCAAGGCCATTAAAGATATGGTCTTTAGTGAGAGCTACGCCCCGAAAACACCCACAGAAGATATTGCAGAGAAAATGCTGAGAAATCTCGTGAGAGCCATTTTGTAAGAGACTATTTTTACTCGGATTTCGAAACTGCATTATGAATACGATCACTATTTGAAGGTTAATGCATTCACTTCCGGGGGAAGTAGCTATGTCATTTCTAGTTTTAACTTACTTCAAAAAAATGATCAGCTTCTACATGAATGAATTTACCTCCATGAAAACACATTCTTGTCTTTAACACTTTAAGCACCAGTGACGAAAATAGCATAATTTGCAAACAGTGTAGATCCTGATGAGGCGGCTCATAATGAGCCGCCTCATGTGGATCTACACTGTTTGCCCTCTAGTCTTTGAATTCTTAATATGAAATTTTTTGAATTTTTGCAGACGTGAATTTTCGCAGACGTGAATTTTGTCGTCTGCTTTTTGGTGCGTAAAGAGTTAAGAGTAGACCCATTTTGGAAAAGGTTCATTGTCAAGCTAATCAAAAAGGAGGTCGCAAATATTGGCTTACTTAGTAAAAATACTCGAAAAGTGTGGAGATGTGACCGTCTCTCTTGAAAGGACTACTGAAATTTTTTCTTCACTTGCTAAGAAATACTCTTACGGGTATTTTTGAGAGCAACAGAGTGCTGAAACCCTAACCCAAGCTGTAATTAATGACATTTTTATGTAGATTAGATTTTTTAAACCCCGCCTACCTTTTCTTTTCTAGAGCTTTATTTGCATAATGTATTGTTGATACTAGTAATTATCACCTTCTGCTGATGCAGAATAGTTGTTTTTTTCTTAAGATGTTGTAACTTATCATTCATGCTCTTTTTCAGAGAAACAATTATAAAAAATAATAAAATGTAGATATGCCCTAATGTAATGATATGTTTAATGATTTGAATTACTTATATGACGTCATAATAGTCCATGCATATTTTCAGGTAATTTAATTTTAAATTCCTTACACCTTTTAACCCTTTGAATTTTTTTTCCCAATGAATCTTGCAAGACAGTTCACTTGACCTTTAACCCATTAAGAGTGATTCCATGTAAATACCAAAAAATCGTGGCCACGCATAGTCACAGATTTTATTCAAACCATGATTTTTGGATAGAGGGGCAAAAACGATGTATTGAAACTTCTTTTTGTTTTTCATTATTTTCCCTCGTTTCCATGGAAATGGGGCGCCTTTTTAGAAAAAACTTGCGTTTTGTAAAATCAGGCACCATGTTGATTGTAAGGGTTATATAAAAGTAATCATATAAGAAATAATCAATTGTATGTAATAAATTTGTAGATAAATGATAGATCTTTCATGTGTTTATGTTAAATTCTTAATTCTGACCCGGGCAACTGTTTTACATGATGCTAAAATCAAAGGTAGGGCCTTAAAATGGCTCTAATGTATGGGCCAGTGAATGCTGTACTAAAAAAACGCACACGGATTCACTGAGATGAATGTACATATTTTCATAGTACTGATATTTTCCTTTCATAAAATGATAAAATCTCGATGGGCACTCTGGGAACGCCAGAATGGCGGGTGTATGAAACTGGTGAAATATTGGTGTGCAGCCATAAAATGGGCGTCAGGATTACTTCCCTTTGAGCTCTTCTTCGAAAAAGAGTAGCAAGTATCCAAAGACAACAACAATGGCGGCAAAGTTTAACGTCTGTGCAATACACTAAAATAATAACAAATTTAATTTAATTATGCCATGCTTTGTAAAAAATTTAAGTAGTGAATCGTGTTCTGACAATTCTTTATTCAAATTACGTCATTTAAATAGTGAATTAGCAGCATCCATCCTTTCTGATTTCTGTTATCTACCAACCGCTGTAACTCATGAATTTCTTGTTTGTTCGCGCCACCTTCGAATCGCGGAGAAAAAAACTAAAAGCTAGGAAACATAGAAAAATTTGTGAGGTTCCAGAGGTTTATGCGGGGCATGTGAGCAGCAGCAAACCACTTGGAGAGAGACACCTCTCTGCAGCAACATATCATGTTATAGCTGAAAAAGCTGGCGTCTTTCTTCCTGTTGGAACTGGTAAGTTTCACAGCGCAGTGACACACACTTACACTCTTGAATCCACAATTCTCTTCAAGTCAATGCACCAGTCATTTGTCAAGTATCAAAAGTCTTCAAATATTTTATGAGTTGCACAATCAATGCAGTCGTTTTCTGGTCAACTCATACAGTACAAAAGTCACCTCATTTTTATAGACCTGTTTTTGTTCAACTCGTACATGATTTCTGGTCAACTGATGCCTGTTTCGGGGCAACTTGTACCTATCCAATTCAATGAATTTCAAATACCCTCTGTTAGTACAAGCACCTATAACAGGTCTATGCCAAAGGGATCTGGCATGTGGTTTACTGTCTAAAATGGCCAAAAACCAAGCATAGGTTGACATATTGCCATTTTAGACTTATTACGTGACACAGTTGTAAAAATTACCGGAATAGAGGGTTTTACCCATATTTGCACGACAACTGTGCAGCTAGACATCTCAATTATTTATCTCCCTTTGGTGGTTCCATGTTTTATTTTTTACCGTTAAATGTCAAAGTGCTAGCGCCTAAATTTTATCCAATCCAGGTGTGTTTTAATTAATTTTAAGTGACGTATGTATGTTCTAGTATGATTGATTGGTGAATGATAACCTCTGACATGTGCTTGCACTCGCACAAAGCATGCTCACCCAAGTTTGTAACACCGGTGGGCATTTCGGCCATCGACAGTGAAGTATTCACATCACTTCACCACATCATATTCTTCATCAACTTGATTTCATCATCAAGTTGTATTGAATATTTTTCACCAGGTATGTCAAATTTAGCTTAGTTTGTCTTATCTGTAATAATTTCCATGTAAATTATTTTAAGGTATATACGGACACCATGGGAAGCTACTCTAATTCTACTAATATAAGGGAGGTAAATCGTGGTATTTCTCGATTCTCTGTTTTAAATGGTGTCTGTAAACCGGTATAAGCATTTTTGCAAACGCAAATAAAGATCAATTTTAGACGACTTCTCGCAAAAAATAAATGGAAAAAATTAAAATTACGACATTGTACATAATTTCTTCTAATTTAAAAGGAGAAATACGCTGTTGGAAATATTTAATAATGTAAAAGATAAGGCGGACTTTTAGAACCAATCCACATGTAAATCGAACACGCCAACTATACATGTGTTTACTTTTTACGGGGAATGTGAACTGGTCGATGGCAAGTTCTTCATTTGTAGCTTCTATTTCTTTACAATTCAATGTCTGATTGTGAATTTCTAATTTGCTACTGAAGTACGTTCAAAATGTAAGAAATATGTGAGACGCGGCAACGAGATCGTCAAATTGAAACGATAAAATCTTCGTTTCGTACCCTGGACGTTTCGGACCCCCAAAAAATCCGTAGCCCTGTAGCCAACTTTGGATGTTTTATTACCTTACTCTTGTCGGTTCGTACCCTTCTCTAGTCGATTTATACCTTATTTAATTCTCCACGTTTTAGTTTTATTTTAAAAGAGGCAAACATAAAATGAATGCACATCACAGAGCTCCAGGATAGAAGGCCCAAAGGTAACAGGGAAAATTCAGATACAAATTTTCTTATTGCTGATTGAGAATATATGTTGTGACCCCTCATTAGAACTGTCTCGGCGAGTTGGTTCTAATGAAGGGTCACAACATACGTTTTTATAGTGAAACTAGGATAATTATCCCATTATTATCCTGGTACAAATTTATTTAAAGTCGATGAGTTTAAATAAGGATATTAATCCCTTAATTATCTATCAGTCTATCTACCTATCTACCAATTAAGTGCTTGGCCAATATTGGCAGAGTCACACTGTGAACAACCTAGAAACATTTGTGCTGGGAGGTTCTTATCGTGGTACAAATTTATTAAAAGTTGGATGAGTTAACATCCACCTTTAAATAGATTTGTACCAGGATAATCATCCCTTCATTATCCTTTTTTTTTCCGTAAAAACATACATTGTGACCCCTTATTAGAACCGTCTCACGGAGACATTATCCCTGTTTACCCTTTCTTATCTGGAGCAGCACAGTAATCAAATGTGAATGGATGGATGACTTGTGGTTTTACATCCTTTTTAACAGTATTTGAGTCATATTGGAACAATGGGAAGGTGATTTTGAAGGAGTTTGTGCAATCGAACCCTGTTATGGTTTAAATGATTTCTGCCTCATTGGGACTCGAACTTGGTAACGCTAGGTCTGCAGGCCAGCACTTTAATAATAACCCATGGAGCTACCAGGGTTGCTGACAATAATCAGATATTTTGTTAAATACAGAGCTCTCCAAAAAAAGATCTGTTTTGACTCTCGTTAAAATTTTCTCGTTGAGAGTGAGACGGTTCTAATGAGGGATCAGAGCATATGTTTTTATTGTGGAATATAGAAATTTATCCCTCCTTATCTGAAGCACTAAATGATATTGAAAACATCATGCAGAGGAGACACATTTGTCGATAGACAGAACATTGAAAGGATGACCCCCACCCCCTCCACCACCACCAAAAGAGAGAAAAAAGTAGAAATCAGGTGTTGAAAGGAATCTTTTGCACTGCCGTTATTATTATATTCCCCCACCATCAGGTAGGGGCTGGGATTGGGGACATGTTGTTTTTTGGTGTGGATTGTGTCGGTGTCTTTGTAGCTTCTTTAGTGCACTCTGTCCCATTTTCAAGATCACAAGAAGTAAAAGAATGTTGAAAAATGCCTTGTCTGCACTATATCTCCTGAATGGATGGATGGATTTGAACCAAACTTGCACAGATATAGTATTGGGAGATGCAAAAGAACTGAGATCCTATTTTCAAAGTGACAGGAGGTCAAATGCCTTGACAACATAACTCCTGAAATTTAAAAATGATAGTGATATTTTATCACATGAGAATTAACATGGGATTGCAACATTACCTGTGATTACATTACCTCTCATCGACATCATGGTTAAGCTTCAAGCTTCTTGCGATGCAAATTGAACATCATCAACAAAGAAATAACATTAATCGTTAGCTGCATGTGCATGCAAGCATTGTAGTTTAGATCAGTGTTTCATAAACATGCAGCTGGTGTTTAAAATTTTGCAGCAAATTCAAACCGTAGAAAACTGTGAAGTAGCATCTGGAAACAAAGAATTTTAGAAAACTTCTACTGCATCAGAGTCACATGGGGACATACTCAGTTCTCTTCTGACATAACACAAAACTGGCACAGATTAAAACCCGGAATGGAATGGATGAGATAATCTATGAGTTCTATAGGCTACAAAGTACAATGTGCTCGCAAAGCCTGGGATGGTAGTCATACAAGAAAGAATTTGCTCACTCCAAGGAAGCAAATTCTTTCCTATAAGAACGACATCACAAAGCCATGGAATGGATTGAAGATTAGTCCTGCAAGCTCAGTCCGTACAATTTTTAATACTGTGTCTATGAAACTAGTGTTCATTTTTATATGCCCATTTGAAAAATGGCACGTATTATGTTATGGTGCTTCCGTCCGCCCATCTGTCTGTTCATCTATCCATCCGTCCATCCATTGTAAACTTTTCGTTTCTGGATATATCCTCCTACAGTCTACATCCAATCAAGCTGAAACTTGGTATATAGTAAGACTATGAGGTGAAACATAGCACTGTGTCAGGGGCAGGTAATTCCAGGGAACAAATGTTTATCATGAGTGAAAATTTATATTACTGATAATTTGATGCAAATTTCCATCCAGGTCTGATACAAACTGGGCAGTGCAAACAAGGAAGTAAACTTTAAGTAGAGGCTTGAAATGAAAAGTGTTTGAATCATCTATCTAAGTACGAAGACAAAGGCTCTGATCATCTTGGCAGTTACCGCACAGCTGATCTGTGCCTAGACTTTTGATATGATCTGCACAAAAACTAATGCAGCCTTTCACCCTGCCCAAAGATGATTCAGATAAAATTTGTTTGGGATCGGCCAGCTGGTCATATGAATCTTCATGTTTGGTAGTGTGAATACACGCACAGACCGACAAATGGACAGATGTCCACACCTTGGGAGATTATGATATGTGGGGTAATTTGATCCATAGCAGCTGTGTTTTTGGGTACATGTATATTTTAGGTCATTTAAAAGCACAATATAGTGGGAAAATAGTTTTTAAAACATCAGTTTTGTGAAGAACTGTAGTCTAATCATGTAAATCTTTGTTTGTTTGTTAGTTTGATTTGATGCTTTACGTCCCAATAAACAGCTGAGGTCATGTCGGGACGTTACCTCCAATTCTGTGGGACTTTTACCCGGCATTGAGATGAAATGACACCTCAAGCCCTGCATGAAACACCACCCCAATAAGCAGCTAAGGCTTTTATCCAGGAGCGGTCTGACTTTATAAGATACCACTCATCCTGGGCAGGCTTAGGCCTTCTAAGCGGTTAACCAGGTAAATCTTTGTGAATGTAATAAGCTGATCTCTTCTGATACAGTAACAGTGTACTTTAGCTGCAGGTATGGAGTAGTTGTTTTTTTGTATATTACCATGGTAACTATTATTGATATAAACAATCTCAGTGGTTTTCTTTAAAAAGAAGCATGCACAACGTTTTGCACTGTAGTACATTCTGATACAATAACTGCTGTTTTAAGGATAATATGCACAGATGTTCATTTTACAGTTACAGTAAGTGGGTGGGGTACCTGACCTCATCCTTCTAACGACTTTAACACTGTCAACACATTGATTTTTTATTAGAAATATATCACAGGTCACTGTTGAACAAAACATCACTGAAAATGTCAATTTTATCATGTAAAGAAATGTTGAAGCATAGTTTACCAGTAGCCCAGATGTTGTTAAAGTGTGGTGATTTGCTAATTACCATTGTGATGGTTATTTTAATAATGCAAATCTTTGTATATTGGCATCAAGAATGTCTTATGTCTCTTTAATATTACATTTAAGCTATATTACACAAAGTACCAGTTGTTTCAGGGACAAAATAAACATTTTGTCAATTTCGAGGTAAGTGGGTGGGGTAATTTCCCCCCCCCCTGTTTTGAAAACCTTAGGCACTAAAGCATAATTATTCAGTCCTTAAGCATTCTATGGATCACTTGAAACAATTAGTCACTTAAACAAGCAATTTCTGATGTAAAAAACATAGTTACAAACAAAAAAGCTAAATTGTATGGCTACTTGGGATGTTACCATATGTTTGATGTTCTCTGTGTTACCTTGGCAACCATTATTTCACTGACAAAACACATATCGATTTTGCACCAGGGATGCCTTATGTCTCTGTTTTAGAGCATAGGGTCACATTCTTTTGAATATGTTTGCTGTTTCAGGCTGAAATTGAACCAATTTTCAAATTTTAGTAAGTGGGTGGGGTAATTCTACCCCCTTTTTAACGCTCCAAACACATAAAAACATTACTTCAAAGACCATTTACAATCTACAGACAAAATGTAACTGATCTATAGCCAGAATCAATGTAAAGACAACACGGTTTTTAAATAGTGTGTATTCTGAGCACACAATTAAGAAAACATAACTTTTTAGATCCTGTTTTAGTGGTTATATAAAACCGTCACTGAAAGTTTTGGTTTATAGAGTGCCCATTAAGATTTTTATTTAATTTGCTTCTACTGACAATGGTCTATCATAAAAAGCATATTGCACGTGTCAAGTCCGTGTGCAATTTTCTATTCATGCTCTCAAAAAATGCCAAAAAATGGCATTTTTGATAAATTAGAAAATTGTGAAACCCCATACCACTTATGTTTTCCATGGTTACATGACAGAACATGATATCGGGATGCAAAGAACCAATAATGTGTGTGACTTTATGTTAGCATCAATACATATATTCAAAAAATATATATTAAGTAAGGTGGTGTCTGTGTCAAGGTTTAAAAAGTGTCAATTTTCACCTTAAATTTGCTGTTTTTAAGGTCAAAATCTTCTTTTGTGGTTACCATGGCAACCATGCATATTTTGAAAAAAAATAAACCTCAATAAATTGTTTTTGTATGGTGCCTAACATATCCGCAAAGTATGAAGCAAATCCATGACTATGCGTGCCGGGCCCCATTAAGATTTTTCTGGTTTTTACATGGAATTGCTCTTAATACCTAGTTGACTCTTCTATCTGTATATATTGGACTAGTCCATTTGTCATTTAAGGGATGTCAGGTTTAGTATATTTTTCTATTTTTTGTTTCATTTTGAGGAAAAAAAAAACATTTGTCGTATGCAAAAAGTGAAGTCCCTGATCAGATGCCACGTTTGCGGCGTCTCATCTGGGTCTGCACTGTTTGCCTATATCCCATTTTTGGGGCGCTAGGCATTAATGGGTTAAGGATACGATATTGAACGTCTAAACTAAGACACTATTACGTTCTTGTATGAAATTAGCCAAGTCGCAGTGGCAGATCCAGAGAGGGTTCGGGGTTCAAACGAACCCCACCTCTTCAGCCTAAATTATTTCATTTTCCTTGGGAAATTTCAGGAAAAATTGGTTCAACTGCACAAATCGAACCCCACTCAGTAAATTTGAACACCCTTTCCAAGATTCCTTGATCCGCCCTAAGTCGTTATAGAACCTTTCTTTATTTTTTGAATGCGTTTTAAAACGGCATATAGATTGTATTAATTATTTGTCCAGTCAAAAATAAATTTAAACTATCTGAAACCTAACCGTGTTGTAATGATTGTGATTACAAGCAACCATCATTACGTTTATTTTGGATAAGTGTTTCCATTCCAGGTTCGAAAATGTATAAAGTTCATACATGTAGTGTCGAGTCGTGTAACTTCGACGGCGGGTAAACTCGGACATACCATTGCGAACAGTGAAAATCCAGATGAGACGGCTCAGAATGAGCCTCTCATCAGGATTTTCACTGTTTGTCCAATTAATTTTGTTTTAATTCCAAACAACTGACATTTTTGATTTTCTGCTCCGATCCACGTATTTGAGTGAAAGTCGTGATTTATTTCCTATCATGTCTGTTGTGACATTTGCAAGAGCACGGGTGCTCCTAACAATTTAAACACTTGTTCGAAGACATCGGGGGCTTTCAATTGAACACCCAAGATGCTGTTAAACCTAAGTTGATTTTAAATTTCAGTAACATTTTATTCATTTTGGCTTCGAACGATATACTCTTGAATTAACTTTGCGTCTTTATAAATAGTTGACGTGTGGTATGACTTCTGTAGACCAGCAAAGTACAGTAAGGATCCAGATGAAACTTATATACACACTTTTATCGTTATTTCAGAAAAGGTGGTATTGTCGTCGACGTCTTTGAGGACATGGTCAATTTTATAGTAGAGATAAGCAAAAACAGTGATGCGAGAAAGAAGGCCAAAGAAATATATGATATTTACAGATGCACATTTTTCAGAAACATGGAGGAGAACAAGGTAAGAAATGGGCCGCGACAAGACAAAACCAGCAATGTGGTTGTGCGCCCAGCGCAGACTCAGATCAGCCTGGGCAAGAGCCCAGTCTGATCAGACTCCTTGCTAAACGCTTAAATGGTAGCTAAGGGTCTAAGCTACCCTCATGCGGACAGCAAAGACTCTGATCAGACTGGGCGGATGCCCAGGCTGATCTGAGTTTGCCTTGGGCGCACAACCGCATTGTTGGTTTGGTCGTGTCGCGCCTCATTAAGATAGCTCTTTATACAAAAGAAATTTCTAAAAACTCGGAAACAGAAAATAATACATGTAAAAGTCTTAAAATGGAACAGTTAAAGTCTCCATATGCCAATCAATGGTAAAAAACGCTTGCACACAAATCATTATGAAAAACGCTTCAATTAATGCTTTTGTGATAAAATGAGGCTTGATGCCCAAATACTGAGTCATGTGACTGGCAAAATGCTGGAGGAACATGTTTTTGAAAAAGAAAAAACGCTGCATAAAATAGTGTTTACCTTTTTAGCTCACCTGAGCCGAAGGCTCAGAGGTGAGCTTATAGGATGGGAGTCGAGCCGTCGTCCGTCCGTGGGTCCGTGGGTGCGTCTGTGCGTCAACACTTTCAAACATAAATATCTCAGAGACCAGTGGGCCGATCGCAATCAAATTTTATCTGAAGCATCATTTGGGTGGGGGAAAGGCTGCATTAGGTTTTGGTGCCGATCAGCTCAGAACTCTGGTTTCCATGGCAACAGATAACCCCCATAGGGTTATAATGGGGAAAATGGCCTTTTCACGTTTTCTCAACTGTTTTTGCTTAGATCCTTATCATACTTGCAGGTAATAATGACATACATAAGAGCTTGGATGAGTTCGAAATTTGGCCGGATTCGAGCACAGACTACAGAGTTAGCTGCCCTTGAGCGTTTGAAAAAAATCCCATAGTGTTATAATGGAGAAAACAACCTCATCACATATTTTTAGAAAAACTTTGTCATCGCTCTATTGCCTACATTTCTCAACTGATTTTAAAATAACTTCACACAAATGTAGGGCATGACAATATCTCGAGCAAGTTTGACTTTCAGGATGCTGCGCCCAAGGTCAAGGTCACTGTGGCTATTTTTTGAAAAACTTTGTCAGCGCTGTAGCACCTACATTTCTCAGCAGATTTTAAAATAACTTCACACAAATGTAGGGCATGACAATATCTCGAGCAAGTTCGACTTTCAGAATGCTGCGCTTAAGGTCAAGGTCACTGTGGCTATTTTTAGAAAAAACTTTGTCAGCTCTCTAGCACCTACATTTCTCAATGGATTTTTATAATAACTTCACACAAATGTAGGGCATGACAATATCTCGAGCAAGTTCGACTTTCAGGGTGCTGTGACCAAGGTCAATGTCACTGTGGCTATTTTTAGAAAAACTTTGTCATCGCCCTAGCACCTTCATTTCTCCATGGATTTTGAAATAACTTGACACAAATGTAGGGTATGACAATATTTCAAGCAAGTTTGACTTCCAGGGTGCTGCGCCTAAGGTCAAGGTCACTGTGGCTATTTTTAGAAAAACTTTGTCAGCGCTCTAGCACCTACATTTCTCAATGGATTTTAAAATAAATTCACACAAATGTAGGGCATGACAATATCTCGAGCAGATTTGACTTTCAGGGTGCTGTGCCCATGGTCAAGGTCACTGTGGCTATTTTTTGAAAAACTTTGTCATCGCCCTAGCACCTTCATTTCTCCATGGATTTTGAAATAACTTGACACAAATGTAGGGTATGACAATATCTCAAGCAAGTTCGACTTTCAGGATGCTGTGCCCAAGGTCAAGGTCACTGTGGCTATTCTTAGAAAAACTTTGTCATCGCTCTAGCACCTACATTTCTCAACGGATTCTAAAATAATTTCACACAAATGTAGGGCATGACAATATCTCGAGCAAGTTTGACTTTCAGGGTGCTGCAATCAAGGTTTTTGATTAGATCCTTATCATACTTGCAGGTAATGATGACATACATATGAGCTTGGATGAGTTCGAAATTTGGCCGGATTCGAGCACAGACTACGGAGTTAGCTGCCCTTGAGCGTTTGAAAAAAATCCCATAGTGTTATAATGGAGAAAACAACGTCATCACATTTTCATTTTTCATCGGATCCTCTTCATACTTGCAGGTAATGAGGATATGCATATACTGACTATGGAGTGTCTGCCCTGAGCATCCAAAAATCAATGTCGCCACTTTTTCTTGGTTTCTACTGATCCGATCCTTTTCAACCTTTCAGGTAATGAGGAAATGCATAATATCTTAAACAACTTCAAATTTTGGCCAGATCACCCAACCACTACGAAGTTAGCTGCCCTTGACAGCTCTGTCTATTTTGCTCTTGATCGGATACATTTTAAACTTGCATATATTAAATGAGGGCATAATGTTTTGGATGAGTTTAATTTTCAGCCTGATTGGACCACTGACTGTGGAGTTAGCTGTCCTTGAGCATCTTAAATATCCCTATAGGTTTACAGTGTCTCTCAGGTGAGCAATTGTTGCCCTTTGGGCTACTTGTTCTGGTTCCCCATCGAGCGATAGAACGTTAATGAACGTTGGATAGCCAATAGGGCTCCATGTCTGTACATTGTATTTTTACCGTTTCTTTCAAGTTAATGAAAATGAAAGTAGGTCATATTAGTTGCCAGCTAAAATGACCAATTTATATTTCAAACCATTTTCATTTGAAACTCAATGATGTTTTATTTGTTTAAAAGTGGCTAATCACGGTCATTTACAATGTTCGAACTAAAGAGAGGAGCTTGCAGCGATACCTCATGACGAAATATTTCATGCTGATAGAGCAACGGGCCTTTATAATCTTTTATTACACTCTAGCCATACAGGATATGACATATGAGGAAAATAGAAATGGTGTACACAATTACATGCGTAGACGTGAAGCATAAACAAAATTCACACGAGTTAGCAAAGCACAGGAGGATCGCTAATATTTAGAAATGCTTCAAATATTTATAATACATATGTGTGTGCCATATGTGTACCATACCAAATCATGAAGGACTGCCCAGGCTTACACTCTAGCCATACAGGATATGACATATGAGGAAAATAGAAATGATGTACAATTACATGCGTAGAGGTGAAGCATAAACAAAATTCACACGAGTTAGCAAAGCTCAGGAGGATCGCTAATATTTAGAAATGCTTCAAATATTTATAATACATATGTGTGTGCCATATGTGTACCATACCAAATCATGAAGGACTGCCGAGGCTGGTGGCGCAGGAACACGTGGCGGAGCTGATGTCCAGACAGGCATGCTCTCCGCCACCAGCCGCGGCAGTATAATTACCTGCAGAGACACAAAGGGCACACACTCAGGCATTCAAACTACATTTCTACACAAAAATTGCAGTATATAACCTTTCAGATTTCCGATGCAGTGTCCAACAAATGAGTGGCAAATCAAATTTACCTACATTTAATGATTCACCTTCATTATGATTCGGCATGATACTTTCGATATGATACTTTGGTTACAACATGATACAAGGATTCTTTTATTTTATTATAGAAAACGTCATCTAGATTAATTCTTATATAATTTATAGATAACGTCACGTGGAACATTTACTATATATTATGTGCTCCAAACTCTGGAATGTCTCTTGAAAAAAGGATCAGATAAAATTAATATTGTTATTTGTTAACCAGCCTCGAATAGCATAAGAAAACAGAAAGCACTTATTCGGGTTGTAAAATCAAGATTTTACAACCCGAATAAGTGCTTTCCGTTTTCTTTTCTTGTTTATTGAATGATATGGATGTCAAGCCTGTTGTCCTGTTCATTGCCTTTTCATTTACGTTAAATGACGCCAAATATTTTGACCACTGTATCACAGCAGGATGCTACTTACTCTACAGTTACAACTGCTTTTCAGCCATCTATGTAACAAACAATTTCATGCTACAAAGTTCACCAGAATCTGAGTTTGTATGCTGTGGACAAAAGTGTCCATTTACACCATATATCATAAAGAAGGGGGACACATGCATGTTTCTACTTTAGGTCCCGGTTGTCAAAATATTTAGGAGTTGCTGTGCCTTGACGAACACTGTGTTGTCTCAAGAAGAAGTTACCCGTGACGCTGTGGAGATGTTAGATGACGCTATTGATGCGGTTATCCAGAAGTCTAAGCCACTGTAAGCAAAACCAAACATTTCAACAAGATCTTTTCTTACATTTAAATATAAGGAGCCCCGGTGGCTCAGAAGGTTGAGCGCTGGCCTACTGATCTGGCAGTCTTGGGTTCGAGCCCTGCTTGAGGCAGAAATCTTTCCAATTGTAAACGGGGTACCATTGCATACAGTCTTTCATTATCAACCTCTCATCGTCCTGATATGACTGAAATACTATTGAAAATGACGTTAAATCATAAGTCAAATTAAAAATCTAAAAGAGTTCCATCTCCGGAGTAGTGAGATCCTTTCGAAGTATGGAATAGGCATAGCAAAATGAGTTTGATTGAATCTGTTCATGTCAAGTGATGGAATGAGTAGTACTTAACTCACCTCTTAGCGGGCATATGACGTTGTAATGACGTCATATTGACGTTGATGCGATATAATGACATTGAATCGACGGCAGTACGACGTCATTTTGACAAGCAGGAGTATGAGGTCGTAATGACGTCATACTGAAGTTGATGCAAAGTAAAGACGTCGCATCGACGTCAGTATTACGTAATTTCGGCATCATGTGCCCATTGGGCTTCCAGCACCAGCTTTTGCGAATCACTATTTTTAGAATTATCCTAATTGAGCCCAAGGATCCAAAAGACCAGAGAATCTGTGATTGTCTGTTCATGCAGTTGTATCTATCTGTAGTAGGCCAGGCGCCGTATTTATAAAACGACTTAAGTGGTTGCTATGCTGTTGCTAAGGCTACATTTCTATGAAGGAGATTCCCTACAACTATGAAATTTGCTCTGGAGGAATAGTCTAAAAGGACTGTTCCTCCAGAGCAAATTTCCTAGCTGTAGGGAATCTCCTTCATAGAAATGTCGCCTTAGCAACAGCATAGCAACCACTTAAGTCATTTTATAAATACGGTGCCAAGGTGTCATGCAACGTAAATGAAAAGGCAATGAACAGGAACCGACAGGGTTGAAATCCACATCATTACATGAGCCGCGACATGAGAAAACCAACAAAGTGGTTGTGCGCCCAGCGCAGACTCATATCAGCCTGGGCATCCACCAAGTCCGACCAGACTCTTTGCTAAGCGCTTAAAGGGTAGCTAAGGGTCTAAGCTACCTCCATGCGGACAGCGAAGACTCTGATCAGACTGGGCGGATGCCCAGGCTGATCTGAGTTTGCGCTGGACGCACAACCATTTTGTTGGTTTTCTCGTGTCGCGGCTCAGTCATAACATCATAAGGGAGAGGAAAACAATGAAGACGACAAAGCCAAGCAAAAACAAGCGAGATCCGTTCGTTCCTAGCAGTTTGCCGCAATGCTTTCCTAGATATTGTAGAAAAGGTCTAAGACTAACGTAAAGCCGACAAATAATGACAATTATATAGTAACACCGTTTTGAAACTTCTTTTTTAAGGTTGCCGATTCTTACAAAGTTTAGTGTTGCAAATATGAGTGAAAAAGGAATCTGTTGTGTGTCTATTATCCTTAAATGTGGGCCTTTCAAGGTCCTCGTCCAGTACATATAGATGATTACAAAGTTATTTCTTGGTAACAGAGCCGCTGAGGATGTAAAAGAAGCTTTGGCAATGGTGAAAACTCTGCTTAAGTCAGGACAGAAAGTACTAATCCGCCAAGGGGAAGATGTCCTGGAACACATGAAGAAAATCAAGGCCTTAGATTGGAAGGTCAGTACAAACAGTGTCTTACATGCACCAGATATAACAGGGGCGTAACCAGGGGCAATTTCGTGATACGCACAACCATGTTTTATGCTCTACTTCTTGAAAGGAAAGCTAGTATTTCAGCCACTTTGGTAACTGGTAATGAAATCTTGTCTAATTTATAAAATTTCAGCATGCAAATATGCAGGTGCGTTTTGAAATTTTGTCAATTTTGACAAAATTTCAATACGCACTTGCGTATTTGCCGTATACGTAGCTACGCCCTTGTATAACATAGCATTTAAATGAGACTAGAACTATGGCTTGGTTCTTCTGTTACCCGCAATTGATGCATTGATAGTGGGTACTCTGTCTAAAAAGATGCTGTATAACACTTCTAAGGATAATGGCATACCTTGCTAGTATAATGGCTTACTTGATTGATGTATATTTTTTATCGGAGATTCTGACAAAAATATATATAATTTAAATTTATCAGACCTTAATATACTACGGCGAAAATCAAATTTAAATAATTCAAAGTATCAAAAAAGTAGTATAAAACACCGAAATAACAATTGATTTTATGTTCCTCCTTTTATTTTAGCTCATATTTTTAAACAAATCTTTCGTTAATTGATATTGTGAAAATTAGGTTTATGGTACATGTACAAACTTTTCTTTTTAAATTTTGAAATGAACCAGTCACCAAATTAATGGCTCATGAATATTTTTTATAAGCAAAAATGACCTGAAACAGAAAACCTATTACCTTTACAACTATTTGGACGTTTTGTTATATTAATGTATTTTATTTATTTATTATTTTGCAATTGCTTCTGTATTTTATTTATTTATTATTTTGCAATTGCTTCTGTATTTTATTTATTTATTATTTTGCAATTGCTTCGTGCCTTGGCACAGCTCATTTTAGGTCTTAATACCTGTTATCTATCCTATATTTCGTAGAAACACACTGAAACAGCAGCGCAGATGTTTGATATTATAGCGAAAATTCCAAAAGAGCAGATGCAGGATGACAATAAAGCTAGGCTTGATGATACAGTTAGGGCTTACTTAAGTTTTTCAAAAACATTTCTGGGCCAACTCAAGTAAGTGCTGTTCATTGTTTTGTCATGGTGTCTTGATAAAATGTTCATAGAGGGACAAAGCATGCTCTTAAGTAATAGAAATATGAGCCGCGACACGACAAAACCAACAATGTGGTTGTGCGCACAGAGCAGACTCAGGTCAGCCTGGACATCCGCCTAGTTTCACCAGACTCTTTCTTCAGTGCTCAAAGAGTAGCTAAGAGTCTAAGCTATCTTCATGCGGACAGCGAAGACTCTGATCAGACTGGGCGGATGCCCAGGCTGATCTGAGTCTGCGCTGGGCGCACAACCACATTGTTGGTTTTGTCGTGTCGCGGCTCATATGATGATTTTGACTGAGGTAAATATCATTATACATGTAACGGATGTTTAGAATTTTAATAGAATGTGTTCTTTATTTTTCAATACACTGATATCTCAAACTATCCTCTCGTATCAAAGAAGATAATTCAGGCACATAATCTGTTTTTCTTTACATTTCCACTCCTGTTATATCAAACTACTGTAACCAGAAAATTTTCTTTGATAAATCAGTAGTTTGAGTTGTCCTTCGATGTCGAATTATCGAGAATTCATTAATTGTACGTCACAACATGTCATAAAACAGGAAATACATATAAGTGGCCGCCAGCTTAGAAAGGGGTAAAAGGGATAATTAAAGGTCAGTTTGCAGTATCCTTCTTAAAACTTATGTTTTGACCCCTAATAAGAACTGTCTCACCGAGTCACAGCATATGTTTTATAAGGAAATAAGAAAAAAACATCTCTGAATTATCCTTAATACTCTGCTTCAAATGGAGCTCAGCAGCAGCCCCAGAACAATGATATTTGAAGTATAGTTTGCCTTGTATGCTGTTTATCTCAAACATAGATCACAGAAGTAAACATTGATTACGTGAAATCAATAATCTGGATATTCATAGCAGTTTTATTTCTACATTGTAATTTTCAGAAAAGGCAAAGTTCTGCAACAACTACAAGCCAATCTTGTGAAATTCTGTTTCGACAACCTTGTGACCAGTTCACCTGTTAAAACAGAAATAGCTGAGGAATGCTCAGGAAGAGACTTTCTGGATTTCTCTGTAAGTTAAAAATTCTGCAAGCTTAGCTCTTTTTCCATTATTTCTAATATTCATTTAGATACCCTTGCAGAGCTCTAGATAAGAGGGAGTACTGATTGATAATTAGGGATAATTTTTGTTAATTCTGCATAAAATCATATGTTGTGACCCCTCATCTAAACCGTCTCAACGAGATGGTTCAGATGAGGGGTCACAACATATGGTTTCGATGAGAAATAAGAAAAAATATCCTCAATTATCTTCAAATTCTCCCTCTTATCTAGAGCTCTGCCCTTGTGATGTTGATTTCAAGATGGCTTGAACGTACTCGTATGATAGATAAATCATAGCAATGCAGTGATATAGTGCTTTGGAATTTGGCGAGTATCTTTAGCTCTTTATATGCCAGTTCGATTAATAATAATGACACTCCTCCCCATCCCCCGCCTCGCGACATAAGGAAATGATCATAAAAGACACACAGACAGACACACTCACACGCACACTGGAAGCAAAACAAAAACAATTGAGACAGAAACAGATGAGGAGGCTGCAGGCTGAGGATCATGCTGTCCTTTCATTTATTCATTTTTTCAAAACCATGAGTGCATGTTTATGAGCATTTCAGAATAATTACTGTATTTCAGAGCTCTAGATAAGATGGGTATTTGATGATAATTGAGGGATAATCTTTTTTATTTCTCATTGAAACCATATGTTGTGACCCCTCATCTGAACCGTCTCGTCGAGACGGTTCTGATGAGGAGTCACAACATATGTTTTTATGTAGAAATAACAAAAATCATCCTTAATTATCACCAAACACTCCTTCTTATCTAAGGCTTTGACTGTATGTATTCAGGTGCTTACTGGTCATATTATGCATGTTGTCTTTCTTCCGTGGATTTTGTAAACTAGACAGTATTTCTGTCCAAAAACTCACAGTGTCTGAGGACATTGACAAATGTCTCGGTTCAGCATAATATTTTGAACCAAGACGCTTGTCAGTTATGCGTTATGCGTAAGGGGTGAAAATAAAAGTGATCAAAGTACGGTATCCAAATCATAAGTCCGAACTCGTAAGTCATATAAAAAATTCCGGAATATTTTAGATACACAGACAAGGACCCTAAATCAGAGGTGTGATCAGGTGCTGGCGAGTAGTAAGCATCACCTTCCCATTATGACACACTCGTCATATTTATGCATCTGTGGAATAAGTCAGTGAAAATGAAAGTCCTGTATTTGAAAGCCTTAATAGGCTTCGGCTAAGGCCATGAAATCGGAAATAAGTTAAGAAACGGCCACATTGTAGAAATCAACGAGGTCATGGTGTCTCCCATAAAATTTCTTAACTTTTGACACAAGTTTCGCTCTTTGGTAACCGTACATGTATGTCAACAATTTACGGGTGGGTAGCTTCCCTCTGTCAACAATGTCTTGAGTGAAACAGGCTGTAGCCTATCGGACTAGTTGGGAGACATAAACTCCGTAAACAGGTGCCGAAGGAATATTGCTACTAAAAAATGGAAAGTTAACTATGGGAAAATTGAAGTCGTCCCCCTTAAAAAAGGAATGGCATATTTGAGGGTTTCAGAAGTCTTTTTTCAGTTCTAATATCAAACGTCATGAAATTAATAATAATAATAAAAAAAAGAATTCATGAAATTTCAATATTTTATTTTTTATTCATAGAAACATGAAAAATTGAGACTAGAAGTATTGCAGAGAAGTGAGAACCTACTGAAAAATACGGATCTACCATGGGAGGACAGAGACCTGGGAACAACAGTCTCTAACATGCTAAGAACTGTAGTAGAGTCATATGACGAGTACGTTACCTTGCTTAAAATAATCTAGTCATAAAGCTTCTAAATGGTAAGGACTAAGCGTTGTCAAATTTCACTTTGTCTAAATATTTCGGCCTAAGGCCTTCTTCAGTAAAACGGAACTTCAGAAGTAATTACATAAAAGTAGCCGTTACGCTAGACAAACTGGAAATAAACGTAATTGCTTATGGTTTATATCCAGTTTGTCTGACGTAAAGGCAGATATTTTGTAGTTCTTCCTAAGTTCCGTTTTACTGAAGACAGCCGTAGACCGAAATATTTGAGCCGCGACACGACAAAACCAACAAAGTGGTTGTGCGCCCAGGGTCATTTAATTTTTATCTAAATATATCGAGGTTGCCCTCGGACACAAAGAATATAGCCGACTGAAGTCATTTGATATGGCACTGTATCAAAGCAAATATGTCACTAATGTTGTATAAACGTCTTTGTTTGTGGATCTCATGCAGGGCCATGGAATATTTCATTGTTAAAGATGAACATTACAGTATATCTCAGATTTAATGCCATGCCCATTGTATTAGGAGCTTTGAGCAAGTTATTTTATACTTGTAGGAATGGGAAAGCAGTCACTAAAGAAGAGAACGCAGTGTTAATGTCTATTTTCAACTTAATCAGTGAGGGTGGGGAATCTGTCGTGGACCATTTTTATGAGGAAGAAAATGAAGAAATACCGAATGTTAAGATGAAGATTTGGCAGAACGTTGTCATGGAATATACCCGTGTCGTAAGTTTGTTTTCTTTTTAATTTGCAAAATCTGGAATTTGAAATGTACTGAACAGCTCTTTTCAGCGTATATTGAAGTACCCTTTTCAATAACGGTGTTAATTATTGGATTTTTGCCCCGAAAATTACCCTTTGATCTTTTCTTATATAAAAACCATTTTTAACATAAAAAATCAGACATTTTGGGATTCTAAATTGTGAGAAACAACATAACAACTGCTAATTTTTTGGGTGATCTGTTGTATTTACAGCATTTATGTAGATTTTTGTATTCACCACTAATCAGTGATTATCACCATCTTGAAGGTTAACTTCATTTTCGTTCTTTTTACCAGCATCAGTCAACCGGAACCTTAGCATGTATTTCCCCGTTCATGCCTGAAGTGTTGAGATGGTCAAAAATAGCGCTGGAGGATGACCATGAAGATATGATGCATCTTTGCTTTGGAATCCTGAACTGGGTGGGGCTTTCAACACCTATCGAGTTAAAATCCTGCCTTCCTGATATAATGTCTCTCATGATAGAGTCAGGACGCTGTAATGAGCTTTATTGTAAGTATGATTGATTATATATCTCGGGGCTGCAGCCGTCATATATATGAAGCTACCCAAAGAAGCCCACTAAACTGAGCAAAACTCATCCAAAAGCACCAAAAAGAATGACAAATGTGAAACAAAAACGCATACACAAAACAAAAACAGAATTAAACGATGTATAAATGAAGTTACCAAGGACAGGTAACGATCAAAAACACAACACACCCAAGTCACAAAATAGGAGAAGGGAGGGATCATATTTATGAAACGACTTAAGTCGTTGCTATGCTGTTGCTAAGGCCTACAACTATGAAATTTGCTCTGGAGGAACAGTCTGAAAAGACTGTTCCTCCAGAGCAATTTTCATAGTTGTAGGAAATCTCCTTTATTGAAATTGAGCCTTAGCAACAGCATAGCAACCATTTAAGTCGTGTTATAAATACGGCCCAGACCAACACAGAGGTACCGTAGAAAAACATAGCCATATGAAAAAATATACAAAAAACCGTTAAACCCATTTAAAACAACTACTTTTATCTTTTTTCTATTTTAAACCACAAAAACAGACAGGAAGCAAAATCTCCCCGCACATCTTCATAGTGCAGTGTTTATATATTTTCTGGTGCTATATTTTCTGGTGCTTTAGTATCATTGATTTCATTTAAAGCAATTTTTAAAATAGGATTCTGCGTAAACAGGTGCTTGGGGTGTGGCGGGTTTCACACATTTCATTTCTGGTCTGGTTCGGAATGAGTCTGTCATTTTAACTGTATCGTTCTGTCATTATTGTCACACTCTCTAGGTCTTGATGTGATTATACCCCCGGCATGCGAAGTATGACGAGGGGTATATAGCTTTCGTCCGATGTCCGTTCGTCCGTCCTTCCGTCCGTCCGTAAGTTAACATTTGCGTTAAAGTTTTGTGTTAAAGTTTTTGAGATCGTATATTTTCCAAATCCTTTGATGGATTGAGTTTATATTTGGCATGGTGATAGATAATGGTTCAACGTTTTATGATGTACCACCCCCACCCATGCCTATGACCGAAAGGTCAAGGTCACAGACTTTGATTATTCATGTTAAAGTTTTGCGTTAAAGTTTTTAAAATCTCTATATAATTCAAACCCTTTGATGGATTGAGTTTATATTTGGCATGGTGATAGATAATAGTCCAAAGTTTTATTATGTACCACAACCCATTCATGCCCATGACCTAAAGGTCAAGGTCACAGACTTTGATTATATATGTTAAAGTTATGCGTTAAAGTTTTTAAGATCTCTATATAATTCAAACCCTTTGATGGATTGGATTTATATTTGGCATGGTGATAGATAATGATCCAAAGTTTTATTGTGTACCACCCCCACCCATGCCAATGGCTTAAAGGTCAAGGTCACAGACTTTGATTATTCGTGTTAAAGTTTTGGGTTTAAGTTTTTAAGATCTCTATATAATTCATACCCTTTGTTGATGTGGGCTAATATTTGGCATGATGAAAGATGTTGGCCCAAAGTTTTATTCTGTACCATCCCCACCGATGCCTGTGACCTAGAGGTCAAGGTCATGGACTTTGACTTTTCATGCTGAAGTTTTGTGTTAAAGATTTTAAGATATTATATCATTCAACTTCTTCATTCAGTTTGGTTTATATGTCCAAAGTTTTATTTTGTACCACATTACACATGCCTGTGACCCAGAGGTCAAGGTCACAGACTTAGACATTTTTATATATGTTTTGTGTTAAAGGTTTTTAGATCTCATATCAGCCAATCTTTTGTTTCGTTTGATTTATTTTTGGTGATTATAGGTATTGGTCTAAAAATTTGCTCTATGTCATCCCCACACATGCCTTGACTCAAGCTGAAGGTCAAAGACTTGCTTCTCCATGATAAAGTTTTGAGTTAGGTTTAATTTGTTAGCTTATTTTCCCATCTTTTTCTATAGGACCTTTTGATATGTGACTTTGTTCACCGCTAGGTTGCAACCGTCTTCATCATCTGGATGCTGCTGTTGACATAAGGTCAAGGTCATATACTTTAACAGTTGCATCAATGTACTGCTTTATTTCAGATATCCTTCAATGCAACCTTTTGATACATACTTGAGTACATTCTGAAACTCAATTTAAAACACACTGATTGGCTGCTTCCGAGCAGAAGCTCGGAAGCAGCCAATCAGTGTGCTTTATTTCAAACTCAAACCAAAAAACACTGATTGGCTGCTTCCGAGCACATGCTCGGAAGCAGCCAATCAGTGTGCTTTATTTTGAGTTTGAGATTATTCTCAAGTTTTATAACCTTGAACCCAGGCTTCGGATGACCATTCCCGCTTCATATGTTTCAGCCCTTGTGAATGCTTTATACCCACACAATCCTGGTGCAGTTCATGACAGACTACAAGATCTGTTTGATGGCTTGGACAATTTGAAAGACCACGAACGTCATGTTTTTACAGCCTTTTTCCAAACAATCTCGACTAAACATCCTGAGGTACACTTTTGAAATACAGTCATCAACTCTCGATATCTCAAAGTCGAAGTTCATCCCAAACTACATATATTTTAAAGTAATTTACTTTGGGATATCAGTAATTTGAGGTAGCAGTAGTTGAATTGATAAAAAATGTCCAAACTATATTCTTTGATATATGCGGGTACTTTTAGATATCAGTGTTCGAGATATCGAGAGTTGATAGTATAACAATATATATAACAGGAGTCCTAGTTTACATGCAACATTGGGTCATCGTCTACCCAACACTGATGCAACGTCTATGACGTTGCAAGAGTGTTGGGTCGACGTTGTTCAAAAGTTGCATGTTCACAGGATCATAGAATAAACCAAACAATGGAATGTGCTTTTTAAGATTTTGCTATGAGAAGTCATCCTGCGTTGTTTGGGTATGCATATTAGAATTCGTTTTGTGAGTTAATTTTACCACATTTTACGAATTAAATAAAACAAAACGCGCCGATTTCATTATTTGATGTTATTCTTAAGTATTGACATTATCAGTGCAAAGCTTTCTTTAAACCTATTCAACAAGTTCGAAACCTGGGACCAGTTGTTCAAAACTAACGACATCGTTAGTTAACGAGACGTTAAAATTTCAAACGTGTTATACACAAAAATGCTACTATTTTTTGCCGAAAAAATGTGAGGAACTTTTGCAGTGCCAAGGTTGCTCCCATTTTCTCAGCAAAAAATATGAGCTCTCTTGATTTTATCATACTAGAACACTTAACTAATCACTGACTAACGATGCTTTAAACAGCTGGGCCCTGATGTTGTTAACAAACAAATTATTACACTGACTTATGTTGCGAAATTTTCCGTTCGTAGCACTGTACATGTATACAGGCACTATTTAGGCCTGATTCTTAATGCGAAGCTTTTTCACTTGATTTTGTTAAACTCACATTGATATTGATAAATTGTATTATAAAAATCAATTTGTTGATAAAATATTCATTATTAAACATGGATTTTAAATGTTTGGAACTTTTTCTTTGTAGACGGGGCTTCAAATCAAAGCGGTGTTTCGAGACGTTATGACAGCTGTTCCATTTGTTGTTCTTATCCATCAGCAACACAGACTTTAAAAGCTATCATTGCTGTATTTTAACACGTGTTTTCTTAAAATTGATTTCGGATAAAACGAGAAAAATAATATAAATATGAGGAATTAACATATTTTTTAACGTCTACTGAAGTTTGTACTTCAGTAAGCATTACAAAATAAGATTCATGCCTGAAATACATATCTCCAGATAAGATGGTGAATGAATTTGACAGATCAATTCTTCTTTGTTCCAGGCATTCACCAAGAAACAGATATCCATGATGTTTGATATGTACAAGAAAGGAAACGAGGCAGGAAAGCCCTTATTGTTGATTATAATCAGGGCTATTGCTGAGAAATACCCAAAGAACCTTGTAGATTTCTTTCCTCAGTTGTGTGACTCCAAGATGTTCAAACCCGAGTCCATGAACTTGAGAAGTGGTATTCTTGTTTGCATTGGAGGAGTCAATGAGGTAATCAATACACATTATAGTATGTATCAACAGGGCCATCAATAACTGTTCTGATAAAAACTGAAAAATAATTTCCTTTTTTCTTTGTTCCTTAAATACATGACTTGAAAAAAAGGCACACAAGCAATAGGAAACTTGGCATTACTTAGTTTCTTCATCAGCAGCAATTTAATGCGAAATGTTGTTTACGCCTCCTAGACCCGGCTTAAGCGAAAATATTTTATATTTACCAGAATGATTTTGTAGAAGCTGAAAATATAATTTGCCTTATGATGAAGTATGGGATGACGTTTAACGGCCGACACTCAGCACTAAACCCTTAAAGCGCCAAAACTTCAAATTGTTGAAGTGGCAAATAGTGTAGATCCAGATGAGGTGGCTCATAATGAGCCACCTCATCTGAATCTACACCGTTTGCCCTCTAGTGTTCATAATGAGCCGCCTCATCTGAATCTACACCGTTTGCCCTCTAGTGTTCGTAATGAGCCGCCTCATCTGAATCTACACCGTTTGCCCTCTAGTGTTCATAATGAGCCGTCTCATCTGAATCTACACTGTTTGCCCTCTAGTGTTCATAATGAGCCACCTGATCTGAATCTACACCGTTTGCCCTCTAGTGTTCATAATGAGCCGCCTCATCTGAATCTACACTGTTTGCCCTCTAGTGTTCATAATGAGCCACCTCATCTGAATCTACACTGTTTGCCCTCTAGTGTTCATAATGAGCCACCTCATCTGAATCTACACCGTTTGCCCTCTAGTGTTCATAATGAGCCGCCTCATCTGAATCTACACTGTTTGCCCTCTAGTGTTCATAATGAGCCGCCTCATCTGAATCTACACTGTTTGCACTCTAGTGTTCGAATTCTCAATATGATATCGCTTGAACGAAACATTTTTTGAAGTTCTGCAGACGTAAATTTTGTTGTCTGCTTTTTGGCGCATTAAGGGTTAATACCAGCTGAAGGGATGATTGTAAAATTCACCATGATTGGCTGGTTCTTTTTAGGGTAATAAAGTGTGTTTCTGGATTAAATAAAAAAAATTCTCCGATAATCTTTACATAAGTCACACAGCCATCTCTGTTTACAAGGATCAGGTAGGGTCCATGCTTATAAGGTTTTCTCTCTGTGTAATCATTCTGCTTAGTTTTAGTAAATCTATATCTTTTTAAAATATAGAAATCAATGTCTGTTATACATAGGCTAAAGGTTATATCAATGGCAAATGCTCAGACCAGCTTGTATATTAACCGGATAATACCTAACGTCCCTTTAAAGGGGCATGGAGACATATGTATAATTTTTTCTGGATATGCTCAGCTTGTATATATTCCTATATACTCTAATGATACGTCTCACATGTTAATTTCATTAAGATTGCAGTAGATTTTGTTTCTGAACTGGTAGGACTTAGGTCAGACCTTTGTTGTCTAATGACACGACTCACATGTTAATTTCATTAAGATTGCAGTAAATTTTGTTTCTGAATTGGTAGCAATTAGGTCAGACATTTGTTGTGTAATGACACGACTCACATGTTAATTTCATTAAGGTTAAAGAAGATTTTATTTCTGAACTGTAGCAATTAGGTCAGAAGACTGTAGACTATCTGATGAAGTATGCTGACCATGCGGACCCGACTACGTCCCACATTGTCGTAGGAACAGTTAGCACCCTGGTCAGAAAGCACAAAGACTACATGCAGAAATATAGGCCTAAACTAGTTAAGCTGGAGAAAATATCAACGGTGCCAGCAGTGAGAGATTTGGCTCATGATATGATCCTTGTGCTGGACGGATTGAGGTAATCTTGTTTACACGAAATAATTGCTTGGAGAATATATTCTTAGTTTCATGTATTTGCACACAGACTGGTCATATTGTTCAACTTGTTCACACAAACGTGTAGTTACAAATACAATAATACAAGTGCCTTGATACCACATACGGCTGGAGTTCAGTCCTTGGCAAGGTTCTCCGGTTTCCCCATCGCGTAAGACCACAGAACGCTTACGACCGTGTTTATGAGAACGAGAACGTATTTGTTGATATTTCTTGTTAATCGAAATTACATCAATAATGCTAAAACATAGTACAGTGTTTCTGATAAACAAAACAAAACAAAAAAGAAAATACAAAATAAAGATTTGTTCCCAAGGTGGAAATTCATTCCTTTAAGAGCAGACCCATTGTAAATGTTTTTATGCCCCCGCCACGAAGTGGGGAGGGGCATATAGTTTTGCCCTCGTCCGTACGTACGTCCGTCCGTCCGTCCATACGTACGTCCGTCACACTTCGTAGTACTGTTCTTGTCTCCACAACTCCTCCTACAGTATTTCATGCAGGGAGTTGAAACTTGCAACACAGTTCAGACTTGCATTGAACATGTGCACAAAGGAAACAGAACTTTGATTCAGGTCTTTATTGCAGAATTATGTCCCCTGGAATAACATACATATTTTTGACCATATTTCACATTTGTTGTACTGTTTTTGTCTCCGCAACTCCTCCTACAGTATATTTCATGCAGGGAGTTGAAACATGCAACACAGTTCAGACATGCATTGAACATATGCATAAAGGAAACAAAACTTTGATTTAGGTCTTTATTGCAGAATTATGTCCCCTTGAATAACACATATTTTGACCATATTTCACACATGTAGTACTGTTTGTGTCTCCACAACCCCTTCTACAGTATTTGATGCAGGGAGTTGAAACTTGCAACACAGTTCAGACATGAATCAAACATGTGCATAAAGGAAACAGAATTTTGATCTATGTAATTATGGCAGAATTATATCCCCTTGAATGACATACATATTTTAACTGTATTTCACACTTTGTAGTACTGTTCTTGTCTATGCAACTCCTCCAAAAGTATGTGGTGTTGGGATTTGGAACTTGCAGCACAGTTCAGACATGCATTGCACATTTGCATAAAGGAAACAGAACTTTGAGTCAGGTCTTTATTGCAGATTTATGTCCCTTTGAATGACAAACATATTTTGACCATATTTCCATGGCTCATATACAAGCTCACCTTTTGTCATCGCTCTAGTGGCCTCATTTATCAACCTCTTTTGCTATTACATCACAGCTATATTGAGTATGATAATACCTCAAACATATTTGCGTTTCAGGTTGGTAGGATCAAGGTCAAGGTCACAGTTGCTATTTTCAGGAAAACTTGAGCATCGCTCTAGCGCTTTTATTTATGGATCGATTTTAATACAACTTCACATAAATGTTTCGTATAACAGTATCTTGGATAAATTACTGTTTTGAGCTCCGAGATCCAAGGTCAAGGTCACAGTTGCGATTTTTAGAAAAAAACTTTATCATCCCTCTAGCCCCTTTATTAATTGACAATTTTGATGTAACTTCACCCAAATGTTTAGTTTGACAATATCTTGGACAAGTTTGCGATTCAGAATTTTAGGGTCAAGGTAAAGGTCACATCCGCTATTTTTAGAAAATACGTTGTCATCCTTTTGGAATGATTTTGACAGAACTTGACACAAATATTTAGCATGGCAATATCTGTGACAAATTCACGTTTCAGCATTGTAGGTCCAAGGTCAAGGTCGCATATGCTATTATAGGTACATGTAAATCTTTGTCATGGTTCTAGCGCCTTTATTTGTCAACTGATTTTGATATAACTTCACACAAATATTAAGTATAACAATATCTTGGACAAGAACACCTTTCAGGGTTGAAGATCCAAGGTCAAGGTCACAGTCGCTATTTTTTTGAAAAAAAAACTTTGTCATCGCTTTAGCACTTTTATTTATTGACAGACACAAATATGTTTTAACACATTACTCATCTAGTGAGGCATATGGCGGGGGCATTCATCACCTTTAGTGATTGTCTAGTTTTTTCTTGCAACGCAGCAAACAGGAACTCACGAAAGTTGTTTGTCTGTGTAAACAGGAGGTGCATTCAAGTACCTTCAATTAGAAATTTGATGGCTGAGTCATTGTGACAGAGTTCAAGCATTTTCCCATTTTAAGCCCGATAGGTTTTGTTGATGATTTTGGAGAGTTTGTTTTCTTATTTCTCCAAACGCTTATGCATTGTCCGAGTTACAACGTATTATAACGCAACACTTTACATCTTCCCTCTACCATTTTCCGGTGGTGGAAAGCAGTAATTTGTAATTTCATTATCATTCAATTCATTATTTCAGTGTGGAAAGCATTGCAGAAGATTTACAACAACAGCAAGAAGACATAGAAGAACTTGACACAAAAGTCGATGCTACCATTGATACAGTCGTCACTATCGGTGGTAAGGTTATTGAACATGACAAGGAAATCGGAGAACTTGGAGAAGGACTTGAGAGGGTTGAAGAAAGAGTTGATGACGTGGAGGAAGATTTGGGAGAAACAAAGTTAAAAGTGGAAGAAGTGGATAATAAGGTATGGGCAGCCACAATTAATGCTTTTAAATGAACTTTTTTCATGTGATTTAAAGGTATTTTGAGATTGTTTGACAGTAAATTAATCATATCTCCATAGTGCATATTTAACCTGAAAGGCTACTAGAACAACCAAATACTCTAAAATTTTGAAGGAACTGGAAAGAATAGGTTGTAGGCTAAAGAAAATTAAGCATGTATTTATTTAAACAAATAACTAATTATTGACAGCCTTAATTAAGGAAAAAAGTATCTAATCATGAGAAAGATGTATTAATGCTGACTAGCTTTTTTTTTTAAAATTCATATTCTATAGATAAGTATTGATCGTATGTGCCTTATCTTATTTAGACAATGACAAATGCGCCTAAATGGTCTCGTGATCTGACCAAATTAATGAATCCTACAGCAGAGAATGACTGGAGACTTCTTGCTAGTCGCCTTGGTTACAGCAATGATGATATAAGGAACTGGGCGCAGCAACATGATCCTTGCATGGCATTACTGAGTGAATGGTATGCCACACACAAAACCAGTGAGGCATCATTTGGTGTGTTGACTGCTCTGACAGAGATGAACAGAATGGATGGAGTGGCGATTGTGGAGAATGCTATGAAAGCTGCAGGTTCGTATTTCAACATAATCATGAAAAGACTCAAAAGGAATTCACTATTAAGAACAAGAACAATACAATATCATTTAACTGATAATGACGTCCCAATGAGAAATACAAAATCTACCGAGTTTAGTGCGACAGTCCCTGTAGTCCCTATTATTTGGGAAATTATGTTAGGCAACATAGGCAACACATCAGTATCACTCTGGACTACAGCATACATTTGAATCTGCTTTTTGCAGGACTATTTGTGTATTCATTATTTACCTTGCTCGTTTTTATTTTATAAGGTGTATGGGAACCCCTATGTTTTTATCCCCCGCCGAAGGCGGAGGGATATGGTTTTCTCCATTCCGTCTGTCCGTCTGTCTGTCTGTCTGTCTGTCCGTCCTTCCTTCCATCCGTCCGTCATTCCGTCCGTCCGTCCGGAGCCATAACTAAGTAACCACTGGACGGAATTTCATGAAACTTAAATAAATATAAATCACTATAACCCGCTGATACACGTGAAGTTTCGGCAAACTGGCTTTAGTAATGCATGAGTTATTGCCCTTTAATGGACTTAAAATTAATAAAATGAGTCATAACTAAGTAACCAATTAACAAAACTACATGAAACTTGAAATAAATATATATCACTATAACGCGCTGATGCACGCGAAGTTTCGTCAAACTGGCTTTAGTAATGCATGAGTTATTGCCCTTTAATGGACTTAAAATTAATTAATGAGTCATAACTAAGTAACCAATTATCAAAACTTCATGAAACTTAAACTGAATATGTATCACTATAACGCGCTGATGCGCGTGAAGTTGCGTCAGACTAACTTAAGAAGTGCATGAGTTATTGCCCTTAAATGGACTTAAAGTTAATAAAATAAGTCATTACTAAGTAACCAATCATCGAAACTAAATGAAACTTAAACTGAATATGTATCACCATAACGTGGTTATGCGCATAAAGTTTTGTCAGAAGGGCATCAGTATTGCATGAGTTATTGCCCTTGAATCAATTTAAGGTTGACATATTCAGCCATAACTAAGTAATCAATGAACAGAATTCTATGAAACTTATGCTAAATATGTTTCACCATATCACATTGGTGTATCTTATGTTTTGTCGGAATTGCTTCAGTAAACAATGAGTTATTGCCCTTGAATTGACTTAAAATCAACAAATTGAGTCATAACTAAGTAATTAATGAATGGAAGTTTACGAAACTTAAAATTATTTTAATTATGTATTGTCATGACACAGCAGAGCACATTAAGTTTTGTCATAATCGCTCCAGTAGTGCATGATTTAATGCCCTTGAATTGATTTAAAATCCACAAATTAGCCATAACTGAGGTATCGTTGAACAAAATTTCTTAAAACTGAAATAAAAATAAATCATCATAGTGCAGTGATGCTGCGACAAGTGTTTAAGAACACCCGCAGCTTATGCCTCACTTACCCCAGAGTTATTGCCCTTGATTTTATTTACAATCAACAAATTCAGCGATAACGAAGTAACCAGTGAACAAAATTTTATGTAACTTAAAAAAAAACATAAATGAATCAGGGCCATTCGGCCATTCCTTGTCTGACCAGTTTTACAACGGCTTCAGTGATTTTCTTCCAAATATGGGTCTACTCTTTAAGGAAGACATTCGCTGTTTGGTGAGCTTTTGTTTTCCTGCAAGGGTTGACCACATTATGGCGGGGAGACATAATCAAAATGGCAGAATAACTATCCTTTGAAGTATACTTTAGTCCCCAAAAATGGTTTCGTTCCCGGTTTGTTACATTTGCTTTTATTTAAATGCACATTGTCATTCTACACGAAAACAACGGTTTTATGTGTCTGAGAAATATGTCGTTCAACAAAGCCTTCTCGCAGCAAGTTAAATGCTCATGCACAATTATATATTGCTTCATCTGTAATGATATCTGTAAGCAAAACGAATAGTTGTAACATTTAATTAATTATTGTTGTACTACTGAATTAAATATCTCTTTTCATCAATACATTTAGGCTTGCACTTTAGTATGTTATTATCGCCGGTTAACTAATTTATTCATTTCCAAAATAATGAATCCTCGTTTCAAATTTAGAGAGACCAATGCAAGAGAGAAAACTCATTTTATAAGTTAAAGAACATTCTGTTTATTGCATAAAAAAGATACCGGTGATACAATGATATGAATGCTTGTCCTATAATTTTGAGTATTTGTTTGCGGATTCTAAACAAAAAATATAAATGAAGCTACCCATGGCCAGGAAAGGCCCTTATTGCGAAGCACACTCTCCCCCAAGACACCTTTAGATGACACACAAAGGACAAAACATATCAGTTCATCTTCGATAACACAGAAACTATGCGTCAAAACAAAATAAAATATCAAAAGCCATTGAAAATATACATAAATATGCAAAATACATGAAACACATAAAACAACCATTTTGTTTTTGCTTTCTTTTCTTTGTTATAAACCACAGAACAAAGCACATAACATTAAATGCTGTCAGGCGTGGTACAGCTATCCAACACAGCTTTGCATACTTTAATTTACTAACCTGTCTATTTCAAACCCATTACAGAAGGGGTGGTAGAAGATGAGGAATTTGAGTACCCGAGTCCTCCTCCAGTGTTCATCAGCTACCAGTGGGGCTTTCAAAATGAGGTGAAGCTTTTGAAGCAACACCTCAACATGGCCGGATACGAATGTTGGTTGGACGTCGGTCAGATGGGAGGAGGAGACAAACTGTTCGCTAAGATTGATAATGGGATAAGAGGTGCCAAGATAGTTATATGCTGTGTTACAGAAAAATATGCAAAGTCTCCGAATTGTAACAGAGAGGTAAGGCAAGGCATTCGGCAAATTCATACATTGATACATATGGTATACACCATGTCTTTCTAAGAGTATGCTTATTAGTATTGATATAATTACATTGCATTTTTGGTATCTGGCTCCACTTATTGAAATGAGCGAAGTTTACCAGCCATCAGTATGTCATTTAAACCCGTCAAATGATCGATTTTCTTTTATTCAGTTGTATGTATACAAAATGAATAAAGAAACACAGAAAAGCAATTCAAAATGTTTCATTGTGTCATTATTCTTTCCTGTGAGAAAATATTTCAATCACAATCAAATCAATTTCTTGAAACAAAGCTAAGGAAAAGTTATTTTGCTTGTTAATTTTAAGCTCATTTAAAACTTTCGTACAAACATCATTGCATTGAATGCATTCTGCTTAAATCATGCTTTATGATCATTTTGTTGTAGGTGAACCTATCGGTAAATCTGAACAAACCCATCATACCGTTGCTAATGGAGAAAATGGACTGGCCTCCAGTAGGATCTATGGGTCCCATATTTAGCGAGTACTTGTTTATACGGTTCTTCCAAAGAAGTGGTGAGGAGACAAAAGAAAAGGACCAGAGGTATTGGCCAATACCAAAATTTCAGGAGCTACTTATGCAGCTGAACTTCTTTGTTGTTCCTGATCAAAAGATGGTTAAGAAAGGTGAGTCAGCGACAGAAATCATAACTGGTTTAGTCATGGATTTTGTCAGAATTTGGATTCATTATTTATCAATGTCAAGAGTAGCAACGACGTGACATGATCTGATGTTGACAATATATTTAAGGAAGATGCGATCAATTGCTTTTAACGTGGTATGAAATGTTGGAAGGTTTTGAAACAGCGAACATCCAAGTTTAGGTCATGTCGAAATTCTTGATTTTCGAAACGGTAATATATCTGCTATGTACTCGGTTCCGAAATGAGCCTCAACCCCAAAAAATGTGTATGATAACTCTGTTTTAGAGCTGAAATCATCATCAAAACTGATCTTGGCAATGACCACTATAATAAGTGTACAAGAATTTATAATAGAACACAATTGGTAAACTTGCCGCATATAGTCTCATCGTTGAATCAACAATGAATCAACATTGATTTGCTTAACGACTTTGAATCAACGTTTATTGAATGCTGATTTTATGTTGTGTGCCCAGTGTATTATGCATAGCTGACTTTCGTTTAAGCCATTAGATTTTACCCTGTCTTTTTCATTATGTTATCCGCATGTCCCATTTGTGGAGTTGGCAATCTTTTTAAAAGTTAAATATTATAAAAAATGTAGAAGATGTGATATGCTTGTCTTGGTATATGTATATATTTGATTATCCGGTAAATTTACAGAATATGCTAACTGGTGGGCGCCAATAACAGAAGAGATTGTGGTTGATAAGACTAAGGGTAAGAAACAGACCAATTCTCAGAAAACCAAGCAAGATGATACTAAGGTAAATATATATTTTGTTACAGGTTTATTGTATTTTACTTGACTGACGCTGTTTCAGTTTAGTTGCTTGAAGTGCAAAATAGAGCAGTTTATCACAGTATCGTTTACCCAGTTGGATGTGTCGTCATAGCTTAGAAACAAAAATATCAGTACTGATATACACAATACCAGGTTCACAAGGCAATTTCTGACCGTACGTAGAATGCTGATAATCTGATTATGTAAATAAACAGCGGAAAAAAAAACATAAATTTTGAACATCACATTCTGCCATTCTCTTCATTTCTAGGTAATTGCTCCAGTAATAGAGTAACTTTGACAAATCGAAGTAAGCTTCTTCGAATGAAAGAGACTCTTGCAGCAAATGTTTTAATGTTTTGCATACATCTTGGTCATGGAAAGTTCAGTTACAAACAAGTAAATAGAACAACTGAAGACTGATTTAGAAGTTAACTTAAAAATGAGTCACCGTGGCCTAATGGATAACAGGGGTGGCATTTAAACATTGTGAAAAAGCCAGCTCCTGCTTACGGAAGTCAAGTTTTTTTACCCCGGAATCATCGGTTTTTGCTCACTTCTGCCTAACGATCGGCATGACATAAGTGAAATATGCTTGAAAAGGCCGTAAAACCAGTATCTAAAAGAGGAAAGAAAATCAAACAAATTTGAGATAACTATAAAAGAATACTCATTTCACCAAACAATTCTATAATGTTAATGCTGATATAGGTTACTTTAATGATAAAATCAACAGCCAAAATGTCAAGTTTCTGAAAATGAACATATCTATTCTCAGGTTGTGAAATCAGACGCATCCCCTCAGATATTTCTATCCTACCAATGGGGTAAACAACCACAGATTATGGCATTGTACAAGCGTCTTACATCGCTTGGTTATACAGTCTGGATGGATATATACCAAATGGGTGGTGGAGACTCACTGTATGACAAAATTGACAGAGGTATGAGAAGTTGTAAGGCTATAGTGTCTTGTGTAACACTAAAGTATTCGCTGTCAGCTAACTGTAGAAGAGAGATAAGCCTGGCTGACGCTTTGAAGAAGCCTATTATTCCACTGTTACTGGAGCAGATGAAATGGCCACCTGACGGTCCAATGAGCATGGTATTTACTGAATTGTTATTTATTAATTTTTATCGAGATGAGTCTGTGCAAACGACATGGACTGGAGACAAGTTTGATGAGCTTATCTCGAAACTTGGACAGCATCTTCCTGTTACTAATACAAGTAATGATAAAAATGACAATATGTCTAAAGAGAAAAGCCAAACAAAATCATCGATGGTAAATAAAACTGTTGTGACTAAAACAGCTGCCGTGAAAGCACTAGAAAGCCCTACAAGTAAAGGTAAATCTCCACAAGGCAATGAAACAGCTAACACATCCAAAAAGCCAGATTCTGCAAGAAACGATGTGGGGCAAGAGAAAAGTATAAATGATGCAAAGAAAGGAATTCAGAATGATAAAAACGATACGGACAAACCTCCTTCTGTTGGTGATACTAAAGTTCAAACCAAAGTTCCTGCTGCTAGCAGTAAAGCGAACCAACCTCCAGCAAATACCAAGACGTGTTCAGGTCACAATGAAGCAGAAAAAATGTCTAACAGCCCACCAAATCAAGGCGAAAACGGTACAACCAACAGAGGCAAGACAGAATCAAAGTCCGCCGATGCCGGTAAACCACGAAAGCTTAATGACAAGCAAATTGGAAAGGAGAAAGTAGTTGCTGAAACAGTAGCTGACAATAATTCTAAAACACAGCAGAATAACGGGACGTCGGAAAAGAACGAAAGAGTCAATGACCAAACTCAAAGTAATCAGGATGCCAAATCTAAATCTTGCACTATTTTGTAAAGTGAAAGGTACATGTATTGTTTTGCATGAAATGTAGATATACAACGTTACAATTACAGCCTATGTAAGCAACCGAGAAAACAGTCCACTGCCACTGTTTTACGTCTGTTCTTCTACCTGTCCTCCATCCATTCGTCCATTTTACCGAAGCATATAGAGTTTATACCATCAGCTCGTTCCAGACTTCTTTGTCTGTCAGCATTAAACAGAGGAAACATGTTACATAGATTCCTGATGGCTTTCTTTCAGCACAACATTATTAACTGCTGCTTACATCTAGTCGTTTTTAAGGTGGTGATTTATGGGAAATGTTAAAATCTGGATAAAACCATAAAAAAGTAACATATCTCCCTGAAAGTTAGAAGACTTCTTATTTTTGTTGTTCTTTACAGTTTAGAATACTAAGTAGACGTACATGCTTCTTAAAAAAGTGTCTTTATAAGGAAAGATCAAAGGCTAATTTTCTGCGAATAAATCTGAAAAAAATAATATCGTTATTGAAAATTTACGTTGTGCTGAAGGTGCATTATTGCATAATGAAGAGCGTCCTAGCAATTATTTATTCCAACTCCTTCTCAAATTGTAATGTAGACCAGATGAAAACGGTAGCTTTTTCTCAAATGTTCAACCATGTACAAAGTAAATGTACACTGGACGCATTTATTAAATATAGGGTAGGCAAGCATACCTATGTTAACACCTACAATATAAATAATACATTACTGACATGATCAGTGGTGTGTAGATGAAATTGTTCAACCTTGTTAAAATAGTATCACCTGTCTCATCTGTGTGTTTTGACAAAAAAATTTGGACACAGACTGCATCTTTTTTCACCTGCTCAGCCTTATAATGTGTGAAAGAGTTTGAAAAAATAATTGCTAGGACGCTCTCCATTATGCAACAAGGTACTCTAAGCACTAAGTATATTTTCAATAATGATATTATTTTTTCAGATTTATTCGCAGAAAATTACCCTTTGATCTTTCCTTATAAAAACACTTTTTAACATTAACAAATGCTGCATTTTGGGATTCTAAATTATGAGAAACAACGTAAAGAAGGCATCTGCTAAGTTTTGGGAAGATCAGTGTTATTTTGAGTATTTTATGCAGATTTTTGTCTTTGTCCCAAATCAGTGATTATCACCACCTTAAATGGCCTGTTTATTCTTATGGATAACAAGTCGTTCTTCCCAAGCGGGAGAATGCGGAGCTTAAAAAAGGATATATATATCTTAGCCTCTGATCATAAGCTCTTATCCACTGCCGTAACTGTTAAACAACTTGAAGGAATTATAGGACTGTACTGCAATGTATTTGCTTGGATGTAAATGATTTAGATGAAGAAACCTATGACGCGCAATCACAAAACCGACCAGTCTAAGACAAAGGAAAATTCTGAAACGCCAAAGATCAAAGGTACAGACACTAATTCCAACAAAAGGAATGAAACACATTCTGTAGTGGACGCAGCTGAAGGGTTTAAAATACTGTAAAAATACCAGCTCAAACTGTGATGCATAAACCATATATTGAGGATCTCACACGAATGTCCATTTCTTTAAAATTTTATGGAAGTCGCCGAAGGGGCGACTTTCATGAAATTCGAATGAATGAAAATGTGCTTATATAATGACAGTTTGCCTTTACATTTATCTCATAGAAAAGTGATAATACATGCATCTTCAACAGAGACTGCTGCATTTTGACGCACAACGTCGTAATGTTTCGTGACGTGACTAAAAGACATGTAACATGTTACCTAATGATGCTACGTCACTGCTTGTGATATTTTTTTGACATTTCGGTTGTAATATATCATGGCATGCCCTGTTTTCTTTGTGCCCTTTTGTATTAGTAATTAGATAATGTATCATGTTTAACGAAATGTCTCATGGAAATCCTATAAATGTTTATTTGCTGGTATTTCCTATATACTATTTTAGTTTGATTACAAGAAAAATATTTGTTCATTGTTACAGTTGTTTTTATCATGTTTACTAGATTTTTTACAATTATACTGCTCACAACAGCCATTTAATTCTAATCATAGAAGACAGAGAAATATTTTACATTGTAGTGAAATTAGTTATGATTTTTGCTGATATGTTACATGAATGATTATGTACGCCAAACATGAACCGGCGCGGGACATTTGATCGAATTGACAGGACATTTGAGCGAAACAAATTGGACGTTTGAGCGGCAAAAAGTGGACATTTAAGCGGAAAGAAATATAACCATTTTGAGCGGATAACCAAAATTAGCTGGACTTTTCCTATCAGTTTAGAGGCCTTGTCTTGTACCCCTTCCATTATCCAGTCAAAGATTGCTCTGTTAGGTATTTGAGTCAACCTCAGCCCTTTGCCAACAGCTCGCAAAAGGGAAAAAGAAGAACTTGAGCTGGATATATCTTTTTCACAAACTTTACACGTCTACTGTCACGTGGGATGTCTCTCATGAAATCTTCTAAAATCTCTTTAAAACTGTCCTAAACATCACTTGGCAGAAGAGATGCTGGTCCGAAAAAATCCACTTAAACATTTTCCAATGTCAGAACTGTCTTTGTTGTCATGGCTTGATCCAAAATTTTGTATCTTTCTACACCAGACTTGCACCAAATGGAAACGGCAGCATTTTATCCGGACACCAGGAAACACGTCTCCTATGACATTCATGACCGTCAAGGACAATTACGGTACTTATATTAGGTGCCCCAAGTACCTGTAAATCCGCTAAAATGGGTTAATTTAGATTTCGCTAAACTATCCACCTTAAATTCGCTAAAATGTCCAAAGTGGGGTTCTGAATTTTTCGCTCAAATGTCCATCGCCCACAGGAACAAGTGTGTTTTGTTTTCATGCAGTTTGTAAGATGGTCATGCATATGCAGTGAATGAGGGAAAACTTCAATTGGTTTTCTTAAAGAATTGTTTGATAGGAATTGAATATTTCTTTTATTATTTTCAAAAGGCATTTACATTTATATTTACACTTATATTTAAACTGTGATCGTGAAAATAAATGATATTTATTAGATCTTTTGTCGTCGTTTTTTTTGTCTGTTAATAGATTCTCAGGCCTACAAAGATGTGCCCTTTTACGTTTCAGCTATCAAATGCGTTTAAATGCAAGGAATGGCAGAGAGAGATTTGAAACACGCATATAGAGATCCTGAAAAGTTCAGTTAAGTTGTACAGGTGCTTCTTAGCATACAGTTCAGACATAATGAATCAGTGACTGAACTCTAGTTAAACTTTCCACCATCTCATAGGCAATATAGAGACGAGACCTCAGTTTGAAGTGTTATCCGAAGGACCGGAAGAGTGGTAGGGTCGGCCTTGCGAATTCAGGCTCATATTCTAGTGAAAGTGTCGGCATGCAATGAGCCGCAACGCTCATAAATAGTGCTTAACGTTTAGAAAAAAAGCATCTGCAAATCTGTGAAGTTTAGCTAGAGGCTTCATTTTGCACCTTAAGATTCTCCTGTGTACAAATATGTGTGCAAACAACTAAATATGTCTGGTCCAAGTCATTGACGTTTTATATGCATTAAGGTGAATGGGTACACCCCACGTCTTTAGCGCCATTTTTTTTAAAAAAAGGGAAGACATACAAGAACGAAAATTGGAGTCACAGTTCTATTTAGATCCTTTTTTAACAGCAATGTCGATCTCATTGCTTCGTAAGCGGTACTCGATTATCAAAGCTACGAACATTAGCTCAAAGATCCCAACGGAAAGATCATTTACTGTTTGCTGACAACATTGTATGAGTATGATACCAGACCTTTACTGTTTGTACACAACAATGAATGAGTCTGATATGATCTTTTTCTATTTGCACACATTATATGGGTCTGATCTGATCCTTTACTCTTTGCACGCAACTTTACATGGGTCTAATATTAAACCTTTACCGTTTACAAACAGCACGTGAGGGTCTGATATGGTCCTTATCTCTTAGCACAAATCATCGTTTAGTTCTGATTCGAGACCTTTACTTTTTCCACAGAACAGGTATGGGTCTGATTTGTGAATTTACTGTTTGCAAACAACATTTTATGGGGGTCTAATATATATGCTTGCACACATTGTTTGGGTCTGATAGGTCACATTACTGTTTGCTTACCAAATGGTTGGGTATGATAAGCGACATTACTGTTTACCCACAACATGTAAGGATCTGATATGAAACTTAACTGTTTCCACACATCATGTTTGTGTCTGAAATGAAACTTAACTGTTTGCACACAACTTGTATAGATCTGATATGAGGTTTTACTGTTTGCACACAACATTGTATGGGTCTGATATGAGACTTAACTGATTGCACACATCATGGATGGGTTTGACATAAATTCAACTGTCTGCACACATCATGTATGGGTCTGATATGAGACTTTATCGGTCAGAGGTTTTACTGTCTGCATACAACATTGTATGGGTCTGATATGAGACTTAACTGATTGCACATATCATGTATGGGTTGGACATAAATCTAACTGTTTGCACACATCATGTATGGGTCTGATGTGAGACTTTTCTGTTAGTACACATCATGTATGGGTCTCGTAAATGATACGTAACTGTTTGCGTACGTCAAGTATGGGTCTGATATGAGTATTTACTGTTTGCACACATCATGTATGGGTCTGATATAGACTCAACTGTTCGCACACGTCATGTTTGTGTCTGATATATGCGACTTTTTCGTTTGCACATATCATGTACGGGTCTAATATGAAAGTTTTCTGTTTGCAAACGGCATGTATTGGTCAGATATTCACTGTTTGCACACATCATGTATGGGTCTTATATGAGATTTTACTGTTTGCACACATTTTGTATGGGTCTGATAGGAGATTTTACTTTTTGCACACATCATGTATGGGTCTGATATAAGACTTCTCTTTTGTAAACGTCATGTTTGGGTCTGATATATGCGACTTTACTGTTTGCAAACATCGACTTTACTGTTTGCAAAACATAATGGTTCTGATATGAATCTTAACTGTTGTACAAATCATGTATGGGTCTGATTTGAGACATGGCTGTTTGCACTGATTATAATTTGATGTGGTAAAAAACTTAACTATTTGCATACGTCATGATTTGAGATTTAACTGTTTGCACAAATCATGTATGGGTCAGATTTGAGACTACACTGTTTGCACACATAATGTTTGGGTCTGGTATATAAGACTTAACTGTTTGCACACATTATGTATCGGTCTGATACATACTTAACTGTTTGCACACAACTTGTATAGATATGATGCACAAAACTTACCTGTTTTGCACACATCATGTATAAGTTTGATATGAGGCTTAACTGTTTGAATGACTCATGAATGGGTTTGATATTAGACTTTACTGTTGATACATAACACTGTTTTGATCTGATATGAGACTTTATTGCTTACACACAACATTATATGGGACTGATATGAGACTATATTGTTCGCACACATCATCTTTGTGTCTGATATGAAACTTAACTGTTTGCACACATCATGTCTGATATATGACTTTACTGTTTGCACACAACATTGTATTGTTCTGATATGAGACTTAACTGTTTGCACACATCGTGTTTGGGTCTGATTTAAAGTTAACTGTTTGCACACATCATGTATAGATCTGATATGAGACTTAACTGTTTGCACACGTCATGTATGGGTCTGATATAAGACTTAACTGCATGTTTGATAAATCTGATCTTTCAGAGTCTTTATCTTGTCCACAATGAACCGTTTATCAGACCGGTCTGATACGTTTATCAGACCGTTACTAACGTCACCGACGTCGCGTGAGATACTTCGACGTTTAACCGGCGAGTAAAATATCATGCCGCAACAGAACACATTAAGTTTTAAATGCATGCACACCACGTTTCTCCAATGAACACAATTTCAAGCACAGCTTGTTGGTGTGTTGAAGCTCAGGAAATTCAGACTTTTATTATTACTATCAGGGGTATCATTAAGATGTCTGCCCCATTTAACTAGACACTAATCGTCAGATGGCTGCCCCTTTTCATTAGACAACAAAGTATTACAATCATACTCGGGTGTCCCTGCTGCTGTGTTTGCTCGATTCTCTATGAGGCATAGGCCTATAGCAGTAGTAGCAAGTTTCAACAACTTCAAAAATGTTGATTTCTAGCAACTATTTCTGTACATTGTTTCATTTTAACTAGAATCTATATGATAAAAAGATCATAACATGAGTGTTTCGTTATCACCCGATTTATCAGCCCTCGACCAATATTGGACCTCGGGCAAGCCCTCGGTTCGATAATGGAGTCTTGGGTTGATAAATCTGGTGATAACGAAAACCTCATGTAATAATCTCTATTTACTGTTCACACACAACATTGTATAGGTCCGATATGGTCCTTTACTGTTTGCATACAACGTATATTGGTCTGATATGAGACGCTTCTGTTTGCAAACAATATTTAAGGACATGTTATTAGCATTTACACTTCGCATATAAAGTGTGGATCTGCTCAAAGCATACAACAAGTATGGATCAAATCAGATCTGTTTCTGTTCGCAAACTTATGTACGGATCAGGTCACAGCTTTTATATTTTTTTCTAACACAAAGGTATCTTCAGGCATAAACTGAATGCTGCTGCAAGACACTGAATTCACTAACTAATATATAAATAAGCCGCGACACGACAAGAACGGCAAAGTGGCATGTGCGTGTAGAGCAGACTTAAATAAGCCTGGGCATCCGCCCAGTCTGATCAGAGTCTTTCGGCCCAAGCTACCTCAATGCCGACAGCGAAAACTCTGATCAGACTGGGCGGGTGCCCAGTTTAATCTGAGTACTCGCATGGTGTCATGCCACTTTGAATGTTTTGTCGTGTCGCGGCTCAAACCACCAGAATGACACCAAAGCTCTTAGCTTAGTATGTAAGTAACAGAAATCTGATGTACAGTGAAGTACACGCAAAGAGACAACGAAAACAAAATTTCTGAAAGACATTTATTATGTAAAGAACAAGAATTAAGTATAATGCCGAATGCAATTGTCTCTTTTACAAGTATCTTTTACCATTTTATCAAAACTCCACAATTAACATTTTATATGCAACTGAGTTCACAAATCTAAGATTTATTGCACTCCTGACAAAAACTCGGACAAAATGACAGGACCAGAGCGGTCATAAACTGACTGAAACATAATAGATGGCTAAGTGCAACATACTTACACGCATATTGCGACGTCTTACTGGATATTATTAAAATTTTGCCACGGTACATTTTATGAAACGTCTCGTCTGCTTACGTTTGGTTAAGCGTTGCGGAAAATGCTTACTTTTGGCACAAAGTAGTACAATTTAATAGATGAAAATGAAAAAACGAGTATTGGAGTGGGGATAATCTGCATTACTAATGGATATTTTGGTAGATAAACCGTCGTTTTTCTTGTCGCAATGTCCATTTTTCGGCTCCGCTAATGCGTCGCCGTAAAATGAAATTTGCGATCATCGCCGTAAAACGAATTTTGCGACCAGAACACCAATGACTTTCCTCCCAAAATGACAATTATGAGTACAGTTATCCCATAATTCTTAATGGAAATTAGTGACTGCCCTATAATTTTTCAAAAAAAATAAGTCATTAAAAAATTGATTTGTTTCTGGTTTGTTTGGAAATTTCACATGTATCGTTTTTGCATTTGAATAAATGAGCCGCGACATGACAAAATCAACAAAGTGGCATATGGCCCAGCGAAGATTCAGGCCAGTCTGGACATCCGCCCATTCTCATCAGAGTCTTCGATGTCCGCATGGAGCTAGCTAAGACCCTTAGCTTTCCTTTTTAGCGCAAAGCGAAGACTCTGATCAGACTAGGCGCATGCTTACGCAGATCTGAGTCTTTGTTGGGCGCACATGCCACTTTGTTTGTTTGTTTTGTCGTGGTGCGGCTCAAACGGTTACTAGGCCCGTTGTTTGCCGTAGAAGTCTTCAAATTTGAAAGTACAAAACCTTACTCGAGGATTTCTTCGATTATCGATATGACGTCGTCATATTTAAACGTTTGCGCCAATGTCTTATGGCTCAACGGTTTTGAAGGAAGGTCGAACAATGACATGGAAATCAGCAGTATGATTAGTTTTTGGCCCTATATGGAAATAGCGGTAGTCAGCTTGACTTCAGAGCCTCAGCCTCTCTTCTATGAAATCGAAATGATTCCCATATTTTTAACAACTTGACAGTCAGTAACCAACACTATATGAGCCGCTACACGAGAAAACAAACAAAGTGGTTGTGCGCCCAGCTCAGACTCAGATCAGCCAGGGCATCCGCCTAGTCAGATCAGAGTCATCACTGTGTGCTTTAAGGGTAGCTAAGGGTCTAAGCTAACTCTATGCGGACAGCGAAGACTCTGAGCAGACTGAGCGGATGCCCAAGCTGATCTGAGTCTTTGCTGGGCACACATGCCACTTTGTTGGTTTTCTCGTGTCGCGGCTCAATTATAGACTTTCTATGGCGGCACTGGTTTAACGTTATGAGTCCAATGCCGGATAATTTTAAATCTGATCGTTCAAACTTTTTGTAACCACAAACGCATCCCGTGAAGTACGTTAGAAAATTTGTTAAACAAAACAGCTAAGAATTATCTAGCAGACATGTTAGATGTGTTGTCTTTCTAAGACAGAACGTTTATAGTTTATACACATATATTTGAAGACTCATAGTTTTGCATTGCTTTATCATGACTTAAGTGTCTCAAAGAAGAATCAAAGTTGTTCACGCAAACACACGCACACACACATGGATTTTTTGGATTTGTGTGGTGATTGTCTTTCAGCTTGTCTTTCCTTAAAGCATAATACAAATCAAACGTTCCATTCATTTAACCATAACATAATAAATCATTTTAAACTATAAAATATACAAGTATCTTAATAATCAGAATCATATCTCATTCAAGGAGCTTGGATAAATCTTTCATTTAGAAAAGAAATTTGCTCTCAGGAAGCGAATTCTTTTCTTCAAGAGTTGACCTCGATTGAGAATGCATGCAAAAAGATAATAGTAGATTTACTTCCCCTGAAAGTGTACCCAGTTACCTATAATAAAGTTTCCTTTGCTGCGAAAAAATTTGTAAGCAAGCTAATATCACAGTTCTTTAAAATATCAAGTTAATAAAATATCACATAGTAAATGAATATACATATAACTATAAAATGCAAATGTAAAATAATCAAGTAAACGTTGAATTTGTTTTACAAGCAAATTATGCGTTCTGAGCCTAACAGAAATAATAATGAAGGTTATACGTATATACATCGTTCAGCTACATTGATCAACATGAACACAGAGCACAAACAAACGTAAAACATCATATATTTCTGCCTGTTTTTCTGAATCCATTTATGCACTGCGTTCCACAAAAGGGGTCTCTTAGCAGGAAAAGCAGAACGCGGCGTCTTATCAGAACATATTTACATTAAATACAGATTTTTCTGAAGAAAAACAACAGCAACAAAAAAAACCTAAATTTAAAGTCAAATCTGGAATCTTTTATTACAAATGGGTATGAAGTAGCCCGTCGTGTATTTATGGGTTTATCTAATAATTGGATGGCACAAGTTTGAAATTACGCAGCACATAGTATGGCACTGAAAGGTATAGACATACACGCGTGCATACATTGTTATAAAAATAAAAATGCATCTGATGTCAGCTCAAGCTAGAACACCCAACAGCAAACATTATACCTCCCCTTACCAGTAAAACGAATTGCCCTAAAATGCTATTATGGCACTGTGAAAATGTTTCACATCTTAATAATCGGTCTAAGTCTCGATTTTTTTATCTTAAAAATCTTTACCAGAAAATTTTTAAAGCATCTTCTAATGATTGTAAGAAAAAGTATCTAAAAGATGACTATATTTTTGATGTCATACATTTGTATAACTTATGTAAATATCTATAAATAAATTTATGTGAATATAAGATAAATGACAAGTTCATGGGAAATAGTATCCACGAGTTCATATCGCAGAAGAGATAAACCCTGCCACCTGAACTCAATAAATGTTGAAAAATTTCCTCAAAAATGATATGTCTGTATCATACCTGTGATATTACTGTTGGTGGAAACAGATATACAAAGCCACTTCTATATAAAAACATATGATTGATATGTGTCGTGGGAATTACGAATCCATGAAATGTTATTTATGAATAACGCAAGGTTATACAAAGGCTTCATGAGAAACAAAATTATTCTAAGAGACATATATTTAGATTCTAAGGCTATCAGGCTCCTCTATAATATAATGCATGATTTAGACTTAGTCTCGTCCTTTGCCTGCTTTTGATTGTTCCTTGTTTCATTCTTTTCCTCTGTTTTGTTGTTCTGATTTGCATCTGTGGTTTTGTTTGAAGCTGAGCTTCCTTTTCCAGCTTGTTTGTTGCTGGTACCCACTTGTGATTTTCCTGCAGACGCTGACCCTGTGGGATGTTTATTTACGTTCTTAGAGCCACCTTTGTCTGGCTGGTTAGTAGGGGTCCTACTGGAATTCTTGTCTTCTCGATCCTTGCTCGTAGTCGTCTTAACATTTGCTGCAGAAGATGGTTGACCTTTTCCTTTTACGGTACTAGCGCCTAATGCGTTGACAGCAGACACTTTGCTTTTTACCTTGTTGTCACCTAAGGAAGGAGTTTTTGCAGTGCCATTTTTGTCATCTGCTTTTCTTTGCCCTGTAGAATTATTACTCTTTTCTATCTCAGCTGTCTTCGTTTTAGAATCAGTGTTATCCTGGGACTTGGTCCTCGCTTCAGAATCATTTTTATCCGTGGAAAAGTTGTTATTTGCTGTTATTTCTCGTGCTGATTTACCTTTTCCTGTTGTACCTCCTAATGCATTTACAGCAACAGCTTTAGTTATAATAGGTTTGTTTCCCAAAGACGACCTTGCTTGAGGTTTAGGCTTTTTCACACCACCATTTGTTTCAATAGCTGTAGCGTTATTCTTCTCGTTTTCTTTATTCTCAGTTATTACTTTACTTTTTGTCATATCATTAGCTGAACCACCTATTTTGTTTTTATCTCCTGTGCCATTTACTGTGGTTGTAGTTATACTTTTGGTCTTGTCATCATTTGAAGATTTTGGCTTTTCACTTCTCTGTGTTTCGATAGCGGGAACATAATGATTTAGTTTCCCGGTGAGCTCATCAAACTTCTCTCCCTGCCACGTAGTTTGTAGATCCGCGTCACGATAAAAATTGATAAACAGTAACTCCGTAAATACCATGCTCATTGGGCCATCAGGCGGCCATTTCATCTGCTCCAATAACAGAGGAATGATTGGTTTCTTCAGGGCATCCGCTAAACTTATTTCTCTTCTACAATTAGCTGACAATGAATATTTCAGTGTGACACACGATATGACTGCTTTACAGCCTCTCATGCCTCTGTCAATTTTATCATACAATGAGTCTCCACCACCCATCTGATATATATCCATCCAAACTGTATACCCCAGTGACGTTAGGCGTTTGTACAGGGCCATAATTTGTGGCTGTTTGCCCCATTGGTAGGAAAGGAATACCAACGGAGATTCGTCCGATTTGACTACCTGAAAAATACAAATGGGGAGATGAGATATTCAAGCCAGCACCCAATGATATGAATCGTTTTATAACTGTTGCTTTTGAGACCTTTTTAACGCATGTTCAACATAAACGGTACACCTCTTTTCAGGCGTTCCATCTGATTAGTACTTGATTTATATCGACTACTTACCATAATAGCCTTACAAATGTCAATACCGCCTAAGAGCACTATTTTAAAATGACTAAGTATCAAGCTACAAATAAATCAAAAAGGAGGGTATCAGATGCATTTATTTTATAGGATCTAAATAAAATGCTATAAAATGGACTTTCATAACTTCTTTGTCAAAAACATGTCTTACCGCCCATTAAGTTAACTGCAATACATGTAATGATACATGCATTAACCAAATAAAAAACGTGCGTAGCAATCGAACTGCACTTTTATTGTTTCTCAAAAAAAAAAAAAAAAAAGAAAAAAAAGAGAAGAAAATCGTAATTGCAAAATATAAATGCAACATCAAATTCAGCGTGACAGATGCGAATCTCCGTTTATAACCTCTTCAGTATCGCTTTGCCATTAATAAATACAGTGATTGTAATTGTACAAATGCTCGCTGTGTACTAATGTTCGTAATTTTTGCAGTCAACTTTAATACGCGAACTTTTGTATCTGCGAACATGATGATTTTAGAAATGACTGATAGGAAAGAACAGCGAATTGGTGAACTTAAATACCCGTGAATGTGTTCAAAAGTGCAAAAACCGCGACCTTTTGTCCGAGCGAACATAAATACAATTACAGTACCTGAGCCAGATCGATGTTTCAGTAAAACAAAGAATTCCTGTGTTGAAACTCATGAAGTTACCTGAGAATCAGTTTCCTTCGGTTTCTTGGAACTCGTCTGCTTTTTACCCTTGTTTTTATCAACAACAATTTCTTCTATCATAGGGGCCCACCAGTTTGCATATTCTGTAAATAAAGCAGAACTAGATGCAAGCAATGAATTCAACTGATTTGCGTTCGATGAGAAGATACCCAATGACATCTGGCAAAAGAAAATACTCAGATCTGTCTGCGCATCCGCGAAATCCTCTCTTTTAACATATTTACATGTAATAGTACAGGTGCATTATCAGACTAATTTATTTTTCAAAATACGCATATATGACTTAAGGTTCTTCTCAACGATATCAGGCAAAAGGTTTAAGAAAAAATATCTATCGAGAAACACGCAAGCATTAAGACACAATACAAGCGGGTACCAAATCGAATAACTCTTTTCCAGGTAAGTGGTCACAAACATTGCAAAGCTACTCGTTAGTTAATAATTCCCATTTGGAGTCGTAAGTGGGTTTGAACGGTGGCTGAATCAGCTCCTGGTTCTTCTTTTTACGCTGCTTTATTTATTTAGACCTACCTTTCTGTACCATCTTTTGATCTGGAAACAACGAAGAAGTTAAGTTGCATAAGTAATTCTTGGAACTTTGGTATTGGCCAGTATCTCTGATCGTTGTCCTTTGTTTCTTCTCCCCCTCTTTGAAAGAAACGGATAAATAGGTACTCGCTGAAAATTGGACCCATAGATCCAACCGGAGGCCAGTCCATTTTCTCCATCAGCAAAGGTATGATTGGCTTGTTTAGGTTTACGGACAGGTTCACCTAGAAATTAAACATGGAATCTATGCATTTAACATATTTCATTGCATAAGTACAAACGATTCGACCACAATAGATCATCTTTCCCCTATATATCATTACAGAGTCACGTCACTGTACCTGTGTCAGAATATAGAAAAAAGAATGAAAACATTTTTTAGAATTCTAATTTATTCCATACATTAATGAAACGACTTTTGCTGCTAAAGATCTTATCACTGGGCCCGTAATACTGTCTTTATTCTACACAAACGCTTTTGAAGTAAAAAGAACAAAAACCTTGCATGTTATTAAAATACATTTATAAGTTGTCGCTACAATACTTTTAAATATTTCATGCGCCCATTCCAAAAATGTGTCCAAGTCGGAAAGTAATTGTTTGAATATTGCATGTAAAATGTAAAGACTGAACAAACTAATTATAAATCTTACCTCCCGGTTACAATTTGGGGACTTAGCATATTTCTCAGTCACACAACAGATGACTATCTTCGCACCTCTGATGCCATTATCAATCTTTGCAAATAATTTATCTCCTCCTCCCATCTGACCGATGTCCAGCCAACACTCATACCCCGCCATGTTGAGGTGCTGTTTCAATAGTTTAACCTCATTTTGAAAACCCCATTGGTAGCTTATAAACACTGGAGGAGGGCTTGGGTACTCAAATTCTTCATCTTCTACTACACCCTCTGGAATAGATAGCGTAACTTTACCTTTAAAGTCTAAAATGCAGACGACAAAATTTACGTCTGTCAATTATCTACTACTACACACTCTGTAAAAGCAAAGGGTGATCATTAAAACGTCAAAAAAATGACACAAGCCATGTCAGCAAAATTTCCAAAATATGCTTCAGTGACATTCATAAAACTATCCTATCAAAGTTTCATTCATAGCAAACTGATAGCGCAGCAGAAATTCCAATCGGAACACCGCTCGGCCCATTTCGTGAATCAGATTCACGGAAAAGGCCGAGCGGTGTTCCGATTGCAGACAATCCATACAAGGTTTGCTTACTCACTAAATAGCAAATTCATACGCACCTGCAGCTTTCATAGCATTCTCCACAATCGCCACTCCATCCATTCTGTTCATCTCTGTTAGCGCATTCAACACAGCAAATGATGCCTCACTGGTTTTGTGAGTGGCATACCATTCACTCAGTAATGACATGCAAGGATCATGTTGCTGCGCCCAGCTTCGTATGTCATCATTACTGTAACCAAGGCGACTAGCAAGAAGTCTCCAGTCATACTCGGCTGTAGGATTCATCAGTTTTGTGAGATCACGAGACCATTTAGGAGCATTTGTCATTGTCTTCAAGAAAATGAGAGATACAAGATGAGTAATAAAATCTTGCAGCCTGGGTTTGAGGTTATAAAACTTGAGAATAATCTCAATCTCAAAATAAAGCACACTGATTGGCTGCTTCCGAGCATGTGCTCGGAAGCAGCCAATCAGTGTGCTTTATTTTGAGTTTGAGAATGTACTCAAGTTTCATAACCTTTGGGCCTGATCTCAGTTTTGACTAAAGCAAATAAGATGAATCTTTGGAAGCAAATAAGACACCATGGAAACAAAGAATCGGTTTCATTGAGTTTAGGTGAATGGGTAAACCTCCGTGTTTTTCCGCCATTGTACACATGAAAATAACTTTTATCACTTTCTGTTTGTTTCCCTTCGGACAACGTAGCCATTCCAAATTGAGCCTACTTTTAAGGAAAAGAATTTTCTCCTAGGGGAGCGAATTCATTTCTTTATGAGCTGATTTCCACAGAGAAGGGGCGCAGATATGAAAATGACAGTTGCTTACCCTCAAAGTATAGCCATATACCTTAAAGTGATGTGCGACACTGCTCCTCCCTCAGCAAAGGGTGTAAGCAGGACTCTATTTTCAAGCTGACCCTTATTTGGCTCAAAGATTCTAAAGGACCAGAAAACATGACTCCTGTTACAACTATAATCTATCATCGTCTAAGTATACAAATTGACAGTAAAAACTTTATTATATGCATATTATTATATGTAAATGTTCAGCTGAGGTAATACAATCTAGAAGCATACTTGTTTCCGTTTAGATGCTCAAGCTAGAAATATTTTTCAGAGAAAAACTGATGTCCCCCCACCAGCCCATTCCCCATCCCCTCTAATGAATAAAAAGCCTGTACAAATAAAATATCTATGCAAGTTTGGACAAAATCCATCCGCTGGTTCTAAAGATATCCTACATAGAAGACTATGTCCTTCAAAAATGGGCCAAGGTCACCAACTACTAAACATGTCTTAAACCTTTCACAATGATACATTCATTCATTCATGCAAGTCTGATGAATATCCATCCACTGGTTCAAGATATCTCATATTTAAGAAAGACAAATATGCATTTGTTAGATAGCTTTAGACCTTGAAAACGGGGTCAAGGTCATCAAAACACAGTACACTCTACACTGTCCCATAGGTATATCTATGAAAGTAAAGTGGAAATCAAGCAAAAGGCTAAAGAGATACATCAATTTTAGTGAAATTTTCACATATCTAAATCCTCCTGTGACCTTGAAAATGAGGTCAAGGTCACCAAAATTTTGTTCAGCTCTTCAACTTGTCCAAATCATGTATCCACGAAAGTTTGGCGAAATTCCATCCATTGGTTCAGGAGATATTGTGGGTACAAGAAATTGCCATGTTAGTCCTCCAGTGACCTTAGAAATAAGGTCAAGGTCACCAAAATCTAAAAAGCTCATAAACTTGTCCCAATCATGTATCCAGGAAAGTTTGGTGAAATTCCATCCATTGGTTCAGGAGATATAGTGGGTACAAGAAATTGTCATCCAAGTCCTCCAGTGACCTTGAAAATGAGGTAAAGGTCACCAAAATCTAATCAGCTCAAAAACTTGTCCCAATAATGTATCCATGCAAGTTTTGTGATATTCCATCCATTGGTTCAGGAGATATAGTGGGTACAAGAAATTGTCATCTAAGTCCTCCAGTGAACTTGAAAATGAGGTCAAGGTCACCAAAATCTAAACAGTTCTTACACTTGTCCCAATGATATATTAATGCAAGTTTGGTGAAATTCCATTCATTGGTTGAAGCGATATTGCGCATACAAGAAATTGGGTACAAGAAATTGTCATCTAAGTCATCCAGTGACCTTGAAAATAAGGTCAAGGTCACCAAAATCTAATTAGCTCTTACAGTTGTCCCAATAATGTATCCATGCAAGTTTGGTGAAATTCCATCCATTGGTTCAAGAGATATCGCGCATACAAGAAATTGTCATCTAAGTCCTCCTGTGACCTTGAAAATGAAGTCAAGGTCACCAAAATCTAATCAGCTCATAAGCTTGTCCCAAAAATATATCCATGCAAGTTTGGTGAAATTCCATCTATTGGTTCAAGAGATATAGCGCATACAAGAATCTGTCACACCGACGCTGACGCCGACGCCGACGGGATCCGCACTGAAAACAATATGTCCCCCCTCACCTTTGGTGGGGAAAAACGTATTCGTCGTATTAATAAGCACTCTCCCTAAGAATCAGGCAGATGGTGATAAGTGACTAATCACAGAAATTGTTAATTTTACTTCTATTTTATCAGACTTCATGAAAAACTTGCACAGCACGAAGCATTCCCTTATTCTGGCAGTGGTTGCCATGGAAACGGGATTTAAAGATATCGTGAAGACGGGACAAAATTTCTCAAAGAGAAAATTGAAAATTGGCATTTTTCAGATTGATTGTTGAGATATGAATATTGTTCATATTGATCTTTTATTCCTCTCATTAAAAGAACACCTTAAGCACTTTTTATCCAACACAGAAAAAAACATCGTATCACATTCACACTATGTTGCTTAGCAACATAAGTGTCACCATAGAAACACATTCTATACATGGTCAAAATTGGCCATTTGCAAAGCTAAATATCTGCTAACAGCAAAGGTGTGCAGAAACAATTCATACAAGGTCCAGCTAACCAACATCTGTTTTACTGATATAGAAAATAAAAAGTTTTACAATGTTCCAAATTGATATTACCATGGCAACAGAAACATCGAACCGTCGATGAATTTGCCTAAAAACATCATTTTCAAAGCAAATTATCTACCTTCAGCAAAGGTGTATACTAACAATTCATACAAATTATATTTAATCAATATCTGGTCTTCCAATGCTAAAATCAAAAAGTAATACTTTGTTTCAAATTTACGTTACCATGGCAACCAAAATATCAAACTGTAAGCAACTTACATAAAAATAGCATTTTAAAATTAGATTATTTCTCTTCAGCAGATGTGTATATCAGCAATTCCTACAGAATCAAAAAAACACACATTTGCTTTTCTCATATTGGAAATAAAAAGTCTTACAATGTTCATAATTTACGTTACCATGACAACAGAAACATCAAACCATCAGTGAATTTACCTAAAATACCATTTTCAAAAAAAATTATCTACCTTCAGCAAAGGTGCATTTTTGACACTTCATACAAATTCTAGATAACAAAATAAAAAGTTTTTACCAAGGCAAAAAACAACAAGTATTATTTTGTTTCAAATTTACGTTACCATGACAACCGAAATGTCAAACTGTCAGCAATTGCACATAAAACCAGCATTTTTAAAGTTCATTATTTCTCCTCAGCAAAAGTGTATATGAGGAATTCCCACAGAATCTAAGTAACACACATTTGAATTTTATATATTGAAAATATCTTATTCGATTTTTGTAATTTACGTTACCATGGCAACAGAAACATCCAACATCAGTAAATTTGTCTATAAAATTCATTTTCAAAGCAAATTATTTATTTTCAGCAAATGTGGGTACAAACAATTTATACAAATTCAAGATATTCCACATCTGTTTTACCAATACTACAAACAAAAAAAGTAATAATGTGTTACAAACTGACATTACCATGGCAACCCAAATGTCAAAATGTCCGCAGCCATACATAAAAAACAGCATATTTAAATTGTATTATTTCTCTTCAGTGACAGTGTATATAAGCGTTTACTAGAGAATCTAGAAATCACACATTTTACTTTCTCATATTGAAAATTAAAAGTATTACAATTTTCCTAATTTACGTTACCATAGCAACAGAAACATCAAGCTATCAGTGAATTAACCTTAATAACATTATTTTCAAAACAAATCATCTACCGTCAGCAAAGGTGCATAATAAATAATCATACAAATTCTAGATATTCCATATCTGGTGTTCCAATGCAAAAACAACAACAAGTAATACTATGTTACAAATTGACGTTACCACAGCAATCCGAATGTCAAGCTATCAGCAATCGTACATTTTACCAGCATTTTGAGTACATTATTTCTCTTCAGCAAAGATGTATATGAGCAATTCCAACAGAATCGAAATAACACACATTTGATTTTAACATACTGAAAAAAAAAAGTTTTACAATGTTTCAAATTGATGTTACCATGACAACAGAAACATTGAACCATCAGTGAATTTACCTAAAACTTTCATTTTCAAAGCCAATCAGCTACCCTACCTTCAGCAAAGGTGCATACTAACAATTCATACATACAAATTCTAGATAACACATAGCTAATCTACCAATGCTAAAAACAAAAAGTAATACTATGATACAAATTGATGTTACCATGGCAACCTAAAAGTCTAACTTTCATCTATTATATATAAAAACAGCATATTAAAAGCATATTATTTATCTTCAGCAAAGGTGTATATAGGCTATTACTGCAGAATCTAAATACCATACATTTTCTTTTAACATTATGAAAATAAAGTTTACCATTGTTCCTAATTAACGTTACCATGGCAACCAAAGCATCGAAATGTCAGGGAATTTACCTAAATACCATTTAATTTGATGAAGGTAGACAATTTGCTTTGAAAATGATTTTTTAGGTCAATTCACCTATAGGTTGATGTTTAGTGCCATGGTAAAGTAAATTTGGAATATTGTATTACCTTCTTTTATTTTTTGGTATTGGGAACACATATATGATTTAATTAGAATTTTCGGGAACTACTAATATACAAACATTTTATAAGTACTTGCGATAAAACTATGAAAATATTCATGGCATCACCAAAATATATTGTACCGTATGTTTTATGTTATGGGCCGGAGGCCTTTATTGAAGAATAAATTTGTTAAAGAGAAATAATGTTCTTTAAACAATATGCTGTTTTAATGAAACGTTGGTGATTAGGTCAATTCACCTATAGGTTGATGTTTAGTGCCATGGTAAAGTAAATTTGGAATATTGTATTACCTTCTTTTATTTTTTTGGTATTGGGAACACATATATGATTTAATTAGAATTTTCGGGAACTACTAATATACAAACATTTTATAAGTACTTGCGATAAAACTGTGAAAATATTCATGGCATCACCAAAATATATTGTACCGTATGTTTTATGTTATGGGCCGGAGGCCTTTATTGAAGAATAAATTTGCTAAAGAGAAATAATGTTCTTTAAACAATATGCTGTTTTAATGAAACGTTGGTGATAGTTTGACATTTTGGTTGCTATGGTAAAACTATTTATGTTTGATGTGGGTAAAAGAAATGTTTGTTATTCAAACTTTATGGGAACTTCATATGCACCTTATGAAGAGATATGATATGCTTCAAATATGCTGTTTTATGCAAGATTGGTGACATGTTGCAATTTGGGTTGCCATGGTAACGTAAATTTGGAACATTCCATAACTTCTTATTTTTGGTATGGAGGAAAATGTATGTTATCTCAACTTTTAAGTATAGCTAATATATATTATTGATGAAAAGAAAAAAAGTGCTTTGAAGTTTTGTTTTTGTGTAACCGTGGTGACAGTTTGCTACTTGTGTTGCTGTGGTAATGTAAATTCGGAAAATTCTATGACTTAAAGTTTCTTTGTATTGATAAAAAGAACTGCGTGTTATTTAAATTTTATTAGAACTGCTCATCAGATAACCTCTTCTACAAAGAATTAAGGTGTTTTGAAAATGCTGTTTTATACAAGGTTAAAGACAGTTTAACGTATGGGTTGCCATGATTATGAAAAGTTAGTACATTGCATAACTTTTTATTATTAATCTGAATGAAAAATATGTGTTACTTAAACTTTAAAGGATTACGCCATCAGAGACACATTTGCTGAAGAGATGTTATACGTTTTATATATGCTGTTTTTATACAAAATTGGTAATAAGTTGACATTTTGGTTGCTATGGTAACGTAAATTTGGAACATAACGTGTTTTTTTACTCTTTTTTTTCTTGTTAAGGGAAGAAGAAACGTTTGTTATTTAAATTTTATAGCAAAATCATAGTTACACCTTTCCTGAAGAGAAAAATGTGCTTCAATTATGCTCCTTTTATGTTACATTGGTAAAAGTTTGACATTTTGGTTGCTATGGCTACGTAAATTTGGAACAATGTATAACTTTTTATCTTTGATCTGGGAAAAAGAAATGTTTCTTATTTAAACTACATGAGAAATTAATATATACTCCTTTCGCTGAAGAGAAAAAGTATGCTTTAAATATGCTGTTTTTATGCAGAAATTCGTGACAGTTTGCTTTTTGGGTTGCCATGGTAACGTTAATTTGGAACAGTCCATAACCTCTATTTTCTGGTATGTGTAAGAAAAGTGTGTGATTTAAACTGAATAGGAATTGCAAATAAACACTTTAATGAACAGAAATAATGTGCTTTTTAAATATCGTATTTATGCAATGATGAACACAGTTTAATATTTGGGTTACCATGGTAACGAAACTTTCGAGCATTGTATTACTCTTTGTTTATAATATTGGTAAATGAGATGTAAGTTATTTGAAATTTATATTTATTGTTTATATGATCCTTAACTGGAGGTAGATAATTTGCTATGAAAATGGATTTTAAGGTAAATTCACTGACGTTTCGATGATTTTGTTGCCATGGTAACGTATATTACAAAGATTGTAAAACTTTTTATTTTTGATATTGGCAAAACAAATTTAGTTCATTTGGACCTTGTATGAATTGCTCACACGCACCTTTGCTGTAAGCTGATTATTTGTTTTGAAATTTGTCAATTTTGATAGAGTTGAAATGTGTATCTATGGTGACACTTTTGTTGCTTAGCAACATAGTGCAAAGATAAGTTATTTTTGCTCTGTTGGATAAAAAAATGCTCAAGCAGTTCATTTGAGGAGAGGAGGGAGTAAAACTATAAAATGTATTCATAGCACAACAGTCAAGCTGAAAAGTTTTAATTTTCAGTGTTTTTATTTAGAATTCTTGTCCAATCTTCACGAAACTTTTAAATCGAGTTTCCATGGCAACCACTGATAGAAACAGGAAATGCTGTGTGCTGTCAAAGTCTTTCATAGAGTCTGATGAAATGGGGGTAAAAGTAACAATTTCTGTGACTAGTCACTTATCACCATCTGTTTGATACTTAGGAAGAGTGCGAATTAAAAGGAAGTGAATTTTAATGATAGTGCCGTCATTCAAGTTACCATGGAAACCAAATTAAGAGATAGAACAAAAAAGTATTGTGTTCTACAAAACAAGTAAGCATTGAAGTTTGATCTAGCATGTCAAATGATTTACATAAGTATTGGTTTATTGGAGATTTTCTTCTACAAATTATGACATTTTTTCAATTTTAATAGATAGGGACCACTTTCGTCTCCATGGAAACCAGGAAACTGCAACATTGTAAAACTTTTTATTTTTTAATTACTTACAAAAGACCCTAGTAAATGCATTATATACAAACTCCTTGCATCCTACCTGTTCTGTTGCGAGATTTTCTCCTACAAATTATGACATTTTTTTCAATTTTAATGAACATGGACCACTTTGGTTGCTATGGAAACCAGGAAAATGCAACATTGTAAAACTTTTTATTTTTTCGTTACCAACGCAAGACCCTAGTGTATGCATCATATACTCACTCCTCGCATCCTAGCTTTGCTGTTGCGAGATAATTGAGACTGAAATTCCTCGTTTTCAGCCAGCGGAAAACTTGCTTGACACTGTCCCTGTTGGTTACCATAGAAACACATTCTGTGTGTTTGTAATTACCTTTTGATGTATTGTAATAAAAGCTCGAACATGACTTAATTTTATCAAATAGATTTATTTATATGACTATTTGAAATAGATCTGATTTATACTCTTCAAAAAGTATAATTTCTCATGTTTCAAAAACAAGAAATACTGCTTCTGGAGGCAAAAACTTCTATCGGCCGTTGCCATGGCAACGATGTGATTATCACACTTTCCCTTTGGCTTTGGGACTTTTTTGACATAAAGAAACAAATGCACTTATTATTTTTGGTATTCTGAAAGTCACTTATCACCTTTTCTATAGGACCTGCCTGATTCTTAGGGAGACTGCTAATTAAGCACACATGGTCTAATAGGGGCCTCAGATATATATGTCTTAGGTGCTTTAAAAACACATGATTTTGTTCTCAGTAATGTCCTCTCAGCAGTCACAAAATTAGAAAAGTGGAGAAACTCTTCGCGATCTCTGCTATTCAGCAACAATTTATTGGTAAGAAATGTTGTGCCATTTGATTTTACTTTTGAAATCCAGTCATGTAGTAGTAGAAAACAATTGCAATTTTTAGAGGTGTAACTTATAACTAGATCATATCTCTGAATAAAGGAGACTTTGTAACTAGCAACACTAGATTTATTTCGGGAATATACGTTTGTTAGTCCTACATTCTTGACAGTAAGTAAAATATTATGAACTGATCTAACAATAATTGCCGCAGGACTGACTTACCAAAGTCAAAGATCTACACAACTTCTTCCCAATACACATACCTTATTGTCGACCTCTTCTACTTTTATCTTTGTTTCACTCAAATCTTCCTCCACATCATCGACTCTTTCTTCAACCCTCTCAAGTCCTTCTCCTAGTTCTCCGATTTCCTTGTCATGTTCAATAACCTTATCACCGATAGTGACGACTGTATCAATGGTAGCATCGACTTTTGTATCAAGTTCTTCAATGTCTTCTTGCTATTGTTGTAAATCTTCTGCAATGCTTTCCACACTGAAAGCCATTTAATTATAAAGTCATGAACACAACAGGTGCAAATCATTTTATTTTGGTTTTATTACCTTTTCCTATCACAGGTGACTATGTCTGAACTTTTAGAATACAATGTATATGATAATACAGTTTTTACTCTGTTTACAGTAAACATTATGGCTTGAAGTATCCTAATAATGACTTTTCAGAAATTATGAGCGAATCTTCCATGCTAAATGACACAGCAGAGTATGCTGCGTTGAAATATTTTGCACTTATTCAACATAATCTAACAACATTTGAATTAATTTAGTCTCATCCACTAGACTGAACCCGCCCCCCCCCCCCCCCCGCACACACACACAAAGCTTATACTGCCAGCATCTCACACAACTCAAAATAAAAGTACAATATTGCGCAAACAGTATTTACTATATTTCTCCGGTTATAAGACGGGGTTTTCTCTTCTCTTTCAAAGCAATTCCAAAGCAATCCCAAGATCTAGATCCGTCTTCTGAGACGGATTTAGATCTTTGGGATTGTTTTGGAAGAGAAAATCCAATTTTATAGCTGAACTACACACCACTAATTTACATATTTGTGTTAATTGTGGCGGAATAAACTCCCGTCTTATAACTGAATAAAACAGTACATAGTATTTATACCTCAGTCCATCTAATACCAGAATCATATCATGGGCCATGTCTTTCACTGCAGGTACTGTAGACGTGTTCTCTATTTGTTCCAGTTTAGGCCTATACTTCTGCATATAGTCTTTGTGCCTTCTCACCATAGTGCAAACTGTTCCAACTACAAGCTGGGATACTGTTGGATCGGAATGATCGGCAAACTTCATCAAGTAGTCTACCGCCTGCTGTCCGAATTTCTAGGAGTGCAGAAACAAAAGTATGCAATCGTATCATATGTGTCACAGTGAGGCATTTAATCAATTTAAAGTGTATGGGTTTTCCGTTTGTCTTTAATTCAAAAGTTTGATGGTATAAATGAAAATGGTGTAGTTGCTTCCAATAAAAGTGTTCCCATTCAGTTTTGAGAAATCTGAAAGGGCATCTGTCAGTTACTGGCGAAAATATGTGCACTTAGTACTCGTTAACCGCTTAAGAAGTCTAAGCCGCCTGCCCAGGAATATTCTGGTTAGGTTAACTGACCATCCCGACATGACCATAGCTGTTTACCGTGGACGTAAAGCAACAAATCAATCAATCAATCAATCAATCAATCAATCAATCAATCAATCAATCAATCAATCAATCGAGAAATCTGAAATATAGCTTAAAAATGAAATTGATATGTTGTGAAATCAATAAGGCATTTTTACAACCCCGAAAACTGTGTTTGGGAGGGGGGGTATACTGTTTCCATGTTGTCCGCCCGTCCTTTCGTCTGTCCGAAATGCTCATCGTTTCCGCTCAATAACTTAAGCTTTAATGATCCGATTTCATTGAAACTCATATAGTACTTGACCATCAACAAAATGCAGGCTGAGTTTGAAAAAGGAGGTTATGCTTTAATTTGGACTGGAGCTGTAGCCCCTAATTGACGTGAAAATTTGCAAAATTTGGGTTTCCGCTCAATAACTTATGTTTTAATGAATGGATTTCTTTGAAATTTATATGGTACATTACCATTAACAAAATACAGATTCAGAGCGAAAAAAGAGATATGGTATTGATTTGGATAGGAGTTTATGGCCCCTGATAGATCTGAAAAATGGAAAATGTTTAGTTTCCGCTGAATAACTTAAGTTTAAATGAATGGATTTCTTTGAAATTTATACGGTACATGACCATTAGTAAAATTCGGGTTGAGTTTGAAAAAGGAGGTTAAGCGTCAAATTTGGCAGTAGCTATGGTTCCTGATAGATGTAAAAAAGTGTAAAAAATTCAGTTTCCACTTAATCAAGTGCATGATGTGCTAGTGCTTTTTATGTTTTCTATGATGGCTTATGGGACCAGTGCTGGTTGTCAACTGTGTTACAGACAGATTTTGCGGGGGTACCTAGTAAGCCCTGCTTACTGCCATTTCTAGTTTTAGTCACCTTGAAAAAAGAATTCGTCTGAATCTGGCGCTGGTCGATGTTGAACATTTAATTACTTACCAAAAACATATACTTAATCAAACCATGCCTGTTTTTTTTCGTGTGTTCTTCTTGAAGTATAATATCCTTTCAAAGGATCTAGTAACTTTTAAGAATTTTTTCAATACGTCAACTGACTTACCTCATTTATGGCACCAATACAAGCAATTATGCTGCTTCGAAGGTTCATGGAATCTGGTTTGAATATCGAGGAATCGCACAACTGGGGGAAGAAATCTGCGACGTTCTTCGGATGCTTCTCTGCAATTGCTTTGATAATCATCAACAACAACGGATTTGAAGCCTCATGTCCATTCTTGTACATGTCAAACATCATAGATATCTGTTTCTTGGTAAAAGCCTGAAAAAATATAATGGCTTCTCTTTATCTCAAACACTAATATCACAAAAAACCCTCTTAAATCAGAGAATAGAGTTTGAACATGTTTCATTCTTTTATTCACATTTCAATTTCTGTTATATTTCAAATTACTGGTATCTCAAAGTAAATTTTCTTGAAAATTCACTTTGAGATAACAGTAGTTTGAGATGAACTTCGGCTTTGAAATATTATGAGTTGACTTTATCAAACGACGTCGCTGTTATTCAGTGGATAACGTCGTGGCATTAAAATCATATGCCCACACGTGTTATAACACTTTTTCTGGCGCGCACACGTAACGTCATTGACAACGCCCATGTCAACAATGCGTTACAATCCCGTTTTAAAGGGTCATATGATAAACAGAATCTTACACTCGTGGTCATTTCATAATATGTACATTCTTGGTGTATTTACTGAAAAGCTCTATACTAAACCATTGGAACGTAATGTAGTTTACATTCCAATAATTACATTGAGACACGCAACGTCAATGACGTCAAAATAAACAATGGCTCTCTACAATATGATTGGACGTCTTCTACGTCATGACGTCATGCATGCTGTTCTGCTGTTAGCAGAAAAACTGCGTAAACATGTTTTACTGCTTCAATTTTAGCGCTTATATAAGATTTTTCATGGAAGATTTGATTGAAACAAATGAAAATATAAGCAATGAACTTAATTTTTCTGTTGTTTATCGAAGTGTAAACTACATTGGGTCACTAGCAAAGTTTACATGAACCCCTTCGGGGTTCATTTACTTTGCACGTGACCCAATGTAGTTTACACTTCGATAAACCTCGGAAAAAAGAAATGCATTCCTTAATGAAATTTATGAAACTCGCCGAAGGCTCGTTTCATAAAGTTCATATAAAATGATTACGAGTGTAAGATCCTCTATGTGTAAACATTAGTCAGAACCTACCAGTGACACAAAGAGGAAAAGTAAACAAACAAAGACTGAATGTGTGCTCTGCTCTTGAATGAACTCTTTAAGATTTTTATTTGACTTCATTGCAGCTGGTGTTGTGCCGTGTGGCGGCCGCAAAACGTCTCCCCGTATATCATCCATAGTGCAGACTATATTTTATTTTGTCCTTTGAGATCAGAGGATATATTACGAGAAATCCGAAATTTTCTACTGGTTTACATTTACTGAAGTTTCATAAACTATTCCAAAGGGTATTCAAGATATAGAGTGGACAGGAAAATGTTTACGGACCGACAGACGGACGGACGGACGGACGTATGACTCATCGCTATATCCCCCGAACCTTTCGGCCGGGGGATAACAAGGACTTTCAATGAAAATGTACAGTTTCCAGTATACAGACCCTTATGACGTATAAGCACTTGCTGTCACGCATGAGTGACTTAGAAATTCTTTTAACGCATATCATTCTAAAGCACTTGAATTTACCTATCCAATGATATATAAAACCACTGCTAAATATCAGCCTGTAGGATGCCCTGGGATCGTTAATGCCCCTCGTAATTATTTGGAATAGCTGTAAAACATAGATGTTTCAACAATTTTAAAATACTAAATCTGTACACTGGGGCACTCTGGTTCCGATTTCATATCTAGCTTTACGCATTTATGCTCGGACTCTCGTAAAAAAGGCATCGGCAAACAGTGTAGACCCAAATCAGATGCCACAGTCAGATGCCACAATCAGATGCCGCGGCGTCTGATCAGGGTACACAACTTTTGCCTCAAACTTTGGATTTCATTAAGATGAATCAGTGAAAATTAAATACACCCGACACCCCTTAAATCGGAAATGGATCACTCGTCTTGAGCAGATTAGTTAGGGTCAAGTCAGGTAAATTCGAACAGTAGGTAAATTCGGACAGTGACATTGTTTCTTTTATAAGTCAGTTGTTTGGAATTAAAACACAAAATTAACTGGGCAAACAGTGAAAATCCTGATGCCTGATCCTCATCTGGATTTTCACTGTTTACAATGGTATGTGTGAATTTACCCGCTGTCCGAAGTTACCAGACTCAACCCTATAAGAGGCTTGTGTAGTTTCCATATCGAGTCGAGTCGGGTGACTTCGGACAGCGGGTAAATTCGGACATACCATTGCAAACAGTAAAAATCCAGATGAGACGGCTAATAATGAGCCGTCTCATCAGGATTTTTACTGTTTGTCCAGTTAATTTTGTCTTAATTCCAACCAACCGACATATAAAGGAAAACATGTCACTGTTCGAAGTTACCCGACTCGGCCTACCTCGGGATGTTTGGTTGAGACTGTCTGAAACAGAGCTGTAATAATATGGCGCTCATTGTCTTTCATATCTTCTAGACCATCAAACATATCTTGTAGTCTGTCGTGAACAGCAGCAGGATTGTGGGGGTAGAGAGCATTCACAAGAGCTGGAATCAGATAAGTGTGGATGTTTAATATGGTATCAGAACCAAACCATGCAGAAAGGAATCGCATGGTTTTACAATGCCATAATGCGTCCAAAAGTACCCGCACCGTCTTTAAATCTTGTTTTTTTTTTCTCACTAAAACAGATGGTCACATATAAAGTAAAATCGATAGGGCAAGTGCTTAGGATATATACCCATGACTTGGTTGATGGCTAGACATATGATATTATGGTATTTTAGCAGCCTCGTTGTGTGTCTTTTTTATCTTATGACGTCGCATCTGAGAGTGTAATAAAGCCATGCATTAAAAACGATAATCCACTAGTGGATTAAATATGCAAATTACGTCGTAGCGTTATGCGTTGACGTCCATAAAACGTCGTGTTGTCTAAAGGCGAAATCGTGACGTTTTAGTGCAAAATTTGTTAATAAAGTGCGATTTTAGTGTCATATGATAAATAGAATCTTGCATTCGTGCTCCTGTATTATTGAATTTATTAAACTCGTTGGGAAAACCGATAAGATGCTCGGCATAGCCTCGCATCTTATCTTTTCCCCAACTCGTTTAATAAATTCAATAATACATAAGCACTCATGTAAGATCCTCTATATAATGATTACCAAGCATATTTCAATGGTTCACTTACTGTGTTTTGAATATTTTTCTGCTAACACATATGTTGTAGGTACTAATTTTTGCAATCTAATTGATGAGTACCTTTGATGTTTAATTCAGTGCTCATTTTCGACTTAATAAGGTATGCAAATAAAAAAGAAATAAGAATAACAATAAGCTGATACAGCTTCTGAGGTGAGTCTAAATCATGATTATACACCATATATGTTTTAATGGGTCATGTTCATCATAACGTATGCTATGGAGACTCATCTAATAAACATTGCCGAGGCTACCCAAGCTCAGCATATATTTTCGTGGCAAAACGGAAAACAGCAGAGTTTATCCAAACAGAAGATCAACTGCAGTCCTGTAATGATCGTTCTATTAAAACATGTACCTAGTAACTTTACAAGATGTCAGCCTCATATTATAACTGTATAGTTATCAAAATTTATCAGTACTGGAAAAAACAACAGTCAGCTGTGGACTTTTTTGGGGAAACTTCCCCTCCTCTTTTCAATTCTAAATTAGAAGTGAAGTGGGAAGAGTCAGTTTCTCAAATTAATTCATGGGGAAAGGAATTCTATCAGCATTTTGTTTTCATTATGTGTAGATCTTATGCTGCTTGTCAGTGAAATTAAGGCCAAATAAAATATGTTTAAACTAAATTAATCTATACAGCCGACAGTGTTTTTTCTTCAAATTGCTGATAAATTCTGATAATTTATGTCCAGCAAAATCAACTGAAATACTTACAATAAAACTGACTACATTGTTCTGACTGTAACATAAGGTCCAAAATTTCTGGAAGGCTCGATTTCAACTCAACAGGCGTTGCCATCCCAATGTAATTCAGAACACTAAAGCACAGATTCATCATTAACTCGTGGTCTTCTTCCAACGCTATCTTTGCCCATCTGAACACTTCAGGCATGATTGGAATCATACAGGACAGTGTTCCTGTTGCTTGGTGCTAAGGAAAGATAAAAGATGCAGAATATATTCTAATATGCTTAAATATTGGGAAATCTAAAACCATTAATTTTCCATTTGTCTCAAATGGAAAATTAATGGTTTTAGGTGTCCCAATACAAATGAAAAAGTAATGGTTTTAGGTTATTTTTCCATTTGCGACAAATGGAAAATTAATGGTTGTAGGTGTCCAATTTCTTCAACACACTAAAGTATTCTTCAATGTCTCAGGCCGGCCGCGTAGCGCAATCGGTAGGGCACCTGACTCATAAGTCAGAGGTCCAGGGTTCGAAACCCGGCCTGGCCACATACTTTCGTTTCTCTTTCCGCTGATTCAAGAAGGGCAGTTGTCAGTTACTGGCGGAAGTATGTGCACTTAGTACTGGTTAGCCGCTTAGGAGGTCTAAACCTGCCCAGGAATAGTGTGGTTAGGTTAACTGACCGTCCCGACATGACCATAGCTGTTTACAGTGGACGTTAAGTATCAAATCAATCAATCAAAATCAATGTCTCAGACCCGAAACGGTAAATCGGTAAAGATCGGCAAACCTCGTTAATCGCCGTATTTCATATTTGCCAGTTTCGTTTAACCAATTTATGCCTGTGGATTTTTCTATCTTCATACTTGGACGAGTTTATTGTCATTGTAGGCGCGTGTTGGCGAAATATTAGATAATTATATCAGACTGACATATTTCTTAAAATGCTTTCTTGTACGAAAATGACGTAATGTCTTTAAACTATAATAGGCTATTATCCGGCGAAAGGCTATCGTGATAAATTTGAGCATAATTTATATACTATGCAAAATATATTTAGCAATTTATGATGTTTTGCAATTTTTCTCATCACTCAAGTGCAACATTGACCAAAATTAAATTGCAAGGCAGAGAACAGTAATTGGGGCTTACAACACGATAGATTTACAGGGGCCATTTTTAAAATCGATATTCGGGAAAAGCGATAAGCGCGGAAGGGATCAGTAGGCAAAATTCGCACCCATTAAAAAGCAAAGTAAAATGGAAAGCACGTGGGTTTTTGTACCGTTTTTCTCGTCATTTTTATGCGCATTTTTCTTGTCAAAGATACTGATTGTGTAAAGGATGTGATTAAGCTGAACCACTGACGAATCTTAGCATGCGTCAGAGACGTAAAAACGTAAAGATTCGGTCCAATTCGCAATGGTTTACCAGTGCTTCAGTTCGATGGCGAATCAAACCCCTATAAAAAACAATAGGCTACATCTAAACCATAGCATGATGAATTTAACCATGAGTTTCCTTCAGTGCAGTGCAACGTAACTGAGAGATAATGATGACGTTAGTCTGAGACTTTTGGCAAATGCTCAATAGCAAGGAAGAATTTTCTTTCAAGCATATTGGTAGATGCTAAACAATCATACGCTCGAAAGGGATACAGGAAATACCGATCAGAAACAATGTTTTAAGACGATAACGTAAAAACTCGTGAAGCTGTCAAATTTTAAACCTTTGTAAAACTCAAACTCGTAGCATTTTCAAATGTTTTACCGTGTTTTCCTTTATTTGAACAGCTAAAGAGTCGCGCCATTAGGGGAATTGGCTTTTGAGAATGGTCAAAAATATCCTTTTCGTACCGTGGTCTTAAAAATTGACATCACGGTAGTACAGACGCTGCAACTGGTCATGTCTATATTTTTTCCTGGCATTCCATTCCGGGAGATCGGCGCTTATATCTGGATGCAATAAAGTGACAAAGAAAGCCTTATATGGTTGATTTGGCACGTACAAAACAGTTGCTAATTTTTTTTTTGTATAGTATATATTGAATTACTTTTTTACGTATGGCCAGGCTATATTAACGTTACAAACTGTTTCCACCTTTGATTTAGATGCCTGGCTGGCGTGCACGCCAAACTGACACATGCCCTGACGAACGAGAGCGGATATTTTGCACTGTTGCCTGCACAAAGCTAGAATAATTGTAAATCAACAAAATTACTAGACGGGTATAGTCCATGAGAGCATGCTGCCAAATCTTCATATTGACGTTGGGTATTTCGTCATTTTCTTCCTCGTAAAAGTGGTCTACGACACACTCCCCACCCTCACTAATTATTTTGAAGATGGAAACAAAGACTGCGTTCTCTTCGCTGGTGACAGATTTTCCATTCCTAAAAAAGAAAGGCCAACGTGTTGACAATGAAAATATCATACTTTCACCTGGAAAATGCGTACATCTATTCCAACCTGGACATTAAAGACTGCAGCGGACAAAATAATAACATTACTATTTGACCTCTATATATGTTTTTTTTCCGTGTTTTTTTCTCAGAATTCTTCCAGCTCTCTTACTCCAAAGCCAAACTTGTGTACCGATATGATTCACATACATACGAGCCGAAATCAACTAAAAAAGAAACGTTCGCTTTGCTTTTCGCTATAAAATGCCGTATACATGTACAAGTTAATTTTGGCGGTGTTCCATTTTTCGCGGTATTTCGCGGTCAGTTAGAAACCGCGAATATTAAAATTGCGAAATCATTTCCTGTTTCTTACGAAGTATCTTCTATAGACACAGTATTCATATATTTTGTTTCTGTATTTGCTGGTACTTTTCACTTGAACCAGTTTTTTTCATTAACCTGCGGCAGGGCGGTCGAAGTAGTTTTGCTTTTCGCGCATGTTGCTAACCGCGAAAATTAAACATCGCGAAAATTAATGTTTATATTTTTACCCTTATCCGCGAAAATTTGAACCCGCGAAAATTACCGCGTATACGGTAATTATAATTCAACAGTCTCAACTTCTTTAAATAATCAAAAAATTCGTAGTAAATGTTTGACAATAAAAACATACCCATCATATGACTCGACCACTTGTTTCACTAGATTAGAAATAGCTGTTCCCAGATATCTCTCCTCCCACGGCAGATCTTTATTTTTAAGTAGGGTTTCACTTTTCTGTAAAACTTCTAGCCTCAGGGGCTCAGCTTTCTGTGATAATATACAAATTACATATGCATTAAAAGTAATAAAAGCATACTGTAATCGACGTAGTTTATAGCTGATGCATGAAAAAGGCCGCGTAAGATGCTCCGTACTTCGATACGGCGTGGGTTTAATTGACTTTGTGAGTTTAGCATACTCAGTCCATCTGAAATTGAACTGTTGTCAAATATCGATGACCCTGCACAGACTGACTGCTATTTATTAGACCGCTTCTAAGAGTTGCCTAGCTAGGGTTGGCCTAGCTAGGGTTGTCCGTTTGATATTTATATACAATATTTACTAGGCATTTTGTCAGAACACATGTATTTGAGGTGCGTGGATACACTTTCAGCCTGTCACTTTCATGTTTGACGCCCTCCTTAGTCAAGTCTTAAGAAGAGAAAATACTCCATAGAAGCAGAGGCGAGGCCAGCTCTTAAAGGAAGGGTTTGCTCCAGTAGAGCAAACTCTTTCCTTTAGGAGTTGTCCTCATATTGAAGGGTTGCGTTGCCCAAGTAAGCGCTCAGGAAGTCATAAAAGCCATTCCTCTTATAACTTATAAAAATGCGGAAAAACATGGGCTTAACCCAGACTTCTTAATTAATGATATATTACAACTTACAGAGATATCTATGTAGTCTCTCCCAGAACATTCTTCTGCTAACTCGCATTTTAGGGGCGAACTAATCACCAGGTTGTCGAAACAGAATTTGACAAGATTTTCTTGTAGCTGGGGAAGAACTTTAGCTTTCCTAAAAATAATTAACAATGGGAAGAATAGAGTATACAGGCCCTAAAATAAAGAAAATTTAAAGGAACATTCTTTGGCAGCAAGGGATTAATCGTAGAAATGAAAATAACAAGCTCGGTTTAACTGAGCATGTTCATATACAGTAATATATCAGTGCCCACACCCCCCACCCCTTGCACTGACTTCAGTGGAACTCTATTTTCAACCAGAATCGGACAGAGCCCATCAATCTCATAGGATCAGGCAATAAAAACCTGCAAAATGACAAAGTACGAAAAATCATCTTTTTATGGCAGCCACAGATCATTTAACACATAAAATAAATTCAGGCGTAATATCCACTGGAAGAAAGGATTGCACCGGAGACACAAATGAAAAAATCGCGTTCAAAAACGTGTTTATTGGTATATTGAATTTTCTGTGTAATGAATGTATTGTTACTGAACAAAATAAAGGTTAAACATTCTGTGTTTCAGACGAGATTTTGAATCGTGGGTCCCGTTTCAGTAGGACATTCGTATTTTTGGGACGTTAACCCGGAATTCACTCACATACCATGTATCTTTACTTTTATCAATTACATATACTCACAGCCAAATACTAGTCAATATCAAAGTTCGAAAAAGACTATAAGTATATATCATGGGTGTGAGGTGTGGATAGAAAAATACGTCACGAGGGTCACTGTTCGGCATCACGAGGCTTGCCGAGTGATGCCGGACAGTGATTCCGAGTGAAGATTTTTATAACCACACCTCACACCCGTGATAGATAGGGGGCGTACTTTTTCTTGCACACCACGTTTTGTTTTAATTTCAGTACTTGTTAAAAGGCGTAATTCTAGTGCTTAAGAGGTTTCAATTTGATTTTGAAAGAAGGCCCCGCTTTCAACGACCGCCATTTGGCTCTTTACGTCAACGACTTGCGTGCATAAACTGACGTCATTTTACCGTCTTTATGACGTCATCATTTAAAAAGCCAACGTCACTTGACGACGCAGGTACGTGAGCTCCTATACAACCAATGCATTGACAGCTCGTGATTTTTTTTCCGGTCCTGGGTCAGAACACCTGGGTAAGATAAGATTCCCTATCCCGGGTGAAAAGAATGGTATTTTCTATCCGGTATGCAAGAATTATGTTTATATCCCCCGCAAACTATGTTTGTGGGAGATATACTGTTTTCACGTTGTTCGTCCGTCCTTCCGTCCATCCGTCCGAAACGTTTTAAATCTTTGAATGAGGTCCTTGAAAATTTGTCAACATGTACACTTCAAAAAATAAGGATATACCTGTTTCAGCGATTTTTGATCTGGCCACTTTTTACAGAGTTCTGCCACTTTGAATTTCTCAATAGAAAAGGTTTGTTATGGCTACTCCTCCTAGACAGTTTGACGGATTTTCTTAAAATTAAGTATATGAACACATATTGGTATGCAGATGTGCATTAAGGTTAGGGGTTTGAATTTCTGGCCCTTTTTGGTTGAGTTGTTCCCCTTTTTGTTTTTTTTTTACCATTTTTTAGCGTTTTTTAGCCATATTTGATCCGATTCTTTTCAAATTTGATCCAATGATGCAGAAGAAAAGAACTGCATATTTTTCAGTTTTCCCCGGAAGAATTTTTGGGCTGAGTTATGGTCCCGATGGAAAAAAGTTTGTTATCTCTACTCCTCCTGAACCATTCAATAGATTTTCTTGAAACTAAGTATGTGAACGCATATTGGTACCAAGATGTGCATTAAGGCTAGGTATTTCAGTTCCACCCTTTTACCATGAGTTATGCCCCTTTATGATACAGTTTGCACAATTTTCATTGGGTATTTTGGCCAATTTTGCTCCGATTCATTTCAACTTCGATCCATTGATGCAGAATAAGAAAAAGAGTTGATACATGCTTTTTCAGTTATTCCTTAGTAAAATGGCATACGAATACAAACAGGAGCATTTCCAGGAGCAAACATGACGTTGAATCAATGTTTTATTCAACGTTGTGTGCCCAGTGCGTTGCTTACTTGAGCTGATCTAGGAAAGTCCTCATAAACCCTCTGTAAGCGCTGACTATGTCGGCAAGTGTAGCTCTGGGCTCTTCCGTCATGCGTTCCTTCGGTATCTTTCCTATAATATCAAGGATCTCCTTTGCTGCTTCCGTATGTTTCTAGAAAAATAATGTTTCCGATAATTATAGCACAAATTAATATAGAGGATCTTACACGAGTGGTCATTTCATATGAAATTTATGAAACGAGCCTTCGGCGAGTTTAATAAATTTCATATGAAATTACCACAAGTGTAAGATTGTGTTTATCATATGACCCTTTAAAACTGGATTTTAACGCCTTCAAGCTCAACATTTTTTCAATACCAAAGCGCATTGTTGACATGGACCTTGTCAATGACGTTACGTGTACGCGCCAAAGTGTTATTACACGTGTGGTCATACGACTTTTATGACACAACGTTATCCACTACATAACAGCGACGTCATATGATAAAAGAGCTTTTGGTGAAGTAATTGCTTTGCAAAAACCTTCCATTAAGCGCACAGTCAAAAGTTACAAAATGCTCCGTTTTCCTATTATTCAAAATTTAATGTCTGATAAAATTTTGCTTTACCTGATTTAGCTTTTAAACATAACCAATAATTAATAAGTTACTAATGTTACAAAACTGAGTCAAATGAAATGATGACATTTTTCATTATTACTGAAATAGGATACATGTACTATTCTTTAATACAGTATAAAAAGCCTTATAACGTTAATATTTATTAAGTGAGTCTGACACTATAAAATTTCAAAGAAAAGAAAGCCAGGAGTTCCGTCGTTGACCTGGATAGCAGCGTTTATTTAGGCAAAAAAAGGGTAGAGGGCAACAAAAAGCTGTCGTTGCACGCCCGAATTTAGGCATTGTAAGGATTTTTAGCGAAAGAACCTTCCCATCTACATATGACCTCGTTGTTGGTGTGACGTTAAACCCGAGTTCAATCACTCGAAAGAACCTACTAATCAATTTTTTTTGCGCCACCGTCGTAACTTCAACGCTTTAAAACTTCAAAAGCTATTTTAATTTAAAGACATCTTTTTGTTTATTGGGTGTCATTATTCTAGTATCATGATTATACAACAGTCCAGTGACACTGATATTTCATCAAAGGAAATACCCTCGATGATCTCACATAGTTAATGAATTAACAGGGTCATAAAATCGTTTTAGAGCGGTACCACTTTTTGGCTTACTTTATGTAAGATGGTGATATGTAGGGGCCTTGATACCAGTCAAGGTTCATGTATATGGGTATGCCGCCTTGTTTTTTCTGCAATCTTTAAAGAGCGACATCTTTATTGTTTCCTGTTTGGCAAGAATTCCTTCCAAGAAAATGTCTATTCTTATAGGAAAGGATTTGCTCCTAGGGGAGCAAATTCTTTTCTATAAGAATAGACCCCAAGTGAGAAGGGATGCACAATGAAAATGTTAATAGTTGCTTTCCCTAAAGTCTGACCTTCAACCTTAACTCTACAAACCTTTAAACGGATTTCCATTGCACAGAGCCTTTCATTATTACCCTACCATCGTCCTGATATGACTGAAATACTGTTGAAAAGGACGTAAAATGGCAAGTCAGTCATCTATCCATGCACAGACCTTCCAGTCCAAAGCCTTGATCTTCATCATGTGTTCTATTGTGGCTTCTGCTACTTTGATGAGAGTTTTCCGTCCTGAGTCAAGCAGTACTTTCACCATTGTTAGGGCATCCTTTACGTCTTCAGCAGTGCTGTAAATAAAATCCCTGAGCTATATGGCATGGCCTCACAAAAGTCCCTAAGCTCAAGGTTCAGATAAAAAAAAAATTGTTAACTGCCTTTGAGAAGCAAAGAGGTGGGTTTACACGGCGACACGTGCTGCATGAAACGTATCATGCAACATGTGTCACCTTAACCGTGCTCGATTGGGCTGTGCGCACAGTCAGGATTTTTGGAACATCAGTGCTCTGGAACTGTGTTCTGGAACATTTCGCACTGTTCCAAATGAGAAGGTGGTGTGAACAGATCAAATAGTCAAAACAAAATGGCGGACAAGCAGACGACAAGGGAAAATATAGAAAGAAGATGTAACTCTAAGCTTGTATGATGAAATTTGAATTGTTTCTCCTTAAAATTCATAATGTCGTCAAACAGAAGAGAATGTGTGTGTCTCAAAACGCCATCATAATATCATGCTTGTTTAATAGCCGTGCTTTCGCCCCATTCCTGCTCGTTTGGTAGGATGTAGGGATATTAATAGCTGTTCTGGCACAGTGCGCACAGCCCAATCGAGCACGGCCCTTGTAAACATCCCACCCATCTCCCCCCCCCCATCCCCACACCCTCGAAAAAAATCGTGGCATAAATATGTTGCTTAAGAAATTGAAAACACTTATACAGCTTACAAAATCATTAATTTCGAATAATCTGACCACTATATCACAGCAGAGTCATAAAAATTGAATGTTTATTCAACGTCTAGACGTTGAATCCACGTTGATTCAATGTTGATTCAACGTTGTGTGCCCAGTGAGCTTAAGCTATATAAATGACGTCATGATTATGTCGCTCGAAAATGTAAATTTACGCTGGATTTGCGCTAAAATATTTTACAATGTTTTCAATACTTAAAAAATGTCAAAGGAGTTCAAGTCAGTTAAGTTAATTTTGATCGGTGCGATAACTGGAGAAACCAATAATTTGAATGCAGTACATGTTTGCGTGTCCGGTATCACCACCAGGCAGCACTTCGCAATTTCGCTCCGATGTCAAGTCAGTAAGCTGCTTTGACCTGAAAATTATATAGTCTCTTTTAAAATTTTCTTACAGTGGCTTAGCCTTTTTAATAACCCCATTAACGGCGTCTTCCAACATCGACATAGCATCTGCAGTAACATCTTCTTGTGATAACACAGAAATTACCATGCTGCAACAACTCCGGAATATCTTCGCAACTGGAGCCTATAGAATGAGATGGGAATTCGCATTGAAAGCACGGGCAGCATCATTAAAGATACACGTCATTACTTTTTCCCCATTTTTACGAACAGAAACATCTTTTCAGACTTCTTGTATCTTGTTATAACTTCCCAGGGCGACTCAGTCCCCAAATTGAGGGTTACTCTTAAAGGAAAAAAATCGCTCCTCAAGGCAGGAAATAACTAGAAATGTGTCCATAGGACACGGATGCCCCCGCCTAGTGCCCTAAGTAAGATGGCGCCTTCTTTAAGGTACTGGCACCTGTAGCATAACTAGGTTCACAAAGGCAGACTTCTGTGGTACATGTTTTATTGTTTTCCTTGGGCAGATGTATTGTGCTTCTTGGATCAAGAGAAGTGTGTGTGTTTGGGGGGGGGGGGGGGGGGGGGGGGGAGGGGGGGGGGTTGGAGGGGGGGGGTGTCATGACTGTGATATGTGATGACATTCTATATCTTATCACAGAAATGGATGCCATGCAACCTTCCAAAAGAAATAGCCCAGAAACAAGTAAGTTTTCAAAAACTAACAAACGGCCCATTATTGTATGAAATGAAGTCGAAAAGGGCCATAACTCCCACAATAATCGACGGATTTTGCACATCATCAAACTTGACTTGTATTTTATGATTATATAACTGTGTGTAAAATATGAATTTATGAATTCAATACACCGATGCTTTCGAAAGAGATCGAACGGAAACCATTTCTTCATACAAAATGAAGTCACTCCCACAATAATCGACGGATTTTGCACAACAACGAACTTGACCTGTATTTTATGATCATATACCTGTGTATAAAATATGCAATGCTTTCAAAAGATATCGAACGGAAACCATTCCTTCATACGAAATGAAGTCGAAAAAGGGGCATAACTCCCACAATATCGACGGATTTTGCCACACATCGAACTTGACCTGTATTTTAAGAGTATATATCTGTGTATTAAATATGAATTCAATACACCAATGCTTTCAAAAGGTATTGAATGGAAACCAGTTTTTCATACAAAATGAAGTCGAAAAAGGGTCATAACTCCCACAATAATCGACGGATTTTACCCAACATCGAACTTGACCTGTATTTTATGATTATATAGCTATGTATGAAATATGAATTCAAACACACCAATGCTTTCAAAAGATATTGAACGGAAACCAATTCGTCCGGGACGTACGTACGTACGCTACGTTCGCAACGCTACGTACGTACGTACGTACGGACAGCGGTGATACTATATCCCCCCCCCCCCCATTTCCAATGACGGGGGCATAAAAATGTCCTTAAAGAGAAGCCCACTGAGAAATGGGAAGCAGAGAGAGAGAGAGAGAGAGACAGAGAGAAAGAGAGACAGAGAGAAAGAGAGACATAGAGAAAGAGAGAAAGAGCATTTTCAGCTCTATCTACCTTCACTGCACTGGTTGAGCTGTGCAGTTTCCATTTGAAAACACAGATATGAACAGAATCTGGCCCAGAGGTTATAAAATTTGAGTACATTCTCAAACTCAAAATAAAGCACACTGATTGGCTGCTTCCGAGCATGTGCTCGGAAGCAGCCAATCAGTGTGCTTTATTTTGAGTTTACATGATCGGAAGCAGCCAATCAGTGTGCTTTATTTTGAGTTTGAGATTTTTCTCAAGTTTTATAATCTCGAACCCCGATGTCATTATTTACTAATCTAAATTTTTAACTATGAGTGGATACATACGAACAAAGATACTGACCAAAGAACTGAAGATTTATTATGTGACTGAGCTTTCCACAAAGGCCTTAATATTTATATAGAATCACTAAGAAAAAAAAAGTAGTAAATCTCTAATTTTGTGTCACAATATTGACTATCTCGATTTCTACAAAACGAATATTCTCAATGTACAGTACAGCTCACTATCGATATCTCAAACCCTCTTATATCAAAGATTGTAGTTCGGATATATTTCCTATTTTTCTTTTCGACTCCTGTTATCTGAAACTATTGGCATCTCAAAGTACATTCTGCGACCAGAAAATTTACATTGAGATATCAAGAGTTTGAGATGCACTTCAACTTTGAGATATCGAGAGTTGACAGTATTTCCATCATGCTTTCTATTTCGCTATTTTTTATTTCTTTTTTTCTCTCTCCTTCTACTGTAATTAAGGTGAACAGGTAATCTCCAGGTTTTATCAGCCATTTTTCTAAAGGCAGACAACTTTGTTAGCACCTGAATATTCTTCCCTTAGCAATGAGACTGTTCTTACTTGCGGTTTAAATTTAGAATAATTTGCTTCTGTAGGATACCATGATGAGCATACTCTTTCTTTGAAGAGCCAACCTCATTTTGAAGTAGGCAAAAATTGCAGAATTGCTTGCCCTTAAAGTATCCCCGTTGATCTTAAGGTCAAGCATAAAAAATATTTTGTTTGCAGTTGCCGGTCTAGATTTTTTTGGCGGGTTGGTAGGCTTTTTTATTTATTTATTTAAAACAACAACAACAGACACTGGTAGTAAACTAAACATCATACATTGTTACCCTAATTCCCATAATACTAAAATAACGGCATCCTATATTTTAAACATATCTATTTCACCCACAAATGGCGTACATAAAATGTGCAGGTATTTAGGCAAAAAGTGCAGACCCAGATCAGACTGCTCCTGGGAGCAGTCTGATCTGGGTCTACACTGTTTGGTCAGACCTTCAGGTTGATCCCGGTAAATTTGCCTTAAAAATATGCTGTCCCAATTGACCAAAATATTTTTCTAGGTTAGGGAGGATTTTGGTGGGTAGGTAGGCAATTGCAAACAAACAAAATTTTATTTTTGGCCTAAGAATTTAGATTGCCTTACCTTGTTACTCTCCAGGTTTCGAAACAGTGTAATTCTGAATTTATCATACATTTCCTTCCCCCTGCTTCTTGTTTTACTTGTCTTGCCTATATCCACTATAAAACTAACCATATGATCGAAGATATCTACCACAATGCCATCTTTTCTAAAATAAAATTATCAGAAGACTTTACTAGTATAAAAGCAAACTTCAAGTAACGCCCAAGCGGTCACTAGGGCCATGGAAAAACTTATCCGTTACGGATAAGTTTTTCCATGGCCCTAGTGACTGCTTCGATATTGTTAGAAGCCATCCATATCTTTGGCACTATGAAACTAACCATATGATCGAAGATATCTACCACCATGCCATCTTTTCTAAAATAAAATACATCAGAAGACTTTACTATACTAGTATAAAAACTAACTTCAAGTAACGCCCAAGCTGTCACCTAGGGCCATGGAAAAAACTTATCCGTTACGGATAAGTTTTTCCATGGCCCTAGTGACCGCTTGGATATTGTTAGAAGCCATCCATATCTTTGGCACAGGGTACCATCGGAAAAACGAACCCGTAGCCTATCCTTTCGTTGTCTTTATTAACCTTCCTTGATTCGAAACAGGTAACCATTTACTGCCGGGTTGACAAAGAGAGATTTTCAGTCGTTGGCTCGTTGGTTCTTCTCCGCCATAGCGGTACTCTTATATTGCTTGTTATATTATGAAGCCATGATTCTTACAACCCTCACATCTCACGAGAAACCACCGTTGGACCACGGCGCTCCACAAAAAGAGGCGTATATAGGGCTTTTTAACTGTAGGACTATCCCGTATTGAAATCGTGCAAAAAGCAGACGACTATTCTGTTTTGAAATTGTGCAGAAAGAGGGCTTTAAGGCTTTATTAGCCGAAACTACGTAGTCTGGGCCATGTTTCTTCTGCTGAATATATTCTCTTCTCTTGAAGAAACTCTTTTAAGATTTTATTTTAAGGGATTAAATTTTGTATCATCAAAACTAGCTATAAATTAGTATTGTGTTTAATCGATTGGGTATATCCCAAATGGGGTCACATGCTGGAAATGTCACAATTATTGTTAATGCCTAGTGGACTCTTCTATCTGTATATATTGGACGAGTCCATTTGTCATTTAAGGGGTGTCAGGTTTAGTTTATTTTTCATATTTTTTTGTTTTATTTTGAGGAAAAGTAACCATTTGTCGTATGCAAAGAGTGTAGACCTTGATCAGACGCCGCATTTGTCAAACGACAATTTCAGCAGACGACAAAAAATGCCCAGAATGCAACGGGTTAAAGTGAAGGGAACCTTACAATATAACAGACAAAATAACACTTACAAAATGCCTTTTATTAAATTTCCCATCATTTGGCTTGTTATATCGATAGCTGGTTTGTGAAAGTTGTCACAAGAAAGCATGTCTTTGATAGCATCCACGTGTCTCTTGGTGATTTCTACGTCATTTAAATGCTATAAATAGAAAAAAAAATGTTCATTTCCTGAGGTAATAATTTCTCGTTTTTTTTTTTTAATAATACAAACCCAGCGGGCACACAACCTTGAATCAACATTGATTCGACTTGATTCAAAGTCATGAAGTTGAATCAACGTTGATTCAGTGTTGATTCAACGTGTGCCAACAGGGAACTCTCCAAGAAGGAACACAACCTTGAAACAACATTGAATCAGCGTTGATTCAATGTCAGGACGTTGAATCAACGCTGACTCAAAGTTGTTTCAACATTGTGTTCCCATTGGGGTAATCATTACTCGTAGCTTATTGCAACAGGTGCACATTTTTTAACTTTACTTCAGTGCGGGCACACTTCAAATTTTGAAGAAATATTTGAAGGGCAAGATTTGGCATGCAATAGACGTTCTGTTCCTTGCATACAATATCTAACGCCGACTTCAGACAAGAGACTTCCGCAAAATCCTACAAGAGGCAGATGCATCCCCCCCCCCCACACACACACCAACACACCAACCCACCCCACTCCATCGAGCCACACACACGGCAGGTGAAACGCGATATCGGATTAGGAAGAAAATACAAGAGGGCCAAGTGGCCCTGAATCGCTCACCTGAGCAAAAAAGGTTAAAGGTCAAACTAGGGTCATAATTTGAACAAACCTGATAGTTTGCAACCATTTCCAAATGGTTCTGAAGAAGATTTTTGAATGTTTTTCTATGTATTGCTATGGTTCAAACCCTGGAGCCCCTGGGGCAGGGCCATTTTGGACCCTGGGGCCATCATTTGAATAATCTTGGTAAAGGACCACTAGGCAATGCTAAAAGCTAAATTTCAAGTCTCTTAGCCAAGTGGTTCTGAAGCAGAAGACTTCTGAATATTTTTCTATATGTATATCTATGGTTCAAACCCAGGACCCTCTGGGGCGGGGCCATTTTTGACCCTGGCACCATCATTTGAACAAACTTGGTAAGGGACCACTAGGCAATGCATCATACAAAATTTCAAGCATCTGCACTAAGGGGTTCTGGAGAAGAAGGTTTTTAAGTACATTTTAATTTCGAACCCAAGACTGCCTGCCCCAGGGCCGTTTTGGATCCCAGGGCCACCATTTACACAAACTTTGTAGGAGTCCACCAGGCAATGAATCATACCAAATTTCAAGCATCTGAGCCAAGTGGTTCTGAAGAAGAAGATTTTTTAATAGTTTCCTATGTATTTCAATGTTTCAAACTCAGGACTCCCTGCCGCAGGGCCATTTTGGACCATGGGGCCATCATTTGAACAAACTTGATAAAGGACAACAAGGCAATGCATCATACCAATCTTCAAGCATCTGAGCCAAGTGGTTCTGAAGAAGAAGATTTTTGAATATTTTTCTATGTAGTTCTATGGTTCAAACCCAGGACCCCCTGGGGCGGGGCCATTTTAGACCCTGGGGTCATCATTTGAACAAACTTGGTAAAAGACTACTAGGCAAAGCTACATACCAAATTTCAAGCATCTGAGCCAAGTGGTTCTGAAGAAGATTTTTTAAATATTTTTCAATATATTTCTATGGTTCAAACCTAGGACTCCCAGTCGCAGGGCCATTTTGGACCCTGGGGCCACCATTTAAACAAACTTGGTAAAGGGCTACTAGGCAATGCTACATACCAAATTTCAAGCATATGAACCTTGCGGTTCTGAAGTAGAAGATTTTTAAATATTTTTCTATGTATTTCTATGGTTCAAACCTGGGACTCCCTGCCCCGGGGCCATTTTGGACCCTGGGGTGCCCATTTGAACAAACTTCGTAGAGGACCACTAGGCAATGTTACATACCAAATTTCAAGCATCTGAGGCAAGCAGTTCTGGTGAAGAATATATTTAAATTATTTTTTAGTTTCGAACCCAAGACCCCCTGGCCCAGGACCATTTTAGACCCTGGGGCCACCATTTGAACAAACTTGATAGAGGACCACTAGGCAATTCTTCAAACCAAATTTCAAGCATCTGAGCTAACCAAATCTGGAGAAGATGATTTTTAAGTATTTTTTAGTTTCGAACCCAAGACCCCCTGCCCCAGGGCCATTTTGGACCCTGGGGCCACCATTTGAACAAACTAGGTAGAGGACCACTAGGCAATGCTACATACCAAATTTCAAGCATCTGAGCCAAGCAGTTCTGGAGAAGAAGATTTTTAAGTAATTTTTAGTTTCGAACCCAAGACTCCCTGCCCCAGGGCCATTTTGGACCCTGGGGCCACCATTTGAACAAACTTGGTAGAGGACCACTAGGCAATGCTACATACCAAATTTCAAGCATCTGAGCCAAGCAGTTCTGGAGAAGAAGATTTTTAAGTATTTTTTAGTTTCGAACCCAAGACCCCCTGCCCCAGGGCCATTTTGGACCCTGGGGCCACCATTTGAACAAACTTGGTAGAGGACCACTAGACAATGCTTCATACCAAATATCAAAGCCCTAGGCCTAGCGGTTTCAGAGAAGATGTCATTTAAAGCAAATTGTTGACGACGCACGACGCACGACGGACGACGCACGACGGACGACGGACACTGGGTGGTCACAATAGCTCACCCTGAGCCTATGGCTCAGGTGAGCTAAAAAGCCTAAGCAACAAAATGAAATTAGTACTCTTGACTTGCGAAGATTTTTTATAACTAGAGTTACTTTTGTTGCGGTGCGACCGAAGCCAAATTCCGTATTTATCTTCTCTAGTGCTGATAAACCCCGAAAATTTTGAAAAATAGTTGATGGATAGGACACGTTATGCAAGGGGCATATGCCTCAAATAAATGTACTTCAAGTTCTAAAAATCGTTTTTTATTTCTTCACAAGCCACTTCATTTGATTACAATTCACCAAATATAGGATAAGTCAAGAAAACTTAACCAAAGTGGCTATAAAGCTTTATATCAAGTTCCGTTCAGTAGTCAATAATATACGGGTTGTAAGAACTTACCAAGTATGGGTTACGTTCTTCGAAATTGTCCAGTATATCTCTAGCGAGATAGTAGATTTGTTGAGCGTACTTCTCGGACAGGTGCGGAATCTGACATGCGTAATGTAAGTATGCATCCAGAATTTCTTTCTGTACCAGTTTGTACTGCTCCGGACTGTAATGAAATTGATAGGGGAGAGTCGGGTAACTTCGGACAGGCGGGTAAATTCGGACATACAATTGCAAACAGTAAAATCCAGATGAGACGGCTCATAATGAGCCGTCTCATCAGGATTTTCTCTGTTTGGCCAGTTAATTTTTGTTTTTGTTCCAAACAACTGACATATAAAGGAAACAATGTTAGTGTCCGAATTTACCCGCTGTCCGAAGTTACCCGACTCTCCCCTAATTAATAGGTAGATGTTTTTTTACGCTTTAAGCGCCAAAAGAGGGAACAACAAAATTTACATTAAATTTTACAAAATAAAAAAGAATGTTTCATCCGAGCTATATTCTATTGACGGATTCTAAAAATAGTTGGCAAACCATGTAGATTCAGATTTCTGTATAAGCCGCCTCAAAAAGGATATACGTTGTTTAAACTTTTAAGTACCATTCCGGCTAAGAATCAGGCAGGTGGTGGCATATCGGGGTCTTCAGATTTTGACCAAACCTTGTGTATAAGTCCACTGGGTGACCAAACCTGCACATGCAAAATCTTAGGTCAGTCAGTCAACGGTTGCTATGGAAACCAGGTGATAATTGTTTTCCTTAGCAACAAGCAAATTATGCTTGAACATTTATATAAAATACAACATTTTTGGGAGGCTAAAACTGTACACAAAGCAAAAATAGCCCTTCTTGTAATGTGTTCATTAACACAATGCACATTATTGGTATCGAACTCTGTTTGAAGGTTTATGAAATAAACATCAGCATGTGATATTTGGGGTCAAAGGTCACCTGGGTCAGCGTTTTTACAGAATTTGTGAAAATAGTCAAAAATGACTGAAATCCAACCCAAATATTTTCTATAGTATAAAAAATCGAAAGATGCCAGCATTCAATGATTGAAGCACAGCTATGGGTCTTTCAAAATCTGTAATAAAATTACTGTATAAATTTCTCCTTAGCAACCAGTTTGACTCCTTAGCAACCACCCCTTAGGTGATCTGTAAATTTTGACTTAATTGGAAACAGTATATCTTTGACATTATGCAATGCAGGTAGGCAATAGTTAGCTACGTTTCAAGCACAGGTATTGAACTTTTGCAATTTGTTGAAAAACCTATGCACAATTTCTCCTTAGCAACAAACATGTGCCCTTAGCAACCAACTATTAACAGATATGAAACATTTGGTTGACTTCAACAGGCAATATATTTGATGTGACAAACTGTGACAACACATATTAGCTTAAAAGCAGATAGGTGTTTAAATCTGTTGAAAAACGTGTGCATATATTTGTTCTTAGCAACCATTTTGGGCCCTTAGCAACCACATTTTAACAGATAATTTTTCAGTGAATTCAACACCAAAAATCTTCTATTTACAAAGTACTATGCAGAGGATTGTAATTAATGACTGAAAAACAAGTACTGGGCTTTTTTTACAATCTTTTGACAACCTTGTGCATATAGTTACCCTTAGCAACCAGTCTGAACCCCTAGCAACCATCTATTTATAGAAGACTTTTAACAGAATTTCATATGTAATATCTTTTATAACTAACAAAGTATGGAAATAATTGCAAGTAACCTTACAACACTAGTTACTGACTTTTAAATTTTGTTAAACAATGTGTGTGGCGTGTGTATATATTTGTCCTTAGTAACCAGTTTTAGATCTTAGCAACCAGCTGTTCACTGATTTTGAATCTGAGGGAAATTTCTTTTTGTAACATACTTAATAAACAATTGTGTGTAATGTATGAACCACAAGTGCGGACTTTTACAATATGCTGCAAGAGATGTGTAAAATTTGTCCTTAGCAACAAATCTGAGTCCATAGCAACAAGCTCTAAATTTAGACATGTGACTGCTTTGACTGGTTTCCATACGGAATATCCTTTATACGCAAATCAAGAAGACAGTTTAAAAGATGCTAGACGCACAGCTGACTGGCTTTCAAAAATCTGTTGAAAATTGTCTTTTTTTTCCTTAGCATCCAATCTGATCCCTTAGCAACCACCTTTAAAACAGATTTAGAACTTTTAAGTGAATTCTAAATATACTCTGTTCTATTTGCAGTATACGCTGTGTCTACATTGTAATGCGTGAACAGTCGAGCCTGCTTATGTGGTCGCCTCTAATTGTGGTCATCTCTAATGCGGTCATAACGATTCGCGACGTCAGCAAGTTCGAACAAAACTGCGATTGCTTTTCATTTGTTTGACTCTCTGTATGCCGCAAAATATTCTATTAATGCATGATATAACCGAAACTATTGACTCGGAATTAAGACTTTTTGCTGACGACTGTGTTTGCTATCGTGAAATCAGAGATAGAAGACAAGTTGAAAATTCAGGAGGATAGATCATTTAGGGTGTTGGGCAAGGAGCTAGTTTAAACTTTATTTATTTGTATAAACATCATACACTTATGCACAGACAATGGTTAATAGAACATACGTTTATACAAAGGGATTCAGAAGGAAGTCTGGCGACTTTCTGGCAAGGAGCTGGGGCATGAGATTTCAACCGGTCAAATGCAATATAATGCAAATCACAAGGAAGTGCAGCCAGTAAACCCATAAATGACCTTGTTCCCCCAAGTAGGCGTACCAGGAATCGTCACTCCCTGGCATTTCAAACCCTGTTGGCTGGGACTGACATTTACAAGTCCAGTTTCTTCCCCCAGACTATTAGAGATTGGAATTCCTTGGAAGATTCCATTATTTCTGCTGCTGAGTGTGCAGAGGATTCAGTTATGACCGGAAACAAGTAGGTGACCCCCCATCGAAAGGACCAACCCCCTACCCAGATATTGGAGATTTATTCATTGACCCTAATGGGGTCAAAAAAGTATTAGACCGTCCTAACCCCAATAAATCTTCAGGTCCAGACGACCTCAGTGCACGTGTGTTAAAAGAATGCAGTGCTGAAATTGCCCCGGTCCTTGCCTGCATTTTCAACCAGTCCTTGGCCCAGTCTAGAGTACCAGATGACTGGCTGCAAGCTAATGTGGCTCCCATTTACAAGAAGGGAGAAAAACTACAGGCCGGTCTCTTTGACTTGTATTTGTTGTAAGTCTCTAGAGCACATTCTCGTGAGCAGAATCATGCAACATCTATTGGACCATAAGATTTTAGTTGAGTCTCAGCATGGCTTCAGAAGTGGTAGGTCATGCGAGACCCAACTGGTCCAGTTCATTCATGACTTGCATTCAAAACTAGACTGAGCCCATAATATAGGTCACAAACAGACAGACCTCATTATTATGGACTTTGCCAAGGCCTTTGATAAGGTTCCCCATAGACGGTTGATTTATCAACTGGAGTATTATAGTATCCGAAATGATATCCTCCAGTGAATCTCTGCCTGGCTATCTGGAAGGACTCAAAAGTTGTTCTGGATGGTGTCTGTTCAGACCCTCTCCCCGTGTTGTCTGGTGTTCCCCAGGGTTCTGTGTTAGGGCCCATATTGTTCTTAATCTTTATTAATGACCTGCCGGACAACATAAGCTCAACATTCCGCCTTTTTGCTGATGACTCTGTCCTCTATAGAAATATCAGACGGTCCGAAGACCAACAGATACTCCAAGATGATTTGTCTAAATTGGCACTTTGGGAAGAGGCATGGCTCATGAAATTTAACGTTGCCAAATGTCACTTTATGAGGGTGACTAGGCACCCCCTCCAGAGCAAATAATCCATGGTTATACATTGCATAACCAGGTCCTAGAGAATGTATCCTCAGCCAAATATTTAGGAGTTAAAATTACGGATGACCTCGAGTGGGGTCAACATATCAATGAAATTACCAGTAAGGCTACTAAGACTTTGGGTTTACTTCGAAGAAACTTGACTTTTGCATCGAAGGAAATCAAGCTGCATATAAAACTCTGGTCCGGCCCAAATTAGATATGCCCCATCACCAAGTAGATATTAACAGAATAGAAAAAGTACAGAGGACTGCTGCCCGTTGGACCTGTAGGCGCTGGCGCAACCAAAGCCATGTGGAAGAAATGTTAGATGAACTCAAATGGCCAGACCTGCAGGAAAGACAACAGCAGGCTTCATTGTCTCTATTCTATAAAATTCGCAATAATCTGGTTATAGTAGATAAGAATAGGTACCTATCTGAGGTCGGTGGAGGGAGCAGGAGAACTAGGTCCCACCCATTCTAGTATCACCGTCCAAACGCGTATACGGACGGTTTTAAGAATTCATTTTTTCCCAGGACAATTGCATCTTGGAATGGCCTTACAACCGAAGCTGTCTCTTCGGAGACAGTTGATGGGTTTAAGGCCAAAATATAATATCCTAGGGTAGAGCAGGAGTTAGGTATGGAATGCCTGTCCCTGAGGACTTCTTGTAAATAGTTTTAATCTGCTGGTGGCTTTGTCACAAATTCATTTATTTATTTAATTATTTTTTTTTAACTTTTGTGATAACTTATGTGCCAAACCACAAACCTGCCATCATGGTCATAGTTGACCGAGAGCAGTATCGGTAGAAAGAAAGAAAGAAAGAAAAAATGACTGCATATAGAATACAAAATGCTGTGACCTTCAAATGATATTGGTTTCATATGTCTGTGTTACTTATTAAGGGCGCTGTCCGATTCTTTTCTGGCAATGGACTGCCTGAGCTTTAGGTTTTCAAAAAGAATTTTAAGTCACAAAACTAATGTATTTCAAACATTTCCTACTTTTTTTCTACAACCCATATGGTTCATGGCACAAGGAGATAATGTGTTTGAAATTCAGTAAATACGTTAAGAGTTGGTTGATTAAGGGCTCGTACGTACTGCTTGTACATGTTTTCAACATATCTGAAAAGTCAGGCAACGGTACTTTTAAAAAACCTTTTTATAGCTGTCTTAATTACTTGTAGGGCAAAACAGACATTCTTTTTTTGGACTTCAGCAGAAAATTCGTCTTCTTCAGGGGCTGTCAGATCCTCTGGTAACATTCTAAGTCTTCTAAGAAATGGTTGCTAAGAGCTTCAGCTGGTTACTAAGGACTAACACATACGCATTTTCTTCAACAGATTTTAGATATTGTCTAACCGTTTGATCCAGACATCACTTACACTTGTCATAACAGTTTGTTGCTAATAAAACTGCTTTGTCCTGAATTCCGACAATAGTCCCACATCTAAAAAAAGGTGGTTGCCAATGCCCCAATCTGGTTTCTAAGGACAATTGCATGCACATGTTTTTAATCAGATGGTAAAAGTTCAGGTCAGAGGTGCTTTAGATATTACTTATAACAAGATACATTGTTATGTTGCAAAGAGAGAATAGTTTGATCATAATTCACTCACATACTCCAAATCTGTTAAAATATGGTTAAAATCATGTGGTTGCCAAGGACTAAAACTTGTTGCTAAGGACATATACAAGCACAAGTGATTTTTCCTTAGTGATTTTTAAAAGTAAGTTAAATATATTTAAAAAATTACTGCAACTGTCTTCATAGATTGCTGCTCATGAAAGGTATAATGTATGGAATTAAAACCAAATTCTCAAATCAGTTTAGAGGTGGTTGCTATGGGCTCAGACTGGTTGCTAGGGACAATTATATACACAAGTTTTGCAACAGACTGGTTAAGTCCAGCACTCTTGCTTCAATGATTCCTTACTATTGTCTACGTAGTACACAACAATCAGAAGCAGAAGGCATCAGATTTTGACTTCACTAAAAAATTCTAAATTTGTTGATAGGTGGTTGCTAAGGGCACAAACTGGTTGCTAAGAGAAAATATATACACATGTTTCACAACAAAATTTAAAGGACAGGCAGATGTAGTATTAACATTTCAATTAAAGTATGGTTATTCTTACTTGTATATCAAAGATATTCCTCTTGGAGTTCGGCCAAAACTCTCAAATTTGTTAACGGTTGGTTGCTAAGGGCTCTAACTGGTTGCTAAGATGAAATATATGCACATGTTTCTCAACAAAGTGTTAAAGTCCAATACCTGTGCTTTAAATTTTTCTTACTATTGTCTTCCTATATTGCAATACATCGTAGATATACTGTTTCCAATTCAGTCAAAATGTACAGCTCACCTAAGGGATGGTTGCTAAGGAGTTAAACTGGTTGCTAAGGAGAAATTTATACAGTAATTTTATTCCAAATTTTGAAAGCCCCATAGCTGTGCTTTAATCATTGAATGCTGGTATCTTTCAATTTTTTATACTATAGAAAATATTCGGGTTGGATTTCGGTCATTTTTGACTATTTTCACAAATTCTGTAAAAACGATGACCCAGGTGACCTTTGACCCCAAATAGCACACATGTTGATGTTTATTTCAGAAACATTCAAACTGAATTTGATACCAATAATGTACATTGTGTTAGTGAACACATTACAAGAAGGGCTATTTTTGCTTTGTGTACAGTTTTAGCCTCCCAAAAGTGTTGTATTTTACATAATTGTTCTAGCATAATTTGCTTGTTGCTAAGGAAAACAATTATCCCCTGGTTTTCATAGCAACCGTTGACTGATTGACCTCAGATTTTGCATGTGCAGGTTTGGTCACCCAATGGACTTATACACAAGTTTTGGTCAAAATCTGAAGACCTCGATATGCCACCCTATCAATGCATTCTGCCTGATTCTTAGCCGGAGCGGTACTTTAAACTAATTGAGCCGCGACACGACAAAACCAACAATGTGGTTGTGCGCCCAGCGCAGACTCAGATCAGCATGGGCATCCGCCCAGTCTGATCAGAGTCTTCGCTGTCCGCATGGAGGTAGCTTAAACCCTTAGCTTCAATTTGAGCTCTTAACGAAGAGTCTGGCCAAACTTGGCGTATGCCCAGCTTGATCTGAGTCTGCGCTGGTCGCACAACCACATTGTTGGTTTTCTCGTGTCGCGGCTCATTTTCAGTTTTGATGCCAGAGTAATCAACGAATGCAGGGAAAATAGTGCAGAGTCTTTACAGCGCCAAAAAAGCAGACGACAAATTTGACTGAAACTTTCAGACAGTGGTTCGGCAAAACTATAGTTTTCCGAAGATTCAGCGAATAGAGGCAAAACAGTGTAGAGCCAGACGAGACGGTAACAATGATCAATAATTCATACTAGTCTAATCTTTAAAAGCTAAAACGGACGACAAAGTTCAAAGAATTCACTACAAAGCACACGAATCAAATGAAGCGGATGCAGATTAAATCGTTTCATAGATAGATAGATAGATAGATAGATAGATAGATAGATAGATAGAGATAGAGATAGATAGATAGATAGATAGATAGATAGATAGATAGATAGATAGATAGATAGATAGATAGATTAGATTAGATAGATAGATAGATAGATAGATAGATAGATAGATAGATAGATAGATAGATAGATAGATTAGATAGATAGATATATAGATAGATAGATAGATAGATAGATAGATAGATAGATAGATAGATAGATAGATAGATAGATAGATAGATAGATAGATAGATAGATAGATAGATATAGATAGATAGATAGAATCAGTCCACTAACCTTAGCCTGCAAAAGTATGGCTTCAGTTCATTCTGTTGTTTGCTTCCATGACAATACTCGTCACAATTCTCATTAGGGGTGTAGGTGAAGGTCACTTTTGCTGCCCTTATCATAGGAACCAATTCCTTTACACCTAAAGTCTGTCGAATATATACCGAAAGTGATCAAATTGTGGCACTTGAATACAGAAGTGAATGTGTTTTCAAAAATACCTAACATAGGGAAATTTGGGGGAATATGGTCCGTTGGGGAATATGGTCCACCTGGATTAAAACAAATAATTTTAATGCCAAAAGATTACTGAAATCAAACTATATCCATACTAAAGTATTTGTGTATCATCACTTTCGCGTACCGACACAAGTTTTGAAATCTATCTCAAAGAACAATATTTCAACACGCTTTTAATAACGAGGACCCTACCTATTTTTTTTCTGTCATAAACGTGCCTATGTAAGAAAACAGTTTCAGATTAAATGAGCAAATTCAACGCAGCCGAAATTTTCGAAATTTTTGCGAGGTTTATATCAAAATATCGACAAAATCCCTTCTTAAAACTATTAGAAACAATCAATCGTTCGGAAATAAAATGGAGATATATTTCTTTCTGTAAATAAAGAACAGAATAATCCTAACTCGAAAATAAGGTTAATGTAATCAAGAGAATGCTTAAGCGGTCCATATTCTCACAAATTACCCTTCTACTCAGTAAACATTAACCCGTTGCATTCTGGGTATTTGTCGTCTGCTGAAATTGTCGTCTGCATCAATAATCAAGAATATTTGACAATATTGGTCTTACTAACTCATGTAGAAATGATGTCTAGGCAGCAAACAGTTTTGATCTGGATCCAAACTGTTTGCCCAGATACCCCTAAAGGGGTACCCCGAATAAAATGGGTCAATAGGCACTGTCTAATCTCCTACTGCGACTTAGCTCAGTGCTTAGCCCCATAGCTCAGTGGGCTAAGCGCAGGTTTGCTCAGCTATCGGTCTGGATTCGAAACCTGCTGGATGCGGAATCCTGTCTCAACGCAGAAAGGGTTTCATTGCACGCAGTTTTCCATTACCGTCCTTCTATCGGCTCGATATGAAAATATTAAATATTGTTGAAAGGGTCGCAAGTTCATTTGCTTCTAGGAATTATTGCAGCAACAATCGTATAAACAGTGAAAGACCTTCCTGTATCAAGGATACACATTCATCGTCCTTTCTCTGTATGGTTTTTCAAAGTGAATATGAACACTTCCAGGGGAAGTAATTCTTGCCTCTACCATTTTCTTTTTCCCCTTCCTTCTCTGGGAGAGATTTTTTGCCTACAAGAGTAAATATCCGCCTGCCCAGCAGTTAGCGCTCCCGACTTTTGATCATGGCGCAGATTCGAGTAATGCGGCTGGATTTTTGTCCCAACATGAACGGAATTTTATTGCTATGGTGGCTGATTTGTGCCATTTCGTTTTTTCTGTCTTGTCAAAAACGAAAAGACGCACTGCACATACAATAAAAAGCGAAATAAGTGGCATATCTAAAATAATTACCATAATTGTCCTAAAATAGAAAAGTTTGATTTCAATGCAGTAATGCACCAAAAAGACATATGAGCCGTGACACGACAAAACCAACAATGTCGTTGTGCGGACAGCGCAGACTCAGATCAGTTTTGGCATCCCGCCCAGTTTCACCAGTCTCTCTATTAAGTGCTCAAATGGTAGCTAAGGGTCTAAGCTACCTCCATGCGGACAGCGAAGACTCTGATCAGACTGGGCGGATGCCCAGGCTGATCTGAGTCTGCGCTGGCCGCACAACCACATTGTTGGTTTTGTCGTGTCGCGGCTCATATATGGATTTGATTGATTTATTTGTTGCTTTACGTCCATGGTAAGCATCTATGGTCATGTCGGGAGGGTCATTTAACCTAACCACACTATTCCTTGGAAGAGTTAGGCCTCCCAAGCGGTTAATCAGTATCAAGTGCGCAAACAGCTATGGTCATGTCGGGAGGGTCAGTTAACCTAGCCACACATTGCTTTGGCAGGCTTAGACCTCCGAAGCGGTTAACCAGTATTAAGTGCACACATTTTCGCCATTAACTGACAGACATTGATTGAATGGCAAATAGTGTAGGTCCTGATCAGACTGATCAGGGTCTGCACTGTTTTTGCCAACGTGCGTGTCTGTCCAAGTATTCATTAAAATTTTAATGGTGAAGTATATTTCCTACCTTGATATATTCTGCCACATCCTTTCCAATCAGTTTATCTATCATCTCACAGTGTGTATAGTTAGGACCAGCCTGCACCAGCGCCACCATGGTATGGACTTGAATCTCGTTTATCCGGGTTCTCATTTCCTCGTGGTCGCTCGTGAATGAACTGTACGTACAAAATAAATGTGCCCTGATTTGATTACAGGAAATTGTAGATTCAAATTTGGACAAATAGTTGGCTAGAATATAACAATTACACTGGTCTGGGATTCATAACAGGCAACAAAGGTAACGTACAAGTGAAAGTTGCTATTTTCTCTCATCAGGATGAGTTTGTTTCAGAAGTAGGCCACTAATAGTCTTCAGGACCTTCTGGCACCCGATTCTTGAAATAGGAATACCTAGTTATATTGAATAAATGTGTATATTAAAAAACATACAGATGACCCCCTTCGAGAAGATTTTGATGCCTGGATAGAAAGCAGTGCAGTTGTAGGAAGGAAACCGACAGTCTTCCAGCTATTAATGTCAAGGTTTAAAGAAATGAGAGGAATAGTGGAGTTTGACAGAATAGAGAAGGAATTCAAATACAGTAAGGAATACATGGGATTGACCAAAGAAAGAGATAAGATTGAGTTAGAAGAATTCAGTAATACAAAAGAAGAGCAGGAAGAGAATATCGTGGAGTTTCTCAGACAGTGTACAAAGAAGGATGTCCTCCTTTTCACTGATGGCTCAGCTCTAGGCAACCCAGGACCAACAGGAGCCGGAGCAGTGGCTTACATAGACGGATACAACAGTGCACCAGTACTATTAAAGAAGGGAGTGAGTCCTCTAAGCAACAATTACACTGGGGAACTTGTTGGGATACAGATAGGACTGGAAATGCTGGGGGATATGGAGAGCATAAGAAACAGGACAGTTCATATACTAACAGACTGCCAACCAGCAATAAAAACAGCATTTGGAGGACAGATACCTAGAAACAAAATTGACATACTGCTAGACATTAAAAGTAGCATTTCAAAGATCAATGAAAAAGGTAATGAAATCAAGGGTACATTGGGTGCCAGGACATAAGGAAATCGAAGGTAATGAGATAGCGGATAGGCAGGCAAAAGAAGCAGCAAGGGAAATGAGTTCACCAGAGATTCGAATACTACCTATTTTAGACAAGAAAGAAGCAGTCAGTGAATTAAAGAAGCAAATGGCAGTAAAATGGCAGAGGAAGTTCACATGCTCGGAACACAGTAGCCACATCCAGGAGATATTTACAGAAGTAGGGAAAAGAAACTGTCATGGAGAAAAGGACAGAGGTACCTTCTCAGCGCTAAATCAGCTGTTGAGTGGCCATACCTTGTTGAACAGTCATAGGGCTAAAATTAACAGGACTGTTTCTGAGCTATGCGACACCTGCCAGATCAAAGAGGATACAGATCACTATCTATATCATTGTGATAAATACAAGACAGAAAGAACTAAACTGGAGAAAGCAGTATAAGATATACTACACAGGGAGGATATACATGAAATACAAGACATCAACTTAAGAGTAATGATAGGAGCAGTGGAGAAACTTAGCAGGGAAGGGCAAAATGAGATAATTGGAGCACTGATGGAATTCATCAGGTGCTCACAGAGATTCAGTCACTAAAATTATATCCTACGCATGCGCACAAGAGATACATGAGTTTAGTACCAGTGGAATAGTACAAGAGAAGTTAAAGCACACAGAGATTATAGGCAGCGAGATAATGCCTTTCAAATAGATAAACAACAACAACAACAACATATGTCAATGAAATGTTTAAAACAACACTCAGGCTACAACGACCGTGGCAACGAATCTTTTTTTAATTTCCAAATTGGAATAGACCCAGCAGGAACATGACGTCACACTGACATCGACGCGACGGCATCACGTCGCATCGATGTCAGTGCGACGTCATATCGATGTCAGTACGACGTCATATCGACGTCATATGCCTGCTGAGCAACTGCATGATTACCAGACGTGGTTAATAAGCATCAGATGCCGCAGCCCGGATCCAGGGGGTGGGCTTTGAGGCTTGAGCTCCGACACCTGGGCCTGGTTTTATTAAAATATATGTTGTGACATTTCATTAGAAATCGGCGAGGCGATTCTTATGAGATATAACAACATATATTTCAGGTCAACTACCCTAATGCATTCCATCAAGGACTGCAAGTCACTGGATACTATAGGAGCAGACTGCTTGTAATTCAGCAAAACGTCATCTTTCAACGGTAATTAACAACACACTGATGAATGGATGACTTGCAATTTTACGTCCTTTTCAACAATTTTTCAGTCATAGCAGGACGATGGAAGGGTGATAATGGAGTACAATGGAACCCAATCTACGGTTGAAAGCTTTTCGCCTCAAGCGAGTCTCAAATCCGGGACTGCTAGATCAGCAGGCTAGCGCTTAACCCAATTAACTACCGGGGTTCCTAACAACACATTAAACACACTGAAACATTTTCTTCAACTAATAAAAACATATTCTGTTAGGCGGAACAGGCGAACCATTTCCATGAACCAAATATAAAACTCAGGCTATTGTGATGCTGTTTCCACACAATGACTATTGTTACCATGTACCTTGTTAGTCTGTCCAGTACATTTGCTGTGGAGTACGCCACCCAGTATCCACCAGTATGTCGGTCTGGAAAATTCTTGACACATATTTTCTGTTCAAATGCCGCATAAGCGTCCTGTACAAGAATAACAAAGACAGAAATATTAACATCTGCTGAATTTTACCCACATTCCCCAGTATATTAAAGATAATAGGATAAAAATAAACTATAAATAATATATATGCGGATATGCGGATAAATAGGACCTCAACGAATAGAATGAGACAACAGGGGGGGGGGGGGGGGGAGGGCTGTAGCCGAAATTCTGTCCGAACCTTAACGGGGGGGGGGGGGGGGGGGGGGGGGAGGGCTGTAGCCGAAATTCTGTCCGAACCTTAACGGCATTTCATTCCACAGTTTCACAAAGCCCTTCATAATGACATCTTATGCTGTTAAAAAAGTGCATAAGAACACCGTCAGTCATCCATCCCCATCGGAAATGACTGGAAAAGCGGTAAAATCTAAATGAGCCGTGACACGACAAAACAAACAAGGTGTGCCCAGCGAAAACTAAGATTATCCTGGGCATCCGCCCAGTCTGTTCAGTGTCTTCGTTGTCTGCATGGCGGTATCTAGGATCCTTAGCTATCCTCATTAAAAGCGTTCAGTGAAGACTCTGATCTGACTGGGCGGATGCCCAGGCTGATCTGAGTGTTCGCTGGGTGTACATGCCACTTTGTTGGTTTTGTCGTGTCCTGGCTCTAATAATCGAGCCGGCCGTTATCCTCAGAGGCAAATGTACCAAAATCAACTCATTTCCTACCTTAAGCTCATCAAAGGAGATATCCCGACACCCTCGCTCGATATCAATCAATTGATTAGATGGATTTTGGGAACTGTCTTCATAGTCATTTCCATCCTTAGCCTTCAGATAATCTATTTTACGAATAAAATCTCCTAACTTCTGTTTACCTGCAAGAGAGAGAGAGAAATAATACCATTAATTAACGAGGTAGAATGTTTTAGTTTGGATTATGTATCACGATCGTGGCCTTCTTCAGGTATCCACACTCCACTGTGGCTCCAACACAGCTGAAGCTTATTTGGAAATGTACTAGCATACACCCGAGAAAAACCCAAACAGTCATTGGAGAATATCACAAATTCCTGACCATGCTCAAGAAATGGAGACTATAGTGTCTTGGCCTCATCTCAAGGTCGTCTGGCTCAGCAAGGACGATTCTACAAAGCTCAGTGACAGGAAAAAGAAGACGAGGTAGACAGAAGAAAACGCGGGAAGACAATATTAAAAGTGAAAAGGGACAGACCGTATCAGAACAATATGGAAGCCCTGGAGGGACTTCTGACTTCATCACTTCACACTTCAGACTTCATCACTTCAGAGTTCATACTTCATCACTTCGTACTTCACACTTCTGACTTCATGACTTCACACTTCAGACTTCATCACTTCAGAGTTCATACTTCATAACTTCAGAGTTCAGAGTTCAGACTTCAGAGTTCAGACCTCAGAGTTCAGACTTCAGAGTTCAGAGTTCAGACTTCAAACTTCAGAGTTCAGAGTTCAGACTTCATACTTCAGAGTTCATACTTCAGAGTTCAGACTTCAGAGTTCAGACTTCATACTTCAGAGTTCAGACTTCAGACTTCAGAGTTCACACTTCAGAGTTCAGACTTCAAAGTTCACACTTCAGACTTCAGAGTTCAGACTTCAAACTTCATATGAGGGGTGATAAAAAATACGTGGACTTTGCTGTCACGGTGAGCATAATGCAATTATAGTATTTTTCTTATACCGCGAAAAATTAAAAAAAAATATATCTGCGTTATGTGAAATTTTGATGAAATTTCATTAGTATTTTCTTTTATTTTGTTTAAGGTAGGTACTGCTACAGTACAGCGGAGCACCGCATTAATGACGTTGACGTTTTGTCTTTTATAAACACTTCAGTGGTTCTTTTGTTTCTCTGTTTTCGTAAACTGACAGCCTCTTTGCAGATATTTCATAATTATGACCAATTCTAGACACAGCAGCATGCAATACCATTGTTTTGAAGAATTTAATATCATACTCTCCTCATATTTCTATTCTATTCCATTACATCCCATAACCTTACTAGGTTGTTGGGGCACCACAGATTACTTCGAAACAATCCCTTTCCACCTTGTCCTGTGTTAAGCTGCCCTAGCTGAGCTGGCAAAATCCATCCCTGTCCACTCTTTAATATTGTCTTCCCACCTCTTCTTCTGTCTACCTCTTCTTCTTTTTCCCTTCACTGTGCCCTGTAGAATGGTCTTTGCTAAACCTGAAGACCTTGAGACATTCATAAATCCAAGCCAAAATTTTGCTTTCAATATCGTGTCAACGTACACTATATTTGCGGTATATGTCTAAATGCAGGCCTTCAACCCTTTAATCAGTGCCAACATCAGATAAAACTAGCATAAAAGGATCAAATAACATTAAATTTGAACTGAATGTTCTTCAATTCTTCAATTTTCCCCATTTTTTTACAATTATATACAAAAAGTGGATCTGCATAAATACACGGTATAATGTTTGTCGTCATTTCGTTACTCATGTATGGCCCACATAGCATGTTTTAGGCCGCTTATGAAAGCATACCACCTTTTGACGGCAATAATTCCTTGACAGTGAAAGGTGGAAACCATAAACAACATACAAAATATCAAGCAGTTTACTCTACTCCAAATATTAGATATGTCCAAACAATTTGAAATAATAAGGCAAAGTTTTACCGTGCTCCGCAGTAACGTCGTAAGGTTACTATGACGATCCATAAAGACTATTTTCCGAATATTGACCGGTAAAATAAATACATCACTGAATAGATAAAAGGCGAATTTGTATTTACTACAAATTTAATGGGTTTACTATTAGTGATAAAAATTCTACAGCAAAAGTCCACGTATTTTTTATCATCCCTCGTACTTCAGAGTTCATACTTCAGACTTCACACTTCAGACTTCTGACAAAACAAAGTAAAAGCATACTAGAGCCAAAATGGAGAGTCCCGCACCATTCTCACATCCATAAAAAATAAGTGCGAAGTGTGAAGTCCGAAGCCTGAACTCTGAAGTATGAACTCTGAAGTCTGAAGTTTGAAGTCTGAACTCTGAAGTGTGAACTCTGAAGTCTGAACTCTGAAGTCTGAAGTTTGAAGTCTGAACTCTGAAGTCTGAACTCTGAAGTCTGAAGTTTGAAGTCTGAACTCTGAAGTGTGAACTCTGAAGTCTGAACTCTGAAGTCTGAACACTGAGGTCTGAACTCTGAAGTCTGAAGTTTGAAGTCTGGACTCTGAAGTCTGAAGTTTGAAGTCTGAACTCTGAAGTCTGAATTCTGAAGTCTGAACTCTGAAGTTTGAAGTCTGAACTCTGAAGTCTGAACTCTGAAGTCTGAAGTGATGAAGTCTGAACTCTGAAGTCTGAAGTTTGAAGTATGAACTCTGAAGTATGAACTCTGAAGTCTGAAGTTTGAAGTCTGAACTCTGAAGTCTGAACTCTGAAGTCTGAACTCTGAAGTCTGAAGTTTGAAGTATGAACTCTGAAGTCTGAAGTCTGAAGTCTGAAGTTTGAAGTCTGAACTCTGAAGTGTGAACTCTGAAGTCTGAACTCTGAAGTCTGAACACTGAGGTCTGAACTCTGAAGTCTGAAGTTTGAAGTCTGAACTCTGAAGTCTGAAGTTTGAAGTCTGAACTCTGAAGTCTGAACTCTGAAGTCTGAACTCTGAAGTCTGAAGTTTGAAGTCTGAACTCTGAAGTCTGAACTCTGAAGTCTGAAGTGATGAAGTCTGAACTCTGAAGTGATGAAGTCTGAACTCTGAAGTGATGAAGTCAGAATTCCCTCCAGGGCTTCCATAGTAAAAAGGGATGCAGCTGAAAACAGGATTAGATGGAAAGGCAGTATTGCAATCACCTGGGATGCCCTAACGGCCTTGCAAGGTTAACCCCTTTTACTTATGTTATGTTTCATTATTATTATTTTTATTATTCTACTTTTTGTTCATTGTGTTTCGGCCCTAAAGAATATTAAACTTGTATTGGGTGGATCGTTAAGCAAGCTGGGTGAAAGCCGGTGTCCCCGAGGAAAAACTACCAGGCCCCGAGGTTATAAAACTTGAGTACATTCTCAAACTCAAAATAAAGCACACTGATTGGCTGCTTCCGAGCACATGCTCGGAAGTTGCCAATCAGTGTGCTTTATTTTGAGTTTGAGATTATACTCAAGTTTTATAACCTCGAACCCTGACCTTCTGCAAGTAGAACGTGTGGCTTCCACACATGTGATATGGTCTGAATGTGTGCAACTGCAGCTTTTTCTAGAATTGGTAGACATAATAAAGTGCTATTTTAAAGACTTAAAGGTATACTCCCTCATTTTTCACCATCTTTAAAATAATCAATAAGACTAATTTCGTTAGATAATATATAATCATATGTAAATCCATTGTAAAAGTTCAGAAAAAGTGATTCAGTTTGATGCAGTTTTTAATTAAAATAAAGTATCGAGATTGAACATGTAAATGAACACAACCGTCAGCCAATAGGAGATTCGCTACTACGCCTTACGGTCATATGACAATACCTAGGTATTTTTATTCGTGCACACTCTAGTGACGTCAGAACAAATTCTGTCTGTCCAATGAGGCGATTTCGATAGCGGACCGCGATTTTACAAAATTTATTTTATTTCTTGTAATAAAGCTACTTTTCACAAAAATTGCTCCTATTAATTATTGTCAAATGTATAAATGGGCCATTCCGGAGTTACTGTATAAATATTACATGAAAACGTTTTTGTAATAAAAAAACAAGGGTGTAAATCTTTAAAGAGCCGTTAGTTTATTTCTTGTCTGAGCAATGGCACAGTGATGATTCGGGCCGTCGCAGTTGTATACTGTTACGACACATGGCGTTTTTTAACTGGAAGTAAATTTAATCTCTCTAAACGTCAGGGCCCAGTTGTTCAAAACTAACGACGTCGTTAGTTAACGTTTCGTTAAAATTTCAGATGTTAATATCTCAAATACCCCAATATTTTTTGTTGAAAAATGTAAGAAGCTTTTGCACTGCACTGCAAAAGCTTCTCATATTTTTTCAACAAAAATATCAGTATATTTGGTTATAAAATAAAAAAAACACTTAACGAGTTGACATCTTAACGAGCTCGTTAGGCTAACGATGCTTTGAGCAACTGGGTCCTTAACGTCAGGAGGCTTCTAGGTTTTCTATAAATAATCAAGAAGGAGAAGAAGTAGAAGAAAAAGACAAAAAAAAAAAAAAAAAGATTTCGGACAAGTACTGTCTACAAATTACATTTTCTCCATACCAACTTCAAACACGTATCAATAGAGACTTTCAATAAAGTCAATTATTTTAAAGAACATATGACTTAAACAAATATCACGTTCACCTTGACCAGAAAAAAATGTATTTACACAGGGAACAAAATTGTGTGAGTGCTTCGCGTGAAAATGTGCGAACTACATCTGCGCATCTGCAGGAACTGATCCTAGTCTTAATTTCTAACTTTGTAGATACCCCAGGATTCATAGATTGTACGTGCAAAATGGAAAGTTCTGATTAGACTGCGCAGTTTGCAAGCTGATCTGAGTTTTCTTTATTCGCACATGTGATAAGGTACCTACTCACGTGAAGTCAATCATCTATTCAATTATATATCAACATTTTATTTCGAACAAATAGTGTAAGAAATATTTTTACTGTGCTCAACTATCATTTATCAGGGCGAACGTGCAAATCAATTTGAGCCGCGACACGACAAAACCAACAATGTGGTTGTGCGCCGAGCGAAAACTCAGATCAGCCTGTACAGCCGCCCATTTTCATCAGACCCTTCGCTAAGTGCTCAAAAGGTATCTAAGGGTCTTAGCTACCTCCATGCGGACAGTGAAGACTCTGATCAGACTGGGCGGCTGCCCAGGCTGATCTGAGTCTGTGCTGGGCGCACAACCACATTGTTGGTTTTGTCGTGTCGCGGCTCAATTATTTTATTCCATTCTGGAAAGACTATCGACGTAATTGGCTACAATAATGTTTAAGTGCCTACAAGGCATTAAAACAACAACAGCAATAACAATAATAATTATAATAATAATAAAAAATAGAAAAAGAAAAGAAAAAAGGAAAGGAAAAAGACATTTTCGATTGCTGGCGATGTATCTATTTTCGATAAATACCATTAAAAGTTTACTCTTTTGATAATAATAACAAAAACGATTTGATGAAATAGTTCATGCAATACCTCCGACATGGGCTAACTATACATTTGAAATAGAGTTTAGAAGATAATATTTGATAAAAATGACTTTAAATAAAAAATAAGATAAATTTTAAACGATCGCGGACAGTGCGCGAAATCGCATTATTGGACACTAGTAATTTATTCATACGTCACAATCACGTGCACGAATAGGAAAAATAACTGTACATGATCACATGACACACGTGGTAAAAATCGATATTCTTACAGGCCACGAGGAAATAGGTCATTAGCATTTTAATTTTAAGATTATTTTTCATTCTTCATTTACATGCATTTTCTCAAAACTTGTACGGTTGATTATGAGCCTATTTCATATTGTCTAACGAAATTTTGTTAAAATATTTGTTTCTGAAAACATGAAATAAACGAGGGAGACAATCTTTAAAAGTCAGCCAACTCTGTGACAAAAATACGATGCCAACAAATGTTTTAATTTGTGAAAGACTTCCCATAGCATATGGCAATAGGGGCATTGAGGATTAGAGGCCCACTGTATCGGGGGCAGTGCATGTGAAAGACGGGAGCTCATTCCTTTCCCTTTGCTCCTTTATCCTTCCCCGATTCGAAAGAGGTACCAATTTACTGCTGGGTTGACAGGCAGAGTTTTCCAGTCGCCGGCTGGCCGAACCTGGATTCGAACCTGCGTCCTTCTGGACCATAGCCGAGCGTCTCTAACCTCTCTATCATCAAATGGAAAGGCCTTGGAACAGAGTAATTAGGGTAAAGTCGGGTAAATTCGGACAGCGGGTAAATTCGGACAGTGATATTGTTTCCTTTATATGTCAGTTGTTTGGAATTAAAACAAAATTAACTGGGCAAACATTGAAAGTCCTGATGAGCCGTCTCATCTGGATTTTCACTTTTTGCAATGGTATGCCCGAATTTACCCGCTGTCCGAAGTTACCCGACTCAACCCAACAGATGTTCTAAAACATCAAACAACCCTAACACTGGAAGTGGGTCTGTTCAAACTGACATTAAAGTGTTAATAATCAATACATGATTTTTGTAAAAACTGGCTTTACCGATATCGGTTTCAAGGTTATCAGCTAGATAATGTACTCAAACGATTTAAAATCTTCAAAATGTCAATTATTGTTGAGACACATGTGTAATAAAACCGTAAAGATTTCCCACAGCCTATTGGCAGTAGAGACATGGTGGTCAGAGGCCCATTGTATCTTGGGCACAGTATATGAAAGGCGGAGCCCATCCCTCTCTTTCGCTGCCTTATCCTTCCCTGATTCGGAAAAATACCCATTTACAGCTGGGTGTACAGAGAGAGTTATCGAGTCGCCGGACAGCCCAATCCGGATTCGAACCTGCGACATTCAGCACCATAACCAAGCGATGGTAATCTTCATTAAGGTCGTCAGGTCAATTCGGACAGCAGGTAAATTCTTTCAGTGACATTGTTTCCTTTATATGTCAGTTGTTAGGAATTAAAAACAAAATTAACTGGGCAAACAGTAAAAATCCTGATGAGAGGTCTCATCTGGATTTTCAATGTCTGCAATGGTAGGTCCGAACTTATCAGCTGTCCGAAGTTACCAGACTCGACCCTTATGCATTTTATAGTTTGTTATGACACTATATTATATATGAATATAGATTTTATTACAAATTGTCGTGAGCTGTATTTGAAAGGAAAAAAAAAAAAAATAAAACAGCACTTACCCATCTTGATGTCTCCGGGTATTTTCAAATTTCCTTCATACACATTTTATGAGAAATTTTGGACTTGTAGGCCAGTCCAATATATATAGATGCCACGTGCGTGCTGACAGTGCACTTTAAGAGTCAAACCTATGTAATTTTGTTGCAAAAATGTCTAATAATAAATTGTAGTATAACAAAAGAATAATCAATATTATGGAATAGGAGTGTTGTACAGGTATGAGCCACAATAATCTTTCGAAGGATTTCGGATTCTCGGGTATAAGGATTAGAAGTATGCTTCTAAGTATTCTTGATACTAATCAGTCTTTGACTCGACTGCCCAATTAAATGATTAAGAAATTACAGTATGCTTTTCTCTGGTTTCGTCACCAGATATTGTCAGGGTCACTGACGAGGCTTTATTAGCCGAAACTACGTAGTCTGGTGACCCTGGTCTATGTTCCTTCTTCTGAATGCATTCTCCGCTCTTGAAGGAACTTTTGAGATTTTAATTTGTCAAGATGACGTTATTTTCTCAGAAAGGGCATCGGTAAATTTTCACGATCGATAAACGATTTTGTTGATCGGCAAGTCACCATCCATTGGTAATGGAAATATAAGACATTATAATAAATCTATTTAGTGAGTCTGCTTATAATGTTTTCTTTCTTCTTTTTCCGTGTTCGTTTCAAAAACTTCCTTTAATTTTAAACATTTTAATATATTTTAAAAAATCTGCATAATATTTACTGCGGTCAGTTTTAAGTTTAAGTTTACCTACAAAATGCATAAACTATTGAGTAAATCGTGGCTTTAGTACTACGTAAATCAACTTTCCCTCTAAATATTCCCTTTTTTGCATGAAATGTCCACTTGACCGTGGTCATTCTGGGAACACACACGCACACACACAGAGAGAGAGAGAGAGAGAGAGAGAGAGAGAGAGAGAGAGAGAGAGAGAGAGAGATCCGATGCTGTAAGTTCCATTCAAATAGAAAAGGATATACAGTCAACTCTCGATATCTTGAATGCTGATATCTCAAAGTAATTTTTATATCAAAGACAACAGATTCGACACAATGCCTACTTTAATTAACAAACCAACTCCCGTTATCTCAAACTACTGATATCTTAAAGTAAATATTCTGGGACTAGAAAACTTACTTTGACTACTGATGTCTGATAGTAAATTTTCTGGGACTTTGAGATATCAATAGTTTTGTATAAATTTCGACTTTGAGATATCGAGAGTGGAATGAAGTGTGTGTTCGATTCCTGCTGGAGGAAGAAATATTTCAATCGTTAAGCCATTGCATTCTGGGTATTTTTGTCGTCTGCTGAAATTGTCGTCTGCATCAAAAATCAAGAATATTTTGACAATATTGGTATAACTAACTCTTGTAGAAATGATGTCCGGGCAGCAAACGGTTTGGATCTCAGATCAGGCCCCACGTTTGTGGGGCCTGATCTAGATCAAAAGTTGGGCCTGATCTAGATCCAAACTGTTTGACCAGATACCCCTAAAGAGGTACCCCGAATGGAATGGGTTAATGGGACTCCATTGCAAACAGTCTCCCCGTACATCATCTATAGTGTAGTTTATATTTTATTTTCTTCCTTTGAAATCAGAGGTTATATTCCGGGAAATCTGAAAATTTAGATTGGTTCAATTTCTTATTCTAGATGAGCGTCGTTTATATTATTTGGTCCCTTTTTCATACTAATCAGTCATTGAATGTAGCTTCTTCTGAATGTGTTTTCTGCTCTTGAAGGAACTCTTTAAGATTTTAATTTTACCTCACTGCAGCTAGTATTGTGCCGTGCGGCGGCCGTAAAACGTCTCCCAGTACATCATGTTTAGTGCAGATTATATTTTATTTTCGTCCTTTGAGTTCAGAGGTTATATCCCGAGAAATCTAAAACATTAGATTGGTTCAGTTTCTTATTCTAGATCAGCGTCGTTTATTTGGTCCCTTTTTGATACTAATCAGTCATTGAATCGACTGCCCTATAAAAATTAAGAAATTACAGTATGCTTTTCTCTGGTTTCGTCACCAGATATTGTCAGGGTCACTGATGAGGCTTTATTAGCCGAAACGACGTAGTCTGGCCCATGTAACTTCTTCTGAATGTGTTCTCTGCTCTTGAAGCAACTCTTTAAGATTTTAATTTTACTTCACTGCAGCTAATGTTATGCCGTGTGGCGGCCGTAAAACGTTTCGCCGTAGATCATCTATAGTGCAGGGTCACTGATGAAGTTTTATTAGCTGAAACTACGTAGTCTGGCCCATTGAAACGTAGTTGAAAAGGACGTAAAGTCACAAGTCATCTATCCATCATCCTCAGAAAGGATAAAGGTGAAGCGAAGAGATCCTGTGAAACTGCGTGAAAGCATTATCAGAGCTCAAGTATCAGCAGCGGAGCTTTAGTCCTCTACTGAACAAAGAATGTACTAATCAGCCAACATAAAACGGAAACACAAAACGCACTACATTGCAAGAACTTGAATAAGTTTAATCTGTAAATTTTATTTTATATAAACAGCGACATCAAAAGTATTCATTGTTTTTGTTCACATCATTTCGCTTATAATGCAATCACATGCAGTGGTGTACGTTTTCTTGCGTGTGATCAGTGAATATTGTTAGGAGCATCATTCTGGCATTGTTAGCATATATAATAATAATAATGATTATAATAATAATTATTATCATTACTATTATTAGATCTATTATAATTTCAGGAAAAGGCTTGGCAGACAATAGTGAGATGACTCGTTACTGATTAAAGTAATGACATACACTACTTGGGAGGGTGGGTCGTGGGGCACCGATAGCGATATGCACTGTACGTTCTTCTTATCTTTCAACCCTTATTACTTGAATCAACTTCTTAGTTTTCTATTTTTTTTTTACTTATGAGATTATGTATGGTGGCTGGTTTGTGTCATTTCGTCTTTTCGCCGCGAAAAGACGCCACGCGAAAAGACGAAAAGACGCCATGCGAAAAGATGAAAAGACGAAGAAAAAAAAAAACAAAAAAAAAAACGCCACGCGAAAAGACGAAATAACGCCATGCGAAAAGACGAAAAGACGAAACCCGCCACGCGAAAAGACGAAATTTCAGCGCGAAAAGACGAAAAAACGCCATGCGAAAAGACGCCATTCGAAACTCTTATTTTGTCGTCTTTTCGCGTGGCGTCTTTTCGTCTTTTCGCCTGGCGTCTTTTTGTCTTTTCGCGTGGCGTTATTACGTCTTTTCGCATGGCACCTTTTCGTCTGTCGCCGCGAAAAGACGAAATAACGCCATGCGAAAAGACGAAATAACGCGCTGAAATTTCGTCTTTTCGCGTGGCGGGTTTCGTCTTTTCGTCTTTTCGCATGGCGTTATTTCGTCTTTTCGCATGGCTTTTTTCGTCTTTTCGCATGGCGTCTTATCGTCTTTTTGCATGGCGTCTTTTCGCGGCGACAAGACGAAAAATGATATACCTAAACGTCATGTTGTGTATATTATATGTTGTTGTATCGTTTGCGAGGAAATGGACTCTATAAGCTAAGAGCTTCCGTTCAGATCCTGTTTGTTTATTGTATAATTATTTACATGTATATTTTTAAAAAGAATAGATATTGTTTAAACCAAGATTAATCTTCAAAGCGGCCGAAACGAAAATAAGAATAACCGAATTGGAAATTACTAAACAGAGGACCCCCCCCCCCTCCCCAGTCTTTATTGGTTTTATGGCCCCGTTATGTCATTACCTGTACGAGACAGGACATTTCCTTTGATAAGACAAAAGTTTTACTGGACTGTTGCATAATAGTTTTATGACACCCAATAAACAAGAATATTTGTCTTAAATTCACTGAGCTACCAGGGCTCCAGATAAATTAGAAACTGACTATATGAATGGTACTAAAACTTGTTATCTGACAGTAAAATAAACTGAAATTTTGTGTAGCGATGAAGAAAGATGGAATACCGTTAATGTATAAGAAATGGTTGCTCTGAAAAAACAATAACTAAAAATTACCTACCGTATTGATCCTATTAAACACCCCGGGGCGTTGTATTTGACGAAGGGGGGGGGGGGGAAGGGGGGGGGGGCGTGTTTTGACTCTAAAGTGTTGTACATCAGTCACAGCAAAGTACGTCTAATAAAAAGTAATAATGTGAAAGGGTATACTTGCAGAAAAAGAAACTCTACTATTTTTCCTTCCCTTTCAGTAGGGGGTCAACTCTGAAAAGAAAGAACTTGTTCCCTTAGGAGCAAATTCTTTCCTTTGAAAGTAGACCCTATGTCAGAGAGGTATCTTATCAAGAGAAGCGAACGGGAATTTGTGAAAGGTAATGATAATATTATTTTCAGAAAAGATGCAGGGGAGTTATTAAAATAGGGGCGTTTATTATGATTCATACTGTAGGTAAATTATTGTATGCGTACAAAATTCCCGAATCAGGCTAAATTCCAGAGTACGGCTATTTGTACATATTACTCAAATGGCGTAGATGAAGCAAATGTGAATAGATAAACCCAGGAACAAGAGTATTAGAATTATTTTTAATGAATACTTAAAGAGTGATGCAATGGCTCCGGCTTTGGATCGCACCGAGACCTAACATTTGAGCCGCGACACCAGAAAACCAACGAAGTGGTTGTACGCCTAGCGCAGACTCAGATCAGCCCGGGGCCTCTGCCAAGTCTGATCAGAGTCTTCGCTGACCGTATGGAGGTAGCTAAAGCCCTAAGCTACCCTTTAAGCGCTTAGCGAAGATTCTGATCCGACTTTGTTGGTTTTCTCGTGTCACGGCTCATTTGTTTTCATGATAGTTTACTGATGATTTTATATGTTAAACAATATAATGCCTCACTTATAAGTCAGGAGGCCTCACGTAGTATAAACACCAACTTTTTTTAAAGTAGCATTAGAAGGGACTGTGAGGCGTAAAGAACTAGTTATTGTCAGAGTCACTGATGAGGCTTGAGTAGCCGAAACTTCGAAGTATATGACCCATGTTCCTTCTTCTGACTGTGTTCTCTGCTTTTGGAGGAAATCTCAAAGATTTTAGTTGGACTTCACCGCAGCTGGTGCTGTGCCGTGTGGTGGCCGTAAAACGTCTCCTCGTACTTCATCCATTGTACAGATTATGTTTTATTTTCCCTTTGAAACCAGATTATATACTCTAAGCTATCAGAAATTTTAATTGGTCTAGATTCCTTTTCCAGTTCAACGCGTTCTATTCATTTGGGCGGGGGTGGTCGGGTGGTGCGATGGTGATGCGTGTAATTTCCAGTGCCGAGGCATCTTACTGATTTGGAACATTGTAGGGCAAGGGTCTACTGTGCTTGCAGTAGGTGCAGGTGGGGTATGTTTGGACATTTTTTCTCTCGCCTATCATTTCTCTTTCTTTTCTCCCTCTCTTGGAGACGGCCCGATATAGACTGAAATACTGTCTCAAAGGGCCGTTAAACCCAAAACAATCAATCAATCAATCTCATTTGGGTTATTTTTGATACTGATCACCTTTGAACCGACTGCCTTGTTAAAACTGAGAAATTACAGCATGCTTTTCACTGTTATTGTCAGTGTCGCTGGTTAGGCCTGAATAGCCAAAAGATCGAAGTATGGTCCATGTTCCTTCTTTTGAATGTATTCTCTGCTCTTGAAGAAACTCTTTAAGGTTCTAGTTTAAATATAACAGAAATCCCATATATGCCGGTCTCAAAACAAAAAGGGAATAAAGTATATGAGCCGCGACCCAAGAAAACGAAAAAAGTGGTTGTGCACCCAGCACAGACTCAGATCAGCCTGGGCATCCGCCAAATTCGATCAGAGTCTTTGCTTTGCGCTTAAAGGGTAGCTAACGGTCTAGGGTAGCTCTATCCGGACAGGGAAGATTCTGATCCGACTGGGCGGATGCCCAGGCTGATCTGAGTCTGCGCTGGGCGCAAAACCACTTTGTGGGTTTTCTTATGTCGCGGCTCATATACATAAAGTTGACAAAAGGAACGCATGGTAAACCGAAAGAAACAGTACTTTTCCAGACAGGTGGTCATTCAGCTACCTTTAGTCACTCAAAAGATAAACGAACACACAGACACCTACAGCAAGAACAGGTAACAGTAAAGAAACACACTAGAATTGCCGCCTTGGAACCATCAGTAATAAATTACTGGATGTGTGTGCTAAACTACTCTCTTGTTGAGGCACTCCAGCAAGTGGTTTTTCGAAGTTTATACTTAAAGGATAAAGAAACAGCAAATTCCACTTACATGGTTCAATTTACTACCATTTCTCGTAGCCAGATTTGTCCAGTAGAGTTTTTGAACTTCATTGGCATGCTCTGAAGCTTGGAAAGTAATCTCTTGCAATGTATTTTTTTCCAGTTTCAAAATGGCGGCCTCAAGATAACCATTATTGCTGTAGGGGTGGCATGTTTCAAGCACATTCTTGAAAAATAACCATTTCATATAAAATAAACATGAAATCAGTTCAGAAGAATTTATTCTTATATTTTATAGCAGTTATTTTCATAAGTAATATCTTTTTGGAAAACAAAAAGATGCATAAGTGTAGCTTACACTGCAAGCAACCCTTTGCTGAAATGATCATATTCCAAAACAGATCAGGTGATTAGTGACGACATCATTTCTGTTGTAATGTCATAATGGGTTGTTCTCAGCTTCATTAAAATTAAAATGAACCTCATCAAAGGCTGGAAACCAGAAGGAATATTTTTAGTATTGGAAAACCCACCTCCAAACAAAAAATGATAAAAATAGACAAAAGAGGTCATGCAATATGCTGCAAGTCAGTATTTAGCTACGAGAAATGGTTTTGGGTATGTTAAACCTAAAATTTTGATATTTAAGCATCTGTAAAGAAAAAAGTTCCACTTAAAACCACTTGCTGGAGTGCCTCAACAAGAGAGTAGTTAAACTTTCGCCCTGTTTTTGCAATGGTTCGAAACAGTTAGTTAGCTGTTAGATCCGCGTGAATAATTCCAAACGCACCAATGGATCACTTAGTTAGCTATTAGGTTCGCATGAAGGATTCCTAACGCACCAATGAATCCCCAGAGTACAGCTACTCGTATATATTACTAAGATGCCATAGATAAAGCATAGGAGAATAAATAAACCCAGAAGCAAGTGTGTTAAAAAATTCTATTAAATATTGGTTGAAACAATATTTATTCATTAAAGGTAACATGTTATGAACAGCATTTAACACAATTGCAATGACAGGATTTGAAAACAAGCTAAAAGTTTATATCAATCATCTCCTGAGCAAATAATGAGCAAAGTGAATATTGAATATTAAAAGAGTAATGCAGTGGCCCTCGTACATTCCAACACAATCCTAAAATTCTGGATCTAGATCTTTGAGATTGTCCTGGAAGAGAAAACCCTCGTCTTATAACTGAATAAATACGGTATTCTTTTCATGGTACCATTAGAAGGCTGAGCTTATGATACTTCCCGGATATTTTCTTTTCTGCTTTACTTTAGAAATCAGAGAGGTTTAAAAGTAGCTCTAATTTCATTACTGGCCGTCCCAAGGCGGCACTTCTGTTTTGGTTCTTCTTGGTTGTTTTATGTGTCGTTTTCTGTTATGTCTGTTATTGATATATTACTATCACGTTCGACAATAATTTCTTTCCATAAACTCCAACTGTACCGAAGTATTCCCCGAGATACTCGGAGATATGTATTAAACATATTTCCGAGTACCCCCGAGGAAAACCTGGGTTTACATAATGAATTATACCGAACGTGGCCAAATTGTATCTGTTGTCGCATATGTGTTGTTTCTATGTGCTCTTAACTGTTTTACGATTCTTCATTTTTTCCAGGATTTTAAGGGGCGAGAAGCGGGCCGTTCTGTGTGCTAGTGGTCTCTCCTGGATAACTTTAAGTTGATCGTGGGAATGCAAATGGGTGTATTGCTACGGCTGGGGCTCGCAATGTAGCCAGAAGCCAGCAACAACGATAATGGTTCTTTGTAAATAATGGAAGAATAACTAGAAAGTATACAGAAAGTATACATTGTACATGCATTTAATATCAAATAAAAATTACGAAAACGTAAGAAAGTTATAAAGGTTAAGTTCCATTCACTGAAAAGGGATCACTAAGATCAACATTTAAGTCAGTTTAAACTCAGCTCTTTATATAACATAGAATAGAAGTGACATTAACAAAAAAAGAAGAAGAAAAAAAAACAAGAACAAAAACAAACAGACAACAACAACAAAAAAAAAAAAAAAAAAAAAAAAAAAAAAAGACAAGTATAATCACACATGACGCAAACAAAGAGAGTGAACACATTTCTAAGCTACAGTCTGTTTCAACTATCCTGTGTTTGTTTATAGAGAGAAACTACTCACCAGTAAATTAATGTCACAGGGTAATCAAAGTCAGCTCTTAAAAAGTTCTAAGGGATACACCATGACCTCGTTGATCCTGAAATGTGGCCGTCTCTCTATTTATTTCCGACTTGATGGCCGAGGCCGAAACATACTATAACTTTCAGTCACCGAATTTTTACCTGATCACACTTCCTTTTGGGGGCCTTTGTCTGTGTGTCTATATATTTCGGAAATATCACTTTTTATGGTTTATGAGTTAGGACTTGTAATTTCCGAACCTTGACTGTGCGTAAATAAATAATAATTATTCTGTGGCTAACCCGTTTTGTAGTGAATGAGTACACTTCCAGGGGCAGCAACTATGTCATTCATATCTCGTCTTCCTTCACAATGAGGATCAACTCTTAAAGGAAAATAATTTACTCCCCTGAGATATTTTCTACTAAGACCCGTTTTGGGAGGACACTGTTGTCCAAAAAGACAACAGGAAGTCAAAATAAGTTTTTACCTACTGTAAGTAAGTATTTAACTTTTGCACAAACAACAAATCATAAAAAAAGAACAGTGATCAGATCTACTGTCACGTTCGGCATTATCACTTGGATAAACCCAAGCAACACACAGGTATTCACCGGGCTACTTGAACATATGTATACATACAAACCTTCGAGTAACCCAAGGAATACGTTAGTATTGCTCGGATCTACCCAAGTAATTATGCCGAATGTGCCCACTAAATATCAGCCAAGTAAAGGGTTTTGTTTTAAATAACGATGGCACAACGAATAATTAAGTGAAAATTGTTGATCATAACAGAAAAAAATTCATGAATCCAGTTTGTCTATCTTTAAACATAAAAATGTCTTCTAAGATAGACCAAACAAAAATGACTCCTGGATAAATAGTTATCTATCTTATTTCTAAACCAGGGTTACAGCTATTTTAATAGAAGTAAAATGATTAAGTTTGTCTGTCGATGTATTTAACATGTTTTCACAAAATAATGCATGATTTGGACTTTTTCTCGGGTGTCTTTTTTTGATCGTTGCTGTTATTCTTCTGTTCTACTGATCTACCAGTCTGCTGCAATTTCGGGATGCTACCTTCTGATTTTCTCTCAGCTGCTTTCTCCTTTTCTACTTGATTAGAGTTAGTACTCGCGTTCGGTGTTCTAACATAATTGATTTTTGATTCTATTTCAATTTTATTGACATTATCTCTGTGAGCGTTGCCAAGCTGGTCATCAGCGTTATTTTCTTCTGGGTCATAGATTATAGTTTCCTTGCTATTTGTGACTGGATCAGATTTAGCCGTACCTGTAGCAGTTGTATTTCCTAATGCGTGAACGGTAGCTGTTTCGGTTTTAATATTTTTACTCGCTAACGATGACTTTGCCTGAGGTTTCGTCCTGGGTAATATATCATTTGCTTCATCTTCGTCTGCAGTACCAAAGTTACCTTTCTTCGTACTTTCATTATCATTACCTGCAGTAGTATCCCGATCACTGGTTTTATTGTTAGTTAACGATTTTAATTGATCAGTTCTGCCATTCATTGATTCAGGCACAGGAACATACTGACTAAGTTTCCTGGTAAGTTCATCAAACTTCTCTCCCTTCCAAGTTATTTGGAAGTTCTCATCCCGGTAGCAATTGATGAATAATAATTCAGTAAACACCATACTCATTGGACCATCAGGTGGCCATTTTATCTGTTCTAGCAAAATGGGAATTATAGGTTTCTTCAGAGCGTCTGCAAGACTTATCTCTCTTCTACAGTTAGCAGACAGAGAGTACTTCTGCGTCACACATGATATCACAGCTTTACAACCTCTCATACCCCTATCAATTTTATTATACAATGAGTCTCCACCACCCATCTGGTATATATCCATCCAAACCGAATAGCCCAATGATGTAAGGCGTTTATACAAGGCCATGATCTGTGGTTGTTTACCCCACTGGTAGGACAGAAACACAAGCGGGGATTCGTCAGATTTTATCATCTGCAAAGAGAAAGGTATGCTGTAAAGAGTAGATAACGTCTTCCTCAAACCGTCATATTGTGGAAAAAGTGATGAGACAAAATGTTTAATTTCTACTTTCAATTTGATTTGTCAACTTAAGTTTTACATTTTGACGTTTATCAGGTGATGAAGCTACTGAAAGAGGCTAAAATTCCATGAAGCGAGAAGCGCTTAATGAGCCCCCAAGAGGTGCAATCACTTGCTTCATCAATCGATGAATTCCGAAAAGTACGATTTCTGTACGCTCTTGATCAATCACAATGCGCTAAATTAGCAGTAGAAACCAGAGCTGGAATTATGATGTTTTAATATTAATTGCAATTAAGATCTACAATTAGTAAGCTTATTGCAACCATTCTAATATATGAACCGGTCAATCTTATTTTTTGTATATTCTTTACAAAACTGCGAATGTATCGTAAAACAGGGATAACCGACATAGATATTAGTAGGAACTCTTTGCATGTTCTTAGCATGATCACATATAAAAGAACTATGCATAAACCTGAGACTTGTTTTCCTTCTGGTTCTGAGAGGCTGCCTGTTTTCTGCCTTTAGTTTTATCCACTACTATATCTTCTATCATTGGCGCCCACCAGTTGACGTATTCTATGAACATAAAAAGGATGTTCAAGTATGGCTGTACAAACAAAATCCTACCTTTTCTAGCACAAACACATAAATAAAGCATTAGACTTGTGACCGCAATGGTATTTTAAATCAATGTTTTACTTATTGTTTATCACATGACGTCGCTTCTGAGAGTGTAATAAAGCCATGCATTAAAAAACGATAATCCACTAGTGGATTAAATATGCAAATTACGTCGTAGCGTTATGCGTTGACGTCCATTAAACGTCGCGTTTTCTACTGGCAAAAACGTGACGTTTTAGTGCAAAATCTGCTAATAAAATATGATTTTAGCGTCATATGATAAACAGAATCTTGCATTCGTGCTCCTGTATTATTGAATTGATTAAACTCGTTGGGAAAACCGATAAGATGCTCGGCACAGCCTCGCATGTTATCTTTTTCCCCAACTCGTTTAATAAATTCAATAATACATGAGCACTCATGTAAGATCCTCTATATACCCAACACCGACACAGAGAAACAAATAAGAAGCTATTTAACTCCATATGTGAACTGGCATTTCTACTGATCTTACAGCCCTGCTTACCTCTAAAAAGTTAGATCATTTGGAAACAAAGAGTGCATAAAAAGGTCTGTCGGACACAACAATAAACTAAATATTGAAAACAGTTTAAATGTCAGCAAATAATATACGGGTGATTATATCGTCCTTACTCACCTTTCTTTACCATCTTTTGATCAGGAACAACATATAAGTTAAGTTGCATAAGTAATTCTTGAAACTTTGGTATTGGCCAATATCTTCGGTCGCTGTCTTTTGTTTCTTCACCATCTCTTTGAAAGAACCGTATAAACAAGTTTTCGCTAAATATGGGTCCCATAGATCCTTCTGGAGGCCAGTCCATTTTAGCCATAAGCAATGGTATGATTGGCTTGTTTAGATTTACGGACAGGTTCACCTGAAGATTGAACAGTTAGAGTCAATTCTAATGCACTTCCGAATGTAACGCGACTCGTGATTGGATAATGTCAAAAATTTGCGACAGTATATCCTGTAATAACCTGTCGGAAACCTGACATCATCATGAAACGTCACTTCTCATTGGCTAATTTCTGGTTGCTGAGAGCGCTAGCAATGGATGCAAAAACCGTACACTTTGAACGGTGAAAATGTGAGAAAAGTGCATTAGAATAGGGATAACTGTTTCCAAAATTGTCATTTTGGGGGATAAATTGTCGGCGTATAAAACCCATTTCGACCGTAAAACCAATGAGTTATCTCCTCAAATGACAATTTTGAATACAACTATCCTGTAAATATATTATTGATACAGAATACCAAACATTTCAACTGAAAGCGTTATAAATTTGTATTAGGAAAATAAATTTTTCATAACGTATTTATAACTATTTTTACCACGTCAAAGGTTCAGTTAAAGGACTTTAAGCTTCCCTGACATTCCCTTAGATACATTATGATAGTACAGTCGCCTCTAGATATCTCAGAATTGAAGTTCATCCCAAACAACTGATGTCTCAAAGTAAATTTTCTGAAACCAGAAAATTTACTTTGAGACATGAGTAGGTTGAGATAACAGGAGTTGAAATGTAAATAAAAATAGGGAATGTGTCCAAACTGTATTCTTAGATGTAAAAAGTACTTTGAGATATCAGTGTTCGAGATATCGGGAGCTGACTGTTCGCATTTTATAATAGGCAGGTGATACTCCTCTTGAGCATCTGATAGTACCTGAGGGCAGTTCTATGTAGGGGCACAGGATTGCTTGCCTTAAGATTTTTGATTTGTCAAAGAATCAGAGATTTATTAGTTCGGACTTAGTAAACTGACTACCTTTACATAAATGAATGCATACACAACATGTTATAACATCTTACTGCAGCAAGATTGTAAGCACACACAGACAAACACATACAGTACCAATAATATACTTAGATATTTATCAAAACTTTGTTACAAATGCAATATTTACCCCCTAAACTTCCGCACAAACCCTGAGTACTAGTCTGTATATTAAGATGTGACAACTTTTTGAAATAAAAATCGTTTAAACAAACAATCAATACTGTTGGTTTGGCAGAGAATTTGTTTGCGAAAATATGTTATATAAAGGCTGATCTTCATCGTATCTGTATACGAGTATTACCTCTCTGTTACAGTTCGGGGACTTGGCGTATTTCTCCGTCACACAACATATCACAACTTTAGCCCCTCTAATCCCATTATCAATCTTAGCAAACAGTTTGTCTCCTCCTCCCATCTGACCCACGTCCAGCCAACATTCGTATCCCGCCATGTTGAGGTGCTGTTTTAAAAGTTTCACCTCATTTTGGAAACCCCACTGGTAGCTTATAAACACTGGGGGTGGACTTGGGTACTCGAATTCTTCATCTACAACAACTCCCTCTTAAAGAGACAGAAATAAACAGGTTTAACCATACACAAAATAGTACTTAAATGAAGTTAAATGTGAAAGGAGCCTGAATTATATCTGGTATTCAATAGTTGTTTAAAGCCTGTATTAGAAATAGATCTATCTCGGTGCTTTTAGGAAAATCAGAAAAAATGTCGAGAAGGCTCGAATTTTTACACACAGTGCAACTGATATCGAGTGTATTTTTGAAATATACGAGCACCAACTCTTTCTGCTTATATGTAGTAACCGTGTGAAGCTAGATGGATACAATTTACTATACCCATAGTGACAACAGTGGCGTTGCAGGTATCATATTGACAAGCAGTTGGAGAGCAAGTACTCGGGAACGGTTACGCCTGTCACATGCTATCCGCAAAGCAAAGCAGAAAAAATATAGGAAAAGAATAAAACCACACATGACGAAACCAAGATAGGTGGCCACAGCCACTGTGCTGTCTCAGCATAACCAACTACATGTAACTATTGAAGATTACTAAAAAGTCGACAAAACTCTGTTACATCTGTTCGCATTTTGAACATCTTTTTATAGACTTTGCAGGGAAAAATAAGGATTTTATGACTCCTTTATACATGTATTTTGATGTCAACATATTTGCTTAAATCTGCAAGTGACATCCTGGCATGTCTTCGAAAGCTACGCTGTGCCAATAATTCATAAGAATGTCAGCAGGACCTACAGTGCCATGTAAATGTACAGTTTTCCTGAAATACCATTGTTGAACACACAGGCTAACACTTGTAGTTTTGTAGGAAATCATTAAGCGGGTAACGCGGATAAAATGTAAATGAAATTAAAATCGTAAATAGTTCCTTCAAGAGCAGAGAATACATTAAGAAAAAGGAACATGGGCCAGCCTACGTAGTTTCGGCTAATAAAACCTCATCTGTGACCCTGAAAATATCTGGTGACGAAACCAAAGAAATGCATGCTGTAATTTCTAATTTTAATTGGGCAGTCGAGTCAAAGACAGATTATGATTAGTATCAAAAGAGTCCAAATAATATAAAAGACGATGATCTAGAATAGGAGTCTAAACCAATCTAAAATTTCAGATTTCTCAGAATATATCCTCTGATCTCAAAGGACGAAATTAAATATAATTTGCACTATGGGTGATGAACGGGGAGACGTTTTACGGCCGCCCCACGGCACAACACCAGCTGCAGTGAAGTAAAATGAAAATCGTAAAAAGTTCCAATAGATTTAAGTCCAATTGGTTTTGGCAGCACATGCATGTATAGTATTTGACACCAACACAGCCAGGTCCAGGATAGTATTTGCAGAAAAAGTAATAGTATCTATTAAAATAGTCAAACTCGTGCCGTATTTTGGATGCCACAATAAAAGATGTATTTTTCAAGTTGTTTTCTTTCAAACTGTTACTAGTCAGAATGAACTGAATGATAGATAAGCTCTAAAATGCATACCTGCTGCCTTCATGGCATTCTCAACAATCGCCACCCCATCCATTCTGTTCATCTCAGTTAAAGCCGTCAGTACACCGAAGGAGGCCTCACTGGTCTTATGAGTGGCGTACCACTCACTCAGTAACGCCATACAAGGATCGTGTTGAGTTGCCCAGCCTCTTATATCATCATTGCTGTAACCAAGGCGACTAGCTAAAAGTCTCCAGTCATTCTCCGCTGTAGCATTCAATAGTTTGGTAAGGTCGCGAGACCACTTTGGTGCATTGGACATTGTCTGAAAAGAAATTTAACTACATGTATTTATTTGAAAGCATAGCCATATTACCAGAGCTTAGGAACACTGATCATTCTGCGAAACTGCCGTATGCAAAACGACATATTTTATACGTTTTTGTTCTTTTCCACACTGATTTACAGTCGTTTAGTTAACAATGGAAAACTGACATCTGATCGTAACTAAACAAGGCATCGCAGGCGATACAAATCCCCTCGCACAAGACTAGTTGCTCGAGATATTGTCATACCCTACATTTGTGTGAAGTTATTTTAAAATCCATGGAGAAATGTAGGCGCTAGAGCAATGACAAAGTTTTTTTAAAAAATAGCTACAGTGACCTTGACCTTAAACACAGCACCCTGAAAGTCGAACTTGCTCGAGATATTGTCATGCCCTACATTTGTGTGAAGTTATTTCAAAATCTATTGAGAAATGTAGGCGCTCGAGCGTTGTCAAAATTTTTCTAAAGTAACCTTGACCTTGGGCGCAGCACCCTGAAAGTCGAACTTGCTCAAGATATTGTCATGCCCTACATTTGTGTGAAGTTATTTCAAAATACATTGAGAAATGTAGGCGCTAGAGCTTTGTCAAAGTTTTTCTAAAAAATAGCCACAGTGACCTTGACCTTGGGTGCAGCACCCTGAAAGTCGAACTTGCTCAAGATATTGTCATGCCCTACATTTGTGTGAAGTTATTTCAAAATCCATTGAGAAATGTAGGCGCTAGAGCGTTGTCAATGTTTTTCTAAAAAATAGCCACAGTGACCTTGACCTTGGGCGCAGCACCCTGAAAGTCGAACTTGCTCAAGATATTGTCATGCCCTACATTTGTGTGAAGTTATTTCAAAATCCATTGAGAAATGTAGGCGCTAGAGCGTTGTCAAAGTTTTTCTAAAAAATACCCACTGTGACCTTGACCTTGGGCGCAGCACCCTGAAAGTCGAACTTGCTTGAGATATTGTCATGCCCTACATTTGTGTGAAGCTATTTTAAAATCCATTGAGAAATGTAGGCGTTAGAGCGCTGACAATTTTTTCTAAAAATAGCCATAGTGACCTTAACCTTGGGCGCAGTACCCTGAAAGTCGAACTTGCTCGAGATAGTGTCATGGCCTACATTTGTGTGAAGCTATTTTAAAATCCATTTTGAAATGTAGGCGTTAGAGCGCTGACAAAGTTTTTCCAAAAATAGCCACAGTGACCTTGACCTTAGGCGCAGCACCCTGAAAGTCGAACTTGCTCGAGATATTGTCGAGCCCTACACTTGTGTGAAGTTTTTTAAAAATCCGTTGAGAAACGTAGGTGCTAGAGCGATGACAAAATGACAAAAGGTGAACATACGTACGTACGTACGTACGTACTTACGTACGGGACAGAACCTATATCCCCTCACCACTTCGTGGTGCGAGGGGATAATAAAGCAAATTAGACTTCACCAGATCATGTCAGGGTTACTGATGAGGCTTGATTAAGTTTTTCCTTCCGAACATGTTATCTGCTCTTCAAGGAACTCTTTAAGATTTCAATTTGACTTTACTGCAGCTGGTGTTGTGCCGTGTGGCGGCCGTAAAACATCTCCCCGTACATCATTCATAGTGCAGATAATATTTATTTTTGTCCTTTGAGATCATAAGATATATTCTGTAAATCAAAAGGAAAAGAATCATTGATTTAGTCTTATATTCTAGAGCATAGCTTTTCATTCGTTCAGACCCCTTTTTGACACTAATCAGTCTTTGAATCGACTGTCTTATCAATAATAAGAAAATTGGAGTATTTTTTCTCCCGCTTTCGTCATCAGATCATGTCAGGGTTACTGATGAGGCTTAATTAGCCGAAACTTCAAAATATGACCCATGTCCCTCCTTCTGCATGTGCTATCTGCTCTTGAATGAACTCTTTAAGATTTTAATTTATTTATGTCACAGCGATTACACAGAAAGCGCAACGAAACTACAAACGAGTTCTTAAAAGAGCAGATATTGGCCTCCTGTGGTCGTAGAGAAAACCTGGGGCCGTATTCATAAAACAACTTAAGTGGTTGCTATACTGTTGCTAAGGCTAAATTTCTTTGAAGGAGATTCCCTACAACTATGAAATTTGCTCTGGAGGAACAGTCTTACAAAGACTGTTCCTTCAGACCAAATTTCATAGTTGTAGGGCATCTGCTTTATAGATATTTGGCCTTAGCAACCGCATAGCAACGACTTAAGTGGCTTTATGAATACGGCCCCTGCAATTTTGGAGAATACCAATGAACTTGGATTGGCAACCACTTCTCAGCTGTGGGTCGAACTGATGACAATCAACCGAGATAACCCTTGCCTTATTCAGTCGCATATATATAGAGGATCTTACACGAGTGCTCATGTATTATTGAATTTATTAAACGAGTTGGGGAAAAAAATAAGATTCGAGGCTATGCCGAGCATCTTATCGGTTTTCCCCAACGAGTTTAATAAATTCAATAATACAGGAGCACGAATGCAAGATTCTATTTATCATCTGACACTAAAATTGCATTTTATTATCAATTTTTGCATTAAAACGTCACCATTTAGCCATTAGAAACGCGACGTTTTTATGAACGTCAACGTATAACGTTACGACGTAATTTGCATATTTAATCCACTAGTGGATTATCGTTTTTAATGCATGGCTTTATTACACTCTCAGATGCGACGTCATATGATAAACTTAAATAGACACCTCTAAGCTAATATTAGAGCTGAGACCTCCAGAAATACATGTATGTGAAGAAAACATGTCCAAATCAAAACGAGGGCAATGATGCATACATTTCAAGATTTTATATAAAAGTAAAATCCGATGCACAGCCATAGAAAAAATAAATATATATCATGTAGACATGTAGAAGTACAAAACAATGATGCTGAAGCACGATAGATTACCTTGTTATCAATTTCTTCGATCTTGATCTTGGTATCAGTCAGATCAGTATCAACATCATCAACTCTCTCTTCAACCCTTTCAAGTTCTTCTCCTAATTCTCCGATCTCCTTATCGTGCTCAATCACTTTATCGCCAATATTGATGACAGTATCAATTGTAGCGTCAACTTTTTCGTCAAGATCGGCCATATCCTCTTGTTGTTGTTGGACGTCCTCAGCAATGTTCTCCACACTTATATGTGAAAAGTTTTTGAAAATTCATAATCATTATGATCCAACATGAAGCATAAATAGCTATATAAATTAAAACAATGTGAAAGCTATTTGGCGTGCAAAACTAACGGTAAAACAGCATAATCTGATGTACGGATGATAAAAAGGTTACTGAAACTGATAGGACTCTTTTATATAAAACAAATTAGGTTTTTAATACTTATAAAAGTCACCGTTAGTTCAAGTTTTTACAGGTAGCTAATCTTCCTTTAATTATAGTGACCACATCAATTAGAGATGAAAACTGGCAATCAGAAAATTGTTATGGCCACTTGAGCTGAATAATATCAATTTACCAGTAGATTATAAAGTTACAAATACCTTTTCCCTTCTAGAACCAGGACCATGTTATGAGCTAGGTCTCTACATCCTGGCACATTCGCTGTCTCACTAATCTTTTCTAGCTTCGATTTGTATTTCTGCATGTAGTCTTTCTGTTTCCGCATCATGTAGTTCAAAGCTTGGACGACATAAAAAGCAATCATTCCATCTTTGTACTCAGAATACTTCATCAAGTAGTCCACTGCTTGCTGGCCAAGTTTCTGTTGATATACATAAATCGACAAACGTCGATGAGCCTGTGTTTAAACTATAAGTTCTGTGGCCATCAGCTAACTAAGTCAGGTAAGGTCGGCCTTTACACAGACGCAGTTAATGTTTGAGCAGAGAGATGCACCTGCTCTGAAAATATATTTGGATTTGTAGATTTTATAAGACGATCTTCCCATGACGTGACTTGACTGCGCTTGGTTACAAAGCCGTTTGTTCTTATGCTGTTTATTCTGATTTTACTAATGTTTACTGGATTAAATGAAAATACCAGTTCGGCCAGATAAATTGTTTAGATATCTCTCCAGCGAAAACAGATCAGAACAGCTTAAAGAATTGCAATATTATAATTCTTGTATTTATGCTCGTGGGGAACAAAGATCTAACACATTTGGTCATATTCGCAAGTATCTAATTTCGTGAATTTATTATGTTCTTTATTCCTTCATAAAAACATCACATTTGCAGGAATTTATTTTCCGCGCATTATTGCTCACTACGAAAATCGCGAACATTAATTAATACACTAAAATCATTTGTACAAAAACTAGTATCATGATACCATTTGAACGAAGCATTAAAACAGACTATTTTATAAAAGGCATCGCCTTTTACGAAAGAGTTTGTTTTGATGTATGCAAAACATTTGAACAGAAACACCAAAACAAGCTCTTTCGTAAAAAGCCGATTAATACAAAATGTAGCATACAGTAAATAGAAAATAATACAGGCGTGCTTGTCTCCAACCTGCACGTTTTATGTAAGGCCTTGTTAGAATCCAAACGTTATGTTATATAATAATCCGGCTCTATTACATTACCTGATTGACTCCTCCGACGCAGGAAATAGCATCCTGCCTAAAATTCAATGTTTCTGGTTTGAAAATAGAATCATCACACAACCGTGGGAAGAGGTCTACGAGACCTGATGGGTGTTTCCCTGCTATGTGCTTGAAAATGATCACTGTTATCCCTTGTTCATGCTGGTTTCTGTCCGGATATTGGTCAATAAGCATGGATAGTTGGCTTTTGGTGAAAACCTGTCATACAAAATATTCAAATGTTATTATAGCTTTGCAATCGTTTATCGCATAATGCCCACCGAACACAATATCCTGATACAAAATTCCTTCAAGTTTCGTTACAGCTGGGAAGATGTAGAAATGTTATATTTAAACATAATAAATCAAGCGTTACTGTATACGTGATTCAACTGATAGTAAAATATGACATCACTGGTGAACTCATTTTCCCTTAATTCAAAGCTACTTGTATTATGTTGAACTTGGTGCAAATAGTGACCAGTCACACATTTTCTTCAGTGTACATTCACTCCTTAGTTCACAGCAGTCCACTAAGGTCTCTTGTTACTTGTAGATTTCGATCAAATAAAATAGATGTAATGGATAAGCTGCTCTTACCTCAGGATGTTTTTGAGCAATTTCATTAATCATACAAAGAATGTAAGACCTTTCACGTTCCTTCATATCATCTACACTTTGAAACAAAGCTTCGAGTTTATTGTGAACCGCTGTAGGGTTGTGAGGGTATAGCGTCATGATGAAACCTACAAACATTTAAAGTATCAATTTTAGTATCAGTGACACAGGTCATTTGTGAAATCAGGGTCATGCAATTCAAGGCAAGAAATGCAAAAAGATACACAAATGCTAAAAATACCAAGCTAGAAATGCCCCCTTGAAATGTGAAATGTAAAAGCTTTCAATGTACTAACATCATTAGTCCGAACTCTTAGATTATGGCAACATTAACATACCCGAAATATTCAGACACACAGTCGTGTACCCCTATACATATGCGTTATCAGGTACTCGCAAGAAGGAAGAAATATCCACATGTATCTATTAAATAGTCAATGAAATTGAAAATAAAAATCCGAAAAGAATTCCTTAAAGAGCAATGAATACATTCTTCAGAAAAATATTTCGGCTAATAAAGCCTCTTCAGAACCCTGTAATAGCCTAGCATCGTAGGCGAGAGGAGAATATACTGTAATTTTGTTGATGTCGAACACGCAGTCGATTCAAAGACTGGTATCCACCAAAGTACACGGTCCAAATCGATAAAATTCTGTCTAGAATATGAGTTTAAACCAAGTCCGGTAACTTAAAGTCCGGACCATCAAATGTTACTCAGCTTAGAAACGGCAGCATTGTAGAGATTAACAAGGTTATGACAAAGCAACAAATGAGCATGTCTCCCTCCGACAGGAATTAGACGCAATTCTTCACAACAGGTTATAATTCTGTCCAAACGTGAGAGTAAAGCTATGACTGTGTAACTGTCCATCGTGTGATATTTGTATATTTGATCCAGTTGTCGCAAATAACTTTCCTGACTTATGAAACAGACACGGAAATGCTTTTTTATTCTGCCAGTCATATGGTGATACATTATGTTTGAAGTCAGTTTCGTTTATAGTTCTTTCAAGGGACATAATTCTAATGAAAAGGAAACACAGAATTACATTTCAAAGTTCCTACACGGTCATGTAATTTGTAAGTCCGTGGAAATATCGTAATGAACTTTAAATTGTATAACGGTTTTGATTGATTGATTGATTTGATGCTTAACGTCCACGGTAAACAGCTAAGGTCATGTCGGGACGGTCAGTTAACCTAACCACACTATTCCTGGGCAGGCTTAGACCTCCTAAGCGGTTGACCAATACTAAGTGCACATACTTTCGCCAGTAACTGACAGCTGCCCTTCTTGAATCAGCGGAAGGAAAACTAAAGTATGTGGCCAGACCGGGTTTCGAACCCAGGACCTCTGACTTATGGGTCAGGTGCCCTACCGATTGCGCTACGCGGCCCGGCTTTGTATAACGGATACGGAAATAACAAAGGGACGTAGTTCTATTAAAATGAAGCAGGGTTATGATCAGTATTTCCGCAAAGCGTCTGACTATGTCATGTATTTATATCATCGTTCCGAGCCTTTTAATTTATGAAGCTGTTTGTTTTTAAGAGAAATAAACCCTGAGCAAGAAACACAACAAAACAACAAAATCAACCAAGATTATTCCATTCCAACATGAAAACGGAGATACGGTTCTTCAGCTTTGGCAGTAGAATATAAGATACTAGTTGAACTTACCATCCAGCGTACGAACTCTTTTTGTGTCTAGCATTAAGTCGATAACTTCTGGCAAGTAGTCTTTGAATTCAACCGGAGTTTCATTAGAAATAGTGCTCAAAGGATCGAACGTCAAGCGAAGAACCCCTTTATGATTTTCTTCAGCAGCCACCTTGGCCCACTTCAAAAGTTTTGGCATAACCGGTGCTAAACATGCCAGTGTTTTAGAACCCTCATGCTGTAGGACAAATATAAAAAACAACAGGGGCCGTATTCATAAAACGACTTAAGTGGTTGCTATGGTGTTGCTAAGGCTAAATTTCTTTGAAGGAGATTCCCTACAACTATGAAATTTGCTCTGGAGGAACAGTCTTACAAAGACTGTTCTCCAGAGCAAATTTCATAGCTGTAGCGAATCTCCTTTATAGGTATTTAGCCTTAGCAACTGCATAGCAACGACTTAAGTCGTTTTATGAATACGGCCCCTGAAGTGTAGTAACTGTTAAGAGAAAATTAAAAAAATCTCAAGAATGCGGACTTTAATATAAAATATGCGTAGGATCTACCCAGAAGCAGCAAAAAAGTACTAATAAATTACAAATTTGAAGTAATAGCTACAGACTCTTTACCTTATACCGAATAGAAAAAGAACAGAAATATAAAATGCCATAAAGCTTTATAGCTTCTCATTATGCAGTAAAGCCGATGAACGCACGAATCATCAAGTGAAAGAAGGAATAGGCAAGTCAGACACATCATGCCGCTTACTTGAAGTATGGGTCATAATAACACACTTATTATAGCAACCTACCAAACTCGCATAGCTGTTCAGTGGGCCTTGCCATATTTCATGCTTAGCATTTGGACAGTCTTCGTTTTCTTCTTGGTAGAAATGTTCTTCTATTGAATCTTCCCCGACACCCACAAATGTGAAAATTGACATAAATAACCTGTTCTCTTCAGCAGTGACGTCTGTTCCGCTGTTCGAAACATACAAAGTAAAAAAGCATATTTATCTTATGTCTAGACACACACCGTTTTCGTTTTGAACACCTATTAATATGGTTTATCATATGACGTCGCTGTTTTTAATGGATAACGGCGTGTCATAAAAATTGCATGACCACACGTGTAATAACATTTTGGAGCGTGCATGAAACGTCACTGACAATGATCATATCAACAATGCCTTTTCTTATTGAAATATTGTTGATTTAGAAGGGGATTAAATCCCATAGTTAAGGTTCATATGACAAACGGAATCTTACATTGTGGTCAATTCATACGAAATTTATGAAACTCGCTAAAGGCTCGTTATAAAAAATTCATATAATGTGACCACTCGAATAGGATTCTCTCTGTATTTACTTACCTGTTGTATGACTCGATAATTTTCTTCATCAGCCCTCCAACTGCTCGGGAAAACCTCCAGTCGTTCACTGCCATCTCCTTGGCGTCCATTTCTAACACAAGCTTTTCACACTTCTTCAGAGCTTCCAGTCTCAATTTTGGATCTTTCTGTTCATAAAATTGCAAATTGTGATGACAAATATATTCTGTATTTTCACACATCAACATGTACCTATTAGTAGTAAATGCTATAAGAAAAGTTAACTAAAACATCTGACTAATCAAAATATTGGTTAAAATTGTAATGTACGGTTGATCCAATGAATGTTATGTGAGCTGTAGATTGAAGCAATGCAGGATTTTCCGTCAAGTATGTATAACCACATACAATTTCAGTGATCAACCACATTTTATTGCAAAACATGTGCTTATGCCGTGACATATAGGGCCGTTAACATTTTCGGGTCCTGGAGAATAAAGAAATATGATCTTCAAATTACAATTATAGTCATCTTTTACTTGAGTTCTGTTTGAAATCCAAAAACTAAGATAACTGGGTCACTATCGAGAGATTTTAACATGATGTATTACATAAACATGAATTGAAACATTATTCGACCCGACAAAAACGATCTAGTATTTACTCTTAGAAGAAGCGTCGGTTCACCTACCGAACACATATGAGCCGCGACACGAGAAAATCAACAAAGTGGTTGTGCGCCCAGCGCAGATTCAGGTCAGCCTGAGCATCTGCCATGTCCGATCAGACTCTTTGCTAAGCGCTTAAAGGGTAGCTAAGGGTCTAAGCTAGCTCCTTGCGGACAGCGAAGACTCTGATCAGACTGGGCGGATGCCCAGGCTGATCTGAGTCTGCGCTGGGCGCACAACCACATTGTTGGTTTTGTCGCGTCGCGGCTCATATGTCCCAACACATCAATCATAAAACAATGACAATTTTTAGATACTACAGAAAAGTGTGATCCGATTTGCGAACAGTAGGCTTCATCTGCCCATAGAATACTTCCGCGGCATTTATGTATCTACTACGAGTCTATGAGGTGAACGTTTAGTAAATGTTAACCTGACTATGTTTCGTCGGTGCACATCGAGTCGCAAATAAGTTTAGAAGCGGCTCTTTTGTACCAATCAATAATGTCATGAAGTTGCCCATTAAAACTCTAGAACACCTACTGTTATTAAGGTAGCACTTATCGGTACCTCAAATCTCTAATATTAGTTTTCTCATGAATTATGCTTAACTATAGTTAAGCAGTGCAAAAGCCTCACACATATTCTCTGCAAATATGTATTAGCGCTCTTGATTTTAATCTGTGCTAGAAAAAATTAAAGACTCTTTGATTAACGGCTCCGTTAATTCCGTTAATATGTTCTGAGTAGTTAGATACTTTGGAAGCAAGGAATATACGATAGAAATGAATATTACAGACTCGGTTTGATTTCAGTCTTTTCGTGGCCAGTATGCAATGCTCAAACAACTGGGCCACGCTTTATATCATTATACAGTTAACAAGACTACACTCGGTGGACGATGCAAAACATATAAAATGACTGTCAAGTTGAATTGATTTCCTAATTTTGTGTGCATTTGATATACAGGGTTTACAGATATAATAATCATAAGGTAAAAAAAACGGCATGTAACTGTGTCAAATTCTATATTTTAACGATGATAAAAAACCCAAAGAATTAGTACATATATATATATTTTGTCATATCGGATTTGCCAAAAAATACATCTAAGACATTTAAGTAGGCTTCTTACAGAAAAATCCAAAAATTCTGAACATTCATATGCATATTCCATCTTCCCTTGAGTATCAGCATACAGGGATCCGAAGAATAAATGAACGATGCTAGATTGAACTTGTGTTATTGTCTTTCCTTTTCTGGAAAACAATGAACATCAATATATTGATTCTCAAAATAAGGGAAAAAGACATATTAAAAGAAAACAAATGAATAGCCCAAACACACAATACTGCCACTGCTTCTTAAAAAAATATACAAGATTCTGTGATTTTTTATAATAACATTTTGAAAGATATCATAATTCATCTGCTGTTGGTCAATTATGAGACGCTTATCTAAGTACGAACATGATGCAGGTATATTATGATAAGTTTTCCCTGTGATATTTAGCGTTAAGAAATTAATCCTTTAGTTTACTATTTGCGTCTCAACATAGCTTTTCATTAAGAAACATAGACACGTTCCGTGTATTTCCCCCTGCAAATTTGCGAAGGAGAAAAATACTTGTGACTACTTGTTTGCCTTCCTGGATGATGAATCTCTCCGATGTAAAAGAAAAATGCTTCTTGCGAAGAAAATGCCTTACAACCGAAGCTGTCTCTTCGGAGACAGTTGATGGGTTTAAGGCCAAAATTTAATATCCTAGGGTAGAGCAGGGGTTAGGCATGGAATGCCTGCCCCTGAGGACTTCTTGTAAATAGTTTTAATCTGCTGGTGACTATGTCACAAATTCATTTATTTATTTTTTTTTTGTGACAACTTATGCGCCACACCAAAAACCTGTCATCATGGTCAAAATTGACCGAGGACAGTATCGGTAGAAAGAAAGAAAGAAAGAAAGAAAATTGTAATGTTTGAGAAGTACCCCCAAATAAAGAAGGCGAAACTTTCTTATTGGCATGAATTATCTACTCTGGTTCCATTATACAGTGTATATAAAACCAACTTACTTCAACACTTCTAAGAACTTCTTAATAAAATCCTTATATTTTCCAGTTGTACTACGTAGATCGCTGTTAGTATCATCTTGAATTAGATCCTTTGGTGTGTCAGCAACAGCATTTATAATCTGCTGAGCTTCGCCAACATGGGTCTGTGTTGAGTCAAGAAAAACAACAACATCTGTTGGTGATATTACATATGAAAAAGGCAGACCATTACACGTTTGTAAAAGTTAAACAATGGTAAACCAAACGCCATTCTAATACGTTTTTAAAACTGTCAACAGTGGGCATACCATTTGAGAGTCAAAGTGCTTAGTTTGGCTTAAGTTCAGTGTCGACAGAGGTATAAAAAATTCAAAACCACGAAGTTTACACTATATGTATGGATTTTAGGACGAAATCAAATCTTGAAGCCATAACGTTAAACAAGTTTTAGTGAAACTATTAACTTTTTAACAAAACAATGACTTCTCTATTAAATAGTAAAACTGTTTTTGCCCCTCGGTAAGGAAATGGAAAGAGATATTTCATAATGGAAATGAGTCATGTATAATTGTTAATGGACGTTTAAGTGAAAATATTAACTTAGTCTTTAAAAATGAACTCATTTAAAGTTCATGTTTAAAAACGATAGGTTGCTTGCTTTATGTTTTACTATTGGCTGTTCCAATGCGGTTCTTCTGATGCAGTGCCATCATTATGAGACTGAGAGTGTCTATTATCGAAAAACCTCCTTTTCTTATTGTGTTTTTGTTTCTCATTTCTACTTTCGATGTGTTGCCCGTAATTTGTGATTGTGGTCTTTATTGTGTATCTTTGTATATATTCTGATAAATCTCAACTATGCAACCTTAGAATATTTTCAATAAATTACCTTCCAGTCCAGTGCTTTCCCCTTTTTCATCGATTCCAAAAGCTTTTGTGATATTTCTATCAACTTCACTCTCCCAGACCGCAACAAAGCACAGACTATCTGCAGTGCAAATTTGACATCTTCCTGTTCCCTAAAATAAAGGTTGTTTTCGAATAAAAGGGAATGGGTTGGAGTAACTATTTCCTTTTTTGATGTGATCCTTGCTTGGAAAGGACCTTTGTTACCAAAGTTCTGTATCTTCACTCCAGCTGATATCATGTGTTGTGACCGTGTTTGCCCGTACTCTGCCTTAACGTAGATTGTATTTTCTATTCCTTTGGGATCAGTGGTCTTATAAGGAATACAAATGAGCCGCGACACGAGAAAACCAACAATGTGGTCGTGCGCCCAGCGCAGACGCAGATCAGCCTGGGCATTTGCCCAGTCTGATCAGACTATTAGCTAAGCGCTTAAAGGATAGCCAAGGGACTAAGCTACCTTCATGCGGACAGCGAAGACTCTGATCAGACTGGGCGGATGCCCAGGCTGATCTGAGTCTGCGCTGGGCGCACAACCACATTGTTGGTTTTGTCGTGTCGCGGCTCAAATGCGGATTGTCTGGAAGTGCCACAATGAAATAACATAGCCTTCCAATGCTACCACCAAAAAGAATACATCAATTAAGACTTTTACAATGTATCCGAAACAAAATTAGAAAATCAAAACAATTCCTCACTTTTCCAACGAAATGAATGCAATGCTAAGCTGAAATTGAATGGAAAAAATCAGCTTTTTACTGACAAAAATACCATATCATTTTTCAATGAAAAAGTGACTGACTCGTATTTTTTCCGCAAAATAATGTTACAGTTTCTTGCCAGAATCGCAAAGATGAAAGCAAAACGAAACAAAACAAAATATACTTGTTCAACTCATCGTGCAGCTATCGTTTATTGTAGTATGTCAGAGTACAAACATTCTTAAGTTACCTTAATACTGTTTATTGGAAGCACTTTGGCGAGTGGTTGATACTCAACACCCTCTTCTTCCACGGGTGCTTTATATGATTAGTCTGGTATATATACTTACTGTTGTTTGGCAACCATAAAAACATCTTTAACCGCAGCCTCCAATAATTTTACTTCTGCATTGGTTTTAATTTGATCTGTACCAAGGACGGCTAAAATCATGTTGCCACAAAAGCTGTGGCACGGCTTCGGCAATGTCTATAATGAAGAAAAAGGGAAAGTAGAAAAGATATAAAAAATCAACTGTCGATATCTCGAGCACCGATATTATAAAGTAATTTATTATATCAAAGAATTTATTTTCGACTTATTTCCAATTTAATTTCCATTTCAACTCCTGTTACCTAAATCTATTGAACTCTCAAAGTAAATTTTCTAGAACGTCCACGCGCAGGGTGCTTGGTAGGGTGACCCCTGCGCAGTGACCTCTTACGTCATGAGAAAAATAAGTGTCATGTATTGAATAGCTAATTATCTCCCCTATCGATTGCACTTTTGATTTCACACATCAAGTCGGTAAGTTGAAATTAAGTTTTAAAAAATCGACTCACCCCTTTTTTCAGCGATTTTCTTGAAAACTCCGGCCGTCGAAAGGCTAAAGCTATTAATAAGAGTCACCTCCTGCCACAGCTATTCAACTCTAAATGAGAAATTCTGGAATCTGGTCTTTTTTGTTGTTGAAAATTTGGAAGACTTTATAAACATGTATTTTGTATGTTTAATATGAAGAGCTGAGATTTAAAGTATTTACTGGAACAATTTTCTTTTATTAATGCTTAGTCAAAATATGTTGTCAGAGAAAATGTCTCTTCACCAACCTTCAATCATTAAAGGACTACTGTTTTTCAACATGCACTGAAATCACTGGTAATAACTGGTATTGTTTTATCTAAGAGAATGTCGAAAGCTGCAACTCCAAAGGGTTAAGAAGTTATAAGGGATTTAAATTTTAATTAGCTGAAAATATGCGAGGACTCTTATGACGTCATTTGAGTAATTCAAATTATTCAAATTTAAAATAAATCTATATGTTGTATTTTTTCAATACCTTTTCCTCCAAAAATAGATGAAGTGTGACAAGTTACATAATCTTATGAAAAAAAAATCAACTATTTTGAATCAAAGTATGGTGATAATAGCTGGAATCCAAATCACATTATGCAAGAAAAGCTGTAGAAAAGAAAAAGTGGGCGGGGCTTAAAATCTAATCTGCATAAATCTTAATTGTCAATAACTACAGTTTGGGTTAGACTTTTTCGATGGGGTTTTCTGCAATCTGTTTCTCTCATAAATGCCAATTAACTAGGAGTTTTTGTGGAAAATTGAAGAAAACATTGCAGTAGCCTTCAAACTTTAGCCTAAATTAAATTACTATTTCTGCAATTTGAGGCTTGGCAGGCGAAAAGCCGCATTGATATGATTATATACATTGTTGGTATAACTCTTATGTATAGTCCACGCTGTTTGGGTAATATACGCGTGTTTATATGTCTTCATGCATCTGTATGTTTGCAATGAAAATGAGAGAGTTGACAAATGGAAGAAAACGGAGCCACAAGCAAAATAACTTACCATTTTATTGGAAGCCATGTTATCGAAGAGATAAATCCGATACTTATCAAATATCTCTTCAGCCTGCAATCTCGCACTTTCAGTTCTACAAATATCTATCAGGACATCCATCAAGTGATCAAAAACCTCCGCCACAATACCATCTTCCCTGATAACGAATATTCATTGAGATTCAAACAAAAAACAAAGTTTAGTACAACTATACATACAAGGACGGACGCGTGCGGCCTTGGTTTCGTACCGCTGAACTCTGGGGGCCAACACCGTTACGAGAATTGGATTGACAACAACAAGTATACATACAATAAATTCAAAATACGCTACTGAATTTGATTATTTTAAATACTGTTTTTCATATGATAAGGATTTCAAACAAAAAGCTTTTAAAAGCAAATAAAAATATTCAAGATGCCGTTAATTCATTTTCTGTTGGCATTAGGAACAGATTATCAAGGTAGTGTGAATTTTCTCTCGATTCGCTTAGTCATCTCACAGATTCCCTTACAATGCATTGTTGTTTAAATTTATAGTCTGAATGGGATTTATCTATAAGAAACACTAAAAGTCTTTTCTCCAATCAGATATAGAATAAAAAGTCACAACTTACACGGCAGCCGTAAAAATGTTTCGAAGCATGATACTTGTCACTTCATCTAAACGTGTTTTATACGTGTATCCTTCACTACAGACCAGTTTCCTTACGAGATCTACATGTTTCTTTATTATGTCTGGATCCTTTTGGTTCTGGAATTAGCAGAAACTTTAAGTAATACGTAACAAACTGTTCAAAATATAAAGAATACATTTAAGATAACGACTTTCTATTTAAAAAGCTTTTTAGACAGGTTTTGGAACACTTGTGAAAACACGTTAACTTAGCTCTTCCGTTTTGAGTCCTCACAGGGTATAATCGATTCCGCTAATTTTCGCTTCCTGCAGAGACTGTACATCATATTTGGCTTCCGTCGACCCTGTCCGCGAACTCTTGCTTCCTGCCGAGACTTCTGTACATGATAAATGGCTTCCTGCAGAGACTGTCCGCGTGATTTTGCTTCCTGCCGAGCCTCTCGGCAGGAAGCAGAGTCACGCGGACAGTCTCGGCAGGAAGCAAGGGTTCGAGGACAGTTGTCTCTGCAGGAAGCAAGAGTTCGCGGACAGTCTCGGCGGAAGCCAAATATGGCGGACAGTCTCTGCAGGAAGCGAAAATTAGCGGAATCGATTATACCCTGTGGTCTTATGCCTAGTTGCGTTTTGCAGCAATCTTCTGTCTGATTTTTGTTTACTGCAATTTGGTTTGCTTAATTCAGACAAACTAAATACATACGTTATACATACATGTAGGCATACAGAAATAAAAAACAGGGATCGTTTTCGGATTTAAGTTTGATATATTCTTTTAATTCATCACTTTAAATCCCATAAAATTTGTTAAATGGGAGAAGAAAATCCTATGCCAATGTATTACAAGCATATTTGTTGACTTGAATTCATATGATGTGGTTACATTAGAATGACTTTTCTCATAAATGTGAGTCAGAGCATTCTGAGAGAGAGAGAGAGAGAGAGAGAGAGAGAGAGAGAGAGAGATCTTACCAAATAAGGATTCTTCTCTTCAAAATTATCAGCCATGTCTCTGATAAGATAGTATATCTGGTACATATACTTCTCAGATATAGATGAGAGCTGTGGGTAGTAGTGGCCGTAAATCTCAAGGAATTCTTTTTGTACGGTTTTAAGCTGTTCGGCACTGAAACATACAGGATACGTTCGGCATAAGTACTCGGGTAGACCCGAGCGATACACTGGCATTCCTCGGGCTTTTCGAAGATATATCTTCGAAAAGCCCGAGGAATGCCAGTGTATTGCTCCTCCTTACCCGAGTACTTATGCCGAACGTGCCCACAGTAAATTTTTACCTTTTTACCTTTGGTTTCGAAGGAAGGATATGGGATCTGACTGTTTCAGTTCCTGATAATTGCTTACCTTCCTACTTTCAGTCAAACCAAGTCTACTATTTTCTCTTCTTTGGTGATTCCTTGCTTCCTAAGGCTCTAACTTTTCAAAATTTACTGTGGTGTAGATCCGGGATACTATTATTCTGTCAGCTTGAGTTGTCAGCCTTGTTAAAAAAACATGAACCTTAAGAATGGCAAACAACCGATGAGATAACTTACGTGAACATGAGAATATATTTCTTTAAATTGTCGTTCTGTATTGATGCATGTTCCCCCTCGGCAAAATAGCTACTGGGTGGGTACTCGAACGTTATCTTCGCCGCATTCAAAGCGTGCAACAACTCTTGGGTTTCCAAAGTCTACAAAAAACAGTAACAACAGTGAATAAATAAATAGAAAATTAAGGATAAACAATACAAACACAACCCAGCGTGTCAACTTTATTTATCAGTTTCGTAAGTTGACTGTATATTTTTCTGAACTGTTTGAACTTTTAAAAGGCACGTTAAAAATTCTGCTATTTTTATACACTCACAGTTAGCAGCATTAAAGTTCTGGATGTGACAAGTCTCAATATCTCTATTTGTAAACAGAGGACGACGGACGACGGAGGCCTGCCTATACTATAAGCTCATCTTTGACTCAGATGGATAAAAACAGGCCAAATAACAGTCAAATCTAATTATTATGAAACCCAAATCATTTTTATTCAAAATGCTATACATATGGCATATATTTTCTATATAGATGTAAATATTAATTACTTTAAACTCAAACCTCTTTGTTGCCACTTCATTTTAATAACACTTAGAATACCCCTCTCTCTCTCTCCCTCTTGTTTCTTTTTGGCTTTTACTTCCACATTGATTTATATTGTTAATGTGTTAATTCTTTGTCAGATGACATTTTTATTTTAAAGTAGATCACAACATTAATATTTACTATTAATTCAGTTCGCCCGAGGAAAATCATTGCAACTGCAATATCCCATCGCACAGTATCCGAACTCACAAAAACCAGCTCTTCCGGTTTTCATAACGTTGAATCGAGAGTACAAACATTCGCTTATAACCAGTAGTCGGAAATCATTATGTTTTGAGATTTAATCCAGAATCTGGTGCGTCATTTATAGTTATTCAGCTTCAAAAATGTAAAGAGGTAAGTTTAATATAATTTGCTCTTCGGTCTTTTACTTTATTGCCCTGTACAACGAAAAACTCATTGCCGTCACAGAAATTTTATTCGGAACAGTTTAATTTAACACGAGTCTGTGTCGTGCAAAACCTAGTTTTCATCCTATTATCAAAACTAACAAACAGTGGATTGATAACGCCTTCCGTTTATTTTAAATATTTTTTATAAAACATGTAAGAAAATGCTCAAAATGGTTTTAGAATCATGCCAATTCAGGGCGATTTGAATACTGTACCAATTAGTATCCACCCATACACGACAATGTACAGGACAATAAAGCAAAGAAGATCAAATAATATTAAACTTAACTCTTTACCTTTTCGAAGCTGAATAACTATAAATGACGCATCAGAATCCGGATAAAATCTCAAAACATAATGATTTTCGACTACCGGTTATAAGCTGATGTTTGTACTCTCGATTCAACGCTATGAAAACCGGAAGAGCTGGTACACTGAGTTCGGATACTTTGCATCTTATGGCATACCTTGGCGTAGGCTTCCAAGTCAATTCCATTGTTTTTAAAAGAAAACAAAACTTTCATCATTTCAGAATGTGTAGACCCAGGACCAGCTTTAACCATGGTAATAAGGGTGTGAAAAGTAACTGCAGTTAATTGGGAGGTCAGCGCTTCATTGGTTTTCTTCATGGTGCTTGATAATAAAACGTTTAATGATAAATGCAGTTAAGATTTAAGATCCATAAAGGTAGATATACCAGCGGGCCCAGTGGGCATGTGGCGTCTAAATGACGTACTGACGCCGATGCGACGTAATCACGTCGCATCGACGTCAGTCAACGTTATTTTGACGTCAAGTACCCCCTAGGACGCAACTCTGTAAATACAATCACAGACAAACATCATATTGCGCTCTGCTTATCTTCGTTTTAATGAATTAAGGTGACAGGATATACTTTTAGGGAAAGCAAATTTTACCATTTTCTTTCTGTCTCTCTTCTCAAGTAGATCATCCCTTAAAGGAAAGAATTGCTCCACTCTGAACAAAGTCTTTCCTTTAAGAGTGATCCCTTATTTAGAAAGAATTCTTCGTCTAGGGAAGCAAACAGGAAGTTACAAAAATTATTTCCCTTTGTGAAAGTGGTGGAAACACACTCAGATATGTATTCATTCAACTTAATAACTACAGTATATAGAGCTGCAGTCTTAGCGGTTATGCATTTTCTTTAAAATACAGTACAGCATACGTATTGATATGTTTAAGTTACGAAAAGTAAAAAGTATGCAAAGACCAGGAACTGAAACAATCAAAATCCAAATCCAGCCCTCAAACCATAGTTGGAAACAACTAAGATTACAAATAATCAAGATACAGAGAACATATGGCCAACCGAGTGAGCAGCTTGTTCCCAAAAGGTGGCCACTCGGCAACCCAAACCGAACCAAAAATAATAAGAACATACATAAGGTAAAACATCACAGAAACTCTGACACCAAAAACAGGCAACAGAGAACCACAACAGAACTACCGCCTTGGAACGGTCAGTAATGAATTACTGGGGGGCTTATATCGATTTTACAGGCCCAACCTCACCCTCAGTATCTGAAGTGGTACAAAACATTTAGTTGGTTGTTCGGTTCGCATGATAACCCTCTAACTCGTCAATGAATCATCACGGTAAACACATAAATCAAATTTCAACACCATGAAGAAGCAAAGACGAGGACTCAACAGATACAACAGGCCGTCTGACAGGTGGAGATCCCTGTCCTGCCAAACAACCCCACTGGAAATCTGAAGCAAAAGAATGTCATCAATTGAGCCCCGGTGGACCAAGCAACAGACAAAAAGGCTCCGGTCCCAACCAACTAAAATATATAGCTTTAGGTCGGGGCCATCATAGAGTCTGACACCCGATCCCCCGGTGTGCAATTAAAGAGTGCAGCAAAGTTATCAACCGTGATTGGGTTAATCACTAAGCATGCAGACTGTCGCATAACATTTAAATTATAGCCAATACGTTTGTGACGTATTATTATTTTTCGGAATTGATCAGAAAAATCAGTCCTACCCTTAATCTTTTTGAATTTGTATACTAAGTCACCATAAAATTCTGGTTCCGATAGGCCTTGGTGTAAAAGAAATTTTAATCCGACATCAAATTTTGAAATCAATTCATGGTGTCTGCGATTGAATTTAGAAAAAAGCCTTTCTAAGCTTATGATACCGATAGCCCTGTTGAAGAAGTTTAGCAGTTAAACATTTATTACGAGCATTAAAGTCATCTACATGACTACACACTCTAGCAAATCTTATAAGTTGAGAAATATACACTCCATAAGAGGGCCGACGTGGAACGTCACCATCCAAAAATGGAAAATTAACTATATCAAAGTCAAAGTCATCACGTTTATAAAGACCGGTGCGGTGATGGCTATCAAATGGTTGTCTGTCTGTATCAGCTACCTTTCCGGAGTCTCTATATACTCCGAAATACTTTGTAAAAACACCCGCCAGCTGCTAAGAATGAGCTGACCTCTTGGCTTGCCACTTGTCATACTAAACTTTTTCTTTCTCATTTGGAGTTTATGGGAGGGTGAGTAAAGCTTTCTATAAACCCATTGCAGTCTTGGTTTTTTTGCCGTCTGCTGAAATTGTCGTCTGCATCAAAAATCAAGAATACTTTGACAATATTGGTCTAACCAACTCTTGTAGAAATGATGTCTAGGCAGCAAACAGTTTGGGATTCAGATCAGGCCCCACATTTGTGGGGTCTGATCTGGATCCAAACTGTTTGCCCAGATTCTCCTAAAGGGGTATCCCGAATGGAATGGGTTAGTCTACATTATGCATAGTTTAGAGTAGCCTCGTCCTCATCTGCAGAGAACAAGCTGACCTCTTAGCTTTTCGCCTTGTCTTGTTTTGCTCAGTATATTGTCTTAATTGTTTTTCTTCCCAATTTTGTGTGTTGTATAGGTGAGGATGGGGAATTCAATAGTGTCGGAGTAATAAAGAATCACACAAGCTATTTTCTTTGTAAAAATTGACAAAATAAAAACATGGAGGTGAATCCCTACATCTTGATAAGCTACAATGCTAAATTGAATTTATGAATTAAAAAGTGGAATTTAAAATTTTAATAACAAATGATGATGATGATGATGATGATAATAATAATGGTAATAATAATAATGATAAAATGCGGCGTACAAAGTATTACCTTGTTCGATCTTTCAAGACACTCATTGCTGTATTTGCGACTCTGAATGCAGGCGAATTCTTAGCTGGAAAATCTTTAAGAGAAACTTTCTCCTCAAAAGCCGCAAATGCATCCTGTCGAAACAGATAATGTAGTGTTAATGGAAATTTAATTCTTAAAGTACAAAAAAGTGTCCTTTAAGGAAAATACACTTCGTTTGCAGATTTGTCTAGGATATCATAACTTCATGTTTTCTCGCTATCTGAACTTCAGATAGCGAGAAAATATGAAGTTATGATATCATACACAAATCTGCAAACGAAGTTTATTCTTCTTAAAGAACACATTTGTGAACGTCTTTGAAGGAAATATACCCTAAAGGCACTGCAGATTTTTTACTTTAGAAGGCCACAATTCATATATGACCAGTCTTTGATATTAATTTATTGCTACTGAAAGATAATCCCCAGGCAGTCTTGTCCAGTAAATATGGTGGAAATTGTATTTTATCTCGGATCCCTACAGCCCCATAAATTTGTATTCTCCGATTTTATGGATTTGTAAATTCTCTTTCTACCAAAGTTATTATGATTTGTAATGAAAACTAGTGTTAGCATTTGAAATCTTGTCAGCAACAGCCTTTTCATCGGCCATTTACACCTGTTAATAAATTAAAATTAATGCAAAAAACAAAACAAAAAAACAAACAATAAATAAATAAATAATAAAAAAAAAATAAATAAAAAAATAAGCCGCTACAATTTTCAAAACTGACGTAGACGTCGATTTCATATATACATACCTTTAGCTCTTCGAAAGTTATATCACAGCACTGGGATGCAAAATCTTTCAGTTGTTGACAAGGGTCGTCTTTTCTGTTGGCATACTCCCCATCGGGCCTAGCTCCCAAGAAGTCGAGCTTCCGAATGAAGTCACCTAACTTCTGTTTTCCTGCAACATGTAAGTAGGGGAGAGTCAGATAACTTCGGACAGCGGGTAAATTCGGACACTGACATTGTTTCCTTTAAATGTCAGTTATTTGGAACTAAAACAAAAATTAACTGGTCAAACAGAGAAAATCCTGATGAGACGGCTCATTATGAGCCGTCTCATCTGGATTTTCACTGTTTGCAATTGCATGTCCGAATTTACCCGCCTGTCTGAAGTTACCCGACTCTCCCCTAGATTGTATCAACAAATACCTTTTACACGTGAAATTTCTTTATTATACCAGATGCGAAACCTGTTGAAAACAAAACGGAAAAAAACGAAGGTCTTATTGACTTAAATGGAACTTTGTTGTATTTATTTAATCGTTTATTATCTATTTATTTCTTGTCTGATTGAACTGCCTGAAGGGTTGCAAAGATGCAGATATGTCACTTCAAATAATAGTTGGCTTATCTATTTATTTTTCAAGTAACAACCGTTAGTTTGTATAGTTCAGTTTATGGTTACTATTACAGCGTAGCGGTAACAAAACGTCGAGACGACGTTGTTTTAATAAGGATGCAATGTCATTTGACGTTGTTGTAGATGCTAAGTTAGAGTGTATGACAAACCTCACGGCGGGCACTCATACCCGAGTAACCCATTTATTGGACATAGTGTCCCGTGCACTTTGCAATGTCACAGTTAATTATAGATTTTAAACATTCAAACCTAAAATCAATATACATGTATTGAAAAAGCAAGGTCTTTGAGCAAAGGATGAGTATTTAAGTACGTGTATGTAGTTATTCTATTTTTTATTACAATGAAGCCGCATCGCGGGAAAACTTGGCATAGCCCACTAGCCCCACAACGTTAGACAACATTAAATCAACGTTGATTCAACGACATTGAGTCAAAGCTGATTCAGCATTGTGTACTTTTTGTGAGAGCTTAAAGAGCTTAGAAGAAAAGCTTCTTGCTCAATCCAGCCTGCTCATATACGTGGTCTGACATTTTCCGCTTGCAAGTTTTTTTTTTTTTTTTTTTTTTCGGTTTTCACCGTTGTAAAAGAGGCTTAAGCACAGGGAGGTGCAACTTATGGATTCGATCAGGGGCGTATCTAGAGGTAATTTCATTATACGCACAACCATGTTTTATTCTCTACTTCTTGAAGAGAAAGCTAGTATTTCAGCCACTTTGGCAATTGGTGTTGAAATCTGGTCTAATTTATAAATTTCCAGCAAGCAAATATGCAGGTGCGTTTTGAAATTTTGTCAATTTTGACAAAATTTCAATACGCACCTGCGTATTTGCCGTATAGATAGCTACGCCCTTGACGATCCGCAGAGCCTCCTGGGTTACATCTTTATGAGAATTGGACAAGCAAGTATTGGATAAATCAACGTGACTTCTTTGTACTTGATGGTACTGACAACCATGGCTGTGGATTTGCAAACCCAGTGTATTGCGTTCATTGATCGATATCGATTAGTGTTACAGATTTCACCCTGTATAACAGTCGATCGAATAAGCATCAAGGAATGTGACATTTTAGGAAAAAGATAACTAAAACAACGCTAATCCATTTGGTTCAAATAAATAACAAAACAAAAATGATGCCATTGAAGTAGGGATTACATTCCTCGTTACAATATTTACATGACAAAGCGAAAAGTGAGAACGCGAGAAAGAAAGATGCCTACCCATTTTGTGAAGCTATGTCATCCAGTCTGGTTCCTTCCAGCCCTACCCGTATGTGAAACATGTGTAGAATAGTACACATTTATGATTACTTAGCAGAAAAGAAATTCCATTGAAAAATATAAATCAATGCGTTTATAAATAGATAAAGGTGTGTTTTGCAAATACAATGTACAGTCTAATGCCATAAAAACTAAGACTGTTTGAATTTTTTCCATATTTGAAATACAATGAGAGCTCATTCTAAATGAATTCTGAATATAATAGGACTTTTCAAGCACAAACTCAAAACAAAACAGAACAAAACTGACATCACTCTTTTTTGCCTTTTAAGAGTTTAAACCCGTTTTCAGGACATATGCAAAGAGTTCAGACCAGTTCAGACGTCGCACAACGAGGCGCCTGAGCAGGGTCCACATTGAAATTATTTACTGCCGGGAATATTTCTTTGTAAAATGAGCCGCGACGCGACAAAGCCAACAATGTGGTTGTGCGCCCAGCGCAGACTCAGATCAGCCTGGGCATCCGCCCAGTCTGATCAGAGTCTTCGCTGTCCGCATGGAGGTAGCTTAGACCCTAAGCTACCCTTTAAGCGCTTAGGGAAGAGTCTGATCAGACTGAGTGGACACCCAGGCTGATCTGAGTCTGCGCTGGGCGCACAACCACATTGTTGGTTTTCTCGCGTCGCGGCTCAAATAATATAAAAGGGAATTCATCCACCAGAAACATCTAAAACTTGAAATAGAGATATCAAGATGACTGGTCAAAAAAAGGGATACAGATAAAATCCCTTGCCGCTTCACCACTGAGAAAAACTTTTTGGTCGTTTGCCGATGAAGGCTTAAAACCGTAATTGTTACAAGTATAATTATTGAGCCGCGACACGAGAAAACCAACAAAGTGGTTGTGCGTCCAGCGCAGACTCAGATCAGCCTGGGCATCCGCCCAGTCTGGTCAGAGTCTTCACTGTCCGCATGTAGGTAGTTTAGACCTTTAGCTACCCTTTAAGCACTTAGCCAAGAGTCTGATTTGACTGGGCGGATGCCCAGTCTGATCTGAGTCTGCGCTGGGTGTACAACCAACATATTTGTTTTCTCGTGTCGCGGCTCACTTATTTTAAATGATTGGATTGTTAAACAAAAAGTATCGGCATTAAGGTAAATTGATTCACTTTCAGATAAAGCACGATTGCTATGTTTGTGCTGTGTTCTTTTTCATTGAGGGTTCAACTCATAAAGGGGAAAAATCTACGCTTTTTATGAAGGGGAGAAGCAGACAGAAGTAACAAAAACTGTCCCCCCCACCAAAAAAAAAAAAAAAAAAACAAAAAAAAAAAAAAAGAAATAAAGAAAAAATGGCGGAACAACATATGTTTACATAGCTATTAGTTACAAAGCTGCATATTTAGTTCCGAAAAAGGGACGGTTTAGATTAACGTGTTCAATACACTGTAAAAATCGCGCTTAGCTATAAAACACAAGTGGTTACATGTTTAGGTGTAAACATGTTTAGGAATATGTCATATAGCTAAAGATGTACGCCTTTTCTATTATTTTCCCGGACAAAGTCTGCTAAACACGTTTTATTCTGTTACGCGTTTCGGACGAATCCATTCTCTATTTTCCCCGTTGAAGAACGAAAACAAGAGACGTAGACGATAACAATCCATAATGAGTGTTCATGTAGGATAGGGAAATCTCATCCGAGGGGTCGGAATTTCAACCAGGGACGAGGCTTGTCGAGTCCCTGGTTGAAATTCCGACCCGAGGGTGAGGTCAACCTATCCTACGTAGACTGGCTCAAGGTGGATATCTTAGTGCAGTGTGGGGGATCAAGTGGTTTTGTTTTGAAACCCTGCAAGGAAAAATGGCGATTTATTGACTGATATTTCGTTTATGTCAATTAATAATAAGATTTATTAACTTCATTCAGTGCACCGTGCAACACATACCACACGTCATATTTCCGATTCTTACAAAATCGTGATGGTACCACGATTTTGCCCTTGCTTTTGGCAGAGACTGTCATAATATTTGAAAAAGATTGTAGAATACGTTTGGCAGAATACTGTATATTTCTTTGCTGAAATGGTAATTTTTTGTCGTTTGATTGCGCAATATTTGGGTACATGATCGTATGCTTGGGACGCAACGAAAATGGGTAAGTGGTCAATTTTCTAACATATTATCGCGATTGGATATACTTTCAGGGGCAGAAACTCAACTTTTTCTCGTCTCCCATTTCTGTGGGCTCAACTCTTAAAGGAAAAAAAAATCTTGCTCCCCTATGAAATAAATAATTTGAACCGCGACATGACAAAATCAACAAATGTGGTTGTGCGCCCAGCGCAGACTCAGATCAGCCTGGCCATCCGCCCAGTCTGATCAGAGCCTTCGCTGTCCGCATGGCGGTAGCTCAGACCCTTAGCTACCCATTGAGCACTTTACTAAGAGTCTGATCAAACCTGGCGGATGCCCAGGTTGATCTGAGTCTGCACTGGGCGTACAACCACATTGTTGGTTTTGTCGTGTCGCGGCTTATTTCAAGAAACGATTCGTCTAGGGAAGCAAACAGGAAGTCCCAAAAGTTGTTTCCCCTCGTAAAAATTGCGAAAACATAGTAGCACACCCGTACTTATAAGCAGTATGGCTAGCTGAAATTGGGTCGAAATCTTTCATAAGACTTTGTTTGCCAATAGGAAACTGATAAATAAAGCCTTAGTCGCCAGTCCCCTCAGCATTCGTGCACGTTGCTTTGGGTTCAAGTGCTAACTCGCTTTAGCTGTATTTTTCTTTATTAATTTCACAAATTTTATAGTTGTGTAATATTCGACATATTTGGTAATGAAAAGAATATGCAAAATCAATGTTGTATTGATATATATAGGAAAGTATGCGCTTGAATAGTCTTTAGAGTAGCCCTTACAATAAGTAACTGAGCCGCGACGCGAGAAAACCAACAATGTGGTCGTGCGCCCAGCGCAGACTCAGATCAGCCTGGGCATTTGCCCAGTCTGATCAGAGTCTTCGCTAAGCGCTTTAAGGGTAGCTAAGGGTCTAAGCTACCTCCATGCGGACAGCGAAGACTCTGATCAGACTGGGCGGATGCCCAGGCTGATCTGAGTCTGCGCTGGGCGCACAACCACATTGTTGGTTTTGTCGTGTCGCGGCTCAGTTATATTCAGTTACATGAGTTGCATGACATTTTAAAGGGACTGTTTTGGTACAAAAGCAAGCCAGATTAATTTGGCCCTTTATGATATGTAGGGAAGTAAAATGATTAAGTGCAACCAAATTTGAAATATGAAATAAATATATTCTGATAAAAACTTCATTTCAGTCGAACTGAAAATTCCATTGTTCTCGCTTTTCACAGTCTGTTTTTTTTTTTTTAAATTTGTTTTATGTCCCTTTTTATTTATTTATTTATTTATTTTGCACTCTGCAGGCAACCATTTGGATTTAACTTATAGATTGTACATGTAACAATTAAGTCTGTTTTTTTGTTTTAACCCTCAAGGTTTGGGTGGCTAAAAATGTTGCCTGAACACTAAATGCTGTTAGTGTTTCTCTACGGTAGACATCAAAATGTCCCATTTAAATCAGGTCACATGATCCAAATGTTTTTCTCCAATAGTAAACTACGAATAGTTTACTACTCCGGTATATGTTGCATAATATCACAATTAAAATGGCCTTAGTCGATGATTTTTTTCTGCTTGACACCTTGTAGGATGCGCACGGACATATTTCATCACTATGGAAGACCAGCTTGGTTGTAGAGAAGACTGGTTAGATTAGTAAAGGGTTAAAGGGCTTCAACACCCCCAACAGTCCGACTGCCCAACCATGACAGGTAAATGTTTATATCGGATTTTCAGCTGCCTTTACCATAAAACGAGCAGTGCCTGGCAGACCAGCATGCACCCAAATCATTGGATCGCAGATTTTAATAACATGAACTGTGTTTGTCCTGACCAGGCTTAACTAAGCATGGCAGTTAAGTCTTCAACAAGAGTTTCCCTTGGTTTTAGCAACGGTGCTAATCCCCGTGTTTACTAACTTCTCCTACCACGTCATATTTTCAGCAGTATTGTATAAAAAAAAAAGAAAAAAAAGACAACAACAAAAAACAACAACATCCACCTACGCTGTTAAACTTGTCTCAGTCTAGAGCCGGACATCCCGGTTTCGATACCCTACCCGGCTCCGCAACATACTTTCGTTTCTCCTTCCGCTGATTGAAGAAGAGCAGTTGTCAGTTACTGGCAAAAGTATGGGCACTTAGTACTAGTTAACCTCTTCGGAGGTCTGAGCCTGCCCAGGAATAGTGTGGTTAGGTTAACTGACCGTCCCAACATGACCATAGCTGTTTACCGTGGACGAACAACGACAGAACAACAACTACAGTACGAGTTATATGAAACTGCTGATCAACATTGAATATTTTTCTCCTTGGAAGTCCTTCATATCAAATTTGAACATTCTGAAACATGCAATATGAGCCGCAAGATCTAACTGTTTTAACTGCAATATAGAAAGACGCAACTTTTGTATATAGGAATGTCGAATTGTTCATGAAAGCCAAATGTTAAAATGTATGTGTATAACCGCCATACTTCTTCGCCATTCAGTTTTCAAAGGGAGACAACTTCTATAATTTCCTGTTCGGTTCTTTCAAGGACAAGGCTCTTCCGAAATGGGGTCTACACTTAAAGAAAAGAATTTGCTCAAGAAAGAGCAATTTCTTTCCTTTAAGATATTACCCCTTTCGTGTATGGAGTCCAAACTGAAAATAACAGAGTGCCCTCATTTTCTTTAAACAATATTTTATTCATCAAATTTAGAGTACAAGGTACAGAAGAAATAGACCAGGATATGATCGAAAGCCCAAGGCTTATAAGGACCATCTCCCGAGTGTCCATATTTACCTTAAATCAAAATGTCAAATACTGAAGTGCCTATGTCTGTTACTCTTTTCTATCTCATCCAGGGAGACAAAAGCTTGGGGATCTGATCCGCAGCATTGATTATCCGAAAGCGAAGAGTGAAGGAAATACCGGACCTCACAGTCCATCAACCAAGTTAAAAGAACTGAAGAGGCAATGCAAGGAGGACATTACCTTTGATGAGCTCAAGGTATGAGTCTACAAGACAAGCATGATTTTTATTTTAATACTCCAAAAGCCATAATGTGGTGTGATATTAAAATACCAGCGCTTAATTTTGCAGTCGGAAACCCACAGGCAAAACTTAAGCCCGTGCATCAAATAACTAGCTTCGCTTCTGAAGATTAAAACAGGATAAAAACATATTTGAAAAAGAAATAAAACGTATTCAATCTATATTTCAATTTTTATGTTTTTTCCTCCCACATGGGAGTTGTATAAAAGTTTGTTGTATGGTAATTCGAGAGCATAGTAACACACACACACACACACACACACACACACACACACACACACACACAAATTAGGGAGTATGACCAACTAAGGACTATAAAAATTTGCAGAAAAGTAACATTTGTGAAGGTACATCCATGGCATATACTAGAAAGTATCATATATTGATTTGTCGGTTTCGTTTTCTTGATATGTTGTAACGACCTTTTCCAGCGGGCACACAACGTCAGCATTTTGACGCTGTGTGCTTGACGGTTTGCCTCTCATGTCTTTTAAGTGTCGTAAAGTGTCTCTTTGGATTTTAGGATGCATACGCAGCTTTTGAGAAGAAAGTTTGTATCAAGGGATTCCCAGAGGCTGGGACACAAGGCTCTGATATAGCTTACACAACCCTCGATGTTATAGAAAAGCTTATGAAGTAAGTCTTATATTACTATGCGCAGATCAGTTTATTTCCATATCTGATATGTAGTATACTGTCGTTGTGTTTTGCGAAATCAAACAGCTATACTTATCAAACTATGTCTCGAATTGTAAATGTTTTGTTGGCATGAACTTCACCGAAAGGAAAAGTACATGTAATACTACTAGGGCTGAATTGCATTTTCGATATGGGAAATTAAAACACATGCATGTAATTTTGCATTTCAAAAATATGGTGAATTTGCAGGGCCCTTTTATAATCGCAGGCTGTTTAAAATTATATTGGTATCCCTATCAGATATGTGTATTAGTAATAACGATATAAGATGGAATTACTTTTCATGCACGTCACTACAACGCTCCATCAACTCGGCAATTTATATACGACCTTCGGAAAGTCCATTTGTCATATTAGACTAATGGTAAAGGTCTGCCATAGTCTAGTGGCGTTACCTCGGCAGTGGGGTTTGAGCCCTACTGTGTCTTGGGCACAACATACGATAGGCGGAAGTGGGTTAAGCGCTGGCCTACTGATCTAGCGGACGGGGTTCGAGCCCCGCTTGAGGTGAGAATCTTTCCTACCGTAAAAGAGGTTCCCTTGCACACAGCCTTTCATTATGACCGTGTCATTGTCCTAATATGACTGAAATACTATTTAAAAGGACGTAAAATTGCAAGTCATCCATCCATCAAACGATAGGCGGAGCCTATCCCTCTCTTTCCGCTGCCTCAATTAGAGAGAAGACAATGTTCCTTAAAACTGTTCACAGACAGTGCAGATCCCTGACGAGACTGCTCTTTAGAGCAGTCTTATCTGGGACTACACTGTACGCACAGGCCTTTCCATCCAAAGTATAACAAACATTTATTACATTCTAGTAAGTTCGTGGAGGTGAATGGACACAAATCGGAGTCCGCCTCAGAAGTACGTTTCCACGCCTTGATGGCTCTGATCCAGGCGGGCCCAAATACCTCGCATGTCGCTTTGCTGTGGAACTTTACAGAGGACAGCTATGGTATTAAGGAGCATATACAGGTAATGTCTATATCATTTGGTGAATATAACTGATGCATTTTAATTGGAACTAAAAAGACCACAGTATCCGAACGCACTGTACCCTCTCATCCGGTTTTCATAGCGTTGAATCGAGAGTACAAAATTCGCTTATAACCAGTAGCCGGAAATCATTATGTTTTGAGTTTTTATCCGGAATCTACTGCGTCATTTATAGTTATTCAGCTTCGAAAATGTAAAGAGGTAAGTTTAATATAATTTTCTCTTCGGTCTTTTACTTTATTGCCCTGTACAATGAAAAACTCCTTGCCGTCGCAGATTTTTTTTTCCGAACAGCTTAATTTAACACGAGATTGTGTCGTGCAAAACTTAGCTATCATTCTTTTATCAAAACTAACAAACTGTAGATTGATAACGCCTTCCGTTTATTCTAAAGATTTTTTATAAAACGTGTAAGAAAATGCTCAAGATGGTTTAAGAATCATGCCAAGGGCGATTTGAATACTGTACCAATTACTACCCACCCATACACGACATTGTACAGGGTAATAAAGTAAAAGACCGAAGAGCAAATTATATTAAACTTACCTCTTTACATTTTCGAAGCTGAATAGCTATAAATGACGCAGCAGATTCCGGATAAAATCTCAAAACATAATGATTTCCGACTACTGGTTATAAGCGAATGTTTGTACTCTCGATTCAACGCTATGAAAACCGGAAGAGATTGTACATGTAGTTCGGATACTGTGAAGACACCTTATCACTATAACATATCCAGGCTTCTCTCCCATAATGCCTTACGACAAATGCGGTCATGTGACTATATTCCATGTTTCTGTCACTAATACCAGTATCACTTCATTGCTGCAATGCCACACCCCTTCAAGGAAGATAACTTAAATGCTGTTATGTATATAAGTTCTGCGCAAAGTAAGAATCGGTACAATTCTGGAATTGTCCTGCGCAAAGTTGGAATTCTCACTTTCTGTTACAATTCCGGAATTGTACCGGTACAATTCTAGAATTGCGCAAAGGCTTCGGTTTGTTTATTGAACAGATAAATGTCTCTGCGCAAAGTGGGAATCTTCGGGACAAAGTGAGAATCAATCGAATGTTTTATTGAAAGATAAGAAAATAACTTAAAAATCTATAGTAACTTCTTTAACCTACTTCTTCTTTTCAGTTATTTTTTCTTTTCTTCGTAACCGCTGTTATTGTTCTAATTCTTATAACGATGTTCCCCAAGAGGCTGACGGGAACGGACCCATAGTAATCTCAAACTAATTCTCACTTTGTCCCGATTCCCACTTTGCGTAGAGACAATTTCGGAATTGTCTTGCGCAAGGTGAGAATTCCTACTTTGCGCAACAAAGTGAGAATTCCAACTTTGCGCAGTACAATTCCGGAATTGTACCGATTCCTACTTTACGCAGAAAATATACATACACAACTGGGCTTGTAGGCAGTGGAATTCTGCAACGCTTTGCGGACGCTGCTAAAATTGTCTTGTCTGAGCTGAGTACACATGGAACTTGTGTCAATCAATTAAGGCTTGAGAATGATTATCGCCATTACCATCTGTTATGCAACGGAAAAGACAAAAGTAAGCCGAGCGTGATTGCTTGGTCCGGCTGCCTTGTGCAGCAAGGTTGGACTAGGCAATGCTTCACAATGACATATGAGCCATGACACGATTGCAAAACCAAACAAAGTGGCAGGTGCACCCTGCGAAGACTCAGATCAACCTGGGCATCCGCCTAGTCTGATTAGAGATCTCGCTGTCGGCATGGCTCCAGGTAGTTTCGACCCTTAGCTAACCTCTAGGTACACAGCAAAGACTTTGATCGGACTGGGCGAATGCTCAGGCTGATCAGAGTCTGTGCTGGGCGTACATACCACTTTGTTGGTTTTATCGTGTCACGGCTCAATTATTATAAGTACATGGAGGTGCTTTTGTCGGTGTCAAACTCTTTTGAAATACACCTGCATTTGCTGGCTGTAGAGACTTTTAACCAGCTGATTATGAGGTGTGTGTATATGGGCAAATAAGCAAACTGCAAACACAGTATACCTTGGTAAGACTGTTTATTAAATGACTGTTTGCATGAAAGTGTAAAGGTAAGCATCATTGTTATCCGCATTTCAATATGACGGTATACACCACTTGGAATGTTAGAAGGATATTTAGGCTCTTACAACGACATATATATTGAAAGTTTATGCGCACACCTGTATGTGGTGCCAATAGTTTTACAAAGGAAAGCAGCTTTTGTGACTTCGTGTCTGCTTCCGTGGACAGAAAAAAGGTAAAAAAAAAGAGGCTCCACTCTTAAAGGAACCGATTTGCTCCAAGCAAATTTGTTCCTTCAGGAGATGACTTCTATTGAGAAGGGAGAGCAATGTGAAAATAAAATAATTGCTCCCCTAAAAGTTGTACCTATTTTCACTTTTGTTTTTTCAGGAGTTGGAGAAGATAGATGTGATTCAGATGCTGAAAACTTTGAAGATATCATTTAAGTACACACCTAATGACGAATGTGGCGAAAAAGTATTTGCTACAACTTTACGCACTAGACTGGCTGATATTCTGGAAATGATCAGGTGGAATTTAGTCTGGTTTTCTTATTTTGTTATCATTTGCTAATAAGTTTTCGATTTCAGTCCTTCCAGCGAAATTGCCCTGACCTGTGATCTAGCGATCCAGGGTTCGAGACCCGCTGGAGGCGGAAATCTTTCCAACCGTTCACGGAGTTCCATTGCATTCAACCTTTTATTACCATTCTACTATCGTACTGATACTAGTGACTGAAATACTGTTAGAAAGGACGTTAAATCGCAAGTTTTTCATCCATCTAGAGGAATCGAGTAGCATTTATCTCTGATTTTATATTAGCATTTGATTCATCAGATAATTATGATTGTTGTTTTGTTTGTTTGTTTCTATAGTTTAACTGTGACGTCTCATTGATGAGTTAGATTCCTGAATACGCAACGTTAACCGAGCACTTATTTCAAGGCGAATTATCTCTACAGTCTCGACACCTTCATATTGAGATAATTCCCGAATGTTCTTGTACATTCTAAAATCGAAGAATGTAGTTCAATCCCGATGATTTACTTTCGGTGCAGCAAATAATAACGCACAATTTTTAAGATTTTTTTTTCGAAAGTTGATCTCCATAATCACCACATTTACTAGAACTTGAAAATTGGCCAAAGTAAACTATGTCAAAACTGTATGAATTGAATTGTTCAGAGTCTATACATATACTTGCATTTACGTAAAATGAATTGAATTACATTGCCATGTCGAGAGCTCCAATAGCCCAATGGGTGAAGCACTGCCCTACCAAGCTAGCGAGCTCGAATCCCGCTGGAGGCAAGCACGAAACAAACAAGAAGCCACAAAAGTTATCTGTCTTAAAAATGGCTGATAAAGCTGGCGGTGTACACAGACACATAAAGCACATCTGTTTCTTACAGCCAAGAGCAGTATGAGCTGGTTCAGAGGGAATTCCTGGACCTGTTCCTCCACTACAACTCTCTTATGCCAACACTGTCGGAGACTTCTGCGAAAGAATTGTACCGTATTGTGAGAAATATGGTAGAGAAATACGACGACGACAACCCCTACCTGGTAAGCTTGAAACACTCGAACACTGATGACAAAATAGCTGAATTTGCAAACAGCGTTGATCCAGATGAGGCGGCTCATCATGAGCCGCCTCATTATTATGAGTCGTTTCATCTGTATCTACACTCTTTTCCACCTGGTCTTTGAATTCTCAATATGATGTAGCTTTGACAAAACTTTTTTTGTCCTCTGCTTTTTAGCGCTCTAAGGGATAAGTACCAAAACCCGGTTGTTACACTTGGTCACTTTACATGTATGAGCCGCCTCATCTGAATCTACACTGCCATCTGTTCTTTTATTTCTCAATATGATATATCTTAGATGAAACATCTTTTTGTAAATTTTGCAGAGGTAAATTTTGTCGTCTGCTTTTTAGCGCCAAAGGGATAACTGTCAATAACCGGGTGTTATTACATTTGATCAAGTTCCATGGCTTAACAATTGTTGAAAAATGTCTGTAGTCAACGAAAGACTGTACACATGACTTGCTAATACAGTCAAAACTGTCTAAAAGGCCATCTCTGTAACAAGCAAAACATGTCTTAAAAGGCCAAAATCTCACATCCCAACGCAGTAGGTTCAGTGTAAAGTGATCTGTATTAAGCAAGCGCCTACCTTTAGGCCCTTGCCTTTGGTGCTTGCTTAAGATAAGATTATATTAGATGTGTATTTTCTGTTCTGGTCTCCCGATGATATTCCCAAACAGAGGCTGAACGGAACGAATTCCTGGCACCGAATCTGTCCACGTTTTTTTTTTCAGTTCGGAGAAGCGGACCCGGTCCGGTATTCCATTTCCATGCGTATTTGAAAAACTTGCAAAACCATATTGATCTATTTAACCGAAAAAAATCTTGCGCCTGCTGGTTGGTTTAAGATTTGCATTTCCTTTCTTTCGTCACAAAGTTTGTTAATTAGACAGCAAAGTTTCTTTTCCATATTTTCTGTCATAATGGCACCTTACTCATGTGAATAGCAAAGTTTCTTTGATAATGGAACGTTACTCATGTCAACAACAAAGTTTCTTTGTCATAGTTTCTGTAATAATGGAACGTTACTCGTGTCAACAGCAAAGATTCTTTGATAATGGAACGTTGCTCGTGTGAACGGTACATAACCTATTTTCTGTAATAATTTTGAAGTTTATTGAAATGTTTATGTTGCTTTATATCTGTCAGAAAGTTTTCTCAAAGGCTCGACATATATGTAGACATAATATTACCAGTTCAAGAAAGGAGGGGTAACGTGTCTGTGTTTGAATTTCAGGGTTTGAAAGACCCAGGGCTGATCAAGAAGCATCTGAACGTTATTCAAGAGATGGCGTGTAGTAAAAACTTCAAGAAAGGTGGGCCTGTAAGTGACGCTGCCAAGAACATGATGGAGTATATTTCAGTTGCTGTCATGTAAGTAAGGTCTATTTATGGACCGGATCTAGGCCACACCTAGCTGGCGGGGCTCTCTCTGGACAACAGGTGGAATGTAGAGCCCAGAAAAAAGAGGCCATAATCAGGGTTCTAGATAAAATAGTATCCGATGAAATATCAAAAAAAAAAAATAGCATGGTTATCTTTAGATATTTGTTATGGCATCTCATTAGAATCGCCACTGCGAGGCAATTCCATTGAGATGTCACAACATATATTTCAATCTAACCTTACGAAATACTCAAATTATCACATCTATATAGTCACTGTCCGCGAGTCTGTAATCCAAAACTGTTCTAATGTACTTGTTTAACCTTTAAAGACATTTAGGCAAATCCCGACAAAAGCTGCCTTATTGGGTCGAGTCGGGTAAATTCGGACAACGGATAAATTCGGACATACCATTGCAAGCAGTGAAAATCCAGCTGAGTCATCTCTTCAGGATTTTCACTGTTTGCCCAGTTAATTTGTTTTAATTAAAAAAACTGACATATAAAGGAAACAATGTCACTGTCTGAATTTACTTACTGTCTGAATTTTTCTGACTTGACCCTTTTCTCTGTTTTATTAGTGGACAGGTCGAGTTTTACATTGATTAGCATACCTGAAAATCGCACACTCGTTTTCAGTCGGGGAACTTATGGTCACCCATTACGCACACTTATGATGGTTAACCATGAATGCAAATAAACTGAAATACTTATCTAATTATTTAATTCTCTTACCTCAAGGGGCCACCACATGTCCGAAGTATGAAACGTGATGGAAAGCCATAACATTAATTTCTTCTGGTGTGATGGTTGATCATCCTACGATAAATTAATAAATTCTTCGCAAAACTGAGAGAAAATATTGAGTAACACATTTTACTAAGAATAGACGCATTGTAGACACTGATGATTGTCCTAGTTGATAAACAAATAGAAAGGAAATATTTCTATCACTTTTATATTATAATTCCATTATAATATAGGGATCAAACATGGGTTTTCATGAATTAACATTTGCAAGCCTCCGAGGGACCTAGCAAATGTTAATGCAATAAAAACAACAACATTTGATTCTTATCATTGCATAAATTCAACCATAATGAATTTAAAAAAAGAAAATACTTTGGGCACTATTTTTCGACCTCATTGCCATTACCTTGCTAATTTCTACACGTACTATGCATTTCTGTAAAAAAAATCCTCGTTTCAAGCCATGGTCAGCAATCGTGAATTTATTTCCAACTTTTATCAGCTGTTTGCATGTCAAATCATTTACACGAAAAGTTTCTATCTATGTCGCCTGATCTTCCATTTGTACTATATCTGAATCTGCATAATTCTTGGCATACAAGTCTTATATCGATATCTGCAAATGCAATCTTGCCTCTTGATTCTTTACTGACGGAGTATTGCCCTGCGACTTGCATACAAAAAGTCGCAAAGGCGGTCATTATAGCACGTGGATTGGCTCATTAATACATGGTGTTTTGTTTGCTAAAACATGCCTGTTCATACCGTGTGACACCGACATTTCTGCATTTCGATAATCTAAAATGTTATTCTGTGTTACAGACGAGACGGTATGGTGCCAGAGCTGTTTGATCATATAATGGACATGATTATTAAGATTTATAAGACTGACAACGGTAGCAAAGAGGGCGGGGATATTGTTAATAAAGTTCGAGTGTACCTTATCAGAGAGATAGAAGAAAGGGAGGTGAGAACTGTCATAAATAGAGGATCTTACATGAGTGCTCATGTATTATTGAATTTATTAAACGAGTTGGGGAAAAAGATAAGATGCGAGGCTTTGCCGAGCATCTTATCGTTTTTCCCCAACGAGTTTAATAAATTCAATAACACATGAGCACGAATGCAAGATTCTATTTATCATATGACGCTAAAATCATATTTTATTAGCAGATTTTGCACTAAAACGTCACGATTTCGCCACCAGAAAACGCAACGTATTATGGACGTCAACGCATAACGTTACGGCGTAATTTGCATATTTAATCCACTAGTGGATTATCGTTTTTAATGCATGGCTTTATTACACTCTCAGATGCGACGTCATATGATAAAGATATTTTTCTCGTTACGTTATTAAATTTCTAAGGATCAAAAAAGCTAGATTTGATGATAAACTGGTATTTCTTCGCTGCTGAATACTTTCATTTACAGACAACTCTTGGTATCTCATAGTCGTAATTCATCGTAAAAACTGATATCTCAAAATAATTTTCTGATCCCAGTATGAGACAAGAAATATCTTTAAAAAAAAGATATAATACGAGGTGAAAGAAGACATATTTGAAACAAATAATATATATTTTTTATTTCTGTTGAAATTGCCCATTTCCTATTTGGAATTTCAGAATTTCCCCATATATGTCTTGTGCATTTCCCTATTTGTAATTTTCAGATCTCCCTACCAAAATACAAGAATTCCCTTCTTTGTTTAATCATTCTCCCTATTTGGAAAAAAAGTAGAGGAAAATCTCCCTATTTGTCTTCTCAGCTGTATCACATGTCTGATATTATTATTGAATAGCAGTATCCTTATGTTGGGGTTATCCACTATGGCGAGAAACCAAACTGGTCCGTAAATTATTGACATTCTTCGGTACATTCCGATATGCTTCCGATGATACGGTACTGTATTTTCCCCGGTTCAGTACAGCCGGGTGCGTAAATTTACCGGAACGGACCGGAATGGACTGAATTACCGGAACGGACCAGTTTTCCCCTATCTTCAGTAGATATTTGTAATATTTTTTATTAAATAACTCTTATTTAATATTAATACATACTCTGTATGCCATCTAGCGCAAATCAATTGGAGATATTAGTCAAAATACTCTTTGAGTATTTTGCGCCATGGGTAGGCCTCTTAATACCCCATGCATATGCATTTCATCTTAAAATCATATAATCTTAAACAAAAATCTGGTTATCTTTCTTCCAAGACTTGGAGCGAATGAAAAACACAAAAATTCCCGAATTTTGTTCCATAGTATTATGACCAACATTTCAGCCATAGAAAATATGTAGAGCTATATGTATCAAGTCGGTGGATGAAATCAGGGGTTGCAAGTTAAGATAATACATGTTAGTCATAGGTAGGGCCTTGAATTAATCTGCGCGTGTATATTGTATCAAAATATCTCAAAAATCGGCTGGAAATATGAATAATAAGGGTCCGTTCCGGTCCGACCCGGTAATTAGGTCCGTTCCGGTAAATTTACGCACCGAGTACAGCCGGAACTACTTTTTTTACTACGAAAGACTTTTCGCACCATAGAATCATTTTTTTCTCAAGCCATCGGCATTTGCGTTTCTCGCGTTCTGCTTAACTCTATCAATCATTACGGCGTCAAAGTGAAAAACATATTTAAAACTAAATGCAAAGTGCAAATAATAACGATTTTAATGTACCTAATCTTCTGACAGGTGAATAACAATTCCATGACATATGCTCTCTTCCATACAGAGATCAAGTCAAGTTTTGGCGCCAACGATGATTTTATTAGACTTCGTCTAATAAGAGGACTGGAAATGTAAATAAAAATAGAAAATGTGTCCAAAATATATCTTTGATATGAGAGAGTTCTTTGAGATACCAGTGTTGAGAAATTTAGAGTTTACTGTAATGTGTAATAATCATTTCAATCAAAGACATGCTGATGTTGGCAAAAAATGACGTTTCAACTTAGTCATTGTCGTTTCCTAAGCGATACCTTTTTAGGAATAAAATTTTTGTTGGAAAATCAAAGAAACAAGATAAATTTATATCTAAATGAAATAATGATAAGCACGTTTAATGTGTCTGGGTCCTAATGGTGGTAGGTATCTAGTCTTGTTTGACAGTATTTTTTTATTATTGCTTCATTTCAGTCAAGGCGTATTTATTGCTCCAAAGCACTACACTTTTAGAATGTATTTCAAATACCAGGGAACTTTTGGTATCTGTAACGAGCTGTCTTTCTGTTTCTTTCTTTAGCTTCCGGTACGAGGCATATTTAAAAGTTGTCTCAATATGATTCTTGCGATACTGCCAAAGGGTGGTGAACTAACCCAAGATGCACGTTTAATGACGGAAGATGTGATACAGATTGTTATAAAGAAGGTCAAACCACTGTAAGTACACTTAACACAAAAATGAATGCCACAATAGAATTTAAATGATTTCTTTCCGGAAACATTTCATTCAGATTTCAAAACTTAACCAGTGCTGACTGGAGATGACTTTAATACAAGCGTTTCGCTTACCGTCAGATCCTGTACCATGTAATATTGTACTTTTCTTGTAACTATGTAATTTACATTGAATAAATATTGTTTAAACCAACCAGTGCTGAAAATTTGCCAGTTATTCTCTCCAAATACCAACAGATACAGATACACTACAAAACAGATTAAGTTTATTTTAGATTCTTTGCATCCCTTGATGTCATAAATTAGCGTTCATGTAGGTAACATTTCTATTTTCGTTCAGTACTATATTTCTCTATACATTGGAAAACCTTACGGTGAGAAGGTACATATCCATGTTTTTCCGCTATTTGTTTCATAGGCAAACCGTTTTTGTGGTTTCCGGTTTGCTTTCCTGGACGGAGAAGCCCTTAAAGAATGGGGTCCACTCTTGAAGGAAATAAATTGCACCCTTTAGGGGGCAAATTATTTCCTTCAAGAGTTGACCTCCGCCCATTAAAGAGAGAGAGAGAGAGAGAAAGAGAGAGAGAGAGAGAGAGAGAGAGAAGAAATTACAAGAGACAAGAAGGGCTTCCCCTGAATGTGTAACTATCTGAAGTGAAGGAGTAGTATATGGGCCTCTTGGGCATCATGCTTCATGCTTTGCGCATACGCAGTATTTATATTAGTCAATGATCGATGTGAAGGAACTGGAACACGAGGAGAAAAAATCATTTTCACTAGATTAGCCCACACACATACTCCAATCCAAAAAGGGACGACAAAAGCCTTAAACTGTTGTTTTTATTTCTCTTTATGGTATATCCATTAACTTTGTGACCTTAACCCAGTAAATGCTTAGTGAACTATAGTACCGTGTATGTTAATTAGGTCAGGTCCAATTCCAATATGAAAGGTAATTATAGCCAAGTGGCCGTAGTAACAGTGTGGGTTAGAGGCCCACTTTATCATGGACAAAACTTATTAAAGGCGGAGCCCATCCCTCTCCTTTCGCTGCCTTATCCTTTCCTGATTCGAAACAGGTACCTGTTTACTGCTGGGTTGACAGAGAGAGTTTTCCAGTCGCCAGATGGCTCAAAGCCCGGGCTTGAACTTAAGACATTCCGGCGACCTTTTGCATCATTACCGAGTCGCTCTAACCACTCGACCACGGCGTCTCTCTCTATATAATACTAGTACATTGACGTAACGGTATATTATCCAATAAGGAGTGTCTGATTTACATATTAGTTGAATCCCTGATCCCTGAATCCCTGATCAGACGCAGCGTTGTGCAAATATGTAATTTTATGGGATGCTTGACATCAATGTAGGCTATTATTATTGCATAAAAAGGAGTGCCTAGAGGTATTAACAGCCGTGCATCAACCGGCGAAAAGCCGTGCTTCAACAAGGGTTTGGCACGCGCTGTTGATGCAAGATGGCAGAACTTTCATTCTGCTTGTGCCGGGCCACTAAAAAAATCCGCCATGCAACTTAGTCTCTCCGGTTTTAGTCGAATTACAAAAAATGGTGGTGCGCTACCTAAGTATGCATATATGACGTCATCAAGCCTTTGTTATCTGACGTTATCGTCGTGACTCAGGTTTAAAGCGATGTTGTTTACATTCGTACGATGCCAAATGGAGAGTAAATAAGTCTTAAAGAAAACATGCATATCAAGCTTTCAGCAATCAAGAACTGCAGGGTGGTATATGAATGGATCAGGCTTGTTCTGCATGGAAATTATTGCTCAAGGTATCTGCTTTTTGTTGATTAATTTGCAATCTATTTCGCATCAACTACAACGACCATCTTGGACAATTTTCCGAAATATTGAGGTTGAATAGGATGATGGTGGCCATTTTGAATAGCTGAATGCTCTTGGGCCCGGCAGACAAATATTATTAAAAAGATGTCCCAGTGCGTTGGCTGTCAAACGGTGACAAAATATAGTGCCAAGTTTTTTCTCAAATTTTAACAAATAATTCGTTGAATTTATGCAATAGCAGCGATCAAACATTTGTTTCCAGTGCATTAACATTTGTCAGGTCCCTCGGGAGTTGTTGAAAACCTCGGCCTTCGGCCTCGGTTTCCAACATCTCCCTAGGGACCTGGCAAACGTTAATGCATGAAAAACCATGTTTGATCCCTATAATATAATGAACACAAACTCTAACAAATCAAAATATTAAGGAGTATGGTTAAAGCACCTTTTCCTGCCATTTTTTTCAAAGGGGGATGGGGGGACAATTTTTATGACTTCCTGGTAGCTTCTCTAGACGACCAACCTTTCCTAAATGGGATCTATTCTTACAGGAAAGAATTTGCTTCCGGGAAGCAAATTCTTTCCTGTAAGAGTTTGATCCCTCTGAGAAGAAAAATAAAATTTAAAATGGCAGAGACGCTTCCTCTAAGAGTGTATTCAGACACCATAAGACAATGAATGCATCAACAGATTATAGAACTCTTAAAAGCTGATTGCCATTTGAATTACAGTATCTCTTTTTTTCAGAAAAGAAGAAGACGCCAAACAGGTGTTAGCAGTGATCAGCGGGCTTGTGATGTCAGGTCACAGAGACTTAGTTGGCTGGATTGACGGAATATTGGTAGAATTGAAGAAACAGCGAGTCTTAGACTGGAAGGTAAGCCAGACGGGACATCATACGCTCTTGCAAGGTCTGGATGTACAGTCTTTCGTTATCGCAAACACTAATATCTCAAAGAGCCCTCATATCAAAGTATATATTTTAGACACATTGTCTTTTGGTTTCTCAAAGTAAACTCAGTTGTTGTGTTGAACTGCGCCTTCGATAAATCGAGAGTTGGCTGTATTTAGCCCGGGGCTTCTTTAAAGATCATTGAGTACGCCTCCCACTTTCTGGTTTGCTTGTCTTTTCTATGGGGTACGTTAAAAGGCAAAAAAATGCTCCCTTAAGAGGAAATTGTTTGTGTTTTTGTTTCTTTTTCATATCAAGAGAAAATTCCATTTTGAAAGGGCATCCTCGTCTAGGGAATTAAATAGAAAGTCATTTCATTAAATTTAGTCTTTTCCAGTAAAAATGACTTAAAAACTGAATAAAATGTATCTATTTGCTTTTAGATGTACCAATTATTAGGGTAGATACGGAGCTGGCAACTTGCATTGGTATGATTTGAAAATTGGTTCTTGTAGTCGAGATACAAATTGTGTTAAAATTGTTTTTTGCCTTGATTATCATTTAAATGCTTTTATTTCAAATACATAAAAGTCCTGAAATATTCCGGGCGAATTGCAATTTTCAAAATACAGTTGATCATAAAAGTATAAGACTTTGAGAACGAAAGAAAGTACCATGACTGTTTGAACCCTACCGTAAAAATATAAAAATTGGGGCATCCAAATTCATTACTGTAATTGTCCTAAAAAGGAAGCAATAATGAGTTTAAAAGATGCAGGTGAAATGGTAAACAGTGTAGACCATGATCAAACTGCTCCTAAGATCTGGGTCTGCACTGTTTGCTCAGGCCTATCTATCCTAATATTAGAATTTTTATGGTAATTAAAATCTTAAAGAGTTCCTTCTAGAGCAGAGAATAGATTCCGAAGAAGAAACATGGGCCAGACTACGTAGTTTCGGCTAATGAAGCCTCATCAGTGACCCTGACAGTATCCGTTGACGAAACCAGAGAAAAGCATACTGAAATTTCTTAATTTTAATTGGGCAGTCGATTCAAAGACTGAGTAGTATCAAAAAGGGTCCAAATAGTAAGTCTTTACAATATCTCTTTTACTATTCAGAAAAATGTTGAGGAAGCCAAACGCATAATAGAAGCTGTTGGTAAAGCACCAGTAAAATGGGATGTTGGAGGCGCCAAGAACCACACAGTTAACTGCTATGCACACTTCCTAGAAGATTTCTTTAAAGTATTAAGGTAAGCTTATTGAACAAATTATTTTTTATTTATTGTTTATCTGTTTGATTAATTAGTTAATTATTCATTCAAACAAGCAGTTGATTAGTTAATAAATCAAGCAGACATTATTAATCACTAGTTATTTATTTGTTTATTTATTCATAAGCAGTGATCTGAAAGTAGTTTATCCCCTCTGCCCAAACTGCTGTATCGTATATTCAACCAATTTTTGACGGGCAAGGACCACAACTGCGTATCTCTACAATCAACACATACTAAGTATACTAAACTAGGCAACTTAAAGTTGTGCACTGAAATGGCCATGTACGAGGGATGATCAAAAAGTTCCCGTAAAAGCGCTATTGTTTCTTTACTGTTTTTCTTTCTTCAACGAAATTTCACACTGTCCGACTTTAATGTATTTGTGATTCATATCACACAAAACAACTGACCTATGTCTGACAAGTTTCATGCACGCGCCACCAACGTAACGACCGGTAACGTGACCCGGCCCAGCGTACGTCGCGTTGCATTTTTATCGTTTCTAACAGTAATTTCTGAACGTTGTTTAAGAAATAGATCAGCTCCACCAGTGAATTGTTGAGTAATAATTCACTGTTTGGAGGTCAGTTGTAAAGTAGATCATATCACGAGCGCGGAGCGTCAGTTGTAAAGTAGATCATATCACGAGCGCGGAGCGCGAGTGATATATCTACTTACAACTGACCGACAAACAGTGAATTATTACTCAACAATTCAATGCTAGAGCTGAACTATTTGGATTCTAACACTCAAAAATGCTGAAAAACTATTCTTTTCATTCAAACTCTCCGAACCTTCCTGCCAGCGCGTTCATGCTCCCGCCAATATTCTTAACTGTATCTAAGCTAAATGTACGTTTTGTATGGCGATTTTAGAAAGAGAAAGAGACGTTACACCGTCTAACGTCTCAAAACGTCGCAAAATTACGTCATCAATTGCAATGACGTCAGCAATTAGACTCACGCGCTCCGTAACAGTGAATTGTTGCAGAATAAAACACCGCAACTTTCCATTGCTTCTATAGGCGCACTGTGTTAGAATTAGCTATGAATAGTGTATAGAAACGTTAATTAATTCACTGAACTTAAAAAATATATATCTTACCTTGATTCTCATTACAAATTTTGTAAGCTGTTTTGACTTTTTCTACGAAATGATGTCTAAGTCCAACGTGCCCATTAATAGTTATATATGTGGGGGTTGGGTAATTCAAGGGCAGATAATTTGCTTTTTGTTATAAAATGGAAATGTTGTGATCAAGTTTCATAAACTTTAGATAATGGCGATTCGTATACGGCAATACATCCTGATACCTGCAGCAGCATTAGCTGTCTATCAAAAGTCTTAAATCAACAAGCAGCAAGGCCATATCGGCAAGCTTTGTCAAAAGTCAGCTATAGTGTTTTGATAAGTCCTTTTGTATAAGTAGTTTCACGTACATGTATACACTCTTCTAAATGCTACACATAGTAATGAATTAATATGATCTTAATTATGACAAAGATGGCCGATACATCATTGCTGCTGGGTGAGTTGGACATTTGCTGGAAGCTTATCATGCTGCCGATTTCAGGTTGTCTGGTCTTTTTGCTGGAATAGTTCAACTGAAAGGCATAAATCATAGTTCTAAAGAATCGCCATTATCTCTAGTTTATGAAACTTTACCAGAACACTCCAATTAGATAAGGTAAAGTAAGTTATCTGTCCTTGAATTACCCCACCCCCACATATTTACTGATTGAAGGCCATGTTAGACTTAGCCATCATTTTGTAGGAAGAAATAAAAGCATCTGACAAATTTTGTAATGAACATCACGATAAGATACATATATTCAAGTTTATTTAAAGTAATTCATTTTTATGCAAATAATTTGTGACTAAGCAACGCCCAAATTTTGCTATTAGAAACGGTAAAAATGCAACGTAACGTTAGCTGGGCCGGGTCACGTCACCGGTCGTTACATTGGTAACGCGTGCAAGAAAATGGATAGACATAGGTTAATAATTCTGTTTGATATGAATCACAATTACATTAAGGTTGCCTTGGATGGAATTTCATTGAAAAAAAAGTAAATTAGTGAAGAGAATACAGCACTTTTCCGGGAACGTTTTGATCATTCCTCGTAATTCAACATCATTTGCGTTAATGTAAATATATACTGTAAACTTCAAAGCAGTTTATGCATACTTTGGCAAGTTCTAAATTCTTCGTAGTTGTGGTGACTGTGAATCAACTTACAAAAAAAAACTTTCTTTTGTCTAAAAATATGAATTTTCCTTGTCACCAACTATACCAAGAGTAAATGTAATATCATTATGGTTGAATTACATTTTTTAATTTTGGAAAAAAGCACATTCATGAATGCCCACATTTTGAAGGAGTGACGATTGTGAAGATAAACAGCCTAGGATAACTTCTTAAGTTTGGTTAAGGCTTAAACTATAAGTTCTTTTTTTTTCTTTTTTTTTTGTTGTTGTTTTAAAATCTTTATTTCCAGCAAAAGTGAAATTGTGCCTCAAATCCAGTCGAGCCTGGTAACCCTGTTCTTCAGCTGTGTTCAAGACAAGACACTCATCAAGCTACAATTTGCTGAGACCTGTGCGCACACTGACTACATGGACTTGTCTGTAAGTTACCCATTCCAATACTTCCATTTTTCCTGGAATTTTTACAAAGGGGAACAGCTTTTATGACTACATGTTTGCTGGGCAACATACTGCTGTCAAAAGGAGGCCTACTCTTAAAAGACAGAATTTGCTCCTAAATAGGCATTTTTTCTTAAGGGTTGACCTTCAATGAGAAACAGGCCTACACTTCAAAGAAAAAAATTGCTCCTTAAGAAGCCTTTTTATTCAAGGGGTGACCTTCAATGAGAAACTATGCGAAAAACAAACAGGTAGTCTTAAGAGCTGCTTCCTCTAAACGTGTATCCATTTACCTTAAGTGACATGTAAAACGTTTTTGTTGGACATAAATTAAGCTTTAAGCATAACAGAGTCTCTCTTCTCTAGCCTATCAGCGATATTCTTACGAAAAGGATGGACTGACTCTTAAACAACATTTTCCTTGAAAATTACTGAAAAAAAGCCATCGTATTCTAAAAGTACACAACGAAGAAACATATTATTTCTATATGTATCATTTATTCAGATGATAAGCCTTTTTCATGCAAGTTTGAATGGGGACCAAAAGACCCTTACCATACAAATTCCATTCGCAGTTATGTTTATGCAGTACACCTTCGAATTATTTTGTTTACAGACGGACAAGAGTTTGAGGCTTCAGGTTTTACGAAATTGTGAAAGCATGCTAAAGGATGACAGCCTGCCCTGGCAAAAGTCTCCCTTAATTTTTGCTGTTGGCAATATGGTAAAGGTCGTTGCAAACTCATATAAAGGGTAAGATCATACAATTGAGCTGCGACACGACAAAGGCAAGAAGGTGGAATGTGCGCCCAGCAAAGACTCAGATCAGCCAGTTTGATAAGAGTTTTCGCTGTGTAGTTAAGGGTAGCTTAGGTTTTAAGCTAGCTCCATGTGGTCAGCGAAGACTCTGATCAGACTGGACGAATACTCAGGCAGATCTGAGTCTTCGTTGGGATCACATGCCACTTTGTTGATTTTGTCCTTTCGCGTCTCATTTGTTTAACACTTCATGTGTCATGCATAAAAATAAGTGAACAGCGTTGATTCAAATGAGACAGGTCATAACATTGCACTGGACTTAGAATCTTAAACCTAGGCTTGACGTTTTCAAAGATTTGAAGACAATTGTACATAGATGATTTTCCATAGTTTTGGCTTTCATCATTACGCGGCACGTTCGTTTATATGGCCCGAGACCACAATTAACCTAACGTCTTTTAATTATGCACCCTAATTAGGTTGCATTATTAAACGACGTTAACTTAATCTAGGTCCTAAAATGGTACTTTTTTCCACAACATTGCAGTCAGATTATACTTTCTTTTCCTCAAAGACCTCTTTTCTTCAAATCTTTGAGGACATGACAAATTGTTTTTCACAGTTGTAACAGGGCTAAACTTGCTCTGTGTTTTCGCTACAACTACCCAATTAGCATAGAGGTTGTGCTTCCGTGCTCCTAGCTACCCCTCCACTGATAGGAATTCTGAACTCATCTCAAATTTAAAAAAAAAAAGAATAAAAAAACATATTCAAGGGTTATGTTTTTTTTTTTTTTTTTTTTTTTTTTTTTCAGTTTGCCGTTAAACCGTATCAATTAGTATATTCATTCAAACTGGCATTTTAGCAACCAGGAAACTATATTTGTCTGAAAGTATATCCTAACGCTTCAATTATGGACTGATTCCATATTCTTGGCTTTTTTAGGATATCCGTAACAGCTGAAGAGAACAAATTATTTATGTCAATCTTTACAACAGTCAGTGAAGGAGGGAAGTCAGTTGTTGACCATTGGTACCAGTTAGCTTACGAAGAGAGGCCAAACGTTAACATGGTCATTTGGAATGGTGCACTCAGAAACTATGTTGATCTGGTAGGCTACGAGGGCCGTTAAAAAAATCTTCGCAAAATCTACTTACAGTGGGTCTGCGCATAAAAAAACGTAGCATAAAAGCCTTAAGAACTCTTTCACAAGATTCTGTTAAAGTCTCAACAGCCCTTGGTGGAAGGTTTTCTTTTTCTCTGAGAACTTTATGAGCGACCCTCATATATATAATACAATAAAATAAGAATTATGCATATTACATTAACTGAAGAATGGAACGAAGTATAGTCAAACCCGACTTAAAGGGTCATCTTATAGAGTTTTTTTATCAGCTACCCTTTTAGGGTCCCTTGAGTCAAAATAGACTGCAACTGTATCTTACCTGTACTGGGTGGGTGGTGGAGGGCAAGGGGGTGTCGTCTGTCCTAAGCACACAGACTTTCATATGCCTTCAAGACAGGCATGACTGCAGGTTGGCCATCGAAACTTTAAGATACTGCCAAAAGGTATGAATGATTGTTAATAAAATCATTCTTTAAGTATAACAATAGACAATGATAAACATAGTTAGACTAAGATGTTATTTAGTTACCTTTCACGACTCCATGGTGTTTCGTCCGCTTAAGAACGTGGTCTACTCGTAAAGGAACAAATGTGCTCTTGGGACAGAAAGATCTTCCCTGTAGGAGTTAGGCCTTATGAAAAAGGATTGCAAAAAAAAACCAAAAACGGTCGAGTTACTTGCCAAAGTTCCAAACGACTTTAAGTGCAATTCATTCCAAAAAGATTATTCTTTTAAAGAAAGGAAAATCAAAAGAGTTAAATAAAACATAAATAAAAATCTTAAAAATTTCCTTCAACAGCAGAGAATACATACAGAAGTAGGAACATGGACCAGACTACGTAGTTTCGGCTAATAAAGCCTCGTCAGTGACCCTGACAAAATCTGGTGACGAAAACATAAAAGCATACTGTAAGGACCTCTGACAATTTCAATGCAAATTTGCCTATTTTCGACAAATTACTGCAGCTTCCACGGGAAGCCAATGTTGCTGATTGTAGCATTAACATGTAGACTTATGCATTTTAAAGTAGTTTTCATATTGATTTTGAAAAAGTATTACGTCTGCAGACTAAATCTCTCTGACTTTCTCAAGAGGGGTAAGTGGAATTTTCGGTCATCCAAAATACTTCGAATTTTCAATTTTTCTTATTTACTGCATTTTATTTTGTAAACATGCTTGAAATAATGGAAACACTACACCTGCACATAGTATGCAAAAATATGTAAATAAAAGTATTCTAGCCTGATTTAAGCTGCAAAGGGTCTAATTACCCCACCCACTTTTCAGATTTTCAGCTGTAGACTATCATTCCCCCCGTGCCTCAGCTTGCCACTCACATATAATGAGTATATTGACAGTACGCACATACATCCTAGTGGCTAGCTGAGGCAGGGGGGGGGGGGGACGGGGGAGTATCATTATAAATCTTTTCCTATTTTCCTATTTTCCATACATTTAATTATAAAAACTTGCAGTTTACACCAAAGATCTCAGTCTATGTGTTAAATAACCGAAAAATTGTTTTTGTGCCAATAAAGGGTGTTCCAAGGAAAACATTTCAGTGGAAATTTTGAAGTATATCAAAAGTTTATTTTAGATCACTTTGATAGGCAAATTTACACTACAACTGTCAGAGGTCCTTTTTTTAATTTTAATTGGACAGTCGATTCAAAGACTGATTAGTTTCAAAAGGATCCAAATAATATAAAAGACGATGATCTAGAATAATAGTCTAAATCGATCTCAAATTTTAGATTTCTCAGAATCAATAAGTTGATATTTTAAACCATCTATCCTATCGATTCCGAGGCCATTTGATTATTTTTACAGCACCAGAAAACATCGACATTAGAATGCATAGCACCCATTATACCTAATATCCTGAGGTGGGCCAACATTGCTTTGAAGGAGAAGCATGAAAATATGATAAATTTGACCATGTCTCTACTGCAAACGATCGGAGAAGCGCCGCCTGCTGAGTTCAAGAATCTCATACCAGAACTTCTAGATCTACTTTTGAAGTCTAAGGAATGCCAGGACTTATATAGTAAGTTGACGGAGACTATATATATATATACTAAATACATACTAAATATATACTAAACGCAGTATTCCTTATAACTTAGCTAGGAGAATTTGTACTATAGTATCAGATCCTAATTTAAGAAGCATAAGATTAAATGAACTTAAACAGTCATTATTAAGCAGAGGCTATCCGAGAAAGCTGATAGAAAGTGGAATTAATAAAGCAACTCAAATTCCTAGAAATGAACTCCTTGTCCCAAATACTAAACAGGATAATGACATAATAACATATGTTTCAACTTACAATCCTAAAAATCCAGAAATGTTCAATGAAATAAAAAACAACACACCAATCTTAATGAATGATTCAAAAATGAGAGCTGTTTTAAGCACAACTAGTTTTATCGAAAGTAAACGCCAACCACCAAGTCTCAAGAAATTACTAACAAAAGCTAATTTCACTAGTAGTACATCTGGTCATAAAGAATTTCGAGTAACTAAGTGCGGCAGACAAAACTGTTCTTTATGTCAGCATATAGTAGAAGCAACTTCATATAATTTTAAAGAAAAGATTTTTTATGTCAATCAAAACATGTCTTGCGACGTACAAAATGTTATATATGTCATAACTTGTAATGGATGTGGAGAGTATTACATCGGCCAAACGGGTGGAAAACTAAGAACAAGACGTACTATCCATGCCTAACAAATTAGGGACCCTTCGACAAGAATGATACCATTAAGTGCCCATTTGGCTACCTGTTGTAAAAAAGAACCTAAATTTCAAATGTTTCCTTTCTTTAAATTGAATTCAGAAAGTACTTCCGTCAGGTTAACCAAAGAAAGTTACTTTATACATTGTTTTAAACCCAAGTTAAACGTAACATAACTATACTAATAGTATACCTCGAAGGTATTACGTCACGGGCGTAACGTCATAGACGTAACGTCTTAATTAGTTGCTTAGTAATAACGTAACGTTTATTGTCACGATACACTGATGAGTTGGTACGAAATGCATTTGTTTTTGTGACGATTAAACAAAAAAAATAGCATGTGAAGTCTTTATCGATTTTATATATATATATATATATATATATATATATATATATATATATATATATATATATATATATATATATATATATTGAATCACTGTCTCAAAGAGCCGTTAAATCCCAAACAACCAGCCATCCTATTGAATGGTGGCTGTTGTGACAGACCAGCTAATACTAAACCCTAGCCCCCCTCAAGATGTTTTCTTTCGAAAAAAGAAGAAAATAAAAAGAAATTGATGGAAAATATGGATCTAACGCGCTTTTAAAACTCACGTATTCAGAGACAGTATACTGTGATCTCTTCTTGTTTACTGCCAAGTTATTGACACAACCTAGGGGGAGACACCGACTCGATTTTACAATATTCTCAGTGCCACTTGAATATTCGACAAATTATTTACAAAGCTTAACGATTGTTCTAGTAAGTAAATGCGAAATCTAGTCAACGACCACAGAACTAAAGAGCCACTTAAATGACCAAATTTTCTGTTTGTAGATTTTGTGAACCAGCTTTACCCTCACGATCCTAAAGCAGTTCACAGCAGAATACCGGAGATTTTTCAAAGGCTTGATAAAGATAAAGACAACGAGATGAGTAATGTTGCCTGGGTCCTTTATGCAGTCTCGGAGCGTCATCCGGAGGTCAGTCTACATAACTTTGCGGTGATTAGGCACACCTTCAGGGGAAGCAACTCAGTCAGTTATATTTTGCATCCCTTCTCACTTGGGGTAAACTCTTAAAGAAAAGACTTTGCTCTTATAGAGCAAAGTCTTTCCTAAAAGAGTTGACCTCATTTTGGAAAGGTTACGTTGTCCACGAGAGTTGTTCTACTCTGTAAATGGCGTGGAAAAACATGGTAGAACCCCATTTAAGTTTTATAACATTTTCCAAGTCCGGAATAACCGTTTCGGGTTTAACCATTGACTTAGTTTTTATTTCTGTTCTGTACTGATAAATGAGAAATCATAGAAATGAGAAAGAATAAATAATAATCTTTCCGTATTTGTTGAACCATCCGTATTTTCGAGCCTTTGTATACTGTATGTATATGTAAAATCCATGCCAAGAGTACGCTAAGCCGATTGCTTTCATCATTAGGTAAATGTTGGGTACTATCATCTCGGTAGTGTTTTCCCGTAAAAATGAAGTTATCCCATATGTTTACGGAACAACAGAGTTGTTATTATATCATTGTGGTAATATTGTCCCTGAAAAGCTGTTACCCCGTTACAACGGGGTTTATCCCGCATTTTAAACGAGATAACAGCTCTTCAAGGATAATGACAAAATATTGTGTCTGAACTGAAGCGTTGTATCTTTTCTACACAGGCTTTCACCAACAAGCACATAGGAAAGATATTCGAAAGATACCAGAAAGGTGGTCAACAGGAAAAAAGTATAATGCTGATGATCATTGGGAATATCTCCGAGAAATACCCCTCTCATCTAGTCGACTTTTTCCCCCAGTTGTGTGACAGTAAGATATTCAAGTCAGATACAGCTAGCACAATGAGTGGTATTATTGCCCGTGTTGGTGGGGTAAATCAGGTAACTCTATAAATACGAGTATATTAACTCATTAACTCAATATACAATTTTACAAAAAAACATCTATGAGAACGGGCTTTCAACAGAATATTTCTGTACTTGCAATGTGACTGTGCACACTGCAGCCTTTACTCTCTCTCTCTCTCTCTCTCTCTCTCTCTCTCCCTCTGTGTGTGTGTGTATATGTGTGTGTGTGTGTTTAACATATTCATTCCCCGTTGGTTGCAAATACACTCTTTTGTTTCTTGAAGTATTTTTGGCTGAGATTCCATCTAATTTGATCAGAAAAGCACCTAAAGCCATATGCAGTTTTTATAAAAAGACTTCCTCTTACAATGTCACAAGTAGGCAGCCCTACTACATGAAATAATTTTACGAATATTTAGGCAAACTTCACACTGTCTCAATAGGTTTTATTTGTCTTGATTTACGCAGATTTGCATTATTTGATAATTCATATAAACTACCAAATGATAAAACAAAAGAAAAAAAAAATAAATCAAAAGAACAGAAGAGCAAGAAGTGAAATTAACCTTGCCTAATGAGAACGCATAAATATAATGAGAACGCATGTTACTCACTTTGTTTGCTTGTATTTATTATCTGGGCTGTTTCATAAATCGACTGGTTTACCAGGTAGTGGCAGGGCATTTGCGACGTACGCTCTACTTCACTGACACTTTTTTTAATTAGCCGCGTCACAACAAAACCAACAAAGTTGCATGTGCTCCACGTGAAGACTCAGCTCACCCTTGACATCCGCCCAGTCTGATCAGAGTATTTGCTTTGATCGGACTGGGTGGATTCCCAGGCTGATCAGAGTCTTCGCTGGGCGCACATTTCACTTTTGTCTTGTCGCGGTTCAAATCTGTATCTATTCCGCTTGTTTGTCTAAGGTTTTGAATTTTCTGTTTGTTTATCTCTATTTAAACTATAATTTTATTTCATTAGGAACTAGGACAAAAGGCGGTAGATTACCTGATGAGGCACGCGATGTTCTGTGAACCACCCACAGTTCTAGTTGTAGTGTCCACCCTGAGCTCCATGGTTAAAACACACCAAGATTATATGCAGCAGTATAAGCCCAAGCTTGAAAAACTGGAAAAATCGACTAAAGTACCAAGCATGAAGGAAATGGTTCATGATATGATTCTAGTTCTGGAAGGAAAGACGTAAGAGCAAACAAACGTAACAATTATTATTTGTGTGTGTGTGTGTGTGTGTGTGTGTGTGTGTGTGTGTGTGTTTGATCTAAATATATTACGGTTACTTTCTGAAGTAAGTCTTATCTATGACCTCCATAAAGACAAATTCATCACACTTTATTGTAGTCCTCCAAAGGAATACGCCAAAGTATTGAAAATAGCTGATTCTTTTCGATGACCGGAAGTAAACTGTGCTCCGGAGTGACCAGAACCATATTTCAGAAATTTCTCATAATGAATTAAATGATCCTAAAGGACCAGCGGTTGTATAATCTGCACTATGACAAAGTACGGGAAGACGCATTACGGCCAGCATGCGGCACTTAAAGCTAGCTATCGTGTTGTACTCGTTTGTAATGAAAGAATCTAGCGATCCTGGGTTCGAGCTTTGCTGGCGGAGCTCTTTCTAGTCGAAAACGGGGTTCCATTGCACACAGCCTTTCATTATCACCCTCTCTTTGTCCTGATATGACAAAAATTCTGTTGAAAAAGACGTAAAATCGCAAGTCATCCATCCATCCAAGTAATGAAATATGTTAACCTTATTTCTTAATCATGCATAACTACACTTCTCAGTAAAACATGGGCGTCTCATCTGGGTCCAGTTGTTCAAAGCTAACGATCCGCCCAGTCTGATCGGAGTCTTCGCTGTCCGCATAGAGCTAGCTGTGACCCTTGTCTACTCTTACAGCGCACAACAAAGACTCTGATCAACTTGGGCGAATTTTCCAGGCTGATTTGAGTCTTCGATGGACGCACATGTCACTTTGTTTTAAGTCCTGTCGCGGCTCGATTTTCTTATTCAACTTATCCAAAACTCCTTGTTCCTCAGACTGTGTTTTATTACAACTGAAATGTTTTCAGTTTCGAAAATATGTTTGAAGACGTACAGCAGCAGAAAGAAGGCATGGCCGTATTAGATACTAGAGTCGATGCCACAGTTGAGACAGTCATAACAATAGGTGACAAAGTTGTTGAACATGACAAAGAAATAGGGGATCTGGGTGAAGGTCTTGGAAAGATTGAAGAAAGGGTAGATGACGTTGAAGAAGATTTAGGTGGTGCGAAGGTGAAAATTGAAGAAATCGATAACAAGGTAATGTTAGCTTATAGAAAACGATGTATATCAGTCCTCATTAAGGAGTTCACTTATCATATAAGGGTTTTCATATATACACGATTTATAGACAGTTTTAGTTGATATTAGTGATAAGTTTTGAATTAATTTCAGTTAAATGATGAATTCTTGACACTCAGTGAATCTTAAAGGGCTGCTATTATTTTTATGGTATTATGCAGTCATTCAGAAAAATAAATTGAGCTCTGTGTACTTACTGTCAATAAAAACAGTGTTTTGTTGCTATGTTTAATTTCTTACATAATGTTCTTTGACAGACAATGTCAAATGCTCCAAAATGGTCTCGTGATCTCACCAAACTCATGAATCCTGCTACCGAGAACGACTGGAGACTACTGGCCAGTCGCCTTGGTTACAGTAAAACTGATATAAGAGGATGGGCGACACAGCATGATCCGTGTATGTCGTTGCTTAGCGAGTGGTATGCGACACATAAGACCAGTGAGGCATCGTATGGAGTGCTAACAGCACTAGCCGAGATGAATCGAGTGGATGGTGTTGCTATTGTAGAAAATGCTATGAAAGCAGCAGGTTAGTCTAGAACCAGCAGAACTCAAATCATAAGGCATTCTCAAACTTACTGGACTCGACAGTAATTATTTCAAAATATTTAGAGTAATGTATTGTTTAACTGGATAAAACATAGTTATGGGTGTGGATGGGTTCCTAATTTGTTCGATAGGCCATGTTCGTTTTTCACAACATGATAAGGATGTGAAAAGGTAAAAGAATTGCCTCTATAGCATTACTGTCTTAGAATAAAATAGTATGATTCTTGCTTTACTGACTAGTTGCGAATTGAACGACTTCTGATCACGATGATTAAATCTGAAATCGATGTTTATTTTGTTATGACATGCTAAACAATCTTAAAATTCGATTCGGAATATTTGGCTAAAGCAGTTCAAAAGCAACTTATCTGAGGTTACAAATTAAACTTGCACAATTTATTGTCTCTATTAAATTATAATCAGAAACCCAAGTATGCTTTGTTAAAATGATCGATAGTATTTCCTGTCTCTTTAGGCAGTTAAATTGCCCATATAATCTCGTAAACAATGACTGTTCAACGTTAAACTTAATGTTTGAGAATTTTATCAACGAGTTACCTTCCTTTGCAGAGGGTGTAGTTGAAGATGATGATTTTGAGTATCCAAGTCCTCCACCAGTTTTTATTAGTTACCAGTGGGGCTTTCAAAATGAGGTGAAGCTTTTGAAGCAGCACCTCAACATGGCTGGATACGAATGTTGGCTGGATGTGGGTCAGATGGGGGGAGGAGACAAACTGTTTGAGAAGATTGATAATGGTATCAGAGGAGCTAAAGTTGTCATTTGTTGTGTAACAGAGAAATATGCACAATCTCCAAACTGCAATAAGGAGGTATGTTAGCCTTCCACAGATTGATATTTACATAAAGTCTTGAATGCAACTACTGTTTATGCCGTCCGCGGCTTCATCAGCGAAAGGTATCTGTAGTACGTTGGGCCATAATTGTCTAGCTTAGTCTGTTTAGCGAAGCCAAAATTCCTTAGTACTCAACCATAACGGGGTGTGTTGAATTTCGCTTGCAGTTTGTTGGTGTGATAAGGCGGAAGTCATGACCAGCGACTCAGCAGTCATTGCCGCCATCTTGATTCAGGTCGGGGCATACTGGACGCGTTAACTGATCGGCCATGTGCCATCGGCTGGAAGTTAATATTAAGCTTACGACTCCCTTAATGAAATGCAAGCATTCAATGCACTTGGTCAGTCCATGTTTGGCGGAATTGCACAAGCATATGCTCCGGTTTTCTTACTTTGTTGATCTTTATCTGAGTGTAAACGCTTTTCTTTAGGTGAATCTGGCAGTTAATTTGAACAAACCAATCATCCCTTTGCTGATGGAGAAGACAGACTGGCCACCTAAAGGATCGATGGGCCCTATTTTTAGCGAGTACTTATTTATCCGTTTCTTTCAAAGAGGGGGCGAGGAAACTAAGGGAAACGACAAACGCTACTGGCCTATTCCTAAATTTCAAGAACTCCTGATGCAGCTGAATTTCTTCGTCGTTCCAGACCAAAAGATGGTTAAGAAAGGTATGTTCGGTTCTGAATTGAAGTGAGAAAATACGAGAGTATGTTCTCTGCAGTACTGTACGATCAGTTAAGTTTCAGATCGATTTAAGAATCAGCATTTCGTTCGTACAGCCTAATAGATGTTCATGCTGCAAAGATACCTAATGTAAAAGAGGGAAGAAAATGAATAAATGAATGCGGATGCACATAGAATATATAGCTGAATAAAGTAATTAATGTTAATAAAGACGTTTCGTAATTTCATAATTGCTACACAAACTCTAAAACTCTATACGAGCTGCAACACGACTAAACCAACAAAGTGACATGTGCGCATAGCTAAGACTCATATCAGCCTGGGCATCTGCCCAGTCTGATCAGAGTCTTCGCTCTGTGCTTAAAAGGTAGCAAAGGGTGTGAGCTATCTCTGTGCGGACAGCAAATACTCTGCTCAGATCTAGACTGGGCGTATGACCAGGCTGATCTGAGTCTTCGCTGGGCGCACATGCCACTTTGTTTAATATATCGTGTCGCGGCCCATTTAGCTAAAAAATACTTAATGTTAATAAAGTTGCCCCGTGATTTATCCTTGGTATACAAATCCTGGCATTCAGTGTTAGTTTTATTTGAAAGTACTGCTTATATATTTCAGAATATAAAAACTGGTGGGCTCCTATGACTGAAGACATAAGCATTGACAAAGACAGAGGAAAGAAAGAGACAGCTACCAATAAAAAAGAACAGAATAAATCTAGGGTACAGGCTTAACTTGTTATTAGGGCCCCGCCACACGAAGACTGCGGAGGCCCTACAGTAATCACCTTGTTCGTCCGTCTGTCTGTCTGTCCGTCCGTCCGTCATCATTTCGTGTCCGCCCAATAACGCTGAATCCGTTAGAGATAGTTTCAGGAACCTTTGCACAAATGTAAAGCATCATTAGGCGATGCGCAGAGAACAAGAACCATAACTCTGCCTACAATTTTCTATTTATTATGCCCCTTTGAAATTTTGAGTTCAGAAGTTGTGTCCGCTTCATAACTCTCTAACTGTTAAGGATATTTTCACGAGACTTATATTAATACAAATGTAAAGCATCATCAGACAATGTGCAGAAAACAAGAACCATAACTCTGCCTACACTTTTTATCGAATTATGCTCCTTTGTATTTTTGAGTACAGAAATCATGTCTGCTTCATAACGCTGAAACTTTTTGAGATATTTTCACGAGATTTGATACAAATGTACAGCATCATCAGATAATGTACAGAGAACAAGAACCATAACTCTGCCTAATTTGTTTTACTGAAGTATACCCCTTTGAAATTTTGAGTGCAGAAATCCTGCCCACTCTATAACTCTGAAACCGTTTAAGATATTTTCACGAGACTTGGTACAAATGTAAAGCATTATTAGACAATGTGCGGAGAACAAAAAACCATAATTCTGCCTATATTATTTACTGAATTATGTCCCTTTGTAATTTTGAGTACAGAAATCGTGCCCACTTCATAACTCTGAAACCATTAGAGATATTTTCATGAGACTTGGTACAAATGTAAAGCATTATCAGACAATGTGCAGAGAACAAGAACCATAACTCTGCCTACATTTTTACTGAAGTATGCCCATTTGTAATTTTGAGTATGGAAATCATGTCCGCTCTTTGACTCTAAAACCGTAAGAGATATTTTCACAAGACTTGGAACAAATGTAAAGTATCACCAGACAAAATGCAGAGAATAAGAACCCAAACTCTGCCTACATTTGTTACTGAATTATGCCTCTTTGTAATTTTAGATATAGAAATCATGTCCGCTCTGTAGTTTCATAACCATTATACATATTTTCATAAAACTTGTACATAATATAAAGCATCATCATAGAATGAGTAGAGAATAAGAATTGTAACTTCCTCTACATTTTTTACAGAATTATTCCACTTAATAGCTAACAGTCTAGAAAATGTGTTCGCTCTTCATAACCCTGAAACCGTTAAAGATATTTTCAGGAGACTTTATACAAATGTAGAGCATCATCAGACGATGTGCAGAAAACAAGAACCATAACTCAGGTTACATTATTTACCGCATTATGCCTCTTTGTATTTTTGAGTACAGAAATCGTGTCTGCTTCATAACGCTGAAACTGTTTGAGATATTTTCACGAGACTTGATACAAATGTAAAGCATCATCAGACAATGTGCAGAAAACAAGAACCATAACTCTGCCTAAATATTTTACTGAATCATGCCCCTTTGAAATTTTGAGTCAGAAATCGTGTCCACTCCATAACTCTGAAACCGTTTAAGATGTTTTCACGCGACTTGGTACAAATGTAAAGCATCTTTAGACAATGTGCAGAGAACTAGAAACATAACTTTGCCTGTATTATTAACTGAATTATGCCCCCATTGTAATTTTGAGTACAGAAATCGTGCCCGCTTCATAATTCTGAAACCATTAGAGATGTTTTCATGAACTTGGTACAAATGTAAAACATTATCAGACAATGTGCAGAGAACAAGAACCATAACTCTGCCTACTTTTTTTTACTGAAGTATGCCCCTTTGTAATTTTGAGTATAGAAATCAAGTCCGCTCTTTAACTCTGAAACCGTAAGAGATATTTTCACAAGACTTGGTACAAATGTAAAGCATCGTCAGACAATATGCACAGAACAAAAACCCTAACGCTGCCTACATTTCTTACTGAATTACGCCTCTTTGTAATTTTAAATATAGAAATCATGCCCGCGCTATAGTTTTAAAACCATCATACATATTTTCATAAAACTTGTACATAATATAAAGCATATTCAGACAATGAGTAGAGATTAAGAACTGTAACTTCCTCTACATTTTTTTACAGAATTATTCCAATTTGTAGTTTATAGTCTAGAAAATGTGTTCACTCTCTAACTTTATAACTGTTGCAGATATTTTCACAAAACTTGGTACAAATATAAACATCATCAGACACTGTGCAGAGAAAAAAACATAACTACACCTTCATTTTTAACAGAATTATAACCCTTGTTATTTTAGGTATGGAGATCTTGTCCGCTCTATTTTTATAAAACTTGGTACAAATATAAAGCATCATCAGATGATCTGAAGTTGTGCAGAATGCAAGAATTGTAACATCAGTTTCCTGCTGCTTCACAGCGTTGCTGCCCATGTTTTAGTCAATCATGATTTTGTATTTTGCCCATATCTTAATGACACTACCAGAGGCTTAATTTCAAACAACATATTGAATATGAAGGAACAACATGATAACAGAACGCTAGTATTGTTATTTCTGGTTGGGCAATTATGACTTAAATGTCATGAACAGTTTCATAAAGGCGGGCCCTATTAGTTACCATGTTTCTAGTTTATATTGTTTTTGACAGGCAGACATATACCCTTATGTGCCTGATATTAAGCTGTACTTTTCAAAAGTGATATGGTAAGAATCATAAAAGTCTGATTACTTTTATGGAAAAAAATTATAAAGTCTGACTATTTGTATTTTTTCTGTAGATTGAATTTCTACAGCAATAGTTTACAGCTTAAAATGGCCTGAACATTGCTATTACACAGATCTTGAAAGGCCGTTTTTCCTACCTTAGCCTTCTAAGATTTTATACGGTTTACAAAGTAAAATTCTTATGAACTGATCCAGAAAAATTATAAAAAATTATAAAAAGAATTATTAAAGCGGTAGACAATAACAGTCACGCGACACAAACACAAATCGGGGTAGCGTTACTGCAGCTAATTTCGTAGGAAACGGAGTTTTACGCTGCCCGTGTTTATCAGCATGCTCATATTAGATTCATTTACACATATTATATTAATTTCAAGAGAATGGACTATCAGATGTTGCTATAATTTATGTCCGAGGCAGTTGCTTTATTTGGCAAAATAGGTTTAGCCTTTGTAATATTTGAACCTACCACATAACGACAACATTATTCTTTGTGTAATTTAGCTAGTTTCGGTGGAAGCGTATGAGCGTGTCACATGGTGTGGGAGTCTATCCAACTTATGAGCTGTCCTTGTAACTAAAAACATATTTCCCAGTTTCACAAGCAAATGTACTGCATAAAGAATATTTCAGGCTTTCTCTATCGTAAAACAAGAGGGCCATGAGGCCCTGAATCGCTCACCTGAACAATTGGCAAGGTGGCTTATACTTATCATGTCCGAAATTGTCAAAATATGAGTTTTGAGTCAAAAGTCAAAGAATGACCATGACCACTTGTACTCATAAATCTTCATGTACTCATTAGACAACCATATATACCATTTTTTAGGCCAAAATCTCCAAAACTTTCCATAATTTCTTATGTTCTAGCATTTTCCCATATTTGACCATGCCGCAAAAAAGGTCAAGGTAAACCCAAGGTCACCATTTGAACAGTCTTGGTGGTACTCTAGTACTCCATGCTATTTACCAAGTTTCAGGGCCATAGGTGTATTGGTTCTGGGGAAGAAAAATATTAAAGATTTATCCCGTAAGTGGTAATGGCGGCCAAGTTGGTCATGTGACCTGGACCGTTTGAACAAATTTTCATTCAATCAACCCCTGGAGGCTCTATATGAAATGTGTTCACAATTGGCCCTTTGGCTTTTGAGGAAATGGTTGAAAATGTCAAAATATGAGCAATCTGGATCAAAGGTAAAAAAATGACCTTGACCTCTTGTACTCATAATTCTTCATGAACTTTCCATGAAATCTTATGTTCTACAATTTTCCCATGTTTGACCTTGCTGCAAAAGATCAAGGTCAACACAAGGTCATAATTTGAACAATCTTGATAGTACTCAAGTACCCAATGCTACTTACAAAGTCTCAAGGCCATCGGACAATTGTTTTTGGAGAAGAAGATTTTTAAAGGTTTTTACCATATATGGGCGTGGCGGCCATGCTGGTCATGTGTCCAGGACCGTTAGATAATATTTTCATTCCATCAACCCCTCGAGGCTCTATATTAAATTTGGTTTCAAATGGCCCAGTAGTTTTAGAGCAGATTGTTTGAAATTGTCAAAATTTGAGATTTCTGGGTCAAAGGTCAAAGAATGACCTTGACCTCTTGTACTCAAAAACCTTCATATACTCATTAAGATGATTCTATGTACCAATTTTTAGGCCAAAATCTTCAAAACTTACCATGAAATCTCATGTTCTAGCATTTTCCCATATTTGACCTTGCCGTAAAAAAGGTCAAGGTCAACCCAGGGTCATAATTTGAACAATCTTGATAGTACTTGAGTACCCAATGCTACATACCGAGTTTCAAGGCCATCGGTCTACTGGTTCTGGAGAAGAAGATTTTTAAAGGTTTTTACCATATATGGGCGTGGTGGCCATGTTGGTCATGTGACCTCAACCGTATGCACAAATTTTCATTCCCTCAACCCCTGGAGGATCTATATGAAATTTGGTTACAATTGGCCAAGTGGTTTTTGAGGAGATTGTTTGATATTGTCAAAATATGAGAGTTCTGGGTCAAAGGTCAAAGAATGACCTTGACCTCTTGTACTCATAAATCTTCATGTAGTCATTAAGATGACTGTATGTACCAATTTTTAGACCAAAATCTTCAACAGTTTCCAAGATATCTTATGTTGCAGCATTTTGCCATATAAAAGCATGAGTAAGCAAATTTGACCTTACCGTAAAAAAGGTCAAGGTCAACCCAAGGTCATAATTTGAACAATCTTGGTAGTACTCGTGTACCCGATGCTACATACCAAGTTTCAAGACCATCGACCTATTGGTTCTGGAGAAGAAGATTTTTTCAGGTTTTTACCATATATGGGCATGGCGGCCATGTTGGTCATGTGACCAGGACCGTTTGAACAACTTTTCGTTCCTAAGGTCCCAGGAGGTTCTATATGAAATTTGGTTACAATCGGCCCAGCGGTTTCAGAGGAGAAGTCGTTTGAAATTGTGGACGGACGGACGACGGACGGACGACGGACGACGGACGACGGACGCCGGAGCCTTACCATCCTATAAGCTCCCCCGGAGCCTCTGGCTCAGGTGAGCTAAAAACTGTTTTATTATTTTAGAATGCGAAGGCAGATGAAACCCCTATAGTATTCTTGTCCTACCAGTGGGGAAAACAACCACAAGTCAAGGCCTTGTATAAACGTCTTACTTCATTGGGGTATACAGTTTGGATGGATATATATCAGATGGGAGGCGGTGACTCGCTATACAATAAAATTGATAGAGGCATGAGAGGCTGCAAAGCTGTTGTATCATGTATAACTGAAAAATACTCCCTCTCAGCAAATTGTAGACGTGAGGTTAGTCTGGCTGACGCTCTGAAGAAACCAATTATCCCTTTGCTGCTAGAAAGGATGAAATGGCCGCCTGCTGGCCCAATGAGCATGGTGTTTACCGAGATGTTATTTATCAACTTTTATCGCAATGAAGCGGCTCAAATGACGTGGACGGGTGACAATTTTGAAGAGCTACTGGAACAACTAGGCCAATATGTCCCTGAAAATACATCAATTTCTAAAAGCAAAAGCACTGAAAAACCTGTTGCTCCAAAAGCTAATAATGACAGTCAAGCAAAAGGTAAAGGCACTGTAGTGTCTGGAATAACAACAAACAAAGGCAAAACGGAGACAAATAAAACAAGTGGCTCTAAACTTACTGAAAAATTAACGACAAATACTGTAGATTCCAGTAAAGAGAAGTCTCCCGTAAAAGAAGCAGCCAAACCAATAGCACAAACCAACAGTCGTGTTGTTGGATCAGCTAAAGTCAAACCCAACGACAATGCCCGTAACAAGGCTAACAAACAAGATAACACGAACGTTAAGAGTAAGTCAAACTCTGAAGGTAACACTGTAAAGACAGGTGCTGACAAGAACGATACAAAACACTCTGACGCAAGTAATCCTTCTCATATTAGCAGTCATCCAGTTAAACGAGAAGTTGCCGATGCTAAAGCTGTACCTAAGAATTCTGAGACAAAGAAACCAGAAAAATTAAAAGATCAGTCGCCATCTAAATCTAGTTTGGTAAAGACAGATGAAGAGACAAAGAAAATCAACCAACATGATACTAGTGAATCATCTTCAGTTGGCGGTGGGTCAGCCAAAGAAAATGGTACCGATGGTGATGCGACACACAAAACTTCTGGTGTAAAGAAATCAGAGACGGCAAAAGAGAATCCTAATAAAACAGAAGCTCATTTACGACAACATGCCAGCAATAGTCAGAGGAATTCAAAGTCATGCGCAATCATGTAATGTTTAACTATACAACTGATTTAACCTTACTTCATCGAACTGATTGTGTGAAAAGCGGCGACAATATATTTATTGAAAGCTGATTGCTGCTAGTCTAAAAACTAAAGTTAGGGTGAGATTGCTCGGGCGTTAAACCGGTTTAAAGACAAATATTCTCTACTATAGAGAATACCCCCAGTCTTTATTGGTTTTATGGCCCTGTTATGTCATTATAAAATGCATAGTAACAAATGCTTATGCCATGATATTATTTTTTTGTTTAAACGTTTTGACACATATATTCAAAGTTTGATATAAACTGTTGATGGTTTGAGAATCTTTACTATCTTTTAAATAGTTGAATGCTCTATTTGATTTATCTGATAGCTTATACCTGCTCTGCTTCTGTTTCGATGAATATTGTTTATAGTATTATTTATTTTTTGTCATTTTTATTATTTTACTTCTTGTTTTTTTTTTAAATTAATTTCCCCTGTTTTTCTTTATGATGAGTTGTTGTAGACATACCATCTTACTTCTTTTTTTCTCTTCAGTTTTTATTTTTCAGTCTTATAAAACTGATTGACAGAATTACTTCTTCTCTCTGTCTTATTTCTTTTTGTCTGTTCTGTTGTAATATGATAATCATGTAACTCATTGATGCTCCAAAAGATGGTGTGTTACTATTGTTTTAACTGCCTAGCGCGGTGTCAGCGAACATTGAGGCAGTTAGTGCCTTTTGAGTAACCAATATAGACCCCGATCAAGCTGTTCTGTATTGACCAGCCGGTAGGGGTCCTTACTGTTTGCCATTCTGGTAGATGCTTAACTCTTGTTGATTTTAAATCATCAAAGATACTGGCAAATCTATCCCTGTATGAGGGGTAACTACGGTGGCATGATTGGCAAGGAATATTATTTAGTTTTGATGTGTATGTTTTGATGAAGGTGATTTGGCCAGTTGAGTTAACTGGTACCATGTGATGTTTAACTAGAAATGTTTTTTCAGAGAAAACTGATGTCCCCCCCACCAGCCCATTTCAAATCCCCCTTATGAATAAAAACCTGTGCAATTAAATACTAGGCAAGTTTGGAGAAAATCCATCCACTAGTTCTAAAGATATCCTACATAAATAACTATGTCCTTGCAAATGAGGTCAATGTCACCAAAATCTGATAGGCTCTTAAAGTTGACCAAATGATGTATCCATACAAGTTTGGTGACATTCCATCCCTTGGTCCAAGAGATATAGTGGGTACAAGAAATTGTCATCTAAGCCCTCCAGTGACCTTGCAAATGAGGTCAAGGTCACCAAAATCTAATAGCCTCTTAAATCTGTCCCAATGATGTATCCATGCACGTTTGGTGAAATTCCAACCATTGGTTCAAGAGATATCATGGGTACATGAAACTGTCATCTAAGTCCTCCAGTGACCTTAAAAATAAGGTCAAGATCACCGAAACCTAACCAGCTCTTAAGCTTGTCCCAATAATGTATCTGTGCAAGTTTGGTGACATTCCATGCATTGGTTCAGGAGATATAGTGGTTACAAGATATTGTCATCTAAGTCCTACAGTGACCTTGAAAATAAGGTCAAGGTCACCAAAATCTTCTCAGCTATTAAACCTGTCCCACTAATGTATCCATGCAAATTTGGTGAAATTTCATTTATTGGTTCAAGAGATATCTTGTGTACAAAAAATTGTCAGCTAAGTCCTGCAGTGACCTTGAAAATGAGGTTAAGGTCACCAAAATATAATCAGCTCTTAAACTTGTCTCAATGATATATCCATGCAAGTTTGGTGGAATTCCAACCATTGGTTCAGGCGATATTGTGCATACCAGAAATTTTCACACCATTTAAGTCCTCCTGTGACCTTGAAAAAAGGTCAAGGTCACCAAAATCTAATCAGCTTTTAAGCTTGTCCCAATCATATATCCCTGCAAGTTTTGTGAAATTCCATCCATTGGTTCAGGAGATATTGTGCATACAAGAAATTTTCACGCCATTTAAGTTCTCCTGTGACCTTGAAAATGAGGTCAAGGTCACCAAAATCTAATCAGCTCTTAACCTTGTCCCATTGATATATCCATGCAAGTTTGGTGAAATTCCATCAATTGGTTCAAGAGATATCGCGCATACAAAAGTTGGACGCCGACACTGACGCTGACGCCGACGCACCGGGAACCGCACTGAAAACAAAATATCCCCCCTCACGTTTGTAGACCTTGAGCTGACAATAGGCCCCCCTCCCCCCAGGGGGAGTTTTGTACACTTTAAATTTTTGAAACTACATTATATAGGAAACAAAATGACACATGTTAGCCCTCTGTACGTTGGGGCGTTAATGTATAACGTCAACGCCAATTACACTACCCAAATTTACATATTCACATTATAATAGAAAATATGCATTGTTATACACATCTTAGTATTGGCCCTAAACAATGTCGAGTTTTGTCTGCCAGTACATAAATCGCTGTTTCAAAGTAATTGACAGTGTCAAGGATAAGTTGTCTAATCCGTATAACGTAGTTTACCTTATATTTGACGTTTCTCCCCTTCAGTGTGTATATACACGTAATATAAGGAGCAAATTGTAAGAATTGAAGTGTACAGAAAAGTTAATGTCATATATATGACTATCTTAATATCCTAGTACATTAACAGCAGTCTGAAGGCTTACAAAACTCGTCAGCAGTCACAATAAATATGTAACGTATATAACCACAAAAAAAAAAAAAAAAAAAGAAGAATCAGACTAAATCGCTGAATTGGTGGACTGAAGTTTATACGTGCTCCATCAATCTTCTTCGATTCATGCCCAGCTTAGATAAGTAGCAGTTAGCAGTGGATATATTAAATGTGGACAGAAAATGCCTTATTTTTTGTAGAATTTAACCTACAAAATAACGAGAAAAGCTAGTAAAGCCAACATCAGCTGCATTTTATCTTTCAATGTTTTCTGTATTATGTCCTAAGTAGACACTGTTGTATATGTTAATATGAAAAAACGCCAATATTATGTGTCTTCAAACTGAAAAAGAACATCTGATAGTGTATATTTGAAAAGCAAACTAACAGTAACGTTACGTTACATAATTGTAATATGTCTGGGGATAAGATTTGTAAGTCATCTGTTCTCAAAATTTTAGTTCCAAAGCGCCTTGAATTATTCATTGATGTTGTTTTAGCTTACCACTGGTAGTCAGATGGCAAATTTAGCTCTTTAAAATACACAAGAACTCAGCAAGATGCAGATAGATTGTTACAGCTGAAGCAGTTCGACCTTGCCTTTAATTCAGTCTCACTTAAAAGTGACTTCATAAAAATGATTTTTTCTATTCTGAATTTTATGCATGGAATGAAGCAAGTATAAGTTGATATATATGCTGCAACTGATTAATATTTAGGTTTGGTCATGATGGGGATAAAACCAATTTCGCTACCTGTGCTGTTGGCTCAGCAACTCAATTACCCTACACTGTGACTGCTAACCGAGGCAATCAAAAGAAGTATCAACTCGGCTGACAGGCTTTTACACCATTTTTGCTATGCTGTCAGTCGAATTGTCAGCCAAGAGCCTCTTTGCACAGTAACTGCTTTACATAGGTTAGCAAATATGTGTGGCTCCAGTGCTCATAACTTAAAGTTAATTTGTAAACTACGTGAGCAGCTCCCATCAAATGCATTACAAAATATTAACATTGTGAAAATCAAGGATTAAAGAAAGTGAGATACTTAATAACGCATACAACATTTTGTCATCAGCCTGTTCAGGAGTTCTATTTTTCATTCTGTAGTTACAAATAATTAACTGGTCAGGTAATTTTGCAAACCCCATGGTTTTATTCCCACTTGTTGTTACTATCAAGGACTATAGGTGTTACGAAAGAGAAATTTTGGTCAGACAATTTTCAATATGTAAGCAACTAAAATTGGTGTTTGGATATTGCCAAAATGCTGTATTCTCTAACAGTTATCAAAACATTTGGACAAGGATGATTTGATAAGCAGAAAGATATCATAAATAAGCAGATTACAAGCATATTTATTGCTAAATAATATGGTACATGTAATACAAGGTCACGGAGATCAAATGCAGAAAGTTATTTAGGTTAGCCCTTCCTTGGCATGTACAGGTATGCACTATTTCTATTACTTGATTATTTGCTCTTCAGAAGTACTGTATTGCTGGTTAAGGATAATGGAAATGAAGAATTTATAAACTCTCAATGAATAGTTGTATACGTTACTTGTTCAGTCTTTCATTTCTTGTTTTTCTCAGCATAACTACATGTACAATGTAGGTGAATACATTTTGAAGGAGAACAACTAAGATTTGCTCATAAATATCTGAACAATAATGATCAACATTAATATATTCTGCCATTTGCATACATTACTTCATTATGTGGGAAGAGCTTACTGGAACACTGTACCTAGAAAAAAAAAAAATAAAAACAACAACAACTAAACGTATCTATATGTCCTTTGGCGAATCGATTTTTTAAGAGATGATTGAATGTAACTAGTTAGATTCTTTAAGAGTTGATTGAATGTAGTTACACTTGAAAGAGCAAGAAACAAAAGCATAGAAATATAGATCATATTAAACATAGCAGCTATAGAATGCTACAGTATTGCTAGTAACTGCCCGTGTCTCTTTTTCTGTATTACGTTTCTGATACTATTCTCCCAAACTCCTGGTTGACACAGTATTGTTAGTTACATAAATGAACTGAATAAAGCAACGCATTAACACTACCATTAAACATTTTCAAAGTATGTTTGTTTCTTAACTGTCACTAAGCAATGTTGTTTCTCTTGGTAACATGACATATACGATAGTCTTACAAAAGTAAGTATACTCTGCCAGCAAATATCTATTTAGCTTTGATGCAGAACTTTATTGGAGGAAGTCTTCATACTTTAGGTTTACTGTTCTGCTTTATAGGTTATCAGTGTGCATGTAAAAACAAATCAAATCCTGCCAATGAACAAGGTTGTACCACATTTTGTATTGTTGATTACTGATAATTTTATAGTTTTAAACTATACAGGTCAAAATTGCTTAGGTTTTAACATTATCAAACTGATTGTATATCAATTTGTTTGAGGCCAATATGCAAAACCAACGCTGGCTTTTAATAGCTGTCGTTTTATTTTATCTTTTCTGAAGTTGTATGTTTTATTTATTTTTTTTCCGCTGTATATAACAAACTTCACGTATGTCACTGTCTTTAAAACTCAAAAGTACAAATGTAAAAGAAACAAACTTGGCAATGCTATTATGAAATACTTTGATGTTTGATATAATAACAAAGTAAACAGCAAAACCCGTTTTACTTATGCAGACTATGTCAATGCCCTTAATATTACAATTTAAAGTATACTGTGTTTAATCACGTATAAAACACACCTCACGAGTCCCTAAAAGTAATAACTGAGAGAAGTGTTGATAGGTCCAGGTAAACAATATGTCATAAGAACTTCCAGTCTTATATGTGGTATTGTTACATGTGGCAGTGAAAAAAAAAACTGATTAAAGGTATTATAATGAAATATCTTAAATGCTAAATGTTATTTACGTTACTACTAGTAATAGCTAATGATAAAAAATGAACCAAAATGCATTTTTCTCTTATATTAAAAGATTTTTTAATGCAAAAACTGCTACCAAAGAAAACAAAATGATTCTAGTTCAAATTATATGATTTTAACAAAAATAGCCCTAGGTAACGTATATAATCGATCAATATGGCCGACTAAAATGCGTTCAAAATATTGTGGAACTGTTCCTTGCTGTTTAAATACACTGACATATTCGATTTTACCATTTACAGTTGTTTTCGATTCCAACGGTGTAGTTCAAGCACTTAAACTATACGGAAAGTGATATCTGTAATATAGAACATTTATGGGGTGCTGTGTTCAACTCCCTATTTCTCCCAAAGTATACAAGGTAGGATAATAATTTTTGCGGATCTGAAAAGACCAATAAATTGTCTTTAACACAATAACAGATATATGGTCTAATATTAAAGGAATAACTTAAAAAAGAAAGTATTCTGTATGGAAATAGCAATTTTAATGGGGTGTAAAGTTTAATGTCACGTATATTACACCGTGTAGGCTAAAGTGACCTTTCAAACATCATAACTTTTATTTCTTGGATTGTTATATTAGACTCTATTATAATTTTAAACATAGGAAAGTGACTTATATTTATTTATAATTTTGATAATTTTTATGTTATGTTTGTTTTTCTAATGGGTAACGTTTGTAACAGGCTGTTACAGTTTAATGCCCCACTCGCCAGAGGGCTAACATGCTGCAAAATACTTCTAAGATGCTGGACTTTAAGAAAAGTATGGTCTACAAAACTCCCCCTTAATACGATTAAACTAAACTGTTTATCTGATAGCTTATTCTGCTCTGTTTCTGGAAAACTCTTTATGTCAGCCTAGCATTCAAATGAGTAGATGTTTCGAATCAGGGAAGGGTAAGGCATCGAAAGGAGAGGTATGGGCACCGCCTTTCATGTGCTGTGCCCAAGATACAATGGGGCCCCAACCCTCCCCCCACTCCCCCCTCCCCCTCCCACTGCCCCTACGTCCACTACGCTATGGAAAACATTTACCTCTAATACACTGCGCGTAGGCAAATAAAGATAACACGAGTTTCACTGCGCTACTAATAAAATTACGGTGAGCCACTTTGTAAAACAAATTACCGTAAGTCACTGGCAAATTGACGTGATATCAACTTCTTTCAAATATTTACCAGATGATAAACTTATGACGCTGTATCCAGTACAACGACTGGGAGCAAACAAACCTATATTTGATAAATTAGCAGTAGAATTAAGACTTTTGGTGCTTTTTAATGTTTTTAATCGTACATGAACTTTTGTAGATTTTCATGTACTAAAAAAATTTATAGCGTTGTATACGTGTAATGTGCATATGTCTATTGCCATGCTTACAGCTGTATTTGCGGTATCTCCAGGTTGCAAACAACATTAGCACAATGTTAAATGTTTATTTTCTTGAACAGCACTTATACAATATTTATACAAATTAATAATATTCTGTTGTTTGAGATTTAAAGCAGCATATTGGTGTTTTGGTAATGTCAAAAAAGAACATAATGAACGAATCATCATTCACATGTAGTATGCATATTGCATAAAGGTGGGAGAATATTGCTGATACATACCATGAATTTTGTCCCCGAATGCTAGGGTTGATGGTTGATACAATATATCATGGAGTACAACTGGTGGTTTCTTTTTTTTCTTCTGGCTTCGTCCTCAACATTGTTTCATCATTGTTTTCGGTTATTTATATGTTTTACGGATGTTCACGATTGAGCTTAAAAGCTGTTGCTCAACACCTACTTTATATTTTTGGAATTGCACCAGAGATGGGGAGGTTGTTTGCAAAAGACTCCGTTAAACTCCCAGAAGTTTTTTTTAATTTCTAATTAACAATATAATTTCTAATCAACAATCTCCATGGCAGGACATCTTAACACCATTTTCCTGTAACAGAAGAAAAACAATATATGAGATACAGCAAAAAACAAGCTAGCATATATAACATATATAACCATACAGATACACAACCCTGAAACAACCCCGCACCAACACTGCTTCATTTGTTGAATCAACCCTGGTACGGCGTTGCACCAGCATCGTGCATCCGCATGGGGGTTTGTGAAGTGCGAATACGTATTAAAGGTTTTCTCTCCAGATATGCGAGTAGGTAGTCCGCTAAAGGCGAGGAGAATATAACCATTTATAATATCGGTCTTTAGCCGGACTTAAATTAAAAGTTTACGTCATTTGCCAACTCCCAGAAGTTTAAACTACTGACCGATCCAAGGTGGTTCTTTGTTATAGCTTCTTTTTGTTAGAATAAGAAGATGAGTGTCACGGTCTGTTGTTGAAAACGTGCTGTTGCATTTCGTTGTTTGTGCTAGACACATTTTCTTCTTTCGTTGTCGGTTAGGCTGTGGCTTGTCATACTAGCATAGGTGGGTTCGAATCCTGCTGGCATTTCTTCACACTGTAAGAAGCGACAGACTAGTACACGGACACATTGAAATTAGTTTCACAGTTCTATCAGACAACCATCATACTTAATATGAGTAACTGAGGTTTGATCCAAAAATAGTCTACAATGAATGGAGCGAGAGGAGAATAAACAATGGTTACTGTGTAGAAAAAAGATGAAATCCTATTTATAGATAAAACATACAGCGTAAGCAAAAAAACTGATTTGATTAAAACAAGTATGAATATAAGAAGATATTCAGCAAAGCCAACAATCGCATTCTACAGCCCACCAAAGACACTTGACAAGCATCACAGTGTCGGAGCGGAAATATACAGTGTTTGAGACTGTATCGTCTCCTGTGATTCTGTACAGTGAGAATCCGACACTTGGTGTAAAGGATGTCAATATACACGGTAAATAATGTTGGCAATTTTCTCAAGTTATGATTAAAAAGCCAGACTGTTTTGGTCCGTTTGACGCATTAGTAAATTTGGATTACCTCAAGAAGGTAAATGTCATTTATAAATTGTTCTTAGTGTAATGCACAAGTCTCAATCATCTTTGCATGCAAAAATATGCATGATCGCATCAATGACGAAATGTGTATTTATCGCATTATCGAACGAAACACCGATTGTTTTCATAAGGACCACATTATAGAAACATATATTTGTGAAATAACATCTTCGATGCGGATCTGCACTGGAGATAAATCCTAAAAATCTTCATTTTACAGGACACTGCATATATCGATTGTTGTACAGTGACTTGGTATGCTGTCGTACAGACAACTGCGATTTTCAAGAATTTTTCTGTACAGTCACTTGTAATATAGTATCTGCTTCTTTTACCATGTTTACGATAAACCACAGCGCCAGCTGACCTTCAATCACATCGAAAGCAAATATTACCACCACTACAGCCGTATTCGCCACTCCCAGAGAAGGATGATCAGACTGCGCAGAGTCTTCGCTGAGCGCACATGTGAAAATGTAGGAAATGATGTGCCCCGACTCAGAGCCGAGACACGACATTTTCGTTTCGCTTTTGCTTAACGTCCCAGTAAACAATTTTTCAGTCAAGTCGGGACGGAGTCACCACTTCCGGGGTATCACCAGTATCTTTTGGGAGTAAATGTGCCTTGCTCAAGAACACAACACGGCGCCTCGAGTGAGGATCGAACCCCGACCTCTAGCTCCAGAGTCCGAGGCTCTACCACTAGGCCACAGCGCATCCCAAGGCACGAAATTAATAAATTTTTGCTGGGCGCTCATTGCATAACTACGGATCGTGGGGCTGCCTTATGTAGCCAGCGAAGACTCTGATAAGACTGCACGAATGCACATACTGATCTGAGTCTTCGCTGGGCGTACATGTGAAATTGAAGGAATTATCGTGTATCGTGCATGTGTGTGTGTCTTCTGAGAAAGTACGCTGTGATACAACGGTACTAGTATTGTAGAGTGAAGGTATTTTGTCGATGCTTTTACTTGTAGATAGACATTTGACTTCGGCAATGTAATTAGTGTATGAATATTTTATCAACGCGCTATGTGCATATTTGTTTTTAATTTCCAAAGTACATGCATTGTTGAGCCACAATATGCTACCATACACAAAACGCTACCAATATATCATTTTGTGTATCCCTGCCTACACAAAATGCTATCTCAAAATTTGGGAACATATTGTGAAGGTATCATATATGCCCTACACAATATGCTCCATCTAACATGAAAATGAGGGACCAAAATTTCCCCGGCGTCCATTCCGTCCAGCTTCAGATCAGAGGGTTCCGACAAATTTTACCATAATAATTGCAAAACTCATTGATGGAAAATGAGGGGGGTGGGGGGGGGGGGGGGGGGGTCTGACTCCCGTCTCCCGCCCCTGTATCCGCTCATGGGTACGATAATGTCAACTAAGACCGGGGTTGCCTTAAACATGTGTTTCTGAGTCCAAGTCATTAAGTCGAGCTTAAAAGTGATTATTTTTCCTGGTAGAGCATATTGTGTATCCTCGAACGACCAGTCAAATAACATATGTACCCTACCTACACAAAACGCTACCAGAAAGCATTTTGTGTACACTGCCTACACAATATGCTTTTTGGTAGCATTTTGTGTAGGCAGGGATACATAAAATGCTACCTCGGTAGCGTTTTGTGTATGGTAGCATATTGTGGCTCAACAATGCATGTACGTTCACGGCATCAAAGGCGATAAACCAAATCTGCTCATCAAATGCTGCCATGTAAGTCTCATGAAATCGACGACTGAGGTTCTAAAAGTGTATTCTTTCTGTTGTTGTTGTTGTTGTGTTGTTGCTTTACGTCCACGGTAAACAGCTATGGTCATGTCGGGACGGTCAGTTAACCTAACCACACTATTCCTGAGCAGGCTTAGACCTCCTAAGCGGTTAACCAGTACTAAGTGTCCATACTTTCACCAGTAACTGACAACTGTCCTTCTTGAATCAGTGGAAGGGGGAAAATGACCGTAGAAAAGATTTCATGATCAATTTCCACGAAAGTATGTGGCCGGACTGGGTATCGAACCCGGTACCTCTGGCTCTTCAGTCAGACGCGCTACCGACTGCGCTACGCGGCCCGGCGTATTCTTTCTGTCCGCGACAACTGTCTTATATGAGACAAAACTGTAGTGGTCAGTAGCTGAAAGAAACAAATGTTGGCGTACCACCAGTAAACTATTCGGGTCCAAAATTGATTAAAGGATTTATATTTTGAATTCTGGAAGTAAAAATGTCGAAGGGTCGTCGCTGTCGAAATGAAATGCATCAACTCAGCTTGATGAAAAACAACTCGATCCGAGTCACTGTACAAAGATAATAGCGGGTCACTGTACAATTTCCAAGCTGTCTTCTGCAAGTGACTGTACGAATATCAATCGATGAACAACTCAGCATTGCATCACTTTTATTCACCCCAAACATAAAAACCGAGGTACTACCGTTAACCTCAGATAGTTTAAAGACCAATACTCATTTGCTGAAAAAATAACAGTTTATTTGTGCCTTGACACGAGAATACACGACCCTTCACATGGACGAAATCGTGTGCTGTTTTGCGTGTTCAAATGATCAAGAGCTTGTGTGTGCACAACTTGGGGAAAACATAAAGCATTCATCCTCTTAAGTTCTTCGTATATTATAAGCAATCCATGGAAATCGCAATTTAAGACAACTTTAACAACTCAGCATTGCATCACTTTTATTCACCCCAAACATAAAAACCGAGGTACTACCGTTAACCTCAGATAGTTTAAAGACCAATACTCATTTGCTGAAAAAATAACAGTTTATTTGTGCCTTGACACGAGAATACACGACCCTTCACATGGACGAAATCGTGTGCTGTTTTGCGTGTTCAAATGATCAAGAGCTTGTGTGTGCACAACTTGGGGAAAACATAAAGCATTCATCCTCTTAAGTTCTTCGTATATTATAAGCAATCCATGGAAATCGCAATTTAAGCAAGATAGTAATGAAATTAAGGTGGTGATTTATGGTAAATGTAAAAATCTGCATAAAACCATAAAAAAGGAACGTATCTCCCTGAAAGTTAGCAGACTTCTTATTTTCGTTGTTCTTTACAGTTAAGAATACAAAATAGATGTACATGCTGCATAAAAAAGTGTTTTCATAAGGAAAGATCAAAGGGTAATTTTCTGCGAATAAATCTGAAAAAATAATATCGTTATTGAAAATTTACGTAGTGCTGAAGGTGCATTATTGCATAATGGAGAGCGTCCTAGCAATTATTTATTCCAACTCTTTCTCAAATTGTAATGTAGACCAGATGAAAACGGTAGCTTTTTCTCAATGTTCAGCCATGTACAAAGTCAATGTACACTGGACGCATTTATTAAATATAGGGTAGGCAAGCATACCTATGTTAACACCTACAATATAAATAATACATTACTGACATGATCAGTGGTGTGTAGAGGAAATTGTTCAACCTTGTTAAAATAGTATCACCTGTCTCACCTGTGTGTTTTGACAAAAAAATTTGGACACAGACTGCATCTTTTTTCAACTGCTCAGCCTGATAATGTGTGAAAGAGATGGAAAAAATAATTGCTAGGACGCTCTCCATTATGCAACAAGGTACTCTAAGCACTAAGTATATTTTCAATAATGATATTATTTTTTCAGATTCATTCGCAGAAAATTACCCTTTGATCTTCTCTTATAAAAACACTTTTTAACATTAACAAATGCTGCATTTTGGGATTCTAAATTATGAGAAACAACATAAAGAAGGCACCTGCGAAGTTTTGGAAAGATCAGTGTTATTTTGAGTATTTAATGCCGATTTTTGTCTTTGTCCCAAATCAGTGATTATCACCACCTTAAAGAAACCATCGTCATGATTACTTACTCTCTCCGTGTATCGCTTTACACCAAGTGTCGGATTCTCACTGTACAGAATCACAGGAGACGATACAATCTCAAACACTGTACATTTCCGTTCCGACACTGTGAGCATGAACAGCAAGTTTTCGACACGATGCTCTGTCTAACAAATGAGCCGCGACACGACAAAACCAGCAAAGTGGCATACTTCTGAAACCCACTAACTGTTAACCCTTAGTGCGCTGAAAAATCAGCCGACAAAATTCCGTGAGCAAAATTTCAAACCATGTTTCTTCCAAGGCATGTTATGTTTGGAATTCAAAAATAGAGGGCGTACAGCATATACCCAGATGAGGTGGCTCATCATGGGCAGCTTTATCTGGATCTACGCTGTTTGCCATTTCCACTATTTTCATTCTCGGGGCTTACATGTATAATATTAAGCAAATGGAACCCACGCAGAACGATTTCATGAAAAGAAATTAAGGTCAAAGGTAATACTATGTACACCTTCCTGTACTTAAAATCGTGACTGAGACATATGCTATGTTAACCCTTAAAGCGCCAAAAAGCAGACGACAAAATTTACGTCTGCAGAATTTCAAAAAATGTATCGTCCAAGTGATATCATATTGAGGAATATAACAGTAGAGGGCAAACAGTGTAGATTCAGATGAGGTGGCTCATTATGAGCCACCTCATCTGGATCTACACTGTTTGCGAATTCAACATTTTTTTCATTTTTGGCGCTTTAAGGGTTAGAATCGATATATATACTGTAATAAAAATGTCTTGATTGCATTTAGTGGTATGTTTTGAGAAATGGGATAGGGTTTCAGAATGCCTTAGACTGTAAGTTTGCGGCCATAAGTTGCATGAGTTGAAATTCGGAGAGAGCAACGAAGGCCGAAGTTAGCCAAGGCAGTTTGAAAATACTTTCACCTAGATATATTTCTAAATTAAATGTGACACTATAAATAGTAATTTTTAAAACAATGCACATTCGTTAAAGATTTACTCCCTTTATAATAACAACATAAAATGATTTGATAAAATATTTCATGCAATACCGACATCGTCTAACTATACATCTGAAATAGAGTTTAGATAATAATATTTGATAAAAGTGAATTTAAACAAAAAATAAGATAAATTTTTTAACCTCGCGGACCGCGGTCGAAATCGCATTATTGGACAAAAATAATTTATTCATACGTCACATTCACGTGCACGAATAAGAGAAATACCTATACATGATCACATGACACACGTGGTCAAATTCAATATTCTTAGAGGCCGTGAGGAAATAGGTAATTTGCGTTTTAATTTGAAGATTATTTTTCATTCCACATTTTTCGAAAAAAAAAAAACATGCATTTTCTCAAAACTTGTACGGTTTATTATGAGACTATTGGGCTACATATTGTCTAACGAAATTTTGTTAAAATATTTGTTTCTATAAATATGAAATAACCGAGGGAGACTATCTTTGAATCAATAAAAGGCTTTTAACCTAGTATGTCATGAAGCAGTCATTATGCAAATACTAATAAACGCAGTGTTCAGTAACTTCAGGGATTTGTTTCCTCCACACATTGACGTCCATTATTCCAACAGTTTTCAGAAACCGCTTAATCCCGATTTTTGAGACATTTTTTTGAAAATGAGTAATGTTTCAGAAAGAATTAAAGAATCTGTATGATTTTCACAGAATAACAGTTCATTTGAGTAGAAGGTCAGTCATCATAATATTTGTCTGCAGGTGATAAGATAAAATATATATAACATATCTGTTTTGTCATCACCCGATGGTATTATTGATAGAAACTGAAAAATTATGTAAACATGTTTGAAAACATTTGAGCCGCGACACGAGAAAACCAACAATGTGGTTGTGCGCCCAGTGCAGACTCAGATCAGCCTGGGCATCCGCCCGTTCAGATCAGACTCTCCGCTTGGCGCTCAAAGAGTAGCTAAGGGTCCTAGCTACCTCCATGCGAACAGCGAAGATTCTGATCAGACTGGGCGGATGCCCAGGCTGATCTGAGTCTGCGCTGGGCGCACAACCACATTGTTGGTTTTCTCGCGTCGCGGCTCATTTCTTTCTGAACATAACTATAAACTTAATTGAACATCATTCTAACGGCTTGTCCAGTGTCGTTCCTAATGAAACCAACCGTAGTCCCAATTGCCTCAAAAATAAAATCGGCGACAGAAAATGCAAACTATGCTCATCCTTTACTTTGATAAACTGTGATCTATTATTTTAACGCTGCCTGGATGGGTTCATAAATATTGTGATCGTTGACTTGTACATAAACATAACTTTGCATGGGACAAAAGTGAGGAAAAAATGTCCGACGATTAATAACTGTGCAAACACTGAAAATACTGATGAGATGGGTCACATCTGGATTTTCACTGTTTGCAATGGTATGTCCGAACGTACCTGCTGTCCGAATTTACCTGACTTGACCCCAGAAGTCGCTTCGCGTTTCAGTCATTGAAAACCCTTTGTGTGCAGTGGAACCATGCTACGCCCTTAGACATGTCCTCAAAATGAGTCTACGCAGCGAGAGTTACGAAAACGTTTTGCCACGCCAGAGAAAATTGATTCATCTTCAAAGAAAAACATACGTTTTCCAGGGCGTAGCTACCTATACGGCAAATACGCAAGTGCGTATTGAAATTTTGTCAAAATTGACAAAATTTCAAAACGCACCTGCATATTTGCATGCTGAAAATTTATAAATTAGACAAGATTTCAATACCAATTACCAAAGTGGCTGAAATACTAGCTTTCCCTTCAAGAAGTAGAGAATAAAACATGGTTGTGCGTATTATGAAATTTCCCCTAGTTACGCCCCTGGTTTTGATATAGATGATTTAGCTTGAATGGATTTTGCTGTTTCCTCCAAACACATCTCATACTCTTGCAATAAAATTTTCCAATAGCCCACAAACCTGCAGCGTAGCACTGTACGTTAACACACATAGTAAACGGGTATATTGTTTCGATATCGCAATAAACATTGTGTCATGATGTGACAAGAACCGCATACACGGCGCTAAGTTAGTGGCAGCAGGAGAAAATGGGTGAGTAATTTCTAGAATTCTACTAATTTTCATCGATAAGACAGATGCTGAGTACAAAATTTCTAAGGGTGGGGGCTGGGAGTGGTTTGGAAACACCAACACACTTGCGTATGACTGTCATTTTTAATGTTTTAAAAACTACTTTTGTTTAAGCAATTGGCTCAGTATAAAGATAAAAATTTATGAAATCTCGAAATATTGCATAGTCTTGAAAAAATGACCTGCATAAGAAACAATAATGTAAAACTTGATTGCTCCAGGCAAATACCCTAAGCAAGACAATTTTGAATGTTTTTTTTCCCCTAGAGCTTGACTGCATATAGATGTATGTTCACTGTCAGTGTTAGTAACGCTAAATACATATATATGAGAGCTTTACTATTTCTTTCTTTCTTGTCATCCTTGGTAAAATGTTTAATTCATAAAATGTATGACCTATATAATTGACAGAGTCGATATTGATTTTCATGAATGGGTCTAAAATTAGCCCTTACATGTACCAATACACGATACTGACCCAAATATCGATGAACTTCATCGGGTATATCAGTACCCGATCGCACCGAAGGGTGGTCGCGTCATGGAAAAATGTGCGTATGCCCAAATCAGCGACCAAGCATGTGCAATCTGAAAATTACTGGTTTTTAGGTGTTCCAATACTTTAGGGCAGATCTAAAAGACTACATGAGCCGCGACACGAGAAAACCAACAAAGTGGTCGTGCGCCTAGCGCAGACTCAAATCAGCCTGGGCAACCGCCCATTTTGACCAGACTCTTCGTTAAAAGCTCAAAGAGTAGCTAAGGGTCTAAGCTACTGCCATGCGGACAGCGAAGTCTCTGATCAGACTGGGCGGATGCCCAGGCTGATCGGAGTCTGCGCTGGGCGCACAACCACATTGTTTGTTTTCTCACGTCGCGGCTCACATCTTGTCGTCATAGAAGATAACTCTGTTACCATGACAATGAGCATACCAAATACTATTATGTTTCAATTACATTCCTCATGAATGATGAATAAGCCATATATCTGGGTGTTTTGAAAATACAATCCTTTGCCAGGGCATAATTTTGTGTAATCATTTACACCGATTTCATGCTGACTTTTGGTGCCAAAATGTTGATGATACTCCTTTGGCTTCGACGTTTCAATCATTTCTTGTGTGTTAGGCACATTCCTTTTTTTTTATTATTTTTGCAAAAAAGCGTTAGAAAAATAGGTAAAGATGCAAATTAAAGCTCTGCATTATCATTGATGTGACAGTTGAATGAAAAAAGAAAAAAAAGAAAAAAAGAAAAAGATGTTGTTATTAAATGTCTTAAACGGTCTGTTTGATTGCGCTGAAAATAATCTTTACGAGTTCTAATGCTTCCTGAAAAAACTCGTTCTATAGCGCTAACTCGTCTTCTGCGTAAGCCTTAGAACACCTGTAAAATATTTCTCTGCAATTAGCCATAACGACCAAATAGTAACTTTTTAAACTGCGCTCATCGACATGTAACGGGATGCGAATCAGTTAAGCCGAGTCTGCTAGTTTTGATCTTTCTGCTACATGTCTTGCTTCCAGAGTTCTAGAGCCCCGGTAGCTCGGTTAAGCGCTGGCCTGCTGATCTAGCGGTCCCGGGGTAAACGGGGTTCCATGGCACACAACCTTTAATTATTACCCTCCTATCGTCGTGATATGACTGAAATACTGTTGAAAAGGACATAAAATCGCAAGTCATCCATCCATCCTTCAGAAGTTACTGTACATGTATGCAGGTAATAGCTAGGATTCAGCAGTCTATAAAGCATTTTAGTATATAAAGAAGTTGCATTTTATTTAAATCCTTGTCATCGTCGACATCATCATTTTATCATATGACGTCGCATCTGAGAGTGTAATAAAGCCATGTATTAAAAACGATAATCCACTAGTGGATTAAATATGCAAATTAAGCCGTAACGATATGCGTTGACGTCCATAAAACGTCGCATTTTCTAATGGCGAAAACGTGACGTTTTAGTTCAAAATTTGGTCATAAAATGCGATTTTAGCGTCATATGATAAACAGAATCTTGCATTCGTGCTCCTGTATTATTGAATTTATTAAACTCGTTGGGGAAAACGATAAGATGCTCGGCATAGCCTCGCATCTTATCTTTTTCCCCAACTCGTTTAATAAATTCAATAATACATGAGCAATCATGTAAGATCCTCTGTATCTTTGCAGGGAGACAAAAGCTCGGTGCCCTCATTCGGGAGATTGATTTCTCTAAGGCTAAGGGCGATCCTGAGATAGTATCAACTAAGGTCACTGATCTGGAATATGAGAGTCGTAAAGACAGGACATTTGAAGAGCTTAAGGTAATTTATGGTAACCGGCACGTTCCGTTACCAGTTGGCACATGACGTCATACTGACGTCGTGTGCTGCTAGATTAAGCCTTGAACACCAACATACATGTTTGTTGTTAAGCTGTTTATGCGCTATTAGACACTGAACAGATATCATTGCGGTGTACCATTTCACGGCTGATAACTTTGTTCTGTTTTTGCAGTCAGTTTTCCAGTGTCAGTCCAGCCGGCACATGACGTCTCATCGACGTCGATGTGATGTGACAGTGTCTATTCTAGAAACTGAAAATGAGGGGGGATTTTCCCCCCTCCATCTCAAAAATAGGGGGGATTTTCAAAAAATAGGGGGGACAATTTTCGAACAGACAGAAAACATTTAGCTCATAAAACAGACAGTTACACATTTATTCCTGTCCAAGACTATACAGTAATCTGAACTGACTTTAGACATTAGACATTTATTCCTGTCCAAGACTATTCTATTCTATTCTATTCTATCCCATAACCTTACTAGGTCGTTGGGGCACCACAGCTGACTTCAAAACAATCCCTTTCCACCTTGTCCTGTCTTCAGCTGCCCTAGTTGAGCTGGCAAAATCCATTCCAGTCCACTCCTTGATATTGTCTTCCCACCTCTTCTTCTGTCTACCTCTTCTTCTTTTTCCTTTCACTGTGCCCTGAAGAATTGTCTTTGCTAAACCAGAAGACCTTGAGACGTGGCCAAACCACCTTAGTTTCCGTTTCTTGACCAGCGTCAGGAGTTCATCATATTCTCCAATGGCTGCTTGGATCTTCCTGCGAACCTCCTCATTGGTTATATGGTCCTTGTACGAAATGTTCAGTAACCTTCGGTAGCATCTCATCTCAAAGGCCTGCGTTCTTTTCTCTAACTCTGCTGTCAAGGTCCATGATTCACAGGCATACAGAAATATGGAAATGACAAGGGAGCGCATGAGTGTCACCTTTGATCCAAGAGATATGCTGTTATCTCTCCAGATTGGTTTCAGCTTGGCAAGAGCTGAAGTGGCTTGTGCTATCCTTGAGAGAACCTCCTGTTTTGAGCCATCATCTGAGACAACTGCTCCAAGGTATTTGAAGCTGCTTACAGTACCCAGCTTCTGCCCCTTTACCTTGATCTCCCTCTGGATGCCATCTGCGCTGTTTGTCATCAGTTTGGTCTTCTCAGCACTGATCTCCATCTTATACCTTGTGCAGGTCTGGTCGAGACTTTCAACTAGAGCTTCTAGTTCCTGCTCTTCCTCAGCAAGAGCGTCTATGTCATCGGCAAACCGCAGGTTGGTAATATTTCTGCCGCCTATGCTAACCTTTCCGTCATGTTCTTCCAGAGCATCAGACATGATCCGTTCGAGAAAAATGTTGAAGAGGGTGTCCAAGACTAGTAATATCTTAACTGACCTGCTTTACCCAGTTTGAAATCGATATTCCTGTTCTAAATCCTATCACATTCCAGTTACATATTTTCTGAGTTGATTTGAAGGTTTTAGTCTTATATCTAAGTATTTCAATGGGTTTACAGTGATTATTTTGCTGATACATAGTTTTTCAGCGATTTATAAATTTCCACCGCTGGTATGCTAACCTAGGTGCGGGTGCGGGTTACGCACCTTACCCACTGTCTAATGGAATTCGTTCCGGTATTTCATCGGACCCGTGAAGTCAAGGGAAGCTACTCTAATGGACATAATATGGCGAAAACAACTTCGGCAATGATGGCTTGATGCCTTTTTATTCAAAACTGCGGTATTTCCTGCGAGGCAAGATTAAATTCTTGGTTTTGGGACGTTTTCATTTTTTATTTTTTACGCGGGACTGTCACGCATTCGGTCTGAATTTATGCGGGATATGAGAAAAATTAGCGTGAATCCCGCAATCGCGCATCCTAGAATAGACACTGAAATTTATTGTGATGATGTTCAATCGACGTCATTACGACGTCATGTGCCTGCTGGGAGATGAACAAAACAGCAACACCCCCAGAAGGAAATATTTTCTCGAAGGGAGTATTTCCTGTTGGCAAATAAGAGTTTCGTTTGCTTGGAATTTTATATGATAAAGATATGCCCACCGAAGTCAAGCAATGTTCACAGGGTATAATCGATTCCGCTAATTTTCGCTTCCTGCAGAGACTGTACATCATATCTGGCTTCCGCCGAGACTGTCCGCGAACTCTTGCTTCCTGCCGAGACTTCTGTACATGATAAATGGCTTCCTGCAGAGACTGTCCGCGTGATTCTGCTTCATGCCGAGCCTCTCGGCAGGAAGCAGAGTCACGCGGACAGTCTCGGCAGGAAGCCATTTTTCGAGGACAGTAGTCTCTGCAGGAAGCAAGAGTTCGTGGACAGTCTCGGCGGAAGCCAAATATGGCGGACAGTCTCTGCAGGAAGCGAAAATTGGCGGAATCGATTATACCCTGTGATGTTCTGTCCCATCACCCGGCATCAATTTAAATAAGCGATGAAATGTCCAATATAGTTTCTTCAAAGTAATTTTCAAATATACAAATGCCTGTTGAATACAGCCTGGTCCGCTTCTACTCTTTATTATAAGGACAAAGGAACATGTCCAAATTTTGGAAATATGTAGTAATTAAAGTTCGGTAATATATTTATTACTTAAATTTGCTTCATTTTTCTTAGGATGCGTTTGCAGGTTATCAGGAAAAAGTTTGCATTAAAGAGTTTCCCGAATTCCAATCATATGGCTACTGGGTGGCTGATGCAACATTACTTTCTCTGACAAGAATGATGAGGTAATTTTTTATGGTGTATGGATACACCTCCATGTTTTTATTTTTTTATTTTTTTTTTATTATTATTATTTTAACTAAAAGGGGAACAACTCCTATGGTACAGAGAGGGGTCTACTCTTAAAGGAAACAATTTGCTCTCATGAGAGCAAATTCTTTCCTTTAAGAGTTGATCCTGTTTGAAGGGGAAGCAAAAGTGAAAGTAGCATAGTTACTTCCCTCAAAAGTGTATTATTTCACCTAAATATCAGGGATTACATCTCCAAAAGAGACTCTAATCTCAAAAGAAGATCTCTCTAATCATTAAGGGAGACTTCTTTAATTTCCAAAGGAGGTCTCTCTACGCGAGATTTCTTTATCTCTAAGGGAGATCTCTTTAATCTCCAAAGGCAGTCTCTCTAATCTCCAAGATAGATCTCTCTTATCTCTAAGGGAGTTCTCTCTAATCTCTAAGGGCAATCTCTCTACTCTCTAACGGAGATCTCATTACATGCAAAAGGGAAATCTCTCTAGTCGGTAAGTATATGTTTTCTGTCTCATAGGGGTACTCTTACAGGCAAGAATTGGTTTCCAGGCAGGAAAATATTCTTAACTGCCAAAAGGTGGACAACCAACGTCACGGTCACGTGTTAATAACGGTAAATGAGCCACGACACGAAAAAAACCCAACAAAGTGACATGTGCGCCCGGTGAAGACTCAGATCAGTCTGATCAGAGGCTTTGCTGTCAGTATGGAGGTAGCTCTGACCCTTAGCTACCCTTTAAGCGCACAGTGAAGACTCTGATCAGACTGGGCGGATGCCCAGGCTGATCTGAATCTTCACTGGTCGCACGTGCCACTTTGTTGGTTTTGTCGTGTCGCGACTCAAATATTTACAATGTGATTGTGTTTCCTAAGAAATTAATCTCGAATGAAATAAGAAATCAACCATATCTTAGGTCTTACAAGTTCGACTTTTATCTCGTAAAGGGCAGTTACACGCACTTACGTCCTTTGTCTAAACCAAATACTATCATTTTATGAAATGAAGCCATAAACCAGGAAACGAAGCCATAAACCAGGAATTGAAGCCATTTACCAGGACATTTAGGAAAACTGACCTCATTAAGTCGTAATTATTATTCTGTAAATAATTTATGTCTAGAAAAAATATAAACTTTTCGGTATGTGTATTTCTCTGTACACATTTTTGTTTAGATGCCGTGTGTGTTTTTTGTAGTGAATTCGTTGACGAGCATGAGGAAAAGACGAAGCCGGCTTCTGAAGTACTTCTCCATACCGTACTGGCTCTTGTTAAGGCCGGACTTAATTCAGCACACTGTGAAATAATGAACCGCTTGCACGAGGCCACTCCGAGTATTGAGGAATATGTACAGGTATATTGTATTTTTGTTAAAACTTCGGATGGATGGACAGATGGATGGCTTGCAATTTTACATCAACAGCATCTCGGTCCGGCGTCCCTAAAGCAAGTGTTATGAGAATTGGACAAAAACGCTCTTACAATGAAAATAAAAATAACAAGAAAAATACCATATCAGTAGAATGGCAAAGACAAAACGTTCTCTGGCAAAATGTTTCACTACGAGGGAGGATTAAAAAGTCTCGTTCCAATCAATTTCTGAAACCTTTATAGTAAATTTGTTTAATTGATTTTAAACAGGCATTATACAGAGCCACAATCACTAAATTTCAGGAATTTTTCAATCAGGCGACATTTCACTTTTTACAGCTACCCGAATGAGTGCACTGTATAACTCATTGATCGACTGTAACTTCAGCTGATTCAATTATTTTGCTATCCTGTTTTTGCAAATATATATCCAAACGGCAGTCCCTATTCAATTCATTTTCGCGTCATATTATTATCAGAAATGGCTTCGCTCAGAAGTGTTTATATGCCGTGTAAACGCCTCAACACTTTCTTTGAAAATAAGTATAGACCTAGAATTGCTAAGCTAGCATGGTCGAGTCAAAATGCTAATTGCTAGCATGGTCGAGTCAAAAATGACGATAGAAGAGATCTGACAAGATCGAAAAAGAAATGAAAGAAAAACAGGAAAGAGGGGCAGCGTTCATTTGCACATAATTCTGTGCACAACTGCTTCGTTTTTGTCCAATTCTTATTAGGATGTTCCCAAAGAGGCCCAGTGGAACGAATCCATAAGGCGCATCTCCTGGTAACGTGTCTATCTGACCGTCCCCTCTTCTGTTCAAAGAGCAAAGTTGTCTGTACACAACTTTTCAGCTTCCAGTATTTGTAAACGATAAAATTACAAATTCAGTGGTTCAAGAATATAAATCATTTGTCGAATCTTTGATACATGTACATAGAACCTGAGCCCATATTCCTTGCTGGAAAACTGTATTTGCCCGGGCCGTTGTGTCATTTATTTATTTATCTATTTTGTAAGTCGTATTGTAACATGTGCATTCGGTATATCCAGGGTTTAAAGAAAAAGGATCTGCTTCCAATCCTGGAGACCATGAAGTTTACAATCAAGTACACACCAAATAAGAACTGTGATGAGAAACTGTACGGAGGATGGATGCGTGGGGCAGTATTAGGTGTGCTCTACTGGCTAAGGTAAGAACTGTTTTCTAGGCTTAATAGGCACATTATTTTAGAAACAGTCGTAACTACAGTGAAATCTGTCTAAAGAGGTCACCCTGGAGGGCGGGGGTGGGGGAGGTGGGGGAAGGGGACATACAAAAATGGCTGCTTAATGATCTGCCTGGCAATGTCATATCAGCAGCGACTTCGAACGACTTCAAGCTCCTTGTCGGCGCAGGTATCCTAAGACCATAGTAGTGAACACTATGCTTTAACTGACTTAAACCATACATTAGAACCTCCCAGCACGAATGTTTTAAGTTTTTTTTCACAGTGCGACTATGCCAATATTGGCCATGCACTTAATTGGTAGGTGTGTATCCCGTTGTCTAATAGTTCATTCATTTATTATGCGAAGATTTGAGGTCATTCTAATTAATATAGCATACTTATCAGCAGCAGGTACATACAGTTCCATTTGATGGTGTTGGTGTGACCCTAACAATTTGCTAGTATACATATGCATAGGCATAATTCTCTTCGTTGTTTCGGTGCACTATACCGTAAAAAAGTAGTTCGTCCAAGAATTCACAAATTCTGAAGATGGTAAAATCCGACTGTTTACCGCAAACACGCAAGGCTGCAAGGCTAAACAGTTTTTAATTACAACAAAATTGAGTAAGCACTAATGCTCTCAACAGTAAGTGGATATTACAAATGATATGAAAATCATGAAGCAATTCTACAATTTTTGCTTTTCTTTATAGCAGAGGTCAAAGCAACTCTTTAAAGAAATGATTTGCTCGTTTCGGAGCAAATTCTATCCTTTCAGAGTAGACCTTATTTCAAAGGCCTACTTTATCCAGCGAAGAAAACATGAATTCATTTAACATGGTATTCCATTATTTTGGGAAAAGAGGCAGAGGCGTTTATTAGAGCAGGGGCGTTTATCAGGATTAATACGGTATGTTGAATTCATTACATTGGGTTTCTTCTCAGCGAAGAGCAACGACTGAAAATGGTCCACAAAGAATATCTAGACGTGTATATTCACTATCAAGCTCAGATGGCAGAGATGTCAAAAGTACTCAGTAGTGAGGTTAATGAATTGGTACGAGACATGGTGGTGAATTTCGAAGATGATAATCCCTACCTGGTATGTTGTGGTTTAAGATATATCTGATCGTATGCTATTTTGCAAAACAATTGACTCTAACATTTCAGCAGGTTCCCCAACTTGGCTGGTAAGACTTGATTTTCTGTAGAAGGTATGGAATCAAGTCAGCAACTTCTTGAACTCATATCATTCTGGTTGTAAAACTGAATGGAAATGCCTAGATGTTTAATGATAAAGTGATACAGAAGGTCGACAAAAGTATTCGTCACTATGTGACGTCGCCGTTTAAATTAATGCATTTCCATAACTTTTAAAAAGAATACGGTCGCAAAGTATTTAATGACAATGTAATGAAATTTGCAGGGATAAAAAGCGAATTGAAAACAGGAATATAAAATGAAATATTACGATCATTCTATGTTTAATGTAGGAGTTTCACGTGATTAAAATGAACGTAAAAGTTTTAAAATCTTGATCCCCATTGACGTTAATGTTAACGTCATCGAAAAATGGAAGTTTTTGTTTTCCTTTCATTTAAAACTGTTGGTACAAGAAAATAGCAAAGGAATCGAATTTCTTGTTATGCTTGTTTATTGCGTAAATCATTTTGCATTTACATGGTGGTAACAGTGTGGTGATTACTGTCGTTGTTTTGCGATAATGATTTTTACAAAAATTGTGTAAATACGCTGATTTAAACGGCAACGTCACTTTGTGACGAATACTTCTGTCCACCTACTGTATCTTTCAGTTTATGTATAGATACATTCTTGTAGACACTTGGGGATTTTGTGGTGTGAACACCTCATATGTTCTGTGGAACGTTACATATAGCCTGTGCGACGCACACCCTCCATATCTCTTTCAAACATTATTAAATATTCATTGCCTGCAAGTTATATACTACCTATATTATCTCATTTACATTTAACATCTAGGCATATGTATCAAATATTGCAGCCAGAGGTTGAGTTTTAGGAAGTTGCTGATCTCCAAGTAATTTTCAGGTCAAGTTCCATATTTGGAGAATCATAATTATGTTGGTAATGAATGGGGTTGATAATAATTGTGGATCGTAGCATCAGTAGAGGCTTCCTCTTGTAGTATAGAGTTCTGACTACAATATAGGACTATCACACTTCTCATTTTGCTAACCAGAGCTGTTATTTTTAGTACTTATACACAAATCATCTTTATATTGGTGATTTTGATGTCAAAAATGAATATTAGATGCATAGAGCAAGATTATGTTCCGATTTCTTAAAAGTAGATAGTAACTTAAGAACAATGTTGATTTCCCTCATTAGTTAAAAATTGATAACAAAAGCATTTATATATTTTAAGATGTGTGGGTATATCAAAAACGTTGATAATATTTTAACATGTGTGGGTATTACAAAACATTAATATGCTATGCAAAATAAATTGAGCAATGGTTTTGTATGCGCAAGGTCTACCATTAAAGGCTTAAAATGTCACTTTATTGCATCAAGATACAAGCGGCGATCGCCCAAGATAGATTGTCAGGTAAACCATTCAAGAACGATCATTTGCAGCGTATGTACTACCGTGACGTCAGTTTTTTAAGACCATTATATCCAAAGGACAATTGTGATCATGAGCAAAAACAAAACTATAATGACACGGCAGTTTCGTTGCTAAAATAAAGGAAACCGCTTTAAAAGATTGAAGATGCTACGAGTATGAGGTTTACAAAGGCTGAAAAGTTGACGTTTTTCCTTGTTTTTACGTTATCGTCCTTAAACATTGTTTTTCATCGGTATTTCTTGAATCCCCTTCGAATGTATGATTGTTTGATATCGACCAATATGCTAACGTAATAATTGTGAAAGAAAATTTTTCCCGGCTACTGAGTATAAGCTAAAAGTCTTAGACTAACGTTATCGTTATTTCACGATTACGTTGCACTTAACGGAAGGAACTTCACAGTTAAATTCATCATGCTGTGATCTTTCAGCTCAGCCTATTGTTTTTCTCAGGTTTTGATTCTCCATTGAATTGAAGAACCTATAAATCATTGCACATTGGGCCGATTTATAACGTTTAACGTCAATGACACATGCCAAGATTCGTCAGTGGTTAAGCTTAATCACATCTTTCACACAATCAATTAGCTTCGGAAAGAAAATTGCGCATAAAAATGATGAGAAAGACGGCACAAAAAACCCATATGTTGGCCAGTTTTGCGTTGCTTTTAATGAGTGCGAATTCTGGCTACTGACCCCCTTCCGCGCTTTCGCTTTTACCGAATATCGATATCGATTTTAAACATGGTTCCTGTAATTCCGAGCTATCTTAGGCCCCAAATACGGTTCTCTTTCTTGCAATTTAATTTTGTTCAATGTTGCACTTGAGTGATGAGAAAAAATGCAAAACATAAAAAATGCTAAATATATTTTGCGTAGTATATATTTTAAATTGTATTGGTATATGAAAAACATTAATATATTTTAAGATGTGTGGGCATATCAAAACATTGATATATTTTAAGATGTGTGGGTATATCATCTAAGATGTGTGGGCATATCAAAAACATTGATATATTTTCAGATGTGTGGGTATATCAAAAACATTAATATATTTTAAGATGTGTGGGTATATCATCTAAGATGTGTGGGCATATCAATATATTTTCAGATGTGTGGGTATATAAAAAAACATTAACATATTTTAAGATGTGTGGGTATATCATCTAAGATGTGTGGGCATATCAAAAACATTGATATATTTTAAGATGTGTGGGTATATCATTTACGATGTGTGAGCATATCATAAACATTGATATATTTTATGATGTGTAGGTATATCATCTAAGATGTGTGGGCATATCATAAACATTGATATATTTTCAAATGTGTGGGTATATCAAAAACATTAATATATTTTAAGATGTGTGGGTATATCATTTAAGATGTGTGTGCATCTAATAATCATTGATATATTTTAAGATGTGTAGGTATATCATTTAAGATGGGTGGGCATTTCATAAACATTGATGTATTTTAAGATATATAGGTATATCATCTAAGATGTGTTGGCATATCCTAAACATTGATATATTTGAAAATGTGTGGGTATATCATTTAAGATGTGTGGGCATATCAAAACATTGATATATTTTAAGATGTGCAGGTATATCAAAACCATTAATATATTTTAAGATGTGTGGGTATATCATTACAGATGTGTGGGTATATCAAAACATTGATATATTTTAAAAAAAAGTAGGTATATCATCTGAGATGTGTGGGCATATCATAAACATTGATATATTTTCAGATGTATGGGTATATCATTTAAGAAATGTGGGCATATCAAAACATTGATATATTTTAAGATGTGTGGGTATATCATTTAAGATGTGTGGGCATATCATAAACATTGATATATTTTAAGATGTGTGGGTATATCATTTAAGATGTGTGGGCATATCAAAACATTGATATATTTTAAGATGTGTGGGTATATCATTTAAGATGTGTGGGCATATCAAAACATTGATATATTTTAAGATGTGTGGGCATATCATTTAAGATGTGTGGGCATATCAAAACATTGATATATTTTAAGATGTGTAGGTATATCATCTAAGATGTGTGGGCATATCATAAACATTGATATATTTTAAGATGTGTGGGTATATCATTTAAGATGTGGGCATATCATAAACATTGATATATTTTCAGATGTGTGGGTATATCAAAGACAATAATATATTTTAAGATGTGTGGGTATAGCATTTACGATGTGTGGGCATATAATAAACATTGATATATTTTAAGATGTGTAGGTATATCATTTAAGATGTGTGGGCATATCATAAACATTGATATATTTTAAGATGTGTAGGTAATTCATCTAAGATGTGTGGGCATATCATAAACATTGATATATTTTCAGATGTATGGGTATATCATTTAAGATGTGTGGGCATATCAAAACATTGATATATTTTAAGATGTGTGGGTATATCATTTAAGATGTGTGGGCATATCAAAACATTGATATATTCTATGATGTGTGGGTATATCATTTAAGATGTGTGGGCATATCAAAACATTGATATGTTTTAAGATGTGTGGGTATATCATTTAAGATGTGTGGGCATATCAAAACACTGATATATTTTAAGATGTGTGGGTATATCATTTAAGATGTGTGGGCATATCAAAACATTGATATATTTTAAGATGTGTGGGTATATCATTTAAGATGTGTGGGCATATCAAAACATTGATATGTTTTAAGATGTGTGGGTATATCATCTAAGATGTGTGGGCATATCAAAACATTGATATATTTTAAGATGTGTGGGTATATCATTTAAGATGTGTGGGTATATCAAAACATTGATATATTTTAAGTTGTGTGGGTATACTCCTCCACTTTACAAAGAGAAACAACTTTATGACTCTCTCTCTTTGCTTCCTTGTTGGGACATGAAACCCTTCCAAAAAAGGGGTTTTCTCTTGAAGGAAAGTTTTTACTCCTAAAGTTTTTACGACTAAGTTCTTTCTTTAATGAGTTGGACTTAAATGAAAATGGAAGCGAATATGAAACTGCTGGAGTTTCCCCTGAAAGTGTACCCATACATCATTTGAAATGTAAAAAAGCTGTAAGGCAAATAAAATTCACTTTTTTTTCGTTTGTCCTTACAGGGACTGAAAGATGCAGCGTTAATCAAGAACCACATAACAGTGATGAAAGACCTTGCCTGTTGTGAGGGATATGTGAAGGGAAGACCTATAGAGAAAACTGTTGAGAGAACGCTCACTTGTATTGTAGATGCTATCCTGTAAGTTTACATTACTAGTTGAAAACGTGAAATACTGATTTAAATAATAATGATAATAATAATAATGGTGAAAGGAATGTAAAATAACTTCATATATTCAAGTTGTATTTTATACCCCTGAATAGCATAAAGCGCAGATTTTGATCAGATGGCGCATTTTCCTACACTCTTGGTAAATCTGTTTCTTTTTCTTTCTGTGTTTTCTGGTAGAAAATAAAATAAAAAAAAAACATTCCAAACACAAATGGGTTAACGTTAGGAGAATGAAAATTAATCTATAATTTATAACATATTATAAACTAATATATCATATATGATTTATAACTTTGTCACGACCATAGTATTTTTGTTACAGAAAGGACGAGAAAGTATTCAAAGAAGTATTCGACCACATGATGACCACCGTTGTTGAAATAAGTAACAGCCCCGTCGCCAGAAAACAAGGAGAACATGTATTCGCTGCGTTCAAATACTTGTTTAACGAAATGAAGGACAATGTGGTAAGCTTCTTAATAGTAAATTGTTCTTTCCACGAAAACCAATCCTTAAGAATATAAACATAGTAAACGGATGGGCAATGATGATAAATTAATGCACTCAGATCCCTATTTACCATATTGGCAATCCAAGGGTACTAAATCCAGTTTCTTCCTTCCGTACGTAAGTACCCTTGGTTTGCGAAGATGCCATATTCTCTACCCTCAAAGACCGATTTGATCCGAGTGTTTTAAGGAGTATCGACACACCCAGCATGCTTTCCCGCTATTTTTATCAGACAACTTTGAATTCCTGTTTCCTTCCTTGAGCGACAAAACCTTGCCAAAAGGGAAACATTTTCTCCAAGAGCTGATCGGTAAATAGAGGGAGGCAAAACTTACATGGCAGAGTCGCTTTCCCTGAAAGCGTATTCATGCCCAGTAAAATAGCATCCTCTCAAAACTGCCAAACATATCGCAAATAACTTTTCTCATGTCACAGCATTACCGGAACAATACATTTGTGCATTAACACTTTAAGCGCCAGATACCAGAAAATAGAAGAATTCGCAAACAGCGTAGATCCTGATGAGCCGCCTCTTCTCGCTATACACCTTTGTCCGCTAATCTTTGAATTCTCAATATGAAATATCCTGGAGAAGGCATTTTTTAAATTGTTGCAGAGGTAATTTTTGCCGTCTGCTTTTTTGGCCCTGAAAGGGTTAATTAGATAAAAAGGTAAAGGTAAAGGTTTCCCATAGCCTAATAGCCGTAGGGGCAGTTAATTAGACCCTAATTAGATACTTAGGGTTAGAATCGGACAGTTTTGTAGCAATGAAATGTAGCACACAGCAAGTTAGAATCTGTAAAATGCCTAATACTACCAGTTATTGTTGTTGTTATTATTATTATTATTCCGGGGTTTTTTTAATCCTCATTTGACTATATTAATAAAATTCTTGTTTATTTTCGTTTAACAGACTACAACATCGGCAATAGTGAAGAGTTGTGTTAATATGATACTCGGAGTTACCGCCCATGGTGCAAAATCACGATTTGTGGAGAAAGTTGCAGACAAAGCTATGAAAGATGTTCTTTGCATTGCTTCGGAATTGTAAGTAAAGAACCAGTCGGAGCACAGCTCGGCCAATTCCGTGAATCAACTGATTCACGGAATTGGCCGAGCGGTGCTCCGGAGCTGTAAGTAAAGAATCTGACAAAATTCCTGAAAGTAGTCATTAGACAAAATGTCGGTTTGGTCACTTTCAGCAATTCAACGAGAACTTCATAAGTTCTTTTTTTCGAATCTGAAACTTTTGTTGTTATAGAAACGATGGGCAGCAAAAATTTGCTCTGTTATCACAATCACGTGCACAGATTAGAAAAGTGTCTGCAGATAATAACATGACATTCGAAGTCAAAATAGATAGTTTATAATTAATTTTCAATTTGATCTCAAAATCATTCTTTAATTTCCATTTGTCGAAAAATTATCCTGGGGCCATATTCATAAAAACGACTTAAGTGGTTGCTATGCTGTTGCTAAGACAGAATTTCTATGAAGGAGATTTCCTAAAACTATAAAATTAGCTCTGGAGGAACAGTCTTTTCAGACTGTTCCTCCAGAGCAAATATAAAAGTTTTTAGGGAATCTCTGAGTAGAAAATTAACCTTAGCAACAGCATAGCAACGACTTAAGTGGTTTTATGAATACGGCCCCAGGTGTTCAATTTCTCACAACTTTTAAAGTTTATTTAAAAAAAATACCAGAATGCCTAAGAAATTTTCTAACATTAATTTCTGAAACCGCGAGATACAAATGAGACTGTTTCAATATGTGTGATTAATTTAGGTCTTCTGAAGATGTTAAGTTGATTTTAAACATGATCACTGTGTTTCTACAATCTGGGCGGAAAAGGCTTGTGGTTAGAGCAAAGGAAGCACTTGAAAATATGAAAGACACGGGCGTTCTGGAATGGAAGGTACGAATTAAATGACGTGAACGGATGCTGTGAAAGCCTCTAAGGAAAGCCTCTAAATTTCTAACTTAAGTTACTTCCCACGTTTGGTATTAAGTGAGTGACCACATCTCCCTGTTTTTCAGCCATTTGTACTAAGGACAACGATTTAAGTGACTTTCCGTTTGCTTCCCTGGGCTAAATGGACGAAAAAAACCCTCCAAAAATAAGGACTATTCTCTGGATGGACAAGCATTTGCATATTAAGAGAGCAAAAGTTTTCCTTTAAGAGAAGTTCCCTTCCCCGCTCTCACAACCAAAAAGTTATAACTCGATAAAATAAACTGAAATGGAATACAGATTTTTTTTGCAAGACATTCCTTTTGTAAGAATATTTCCATTCACCTTAACGCGTCTGCTCACCTACTTATCTTTCAACTTTTTGACTAAAATCTAAAAGAGCAGAGAACACATTCGAAAGAAGGAACGTGGGATATACTTCGAACTTTCGGCTACTCAAGCCTCATCAATGACCCTGACAATATCTGGTGACGAAAGCCAGAGAAAAGCATAGTGTAATTTTTTACTTTTAATAATGCAGTCGATTCAACGACTGAGTAGTATCATAAAGGGGTCTACATGAATAAAAAGCGACGATCTAGAACACGTCTAAACTAAACAAAACATTCTGATTTCTCAAAATATGAATATATTCTGTGAATTCAAAAATAAATATAGTCTGCACTATGGATAAACCCCAAACAAAATCAAAGCTTTTTATTATATTTATTTACTTATTTAGTCTCACATCGAAGAGGCCAAGAAGTTTCTCGAGGTGGTTGGTGAGATACCCAAATCAAAGCTACAGAATGATAAGTTCAGTGAAGTTCAAGATACTGTCGTTGTCTACTGCGCATTCTCAAAGGTTCTTCTCATCCAGCTGAAGTAAGCATAAGCTTGGATACATCTAAATCATTTAAGTACCAGACTTGAAAATAGTTCAGTTTGCAAACGCCACGCTCAAGGAGCCGCCTCATCTCGATCTAAATAGTTTGCCATCTCATTATGGTATAACTTTGACTTCTCAAAATAATATAACTTGGGACAAAACATTGCTTTTAAGTTTTGCAGACGTTAGTTTTTTCGTCTGATGAGCGAATACAGAAAAAATGGAATAAGATGTTTTTGCATACATGGATTATTTTCAGTTTAATGCATGGTACTTTATCAGGAGGATACGGCATCAGAACCATAATGATGGAGTCCCTGACAGCCTTTTATCAAATCTGCAATTACGTGTAGGATCATCGAGTCGGGTAACTTCGGACAGCTGGTACCGTCGGACATACCATTGCAAACAGTGAAAATCCAGATGAGACGGCTCATGATGAGCCGTCTGATCAGGATTTTCACTGTTTGCCCAGCTAATTTTGTTTATATTCCAAATAACTTACACAAAGAGGAAACAATGTGACTGTCCGAATTTACCTGCTGTCCGAATTTACATGACATGACCCTACCTTTCACAATTTTTCAACCGATTTGATCATGTTTGGACTAATTTTCTCAGCTAACATAAATCCTCAAACTATTATTAACTGCGTGTGACCTTTTCATTAATAAACTTTATCATTTTTGTTTCTAGGAGGGGCAAAGTCCTGTCACAACTGCAGCCTACCATCCTGTCATTCTTTATCAACTGTCTGTCAGTAGCTACACCACTAAAGAGCGAAATTGCAGATATTGTTTCAAACGGAGGACTTCTAAATATTTCACCTGTAAGTTTTTTTAGAAACTGCATCAAAAGTATGTACGTCATGTTATTCTTAAACGGGTGAAAAGGCACACCATTGTATGTTCAGTTTGAGAAATCATACACTATTACTGGATGCATTGAAAATATTGTAAACATTTTTTTTCATTATTTTTACTGACGAAATTTGCATGCAATAATCTTCAGCAATTTACATCATCCAGTTGTGCTGGGAAGTTTCCCGGTCTTACATTGAAGCATTGCGTCCAGAAGATGCTGACTGAATAGCAAACAGTGTTGGTCCTGATCAGATTGCTCCCTTTCAGACGGCGGAACGTGAAATATGTGACATTCGACATAGTTTTCATATTCCTTTACATTTGTCTATTCTTTTTATATTTATTTATTTCAGAAAGACAAGAAGAGTAAACTGATGGTTCTTCAGAAATTAGAAAGTCTTCTCAAGAACAAGAAGTTACCATGGAGTCATCCAGATTTGATTGCAGCTGCATTCAACATGCTTCAAACTGTTATTGAATCATACGATGGGTACGGCATTCTAATATTTTAGATACTCTGTATCAGTGTGTGGTGCATTTGTCAATTTTCAGGGAAAGCATCTCTGCCATTTTCATTGCTGCCTCTCCAACTCCTAAAGTACGCATTTGCTCCTCTTGAGCAAATTCTCTCATTTAGTTAGAAGTTGACCCAGTCTTGTCTTACAAAAGCTTCTGCATTCAGGGATGCAAACAGGAAGTTACACTAATTGCTACCCGACCAACTATGTAAAACAAGAAGAAAAAATGGTTTACACTTTCATCTTACGATTTGCATGGTATAAGTTTCGCATCGAATCTATACAAAATTGCTTGAAAATTAATTGTTCTGTCTTCGGGTTTTGAAACTAAGTGCAGTTTATCAAATAAACACTCATTATAAAAAGAATTAATGGTCGCAAATATTCGACACTTTCCGCACCGATCTGTAGCATTTCTCGCGGGTAAAGTTTGGATAAGTTCGGCAGCTTTTCGTTCAACCTTGTTCGCCATTTTTGTCCAAATCTGGATAATACCCATAGGTCCATATGCCAAATTCAAGAGCTTGGACCGAGCTATTGTTAGAGATAAAATATGTTTTAGAAATGATCTTAATGTAATGTACCCTAGGCCTAATGTGAAATACTGGGACACCTAAAACCATTAATTTTCCATTTGTTGACACCTAAAACCATTAATTTTCCATTTGGAACAAATGGAAAATGAATGATTTTAGGTGTCTCAATTTTAAGCATTTTAGGGTTTATTTGTAGGAATGGAAAAGATGTCTCATCGGAAGAGAACGAATTGTTCATCTCAATTTTCAAAATTGCTGGAGAAGGAAATGACGTCAGCGAACAGTTCTATGAAGAAGATGAGACAACTTTGAGTATCTATGGCAACATTTATCAACATATCCTGTTGCAGTATGTTAACCTGGTAGGCAGTGTTTTATATCTTTAAGGTTTGTTTTAAAAGATTGAGGAAAATATATGCTAGTGATAGCCAAATGAATCCAATACCCCGAAGAAGATGGGCCATTCCGGACAGGCACACGTTTATACTACTTTCCACATTGTTGCCAAGTTTTGACGTCGTACGACAGTAACCTTTTTACAAAGTCATTTCAACGCTGTGTGCCTGGTGGCTTCATGAGTAAAGAGACGGGTCATGCTTTTGTCAGCTGATTATATGATACTGAATCAGCGCATTAGCTACAGCTTTCCAAATTTTCGATGAGGTTCTGAAAAGAAAACGGCGCGCGATTTATTTTAGTTCTTCTCAGTATTTAAGCTTATTATACATGTAGCTTGCTATTCTTCTATAGCTTACTCTTCTGAACCTGGTATTTCACTTTCTAACGTAAACGTGTCTGTGCTCTTCTGAAATTAATGGTATACACTGCTTTCTTATTTAGCAAATAATATAAAAAAAACAGTGCATGAACGAGACAAATATTATTTGTAGAATCGTTCATGATCAGTCGGACACTTTGTATACTATATCGTTGTAGCACCAGCAGACATCAACTTTGGAATGCCTAGCTCCAGTCATCCCCGATATTCTCAAATGGGCAAAATTGTCATTGAAAGAGAAAAGGCCCTATATCAGCAACGGCCTATTTACCATTCTTAATTTCATCGGAACATCGGCACCAACCAGCATGCAAGATAGTTTACCCAAAGTTTTGGACTTGATGTTAACCTCAGACAGAGCAGCGGAAATATTTTGTAAGACATTTGATTTTCCCTGAAAGTATGCTGAGGTACTTCCAAAGTTCTGTAGGCGCATGCCAGCGCTATAAATACCTGGGTCAGATTAACAAAGCTTGGCAAAATTGTCAGCTCAAAAAACTGAAGATACTTTAATGCTCTGTCTTAAGCTAGTTTTGGTACAGTTACATGTGTAAGTCGGGCTTCGGCTGCATCAGCCTGAATTACAATGTTGAGGCATTTTCAAGCGGTAACTTTTAGAGTTACAATCTTCTCTATTGTAGGCGTTTTGATTGTGATTTATTAAAAAGTTGGCCTTTTATATACAGTGTATGAAACGAGCCTTTAAAGAACCTCAAAACTTTATTTTGAAAAGGCCATAAGTGTAAATTTATGGTACACATATGGCCATATTTCTTTGCTATTTTCTCGCAGAAGACGGACAATATTCTGAACAGAAAACATAATTATCACAGTCGGCGTCGTCATAATCGCGCGACTTAACTTAGTGTAATGTATTATCCTACAACATGTATATGGAAGTTTTGCTGGTTACCATACTTTTACGACGTTCATCATACTAAAAATTGAAATACAGTCTATAATTTTTGCTATTTCAATAAAGATGATGGGTTATGCATGCATACAGGACTGTGGTACACGCATGAGCATTTTGACTGAAACTAAATGTAGCATTTATTTTTCATGCAAAGCAGATAAAAAAGCGAAAACTGACAAACAATTAGTTTATAAACACTATGTTATTGTTTACCTTTTCAAGCTCTAGTTCAACAGCTATACCCTCTCAACCCGAAAGCACTGCATAGTAAACTTCAGGCTATGTTTGACCGTTTTGACAACTTGAAAGAGCAGCAACGTGCCATATATATCAATATATTCCATACAGTGGCTCAAGCTCATCCAGAGGTATCAAATATTACTCTTTGCTCGTACATTTCATTTTGAAGGGAAACGTGTTTTTCCCATCAAATGCTTATACATGTTAATAATAGCATTTATATTTTGGTTTCGGCTTTAGAAGAGCCATTTACAAATTTCAAACTTTATAAAAGAACTTCCAAGCTCTGGAATCAGACTAAATCTGTAGCCGCGTGTTTGCAATAGCTCATTAAATTTGATATTCAGCCATACTAGATACTGCAGTTCTGATACAACTAGCTCTTTACCTGATTTTATATGCGCACAAATGCTCCAATGATATGTAGTTTCTCCAGTTAAACAGAATAAAATAGGATTTTTGCCCCTTTGTGCAGTGTAATCTTTACTGACTAATGGACAACAATATCATGTTGTTTTACGCTCTCATTTAGGTAGTTTGCAACTTTGTTGATGCATTTATATGGTAAATTTTCTGTTAAGTACTAAATAAGCCGATTTGCTAATGTTCTGTATTGCTCACCACAGGTTTTCACCAAAGATATGGTAACAAAACTATTTGCTGTATACAAGCGAGCCAGCCAAGGGGAGAAATCATTGATTCTGCTTATCGTCAAGTTCATCTCGGAGACAAAGCCTTCAATGCTAGCAGACTTTCTGCCACAGCTGTGTGATGATAAGATGTTCAAACCTGATTCGATGAACCTGAGAAGTGGAATCATTGCTTGTATCGGCGGTATTAATACGGTATGATCACCTTTTTGGTTTGCCACACTTACGCGTTCTTTCAAAAAAAGTTGGTTTGTTAGTGTATCCATTTATTGCAAATATGTCAAGACACGGTTAGATTTTTTTCTTTTAGGTGTGTGTTGGATGGATTTGCTTATGTAATTGTGGCCTTCACTCCATAGCATCTAAATATCGTATTCTCTGTTTCGTTCTCTTTTATTTTTAATTGGTAATCTGAATACTGAGATTGAGCATGTTCTCTTAATATTAAAATCTTCTGAATATTAGCTACAGAATATTTTAACAAAATAGAATAGAAAATATAAAGATAGGGCTGCTAGCCTAGATATCTAGATATTGCAACTTGAGGACCACAGAACACTACTATATTCGTTTTTCATTTGTAAGAGCGAACTCTATAACAATAAAAGTACATTACACTGTATTTACTGCTTCCAGACTTTAGGACAACAGGCCGTTGACTACCTGATGAAGTTTGCCGACCATGCTGATCCGGCAGTTTCCCAAACCGTGATGGTTACAGCTAGCAACGTAGTGAGAGACCACATTCAGTACATGCAGAAATACAAGTCAAAATTGGAGAAACTAGAAAAGACTTCGACAATACCTCAAGTCAGAGACATAGCACATGAAATGATTCTCAAGCTGGAGGGAAAGAGGTTTGTCATCGCTAATGGTAGTCTATTTTAATCCTGAGCTTCGTTATCTATAAAGTCTAAGTAATCAACGTTTCAGCGTTATCTGTAATACTGTTAGGTACTTATTTTTTGTGACACTTTTTCACAATGCCTCTTTGAAAAGCTTGTTTACAACTGCTGTTCTTTCATGCCAATTGATCCAACTTTTCAGAACTAATTCAATATCGAAAATCAAAGACGCTTGCCCGTATCTCTTTAGTGTAGATAATCCGTATTCGGAAAAAGAATGTCCTGTGGCATTTTCAGAAGTACATGATCACATTATCTTTGTCACGAGAAATATGTAATAGCATCTACAAACAAGGCCCAACCTGGTCAGCCTGTGCTTCCGCTTGAATGGGTGCAATTTTATGCCAGATTGCTTCGGATCTTTATTTTGTTTAGAGAACAGGCAAAATCGGAACAAGCTGGGTTCCTTTTCTCTTCGTCAGATTTAGGAGATTTTTACACAGATCAAAGACTAGCTATTGAGTTGTTCAGACTCATCTTGCATGTTAAAACTGACAAGGAAAGTGCTACGTTTCTCGTCATAAATTATTTAGATTTTATTTGTATATAGTGTGGAGAATATCGCAGATGATTTACAACAACAACAAGAGGATATTGCTGACCTAGATGTGAAGGTCGATGCTACCATGGGAACGGTCGTCACCATTGGTGGTAAGGTGGTTGAACATGAAAAGGAGATCGGAGAGCTAGGAGAGGGACTTGTTAAGGTCGAAGAAAGAGTTGATGATGTAGAAGAAGATTTGGGCGATACAAAGATCAAAGTGGAAGAAATCGACAACAAGGTTAGTATACATATTTTAATTAGGCTGAAAAGTTAACTTTTATAGATATAAATCATATTGTCAGCTAAAACGTAATTTTCAAATAAAATTTATAAATTTGCTTTGCTAGATGGTATCTTATAATCTTACTTGCTTGTTTATAAAAACAGCTTGATTGGCAGCAGACGTATTCATATTAGTAAGGACAGGTAACTGATTATTTCCCAGCCCTTTCTATTCTTGTTTCTTTTGCAACTTTTTACGCAGTTTTACTCTACAGTACGTTGCCTAATTATTTTCCAGTCAGCGTTTAGAAACACCATTTTTCATTGCAGAAATAGCAAATAAAATAACATATCAGCTTTGTTTTAGTGCAGTCTTCAGCCAGATTTCTTTTCTTAAAAGCTGACAGATTTTGAGCCTAAAGTGAATTTTAATATGAAGATTTCCTTAAAACTGCCTTACATTACTGAATTGAGTAATCATCCATATGAAGTGACAGCTTAGAGGGTATATATTGCCATTCTTAAATCGTATTGCTGTCGATGCGATGTAATGGCGTCGTGTTGGTGAGTACGACGTCATGTGCCTGCTGGAAGTTGGTGGTTTCATGCCGACTGGTATCACTATAATTGATACTTTAATCCATGCTTTACAGACTATGTCAAACGCCCCTAAATGGTCGAGAGATTTAACCAAACTTATGAATCCAAATGTTAAGAATGACTGGAGACTTCTAGCTAGTCGTCTAGGCTATAGCAACGATGACATACGTGGCTGGGCCACACAACACGATCCTTGTATGGCGTTACTGAGTGAGTGGTATGCCACTCATAAAACTAGTGAGGCCTCCTTTGGGGTTCTTACTGCATTGACTGAGATGAACAGAATGGATGGAGTTGTTATAGTTGAAAATGCAATGAAAGCAGCGGGTAAATATTTTACTCTTTTTATTCGAAATTAGATGTTTTAATTTTGTTGTGTAAGTATAGTGACTTAAATGAAACGCTCCCAATTAATGTTAAGTATTTGTACCTCGTTGTAACTAAATTGTAAAGTTTTACTCATTATGCGGTTGCATTTGCTTTATGTTCGGTGCTGTTTAACTTATTGTGTTTTCATTTTAACCCTTCTGTTGGTCTAAATTATTTAGTTCAGTAAAGATAGCTGAGTTGCCACCTATTTGGGAAAGAGCTGCTGACTCGGGTTATCACTCGTAATTTATTGTTTGTTGGTATGTCTTTGTCAATCTTTCCCTTTGATTTTGGGGTTAGGGTTTGGGATCTGATTCAGTCAGATCCTGAAGTGTATTTACTCTTTAAATTAGAGTGCACGAGAGTGCTGTCTAATGCTCGACTTATCAATGTACAAGGAAGCAAAGATACCAACTATGATTTGGTAACCACTTTTTATGCAAATTGTCGCATTAAATTCTCCTGACATTATCTGTTAAAAATCAATTGCAGGGAAGAAGTAATACCTTGTTATTAATTGCGTAACTAATACTTATTGTATATTAAGCAATTGGTTATATTGGTTCTAGCTAACTTTGTTTCCAGAGGGTGTAGTAGAGGATGAAGAATTTGAATATCCAAGTCCTCCGCCAATATTTATAAGCTACCAATGGGGCTTTCAGAATGAGGTGAAACTCCTGAAACAACACCTCAACATGGCTGGATACAAATGTTGGCTGGATGTTGGTCAGATGGGAGGAGGAGACAAACTGTTCGCTAAGATTGATAATGGGATAAGAGGGGCTAAAGTTTTCATTTGTTGTGTAACTGAGAAATATGCTAAGTCCCCTAACTGTAACAGAGAGGTAAGTTTTCTGTTATACTCCGACAGTTTAGCATGATTTTAAGATAAATGTACCAAGATCAAATGGAATCATAATACTTTAGTTCCAATTTTCAGTATTAAGATGAATGCATTTATCATCAACACCAATGTTAAGCATTGCCAGAACAGCAATTTTAAATTGATTTGCACAAGCACTGCACAAAGAGAGCACAGAAATGAATGCCCCCGAAATTCACGTTTTCGAGAGAAAATAATGCTTCGTTTTAATGGTTGTAAAAGCAGTTATTTCGTATTCGCCACAAACATTTAGCATTACTAAACGTTAAACTGGTGTAAAAGAAAAGTCACTCACAGCGCATTGTAAGATTTTTTTCTTCCACAATCGTGTTTTTGACATGTACGTCCGCATTTGCCCAGTGCATTTGTCACTCATATTTAAATTAAACTTTCTTAATCCACGATGACGAATCATTGATGTTGATGATAGAATACATTGACTTGCACAGAAGATAAGAATTCAATTATTATTATCTCTAATAATCTTCTTATTTTTGATTTCACATTATGCTAAACGTTTGGCGATGAGTATATTTTTCTCTTGCCAGAGTTATGTAGCGTCATGTGTTTCTCTTTTTCTTGTTGTAATTTCTTTCAAATGAATACTATTATACAAAAAATCAGAAGATCTCCTGTTATACAACGAAAGCTGAGACAAACAAACAGAAATATCTAAATTGAATGGGAAAAGTTTAAAGTTGCAGTATTTTTCTATGAACCTTAAAGTCTCCATAGTCCTATCAGTGGCAAAAACGTCTAAACTCAAATCATTGTAAAAGGCGGTTCAACCTTCACGTTTGGTAATAAAATGTGGGTTGATGTGCATATGTTGAGTCATATAACTGGCAAAAATAAGAGAAAACAAGTTTTTGAAAAATAATAACTCGCTCCACACATTAAAATTTCCCTTCTGGTTTCCCATCTAGCAATGCTATATAAACATAGGCGAGATAGTGATTGGGACTCCACGCCTGTACATTGTAATTTTACCATTTTATTCAACTTAATGAAATCGAAAGTATGTCAATTTAGTTGCCAACTAAAATGACCCAGATAAGTTTTCAAACCCTTTTTATGTGACACTCAAGGGTGTTTTATTTGTTTAAAGCTGGCTTATCACGGTCATTTACACAAACGAAACTATACTGAGAAGTTTGCAGCGATACCTCATGATAAAATTTTTCACGCTAATAGAGCAATGGGGCCTTTAATCAGATTGCAATGAAATAGGTCCTATAAAATTTCAAATTAAACCATGTATTGTAATATGTAAAACATGAGTAATACCGAACTAAGATATAATGTAAATGAACAGGTTTTCTCAGACAAGTACATGATGATAGCCCAACATGAACAAGTCACACACGAGCACACAAAACTCAAGTTATACCAAACAATACACTTAAGGCAGGAGGGCAATATTCTGTTTTATTTCTAAATTAGAACAGTTCTACAAAGTTTTAGACCAGAAATATTGTCAAAACAAAAGTGCCGTTTCACAAACGTACGGAGAAACCCGAGGTCAGCCGGCAGATGTTTGTAGTCAGTCTGCAAAGAGTCATCCCTATTCACATCAATTCGCATAATGAAGCTGTAAACTTCACCTGCTGCGCTATGTCTATTACCTGTCCTTTGATATTTAATCTGAAAAAAGAATTCGAGAACCATCTAATTTTCGCACATATTCATTTTCTCTGCAGGTAAATTTGTCTGTAAACTTGAACAAACCGATCATACCGCTCCTCATGGAGAAGATGGAGTGGCCCCCGAAAGGTTCCATGGGGCCTATTTTCAGCGAGTACCTGTTTATACGGTTCTTCCAAAGAGGTGGAGAGGAGACAGATAAGAAGGATCAGAGATACTGGCCTATTCCGAAATTTCAGGAACTTCTTATGCAGCTGAATTTCTTTGTGGTACCTGATCAAAAGCTGGTTAAGAAAGGTCCGCTAATTGCATATTTACATATACTTTTATTCTGGTTTATTTGAGTATTTTTCCCAGCCGCGTCATGCCAGTGATTTTATATGACAAGTTTTACCTCCTGTTATGGGAGTTATTCCCAATCGAAAAAGTGGCCTAATTTTTCCCACTTTTGTGAATATTTTCTCAAAAGTAAATATAACTTTCTAAAATATTTCCTTATCATAAAGGGACATTTACCTTCTCAATATTAGATAAATAAAAGGGACTTAACGTATTTGCAAATAGTGACGACTCAAACCAATCTATGAACCCTTGCAGTCTAACTAAAGCATTTATTTTCTTTCTGTAGATTCCTTAGGATCCATACTTGAAGTGTGCATGTGTCACGGACTCTTAAAAAATCTCAATGCCCCGACCGAGGATCGAACCCGGAACCCTTCGATCTAAAGGCGAGCACTCTACCATGTCGCTATAAAAGCCGGCTTGTACCGCAAGGCAGTACAAGTGTTTATATACCTAATTACCTACACCCTGTGACATTCTCCCCAACCAAATTGGACTTCGTCCCCGAAGTTCCAGGCTTAAGAGCTGCATATAGAAATAGGCTCGAGGAATTACTGCACAGGGGTCAGGCTGGATTTTACGTTGGGCGCCATTTGTCATGGACTCTTAAAAAATCTCAATGTCCCGACCGAGGATCGAACCCGGAACCCTTCGATCTAAAGGCGAGCACTCTACCACGTCGCTATAAAAGCCGGCTTGTACCGCAAGGCAGTACAAGTGTTTATATACCTAATTACCTACACCCTGTGACACATGCACAGACTGGTCTGAGTCTTTGCTGTTCGCGCATGCATTATCCCTCTTTGCGTACCATGTCCCTTATTCTGATGACTGCGTTCAAAAGAATCTTAATCATTTGAATGTATTGAAACTAATGAATTTTATAAAGCCTGGACACATCGAACATGTCCGCTGATATCTGCTATAAATTTTAAAACTATCATTCCAGTACGATTTTGTAAGCAGCTGGTATTAACAGCTTAGGTTAGAATGGTTTGATGGAGTTTCTCATACTGAACAGCTATAAGTTGAGAATATTTCTGCAAAAAAGTGAAATGGCCATGCCATTTGCCCTTTAAACACTCTGATTGTCCAGTTTAATTTTACTCAGAATATGCCAAGTGGTGGGCCCCGATGGTCGAGGACATTGTTATTGATAAAGACAAGGGGAAGAAACAAACGAACTCTCAGAAAGCACAGAAAGATGATTCTCAGGTAATCTTACAGTTTGAGATAATTGAAAAGCTCCCGTAATAGTTGTACAGTGCATTCTTAACCCTACAGCCAAAATAATCAGTGGGTCTTGTATAACTTAATTTACAGCACACAGCAATATGAAAGTGCTCTGGACTTAGAACCCAGAAGTCGTTATTTTTGGATATGCATTGAACAGTCATTCGTCCGTAGCTTGGTTGTGGCAAAGTAGAATCTCTTTTCACTGATAAAATTTCATTACAAGGTAGCACTTGGACATAAGGAAGGCATAATTAGGTTTGCAAGTTCGTGTCAGAGTCTGCATGTGGGTTAGCTCGCTGAATGTCATAATGATATGACATATTAAAAGATTTCAAGAAACTCTATAACAAGAATGTCTCGAAACACCATCGTTCAACAAATTATTCATGTATGTTAGGTAAGTTTCCATCGATAATACAACTTTTCCGTTTATTAAGAAGATATAAATTAGATATAAAGGAAAAAATCCCCTTTAGTAAGAGTATGTTGGGCTTATAGTATGTCTTCTGTAAATGCCGTGCTGTAAGTTTCATATTTAATTGATGGCAAAAATATATTTTTGTTCAGGCACTAAAGGACGGCGACTGCCCAGTGGTGTTTCTGTCCTACCAGTGGGGAAAACAGCCTCAAATTAAAGCCTTATATCAATGCCTTACATCACTGGGCTATACCGTCTGGATGGATATATACCAAATGGGTGGTGGAGACTCATTGTATGATAAAATTGACAAAGGTATGAGAGGTTGCAAAGCTGTGGTGTCATGTGTTACACAAAAATATTCACTGTCAGCTAACTGTAGAAGGGAGATAAGCCTTGCTGACGCTCTGAAGAAACCCATTATTCCCCTTTTACTGGAGGAGATAAAATGGCCGCCAGATGGTCCGATGAGTATGGTATTTACAGAATTGTTATTTATTAATTTCTATCGAGACGAGAAAGCTCAGATGACTTGGAGAGGTGATAAATTTGACGAGCTTATGAGCAAACTACATCAGTTTATACCACAGACAAACAGCATTAGTAACAATCAGTCAAAAGGGAAAGCACTAGGTACGTCAAGTTCAACTAAAACTATTGAAAATAGTAACGTGAATGCAACCGCTAGAGGTAAGAAGCAAACTGGTAAAGCGCAAGAGAAAGTTACAGAGAAGAAAGACGGTCAGGGTAAAACTGATAAAAATATACAGATGACAGCTGCAGATAAGGATGAAGCTAAAAGTAAGGACTCGAGTAAACATTCCTCAATTAGTTTAGAAAACATACCTGCTAAGGCAGCAACTACCAAAACTACGGACGTGAATCAAAAGTCAAAACAAGATTCAGTTTCCAGGCCAGATCCACCTGAAGTAAAGAGCCCGCATGCAAACAAACAACAAATACCAGAAAGTAACGGGAGTGATTCTTTTGATAAGAAGGTAGTTATCTCAGATGCCCGTGTACAAGGAAACGACAATAGCAAGAAGCCGAGAAATGATAATAGTAAACAAGAAACATCTAAGTCTTGTAATATTTTATAAATACTGAATTCATGTTGTTCTGTTGGTGCTAAATGTTATTTGTAATTTAAATTATGCAGAAACATATTCATTTATGTCAAAATAAGTGCCATTCCATATTTTACAAATCTTCATTGCATTCAAAAGGGTCTTGAATACACGACATGCTGGCATTACCACCTGGTTAAGGTTAATTAGTGTACTTTCAGGGGAAGCAATAGTATCATTTACATTTGTCTCCCTTCTTAATGGGGTCAACTCCAAAAGGAAAGAGTTAGCTCCCAGGAAAGTTCAGTCTTTATTGGAAAGTCTTAAGCAAACAGGAAGTCTTAAAAATTGTTTCCCTTTGTAAATTGGCCGTAGTATATGGAGGTGTATCCATATGCGTTAAGTTTGACGCAAAATGCTGTCAGACCCAGACCAAGCCATTATTAACCCTATTGCATTCAGAAGAGTTTTGGCTATTCCGAGTGCAGTAGGGTTAAACAAATACTGCATCACGGCTTGTTTAGTTTATGAAAGGCATGAAAGCCAGACAAAACTCATTATGTACATAAAACAAAGTAAAACAAAACAGAAAGCAAAGATGGCAGTTATAGAGGTAACCACAATGCTAAAATCACAGCAAAAAGTTTCAGCACTGGACGGAAAGGGGCATAAACTTGTAGGTTAAATTTGTTTCTAAACATGATTTGAGGGGTATTTATTCCGTGTGTGACTGAATTTAGTTTACATGCTTTATATGACGAATTTCCTCCATTGCTAAATATAATTTAATCCATATTTTTTCTTTGTTATTTGTCTGCTTGTTTTATTTGACGCTTCTCGTTTTCTTTATGTACCGTATTAATCTTAATAAACGCCCCTTGCTTCTTTTCTGAAAATAATGTCATATTAACTTGCCATGCATTCCTATTTACAATGAGGCAGCTCTTTGAAATTTAGTCTACTCTTAAAGGAAATAATTAGAGGAGCAAATTCTTTCCTTTTAGAGTTGACCCCCACCCCTATCGAGAATGGAGGCCAAGATAGTAACTGCCTCTGAAAGTATGCCGATTCACATCTTATATTGTTTATGACAGGTATTTTGGCAGTGGCTGAGTTACTAAAATTGAAGCTCAATATAACGCCCCCTTTCATAAAATGCAGGGCCCCCGGGCGTTTAATATGGTATATAGGGCAAATGCATTAAATGAATAAATGTGTAAATTTATAATCATGTACAAATATTTTGCAAAAATTCCAAATATTGGAACCAATATTAAGTCTGAGCAAGCACCTGGAGGAGCAGTCTGATCAGGGCCTTGCCTGTTTATCTTTCCAGCTGCAACTTTTGGACGCATAACTACTTGGAGAAACCATGGCATGCACTGTAGGGGCGTAACTAGGGGCGATAACATGAGCAATTATGTTATATACCCACTAAGAGCAAGAATAAAAGTTAAAATAGCCCCAAAGATATTGTATGTAATCGGGTCTGTTTACAGTTGCTATTGAAAGTTTGTCCAATTTACAGAAAATCTGCAGCATCAAATATGCAGGTGCGTGTTGAAATTTTGTCAATTTGACAAAATTTCATTACGCACCTGCGTATTTGCGTATAAGCAGTTAGCTACGCCCTTGCGTGGCATAGAAAAAGACAGTGATCATATATTTATTAATGGTATGACGCAGCTGAACTTGTGCGTGGGTCTCTACTAATTCAGTCATCTGCACCTTTAGCCGTCCCATTGCTGCATCAGACATCTGCAACCACGTCTCCGCCACTCCGGGCTGGTACATGTACTGATTAGGTCGAGTCTGGTTCTTTACGACAGCGAGTAAATTCGTACATACCATTGCAAACAGTAAAAATCCAGATGAGACGGCTCATAATGAGCCGTCTCATCAGGATTATCACTGTGTGCCTAATCATTTTTGTTTAAATTCCAAACAACTGGCATATAAAGGAAACACTGTCACTGTCCGAATTTACATGGCGTCCGAATTTACTTGACTTGTTTCAGAAGAGCCTTGTAGAAAGTCGGCACGTTGAAAATAAAGTAAATCTTAGCTAAATGAACGACTGATTTATAAACACGAAGCAGCTCTGATTTGGAAAAAAATCGAAAAGATTTTAGGGAGCATGCTTAAATATATTTGGGGAGCTGCGGAGCAACTGTTTTGCTTTCAGGGATTTGGGGAGCACGGGCAAAATAATTATAGAAGTAAGGGGGGAAATACTAGAGAGCTGGGGGAAATTTGGGCATTATTTTCAGGGAGCAAGGGAGAACTGATCCCCCGCCCCTCCGGGTCCCAATATATTAGAAAGAGCTTGGTATTTAGTTGAAGAGGGAGCCCCAGTAGTTCAGTGGGTTAAACGCTGCCTGCTGACCTAGTGGTCCCCGGTTCAATTTCCGCTGAAGGCGGAAATCTTTTCAACCGTAAAAAAGGGTTCCGCTGCATTTAGATTTTATCAACCTGCCATCTTTCAATCTGACCGAAATACTGTTGAAAAAGAACATAAATTAACCCACCTATCCATCATCCATCTACCGTATTTATCCTATTAAACGCCCCGGGGGCGTTGCATTTTACGAAAGAGGGCGTTAGTTAGAGCCTAAATTGTAGCTAATAAACAGTATTAATGTGACTGGATATACTTTCAGAGGAAGTATCTCTACTATTGTTGCCGCCTTCCTCAGTAGGGATGGGGTCAACTCTTAAAGGAACGAATTTGCTCCTCTAGGAGCAAATTATTTCCTTCAAGAGTAGTCCCCAGCTAAAAAGGTACCTCATCCAGAAAAGTAAACAGGAGTTTATACAAAGTAATATAGCATTATTTTCTGAAAAGAAGCGTGGGCGTTTATGAGAGCAGGGCGTTTATTAGGATTAGCGCGGCATGTGTTTGGGTGGTCGTGGTCGAGCGATAGTGCTGAGAAATTTTCAGTGCTGGGGCGTCCTTCTAATTCGAATAATGGTAGGGCTGGGGCCTACTATGCTCGCAGTGGGTGCTGGTGAGAGTTGTTTGGACTTTTATTCTCCCCCCATTGTATCTCTTTTCTTTCTCCCCCTCTCTCTGGGAGACGGCTCGAAACAGACTGAAATACTGTTTCATGGAGCCGTTAAACCCAAAACAACTAACCAAACCAAATCTAGACCCGTGTCGACCCTAGTGTGTACTCACTTTTAGCACTATACTCAATTTGAGTACTTATCAATTGCTTAATGGGCCATTGTGAATGACTTCTCTGATATACACTGTAATCCTTCTTTGAGTTGGGACCAGTCTATTATTTCATTCATATTGAACGGGTCCATAATTCAGAAAAAAGATGATAAGATAATTCCTCTTATCCTTGTTGCTAGCTTTCACCCCTTCATAACTGAAATGGATTCCTCAATGTTTTAATTTAGGCAAGTCCATTATCTTGAAAAGGGGTCATCAGAAATTTTATCTAATGTATCAAGAAGCTGTCATCCCTAAATATTAGAAATAGACTCTTCCAGATTTAAATATAAGCTGTCACCCCTTTTATCTGAAATGGACCGTTCCATTGTGGAACTTGGATTAGTCCATTTATAGAAAAAGGGTAATAACATGATTGTTCCTATCCTTCATGACAACCTCTCACACTAAATTTATGAAATGGGCTCTTCCGTTTTCTCAACTTGGACAAGTACATTATTTAGGAAAGGGGATTGATGAGCATTCCTTATTCTTGCATTGTTGTCAATCTCCCCTTTATATTTGATATTGACTGTTCCATTATTGAGCTGAGATCGTTCCATTCTTTAAAAAAGGTACAAAGGATTTTTCTCTAATCCTCAAACAAACAAAAAGAAAAGTTTTCACCCCTTATAATGACAGAATAAAAGACAAATGATTGGTCTTCTTTGTTTAGCTACATATATGAACTCTGTTCAACCTCTTCACTCTATCATTTTAAAAAAACTTGGATGTAAGTTAAATGTGGTCAGTTACCGTACATACTGTGAGTATAATGTCCCACCACCAACTAGGTCATACGGAGATGGGACTTCGGTTTGGAGGTCTCATCCGATCTTGCGATCCCTGGATTGGTAGACCAGCGTGTTATCCACTACACTACCGCCGCTGCTATATGACAGAGGTACCTTAGCCAACACTGCAGATCATGATCAGACTGCTGGTCAGGGTCTGCGGTGTTTGCCGTTTTACCTGTTATAATATTCGAATATTAGGTTAATTACAGTATAAATCTATATTGTACACATAGAGTGGCGCCGTCAGGTCATGCAGGTCGCGGGCACGATTCCTCTGTTTGCCCAGCCGGCGAATAAAAAGTATCTGTCAACCAAGCAGTAAATGGTAACACTTTCGACAGTGGGAAAGATAGGGAAGCGAAAGGAGAGGCATGGGCTCCGGCTTTCTTATGCTGTGCCCAAAATGCAGTGGGCCTAAAACCCCTACTAGGGAACGGGAAACCTTGATATTACGTTTTTACCTATGTACATGTACTTGATATCAAATGTAAAACAGCCACATACCATGCATCATTTTTTAGATAGCGAAATCACTCTCCTATTGGAACTTGAATTGGAGAGGGGGCAGACAGACTCGGTGCAAGGAGTGTGTAATCATGGATTCGTTCCGTTGAGCTTCCTGGGCCGGAGCATCATTCAAAATAAAAGTGATTAGTCACTCTCCTCTTTGATTTGGAGATGGGATGGAGAGGGGACGGACAGACAAACTCCGTTCCAAGAGGGTGCAATCATGGCTCCCGGGGAACATTGTTATGAGAATTGAAAAAAATTGTTTTTAGATACTCACAAGTTTTAACTAGAGCAAGTGAGCAGGGACTCACGTATACCCCCGGTCAGCGTCACCGCCTATAGGAAATAAACTTTACATATCACTAGGCTACATCTCAAGATTTCGCAATAATCAAAACAATACAAACTTAAAGTTCATTTTTACATGTAACACAAATGGTTGTATAACTTTTAAAGTCTGTGACCCTGACCTAGAATCAGCAGCAGCAGTAAGATTATCTCAAACTCGCAGTAAACCTAGTCACACACAAAAAGGTTCCATTCAAGTATATCAACAATATAAGCAAACAGATACAACTTAATACACAACTTTAATACTAATGCTATATAAATTTCCACGTCTGTGACCTTCCCCTTAGGTACTAATATGTGTCCATCCTGTAGTAACACTAAGCACATCTGAACAAATTTCAATAGAAGCCGTCAAAAAAATAGAGCAAAAGCAAAATCTTAACACAAAACTTTAACACAACTGCTGTACAAATTTCTAAGTCTGAGACATTGACCTTAGGCCTGCAGAAGCATCCAGGTGGTGCAAACTGATCAGTATCCATCCTGTAGTACCACTAAGCCCATAACAACAAGTTCTAGTAAAGACTTTCATGACAACAGAGCAAAAGCAAAAACTTAACACAAAACTTTAACGCAACTGTTATACAAATTTCTAAATCTATGACCTTGACCTTAGGCCAGCAGTAACATCAAGGTGATGCACACTGATCAGTATCCATCCTGTAGTACATGTAACACTAAGCACTTATGAACAAGCTCTGGGTAACAGAAGCAAAAGAAAAAAAAATAACGCAAATTTTTAACGCAAATTTTATACGAATTTCTAAGTCTGTGACCTTGACCTTTGGCCAGCAGCAGCATTAAGGTGATGTACACTGATCAGTATCCATCCCGTACTAAGAACTTACAAACAAGCTCTGGATAACAGAAGCAAAACTTTAACGCAAATGTTTACTTACGTACGGACGAACGAACGAACGAACGAACGGACGGACAGACGGACGAACAGACGGACGGAAAGACAAAAACTATATACCCCGCGACATACTTCGTATGCCGGGGGTATAATAACATGTTTCAAATATGTTTCATCATAGTTTTCACATTAATCTCTCTCTCTCTCTCTCTCTCTCTCTCTCTCTGTATCTCTCTCTCTCTCTCTCTCTCTCTCTCTCTCTCTCTCTCTCTCTCTCTCTGTAGAGAGAGAGAGAGAGAGAGAGAGAGAGAGAGATGTAGTAGAGAGAGAGAGAGTCTGTAGAGAGAGAGAGAGAGAGAGAGAGAGAGAGAGAAAGTCAAGCAGGAAAGTGTCAAAAAACTTTTATCTCCTCTCTCTCTAGAGAGAGATCTCGAGAGAGAGATCACTCGAGAAAGAGGGTGAGAGTGAGCAATTTTTGACTCTAAAGAGAGAGAGAGAGGATTCTAGAGATAGTTGAGAGAGAGAGCAATCCCTGTGAAAAGGGCGACAAACACTTTCAGACTAGAGGGACCTCCCTTGAGAGTGTGTCCATAACCTTAAGATGAGTGTATCCATAACCTTAAGATGAAGGCAATACTCTTTCAGAGGTAGCATCAATTGCATTTCCATTTGCCTCCTTTTCAATAGGAGTCAAGCATAAAAGAAAAGACTTTGCTCCTAGTTTGGCTGGTTGCTTGGTTGGTTGATTTGGGTTTAATGGCTCTTTGGGACAATATTTCAGTCTCCCAGAAAAAGTAAGAAAGAAAAGGAACAGATAGGATAGTTGAAACAACCCCTATCCTGCATATGCTGCAAGCGCTTGCACAGCCGGCCCTTGCTCTACTATTATCAAGGCTTAGTAGGCCGCCCTGGCACTGACAGTGACACAGCACCATATCGCTCGACCCGACCACCCCTTTACTCATAGGAAGAGCAAACTCTCTTTTTTTAAGATTAGACTCCTTTCTCGGGGAAGTAAACAGGAAGTCGGAAAAAGTGTTTCCCTTTGTAAAAATGGCAGCAGAATATTGAGGTGTATGTAAAGACCTTTATATATTTAATCCATATTTATACGAAATAGGATTAGTCTTCAATCTTCAGTCGATCGTTATCAATATATTCCCAGCGGGCTAATGACGTCGAAATGACGTCATACTGACGTCGCTGTGGCGTCATTACGTCGCATCGGCATCAGTGCGACGTCATTACGACGTCATGTGCCTGCAGGGATTAGAGAGAGAGAGAGCATTTATTGGAAACATAGAGGATGTTACATGAGTGCTCACGTATTATTGAATTTATTAAACGAGTTGGGGAAAAAGATTAGATGCGAGGCTCTGCCGAGCATCTTATAGTTTTCCCCAACGAGTTTAATAAATTCAATAATACATGAGCACGAATGCAAGATTCTATGTATCATATGACGCTAAAATCATATTTTATTAGCAGATTTTGCACTAACACGTCACGATTTCGCCATAAGAAAACGCAACGTTTTTATGGGCGTCAACGCATAACGTTACGACGTAATTTGCATATTTAATCCACTAGTGGATTATCGTTTTTAATGCATGGCTTTATTACACTCTCAGAAGCGACGTCATATGATAAATGTGATTTATCATTTGACGTCGCATGTGAGAGTGTAATAAAGCCATGCATTAAAAACCATAATCCACTAGTTTCACATTTATCATATGACGTCGCTTCTGAGAGTGTAATAAAGCCATGCATTAAAAACGATAATCCACTGGTTTAATGCATGGCTTTATTACACTCTCAGAAGCGACGTCATATGATAAATGTGATTTATTATATGACGTCGCATCTGAGAGTGTAATAAAGCCATGCATTAAAAACGATAATCCACTAGTGGATTAAATATGCAAATTACGTCGTCACGTTATGCGTTGATGTCCATGCAAACGTCGCATTTTCTAGTGGCGAAATCGTGACGTTTTAGTGCAAAATTTGCTCATAAAATGCGATTTTAGTGTCACATGATAAATAGAATCTTGCATTCGTGCTCCTGTATTATTGAATTATTAAACTCGTTGGGGAAAACGATAAGATGCTCGGCATAGCCTCGCATCTTATCTTTTTCCCCAACTCGTTTAATAAATTCAATAATACAAGATCCTTTATATAAAAAAACGTCTTCTTTAATCAAATTGTCTGCCGAAACCCAAATAATTAAACATAGGTACTGGCTTCGTACACTATCGTTTCTTGTAACATCTACAAGAAACTCGGTAGGCATAAAGAATGTCAGAGGTCAACAGACGTTTGAAGTTTGTAAAGTATAATTGCTATGAAGGTTATGTCTCAAATTTTCTCCGTGATTTGGTTTCAGGTCATGAAAGCGTAACTCTTGACATTTTAACATAGTGTGTAAGGGGAAAATAACAAGAGGCATAATCTCATTTTGACCTTTTATTTGTATTGTTGTTGTAAATGCCATATATGAACATTTCTGCATGTTTTGTGCATGCATGAAACTAGAAGTAATACTACTACCTTGGTCTCCCTTCGTCCGACAAGTGTCTACATAGTAACTTTCTACTGTTTTTCTTTCTATTGTTCAATTTACTGTAGAATATTATTTGAATTTAAACATGTATTAGGTATAACTGTTGTATTACATGTTTTCCCCGTTTCTCTTCACTAGTCTTTCACTAACTGAAGGATGAGATTCGAAGGATTTGTTGGTGGGTTGGTTGTTTTGGTTTATCGGCTCTTTGAGACAGTATGTCAGTCTATATCGAGCCGTCTCCCAGAGTGAGGGAGAAAGAAAAGAGAAACGACAGGCGAGAGAAAAAAATGTACAAACAACCTCAACCCGCACCTACTGCAAGCACAGACGGACCTTGCCCTACTATGGGCGCCCAGGCACTGAAATTTACACAGCACCATCGCCGCACCGCAACCTACCCCGAGATTCGACGCATTGATCTTTGAGAGCAAAAGAGTAAAACTGTTAACAAGCATATTGCTGACCTCTTGGCTTTTCGCGTCTTGTTTGTTTGATTCGTGTGTCATCTTCATGCATGGTTTTCCTTTCCCATTTCGTGTTTGGGCAATGACGAAGAATCTGATTGTATCAGTTCCTGACCACTCCCACTGGGCACACAAGGTTAAATCAATCAAGATTCAACCTTGAGTCAACGTCAAAGAGGATTCAACCTTACGTACCTGCTGGGCTACTTTCTCATCTACTCTAGTTTGAAATACTAGTATATGGATTAAATACAGTCAAATTTCGATATCTCGAACTCTGATATCTCAAAGTACCTCTTATATTGAAAACTATAGTTTGGACACATTCTCTGTGTTTATTTTTATTTCGACTCCTGTTATCTCAAACTACTGATATCTCAAAAGTAAATTTTCTGGGACCAGAAAATTTAACTTGAGATATCAGTAGTTTTGAATGAATTTCCATTCTGAGATATCGAGAGTTGGGTATGTTTAGAGACTACAACATGCAACTGCATACATGGTAAAATATATTCCCGTATACAAATGCAGTCTGTGAAAATATAACAGAATCGCAATTTAGCAGTCTTATCACATTCAGATCCTCTTTTGTTATCGAACGCGCAAGTACAATTATTCATTGGCCTTCTTTTTTTTCTTTCTGTCTATATTAGTAAATGCATTTTACTCATAGAAGTCTAATATAAGGTTAATGGGTAGGCCTACAATTTCAGGTGAAGGAAGTATTCCACTTTTATTTTTGCCCCCCCCCCCCCCCCCCTCCCCTCAATTTGGGTCAATTTTGTAATGAAACTATTAGCTCATCTAAGAGTAGACTCCATTTTTTTTCTGGAATGGTTTAATCCTTCTAGAAAACTAACAGAAAGTCACAAAAATTGCTCCTTTTTCACCAATGGCAGAAAACGTAGAGGTGTATCATTAATCCATTTATGCCTTGCGTTCCAAGAAAAGGACATAGACAAAAAGTGCAGACTCAGATCAGACTCAGATCAAACACCAAAATGCTGTTTTTACCAAACAACACAAGTATTATCATATTGTAAAACATTGTGTTACTGCTGTTCAAGGAAAAAAATATATGCATTTTGCTAACGTCGTGTGCAATCTTAGGATTCAGTACCGCAAATACAGCTGTCAGGATGGCAACAGACATACGCACAAAACATAACATGAAACGCTTTATTTTTTAAGTATATGAAAATCTACAAAAATTCATGTGCGATCAAAAACAATAAAGACCAATAAATTTAAATATTGAATATATATCTGTTCACTCCCAGTGCAACAGCGTATACAAACCGTCGTTGAACTGAATACAACGGGCATAAGGTTATTTATCATCTTGTAAGTATTCGAAAGCAGTTGATGCCACGTCGATTTCCAGTGACTTTACGATTTGTTTTATCACGTTGTTCATCGTGGTTTTATTAGTAGCGCTCGAAAGTTTCCAAGTTTAATTCGTGTTATCTTAATTTGCCAACGCGCAGTGTATAAGAGGCAAAGGATTTTTCTATAGCCTAGTGGACGTAGGGGCATTGGAGGTTACAGAGGGCCACTGTATCTTGGGCACAGCACATGAAAAGCGGAGCCCATCGCTCTCCTTTCGCTGCATTACCCTTCCCTGAATCGAAACATCTACCCACTTACTGCTAGGTTGATAGAGTTTTATCCAGAAGCAGAGCAGATATACATTATCCGATTAATCAGGAGCATATAATTTCTCTACCAGTAGAGAAATTATATGCTTCTGATTGATCAAATAGAGCATTCAACTATTTAATAAATAGTAAAGATTCTTAAACCATCAGCAGTTTATGTCAAACTTTGAATAAATGTGTCAAAACGTTTAAACAAAAATATTATGGCATAACCATTTGTTACTATGTATTTTATGTTATTATAAAGTAGAGAAAAAGCAATGATCAGGAAAGGATCAATCGAATTCCACATCCTGCCCAGAACACCTAACGGGAAAGGGACATCTACAGCTAAGTCGGCACTAAAAGACAGCACCAGCAAAAAGCCAAGTGAACAGCACTTTTCCAAAAGATGACCAGAAGGCCATTCTGAATAAATTGAACAATTAAGTCAAAGACAAACAGAAAATAGAAGAACAACTATAACTATAGAATGGAACACAACAGAAGCAACGCCTTACAACGTTCAGTTATACAGTCAGCTCTCGATATATCGAAAGCTGATATTTCAAAGTATCTTCTTGTTTCAACCAATATATTATTTGATTATTATTTAAATTTTAAATTTCAACTCCTGTTATCTCAAATTACTGATATCTCAAAGTAAATTTTCTGGTACCAGAAAATTTACTTTGAGATATAAGTAGTTTGGGAAAAAGTTCGACATCGAGATATTGAGAGTTGACTTTAACTGACTGGGGGTTTAACCGATTATACGCTCGAGCAACCTGACCCTGCCTCTAGCTTTTAGACTTGCACCAATCGGCTTTTAATAAATATATTGTCGCCGCTTTTCACACAATCAGTTCGATCAAGTTATGTTAAATCAGTTCTATAGTTAAACGTTACATGATTGCGCATGACTTTGAATTCCTCTGACTATTGCTGGCATGTTGTAGTAAATGAGATTCTGTTTTATTAGGATTCTCTTTTGCCGTCTCTGATTTCTTAACCCCAGAAGTTTTGTGTGTCGCTTCACCAGCGGTATCATTTTCTTTGGCTGACCCACCGCCAACTGAAGATGATTCACTAGTATCATGTTGGTTGATTTTCTTTGTCTCTGCATCTGTCTTCACTGATCTAGATGGCGACTGCTCTTTTATTTTCTTCTGGTTTCTTTGTCTCAGACTTCTCAGGTACAGATTTAGCATCGGCAGATTCTTGTGGGGCTGGGTGACTGCTAATATGAGAAGGATTACTTGAACCAAAGTGTTTTGTATCCTTCTTCTCTGTACCTGTCTTTACAGTGTTACCTCCAGTCTAAATATTGCGACAGATAGGTCTAATCAAACAGTGCAGACACCGTAAAATTCTAAATATTGCGACAGATAGGTCTATGCAAACAGTGCAAACACCGTAAAATTCTAAATATTGGGACAGATAGGTCTATGCAAACAGTGCAAACACCGTAAAATTCTAAATATTGGGACAGACAGGTCTATGCAAACAGTGCAGACACCGTAAAATTCTAAATATTGGGACAGATAGGTCTAATCAAACAGTGCAGACACCGTAAAATTCTAAATATTGCGACAGATAGGTCTATGCAACAGTGCAGACACCGTAAAATTCTAAATATTGGGACAGATAGGTCTATACAAACAGTGCAGACACCGTAAAATTCTAAATATTGGGACACAGGTCTATGCAAACAGTGCAGACACCGTAAAATTCTAAATATCGGGACACAGGTCTATGCAAACAGTGCAGACACCGTAAAATTCTAAATATTGGGACACAGGTCTATGCAAACAGTGAGGACACCGTAAAATTCTAAATATTGGGACAGAGGTCCATGCAAACAGTGCAGACACCGTAAAATTCTAAATATTGGGACACAGGTCTCAGCAAACAGTGCAGACACAGATCAGACAGCTCCCTAAAGGTGCAGTCTGATCAGGGTCTACACTGTTTGCCATTCCATCTGCGTCTTTTGAACACATGACTCCATTGTAAAATCGAACTGTTCAATTTTCAGGAAAATTACGGTAATTTATTAAGGTGTCCCAATTTGAGAATTTCACGGTAGCTATTGTAACATTTGGTGAATTTAGACATAACACTCGGAGGCTACCGTCCTGTTGTTAAAGAGGATTTGATGGCGATTCTGGAACACCCTATTTTGTCTCGAAGCGAGACATAGTTATTACATTTGCGGTGTCGGCGTCGGCGGCGAGTACTTTCCTTGAGTTTTTTAGTTTACCTCTGTTTTGTAATAATGTGCAGACAAGCGAAACACCGCCTTCCGTGAAATTCTTTCTAATAACTTCATAAAACATTTGTTGTTGACCAACATTTGAACCACATCGGTTTCGAAGAGACTTATCAGAAATTATGCCAGAATGATCATAAACAAGGGACCATATTGATATTTTCTTATATTTGTTAAAAAGTACATGTACTTACACAATAATTGTATTAATTTGTTCTCTAATTATCCTGAAACCTGAACATAATCGCTGGTTAAATTGCAAATGAAGAGGTTCGCAGAAACATCCTATATAGGTGCTACTGGAGAATATTGTGTATTCCAAGAAACGGAAACTAATAGTCTGTATGCCAAATGAAGAGTTTGGGTGCCACCCCCAAATATAAGGTGGTTTGGCCACATCTCAAGGTCTTCTGCATGCCATGGTTTAGCAAAGACGATCCTACAGGGCACAGTGAAAGTAAAAAGAAGAAGAGGTAGACAGAAGAAGAGGTGGGAAGACAATATTAAAGAGTGGACAGGGATGGTCTTTGCGAGCTCAACTTGGGCAGCTGAAAACAGGACAACATGGTGGAAAGGGATTGTTTCGAAGTCATCTATGCTCGGATATGATGACGTGTGATTTTAAGTCATTTTTAACAATATTTCAGTTATATCAGGACGATTGGTGGGTGATAATGAAAGGCTGTGTGCAAAGGAACCCCGTTTACGATTGAAAAAATTCCCGTCTATAGCCGGGCTCGAACCTGGGACCGCTAGATCAGCAGGCGAGCTCTTACCCTACTGTGCTACCGGGGCTCCTGTTATGGGATAGAAAAAAAAGGAAAACATTGAAGACCCTGATCAGACTGCCCGAGAGCAGGCTGATCAGGGTATACAGTGTTTGCTCGGACACCACTGTCGTAATACGTTATTACGGTGACTGACCACAATGGAACATGCCTCTAATCTCCAAAAATGTCATTTGCAGTTAAAATGTGAGTGATTGAACACGGTGAACTGAGTTCATATTATGTATTCAAACAAAAATGTCGATTGTCTTTTTCTGTTTACCTTTTTTCAATACAATAGACCGATCCTAGTTCACAAAGAGAAGAGTCAATATCATATAAGGGGTAACAGTTTTCCTTGAAGGTTGGGAAAATATTATTATTACCTTTTTTGCCAAGAATGGAATGACCTCAACTCAATAATGGCACAGTCTATGTTAGATTTAAGGGGAGGAAGCTAACACCGAAAAAATTGGAAACTATCATCAATTCCCATCCTAAAAATGGACTTGTCCAAAATAAAAAATGGAAGATTCCATTTAATAACTTTGGGGTGAATGGTTGTCATGAATGATTTGAATAATTCTATTATTACCCCTTTTCTAAATAATGGACCTACCTCAGTTCAACAATGGAACGAACGTTCTATATCAGATATAAAGGGGTGAAAGGTTATCTTGATAAGTTTTTACCCCCTTTTTAGAATTGCCCAAATTTTAATTTTGGAAAAGTCCAAAGCTGATATGTAGGGATGTGAGCTAAATGAAGTTTGTGACGGTCCTTTTTTAAAATAATGGGTTTGCTCAAACAAATTCATGGTGGAATCAAATTTAGATAATAAGGTGGGAAAGTTAGTTCAAATGCGTAGAGAAATCATATCATCGCCCATTTTCTTAATTACGGACCCGCCCAATAAGCATGGATGAGTCAATTTCAGTTTATTGGCGGCCAAATAATAGACTGGTCCCAACTGAAAGACATGCAGGGGTGACAGCTTAACTTAAAAGATTAGAGAAATCATAATGCACTTGATAAGTTATCAAACTGAGTAGTTCTCAAAATGAGCTCACTAGGTTTGACATAGATCTAGCAATAACATATTTCTTCCAATAAATGCCCTCTCTCTTAGCCATGCAGGCACATGACGTCGCACTGATGCCGATGCGAATAACATTGTATTGACATCAGTACGACATCATTTCGACGTCATGTGCCCGCTGGGAACTTATTGGTAACGGTCGACTGAAGATTGAAGACTGTTTCTACTATGAAAACAAATTGTGTACTAAATGTTATCATATGACGATATATTTAATGTATAAATGTGTCTGGATACACCTCAATGTTCTTCTGCCATTTTTACAAAGGGAAACACATTTTCCGACTTTCTGTTTGCTTCCCTGTACGACAAAACCCTTCAAGAAAGGGGTCTTCTTTTAAAGGGAAGAATTTACTCTTCCTATGAGCAAAGGGGTGGTCCGGTTGGGCGACCTTAAGTGCAAGGGCGGCATACTAGGTGTGATATTAAAAGGTGCCGTTTCATTATAAATTAAGTGTTTTCCATATCATAAATTCTATTTTTTGATATCGTAAATTCCGTTTTTTTGATATCACAAAATTCATTTCTTGATATCAAAAATAAGCTTGATTTTTTATATAAAAATCCTTGAGACTTCGTGATATCACAAATTCTATTTTGTGAAATCAAAAAATAGATTTTGTGATATTAAAAAATCTCGATTATTTTGTGACATCAATAAATGCAGTTTTTGACATCACAAATTCTATTTTGTGATATCACAAAATCCATTTTGTGATATCAAAAATCGCCTTAATTTTGTGATATCCCAAATGTATTTTGTGATATCACAAAATAGAATTTGTGATATCACAAAATTTAGGCGATTTTTTTTTATATCAAAAAATAGATTTTGTGATATCAAATAATGTGTAAAATTTTCCATCTAAGAAATAATGACCTCACGCGTAAGAAATGCCTATATGATTTTGTAATATCACAAAATAGATTTTATGATATCACAAAATCACTAACATTATGTGAAATCACATATTCTCTTCTGATATATCACAAAATCGAATATGTGATATCAATGAATACATCTGATCTGATATCCTAAAATTGGTTTTTTGATATCACTAATTCGATTTATTGGTATCACAAAATTTGATTTTGTGATATCATACAATCCCTAAGTTTTAGTGATATCTTAAAATCAAATTTGTCATTTCACAAAATCGAATATGTGATATCATAAAATCTATTTGTGCAAAAAATTGTGATGATTTCATGATATCACAATTTTTTTGCGATATCACAAATTCTATATGTGATATGATTAAATATTTGGTGATGCAAAAAATATTTTGTGATATCACAAAATATTAATGACTTCCATGCAAAATAAATGCCTAAACGATTTTGTGATATAACAAAATAGATTTTATAATATCACAAAATCACTAAGATAATGTTGAATCATATATTCTATTTTGTGATATTACAAAATCGTATATGTGATTTTTGTGATATCACTAAATCGATTATTGATATCACTAATTCGATTTATTGATATCACAAAATTTGATTTTGTGATATGATAAAATCCCTAAGTTTTTGTGAAATCACGAAATAAAATATGTGATTTCACAAAATCGAATATGTGATACATGTATCATAAAATCTATTTTGTGATATTAAAAATAGTGATCATTTTTGAAATCACAAATTTTATTTTGTGATATCACAAATTTTATTTGTGATATCATAAGATATTTTGTGATATCTCGAACTATTTTGTGATATCACAAAATATTTTGTGATATCACAAAATAGAATTTGTATTATCTCAAGGGATTTATAGTAAAACGACACCTCATATGATATTAGTAGAACAAGGGCGGTATGGGATATGTTTGCAATGGTTTAGCCTCAACTATCCTAGTATCTATGTTCTTTCTCCCTCTCTGTAGGAGACTAACACTGTCTTAAAGAGTCGTTAAATCCCCCAAATACAACCACGTCTTTCCTTTTCTCATTTGACACCTATTGAAAAGGGAGGCAAATGGAAATGAAATTGATGCTACCTCTGAAAGAGTATTGCATTCATCTTAAGGTTATGGATACACTCTCAAGGAAGGTCCCTCTAGTCTGAAAGTGTTTGTCGCCCTTTTCACAGTGATTGCTCTCTCTCTCTCTCCCCTCTCTCTCTCTCTCTCTCTCTCTCGGCCGGGCCGGGTAGCGCAATCGGTAGGGCACCTGACTCGTAAGTCAGAGGTCCTGGGTTCGAATCCCGGTCTGGCCACATACTTTCGTTTCTCCTTCCACTGATTCAAGAAGGGCAGTTGTCAGTTACTGGCGAAAGTATGTGCACTTAGTACTGGTTAACCGCTTAGGAGGTCTAAGCCTGCCCAGGAATAGTGTGGTTAGGTTAACTGACCGTCCCGACATGACCTTAGTTGTTTACCGTGGACGTTAAGCATCAAATCAACCAACAACCAACTCTCTCTCTCTCTCTCAACTATCTCTAGAATCCTCTCTCTCTCTCTTTAGAGTAAAAAATTGCTCACTCTCCCTCTCTCTCGAGTGATCTCTCTCTCTCGAAATCTCTCTATAGAGAGAGAGGAGATAAAAGTTTTTTGACACTTTCCTGCTTGACTTTCTCTATCTATCTATCTCTCTCACTCACTCTCTCTCTCTCTCACTCTATCTCTCTCTCTCTCACTCTCTCTCTCTCTCTCTCAATGAGAGAGAGAGGAAGTGAAGAGAAAGAGAGAAGAGAAAACTCTCTAAGAGAGAGAGAGAGAGAGAGTGAAGAGAGATAGAGAGAGAGAAGAGAGAGAGAGAGAGAGAGAGAGAGAGTGAGAGAGAAGAGAAGACTGCATTTTGGGCACAGCATAAGAAAGGCGGAGCCCATGCCTCTCCTTTCGCTTCCCTATCTTTCCCAGAGTCGAAAAAGTTACCATTTACTGCTTGGTTGACAGATACTTTTTAGTCGCCGGCTGGGCAAACAGAGGAATCGTGCCCGCGACCTGCATGACCTGACGGCGCCACTCTATGTGTACAATATAGATTTATGCTGTAATTAACCTAATATTCGAATATTATAACAGGTAAAACGGTAAACACTGCAGATCCTGACTAGCAGTCTGATCATGATCTGCAGTGTTGGCTAAGGTACCTCTGTCATATAGGAGCGGAGTGTAGTGGATAACACGCTGGTCTTCCAATCCAGGGATCGCAAGATCGGATGAGACTTGAAACCGAAGTCCCGTCTCCGTATGACCTAGTTGGTGGTGGGACGTTATACTCACTTATGTTCTACATATCTACAGTATGTACGGTAACTGACCACATTTAACTTACATCCAAGTTTTTTTAAAATGATTGAGTGAAGAGGATAAACAGAGTTCATATTATATAACCTAACAAAGATGACCAATCATTTGTCTTTTATTCTGTCATTATTAGGGGTGAAAACTTTTCTTTTTTTTTGTTTGAGGATTAGAGAAAAAACCTTTGTACCTTTTTTAAAGAATGGAACGATCTCAGCTCAATAATGGAACAGTCAATATCAAATATAAAGGGGAGATTGACAACAATGCAAGAATAAGGAATGCTCATCAACCCCCTTTCCTAAATAATGGACTTGTCAAAGTTGAGAAAATGGAAGAGCCCATTTCATAAATTTAGGATGAAAGGTTGTCATGAAGGATAGGAACAATCATGTTTTTACCCTTTTTCTATAAATGGACTAATCCAAGTTCCACAGTGGAACGGTTCATTTCAGATATAAAGGGGTGACAGCTTATATTAAAATCTGGAAGAGTCTATTTCCAATATTTAGGGATGAGAACTGCTTGATAAATTAGATAAAATTTCTGATGATCCCTTTTCAAGATAATGGACTTGCATAAATTAAAACATTGAGGAATCCATTTCAGTTATGAAGGGGTGAAAGCTAGTAACAAGGATAAGAGGAATTATCTTATCATCTTTTTTCTGAATTATGGACCCGTTCAATATGGATGAAATAATAGACTGGTCCCAACTCAAAGAAGGATTACAGTGTATATCAGAGAAGTCATTCACAATGGCCCATTAAGCAATTGATAAGTACTCAAACTGAGTATAGTGCTAAAAGTGAGTACACACTAGGATCGACACGGGTCTAGATTTGGTTTGGTTAGTTGTTTTGGGTTTAACGGCTCCATGAAACAGTATTTCAGTCTGTATCGAGCCGTCTCCCAGAGAGAGAGAGAGAGAGGGAGAAAGAAAAGAGATACAATGGGGGGGGGGGGGGGGGGGGGGAGAAAAAAAATCCAAACAACTCTCACCAGCACCTACTGCGAGCATAATAGGCCCCAGCCCTACTATTATCCGAATTAGAAGGACGCCCCCGGCACTGAAAATTTCTCAGCACTATCGCCCGACCACGACCACCCAAACACATGCCGCGCTAATCCTAATAAACGCCCTGCTCTCATAAACGCCCATGCTTCTTTTCAGAAAATAATATTATATTAATTTGTATAAACTCCTGTTTACTTTTCTGGATGAGGTAACTTTTTTAGCTGGGGACTACTCTTGAAGGAAATAATTTGCTCCTAGAGGAGCAAATTCGTTCCTTTAAGAGTTGACCCCATCCCTACTGAGGAGGGCGGCAACAATAGTAGAGATACTTCCTCTGAAAGTAAATCCATTCACATTAATACTGTTTATCAGCTATAATTTAGGCTCTAACTAACGCCCCCTTTCGTAAAATGCAACCCCCCCGGGGCGTTTAATAGGATAAATACGGTAGATGGATGACGGATAGGTGGGTTAATTTATGTTCTTTTTCACTAGTATTCTGGTCATATTGGACGATGGGAGGGTGATTAAGGCTTAATGCAATATATATGCCCCGTTCACGGTTGAAAAGATTTCAGCCTCCAAGGAAATCGAACCGGGGACCATTAAGTCAGCAGGCCAGCGTTTAACCCACTGAGCTACCACGGCCCCCTCTTCAAAAAGATGCCAAGCTCTCTCTAATAAATTGTGACCCTCCGTGAGTGTGTGTGTGTGGGGTGAGGATCTGTCATCCCTTTGTCCCTGAAAATAATGCCCAAATTTTCCCCAGCTCCCTAATATCATTTCCCTTGCTTCCTGTAATTATTTTGCCCCTGCCCCCAAAATCCCTGAAAGCAAAACAGTTGCTCCGCAGCTTTCCAAATATAATCAAACATGCTCCCTAAAATATTTTCTTTTTTTTTTTTCAAATCAGAGCTGCTATTTATTTATCAGTTGTTCATTATGCTAAGATTTATCAAAATCATCCTTTCCAACGTGCTGACTTTCTCCAAGGCTCTTTTGTAAGAAAAGTCAAAGTCCACACTAGGGACAAGTCATGTAAATTCGGACAACAGGTCAATTCGGACAGTGACATTGTTTCCATTATATGTCAGTTGTTAGGAATTAAAACAAAAATAATTGGGCAAACAATGAAAATCCTGATGAGACGGCTCATCTGGATTTTCTCTGTTTGCAATGCTATGTCCGAATTTAACCGCTGTCCGAAGTCACCAGACTCGATCATAATTACCAGCTCTTGGGGAGACGTGGGTTTAGATGTCTGATTCAGTCATGGGACGGCCAAGGGTCCAGATGACTAATGCAGTAAAGACCCATGCACAAGGTAAACTGTGCCAAACAATAAATAAATATATGATCACTGTCTTTTTCCATGCCACGCAAGGGCGTAACTAACTGTCTATACGCAAATACGCAGGTGCGTAATGAAATTTTGTCAAAATGACAAAATTTCAACACGCGCCTGCATATTTGATGATGCTGAAATACTGTAAACATGTAAATGGTGGTAAATGGGACAAAATTTCAAAAGTAACTGCAAACAGACGCGACTACATACAATATCTTTGGGGCTATTTTAACTCTTATTCAATATTTTGGGGCTATTTTAATTCTTATTCAATATCTTTGGGGTTAACTCTTATACTTGCTCTAAATGGGTGTAAAACATCATTGCTCATAACCTGTTATCGCCCCTAGTTACAACCCTGTGGCATGCCATGGTTTCTCAAAGCAGTTATGCGTTAAAAAGATGCAGGTGGGATGGTAAACAGGTGAGGCCCTGATCAGACTGCTCCTCCAGGGCTTGTTCAGACTCAATAATTATGAGTTCCAATGCAGAATACATGTATTTGTACCCGATTATACCCTACTCAAAATATTTGAAGCGGCAGCTGGTATTTCCACAAGTGTCATTACTACAACGTATACCCATTGAAATTCCAACCATTAGTTCAAGAGATATCGTCATCCAAGTCCTCCAGTGGCCTTGAGAATAAGGTCAAGGTCACCAAAATCTAATCAGCTCTTAAACTTGTCCAAATAATATATCTATGCAAGTTTGATGAAATTCCATCCATTGGTTCAGGAGATATAGTGGGTACAAAGAACTGTCGTCTAAGTCCACCAATGACCTTGAAAATAAGGTTAAGGTAACCAAAATCTCATCAGCTCTTTATCTTGTCCCAATAATGTATCCATGAAAGTTTGGTGAAATTCCATCCATTGGTTCAAGAGATATCACGCATACAAGAAATTGTCTTATAAGTCCTCCAGTGACCTTGGAAATCAGGTCAAGGTCTCCAAAATCTAATCAGCTCTTAAACTTGTCCAAATAATGTATCCATGAAAGTTTGATGAAATTCCATCCATTAGTTCAGGAGATATAGTGGGTACTAGAAATTGTCATCTAAGTCCACCAGTGACCTTGAAAATAAGGTCAATGTAAAATCTAATCAGCTCTTAAACCTGTCCCAATGATGTATTCATGCAAGTTTGGTGAAATTCCATCCATTGGTTCAAGAGATATCGTGCATACAAGAAATTGTCATCTAAGTCCGCCTCCTTGAGAGATCATTGTTACGAGCCCCAATTTAAAATGGCGTTTAGTGCCGTGTGGCGGCCATATAATGCCTCCCCGCACATGCCCTTGATGCAGCTTGTATAATTTCTGTCCTATGGCACCACTGAGTTCAGTTAGATTCATTTTGAAAATAGCCTGTGCTCAAGTAGAGGGCGTGGCGGTGTTTCATATTTCATCACTGGTCATGGACAAACTCAGTAAAACCGAGTCTCCTGTTTTCGTTTCTTAGGTATAGTCCGTGCTTCTAAGGGATCTAGGTTAAGGTCTTAAGTATCTTCACTGCAGCTGGTATCCAGTACCGTGTTTCGGCCGTTAAACATCTCCCCTTATTTCACCATTGTGCAGATTATATCTATGCCTACCATCTGGTTCTTGGTGACCACTGAGGTCAGTTAGCTTTATTTTTAAAATAAAGTTCCACTCGAAGGCTGGGTCAGTGTTCAAGTTTCACATTCCAGCCCTTATACCGCCTTATTTTCTCTATATCTGTACCTGTTCATTTCTACATTGCAGAACAACGCTGCAGTTGACGGACGACCGACAGTCAAGATGCCCTCAACGATGGACCAGTTTGCTATTCTAGGACTTGTTTGAAGAACTATTTAGATCTGCTGTTACCATGACAACTGTTACCATAGCAACGATGTGATATAATGCTATAGACCAGCTATGTTCTGTTTCATTTCTCGTAGTGGCTCAGCGATACGTAGCCGTAGTCGCACAGACCTGGCGCTGAGTGTCCGTCCATGTGTAGACCAGCTGCGATTTATTGTAATTGTAATGACACTGTAAAATTCTAAGTATTGGGACAGATAGGTAGGTCTCAGCAAACAGTGTGGACACAAATCAGACTGCTCCTAAAGGAGCAGTCTGATCAGGGTCTACACTGTTTGCCATTCCATCTGCGTCTTTTGAACACATGACTCCATTGTAAAATCGAACTGTTCAATTTTCAGGAAAATTACGGTAATTTATCATGGTGTCCCAATTTTGAGTTTTTATTGGTAAGTATTGTAACTTTAATTTTGTTGGTTTAGGAGATGACACTCAGAAGCTACCATACCATTCTTTTACAATGCTACTTTCTCAGAATCAGAGATAAAGAGGATTTGATGGCAATTCTTGGATACCATATTTGTCTTGAAGCGAGCTAGGTGTCGGTGAAGGCGTCAGCGGCATAAATTTTCATTGAGCTTTTTTCTTCTTCTTCTTCTTCTTGTCTCTCTCTCTCTCTCTCTCTCTCTCTCTCTCTCTCTCTCTCTCTCTCTCTCTCCTCTTGTAATAATGTGCTGTGCTGACAGTCGAGGCGCTACCTTTCGAGAAATTCTTTCATTGAGCTTTTTTCTTCTTCTTCTTGTCTCTCTCTCTCTCTCTCTCTCTCTCTCTCTCTTCCTACCTCCCTCTCTCTCTCTCTCTCTCTCTCTCTCTCTCTCTCCGAGCCTTGTAATAATGTGCTGTGCTGACAGGCAAGATGCTACCTTTCGAGAAATTCTTGTGTTGTCACAATTGAAAACATTTGTTGTTGTCCAACATTTGAACCGCCTCAGTGAGGCGGTTCAAATGTTGGACAACAACAAATGTTTCATAGTGGTTTGAATAGAAATGATGTCAGAATATTCATAAACAAGAGACCATAGTGATCTTATCTTATACTTGTTAAAAAGTACATGTACATAAACAGTAATAGTCTTAGTTTGTTCTGTAATTATCCTGAAACCTGAACATAATTGCTGGCTAAATGGCAAATGAAAAGGTTCGCAGAAAGATCGTAGGAGCTACTGAAAAATATTGTGAATTCCAAGATATGGAAACTAATAGTCTGGTTTGGGGTGTAACTCCCAAAAATAAGGTGGTTTGGATATGTCTCAAGCTCTGAAGATCATACCAGGGAATTGTAAGAGACTTCTACTTCCATGATCATACAGGGCACAGTGAAAGGAAAAAGAAGAAGAGATATACAGAAGAAGAGGTGGGAAGACAATATCAAAGAGTGGTCATTGATGGACTTTGCCAGGACAGCTGAGAACAGGACAAGCTGGAAAGGGATTGTCATCTATGGTGCCCCAAGACCTAGCAAGTAATGGGATACAAAAGAATAGAAATGGCAAACATTGTATACCCTGATCAGACTGCTCAAGAGAGAGGCTCAGACATCTCTTTGATTATACGATATAAAGTTGATTGACCACAATGGAACATGCCACTAATCACCAAAGATGTCATTTGCAGTTATAATTTGAGTGACTGAACACGGTGAACTGAGTTTATATTATGTATAAAACAAAAAGGTCGATTATTTTTTTCCGTTACCCTTTTTCAATACAATAGACTGATCCTAGTTCACAAAGGGACGAGTCAATACCAACTAGGGGTAAAAGTTTTCTTTGAAGGTCGGAGAATTTTGCCAAGAATGGAATGATCTCAACTCTGTAAGGGCACAGTCTATGTTAGTTTTAAGGGGAAGAAGCTAACTCTGAAAGAATAAAAATTATCATCAATCCCCTTTTCTAAATAATGGACTTGTCCAAATTGAGAAAGTGGAATAGTTCATTTAGTAATAGATTACAATAATCTTGTTATTACCCCTTTTCTAAAAATGAACTTATCCAATTTTAACAATAGAATGGTCAATTTCAGGTACAAGGGGTGACAGATGAGTTATTACCCCTGCTCTGAAGTCAGAACTGCCCAAAATAAAATCTGGAAGAGTCCATTTCTGATATAAAGGGATAAGGAGGTTGATAACTTTTGTGCTGACCCGTTCTTACAATAATCAGCTTGTCCAAATAAAACAGACGGACAAACCAATTTCAGATATTAAGGGGTGAAAAATGGCTAAACGGATTATTATGTCCAATAAGCATGAAAGAGTCAATTTCAGATATTTATGAGTGGAATAATAGACTAGTCCCAACCGTTGAAAGACAGGGGTGACAGATTGACTTGAAGGAATGCACCTGATAAGTTCTCAAACTGAGTAGTTCTCAAATGAGCTCACATTAGGTTTGACACCGATCTAGAATTGTATCATGGCTTTCTGTGTTTTCCTTTGAAGTCGCCTGTTCATTAACTTTGTTAACTTGCACTGTAAGACAATTCTGGGGTAGGCGGAGCTAAACTTTGCATTCATTTTACACTGCAGTGTACCTGGATAACTGTGCGGATATCAGGATAACTGTGCGGATATCACAGATATACTGCACGGCTTAGTTATTGCACGGTTCTGTCAAGTCTGATTTATATTGAACAACTGAGCAGCACTAGGACGAAAAGGGTCTTTGAGCATTTGCAAAGAAAAAATATATTTTGATCATCCTTTGCGTCTGCTCAGTCTGATCAGTGTTCTATCAACAAGGTAGTGAACCTGAGGGATCTGCATTGCCAAAATCAAAGACTGATCAGACTGCAAACTGATCCAAGCGTTTACAGTTTACACATGGCTGAAGACCTATTTTATTGAGCACAGCTCCATTTAATTTTCATTCAAAGAAGGAACAAGGCCATATCTAAGATTACAGAGACAATTTATCTTGTAGCACCAAACTCTACCGTATGGACCCTAAGTATTGTGGCAAACAGTAAAGACCCAGATTAGGCAGCTAAATAAGCAGAAGTAAATGCCCTCTAAGACTGCTCTATTTGCTATTCTTAAGATATTGGTTGTAAAATCAGTGTGTTGAAAAATCATCATTTCTGTCAAGTAATATAAATTCAACAGAATATGCAGACATAATTTTATGTTATTTTCAGTTGATGCTGTACTGGAATTTATAATTGCCAGGTGATTTATTTGACCTTCAGGTCAAGTACAATAAAGCTGTAGCAGATATAATTACAGTAGATATGCCACTCTTCATTAAAAACTGGATAAGAGCTGTTTTTAATTCAAAATAGACAAATGTGATTGGCTGCCATGATACAAAATACATATAGAATGATGTCACTCATATCTAGGATACCCTTCTCGGGGGCTACGCCCCCTCGAAGGGTATCCTAAATATGAGTGACATCATTCTATATGTATAACATAACATATTTTTGAATCATGGCTTTCTGTGTTTTCCTTTGAAGTCGCCTGTTCATTAACTTTGTTAACTTGCACTGCAAGACAATTCTGGGGTAGGCGGAGCTAAACTTTGCATTCATTTTACACTGAAGTGTACCTGGATAACTGTGCGGATATCAGGATAACTGGGCGGATATCACAGATATACTGCACGGCTTAGTTATTGCACGATTCTGTCAAGTCTGATTTATATTGAACAACTATGCAGCACTAGGACGAAAAGGGTCTTTGAGCATTTGCAAAGAAAAAATATATTTTGATCATCCTTTGCGTCCGCTCAGTCTGATCAGTGTTCTATCAACAAGGTAGTGAACCTGAGGGATCTGCATTGCCAAAATCAAAGACTGATCAGACTGCAAACTGATCCAAGCGTTTACAGTTTACACATGGCTGAAGACCTATTTTATTGAGCACAGCTCCATTTAATTTTCATTCAAAGAAGGAACAAGGCCATATCTAAGATTACAGAGACAATTTATCTTGTAGCACCAAACTCTACCGTATGGACCCTAAGTATTGTGGCAAACAGTAAAGACCCAGATTAGGCAGCTGAATAAGCAGAAGTAAATGCCCTGTAAGACTGCTCTATTTGCCATTCTTAAGATATTGGTTGTAAAATCAGTGTGTTGAAAAATCATCATTTCTGTCAAGTAATATAAATTCAACAGAATATGCAGACATAATTTTATGTTATTTTCAGTTGATGCTGTGCTGGAATTTATAATTGCCAGGTGATTTATTTGACCTTCTGGTCAAGTACAATAAAGCTGTAGCAGATATAATTACAGTAGATATGCCACTCTTCATTAAAAACTGGATAAGAGCTGTTTTTAATTCAAAATAGACAAATGTGATTGGCTGCCATGATACAAAATACATATAGACAACTTTCTGAGCTTCTATTTATAGCACAGCTACTCAGCACTAGGAATCAGCTGATTGACTGGGGGTAAAAAAGTGTAAACAAATTGCAGATAAACCTATAATTTCCTAACATTCTACACAGCATCATTAAGATTTGAGTGCATTATTTAATTAAAACAAAAGATTTGCAGCCACTGACAGATCACAGTTCAAGCTTCATTTCATTTATTTATAAATGATATAGATAGTGTGTTTTTGGAATATTATGGCAGTACATGTATTAACGAAGATGTGATTGTCTTGATATACATATAGTAGCAAAAAATATTCTTTCAGAAAATGCTAAAATATTAAATAATGAAGACTTAGCTGTCTGCTAAAACATTGCCAGACCAATTTGTTTTAAATAAAGGTTAGTCGCTGAACAATGCCAAACTGCAACCAGATATCTATTACCCTGATATATACAACTATTTTGTTGACAGAAGCAGCCTTTATACAAAGGATGAATCTGAAATCCTATAAGTCTTTGGTAGGATAAGAATGGATACTTCATTGACTATCATGAACCCCCTTGTAGCCATGTGATTACAGAATGGATGTTTCCTCCCTGCACAGGAGGCCTCCAGTTAACATCCCGATCCGAAGGACGGCACACTTTTTAAATGACATCCTTTCAAATTACATTAGTGATGCTTGTTCGGCCACCGAAATTCTAAGGCCTTACCCGCATTCGAACTTGAAACCTTAAGCACCAGAGGCAACGGTGCTAACCGCTGAGTTACCACGCTTCCACGCTTCTCGATCTATACATCACAGTAATGAAAAGCAACTACCTTACCCACTACATAGGCAAACATTTTGTGTACGAACCCTATAGATATCCATTATTCGAAAAATTATGGTTTACCCATAAATCTAGCTATGGATATCCATAAATCAAATTTAATAATAGATATCAATGAATCAAATTATGGATATCTATAATTTGAATTATGGATATCCGTAATTCGATTTATTGATCTTTATTATTCAACATGATTTATGGATATCCAAAATTCGATTTATAGATATCAAGAATTCGAATTAAAAAAACAGAATAGAATTTTGGATATTCATAATTCGAATAACAGATATTCTGAAATCGATTTAAAGATATCTGTTATTCGAAATATTTACCCTGATTTTTTTGCTATCAAATAATAGATATCCGTAATTTGAATTTTGGATATCAATAAATAGGGAATAAATAGTAAAATGGCACCCCCTATTTCCGGGTGCCATTTTACTATTTATTGCTTATTTATTGATATGCATAATTCATATCATGGATATCCAATACTGACCCTGATTTATGAATATCAATAATTCAAATAATGGATATCCATTATTTGAATTATGGATATCAATAAATAGGGAATAAATAGTAAAACAGTATCCCGGGGTGCCGCTTTACTATAAATTCCTTATCTGTTGATGTCCATAATTTGAATTATGGATATAGATTATTCAAACTTTTAATATCTATAATTTTCAATGGATATCTATAATTATTGATATCCATGATTCAAATCCTGGATATCCATAAATTGAATTATGGATAAACATATTTCGAATTAAAGATATCCATAATTCAAATTTTGGATATCTATAATTTGATCATATAGAGATATCCATAATTCGCTTTATGGATATCAATAAATCGATATATAGATATCAGTATATAGAATAGAATTATGGATATCAATAATTTGAATTATAGATATCCATAAATCGATTTATAGACATATAATGTTCAAATTATTGATATCCAATATTCACCTTGATATATGGATATGAATAACTCGAATAATGGATATCTATAATTTGAATTATGGATGTCAATGAATAGGGAATAAATCATAAAATGGCACCACATAGAACCAGTTGTGTTGGTTTAACCGCTTCAGGGTCTAAACGATCAATAGCTTTGATCAAGGTTTCTCATCTCCATGGAGGCTATTATGGAATTCTGTGCAAGGAAATTTTCTTTTCCATATTCTGTTTATTTGCACACCATTCCATGCAGCAGCTTTTCAACATTGTTGGTGGTTTTAATTACACATTCTACTGCTGCAGTTTCTCTGATAGTTTATCTGGGGGATGACCTTTTACCCCCACTAAGTTATTCATGAGAAACAGCTGTGTTTACCTGTTCTGCAGAAACTTGTCTATAGAATGATGTCACTCATATTTAGGATACCCTTCTCGGGGGCTACGCCCCCTCGAAGGGTATTCTAAATACTCGTGAAATCATTCTATATGTATAACTAATTCCATATGTAAATTTTGATACACAAATTAAACAGAATTGATTTTGTTTCAAGTCTGTGAAAAAAAATAAAGGCAGGATTTAACTTCTTTTGACCTGTTCATAACTATTCTAACTATATCAACAGCTTACGCGCCAAAAAAGGCCAACGACCAAAGTTACTTCTGCAAAAATTAAATGTTTCGTCCAATCTGTCATATTTACAATTCAAAGAGAGAGCAGAGAGCAAGCAGTGTAGATTCAGATGAGGCGACTCATTATTAGCCACTTTATCTGGATCTATGGTATTTGCAGAGTCAACTATTTTCATTTTCGGCGCTTTGAGTGTAAATCAAATGGAACTCACGCAGAACGATTTCAAAAAGAAAATGAAGTCAAAGGTCATACCATGTATACCTTCCTATTCTTAAAATCGTGACTGAGATATCATGCTATAATTATCATTTCATGTTTAAATCAATATGAATACTGTGACAAATGTCTTTTATTTGTACGATTGATTGCATTTAGTAGTATATTTAGGAAATGGGATAGGGTTTAAAATACTTTTCGACTATAAGTTTGCGGCCATAAATTTTGCATGCTCGAAATTCGTAGAGAGCAACGAAAACCAAATATAAGCCAATCCAGCTACGAGACGTCCTTTCCGAATTAAAATGTTTTAAAATCAAATCAACAATGGGTCTAAACATGGTTTGTCGTGAGGCGGTCCATACATTAATATTAGAAAACGTTTAACTTATAAGTCGGGGGTGGTGTGGGGGGCATCAAGCGCTTTGCTGTTCCCTATTCCGAAAGATAAAAAAAAGAAAGATGACGCGATTTGACCTTTTTAACAGTATTTCAGTCATACAGGACGATGGGAGGGTGATAATGAAAGGTTATGTGCAATGGAACCCCGTTAACAGTTCAACTGCAAAATCCAAGGAGAAATATATCATAAGAAAAAGCACAGAGAGGAAACAGAAAATCAGCGGCGTAGCCAGGGAGCAGCCAAAACGGCCAAACATGCTTGACCGTGAAACTCCAGCGGACACCACTCTGATGTATCTGTTATTGAAAATCCTCGGGGTGCCTTTATATTTTCTTGGGTCCGACTAATTCAGCAGCGAGGGTAACGGAAACGTTGCGGTACGCCTGAGAATATTAGGAACACACGAGGTTTTAGTCTTCAACGTCGGAGACAAAGCATTCCTTAAAGATATACCTGGTTCACATGACTTGGTTTCTAAACTGCTTTAGTCAGCCTTTTCTGTCTCATGTAGGAAATGTGTTCTTGAAATGAGCCTCCTTGTTAAATTCTTGCCAGTTCTAACGCATAGAAAGGGTGGTCGTTGTCGGGCGATGATGCTGGGTAACTCCCAGTGCCGGGGCGTCCGACTTATTTGGATAAATGTATGGTAAGGGCCTAGCAGTAGGTACGGGTGGGGTTGTTTGGATTTTTTTCTTCGTCCCTATCATATTTCTTTTCATTCGCCCTCTCTCTGGGAGACGGCTCGGTATAGACTGTAACACTAGGGAGGTTAAGATTTTTAACTTGTACGTGTACGTGTACGTCTAGCGATGAATTGTGTGCATACGTCATCAAAAATTGCATACCCTCTACCAGTTAGAAGTAAATTCTAGACGTTGTCTACTTCTGGGAGGGCGTTTACACGTAGCTTAATAAACGTGTACTTTGAATTCATTTTTCGGATTGAATTCGTAAATGTACATTTTATTTGATTGTATCAGAGTTGAGAGCAGATATCTGAGAAATGATTTAAAGCGTTCCCTTGAAAATCAGTGAAGCGTAAATAAGATACACCAGTGTTTACAGTGAGGGTGGTACATGTGAGGCAAAGGCAGTATTTGTTGTAGATATCTCCGCAGTTGTAAAGATAGATGGATAAATAATTTCGAGTTATACGACCCTTTCAACAGTATTTTAGTCATGCGGGGCATGTTAGGGAAATATATGAGATATGGACGACGCTGAAATAAACAAGATGCAGAAAAGAAACGTGACCTTAACTGAAATCGAACCCGCGACCTCGTGATCATGAGTCTAGAGCATCAACCTCCCAGCCAGCAGTTAAGAAATCATGTGGTCACATGTCAGCATCATAAATGGGACTGAGTTTGGAAGTATGTGTATTTCAGTTATCGTAACGACGTCCCCCACCCTCCGCCAAGCACCTCAGCGGTACGAAACCATGTCCGCAGAAACGGGGCGCCGTGCGTCCGTCCATTTGAGGCGGGACAGCTGGTCGGGATAATTTATATCACAATCAAAGTGGGAAAATCAGACTGCAAGATGGGTGGGTATGGGCTACATTACCAATAAACGATAAAAAGGATAAGACACGGGATTCTGTTGGTCGTTGTAATCAGTGAAAGCTTTTGAAAAAAAATCGGGGACGGTAGAGAAGAAGTGAGTGTACATAGGTATAACCAGGAATAGTGAACTGACAGTAGTAAGGGCTTTCCTTTACTGTAAAAATACAGGATAATACCATAACTTTTTATGACGGAAACTGACTGCACTGTGTTAAAAAGCTGTTTTAATTCCGCGTTTGGTTGTATATTTATTATAAAGAATTTAAATGCGGATTTAAAGCAAGGTTTTTACACAATGCAGTCGCGTTCCATATCAAAACCTTAAAGTAATATCCCATACTTTTTATGGTGAAAGGCCTGGCAGCCAGATGCCAGGTCTTTTCCCGTAAAACCTATGGGACTTTGTAACAGTGCAATTATTAGAAAAAAATGTGGTGTATATAAGATGGTCGCCGGGTGTGATATTGGTCAACGGGCCTGTATGCTTTCTTTTTGACACCAAAATAATTAGAACGTTAAGTTTCGACAAAAACGGACCGAAACATTTGGTACAGAGGAGATAATGTGAACCCACAAACCTACACACGGACGAAAACTCATGCAGATAGCTTTTTCTATAATTACTTCGACAATCTAAAATAATGCGCCGCATTTATTTGGTTACACGTACACGTACAAGTTACATTTATCTTAACTTTTAATAACTATAATTAGAACTTGTACGTGTACGTGTAGCCACCAGTAGCCGTACGCGTACAAGTTCTAAATCTTAACCTCCCTACTGTCTCAGAGACAACTAACCAACTAGCCAAATGAATAGAAATATCCTAACTTTAAAGTTATAAGCATTGGTACACAAAGGGTATAAACCAGTCCGCCAATTTTTGCTTCCTGCAGAGACTGTCCGTCATATTTGGCTTCCGCCGAGTCTACCCGCGATATCTTGCTTCATGCTGAGACTTCTGTACATGATAAATGGCTTCCTGCAGAGACTGTCCGCTTGATTCTGCTTCCTGTCGAATCACGCGCGGACAGTCTCGACAGAAAGTCATTTTTCGAGGACGGTAGTCCTTGCAGGAAGCAAGAGATCGTGGACAGTCTCGGCGGAAGCCAAATATGACGGACAGTCTCTGCAGGAAGCAAAAATTGGCGGACTGGTATATACCCTGTGGTACATACATGACTGAGCAAACAGTATAGAACCAGAACAGACTGCTCCTACACTGTTTGCCATTCCATCTACATCTTTTAAACACATACCCGCATTGTCAAACCAAACTGTCTTGGACACATGGGACAATAACTGCAATTGTAAGGTGTGCCAATATTTAGTTTTTTCTGGATTTTTAGGATTTTATTTTCCAATAGCCTACCTCCAGCACACCACTGTATGTCAACAGACATAGTAAACGGGTATATTGTTTCGATCTCGCAATTAATTAACATTGTGTCATGATGTGACAAGAACTGCACAAAATGCTTATTTGATGACCTAAGGAGAAAATGGGTGAGTAATTTACTACTAATTTACTAATTTTCGTACACGTTGTGACATTACTGGAAAGCCGAGTACCGCATTTCTTGAAGAAGAAACGCAAAACATGCTTGCGCGTGACTGTCATTTTTAATGTTTTCAAAACTACTTTCTATTTAAGCCAGCATTATGTCTGAAGAGGGAAATCTATAACATCTCGAAATGGCAGTCTTAAAAAATGGCCTACAGAAGAAACAAAAAAAGCAAAACTAGCTTGCTTAGGCAAGTACCTGTCTTAAGCAAACACATTTTGAATAGAATTTTCTTAGAGCTTTGACTGCATATGCATGTATGTGCAGTGTCAGTAAAGCTAAATATAATTGAGCCGCGACGCGACAAAACCAACAATGTGGTTGTGCGCCCAGCGCAGACTGAGATCAGCCTAGGCATCCGCCAAATTTGACCAGACTCTTCGTTAAGTGCTCAAAGGGTAGCTAAGGTTCTAAGCTACCTACATGTGGACAGCGAAGACTCTGATCAGACTGGGCGGATGCCCAGGCTGATCTGAGTCTGCGCTGGGCGCACAACCACATTGTTGGTTTTGTCATGTCGCGGCTCATATATGTTTGACAGCTTAGTATTTTATCCCAGGTAAAATGTTAACCTAGTTAATTGACAGGGTAGATATTGATATTCATGAATGGGTCTAAAATTAGCTCTTGCCAATACACGATATTGACCTAGATATCGATGAACTTCACAGGGTATATCAATACCCAATCGCACTGAAGGTTGGCAGTATCACGTGAAAGCTGGCTTTCGCAGCGAAATGCGAATGCCCAAACAGCGTGCTCACATGCAAAATCTAGCCGGAACTAGAGTATTCATAAACGGGATTCCATTGCACACAGCCTTTTATTATCACCAACCCATCATCCTGATATGATTCAAATACTGTTGAAAAGGACGTAAAAACACAAGTCATGCATCCATCAATCTTCCGAGCAGACGACCTATTTTTGAGAGGGTTTCTTTTCCAGGGAAGCAAACAGGAAATCACAAGAGTTGATTCCCTTTGTAACAATGGCGGTGGACTTGAATGTGTATTCATTTACCTCTAGCATTAGTGATTCGATTCCAGTACTCGGATGGATGGATGGATGACTTGCAATTTTACGTCCTAACCCAAGGGCGTAGCTACCTATACGGCAAATACGCAAGTGCGTATTGAAATTTTGTCAAAATTGACAAAATTTCAAAACGCACCTGCATATTTGCATGCTGAATATTTATAAAATAGACAAGATTTCAATACCAATTGTCAAAGTGGCTGAAATACTAGCTTTACCTTCAAGAAGTAGAGAATAAAACATGGTTGTGCGTATTATGAAATTGCCCCTAGTTACGCCCCCTGCTAACCAACAGTATTTTAGTCATATCAGGACGACGGGAGGGTAATAATGAAAGGCTGTGAGCTATGGAAGACCTTTGCGTTTTAAAACATTTCCGTCAGTAGCGGGGTTCGCCGAGTACATTGAGCTAACATGAGTAAATATAATTAAACCGTCTGTTTATGCTAAGAAAACTGAAGCAAAAGATTGAGAATGTATATAAGATTTGAATGTGATAAATATTGTCATAACAGTAGAGATCTGTATTACCATAGCAATGAGAAATCAAATGCGATTGACTCGCAGGGCTTTTACCGTAAAATATATGGGTGTTTAGCTCACCTGAGCCTTTAGGCTCATAGGTGAGCTTATAGTATAGCCAGGCATCCGTCGTCCATCCGTCCGTCGTCCGTCGTCCGTCCGTCCGTCGTCAACATTTTCAAACATCTTCTCCTCTGAAACCACTGAGCCGATTTTAGCCATATTTCATATGGAGCCTACCTAGGTCGGGGGAACGAAAGTTTGTTCTGGGTATCTGGGTCACATGACCAAGATGGCCGCCACGCCCATATATGGTAAAAACCCTTCAAAAATCTTCTTCTCCAGAACCAAAAGGCCTATGACCTTGAAACTTGGTATGTAGCATCGGGCATGCGGGCCCATTATAGTTTGTACAAATGATGACCTTGCGGTGACCTTGACCTAATTTATGACAGGGTCAACTTTGGTATGCTAGGCTTTTATATGGGAAAACGCTTAAACAGTTGATTTCTCAGAAACTATTTAAGTCTAAGGTACAATACTTGGTATACATGGTCAACTAAATGGACAAATGAAGATATTATGTCACTAAAGGTCAAGGTCATTCCGGCGGTCCATCCGTCGTCAAGATTTTCAAACATCTTTTTCTCTGAAACCACTGGGCCGGTTGAAGCCAAATTTCATATGGAGTCTCAATGGGGTTGGGGAAGGAAAGTTTATACCCCGGGTCTGGGCCACATGACCAAGATGGCCGCCACGCCCATTTATGGTAAAAACCTTTCAAAAATCTTCTTCTCCAGAACCAAAAGGCCTATGACCTTGAAACTTGGTTTTTAGCATTTGGCATTCGGGCCCATCATAGTTTGTACAAATGATGACCGTGTGGTGACCTTGACCTAATTTATGACATGGTCAACTTCGGTACCTAAGGCTTTTATATGGGAATACGCCTAAACTGTGGATTTCTCAGAAACTGTTTAAGTCTAAGGTACAATATTTGGTATATATGGTCAACTTAATGAACAGCTGAGGATACTATGTCACTAAAGGTCAAGGTCATTCTGTCAGCCATTCCAACGTCAAGATTTTCAAACATCTCCTCCTCTGAAACCACTTGGTCGATTGAAGTCAAATTTCAGATGGAGCCTACCTAGATTGGGGGAACAAAAGATTGTTGGGGGTTTTCCGGTCACATGACAAAAATGGCCGCCACGCCCATATATGATAAAAACCCTTCAAAATTCTTCTTCTCCAGAACCAAAAGGCTTATGACCTTGAAACTTGGTATGTAGCATTGGGCATTCAGGCCCATCATAGTTTATACAAATGATGACCGTGGGATGACCTTGACCTAATTTATGACATGGTCAACTTTGGTACGTTTGGCTTTTATATGGGAAAACGCTTAAATAGTGGATTTCTCAGGAACTATTTAAGTCTAAGGTACAATATTTGGTATATATGGTCAACTAAATGAACAGCTGAAGATATTATGTCATTTAAGGCCAAGGTCATTCTGTCAGCCGCTCCGTCGTCAAGATTTTTCAAACATCTTCTCCTCTGAAACCACTGGGCTGACTAAAGTCAAATTTGATATGGAGCCTACCTAAGTTGCGGGAACGAATGTTTATTATGGGTATCCGGGACACATGACCAAGATGGCCGCCACGCCCATATATGGTAAAAACCCTTCAAAAATCTTCTTCTCCAGAACCAAAAGGTCTATGACCTTGAAACTTAGTATGTAGCATCGGGCATTCAGGCCCATCATAGTTTATACAAATGATGACCATGCGGTGACTTTGACCTAATTTATGACACGGTCAGCTTTGGTATCTTAGGCTTTTATATAGGAAAACACTTAAACAGTGGATTTCTCAGAAACTATTTAAGTCTAAAGTACAATATTTGGTATATATGGTCAACTAAATGAACAGTTGAAGATATTATGTCATTTAAGGTCAAAATCATTCTGTCAGCCCGTCCGTCGTCAAGATTTTCAAACATCTTCTCCTCTGAAACCACTATGCTGTTTGAAGTCAAATTTCATATGGAGCCTACCTAGGATGGGAGAACGAAAGTTTGTTCAGGGTATCCAGATCACATGACCAAGATGGTCGCCATGCCCATTTATGATAAAAACCCTTCAAAAATCTTCTTCTCCAGAACCAAAAGGCCTATGACCTTGAAAGTATGTAGCATTGAGCATTCAGGCCCATCGTAGTTTATACAAATGATGACATTGCAGTGACCTTGACCTAATTTATGACAAGGTCAACTTTGGTACCTTAGGCTTTTATATGGGAAAACGCCTAAACAGTGGATTTCTCAGAAACTATTTAAGTCTAAGGTACAATATTTGGTGTATATATGGTCAACTAAACGAACAGTTGAAGATATTATGTCCCTAAAGGTCAAGGTCATTCTGTCAGCCCGTCTGCCGTCAACATTTTCAAACATCTCCTCAGAAACCACTGGGCTAATTGAAGCCAAATTTCATATGGAGTCTCGGTGGGATGGGGGAACTAAAGTTTGTTACCAGGGTCTGGGTCACATGACCAAGATGGCCACCACACCCATACATGGTAAAAACCTTTCAAAAACTTCTTCTTCAGTATGAGAAGGCCTATGATCTTGAAACTTGGTACGTAGCATCGGGCACTCGGGCCCATCATAGTTAGTTTAAACGATATTTTATTAACTATAAATTACATACATATACTACAATACAATTTCAAAAGTATCAGGATTTGACAGTAAGCAAGATGCTTATTTATAAAGTCATTATAGTTTATACAAATGATGACCGTGTGTTGACCTTGACCTAATTTACGACAGTGTCAACTTTGGTATGTTAGGCTTTTATATGGGAAAATTCTTAAACAGTGGATGTTTTCAGAAACTATTCAAGTCTAAGGTACAATATTTGGAATATATGGTTAACTGAATGACCAAATGAAGATATTGTCACTAAAGGTCAAGGTCATTCTGTCAGCCCGTCCATCTGTTGTCAAGATTTTCAAACATCTTCTCCTCTGAAACTACTTCCCTGATTGAAGCCAAATTTCATATGAAGTCTTAGTGGGATGGGGGAACAAAAGTAGGGTCCCAGGATCAGGGTCACATGACCAAGATGGCCGTCATGTCCATATATGGTAAAACCCCTTCAAAAAATCTTCTTATCCAGAACTAAAAGGCCTATGACCTTGAAACTTGGTATGTAGCATTTGGAAGTGAATTTATACTAATCAGGACTGTGCATTGATTGTGACCTAATTCATGGCAAGGTTGATTTTGATGCATTTGAAAATGCTTAAACAGTGGATTTCTCAGAAACCATTCTAGTCTACGACATGCCCCTATATGGTCAAACTCCTTCGAAAATCTACTTCTCCAGAACCAAAAGCACAATGACCTCGTGGCATGGTATGTAGCATTGAGGACTCAGGCCCATCATAGTGTGTACAAATCATGACGGTGCATTGACCTTGACCTAATTTATGGCAAGGTCAACTTTTGTATGTTATGCTTTTATGTGGGAAAATGCTTAAACAGTTGATGTTACGGCATTTTTTTAAGCCTAGATATAATAATTGGTAAATATGGTTAACTAAATGAATACATGAAGACAAGGTCATCAAAGGTCAAGGTCATTTTTTGAACTTTGCTCAAGGTCACTGAGATTTTAAAATTAAAATATGCACACCTTTTTAAGCTACTGGTTTCAGATTTGTAACAAATGAGCGAAATGACAAATTGTGTCTGTTGACAGAAGGTGTCATTTGAGCTACAGGACCATTGGTCCTCTGGTTTTAAAATGTAAAAAAGGCCCCAAAATAGTCTGAGAATGCACCAAATTGCACGATTTTCTAAAAAGTTTTCCAAGGGAGGCCCCCCACAACTCCCCCCCAGGGACACCCGTCTGGCACTCTCCCCCTCGACGGCTGTGCCGTCTTGGCCACGCGGCTGTGCCGCATGGATGTGCCTGCTACTTTCTTTTAAACACCTGCTACTTTAATTCTTTGGGAATACACTGTGAGTGTAAGATTTTGTTTATCATTCGAACAATTTTTCGAATATTTTAAGCATGAAAAGTTGTTTGACTTATAAAAGGGATGCCAATAATGGCAACGTAACATTACACGCCGTAACTGTGACATGACATGTAACGTGATCATATTAAATTAATGTAGTGCGGTTACTTCACTGTTAAAAAGATGTTCATGTGATAAAAGATTGTATATACATGTATTGTGGATCATAAATTTTTAGATAGTTTTATTTCGGCAGATATTTTGGCAGAACTTTGCAAATGCAATAAAGTTTCGTAAAAGCAAAACTATCTTGAAACTGTCATGCAGTATGTAAACAGCTGAGATTTAGATGTGTACATGTGTACATGTATATGTAAGGATTTTAAACATTCACAGGTTATAATCGATTCCGCCAATTTTCGCTTCCTGCAGAGACTGTCCGTCATATTGGCTTCCGCCGAGACTGTCCGCGATCTTTTGCTTCCTGCAGAGACTACTGTCCTCGTAAAATGGCTTCCTGCCGAGACTGTCCGCATGAATCTGCTTCCTGCCGAGAGCCTCGGCAGGAAGCAGAATCACGCGGACAGTCTCTGCAGGAACCCATTTATCATGTACAGAAGTCTCGGCAGGAAGCAGGAGTTCGCGGACAGTCTCGGCGGAAGCCAAATATGATGTACAGTCTCTGCTGGCAGCGAAAATTAGCGGAATCGATTATACCCTGTGTTAATAGCTACCTTTAATTAAACAACATCTCTGTCATTGTAGGCAGTAGCACTAATACTGACCCTGGTAAGACTAACATCATAATATGTCTTGTTTTCCTTTCTGGCATGCCTAAGAGTGAAGCGAGACATAGATACTGCTTTTCCATTCTAATCGGTGTGGGCTGCATAAACTTTTGTTGAATTTAGGGCGCGTATACACGACCAAAGTTTCTATGACAAAGTAGGTTTGTCACAGAAAAATTTGCTCGTGTAAATGCCTAAATATGACAATGTTTCTTTGACAAATATATATGGTAAAGTTACTTCGATAAATTAAATTTGTCCGTGTAAACGGAGAACTTTGCTAAAGATTATGTTACAAAGAACATTGCTACAAGCGTGGAAAATGTGACAAAGATTTTGTTTCATCGCTGCAGGTAACTTTGACGAATAATATTTGGTCGTGTGAACACCGCAGCAAATATTTCATTGCCAAAGTTTATGTGACAAAGATTCTATGGCACATTTTCTTTAACAAATAATTTGCTCCATGTAAACGCAAAATGTTTGTCATACTTTCTTTATTAAAGTTTCTGTGACATAGAAACTTTTCTCGTGTAAATGCGCCCTTACTGGTTTTAATTTAGCTCAGTTTTGTGATGATGCACAGGCAGGCAAGACATCCATTTCCACGGAATTCTTGTTCCTTACATTCACTGCTTCAACCGACCTTGCCTTCTGTAAAACCTGGCCATGAGAAAATCCTTCCTTGTATTTAAAGGCACTCGCTGTTTAAAAATGCACACTCAACCCAGATCAATTTAGTTCATATTTATTCCAGCAGATGTATCAGTGGCTATATATGATATTGGTATTTCGTCCTCTTTTTATGTATAGTTCTTAAGTAGCACTACTGTAGTTAATGTTACAACAAACAAACATTATCCCTAATTATCACCAAATACTCCCTCTTATCTAGAGCTCTGACTACTGTAATTATTCATTTATAAAACAGTTTTTTTCCTCCTCCAGAACAACCTTCTTATAATGGATTGTTTTTGAGGAAAAAAAAGCATTGTTACAGCAGAAATACATTAGACTGATTCAGATATTGGGCATAATTCTAGAAGGGAAAAATCGTTTATAGCAGAATCCAGCCTAGATGTACCAGATCAGCCAGGCCAGGAACTTTCTGAACAGCCCATGTATCATTAGATGTATGGATTAAAGCCAGGCCAGGAACTTTTTGAACAGCCCATGTATCATTAGATGTATGGATTTAATCCATACATCTAATGATACATGGGCTGTTCAAAAAGTTCCAATCCATACATCTAATGATACATGGGGCTGATCAAAAAGTTCCTGGCCTGGCTGATCCAAATCCCTACATCTAATGATACATGGGCTGTTCAAAAAGTTCCTGGTCTGGCTGATCTGGTACATCTTTGCATAAAAGCCTAGCATGAAAGTACCCGGTATATTGGGGATCTTTCTCTAGATTTCTGATTTACTTTGAGATATCAGTGTTCAAGATAATTTATGAAACCCAACAAATTGTATGCTTATAATACAGGGGATTCCAAATTAGTTATGTAGATCAATTGGTACTTTTTAGTGTTATATAAGTGATTCTGCTTTTCCACAATGTAAACACCAAAAAAACAAAACAAAACATTGTTCCACAATGTTCCAGAATGTAAACACCAGGGGCCGTATTCATAAAGCCTCTTAAGTCGTTGCTATGCGGTTGCTAAGGCTAAATTTCTATAAAGGAGATTCCCTACAACTATGAAATTTGGTCTGGAGGAACAGTCTTTGTATGACTGTTCCTCCAGAGCAAATTTCATAGTTGTAGGGAATCTCCTTTATAAATATTTAGCCTTAGCAACCGCATAGCAACGACTTAAGTAGCTTTATGAATACGGCCCCAGGGTCCGGTTGTTCAAAACTAACGACGTCGTTCAAAACTAATGACGTCGTTAGTTAACGTGACGTTAAAACTTCAAAATCTTATAACTCAGATATGCCAATATTTATTGTTGAATAAAAATGAGAAAAAGCTTCTCACATATTTTCAACCAAAAATATCAGTTAATTTGGCTATAAAGTCCTAAAACACTTAACAGTTGACCTCTTAACGAGCTCGTTAGCCTAACAATGCTTTGAAAAACTGGACACTTAAGCTCTGATTAATGTTTAATTGTATACTGACAGCTAAATTGTGATTTTCTATAACAGACTGCTATTGTATAAAGTTAGGGAATGCTGTTATTGCTAGTTGTCTTGAATTAAGTACCAAAGACCTATTTGTTTAAAGAGGTGTAAAAATAGGGTATTGTGAATCCTTGAAGAGTTACATTGTATCTAGCTTGATATCAGGTCAAAAATTCACAAGTTGTGAAATAGCTTGTTGTGAATACCTGAAGACATATCTTCCTAGATATCATGTCAATTATTTACAAGGTGTGAAACAGCTTGTGAATACTTGAAGAGATATCTAGCTTGTCGTCTTTTCAAATATTTACCAGGTGTGAATTATTGAAGACGTATCTAGCTTGATGTGTTGTCAAATATTTACAAGGTGTGAAATATTTACAAGGTGTGAAGTAACTTGTTATGAATACTTGAAGAGGTATCTAGCTTGATGTCTTGTCACCTATTTACAAGATGTGAAGTAACTTGTTGTGAATTCTTGAAGACGTATCTAGCTTGATGTGTTGTCAAATATTTACAAGGTGTGAAATATTTACAAGGTGTGAAGTAACTTGTTATGAATACTTGAAGAGGTATCTAGCTTGATGTCTTGTCACCTATTTACAAGATGTGAAACAGCTTGACTGTTGTGAATACTGGAAGAGATGTCAAACAAGTGCTTGTAGTTTTGATACCTCTTCCGTATTTACAAGTTCTCCAAACAGGTAAAGCACCGAAACTGAAAATAGTTGAGTTTGCAAACACTGTCGATCCAGATGAGGCTGCTCATAATGAGCTGCCACATCTGGATCTACCCTGTTTGTTGCTGTTTTGGCTCTTTAACTAGGGTTATAAGTATTCGCAACATGTGAAAAAAGCATCATCATGAATACAATTGACTCTCATTTTCTCAAACACTGATATCTCAAAAATCCATTTTATATCAGAGAACATAATATGGACACATTTCCTATTTTTCTTTACATTTCAACCCCTGTTGTCAACTCCTTTGATCCCTAACAACTGATATCTCAGAGCAAATTTTCTGGGACCAGAAAATTTACTTTGAGGTATCAGTAGTTTGGTTTAAACATATTTTATTTCAAGAAACATTCATGACAGTAACAATATTGTTCTATATATAAACATAATAGGATGGCGAGGGTGGTTATCTTTGTAAATGAGAACTAACTCTCTCCATATAGATAATTTTAAATGCATATTTTCGATATAAGTACTACTTCATGCTATCTCTAACGCAATGTCTCCTCCATCTGCACTGTATTCATTCATTATGAAGCCTCCCCTTAAAACAGGTTTGTGTGTGTGTCTGTCTGTCTGTCTGCCTGTCTGTCTGTCTGTGAGCGTGCGTGCGTATGCTTTTGTGTATGTTATGAGTGAGAAAGGGCATGCGTGCATGTGTATTTGTTGGCGTGTAAGGCTGGTCCCTGATCTTCTTTAGTTTAGGAAAATATCTCTTCTTATCTGATACATATTCATGTATAGCCGCCATGATACTCTGTTAATTATTACTCAAACATTTGCTCATATGTAACTATACTATGTTATCTGAGCTTCTAATAAAAGTCTATGTATGTATGTAGGATTAGAACGAAAGCATTAGCTTATTTAGTTCTTCTCCTATCAGTAGTTTGAGATGAACTTCGACTTTCAGATATTGTGAGTTGACTGTACTTGAAAAAGTATCAGATAATTTGATGTCTCTTCAAGTATTTACAATAGTACTGTTATCACACTGGTCTGGCATTCAACACAGGCAACGAAGACAGCGTAACGGAACATGCTTTTTCTGCTCATCAGAATAAGTTTGTTTCAGAAGTATAGTCTCACGGACCATCCGACCCCCGCCTCTTGAAATAGGAATAAAAAGTTTTACTGAATTGGTTTAAACATATTTATTTAGCTTATTCTGTTAACATATATACATGTATACATACATAAACAAGTAAGATATCAGTACAAGCTATGGGATTAGAACGGAAGCAATGTGCTTATCAAGTTCTTCTCCCTAACATGAAATATTTGTACGAATTATGGCGGATGTCTGTATCTCGTAGAATAATGTTGATATTATAAACCAAATTTATAATTGAAATCAGCGTTTGAAAGAAGAAGTTAACAAAAAACCTAGTTATTAACAGAAGGATACATATGATAGTTTTAACTGTAAACCTATATATTATCATGAAAAATTAAAAATTGGTCACAGTTCAAGGTGCAATTGCAAAAATAGGAATGTTTGTTCGAGAGATGTTTGACAGAGAGGAGTAAGAGAGTAACAAGTTTTCGAGAGAGGAGGGAACTAGGTAAAAGGAACAGTAATAATGATAATTCTACTCAAACGTAAAGGGTTGAGAGAGAGAGGGTGGGGCGCGTTTCTCAGCAGCAGTCATAGCATGTAAATTTGTAACCATTACATTTGGTCTGCCTGCATAACAAACAAAGCTTAAACTTAGAAGCGTTTTGTTGCTATAATGTATTTATAAACGTGTATAAATATTAAACAGTTAGTTTCATGGGACAGGGACGAATCACCATACAAAAATAGATTGAGAGAAGGATATTGATATGGAGAGATTGCATTAATTAGTTCGTTGCGCTGTGCCTGGTAAGAAGTACAATGAAAGAAAAAGTGTTGAGCATTCTCAATCGTTCCACAGTGACAAAGGGGTGAATCCGATATATTTTTTACAAAGAGATCAAAATTTAACGAGCTACAATTTGTTCGTAAGCGGGTTAGTAATATTTGACCTTTTCTGCAACCTACATAATAGTGTTTGGGAACAGACGTTTTCCCTCTCTGGAGAAAGCATTTAAAAGAATTGACAGATTCACATTGCTTTGCGTCTACAGGTAAGTTGTTCCATGCTCTAACACTCGAAGGCAAAAAAGAATTAAAATATTGGTTAGTTCTAGCATCGATAGTTTGTAGGTCATTTGAATTCCGGAGGTTGTACCGTGATAGATTACTTATAGGCTGCGGTACTAAAGAAGAGAGGTAAAGAGGTGAAATATTAAACATCATTTTGTAAAATAAGGTTATTTTGTGATTATACCGCCTACGTTCAAGAGTTTCCCAACATATTTCATTATACAGTGTATTTATCGATATCAATTTGGTGGTTCCAGTTGCAATTCTGGCTGCCTCATTTTGAATTTTATCCATTTCCTCTTTCTCATATTTAGTACAATTATCCCAAATTACATCGCCGTATTCAAGGAGGGGTCTTATAAATGTTAAATAAATTGTTTCTAAGGATTTTCTATCAAGCTTAAATTTTAGTTTCCTCATTATGTTGATCCTTACCCATGCCTTTTCTGTTATATAATTTATATGTTTGTGCCAAGTACAGTCTTTAGTGAAATATAAACCAAGGTGTTTGTGGGAATCTACTTCAGATATATCTTGATTTAACATATTAAGAGGAGGATGCTGACGTCTGTTTAATTTGCGGGAAAAGAGAAGAGCTTCAGTTTTAGCGGGGTTAAACGTTACCAACCAAGTTGCAGCCCACTGCGAAATTTTATCAAGGTCTGCGTTTAGACCTTCAGCTGCTGTTATAGGATTATCTACGATAATAAAAAGACTAGTATCGTCTGCGAAAAGTCTAATGTTTGAACCAATATCGGCGACAATGTCATTTATGTATAATAAAAAGAGTAAGGGTCCTAAAATAGATCCTTGAGGGACGCCAGCTTGAATAAATTTCCATTCGGATACAGTACCCGGAAGAACAACTCGTTGTTTTCTGTCCGCAAGATAACTCTTGAACCAGTTTAGGGTATCCCCTGTGACACCAGCTGCCTGAAGTTTGTGCAGAAGTCCAGAATGCCAGACACGGTCAAAGGCTTTGCTGATGTCACAAAAGACAGCACGGACCTCCTTGCCAGAATCAAGCGCCTGACAGAAAGTGTTATAAAGAAATGTGAGTTGATTAACAGTAGAGTCACCAGGTAAAAAGCCAGACTGTAGAGACGAGAGTAGGTTATTATCTTGAAAATGATTAAACAAGTATTTGAAAACTAGTCTTTCAAAAACTTTGCTTTCAGAGTTGAGCAAAGATATAGGTCGATAGTTTGATACCATAGACAAATCACCTTTTTTGGGGACAGGACATACATTTGCTTCTTTGTACGATGCAGGAAAACTACCTGTACGTAGAGACTGATTGAAAAGAGAGCATAAGGGGATAGAGAGTTCACTTGATAATTCACGAAGGACACGATTGCTAAGACCATTCGGGCCAGATGCTTTGCTCGTTACTAAAGTCTTCAAGACAGATTCCACTTCAAGCTGAGAAAGTACTATACTCTCCAAATGCAAGTTAAGAAAGGTGTTATCAGGTAGGTTAGGAAGAACAGCGTTTAGCTCATTCAGCACTGTTTGGCTTTGAAAGAAACTATTCAGGATATTAGCTTTGTCACTCTCATCTGTGTATATTTCATCATTCACTACTAGAGGCGGCATAGATGAGTTAGTAGACGGAGTTATGAACGTCTTTAGTGTCGACCACCAATCTTTGGTACTGAGAGTATTGGATTTAAGCTTATCTGCAATTTTATCATAATGCAATTGTTTAGAGTCACGAATCATTTTAATTACGCGATTACGTATTTGTTTGAACACTATCCAATGAGAATCTAGATTCGTGCGTTTAGCTCTTTTGTAGGCGCGCTTACGTTTACGAATATGGCGCTTAAGAGTCGATGATATCCAAGGGGGATCCAAGGGTTTTATTCGAACGTATTTATTGGGTATGCATTCACTTGCGATTGACTGAATAGTATTGTTGATATTTTCAGCATGTATATCTATATTATTATCCTGTAATGAAGTCCAGTCGATAGAAGAAGCTTTCTGTCGTAACAAGTCGTAGTTGCCTTGCTCGTAACTCCAAATATGCCTCGTAAAAGATTTAGTTTTTGGTTTAGAAAATTTGAATATGCCGTATATAGGACAATGATACCTAACGTCCTGGTTGAGGAATGGATCACCTACTCCACTAAGTATTAAGTGGTCCTTATTACTCACAAGCAAGATATCTATGAAGGATGACGAATGTTCAGTAAAGTGTGTGGGTTGGTTAATCGACTGATATAAAGAGAATTGAGTACAAAATGATTTAATCTTCCTAGACATCTGGGGATTTAGTACATTTAAGTTAAGGTCTCCTGTAACAATTATGTCAGAAATATCTGTATCAACTGCTAAGTGTAAAGAGTTTTCAATGTCTATGTTGTAATTGGCATCTACATTAGGCGGTCGATAAAACAATCCGAACAAAATATGTTTATGCTTATTAGCTACTTCGATCCAAATACTTTCAATACCCCTAATTTCCAAGTCGTCCCTACGTTTGTAATGTATTCCTTCCTTAACATAAAGAATGACACCCCCGTGGCTATCACCGACTCGATCTTTACGTTCAGGTATATTATATGATTGGAGCAACAAATCATCTGTATCATGAGTGGGGCTAAGCCAAGTCTCAGTGAATGCTAGAATATCGAATTCAATTAACTCTGCATGTAGAATTGCCAGTTTAGGGAAAATACTTTGGACGTTGTAATGAACAAACGACAGATTATGACTAGTGTTGAGAGAAGAAAAAATATTTGCAGACATATTTAACGACGAACTCGAGATACTGTCTGACGATGAGGTTGACGACGGACCAGGATTGGTATGAACATCTCCAGAACGAAGTAGAATGATAGTCAGCCAAACAGCAAACTCTATGGCAAAGAAGCAGGTCATCAAAACTGACAGAAATTTAACGTTAGCTATCGTTGCTCTGCTAAGAAGTACTTGTTTTCGAGAATTAGTATGCAGACGAGTTATATAAGCAGTCCGTTCACTTTGTTGCAATGTCATAAATATTGAAAATGTAGATAAAAGATGACCGTGTATAGCAAGCAGACCCAGTAAGTGCACAAATATATTAAAACTACACATACGACGGTATGTTGACATGACAGCTATCCTATTCTTTCCAGATAATTGCATCATGTTATAGTTGTAAGAAATAATAGGAATAAAATAAGAGCCGTCAAGCCAACAAAAGAAATGCTGTTGAGATTTGCAACCTGCTGCACCCGCGCCCTCTCTCTCAGTCTTAAGTTACTAGAACAATGAGAAGAAAAAATAAAGAAAAAGACCATTGCAAACAGCATGAGGCGGTTACGAGGCTTTGACTAACAGGAAAAAAAAGATTTTATCATAATGTGAATTTAGCTGAATTATGATAACTGATGATAACATTAATTTTATACTGTTGATATTGTTGACTTGTCATCAGGACCATACTGCTGTTGTAAGCATATTTTGTTACATTTACCGTAACGCTAGATAAGGAGAGTATCAACTGACAGTACAGAATAAAATATAGGTGTTTTCATCCAGAGCTTCAGAGTTAACATGTTCGTAAATAAAGCCAGGTTTTGACACCGTACCTTGCAACAGCAGACCGCTGGCATGTCCTTCACTTCACAGGATTTGATTTTCAGTCGCTTGGAATTCCAAGAGATTGAAACTTACATCCTACGCAGCACAAATACATGGTAAAAATCGGTCCCAACATTTCAACATAAGTATTACAAAAATATACAAATATTGTAGACCCAGACCAGTCGTCAATGCTGTGCCTGCTGATTGGCGTTCTCACTTCTACCACTCAAGTTTACCAATTTTGCAAATTACCTTGCGGAAGTGGGGACGTCGATCAGCCTGCGCATGCGCGACTGCCCGCAACATTTCAGTACTCCACAGATCAGATAATACCAAATCTCTAGTGTAACAAACAGGATTCGCCAGTATATTCATGTTAGCTTTATCTCACTTCATGTAAAATACCGCGAACCTACTTAATTTCAGCAATATCGCAGCAAGCACCGCAGCAAGAACGCGACGTCGAAACCACGTCGTGCTGACGCCAATGCGTCGTAATGACGTCACGTTGACGTCAGCACGACGTCAACTCGACGTCGCGTGCCCGCTGGGATATGACTTACAACACCATATATGAGGTAAGCTGACTAATAAAAGTGATGACAGACTAGAAACAGACAGCACTATCCACTACAATTTTGCTGTCGTTAAGTTGATATTTATGGATTACGTGTCCGCTGATAACAAGGCACAAACTCAAAGCAGATGCGACCCTAACTCCAAGTAAAATAGCAAATTTAGGTGGCTGACAAGTGGTGACATAGCAGATATAAGATACTTACAAATTGAGAGATCTAATGACAAGTCAAGTGTAAAGAACGGTATTCGGTGACTAACTACTGACAAACGATATTTGGAGCTAATTGAGATGATGGTTAACTAGAATACACATGTAACAATGTTAGGATGGTTACAAAACTGTTAGCAAACCAATACCTAATGTAATATTTAGTGACTGACAAAGTAATAAGACTAAGTATTTCAGATAATGACAAAACTGATGACAATTCATTAACTGACAAAAATAACTACATACTACATGTAAGAATAACGAAGATAAGGTAAATTCAAAACTGATGACAGACTATATACAGATAATGGTATTTAGTACATGTAACTGGAAAAAAAGGATGACAAACAAAATTTAGATGCTGACAAAATGATGACAATTTTCATGACTGGCAAATGACGATTTACTACATATAAGAAAACCAATGTTTAAGTATGGTTAGAACTGATGTAAAACGATGTTGACATACATAGTGAACAATTGAAAATAGTGTGTAGAGACTGACAAAACTGTTCATAGTGGATGTGACTATCACAAATTTAGCAGACTGGTTAACTAACGCAAGCAGCATGTAAGCATTGATGGTTTATTTGCTGACAAAACTTTTGACGATACTCAATATAGGCGACAATGTTTACTAACTGACAAATTCGTGTAACCGTGAAGACTGAGGATAAAAGTGAGGCATAAAATGTGGCTATCAACTTCGTTGACTGTCGATAGAGGTGACTATCAAATAAGTTGACTGTCGATAAACGTGACTATCAAATAAGTTGACTGACGATAAAGGTGGGACTGCCAACTTTATTGGCTGTCGATATAGGTGGGATGTATAATGTGACTATCGATTTTGTTGTTGATCATCTCACAAAACTATTAACAACGCTAGAAATTAAAATTGACTGTGCAGATAACAATGTAAGAAGCAATATTATGTGACTACAAAACCCTAATGACTTACAACAAATGAAGAATACATTTATATAACGTTCCCAATATAAGATCCATTTACATAAATGATCACGGTAAGGTAAAAAGTTCATCATTTTTACATTTACCGAAGCTTCACATACCGACACTAACATAACTAATCAGTTGTCAAGCATTTCAAGTCCTGTTCAGCCTGCTCAACAAGAGCAGTCTCAAACAAGATTTGAAATGTTTGAACAAAAATCTTGACCTTGGCAAATACGGTTGAGTTAGGAGTTTTTTAGCTTGAACAACCAGCGGGCATTAAAACTGTTGAAGGAAAAATCAAACATGAACACAACAGATTCCAGCCAGACTGCTTGGTAGTAGCCCCAATGTTTTACCTCATACCGGGCTAGTGTTACTTGGTTATTTTTTCGGCCTTATGCAAAGCTCGGCACCACAGGTTAGCAGGTTAACAGCAAATGCATGTACAAGCAGGCTGCTCGGAGTCTTCGCTGTCCTTGCATATTTATTCAACAATGAACCCGGCGGGCACATGACGTCAAAACGACGTCGCACTAACGTCGATGCGACGTCATTACGTCGCATCGACGTCAGTACGACGCCACTTCGACGTCACCGGCCCGCCGGGAACGGTCTTTGATACGTGTAGCATCCAGACTGAAGGCACAGTCATGTTGAATCCAAACAGCCAAGACCCAGACCAGTCTGCGGGGACCCGCCAACTGATCCGGATCTCCGCCATCTGCATTACAAATGTCACGACAGCCACAGGTAACGTATACACTATAGTATTTCTGTGATTGCCAATTCGTTCCAAGTTCTTGATCTTTTTTTTTTTCTTTGTCATGCGGTGCTCGCAACTGTGATGCGGGGCAGCGACTGTTGCGAACTTCGTATGACAAATACATGACAATCCACTGTGGGCAAATCATTACGAGGTGGGCATGTGATCATGGTATACTATTCTCACTTGGGTACAAATCTCATTACAGCAAGTTTCAGATACAGATGTAAAAAACAAAAAAGAAAAAAAAAGAAAGTCAGCGCACCATAATATATCATCACTGGTAGGGGGCCTATAGCGAAAAAATATCCGTAGCAGATGCGGCATTTGTTGGCATACCAGTAGCATACATGCTTGAATGTCAACAGTCACAAAACAAGAGGAGAGTCCGATGGGAGAAGTTCGCCCAAGACTTCGTTAATCTACATTGAGAAAGAAAAAAGGAGCTTCTGACTAGTCGTTAGAAAATTCCAATTTCGGTCCTCAAATAGAATAACGGAAAAATATCTGTGATCCTCGCATCTTGAGGTACAGTGGACTTAGTAAACAAGAAAAAAACTCATTTCTCCCAGCAGACGTATAAGACATTGTTTCGACGTTGATTCAGCTTATAACACAAAGTACATCAGGCGTTCTAAGATAAGGTAAGCATAAAGAGCAGTCATATGTCACTAAAACACAAAGGTGAGCGTAACAGTCAAATCTGATAAGCGGGGAACCAGTGAATTTCGCGACTACAGTACACGAGCAAAATTAAGCAACAACGCCAGACCCTGAGGCGCCAGGCTGCGATACGACGGGTCTCTGAACAGCGCTGGCATAGCTACGAGATGCAACTACGGACTGTCCACTCCTTGACTGATCATGAGATACAGGATCCCGCGGATGGAACTGAATAAGATCACCTAGGCTAGTTACACGATGCACGTAGTCCTTTAGGTCTCTCACAAGTATGTTGCCATCTGAAGACCACGCACCCTTAACAAGTTCAGCTTTCATTAGTTTCCGGGCTTCGAAAAGAACTCCACTACGAACTTTTGTCAAATCTTCATTGACAAAGACCCCCCGATGGCCTGTGTCTTTTAATAGGGTACGCTGCTTGAAGAATGCCTGACGGTATCGGTAGGTTGCGAATTTTACTATGATATCCCTTGGCTTTGTCCTACTCTTCTTTGGATTTCCGACCCTATGGCTCCTGTCTATATGTGATATTTGGATGTCAGAGCCTATATCAGACGCTAATTGTATGACTATATCATCAGTGTTCTCATTTGTCTCCTCATTAACCCCGGAAATGCGCAAGCAGTTTCTTCTGCTATACTGTTCTGATTGGTCAGCCTGCTGTTCCAGGAGTTCAACCCGAGTGACCAAACTTTTGTTTTCCTGCACAAGAGCTTCATTACACTTTTCCAGCGAAGTGATCCTTTCTTGCAGCCCCTTCAAAACGCCGGCAACAACACAGTCAACCATAGTGACTATTTCAGCTCTGAATGTCCCTTTCAACATCTCCGAGATCTTCAGCATCTCAGTAGGTGGTATAACAATGTGCGGCGCGGATGTTGAAGATGCTGATGATGTTGCAGACGAAGCCATATTTTCAGCGGATTTATCTTGATTATCTGTATCTATATCTATAGAAATGTCGAGTTCTAAATCAGAAACAGACGAACCAGAGGCACATTTGTTCTTCTTAGATTCCACATCAAATTCTGGTGAGGTAAGCTCTCTTTTTTTACCAACAGTAGCAGTAGTAGTAGCTGTCGGAGTGCCTTCACTACTCATCACTTTTGTGCATCAACTGTACTGTCGGAAAATTTTGCCAGGGGTCGTCTACCAGCCGATTAGTACCAGTACCGTTAACCACTCAATAAGTTTGTAGTAAGTTTATAGTAAGTTTATAGTATGTATAGTATGTATTGTGGTAATGTTACATAATAGATGGAAGGAAAAACAGTTCTAATACATACATATGAGATTTAAAGCTCCAGTTATTCCAAGATTCCTTATTTATCAAAATCACACATATTAAGTTTTCATAAGTCACTGCTAGTCAAAAAACCTCCGGAAAAAGAAGCACAGAAATCACATTTTTAACAAAAAGTTCCTATAGACGGTCAAAAACATCGACTGATCCGCCATCTTGTAACGGTTTTACTGAATTGATATGCATATTCAAGAAATACTTGAAAACAATTTTCGGGCTACAACGACCAGACAACGAATTGGTGAAAAACCTTATTCAAGCACTGCATTTATACTAGACGAAATTTCTTCAAAAATCTTGTCTGACTAAAAGGTCTAACAAACTGCTGGGTCCGTAAGAATAATAGTTTGAAATTAATGTAAGGAATATGCGAAAACAATCGAGTTTTATAGTACGTTGCCTTCGTTGGCTGTGTTGAATGCCAGACCAGCGTGGTTATCACTCTACCATATTGAAAGTGCCATTTTCTCTTTAACATGCATTCTTTTCAATTTTAGGTTCTGGTCAGTCCTTGAGCACGCCCTACCCATCAGCGCCAGCAGATTATTCAATGACGTTGCCACCAATGCCGCCAGGGGCCTACAACCCCCATGATCCTTATATGGGCTATAATCCTTATCCTATGGGTCAAGGTTATCCCAACAATCCACAACAACAATACCTTGGTAATTACAGCAACTATAAAGGAATTTTCTATTTTTGTAGTATGATTGCAATTTGATAATAATCTTGATTGATAGTTGCCACACTTTTTCAACAATGAACAAAAGTCTTTTAGGGCTTTTATTGTAACTTTTTAGCTCACCTATCAATGTGAGCTTATAGTATAGCCTTGGTCCGTCGTCCGTCGTCGACGTCGGCGTCGTCGTCGTCGGCGTTCACACTTTTAAACATCTTCTTCTCAGAAACCACTGGGCCAATTAAAGCCATATTTCATATGGAGCCTTAACAGGATGGGGGAACGGAAGTTTATATATTTGGTCCAGGTCACATGACCAAGATGGCCGCCATGCCCATATATGGTAAAAAACTTAAAAAATCTTCTCCTCCAGAACCACTGGGCCGATTGCCTTGAAACTTGGTATGTAGTATCTTGGACTCCAGTACTACAAAGTTTATATAAATGATGACCTTGAGTTGACCTTGACCTGTTTTATCGCAAGGTCAAATTTGGTCCCTTAGGGATTTTGAAGGGAAAATCTGAAAAAATGCATTTTTCTGTTGCTGTTTTGCTCTGTGATATGGAGATGCAGTTAATTTCAATAGCTATGGATATTAGAGGTCAAGGTTATTTAGTGACTTTGACCAAAGGTCATTTGTCCATTAGGAGACAACATTTTCAAACATCTTCTCCTCATAAACCATTGGACGGATTGAAGCCAAATTTCATAAAGAGATTTAACAGGATGGGGGAACGAAAGTTTATATATTTGGCCGAGGTCACATGACCAAGATGGCCGCCATGCCCATATATGGTAAAAACCTAAAGAATCTTCTTCTCCAGAACCACTGGGCTAATTGCCTTGAAACTTGGTATGTATGATTTTTGACTCCAGTAATACAAAGTTTATATTAATGATGACCTTAGGTTGACCTTGACCTATTTTACCACAAGGTCAAATTTGGGGCTTTTGAATGGGAAAAGCTGAAAAAGTGCATTTTTCTGTTGCTGTTGTGATATGGAAATGCAGTCATCATCAACCCCTATGAGTACTAGAGGTCAAGGTCATTTAGTGAACTTGGCAGAAGGTCATTTGTTATGTGTCAACATTTTTAAAGGACTTCTCCTCTGAAACTACCGGGCCAATTTCAATTAAAATTCCATATGCAACCTTCAGGCAAAGCGAGAAAGAAATTTCATATATTTGGTTTAAGTCACATGACCAAGATGGCCATCATGCCCATATGTGGCAAAAACCTTAAGAATTCTTCTTCTCCAAGACCACTGGGTCAATTGCCTTGAAATTTGGTTTGTAGCATCTGGGACTCTAGTACTACCAAGTTTATATAAATGATGACCTTGGGTTAACCTTGACCTGTTTTGCTACAAGGTCAAATTTGGGCTCTAATGCTTTTGAATGGGAAAAGCTAAAAAAAGTGCATTTTTTGTTGCTGTAGTGCTCTGTGATATGGAAATGCAGACAACTTGAACCCCTAGGAATTCTTGGGGTCAAGGTCATCTAGTGATCTTGGCTAAAGGTCATTTGTCTGTAATGTGTCAACATTTTTAAAGGACTTCTCCTCTGAAACTACTGGGCAGATTTCAATTAAATTTCATATGCAACCTTCAGGCAAAGCTGGAAACAAAATTTATATATTCGGTCCAGGTCACATGACCAAGATAGCCACCATGCCAATATATGGCAAAAATCTTGAAAAATCTTCCTCTCCAGAACCACTGGGCCAGTTGCCTTGAAACTTGGTATGTAGCATCTGGGACTGTAGTATTACCAATTTTATATAAATTGAGCATATACTGACAGGTGAGCGATCGTTGCCCTCGGGCGACTTGTTTTACATTGCAAAAAGTACAAAAAATGAGTCAATGTAGGTATGTAGGTAGTCTGTTCTTAAATTTGCTTTTAATTATTTTACTAATATTATTATCCTCACCATCGTCATTTTTGCAGGAAGACAGAAGCTCGGGGCTCTCATTCGAGAGATTGACTTCTCAAATGTCAATGGTGACCCTGGGATAGTATCAACCAAGGTCACTGATCTGGAATATGAGAGTCGTAATGACAGGACATTTGAAGAGCTAAAGGTAATTTATGGTAACCGACACGTTCCGTTACCAGTGGGCACATGACGTCATTCTGACGTCGTGTGCTGCTGGGTTAAGCCTTGCACACCAACATACATGTTATTTGCTAAGCTGTCAATGCGCTATCAGGCACTGAACATTTGTCATGGCGGTTTACCAACTTACGGCTGATAACTTTATTTTGTTTTTGCAGTCAGTTTTCCAGCGTCAGTTCAGCCGGCACATGACGTCTCAATGACGTCGATATGACGTGATGACGTCCAATCGACATCATTACGACGTCATGTGCCTGCTGGGAGATGAATAAAATAGCAACACTGCTGTTTCCCAGAAGGAAACATTTTCTCGTAGGCAATATGTCCTGTTGGCAAATAAGAGTTCCGTTCGCTAGGAATCTTATACCGAAGTCAAGCACTGATATTCTTTTCTGTTCTGTCCCATAACCGGGCACCAATTTAAATAAGCGATGAAATGTTCAATACAGTTGAATACAGTCTGGTCTGCTTCTACTCTATATTATGAGGACAAAAGAAGCACGTCCGAATTTTGGAAGAATAGGATGAAGTTTTTACATAATTAATGTACCATAATATATCTAATACTTAAACTTGCTTCATTTTCCTCAGGATGCGTTTGCAGCTTTCGAGGAAAAAGTTTGCATCCAAGAGTTTCCCGAATTTCTGACATATGGCCACTGGGTGGCAGATGCAACAATACTTTCCCTAACAAGATTGATGAGGTAATTTTTAAGGTGTATGGATGCATATCCATGTTTTCCCAAATGAGATGCCGTTTTACTATGATTTTTTTTGTGATATCAAAAAAGTCAAATATTAGATATCAATTTATCGATTGTGTGATATCACTATTTCGAATATGTGATATCACAGATAGTTTTGTGATATCACAAATTGTTATGTGATATCACTAATTCGATTTATTGATATCACAAAATTGATTTTGTGAAATCACAATCGATTTAGTGAATTAGTGATATCAGAAAATGAAATGTGTGATATAACAAATTCGGTTAAGTGATATCAAAAATTGGATATGATTTTGTGATATCACTAAGTCATTTAATATTCCGATATCGAAAAGCAGTTTATGGATATCACAGATTCGATTTAGTGATATCAAATATGATTCGATTTAGTGATATCAAATAATAATTTAGGGATATAAAAAGAATAATTTGATATCACATATTCGAAATAGTGATAAAACGAAATCGATATAGTGATATCACAAAATTGATTTTGCGATATCACTTTTTGAATAATATTTGAATATGTGATATCATAAACTCGATAAGATAAAGTGATATCACATAATCGAATTAGAGATATCAGTAAATCGAATAAGTGATATCACGAAATAGATTTTATGATATTTCAAAATCGAAGTAGTGATATCACAAAATAGCTGCGATTTAGCTATATCACATAATCTATTTATGATATCATTATTCCATTTGCAATATCACATTGAATTTTGTGATATCATTCAATCGCACATATTTTGTAATATTACGAATTCGATTTTGTGACATCCCTTGTTTCAGTTAATGATATCACAAAACAGGGAATTTATAATAGTAAACTTTGACGGCAACTCATATTTGCCCTTCGTATTTCACAGGGTATAATCTATTCCGCTAATTTTCGCTTCCTGCAGAGACTGTACATCATATTTGGCTTCCGCCGAGACTGTCCGCGAACTCTTGCTTCCTGCCGAGACTTCTGTACATGATAAATGGCTTCCTGCAGAGACTGTCCGCGTGATTCTGCTTCCTGCCGAGGCTCTCGGCAGGAAGCAGAGTCACACGGACAGTCTCGGCAGGAAGCAGAATCACGCGGACAGTAGTCTCTGCAGGAAACAAGAGTCCGCGGACAGTCTCGGCGGAAGCCAAATATGATGTACAGTCTCTGCAGGAAGCGAAAATTGGCGGAATCGATTATACCCTGTGTATTTAGCAAGAGGGAAACAACTCTTATGACTTCCTGTTTGCATCCCTGAGCGATGAAACTCTTCCAGAAAGGGGTCTACTCTTAAAGGAAAGAATAGAATTTGCTCCTGTCGTAGCAAAGTCTCCTTTAAAAGTTGACCCTGTCTGAAGGGGAAGCAGAAATGAAAATGGCATAATTGCTTCCCTTGAAAGTGCATCAGTACACTTTAATATCAGGGAGAACATCTCCAAGATGTCTCCAATCTCCAAAGGAGATCTTTCTAATCTCTAAGAAAGTTTTCTTTAATCTCTAAGGGAGATCACTCTAATCTCTAAGGGCGATCTATCTAATCTCTAAGGGAGGTCTCTCTAATCTCTAAGGGCATCTCTCTAATCTCTAAGGGCGATCTATCTAATCTCTAAGGGAGGTCTCTCTAATCTCTAAGGGCATCTCTCTAATCTCTAAGGGCATCTCTCTAATCTCTAAGGGCGATCTATCTAATCTCTAAGGGAGGTCTCTCTAAATGTAAAAGGGAGATCCCTCTACCTGGGATCGAAGTGTATGTTTTCTGTCTCATAGGGGTACTCCTAAAGGCAAGAATTGGTTTCCAGGCAGGAAAACATTCGTTCCTGTCAAAAGGTGGGCAAAATACGTCACGGCCCCGTGTTGATAACGGCAAATGAGCCGCGACACGAAAAAAACAACAAAGTGGCATGTGTGCCAGGTGAAGACTCAGATTAGTCTGATCAGAGTCTTTGCTGTCAGTATGGAGGTAGCATAGACCCTGAGCCACCCTTTAAGCGCACAGCAAAGACTGGGTGGATGCCTAGGCTGATATGGGTCTTCGCTGCACTGCAAAAATAAACGGTAGATTTTACGGTAAAATAACTGGCAACCAGCTGCCAGTCCTTTTACCGTTATTTTTACGGGCGCCCGTAAAAATTGCAGGAATCATCAAGCAGAGGGGACAGAAAAGAGCAGATGTCGTTTTGGTTAGATAGCCCCTCAACAATACAAAGTTATTTTCGAGTGCGCCAAGTTAACATAAAACTTCCATTTCGTGATTTCCAACACTGTCTTAACAGGCAAAAACCCGTAAAAATAACGGGAAAAGGACTGGCAGCCGGTTTCCAGTTATTCTACCGTAAAATCTACAGTATTTTTTACAGTGTGGGCGCACATGCCACTTTGTTGGTTTGTGTGTCGCGGCTCAAATATAACAATATGGTTGTGTTTCCGAAGAAAGTAATCTCGAACGACTGCGTAGCGCAATCGATAGGGCACCCGACTCATAAGTCAGGGGTCCTGGGTTCGAAACCCGGTCTGGCCACATACTTTCGTTTCTCCTTCCGCTGATTCAAGAAGGGCAGTTGTCAGTTACTGGCGAAATTATGTGCACTTAGCACTGGTTAACCGCTTAGGATGTCTATAAGCCTGCCCAGGAATAGTGTGGTAAGGTTAACTGACCGTCCCGACATGACCATAGCTGTATACCGTGGACGTTAAGCATCAAATCAATCATCAATCATAATCTCGAACGAAATAAGAAAATCAGCTATATCTCCCCAGCAGGCACATGACGTCGTAATGACGTCGCACCGACGTCGATGCGACGTCATCACGTCGCATCGACGTCAGTATGACGTCATTACGACGTCATGTGCCCGCTGGGTCAGGTCTTCCAAGTTCAACTTTTACCTCGTAAAGCACAGTTACCTCGCACGCCCTTTGTTTATACCAAATGCTATCATTTTATGAAAAAAAACAGAGTAATTCAAATATTATTCTGTAAATAATTTACGCCTAGAAAAAAAAACTTTTTGGGACATGCATTTTCTGTACACATTTTTGTTTAGATGCCTTGTGTGATTTTTGTAGTGCATTTGTTGACGAACATGAGGAAAAGACGAAGCCGGCTTCTGAAGTACTTCTCAATACCGTACTGGCTCTAATTAAGGCCGGACTTAATTCATCACACTGTATGATAATGAACCGCCTGCACGAGGCTACTCCGAGTATTGAGGAATATGTACAGGTATATTGTATTTTTGTTAAAACTTCGGATGGATAGACAGATGGATGGCTTGCAATTTTACATCAAGAGCATTTCAACCAAACGTTAGTCAAAAAATAATACAAATATTATATATACTTGAGCCGCGACACAACAAAACCAACAAAGTAGCATGTGCGCCCAGCGAAGACTCATATTAGCCTGGGCATCCGCCCAGTCTCGTCAGAGTCTCCGTTGTCTGCATGGAGCTTGCTCAGACCCTTAGCGACCTTTAAGCGCACAGCGAAGACTCTAGTGAGTGAGTGAGTGAACTCGGGTTTAGCGTCCCACCAACAACGAGGTCATATGGAGACGGGACCTCGGTTTAAAGTCTCATCCGAAAGACCGGAGAAGCGGGGGATCGAACTTGCGACCCCTGGAGCGAAGACTCTAATGAGACTGGGCGGATGCCCAGGCTGATCTGAGTCTTCACTTGGCGCACATGCCACGTCGTTGGTTTTGTCGTGTCGCGCCTCACTGGAGGTATATGCAAGGGCGTAGCTACCTATACGGCAAATACGCAGGTGCGTATAGAAATTTTGTCAAAATTGACAAAATTTCAAAACGCACCTGCATATTTGCTTACTGAAAATTTATAAATTAGACCAGATTTCAATAGCAATTGCCAAAGTGGCTGAAATACTAGCTTTCTCTTCAAGAAGTAGAGAATAAAACATGGTTGTGCGTATAATGAAATTACCTCTTGTTACGCCCCTGGTATATGGATACAGTGTCACGAGTCTCCGCCATGCTGACAGAGAGAAAGAACTTTTATGACATATTGGTTGTCTCTGTGGACGGCGAAACCCTTCCGAAATTAAGGTCTTCTTTTAGAGAATGAAAGGGCAGAGTTGATTCCCTTGAAAGAATACCTAAACTTGCGAATTTCCTTGACAATAGTTTAACTCTTTCGGCGCCAAATTTTTCAGACGACAAATTTTCGTCTGCTCAGATCATCAGACGACAGATTTTTAATTGGAAATTTTAACAATCTACAGACATTTTTCATAAAATCAGGCTTTTTAAGTTCATATTTGAATGGCAAACAGTGTAGATCCTGATCAGACGGCTCTTTTAAGAGCCGGCTGATCTGGATATACGCTGTTTGCAAAGTCGCATTTTGCGACTTTGGCGCCAAAAGAGTTAAAAATATAGTCGTGCAATTGTTTTCAGTTCTAATTCCGTGGCAGAATGGTATTGCTGTCATTGACTGTCCAAATATATTTGTTCAAACTTTTTCATTAATAGTTCACCTAGTAAAACGCTCTTACAATCATTTCAACTCTCTTTTTTCGAATAAGAGAGAATACGGACAGACTTGGTGTGTTATGGACCCTTTCCCTTGGGCCTCCTTGAACGCATTGTTATGAGAATTGGGCGAAAAAAAACGCTCTTACGATGAAATTAAGAATAAATGATGACATATAAGAGATCAGACGATATCTGACAAGATAGAAAAAGAAATGAAAGCAAAACACGAAAGAGGGACAGCATTTATTTGCACATAATTACGTGCACCAGGGGCGTAACCAGAGGTAATTTCATTATACGCACAACCATGTTTTGTTCTCTACTTCTTGAAGAGAAAGCTAGTATTTCAGCCACTTTGGCAATTGATATTGAAATCTGGTCTAAGGGGGGGTATCAATAAGGTGGGTTTTCTGCATCCTACCAAAGTTCTATTTTTTTGACTGATGGTATACTCCAGTGTGTCTAGTTTATTGAACCATATGTGACTTTGCGCGGAAAGCCCTAGTTACTGAGCTATGGGTCCAAAGAAGTGGGTGGGGTAATCCAACATGGTTTTAGCCTGTCTTGTAAAAACATTCTCATTTGGCAGAAGAGTAGTAGACAGGATTTGATAAAATGATTAACAGAACGAACATCTAAACTATATTTCCATATAATTTTATTTGGTCTAATTTGAACATATGCTGTCAAAAAAGACTTCCTTTGACATTTAGCATATTTTGATATTTTTGTCCTCAATTTTCAATATTTCTTGGCCTTATTGTTAAATGAACAGACATGTTATCATCAAACTCATATCAAGGAAGTACCTTGAGAAGGACATTCAGATGATGTGACCAGAATATCACAATAGCATAGTTTTCATGGTCGACTGAACACATAAACTTGCTTGGAAGATGGTTTTCTTTCTATTTTGACCTACAATTACGAACCTTTGGTCAAATTACTATTTTAACAGCTATATTATGCCCCACGCCCCCGCCACTAAAGGTGAGGGAATACATATTGGCTTCAGTGCGGATCTCGTTGGCATCTGCAATTGTGTATGTGTCACATATTAAGTCCTTCTGTGACCTTGGAAACAAGGTCAAGGTCATCAAAATCTGACCTTGACCTTGTTTCGAAGGTCAAAGTATGTGACCCAGACACAGATGCAGACGCCAAGGAGATCCGATCTGAAGCCAATATGTATTCTTTCACCTTTAGTGACGGGGGTGTAGGGCATAATATAGCAGTTAAAATAGTAATTTGCCAAAGGTTCGTAATTCTAGGTCAAAATTAAATGAAAAAACATCTTCTGAGCAAGTTTATGTGTTCAGTCGACCATAAAAACTAGGTCATTGTGAACTTCTGGTCACATCATCCGAATGTCCTGGTCAGGGTGCTTCCTTGACATTAGTTTGATGACAACTGGTCTGTTTATTTAACCATAAGGCCAAGAAATATTGAAAATTGAGGACAAAAATATAAAAAAAATGTTGAATGTCAAAGGAAGTCTTTTTTGACAACATATGTTCAAATTAAACCAAATAAAATGATATGGAAATATAGTTTAGATGTTCTGTTAATCATTTTATCAAATCCTGTCTGTCTGCTGTACTCTTCTACCAAATGAGGACATTTTTACAAGACCAGCTAAAACCATGTTGAATTATCCCACCCACTTCTCTGGACCCATAGCTCAGTAACTAGGGCTTTCCGCGCAAAGTCACATATGGTTCAATAAACTAGACACATTGGAGTATACCATCAGCTGCTTCATGTTTGTCCAATTCTCATTAGGATGTTCCCAAAGAGGCTCAGTGGAACGAATCCACAAGGTGTACCTCCTGGTACCTTGTCTATCTGACCACCCCCTTCAATTCGAAGAGAGGAGCGGCTGTAGCGTAGTGGATAACACTCCAGACTACCAATCCAGGGGTCGCAGGTTCGATCCCCCGCTTCTCCGGTCTTTCGGATGAGACTTCATATGGAGGTCCCGTCTCCATATGACCTCGTTGTTGGTGGGACGTTAAACCCGAGTTCACTCACTCACTCACTCACTCAATTCGAAGAGCATAGTTGTCTGTACACAACTTTTCAGCTTCCACTATTTGTATGTGTGTGTATTTCAATTCTCATATCGACGTCCCGCCCCCTCCGCCCCCCCCCCCCCCCCCCCACACACACACACCTCAGCGGAACGGATCCATAGCCGCAGAAACGGGGCGCCGATCGTCCGTCCATTGTTGTCTATCGTTAGTCTGCCACTATTTGTAAACGCAGCTTCTTTTATTTGTAAAAGATAAAATTACAAAATCAGTGGTTTGACGAATAAAAGTCGTTTGTTGAATCATTGACACATAGAACATGAGCCCATATTCCTTGCCGGAAAACTGTGTTTGCCCGAGCCGTTGTGCCATTTATACATTTATTTATTTATTTATTTATTTATCTATTTTGTAAGTCGTATTGTAACATGAGCATTCGATATCAATTTATTCAGGGTTTAAAGAAAAATGATCTGCTTCCTATCCTGGAGACCATGAAATTTACAATCAAGTACACACCAAATACGAACTGTGATGAGAAAATGTATGGAGGATGGATGCGTGGGGCAGTATTAGGTGTGCTCTACTGGCTTAGGTAAGAACTGTTTTCTAGAATTAATCCCAGCACATTATTCCAAAAAAGAGTCGTAACAACAGTTAAATCTGTCTAAAGAGGTCATCCAAGGGGGCATACAAAGAACAGTTGCTTAGGCCAGATGTCCTTTAAATGCAGATTCATTTTCAATGTATTTGAGTTCAATGGACGCCCTGAAGTTGACTGATAAAACCCTTAAGACAGTGAACCCTTAAGAGTGGTTTGTTGGTTTCTCTTGTCGTGTCCTGACGTTGAATTATATACTTTAAGTGGTCCTTTCTCAGCGAAGAACAGCGGCTGAAAATCGTTCACAAAGTATACTGAACGTGTATATTCTTTGTGGACCATCTTCAATGTTGCTTTCAACCTCTCTGCCACCTGAGCTGAACGGGCTATTCAGCTCAGATGGAAGAGATTTTGAAAGCACTGTCTTGATTTTATTACTTTGTAAGTCCCTCTCTCAGTATTAAATTTATTACTTTGTTATTTTCTTTCTCAGCGAAGAGCAACGACTGAAAATGGTCCAGAAAGAATATCTAGAAGTGTATATTCACTATCAAGCTCAGATGGCAGAGATGTCGAAAGTACTCAGTAGTGAGGTTAATGAATTGGTTCGAGACATGGTGGTGAATTTCGAAGATAATAACCCCTATTTGGTATGTTGTGGTACATAATTCTCCTTATTGTACATGTATTAGGGTCAAGTCAGGCAAATTTGGACAGCAATGTCGGAGAGTGACATTTCCTTTATATTTCAGTTGTTTGAAATCTAAACAATATTATCTGGACAAACAATGAAAATCCTGATGAGACGGATCATCTGGATTTTCACTGTTTGCACTGTATATCCGAATTTACCAGCTGCCCGAAGTTACCCAACTCGACCCTACATATTACTACACAGTCGACCCGAACACGTTTGCCAATTTTCCCAACTTGACTGGTCTGAGTTTGGTTATGTCTGAGTTTGGTAGAATGTACTTGTGGGTATAAGCATCAGTGGTGGATACTAGATGCATAAAGCAAGTTTTATCGTATGACGTCGCTGGTACTTGTATTCTGTGGATAACGTCGTGCCTTAAAAATCATATTCTAACACAGTGCGCCTATAGAAGCAATGGAAAGTAACTATGTTTTATTCTGCAACAATTCACTGTTTCGTAGCGCGTGAGTCTAATTGCTGACGTCACTGCAATTACTTGCGTAATTTTGTGACGTTTTGAGACGTTAGACGATGTAACGTCTCTTTTTCTTTCTAAAATCGCCATAAAAACGTACATTTGTCTTAGATACAGTTTAGAATATTGGCCGGAGTATGATCGCGCTGGCAGGAAGGTTGGGAGAGTTTGAATGAAAACAATAGATTTTCGGCGTTTTTGAGTGTTAGAATCGAAATAGTTCAGCTCTAGCATTGAATTGTTGAGTAATAATTCACTGTTTGTCGGTCAGTTGTAAAGTAGATATATCACTCGCGCTCCGCGCTCGTGATATGATCGACTTTACAACTGACCTCCAAAATGTGAATTATTACTCAACAATTCACTGCTAGAGCTGATCTATTTCCCAATTCTAACACAGAGCGCCTATGTAAACAATGGAAAGTTACCGTGTTTTATTCTGAAACAAATCACTGTTTCGGAGCGCGTGAGTCTAATTGCTGACGTCACTGCAATTACTGACGTAATTTTCAGACGGTTTGAGACGTTAGACGATGTAACGTCTCTTTTTCTTTCTTAAACCGCCATTAAAATGTATATTGGTCTTAGATACAGTTAAGAATATTGGCGGGAGCATGAACGCGCTGGAAGGAAGGTTGGGAGAGTTTGAATGAAAATAATAGTTTTTCTGCGTTTTTGAGTGTTAGAATCGAAATATTTCAGCTTTAGCATTGAATTGTTGAGTAATAGACTGTTGCAACTACCGGACTGAGAAACAAGAATTCAAATGCGTCCTTACAAGTCAGATGACTTTCTTCGACGTCATCTACGTGAGTAAACGTGAGTAAAAAATAATTCACTGTTTGTCGGTCAGTTGTAAGTATACTGAACGCCAAAAGAAACGCACACAAGTTTATGTTCTTTTTTCTCGGCACTATCACTAGGCAAGTCCAAATCGATCATTGCTTAGACTATGATATTCAACCGACTACAGTACACAATGAAATTATCATGATTTAAGTTTTTCGTGAAAGAGTTATTTCACTTTCTCGAAAAACATTTAATTCCATTCCAAGAGTTATCTTTCCTTTTCAAATAAAGTATATTATGTTCAGAAATGGTCTCTGATATGCATCTGTTAGAAAACCGCTAAATTCATATGACTGTTATGGTTATTAATTAAACGACAGTGCTATGAAATCAGTCAATTTTCAAATAACCTCCCTTTGTATTAAACAAATAGTAATTTTTGAAGACCGATAACGGCTCTGTATATGCTACACGCTGCAGTTTCTTTTATAAATTATTTCATGTGTTGCATTTCACTACAGTATCATTACTGATACAAAGTTTTTCCTTTTCTGTTTGAAAATATCAGACTTAGAATGTTTAGTGGAAAACCTTATGTTAAAGTGAACTGTCTGTTTAAGCTTTCTTGATACCTAAGTTTCCTTGTCTTGTTTTTCAAGAATTAAAGACAGCCCAAGAACAAAATGAATTATAGCAAATTTTCTTCTGATAAAGAGATTCACAATCGCAGGTAAATCGTGATTCACAAAGATTTTGCATTTGAGAATATAACCTCTGAAAGATTGCTTGTTTTTGTAACTTTTAATTCTACCCAATCCTGAAAGTGTTGGGTTTCACAGAGTGTAAGAGATATTGAGGATTTTAGATATTCTTTTTCTAAAAAAAATCATGGACACGTCAAACTAACAAGACAAAAATTAGTGGCAGTTGGCTCTTTTGCAAATTTGATATGAATACTTTGTGTGCGTTTCTTTTGGCGTTCTATAGATATATCACTCGCGCTCCGCGCTCGTGATATGATCTACTTTACAACTGACCTCCAAACAGTGAATTATTACTCAACAATTCAGAGCTAGAGCTTATCTATTTCTTAAATAAAATCAGTATGACCACTCGTGTAATAACACTTTGGCGCGTACATGTAACGTCATTGACAACGTCAACAATGCGTTTTTTTATTCAAATAATATTCATTTTGAAGCCGATAAAATCTTAAAGTCGTGGTCATTTCATATGAAATTTATGAAACTCGCCGAAGGCTCATTCTAAAATTTCGTATGAAATGAGCACTTATACAAGATCCTCTATATACTAAATGCATAAAGCAAGACTGTGTTCTCATTGTTTAGAAGTAGACTGCTAGCTTAGGACATAAATGATCATACTTGTTAAATGTAGTTTATATAGCTGAATAATTTTACCGCATGGATAAATATAACATGCAAAGAACAATTTATATCAGATTTTGCTCTGATATATTTCTTAACAGACTAGTAACTTAAAAACAATACTAGTTTTGCTTATTAGTGAAACAGTGCATTTTCAGAAGCAGCAGCTCCTCCAGTTTGCTTCTATTTCCAATATTGGGGGCAAGTCTTAAGGAAACAACTTGCTCTTCTATGAGCAAACTCTTTCTTTTTAAGAGTATACTTTTTTCAAGGGTTTCTTCTTCAAGCAGGAGCCACGGTAGCCCAGCAGGTTACGCGCTGGCCTGCTAATCTAGCGGGCCTGGGTTCGAGACCCGCTGGAGGCGGAAATATTTTGAACAGTAAACCAGGTCCCATTGCACATTCATTATCACCCTCCTGATATGACTGAAATATTGTTAAAAGGACTTCAAATGGCTCCATCCATCCAGCTGTCATTAATCAAGTAAGAAGACAGGAAGGCGAAAACGGTCTCGTTGAATAATTAAAATACAGAAAACATAGAGATCTACCCATATGCCTTAAAACATGAGTCTTGTTATTAATGTCGTAAGCACGTAAAACAGATATTGTGCAATTTGTTTTTTCTTCTGTCCTGAAAGGGGATGAAAGATACAGCGTTAATCAAGAACCATATAACAGTGATGAAAGACCTTGCCTGTTGTGAGGGATACGTTAAGGGAAGACCTATAGAGAAAACAGTGGAGAGAACGCTCATTCGTATTGTAGACGCTGTGCTGTAAGTTTATTACAACTGTTCAGGGAATGGGTACTCTTTCAGAGAAAATAACTTTGTCATTTTGCCTTCCATTTGAATGGAGATCCATTCTAACACAGGGTATAATCGATTCCACCAATTTTCGCTTCCTGCAGAGACTGTCCGTCATATTTGGCTTCCGCCGAGACTGTCGGCGATCTCTTGCTTCCTGCAGAGACTACTGTCCTTGAAGAATGGCCTCGGCAGGAAGCAGAATCACGCGGACAGTCTCTGCAGGAAGCCATTTATCATGTACAGAAGTCTCGGCAGGAAGCAAGAGATCGCGGACAGTCTCGGCGGAAGCCAAATATGATGTACAGTCTCTGCAGGAAGCGAAAATTAGCGGAATCGATTATACCCTGTGTCTAAGAGAATTACGCCCTTCTGTATACTAACAAACATTTTTTTTATGAAATATTTATACAGTAAGTCAGAAATGGACTTGCTATATATTTGACAATAAGATGTTAGAATAATTTTGTGAAAAGCATCCATAAACCAAGAACTAAAATGAACATTGTAGAATCGCGGACCGCGCTTGAAATAATCTCATCGGATAGATTAATTGGGTCTGGCGTCAATGCCATACACACGAATCAGACAAATACATAGGCATGTCACATGACCGTAAGGTGTGATCTATATATCCCTATTGGCTCAAATCTGTGTGAACTCTTAATATTATATTTAATTTAAACTTACATTGAACCCAAGCCGTAAAACTTCTCTCCGTGCATCATCTATAGTGCAGATTTCATTTTGTTTTCGTCCTTTGAGATCAGGGGATGTGTTCTGAGAGATCTGGGATTTTGGATTGGCTTAGACACTTGTTCTAGATCATCGTCTTTTATAACTGATAATAAACTATCTAACAAAAATAGTAAAACTATTTATTTTGGAGATGATAAAAAAATGAGGGAGTATACGCTTAAGGGAAGGACCTTAATAGTAGCATGCAGTTCTAAACATACCTTCCTTTAACCCCGGTGTCGTGAGGTCGACTTCCGGTTTTCACCGAGTCACCGGAAGTCTACCTCACGGCACCGGGGTTAAAGGATGGTATGTTTTGAACTGCATGCTACTGCTTGTCTGAATACCTACGGTCGGGTTGCAGGCCTAGCCTTCCTTCTATTATTTTTCATTAATATAATGACTAACATTTGTTGATTGGCGTGCCCTCAGATAAATTCTTCTTTGCCGTCTTACCAGTACCTAAAGAGGTGTATTTTTGATATTGCTTCTAAGGTGAATATGTGTTTATTTATAGGGGAAAACACTGCCATATTTATTGTTCCCACCCTTTGCAATAGGGGTCGGTCAGCTGTTAAAGGAAAAAGTGTTCCGTACTTGTTGGAAGAAGGTCTTCATCCAGGAAAGCAAACAGGAAGTTATACGAGTTGTCTCCCTTTAATATGATGTGGGAAAATTTGGTGTACCTATACTTGTTTTTGTTTTTGTTAATGAACTATTATTTAACGTCCAGGAACAATATTTCAGTCATTTCGAGGCGTTGCTTCCGAATTTGCAGGACATTTACCCGACATGAGATAAATGACAGCCAGGTCCTGCTACAGCTACCAGATGCTTTGTCGCTGAGACACCAAGCAGCCCATCAATTTTGAGGGCCCCAATGGGCACATACACTTATATGGCAACAATACTGATTCTTATCAGATGGCGCTGTTCCCGATTGTTTTTGGTCTACACTGTTTGCAATTCACACCTCTGTTTTTAAGTCCGTGTCTATGTATCTAAACTATTTTAAGTCCGTGTCTGTGTATCTAAACTATTTCGGAAGGTTTATATGATTTACGAGTTCGGACTTGTGATATGGGTACTTTGACCACTTTAACTCTGCAGCGGGTCTTAGACTTGAATGAAATTGATAAAATTCTAACACAAATGTGTTTCGTCAAAGAATGAAATAGCATTTCTGATTTTAGACATAAAACAGGAGATGACTATCATATACGCTTAACGCTTACCGTCAGATCGAATATTGAACTGATTTGTTAATATGTATATGTATGTTGTTTATCACGAATAAAATACTATTTCAACCAAGACATAAAACGCAAAAAAAAAAAAGCAGACGACAAAAATTACGTATGCAAAATTTCAAAAGAAAAATGTTTCGTCCAGGCTTTAAAATGTTGATGAATCAAAGATTATAGTGCAAAGAGTGTAGATTCAGATAAGGCGGCTCATTATGAGCCGCCTCATCTGGATCTACGCTGTTTGCATTTTATTTTATTTGGCGCTTCAAAGCTGTTTGCATTTTTTTTTATTTGGCGCTTCAAAGCTGTTTGCATTTTTTTTATTTGGCGCTTCAAAGCTGTTTGCATTTTTTTTTATTTGGCGCTTCAAAGCTGTTTGCATTTTTTTTTATTTGGCGCTTCAAAGCTGTTTGCATTTTTTTTATTTGGCGCTTCAAAGCTGTTTGCATTTTTTTTTATTTGGCGCTTCAAAGCTGTTTGCATTTTTTTTTATTTGGCGCTTCAAAGGTTAAAACTTTATACTGAAAACGATAATATTCTTTTTACAGAAAGAACGAGAAAGTGTTCAAAGAAGTATTCGACCACATGATGACTACGATTGTTGAAATTAGTAAAAGTCCAGTCGCCAGAAAACAAGGCGATCATGTATTTGCTGTTTTCAAGTATTTGTTTAACGAAATGAAGGACAATGTGGTAGGTTTTTCATTTTCCACGAAAAACAGCGCTTAAGAGTATAGGCCGTTTGCTGTCTATAAAACAGGTCATTTTGCAGATTTTCTCATTTATTACTGGTGATAAAATTGATTTTTTATCTGCACTGGTATTGTCAAACTAATACATAACTGGAAACTGACTTTCAGAATTTTATCTTGTCAATTTTTTGCTTTTGTCTATTAAATCCTTTACAAAAAATTACAAATTTGACAGCTTAAGTAAGGGGGAGTACAATAATTTAATGTAATAGCTATAAGCAATGCCCATATATGCATTACAAACAAGAAATGTTTCTATAGATAAATTAATCCTATTCATCACCAATCAATTTTCATCCCAACCAATAAATAAATAAACTTCATTTTTACTCAGATGAAAAGATTAACAGGTATACAGGTGACATTGAGTAACTCTGTACAATTAACTAACAATTGACATAGGTAAATACTGACCATTCAAAGGCTGTTACATAAATAAAATTACTCCCCTGTAAAATACAGTTAAAATATCCTCTGAAAATGGGCAGTTTTCAAAAGAAACTTTTTAGTTTCAAAGTATAATTTTGAGGAAAATTATAGATTAGTTATGTATAAGATAGACATTAAAGATGCGCTTTACTTCACAGTGATTGCTGTGGTAGTTTTAGAGATATTTAGCAAAATGACCTGTTTTATAGACAGCAAACGGCCTATACATTCAACCCTAAAAGACTCTGATTAGACACGAGTGTCATCGAGGTGCATCAGCATGCCCGTCAAGCTTTCCCCACATTTTTTCTAGGAGGACCACTTTCCTGTTTTGATTCGTTGGATGACGAAACGAAAACATCTGCTCCTAGACTAGCAATTTTGACGGCTAAAGACGAAACGAAAATGACAGAGTCGCTAAATTTTCCTTATCGAAGTAAAAAAAATGCCAGAATAATTCATTAAACGTGTAGGACAGCAGATAAACATAGATAGAATCGGACAATTTTGCGTAGTATAGTGCAGTGTACACAGCAACTGAAAACTGCAAAATTACTGTCTTACCATTTTTTTCTTTAACTATATCGTAAAGCAAAGTTATGTTTCTTTTATTTAATAGGCGACAACATCGGCGATAGTGAAAAGCTGTGTTAATATGATACTCGGAGTTACCGCCCATGGTGGAAAATCACGATTTGTGGAGAAAGTTGCAGACAAGGCTATGAAAGATGTTCTCTGCGTTGCTCCGGAGCTGTAAGTAAAGGACCAATCGAGCACCGCTCGGCCAAATCACGTGTACAGATTAGAAAATTACCTGGAGATATTAACACGACATTCGAAGTCAAAATAGATGTATTATAGTTAGTTTTCAATTTAATCTGAAAATCATTCTTTAAGTTACGTATGTCGAAAAAATATCCTGGTGTTCAATATCTCACAACCTTTAATGTTTATTTCAAAAAACATCAGAACACCTACGAAATTTTGTAACATTTTTAATTTCTGAAACCGCGAGATATGGAGTAATGTCGTGTATTGTCGACCCAAGGCAATTATCGACCTCTTATTTATTTTAATTGATGTAATCTTAATTCCAATTAATTCAGAGAACTGACAGCAGTTGTACGTAAACTGCGTCATATCACAGGCGCTTGAAGTTTTATGCTCGATGCTGCCGCTAAACATCCAGGTATGAGCCATTTTTAAGAAATGGGCAGGTGTGCAAGCATATGTTCGGCTTCCTACTCTGTCCAATCACCAAACAACAAAATCGCCAATCAGACCGTGCGGATTCGCAAGCTAACCTGCATTTTTGTTGTTCGGAAAGTCAGTACATGTATGCCTCAGTCAACAAATGAAAATTTTACGCCAACGCTATTGCGTAGTTTTGACGTTGTTGATACGAACGTCATGACGTCATTTTCATTATGTTTGTTTCAAGTTTTCACTCGTAAGAAACGTTTTGACCGAAATTAGGACAAACAAAATATTGTAAATACATGGAAACAGTGATTCAACGACATTGGCCGTATCTAGAAAAGTAATTGAATGATTTCACTGATGTGTGAATTTCAAAGCGTACAAGCACATGCTCAACTTTGGCGCAGCAGTAAACCGGAAACTGGACACCGTAATGGCGACGGTATTTTGTGTCAAATTTTGAATTCAGGATTACAGCACCACAGAGACCATAACTGAACAAATTTATCATGTTTATAGATACATTTTGAAACGATGTTTACAGGTAAGAAGTTTGATTTTCTTTGGGTGCTTGTAACTGGCAGTTTTAGCAGTCCAAAAAATCGAGGCATTTTGCTTGCATACCTGGCCATTTCTTACCTATAGACTGCGTCAAGTTCAAAGGGTTTTGGGGGATTTTTTATGAGCATAGAACTTCAAGCGCCTGTGGTCATATTATCGCCATAATATCTTACCGTCAAATTGTAATTCTCACTCAAAAGACATTTTTGGGCGAAGAAAAACTTGATGGTCCAGTCACCTCTTCCCCAGTTTTTAGCTGCTACGAACATTGTTAATGATAGATATACCACTTATACCACGACCATTCGACGTATAACAACATCCCTACCAAAATATCATTTTAAACTTTGATCCAGTAAGGCCGTGATTTGTTTCAGCGGGAATCTGCTAGTCTCCGAGCACTGATGATGACATCACGTGAGGGGTCGATAATAACAGAATGAAATATAGAATTCTGCACTTATCGACACCATTCTACCACACTCCTCCCGATCATGTTTAACTTAATAAATAAGTCCATGAAATTACTATGCACCATATATAAAGTGATTTTGGATATATGTGCCTCATAGTTCTCGTGTTGATAACTTTTAGTACTGAACTTTTCAATACCCTGAAGATGCTAACTCTATCTATACTCACAATAAAATAATTCATATTTTATATGACTTGGCAGAGCGTCATCATCTTATTCTTGTTTTAGATATAATAAGAAATATCTGTGATAATGTATTGATATTTAATAGTGCAAAAACGATAGTATGACTATGTACGATACGACTTTTTAATTTAGCATTAAGATAATCTATACTGGAGTCTTTCCACATATATTACTATTTATATCCGTATTACTGCAGTATTTTGCTTCTAGTGGTTTGCAAAATACAAAAGATTAATCGAGTTTTAAATCAGTTTCATATTATACGAAATGAATACTTTATCATATGAAAATATACATATTTGAATAAAGATTAATAAATTCACAAAAGTCAACTGACTTTCTTCTGAATCCTATTTGTATAATGTACTTACATATGCAGCTTATAAATCTTGCTTTGCATGTACTTATACAATGGAATTAAGTTTAAACCAAGATATTCTGATGCTGTGAGTTTGTCTTTGGTATCAACTGGTTTCAAAAAAGTTCTGTAGCACGGCCACTTTGATTAGTGTTCATCCTTTTTAACAAAATATTTAAGGGGTCGGTAATAGCCTATGTGGGTCGATAATTGCAGAGTGCACAACCGTCCTTCCAGAATTGATAGCTCTCGTAACCATTATGTTAAACTGCGTCTGATTGATTGAAAATAACCACTGAAAATTGTTATAAGTAGCGTGGCATTGTTGTAGGGACTTACAACGTTTGTAATTGTTGCAGCTTAATTTTATTCTTAAAGGGTCGATAATACCCGACATTACTCTAAACGAGACTGTTTCAATATGTGTGATTAATTTAGGTCTTCTGAAGATGTGAAGTTGATTTTGAGCATGATCACTGTGTTTCTACAATCTGGACGGAAAAGGCTAGTGGTTAGAGCAAAGGACGCACTTGAAAATATGAAAGACACGGGCGTTCTGGATTGGAAGGTACAAATTAACTGACATGCACGTAAGCTTGGAAATCTTCTAAGGAAAGCCTCTAATTTCTTACTTAACTAACCTCTTTTGTTAAACTGAAAGTGAATGAACCCATCTCGTTTGTTTTTCAGCCATTTGTATGAAGGAAACAATTTTAGTCTCTTCTCGTTTACTTTCCTGGGGCCGTATTCATAAAACGACTTAAGTGGTTGCTATGCTGTTGCTAAGGCTAAATTTCTTTGAAGGAGATTTCCTACAACTACGAAATTTGGTCTGAAGGAACAGTCTTTGTAAGACTGTTCCTCCAGAGCAAATTTCATAGTTGTAGGGAATCTCCTTCAAAGAAATTTAGCCTTAGCAACAGCATAGCAACGACTTAAGTCGTTTTATGAATACGGCCCCTGCTCACTTACTTAGCCTTAAATTTAAAAAAACTCTATTCGAAGCCATATGTTCTTATTACCGAATTAATCCTAATAAACACCCCTGCTCTAATAAACGCCCTTTGCTTCATTTCCGAAAATAATGTAAAATTAACTTGCATAAATTCCTGTTCGCTTCTATGTATGAGGTAGCATCTTGAAATTAGGTCTGCTCTAAAAGGAAAGAGTTTGCTCCTGCAGGAGCAAATTCCTTCAATTAAGAGTTGACCCCTAGTTCTACCGAGAAGAGGACGGGAAATTGATAGAGCACTATCCTCTGAAAGTAGATCCTTTCACCGTAGTACTGTTTATTGGAGGTATTTTGGCAGTGGCTGAATTACTACTATATAGGCTCTAAATAACGCCCCACTTTCGTAAAATGCAACGCTGCCGAGGCGTTTAATAAGGTTAATTAATCGGACTAATACGGTATATTTATTTTCTTATAGTCTCACATTGAAGAGGCCAAGAAGTTTTTAGAGGTGGTTGGTGAGATACCAAAATCAAAGTTACAGAATGATAAATTTAGTGAAGTGCTAGATACCGTCGTTGTCTACTGCGCATTCTCAAAAGTTCTTCTCATCCAGCTGAAGTAAGCATATGCTTGGATACAGTACCAAACTTGAAAATATTTCAGTCTGCAAACAACACACTCAAGGAGCCGCCTCATCTCGATCTAAATGATTTGCCCTCTCATTATGGTATAACTTTGACTTCTCAAAATGATTTTACCTTAGACTGAACATTGCTTTTAAACTTTCGCAGACGTTAATTTTGTCGTCTGGTGAGCAAATACAGAAAAAATGGCAAAGATGTTTTTGCATACATGGTAATGGTATTTCATCAGGAGGATACGGCATCAGAACCATAATGACGGCATCCCTGAAAGCCTTGTATCAAATCTGCAATTACGTGTAGGGTCGAGTCGGGTAACTTCGGACAGCGGGTAAATTCGGACATACCATTGCAAACAGTAAAAGTCCAGATAAGACGGCTCATGATGAGCCGTCTGATCAGGATTTTCACTGTTTGCCCAGCTAATTTTGTTTTAATTCCAAACAACTTACATGAAAAGGAAACAATGTGACTGTCCGAATTTACCTGCTGTCCGAATTTACCTGACTTGACACTACCTTTCACATTTTTTAACCAATTTGATAATATTTGGGCTAAGTTTCTCAGCTAACATAAAACTTTGAACTATTATTAACTACGTGTAACTTTTTCATTAATAAACTTTATTTATCATTCTTTTTTTTTGTTTCTAGGAGAGGCAAAGTCCTGTCACAACTCCAGCCTACCATCCTGTCATTCTTTATTAACTGTCTGTCAGTAGCTACACCACTAAAAAGCGAGATTGCTGATATTGTTTCAAGTGGAGGACTTCTGAATATTTCACCTGTAAGTTTTAATGGCAGAATATGTTGCCTTGTAACTACATCAAGAAAATGTGCGCATCCTCTTTTTAGCACTTTTGCACTTTTTGACAAATCAGATACATGTATATATCTCCGTAACAGATGCAGTGAAAAGGTCATGCATACGTTTAAGAACTTTACAATACTGGAATACTTGGTTGTGCTGGCAAGTAGTATTCTTTCTTTTTGCGTTTATTATAAAGGTACTACTTCAAGAAAATGACGTTTGACATGCTTTAGAGGCGTTTTCATTTACATTCACCTTTTGTTATTAACGTTATTATTATTATTATTATTATTATTATTATTATTATTATGTAGAAAGACAAGAACAGCAAACTGATGGTTCTTCAGAAATTAGAAAGTCTTCTCAAGAACAAGAAGTTACCATGGAGTCATCCAGATTTGATTGCGGCAGCATTCAACATGCTTCAGACTGTTATTGAATCATATGATGGGTAAGGCATTCTTATATCAGCTTGAGGCTGATTGAACTAGAAGCAGCTATGCCATTTTCGTTTGCCTCACTCCACACTTACAGAAAGTATTTGCTTCTCCAGCTCATCTGCCTCATACCTAGATTGTTATATTTGTTTTGACAATAGAAAGCTTGTTCCTAGAATTTATGGCAAGAGGGACGACTTCAATTTTCCCATACTCATCACTTTCCACAGCGATCTGTCGCATTTCTCGCGGGGTTTAAGGGTGCAATTTCATTGGATAAGATTGGCTGCTATTCGCTCAATCGCCGTCCGCCATCTTTGTCCCAATTTGGATTATACCCAGGAGCGGCTATAGTGTAGTGGATAACATTCCGGACTACCAATCAAGGGGTCGCAAGATCGATCCCCCGCTTCTCCGGTCTTTCGGATAAGACTTTAAACCGAGTTCCCGTCTCCATATGACCTCGTTATTGGTGGGACGTTAAACCCGAGTGCACTCACTCACTTGATTATACCCATAAGTCCATGAGCTTTCGTTCACATCTCACAAGAATCCAGTAAACCTCTTGTAACAGTTATAGACATTTTATCGAAATGATCTGAATGTAATGTACCCTAGTCCGATTAGATATTGGAATACACGTAAACCTAAAACCATTAATTTTCCATTTGGAACAAATGGAAAATTAATGTTTTTACGGTGTCTCAATTCTTGAGCACTTTAGGGTATATTTTTAGGAATGGAAAAGATGTCTCACCGGAAGAGAACGAATTATTCATCTCAATTTTCAAAATTGCTGGAGAAGGAAATGACGTCAGCGAACAGTTCTATGAAGAGGATGAGACAACTTTGAGTATCTATGGCAACATATATCAACATATCCTGTTGCAGTATGTTAACCTGGTAGGCAATGTTTATATTGTTCAAGGTTTGTTCTGAAAAACAATGAGGAAACGGTTCATCTGATAGGTGGGTAACCTAAATAATCTCAATAATCTGAAGATAGTGTACCTTTCCTATCGGGCACACAACTTTAAAATGACGTCGTGTCGATCTTGTTGCGACGGCATATTGACGCCTGGTGGGTTTAGATCAAAGAGAACAAAAAATGTCCAGCAGTATTTGTGACAGCTGACTTAGTTTGATTCAATTTACCCATGAGAAAAGGGTATCGTTTCTAAGTTGAATCATCTTTGTTCGCGTGCCTTTGTGAACGTCCAAATGCAAGTCCTTGTTAGCGTCCTCGTGCAGATTTGACAGGAAGCGATGAAAAGTAAACGCGCCATGCTAGTCATACAGCCAGATATACACTTTCAGAGCAATCAAAACCATAATTCTGAAGTAAACGCCGTATTTGACTGGATTTTGAACTCGTCTAATAATCTATATTCTTTACCTTTACCTTAAACCCTATTAAACATTTCAGTTACCATAGTAACCAGAGTTCTAAACCAATGTTCACAACGAAACCTGTAAATGGTAGTCCATTTTCTGCTTGTTCTATTGTCTTTGTGAAGCAAACAATATGAAACGCAGTATATGGAAGTATTCTCTAGAATAGTACAGGATCAGTCTACTTTGTTATTATATTCAATATCATTGTAGCACCAGCAGACGTCAACGTTGGAATGCCTAGCTCCAGTCATCCCCGATATTCTCAAATGGGCAAAATTGTCATTGAAAGAGAAATGGCCCTATATCGGCAACGGCCTATTTACCATTCTTAATGTCATCGGAACATCAGCACCCACCAGCATGCAAGATAGTTTACCTAAAGTTTTGGACTTGATGTTGACCTCAGACAGAGCAGGGGAAATAGTTTGTAAGATACTGTTGACTCTTGTTCTCTCAAGCACAGATATCTCAAAGTACCCTCTTATATGAAAGAAAAAATCGATCAGGCACATTTTCTTTCATTTTGGCTCAACTCCGGATATCTCAAACAACTGGTATCTCAAAGTAAATTTTCTGGAACCAGAAAATTTACCTTGAGATATCAGTAGTTCAGATGAGCTTCGACTTTGAGATATCCAGAGTCGACTGTATTTCTTTCTCTGACTTTGAAATGCACTTAGAAACTTGTGAGTATATAGAAAAAAATTCTCTATGAGCATGTCATCTGTAAAAGAACAGGGCCCAGACTAATAAAGTTTGTCAGATAGTCAGTGGCTTGAAATAACGCTTGAAACAATGTTTTTCAATTCTAAAGGTAAATTGTTTATAGTTGCGATTTCTAGAGCAACACAAGCATTTATTATGACAGTTTACATTGCATTTCATCCACGAACGGCTTTTGTTAATGAAATGGCCAAGAGTGTTAGAATCTGTTTATTAGGCTTTATATTTTTCTATGCTAAAACGAACACCTGACAGTGTCATCAAGAAATAACATAACGTTGTCGCAGGTGTTGTCTTAATGTTTAGCAATATATAATGAGCAGTTGTAATATTTGATCGCATAATTTATGAAATGACATTATGATTCTAATTACAACATTCGCTTTATGATCTGATTAATATACTGAAATATAAATGAATTTTATTTCAATACAATAAATAAACCTGTCTTGTGTTTGCTAATTGGGTTGTGCGAGGTTTTATAATTCAATGACAACGCCTACATAAACTTAAGGTACATGCATACGCATTAAGATTGGAAGTAGATGTGGCATATATGTTTCATATGTTATTGACTGTGGAGCAAATGGCGTAAACAAATGTAAAAAAGCAAAATATTGATAATGTATGAATAATCCGAATTTCTTTTCTAGCTCTTGTTCAACAGTTATACCCTCTCAACCCAAAAGCACTGCATAGTAAACTTCAGGCTATGTTTGATCGTTTTGACAACTTGAAAGAACAGCAACGTGCCATATATGTCAATATATTTCATACAGTGGCTCAAGCTCATCCAGAGGTATCGAATGTTAGTCTTTGCTCGTATATTTCAATTTGAAGGGTAGGCGCGTTTTTCACATCAAACGCTTATACATGTTAATGAAAAATACACTGGAAAAAATATGTTGATAATATCATTCATACATGTATTTTGGTTTCGGTTTGAGAAGAGTTATTTACAAATTTCGAAACTTCTGAAAGAACGTCCGAGCTCTAGAATCAGACTAAATCTGTAGCCACGTGTTTACAATAGCTCATTAAATTTGATATTCAGTCATATTAGACATTGCAGCTCTGGTACAGCTAGCTCTTTACCTGATTGTATATGCGCACAAATGTTAAAATGTCATCTAGTTCCCCAGTTTAACAGAATGAAGTAGGATTTTTACGCCCCTTTATAAGTGTAATGTTTATGGACTAATAAACAAGAATAAGATGTTGTTTTACGCTCTCATTTAGATAGTTTGGACCGTTCTTAATGCATTTATATGGTAAATTTTCTGTTTGGTACCAAATAAGCTGATTAGGTAATGTTCTATCTTGCTCACCACAGGTTTTCACCAAAGATATGATAACAAAACTATTTGCTGTGTACAAGAGAGCCAGCCAAGGGGAGAAATCATTGATTCTGTTTATCATCAAGTTCATCGCGGAGAAAAAGCCATCAATGCTCGCAGACTTTCTACCACAGCTGTGTGATGATAAGATGTTCAAACCTGATTCGATGAACCTAAGAAGTGGAATCATTGCTTGTATCGGTGGTATTAATGCGGTAAGAGCACCTTTTTGATTTGGCACACTTTAGCATTCTTATAAAAATGATGGTTTGTTCGTGTGCCAGTTGTTGCAATTGTGCTTGTTTACGTGTTTGTGATTTTTTCTTTTAGTGCTGTTAGGGATGGATGTGCCTTTGTGATTGTGGTCTGTACCGTATAACATCTACTCTGTTTGTTGATGTTGTTTCAGCTGATCAATGGTTTGGTATGCAATAATCGGTTAAATTGTATGTTTTACTTTCAGACTTTAGGACAACAGGCTGTTGATTACCTGATGAAATTTGCAGACCACGCTGATCCTGCAGTCTCCCAGACTGTGATGGTTACAGCTAGTAACATAGTGAGAGACCACATTCACTACATGCAGAAATACAAGGCAAAACTGGAGAAAATAGAGAGGACTTCAACAATACCACAAGTCAGAGATATAGCACATGAAATGATTCTCAAGCTTGAGGGAAAAAGGTTTGTCGTCAGAACATTTAAGCTTTAGTAACTATGGCCTGAAGTTTTAATGATTGTATCTTTTTACAAGTCTTTTAAACCGTTTGTCAAAGCAGATTAAATTTATGCTTACAACAGCTAAACATTGAATGAAAATGAGTAACCTTTATGAAAACAGATGTTTTGCACTTGTTAGTAATTTTGGTCTTAATTGCCTAGTCCGAGTTCCTTTTCTATTGGAAAATGTGCATGCTGTAATGTAATAGCTTTCCGTAATATTACTGGACTAAATTAGTGTGTGTGTGTGTATGTTTTTGCGAGAAAACATCAGCAATGAATCATAACCTTCCGTAATGATTCCTGAAGTCAGTCGGAATTCTGGTAGTATCCGAACAGAAACGAATGCCGGGGAAATCACTTAAAGAAGTTTTCAAGAAACTTCATGCGTGTTTAAGTGGCGCTGGAAACAAACACATTGCTAAATCCTAACAATAACTGTTCTATTTGTTTTAGTGTGGAGAATATTGCAGATGATTTACAACAACAACAAGAGGATATTGCTGACCTAGATGTGAAGGTCGACGCTACCATAGGAACGGTCATCACCATTGGTGGTAAGGTGGTTGAACATGAAAAGGAGATTGGAGAGTTAGGAGAGGGACTTATAAAGGTCGAAAAAAGAGTTGATGATGTGGAAGAAGATTTGGGCGATACAAAGATCAAAGTGGAAGAAATCGACAACAAGGTAGGTATACATACTTTTATTAAGATGTTCCTCAGGCTGAAAAGTTTACTTGTATAGATCTAATTCATATTGTCAGCTAAAACGTAATTTGCTAGTAAAATATATAAATGAGCCGCGACACGACAAAACCAACAATGTGGTTGTGCGCCCATCGCAGACTCAGATCAGCCTGGGCATCCGCCCAGTCTGATCAGAGTCTTCGCTGTCCGCATGGCGGTAGCTTAGACCCTTAGCTACTCTTTAAGCACTGAACGAAGAATCTGGTCAAACTGGACGGATTCCAAGGGTGATTTGAGTCTGCGCTGGGCGCACAACCACTTTGTTGGTTTTCTCGTGTCGCGGCTCAAATTTGCTTTATAATCTTATTTGCTCGTTTATGAAAACAGCTCGCTTGGTAGCAGAAGTATTAGAACCGAACAACCAACTAAATGTTTTGTACCACTTCAGAAACTGAGGGTGAGGTTGGGCCTGTAAAATCGATTTAAGCCCCCAGTAATTCATTACTGACCGTTCCAAGGCGGTAGTTCTGTTGTGGTTCTCTGTTGCCTGTTGTTGGTGTCAGAGTTTCTGTGATGTTTTACCTTATGTATGTTCTTATTATTTTTGGTTCGGTTTGGGTTGCTGAGTGGCCACCTTTCGGGAACAAGATGCTCACTCGGTTGGCCATATGTTCTCTGTATCTTGATTATTTGTAATCTTAGTTGTTTCCAACTATGGTTTGAGGGCTGGATTTGGATTTTGATTGTTTCAGTTCCTGGTCTTTGCATACTTTTTACTTTTAGTCATATAAGTAAGGACAGGTAAATGATTATTTCCCAGCCCTGTGTGTTCTTGTTTCTTTTGCATCTTTTAACACAGTTTAACTCTCTTTCCTAATTAGAACAGTTCGTTGCCAAACTATTTTCAAGTCAGCGTTTAGAAACACCATTTTTCATTGCAGCTTCTAAAATAACATATCAGCTTTCTTCAGCCAGATTTCTTTTCTTAAAATATGACAGATGTTGAGCCTAAAGTGAATTTTAATGTGCAGATTTCCTTAAAAGAGCCTTACATTACTGAACTGATCTGAATTGGCGTCGATGCGATGTAATGGCGTCGTGTTAGTTAGTACGACGTTATGTACCTGCTGGAAGTTGGTGGTTTCATGACTACTGATATCACTATAATTGATAACTTCATACATGCTTTACAGACTATGTCTAACGCCCCTAAATGGTCGAGAGATTTAACCAAACTTATGAATCCAAATGCTAAGAATGACTGGAGACTTCTAGCTAGTCGTCTAGGCTATAGCAACGATGACATACGTGGCTGGGCCACACAACATGATCCCTGTATGGCGTTACTGAGTGAGTGGTATGCCACTCATAAAACTAGTGAGGCCTCCTTTGGGGTTCTGACTGCACTTACTGAGATGAACAGAATGGATGGAGTTGTTATAGTTGAAAATGCAATGAAAGCGGCAGGTAAATATTTTTTCTCATTTGTTCAAAATTAAATGTTTTAATTTTGTTGTGTAATTATTGTGGCTTAAATGAAACGCCCTTCGTCTATATTTAGTTTAAGTATTTGTACTTCGTTGAAACTAATTTGTAAATTCATTACTTAGAGTGCATGAGAGTGCTGTTTAAGGCCCGACTTATCAATTTACAAAAAAAAAGCAAAGCTATCGACTATCATTTGGTAATCACTATTTATGCAGATTGTCGCACAACAGTCTTCTGACCCTACATAATTTGGTAAGAATCAAGTGTAAGGAAGAAGTGAAACCTTGTTGTTAATAATTGTGTAACTGATACTTATTGTATATTAAGCAATTGATTATATTGGCTCTAGCTAACTTTGTTTCCAGAGGGTGTAGTAGAAGATGAAGAATTCGAGTACCCAAGTCCTCCACCAGTGTTTATAAGCTACCAATGGGGCTTTCAAAATGAGGTGAAACTTTTAAAACAGCATCTCAACATGGCGGGATATGAATGTTGGTTGGACGTGGGTCAGATGGGAGGAGGAGACAAACTGTTTGCAAAGATTGATAATGGAATAAGAGGGGCTAAAGTTGTCATTTGTTGTGTGACTGAGAAATATTCTAAGTCCCCTAACTGTAACAGAGAGGTAAGTTTTCTGTTATACTCCGAAACTTTAGCATAATTTTAAGATAAATGTACCAAGATCAAATGGAATCATAATACTTTAGTTCCGATTTTCAGTATTAAGATAAATGCATTTTTTTTCATCAACACCAATGCTTACGCATTGCAAGAACAGCAATTTTAAATTGATTTGCGCGAGCACTGCACAAAGAGAGCACAGAAATGGATGCCCTCGAAATTCACGTTTTCGAGAGAAAATAATGCTTCGTTTTAATGGTTGTAAAAGCAGTTATTTCGTATTCGCCAAAAACATTTAGCATTACTAAATGTTAAATTGGTGAAAAAGAAAAGTCACTCACAGCGCATTGTAAGATTTTTTCTTCCACAATCGTGTTTTTGACATGCACGTCCGCGTTTGCCCTGTGCATTTGTTACTCATATTTAAATCAAACTTGCTTAATCCACGATGACGAATCATTGATGTAGATGATAGAATACATTAACTTCCACAGAAGATAAGAATTCAATTATTTATTATCTCTAATAATCTTCTTATTTTTGATTTCAAATTATGCTAAACTTTTGGCGAGGAGTATATTTTTCTCTTGCCAGAGTTATGTAGCGTCATGTGTTTCTCTTGTTCTTGTTGTAATTTCTTTCAAATGAATACTATTATACAAAAATCAGAAGATCTCCTGTTATACAACGAAAGCTGAGACAAACAAACACTAATATCTAAATTGAATGGGAAAAGTTTAAAGTTGCAGTATTTCACTATGAACCTTAATAAGATTGCAATGAAATAGGTCCTACATATAAAATTTCAAATTAAACCATGTATTATAATATGTAAAACAAGGAGTAATACCGAACTAAGATATAATGTAAATGAACAGGTTTTCTCAGACAAGTACATGATGATAGCCCAACATGAACAAGTCACACACGAGCACACAATCCTCAAGTTGTACCAAACAATACACTTAAGGCAGGAGGGCAACATTCTGTTTTATTTCTGAATTAGAACATTTCTACAAAGTTTTAGACCAGAAATATTGTCATGACAAACGTACCGTTTCACAAATGTACGGAGAAACCCGAGGTCAGCCGGCAAATGTATGTAGTCAGTCTGCAAAGAGTCATCCCTATTCACATCAATTCGCATTATAAAAATGTAAACTTCACCTACTGCGCTATGCCTGTTACTTGTCCTTTGATAAAAGAAAAAAGAAAAAAGAATTCGAGAACCATCTAATTTTCGCACATATTCATTTTCTCTGCAGGTAAATTTGTCTGTAAACTTGAACAAACCGATCATACCGCTCCTCATGGAGAAGATGGAGTGGCCCCCGAAAGGTTCCATGGGGCCTATTTTCAGCGAGTACCTGTTTATACGGTTCTTCCAAAGAGGTGGAGAGGAGACAGATAAGAAGGATCAGAGATACTGGCCTATTCCGAAATTTCAGGAACTTCTTATGCAGCTGAATTTCTTTGTGGTACCTGACCAAAAGCTGGTTAAGAAAGGTCCGTTAATTTCATATTTACATATACTTTTATTCTGGCTTATTTGAGTATTTTTTTCCGAGCCGCGTCATGCCAGTGATTTTATTTGACAAGTTTTACCTCCTGTTATGGGAGTTATTCCCAATCGAAAAGTGGCCTAATTTTTCCCACTTTTGGGCATATTTCCTCAAAAATAAAAAAAAACTTTCTGAATTTTTTTCTGATTATAAAGGGACGTTTACCTTCCCAATATCTTAGACAAATAAAGAGGACTTAACGTATTTGCAAACAGTCACGACTCAAACCAATCTATGAACCCTTGCAGTCTAACTAAAGCATTTATTTTCTTTCTGTAGGTTTCTTAGGGTCCGTATTTGAAGTGTGCATGCGCAGACTAGTCTGAGTCTTTGCTGTTCGCGCATGCGTTATCCCTCTTTGCGAAGCATGTCCCTTCTTCAAATGGTTGCGTTCAAAAGAATCTGAATCTTTGAAAATATTGAAATTTATGCATTTTATTAAGCCTAGACTCATCACACATGCCCGCTGATTTCTGTTATAAATTTTAAAACCATCATTCCAGTGCGATTTTGCAAGCAGCTCGTAATTACAATTAGGTTAGAATGGTTCGATGGAGTTTTCTGCACTCTGTTTCTCATACCGAACAGCTACAGGTTGAGAATATTTCTGCAAAAATAGTGAACTGACCATGTCATTTGCCCTTTAAACATTCTGATTGTCCAGTTTTAATTTCACTCAGAATATGCCAAGTGGTGGGCCCCGATGGTCGAGGACATTGTTATTGATAAAGACAAGGGGAAGAAACAAACGAACTCTCAGAAAGCACAGAAAGATGATTCTCAGGTAATCTTACAGTTTTAGATGATTGAAAAGCACCATTAATAGCTGTGCAGTGCATTCTAAACCCTACAGCCAAAATAATCAGTGGGTCTTGTTGTTACGAAATGGATCCGATCGTCGACTATGTCGTCAAAATTATTTTAATCCTTTCAATCAGTAAGGCTACAGATTTTAGGGTAACTGTGGTAATAAAACATTTACGGAAATTGTGGCTACGTTATGCATGGGTTGTTTGTGAATACCTCTCGTGGACAGCGTATTGCATGATTTTAAGGTGAATACCTGCACGAGTCTTTTGATTGTGGACAGCGTGTTGCATGATTTTAATGTGAGTACTTGCACGCTTATATTCGAGTCCCATGATTTAAATGTGAGACGCATACTATTTATACGCCTATCTTTTATTGAAAAGTTAGACGTGGCTGTTTAATTCTTATACTGAGGATGTTATATTGTTGTGTGCCCAGATTCTGAGTTTAGACCAGAACGGTAAGATTTTATTATATTTATTTTAGAATTGTTTGGCTAAGAATGAAAAATGTGACTTCTGATTGATATGGTATGACTATATGTGTCGACCGATTTGATTTTGTTGGCAGTGATCAGGCTGCGCATATGTCGACCAATTTTGTTTATACTGACCATGCTGCGCATGGTATTTGTATATTAGGAAGTTTTGTAAATTACGGAAATAGTTTATATCACTGATGTTGGTTGCAATGGTGTGCGTCTATTTGACGTCCAGTGACGTCAGTTGTATTCATGTTATTCATGTGACGTCAGTTGCATTCATGTTATTCATGTGACGTCAGTTGCATTCATGTTATTGCGACGTCAGCACTTTTTATATTAGTTTCACGTATACGTGGCCTATAGAAGTAGATTGATTTGTAATGGGACTAATTTATATACTCGTGACGTCAATTGACGCCATAGCATGCACCGCATTAAGGGTTTTTTCCATAAGTTATAATGGTAGCATTTGGTCATCATGCGTTTGATTTGCCTTCATTAGACGGCGTCATATGGTATAACATCATTGATGTCATGATGTCAGATCAAACGTTATGATCCCAAATGTGTGAAAAACGCTTATTCAGCTATTTTATTCTATGGCAAATGGTATTACGCTTAGTTTAGAGAAATGAATTAATACATATGGGAGTACGATTTTGGTCAATCAATTTAATGTAAATAGGTCATTGTTTAGATTATTCATGTGGGGTATGTCATGGTAATGCCTGTTGACGTCAGTATACTTCTTGACAATGTTTGACGTCAGATCCTTCGACGCACATGCGTGGTAGGATCTACGTTTCTTCATTGGCAGAAGTGGTAAGCACAATTTTGGCTTTACACCGTGAGCGCGAGTTGTGTCTAGTGACACGGCTGGCGTGTGCACGTTATGCTCGGCATTCGCCGAGGGCGTTGTATGGTATTTCCAAGACAGGCCCAAGTCTTACGTATTGTTATTATGTAGTTACAATGTATTAAGTGTAAGTTCGTTATTTTTAGGCACATCAAGTCCGGCAGTCAGCTGTTAGGGCTTAGAGCCACGTCTCACCTGGAGATTCGATATACGTCTCCAGGTTAATACCAACCCGGGTAGAGGCAGTTACAACGCCGTTTGTGCATGGTTCCTAAGCAGAGGCGGGAAGCACAAAATGTAGGCGGAAGTGGTTAGCACAGTTTTGCCAGATTCTGTGATAAGATCTGAAGGTCACATCAAGTGTGGGACAGTGTTCGTTCACTAAGGCGTGTTAATATATATAGACTGGTCCCTGGTACGATCCAGGGAGCGACCAGTATATAATCGTGCACGTGTTTATATAAGTTGGTGTTCCTCATGATATATGGACTGGCCCATGACATGATCCAGGGAACGACGAATTGAAGTCTACCAACATAAGGCCTTGTTTTTTTGTATGAGCTCAAACTAACTTTTTTTGTCCTTTGTGTTTTCCTTTAGTTCATGGCGCTGAGCCGAGTACGGTGTTGACGTCAGACGGTAATCTATTTGCGTATTGCACGCAAATCGATTACAGATTTGAAACAGACACCTTACTTGGGCCAGCGACATGAACTAATATGTGTTGTATATTATTGTAATTGTGACAGTTGTAAATTGTATTGTTGTATATAGAATTTACATTATATATAAACTTCAAAACTTCTAACGTTGTTAGAGTTTCCTTGTTAGTGTAATACACTGGTAGATAGCCCTTTAACCGGAAGTCACCCTCCGCCGTCCTGGCGACGCATAAGGCTCTACACCCGTGTCGACCGAGTGTAAAACCTTCAGCGTAACATGGTGTCATGAAGTAACGGGATTTGATTTCCGGTTAATATCTGCCAGTGTAACACATTGACAATATATACAGAATCTAGGCACAATTTTGTCAGTCATTTTTTTTTATTATTATTGACTTTCTGATTGTTCTTTTCTAAGGTGACGTAAGGCTGTGAATTTTAGGGGAGCAATTTTGCCACTAAATTCTTTGTAAATGTAACCTACACTCAATTAAGGTCAACTATCCTTATTCCCTGCGTGATGAAGTGCGATAGCCCATGCATTAATTTGTGATAAAATGTAACAGGTTGCATATCTGAGTGGGGAAACTGAGGTTATATAGACCTGAATTGTCTTGGCACGGATGATACATATTTAGTTTTAAGGTCCATTTGAGTACCTGGGCACTGCTGTTGCATGACAATCTGTTAGTTCATTAATTCAAACGTTTGTACGTTCTGTCGTAACCGTTACTGAGGTCCATTTTATGTCCTGATTTAGTAACGTAGGTTACTCGTAACGTTATATAATATCGTTACAATGAATTAAACCTAATAGCGGAATCTTAAGTTTGATTTACCGTTGGTATCCTTTAAGGTTTTGTAATGTAGGACGTACAGTTGTCGTGTCAGTGTTAATACGTTGCGTTACATACGTTACGTTTGTATATCCGATACGCTAGATCAAGTTGGGCGTAATTGTATTGTGGGTTATGTACGTCATCTAATTGTGTCATTTGAAACTGAAAAGTAATTCTCGGCAAAGTCAACGTCAGTTTATGACGTCATTTCCGGTCTGTTATGAACGTAACTTTGATAGCTACGTCTAGATCGCGAGTATACTAATTTATCAACGTTTTAGTTGGATTAGTTTGTTATTATTATTGTTAACGTTTTAGTTAACGTGTGTGACTATAAGTGAACGTCGGTTTGAGTTAAATTAACGTGAGCATTACGTTAAGCGTCATGAATCAGTTAGTTAAGACGGGAAGGGAGTTAGGTTATGAAGGGCAGGCATTGCAGGAATTTGTAAAGCAACAGCAAGAGACTGAGAGGGCAGAAAGGCACGCGGTAAGGGCACTTGATAAAGAAAAGATTGCGCAGGCCGAAAAAGACAGGGAAATTGAGTTAGCTGAAATTGCGCAGGCCGATAAAGACAGGGAAATTGAGTTAGCTAGGATCGCGCAGGCCGAAAAAGATCGGGAAATTGAATTGGCTAAGATTGCGGCGGATAGGGAAATCGAGATGGCGCGAATTGAAAGTATAGAGCGGCAAGCCGAGAAAGATAGGGAAGCTAAGTTGTCTCAAGTCGAAAGCGATGTGGAAGCGAAGTTGTCGAGCGAAGTTGAGTTAGAAAAGTTGAAGTATAGTTTTGAATTGCAGCAACGTGAGTTAAAGAATCAGATAGATTTGCAGAAGGTAACGTTTAGAGTTGAATTAGAAAAACAGAAGGCTGAAAAGCTAGCGCATGCGCGAGATCCCAAGTTACCGTATTTTGATGAAAGTAAGGACTAAATGGATAGTTATTTATCAAGGTTTGAGAAATACGCGACGGCGAATAAATGGGATAAAAACGTTTGGGCTGCATATTTAAGCGCATTACTTAAAGGTCGCGCGCTTGATGTCTATGATAGATTGTCTGTAGATGATGCAGCGGATTATGACAAGTTGAAAGATGCGTTGTTAAAGAATTTTGATATGACTGAACGCGGATTTAGGAAGAAATTTCGCTATGATAGGCCTGAAAAGTCCGAAACGTTTATTCAGTTTAGTAGTAGACTTAGGTCGTATCTTAATAAATGGTTAAAAATGGCGAAAGTAGACCAGTCTTACGAAGCTGTGTGCGATTTTTTCGCTAGAGATCAGTTTTTAGAATCCTGTAGTAAAGAACTATATGTTCATTTGAAACCGAAAACATTCACGAATCTAGGTGAGATGGCTAGGGAAGCAGATTTATTTGCAGAAGCACGTGGCGGTGTCTACGCTTGTGTAAATAAGGGGCAGCGTGATAGTAAGGGCGTAACTCAGAGTAGATCTGATAATAAGCCGAGTGCGAAGCCAGAGATAAAATGTAGTATTTGTGGTAAGGGACATTTAACATATAAATGTTTTAAGAATCCCGATAGGAAGCAAGCATATAGTGCGGAGGTAGGTGCAAGTGCAAGCGGGTATAGCGGAAGTAAGGGGAGTAGTTATGCACCGAAAGATGAGACACAAAGATCACAGAGTAAGAGCGATACTGTACAGACGAAGGGTAGTAATTCAGATCGTGGCCGTGGTCGGGGTTATTCCCGCGGACGTGGTCGGGGTGGCGGACATCAAATGAGCTTTTGTAAAACTACAATGAATAGGTCTCATGAAATTGAAGGTCTCTATAAGAGTAAGGAAGAAAGTCCACTAATCAATGATAACGTGGATAGGGAAGGTGTCTGTTACTTTTTAAGGTCGCGATTACCAACAGCGCAGGGTACGGTTAATGGTAAGACTGTTGTAGTTTTAAGGGACACAGGTTGTACTGGGTGTGTCGTTCGTAGAAACTTGGTTTCTAATGATCAGTTCCTTGGTAGAGAATCTGATGTAACTTTGATTGATGAATCTACCCAAAGGTATCCCTTAGCAATGGTTGACATAGATTGTCCATTTTTCACTGGAAAAACTGAGGCATTGTGCATGGAAGATACATTGTATGACCTGGTTATTGGAAATATTGACGGGTCAAAACTTCCCGATATGTCCCATTTTGCAATGGCGGCAGTGACTAGGTCACAAGCTAAGCAAGGTGAAGAGGTCTATAGGAAACTTAAAGTTCCTGATCAAATTATTGCTAGTGATAAGGAGGCATTGAAGCAGGCCCAAGTTGTTGACCCTAAATTGAATGGCATAAGGCAAAGAGTGGAATCTGGGAATGTGACTATTAGTCGTGGATTGAACCGAGGTGAAACTAAGTTTATCCGAAAGAAAGATTTATTGTATAGGCAGTTTACTAAGGGAAACAAGGTCACTTTGCAACTTATTATCCCTGAAGGTTTTCGTGAAAAGGTGTTAAGATTGGCGCACGAAACCTTGATGTCAGGTCATTTGGGCATAAAGAAAACTATGGATAGAGTGTTAACTGAGTTCTTTTGGCCTGGAGTTTGTGGTGATGTGGCAAGGTTTTGTAAATCTTGTGACATATGTCAAAGGACTATTCAAAAAGGTCGTGTCACTAAGGTACCGTTAGGAAAGTTGCCACAGATTGACACACCATTTAAACGAGTCGCGGTTGATATAGTTGGACCGATAGAACCTCGTTCTGACAGGAAATCCCGCTATATTTTAACAATGATAGATTATGCGACGAGATATCCCGAGGCGGTAGCGTTACCCGGCATTGAAACGGAACGCGTAGCCGAAGCGTTAGTTGAGATGTTCAGTAGATTAGGAATACCGAGTGAAATGCCAATCGAGCATGATAGTAAGATCACGATTGACGTCATGAGAGAGGTTAGTAGGTTGTTGTCGCTTCAAGATCTGACAACTATTCCTTATCAATCTACTGGTAAAGGACCCGTGGAGAAATTCCATGATTCATTGAAACAGATATTACGTGAAATGTGCGTAGAACGTCCGAATGACTGGGACAGGTATCTCCCAGCATTATTATTCGCAGTAAGGGAAGTTCCGCAAGAGTCGTTAGGTTTTTCCCCGTTTGAACTGTTGTATGGGCGTAATGTTAGGGGTCCTATGCAAATATTAAAGGAATTGTGGTCTGTAGAGGAAACTGACCAACGTGCGTTATTGACGTATCAGTACGTTATTGATCTAAAAGAACGTTTAGAGAGAACGTGTAAGTTAGCACAGGATATTGTCCGGAAAATGGACGTAAAGCAGAATGCTTATTATGATAAACGCGCGAGGTCGCGTAAGTTTGACGTCGGAGACAAAGTACTTTTGCTACTCCCGAATGAGTGCAATAAATTGTTACTTCAATGGAACGGGCCATATGAAGTTGTCGAAGTAGTCAATGTAATGAACTACAAGATTAACGTCAAGGGCGTCGTGAATACTTATCCTGCTAACATGATAAAGCAGTACGTTCAACGTCAAAAGAACGTGACGTCTGCGGTGGTTAACGCACCTGACAATGTTGCATCGGAGGATCACAGTGATCCGAATGTCCAAAGAGTTAATATTTGTACGTCAGAGGACGTATCCCAATATGACTTTATACGTGAAAACGTAAAGCCCGACGACGTAACGTCGACTCAGAAAGCAAACATGGAAGAACACGGTGGCGATAGTAGATTAGAGGCAGAGGCAACGGATCCTGTGGGATCTGTCGTGCGAAGTAGGTGTAACGTCAAAGACAGCGTTAATTTAACGTTTGATACACTTAAAGGTGGCGATTTCCACCTAGTGTTCGATCAGACTTACCCATACTTCCCCATTCCATTTGAGGCACGACAGGTACGACACAGAGAATTGATTGACTTTGGGATTAGGTAAATCCGTGGCCAAGATAATTTGGGGGCGGACTACCTTAGTAGATAGTTTGGCCACGTTGTGCATCGCACCGTTGTTGTGTATATAGCTAGTTTTCCAGTTTTGACATAGCCTACGATTCGATCGCATTTCGTACTATTTCAGAAAAGAAACATTGTTATGTTTTTTTCTCCCTAAGGGGAAACCTATGTTACGAAATGGATCCGATCGTCGACTATGTCGTCAAAATTATTTTAATCCTTTCAATCAGTAAGGCTACAGATTTTAGGGTAACTGTGGTAATAAAACATTTACGGAAATTGTGGCTACGTTATGCATGGGTTGTTTGTGAATACCTCTCGTGGACAGCGTATTGCATGATTTTAAGGTGAATACCTGCACGAGTCTTTTGATTGTGGACAGCGTGTTGCATGATTTTAATGTGAGTACTTGCACGCTTATATTCGAGTCCCATGATTTAAATGTGAGACGCATACTATTTATACGCCTATCTTTTATTGAAAAGTTAGACGTGGCTGTTTAATTCTTATACTGAGGATGTTATATTGTTGTGTGCCCAGATTCTGAGTTTAGACCAGAACGGTAAGATTTTATTATATTTATTTTAGAATTGTTTGGCTAAGAATGAAAAATGTGACTTCTGATTGATATGGTATGACTATATGTGTCGACCGATTTGATTTTGTTGGCAGTGATCAGGCTGCGCATATGTCGACCAATTTTGTTTATACTGACCATGCTGCGCATGGTATTTGTATATTAGGAAGTTTTGTAAATTACGGAAATAGTTTATATCACTGATGTTGGTTGCAATGGTGTGCGTCTATTTGACGTCCAGTGACGTCAGTTGTATTCATGTTATTCATGTGACGTCAGTTGCATTCATGTTATTCATGTGACGTCAGTTGCATTCATGTTATTGCGACGTCAGCACTTTTTATATTAGTTTCACGTATACGTGGCCTATAGAAGTAGATTGATTTGTAATGGGACTAATTTATATACTCGTGACGTCAATTGACGCCATAGCATGCACCGCATTAAGGGTTTTTTCCATAAGTTATAATGGTAGCATTTGGTCATCATGCGTTTGATTTGCCTTCATTAGACGGCGTCATATGGTATAACATCATTGATGTCATGATGTCAGATCAAACGTTATGATCCCAAATGTGTGAAAAACGCTTATTCAGCTATTTTATTCTATGGCAAATGGTATTACGCTTAGTTTAGAGAAATGAATTAACACATATGGGAGTTAGATTTTGGTCAATCAATTTAATGTAAATAGGTCATTGTTTAGATTATTCATGTTTTATGTGGGGTATGTCATGGTAATGCCTGTTGACGTCAGTATACTTCTTGACAATGTTTGACGTCAGATCCTTCGACGCACATGCGTGGTAGGATCTACGTTTCTTCATTGGCAGAAGTGGTAAGCACAATTTTGGCTTTACACCGTGAGCGCGAGTTGTGTCTAGTGACACGGCTGGCGTGTGCACGTTATGCTCGGCATTCGCCGAGGGCGTTGTATGGTATTTCCAAGACAGGCCCAAGTCTTACGTATTGTTATTATGTAGTTACAATGTATTAAGTGTAAGTTCGTTATTTTTAGGCACATCAAGTCCGGCAGTCAGCTGTTAGGGCTTAGAGCCACGTCTCACCTGGAGATTCGATATACGTCTCCAGGTTAATACCAACCCGGGTAGAGGCAGTTACAACGCCGTTTGTGCATGGTTCCTAAGCAGAGGCGGGAAGCACAAAATGTAGGCGGAAGTGGTTAGCACAGTTTTGCCAGATTCTGTGATAAGATCTGAAGGTCACATCAAGTGTGGGACAGTGTTCGTTCACTAAGGCGTGTTAATATATATAGACTGGTCCCTGGTACGATCCAGGGAGCGACCAGTATATAATCGTGCACGTGTTTATATAAGTTGGTGTTCCTCATGATATATGGACTGGCCCATGACATGATCCAGGGAACGACGAATTGAAGTCTACCAACATAAGGCCTTGTTTTTTTGTATGAGCTCAAACTAACGTTTTTTGTCCTTTGTGTTTTCCTTTAGTTCATGGCGCTGAGCCGAGTACGGTGTTGACGTCAGACGGTAATCTATTTGCGTATTGCACGCAAATCGATTACAGATTTGAAACAGACACCTTACTTGGGCCAGCGACATGAACTAATATGTGTTGTATATTATTGTAATTGTGACAGTTGTAAATTGTATTGTTGTATATAGAATTTACATTATATATAAACTTCAAAACTTCTAACGTTGTTAGAGTTTCCTTGTTAGTGTAATACACTGGTAGATAACCCTTTAACCGGAAGTCACCCTCCGCCGTCCTGGCGACGCATAAGGCTCTACACCCGTGTCGACCGAGTGTAAAACCTTCAGCGTAACACTTGTATAACTTAATTTACAGCACACAACACTATGAAAGTGCTCTGGACTTAGAACCTAGAAGTCGTTATTTTTGGATCTGCATTGAATAGTCATCCTTCCGTAGCTTGGTTGTGGCAAAGTAGATTCTCTTTTCACTGATAAAGTTTCACTACAAGGTAGCACTTGAACATCAGGAAATTATAAGTATGTTTGCAAATTCGTGTCAGAGTCTACATGTGGGTTAGCTCGCTGAATGTCATAATGATATGACATATTTCTCGAAACACCACCGTTCCACAAATTATTCATGTATGTTAGGTAAGTTTTCATCGATAATACAACTTTTCCGTTTATTAAGTAGATGATATAAATTAGCTTTTAAAGGAAAAAATCCCCTTTAGTAAGAGTATGCTGGGCTTATAGTTTGTCTTCTGTAAATGACGTGCTGTAAGTTTCATTTTTAATTACTGTTTAATTAATACCAAAAATATTATTTTTCTTCAGGCACTAAAGGACGGTGGCTCCCCAGTTGTGTTTCTGTCCTACCAGTGGGGAAAACAACCTCAAATAAAAGCCTTATATCAACGCCTTACATCATTGGGCTATACCGTCTGGATGGATATATACCAAATGGGTGGTGGAGACTCATTGTATGATAAAATTGACAGGGGTATGAGAGGTTGTAAAGCCGTGGTATCATGTGTCACACAAAAATATTCATTGTCAGCTAACTGTAGAAGGGAAATAAGCCTGGCTGACGCTCTGAAGAAACCCATTATTCCCCTGTTACTGGAGGAGATAAAATGGCCGCCAGATGGTCCGATGAGTATGGTATTTACAGAATTGTTATTTATTAATTTCTATCGAGACGAAAAAGCCCAAATGACATGGAAAGGTGATAAATTTGACGAACTTATGCGCAAGTTACATCAGGTTGTACCACAGTCAAATACTAAAAGTAGCAATCAATCGAAAGGGAAAACACCAGCAGTTGCATCAAATTCAAATAAAACAGCTGAAAATGGTAACGTGAAAGCAACCACTAGCGGGAAGGAACAAACTGGTAAAGCACAAGAGAAAGTTACACAGAAGAAAGACAGTCAGGATAAAACTGCTGAAAATGGTGACGTGAAAGCAAACACTAGCGGTAAGGCGCAAACTGGTAAAGCACAAGAGAAAGTTACACAGAAGAAAGACAGTCAGGATAAAACTGCTGAAAATGGTAACGTGAAAGCAAACACTAGCGGTAAGATGCAAACTGGTAAAGCACAAGAGAAAGTTACACAGAAGAAAGACAGTCAAGATAAAACTGCTGAAAATGGTGACGTGAAAGCAAACACTAGCGGTAAGATGCAAACTGGTAATGCACAAGAGAAAGTTACACAGAAGAAAGACAGTCAGGATAAAACTGCTGAAAATGGTAACGTGAAAGCAAACACTAGCGGTAAGATGCAAACTGGTAAAGCACAAGAGAAAGTTACACAGAAGAAAGACAGTCAGGATAAAACTGCTGAAAATGGTGACGTGAAAGCAAACACTAGCGGTAAGGTGCAAAGTGGTAAAGCACAAGAGAAAGTTACACCGAAGAAAGACAGTCAGGATAAAACTGCTGAAAATGGTGACGTGAAAGCAAACACTAGCGGTAAGGTGCAAACTGGTAAAGCACAAGAGAAAGTTACACAGAAGAAAGACAGTCAGGATAAAACTGATGAAAATAAAGTGATCACAGCTGCGGATAAGGATACAACTACAAGTAAGAACTCAAGTAAAAATTCCTCAGTCATTCCAGCGAACATACCTGCAAAGGCAACTACTACCAAACTTAAGGACACAAATCAAAAGTCAAAACAAGATTCATTTTCCAGGCTAGATCCACCTGAAGTAAAGAATTCGAATGCAAACAAACAACAAATACCGGAAAGTAATGGAAGTGATACTGTTGACAAAAGGCTAGTTAGTTCAGATGGCAGCGGACAAAGAAACGAATACAGCAAACAGCAGAGAAATGATAACAGTACACAAGGAACATCTAAGTCTTGTAATATTTTATAAGTACTGAATTCATGTTGTTCTGTTGATGCTAAATGTTATTTCTATTTTGAATTATGCAGAAACAATTTCATTTATGTCAAAATAAGTGCCATACCATATTTTACAAATCTTCATTGCATTCCAAAGGGTATTTAATACACGACATGCTGGCATTATCACCTGGTTAAGGTAAATTAGTATACTTTTCAGGGGAAGCAACAGTACCATTAATATTTTTGTCGCGGCTCAGTTATGGAGTCTGGTAAGGGAATATGCAATTTCATTTTGTACTCAGCATGGTCTATTATTATTTGGCCGAAGAGACTATACCCAGCACCAATCAGCGTATGCCTGTATACAAATTTACTTACGACGGGGCTCATACTATTTCTGAACGTGCCAACTATGAAGGTAGTTCAATTTGTAAACAGCTTAGATGCATATGAGCTCATAATAAGCCGCCTCATCCGGATCTACACACTGTAAAAATCCATAGATTTTATGGTAGAATGACTGGCAACCAGCTGCCAGTCAATTCCCCATAATTTGTACGGGCGTCTGCCTGTAGATCATTGTTGGAAATCACGATATGGTAGCGTTATCTTAACTGCCCGTACTCGAAAATACCTTCATAGTATTGAAGGGTTATATGACAAAATTAACACGTGTTCTATTCTGTTCTACTCTGCTTGATGATGCCTCCATTTTTACGGACGCCCGCAAAAAAAACGGGAAATGGACTGGCAGCTGGTTGCCAGTTATCCTACCTTAAAATGTACGGAAATTTTTACAGTGCGCTGTTTGTCCTTTAGTCTTCGAATTCTCAATATGAAATAACTATGGCGTAACATTTTTTGAAATTTTGAAGACGAAAATTTCGTCATCAGCCTCTTTGCGCTTTAAAGGATAAGATACTTCCGTAACTTGTTGGCAACGGTCGATCATTTGTTTTCGTTAGTGCTATTTTCTTGACAAATAAGTCTTTTTTCTATTTTTTGTGACTGTTCTTTTCCGTGTGCAATTGAATTGAGTTTACGTGCTTTATATGACGAATTTCCCCATTAGCTAAAAATCATTTAATCAATATTAATTTTTTCTTTTGTTATTTGTCTTCTTGTTTTGCTTGGCATTATTCATATACCTTATTAATCCTAATAAATACCCAGCTCTAATAAACGCTACCTGCTTCTTTTCTGAAAATAATGTTATACATGTATTAACTTTCCATGAAATCCTAGTTACTTCTCTGGATAAGGCAGCTCTTTGAAATCAGTTACTCTTAAAGGAAATAATTTTCTCCTGGACCCATTTCAAACCGAGAAGGGAGGCCAAAATAAGAGTAACTTCCTCTGAAAGTATACCCATTCACATCTAATACTGTTTATGAGGGGTATTTTGGAAGTGGCTGAGTTACTAAGCTCTAGATAACGCCCCCTTTAGTAAAATGCAACGCCCCCGGGCTTTTAATAGGATTTATACTGTATACTGCAAAAATATCCAAATATTGGAACCCATAATAAGTCTGAGCAAACCTTGCAGATTGCACTTGGAGGAGCAGTCTTATCAAAGCCTAACCTATTCACCATTCCATCTGCGTCTTTTGGATTCATAACTGCTTTGAGAATCCATTGCAGGCCTGGCAGGGGCGTAACTAGGGGCGATAACATGTTATGAGCAATTATGTTTTATACCTATTGAGAGCAAGAATAAGAGTTAAAATAGCCCCAAAGATAGTTTATGTATAGTGGCGTCTGTTTGCAGTTTCTATTGAAATTTAAAATTTTAGCATCTTCAGTTGAAATTTTGTCAATTTGACACAATTTCAACACGCACCTGCGTATTTGCGTATAGGCAATTAGTTACGCCCTTGCATGGCATGGAAAAAGACAGTGATCATATATACTCAGCGTCAATGAAAACGCACCAGTCTTATAATGTCATATTTTTGCTTAATTTTATTATCATACTGTATCAGCAGGCTACAGTTACCATATCGAACCAGGGGCGTAACTAGGGGCAATTTCATAATACGCACAACCATGTTTTATTCTCTACTTCTTGAAGTGAAAGCTAGTATTTCAGCCACTTTGGTAATTGGTATTGAAATCTTGTCTAATTTATAAATATTCAGCATGCAAATATGCAGGTGCGTTTTGAAATTTTGTCAATTTTGACAAAATTTCAATACGCAGTTGCGTATTTGCCGTATAGGTAGCTACGCCCTTGCGAACCATCTTATTACGACCATGATGTCTACGCTGTGAGTGTGTGACTTCACTAAGCTCTGAAATCAAGAAAAAGGAATTCGCGCATAATTTCACATGGCAGAAATTCCTCAACGATGGATTTTGCTAGAGAATAGATTGCCTATCAATTCGCCATAGAAAAGAAATCCAGACCGCCGAATGCAACAAAGTGACTAGGATTCGAACTTCACTATATTGTCACGTTCATCTAACAAAGGAAGTAACCTACGGTAAAAATGCTACTTTTTGCAATCCAAAATGCTGAGATCAATGGTAGAAACGGAATTTCAGAAATTTAGTGGGACAAACCTCAACCATTGTCCAGCCCGAGCATGACGTTACATGTATAACGTTAAGAACGCTATCTGCCATAAGTCCCAAACTGGTGCGTTTTCATTGACGCTGTGTATATTTATTCATTGTATGGCACAGCTGAACTTGTGCATGGGTCTTTATGCACTCTTGGCCGTCCCATGGCTGCATCAGACATTTGCATTCACGTCTACACCAGGGCTGGTAATTAGTGTAGACTTTAACTTGCCTTTCAGAAGAGCCTTGCAGAATGTTGGCACGTTGAAAAGAATGTTTTTGGTAAATCTTAGCTACATGAACGACTGATTAATAAACACGAAGCAGCTCAGATTTGGAAATATATAGGGAGCATACTTGAATATATTTGGAGAGCTGCGGAGCAACTGTTTTGCTCTCGGGAATTTGGGGAGCACGGGCAAAATAATTATAGGAAGCAAGGGGAATGATATTAGCGAGCTGGGTGAAATTTTGGCATTATTTTCAGGCAGCAAGGGAACACTGGTCCTCCCCCACCCCACTCGCCCCGGAGGGTCCCAATATATAAGAGAGAACTTAGCATCTATGTGAAGAGGGATCCGTGGTAGCTCAGTGGGTTAAACTTTGGCCTGCTGACCTAGTGGTCCCCTGTTCGATTTCCGCTGGAGGCGAAAATGTTTTCAACCGTGAACGGGGGCTTCCATTGCATTTAGCATTTATCACCCTCCCATCGTCCAATATTACCGAAATACTGTTGAAAAAGGACGTGAATCCATCCAATCATCCATCCACCGTAGTAATCCTGTTCAACGTCCCGGGGCGTTGCATTTTACGAAAAAAGGGGGGTGTGCATTTTACGAAAGGGGTGGGGGGGGGGCATTAGTTTGGGCCTAAATTGAAGCAAATCAAACACTGCCAAAATACCTATAATAAACAGTATTAATGTGAATAGATATACTTTCAGAGGAATTAACTCTACTATTGTTTGCCTCCCTACTCAGTAGTGGCGGGATCAACTCAGGACCAACTTTGCTACATTGCATTTTTTTTTCTATTTTAAGAGTAGTTCCCATTTCAAAGAGCTATCTCATCCAGAAAAGTAAACAGGAGTTTATACAAGTTAATATAAAATTACTTTCGGAAAAGAAGCAGGGGCGTTTATTAGAGCTGGAGCGTTTAATAGGATTAACGCGGTATGTATTTGAAGTACGTTTTTTCTAGACCTGTGGGGTTTCTGGTCGGGCGAATGGTGCTGAGAAACTTTCAGTGCCGGGGCGTCCTACTAATTTGAATAAAAGTAGGGTTAGGGCCTACTATGCGCTTGCAGTAGGTGCGGGTGAAAGTTGTTTGGACATTTCCCCCCTCCACCCACCCACCCACCCCTTTTATATTTCTTTTCTTTCTCCCTCTCTCTGGGAGACGGCTCGATACAGACTGAAATACTGGCTCAAAGAGCCGTTAAACCCAAAACAAGCCAATCAACCAAACCAAATCTAGACCTGTGTCTTGTGTGGAAACGCACTTTAAGAACTGTGTTCAGTTTGAGCACGTATCAAGGGCATAATGGGTCATTGTGAATGACTTCTTTAATCCTTCAAGTTGAGCTCTCACCTCCACAGCTGTCTTTGGGTTGGGACCAGTCTATTATTTCACCCATAAACATCTAAAATCGACTTCCTTGCTTTTTGGACGAGTCCATAATTAAGAAAATGTGGTAATATGATGCCTCTTATCCTTGTAGCTGTAATTAGCTCTCACCCCTTTATAACTGAAATGGATTCCTCAATGTTTTAATTTTGGCAAGTCCATTATCTTCAAAAGGGGTCTTCAGAAAATTTATCTAATTAATCAAGAAGTTCTCATCCCTTAGCATCAGCAATAGACTCTTCCAGATTTTAATATAAGCTGTCACCCCTTTGTATCTGAAATTGACCGTTCCATTGTGGAACTTGGATTAGTCCATTATTTAGAAAAGGGGTGATAACATGATTGTTCTAATCCTTCATGACAACCTTTCACCCCAAATTTATGAAATGGACTCTTCCATTTTCTTAATTTGGACAAGTCCATTATTTAGAAAAGGGGATTATTAACCGTTCCTTATTCTTGCATTGTTATCATTCTCCTCTTTATATTTGATATTGACTGTTCCATCACTGAGTTGAACTCATTCCATTCTTTAAAAAGGGTAACAATAATTTTTTTTCTTATCTTTATAAAAAGCTTTCACCCTAAAATATGATATTGACTCTTCCCTCTTTAAACTTTGGCCAGTCTTTTGTATTGAAAATAGTATGACAGAATAAAAGCAAATAGGTACTAAATAAAAACAAATGATTGGTCTTCTTTGTTTGGTTTCATAATATGAACTCTGTTCATCCTATTCACTCTATCAATCAAACAAAAATTTGGAGGTTAGTAAAATGTGGCCAGATACCATACATACTGTAGATATTGTGACAGGGGAGGTACCTTAGCCGACACTTCAGATCATGATCAGACTGCTGATCAGGGTCTGCAGTGTTTGCCATTTTTGCCTGTAATAATATACATATTTTTGGATAATCACAGTAGAACAAACCAGTGGGAACATGACGTCGAAATGACGTCGTACTGACGTCGATGTGACATCATCACATCACAAAACGACGTCTGTTTGACGTCAGGGTGACGTCATGTGCCTGAGAAAAGGCCATTTATATTGTACATGTGAAAAGGCGTCATGGGTGTTCGCTAATGGTGTAGGTCGCGTGTTCGATTCCGCTATTTGCCCAGCCGGAGAGAAAGGATTCTAGAGATTGTGTGTGTGTGTGTGTGTGTGTGTGTGTGTGTGTGTGTGTGTGTGAGGGAGAGAGAGAGGACAGTCCCTGTGAAAAGGGCGTCAAACACTTTCAGACTAGAGGGACCTTCCTTGAGAGTGTATCGATAACCTTAAGGCGAATGCATACTCTGTCAGAGTCAGATGTAGCATCTGTTTCATTTCCATAAGCCCCCCTTTTCAATAGGTGTCAACTGTAAAAAAGAAAGACTTTTGGTTGTTTTTTTTTTTTTTTTTTTTTTTTTTTTGAGACAGTGTTTAAGTCTCCAATAGAGAGGGAGAAAGAACAGGAATAGATATAGAGGATCTTACATGAGTGCTCATGTATTATTGAGTTTATTAAACGAGTTGGGGAAAACGATGAGATGCGAGGCTTTGCCGAGCATCTTATCGTTTTCCCCAACGAGTCTAATAAATTCAATAATACATGAGCACGAATGCAAGATTCTATTTATCATAGACACTAAAATCGCATTTTATTAGCAAACTTTGCACTAAAACGTCATGATTTCGCCATTAGAAAACGCGACGTTTTTATGGACATCAACACATAACGTTACGACGTAATTTGCATATTTAATCCACTAGTGGATTATCGTTTTTTATTGCATGGCTTTATTACACTCTCAGCTGCGACGTCATATGATAGTTGAGGCTAAAACATTGCAAACAAATCCCATCCCAATATCATATAAGGTGTCGTTTTACTATAAAATCCCTATTTTGTGATATTACAAATTCTAATTTGTAATATCACAAAATATTTCATGATATCACAATTAGAATTTGTGATGTCACAAAATAGATTTTGTGATATCAGAAAATCATCACTACTTTTTGAAATCACAAAAAAGATGTTATAGTTGAAACATTTTTTATTGTCCTCATAATAAACATACAAATACATGTTATAATATCACATATTCGATTTTGTGATATCACAAATTTTATTTTGTGATATCACACAATCAAATTTTGTAATATCAATAAATCGAATCAGTGATATCAAAAATCGATTTTGTGATATCACAAAATCAGATGTATTTACTGATATCACGTATTCGATTTTGTGATATCACAAAATAGAATATGTGATTTCACATAATCTTAGTGAAAGGCATTTCTTTCGCATGGGATTCATTATTTCTATTTTGTCATATCACAAAATATATTGTGGTATCACAAAATATTTTATATCACATATAGAATTTGTGATATCACAAAATAGATGAACGTGAGAAGGTGCAGAAAAGGTCAGCTAGATTTGTAACGGGAAATTACATATATGAAACTGGGAGTATGACTGGCATTCTGGAGAAACTTGCTGAGTGGGAATCTCTGAAAAAGAGAAGGAAAGATATTAGACTCATAATGCTTTACAAAGGTCTGAAGGAAGTAGCCAGTATACTCTTAAATGACCTTGTTTCCCCAAGTAGGCGTACCAGGAATCATCATTCCCTGGCTTTTCAAACCCCATTGGCTGGGACTGAGATCTACAAGTCCAGTTTCTTCCCCCAGACTATTAGAGATGGAATTCCCTGGAAGATTCCCTTATTTCTGCTGCTGAGTGTGCATAGGATTCAGTTACTATGTTTACTTCTCTTGTAGGGGCTAGGGACTAGCTTCCCCGATCACAGGTCCTGGTGAATGATTGTCCTTGGACGTATCCCCAGTAAACAATTCTGATTCTGATTCTGAGCAAATTCTTCCCTTTAAGAGAAGACCCCTTTCTCGCAGGGTTTTATCGTCCAGGGAAGCAAACAGGAAGTCGGAAAATGTGTTTCCCTTTGTAAAAATGGCAAAAGAACATTGAGATGTATCCAGACACCTTAATATTATAAAATTCATAGTCATATGAAAACATGTATACAGTTTGTTTTCAAAGTGGTTCAGTCGATCGTTATCAATATATTATCAGCGGGCACATGACATAAAAATGACGTCGTACTGACGTCGATGCCACATCATCACGTCGCATCGGCATCGTTGCCACGTCATTACGAGGTCATGTGCCTGCAGGTATTAGAGACAGGACATTTATTGGAAGAAATATGTTATTTCTAAATCGGTGTCAAACCTATGGTGGACGCATTTTGAGAACTACTCAATTTGAGAACGTACCAGGTGCATTAGGATTTCTCTAATCCTTTAAGTTAAGCTGTCATCCCTGCATCTGTCTTTCAATTGGGACCACTCTATTATTCCACTCATAAATATCTAAAAATTACTATTCCATGCTTATTGGACAAGACGATAAAAATCCTATAAGCCAGTTTTCACCCCTTAATATCTGAAATTGGTTTGTCCTTGTCAGTCTAAACTGGACAAATCTATTATTATTAGAACGGGTCAGCACAAAATTTATCAGTCCCTTAACCCTTTATATCAGAAATGGACTCTTCCAGATTTTCTATTGGGCAGTTCTGACTTCAGATCAGGGGTAACAACTCATCTGTCACCCCTTTGTATCTGAAATTTGACCATTCCATTGTTAAACCTGGGTAAGTCCATTATTTAGAAAAGGGGTAATAACAAGATCATGATAAAACCTTTCTCCCTGAATTTACTAAATGGACTCTTCCAGTTTCTCAATTTGGACAAGTCCATTATTTAGAAAAGGGGATTGATTGTAGTTTTCTATTCTTTCAGAGTTTGCTTTCTCCCCTTAAACCTGCCATAGAATGTGCCATTTTTGAGTTGAGATCATTCCATTTTTGGCAAAAAGATAATAATAATATTTCTCCAACCTTAGAAGAAAACTTTTACCCCTAACATGATATTGACTCTTCTCTTTGTGAACTAGGATCGGTCTATTGTATTGAAAAAAGGGTAATAGAAAAAGACAATTGACCTTTTTGTTCGGATACATAATATATGATAATATGAACTCAGTTCACCGTGTACAGTCACTGCAAATGACATTTTGGAGGTTAGTGGCATGTTTCATTGTGGTCAGTCACCGTAATACCGTATTATGAGAGAGGTGTCTGCGTAAACATTGTAGACCCTGATCAGTCTGCTCTTGAGCAGTCTGATCAGGGTCTACAATGTTTTCCATTTCTGTTCTTTTATATCCTATAACTTTGCCAGGCCAGTGGGACATCACAGATGACTTCATAACAATCCCTTTCCACCTTGTCCTGTTCTCAGCTGTCCTAGCTGAGCTGGCAAAGTCCATCCCTGTCCACTCCTTAATATTGTCTGCCCACCTCTTCTTCTGTCTATCTCTTCTTCTGTTTCCTTTCAATGTGCCCTATAGGACCGTCTTTGCTAAACCAGCAGACCTTGAGATGTGGACAAACCACCTTTTTTGGGGGGTTGCACCCAGAATCTTCATTTGGCATCCAGACAATAGGTTTTCGTTTCTTGGAATTCACAATATTCTCCAGTAGCTCCTAACCGCTTCATTTGCAATTTAACCAGCAATTATGCTGCTCTCACACCTAGCCGAATATCCTTGCGAAAGTTACGAATGCAATTCTCCGCCAATTCGCAATGATCGCAAGACATTCGTAGGCATATGTAATGTCCCTATTCCACACAGACCACGAATCCCAAGAATCACCACGAATTGATAAATATTAGGATTCGTGGCGATTGTAAATTTTCTGGTCCAATTCGTGATGTTCTACGGTTCCGTTACGATACAAGTACGACAGGGTTACGAATATTCGTGTGATTCGGCTGGACTCGCACGAATATTGTCAAGAATTCAGTACGATTTACAAGAACCTATTTGGAAATACTGTACGAATGTTTAGAATTAGTTACGAATTAGTTAAGAATACACCGAAAGCACAGACGAATCCGGTACGAATAAAAATGAATTCGTGACTATTCTTGAAAATCCGTGGGATTTTCTCTCAAGATATGTATAAAAAGGCCCAAAACCTGATCAGACCCTTTGCTGTACGTACATATTAAGTATGAATCATCAGAAATCTATGACCACTAAATGAAGTCTGTACCCACAAGGCACATGACATCGTAACGACGTCGTACTAAGGTCAATACGACGTAGTGACGTCTCATGGACGTCAGTACAACGTCATTTGCCCGCTGGGTATATAAATGCATGCGTCCAGAGTTTTCACTGTGCGCAAATGCATTAAGGTACATATTCACGAATCCCCGAATGAGTTAAGAACACCTAAGAACGCCTCAGAATCGATTTCGATTCAGTTACGATGCCTAGGAATGCACTAAGAATCTGTTACGAATTATCTACGAATTTTTGGAATCGGGAGTTCGTGGCCAAAATTTTGAACAGCTCAAAACGTTTGCCACGAATTCCCGATTGCTCAAGAATTGCAAGAACTGACTACGAATATATACGATTCAGTTAAGAACTGCACGAAGTAATTACGATTCAGCTACGAACTCTAAAATTTATCAATTCGTGGCGATTCGTGGGATTCGTGGTCTGTGTGGAATAGGGGTATAACCATTCGCAGACGTTCTCGTGGTGTTGCGAAGATTAGAAACATGCTCCTAAAATTCGCAAGGACAGCATATTCGCAACATATTCGCAATCGTAAACCATTCCTATTGATGGCAAGGCATTTGTAGTAATCGTAAGACGTTTGTAGGCATTTGTTAGCATTCGTTCTTACTTTTCTCACCCAATATGACCTTTGACTTCTTTGTCTGAGTTCTCTACATCGGGCCTGCTGCTGCTGCTGCTGCTGCTGCTGCTGCTGCTGCATTCTTTCTTGCTCTTCTTGCTGCAGAGCAACAGCAGCGCGGAGCGTAACAACAGCATGTTCAAAACCAACTCTGGCATTGTTGCCACTTGTCTCAGTCATCACAGGGTATAATCGATTCCGCCAATTTTCGCTTCCTGCAGAGACTGTATATCATATTTGGCTTCCGCCGAGACTGTCCACGAACTCTTGCTTCCTGCCGAGACTTCTGTACATGATAAATGGCTTCCTGCAGAGACTGTCCGTGTGATTCTGCTTCCTGCCGAGAGCCTCGGCAGGAAGCAGAATCACGCGGACAGTCTCGGCAGGAAGCCATTTCTCGAGGACAGTAGTCTCTGCAGGAAGCAAGAGTTCGTGGACAGTCTCGGCGGACGCCAAATATGACGGACAGTCTCTGCAGGAAGCGAAAATTGGCGGAATCGATTATACCCTGTGGTCATGCCTGAACTCGAAATGTATAGAGGACAGGGGAATTACACCATTCTCGCTACCCTTATGACACCGACCGAGACGAATGTGCAATATTCGCACTGAACTCGCAACTAGGGATTAGCAAGACGTTCGCATGGCAATCTTAATGTTTGTTTGGCATTCTTATACATTTGCAAGTATTCGCAAATGTTGGCAAGCCGTTCGCACACATTCTCAGTGCATTCTCAAGAAAATGTAAAAGAAATCGTAACCAATTCGCTTTATTCGTAATGGATTCGCAACTGTTTGTTCGCATTCGTATGGCATTCATAAGGCCCCCGTTCGCACGCATTCACGATGCATTCTCAAGAAAATGTAAAAGAAATCGTAACCAATTCGCTTTACATTGTATTCGTAATGGATTCGCATTTGTTTGTTTGCATTCGTATGGCATTCATAAGGCCCCCGTTCGCACGCATTCACGATGCATTCTCAAGAAAATGTAAAAGAAATCGTAACCAATTCGCTTTACATTGTATTCGTAATGGATTCGCATTTGTTTGTTTGCATTCGTATGTCACATTTTTCAGTATTTCTCCCGGTCAATCGTATCATTTTCGGCGATTTTGCCGCGAATTTCAAATTTTCTTATTCGCAAGGATATTCGGCTAGGTGTGGGAGCGGCATTATGCTCAAGTTTTAGAAATACAGAAAAACTAAGACGTTTCGGATAATGTATTATTGTGTATGTACATGTACTTCTTAACAAATATAAGACAAGACCGCTTGGGTCTCTTTTTTATGATTATTCTGACATTATTTCTATTCAGTCTTCCCAAAACATAAGCTGTGGCTCCTCATTGGAACTGCCTTGTCGAGGCGGTTCAAATGTTGGGCAACAACAAATGTTTTATGAAGTTTTTAGACAGAATTTCACGTAATGCGGTGTTTTGCCTGTCAGCATATTATTACAATGAGCCAAAACCAGATGGATGGGTGGATGGATGACTTGCGATTTTACGTCCTCTTCGACAGTATTTCAGTCATGGGATGGTGATAATGAAAGGTTGCGTGCAATGGAACCCCTTTAACGGTTGGAAGGATTCTCGCCTTAAGCGGGGCTCGAATCCGGAAAGCTCAACGACGCCGACACCGAAAATTAACTATGTCTGGCTTTGGAACAAAATAGGGTTCCAGAAGGGTCATCAAATCCTCTTTAACTTTATTTCTGAGAAACTAACGACCACAACGGAACGGTAGCCTCTGCGCGTCATGTCAGGAGCCCCGGTAGGTCGGTAGGTTAAGCGGTCCCGGGTTCGACACCCACTTTAGGCGAGGATCTTTTCAAACGTATTACATTGCATACAGCCTTTCATTATCACCATTGCATCGTCCTGATATGACTGAAATGCCGTTGAAAAGGACGTAAAATCGCAAATCGTCCATCCATCTGAGTGTCATGTCCGAAAACGAACAAATGTTACAATATTTACCGTAAAATTTAAAAAATTGGGACACCTTAATTAACTAATATTCCTGAAAATGGAAGTTCTATTTTACAATGGGGTAGTGCATCCAAAAGACGCTGATGGAATAGCAAACAGTGCAGTCTATGATCAGACTGCTCCTTTGGGAGCAGTCTGATCTGTGTTTGCACTGTTTACTGAGACCCATCTGTCGCAATATTTAGAATTTTACGGTATCAGTGAAATCTGGTCTACAGCCAGGTAGTCAGCAGTATATCACATCGTTTCTAAGGTAACAGTTGCCATGGTAACAGAAGATCTTATTAGTTCTTCAAACGAGTCCTAGAATAGCAAACTGGTCCATCGTTGAGGGCATCTTAACTGTTGGTCGTCCGTCAACCACAGAGTTGTTCTACAATGTAGAAATGAACTAGTCAATATATAGAGATAACAAAGTGGTATAAGGGCTCGAGTATGCAACACCGACCCAGCCTTCTTGCACCGGCTTAAGCGGAACTCTATTTTCAAAATGACGCTTACTGATCTCAATGCTCCCCAAGGACAAGAAATTAGACCTTTATAATCTACAGTATGATGAAGTAAGGGAAAATGTTTAACGGCCGCCACACGGCACTTAATACGAGCTGTAGTGATAACACTTAAGATCCTAAAATGTAGATCCCTTAGAAGCACGGACTACACCTAAGAAACGAAAATAGGAGACTCGGTTTGACTGAATTTGTTCATGACCAGTAATGAAATATGAAACATCGCCACGCCCACTACCACAGCCTACATGTATTTTCAAAATGAACCTAATTCAGGTCAATGGTGCCACAGGACAAAAATTATCAAATCTGCATTATAGCGATGTACGGGGAGGCAGTTTATGGCCGCCATACCGCACTGAACGCCAGCCTATTTTCATGATTTCTTTAAAATTGCGACATGATTCAAGCCGGAACCATTTCGTGATTTTTATTTCTTTTTGTGGAACTTCACAGATTCACGAAAAAAAATTTTCACGATGATTATTTTTTAAAGAAAGTAAATCAGGCTTGCGCTGTATAAGACAGGATAATGATTGTTTTGATATACCTTTCCGCTACCCAATTCATCCATTGTTTCTAAAACAGCATGGCATTCCAACTGTTTAGCACGTGCGTATAGTGACGTCACAATATGGTCGCAAGTGTACATTGCACAGGCAGAGCTTTTAGAAGAACATTCTTCATACTGAAAGAAATACATGCTGCTTTCATTAAGGAAACAAAGTTAGGAAACAAAGTTAATCTAGTATTAATACTAAGAATATAAGCAAAGCTGAATGATGTCCTCGCATTTCTTGAACCAGATGTTTATCAAAAGTTCGCTAAGCGGTACTGAAGTGCTTTACCCCACAGACTCGCTCATCATTACTGCTCAAAGTTCTGGTACCCGTTTCACTAAACATCTTAGGTCTAAGATTTTCGCAAGTTCCATACATACAAAAATCTTAGACTTAAGATGTTTAGTGAAGCAGCCACTGTTATTTCTGTATAGCCTACTCAACACATTTCTATCATTCGGTCGCCATTTTCATTAAAGAAACCACTTAATCAGAATAAATAATGCAGGGCCGTGCTCGATTGGGCTGTGCTCACAGTCGGGATTTTCGGAACATCAATCGGGTGCTCTGGAACTGTGTCCTGACACGGTGCGCACTGTTCCAAATGAGAAGGTAGTGTGGACAGAACAAATAGTCAAAACAAAATGGCGGACAAGCAAACGACACAGAAAAATATGTAAAGAAGATATAGCTCTAAGCTTGTTTGATGAAATTTGAATTGTTTTCCCTTAAAATTCAGATTAAATCACCCAAAATGTCGTCAAACATAGGAGAATGTGTGTTTCTCACTTGAAAACGCCATCATATCATGATTGTTTAACAGCCGTGCATTTGCCCCTTTCCTGCTCGTTTGGTATGCTCGATTTGGGAATTCTAATAGCCGTTCTGGCACAGTGCGCACAGCCCAATTGAGCACGGCCCAGCTTTTGTAGTTACTCTTTCTCTGACAGCAAATACTCTTAACGGAAATTATTTGCTCTCTCCGTGCGAGAAAAATTGACAATTGACAAAAAATGAAAATTACTCTCAGAAAAGACTGGTGCCCATCGGAACTTTTGAATTAAACCAAAAACGGACTACCCAGTAAGAACTAAGGATGAACCTCTGCTATGAGACTGAAAGTCTTGTAGGCTGTTCATCTGTTATACAGTCCGATTAGAATCTCATTGGTTAGAAGGACTTAGAAGATATCAATGGTTGGCCCACCCTTTACATTCAGAACCCTTCCCCCTTTCCTCTACAGCCCCATATTATCCCCCAACCTCCATCGCCCACACGGCACCAGCTCCCACTCTCCCCCGTACCTGTTTGTAGATATCTGTTCTCATTCCACTCCTTATGAGGTATACAGCGATGTTCTGTCTACCCGAGTCGACGCATTGAAACAGAACATCTGTGTAACGGTTTATGTCCCCTTTTTCTTTGAGCCCCTCTATCAGCTGCTTCACGTGACCCAAGTCCCCTTTCTGCAAATGTGTAAAATATAGAAAATAATTGCCAAATAGAATTTAACACTTAGCTTGAGGATTTTACCTTTACGTTGTATGTGTATTTTGTGGAACGGAACTGAACAAAAACATTTTACGGAATAAATCGCTTTTGAAATGTATAAGTTTTAGGGAAGTAACTAAATAATATATTAATGCAATTTATTCCGTAACCAATATGCAAATTTGGTGGATGTTCCGTTCCGCAAAATACCAACAGCCGGGTACACCTCCATGTTTTTTCCACCATTCTTACAAAAGGAACAGCTTTAATTACTTCCTGTTTGCTTAGTCCTTCTAAAATAGGGTCTACTCTTAAAAGAAAGAGTTTGCTCCTAGGAGCAAACTTTTTTCCTTTTTGAGTTGATCCCTTTTAGGAAGCGAGGCAAAAAATAGAATGACAAAGTTGCTTTCCCTAAAAGTGTATCCGTTCCCCTTAACAGCTTTTCGTAAAAACAAGCATTCACAAACATTTCTTATGTTACAGTAAATTACCAATGACCTCTGAAGCTTGGTTTCTGTCAAGTACACCTTGAAACCTTTTGTAAAAATAAGCATCCGCAAAAATATCTCTTTATCACGGGTGGTAAACCTAGGAACTACCATGAAATTGTGTTATTGTAGTTTCGTTCCCATTTTGATTTTTATTCTGTTTTACCAGGAGGAACGAATCATGGGGAAATCGGACAATGTGGTTCCATATAAATATGTTTAAGGTTCCTCTATAACCCCAAGTTTTTTACTGAAAAGTCCTACGCTTTCTTCAAATCTTTCTACCCGACAACTTTTCCGATGCTCAGTGCGGGTAGAAAGATTTGAAGAAAGTAAAGGACTTTTCAGTAAAAAACTTGGCGTTATAGAGGAACCTTAAACATATTTATATGGAACCACATTGTCAGACTTCCCCATGTTTCGTTCGTCCTGGTAAAATAGAATAAAAATCAAAATGACACCAACCTTTGTTTACTTGATTTATGATGTTGCAGCTACCCCCATTTTGTCCCGGATGTGGCGTGCGAACGAAATTAGGTCAACACAATTTCGTGGTAGTTCCTAGGTTTACCACCCGTGTATATACAGAGCCTTCACTGCTCTCAAAATTGGTTTATGTTAAATACACTGTTTAATGTTCGTGAAAATAAGCACTCGCAAAACTTTTCTCTACATACAGTACCTTCACTGCCCGTAACAATGATCTTTCAAAGTTGGTTTCTGTCAAGTACACCTCCATACTGAAGTTTTCAAGTTCCTTACGATGTTTGAAGTAAGCGTCTTTACCGACAATGTCACACACATAGTCTCCGGGAACTCGGCCAGCCTGAATATTAAAATACATGTACATGAAAAATTAGTGACAGCTTCAAACAGAAAGTCTACCGGTACTCCGAGTGGCTTAGGATTATTCACATTGCTGCTCACTCTACCTGAAGATTATTGAGAGTGTCAAATCCTTCAGGGGCTCAGCCTACCTGAAGATTACTAACGGTGTCAAGCATTTCAGCTGCTCGGTCTACTTAAAGACTATTGACACTATCAAACATTCCAGTTGATCGGCCTGACGCTGTCAAACATGTCACGTGCTCGACCTATCTAAACAATATTGACAGTGCCAAACAGTTAAGATGCTCAGCTTACCTTGAGATAACTGACACTGTCAATTATTTCATGTACTCGGTCTACTTAAATATTATTGACAATGTCAAACGTTTCAGTTGCTGGGTTATTGACACTATCAATCATTTCAGATGCTCGGCCTACTTGAAATTACTGACAGTGTCAAACATCTTAGATGTTTGGCCTATCTTAAAGTCATTGACAGTGTCCAACATTATTTCGAAACATTTGGCCTTACTGAAGACTGTTGACAGTGCTAAAGCTGGAGAATCATGGTTCTTTGGCTCTCTACAAATTATTAACAGTGCCAATCAACCGCTGTCAAAACATTATTTACAGTGTCAACTACACAGTCTGATATTCGGTTTATAGTGCCCCTCTGGTATCTGGTATTATGGACAATTTCCGATAAAGACTCCGGTACTTGACTGGCCTAACTATTTTATTCTGTTCTATCCCATAACCATTCAAGGGCACCACAGATGGCTTCGAAACGACCTCTTTCCACCTTGTCTTGTTTTCAGCTGCCCTAGTTGTGCTGGCAAAGTCCATTCCTGTCCACTTTTTAATATTGTCTTTCCACCTCTTCTTCTGTCTACCTCTTCTTCTTTTTCCTTTCACTGTGTCCTGTATAATCGTCTTTGCTAAACCAGAAGACCTTGAGACGGGGCCAAACCACCTTAGTTTCCTTTTCTTGACCACGGTCAGGAGTTCATCATATTTTTCAATGGCTGCTTGGATCTTTCTGCGAACTTCCTCATTGGTTATACAATAACTGTAACTAAGATTATTGAAAGGGGCAAACCTGGTAATCATCCTATCCGAAATTTACTGACAGAACCAAACGTAACACCGAACACAGGAACTATGGGTACTCGACCGACCGCACGACCTAATAATGTTTAATGACATCGCAAGATGGTTATAATGAAATGTTCCTGTACTACTTACACATTTATCAAGTGATTTATACGCAACGTTTGCGCAAGACTGACCCACCCATGAAGTTTGGAAAACGTTATACCAACGTCGCGTGCTCAGTGGGTATGTCTGTTATCTACACAGTCTCCTAGCTCGTTTTTAACAATACTTGATTAAGACAAGGTGCCAGTCCGATCTAGCCTACTATGGCATCACTCATATCTATCTACAACAACATACAATATATGCCGTAGACTGATATGCAATATGCCTCTCTGTTTCCATTTTAAGGGCAGCTGAATAAGAGCCAATCTAAAACTGAAGCTTGGTGTAGATTGCAAAATATTAAAGAAAGTAAAATATGTTTTAAGTAGGAGACTTGTATAGGTCTATGTATGCCGTTGCAGACTGGAATCGACAATGAAATTGCGAGATGAAATTAATGCATCCAAAACAAAAATCAGCTGACACAATACTTTTCTTTAGATAAATGGGTACATTTTCTTCTTTGCCTCATATATGAGCAAAATCTTTGCTCTAAACAGTGCGCCAGATAAAAAAAAGGTAACAGGGATATTTTATGGATAATTTTCCATATCTCTTCATAAAACATATGTTGTGACCCCTCATTAGAACTGTCTAATCGAGACGGTTCTTATAAACATGCTGTATCCCCTCATTAGAACCGCGAGGGGGCACAACATACGTTTTCATCGAGAAATAAGAATAATTATCTTTGAATTATCCTGAATACCTCTTCTTATATGGAGCTCATTTAAAGGAGGCTATCTTGGATCGGCTAAGTCGCCCATGTACCAAACAGGAAGTCAAACAGTTGTCTCCTTTCTCAAAAATGACAGGAAAACATGGTGGTGTACCCATATACACCTTAAATAATTGAAAGCATTCTTAATAGTTACCACGTCAGTTACTGTTTGGTCAGCCCCTTTGAATATGAGGTAATTCAACAAGCTCTTGGAATCCAGCAGTAAGTATGCGTAGTGTAATGGTGTCCTGCCCATCTGAAAAAGAATCACATTAAAAATCCAGATTTTCGAAAAATGAGTTCAATTCTACGATGACATCATAATGCCACCAGTGAGAAAATTATGTCCTACATAGTCAATTTTATTTCTTACGCATGAGTATATGGAACTCCTTCGTAGGAGATAAAAAGCCCTACATAGGGAAGACATTTTCCCACTGCTGCCACTAGCAAGGGCGTAGCTACATATACGGCAAATACGCAAGTGCGTATTGAAATTTTGTCAAAATTGACAAAATTTCAAAACGCACCTGCATATTTGCATGCTGAATATTTATAAATTAGACAAGATTTTAATATCAATTACCAAAGTGGCTGAAATACTAGCTTTCCCTTCAAGAAGTAGAGAATAAAACATGGTTGTGCGTATTATGAAATTGCCCCTAGCTACGCCCCTGACTAGGTGGACACCATACGATTCCCAACAATGTAATAAGTAGCTAAACAAAACAAAGGTACACTGAGATGCCAAAAAAACTGACACTTATTTAAAACAAAAAGTAAATACCTTTGCTGATATTCACATTTGTTGTCATTACTGGTTCAAGATCCAAAGTACCTTAGATGCTTCTGTCTTCCCTAAAACCGAAATAAAAATGAAATGGAAATAACTATTGCCATCAGAAATCATGGATTTCTTCAGATTGTACTAAATTATAGAAAAGGATAACTTAAGAAAGTTGAAAAGACTGTCTTACCTTTCAAAAATAAAGGCCTTACAAGCTTGCGCTTTGAAATCAAGAGGGTAATGATGTCCTGAATCGCTCACCTGATCTGACGTATGCTAATGCATCTCTTCTGAGATAATGTGTTTGTGGAAAGCACATAGAGTAAAACGAAATTTTAGTATTTACATTGTCTTGTATGTCAATGATATTTGTGTAGTTTTCCGCCAGAAACTTGATCACGTGTTTGGACTTCTTCAGTATTGCTCTGTGAAGAACAGTTCTTCCACATTTGTCTTGCGCAGTCGAGAACTTCCGGCTGATCAACTTCCGGAGATCGCTGGGTAGGCCAGATTGGGCAGCTCTGAACATTAGTTCTAGGTGATGCTGCAAAATTAATCATTTTGCATATAAAGAAACAACATCAAATGATATGCTCTTCTACAACTCGAGAAAATATTAATGGAATTCGCATATGCCAAAGACGAAATGATTTTCACACTTTTATTCTGGCAGTTACAGCCAGATACATTTCAGCCGCTCCACGCAAAACACAACTGGATATGCTATATCGGCGCCATATTAGAATCCTGGCTCCCGGTAGTTTGCAAAATAATATTTAATAAAAATTCACAATAAATAACAAAGTAGATAAAAAGGAGGAATATGTCATGTGCGTGTGTAGCAGAGTGTAGTATATGAAGGTATTATCACGTAATATTTTCTTTTCTTTCTTTTTCGTTTTTTCTTCTTTTTTTCGAAAAATATCAGTGGACTGAAACTGTCGAAAAATATTTTTGGCTGTCGTTGCCGATGTAGGTTCGACTGAAACGAGTCGATGACTGAGGCATGCGCAATATACAATGCCACAGAGGAGGAAAAATCTTTAGGACCAATCGAAAAGGCCATATGATATCACAACAAAGCATTAACTTGTCGAGGAAGGGTCATATAATTTTTCAAAGATCACATTTCTCAAAGGGCGCACGCAGTCTGTAGTGAAGTAAATAAAATAAAAGCAGTTTACCCAGCCAATCGGCAAGATGAATCCCTACGAGACTGATTAAGATTATTGTATTACAAACAAATGGTGTTATTAAATGTTTTTAATTGTAAAAGGTTTAAAGCCATCATACATGTACACTCTTCAATCTACGAAACTTCTCAAGCTGAACTAGACACTGACATGACTGGAGAAAGAAAACACTTTTTTCATATGATCGCAGTAGTCACACAGTGCTAAAACAATGTAGTATGAACGTCGATGACGCTGATACGACATTGTTACACGCTATATTGTACATGTAAGCTGCGATCCGTATCATCTAACGAAGACAAATAAAACGACACGACACTGTACGTCAAGCCAAAATTTACCTGAATGGATGGTATCTTGTGCAGGAAAATAATAACCTCTTCTTTTGATGGAATACAGTTTTCATTAACTATTTGAAAAATATTAAATCCTTTTCTGTCAGTTATATCTAGAATGTGGTCATATCCCTGTAATAACAACGATTCCACTAAGTCCACTCTTGCTTCTTTTAACAAACTAATAATATAATCATCTAAGATGTCGAAATATTTGGTTTTCTTTAAGCAGTCTGCGTAGTCGTGTGCGGTCCTACCCTTCCGGTCACGTGCTGCTATATCGACGCCATACTTGAAAAGCGCCCGGATGAAGACTTCGGAATAATCACACTCTATCGCTTTAAACAAAAGTGTCTGTCCATGTTGATTTCGTACTGACATGTCTGATGCGATAAGAATTTTGTGAACAACAGAATCTGGTGGTCGGTGTTCCTTTTTCTTGCAAAGCAACTGTAAAAGATCCATGAACATAAAATGAAGCGCCAAAAGCGCAGACGACAAAATTTTACGATAGCGAAATTAAAAAAAAAAATGTTTCGTCCAAGCTATATACTATGGATAGTTGAAAGACTAGACGGCAAGCAGCGTAAATCCAGATGAGCCGCCTCGTCTAGATTTACCTTGCTTGCAAATTCAGCTATTTTTGTTTCTGGCGCTGTAATTGTTAATTCGCCAATTCGCACAGTCACAAATACTGCTTGAATTGTGTAAGTGTTACGCAAATCTGGAAAACTTGAATTGACCAGCTACTTGGCTGGCTTTGAACCCAAGATCTCTGTGATGTAAAATAAGCGCCTACCAAGCTGTGACTACGCTTAACCCTTTAAAGCGCCATATACCAGACAAAATTTACGTCTGCAAAATTGAAAAAAAAATGTTTTCAAGCTATATATCATATTTATAGTTTAAAAACTAGAGGATAAGCAGCGTGGGTCTCGATAAGGCGGCTCATTATCAGATCTACCCTGTTTGCAAATTTAACTATTTTCGCTTTATGCGTTTTAATGGTTAATACATAAAGACAGTAAATACATGAGAAAAAATGACTATTAAATGCTTACATGAAAGAATAATGGCTCTTTTTCAAATATGTTGTCGGATATGGGCTGCAGAGTTGTCGTGTCAACCCCAAGTGATAACAGGAAGTCAACTGAGTCAGATCGTCCTTGCTCCCAAACTGCAGCTATCAGGGGCCGTGGAACTTCGGGGGAGTTTGGAAAACTAGCCTGATACATGTGGTCCTTGGTGTTGATATCTACATCCGATACTGAGATTCCTGTCGTAAAGAGATACAATTTAGCAATTAAGCAGTTTCCCAGTCGGCAAACAACATCGAAACAACATTGTATCAAAGTTTATTCAACGTCTATTCAACGTATACACGTTGAATTAACGTTGATATACTCCTCGCCAAAAGTTTAGCATATTTTCAAAGCAAAAATGCCAGGATTATTGGAAACCATAATAACTTAAGTTCTAACATTCAGTATGCTGATTAATGCATTCTCTTTCATCAACACCAATGCTTATGCATTGTAAAAACACCGCATTTGAATTAATTTGAGTAAGCACTGCACAAAGCGAATCCAAAAATAAAAGCCTCAAAAATTCATATTTTCAAAAGAAAATAATGCTTTATTTTAAAGATTATAAAAGCAGTAATTTCGCATTCGCCAGAAACATTTAGCGTTACAAAACGTTAAATTGGTGGAAAAAGAAGAGTCACCCTCAGCTCAAAACAACGATATTTTTGTTTTCTCAACATGTGTTTTGGGACATATTCGTATTTGCTCCCTTTGTGGAGTTGTTTCTGTAATTCAAATCGAAGGTGCTAGTTTTGCGATGATTAATCATTCGTGTTCATGAAAGAATACCTTAACTTCCAAAGAAAGTTGCGATTCGATTTTTATTATCTCCAATGATCTTGTTTTATTTGTTTAAGATTATGCTAAAATTTTGACTAGGAGTATATGATGATGTTTCAATATTGAGTGCCTACAGGGTCGGTCCTTTTAATCACAACTGCAAGCAGCGCCAAACTCTGGCTTGATCTGTACACTTGGCAATCCTTTATGCATACTGTATAGCTTTTATCTCAAGTTTTATATGTCAATTTCAATTTTGAGTTCTCAAACTTTTGTTTAAGAATTTAGAATGTCAGTCAAACTCAAGTTAAAACACAAGGCCGAAGGTAGAATACAGCGCTTTCTTTAAACGAAAAGTATAATTGCCTGATATCATTTACTGTAAAAGGAAGCGTATCAATTCAAGTCCTCTGTCTCATTCAGCCTTAACCCTGTGTTCATTGGACGAAAGTATCTCAAACAATCAAACGATTCTTCCAAACGTCCTTTTGGTGGATTAAACAACAAGAAAAACTATAACATGCGTTATCATGTGCAGATTATGTAATCAAGAAATGAGCAGAGCTCTAGATAAGAGGGAGTATTTGATGATAATTAAGGATAATTTTTCTTATTTCTCATTGAAACCATATGTTGTGACCCCTCATCTGAACCGTCTCGACGCATATGTTGTGACCCCTCATCTGAACCGTCTCGACGAGACGGTTCAGATGAGGGGTCACAACATATGTTTTTATGCAGAATTAACAAAAATTATCCCTAATTATCACCAAATACTCCCTCTTATCTAGAGCTCTGAATGAGTCAACTAAATCATGACTCATTCGATACTCTCATTTTATTGCTATTCAAGTTAATAACCGTAAGCTTTAATTTTTTTTTTAAATGCTGATTTTCGTGAAGTTGTGTTTAAAAAAATTATTTCGCGAATTTCATAATGGTTATTAGCATACATAAAGTTAACGTCTAAAGTGCCAAAAATGCAGATGACAAAATTTACGTCTGCAAAATTTCAGAACAATGCTTCGTATAAGGTATATCAGCTTGAGAATTCAGAAACAAGTGGTAAAACAGTGTTTATCCAGATGTGACGGCTCATTGTGGGTGTCCTCATCTGGATCTACACTGTTTGCAAATTCAATTATAATATTTTTGATGCTGCGTTTATAAATATTTAATGACAGCTTTATTTTAGCTCAATTTTGCATTAAAAATATTTGCCGATTAAAAGTTTTTCAAAATCATCATTGTTTATATTTCTTTATATGTCGTATTCTAAAAACTAATTATACTTTCTTACCGTTATTCATCAGATGCAATTTCCCAGCAAGCATTGCAATGACGAATTCATTTGTCTTTTCGTACTTTTCGAGCAGGTGCGCCACCTTTGCTCTGGCAACTGACGTCAAAATGACCTCGTTTCCGTTGACACATACTTGCGTGCGACACCATCCTTTCAGAAGCCTCTCAATATGGTCTATGTCTGTTTTTTCGGCAGTGACAGAATTGTAGAGTCCTGAAATGAATATAATGGCTTGTAAATCGTAGGGCAATTTTACCTCCTGCATGCCCCCCCACCCCCCACCCCTGGTGCAATGAAACTGCAGATTCTGGGCCAGAAATAAGATGCAAAAGTACAAATCCGGCACAATTGTGGATGCAGCACAGATTATTTTTTTTTGTTTTAATTTCATCTTTTCTTTTTTTTTTCTTTTAATTATAACACGTTTGAGTTTTAGCTGATAGTATGAAGTTACTTAACTCTAATTTTCAGCATAAGTCTCTTTGTGTTATATAATACAATTTTCAAGGAAAGTTTGAAACAGACGCAAAACGAAAACTTTCGGCAATTCTTCAGACCATGCACTCTGAAAGGTTCCGTTTCTTATAAAGTTCCTCCCATCAGCTCCGTATGCGACAAACCAGTGCGGAAAGAGCCGACTGTTGGCGACAATGCCATATGCATTCGAATGCAACAAGCAGATTCATCAATGCCGGTCATGGTATCCATAACCGTTCGTTGTAAACGCAATCCCTCTTAAATACGCCCAATGCCTGTCTGATAATCGGACTGGCTATTGCAATGGATTGTCATTATAATGGACTGACAAAACTCAGCAGGCACATGAAGTCGAAATGACGTCGTTCTGACGTCGATGCGACGTCATCACGTTGCATCGACGTCAGTATGACGTCATTCCAACGTCATGTGCCTGCTGGGAATCGTATTGTATAACTAGTTTTGATAAAATCTGTCAACGCTCAACTGTATAGGGTAAAAGTAGATACTGACCAGTCTTGAACTTGCGCAGCCAGTACAATGTTTCATTGCAGTTTGGCAAGTTGTTAAGTTTTATTATATCCTCTGCTGTGTTTCCGTATTTGTTTCTCTTGAGAGGGTCTGCTCCGCATCTGTGAATACAAAGCAAAATTTTGGTCTACATTTGTTAACCCATTAATGCCCATTGGATTCTTCTATCTGTATATTGGATGAATCTATTTGTCATTTAAACGGTGTCAGGTTCAGATTTTTTTTTTTTTTTTTTTTTTAGAATTTTTATTTTATTTTGAGGAGAAAAAGTCATTCGTCTTACGCAAACAGAGTAGACCCTGATCAGGGTTTGCACTGTTTGCCTATGTCCCATTTTTGGGACGCTAGGCATTAATGGGTAAAGGCGTATGGGTAAATCTCATTTTTTTACAAAGGGGAATACCTTTCGTGATGTCCTGTTTGCTTTTGTAGACAATGTAGATCTCCTAAAAGAGGTCTACTATTAAAGGGAAAAAAATCTACTCCTAGAACAGCAAGTTATTTTCTTTAAAAGTTGGCTGATAATGATAAGAGAGGCCAAAGTAAAGGGCTTCAGAGTAGCAAACCAGGCCCCTTTGTTCAAAGCATCGTCAGCTTGGCGAAGTCTTTCGCCATGAATTAGTAAAATATTTCGGAACACACAAAATCAAGTATCCTAATGTTTTCTGCCAACAAAATGTTACAAGCTCCTCACATTTTTTTCGGCAAAAAATCCAGTGCTTTATACGTACAATACGTTTTATATACGTCTCGTTAGCTAACGGCGCCATCAGATTTGAACAACTAGGCACAGGAACTGAGAATTGCCCTTTATATAACATAAAAGTGTAGTCATACACCTTTAACGGCTCATTAATTATCGACGTCATCAGATTTGAACAACTGGGCCATGAAAGTCACAAAAGTTATCGCCCTTTATATAACAATAAAGTGTAGCCATACACCTAAACACCGTGCTAAAGATAGATCCAGTAGTGTCTTAAGAATGCTACTTATCCAGTTAACGTAGCCTTGAATTAAAATATTAATCAGGATCAAAAATCAAGTATTGTTAAAGAGTCACTCTATGACGTTTAACCGAGTTAATCTTATAAACTGTTGCCAGAGTTCACTGCCCTTTTCTGAACTTATGAGAAAATACGATGGAAAAGGTACAATAAACTACAGTCAATTCTCGATATCTCAAAGTTCATATCAAACTATTGATATCTAAAGATAAATTTCTGGTCCCAGAAAATTTAATTTGAGATGCCAATAGTTTGAGAAATCCAGAGTTGAAAGGTAAAGAAAAACAAGAACTTTGTCTATATTCTTTGATATAGGGGACTTTGATATACTAGTATCGTTTGAACTAAAGAGAGACAACTGTTTATCCAACCAGAGTCGACTAGCGCAAAAAGACTGTATCTATTTCCGGCCCCGGATCCAGGGGGTGGGCTTTGGGGCTTCAGCCCCGCCATCTGGGCCTCTGTGTTATGTATAATATGAAGGCCTCCAGATAATGACGAGTTTCTGATGCCAGTTTGAGTTGATTTATCCAAGTGGTTAGATTAAAATATATGTTGTGACATCTCATTAGAATCGCCTTGGCGAGGCGATTCTAATGAGATATCACAACATATATTTCAAGGCAAAAGAGGACATTATCAAAATTCTTATCAAACTGATCCTAATTATGTCATATATTTTTAAGCCGTCCTTTCCCTGTCTACACACCCACATACATCGCCGAACCTCCTAGCCCCACCAGTTATCCAGAGCCCCACCAGTACGTGGTGATCTGGATCCGGGCCTGATTTCAAATATAACAGATCGCGTGGCTGAGTGATTAGTGCTCCCCACTTTGAATCACAGGGTCGCGGGTTCGAATCAAAGGAAAGAATTTGCTCATAAATGAGTTTACCTCTATAAAGGATGGATGGATGCCTTGCGACTTCACGTCCTTTATAACAGTATTCCAGTCATATCAGCACGATGGGAGGGTGATAATGAAAGACTGTGTGCAGTGGAAACCCCTTTTACGGTTGGAAAGATTCCGAGCCCGATAAGCTAGATCAAAAGGCCAGCGTTAAAACTACTGGGCTAGCGGAGCTCCTGTTTATCTCTAGGTGCAAATTCTTTCTTAAAAAGTGTGGCCCAATCAAAAGGGATTCAAAACTGAAAACTGGTAGAGTTGCTTCCCCCGATGTGTATCCTTTCCCCTTAATTAAAGCAACCCACTAAAGTAAATATGTACTTAAAGCCTGTTTACGTAGTTTAAGTATAAGTTCACCAAAAACTCTTTAAATGCATTAAGAATTTAAAAGATTTAATAAACGGCTTTTCATTCAAAAGTTATATGTGGAACAACAATCAGTTAAAAGTGTCTTATATTGTGCAAAACCAGCAAAGTTTAAGTTAAGCCTGGTCATCGAGTTCACGTTACCAGATCTGTCGCCCCTTGCGCACATCGGAACTCTAATAAAACTAGCGATGAAATGAAAACCCAGATCTATGTAATTGCGGGAATGCACAGTGTAGGATGGATATTTGTAGATCGTTTATGTCATAAGGTCTTCGGTATTCATAAGCAAACAATGAATATCCCCATTTAAATTTTATTAGGTTTCACAGCTATTGTAAAATACAATATACGTATGCCAAGTCACAATGACGTTACCTCATGGCATGGGCGAACAGCGAATAATAAGCCCAGCCTGCGCATATTTGCAGCCTGCATAGAATCTTCTTGTTCGTATCTGCTTACTCTATGTACACTGAAAACATTTATGAAGCGAAATGTGAAGACTCAGATCAGTCTGCGCAGCCTAATCAGAGTTTTGCCCGCTCGCACAAATCTGAATGTAACTTTTCTAGCTGTATGTTTATGTCATAAATTTGCTTGCACCAAACACTTTTAAAGCCTAATCGATTTTTAAACGAAATTTGATTACTGCCAAACTTTTCTTTTCCGATTTTGTGTGCGGTGACAATAAATTGATTTTAATAATAATTGAAAATTAGTCCTTTCAGTCAGAGAACAGACTGATAAGACACTGCTCGATACATGCTGAAATGCTGTCTGAAATGGCGGTTAAACCAAATAACTCATGCTTAAAGTCTCCAATGTCCTACCAGTGGTAATAAAACGCCTAAACACAAATCTTTATGAAAAGCGGTTCAGCCTTCACGGTTGGTGATAAAATAGAGGCTGATGTGCATATGTTACCATACACTATGTGCTACGGCAAGCAAATCTTTTATCGGACTTTGGATAAAACCCATAAGCCACCACGCCATATGCTAGAGATGACAACGTTTCATCGTTTATCGCTCGCGAGAATGTAGTTTTAGTCACATAACCAAAATGGCTGCCGAGTCCATATATGGTAAAAATCTCCAGAACCAGTAGACTGATCGCCTTGAAACTTGGTATGTAGCACTGACTACTCAAGTAATACCGAGTATATGCAAATGATAACCTTTGACTGACCTTGACCTTTTTACGGCAAGGTCAAATTTGCTCTTTTTTCTTGTGCTTTATATGGGAAGATGCGCTTACATAAGATTTCATGGAACTTGTAGAAGTTTTTGTAATAAGTTGATGTATACACTAAACTAAATGACAGCATGAAGATTTTTTAATAATCGAGGTCAAGATCATTCTTGGACCGTTGACTAATGTCTCTCATATTTCAACAGAATTTAACATCTCCTAAAAAGCCACAGGGTTGATTGGAATCACATTTTCTTATGGAGCATCCAAAGGTCTAGGGGAACGAAAATATGTCAAAAACGGGTTTGGTGATTTAATCAACGTAGCCACCGTGCCCATATATGGTAAAAACCTTTAAAAATCTTCTTTTCTAGAACCAACAGGCCGATGGCCATGAAACTAGATACATGTATGTAGCGTCAGAAACTCGAGTACTACTACATTTATTCACATAATTACCTTTGGTTGGCCTGGATCTTTTTATAGCAAGGACGAATTAGCTACTGTGCTTTTGTATGAGAAAAGCTATAGCATTAGATTTCATGGAAATCATAGTTGTAGTTTTTGTATAAATGTTGGTATAAAAGTTAGTGTAAAAACGTGTATATGCGGTCAACTAAAAGAGTACATGAAGCTTTTGGAGTACCAGAGGTCAAGGTCATTCTTTGACCTTTGACCAACAGCTTAAAACATCTCATTTAAAGCGAATTAGCCGAGTGAAGCAAAATGTCATATGGAACCTCCATGGGTTGGAGAAATGAAAGTTTGCTTAAACGGGTGTGGTCACATGACCTAGATATCCACCATGCCAATATATGGTTAAACCTTTAAAAATCTTCTCACGAACCAAATGGTCTATTCGTGGCCATGTGGCCCTCTTGTTTCTAGTGCCACGGCTCAAAATCAATTTACATTCATTACTTCACGCCCATTCATGAAGTGTTTGACTTATCTTGACTTTCAAATATTTGTTCAAAACAGAAATCTTTCACCCTCTTATAAGCAATAATAATTACTTAAGCGGCAGACACTTAGTTAGACTTCTACTGGCGAATATATGTACATACGTATACAGACATATTAAATGCTGCAAAATATTGTTTCAGTGTACAGTCAAACCTGTCTTAAGGGGTCGCCTAATATAAGGGAAACACAAAATTGGCTGTTTAAGACAGGTGACCCCTTAATACAGGCTGATTTGCACTGTATTTGGGTTCAAGGGACCACCAAAAGGTGACTGCTAAAGACAGGTGAGCCCTTAATAGAGGTGACCACACAAGCAGGTTTGACTGTATGTGTGTCTGTTCTTTATACCTTCAGTCACAAAACAGAAAAGATTCATAAAATCTATGATGGAGTAAAGGCCGAGGGCTAGTTTTCAGATAGCTCAGCTCTGAGCCGGAAAATGCCTAGAAACAAGTTTCAATTTCACAATTAGAAACTTTGTTTCTGAAATAATTTCGGTCCGGAGCTGAACTTGTTTTCAGATAATTAAGTTTCATGCGAAACTTGCCGATCATGAAGCAAATAAGCTTGGGATGTCCTTGTCAAGGCCTCAACACCATCACACTTTATATCCAGGCCATCAATGAATCGAAACAACAACATTTCTATTGATATTTCTAGCAATTCAGTTTCAAATGTATGCAGTTTACACCAACTTGCAGCTAGTTAGACATCTACAGCACACTTGGCATTTCATGCATAACACTTGCTGTCAATTTCATATTCAGCATGCAGTTTACAGGACGGGTAACAAGCGGAGTTGTTGAAATTAACAATATTGGGCTGAAGTAAATGATTGACAATCTGAGACACGTTTGAGACGGGAGACCGACAGGAAAATCTCAAAGAACCATAGAAAGTTTTTTTTTGTTCAGTGAATGAGAAAAACGCACACACCTGTGCACAAACGTTCAGATTTATCTCTACTCACCAAGGGCGTAGCTACGTATACGGCAAATACGCAAGTGCGTATTGAAATTTTGTCAAAATTGACAAAATTTCAAAACGCACCTGCATATTTGCATGCTGAAATTTTATAAATTAGACAAGATTTCAATACCAATTACCAAAGTGGCTGAAATACTAACTTTCCTTTCAAGAAGTAGAGCATAAAACATGGTTGTGCGTATCATGAAATTGCCCCTAGTTACGCCCCTGCTCACCTCATTAAGGAACAAATGAACCTGTATGTGCCAGGTACCCGTGCCACTGCGTGTAAACACGTATCACCTTCAGCATCTTCGATATCCAAGAAAGCCCCGCTGCTTGCCACCAGATACACCACAGATACCCCTGCTGGCGTGGTGTACTTCTCTCCATTTTCTGCTAAAACATGCATGAACGTCTTTCCTGTGACATGATCCTGGAGATTTATATTCTTTTTCGTCGTTATGAAATTATTAAACATGTCCCAAACCGTTTCTATAGAAACGTCAGGGCTGCATATTGCATTATAAAGTTTAGTCTTTCGCAACTCCATATTTGATTATTTACAATATTTGTTTTGGTCAAAATGGTCACAAAAGAATGCACTCCTGATATCACTTTCTTTGCATGTCTTAAAACTTTCGTTTATAGATTTTTTATACCTATACATGCATTTTTATCAACAGGATACAGATATAAAATCGCATTTTTGCATATAATATCAATATCACAGAGCTCCAGATAAGAGGGGGGTATTGAGGATAATTCAAAGATATTTTTTCTTATTTCTCAACGAAAACATATGTTGTGACCCCTCATTAGAACCGTCTCGACGAGACGGTTCTAATGATGGGTCACAAAATATGTTTTTGTGGAGAAATATGGCTAATTATCCCAAAACTATCTCTGTTACCCCTTCTTATCTGGAGCACTGAATTATCATGAAATCCACTACCAGCTTTTCAATAACTCTCAATAACTCAATAGTTTTGCTTCCACAAAATAATAGAATCCATAGATCCTTAATCAATATTTATACGCTAGATTTTACTTAATCAAAAGTACAAATAAATCATTCCACGCACATTTCAAGTAACTCTATCATGCTTTAGACTTGCGCACAATTCATAATAAATTCTGTTTCGCTAAGTCATTAGATAAAATATTTGAACAAGTTAATTTAAAAGCGTAACAATGGCTGATTTTGATCTGGGGGTCTTTTCAGGACTAAAGCTGGGGTTCTTCCAAGACAGGACCTTTTTATCAGGGGAATACGCAACACTTTTTCATGCTAAGTGATCCGTTTAGATTCCAAGAGCCGAGAAAGTTGAGAATGGACCTTATGACTGTGAGAGCAGCAAAGACTCGGATCAGCCTGCGCATCCGCGCAGTCTGATCAAAGCCTTCCTTGATCATATCAGTAATTTGTTAATCATCCGAAATACTAATGGCGAAAAAGTGATGGCTAACCAGCCTGCGAATGTACGCAGGCCCATCTGAGTCTTTCCCTCTTCGGCAGTTCGAAACGGTACCTTTTCACAAGGTAAGCTCAAATCAACAATGCATTATTGAAATCTTTAAGAGGTCAAATCAGTTGTAAACTGACTCGTATCGACGACAGTATAGAAGAATACAATCACTACTTATTGTACTGAGCCTAGAGAGTGGGACAGAGTTGCTTGAGCAGTGACGCTCGCGATCAAACTGTTCCGAAAAATAGGGCACTCTGCTCATGCAGTGCACTTTTTTGTTACTACTCATACTATTTTTTATGCAACATATCACCCACAGTTAAATCAATTTGTTCAAATTTTGTAACAGTTACATTTACTATTTAACACACACTTTAAGTCAAAATAATAACATTTTAGGTATTTCTGGTAGCTAAGTCTTGTTTTGGTTATTGATAACAGTATATTTCAATACTATATTGGTATTTAGGTTATCTTAATTAGACTATTTAATGTTGAATGTTATCTCCCAGTCTGTGCGTTTCACTCTTCACCTTAAATAAACTAAGATTAATGCTAAATTTTAAACTCTCCCTTTTCAGTCTCCCCAACTTACTGGTCGCTTACTTTTAGCTTTTATATACACACTTTAAGAAATTGATCAGCTCTAGCAGTGAAAAGTTGAGTAGTAATTCACTATTTGGAAATCAGCTGTAAAATAGATCATATCACGAACGCGGAGCGCGAGTGAATCAACTTCTTACAGCTGACCGATAAACTAGTACTGTGAATTATTACTCAACAGTCTCTGCCAGCACTGAATTATTTCGATTCTCAAAAATGCAGAAAAAATATTTAAGGAATGAATTTCATTTTTCTGGTGTTTATCGAAGTATAAACTACGTTGGGTCGCGTGCAAAGTAAGTGAATCCCGAGGGGGCATTTATACCAGCATGAGGCTACCAGCATGATAATGGGACCAGGTAATTTTCGAAACTTCATCTGGACCGCAGATTACCGTACCAAGATTTCAAAATGCATTTTTCTTAAGAAAAAATGAGAGTCAGGAGGTTCGCGAAACGGTCAGTTGTAATATCCATAGGACCCGAGAAAGACTGGAATTTCTTTATTTATGTTTGCATTTGGGAGGTTTACAAAGAGAATAGCGATCCGCGGGCTATGGCGCGAATGTATATAAGTATACCCGTTAATTGGACGGACACACGGCGCCAAGTGTGTGCAACTATGGTTACGTACCGTTGAGCCACTTGGGTAACGTCGATACGAGAATTGAACAGAACAGAACAGAACTGTTGTGAGTAGAGTGATGGGTGGCAGTTAATAGATAGACAGAGCTTAAAAGATGGAGCAGGAGAAGAAAACATGTCGATCTCATATTTGCCCACCTATGACAAGGCTGTGAAACCGTAGTGGTTAGTGGTCCAGGCTATCCCATAAATTTGCAGCGTCATTTGGGGACAAAAGGTTACTTTGCAACACTCTCTCCACCTGCACCTGTTTTCAGCTGCCATTCTTGTGCTGACACAAACCAGCCATATCCGTCTTTTATACTGTTTTCCCATGTCTACCTCTTCTTCATTTTCCTTTCACTGTGTCCTGTAGAAAGTCTTAATGGCCTTCAGATGTGAACAAATCTCCTTGTTTTCCTTTTCTTGATCAAAGTGTTCTCGATTGACTGCTTGACATATTCGTTACATATGTTCTGTAATCATTTGTAGTATCACATCTCACAGGCCTGAGTTATCTTTTCTAACTCTTCTGTTACTCTCGACGTTTCACAGGCATACAGAAAGATTGATACGACAAAGTAGCGCAAAGGCTGTTCTCTTAAGGGACGAGTCATTTATTATCAGGTGGGGGGGCCGGGTACATTTTCATATGGTTCACCAAAATTTTTCCGACCCCCCCCCCCCCCAGTCTCACCAGAATTATTTTTCCGACCCCCCCAGATAGGTGACAAAAATTTTTATGACCCCCCCCTATCCCCAGTGCCAGCTACCCTTCAAACACATACCATATTACCTATTTTATGTCAGACTGACCTCAATCAAAACCTAGCTGTATGAAACACAAAGAACATTTCTTATTCTAACAGGTTAATTACATGTAATCATGGTCTGTTTAAACTTCGTCTGCATTTCTTGCATTTTTTCTTCTGCTAATGGCCATCCGGAAATCTTTTTGTTGAATGCTTAATAAGTATAACTGTAAATAATATTAATTGGGACTCTGGGTGGTGGTGGGGGGGGGGGGGGGGGGGGTGGGGGGGGGGGGGCTGTGTTTTTGCTGATGAAAAGGCACCTGGAGAGCTGATATCACAAATGCAGGCATTAAATTTAATTGAGCACAAAATCATCTACTTGACATGATTTTATAGACACTTTCATACAATGAAACGTTTTTTTTTATTTTTTTTATTTTTTTCAGTCATTTCCAGAGAGGCTTTAAAGTTTTAAGTTGTGAGTTTGAAAGAAAAGAGTCTGAAATTGTATGAGTAATGGGGGGTCTGGGGGCGAAGCCCCCCAGAAGCTGAGACATTTTTAAAAATAAGGACTGATGGAAGAATTCTGACCCCCCAATATGCCTAATAAAATATATGACCCCCCCTGCTCCAAGGCTTTTTTATTTCCGACCCCCCCCCCCCAGTACATCACCAAAAAAAAAAATTCCGACCCCCCCCTAAATGTACCCCCCCCAGCTGACATTAAATGACTCGTCCCTAATACAAAAGATATTATGGCATAAATATCGGTGGCACACGCTATTAATAAGCATGTTAACGAACATAAAACCCTGTATTAACATGGGATTTCACGCGCCGATAATGACCACCTTAGCGACTTTTCGCATGCAAGTTGCAGGACAATACTCCATCAGTAGGCCTTCAGAAACGAGCGGCAAGGCTGCAGTTGAAGATATCCATTAAATACCTAAACAGGAGATTTACATAAATTCGGATATTGTAAAAATGAAAGTCCAGACGACATCGGGTGAAAACTTTGATGAACTTGATTATGACATGTGAAATGCTGCTAAAGGTTGCACAAAATTAATGGTAGCTGACTATGGCATGAAACGAGGGTTTTACAGACATGCATAGTGCGTGTAGGAATCAGCAAGGCCAAGGTAATGGCGATGAGGCCGAAAAACATCTACATCTACATCTACCAATTAAGTGCATGGCCAATATTGGCATAGTCGCACTGTGAACGACCAAAAAACGTTCGTGCTGGGAGGTTCTTATGTACAGTTAACATCAGATAAAAACATGTTGTTCACAATCACGGTCTTAGGATACCTGCACTGACAAGGAGCTTGAAGTCGTCCAGAGTCGGTGCTGATATGACATTGGCAGGCAGACCATTCCAGAGACGGGCAGTTGATGGAAAGAAGGATCCCTTGTAGGCGTTGATGGAACAAAATATTGGCAGGAATCATTGATGGTGTCCTCTAGCTGCTACTCCGGTGGCTGTCAGGTACCGGCCTGAAGGGATTTCAACGTGGTTATTGACGATCCTGTACATCATTGTGACTTTGCTCTGGTCTCGCCTTGATTGAAGGACCTCCCATCCAAGTTCTTGCAACATTGAAGTAACACTGCTGGCTCGGCGGTAGTCATTGCAGCAAAACCTGGCGGCACGCCTCTGTACAGACTCCAGTTTGGCTATGTTGGATTTTGTCACTGGGTCCCATACCGTCGAAGCATACTCAAATTGTGGACGAACTATGGACTTGTAGCATTTAACATCCTTTGGGCAGCTTGAAAGATTTCTGCGAAGGAAAGCTGTAGTCTAGTTGGCCCTTTTCGTCACTGCATCAATATGGCTGTTCCAGGACAGTTTACTGTCTATGGTGACTTCAAGGTACTTTGCTTTTGACATTTCTTTCAAAGTCTGTCCATGAATGCTGTAAGAGGTTGGTATGACATTTCGTTTGTTGGTGATCTGGATGTGTTCACACTTGTCTGGGTTAAATACCATCTGTCAATCTCTTTCCCATTCATGTAGATGATTAAGATCTCTCTATAGTGACTCTGCATCTTTCTAGTCTCGTATAACTCTGTACAGCAGACAATTGCAATCATCTGCGAAGAGTCGTACTGAAGAGGAAACTCTTGAGGGCAGGTTATTGATGTATACCAGGAACAGGAGTGGTCCAAGTACTGTATCCTGTGGAACTCCAGATGTGATAGCGGCAGGAGAAGATGTCTTCCCATCAAGGACTACTTGCTGGTTCCTATCTGCGAGGAAACGTTGGATCCAGGCTAGGTTCTTGTCTCTGATGCCGTAGTGACGGAGCTTGACTGCCAGGCGATGATGTGGAACCTTATCGAAAGCCTTGCTGAAATCCAACAAAATAGCATCAACTTGTTGCCGTCTGTCTAGTCCAACTGCGAGGTCGTGTATGGTGGTGATGAGCTGTGTCTCGCAGGATCTCTGCTTCCTGAAGCCGTGCTGGTAGTCACTCAGAATCTTGTTACTTTCCAGAAATTTCATGAGATGACTATGTACTATGTGTTCCATGCCTTTGCAACAACAAGATGTCAGTGAAACTGGCCGATAGTTGGCAGCCTTGCTCTTGTCTCCTTTCTTGAATAGAGGTGTCACAAAGGCTCTTTTACAGTCATCAGGAATCTGAACTTGTTCGTAGGAAGCTTGATATACGAGTATCAGGGCTGGTGCAATTGAAGAAGCCATCTCCTTCAGGAATCTTGGTGAGACCTGGTCTGGGCCACTAGCTTTGTGTGGGTTCTGGCCATCAAGCAGTTTTTTCACTCCATTTATCTGAATATTTAGGGGTGGCGCAGTATTAGCTGTGCTTGTTCCCATGGTAGGCACTGAAGTGTTGTCTTCTTTGGTGAAGGCACTGACAAACTGCTCATTCAGGATCTCAACCTGGTCTGTGGGTTCTGAATAGTTGACGCCATCTTTCTTCAGTGGGGCTACACCAGAGCTGTCGCACTTCATATCCTTGATATAGGCGAAGAGCTTTTTTGTTGTTGGAGTCTTGTTCGCTTACCATACTGCTAATGTAGTCATCATGGGCACTTCGACATGCTTGCTGGGTTTCTCTCTGGATCTTCCTGTAACGATGCCAGTCAGCCTGTGTCTTGGTAGCACGAGCTTTCTTGAAGGCCCTTTTCTTCCTTCTTGAGAAACGATGGATGTCACGGTTGCACCATGCTTGGCTGAATTGAGTCGACGTCAATTTTGAAGGAACAAATGTATCAATGCTCTCAATACACTTCTGTCGGAAGCCATTCCAAAGCACATTCACCGGTGTGGAAGTGGAGAAGTCCTTGGTGAATTTCTCGGTGAACTTGGTCAAGTCCTCTTTCATGGCTTCCTTGTTTGCCCTCTTCCAAAGGGAGACTTTCCTTTTCACTGGCTTCTTGCGTGCAGGTAAAACATTGGAGTCCACAAGCACAACGTCATGGTCACTTAAGCCAGGCGGGGAAACACACCTTTCTACAAGAGATGGCCTGTTTTGTGCCAAAGATGTCCAGGGCGTTGTCTGTCCTTGTGGGAAAGCCCACTATCTGCTCACATCCGATGTCGTTGAAAGTGTCCAAGAAAAGCTGGTTGATTGATACTGGACAGCTGTGCCCAGAGATAGTGTCTGTTTCCAGTCTAAGTCTGGTAGGTTTGCATCTCCACCAATCAAGAGGATATGGTCCCTGAATCTTGAGCGCAGATCATTTAAGGCTGTGCACAGTTCTTGGAGTAGTCCAGGTTGTTATCAGTGGGTCTGTATAAGCTACCAACATTTAAGCGCCAACATTTTCGTTATTTTTGTAGCATTGTAGTTGAATTTATGCAATAACAGCGATCAAACATTTTTCCAATGCATTTATGTTTGCAAGGTCCCACGGTTGATGTTGAAAACCTCGGCCTTATGAATGAAAAACCATATTTGATCCCTATAATGTTATCTGTTCGAATTGGCTTCAGACTGAGGGGCTGCAATGGCTTGCGCATACCTTTAGGGAGGCTCCGGTTTGGGATCAATATCTGAGGAACTGCTCCAAGAAGGTATTTGAAACTTGTCATTGTTCCAAATTTTTGTCCTTTTTTATATCTTGATCTGCCTTTTGATGTCAATTGTTTTTTTTTTTTTTTTTTTTTTTGTCATCAGTTTAATTGTCTTTCTCAGCACTAACCTTAACATTTGAAATCTACCTACCTCTTACACTTCTTACGGTCTAAGAAGTTTGTGTGTTAAGAAAAATAGAGCTAAATATTTGACAACTTTTAATATAATTTGAACCCTTCACTGACGCGCACCTGCTAGAGATCCTATTTGTGGTGTTAGAAGGACCTGGCGCAGTGAAGAAAGTTTCCGTACATTCGGTTAGTATTTGTCCGTTGACTCGCTTCGTACATCCGCATCAGATTTACTTCCTCTTCCTGGTTTCAGAAAAAATATCTAATAAATGTCTTAAAATTCGTCGTTTCATCATTTTGAAAAGGAACAAAAATGTCTAGAGCACCCAGACCAGTTCGGCCACCGCCACCTGTCCCGAAGCCCGGTAAGACTTAGGGAAATTAATGAATATGGATGCGGTCCTACTATCTATCTATCTATCTTGACATGATCCACAACCCCCTTTCGGGTATTATTTGGATTTCACCACGCATGGTGTGTTAGTAAAAGAAGTAAAAAGTGAGAAAGTGCAGAATAAAAAGATAAAAAGAAAGGTGAAATATAGATGAAAGGGTTAGTGTTAAGAAGAGTTTAAAATCAGGATAAAAACAGTATTTATGTTTAGGGGAGGGTATGACTGATCTTACTGACTCCTAATTTAAAGGAGTCAAGATCTGAAACTTGGACGAGATCAGCTGGTAATCTGTTCCATAGTACAATAGTCATGGGAAAGAATGAATACTGATAATAACAGACAGATGTATGGATCTGTCTGTAAGAGAGAGGATGCATGTGACGAGTATATCTGGTGGGCTGTTCGAAATATGACGGAACGGGAATAGCAACCAGGCCATACACTACCTTATAAAACATAGCGAGACGCGCATCGTAACGTCTGCACTCAAGCGTTACTAAAGACAGAAAAGGACTTACCCCACAGAAAAGGACCGAAAAAAACTTTCGGGCACCGAAAAGGACTTTTATTTGCCGTTTAATGCCATATAAAGCATATGTTTTAGAAATTTTCATAACATCATGATATTAATCAGCGCTTGAATAATAATTTTGTGAATTGTAGTATCTTCATCCTAAAATTTCACGAAAATATTGCAGCACCGATAAGGACTCTACTTCTGGTCAGTGAAGAGATGCCATGTACCGAAAAGGACATCACAAATGCCGAATTTCGGGCACCGAAAATGGCATTTTGTACTTAATGTTCTAGAAAATTATGTTTCGAAATAAAATATATTACCCTATATATTTTTCAAACGTATTTATAGCATAAAATGACATTTAAAAAGTCCTTTTCGGTGCCCGAAAGTTCTTTTCGGTCCTTTTCGGTGGCAAAAGTCCTTTTCTGTCTTTAGTAGTACCCTTTGGATGTACACAGTGAACCTGTTACCGTGCAAACCGGATTTCGCAACTAGATATTCACTGCTCATAATAAAGGAGCACCGATTACATTTCCTTAGACGACAGTGTGAAGCATCCCCACTTTGAAGATCATTTATATTTGCTTGACAGACATGAGCTGCAAAATATTTTGCCAAGGTGTAAAAGGGCTAGGGACTAGCTTCCCTGATCACAGGTCCTGGTGAATCTGAAAGACTTACAAAACATTTCCATAAAATATTTCTACAGTAACTAGGTCCATTTATATTTTGAACACTAGATATCAAGATCAATTTTTGTGAAAACTAATTTTTAAACCAAAAGATAAATATATCTACTTAAGTAGAAATGCAGACCACAATCAAAATTGCCTTATTGGATAGAATTAATTTGCACTGATGTCAAATGGGCATGCACAAATCACTCAGTTTCAGGGTTGTGAGCAGGTGTACTTTTAATATTCAGTTCTGGGAACAGTTGTTTGAAAAAAAAAAACTTACATTGGGCTAGAAAATAACCCAATAGGTGTCTCTCCTGTTCATCTGTTAACATTTGCTATAAATTTTTATATTAAGTTCAGTTTCTTTGGCAGAAACACTTACTAGGGTTATCCTTGGGCTCTTAGGGGAGCAAATGTTTTCCTTTGAAAGCTTATCCCCATGGTTGGGGGTAAAAAGGGTAACCGAACCGAACCACCGGATTATACCGGACGGAGCTTACGGAAATTTCCGATTGTTGCGGTACCGGCTTTTACCGCCGTCACCGAACCGAACAAGTGAATGCGATATATACTGCCTATTTAATTTAACACAATTTCTTTCAGTATTTCATTAAATTAATTACTTACGTTTCTATATTATACATTCTTATGTATAATTCAAAATATCTGGATAGTTTGATAATAATAGATATTGAAACATAATCTTTGAAAACGACATGCCGCCAGGATGTATTTGTCCTGCTGAAAATAATTGTAATACCTATATTTTTCTGATTTAGTTAAATATTGTTTATGATTTAATTTACTAATTCAAGGTATTTTTTCATTTATTATATCTGGTTTATTTCTTGGCGATGGGGGTTGGGGTGTAATTATTTTACAAGTCAGTGATTTTTGGGTGATTATGAAATGATCACGACGTCAACCTGATTCAACACTTCAAAATGCTGATCAGATTGCTTTTATTTTGTGTGAGTGTTAAATTCTTTATGCAGCGGGTAAAAAAGGGGTATTTGATAGGGGGGAGGGGGAGGGGTGCGGCGCAGTAAAAGACCACGCAAACGGCCATACCAGCCAATATATTATCACACATTTTAATGTTTATTGTCGATGAGACGCACATCTGTGCGTGTACATGCTGTTACGAAATGGATCCGATCGTCGACTATGTCGTCGAAATTATTTTTTTCAATCAGTTATTCTTTCAATCAGTAGGGCTACAGTTTTTAGGGCAACTGTGGTAATAAACATTTACGGAAATTGTGGCTACGTTATGCATGGGTTGTTTGTGAATACCTCTCGTGGACAGCGTGTTGCATGATTTTAATGTGAATACCTGCACGAGTCCCATGATTTAAATGTGAGACGCATACTATTTATACGCCTATCTTTTATTGAAAAGTTAGACGTGGCTGTTTAATTCTTATACTGAGGATGTTATATTGTTGTGTGCCCAGATTCTGAGTTTAGACCAGAACGGTAAGATTTTATTATATTTATTTAGAATAGTTTGGCTAAGAATGAAAAATGTGACTTCTGATTGATATGGTATGATTATGTGTCGACTGATTTGATTTTGTTGGCAGGGATCAGGCTGCGCATGTGTCGACCGATTTTGTTAGTAAGCATGCTGCGCATAATATTTGTATATTAGGAAGTTTTGTAAATTTCGGAAATAGTTTATATTACTGATGTTGGTTGCAATGGTGTGCGTCTATTTGACGTCCAGTGACGTCAGTTGCATTCATGTTATTCATGTGACGTCAGTTGCATTCATGTTATTGCGACGTCAGCACTTTTTATATTAGTTTCACGTATACGTGGCCTATAGAAGTAGATTGATTTGTAATGGAACTAATTTATATACTCGTGACGTCAATTGACGCCATAGCATGCACCACATTAAGGGTTTTTTCCATAAGTTATAATGGTAGCATTTGGTCATCATGCGTTTGATTTGCCTTCATTAGACGGCGTCATATGGTATAACATCATGGATGTCATGATGTCAGATCAAACGTTATGATCCCAAATGTGTTAGAAACGCTTATTCAGTTATTATATTCTATGGCAAACGGTATTACGCTTAGTTTAAAGAAATGAATTAATAAATATGCAAGTTAGATTTTGGTCGATCAATTTAATGTAAATAGGTCATTGTTTAGATTATTCATGTTTTATGTGGGGTATGTCATGGTGATGCCTGTTGACGTCAGTATACTTCTTGACAATGTTTGACGTCAGATCCTTCGACGCACATGCGTAGTAGGATCTACGTTTCTTCATTGGCGGAAGTGGTAAGCACACTTTTAGCTTTACATCGTGAGCGCGAGTCGTGTCTAGTGACACGGCTGGCGTGTGCACGTTATGCTCGGCATTCGCCGAGGGCGTTGTATGGTATTTCCAAGACAGGCCCAAGTCTTACGTATTGTTATTATGTAGTTACAATGTATTAAGTGTAAGTTCGTTATTTTTAGGCACATCAAGTCCGGCAGTCAGCTGTTAGGGCTTAGAGCCACGTCTCACCTGGAGATGCGATATACGTCTCCAGGTTAATACCAACCCGGGTAGAGGCAGTTACAACGCCGTTTGTGCAAGGTTCCCAAGCAGAGGCGGGAAGCACAAAATGTAGGCGGAAGTGGTTAGCACAGTTTTGCCAGATTCTGTGATAAGATCTGAAGGTCACATCAAGTGTGGGACAGTGTTCGTCCACTAAGGTGTTTTAATATATATAGACTGGTCCCTGGTACAATCCAGGGAGCGACCAGTATATAATCGTGCACGTGTTTATATGAGTTGGTGTTCCTCATGATATATGGACTGGCCCATGACATGATCCAGGGAACGACGAATTGAAGTCTACCAACATAAGGCCTTGTTTTTTTGTATGAGCTCAAACTGACGTCTTTTGTTCTTTGTGTTTTCCTTTAGTTCATGGCGCTGAGCCGAGTACGGTGTTGACGTCAGACGGTAATCTATTTGCGTATTGTACGCAAATCGATTACAGATTTGAAACAAACACCTTACTTGGGCCAGCGACATGAACTAATATGTGTTGTATATTATTGTAATTGTGACAGTTGTAAATTGTATTGTTGTATATAAAATTTACATTATATATAAACTTAAAAAATTCTAACGTTGTTAGAGTTTCCTTGTTAGTGTATTACACTAGTAGATAACCCTTTAACCGGAAGTCACCCTCCGCCGTCCTGGCGACGCATAAGGCTCTACACCCGTGTCGACCGTGTGTAAAACCTTCTGCGTAACATGGTGTCATGAAGTAACGGGATTTGACTTCTGGTTAATATCTGCCAGTGTAAGACATTGACAATATATACAGAGTCTAGGCACAATTTTGTCAGTCATTTTTTTTTATTATTATTGACTTTCTGATTGTTCTTTTCTAAGGTGACGTAAGGATGTTTGTAAGGCTGTGAATTTTAGGGGAGCAATTTTGCCACTAAATTCTTTGTAAATGTAACCTACACTCAATTAAGGTCAACTATCCTTATTCCCTGCGTGATGAAGTGCGATAGCCCATGCATTAATTTGTGATAAAATGTAACAGGTTGCATATCTGAGTGGGGAAACTGAGGTATATAGACCTGAATTGTCTTGGCACGGATGATACCTATTTAGTTTTAAGGTCCGTTTGAGTACCTTGGCACTGCTGTTGCATGACAATCTGTAAGTTTATTAACCTAAACGTTTTGTACGTTGTGTCGTAACCGTTACTGAGGTCCATTTTATGTCCTGATTTAGTAACGTAGGTCACTCGTAACGTTATATAATATCGTTACAATGAATTAAACCTAATAGCGGAATCTTAAGTTTGATTTACCGTTGGTATCTAATATGGTTTTGTAAGGTAGGACGTACAGTTGTCGTGTCAGTGTTAATACGTTGCGTTACATACGTTACGTTTGTATATCCGATACGCTAGATCAAGTTGGGCGAAATTGTATGTGGGTTATTTACGTCATCTAATTACGTCATCTAATAGTGAAAAGTAATTCTCGGCAAAGTCAACGTCAGTTTATGACGTCATTTCCGGTCTGTTATGAACGTAACTTTAATGGCTACGTCCAGATCGCGAGTATACTAATTAATCAACGTTTTAGTTGGATTAGTTCGTTATTATTATTGTTAACGTTTTAGTTAACGTGTGTGACTATAAGTGAACATCGGTTTCAGATAAGTTAACGTGAGCATTACGTTAAGCGTCATGGATCAGTTAGTTAAGACGGGAAGGGAGTTAGGTTATGAAGGGCAGGCATTGCAGGAATTTGTAAAGCAACAGCAAGAGACTGAAAGGGCAGAAAGGCACGCGGTAAGGGAACTTGATAAAGAGAAGATCGCGGCGGAGAAAGAAAAGCTTGCGCAGGCCGATAAAGACCGGGAAATTGAGTTAGCTAGGATCGCGCAAGCCGAAAAAGATAGGGAAATTGAATTGGCTAGGATCGCGACGGAAGAAGCTAAGATTGCGGCGGATAGGGAAATCGAGATGGCGCGGATTGAAAGTATAGAGCGGCAAGCCGAGAAAGATAGGGAAGCTAGGTTGTCTCAAGTCGAAAGCGATAAGGAAGCAAAGTTGTCGAGCGAAGTTGAGTTAGAAAAGTTGAAGTATAGTTTTGAATTGCAGCAACGCGAGTTAAAAAATCAGATAGATTTGCAGAAGGTAACGTTTAGAGTTGAATTAGAAAAACAGAAGGCTGAAAAGTTAGCGCATGCGCGAGATCCAAAGTTACCGTATTTTGATGAAAGTAAGGACAAAATGGATAGTTACTTATCAAGGTTTGAGAAATACGCGACGGCGAACAAATGGGATAAAAACGTTTGGGCTGCATATTTAAGCGCATTACTTAAAGGTCGCGCGCTTGATGTTTATGATAGATTGTCTGTAGATGATGCAGCAGATTATGACAAGTTGAGAGATGCGTTGTTAAAGAATTTTGATATGACTGAACGCGGATTTAGGAAGAAATTTCGCTATGATAGGCCTGAAAAGTCCGAAACGTTTATTCAGTTTAGTAGTAGACTTAGGTCGTATCTTAATAAATGGTTGAAAATGGCGAAGGTAGACCAGTCTTATGAATCTGTTTGCGATTTTTTCGCTAGAGATCAGTTTTTAGAATCTTGTAGTAAAGAACTGTATGTTCATTTGAAACCGAAAACATTCACGAATCTAGGTGAGCTGGCTAGGGAAGCAGATTTATTTGCAGAAGCACGTGGCGGTGTCTACGCTTGTGTTAATAAGGGGCAGCGTGATAGTAAGGGCGTAACTCAGAGTAGATCTGATAATAAGCCGAGTGCGAAGCCAGAGATAAAATGTAGTATTTGTGGTAAGGGACATTTAACATATAAATGTTTTAAGAATCCCGATAGGAAGCAAGTATATAGTGCGGAGGTAGGTGCAAGTGCAAGCGGGTATAGCGGAAGTAAGGGGAGTAGTTATGCACCGAAAGATGAGACACAAAGATCACAGAGTAAGAGCGATACTGTACAGACGAAGGGTAGTAATTCAGATCGTGGCCGTGGTCGGGGTTATTCCCGCGGACGTGGTCGGGGTGGCGGACATCAAATGAGCTTTTGTAAAACTACAATGAATAGGTCTCATGAAATTGAAGGTCTCTATAAGAGTAAGGAAGAAAGTCCATTAATCGATGATAGCATGGATAGGGAAGGTGTCTGTTACTTTTTAAGGTCGCGATTACCAACAGCGCAGGGTACGGTTAATGGTAAGACAGTTGTAGTTTTAAGGGACACAGGTTGTACTGGGTGTGTTGTTCGTAGAAACTTGGTTTCTAATGATCAGTTACTTGGTAGAGAATCTGATGTAACTTTGATTGATGAATCTACCCAAAGGTATCCCTTAGCAATGGTTGACATAGATTGTCCATTTTTCACAGGAAAAACAGAGGCATTGTGCATGGAAGATACATTGTATGACCTGGTTATTGGAAATATTGACGGGTCAAAACGCTCCGATATGTCCCATTTTGCAATGGCGGCAGTGACTAGGTCACAAGCTAAGCAAGGTGAAGAGGTCTATAGGAAACTTAAAGTTCCTGATCAAATTATTGCTAGTGATAAGGAGGCATTGAAGCAGGCCCAAGTTGTTGACCCTAAATTGAATGGCATAAGGCAAAGAGTGGAATCTGGGAATGTGACGATTAGTCGTGGATTGAACCGAGGTGAAACTAAGTTTATCCGAAAGAAAGATTTATTGTATAGGCAGTTTACTAAGGGAAACAAGGTCACTTTGCAACTTATTATCCCTGAAGGTTTTCGTGAAAAGGTGTTAAGATTGGCGCACGAAACCTTGATGTCAGGTCATTTGGGCATAAAGAAAACTATGGATAGAGTGTTAACTGAGTTCTTTTGGCCTGGAATTTGTGGTGATGTGGCAAGGTTTTGTAAATCTTGTGACATATGTCAAAGGACTATTCAAAAAGATCGTGTCACTAAGGTTCCTTTAGGAAAGTTGCCACAGATTGATACACCATTTAAACGAGTCGCTGTTGATATAGTTGGACCGATAGAACCTCGTTCTGACAGGAAATCCCGCTATATTTTAACAATGATAGATTATGCGACGAGATATCCCGAGGCGGTAGCGTTACCCGGCATTGAAACGGAACGCGTAGCCGAAGCGTTAGTTGAAATGTTCAGTAGATTAGGAATACCGAGTGAAATGCTAATCGAGCATGATAGTAAGATCACGATTGACGTCATGAGAGAGGTTAGTAGGTTGTTGTCGCTTCAAGATCTGACAACTATTCCTTATCAATCTACTAGTAAAGGACCCGTGGAGAAATTCCATGATACGTTGAAACAGATATTACGTGAAATGTGCGTAGAACGTCCGAATGACTGGGACAGGTATCTCCCAGCATTATTATTCGCAGTAAGGGAAGTTCCGCAAGAATCATTAGGTTTTTCCCCGTTTGAACTGTTGTATGGGCGTAATGTTAGGGGTCCTATGCAAATATTAAAGGAATTATGGTCTGTAGAGGAAACTGACCAACGTGCGTTATTGACGTATCAGTACGTTATTGATTTAAAAGAACGTTTAGAGAGAACGTGTAAGTTAGCACAGGATATTGTCCGGAAAATGGACGTAAAGCGGAATGCTTATTATGATAAACGCGCGAGGTCGCGTAAGTTTGACGTCGGAGACAAAGTACTTTTGCTACTCCCGAATGAGTGCAATAAATTGTTACTTCAATGGAACGGGCCATATGAAGTTGTCGAAGTAGTCAATGCAATGAACTACAAGATTAACGTCAAGGGCGTCGTGAATACTTATCCTGCTAACATGATTAAGCAGTACGTTCAACGTCAAAAGAACGTGTTGTCTGCAGTTGTTAATGCACGTGACAATGTTGGATCAGAGGATCACGGTGATCCGAATGTCCAAAGAGTTAACATTTGTACGTCAGAGGACGTATCCCAATATGACTTCATACGTGAAAACGTAAAGCCCGACGACGTAACGTCGATTCTGAAAGCAAATATGGAAGAACATGGTGGCGATAGTAGGTTAGAGGCAGAGGCAACGGATCCTGTGGGATCTGTCGTGCGAAGTAGGTGTAATGTCAAAGACAACGTTAATTTTACGTCTGATACACTTAAAGGTGGCGATTTCCACCTAGTGTTCGATCAGACTTACCCATACTTCCCCATTCCATTTGAGGCACGACAGGTACGACACAGAGAATTGTTTGACTTTGGGATTAGGTAAATCTGTTGCCAAGATAATTTGGGGGCGGACTACCTTAGTAGATAGTTTGGCCACATTATGCATCGCACCGTTGTTGTGTATATAGCTAGTTTTCCAGTTTTGACATAGCCTACGATTCGATCACATTTCGTACTATTTCAGAAAAGAAACATTGTTATGTTTTTTTCTCCCTAAGGGGAAACCTATGTTACGAAATGGATCCGATCGTCGACTATGTCGTCGAAATTATTTTTTTCAATCAGTTATTCTTTCAATCAGTAGGGCTACAGTTTTTAGGGCAACTGTGGTAATAAACATTTACGGAAATTGTGGCTACGTTATGCATGGGTTGTTTGTGAATACCTCTCGTGGACAGCGTGTTGCATGATTTTAATGTGAATACCTGCACGAGTCCCATGATTTAAATGTGAGACGCATACTATTTATACGCCTATCTTTTATTGAAAAGTTAGACGTGGCTGTTTAATTCTTATACTGAGGATGTTATATTGTTGTGTGCCCAGATTCTGAGTTTAGACCAGAACGGTAAGATTTTATTATATTTATTTAGAATAGTTTGGCTAAGAATGAAAAATGTGACTTCTGATTGATATGGTATGATTATGTGTCGACTGATTTGATTTTGTTGGCAGGGATCAGGCTGCGCATGTGTCGACCGATTTTGTTAGTAAGCATGCTGCGCATAATATTTGTATATTAGGAAGTTTTGTAAATTTCGGAAATAGTTTATATTACTGATGTTGGTTGCAATGGTGTGCGTCTATTTGACGTCCAGTGACGTCAGTTGCATTCATGTTATTCATGTGACGTCAGTTGCATTCATGTTATTGCGACGTCAGCACTTTTTATATTAGTTTCACGTATACGTGGCCTATAGAAGTAGATTGATTTGTAATGGAACTAATTTATATACTCGTGACGTCAATTGACGCCATAGCATGCACCACATTAAGGGTTTTTTCCATAAGTTATAATGGTAGCATTTGGTCATCATGCGTTTGATTTGCCTTCATTAGACGGCGTCATATGGTATAACATCATGGATGTCATGATGTCAGATCAAACGTTATGATCCCAAATGTGTTAGAAACGCTTATTCAGTTATTATATTCTATGGCAAACGGTATTACGCTTAGTTTAAAGAAATGAATTAATAAATATGCAAGTTAGATTTTGGTCGATCAATTTAATGTAAATAGGTCATTGTTTAGATTATTCATGTTTTATGTGGGGTATGTCATGGTGATGCCTGTTGACGTCAGTATACTTCTTGACAATGTTTGACGTCAGATCCTTCGACGCACATGCGTAGTAGGATCTACGTTTCTTCATTGGCGGAAGTGGTAAGCACACTTTTAGCTTTACATCGTGAGCGCGAGTCGTGTCTAGTGACACGGCTGGCGTGTGCACGTTATGCTCGGCATTCGCCGAGGGCGTTGTATGGTATTTCCAAGACAGGCCCAAGTCTTACGTATTGTTATTATGTAGTTACAATGTATTAAGTGTAAGTTCGTTATTTTTAGGCACATCAAGTCCGGCAGTCAGCTGTTAGGGCTTAGAGCCACGTCTCACCTGGAGATGCGATATACGTCTCCAGGTTAATACCAACCCGGGTAGAGGCAGTTACAACGCCGTTTGTGCAAGGTTCCCAAGCAGAGGCGGGAAGCACAAAATGTAGGCGGAAGTGGTTAGCACAGTTTTGCCAGATTCTGTGATAAGATCTGAAGGTCACATCAAGTGTGGGACAGTGTTCGTCCACTAAGGTGTTTTAATATATATAGACTGGTCCCTGGTACAATCCAGGGAGCGACCAGTATATAATCGTGCACGTGTTTATATGAGTTGGTGTTCCTCATGATATATGGACTGGCCCATGACATGATCCAGGGAACGACGAATTGAAGTCTACCAACATAAGGCCTTGTTTTTTTGTATGAGCTCAAACTGACGTCTTTTGTTCTTTGTGTTTTCCTTTAGTTCATGGCGCTGAGCCGAGTACGGTGTTGACGTCAGACGGTAATCTATTTGCGTATTGTACGCAAATCGATTACAGATTTGAAACAAACACCTTACTTGGGCCAGCGACATGAACTAATATGTGTTGTATATTATTGTAATTGTGACAGTTGTAAATTGTATTGTTGTATATAAAATTTACATTATATATAAACTTAAAAAATTCTAACGTTGTTAGAGTTTCCTTGTTAGTGTATTACACTAGTAGATAACCCTTTAACCGGAAGTCACCCTCCGCCGTCCTGGCGACGCATAAGGCTCTACACCCGTGTCGACCGTGTGTAAAACCTTCTGCGTAACACATGCACACACGCGCAAGCATTTGTGTGTTTATGAAATCAAAGTAGTAAAAAGCAAGCTTATACCACGAGATGGAAGGGGATGTGGAGATTTGAAATCATTCATTGAGGGAGGGATGGGGAGGGGATTGGTGGTGATGGGGGGGGGGGGGGGGGCTTTTTTATCACGTAATATGAAGATAGGTACTGGCTATAGGCGAGCACACCGCTCTTTACAGTGTGTTGGTGGTATGATAAAACTTCTCTATGGCTGCTACCATGTTAACTCTGAGGCTTCGGAAAAACCTGCATGGTCAAAGTTTAGACCTTGATCTGACTACCCAGTATACGATTCTGGCTTCAATTTCACAACGCTTTTTGTCGTTTGAACGGTCTAACTCAACAGCTGCGAGCTCCATCTGACAAACTGATAAAAAAAAACTGTCAGAGAACATCTTCCCCCTCTCCCAGAAGTCTTTCCCCTCGGAAAACAGAAGTCATCTTGTTTTTTTTTTCCATTACGTAATTTAGCAACCGAAAGACTGTACGATCTCTATTTCCTATCGTTTTGTTAATTTCTATTCAAACGAGTCTAATTTGACAATGACTGCCGTTTTGGTGTAGTTACGAAAGAAATCCCGTTGAAATTAATGTATTTTAAAGCTAAAACTATATGCCTTACCATTCCTCTACCATAGACCTCCCGCTTTTTCAGATACTTTTGGATATGCTGTACAGTTTTAGAAGCAAACTTGTTTTGTTATTGACTAAGGCCAACTTATACACAGTCACAAAATATTTAGGAACAATACCGTAATGTAGAAAAAAAATAATGGAAAATGTAAATCGCCATTTTACTCTAAATCCCCTTTTTGTGATATCACAAAATCGAATTTGTGATATCACTTTAACGATTTTGTGATATCTCTATTTCGAATATGTGATATCACATATTTTTTATATCACTTACTGTCATATGATATCACTTAATCGATTATCTGATATCACAAATTCTATTTTGTGATATCACAAAATCGTTTTAGTGACATCACTAAATAGGAATGATTAACTGTTACCACAAAATGAAATTAGTGATATTACAAAGTCGATTTTCACTAAACAGACTTTGTGATATCAAAAGTGGTGATATTGATTTTGTGAGATCACTTATAGATTTTGAGATATCACTTTTTCGATTTTGTGATATCACTAAAATAGCTTTAATTTGGTGATATCACAAAAATCGATTTTGTAATGTCCCTAATTTTTGAAATGAGAGAACACTAATTTGATTTTGTGATATCACTAAATCGCAAATATCGTGTTATATCGCTATTTCAATTTTATGATATCACTTATTTTATTTAAATAAATGATATCACAAAAATTGTGATATCTCTATTGATCAAGAGATATCAATATTTCGAATATGCGATATCACAATATTTTGTGATACCACAATTTTTTTAGTGATATCACTGAATTGATTTAGTTACATAACAAAATCAATTTTGTGACAAATTCAGTGATATCACTAAAATGGAATGAATAAGTGATATCACAGAATGAAATTTGTGATACCACAAAATCGATACGGTGATATCACTAAATCGATATTTTTATTTGGGGTGCCGTTCTACTATAAATTCCCTGTTTTGCGAAATCACTCATTCTATCCTACTAAAAATCTTTTAAGTGATATCACTTATTCGATTTTGTGATATCACTTATTCGATATTGTGATATTACTATATCTTATTGATTTTGTGATATCACATAATCGAAATAGTGATATCATATAATAGCTGTGTTTGAGTGATATCACTGAATCGATCTTGTGACATCACTTATTATATTTTGTAATATCACTGATTCGATTTTGTGATTTCACAAAATGACACATAATTTGTGATATCACTACTTTATTTACGTGATATCACTAATTTTTATTCATAACAAGATCGAATTAGTGATATCACAAAATAAACGTGAATAAGTGATATCACAAAATCGATTTTGTGATATCGCAAAATATGCGGAGTTCACAAACAGCATATTGGTTGCTCCCTTTAAAACATGATAGTTATGATTTAGTGATATCACAAAATCTAGTTTTTGATATCACATAATAGGTGCGATAAAGTGATATCACTAAATGGAATACTAAATGGAATAAGTTATATCACTTAATCGAATAAGTGATATCACAAAATTAAATGAATTTGTGATTTCACAAAATGTAAATAAGTGATATCAAAAAATCAATTTAGTGATATCACTTAATCGAATGAATGATATCACAAAAATGAGTAAGTGACATCACAAAATAATATTTACTTTCTGATATCACAAAATCGATTTAGTGATATCACTAAATCGACTTTTTGATATCACACATTTCATTTTGTGGTATGACTAATTCATTTCACTAAATCGATTTTGCTATATCACAAAATCGATTTTGTGATATCTTGTTATCGATTTAGTGATATCACATAGTAATTAGTGATATAACAAAATAATTTGTGTTATCATCAAATCGATTTTGTGATATCATAAATTCGATTTTGTGATTACAAAAGGAGGATTTATAGTAAAACGGCACCTCATATTTTGATACATCAAAAAGTGGATATGAAATGAGTGACATCACAAAACAAGGAATTTATAGTAAAACGGCATCTCAAAGAAAATGACGCTATAGGTACATCTTTTCCAAGAGCACAATTTAGGACAATACGCTTTGCTGATGATCAGTATTCTCAGTTGGTATTCTAAACAAACCACTACATATTTTTTGTTTGTTTCATTTACACTTTCGCAATGCTCTCAGTGGCAGACAGAAATCATGCTATTTAGGGACGAGTCATTTATTATCGGGAGGGGGGGGGGTAATTTATGGGGGTCAGATTTTTTTGTGATGTACTGGGGGTGGGGGTCGGAAATCAATAAGCCTTGGAGCAGGATGGGGTCATATAGTTTATTAGGCATATTGTGTGTGTGTGTGGGGGGGGGGGTCAGAATTCTTCCATCAGGATTCATTTTTTTTTTAAAATATCTCAGCTTCGGGGGGGGGGGGGGGGGGAGGGGTTGCCCCCAGACCTCCCTTACTCCTAAAATTTCAGACTCTATTCTTTCAAATTCAAAACCTTAAAGACATTTATGGAAATGACACACAAAACTTTGCCAGCTACTATCAAAAAACAGATCTGTTCATTAACTTGCTAGTAGAACAGTACATGTAACCATTTGTCTATAAAATCATGTTGAATAGATGATTTTGTTCTCAATCAAATTTAATGCGTACGTTTGTGATGTCAGCTTTCCAGGTGCCTTGTCATCAGCAAAGCTACTGTGGCTTATTGGGGCTGCGCCCCAGACACCCGCCCTCCCAATTAATATTATTAATAGTTTTATTGAGCATTCGACAACAGATTTCAAGATGGCCGTACAGATAAGCAGAAGAAAGTGCAAATAATTGCAGACAAAATTTAAACAGACCATTCATCTGCATGATTAATTAACATGTCAGAATAAGAAAACGTTCTTTGTGTTTCATAAAGGTTTTGATTGAGATCAGTCTGACATAAAACACCATATTGGTGTGAAGGGTAGCTGGGACGGGGGTTGAGGTGGGGGTCACAAACTTTTTTGTCACCAATCTTGGGGGGGGGGGGGGGGGGGGTCGGAAAAAAGTATGGTGAGACTGGGGGGGGGGGGTCGGAAAAAATTTTGGTGAATCATATGAAAATGTACCCGGCCCCACCTGATAATAAATGACTCGTCCCTTATAGCGAGCACTCGATCCAAAGCTCCGTGAGACTTGGAATATGTTTGATTACATCTGCAAATAAGTAGTTGTTTTGAATATTTGTTTTTTACATATGACAAGAATTTTGTATATTGTATCTAGGGCTTTTAAAAGACAATTTAAGTTGGCCCCATGAGTCGTCCATGTCACCGAATGATTTCAAATCTCCACATCCCCTTTCACCTCGTTGTATGAGCTTGTTTTATACTACTATGAACGCTGACCGTCGTGATCATTTACATTGTATTAATCACCCGAAAATCAATGACTCGTAAAAAATTACCTCCCAACCCCCATCGCCAAGAAATAAACCAGATTTAATAAATGAAATTATACCTTGAGTTAATAGATTAAATCATAAACAATATGTAACTAAATCATAAAAAATTATAAGATTATAATTAGTTTCAGCAGGAGCAGGTTCCAGAATACATATAGGCCTACATCCCGGCGGCATGTCGTTTTCAAAGATTATGTTTCATTATTTACTAATCAAACTGTCCAGATATTTTGAATTATACATAAGAAGGTATAATATAGAAACGTTATTAATTAATTTAATGAAATACTAAAAGAAACTGTGTTAAATAGGCAGTATATATCGCATTCACTTGTTCGGTTCGGTGACGGCGGGAAAAGCCGGTACCGCAACAACCGGAAATTTCCGTAAGCTCCGTCCGGTATAATCCGGTGGTTCGGTTCGGTTCGGTTACCCTTTTTACCCCCAACCTATCCCCATCAGTGAAAATGAAAATGTCATAGTTGCTCTCCTGTAAATGTATAATGGTCTATTTAAATGAAGTTTGTCTCTTTATTTCTGTATTTTTTTTCAGGTCAGGTGAAGGTGGTGAGGGCAATGTATAGATATGAGGCACAGCAGGTATAAGTACTTTCTGGGTTACATATATAGAGAATACCATGTTAGTGTCTTTTGATATCGAGTTTATCAGGCGAGACCAGAAACAGCGTAGGAATGGCGAGGCTTGCCGAGCCAGTCCGAGGTGTTTCTGGTCGAGCCTGATAAACTTGATATCAAAAGACACTTACGTGGTTTTCTATTTATCATGCATTATTAGAAGATTTTACGGCGTAAAGAGCGGCAAACAAGTGATAAGCAAACACAGTTTTGTTGGAACTTGCTTACATCGCGAATGCGTTATGACGTACGTCGGTGACGTCATTTAACCAATCGAACGCTGATATCACGGCAAACGTCATTGTGTAGCCAATCGTCTTCAGAGATCGCTTCTTAAGGCATGACCTGATAACATTCGCGCAAGCGCAGTTTACAGTGACATGATATCACTTCAGGTTATCATACCCCTGTTATCAGGTGAATTTTGCATCAAATGCATGATAAAACCACATATTGGAAGTCTCTAATATTTGTTCTCAAATGAAACTATAGGATCTTTAGACTTTTCCATTTCCTCTATCATCTTGAAATAATTCTTTCCATCTATCTTAAACTGCAGTCAAACTTGTGTTTAAGCCCACCTCTGTTAATCAAAAACCTATCTTAAGCTATCTCAAAGCAGTATAAGGACTGGAAAATTCTTGACATTGTCACTCATCCAACAAGACCACAGAAATGGTGATTTCAGTAATTCGCACTAGGAATAGTCAAACATTTCACTCTTCCTTTAACATGAGCCACTCGTCACATGGGCAAGCTGATGCAGAGCTCTAGATAAGAGGGGTATTTGATGATAATTGAGGGATAATTTTCTTTATTTCTCATTGAAACCATATGTTGTGACCCCTCATCTGAACCGTCTCGTTGAGACTGTTCAGATGAGGGGTCTCAATATATGTTTTTATGGAGAATTAACAAAAATTATCCCTAATTATCATCAAATACTCCCTCTTATCTAGAGCTCTGTGATGAGTGGCATTTTCCAGCCCTGAGTATTCTCTTCCTAAATTGATCTGTGATAAGCAAGCACCTGCCTTAAGCCAGCAATATTGCCTTACCATGACTGCCTGTAACTGTTCAAATTTTGCAGTTTATTAATGTTTATGATTATAGTCTGTTTGCTCCCAAGTGCAAACGGGGTTTTGCTTATTTTCTCGAAAAGGATGAAAGTTCCATCAAATGTTCCAATGTCCTAATGATTCCTATAACTATACATAACAGAATACGGAAAGTCCAAATTTTTGGATGCTTTTGTAAGATATTATCCATTGACCTTAATGCAAAAACTGAGCAGTTTCACTAAAGGGCGTCGTATGCTTGTTGGAACAGCCAAAATATTGTTGATAGGCAATAGCGTAAACTCGTTGTTAACTACAGGCGTGGGCGTATATGAATGAAATAGTAAAATGTATTCACCAGTCGCACACGTAATGCATGGTGTCACTGGTCAGGTGATACTATGTTGTAAATAAATATTGAACTATTATATTATTTTGCTAGTAAAAATTGTATGTTTTAAAATTTGATAATATATGGGTGAAACAAAATGTAGAAAAAACATGAAAAAAAGGATTTAGAATAAAATTTCCATTAATTATGCAAATTTTGTTCTAGGGATAGCATACATTGGTCACATGCTCTAACACGTAAAACTAAACGGGAATTCCAACAGCCAACTTTTACTCCCTTGTAATTATAAGGTGAAAATGACATATTTTAGGTCCTGTTTTTGTATAGAAACTTGTTTATGCAAAACATCACATTTCTGCAAAATTATGATTTTGTTATGTATAGGATGAAAATTAAGAATGAGCGATTCGAAAATCTTTTACCTCTCACCAATTTTGAGAAAATATTGGGGATGCCGTTTGCATTTGGGAGCAAACGGACTATAGCTTGTTGTGTGAATTTGCAAAATCTTTGGTTCCTGCCAATACAGGTTTGAGTATGGATCGATATGGGAAGTCAGTAAATGTGCAAACATGTTCATCTGTAGAATATATAAATTTGTTAAACCACAAAATCTGAACGTTGCCAAAATAAATACATGTTACCAGATTAATCCTATTAAAGGCCCCATGCTCTAATAAATGCCCCTGCAATTTTTTTTTGAAAAAAAAAAGGTTATTTTGACTTGCCAACTTCCATGTTTCCCATCAGTTTTACAAATGGAGAACAACATAAATTCCTGTTTGCTTCTCTGGAGGGCAAAGCTCTTCCAAATGGGGTCCACTCTTCAAGAAAAGAATTTGCTCATAGAGGAGCAAATTCTTTCCTTTAAGAGCAGACCCCTTTTAGGAAGGGAGGCAAACATAGGAAAAAATAGAGTTACTTCATCTGAAAGTTAATACCCTTAAGAGCTCTAGATAAGGGGGAGTATTTGTGGGGAGTATTTGCTGATATTATCAAGGATAATTTTTCTTATTTCTTGTTGAAACCATATGTTGTGACCCCTCATCTGAACCGTCTCGAAGAGACAGTGCAGCTGAGGTGTCACAACATACCCTTTTAAGCCAAATTAACAAAAATTATCCCTAATTATCTCCAAATACTCCCTCTTATCTAGAGCTCTGACTGTTTATTAGAAGTATTTTGGCAGTGGCTGATTTACCTCTCTTTAGACTCTAAATACTCTCTCCCCCCAAACCCCATCCCCTTTTGTGAAAAACAACATCTCCAGGACATGTAATAGGATTAATGCAGTAGATAATCTCCTTGTCTAGAGCTCTACTCTGACTGTATAGTACAGAAGGAACTTAGTAACCACGAGGCATTAAAATACACTACTGTAAAAATTCTAAAAATCGGGACACCAAAAATAATTACCATAATTGTCAAAAAAAAGCTGCTCCTATCAAGCTCTGCTCCGTTTGCTTAGACCAGTTTGTCCAAATATTTAGATATTTTATAGCTTAAACCAGAGCTTTAATAGGAGCGATATTTGATGATAGTTGTGGGATAATTTTTCTTATTTCTCGTTGAAACCAGATGATGTGGCCCCTCATCTGAACCGTCTCATCGAGACGGTTCAGATGAGGGGTCACAACATAGGTTTTTATGCAGTATCAAATGAAATTATCTCTAATTATCACCAAATACTCCCTCTTATCTACAGCTCTGTTAAACTATGCTGTCCAGTTACATCTTATATTTTAATGACTTCTCTGTTACAGGGTGATGAGCTGACATTTGATGAAGGAGATATGTTGTATATCATAGACTTGTCCAACCCTGATTGGTGGAAGGCTAAGTGTGGCAATAAATCAGGGCTCATTCCTAGCAATTATGGTAAATACAAACTGAGAAATCCTCATATACTTCATATCTCATTTATGGTATTACTTACATTTTATGTCATATTTCGTTATGCTGTATCCCATTTTATTTTATGATCTCGATATAACATGCTATTTCATTGGCTGATTCGAGATCTTCACTGGTCAGTCAGTAAATATTACTTTTAAGCTGACAACATTTGTGTTTTGGTGACGTAATGTTGTATATACATGTACATCAATGCTAAAGGCAACGTCGTGAGATAATGCCATGTAGTACATTCATATCTGTGAAAGGAAACTGAAATTAGAATTATCATGTAATAAAACATCTATTGACATTTATTTCGGTGAATACATGAGTATGCAGTTTTATTGAAATACAAACATAATATATTGACCTCTGCTTTGCGTCAGTCAATATGTAATTTGCAGGTCAATAAAATTACATATTCACCACAACAAAGATCAATAATTGTATAATACCTTATACGTGGTGATTTTCATGGGTTCAAATTTTCATGGTTAAGGGTCAAAAACGTAAATAGTAATTTTCGCGAGTTTTAATTTTTCGCGGTTAGCTACATGCTTGAAAAGCAAAACTATTTCTTTTTCACTTGAGTCAGTTCTTTCATTAACCTGCGGCTGGGCTGCAGCAGGTTAATGAAAGAACTGGCTCAAGTGAAAAGTACCAGCAATTACCGAAGCAAACACAAACAAAATATATGAACATTGTGTCTACAGAAGACACTTTGTAAGAAACAGGAAATATTCACGATTTTTAGCTCGCCTGAACGAAAGTTCAGGAAGAGCTATTGTTGTCACCACGGCGTCGGCGTCCGCGTCCGCGTCCGCGTCCGCGTCAGCGTCGGCGTCCGGATTGGATGTTTTGGTTAAAGTTTTTTAAAGACCTATATCTCCCTAACCCATGGATGGATTCTTTTGATACTTGCACTGTAGTTAGATATTGGTCCAAAGTTTAGCATGGTACCACCCCCACCCCACTCCTTGACCTTGATGTCAAGGTCATGGACTTAGAAAATTGGGAGTTTTTTGGGACTGGATGTTTTGGTTAAAGTTTTCTAAAGCCCAGTATCTCCTTAACCCATGGATGGATTCCTTTGATACTTGCACTGTAGTTAGATATTGGTCCGAAGTTTTCTAGGGTACTACCCCCACCCCCCTCAGTGACCTTGATGTCAAGGTCATGGACTTAGAAAATTGTCTTTTTATTAATTGGATGTTTGGTTAAAGTTTTTTAATGACACATATCTCCTGAACCCATAGATGAATTCTTTTTATATTTGCACTATAGTTAGATATTAGTCCAAAGTTTTACAGAGTACTACCCCAGCCCTGCTCGGTGACCTTGATGTCAAGGTCAGGGACTTAGGAAATTTGGTCTTTATTAAAGTTTTCTAATTGCGTACTGATTCATAATGCTTAGCAGAGATTTAGTTTACACTTGAACTGATGTTAGACACTTTTTTTAGTTTTTACAAAACACTATATACTTACCCGACTGGATGACCTTGATGTCAAGGTCATGGACTTTGAGTTTTGTCTTAAAGATTTTGATTAGTTTTATATTAATGAAGACATAATTTCACAGTGCCACAATGGACTCAGTTGATACTAATACTTGGACTGATGTTAGATAACGGTTAAAGGCTTTGATACATCCTAGCCCTGCCCTCCTCCCCCCTATCCCTTAGTTCTTTGACCTCAAGCTCATGGACTTTGAAATTTCATGTGGATTTTTTTATTTTAAGACATTTCTGAGATAGCTTTTGTTTATAAATGTGTTGTCATTATGGACATGCTTGCCTGAAGTTTTATACATAGCAGTCCACACCACCATAGCGACTGTGTGATGGGCAAGCACCTATTCAGGCGAGCTATGCTGTCAGGCGACAGCTCTTGTTATATTTGCGGTTTCTAAGTGACCGCACAATACTGCGAAACATTAAACATCGCAAAAATTACCATGTATACGGTATGCCTCTCCTACAGGCCATACCTCTTGTCATATTTCATACATGATCTCATACATATCTAGAGCTCTAGATAAGAGGGAGTATTTGGTGATAATTAAGAATAATTTAAGTTATTTCTGCATAAAAACATATGATGTAACCCCTCTGCCTCATCTGAACTGTCTCGACGAGATGGTTCAGATGAGGGGTCACATCATATGGTTTCAATGAGAATTGAGAAAAAATATCCCTTAATTATCATCAAATACCCCTCTTATCTAGAGCTCTGAATATTATCATTGCTACAAATCATACGATGTCTAACTAATGTCTTGTATGCTCTTAGCTTTTGTAACGTCGTTGTCATTGGTAAGGTCAACAGTAGAGAGTCTATTTTTAGCCGACATCTAACTAATGTCTTTTATGTTCTTAGCTTCTGTAACTTCGTTGTCATTGGTAATGTCAACAGTAGAGAGTCTATTTTTAGCCAACGTCATGTGACACCCTTATCCACTAAATTGTACTTCAGTAGAAAAATTGTCAGTCATGCTATCCTGAAGAAGGTAATAATTTACCGAAACTAGTTGATCAATAATAGAAGAGTACTCCACCAATGTTGGTCATTATTCTGTTTTTATTATTCCTTTTTAGATGTAAACCTTTTTTTTCTGTATTTCAGTCGAGGAGAATACAGAGACAATAGATTGTCCATTACATGAGGCAGCTAAGAGAGGAAATATGTCTTTTCTAAATGAGTGCTTGGGAAATCAGGTTTGTGGAAATCACTGTGATATGGTTATTGCTTTGATCTTGGTGAACATTTCCCACAGTTAGAGTTGGGATAATCAAGGACGTGATCATCAGTAGAGATCTCATTGATTCATCAATGTAAATACAATGCCCCTGTTATTACATAGCTTTGGATATTTCAGTTTGATCATTGCCAGTAGGTTTTGATCATTAGAAATACATGAATGTTTCTGTAATCTAAGATTAAGTGTAAGAGCTGGTCCATGATAAATTTTTGTGTGCCATAGCAGGTCCATGATAAATTTATGTGCACCTTCACTAATATAAGCATCAATAAAGGCCATGCCTTGTAAGGCTAATACAGTCAATCTATATCCTGAAGTCCAAGTTCATTTCAAACTACTGATATATCAAAGTAAATTTTATTGTCCCAGAAAATTTACTTTGAGATACCATTAGTTTGTGATAACAGGAGTTGAAATGAGAAGAAAAATGGAAAATATGCACAAACCATATTCATAAATACAAAAGGCTACTTTGAGATATCAGGGTTTAAGATAACAAGAGTCAACTGTATATGTGCAAGTATCTGAGTAAGACAGTAAGTGTGCACTGTCGAATAACAAATTAGTTGATATCAGCACAACCACATCATGGCGTGTTTGCTCCGTAGCTCCCCACTTCTCCGGTCTTTCGGATGAGACTTTAAACCGATGTCCCGTCTTCATATGACCTCGTTGTTGGTGGGACGTTAAACCTGAGTTCTTTCACTCACTGCTCCATAGCTTTTATCAAACTTAGTCCAGAAACAGACTATTCTAATGCACTTACCAATATAACGCAACGTCTGATTGGATGACGTCAAAAATTTGCGACAGTATATTCTGCGTTATACTGTCGCAAACCCGACATCATTTTAAAACATCGCTTCTCATTGGCTGACGTTTGGTTGTACGCTGCTGAAAGTGGTTGCAATGGATGCAAAAAAGTACACTTTGAAAGGTGAAAATTTGATAAAGTGCATTAGAATGGAGATAACTATATTAAAAATTGTCATTTGGGGAAGTAAATCGTAGGTTTTATGGTCGCAAGTCGCGTTTTACAGCTCCGCTGATGCGTCGCCGTAAAACGAAATTTCCGACCATAAAATCGATGATTTACCTCCCCAAATGACAATTTTGAATACAGTTATCCCCTAATTTACTGTTTGTACAGACTATTTACTATTTGTAATAATACATTTATCTGTAATCTTTATTTCTGTTTTGAATTTGGGACATCCATTTTGTCTTTAGTTTCCTGAGCAGTATATTTTATTTTGCAGGTTTCAGTTAATTCTCTTGATAAAGCTGGTTCCACTCCTATGCACTGGGCAGCACATGGGGGCCATATTGATTGTATGAAGGCTTTGTTACAGGTCCCTAATTGTAATATCAGTGTTCAGGTATGTTAAATGTTGTTTGAGCGACAGCACAACAAAACCGGTAAAGTGGCATGAGCGCTCAGCGAAGACTCAGATCAGCCTGGGCATCTACCCAGTCTGATCAAAGACTTTGCTGTGTGCTTAAAGGGTAGCTAAGGGTCTAAGCTACCTCCATGCAGACAGCAATGGCTCTGATCAGACTGGGTAGATACCCAGGTTGATCTGAGTCTTTGCTGGGTGCACATTCCACTTTGTTGTTTTAGTCTTTTCATGGCTCAATTTTTGTTCCAAATACATCTGATTCTCATAATGAGAAATAAAACTACTGTGAGATGCTAATGGCCTTGCTATATCTTAAACAAACAAATATTAGGATAAAAAAATATTTGGTAGTCGTTATTTTTGCAGAGTCGAGTAAATGGAAAGATTTTTTAATTCACAATTCTCATAATCAATCTTTGCATTGATAAAAGGCATATTACTGATAGTTTTGTTTTGGCAAAGTCTCATGACAATAAAACTTTCTCTCATATTTACAGATTATCTTTTGCAATGCAAAAGCGTCACACATTTTTTCAACAAAAAATATTAGCATATTTGAGTACTAACTTTTGAAATTTTAACGTCTTGTTAACTAACGACGTCGTTAGTTTTTAACAACTGGGCCCTGATATCTATCATCAGATTTTCGCTTTAGTATGTGGACCTCTGTTTACTTAGAATTTTCCATTTCAGAACAAACTAGGTGATACTCCTTTACATTCCGCAGCCTGGAGAGGTCATCCTGAGGCTGTACAGTTGTTATTAGATAATGGTAGGTATTGTGAACTGTGCTTCAGAACAGGTGTGTCCCTGGCATTTATGCCGAGGGGTATGTATATAGCTTCGACTGTTCCTTCATCTGTTCCTATGTTCGTTCATTTGTCACTTTCTGTCACAATCGTAAAATTTAGTCACATTTTCAGTTGAAGTTTCTCTAAGTGGGTATATCTCTCCAAATACTCACCGGAAAGCATTTATATTTAGACCATGGGTATCTTGGAGAGTTTTCTTTCATGCCATGAGTTTTGGCGCCAGGGTTCATACCCAGGGCTGGGCCTGGAGGTCAAATTCTAGGACACTGGTAAAATGTGTTTCTCTACAGACCTGTTTTAGAACAAACTTATTGAGATACAGTCAACTCTCGATATCTAGAACTCTGATATCTCAAAGTCCCTTTTCAAAGATTATAGTTTGGACACATTTCCTGTTGTTATTTTCAGTTCAACTCTGGATATCTCAAACTACCGAAATCTCAAAATAAATTTTCTGGGACCAGAAAATTTACTTTGAGATATCAGAAGTTTGGGATGAACTTCAACTTTGAGATATCGAGAGTTGACTGTAGTTATATCCTGGCATACAAAGTATGTCACAGGGTTTATAATTCTTGTCATTTTGTCTGTTTGTTCGTTGGTTTGCAAACATATTGCTTAACATCATCTGGAGGCTGCTACTGACCTCATGTCAAGGTTACACATTTGGAAATTCGTATAACAAAATATGTTTTAAGTTTGTTTTCATAAGACTATGGCACTGATTAGGGGTATACATGAGCCCATGCTTACTTGCTCTAGTTTGTAAGAAAGCTCATTGGGACATATTCTCATAAAGCTCTTTTCCATCGTACAGGTGCTCGTGCAGATTTACGAAATAATGATAACAAAGTGGCATGGGAACTGGCAAAAGACCCAGAGACAGCTGCTCTAGTAAGACAAGCAGGTTAGTAAATGGCAAATATCAGTGCTCCAGATAAGAAGGGGTAAGTGGGCTAATTAAGGGATAATTTATCTAATTTTACTATAAAAACATATGAGCCGCGACACGACAAAACCAACAAAGTGGTTGTGCACCCAGCAAAGACTCAGATCAGCCTGGGCATCTGCCCAGTCTGATCACAGTTTTCGCTGTCCACATGGAGCTAGCTTAGCACATTTGCTTCCCTTAAAGCGCACAACGAAGTCTCTGATCAGACTTGGCGGATGCCTAGGCTGATCTGAGTCTGTGCTGGGTGCACAGCCACTTTGTTGGCTTTCTCGTGTTGCAGCTCATTTGTTGTGAGCCATCATTAGAACTGTCGCTGAGACGGTTCTAATGAGTAGGTCAAAACATAGGTTTTTATTGAAAAATGAGAAAATTTGACAGATTCAACAAAAAAACACCAAACCCCCCTCTCCCCTTTCTTATCTGCAGCTCTAAGACATATTGAAATGCCATCAGAATTGGGACAAAAACTAATTTAACACCATATTAAAACATTATAGCTGTAAGAGTAGTGAGATAAAACTGAGTTCTGTGAAGCCACACATTATTCATCTGAAAATTGAGTGGGGGTGTGCCAATATGCATCCTGAAACTACTGTATGCAGTTTTTTCTGAAACATACATGTTGTTCATATTGGTTTGCAGATAGTTTCCGTTTATCAGATTTTACTTGGACATCATGCATGATCTACCATACCATGTCATAAAAATTTGTTCATGCTTACAGCTCTAAGAGAAAGTTCAAAGCAACAATCAGCATCCTGTCTTAATCTGTTTTATACGCCCGTTTTGAAAAAAACGGACGTATTATGGCATGGCGCTGTCCGTCTGTCTGCCTGTCCGTCCGTCGGTCTGTCCTTCCGTCCGTCAACATTCTTGTGTGCACCATATCTCAGAAACAGTTTGAGATAACTTCATGAAATTTTGTAGGCATATATTTTAGGATGGGGCAAAGTGTCGCGTATAGTAATGGTTGCTCCCCCTTTCTTAGTTTCCAAGTTATGCCCCTTTGATTATTTTTTTTACCCTACTAGTCTTGTGTGGGCCATAACTGGATAACCATTTGGGATATCTTGATGAAACTTCATAGCAATGTGTATGAGGGTCCGATGATGTGTCGCATATAACAATGGTTGCTCTCCCTTTCTTCATTTTGGAGTTGCACCCCTTTGATTAGATTTTTTTCGGCTATTTTTGTGTTTACTAATCTTGTGCATTCAATAACTTAGTAACCATTTGGAATATCTTGATGAAACTTGATAGCAATGTGCATGATCACAAGACGGTGTGTCACATATAAGAATGGTTGTTACCCCTAACTTAATTTTTGAGTAACCTCTCTTTGATTAGTTTTTTAGGCTAACCCATTCCCCCATAACTCCTTAACCCTTTGAAATACTTTAATGAAACTTTGTAGGAATGTGTATAATAATGGGGTAATGTATCATGAGCATGGACCACAACTCTGGCTTACTTACTTCCTGAATTATCTGCCCTTGCATCAATTTCTGTTTTACTCTGTAACTCCTTAACTGTTGGAAATATTTTAACAAAACTTTATGATAATGTGTATATTGTCAAGGGAAAGTATTGTGACCAAGAGTTTATGAATTATCTCCTTTGTTTGACTTTGGCATTTCTCAACTTCTGAGCTGCTTCACGCTGGAAGCTGATTTTTGGTATACTAATAGTATTTGATGTTTTAGATGTTTTGATAACATTGCAGTCATTAATTACAGAGTTGTTTCCCCTGTTTGTCTGCCTGTCCATCCTTCTATAAACAATCTTGTTCATTCTGTAACTCCTTCATGACACTGAAACGGGCATATTACGCGCCGCTTGCGAAGCTCTTGTTTTGGCTTCACAGACTTGTCAAATTTTGTTTAAGGTTTCAAGTTTAGCTCTGTTTCTTCAGAACACAAAGGGCAAGAGCCATGAAACTCGGTAAAGGCTAGCATCTAAATCAGTATCACATCTTCACCTATATTTGAGCTGCGACACTAGAAAACCAACAAAGTGATTGTGGGCCCGGCACAGACTCAGATCAGCCTGGGCATCCACCCAGTCTGATTAGATGCTTCGCTAAGCCCTTAAAGGGTAGCTTAGGGTCTAAGCTACCTCCATGCGGACAGCGAAGACTCTGATCAGACTGGGTGGATGCCCAGGCTGATCTGAGTCTGCGCCGGGCCCATAACCACTTTGTTGGTTTTCTAGTGTCGCAGCTCATTTATTTTTCAATGACTTGTCCTTTGCAAGGCTTTTCTGGTGAAGCTTTTTCTGTGACAGCATGCAGGCAGGCTAAAAATAGCATTTCGCGGAATTCTTGCATTTGTATCTTTCTCTTGTTCTAGCTGGTGTCCGGCGTGCACTGTCAGGTGATTACGGAGATGAAGAGGACTCAGACTGAAGAATGCTCAGGAATTATGGGATGTGAAGTAGTGACGTAGTGGGGCTGTGGGTTAGTCTGGTACTAAAAAGGGGCCATTACATAGATGTCCAGACAAGGCAGGATTTGAGGATAATTATTGGATAATTTTTATTTTCATATTTCTCACCTCAAATAAATGTTGTGATCCCTCATTTGAACTGCCCTGCCAAGGTGAATCTAATGAGGGGTCACAATAAATGTTTTCATGGGGTTTCAGCAGAAACTAAAGTCAAACCTGTCCTAAAGGCCACTTGTATTTCACAAAAAAAATGCCTTAAACAGGCAGATTCTATTGTCCCAATGTTGTATTTTAAGTAAAAAGGTGTGTATTAAGCAAACACCTGTCTTAAGCAAGCTATTTTGTGCCTTCCCTTGGGTGCTTGCTTAAGACAGGTTTGAATGTATCTCATGATTGTCCGCGAAATCCAGCCTTATCTGGACCTCTGCCTTACACTTGTATTTACGGAGAATATACAGAAATTATCATGGAATCATCGTTAAATACTTACCTTGCTTGGAACTCTGAAGGAACGTCTAAATGATAACTCTTGAAATTTTTGTTTGTCAGTATAAAAATGTTGTGATATCTATGTCCTTTATTCTAAAGTTACCATTGGGAGACTGGGCGGAGCTGTAAGACGCTTGCCATTCAATGTCAAAACCGAGCAGTCCACATGAAAAATCGGTAAAGTAGCATGCTCGTGAGTTGACAAACGTAATTATGAGATTAAAAATGCCTAGTAAACGCTATGAGTCATGACAAATAATGAGACAGTTTATACAGGCACACTACGTCGAAAAAACATCGATGCAATGTTATGACGCTTTATTGACATCTATACAAGCTTGTTCCGACATCATAATGTTGCATCAACGTCGTAACAACATTGTTTAGACAATGCATGTATGTTGGGCTGGAAGAAGAAAAAAAGAAGATTGTTGTGCGATATTCGATCATTTCATGCATCCCTTTTGTAAAGGAGCTTTGTTCTATGCGAGTGAGCATAATTTCATTACCACATTATACCTTTCTAGCAAATATACTCGTCAAAGGTAAGGCCAAAAATAAGCACCGCCCAGTCAAGGAAAGGAAATCGAGGAATACCAACAAGTGTAAACAGATCAGATCTGTCATATGATCACAGTTGTAATATGATCAGTACCATGCATTTTTAACACTATTGCACTCAGAATGGCCAAAACTCTATGGAGTCTTTAACACTATTGCACTCAGAATGGCTAAAACTCTGTGGAATCTATAACACTATTGCACTCAGAATTTCCAAAACACTGTGGAGTTTTTTTTACTATTGTACTCAGAATGGCCAAAACTCTATGAAGTTTTTAACACTAACACTATTGCACTTAGAATGGTCAAAACTCTATGGAGTTTTTTTTTTACACTTTTTCACTCAGAATGGCCAAAACTCTATGGAGTTTTGGCTATTCTGAGTGCAATAGTGTTAAAAATGCCTGGTACTGATCATATTAAAACTGGTGTTGCATTCAGAATGGCAGAAACTCCTTAGAGTTTTGGCCATTCTGAGTGCAATAGGGTTAAAAACAATATTTTATATGCTGCATGCTTGTCCAAACATTGGACTGGCATGGAGCATATAAGAAATTTTGTTCTGAAAGCAGACTGGCATGAATTGTTTCACTGATCATATCTGGTCATGTTTAAGTTTGATTGTTTGCCACATAATATGACTTGGCATCGGAATTCTTATGTGATGCCTCAATAGTATTTCTGGAGAAATTAGAAAACTGTCTAATATAAGGTGCATGGATACACCTCTATGGTTTGTCTGCCATTTTTACAAGGGTGACAACTTGAGCGGAATAATACCCAATAGTGGGTTATTTATGACTTTTATCATGGATCAAATTTGTTCATATTCAAGTTTGCTGAGTAGTTATGCTTCCAGGGAAAGCAACTCTACCATTTTCATTTTTGCCTCCCTTCTCATTAGGAGTCAACTCTTATAGGAAAGAATTTGCTCCCAGGAGAGCAAATTATTTCCTTTAACAGTAGACTTAATTTTGGAAGGGCTTTGTCATCCAGGGAAGCAAACAGGAAGCTACTAAGGTTGTTCCCCTTTGTAAAAATGATGGCATAGCATGGAGGTGTATCCATACAGCTTAAGAAATATTTTTTTTTATTGTCATTGTTGAAAGAATTCTCATCTACCTTAATATGATCTGTAGAAAAAAGTGGGTGGGGTACTTGTTGATTAATTGAATGAAATATTTCATTATATTATTATTGTTACATGTATAGCTTTGCGACATTTGTATTGTTGATTTTTATAGGTACATAATAAGCCGATCATTTCTTTATAATGCCAAGGCTTGTGATATATTAACAGTTACTATGGAGTTGCATATTCATATTGGGGCTTTTATAGAAATATAGTCAATCCTGTCTTAAGAGGTCCCCCTCTTAAGGGTTCATCTGTCTGTAGCTGGCACCTTTCTGGGGTCTCTTGAACCAAACTGCACTGTAATAGAACCTGTATTGAAGGGTCACATGTCTTAAGCATCCAACTTGGTGACTCCATAAGACAGGTTTGACTGTATTTGTTGGCATATGGGAAAGGCCATCAACACAGTACTGCCAGTCTGTAACACCTGGGCACAGTTGTTCAAAGCTAACAACATTGTTAGCTAATGAAACCATAAAATTTTCAAAGGTACTGTTCACAAAACACTGCCAATTTTTTTTTTTTTCAAATATGAGCTTTTACAGTGCAAAATCTCCTTACCAAAATACCTCTAATAAGCAGTATAATGGGTATACTTTCAGAGGAAGCAACTGAACAATTTTTTCTCCTATAGGAGCAAATTCTTTCCTTTAAGAGTAGACCCATTTCAAAGAGCTACCTTATCAAGTTAACAAGGAATGCATGCAAGTCAAAATAACATTTTTTTTCTGAAAAGAGGCAAAGAAGAACAAGGGGTGGAGGGGACATTATTTTCTGAAAAGAGGCAAAGAAGAAAGGGGGGGGGGGGGGTGCGCATTTGTCGAAAAACACAGGTGTACCTACATCCTACATGTATACACCTTAATAAAAAAAATGTGGACAACATATAAGAATATAAAGGGTCTTTCACACATACTATCTATTTTCATTTAAGACCTTTGTTAAATCTGTTCTCATTTAATAGTTTCTAATTTATTTAAACTGAGAAAAAGAATTATATCAAACTACAGGGTGTTAAGAAAGTTCGTAGACATTACTTAAATCTACACTGAAAGCTCAATAATGTTATGATTTCCGCAAAACTTTGTAAGTGTGATATTGGAAGCACTACCAAAGATATGCAACATATAAATTTTTTTTTTGATTTCAAAATGACGAAAAAAATCTGAATTGCCATGGACACACCCTCTACAGGGCTAACATTGGTGAAGGCTAAATGTTGATTTGCATTGGAATTCGGCATATTTAGAGCTGTTTTTTATGCCCCCGCCACGAAGTGGGGAGGGGCATATAGTTTTGCCCTTGTCCGTCCGTGCATACGTCCGTCACACTTTGTAGTACTGTTCTTGTCTCCGCAACTCCTCCTACACTATTCGATGCAGGGAGTTGAAACTTGGAACACAGTTCAGACATGCATTGAACATGTGCATAAAGGAAACATAACTTTGATTAAGATCTTTATTGCAGAATTATGTCCCCTTGAATAATAAACATATTTTGACCATATTTCACATCTGAGTACTGTTCTTGTCTCCGCAACTCCTCCTACAGTATTTGATATGGGGAGTTGAAACTTGCAACACAGTTCAGACATGCATTGAACATGTGCATAAAGGAAACAGAACTTTGATTTAGGTCTTGGTTGCAGAATTATGTCCCCTTGAATAATATACATATTATAACCATATTTCACATTTGAGTACTGTTCTTGTCTTCGCAACTCCTCCTACAGTATTTAATTTAGGGAGTTTAAACTTGCAACACAGTTCAGACATGCATTGAACATGTGCATTAAGGAAACAGAACTTTGATTAGGGTCTTTATTGCAGAATTATGTCCCCTTGAATAACATGAATATTTTGACCATATTTCACATTTGTAGTACTGTTCTTGTCTCTGCAACTCCTCCAATTGTATTTGATGTAGGGATTTGAAACTTGTAACACAGTTCAGACATGCATTGAACATGTGCATTAAGGAAACAAAACTTTGATCCAGGTCATTATGGCAGAATTACATCCCCTTGAATGACATGCATATTTTGACCATATTTCACAATTTGTAGTACTGTTCTTGTCTCTGCAACTCCTCCAATAGTATTTGATGTAGGGATTTGAAACTTGCAACACAGTTCAGACATGCATTGAACATGTGCATAAAGGAAACAGAACTTTCAGTCAGGTCTTTATTGCAGAATTATGTCCCCTTGAATAACATACATTTTTTGACCATATTTCCATAGCTTAAATACAATCTCACCTTTTATCGTCGCTCTAGCGGCCTCATTTATTAACAGATTTTGGTATTACATCACAGCTTTATTGGGTATGACAGTACCTTGAACAACTTTGCGTTTCAGGTTTGTAGGATGAAGGTCAAGGTCACAGTTGCTATTTTCAGAAAAACTAGGGCATTGCTAAAGCGCTTTCATTTATAGATCAATTTTGATGTAACCTCACATAAATGATAAGTATAACAATATCTTGAATAAATTACTGTTTCAGCACCGCAGGTCCAAGGTCAAGGCCACAGTTGCTATTTTTAGAAAAAAACTTTATCATTCCTCTACTCCTCTATTCATTGATAATTTTGATGTAACTTCACTCAAATGTTTAGTGTGACAATATCTTGGACAAGTTGGTGATCCAGAATTTCAGGGTAAAGGTCAAGGTCATATTTGCTATTTTAGAAAATATGCTGTCATCCCTCTGGAATGATTTTGGCATAACTATTTACGGACAAATTTACGTTTCATCATTGTAGGTCCAAGGTCAAGGTCACAGATGCTATTATAGGTACATGTAAATCTTTGTCATGGTTCTAGCGCCTTTATTTATTAACTGATTTTGATAGAACTTCACACATATATTAAGTATGACAATATCTTGGACAAGTTAACCTTTCAGGGTTGTAGTTTCAAGGTCAAGGTCACAGTTGCTATTTTTAAGAAAAACTCAGTCATCCCTCTAGCAGCTTTATTTATTGACAGATTTTGATTTAATTTCACACAAATATGTTTTAACACATTACTTTTCTAGTGAGGCATATGGCGGGGGCATTCATCACCTTTAGTGATTGTCTAGTTTTTTAAACTAATAGAAATATCTAAGCTTTTAAAGTACTGGTATTGCAGGGAATATTTTCGTAATTTTTTTATTTTAGATTTTATTATTTTTCGACGGTTAACTACGAATATTTTTACTAAATCGAAAGGGTACCCCATTCTCAAATGAAACTTTAAATTTTAGGGGGTAGGGATAGAATCTATATCAGTATTTGTAAACACAGAGGCATTTTGCAGATTTCTTTTAGTCTCTTGTTATCAGATTTGTTCTCACATCGAGCATAAACATTTGATCTGATTTTTCTTTTCATACTGTTCTGCAAAATCAGTCTTAAAAATTACTCTTTACATTTAATTTCAAATTCATTTTTATTGAATTTTGCACTAAAACCTTGTTGTTTTGAATCAAATTAGGTAAGAATATGAATTGTTTAGGAAACTCTTGAAATATTTTATACTGGGGTAAAACAAAACCTGAATTAACATTTGTTCTTGTCATTTAGATGCATTATTGTGGTAGAAATGCTATTTTATTAACACATTTGCATAATTTGACTTTTTGGTGGTAAAAATTCAAATATATAATAATTTTCAGATACACCACAAATTTTTGTAAATTTTATTTTTGTCTCCCATATCTCTAGGACCCACTCCATGATATAAATGATTTTATGTCAAGTTTTGATGGCAGGTTTCGTTTCAGATCTTAATTCATTACCTCCACCCCCTTTGCAAAATATTAATTCCTCATCTGCTTTTTCATGTCAATGAATCATCTGTCAAAATGTGCATGTTGTCTACGATTCCTTACAAACCTTAACTAATAAAATACTGCTTGGCTTAGTCTTTATCATTTCCGTAAGTTTTAAAATGATAATTATCTGAGGGATAAGAATAATAAACAGTTTAATATGCCTCATCTTTATGCGTAAAATCCATAATAAATAGCAGGCCACTTTGACACCTTGGGTATGAACTGCTAATTTTGTAACGGTAAAGAACAATTGTAAAAGTTTTACATTGTGGATCCTTTAATATTGAACAGTTCTTGAAACCTGTAAAGTTTTAAGATTTAATGAATATAACTTCTGAAGTTATAAGCAATATTTTAATGTCTTCGAACTTTCTTAACACCCTGTATTTGGATGCATTTAACAATCATTATGGATATATTTTGAAATATTTGTTGATGTGAAATCTTTGTTAATACATTGTTTGTAAATAAATAAATGAGAATAAATATATATCAAACACAACTTTTCTAGATTTTACTTATTTTCTACTAGGTTTGATCACAGAACACTGACATAGTTAGGTGAGTGGGTACTACAACTCTTACAATTCATTTTTCAACTTGCCTGTAGGAAAGTACAGAGAGCTGTTGTTGTCACTCTGACGACGCATTGGCTTTACACTTTAAAGTTTTATGACAAGTTTTTAATGTGATGGGCAAGGCGCTGTCAGGCAAGCTATCCTGTATGGGGACAGGTCTTGTTGCCTTCCTTGTCAGTTGGTCAACCCAGGGGAGCAGACTCTTTCCTTTAACAGTAGACCCCTTCGGAAGGGTTTTTTCCGAGAAAAGTAAACTGGAAGTCAAAAGAGTTGTTCCCCATTGTAAAAATGGTGGAAAAACATGATGGTGTACCATTCATCCTTAAACCAAGTGGACATTATGTGATCCAAGTAATTGCACAAATCCTTTCATGGTCACTCTTTGTCTAGATATGACTGAAATACTGTTGTGAAGGACATAAAATTGCATGTCATCCATCTATTTCCTATTAGAGTCAGCTATAAATGAAGAATTTGCTCCTCAAGGAAGTTCTTTCCTATAAGTATAGACCCAATTCAAAGGTGGTCAACTCTTAAAGAATAGAATTGGCTCCCTCGGGAGCCAATTCTTTCCTTTAAGAGATGACCCCATTTTGGGAAGGCTTTTTCTTCTGGGGAAGTAATTAGGAAGTCAGTTGTATCTTTTTATTCAAAATGGTGAAAAAATATGACCCATACCCATACAATTCACCTTCCAAAGCCACGCCTACTTCAAACAGGTATGCATCTCTTAACTGTAAGGTAAATCACTGTGTTACTGGGGGACATTGAACAGGTGCAATTTTGTTTGTGGCACTTTGCCACATGCTAAGTTGTCGCTGCATTGGTTAGTTATACACTTATCAGGTGACTTTTGAGTGACATTCTAGGTGTGGCTCGGAAAGGTCTATTAAACAAATAATTGTGCAATAAGAGTTCATAAAGATGTTCTATTCTCCCACCTTTGCCTATATAAGATAGGCTCTCAGCTCATATAAGAAATTTCTATCTTATACCTGGCAACATCTTTCTTATATTAGCAACCAGATTTTATCATTTTTTGACTAATATTTTAATTTTAAATGAACAAAATGGACACGCAAGCATGTCGGATGACGTTTGATAGCAGATCATGAGTTTGTGACTTTACTCAATTTTAATGACGTCACTAAAACCGGTTAAAAACGTCGCTAGCAAACTTGACGCGCGTGACGTGAGAGGCTAAGTTGCATTTTGTTTTCACCCTCCAGAAGATAAAATAGTCCACATATCGTGTTTTACGTCTAATTTTGAGGTGCAAACTGTGTTTACACCCATTTTACGACCCATTAAACACACTGGGCTGCTCAAAATTTACTTCAGATTATTGGTTTAAAAGTTAGAACTTTCCTGTTCTGAAGCCTAATCCGACTTGAGGTTTAAAATTCGCTAACAGTGGGAGAAAAATAATCCATCATGAGCCAGTCCATGTAGGATAGGTAAATCTCACCCTCGGGGTCGGAATTTCAACCAGGGACTAGGCAAGCTTCGTCCCTGGTTGAAATTCCGACCCCTCGGTTGAGATTTCCCTATCCTACATGGACACTCATGATGGATTGTTATATTCCATAGCTCGGAGGCCGGATAGCTCAGTGGGTTAAGCACTTGCCTACTTACCTGGTGGTCTGGGATCCATTCCTGCTTTAGGAGGTAATATGCTCAACCATAAACCCACTGCACACAGCATTTCATTATCACCATCCAATTGGCCTGATATGATTAAAATACAGTCAAACCTGCTTATGTGGTCACCTCTATTAAGGAATCACCTGTATTTAGCAGCCACCTTTTCCGGGTCCCTTGAACCAAAATACAGTATAAATGAAAAGTGAAAATATAGGCAATGATCAGGAATTAATACAATCAAATCCCACATCCTGCTCTCAAAATCAATAGGGAAAGAAGCACACACACACGGAAAAATTGACACAAGTTCACGAAAGATATGCATGGTAAATGAACCTGTATTAAGGGGACACCTGTCTTAAATAGCCAATCTTTGGGCATCCCTTGGGCGACCCCTTAAGACAGGTTTAACTGTTCTGTTGAAAAGGATGTAAAATGAAAGTCATCCATCCATCCATCCATCCAGTTACAGCACTCTAGCACAAAACAGAAATGGGGAAAGTTAAATAAGAACAAAGAAGACTCTGCATTTCAACATTTATTTTGTTTTGTATATATTGAATGAATTGTAATAGTTCAACTGTAACTTACTTAGAGAAAAAAAAAAATGAAACAAATTTAAAATGAAATGATATATTCTTAACAAGAGTATATTTACACAAAAGGTTTCAAGACATACACTATGACATCACTTATTTCACATGTACATATTTACACCGGGTAGGCGGCAATCGAAAACGCTCATGCAATCGACGAACGCGGATCAAAAACCATTATAAACAGCGTTTTGAATTGCAAATTGTCATCAATTTGCAATCGAAAATGCTGTTTCTAACGTTATTTTTATCTGTGTTAATCGATTGTTAAGCGCGCTTTCGATTGCAGCCTACCCGGTGTGGTATTTACAAAACAAATATATGGCAAAGTTTAAACACAAATAGTACTGGCTTTTGTACACTAAAATCCGTAAATAGGAATCATGGAACTATTTGGAACTATTTTAGTTTCTCACTATGTTGTTAGTTTTTATTTACAGCTGCAAAATGAATGCTCTAGCTAGACTGTACTAATTCACTCAGTAGTTTAAAGACAGGAGTGGTACTATATAAGGAAGATTAACTTCAACAGTGTCATTCGTTGAACAGACGTTCGGCCCAAAGTGCGTGTAACTATGGTTACGAATCTTTGAGCCACTTGGGGAACTCGTTAGGAGAATTAAACTGAACTGAACTGAACTGAGTCATTTTGTCTCTTGATCACATAGTGGCAACACCTCCAGTCAGCCAATAAAATCACCGTAACTGGTAATTCTGGTCCACTGATCGGTTGAATAAATTTTCACACCTTTACCTGTACAGGAAAAATCTGCTGTGAGATGGGACCCCTCCCCCACCCTCCCCCCCCCCCTCCCCCCACCTGAGATGTCCTGTCTTTAAGTTTTTGTTGTATATGGGTATGTTTATGTGTATGTGTATACCTTCAAGTTTTCCCACCATTTTTATGAAAAGGGGGACAACTTTTTTGACTTTCTGTTTGCTTCCCAGGACAGTAAAGCCATCCAAAATGTAAGGTCTACTCTTAAAGGAAAGAATTTGCTCCTTGGGGAGCAAATTCTTTCCTGTAAGAGTTTACCTCATTTAGAAGGGATTTGAAAATGAAAATAACACAGTTGCTTCCCCTATATGTGTACTCATTCACCATTAGCACCCATTTTGCCTATTGCTGCTCAAATTTCAAATGAAAAAAGACATCAGTCCATTCCAATCAGTCCCTGCTATTAAGAAGCAGCCTTATCTGAGTCTTCTCTCCTTGGTCAGGCATTTCTCTTCTGTTAGAATACAGTCAACTCTCGATATCTCGAAGTCAAATTTCAGCCCAAACTACTGATATCTCAAAGTATATTTTCTGGTACCAGAAAATTTATTTTGAGATATCAGTAGTTTGAGATACATGTAACAGGAGTTCAAATGTCAATAAAATTAGAAAATATATTCTTTAATACAAGAATAGATTTTGAGATATCAATGTTCCAGACACCGGGAGTTGACTAAATATATACAATATCTGATTTCCAATTATCATCTGAATTAATCCAACTACATGTAAATGTAAAATTGTCTATATTTACCTGCCGGGATTCTATGTAGAGCGAGACATTTCAAATAGTACAGTAGGAAATCACATGGTATTTTGTACCTATATTCAGACAGAACGGCTAAGAAAATTGATCAATAATCCTTTGTACTCAAATTTTTATGTGGTAAAGTGCAGATACCTTGTCCCTTCTGCAGCAAGGCATTTAATAAGAGCCTTTTTCATGCATGCTGTATTTTTCCACACGACCTGTGTTAACAATACTTGAGCAAAGAGTGAAAGTCTTTGCTTGAGGCTGTGTGAAAAGATGCAGCATGCAGGATAAAAACATGTTGATGCAAATAAAGACAAGGTATCTGTTCTTAACTGCACGAAATTTCATTGTGTATCATTGAAATAACAAACAATTTTTATGCCCCCGTGACAATAGTCAGGGGGCATTAAGATTTGCCCCTGTCTGTCTGTCTGTCCGTCTGTCCGTCTGTCAACTCCTCCCACAGTTTTCAATGGATCTGTTTCAAACCTTGCATACATGTTGTGGACATATTGAAGATGTGCATGTGGATTTTTGTTGGACCTAGAATTAATTTTGACAGAATTATGGCCTTTTGAACTTAGTCATTTTAGGCAATTTTTTGCATTGTAGGGTATAGAGTTTGTGTAATCAACTCCTTTCACAGTTTTCAATGGATCTTTTTCAAACTTTGCATACATGCTGTGAATGTATTGAAGATGTGCATGTGGGTTTTTGATGGCACTAGAATTAATTTTGACAGAATTATGGCCTTTTGAACTTAGTCATTCTAGGGAAATTTTGCATTGTAGGGTATGGATTTTGTGTTATCAACTTGCTCCACAGTTTTCAATGGATCTTTTTCAAACCTTGTCTACATATGGTGGACATATTTTAAGATATGATGAGGCATATTGATAGGTCTAGAATTAATTTTGACAGATGTACAAATGTTCACAGTGTATTAATGTTTGCAATTTTTTAACCTGTTAATGCCTAGCACTCCAAAAATGGGATATAGGCAAACAGTGCAGACCCAGATCAGACAGCGCAAATGTGGTGTCTGATCAGGGTCTACACTTTTTGCATACGCCAAATGGGTATTTTTCCTCAAAATAAAACAAAAAATCGAAAAATAAACTAAACCTGACACCCCTTAAATGACAAATGGACTCGTCCAATATATAGAGATAGAAGAGTCCACAAGGCATTAATGGGTAAAGTAAACATGAATGTGTGAATTGCAACACCTGCCAACAAATCCACAGACTTCGGTACCTGCAAATATGGTACTTATGATATTAAATGCCTTTGGGGCATTGTGTTTTATCATAGGGGCTTTAATTGAAGCATTAAGAGAAACTAAACATCCTCCCTCCAGAATTAATGTTTTCAATAGACAGTATTAAGCACCTGTATAGGCGCTTGAAATTAAGACCATGAAACACTTCAAAATGTCAAAAATCGGAAAGATCATATGTCATTTAAAAATTATTGTACAGTGTTGTATTGTACACTTTAGATGACAAGGTTTAGAAAATAATGTTTTTAAGCTAAACTTCAAGCTCCTGTGGTAGTATGTAATTCTAACCAAGCAAGGAAGAGTCTAAAAACTGCATTTAGCACTCATTAAAATGGCTGACAATTGCATAAAATCTATAGGATTAGAATGAAGCAAAGTTACGACCATATATAATCTATCAAAATCTTTTATGCTTGGAATATTGCAATTTTGTCGAGTCAATATAAAGTATTTTCAGAGAAAAGGAGAGAGGGAGTGTTTATAAGACCTGGGTATTTATATAGATTAATACTGTATGTCTCAAAATCCAAAACCACTAAACTTTTCTCACCAAACTCATAAATACAATTGAGCCGCGACACGACAAAACCAACAATGTGGTTGTGCGCCCAGCGCAGACTCAGATCAGCCTGGGCATCCGCCCAGTCTGATCAGAGTCTTCGCTGATCGCATGGAGGTAGCTTAGACCCTTAGCTACCCTTTGAGTAGTTAATGAAAAGTCTAGTCAAACTGGGGTGTTGACTAGGCTGATCTGAGTCTGTGCTGGGCGCACAACCACATTGTTGGTTTTCTCGTGTCGCGGCTCAATAACAGTACTAAATGGTTTTCCAACTGAAAAGACTAAAATATCAGTTATGATGTTCCTGCACAACCTTCAGCAAGTCAAAATTGTTTTACATCAGGTAGATCTCAAATAATTAGGGCAAATGGGTACATCCTCATGTCTTTCAGCCATTTTTACAAAGGGGAACAACTTCCATGACCTGTTTTCTGTCCTGGAGAATGAAGCCCTTCTTAAAGGGGTCTACTCTTAAATGAAAGAATTTGCTCCTTGAAAATGGCATGGATGTCTCCCATGAAAGTGTACCTATTCACCTCATACAAAAATTCCTTCCAGTAATAAAATAACTGTACATGCACATCTTATAAAATACCAGGGTAGCTGATCAAGTTTTTCTAATGTCACTGAGTGAGTGAGCTTGGGTTCATGGTCCCACCTACAACTAGGTCATACAGAGATCTATGGGTTTTTGTATGTCCTTTTCTCATGTATACTTAAGAACTAAAGTTCTGCATGGATGTTAAATTAACCCTCCCCAGATCAGCGAAACTTAAGTCAGCCTTGGTGTTATGGATCTTCATGTTGCTTGGAAATTGGATGGAATGGAGGGTGGGGGGGGATTAAACATGAAAACTATTCAACTCAGTAAAATAGACATGATTACTGGCTTAAAAAATACTCATGAGCACAGTACATTCCTTGCACTATACTCTATAGGCATGCATTCAGAAATAAGGATGTTGTCTTGAAAAAGCCTACAACAAAGCAGGAAGTTTAACAGATTTCCAAATATTTTGTGTGACATGAAAAACTAGGTGATCATCTACCATGAACATAATTATGCTACTTAGTATTTGGACTAAATACATTACCCACTAGCCAAGGGCTTATAATACTGGGACTATTAATTTTATACCCAGCACAAGCAAATTTTCTATTGCCTTATGAAAATAATTAAATCCATAGAATTTATCCTCTTATCTCAGTAGCCTCAAATGACTGCAATACTGTTGAAAAGCTGTAAGTTCCAATCTATCAAAACATCATGGCGATATAATGTGCACCAAAATCAACTACCATGTCTTCAAAACCCTCAAATTTTTGTGTATTTCATCTGCCTGATGAGTCACCATATAAACAATAAATGAGCCGCTACACGAGAAGATCCACAAAGTAGTTGTGTGCCCAGGACAGACTCCGGTCAGCCTGGGCATCTGCCCAGTCTGATCAGACACTTCGCTAAGCACTTAAAGGGTAGCTAAGAGTCTAAGCTACCTCCATGCTGACAGCAATGTCTCTGATCAGACTGGACAGATGCCCAGGCTGATCTGTTCTGGGCTGGGCGCACAACCACTTTGTTGGTTTTCTCTTGTCGCGGCTCAAATGAATATGAAAATAACGTGATAAAGAAAAATTTCTCTGTGTACATGTATATGTGTGCATTTTCTACAATCTGGTCAAATTTGGGCAGAGTTAGTGCCCTTGTCTAGACAGCACAAATTTTAATGACATACTGATGAGTTTTACGCTACACACATCATTGCTTAACAAGACCTGTCCGTGTATAGCTTACCTAACAGCACCTTTCCCATTACATAAAAACTTTAACGTAACACTTTAAAGTTCTGCTAATGCTGCAGCCCCTGCCAAAGCCGCCAGCCACCAATGCCATCGCCGACACTGGGGGTAGTTCAATATCTCTTCCTGTACATTCATACAGGGGAGCTAAAAATTCCTTCAAATCATGGCGCTATCAAAGTTACCTATTTTATGCTATCATAAGACAAAGGCTTTTCCCCTCCAAAACAATCCCAAAAATCTAGATCTGTCTTATAAGACAGATCTAGATTTTTGGAATAATTGTGGATGGGAAAAACCCAAGGTTCACCCAAACCTTCATCCAAACTTAACAATTAACAATATAAAATATCAACATGCACATCACAGCTATATCACAAAGGTAGGTGGTTTCTAAATACATATAAAAACAAAAATTTTGCAGAATATGTATGCCTGTTTATGTATACATATTTAAAAGCAAAAAAAAATAATAATGAGCAAACAAGTTATTCAACATTCAAATGCTAAGCAAGTTGACAACTCAAGGTAAAGGTTTACCATAGCCTAGGGGCCGTAGGGTCAGTGACGGTTAGAATCTTGGGCGTAGCATAAGAAAGGAAGAGTACATGCCTCGCCTTCTGCTGGGCTGACAGATTTTCTAGTCTCCAGCTGAACCATCACAAGCTTTGAACCCACAACCTATTGCAACATAACCAAGCTGCTCTAACCACTGGACATGGTGCCTCTTGGAGCTAATGGAGAATGGTAGAATCACATATAGAAGCAAATGTAAAACTTTCACAAATATTAAGCAATTTACAGATATTTGTGCAAAAAGTTTCGCACTTGGAAAGTCTCGTAAAAATTGAACTGTTATGAATGTTTCCTGGCCCCGAGGTTATAAAACTTGAGTACATTCTCAAACTCAAAATAAAGCACACGATTGGCTGCTTCCGAGCATGTGCTCGGAAGCAGCCAATCAGTGTGCTTTATTTTGAGTTTGAGATTATTCTCAAGTTTTATAACCTCGAACCCTGATTTACAGCACCACATTCATTCGGTTATCAGACATGTTTTTCTTCAAAAAAACAATCCCAAATATCTAAATCCATCTCCCTTTAGATGGCCCTAGATCTTTGGGGTGGTTTTGGAAGAGAAAAACTTTTATAGCTGAATTACATAAGACAGATTTACATATTAGGGATTATATTAGAAGAGAAAATCCGTGTCTTATAACCAAATAAATGACAATCCTACCAATCCAATTCTGCCGCATGGGAAAGTTACACCTATGTATCACTTTCTACTACACACAGGTGAGACAACAAGAGGGAGACAAGAGCTCAATGTAATGCCAACTTTTTGGGGTGAAAAATTATTAGCTTCTTTTTTCCTTGGCACAGAATGTTCTGTGGCAAAAATCTACTGTAATGTGCCTAAATTTTGGACACCTAAAATAATAAAATTTCCATTTGGGACAAATGGAAAATTGATTATTTTAGGTGTACCAATACTTAAGCACATGACGGTAATTTTTATACCCAAAACTTGCTGGTTTTATCTGAAGCTCAGTACAAAACATAGCTGAGACACTACATATGGTGATAATGATGTGCTACTTTGTGGCCTTTTCTGACATACCGTAATGACTCTTAAATATTTGGACACACAAGTCTGAACAAACATTGTAGACCCAGAAAAAATGCTCCTGAAGGAGCAGTTTGATCAGGGTCTACAGTGTTTGCCATTCAACTAATCATCATTTGGATGCATTAGCGTGTAACATCCACTTTCTAAGGATTTTTGAACAATAACTGTCCAACTTTCAGGAGTCCCAAATTTTAGGGCCATTACAGTAAGGTCATCTGGAGCTTATGGAAGATAATTGATCACTGATGTTTACTGAAAAATGGTACATAATGTGATATAATATCATGCTCTTAGACTAATAGTAGCAATGCCACAGGAAACTTTTTACAAATACTTTTCACAACCCAGTGTTGAAAGATTTCAAATGACCATTCTCATACCAAACTAATTCAGCTGTTAGATCATTCATCCTACCAGAACTACCTACGAAGTCCATATCCATCTTACAAGATGGATCTTGATGTTTAGGATTGTTTTGGAAGGGGAAAAAATGTTTGTATTAGAATTAATAAAAGACTGATTGAGGGTTGGTTTGGAGGGATTAACTCAAGTCTTATAGCTGAATAAATATGGCAATGATGCCTTGGACCCATAAAGCCCACTAAACATTTGGCAGCTGGTATTTCCTTATGTCACTTTGCAACTGAAAAGTTTTGGCAAAAATAGTCCTAGTGCTAATATTCCCAGTTTAGGCTATCCACTGCATTCTTAACCCTTAAAGCGCCAAAAACTAAAATAGTTAAATTTGCAAACAGTGTAGATCCAGATGAGGTGGCTCATACGAGCCACCTCATCAGGATCTACACTGTTTGCCCTCTGGTCTTTGAGTTCTCAATCTGATACAGCTCAGACTAAACTTTTTTTTAAATTTTGCAGCGTAAATATTGTCGTCTGCTTTTTGGTTCTTTAAGGGTTAAGGTAAATGGGTACACTTTCAGGGGAAGCAACTTTTCCAATTTCCTGCTTACCTCCCTTCTCAGTAGGAGTCAACTCTTGTTTCCTGTCAGAGCAGGCCCAGTTTTAGAAATCCTATTTCATCCAGGGATGAGAAGCAATCATTATTTCACAGAAGTTACTCCCCTTCATCAAAATGGCAATACAACTTTGAGGTATACCCATACACCATGGTCATTACAAACACAGCTCTGACACAGGAGTTTGAGAATAATGCCAAATTAATATCTGGTCGTCTCCTGTAACAAGAACTGTGTCAAATGCTGAGTCCCACCCGTCTCATTGATGCTAAGTACGATCTAATGAAGAAACAAATTACAGTTCAAACCTTGCCCTATCTGTCTTATACAAGCCACCTCATGCAACAAGGTGACTTAAATTATCTGGGAACAGCAAAGAAACAAACCAGTCTGTGAATCAAAGCAGTCTAGCTAGAACTAATGCGTGCCAGTAGGTCTCCCTCATAGTCCAAACAGCACAGATGAGCAGGCTGATCTAAGCCTTGACTTTTTGCGTGAGCACCCTTTTTGCATGATATGACTTACATATTCATCACCGGAATAGTTTCAAGGTATGGTTAAAGGAAACATACAATAAATATTCTCACAGATCTGAACCATTTCAGAACTGTTTTATTATTGTGAAACTTCTCACTTGTGAAGTTTCATGGAAATAAAGCGAAACTTCACACTTGTTAAGTTTCACAAAATAAAACTATGCAGTGAATACTTGCCAATTCCCAGTATTTGACATATACGAGATGATTCTCCTTATCTCAAACATTATCTCAAAAGTAGCTTCTTATATCAAAGAATATTGTCTGTACATTTCCCAGTTTTTTTCTATGCCAATTCCCAGTATTTGACATATACGAGATGATTCTCCTTATCTCAAACATTATCTCAAAAGTAGCTTCTTATATCAAAGAATATTGTCTGTACATTTCCCAGTTTTTTTCTACATTTCAACTCCAGATATCTCAAACTAATGGTATCTCAGCGTAAATTTTCTGGTCCCAGAAAATTTACTTTGAGATATCAGTAGTTTGAGATGAACTTTGAGATATCGAGAGTTCACTGTAAAACATGACCTGTCAGTGGGACAGGATAGCTCGCCTGACAGTGCCTTACCCACCACCTAAAAAACTTAAACATAAAACTTTAATATCTTGCTAACGCTGACGCCAACGCCGACGCCGGGGGAAGTGCAATAGCTCTTCCTGTACATTCTTACAGGCGAGCTAAAAAGGAAATACTACAATGTTACAAATATTTCCCCTATTTGGGGCGTTTTACAATTATAACAACAACAAAAAAAGAGCAAAGTATGAAATTACCATAATTTTGGTGTAAAGGTCAACTACTCTGACCAAATTGATGACAAAATCTTTTCAACTTTCAACAGAGCTCTAGAAAAGAACCTCTCTCTAGAGCACTACTACCTTATGATATTTTGCAACAAAGCGTTTAGCAATTTTTAACACTTTAAGCACCAAAAAAGAAAATAGATATTTGCAAACAGCATAGACTCAGATGAGGTGGCTCATCATGAGCCACCTCATCTGGGTCTCCACTGTTTGCCCTTTAGTCTTTGAATTTTCAATATGATACAGCTTGGTCCGAATATTTTCATAAATTTTGCAGACCTAAATTTCACTGTTTATTTTTTGGCCCTTTAAGGATTAATATGGACAGAAGTAATACTAATGGTGATGATATTGATAATATCAATGAAGGCTCGATGTCATTCAGTTCTTCTGAAACATTTTAGTGAATGAAGTAATGAGCTGAGCTCCAGATAAACATTATTTTTGATGGTCCAAATCTCGAGTTTTCTTTAATATTCAGCCATTAACAGGTATGTGACAGCAGAGGTCCAGGTAAGGTGGGCAGCTTAAACGGATAATTTTCAGGACCCAGTTGTTCAAAATTAATGAGGTTGTTGGTAAATGGGACGTTACAGTGTCAGTGACATTATATGCAAAAACACTGCCTTTTTTGTCAGGAAAAAAATCTGAGGTGTTTTTGCAGTGCTAAAGCTCCTCACCATGTTCTGAGCAAAATCCATGAGCACATTTGATTTTAAGAGTACTAGAAGAGACTTAATGAATTTGTGACTGACTACTTTGTTAAGCTTACAATGCTTCAAACGACTGGGCTCTAATAATTTTTGGTCATACTCCATGAAAACACATGTTGTGACCCCTCATTACAGAGCTCTAGATAAGAGAGAGTATTTGGTGATAATTAGGGATAATTTTTGTTAATCCTACATAAAAACATACATTGTGACCCCTCATCTGAACCGTCTCGACGAGACGGTTCAGATGAGGGGTCACAACTTATGGTTTCGATGAGAAATAAAAAAATTTATCCTTAATTATCATCAAATACTCCCTCTTATCTAGAGCTCTGTCATTAGAAGTACCTCATGGAGACAGTGCTAATAACTGGGTCACAATGAGTTTTTGGGGCTGCTGTGACTCTAGCTCTTCTTGAATCTTGTGAGGCAAGTCTCTTTGGCTTCAAAATTTGTTTGCAATTTTTGGCCTCAAAAGTTGCTTATCTGGAGTTCTAAAAATGGAGAAAATGAAATGACGGGTGTGACATACAGCTAATTGAACATGTATTTAGGTCTCAAGCAGCAATTCAAAATGCCTCTGTTTTAAGGACGGCCTAATTTTACACCTGAATTAAACTGAACTGCGACATGACAAAACCAACAAAGTGTCATGTGCACCACACAAAGACTCAGATCAGTCTAGGCAGCCACCCAGTCTGATCAGAGATTTCGCTTTGTGCCTAAATGGTAGCTAAGGGTCTAAGCTACCTCCATACCAACAGCAAAGACTCTGATCAGACTGGGCAGATGCCAAGGCTGATCTGAGTCTTTGCTGGGTGCACATGCCACTTTGTTGGTTTTCTCATGTTGTGGCTCAACTGGTGTGCTAATTTCCTTTGTCTTCATTTCATGCAATGAAGTCTGTAACAGAGTATTTGATGATAATTATTCTCGAGTAATCATTTCTCTAATTTTATCCATATGAATATTCATATAAAAAAATCTCATACCTTGTTTCCATTTCTCATTATGCAAATTGCCTAACATGAAGCTGATGCTGATGAAATATATTATGTTTCAGCTTACCCTCTCATTCTACACTATTCAACAAACCACAAAGAATAAACAACTTTTTGGCAAGAGATTTTACCTTTTTTTTTTTCGATTTCTCTATAAAAAGTCGAACTACCCTTACCAAAAAGAATCAAAATAAATTTCCATGCTTACATATTCAAGGATTCAGTTTACTACTGAACAGAATCAGTATAAATTTTCATGCTCAACTGTCCATTCATGAAAATTCATACTACTGTAGTGAATCTTTTCAACAGCAAGGAATTTTTTACGTAGAAATAAGCATGTAAATTCATAGTACCAAAGAATGAACCTCATTACTGTTACTTTAAAAACTGCCTCAGTGGGAAAATCCTCATGAAAACTCTTTAAATATAAGCTCTGCCATGGGAAAATGCATCTACCCTATTTCTTTGCCAACAAAACAGGGTTTTCCCCTCTTTCTATTATGACCCCGAATACCTAAATCAGTCTCATGAAATGCTACTATAAGATGGGTTTTCCATTCCAATCTCAAAATCTACATGTAGGTGTGTCTTAAAAGACGGGTCTAGTTTTTGGGCAACATTTTTGGGCAACATTTTGGAAGGGAAAAACCAATCTTATTGCAGAACTTCATTAGGCTGATTTCGATATCTAAATTAAGATCTAGGAAAAAGCCTGCTGTACAGCCAAATCATACAGTATATCACAAAACTGGGGCAAAAGTTTAGTAACCATAGCTTTGTGTAAGCACTATACATTATGAAGCACTATACAAAATGGAGGTAAACGTTTTGGACACTCTTATATCAGTGCAAAAACTATGGCAGATTCTGATAGTTCAGACATCCTTTCTGTTGCTGCTGGGTGGGATATGTTCCTTGTCCTTTTGTTTGTAGAGGACAAGATTTATCTTATCTGAAAAAGGAAAGAAAATCTGAGCATTATGCATTACTTGTGATGGTAAAGATCTGATGAAAAAAAAAAAAAAAAAAAAAAAATTTTTAGGCACATTTCATAGAGGTTTGGATTGAACTGAAAAACACACACAAAAAAAAATAAAACAAAAAATTTTTGAAGCACTTTTAATGATGGTTTGGATTTTGTTAAATTCCAAGAACTTTGTACAGGTTTGGATTTCACAGAAAAGAACTATAAATGTGTCCATACGACACAGATGCCCCCGCCTAGTGCCCTAAGTGAGATGGCGCCTTGTTTAAGGTAAAGGCACTTGTAGCATAACTAGGTTCACAAAAGCAGACTTCTGATTTTTTTTTCCTTGGGCAGATGTACTCTGCTTCTTAGATCAAGAGAAGTGTGTGTGTGTGTGTGTGTGGGGGGGGGGGGGGGGGGGGGGGGCTTGAAGGTGGGGGTGTCATGACTGATAGGGGGGGGGGGGGCTTGGAGGTGGGGGTGTCATGACTGATATGTGATGACATTTCGTATCTTATCGCAGAAATGGATGCCATGCAACTTTCCAAATGAAATAGCCCGGAAACAAGTAACTTTTCAAAAAACAAACTGAAACCATTATTGTATGAAATGAAGTCGAAAAAGGGCCATAACTCCCACAATAATTGACAGATTTTACCAAACATCGAACTTGACCTGTATTTTATGATTATATACCTGTGTATAAAATATAAATTCAATACACCAATGCTTTCAAAAGATATCGAATGGAAACCATTTTTTCATACAAAATAAAGTCGAAAAAGGGCCATTACTCCCATAATAATCAATGGATTTTGCCCAACATCGAACTTGACTTGGATTTTTTGATTATATACCTGTGTATGAAATATGATTTCAATACACCAATGCTTTCAAAAGATATCGAACGGAAACCATTTTTTCATAGAAACAAAAGTCCAAAAAGGGCCATAACTCTTACAATAATAGACGGATTTTACCCAACATCGAACTTGACCTGTATTTTATGATTATATAGCTGTGTATGAAACACCAATGCTTTCAAAAGATACTGATCGGAAACCATTTATTCATAGAAACAAGTCGAAAAAGAGCCATAACTCCCACAATAATCGACGGATTTTACCCAACATCGAACTTGACCTGTATTTTATGATTATATAGCTGTGTATGAAATATGAATTCAATACACCAATGCTTTCAAAAGATATTGAACGGAAACAATTTCGTACGTACGCTATGTACGTTACGTACGCTACGTACATACGTACGGACAGGAGTGATACTATATGCACCCCCCATTTTAAATGGCGGGGGCATAAAAATACACATACACGAAATCTAAGCACTTCATGTGGAGTATTGAATTAAACTGTATAAATACAACATACTTTATGAGCATGCTGTAGAAGTTTAGTTTAGCTGAACAAGAAAAATAATACACTGAAATGTTTACTATTTTCTGTAGACTCTATGAGGTTTAGATATAACAGAAACTCCAAATAACAAGACCTGTCTGTGTAAAGGATAGCTCACCTGATAGGGCCTTGCCCATCACATGACACTTTTAAGTAAAACTATAACACATTGCTAACGCCGATGCTGCTGCCAAAGCCAAGGTTAATGCCCACGCCAATGCTGAGGAAGTGCAACAGCTCTTCCTGTAACAAGTGAGTTAAAAATTACTGTCCAAGCACAAGATGTATTAAACTAAAAATATTAAGGTAGGAGGACTACTCTCATTTGACAAAAACAATACTTACAACATAACTGTGACTAAAGTGAATCATCACACATCTAGACCTTCCTGAAAATGAAAACTATAACATCATAACACTAGAAAAACTGATATATAGGTTAGCTAACAGCAGTTCTAAAATAGCAGAAATAATTCCCAAAGGCATTTTAAGTCCAATAAAAACTGAGCATCACAAGGTATCTATCTAGGCCGAGTTGTTCAAAGGAGCATTAGATTAATGAAGTCGTTAGTCAGGGATATGTTAAGTATTCTAGTACACATTAAATCAAATGTGCTCTAAATAGTTTTTGCAGGAAAATTTGGGGAGATTTTGTAAAAGCTTATATTTTTGGGGCAAAACATACATGAAATTTGCATATATACTATGCACAATAAATATAGCAATTTTTTGTATGTGTCAGATCCACCATATTAGGATTTTATTGTCACTTTATTGCATAAAGATACAAAGGCCGATCATTCGAGATGGACTTGCAGGTATAAGATTTAAGATTGTTCAATTGAAGCGTTTGAACTACCGTGACATCAGTATTTATGACCATTGTATCTGAAGGACATTTTTGATCATGTACAAAAGCCAAAACCACAATGAGGCGGCTGATTTGCTGTTAAAATAAAGGAAAACTCTCTAAAACATTTGAATATGCTACGAGTATGAGGTTTACAAAGTTCGAAAATTTGACTTTTTCCCTTGTTTTTACGTTATCGTCCTAAACAGTTGTTTCTAATCGGTTTTTCTTGAATCCCTTCCGAGTGTATGATTGTTTGGTAGCTACCAATATGATAACGTAAACAATTCAGAAAGAAAATTCTTCCCGGTTACTGAGCATAAGTCAAAAGTCTCAGACTAACGTCATCATTTTCTCACAGTTACGTTACACTTCAGTGAAGAAACTTCACAGTTAAATTAATCATGGCGTGATCTTTAATTTTACCTTTTGGTTTTTCTCGGGGTTTTATTCTGCATTGAACTGAAGCACCCGTGAATCAATGCACATTGGACCAAATTACAACGTTTTAACGTCAATTGCGCATGCTAAGATTCGTCAGTTGTTAAGCTTAACCATATCTTTTACGCATTCAATAGCTTTGACAAGAAAACTGGGCATGAAAATGATGAGAAAGACCGTACAAAAATCACATGCATGCCATGTTTATGTTGATTTTCAATCTGTGTGAATTTCGACTAATGACCCCTATGGCGCTTATCGCTTTTCCCCAATAACGATTTTAAAGATGACTTCTGTAACCCCATGGTATCTGAAGCACCAAATACGGTTCCCTTCGATGCAATTTAATTTCGCACAGTGTTACACCTCAGTAATGAGAAAAATTGCAAAATATAAAAAAATTGCTAAATATATTTTGCATAGTATATGTTTAAGAATATAAAATCTTACTAATTAATGATATTGTTAGTTTTGAACAACTAAGCCTTAAACTTACATGTAAAACTCCACTAAGCAACTGCTTTCAGTATTATAAATACTTCATTTAAAATACAGTGCCTGTACTCCAAACATGTTTACATGATGTCATGCATCTAAGAAGTACTGTGTCTTGATGTTTTTAAGGAGGAAATATTTCCTCTAGGGAATTATTATTTTCTCGAAGGCAATACAAGTCCCATCAAATATTCAATGACAAATTAGTTTAAAAGACCAGCTTTCAGAAGAATTTAATACAAAGGCATATAAAAATCTTTAACTATATTTATTCAGCTTAAGATGAGAGTATTTTCTCCCTTCAAATGACCCCAAATATGTAATTCGGTCATATACTTCCAATAAGATAACTTTTCCCTTCCAATTCGATCCCGAAAATCTAGGTCCATCTTCTAAGATGGATCTAAATCTAGATTTTTCATAAAATGTTTTGGAGGAAAAACTTGTCTTATAACTGAATAAACATAGCAAGTCTATCATCTGTGAAAAAATTAAGAACAACAACAAAAAAAAACCACTACATACCTCCTTCTCCCATTCCATTTCTTCATATATTTTATCAAAACATTCTTTCATAAATGTGTACTGAAAAGAAACAAAAGTTAAGCATTATTAAAGACTTTTTCAACGGCACTCTCAGTATCTTTTTTATGAGTATCACAATTTTTAGCACATTCAGACACTTAGAAGGTCAAATTTGGCAAATATTTAACATTGGAAAACAAAATTTTACATTTATACCCCAGAATATATAGTAAAACATATATCCCCTATAGTCAGACCCCCAGTTTATCAGACATAGCTTTTTGCATTTATTTATAAATGCTTTTTTTTTTTTCACCGAAACAGCATGAGCAGTATAATCTGTAAATGATGCAATTGTCATTGAAAGATCTGATTCCTGTAAAATCATCAACTCCTCCTCTCACCCACCCTCACCACTACCCCATAACCTATTTTCAGATTTCTGAATATTTGACAGCAATTCCATAATAATTTTGTTGATTTTTCAGAAACATGTTTTGTGGTCCCTCATTAGAACCACCTCATAAGGACAGGGTCAGGATGTGTCTGTACACCTCCAAGATTTTCTGTTCCTTGTACACAGTATAACATCTTTTGTGGCTTTTTGTTTGCTTCCCTGGATGATGTAGCTCTTCCAAACAGATTTTACTCCTGAGGGAAACAGTTTGCTCCTAGAGTTAAGAGTTGGCCCATATTGACAAGGCAGGCGAAAATATAAATGGCAAGTTGCTTCCCCTTACCCTGAAAGTATATGCATTCACCTTAATGAGGGACCACAACGTACGTTTTCATGGTAAATTATGAAAATTTGCCCCCCCAAAACACTGAAATAGTCCTCATGTCTGCAGCCTTGCTGTCATAAATGATTCATCCCATTTTACTTTTACTCATGCTTTAAAAATGCTGACTTATGTTTCCATGACAACTTACATATTGTGTAAGAATCTGGACCATTCTGGGTCGTTTTCCTGGTCTGTTATATTCAAATGCGAATGACATTCCTTCTTCTTCCACATCATAGGCCTTGATGTCATTCCACTGGAACTCTATAACTTGAGACTGAAATTAGAAGTGTATAACTTTAAACCAATAGTAAGACAACTAATGTATCAGCCGCGACACGAGAAAACCAACAATGTGGTCGTGCGCCCAGCGCAAACTCAGATCAGCCTGGGCATCCGCCCAGTCTGATCAGAGTCTTCGCTGTCCGCATGGCGGTAGCTGAGACCCTTAGCTACCCTTTATTGTGCTATCGAAGAGTCTGATTTGACTGGGCGGATGCCCAGGCTGATCTGAGTCTGCGCTGGGCACACAACCACATTGTTGGTTTTCTCGTCTCCAAAATATCTATATCAGACTTATGGAAATTTGAGATGGGGTTTTTCCATCAAAAACAATCCTGAAAATCTAGATCCATCTTATAAGATGGATCTAGATTTTTTGGATTGTTTTGGAAGGAAAAAACAACAACTGTGTTTTATAACTAAAGACATATGGAAACAGCACTCCAGTAGAATTCTGCATCTAAAGACTGAAAACTCTATAAACTGAAACTGAAATTAAGACAACTGATGTTATTCTGCTGGAGCTTTATAAACTTGAGACTGAAATTAGAACTCTGTAACTTCAGACTGAAATTAAAACTCTGTAAGTTGAGACTTAATTTATAGGTAAACATAACCTATATCTTGAAACTGAAAATATTACAATAAACATTTTTTGACTTCTACATCATAGACCTTCCTTACATTCCAATAGAACACTGTAACTTCAGACTAAAATTAGAACTTTATACCGAAATACGAACTGTACAATTTGAGACTGAAATTAAGTCTAGTTAACTTGAGACTGATATTTAAACTCAGTAACTTGGAAGTGAAAGATTTCCTATATGACTTCAGACTGTAACAAACACAATACTCAGAGACACAAAATATATAACTACATCATCGCAATGATTTCATTCCAGTGGGCGACAGGTCTTAAAGGGAAGCACTTGTTCCTCTGTGAAGAGAAAATTCTGTTCTTTAAGAGAAGACCTTATCACCCATGGCAGCAGACAGGAAGTCACAAAAGTTCTCTCTTTTTAAAAATGGTGGGAAAAAAAAAACATGGTATACCCATACACCTTAAGCAATCAATATTTTATCCCCCAAAGGTGTTTGCTTGACAAAACTTTAACAGTAGAAATAAAGAAGCATCCATATGGCCAAAGGTTAGCTCTCCTGACTCTGGATCATAGGGTTTGGGGTTTGAGTCCCGCAGCAGAGTTCACTGCATAGAACCTGTCATAATCATGCTCCCATTGTCCTTATATGACTGGAATACTGTTAAGAATAATGTAAAAGTGCTAAGTCATTCATTCTTTTATACAGTATAAACAACAGTAACAGGAAATTTACATGTCCTAAATATTCTTACCTCTACTGCACCATCTGCCTTGCAGGCTTGTAATTTAAAACAACTTCTCCCAACAATGGCTATCACATGACCCTCCTTCCGAGAGTCACATGGACAATGAGGAAATGAGACTTCACAATAACCGTCTAGATGCCGCACTGCTTTGATATACTGAAATAGAAGGCAACAACTGAAAGCTTTTAACTCTTCTGTCATCAACCTTAATATACAGGAAACAAGGTAAAACTGCTACAAACAATGTTTTTCCTAATAGTCAAAGTGTAAATAAGACTGTATATATTAGTGGAGGCTTTTCCAACCCTTGGCATTCGCCAAATTAAAACTTTATATTGTTTGCATATGAGTATTTCTGGCAATACATTAAGGGTTAAGACACTGACTAACCAACAACCTTATAACCATAAATACACTTTTCACTTTTACTATTGTGTACACCAGATTCTAAAGAAAGGAAACTTCTACCAACAATATTGAATCAGTTACATGCTAGGATTTTTCTACCCACGAAGCAACCAAAAAAATATACAAGCAGATCCATCTTATATGACAGATTTAGATTTTTGGGCTGTTTTGGAAGAGAAAGACCTATCTTATAGCAGAATTGCACAAGACTGATTTTGATATTGCTGGTCACTCTATAACGGATAATGATGGAGGGGATCATCTGCCTTAAGCAGCCAATTAAGAATTGAAATTTGATTTTTCAGCGTTCATCGTGTGATGAAGCCAGTGGGCGGAGCTAAAATTCCATGAAGCGCGAAGCGCTTCTTGTAGAATTTTAGCGACGACCACTGGCTTCTTCACACGATGAACGCTGAAAAATCAAATTTTTATTCTTATATTTACACTTTATTTGTGAGCATCTCTGTGCCGTTTTCGTGGTAATTTAGTGTAGAATAGGCAAAATATGGGTCGAAGAAAAGTTAGTAACGATGCGTTCGGCCATAATGTTAAACAGCCGTCGCCCTGATGTGGCGTCAATCGAACGTTACAAGAACCAATTAAGACTGAGTTTACATAAGACGTCGCTTGACGACAATGTCACATGATCAACTGTCCTTCATCGGTGTATGAAGCTAGTTGCTCTAAAGGGTTCACCTATGGGAAGTCAATGGCAAGTGTAAATATTTTCTGTTTAAAACATGTAATGAGACCTCATATCAAATGAGAAGCCAAAACAGGCTTATATGGAGAAATAGCTGTTTGATTATACTCACCATACCTGACACAGCTCCCCTCCACTCCCCCACTCTCCCCCCACACACCACACATACATATTACTACACCCCTCCCCTCTCCCAAGACCTTCCATCATGATCACAACCCATCAATTCACCTCAATTTTCTTGTTCTGTTCTTGTAATGATTTCAATTCATACATTTTATCATCTGTTTTGATCTGCCCTCGGTTGACTTCTTCTACTGCCTGTAATACAGAAACAAAATTTTTGTTTGTCTTTAACTTTCCTTGTGCCCAGTTGTTCAAAACTAGAGACTTTGTTAGGTAATGAGACGTTAAGATTTCAAACGTATTATATGCAATAACACAACCATTTTTTGACGAAAAATTGTGAGGCGCTTTGCAGTAAAAGCTCCTTTCATTTTTCAATAAAACTAGAAAATGTGTTTATGAAACACTATGCCCCCAACCATATGCTTGTCTCTAGAGAAGGTTCATCCAATAATGCTTGTACCTTTGTACCATAGGCTTACAATGCACTAAGTCGAAAAAGGGGCTTAACTCAGTCAAAAATTTACGAATTGTTTTCGCAAGTTAATCAGGTCATCTACACCTTGGGCAATATCAACCTGCAAAAATCATGATCCTAGCATCAGGGGTTCTCCAGATATTTTGTTCACAAGCTTCCATAGGCAAATAATGCACTAAGTTGAAAAAGGGGCATAACTCAATCCAAAATTTACAAATTATTTTCAAAAGTTAATCAGGTCATCTAAACCACAGGCAGTATCTTCCTGCATAAAATCATGCTCCTAGCATCAGGTGTTCTTGAGATATTTTGTTCACAAGGTTCCATAGACTTACAATGCACTAAGTCGAAAAAGGGGCATAACTCAATCAAAAGTTAATCAGGTCATCTACACCACAGGCAGTATCTTCCTGCAAAAAAATCATGCTCCTAACATCAGGGGTTCTTGAGATATTTTGTTCACAAGGTTCCATAGGCTTACAATGCACGAAGTCGAAAAAGGGGCATAACTTTGTCAAAAATTCACGAATTTGTTTCAAAAGATAATCAGGTCATCTACACCTTGGGCATTGTCATCCTGCAAATCCTCATGATCCTAGCATCAGGGGTTCTTGAGATATTTTGTTCACAAGCTTCCATAGGCAAATAATGCACTAAGTTGAAAAAGGGGCATAACTCAATCCAAAATTTACAAATTATGTTCAAAAGTTAATCAGGTCATCTACACCACAGGCAGTATCTTCCTGCATAAAATCATGCTCCTAGCATCAGGGGTTCTTGAGATATTTTGTTCACTAGGTTCCACAGGCTAAGTCGAAAAAGGGGCATAACTCTGGAAATACATTGCCGGCGGAAAAATAAAAAAATATGGTCTGCTTATTTTCCATACTGATTATGTGTATATAGTTTCAAGTTCCTAGCTCTTATTGTGCTTGACTATATGTAATGGTACCTTTGTACCATAGGCTTCAATGCACTAAGTCGAAAAAGGGGAATAACTCGATAAAAAATTCACGAGTTTTTTTCAAAAGTTAGTCAGGTCATCTACACCACAGGCAGTATCTTCCTGCAAATAATCATGCTCCTAGCTTCAGGGGTTCTTGAGATATTTTGTTCACAAGGTTCCATAGGCTTACAATGCACTAAGTCGAAAAAGGGGAATAACTTGGTCAAAAATTCACGAATTTGTTTCAAAAGTTAATCAGGTCATCTACACCTTGGGCATTCTCATCTTGCAAAGCCTCATGATCCTAGCATCAGGGGTTCTTGAGATATTTTGTTCACAAGGTTCCACAGGCTAAGTCGAAAAAAGGGGCATAACTCTGGAAAAACATTGCCGGCGGAAAAATAAAAAAATACGGGTCTGCCTATTTTCCATACTGATCATGTGTATAAAGTTTCAAGTTCCTAGCTCTTGTTGTTCTTGACTATATGTAAGGGTACCTTTGTACCATAGGCTTCAATGCACTAAGTCAAAAAAGGGGAATAACTTGATAAGAAATTCACGAATTTTTTTCAAAAGTTAATCAGGTCATCTACACCACAGGCAGTATCTTCCTGCAAAAAATCATGATCCTAGCTTCAGGGGTTCTTGAGATATTTTGTTCACAAGGTTCCATAGGCTTACAATGCACTAAGTCGAAAAAGGGGCATAACTCGGTCAAAAATTCATGAATTTGTTTCAAAAGTTAATCAGGTCATCTACACCTTGGGCATTCTCATCTTGCAAAGCCTCATGATCCTAGCATCAGGGGTTCTTGAGATATTTTGTTCACAAGGTTCCACAGGCTAAGTCGAAAAAGGGGCATAACTCTGGAAATACATTGCCGGCGGAAAAATAAAAAAATACGGGTCTGCTTATTTTCCATACTGATTATGTGTATAAAGTTTCAAGTTCCTAGCTCTTACTGTTCTTGACTATATGTAACGGTACCTTTGTACCATAGGCCTCAATGCAGTAAGTCGAAAAAGGGGAATAACTCGATCCAAAATTCACGAATTTTTTTCAAAAGTTAATCAGGTCATCTACACCAAAGGCAGTATCTTCCTGCAAATAATCATGCTCCTAGCTTCAGGGGTTCTTGAGATATTTTGTTCACAAGGTTCCATAGGCTTACAATGCACTAAGTCGAAAAAGGGGCATAACTCGGTCAAAAATTCATGAATTTGTTTCAAAAGTTAATCAGGTCATCTACACCTTGGGCATTGTCATCCTGCGAAACCTCATGATCCTAGCATCAGGGGTTCTTGAGATATTTTGTTCACAAGGTTCCACAGGCTAAGTCGAAAAAGGGGCATAACTCTTGAAATATGTGACCCGCGGAAAAAAGAAAAAACACGTGTTCGCTTATTTTCCATACTAATCATGTGTATAAAGTTTCAAGCTCCTAGCTCTTACGGTTCTTGAGATAGAGGACAGACGGACAGACGGACGGATGGACAGACGGACAGGCCCAAACCAATATGCCCCCACAATTTCTCCGAAATTGGGGGCATAAAAACTAGAGCAAGACGTATACCCCCGACCAGTGCCACCGCCTAATGAAACCTCCGCCTTAATCTTATACATGGTATGAACCTAGAAGTAAACTCTAAGTCACCTATCAAATGGTTCCATCAAAGTATGTTACAAATATCAGCAAAGAGTACTAACTCAACACAAAACTTTAATGTAAACATATAAGTTTACTTCCATGACCTTACTCAACAGCAGTAGCAGCACCCAGATGATGTCAACTAATGTGCATGAACACAAAGAAGTAAACCTAGTCATGTATCAAAAGGTTTCATCAAAGGATGTTTGAAATATAAACAAATAATGTAAACTTAACACAAAACTTTAACACAAATACACCTTTGGTAAGCAGCTATGAACCTAAAAGTAAACCTACTCTCTTGTTGAGGCACTCCAGCAAGTGGTTTTTCGAAGTTTATACTTAAAGGATAAAGAAACAGCAAATTCCACTTACATGGTTCAGTTTACTACCATTTCTCGTAGTCAGATTTGTCCAGTAGAGTTTTTGAAATTCATTGGCATGCTCTCAAGCTTGGAAAGTAATCTCTTGCAATGTATTTTTTCAGTTTCATAATGGCCGCCTCAAGATTTAACCATTATTGCTGTAGGGGTGGCATGTTTCAAGCACATTCTTGAAAATTACCATTTCATATAAAATTAACATGAAATCATTTCAGAAGAATTTATGCTTATATCTTAAAGCAGTTATTTTCATAAGTAATATCTTTTTGGAAAACAAAAAGATGCATAAGTGTAGCTGACACTGCAAACAACCCTTTGCTGAAATGGTCATATTCCAAAACAGATCAGGTGATTAGTGATGACATCATTTCTGTTGTGATGTCACAATGGGTGGTTCCCAGCTTTATTAAAATTAAAATGAACCTCATCAAAGGCTGGAAACCAGAAGGAATATTTTTACTATTGGAAAACCCACCTCAAAACAAAAAATGATAAAAATAGACAAAAGAGGTCATGCAATATGCTGCAAGTCAGTATTTAGCTACGAGAAATGGTTTTGGGTATGTTAAACCTAAAATTTTGATATTTAAGCATCTTTAAAGAAAAAAGTTCCACTAAAAACCACTTGCTGGAGTGCCTCAACAAGAGAGTAGTCAAATATCAAAAGGTTCCATCAAAGGATATTGGAAATAAACAAGAAGAATATAAAATTAATGCTTAACTTTAACGCAAATGTTTAAGTCTGTGACCTTGACCTTAAGTCAGCAGCAGCATCCGGATGGTGTCAATTATTTTGCATGAACAAAGAAGTAAACCTTGTCATATATCAAAAGGTTTCATCAAAGGAAGTTGAAAATATAAGCAAAGAATATAAACTTAACGCAAAACTTTATCACAAATATACAAGTCTGTGACCTTGACCTTTGGTACGCAGCAGCATCCAGATGATGTCAACTACTCTGTATGAATCTTAAAGTAACCCTTGGCAAATATCAAGTTTCCATCAAAGGATATTTGAAATATAAAAGACGAATATAAACTTAATGCAAAACTTTAACGCAAAACTTTAAGTCTCTGAAATTGACCTTAGGTCAGCAGCATCTAGATGATGTCAACTATTCCCCATGAACATATAAGTATACCTAGTCACATACCAACAGGCTCCATCAAAGGATATTAGAAACATAAGCAAAGTTAAAAACTTAATGCAAAACTTTAATGCAAATGTGAAATTCTTTCCTTTAAGACTACATCTCATTTTGGAGGGCTTTGTCATCCCAGAAAGCAAAGAGAAGTCACAAAAGTTGCTCCCCTTTGTAATAAAAATGGCCAAAAAATAAAACTTGAGATGTACCTATACAACTTAAAACAAGGTATTAAATGATCGGAGAATGAATAATTTGTTTGAGAAGGATTTTCTTTTGATAATGCAAAATTCACTATAGTACTGTAATGTGCCTACATTTTGGGACACCTAAAAATTTATATTAATAAATTCTCCATTTGGAAAAAATTGGAAAATTTATTATTTTTAGGTGTACCAATACTTAAAGCACATTACAGGTTATTATGGCACACTCATGCCGGTTTGCTTATTATGCCCTTGCAATTATCAAGGTGAGGTAATTATAAAGTCACATTACAGAGACAACATCTTTAATTACTGACGTCAACAATGTTGAGCCTCTTTTTTTATAAAAGCATGAAGTATACACTTTTATCTAATATTAAAGCCTCACCTGCCAAAATAAGAAATTAAAAGCAACTTCATCTGAGTTTAACAAGGATTCTTTTGTGACAGTAAATAACCATTTCTTCAACACTATACAAGTTGCTGTAGCTGTACTGTAATTCTGGATGTAGATATTATGAGGAAGTTCATTTGCTTGTAGTTTACGTTCTGAAACATAACAGAAAACAGAGGTCTAGACAGTATCTGTGAAAATTTGGATAATTCCTGTTCAATCTGAAAACAAAAACAAAATATACATTGTGAGCCCCACTCCAAAAGCCCCCCCCCCCCTTCCACAGACACACACATACATAAACACACACATCAGAATGCCAAGCTAAGGCATTTCTGAATAGCAGAACTGTTACATCTGGTTTTAAGGAAGAATAAATTATCCCACATTTATCATCAAATACTCCTCTTATCTGCAATTTTCTCCTCCCAAAAAATATATTCAACACTTTCACAAATTAAAACTATATCTCCAATATCACTTACCAACTGTCACTCAATGAATTATACTCAATAGTTTCACCTTAGAGTTTCATTTACCATAATTATTTGTTTATCATTTCATTAAGTAATTATCGGACTGACACTGCTCACTTAATAAGTGAAATTGTTGAATATATTTATTATTTATTCAACAATTTCACTTACCAAACCAAAAGATTCAATATGACATCAAACAATTTTCAATTCAATATGACATCAAACAATTTTCAACTGTTTTCATATAATGGTAAACCAAACCTTCATTTAAGTTTCCTTACATGTATATATCTAAATATGTTTCACAAAATATCAAAATTATATTCCATAGAGAAACTTACAAAAATTGTACTTAAAAGGGTTCTCTGGTTCACTTACCAAATCATATTCATCAAAATCAAAAAAATTATATTCAATAGTTGTTTCATTTACCACAGCCACTCAACAGTTTCACTTACCAAAAGTACATTCAAGTTACTTACCAAACTTATTAACTATATAACAGTTTCATTACCAAAAGTACATTAAAGACAGTCACTTACCAAAATTATAAACTATTTAATAGTTTCATTACCAAAAGTACATTCAAGACAGTCACTTACCAAAATTATATTCAACAGTTTCAAATAAATAAAAACATTCTGAAGCACCATCTGATAGTTGTAATTTGTCAACAACAGCCTGAAAATGTAAAAGAACCTTGTTAATTTACCTTTTTTTTGACCCGTGGACTTGTCCATCCTTATCATTTGGATGAGTCCATTTCTAGTTTTATGGGTTTCAGGCGTGTTTTCCCATTAATTTTTTTTTTTTTTGCATAGAATTTGCATAGAAATTCCTGTAAGCTACCAGCAGAGCACAGCATTTGATAAGGTTCTACACTGAGTGTAGAACCTTATCAAATGCTGCATTCTGCTAAGTCTATTTTAGATTACAATTGGTCTGAGGCACTGAACACTAGCAATGTCATACAGTGGCTGTTATCATATGAAGTTGCTGTTATTCAGTGGATAACGTCATAAAACTCATATGACCACACATGTAATAACACTTTGGCCCATACAAGTACATGTAACGTCATTGGCAACGTCCATGTCAACAATGCATTTTATTGAAATGATGTTCAGTTTGAAGACGATAAAATTCCATTTTAAAGGGTCATATGATATACAGAATCTTACACTCTTGGCCATTTCATATGAAATTTATGAAACTTGCCGAAGGCTTGTTTCATAAATTTCATATGAAATGACCACTCGTGTAAGATCCTCTATGTCTTACATCCCCAATGTAAGACAGAAACCTCCAGCAATTGATAAAATCAAGGAAAGGGAAAATCCTCAATAGTTACACTAAAGTTTATTGTTGTTGTTGTGTTATTGTTTAACGTCCATTGTCAGACGGTCAGTTAACCTAACCACACTATTCCTGGGCAGGCTTAGATCTCCTAAGCCGTTAACCAGTACTAAGTGCACTTACTTTCACCAGTAACTGACAACTGCCCTTCTTGAATTAGCGGAAGGAGAAATGAACGTAAGTGTCCGAACCAGGTATCGAACCCAGGACCTCTGGCTTATAAGTCAGATGCCCTACCGACTGCGCCCGGCCACACTTGAGTTTGATTTCTATTTGAATAGGACTTGACTGCATACTTATAACTTCATATCTGCACCATACAAAAGTGGCACCTTGGCTTTTTTTTCTTCTTTTTTTCAATTTTGCAAGGTAAATGTATCCAAAACTGATTACTGGCAGGCTTTCTGTTTGTTTGTTGGGTTTCTTTTTGTTATTTTTGTGCTTAAGTGTACAGAGTCATACATAGTATTAAGTACACAATAAGCATTTGTGAACCATGACGTAATAGCATTATAATCAACAGCATTAAAGTGAGGACCTGCCATTGAAGCTACAATCAGAGCTCCAGATAAAGTGGATTTTTGGGGATAATTTGAAGACAATTTCTTTTTATTTCTTGATTAAAACATACATTCTGATCCCTCACTAGAACCGTCTCAGCAAGATGGTTCTAATGAAGAGTCACAGCATATGTTTACATGGAGAATTATTGGAAACTGTCCCTTAAATTACCCCTCAACTCTTCCTATATGGAGCACTGTAACATACGCTGTGACATACACTGTAACATAAACTGTAACATACACAATAACATATGTGCTTATCATGAAAACATATGCTGCGACCCCTCATAAGAACCGTCTTGGAGAGACAGTTCAAATGAAGACTCACAACATGTGTTTACATGGATAATTATTGGAAACTGTCCCTTAATAACCCCTTACATCTTCTTATACATGTATGGAGCACTGTACAATGTACAACAGGAATTTCTACTCACATTATATACTGCATTTGTGTTGTCACTACGACGGATTGTAACTACACATATATTTCTGTCTGGTAATGAGACCTTCAACTCAACTTCACTGTTCGTGGAGTCCTGCAAAGAAAGTAACAGCAGTGTAGACTGGGGTCGGTTTCAATTCAGGATAATATTTCTTTTCCTATTTTTCCATAAAACATGACATTGTAATGGCTCCTCTACAGATCTGGATAGTTGAGGCAGTTTAAATGAGGCTCGTATTTGCAAAGCTGTGTGAAATGCCATTCTATGTTCAGCCACTATGCTATTGGAAACCTTCATATTTTACTCTACCTACACAACAAAATGTCATATGAGCATTAAAATCAACAGTCTAATGCACCAACAAATGTAATGCGATGTCTGATTGGATAACGTCAGGATATACTGTCGCAAATTTTTGCTATTTGAAAGTTTGAAAGTATTTGCTATGGGTGCAAAGTAGTATACTTTGAAAGGTGAAAATGTGAAAAAGTGCATTAGAATTATCTGTATTGAAAATTTCATTTCTGGAGGTAAAATTGTCAGTTTTATGGTCCCAAATTACGTTTTACGACTCCGCTGATGCGTTGCCGTAAAACAAAATTTTCGACCATAAAACTGACAATTTACCTCCCCAAATGACAATTTTGAGTACAGTTATTCCCTAATTGACCAATAATGTACTGACAAGGATGTAAAATCATGGCATTACTTCAACTTGTGGGTCTGCAGTGTTTGCACAGACTTATCTGTCCCAAAATCTACAATTTCTATGATATTTTGTAAACTTACCTGATCTGAGTCACTAGCAGCAAGAAATTCCTGCATCAGGTCGCATTCCCCTATCACCCGTACTGCACATGCTGGAAATATAATTAGTTTGAGGTCACAGTTTAGACTATTGAACAGATGCATAGGCTCTGTATAGAAGCACAAGCCAATCTGAATCTTTGCTAGTTGCAGCTCTTCAATGGCAATTATTTCCCCCACTGTTACTAATAAATCCGAACTGATATACTGACCAATCCCCATCTTTTTTTTTTTTTTTTTTTTTTTTTTCAATTTTACAAATTTAGTACTGGCTTTCTAACAATGAGAGCTCTCATTTATTAGGGGCCCACTCCTGAAGGAAAGAATCTGCTCCCACAGGAGCAGATTCTTTCCTTTAAGAGTAGACTGCCAGTAAGAAAGAAGGCAAAAATAAATTTGGTTGAGCTGCATCCACCAAATTGTATTGTTTAAACTCGCTTGACAAATAAACACCATGATGTATACATGTTATTTATAGTTAAGGAGAGGAACTTTATAAGTCCTTGTGCTTTCATTCTAATCCTATTATTTGTTTGTGACAAATAATTATGTATTCATTAAACCAACCAAATTGTATTCAATCACCTTACATGTTTTTTTAAACATATGAAACTATGAAGTTCAAATGACTGCCTATACCATCTTTGTAATGATCTCAGTTGTAACTTGTTCTTGTTGGTTAGTTCTTGAAGTGCCAAAACGGAAAATTGTTGAATTGGCAAACAGCGCCATCCTATCCTGATCAGTTTAACCTCTTGTCTTTGGAATTATCAATATAATTTAGCTTACAGTTTTTGTAATTTTAAAGACATACATTTTGTCATCCGCCTTTGGCACTTTAAGTATTAATAAAAATCTTATCTCCACAGTACCATAAAACATTCATTTGAATGCATTGCAAACTTAGATTGATCCTAGGCTATAATTTTTTCTCAGGATATCTGTTGCGAAAAAGGTTATTCGTGTACTTACATAACCTGAAAATACCATTTTTTTTAAAACTTAGTCACATACTTTTTTCTAAGTACTGTTCTAGGCCCCGCCTTCTGGCATCTAGCTGTTGTTCTGTAAGCTGAAACAATTTCTTTCCTGGCATTTTTGGAAAATTAAAGTCCACAAATTCTCTTTTTAATTTTGTGTGTAATGAGTCAAATTCACTGTATCTTCTAGAACACAAATGGCGGCCAGCCATGTATATATTATAAACCTGAAAGTAGAACACAGAAAGTACACACATAGAGGATCTTACACGAGTGGTCATTTCATATGAAATTTATGAAACGAGCCTGTGGCGAGTTTCATAAATTTAATATGAAATGACCACGAGTGTAAGAATCTGTTTATCATATGACCCTTTAAAATGGGATTCAAACGCCTTCAAACTGAACATTATTTCAATAAGAAAACGCATTGTTGACATGGATGATGTCAATGACGTTATGTGTACGCGCCAAAATATTATTACACGTGTGGTTATGTGTTTTTTATGACACAACATTATCCACTTAATAACAGCGACGTCATATGATAAAAAATATTGTACACAGTCAAGGACTTCAGGTAAATGCTACTTTAAGTTTGTCCATCTGTCTGTATGCCTGTTCATCACACTTTGGGGTATTAAGTTTGTGTAATCAACGCCTCCCATGTATTTCAATGAATCATTAATCTTTCAAACTTTGAACATATACTGAGTATATAATAATGAAAATGTGTTTGAGGAATGTTTTTTTTAGTTAAGATAATTTTTGTCAGCATTATGGTCTTATGAACTTAGTCATTTTGGGCAGCTTTTTTGCACTTTAGGGTATTGAGTTTGTGTAATAAACATTTAACTCCTCCCATGTTTTTCCAAGGACTGTTTTCAAAATTTGTACAAAAGTTGTAGATATACAAAGAAAAGAAGCTGTGCATGTGGATGTTTGGTGGAGATAAAATCCCAGAGTGCTATGATACAGAAGTGTCAATGAGCCCTGACATGACAAAACCAACAAAGTGGCATGTGCACCCAGCAAAGACTCAGATCAGCCTGGGCATCCGCTTTGCTGTGTGCTCTAAGGGTAGCTAAGGGTCTAAGCTACCTCTATGTGGACAGTGAAGACTCCGCTCAGACTGGGGGGATGCCCAGGCTGATCTGAGTCTTAGCTGGGTGCACATGCCACTTTGCTGGTTTTGTCATGTTGCAGCTCCAATATACTTTTCCACTATAAAGGTGAAATTAGACAAATTATCACAAATTATATCTTCAAAACCAACTCTGAACTGAAACTTGGGCAAGGAGCATGAATAAACACTTACAACAAATTTTTCTCCATTTTGATTCACAGTATGGTAATCTGGTATTGATATTGGTAATGACCGCCTCTCTGAGTAATCCACATATGAAGGACCAGACGAGTCATCACTGGGTTCTAATCTGTCTGCTACTTGGTCAGGAACAGATATTACTGAAATAAAGAATTTACAGATCATTTCATCAGAGCTCTAGATAAGAGGGGTATTTGATGATAATTGAGGGATAATTCTTTTTATTTCTCATTGAAACTACATGTTGTGACCCCTCATCTGAACCGTCTCGTCGAGACGGTTCAGATGAGGGGTCACAACATATGTTTTTATTCAGAATTCACAAAAATTATCCTTAATTATCACCAAATACTCCCTCTTATCTAGTGCTCTGATTTCACGCTACTGATATTAGAGAGGCACCATGGTAAATGGCTGAGTGGTTACAGTGACTTGGTTATGGTGCAGGAAGTTGCGAGTTTGAATCCCGGGTTGGGTCTACTGGTGACTGGAAAAGTTTGGCAGCCCAGCAGTAAATGGGTACCTTTTTAAATCAGGAAGGATAAGGCAGCAAAAAGAGAGGGATGGGCTCCGCCTTTCATATGTTGTTCCCGATCCCAAGGTACAGTGGTTCTCTAAACCCCACTGCCCCTATGGCCCCTAGGCGATGGGAAACCTTTACCTTTTTTTCCTTTTTCACTCATGCTACTGGAGACTGAAGATTCCTATTTGGAAAAGAAGTATGTAAACTGGCATGCCACTGATATATTCACTGAAGCTCTGGACCATTTCTCAGGGTAAATTTTGTCTGTATGAAAAACTGATGTTTTCATATACATGTATATATATGACTGCCATCAAGTTCTCAGAGCTCTAGACAAGAGGGAGTATTTGGTGATAATTAGGGATAATTTTTGTTAATTCTGCATAAAAACATATATTGTGACCCCTCATCTGAACCGTCTCGACGAGACGGTTCAGATGAGGGGTCACAACGTATGGTTTCAACGAAAAATAAGAAAAATTATCCTTAATTATCATCAAATACTCCTCCCTCATATCTAGAGCTCTGGTTCTACCATAAGCCATGTACATTCTGCACTCAAAGCAGCGGTTCAAACTGAGTAGAGTCTTCACTTTCTCTTTTTTAGATCTTCTAAGATCAACAGGGAAGACTCTGATCAGACATTCTGGAAGTGCATGCTGATTTGTGTCTTTCCTCTTCACACAGGTCTTTTGGTTCAGGAGCCCCAATAGCACTGTACCATAAAAATTCTAAATATTGGGACACTAAAAATAATTACTATAATTACCCTAAAATTGGAACAGTTTGGTTTTACAGTGCAGTAATGAGTCCAAAAAATGTAAATGGGATGGCAAATAGTGTAAACCCTGATCAGACTGCTCCTTGAAGAGCAGTCTGATCTGGGTTTGCACTATTTGCTAAGACCTAACTGTCCCAATATATAGAATTTTTACGGTATATGCGGTAACTTTTAAAAACACTTCCTGATTTTGATCAACATTGTGCCAGGGGTCAAGTTTATTTAAGAAAGGCAAACTGTATTTACCCATAACAGTTTGAAGTTAAGTGCATGATAATTTCCTGCCAAGTGTAATCCAAACCCATATATTGCCTTTCATTATACCTTATTTTGAAAACATACCCATAGTGTTTTTTAAATCAGAAAAGAGTAACATAAAAAATCAAAAAATTCGAGCACCAAAAATAATTACGGTAATTGTCCTAAAATTGGAAGTTTGGTTTTACAATGCAGTAAAGCCTTAAAAAATATGCAGATGACATTGCAAACAGTACTGTACTTGATCAGACTGCATTTTATTGAGCAGTCTGATCTGGGTCTGCAATGCCTGCTCAGACCTAGCTGTCCCAGAAACAGGGAAGGCTAAAGACAGTTAAAGAAGAGAGATGGGCTCGGCCTTTTGTATGCTGTTCCAAAATAAGAGGGCCTCTTACACCCACTGGCCCTTCAGCCACAAAGCTATGGGAAACCTTTACCTTTTACTCTACTTACACAAAATGTTTTATCAGCATAGAATCTAATCAATCAGTGTTGTTTCAAAAATAATACAACATGGCATTACTTTGAGTTGGATATGATTTGGTTTTAATTATGTGTGCTCATGGAAGGTATTCAAATAATTTTTAAAACAAGAATTCCATGGAACACTGCATCTCACCTGTATCAACGGTGTTACAAAACTGAATTAAACTTGAAAACTCAACAGAGTTTGTGCTAGCTATGCCAGAAAAACAACACCTTTGTCTCCCTTTCTGCCAGCTGCAGTCACGACAAGGGCCTGGAGTAGTACCCGGGTACCTGATTTTGTAAGGCAGACCAGTTATCTGGGTACAGATTTACTACCCGTTACCAAAATTCTTATTGTTTATTATGTAATGTATCAACATTCTATTTCAATAGAATTCCAAGCAAAAAGAGCAAAAAATAGTGTAACTGTCTTGTATGGATTGCTATCATAGATTGCCAAAGCATTTCTATATATCATAATAGGGTAAGTTCTACATTCTCATCCCCTTTCCATGCACACAGGGGCAAATGACAAGTTTTTTTTTTCCTTATCATATGATGTAAATGTGTATTTTCTAACTGTGGACATGCTCAAAATGCTATGGTAATGGGTACCCAGGTACCAGCGTTTAATAGGGACTCGGGAACCTGGGTACAAAATCTCTACCCATCCCAGCCCTAGTCAAGACAGCAACTAAAACTGTGGCATTAATTGTTTTTGACAAGTATATAAATACCTGTAAGAGTCAGTGTGTCACCTCCCGACTTGATCAAGTCCACCACTTGCTTGTGTGTAGCTCCTTCCACGTTCACATTATTTCTGTAAAAATTAAACATATTATAACTGGCTCTCATATTGTGTAAAGATGCTTTTGCAAACATGATTCTCAAAACAAAGTTTGTAATATATTCAGCTGTTTTCAAATATGCAATGTTAAGGTGTATAGATACACATACAAGGGATGCTACTCTGACATGGAAATGTTTGCTTCCCTTCTCATGGGGCGTACTCTTATAGACAAATATTCTTGTTTATTGGGTATCATATCCCTGTTATGCGACAGTCAAGTAACACTTCTGTTTCATCAAAGGAAATATCCCATCCCAAAGAGATAATGATTATAGGGTCATGAAATTGCAAACAACAGGAGGTGTGTTCTATATAGTAGAGAATATTTGTCTTCAAAGGAAAGAATTTGCTCTCTCTACAGAACAAATTCCTTCCTGTGAGAGTAGCCCCTCTAGAGAGCAAATTCTTTCCTTTAAGAGTAGCCCCCTTTGAACTGGGTACCACCCATCAGGGAAACAAATGGTATTATGACAAAGTTGTCTTCCTTCTTAAAATACTGCACAAAAAAATGGAAGTGTATCCATGCACCTTAAAACTGTACTTGAATAATTTCAAGTCAATACCTGTAGCTGCATAAATTACTTTGAAATTCTCATCTTAACATTTCAATAATGTGTATGGGTGCACCCAGAACTCTAGTAGATAAGAGGGAGTATTTGATGATAATTAAGGATAATTTTTCTTATTTCTCATCGAAACCGTATGTTGTGACCCCTCATCTGAACCGTCTCAACGAGAAGGTTCAGATGAGGGGCCACAACATATGTTTCTATGCAGAATTAACAACTAGAAATGTGTCCATACGACACGGATGCCCCCGCCTAGTGCCCTAAGTAAGATGGCGCCTTGTTTAAGGTAAAGGCACTTGTAGCATAATAGGTTCACAAAGGCACACTTCTGTGGTACATGTTTTATTGTTTTCCTTGGGCAGATGTATTGTGCTTCTTGAGAAGTACATGGTGGGGTGGGGGGGGGGGGGGGGGGGGGGGGGGGGGGGGGGGGGGGGGGGGGGGGCTTGGATGTGGGGGTGTCATGACAGATATGTGATGATATTCTGTATCTTATCGCAGAAATGGATGCCATGCAACTTTCCAAAAGAAATAGCCCGGAAACAAGTAGCTTTTCAAAAACTAACAAACGGACACCATTATTGTATGAAATGAAGTTGAAAAAGAGCCATAACTCCCACAATAATTGACGGATTTCACCAAACATTGAACTTGACCTGTATTTTATGATTATATACCTGTGTATAAAATATGAATTCAATATACCAATGCTTTCAAAAGATAATGAACGGAAACCAGTTTTTCATACAAAATGAAGTCGAAAAAGGGCCATAACTCCCACAATAATCGACGAATTTTGCCCAACAGCGTTCTTGACCTGTATTTCATGATTATATACCTGTGTATAAAATATGAATTCAATACACCAATGCTGTTAAAAGATATCGAACGGAAACCATTTCTTCATAAAAAATAAAGTTGAAAAAGGGCCGTAACTCCCACAATAATCAACGGATTTTGCCCAACATCAAACTTGACCTGTATTTTATGATTATATACCTGTGTATAAAATATGAATTCAATACACCAATGCTTTCAAAAGATATCGAACGGAAACCATTTCTTCCTAGAAACAGAAGTCGAAAAAGGGCCATAACTCCAACAATAATTGACGGATTTTACCCAACATCGAAATTGACCTGTATTTTATGATTATATAGCTGTGTGTAAAATATGAATTCAATACACCGATGCTTTCAAAAGATATTGAACGGAAACCATTTTTTCATAGAAACAGAAGTCGAAAAAGGGCCATAACTCCCACAATAATAGCCGGATTTTACCCAACATCGAGCTTGACCTGTATTTTATGATTATATAGCTGTGTATGAAATATGAATTCAATACACCAATGCTTTCAAAAGATATTGAACGGAAACCATTTTTCGTACGTACGGACAGGGGTGATACTATATGCCCCCCCAATTTAAATGGCGGGGGCATAAAAATTATCCCTAATTATCACCAAATATTCCTTCTTATCTAGAGCTCTGGCACCTCCATGTTTTTCTGCCATTTTTCAACTTGTTGAATGGAAAACAACATTAGTGTCCCCCTGTCTGCATCCCTGGATGACGAAGCCCTTCATAAACAGGGCCTACTCTTAATGGGAGCTTCAGGAGCAAATTCTTTACTTTAAGAGTTGATTCCGCATTAAGAAAGGAGACATAAATGAAAATGGCAGAGTTGCTTTGTATGAAAGTGATCCCATTCACTGATCATTTTAAAAGTAATGGCAACACCTTTGTACATTAGTAAGGCCACATAAAACAGTGATTTTTTTTCTCTATATAAGTGGTGCCCATAAAAAGCACCAGTCCCAATTCAAAATAGTATCTTTTTTTCCCAATTGCAAGTTGAACAAGAGGCCCACGGGCCACAAAGCTCACCAGATCTCTAGCTCAAAATTGCTATCAAAATTGCTGTCACATTTGTACAGGCTAATACAAAATATACAACTACAAAGTCTCAGCCTGACAGTCTGTTGAGTTGACAACAAAATATATAACCATTTTCCGTATTTTGATTGCAGTAAATGCCATTTTTCAATTTTCCCCAGTATAAGTCAATGCAACTCTAAGTTTCCATAGCAACCAAACGAAAGAGCCGATTTTCATAAAAAACACAAACTTTCAACCCCTCAGCCTAAGGATACTACAGATGAATTCGGGCCTTATTGGCCCAGTGGCTTCTGAGGAGATAATTTTGTAAGTATTTTTTTTTCCCATCATTATTGCATTTTGGTTTCCATGACAACCAGTAAAAGGAAAAGTGGGTCCAAAAACAATAAAGCTGATAGAAGACTTCTTAAGGAACATTTCTATAAAAGTTTTGTCAACATATCTGCAATGGCTAGGCAGTAAATGCCATTTTTCAATTTTCCCCATTATAAGTCAATAGGAACTCTAAGTTGCCATAGCAACCAAACTAAAGGGCAGATTTTCATAAAATACATAAACTTTCAACCCCCCAGCCTAAGGATACTACAGATGAAATCTGGGCTGTTATCCGCCCAGTGGTTACAGTGGAAATAATTTTTAAGTATTTTTTTCCATTTTTTTTTTCATTTTGATTCCAAGGCAACCAATAAAAGGGGCATTGGGCCAAAAAACATACAGCTGATAGAAGGCATCTCAAGGAACATTTCTATAAAGGTTTTATCAACATGTCTGCAATGGCTTGGCAGAAAATGCCATTTTTCACTTTTCCCCACTATAAGTCAATGAGAACTCTAAGTTGTCATAGCAACCAAACTAAAAGGCCCATGATCATAAAAAACACAAACTTTCAATCCCCCATCCCAAGGATGCCATAGATGAAACCTGGGCCTTATCGGCCCAGTGGCTTCAGAGGAGATGATTTTTTACGTATTTTTTCCATTTTTTTTTCATTTTGGTTTCCATGGCAACCAATAAAAGGAGCAGTGGGCCAAAAAACATATAGCTGATAGTAGACATCTCAAGCAACATTTCTATAAAAGTTTTATTAACATATCTGCAATGGCTTGGCAGAAAATGCCATTTTTCAATTTTCCCCACTATAAGTCAATGGGAACTCTAAGTTGCCATAGCAACCAAACTAAAAGGGCAATTTTCATAAAAAACACAAACTTTCAATCCCCCATCCCAAGGATGCCACAGATGAAATTTCAGCCCAATCGGCCTAGTGGCTTCAGAGGAGATGTCGTTTAAAAGTGTTGACGGACGACGACAGACGACATACGACGACGACATACGACGACGACGACGACGGACCACTGCCTATCCTATAAGCTCCCCCGGAGCCTTCGGCTCTGGTGAGCTAAAAATTCCCAATTGCAGGAAAAAAAAATTCTGGGGACCATCTTACAAGCATAAATTTACTTGCTTGCTTAGAGAACTGGAAAATATACAGCTATAATTGAATGTAAATATTTTATATTCAGTAACATGTCCCCTATCCAACCACTTAAGGCTAAATAAAGGTGTTTCTGAAATTCCAAATTTAGGAGAATATGACACGATTTTTCCCAATTCCGTGGGCACCGGCACCATTCCCAAACTAGTGAAAAAAATCACTGTAAAAAAAATATGTTTGTTTTGGGTAACGGACCTGTCAGAAAATTTTGGGTAGAGTAGGATCAACTATTTTTTATTTTTTTTTTTAAACAGAAATAGCTCTCAAAATTCATAAAATTATATATTTTCAGAACACCTGAAAAAAAAGATCCTAGGTTTCACTAGAAAATTTGTGTAGGGTGGGTTTACCCTAAAACACTGGTATTTTTTTATTTGGCCTAAATGTTGGTTGTATTATCTTTATTATCTTGGACATTTAAAGAGAAATTGAGAACTAAGGGACAGATTCCATTTCAGTTAGCATTTGGATTACAACACATATATAATTTTCAGTTAGCATTTGGATTACAACACATAATTTATTATGATAATTGTCAATGAAAATTTACTGAAATCTGGTATTATTAAAGTATGAACAGTGGCTAAAATAATTGAATTTGCTTATTTAAGTACAATAATATCACAGTTTTGGTCTCTCAGGCTCCAAATCAGAAAAAAAACTTCATATTTAATTTGCCCCACCAAAAGCCTTTTGCCGTTTGTATTTCTGCCATGTTTGACAGCAAGCCATGAATAACTCTATACAGTTGAACCTCAATGCCTCGATATAAAGACATCTGTATACATCCTTTACTCACAAATGTGAATTGTTTGCGCCATTATTTTGTCATTATTATAAAGTTTGTTATGTAAAGATAATCTCAGAAAACAAATCATTTGTTTGGTCTGATGATGACTTTGGCATATTATACCTGATGGCAAAACCTGCAAAGTAGTGTCTGTGTGCAAAATTTATACCCCAACAAGAGTGTGAAAATTTTCTACATGTATGGGATGGGATGATAGTTAATTTATTTGTTGTAATTTTTACACTTTTTTCTAGCCAGTACATATTAACTTAACTAATTTTAAAAGCAAAATTCTGTCCTCAAATACTTGCCATATCATCTTAGGTTAGATAGACTATTTTCAGTAAATCCAGTCTAGTATGAGTCGTCTACATTGTAGGTCTCATTTAAGTCACTTTTTGTCTGTACATTGATAAACATATGAATATCTTGCAGCAAAAACAAAAGTCCAATTGAGGCATTAATTAATTAAACATCTTGTAATTTCTAATTAAGGCCCATAAATTGTAGAAAGAAACCGCCATACGGCTAGCCAATCTACACAATAGCCGCACAAGTCAATATCCATTATCCATATGGGTAGACTTAAGACTACCCCTAAGGCTAACTACTGCCTTCTTTAAAACAGGGTATGTTACAACTTATGCTAGAGTGCACACTAGACCTACAGCACAGGGCCTTAGAATCCGCTACCGCTACACTACCGCTACTTCAGACACAGACATAGCGGAGCGGAACGTCAAGAGTCTCATGACTAGAGTGCACACCAAAATGTGATAAGATAGTACCTTAGTATGGCCAATATGTGATGTGTAAATATATATACTGAGCGTTTAACTAACCAGTCTAACTAGTCCAGACCTTTTAACATGGTGGTTGTGTGCTCGCTTTATAATCTTGGGATCATGCTGTGTGATTGGCACTTGACAAAATTTTCTTTAAACAGATTTTTCTCCTCCTGCTACTACTGTATTCGCATACGCATTACCATATCATCAACTCGGTTTGCATACGTTAACATGGCCCAGAAACAAACTTACACTTCAAGGATTCGGTCTCCTTTCCTGACACCAGCTCTCTGTGCTGCACCTCCTTCCAAAACAGCACTCACATGTTGGAGGGGTGCGTACAAGACACCATTGATGGATTTCAATTGTCCACCCTCACTAACTTGACCCCTCACATTAAACCCAAACCCTGTCTCTGATTTTGTAATTGTGACAGCCCGTGGTCCAACATTGTTTTCGTATCGAACATCAGAGGGGGAGGATGTTCGACTATCATCGCTCTCCGCCATACTTGGTCATGTGACCTAAATTTTGACAGATCAGTAATGTTTTCGTATATTCTCTCTTTTGACATATATGAATATTCAGGACTTTGATACGTTAATTCAAAAAAAATGATATACATTTAAAACAACAAATATTTCCATGGCTTTTCCAACCATTTGTATTTACTACTGCTTACAACTAGCAGTGGCTACTGTTTACAAAACACAAGTTTAGCTTTTTAAAAAGCATGAACCCATTCATGTTGGGTTCATTTACCTAAAAGCAGTAAAGTAGAGTAAAGGGGCGTAAAAAGAGTGTAAAGCGGCTTAGTGTTTCATAAACACATTTTATAGTTTTTGGTGACGTATAGATAGATAGATAGATAGATATATAGATAGATAGATAGATAGATAGATAGATAGATAGATAGATAGATAGATAGATAGATATATAGATAGATAGATAGATAGATAGATAGATAAGATTAGATTAGATTAGATTAGATTAGATTAGATTAGATTAGATTAGATAGACAGACAGACAGACAGACAGACAGAGAGAGAGAGAGATAGATAGATCGATCGATCGATCGATCGATCGATCGATCAATAGATAGATAGATAGATAGATAGATAGATAGATAGATAGATAGATAGATAGATGCAAACAGATGGACACAGATAGACAGATAGACAGACAAACATGATAGATAGATTGGTAGATAGATAGATAGATAGATAGATAGATAGATAGATAGATAGATAGATAGATAGATAGATAGATAGATAGATAGATAGATAGATAGATAGATAGATAGATAGATAGATAGATAGATAGATAGATCAGTCGGTCGGTCGATTGATCGTTCGATCGATTGATAGATAGATAGATCTCTGTTTAAGATTATAATACAATCCTATACGTATAGTCTTATATTATAATACAATCTTATCTTAGCTTCTGTTTTTCGATTATGAAGTATACGGTTTTTTGCTTGATTTTTTTTTTCAAGTTACCACCTAAACAATCTATCTGACCTCTGTCTTTCTAGGATTCTCCCATTTGCCTGTATTATACTGCTTTACGCCGAATTTTTGCTACTTTATGCCATTTTGCTCCTCTTTATACCACTTTACGCTACTTTACTATTTTTAGGTACATCGATTAATGTTACTGTTATTAGTGACATATCGCATGAAGTGAACTCTGTGCTTGACAAGTCATGTTTCTCAAACCTGACAGACAGTGAGAAAATACAGATTAGTCTGGATTATACAGAATTAGTCGATCAACACTCGGAGAAACTGCAGATAAACCAGCTCGAATCCCTTAAGTTCCACTGCAGAAGGCTACTGCACAATCAACTGTGGGCATTAGATATCGCCAGGAGCATATAATTCTCTACCGGGGCTATCAGCTCTCTACATGATCTTTTGTTGAGCTTGTATGATGGTAAGTCCACTAACCATTGGTTCCTGCTCTGAGAAGAAACTGCCTGGTTAACAGCAACCCCGTCAGCATCATTGATTTTATTAGTAATTTTTCAAGAGCTCTCTGTGGCTAGTGTAAACAATCTTAGGAGCAGAACATGGGCCACACCAGGGAAAAGGCTGTAACAGAAGATAACAATACCAACAAGACTGCGCTATAAAAATGAACACATTTACTTAACAATCTTGTGTAATTTATTTCATAGTCAAGTTTCTTGTAGCATTTTTATGTTACTCTTTTCCAAAGGAAAGTGAAGAAAAAACAAGAACAATGAAAATTCATTTTCATGTTGATAAAAGTTTCTTGACACAGCTGCTCTTAAACAAACAATTTTTATGTCTGCATAAACAGATATATGCCAATCTCTGCTGGAAAGCAACTGCCAACGAGACCGTACATTCATAGGCTTTCTGTATGTATTCTCTGTTCTTGAAAGAACGTTAAGATTTTAATTTTACCTCACTGCAGTTGATGTTGTGCCGTGTGGCGTCCGTAAAACGTCTCCCCGTACATCATTATATTGCATTTACATCCTTTGAGATCAGAGGATAGATTCTGAGAAATCTAAAATTTGAGATTGATTTAGACTATTTATCTAGATCATCGTCTTTTATATTATTTGGATCCTTTTGAAACTAATCAGTCTATGAATCGACTTCCCAATTAAAATTAAGAAACTACAGTATGCTTTTTTCTGGTTTCGTCACCAGATATTGTCAGGATCACTGAAGAGGCTTTATTAGCCGAAACTACGTAGTCTGGCCCATGTTCTTACTTCTGCATGTATTCTCTGCTCTTGAAGGTACTTTTTAAGATTTTAATTTTACCTCACTGCAGCTGGTGTTGTGCCGTGTGGCGGCCGTAAAACGTCTCCCCGTACATCATGCATAATGCAGATTATATTGCATTTACATCCTTTGAGATCAGAGGATAGATTCTGAGAAATCTAAAATTTGAGATTGATTTAGACTATTTATCTAGATCATCTTCTTTTATATTATTTGGATCCTTTTGAAACTAATCAGTCTATGAATCGACTTCCCAATTAAAATTAAGAAATTACAGTATGCTTTTTTTCTGGTTTCGTCACCAGATATTGTCAGGATCACTGAAGAGGCTTTATTAGCCGAAACTACGTAGTCTGGCCCATGTTCCTACTTCTGTATGTATTCTCTGCGTTTGAGGGAATTTTTTAAGATTTTAATTTAACATCGACCCCAGCTGATAGCCCGGTAGAGAAATTATATGCTCTTGATATCGCATATAAAAAATTACTCCAAAGAGACAGCGCTAGGGTTTTTGCCATATATAGACGTCGATGACATATATTTTCTCATATACCCAGAAACTAAGGACAAATTTAACCAGAAACAAGAGGCGTTTACCAATTACTACAGAGACGTACCTGCGGGAACGGTTGTCCTATAAAAGGATGTAAAGAAGACAAGAACAAGATGTCGGGTTCGAAAAGCCTCTTGAGCAATTTTGCAACTAACAATTATATGAAAAGATAATACCTGTAAAAGCAGCTGTCAAACAGAAAGAAGCAAATTAGTGTCACGTGCAAGCATCAATAAATAAATTACAATGGTTAGTAAAAAATGTACTCAATTAATGCACTAAACATAACTAATATAAATAAGTTAGGCTAAACCAATGATCTACTTGAGATACATGTAGTATCACAAAAATAAAATCAAGATAATACAATGACAGGAAATAAAATAAGCATTGACCGAAAAAAAAATATTGCGTTCCATGTCGATCTGGGCTTAATACTTAAAACAAATTTCACATTACGTATCTTGTCTGAGAGACATAAAAAATACAAATAAAACATATTTATCCTTAAAAAACAGTCTAAGAAATTAAAAGGATGGGTGATGCACAATTGCAAAAAAATTATAAGAAAATAAAATAATAAAAAAAATAATTAAAAAATAAAAAAAAAGTAAAAAAACACACACAAAAAACAGGGCAGTTTTATGCAAAATAAACAAAAATATTAATAATAAATAACTAAATAAAATATCCAAACTTTCAAAATTTGCAAGGATAAACTAAACAAAAATAGTTCAGGCAATGCCCAGAAAATAAAATCAATAGTATAAAAGCAAATAAACAAAAACTGGTTGCAAAAAAAAAACACACAAAAAACTAGCAACTAGTCTTGCAACAGCACAACTAGTCTGCACTGTGTTAAAGGTATATGTAGCGGCGTAGGAAACTGGAAGCACTGTCGGTATTTTTATTAAGCTTTGTAAAACAAAATTGTCTTTTTATTTGCAACTAATTATGTCCCCCCACCAAAGGTGAGGGGGGACATATTGTTTTCAGTGCAGATCCCGGGCGTCGGCGTCGGCGTCAGCGCCGGCGTGACCGTTTCTTGCGTGCGCGATATCTCTTGAACCAATAGGTGGAATTTCACAAAACTTGCATGGATACATCATTAGGACAAGTTTAAAAGCTGATTAGATTTTGGTGACGTTGACCTTATTTTCAAGGTCACTGGAGGACTTAGATGAGAATTTCTTGTACCCACTATATCTCCTATACCAATGGATGGAATTTCATCAAACTTGCATGGATACATCATTGGGACAAGTTTAAGAGCTGATTAGATTTTGGTGACCTTGACCTCATTTGACCTTGACCTCATTTTCGAGGTGACTGGAGGACTTAGATGAGAATTTCTTGTACCCACTATATCTCCTATACCAATGGATGGAATTTCATCAAACTTGCATGGATACATCATTGGGACAAGTTTCAGAGCTGATTAGATTTTGGTGACCTTGACCTCATTTTCAAGGTCACTGGAGGACTTAGATGAGAATTCCTTGTACCCTCTATATCTCCTGAACCAATGGATGGAATTTCACTAAACTTGCATGGATACATTATTTAGGCATGCTTAAAAGCTGAATAGATTTTGATGACCTTGACCTCATTTCCAAGGTCACTGGAGGACTGAGATGACAATTTCCTATTTTGACAATATCTCATGAGCCAATTGATGGAAGTTCACCAATCTTGCTTGGATACATCACTGGGATTAGCTTAATAACTGTTTAAATTTTCGTGACCTTGACCTCATTTTCAAGATCACTGGAGGACTTAGATGGCAATTTCTTGTACCCATAATATCACATGAGCCAATGGATGGAATGCCACCAAACTTGCATGGCTACATCACTGGGACTAGCTTAAGAGCTGGTCAGATTCTTGTGACCTTGACCTCATTTTCAAGGTCACAGGAGGACATAGATATGTGAAAATTTCACTGAAGTTGATATATCTCATTAGCCTTTGGCTTGATTTCCACTTTACTTTCATAGATATACTTTTGGGACAATCTCAAGAGTTTACTGTGTTTTGATTACCTTGACCCCATTTTCAAGGTCAAAATCTAACTTCTAAATGCTTAAGTTTTTTTTTTAAAATTAGTTATATCTTGATCCAATTGACAGATATTCATCAGACTTGCAGGAATATATTGTTGTGACAGGTTTAAGACATATTTAGTATTTGGTGACCTTGACCCATTTTTCAAGGACATAGTCATATATGTAGGATATCTTTAGAACCAGTGGATGGATTCTCTCCAAACTTGCCTAGATATTTTACTTGTACAGGCTTTATATTCATTATAGCGGATGGGAAATGGGCTGGTGGGGGGGGGGGGGACATCAGTTTTTCTCTGAAAAACATTTCTAGTTTGGCCATTGTTTCAGCTCTATGTAAGTGAGCTTTTTTGTCCACTGACTGTTTTTTCTCCATTCACACTCCGACTCGATCATATGATCGGGTGATAGGAAAGAGCTGTCCTAAGGCTTTTTGCTGGTGCTGTTTATTTAAGTGCCATCTTAGCTGTAGCTATCTCTTTCCCGATTGGTGTTCAGGACAGGATGTGGAATTAGATTGAATCTGTTATTGCCCTTTTCTCTACATAACCGGAATCTTAGCCCCCCCCCCCTCCACACACACACACACCCAGCCACCTCCATGTACTTTACTGACTTTATGCCTAGCCCTTTATGATGCTGCAGTGGCAGATTTTCACGTAAGCAGGAATTCAAAGATGAAAACAAAGCTGGTCAGCTAATGTTCTTTGGTAAATTGCTTTTATAATTCTAGGTTTTGAGTTCGCTGTTTCACTTTTGTATAACAGAAAACTTTCTAAATACAAATAACTCTAAACCTACTAATTTACTAAATGGATTGTTGTACTTTGTTCGGGACTAGTCCATTTTATAGTTGATATGTATTTTATAGAAAAATAAGTAAATGCTAAAAAGTGTTTTCCTTATCCAGAGCAGTCTCATCTAGGTTAACAATATTTGCAGAAACATGTCTGTCCCAATAAAGAACGACATAGATTTTCATTATGCATGTTAGCATAATGAAAAGCCGTCACCTTATATAACAAATGGATTTGTCCAAACTCGAATATGGTAGATTCCATTGCACTTACAAACATGGTTGATGGTCAAAGTATTTAAAATAAAATACATCCTCTTAAAAGATTTAAACCTTTGTTAAGCAAACACCTTTAGAGAAAGCCAAAAGGTCTTTGAAATACAGAGAACTGGCCTTTTAATAAACATCCAATATATTCGAATGTATAAAACATATCTGATCTGATCAGAACCAGTCAAGATCTAATGAACAACAGCAATCCTCTACACACTTAATTCCGGTTCGACTGGCACTGATCAGATTGATCGTATAGAGGATTTTTCATAACCAGATAATGACTGGTGAGGATAGGTCTATTTAAATTCCAATGAATAGTGTGATACAGTTGCTGCCCAAATTAAAATCTAAAATAGTTCCTTCTAAAGCAGAAAATACATTCAAAAGAAGGAACAAAGTAATTACCAGAATGTACTATGAAATATAGTTTTTCCCCATAAAAATAATGGTTATTTTGGGTTAAAATTGAAATGTTTATTTGGCTTATTATTTGAAAAGCATTATTTGAGCCATATATAGGTATTTTGTTAATGTGTAGCAGAAAAACACACATGATACCCTTTAGTGCCCTTGTATGTTATTCTGTTTCACAATACAATACCAAATTGAAAACTAGTATATTGTATCAGATTGAAAATCAGATTGAATTTCTATCTATCTATCTTCCTTTACGTCTTAACCCCCCGAGGGGGGGGGCGTCAAACGGGTTCCGGCGAACCAAGTGCATAAGGGGGTAGCTGAAACAAAAGTATAGGAAAGTGTGTGAGATGAGTTTGTACAGTGCGATAAAAAGTTTTTGTATAGTTAAAAGATAAAAACAGAAATTGGTGTTTAGGGAGAGACATGGATCACCTGGCAGACAGCACCACTGAACTGCGCCAAGGTGGGAAGGACCGGTATGTAGGGTGGGAGGGCATCCCAATGGATGATAGTCCTGGGGAAAAATGTGAACCTGTAGTAGTCTTTATAAGTGGGGATTTGCCGATATGAAAGTGGATGGATAGATATATGTCTTGATTGTCTAGTGTTACGAACAAGATACTCAGATGCAGGAATGGCAACAAGGTGATATGTGACCTTGTATATCATTATAAGACGACAATTGTATCAAATTGTAACCCAATTTATTATCCACTTTACTGACAATCAATATTATCAAAGTCCTAGAACTTCGCACAAGTAAAACCCCATGTTTATAGTGTGCTCCGGTTATTACAGGTGCGTTCCGGTGTTTTGGTGCGTTTCGGTATTTCCAGCGACCCACGTTGGCCGTATCCTATTTTTGCTGTTCGTCGTAGCCGCTTGAATAAATACGAATAAATGGCTAAATGCATTGTAGTGTCACACATGCAATTATTTCACAAGAAACTTTAATAATCAACCAACCAACCAACCAATAATCTGATTATTGAAACAAAAGTAGATAAAGAATGGGCAAGTTAAACGTGTCTATGCTGAGATACTTGACGAAAGAAGATTTCCGAGTTCTCACGGCGGTAATTTATCCCATGTTTTAAAATGTCAGCCTGTCATAGTTGCTGCAGCTGAAAGATCATATTTTCGACATCACCAAAACTCGACATGCAAATACAAATTTTATTTATAGTCGGACATGTTATAACAGTGAAACATTAGCTATGTATAGCTATTTACAGACTTACAAATATGACATGCATTATGTTGTCTTGACTTTTGTGGCTCATTTAGGCAGAAATGATGATGTGACTAGTTCGAGGCGATCCTCCAATCCAGTTCTGTGAACCATATAGAGCGAAATGTGATGACATCGCACACCTGGTCAATACAGAGTTGTCTACCTTACAGCCATGATTTATGCAGGGCGTATTCAATAAGCGAGCTCATAGTTCTGCATTTCCGGTTGGACAGGAGCACAAAGGTCAAGTGTGGCAAAATCTGATAAGTCATCATTACGCTTACCTGGTCAATCGATATAAAACACCATTTTTATGGTTGATAAAAATCTTTGATATGATTGAAAATTGTTTTCAACTCAGAGATAAAGGATAGTCACATCATTTTAGTAAGATAAAACTGACAGGGAATGTTTGAAAATGGAAATGAGTCTATAGGTTGCAGGGATACAGACCTCATTTTTCATAGGAGCAAGCTGGGCCCCTGAAAATGGAAAATTAGTTGCCCAGCCAGAAATTTGGAGGCCCACATTTAAAACGTGAGAATTTTTTATTCAGAATCTACGCAAGAACTGTGCCGTTTCCGTAGGCTTTGTAGTAAACTAGGGCTGGCTAATCGAAGCCAAAATGGTAATCGATTATCGGTCTGGTTGTTTCGATAATTAACCGATTAGTAATCGCTGAATGAGGCAAATTGAAAATGGGTATGTTTAGAAGCTTCGGTGGCACAGATTTTAGCTAAAACGTTTTGACAAGGTACATTAACAAACAATACAGTTGATAACTATTCAAATTATCAATTACGTTTGATTAAATCTTGTCTTCTAATATGCCAATCCACGCTAATTGGCTTCCTAATTGGCAATAACAAAACAAGCGACCATCTTGTTCTATTCAGATTCAGATAACCAACCTTCGGTAGTTGGTAGTACCTACTTTCAGTACAACTACCGGTGTAACGGTCAGTTTTTTCCCCCGGCCCAGTCTTTCCCCGGGGAAGAACTGGGCCGGCCCATTTCTTCCCCGGGGAAGAAACTGACTAGTCAGTTTCTTCCCCCGGGGAAAAAACTGACTAGTCAGTTTTTAGCTCGCCTGAACGAAAGTTCAGGAAGAGCTATTGTTGTCACCTTGGCGTCGGCGTCAGCGTCCGCGTCAGCGTCCGCGTCAGCGTCAGCGTCAGCGTCGGCGTCCGGATTGGATGTTTTGGTTAAAGTTTTTTAAAGACCTATATCTCCCTAACCCATGGATGGATTCTTTTGATACTTGTACTGTAGTTAGATACTGGTCCAAAGTTTAACAGGGTACCACCCCCACCCCACTTCGTGACCTTGATGTCAAGGTCATGGACTTAGAAAATTGGGAGTTTTTTGGACTTGATGTTTTGGTTAAAGTTTTATAAAGCCCAATATCTCCTTAACCCATGGATGGATTCCTTTGATACTTGCACTATAGTTAGATATTGGTTCAAAGTTTTCCAAGGTACTACCCCCACCCCCCTCAGTGACCTTGATGTCAAGGTCATGGACTTAGAAAATTGTCCTTTTATTGATTGGATGTTTTGGTTAAAGTATTTTAAAGACACATATCTCCTGAACCCATAGATGAATTCTTTTTATATTTGCATTGTAGTTATATATTAGTATAAACTTTTACATAGTACTACCCCAACCCGGCTCAGTGACCTTGATGTCAAGGTCAGGGACTTAAGAAATTTGGTCTTTATTAAAGTGTTCTAATTGCATACTGATCCATAATGCTTGACAGAGATTTAGTTTACACTTGAACTGATGTTAGACACTTTTGAGTTTTTACAAAACACTATATACTTACCCCACTGGATGACCTTGAAGTCAAGGTTATCAACTTTTGAATTTTGTCTACAAGATTTTGGTTAAAGTTATATATTTATAAGACATAATTTCACAGGGCCACAATGGACTCAGTTGATACTAATACTTGGACTGATATTGGATAATGGTTCAAGGTTTTGATACATCCTAGCCCCCCCCCCCCACCCACACACACACACACCCACCCCCCACCCCTTACCCCTCTACCCCTTAGTTCTTTGTCCTCAAGCTTTTGGACTTTGAAATTTCATGTGGATTTTTTATTTTTTTTTTTTTATTTTAAGACTTATTTCTGAGATAGCATTTGTTTATTAATGTGTTGTCATTATGGACATGCTTGTTTGAAGTTTTATGCCTAGCAGTCCACACCACCATAGCAACTGTGTCATGGGCAAGCACTTATTCAGGCGAGCTATGCTGTCAGGTGACAGCTCTTGTTTCCCCACCCAGTCAGTTTTTTCCCCACCTTAAATTTTTCTGATAGCATATTGTTTGATCATTTTGAGTGGGGAAATATGTTGAAACCTTTTTTTAAAATCCCAACAAGACATTTTAGCGCTAAACTTTCCATCCTAGAAAAGGTTGAATAACACTGGTCTGCCCATTCTTTCCCCACCCTAAAAGAGTGATAATGTAAGTTCTTTAGAATGCAATAATAATCCTTTTGTATGAATACAAGTGAATATAATTAAAAATTTAATATGTTCCAGCATGTATGAAAATTGATATGTTTTTCTTATTATTTTAGCACTTTCTTTTGGGGGTGGGGAAAAACTGGGCCGGCCCATTCTTTCCCCACCCCGAAAACAAAGAACTCAGTTTTGGTAGTAATATGATTTCAGAGCAACTGGTTTGTGGAGAAATTGGCTACTTAATATCTCAGAAACAAGCAGGCAAGAAAATCTTGTTTCACTATTTACCATAGGGGTTGGTTATTCTGCACTGGGGGTGGGGAAAAACTGGGCCGGCCCATTCTTTCCCCACACTGAAAAAAGTGATAGTGGTGGAAATACATAGTTGGATTTAGTAATGTTTTTTTTTTGGCTGTGTTTATGCATTATAATGAAATTTAATATGTTCCAGCAAGTATGAACTCTGGTATGACTATCTTATACTTCTACCACTTTCTTTTGGGGGTGGGGAAAAACTGGGCCGGCCCATTCTTTCTCCACCATGAAAACAAAGAACTCAGTTTTGGAAGTTATATGATTTCAGAGCAACTAGTATGTGGTGAAATTGGCTACTTAATATCTCAGAAACAAGCAGGCAAGAAAATCTTGTTTCACTATTTACCATAGGGGTTGGTTATTCTGCATTGGGGGTGGGGAAAAACTGGGCCGGCCCATTCTTTCCCCACACTGAAAAAAGTGATAGTGGTGGAAATACATAGTTGGATTTAGTAATGTTTTTTTTTGGCTGTGTTTATGCATTATAATGAAATTTCATATGTTCCAGCATGTATGAACTCTGGTATGACTATCTTATACTTCTACCACTTTCTTTTGGGGGTGGGGAAAAACTGGGCCGGCCCATTCTTTCTCCACCCTGAAAACAAAGAAACTCAGTTTTGGAAGTAATATGATTTCAGAACAACTGGTATGTGGAGGAATTGGCTACTTAATACCACAGAAGAGGCAGGCGAGAAAACCTTGTTTCACTGTTTACCATAGGGGCTGGTTATTCTGCACTGGGGGTGGGGAAAAACTGGGCCGACCCATTCTTTCCCCACCCTGAAAACAAAGAACTCTTTTTTGGAAGTAATATGATATCAGAACAACTGGTATGTGGAAAAATGGGCCACTTAATATCACAGAAACAAGCAGGCAAGAAAATCTTGTTTCACTGTTTACCATAGGGTTGGGTAATGCACTGGGGGTGGGGAAAAACTGGACTGGCCCATTCCTTCCCCACCCCAAAGTAATAGTGGTTGAAATACATAGTTGGATTTAGAAATAGATATGGCTGAGTAAAACTCATTAATTAACTATATGGGATAAGTTTTAAGTTATAGTAGTTATTAGGATTAACTTGGGGAGCTTTTCTGTACCCTTAATTAAATGTGATTTCCTTATAAGAATTAGTGCAATAATTTTAACAGGGTGGGGAAAGAATGGGCCGGCCCATTTTTTCCCCACCCCTCTGGCATTTCTTCCATAACTCCATTCAGTAAATAGTGAAACATTCTTCTTTACTTAATTCCTGTTGGGGGAGATGGTAATCACCCAGTTTTTCCATTGAATATTCATTAGTCTTGCATAAAGCCAGTATTTATTTTCAGGGTGGGGAAAGAATGGGCCGGCCCAGTTTTTTCCCCAGCCCTCTTGCATTTCTTCCATTACTCCAGTTAGTAACAAATATAACATTCTTCTTTAGTTAATTCAAGTCTGGGGAGATGGTAATGACCCAGTATTTCCATTGAATATTCATTTGTCTTGCATACAGTCAGTATATTTTTTCAGGGTGGGGAAAGAATGGGCCGGCCCAGTTTTTTCCCACCCCCAAGCAGTTTTCCAAAACTCAGTAATTAACTGTATAAGATAAGTTTTAATTTATACTAGTTGTTAGGATTGACTTGGGGAGCTTTTCTGTACCCTTCATTGAATGTGTTTCGCTTATTAGAATAAGTAGGATAATTTTTTCAGGGTGGGGAAAGAATGGGCCGGCCCAGTTTTTCCCCACCCCTCTGACAGTTCTTCCATAACTCCATTTAGTAATTAGTGAAACATTCTTCTTTAGTTAATTCAAGTTGGGGGAGATGGTAATCACCTAGTATTTCAAATTGAATATTCATTATTCTTACATAGTCAGTATGTTTTTTTCAGGGTGGGGAAAGAATGGGCCGGCCCAGTTTTTCCCCACCCCCCGAGCAGTTTTCTTCAACTTAGTAATTAACTGTATGGGATAAGTTTTAACTTATAGTATTTATTAGGATTGACTTGGGGAGCCTTTCCGTACCCTTAATTAAATGTGTTTCCCTTATAAGAATTAGTGCTATAATTTTATAAGGGTGGGGAAAGAATGGGCCATTGAATATTCATTAGTCTTGCATACAGCCAGTATTTTTTTTCAGGGTGGGGAAAGAATGGGCCTGCCCAGTTTTTCCCCACCCCTATAGCAGTTTTCTTCAACTCAATAATTTACTGTATAAGTTCAGCTTTGACTTATACTAGTTTTTAGGATTGACTTGGGGAGCTTTTCCATACCCTTCTTTAAATGTGTTTCACTAATTAGAAGTAGTGGTATAATTTTTTCAGGGTGGGGAAAGAATGGGCCGGCCCAGTTTTTCCCCACCCCTCTGGCAATTCTTGCATAACCCCAGTTAAGTAACAAATGAAACATTCTTCTTTTGATAATTCCAGTTGGGGGAGATGGTAATAACCCAGTATTTCAATTGAATATTCTATGGTCTTGCATACAGCCAGTATATTTTTTTTCAGAGTGGGGAAAGAATGGGCCGGCCCAGTTGTTCCCCACCCCACAAGCAGTTTTCTTCAACTCAATAATTAACTGTATAAGATAAGTTTTTACTTATACTAGTTGTTAGGATTGACTTGGGGAGCTTTTCTGTACCCTTCATTGTATGTGTTTCGCTTATTAGAATTAGTGGTATTATTTTATCAGGGTGGGGAAAGAATGGGCCGGCCCAATTTTTCCCCACCCCTCTGGCAGTTCTTCCATAACTCCATTTAGTAAATAGTGAAACATTCTTCTTTAGTTAATTCAAGTTGGGGGAGATGGTAATCACCTACAGTACAGCCGTCGACATCTTACTATCAATCGCTACGCGTCGTGACGTGTAGTGGAGATTAAGATGAAAAAGATTAAATCCCACGCTGTTCCCTCGATATTCCCGCGCTATTTCCACGCCTTGCCGCGCCACTCCACGCCCGCTTCGCTCCGCGCCGCGCAGCGTGGAGCGGCGTGGGAATATTTCGCGCCTACCTAGACGCGGCGCGATTGCTCCGCGACGACTGGCGACCACGCCTCTAGCGATGTTTGAAATGTGTGCAGTCATACATGTAGTCAACTTTTACACAAGTCGTGTGTGTAGTTTTACCCGATGATGTAGATATATAAAAATATTAAAACAAAATACACCCGCCGCGAAAGTTCGATAGATCTCGCATCACGCCGAAATTTTCATTTTTTCAGCACTAGTTTCTTGAGACTTTTGCAAGTGTTTTGGGAGTGTTTCGCGCGAAGGTTTCAAGCTTCATGCATGATATTTGCGGTAATACTCACATGGGATGGGATGCGAGAAACTTCGTGCTTCTGTGGAAGATCGATGTGTTACCATTCTCCCGAAAATGATAAAAGCTCTGTTTTTCATTCAATTTAAATGATGCAAGCTTTATGAAGTTTTGGCAGTTTTTGCAATAAAAGTAAATAGGGCCTAGGCACCCTTAGAAAGTGAATTTCTATAATTTCAAACACAAGTTTGGGACATCGTTTTTTTTTCTACTTATCTCCACTATTATAACTTCCAAGACTAAGAACTCTCTCAAAAAATCTCTGCTTTAGGACTTTGGCCCCGCCGCAGCTGTATTACTACTAAATGGTGGTTATTTTGGCGGGAATCTGCACGTGCGTTAACGCACGTGCGTTAACGCGCGTGCGACTCTTAGTATTTGTTTTCCAGTATTTTGCACCGTTCAGTCGGAAAAGGTGCTTTGAACTGAGTGCAAACAGCGAAGACCCAGATCAGCCTACACTGTGTAATCTGATCAGCGCCCTCTGTATCTGCATTGTTTGTTGATCCCGAGGAGTCTGTACATATTTACATGACCGAAAACGATCGAGTTTATGAGAATGTGGGGTGCGCAGGTTGAACTGAGTCTACTTTCCCTATTTAGTGGAAATGTGCATGCGCGCTTAAGCGCGTGCGGTATTGTGTACTTTCTTTCTTCCTGTCTTTCTTTTCTTTTTTCCTTTTTTTTATTTTTAAGTTTTTGATAATGATGCATGAACGGGAGATGAGAAACCGGGGTTGCAAAAAGAAATTGTCGGAACGACATGAAAAACGTCCTGACAAAATCTGTCAAACGCAGAGCACCAACCAGCCTATGCACATGCATGGTATGTGCATTCAAAGTTTGCAGGGGCGTTAAGACAGACCACTGGCATAATTGCCACGAGTCCTTATTTGACCATGCGCAGCTCCCAATTCAATTTATGCTTCGAGTTTACGACCTTACTCGCATGTGCAGTAATATAAATCAGCCTGCGTTTCAAATGGACGTTAAAACACATCCGATCAGCGAACATACATATGAGCCGCGACACGAGAAAACCAACAATGTGGTTGTGTGCCCAGCGCAGACTCAGACCAGCCTGTGCATCCGCCTAGTCTGATCAGTCTTCGCTGCCCGCGTGGAGGTACCTGAGACCCTTGGCTATCCTTTAAGATCACTGCGAAGACTCTTATCGGACTGGGCGGGTCCCCAGGCTGATCTGAGTCTGCGCTGTGCCCACAACCACTTTGTTGGTTTTCTCGTGTCGCGGCTCAATTATCATACCATGTGCATTTACAAACATTCACAATGATTATTATGTGGTTCGCAGATGTAGAACACTGTCCCGTTTTTTTCGACGTATGGGCCTAGGGTAGATTGCGCTATTGTGCAGTCTAGTTGGAGCATACACAGTTTGTCAAGAGAATATAAACCAAAAGGCTTACTTTGCAAAATCATTATTATTTAGGTGCGCAGACTGGTCTAAGGCTTTGCGGTTCGGAGATGTAATACGATGCCTTTTTCAGATAATGATTAATTCGAGGTATGGGTACAACTGCGCATGCCCAGAGTAGATTGCGCCCATGCGCAGTCTGGTTTTGGCATTCACAATTCGTCCATAGAATAACAACCAACCTACACCGAAAGTTTCATTGCAGTTCCCATGTAATAACTCCTACATGTATGTGTCTGGAGCTGAGCGCTGGTCTGGTAAGAGGCATCAGTACCGAGAAATCGCAGTAAGAAAAAAAGAAAAGACGACAAACACACCGTTCTTTTCCTGCAAATAAGAATTATACGTACCAAAGTTCCAATTACAAAATCTTGAAGAATTTATATTTAGCAAGACTAAAACAGGGTTTTTGTGTATGTGCGCATGATAATCTGTATCTGGGCAGCTCTTTTTATACCGTGTACTATACCATAATCATTTTAAATACTGTGACAATTTAACCAGTTACTCTATGGGTCCTAGCTTGAAGAACAATTACGATTAAATGGGATGACACATTGCCTAAGGCGCAGTGTGATCAGGATCTACGCTCTTCGCTTAGACTCTTTTACCCCAGTATTTAGAGTAATTACGTGCGAGTCAGATACTTTGTGTAGCAAAACACTTGGCGACAATAGTGTGCGTGTTCGTGCGTGTTTGTCTTCGTCCATCTCGGTGCTCTTTTAAAAACCCATAAATTGGCAAAGGTCCGGATCAACTAAAGGCACGCCACATTTAATAGTTGATGAAAAAAATCATAATGATTGACATATACATGTATATAAATATATGCTGATCTGGTTGTCCTGATTTCTACTACAGTATGAGGCTCAGGATGTCAAAAAGGGTCCGACGATAAGTCGATTTTTGTGCTGGCCGACCATAAATACTCAAAGCAGTCAGCTGCCTGCACGGCCCGACCCGAATCCTCACTTTGTACATGATGTAGAATCGTTTCCATTTGTTTACTTCTGTGTGTTTATATCGTGCGCATTTACCAGTTGTGTATCTTCACTGATGATTTGAGCACGTGCAGATTTCCGCAGTCTGGAGAGTATGAAAGAGATTCCAAGTTTCTTTTCAAGGGTAAATGGGGGAGAAAGAGAGAGGGGGTTCTGAAGCTGACACTGAATGTTAAATCGTAATGTGTGAACAAAAAGACTCAAGTCAGTCTGCGGGACAGTCTGCCAAGTCTGCCGGTTCGAGATCGTCCGAGTGCCGAAAAAAAAAGCTGGTTTAATCACAACAGAGAAATAAGAGGCTAAGTGAATGCGCTTGGCATAAACACATGACGTTGAATCAACGTCGATTTAAAGCTGTGTACAAGCTGGCGTAGCTCTTGCTACCGGAATACGTCTGCGCAGTCTTATCGGACAGTCTTAATAAGACAAGCACATATCAGCTGCGCAAATGGCAGTTCAGAGTGTTAGCGAAAAGCCTTGAACTTGATACCGGCAAATGTCTGCGCAGTCTGGAAAGGGCCTGCGCGTGCGAAAGAGAGAGAGAAAAACAGGTTTAAATGTCTAAAGTAGAAGTTGATACCAGAAAACGATGGTCCGGTCTGATTACGAAGATATGCAGATCATCTGCTTAATAACCAGTTGATATTTGAACACCGTAAACTGTGTGCGCAGTCTGATCAGGAAACTGACCCCGAGTTCCCACCTACATGTACACTGCTCGGGTTTACAGAGCGCATTTTGATAAGAGTCCTGCACAACTGTGTGCACAGCCTGGCCTGAAAATATGGGACTATTTAATTCGTCTATCCAGTACAAGGTATCAAAGTATAAGTTCTGAATGGTACATGTACTGCGACGGAATAGCGTCGTGAAAAATGATACCCCTGGCCAGTGTGCATACAGTTCTCGGACGTGTTAAAAAAAAAGCAATTAACATAAGGGGTTTTCCATATAGTATCCGATTAAAAAAAGGTAAACATACAAAAAACTGCAATATTTTGGTACCGAATAATTAACGAACAAGACTAAATAAAAGAAACATGAATCTTATTCTGACAACTGTACACAATACACAAACCTGTTGAATTGTGTAATGGCATTGCAGTTTGTAGCTTCTGTGTAAGGTAGTCGTTAATCTTTTTCGCGCCTATTAACGCGGTTTCCCGCGATCCACTACCAGTCGGGTAGAGGATCACGCGGCATCTACCGCTCCACGCTGCGCCACGCCCTCGCCGCGCCACGCCTCGCCACGCTTAACCCACGACGCGCCCTCGATTTTCCCACGCTTCTCGGCGCGAATTTGTCGTGGAGAGACGCGGCGAGGCGCGATTGATAGTAAGATGTCTACGGCTGTACTGTAGTATTTCAAATTGAATATTCATTATTCTTACATACAGTCAGTATGTTTTTTTCAGGGTGGGGAAAGAATGGGCCGGCCCAGTTTTTCCCCACCCCCCGAGCAGTTTTTTTCAACTTAGTAATTAACTGTATGGGATAAGTTTTAACTTATAGTATTTATTAGGATTGACTTGGGGAGCCTTTCCGTACCCTTTATTAAATGTGTTTCCCTTATAAGAATTAGTGCTATAATTTTATAAGGGTGGGGAAAGAATGGGCCGGCCCAGTTTTTCCCCACCCCTCTTGCAGTTCTTCCATAACTCCATTTAGTAAATAGTGAAACATTCTTCTTTAGTTAATTCAAGTTGGGGGAGATGGTAATCACCCAGAATTTCCATTGAATATTCATTAGTCTTGCATACAGCCAGTATTTTTAGCTCACCTGAGCCGAAGGCTCACAGGTGAGCTTATAGTATAGGCAGGCATCCGTCGTCCGTCGTCCGTCAATATTTTCAAACGACATCTCCTCTGAAACTACAAGGCTCATTGTTACCAAATTTCATATAAGGCATCTGTAGGCAGGGGGAACCAATAATACTGTTTTTTATCCAAATCGCTTCAGAACTTTGGTTGCTATGGCAACTTAAAGTTTCCATTGACTTGTATGGGAAAAATTGAAAATTTGCATTTATTGCTATGTCACTGCAGATATTTTGACAAAACTTTTACAGAAATGTTCCTTGAGTAGTCCTCTATCAACCACATGAAATTTATGTAAATTGCACAATTAGGCTGGTTGCCATGGCAACCGAATAGTTAAAAATAGAAAAGATATTCAAAAATCATCTCCTCAGAAACCATACAACCAATAAAGCTCAAACTTCACAGAAAGGATCTAGGTACTACCGTCTATAAAAATACTGTTTTTCTTGGCAATTGCTCCGGCAGTTTGGTTGCTATGGCAACTTAAAGTTGCCATTGACTTATAATGGGAAAATTGAAAATTTGCACTTATTGCTTTGTGACTGCAGATATTTTGACAAAACTTTTACAGAAATGTTCCTTGAGTAGTCCTCTATCAACCACATGAAATTAATGTAAATTGCACAATTTGGCTGATTGCCATGGCAACCGAATGGTTAAAAATAGAAAAAATATTCAAAAATCATCTCCTCAGAAACTATACAACCAATAAAGCTCAAACTTCACAGAAATGATCGTGGCACTGCCCTCTATAAAAGTACTGTTTTTCTTGGCAATTGCTCTAGCAGTTTGGTTGCTATGGGAACTTAAAGTTGCCATTGACTTATAATGGCAAAATAGAAAATTTGCATTTATTGCTATGCCACTGCAGATATTTTGACAAAACTTCTATAGAAATGTACCTGGAGTAGTCTTTAACCAGCCTTGTTAATTTATACAAATTGGGCAATTTTTCTGGTTGCCATTGCAACCGAATAGTTAAAAATGGAAAAATATTAAAAAATCATCTCTGCATAAACTGTGTGGCCAATAAAGCTCAAACTTTACAGAAAGAATCTTAGTTCTAGCCTCTATAGAATTATTATTTTTCATGGCAATTACTCCAGCAGTTTGGTTGCTATGGCAAGTAAGAGTTTCCATTGACTTATAATGGGGAAAATGGAAATCGGCAATTTTTGCTGTCTCACAGCTTTTTTTAGCTCACCAGAGCCGAAGGCTCCGGGGGAGCTTATAGGATAGGTAGTGTCCGTCGTCGTCGTCCGTCGTCGTATGTCGTCGTCGTATGTCGTCGTCCGTCAACACTTTTAAACAACATCTCCTCTGAAGCCACTGGGCCGATTGGGCCCAAATTTCATCTGTAGCATCCTTAGGCTGGGGGATTGAAAGTTTGTGTTTTTTATGAAAATCTGCCCTTCAGTTTGGTTGCTATGGCAACTTAGAGTTCCCATAGACTTATAATGGGGAAAATTGAAAAATGACATTTTCTGCCAGGCCATTGCAGATATGTCGACAAAACTTTTATAGAAATGTTCCTTAAGAAGTCTTCTATCAGCTGTATGTTTTTTGGCTCAGTGCCCCTTTTATTGGTTGCCATGGAAACCAAAATGAGAAAAAAATGGAAAAAATACTTAAAAAGTATCTCTTCTGTAACCACTGGGCCAATAAGGCCCTGATTTCATCTGTAGTATCCTTAGGCTGGGGTATTGAAAGTTTGTGTTTTTAGCTCACCAGAGCCGAAGGCTCTGGGGGAGCTTATAGGATAGGCAGTGGTCCGTCGTCGTCGTCTGTCGTCGTATGTCGTCGTCGTATGTCGTCGTCCGTCAACACTTTTAAACGACATCTCCTCTGAAGCCACTAGTCGGATTGGGCTCAAATTTCATCTGTGGCATCCTTGGGATGGGGGATTGAAAGTTTGTGTTTTTTATGAAAATTGCCCTTTTAGTTTGGTTGCTATGGCAACTTAGAGTTCCCATTGACTTATAATGGGGAAAATTGAAAAATGGCATTTTCTGCCAAGCCATTGCAGATATGTTGATAAAACTTTTATGGAAATGTTCCTTGAGATGTCTACTATCAGCTATATGTTTTTTGGCCCACTGCTCCTTTTATTGGTTGCCATGGAAACCGAAATGCCAAAAAAATGGAAAAAATACGTACAAAATTATCTCCTCTGAAGCCACATGGCCAATAAGGCCCAGGTTTCATCTATCGCATCTTTGGGATGGGGGGTTGAAAGTTTGTGTTTTTTATGATCATTGGCCCTTTAGGTTGGTTGCTATGGCAACTTAGAGTTCTCATTGACTTATAGTGGGGAAAATTGAAAAATGGCATTTTCTGCCAAGCCATTGCAGACATGTTGATAAAACCTTTATAGAAATGTTCCTTGAGATGTCTTCTATCAGTGGTATGTTTTTTTTGCCCAATGCCCCTGGTTGCCATGGAAACCAAAAAGAAAAAGAAATGGAAAAAAAATACTTAAAAATTATTTCCACTGTAACCACTGGGCGGATAAGGCCCAGATTTCATCTGTAGTATCCTTAGGCTGGGGGGTTGAAAGTTTGTATATTTTATGAAAATCTGTCCTTTAGTTTGGTTGCTATGGCAACTTAGAGTTCCTATAGACTTATAATGGGGAAAATTGAAAAATGGCATTTACTGCCTAGCCATTGCAGATATGTTGACAAAACTTTTATAGAACTGTTCCTTAAGAAGTCTTCTATCAGCTTTATTGTTTTTGGACCCACTGTTCCTTTTACTGGTTGTCATGGAAACCAAAATGCAATAATGATGGAAAAAAAAATACTTACAAAATTATCTCCTCAGAAGCCACTGGGCCAATAAGGCCTGAGTTCATCTGTAATATGCTTAGGCTGGGGGGTTGAAAGTTTGTGTTTTTTATGAAAATCGGCTCTTTCATTTGGTTGCTATGGAAACTTAGAGTTGCATTGACTTATACTGGGGAAAATTGAAAAATGGCATTTACTGCAATCAAAATATGGAAAATAGTTATATATTTTGTTGTCAACTCAACAGACTGTCAGGCTGAGACTTTGTAGTTGTATATTTTGTATTAGCCTGTACAAATGTGACAGCAATTTTGATAGCAATTTTGAGCTAGAGATCTGGTGAGCTTTGTGGCCCTTGGGCCTCTTGTTTATGAAAATCTGCCCTTTAGTTTGGTTGCTATGGCAACTTAGAGTTCCCATAGACTTATAATGGGGAAAATTGAATAATGGCATTTATTGCCTAGCCATTGCAGATATGTTGACATAACTTTTATAGAAATGTTCCTTAAGAAGTCTTCTATTAGCTTTATTGTTTTTGGACCCACTGCTCCTTTTACTGATTGTCATGGAAACCAAAATGCAAAATTATGGGAAAAAAAAACTTACAAAATTATCTCCTCAGAAGCCACTGGGCCAATAAGGCCCAGATTTCATCTTTAGTATCCTTAGGCTGGGGGGTTGAAAGTTTGTGTTTTTGATGAAAATCGGCTCTTTCGTTTGGTTGCTGTGGCAACTTAGAGTTGCATTGACTTATAATGGGGAAAATTGAAAAATGGCATTTACTGCAATCAAGATATGGAAAATAGTTATATATTTTGTTATCAACTCAACAGACTTTCAGACTGAGACTTTGTAGTTGTATATTTTATATTAGGCTGTACAAATGTGACAGTAATTTTGATAGCAATTTTGAGCTAGAGATCTGGTGAGCTTTGTGGCCCGTGGGCCTCTTGTTTAGATTTTCTTTCTACAGAAATGTTTCTTGAATAGTCCTCTATATTTCATATGAATTTTCTCCAAATCGCTGAATTTGATTGGTTGCCATGGCAAAATATAGGGTAAATTTTCGAAAAAAAAAAGAAAAAATGAAAAAAATCTTCTGCTCAGAAGCCATATGGGGGATGAAGCTGATATTGTGCAAACATGTTGATGACAGAAGCCTCTACATGAATTTTGTTTTTTCTTCCAACCCAATAAGAACTTTGGTTGCTATGTCAACTTATAGTTTCCATTGACTTATAATGGGGAAAGTGAAGCCATGAGGAGGATGAAGCTGATACTTTGCATACATATTAATAACATTAGCCTCTACCTAAAGTATATTTCATATTATCATTGCCCATGTGAACTGGTTGCTATGGCAACTTAAAGTTTCCATAGACTTACAATGGGGAAAGTGGACATTTGGTATTTATTTCTGTGTTACGGCAGATATTTTGACAAAAGCTTTACAGAAATGTTCCTAGAGTAGTCCTCTATCAGCTATAAGAATTTTGCCCAAAGACCTGATTTTGATTGGTTGCCGTTGCAATTGAAGGGCCAAATTTTCAATTTTTTCATTTTTTTTTTTTTTTTTTGCCCAAGATCTTCTTCTCAGAAGCCATTAAGGGGGGATAAAGCTTATTTTTTGCGTAAATGTTTGTGATATTATCCTCTACATAAATGGTGTGTTTTATTGCTGTTGTGCATGTTGTTTTGTTGCTGTGGCAACTTAGTTTTTCCAGCATAACCTCAGTGCTCAGGTGAGCGATATAGGGCCATTGGCCCTCTGGTTTTCAGGGTGGGGAAAGAATGGGCCGGCCCAGTTTTTCCCCACCCCTATAGCAGTTTTCTTCAACTCAATAATTTACTGTATAAGTTCAGCTTTGACTTATACTAGTTTTTAGGATTGACTTGGGGAGCTTTTCCGTACCCTTCTTTAAATGTGTTTCACTAATTAGAAGTAGTGGTATAATTTTTTCAGGGTGGGGAAAGAATGGGCCGGCCCAGTTTTTCCCCACCCCTCTGGCAGTTCTTCCATAACGCCAGTTAAGTAACAAATGAAACATTCTTCTTTTGATAATTCCAGTTGGGGGAGATGGTAATAACCCAGTATTTCAATTGAATATTCTATGGTCTTGCATACAGCCAGTATATTTTTTTTCAGGGTGGGGAAAGAATGGGCCGGCCCAATTTTTCCCCACCCCACAAGCAGTTTTCTTCAACTCAATAATTAACTGTCTAAGATAAGTTTTTACTTATACTAGTTGTTAGGATTGACTTGGGGAGCTTTTCTGTACCCTTCATTGTATGTGTTTCGCTTATTAGATTTAGTGGTATTATTTTATCAGGGTGGGGAAAGAATGGGCCGGCCCAGTTTTTCCCCACCTCCATCAGGAGACGAATTTCATGTTAACATAAGTCTTTTGCTACAAAAATAATATGACCAGGTTTTCCCAAACCCCCAACACTGATAAAAAAAAATTTATAAAAAAAATCAAGGTGGGGAAAAAACTGACTGGGTTGGGAAAAAACTGACTAGTCAGTTTCTTCCCTGGGGAAGAACTGGGCCGGCCCGTTTCTTCCCCGGGGAAAAAACTGACTTGGGGGAAAAACCAGCCTGTTACACCGGGACAATATCTACCGATTTGCGTGTTAATAAGGACCTTAATTCTAATCATTTTATTAAAAAGACTGGATTAAAATTATAAGAGAGGCTACTGAACTGATAAAATGTTCCGGGTTTTGCGGAAAGCATTAACTTGGTGGTCTGAACTGACCAGAACACAACGGGTTTATGCTATTCGTTACAACCTATTCAGCCTATCACAAATACTCTTCAGTGTTTCCGGTTGGTCTCCGAGACTTCCGTTTTTGTTTGGAAGGAAATAAGAAGTGAATAACGAGAGATATTACTAATATTTTATTGCAGAAAGCGACAGGACATTTTCAGCAGGTAATCGATTACTTAATTTCGTCGATCGATAATTGTTTTCGTTTTGCTTATCGACCAATTAACCGATATTTCGATTAATCGTGCCAGCCCTATAGTAAACCCTCCTTCAGGGTTTTTCTTCCTTTTAGCAACTGGTGTGAAACACCAGCCATGTATCGCCACATTATACGCGAAAGCGCGGTGGCTCAGTGGTTAGTGCACTTGACTCTGACGCCAGAGGTCGTGGGTTCGAGCCTCACCCAAGGTGAAATCTTCCTATGTCCGAGCGCGTTTTTCTAGCACCATTTGCAGGGATGATGCTAAGTTGCTAACAAGTGTACCGTCCTTCGGATCAGGACGTTAAGTGGAGGCCTTATGTGCAGGGAGAGTCATCCCCTGTGCCGGTTAAAGATCCCTACTACAGCTACATGGCTATATGTAGGCTTTCATCCTGCAATACTGGAGTGTACAAAAGTACACCTGCTCATAATACTCTGAAAAGAGGGTGTAGCAGTAAAATTAATATAGAAAGAAAAAGAAAGAAAAGATTACAAACGGTCCAGATTTTTAGCTGTCAAATGGATGCAGCCATTTTTATCTCGATCGTGAGTAAAATCCAACACACAAGTATGACGGAACACCGAATATTCAAAGCAGATATTGGCGCGGAAGTTAGCAATGCTCTTTGAGGTGGCAGATTTTAATTAGAGCCAAAAACACGCCAGACATACAGTCTTCGCGAAACCTTCTGAAGAGTTGCAGGACAGCTGTCAGACAGTCTAAAAAAATTGCAGGACAGAACAGAAATTTGCAGGACAGAAAAAAAAACACATTCGAGCCAACAAAAAGTTTTAGTCATAAAAATGGGAACTATTTTTTAATTACTTAAATACTGCTTCATTTTAACTTCAATTCCCTTTTAATCATTCATTCTCTACTTCATTTTAATTAAATTCCCATTCTTAAAAGCCTCTGCTATATCTTGTATTCATCTATGCATAGGTTGGGGATAAACTCCAAAGTTTTTTTCAAAAGCTAAACTTGTAACAGAAAAAAATGTTTTGATTATTTCCCTTGGTTCGGCCTTGTACCATTCACAAAGTTCGGCCATATTAAATTCGCTACCAGTCCATATAAGAAGCAGCAAAAATACAGTAACAGTAAGCAGAAAGCAGTCATTAAACAAATAATATGGATAAATAGTTTAAAGTTCATTTCATTTTAGCCGAGTCATCGAAATTGAAAAAAAAAAAAAATGAAGACGAGATTGATATACATTCCGAGACCGAAACCAACCTTTGCGAACACTCTTTGGGCCGAAAACTGTAACGATCGAAATAATTGGTTGTATATAAATAGTAAGGCATATATTGACCAATCAGATGTCGCCTTGCATAAGCGCTTTTGTCAATATGAAATGGCGAAACTTTCGTTTTTGTTTCGGCCAAAAGAGGACTTTTCCGACGATAAATTTGATTTTACCGAGTTGAAAAATGTCAACTTTTATCAGTGTCGGACAGTGCGACCGGCGCCCTGGCAAAAATCGCCGGACATTTTCCGAATTTGCCGGTTTTGTCCGACAGACCGACGGTTTTCGTGAAGACTGGACATACCCTGAACAGTGCTTGACACTCCCTAGATTAAAGTGGTGGCCCAAAAGTTCAGCAGGCCACATTTTCAGTGGCCCAAATTAGCCACTAGCTAAATATCTGATGCATTTATTATTGCCAGACAGGTAAATTTGGGCCACTAAAGTTCATAATTTGAAACTTTTTGGTGGCCCCAGACAAAATTTAGGCACATTTGGCCCCTGGGCCACTGGCTGTTTCCAGCACTGCCTGAAAGCTGACAATCACAAGCTGGGCAACTGTCATTTTAATTTTAGGAGCCCAGCCGATATTTTTCTCGCTGTGGGCGAGTGGGCGACTGCTAGTCTGTATCCCTGGGTTGGTGTGTTACACTTTACATAGACGGCTTTTGGCATCCGTGACCTCTGACCTCCGAGAGCAATATTCGAGTGTGTGCAAGTGCAGTGCGGAACTCGGAACTCCCTTTAATATAGTAAATAGTGAATATTTTTGCAATTTAAACCAGTGATATAGCTTTCTTTCTTCCTGCGATTTAAACCAAAACCTTTCCTAAACTGATGTTTTCTATTGATTTATGTACCCTGTTGGTGATTTCTGATACAAAAAAAACATAAAAACAGGAACAGGCAGGATAGCAAAGAAAAAAAGTCCTTAAATATATACTCAAATTTGCCTCAGTTTTATGCTTCTTAATGTTTTCTCCAGCAGAAGGGGATGATTATCCAGGCAAATAACTGGAATAAGACAAGTTTTAACATTAATCACTAATTTCCTAACCGTGAGTCACAACTTAGAGTTTTAAAAGGTCATTAAAATTTCAACATAATTTCTGAAATTTCCAGCTACAGTATCTTTGAATTTACCCCAATATTGAGGTGTTCTATCAAATCCCCAAGGGCTGGGATGCTTTGACAAATCTCCAGCAATGATGCCCATACCTCCGGTAATAAATAGAGTTCTACATCAAATAGAAGGTATCAGCCCCGGATCCAGGGGGTGGGCTTTGGGGCTGCAGCCCCGCCAGTTGGCCTCTGTGTTATGACAGTTTGAGCAAAAATATCCAATGTGGTTAGATCAAAATATACAAAATATATGTTGTGAAATCTCATTAGAATCGCCTCGGGGAGGCGATTCTAATGAGATATCACAACATATATTTCGAGGTAAAATATATAAAAAAATTCTCTTGAAATTGAACCATTAATATGTCATATTTTCAAGCCCTCTCCGCTACACAACTACATTTCGGCACCCCCAGCCCCACCAGTTATCTAGAGCCCCACCAGTATGTGATGGGCTGGATCCGGGCCTGGGTATTTTCCACTTAAAATTTCAACTTTCAGATTAAAGTAGTTTCTGAGCATGTGAACTTAATGAAATTGTCAGTTTGTCTTTGAACTGCATAATGTGATATACCAAAACATTTCTATCAGGCAATATTTTATTGTATTTGTTATTGAGGGGCACCGCTCAGTCTTCCTCAAAGCAGTACAGCACATTCAAGAGTGAGGGCAAGTTAAAATGTTTGAGGGTGGGGGGGGGGGGGGCAGTTGATTTCAGCCTCAGGTTGTCCCCCGGGCAAGTTCCTTTCTCCAGCTTATTTCTAACACTGGACTGGGTGGATGCCCAGGCTGATCTGAGTCTTTGCTGGGTGCACATGCATTTTTGTTGGTTTTGTCCTGTCGCGGTTCAATATTATTAACAGATGTGTATTGACAGGATTGGTGTATGTGTGTTCAGTGCTTTAGATGAGATGGGGTAACAGATAACTATGCCCCAAGTTGAGGGGGCATATTGCTTCTGGGTTGTCCGTGGGTACATGTATGTCCCTTTGGTCCTTTTGTCACGCTTTTCAATGTATACCATATCTTAACAATCGTGCATGCTAGAGTTTTGGAATTTCTTATGTGTATTTATCATTCAGCTGATCCATAATTTTTTCTTGTCTGAGATGTCTCCATTTTTGGAGTTATGCCCGGTTGAAAAAATCATTTTGAAATCTTGTCAAAAAGATACAATTAAAAGTTTTTCAGCTAATGGGTTGAAACTTTGTCAGCTAGTTAGGAAAGTAGAACTTTTGAACAAAGTCTGTCATTTTTTTCGGAGTTATGGCCCTTTAAAAATTTTGAAATTTAAACTTATCAGCAAGATATCTCAAAAAGTGTTTGAGCTTGGTACTTAAACTTGGTCAGCTGATTGAAGATGATAATGTAGATTAAATGATTAACTTTTGAACAAAGCCTGTCAATTTATTTAGTTACGGCCTTTTGAAAACTTCAGCATTTAAACTTGCCAGCAAGATATCTTGAAAAGTATTTGAGCAAGGAATGTGAAACTTGTTCAGCTGATTGACGATGATGAGTAAATTAACTGACTATTTTTTAATGAAGTCAGCCCTTTGTTTTTTTTTAGTACAGACCAGTCCCTTCAGTTACCAGTCCCTTTTAAGGTCAGACATATGGGTGGGGGCATTGTGCTTTAACAACATCTTTCCTAGTTTAGGGATAATTATAAATACTTCTGTATAAAAATATAAATTGTGACTTCTCAATAGAACCCTGTTGATAAGAGGGTTCTAATGAGGGGGGTTGCAATGTTTTTCATTAATAAAAATTATCTCAGATTTATCTAAAAAACACATCTTAATTGGAACTCTACTTGTTTTTTTGCCAGGTGGAGATGGGTATGAAGAACCATGAGATTGTTCCTGCACCCCTGATTGCTTCTATTGCTCATCTACACTCTGGGGGCTGTCATAAAGTGCTGCGAGAACTTGGCAGGCATAAACTTGTAGCCTATGAACATGGAGGGAAGAAAGGTGATATACATACACGTATTTATCATATGGCGTCGCATCTGAGAGTGTAATAACGCATGCATAAAAAACGATAATCAACTACTGGATTAAATATGCAAATTACGTCGTAGCTATATGGGTTGACATCCATAAAAATGTCGCATTTTCTAATGGAAAAATGGTGATGCTTTAGCGCAAAATTTGCTAATAAAATGCGATTAAGGTGTCACATGATAAATAAGATCTTGCATTCATGCTCCTGTATTATTGAATTTATTAAACTTGTTGGGGAAAATAGATAAGATGCTCGGCATAGCCTCACATCTTATCTTTTCCCCCAACTCGTTTAATAAATTCAATAATACATGAGCCCACAATGGAAGATCCTCTATATATAAAACACATGGGCTTTAGGATAATGATAGCTATATCATGCAAGAAAGTCAGAAGATGCTGTAACTAAGTTTATATGCAGGTTTTATAAACTACCTTAATGACCCGAAATATTCTGACAGACAGGTCTGAGCAAACATTGTAGACCCAGATCAAACTGCTCCTGTCAGAAGGAGCAGTTTGATCAGAGTCTACAACGTTTGCCATTCACTAAGCATCATTTGGAAGCATTAACATGTGTAAAATCCACTTTCTAAGAATTTTTGAACAATAATCGTATGACTTTCGTATGTCCGAAATTTTGGGGTCATTACAGCATCTCATGCGTGCAAACAATCAGGTTGAAGAGTTTAATGTTTTAGGCACCCGCAAGTGCAGGGTTTTCATTTGACTCCAAATGAGCTGTCCCAGACTCCTGTTTTTGGGGGCTCGGCCTCCAACCTTTTAGGAAGATATAACGAACTTACAGTGTGAGACTCCTACTTTTCTCAAAAAAAAAAAAATGTCCATGGAAATTGTGTTTTGATAAACTTAGAGAGAACAAGTTGTGTATGTTTATTTTTAAAAAGTCCTACCATTCAGTCAAATGAACAAGTCACATTTTGAAGAGTGCATTGTATTAGAGGAGATAAATTTTCTATCTATAATTTGTGCTCCCTAAACACCAAATATATCCTTCGCCATGTTAGCAGGTAGTGCAGATCTTGATAAGCCTGTTCATAAAGAAGCAGTCTGATCAGGGTCTATAATGTGTGTCAATCACCAATGACCTTTCAGCAACTCCCTGCATCTTATCTGCATCTGGTTTTGCATTTGAGCCGCAACATGACAAAATCAACAAAGTGGCATGTGGGCCCAGCAAAGACTCTGATCAGCCTGGGCAGTCCCCCAGTCTGATGAAAGTCTTCACTGTGTGCCTAAAGGGTAACTAAGGGTCTAAGCTACCACCATGCGGACAGCAATGACTGATCAGACTGGGCAGATGCCCTGGGTGACCTGAGTCTTTGCTGTGCGCACATGCCACTTTGTTGGCTTTGTAGTATCGCAGCTCATTTCATATTTTCTGTTTCAGTACCGGGCTACAGACTGACCAATGGCGGTTATGATTACCTAGCACTGAAAGCCTTAACTACCAGGAACATAGTGCAGTCAGTTGGCAATCAAATTGGTGTCGGAAAAGAATCAGGTACATGTAATTGAGTCTTTCAATGAATGGCTACATAGTCATGATCCTTTAATTTAGTAGGTTAAGTGCCGGCCTGCTAAGCTAAGCTTGTGGTCCAGGTTCGAATCTCACTAGATTGGGAATTCTTTCACTATTAATAGAGTTGCATTGCACACAGCCTTTCATTATCACCCTTCTGTTGGCTCGAAAGGTTTTCAAACTGCAAGTCATAAATTCATCTGCCGCTTTTTCACAATGTTCATGACTTCCTGCTGCTTCACTGGATGAAGAAACCTTTGGGAAAGGGATCTACTCTAAAAGGAAAGAATTTGCTCCTAAAGGGGCAAATTCTTTCCTATAAGAGATGACCCTCATCAAGAAGGGAGGCAGACATGAAATGGTTGGGTTGTCTTTCCTTGAAAATGTAAACATTTGCCTCAAACATGCAGAAAAAACGAATTTGGAACACTGCCAAGCTCCAGAGGAGGGCGACATGGTCGAGTGGTTATTGGAACTGGGTTATGGTCCAAAAGGTTGCAGGCTTTAATATATCGTGGGTGGGCTAACTGGCAACTGGAAAAATCTGTCAATCCAGCAGTAAATGGGACCTTTTTTGAATCAGGGAAGAATAAGGCAGCAAAAGAAGATGAATGCCTTTTTGTAGCTGTGAGTATTGGTTATTTCAGATATTTATATTGTTGCTGATGAAGAGGAAAAACAGTGGGCCCTTAAACTACACAGGTATGAAAAAATCTTTTCACAATTTAAATTCATCAACTTACAGTTGGAACGCAGCTCCAAGGAGTAGGGATATAATCAAACACATAGCAACGAATTTTTGTTCGAAATTGTCGCCATCAAAATGGCTATCGACGAACCCCTTTGTACTTTCACGCCACCATACAGATTAATCAAATCGCCTCACCGCTTGAAATTTAAAGAGAACTTTTCTGACTTCCATTATTGAATATTTCTGTTAAAATAATTCCAAGACATCATTTTCTGCCTGTGTAATTATTGACGAAACAGTGCCCTTTACGTCAGCGTCAAACATGTGAACAAAAATTCGCGATTTGCAGCTTATTCGACTTTCTCCAAAACACAGACCTATGCCATGTAAAACACTGATATATACTCTCCTATTATGTGAAATTTCAGAAAATTTGGTTTTGGAACATTTTAAAATTGCAAAATAACATACAGCTACTCAGTTTGTAAAAACAAAATGGCGTCGAAATCATGCCAGTTTTATGTGACATCGCGCACTGTGCTCATTGCAAAAACAACAATATCGCAACTCTGCCTGTCCGAAGAAACTTTACCACGTAACATAAATTAGTTTCCGACCAAGACAGAATAAAACAGACAAGCAAATATATGTTAATCTTTTATTGAGAAGGAATAATTTCAACTCTCACCTCCATACAGACCCTTGCAATTTGTAAACACGACTAAGTATTGACAAACTTCTGACGTAAATTTGAATCAATAAGGAGTTTGTTTAGTACCTTAGAAGACGGACTTAATCAGCATTGAATGTTTATTTAGGTACAGCTCATGCTACCGCTCAGGGTTAACCTAAATACCTAAAAAAATGACACTTAAATTTATTCAATTAGCAGATCACACGCTTGAGTTCAAAACTTAAATTATCGACTGCATTTCAGTTACTGGGTGGGACAGTTAGAAGGGGTGGGGTGCACTCTGCGGGTGGTATGTTTGAAAAATAACACGCCCCAAACTGAAATTCACACCCTGTCAGGTACGCAATTCAGTATTTTTCTAGAGTGGATGTATTTTCTTTTCTTTTTTGAACGCGAGGGGCGGGGGAAGAAAAAGTGTGTGTGTGTGTGTGTGTGTGGGGGGGGGGGGGGGGTTGGAGGGGTGTGCGGTTGTGGAACAAGATGCTTTGCAATTCATCTGAAAGGGGTTTGGGATGCAAACTGTATCCTTTAAGGGATGACCCCAAACCTACTAAGAAGGGAGGCAAACTATAATAATGATATAATAATAGTTACTTCCTCTGAATGTATATCCATTCTGTTTATTAGAGGTATTTCGCTAGTGACTTAGGTCCGACAGTTCACCCGTTTTATAAAATGCTTGGCACTTGGGGCGTTTCATAGAATTGTTGTTTTTCACAATTTAGAATCCAAAAATTCGCATGAACCTTGTATACTTATTCAAGCAACCCATCATTGCCTTCAGTTAGCAAAATGTGCATGAACAAAAAAGCTACCAGCCAAGACTAAGATAGCCAGCACTAAAATTGTTATAAAAGTTAAGATGAACAGCTTGCATGTATGCATTCTATTATGGATCTTGGCTGGTAGCTTTTTTGTTCATGCACAATGATTTTGCTAAATGAAGGCAATTGTGGGTCGCTTGAATAAGTATACAAGGTTCATGCGTATTTCAACAGTTCCTCACACGCCCGCCATTTTCAACTTTCAAGCAGATTGTTTAAGTATACTGTCAATGGTCTTTACGCTTATTCGGGATATGGAATTTGCCAAAGTGGAGCGATTCGTATACAGTTTAAGTTCAAGTACAGTACTTTGCTTCCACGGAATAAATAGCTGTTTTTGTGCCACGTGCCAAACGTCGGATGGCACGTAGCAAGCCTCGAAATTTCCCCCACACCTCCCACATCCGCACACCCCGACACATTTTCAGGCTCATAATCGAACACACTTCGTATCTTAATTCAGAACGGAAAGTGTTTGCTTGCAAGCCAGTCAGGGTTTTGCTATTCGCTTATATATACATGTATACAGCTTTGTATCTTGAAGCGGTCTTGTTAGACTAAGCAGATTTTGCTGTTATCATATCCGACAAGATTCCTCTTTCCCTGTTGCGGCTCAAACGTTGGTAAGATTCAAATGATTGTAATAAATCTCAGTGTGTGTAACAACAATGAAGCCAAATCGGGCAGAGAGAGAAGTGAGTGTAACAACAACGAAGCCAAATCGGGCAGAGAGAGAGAGAGAGAGAGAGAGAGAGCGTACGCTGTCACAGCAACGACTGCTCGAGTCATGTTTGGGACCTATACATCACTCCAGGCATCAGTCAAGACGAATTCGCCCACTTCCTTGGCCCCCACCCACCCCCACCCTCGTCACCAACCGCCTCCTTCCATCCCCACCTGGCTTGTTTCTTTCTAAGTAACTTGAGCCGTGACGCGAGAAAACCAACAATGTGGTTGTGCGCCCAGCTTAGACTGAGATATTCCTGGGCATCCGTCCAGTCTGATCAGAGTCTAAGGTAGCTTAGACCCTTAGCTACCCTTAAAGCGCTTAGGGAAGATTGCGCAGACTAGGCGGATGCCGAGGCTGATCTGAGTCTGCGCTGGGCGCACAACCACTTTGTTGATTTTCTCGTGTCGCGGCTTATATGTTCTCTGTAATTGTTGAGCAAATTATAAAATCAGATCGTAAATTTTTCGAAAACTAAACAAACAAAACCACAAGAAAGAAACTTTTTACTTCGTACTGATGCATTTCATGTTCGACTTATAATTCCGTATGTATACATGGCAAGCGGACTGGCAATCTAGCTCAAGGCAATATACGTCATTTTCTTTTATTACGTCACAAAAGTGACCTAATAACTTATTTGACAGAAAACAGATGACTGTTAGAAAGATAAATAATACATGTATTAGAAAAGGATATTATTTCCACAAATTTGAGTGGCAGAACGTCAGATTTGTACAATGCCAATCAGTTCAGGAGTTAGGTAAGGTACGTTCTACCAGTTTGTAGTCTATTTTAACTTAACTTCGTAATTTTTCTCCTCTTCAAGTATTTAGCAATCTGAGCTAATGTTTGACAAGCTGTCGATCTCAATTTTCTGTCTAAATTGTGGCTGTCCGGCAAGTATTGCTGGTGCTCATATCACGTGCAAGACCGTTTCCTGAGCGTTAAAACTACAGATGCCATCTTTTATTTTGCAATTTAAAAATGTTCCAAAACGATAATGCTTGAAATTTCACATGCAAAAAGAAGAAATAATAAAGTTTTCGATGGCATGGGTGTTCGCATTGGAGAAAGTCTCAGCTTTCTGTAAATTATGTTTTATGTTGATGCAAGTTTTCGGTAGAATCAAGATGTAGTATTGTACTTTGAAGATGAATATTTTAGCATTTCGAGCATTTTGGCCCTGAATTTTGTTGAGAAAGCCTGCTTAATACTAGCGAGCAAAACATTTTTATGTGTTTAATCATTTTAATATAATCCATGCCTCTATATACATTTGAGAATAATGGGAAATTTCGTCAAGAACCATGTTCGCCATTTTTAGGGCCTATTTTTTATGTGGAAGGATCCATCGTTGTATATACAATCACCGCTTTTCGAGGGTTTGCGTTCCAACTGTTAATTCAACATTTCGGTATTTAAGCCAGTTTCAAGAAGGAGTTACCCTTTCTTCTCCACATCCTTGATGTTTTATGGATTCCACCATACTGAATCAAATGTTGTCATAAGCATGTATTTCCATTATCCGTGCATTTATTGAAAAGCCCTGTGGTAAACCATTAGAACGTAATATAGTTTATACTTCAATAACTACATCGGTTCACGCGACGTTACATGAGGTTAAGTGACGTCAAAATAAACCATATTTCTCCAGTCTGATCGGACGTAGGCTACGTTATGACGTCGTCGTTACGTTGTTGATGCTGTTCCTCTTTTAGTAGAAAAAGCTGCGTATAAATGTTTTTCTGCTTCAACTGAACCCCGAAACGCAAATTTGTGGTCAAATAATAGATAGAAAAGGACGTAAATATAAGCAATGAACTTAATTTTTCTGGTGTTTATCGAACTATAAACTACATTGGGTCGCTAGCAAAGTTTACATGATCCCCTTCGGGGTTCACTTACTTTGCACGCGACCCAATGTAGTTTATACTTCGATAAACATCAGAAAAATGAAATTCATTCCTTAAATGACATCAGTTTTCTGACTTCAGAGACTAGCTACAGTATTAGGCTTAAATGTTGTGGCCATGTTTTGACATTGAATTTTAATGTTACTTGAATAATTTCAGTATATTCTGCAACAAATTGTATTTTGTGCAGCTTCACCTTAGCTGCCATAGTAAAATGGTTCTAATGAACTGTTTAGCTGAGGTGACCCATAATCATAAGAGACATCTTTATAGTGAAACTTAACAAAAAACAAAAAGAACAAGCAATTTTCTTGACCAGTGGTTTGTATTCTCTATTGTTAACATTCTGTCCTTCTCAGATTAGGAAGAACATCTTTTCGTCAGCTGAAAAACAAGCGAGATTATCACAGACACCGTGGAAATGCATCCTGGCTTTACTTGTCTAGGTTGGCTGCCATGAAAGAGTTTGCTTTTATGAAGGTAAAACGTTCGCTTGTAATATGAGTGGATTTACTGTAGCAAGCAGGAAGCCATTAAAGTTGTTTGCCTTGAAAAAATGGCAGAAAGAGGCAGTTTACCGTTAAATCTTAATATTATGTCAAATGACAAACATCTTTCAAAATACTATTTACCTGTTAGAGATAGATCAGTTCTGCAGTGTTTAATAAGATAAAAAGCTAAAACCGTTGACTTTAATACAGTAATGACTCTAAAATTTCAGACACCTGAAAGTCGGACAGTTATTGTTCGAAAGTTCTTAGAAAGTGGATTTAATACATGCAAATGTATCTAAATGATGCTTAGTGAATTGCAAACATTGTAGACCCAGATCAAATGCTCCTTCAGGAGCAGTTTGATATGGGTCTACAATGTTTGTTCAGACCTGTCTGTCCGAATATTTAGGGTCATTATGGTGTAGCTGATGCTGTATGCACCAATAAAATTCAGCAGTTTTCATATTGTATATACTATATAAATTCTAAGTATTTGTACAGATAGGTCTGAGCAAACAGTGCAGCCTCAGATCAGACTGCTCCTAAAGGCCCCTAGATGAGCAATCTGATCAGGGTCTACACTTTTTGCCATCACATGTACAGTTGCCGGGCCCGGTAGCGCAATCGGTAGGGCACCTGACTCATAAGTCAGAGGTCCTGGGTTCGAATCCCGGTCTGGCCACATACATTCGTTTCTCCTTCCGCTGATTCAAGAAGGGCAGTTGTCAGTTACTGGCGAAAGTATGTGCACTTAGTACTGGTTAACCGCTTAGGAGGTCTAAGCCTGCCCAGGAATAGTGTGGTTAGGTTAACTGACCGTCCCGACATGACCTTAGTTGTTTACCGAGGATGTTAAGCATCAAATCAACCAACCAACCACATGTACAGTTTCTGGATGTGTTACTGCCTTGCAAAACGAAACTGGTCCTTTTTCTGAAAAGAAAGTCTGTATTTTAGGTATTCCAATCTTTATAATTTTTATAGTATTAAATGTAATTTTTGTTTCAGGCATTATATGATAGAGGATTTCCTGTGCCTCAGCCTCTAGACTTCAACAGACATGCTGTAGTCATGGAACTCCTAAGTGGTTATCCCATGTAAGTCTTGACAAAAACGGCATATGATCTAAAAATTTAGACGTGAAAATGTTCACTGATATGTTCAGAGTTCCCACAAAATATATTTTGTGTGGAACTGTTACAGTTCTGCGCAAAATATGTTTTGTGGGAGCTCATTAAGAGTTCTCTTAATGGAATAACTCTAATGAGACATCATTGTTTAAGACGCCTTCAATAGTATTTCAGTCATATTAAGCCAGTGCTGATACTAAAAGACTATGCGCAGCGGCACCCTGTTTACAATTGGAATGGCTATTCCTCAGGCTGGATTTAAGCCCAGGCCTATAGCTTAGCTGGCAAGCACATTGCCCACTGAGGTACTGGCACTCAGCAGAATTTGCTATAAATATTTGCATGTGTAAGAGGGGTTTGGGCTGGTTAAGTTTTGGGGACAGGATGTTTATTAGATGATTAACAGACAATGCAGATTCTGATCAGAGGGCTCATGAGGGATGAATTTCTTTTCAGATCCCTTTATACATGCATTTTCTATTCAAGCCATACAGTTCGTTTAATATTTGAATCCACTGAAACTGAATTAAAGGCGAGAATCTGTTTAACACTTCAAATGTCAGGTGATGCATGCCAATGACCTTTTATTTTTGAATCGACCCCCATTGAGAAGGGAGACAAAAATGAAGATGGCAGTGTTGTTTCCCCTAAAAGTATTCCCATTCACCTCAGAATTGCACAGTCTGTTCATCTGAGTATCTGTTCGGCCTTTACAGTTGGTGTCTCAGCAATTTCTCAAAAACTACTGAAAAAATGATTTGGGTCAAATTTCTCAGAAAATTAAATCATAACTACATGTAGAAGGTGTGCAGCGTACAAGATTTAGATTTGCATGCTTGAAGCCAAGTTCACAGGCAGGTTTCACAGCTCAGTTCTACAGAATCTTTTGATGCATTCAGAGCTCAAGATAAGAAGGATTAACATGGATAATACTTGGGGATAATTTTTAGCTCACCTGAGCCGAAGGCTCAGAGGTGAGCTTATAGGATGGGAGTCGAGCCGTCGTCCGTCCGTGCGTGCATGGGTGCGTGCGTGCGTCAACACTTTCAAACATAAATATCTCAGAGACCAGTGGGCCGATCGCAATCAAATTTTATCTGAAGCATCATTTGGGTGGGGAAAGGCTGCATTAGGTTTTGGTGCCGATCAGCTCAGAACTCTGGTTTCCATGGCAACAGATAGCCCCCATAGGGTTATAATGGGGAAAACGGCGTCATCACGTTTTCTCGACTGTTTTTGATTAGATCCTTATCATACTTGCAGGTAATGATGACATACACAAGAGCTTGGATGAGTTCGAAATTTGGTCGGATTCGAGCACAGACTACGGAGTTAGCTGCCCTTGAGCGTTTGAAAAAAATCCCATAGTGTTATAATGGAGGAAACAATGTCATCACGTTTTCTCAACTGCTTTTGCTTAGATCCTTATCATACTTGCAGGTAATGATGACATACATAAAAGCTTGGATAAGTTCGAAATTTGGCCGGATTTGAGCACAGACTACGGAGTAAGCTGCCCTTGAGCGTTTGAAAAAAATCCCATAGTGTTATAATGGAGAAAACAATGTCATCACATATTTTTAGAAAAACTTTGTCATCGCTCTATTGCCTACATTTCTCAACGGATTTTAAAATAACTTCACACAAATGTAGGGCATGACAATATCTCAAGCAAGTTCGACTTTCAGGATGCTGCACCCAAGGTCACGGTCACTGTGGCTATTTTTAGAAAAACTTTGTCATCACTCTAGTGCCTACATTTCTCAACCAATTTTAAATCAAATTCACACAAATGTAGGGCATGACAATATCTCGAACAAAATTGACCTACAGGGTGCTGCGCCCAAGGTCAAGGTCACTGTGGCTATTTTTAGAAAAACTTTGTCAGCACTCTAGCACCTACATTTCTCAATGGATTTTAAAATAACTTCACACAAATGTAGGGCATGACAATATCTCGAGCAAGTTTGACTTTCAGGGTGCTGCACCCAAGGTCAAGGTCACTGTGGCTAATTTTAGAAAAACTTTGTCATGGCTTTAGCACCTACATTTCTCCATGGATTTTGAAATGACTTCACACAAATGTAGGGCATGACAATATCTCGAGCAAGTTTGACTTTCAGGGTGTTGCGCCCAAGGTCAAGGTCACTGTGGCTATTTTTAGAAAATCTTTGTCATCGCTCTAGCACCTACATTTCTCCATGGATTTTAAAATAACCTCACACAAATGTAGGGCATGACAATATCTCGAGCAAAATTGACCTACAGGGTGCTGCGCCCAAGTTCAAGGTCACTGTGGCTATTTTTAGAAAAACTTTGTCAGCACTCTAGCACCTACATTTCTCCATGGATTTTAAAATAACTTCACACAAATGTAGGGCATCACAATATCTCGAGCAAGTTTGACTTTCAGGGTTCTGCGCTCAAGGTCAAGGTCACTGTGGCTATTTTTAGAAAATCTTTGTCATCGCTCTAGCACCTACATTTCTCCATGGATTTTAAAATAACTTCACACAAATGTAGGGCATGACAATATCTCGAGCAAGTTTGACTTTCAGGCTGCTGCACCCAAGGTCAAGGTCACTGTGGCTATTTTTAGAAAAACTTTGTCATCACTCTAGCGCCTACATTTCTCAACCGATTTTAAATCAACTTCACACAAATGTAGGGCATGACAATATCTCGAACAAGTTTGACTTTCAGGGTACTGCACCCAAGGTCAAGGTCACTGTGGCTATTTTTAGAAAAAACTTTGTCAGTGCTCTAGCACCTACATTTCTCAATGGATTTTCAAGTAACTTCACACAAATGTAGGGCATGACAATATCTTGAGCAAGTTCAACTTTCAGGGTGCTGTACCCAAGGTCAAGGTCACTGTGGCTAATTTTAGAAAAACTTTGTACTGGCTCTAGCACCTACATTTCGCCATGGATTTTGAAATAACTTCACACAAATGTAGGGTATGACAATATCTCGAGCAAGTTCGACTTTCAGGGTGCTGCGCCGAAGGTCAAGGTCACTGTGGCTTTTTAGCTCACCTGAGCACGAAGTGCTCAAGGTGAGGTATTGTGATCGGTCTTTGTCCGTTGTCCGGCGTCAACTTTTGCTTTAAACGACTTCTTCTCCTAAACTGCTGGACGGATTTTGAAATAATTTCACAGAAATGTTCCTTGGGGGACTCTCTACCAAAATTGCTCAAATGGTTCCGCTCCGCTGAACAATATGGCCGCCAGAGCTAAAAATAGAAAAACCTTTAAACGACTTCTCCTCCAGAACTGCCGGGCCGATTTTGAAATAATTGCACAGAAATGTTCCTTAAGAGACCCTCTACCAAAATTGCTCAAACGGTTCCGCTCCGCTAAACAATATGGCCGCCAGAGCTAAAAATAGAAAAACCTTTAAACAACTTCTCCTCCAAAACTGCTGGGCCGATTTTGAAATAATTGCACAGAAATGTTCCTTAGGAGACCTGCTACCAAATTGCTCAAACGGTTCCGCTCCGCTAAACAATATGGCCGCCAGAGCTAAAAATAGAAAAACCTTTAAACGACTTCTCCTCCAAAACTGCTGGGCCGATTTTGAAATAATTTCACAGAAATGTTCCTTAGGAGACCCTCTACCAAAATTGCTCAAACAGTTGCGCTCCGCTAAACAATGTGGCCGCCAGAGCTAAAAATAGAAAAACCTTTAAACGACTTCTCCTCCAAAACTGCTGGGCCGATTTTGAAATAATTTCATTGAAATGTTCCTTAGGAGACCCTCTGCCAAAATTGCTCAAACGGTTCCGCTCTGCTGAACAATATGGCCACCAGAGCTAAAAATAGAAAAAAAGCTTTAAACATCATCGTCTCTGAAGCCAATGGCTCGATTTAAAAAAAATTTCACAGAAATGTTTTACTCATGACTCTGAACAAAAATTGCTAAAACGGTTCCACTCCGCTGGACAAAATGGCCGCCAAAGCTAAAAATAGAAATAAATCTTAGAATGACACAGAGGGCACACTTAATATGATTCAATCATCATGAAACTTTGTCAGAATGTTTATCTAAATGAAATCTAGACCATCTTAGAAACTGGGTCATGTGGGGTCAAAAACTAGGTCACTGGGTCAAATCTTAGAAAAACCTTGTGCACACTCTAGAGGGCACAGTTATGATCTAATCTTCATGAAACTCCAACAAATCTGGACCAAGGGTGCAACTTGGTCATGTTGGGTCAAAAAGTAGGTCACTAGGTTAAACCGTAGAAAAACTTTGTGTACACTCTAGAGGGCACAGTTTTGATAACTTTGTCAGAGTGTTCATATCCAAGAAATCTAGACCAGGTTTGAAACTGGGTCATGTGGGGTCAAAATCTAGGTCGTTAGGTTAAATCTTATAAAAACCTTAGGTACACAATAAAGGGTTCATTTTCCATTTAATCTTTGTGAAACTCTGTCTGTCGGTCATATGGATGTCTCTGAGGTTAAGTTCACAGGATATTCAGGTGAGCGATCCAGGGCCATCATGGCCCTCTTGTTTAATATTTCTTCACCGAAACATAAGCTGTGACCACTCATTAGAACCGTCTTGGTGCGACGGTTCTAATGAGGGGTCACTATTTATGTTTTTGTTGAGAAATAAGAAAATTATATCAAAATTATCCTTGTTACACCTTCTTATCTGGAGTTCTGTCATTTGTTACATGCTGTAACATTTCTATTTTTTTTTTGTTTTCCAAGGTGTCAAGTACATGAAGTTCAAGATGCAGCAGCTGTGTATAGTGAGTGTATGGAGTTGATAGTACGACTGGGTAACTGTGGTGTCATCCACGGAGACTTCAATGAATTTAACCTGGTTCTAGACAGTAATGATAAAATCACCATGATCGACTTTCCACAGATGATATCAACATCACATCAGAATGCTGAATGGTAAGAAACTGTTCTTAATCTTTCCACACCTTAGATTAAATGTGGCCATCAGGGCCCAGTTGTTCAAAGCATCGTTAGCCTAACAAGCTCGTTAAGAGGTCAACTCGTTAAGTGTTTTGTGACTTTATAGCCAAATACACTTATATTTTATGTTGAAAATATGTGAGAAGCTTTTGCAGTGCAAAAGCTTCTCACATTTTTACAACGAAAAATATTGGCATATTTGTGATATTAACATTTGTAATTTTAACGTTACGTTAACTAACGATGTGGTTAGTTTTGAACAACTGGGCCCAGGAGTGTCTATCGAGGATAGGGAAGTCTCACCAGAGGGGTCAGGATTTCAACCACAGACAAAGCTTGCAGAATCCATGGTTAAATTTCAGACCTGAGAGTGAGGTTTACCTATCTTACATGGACTGACTGTTGGATTTATTTTCTCCTGTTGTAGTAACTTCTGTTATGCATCTAGACCAGAAATTTTACGTTCTTTAGGCAGTGATCAGATGTAAGCAGTTGTTGGATTAATTGGCTCTAACGATGGGTGTAAATGCAGTTTGCACCTTGAAAATAGCAGAAAGACACAATCTGTTTTACCAGACAGAAACAAAATCTTCCTCAGCCACTTACATTGTGAGCGTCAAATTGCTTATGATGTTGCAATGCAGTTTTTGTGATGTCATTAGAATCTATAATCTGCTGTCAGACATCAACCATTGCTTTCTTTCTCTGCAAAATGCCAAGGAAAGTGGATGTTGACACTGTAGAGAGGGAACTGCTCAACAGATGAATTCGAAACTAAACATCTAAAATATTAATTTGTGATGATATCTATAACCAGTGATATATGTTGTCTGATACATGTTGGAACTATGTAATGATACCGTATACACAAAAATTTTCGCAGTGTTCTATTTTTCACGGTGTTTCGCGGCCATTTAGAAACCGCGAATATTAAAATCGCGAAATAATTTCATGTTTCTTACAAAGTATCTTCGGTAGACACAGTACCCAGATATTTTGTTTCTGTTTACTTTGGTAAGTTCTAGTACTTTTCACTTTAGCCAGTACTTTTCACTTTAGCCAGGCCGCAGGTTAATGAAATGACTGGCTGAAGTGAAAAAGCAATTTACTTTTCGCACATGTTGCTTACCTTAAAAATTAAAAATCACGAAAATTAGTGTTTATATTTTTTACTCTAAGCCACGAAAATTTTAATCCGCGAAAATTACTGCATATACGGTATCAGATTTGTAGGGATAGCATGTCATTTATTGCAGAACATGTCCATGGGTCAATTCTAGTTCACTATCATGTTTTAATTCTGTAAATGACTGTGGTGACATGTTGGTATTGTTTGCATTTGAATGGATTTCATGTGCAATTTTCAAATGTTGTGAGATATGGCAGATATATCAAGCAGAAATAATAATAACACAGTTTGGCACTCAAGTGCCAGTGCCCTAAGACCCCCTGCATGAAAGGCAAACAATGTCCGTCCACATCTTCAGGCTTTCCTCTAGCTTGTATTCCTCAATATCCTTAGACTTAGTATGCAAACAGGGAAGACTCAGGTCATACCACATATATATAGTCTGATCTGAGCCTGCACTGTTTGCATGGTTTCACATGAAATGGATCTTATCTTTTACAGGTACTTTAATCGTGATGTACAGTGTGTCCGAAATTTTTTTGCAAGGAGATTTCACTATGAAAGTGAGCTGTTCCCAAAATTTTCAGACGTGAGGTAAGATATTTTAACGTCTTTTAAGTGTTAATACAGTGGACCCTCTGGAGCCCTGGTAGCTCAGGTTAATTGCTGGCTTGCAGATCTAGTGGTCCTGGGTTTGAGCCCGGCTGGAGGAGGAGATTGTTCCAACCGTAAACAGGTTTCCATTGCACACAGCCTTTCATCATCACCCTCACATCATCCTGATATGACTGAAATACTGTTAAAAAGGACGTAAAATCGCAAGTCATCCATCTGTCCAGGGGACCCTCTTTGTAACAACAGCATTTGTTTTTAAAGATTTTGCTGTTTACCTAAATTTGCTGTTATAAACCATCAGACGCAAGAACAAATTATACATTATACATGTAATTAGATGCTAGTCAGGCTGATGTTATTAATAGCAACAAAGAGCTTGACTTTATCTGCATGGTGCTAACTTAGCTAAGAGCACTATATTGGCAAAATAAACCAAACTCATTCAGTATAGCTAGGTAAATTTATATCCACACTTAACATTTTGATGGTAAAATTCCTGAAAGTTTAAGATTTCAATTATTCTGGTAACTCTTTCTTAGCTGTCTGTACTCTTTACTTTCAAATTTGATTCTGGTACACTGCCATCTTTTTCTGCTATCTTCCAAAGGCAGACAACTTTTTGTAACTCCCTTTTTGATTCCCTGGATGATGAAGCCCTTAAGAGCTGACCCCTACTGAGAAAGGAAGCAAGAAATGTCAAAGGCAAAGTTACTTCCGCATTCACCTTAAATTGTGGGATGAAGTTTTCTTCCACCTTCGCATATATAAGATAGGCCCTCAACTCATATAAGAAACTTCTGTCTTTTGTTTAATAGCAACATCTTTCTTGTATTGATAGGCTCATGGCTTTTTACAGGCATAAAAAACTTCTGATACCAGAGATGGGGTCTGACATTGAAAACTAGAAAATAATACATGATAATGGTAACTAAAAAAGAAGGAACCATGAAGAGTCCTTGCTTGTAAAGTCGTTCTATTTTTACTTTGAATTAACACCAGAAAGCCATCCTTATCTGTACTTGTTTAAAATGCATTTTAGCAAGCAGAAGTTTAAATTTTCTTGTATGTCTTTTTTTCTAGACGATCCGACAACCTAGACATTGAAGTGTACGCCAGTGGCTTTACAAAAGATTTATCTGACAAGTTTGATGAGGCTGCAGATGAATTAAACATTCTTGGTGGACCAGATAAACCCAGAGCCAGAGACAAGGAGGGAGAGGGGGAAGACAATAGTGAAAGTGAAAGTAGAAGTGACAGTAATGATTTTAGTGATGACGATCTTAATGAAATAGAGGTTAAGGAGACTGAGTCATACTTGAAAGATCAGTTAGAGGCTGTTTCAGGAGTTATTAGATGTAGTGACAACATTACTGGAAATGCTATGCTAGATAAACAGGATGATTTAGAACCAAGTGCAAAGAGTTTGGTCACCAATATTCAAGAGTTAAAACTTAGGGTGGAGAAAGAGGAAGAAGGGAATTCTGGATTACATGACGTTGTTCAAAATGAGGAGAAAGACATAGTAAATTCTAACCAGGAAACAAACAGGAGTCAGTGTGGTAAACTGGAAAGTGACCTTACTGAAGTAACTACTGATAAACTGGGTGACAATGAAAGTGGCCTTAAAGTTGACAATGATTTTGAGAATGAAGATATTGATGATCTTGTTAATATTAGTGAATCTAACAAAGAATTTAGGCCTTTTAGGAATGAAGAAAGTTTAACACATGTTAATACACATTTACAAAGATCTAGGGATTCTGACAGTATGAGTCAGGCAAGCACACAGTCAACAATGGATCCCAGTGTGATAAGGGAAAAAGTGAAACGCCAGCAGAAAAAGAAGCAGGAAATCCTGAAAGCTCGTAGAATCAGGAAAAGTGGAGAGGCAGCCCTGCAGACAAAGTTACGGAGAGATACTAACCAGGACATTAAACAGAGTTACGACTGGTTTTAAAATTGCTAATTGTCTAAAGGTGCATAAATACATCAAAAAGAGAAAACTGAATGAAGAGGATTTTCTCTAAGGGTATATTGATACACACTCAGGAGGAACAGTTCTGTAGTTTAGCTAGCCTTTAAAAATGTACAGGAAGAACTGTTGGGCCACTTTAACATCGGTGTTGACTGTGGCATTAGCAAAATGTTAAAGTCTTAAGTTAAAGTTTTTATGGTATGGGCAATTCCTTCCTTTAAGAGAAGACCTCATTTCAGAAGGGCTTAATCATCCAGGGAAGCAAACAGTAAGTCACAAAAATTGTTTGCCTTTGTTAAAATGGGAGAAAATCTTGGCTTTTTAACTCCTTCACCTTAAAATCACTGTCTGAAGATGCATCGATACACATCAGAGAGTGGACAGTTTTTATCTCCCTTTCCTTAGCAGGAAAAATATTTTTCTTGGTATTGAATTCTTTGTTATTGGTGGCTTCAGTATAATGAGCATATTTTCTACCACTTTTATTCACAAAAATATTTTTGTGAGTTTCTATTTGCTTTCCATTATCAGCCTTCCAAAATGTGGTTTGCTCCTTTCAAGGAAAGATTTACTTATGCTCCTAGGGGAGACCATTCTCCCCTTTCAGAGATGATTCCTATTGAGAAGGAAGGTAAAATGTAAGTGACAGAGTTACTTTCCCTGCAAGTATACCCATTCACCTTGAGGGAAGTATGTTCTTCTCTGAGGAGAGGGGCAAGTACTTGTAGGTAAGAGTAATATCTCCTGGAGGTATAAAATCCATGACTTTAATAAAACCTTTAACATCTGTCTTAGTACTCATTTCTCTTTTGAAATCCTAAAATACTTTGTATTGTATCAGAACACAAAGCACCAGGTCAGAAAGGGTTTTGATAATATTCTTAATATCAGAGCTCTAGATAAGAGGGGTATTTGATGATAATTGAGGGATAATTTTCTTTATTTCTCACTGAAACCATATGTTGTGACCACCTGTTGAGGCATCTTATTAGTACCACTTCTATGAGGCAATCCTCATGTTGAATGGGTGCATCTTCATCTTTCTATGCCATTTTTAGCTCCCCTGTATGAATGTATAGGAAGAGCTATTGCACTACCCCCGGCGTCGGCCTTGGCAGCTTTGCGGTGGTGTTAGCAAAATGTTAAAGTTTTACGTTAAAGTTTTTAGCTCACCTGAGCCAGGGGCTCCGGGGGAGCTTATAGGATGGTAAGGCTCCGTCGTCCGTTGTACGTCGTCCGTCCACAATTTCAAACGACTTCTTCTCTAAAACCGCTGGGCCAATTGTAACCAAATTTCATATGTAGCCTCCTGGGACCTTAGGAACGAAAAATTGTTCAAACGGTCCTGGTCACATGACCAACATGGCCGCCATGCCCATATATGGTAAAAACCTAAAAAAATCTTCTTCTCCAGAACCAATAGGCTGATGGCCTTGAAACTTGGTATGTAGCATCGTGTACACGAGTACTACCAAGATTGTTCAAATTATGACCTTGGGTTGACCTTGACCTTTTTTACGATAAGGTCAAATTTGCTTCCTTGGGCTTTTATATGGCAAAATGCTAGAACATAATATATCTTGGAAACTATTGAAGATTTTTGGCTAAAAATTGATATCTACAGTCATCTTAATGAGTACATGAAGATTTATGAGTACAATAGGTCAAGGTCATTCTTTGACCTTTGACGGGGAACTGTCATATTTTGACAATTTCAAACAATCTCCTCAAAAGCCACTGAGCCAGTTGTAACCAAATTTCATATAGAGCATCCAGGGGTTGAGGGAATGAAAATTTGTTCAAACAGTCCAGGTCACATGACCAACATGGCCGCCATGCCCATATATGGTAAAAACCTCCAATAATCTTCTACTCCAGAGCCAATTGACCAAAGGGCTTGAAACTTAGTATGTAGCATAGGGTACTCCAGTACTATCTAGATTGTTGAAAATTATGACCTTGGGTTGACCTTGACCATTTTACGGCAAGGTCAAATATTGGAAAATGCTATAACATAAGATTTCATGGAAAGTTTTGAAGATTTAGGCCTAAAAATTGGTATATACAGTCATCTTAATGAGAACATGAAGATTTATAAGTACAAAAGGTCAAGGTCATTCTATGATCTTTGACCCAGAACAGTCATATTTTGACAATTTCAAACAATCTCCTCAAAAACCTGATGGCCAATTGTAACCAAATATCAAATAGAGTTTCCATGGGTTGAGAAAATGAAAATTTGTTCAAACGGTCCTTGTCACATGATCAACATGGCCACCACACCCATATATGGTAAAATCCTTTACAAATCTTCGACTCCAGAACCAATTGACCGAAGGCCTTGAAACTTAGTACGTAGCATTGGGCACTCCAGTACTATCTAGATTGTTGAAAATGATGACCTTGGGTTGACCTTGACCATTTTACGGCAAGGTCAAATATTGGAAAAAGCTATAACATAAGATTTCATGGAAAGTTTTGAAGATTTAGGCCTAAAAATTGGTATGTACATTCATCCTAATGAGTACATGAAGATTTATGAGTACAAGAGGTCAAGGCCATTCTTTGACTTTTTACCCAGAACTCTCTCTTTTTGACAATATCAGGTGAGCGATTCAGGGCCTCATGGCCCTCTTGTTTATGTGATGGGCAAGGTGCTGTCAGGCGAGCTTTACTGTCCCACTGACAGGTCTTGTTTTTCAAATGGTTATCTCTTTTGTGACTTCCTGTTTGCTTTACTGGTTGATGAAGCTCCAAAATGGGTCTACTCTTATAGAAAATTTTCTCTCAGAATAACAAATTTTCTTTAAGAGTTGATCCCCACTGAGAAGAGAGACAAAAATGAGAATACCTGAAGGGCAAGCAAAAACAGAAAAACACCAAAACATTTTGTGGTATTTATTTGAAAAATATAACTATAAAACATGAAAAGAACTTGAAAGATATTTTAGTTTGTTATTTGAAAAAGTTGAACTTATCAAAAGAATTGGTAAAAAATGTTATAACTAAAGCCGGTTCTACATGGAATGTATTATTAGATGTTTTTTTTCAGCCCAGTATTGTAAATGCATGGCAAAAAAGTGAGGATGAGGAATTGCAGCACATGAATACACTTTAAAGGAAATGGGCTTCATTTTGCATGGCCTATAAATGCTAGCAAAGTCAAAATCTGAACTTATCCATTACATGTTAAATGAGTGAAATTACATACACCCTAAATATTTGGACTTTAATTGTCAAGCAAACTGTGTAGACTCAGATCAGGCACCGAGATTATAAAACTTTTTTTGTGCTCAACTCAGCTGAGCATGAAATTTTCTCTGCTGATAAATATGAAAATGCCAACTAATGTTGGCATTTTCAAATTCATAAGCAGAGAAAATTTCATTCTCAGCTAAACTGAGCAAGAAAACAACTGTACTTATCAATAATTTGCTATTTAACAGCAGGTAAAATTTCATGCTCAGCTGAGTTGAGCACGAAAATAGTTTTATAACCTCGGGGCCAGACTGCTGCTGATGAGTAATCACTAATCTGAGCAGGGTCTGCACTTGTTTCTTGTCAATAGTTATACAAGGAAACAAAATTAATTTATCCAAGTTGTAGGCATGGAAGTGTCAAAATACTTAGGGTAAACACAAAGCTCATGGCTGAAAAGATCTTGCAAAGGCACTTTGCCACCAATGTGAAATTAACTACAATCCCCAAGATGAAAGAAGACTAAAGGGCATTGTGAAACAAAGCTCAGACTCAGACTAGACTGTGCATCAAAGCAGTAATGTCACAGCCTCCTGTGTACGCACATTTAGCGGTCTTTATGACAATCCAGGGAAACAGTGAAGTCTGTAGTGCAATTGTAGCACTGGTTCAGTGTGAATGTTTCTAGGCATACATGCATTTTCAGAATTGATATTAACCTTTGTTGCCTGTATACAATCCTTAAATACTTTGACAGGCATGCCAAGAGGAAATATGTTAGACCCAGATCAGACTGCCAGTCTGCACTTTTAAGCCAGGACTGTTATATAATATCTTCTTAAAGGGAAAGAGGGCATGTTTAAATTCTATAGAAAAACTACTAAAATAAGCAAGGGTGGCAAGAGAAACAGTTGATAAGGGTGTTGGATCAGGTAGATAGTCAAAAACTAAGATAGTAGGCTTCCCACCACAGAATTAACTCTTTTGGCACCATGGTCGCCCAGTCACAGCTGCTAGGTCCCGTTAAATAACTCCATTTAACGACATTACCAAGGGAAATAATTCAAAGTATAAAACCAGAATATGGCAAACAAATTTTTTTCACGAAGAAAACAAAATTTGACTGTTTTTGATGAAATTTAGAGACTTTCAAGGTTTCTTATTGACCAGAAACACCCAATCTTGTAAAATAAATTATGTGCTGGAAAGTGCATTAAATCCAGAGCTCTAGATAAGAGGGCATATTTGGTGATAATTAGGGATAATTTTTGTTAATTCTGCATAAAAACATATGTTGTGACCCCTCATCTGAACCGTCTCAACGAGACGGTTCAGATGAGGGGTCACAACATATGGTTTTGATGAGAAATAAGAAAAATTATCTTTAATTATCATCAAATATCTAGAGCTCTGAAATCTATATAAACTTGGCCCCAAAAGAGTTTATCTGGTTAACATGTTAAGCAGAATTGATTGAAACGCCAGGAGGGGACATTCAGCTCTTTGTTTGAAACCTCACAATATTATTCTGAGGGAACAAAGTTATCTTGAAACAACATTTTCTTGTAGCCTCCAATATATTCTTGTATCATCAAGATACTGTCTTACAACATCCAGATAAGTAGGGGTTACAGGAATAACTCAAAGATAGTTTTCTTATTTCTCAATGAAAACATACAATGTGACCTCTCATTAGAATTGTCTCAGTGAGACGGTTCTAATGAGGGGTCACAACATTCGATTTTATGGAAAAATATAGAAAATTATCCCTCAATTATACAGTTACCCCTACTTATCTGGTCAACTGCATCTTGTTCCCTCAAAATAATATCTCGAGACAGCAAGATAAACTACATCCCTTCTGAAGTTTCACAGAATATGGTTAGGCACATTTATTATGAAATGGCTTTATAAAAGTTCCGAAAGCAAAGAAACAATTGAAAATATCACAGGTTAGCTCTAATAGAATAAATATATTGTATATTGAGTATGAACAAACAAACAAAAAATACATCTCTGAAAACTTCAACAAAGAAAAATAATTCTGCAAAAAAATGAAAGAACATTTCAAATATCTGAATCACTGTCCGGAACACTTCTCAGAAGTAAAAGTAAAAAAAATTTGGACAGCTTTCTGTAAAAGTATCACAACAGTTGGACTTAGAGCTCTTTGATAAAAATGGGTATTTAATGATAACTGAGGGATAATTTTTTTATTTCTCATTGAAACCATACGTTGTGACCACTCATCTGAACTGTCTCGTCGAGACAGTTCAGATGAGGGGTCACAACCTATGTTTTTATGCAGAATTTATGTTTTAATGCAGAATTTACAAAAATTATTCCTGATTATCACCAAATACTCCCTCTTATCTTGAGCTCTGAGTTGGAGTGAGGCAGGATGTAATAAAAACCTGTCTTAACCCATCTCAGAAGGGCTACATCATCTGGGGAATTTCCAGGAAGTCATGGAAGTTCTTCCCCTTTGTAAAATTGGCAGAAAAGCATGGAGGTACATGCCTTAAGCTGTTTACATATGCCTCAATATACACACATTATTATAATGTGTCGAGCTTGCGTCGAGGGTGATCCGATGGTATGAGCTCATCTATGAGACGTGATACAGTACGCCAGATCAAGCTACTATTTTAATAATTGGTTTTTTATATATCTTAGGGAACAGCCAACCATTCATACTTGCCGTCGTTAATGCATCAACTTGGAATCGAAGCTGCGCAGCAGAGATATGTCGCTAGTCGTGAGACAAACGCTACTGGCTGAGCTATCGAGGCGCGCCATTTTTTACATGTTTGTTGAGGTTACGTTAGTAGTCCTGTTTCCCCATTTCTCTGGTTCTCGTTTCTACGATATACGTTAAAAAATGAAGCATCTGAAGCTGGAACTCGGACATAGCCTCGTTTTAAGGGATAGTGATACAGATTCAGAAAACGTTAGGTTGATACGGCATTCTGTATCAGATGGCCAGAAAACAGGCAGTTCAAAGGGTGTATCATTGATATTGTATATAATACATCTCAATCATCACTTGTCAGCCAAAGCCCATTTCACGGAGCTCTGAGAATACAAAGTCCCTATGTAAAAGCATATCGTTAATCCTCTGGTGGTGGTTTTGGCTTGCAGCTTCTCTGATGCACTGACAGCCTGTCTGGGTTAAAGGTGCGTCCACAGTTCTCGCAGGGAACCAGATTAGACATGGCGCTCTGGTAGGCAGCTTCGTTCATCGCATCTACGTCATAGCTTCCCTTAGCTGAAAAAAAAAGACACATACCGTTTATAAGGTAATTTTTGCCGTGTTCCATTTTTCGTTGTATTTAGCGGTCACTAAGAAATTGCGAATATTAAAATCGCGAATAATTTCCAGTTTCTTACAAAGTGTCTTCTGTAGACACAGTGTTCATATATATTTTGTTTCTGTTTGCTTCGGTAGTTGCTGGTATTTTTCACTTAAGCCAGTTCTTTCATTAACCTGCGGCGGCCCCAGCCGCAGGTAAATCCTGCGGCGGCCCCAGCCGCAGGTAAATGAACGAACTAAATCAAGTAAAAAAGAAATAGTTTTGCTTTTTGTGCATGTAGCTAACCGCGAAAATTTTTGTTTATTTTTTTTACCCTTAACTGCGAAAATTTGAACCCGCGAAAATTACCGTGTATACGGTATACAAGTATGGTGAAATTAGCCCAAAGAAAGAATTTTTGTAAATGGCTAAAGTAACTGTTATTGTTAGAAATGCACAATAAAGTGTTTACAAGAAGTTTATTTTATCCTAAATTTTTTCATTCTGTCAATTTATTAAGCCACAAAGTATTGTTATGCCCCAAAACTTCAAAGTTTAGGGACATACTGGTTTTGGCCTGTACATTATTCTATCTGTCAGACCATTCATCCCTTAAACTCCGCACAAAGTATTTTACTTCTAACAGGGCACATGTTCAATTAATTTCTTCAATCTAACAGACCAGGAAATCATGGAGAAATAAAAAAAATATCTCCGGCGGGGGCTGGGGGTGGGGGGAGGATTATAATAAATTATCCAGGTTGCATCATTGCATACAATCCTTCAGAAGCACTCTCCCAACATCCGATATGACTGAAATACTTTTGAAGAGGATATAAAATTACAAGTTATTTATCAATCTATCCAGCTTGCGACTTTGCCTAATCAAGTTTACCGTAATGTGCATATATATTGGGACACCTAAAAGTAATGAATTTTCCATTTGGAACAAATGGAAAATTTATTATTTTAGGTGTCCCAATACTTAAGCACATTAGTTTACCTCCTATAGTCCTAACTTCGGGTTTCTTCGGTTCAGGCCTGCGCTGATGCCCAGGTAGTCTGTTATTTTCTACATGCCATTTCTCTAGACACTGTGGCTCATGTATAGATATAGACTTGGAGCCAAATTCACGCCCACAGATGTAACATATTATGGTAGGTGGTCTTTTCATAGCAGGTGCCTGAAATTAAAAATAACATTATATGTCTGTTTATACAGGATATTTTTAAACTGTACCACTGAACTTCAGGAGCTTATTGTCCGTGTATAAAAGAATCGGTTAACTTGCAACATATTCAATGTAAGTCTAAATGCCTGAAAACTAGATATTTTTCGTGGCCTACTTACACAATTAGCATCACCAAATACCAATAAGATGCCCATTAACCAGTTTAAGCATGCCTGAACAAAGTGCAGGAAGAGCTATTGTACTACACCCAGCATCGGCATTGGCGTTGTTATGGTGGCGTTAGCAAAATGTTAGAAGTTTTACATTATAGTTTTTAAGATCTCGTAGTTTCTAAACCCTGTGATCAATTTGAATTATATTTAGCATGATGATGATATATTGGTCCAAAATTTTGATCAGCACCATCCCGACCCCTGGACATGACCTATAGGTCAAAATTTTATTTAATGTATTTTATTTTATATTTATATTTTCGGTTCACAAAAAGTAGGGGATATTAAGATATTAAAAATTGTGTAAATTAGAAAGCATATCAAATCCATCTGAAACGGCAAGTGTCACTCAGAAAAATATTCGATTAAACATTTTGCATTACAATTTTGATGATATATCCTGTCATGTGATCTGCGTGTAATTCGTTTTAGACAGGGGGTCGACACCCAATTTTCACACGAATCTGCTACAAAAACAGATCCTTTTCAGATTACAAAATTTACACAAAAACACTCGTTTTGATTCATTTAACAAGCTGAAAATTGCTTTTACGCGCTGTTGCATCAAAATAAAGAGTGCAAGCCATAAACGTGTGAATTTTTGGTGACTCGATATACCTGTACGATTTTTGTTTTCTGGTTTTCTTCCCAAAATGACCGTTTTGAAGAAGAAAAAAAATCTTTTAGCATACAAAACTTAAAAGTGCATTGAAAAGTTAGCCTAGTTGAAAAATTTGAATAATTTTTGTTCGAATTTACCACATTTTTGTCCTGACCCCCTGTCTGAAACTAACTGTATGCAGATCACGTGACAGGAAATATTGTCCAAACTGTCATGAAAAGTGTCTTAACGGATGTTTATCTTATCGATACTATGCGTTTCATATGATCACATTAGTTGTATATGCTACAATTTTTCATACCTGAATATCCCCTACTTTTTGTGAACCGTATATTTCATATTCAGTGTTTTCTTAGCGTGTGTATGGATTCAGTTGATACTTTAATAGATTTCTGTTAGATGCTGGTCCAGAGTTTTACACAGTACAAACCCCACCTCTCTCATTGACCTTCAGATCAAGGTCACATGCTGACAGAATATAGTTCCACACTGCCTAGATGGAAAGTTGTACCCAGACTGTTGATAGATACTGCTCCAGAGTTTTACATGGCAGCAGCATCACCTTCTTAATTGACTGTGAAGGTCAATATCACATTCAGGTTCAGGTTCAGGTTCAGGTTCACTAGTTCAGGTGAGTTATGCTGTCTATTGACAGCTCTTGTTGGTTTGAACTGTCTGCCATTTTGCCAACGATTTTCTGACACATGATCAGACACTGAAGGTGTATTCATACACCATGTTTTTCTACCATCTTTTCAAAGGGGAACAACTTCTGTGACTTCCTATTTGCTTCTCTGTCTGATGGAGACTTTCCAAAATCATTTTGATATCTAGTTGGTTTGAACTGTCTGCCATTTTGCCAACGATTTTGGACACATGACCAGACACTGAAGGTGTATTCATATACCATGTTTTTCTACCATCTTTTCAAAGGGGAACAACTTCTGTGACTTCCTATTTGCTTCTCTGTCTGATGGAGACTTCCCAAAATCATTTTGATATCTAGTTTTAAGGAAAGAAATTTGCTCCTGTTGGAGCAAAATCCTTTAAGAGTTGACCTTATAAGCTACCCTGTTGAAAAGGGGGACAAAAATGAATACAGTTGCTGATCACCTTAAACCAGTGTGTCCAAATGTTAGCATATAGGTACAGTATGGTGTACCAATATCCAGGCTATTTAAGGTAAATGGGTGAAAGGGGCAGCAACTTGGAGCAAATTCTTTCCTTTAGGAGTAGACCTCTATTTGGAGGGCTGTGTTGTCAAAGGAAGCAAACTGGAAGACACAAAATGTATATCTTTTCCAAAAATAAAAAGGTGCCAAAGATACATGGTCTACCTGGTACTCACTAAAATGCTGCTGATTATTTAAAGTTATGTTTCAACAGAGGATCGTAAAAAAAAATATTATGTTGTACATACCTTTGACTGTGAACTAAATCCTCCTGCCCCTCCCCCAGCAGAGTCTGCAGTGGCTCCATTTTTGGGTTTGCAGGATCTCTGATGAACAGGGAGTCTGTCAGGGGCAAACCTGCGGGCACAGTTGGGGCAGGGAATTAGTTGTGCTTTAGCATTCTCCCACGCAACTTCATTCATCTCCTCCCTGCAACAATATAAAATACCATCAAACTGTAAAAACTGGGACACCAATAATAATTACCGTAACTGTCCTAGAAATGGATCAATTTTGTTTTACAAGGTAATTATACTCTCCAAAGATGCAGACAAAATGTAAAATAGTGTAGACTCTAATCAGACTGCTTCTTTAAGAGCATTCAGATCTTGACCTTAATCAGCCCTGTCTGTCCCAATATTTAGAAGTTTTACAATACTGAACTTTTAGACAAGTTCTGAGCTTTTATAATAAAAATGAAGGCATGCAAGGGCTCTGAAATAAGACGGGCTCTGATGATAATTTTTCATATTTGACAAGCTAGCCCCAGTGAGTTAGGTTTATTAGGGCCAATGAAAGACACATATGCATTTATTGAATACCAAACAAAATTATATATATTCAGAATTACGCAGATTCTTTATAAATATGGCCCCTGGATCTTGCAGTGTCCAAAATGGTTAATTTGTGCCAATGCTTAAGTCAAATTGGTGCCCCTGCAGGTCTTTTCTTCATTTTTATTGTGGGGAAACAACTTTTACATATTTTTTTGCTTAAACTCCTGAAAAATGAAATTCTCCCATGCCATGGGCTTCTCTTGAGGAAAAGACTTTGCACCTAGGGAGCAAATCTTTCCTTCATGAGTTAACCTCATAGAGAAGGCAGGTAGAAATGACAAAGATCGATGCTTCCCCTGAATTTGTACCCATTTATCATCATGAAAACAGACAATACTCTGATCAGATGTACAGATGCACAGGCTGATCTGAGTCTTTATTGATCTTGTGCTATAACATGCTACATATCTGCAGTATCAAATTTTGGCAATTTACAGGGACCAGATATCGCAATTTAGCCCTTAAAGCTTCATTCACCAAAGCTGACATCTTCAAAATTTCAAAAATATTTCATCCTAGCTATATCATTGAGAATTCAAAGACTAGAGGGCAAAATTGCAGATCCAGATGAGGTGGCTCATTATGAGCCGCCTCATCCCTCATCAAGATCTTTGCTGTTTGAAAATCCAACTACTTTCATTTTTGATGTTTGAGTCTTATAACAGATATTGAGCTATGTTAATGTACAGAAAACTGAATGCATTGTCTCTTTTCATCTTGACTACCAAAAACAGCAAAATAAAGATGTCACCAAATCTAAGCATTTCATAGTATGTGACAGATGCCTTTTTTACATTTAATAGCTCATAAGAGAAATTTGAATATTTATGATATGTATTAGCCTTTCATTCATATGCAGTTTCAATCAGAAATTTAATCAAGAAATGATGTGGAACCTATATACCATTCAATAAAATCAATGTATTAAAGTAATGGTCTGTTTAGAAAATGAAATACAAAATGTTTTCAAATAGAGGAAATCAATAAAACTGTGATAAGTTTGTTTACTTCATAGCAACATATAAACAGCCAGATAGTACCGTAAAAATATGAAATACTGTGACACTTAAAATAATTACCGAAACTGCCCAAAAATTGGCACAGTTTGGTTTTTCATTGCAGGAATGCCTCTAAAAGATGTATATGAAGTGGCAAACAGTGCAGATCCTAATCAGACTGCTCCTACAGGAGTAGTCAGATCTGGGTGTGCATTGTTTGCACAAACCTATTCGTCCGAATATTTAGAATTTTAACAGTACATGCTCTGTCATTTACTAACTAATATCTATTGTCATGTAAATGTTAGACATAACATAAAATCCTAAGCATTTGGGAAAAAATATTCTCAGCAACCAATAAAGACCCAGATCAGACTGCTCTCCTGGTGCAGCTTGTGGATTGGTTCAATGTTCAATACAGCGATCAAGGGAGGGGGGAGGGGGGGGGGAATTCTGCTATTTTAATTTTTTGTGTCCCCCTCTTAATGGGAGTTAAAGGAGCAAATTCTTTTCTTTAAGCCTATAACCATCTAGGTTATGGAAGTTAATAGAAAGTCACTGAAGCTGTTTTCCTTTACAAAAATTAGTGGGAAAACAGGGTGGCCGGTGTAACACTTCACCTTAATACTATGTTCCAAGTAAAAGAAGGTTCATGTAAATAAAAATCTCATACCTTGTTACAGCACCAGTTGGTTTCTTTGGAGGTTTACGCCTCATTTCTTTTGGCAATTTGGAGTTTTCAACTTTCCATTTCTCTAAACACTGGGGTTCATGTATAGATATCGACTTGGAGCCAAATTCGCGGCCACAGATGTAGCATATCACAGTTTTAGGGCCTCTTTGAGGGGATATATCTCGTCCAGATTTAGAGTCAGTGTTTGTACCCCAACCAATAGTTGTCCCTGAGGTTCCGGCATCCTTAGACGTGGACCCATCTTTAGGTTTGCAAGCCCTCTGATGAACTGATAAGCGATCAGGTGCAAATGTACGACCACAGTTTTCACACGGGATCAGCTGAGATTGAGCACTTTTCCATGCCGCATCGTTCATTGCATCAACATCATACTTCCCGCCCCCTCCAACAGCTTCTGGCTTTCTAGGGACTGGCCTTCGTTGACCTTTTGGCAGTTTGTCATTTTCAACTTTCCATTTCTCTAAGCACTGAGGCTCATGTATAGCAACAGACTTGGTACCAAATTTTTGCCCGCATATATAGCACAGTACAAACTTTGGACCAGGTGGAACAATAGATTTCGGAGGGCTTTTATTTTCTGAAGTATATGTTTTTTCCCTAATGATCCCTGGTCCAATCACTGGCCCTGCATTTTCTACCTCTGCGGAGTCATTTTCCTTCCCTGGGGGTGGTTTTGTGCCCCCTTTACCAGTTCCCTTACAGGCCCTTTGATGAACTGACAACCGATCAGGGGCAAAAGTACGCCCACATTTATCACATGGTATAAGCTGCGATTGCGAGCTTTTCCAAGCCGCTTCGTTCATTGCATCCATATCATATTTACCGCCACTCGCAAGAGCCTGAGGCTTCTTTGGAACTGGTCGACGCAGTCCTTTTGGCAATTTGTCATTTTCAACTTTCCATTTTTCTAAGCACTGGGGCTCATGAATCGGCAGTGAGGCTGTTGTATATTTACGTCCACATATATAACACAGAACAAAACTTGTCCCTGGCGGTGCTTTGTGAGCTTTATCTGGTTTCATTTTCTCCTGCGATGACTTCCTTCTGAGCTGAGTCTGAGAAGATTCACTGTCTGTACCCACGGTTCTCAAGTCTTTTCTGGTACTCTGTTTTTCTAAAGCGACTGTGTTATTTTTCGTGACAACTTTTGGATTTGAAAGAACTGCTGTTTTAGGGCGTAGTTCTTCTTCGGATTCTGTCGTACTTAGACTGTCTTTAGATTTCGCTGAACCTTGTACTGAGCTGCCTGAAAGAGATTACCATAATATAAGATTATATTCGGACACCTTTTGAGATACTTGACCACCTGCACATGTGTTAAAGAAGTCTTTTTGTAGAAATTGAAGACAGTTGATTTGGTATGATCTGAGGGTTGACTGCAAATAGTAGAGACCCTGATCAGACTGCTCTTTTAAGAGCAAGAGCAGTCTGTTTCTGGGTCTATACTTTTGATCTGCATTTGTCCAAACATTTTGGACACGTATGGTAAATCAAAGTATCAGCAGGCCTAAGTGTGCCTTAGGATCTGTGACCCTGCAAAATCTTGGAAAATCCAATGCCAACTGTGCATTTTGATCAAAGACAGCCCTGTTCATTCAAACAGTGACTTCGGGATTATCCGGGAATCTAAATAGTGAAAAGTGATTTGTGGATGTTCGGACTTTTCTGGATATGACTTGGTTGTACTGGTCCTAACCCTTTTCCTGGGACTTGGCATACACTTACTGTACCATTTATAACCAACTATATGATGCAATTTTGTATCCAGTTAAAAAGGAGGAAGGAGGAGGGTTTGTGTGTGCAGGGGGATGGGTAGTGTGAGTGTGTGTGTGTGTGGGGGGGGGGGGGGGGGGGGGGGGGGGGGAGAGAGAGAGGGTACGACATGCAGAGCTTAAAAAATTGATCTGTTTGCTTGTTTGTTTAGGAAACAGATCAGCTCTAGCAGTGAATTGTTGAGTAATAATTCACTGTTTGGAGTCAGTTGTAACTAGATCATATCACGAAGAAATAGATCAGCTCTAGCAGTGAATTGTTGAGTAATAATTCACTGTTTGGAGGTCAGTTGTAACTAGATCATATCACAAGCGCTGAGCCCGAGTATATATCTACTTACAACTGACTGACTTGTTAAAATTTTACAACAACTTTATTTTTGGTTCTCACCTTCTTCAGACATAGTTGTTGTTGCTTGAAGTAATTTTAATTACGCCAAAATGACGCTTACATCCCAGGAAGTGAAGTCACAAGCGCCAAAAAGATGCTGACATTATTGAATGTTAACATGCATGTAAAAGCTTACTGATTAGGGGCACTTATAAAAGATTAACAACAGCAATTTTAAAGAAAAATCAACCAAAATAACCCCAAAAAACTGGAACACTCAAAATATTCTATGTTGTACATGTAATTCTTGTAACACTGAACAGTAGCCTAAGATTCACACCGGGTAGGCAGCAAACGAAAACGCTCATGCAATCGACGGACGCGGATCAAAAACCGTTAGAAACAGCGTTTTCGATTGCAAATTGGTGACAATTTGCAATAGAAAACGCTGTTTCTAACGTTTTTAGATCCACCTTAATCGATTGTTAAGAGCGTTTTCGATTGCCGCCTACCTGGTGTGAGATTGAAAGGCTGGAATTGAAACACTGTCAATAATTAGTGCTACTATTCAGTGATGTGCTAAAATATTGCTGGCCAAAGCATGACCGGCATTATAGACCCTGATTAGACAACCCAGTTGGGTGACTTTAGGGGTCGTTAAGAGGAGAGAATAACTGAGCCGCGACACGACAAAAACGACAATGTGGGTGTGCGGCCAGCGCAGACTCAGATCAGCCTGGGCATCCGCCTGGTCCGCTCAGACTTTTTGCTAAGCGCTTAAATGGTAGCTAAGGGTCTCAGCTACCTCCATGCGGACAGCGAAGACTCTGATCAGACTGGGCGGATGCCCAGACTGGGTGGATGTCTGCTCTGGGCGCACAACCACATTGTTGGTTTTGTCGTGTCGCGGCCTAAATTATTTAATATTCAGTAGCATGACCTTTGACTGGGTAGTCTTTTCATTGGCAGAGCATATTTACAATAACCATCTCTCTTTTAGCATAGTATAAAGTACTGGATCATTAATTTATTGACTTTAAAGTTTATATTTACTTATATCGACAATTCTGTATATAAAATTCAACTGAATAGATAAGAGTTTAAAGTATCTTAAGCTGAAGCCATACTTTCTTTTAAGATACACAAATAGTAACCAACCTAATGTCTGAGGCAATTTTTGGGGACAAACATATTTGGAGCTTGTTGTTGCTGTTTTATTATCATTATTTATTTACTTAGTTATTCAAAAAAACATTATTTTGATATTAAATACATGCAGATAAAAAAAATACAACAGTATATTTTTCTCTTATTTTCACTAAAAAAATATCTCCTTTTCAAAAACATGGCGGAAAATACAGGTGTATCTATTTACCTTTAGGTACTATTTTTTAGGGTAATTTCAAAATTATATTGTGCTAAATTTAATTTGCATAATAAGGTATTTCACTTTGTGACTACACCCAAAACTAACTTCAGAAAAAATCTTGTGCAGTAATCAGTAAAGACATTTAATATAATCTTATAAAAGCTTGCATTTTCTGCATTTTATATTGAATTAAAGTAACAAAATTGTGAAATTGTTAATGCATAAAATAAGGCCTAACAGAATCTTCCCCTTTGATTTTTTCTTTCTCATTCTCATTTCTATTTCGATATCTTTACACTACAAATCGTGAGTAAAAATTCATTAAAAAACCATGCTCTTGGATTTAAGAACACTAAATCTCTATGGCCATAATTAATACAGATATTAGTTTGTACGTAGTATTTAATATTTCATTTGATTATATGGAAACAAAAAAAAATATCATACCATTCATTTCAAATCCTTATGCCAGTATACTAGTTTGTTAAAGACTCTAAACAAATGTAGTAATGTATATAAGGCAATAGTACAAGACATGTTTGTTTGCTCATGCCCGAAAATAAAATCTTCAGATAAAATCTTATGAATGTAAGTACAATGCTGATAGATTGATTGATAAAATCATACAGAAGCATTCATATGAATATCTTTGGAAGGAAAGGTGAATTTTCCTACCTTCCTAAATTTTAAATTCCAGATTTGGATAGGGAAGACCAATGGTTTACTACATATAGCCTTAATTTCAGTTAAAACAGGTGACAAAAGTATCAGATAACTGATTATTGATTGTTAATTCATTTAGTAATACCCAGCTACGACTGACACGAGGGAATAAAATATTTTTGCTCATGACTGAATTGTTCTTTATAAGTACATGTGGCATGTGTGCTCAGCGAAGACTCAGATCAGCCTGGGCGTTTGCTGTGCACTTAAAGTCATAGCTTAGGGTCTAAGCTACTGCCATGCTGACAGCAAAGACTCTGATTAGACTGGGCAGATGCCCAGGCTGTTCTGAGTCTTCCCTGGGCACACATGCCACTTTGTTGGTTTTGTCATGTGGCTCATCTACTCTTTTTATTTGGCTATAAGATTGTTGTAACATTTTCCATTCCATAATTACCACAAATATGTACCAGTCTTATGTACCTCAGCCATGACTGAACTGCCATTGAAAATCAAGGACTAATTTAAACAGACTGATATAGATCATATCATGACTTGTGAGGGGCAGCTCTGTTTCCACTTAAATGGGCAATGATGCTAACCTGGCTTGCAGGACCTCTGATGAACTGCTAGTCTGTCAGGAGCAAATGTCCTTCCACAGTTGTCACAAGGGATTAATTGGCCCTGAGCACTCTGCCAAGCTGCTTCATTAAACCTCTGGATATCGTTATTAGCACCATTTCCTACTGAGGGTAGAAACTCTGGTTTTACTGGTGGTTTACGTCTCTGGCCTTTAGGCAGCTGGTCATTTTCTTGGTGCCATTTCTTCAAGCATTGTGGTTCATGAATAGTAACAGACTGGGACCCGAATTCTCGCCCACAAATATAACAGACCACAGTTTTTCTTCTTCCTCCAGGAGTAGGCATTCTGAAAAAGACAATTTTGAGATAATCAGAAACAACTTTGTGGAATAATTCATTTTGCTTCCCTGGGTGACAAAATCCTTCCAAAATTGGGGTCTACTCCTAAAAGAAAGAATTTTGCTACTATGGGAGCAAAATAATGATCCTTTCATTTAAGAGTTGACCTCTACTAAGAAGGGAGGCAAAACAGAAAATGAAAAAAAAATAAATAAATAAATAAATAATAAAAAAAAAATGAAAATATAAACCAGGAGCTGTGCAGAAATGTACAAGTAACCTGTACATCAATACAAAACATAACATACCGTAATGGCCCTTAAATTTCGGACACACACAAGTCAGATAATTATTGTTAAAAAAATCATAGAGAGTGGATTTTTACACACGTAAATGCAACCAAATGATGCTTAGTGAATGGCAAACATTGTAGACCCTGATCAAACTGCTCCTTCAGGAGCAGTTTGATTTGGGTCCACAATGTTTGCTCAGACCTGTCTGTCCGAATATTTAGGGTCATTACGGTAATGCACTTCTAAGATGACATGCATGGACGTGCAAGATGAGTTAGCAATGTTGAGAAATAAATTGCATCCAATCTTCTCCAGTCTGTGCCTTATCCCATTCTTATTTCATCAGGTATCTAGATCAGACAGAAACAACTGAAATACTGTTTATTGGTCCTATAGCTGCCACAAAACCTTGTAGACAACAGTTGTAAGCATTTGTAATCTGCAAGTCCACTGACTGATTGCGCGAGCTGACTAGAAGAAAAAAAAATGTTTAACAATAGCACTAAAATAGAAAATGGAAAAAAAAAAAAAACAAAAAAAACAACTGAATCTACAATCTACAGTCTTGCAAATATTTAGGCACCTCAAATATAAAAAAAATTCTGTCTGTATTAATTGGATATTTCAAACTTGTCTTATCAGTGCACTGGCTGTTTCAAAAAGAAGTTGGCAAACAAGCACTGATCCCAATCAGCATGCTTCTGTGAATTAGCTGATCTGTGTCTGAACTGTTTGGTAAGGCAGATAAGCTCTGAATATGGCAAATAGGATAGTAGGTGACATTAAAAGTTCAAATTACTATTTTTGAAATAGATACACCCGATCTTCATTCATCCAGATAGATCTGAGTTTACTGCATCATTGATCTTTTTCATGATTTTCTTAAGACTATGTGATTTGTCTAGTGATACTTTATTACTAAATATTACCTGTATTATCTTAATCCTTTAGAAAGAAGAGTTTAACCTGCTGAATGATGACACCAAGTCATATATCACAGTGACTTGTGGGTTATATTATGTCAATCTATGTAACAATAAAGAAGCTCAAAAACTAAATCAATAAAGAGTAAATAAATTGCAAGTTGCCAAGATATTCAATTCTGAATATTTAATCAATGGCAGATCCATTTTATAAATGCAGGGCATACCTAAAACAGTATATTATCACCTGTCTTGTATGATTGAAACTAAAATGCAGTTAAATGTTGAAGTTTATGGGGCAAAACTCAGTATGCTGTAACTGCCACTTGATTGATCATTAATTTAAGTGTTAATAACAATAAGTAATAATACTTCCGGCACATAAATTATATACGTGTTATATAGTTTTCTTTACAAAAAATCGATCTGATACAATTCAGACATGTGACAGGGACAAAAAAATCTCAATTTAAGTAGGTTAAGTGGGATGGCATTGTCGAACTGTTCATATAAAATATGTTAATAAAAGGGCTGTCATAGTACACATTCTGCAGGGGCTGGCCTTCTGCAGGTGCCCCCCAAAAAGGATCAGATCATTTATGGATGTATAGTGTGCAGACTGTTACACTTAGCAACCAGTGTTTGTCTCAAGAAGTCTTAACTTCAAAAGTACCTTAGTCAGTTAATTAATTGACAGTGTTGATGTGCACAGCCATTTTTAAACACTTCGGTCCACATGGCAACGATTCAGACGATGGTGCTGGGGTAATGGGAGCCTATTCGGCGACTTCCGCGCGAGATATTGGTCATGAATAATTGCTCTGATAGATGATCAAGTCATGCAGTTCTTTGGAAGCTGTCATTATGGTTAATTAATCATTTTTCATGGAACTTTGCATGACAGTTGTTTACATTAGAAACCGGAAGTAACTCTTCAAGTGGAGATAAATAATGGAATGCGGATATGGCGCGGCCGTCGTCCGCTCGTCCATCGTCGTCTAAAGCTTCTTCTTCGAGACTTACCAATCCATCAACCCCGACACCACGTCCAAAAGACTTTATTCTAACGGAGAAACTTGGAAGTGGTACTTATGCGACCGTCTTTAAAGCTTACAGAAAGGTGAAATCACGAAGTCATTAGTTTTCGTGGCAATTTCGAAACGTCAAAATCACATGAAATTGTGTCACACTGCATATAAGTAGTAGATCAGATATAGTAACATGCTTATGACGTAATCTTATTACTGTTGTATCTGTATATAATTTTAGACCCCTCTGTATGCAGGGATTATTCTGGCCCAAGATTTTTGTGAGATAAAAAATCCCATTAGGTCAAAATTTATGAGAAATTTTCAAATCTGATGAGATTTTTTCTCTCGCTGGGTCAAAGTTAGTGAGAAAATTTCAGTTCCTGTTGATTCTTTTCATTGCATGAAATACAAATCATAATGGTTAATATAAAGAAATAGGTTTTGTTTTTCTTTATTTCCAACAATTTATTAAGGAAAATAATTTCATTAAAATGATCAAATATCAACTTTCAAACAGTTTATCTCATACCGTATAACCGTAATGATCCCAAGTTTTTTGACAGATATGTCTGGGCAAGCAGTGCAGACCCAGACCAGACTGCTCCTAGATCAGGGTCTTCACTGTTTGCCATTCCACCTGCATCTTTTGTAGGCATTACTATATGGTAGGTAGAACCCCAAGTCTTTGTTTGAACTTTAGGCTTACAGCAATTTTTTTTGGCTGTCAAAAAATTTAGGAACATTACAGTAATTAACCCTTGTCATGCTCAACCTGGATATGCCCCATCTTTGCAAACAGTGCAGATTGAGATCAGATGGCTTCTGAAGAAGCTATCTGATCTGGATCTTCACTCTTTGTCATTCAGTTTCTGAAACTGTAAGAATAAATTACATCAAGAAATCTGACTGGTTGATAATCAGAAATGTGATTTGACAGGGGCCTTGCTGTTAATATTTTCGTCGCCCCCCGCCGCCCCCCCCCCCCCCCCCCCGGCCCCGGGTTTTCGGCTTGTTTATCCACTTTCTCGGTCGCAGAGTCTTGGACGGCAGATAATGGGGTCGCCGAGGTCTCTACAGTGGAGCAAAACTATCTCAAAATGCCCTCTCGGCTCGTTTGGGCCGATATCAGTTTTCTTTTCTTCGTTTCTGCCTTTGAAGACTCCATTTTGCAATGAACTACAAAAGCGCTTGCAAAATATCAAACACTGATAGCAGATTTTCGCAAGAAGTTATGCAGTGACATAGACGATCCTGGTTACCCGCATATGTAATGCAAGTCGTTTGGCGCCAAACATTTCCGGAAACCAAAGCCTACAAAACAATCCGAATGTACCGAAATGGTCCGCATGTGCGAATACAGAAAAATACGGTGCGAATTGAAAGAATTTCTCGGTGCGATTTTTTTTCTCAATCAGCAAACTTTTTTGCGATTTCGTGTAAAAAAATGCGAGAATATCGCGAAATCGCGCCAGAAAATGATCCCTGTGTATGTTATTGTAAACGTGAGAAATCTCCCTTGTCCCACTTTCATTTTCAGTTCTATTTTTAGATTTAATGCTGCTGGAGATCTACTTGATCAGTTTTTTCTTTCATTTGCAACTGCCAGAAGCAAGACATAGGTATTCAAATACTTTCCAGTAGTATTGGTAGCACGGAGGCGTAGCACTGTTGGTAGTACGACTGACTCAAGAGCCAGAGGTTCCCGGTTCCATACTGTTACGGACCACTTACTTGTTTCTACTTTTGCTGATTCAAGAAGGGCAGTTGTCAATTAACTGGCAAAAGTATGTGCTTTTAGTACTAGTTAACTAAGGAAGTCTAAGCCTGACCAGGAATAGTGAGGTTAGGTTAACTGACCATCCTGACATGACCTTAGCTGTTTACCGAAATTACCATGGACATAAAGCAACAAAATAACGGGTCCTACTAAAGACAGAAAAGGACTTTTGCCACCGAAAAGGACCGAAAAGAACTTTCGGGCACCGAAAAGGACTTTTTGAATGCCATTTTATGCTACTAACACGTCTGAAAAATATAAAGGGTAAAATATTTTATTTCTAAACATAATTTTCCAGAACATTAAGTGAAAATGCCCTTTTCTGTGCCCGAAATTCGGCATTTACGATGTCCTTTTCGGTACATGGCATCTCTTCACTGACCAGAGATCACCAGAAGTGGAGACCTTTTCGGTGCTGTAATATTTTTGTGAAACTCAAGGATGAAGATATTCAAGCGCTGATTAATATCATGATAATATTAAAATTTCTAAAACATATGGTTTATATGGCATTTAACGGCAAATAAAAGTCCTTTTCGGTGCCCGAAAGTTCTTTTCGGTCCTTTTCGGTGGCAAAAGTCCTTTTCTATCTTTAGTTGGACCGCAAAATAACAACAACAGTAGTATTGGTGCCATAAACTTAGTGTCAAGTTTCTGGTTTAGCTTTGTTTTGTACCTGCAGGTAGGCCAGGCAATGCATTCCACGAAATTTTTATTGGTATCTTGCTTTCAGAGAGCCTTACATTTTTTGTCCCTTTTATTTGACTCTGATTCAGTCACATTTCATCAGTTATGTCAAAGGACTATTCTGTGGTGGTAGAAAAATGGAATAAGTCCTCAGCTGTATATAGGCTGAGAAATACTATGAAACCACTGCATGCCAACCCGAAGGTTTTTGTTTTTGTTTTTTTTTGTTAATAAATTCTAAATTTAGCACCATACACAACAACATAATGGTCAAATATGGGCAAGTTGTAATACTAAGATAGCTCTAGATAGATAGAACAGCCAACCATTTAACATTTAGCCATTTATCTCATACTTTGCAGTACTATATAATTGCATTTACCCATAGTTAAAACTGTGTTGGTAGTCCTAAGTCATGAGACAAATATTCCTATTGCAGAAGCTATTGGGGCACCGTATGTCTCATGACACTCATGGAAGGCACCTACCACTTGTTCCAGGTTGGGTTGCTGCTCATAGCTGTAGTGAAAATGCAACACTTTGTAGCTCTGCATATACTGATGCACATTCATCACCTCTGATTGTCAGTACCTTTTTATTAAGACTTGATGCACCAGTCCTTTGCAAAACCTGGCTACCCCTCCCCCCTCCCCCCATCCCCCTGTTCTGAGGAACTTCCAGAGATAGCATGGCTTTAGTAATGTAAAAATATAGCAAGATTAGTGATAGCAGTCCCAAAAGTGTGGCAAGGTAGACCCCAAGGACAGGACTTTCAATAGAAAGATATCTAACCATTTTCTACTGAAGTACAGGCGATAAGGGTGTCACATGACATCAGCTGAAATAGACTCTCCTTGGAGAAATTCCTGGACAGCCAATGAAAAAACATAATACTTCAAGTGTTCTCTGTCCTCTATATGGAAACTCTATACACTTGACAGGCTAATACACAGTTCCAAGCCACACCCATAATGTCACTCAAAGTCATCTGGTAGCTTATACGTGGCCTATGCATCGACAGCTTAAGCATGTGGCATAGCCTCACAAACAATCGCTTGTGTTCAGTGTCCCACATAGGTCCGTGATTTTATCTTACAATTAATGGAGGGGTCAATACCTTTTTAAAGTAAGTGTGGTTTTCAGAACTCTGAATTCTGATGCAGAAATGGATTAGATTTGAATACTGATGCTAATGTCTACCGTATATGAGCAGCGACACAAGAAAACCAACAAAGTGGCTGTTCGCCAAGTGAAGACTCAGATCAGCCTGGGCATCTGCAGAGTCTTATCAGACACTTTGCTAAGCACTTAAAGGACAAATAAGGGTCTAAGCTACCTTCATGCGAAGAGCGAAGACTCAGATCAGCCTTGGCATCTGCAGAATCTGAGCAGACACTTCGCTAAGCATTTAAAGAATAGCTTAGTGTTTTAGCTACCTTCATGCGGACAGGCTGGGGGATGCCCAGGCTGATCTGAGTCTGCGCTGGGCACACAACCACTTTGCTGGTTTTGTCATGTTGCGGCTCATTTTTAGCTCACCTGAGCCGAAGGCTCAGAGGTGAGCTTATAGGATGGGAGTCGAGCCGTCGTCCGTCCGTCCGTGGGTGCGTGGGTGGGTGCGTGGGTGCGTCAACACTTTCAAACATAAATATCTCAGAGACCAGTGGGCCGATCGCAATCAAATTTTATCTGAAGCATCATTTGGGTGGGGGAAAGGCTGCATTAGGTTTTGGTGCCGATCAGCTCAGAACTCTGGTTTCCATGGCAACGGATAGCCCCCATAGGGTTATAATGGGGAAAACGGCGTCATCACGTTTTCTCGACTGTTTTTGATTAGATCCTTATCATACTTGCAGGTAATGATGACATACACAAGAGCTTGGATGAGTTAGAAATTTGGCCGGATTCGAGCACAGACTACGGAGTTAGTTGCCCTTGAGCGTTTGAAAAAAATCCCATAGGGTTATAATGGGGAAAATGGCCTCATCACGTTTTCCCGACTGTATTTGATTAGATCCTTATCATACTTGCAGGTAATGATGACATACATAAGAGCTTGGATGAGTTCGAAATTTGGCCGGATTCGAGCACAGACTACAGAGTTAGCTGCCCTTGAGAGTTTGAAAAAAATCCCATAGTGTTATAATGGAGAAAACAACGTCATCACATATTTTTAGAAAAACTTTGTCATCGCTCTATTGCCTACATTTCTCAACGGATTTTAAAATAACTTCACACAAATGTAGGGCATGACAATATCTCGAGCAAGTTCGACTTTCAGGATGCTGCGCCCAAGGTCAAGGTCACTGTGGCTATTTTTAGAAAAACTTTGTCAGCGCTCTAGCACCTACATTTCTCAGCGGATTTTAAAATAACTTCATACAAATGTAGGGCGTGACAATATCTCGAGCAAGTTCGACTTTCAGGATGCTGCGCCCAAGGTCAAGGTCACTGTGGCTATTTTTAGAAAAACTTTGTCAGCGCTCTAGCACCTACATTTCTCAGCAGATTTTAAAATAACTTCACACAAATGTAGGGCATGACAATATCTCGAGCAAGTTTGACTTTCAGGGTGCTGCACCCAAGGTCAAGGTCACTGTGGCTATTTTTAGAAAAACTTGGTCATCGCTCTAGCGCCTACATTTCTCAATGGATTTTAAATAAACTTCACACAAATGTAGGGCATGACAATATCTCGAACAAGTTTGACTTCCAGGGTGCTGCGCCCAAGGTCAAGGTCACTGTGGCTATTTTTAGAAAAACTTTGTCAGCGCTCTAGCACCTACATTTTTTCAATGGACTTTAAAATAAATTCACACAAATGTAGGGCATGACAATATCTCGAGCAAGTTTGACTTTCAGGGTGCTGCACCCAAGGTCAAGGTCACTGTGGCTATTTTTAGAAAAACTTGGTCATCGCTCTAGCGCCTACATTTCTCAATGGATTTTAAATAAACTTCACACAAATGTAGGGCATGACAATATCTCGAACAAGTTTGACTTCCAGGGTGCTGCGCCCAAGGTCAAGGTCACTGTGGCTATTTTTAGAAAAACTTTGTCAGCGCTCTAGCACCTACATTTTTTCAATGGACTTTAAAATAAATTCACACAAATGTAGGGCATGACAATATCTCGAGCAAGTTCGACTTTCAGGGTGCTGTGCCCAAGGTCAAGGTCACTCAGGCTATTTTTAGAAAAACTTTGTTATCGCCCGAGCACCTTCATTTCTCCATGGATTTTGAAATAACTTGACACAAATGTAGGGTATGACAATATCTCAAGCAAGTTCGACTTTCAGGATGCTGTGCCCAAGGTCAAGGTCACTGTGGCTATTTTTAGAAAAACTTTGTCAGCTCTCTAGCACCTACATTTCTCAACGGATTTTGAAATAAATTCACACAAATGTAGGGCATGACAATATCTCGAGCAAGTTTGACTTTCAGGGTGCTGCAATCAAGGTTTTTGATTAGATCCTTATCATACTTGCAGGTAATGATGACATACATAAGAGCTTGGATGAGTTCGAAATTTGGCCGGATTCGAGCACAGACTATGGAGTTAGCTGCCCTTGAGCGTTTGAAAAAAATCCCATAGTCTTATAATGGAGAAAACAACGTCATCACATTTTCATTTTTCATCGGATCCTCTTCATACTTGCAGGTAATGAGGATATGCATAAAAGCTTGGATTAGTTAGCACTTCGGCTAGATCTCACTACTGACTATGGAGTACCTGCACTGAGCATCCAAAAAATCAATGTCGCCACTTTTTCTTGGTTTCTACTTATCTGATCCTTTTCAAACTTGCAGGTAATGAGGAAATGCATAATATCTTAAACAAGTTCAAATTTTCGCCAGATCAGGCCAACCGCTACGAAGTTAGCTGCCCGTGACAGCTCTGTCTATTGTGCTCTTGATCAGATACTTTTTAAACTTGCATATATTAAATGAGGGCATACATAATGTTTTGGATGAGTTTAATTTTCAGCCTGATTGGACCACTGACTGTGGAGTTAGCTGCCCTTGAGCATCTTAAATATCCCTATAGGTTTACAATGTCTCTCAGGTGAGCAATTGTTGCCCTTTGGGCTACTTGTTTTTTAGATGTAATGGAGGATTCAAATTCTTTCTCATCCCCCACTGTCTTGCTTGGATACCATAAGTGGCCCTTTGGCCGATGACCAAACTCTAAACTCAAAACCTGCCTCACACATGTTATAGTTTATAGTGAATAGAGAACTCCAGGTAAGAGTGGGTATTGAGGATAATTTAAAGGTAAATTTTCTTATTTCTCAAGAAAACATATGTTGTGACCCCTCATTAGAACTGTCTCGATGAGACAGTTCTAATAAACGGTCACAACATATGCTTTTATGGAAGAATAAGGAAAATTATCCCTAACTTATCCCTGTTATCCGTACTGGCACTGAATATATTACAGAACGGTCCACGAGCAGTAGCTGCAATAAAATGTGTATTGAAGAGCAGTTTGAACAAGGCGTCAACAGAAAATTTACTGACTGAGATAGAGCTGCTGAAGAAACTTCATCATGAAAATATTGTGGAGCTCAAAGATTTTCAGGTATGCTTATAGTCCAGAACCCTTAATTAAAGAGCATATTTGATGATAATTTTGGAATAAGTTTTCTTATTCCGTATCTGAAAACAAATGTTGAGAAGGCAGCACAAATGAGGCTACAACATATGTTTTTATGCAGATAAAAGGCAGATTGGTATACTTTATTAGAGAAAGCAATTGTCATTTTCATTTTTGTTTCCCTTCTCGAGGTAAACTCTGAATTTGCTCTCATTGGAGGTTCTTACTAGATAGGTATTCAATACCTAATGCAATACAGAATTACTGTATTGCAGTATATTGCAATACCTGTTGTTGGCATCAAGCTAGAGATCAGAATGAAGGAGAAGTTTTCCTAATTTTTGGCCCATCTTTAATACTTGCTAAACTTCTCCTTCAGCTCACAAAAGGGAGAAGTTTGGTCCTGCTGGGAGACTATTTTTCCCTAGTCTCCCTCTAGCTTGATCCCTGACCTGTTGGCAGGTGATTATCAGTTCTATGTGGTAGTCATTTGTTCAAATATTAGTAAGATTTTTAGTTCTTTGAGATGGCAGTTTTCACGAATACATGTACATGTATAAGCAAAAATAAAACTTGCACAGTTATTAACTCTTAGCAGTAGTCCAGAGCATTACGCCCTTGTATAACATGATCTCTGTCCTCTACACTGAGCCATTACAGACTGAAGTGTGCTTTATAGCTAATATTCTCACTTTCAGCCTTCATCACTGGTAATAAATACAATAGTATACATGTAGTAAAAAATTCTAAGTAAAGACGCTAAAAAAAAGATCAAAAGAAAAAAACGGAAGAAAACCAAAATAAGGGAAATGATTACATCCTATATGTTTTCTCTATTTCTAGTGGGATGACAACTATATTTATCTCATCATGGAGTACTGCAGTGGTGGGGACATGTCTCACTTTATCAGGTGCAAGAGAATGTTACCAGAACACGTGGTCCGCAAGTTCTTACGTCAGATAGGTAAGATTGAACCTACAGGTCCAGAGAAGCCAATGTATGAAAATAAAGATGCTACGTTAATTTTTACAAACAATTTGTTAGTATGTTAAGGAATACCAATTGAGATACTGTGGTGAAGTCTTTTATGCTAAGGTAAGGCAAATAGCAAATATAAACTGTAGGTCTTCTTCTAAGTTAAAGAGGTACACCTCCACATTTCTCCAGCACCTGACTTATAAGTCAGAGGTCCTGGGTTCGATACCCGGTCTGGCCACATACTTTCGTGTCTCCTTCCGCTGATTCAAGAAGGGCAGTTGTCAGCTATTACTGGCGAAAGTATGTGCACTTAGTACTGGTTAACAGCTTAGGAGTCTAAGCCTGCCCAGGAATAGTGTGGTTAGGTTAACTGACCATCCTGACATGACCATAGTTGTTTACCATGGACGTAAAGCAGAAAATCAATCAATCAATCCACATTTCTCCACCACTTTACAAAGAGGAAAAATGTTTGTGACCTGGTTGCTTCCCAGGACAACACACACCTTATAAATGGGGATCTGTGTGTTAAGAAAAGATTTGATCATAGTGGAGCAAACTCTTTCCTGTAATGGTTGACCCCCATTGAAAAGGAAAGCAAAATAAAAATTGCAGAGTAGCTAACCCTGACAGTGCACCCATTTGCCTTGAATAGAAATGGCATGGGCATTGATCATATTGCAAGGCTACACAGATCTACATGACTCTATGCAGGTTGCAAATGGTATAAATTACCAGTATATCTGTAACTGTTTGTTATTTCCTGAGCACTAATACTTCATTTAAAGACATTTATTCTCCACTATGTAGAACTCACACTGGGTATATCAGTAGTACTACAGGTAATTTAGTGGCCCTGCTGTGTCATTACCTATGCAAGACTGGGGAATGGCTTTGATACAAATAACAGTAGAACTCACAGTGTGTAGGCAGCAACTTTTTGGCTTTGATAAATCGTTTTCTAACCAGCATACTAATCCAGATTTTCATTTCAAAGTAAATACTGCAAAGTTAAAACATAATTCTGAAGGCTGTGATATTCTACATGCTTACTTTACAAGACCATTTTAAATGCCCCCAGCATGGCCTGAGACAAAGTTGTCCCAAAATAAAGCATTAATTCTTGTCATTTCAGTATCCACATCTAGTTCTTGTCATTTCAGTATCCTCAATTTTTGTCATTTCAGTATCCACCACTCATTCTTGTCATTTCAGTATCCACAACCTATTCTTTTCATTATAGTGTCCATAACTCATTCTTGTCATTTCAGTATCCACAACTAATTATTGTCATTTCAGTATCGGCTATGAAGTACCTCCATGAACACAATGTAGCTCATATGGACTTAAAACCACAGAATATACTCTGTACATCAGCTGAAGTTCCTGTACTCAAGATAGCTGGTGAGTTTTAAAATCTTAGGATAATAATACTGTGTACATCAACTGAAGCTCCCTTTCTCCAAATAGCCGGTATTATTAAAATCACAGAATATAACAATCCATCATGAGTGTCCATGTAGGATAGGGAAATCTCCGAGGGGTCGGAATTTCAAGCCTCGTCCCTGGTTGAAATTCCTACCCCTCGGTCGAGATTTCCCTACCCTACATGGACTGGCTCATGAGGGATTATTTTTCTCCCACGTTTAGCGGATTTTAAACCTCATATTGGATATAGCTTCAAAACAGGAAATTTTTTAACCAGTGATCTGAAGTAAATTTTGAGCAGCCCAGTGTATTTATCAAGTCCCAAAAAGTGTGTAATTACAGTTTGCACCTTAAAAATAGACAGAAAACACAATATGTTGACTATTTTAATCTTCCAGCGGGCAAAACAAAATGCAGCTTAGCCTCTCACGTCACGCGCGTCAAGTTTGCTAGCGACGTTTCATAACCAGTTTAAGTGACGTCATTAAAATTCAGTGACGTCACAAACATATGACCGGTTATCAAACGTCATCGCAGATGCTTGCGTGTCCGTTTTGATCATTTAAGATAAGATATTTAGTCGAAAATTGAAAAAGTCTGGTTGCTAATATAAGAAAGATATTGCTAGGTGTAAGAGTTTCTTATATGAGCTGAGGGCCTATCTTATATATGCAAAGGTGGGAGAATATACTCTGTGTACCTCAGCTGAAGATAGCTGATGAGATTTAAAATCTTAGAATATACATAGCTCTCAAAATTGCTGGTAAGGTTATACCCTACGAATAAAGTACATGTATACACTGTTTATAAAGTGTATTTGAATGGTGGTTGTCACATGAACAAGATGGTCTCCATGCCCATGCGTGGAGATAAACTGATCCATGAACCAAGATGGCTACCTGGTCACATAATCACATTAGTTCAAAAGAGCTGTATCAATATATGTCGACTCAGGTGAGTGATTCAAAGCCTGATGACGTTCTTGTTATGAAGGGAACAACTTCTGTGACTTCCTGTTTGCTTTCCTGGATGACAAAGCTCTTCTGGAATGGAATCTTCTATTAAGGAAGGAAGCAAAATCTCTCCTTCAAGACTTGAATCACTGCGAGAAGGAAAGCAAAACTGAAAATGACAGAGTTGCATCCCCTGAAAAAGTATCCATTCTCCTGAAGGTGTCCCCATTTGTAGAGAATATGCAGTGCTACAGGGTAAAGAATGGTTTACATAATAATTAAGGGATAATTTGCCATATTTCACCATTTAAACATATGTTGTGACCCCTTATTAGAACCGTCTTGCCAAGACGGTTCTAATGAGAGGTCACAATGTAAGTTTTATTTGAAAGATAAAAAAAATCACATCACAATTATCCTGTAAAAACACACCTTATCTGGAGCTCTGGAAGATGGTACATGTGTATCATTGCACTGTTTCATTTCAGATTTTGGCTTTGCTAAGCACATGTTCCAGGGTGATAGATTTCATGCTTTAAGAGGTTCTCCATTATACATGGCACCAGAGATTATATGTAAAGGACAGTATGATGCTAGGGTGGATCTCTGGTCAATAGGTGTTATATTGTATGGTGAGTACTCAGTTTTGGTTGTGTTGAACTTATAATTGAGCCACATCATGTGAGTTCCAACAATTTGGCACTGGTGACAAGCAAAGGCTGAGATCAGACTGCACATAAATGCAGTCTGATCAGAGCCTTCACTTGTCACATCAACCATCTGTGGATAGAGCCAACAGTCAGGTCTCTAATTAAATGAGAAGAATTATCTGACTATCACATGACAAAATTGCCACATTGTTGGAAGTCACATGATGTGGCTCATGTTTTAGTTTTATGGATAAATCTCCAAGCTAAATCATTCTGACATGATCATTCACCATAAAACAAGATGTAGATGCCTTACTTTCACCAAAAATGCCACCATGTCTGGTTTTCAAGCTTGTTTCAGAATCTCCTTTTTCTTAAGCCTTAGACCTTTAAAACTCTTTCAGTGCATGCATCCGACAGCTGCAGGTCACCTGCTCCTAAATAAGGTCAGCCTCAGACCTTTGAAACTCCACCAGTGCATATATGCATAACCGTTCCAAGTCACTTGCTACAGTAGAAAAAGGTAAACATTTCCCGTAATCTAGTGGTCATAAGGGAGAAGAGCTGAAAGGCCCACTGTCTTTGGCGCAGGGTATGAAAGGCAGAGCCCATCACTCTCCTTTCACTGCCTCATCCTTCCCGGATCCAAGCATCCAAGCAAGGTACCAAAATTTACTTCTTGGTTGGCAGAGTTTTCCAGTTGGCAGCTGACTGAACCTGGATTCAAACTGTGACTTCCTTCGCAATAGTGGAGTGTTTATAGCCACTCAAACACAGTGCCTAGATCTCTGGTTTTTGAGTGCTGCCTTTCATTTCAGCTTCAGGTCTTTGAAATGCGCCCAAATGCTCTAGGAATTAGGTCACAGGGAAGTTTGTTCATCAAAAAGGACACAAGATCAAGTTTACAAGCTCAGCTCTGTATCATGGTCTCTATAAGCCCCAGTCTTTGAGTCTGCATCATGGCTTGCACTCAACTGATCCAGATCACCTGTCACCAAACTAGGTCACAGTGCCCTACTTGCCTGAAAATGGACATTATCAAAGTAAAGATATCTGCAGTAAAAATAGCATTTTTTGAATTGAAGATTGCTTATTGGCCTGGTATGATAGCTACTGCCATTTAGTCTCACAGTGGCTCAAATAATAGCAAACAAAGTAATCAGTCGCATACAAAACTTGACAAAATGGTGTGTTTTTACTTCAGTTATTCTAGATAATGTATTCTTTTCTTTTCACAGAATGCTTGTTTGGAAGAGCACCATATGCATCTAGAAGTTTTAAAGAGTTAGAAGAAAAAATTTGGGACCCAAAACCTATTGAGGTATTGTACTGTTGACGTGATAAGATAACAAGCTAGACAATTTGGCAGATCACTATTTTTGCAGAGTAAAGTAGCAAAGAACCAGTCTGTTTGCCTTGAAATTTCACAAATGTGCATTGTGGCACTTTATCTGTGAGCATGTCTCCACTATACATATATATAGGAGCGACGCAGATGAAATGAAAAATAATTTTAAAGTAAACATATTAACTGAATACAGTCTGAAGACTCTTGGATATCCATCACACTCATAAATGATGGTTAGCCATAACCCTTACACATTTCAGTTTGCCTCCCAAACTGCTGAAGATGTTAATTAGGATCTGTTTATGTTTCTGCCTTTGGGTTATTATAATACAAACACTCTGCTAAAAATATAAAAAATAGGCAGTTTTTGTAGTTATCTAAGGGAAGACATGATAGAAGCATAATGATAACACATCATTTCAAATCCACCCATTAAAGATGTCAATGGTTTTTCAGCTTCCATATGGTGTGAATGTCTCTGATAAATGTCGAGATCTTTTACTACGGTTGCTAACACGGGACCCTAACAAGAGAATAGCATTTGAGGATTTCTTCACCCACCCCTTCCTTGATCTCAAACATGCCCCATCTGATTCTAGTCTGCCAAAAGCAGTAAGTATACTGAATTACCTGCTAGGTGCCGGAACGCATTCTACACTTGTTTAAGCAAGAATTGAGATATGTAGGGTTCATAATTTCTTGAATTACCTAATGTGTTAAAATATTGTGACAACCAAAGCCAATAATTTTCCATTTGTCCCAAATGGAAAAATAATGGTTTCTAGGTGTCCCAATGGACAGTTAATGGTTTCTAGGTGTCCCCATCAATTTTCCAACTTTTCCCTTGTTGAAAATTAATGGTCTGTAGGTGTCCCAGATGGAAAATTAATGGTTTCTAGGTGTCCCAAATGGAAAATTAATGGTTTGTCGGTTTTAGATGTAAAAGCACATTATTGCAGCCTGCTGTTAATGCAAGGTGTACCTAAGATTATCCTTGGTTGGGTAGGAATGATGGTGATGGTGCAGTAAGATATGATAAATGCATGTGATTCTGACTGGCATTCATGTGATATTACTGCAATTACAAAGAAGAAAAAAGTTGTTTCTTTTGTTATCAAGCACAATTTCTGCTGATAAAATGAATATTTGTGTGTATGCAGAAAGTTTACCATGTAGGGTGCATTATAATCAATTTTTGAACTTCAGCTATTCAGAAGGCTAACAAGACCTGTCTGCATCAGGGAAGCTCGCCTGACAGAGCTTGCCCATCACATCAAAAAGTTCAGCCATAAGTCCATTTGTCTGCACAAATGGACTGTTTGGTTGAAGTTTTTAATGTGATTGACAAATTGCTGTCAGGCAAGTTTTCCTGTATGCTGACCTTGTTTAAATGACTGACCTTGTTTATCTAGTCTGTATAAAAGCACAGGAAAACTTGTACCCAGGTATTTGTGCCAGTGTTTCAGATTAATTAATTAAGTTATTTAAAGAGTTGTTTTTTGTTGATCAGATACAGTTGATACAAGACGCTGTTGCTGAAGATACTGCAGGAAAATATACGACGGCTGTGAAATTATATTGTGAAGCTGTGGAATACTTCATACCTGCCATTAAATGTAAGACCCAAGAATTTGAGCATATTTGAAAATTTTAAAGTGAATGTTTTCTCCATGCCTTTCTGCCATTTTTCCCAAGGGAGACAATTTTTGTGACTTCCTGTTTCCTTTCTTGGATGATAAAACCTTTACAAAAGGGGTTCAACTCTAAAAGGAAAGAATTTGCTCCTAGAAGAGCAAATTCTTTCCTTTTAGAGTTGGCCCCATTTGCTAGGAAGGTAGAAATATATGGGAGTTGCTTCCCATGAAAGTGTACATGCTCGCTTTAAAAAAATAAATTATGACATGAACAGAAATAGATGTAGAAGAATTGTCCTTACATGTTGTTGTGTTGTTGATTAAAGTCCACGGTAAACAGCTATGGTCATGGCGGGACGGTCAGTTAACCTAACCACACTATTCCTGGGCAGGCTTAGACCTCCTAAGCAGTAACCAGTACTAAGTGCACTTACTTTCACCAGTAACTGACAACTGTCCTTTTTGAATCAGCGAAAAGAGAAATGAAAGTAAGTGGCAGAACCGGGTATCGAACCTAGGACCTCTGGCTTATAAGTCAGACGCTCTACCAATTGCGCTACGCGGCCAGGCCCCCCTGAAAGAGTACCTTAAACAGATTTATAACCGATAGGATTATCTGTTTTACAAATTCCGATCAATAGCATAAAGTGCAACGATGCATTAGTGTACCTCTGTATTGTTCTGCCATTGTACATAGGGAAATTGCTTTTATAACTTCCTGTTTGCTTTTCGAAATAATAGAGTCTATCGGCCTAATTTTGTACAGTCGGGTAATTTCATACACCATGACGTTTTCCGCAGTAACTTGTTTCTCTCATGCATTTTCCTCCTGCATGGAACAACCGCTTGTAGTGTCATTATTTCCAATGGGTTCAGTGCTGGATTTCATGATTACATGCCTGTTTGTCAACTACATTTTGATTGGTCAGTTGGTATGGTACAGTGAATAGAACTGAATCCATTGTTTCCAAGACAATTTTAAGGGGCCATTCGCTAAGGATGGTGTTGAGTAGCATGACAACCCTTACTACATGTACTTGCTTTATCAGTGAACATTATTGTGAAATCTCACTCAAAAATTGTCATTGGGAAACAATAATAAGATTTTAATGCAAATAAAATGTCATGGTCATTTTCCTAAGTTACATAATTTGCCAAATATAACCTGTACGAAATTAGACTCCTTGAGAATAGCGTCATTTTGCATTGGAGGGTAAATTCGTGCAGAGGTGTAATTGGCAACTAGAACCTCTAATATGCAGTGTACATGTTGTGAGCACCCTTGAAATACTTTGAGAGGAAATCTATTTGCTTCTAGAGGAACAAAATCTTTCCTTTAAGATTTGACTGCCATTGAGATTTGAAAATGACAGAGTTTCTTCCCCTGAAAACTGACCCATTCAGGATATAATTGTGAAATAATTGTGAAAAATTCATGAACCCTTCTTCATTCTTCAAAGAATTTCTGTTGTCACTTTTTCAGATGAGAAAGATGAAAACAAAAAGAATCAGCTCAGGGCTAAGGTAATACATTGTCATAGTTTTTGGTATAAAAATATACGTGTGATATTAAATGTACATGTTTACAGTCAACATTATTATGTCCCCCCACCAAAGGTGAGGGGGACATATTGTTTTCAGTTCGGATCCCGGGCTTCGGCATGACAGTTTCTTGCATGCACGATATCTCTTGAACCAATGGATGGAATTTCACCAAACTTGCATGGGTACATCACTGGGACAAAATTAAGAGCTGATTAGGTTTTGGTGACCTTGATCTCATTTTCAAGGTCACTGGAGGACTTAGATGACAGCCTCTGGTACCCACTATATTTCCTGAACCAACAGATGGAATTTCACCAAACTGTCATGGATACATCATTGGGACAAGTTTAAGAGCTGATTAGATTTTGGTGACCTTGACCTCTATCTCTTGAACCAATGGATGGAATTTCACTAAACTTGCATGGGTACATCATTGGGACAAGATTAAAAGCTTTTTAAATTTTGGTGACCTTGATCTTTATTTTTAAAGTCACTGGAGGACTTAGATGACAGTCTCTGGTACCCACTATATTTCCTGAATCAACAGATGGAATTTCACCAAACTTGCATGGATACATCTTTGGGACAAGTTTAAGAGCTGGTTAGGTTTTGGTGACCGTGACCTCATTTTCAAGGTCACTGGAGGACTTAGATGACAATTTCTTGTACCCACTATATCTACTAAACCAATGTATGGAATTTCATCAAACTTGCATGGATACATCACTGGGACAAGTTTAAGAGCTGGTTAGGTTTTGGTGACCTTGATCTCATTTTCAAGGTTACTGGAGGACTTAGATGACAATTTCTTGTACCCACTATATCTCCTAAGCCAATGGATGGAATTTCACCAAACTTGCATGGATACATCTTTGGGACAAGTTTAAGAGCTGGTTAGGTTTTGGTGACCTTGACCTTATTTTCAGGGTCACTGGAGGACTTACATGACAATTTCTTGTACCCAACTATATCGCCTGAACCAATGGATGTAATTTCACCAAACTTGCATGGATACATCATTGGGACAAGTTTAAGAGCTGATTAAATTTTGGTGACCTTGACCTCATTTTCAAGGTCACTGGAGGACTTAGATGACTATTTCTGGTACCCTCTATATCTCCTGAACCAATGGATGGAATTTCACCAAACTTGCATGGATACATCATTGGGACAAGTTTAAGAGCTGATTAGATTTTGATGACCTTTACCTTATTTTTAAGGTCATAGTCATCTATGTAGGATATCTTTAGAACCAGTGGATGGATTTTCTTCAAACTTGCCTAGATATTTTACTTGTACAGGCTTTTAATTCATTAGAGGGGATGGGAAATGGGCTGGTGGGGGGACATCAGTTTTTCTCTGAAAACCTTTTTAGTTTCTTCTACAAAAAAGAATTTTTGCATAGTAGTATGCAAATGCAAATTTCCAGTGACAGTCAATCAGTGACATCACTTGAAGTTTGTTTAAGTAGGTCTTTCGAAAACAATATTTACACATGCCACTGACTTCCCATAGGTAAATCTTTTTGAGCAACTGGCTTCATACACAGATGAACAACAATTGATCATGTGACGTTGTCAAGCGACATCTAAGGTAAACAAACATCTTGATTGGTTGACGTAACATTCAATTGACGCCACACTATGGTGGCGGTTGTTTAACGTAATGGGCGAACATGTTGTTACTATCTTTTTTTTTTGACGCATATTTTGCATATTCTTCATTAAATTTCCATGAAAACAGCACAGGAAGGGTCTAAAATAAAGTGTAAATATAAAAATTAAAAATTTGATTTTTCAGCGTTCATCATGTGACGAAGCCAGTGGCTGTTGCTAAAATTTTACAAGAAAAGCTTCGCGCTTCATAGAATTTTAGCTCCACCCACTGGCTTCATCACATGATGAACGCTGAAAAATCAAATTTCAATTCTTACTTGAATGTTGTGGCTTCTGTATGAATCAAAATAACATAAGCTGCTAAATTGTTAGACATGGGTATTTTCTCCCACCAAAAGTGTGTAATCAGTCAAATATAATTTCACTTAAGATGTCTTTCTCTTCCAGAACAATTCCAATAATCTAGATCGGTCATGTGAGCAGATCTAGGTTGTAGGATTGTACCAGAGGGAAAACCCTATTTTACAACTGAATAGTAGTTGGCTTATCATAATAATTTTGCAAAGAGACAGGCTTTTTGCCCATTCTAGAAAAGCCCAAAATATTTATATCAGTCTTGCCAATTATGCTATCAGATGGGTTGTTAGCTTGCCTGAATGAATGTACAGGAAGAGCAATTGCATTACCCCTGGCATCAGTGTTAGCAAAATGTTAAAGTTTTATGTTACACGTTTTTTATGCGATGGGCAAGGCGCTGTCAGGCAAGCTATCCTGTATGGGGACAGGTATTGTTCATTTTCAAAACACAAAAGTCTAGATCCGTCATATAAGAAAAAGTCATGTCTTATAACCAATAAACAAAGTACTGTGGATTCAAGTTACGTATCATGGTTATTATAAGACTGTCAGGTGGGTAGAAATATAACCACTGTCAGATGTTCAGCTGTTTAGATTAGTGTCTAACAGTCAACCCTCCAGCCTTATGTAAAAGCAGGTTGATTTAAGGTAGGCAAAATCATTTCACCTGCAACATGACAAAACCAACAAAGTTGCATGTGCGCCAGCAAAGACTCAGATCAGCCTGGGCATCTGCCCAGTCTGATCAGAGTCTTTGCTGTCGGCATGGAGGTAGCTATGACCTAGGGCACAGCCAAGACTCTGATCAGACTGGGTATATTCCCACGCTGATCTGAGTCTTCGCTGGGCGCATATGCCACTGTTGGTTGTATCATGTCACGGCTCATTTGTCAGAGATGCTAAATATGTTCAGATGTGTAGAATTAATAAAGTATCTTCAAACAGCTCAAAGTCATCTCCATTCTAGTCTGCATTTCCTTTCCACAGGTAAAAGAATACATAGGAAGAGCAGAAGAACTAAAGTTACAACTAAAACCACATAGACATTCTGGTGCTCAAGTTGATGGGGTCATACAGAGGTCAGAGTCATCAGACAGTAGGTCAGAATTATGTAAGTACTTGTGAAACATCTGGGCCTAGTTGTTCAAAACTAAGGACGTCATTAGTTAACAGTTCGTTAAAATTTCAAAGGATAGTATCTCAAATACGCCAATGTTTTTTGTTGAAAAAATGTGAGAAGCTTTTGCATTGCAAAAGCTTCTCACATATTTTCAACAGAAAATATTAGTGTATTTGGCTATAAAGTTGCAAAGCACCTAATAAGTTGACCTCTTAACAAGCTTCTTAGGCTAACGATGCTTTGAACAACTGGGCCCTTGATTAAAGTTTTAAAAAAATCGTAAGTTACATAGATTACCATGATTGTTGGTATTTAAATTTATAATGTTAGCAAAGCAAAGACTAAAAATTAGTCTGTCTGATAATATTTTAATGTCGAAAATGTCAGCGAATTCGTAAGCCATCAGCAAAGAAATGACATGACTATATTTATGGTGCATCAGTCTTCACAAAACTCCTCCTGACATGGTGGTAAAAATTCATATGTCTGGTAAAAATCTCTAGAATTTTCCAGTACATATTAATCATTTTGACAGATCCAGTCATGTAAATTCTCACAGATTTTTTGTGTGTGTGAATCTGGTGTTTGGGCACACCTTGTTTTCTGCCGTTTTACAAAAAGGAGCAACTTTAGTTTAAACTTTGTTTATTTGTACAAATTTCTCACATACATACAAATACATTTCATGGACATAAACTATTCATACAAAAGGGATTCAGAAGAAAGTCACAATGACTTTTTTAAATCTGTCTCTCATAATTTACATTGCAAATCTCTGACCCATGATAAGCCGAAGTTACATATAACATTAGTCAGATAATTATCTACATTCACACTATACAAAAGAAAAAGAAAGAAAAAAAAAACATAGACAAGAAATTGAGTATGAACAGGAAAAAAAAAAGGAATATAAGAACGGAAACCTAAACTGTAAAGAGAAACATATGTTTAATAGCTGTGGTTGCCTCCATGGGGAAAGGAGAAGTATTTCATAAATTATCGTATGATATTTATGTAGTAAACACATATAGATTTGCAGTAGGCAACAACAAATACATTTTTTAGGCAAAAGGTAATTTAGTCAATATCATGAGAGCAACTTTAGTGACTTCTTGCTTTCTTTATGCACACTTATTATTTCCCTCAAAGAGACATTTGAGAAGCCCCTGTAGCTCAGTGGGCTGAGCACTGGCCTGCTGATGAAAAATTACAACTCACTGATATGACTGAAAAATTGCCACTCACTGATATGACTGAAAAATTACAACTCACTGATATGACTGAAAGATTACAACTCACTGATATGGCTGAAAAATTACCACTCACTGATATGACTGAAAAATTACAACTCACTGATATGACTGAAAAATTACAACTCACTGATATGGCTGAAAAATTGCCACTCACTGATATGACTGAAAAATTACAACTCACTGATATGACTGAAAAATTACAACTCACTGATATGACTGAAAAATTACAACTCACTGATATGACTGAAAAATTGCCACTCACTGATCTGACCAAAAAATTGCAAGTCGTCCAATGTGAAAATTAGGTAGCTGTCAATACTGCTTACTGAAGCATGAAACATATCATAATGGAAATGAATTTCAGGCACTAGAAAATTTAATTCCTGCAGCAGGTAACCTATGAAAATAAATGGAAAATGATCTGCAAATGCAGTGAGATAAAGTTATAATATAAGATATTGGATATATTATTTTTTTGCATTTTTAGCTCACCTGAGCCGAAGGCTCAGAGGTAAGCTTATAGGATGGGAGTCGAGCCGTCGTCCGTGGGTGCGTGGGTGGGTGCGTCAACACTTTCAAACATAAATATCTCAGAGACCAGTGGGCTGATCGCAATCAAATTTTATCTGAAGCATCATTTGGGTGGGGGAATGGCTGCATTAGGTTTTGGTGCCGATCAGCTCAGAACTCTGGTTTCCATGGCAACAGATAGCCCCCATAGGGTTATAATGGGGAAAATGGCGTCATCATGTTTTCTCGACTGGTTTTGATTAGATCCTTATCATACATGCAGATAATGATGACATACACAAGAGCTTGGATGAGTTCGAAATTTGGCCAGATTCGAGCACAGACTACGGAGTTAGCTGCCCTTGAGCGTTTGAAAAAAATCCTATGGGGTTATAATGGGGAAAATGGCGTCATCACGTTTTCTCAACTGTTTTTGCTTAGATCGTTATCATACTTGCAGGTAATGATGACATATGTAAGAGCTTGGATGACTTCGAAATTTAGCCGGATTCCAGCACAGACTACGGAGTTAGCTGCCCTTGAGCGTTTGAGTGTTATAATGGAGAAAACAACGTCATCACATATTTTTAGAAAAACTTTGTCATCGCTCTATTGCCTACATTTCTCAACAGATTTTAAAATAACTTCACACAAATGTAGGGCATGACAATATCTCGAGCAAGTTCGACTTTCAGGATGCTGCGCCCAAGGTCAAGGTCACTGTGGCTATTTTTAGAAAAACTTTGTCAGCGCTCTAGCACCTACATTTCTCAGCAGATTTTAAAATAACTTCACACAAATGTAGGGCATGACAATATCTCGAGCAAGTTCGACTTTCAGGATGCTGCGCCCAAGGTCAAGGTCACTTTGGCTATTTTTAGAATAACTTTGTCAGCGCTCTAGCACCTACATTTCTCGGCAGATTTTAGAATAATTCACACAAATGTAGGGCATGACAATATCTCAAGCAAGTTTGACTTTCAGGGTGCTGCACCCAAGGTCAAGGTCACTGTGGCTATTTTCAGAAAAACTTTGTCATCGCCCTAGCACCTTCATTTCTCAACGGATTTTAAATCAACTTCTCACAAATGTAGGGCATGATAATATCTCAAACAAGTTTGACTTCCCGGTAGCTGCGCCCAAGGTCAAGGTCACTGTGGCCTTTTTTTAGAAAAACTTTGTCATCGCTCTAGCACCTACATTTCTCAGCAGATTTTAAAATAACTTCACACAAATGTAGGGCATGACGATATCTCAAGCAAGTTTGACTTTCAGGATGCTGCACCCAAGGTCAAGGTCACTAAGGCTATTTTTAGAATAACTTTGTCAGCGCTCTAGCACCTACATTTCTCAGCAGATTTTAGAATAACTTCACACAAATGTAGGGCATGACAATATCTCAAGCAAGATTGACTTTCAGGGTGCTGCACCCAAGGTCAAGGTCACTGTGGCTATTTTTAGAAAAACTTGGTCATCGCTCTAGCGCCTACATTTCTCAACGGATTTTAAATCAACTTCACACAAATGTTGGGCATGATAATATCTTAAACAAGTTTGACTTCCAGGATGCTGCGCCCAAGGTCAAGGTCACTATGGCTATTTTCAGAAAAACTTTGTCATCGCCCTAGCACCTTCATTTCTCCATGGATTTTGAAATAAATTCACACAAATGTAGGGCATGACAATATCTCGAGCAAGTTCGACTTTCAGGATGCTGCGCCCAAGGTCAAGGTCACTGTGGCTATTTTCAGAAAAACTTTGTCAGCGCTCTAGCACCTACATTTCTCAGCAGATTTTAGAATAATTCACACAAATGTAGGGCATGACAATATCTCAAGCAAGTTTGACTTTCAGGGTGCTGCACCCTAGTCAAGGTCACTGTGGCTATTTTCAGAAAAACTTTGTCATCGCCCTAGCACCTTCATTTCTCCATGGATTTTGAAAAATAACTTGACACAAATGTAGGGTATGACAATATCTGAAGCAAGTTCGACTTTCAGGATGCTGTGCCCAAGGTCAAGGTCACTGTGGCTATTTTTAGAAAAACTTTGTCATTGCTCTAGCACCTACATTTCTCAATGGATTTTAAAATAAATTCACACAAATGTAGGGCATGACAATATCTCAAGCAAGTTTGACTTTCAGGGCGCTGCAATCAAGGTTTTTGATTAGATCCTTTAAATATCATACTTGCAGGTAATGATGACATACATAAGAGCTTGGATGAGTTCGAAATTTGGCCGGATTCGAGCACAGACTACGGAGTTAGCTGCCCTTGAGCGTTTGAAAAAAATCCCATAGTCTTATAATGGAGAAAACGTCATCACATTTTCCTTTTTTCATCGGATCCTCTTCATACTTGCAGGTAATGAGGATATGCATAAAAGCTTGGATTAGTTAGCATTTCGGCTAGATCCCACCGCTGACTATGGAGTACCTGCCCTGAGCATCCAAAAAATCAATGTCGCCTCTTTTTCTTGGTTTCTACTCATCCGATCCTTTTCAAACTTGCAGGTAATGAGGAAATGCATAATATCTTAAACAAGTTTAAATTTTGGCCAGATTAGGCCAACCACTATGAAGTTAGCTGCCCTTGACAGCTCTGTCTATTGTGCTCTTGATCGGATACTTTTTAAACTTGCATATATTAAATGAGGGCATACATAATGTTTTGGATGAGTTTAATTTTCAGCCTGATTGGACCACTGACTGTGGAGTTAGCTGCCCTTGAGCATCTTAAATATCCCTATAGGTTTACAATGTCTCTCAGGTGAGCAATTGTTGCCCTTTGGGCTACTTGTTAATTCAGCTGAGTATATTTTGCGAATTTACTGTATTTTCTCAAGATCTAACCCACATTATTGCTATATACAGTCAACTCTCGATATCGCAGAGTCAAATTCATTCCAAACTACTATCGCAAAGTAAATTTTCTGGTCCCAGAAAATTTACTTTGAGATAGCAGTAGTTTGAGATAACAGGAGTTAAAATGTAAAGAAAATTATGAAATGTGTTCTCAAATATTCTTTGAAATATGAGGGTACTTTGAGATATCAGTGTTCGAGATACAGAAATTTGACTGTATTTTACAGTGGAATTGTTTAGTGACAGTGAGGAGATGGTAGCAGCCATAAAAGTAGTGCAGGCGGCTGTGATAGAGGTAATCATTAAGGGGATAACTGTACTCAAAATTGTCATTTGAAACCATCGGTTTTATGGTCACAAATTGTGTTTTTGGGAGGTAAAACCATCAGATTTATGGTCTCAAGTTGCATTTTAGGACTTCGCGCCAGTGTGGCGCAGAGCCATAAAATGCCATTTGCAACCATAAAACTGACAATTTACCTCCCCAAATGACAATTTTCTATACAGTTATACCCATTCTTATACACATTTCACATTCACCTTTAGAAGTGTGCTACTTTGCACCCATGGCAAACGCTTTCAGCAACGTAAAATCAAGCGTCAACCAATCAGAAACGACATTATGACGTCGAGTTTCCGACAGTATATCGCAGGATATACTGTCGCATATCTTTGACGGAATCCAATCAGACTTCGCATTACATATGTGAGTGCATTAGAACAGTTTTTTTTCTTTTAACACCTGGGCTTTGTTGATCAAATCTACATTATCTTTTTCAAACGTTTTGTTATGACATTGTTTGTCAAGGATATGTTATATTTTCAGATGTATTGTATGCAAAGACACTGCCATTTTTTAGCTCGCCTGAACGAAAGTTCAGGAAGAGCTATTGTTGTCACCACGGCGTCCGCGTCAGCGTCTGCGTCCGCGTTCGGATTGGATGTTTTGGTTAAAGTTTTTTAAAGACCTATATCTCCTTAACCCATGGATGGATTCTTTTGATACTTGCACTGTAGTTAGATATTGGTCTAAGGTTTAACAGGGTACCACCCCCACCCCACTCCGTGACCTTGATGTCAAGGTCATGGACTTAGAAAATTGGTATTTTTTTTGACTGGATGTTTTGGTTAAAGTTTTATAAAGCCCAATATCTCCTTAACCCATGGATGGATTCCTTTGATACTTGCACTAAAGTTAGATATTGGTCTAAAGTTTTTGAAGGTACTACCCCCACCCCCCTCTGTGACCTTGATGTCAAGGTCATGGACTTAGAATATTGTCTTTTTATTGATTGGATGTTTTGGTTAAAGTTTTTTAAAGACACATATCTCCTGAACCCATAGATGAATTCTTTTTATATTTGCACTGTAGTTAGATCTACAGAGTTACCCCAACCCCGCTCAGTGATCTTGATGTCAAGGTCAGGGACTTGGGAAATTTTTGTCTTTTTATACGCCCGTTTTGAAAAAACGGACGTATTATGGCATGGCGCTGTCCGTCCGTCCGTCCGTCTGTCCATCCGTCCGTCTGTCTGTCCGTCCGTCAACATTCTTGTGCGCACCATATCTCAGAAACGGTTTGAGATATCTTCATGAAATTTTGTAGGCATATATATTAGGATGGGGCAAAGTGTCGGGTATAGTAATGGTTGCTCCCCCTTTCTTAATTTCAAAGTTATGCCCCTTTGATTATTTTTTACCCTACTAGTCTTGTGCGCGCCATAACTAGATAACCGTTTGAGATATCTTAATGAAACTTCATAGCAATGTGTATGAGGGTGTGATGATGTGTCGTGTATAACAATGGTTGCTCTCCCCTTCTTCATTTTGGAGTTGCATGCCTTTGATTAGATTTTTAGGGTATTTTTGTGTATACTAATCTTGTGCATTCTATAACTAAGTACCCATTTGGTATATCTTGATGAAACTTTATAGCAATGTGCATGATCACAAGATGGTGTGTCACATATAAGAATGGTTGTTCCCCCTTACTTAATTTTGGTGTAACCTCCCTTTGATTAGTTTTTTAGGCTAACCCATTCCCCCATAACTCCTTAACCCTTTGAAATATTTCAATGAAACTTTGTAGGAATGTGTATAATAATTGGGTAATGTATCATGCGCATGAACCATAACTCTTGCTTACCTCCTGAATTATCTGCCCTTGCATCAATTTGCGTTTTACTCTGTATCTCCTTAACCGTTGGAAATATTTTAACGAAACTTGTTGGTGATGTGTATATTGTCAAGGGAAAGTATTGCGACTAAGAGTTTATGAATTATCTCCCTTGTTTGACTTTGGCGTTTCACAACTTCTGAGCTGCTTCACCCTGGATCCTGATTTTTGGTGTACTAATAGTATTTGATGTGTTGTTTTCATAATATTGCAGTCATTAATTACAGAGTTGTTTCCCCTGTTTTGTCTGCCTGTCCATCCTTCTATAAACAATCTTGTTCATTCTGTAACTCCTTCATGACACTGAAACGGGCGTATTATGCGCCGCTTGCGAAGCCCTTGTTCATTCTGTAACTCCTTTAGGACATTGAAACGGGCGTATTATGCGCCGCTTGCGAAGCCCTTGTTTAAAGTTTTGTAATTGCATACTGATTCCTAATGCTTTGCAGAGATTTAGTTTATACTTGAACTGATGTTAGACTCTTTTTTGAGTTTTTACAAAACACCTTATACTTACCCCACTGGATGACCTTGAAGTCAAGGTCATCGACTTAGAATTTTGTCTTAAAGATTTTGGTTAAAGTTTTATATTTATGAAGACATAATTTCACAGTGCCACGATGATGGACTCAGTTGATACTAATACTTGAACTAATGTTAGATAATGGTTCAGGGTTTTGATACATCCTAGTAGCCCCCCCCCCCTCCCCCTTCCCCCCTACTTGTCAGTTTTTTTAGCTCAAGCTCATGGACTTTCAAATTTCATTTCATTTTCTTTTTAACCTTAATTTTATTTTTAAGACTTATTTCTGAGATAGCTTTTGTTTATAAATGTGTTTTCATTATAACATGCTTGCCTGAAGTTTTATGCATAGCAGTCCACACCACCATAGCGGCTGTGTGATGGGCAAGCATCAATTCAGGCGAGCTATGCTGTCAGGCGACAGCTCTTGTTGTTTTTTGCCCCCAAAAAATTGAGAAGTTAAAGCTCCTCACATTTTTTTCTGCAAAAACTATTAGCAATCTTGATGTTACCTTTTAAAAGTGACTTCTATCTTTGATACAAATAAGTTTCCAGGCCTAGATTGCATTATGTATAGTACCTTTTAAAAGTGAATTCTGTCTTTGCTACAAATGCATTTTAGGTTAACATGAAAGACGTTGGTACAATGCTATTTCCAAGTTAATATAAAGGGCAGAGACAGCTTCGAGAGTTATTTTTAGCTTGCCTGTACAAAAGTTCAAAAGAGCTATTGTTTTCACCTTGGCGTCCACATCAGCATCTGATGGATGTTTTGGCTAAAGTTTTAATATGATGGACAGGGGGCTGTCAGACGGGCTATCCTGTATATGAACAGGTCTTGTTTTATATGTGCATCTTTCTGTTGAGTCATCAGAAAGCGAAGTTTGTAGATTCAGTTAAGAAAAAATGAAAATGAGTTTCATAAAAGATGAAGGCAGAGTAAAACTCTTTTTAAGTGCGCTTGTAGGAAAGTACACAAGCACTATTGTTGTCAGATGAGCATCTGTGTCAGCATTGGCATCCAAATTGGATGTTTGGGTTTTAATGTTTTATGTGATGGGCAAGATGCGGTCAGACAAGCTAATTTGTACATAAACGGTCTTGTTGTGCCAGCCAGTTTGTAAGTTTCACTATTAACTAAGAGAATATTTGAGAATGAATTATAGGTTTGAAAAAATCAGACTTTTCCCTTGTATGAATTGCAGGTAGCATCTCACTTATAATTTTAGAAGAGCATGGCTTACACTGTATGCCATGCTCCCCTTGAATTATAAGTAAGATTATGCCTTAGATCTGTTACCATAGCAACTATGGAATTACCAGCTGATGCTTAGAACCTTGGCAGAATGACATCTCAATGACTTCACTTAGACATCAATATAAACTCTTTATTGCTATGGTAACAGATATATTACAGCAATGGTATCGGAGCATGGCAAACAATGTATGCCACGCTCTGACAATTTTTGAATGGCAGTACAAACTGAAATTCTTTTAACAGAAATGCAAGATTTTCTCAAAACAAATAATTATTCTCAAGTCATTTAATTCTGTGTTTAAAGAGTATTGTTTGCTATTAAAACTTGTTTTCAGGAAGAGAATGAGGAATATGAACAAGCTTTACAGCATTATGAATTAGCTCTAGGGCCAGCTATGACTAACCTTAAAGGTAAGTGGCGTGCCTCAACATACCTTTTTATTTTGAAAAAAAAAAAGGACTTTGTTTTGCTGTAACTTATAGACACTGGGTCCTAGTTCTTGATGTAAGTGCTAGTCCTTGATGTAAGTGCTAGTCCTTGATGTAAGTGCTTTGTTCTTCAGGGATGCAAACAGAGTATTGATGGATGGATGACTTGTGATTTTACGTCCTTTTCAACAGTATTTCAGTCATATCAGGACAATGGGTGGGTGATAATGCAAGGCTGTGTGCAATGGAACCCTGTTTACGATCGAAAGAACTCCACCTCCCGTGGGACTCGAAACTGTGACTGCTAGATCAGGGGCCGTATTCATAAAACAATTTAAGTGGTTGCTATGCTGTTGCTAAGGCTTAATTTTTTTGAAGGAGATTCCCTACAACTATTAAATTTGCTCTGGAGGAACAGTCTTACAAAGACTGTTCCTCCAGACCAAATTTCCTAGTTGTAGGGAATCTCCTTTATAGATATTTAGCCTTGGCAACCGCATAGCAAGGACTTAAGTGGCTTTATGAATACCGCCCCAGTAGGCCAGCGCTTCATCTACTGAGCTACTGGGGCTCCTTCAGAACAAAGAAACTGACTAACAAGTTAACCTATCTCACAATAATATAACGTTTCTTTTCTTACAGCTGAACCAAAAGGTAAAAGAAAAGAAGTGTTACGAGAAAATGTAAGTGATATTGGACATAGGCTAGGCATGTATTTGTTCTCTACAGCATTAAAACTTTATTTTGTTTGGCATTGGCGCTGGTTGGGGTTGTACATGAGCTCTTGCTCCCTTGCTTTAGTTTTATTGAGCAGGAAGAAAAGTTATCGCAGAATACCTGTATGTCCACTAAATATTTGGACATAAATGATGTGGATGAGGGTCTAGTTGTTCAGAGCATTGTTAGCTTTAAAGTTGCTAGTCAAAGATTCGTTTAGTCTTCTTGTACTTGTAGAATGAACTTTGCTAATATTTTTTTCTGAAAGCAATAAGAGGAGCAAGAGCTTCTCACATTTGTCAGGTAAAAACTAGCAGTATTTTTGCAGATAATGTCTCATTAACTGATGATGTGATTAGTTTTGAACAGCAGGGCCCTGAACTACAAACAATGTCAACCAATATAAGACTGCTTTAAGGAGCAGTTTGATTAGGATGTGTAAGTTTTGATCGCAGTTTGATATAATATCCTCTTACAGGAGGAAGACCTATTCCTATTGGAAGACACATGTATTCATAAAGTTTACGCTTACATGTATTTTGGGCAAACATAGTGAATACTATAGTCATCTCTAGATATCTCAGAGTCAAAGTTCGTGTCGAAATACTGCTATCTCAAAGTAAATTTTCTAGTCCCAAAAAATTTACTTTGAGATACCAGTTGTTTGAGATATCCCAAATTGAAATGTAAATAAAAATAGGAAGTGTAATCTGTGTTCTTTGATGTAGGAGGATACTTTGAGATATCAGTGCTTGAGATAACAACTGTTAACCATATATTATTGCATAGCTTGTGGTGCCGCTCTGATATTAACCCTATTGCACTCAGAACAGCCAAAACTCTATAGTGTTTTGGGCGTTCTGAGTGCAATAGGGCCTAGAACTATTTTTTTATAGGCACATAAAAAATTATGCCGTTTTAAAGCAATTCATGTGCTGTTATAAAGCTGCCATGCAGTTTTGCTTATAAGCTACCCCATGACAGTAAAAAAGTCTGGCTTAAGTATCAGTACAGAGCTGTAGATAAGAGGGCGTATTTGGTGATAATTAGGGATAATTTTTGTTAATTCTGCATTAAAACATATGTTGTGACCCCTCATCTGAACCGTCTCGACGAGACGGTTCAGATGAGGGGTCACAACATATGGTTTCGATGAGAAATAAGAAAAATTATCCTTAATTATCATCAAATACGCCCTCTTATCTAGAGCTCTGTCAGTAGGGTGCATTGTAAACATTTTTGTCATGACGACAAAAAATGATCACCATTTGTCCGAGAGAGATGGATGAGTGAATTATGGTTGTACATCCTTTTCAACAGTATTTCAGTCATATTAGGACAATGGGAGGGTGATAAAATAAGGTTGTGTGCAATGAACCCTATTTATGGTGGGAAAGATTTCCGCCTCTGCTGGCTCAGATTGGGACCGCTAGATCAGCAGGCCAGTGCTTAATCTGCTGAGCTGCGGGGGATCCTGTTTGTCCCAGAAGCAGTTTTAACAAAATTTTCAGAGAGGGTGTGATATTACACAGCATTATGGTGAAAGAGCTTTTTATGCATTTTTCAATGTTATTAGCAATAAAACATGATTTTCTGATGTATTTACAGCTATCAAGCTCCTTATGATGTATTGAACTCCTCCCCTTTCAGGCTGGGATTTTCAAAACCTTCTGGGGTGTGTAACAGATGTTCAGAAAATCTTGTTTTTAGCTCGCCTGAACAAAGTTCAGGAAGAGCTATTGTGCTACTCCTGGCGTTGGCATTGGCGGCGGCGGCAAAATGTTAATGTTTTACGTTAAAGTTTTTTAGATGATGGGCAAGGGGCTGTCAGGCGAGCTATCCTGCCCCAGAAAACCAACAAGGTGGCATGTGCACCCAGGGCAGACTCAGATCAGCCACCCAGTCTTGCTCTGCCTTAAAGGGTAGCTAAGAGTCCATGCGGACATTGAAGACTCTGATCAGACTGGGCGGATGCCCAGGCTGACCTGAGTCTTTGCTGGGTACACATGCCAGTTTGTTGGTTTTGATGTGTCACAGCCCAATTAACAAACATCTTATCAGAAGCTCATATCATATTATTTGTCACAGATACAAAAGTGGATGTCTAAAGCTGAAGAGATCAAGAAATATTTAGAAGTAAAGAAATTGAACACAAATGAGAATAACTCCATGGAGAAAGAACAACAAGAAGAGGCGGCAGAGAAGAGCATTCTTAGTAATAGTAAGTCACTCAAAGAGCTCTGTATATGAGGGTATATTGGGTAATGAAGATGAAAATGGTAGAGTTGATTGCCTGTATTCTTAGTAATAGTAAGTCTTTGAAAGAGCTCTGTATATGAGGGTATATTTGGTATAGAAGATGGAAGTGGTAGAGTTGATTGCCTTGAATGGTATGCCAGAGCCCTAGATAAGAGGGGGTATTTGGTGATAATTAGGGATAATTTTTGTTAATTCTGGATAAAAACATATATTGTGACTCCTCATCTGAACCGTCTCGACGAGACGTTCGGATGAGGGGTCACAACATATAGTTTCAATGAGAAATAAAGAAAATTATCCCCCAATTATCATCAAATACCCCTCTTATCTAGAGCTCTGGTATGCTGAGCATATCACAGTATAACAGCAGTGTTGCTGCTATGAAATGATACATTTGCATGCTGTGGCAGCTATGAGTGACATCATAGTGGCATCATCATAAAATCATGATGCCACAATTATGTGGAGGTGATGTCATCATTAGGTGAAAATGAAAGTGACACCAAGATCAGAGGGATGTCATAATGACATTTCATTGCTATTATAAAGATATTTTGTTCACTTTACCTATAGCTGGCAGGGACCGCTGTACATACCAGCCTGAAAATACAATGAATACTATAAAAATATTAAGTATTGGGTTGTTGTTGTCGTGTTGTTGTTGCTTTACGTCCATGGTAGACAGCTATGGTCATGTCGGGATAGTCAGTTAACCCAGTCACACTATTGCTAGGTAGGTATAGACCTAAGTGGTTACTAAGTGCACATACTTTTGCCAGTAACTGACAACTGCCCTTCTTGAATCAGGGGAGGGGGAAGAATCAGTCTCCAAGAAAGTAAGTGGCTGGACCTGGGACTATTGAACCTGGGACCTCAGGCTTTTGAGTCAGATGCTTCTAACTGTGCTACAGCTAGCACTTTGTAAACAGTGCAGGTCTACAGATCTAAAAACTATTCTTTTAAAAGGTCTGCACTATTTGCCATTCTATCTTTACCTTTTTGCTGCATTACTGCAGTGTAAAGCAAACTGTTCTATTATTAAATGGCGAAAACTACGATAATTATTGTAGGCTTCTGAATTTTTTGAATTTTACAGTACTGTTGCATGTGCAACAGCATTGTAGATTTGCATATAAATAAAAAAAATGCAAATAAATGATATACAGTCAAACCTGTCTTAAGGGGTCACCCCAGGGGACCCACAAAAACTGGCTGCTTAAGACAGGTGACCCCTTAATACCGGTTCAGTTGCACTGTATTTTGGCTGAAGGGACCCCCAAAAAGCGGCTGCTCAAGACAGGTGACCCCTTAATACAGTGACCCTTTAAGACAGGTTCACCTGTATTCTCTTGTCATTTAATATTAATAATTAGATTAATGTCTTTAACACTTGATGTGATCAATTTTAAATTAACATATTACTAGTCTTTTATTTATCTTTTTTTTTTTCAGGTCAGTGTCTTATACAGTAACCTGCAGCTGAGATATGTACCATCTTATCCTGAAGATGAATGCCAAGATGAGGACAATGGGGGCTTTACCTTAGGCACAGGAGCATATTATATGCTGGAAATGCTTCACACATGTCAAAGGAAATATATTCTAGAATTTGAGTTCTCAGTTCTCATGTGGGGTGTTAGAACAAGGCTTTACAGTGTGCAACAAGACTCAAGTAACGGGTGGATACTGTAAAGAAGTCCCTATGTAGAAATGGACTATCCACTAAACGGGACTATCCACTACACAGGACTATCCACTACACAGTGCTCCAAGTAAGGAGTAACAGGGATAATTTTTCATATTTCGCTTTAACATATGCTGTGACCCATATTTAGAGCCATCTCACTGAGGCAGTTCTAACAAGAGACACAATATTTTGTGTTGTTAAATAAGAAAAATTATCTCAGAATTATCCTCAAATACTCTTATCTGGAGGACTGACTAGGCGAGAGTTGGGTAACTTCGGACAGGCGGCTTAATTTGGACATACAATTGCAAACAGTGAAAATCCAGATGAGACGGCATAATGAGCCGTCTCATCAGGATTTTCTCTGTTTGCCCAGTTAATTTATGTTTTATTTCCAAACAATTGACATATAAAGGAAACAATGTCAGTGTCCGAATTTACCCGCTGTCCGAAGTTACCCGACTCGCCCCTACTCATACTTGACATGTATGTCACCATCTATTTTATATCTGCACCACATGCTTTCACACAAAAACAAACACCAATGATTTTGTCGGAGTTTCATACAGGAAACTTAATTACGATCATTAAACATGGTAACAAAAACATTCTGAAAACTCCAGGGCCCGGTTGTTCAAAGCATCATTAGCCTAACAAGCTTGTTAAGAGGTCAACTCGTTAAGTGTTTTACTACTTTAAAACCAAATACACTGATATTTTTGCTGCAAAAATGTAAGAAGCTTTTGCATTGCAAAAGCTTTTCACATTTTTTCAGCAAAAAAATGTTGGCATGTTTGAGATATTAACATTTGAAATTTTAACGTCTCATTAACTAACGACGTTGTTAGCTTTGAACAACTGGGCCCAGATCAGTGGGCTGTTTCCTGCATGTTGTATGTTTCCTAGACCATTGGTGTGTTACATGTTATTTATGCATATTTTTAAGTTTATTTTCATTAAGCAGTGTTTGAAAACATGTTAGTCTTTATGTTGTTTTGGATTTGTTATGGTCTATACAATGCATCTGTGAATAGCAAAGGCTGGGATCAAGACTGTGAGGATGCCCACACTGGTCTGAGCTTTTGCTGGTTGTGTATGCTTTAAGCACTATTTTTGTATGTGGCAGCTTTGAGACACAGCGTGGCTCACTTCCAATAAGATACCCATCTCCAGTTCCATTCATTAATATACAAATTTTGAAATAATCAGAATGGGGTGTTTCCTTCTTTGCTTAGTATAAAGATTCCTGAAAGCAGCAAAAAATTGCATGTAGTTTGAGCTTTTGCTAGTCATATATCCTTTTGCTAATAGTAGCAGCAACACAAAAATACTGTTGTAAAGCATTTTTGAACATTCAAATCCAGATCCAATCGGATCAAAATGACCAATGATTAAATAAGACTGTCGGAAGCCAAACCAGAAGTAGTACTCAGGGCCTGACAAATCAAAATTTGATCTACTTGTCCGGTACATAGCTTCTACTCCAAAACCCCTAATTTTTTTTTATTTTCCCTATATATCTTATACATTTTGCTGGGCAAGTAAGAAAATATTTTACTTGCCCAGCAAAAAATTTAACTTGTCCTGGGCAGCAGGACAATGGATTTGTCAGGCCCTGAACTGTACTTAGTTTCGTTCAAGAGCTATTTCTTACGATGTGTTTTAATGCGCCTGCAGTACTATTTTGAATAAGAAACATATACTATCATTTCAGAAGTCAGATGAGCCAAAATAATGATTGCAATTTAATATGCAAACTGGACATAAAAAAGAACATGAGTCGCAACATGACAAAACCAACAAAGTGGCATGGTGGCATGTGCATTCAGTAAAGACTCAGATCAGCCTGGTCATCTGCTCAGTCTGATTAGAGTCTTTGCTATTGGCATGGAGGTAGGCTAGACCCTTGGGAACACCTTTATTGTACAGCAAAGGCTCTGATTAGATTGGCGGATGCCCAGGCTGATCTGCATCTTTTCTGGGCCGACATGTCACTTCATTGGTTTTGTGGTGTTGTGGCTCACATATTGATACCGCTGATTATGGTAAGTTACCATGAAAATTCAAAGGCTATAAATATTTGAACACTAAAAATTATTGCCTATAAAATAGATTTCTAGAATGTCCTCAATTCTCAAATCTATTATGGCAGACTGTGATAGACTGTCGACTTAGTCTGTACAAATGAGTTATGCTTTAGTAGCTAGAAAACCACTAGACTATACTTCTTAAACGTTTTTATTCATGATAAATATTGTTAAGAACTCCGGAAAGTTTCTATTTTCAGCATGTCGCTTTAAAAATCCATATTGTTCCAGAGCCCTAGATAAGAGGGAGTATTTGATGATAATTATTGCTAATTTTTGTTAAATCTGGATAGAAACATATGTTGTGACCCCTCATCTGTACCGTCTCGACAAGACGGTTCAGATGAGGGGTTACAACATATGGTTTCAGTGAGAAATAAAGAAAACTATCTCTCAGTTATCATCAAATACCCCTCTTGTCTGGAGCTCTGTTGTTCATAACATACATTTCTGCCTGTTGGTCTGTGTCGGTACTGCAGTTTAACTGTTTCTGTTGTTTTTGTTTGTCCATGTATAAGATGTCCATTAAGATCGTGTGAGAGAACAAAAGTTCAGAAAGAGCTGTAACATTCACTACAGGGTCAGGGGCTGCCTCCATGTTCATATTGGTGTATAACTTTGGTCAAAGTTTTGTATTTGATAGGCAAGTGCCCTCTAGGAGAGCTGTCCTATATGGGGGAAGGTTTTTTTTTCTTTTTGAAGTTTTGATTGCTAACAGGGTACTTCAACAGACCTTTAAATATACATGATGTGTAGATCCTCTTAGAGAAAAACAGCCTAAAATTTATGCCTACCTGATAATCAGACCAGGGCCCAGTTGTTCAAAGCATCGTTAGCCTAACGAGCTCGTTAAGAGGTCAGCTTAACAAGCTCGTTAAGAGGTCAACTCGTTAAGTGTTTTGTAACTTTATAACAAAATTCACTGATATTTTTGTTGAAAATATGTGAGAAGCTTTTGCACTGCAAAAGCTTTACACATTTTTGCAACAAAAAATATTGGCATATTTGTGATATTAACGTTTGAAATTTTAACGTCACGTTAACTAATGACGTTGTTAGTTTTGAACAACTTGGCCCAGATGTTTTAGCCATCCCCTAATTATCAGTGCACCGCAGGTAGCAGCTATAAATGCCCTCTGATAACACTGGTTCCCTATCATAATACAGGTAATTCAAGCTTATGATATTTTTATCAGCAGTGCTAGTGAGACCTGATTCATGGTATTAATTGCCCGCTTTAAGAACACTCTCATAAAATACTCTGGAAAATTGCATATTCAAAGGTAAAGTTTTGTCTACTTTTATTTTAAATGCTGTCAGTGTGTTTGAAGACAAATTTTGAAGTACCACATGAAAGTAAGTTTGCTATACTACTGGAACTATTTGTATAAGGGCTGTAACTAGGGAGTACGGCTATTCCGTAGTTATTTTGCTGGTTCCCATCCCAATGTTAAATTTTTAGCTTGCCTGAACAAAGTTCAGGAAGAGCTATTGTACTATCGTCGGCGTGAGCGGCTGCAGTGGCATTAGCAAAATGTTAAAGTTTTACATTAAAATTTTTAGGTCATGGGCAAGGAGCTGTCAGGCAAGCTATCCTGTCCCGCCAACAGGTCTTGTTATATTACCAAATATACACAAACTGCTTTTTACAGATTTATGTGAATGAATTCAAATATGATTTTATCATTTTAGCTAGAATGTTTGTGTTTAAACAGTGAATTAGCATTTGGGCTTATGAATTGAAAATATATTAATTGCCCAATAATTCCTACTGTCAAGAGCAAATTGGCCAAAGTTTGATCATGATTTTATGTATGGCAGAAGTACTCTGTATCTTCACTTAAAGGCCCATTGCTCTATCAGTGGTAAAATATTTGAAATATTTTATTAGGAGTTATTGCTGCAAACTTCTAAGTTGATAACTAAAATGACCTACTTTTGATATGAAATTGAATAGAATGGTAAGAATACAATGTACAGGCGTGTGATCCCATTCAGTGTCCCGCTTTTGTTTATATTACATCAAACCAGGCCTCGAGGTTATAAAAAATATTTCCAGCTCAACTCAGCTGAGCATGAAATTTTCTCTGCTGAAAATTATGAAAATGCCAACTAATGTTGACATTTTCATATTCATAAGCAGAGAAAATTTCATACTCAGCTAAACCGAGCAAGAAAACAGCTGTACTTTTCAATAATTTCCTATTTATTAGCAGGTAGATTTTCATGCTCAGCTGAGTTGAGCATGAAAAAAGTTTTATAACCTTGGGGCCAGAAAAGGAAATTGAGAGTTGTGTAGCAACTAGTCATTTTTTAAAAGCATGTTTCATCTACTTTTTGCCAGTGCATATCATAATGATTTGTGTTTAGAAATTTTTACCACTGTTAGTACCATGGGGACTTTAAAAGGCAAAATTCATGTCCTCCACCATTTGGGGCGACGGGAGGGGGGGGGGAGAGAGACAACATATGGTTTGTGTTATATTTTAGGATCACTTCAACAATTCTCTAAATAAGTCCATCGTGTGTAATTGTTTACTGTTTGTAACTGGAATCTGAAGTTTAATTGCTGCAAATTTTATTGTTATATTGTGAAGAGCTGTTTACGGAAATATTGTATTATATGTAAATTATTTATTTGATTAAAAAGTTCATGGGTATTGTAATTTGTAATGGATGGATGACTTGCAATTTTACATCCTTTTCAACAGTATATCAATCATATCAGGACAATGGGAATGTAATAATGACAGGCTGTGTTAAGTGGAACTCCGTTTTAATACGGTAGAGTCTCCCCTCAAGCAGGGCTCGAACCCTGTCTGCTAGATCAGTAGGCCAGCACTTTACCCACTGAGCTACCAGGTCTCCTGTGTAATTTGTAAGTCATTGTATATCAGTGTTTTATATATGAAAGCCAGAGCTATTATTAAAATTTGTCTATACTCAAGTTATTTTTTTCTGTAAATCTGAAACTGCATGAGGAAAAGGATATTGGTCTACACATTGGCCATTGTAGCTCATCTGTTTGAAATATAAGAAGAGATGTTGCTGTAATGTTAGCATGGGCATCTGCAAATGGACAGCTTCTTTAAGATGTTTTGACCAGTTTTGAGGTGAATTGTGCATTGTATGATAACTCTAAAGGCTTGGTTTTTCATATTAAACAGCTCATTAATGCCAAACAGCTGGTAAAAAAGACAAAGGCAAACAGTGTAGACACTATCAGATGCAGCAGAATGTGGCATCTGATCGGACTGTACACTGTTGCTCAGCATTTGGGGAAAACTGATAAAATAGCCAGCCACCACCCCATAACTTAAATAATTTATTTACTCAATTTATGAGTCAAGAAGAAACACCTGACTGGTCAATGGATGTTTTGCAGTGTCCAATCTAGGTTTATACGTTTAGCCTTTGTTCATTTTTGTCGCACCTGCTTTAGCAAGGTGCGATATAGGAGCTCACTTTTCCGTCCGTCCGTCCGTCAGTCATTCCGTTCGTCCGTCTGTCTACATCCGTCGGTCAACAATTACGTCGACCCTAGCATTTTAGTCCATTTTTCGCAAACTATGATACCTACAATCATCAAACCTGGTATAAAGCTTCTTCTTAGAATGTTCTAGAGGGCTGTTGCTCTTATTTTTACCCTTGACCTATATTTTATGCTCTGCTGACCTTGTAAAACAGTCTGTCAACAATTACGTCGACCCCAGTGTCGACCCTAGCATTTAAGTCCATTTCTTGCAAACTATGATACCTACAATCATCAAATCTGGCATAAAGCTTCTTCTTAGAATGTTCTCAAGGACTGTTGCTTTTATTTTTACCCTTGACCTATATTTCATGCCCTGCTGACTTCGTAAAACCGTCCCTCAACAGTCACGTAGACCCTAGCGTTTAAGTCCATTTCTTGCAAAGGATGATGCCTACAATCATCAAACGTGGCATAAAGCTTCTTCTAAGAATGTTCTCGAGGGCTGTTGCTCTAATTTTTACCTTGACATATTTTTCATTCTCTGCTGACTTCGTAAAATTTTATATTCAAAATTACGTCGACCCTACTGTATAAGTCCCGATCTAGAATCATCAAACCTGGCATCAAGTTTCTTCTTAGAATGTTCTTAAGGGCTGTTGCAGTTAATTTACCCTTGACATATATTTCATACTCTGGTGACTTCGCAAATTTTTACACTCAAAATTATGTTGGCCCTAGCATTTTAGTCCTTTTATCTGAAAGTATGATACCTGTAGTCATAACACCTGGCATAAAGTTTCTTCTTAGACTGTTCACTAGGGATGTTGCAGTTATTCCTACCCTTGGCCTACATTTCATGCTCTTCTGACTTAGTAAAATTTTACATCCAAAATTGTGTTGACCCTAGCATTTTTGTTCATTTCTCATACAAGTTCTTTTAACTACAGTCTTTACTACTGTGGAAGCGCAGTGCAGGTGCGACATAGCATTCCTCGGAATTCTTGTATGGAATGTTACGCATAAAAGATTTGATATTGTAGTTGCCATGCAGCTGGGCTGTGTAGCCCAGTCATTAGCGCATCTGACTCAAGAGCCAGCAATCTTGGGTTCGATACCTGGTCTGGCCACATACTTTCTTTCCTCCTGCTGATTGAAGAAGGGCAGTTGTCAGTTACTGGGGAAAGTATGTGCACTTAGCACTGGTTAACTGCTTAGGAGGTTTAAGCCTGCCCATGAATAGTCTGGCTAGGGTAACTGACCATCATGACATGACCATAACTGTTTACCTTGGACGTAAAGTAACCAAAACAACAACAACAAGTTGCAATGCCTTGAACTTTAAATCACAAAAGAGGTGAGTTTGAGTCTAGCTTGGGTCTGGCTCTACTTAGGTCTCTTATCTAATTTATCTGCTCTGACTGAAACTGAAAATACCATTTAAAATGGATGTTACTGAGCTATTTCATATCTTGACACTCTAAGAGTGATCCAGTACAGCTCAAAATAACTTAAATAGTGTTAGAAAAGTATGAAGACCAGCATGTGGCCTGCATCATGATATTGGTTACAACTAAAGGATTTTAACCTAAAATGCTACAAAGTCTGCTGTGCTTTCAACAAGTGCAGGATTGCGACTGTTTTTGTGTTAAGTTTTTACTCTTGTCTGTCTTACCTCTCTCATTTCTTTCCCTGTTCCTTGGAGGTGGCTTGATATGCATTTTAGTTAGTTGTTTGGTCCGCATACAGATTACATACTCTATCGATGAATTATCACAGGAAAAAAATCATTGATAAACCTGATTAATCAGAGATGAGGACTCAGTTACTGTCTCAAAGACTGTCTAAGACTATTTGATGACTTTGCATCAGACTTTGGATGGTCGTTCAATGTATCATTGCATTTGAATTGGTAAAATTTATTGGGTCACTTTCATCTTTCACAAACTAGTGTCTTGTGTATCAAACTTATTAATTTAGGGTGTCGGCTGTGATGCATGTGACCTACGTTTGGTACACAATGATAACCAACTTTGCGATTTTTTATGCCCCCAACTTCAAAAAAGTTGAGGGTGCATATTGCTTCTGGGTTGGCCGTGCTTCAGTCCATTCGTCCGTTTGTCACGCATACCATATCTTAGGAAGTGTGCTTGCTAGAGTTTTGAAATTTCACATATGGATTCTTCATAAAAAAATAGCTGTCACATTTTTTCTTTCTTGTCCGAGTTGACTCCCTTTTTGGAGTTATGCCCCATGAGAAAAATTCATAATGAAACCTTGTCAGCAAGATATCTCAAAAAGTATTTTAGCTACAGACTTGAAACTTTACCAGCTTATTGGAGATGATGAGTAGATGAAGTGATTAACTTTTTTTTAACAAAATTCGTCAATTTTGGTAGGAGTTATGGCCCTTTTAAAATTTCAGCATTTCAACTTTGTCAGCAGGATATCTCAAAAAGTAGTTGAGTTTAGGGCTTGAACTTTTGCAAGCTTATTAGGAATGATGTGAATATGAATTTATTAACTTTTGAATGAAAACTCTCAATTATTTCGGAGTTATGGCCCTTTGAAAATTTTGGCAATTTAACTTGTCAGCAAGATATCTCGAAAATTGTTTGAGCTAGGGACTTTAAACTTGGTATGCTGCTTCGAGATCATGAGTAGATGAATTGATAAACTAACCAATCAATTTGATCATTTGTTGTTTTTTTTGAGTTATGTCCCCTTGAAAATTTTGACATTTTAAACTTGGCAGCGAGATATCTCGAAAAGTATTTGAGCTAGGGTCTTGAAACTTGGTCAGATGATTGGAGATGATAAGTAGATTGACTGACTTTTGAATGATTTCGGTCAATATTTTCTAGTACTGACTATGCCCTTTTAGGATCAAGCATATGGTTTGAGGCATAGTGTTTTACAAACACCTTTTCTAGTTAAGTCTTTAGAGGCCATAACAAAGCTACATAAGGTCATAGCACAGACAACAGAGTTCAGTGGAAATATATGCAATTAGTTTTCTAAATATATTTTAATCACAAACTAATCTGCCAGCTCTTGTTTATAATCACATCAGACTGCTTTGTATACCAAATGTGGTGCCGTTGTATATTTTTTATAAAAAAATGACTGAACTACATTTAGGTGTCTTTGGAGTTGGAGCCTAAAGCTAGCTGAACCAAACTTAGGAATGCTGTCTACATTTTAGAAATTGCTGGCTTTAAGGGGTATTAGTGGACAAATTTCAAGACCATTTGTATGGCTTGAAGTTTGAGCCAGCCACCATGGCCACAGATGATGACCCACCAACCTACATTATGGGTTACCGTTCTGTTGGCCTACCATGTCAGACTTCTACATACAACGGAACTGCTGAAGTACCATGCAGATGAGTTATCAAGGCTGCCGTATGTCTGCAAGTTGGACAACATGTTTTATATGCCCATTTTGAAAAAACGGATGTATGTGGTGGCACCGTCTGTCCATCCGTATGTAAACATTCTTGTGCGTGCCATAACTCAGTAACCTTTTGACATGTCTTCATGAAATTTTGTAGGCATATGTATTAGGTAGGGGAAACGTGTCGTATAAGAATGGTTGCTCCCTCTTCCTTAGTTTCCAAGTTATGCCCCTTTGATTATTTTTTTCCCTGCAAGTCTTTTGCGCTCCGTAACTGGACAACTGTTTGGGACACTTCATGAAACTTATTAGGAATGTGTATGAAGTCCCACTGATGTGCTGCGTACAACAGTAGTTGCTCTCCCTTTCTTCGTTTTAGAGTTACATCCCTTTCATAAGTTCTTGTAGGCTATTTTTGTGTATACTTATCTTGTGCATACCTTAACTTGGTAACCATTTGGAATATCATGATGAAACTGTATAGCAATGTGCATGATTACTAGACGATGTGTCACATATAAAAATAGTTGCTCCCCCTTTCTTAATTTTGGAGTAACTTCCCTTTAATTAGTATTTTAGGCATTTCTCATTCATTCCATATCTCCTTAATAACCTTTTGAAATAGTAGAATGATACTGTAGGAATGAGTATAATAATAGGGCAATGTATCCTGAGCAAGAATCACAACTCTGGCTTACTTACTGAATTATCTGCCATTGCATAAATTTCCTGTTTACTCTGTAACTCCTTAACCGTTTAGAATATTTTAACACAACTTAATGTGATTGTGTATATTGTCAAGGTATTGTCAAGGGAATGTACAAGAATGGTATATCTAGTATATTTAGTTTATGGGTTATCTTCCTTGTTTGACCGTGGCATTATTCAACTTCTGGGATGCTGATTTTTGGTATATTAATAATATTTGATTTGTTAAATATTTTAATAATGTTGCCGTCATTAATTATAGAGCAGTTGCCCATGTTTGTATGCCTGTCTATCCTTTTGTAAGTAAACAATCTTGTTCATTCTGTAACTCCTTTTTGACATTTAAACGGGCGTATTATGCGCCGCTTGCAAAGCCCTTGTTCAAAAGTGCCTAGGGCTATATCAGATGGTACATTCATAGCACTGGGTATTGTTCTAAGGCAGATGCATATATTTATCAGCCTCTGCATAAGGCCATATGCTCAGAGCCCCATTGTGCCAGGAACAACAAACCATTCATAAGGTGAATGACCCTGAAAAGCTACTCTGTTCAACATCACATACCAGTCAAAACTGACAGACCCTAGCAGCACTATAAACGTATTTCAAAGCTCTGAATCTTATAGCTATTGTGCTCTATTAAAGATAAATCTGAAAACTTCGCATTCAAACCATGATAAACTCCTGAAAAGGTCGCATTATTTGTCTCAATTGCGTATTTGAGCTTAGCTACGAAACCTGCAAGGGCCTTTAACGTCATATCTGATTAAGAGCATGTGCCAGTAGGACGCACTGGTCGTCTACCAGCACAGGTATCCAAAAGAGGTTACAAAAACATATGTATCACTGATCATTTGGCAATATATCAGCGAGTATTCAAACCGCGTATCACGTGCCGCGTATACAAACACCAGAATTTTATAGCAGGATTTCTTAATCCATTATGGTTTCCATGAGAAATGTCATTTAATCAGGAAGGTAAAATCGAAGATCATCAAAACCTGTGCTGCTTTACTGGAACGAAAAAGACGATAACCATAACACGTCATCCTATATAGAATGGCATAGTTGAGAGGTTCAATCGGACCTTGTTGAACACCCATACCGAGAAACTTTTATTTGAAATATGCCTATAATTTGGCTTCGCGTGTTAATATTTCGCCGTTTTTTAAGTTTTCTAAATGTTCGGGCGTCATCCACAATTTGAGAGGTTGGGAAAAACCTTTTGTTGACCCCCCAAAATATGAAGCATTTCGTCGTAATCGAATATTGAATTTCGCTTATTGGATGTCAATTTCGCGATTTTCATGTTATTAGGCGAATCTGTTAAAATTACACCTGTAAATTGTGGTCACCGTGAGCAAACCATTGTCAGACTGCGACAGCTCAAATTCTTAGCAAGATTCAAAAGCAACTGATTGATAAATCTCTTGGGATATCATTGGTTCTACAAAGGGACACTCATGTACCATGGCGACAAAGAGTCTTTTGAGAGAGATTTTACGTTGTACTTCTATTCCTGCATTAGCTCCAAAACCCACGCAGACAGCAACTGTATCCGCTCGCTGCTTGCGCTTGTTTATTTCCTCGTATATCTCATTATGTTTGTTAAGCATCTTAGAAACTTAGATTGCTTCTTTACGTCAGCCTCCATGTCAGTTGCAGTTTTTCACACAGCTTGACACCTGATCCGTGAATCCTATTGGTCCAGAGTTTATTAGGTCATGACCTCTAGGCGTGCGCAGTTTTACGTCAATCATCTCAAGGATTCAATTTCTCACGTTTCATTGGGTATCATGCAGGTTGTAATGGTATCTGCCGTTCAGTTGCAACCCCTTGTACAAGTTGTACTCTTCGAAGGCAAAAACCAGACCGCATCGCCACAAAAATACACCGGTTTTCGCACTGTAATTGACTGTAGCGAACAAGTGGAAAGCAACTTTATACCTGTACAGTAGGCTATTTTAAACTCTGATCAGCAGTATAATATATCATTATATATACTCGTTAAGATGTGGCGATATACACTGAAATGTTTTACAGTAGCACAGCGCATCGCGAACAGTATACTACGTTACGGTTCGTGTACTTTGACAGGGAATATCTTAGCCTGAATACGAAGTTCACAGTGTATTATGCATATTCTTTCTCAGGCTAAAAATTGATAAATCTTTCTACATTAGTTATTCACTTCTTTTGAATATGAGTGTAAGAAGGCATTGAGGGTGTAAAGTGCTTTAAGTTTGACGCTATTTGGAAGTAATTTCGGATATAAATGGATATGAAACGGCTTTTAAAAACGCAAATGAGTTCGGTTTCTTTTGTCAGTTGTGTGAAATATGCTTAAGGATAATAATAACTGGGCATAAGTTTACGTTTATTAGCCATTAAAAGTTGATTTATGTCACTAGGAACATTTAGTGTAGTCGTATGACAAGTGAGGATATTACTGACGTTACTCAAACTATTAGCACACGTTATTCAGTGATTGTTTTTATCCTAAAAAGAGGGGAAAATATTTTAATATCTGCTGGCTATGTGTCAGAGAAATGCAAAAGGAATGGCAAACAGTGTAGACCCTGATCAGACGGCTCCCTTAGTCTGGTCTCTGTCTACGCTGTTTGCTGAGATACAAAGTTTACGTCCCAAAATCTAGGTCCAGAACGGTGATATGAAATTGTTTAACACCAAGGATATTGGCAAAATATGCTATAAAAGTTAAGACGTTTCACTGTCTTAAGCAGTTGCAAGTATTTTTAGAAACTAGAACGTTATGAATTATTACAGTTATGATTAACGACCTAACATTTAAAACTAGACGGAATGGGGATTACATAATGCAGGCAACATTGACTAATATGTGTTTTTGAAATTAACACGTTTTCGATGTACTTTCTGAAATGCACGTTGCCTGCACGTGGTTAGATACTGGATTTTCTTACATATTTTGGATAGCGGTTGTTGTAATGAGTGACGTCAGTGGTGGAGCCCGGTCCTGTGTCGAGGCTCGAACCCAAGTGAACGAAAGCTGTGATATTGTGAAAAGCAAGTGTAGTTCGAGAGTGGGCTGCGGAATGGCGTTACATAACTTTTTCCTAGGTTGCAATGACTTGCTTTACGGAGATACGACGGAATGCGATGTTCAGTGTACGAGGGCCTTAATTTCATTGCTGTCAACTGAAGACAATATAGGGGTGGGGTTCACGGAATGTGATTGTGAAGGGGACGAAAATTGCGAGGTTCGGAAACAGCGGATTGAAATATGCACCACGTCCGTGCTAGAGGCAATTAAAACCCTTAATGACAGCTCGGTTGTTAGTTGTACCCTCGCACGGTGGCTCTGCGAGGCTGACTCGTCATGCTTGACGGCATTGACTTATTACATAAACCACTGTGAATCTCTTTTAGAAGGAATAACATGTACTAGCCGGTGTAACAATAGTCTTTCAATTTTGTACAGACAGACAAAAGCTGCGAAACTTATCAACTGCTCATGCGAGGGAAATGAGGAATTTGACTGTGTTAGAATCAGACAAAATACGGAGCGACTATGTTTTAATCGGGACGTTCCGTACCATATCAAAGGAAAGGACCCTAGCTCTGCGGCAGGCTGCGGAATCTCTTATAATTATTTCTTTTATTTATTGTGTATACTTGTAGTTAATGCAATTTCTTAATCTATTCTCACATTAATTTGTTTTGTGTGGTTTTTCACGGGAAAATGCGAACATCATTAAGCTAGAAAGCACGGTCAGCCTGTGTATCTTTCTCCAATCAGTTATACGCTCTACATTTTCTGCAGGTCTGTAAATTGTACAGCCGAAAATCGAAGACCCTTATCAGCCTGCGGATTTCCGCAGGCTGATTTGGGTCTATGATATTCGCGATACCATTTTGTTTTCCTGCACAGGGATTGTGCTTTCATTTTTTCTCGGATACTTCTTTGAAGTGGCCTTAATTGAGCTGCTAATAATAAGCAAATAAACTACATATTAATGGTATGCTATGATTCATAAACGTCTAGGAATAGATCATCATTGAAGCTTATTACTCTTGTTACGATTTTTCTCAGCATAACCTTTATACTGTTCTTGTAATGAAAACGGAAAACATACTACAACACGGGGCGGACCTAGAAAAATAAATAGTATCTCTCCAAACACCTTGCCTACAAGTGACAATTGACTTATCGAAACTGAACACCCGAAGCAGTGATTAACGGATGTCTAAATGACTTTCAGGTGTAATATATTATATATATAACTCGTGCTTTGCACTCGTATCTATATATAACAAAATCAACAATGCGTCACAATATTAAAAGTAAAGCACTTCGATATTTTTTTCTTAGGCGTTTCAGATATTCAACAGCCGCCGATCAACGATGACGAGTTCCGTTCATGCTAAAAAAATACCGCAGGGCAAGCGCTGCTGTACACAGTACTCCTTCCGCTGATTCAAGAAGGGCAGTTGTCAGTTACTGGCGAAAGTATGTTTACTTAGTACTGGTTAACCGCTTAGGAGGTCTAAGCCTGCCCAAGAATAGTGTGGTTAGGTTAACTGACCGTCCCTACATGACCTTAGTTGTTTACCGTGGACGTTAAGCATCAAATCAACCAACCAAAAAATGTACACAGTAAGTGCGGGTTTCGAACATGAATTCGCAGACCTCATGACGATTTATCAATTTGCAATCGTCAGATGTCAACTGGCACTGATACTGGGAGGTTGGTGAGGGTCTGCTGTACTTTCAGTAGGTGCGGGATATGGTCGTTTTGAGTTTGTGCATTGTAACGCTGTGTTTATTGGTAGCCAGTAGAAACGAGACGGAGCCGACATTGTGCGTTTGCTGTAGCGGCTTGGCCTATTTGTTGTCATTTACTCTTATGTTTTTCATGCTCCCCGAAGGGTGAGCATATAGTTGCCGCTTTGTCCGTCCATCCGTCCAATAAGAGGGAACCGAATGAAACTTAACACAGTGAAAGAGGACATATGAGGAAGTGAAGTGCGCAAGAACCATAACCATGTCAAAGTATTTACAAAATTAGCCTCCTTTCTATTTTTCAGTATTTGGCTCGTCTGGAGCTTATATGAGAACTAAATGAAACTTATTACATTGAAAGAGGGCAATGCGAGGAAGCACAGAGTGTAAGAGCCATAACCCTATCACAAGTATTTTACGAATTTGCTCCCTTTTTTTCTTCCAATATGCTTGTTCGGAGCATTTTTCCAAAAAGTAATAAAGGGAATTAAATGAAACTTAACACATTGAATGTGGACTATGAGGGAAAGTGCAGAGCACAAGAACCATAGTCATGCCACTAGTATTGACGAAGTTAGCTCACTTCCTTCTGTTTTTCTGTATTTTGCTTGTCCGGAGCATATCTATGAAAGTATTAAAGAGAACTAATTGAAACTTCACACATTGATAAAATGTAATGAGTCAAAGTGCAGAACACAAGAACCATAACCATATCATAAGTAATTACGGAGTTATCTCCCTTCTTAATTTTTGCAGTATTTTGCTTGTCCGGAGCGTATCTTTGCAAGTATAAAAGAGAACTTAATGAAACTACACACGTTGATAGTGGGCAAGGAGAGAAGGTGCATAGCACAAGAACAATAATCCTACCTTAAGTAATTACGGAAGTAGCTCCCTTTTGTTCAGTATTTAGCTTGTCCGGAGCATATCTCCGCACATATTTAAGAGATCTGAATGAAACTAAACAGATTGATGGACCGCAATGAAAGGAACTGCAGAACACAAGAAACATACCCATGTCAAAACTAGTTTTGGAGTTATTCCCCTTCATATTTTTTTTCATGCTTCTGCATATATGTACTGGGCTATCTCTTAAAGTATAAAGAGGGAGGGAGTGAGTGAACTCGGGTTTAACGTCCCACGGAGACGGGACCGCGGTTTAAAGTCTCATTCGAAAGACCAGAAAAGCGGGGGATCGATCCTGCGACCCCTGGATTGGAGTGTCTGGAGTGTTATCCACTACACTACAGCCGCTCCTGTATGCACACACTAATTGGGGACAGTGAGGGGAAATGAAGAGTGCAAGAACCATAATAACCATAAGAAGTTTTGGAGTTATTTCTTGCCCTACGTTTTTGCTTGTTTGGAGCATATTTCTACAGCTATTCAAGGGAATCAAAGAAAGGTGTATTACTGATAGCTGCAATTACAGAACATGGGGAGTGCAAGAGCCATTACCTTAACATAAGCAGTTTTGGTGTTCATAATGTTCAGCCCTTACGTGGATTGCACAGTTCCATAACTCAAACACAGTGATGGCTAATAGTTGTTATGTTCAGTGATGGTTTATCTGTCTCTGTAACTGAAGAATTGTCGTTTTGTTGCTTGACGTCCACAGTAAACAGCCATGGTCATGTCGGGATGGTCAGTTTACCTAACCACACTGTTTCTTGGGCAGCTTAGACCGTAGCTATTAATTGAGTGCACAAACCTTCGCCAGTAGCTGACAACTGCCCTTTTTGAATCAGCGGAAGGAGAAACGACAATAAGGAGCCGGACCGGGTATCGAACCCGGGACCTCTGGCTGTTGATTCAGACGCGCTACCGACTGCACTCCGCGGTCCGGTCATATCTGAAGAAAGCGAAAGATGAAAGCTGTTAGATTTTTAGCGGTAATATTCACTGAGCAGAACCACAGTAAGCAGGGTCCCATAATGTTTGCATTGCCGTGTTTAAATGAAATAGTCAGACTGTTCAGGAATCCTTCGACTTTGGACGAATGATTGTTTCACGTAAGAAAATCTCTGATCAGTCTTGTTAGAGGGGCAATAAGGTCTTGGTCTGAAGTGTAACTGTTTATTCAGACTTTCAGTATCCCAATATGTAGGCCTTGCCGGTAGATTTCGCAATTCCCGTAGCCATTGACGGTAAATATCAGCTCCCGTAGCCACTGACGATAAATATCAGATCCCATAGCCATTTACGCTAATATCAGCTGTGGTAGCCACTGACGGTAAATATCAGCTCCCGTAGCCATTGACGATAAATGTCACGATTCCTATATAGGAACTGACGGTAAATATATATTAGATCACATAGGCATTTACGCTAATATCAGCTGTGGTAGCCACTGACGGTAAATATCAGCTCCCGTAGCCATTGACGATAAATGTCACGATTCCTATATAGGAACTGACGGTAAATATATATTAGATCACATAGCCATTTACGCTAATATCAGCTGTGGTAGCCACTGACGGTAAATATCAGCTCCCGTAACCATTGACGATAAATGTCACGATTCCTATATAGGAACTGACGGTAAATATATATTAGATCACATAGCCATTTACGCTAATATCAGCTGTGGTAGCCACTGACGGTAAATATCAGCTCCCGTAACCACTGACGATAAATGTCACGATTCCTATATAGGAACTGACGGTAAATATCGGATCCCATAGCCATTTTGGTAAATATCAGCTGTGGACATGTCATCTCCCGTAGCCATTGGCGGTAAATGTCGCAATCGTTTTTTGTAACAAATGGACCTTTTGAAATAGTGATTTCTAGAATGACTTAAGCAAATTTCTTTGGAAACCCTGAGTCCAAAAATGTCACTGTTTAGCATTTGTGAACTTGTACGTTTATAGTAAATTGAGGAGCAATGATTATAAAAGGTGCTGAACTGAACTGCAGAATGTGAATATTGGAACTGGTCTGTGATTCCAAGACGTCTAACTGGAGCCTTCCTTTCTCTGAGTCCATACATGATATCGTGTGTGAACAGCAAAGACTCAGACCAGCCAGCATGGATTCGATCCTTTGATGTTCGCGCAAGCGTTAAGCGTCCTTTTCGCGTGCCACAACGCAAAATTTCGATAGATGCCACAAGCAAAGGTACCTTACAACATGTGTGAATGATTATCCAGCTGGTTTGCAAGTTCTGCTCAGAGCCTGTTTTTCGTTACAAATATCCAAAACGATCTAAATATAAAGAGTGTCCAGGCGTCTACGCTGTGGAGATATATTAGGCTGATCTGACGATTCGCTGTTCACACGGCCATTAAGGTATAGGGCCTACTTTTCTGGTATCGTAAAACTCATTTGCGCTTTATTCAAATGAACATTAGGCTGCCATCTTTAACCTATTTACCTGTAAATGTATGATTCATGTACTTTCAACACACATCAATCATCCAAATTTTATTTTGAAAGACAAAATTTTATATTTGAACCGTATCTATATAAAACCTCACTTATGCTTCAGTCATTTGCAACCCAGGGCGCTCCCAGGCAGAGGAAGTGGCGGGCTTAAGTACTGTGTTTTTAGCTCGCCTGTACGAATGTACAGGAAGTGCTGTTGCACTACCCCCGGCGTCGGCGGCGGCGTCGGCATTAGCAAAATGTTAAAGTTTTACGTTAAAGTTTTTTAGATGATGGGCAAGGCGCTGTCAGGCGAGCTATCCTGTCCCGCTGACAGGTCTTGTTTTCTGAAGTGCTGTGCCGGCGTAGCATGGATGTGCGGAGCCTTTGGTGTCCCCCCCCCCCCCCCCCCCCCCCCCCAAAAAAAAAAATATATAGTGAGGACACTTTAAAATACCCCAGCAAGTGAAACAGTCCCAGGTTCGGGAACTTTTAGCAGTGCTTTGATCGAAAAATTAGACCCCCACCCCCGCCCTATTGCTGGGTGAGTATATGGGATCTGCAGACAGAAAAAGTAGCAGGCACTGCATGTACAGCGAAAACTGAAACAAGTCTGTGTATGTACAGACTGGTCTGAGTATGCACAGTTCATCCGGACACTATTGGACCATGTAGATTGAAGTGTAGCTTTTTCTCACATAATTTTTCCGAAAAATTATCATCAAAACACACCTTACCCAGCAGTCACATGACGTCGGAATGGCGTCGCAGTGATGTCGATGCGACGTCACTCCGACGTCATGTGCATGTTGCGTTATCTGGGACAGGCACATTTTTTAGCACAAACACTACCATGATTACCGCGTTGTGTAACACCTAGATCCGCTCCATCACGCGCATGTAGGCATTCTTCGGGAAGATTTTCAACTAAAAAAATTGGCAGATATGTAATTCTAAGCTTCAAAATGCGTTTTGAGTTGCAGCCGAACAAAAGAAAACGTCATTAATTATGTAAGAAGTTCGTCTGCTAAATCAATTCCCCAGACGCTTTCAGGATGCGCATGTAACAACATAGGAAGCTTTAGAAACTATGCAAATGAAATCATTAACCTTCTTTACAAAATTATGGAGCTTTCCCAGCATGCATGGTTCAAACTTTTCGTAACTTATTCATATCTTGTCCGATTTTCATAATACTTCATTATTTCAATATCTTCTGTTCCCCTTGATACCGTATTAATTCTAATAAACGTCCCGGGGGCGTTGCATTTTATATAAAGGGGGCGTCATTTAGAGCATAAAATGTAGTAAACCAGCCACTGCTAAAATACTTCTAATTAACAGTATTACAGTTAATGGGTACCCAGCGGGCACACAACGTCAAATGACGTCGTATTGACGTCGATGCGACGTCAAATGACATCGTATTGACGTCGATGCATCGACGTCAATACGACGTCATTTTGCCGTCATGGCCTCTGGGTAGGCTTTCAGGGGAAGCAACTCTACAGTTTTGCCTCAGCCCTTCTAAGTAGGGGTCAACTCTTAAAGGAAAGAATTGCTCCTCCAGAAGCAAAATTTTTCTTTTAAGAGTAGACCCCATGCCAAAGGCTACCTCACCTTAAATTGCCTATATACCGTGGTTACGTCTGGACGTGCGAACGTGTGGAACGGCGAGAGTCTGTCGTTAAGTTCTCCAACAAGGCACGAGGTAGGGACACCAGTTTTCTTTTGACTTACATTTCTAACTGTTTCTTATTAGGCCTATTCTATTTTTATATTTTATTTTATTATTTATTTATTTATTTATTATATTTGATTTTTTTTGGGGTCGTTTTTGCAAGTTGACCTGATTTTCTCTCTGATGGTCCTTGACCTTTGTGAAAGAAGCGTTTGTTTCCATCGCTGTCAAAAGAGACGCGTCGTGTAAAAAAAGGCTTCAAGCTTTTGCAAACCTCGATCCGTTTGGTCCTTGCGCATGCGCACTGTTTTCAGCATGCTAATTTGCAAAGGCAATAGTCGGACCGTATAGTCACCAAAAGGCGAATTGGGCATGACCCCGACCAGCCTGTGCATGTGCACAAGCTGGTTAAGGCATGCGCAGTCCACTTTAGTCGGAAGATGGAACCTCTGTCTATATGCAGGAATACTTGCTGATGCGTTTTGCAGATTTTGCTTTTAAAAATAGACGCAGGAATTTGTAGATGAGCATATCTGCAAGTTTCAATGCAAATTCTTCTGTCTTTTGCGTTCTCTTTTTCATGTTTTGGAATATGGTTTGAGACCTTTTTGCACTTTTGGCGTGGGAATAACAGACCGCTCACAACTACCTTTTATTGGCTACCCCAACGTAGTATTTTGAAATTACATTCAAACCTGCCTTTAGGGGTCATACAAGGGAAACCAAAAATGGCTGCTTAAGACAGGTGATCCCTTATACAGGTTCAGTTACACTGTATTTTGGTTCAGGGGATCTGGAAAAGGTGGCTGCTCAAGGCAGGTGATCCCTCAATAGAGGTGACCACATAAGCACTGTATTTCAATAAAAATGATATGAGCCGCGACACGACAAAACCAACAATGTGTTTGTGCGCCCAGCGCAGACTCAGATCAGCCTGGGCATCCGCCCAGTCTGATCAGAGTCTTCGCTGTCCGCATGTAGGTAGGTCAGACCCTTAACTACCCTTTAAGCGCTTGGCGAAAAGTCTGATCGGACTAGGCGGATGCCCAGGCTGATCTGAGTCTGCGCTGGGCGCACAACCACAGTACTTTCAACAGTATTAATAATATCGATAATAATTGATATAATATAACAGTATTTCATTCATTCCGAGCCGATGGAAATGTGATAATGAAAGGTTTTGTGCAATGGAACCTCGTGCAGGATTCAAACTGAGACCGCTTGCATAGCTTGCGTAGCAGAAAACCGCCCAGCTACCAGTGTTCCTAGTCTAATCGAACGAACATGAAAACGTCGATTGTTTATTCTGTTAATATTATTATTACATTTTTAATATTTTCAGTCAATTAGCATACACCAGGTGTAGTTAGTTTAAACATATTTTATTGCTAAATAATCTATACAGCAACTGGGTTGGACCACAAGTTCTTACAACATTAATTACGGTCCTCCCCATACATTTGTATAATACAAAGTTACAGGCAATGACATGAAAGTTAGACATACTGTAAGTAAGGTGTAAATTCTATAGAGCTCAAACAAACAAGCAACAACTATTGCAGCAAGCAGCATCCAGCCATTATGATATAGCAGGCAGGTAAGGAGGGGAGGGTACATACAAATATAGAAAATAGTACACAGTTTTGGATTGAAACGAAAGCAAAACGCATAATGGAGTTCCTTGCCTCGGAGATAAAATTACCCTATTAACACTTAAATCGCCAAAAATGAAAAAGTGTTGAATTTGCAAACAGTGTAGATCCAGATGAGGTGGCTCGTAATGAGCCACCTCGTCTGAATCCACACTGTTTGCCCTATAGTCTTTGAATTCTCAATATGATATAGCTTGGACAAAACTTTTTTTTTAAATTTCTGCAGACTAAATTTTGTCGTCTGCTTTTTGGCGCATTAAGGGTTAACTGTTATTTTATTTGTCCGGTATGCTTTAATACTTCTGTCTCAATTATGATCATAATGGTATTATGGAACTTTCTGCAAAATCTGTAAAATAATAGAAACGCTGGTATATTAGGTTTATTGGAATATTTGTACATTTACACCTTCTTATTTTTCCACCAGTTTTTACGAGCGGAAACAACGGATATCCTCAAAGGTTATTAACCAGTCCGCCTATTTTCGCTTCCTGCAGAGACTGTCCGTCATATTTGGCTTCCGCTGAGACTGTCCGCGATCTCTTGCTTCCTGCAGAGACTACTGTCCTCGTAAAATGGCTTCCTGCCGAGACTGTCCGCGTGACTCTTCTTCCTGCCGAGAGCCTCGGCAGGAAGCAGAATCACGCGGACAGTCTGTGCAGGAAGCGATTTATCATGTAGAAGTCTCGTCAGGAAGCAAGAGATCGCGGACAGTCTCGGCGGAAGCCAAATATGACGGACAGTCTCTGCCCTGTGATCCTGTTTGCTTCCCTCGGCGATGACACACTCAATGTTTTCATAAAGGGATCAACCATTATATGAAAGAAATTTCTCCTTAACGAGCAAATTCTTTCCTGTAAGAGTTCACCCCCATTGCGAAAGATGACAGAAATGTAAATTGCAGAGTTGCTTCCCCTGGAAGTATATCCATCTTCCTTAAAATGCAACGCTCTGCCGCTGAGAATAGAAACCAGGCCAGAACTGAGTCCCAGTTAATGTTTTCATTGTGGAGGCTAATAGGTTCAGAAGTAGATATGTGGCAACATTAACAGTGATAATATGAGAAAAAAAATCTCTTTTTTTCTGTACATTTGCATGGTTGGAAAACCTGTCTCATGGCACTACACTAAATGGGAAAACTCAAAGTCCAGACCGAGCGCGTGCGCAGTTAGGCCAAGACATCCGGGTTTGCTTTATCCGGGTCTTCTGACAATTTCAGGTAGCTTCCTATACGCAAATACGCTGATTAGTGTTGAAATTTGCCATACAGGCAAAATTTCAGTTCGCACTTGCGTATTTGCATAATGGAGTTATGAAGATTCAAACAAGAGCCCAATGCCAACTGCATACCGTCATATATTATGTTTCAGTTATTGTTTGATATTCGAGTCCATCGACAGATATTTATGTGGGTGTGTCCACCCTCTTGTAAAAGTATTTTTATGGAAATTATTGAACACCAAAGATCAAAGGAAAGGCAGCATAGTCTTGATACAGTTAGTAAAACTAGACTCCCCTTTCGAGGAATAAAACATTACTAAATGTGCTTATTGTGAAATAAGTAATAGTTATACCATGGTTTGTCTGCCTGTACGGGAGATAATCCGCTTTTAGCAAGTGGATTATCTCCCGTACAGGCAGACAAACCATGGTATAACTATTTTATACCACCCTAACCAGTGTAGACCATGCTCATTGCGAAATATTTCGTGCTAAAGTTTGCGTTTTCTCGTAAGGGTGGTATAAGCTGCACAAAAAAGATTTTGGTTGTTGATGTTGTTGAGTTGCGATGTAATGTCCTAGTTAACAATATTTCAGTCTTCTCGAGATTTTGCCTCCGAATTTACTTTTACCAGACCCAGCCCCGGATCCTGGGGGTGGGCTTTGGGGCTTCAGCTCCGCCATCTGGGTCTCTGTGTTATGTATCCTATGTAGGCCTCCAGATAATAATGAGTATCTGATGACACTTTAAGATAATTTATCCATAAGGTTACATTAAAACATATGTTGTGATATCTCATTGAATCGCCTCGCCGAGGTCACAACATATGTTTGAAAGAAAAAAAAATTATCAAAAATTCTCATCAAATTGATCTATATTTGTGTCATATATTTTCAAGACAAAATCCTCCCTCCTCCCCCCTCCCACGCACACACACTCGGCACCTCCCAGCCCCACCAGTTATCCAGAGCACCACCAGTACGTGGTGGTCTGGATCCGGGTCTGAGACCTGAGATAAATGACACTCAGGTCCTGCTTCAGCTACCAGTAGCTCTGCCGCAGAGGCACAAGGCAACCCATGCAATCGCACATCCCCGCCGATATCTACTCGAAATTGGCCGAAGTTATTCGGTTGCAGGCAACGGAACAGCCGGAATACCGTAAAAAGTCTAAGTACTGGGACAGAGTAGGGCTGGGTGTGAAGACCAGACTGCTTCTCGGGAGCAGTCTGATCAAGGTTTTACTGTTTCTCATTACACTTGCATCGTTTGGATGCATTGCGACATTTGGAAAACTGTTTCATTTAAGGACAGTTACGGTAATTATTTTATATGCTCCAATTTTTACAATTTTACGATAATTTTTTTCTGCGCTTGACATTGCATTCTGACATTTTACACGTATTTCAGATCCTTCAAACATGATTTCGTCATTAAGCAGGCTAATGTGTCATTAAAACCGCCTAGTATTATCTTTAAGTGGTACCACACATGATAATTGAGCCACATCATGTGATTTCCAATAATGTGACAATTTTGTCATGTGATACTCAGATCATCCTTACAGGGTAACCAGAGTCCTCGCTGATGGCTGTATGGCTTGGACCATTTCCAAAGATGGCTGATGTGATGTGCGAAGCAGTATGATCAGAGCCTTTGCTTGTCACCAACGCCACATTGTTGGAAATCACATGATGTGGCTAATTATCATGGCTGACCGAATTGCGAAATAAAATGTTTTCCAAAACGCATCGGGAACTGAACTTGAAGGTCTGAGTGACGGAGACACAGATAAGAGAATCGGGGATACAGATAAGACACAAGAAGTATTTGAGCAAGCAGTTCAGGAGAACAATCTGCTGAGGTGATGTACTGTTCCCCCAATTAGCCATTTTGTCCTTCTGGGAGCTAACTCCCTCGACAATTTTTTTTCAATATGCAGTACGTGTTTAGATTTTCTTCACAATGGATGTATCACGCGATTTTACGTCCTTTTTAACAGTATTCCAGTTACATCAGAATGGTTGGAGTGTGATAACGAAAGGCCGAGTGCAGTGTTTTACGCTTGAAAAGATTTCTGCCCCTAGCGGGAATCGAGCCCAGGACCGCTAGATAGACAGGCCAGTGCTTAACGCACTGAGCCACTGGGGCTCAGGACTGTTTTCTTTCAAAAGTAGAGTTTCATGGATTAATGATATTTCCCCTGTCCAATCGAAAATTTTAAGGAAAAAAGAAATCCAACTTAGTTATATTAATTTCTTGCACCAAAGTACAAAAATAAGGTTTTTATACCTTACCCGTTTAGTGGAGCAAATATGATTGCGTAAGTGGCCTAGAAAAGGGAGATGGTGGTCTACGGAGTGTAACATTTGTTTTCATATATCAAAATGATTGCCTTGGTCTGTAGTTTCAAAATTCAGCGTTTGCCACCTTGGCAATCCTTGCATAACTCTGCAGTGACCAGTTATTTACGTTACCCCATTAAATTTTGAATATCAAAAATATTTATTGAAGTCAATAGGCAGTATGCTTAAACATTATAAATGTATCAAATGTCCATATGTTTTGAAGGACTGATCAATGTACTATAAGTTAAGCTACTTCGGAAACAATGTAGAACTTTTGTGCTGTTATTTTCGTGATAATATATAATGTACCCCCTTGGAAATTTTAAATACTAACTTAAATCGTTGCATTTTACGAAAATTCTGTGACAAAATAGCCCAAACTGTTCAATAGTTCTAATTGTCCAACTGCAATTTTCAGTACGTTTCTAGCAAAACAAATTTGAGACCTCTAGCTTTTATACTTTGTCAACCATGTGCTGTAGAACATAGTAACACCTATTCTCTAATGGAGGCTGAAAAGTCATTTTCACACAATTATTTGTGCAAAAGGTGGTTAATAAGCTATTTCAAACTATTTAAAACTAACAAATTGGGTCTGTTGCACTAAGATAATGTTAAATATGATATAAAGCAAATGTTTAAAAAATACTTTTGGCCTTACAACACATATTTTAAGCAAAGTAACATACTTAACATATTGTTAATGTATGCGTAAAAGGTCTATCATTCCGGCCAGGAAAACACTCTTTTGAAATTCTGACTTTTAACTAGCCCAGTTGTGATAAACTGTGTCTTTTTTATCGATAAAAGAAATTTTTGCATAGTACAGTTGGCTACTTGGGGAGCAAACAAATGAGTGTTATTTACATGACATGCGAATTTACATGACATGCGAAGGTGAGATTGTCCTACAATTACAAATAAGCCTTCTTGAGTTAACCTGTATATGGAACACTATTATTTTTTCCATTAGTATCCAAAGAAACGTTTAAAACATCCATTGTAGCAAAAAAAACCCAAACAGATCATAACATACAGTTTGGTATTCAGAAGGGTAACGTTTGTAACCGTTATTTGAAAACAATCCCTGAGATTAACTGTTGTTACAGACAAATGTGCCAAAGCCTTATTAGTTTGATTTAAATATTTTCTAAACGGCAAGTTCGACTGGTTTAAATCCACCACATAAAATTTATCAGTGACATGTTCACGGCGGTGCATCCATTTTGGTCTATTAATGTTATAGTTTGTGTTGTTCAGTTACAAGTAGCCTTCAAAGAAAAGATTTGTTTTGTCTGTTTATTGGCCGTTAGTCTGATGTATATAGAAACAAAAGAAAAATTGGTGAAAATAGACAATTGGTTTTGCAGGGTATGTTAGGCTGGCTTTGTGGTTATCTGCGTGAATGGACTGAATGTTTATTTGGCCACCCGTTAGTTTCGTTTGAGTACATGTTACTATTTTCAGTTTGGTGTTGTGGGAGAATCGTGGCCCTAGTTGAATCAATTCCTGATCGGAGCCCTTTTACATTGTTTGCCTGTTTCGACCGTTTTCTATAAAAGCAATATATAAAACCGTAGTTAAAATATTTTGGCCCTACAGCATATATTTAAACAAAAGTAACGTTTATAACAGGTTAAAAAGTATGAGTTATTTTACTCCACTGCACCTAGTAAATTGTCATGTGGCCACCATGAAACGCTTCCTTGTACTTCAACTAAATAGACAGTATGTATTATCTGGCCATTTGGGATAATCTGGACTCATTCTGAGTCGATTTGAAAAAAAAAAGGAATTTAGCTGAAGCTGGTGCTAGCTTGCATTGGAAGTGTTGCAACATTACATTCCTGGGCATAAACATAGTTAAACCGAGGTTGTTGTTTTGTTTTATTTATTTATTTTTTTTTTTTGTGTGTGATCCATTCCTTGTTTCCAGGAAATCTTTCTTAATTTAAATAATCAGTCCAAGAGTTTAAGGTGCATGGATACACTATTACGTGAAATAATTCTACAAATTTTACTTTAGCCTTTTTCTTAATGGGAGTAAACTCTAAAAGGAAAGAATTGTTGGCTACTGTAGGAGAAAAGCGTTTCCTTTAAGAGTAGACAATTTTTGGAAGGGTTACATCATCCATAGATGTAAATAGGAAGCATCTACGGGAGCATAACAAATTGTAGTAAAACACTATGGTGTTTGCATTCACAATTATACAGTATTATTTCCAAAATATACTAGAAGATCATGTGGAAGTAAGGAACACACAGAAGAAAGAACATAGCCGACTCGCTTAATTGATTCCTTTCAAGATCTGGCACGGATAATCTGATTATGACATATTGTTACTAATTTAAAATCATTATCAAAATGACCTTTTAATTGAGTCAATGATGATTTACTCACTTTGAGTCTTTGTTTTGGTATTCAAAAGGTAACGTATACAACATTCAAATGTAAATGGTTTGTCAGATTAGAATTATGATTCTTTATGATATCATCTGTTTGATGTGATGCAGTAAGATGTAGAATTAAACGTTTCATATTGATGCTCGGGTTACCAGGTGCAGATGATAACCGCCTTTAAGTAAATCATCCAAAACAGGCATAATACTAATACAAACCATGCATTATATAGAAAAATTTTGTGGGTAATCGTGTTACTGCCTGAGCCCTTTCTTAGGAATTATCATTATTTAAAACAATTGTATCAAATATTTATTCAAATCTCTTCAGAAATGGATGGCCATACTGCTGTTAGGTTAACCTTCAGCACCTCAATGTTTGCTTTCAACATTTGCGCTATACATGTACTTGAGGGTGGTTGCTTTCTGCACCTTGTTACTCTAGCATTGATATAAAAACATCTTAACGGTAAAAGGGTAATCTGACAACTTGTTTACTGCTGTATGCTGTATACGTTACCTTTTTGACCACCTAACCAAGGAGTCGAAGTTAGTTAATAATTACTGACTCGAATTAAATGTCATTTGATGATAATTTCAAGGTAAAAAGGTTACCCCGTTAAACAGGGAGGCCAAGAAAGTCATAGCTATTTCATTTCACACAATATCCATTCACCTTAAAGTCTGGTTGAATGATAAAAGCTTAACAAAGGCCCCCCCCCCCCCTTTCCCTAGCACCAGCTTCAGCTAATTTCTTTTTTCAAACTGACTCAGAATGAGCCTAGGTTATCCCAAACATAATTTTCAATAAGACGAGGTACGACGGAACTTTTCATGGCAAGCACATGGAACTTTACACTCGCTACAGTAGAATAAAATAACTAATACTTTTTAACCTGTTGTATACGTTACTTTGATGAAAATATATGCTTTTAGACAAAAAAAAAATAAATGTCGGTTTTATATATTGCTTTTTAATAGGAAAAGGTCAAAACAGAGAAAGGAGTGTAAAGGGGCAGCAATCAGGGTTGATTCTTTCTGTGAAACCATCCACTCGCGATATCAAATTGAAAATAGAGCATAAAGTTATAAGACAAGTAGTCAGACGATACTAGCATTTACGTTACCTGTCTGAGTACAATACTGTCAGTTATGATTAGCTTGTTTGACACTTTTGGTTTTGTTTTAAAGTAATTTTGGCTATTTATATAACATATATCCATTGACAGATTAATTCACAAATGCTTCATTTGAACATCAGGACAATCTCAGCTTTGCAAGTCATGTACATAACACTATTTTCTGTCTAAGTAGGCGATTAAACTCTCATAGATAACAACTATTGTCATCACAACTGTGTTGTTTAAAAGTCAGAATTTCAGAAAGGTATATTCGTGATGGGAATGATCTATGCTTTACTCAAACATTTTAATCTGTAAAGTACGTTACTATGGTTAAAATATGTATTTTAAGGTCAAAACAAAAATGTGAACTGTTTTTTATATCATATATTACATGATATTATTACAACAGGGCCAGTTTGTCGGTTTAAATAACTTATTAGCCATCTTTCATACGAACAATTGTGAGAAAATGACTTTGCAGACTCCAGCAGGGAATAGGTGTAATCATATTCAACAGTACGTATTTGACAAAGTATAGAAGCTAGAGGTCTCAAATTTGTTTTGTTAGAAATGTGTTAAATGGGACAATTAGAAAATAGAAACAGTTTGGGCTATTTTATCATATACTGTTTGTAAATGCAACAACCTAAGTTACATTTTAAATTTTCGAGGGGTACATACTATATTGTAACGAAAACAACAGCACAGAAGCTCTGAATTGTTTTCTAAGCAGCCTTGTTTATGGCATATTAATCATTCTCGCAGAAAATATTAATATTTGATACATTTATACTGTTGAAACACATTCCTTGTTGACTTCAATAAATATGTTTGATATTTAAAATCTAACGGAGTAACGTAAATAACTGGCCACTGCAGAGTTATGCAAGGTTTGCCAAGGTGGCAAACACTGAATTTGATAACTATAGACCCAGGCGATCATTTTGATATACAAAAACAAATGTTACACTCCGTAGACCACCCCCTTGAAAGATAGCTCAACATATTTGCTCTACTAGTTCAGATTAGGCTGAAGCAATTTTTGAGAGAACCTTACTAAATTTTATCGGATCTCACTAAATTGTATGGATATCCGCCCACTCTGATCAGACTCTTCGCTTAAGCGCTTAAAGGATAGCTAAGGGGCTAAGCTACCTCCATGCGGACAGCGAAGATTTTGATCAGACTGGACGGATGCCCAAACTGATCTGAGTCTGCGCTGGGCGCACAACCACTTTGTTGGTTTTCTCGTGTCGCGGCTCTTTATAATTTTCAGGTGAAGCAATTGCCTTTTAGTTTAAACTTTATTTTATTTGCATAAACACTAATACATTGCCTTTTTAAGTTTTGCCTCCGTTGTAGTTGGTTTTCAGCTCTGAAAGGAAAAGAAGGAAGTACTTTCCTTCTTGCATGAGTAGACACATTTTAAATTGTTTCGTCCTCCATGAAAGCACACACAGTGAGACAAATTGTTATAAGATACCGCAGTCACCTGTGGAATCGGAACACCGCTCGGCCAATTCCGTGAGCCGCCTGATTCACAGAATTGGCCGAGCGGTGTTCCGATTAGGTACGTACGGACATTACCGACAGAAAAGCCAGTGCCATAAACAGGACAAAGTATGGGAAATGAAATCTTATAGGAAAATAAATAAACGCGACCCAATATTATCCTGAGGGCTCAATGCACCCTATGACACAAACACATGGATGGAAATTATTGAAGTCTGACAGCAACGAAGATGGTAATGATAATGAAAAGTTTTGGCAGCAGATTAACCCATAAATGTCCACTGGACTCTTCCAAATAACGAACAGTCAGGTCCATTTCAAACATAAAATGTGTATATTGTAGGCCTATTAAAGCAAACAGGATGAAAGCTCTGATTAGATGCCGTTTTCTGTAATGTCTGATTTGGATTTATACGATTAGTGTAATTCTTTTTCTTAGTTTTTTTTATCTTTTCTTTTCTTTTTTTCTTTTTGTTTTACGGTTTTTATTTTTAGTATTTTCTATCTGTCACTATGGTTTATAAATGTCACCTGTCAGCTGCACCAACTTACAAATGTTTTGTTGCTTACTAACAGCATAATTGAGCCCAACACGACAAAACCAACAAAGTGGCATGTGCGCCCAGCTAAGACTAAGATCAGCCTGGGCATCCGCCCAGACTGATCAGAGTCTTCGTTGTTCGCATGGAGCTAGCTTAGAACCATAGTTACCGTGTAAGCGCATAGTAGAGACTCTGCTCAGACTGGGCTGACGCCTAGGCTGATCTGAGTCTTCGCTCGACGCACATGCCACTCTGTTGGTTTTGTCGTGTCGAGGCTCAAATCTATACATGTAATATGATCTTTACAAAATTTAAAACGCATCATAATGGGCCCTCAGTACGCATTCTCACAGCCCCGGATCCAGGGGGGTGGGCATTGGAGCTTCAGTCCTGCCAACTGAGCCTGGTTAGATTAATATATATGTTACATGTATGACATCTAATAAGAATCGCTTCTGCAAGGCAATTCTAATGAGATATCACAACATATACTTCAAGGCAAGAAAGACCTTATCAAAAGTTCTCATCAAACTGACGTCTAATAATGTAATATTTTCAAGCGCCTGCCCCCGCCCCCCCCCCCTTCCCCCACTCCGCCCCTCCCTCCTTCTCTCACACACACATACATCTCGGCACCTCTAAGCCCCACCAGTTATCCAGAGTCCCACCGGTACGTGGTGGTCGGATCCGTATCTAATTTCACAACACGCTAACATAACTTAGACCACCAGGATTGTATTTTGGATAACGCTGCTCCTCGTCAGATATTGCATTGTGCACAAGATATTGCTGGCGATGAAATTATTTTTCTTGTTTTACACAATGCAGACACAGAAACCTGCATTTTAAAAGACATTATTTGATATCTTGAATATTTAGATGATAAAATTGTAATTATTTTAAAGTATAATGTTGTTTCTCAAGTTCTAATGCGATGCTATCTCATACAATGGTACTTTATGTCTACCTAAAAAGAAAAAAAACCTACGTTTGTCTTATTCATGTATTTATCCGATAACAGAGGCGCCGCGGTCGAGTGGTTAGAGACGCCCGGCTATGGTGCAAATAGTCGCGGGCTCGATTTGCCGTTTGGCCAGCCGGTGACTCGATAGCTCTTTATCAGTTCAGCATTAGATGGGTACCTTTATTGGGAGAGGGGATGGGGGCGGGGGTGGGGGTGGGAGATAAAGGAGCGAAAGGAGAGTGACGGGCTCCGGCTTTCATATTGTTCCTAAGATACGGTGGGCATCTAACCCTGCTAGGCTATGAGGTACTGAGTGAGAGAGTGAATGAGCTCGGGTTTAATGCCCATACAACTCGTTGGTCATACGGAGACGGGACCTCGATGTAAAGTCGTGGGCCACCGAACCTGCGACCCCTGGATAAGCGCTCTTACTGCGGCACATCATGAGGTTCAGTCTGCAAAAAGCAAGGGGAGAGAATGAAGAACAAACTGAACGAAGTATACAATACAGTATTATTTACCTTGCATAGATAAATATTCAAATTTCTGTTTATTTCAAATTTCATCTTATTTTGCGATTTTGCCCAAATTTGGCTCTTACTGAATTAGAGGAGAGCTAGTCCACGCCATTTAGGTGACTTGCAAATAGTCAAAGCCGTCATATTTTCATGCAGTGATGAAAATACCAGCAATATAGCAGAGAAGTTTCATTTATTTCATATTATGAAGATAAAAAAATACTGGCTGAAATTTGGGGAAAATTCTCAATAATTTAATCATGCTGGGGCCGTATTCATAAAACGACTTAAGTGGTTGCTATGCTGTTGCTAAGGCTAAATTTCTTTGAAGGAGATTCCCTACAACTATGAAATTTGCTCTGGAGGAACAGTCTTACAAAGACTGTTCCTCCAGACCAAATTTCATAGTTGTAGGGAATCTCCTTTATAGATATTTAGCCTTAGCAACCGCATAGCAACGCTTTAAGTGGCTTTATAAATACGGCCCCTGGATATTATGTATCATGCACGTTGACTATAACGAATACAATACTTACAATTTAGGTTTATGAGCGCATATTTAAGGGTCTTACAATTTAGGTTTATGAGCACATATTTAAATAACTTTGTCATTTTTTTTACAGTTTGGTTCCCTTCTTAATGGGGTTTAACTCTTAAAGGAAAGATGGTACTCCTCTAGGAGCATTTTTTCTTTGAGAATATACCCCTTTTGTGGAACGGCTTTGCTTCCAAGAGAAACAAATAGGAAGTTACAAAACAAGGGCGTAGCTACCTACCTATACGCAAATACGCAGGTGCGTATTGAAATTTTGTCAAACTGTGCACCTGCGTATTTTCATGCTGAAATGTTGTTTACTGGGCATAATTTTAATACTGACTGCCACCAGACACGAAAATTTGAAACATCTTAGCGACTTGAGCCCCTATTATTGCCCTTAATGAGTATAAACATGATTTTGCATACTGTGTAATTGCCCCTAGCTACTCCCCTGCAAAAGTTATTCTGCTTTTGGAAAATATCTGAAGCTCATGAAGGTTTGCCGTCCACTTCAAGCGGCTGAATAACGCGGGAACCGCCATTTTGAAAGAAAGACAACTTATGCGATTTCCTGTCGCTTTCGAAGGAAATAAAACACTTCCAAACTGGAGTTTCCCTTAAATAAAGCATTTGTTCCTGGGGGGGGGGGGGGGGGGGGGGGTACGGGGGGGGCAAATTCTTTAATAAATGACCCCACTGAGAAAGAGGCAAAACTGAAAATGGCAGAGTTGCTTCCCGTGATCGTTTTGCGAGATTAATAATATCGATGTACTTGGTAATCGGCGCGGCGCAGTCTGATAGACAGGTTCTCTGAAGCATTCAAAGACAAAGACACGAATGGGGAAAGCTCTGATAAGACTGCATATATGTGCAGGATGGTCGGAGTACTGGCTTTTCGCGCAGTTCGACCAGATTTCTTTTGTCACGGCTTATATAGGCATAGTGGTAGCTCATTTTTCCAACTTAGACACTTTCTTATCTTTTTAGTCATGTGCAGAAGTTTCGATATCGCCACCGGCCCAAAATGACCCACAGACAGACAAATTTTCACAAACGTACGCATGCACACACTCGAGGAGAGAGAGAGATAGAGAGAAGAGAGAGAGAGAGAGAAAATTGAATTAGAAAAAAGCCATTTTCTTCATACATGTGTACACAAGAGCTTAGATGTATGTATTGTCCATAGTCCTGTATTTTACATGTATCATGCTAAAGGTTTCTGTGCGCGTGTCCGTCCGTGCACCCGTTTACAAATCATCGTTTACAATCGTGATTTCTCCTGCGGTTCGAAAACACAGGGTATAATCGATTCCGCCAATTTTCGCTTCCTGCAGAGACTGTCCGTCATATTTGGCTTCCGCCGAGACTATCCGCGAACTCTTGCTTCCTGCAGAGACTACTGTCCTCGAGAAATGGCTTCCTGCCGAGACTGTCCGCGTGATTCTGCTTCCTGCCGAGAGCCTCGGCAGGAAGCAGAATCACGCAGACAGTCTCTGCAGGAAGCCATTTATCATGTACAGAAGTCTCGGCAGGAAGCAAGAGCTCGCGGACAGTCTCGGCGGAAGCCAAATATGATGTACAGTCTCTGCAGGAAGCGAAAATTAGCGGAATCGATTATACCCTGTGGAAAACGTCACAGCATGGTCGCTTTCCATCCGAAGTCAGGCGATAACGATGATAGCACTGAATTTATGCTACACTGATGTTTACAGGAGTAACAGTCCCTTTTTATCGAGCCCACTTGCGGTCAGCGAGATATAGTCGCCCGTTTGAAATTGGTGCGTCCGTCCAACCGTCCGTCTGTCTGTCCGTCCGTCCGTTTACAGCCATATCGAGTTTGATAGACCCTAGGACCTGGAAACTTCATCGCAATATGCCCTGTGAAAATGCTAATTGGCTCCCACAAAACTAGGTCACTGTAACCTACTTTCACTAAAAAGTGCCAGATATTTAGTTTTCGTCTGCAGTCCCATCTTCTTTTTCATAGGCCCCAGAACATTAAAACTTCATCAGTATATGAAAAAGTACCACATACAGCGAAACCTGTCATAGTGGCCACCTCTATTAAGCAAGCAACCTGTATTAAGCAAGCATGATTCCAGTTCCAAAATACAGCAAATACTTTGAATTTCACCTGTATTAAGCAAGCACCTGTCTTAAACAAGCACATTTCGACTATCCCTTTGCTGCTTCCTAAATACGGTACAGATTGGATTGTATTTAGTTTTCAAGGTCAGCCCCATATCTTTCTTTACCTTGGCCCCAGAAAATTGAAACTTCATCAGTGAATGCGCCTTACCACTCCAGGTCGACCCCAACAAAACTAGGTCGCTGCGACCTACTTTCACGAAAAAGTACCACATATTTAGTTTTCAAGGTCAGCCCCATATATTTCTTTTCCTTGGCCCCAGAACATTGAAACTTCATCAGTGCATGCATCTTACCACTCCAGGTCACCTACAACAAAACTAGGTCGCTGTGACCTACTTTCACGAAACGTACCACATATTTAGTTTTCATCTGCAGCCCGATATCTCCCTTTTCATGGGCCCAAGAACATTGAAACTTCATCAGTGCATGTACCTTACCACTCCAGGTCACCCCAACAAAACTAGGTCGCTGTACCCTACTTTCAAGAAAAAGTACCACATATTTAGTTTTCGTCTGCATCCCAATATCTTTCTTTTCATAGGCCTCAGAACATTGAAACGCCATCAGTGCATGCACCTTATCACTCCAGGTCAGCTCCAACAAACCTACGTTGCTGTGACCTACTTTCACGAAAAAGTACCACATATTTAGTTTTCGAGGTCAGCCCCATATCTTTCTTTTCATAGGCCGAAGAACATTGAAACTTCATCAGTGACCTACTTTCACGAAAAAGTACCACATATTTAGTTTTCGTCTGCAGTCCCATATCTCCCTTTTCATAGGCCCAAGAACATTGAAACTTCATCAGTGCATGCACTTTACCACTCCAGGTCCCCTCTCATAATGCTATGTCACCGTTTCTGGCCGCGGCCATCTAATATTCACACAGAGCTCCAGATAAGAGGGGGTATTGAGGATAATTCAAAGATAATTTTTCTTATTTCTCAACGAAAACATATGTTGTGACCCCTCATTAGAACCGTCTCGACGAGACGGTTCTAATGATGGGTCACAAAATATGTTTTTGTGGAGAAATAATGATAATTATCCCTAAATTATCTCTGTTACCCCTTCTTATCTGGAGCACTGTTCACAGCTCATCCTTTACTTCTAAGATGAATGGGTACACTTTCAGGAGAACCACTGCCAATTTGAGCCGCGACACGAGAAAACCAACAATGTGGTTGTGCGCCCAGTGCAGACTCAGATCAACCTGGGCATTTACCCAGTCTGAACGGACTCTCCACTAAGCGCTTAAAGGGTAGCTAAGGGTCTAAGCTACATCCATGCGAACAGCGAAGACTCTGATCAGACTGGGTGGATGCCCAGGCTGATCTGAGTCTCCGCTGGGCGCACAACCACATTGTTGGTTTTGTCGTGTCGCGGCTCATTTCATTTTGCAACCCTTCTAAGGAGGAACCAACACTTAAATAAAGTTTCCTTTTAAAAGGAAAGGCTTGTCAAGTTAGCGCTTTGTTTCTGAAATACATGTAGTTCAATGTTTGTGGTATTTTGTGGTTTATGGTTTGTAGTCTTGAGATGGTATCAAATTGGAGACACTTTCTTCGTTTAAAAACGTCCACAAATGTAGTAAACGATGAGGTTACGCTGCATTCTGGCTGTCCTGACAATCATATAATAACCTTCAGTAAAAAGGTCATTGTTTGTATTACTGGTAATGAAAAATATTTCATAAAAGCATTTAAAAATAAGGATTTTCGTAAACTGTTATGTATTGTTATATAAGAAATTTCAGGACCTTAGAAGATTTACTGGGAGTTACTTCGTTTATTTCTGACAACTGTCCTTCTTGACTCAGCGGAAGCGGAAACGAGAGTAAATGGCCGGACCGTATATCGAACCCGGGACCTCTGTTTTTTAGTCCGACGCGCCACCGACTGCACTATGCGACCCAGCGAGCCTGTGGTATAGAGTATAACTGGTAATTGGTAATGATTACAAGTCAATGAAGGAATTAGTGTATTTTTGTTGCTTCCAAAAGATGTTTATTTTCAGAATCTTGCGTGCTGTCCTTGGTCATCACAAATTTTGTAAGGGATTTAATGCAAAAGAAAAAAGAAGTCTTCTATATGTTAGTAGTTGTTGTTTTGTTGTTATTTTATTGTTTTACATCCACGATAAAAAGCTATGGTAATGTCGGGACGGTCTATTACCCTAACCACACTATTCCTGGGCTGGCTTAGACCTTCTAAGCGATAACCGGTACTATGTGCACATTGTCATACTTTCACCAGTAACTGACAACTGCCCTTCTCGATACAGGGGAAGGAGAAACGAAAGTATGTGGCCGGACAGAGTAACGAACCCGGGACCTCTGGCTCTTGAGTCAAAACGCACTACCAACTGCGCTATGCGGCCCGGTTCCTCTAAATTTTAGTAAGTTTGATTCAGAAAGGAAGGTAACTATTAAAACTGCACAGGCCTAGAAAAGGACGATTTGATGGCAATCGTGAGATACTGATATTTTCCCACACATGTTGTGTTTCCTGAACTGATTTTTTTTCAATAAGACACTTTCATGAAACTGAATTACAATGTACGTTTATGAAAAAATAAGAAATTGATTTTCAATGTACGTTTATTAAAAAAATAAGAAATAGTATCTAGTAAATACGATCAAACACCTTGTCTGTAAAACCAGTAAATGCTTTTAAATAAAGACTGTTGGTACAGACCCTGATTAGACTGTTCCAACCAGTAGTCTAGCTTGGATCTACACTCTACACTGTTTGTACAGGCATAACAACTATTGTGGAAATATTTTAGTCCGGGTTTTACGGTGCCAGGTTTTACAACGTCTGAAATCCAGGTTTAACACAGTCCGAAGTCCAGAGTCCAAAGTCCAAGTCCAGTCCATATTTTACATAATGCCGGCGAATTGCGCATGTCGTTATTTGACCTTATTTCACAGTGGACAACGAAGAAACATTCAAATACCCCGGATATATAAATAAAAAAAATAATTATAACTCATGTTTTTAGTAAGGCAAAAGATGCTAGACATGTTCGATTATTTGGTGTGCCAGATTGTGGCGTGTCGTTATTTTACGGTGCTTAGGTAAAGAAGCAGTCAAACGAAGTTGCGCCCCGTAGACGCTCTCCATATATTGGTTCTCCACTTGCAATTATGAATCATTCTCAAAGCTGGGAACAAATCAGCGTCTTCCGCTTGAGTGCGCATGACAGGAAGTCATAACCTGTCTGAATATATAGGCTTGCTGCCGAAGCCGCAAATGAGCCGCGACACGAGAAAGCAAAAAAGTGGTAGAGCGCCCATCGCAGACTCAGATCAGCCTGGGCATCCGCCTAGTATGATGACTGTCTTTTCTAAGCGCTTTAACGGTAGCTAAGGGTCTAAGCTACCTTCATGTGGACAGCAAAGACTCTGATCAGACTGAGTGGATGCCCGGGCTTATCTGAGTCTGCGCTGGGCGCACAACCACTTTGTTGGTTTTCTCGCGTCGTGGTTCAAAATAATGATATTGGAAGTCTGCCCAATTTATTCTAGGTCCACGTTTCATTAACATCGATCTTCAGACGAAAGAAGCAATTCTATTGGGAAAAGAAATAATGCCAGAATTTGTGCATATTGCCAAAATTGATAAATTCTGCATTTCTATCATACAAAACCAAAATTGACAAGAAAAATGTCAGAACTGCCTTTTTAATATACTTGTTATTTTTTTTTATTTGTTTTAACTATTGCAGAACTTAAATGTACAGAAAATTAGATGAGCCTGCGTGTGGGCTTTACTGCCCAAATATAGGCATGTGCTACAAAGGAATTTTTGCAATCCTTTATTATTCCTACGGGCCACCAGGGTTCATCTCCCATAAAGTGCAGGCTACTATGATGCTTATATTGGTTTCATCTGATTGTGCGACTCCACTTTGGTTGAAGGTACATCATTTTAGAGTCCAGATGCGCTGAAACAGGCGCACATGCTGTGACCTTGTACCCATGCCCCTGTGCTTGCACCACATCCATGTTGTAGCAGACATGCAGGCCGCAGTAAACGGTATTCAGGACGCAGTAGACAGACAGTAGACATTTCATCGGACAGTAAATAGTATACAGAAAACCGCGAACAACATGCACTACTTTTCAGCATGCTCCAAAGCGAAGGGCGAGTGGACAGTGCACAGCAGACGGTAAACGGTCTTTAACGTTGAGGGAAAAGTATTTTCCTTCGCACAGCTTTGAGATACATAATTATACAGTGATCGTGAAATTGGGGGAAGAAAACTATCAAAGAAAAAAGAAATAAAAATAGAAAATAAAGAAAAGCAGACAAAAGTCTGCAGTACCCGGTATTCCGAGGCGGTCACCCATCCAAGTACTAACCGGGTCCGACGTTGCTTATTTCCGTGATCGGACGAGAACGGATGTTTTCAATGTATTATGGCCGTAGACAACAAAGTACCGATTTTCAACATTTACAAAGTGTACTTTTGAGAGTTTGCGATCCGTAATAGCCTATCCTGCAGTTCTTACACTGAGACACACATTGCAGGCCTAGTAGAGCAGTCGTATCAGGATCTGCGCTGTTTGCATTTCAGTCTCATCATGCCAGCAGACAAAAAAGTTGAATCATCATCGAATCAACGTTGATTCAATGTGATTCGATGTTTTGTGATCATTGATTAAACTCTGGCAAAACATCTTCGATAAGCCTCTTTATTTCGGAGTACTAATTCGCGCCTCATATGATCAGCTTTGTCTAAAGTAAAAAGTAACTGTCATTATCAGCGTTAATTCAACGGCATAGTGACGTTTAACCAACGTTATTGCATAAAAAGCAGTGCCGAGAGGTATTAACAGCCGTGCATCAACAGGCGAAAAGCCGTGTTTCAACAATGGTTTTCTCGCGCTGTTGAAACACGATGACAGAACTTTCGTTATGCTTGTGCCGGGCCACTAAAAACCGCCACGCACTCTTGCCTCTCCCTTTTCGGTTAATTTACAATAATTGGTCGCGTGCTACCTATGTTTTCTTATGACGTCATCATGCTTTGTACTCTTATTACGTCATAAAGTACCGACACGGAGTTTAAAGCGATGTTGGTTACATTCTTACGATGCCAAATGGAGAGTAAATAAGTGTTAAAGAAAACATGCATCCTAAGCTTTCAGTGATCAAGAACTGCAGGATGGTATATGAATGGATCAGGCTTGTTCTGCATGGAAATTATTGCTCAAGGTATCTGCTTTTTTGTTGATTAATTTTCCGTCTATTTTGCATCAACTACAACGCCCATCTTGGATACTTTTCCGAAATGAGGTTGAATAGGATGATGGCAGCCATTTTGAATAGAATGAATGCTCTCGGGCCCGGAAGACGAATATTAGTAAACAGATGCACCAGCGCGTTGGCTGTTAAACGGTGACAAAATAGAGTGCCAAGTTTTTTTCTCAAATTTTAACGAATAATTCGTTGAATTATGCAATAACAGCGATCAAACATTTGTTTTCAATGCATTAACATTTGCCATGTCCCTCGGGAGATGTTGAAAACCTCGGCCTTCGGCCTCGGTTTCCAACATCTCCCTCGGGACCTGGCAAACCTTAATGCATGAAAAACCATGTTTGATCCCTATATTAATGACACGACGTTGTGTCAGCGTTGTGTGTCAGCTGAGCATGAGGAATAAATCTGTTATCATTGAATGTGGCTGGAATATTTAGCGTTGCGACACGCGAAGAAAGTCTTCAGATGAGCATTTGCGAACTGCGCATATGCACTGTCGGCTCAGTAAGTGCATGGAAAGTCAAACACGCAGCATCTTACTAATTCCAGTACGTAATACACTTTTTCTGACTAGTCTAAGTAGTGCAGTAAACGATGCACTGCACTTACTCTGAAAGACAACGCAGCTGCATGGACTTATCCTGGTACCCACTGTTTGCGTATAGTGTCAAACATATTTTACCCTGACAGGGCTCATAACATTCAAAACAAGTGATGAGCATAAAATGCACGTGAAAATAAGATTGACCCTTGATTTCTTGATTGTCAATGATGTAACCCAAGAGCCGCACCCTCGGAAAATTGCCATATGCGACGAGAAGAATCAGCCCAGTCTGTGATAACATGTATGCGTTCACAACATGTATAAGCAATCTTGAGCATTATACAATGTGGCACCGTAAAGAGTGTGAAAAGAAAAGACACTATTGGGACTGCATTCGCTTGTCCCAAGATGGGTGAAATACATTTTTCCTTGCGCATACCTCGTGTCGTGATAAAACCAGTCTTATTTCATAAACAAAACGCGCGTGTCTTGACTAGACGCATGCGCAATCAGAGCAGGGTAGACTACACATGAGCGTAGACATATCTTGGTACCTCCTGGTTGCGTATACATACATATTTCGTTGCAAATATTATGGGCTGAAGCACATTTTTTCCTTGCGCAGGCCATTTGAGTCGTGTCGTGATAAAGTCAGCCTTCTGGTGTATGCAGAACACCTATGTCCAGTCTAGTCTGTGCACTAGCACAATCAGAACAGGTTAGGCGCTATAAGTATGCCTTCTGGAAATCAAACGGTGAACTGCACTAACTCTGACGGACTACGCAGTTGCATAGACTTATCTTGGTACCCACTGTTTGCGTGTTGTGTCAAACATATTTTGCCCGGACAGGGCTCATAACGTTTAAAGAGATGAGCATAAAATGCACGTGCAAATACAACCGACCCTTGATAATCAATGATGTAATCCAAGAGCTGCAAGATTAACAAAAAAAATAATAATAATAATAATAATAAATAAATAAATATAACCGCAGGGATCCTAAATTTTGGGATAGATGTATCTGAGAAATCACTTTAGAATCAGATCAAGATGTGCAATGCGTCATATCCTATCAGTATGTGTGACTAACAGTCAGCTACTAAGCATTTGTTTAAATTTTAGAAATTATCTGGTAATTTAAAGGTGTCCCAATAGAGAGAGAGTAAATTAAAACGATGGAAATTGTTTGAACAGCATTGTAAGACACCCAGCAGGCACATGACGTCGTAATGATATTAAAATGGGGTCGATGCGACGCCACCATGCCGCATCGACGTCAATACGACGTCATTTCCACGTCATGTGCCTGCTGGGCAGTAAAGTATTTCCCAGCTGGCACATGACGTCAGAATGACGTCGATGAAATGTAATGTTTGCGACGTCATTATAACGTTGTGTGCCTGCTGGGTAGTATGTATCAATGTGAAGATCTGATCCGTCTTCTTGAGCTTCCAATTAGGTATCCGTTTATCTGAATCAGAAAAAATGAGCCGCGACATGAGAAAGCAACAAAGTGGTAGAGCGCCCATCGCAGACTCAGATCAGCCTGGGCATCCGCCTAGTATGATCACAGTCTTTTCTAAGCGCTTTAACGTCATTATAACGTTGTGTGCCTGCTGGGTAGTATGTATCAATGTGAAGATCTGATCCGTCTCCTTGAGCTTCCAATTAGGTATCCGTTTATCTGAATCAGAAAAAAATGAGCCGCGACACGAGAAAGCAACAAAGTGGTAGTGCGCCCATCGCAGAATCAGATCAGCCTGGGCATCCGCCTAGTATGATCACAGTCTTTTCTAAGCGCTTTAACGGTAGCCAAGGGTCTGGGCTACTTTCATTTGGACAGCAAAGACTCTGATCAGACTGGGTGGATGCCCGGGTTATCTGAGTCTGCGCTGGGCGCACAACCACTTTGTTGGTTTTCTCGCGTCGTGGTTCAAAATAATGATATATGAAGTCTGCCCACAGTCATAACTAATTTATTCTAGGTCCACGTTTCATTAACATCGATCTTCAGACGAAAGAAGCAATTCTATAGGGAAAAGAAATAATGTCAGAATTTGTGCATATTGCCAAAATTGATAAATTCTGCATTTCTTTCATACAAAACTAAAATTGACAAGAAAAATGTCAGAACTGCCTTTTTAATTTACTTGTTTTTTTTTTATTTGTTTTAACTATTGCAGAACTTAAATGTACAGAAAATTAGATGTGCCTGCGTTTGGGTTTTATTGCCCAAATATAGGTATGTGCTACATAGGAATTTTTGCAATCCTTTATTATTCTTACGGGCCACCAGGGTTCATCTCCCATAAAGTGCAGGTTACTATGATGCTTATGTTGGTTTCATCTGTTTGTGCGACTCCACTTTGGTTGAAGGTACATCATTTTAGAGTCCAGATGCGCTGAAACAGGCGCACATGCTGTGACCTTGTACCCATGCCCCTGTGCTTGCACCACACCCATATGCATGTTGTAGCAGACAGGCCGCAGTAAACAGTATCCAGGACGCAGTAGACAGACAGTAGACACTTCACTGGACAGTAAATAGTATACAGAAAACCGCAAACAACATGCGGTACTTTTCAGCATGCTCCAAAGCGAAGGGCGAGTGGACAGTGCACAGCAGACGGTAAACGGTCTTTATCGTTGAGGGAAAATTATTTTCCTTCGCACAGCTTTGAGATATCTATACAGTGATCGTGAAATTGGGGGAAGAAAACTATAAAAAAAATAGAAATAAAAATAGAAAATAAAGAAAAGCAGACAAAAGTCTGCAGTACCCGGTATTCCGAGGCGGTCACCCATCCAAGTACTAACCGGGCCCGACGTTGCTTAATTTCCGTGATCGGACGAGAACCGATGTTTTCAATATATTATGGCCGTAGACAACAAAGTACCGATTTTCAACATTTACAAAGTGTACTTTTGAGAGTTTGCGATCAGTAATAGCCTATCCTGCAGTTCTTACACTGAGACACACATTGCAGGCCTAGTAGAGCAGTCGTCTCAGGATCTGCGCTGTTTGCATTTCAGTCTCATCATGCCAGCAGACAAAAACAGTTGAATCATCATCGAATCAACGTTGATTCAATGTGATTCGATGTTTTGTGATCATCGATTAAACTATGGCAAAACATCTTCGATAAGCCTCTTTATTTCGGAGTACTAATTCGCGCCTCATATGATCAGCTTTGTCTAAAGTAAAAAGTAACCGTCAATATCAACGTTAATTCAACGGCATAGTGACGTTTAACCAACGTTAATGACACGACGTTGTGTCAGCGTTGTGTGTCAGCTGAGCATGAGGAATAAATCTGTTATCATTGAATGTGGCTGGAATATTTAGTGTTGCGCCACGCGAAGAAAGTCTTCAGATGAGCATTTGCGAACTGCGCATATGCACAGTCTGCTCAGTAAGTGCATAGAAAGTCAAACACGCAACATCTTCCTAATTCCAGTACGTAATACACTTTTTCTGACTAGTCTAAGCAGTGCAGGCTCTCTCGTAAACGATGCACTGCACTTACTCTGACAGACATCGCAGCTACATGGACTTATCCTGGTACCGACTGTTTGCGTATAGCGTCAAACATATTTTACCCGGACAGGGCTCATAACGTTCAAAACAAGAGATTAGCATAAAATGCACGTGATATAAGATCGACGATTGTCAATGATCTAACCCAAGAGCCGCACCCTCGGAAAATTGCCAGATGCGACGAGAAGAATCAGCCCAGTCTGTGGTAACAAGTATGCGTTCACAACATGTATAAGCAATCTTGAGCATCATACACTGTGGCGGCGTAAAGAGTGCGAAAAGAAAAGACACAAATGGGACTGCATTCGCTTGTCCCAAGATGGGTGAAATACATTTTTCCTTGCGCATACCTCGTGTCGTGATAAAACCAGTCTTATTTCATAAGCAAAACGCGCGTGTCTTGACTAGACGCATGCGCAATCAGAGCAGGGTAGACTACACATGAGCGTAGACATATCTTGGTACCTCCTGGTTGCGTATACATACATATTTCGTTGCAAATATTATGGGCTGAATCACAGTTTTTCCTAGCGCAGGCCATTTGAGTCGTGTCGTGATAATGCCAGCCTTGTGGTGTATGCAAAACACCTATGTCCAGATTAGTCTGTGCATTAGCACAATCAGAACAGGTTAGGCGCAATAAGTATGCCTTCTGGAAAGCAAACGGTGAACTGCACTAAGTCTGACAGACTACGAAGTTGCTTAGGCTTGTCTTGGTACCCACTGTTAGCGTATAGTGTCAAACATATTTTGCCCGGACAAGGCTCATAACGTTTAAAGAGATGAGCATAAAATGCACGTGCAAATACAACCGACCCTTGATAATCAATAATGTAGTCCAAGAGCTGCAAGATTAACAATAAATAAATAAAAATAACCGCAGGGATCCTAAATTTTGGGATAGATGTATCTGAGAAATCACTTTAGAATCAGATCAAGATGTGCAATGCGTCATATCCAATCAGTATGTTTGACTAACTGTCAGCTACTAAGCATTTGTTTTAATTTTAGAAATTATCTGGTAATTTAAAGGTGTACCAATAGAGAGAGAGTAAATACGATGGAAATTGTTTGAACAGCATTGCAAGACACCCAGCAGGCACATGACGTCGTATTGATGTAAAAATGAGGTCGATGCGACGCCACCATGCCGCATCGACGTCAATACGACATTATTTCGACGTCATGTGCCTGCTGGGCAGTAAAGTATTTCCCAGCGGGCACATGACGTCAGAATGACGTCGATGAAATGTAATGTTTGCGTCGACGTCAATGCGACGTCATTATAACGTGGTGTGCCTGCTGGGTAGTATGTATCAATGTGAAGATCTAATCCGTCTCCTTGAGCTTCCAATTAGGTATCCGTTTATCTGAATCAGAAAAAAATGAGCCGCGACATGAGAAAGCAACAAAGTGGTAGTGCGCCCATCGCAGACTCAGATCAGCCTGGGCATCCGCCTAGTATGATCACAGTCTTTTCTAAGCGCTTTAACGGTAGCTAAGGCTCTAAGCTACATTCATGTGGACAGCAAAGACTCTGATCAAACTGGGTGGATGCCCGGGCTTATCTGAGTCTGCGCTGGGCGCACAACCACTTTGTTGGTTTTCTCGCGTCGTGGTTCATAATTATGATATTGGAAGTCTGCCCACAGTCATAACTAATTTATTCTAGGTCCATGGTTTCATTAACATCGATCTTCAGACGAAAGAAGCAATTCTATAGGGAAAAGAAATAATGTCAGAATTTGTGCATATTGCCAAAATTGATAAATTCTGCATTTCTATCATATAAAACTGAAATTGACTAGAAAAATGTCAGGACTGCCTTATTAATTTACTTGTTAATTTTTATTTGTTTTAACTATTGCAGAACTTAAATGTACAGAAAATTAGATGTGCCTGCGTGTGGGTTTTACTGCCCAAATATAGGTATGTGCTACATAGGATTTTTTGCAATCCTTTATTATTCTTACGGGCCACCAGGGTTCATCTCCCATAAAGTGCAGGTTACTATGATGCTTATGTTGGTTTCATCTGTTTGTGCGACTCCACTTTGGTTGAAGGTACATCATTTTAGAGTCCAGATGCGCTGAAACAGGCGCACATGCTGTGACCTTGTACCCATGCCCCTGTGCTTGCACCACATCCATGTTGTAGCAGACAGGCCGCAGTAAACAGTATCCAGGACGCAGTAGAATGACAGTAGACACTTCAATGGACAGTAAATAGTATACGGAAAACCGCGAACAACATGCGGTACTTTTCAGCATGCTCCAAAGCGAAGGGCGAGTGGACAGTGCACAGCAGACGGTAAACGGTCTTTAACGTTGAGGGAAAAGTATTTTCCTTCGCACAGCTTTGAGATACATGTACAGTGATCGTGAAATCGGGGGAAGAAAACTATCAAAGAAAATAGAAATAAAAATAGAAAATAAAGAAAAGCAGACAAAAGTCTGCAGCACCCGGTATTCCGAGGCGGTCACCCATCCAAGTACTAACCGGGCCCGATGTTGCTTAATTTGCGTGATTGGACAAGAACCGATGTTTTCAATGTATTATGGCCGTAGACAACAAAGTACCGATTTTCAACATTTACAAAGTGTACTTTTGAGAGTTTGTGATCAGTAATAGCCTATCCTGCAGTTCTTACTACTGGGACACACATTGAAGGCCTAGTAGAGCAGTCGTATCAGGATCTGCGCTGTTTGCATTTCAGTCTCATCATGCCAGCAGACAAAAAAAAAGTTGAATCATCATCGAATCAACGTTGATTCAATGTGATTCGATGTTTTGTGATCATTGATTAAACTCTGGCAAAACATCTTCGATAAGCCTCTTTATTTCGGAGTACTAATTCGCGCCTCACATGATCAGCTTTGTCTAAAGTAAAAAGTAACCGTCAATATCAGCGTTAATTCAACGGCATAGTGACGTTTAACCAACGTTAATGACACGACGTTGTGTGTCAGCTGAGCATGAGGAATAAATCTGTTATCATTGAATGTGGCTGGAATATTTAGTGTTGCACCACGCGAAGAAAGTCTTCAGATGAGCATTTGCGAACTGCGCATATGCACAGTCTGCTCATTAAGTGCATGGAAAGTCAAACATGCAACATCTTACTTATTCCACTACGTAATACACTTTTTCTGACTAGTCTAAGCAGTGCAGGCTCTCTCGTAAACGATGCACTGCACTTACTCTGACAGACAACGCAGCTGCATGGACTTATCCTGGTACCCACTGTTTGCGTATAGCGTCAAACATATTTTACCCGGACAGGGCTCATAACATTCAAAACAAGAGATGAGCATAAAATGCACGTGAAAAAAAGATCGACCTTTGATTATCTTGATTGTCAATGAGCCGCACCCTCGGAAAATTGCCAGATGCGACGAGAAGAATCAGCCCAATCTGTGGTAACATGTATGCGTTCACATCATGCATAAGCAATCTTGAGCATCATACACTGTGGCGCCGTAAAGAGTGTGAAAGGAAAAGACACTAATGGGACTGCATTCGCTTTTCCCAAGATGGGGTGAAATACATTTTTCCTTGCGCATACCTCGTGTCGTGATAAAACCAGTCTTATTTCATAAACAAAACGCGCTAGCTTGACTAGACGCATGCGCAATCAGAGCAGGGTAGACTACACATGAGCGTAGACATATCTTGGTACCTCCTGGTTGCGTATACATACATATTTCGTAGCAAATATTATGGGCTGAAGCACATTTTTTCCTTGCGCAGGCCATTTGAGTCGTACCGTGATAAAGTCAGCCTTGTGGTGTTTGCAAAACACCTATGTCCAGAATAGTCTGTGCACCAGCACAATCAGAACAGGTTAGGCGCAATAAGTATGCCTTCTGGAAATCAAACGGTGAACTGCACTAAGTCTGACAGACTACGCAGTTGCATACACTTATCTTGGTACCCACTGTTTGCGTATAGTGTCAAACATATTTTGCCCGGACAAGGCTCATAACGTTCAAAGAGATGAGCATAAAATGCACGTGCAAATATAACCGACTCTTGATTATCAATAATGTAATCCAAGAGCTGCAGGATTAACAAAACATAAATAAGAATAACCGCAGGGATCCTAAATTTTGGGATAGATGTATCTGAGAAATCACTTTAGAATCAGATCAAGATGTGCAATGCGTCATATCCTAGCAGCATTTTGACTAACTGTCAGCTTCTAAGCATTTGTTTAAATTTTAGAAATTATCTGGTAATTTAAAGGTGTCCCAATAGAGAGAGTAAATTAAAACGATGGAAATTGTTTGAACAGCATTGCAAGACACCCAGCAGGCACATGACGTCGTAATGATGTCAAAATGGGGTCGATACGACGCCACCATGCCGCATCGACGTCAATACGACGTCATTTCGACGTTATGTGCCTGCTGGGCAGTAAAATATTTCCCAGCGGACACATGACGTCAGAATGACGTCGAAGAAATGTTATGTTTGCGTCGACGTCAATGCGACGTCATTATAACGTTGTGTGCCTGCTGGGTAGTATGTATCAATGTGAAGATCTGATCCGTCTCATTGAGCTTCAATTAGGTATCCGTTTATCTGAATCATAGAAAAAAATGAGCCGCGACAAGAGAAAACAACAAAGTGGTAGTGCGCCCATCGCAGACTCAGATCAGCCTGAGCATCCGCCAAGTATGATAACAGTCTTTTCTAAGCGCTTTAACGGTAGCTAAGGGTCTAGGCTACCTTCATGTGGACAGCAAAGACTCTGATCAGACTGGGAGGATGCCCGGGCTTATATGAGTTTACGGTGGGCGCACAACCACTTTGTTGGTTTTCTCGCGTCGTGGTTCAAAATAATGATATTGGAAGTCTGCCCACAGTCAAAACAAATTTATTCTAGGTCCACGTTTCATTAACATCGATCTTCTGACGAAAGAAGCAATTCTCACAGTGTATAAGCGGACAGTCACCGAATCGGAAGCGACAATTGACTGTACACCCGAAAATCATTCGTGCCACATAAACAACTTGTGAGGTGAAACGGTCAAAAGCAGGTAAGTCCATATCGGATTTGTTCTTCTAGATGCGGTTTTCGACATCGGGGAGAGAATTGGATATTCTTCACCTGTAGCATTGTCAGTTTGACATAACACCACCCAATCTCTGTGTAAAAATCAAGTTTTCCTGCTTAATCACTAGTTTTGCTTTATCTTCTGTCGATCGACACGGACAATCGGGGTTAAAAAGACTAGAATTATGGCATCATTTATGTTAAAACCAACATAAAATCATCGCTACATCTTTATCCTGTGATATCGAATAGCTGAATCCTTCGAAACATTACTTTAAACAAATATATTGCCTCCTGTATCGCACACCTTCGTCTCATTCGACTGTCCGACTAGTGACAAAAACAAAAAATGGTGTTGAACGACTAGCGACGATTTTCTTGTAAGTCTTTTTGAGCAGAAAATGTGTTAGTAAATATTTTTACTTATGTATTCTTTATCGAAATATAACGACAAAGGAGGGTAAGAACTTCTAGTGGATTGAGTTTGTTTTCAGAAGTCCAGTATGCTGTTTACATCTACCATAAATTTGCACAGGTTGGCATGGCAGGCTCAATGATTTATTCGTTAGATTCGAAATAAATTGAAAATACTGAGAGTGTTTCTGCATTTTTCTGTGTAAAGAAAATGTACTTTGAATGTGTGTTCCAACAGGCGAAACTAATTACAATGGTCAAACTAGCAGCTTAAAAGATATGAAAACATATTTTACAAACGGCACAATATTGTCGCCTAGATCTACATTGATACTCTATACCACCCTTCTACATCCTCTTTGCTCTCCCTAACCTAAATTACAATGTAGGGCGAGGACGTGTGCTTGCATCAGGTGCGTACTGTGGGGGTTGTTTTAGTTTTTGTGTGTGTGCTTTTTGTGTGTGTGTTTTTTTATTTCACGTCTACCCTATCTGTCTTTCCTAATTCCCCATCTCTTGGGAAACAGCTTAACGTGCCAACAGAAATATACCTGAATATGTGCGGTTATAACCAACGGTACTTGTCATTTACTGTCGGAGGAGAACTTACCTGTTATTCGTTTCACTTGCTTAGATAGCTTGTATATGAACAGTTAACTGGCTCGTCATGACCTTAACTGTGCACCGGACCGCTAATCCAAACAAAGAAACAAACTCCCCATTTCTACCCCACCAGCCTCGCCCTGCCCTACCCTAAGCCTACCATTTTAGCTTTACACTAACAAAATCACCCAATCAGACCGAAACTACCCAGGACCGAAACGATTCGAGTTTCTTTATAAAAACAGAAAAGGTATAGATCCGAGGACACAGCCCTGGTGTACCTCATTTGCACCTCAGAGTGATATATTATGGTCTATTCACTCATTAAAATTTGAAAATGTCTGAGAACAGTGGTAACATTTATAGTCCTTTTCAGCTGACATCTTCTGACATATCCTGGTTTTTCGTTTGGCGGTAAACAGCTGATGTCATGTCGGGACGGTGAAATATCCTGAAACAAAAAGCAAACATGCACCATGACGAACATTAGACACAGTAATTAATGTAATGTGTGAGTTTTGACCAATGACCATCGATTTTCTGACACATAGCACTGAGTTTGTCTTCAGACACACAGAATTTGCTTAGAAAAATGATCGACTAATAATAATTAAGGTCAAAATGTATTTTTACTGTAAGGGGTGGTTGGGGTTTACATGAAGCTTTCTTTACTTTTTATTGGATTGATGGCTGCTTAAACGGTACCGGAAGACGAAAAATGCGAATTTCTGGTACGCGGCTAGGTCACAATTTTGATTGAAATGTTGACAGAGAAACATTTAGCCATCTGATCATTTTTTATCAAGAAATGCTTGATAGCCTTCTCCCCAAATGATGATCCCAGTGAAAGCATCCAAAACAATATTGTTATTACCTTTTTCAAGCATTTGTTGAAAATGATCGTCATGAATGTGAAAACACAATCACAACTAGTCGGACAGTTTTTGTTTCTTGATATGTCGCTAATGATTAGGAGTCGAATGAGACGAACGTGTGCGATCCAGGAGGCAATATATTTGTTTACAGTAATGCTTCGATGGATTCAGCTATTGGATATCACAGGATAAAGATGTAGCGATGATTTCATGTTGGTTTTAACAGAAATGATGCCATAATTCTAGTCTTTTTCGCCCCGATTGTCCGTGTCGATCGACAGAAGATAAAGCAAAACTGGTGATTAAGCAGGAAAACTTGATTTTTACACAGAGATTGGGTGGTGATATGTCAAATTGACAATGCTACAGGTGAAATACATCTAATTCTCTCCCCGATGTCGAAAACCGACTCTGAAAGAACAAATTCGATAAGGATTTACCTGCATCTGACCGTTTCACCTCACAAGTTGTTTATGTCGCACTAATGATTTTCGGGTGTACAGTCAATTGTCGCTTCCGATTTGGTGACTGTCCGCTTATACATTCTGATTCTATACGGAAAAGAAATAATGCCAGAGTTTGTGCATATTGCCAAAATTGATAAATTCTGCATTTCTATCATACAAAACTAAAATTGACAAGAAAAATGTCAGAACTGCCTTTTTAATTTACTTGTTATTTTTTTATTTGTTTTAACTATTGCAGAACTTAAATGTACAGAAAATTAGATGTGCCTGCGTGTGGGGTTTACTGCCCAAATATAGGTATGTGCTACATAGGAATTTTTGCAATCCTTTATTATTCTTACGGGCCACCAGGGTTCATCTCCCATAAGGTGCAGGCTACTATGATGCTTATGTTTGTTTCATCTGGTTGTGCGACTCCACTTTGGTTGAAGGTACATCATTTTAGAGTCCAGATGCGCTGAAACAGGCGCACATGCTGTGACCTTGTCACCATACCCATGTGCTTGCACCACATCCATTTGTATGTTGTAGCAGACAGGCGGCAGTAAACAGTATCCAGGACGCAGTAGACAGACAGTAGACACTTCACTTGACAGTAAATAGTATACAGAAAAACGCAAACAACATGCGGTACTTTTCAGCATGCTCCAAAGCGAAGGGCGAGTGGACAGTGCACAGCAGACGGTAAACGGTCTTTAACGTTGAGGGAAAAGTATTTTCCTTCGCACAGCTTTGAGATACATGTACAGTGATCGTGAAATTGGGGGAAGAAAACTATCAAAGAAAAAAGTAATAAAAATAGAAAATAAAGAAAAGCAGACAAAAGTCTGCAGCACCCGGTATTCACAGGCGGTCACCCATCCAAGTACTAAACGGGCCCGACGTTGCTTAATTTCCGTGATCGGACAAGAACCGATGTTTTCAATGTATTATGACCGTAGACAACAAAGTACCGATTTTCAACATTTACAAAGTGTACTTTTGAGAGTTTGCGATCAGTAATAGCCTATCCTGCAGTTCTTACTACTGGGACACACATTGCAGGCCTAGTAGAGCAGTCGTATCAGTATCTGCGCTGTTTGCATTTCAGTCTCATCATGCCAGCAGACAAAAAAAAGTTGAATCATCATCGAATCAACGTTGATTCAATGTGATTCGATGTTTTGTGATCATCGATTAAAATATGGCAAAACATCTTCAATAAGCTTCTTTATTTCGGAGTACTAATTCGCGCCTCATATGATCAGCTTTGTCTAAAGTAAAAAGTAACCGTCAATATCAACGTTAATTCAACGGCATAGTGACGTTTAACCAACATTAATGACACGACGTTGTGTCAGCGTTGTGTGTCAGCTGAGCATGAGGAATAAATCTGTTATCATTGAATGTGGCTGGAATATTTAGTGTTGCGCCACGCGAAGAAAGTCTTCAGATGAGCATTTGCGAACTGCGCATATGCACAGTCTGCTCAGTAAGTGCATGGAAAGCCAAACACGCAACATCTTACTAATTCCAGTACGTAATACACCATTTCTGACTAGTCTAAGCAGTGCAGGCTCTCTCGTAAACGATGCACTGCACTTTCTCTGACAGACAACGCCGCTACTGCTGGACTTATCTTGGTACCCACTGTTTGCGGTTAGCGTCAAACATATTTTACCCGGACAGGGCTCATAACATTCAAAACAAGAGATGAGCATAAAATGCACGTGAAAATAAGATCGACCTTTGATTATCTTGGTTGTCAATGAGCTGCACCCTCGGAAAATTGCCACATGCGACGAGAAGAATCAGCCCAGTCTGTGGTAACATGTATGCGTTCACAACATGCATAAGCAATCTTGAGCATCATACACTGTGGCGCCGTAAAGAGTGTGAAAAGAAAAGACACTAATGGGACTGCATTCGCTTTTCCCAAGATGGGGTGAAATACACTTTTCCTTGCGCATACCTCGTGTCGTGATAAAACCACTCTTATTTCATAAGCAAAACGCGCGTGTCTTGACTAGACGCATGCGCAATCAGAGCAGGGTAGACTACACATGAGCGTAGACATAGCTTGGAACCTTCTGAGTGCGTATACATACATATTTCGTTGCAAATATTATGGGCTGAAGCACATTTTTTCCTTGCGCAGGCCATTTGAGTCGTATCGTGATAAAGTCAGTCTTGTGGTGTATACAAAACACCTGTGTCCAGACTAGTCTGTGCACTAGCACAATCAGAACAGGTTAGGCGCAATAAGTATGCCTTCTGGAAATCAAACTGTGAACTGCACTTACTCTGACAGACTACGCAGTTGCATACACTTATCTTGGTACCCACTGTTTGCGAAAAGTGTCAAACATAATTTGCCCGGACAAGGCTCATAACGTTTAAAGAGATGAGCATAAAATGCACGTGCAAATATAACCGACCCTTGATTATCTATGATGTAATCCATGAGCTGCAAGATTAACAAAAAATAAATAAAAATAACCGCAGGGATCCTAAATTTTGGGATAGATGTATCTGAGAAATCACTTTAGAATCAGATCAAGATGTGCAATGCGTCATATCCTATCAGTATTTATGACTAACTGTCAGCTTCTTAGCATTTGTTTAAATTTTAGAAATTATCTGGCAATTTTGATTGAAATGTTGACAGAGAAACATTTAGCCATCTGATCATTTTTTATCAAGAAATGCTTGATAGCCTTCTCCCCAAATGATGATCCCAGTGAAAGCATCCAAAACAATATTGTTATTACCTTTTTCAAGCATTTGTTGAAAATGATCGTCATGAATGTGAAAACACAATCACAACTAGTCGGACAGTTTTTGTTTCTTGATATGTCGCTAATGATTAGGAGTCGAATGAGACGAACGTGTGCGATCCAGGAGGCAATATATTTGTTTACAGTAATGCTTCGATGGATTCAGCTATTGGATATCACAGGATAAAGATGTAGCGATGATTTCATGTTGGTTTTAACAGAAATGATGCCATAATTCTAGTCTTTTTCGCCCCGATTGTCCGTGTCGATCGACAGAAGATAAAGCAAAACTGGTGATTAAGCAGGAAAACTTGATTTTTACACAGAGATTGGGTGGTGATATGTCAAATTGACAATGCTACAGGTGAAATACATCTAATTCTCTCCCCGATGTCGAAAACCGACTCTGAAAGAACAAATTCGATAAGGATTTACCTGCATCTGACCGTTTCACCTCACAAGTTGTTTATGTCGCACTAATGATTTTCGGGTGTACAGTCAATTGTCGCTTCTGATTTGGTGACTGTCCGCTTATACATTCTGATTCTATACGGAAAAGAAATAATGCCAGAGTTTGTGCATATTGCCAAAATTGATAAATTCTGCATTTCTATCATACAAAACTAAAATTGACAAGAAAAATGTCAGAACTGCCTTTTTAATTTACTTGTTATTTTTTTATTTGTTTTAACTATTGCAGAACTTAAATGTACAGAAAATTAGATGTGCCTGCGTGTGGGGTTTACTGCCCAAATATAGGTATGTGCTACATAGGAATTTTTGCAATCCTTTATTATTCTTACGGGCCACCAGGGTTCATCTCCCATAAGGTGCAGGCTACTATGATGCTTATGTTTGTTTCATCTGGTTGTGCGACTCCACTTTGGTTGAAGGTACATCATTTTAGAGTCCAGATGCGCTGAAACAGGCGCACATGCTGTGACCTTGTCACCATACCCATGTGCTTGCACCACATCCATTTGTATGTTGTAGCAGACAGGCGGCAGTAAACAGTATCCAGGACGCAGTAGACAGACAGTAGACACTTCACTTGACAGTAAATAGTATACAGAAAAACGCAAACAACATGCGGTACTTTTCAGCATGCTCCAAAGCGAAGGGCGAGTGGACAGTGCACAGCAGACGGTAAACGGTCTTTAACGTTGAGGGAAAAGTATTTTCCTTCGCACAGCTTTGAGATACATGTACAGTGATCGTGAAATTGGGGGAAGAAAACTATCAAAGAAAAAAGTAATAAAAATAGAAAATAAAGAAAAGCAGACAAAAGTCTGCAGCACCCGGTATTCACAGGCGGTCACCCATCCAAGTACTAAACGGGCCCGACGTTGCTTAATTTCCGTGATCGGACAAGAACCGATGTTTTCAATGTATTATGACCGTAGACAACAAAGTACCGATTTTCAACATTTACAAAGTGTACTTTTGAGAGTTTGCGATCAGTAATAGCCTATCCTGCAGTTCTTACTACTGGGACACACATTGCAGGCCTAGTAGAGCAGTCGTATCAGTATCTGCGCTGTTTGCATTTCAGTCTCATCATGCCAGCAGACAAAAAAAAGTTGAATCATCATCGAATCAACGTTGATTCAATGTGATTCGATGTTTTGTGATCATCGATTAAAATATGGCAAAACATCTTCAATAAGCTTCTTTATTTCGGAGTACTAATTCGCGCCTCATATGATCAGCTTTGTCTAAAGTAAAAAGTAACCGTCAATATCAACGTTAATTCAACGGCATAGTGACGTTTAACCAACATTAATGACACGACGTTGTGTCAGCGTTGTGTGTCAGCTGAGCATGAGGAATAAATCTGTTATCATTGAATGTGGCTGGAATATTTAGTGTTGCGCCACGCGAAGAAAGTCTTCAGATGAGCATTTGCGAACTGCGCATATGCACAGTCTGCTCAGTAAGTGCATGGAAAGCCAAACACGCAACATCTTACTAATTCCAGTACGTAATACACCATTTCTGACTAGTCTAAGCAGTGCAGGCTCTCTCGTAAACGATGCACTGCACTTTCTCTGACAGACAACGCCGCTACTGCTGGACTTATCTTGGTACCCACTGTTTGCGGTTAGCGTCAAACATATTTTACCCGGACAGGGCTCATAACATTCAAAACAAGAGATGAGCATAAAATGCACGTGAAAATAAGATCGACCTTTGATTATCTTGGTTGTCAATGAGCTGCACCCTCGGAAAATTGCCACATGCGACGAGAAGAATCAGCCCAGTCTGTGGTAACATGTATGCGTTCACAACATGCATAAGCAATCTTGAGCATCATACACTGTGGCGCCGTAAAGAGTGTGAAAAGAAAAGACACTAATGGGACTGCATTCGCTTTTCCCAAGATGGGGTGAAATACACTTTTCCTTGCGCATACCTCGTGTCGTGATAAAACCACTCTTATTTCATAAGCAAAACGCGCGTGTCTTGACTAGACGCATGCGCAATCAGAGCAGGGTAGACTACACATGAGCGTAGACATAGCTTGGAACCTTCTGAGTGCGTATACATACATATTTCGTTGCAAATATTATGGGCTGAAGCACATTTTTTCCTTGCGCAGGCCATTTGAGTCGTATCGTGATAAAGTCAGTCTTGTGGTGTATACAAAACACCTGTGTCCAGACTAGTCTGTGCACTAGCACAATCAGAACAGGTTAGGCGCAATAAGTATGCCTTCTGGAAATCAAACTGTGAACTGCACTTACTCTGACAGACTACGCAGTTGCATACACTTATCTTGGTACCCACTGTTTGCGAAAAGTGTCAAACATAATTTGCCCGGACAAGGCTCATAACGTTTAAAGAGATGAGCATAAAATGCACGTGCAAATATAACCGACCCTTGATTATCTATGATGTAATCCATGAGCTGCAAGATTAACAAAAAATAAATAAAAATAACCGCAGGGATCCTAAATTTTGGGATAGATGTATCTGAGAAATCACTTTAGAATCAGATCAAGATGTGCAATGCGTCATATCCTATCAGTATTTATGACTAACTGTCAGCTTCTTAGCATTTGTTTAAATTTTAGAAATTATCTGGCAATTTAAAGGTGTACCAATAGAGAGAGAGTAAATTAAAGCGATGGAAATTGTTTGAACAGCATTGCAAGACACCCAGCAGGCACATGACGTCGTAATGATGTCGAAATGGGGTCGATGCGACGCCACTATGCCGCATCGACGTCAATACGACGTCATTTCGACGTCATGTGCCTGCTAGGCAGTAAAGTATTTCCCAGCGGGCACATGACGTGAGAATGACGTCGATGAAATGTAATGTTTACGTCGACGTCAATGCGACGTCATTATAACGTTGTGTACCAGCTGGGTAGTATGTATCAATGTGAAGATCTGATCCGTCTCCTTGAGCTTCCAATTAGGTATCCGTTTATCTGAATCAGAAAATATAGATTCCTTTTAAAAGGAAAGGCTTGTCAAGCTAGGGCTTTGTTTCTGAAATACATGTAGTTCAATGTTTGTGGTATTTTGTGGTTTATGGTTTGTAGTCTTGAGATGGTATCTAATTGGAGACACTTTCTTCGTTTAAAACGTCCACAATTGAAGTAAACAATGAGGTTACGCTAACCTTCAGTAAAAAGGTCATTTTTTGTATTACTGCTAATGAAAAATATTTCATAAAAGCATTTAATAATAGAATTTTTGTAAACTGTTATGTATTGTTATATAAGAAATTTTAGGACCTTAGAAGATTTACAGGGAATTACTTCGTTTATTTGTTTATTTATTTATTTTGTGAAACTAAGCAAAACTGTGTTTGTACTTTGGAGCAAATGGACTACGCATAACTGGTGAAGTGTAAAATGAAAATAGTTCAAAGGGTATTCAAGTTACAGAGTGGACAAGAAAATGTTAATGGACATACTAATATACGGACAGAGACAGAACGACGGGAATTTGATTGCTATGTTCCCTGAACTGTTCGGTCAGGACAAAGTTATGTTTATTATAAGATCGTCATGTCTTGATGTTGAAAAAATACATCGTACATTGGGAAAGTACTTTTACAAGTCTCTTACATGTAAGATGCTATATGGTTCTTGATTTCTGATATGAGAAGGAAATAGTGGAAGTAGTTCGTCCTACCAGCCTCATTTGTGACAGATAAGTAGGAATAAAAATCTTACTGTTCGCAACAATGGCTATTATTACAAGGGGGGTTAAACTTTTGTGACTGTTTTCCTCCTTGTTTCTGTTGGAGCACATTTAAAAGCTGACTACCACTGAGACTCTCAGAGGAGGTTATAATGAAAATGATAGTTCCTTCCCAAACAGTTGCCATAGATAGTCTGCAAATATTCAGCTTATTCTTTTGGGTATTTTGTCACCACTGAGTTCAGTTATAAGTACTGGTAAAGCCTGTGGTATGTTGTTGTTGTTGTTGTGTCATTGTTTTACATCCATGGTAAACAGCTGCATGTATGGTCATGTCAGGACAGTCGGTTAATTCAACTACAATATTCCTGGGCAGGCTTAGCCATCCTAAGCGGTCAACTAGTACTAAGTGCACTTACTCTCGCCAGTAACTGACAACTGCCTTTCTTGACTCAGCGGAAGCGGAAACGAGAGTAAGTGGCCGGACCGTATATCGAACCCCGGACCTCTGTTTTTTAGTCTGACGCGCCACTGACTGCACTATGCGACCCAGCAAGCCTGTGGTATAGAGTATAACTGGTAATTGGTAATGATTACAAGTCAATGAAGGAAAAAAGTGTATTTTTGTTGCTTCCAAAAGATGTTTATTTTCAGAATCTTGCGTGCTGTCCTTGGTCATCACAAATTTTGTCATTAGGGATTTAATGCAAACGAAAAAAAGTCTTCTATATGTTAGTAGTTGTTGTTTTGTTGCTATTTTATTGTTTTACATCCACGATAAAAAGCTATGGTAATGTCGGGACGGTCTATTACCCTAACCACACTATTCGTGGGCTGGCTTAGGCCTTCTAAGCGATAACCGGTACTATGTGCACATTGTCATATTTTCACCAGTAACTGACAACTGCCCTTCTTTGATACAGGGGAAGGAGAAACGAAAGTATGTGGCCGGACAGAGTAACGAACCCGGGACCTCTGGCTCTTGAGTCAAAACGCACTACCAACTGCGCTACGCGGCCCGATTCCTCTAAATTTTAGTAAGTTTTATTCAGAAAGGAAGGTAACTATTAAAACTGCATAGGCCTAGAAAAGGACGATTTGATGGCAAATGTGAGATACTGATATTTTCCCACACATGTTGTGTTTCCTGAACTGATTTTTTTCAATAAGACACTTTCATGAAACTGAATTACAATGTACGTTTATGAAAAAATATGAAATTGATTTTCAATGTATGTTTATGAAAAAATAAGAAATAGTATCTAGTAAATACGATCAAACACATTGTCTGTAAAGCCAGTAAATGCTTTTAAATAACTTAAAATAAAATAAGACTGTTGGAACAGACCCTGATTAGACTGTTCCAACCAGTAGTCTAGCTTGGATCTACACTCTACACTGTTTGTACAGGTATAACAACTATTGTGGAAATATTTCAGTCCGGGTTTTACGGCGCCAGGTTTTACAAAGTCTGAAGTCCAGGTTTAACACAGTCCGAAGTCCAGAGTCCAAAGTCCGGAGTCCAAGTCCAGTCCATATTTTACATAATGCCCACGAATTGCGCATGTCGTTACTTGACCTTATTTCACAGTGGACAACGAAGAAACATTCAAATACATCGGATAAATAAATAAATAAAAAATAATAATAACTCATGTTTTTAGTAAGGCAAAAGATGCTAGACATGTTCGATTATTTGGTGTGCCAGATTGTGGCGTGTCGTTATTTTACGGTGCTTAGGTAAAAGAAGCAGTCAAACGAAGTTGTGCCCCGTAGACGCTCTCCATATATTGGTTCTCCACTTGCAATTATGAATCATTCTCAAAACTGGGAACAAATCAGCGTCTTCCGCTTGAGTGCGCATGACAGGAAGTCATAACCTGTCTAAATACATAGGCTTGCTGCCGAAGCCGCAAGCCAAAAAAAAGATTTTGCTCTCATTGAAGCATTTTTTTCTTTTTGAGTGGAGCCCTTTTCGGTAAGAGTTTGACGCCCCTGGAAGAAAACGGAAGTCACAAAGTTAAAATGTAAAAATGGCAGTAAACGCTGGAGGTGTACCCTAACCTAACGGCTAAATTCGTTTAAAGGGCTACTGTACTGTTTTTCAACATGCATTGAAATCTCTGGAAATAGCTGGTATTGTTTTGTCTAAAAAAAAGGTCGAAAACTGCAAGGAAAAATTCCAAATGGTTAAAAAGTTATAAGCAATTTAAATTTTAATTAGCTGAAAAACATGCAAGGACTCTTATGATGTCATTCGTATAATTTAAATTTAAAAAAAATATATATATTTTGAATCTTTTTTTACACCTTTTTCCCTAAAATAGATTGTGAGACAAGTTTCATCATCTAATGAAAAAAGTTTGAAAATTTTGCACCAGAATATGGTAATAATAACTGGAATCCAAATCACATTATGCAAGTAAAGCTGTAGAAAAGAAAAAGTGGGCGGGGCTTAAAATCTAATTTGCATAAATTTTAATTGTCAATAATTACACTTTGGGTAGGAATTTTTCGATGGGTTTTTCAGCAATCTGTTTCTCTCATAAATATCTGTTAATTCAGAATATTTCTGGAAATAGTCAAGAAACAGTGTAGTAGCCCTTTAAGCGCAAAAATCGGAGGACAAAATTTACGTCCGCGAAATTTAAAAAAAAATGCTTTGTCCAAGCTTTATCATATTGAGAATTGAAAGACCACAGGTCAAACAGTGTAGCTCTATATTAGATGGCCCATTATGAGCCACCTTACTAGGAACAGCTATTTTCGTCACTGGCGTTGAAAGTGTTATAACATGTTGAGGCATATCATGCAACTATGATCAGGCTTCGGTTATTAATACAGAAGTCTTGCCCTTTGGCAACTTTTTTCATCGAAAATAGAAGAAAAATCATCACGCATATACAAAGTTTTACATACATATATACATGTATATCTTGCCACTCGCTATAGCCGAACAGCCCGATATAACCTGGATTAGCCACAACCGCAATGTTGGAAAGTGAATGAGAAGCAACTCTGCCGGGTGTATTTTGCCTTCACATGTCACAGGGGAGGAAAAAATCATGGCCCGACCGGGACTCGAACCCAGGGCCTCTCGCTATCCGGGAGAACTCAAGGTTGTTGAGCTATTGATCGGCCTCTGACATTTCCCCCCTGCTTAATTAGATTCGTCCCCGAATCTATCCGGTACCACGGAGGAACCTACGAGACATGCACTTTTAGATGCTCGCGGCCCTAGCCGTGGACCCACACTGAATCACCAAATGTCATAGGGGAGGAAAAAATCATGGCCCGACCGGGACTCGAACCCAGGGCCTCTCGCTTACCGTGCGAGCACTCTGTCAACTGAGCTACCGAACCACTTGGTCGACCTTTAACATTTTCCCCCTGCTTAATTAGATTCGTCCCCGAATCTACACGGTTCCACGGACCCACACTGAACCACCAAATGTCACAGGGGAGGAAACAATTGGCGAAAATATGTTGCCAGATTAATGTTTTCTTCTTTTTTTGTCTACATATGCTCACCGCGAGATCTTATGCTGAATGCCCGGTAAACCTATTATTAATCCAGCCCCCAAGAAGCCAAAGCAGTTTTATTGATGACAAGCCCCTGGGGATTTGATGTCCCAAGCTCAGGTATTAAACTATTGAATTTACTGATTGGCATGACTTCATTGATTAATTTATACTGTGCTACTAGCTAAGCAAAAGCAATGTTTTTTTTTCTCAGAACATGAAGAGGGCAATTTTTTTTAAATGTATATGTTTTGAAGACAAGTTAGAGACTAGAACTAATCTGTAAATATAGTAGTAAAGGGGGTCGGGAGGGGGGCGGGGGGCTTCCCCGCAGAAGCAGAGAATTTTTTTAAAATGAAAACTGATGGAAGAATTCTCACCCCACCATTTGCCTAAAAAGTTATGCCTCCGCTCCAAGGCTAAATGATTTCCGACCCCTTCCCACTGTAGATCACCCAAAACAAGAGGACCATTGGTCCTGTAGCTCACCTGAGTCCATTCAGCCTCAGTACTCTAGGGTAAGTTACTCAAAAGGCAAATTGAACACATAGGTGGTATCAGACCTGTGACCCTCAGGGTGGCAAATGAAAAAAGACAAGAATCATCTAACCTGACTCAAATTCGAACTGGTCCGATATTTTATGGCTGTCCTAGATACCTGCAAGTTTGAAGAAGTTGCAGTCAAAACTAAAGGTGCTATGGCCCGGACAACATTTCCCCATTATAAGTCTATGGGACCTTTTTGTTGCCATGGTAACCACAGTTTTAAACCAATCTGTCCCAAAACTATATGAAATCAATCCCCCATCCCAACAATGCTACATAGAAAATTTGATCAAGATTGGCCAGCTACTTTAGCAAATATTAATGCTTAAAAGTGTGGACGTACGACGGACGATGGACCAAGCCCAATTACTATAAGCTCACCTTGTGAGCCTTTGGCACAGGTGGGTTATAAATATCAACTGTGACCTTGACCTTAGAATGCTGAAATGCAAACTTGTTCATGATATTGTCAAACTAAACATTTGTGTGAAGTTAAATCAAAATCTGTCCATAAATGAAGGCTTGAGACAAAGTTTTTTTTCTAAAAATAGCCACTGTGACCTTGACCTTGATCCCAGAACGCTGAAACGCAAACTTCTCTAAGATATTGCCATACTTATCACTTGTGTGAAGTTAAATCGAAATTGGTCCATAAATGGAAAGCGCAAGACCGATGACAAAGTTTTTCTATAAATAGCCACTGTGACCTTGACTTTGACCATAGGATGCTGAAACATGAGCTTGTTCAAGATATTGTCATACTAAACATTTGTGTGAAGTTTTAATCATAATCGGTCCATAAATGAAGGCTCTAGAGCGATGACAAAGTTTTTCTAAAAATAGCCACTGTGACCTTGACCTTGACCCAAGAACGCTGAAACACGAATTTGTCCAAGATATTGTCATACTAATTACTTGTGTGATATCCAATTGAAATCAGTCAACAAATTGAAGGTGCTACAGCGATGACAAAGTTTTTCTAAAAATAGCCACTGTGTCCTTCACCTTGACCAAATAACGCTGAAACACGTTCTTGTCCAAGATATTGTCATACTTTTCACTTGTGTGAAGTACAATCGAAATTATTCCATAAATGAAGGCACTAGAATGATGACCGGACAACATGTTTCCAATTATAAGTCTAAGGGAAAATATTTTATCCCTCAAGGGCAAGTAACTCTGAAAAGAATGATCCCACCTGGCCCAAATTCGAACTGGTCCGAGATGTTTTGACTGTCCTCGATACCTGCAAGTATGGTGAAGTTGCAATCAAAAATGAAGAAGCTAGGGCCCGGACAACATTTTCCCATTATCAGTCTTTGGGAAAATATTTTATCGCTCAAGGGCAAGTAACTCTGAAAAGCATGATCCAACCTGGCCTAAATTCGAACTGGTCAGAGATGTTTCGGCTGTCCTGGATACTTGCAAGTTACAAGAAGTTGTGATCAAAAATGAAGAAGCTAGGGCCCGGACAACAAATGAACATTATTTTTCTACATTTTACATGTACATGTATCATGCTAAAGGTCTGCGTCAGCCTGGCAAAATACTTATGGCAAAAAAAAAAAAAAAAAAAAAAAAAATCCAACCTCAAATTTGCTTAGTTTGCTAAAACAGCTGATTAATATGCATGCGTGCTACTGCATTTCTCCGTTACTGATAAAAAAGAACCCAAATTTAATGCAACCTTGTACTGGATATATGCGGCAAAAATTACACCTCAGTTCAAAAAGCCCTTTAAATTTGTTTCTGTAATGTCCAGCCGATTCCCAAGCATAAATGGCGCCGGGACACCGGCGCTGCAGATCATCCATAAGCAGAGCTTGGCTTTCTCAAACGTGTGCCGTGCCGTCTGAGGCTCGAAACTACAGGCTCGAACCTACAGCGGTGAAAGACCTTTATGTTTAACCCATTTATCTCTAGCGTTCCATAAACAGGACATAGGCAAGCAGTGCAGACTCAGATCAGACGCCGCAAAACGCGGCGTCTGATCAGGGTCTGCACTGATTGCATAACTGAAATGTACAGCAATTAATATAAAATAAATAAACATAAATAATCCAGGCACCCCTAAATTGATGAATAGACTCATATGATTTATATAGATAGATAGTCCACAGGCATAAATGGGTAAAAGTGAATGGCAACGTCTTCTTATTTTTTCGCCGTCTTTAAGACGGGAAACAAGTTTTGCGACTTCCTGTTTTCTTCCCTGGACGATTAAGCTCTTGAAAATGCAAAATGGCCTTTGGGGAAAGAATATGCTCCTCAAGGACTAAATTTTGCCTTTAAGATAACCTACCATTGAAACTAGAGACAGTTCTTATTTGAAAGATTTGTGTCTCATGAAAGTGTACTATATTCCCTTAGAGTGCTTAGCAGTGCGCAAATAACTAAAGTATAATAAATATTGAATTATTGAACAGTTTAATCCTACTCTGTACTATTTTGTCATCCCACCGGAATGTATTGTTAGAAATTTGTAGAACCATTACTTTCAAGTTTAGAATGATTTCAGTTTCTTATATATCAATTTTAGCTCGCCTGTACGAATGCACAGGAAGAGATAATGCAGTATCACCGGCGCCAGCGGCGGCGTTAGCGTTGGAGGCGGCGTCGACTTTAGCAAAATGTTATAGTTAAGAAATAGATTCTTGCTAACAGTGATTTGTTGCCCAATATATCACTGGATAGAGGTCAGTTGTGAAGTGGATATATTCACTGACGACTGACCGACAGTGACCAGTGTTAGAATAAAGTTTTACGTTATATATAGTTTTTTTATGTGATGGGCAAGGCGCTGTCCGGCGAGCTATTCTGTACGCGGACAGGTCTTGTTAAGGTCATAATGTTAATATTTACTGTTTACAGGGAATAGGTACCCTTTCAGGGGAAGCAACTCTATCATTTTTGGTTTTGCCCTCCTCCTCAGTAGGGTCAAGTCTTTCCTTTAAGAGCAGCCCCATTTTGGAAAAAATTTCTTCGTTTACGTCCAGGGAAGCAATTTTTTGCCACTCGCAAATATGGCGGAGAAAACGGAGGTGATCCTATTGACCTTAATCTTAGGTCAAAAATAAGGTTTATTCATTATTCTCAAAAGTTAAACTTTACACTGGCCTATGGTCGATACAAGCCATAAGCTTTCGACCAAATTGTATTATTGATGTATATAACTTGTTAATTGAATGAAATATTGTTTTAACCAAGTATCTGCAAGACACCGTTCGGCCGAAATCAAAGTTAAAGCGCGAGTAATTTTTGACGAACAGTATATTGTCATAAATGTTGAGGACACTTTGATAAGACAAAGTTTTGCAGTCACATGTTTAGTAAATAGTAAGAGCAAACATGGCGTCACTACCACCTCCTATCAAAAATCCTGAGATTAAGTATACACAGGTAAGACTTTTATAATAATTTTTACTCGAAATATTGGGGCATTAACTTTTTACTGACATTTGTTAAAACATTCAAGAGGCTGAATCTGCGTTAAAAGTACAGTTGATACTCGTTAGCTCAAACACTGATAAAGTACACTCATATCGAAGAATATTTTTGGGACACTGAAATTTCCAGCCAGTTTTTTTAGTCATTTCAGCCCCTGCTGTCTCAAACTACCGGTATTTCCAAGCAACTTTTCTGGGCCCAGAAACTTTGCTATGAGATGTGTTGAACTTCGACTTTGAGATATCGAAAGCTGATTGTATTTATTTAAACATTTCTGTCCAAATATTGTTGTTTCTTTTACAGAAAAAAATTCTTTAGACCCCCTGCCCCCATCCCCAGCCCCTCCCCATATTTGAGCCGCGACACGAGAAAACCAACAATGTGGTTGTGCGTCCAGCGCAGACTCAGATCAGCCTGGGCATCCGCCCAGTCTGATCAGAGTCTTCGCTGTCCGCATGGAGGTAGCTTAGACCCTTAGCTACCCTTTAAGCCCTTAACGAAGAGTCTGGTCAGACTGGGCGGATGTCCAGGCTGATCTGAGTCTGCGCTGGGCGCACAACCACATTGTTGGTTTTCTAGTGTCGTGGGTCATTTCACCTTGTATGGTGCCTGCAGTTCTGCATACTATACAAACTCTGTCTACCGGGAAATCTAGGCTGCAGTAGATGCATTATAACAGCCTCTCTAAAAGTAATTTAGTCATTGCAAGCCAGCTTTATGTGTCTTTGTCTACATGGCTCAGTCTAATATCCATGTGGGATAATCTACAGTCTGATCCCCAGGTGGACCCGTTCTTCCTGTTTCGGCTTTTTGGAGCATCAAGTTCGCTGAGAAATAACTGAATGCTGATTTCAAAGGCGAACTTAGCATGCTATGTCCAGTCCATGTAGGGTAGAGTTTGGTAACTTCGGACAGCAAGAAAATTCGGACAGTGACATTGTTTCCATTATATGTCAGTTGTTTGGAATTAAAACAAAAATAACTGGGCAAACAGTGAAAATCCTGATGAGACGGCTCATTATGAACCGGCTCATCTGGATTTTCACTGTTTGCAATGGTATGTCTGAATCTACCCGCTGTCCGATGTTACCTGATTCTACCCTAATCCTAAATATTATGTAGCTAATTATACACAAACGCTGGTCAACTATGCCATTGTCAATGTCCGGTGAATTGACCTTTTTGCTAAGTTTACAAACAAGGTCAATACTTACGCTTGATATTCAATGCCCTAATACACTTAAAATCAATCATGATTTATCTATTTCAATCTAATCAGGATAAGGTCAGCAAAAAGTATTTGTAACAATGTCCATAATAGAAAAACTTTGAGAGAACTGCTAGTCTAATGATTCTTTTATTATTTCTACTAAAAAGGTGAACTGACTTTTCCAGAGAGTAGTTAACCCAACTAGTAGTCTCTTTTTCTCCCCATTACCCGACCCCGAAAAATGGCTACGAATTTTCACTGTACAATTTTCTCCCGGGAAAATGTCCGCGTAGTAGAATTCCAAGGAAATATGAGGGGGGAAAATCGGAAAATTACGTGTATCCGCGTAAATGTTACTCCCCGCTCCTCTCTCTCCCCCTCCCCCGCAGTACAGTTTCCCCCGGTAATATCTTTGCACGCTACCCCCTCCCCACCCCACCCCATCGTAACAGTGAAATGCAAAACTGAATCTGATATGCATATATATTGTCCGAAACATACCGCCGGATATGGGAAGCTTGAACTGATGGAAAACACGGTGGTTAACCAGTCCATCCAACAGAATTTCTAGAAAAGAGGCAGGGGCGTTTATTAGAATAGGGGCGTTTATTGGCATTAATACGGTACTTTATATTTCAGCTGTTTATCAACAATGAGTGGGTGGACTCTGCGTCCGGTAAGAAATTTCCAACCATCAACCCAACCAATGGCGAAAAGATCGTCGATCTTCAGGAGGCAGACAAGGTGGGATTTCCATTTTAATCTCCTGGGCCCAGTTGTTCAAAGCATCGTTAGCCTAACGAGCTCGTTAAGAGGTCGACTCGTTAAGTGTTTTACGTTTTTATGCCCCCGTGACGATAGTCAGGGGGCATTAAGATTTGCCCCTGTCTGTCTGTCCGTCTGTCTGTTCGTCACGCTTTATGGTATAGAATTTGTGTAATCAACTCCTCCCACAGTTTTCAATGGATCTGTTTCAAACTTTGCATACATGTTGGGGACATATTGAAGATGTGCATGTGGATTTATGTTGGACCTAGAATTAATTTTGACAGAATTACGACCTTTTGAACTTAGTCATTTTAGGCAAATTTTTGCATTGTAGGGTATAGAGTTTGTGTAATCAACTCCTCCCACAGTTTTCAACGGATCTTTTTCAAACCTTGCATACATGTTATGGACATATTGAAGATGTGCATATGGATTTTTGTTGGACCTAAAATTAATTTTGACAGAATTACGGCCTTTTGAACTTAGTCATTTTAGGCAAATTTTTGCATTGTAGGGTATAGAGTTTGTGTAATCAACTCCTCTCACAGTTGTCAATGGATCTTTTTCAAACTTTGGATACATGCTGTGAATGTATTGAAGATGTGCATGTGGGTTTTTGATGGCACTAGAATTAATTTTGACAGAATTATGGTCTTTTGAACTTAGTCATTCTAGGGAAATTTTGCATTGTAGGGTATGGATTTTGTGTTATCAACTTGCTCCACAGTTTTCAATGGATCTTTTTCAAACCTTGTCTACATATGGTGGACATATTTGAAGATATGATGAGGCATATTGATAGGTCTAGAATTAATTTTGACAGAATCACAGCCTTTTTAACATTTTGGGCAGTTTTTTAGCTCACCAGAGCCGAAGGCTCCGGTGGAGCTTATAGGATAGGCAGTTGTCCGTCGTCGTCGTCGTCGTCGTCTGTCGTCTGTCCGTCAACACTTTTAAACAACATCTCCTCTGAAGCCACCAGGCCGATTGGGTCCAAATTTCATCTGTAGCATTCTTGGGCTGGGGGATTGAAAGTTTGTGTTTTTTTATGAAAATCTGCCTGTTGCTTTGGTTGCTATGGCAACTTAGAGTTCCCATAGACTTATAATGGGAAAAATTGAAAAATGACATTTTCTGCCAGGCCATTGCAGATATGTAGACAAAACTTGTATAGAAATATTCCTTGAGAAGTCTTCTATCAGCTGTATGTTTTTTGGCCCAGTGCCCCTTTTATTGGTTGCCATGGAAACCAAAATGGAAAAAAAATGGAAAAAATACTTAAAAATTATCTCCTCTGTAACCACTGGGCCAATAAGGCCCAGATTTCATCTGTAGTATCCTTAGGCTGGGGGATTGAAAGTTTGTGTTTTTTATGAAAATCTGCCTTTTAGTTTGGTTGCTACGGCAACTTAGAGTTCCCATAGACTTAAAATGGGGAAAATTGAATAATGGCATTTACTGCCTAGCCATTGCAGATATGTTGACAAAACTTTTATAGAAATGTTCCATAAGAAGTCTTCTATTAGCTTTATTGTTTTTGGACCCACTGCTCCTTTTACTGGTTGTCATGGCAATCAAAATGCAAAAATGAAGGAAAAAAAAAAAAAAAAAAAACTTGCAAAATTATCTCCTCAGAAGCCACTGGGCCAATAAGGCCCAGATTTCATCTTTAGTATCCTTAGGCTGGGGGGTTGACAGTTTGTGTTTTTGATGAAAATCAGCTCTTTCGTTTGGTTGCTATGGCAACTTAGAGTTGCATTGACTTATAATGGGGAAAATTGAAAAATGGCATTTACTGCAATCAAAATATGGAAAATAGTTATATATTTTGTTATCAACTCAGCAGACTGTCAGACTGAGACTTTGTAGTCGTATATTTTGTATTAGCCTGTACAAATGTGACAGTAATTTTGATAGCAATTTTGAGCTAGAGATCTGGTGAGCTTTGTGGCCCGTGGGCCTCCTGTTTCATGGCAGGTTATGTTTTCAATGGATTCTTTGTAGGTGCTTTATGGATATATACATATCGTGACAGGCGCTGCACGGGGGCATCATTAGTGTCTTACAGACACAATTTTCTAGTTATTACCAAATACGCTGATATTTTTTGTTGAAAAAATGTGAGAAGCTTTTGCAATGCAAAAGCTTCTCACATTTTTGCAACAAAAAATATTGGCATATTTGTGATATTAACGTCTGAAATTTTAAGGTCACGTTAACTAACGACGTCGTTAGTTTTGAACAACTGGGCCCAGCATATATTTAAAGAATGAATTCCATTTTTCTGAGATTTATTGATGCCTTTTAGGTATAAACTACAATGGGTCACGTGCAAAGTGAATAAATCCCAAAGGGATTCATGCAAACTTCGCTAGTGACCCACTACAGTTTACTCTTCGAGAAACATCATAAAACGTAAGTTCATTGCTTATATTAACATTCGTTTCAAACAAAACATTGACGAAAAATCTCATATGAGCGCTAAAATTGAAGCAGTAAAACGCAGTTTTTCTGCTGACAGCGGAACAGCGTTAATGACGTTAATGACGCCACCTCCAATCAGATTGTAGACAGCCATGTTTATTTTGACGTCATTTAAAGTCAAGTGACGTCGCGTGGCTCAATGTAATTATTGGAATGTAAACTGCATTACATATGTACGTTCCAGTGGTTTACTAGATCTGTAAGGCTTTTCAGTAAATACACTAAGAATGTAAATATTGGTAGATGATAGCTTGCTGTCCCTGTTCACGGGTGGTAAACCTAGGAACTACCACGAAATTGTGTTAACGTTATTTCGTTCCCATTTTTATTTTTATTTTATTTTACCGGGACGCACAAATCGTGAAATAATTGGGCAATGTGGTTCCATATTTAACTTCCTCTGTAAACCTAAGATTTCACTGATAGGCCCTTTGCTTTTTTCAAAATCTTTCTACCCGCACTGAGCATCGGACAACCTTCCGATGCTCAGTTCGGGTAGAGAGATTTGAAAAAAGCAAAGAACCTATCAGTAAAATCTTAGGTTTATAAAGGAAGCTAAAATATATTTACATGGAACCACATTGCCCGATTTCCCCATGATTCGTTCTTCCTGGTAAAAATCAAATAAAAATCAAAATGACACCAACCTTTGTTTACTTGATTTATGATGTTGAACTACCCCATTATGTCCCGTATGTGGAGTTGGAACGAAATTGCATTAACACAATTCCGTGGTAGTTCCTAGGTTTACCTTCCGTGCTGTTGCTCTTGGTAATTATTGGTCAGTTGTTCTATAGAAGAATCGTTTAGTCTCACTGCTGACCATTCCAAGACGGTTCTTTTGTTGCGGTTCATTTTAGCAGACTAAATGAGTCATTGTTGTGCCTCTTAGATTTTTTTGGTGGCTTAGAGCAGAATGCCTAATTGGCCGAAACTAGCTAGTCTGGCCCAGTAAACTTGTACACTCGACAGTTTTCAGTTCTTTGGTGTGATCCTTGCTTCCAAAGGATAACCCTTTTATAGAACATATTGGGCTCTGTGAAGTTGCTGACTGCCTTTATATATATTTGTGGTATCTGTACATTTGAGCCACGTGATGTTACAAGTTTTGTCACGTGATATTCAGATCATCCTTTTCATTTATACATGGTAATCAGAGACCTCACTTTGGCTCTGTGGCTTTGGTCGCTTCCATAGACAAGCAAAGGCTCTGATCACGGCTCTGTGGCTTTGGTCGCTTCCATAGACAAGCAAAGGCTCTGATCACGGCTCTGTGGCTTTGGTCGCTTCCATAGACAAGCAAAGGCTCTGATCACGGCTCTGTGGCTTTGGTCGCTTCCATAGACAAGCAAAGGCTCTGATCACGGCTCTGTGGCTTTGGTCGCTTCCATAGACAAGCAAAGGCTCTGATCAGACTACACTTATGTGCAGTCTGATCAAAGCCTATGCTTGTCACCAATGCCACATTGTTGGAAATCACACTGAGTGGCTTATTTTCATAGCCGACAGCATAGTCATGTTGACAATGTTAAGAGCTAAACAAAGTGTCACCTTTTGAGCAGACGACAAAATAGTCTCCCGTTTTGATAATGTCAACATGGTGGACTACGGTATCGTCAGAAGGACGCACGTTCCGGTAAAAAGAATGTTGCAATGCAAATGCCATTTTGTTGGGGACCCACTTTATTATGTTCTACATTCTGTCAATGCCAGGCTGATGTCGACAAAGCCGTAGCGGCGGCAAAGGAAGCATTCAAACTCGGTTCACCATGGCGGACAATGGACGCCAGTGCCAGAGGTCGCCTGCTCTACAAGCTAGCAGATTTAATGGAGAAAAATATCAATTACATGGCTGTGAGTATACATTTAGATAATGTCTTCTGTCTCTTATTTTGACGATTTTCTTTTACTTTTTTAAACTTCTTAGGTCCATTTTTTCTGGTAAATGTCCCCGAAGGACAGTCCAAATAATAGATGAATGGATGACGTGATTTTACGTCCTTTTCAACAGTATTTAAGTTATATCAGGACGATGGGAGGATGATAATGAAAGGCTGTGTGCAATGTAACCCCGTTTACGACAGGAAAGATTCTCTCCTCAATCGGGATTCGAACCCGGACCGCTAGATCAGTAGGCCAGCGCTTAACCCACTGAGCTGTCGGGGCTCCAGTCCAAATAATAACTAAAATGTAACCTAATCGCGACTGCCGAGTTAGATATGATAAACCAATGTAGTGACAAGTATCAAATATGAAAATCACATATGGAAATTTGGTCTACGAAAGTATATTTTACAGATATGAAAACTTTACTCGCGTAAGAAAAGTCGTCATTAGAACGTTTTAATATATTTCCCTTATGAGTAAAATTGGCTGGCGGTCTGACCGGGTGTACATATATGCAAATTCATTTCTTAGTTGCTTCTAGTAATGTGAATGTATTTAGTATTCACTCTTGCTTGAGGTCTCTGTTTCAAATTGGAACAGATCTAGACAGACTCGGTGCCAGGCCACGCATCTTATGGATTCGTTCCTTTGAGCCTCTTCGGGAACAGGACTCTGAAAAGCAGCGCAAAAAATGGTTGCCCCTGACTACATGCCTTAGCTTTTGGTGAATATTACCCTATGGTATTTATTTTTGCAGAGTTTGGAGACTCTGGACAATGGCAAACCTTACCGTAACGCTTTCTTTGGAGACATGATGTTCTCTTTAAAAGTTATGAGATACTACGCTGGCTGGGCCGATAAGTGGCAGGGTAGAACATGTCCCGTTGGTAAGTACTGCAACATTGCGGTCGGATGTATAATATCGGCACACAAGGGTTACGGATGTGAACGAAGTTTTACGACTGGCAATACGCTTGCACTATGATCTATAGTTTTCCTACCAAACCTAGTGATAGGAAGAGACAATCCATTTAGAATTCATTAATTCTTTTCTTTTCGTAATCTTTACATTGTTTTAGATTAAAACTTTACTCAAATGCTGTTTTAAGATATTTTCGGCTTTTGTTTTTCAAACAAAGAAAACAAGTGATTTAGTGGTATGAACATATATTTGCTTCCGAGTAAGGAAAACTTTTACTCGCACGGGGTCAGTCTACTCTTATCGAAAGAACTTGCTCTCTTGTTAGCAAATTCTTCCGACAAGAATTGAAGGGAGGCAAATTGATATCGAAGTAAGTGGTATGCTGCTGTTCTCTGATTCTAACTGCTTTTTTACATTGTAGTCTGGGCATTTATGAAACTTTAAAGTTATTGACTCGAAACGGTGCCTTAACTTGTAGAGGTGTATATGATAATGCGCTATAATATCAAACTGCCTCTTTCTTTTTGGTTTGCATTTGCATGAAACGGTTCATGTTTGAAGATAATAGAAATAAACTGCCCATATGAGCAATCTACTACTCGTCGTATACAGTAATTTGCCTATTAGATAGTCACGGAAAATTTGTATGACCTTAAAAAGCTCAGCCTGACTACAGAATGTAGGAATTTGACAGAAACCCTTTGACTGAAAAACGTTAATATGCATTTCTTGTGTAATTATTATATCAGTACATGTATACCTATTTTGTCAAATAAACAACGATCCGTCATCAGTCACTCAAATGTTAATTATCTTTCTTTTTCAGATGGTGATTTCTTTTCTTTCACAAGACATGAACCTGTTGGAATCTGTGGCCAAGTTATCCCTGTAAGTCTTGTTCTAGACTAGTTCTAGTTCAGTTTTCGATTTAATAAAATGTAGCGCAATATAAATGTATATATTATATGTTTTCTAAACTCTTAAGATGATATATAATCGACAGCGGCGTTGTTTTTGTTGAATAAAAATCAATGAATATCAATATATGTCGGATTCTGCTTATTAAAACCACTTGAACTGGCCTAAGAAATTTTCATTGGCAGCAATAATTACTAGTGTATTTCAGTGTTAGAAAGCAGTCTAGTTTCTGTCTCTCTTAGGTACACAGAAAAGATCCTGATTAGTCTTTGCTTTGTGTGCATTCTTTTGCTATTTCAACTAAAACGGTTTCGACCGTTGTGGAAGACGGATGAACAGAAATTGTTTCAAACGTTCTTGATTGAGTGATTAACGCACAGATCTGCATAAGATGCAAATTTGGTGGTGGTTCTGAAACAGTTTAGAACTACATGTATATAATCGCCTCAATAGTATGCTATGTTTCTCCTTCGAACCTCTCTGCTCTAAAGAAGGTCAAAACACTTGTTTCAAAAAAAAAAAGGTTTATCACAAAGATAGTTTTAATGATGAGCCACAAATTATATTTTTTTACAGAGAAATAAGAAATGCTATTTTCCAGAACGATAATCAAATCACTACTTTATTAATTGGCCTTATCTAAACAGAGGCTCTTACACGAGTACCCATGTATTATTGAATTTATTAAACGAGTTGGTGAAAAAGATAAGATGCGAGGCTATGCCGAGCATCTTATCGGTTTTCCCCGACGAGTTTAATAAAGTCAATAATACAGGAGCACGAACGCAAGATTCTATTTATCATATGACGCTAGAATTGCATTTTATTTGCATATTTTGCATTTTAAAAAACGTCACAATTTCGCCATTAGAAAACGCGACGTTTTTATGGACGTCAACGTATACGTTACGACGTTAATTGCATATTTAATCCACTAGTTGATTATCGTTTTTAATGCATTGCTTTATTACACTCTCAGATGCGATTTCATATGATAAATTGTGTTATAACTGATTTCAGTGGAACTACCCAACAGTAATGTTTACCTGGAAGCTAGCTCCTGCCCTTGCCCTAGGTAATGTCGTTGTCATCAAGCCCGCGGAACAGACTCCACTTACGGCTCTATTTATGGCATCACTCTGTAAGGAGGTAAGCGACTAAGCATGCAGCAGGTTTAGGCCATGCATGAAAAGGTTAGTTGTGCCCCTTCCTATACACAAACTTCGAACCTACGTGTACATTCAAGTTTTAGCCATAGGGTTTGGCAAAATTTGGCGATATGTATTTGAATCTCTGAATTTGGCCAGAAAAGATGTGGATAACCAACTATGCAGACCTAGATCAGTTTGTAAATGATTCTTAACAAAAAATGTTGACAGATGGTGTAAAAGACCTACGCACCTGAAAAGTTTCAGCAGGAGCACGACACATATAAGATTTCTGAAAGGACGTCCTAAAGTTGTCGTTTGTAACCGTTGTTTGCTTTTGAAGGCATTTTTATAAGAATAAACAAAAGTTTCATAGTACCGTTTTGCGGCGTTCGAAACATTCTAAAAACGGTAATGCTTTTCGTAATAGTGACGTAGTTATGTGGATGGACTTTGCTTTTTCGTAATTTAGCTTGGCTCCAAATTGTAAATCTTCTACATATATACATGTAAACCGTGTAGGCCATATCACACGCCGCGTTCTGCGGCATCTGGTATAGATTTACAACACCCTTTGATTGGACGCTCTTGACTCTAATGTGTTTGCATCAGTTGTGATTGTTGCTTTCATCACTTTGAAGGTGTGCTAGTGCACAGGGTATAATCGATTCCGCTAATTTTCGCTTCCTGCAGAGACTGTCCGTCATATTTGGCTTCCGCCGAGACTGTCCGCGAAATCTTGCTTCCTGCAGAGACTACTGTCCTCGAGAAATGGCTTCCTGCCGAGACTGTCCGCGTGATTCTGCTTCCTGCCGAGAGCCTCGGCAGGAAGCAGAATCACACGGACAGTCTCTGCAGGAAGCCATTTATCATGTATAGAAGTCTCGGCAGGAAGCAAGAGTTCGCGGACAGTCTTGGCAGAAGCCAAATATGATGTACAGTCTCTGCAGGAAGCGAAAATTAGCGTAATCGATTATACCCTGTGTGTTTAGCTTGGCTATAAATTGGATCTCGTTTATTCTGTTCACAGGTTGGTTTCCCGCCAGGCGTTGTTAATGTTGTGCCGGGATACGGGCCCACAGCAGGAGCCGCACTTTCCAATCACCCCGATGTCAACAAAGTGGCATTCACTGGATCGACGGAGGTAAACACAAGTGACTTTTTTAACCTATAGTCAACTCTCGATATCTCGATAAATGATATATCAAAGTACCCTCTTATATCAAAGAATAGTCAGAACACATTTGCTATTTTCAATTACATTTCATCTCCTGTTATCTCAAAATACTGATGTCTCAATGGAAATTTTCTGGGACCAGAAAATTTGCATTGAAATGTCAGTAGTTTGAGATGAATGAGGTATCGAAAGTTGAGAGTATTTATCAAAGTTGACCGCAATAGGATATTCTAAATCAGAGTTTGCTGTATGATTATTTTCCCATCGATTCCGTTCCTTCCCTTAAAAGACGTAATAAATTAAATCTGAATGTTTAAAATTAGATAGTAAGGGCTTGAGATTTTTTGACGACTAACGTTAAATTATAATTTTTGAAAATATCACCCGAAGCCCTTCCCAGAAATGCATATGACATTACAGTGACGCTGTTCGAATTCACTAAAAGTACAGACTTTATAAAAGATCAAAGAGTAAGTCTGTTGGGATTTTTACCATAGGGAAGAACATTAACTGGCAATGACTATGCAAACTTACTTGGCCATCAAAAATTCGCAATCTATTTTGTTTTTATCTATACAGTATTTAAAGAGGACAAGGAATTGTATACCTTCTAGTTCCATGAAAAACAGTTGTAAACTCTTCAAAGGAGTTCTATTCAGCAAGACAATGCAATAGTCTACGATTTCAAGGTTCAGTGAATGCTGTATTCTGAACGAAGTGGGTTTGAAATAATATCCAACCCATCTTTTTTCCCAATGTGGCACCAAAAGACAAACTCAAAACAAACAAAAAGTCCATGGGCGTCGTTTCCGGGCAGATTAAGTTAAGAGAAGTTAAGGCAGAGGTTGAGCAGTGGATAAGCGCAAAGAGCAGATATTTCTTAATTCTGATGGCAATAAAACAGCGATGAGTCAATGGTATCATGCTGGAAGGTAATTTCATAGAAAAAGAAGCGATCACTCTCGATCGGAAGTAAAGTAGAATAGTCAATTATTGACTCGCCCTCGTAAAATTGGATCAGATATGAGCCATGTCATGGGACTTCCAACAATATGGCAATTTTGTCATGTGATATTCAAATCATCTTTATCATTTAAACAGGGTAATCAGAGACATCACTATTGGCTCTATGACTTGGGTGAGTTGGGTCATTTCCATTGATAGCTGATGTGACAAGCAAAGACACTTATCAGACTGCACTAATGTGTAGTCTGATAAGAGCCTTTGCTTGTCACCAACGCCGCATTGTTGGAAGTCACATGACGTGGCTCATATAATGGGGGACCGTTTTTGTATTACAGATTGGAAAGATAATCATGCAAGCAGCAGGTGCCTCTAATCTGAAACGAACAACTCTAGAATTGGGAGGGAAAAGTCCTCTGGTCATATTCCCGGATGTTGATGGTAAGCCATAAAACCGTTATTAAATGGTTTAAGATATATTTGAATATGTAATTATATAGACCAACAGAACCAAGCTATACAGAACAGAATTTCACGGAATTTTATGTTTCAACTGCAAAGGTGTTGCTTTTATTTTGGATACTATACTCACAGTGGCCTAAAACAAGTAGGTCAAGCAGAGTGGCAAACGAAGTTTATCTTTAGTATGAACCAAACCTATGTAAAAGAGCTTAAGATGTCCAGAAAAAATACTGGCCAGTGAAACACAGTGAGTCTCAGCATCAGATTGTACCAAAGTACGACCCAAATTCACTCAATACCGAAAAATGCTGGACCATGATATGTAGGTCACATTGACCGACATCTATTAAGAAGGCGATTATAGTGTCAGACTGCACTATTATCCCAAGTGTGATGCAAAGCCGTGAAACAACCCTGAAGATTTTGATCAGATAAAGAGGTCAAGTTCTGGCTCACGGTCTTCTGTTGGCGTCTCTAGATGTAAGTGTATGCCAAGTACTACGACTCTATCCCTTGTAGCTACTGAGAAACACACCTGAAAGCACAAGATGAACCTTATTCTGTCACCAGCCAGCTTTGTTTAAATCTAGCTGGCAAGTTGTCCACCGCAGAGTACAATATTTTTGGATGTATACTAATTTTTGACGGTATTTGTCGATTTACCACAAGAGTTGCAAAGAAACCTAAAATAATTTTGAATTATATTTTCAGTGGACAAAGTAGTTGAGGCAGCCCACAATGCAGTGATGACCAACATGGGTCAGTGTTGTATTGCGGGGTCAAGGACGTTTGTACATGAGGACATATATGATGAGTTTGTGAAGAAGAGCAGAGAACGTGCGCAGAAGAGGGTTGTCGGTGACCCTTGGGAGACCGTGGAACAGGGGCCACAGGTACGATCACCCATCTTATCCTTAATTTCAGTCAGTGTATGTATCAGTTTTGAAAATATGTTATTTTATCTTTTAGAAACTCTTTCTAAACCTCTGATTTTGTAAAGGAATAAATTAAGATAGATAAATAAAGAGAAAAATACTTTTATATAAATCTGACCAAGGATGGCAAGTATAATAAAGATATCCATAACAATTCATGTGATCGTAAATGCATAGCATAAGCCTTTAAAGCTTTAATTAACACCATGCGCACTTTCAACTTTTTTCCACCTTGTTCCATTGTACACAACCTTTCATTATATCTCTCCCGTTGTCCTGATATGACTGAAACACTGTTGAAAATGACGTAAATACCAACTCATCCATCGATCTGCTCTGATTTGATAGGTAGACAGCACACAGTTCGACAGAGTTATGAGCATGATCAAAGCGGGTAAAGACGAAGGGGCTAAGCTTGAGTGTGGCGGGGGAAGACACGGGGACAAGGGCTACTTTATACAACCTACGGTATTTAGTGGCGTCACCGACAACATGAGGATTGCCAAAGAGGAGGTAAACATTAAAATTTTGTCATTCTTGTGGCCATGAGTGAGTAACTGAACTCCTGGGTAACATCCTAGTACGATTGGCTGGCTGGTAGTTTTGGGTTTAACGACCCTTTTAGACAGTATTTCAGTCTATATCGGGCCTTCTCCCAGAGAGAGGGAGAAAAATGTCAAGACAACACCCATCCGCACCTACTGCAAGCACAGTAGGCCCTTGTCCTACTGTTATCCAAATCAGTAAAACACCCCTACAATGGAAGTTATACGCAGCACCATTGCACCACCCAACCACTCCGCACAAGTACGAATGCCATATGGGGAGATGGACCTAGTTTTAGAATACTGATCTGACTTGTGGCGGTCTACCTCAATGCCGCCATTCCACGGCCGTTCTTAAGACTTTTGCTTGTTTTTTTACAATTCAGCGGCTTTAAGAACTCCGGTTTGGTTTACTTTTTTCGCAAAAGGCATACAGTACAAAGATACAATTACAGAACTGGCGCAAAAGCACAATGCATATGTAGTTCGCCTAATTTCAAGGTTCAAATTTCCTTATTAAACTGAGCAGACAATACAGCAGAGAATCTTACCGACTTCATAAAGTATTAGAAGCATAGGCAAAACCATGTTGAAGACCCGCTCAGACCCGGATCCAGACCATCACGTACTGGTGGGGCTATGGATAACTGGTGGAGCTGGGAGGTGCTGAGGTGTGTGTGTGGGTGGAGGGAGGGAGGAGGGCTTGAAATTATATGAGCTAATTAGGGATCAATTTGATGAGAATTTTTGATAATGTTGTTTTTGGATTGAAATATATGTTGTGATATCTCATTAAAATCGACTCTCCGAGGCGATCTTATGAGATGTCACAACAAATATTGTTTTATTTAACCACATGGACAAATCTCAAACTGTCATTCTGGATGCCTACATCTTGTACATAACACAGAGGCCAAGATGGCGAGGCAGAAACCCATAGGCCATCCCCTGGATCCGGGGCTGCTGCTGTTCATTGAAATGAGTTGGTTAGCTCCACAAAGCTTGGAGCATTGAACAGTGTCGTTGCTGAAGCGATGGAAATCCTTTGCGGTGATCCTGTTTGTATGCAAGTTGTAAGATTTATCAGAAAGTCACGGGCCTCACAACTGAGAGAATTCATTTACAACCTCCACTGTTTCTGAATTACAATGCCGTGTTTTTGACAGATTTTCGGACCAGTTCAACAAATCATGAAGTTCAAGACCCTGCAAGAAGTGTTGGAAAGGGCTAACAACACGACTTACGGCCTAGCTGCAGCAGTGTATACAAATGATATAAACACAGCTATGACTTTTGTCCAAGGGGTGCAAGCTGGATCAGTTTGGTAGGTACATGGCTGGTGCTTCCATTATTCAGTCTTTAAATTTGATATAAACACTTCTTAAGTGCCTGGAGACCTTTAGCAGTGCATAAATTTACAGACTGGGCTACGAAGTATATAGCAACATTTACATTCTCAGTACATTTATTGAAAATCCCTATGGTAAACCATTAGAAGGCAATGTTGGTTGGTTGATTTGATGCTTAACGTCCACGGTAAACAACTAAGGTCATATCGGGACGGTCAGTTAACCTAACCACACTATTCCTGGGCAGGCTTAGACCTCCTAAGCGGTTAACCAGTACTAAGTGCACACACTTTCGCCAGTAACTGACAACTGCCCTTTTTGAATCAGCGGAAGGAGAAACGAAAGTATGTGGCCAGACCGGGATTCGAACCCAGGACCTCTGACTTACGAGTCAGGTGCCCTACCGATTGCGCTACCCGGCCCGGCACAGAAGGTAATGTAGTTTATACTTCAATAACTACATCGATTCACCCGACATTACATGAGGCTAAGTGACGTCAAAATAAACCACGGTTCTATCCAATCATGTTGGACGTAGGCGATGTCATGACGTCGTTGACGCTGTTCCGTTGTTAGTAGAAGAACTGCGTATAAATGTTTTTTCTGCTTCAACTGTAGCCCTTGACGCAAATTTGTGGTCAATATAGAAAAAAAATGTAAATATAAGCAATGAACTTAATTTTTCTGGTGGTTATCGAAGTTTAAACTACATTGGATCGCTAGCAAACTTTATTTGAACCCCTTCGGGGTTCACATACTTTGCACGCGACCCAATGTAGTTTATACTTCAATAAACATCAGGAAAATGAAATTCATTCCTGAAATAACTACGTCGGTTCACGCGACGTCACACGACTTTGTGACGTCAAAATAAACCATGAATCTCTCCAATCTGATTGGACGTAGGCGACGTTAAGACGTCATTGACGCTGTTCCCCTATTAGTAGAAAAACTATGTATAAGTATTTTTCTGCTTCAATTGTAGCCCCTCACGCTTTGTGGTCAAATAGTAGATAGAAAGAATGTAAATATAAGCAGTGAACTTAATTTTTCTGGTGTTTATTGTATAAACTACATTGCGTCGCTAGCAAAGTTTACATGAACCCATTCGGGGTTCACTTACTTTGCACGCGAGCCAATGTAGTTTATACTTCGATAAACATTAGGAAAATGACAGGGAAATATGTGCCTATGCCTTCCTAGGGATTTGCACTTAGCTTGTATGGGTATACCACCTAAACTGCATATATACGCTGCGACTTCTTGTTTGCTTCCCTTTGCGACTTAGCCTTTTCGAAATGGGGTCTACTCTTGAAAGAAAGATTTTGTTTCAAGAAGAAAACAGATTATTTCCTTTAAGAATTTATCCTCACCGAGTAGTGATGTAAAAATCTGAAAATGAATGAGTTACTTCCTTTGACAGGGTACCCATTTACCTAAAAGAAAAGAACTGTTTTCTCCAGAGAAAACCCTTTCCTTTAAGAGTTATTGCCCGCGGAGAAGGGTTCACATACCAGAAAGACAAAATTCTTATCTTAAGCATTCCTCTTTGTTAAAGTGTTGACCAAACCATACACCCTTGTTGTATCATGCTTTAGGTAAATCAGGCGTTATTAGTGGTTTCTGTATACGGTATTCTTAAATATCTAAACTTGTATATTTACAGGGTCAATTGTTATGAAATTGTCAATCCTCAGGCGCCATTTGGAGGATTCAAGATGTCGGGTCTAGGACGAGAACTGTAAGTTGTGTACATGTATGTAGTTGACTCTCGATATAGCAAAGTCTACGTTCGTATACTAGTCCCAGAAAATTGAATATCGATAATTTGAGATAAAAGGAATTGAAATGTAAAGAAAGAATTTCAAAAGAAATCTGTCAGAACTTTACTCTTTGATATAAGAGGGTAAATTGAGACAACGAAAGTCAACTGTAACTTGAGTGTCGAAAATGTTTGTATTAACTAACTTTGTTGATGATGTGCTTCAGATATTTTAATGCAATAAAGATAGCATGGCACCCAGGAAACCTTTAAAAAGTTTGTGTTTGCTGTTCTCCTACTCAGACCTTCTCAGGTGGATAGGTCTTTTTGAACATGTATCAAAATTAATGGCTAGGAATGCATTAACGGCAAATATTTCAGGCCCAGAGCAGACAGCTCTTAAGAAGTAGTCTGTGGTCTACACTGTTTCAATCAACATCGCCACCAGCTTAATTTTAAACAGGGACTTTGTGTTACAAAACGCTGACAAGTAAAGATTTAAAACAACAAATAAAAAAAAAAAAAAAAAAAAAAAAACTCAATGGCTTAAAATACTGCAAACCACTCTCTGGAGCCTAGGAACTCTCCCTACACAGATTACCTATCAGTACTCTTGCTTGAAAATTTGAACGAAACTATAATTTTGCTTCCATGTTTGGGTCTGATCGATGTAGTATTAGTGTAGCTGTGAACTTTCTCCTCTATTAGGTTCTACCCTTATAACAATGTAATAATCCTTTTAAGATTGGGAACCCGTTTTGGGGACGTATGGAAACGCGGCGTTTCATCAGGTTCTGTACTTTTTGTGTACATGATTTTCTGTGAAAATTAGATCTAGAATGAATATGTAAATAAACCTCTAATACTCGAAATGGACTTATCCAAATGACAAGGATGGACAAGTCAAACAACGGTTAATAACAGTCAGTCAGCGAATCAAATGGTAATATCGTGATTTATGAATGTACATGTACATGTACCAATGAGAGAGAGAGAGAGAGTCTGAGCACATTGCAGATTGCGATCAAGATCGGCTAGCAATGTTGTGTAATCAACTTGCCAGCTTTTTAAATTTTTTCCCCGAAAAGAACTAGAATCATGTGATAATTTTTAATACCTCGAATCGTCTTATATTATGTAATACTGAGTCGACAAGCAGAAAGAATATAATTTGTCAGGCCAAGGGTGGAATAGTGCATCCGTCTGAGCCTTGGTGGGTCAGGACTGAAGACAAGTTAAATGAGCCGCGACACGACAAAACCAACGAAGTGGTTGTGCGCCCAGCAAAGACTCAGATCAGCCTTGGCATCCGCCCAGTCTGATCAGAGTCTTCGCTGTCCGCATGGAGGTAGCCCCTTAGCTACCCTTTAAGCACATTGCAAAGAGTCTGATTAAACTTGTTGGATGCCCATGCTGATCTGAGTCTGCGCTGGGCGCACAACCACTTTGTTGGTTTTCTCGTGTCGCGGCTCAAATTACGATGGCGTTCATATGTGTTTACCTATGTCTTATTTTTTCCAGCGGCGAGTATGGATTACAGCAATATACTGAAGTGAAAAATGTAAGTTACTGTCTACTGTATATCTATATTTACGATACAAACAAGACGGACAGATCGGTCCAGTTATCTTGTTTGCACAACCGTCTTGAAGCAATACCAAGACTTCATGGGTTCAGATTTAGCTCAGATTCCCTGGTCTGGTTAAATATAACTTGCAACTAACTCCATCAATTATAGGCTCTAAAACTGAAACAGATGATAAGCCACTTAATAATAAGTAGGATATGAATCTAGTAGAATACAATGACAAAATGTTCCGATCATCAACTCGGACGAATGCTCGACAAAATTGATCAGTTGCACGACCACTCACACTTTTGGTAAGCATTGTATTTGAAATATTTTTACTATGCTAATTTTATCATATGACGACGCATCTGAGAGTGCAATAAAGCCGTGCATTAAAAACGATAATCAACTAGTAGATTAAATATGCAAATGACGTCGTAACGTTATGCGTTGACGTCCATGCAAACATCGCATTTTCTAGTGGCGAAATCGTGACGTTTTGGTGCAAATTTGCTCATAAAATGCGATTTTAGTGTCATATGATAAATAGAATCTTGCATTCGTGCTTCCGTATTATTGAATTTATTAAACGAGTTGGGGAAAACGATAAGATGCGAGGCTATGCCGAGCATCTTATCGTTTTCCCCAACTCGTTTAATAAATTCAATAATACATGAGCGCTCATGGAAGATCCTCTTTTTCTTTTCTTTCAGGTCGTATTCAAGATTCCACAGAAAAATTCCTAAGCAGGGGCAAAGAGTACTGATTGAAGGGGCGAAGAAAATATTCTGCGTCCTAGTGCAGGGTCCATTATAAGACAAAAACTCGTTAAAGGAATGAATGGAAGAACAAAAATAAAAACATAATAACAACAATTATACTGTAACATAATAACAACACATACATGTATACTGTATTAGGATTTACAGCTCGATCACGATACTTTGAATAAGTGTAGGTGTAAATAAACTCTGTATATAGTCAAGGTATTTGATATTTGAAAATTAATGCACCCAGGTATTATGCATTAAATTTTCAGAACCTAAATCATGAATGCAAACGCCACTGTTCATATTAGAACTTTGCCATTTAGAACATATTTTTGCTTATGCTTTCATATATAGCGACAATGGATTTTCAGTTAGCGTTTGAATCAATGCATGATTCAAAATTTTAGTGAAAAGGTACCCCAAATCAACTGCGAACAGAAAAGATTCATGCTAGCTTGCGCGCCAACGCAGTCTGGTCAGCTTTCGCTTTCGCTGTCTATCAATCACAAGCAATCTTATAAGTATAAAGCCAAGAGTATGATCTGGGCTGATGCACAGACAGAGTTTAGAATTTAAAGTACGCAAATGATGCAATGTCCTTTTTCACACGACGCCAGTCAAATATTTTATTTACTGCATGCTGACCATTCTTTTCCTGTTCGGGTTATATACACTATAAAGACAACTTCTAACCGACCACTTTTTGAAACCAAATATTTCTTTCCAATTATGTTATTGACTGGAATGAAATTTCTGAAGCATATTTTTCATGGTAACAAAATAATTTATACATGTATAGGGAGCTAAATGGAACATAATATTGAGCCACGACACGACAAAACCAACAATGTGGTTGTGCGCCCAGCGCAGACTCAGATCAGCCTGGGCATCCGCCCAGTCTGATCAGAGTCTTCGCTGTCCGCATGGCGGTAGCTCAGACCCTTAGCTACCCTTTGAGCATTAAACGAATAGTCTGGTAAAACTGGGCGAATGGCCAGGCTGGTCTGAGTCTGCACTGGGCGCAGAACCACATTGTTGGTTTTGTCGCGTCGCGGCTCAATTATAGACATACCATCGATATTTTGTAAACTGTTTCTTCCTCTGTAAACAAAGCCATAAGCCAAAAATCAAATGGTTGCTTGAAGTTGTGTTTAGTATAGATTCTGTTTAATGCATAGAGCAGAATGCGATGACTGGTCAATCTATGCACCTACCTAGGCCGATCTGGCTCTTTTCTGTTTGCATATTTTTCTTATGACAGTTGTGCTTTTATTGGTATTGCATGATAAGAGGCCTTAGCCATGTGCGCACAGTCATTATTCAGATCAGCATGCGCATCAACTCAGACTAAGCAGAGTCTGCTTGTTTTTTGCTTTTTCAGGGTTCAGAGATGTATAATGCGAGAATGGAAGACGCATAATTTATGCAGGCTGGGGCCGTATTCATAAAACAACTTAAGTGGTTGCTATGCTGTTGCTAAGGCTAAATTTCTTTGAAGGAGGTTCCCTACAACTATGAAATTTGCTCTGGAGGAACAGTCTTACAAAGACTGTTCCTCCAGGGCAAATTTCATAGTTGTAGGGAATCTTCTTTATAGATATTTAGCCTTAGCAACAGCATAGCAACGACTTAAGTGGCTTTATGAATACGGACCCTGATCTGAGTCTTTTCTGTTCGCACATGCCGCAAGATCCCTTTTAACAGGACGCCATTCAATTATCTTGTCTTGCAGATTCAGTTGATAAGAAAAAAAACAACAAAAGACATTAAAATATTTTCAGTTTTCTTTTGTATTCATTACCCGTTATGCTTATTCTTTATGTAGCTTGTCATATGAGTATCATCATTTTTATAGCCCCAGAACTAAATGTGAGTTTACATACATACAATGAATTTAAGGCAAGCGGGTACACATTTAGGGGAAGCAATTCTGCCCTTTTCATTTTCCCTCCCTTCTTTTTGAAGGTCAACTCTGAAAGGAAAATAATGCTCCTGTAGTAGAAAATTCTTTCCTTTATGAGTTTACTTCTTTTTGAAAAAGCGTAGAGATGTAAAAATGAATTGACAAAAGCTGTCGCCTTTCCTAAAATGGCGGTAGTACACAAACGTATATCATTTCTCCCCACTCCCCCCATCCCCAAACCACCACCACCCACCACCCCTTTTTTTCTGACAGCTGAATTTAATACAGAAAATCTGAAAATGTTTTATCAAAACGCCACAGACACACAGTCCCAAGTGATTGTTGGAGTTACCACGGGTAAATGTCTCGTTTAGCTCCAAGAGCGTACTCACTTGGCGCGGCAATAGGTGCGGAAATAAGGATTTTCATTGGCTTACAGTTAATACTGGAGAGTAGAGCCAGTCTAGGGCTCTGAATGGCGGCCGGCGCCATGCTAAAGAAGCGTTAGCATTTGCAAGAAAAATACGCTCAAATTACTTCAGAAAGTACACATCGTTGCTCCACTGGGACACATCTGAGGATTTTAGAGGCATATGTTTACCGAGGTCCAGATATGGATATAAACCTTTGGACTCCAGAAAATCTGCAATATTTTGTCCATCTTGTCCGATTCTATGGCGGAAAAATTCCATCTGAATTAGAATGACATTAACTTTCTTGAAGAACTGGTTCCCTCCTAGCAATGCTTTGTATTCACTTCCTTCTATATCCATTTTGATAACAACACTTTTACCTTCAAACAAAGGCACAAGATCATCCAAAGTTATAGTTCTTGACAGCTGCCTTTTCATATCAGATTCACTTAGAAGCTTTATATCTTGTATATATGTTCCTCCAATATTACCCGGTGCGTCTCCAAGAGAGACCAGGGCGTGCTCGTTTGTCACTGCATGCCATACTAGGGTAACATGTTTTTCGAGGTTCCCTAGCTTCACTGAATGCGACAACAGTTTCAAATTTTGTAATAATGGGTCGACGGCCGTGACCTTTGTCCCTTGGTGGGCAATGACAAGCGTATAAGGCCCGATGTAGCATCCAACGTCTAGAAATTCCACATTAGACTGAGAATGCAGAAAACGAGCTAAATTGAACACCAAAGACGTTTCCCATTCCCCATGTTTATGTAAACTTGCAGACACATAAACATCTTTTTCTGGTGGGTATGTGCAAATGGGAGTCGTTCCATTCAAAGTTTTCAAGGGAACGCAGTTCTCTCGTCCGCTTTCGCTCTTTTCTGTGTAACTAATCGTGCGGACACATTTTCCTTTTCTCAGCCATTCCCGTTTTGGAAAAAATGGAATTCCTTTCAAACATGGATATGTTTTGTAATCGCCCAGTGCTCCTTCTTGTGCTAATCTTGCTATCCTGAATGATTCTATGGCTGCGCAACTGTTATTTGACCATTTAGAATCATACACTTTCTTGAAACCCCTCCCAGAAACAGGCCCTACGATGTTCTGAACAGATTGACCTCTGTACCTCTGAACGGGATGTGGATTCTTAGACAGTTGGTTTTGATAAAGAATAAAGGTCCCAGTTGCAATGATGACCAGGACCGCTAAGAATATTTCATTAGAGAGAAAAAGCCTCACTCTTCTAGACAGAAACAATTCTCGTAGTGGCATGCGGATTCTGAAACAACATAACACAAAGTAAAATAAGTTTTGAATGAAGATTATCTGGGCCCGGTTTGTTCAAAACTAACGACGTCGTTAGTTAACGAGACGTTAAAATTTCAAACGTTAATATCCCAAATACCCTTGCGTTATATATATTCGTGGTATTAGTATAACTTATAAACACTGCCCTGACATCTGGGGAATAAAATTCTATCATTCAATATAAATAAAGAAGGGAACACCCCTTAGATATCTCCCAGTATATTTTTATTTTTTCTTTCAATGAGCGCATGTTAACCCGCCATATTTGTTTACACCCTCAGTACCACACTTTCTGATGACATCATATATTTTCGTGGTATCCCAAAAAACTGCTCGTACGATGTCCCAAAAGTGCAGTCATGTCTGATTTTAGGGTATTTTGTATTTCAAATATTTGTTTAATTATTAAACCAAACAAACTTTAAAACTGTTATTTTCAAATAATAAAAAATGTATCACATTTAATAATTGCCACTTTATTCCTTAACACTGCAAGACAATACAAAATCCATATGCATGACACTTTTTTGCCACGGTGGAAAAAAAATTTGGCGGGAGTTTTGCATCACACATCATCATATTTTGTTACTATAAATAGACCATAGTAGACAGGTTGACCTGTTTGCATCGGATGGTTTTGTATTTTCATATTTGGGTCATTTAAAGGTAAATGTAAAAATGCATTAGTGAAAACAGGTTTAAATTGACATGACAATATGAAAAATATATAATTAGACATGTTCTGTAGCAATGTGGTTCATTGTTGACAAAATTATACTGGGATTCACCGTCTGTCAAAACAGTAAGTATGACATCATATACATAGTGCGCTGGGTCAGGAAAAGCTATTTTTGGATTACCACGGAAATGTAAGTACCACGAAAATATATGTCGGACCGGTACACCAATATTTTTGTTGAAAAAAATGTGAGAAGCTTTTGCAAAAGCTTCTCACATTTTTTCAACAAAAAATATCAGTATACTTGGTAATGAAGTTGTAACGAGTTGACCTCTTTACGAGCTCATTAGGCTAACAATGCTTTGAACAACTGGGCCCTGGAAGCCAAGAAAACATAAAGGAAATGAAAATTGTAGACTCGGTTTAATTAAGTATGTTCATGTGCAGTAATGTAATGTTGTAATACTGCCTACGCCCCCTAGCAAGGGCAACTTCATTTTCAAACTGATCCAGAATGAGCCCAATGATCCCAAAGATTCAGACAATATAATTGAGCCGCGACACGAGAAAACCAAAAATGTGGTTGTGCACTCAGCGCAGACTCAGATCAGCCTGGGCTGATGCCCAGGCTGATCAGACTCTTCTCTAAGCGCTTAAAGTGCAGCTAAGGGTCTAAGCTATCACCATACGAACAGCGAAGATTTTGATCAGACTGGGCGGATGCCTAGGCTGATCTGAGTCTGGGCTGGGCGCACAACCATATTGTTGGTTTTGTCATGTTATGGTTCATATATATTATCTGCATTCTGAGACTTTTTACGGCTGCCACATCGGCGCAACACTTCCTGCAGTGAAGACGAAATAAGTTCTGAATGAAGATTCTCTCGAAGCAAGGAATACATCAAAGAAACGAAAATAGCAATGTACGCTTGACCTAGAACTGGCATATATGAACAGCGAATGCTAGTCCGGGTTAGACTCACCTGATTTTTTTGTGTTCGAACATCGGTTTATAAAAAGGATCGATGATTTACGACACTGTTAGAAGCCTTCTTAGGATAAACACTGGTTTTTGTCGAAGAACTATTCCTTTGCTGTTTTATTGCACATCGACTACTGTAATAAAGGAAGCCCATAGAAAATAAGGACTTCTTGTCGAGATGTAATAGCTGCGTTTTCTGTCCATGCTTCAAACGACTATTAATTAATTATGCATTGTAGTGCATAACTGGACATTTCTGTTTAATATTATATATATATTAAAATTAAAAAAAAAAGAAAGAAAGAAAAAAAAAAAAATGAAACATCCATTATATAAGATTGAGATTACTCACTCATTTACTGCAATCGAATAATGATCAACTCGATTAACTGGCAAACCACTAGGTCAAATGCCAAGACAGACCAGACAGGTGGGTAGTCTAGTCAAGGCTTTTCACATAGAAAACTCTGCAAATACTTTTAGGTAAATTATTACACTCTCAAGGGAAGCAACCCTGCCATTGCATTTTTTACCTCCCGTATCAACATTGACAGGGTTCCCAGAAAGCTGAGAAAACAAAATTCCCTGACTTTTCCCTGATCAAATTATATTTGATAGATTGATTGATGTTTATTAGGTAAAATCAACATACAATACAATGATATTTAAACATATAGGGTATAAATTATCACATTCAGTAGTATAAAACAAGCTATATTGCATATTAAAGATCTAAGAAAATATTGGTATGTAAAAAAAAAAAAAAAAAAAAAAAAAATAGCACACTTATAAACTTATAAAGATGAAAACAAAAATAAAATTTTAAGACATGGTTTGAGTATTTAAATGAGATCAAACTGACATTGTAAAAAATAAGTGTAAATTTAATGAAGTTAAAAATAGATATTTTGAATAGAGAATTATATTTTCTCCCACCTTTGCCTATACATATAAGATAGGCTCTCAGCTCATTTAAGAAAAATCTATCTTATACCTGGCAGCATCTTTCTTGTATTAGCAACCAGACTTTTTCATTTTTTGACCTATATTTTAATTTCAAATGAACAAAATGGACACGCAAGCATGTCGGATGACGTTTGATAGCAGATCATGGGCTTGTGACGTCACTCAATTTTAATGACGTCACTAAAACCGGTTAAAAACGTCGCTAGCTAACTTGACGCGCGTGACGTGAGAGGCTAAGCTGCATTTTGTTTTCGCCCTCTGGAAGATAAAATAGTCCACATATCGTGTTTTCCGTCTGATTTTGAAACTGTGTTTACACCCATTTTAGGACCCGATAAACACACTGGGCTGGTCAAAATTTACTTCAGATCGTTGGTTAAAAAGTTAGAATATTCCTGTTCTGAAGCCTAATCCAACTTGAGGTTTAAAATCCGCTAACAGTGGGAGAAAAATAATCCATCATGAGCCAGTCCATGTAGGATAGGGAAATCTCACCCGAGGGGTCGGAATTTGAACCAGGGACTCGGCAAGCCTCGTCCCTGGTTGAAATTCCGACCCCTCGGGTGAGATTTCCCGCCGAATCCCTGGTTGAAATTCCGACCCCTCGGGTGAGATTTCCCTATCCTACATGGACACTCATGATGGATTGTTTTAGTCCGGATTCCACTTACTAATGACACTATTCAGGTCAGTTAAAAGCTTGTCTACTTAATTTCCTAGAGGGAATGGAACTGCGCCTTTACCAACCTTGGTTCTGTAAAGACTATCAGATTAACGATTTTGCACAGTAGTCTATAAACTTACCTCTAAATGCAAATCCATTCAACAATACACATCTGTTTAAAAATGTCTTAAAAGGACTGTGTAAAATAATGAGGTTGCATGTGTATAAATTACCTTTTATCTAAAGAATGCTCTCGTGACATTGAGAGCGTAACGAACAAATAGTATTTTGTGTCATTTTGTAAAGTTTAACATGTTTTTATTAAGCGTATAAAATTATGGTACAGGTAGGTCCGAGCTAACAGTGTAGACCCAGACCTGATATAGATCTACATTATTTGCCCTTCTATCTGCATCTTTCCAAAGCATTACTGCAATGAAAAACCAAACTGTTCAAATTTAAGGATATTAACAAGAGCCCCAACTTTTTGAATTTTACGGTAATAGAGTAAAAAAGACGTTTATTTTTTTCTTATCTTTTTATTACTCAGAATGAAAAAAGAAAAAGAAAAGAACAAAGAAAATATTTTATCATATGACGTCGCATCTGAGAGTGTAATAAAGCCATGCATTAAATGCGATAATCCACTAGTGGATTAAATATGCAAATTACGTCGTAACGTTATACGTTGACGTCCATAAAAACGTCGCGTTTTCTAATGGCGAAATCGTGACGTTTTAGTGCAAATTCTGCTGATAAAATGCGATTTTAGTGTCTTATGATAAATAGAATCTTGCATTCGTGCTCCTGTATTATTGAATTTATTAAACTCGTTGGGGAAAACGATAAGATGCTCGGCATAGCCTCGCATCTTATCGTTTTCCCCAACTCGTTTAATAAATTCAATAATACATGAGCACTCATGTAAGATCCTCTATATAGCCGTCACGGTAACATGCAAAAGCATATGAACAGCGAAGACGAATATCAACCTGTGCGTCCTCGCCGTCTTGTCACTGGGTTGCCACGTCAGGGAAAACATCTGGAAATGATTTTTCCAGTTTTGCGATTGGTAAGGGAAATTTGCAAAGGTTGTGAGAAGTCATAGAACCCGAAATTTAATGGCGATAGCATTCTTCAGAAATAAACTTATTGGGTTCAATGAAATAATCGAGCCGCGACACAACAAAACCAACAAAGTGGCATGTGCGTCCAGCGCAGACTAAGATCAGCCTGAGCATCCACCGAGTCTGATCAGAGTTCACTTTGCGCTTAAAGGTTTGCTAAGGGTTTAAGTAACTTCCATATCAATAGCGAAAGCTCTGATCGGACTGGGCGGACGCCCAGGCTGATCTGAGTCTTCGCTGGGCGCACATGCCACTTTATTGGGTTTGTCGTGTTGCGGAGCCGAAATATTGTCCGTCTCTGCCTGGGAGAATGAAATTCTGTCTTCGAGAGGGAGGCCGGTCAAACACTCAGTGTATTATTATTTTAAATAACGTGTCAGTGACAGCGGCATCAGCAGCCATCTCTTTCTCTACAAGAGTTTTACTATAATTTCATCATCATGTTTTCATTGTGCTTTTAAACCCAAAACAATCAACCAACCAACCCAGTGTGCTGGAAAAGTACTGTCGCTTTAATTGTAACCCTAATTCACGGTGGGGGTGGTCGGGTGTGGCGATGGTGCTGTGTATAACTTCCATAATACCGCTGAATGGTTTTATAATAATAAATAATAAATATAATAATAAATAATAAATGGCCATAATGTAACCCTTCTGTTGGTCTAAATTATTTAGTTCAATAAATATAGCCGAGTTGCCACCTATTTGGGAAAGAGCTGCTGACTCGGCTTATTTATTGTTTGTTGGGATGTCTTTGTCAATATTTCGCTTTGATGTTGGGGATAGGGTTTGGGATCTGATTCAGTCAGTTCCTGAAGTGTAGTTACTCTTTAAATTTCCAGTGCCTGGGCATCCTACTGAATTGGATCATTGTAGGGCAAAGGCCTGCTGTGCTTGCGGTAGGTGTGGGTGGGGGTTGTTTGGTAACTTTTTCTCTCGTCTATCATTTCTCTTCTTTCTCCCTCTCTCTTGGAGACAGCCCGATATAGACTGAAATACTGTCTCAAAACAATCAATAAAAAAAAAAAAAAAAAAAAAAAACTAATTTACGGTAAAAATACAATGTACACGTGCAACCCTATCATTGCTATGTTTTTAGTTTGCGGTAAAAGTACAAGGTAAAAAGCAAAATGAAAATTAGACCTTTTTAGGGAGGTGTTACTGTTTGTTTTCTGTTTGTTTTCTTTTATTCCAATGACGTACTTCAAACCAAGCGTGAATAGGAAGGTACAGAAGGTGGACAATGGCGGATGCGCGGTGAGTTTGAACGGCAAGAACACTACAGTAGTCAAGGTGGCCGGATGTTTACAGATAGTTTGGGTGTTCCCGTGTTTATTTTTTATATACATCTGTCGTCTGCTTTTGTTTATCTAAGGTCGCGTTTATGAGCATGGGGCGAAAAGGGTTTGAACTGAGCCCCTGAGGTAAGAAAAGTGGCGGTGATTTACATCAGCAGGGCAGAAGTATTACTGATATCGGAAAAAGATATTGAGTATACCCAGGACAACTGTTAAAGCCATGTTATAAAAAAACTTTGTAGAGAAGGAGGCCATGTTTGATCAGCAGGCGGGACTATAGACAGCTGGAAAGAATTGTTTAAAGAGACAGAATGGCACCTCTTGTTAAAATTACTGCAACGAGAGAAGGGACAGGACAGTGTGCACAAAAACGGTAAAGAGGAAATTAAGGGAACATGGATTCAGACGAGGTGTCTATAGGTAGAGGGTAATGATAAATAGGGTCAATCGGAATTCAGAGTTAATTGGTGCAGGGGGAAGAGGTGGCGAAATGTGCAAAATTTCTGGAAATATGTGATCTTTTCTGATGAAAGTCAAGTGTGTATCGGCGAGGATCATCGCATTAAACCCGAGGAAGGATGGAGGCTGGGCCTATTGGAGAGACGTGAGCAAGGTCCTGTGGAGGTTATGATATGGGGATATATCAGTTATCATGGTGGTGGGACTTTCGCAAATTTGAAAGTTGGTGGTAATTTAAATGGACAAAAATACATGGACATACTGGACCTGTCATAGCTCGCCACTTCCCTAGAAATAACTATTTATTCCAGGATGACAATGCACCAGTACACAGGGCCGGTATTGTTAGGCGTTACGCCTACGGTGCCAATAATTAAAGGTTATTATATGGCGGAGGTGTGCCTCTAAGTCATATTGGCACTGGATAGCAATATTGGCCCGAGGGCTTTAGCCCGAGGGCCAATATTGCTACCCAGTGCCAATATGACTTAGAGGCACACCTCAGCCATATCGTAACCTTTTTATTACATACTTATGCAAATATACAGATAGAAAGAGAACAAAGTTGTAATTCAGATGGAAGAACAAAATTTGTCTTGAGGCGACCAAAACAGGCGCGAGTATGACGTTATTTATGACGTAACGTCAGCGTCATAACAAACGTCATTTGGTAACGTTTTCAAAATGGCGGCGCCCTCGACAGTGTTTTTGGTTAAATATTTGCCTTTTTGAGTGTTTCCATTTTTCATGCAAGGAAACGGGTTAAAAACGAAAACGTACGCGGAAAGCCGTTTGTAATTTCAAATAGATTTTTTAATTTCAAAGGGAATTAAGCTTGAAATTACAATCCAACGTAGTAAACCGATGGGCAATGCAGCCGAAGAAAAAGTTTAGGATGGACAAAGTTGGAATTATAAGAGATGAATTTCCTTTTTGGGGAGATTTTATCGATGTGTAGACGCCGGCCTCACAACTTAACATAAAGCTATTCGGGCCTTTATTCAGTTTGTGAATGATTCGCCGGCATTTATCCTCGAATGACCAGTTTCAGTGAGCCTAACAGTATTATACACACAGTGGCAATGTTTCATGTAAAAACAGGATTTCTTTAATGGGTTATTTTAGTGAGGCATTCTAACTTTTGAATGTTATCCAGATAAAGATGGAAAAATCGAAACACTGAATTTTGGAGGCCTTCATTTTCCAGACCTATATTTAGCTTACAGTAATAAAGTCGAACCAGTTTCAGTGACCCCCACTCATTTTCTATACAAGTTGCAATATGAAGCTGGCTGCTTTGGCTCAAGATTGAAACTCATAAACTGAATATAAAAACATACTGAAGGCAATGGCTGCACATGCTTATCAAGAAAAAGATGACATCGTGAAAATTCAGAAATACCCTGTCAAAATAAGGGGCTGGGGTTACAAAACAAACCAAAACTTGCATGCAAATACATTTTATCCAAATGTTTTTATAGTATTTTATGTTGAAAACAATAGTATAGATATTTTCAACTAGTATTTAGTCCCTGGTCACTTAATTTCAACAATATTTAAATGGAAACTTTGCAGACTGGTTGAAAAAGCAGCTGTGCTGTTCTAAGGACAGCAATTATTTTAATACCATAAAATCAATTTTTAATGTATGTCATTTATATCTTCAGTTCTATAAACAGAAATATAACATGCTAATTAACATATTCAAATAGAAAATAAATCAGAAATATTCCTCTGATGATAAATTTGATTGGAATTTTACAGTGTAGAGAAAGTAATAAGAAAAATGTATGAAAATTGGGGTTGTCATGAAAACCTGTATACTGCGAAGTTCTTCTAGTTAGAATGATGTTATTATCAAACCTTCACAAAGGCAATATAACTTAGTGTATATCTCTGCAAAAAAAGAATTATTTGCCGCCTCACTTTTTAAAAATATTGACAAAATTTAAAAGGTCACTGAAACTGGTCAGTCACTGAAACAGGTCCACCTACGATACACATCGATACCACGCCCCGCCTCCAGCCCCCGCAAAAAATAAATTATTCCTATAGTCAACAAAACAAACTCAAATATTTCTGACTCTGAAACTTCCCGAAATCTAGACAAATTTCTCTCTCAATCTTAGTTTCTAGGTCTAGATTTCGATCAGGTAAAGATTCCATCATGATCCGCCATTTTGAATTACTGGATAGAACGTGTGAAAGGATTCGACCAGTTAAAAAGAGGCAGTGCCAAAAATCCAGATTATATGGAAAATTGGCACAGTCACGTGACTGTGCCATTATGGATCCAGAAAATATTCACGGGTGGCAATGGGAAATTTACTATGTAGATGTTATTAAGTATGGTTGATTGTTTTGGGTTTAACGGCCCTTTGAGACAGTATTTCAGTCTATATCGGGCCGTCTCCAAAAGAGAGGGCGATATAAGAGAGAAATGATAGCCCAGAGAAAAATGTCCAAACAACACCCACCCGCATCTACTGCAAGCATAGTAGGCACTTGTCCTACTATTATCCAAATCAGTAGGACGCCCCGGCACTGGAAGTTATATCCAGTACCATCGCAATAGACAGTGTCGGTTCCTAATCGGTCTTGAAAAAATGACAATCCCCCCACCATCCCCGGTTATCTATGTATATACAAGGGCTGTTACGAAACGAGAAAGAGCTGTTATGAAACAAAAAAGAGTCATAGTTACCAAATGACGGGAAACGAGAAAGAGCTGTTACGAAACAAAATAGTCATAGTCACCAAACGCCCTGATGACCAGGTCGTTTGGTAACTATGACTCTTTTTGTTTCGTAACAACTCTTTTTCGTTTTGTAACATCATTGAAAACAAAACATAGTTAACCAGGTGTGGCACAAAAGGTTCGTTTTTCTGGTTTCTCAAAGATAAATGACATGCAAACAAAACAGAGTAAATAAATGGACTCCTGTCTTCCTATACATTGTATTTTTACCGCATATTAACGTTTAATGATATAAAACTCTCAGTTTGGCTGCCTACTAAAGGGGTGGTTGCGGTCGGGCGATGGTGCTGGGTAGCTTTCAGTACCGGGGCGTCGTACTTATTTGGATAATAGTAGGACACGGGCCTTCTGCGTTGCAGTAGGTTCGGGTGCAGTTGTTTGGACATATTTTTTTTTTGCCTATCATGTCTCTTCTCTGTCTCCCTCTGTCTTGGAGACGGCCCGATATAGACTGAAATACTGTCTCAAAAGAGCATAACTTCCTGTGCCGGGGCGTCCTACTTATTAGAATAGTAGTAGGGCAAGGGCTTACTGTGCTTGCATTAAGTGCAGGTGGGGTTGTTTGGACATTTTTTCTCTCATCTATCATTTCTTTCTTCTTTCTCCCTCTCTTTGGGAGACGGCCCGATATAGACTGAAATACTGTCTCAAAGGGCCGTTAAACCCAAAACAACCAACCAACCGTTAAAACCAAAACAACCAACCAGTTCCCACCAAAACATTTTCAATGCCTTTTAATTGTCTACAGCTGGGCAATCACGATTATTTACAATGTCAAAACTGTCGTAAAAAGCTTGCAGCGATTCCTCAATCTATAATTACACACTATTTCGACGACTTGGAGAGCAATGTGGCCTTAAGGTAGACGAATACTGAATAGAAATATTGGCGAGACATTCATACCATTATACCATCTAAATAACCCAAAGAGCTACGAAACATTTGGATAAGAAAAAAACAATTTTCACAGCTTTGTTACTAAAAAACAACATTTTGTATTTCTACATACTTCTGTACACATTTTCCATTAAAATTCATATCTCTAGCACATGAACGCACTTTCATTCCAGCAACTCATATAATCTATAATACAGGATATTTGAAAAAAAACTGATTACAAAAAATAGCAGTTTTTTTGTTAATAAGTATATTTTTACATTCTTTAAAACATGCAAGAAAATTGAATTTCATGAAAAACGTCATGAAAAATATATTCAATCGATGGGGCATGCTTATGCACATTATTTTAGTAAAACTTACATTGTATGTTAAAGAAAAAAAAAAAAAAAAAAAACAACAACAAACATTTCACCGTTTCGTTTCCTAGAAAAACAATGTTAAAGGTCAAAATATCCCCAAAACAGACTGTCCAAATTCTGTACCTGCTGCAAGCACAGCCGGTCCTTGCCCTACTATTTATTTTCCTGTTATTCGGTTCTACCATAGAGTAATGTCGACAAAAATGCGCAGATGGAATTGAAACTATGAAGATCTTGATCATTCTGGTTCCTAAGGAACAGTCTGATCTCGGTTTCCACTGTTTGTACAGACCTATGTGCCCGAAACCTTAGGATCTTTACGGTAGAGTTATGACTGTATTCCACAGTTAATCGATTGGATGATGAACAATAACTCTGTTTTGTTTTTTAAACAAGTGAGAACAGAGTCGTTCCGTATACGTCCACCTTAAGTGTTAGATGGGGACCTCACATTAATTTTACTTTAAATTTTATCAAACCCGGCCTATTCGGTTCATCAGAGATGATCCACCAAGAAATGGCACATTGTCAAGAGATGGACAGTGACGGATAAATGGCGCATTGGCAAGAGATGGACAGTGACGGATCCGTCACTGTCCATCTCTTGCCAATGCGCCATTTCTTGGTGGCAAAGTGTCCTTAGGCGTTCGATGGGGGCCTTCCCAATGACTTTCAATGGCTGGACGGTGACGGATTAGTTGCGTTACTAGCCAGGAATGTCACATACCTTGAAACACGTAATTTCTTTCTGTAATTAATAAATTCAATCTTTCCTCATATGTCACACAATTTGACCAATCTGTCGTATTGTGAAATAGGCAAGTTCAAATATGTCCATTCGCCAAGGTCATTCGACTGTAAGTGAATGTGAACTGGTGGTCAATTTGATTTCTTGTTTGCTGATTTGAGTAAGTTTGGGTGACATAATTAGATGTAAACTCCCCAGTAATTTATTACCGAACTTTCCAAGGTGTTGATTCTGTTATGTTGTATTTCAATTATAGCCCCGCTTTGAAAAAATGGGGCTATACTGGATTTGGTCTGTCCGTAATACCGTAAGTCCGTAATTCCGTAACGCTTTTTTGTGTCACAGTTTTCTTAGGAACGATTAAAGCTAGAATCTTGAAACTTGGCATACATATTGACAATGAGTTGTTGTATCGTGGGATTGAGAATCGGGCTCATTGCTTTTATTCTTCCCTTTATTTGTTCATTTTCTGTCTTTTCAGGGTAAATTTGTGTCACAGTTTTCTCAGGAACTGTGCAAGCTACGAACTTCAAACATATGGCATACATATGTAGAATGAGTGACGTGGGCTTTTCTTCCTTTCCATATTTTGCATGTTGATATTGAAAATTTGTGTCAGAGTTTTCTAAAGAAATATTTAAGCTAGAATCTTGAAACTTGGTATACATAAAAATAATGAGCTTTTGTATTGCGGGATGGAAATTCTGGCTCATTGCTTTTATTCTCCCCCTTGTCCATTTTTTTTGTCTTATCAGGGTAAATATTTGTCACTGTTTTCTCAGGAACTATGCAAGCTACAATATTCAAACATTGCATACATATTAAGAATGAATGATTGTATTGTGGAATTGAGCCTCAGGCTCATTGCTCTTGTTCTTTTATTTTTAATCATTTTTCTTTCTATATCTAATTTGCATGCTAACATTGAAAATTTGTGTCAGAGTTTTCTAAAAAAAATTGAAGCTAGAATCTTGAAACTTGGTATACATTTGGTTGGTTGGTTGATTTGATGCTTAACGTCCACGGTAAACAACTAAGGTCATGTCGGGACGGTCAGTTAACCTAACCACACTATTCCTGGGCAGGCTTAGACCTCCTTTGCGGTTAACCAGTACTAAGTGCACATACTTTCGCCAGTAACTGACAACTGCCCTTCTTGAATCAGCGGAAGGAGAAACGAAAGTATGTGGCCAGACCGGGATTCGAACCTGGGACCTCTGACTTACGAGTCAGGTGCCCTACCGATTGCGCTACCCGGCCCGGCACTTGGTATACAGGGTAAATTTGTGTCTCAAGAAGAATTGAAGCTAGAATCTTGAAACTTGGTATGCAGGGTAAATTTGTGTCACAGTTTTCTCTCGTCTATCATTTCTCTCTTCTTTCTCCCTTTTTTTGGGAGACGGCCCGATTTAGACTGAAATACTGTCTCAATTGGCCGTTAAACCCAAACCAAACAAACCCAAACCAAACAACCAACCAACCAGCCGGGCCGGGTAGCGCAATCGGTAGGGCACCTGACTCGTAAGTCAGAGGTCCTGGGTTCGAATCCCGGTCTGGCCACATACTTTCGTTTCTCCTTCCGCTGATTCAAGAAGGGCAGTTGTCAGTTACTGGCGAAAGTATGTGCACTTAGTACTGGTTAACCGCTTAGGAGGTCTAAGCCTGCCCAGGAATAGTGTGTTAGGTTAACTGACCGTCCCGACATGACCTTAGTTGTTTACCTTGGACGTTAAGCACCAAATCAATCAATCAATCAAACCAACCAACCAACCATCATTCTAATTGTAATTGTTCGTCAACTTTCCACTGGTGTCGCACATTTCATTACTGATCATGCACAGACTCAATTAAACCGAGTCTGCTATTTGTGTTCTTTGATGTATTCCTTTTCTCCAAGGAATCTTACTATTTAGAACTTATTTCTATTTGTCTTTGAGTTAAATGGTCTATTTATGAAAGATAGCCTTGTGTCCATCTACTGGTAAAGATCTGTTTCCTTGGAATTTTTCTGGTGTTGTTTACTTTAGTGCCGTCTGAACTGTAGATGTCCATTTTCCGTTTGGTATTCAGGGGAGGGCATGGAAAATCAGCTCATGATCATTGTCCTTTTCTCTACTTTGCCAAAGAATAGGGTAAAGGTGGGTAAATTCAAACAGCAGGTAAATTCGGACAGTGACACTGTTTCCTTTATATGTCAGTTGTTTGGAATGTAACCAAAATTAACTGGGCAAACAGTGAAAAGACTGATGAGACGGCTCATTATGAGCCGTCTCATCTGGATTTTTACTGTGTCCAATGGTATGTCCGAATTTACTCGCTGTCTGAAGTTTCCCGACTTTACCATGAATGGAAGTGCGCGAGATTACTGTTTACCCTGATCTGAATGCTGCTCAAGCTTACTTACAAGTAAATCAATGCTTCATGAAATATATGTCACTTGGCCATGTGAGCATGTGTGATATATTTAAGTAGACATTTTTCGATAGCTCTTTATATGGGCGGAATCCTTTTGATGAGAGGAATTCGACAATTTTCGGACCATCTATCCCTTTTTTATGCCAGCTGAATTCCATCTGAATTGCAATGATATTAACCTCATTAAGAAAAGTTGATCCTCCAAGAAGAGCGTTGTATTCAGTTTCTTCTATATCCATCTTAACAACGATATTTCTGCCTTGAAACAGAGGAATTAAGTCGTCCAGAGTGATCGCTCTGGCAAGATCAACATCCCTATGTGCTGAGGGAGAAAACACAAAGTCTTCTATTCTAGTCCCACCAACATTGTTTCTGTCTAGCCTGAACTTGACTGTGTTATGTGTATTTGATACTGCATTCCATATTAGTGTTACGTTTTCATGAAGATTTCCTAAAGTTAAGGAATGTGATAGAAGTTCTAAATTTTGCGTCATAGGATCTATTGCTGTAACTCTTGTGCCTTGATGGGCTATACTAACGCTGTAAGCTCCTATATTGCATCCTATATCTAAGAACTCGAGGCCTGGGTGAGATTTCAATAAAAGAGCTAACTTTTCAACTAAATCTCCTTCCCATTCTCCGTCTTTCTCTAAACTAGCAGATACCCATTTATCTTGCTGAGCTGGATATATGCAAATTGGAGTAGTTCCTCTTTGAGATTTCAATGGCACACAATGTTTAGTAGTTTTGTCTCCGTTTTCAGTAATATTAACTGTCCGGACACATTTTCCATTCCTTAGCCATTTGGCTTTGGGAAAAATAGGCAGACCTTTTAAACATGGATATTTCTTAAAATCGTCGAGTGGAATAGAGCTGGATATGCCAACAAAGTTCTCTTGAGGCTGTACCTCGTCGATTTCGTCTGGATAGTGAGTTTTATCGCTGTCTATGGCATCATGCTGCAACCTTTGTATTTCGGGAGAACTGACACCTTCAGTCTTATTTGTATTGGGCATACCATTCCAGCTTTCGGGAAACAAGTCAGAAAATGAATTCCCTGAATCATCTTGTGGCCCATGAATACTAACCAGCAATAAAACTGTAAAACTCAGAGAAGTAAGATACACAAAGAAACATTTCTTTTTGAAATGTTTCGTCATCGGTACAAGGTAACCCTCTCTTGTGTAGAGAATCTCGATCTGAAAGAGAAGTATTCTAAGATGACCACTGCGCTGTTTAGTTACCCGTACGCTGTGTTTAGTTTGTTAACTTTAAGTGTTGCAATATCAACTCTGAGGCCCGATTTCACGTCGAACTTAGTACACAAATTAACATTCGGAACATCAAAATTTTCCATTGCAAACGACGGTGAAATAAACCATAGACTTGTTAATCTGAGTAATGACTGTGCATGAAATCGGTCCTTGGACCCGATTTCACGTCACAGTTATAACTCAGATTAGGGCCGATTTCAGACACAGTAATAACTCAGTTCAACAAGTCCGAGGTTAATTTTACCGTAAGGCTGCGTGTAAAAGCTTGGTGTTCCGAATGCTAATCCATGTATTAAGTGCTACGTGAAATTGGGCCTAGGTGTTACCCGTTAGCACTTAGCATTATCGGACCCGGGCCTAAGTGCTACCCGTTAGCACGTAGCGTTGCGACAACGCTTACAATTACCCACAAGCGTTACAGTAGCTACTAGCTATGTTTAAGTTTTATCGCAAACAGTGACTATTGCAACAGTAACACTTAGTATAAAGAAGGTTACACTAAGGTACGGGTAAGACTAAAACATGCTACTGAGATAAATATGTGACAAATCAATGTAACGCATTGCAGAAGAAATCAAATTGTGATAGGAAAGAAAATGAAGCAATAATAATGTAATGATTGAACATTGGATGGCTGACCATAGGAGCACACAAGACAATGATCTGCGACGTGAAAGAGTGGTTATTATCAGCTATAAAGAAAAGGTTGACTGATTTGATTCGTGCTTATATCTGCACACGTAAATTATTGTACATGTACACTTTTCTCTTCTAGCTTGTTTCGCAAAGCTTATCAAAAGGTTTGGCGACGTTATAATTGTACATAAGGTTTATAGAGGATCTTACACGAGTGCTCATATATTATAGTGGAGCGGCTTAGAGTGAAAATTTAAGGAAATACTTCACTTGATGACACAAGCATGAAAGTTTCACTAAATGTACCTTACATGGCCCAGATTCAAAAATGATCGAGGGCCACTTAAAAATCATTCATTTTCAAGATGGCCGCCAAGTTTCAAAATGCTATCGTTTTAATTATAACATGCTGATAGTCCGTAGGCATATGTAGGGCCCGTGGGCATTTGTGTTATGTTTTGGCAATATACACATGTAAAAACTTCATCAATGGTGTGTTCACAAAGGAAAAGCGCATGTTGTCAATTTTTCTAACGACTCTTTGGCCATAAGCATCGATTATATACGTTACCTATGTGTATTCAATTTAAAATCATATAATTTCAAGGAACACTATTTTTTAAATTTTTTTAATGCAGTTTCTCCATAGAATCATCGTTAAGTATTAGAAAATACATTTTAGTACATTTATTTTTCATCATTTATTAATACTTGTAGTAACGTAAATAACTTTAATTTATAAGTTAGTCCATTATACTACGACTTACGGAATTTCTTTACTGTCTCTCAGAGAACAATTATGAATTTAATATCCTGGCACTTCTTAAAATACACTGTTTTCTTGGAACTATCAGCCTATGACTAATTAAGGGACTTCATCTGATACGTTTTATACGCGACGAAACTCAGAATATTGCAAATGCTAATAAATGGAGACTTGGCAAATTCCATACACGCAGAGCAGGTTTTGCTGCTTGTTTATTTCTAATAGCATATATCTGCACCTTAAATGATTATGCCCAGCTACTCAGTCATACGATTCTTAACAGTAACATACGTGACATTTTGTTGTATAATCAAAAACTGCAAAACAGATACATCAGTGGAGAAAAAATGCCACAATTATAAGCCAGCAAATAAATTGTATACATGCTTTAAATAAAGCAATATATAGTCGGTTGGATAAAGTTGAAACCCGATTAGCGACTGTTCTGGTAAGATGAATACTGTAAGATTATCAGTAATTAGCAATTCAAAACATGATATTGCCTCGTTTATTGGACAGACCTGGTACATTGACCCTGCAGATTGAAAGAGTGTAAAAAAAATGTAACCTGAGTCTTGAAGAGTTATGTCACACCGTTTTCTAACAAAGCTAACTTGAACACTTTCTAACAAGGTGTACTTACTTTGTAAGACTATCGCATATATTACGTTATTTAGGAACCAACATTGTTCTGTTAAAATCGTGTTAAAACACGAGTCAAAATGTAGTTTGAGTTATCTGGTCTGTGTATATTGTTCCTTACGGTAATGTACCAGCCTGGACCTTGAGAGTGCGGCATCAGAGAAACATTTAATTTAGAAGAAAAAGCGGCAAGGGAAGTCGAGACATGGGCTATCACAGTAATATGGAATTACATGTTTTTGTTTAAAATTTATGGAATTTCCATGCGATTTTTCTTTCCTTTTCTAGTCTGATTTTATTCAACAGTCTCTTAAATGAGTCGATTTAGCATGGAACCAGCTTTAGGGCTTACTTTTAATTTGACAAATAGTTTACGTTTTAAGGACCGAGTTTTACAGAATTCTAAGCCACAAAATGAAGTGGCAAATCAAAACGACAGCATATTTGATGCCGGATATTTCTGGGCAAATGCCAGTTGTCCTAAAGAATGAACTGACCTGTAGTTTCACTTTGCTGTACGGTAACAAAACAAAGAGAAGGCTAACAGATTGAATAACGTATACAACCAGCTACTGGGTAATTTATCAATTCCTCATATCTCATATGCTTAAACAGTAATACATTAGTTCTGAAGTAAAAAAACAGCAAATAATAAGGTAATGCATACTATTCATGTCAAGGACAAACCTTGATATATCTATTTTCAGATGACCTCCTTGACTTTGAAGATATTACTATAATTATTATTATTATTAATTATTGTTTAGCAATAATTACAGGGGTTAACTGCTTATTAATGAAGTCTTACAGCTTCTCTGAATGAGTCGACGTCTTGACTGGATATTTCATATACAGTAAGAAAATGCAGCTTTCTGATACCATTAATATCAATACAATGATAGAAAAAGCATACATATTAAAAGCCAAATGGTCAAAATTAAATTTGTCTTTCGTTACACTTACCGGTAATGTATTGATAATAATGTGTCAGAACACAAACAGGAGCTGTACAGAATTATCTGACCAAATAAATTTTGGTAATGTTACAATGAGAGATACACGTCATGAACAGACTCATGAAAAGACGCTTTATATAGTATTCCTCAAAATTATTGAGAATTTTTTGCAACGTGAAAAGTAAGCACTGGTAGTTGACAGATCATGTATATACTTAATATCTTTGTTTACTTAGTTAACAACATCCCTCTGTAAACTTTTTAGTGTACCAGTATTACTCATATGTTTGAGTCACAAATGTTATCTCCCCTTGAATTGTGCCACCCAGAGATTTTTTGTCCGACTGGAAAATTATGTACCCTTACCAAATAAAATCGATATTTGTGGAAAAGATAATGACAAATCAGTTGATTTCTGAAGGTTTTTCTCATCTAGAGATAAGGTGTTGGTGCACTGAAAACAGAATTTTGTGTGAGCTTGTCAGCTGTAGATGCTGCTGGCATTCAAACATGTGACTTCATTAAAAAAACGGCCCGAAATTGGGGAAAATTGCAATTTTGACAGAGGGTATGTTGCTCTGACTCATTCTTATTCTATACATCTCGACGGAAACGGCACAAAACTATATTTTTTGTAAAGCTTAGTAAACGTGCTATAAGGGATATGAGTTTTGACATGATTATCTATACCTTGCTAAAAATATTCCGTTCAGATCACTAACCGATCAAAATTTTTGCTGTTTCTGATGCCTTCAAAATTCTTCCTATAATATAACAGCCAGTCCCTGACTCAGAAACTGGAATTAGTAACTTTAAATCATGCAAAATATTAAAGGCAGCATTACTAATGTAGATGGTGTTGCACAATGGAGAAAATAAATTATTTCACCTGAGACAGTTTATTTCTAGCAAATGTGGTATAGAAAAATAGAGTCGAAATCAAGGGACAAATTTTTACAGGGGTGTACCCTAGCCCATCCTTACCTACCACTGACAAAAGAAAATGCTTCATATTGTCATTTTTGTATATCAAACTTGAAACAGAGGTTCTTTTATTGTATTTTACGTGTTTAAAATATTGCTGAACATGTATGGCTAGCAACTGTGAGCCAAAATGCAATTCTCAATAATTTTGAGGAATACTGTATGTGTCTCCTAAAGTACATCATTTTCCATTGCTTTATTGACATAGTGATAATATGGTGCAGTGTAACTGATGGGAGCAACACAAAAGGTAACGTTGATTACAATCAAGCACGATGTTAATACCTATCAAGTGAGCCGATACTTTATCAGTTGCCTCAGTTGACAGCCATTTTTGCACGAAGACTACCTGATTGCCTCGGTAGACAGCACAGATAGGGGGACAGGTATCTCCCCTATGATAATTCTAAACCTAGACATGGATCAGTTAGGTCAACTTATACATACTATACAGGTCCCTCAAGATTTTAAATGGTGCGTTTTGTGATGTTGCTGTAAGTCACATTATATGTTAAGAAAATTCTAAATGCTTCAGATGTTCATGTTAAGTTCTTGTGAGTGTAAAATGTAAATATTTACTGTCTTAATACCAATGGTAAGTCAAATGCTCTCTGGCATCCAAGAATTGAACCTTTGAAAACAACTCACTCAAAAAAACTTATTTCTAATACAATACAGATATGTACCATAATGTTACTATTACAATGTCTTTCAAATACAGGACAACCCCATATTATCGGTCTTGGAGGCATAAACAGTGGTGTTTCTTTAAGGCTGCTTCACATGTGTAGACTTAAGACCTAAACAGTTACCCTATAAGGCTATATCATCTACAGTTAGATATTTTTGTCAGTTTTGGGGAAAATCCTAAGGAAAAGTTAACTTTTTTCTTCAGCTGGCAATGCCACAGCTAACTGCTACCTAACTAATTCAAAATATAAAATATGCAAGCAGTTCTTTCAACATGGTTTAAAGAGAAGTGACAGAGTATGTCGATTAAGGATCAATCATCAATTCATTCTAGCGATTCATATTTGTTAATTGTGTTTTAGTCACGGTTATATACGTTACCGGTCTTATTTGACTGATGACTATCTTTTTCTAAATATGTCAATATTTCTATTTATACAAACATAAAAAAATCATATTAATAATTTTAATTGCTATTTACATTTATAACGTTAATTGTTTCCTACATTTCATTGTAACAGTTTGCTGCTGTAACACGCTAATGTTACCCCACCCGTTAATTTGGTCAGTTTCTAAGTAAAACACATAAAATGATAAAGCAACAACCATTTTTGAGCTGCTGAAAGACTTCTTTAATGATTGTGATAACAACAGTAAATTGAAGTTCATGTCTACACGAGGACCCTTATTTTTACTACATATGACACTGGATTATTCTTCCTGGGACGGATTTCGATTATGTTATGTAATGTTACTGTTTGTGTGCCTTTTAGATACAACCCAAAGTCATTATAGTCTGATGAATATAAGAATGGCATTTTACATGTGTACTTGTACACTTGTTTCAATTTAGGACATAATACAGACTACAGCTAGTTATACTTTCTCGCCAGTGTTTTGGGAATTCATAAGAAATAAGTTACATTCTGTCTTCAACTGATATTGCCACTACTACATGTAACTGCAACCTAACTGATTCAAAATATATCAAGGAATTCTGTCAAAGTTGAGATGAGCATGAGTCAAATAAGAGCAATAGATTATGCTCATTTAGGACCACATGTTAAAATTTCATTGCACCGGTTGGTCTTTTTCTCATTGATCATTTGTATTTTATTTACAGGTATATACGTTACAAGTATATCATGCTTTTTGATCATCATTTCCAGACTTTAGTTTGCTTTTTATGTATTAGAACATTTGAAAGGGATATTTATGGCACAAAGTATTTTCTGTATTGCATTTAGGTGCTGTAATGGACCAGTGTTACCCCACTACTTTGGCCATTTTTTTCGGTAAAGTGTGAAAAAAAAAAAAAAAAAAAAAAAAAAAAAATTGGCAACAACCATTTTGCAACTCCTAAGTGACTGCTCTAAGTGACTATGTCAGGGCATAAAATAAACATCCATGCCAACGGGCCCCTGGACTATTACCTTAAATAATGTGTTGAAAAGTATATATAAAAATTGCGGACATTTTGATTTGCGGCGGTCATCTTGAAAATGACATAATTTCAAGTGGCCCTCGATCTTATATTAAAGTGCATGCCAGGTACTTGCTGTCCTGTAAATTTTATGCTTGTATCATCAACTGAAGTATTTTCGCTATATCCCGCTCCATTATTGCATTTATTAAAGGAGTTGGGGAAAAAGATGAGATGCGAGGCTATGCCGAGCATCTTATCGTTTTACCCAACGAGTTTAATGTTTAATAAATTCAATAATGCAGGGGCACGAATGCAATATTCTATTTATCATATGACACTAAAATCGTATTTTATTATCAAATTTTGCACTAAAATGTCATGATTTCTCTATTAGGAAACGCGACGTTTTTATGGACGTCAACGCATAACGTTATTTGCATATTTAATCCACTAGTTGATTATCGTTTTTAATGCATGTCTTTATTACACTCTCAGGTGCGACGCCATATGATAAATGACATTATGCAATTGGCGCATTGCGTCAGTTTGCTTTTCTTTCCTTTTTGTTTTAATTTCAAACTAATTTGTACAGCACAGCAATGCCATATAAATCTGAGAACATTACGTAAATACATGTATGTAGATACCACAAAGGCACAAAATGCCAAGGTGCACTTTATACATAAAAATAGCGTAAAAGCGTGGCATGCATCTATTTATTTCGAAAGAAATAGGAACGACTTACTAGAATAAAATCCAAATCCAAGTTAACTATTTGACAAACAGATGACATGTACATTAATTTATTCATTACTTTCGATTCGGAAACAGCTGGCATCAACAAATTGAAGCTTATTACGAAAGCTACAGACATCTGTCACCAACAATATTCTATTTCTAGGCTTTGTATTCCGCATTATGCCCCTCGCGGGTCAAAATGGCCCCGACCTGCGCTCACATGGCCTGCATGGGTGGGGCTAATTTTCCATTTAAGCCTATATAGGCCTCCCTCCCCCCAACCACCCCCACCCCTCCCCCCAACCACCCCCACCCCTCCCCCATCCCACGTAAAGCCAAAGGCCTATACAACAGCAAAGTAAAAAGATGGGGAATAATAAAATCGCATGCGTCCTGCTCTCCTTACCCCACCCATCCTACACCTAAGGCAAAGGCAGCTCTACAAGCCACCATGCCGATGTCAAGTACCAGCACCCTTTCTCTTCCCCCTCCTTCCTCCTCTCACATCCCTCGAGGCCTATAAATCTTTACAGGCCAACATGCCATTATCTATGCCAGGCACCAGCACGCCTCCCAAGGGCTGTACAATTGAGTTTAATTTACTTAAACCTCCAGGCTACCATCCAATAACAGTCATGTTTGGACAACTTGTAAACTAAAGTCCAATGTAGAGGAAGATGGTAGTCTTTTAGAATGAGCATGTTGCATTCAGTTGTTGAAGTAACTGATGATGATTGAAGACTGACACTCAGGTGAGCGAATTAGGGTCCTCTGGGCCCTCTTGTTATTACAATGTACTGCTTCAACAAATATGTATCTATAATATATATATTATATCATAATATAACATGAATAAGCAGACTACAGACAAGTGTACAACATAACTGCTTCGCGTCTATACGGCAAGTACTTTTTACCATACAAGGTGAACATGAATTGTCTCTTGCTATGTAACGGTACCTGCAATTATGTTGATTTAAACGGCGTTTCACAGTATAAGAGGTCATACGAGTAAGGATAAAAAATGGGCGAGAAGGGACATATTGTTGGTAAGTATTGACCTGTCATTCATTAAGTTCCGTCATTACACTCGGATGTTTTCGTTAGTCTTAGCGATGGTTTACCAGGAAATACTGCTACTTGAATATTATACAGTCTACAGCTTCTCGATTACGCTGTAGCGTAGTGGCGAAGGGTTCTGACAGCGAATACAAATATCATAAGATCGAATCTAATAAGATTCGTTTTTAGTAATTTTCATCTTTTACTTTTTCATGCATATTTTTACATAATAATTTTAAACGATTTTCTGTCGTTTGAGTTTGCCCCCATATATTTTCGTTGGAACGTAAGTGTTCCGGTTTCTCTTGATTCATACGTACTCTTAAATTTGTCCTTCTGTTGACACAAGCTGCATTTATTGTCTGTTGATCCTCCTCCAGGTGCTTGGTTTTCCTAAAAATGCTTTGATATGGAAGCAATGAGTATTTTTTCTTTGAATTTTATATACTTTTGGTCGACATTGTTGTTACATGTACTTGTGATAGTAGAAAGTTATTGCATCTCGTTCGATAGTTGAAGGGGGTTGTCGTGTCGGGTGATGGTGATGGGTAACTTTCAGTGCTCGGCCGCCATATTAGTTTGGCTGATAGTGCGGCAAAGGGCTACTGTGCTGGCAGTAGGTGCAGGTGGGTCTTTTTTGATATTTTTCTCTCGCCTATCATCTCTTCTTTCTCCCGGTCTTTGAAAGACAGCTCGATATAGAATGAAGTACTGTCTTAAAGGGCCACTAAACCCAAGACAACCAACCAAGCTACCAACCAAATCAATAGCTGAAACATTAAAATTTGTGCCGAGCATGGCAAGATTGCCCGCTGATTTTACACAAAGAAAAAAAAATAAATATTAAAACTACGGTTGCGAGATTCGAACCCATAGCTTTAAGATAAAAGGCTCAATGCCTTATCCACTGTGCTACTTGATACAGTGATATTTTTCCTGTAATATACTTTACCTCTTCGTAATCGGATACCGCGAATTAATTTACGGAGGTGAACGGAATATTCATGAGTGCCAAGTCAATGCTTATGAACAATAGATACATACTAGAGACAGACAAATATCAAAGTCAATACAAAATGATTGTCTTTGTTTCATACCATATTTCTGACCTATGACATATGTGTGTGTGTAATAGCTTGAGGGATTGTCACATGAAGCAGGTTAACACCAACCTATTGAAACCATAATTTACGGTATATGCTCAAAAGCTAATCAGGGGCCAGTTTCATGAACATATCTTAGATTTGTGCTTAAGTTACAACTTAAGTTATAACGTAAGTAAAAAAAGTAAGAACGACTTAAGTTCGCACTTAAGCCGTTTCACAAATTCATTTAAGCAAAAACTTAATCTGTTTTGCCTTAAGTCTTGTCTATTTTTAGGAGTCTATTTTTAGCTGTGTTAAAAGGCCGCAATATACTTTTATGTACCAAACAACGAGATGACGTACCTGAGGCGGTGGTGTGGCAAGTATGTTTTCTTCCCACATTTGTCTGCTCCGAGCATGCGTTAACAGTCCAGTTTTGGTCACCCAGAGCATGTCGCAGGGTGCTCCTAGCGTTTTTCTAAATGATGCTCGGGAACAGCATAAATTGGAAAGTAGATAAAGTGCGCGCTTGTTCGCAAAAAAAAAAAAAAAAATAAAATAAAAAAGTACAAAACGCTGGGCGGAGCAACCATTGCTGAAAGTACATGGAAGAGGGATTATACATACGCGCTGGGCTTTCCCAAACGCAATATAAGTATACTTAAAGTTAGTGTCACAGAATATATGCTGCCAGACTATACAGGTGTTGACTTTATACAAGAACTCTTGCTCTAAAATGCAATTTTCGTCAATAGCGAGCATACTCGGAGTGACCATAATTGGGCAGTTAACGCATGCTCGGAGCAGCCATATGTGGTATAAAAACATAGCTCGGTGTGGTGGATAGCGTTTTGCGCTCTAGCACAGACAGTTACGGGTTCGAATCCCCACTTTTCCCTTTCATTTTTTGTCAGTTTTATTTTTTATTTTTTTTTAAATTTATTTACGGTACTTTAATTTGATATGGTACTGCTTTGAATGTGTTCCCTAATTTTTATGCATTCTAAAGTTAAACGGAGTATAAAAGTTTCCTGACACGCATGTCGTTATCGAAAACTATGTTTCAAGCTTCTCCAACCTTTTGAGGATGGTCGTTGTCGGAAGATGATGCTGGGTAACAGTCAGTGCTGGGGCGTCCTACTGATATGGATAATAGTGGGACAAGGGCCAACTGTGTTTGCAGTAGGTGTCGTGAGAAAATGTCCTGAATGTGCAGGTGTGGGCTGCCATGTACATATCGTTTTACCTGGTAAGCACTCAGTGCCGCAGGGAGTGGGTCCTGTCCGAGCCCTGTCTTCACCACCTTAAGAAGTACTCGTCTATGTGACTCATTTAAACAGTTCAAGTAGCTTTGGTTCAGCTGTGGCAGAGCTATGAATTTACCAAGAAATGGCCACAATAACAGAACATATGGTTTTTGGAGCACGAACAGTAGAAGACTGAAGGAGGACGAAATCAAACCCTATCATGCACAGTGTCAACTAAATGAACAAAGAGGAACCGCAGCATATAAAATTTCAAGTTCCTATCATGTACGGTTCTTGACCGTATGTAGGGGTACCTTTGTACCATAGGCTTCAATGCGAGTAAAATGCGGGAATGTATAATGTAATTATAGTACTCGAGTAGTGTTACCACAGTCGACTGTTATCTAAGCAAGACAAGGCCCCGAGGTTATAAAACTTTTTTCGTGCTCAACTCAGCTGAGCATGAAATTTTCTCTGCTGATAAATATGAAAATGCCAACTAATGTTGGCATTTTCATATTCACAAGCAGAGAAAATTTCATTCTCAGCCAAACTGAGCAAGAAAACAACCGTACTTATCATTACTTTGCTATTTATTAGCAGGTAAAATTTCATGCTCAACTCAGCTGAGCATGAAAAAAGTTTTATAACCTCGGGGCCCGATTAAATAGAACTAGCAGCCAACAATGTTTTACTTAACTGTCAGCGAGAAGTTCTCATTTGACTATATACAAAGCTCTTAATTTAACCCTAATTCTAGTGCTATATTGTTACCCCTGTTACCTGTTACCTTGGGTAACGAATAAAGACATACATAATGAAAATGCAGGGCACCACGTGGCAGAGGTTGATAATGTAGAATTAGAGTACCATATCTGGGTAACAAGGAAACACATGTTACACAATATAAACCCTAATCGAACCCTAACCCTTATACGAACCCTAGCCTCTAACCCTAATTTAGTAGTGTTACTCATATTACCTGTGGTACCATGAGTATCAGAAAATAAACCCTAACCCTAATACGTACCCTAAACCCTAACCCTCATTCACTAGTGTTAGCCATGTTACCTGTGTTATCATGGGCAACAGAAAATAAACCCTAACCCTAATACATATCGTAACCCCTAACCCTAATTAAGTATTTTTACCCATGTCGCATGTGTTACCTTGGGTAGCAGAAAATAAACTCTTGTGAAAAGAGAAGTACTTTCAGGACTGTGTGGTGCTCTAATTCGCATCAGTCATGTATCTGTGGTCAAACATATATCCTTGTCATGATACTCGGAACCGGAGTGTATCTTAAAGAAGATATTGTCAGGGTCACTGATGAGGCTTTATTAGCCGAAACTACGTAGTCTGGCCCATGTTCCTACTTCTGTATGTATTCTCTGCTCTTGAAAGAACTTTTTGTGATTTTAGTTTGCTCCCAACAAGCCTTCAGGGGTGTCCACTCAAGCTTATCGAGCATATCACCACTAGACCTTTCAACCTGCTAAATCTGGGGCCGTATTCATAAAGCCACTTAAGTCGTTGCTATGCGGTTGCTAAGGCTAAATATCTATAAAGGAGATTCCCTACAACTATGAAATTTGGTCTGGAGGAACAGTCTTTGTAAGACTGTTCCTCCAGAGCAAATTTCATAGTTGTAGGGAATCTCCTTCAAAGAAATTTAGCCTTAGCAACAGCATAGCAACCACTTAAGTCGTTTTATGAATACGGCCCCTGGGTTTAAAGATGAGCATGTCAAATAGATTATGTTCTCCAGCTTAGCTTTACCTAATGTTTCGTATGCAGCAGCCTTTGTTTGCATAGGATAAATTGCGTCGCAAAATTATTAGTGACCTAATTGCCTTTGATATAAACTCAAAATATGTTGATCCCAAATAAAGTTGCCTGCTACAAACATTTGCTAGTTCATTCAGTTGTGTGTATAGGTCTCTCCCCTTCCAGGAAGAGAAGCACGTATTAACGTGTGAAGTCTTTGCTTATTAACCTGACACCTTACGTTTGTAATCAGAAGAGTCATATCACCCTGTATACTAGTCCCCAGTTGGTGCTTTCATTTGTTAAAAAGATTAATATTTTGAGATTAAAGTGAGTAATTATGACACCTTTTGGTCGCCACGGTCCATAGGTACTACAACGGAACTCACCAAAACACTGGAACCCAACTGTAACCGAAACGCACTTTAAACATAGTTTTTTTCCTATACAGATAATGGTTATTTGGATTTAATATGAATTGCTTATTTGAATTATTTGCCGAAAAGCAATATTTGAGCCCTATTTTGTTATTTTGTAGCATGTTATTCTGATACACAGTATTACATCTTATCAAATTGAAAACCTAGTTTATTATTCACTTAATAATGACAGATAATAATATTAAGTCCTAAAACCAAATACAAGTCAAAGAGAGCCCCATATTTATAGAGCGTTCCGGTAATTACACTTGTGTATCGTTCCGGTATTTTATGGACCCTGGTCGCCATGTTCTATCAATAAAAGCTGCACACGCCGGTTAGCCGGTTCGGGTAGCCAAAAACCGGCTTAAGAAAAAAGTTAAGTTACCGGTTCGCCGGCAAGTGGTTCAGCCTAATTTCGAGAAACAAAATGTCCTCACTGTGTATACGAGTGAGTGAAGTTGGCAATTCTGAGACAAGTTCTATCTTTTTTTCCAAACAACAAGGTCATGGTGGCACTATATTGCTCCACTGAGCCTTCATGTCCAGATATAAACATCATATAGGCGGAAATAGCCGAAGATTATCCGTTTCCGTGAGAAGGTGTGAACTGACTTACCTGTCCAATAGTTTACATTAAAAGTATAGGGAAAATTATAAAAACCCGTATAAATCCATATTCTATAAAAGTTACAATTTTTTCCTGTTATATTCAGACAGGGAATTTTATTACCTTAGTGTTTGTATAAATTTTATAAGATTATTTTGAATCCCTCTCGGTATAAAGAGTCTGGGTAGCAGCTCGGTAAGGAAGATAGGCAGAGTTGGCTGAAACGCAATGTTTCTCATTTTCATCAATCAGAAACATTTTTCCTGCTAAAATGTGATTTTTTTCCTGTTATAAATACTCCTATTGCGTTCCTAGCTTTACATTGATGTATAATTTATAAATGTGAGTTTTGATCTTCTTGCTTCCAAAGCCTTCAGAAAATCAAGTTCCATGGCGTTTTATCAACAGAAAAGAACAAGCATCAACAAGGGAACAAGAGTCCGCATCAATTTTCACATTGCCCAGTCCAATGTAAACAGGTAGATTTTATGACTGAATTCATATAGGTAATTTGATCGGCTTCACGCTTATTGCCATATAGAATATACAGGTAAATCAGCCTGCTGAAGGTATATCCTATCGATAATCTGTCAGCGGTCAACGGGGAAATAACTGCGATTAAGGATTAGGCTAATTTCACGAAAATGACACACTTAATTCCCTTGATCAAACAGCTTAAAATGTCTCCGTATGCAATAGAGGATATGGAAGAATTAAATAAGTAATATTCTTGTGTTCCAATCTTATAAATCTGTGTATTGCTCTCATACATATCTTGTGTAAAATTGAAATAATTGCTAAAACCAGTAGAAGTTATATTGGCGCTGCATGCATAACATACAATAAACATTCTAAAACTTGGGACACCTAAAGTAAGGTTGAGTCGGGTAACTTCGGAAAGCGGGTAAATTCGGACATACCATTTCAAACGGTGAAAATCCAGAGGAGACGGCTCATAATAAGCCGTCTCATCATGATTTTCACTGTTTGTCCAGTAAATTTTGTTTTATTCCAAACAACTGACATATAAAGGAAACAATGTCACTGTCCGAATTAGCCTGCTGTCCGAATTTACCTGACTTGACCCTAATTACCGTGATTGTTCTAAAATGGAACAGTTGAATTCAACAGTGCGGTAATGCGTCCAGAAGATGCAGATGGAATGGTAAAAAGTGCATACTGATCAAACTGATCCTGGACTGGGTCTACATTCTTTGCTGAGACATATTTTTCTTGCACAAGATAAGGATATCCGCGTGCTTCAGCTGTACATAGAAATCCTATCTCACATGTTATCTCTCCCAGGAGCGGATAGAAATCACGAGTAGTTAATGCGTGGGTTGTACATGTACAAGAGCTGACGCGTCTGCGTCTTTAAGAGAATTTGGCTTTTTAGATGATGACGTCACGATGACGGCAAAAATGACGTCAGTTTGTGCATGCCATTCTTTAAGGAAAGAGCCGAATGGCGGTTGTTGAAAACGGAGGTTTCTATTAGAAATCTCTCAAGCACTAAAATTACGCATTTTAACAAGTTCTAAAATTACACACATTTAAAACAAAATGTAATGTGCAAGAAAAAGTATATTTTATGGGTGTCAGGTGTAGTCACTAGGGATCTCTGTTCGGGATCACTCGGCAAACCTCTTGACCCTCGTGACAAATCTTTCTATCCACACCACACACCCATATAAAAACTTATAAAACTGATCAGACTGATATGGAACGCCATGGCTGTCTCATTAGATCGATCTTCATGATGATCTGTTATGTATTATTATGTACTGTTCAATTCCCATCATACCTTGTAAACCCAATTCATGTAATGGCAAATTACTATTATGTTCTGGTACTTGCCATCATGCTTTCTTAAACTACTCTTATTTCCTGTTTGTAAAGCGTTATATTATTACTTTCTTGCATGCTGTCTTTGTGCAGCACGGTCCTGTTATTATCATCTAAAATGCTGTTTTTTCTAAATAAAACATTTAAGTCATTCTTGGTTACTATTCTTTGGAGTCATATCATATTATTTGGATGTACAAAGCTGTCTTGTCGTGACATCATTTTATAATGTCAAATAACACGCTGTCTTATTCATTTAAAATATGTAATGTTCACTTTTATCATAACTTAGCAACTTCCAATATGTATTGATCTAGTAGAAGGCTGTCTTAATCGAAATGCAATAATCGTTGCTGTCTTTCGTCATGTATTTTCTAGGCAGCATTCTGTGCTGATACAGAAGGATGCTGCCTTATTTGAAATACGCCCTCTATAATCAATATTGCCTCCTATCCTTCTGACGTCGCATCATATACTTTGATCTAAAATTCTGCCTTGTTTGAAATATGTCTTTTATGTTAAGTTTTCATCATATTGATTAACTCTTTATCGTATTCTTTAATAATTCATCCTGACTTTATATATAAAAAACAGTTATTCTGGTTCCACGCTCACTTTTGTCCGTTAAGCTCATATCATTATCCTTTGACATCCTGTCTTTATACTTGTCTTTATGATGTTTAGTATAATTGTAAATGCCGGTACCACATCCGGTTGTCCGGTACTACTAAATACCACGAGACACCACTATACAGGTGTGGGGTTCAGTGGTTGGTTGGTTGGTTGATTTGATGCTTAACGTCCACGGTAAACAACTAAGGTCATGTCGGGACGGTCAGTTAACCTAACCACACTATTCCTGGGCAGGCTTAGACCTCCTAAGCGGTTAACCAGTACTAAGTGCACATACTTTCGCCAGTAACTGACAACTGCCCTTCTTGAATCAGCGGAAGGAGAAACGAAAGTATGTGGCCAGCCGGGATTCGAACCCAGGACCTCTGACTTACGAGTCAGGTGCCCTACCGATTGCGCTACCCGGCCCGGCGGGGTTCAGTGGTGTAAATGAGTGGGTAGGTAGGGTAGAAGAATGGGCTGGGGTTGTTTGGGATGGGTAGAGTGTATGTTGGGAGTTGTTTTGGGGATAAAAATGGGTATGGTAGAAAAGGGTAGGGTAAGGAAAGGTATGGGTAGTGAGAGAGGTAATAATAGGTGTGAGGAAGGGGTGGTGGTGAGTAAGTAGACTTCGGTAGGATATGTGAATGAGTTTGGATGGCGTTGTGCATAGAACCGTTAACGGCGGGAATAGGGATCTGGATGGAGCTGGGTTCGGGCGGGTAAACATAAGGAGTAAGGGTTTGGTTGTGGTAGTTATAGACTTAGAGGGTGTGGTAAGTAGGGTAGGGAATGTGAAGAGGTTTGGACTGCATGGTGGGGAAAGAGCAAGTGGTGACATTGGGATAAGGGTGGAGCCGGGAGCATGCTCGTAAGATTGTATAGTGTTGGATAGGATATGGTATAAGAGGGCTTGGGTGGGACGGGCGTATATGGGGTGGGGTAGAGTAGGTAAGGTAGGGTATGTGAAGGAGTTTGGATTGCATGGTATAGGGAGGAACAAATGGTGGAGTGGAGATCTACTAGGGCTAGGGGCATTTGGGTATGGTAATGTAGGGTAGGATGGGATATAGGAAGAGGACTAGGTGGGATAGGAATGGATGAGGGTTGGTTGTGGAAGGTAAGGGTAGTGTAGGGTAGCTGGAAGCATTGGGTTGAATAGGTGTGGGTGTAGGTATAGGCGTTACCATAATGGATGGTAGAATAGAGAAGGGTAGTGGTAGGGAGAGAGGTTGGGATATTGGTGCGTATAGATGAGGTAGGCGTCAGGATGGGACTTGGTTTGGGTAATGTTGGGTGTAGGTAGGGTAGAGTAAAATGGAGTAGAGCAGAGCGGATCATGAGAGGGGAGGGAATGGTATGTGGTGGTGGTTAGATGAGGCTTAGGCTTGTGGAGTGCCTCTTTATACTTTCTGTCACTGTTTTACTTAACGGGTTCGAATTTAATGAGCATTTTCACTTTTAACTTAGGGTAGGTGGGTATGGTGAGAATGGTTTGGTAGAAAGTGGTGAGTTAGGGTAGGGAAAAGTAGGCCAGGGACGAGGTAGGATAGGGTCCTGGGAGAGGGTTCGGGGCAGGTATGGTGCTAGAGGTAAAGTATTCTATTCATATTTGTACTGCCAACCGCCACGCAACACCACAACCCACCCCACAGACACAATACTTGACAAGAGAACATGTCAAACTAACAAGACATACCAGTTTTTGACAAGGCATAATGAAAATGTACAACACATAACAATAAGCGGACAAGACAACATATCCAACTGACAAGACAGTGTGTTATTTTGACAAGAGATGGTGAAAATGAACAGCATATAGTAGCGACTGAACAAGGCAGCGTGTCGAACTCACAAGACATAATGAAAATGAACAGTACATAATAGCGAATGAAGATGACAGCATGCAAACCTGACAGGACATAATGGTTTTCAGACATGACATAATGGTTTTCTGACAAGATAAAAGGAATAAAATTTCCTTTTAAAAGGAAGGCTTGCACAGCACACTCTGAGAAGAAAATGCATGCTGTTATTGTTTGGCCAATAACTTGCTTTACACCATTTGGGAACAACAAAGCACGGAACCTATTGCGTTCGTATTTCCATGAACTCCCGACAAATGAAATTTATCTTTTCTATTCATGCTATGTTTTTACATCAATTTTGTTTACTCATTCGGGAAGTTCTGACTAATTTAACGCCAAGCAAAGGACGAAAAATAGTTATTAACCAACGTGTTTGGTAATGAAGTACAGCAGCCGTCACTATGACATGACGTATATCAAACGTTACGTCGGCCAATCATCTATTTGAATTATCCGTGACGTTGCTTACGCGTAAGATTGCATGAATGTGTGTTGTTCGTGGATGTATGAACATCGTCAGCCCAGTATAGGTTCATCTAAGGAAATCGTCGACGAGTGTAAATATTTCTCTGTACATTTGTAAAGCTGAACTAAGAAGGCAACATTAGAGAGTGTTGTAAAAGCATGAAAAATGTCCACACCCCCCCCCCCCCCCCCAACCCGCACCTACTGCAAGCACAGTAGGTCGGCCTTGTTCTAATATAATCCAAGTAAGTAGGACGCCCCGGCACTGGAAGTTATACCCAGCATCATCGCACCAACCAACCAACCCATCCTTTGTCATAAAGCTGTCAATGAATCCCTAACAGTTTCAAATTTTAACAATTCTGAGTTTCAATTGTTAACAATTCTGAATTGTCCCCTTTTTCTGTATCATTGTTCAGGCTATTCATGAACATGTTGATGACCAAAAGGAAAGTTGAGCCGCGACACGAGAAAACAAACAATGTGGTTGTGCGCCCTGCCCAGACTAAGATCAGCCTGGGCATCCACCTGGTCCGCTCAGAATTTTCGCTAAGCACTTAAAGGGTAGCTAAGTGTCTAAGCTACCTCTATGCGGACAGTGAAGACTGATGCCAAGGCTGATCTGAGTCTGCGCTGGGCGCACAACCACATTGTTGGTTTTGTCGTGTCGCGGCTCAAAATTTTATCAGATGCTAAAAATGTGTACATAATATATCGCTTTGTGCCACGGAAAGTACTCTCCGACATTACCGACTTTTACGTACATAACACGGTCAGTTCTATATATAAACAAGCCACACACATAGACAGATGGAATAAAAAAATCAGTTAATGTGATAAGGGAAGAAAATCATAAAAAGCGCTTGTTTCTAAATCTAAACAATAAATTTGAACTCTGCTCTTTCATTTTTTACAGATACACAGATCAGCCCACTACGGCATAAGCGCAGTCTTATCAGTCTATCCTCAGCATAAAAGATGTCTTCATCATGAATCATCATGAAGAACATATATGCCGAAAAAGACTGATCAGATCCCATGAATGCACCGGCGCTGGACAGTGTGCCGGCTGGTCTGACCAGTCAGATTATGCGATGCCCTAAGGCCTATTTTTCGCGACGCCGCTGCATGATTTTTGGAAAAGCTAATGCTTTGCGCAATTGCTATATATAAACACTGCTTCTTACACAGGTTTTGGTATATTTCTTCGGATGCAAAGCCAAATTCTTTGCATTAAATTCAGAGTTTCATTTTTAATGCAATCAGTTTATAAAAAGCAAAAGAAATGTGGCCAAGTTCAAGGCACTTGTAAAAGAAAAACGTGCTTTTTAACGGATATATTAAAACAGTACATGTACTATCAAAAATAGAATAAAGTCTCATCTGTTATTTTTAGCAGATGAGGTAAATCGGATATGGATAAAAATAGACAAAATCGGACGAGGTTTTTGTTTGTTATGTCTGTGAAGAAAATAATGAAGAAATGCAGTCTCAAACCAGAACGAGCTTTCCAATCTCTTTGGCTTAATATTGCGGCCCTAAAAAAGTTTAGAACCAATCGTTGCAGTACACACTCTCCGGGTATTTTCCGACTAAGTGTGACGTATCGTTTCTTCCGAAAATAACTCGGTATCACTAAACCACTTGAATACTGGCTTGCCGCCGAGACGGCAAGCCAAAAATGAACTGCATGTAATAACGAGTGAAGAAGACAGCATGTAAAGCTGACGAATAAAGATTTTCAGACAATACATAATGAAAATTAACAACATATTATAACGAGTGAAGAAGACAGCATGTCAAACTGACAAGGCATAATGATTTACAGACAAGACATAATGAAAATGAACAACATATAATGATGAGTGAAGAAGACAGCATGTTAAACCGAGATGATATAATGGCTTTTAGACAAGACAAAATGAAAATAAACAGCATATAATAATGAGTGAGAAAGACAGCATGTCCAACCGACAAAACATAATGTAACTGAACAGCATATAATGCTTGTCCATATAACATAATGACATGTCCGAATATAAGACAGTTGTGGTGTTCCACAGACTGACCCTGAACTGGGTCAATATTCTTTGCGGAGACCTTCCTGTCGTAATATCTAGAATTTCTACGGCAACTTTATCCATACTTCTGTATGCCACGACTGCTATTCTTGTACTGTGTGACAACTCCCTCTCTCATTTTCTCTCAGTCTCTTTCTCTCTCTCTCTCCCATATTAAATCACTGCATAATGACATGAATACTAGAATGATGCTGCCGAATATGCTCATTGACATTAGGCTGGTCGAAACTGACCCATGATGCATATATGCGGGTCTGGACAGCATGGACATCTCATGAGCCGCCCGAGTCTCTCAATGATACAGTAATTGCCACTAACGGCGCATTGTAAACACAAAAGTAAGCAGCGATCTATAAGTTTTTGAGAGCTCCATGAGCTGAAAAGTGAGCAAAGATTGATAATCAGTCTCTGGTTACTGTTGTGTTTCCAATGCACCATTAGTGGCAATGGCGTCATCCTTGAGAGACTTGTGCAGCCCATGCGACATACATGATAGACTGACTAAGAGGTGAAATCAACTGCGAGATAGCTGATTTTAACAGCGTGCGCTATACGTTTCGATGTCACTATTACTCATCATCCCGGATGCGTAGGAAAGAGCACGGCAAGTCCGAAATAAAGTCATGTGTAGAACCAAAGCATGGAGGGTGCTTTTTTCCCAAATTCTTCATGAGGCGTAATGTGGGCGGGGTTAAACCAGACTTCGTGACACGAAAAAATCAAGGTTTCATGAAATATATGTCACCTGGCCATGTAGACATTTTTGATGAATTTAAGTGCAGGTTTTTCGAGAGATCTTTATACGGACGGAATCCTTTTGATGACAGTAATTCAAGAATTTTCGGTCCATCTTTTCCTTTCTTGTGCCACATGAATTCCATCTGTATGGCAATGATATGAACCTCATCTAAAAACCTTACCCCTCCTAGCAGAGCATTATATTCAGTTTCCTCTATGTCTATTTTCATAACGATACTTTTGCCTTTAAACATAGGTAGAAGGTCGTCTAATGTGATTGCTCTAGCCAGATCCACATCACTGTGTATTGACGGAGAAAAAATAAAGTCTTCTATTCTAGTCCCACCTACGTTGTTTTTGTCGGGTTTAAACTTTACTAGGTTATGTGCATTTGAAACTGCATTCCATATAAGTGTTACATTTTTATGAAGATTTCCTAAAGTTAATGAATGTGAGAGAAGTTCTAGATTTTGAGTCATAGCATCTATTGCTGTAACTCTTGTGCCTTGATGAGCTATACTAACGCTGTAAGCTCCTATATTGCACCCTATGTCTAAAAACTCGAAGCTTGGATGAGATTTCAAAAGATGAGCCAACTTTGCAACCAAGTCTCCTTCCCAGTGACCATGTTTCTCTATGCTAGCGGATACCCAAATATCTTGTTGAGCTGGGTATATACATATTGGCGTACTTCCTCGCAGAGATTTCAAAGGCACACAATGTTTATTGGTTGCATTTCCGGTTTCCGTAGTATTCACTGTCCTGACACATTTTCCGTCTGTAGCCCATTTTTCTTTTGGAAAAAAAGGCAAACCCGTCAAACAAGGATATTTCTGAAAATCGTTAAGTGGACTGGATATTGGTATTTTGAAGATTTCCTCCGTTGACGGGATTCGGGTAGGAAGTTTCGATGTGTCGTTGTTAATAACACTGTATTTCATACTGTGTAGAGCTGTTCTTGTATGATTATCGTTTTTCACTGTGTTTTCGTTTCTAAGTATCTGAGACATGCGAAGCCAGTATGGGGAAGCCTGTCCAAAGAGTAACCTGCCGATGCCATGCGTGCTTATAGTGAGTGTCAGAATAGAACAAAACAGCAATCCAAGGATGACGAAAAGAAATTTCCGTCTTGTAATTCTGATCGTTTTCTTCATCAGTGTAGCCTAACCTTGGTTGCTAGGGAATTTAAACCTGAAAAAAGACACATGCGAGTGTAAAGAATATACATGAGCCGCGACACAAAACCAGCAAAATAGCATGTACGTCCAGCGATGACTCAGATCAGCCTGGGAATCCACCCAGTCTAATCAGTCATCGCTGTGCGCTTAAAGAGTAGATTAGCATCGAAGGTACCTCCATGCCGACAGCGAAAACTCTGATCAGACAAATTGATTGATTGATTTGATGCTTAACGTCCACGGTAAACAGCTATGGTCATGTCGGGACGGTCAGTTAGCCTTACCACACTATTCCTGGGCTGGCACTGCAGCTGGTGTTGTGCCGTGTGGCGGCCGTAAAACGTCTCCCCGTACATCATCCATTGTGCAGATTATATTTTACTTTCGTCCTTTGAGATCAGAGGATATATTCTGAGAAATCTGTAATTTTGGATTGGTTTATACTCATATTCTAAACCATTGTTTTGTATATTATTAAGACCCTTTTTGATACTAAAAAGTCTTTGAATCGACTGTCAAATTAAGATTTAAAAATCACAGTATACTTTTCTCTGGTTTCGTCACCAGATATTGTCAGGGTCACTGAAGAGGCTTTATTAGCCGAAACTACGTAGCCTGGCCCAAGTTCCTTCTTCTGAATATATTCTCCGCTCTTAAAGAAACTTTTTTAGATTTTAATTAGACCTCCTAAGCGGTTAACCAGTACTAAGTGCACATACTTTCGCCAGTATCTGACAAATGTCCTTCTTGAATCAGCGGAAGGAGAAACGAAATTATGTGACCAGACCGAGTTTCGAACCCAGGACCTCTGACTTATGATTCAGGTGCCCTACCGATTGCGCTACGCGGCCCGGCCTGACAAAACAAAACGTTGTGTGGCATCCTTTGTATGTCTGTGAGGTACGTTATTTCAGTGCCTTAGAGACAAAGAAAGAAGGAGAGGGTAGATTCCTAAGTTAGACACACAAATTAAAAGTTACAGGACAAAGGACATAAAAAGAATTGTATTATTAGTCGACCTAAGTAAGTAATATATGGAAATCAAGTCACCTATACTCTTCAACAGTAACGTTCCTTGAAAGTTATATGAGCTGCGACACGAGAAAACCAACAAAGTGGTGGTGCGCCCAGCGCAGACTCAGATCAGCCTGGGCATCCGCCCAGTCTGATCAGTCTTCGCTGTCCGCATGGAGGTAGCTTAGACATTTAGCTACCGCGCTTGAAAGTGAAGAGTAAGATCGGACTGGGCGGATGCCCAGGCTATCTGATTTTGCGCTGCGCGCACATTTTGTTGGTTTTCTCGTGTCGCGGCTCATATTGCTAGTATTAGGGATTAAAGATAGCTTAACGTCAGCCTCAGAACAGCAGGGCAACGGGACGGTGTCATTCTCGCGAGCGATCAAGAGTCTATAAAGTTATGAGCTCTCGTATTTGGCGTGGTGGCGTATTAGTTTTATTCAAAACCTGAAGCTATTCATGCATGACCGCTTTGCTAACATTTGCACACAGTGTATTTACGCCTCTCTAGGGAAGTAGCAAAACGAAACTGTGCCAGAACCAGGGAAAATACATGAGCCGCGACACGACAAAACCAACAATGTGATTGTGCGCCCAGTGCAGACTCAGATCAGCCTTGGCATCAAACCAGCCCGATCAGACTCTTCGCTAAGCCATCATAGCGTAGCTAAGAGTCTAAGCTACCTCCATGCGGACAGCGAAGACTCTGATCAGACTGGGCGGATGCCCAGGCTGATCTGAGTCTGCGCTGGGCGCACAATCACATTGTTGGTTTTGTCGCGTCGCGGCTCACATGCATTACTGCGTCTACTACCAAGTCGGTAGGTGCTGGATAACTTTCAGTGCCGGGGCGTTCTACTAGTTGGAATAATGGTAGGGCAAGGGCCTAGTGTGCTTGCAGTAGGTGCAGGTGGGGGTTGTTTGGACCTTTTTTCTCTCATCTATCATTTCTCATTTCTTTCTCCCTATCTCTGGGAGACGGCCCGATAAAGCTTGTTGGTTGGTTGGTTTGGGTTTATCGACCCTTTTAGACAGTATTTTAGTCTATATCGGGTCGTCTCCCAAAGAGAGGGAGAAAGAAGAGAGAAATGATTGACGAGAGAAATCGCCAAACAACCCCCAACCGCGCATACTTTAAGCACAGTAGGCCCTTGCCCTACAATTACCTTAACTCAGTAGGACGCTCCGGCACTGGAAATCACACCCAGCTTCATCGCACCACCCAACCACCCTCCGATAAAGACTGAAATACTGTCTCAAAGGACCGTCAAACCGAAACCAACCAACCAATCGAATCGGGACAGAGCATCATTAAATTACTAATATTTTTCCTGGGGATGTTTATTGTTCGGACTCAAATTTACATGACAACATTTACCTTTAGAATACCTAGTGTTGATTTTAGTGAAATTAAAACTATTTTTTTTCTTGTTCTGAAAACTCAGAAAAGTACTTTTACTAGTACCTTACTGTTAAGATTATATATTTTTCTTGACTCACGATATTAGAAGAAAACATTCATCCCTGACAACCTGCGTCATCAGCATTGTGAAGGTCTGGGGCCGTATTTATAAAACGACTTAAGTGGTTGCTATGCTGTTGCTAAGGCTAAATTTATGTGAAAGAGATTCCCTACAACTATGAAATTTGCTCTGGAGGAACAGTCTTTTTCAGACTGTTCCTCCAGAGCAAATTTCATAGTTGTAGGGAATCTTTATAGAAATTCAGCCTAAGCAACAGTATAGCAACCACTTAAGCCTTTTTATAAATACGGCCCCTGGTGCTCGGAATCTTAATCTCCAAAAATGCCGATAAATGCACCAAACTTGTTACATGTAACATAAACAAAGCTATCTTACTACAAAAGAGTCATTTTTTGAAGCAAACACTTCAACCAAAAACTGTTCGCCTTAAATTGATGTATTTGGTCAAAGAGTTTGCGTAGTTCAGGGAGTCACATATATGTATTGCACACTTTAGTCATTTTGCAAGCACATTAGGTGCATGCAGTCTTTTATCAATTCATAGATTTTGTTGGTATTCCGAATAAATAACTGTTCGAAAAATAGTTCTTTGGTCAATTTGTGATCATACAGAATGACGTAGCACATGTTCGGAATGACGTAGGTTGTTATCCTTGATCCGCCCATCATCTAGTAGGGGACGAAGAGGACGGAAAGTGCCGACTGTTGGCGACTACTAGGACAGTGCACGACACCTCATGACGCTTTTAGTAAACACGGATACGAGGGGGATTCAATATTTAATGCAAACAGCTTAATAACTTGGTCAGCATGCATAATAACATTATATACATATCATATATGAAATGAAAGACTTTAAAGTGATGTACAACATATTTGCATAATATTGTGCTTTTTATCGAAAACACCAGCCCTCAAGAACTGGCCACTCATAGATCACTGCATATATTTTTTGCTAAGTAAAATAATCTTTTTCTAAACATCAAAACAAAGCGCTGTAGTTCTGATAAAGATGAATAATTATAAAATATACTCGAAAAAAATATTAAAGGGTCAAACTTTTACCCCGCGATTTCTGGAACATTTCGAACATTTGGTAGAATAAATCATTTCAACCTTCCAGTTCTTTCATTATACCAGTTTTGTACACATGAAGTTTGAAAATATAGCCTATATCTTGACCAAGTCCAGACTTCAATTCACACTACCTTCAAAATCAGAGTTGTTTGAAGTCCAAAGGAAACAAATTCATCAAAATTTTCGATTTCGCCAATTCATGATTTTTTTTTGAAAAATTGCTCGGTAGTCATCAAGTTTAATCATTTTTAAGGTCAGCAAGCTATAAGAAGTTTAAAACTCATTGCAATTTTAAAAGTTATTCCCGACCAAACTGACACACTATCAATTCTCTATGGGAATTCAAACAACTTTCATTTTAGGGGTAGTTTGACTTAAAGCTTGACCTTGATCAAGACAAAGGCTATAGGTTCAAGCTTCATGTGTATAAAAAAAAGAGTAAAAAGTATGCAAAGACCAGGAACTGAAACAATCAAAATCCAAATCCAGCCATCAAACCATAGTTGGAAACAACTAAGATTACAAATAATCAAGATACAGAGAACATATGGCCAACCGAGTGAGCAGCTTGTTCCCAAAAGGTGGCCACTCAGCAACCCAAACCGAACCAAAAATAATAAGAACATACATAAGGTAAAACATCACAGAAACTCTGACACCAAAAACAGGCAACAGAGAACCACAACAGAACTACCGCCTTGGAACGGTCAGTAATGAATTACTGGGGGGCTTAAATCGATTTTACAGGCCCAACCTCACCCTCAGTTTCTGAAGTGGTACAAAACATTCTTGTAAAAATCTTGTAAATCTTGTAAAATGAATAAAATGGAAGGTAGAAAGGATTTATTTTACCAAATGTTTGAAATGTTCCAGAAATCGCTGGGTAAAAGTTTGACCCTTTAATATTTTTTTGAGTAAATTTAAACAGTAACTACACTTCAGGAACTGACTGAATCAGATCCCAAACCCTATCCCCAACATCAAAGGGAAAGATTGACAAAGACATCTCAACAAACAATAAATTACAAGTGATAAGCCGAGTCAGCAGCTCTTTTAATTGTAAATTGCACACCTATATTAATTCTTCACGTGCAGATAAATAAATGACATTTGATTGCTGCTGGTCACTATGGTGACTGTTTATGACGTCACCATACAGTACGAATACATTTTGTTTTTATTTAGTGATGAAATGGTGACGTCCGTACGTTTCAAATAATATATTCTGTCGTTTGAAATGCAAATGGACCATATTAAATGATACCAAAATTCAATTTTAAAAAGAATAATGTAAGCATAGCAGAGCAAATCTACTCTTGACGGACCTTCAAAGACGTTTCCGTGACTGGTATCCCAATTTCGACTCCTTGTATTTCATAAGGTTTTGTAACATTTTTTTTGATGTCAGTAAGTACCAATATGAACAGATGATATAAATTCATGTGAAAGGTGTTGTAATTCTATGTTTTATTTGACGTATTTGAATGTAAAGTCAGCTCTATACTCCAAAAATATTTTCTTCTAAATCAGTTACAGATTTAGATGCTACGTTTGAGTTCTGTTAACAGGCAATATAGTCAAACCGACTGCTAAGCCTAAACACTAGACCCCCTCTATTTCACAGAAAAGCTACTGGTAAGTTGTCGCTGACGTGATGTCAGCATAATTCGGCATCAAAAATGCCAACTTAATTTTCGAAAAATCACATCAAAGTGGTGTTGTGTTCCCAAAAGATCGGTCCCTAATTTCATCAAAAAAAAAACTACATCTATTTATTCCGCAAGTGTTGTCCATCATAAATGAAATATTTAGATCAAGAAAATTAATGACACTGCGATGCTTCGGTCCTGCACTATTCTAACGTTGAAAACACCGTTTAAGCTCATATTGCAGTGCTATGACAGTACCCATCTTTGACACAAACAGTCTGAAAGATGCGCAAATAATTGGTAATATTCTGATACCATTTTTAGCCAAATAATCTATGTTTTCATAGACTTAAGCGTTTGTTTCGTACTACTCAAACTTTGTGAGATATCAACACAATTGCATTATACGAGGGTTGTTCAGAAAGTTATGATTGTAGCCGCATAACTTTGTTTAGCGGCATGCTGGGGACAAATGCTATGCATGTATTGAAAGCACTACATTTCATCTTTACAATGACACCTAACACTATACAAAGATATATTTTCTTATTGATTTACAACGCACCAGTCACACCACTGGGCTTATTTTATATGTGAATTAACTTTCAGTGTGTCATTCAAGTGAAAAATCATTGTAAATATAAAATAAATTTTTGTCAGCTTCTCGTCATTCGTTGCTTTCAATATCCATTCAAAAGTTAGAGGGGCAGCAAAAGTTATCGATTTATTCCTTGCAAAGCAATGCGCAGTTCTTATGACGCTGTTGAAAATGACGTCAACGTCATTTTCGAAAGCTGGTAGTGCCTTCGTTTTTTACATTAATTTTTATTTTTCGGCGGTTTCGAATTTGCCAATGCAAAGGCGCTTCCTTACAAGATTTTGAATGTTAATTAAGACCCTTGTTTTCGTTACAAAATTATTATAACTTTAGTAGAAAGGGAGAATTTGCTATACATAAAATGCTTATAATCTAGATTGAAGGGACAGTATGGAACCTAGATTGAATATATTTTCCGCGATATTTACAGGTCAAAGTTGTCTGGGGATTAAGTTTAAGTAGCAATGATGAAAAAAAATCAAAGACTGCTCATATATGCACTATGACCTTAAGTGAAAATCTGCAGTGGCTGTAGGGTATACCTCTTTCAAAAACGTTCAAAAATATGTCCTTTAGAAAATATACACCGCGTTTGCAGAGTTGTCCGGACATATCATACATCTATATATTTCCGCTATCAGAATGTCTGTATTATGATAGTTACCAAAATAAGACGTCACGAACAGAACTCTCTGAACATCCCTCGTATGAATCTCCCTCGAAGCTACCAGCAGAATACAGAAGATCACGTGAAGATTCTGTCTTCATTACATGGTTACAGTTCTTGACACCGCTTTTTTATCCTAAACTGAAACACAATGAAAGATAATGCGTCATTTAATTTTGGAATAAATTAAGAAAATTTAAAAATGAAGAAATAAAAGAATTTCAATTATCATATGACGTCGCATCTGAGAGTGTAATAAAGCCATGCATTAAATGCGATAATCCACTAGTGGATTAAATATGCAAATTACGTCGTAACGTTATACGTTGACGTCCATAAAAACGTTGCGTTTTCTAATGGCGAAATCGTGACGTTTTAGTGCAAATTCTGCTGATAAAATGCGATTTTAGTGTCTTATGATAAATAGAATCTTGCATTCGTGCTCCTGTATTATTGAATTTATTAAACTCGTTGGGGAAAACGATAAGATGCTCGGCATAGCCTCGCATCTTATCGTTTTCCCCAACTCGTTTAATAAATTCAATAGTACATGAGCACTCATGTAAGATCCTCTATATAATGTAAAGTCTGAGAGTGGCCTGGTGCTGTTTGCTCATCCATTTCTATTTGGATATGAATGTTCAAGAAAAAAAAAACAAGAGCTGTTGCCTGACAGCATAGCTCGCCTGAATAGGTGCTTGCCCACCACACAGTCGCTATGGTGGTGTGGACTGCTATGCATAAAACTTCAGGCAAGCATGTCCATAATAACAACACATTTATAAACAAAAGCTATCTCAGAAATAAGTCTTGAAATAAAATTAAAATAAAAAAAATCCACATGAAATTTCAAAGTCCATGAGCTTGAGGTCAAAGAACTAAGGGATAGGGGGTGGAGGGGGTGGTGGTGGTGGTGGTGGAGGGAGGGGGAAGCTAGGATATATCAAACCTTGAATCATTATCTAACATCAGTCCAAGTATAAGTATCAACTGAGTCCATCGTGGCACTGTGAAATTATGTCTTCATAAATATAGAACTTTAACTAAAATTCGAAGTCATTGACCTTGACTCCAAGGTCATCCAGTGGGGTAGTGGGGTAAGTATATAGTGTTTTGTGAAAACTCAAAAAAGTGTCTAACATCAGTTCAAGTGTAAAATAAATCTCTGCCAAGCATTATGAATCAGTATGCAATTAGAAAACTTTAATAAAGACCAAATTTCCTAAGTCCCAGACCTTGACATCAAGGTCACTGAATGGGGTTAGGGTAGTACTCTGTAAAACTTTGGACTAATATCTAACTACAGTGCAAATATAAAAAAAGAATTCATCTTTGGGTTCAGGAGATATGTGTCTTTAAAAAAACTTTAACTAAAACATCCAATCAATAAAAAGACAGTTTTCTAAGTACATGACCTTGACATCAAGGTCACTGAGGGAAGTTAGGGTGGTACCTTGGAAAACTGTGGACCAATATCTAACTACAGTGCAAGTATCAAAGGAATCCATCCATAGGTTAAGGAGATATAGGGCTTTATAAAAGTTTAACCAAAACATCCAGTTAAAAAAAACTCCCAATTTTCTAAGTCCATGACTTTGACATCAATGTCACAAAGAGGGGTGGGGATGGTACCCTGTTAAACTTTGGACCAATATCTAACTACAGTGCAAGTATCAAAAGAATCCATCCATGGGTTAAGGAGATATGGGCCTTTAAAAAAACTTTAACCAAAACATCCAATCCGGACGCCGACGCGGATGCTGACGCGGACGCAGACGCAGACGCCGACGCCAGGGTGACAACAATAGCTCTTCCTGAACTTTCGTTCAGGCGAGCTAAAAAGGAATAATAAAAAGGAATACAAATAAAAAAAAGGAATACAAATCAAAATAAGATAAATAAATAGGAGAAAAAACCAGAGGACTAATGGTCCTGTAGCTCACCTGACACTTGGTCCTGGTATATATTTTAATGCTTTTATACATGTATATAGCACCAGGGCAGGAGCAGATAACCCCGCTCCCTTGAGGATTAATGTTGAGTCCCAATTCTATATACCAAGCCACAAGTCACTGGGCCATTGTTTCTTGACAAAGATTTCTGAAGGGTTTTTATCATATATGGGTGTGGCGGCCACCATGTTCATGTGACCATGACCATCTAAACAATTTGTGAGTGAACTCGGGTTTAATGTCCAACCAACAACGAGGTCATATGGAGACGGGACCTCGCTTTAAAGTCTCATCCGAAAGACCGGAGAAGCGGGGGATCGAACTTGCGACCCCTGGATTGGTAGTCTGGAGTGTTATCCACTACGCTACAGCCGCTCCGACCATCTAAACAAACTTTGATTCCTTTGACCCAGTATTAAATCTCCATATGAAATACAGTAATCATTTGTATAAACTATGATGGGCCTGAGTGCCCAATGCTACATACCGGTACCAAGTTTCAAGGTTATAGGCCTTTCGGTTCTCGAGAAAAAGACGTTTGAATAGTTTTTACCATATATGGGCATGGTGGCCATCTTGGTCAATGACCAAGACCATCTGAACAAACTATGGTTCCTTTAAGCCGGTGAAGCTCCATATGAAATATGGCTTCAATTGACCCTAGTGGCCTCTGAGAAGATGTTTGAAAATGTTGACGGGTGACACAATCTCAATGACCATGTACAAAAGACAAAGAATGACCTTGACCTTTAACAACAAAATATCTTCATCTGGTTATTTAGTCAACCATATATATCTAATATTGCACCTTAGACTTAAATAGTTTCTGAAAAATCCACTGTTTAAGCATTTTCCCATATAAAAGCCTACATAATGTACCAAAGTTGACAGTGTCATAAATTAGGTCAAGGTCAACGCACGATCATTTGTATAAACTATGATGGGCTTGAGTGCCCAAAGCTACATACCAAGTTTCAAGGTTATACGCCTTTTGGTTCTGGAGAAGAAGATTTTGAAGGAGTTTTACCATATACGGGCATGGCGGCCATCTTGGTCAAGACTCCGAGAACAAACTTTTATTCCCTGATCACACTTAGACTCCATATGAAATTTTGCTTCAATCAGACCAGTGGTTTCAGAGGAGAAGATGTTTTGAAAGTCTTGATGACGGACAGACCGACAAAATGACCTTGACCTTCAGTGACAAAAAGTTTTCCCATATAAAGGCCTAACATACCAAAGTTGACCATGTCGTAAATTAGATCAAGGTCGATGCAAGGTCATCATTTGTATAAACTATGATGGGCCCGCATGCCCGATGCAACATACCAAGTTTCAAGGTCATAGGCCTTTTGGTTCTAGACAAGAAGATTTTTGAAGGGTTTCTACCATATATGGGCATGGCGGACATCTTGGTCATGTCACCCAGACCCCGGGTATAAACTTTCGTTCCCCTATCCCACTAAGACACCATATGAAATTTGGCTTCAATCTCCCCAGTGGTTTCAGAGGAGAAGATGTTTGAAAATCTTGATGACGGACAGACCGACAAAATGACCTTGACCTTCAGTGACATAATATCTTCATCTGGTCATTTAGTTGACCATATATACCACATATTGTACCTTAGACTTAAATAGTTCCTGAGAAATCCACTATATAAGCGGTTTCCCATATAAAAGCCTAACATAACAAAGTCGACCATGCCGTAAATTAGGTCAAGGTCAACGCAAGATCATCATTTGTATAAACTATGATGGGCCCGCATGCCCAAAGCCACATGCCAAGTTTCAAGGTCAAAGGCCTTTTGGTTCTGGAGAAGAAGATTTTTGAAGGGTTTTTACCATATATGGGCATGGCGGCCATCTTGGTCATGTCACCCAGACCACGGGTACAAACTTTTCGTTCCCCTATCCCAATGAGACTCCATATAAAATTTGGCTTCAATCTCCCCAGTGGTTTCAGAGGAGAAGATGTTTGAAAATCTTAACGACGGATGGTCTGACAGAATGACCTTGACCTTTAAAGACATGATATCTTCATCTGGTCATTTGTTTGACCATGTATACAACATATTGCACCTTAGACTTAAATAGATTTTGAGAAATCCACTGTTTAAGCGATTTTCCATATAAAAGCCTAACGTACCAAAGTTGACCATGCCTTAAATGAGGTCAAGGTCACTGCAAGGTCATAATTTGTACAAACTATGTTGGGCCCGCATGCCCGATGATACATACCAAGTTTCAAGGTCATAGATCTTTTGGTTCTGGAGAAGAAGACTTTGAAGTCTTTTTACCATATATGGGCATGGAGGCCATCTTGGTCATGTGACCCAGTCCACGGGTACAAACTTTCGGTTGTTCCATCCCACTAAGACTCCATATGCAATTTGGATTCAATCAAACCAGTGGTTTCAGAGGAGAAGATGTTTGAAAATCTTGACGACGGATGGTCCGACGGAATGACCTTGACCTTTTGTGACATAAAATCTTCATCTGGTCATTTAGTTGACCATGTATACCAAGTAGTGTACCTTAGACTTAAATAGTTTCTGAGAAATCCACTGTTTAAGCGTTTTCCCATATAAAAGCCTAACGTACCAAGGTTGACCATGCCGTAAATTAGGTCAAGGTCAATGCAAGGTCATCATTTGTATAAACTATGATTGGTACGCATGCCCAATGCTACATACCAAGTTTCAAGGTTATAGGCTTTTTGGTTCTTGAGAAGAAGATTTTTGAAGGGTTTTTACCATATATGGGCATGGCAGCCATCTTGGTCATGTGACCCAGACCCCGGGTACAAACTTTCGTTCCCCTATCCCACTGAGACTCCATATGAAATTTGGCTTTAATCGGCCCAGTGGTTTCAGAGGAGATGATGTTTGAAAATCTTAACGACAGATGGTCCGACGGAATGACCTTGACCTTTAGTGACATAATATCTTCATCTGGTCATTTAGTCGACCATGTATACCAAGTATTATACCTTAGACTTAAATAGTTTCTGAGAAATCCACTGTTTAAGCGTTTTCCCGTATGAAAGCCTAACGTACCAAAGTTGACCATGCCGTAAATTAGGTCAAGGTCAACGCAAGGTCATGATTTGTACAAACTATAATGGGCCGGCATGCCCAATACTACATACCAAGGATCAAGGTCATAGGCCTTTTGGTTTTGGAGAAGAAGATTTTTTAAGGGTTTTTTCCATATATGGGCGTGGCGGCCATCTTGGTCATGTGACCCAGACCCCGGGTACAAACTTTCATTCCCCTATCCCACTGAGACTCCATATGAAATTTGGCTTTAATCGGCCCAGTGGTTTCAGAGGAGAAGATGTTTGAAAATCTTGACGACGGATGGTCCGACGGAATGACCTTGACCTTTAGTGACATAATATCTTCATCTGGTCATTTAGTCGACCATGTATACCAAGTATTATACCTTTGACTTAAATAGTTTCTGAGAAATCCACTGTTTAAGCGTTTTCCCATATAAAAGCCTAACGAAGTTGACCATGCCGTAAATGAGGTCAAGGTCAACGCAAGGTCATCATTTGTATAAACTATGATGGGCCCGCATGCCCAATACTACATACCAAGTATCAAGGTCATAGGCCTTTTGGTTCTGGAGAAGAAGATTTTTGAAGGGTTTTTACCATATATGGGCGTGGCGGCCATCTTGGTCATGTGACCCAGATACCCCGAACAAACTTTCGTTCCCCCAACCCATGGAGGCTCCATACAAAATTTGGCTTTGATCGGCCCAGTGGTTTTGGAGAAGAAGACCTTTGAAAATGGTGGACGGACGACGGACGACGGACGGACTACGGAGCATTGCCATACTAAAAGCTCACCTTTGAGCCTTCGGCTCAGGTGAGCTAAAAACTATTCAGTCCATTGTCATAAGGAAAATACGTTGCCAGTACATATAAAACGTCCTGTTTCGCATGTATCCTAAACAACTGATTTTAAAGTAATGTTATACTTGACAGCTGCTACAATAAATGTTAATTTTTCACGGAAATATAATGCTAATTAATGTAAGAGCATCAGCTATATGTGTATGGGAGCACAATAACGTCACGTTGTCCACAAATGTTATGCCTACCTGTCACAGGCACTTGTTTCATAGAAAAAAGCCCGCGTGGGCTTTTTTCTATGAAACAAGTGCCTGTGTACCTGTCTTACTATCTAACACGGTGATAAAGGTGTACCAATACACAGTTCCGAGAATAGCCGCTAAGGCCCGCCTACCTAGTTATTGTTACTACGTCTCACAAGCTTTACACAAAGATGGCGGAATAATTAATGACAAATGCAAGTGTCTGCTAAATGTTGGCGATCTATGGTGAAGAATCAGCCTCCTCATGACCTACACATGGAAGTTGGCGCATCACGCATTTCCGATGCGTTCTGTTTTTTGCAAAACAAGATAAGTTTATTGAAAGTGGTGTCAGTTTGTTTTCTTTAAACAGGTACACATCCCTCCATTAACTGAAAGGTAAAATCACGGACTGATGTACAATATTGACCACGTGCGATTTGTTTGTGAGACTATGTCACGTGCTAAGTTGTCGTTGCATTGGCCAGGTATACGCTATCACGTGATTTTGAGTGACATTCTGGGCGTGGCTCGGAACTGTGTATACAGACTCAGAGCGGCAGATTCATTTTGCTACCATTCTCAATGGGAATTGTTGCAATTTGACCAAGTATCATTACAGTTCCTATTCAGAGACTTAGCATATAATCCAAATATTTTTATCATTATTTTCAAAAACACAAACGTTTAGTGAAAATGCACAATTTTCTAGAAATAAATAATATGTGAATTAGACACCTTCGCGCACTATGCCCGTTCAGTTATCAACGTATCCCATCGGGCATACAATGTTGATTTAACATTGATTCAACGTCAGTATGTTGAATCAACGTTGATTCAATGTTGAGCTAACGTTGTGTGCCTGCAGGAATAATTTTAACTTACCTTGGCCCCATCAAATGAATATTGTCGGATATATCTTTTTCTGTCAAAAGCTTTTGAACGTTCGGGCATTTTGTCAATGCCCCGTATGAGCCCCGATAGCTCAGTAGGTAAAGCGCTATCTACTGACCTAACGGTCCTTGGTTCGAGACCCGCTGGAGATGGGTTTCCATTGCATACAGCCTTTCATTATCATCCTCCCATCGTCCAGATATGACTGAAATACTGTTAAATAGGACGTAAAAATAAATCGCAAGTAATCCATCCATATATCAATCCATATTACTACTGTTACCGTTCAATTTGTAATGTATATCGCGGTCCTAAAACACCTGTAACATTACACAAATTACAAAATCAAATGTACAGAAAATCGATCACTTATTGGAAATTCCAGTTGTCAGTCGCAACCGTATGGAACGTAAAAAATAAATTTTTGATACAAATATGAATGAACAAAGATTGCCGACCCAGATTAGACTATTCCTTACGGAGCAATTTGATAGGGCCTGTACGTTTTTTTCCTACATGGGCAAACGGAACGGACCCAGATTAGACACCAGACTGCGCACTAAGGAGCAATCTTGTCAGGGTCTTCAGCATTTGCCATACTATCTGCATATTGCATAGTCGATGTTAAAAGAATTACGGAAACATCATACAGACTTTTATAGTTTACATGTATATATAATTTATGCTGGGCTTCTATCTACAGACGGCCCGTTGTATCTGTTGAGTCCTCGTCTTTGCTTCTTCATGGTGTTGAAATCTGATAAATGTGTTTACCGTGATGATTCATTGACGAGTTAGAGGGTTATCATGCGAACCGAACAACCAACTAAATGTTTTGTACCACTTCAGAAACTGAGGGTGAGGTTGGGCCTGTAAAATCGATTTAAGCCCCCCAGTAATTCATTACTGACCGTTCCAAGGCGGTAGTTCTGTTGTGGTTCTTTGTTGCCTGTTTTTGGTGTCAGAGTTTCTGTGATGTTTTACCTTATGTATGTTATTATTTTTGGTTCGGTTTGGGTTGCTGGGTGGCCGCCTTTTGGGGGCGGGCTGCTCACTCGGTTGGCCATATGTTCTCTGTATCTTGACTGTTTGTGATCTTAGTTGTTTCCAACTGTGGTTTGAGGGCTGGATTTGGATTTTGATTGTTTCAGTTCCTGGTCTTTGCATACTTTTTACTTTTACATGAAAATCGATGTAATATAAACCTCTATGTTTTTCCGTCTTATTTTCTTTTTTTTTCTTTTTTGAAAAAAAAAAAACTAAAATAATTTGTGACTTCCTGTTCGCTGCGATTGGAAGCTTAACCTTTTCGAAAAACGGTTCTATTCTTAAACGAAAGAATTTGCTCCTAGAGGAGACACGTCTTTCCTGTAAGAGTTGATACATGTACCTATTTAGACTATGTGCCCAAGCTACTTCTCGTTAAATCTTAAACATAGATCAGTCCTCGTTGTTTGTGCAAGCTATAGAACATTGTTTGACTTTTTTTCTTTCTCATAATTTAAACAAGAAATATTGACATCATATTGTTTCCATTTCAAACAGAATCGCGTACCGTGTTTGGGGCTGGTCTGCTCTACACTGTTACAAATCAAGACATCGACTGGTAAGTCCTTTGTTTGTAATAAATATACAAATTTTTAAAAGAGCGAGATACATACCAAGTATTGCAGTAAACGTATCCATTATTCATTATGAATTGTGCATGTAGTATAGATTTTATTCGTCTGAATCAGTCAACCATTTGACCGCAAAGTTAACGTAACATTAGACAATTCTATGGTGTACAAAACGTGTTTAACATTGCGTATTTTTTAAATGTGTGTTTGATCGGAGAGGACTGAGTCTCGTAATTTATGGTTACTCCTGTAAATACAAATATTTACATTCTTGGTGTATTTACTGAAAAGCCCTATAGTAAACCATTGGAACGTAATGTAGTTTACATTCCAATAATTACATTGAGACACGCGACGTCAGTGACGTCAAAATAAACAATGGCTCTCTACAACCTGATTGGACGTCAGCAACGTCATGACGTCATGCCTGCCGTTCTGCAGTTAGCAGAAAAAACTGCGTGTACATGTTTTACTGCTTCATTTTTTGCGCTTATAGAAGATTTTTCATGAAAGATTTGATTGAAACGAATGTAAATATAAGCAATGAACTTAATTTTTCTGATGTTTATCGAAGTGTAAACTACATTGGGTCACTAGCAAAGTTTACATGAACCCCTTCGGGGTTCATTCACTTTGCACGTGACCCAATGTAGTTTACACTTCGATAAACCTCAGAAAAATGAAATTCATTCCTTAAGTAAACTTGTATTTTTACAGGTGAGCCGCGACACGAGAAAACCAACTACGTGGTTGTGCGCCCAGCGCAGACTCAGATCAGCCTGGGCATCCGCCCAGTCTGATCAGAGTCTTCGCTGTTCGCATGAAGGTAGCTTAGACCTATAGCTACCCTTTAAGCGCTTAGAGAAGACTGTGCTCAGACTAGGCGGATGTCCAGGCTGATCTGAGCCTGCGTTGGGCGCACAACCACTTTGTTGGTTTTCTCGTGTCGTGTCGCAGGTACATTTTCATTTACAGCCATCCACCGTTTATAGTCTCCATAGTACTATCAGTGGTCAAAACCATTTCGAAAAGCGGTTCAGGCTTCGCATTTGGTTGTTGCTTCAAATCTCGTAGTGATGGTCTCCCAACAGGCCAGCGGAACGTTCGAGACAATCGTTACAACAGCTGAAACAATAAGAACAACAACAGAGCAACTTGTCAGTTTTCAAAAAGCATGGGCCCCCAAATTTGCAAGCGCAGTAAGTCTTTGCGCAACTAAGCACCGTTCTAAACCCACTCCATCGGTCGGGTCGATTTTAGTGCACTATTTTTGAAAAGGCCGTAAACAGTTATCAAAAGTACATACATACATACATACATACATACATACATACATACATACGGATTTGGTAGGGTCGGAAACACACACACACACACACATACTTGTAAAGTGAACAGATCGGGGAAGTCAGACCATAACCTACCAAACGCGGAGGTGGGTTTACTTCCAAATTTTTTAAGAAAAATGAAAAAAAAGGGAAGAAATAGATTTGTTCCATTATATTTTAAAAATCTATCGTCAAAACGGTCATAACTTTAAAAACAGTTCAATGTGAATTTTTACTATCAAAACGGGGAAACACACTTTTTCATACACACATGTAAAATTTATACTACAAAACGGGATGTTTTCAAACTGGGGATACACAATCTGAACACACACAAACAAAATGAGGAGAATTATTTTTCTGCAAATACAATTTAGTATCAGATAAGATAAAATTATTCCGCCGGCAAAATGTAAAACTTGATTTGGTCCCCATTTCATTTTAAAACCTTTTACTGCTTCCAGGATATAATTAACCCACACATACATGACAGAAATGAAAATTTGGAACGTTGAATAACTGATATGTAATTGATTATGCAAACTGAGGAATAAAACAAATTCCAAACCCATTTAGCGTATAAGCATGCAGATGGTCACGAATATTTTTCTGACTTGCAGAATGAATCTGCAAGATCTAAGGAATTGAAAACTTTACAGATCAATGGTACGATTTTAATTGGTATAAATTTAGTGAGGGATTATCCAATGACTTCAGCAAGTCAACAATACATTTCATTGTCATCACACATCCTATTCCCTGTCTCAATTAAAATGTTCTCGGCCTATTTTGAATTCTTACGAATAAATAGTACCGCTGTAGAATCCGCTAGAGAGTGCTGCAATGATTTGGGTAGAAAAAATGTGTGTTTTGTTTTATTTATTTATTATTTTTATTTATTTATTTATTTTTGGGGGTTGGGGGTGCGAGGGCGCCTTGATATGATTACGGATAATCATAGAAAGCAACAGCAATCAGCTCGCCTAGGCGAAGTCCATGAAAAGCTATTGTACTACCCCTAGCGTCGGCGTTCAAATTTACGTTAAAGTGTTTTTAAGAGCTCATATTTTCCTAACCATATGATGGATTGGTTTCATACATATTTGGTTTGATGGTAGATATTGGCAAAATATTTTCTCAACAATAACCCCGCTGGCGACCATAATCTTAAGGTCAAGGTCAAAGACTTTGACATATTACATCAAAGCTTTACATTTAAGGGTTTTAAGAGCTCAAATTTCCCAAACCAGGTGATGGATTTTGTTCATATTTGACATGATAACAGATACAGGTCCAAATGTTTGTGGCCAATGCCTTCTCTAATCCCATGACCTTAAGGCAATGTCAAAGAGTGTGAAATTTCATGTTAAAAGTTTTACTAGAGCTCATACTTCCAAAAGCATATGATTAATTTGTTTCATATCTGGTATGACGATAGTTAATGATATTATGTTTTATTCAGGAATACACCCGCCCATACTTATTGCCTAAAGGTCAAGGTCAATTAAACGTTTTGTGTATAAATTTATGTTAAAGCCTTTTAAAAAGCTCAAATTAGAAACGAAATGACGGATTCAGTTCATATTTGTTTTTTTTGTTAGATACGGGTCCAAAATTTTATTCAACAATACCCCCCTCCCCCACCCACACACACGCGTGCGCGCATATGACAGCGTGGGCAAGTTTAGCGACTAAAAAGCTTTTACATTAAAATTTTTATGCACCCCCCCTCCCCAAGAGCTGATAGGCCCTAAGAGGCATATAGTATTTAGACTGTGAGTAATAAGATACAAGTCCAAAGTTTCATCGATCAATACCATGCTCACGCCCATGGTCTTAATGTCAAGGTCACAGACTTTGAAATTGCACAACCCGCAGGTTTGCACTATAATCACTGTGTGAGTCCGTCCGTCCGTTATCAGTTAGCGAAAACCGTAATCAGTTAGCAAAAACGCTTGTAACTCTTGAACCGCATGGGATATTTTGACAAAATTTTGCATACTTATACTAGTCAACATTGTCTAACGACTCGCATGAATAACAACCTTATTTGATTGACGAGGCTTTGCTGAGCACAAGTTGAAAATTTACGACCAACTACTGAAAATGCTCATAACTCTTGAACACCGTGGTAAATATGGTTCAAATTTTGTATGCTTATGTATTTTAACATAGTCCAGCCACCGGCATGCTAAACAGTGACGCGACTTCACCGAGCATCAATTTGGCCGGTTGAGCTATTTTATTGAATATGCTCATAACTCTTGGACCGCTTGGTATATTTGCTTCAAATTTTGTATACTTATGTAATTTAACATTGCCCAGCCACTGGTTATGCAAAACAGTGACGAGGCTTCACCGAGCATCAATTTGGCCGGTCCAGCTCTTTTATTGAAAAGGCTCATAACTCTTGGACCGCTTGGTATATTTGCTTCAAATTTTGTATACTTATGTAATTTAACATTGCCAAGCCACTGGTATGCAAAACAGTGACGAGGCTTCACCGAGCATCAATTTGGCCGGTCGAGCTTTTATTGAAAATGCTCATAACTCTTGGGCCGCTTGGTATATTTGCTTCAAATTTAGTATACTTATGTAATTTAACATTGCCCAGCCACTGGTATGCAAAACGTCTTATTGCACAACCCGCAGGTTTGCACTATAATCACTGTGTGAGTCCGCCCGTCCGTTATCAGTTAGCGAAAACGCTTCATTTCCATACATTCCTTCTGGCACCAGAAACTGATTATTCTACATTCACCACGAGTTGTGCACATTACCATCAGTTGATTTTGTGCTAAAGTTGCTCTAGACCTCATATTTTCAAAACCACATCATTGATTTGGTTCATAGTTTGTATGATGATAGCTATAGTCCACTTTCATTCAGCAATATCCCTGCCCATGCCGATGGTCCAGGATTACGGTCACAGACTTTGAAATTTTATATAAAAGTTCTACTTTGATATTTTTCAAAGTTAAAATTTTCAAGCCTGTCATGGATTTGATTAATAGTTGTTATGATGATATGCTGATTGCTATAAGTGCAAAGTTTTATTCAGTAATACCCATGCCCATGCACTGCTACCCCTGCAATTAACTTACGAATAAGGTCATAGATAAAGACGCCTTTCCAGGCAATCTGTGCTGTCTGGTAATAGCTCTTGTTTTCACTTAGCAATACTGCTAACGGGTTCACTTTTGATTATAATACTTTCAAAGTATCGCAGGTTTAATTCATTCAAAACAGAGAAGTTAGAATTCTCTTATAGTACACTAACCGAGATAATTACCGGATTCCTTCAAAATATAGCCATCAACGGTCATTTTGAAAAAAAAATGCCGGTAAATTCTGTTGGCTTTAACATATGCAGACTGATCGGTCTAGTGTACCATTATACTATCAGTTATTTTGGATTTAATATAGTGTTCACCAAATGAATGTGATGATGATGAAAACGTCCGACTGGGACAAAAGGGAAATTGTCACGAACGTAGTGAAATGCCTACATTTGTTCCAAGAAAGCCTAAATCAGTAGCTAGTTCTATCAAAAAGCTAGCTTGGGTTGCATAACCCAGTCGGCAGCGCATCTGACGCAAAGGCTAGTTGTTGTGGGTTCGATAACTGGCTTGGCTACATATAAGACACACCTTGTACTTTTGTGGGAATTGACTATGTAAAACTCTCCAGGGTCATTCTTCCCCTTTCCAGAAGTGCAATTGTCAGTTACTGGCAAAACTGGTGAACGGTTAAGCGGTCTAAGCCTGCCAAGGAATAGTCATGGTAGTTATTAGGTTAACTGACCGTCCGATATGACATTACGTTAACACGCTTATGCCAAATATGGCCTTCTTTAATGGTTCTAAAATTGGAATTGTTTTACTGAAAAAAAAAATTGGGACACTTTTCTTATCTATGCTACAAACATAGATTTAAGGGCTCGTTATTCTTTTAGGCATGCAATCTTTTTTTTTCAGGCAAGGGTGATCTTTGGTATTTGATTGTAGCTTTTCCTGAACATCTTTGTTTCAAACTATAACCATAACGAGCATTTTCTCAACAATAAGGCAACACAGTCTTCCTTGTAAAAAGCAATCGAAAGGCTCTTTGTTTTTCTTTAATTTTTTATTGAATGTGTTTTCATAGACTATATGCAAAACGAAAATGATAAAGAAATCTAGAGCTGAGTAAAAAAATAATTATAAAAATAAGAATAAAAATTAAAAAAAAAATAAAAAAAACACTGGTGGTTAACTCTTAAACTAGCTCCAAAATGTGTCAATGATATTTTGTTCCAGAGTCAAATACGGGCAGTCTCGAGATCGTTCCAGAGCCGAAACAACTTGTAAACAAAGGTACGCATGGACAAATATTTGGACTTATTTGTTAATAACCATCGAGTTATGAAGAATTGATGCTGATTTCAGACGAATTTCTGAGCCACGGACAAATTCAATCATACTCATACGGAATAGCATTGACCGAATTCATAACTCGATGATTAATATCAAATCGATCCAGACTTTTTTGGCCACATACCTTTGTTTACAAGTTTTTCGGCTCTGGGTCGATCTCGAAACTACCCGTTTGTGGCTCTGGAAAAATATCGTTCTCACGTTTTTGAGCTAGCATCAGAGTTTACCAGCTGTGTCAAACCAGAATCCCAAAAGCAAGAAAAAAAAACCCGATGATATTCCGTGTGGAATTCACACAAGATGACATTCCGACCGACGGCCCCAACGCATGCTCAAAATAGACTGTGTTCGCAACTGCAGCTACAAAGAGCTCTCAGGTATATAGATACCTCATGCGAGAAAAGAAGACTCTGATCGTAGGCTGATCATAGTTTTTGCTTCTCGCACGTCACCTGTTCAAACTAGAACTGTCGGAGAATCTGACTATACCCCCGCTTAACAGCTTTAATCAAATGGCGCTATTTTTATTACATAAAGCATAGAGAGGGAAACTCTTTGTCAACGTGTATACAATATCACTGTTCTACTTTAATCCCTTTCTAGGTAAAATGGAATAAAATGATTTCACAGAGACAGAAAATTAATAAAAAATGTAAGACACATGTCTTTATCAATCTGTATGGCAAATATGAAGATTCAAACTTGAAGGGGAGCTGTGAAATCTGTTTCAAAAATTTGCATTATTCAAAGTAAAGAGGCAAAGAGAATTGGAAAAATATAGGAAAGAATAAGTAGGAGAAGCCGAGAAGGCAGGTTGTCGATCCCACACTACAACAAGTTATCATCAATCTGCACACAAAATATCACTACTCTAACTTGCAATGGCTGCGAAGAAATCTTTGACAAAATACTTTATGATTCAAAGTATGGAGAGAAAGAAAATAGGACACACACAGGGAAGAATATGCCAGATATGGCTGGTTTGCAATCCCTCAGTACAATAACTCATTATCAATCTGTTTACCAAGTATAAGCATTCTACCTTGAAAGTTGCTGGAAAACGTTAAGAAAACATGCATTTTTTAAAGTAAAGGGGGGGGGGGGGGAGAAAATCGGAAACATTCAGAGAAGAATAAGCAGAAGAAGGCTGGTTCTCAACCCCACGATACGATAAGTTGTCATCAACATGCATACCAAATATGACTACTCTAGCTTGCTCAGTTGTGGGGAAATCTTTGACGAAATATTTCAATATTCAAATCATGGAAAGAAAGAAAATCGGACAAATACAGAGAAGAAAAAGCAGACGAAGGCTAGTTCTCAATTCCACAATACAACACGTCGTCATCACTATACAGCTTGCATACCAAATACGACTACTCTAGCTTGCACAGTTGTGGAAAAATCTTTGGCGAAAAATTCCATTATTCAAACTACGAAAAGAGAGACAAATAAAGGAAAAGAATAAAAAGGAGAAAACTGGCTCTTAATCCCACGATACAACACATCGTCATCAATCTGCATGACTACTTTAGCTTGCACGGTTGTGGAGAACTCTCTGACGAAAAATTTCATTATTCAAATTATGGAAAGGAGGAAACTCGGATAAATAAAGGGAAGAATAAGTAGGAGAAGACTGGTTCTCAATCCCACGATAAAAAACGTCGTCATCAACCTGCACAGCAAATATAACTATTCTAGCTTACATGGCTGTTGCGAAAACTCTGACGAAAAATTTTATTATTCACAGTATGGAAAGAAAGAAAATCGGACAAAAAAAAGAAGAAAAAAATCAGGGCTCTTAATCCCACGTTAAAACACACCGTCATCAGTTAGTCTGGCTACAGACCCTATGTTCAATATATCCCCTGCAAAGGAATCTGACCACCAGAGTGATATACAGATTCGACTGGAGCCAGGCTACGTCATCCGTCTGTTTGCCAAATATGACTATTCTAGCTTGTATGGTTATGGAGAAATCTTTTTACGGAATATCTGATTAAATGGTGACGGACGGAAGGACGAACGGACAGATGTAAACCAGTATACCCCCCACCCACACTTTATCTAAGCGGGGGTATAATTACTAAAACGTTAAACATGAAAGAAAAAGAAACGTTTTGAAAAGAAAAAAAAGGGATTATTGTCGTATCGGGCAAACACACTCTGAATGCACACACCCAAACGAGAAGGTTATCAAAGCACATTGTGAATATACATCAAAACGAGGAGTATATAAAACACATTTGTGTGCGCACACCCAAACGTGGAGTTAATTTCTTCGCTTTGGTAGCACTTGAATTCATGATTGCAATTATGTCTGTAAGAATCTTAAATAGCGAAGAATGCATCATCAGTGTTTTGATTTTCTACAACTGAAACGAGATCTAGACTTAGGTACACCAGACACCAGACTTGGTAATACTATCTGTAAGAATCTTAAATAGCGAAGAATGCATCATCAGTGTTTTGATTTTCTACAACTGCACATGCACACACACGTTGCGCCACAGTAGAGAAAAAATGAGCTGTTTTAGAACTTTCATCCCAAATGATATACCTATGCTACAACTCTTTTTACTCCGAGCAAGGACTTTTTTCGATTTGGCCACTTTTACAGGTACATCAAAACCGTACATGCTTAATAATACTTATCTAAAACCCCGGTAAACCCACTTTTTGTAGTAAAAGTGATGTTTGTAGGGGTAGAGATTACTTTTTTTCTTATTTCTGCTTAAGGTGGTGATAATCACTGATTTTGGACAAAGAGAAAAATCTGCATAAAATACTCAAAATAACACTGATCTTTCCAAAACTTAGCAGATGCCTTCTTTATGTTGTTTCTCATAATTTAGAATCTCAAAATGCAGCATTTGTTAAAGTGTTTTTATAAGAGAAGACCAAAGGTTAATTTTCTGCCGAATAAATCTGAAAAAATAATATCATTATTGAAGATATACTTAGTGCTTAGAGTACCTTGTTGCATAATGGAGAGTGTCCTAGCAATTATTTTTTCAAACTCTTTCACACATTATCAGGCTGAGCAGATGAAAAAAGAAGCAGTCTGTGTCTAAATTTTTTTGTCAAAACACACAGGTGAGACAGGTGATACTATTTTAACAAGGTTGAACAATTTCATCTTCACACCACTGATCATGTCAGTAATGTATTATTTATATTCTAGGTGTTAACATAGGTATGCTTGCCTACCCTATATTTAATAAATGCGTCCAGTGTACATTTACTTTGTACATGGTTGACAATTGAGAAAAAGCTACCGTTTTCATCTGGTCTACATTACAATTTGAGAAAGAGTTGGAATAAATAATTGCTAGGACGCTCTTAATTATGCAATAATGCACCTTCAGCACTACATAAATTTTCAATAACGATATTATTTTTTTCAGATTTATTCGCAGAAAATTACCCTTTGATCTTTCCTTTTAAAACACTTTTTCAAGCAGCATGTACGTCTATTTTGTATTCTAAACTGTAAAGAACAACAAAAATAAGAAGTCTGCTAACTTTCAGGGAGATATGTTGCATTTTTATGGTTTTATGCAGATTTTTACATTTACCATAAATCACCACCTTAAAGCATAGTCCTCATTAGAACCGCATTTTTAGGCAATCCTAACTTGCACAAAGCATAAATCAGACAAATAACACTGCCCCCCCCCCTAAAATCTCAATCTTGCAAGAATGAAATAATACATGTTATTGAATAGGTATTTTAAAGAAACAAAGGCTGAACCCACAGTTGACTAAGACGTGGTATCCAGAACATAAAAACACATGCGCTTCGTTACTTAAAAACGTCCATTGAGTGAGCAGCCGTTTTATTTCTCCTTAAAACGTAGATTTCGGGCACTCGTAAAGGTCTTTGTTTAGAGCATAATTAAAAATCGCAATACATGTATGTTTATTGCTACTTTATATTTATTTTATCTGAAAAAATGAAAAATCGTTTTAGAGGATCATGAAAGACGGCATAATTTGGCAAAGGCGTTTTAACGTAATAAACTATTCAGCTCAGCTTTCTTTTTGGAGTTATGTTATAATTTACCAAACTTATTTCAAAATCTGCAGGCCGGCTGTCCACTGAAACAATAAAATGATTTTAGAGATCAGTGAATAATAAGACATATTATATGAGCAGCGTCATTAGGAAACGTGCCTATGGGCATGTGAGTCCACAGCATGCCTGATCAGAGCCTTCACTGACCCATACAGTACAGAACGAAAGCCCTGAGTAGTCTGTTTTCATTCGTAAGCCAATCTGACTTTACTGAAAGCATATTAACTCGTAGTGTGGTTCATATACTATACTATAAAATAAGGAGAGGCCACTATAAAATAATAAAATTGCATGGCGAAAGTCTCAACCGACATTTTCACTGGAGTCTAAAATGGAGAAGTAAGAAACGTTGTGTTTCTAATCACTTGATGTCCAAACCACACTCACCAGGTAAAGACCATAAATTCAACAGTCATTATATTGAATATTGTGTGCAGATAACTTGAGTTAATCTCTACAATACTGTGTATGTCTTTTAACTTTGAAACCTTAATTTAACGACTATTCATCAGAATCACGTATGAACTGGATCAAAACTGTCACAAGAACGTTTATTTTTTTATGTACCAGTAGTGTTTATGCTCTTCACAATGATAACGCTTTCTTCAGCGCAGTGATTCTGTTACTAAAAAAGTCATTTACATTTCCCCATGTCCTGCCAGCCAGTACAGGCTCAGCAACGATGCAGTTTTCTATCTCCTTTTGCCAGGAAGCTGCCTCAAAGGGATATACTTATTTGGATGCCTCAGAACCGCGCTTTTTTCTTCCGTCGTTCATGCCCGCTTCTGTAACTTTCTTTTCTTTCTAGAACATCGCCTTCTGGTACGGTAGCATCAGCTTTAAGAATAAATGAAGGAATAAATTAAACCAAAAATTATCAATCACATAAAAAGTAGCAAAAATTATCAGTCACACAAAAAGTGTTCTCTCTCTCCATCTCTCCCTTTCTCTCAGATACCCCGGATACGAGTGCAGGAAATTAAGGATTTTCGAGCAGTACACTAGTAGACCAGGACATCTGTATACAGATCTTCAGCATATTTAATCAGATAAAGAATTTTATGCGGTTCTTTTTTCTTTCTTGTTAAGTATGTTTAATTTCAAATAACCTAAAACGGTTAACAACTTTGCTGTCCTCTTTAACTGCACGCCGGTGAGTCGGGGTTCAGCCTAATTGTAGCATATCAAGTGACCTAGATATTCAAGCAGGTACTCCCCAGCTTTGAAAGCCCTCTATGCAAACATTCCATTGCCTCAAAAAAAAAAAAAGAAAAAAAAAAGAAAAAAGAAAGTGAAATACGTATTTGAACTATGCCCGTAGTGTTTGCGTCTTTTTTGCGATCCTGGGGCCTTCGTACATCGAACATTGTAAACATTAACTCCTTAAACGGCCCTACAAATACTAATGATGATTTCATGATCCTGGCCCACATGTAACGCTGCAGACTTAAATGATACTTTTCAAGTCGCCTGGGAGCCCCGGTAGCTCAGTGGATTAAGCGCCGGCCAGCTGATATAGCGGTCCCGGGTTCGAGCTCCGCTCTAGGCGGGAATCTTTCCAATTGCAAACGGTTTCCATTGCACACAGCTTTTAATTATCATCTAACCGTCGTCCTGATATGACTGAAATACTGTTGAAAAGGACGTAAAACCGCATGTCATCCGTCTATCTATTTCAGGTCGCCACACCCTAGCCTATGTTTCCGTTTTTCGCAACCTAGTGGGTCTACATGCATCAAACCTTGAATACATTTTCCTCTTTTATTATCAGTTGCATCATTTTGTATATAGGGAAGATGCAAAGCAAGTGCAATATCATCGCCTTCCGCGAAATTCTTTTTTTTCTCTTATATGCATCGATAAAATAAAGTTATTTGACTTTAATTACTTACCTATATATTGACTGACTTGCTTTATTTTGAAACCAGCATAATCGATGCCGATCTCACACGCTCTAGTACCATAAGCCAGTTGTTCCTTTTTTAGTCTTTCATTTTGTTTTCTGAATATAAAAAAGACAACAGTTATAAACAGTAGACCGGACATTGTAAAAGAGAACCTATTAATACATCTCTGTTGACTATCCCATCTTTACATAAACTGATCAGCTGCAGGTTATACCTGCAAACATTTATGCAGCAAACGGACATAAATAAAAATAAAATCTTCAAGATCCTAAAATAGGCTAAAATTTGCCTCGATTTGATTGTCGTTGGCCCTTATCTTGGAAGCCTGCAATGTAAAGGTCAGCAATTGTTTAAGCTGCAATCATATAAAAAGCTATAATTTTGAGCTGGGCAATGTTTTAGTACTACAGCATCCGATCACTTTCGTATGCTTTACAAGATCATTTTACAGAGAGGGGGTAGGGGGGGGGGTCTCTTGTACAACTTGAAGACATTTCACGAACAAAATATTTGGTTCAATTCCTCTTGTGAAACGTAATCTGTTTTTCACTGAATTAATAGATGAAAATATGCAAAGGTTCGACTACATCTTTTCTTCGAATAAAATGTTTATGTGCATATATTCTCGTGATGTATTATATAGACAAATGGACGAATAATCTATAAACAAGTACACACTCCCCGGGTTAAAATAAATTCATTCATTTACTTATATATTGATCGGTTCTATTTTTTCTGTATTTTTTTTCAGCTGATGTTTTAGTGTACATCACCTTTTCATCGTTCAGGAGTTATTTCATATCTTCATGTTTATTTTATAATTATAAGCGATGTAAGTATTAATTATGAGCATGAAAGTAATCAGATTCTTATGCGCAGCTACACTTTCGATTGGACGATATGAACATGTATCTCATGAAATCCAGCATACAAAAAAAATGACTTCCCCAGCTGTTAAATATTACATTGCGGGAAATTAAATACCTCAGGCGTTTTTATTTCAAGGAAAGATCTACAGACAAAAGTACATTAAACAATAATATTAGTTCTACTGGTAATATTTAATAATTGGTTTAAACATATTTTATTTAGAAGTGATATAACAAAACATTTAGAAACGCAATTATACCGTTTGTAATTAACAAATGATTAGAACGAAAGCTAAAAGCTTACTGAGTTCTCAACATATTTAATGATCACAAAAGAAAATTGATGGTATATATAAAAACAAGGATATGAAAATAAAAGGACTTGCACATTAAACAACAACAGCAGCAATAATTATAATAACTAATAATATAAACAGAGGGCCTAACACGAGTGGCCATTCCATTTTGAAATTTATGAAATGAGTCTTTTGCGAGTTTCACTTAATTTATGAAACAAACCTTTGGCGAGTTTCATAAATTTCGTATGAAAATACTAAGAGTGTAAGATTCTGTTTGTTATAGGACGCTTTTAAATAGGGCTTTACCGTCTTAAAATTGACATTATTTCAACATTGTTGTCACAGACGGCGTTACGACGGTGCGCACCAGTAATCAAGTGTTAAATAACCAGTATTTTTATCAACCTTTATGACTTGATGTAAGCCACTGAATAACAGCGACGTCATATAATAAACTGAAATAATTTATATGTGGATTGTTATTAAATGAAAAAGAGGGAGATACTAGAGAATGAAAAGGCCTTTACGAGACTTTGAAAAACAGTCTCGTATATACAGGATCTTTCACGAATGGCTATTTCATATAAAATTTATGAAACAAGTAATTGGTGAGATTCATATAAATATCGTATGAAATGACTGCCGGTGTATGATTCTATTTTTCATATGTCCCTTATAGGGTTTTATCATCTCAAATGTTTTTACTATATCAATGTTGTCACGGATGGCGTCACGACATTCAATGATTCGCCAGTTACGAAGTGTTATATGAAGTGTAGTTATATTCCTTTTTATGAAATGACGTTAGCCACTCAAAAACGGCAACGTCATATGATTAATTGATTTTAAACACTCTTTACGTTAATCGGCGCATTATTATGACTTTCGACACTAGTTCCGTAAGAATGCGTATCAGTCGGAAATCAGATTTATTTTGCTTGAATAATTGTTGTTTTTATTCTTCTTATAATCCTTCATGAAATAAATAAATTTATAAATCTAATTGAGAACGTCAAAGGCCAGACTTTATCTTTGGGAATTCCGGTTGTTGTCCGCCTTTAATGAACGGCTGTCTCGATATAAGTATAATATTTTTGAAAGTGCCTTAAAATCCAAATAAATAGCTGATTTAATAAATAACTGATAAAATAATGTAGATCAATAGCAAAATTATGATTATTGAGATTAACGATGATAACTATAAAATAGCCTGGCAGTGAAATTCAAAGTATTCAGATGTACTCCAACTAAAGTCGATGACGTCGAAAAAAAGTCGCTTCATTCCAAATATTTCATGAAAATACAAGCCAAAATAAAAATAAAAATAAATAATGAGAAGTAAAGTAATTTATTTCTAATTATTTCATAAATAGGCCTAATTAGAAAAGATAAATAAATAGAAATATATATATTTCCATGTTTGATCATCTGCCTGGTATACATTGATTTAAGTGGATAAGCCTGCGATTTACTTAGGAAATCATAAAATATAACTACAACCTGCATAAACTGTATAAAACAAAGCGAGAGATACAGAGAAGAAAAGGGTAGAATATAAGAAAATGTAAAATAAAAATACCTTTTAGCTACTCGAGCCGAAGCTTTTCTCGACCACATGTCAACACTTCCACTTCTGTTAGTAACTTGCACCGAATAAGAATTTTTCCGTACAAACGGGGTAGCTGAGATTCCAGTGATACACACGCAAAACTTTCGCTCAATCGGCAATTATACACTTTTGTGTAACAGACAAACGTCTTGAACCTACATAACGGGGAAGGTGCTATATTACGGTGGGAAACTATTCTTGGGGTTCATCTAGTGCCGAATTTTAATATTTCATGCCATCTGAAAACGGGGAGCTCCGCGATTGGAGGTGTTTCCCCGATTGGAAGGTGTGTATTCTTACGTACTTCCCCGTTTGGGGGCAAATACACACACACACACACACACACACACACACACACATGGGGTAAAAATGTAAAAAAAATCTGCCTCTCGAGAAGAATCATGACATTAGCTTGAATCGAACCCGCAACCTCTGAATCTATGAATCATGAGACCAGAGCAGTAGCTTGTCTGCCAACAATCAAAGAAACTATGTGCACAAAATACAGCATCATAAACGGAATTGATTTTGGCTGGTATAAAAATATTTTTAATGAATCGGACTGTGGGATGGGAGGGCTTGGTGAGCATAAAACAACTACAATATCCAATCGTACAAAACATTTTTAGAAATTTCGATATGGTAGAGTTATGCTGACTGCACTCGAAAATACCTTCATAGTGTTGAAGGGCTATATGACCAAAACAATACATATACTTGTCTTATTCTACACTACTCTGTGTTATAATTCCGCCAATGTGTATGGGAGCCCGTAAGAATAACTGAAAATGGACTGACAGCTGGTTGCCAGGTATTCTACCGTAAAATCTACGGATTTTTTTCTTTACAGTATATAGGGAATGTGCGCTATATACGATGACCGCCGGTGGTAATATTAGGTGACGGAGTTCGACCCTTTCCTGTAGGTATTAATTAGTACTGAAATGCAACCGAAACAGTTGGTACAGAGAAGGTGTCATAGTGATGACTTGAAAATGTAAATACACACGTTCACACGGACGGCGAGGCATGGTATAGCTCTTATACAAATTTTAAGAACAGGTCTGATGCGGAACCGACAAGTCCACTTTTGCTAAGGTTGACTGCCCATTTTAGCACAATTTAAACCTATTCTGCTACAGTGACTGCTTATGCCTGACACAATACCATATCATTGCAGCTTTAATATCGACAGAAGCCATCTCTGCAGCAGATGCCATTGTAAACCTAAATTAAGTTGATTTTGCCAGAAGCTTCACTGATTTGACTATCATCAATTTGGCACAAAGGTGCTGGCAGAATGGGAAATACTATTGCAGTCCCTGAACAGTCTGGTCTTGGTCTACAGTGTTTGCCCAGACATTCCTGTCCCAATATTTAGTGAGGTGGTGCAAGTTTTACAGATCATTTTGGAGCTTTACTTGCTTGTAAGACCACATTCATACCTGTGTTTTTATATCACTTTGAGTAAAAATCCAAGTATATGCACGTACATGGTAAACAGTAAAATGAGTAAGATGAAGAGGGAAAGATATCAGAATCCAATGATGTCTATGCAAAGAGATATATTAATAAGCATCAGTTCTGCAAAGCCTAAACTGCCATAGCGAAAGCCAGTCAACAAGTTCTTATAAATAGTTTGAAAACTGTTTCTCAAGACCTTCAGTATTACATGCGTCCTTTATTAAAGGTCTTCTGAATAGCTGTTTTTATGTCCAGTTTCCACAAATATCTAGTTTTAGTTAAGAAACCAGTTCAAATATTTCAACAGTAGAATCATGAAGTTCAGAATTTGGCCTTTTTAAGGAGTCATAGGATGCATGGCTTCTAAGCATGTATTTACGCACAATTAGCCAGGCAAGATATTTTGAACAGAGCACTGATTGCACATGCATAGTATGCTAAGTCATACAGGTGTGACATCCCTTATTCAGTGAATAAACCTTACCACCACTGAACTAGAAAGTGTAAATAGTTTTTAAAATTCGTAGAAGAGCTATAATGGCTATTCGATACTATATTCAGTACAACTGTAATAATTTGCTTTTCCTTTTTTGATACATGTACAAAATACGTTTCTCAAAACTGTTTCAAACTGCAATGCTAACTTAAACGTGTACGCATAGCTACAAGTGGCGTTTATCTGATCTGACGAGGATCGGATCTCTTTATAATCGATTGTAAATTATTAAAGTCTCCATAGTCCTATCAGTGGTAAAAATCGTCAAAATACAGATCATTATGAAACCTGTACAGTCTTCAGAACTGATGAAAATATGTCGGTTGATGTGCTTTTTTTGTATCATATAACTGGCAAAAAAGAAGGTACAATGTATTTTGAAAAAAAATGATGTCTCTCCATAAAAATACGGATTTCGTCTCTGGTTCCCCGTTAAGCATTGAAATAATGCAACAGCGGCACAATCGATGGGATCCTGGCTTGCATTTTTGTACATTGTATTTTTATCATCTGATAAAACGTCTGTACTTTGTATTTTTAACCCATGTACCTTGTGTTTTTACCATGAAATAAAGCTTGTAAAATCGAAAGTAGGTCCTTTTAGTTGGCAACTAAAATGACCTAGTTATTTTTTCAAATCTATTTTATGGTAAACTCAAGAATGTTTTGATTTTTAAAAGCCGGCCAATCACGATAATATCCACTGACGAAACTATACTCAGAAGCTAGCAGCGATACCTCACGATGAAATATTTCATGCTGATAGAGCAATGGGGCCTTTAATAAGCTAAGATGTACAGCTGAGGAGTTTATACCTGTAACATGTAACAAACAGCTAAGGAGTTTCTACATGTACCTGCCGCATCACGCTTTACTTAGATTTACTTAAGTTGAATTTGAAAGCAGGCCTGTGACTGCCTCCGTGTTCAGCTCTTCTCCAGTTTGTTGATCTGTGGCTGTCTCCACACCTCTAGCATCGAATTCAATGTTAGGGTTAAACTGAAAGTTAAATCTATGTTAGGGTTAAAATATTCGATAAATCTTCACTTATTGCACAATTATATGCATGACGTGTATAGTTTAGAGTTAAATATATTTTTAAACGCATTCAATGCTGTATTAATCGTCAAGTGCATCGAAGGAAATCACACTTTAATATCCTTCAAAGTCGATTAAGATACGGATAGACAAAATTGCCATGAGTATTTGCTTTTCTTGATGTTGGGTTACACGGTGACACATGTTGCATGACATACAAAGGCGTAACTACCTATACGCAAATACAGAGGTGCGTATTGAAATTTTGTCAAACTGAAAAAATTTCAAAGCGCACCTGCATATTTGCAATGTATAAATTAGACAAGATGTCAATACCAAAAGGCTGAAATACTACATTTCCCTTTAAGGGATAGGGTATAAAGCATGATTGTACGTATCTTAAACTTGCTCCTAGTTACGCCCCTGACATATGTGTAATGCAACTTGTGTCACCATGTAAACTTCCCAAACGCATGTTGCATGACACATATCTGTTGCATGCAATATATCTCATCGTGTAAACTAAAACCTACAAAAAAAAAGAATGCTTGCATGGCACATATGTCGCTCTGTGAACCCACCTTTATCTCTAAGGCATATGCCATAGACACCCGATACCTAGTTGGGGGTAATAGGATGGGCGGCGATGCATTAAAATCTCCATGGTCATATCAGTGGTAACAAACGTCTAAATACAAATTATTATGAAAAAAAAAAAAAAAAAAAAACGCTTAAAACCATCAAGTTTAGTGATAAAAAGTAGGTTGAATTGATCCATATAAATGGAAAAAGTGTAAGGAAGGTAAAAAGGTGGGCAATGTTCAGGAATTAATACAAGCAAATCCCACATCCCGCTCTCAAAACCAATAGGGGAAGAAGCACATACACACAGAAATTGACACAAATTTACGTAAGACACGCACAGTAAACCGAATGAGCAGCTTTTTCCCAAACAGATGGTCATTTAACTACTCCAACAACGGCATCAACATTTATTTTTACTTATTTTTTTATTTTAATTACAAAACAAAACAAAACAGAAGGCAGATTGGGCAGCAATACAGGCGACCAAACCGTCAGCGACCATAAACAAGCAGACACAGCACAATATAACAGCAAGGACCGCAACAGAAGTACCGCCGTGGAACGGTCAGCAAAAGATTACGGAGGGGGGGGGGCTTAAACATATTTTACTGGGCCCAAACATCGCCCTCTGCTTCTGCAGTAGTTTGAAACATTAAGTTAGCTGTTTGGTCAGAAACATTGTAGGTAAGTCTGATTTTTCTGATCAGTTCAAGAAAATTATCGTTCGTTACAAATGTATTGGATATAATATAAATGTAATGCTACAGTCTGCATGTTTAGTGGTTAACCCAATCATGGTTAAAACTTTGCTTCCCTCTTTAATTACACGCCGGTTGGTCAGGCATCAGACTCAATGATGGGCCCGACATAAAGCCACTTAATTAAGTTGGTTGGGGCCGGAGTTTGCCTTGTCTGTTGCTTGGTTATTCGGTGTTCAACTGATAGTTTTCTTTTGCTACGGTATTTCAGTGGTGTTGTCTGACTTCCTAGGGGTCTCCTGGTGTCGCAATACGTTCTTTTATATTATTTTGATCCTTTTGAAACTAATCAGTCTTTGAATCGACTGCCCAATTAAAATTAAGAAATTACAGTATGCTTTTTTCTGGTTTCGTCACCAGATATTGTCAGGGTCACTGACGAGGCTCTACCAGCCGAAACTACGTAGTCTGGCCCATGTTCCTACTTCTGTGTGTATTCTCTGCTCTTGAAGGAACTTCTAAGATTTTAATTTCCATTGAGTCCTCATCTCTGATTTATCATAGTCCTTATCCGTGATTTGTATGTTTCCGGTGATGATTCATTGATGAGTTAGGAAACCTTCGTGCGGACCAAACAGCTAACTTAATGTTTCAAACCACTGCAGAAGCCGAGGGCGAGGTTTTGGCCCAGTAAAACATGTTTAAGACCCCCAGTGATTTAATGCTGACCGTGCCAAGGCAGTACTTCTGTTGTGGTTCTTCACCTTCTTGTGTCTTAATCAATTTGTGTGTGGTCTGCTAGCAATGTGGCCACCTGTATAGATGCCCACTTTGCTTCCTGTTATGTTTTATAATAAAAAAATAGAAAGTAGGTAAAAACAGTCGTTAAATGTTTTTCGTATAATTTGTGTGATCTGTTGTGTGGTGCGTGTGTTTTTGTTGCGTTGGGCCATTGCGGAAAATAAGGGCGAGGTTTTGGTCCAGTAGAACATGTTTAAGTCCCCCAGTAATCTTTTGCTGTCCATTCCAAGGCGGTACTTCTGATGTTATATTGTGCTGTGTCCGCTTGTCTGTGGTCTCTGGCGGTACAGTTGCCTGTATTGCTGCCCAATCTGCCTTCTGTTTTGTTTTGTAATTAAAATATGAAATAAGTAAAAATAGATGCTGATGCTGTTATTGGGGTAGCTGAATGACCATCTGTTTGCGAAAGAGCTGCTCATTCGGTTTACTGTGTGTGTCTTTCGTAAACATGTGTCAATTTCTGTGTGTATGTGCTTCTTTCCCTATTGGTATTGAGAGCGGGGTGTGGGATTTGATTGTATTAATTCCTGATCATTGCCTATTTTGTTACCTTGGATTTCTGAACCAATAAATATGGGAATAGTATGCTATGAAATTCTTTAAAACAATCAGATTGCATACAGATGTGTCTAAAATTGGTCAAAATAAAGAAAAATCTGCAAAAAGTGTGTTCGTTTGTGAAAACAGAGAAACAAAACAACCACAGCAATGTTAAAACGGGAAAAAACGTCATGCGTCATTAATGTGATGCTCCAATGTAGCTGTGCGACCTAATATAAAATGAAAGAAAATACTTATTTTTCAATGAAATTTCTTCAAAACTTACTTCACCTTTCGAAGCTAAAAGATCGAATTTTTCTTTGGAATGAGAAAATTACTATAACTGCATTACATTTACCGCCACAGCAAAAGTCACGTAATTTTTTATCACCCCTCATATGTTATAATTCTTGTTTAATTCTTTCAATTAATTTAACTTCTTTCTCATTAAACGTATAACATAACAAAGAAACAAATGTGGTAAATTTTTAATCCGTTTTCATAAAATATGTAACATCAATAAATACTGAATTAGTAAGGAATGCCATGCGAATTCTTATCTAATATTAGATACTTCAGTTATACATAATATATGTATCATATACTGAACAAAAATAAAAACTTGACGATTTTTATTTCTTAATTCCGACCAAACTAGATAATTTGTAATGTATATATGGATTTTTTCGAAGTGGACAAACATTGATTACTTAAATCATGAAAAATTATTTGTAATTTTTGGTCCTGTCCGGAGTTATCTTACTTATTCCTAATTTAATAATTCAGAACAGAACTTAAATTTGCGCATTCGCAGAAGAAAGTTCTCTTGTACGCAAAAAACAGTAGTTCCACTACGCACAGAAAAACACTTTTAGCGCTGATGTTAATTGTAATCACAACCTGAAAATAACGTTTAAAGTTTCAAAACTTTCACATTATCTCCCTTTGAATTAAACATAGAGAGATTTTTGTGATGCTATATCTTCTATACCGATGCGTCTTTTTTGTTCTTTTCTTCGAGATTTGTTTGATTGTCTTGCAAACTCAATATCTTTATTACTAAATTCATTTCAGAGCCATTTCTTAAACTGCCATAAAGACTTTAATGTGAAATGAGAATTCCATTGAAACTGAATTTCTGACTTCATAACGGTTTGGACAGAGGTTTTTCGTCCGGTCCTCGCGGCCTCCTAGTCGACCGTGCATCGGCAGGATTTAAGCTTATGGGTCCATACAGATTGGATTTAATAATGGAAAGGCATTGCCAACAGAATAGTTATCATTTATGCAGACTTTAACAACTTTTAATTCCGTTGTTGTTTTGTTTTGAGCATAGAAAACAGAAAAAGTACCCTTGTGAGTCTACAATAGCCTTAATTTTGCTGTATCTATAGAATCTTGAATTTTGTGTGACTATGACATTACAGAATGATTACTCTTTCTTAAATTAAAAGCATTTCTATGTTTGACTTTTTCCCGACTACCGTAGGATGAAAAATAGCGACTGTCAAGTTTTTATTTTTGCCAAGTATATATATACAAGATGCACCTCCAGACACCGAGTCCACGTCCTCTTCAGTTCGAAGAGGGATCGCACTGAAAATGCAGAGGAAATCTCGCTTTCAATCACAAGATCATGTTTTGCATTTTCTTGTTTGATGCGAGGTTGCCCTATCTCCTAAACCTTTCTTGCTGTCGAACATGTTGATAGATGTTTACCCGAATGATCAGAAAAGCTGCGCACATGTACTATTGACAAATACCATAACCGTTTTGCGAAAGCTATATTTTTGCAGCTTTGCCTAGAAATTTGAAAGTATTTTCCGAAGCACAGTGTTGTATTACACTCATCCTAACCAGGTCCTTTTTGATCCTGTTTAATCGTATTGACCTATCGAACTGAAAGTTATTACACGAGAAGAGATGAGCCGCGACACGACAAAACCAACAATGTGGTTGTGCGCCCAGCGCAGACTCAGATCAGCCTGGGCATCCGCCCAGTCTGATCAGAGTCTTCGCTGTCCGCATGGAGCTAGCTTAGACTCCTAGCTACCCTTTAAGCGCATAGCGAAAACTCTGCTCAGATTAGACGGATGCCCAGGCCGATCTTAAGTTCTGAAATATATTTCTAACGATTTTAAAGGAATGGAACTGCACATTGTAAACAAAGGTCAACCAGAAAACTCGACGTAAAGCGTACGCCGCCAAAAGTGATTAGTATACCTATTTCTCGCTTCTGCTAGTCGCCGGCGAACACAACAAAAACACAGGGTATAATCGATTCCGCTAATTTTCGCTTCCTGCAGAGACTGTACATCATATTTGGCTTCCGCCGAGACTGTCGACGAACTCTTGCTTCCTGCTGAGACTTCTGTACATGATAAATGGCTTCGTGCAGAGACTGTCCGCGTGATTCTGCTTCCTGCCGAGGCTCTCGGCAGGAAGCAGAATCACGCAGACAGTCTCGGCAGGAAACCATTTTTCGAGTACAGTAGTCTCGGCAGGAAGCAAGAGTTCGCGGACAGTCTCGGTGGAAGCCAAATATGACAGACAGTCTCTGCAGGAAGCGAAAATTAGCGGAATCGATCATACCCTGTGAAAATAGGAGGTGACGATCTTGTTTTCTGTTGCAAATACTTACATCCGTTTTGAAGTTACATGTGTTGATGAGCGGACATGATATGTTGGACAAACAGACAGCCGGACAGACTGAGGGACAGACACACAACAAGAATATCTAGCAATAGGGTTTGGCTCATCAAACTTCTCCAGGGTAACATTAATTAATAAAACCATATGAAAGGGTCGATATGAAATATGTCCTTTGAAACAATATGTCTTTTGCAATGCTCTTCAAAACAGAAGCAGACCTTCGCTAACACCGAATGCTTGCATGCATTATGAAATGCTACTGTCAGGACATTAACGGAAAATTTACTTGGTTGAAATGGACAAGCAGTGTTTCAATTATCCTACATCAACTGTGACATGTAAAATGTTGAAAGACCTTGATACGAGCACCTGATTGCTGTCTACGATTAAAAGTTACGGTTTCATAAAATAAACATCATCTGGCCATTTCGGTAGTGTTATAGTTTTCAGGGAGCGACGTTTGTAAATGTCACTATATGGGTAAAATCCTTTTGAAGTCAAATAGTTAAAGATATTAATCCCATCCGGTGCTTTCTTACTAAGCAAAACTTCCATTTGTATAACATCTATATGAACTGTCTCAAAGAATTTGTTTGCTCCTAAAAGCGCATTATATTCGCCTGCTTCTATATCCATTTTGATTGCGACACGTTTGCCTATAAATACTGGTAGCAAATCATCTAGAGTTACAGTACTAGCTATATAACGTCTACTATTTTTAATGCTGGTCAAACTTGCGTCTGCGATGTGTGTCCCTCCAACATTTCCAACACCTTTTGTGAATTTCACTAACCTATGCCTGTTAGACACAGCGTTCCAAATCAAGGTCACATTTTTTGAAAGTTTTCCAAGGCGAAGTGATTGAGACAGCAATTCCAGGTTTTCAATTATTGGATCTATCGCTGTTATTTTTATTCCCAGAAGAGCTAAGCTAAGGGTATACACCCCTATGTTGCACCCCAAATCTAGAAATTCTGTGTTTGGTTTAGTTTTCATAAAGTTTGCCAGACTTTGTACTAGACCTGATTCCCACTGTCCTGTTCTTTGTAGACTTCCTGAAATGTATTTGTCAGTAGTTGCTGGATACGTACATATGGGAGTTTTACCATGCATTGTCCTCAATGTCACGCAACCCTTGGTGCTCGCATTTTTCATTCCAGTGTCGCAAACTGTTCGTACACATGGTCCCTCAGTGGCCTGCTTTTCTTCTGGGAAAACAGGTAATCCTTTAACACATGGATATTTCCTGAAGTCCAGAATAGGTTGAAGTTGGCTGTGATAGTCCGATGTATCACAACTAGTCCGGAGCTGTTGCACTGTGTTCAATTCCCAGTCATCAACGTTCGGGTTATTAGAAATCGGTGTTTTGATTTTCACGGTTTTATCCGAAACCAAGTCTGTGCCTATGTTTGCGTGTGGTGTTTTTATTTTGATAGTGTTCTTCGGAACCAAGTGTGTGGTCATGTTTGCGTGCGATGTTTTGCTTTTGACGGTACTGTTCGGTACCGGGCGTGTGGTTTTGTTCGCAGGTCCTCCGAGAACGTTATACACTTTACCCTCCGTCATCTCATATCGATAGAAAACCCACAACGAGGACATCGCAGCTGTACATATAAGCATAAATGCTATTCGTTCTGCTTGTAATGTTTGTAACATCATCGTTCATCTCCGGTTTTGGCGCTCATAATTATACCAGATGGTTGGTTGGTTGATTTGATGCTTAACGTCCACGGTAAACAACTAAGGTCATGTCGGGACGGTCAGTTAACCTAACCACGCTATTCCTGGGCAGGCTTAGACCTCCTAAGCGGATATACCAGATGGACGTCCTAAAACAAAAGAAATTGAAGATGTGTTCAATACGCGATACATGGCCTCGAATAAAACTTTTCCCTGCTCAACTCAGCCAAGCATGAAATTTTAACTGCTAATAAATAGCAAATTGCTGATAAGTACAATTGTTTTCTTGCTCAGTTTAGCTGAGTATGAAATTTTCTGTGCTTATGAATATGAAAATGCCAACATAAATTGGCATTTTCATATTTATCAGCAGAGAAAATGTCATCCTTAGCTGAGGTGAGCACGAAAAAAGTTTATAACCTCGGGGTTTCATGTACCATTCCAAAGGCCTTGATCCGTCTAACAAGCCAGATCTAGCTCTTTGGGAATGTTTTGGAAGATAAAAACAAACTTCGTTTAACAGAATGCGTAATGTTTATTTGCTGTAACAGACAAAGAAAAGCTGCAACAAAATTTTGAAGACAAATGAGCCACAACATGACAAAACCAACAGTGTGGCATGTGCACCCAGCGAGGACTCAGATCTACCTGGGCATCCGCCTAGTCCGATTAGAGTCTTCGCTGTCGGCATGGAGGTAGCGAAGACTCAGATCAGACGTGGCAACTCTTAGCTACCATTTAAGCGCACAGCGAAGTGTCTGACCAGACTTTGCGGATTCCAAAGTTGGTCTGAGTCTTCGCTAAGCACACATGCCACATGTTGGTTTTTTAATTAATAACTGCCAACGCGTACACTGAAACGACAATCAGGACATCCTCTATTATCATAACAGATAAAAAAAAGAAAGAAAAAAAATCTAAAAATTGGAAAACATTAAATAATTACGGTTATGCTAAAATATCAGTAAAACTATTTTTTACAAAAGAAAATCTGCATATAAATAATATATACTATTTTATTAACTGTCGATAATTTTCATAATAATGTTTCATGATCTTGTGCTAATAAATGCATTAGTAAAATTCTATCAGGATATTGAGTCAATAACTCAAGCATGTGAAGTTTAGCTACGTCCGAAAAGTTTGTGTAATTTTGAAATAGGTTCCAATACACATAAGAATATATAACATTTACTATAAAGCACTCCTCCTGTCTTCATTAGTACATTACATGAATATATATCAAATTACTTGATTATTGATTTTAAATGCAGGATTGTGCATATCATTTGAGAACTGTCTTAAGATAAAAGGCCTACGGCATATTCAAACAGTGCGTACCAGTATTCAAACCGTCCTGCGTACATGATCAAGTCTGATCAAACTTTATCCATCCTTAAATATACATTTTTTGATAATCACAAAGACAAAATTTGAGACATTGCTATTTGCATATCCCGAGGGGCTCCTCTTGTTATGTGTTTGTCTAGACCTATATGAGCATATCGGTAACACACATTGTATTCTGAAAAAATAGATAAAATATATACACTTAACTAAAACTAATCAGAAAAACTATAACAATACTACACACCGACTCCTTTGATCTCGGTAAGTTAGTATTTTCTATAGGTGGTATACGGGTTACACTTCACTTAGTACATGCAAAACAGAAACAGAATTGAGCCGCAACACGCAAAAAGGAAACTTACCCATTTGTAAATTGCGACTACTCAAACCATTCTGCGATGCAAGACCCTTCATTTTGCGAGTAGATGTCTTGCGGGCCATACATGTTGACTAGACAGCGCGGATGCACATGCTAGTCTGAGCTTTAAGTCTGTCGAGTAACCTCCTGCGTGTAAACCACAGCGGCACTGGTAAAAGAGTTTCTATGCACATGCCTGTCCGCCCTTAACTTTTAATAGATAGAAGGATCGGGAGCTCCGGTAGCTCAGTGCGTTAACCACTAGCTTGTTGATGTAGAGCTCAGCCTAGTTTGATTACTGGTGGAAGAAAATTTAATCTTTTCCACTGTAAACGGAAATTTCATTGCACACAGCTACCAGTTGTTCTGGAATTAAATACTGTTGAAAAGGACGTAAAATCGCAATTCAACCATCAACACACCCAGGGATGGACAGATAACTTGCGACTTTACGTCCTTCACAACAGTATTTCAGTCTTATCAGGGGAACGTTAGTGTGATAATGAAAGGCTGGATTTCATTGGAACCTCATTCACGCATGACAAGTTTCCGCCTACAGCAGGAATCGCACTCGGGACCGCTAAATCAGCTGGCCAGCGTTCAACCCATAGAGCTGCCGGGGCTCCTCAGCTTGCAATAGATTCATTGTGGAAAGGCCCAACGACCGAACTGACATAGACATGTAATGATTATACATTTTTCATTTATAATCAGGGGATGGGGTTAGGAGTGGGGGTCGGGGGCGAGGATGGGTATAGTTAGGGGCAGCGAAATGTGTTTTGATGATCTACTGGGGATCAATAATCGACAAGCCAAGGAACCGGGATGGGAGGGGGTCATAATTTTTTTATGCATATGGGGTGGGGGGGGGGGGGGGGGGGGGGGGCAGGGGAGGAGGTGGGGTTAGAAGAATACTATCAACAATTTTCATTTTAAAACAAATGACAGCTTCTTGCCCCTTCACCTCCCCACTCCCTCTCCCTTAAGCCTAGTACATTTTCCGATTTATTCTATTCTTTTAAACATAAGTATTCAGAACATTTACAAAAAAACTTCGCTTCATATCCAGAAAAAATAGTCAACAGAAAATAGTCTAGAAAATCATGTCAATCAGTAAATTTAATGCCTGCATTTTTGCCATCAGTCATAAGTTTGTGGCATCAGTCATAAGTTTGTGGCATCAGTCATAAGTTTGTGGCATCAGTCATAAGTTTGTGGCATCAGTCATAAGTTTGTGGCATCAGTCATAAGTCTGTGGCATCAGTCATAAGTTTGTGGCATCAGTCATCAGTTTGTGGCATCAGTCATCAGCAAATCAGCTCTGGCTTAACTTGATATAATAACAGCTTAGACAAGATGTAGAAACTTTAAACGGGCAATAATTAAACTGCGAGAAAATGAACAAAACCAACGAAACGACAAAAACAAAAAAATGGCATATGCGCCCAAAATGAGCCGCGACATGACCGACCCAACAAAGTTGCATATGCACCTAGCGAAGACTCAGATCAGTCTGGGCTGTCCACATTGAGCTAGCTTAGACCCTAAGATACCCTTTAAGAGCACAGCAAAGACTCTGATCGGACTAAGCGGCTGTGCAAGTTGATCTGCGTGTTCGCTGGGCACAAATGCCACTTTGTTGGTTTTTTAGTGTCGCGGCTCCAATTTTCTTGTATTTTCTAGGTTTGACTGAAGTCAGTCAGACATAAAGTAGGAATCAAGTCATTATCGCAAGTGTATGGGTGGATGGGTAAATGACTTGCAATTTTACGTCGTTCTTAACGGTATTTCAGTCTTATAAGGGAGATTGGAAGGTAATGAAAGGCTATGTGCAATGGAGCCTCGTTTACGAGGGGAAAGAACCGGGATCGCTAGATCAGTAGGTTCATTATTGCGAGTGTGAAACCAGCGTGGGAGGTTTAGTTAAATCATATTTTATTGCCTTTGAAACAAGCAATGGGCTCGGGCTACAAGTTCTCACAACATTAGTTACAGCGAAACCCCAACTCCCCCCGCCCCCCCCCCCCCCCCCCCCCCCCCCCCCCTCAACAAACTTATCAATAAGCACGTCTCGTTTTAAAGACAGACGCGATCTGCGAACAAATGGGATTCGGGCCGGCTACAGATCTATGCAGTCTGAGTACTCTCTATTCGTGCATGTTCTAAGGTAGGTTATCATGTGACACAACTCGATGTTAACGACCTCTCGTAAAGAACAATAAACGAAATACTGAGCCTGATGCGCGTAATGTTAGACCCGACTCGGCAAGGGCTTAAGAGAGGCTGACTGTAAGCATCGAGCATTAGCCCATAATAACGTGGAAAGTCGAAAATTGCGGATTTAGCTGATATTTTGGGAAATTGATATATACCATGCTTGTTTGTGTTTCAAAAGTTTTAACGGTCAGCGTTCGGCCGTTTCCATGGTAACCAGGATTCCATTTTGAAAATGTCAATATTAAGACCTTAATGTAACATTCCCTCGCTAAAAATTGAGCAACAAATATTATCCTATTCTGTTTTGTTTGTGTAGTTTGACAATACGTAGCTGTGTAATGAGATTACATAATATTAATGTTTTCTGTCCCTTATTATCAACGGAAGAGCTTTTACTGGAAAAAATAGACCCAATTTTGAGTGAAAAAATACGGGTTTTATTCGCCTAATATCTAAAAATGACAGTCCGTTTGAAAATAAGGCCGTATTTACATGATAGAGCAAGGTTCGAAGTTTAAGAATGTAAAAAATAGGTGTAAACTCGCAAAGTTTCAAATTTTATTCATCTTTGAAATGTGTCAATATTGTAAAATTGTAGCAAGGGAGTTAAGTCAATCTGGGATTATCTTACCTCCCTTGAAGATTACAAATGTTTGAACACTACAGGTAGTATCAATGATCTTTCATAATAAAAGATAGCATCATCAAAAGAATAAGACAACTGTCAACAATGCTCATTATGACCTTTTTATATCTGTGAAATTGGTCCATTCACCAAGACAGTAACTGCAGTTGCAAATATATTTGATGACACGAGTTGTCCCGAGCAAAACGTCTGCAGAAATCACGGAATAGAAGAACGGAGTAAACACATTTTATATGCAGCAATATGTTTGCTTTTTCTTTATTTTATGTTGAAATTAATAAATTTACTAGTTTTTCTTGAATAAATAACTTCTTTGAAGTAGGTAAAACACAAAACAGGCAGTTTCAGGACAGAAAGTGGTGTAGTCCACTCGAGAGGGGGATATATAAGTTGAGCCAACTTGCGTCCCCTACCGGATACAGTACAGTACAGTACAGTACAGTAGGCCTACTCGAGTACAGTGTCTATTCACCGGAGGATAGGCTGAAATATTCTGTGATCTATGATCGTGATATTACATAGAACAACCAAGAATTGATGCATGAACGACTTATAGTTTTACATCCTTTTAACAGTAGTTCAGTCATATCTTGGCGACTGGAGGAAAAAGTGTGTGTGTGTGTGTGTGTGTGTGTGTGTGTGTGTGTGTGTGTGTGTGTAGAGGGGGGTATGAAGGGCACTGTGTGTGTATTTGTGTGCAATGGAGACCTATTGTCGGTTGGAAAGATTTACGCCTCCAGCGGGTCTCGAGCCCGGATAGCTAGACCAGCAGGCAGGAGCTTAACCTACTGTGCTACCGGGGCCCCTGGAGCAGCCAAGGAAGTCTTGTAATTTAGGTTATCCTGATAGGGTGCCATCTAAAGTATACGTGTACACTCGTGATTTATTCATCCCATCCACTTCCCTAATTTCATCCACTTTCTGTAGCTTAACGAGTGAAGCGTGGGCCTGCTAAGCTAGCAGTCCTTGTTCGAATCTCAATTTCTGAACGCAGAATTCTTTTATCATAAACGTGGTGCCATTGCACACAGTCTTTCAAAATCATCTATGCCTTGCCGCATGACTAAAGAAATGTTTAAAGGGCCATAAAAATGCAAACATGCCAGTAACCCTCTTCGTTTCACAGTCTGCCATCTAAATTTTAATTTTGGTGCTATAAAAATGTTTCTGCCCATTTTGTGATGAAATTACTATTGGTTTGGCATGTGATTTTTCGAACCATAAAACATTGAGCAAAATGATGCTCGATGCTTACAGTCAGCTATTCTTAACTCTCTCCGGCTTCGCCCTCGAGAATTTAAAATATTTTGCGATTTGCACTTCAACAGCATGTATCAACCAGCGATTACTCACTGGTAAAAGTATGTATCTTAACTAGTACTATATCATACTTTTTTCTTTCACATTTGTACACTCTTTCTCTTCCCAAAATGGTGATGTCGCTAATGCATAATAAATTAGTTAGACTAGCGCTAGTCTGATAGTGAAAAGGGTACCGTTAATAGAAAAAGAATTAACTTTTTTTTCTTCTTTTTTTTCTGGTCAGTCTATAAAACTTGAATCTGCTCCTTTTCTGATGTATACATTAGAGAGAACTTAAAAATTCTTCGACCAAGCTTCGAATCAAAAGTTAGCAAAATTAGGCACTCAGGCAAGAGATTTCTCATTTAGCTATGTATGTAAAAATACATCATTGTAATCAGTGGAATAACAGCTTTCAGCTCATACGTTATAATTGACTCGCAAATGTTAATTTATATATATTTAGTCCAAAAACGAAGATTCGCGTAATTTGAATAAATTGTGTTAAGAAACTTATGGTTTATAGCTCGGAAAGAAAACTATGTGCTGAGATGGAAGAAACTTGTCATTGACGCATTTCTATAATTTTTGTACCAGATTAAAGAGCTTGAAATGCTCTTTCGTGCTAGACGTTATAATTTAATGTCGGAAAATATATTAAATAAGAAAATGAAATTTATTTATGAGCGTCTTCACATTTCTCTATTAAACTGAGAACCGTATACAGGTAAATGCTTATCTCCGGCCCTCTCGGAGATTATCGGACAATCATGGCCCGTAACTATAACGAGAGTTCTTCCCTATGGCTAATACGTGTGACTTATTAAGTTCAATTTAAAAGCTAAATGATAAGAATTTAATAAGGTCATATAATAACATAAAAAATCTAATGAGAAAAAAAAAGCGGTGAGAATCGCACTCACGGCCCCAAGATCATGAGTCGTGTGCTTTAGCTACATGTACTAGGCTATGAGGATTACTGAAATATAAAGTTTTAATTGGAAAGACAAGACAAGATTACCGACTCTGCAAAGCTGTAATATTTTCGTTTCGAGATTGTGACCTCCTTGCTTTGATCAGTAAATAAATTTTGTAAGTAAGATTTAAAATTAGACATTATCGCTTTTTCATTCTCAGAACACAATTCAAATTCACAGTTTACTGTTTGTTTGAAGACATTATGAAATACGTACTAATGGGTCATTCAAAAAGACATGCGTTTCTAATCTCAGTTTGTTGAAGAACCCTCTCGGAGAATATCGGAAAATCCCGTAATTATATAACGAGAATTCTTCCCTATGCCTGCAATGCGTGTCCCAGTAGTAAGAACTGCATGGATATTAGAACTATACTGATCTCTAACTCTCAAAAGTAGACTTTGTAAATCTAAAAAATCGGTACTTTGTTGTCTACGGCCATATCATGTTGAACACCAATTCTCGTCCGATCACCGAAGTTAAGCAACGTCGAGCCCGGATAGTATTTGGATGGTGATCGTCTGGGAATACCGGGTGATGCCGAGTTTTGTTTGCTTTTCTTGATTTATTCTGTTTTTCTTTATTTATTTTCTAGTTTTATTTTTTTTTCTTTGATGTAGTTTTCCCCCAAATACATGTATTTCTAAGCTGTGCGAAGGAAAATACGTATCTGTCAACGTGCAAGACCTTTTGATATATTCTACCGTTTACCGTCTACTGTGCACTGTCTACTCGCTCTTCTTTCAGGAGAATGCTGAAAAAAGTTCATGCTGTTCGCGGTTTTCTGTATACTATATACTGTCCAATGAAGTTTCTACTTTCCGTTTACTGCGTCCTGTCTGCTACAACATAGACGTGGTGCAAGCACAGAGGCATGGTTACAAGGTTGCAGCATGTGCGCCTGTTTAAGCGCATCCGGACTCTACAATGATGTACCTTCAACCAAATTGGAGTCGCACAAACAGATGGAACCCACATAAGCACCATAGTAAGCTGCACTTTATGGGGGTTGAACCCTGGTGGCCCGTAGGAATAATAAATGCATGTCAAAATTTCCATGATGCGCTTACTTATATTTAAGCAGTAAAGCACACACGCAGACACATCTAATAATCTGTACATTTAAGTTCTGCAATAGTTAAAACAAATAAAAAAAAACTAAATAAATTAAAAAGGCAGTTGACATTTTTTCTTGTCAGTTTTAGTTTTGTATGATCGAAATGCAGAATTTATCATGTTTGGCAATAGGTACAAATTTTGGCATTATTTCTTTTCCCTACCGATTTGCTTTCTTCGGCTGAAGATCGATGTTAATGAAACATGGACCTAGAATATTTAGTCGTGACTGTGGACAGACTTCCAATAACATTATGTTTTTCTGATATCTAATAGAAAGCAGAAGACACGGATCAGATCATCACATTGTTATATACTACCCAGCTGGCACACAACGTTATAATGACGTCGCATTGACGTCGACGCAACCAGATGACATCGCATCGACGTCATTCTGACGCCATGTGCCCGCTGGGAAATACTTTACTGCCCAGCAGGCACAAGACGTCGAAGTGACGTAGTATTGACGTCGATGTGGCATGGTGGCGTCGCATCGATCCAATTTCGACATCATTACGACTTGTCATGTGCATGCTGGGTGTCTTGTAATGCTGTTCAAACAATTTGCATCGTTTTAATTTACCCCCTCTATTGGGACACCTTAAATTACTGTAATTATAATGTTAAAATTTGAACAGGTGCTTATACTAGCCGACATTTTGTCAAAAATACTGACAGTTTATGACGCATTTGACATCTTGATCTGATTCTAAAGTAATTTCTCAGATACATCTATCCCAAAATATAGGATTACTGCGGCAATAGTTTGTTAATCTTGCAGGTCTTGGGTTACATCATTGATAATCAAGGGTCAGTCATATTTGCACATGCATTTTATGCTCATAGAACGTTATGAGCCTTGTCCGGGCAAAATATGTTTGACGCTATACGCAAACAGTGGTTATCAAGGTACGTCCATGCAACTGCGTAGTCAGTCAGAGTAAGAGCAGTGCACCTTCTGATTCCCAGAAAGCATACTAATTGCGCCTACCTTGTTCTGGTTGTGCTAGTGTACAGACTGGTCTGGACATGGGTGTTTTGCTTATACCATAAAGCTGATTTTATCATGACACGACTCAAATGGCCTGCGCAAGGAAAATAGTGTTTTCACACCATACTGTTTGCAATGAAATATGCTATTATACGCAACCAGGAGGTACCAAGATATGTCTACGCTCATATGTACTCTACCCTGTTCTGATTGCGCATGCGTCTAGTATAGACACGCGTGATTTGCGTATGACATAAGAATGGTTTTATCACGACACGAGGTGTGCGCAAGGAAAAATGTGTTTCACCCAATCTTGGTAAAAGTGAATGCAGTCCCATTAGTGTCATTTCTTTTCGCACTCTTTACAGCGTTCCAGTGTATGACGCTAAAGATTGTTTTACATGTTGTGAACGCATAAATGGTACCATAGACTGGTCTGATTCTTCTCGTCCCATGTGGCAAATTTCTGAGGGTGCGGCTCTTGGGTTACATCATCGATAATCAAGTAATCAAGGGTCGGTCATATTTGCACGTGCATTTTATGCTCATCTCTTTTGTTGAATGTTATGAGCCTTGTCCGGTCAAAATATGTTTGACGTTATAAGCAAACAGTTGGTACCAAGATAAGTCTACTCAACTGCGTAGTCTGTCGGAGTAAGTGCAGTGCGTCGTTTGATTCCCAGAAGGCGTACTTATTGCGCTTACCCTGTTCTGATTGTACTAGTGCACAGACTAGTCTGGAAATAGGTGTTTTGCATATACCATGAGTGTCATTTTATCACAACACGACTCAAATGGCCTGCACAAGGAAAAATGTTTGTTCAGCCCACAATGTTTGCGGTGAAATATGCTATTATACGCTACCAGGAGGTACCAAGATATGTCTACGCTCATGTGTAGTCTACCCTGTTCTGATTACGCATGCGTCTAGTATAGACACGCGTGATTTGCGTATAGCATAAGACTTGATTTACCACGGCACGAGGTATGCGCAAGGAAAAATGTGTTTCACCCAATCTTGGTAAAAGCGAATGCAGTCCCATTAGTGTCATTTCTTTTTGCACTCTTTACGGCGCTCCAGTGTATGATGCTCAAGATTGTTTATACATGTTGTGAATGCAGAAATGGTACCATAGACTGGTCTGATTCTTCTCGTCCCATGTGGCAATTTTCTGAGGGTGCGGCTCTTGGGTTACATCATCGATAATCAAGATAATCAAAGGTCGGTCATATTTGCACGTGCATTTTATGCTCATCTCTTCTGTTGAACGTTATGAGCCTTGTCCGGTCAAAAAATATGTTTGACGCTATAAGCAAACAGTGGGTACCAAGATAAGTCTACGCAACTGCGTAGTCTGTCGGAGTAAGTGCAGTGCACCGTTTGATTCCCAGAAGGCGTACTTATTGCGCTTACCCTGTTCTGATTGTACTAGTGCACAGACTAGTCTGCACAAGGTGTTTTGCATATACCATGGGGCTCATTTTATCACGACACGACTCAAATGGCCTGGGCAAGGAAAATGTGTGTTCAGCCCATAATGTTTGCATTGAAATAGGCCATTATACGCTACCAGGAGGTATCAAGATATGTCTACGCTCATGTGTAGTCTACCCTGTTCTGGTTGCGCATGCGTCTAGTCTAGACACGCGTGATTTGCATATGGCATAAGACTTGTTTAATCACGACACGAGGTATGCGCAAGGAAAAATGTGTTCCACCCAATCTCGGTAAAAGCGAATGCATTCCCATTAGTAGACTAGCGCTAGTCTGATAATGAAAAGGTTACCGTTAATAGAAAAAGAATTAACTTTTTTCTTCTTTTTTCTGGCCAGTCTTGTTCCTTTTCTGATATCGAAGAAGTCGAGCAATAAGTATAGACTGGCAGTAAGAACACAGTGGTAAGAACTGGGAAAATAGGATGGATGACTGATATAACTTCTTCGCCTAGTGGCTAGGCTATAAATTAGTGGGTGGGGTATCTTAGCAGCACTTTAAATTTGTTTATTAGAAAAAAAATGAAAACCATAACTGATACAGAAACCTAGTACTGAACTACTTTTAAACCATATCTACTCTAATGCAAATTAGGAGGTGTATATCAGTTGCATGGTTTTAGGCTTGTTTTGAACTGATTTAACACATTTTATGCATTGTAACCATAGAAAAACATCTACAAATACGTTTCTACATCGTAATTTGCAAAGGTGGAATATAACAAACCACATTATATGTTTTTTTTGTAGCAAATTCAATTTGGCAGAGTGGTAATTAAGGCAAAAACTAGAAAACTGTTGTTTTCTGTAAAATTAGAATCGCAAGAGGGAAGCCATTTGCACGTGCATTTATTCTTTAGTTAGTGAAAAATTACAGCTAATTGTTTTTGTTATGCACTGTACTTATGTTGACGTTTCAAGACATGTAAACGGTTTATTCAGGCCAGGCGGCCATTTTCAATAATCTTGATTTAAAGAAGTGCTATTTTCACAAATTTGATTTTTTCTCCGACTATATGAACTTTTAAATTAATTGCCATGGTTTCAACAACGTGCAGTGACGGATGCTTTGAAGGTGCAAAGAATAACAATAACATTTAGTCCTAAGCACCATACTAGTCAAGTATTTGATACTTGCATCAGGAGAGATACATTTTCCCTTTGAAATTCTTGAAAATATGTCAAATTTGACCGGCCTAAAAATGGTTGCCATGGCAACAGTAATTGCTTAGATATCTCGACAACCGTCTGACATATTTCACTAACTTTTTCATCGATCTCCATCTTTCGTCGAGGGCTTTTAACCACGAAATTTTGAGCAAAATACAAAATTTTGAGTTTCCATCCAATGCTCGATGCTTACAGTCAGCTGCTCTTAATGAGAGGCCACACATCATTTCTATTGAAGTATACGAAAACCATCAGCTGTATCACTCTATAACTGTTTTGGCCGAGAGGTCATAATCCAGAGGTTGCAAGCTCAGCAGAGTAGGTTAAGTGCTGGCCTTCTGATCTGGCTATTCCGAGTTCGAGCCCTGCTTGAGGAAACGCTGGCCTACTGATCTAGCGATCCCAGGTTCGAGCCCCGCTCAAGGTAGAAATCTTTCCAAACGTAAATGGTCCATTGCACACAGCCAGCCTTTCATCTGATTATCACCCTCCCATCGTCCAGGTATGACTCAAATACTGTTGAAAGGGACGTAAAATCGCAAGTCATCCATACTATTGCAAGCTCAGCCCAGTTTGTGATACTTGCGACATGATCACTTCCCCCAGTTTCCTAATACACCGGTTTAGAGTTATTATTTTACAAAACATGACTAATAGAATCTATGATGGGGTTGAAGCCGAGACAAGAAAATCTCAGGCTCGTTTTCAGATTATTTAGTCTCATGCGAGGCTTGCCGAGCATAAGACTTAAATAATCTGAAAACGAGCCTGAGATTTCCTTGTCGATGCCTCAACCCCATCATTGATTATTTTTCTCACCCATTATATTTTATGGAACAAAATATTCATTGAATACCTTAACTTCTTGTTGAAGCCATTTTTCTGTAAAGTTGAAGCTAATTTTCTATTAATAGTTTGACATGGGTGTTAATTTCACCTTATGCATGCATTTTTCATGATTGGCAGCTAATGAGAAATCTACAGTGACACTTCCTGTACATCACTGGGTGTTAATTTCATATTCTGCATGCGATTTACAAGACAGGTAGTAAGTTGATTTGTTGAATTTATTGGGGTGTACTATATAGCAATGATTGGCATTTTGAGACAGCTTTCTGAGCCTAGGCCGAGATAGCAGGCCGAGATAGAAAAATCTCAGACACCTCTAGAAAGGGATAGTTTTGTACAGTGGGTGAGAATATAAACTCTTATATAAGAAACTTAACAGTAAACAGGAATATTCACATAAATAATTTTACCCGATAAATTTGTTACACCCGAACTGCCACTCCATTCTCTTTATATGTTCTACCAACGTTGCAAATCGTTGTGTAAGTCGGATATCGACCTTTTCCTCAATGTGCATCCAGTGGAAAGGCCTGCGCGTGCGAATCGAAACACCACCCGTGCTCCGCACGGTCGATGTCTCGATATGAACGTGCAGGTCACCCACTGGATGAGCACCTCGGACAAGGTCGATATCCTATACATCTTTCCTTGATAGGTTGGAAGTAAAGTCAAATATGCATAGAGGGGTCACCCAAGTCAGGTGACCCCTTAATACAGGTTCATGTGCACTGTATCTTAATTCAATGGAGCCCCCAAAGGTGGCTAATTAGGACTGGTGACCCCTTAATACAGTTACTCTTTCAGACAGGTTCGACTGTACATGTCACAAACATTGTTCAAATGAACATTGAACCACATTGCGATCGGCCAGCCAATCTCTGATGAGACTTCTTTCTTGTGATTTTTCTGTGACAGACTATAATTCTTTCTTGTTATTTGGAGGCGCATCAGATTGCGTCTGTTTAACTAGTTGGATTATTCAGTAGTTTTTCTGCTGACTGTCCTGAGGCGGTTCCACTTTGACATTCCCACATAATTCCAATTAAAAGTGGCGTATTGCGCGGCTATTAACTTATGTTTGACATAGATATCGTCATCATGGCTGTCTTATGTTGGAACACTTACATTCTTGTATTTTGTTAAATTTGACGTCGTTTGAAGCCGGGCTGCACAACAAAGACATATTGAAATAAGTAATAACTACTTTATCAAGTATTTTCCTAATGTTGAAGTAATTTGCAAATCGTTTGAGAAATAGATCAACTACTGAGTTAATCAACTGATGGTAATGTGCACAACCCGTGGTGAATGTAGAATAATCAGTTTCTGGTGCCAGAAGGAATGTATGGAAATGAAATTGGTCATTTCTTGAATAAAGCATATTTTTATCAAACTACACCATTTGGTTAAGAGTAATGATCAATTTCACTCACCGACTACAGATGAAGGACAAACAGACTGATGGACTTGCACAGCGATTAAAGTGCACAACTGTGATTCGTGCAATACTGTTTAGACTTTCGTCACCGTTTTGCATGCCGGTGGCTGGACAATGTTAAAATACATAAGTATACAAAATTTGAACCATATATACCGCGGGGTTCAAGAGTTATGAGCATTTTCACTATTTGACCGTAAATTTTCAACTTGTGCTCAGCAAAGCCTCGTCTATCAAAAAAGACGGTTATGCATGCGAGTCGTTAGATAATGTTGACATGTATAAGTATGCAAAATTTTATCAAAATATAGAATGCGGTTCAAGAGTTATAAGCGTTTTCGCTAACTGATAACGGATGGACGGACGGACTCACACAGTGATTATAGTGCAAACCTGCGGGTTGTGCAATTCTTGAGTAAAACCCCACTGAGTGGAGGTCAGTTGTAAAGTAGATCTTATCACGAGCGCAAAAGGGTGATCTACAGCTTACAATGGAATGCTTTAAATCTGTGTGTGGTTTTTGTTGTTGTTTTGTTTTAAACAATCATTCAACTATACACCAAATCAATTCGAAACATTATACTTATTAGTCTTTTTTTTCGGCTGATTAGTGTGCTTTCAGACAGAACAGGACAGAACAGAAAAAAACAATTGTCGAATATTAATTTTATATTCCATAGGCCCTGTATGGCTTTTATTTTGACAAAGTTTTATCAACAGTAAAAAAGAGTAGTATCACAGTATACATGCATATATACAACCAGTGCTAATCAAATATACAATATCTGAAAAAGTAAGGAAGGGACAATACAGATTAAGCAGCATTTAAGATATGACTGATTAATTTTAACTTTGCGATTTGAAAATAAATAACAAAATGAATACTGGTAAAACCCACTTAATTCAGAAAAAGGGTAATATCAATCATGATGTCGGCCTCCTTAGTACACCTTGTCATAAACTAAAATACATGTTATAGAAATTAAACAATACAAACAAAATAGAAAATAAGTAAGAAAGGTCTAAACCGACAACTTCAAAAGATTGACAAAAATCGAATGTTTTTTAATTGATGGTTCAGATAAAAATCAGGCAGGCGACTTCACATGAAGGTCAGCAGATCTACCTGATTTTCATTTTACAGGAAGACAATGATGAAAAAAATCAATACAGTGAATGCTTGTTTTCATAAATTTTAATTTCCGTTGCCATAGTAACGGTAACTCATTTTAGGCCAAAATTATTGACCTGAATTTGCCTAAATTTAAGAAGTAATTTCTAATTAATAGCAATCAGCATGGAGAAACAAACACCAGTGTCAGAGACAACTGAATTAACTTGTAACATTCGAAAGAGAAACATGCCTATGGACTGCATGCACTGTTGCCATAACAACAAAAGCTATAACACTAACACTGAAAAGCAAATTCTGCCATTTGCATGTGATTTTATTCCAATGCAATTTATTTCAACTTCTGAAGACAGATATAGCTAAATGGTACTATGTCAATATAAGTACAACTACTCTTGAACTTGAATAAAGAATAAAACTTTTGGAAAATTCATTTACCATGTTGCCGTGACAGCATAAATCAAAGCGGGGTTTCAAAATTTTGAAAAACTGCTACATTTACCTTTGAAGTCGACCAGTTTTTCAGCTTCGGGTGATGCACAGACACTTGAAATGAATCAGATTTTTATAACTGTCCCTTAATGAAAGAGGCAATGAGCAAATATTCTGAAAAGGATAAAACGTTGTCATAGCAACGGCAGTGCAATGCCAGTCACTGAATTTCCAAATTTTGTATTTTTCATCATCTTTCAATACATATTCCTCTATTTACATACATGTGGACGTAATGGTAATAATTTTATTTTGTACAATAAGCTCAAGTTGACAAATATATAATAGTAAAGTTTAAAAAAAGACCCATAGCATTTAGTTGGTATAGCAACAGATGAACTATGGCGGTCAATTTTTTTTCTAAATTTCGCATTTTTCAACATAATTCACGTCATTTTTCTAATATTCTGAAAACATGGCTGTAATTATAACACCTTTTACTTATATTGTTAACTTAAGTTAACAAACATATAACAGTAAAATCTGAAGAAAAACATAAGGTACTGTCGCCATAGCAACAGAAGTACTATGCCTGTCAACGAATTTGTTAATTTCTAATTTCGCCAAAGTTCAAGACTGTTTCTTAAGACAATGTTAAAATGGATTAAATTTTATTACATTTATATTCAATATTTTGAACCTTAGTTGACATGGTTGACAAATAAAAGGTATTAGAATCTGTAGAGAACATATCATATGGTTGCAATTGCAACAAAAGTATAATGCTGGTTATGCAATTATAAATCTTGCCATTTTCACCCGCTTTCAAGACAATTACTTTGGATTCTTTAGACATGGAAGATATGGCTGTAACATTTATTTAATACAGGTGACTACAGATGAGAAACATATAGTAAAAACACCCCCCCCCAAAAAAAAAAAAAAAAGAAAAGAAAAAACATATACCATATGGTTGACATAGCAACAAAAGTATGATGCCTGTCAAATGTGTCTCTTAATTTCCCATTTTTACTATCTTTCTAGAAATCTTCTTCAGATTCTGTAAATGTGCATGTAACATATCTAACACATATTTTACATAGATGATTAGAGATGATAAAAATGCACAATTGAAATGCCAAATAAAAGAATGTGGCTGTTAATAGCAACAGGTGTACAGGGCCTGTCATAAATTTTCTAAATTTGCCATTTCTATTGGCCATTTCCTTCAGCTTTCTGGAAATGTTCTTTAGAATTTGGAAAATGTGGAGGTAACGGTTGTATATACAGCTGAATAAAACTGACAAATAAGTTATAAAACTGACAAATGAGTAGTAATGAAACTGAAAATAAACATAATATGTGGTTGTAATAGCAACCAAAGAACAAAAAAAAGCAAAAACAAAAAAACTCTTCTGTTATTTTGGAAGTCTTCATATTACAGCAAGGTAATTTGACAGCAAGGTCATTTGCAAGACTGCATATGCCTCTTTAATTATTCGCTAGTTTCTCTGTAAGTTAAAGTTTTACAACTAAATATCACAACAGTGGAAATAGTGTACCAGTGTATCAGGTGGCGTGACAAAGTGTCTGCAAAGCAAACAATATAATATGTAGGCCCGCAGATGATAGGTAGTTTGAGATAACTCATTCATGTGGTGACATCTCATCTAGGCGGTTCTAATGAGATGAGATGTCACAACATACGAGGGGTGTTCGGAAAGTTTTGCAAATGACGTAATTTCTCGGTAACCACCATACAGGCAGAACTTCTGATTGCAAAAATACATTAAGCTATATTATGCGAAGAGAAGTCTGCAAACAAGATGCATTTTTTAAAAAAGGACGCATTTTTAACTTCTTTGAAAGAGGTATACCCTAAAGGCACTGCAAAATTATACTTTAGTAGGCCGTTATTTATATATCAGCAGTCTTTGATATCTTTTTATCTTTGTTAGTTAAAGACAATGCCCAGACAATGTTGTTCTGTAAATATCGCGGAAATCAGTTTTAATTTGGCTTCCGTACATGGCAGTGGAATATGGATTATCCGTACTTTATGCTGTAGCAATTACTCCATTTCTTCTAAAATTTGATGATTTTGTAATGAAAACAAGTGTATTAGCATTCAAAATATTGTCGGCAAGAGCATTTACATGGGTCAATGAAAACCTGTCAACAAATTTAAATTAATGCCAAAAATGAAGCCTCTGCAAGCTTTCAAAAATGACGTTAACGTAAAATTCAATAACGTCATAAAAACTGCGCATTGCTTTGCAAGGAATAAATCGATAACAGTTGCCGCCCTTCTAACTTTTGTATGGATATTATAGGCAACGATGGACAAGCAAATGACAAAGATTTATTTGGTATTTACAAGGATATTTGACTTGAATGCCTAACACTGAAAAGATTTTACATATAAAATTAGCCCAGTGGTATGACTGGGACCTATTAAAATGCGCTGTAACTCAATAAGGAAAAGTGTCTTTGTATAGTGTTTGGTATCATTGTAAAGACAAAATGCATTGCTTTCAGTACATGCATAGCAGTTGTACCCAGCATGCTCCTAAACAAAGTCATGAGGCCATTTGCAAAACTTTTCGAACACCCCTCGTATATTTCAAGGCAAAAACGACTATCAACAATTCTCATCAAATTGACTCCTTATTATGTCATATAATTTCACCCCCCCCCCCAAACACACACACATACATCTCGGCATCTCCCAGTCCCACCAGTTATCCAGGGCCTCACCAATACGTGGTGGTCTGGATCAGGGCCTGTTAACACATGGCATCTGTACACTTGATGCTGACATCTGTTCACGTCCAGTAAGCTGCATCTCTGAAGTATGAGGCGGCGTGCACGTTTTTTTGTCTGAGGATACCTGAGATGTCCAGCCACAGCTTCATTTCTTAAGAAGATATTACCTCAAGACTGTTTGCATTCTCCAAATCAACACTGCCCTGCCCAAGCCTGAATTAGAAAGACAGAAATCTATGAGACTGATTATCTGGGGAGACTGATTATCTGGGGAGTGAAAAGTCTTCGGAGAAGCAGATAATAAGAGATATTGGAGAAGTTTTACTACTTTTCCATAAAACAAAACAAAAAAAAAAAAAAAAAAAAAAAAAAAAAAAGAAAAGAAACAAAAAAAGAGAAAGGAAAATAGCTCTGCTGAGCGGGGCAATATACACCCGTTGAGGCTTAAACTTGGAAAGAAAACACGAGATGACAGAACTTTGTCAGTAGCTTAAATCTTTAATATTAAGGCAGATACAAAACTACAAAACAAAGGAAGCTAATATGAAATTCCTAGACAAAAACTACAAAGGGGTATAATTCCATCAGAACTGAAAGTAAGGTTATAGTTCTTTTACTCGGCATATCGTCTGATATTTGTACAACCTTTCATAAAGAATTCTTAAACAGTTTTCAAGATATGGAGCAGGCATAAAGCTAATATGAAATTACTATATGAACAATGCAAATGTGCATAATTTCGTCAAAACTGAAAGTAGGGTTATGGTTCTTTTTCTTTGCACATTGTCTGATGATGCTTCACATTTGTATAAAGAAATGAAGAAATCTTATATGGTTTTTGAGATATGGAGCGGACATATACTGTTACCTTTTGAACTTTGACCTCTAAGTGTAATCTTGATCTTTGTCGGACATTGCTGAAATACGAGTTCTGCATGTTGCCTTGATAAGGTGAACATTTGACTCAAGTTTCAAAACAATCTTTCAAAGGGATGAGGAGATGCAGCGGACACGAATTTGATACAAAATTACAATACGAAAAATACAAAGGGGCATAATTTTGTTAAAAGTGAAAGTAGGGTTAGGGTTCTTTTTCTCTGCAGATTGTCTAATGATGGTTTATATTTATACAAACTTTCATGAAGACATCTTAAACGATCTTCGAGACATGGAGCGGACACGAAGCTTATAAGAAATTACTTTACAAAAAAATATAAAGGGACATAATTCCGTCAAAACTAATAGTAGGGTTATGTTTTTTTCTCTGCACATCGTCTGATAGTGCTTTATATTTATACAAACTTTCATGAAGAAATCTTAAACGGTTATTGAGATATGGAGCGGACACGAAGCTTATATGAAATTACTTTACGAAAAATATAAAGGGCCATAATTCCGTCAAAACTGAAATTTGGGTTAGGGTTCTTTTTCTCTGCACATCGTCTGATGGTGCTTTATATTTGTAAAAACTGTCATGAAGAAATCTTAAACGGTTTTGGAGAGGCACATCACCTCGATAAGGCAAACATTTGACATAAGTTTCAAAACAAGAAGTCCGCGGAACGCTTTGTTGCACCTGCCTTGCTCTTCCACACCAGCTGAGTTTATAATGAGATCAGATTTGATGAATTTTTGTATAAATGTTGGAGCAAATTGGACATACTAGCAAAGAAGGATGCAATTCTGGATTTAAAATTCCACAGTCAACAGAGTATGAAATAAAGGTTAAAAGTATAGATTAGTTAAACAATCTAAGAGCCCAGCTTAAGAAAACATTTTATACCATGTCTGATGATTGATAGTATGTTAGTGGTTTAGTTAGTGTGAAATATACTTAAAGGCCAGAGTACATGCCAATGCGGATGCCAGGTTGACATATAAATTTCTAAAGCCAACTGAACATGAAATACAGGTCAAGCAAACAAAACATAGCAGTGTCCCAGAAGGCCATTCTGCGTTTTGATGATTATACTGATTGTGTTTAAAAAGAAATGGACTTAAATGCTAGGGTCAACACAATGTTTAATGTAAAATTTTACAAAGTCAGCAACCCATCAAATTCAGGTCGAGGGTAAAAATAAGTGCAACTTCCCTTCATATCTTTTTAAGAAAAAACTTGATGCCAGGTTTGATTATTGTAGGTATCATACTTTAAGAGAAATAAACTTAAACAGTAGGGTCGGTGTAATTTTGATGTGAACTTTCACAAAGTCAGCAGAGCCTGAAATATAGGTCAAGGGTAGAAAAAAGTGCAACATGACTTAGGAACATGCTAAGAAGAACCTTAGTACCAGATTTGATCATTGTAAGTATCATTGTTTGAGAGAAATGGACTCAAACACTAGGGTTGATGTAATTTTGGACGTGAACTTTTACAAATTCAACAGAGCACGAAATTTAGGTCAAGGGTAGAAAAACGTGCTACATGTCTTGAGAACATTCTAAGAAGAAACTTTATACCAGGTTTGATGATTGTAGGTATCTTGTTGTGAGAGAAATGGACTAAAACGCTAGGCTCGATGTAATTGTGCACGGACGAACGGACTGGACAGAATGACTGAGAGACGGACGGAAAAGTGAACTCCTATATCGCACCTTGCTAAAGCAGGGGTGACAAAAATCTTTCAAGGGGTTAAGGAGATATGTAGCGGACACGAAAGGTTCACGGACAGACAGATGGGCAGATGAGAGGACGGACAGACGGAGGCCACGACATAATACGACCCGTCTTTGACGGGCGTATGAAAAGAACATAATAAAAATTCAATAAACTAGAAACGCTAATAAAGCCCCGGCTTTATGGAACTGTTGATGGCATTAATAAGTTAAAATAACCAGAAATAGCAATAACATCTATTATCTTGTTGCTCCTTCATTTTAATACGTTATTTGGAATTAAGCCTCTAATAGAGTCTTGATGACATGATGAGACATGTCTTGATTATCTGGGCAAAATTCAAATGCATGGCTGATTAAAACAAGGGCAACAACTCTGTGAAGCAAAATCATGGCTGATTAAAACAAGGGCAACAACTCTGTGAAGCAGGAAACTGGAGTAACCAATCTCTGCAAACATTCAGATCTTCTGATGATGCTTTATATTTGATCCAAAATTTCTGAAAATATCTTCAAAGGCTTTAAAGTTATAGAATGGACAAGATCCCCATACCGAAAATTACAAAGGGACATGATTGTGTTGAAACTGAAGGTGTAGTTATGGTTCTTGTTCTCTGCACATTGTCTAATAAAGTTTTTATTTGTACCAAGTTTTTGAAAATATCTTCGACAGTTTTACAGAAAATTGTGGAAGAGCATAATTCTGTAAAAATGTAGATGGCGTTATGATACTTATTCTTTGTGTATCATCTTAACTTTACATTTGTACAAAGTTTCATGAAAATATCTCCAACAGTTTAAGAGTTATGGAGCGGACACGACGTCCATACTAAAATTCTCAAAGGGGCATCATTCCGTAAAAGTGTAGGTGGAGTTACGGTTCTTGCTCTCTGCACATCATCCTACCATGCTTTATATTTGTACTAAGTTTCATTAAAATATCTGGAACGGTTTAAAAGTTATAAGCAGACATGTCTTCCATACTAAAATTTTCAAAGGGGCATAATTACTTAAACAAGACCTTGAGGACTACATGACCTTGACCTACCTGAAGAAAGCCTGATGCTCAACACAACATTTCCACAAATGTTTACATGCAACTTTTGTAGCTGATTCAAAGGCATATGTCTGCTCATCATTCTGAAGAAAATATAAATCAAATAATATATATGGCAAGCCATTTTACTATTTATTATGGAATGTAGATATCTCATTAATTATAACAGATATCTAATATATTATATAAGATATCTAATATACCAATTAAGATATCTAATATTGGCATATTAGATATCTAATATGTTATATAAGATATCTACTGTGCATAATAAATAGTAAAACGGTTTGCAATAAATATAGTACAAATACACTTAACTTCAGACATGAAGAATGTTTCACAATAGTTTTTGTCATTTCTCCGTGGAAACAAAATTTGTAATCCCTCATTAGAACTGTCACACTGAGGCAGTTAAAATGAGAGAATACAACTTATTTTATTATTGAGAAGCAAGATACTTCATCAAGTATACAGTCTGCTATGAATGAATATATTAAACAAGCCGAAAAATGCTATGTCTTGCCTCACAGCGCTTTGTCACAAAACAGAGCTTAACCAGAAAACAATGTGTCACTTCCCCTAGTCGAAGGCAAGAAATTGATACTTTTACATACATGTAGCAGTAAGCTTAAAGACATTTTAAAAGGTCTGATTTTTTTAACCAGCATGCTGAGAAAATAAACATGCTTCTCGATGTAGTAAATATTAAATATATCTTTGTTTCAAAGCACTATATAAAATCATAGATGCAACCACAAAACAGAAACAGCATTTTAACAGCACCATGTGAGAAGAATTTGGTTTTTGGTGGTATATTAATTTTGGCAAAACTGGTATTAAAGACGTATCAATTTTCAATACATTTATAATAGTTACACATATCTAACATTGTGAAACTTAAGAATATACATGTATCTAAATTTGTTTAAGTGCCAAAATTAAATTGTGCAGGTAAGCCATGCTCATATTCCACGGACATAGGCTGTCTTACAACAACCAATCAGATTGGTCAAGTTTTTTTTATTTCAGATTAACTAGAAATACCCATACGGAAAATACCATATTAATCCTATTGAATGTCCGGCGTTATTTAGAGACATAGTTGTAGAAAGTCAGCCACTGCCAAAATACCTCTAACAAACAGTACTGAGGTGAATGACTATACTTTCCGAGGAAGTAACTCTATTATTTCTGTCTCCCTTATAGGTAGAAATGGGGTCAACTCCTAAAGGAAAGAATGTGCTCCTCTAGGAGCGAATTCTTTCCTTTAAGAGTAGACCTCATTTCAAAGAGCTACCACGCCGAGAGAAGCAAACAGGAATTCTTGCATGTTCATATAACATTATCTTCGGAAAAGGAGCAGGGAGCGTGTAGAAGAGCAGGGGCATTTATCAGGATTAATATGGTACTCAGATTCATTATATGAACTCTAGGTCCGTGTTTATAAAACTTGAGTATAATCTCAAACTCAAAATAAAGCACACTGACTGACTGCTTCCGAGCACAAGCTCGGAAATATACAAGAAATATACAAGCTTTGATAACCTCTGGGCCTGATTTCATTGTGAGTGTGAGTCACATCATAGGAAAACCTGTATTGAGAGGTGCAGTATGAAAGACCAAACCAGACTGTGCACATGCACTGTCTTAGCATTCTGCAAAGTCCAACCAAGCATATATCAAGCTGGTTGAATGCTGAGGGGCAAACTGCAAAATCAGTATCAGGCTGGGCCAAGTTGTTCAAAGCATCGTTAGCCTAACAAGCTTGTTAAGAGGTCATCTCGTTAAGTGTTTTATGACTTTATTACCAAATACACTAATATTTTTGTTGAAAAGCTGTGAAAAGCTTCTCAATTTTTGTCATCAAAAAAAAAAATGGCGTATTTGAGATTTTAACGTTTGAAATTTTAAAGTCTCGTTAATTAACGACATCGTTAGTTTTAAACATTTGGGCCCTGGTCTGTAAATGTAAAGCGTGCAGATACCTTCATTTTTTAATAACAGACGTCATATCATGCACGAGATCTGTGGGGACCTTTTGCAAAGTGGCAGGGTTAGATATATGCAGAATTTGATTATTATCATTTTGATTTTGGAAAGAATCTAAATTTTGATACAGACTCGAGACACCAATTCAGATAAGAAATATAATTTTGAATGGGATGGGATGGGATGGGATGTAGGGATTGGTGGACATGGATTGATGGATGAACAAATTAGAGTAAAGAAAATAATCCAAGAAAACAAAACTCACAATTTCATCACTGACTTTGATGGTAAACACTTTGGCTTTAAAGTTGACTTTTGTTATTCTTGGCCTACAAAAAATGACATATTCATAGACATTTAACAGCCAAAGAATTTGAAATATCAGAATGTCTTGATTTTAGAAACACACAATTTGATTCATTTTCTCAAACACATATCTCTAAGTACCCTCTTATGTGAAAAAATACAGTTTGGACATATTTTCTAATTTTCTTTACATTTTAACTCCTCATATCTCAAACTACTGATATATCAAGGTTCTAGGACCAGAAAATTTACTTTTAGATATCAATACTTGAGATGAATTTTGACTTCAAGATATCGAGAGTATGCTATATTATTATCCTAATTTTTAACCCATTTCGTTCGGGGTACCCCTTTAGGGGTATCTGGCCAAACAGTTTGGATCTCAGATCAGGCCCCACAACACAAAGGTGGGCCAGATCTGAGATCCAAACTGTTTGTTGCTAAGACATCATTTCTGCCAGAGTTAGTGAGACCAATATTGTCAGAATTTTCTTGATTTTTGATGCAGACGACAATTTCAGCAGACGACAAAAATACCCAGAATGCAATCGGTTAAGAATAATTATTAAAATCTTAAACAAGGGGACCATTGCTCCTGTAGCTCACCTGAGTCATGGGCATGGAGGCAATGTTAGTCATGTGACGTGGACGTTTGAACAAATTTTCATTTCCTCAACCCCTGGAGGCTCTATAAGAAATCTGGTTTAAAAATTTGCCCAGTGGCTTTTGAGAAGATTGTTTGATATTGTCAAAAAGAGAGAGTTCTGAATCAAAAGTCAAAGAATGGCCTTGCCCTCTTGTACTCATAAACCTATATGTACTCATTAAGTCACTGTAGATACCAATTTTTAGGCTTAAATCTTCAAAACTCTCCGTGAATGTTCTTGCATTTCACAGATTTGACCTTGCCGTAAAATGGTCAAGGTCAACCCAAGGTCATAATTTGAAAAATCTTGATAGTACTCGAGTACCCAATGATACATACCACGTTTCAAGGCCATCGGTAAATTGATTCTGGAGAAAAGGATTTTTAAGTGTTTTTACCATACATGTGCATGGTGGCCATGTTGGTCATGTGACCCGGACCGTTTGAAGAATTTTCATTCCCTCAACCCCCGGAGGCTATATATGAAATTTGGTTACAATCGGCCCAGTGGTTTTTGAGGAGATTGTTTGAAATTGTCAAAATATGAGTGTTCTGGGTCAAAGGTCAAAGAATGACCTTGACCTCTTATACTCACAAAACTTCATGTACTCATTAAGATGACTGAAGATTAATAATCTTTATAGTATTCGAGTATCCAATACTACAAACCAAGTTTCAAGGCTATCGGTCTATCGGTGGTGGAGAAAAGGATTTTCAAAGGTTTTTACCATATATGTGCATGGCGGCCATGTTGGTCATGTGACCTAGACCGTTTGAACAAATTTTCATACCACCTTCCTCTGGAGGCCACATATGAAAGTTGATTACAATTGGCCAAGTGTTTTTTTGAGGAGATTGTTTGATATTGTCAAAATATGAGAGCTCTGGGTCAAAGGTCAAATAATGACCCTGACCTCTTGTACTCATTAATCTTCATGATTTTATTAAGATGACAGTAGATACCAATTTTTTAGGCTTAAATCTTCAAAAACTTTCCGTGAAATCTTATGTTCTAGCATTTTTTCCATATTTGACCTTGCCATAAAAAAGGTCAAGGTCAACCCAAGGTCATAATTTGAAAAATATTGATAGTACTTGAGTACCCAATGCTACATAATAGGTTTCAAAGCAATCTGTCAATTTGTTCTGGGGAAGAAGATTTTTAAAGATTTTTACCATATATGAGCGTGGCGGCCATGTTGGTCATGTGACCTGGACTGTATGAATAAATATTCATTCCCTCAACTCCAGGAGGCTCTATATAAAATTCGGTTTAAACTGGCCCAGTGGCTTTTGAGGAGATTGCTTGGAATTGTCAAAATATAAGAGTTCTGGGTCAAAGGTCAAAGAATGACCTTGACATTTGTCATAAATCTTCATGTACTCATTAAGACGACTGTAGATACCAATTTTAGCCCAAAGTTTTCAATAGTTTCCAAGATATCTTATGTTCAAGCATTTGGCCCTATTAAAGCACAATGAAGCAAATTTGATCTTACCGTAAAATAGGTCAAGGTCACCAGAAGGTCTTTGTTTGAACAGTCTTCGTTGTACTTGCATACCTGATGCTACATAGCTAGTTTCAAGGCCATCGGCCTATTGGTTCTGGAGAAATTAGATTTTTAAGATTTTAACTATATATGGGTGTGGCAGCCATGTTGGTCATGTGACCAGGACCATTTGAAAAACTTTGTGTTCCTAAGACTCCAGGAGGCTACATATGAAATTTGATGACAATCGACCCAGCGGTTTCAGAGGAGAAGTCGTTTGAAAATGTGGACGGATGGACGAACGGACGGACGACGGACGGACAGACGGACGACGACGGATGACAGAGCCTGCCTATACTATAAGCTGCCCCGGAGCCTCTGGCTCAGGTGATCTAAAAAAGTCCATTTCACTAGCCTGCTATGTTACAAAGAGTTGCTAGCTGAATGCAAACCATGCAGACACCTAGCTGATCTTAGCCTCAGCTATTCGCGCAGATGGATGGATGACTTGCAATTTTACCTTCTTTTCAACACTATTTAAGTCATATCAGGACGATGGGAACGTGATAATGAAAGGCTGTGTGCAATGGAACCTCGTTTACGGTAGGAAAGATTCTCGCCTCAAGCGGGATTCGAACCCGGTCCGCTAGATCAGTAGGCTAGCGCTTAACCCACTGAGCTACAGAGGGTCCTCTATTCGCTCAGATACTTCTGTAATTATACATACAGTAGTCTAACCAGATGCCATAAAGCAAAATTTTAATTTATCATGCATCTGCTGCAAATTTCACCAGATAACAGGGGTATGATAATACGATGTGATATCATGTCACTATAGAACTGCGCTTGCGCGAATGTTATCAGGTCATGCCTTAAGAAGCAATCACTCAAGACCATTGGCTGACATACTGACGTTGGTCGTGATAACAACTTTCGATTGGTTGAATGACGTCACCAACTTACGTCATAACGCATTCGCGACGTCAGCAAGTTCGAACAAAACTGCGTTTATTTGAGTCTCTTTAAATCTTAAAATCTTCTAATTGTGCATGAAACTATGTAAGTGTCTTTTGATATTAAGTTTATCAGGCTTGACCAGAAACACGTCGGACTGGCTCGGCAAGCCTCGCCATTCCTACGCTGTTTCAAGTCTCGCCCGATAAACTTGATATCAAAAGACACTAACATGGTATTCTCTAGGTAGCTACCGTTGACACAACTTTACATATTACACTAACTGAAGTTTAAATCATGTGCTGGGTCCGAGGTTATAAATATTGAGTATAATCTCAAACTCAAAATAAAGCACACTGATTGGCTGCTTCCGAGCATGATGTGCTTGGAAGAAGCCAATCAGTGTGCTTTATTTTGAGTTTGAGAATGCTCTCAAGTTTTATAACCTCCGGGTCTGACCATCAGTAAACTGCAAATATTTAAAGCATAATGTCATGAAAGTCTACTAACTTCTTAAAATAGCCCTGTTGAAAATGAGTATCATAATGGTTTTATTGTTATTTTTGTCTCAGAAACTCTTTTTTTCTCAGGGCCCCCACCTATCGGGGCCTGCTAAATAGATGGCCTGCCTGGTGCCTCTGTAGCAGAGCTGCAAGTAGCTGTAGCAGGACCTGGGTGTCATTTTTCAGCCTCAGATTTCAAACTCATATAGGTTTATGTGTAGGGAGTTACTGTTTGGAAAAACATTGATATTGCTTCTTGTAAAAATGTTATGTTTTTACAAGTTTTTATCAATTACTACTAGTTTATATGTATATACACTTTAGTCACAGAATTCTAGTATAGCACTTTCATATTCATGTCATTAAATATGTGTATCTGTATTGCTACACCAACTGGAGAATCTATTGGCTCATGTATATACTTTTATGTATATGTTGCCATGAAATTGTGAATAAATAAATTTATCTCAGGTCGGGTAAAAGTCCTATAAATCTGGAGGAAACGTTTTGACATTACCGAAATATTGTTAACTGGGACGTTAAACCATAATTCAACATCATTCATTCTATTCGGGAAGGTGTTTAACCAAACACACATGATATGGTTAAAGTTTATTATTTCTAGCCACGAAACGACACAAACAACAAAGTGGCATGTGCGCCCAGTGAAGACTCAGACCAGCCTTGGCATCCACCCAGTCTGATCAGTATTTGCTGAGCACTTAAAGGGAAGCTTAGGTTCTAAGCTAGCTCTATGCAGGCAGCAAAGACTCTGATCAGACTGGTTAGACCTGCTGATTTTGTCGTGTCATAGCTCAATTATTGTCAAACACTTCCCGAATCTGAAGCTCGGTGTCTTTTTCACCAATACCAAACTTCATCTCAGTTATGTACTCACCAGAGATAGTTGCCAGTCTTTGTTTTATTTTTGTAAACAACAATGCCTGTCGGAGTGAGACCAATAAAATGTTCTGTATTTTCTTCTCCCTGTAAAAAAACAATATTATATTTACAGTAAATTTCTCACTCAATGGACAAGAATTTCCCTTTCTGAAGCTGTCTAAGATTTTTCTATCTCAGCCTGCTATCTCAGCCTAGGTTCTGAAAGCTATCCCAAAATGTCAATCATGGCTCAATACAGCCCTAATCTTGTCAATTTCAACAGTTTCACTTGTTATCTGTCATGTAAGTTGCATGCAAAATATGAAATTGACACTCAGTGATGTACAATAAATGTCACTGTAGATTTCTGATTAGCTGTCAGTCATGAAAAATGCATGCTCAAGGCGAAATTAACACACATGTCATACTATTATTAGCAAATTAGCTTGAAGTTTATAGGAATATCCTAAAAATGAAGAATATTTTGTTTTCTGAAATATAATGGGTGAGAAAAATAATCAATGATGGGGTTGAGGCATCGACAGGGAAATCTCGGGCTCTTTTTCAGATTATTTAAGTCTTATGCTCGGCAAGCCTCGCACAAGACTAAATAATCTGAAAACGAACTTGAGATTTCCTTGTCGAGGTCTCAATCCAATCATTGATTCTGTTAATCCTGACACAGTATGCTTTTCTATATGGTTTTTACAGCTTCAAATTTTGACAAACCGTTTGTCATGTCAGAGTCCATGTAAGCTCACAAAAATGTTCTGTAATCAGTAGTGAAAAAACAGAAACTTGGGCTACTAAAAACGTCATTTCTCTACAAACTGATAGAAGAAAGATATCAACAAGCTCTAATGCAATGTGGTATATAATGCAATATTTACATGATCACTGCAAAGCTTTCTGCAAACCCGATTAAGTGATGCGGGAGACAATGTTGTTTACAAGTCGATAATAATTACATTGAGACACGTCGTTTTGAATGACAGCTCATCTCACTAACTAGCACGTGGAATCAACAACATGCGATGTACTTGAAATGCTAGTAAACATTGAGTGGCAGCTCGCTACATGTACGCCTACTTGCACGTGAAATCTACAGCAGGAGGTGGAATTTACTGGTAGGCAGAGACAATGTGGCTGTTTCAATCTATTGCAAAATTCGGCCGGTAATGTTTTTAAAACGATTCTTATAATTATTTTAACATTATTTTTAAACGTTTCCTGAAGTATAAACTACATCGGGTCACGAGCAAAGTTTACGTTAACCCATTCCGGGTTCACTTAAGTAGCTCGTGATCCGATGTAGTTTATACTTCAGTAAACGTTTAAAAGATAACATTCATTCCTTAAATATCTGACTGATAGTATCAAATAATTGTGATAGTGATAACTTGTGTTTGCATTCTGGAATGTAGGCTGTAGGCTAAAACCAGCTGGTAGCTGTGCAGCACTGGTTCATAACTGAACATTCAGTCTCTGTCAGTATTGAAAGTCATTTATTTAACACTGCCTAATTTTAATTGTATGCATATTAAAAGGAAATCATAGAATCATAATCCAACACTTACGAGGACCGGGTGAAGATCTACACCGTACATATCCATCCCATTTACTTTGTCTAAAAATTTCAACTCAGCAGTTGGTGGTGTAGTTCCTCTGTGAAAAGATTAAACATTTTTTATTATTAATAACACACAATTTCATTAACTGATTTAATGTCACGTGATTTAGCCATACAGACCCATTTGTCAATTTTACTTTTCATCCTGACATCAGTAGTATTTTCTTGACCAAAAGCATAGTATTCTTACATAATATCTCATTTTAGGTTTGACTTTGCCCAGAGCTCTAGATAAGAGGGGTATTTGATGATAATTGAGGGATAATTTTCTTTATTTCTCATTTAAACCATATGTTGTGACCCCTCATCTGAACCGTCTCGTCGAGACAGTTCAGATGAGGGGTCACAGCATATGTTTTTATACAGAATTATAAAAAAATATCCCTAATTATCACCAAATACACCAAATATATGATATCATAACAATTACAGACCTGTATTTCGGATCATTATCTGTAACAATCTCAAAGACCAATACACACACAGAGTTTGAAGAAAATTAGTCAATAATTACTCTATTATCAACTGGAAACCAAGTACCCACAGATGGACAAACATACTGAAGATAGAGAGTATAACATGATACCCCTCTTTCACCCCCACTATCAAGCAGGCGCCAGGGGCAATCTGATATGGTTCTACTCTGTTTTCTCATGTACAGCTGTCACAATATTTCTGGTATATACAACAGGGTCCGAGGTTATAAAACTTGAGTTTAATCTCAAACTCAAAATAAAGCACACTGATTGGCTACTTCCGAGCATGTGCTCGGAAGCAGCCAATCGGTGTGTTTTATTTTGAGTTTGAGAACGTACTCAAGTTTTAAAACCTCCGGGCCAGGAGTAGCTGCCTCTCAAATACTACCTAACATGAAATTAAAGTACCAAAGGGGAAGGGTGGGGGACAAATATCCTTGACAAACCTTAGTCTTCTGTGAAAGGCAGCTATTTGGTCCTCTAGCTCTTTTGTTTGATTTGACACAAACTGGAATTCTGAGATATATCCAGGCAGCTGAGAATCAAAGTCACCAATCTCGGCTGAAATATAACACAAACTAGAAAGTGTGGTTGTAAAACACTATGCCCCCAACCATATGCTTGCCACTAAAGGTGTCAAACTTTAGATGCTTAAGCCTGAAAAGGGGCACATTTCTGTCACTTTTTATTGTAACTCCTACCAAGTTAATCAGATAAGCCACACACTGATTCCCAGCTGCATGCTAAATAACAGTTCTCTAGATACATACCTAACATTCTTGTTTAAGGTAAATGCCTAAGTCTGAGTCTAAAAGCAAAAGGGGTGGTCGGGTTGGGCAGTGGTGTACAGTAGCTGCAAAGTACTGACTATCATAGGAATAACTCTTTAATTATTGAATGCAGAGTCATCTAGCCTTTACCTAAATATTTTACATATCAAGAACAGCCAATATACCAAAAAATAGCTTCCTATGTCAAGCGGTTCAGAAGTTGGGAAAATGCCCAATTCAAACAAGAGCATCACTAGGTCATTTTTGACGGAATTTGCCAAAAAGTTAATCAATTCTTGCATATCTCACCATCAACCTGTATATGAAATATCACCATCCTTTCTCAATAACGTTTTGAGATACGCTGGTAACAAGATGTATTTGCAACAGGGGAGGTAATTCTAAAAGGACAAGTTTCACGTAGCTAAAAAAGATATGGGTCTGCTTATTTTTCATAATCTCTTCATATACTAACTTTCAAAACCCTACTCCCAGTGGTTCTTGAGTCACATAGCTGCGTTAGTACTGTCTATCAGGGGGAAAACTTTGTAATCACTTAACCCAAGGTTACCTAACATTTGTCAAAATACATCAAGAAATACTGATTTACCAAAAGTTAGGTTCCTAGGTCAAGCGATTCAAGCTCCAAGCAGTATGCCGAATATGAGCACCTTAGCTCAAACGGTATTCCCAGGATATTGGATTTGAATTCTCAATATGGTACAGCTTGGACCAAACACTTTTTATAAAAAAATTGGAGACGAAAATTTTGTTGTCTGCTTTTTGGCACTTTGAGGGTTAAGAAACCATGAGACTAGTGTATTTACTTACACTGAACAGCAAAGGCAAATAGTTTAGCCGCCTCTTCAAACAAGACTGAAAAACAGCCATAGGGTATATCTTTTGAAAACAGTTGAATTTGCAAACAGTGTAGATCCAGATGAGGTGGCTCATTATGAGCCACCTCATCTTGATCTACCCTGGTTGCCCTGTAGTCATGAAATTCTCAATATGGTACAGCTTGGACAAAACATTTTTTTGAAATTTTGGTGACGTGAATTTTGTCGTCTGCTTTTTTGGCACTTTGAGGGTGAAGAAACCATGAGACTGATGTATTTTCCGTAAAAAATCTAAATATTGGGACGCTTAAAATAATTACCATAATTGTCTTAAAAGTCGACCAGTTTGGTTATACAGTGCAGTTATGTGCCCAAAAATGCAAATGGGATGGCAAATAGTGTAAACCCTGATTAAACTGCTCCTTCAGGAGCAGTCTGAGCTGGGTTTGCACTATTTGCTCAGGCCTAACATAACCAACATCCCAGACATTTTTTACGGTACTTACACTGAACAGCAAGGGCAAATAACTCTGCTGCCTCTTCAAACGACACTGGAAGACGGCCATGGAGTATATCTTTTTTCATTTGCAAGAAAAACAGATATCTGAAGAAAAGAAAAATAAGAAAAGCAGTTTGATAAAAACAAAAACAAATTCAAAATGACACAAAATGGCCCTTTTTGTGCTGATAAACCAAACCTATATCACTTACATCACTCAAAAAGACACAAGTGTACAGTATTTCGTTAAATAAACGCATCGAGGCTATTGCAATTCAAAAGTTCCTTAAATGGCATTATCATATGACGTCGTTGTTATTCAGTGGATAACGTCGTGTCATAAAAATCGAATGACCACACGTGTAATAACACTTTGGTGCGTACACGTAACGTCATTTACAACATCCATGTCAACAATGCTTTTCTTGTTGAAATAATGTTCAATTTGGAAGCGTTAGAATCCTGTTTTAAAGGGTCATATGATAAACAGAATCTTACACTTGTGGTCATTTCATATGGAATTTATGAAACTCGCCGAAGGCTCGTTTCATAAATTTCATATGAAATGACCACTCTATTACTTGAGCCAAAATCTGGGCAATACATAACAAATTTTATTCTGATGCCAGTTTTGCTGAATTCACAGAAAAAGTGAAGGGGGGGGGGGGGCATTTATTTTAGAGAGGGAGTTCTTATAAGAGGAAATACTGTATCTTAAAATTTAGATAATGTTTTCTTTTTTCACCATAAAAACATAGGTTGTGACTTTATAGAACCATTCCACAAGGAGACAGTACCTAATTGGTTAGAAGATCAGATTTTTCTCCCACTGTTAAAAAGCAGGGTGATGTAAAAAAATAATGGATATCGAATAATTGATATAAGATATGCAGAATGAAATCTGTTTATTCAAAAATCATGTACATACAGTAATAGGGCACCCCATATATTTCAAGGCCAGAAAGAGCAATACCATCACAGGGCTGGTAATACATTTAAGAAATGAATGTTATTTTTTTAACGTTTACTGAAGTATAAACTACATCGGGTCACGAGCAAAGTAAGTGAACCCCGAAGGGGTTTACGTAAACTTTGCTCGTGACCCGATGTAGTTTATACTTCAGTAAACGTTCAAAAAAATAACATTCATTCCTTATATTTATATTATTAAACGATGTTTTTGATCAATAAAAAATAAACAAAAATAAGAAATACATATAATATGAATCGTTTTAAAAACATTACCAGCCGAATTTTGCAATAGTTTGGAACAGTCGCATTGTCACTGCCTACCAGTAAATTCCACCTCCTGTTGTAGATTGCACGTGCAAGTAGGCGTAGCGAGCTGTCACTCAATGTTTACTAGCCATTCAAGTACATGGCATGTTGTAGATTTCACGTGCTAGTTAGTGGGATGAGCTGTCACTCTGAAGCGCGTGACACAATGTAATTATTGACTTGTAAAAACATGGACTCCTGCATCACTTAATTGGGTTTACAGAGAGCTTTGCAGTGATAATGTAAATATTAAGACATAACTGAGCCCGACACGACAAAACCAACAAAGGCGTTGTGCGCCCAGCGCAGACTCAGATCAGCCTGGGCATCCGCCCAGTCTGATCAGAGGCTTCGCTGTCCGCATGGAGGTAGCCTAGACTCTAAGCTACCCTTTCAGCGCACAGCAAAGAGTCTGATCAGACTAGGCAGATGCCCAGGCTGGTCTGAGTATGCGCTAGGCCCATAACCACTTTGTTGGTTTTCTTGTGTCGCGGCTCAATTATAAAATACATTTTTATTTAAGGAATGAATGTTATTTTTTATCGTTTACTGAAGTATAAACTACATCGGGTCACGAGCAAAGTAAGTGAACCCCGAAGGGGTTTACGTAAACTTTGCTCGTGACCCGATGTAGTTTATACTTCAGTAAACGTTTAAAAAATAACATTCATTCCTTATATTTATATTATTAAACGATGCTTTTGATCAATAAAAAGGTAAACAAAAATAAGAAATACATACATAAGAATCGTTTTAAAAACATTACCGGTCGAATTTTGCAATAGTTTGGAACAGCCGCATTGTCACTGCCTACCAGTAAATTCCACCTCCTGCTGTAGATTTCGCGTGCAAGTAGGCGTAGCGAGCTGTCACTCAATGTTTACTAGCCATTCAAGTACATGGCATGTTGTAGATTTCACGTGCTAGTTAGTGAGATGAGCTGTCACTTTAAAGCGCGTGACACAATGTAATTATTGACTTGTAAACAAAATTGACTCCCGCATCACTTAATTGGGTTAACAGAGAGCTCTGCACTGAAAATGTAAATATTTATTAATACCTCCTTTTAGCTGATTTGCATCTCGGTCAGGCAACAGATTTTTCATTTTTCATCTTTATACTGCTAATAATCATATGTAATGAATGGGTACTCTTTCAGGGGAGGCAAGGCTTCCATTTTCATTGTTACCTCTTTTCTCAAAGAGGTCATCTATTAAAAGAAAGAATTTGCTTCCCTTGGAGCAAATTCCTTCCTTTAAGCGCAGATCCCTTTTCAGAAGAGGTTCTTCACTGATGAAAGCAAACAGAAAATAGCTCTATTAAAAAAAGAATTTGCTCCCCTTGGACGACACAATTTACGTCTGTAGGAATTCCAAATAATGTTTTGTCCAAGCCATATCATATTGAGAATTTAAAGACTATAGGGCAAACAGTGTAGATCCACATGAGGTGGCTCATTATGAGCCACCTCATCTGGATCTACACTGTTTGCAATTTCAACAATTTTTCATTTTTGGCGCTTTTAGGGTTAAAGTTGTTACCTATTCAGCAGTACCTTAAAAACCCTTAACATGGAACACAAACACAGACTGGTCCTACTGATCTGGCTCTATACTATTTGTTGGAGCACTGCTGTCACAATATTTAGGGTTATTTAAAAAGTATTTTTCCTTATCCATAAACACATGTTGTTAGAGGGCGGATCGCGAAATGTTAATTCACGACGGCGAAGCTAGAATGAACTAATTTTCGCGACGGCGAAGCTAGAGTGAATTAATTTTCACAACTGCGAAGCTAGAATGAATTAATTTTCACAAGCGCGAAGCTTGTATGAATTAATTTTCACAACCGCGAAGCTAGAATGAATTAATTTTCATATCTGCCCAACAATACATGTTAGTCGGTGATAATTTACTGGCGAGGAAAAGTTATTTCGATTCTAACATTATATAGGATGAAAATGCAAAGATATTGCGATGTTTTCTTCCGGACTTTTTTGAGGCTGATGTCACCAGAAGCTAAATGTTTACATCTGACATCATCAAGGCTCTAAAATGCACAACAAGTGTTAGCGACGTGATTTATCACAATGTTTCACATAGTGCTGCTTCCCATACGTTTGATGGGAAAAACGTTAACGTCATGTTAGAACTAGGGGATAACTGTACTGAGGAGGTAAATCGTCGGTTTTATGGTCGGAAATTTCGTTTTACGGCGACGCGCACTTTTTCACGTTTTCACCCTTCAAAGTGTACTACTTTGCACATCGCAAGTGCTTTCATAAAACCAGACTTTAGCCAATTAGAATTGGCGTTTTATAATGACGTCGGGTTTGCAAAAGTATATCGCAGGATATACTGTCGCAAATTTTTGACGTCTTTTTGACGTCGCGTTACATTCGTAAGTGCATTAGAATATGGAATGATCTACAATTATGGAGAAAATCAAAGGGAGCTAACCTTGTTATTTCTTCCTTGAGTTTGCATGGATCAGCAGCATAGAACTTCACTCCGAAATAAAATGTGTATGGAATTTGGCTACCTGCAAATGCAAATATTTGTAAACTTTGTAAACTACGTTACCTTTAAAGCACCAAAAAAAGCAGCTGACAAAATTTACGTTTTCAAAATTTCAGAAAATGTTTCGTCCATGTTATAGATGATGAAGATTCAAAGATTACAGGGAAATGGTGTATATCCAGATGAGGTGGCTCATAATGAGCCACCTCATCTGGAGCTACGCTGATAGCAAAATCAATTATTTTCGTTTCTGGGGCATTTTAGGTGCTGAATGTATCAATAAAACTAATGTAAAAAAGCTATCTGTGGCTACAAACAGGGACGTAACTAGGGGTAATTACATCTTATGCCTCATTCACATGCGCAGATTTGCTCACGTAAGTATTTTTTGCATATATGCAAATTTTACTCACGTAAGTAAATTCGTTATGTGAACGCAAATACATACGTAAGCAAATTTGCTTACATGAGTAGGTTATTCAAATCCAGAGCATTATCCAGGTAACTTTTACTCTGACACGTGAGCAAATTTACTTATATGCAAATATACTTACGTAAGTAAATCTGCGCATGAGAATGGGACATAAGACACAATTGTGTTTTACACTTACAACCCTAGAGAGCAAGAATAAGAGTTCAGCCCAAAAGATATTTCATGTACACGTATTTGCGCCTGTTTTCAGTTACTGTTGGAATCTTGTACAATTTTTCAACATTTCAGCATCATCAAATATGCAGGTGCGTGTTGAAATTTTGTCAAGTTACGCCCTTGTCCACAGTTGACCAAAAGCTACCAATGCCACCACTGGAAGATAAAGATAGAAGTTAGGATGCACCCAGATTTTTTAAAGGTTTCGGTGAGAACTAAATCAATGCACAAGAGGACCTATTTTCCAACTCTGGATTGTTAGCACTGAAAGATGCAAAAAGAGGATATTATTACCTTTGAGCTGTGACGACAGTGATTTCAGATTATCTAACCAATGCTGAAACAGAAAAAATATTGAAATTATTAATTACATACTGGACAACCCAGTGCTCAGCCAAAAGGGCGATTTGGGAGAAAAAGTCTCCCTAAGCTGGCTGACTTCTCCCTATTTTGAGCTGAGCGAAAAGTGAATATGTATAGAACATATAGGGAAAACCAAAATTTGGACCAAAACTTCTCCCTAAAGTCTTGAAAATGTCGCAAAACTTCTATCTGCCTGAAAGTGTTAGGCTGACCCCTGCTACAAAGTCACAATCGTAATAAGAGCCAGAGGCGACTATAATTATTGTAAGTTTAAATTAGTCTTTTAGATATTAAAACAGGAACCCAATGCCTTACACCGTGCCGAAATAAACAACAACACAGCCTGAAATGAAAATGCTTGTAGCAGAATTTGTTAAAAGTGTAGATCCAGATGAGGTGGCTCATACTGAACCACCTCATCTGGACCTATACTCTTTGCCCTCTGATCTTTGAAATCTCAATATCATACAGTTTAGACATAACAATATTTTTTTTGAATTTTGCTGACATAAATTATATGCCTGCTTTTTTTTAGCGCTTTAAGGGTTAAAGAACCAGAGAAGCTTACAGTTCAGCAAATTATTCTGTATCTTGCAGTATCCCAATTTACAATGTAAATCATTTGATTTTGGGAAGTCTTTTTTACATTTTTGGAATTGTTGGCTTCAAGTCATTATTTACACAAATATTAGCATGATGCTCCAATGTGCACGCCTGTAAGTGAAAATAAAACCCTGTTGAATATTAAAGCAGTACTCCTGCTCAAAATGACCCATTCCATTTATCATTTAAAATGATTGTTGCCTTTTAGAAAGCTTAAACACATAACACATTTAGGCAGATGGAAGCATTTTCAATTACATGTAGTGTGAAATCTGGGTTGAGTAACATAGACACTGTACATGCTCCTCTGTGTATTGATTTTTTTCGGGTCACTAAAAATAAAACAGGCTAACACTAACACCATTCCTGCTTGTAAATGAGTCCTGAGGTGAATGGAAACCAGAGTTATAATGGCATTACTTGCATAAAAACACTCTATACAAAGATTTTGAGAGTATGAAATTTGGGCAGGATTACTGCTTTAAGTCATTAACAATACTTTGTTTGGCCTTGAGCCCATGTGGGCAATGATAAACAAGAACTGGCGGAATTCAGTGTCTTGTCTGTCAGCACTTCGTTATAAAACAGGAGCTGAACACGAATTCTAATGCACTAACGAATGTATCACGACGCCTGATTGGATAACGTCAAACATTTGCGACAGTATATCTTGTTGTATACTGTCGCAAATCCCGACGTCATTATGAAACCTCGCTTCTCACTGGTTATGCGCTGCTGAAAACGCTCACAGTGGGTGTAAAGCAGCAGACTTTGAAATCTAAAAATATGATAAAGTGCATTAGAATGGGGATAACTGTACCAAAATTGTCATTTGGGGAGGCCAGAGGCTTATGAATTACTAAGCCTCTGGGGAGGCTAATCGTCGGTTTTCTGATCGCGAAGCATTTTACGGCTCCGCTAGCGCGTCGCCGTAAAACGAAATTTTCGGTCATAAAACCGACGATTGACCTCGGAGACCCCAAATGACAATTTTGAGTACAGTTATCCCCTAAATCTCCACCAAACTTTGCAGCACTGAAGCTACCAGAAAATTAAAATCAATGTCCTGCTTCCGCTTACCACAGGTGAAACAATGTACATTCCGAAAAACATTGTTTTACTTTCATTAAAAAATTCTACTGTGCGTATATTAAGAATTCTTTTCCTGCTTAATAGGTCAACAGATCTCTGAACGAAATTCAGAATTTTTTAAATTGAAAGCAGTTGAAAGCTTGCGCCGTGGTCGAGTGGTTAGAGTGACTCAGTTATGGTGCAGAAAGTCGCCGGAAGGTCGTGAGTTCGCGGCTCATCGTCGCCATCCGACGACTGGAAAACTCTCTCTGTCAACCAAGCAGTAAATTGGTACAATTTTCGAATCAGGGAAGGAAAAGACAGCGAAAGGAGAGAGATAGGCTCCGCCTTTCATCAGCTGTGCCCAAGACACAGTGGGTCTCTAACCCCCGCTGCCCCTACGGCTATTAGGCTATGGGAGAGCTTTACCTTATTTTTTACATATCCATGCTTGAAAGATGAGAACAACTTACAGTTTGTCCCGTGCTGTCTAGGTACCGAACACTGAAGTAATCTTTCTCGAACAAATTCAGATGTTCAAACACCTTGTCCAAGATATACTGCCCTTGAAAACTGCCCTGAAATATAACGAAGAAAAATATGCAATATTTTACATGAAGTTAGCAAAAGAATCCCAGCTTGCTTCCTTTTCATGCCTTCAGCACCTGAGCTTCAGACCTCCATTTCGCATTATAAGATCAGTCTGGGCATCTGCCCAGTCTAATCAGAGTCTTCTCTGTCAACATGGAGCTAGATGCCCAGCTAATTTGAGTCTTTGCTGGGCAGACATGCCATTTTGATGGTTTTGTAGTGTACCAGCTCAAAAGTGTCTCTTAGATGTAACGCAAAACCTGCAGATGAGAATTTCTTAGTGTGAGATTTAGGTTCTCATGTTGTCACCGTGATAATCTGGGGCCAATTCCAATGGTCAGTTCGACTCAACAAAACCAACAAAGTTGGTTTAAACATATTTATTTCTCTTTTTTCATAACATATATATATTACAACATACAAAATGTACTAGGATTGGAACGAAAGCAACTTGCTTATAACAAAGTTGCATGTGTGCCCAGGAAAGACTCAGATCAGCCTAGGCATCCATAAGGAAGAATTCTCGTTATAGTTACGGGATTTTCCGATAATCTCCATGAGGGCCGGAGATAAGCGGTTACCTGTATGCGGTTCTCAGATTAATAGGGAAATGTATAGAAGCTCATAAATAAATTAAATTTTCTTATTTAATATATTTTCCGACATTAAATTATAACGTCTAGCACAAAAGAGCATTTCAAGCACTTTAATCTGGTAAAAAAAACACAGAAATGCGTCTATAAACCATACGGTTCTTAACACAATTTATTCAAATTACGCGAATCTTCGTTTTTGGACCTAAATAACACATATAAGCTAACATTTGCGAATCTATTATAACGTACATGTATGAGCTAAAAGCTGTTATTCCACTGATTACAATGATGTATTTTGTACATACATAGCTAATTGGGAAATTTCTTCCCTGAACGCCTAATTTTGTAAACTATTCGAAGCTTGGTCGAAAATTTTCTAAGTTCTCTCTATTAACCATTAAGACACTGGAAAGGGAAGCAATCTCATTTATGGCCAAGGGCTAAAATTTACAGGTAGTATAGAGTTATCGATTTGACACCGTAACGAGTTTTCTGCCAGGTGCGCCCAGTCTGATCAGAGTCGTATCTGTCAACATAGAGCTAGCGTAGACCCTTTGCTACCATTTAAACACAAAGCAACGAGTTTGATCAAACAGAGTTGATGCCCAGCTGATTTGAGTCTTCGCAGGGCAGACATTTCACTTTGATGGTTTTGTTTGTGTCTCTTGGATTACTCAAAACCTGCAGTTGAAAATTTGATAAAACCTAACGAAAAGTAAAGCATAGTGCCAAAGTGTGTGAGATTTAGGTACTCATGTTGTCACGGTGACAATCTGGGGCCAATTCCAAAGGTCAGTTCGACTCAACAAAACCAACAAAGTGGCATGTGTGCCTAGGGAAGACTCAGATCAGCCTGGGCATCCGCCCAGTCGGATCAGAGTCTTCTCTGTCAACATGGAGCTAGCTTAGACCCTTTGCTACCGTTTAAACACAAAGCAACGAGTTTGATCAAACAGAGTAGATACCCAGCTGATTTGAGTCTTCGCTGGGCAGACATTTCACTTTGATGGTTTTGTTTGTGTCTCTTGGATTACTCAAAACCTGCAGTTGAAAATTTGATAAAACCTAACGAAAAGTAAAGCATAGTGCCAAAGTGGGTGAGATTTAGGTACTCATGTTGTCACGGTGACAATCTGGGGCCAATTCCAAAGGTCAGTTCTTATGGGCATTCTTTGGGATTTGTTGCACAGTATAACATTACATAATTATCTTGTTTTTTATTCATACCAAAGTATTTTTTTCAGTGTGACACAGATATCACTACGTCTGCTTATGTAAGTGCTACAGAGGGCTTTGTAGCAAACAGATAAGCTCGACACTTTAATGCAAAAAAAAACAAAAAACTGATCCAGGGGGGTGAGGGGGGGGGGGAGGCTTTGGGGCTTGAGCCCCGCCTAGCTAGATATTTGTTGTGGCATCTCATTAGAATCGCCTCGGCGAGGCGATTCTAATGAGATATCTCAACATATATTTCAAGGCAAAAAGACATGGGCAAAAATTCTCATCAAATTGATCCCTCATTATGTCATACATTTTCAATCCCCACTCCCCCAAATTTCCCCTTAAAATATATGTTGTGACGTCTCATTAGAATTGCCCCCCCCCCCCACCACCATCCCCTCATACACACATACATCTCGGAACCTCCAGCCCCTACAGTCATCGCCGGGCCGGGTAGCGCAATCGGTAGGGCACCTGACTCGTAAGTCAGAGGTCCTGGGTTCGAATCCCGGTCTGGCCACATACTTTCGTTTCTCCTTCCGCTGATTCAAGAAGGGCAGTTGTCAGTTACTGGCGAAAGTATGTGCACTTAGTACTGGTTAACCGCTTAGGAGGTCTAAGCCTGCCCAGGAATAGTGTGGTTAGGTTAACTGACCGTCCCGACATGACCTTAGTTGTTTACCGTGGACGTTAAGCATCAAATCAACCAACCAACCAACCCTACAGTCATCCAGAGCCCCACAAGTACTTGGTGGTCTGGATCCGGGCTTGAAAGCGCTTCATAGTGCTACATCTCCTTCCTGGGGCTGCCTCTCACAAAACGCATTTTGTTGCACAGCGTTGCATAGACAAAGTGCTCTGTCGCGCTTTTTGTTTACATTATGTTGTAAGCGATGCAAAATTCACTATGCAACTCAGTGCTACAGAAAAGCACTTTTTGAAAGTACTACCGTGCCTGGTTGCCGGAGCCCTCCAATGCTATACCGACGGTATTAAAAAAAAGGTATTTACTACTGACCGATTTCCAGAAATTATGATAATTACATTGATTAGACTTAAAACCTTAACTGATAATTACTGTTAACGTTACAAGCTGCAATTATCTCACCTTCGCGGTGAAACACAGGTACTGAGGAAGTCCTTGCCTTTGATCTGTTCTGTGCCTTATAAAATGAGCTGCCGATTATGATATTACACTTGTCTTTCAAAACGTGTACGTCATTGATTTGCGTAGAGTACACAGAATTTAGAAAATAAAGATTTTAATAGCAAAGCTGCACTTAAACTCAATGGTAATTAATCAGTGCTTCAGAAAAGAAGGATAAGCCATCATTCAATGAAACTTTTCCATTTTCCTCCATAAAACCCTATGTTGTGACTCCTCATTAGAACTGTCTCGGTGACACGGTTTTTATGAGGGTCACAGTATATGTTGGATGCATAGAAATATCAGAACGCACCAAAACACCGGAACACACAGGAATTTACCGGCAAGCACTATGAACATGGGTTTTCCCTTAAATTTGTGTGTGGCCTTAGGACACAGTTATTATTAAGGCAGTGTCTAGGGGTCCGGTACCGGATCTCTAGCCCCTACGGCTAGGGGTCCGGAACCGGACCTCTAGCGTTATGGGCTAGAGGTCCGGTACCGGGTCTCTAGCTATTTCTAACGTGGAGGCTAGGGATCCGGTAGTATGTTATTGATTGGTTTAAATAGATTTGTAAAGGGAATCTACTTTAGTCTAGTAAACCCGGTTAGAACGCACAATGATTGTGTAAAATAGACGAATAAAATTTTATTCTTATTTTTCTCTCCTTTTCAATTATAATCAATATAAATTAAACTGTTTGCAGTGTTTGAGTTTTTCATCGATGCATGAAAATGATAATTGCATTGATTAGTTTTATCAAAGTATATGCTTCATCTAGTCGCGGATGTCCGAATAACAAATACTGCGTTAACGAGGTCGATTATTCTATTCTACTCTATCCCATAACCTTACTAGGTCGTTGGGGGCACCACAGATGACTTCAAAACAATCCCTTTCCACCTTGTCCTGTCTTCAGCTGCCCTAGTTGAGCTAGCAAAATCCATTCCTGTCCACTCCTTGATATTGTCTTCCCACCTCTTCTTCTGTCTACCTCTTCTTCTTTTTCCTTTCACTGTGCCCTGCAGAATTGTCTTTGCTAAACCAGAAGACATTGAGACGTGGCCAAACCACCTTAGTTTCCGTTTCTTGACCAGCGTAAGGAGTTCATCATATTCTCCAATATTGGAGGTTGATTCATGTTTTCATAACTCTACAAAACTAGCCAGTGGAATGAGCCCTTTTGTCTGAGATGCTCATTAGTCGCCGAAAAACAGATCAAAGGGATATATTATCTTTAAGTCTTTTATAATAGATAATGCAAAGCAAAAATAATTATGTTATTACTCATTCACCGTACAATTTTGTCCATTTCAAACAAGATTCGGGTCATATGGCCAGAATGGCTCATAATATTCACATCGGACAAAAATTTGAAGACTTTCGTGCATTTGAACGCGCAATAGAGCGCTATCAAAATGTAGAAAGTGTTCACAGTTCTTTAAAAGAGATTCAAGAACAGTACAAAAAGCCCAACCGCGCATAACGAATAGGATACTGAACCCAAGGCTGAAGTACTATGAGATTAAATTCATCTGTATACATGGCGGCAAGAAATTTGAGTCCAGAGGCACAGGGTTGAGAGATTATGAATACAAAACACTTCTTTTAACAAATTGATCGATATACAAAATATAATTCCGGATCCCTAGCCACCACGTTAGAAATAGCTAGAGACCCGGTACCGGACCTCTAGCCTATACCGCTAGAGGTCCGGTACCGGACCTCTAGCCGTAGAGGCTAGAGATCCGGTACCGGACCCCTAGCCACTGCCTATTATTAAGAGGATAATAAATTAGATTTTCAATTTAATCAATTTAATGCAATTTCAATTTGATTTCCATATTGATACAATGTGCTTGTTTTCGATTCGATACAATATATTGTGTAGCAGATTTTTTTCTCATGAAAGCAAAGGGTATCATATGTGAAATTCTGCCTCACAATAACAAAATAGAGCCCAAATAATTGTCACTCTATAAGAACTTCACATCAAACATAAATAACCACTATGTATATGGAAAACCCTATTTTTATAGTGCGTTCCGTTAAATACATGTGCGTTCCAGTGTTTAGGACTTTTGGTGCGTCCGGGTATTTCTATGGACCGGTATATGTTCCCAATGATAAAAAATAAGCGAGTTCGGAGTTCCACACTGCGCATGCGCACACCCAGATTTTCCTCTCGAAGGTCAGAGGTCACGTATGCCAAAATCCGTATACGCAAAGTGTAACATACCAGCTTTTATCGACCAATATCTAAATTTTCTAACATTCTATCTGTTCTGTCTTGGTAAAATAATGTGACTATCCATTTTCTCTGAGTTGAAAACAATTTTCAATCGTATCAATTACTTTTAATCATGTAAAAAGGTGTTTTATATCAACTTACCAGGAAAGCGTAATGATGACATCGGATTTTGCCACACTTGACCTCTGACCTTTCTGCCCCTGTCCAACGGGAAACGCGGAACTCCGAATTCGCTCATTATCTCTGAATTATTGTCAAAACCCTGCAAAATATATCTAGTTACCTTGTATGGCAGGGTCAACTCAGTGTCATCTAATAGGATAACCTTGCAGACTGCTTTGTCTCCAACATCACTTTGCTGCTGTTTATCTCCCCTCAGAAACTTTGGTAGAAGCCTAGACAAGCGAGACATAATTGCTCATTTCACAGCTATGAGCAGGTGCAGATATTTGCTTTGATGTTCCCGCCGATATTAATTACAGGAAAACAATAGTTTGGCAATTATTACCACACTTCAAAAATGAAATACCATCCTTCGAAAGTTTATGGCCAAGAAGTAAGTAAAGAAATACTAGATTTCATAAAACTGCACATTTTTCATCGCGACCGGGTGATGACCCGGTCACATTCTACAGTAATTAGTAAAAATCATGGTGTTATAAGCTAAACAAACTTACTCGAAGGGAACTAATCAGCAATGTCTCAGAAATGCGATTGTGTGGTAGTTACCTCCCCTAAGCATACGCTATGTCTATGATGTGAGCTTTTTTGGGATAACGAGCAAACTTGGAATATCGAGGTGTCCAAAAATTTATCGAGTAATCTCGAGATTTTCCGCTGGCGTTGATAACATATTACAATCGGGTTTGTTTAGCATATGGGAATATATTAACATTATGCCCATATATTTTCGTTAATTAAATTATACTATGGTCCTGCTATAATCTCCATAATACAGACAAAAGGGAAAAATTCATATACAATGAAAAATTTTGAACAAATAGGCTGAAATAAATGGTATGACACCAGTGAGATGAGTCACGGGCTTGGGGAAGTACCGAATGGCAAATATCTCACATTTTCCAAAATTGATTGGAAGCAAACTTGGAGTATTCTAATAATTTTGTAGATATTTGTCTCGGTGGACTGATATTATCGCAGCGCATATATTTTATACATGTAAGAGTAGTAATTTTAACTCACATAATTAGACCAACCAGGCTTTAATATCTGATGGAACAGATTCTAATTGGCTGTTTAATATAAAGATCGTCGCCCAAACGGATCATGAACAATTTACACGCTGACAAATAATTTAATCGTTGGACATGAAAAATTTATCGGTTGACCGATTAAATTGATCTATCCACCGATACTTCTAAAGGTGCTCCTGTAAGTTATTGATGCAACAGTAAATTCTATTAGTCCACCAATGCATGCTTGATATCGGTGGATTGAGAAAATATTGGTGGAGCTGTAAATCAGTGGTCCACGTATAAAATTTATTGGTCAATTGATAAAACTTACAGGTGCACCACTACTGAAATTTAGTGGTGCACCTATATTTTTATACATAGACCGGTATTGGTAAAATGTTCTTTGTTAGGATGGAGGATTGTAGTAGTACGGCCAAATACTGATGTGTAAATATATACATAGATATATAGAGTGTATAACTGACCAGTCTAACTGGTCCGGACATTTTAGCCTTTTGGTTGTGTGCTTGCTTTATAATCTCGGGGTCCTGAGATCAATCCCTGGTTGGGGCGCTCGATGAAATTTTCTTTACAGATTATTCTCCTCCTACTACAGTATGAAATTTATCGGCCCACTTTTGAAATTTACAGGTGCACTACCACTGAAATTAATCGGTGCACCTATATTAATTCATATGTGGACTGGTATCATTTGCTACACCATACACAGGCGTGGTCAACTAAAGAAGCAGTTTGGTTATGATTCGGAAGGTCATATGTTTGAATCCGATATGGGCCAGATGGTGACTAGAAATTTCAGTTAACCCAGCAGTTAACAGCTACCTTGTTTCGAATCAGGGAAGGATAAGGCAGTGAAAGGAGAGGGGTGAGCTTGACCCCAACTGCCTTACGGCCTCTGCACTGTGGGAACCCATTAATTTTTTTGTATTAACTCTATTTTTCAGCTTAAATGAAAACAGTGGTGTAATAAATCTTAAATGAAAACAGTGGCGAAATAAACCTGCCAATTAACCTATTAATCTGTCAATTAACTAAAATAGCATCATATTAAAACATCCTTGTCATAACTGTGTCAAAAAACAACAACAAAAACCATCTATATCTACAGATCAAATGTGCAATCTCCGCTATTGCCTGAAATTGTCTTAATTAACGGAAATGTGGATATAATATTAACAAATTCCCATAAACTTAATATTAACCACTAACATATGCAGTCTATAGCTATTTCAAACAGTATAACCACAATTATAATATCTTAAAGTCCATGCTGTAATCGATGAAGAATCTCAAGATTACTCGAGTAAACTTAGAATTCCAAGATTGACCGTGAGCAATCTAGAGATTTTTCAAATTCCAAGTTTGACGACAACATCTACGGTTATAGGTGAGGCACCCAGTAAATTTAGTGTGCGGGCGACTGCGCATTCTCAATGCGCAGATTAAAAAAATTGGCTGCTAGAAATACAACACTGTGGACAAAACCTAGAAAAAGTTTTTTTTTCTTGTTAGAACTTAGAAGAATAAGATTAGCGCACGGGTTACACTATGTGACTATACCCTCCATTCTTTCGTTATAATTTTGTGGTGGTTTTCACAGGCTGGGTGGCTCTACAATATTTAAAACCATTGATACCATGACGTAAAGCCATTTCTTCGCTTTGGGACCTGATTTTGTAAACACACATAAGCCTCAGAATTTTATATCAAATTTCGGGCAATATGAGGTGTATAAATCGGTATAGTTTAAAAACTGCTATTTAATGGAGTTGAATGGAATGGACAATGTACTCCAACTCATTCCATGGATTTAGGATGGCACTTGGTTGACTTGCCCTCAATGGGACAAATTACGTCCAGTACGAGTAACATCCCGGGCTCTGGGACATACTGTAGCCCCGGACTGCAGCCAATGGAATCAAGGGCGTAACTACCTATACGCAAATACGCAGGTGCGTACTGAAATTTGTCAAATTGACAAAATTTCAACACACACCTGCGTATTTTCATGCTGAAATGTTGTTAATTGGGCATAATTTTAATGCTAACTGCCAACAGACAGAAAATTTGATATATCTTAGCGGATTAACCCATATCATTGCCCTCAGTGAGTATAAAGCATAATTGTGCGTACAGTGTAATTGACCCTAGCTACGCCCCTGAATGGAATGTTGATTATCTCATCCATTTCACTCCATTCTAGTCCAGGTTTTAAACTATGCCCAACGATCTTATATTGCATGAATATTTTACGTATCTATGGCAGTTTAATATTAAAATCAAAACTATAATCTTTAAGTAATTAAAATCAAAGCTACTAAACAGTTAAAAGTGCCAAAATTTTTATTAGCTCAGTAAAATGAAACTATATCAACCATGGACTTATAAAGAAAAGCATATTTCCCATGTTTTCAGTTTGTGCTCTAATATGATTTTTCTAGGCGGTAAAGCTAGTGAGGAGTGATAAATCTATAATACTAAATAAACGATTGAAGTAACGCATAAACTGCAAAATTGGTGGCATTTTCAAGCGTAATTTCTATACTGGTTCTTTCGCATATTGCTATCATTGATAATTTCGGTTAGCGTGTGTTTTAGTTTCACGTAGATTTAAAGAATTTGGGAATTAAATTCGTCTTTCATTTTAAATTCTCCCAAGTATTTTTCTATCTCTTGGATCAAAGGTGACACTTATGCGCTCCCTTGTCATTTCCATATTTCTGTATGCCTGTGAATCATGGACCTTGACAGCAGAGTTAGAGAAAAGAACGCAGGCCTTTGAGATGAGATGCTACCGAAGGTTACTGAACATTTCGTACAAGGACCATATAACCAATGAGGAGGTTCGCAGGAAGATCCAAGCAGCCATTGGAGAATATGATGAACTCCTGACGCTGGTCAAGAAACGGAAACTAAGGTGGTTTGGCCACGTCTCAAGGTCTTCTGGTTTAGCAAAGACAATTCTTCAGGGCACAGTGAAAGGAAAAAGAAGAAGAGGTAGACAGAAGAAGAGGTGGGAAGACAATATCAAGGAGTGGACTGGAATGGACTTTGCCAGCTCAACTAGGGCAGCTGAAGACAGGACAAGGTGGAAAGGGATTGTTTTGAAGTCAGCTGTGGTGCCCCAACGACCTAGTAAGGTTATGGGATAGAATAGAGAATAGAAGTATTTTTCTAGAAACTTCGACTATTGGTCGAATTCTTTTTGTCAACAATGGGTGCGTTCGAGTGAAATTATGGTGTACTCGAATACACGTTTTAAATTAATCCGGTCGTTTCGGTTCTGCGTCGTTATATCGGCGCGCTGCTTAGCAAGTCCAAATTTAGCAGGTTCTACATGTAATGCAAAAATCCGACCCATGAACGTACGTCATTCCACATAAATAATGATTTATTTTTATATTTTTGCTCATATGTCTAAACGGATGAAGAACTAAATGGTCATAGTCCCGACGGCCCTGGCTCGAAACGACCCATTTTCTTCCAGAACGATAGTCAATACGAGTAGCCAATCGAAATCGCCCATTGAAGAATAAAGCTCAACGCACATGGTCTTTCGAAAAGTTGGACGGACACACGGCGCCAAGTGTGTGCGGCTATGGTTACGTACCGCTGAGCCACTTGGGGAACGTCGTTAGGAGAATTCAAACTGAACTGAACTTTCGAAAAGTGTCTAAGGTTAACACACATGCGCCAGGTAAGAAAGGGCATTTTTTCCAGCGAAGCAGACAAATCAATTTCAATGATTCAACGAAGCTAAATAAGCCTTTAGTCTTCAGAGGGCTTGAATATTTTCCCTCAAAACGTTCCAGGACCCATTTTTTCCAGAAAAAAATGCCCAGGACAGGTCACATAACCAAGATGGCAAACATTTATTATGGTAAAAAAAAAAAAAAAATCTTCTCCCCCAGAACGACGCCGGGCCGCGTAGCGCAATCGGTAGGGCACCTGACTCATAAGTCAGAGGTCCTGGGTTCGAAACCCGGTCTGGCCACATACTTTTGTTTCTCCTTTCGCTGATTCAAGAAGGGCAGTTGTCAGTTACTGGCGAAAGTATGTGCACTTAGTACTGGTTAACCGCTTAGGAGGTCTAAGCCTGCCCAGGAATAGTGTGGTTAGGTTAACTGACCGTCCCGACATGACCTTAGCTGTTTACCGTGGACGTTAAGCATCAAATCAACCAATTCTCCCCCAGAACCACAAATCCTATGATCTTGAAACTTAGCATGTCGCATCAAGGACTCAAAAAGCTCAACAAAATTTATATAAATGATGCCCCTGGGATGACCTTGATCTGTTTTACGGCAAGGTCAACTTTTGAGTCACTTAGGTTTTTCTATAGGAAAAAGTGAAAAAAGTTGATTTTTTTAGAAACAATGCAGTCTGCTACCTGAAAGTTTGTAGATGCAGACAACTAATTAGGTAAATGAAGCTTTAGTGAGTATTCATGGTAAAGGTCATATCTTCACCTGGGCCTAAGGCCATTTACATTTAAAAATTAAAACTCGCTTTTTTTTATATAAACTTGACTATCATGAAATATTTCCGCGCTTGCGCAGACTCTTTTCTAGTTGATTCTAAAAATATGGCAGTTACTCGATAGCTGCAGAAATACCATCCGCGGTGATGTTCGGGTTTCTTCGCTGGGGGTTTATAAAATGCCTGATTACTGGGTGTATGGCCTCAAGACTAAGAAATGCGGTATCTGTAAATACCGGAACGCACCAGTAATAGCTGGGCAGATATGTGAAATAATTGTGCACTTTTTGATAAAAGCATGAAATTTGGCACAATGCTAGACAAAGCTATTCTGAGCATTTTCAGGGTGGATGCCAAGCCGAAAAATTCCATTTATGGCGGCCATCTTGAATTTCAAAATGGCCGCCACTGAAACTGCATTTATGACAAACAGAATCGGAAATCATTAGAAAGACCAGTTTTGTGTTTCTGAACATGTTTAGCTGAACTTTCGCCATGATTTTCTCAAACTTGTCTGTTATTCGGCATTTCTTATCTATGCTCCTGGGCGTAGACATGACACTAATCGATAATTACATGTTTGTAAGTATAGAAACGGAATACAGTGAATCACAATTCCTCACCATCTGGTGAACAAAACCTTTCAAAATATCATTGTTTTGCAGATTTAATTCTTTTTCTAGTGAATAAACCCTATTAACTGGATGACGATAGCAATTCTTTTACTTGTTATTTTTCTTGTTGCTTTAGTCTACATAATAAATCATTTTGCCTAACTCATAATTTATAAAAGAAGCAAAAAACATAGTTTAATCCTTCAATGTATTTGAGTTTATTTTAATGCACAAAGTTATATAAGGATTTTAAAGGAAACTAGACAATCACTAAAGGTGATGAATGCCCCCGCCATATGCCTCACTAGATGAGTAATGTGTTAAAACATATTTGTGTGAAGTTACATAAAAATCTGTCAAGAAATAAAGGTGCTAGAGGGATGACTGAGTTTTTCTTAAAAATACCAACTGTGACCTTGACCTTGGAACTACAACCCTGAAAGGTTACCTTGGCCAAGATATTGTCATACTTAATATTTGAGTGAATGTCTATCAAAATCAGTTAATAAGTAAAGGCGCTACAACCATGACAAAGATTTACATGTACCTATAATAGCATCTGTGACCTTGACCTTGGACCTACAATGCTGAAACGTAAATTTGTCCCAGATATTGTCAAGCTTAATAGTTGTGTCAAGTTATGCCAAAATCATTCCAGAGGGATGGCAGCGTATTTTCTAAAACAGCAAATGTGACCTTGACGTTTACCCTGAAATTCTGGATCACGAACTTGTCCAAGATATTGTCACACTAAACATTTGAGTGAAGATACATCAAAATTGTCCATGAATAGAGGAGTAGAGGATAATAAAGTTTTTTTTCTAAAAATAGCAACTGTGACCTTGACCTTGGACCTGCGGTGCTGAAACGGTAATTTATTCAACATATTGTTATACTTAACATTTATGTGAAGTTACATCAAAATCAATCTATAAATGTAAGCGCTGGAGCAATGCCCTAGTTTTTCTGAAAATAGCAACTGTGACCTTGACCTTCATCCTACCAACCTGAAACGCAAAGTTGTTCGAGGTACTGTCATACCCAATAAAGCTGTGATGTAATACCAAAATCGGTTAATAAATGAGGCCGCTAGAGCGACGATAAAAGGTGAGATTGTATTTAAGCTATGGAAATATGGTCAAAATATGTATGTTATTCAAGGGGACATAATTCTGCAATGAAGACCTGACTGAAAGTTCCTGTTTCCTTTATGCACATGATCATTGCATGTCTGAACTGTGTTGCAAGTTTCAAATCCCTACATCAAATACTATTGGAGGAGTTGCAGAGACAAGAACAGTACTACAAAGTGTGAAATATGGTCAAAATATGCATGTCATTCAAGGGGATGTAATTCTGCCATAATGACCAGGATCAAAGTTCTATTTCCTTTATGCACATGTTCAATGCATGTCTGAACTGTGTTACAAGTTTCAAATCCCTACATCAAATACAATTGGAGGAGTTGCAGAGACAAGAACAGTACTACAAATGTGAAATATGGTCAAAATATTTATGTTATTCAAGGGGACATAATTCTGCAATAACGACCTTAATCAAAGTTCTGTTTCCTTTATGCACATGTTCAATGCATGCCTGAGCTGTGTTGCAAGTTTCAACTCCCTACATTAAACACTGTAGGAGGAGTTGCGGAGACAAGAACAGTACTCAAATAAGAAATATGGTTATAATATGTATAATATTCAAGGGGACATAATTCTGCAATCAAGACCTTAATCAAAGTTCTGTTTCCCTTATGCACATGTTCAATGCATGTCTGAACTGTGTTGCAAGTTTCAACTCCCTATATTAAATACTGTAGGAGGAGTTGCGGAGACAAGAACAGTACTCAAATGTGAAATATGGTCATAATATGTATATTATTCAAGGGAACATAATTCTGCAATAAAGATCTTAAGCTAAGTTATGTTTCCTTTATGCACATGTTCAATGCATGTCTGAACTGTGTTGCAAGTTTCAACTCCCTGCATCGAATACTGTAGGAGGAGTTGCGGAGACAAGAACAGTACTACAAAGTGTGACGGACGTACTTACGTACGTACGTATGTACGGACGGACAAGGGCAAAACTAAATGCCCCTCCCCACTTCGTGGCGGGGGCATAAAAATCATATTCGATGTGTAACGTACATAACAGTAGAAAGGTACCAACAAACAACAATAATCTTAATAAACCAAAATTGATGGTCGATAAATGTGGTCCTTACTGAACTAACTCTATTATTCGTTTTCAAATTATACACATATAAGAGAGAACAGATTGGCTCCTTTTGAATTAGTCAATACAGCACTGAAAAGTTACTTGAATCCAGAACGAAACATTTTTGTAAGAGACCATACAATTTTGAAGAATGACTTCGAGAAATAGATACACGTGTAAGTGGTAACTAGTGTATCCTCAGTTTGATCTGTATATCATCTTAAGTAGCCAGAAGCATATGCCACTATATTGGAAAACCATCGTTGTATGTTTTTAACTATAATTATATGATTTAAACATGTACATGTATCTGAAGGTAGGTTTAGTGGTAACGTTGAGTAACACAATTGTAGTTTGTATATAATTGTTAGTGGTGTCAGATAATTAGAATTGCAAACTGTTGTAAAGAGTCAGTTTCAGACTGCAGCTAGGCTGTCAATGCTTTAAGTGTTAACCTGTCAACCATATTCAGATATTCAGATACATGTAGTAAACGTAGATTTTCAATATTTCCTGTAGTACAACAGGAAAAACAAAGGTCTTTACGAATGGCATACTCTGGCTCTGACTCTTTTAAAACATAGTTTTCCAGCAGCTTCACTATAATAACCTTTTAATGACACATTGAACAAGTAAATATGTTGATCAGGCTTAAGGTTGAATATCACGTTAAATGTGTACCTGACTGGTGATAAACGTTATCTGTTTGTATACATGTAGCTCTCGTTATTTATACTGTCGCATATTACTGTAAGGAAAACGAAAAAAGTGCAAATCTTTATAGTGAGACATGGAAATAAGAGCTTTCCCATCATCTTCTGTTCACGAAATATAACTGTCACAGTGACTATAAAAAGACATAATCTTTCCTGATCAGGTAATTTTGCATCACCATCTTTGCATATTACGGCTTACTATTATCAGCACCTAAAATATTACAACAGCATAATTACTTTCAAACAACTTGTAATAAATTATTTATTGTATTAGTATATTCTTTTATATTGTCAAGTTGTATTGAGAACACTGTTCATAAGCAGCAGGAATTCATCATCAATAAATTATTTACTCCCCTGCCCCACCTCCCATACCTCTTTCCCGACATGATTACAACAAACTAGGCAAAAGGATTAATTAGAATAACATTTAATTTGGTTAGTCCTTGATATGTATAGGTATAACTTGTTTTATTTGTTTCTGCCCTATACATAACGTTTTACTATATATAAGGTGTGTCTAATTAGTAAATTGCCCAATAAAATGGTTGTATACATTACTTGTTATGTTTGTTCTCGTTTAATTTCTAGTCATACTGCAGGTTCATTTAGGAGATGAGGAACTGAGATTTGCCTTTAAATCCCTAAGTAGTTACATTGATGTTGATTAATATATGTAGTCTTTTTTTCATTTGCCATTGCATTTTGTGCAGTTGGAACACTGCAGATTATTATTACTTGTAAAAAGTCTTTGTCAATAACAACTACTTAAGTTCCCATATTTAGGCACCCCTCAAGAAACTGTTAAATATATAAGCATTGATAAGGTAAGAAAAAATAATAAAACAAAACTGCGGCATAGAATGAAGATTGTCGTAAAAGGAAGAATTTCTCGAAACCAGCTTCAAATATCCACATAGTCTATTACTCAACTCCTCGTATCATTAGCTTTCAGTTCATGTTTCGATATTTTATTCCCAAAGTCCTGCTTATGGCATCAGAGTTAGGAGCATTACAAAATAGACAACGTAAAGCTGTGTTGTAAAACTTGTTGTATTTTGGCATTATGCAGTATTTTTTTTTATTTTATATGATGGTTTTAGTTGAGAAATGGCATTTCTTGTGTAACGTATACTACCCATAGAACCTTAACTAAAGTAAAATTAAAATCATGAATAGTTCCTTCAAGAGCAGAGAATACATTCAGAAAAAGGAACATGGGCCAGACTACGTAGTTTCGGCTAATAAAGCCTCGTCAGTTACCCTGACAATATCTGGAGACGAATCCAGAGAAAAATCAAACTGTAATTTATTAATTTTAATTGGGCAGTCAATTCAAAGACTGATTAATATCAAAAAGGATCCAAATAATATCAAAGACGATGATCTAGAATAATAGTCTAAATCAATCTTAAATTTTAGATTTCTCAGAATATATCCTCTGACCTCAAAGGACAAAAATAAAATATAATCTGCACTATGGATGATGTACGGGGAGACGTTTTATGGCCGCCACACGGCACAACACCAGCTGCAGTGAGGTAAAATTAAAATCATGAATAGTTCCTTCAAGAGCAGAGAATACATTCAGAAAAAGGAACATGGGCCAGACTACGTAGTTTCGGCTAATAAAGCCTCGTCAGTGACCCTGACAATATCTGGAGACGAATCCAGAGAAAAATCATACTGTAATTTATTAATTTTAATTGGGCAGTCAATTCAAAGACTGATTAATATCAAAAAGGATCCAAATAATATCAAAGACGATGATCTAGAATAATAGTCTAAATCAATCTTAAATTTTAGATTTCTCAGAATATGCTCTGCAACCCAAGTTTACATGTAACATTCTGTTCCCAAAATCTTCAAATGTATGTTTATATTTCTCTTATCAACAGTCTTTCTTTTGTTTGCACTTAATATGCTACATCTTTTCAATAAACACTGTAAGGCAATGCTCTTGTATATTTTGTAGATTACATGTCATACTAGACGCTCTTATACTACTGAATTAATGCTTTTGGGGCGCTATTGTTTTAAGACTGACTGTTGACTGCTTATCTCTTGACTTTACTTCTACATAAAGTGCTGTCCTACAACGGCAGGGCTTTATTTTCTCTACAGTGATGTCACTGTTCTTTTATTTGATTTAACTTTTTAGTCATTTTTTATAATACATATCATGTATGCTAGTATCATTAAAAGGATGACAAAACAGTTAAGTACATGTAGTTAGGCAAGTAAGTTATTAATAATGTTAAATTAGGTAATAAAATGCCAGAAAAGAGTGAATGTCCTCAAGAGCTTTTCATGTCTAGAAACATTATTAGTTTGCAGTATCCTATTTTTCGTAACGTATAAAACACACGTTATGTCACGTTTAACCTAACTATTAAAGTGTCAGAGGTCTCAAGAAGCAACGTTTCTTAAGAACTGAAAGAATGTCATATTTATAATATTTTTGAGACACAGTGAAGAAAGTTCATAAGTGGTATTATAATGGACTTTTATGACTAAATGTTATTTACGTTACCTCCAGTAGTTGAAAATGATAAAAAAAATCATGCAGACTGTAATTATTCCACTATTGAAGATAGGAAAAAAGGGTGAAGGGCTGACAGAAACAACAAGAAATGTTTCTGCATTCAAATTATATGGTTCTATGGAAATATAAATATGTAATTTACATATGTGGGCTTAACCCATAATCAGAGGGTTTACAGGTATAAACCAACACAATTTTAATAGGAACTTCTGCAAACACTACTCTCTAGAGTTCCTCCATATGACAGGGGGACTTTTTTCAGCTCAAAGTCTATACAAGATGTAATGGGCTCTGATCAGTATGAAACTTACCTATAAGGCAGACGCCATTTTGAAAAATCAAGATGGCCGCCGAAATAAGCACAATTCAGCTTGGCATCCACCTTGAAAATTCATATTTTGGTCCAATCTAACTATGTACCAAATTTCATGCTTTTATCAAAAAGTGCACAATTCGGCCAAAATTTGTTACATATCTGCCCCACTATAATACCCCCTTCATGAGAAGAACCTCTTACAAGATTGAGCCGTTATTGCTATGGTCACAACTCGTATTTGTACAACGGAACACCGAAAATGTTTAGAAGACATCAACAAGTCTTACTTGCGTGTTTGACGCATAGTTAAAGCATCGACTGGAGACTAGTGTACAGGGTGACTCAGATAAGCGATGTGACACTTCTGATTGCAAACATGTTGGGAGTGAAGTAAATAAGCAAAGACTTCACATGTTATCACGCGCTTCTCCTTCTGGAACAGGTAAGCGATGTGACACTTCCGATTACAAACATGCGCGGTGCCAAGTTAATAAACAAAGGCTTTATAAGTTAATACGTGCTCCTCCTCCTGGAAGAGGAGGGGCCTACAGAGACGAACGAATGAACTAGCAAATGTTTATAGCATGCGAATTTATTTTAAATCAACATATCTCGGAGTTAACATCAAAGACAATTAGGAATCTAGAAATTTCGCGACGCAATTTTATCCTTTGCAATTAGGTAAACAAAGGGTGCTGCATACAAGTTTATTGGATACTCTCAGTACATGTAAATACATGCAATATGAGGTACAAATACAAAAACATGAATACAAATATTTGGGAAACCGGGCTGTATAGCAAAATGTTATGATAAATCATACAGGGATACAAGCATAAATATCGGAGCTCCAGATAAGAGGTAATACCAAATGAAAACAAAACGCCTTCCCAAGAACACATGGGCAGTGGCCTCTCATTAGAACCGTCTCATTGAGGCGGCTCCAATGATGAGTCACAGCATATGCATCATTGGAGATCCCCACAATTATAAGACAACCCCTCCCGTCTGGAGCTCCGCTAATTATGCATAGCTGTTCTGCTGTATGGAAGAAGAAGAAGAAAAAAAAAAGATTAATAGAAGCAAAGAATGTACAAGTACAATCTATATCTTATATCTCTGCGGATTATCTCCAGTTTTAGTTTCACAAATCTAGTTCATACGAAACATTGATTAAAGCTATACAGGAGTACATATTCACCTATTTGACATCCTCAGCTTTAAATTCAGACTTAGAGGACCCGTTGAGAAAGTACAGAGAACAGCCGCTAGGTGGGCCTGTAGGCGATTGCGTACACAACCAGTCATTATATGCCGAATGAGCTGGAGTGGCAATTCCTGGAGGCTCGTTGGAAGGAGACCTATTGAATCTTCTTCTTCAAGATACACGCCGGTGCCGTGTATCGATACAATGATAAATGTGTGACCCCAGATAATATATATGCCTGATGCAAATTAGAGCACCACACAGCTCTTAATATTGTTGATGCCAGATATATAGCGATGCCCCAAAGAATTCACTTTCCGTATGACAATGCTGCAGTGGAATAGCATCTCTTTTTCTGTTTAAGCAGCAGTATGGCAAAAACATTCATAAAAGCTAAACGGTCGCCAGCCTTTTAAGAAAGCTGATACTTGTTGTTTTTCACTGTCAAAACAATTTTTAGACTGGTTCTCTCCCCATATAGCTACCGCATATAGGGCATGGCCGTCGGAACAGGGGCGGCAGAGGAGGCGACCGCCGCCCCAATATTTTCGACAAGACTATGATTTTGCTTAGCTTAAGAATGGAAGAAGGGAGAAAAAAAAAATGGACACTTTCACACCTCACCCATCGCAATTTTGCCAAGTCATAATAGGTGTTATGCTTGTTCACGCTTTAAAAAATTGCCTACAGGCGTAAAGGATTAACGATGAAAGATGTATACGGGCGTTAAAGAAGACACGCTTTCGCATTCGATTATCACATCGTGATTATTAAGATAATCCATGGCAAATTGTTTAAATGTAAGTAGGACAAATCGGATGTCAAGACCAAATGCAATTAAATCATCTGAAAATGATCTTACAACATGTACGAATAGAAGGCATGCAGATCAACCTGCGCATCTGTGCAGCCTGACCAGACTCTTCTCTTTTTGCTTATGCCATGTATGAATCCTGGAGCATCTAAATTGTGAAAAGTGAAGATTGTCATGCGCAGATTGATTTCTTAAATGATAAGATACTTTTTCACACGACGCCACCCAATTGATTACTGACTCGTACTGCATGAAACAATGCTTCTGTTCTTCTTCATCTACTTTCAAGCTAGCCCACTCTGATTCTTAGTGTATCCCGTATTTTCTATATATCTGGGGATCGCGGGTTCGAACCTCAGTCACGACGGATTAATTTTCAATGACTTGTGACAGCACTGATACCGGACTGGCCCAGTGTTGCATTTTATATTGCCTGGGCCGTAGTTAGTGAGGTAGTGGTCACAAGGGCTATGGCGGGCACTCTGGCAAGCTGATCACTAACATTCTGCACAGACATGTGCTAGCCAAAGCTTTAATGGTCCAAGATGTGTAGTCAAACGGACAACTAGGCAAAATAAGCCTGTAAACATCAAGTTTCCAGAATTTGGACACAAATTTTATGCTATAAACCTTCACAGGTCTACCCAAAGAGGGTGGCTGTACTACCATTAGACAATTATAACTTGTAGTTTTATCATGGGTTTACTTTTTCGTCACAAAAAGAAATAAATAAAAAAGATATCAAGCAACTGAGGAGTCTAATTATGAATGTCATAAAATATTTGAATAATAAAAAAACAACATATCGCCAACTGAAAGCAACATTCTGTCATTGCGATGACATGACATGATGAAACATCAAAACTCACACGTCGTTTTTAATTGGGGGAGGGGTGGGGGGATAGAAGTGGAGGTGAGGTGGCACGGCAAAAAGTATTTAAAAATCGCCTCCCCAATGTCAGAATCGTTCCAGCGCCCCTGTAATATAGGGACAGGTAATGACTAATCCAAACGGTCAAAAATCTGACCGCGAGGTCCAGCGAGAGTTCATGCGAGATTTTATAGACCTACCTCAGCCAACAAAGATTTGTTTCGTAGTTTATTTTTAAAAAGATGCAATGTGAATGTAAGTTATTGAAATACCCCAATAATGTTGTATTTAGGTGTCAGTAGTATTACTAAGGGTAATTTCATTGTTTACGGACTAGATGAACGGATAATGCATTATCGAATGAAAGCCGACGCAACAGTAGTCCTTACCAGTTGTCAAACACACTGTGGACAACTGCGGAACCAGTTTAAACAATTTTCATATCTGTGTGTTGCATCCCGGGAATAACCTGTATCTGGTTATCAGCTTGAGCGCTTGCAGTAGTAAATTAAGTTAGGAACCGGTGAATAATGAAGCCAACATGGTTGTGAAATACTCGAAATCAAATAAACAGCACGAATGGATACCCTAAAAACCCAAACCGTCTCAGTAAACTTCTATGTAATTGCTTTAATCTTTGTTTTTAAACGGTCTGCAATTGTATAATCCTTTGGCAACTAAGTCAATGCTGGCAAAAGGCTCCCGCTGATAAATGGAGATAATATTACACAGACTCATGATGTACAAGATTCTGTGAGTAGCAGAGACTATGTACTTAAGGTTGCCATTCACAGTTTCGCACTTTTGGCCGGGGACAAAAATGATAATATTTAGGGGTAGGCTTGTATCTTGGGATATAAATCTTTTTTGCCTCCTTATATGTAGGAAACTTTTGCTCCCTTTGAGTGAGCATGTGTCAGGAAAGTCAAATCTGAATTCATTTCCAACTCGCAAACCATCCAATCGCTGCGCGGCATGAATGCGAAACTATGGCTGCATTGAAAAAGCTCGGAATACAAACTGTCAAAATGATAGTGCTCATTTTCAATTAAGAATAGCAGAAAACCTAGAAGGCTAGCAGGTATTCAGTTGCAGTTGACAGTGATCATCTATAAGGCTTCTAGGTAAATCTGTAAGCTATAGGTTTCAACAATTGTCCTGCTCTTGAGTAGAGCATGGGATAATGCCATTTTTGAAGAAATTTTCAGGCCCCAAAAAGTGGGTGGGGTATCATTTTCTGCAACAATATTCATATAAGGACCTTTTTAGGGGCTATAAATGGTTATAAAGTGTATTGAGGCATATGTACAGCTCATTCAAAGAGAAAAAAGATGATTTATACATTCAATCAGGCTGGAATGTCACTTTGTTTAGCTGATCCCCTTTGGAGTCACCGAGCTGTCACAAAAACTGTGGAGTGCAACCTAACCCTGATAAATGTCTGCATAAGAAAGTACAGGCAGCGAAGCGTCAACAAATTGAATAGGCTATAAAGAATGGGGGTGTTGTGACCTCTATGGATGCCGTCTCTTTTGAACTGTTTCGGTACTCGTGTAAAGAATACTATGACGGTCCTAAAGATCATACACGTAGGGTGGACAGAGATAGTGCCAAATATTCCAGGGGGATATTGTTCAGCTTACATATACTGTCCATGTGAAAGATAGTATATACTCGTATAAGCTATACACTCAGTTAATTTGACTAAGTGCTTCCTTCTTATAAATGGTAAAGCTACAAATACTTTTATTGGCGTTGATTTGGAATGTATACACCAACTTATGGAGTAAGTGACAATTCATGGTGTACATGTGAATGCCCAGGAGTTAAATAATCGGCTAGCACTTCAGTTACAGAATATTATCTCAGGTCATGCAGTACCAAAGGTTAAGACTGCAAATACGCGTAAACGTAGAATAGTAGATAATGAAGTAGCCATGTATCTGTCCGATATATACTCGTAATTGTAGGAGTCGCGCTGTACAGTGTGACTCCTGTAACCGATGCTTGCATAATTATTGTGAGAAATTGGACAGCTGTGAAATTACGAATATAGAAAAAGCAATTTGAGGTAATTTGAAGTTATGAATCATTTAAACTTCATTTTTAGCTTATTATTAGACATCTACATCATATGGCTATCTAAACTGGTTTCGTTTTTACCTGGATATGACGTTTATTGTTTACAAAAAGACTTTCTTCTGCGCGTACGGACATTTTAGTTACGGTCTTATTTATTAAAATAGGAATAAGTAACCAACTCTGGACAGGACAGACATGAGTTACTAATATTCCACGGCTATAAGACAGCTATCCAACCCGAAATATTTAATATTTGAGCTGCGACACGAGAAAACCAACAAAGTGGTTGTGTACCCAGCGAAGACTCAGATCAGCCTGGGCATCCGCCCAGTCCCCTCAGACTCTTCGCTAAGCGCTTAAAGGGTTGCTTAGAGTCTAAACTAGCTCCACGCCGGCAGCGAAGACTCTGATCAGACTGGGCGGATGCCCAGGCTGATCTGATCTTCGCTAGGTGCACATGTCACATTGTTGGTTTTGTTGTGTCGATGCTTATTTACATTAAATTATTGTTAGATTTGCCAGAATTAATATATAAAATCTCTCAAGTTTTTATTTTTATACAGTACATTTTTTTTGGTACATGCTGCATGGCACATGTGTCTTGCAACGTGTGTCACCATGTAAATGGCCTATATTGCATGACACAGATCGGTTGCATGCAATACGATTATCTAAATGTAACCTACATGCGATAAAACTGTTCCATGCCACGTGTCATTCTATGAGGCGCCGTTTTACTATAAAATCAACATTTTTGAAAGCATATATTCTATTTTTTGATATGACAAATTCGATTTCTCGATATCACAAAATGCGTTTTTTGATATCACAATTTAAGCTTCAGTTTGTGATATCACAAAGATTTTGTGATGCCACAAATTCTATTTTGTGATATAAAAATAGATTTTATGATATAAAAAAGAAGATTATTTTTTGATATCAATAAATGCAATTTGATATCTCAAATTCTATTTTGTGATATCACAAAATCCATTTTGTTATATCATAAAATGAGCCTATTGTGTTTTGTGATATCACAAATTACATTTAATGATATCATAAAATGTATTTTGTGATATCACAAAAAACAGTTTGTGATATCACAAAATCAAGGCTTTTTTATATAAAAAAAAGGTATGGTGATATCAATAAATGTGTAAAATTTTCTATTTTAAAATGCCTAAACGATTTTGTAATATCACAAAATAGATTATGTGATATAAATCAATACATCTGATTTTGTGATATTACGAAATCGGTTTATTGATATCACACATTTGATTTTTTGATATCATGTAATCCCTATAATTTAGTGATATCACAAAATCAAATTCGTGATATAACAAAATCGAATATGTGACATCATAAAATATATTTAGTGATATCAAAAAATAGTGATGAGTTTTTTGATATCACAAATTCTAATTTATGTTTTTTAAAAATATATTTTGTGATATCACAAATTCACTTTTGTGATATCATAAAATATTTTGTGATATCCCAAGATAGAATGTGTGATATCTCAAAATAGGGATTTTATAGTAAAAAGGCACCTCATATATTTCAACATGTGTCATTTAGCCATTTAGTTTATGATTAGACGATTAGACATATAGCAGGCAACGACTTTATGTCATGGTCGATTGATAATTGCAATACAACGTCATTTCTAACAGTATTTTAGTCATATCAGGACGGCTAGGGTGATGTTTTGTTGCTTCATGTCAACGGTAAACAGCTATAGTCATTAAGATACGGTCACATAACGTACCCACACTATCAACTGGTAGGCTTAGACCTCTTAAGCAGTTAATAAGCACTAAGTCCAGATACTCTCGCCAGTAACAGACAACTGCCCTTCTTGAATCAGCGGAAGTAGAAGTGAATATAAGTGGCCTGACCGGGTATCAAACCCAGGAATTCTGGCTCTTAAGTTAGACGCGCTTCCGACTGCGCTACGCGGTCCAGGCGTCGGATTGTATTGAAAAAGGCTGTGTGCAATGAAAAAATGGTTTCGCCTCTAGCAGGTCTCGAACCCGGTTCCGCTAGATTCGCAGACCAGCGGTTCACAATCCGGGGTTTTATTTATGTCATGAAAGATACGTTTTTGCGATGAGTACACGGCGAATTATATATCATGCAACATATAGGCGTGACACGAGAAAACCAACAAAGTCGTTGTGCGCCCAGCACAGACTCAGATCAGCCTGGACTCTAATCAGAGTCTTCGCTGTCCGCTTAGACCCTCAGTTACTCTTTAAGCGCTTAGCGAAGAGTCTAGTTAGACTGGGTGGAAGCACAGGCTGATCTGCGTCTTGGCTGGGCGCACAACCACTTTGTTGGTTTTGTCGTGTCGCGGCTCACATATGTCATGCAACATGTGTCCCCGTGCACTCATACCTTAGTGAAGATAACAGCATGATATCTAAAAGTGACAGCATTTGCCGATTTGTCTTTTTTTTCAAACTAAGTTGATTTGTTATAGGGTCTTCAGCAGCTTTTTCGCTAGAATTTTATGTACTGATATATAATTGAATAAGTAAGAAGACTCTGGCCAGGACAGACATGAGTTAATAATTTTACCACGATCTAAGTAATCAGACGGCTACCCAACGTAACCACACTATCAACTGGCAGGCTCAGACCTATTTAGTGGTTAATTAATACTAAGTCCAGACACTTTCTTTCGACAGTTACATGTACAGACAATTGCCCTTCTTGAATCAGCGGAAGTAGAAACGAAAATGCTGTACTCCTACCTTAATAAAGATAACAGCATTATACGATGAGGACAGCATTTTTTTTAAAAAACTAAGTTGCTTTGTTTCTAAGGTTCTTTAGAAGCTTTTGCTCTAGAATTTTATTTACTGATATATTGGAAGTGCATGTTTGAAATACGGTTTGCAGTGTTACGCACCCTTAAGAATGGTTCCGGTTTATTTTCTTCGTTCATAATGTAAATCTCCTCACCAACATAGTCAGATGGATAACAAAAGTTACTATGAAATATTATTAATTGCTTTATTTCGGCTCCTCTATAGCGGTTTGGTTTGGTTTTAGAAATGAGCCGCGACACGACAAAACCAACAATGTGGTTGTGCGCCCAGCGCAGACTCAGATCAGCCTGAGCATCCGCCCAGTCTGATCAGAGTCTTCGCTGTCCGCATGGCGGTAGTTTAGACCCATAGTTACATTTTGAGCACTTAACGAAGAGCCAGAGCAAACAAGGTGGATGCCCAGGCTGATCTGAGTCTGCGCTGGGCGCACAACCACATTGTTGGTTTTCTCACGTCGTGGCTCATTTGTCAATTAAGAAATGTCTGCTTTAGTGTATTTTTATCAGTTATAATTTATTCTAGCGAAAACTATTTATGTCTCCTATGCCAATTGTTAAGACCCTTATCAGACGCCGCGTGTCCCAGTGTCTGGCCTGGTTCTGCATTGTTTCCCTATTTCCTATATATTTACTGGACGCTATGCATGGATGGATTATGTTGGCTATCGTGCCCGAATATTGAGCTGAATTGAAAATAAATAGTGTTATAAACAGAACAGAAGTTTATTACCAGATTTCATAGGACTGCATGTATAGAGCAAATGTAAATATAGGCTCTACAGCCCTTCAGAAATTCTTTATGACGATACTATAATAGCAGACGTAATGATGCACACTCAATAAGACGTTTAAACGTTTTCAATTTTCTAACATCAACCTTGACATTTACAGTCCTTGCAAGTAATCACCATGTTAAAACTGAACTAAAAGCAGCTTATGCTGTTCTACGTCACGGTTTCATAAAATAAACATCATTTGGCCACTTTGGAAGTGCTATAGTTTTCAGGGAGCTGCGTTTGCTAATGTCACGATACGGGTGAAATCCTCTCGAAATCAAGTACTTAAAAATATTAATCCCATCCGGTTGCTTCTTACTCAGCAAAACTTCCATCTGTATAACATCTACATCCACTTTCTCCAAGAATTTGTTTGCTCCCAAAAGCGCATTATATTCGTCTGCTTCTATGTCCATTTTGATTGCGACATGCTTGCCTATAAATACCGGTAGCAAATCGTTTAGAGTTATTGCACTAGCTATATAGCTTCTGGTGTTTTTAATGCCGGTCAAACTTGTGTCTACGATGTGTGTCCCACCAACATTTCTCACACCTTTTGTAAATTTCACTAACTTATGCTTGTTTGATACAGCGTTCCAGATCAAGGTCACATTGTTTGAAAGTTTTCCAAGGCGAAGTGATTGAGACAGCAATTCCAAGTTTTCAATCAATGGGTCTATCGCTGTTACTTTTATTCCTAGATGTGCTAAACTTAGAGTATACACGCCAATATTGCACCCTAAATCTAGAAATTCTGTGTTTGGTTTAGTTTTTATAAAATTAGCCAGACTATTTACTAGACCTGGTTCCCACTGACCAGTCCTTTGTAGACTTGCTGAAATATGTATGTCAGTAGCTGCTGGATATGTACATATTGGAGTTTTACCAAACAATGTCCTCAATTTTACGCAGCCCTTGGTGCTAAATTTTTCATTTCCTGCGTCGCAAAATGTCCTTACACATGTTCCCTCAGTCGCCTTTTTTTCTTCCGGAAAAACAGGTAGCCCTTTTACACAAGGATACTTTCTGAAGTTTTCAATGGGTTGAAGATTGCTGTGATAATCTGATGTGTCACAACTTACTTGGAGCCGATGAGCTGTATTTAATTCCCAGAACTGCAATACGTGGTCTTTGACGGTACTGTTCGGAATCGTATGCGTCGTCTTGTTCCCATATAATCCAGGAGTGCTATATATTTTGTCCGCCGTCATCTCATATCGATAAAACATCCATAAAGATGATATCGCAGCTGTGGTTATAAGCATAAATGCTTTACGCTCCGTACGTAATGTAGGAAATTTCATCATCCATCTCCAATATTTCTGCGCATAGTTATATCAGGGTGAGGTCCTAAAACGAAAGAAACTGAAGCATTTGTTCAATATTCAAAACCCTTATTTTATGTAGCGCTTACTATTTAAGTAAATGGGGCCACTTTTACGGATGGCAAATGAATATTATACTGATAATGAAGAAAATATAAGACTGATAATGATACAAACACACTCTTCCATTAACAAATCCATGTAAAATTGATCACCCTGTTGTTTCATGTGAACTTAAACTGAGCACACACTCAAAAGAAACGCCGCATTTCAGTTCTTCCGTGTCAGTGGCAGACAACACTATGTTTTGACGGTGTCTTATTGTTGCGTGGCCAATAATAGCCGAAAAGCAGAAGGGAAACTAAAATGAAAATGGTAATTGTTTCCCCTGAAATCGTACTCATTAATCTAAGATATATTGGATTGGCCAAGAAATTTAAGTTCCACCCCGTAAATTCTCCCATAACTTTTATGAAATTCAAACATATTGGTTTTACCGTAAGTTTTTACTGGATGTTAATTTTCCCAAAAAACATTCAGCCAATTCCAGTAACAATATATATTCTCTGCATTTGTTAGGTTTCATTTGTACTTTTTCTGTTGAGGTCCAGACATTTTTGTACAGGTTTGTTTCTTTCCCTGCAATCGCCTCAGTAGGTGGACAGAAGTATTCGTCACAAGGTGACGTTGCACGTGGGAATCTGCCCAGTCTGATCAGATTCTTCTCTGTCCGCGAAGAGGTAGCTTAGCCCATTGGTTATCCTGCCCAGGCTGATGTAAGACTTCGCAGGGCGCTATGGAACTGTTTTCGTTTTGTTTCGACGCTGCTTAAATTACTATTTTTATACGGTTAAAAAAATCATCAGAAGACGATCTTTTATATATACTGAAAGGATTTAAAAACTTCCACCCATTAATTTTGAATATCTCAAAATTGAATGCAGCTACGTCCACCAAAATTTTACAGCATATATATTCTCTTATACCTGATAATATCAATATACCGAATCTGGAATCGTTCAACCGAATCGGCCAGGAAAAAGCACGTGCTCCTCGTATTTTTAGTACCGTTTACATAAGGATGAATAGTTTCATGTATACAGTTTTCTGATGAAACATTTCTCTTACAATATCAAATTGAATTTTAAAAGTTTGAACTCGGTCAGTGGCTTTATTTAGCCTACCGCGCCTAAATATCACAAACAGGCGCAGAGTTTTGGGCCAGATGAAAGCTGAAATTTCAAAACGTGACGTCGCGGTACAACTTTATGCGTTAATTACGGCAATTTACAATCTCAGACGACGTGCATTGTTTGCAGGAAGCTCAAAAGACCGTCAGAAAAGCACCTAACCGAGATGAAGAACCAGAGGTCATGACGTTAACTAACGTCACGCCGTCTCCGTAATAGGCTTTGCGCGACAGCATCATTCGCAGTGATACTTGCAAATCAACGTGGATGACGTCACAATATTAAGACAGTAAGAAATGGTCGAAAAGATTGACGCATAAGAAAACGCCGGCATCGTCTTATGCATTTCAGTGACGTAACAATCTTTTACTGACGTCATTTAAGTAAACGATACAAATAAACAGCGGAATCTTTAAATTTGATAAGTTTCAAGCATTTTATCGTTAAATATTCAACACCGCCATGAGTGAACAGATCAGCAGCCAGCAACAAAAAGTGGAAGTTTTTAAATCCTTTCAGTATATATCGGACTGAAAATCGAGTTCTGACTTTCATTGCCGTTAGCGAGTGTTAATTTTGAAATTGCATTGTTTTCACAAGACATGTGACCGAATTTCACACCTTCAGACAGATGGCGTGTCGACAACAGCGGCTCAGTAGGCTTCTCAGTCGTTGACTTTAAGCAAACAATTAAATGAGCCGTGACATGACAAAACACAGCTGCATGTGCGCCCAGCGAATACTCAGATCAGCCTGGGTATCCGCCTAATCTAATCAGAAGCTTCAATATCGGCATGGAGGTAGCTCAGAGTATTAGCTACCCTTTAATTGCACAGCAAAGCCTGGGTGGCTGCTTAGGCTGATCTGCGTCTTCGCTGGGTGCACATTCCACTTTGCTGTTTATCGTGTCGCGGCTCGTATGAGGAAAATTATGAAAAATGACCAGACTAAATTTAATTACAACATGGGATCAGCTTGCCAATTTTAAATGGTTTGCGCACAGGCACAGCCTGATTTGATCACACATGTTTTGATCAGAAATTCGGATCAGTTCGGTTTGTGCAGAAACGGGTTAGGTTATACAAACTAATACTTAAATTGAGAAAAACAAAAATTATTAACTGATCATAAACTCAGACCAGTGCTTCGCAAGTGCATAAGCTGGTGTGAGTCAGTTTGCATATTGATCAATCTATATTGTTTAAACTAAATATATATTGTAAGTCATGTCCGAAACTGTGAACAACTAATTCCATAAATTGAATGTTGCAGCTTTATATCAATCTATATTGTTTAAACTAAATATATATTGTAAATCATGTCCGAAACTGTGAACAACTAATTCCATAAATTGAATGTTGCAGCTTTATATTTCTTAGCATTCATCTTTAGTTATTTCATGATGAGTTCATTTCAAACTTTAATGAGATGACAATTACTATAACTGATAGGAGGAAATATCGGATTTTATGATCGATAATCGATTAATGCACGCGTAATAAACATGTTACTTATACTGTATACACAGCGTATTATCAACGTATTCCGATCAGCTTGCGCAAACCGTTCAGACTCTGTTTGGTCTTATCATTTTGCACAGATCAGACGCTGAATACATTGCGCAGATGCACAGGCTTATTACGTAAGTACTCATATTAGCAGGAAAAAAAACAAAAATAGCACAAAACTTTTATCTATTAAATAATCCTTTCTAGCTTCACTTAAAACAGTCATATATTAAAGGGACAAAGTTTCATTATGAAAAGAAATATTACTATTAAAGTGAAACATAAAAACAAAATGTTACTATAGCCTTGCAGGAAAAATGTTTCATAGCATTTTTTCCTTAGCTATGCGTACTATGCTATAGTAAGCGCTCCTTACACAACGTTACGAGGATATCTTCATCATGATTTAGTTTCTTACAGTCAACAGTTTTTCGACAATACTGTAATATCTAAAAAGAGCAATACATGTCTCCTAATAATAAATGAGCAAATATGCCAGTTAGCTAGTCAATAAAAATCTTCTAAGATCCTATCCTGTGATAGACAAAACATATTTCGGTTTCTTTGATAAATACGCCCCATCACACTCGAATAAATTTCAATCAAAACTGTTAGCACAAACACTAGAAATTATATAATTACTGATAACTAATAGATTAAATTAACATTACCATAAGATATGTAATTATTTGTTTTCATAGTTGATTTTTTTAGCTTGTTAAGAATTAAAAAAAAAACTACAATAAGCCGATTAACCGTTTTTTTCTGTTTTTGTTTTTTCACGTTTGATTGTCACGTTTAAGAGTTTATTGACTACTTTCTCTTTTTTTTTCCTTTCTTGCGTTCTTCTTTCATTCGATCTTTCTTTCTTTCTTAATCAGACTATATAAATATTGTTCCTTTCTTAATTACATGTAGATCATAAAAAGCACACACGAAATGTACAAACAAAACACGAATACCAAGAAAGGATGTGGTGTTAGCCTTCACGCAATATTGGCGGATTTGGACTTAGACTATTTGAGACATAATTATGAGCGAGGTTTTAGCCGAAACTGCGTAGTCTGGCCCATGTCAGAGTTTCTGTGATGTTTTACCTTATGTATGTTATTATTATTTTTGGTTCGGTTTGGGTTGCTGAGTGGCCACCTTTTGGGAACAAGCTGCTCACTCGGTTGGCCATATGTTCTCTGTATCTTGATTATTTGTAAACTTAGTTGTTTCCAACTATGGTTTGAGGGCTGGATTTGGATTTTGATTGTTTCAGTTCCTGGTCTTTGCATACTTTTTACTTTATCCTATTTCTGTATGTATTCTCTGCTCTTGAAGGAACTTTTTAAGATTTTAATTTTACCTCAATGCCTCAATGCAGCTGGTGTTGTGCCGTGTGGAGGCCGTAAAAAGTCTCCCCGTACATTATCCAATATGCAGATTATATTTCATTTACATCCTTTGAGATCAGAGGATAGATTCTGAGAAATCTAAAATTTGAGATCGATTTAGACTATTATTCTAGATCATCGTCTTTTATATTATTTGGATCCTTTTGAAACTAATCAGTCTTTGAATCGACTGCCCAATTAAAATTTAAGAAATTACAGTTTGCTTTTTTTCTGCTTTCGTACCAGATATTGTCAGGGTCACTGACGAGGCTTTATTAGCCGAAACTGCGTAGTCTGGCCCATGTTCCTATTTCTGTATGCATTCTCTGCTCTTGAAGGAACTTTTTAAGATTTTAATTTTACCTCACTGCAGCTGGTGTTGTGCCGTGTGGAGGCCGTAAAAAGTCTCCCCGTACATCATCCATAGTGCAGATTATATTTCATTTACATCCTTTGAGATCAGAGGATAGATTCTGAGAAATCTAAAATTTGAGATCGATTTAGACTTTTATTCTAGATCATCGTCTTTTTATTTTATTTGGATCATTTCGAAACTAATCAGTCTTCGAATCGACTGCCCAATTAAAATTAAGAAATTACAGTTTGCTTTTTTTCTGCTTTCGTACCAGATATTGTCAGGGTCACTGACGAGGCTTTATTAGCCGAAACTGCGCAGTCTTGCCCATGTTCCTATTTCTGTATGTATTCTCTGCTCTTGAAGGAACTTTTTAAGATTTTAATTTTACCTCACTGCAGCTGGTGTTGTGCCGTGTGGAGGCCGTAAAAAGTCTCCCCGTACATCATCCATAGTGCAGATTATATTTCATTTACATCCTTTGAGATCAGAGGATAGATTCTGAGAAATCTAAAATTTGAGATCGATTTAGACTATTATTCTAGATCATCGTCTTTTATTTTATTTGGATCCTTTTGAATCTAATCAGTCTTTGAATCGACTGCCCAATTAAATTTAAGAAATTACAGTTTGCTTTTTTTCTGCTTTCGTACCAGATATTGTCAGGGTCACTGACGAGGCTTTATTAGCCGAAACTGCGTAGTCTGGCCCATGTTCCTATTTCTGTATGTATTCTCTGCTCTTGAAGGAACTTTTTAAGATTTTAATTTTACCTCACTGCAGCTGGTGTTGTGCCGTGTGGAGGTCGTAAAAAGTCTCCCCGTACATCATCCATAGTGCAGATTATATTTCATTTACATCCTTTGAGATCAGAGGATAGATTCTGAGAAATCTAAAATTTGAGATCGATTTAGACTATTATTCTAGATCATCGTCTTTTATATTATTTGGATCCTTTTGAATCTAATCAGTCTTTGAATCGACTGCCCAATTAAATTTAAGAAATTACAGTTTGCTTTTTTTCTGCTTTCGTACCAGATATTGTCAGGGTCACTGACGAGGCTTTATTAGCCGAAACTGCGTAGTCTTGCCAATGTTCCTATTTCTGTATGTATTCTCTACTCTTGAAGGAACTTTTTAAGATTTAAATTTTATCGAAACACGACTTTTTGTATGTTTAGAGATCAATGGAAGATACTTATAGTGTACTTATTTTATAATGAATTACATCAATGTAAACCTTATAAAAATCTCTCGATGGTGATAACTTGTAAAAGTTTTATAGAAAATTCGATCAGTTTCAAATTTTAGGCTGAACATAGCCTTTGCGGCATTTTCGACATGATTCGTATATAATTTCAAGTGATTGAAGCTTCAAACTTCAAAAGCCGATGGAAGAATCAAAACATGAAGTTATTTTATATATTTTTACACCATATTAACGGACAAAGACTGAAGTTTATGTTCATAACTTATAAAAAATTGTCGTACTATCATAAATGTATTTAATTTAACATTTTACATTGTATTCCTATGTAATTGCATATAGCACTGGACAGAATTTCAACAGGTAAACTCTCGGATAAACCCGTAAGTCGCTTTCGGTAATTTCCGCCGTATTGAAGCATAAAGTTCCCTATGAGTTTAAATCAATGTATTTTCACAAATTTGGCAAAAAATATTATCGCAAACTACGACAGTAATCACCACAATGCTTTCACCATGTATATGGAAAATGATTTACGCAAAAACAAGAAAAATATTGTTTTTTGCTATTTGCTTGCACCAACAGTTTTAAATGAAAGGAAAACAAAAACTCCTGTTTTTCGATGACGTTACCATTAACGTCAAAGGGGATCAAGCTTTTAACTAGAAATGTTTTTCAGAGAAAAACTGATGTTCCTCCACCAGCTCATTTTCCATCCTCTCTAATGAATAAAAAGCCTAAAAAGCCTGTACAAGTAAAATATCTAGGCAAGTTTGGAGAAAATCCATCCACTGATTCTAAATATATCCTACATAGATGACTATGTCCTTTAAAAACGGGTCAAGATCACCAAATACTAAACATGTCTTAAACCTGTCACAACAATTTATTCAGTCTGATGAATATCTGTCAATTGGACCAAGATATATAATTTCAAGAGAAAAAAATAAGCATTTTTAAGTTAGCTTTTGACCTTGAAAATGGGGTTAAGGTAATCAAAACACAGTAAACTCTTGAGATTGTCCCAAAGGTATATCTATGAAAGTAAAGTGGAATCAAGCCAAAAGCTAATGAGATATATCAACTTCAGTAAAATTTTCACATATCTCAGTCCTCCTGTGACCTTGAAAATGAGGTCAAGGTCACCAAAATCAGATCAGCTCTTAAGCAATCCAAGTGATGAATCCATGCTAGTTTGGTAAAATTCCATCTATTGGTTCATGAGATATGATGGGTATAAGAACCTGCCATCTAAGTCATCCAGTGACCTTGAAAATAAGGTCAAGGTCACCAAAACCTAATCAGATCTTAACCTAATCCAAGTGATGTATCCAAGCAAAGATGATATAATTCCATCCATTGGTTCACGAGATATTGTGGTAATAGGAAATTGTCATCTCAGTCCTCCAGTGATCTTGAAAATGAGGTCAAGGTCACCAAAATCTACTCAGCTCTTAAACATATGCCAATAATGTATCCATGCAAGTTTGGTGAAATTTCATCTACTGGTTCAAGAGATATCATGGGTACAAGAAATTGTCATCTTAGTCCTCCAGTGACCTTGAAAATGAGGTCAAGGTCACCAAAATATAATCAACTCTTAAACACGTCCAAATAATGTATCCTTGCAAGTTTGGTGAAATTCCAAACATTGGTTCAGGAGATAGTTTGTACAAGAAATTGTCATTTAAGTCTTCCAGTGACCTTGAAAATGAGGTCGAGGTCACCAAAATCTAATAAGCTCTTAAACTTGTCCAAATAATGTATCCATGCAAGTTTGGTGAAATACCATGCCATGGTTCAAGAGATACCATGCATACAAGAAATTGTCATCTAAGCCCTCCAGTGACCTTAAAAATGAGGTCAAGGTCACCAAAATCTAATCAGCCTTTAAGCTTGTCCCAATAATATATCCATTCAAGTTTAATGAAATTCCATCAATTGGCTCAAGAGATATTTTGCATACACGAATCTGTCACGCAGACGCCGACGCCGACGCACCGGGATCCGCACTGAAAACAATATGTCCCCCCTCACCTTTGGTGGGGCTACATAAAAAGTTTACATTCATTTGAATCACGTGGAACTCCTACACTAAACATAGAATGATTTTAATATTTCATTTTATATTGCTGTTTTCAATTCGCTTTTTATCCCTGCAAGTTTCATTACATTGTCTTTAAAAACTTTTTATAAGTTTCGGTATGACATCCTAGGGCAACAGATAGTACATCTCCAACACCTCAAAATAAATAAATAAAAATAACAAAACTACATGTACATTTATGACAACATTTACAAATATAGGTCCTGAAAATTTAGCATTGCCGTATTTCACGATTTTTGCAGACGTTTCACTGGATTTTGAGGAAGCATCTCTTAACGATCTTTTTACTGATTATTGCACGACGATTTTTTACGGTCTTTTCACTATTCGTTTTCACGGTTTGAAGTGACTTCCCTGTGAAATTTAATGAAAGTCAAACTAAACATTTCACCGCATTTTTTACAACTTTTTCCTTATCACGACGTCCTTCGCGCTTATTGAATATAGTAAAAGTTCTTTTTCATACAACACTGTATTTTCAAAGAGTTTTTCTTTTCTTTTTTTTTCAGGGTAATTCAGAGAAAGTTTTCGTTATTTTTTTAACAAAAACACATGTTGTGACCCCCTCTTTAGAACCATCTTGAGAGGCACAGCATATGTTTGTTTGGAGAAATATGGCAAAATTATCCTAAATGATCCTGTTATCCTTATTTATCTTGAGAACTGTAGACATTTAAGACAAAGGCATTCTCGTTCAACCTGTTATGCACATTCCAGTAAACTGTTTGCTATTTTATCAAAGAATTTCACCAGTGTCTCCAAGGTCATTAAAAAGTAGTGTGATAAAATAACTGCCAACACAAAACATTGAAACGAGAATCAGAACAACCAGTATTATAGTAAAACGTAAAAAAAACTAAAATAATTACCATAATGCTTAATTTTAAGAAAAAGACTATAATTACAATAGACTTTTTGCATGCTGTGGTCAATAGTCCATCTTTCTGTAGATACTATTATATTTTTTATCAAAGCACTGTTTCATGGCATAGTCCAAATAAATAAAGGAATAAATGTTATATTAAAGCCATTCTTTCATGATATTGAGTTAAAGCATGTGTAATGTTCCATGCATTTGTTTACAATTGAACTGAACTATCTTTACGACAAAATGGGTGTAGACAATCAATATTATGAATTATTTATTCTGTTTTAAATGTGCTCAATAAACATAAGAATATTTAACCTATACTAGTAGTCATGTCTTTTATCCTTACAGGTAGTTTAGTTTTGTAAAAGAGATAAAACTCCAAGTAGTTCTGTTTATTTTATTCCCGACTAGTTTCGGTTATTACAACCTTTCTCAAGGGACATATTTGTAAACAATGAAACATAATGACATCAACGTCACATGACGTCAATGGCAACGACGTCAAAAAATGGCAATGACTTTGGTGTAAAAACTTACTGATTAAACTGTGTTAAGCACATTTAACAATAACAGGATCTTAGAAGATGCAAAATCACAGGAAAAATGCAATTTTAAAAGCTAAATATTAAGATGCCTGTAATAAGTGTCATGTTAAATGAAAACGGAGCCGCAGGACAGCAATGTCTACAAACTCAAATAAACCAGAGGAAACCCAGATCAACCTGCGCAACCATGCATTCTGACTAGAGCTCCCATAGGTTGTAAGAAGGATTTAGGCTTCCCAAGTAGCCGCAACAGAGTGCATATTAAAGGGAAATCAGACAGTACAGATGCGCAGGCTGATCAGAGTTATAAATTGGCACACAGGTAAAGATTATAGAAAACACTGTCCAGGGGTCAAATAGGCATAAGTTATTAAAATAACACTTTGGAATTCACTGTCTAGGGGTCAAATAGGCATAAGTTATTAAAATAACACTTTGGAATTCATCCTTACAGGTACAAATACATGTATGTGTATCAAATTTCTTAATTGTTATATCGATTTTAAATGTAGGACGAATCGGGACAGTATTTGAAAACTGTCACGAGAAGTAATGCTTACAGCATATTCGAACAGTGCATATTCAAACATGCGCAGTTTGATCAAATTTCGTGCATTCCTTAAAACAGTACACTGTTTCGATATGCATAAGATTGTACAGACGCAGAGACAGAATGAGACCCGGCTGTTTGCGTATCCATGAGAGTCCAGTTTTCGTGATACATAAAACCCATTTACCGTAAAGTATTCTGCCAGTAAAGAAACATGCGAGCCGTGATACGATAAAACCCACTAAATATCACGTGCGCCCAGCAAAGACTCAGATCAGCCTGGACATCCACCCAGTTTGATCAGAGTCTATGCTGACCGCATGAAACTAGCTTAGACCCTGAGCTACCCTTTAAGCGAACAGCGAAGAGTCTGATCACACTCTGAGGATGCCTAGGTTGATCTGAGTTTTCGCTAGGCGCACATACCACTTTGTTGGGTTTGTCGGGTCGTGGTTCATAACTTCATATCTGCGAGACACCGAACAACTTCGAATTCTGCCGTTGCAATTTGTTTAACGTGTTAAGGTGGTTTACACGGCGACACATGTTACATGTTGCCCGTGTAATCCAGCCTTTAAACGACAAATGTCAACTGTTTAATGCGGTGTGGTCGATGAAGCACAACAGCCTAGAGTAGGTCCATTCCAATAATCAAGGTTGTTCTAAAGCAGTTTCACGCATATTATCATTGTGTAATCTGTCAGGTTTTGTCAAAACCTGTTAAATTGTTCCAAAACTAGTTAAGTAGCATTTCTATGTATTCTGAAACTTTCAAAATACGTAGTCAAAGAAACAATCGGACTGACGTAAAACAGGTAGGCCTAAACACTCAAAATGAGCAAAGTCATGGCAATGCACCAGAAGATAAACTGTAGGATGGACAACGTTTGGATTATAAGGAGTAACCTTTTTTTCTTTTTCTTTGATTCTATCGGTATTCAAAGGCCAGCGAGTCTTTTACAAACTTTACATAAAGCCGGTTTTCCCGGACGTATCTATGGCGCAAGTTGGAAGACTCTTGCCCTTGCGGTTAATTTTAGACTGAGCTAAACGCAACAAGAGAATATGTTTTCATAGGCACACATGCGGTAAATTTGAAACTGAGCTAAACGCAACGAGTGAATATTTTTACGAAGGTGCACGCGCACTAGCATGCGCTTGCGCACGAAGGGTATGCATAAGCCCGTCTTTGCATCACAAAGTCGCGCTAAAAAGCTGATGTTGGGAAGGTGCTCATGAAATTTCATCTGATGAGTTTTTTTATTTGTTCATAAGGTAGTGTAAAAGTATAGGGGGGGGGGGGGGTTATCGGTAGCCACTTTGATTTTGATAAAATAGAACACATTTCCGTTGCTACATGTACGTGGTTGATTACATCCATACTCCTTGTAATGCGTTCCAACGGTATTAGTGTAGCGGGATATGACCAAAATAGTTCACTTAGTGATGCAAGCACAACATTATTTGGTATGCAGGCTCCCTAACACGTATGTTTTACAAAAATAATGGTGGCCACCAAAAAAGAAAAAAATAATTCAAGATGGCCACCCTGAAGAAAAATATTTGTTATTTTACGTGTTCATAGTGCACAAAGTTAAGGACTAGTTCACATTGAATTGGGAATAATACACTTAAAATCGATCATTCTAATCCTTATAACAAAGCCTTTATAATATAACAAAACTGGCTTTATTAGCAATATGTAGTATACGATACAAAAATTACTCACCGTTGTTTCTCAAACTGTAGTCAGAATAATGATACAAAATGGTATTTACACTTTTATATGCAGAATAAATAGCATGAGACGTAGATCACACACATAATAAAATGCAGATGAAGGAATCTGGTGTAGTGTACGTTACCAAAAAATATGATGAGAAAAGCTTCTGGTAATCATAGACTTTGATTGAAGCTTACACAAGTATTGTACCAACCCTTATTCATTTTATTGTTTTAACTAATTCTTTTACTTCTGTTTAGCTTTTCAAATTAACTTCAGACAAAAGATATGTATATTAGCATGTAGTAGTGAATCATTTTGCTTATACAAAAGATTATATTTATACATTTAAACTAAGATGTTATTGTTTGACAGATAACCCAAAGAGCATTAATGTTATGCATTTGATTCCAACTATATATAAATGTAATACAAAGTTCACACATGGACAAATAATATAACATTATCATAAATGCCGAAGCTCTTTTAACGGTTATCAACAACTTGTGATTTCTGCAGAAAATGAAAAAAAATATCACGTATGTTATCGATAAGTACATGTTTGGAAGCCGTAAAATGTCGCCTAAGTATTGTTTTACCCAATAGATTTTCAGTTTCCACCCACTTGAATCGTGAGCTCGGACACTTTATTTAGAAAAGGAGTTATGCTTAAGGTTCTTACGTCTGCATGGAGCTGTCTCTTGTAGTATTCCTCGTGAATAGATTTAAAGTCCGCTTTTACTAAAGTTTGATCCCTTTATTTCAAAAGGACTGTCCTTTTCCAGATACATGTAATTTTGATAAACTCATTTGAAGCTGACAAAGTTTGCCCGTATAACTGAGTGAATATTATATCTCTTGCACAGTCTTTACACAGAATACAAACCAGCATCATAAGCTTGTATTGTTTACGTTACAGAAATTCTGGGTGTCAAAATGAAATACGATTTTTGATGCTGTTTTAGTAATTATGTGAAATGGTATTTACGCCAGGTTATAGAAATGGTAAAAGGTATCTGAAATAAATTACAAGTTTATTTAAGGAATGAATGTTATGTTTTTATTGTTTACTGAAGTATAAACTACATCGGGTCACGAGCAAAGTAAGTGAACCCCGAAGGGGTTTACGTAAACTTTGCTCGTGACCCGATGTAGTTTATACTTCAGTAAACGTTTAATAAATAACATTCATTTCTTATATTTATATTATTAAACATGCTTTTGATCAATAAAAAGGTAAACAAAAATAAGAAATACATATATAAGAATCGTTTTAAAAACATTGCCGGTCGAATTTTGCAAAAGTTTGGAACAGCCGCATTGTCACTGCCTACCAGTAAATTCCACCTCCTGCTGTAGATTTCACGTGCAAGTAGGCGTAGCGAGCTGTCACTCAATGTTTACCAGCCATTCAAGTACATGGCATGTTGTAGATTTCACGTGCTAGTTAGTGAGATGAGCTGTCACTTTAAAGCGCGTGACACAATGTAATTATTGACTTGTAAACAAAATTGACCCCCGCATCACTTAATTGGGTTAACAGAGAGCTCTGCACTGAAAATGTAAATATTATAAGATAGAATGCAGCTTACTCAGGCTGGGAACAGTGGTACCAGCTGTAGACCATTACAAACACTCTAGGAAGTCTGAAGTGCATATTCTTAATATATAAGATATTTAGGGGAGGTGCAAACTCACACAACTACAATACTCATAAAGGCAATGTCTTTTTACGCTCCAAACCTTGATTTAGGCTATAGACCTTTTACGAGGATCGTCAAAAAATCTGTCATTGGCTCTATATCTCGGAAACGAAAAGTGATAGTCACTAAAAATGAAAATCAATTAGAAACAGTTTTTGTCATATAGCTGTAGTAAACTGATTCTTGTATTTCTGACATAGCATTCACAATCTGCTTTAAAAGAAGGATACCCTTACCCTACTAGCATATTAGCAAATGCAACTCAAGTAATGCCCAGATAAGCGATTCCTGTTATCGCTGCCTGGTGCCGACAATTTACAGGTACTTATAAACACAGGGAAAATATCTTACAAGTTATTCGGTGTACTTTATTGACACTGAACGAATATTATAACCGCCTACTTTTCAAATTGCATTTTTCTGTATAATCGCGTCAGTATCAAAATGCATAATATGAGAAATCATGTGAATGGTTATGGACTTCAGTTTATGATTCTTTGGCACGGGTTTGGGAAGAAATATCTAAAACTCCATTTTTTGGGGAGAAACCGTGCTTAAATGCAGTTTTCATAGAGATCTTAGTGCGAATGTGAAGACTGTGGTCTACCAAACCAATAAATACTAAAACGTTGAGATTTCATAAGAAACGTAGTTTTTACGCAATTTTAAAAAATGCATTTTCCGAGAAATGAAAACAGATTACGAAAATCGTCTAAATCTTCAAGTTGAAATCGATGTATGCCCCTTTCCATATCTTGGCCTACAAAACCACACCCTATAGAGCCTGGTGAGTCCATATTGCAACCGGAAATTGTCACCCATTTTGCACACTTCCGGTGTCTGCATAAAGATTAAAAATTCAATTAAACGGTATTTCTGGGATGAATTTGTTTCTTCGAAATTGTACCGAAAACATCCAGAAATGATGCTATATTGTCAAAAATTTCAATGCCGTACGGCCAATAATTACGTCTACAGAGCAGCGCAAACTTTGAATTTTGGTAATGTGCTTAAAGCTGAAACTCTGGGATTTATCTAGTGATAGTGCATCTCTTCGCGTTATTACATGGACCTTATGGCAAAAAAAAAGGTCCGATCGCATCAAAACTTTCATTACTTTTTAATTTTTAATACAGGTATTTGGTTACCTGTTTAGAATAAGATTTGTTTTCAAGAACTATGACATTTTAAAGAATTTATACCGTAGCACTATTTATGACTTTTTGAAAAGAGTGTACGTTTGTTCGAACTGCGGCTTTGCAAGAAGTAGGCAACCTATTGAGCCGAAATAACTTGAGTTTTGTTTAAGAGGCTTACTTATATATGCAACTTACTACTTTTGACAACCAACTTTTATTAAGGGAACCAGTCGCCAAAATGTTGGGTAGACGGTTATAAGATTCGTATAGTGTAGCTTACAGCATTTTGTTTTCTCAATATGATACAAACAACGCCATTCGAAATTCGACAAGGTTATGTTCTAAGTACTATAATTTCATAAATGTACACTGTTTCAACTTATGAAACACATGTTTACTGAATAAGACCATGACAATGTGATCTCGATAAAAAAATCAACAACGTTCCTTAACATGACGCTACAGTGATTCCTTGAAATATCACGTGACTGTGTATTTTTACATATTTCTGTGACACCCTAGATATCAATCGTTTGTGTCGCATATAATGGACAGAATTCACTGATTTTATGCATTGCCTCACAGCAGCTCCGGCAAATTCAGAATCCTGCAACATGTAGTTGACGAGATAGGCAGCATGAATCACAAGCAAGCAGAAACACAAAAATCATGAAAATAGGACAGTGTCAACTACTAGGTCTGTATTTCGGCTTATAGCTCAACCAAATGGCAGCCTTTTGGTATGTATTTGTTATCTGAATTAAGATAAAGGATAGTTCTATTAATTGTTGCAAACCGTGATAAGCTAGTACGTCTGTGAGCAAACTTTTGAGTCCAGTGACAGAATTTTTTGGACGATCCTCGTAATTGTTTTCCTACAGTCAACGCAGGGGCGTAACTAGGGGCAATTTCATAATACGCACAACCATGTTTTATTCTCTACTTCTTGAAGGGAAAGCTAGTATTTCAGCCACTTTGGTAATCGGTATTGAAATCTTGTCTAATTTATAAATTTTCAGCATGAAATATGCAGGTGCGTTTTGAAATTTTGTCAATTTTGACAAAATTTCAATACACACTTGCGTATTTGCCGTATAGGTAGCTACGCACTTGGTCATCGTGTTAAAGAAGAGATCTATGCAGAATAACATAGCACCTCACCCTACTACTGGACCTCTACGATAACATGTATACCAGTTTAGGCTGATACAAGGACACTGTAATACTGCGGTTTTAGTTCTGGGTACTTTTAGACAGTGTTAGACCTGTGTAGAAACACCGGTGCTGTCTCAGGCTACATCAAACCTTTCCGCAGGCTATAGCTTTTAGAACATGGTATCATGTCAGGCTGCTAAAATGCCTACTTAGACCAGCTTACAGTTCATACACTATAAGCTTAATAACCATGTTATATTCATTTTAATTAGAATCGGTCACGTATTTAACCTTGTAGCTGAGGCTATTACAAAACTTCCGTAGACAATGGTTTATCAGCCGAATCTTCAAGAAGACCTTTGTAAAACACTGTAATGCCAGCTCAGGCTATTTAAAGACCAGAGCAATGGACACTTCGCCACCATCTAATGATATTACAAGACCTTCAGAGAGAATACGCTGTGCCAGCTTGGTTTAGGGCAAGACATCTAGAGACACTTAAAACAAGACTGATCATAGTCTGATAGGCAGATTGTGATAGCCACTTGTTTTACTAGGAGGATTTTTTACCTATAGACACTTTTCTGGAGACAACAAGCGTGGAGCCGAAGTACCTGTAAATTTTGTGTAACCTGTCCAGTTTGTCACCTACAGATTTGTGATAATCAGACTACAGCAGTTGATTTTTCTTTGGTTTAATTCATAACGTATTACCCAGTTATTATTGCGTTGCATTGCCTATAAAAACAATATGTAATGATATATCTTTAGCTAAGCACGTACAATTTTACTATTCTTGAGCACGGTCAAACACATAATATAAACTGGTAGTAAGTTATCCTTATAGGTTGTTTTCCCTATTTTTTTTAAATAGGAATTTGCTGAAATATAGATGTCTATTGTTATTTAGTGGATGAAAGAGAAGTTTTGCCGTAGGAAATCGAAATAAAATACTTTGTCTTAATCAACTGCCATACTTAGCGCTTCGTTCTAAAATGTCGCTTACCGAAAAACACGTTTTTACGGAAATCAATAATCCTCGGCTTTTTCGCCACAATGATGTACATAGTTCGACATGTTTCTATTTACGAGTCTAGTTATGCTGAAATAAACACTGAACAATTTTGGTCAGATTAAATCAGAATGATCAATAAATGGAACTCTTTTAATTTTATGTGACTGGATCATCTAATATGGCCGACTGTTGTCATTACTAAAAATAGTAATTAAATTTAAATGACAGTATCCCAAGAACTGCTGAATGAATTAGAACCAACTTTTTTTCAGAATGACCCAAAATTTGTTTACCGAACGTCAAAAGAAACGTACACAAGTTTATGTTTTTTCATGGCTCTAAGCAAGCATGGCTCTCATGCATGAACCTATTTTGTAATTTCATATTTTTTTTGCAAATTGATCATCCAAGATGGCCGATAGCCACCGTTACTAAAAAAAAGCAAAAATATGAAACAGACAATATCGTGAGCTATCGAATAAAGTTTGTCCAAAAACGTGTCAAAATTATGCTTTCAGAAAGTTCTTAATTAGAAGGTGCAAAGCAGGTGCGACTGACGTTCCGCGGAATTCTTGTTATTTGGCCTATGCAATACACATTGCGTTATTTTCGAAGATTTCAAAGCATACATTTCTCTTCTTGATTGGTTCATAATCGGAACTTAAAATCTCAGTTTTACTTTTGCGTTCAAAGCAGCATCACATCTGCAGTGCATGGACCAAATGCAGGACTGCAAGCCTCTAATCAGTTCCAAAATGCAAATGAAAATAGCATACATGTATTATAATCTAGAAACAAATCAGCTCTTAGACTATCAGTGAATTGTTGAGTAATAATTCACTGTTTTGAGGTCACTTGTAAATAAGATAATATCGCCTGTGATACGTTTACTTATAACAGATCGACAAGCTGTAAATTATTTCTCAACAACTCACTGCTTGAGCTGAACTATTTCTGGTGAACTTTTATCAATTTATGTACGTCTTTCGCTTTTTGGTTTGAGGTTTATACCGTGGTTTGATGACAACCATAGCCTATGCAATGATCGATTTGCACTTGCTTAGAGCCATGAAAAAACATAAACTTGTGTACGTTCCTTTTGACGTTCGGTAAACAAATTTTGGGACTTTTGCAAAACCCAGTTTAATGAGTTAACTCATTTTCTCTACTATGTGCTACCGGTATCCCTTATTATTAGCTGCTTATGCATCCATAAAAACTGTTGATGGCAGTTATTTTTTACAGTGAAACGCAGTAAAACTACATCTACTAAGCTACAGATACTAGGCGCTGCAGATATAAACAAACAGCTTGAAATAAAATAATAATTGAGCCGCGACTCGAGAAAACCAACAAAGTAGCTGTGCGCACAACGCAGATTCAGATAAGCCTGGGTATCCGCCCAGTCTGATGAGAGTCTTCGCAGTGCGCTTAAGGGTAGCTAAGGGTCTAGGCCACCACCATGCGGACAGCGAAGAATCTGATCAGACTGGGTAGATGCCTAGGCTGACCTGAGTCTGTGCTGGGCGCACAACCACCTTTTTGGGTTTCTCGTGTCGCGGCTCAAATGAAAAATAAAATCCATATTTTCTGCAGAACCATCACGAGGTAACTATGGCAAGTCATACTACTCTTGGAAGTCTGAGGGATAAAATTAAATACAGTCAACTCTCGATATCTCAAAGTCGAAGTTCATCACAAACTACTGATATCGCAAAGTAAATTTTCTGGTCCCAGAAAATTTACTTCGCAATATCAGTAGTCTGAAATATTCGGGGCTGAAATTCCAAAAAAAGAAAAAAAAAAAAAAGAAAAAAGAAACGTGTCCAAACTATATTCTTTGATATAAGAGGGTACTTTGAGATAATAATCTTCGAGATATCGAGATTTGACTGTACATCATTAGATAAAAGGTGACAGACCTTTGTTCAATGCAAATTTTATGGGTACATTGTAGATTGTCTGATTAGACTGGGTAGATTGTAGATTGTCTTGTCTATTGTTTGGCGATTTGGGGTTAAACTGGTGGGTTCTTTTGCTCCAGTAATTTAGTAGTGTTGTTTGACACCCAAGGGATCTCCAAGTGTGGCTATATTTTGTACTGTCGAGTCCGCATCTCTGAATCATCATATTTCTGTTTCATGTTATTTTGTCGTGTGATGTTTCATTGATGCGTAAGGATATTATCCTGAGGACCACACAGTCAACAAAATCTAGTTTAAGCCCTCTGCCTCCCCCCCCCCCCCCGCAATTACCACCACCCGTAATTTATTACTGACATTTCAAAGGCTTTGTTTCTGTTATGGTTCCTCACCGTAACTTGTTCTTTGTCCGCTTGCGTATGATATCATTGGACATCACTTTATATTGACCTGGCAAGACTGGCTAAGAGTTGAACGTCAAGAAGAATGAGATGTGCTCTATTTGTAATGTAATACTAATCCGTTTCATACAGCACTGAATACACAGTTCCGAGCTTCACCCAGAATGTAACTCAAAATCTTATGATAACGTATACCTTGCCAGTGCAACGACAAATTAGCACATGACATAGTCTCACAAACAAATCGCACTTGGTCAATATCCAACGTAAGTCCGTGATTTTACCTTACAGTTAATGGAGGGATGTATAGCTGTTTAAAGAAAACAAACTAACATCATTTGTAATAAACTTACCTGCGCTGCAAGAACAGAACGCATCCCAAATGCATGATGCGCCAATTGCCATGTGTAGGTCATGAGGAGGCTGATGCTTCACCATAGATCGCCAACATTTAGCAGACACATACATTTGTCGTTGGTGTTTTCCGCCATCTTTGTGTAATGCTTGTGAGACATAGTAACAGTAACTAAGTAGGCGGAGCTTAGCGGTTATTCTCGGAACTGTGTATTTACATCAATTACAGAACCCTTCACTGTATTCAACATGCATAACCAGGCCCCAGTTAAAGCGGCTTTTTAGTATAATTCAGAGATACTTTTGTAATTTATCAATAAAAAAATACGTTGTGACCCCTCAGCTGAACCTTTTCGGTGAGACGGTGAATGAAGGGTTAAAACCTGTTTATATGGATAAATATGGATGATTATCCGTAAAATGTTTTTTACCCCTTTTTATCTGGAACACTGCAAGACTTTAAGACAAGGACAAATATCATTGTTGATCCTATTATGCAACATTCTAGAAAACTGACTGCTATTTTATTAAAAGAATTCACCAGCATGTCTAAGGTCGTCAAATAGGAGGGCCATAAAATAGCTGCCAAAATCAAACATTGAAACGACAATAAGTAGGGCTACCACTTTTGCCGTAAAATAAAAAGAAGTCTAAAAATTGGAACACCTAATATGGTTATGAAATATGCTTAAATATAAGCAAAGACATTTTTACAAAAGAAAATTTGCATAAATACGGATAGTAGTAAAACAATATTTCATGGTCTAGTGCCAATAGCTAAAGGCAAATTCTACTACTATATTTTGTTAATAATACATCATTAAAGCATGTGAAGTTTTGCATTGTCCCTTGCGTTTGTTTGACATTGAATTGACTCTCAGGACAATATGGTTGCAGACAGTCGAAATCATGAGTTACTTATTTCGTTCCAATACCCCATAAGAATATAAACATTTATTACATGTATAAAGCATGCCTCTTGTCCTTAGTAGTGCATGTACGTGAAATCTCTTAATTGATATATCGATTTTAAAATTAATGTAGAATAAATCGTGAATGTAAAGATAAAAGCATATTCGAACAGTGCATACTGATATTCAAACCAGCATGCGTGCATGTTCATGCGTAGAGTGATCAAACATTATGCTATCCTTAAATATACAATTTGTTTATACAAATCAGATTGTGCAGACACATAGACAGATTTGAGACTGTGATGTTGCACATCCCACAAGGCTCCTCTTTCCATGTGAATTGCAAAGATCAATTTGAGCACATCAGTAACACGCATTGTATTCTGCCAATGTCAATTTAGAAAATGAGATAAAATATATATATGAACTCTTAACAAAATTAAAAAAAATGATCCAGTCTCATGTTTTTCATCCCAAGGTAGTGTGGAAAAGATTGGGCATAAACGATAAGACATATACTGCAGGGTACATATTTGTGTCATGAGAGATGGATGACTTGCACGTTGACGTCCTTTTTTAACAGAAGTTCAGTCAAATCAGGACGATAGAAGTGTGACAATAAGAAAGTTATGCGCAATGTAACCCTGTTTTCGTTTCCAATGTTTTTAGCCTCCGGCTGTTCTGGAACTCGGAAACGCTAGTTCAGCAGGCAAGCGCTTTACCTACTTTACCTACCGGGACTTAACTTGTGTCATGAAAGATACATTTATGCGTTGAGCACAAGGCGAATTATGTGGCATGACACGTGTTATGCAATATGTGTCGCTGTGTACTCCTACAATAACGAAGATAACGACAAAATACGAATTTGTCGAATATTGACAGCATTTGCCAAATTCTCATTTTTTAAACTTGGTTAGTGTTTGCCCCAGATAATAAACCAATCAGATCACCCGAATTTTCAAATTTTCAATAGATTTATTGGTGTAGACTCCTCACTTATCCATGAAGAGAGTCTTCACCAATAAATCTACTGAAGACTTGAAAATTCAAGTGATCAGAAATGTACAGTCTTCTGCGGCTTGTCACGTCTAAAAATAGCTTCAACATGACAGGTCAAATTGATTTAGAAGTCAATGTAGATTTCTCGAATGAGCGTTTTTTCTCATTACAGAGGGACAGATGAAGGGAGTATTTGGCAATATTCTCCATAAAAAGTATTTTATGGTTACTCATTAGAACCACTTCGACGAGGCTGTTCCATGGCAATCCATAACAATTTTTTTTAAATAAACACATATTGTGAAAACATGAGGATACTTATTAGAATCGCCTCGACGAGGCAGTTCTATGGGTACCCACAGCATTGTTTTAAAGCATGTTGTAGATATTTGTTAGAACTGCCTCGAAAAGGCAGTTCAAATGAATATCCACAACATACATTTTTCATGGAGAAATAAAAAATAATCCCAAATTATCACAAAATACTCCTCTTATATGTTCCTCTGTAATAAGATGCACCTCGTAACACAAATCAAATACACTATGATTTGTGTAAAGAGAAGAAAATAATCCTCATTCAACAAAGGAAAATCAAAATGATTTGCCATGATTGAGCTCCAAAAACTGAACACAAATCATAAATGACAGCATGATACTCACTCTAGAAGCAGTCTTCTAATTATGCTCCTCCTCTCCAAGCTAAATGACAGCATGACAAAAACTTAAAAAGCAGTATTCTAATTAAGCCCCTCCTCTTCAAGCTATTTTGGGACTGTCATGATATTGCATCATGTTTTGACGTTGCATCATTACTATAGTCAAAGTACATTGGAGAGTGGTCATTTTGGGATTTTTTTTAAATTTATCATTATCTTTTCTTTATTTTTATTTTTTTTAAACACGAAATATCTCTCAAATAAAGATTATCTGTAAGATGTTGGAAAACAGGACATACCAGGATCAGTTTATTATCTTGGGCAAACACTAAGCCGGTTAGAGGCTATGAAGAGAAATCTTCGCAATTAAGATCCTTCCGCTCGCTACGCTCGCTTCAGGTTCTTAATTGCGAAGATTTCTCTTCATAGCCTCTAACCTATACTTGCTTTGATTTAGGTTCTTAAGCAGCTTTGTCGATAAAGTTTATAGAATTTTATGTACAGATATATTAAAAGTGCACGTTTGAAATATGGTTTGGAGTGTTTCGCACCTTTTAAGAATGATTCATGTTTATTTTCTTAAGGCAGTTGGATGCTAAATAAGAATACTAGTGGGGCATTCAAACCACTTTACCAGTCTAATAACACACATGGCTATAAAACATTTGGATAAAACATTGTATGCTACAGAATAAGACACAAATATAAAATTTTCACCCTTTCGTCAAGGGCATCAGGAAGGGCATCAGGAAAGAGATGTACGATGCAGCAAGAAACCACAAAAAGCCGACACAACTAAAAAAATTGACACGAAACTCCCCTAAGATTCATGTCGCATTTTAACGAAAATTATTTTTGTCACCTATCCAATGGTGTAGACCCAGATCAGAAGCTGCGTCCGCTCTGCTTCTGCATTGTTTCCCTATTTCCTTTTTAATGGATGCTAGGCACTAACTTGCTAAGATGGATATCGTGCTTGAATATTGAGCTGAATTAAGAACAAATGGTGTTATTAGTAGCGGATTCGTTTAGCACAAGATTCCGTAGGACTATAAATCCACTGTTGATATATGCCCTAAGGCCCTTGAAAAGTTACTTTATAGCGATAATCATACGTAAAGACCTATATTAAGGTAGACTATTGGTGAATAATTCTGTATTGCATTTGTCCAAACAAAACAGTTATTGTTCGCACAACCTTGGGGCAGCTTACACCTAAATTTTCATGAACCGCACCTTACCTGTTGCCTATGTAAAATAATTGGTGGTAAGCTACCTATACAAATGACACTTACTACCTAAAAATCCAAAGTTTTCAGCCAGATAGGTTTGCACAAATAGTGGAAACCAAGATCAGACTGCTCCTTAGGAACCTTCCTGATTTTACCAGTTTGCTTTAAATATCCTATTCGATAGATTATATGAATCGCAGAAATGAAAGTGCATTCATATGCTAGAAATATGAATCTGAATAGAAACTGTGTAAAAACGTATTTAGAAAATACAAAACTTAGATTTTTTGGAAACCGGAACGGTAAAATTGTTTTTTTTTCTTATCCAAAAGTTTTATAGCCCTGTGGGTTATTAGACTGGTAAAATGACCAATATTCTTATTTAGTATCCAACTACCTAAAGACGTTTTGGAACGTTTTCACTTATCTAACATCAAGGAGCTCCAGTAGCTCAGTGGATTAAGCGCTTGAATGCTGATCTATTGGTCCCGGGTTCGAGCCCCGCTGGAGGCGGGAATTTTTCAACCGGGGTTTAATTACACAAAAAGTTTCATTACCACCCACCCATCTTCCTGGTGTGACTGAAATACTGTTAAAAGGGACGTAAACTAGCAAGTCATCGATCCATTATTATCTAACATCAACCGTGATATTTAAAGACCTTGCAAACATCAACATGTGAAAGCTGAAATTAATGCATGATGCCTTTCTTCGTCACTATTTCATAAAATAAACGTCATCTGGCCAGGTCGGAAGTGATAAAGTTTTCAGGGAGCTGCGTTTGCCTATGTCACGATATGGGTAAAATCCTCTCGAAGTCAGGTACTTAAAAATATTGATTCCATCCGGTCCTCTCTTAGTAAGCACAACTTCCATCTGTATTATATCTATATTAACTCTCTCAAAGAATTTGTTTGCTCCTAAAAGTGTATTATATTCGCCTCCTTCTATGTCCATTTTGATTGCGACATGTTTGCCTGTAAATACCGGAAGCAAATCATCTAGAGTTATTGTACTAGCTATATAGCCTCTGGTGTTTTTAACACTTGTCAAATTTGCGTCTACAACGTGTGTCGCACCTACGTTTCTCACACCTTTTGTGAATTTTACTAACTTATGCTTATTAGACACAGCATTCCAGATGAGCGTTACATTGGTTGAAAGTTTTCCAAGGCGAAGTGACTGAGACAGCAATTCCAAGTTTTCAATCTGTGGATCTACCGCTGTTACTTTTATCCCTAGATGTGCTAAGCTTAGAGTATACACGCCAATGTTGCATCCCAAATCTAGAAATTCTGTGTTTGGCTTAGTTTTTATAAAATTAGCCAGATTATTTACTAGACCTGGTTCCCACTGACCAGTCCTTTGCAGACTTGCTGAAATAACAAGATCAATAGCTGTTGTGTATGTACATATTGGAGTTTCACCACGGACTGTCCTTAATGTCACGCAGCCCTTGGTGCTCATATGTTTACTCCCTGTGTCGCAAAATGTTCGTACACACGTTCCCTCAGTGGCCCGCTTTTCTTCTGGAAAAACTGACAGTCCTTTAACACATGGATATTTTCTGAAGTCTTGAATGGGTTGAAGTTGGCTGTGATGATCAGATGTATTGCAACTCAGTTGGAGCTGTTCGGCTGCGTTCAGTTCCCAGAACGGCATTATTTGGTTTCTATCGGTACTGTTCGGAACTGTGTGTGTGGTCTTGTTTGCATGTCCAAGAATGCTGTATAATTTACCCTCCGTCATCTCATATAGATAAAACAGCCATAAAGAGGATATCGCAGCTGTGCTTATAAGCATACATGCTATTTGTTTCGCCTGTAGTGTTGGTAACAGCATCGTTGATCTCCAATATTGCTGCTCGAAGTTATATCAGGGTGATGTCCTAAAACGAAAGATCGGAAGCATTTGGCCTACGTTTTATACCTGAATTTCATGTACCGCTTACTATTTAGGCTAATGGGTACACTTTCATGGGACAGGTCCGGATCCAGACCACCACGTACTGGTGGGGCTCTGGATAACTGGTGGGGCTGAGAGTTGCCGAGATGTGTGTGTGTCTGTGTGTGTGAGGGGAGGGGGCTTGAAAATATTTTACTAATTTGGGATCAGTTTGTTGAGAATTTTTGAGAATGTCTTTCTTGCCTTGAAATATATGTTGTGATCTCATTAGAATCGCCTCGATGAGGCCATTCTAATGAGATGACACTACATATATTTGAATCTAACCCAATAAATGAATTATCTCAAACTGTCATTAGATACTCCTTTTTTCTTGAGGCCTACATATTATACATAACACAGAGGCCCTGATGGCGGGATTGAAGCCCCAAAGCCCACCCCTGGATTCGGGGCTGGGAGACAAATAAATAGTATACTAATAATGCAGAAAAACAGCTATTGCAGCTATGCACGGCCCGCACAGTCTGTTTCCGGTCTTGGCAAATTGGATTTATTTGTCAGAGCGGAAGCAGGTTCATTATTTATCCACATATTGTGTTTTTGCAAGGAATAAAAATTTATACATTTTCTTTCTTTGGCTCAGTTTGTGAAAAATGGATGGGGATTAAAGTATCCGACTAGTAAAAGGCGAAATGTTAAAAGTCACCTTAAGATCATGGGCGTAAGCGGGGGTATACTTGAAAGAAACTTTGGGCCTATATCCATCATCATACCAAATATGAACCAAAGTCACCAATTGGTTTTTAAAGATGAGGTCTTCAGAACCTTTAACGTGAATGTTGAGGCCGTCTCCGACGCCGACGTCGGAAGTAGAAGGCTAGAATTGCTTCCACTGAAATTTTATCCGTCTATCATAACAAATGAATATTTCGTGTATGAAAACACACTTCCAAGGCAGATCACTTTGACATGCAACTATTTACCACCCTTGTCCAGCCAATTCTAAAGAGGGTTATCAGAGGGCTTCTAACGATACGTTTAGATATTTTTTCTTATTTCTCAATGAAAACATATGTTGTGACCCCTCAGTAGAACCGTCTCTATGAGACAATTTTAATGAAGGGTCTCAAGGTATGTTTTTATGAAACATCACGGGAAATTTTCCCCATATTATCCCTGTCACCCCTTCGTATTTGTTACCCTTGGTAGAACATATGATTTCATGCAATATGAAGAAAAGTTATATTCAAAATTCATCCTTATCTGGCCCTTTGAGACATACTCGTACCATGAGTCTATGACCATGTTTAATCACAATCCAGGGCAAAATTATATCCTAGACAAGCTCACAGCTCAGCAGCATGGACACGATAAAGCTCTGACCTTAAAACTTCATGTATTCGGACAAGCATACCTGAGCAAACAGTGTAGACCCAGATCAGACTGCTCCTCAAGGATAGTCACATCTGGGCACTCCTCCAGCAGTAAACGCAACTCCACCTAAAAGGAAAAGTGAATCTGTCCACAGCCAAAAGTGGAAAAGTCTCTCACCGGGACAATACACTACTGGTAAATGTGTCACAGTGTACTGGTACCGTATTACTTTGGAATTTCATTAAATTGTTAAATTAATTTGTTATCGTGGTTAAAATCTTTAAAAAAAACTCTCTCATTTGACAGAAAACCTTAAAAGAAGAAAAAGGGTTTGGATAATTTAGGGAATGCATGTAAGTCATGGGTTGGAGCCGCAATAAATCTGCCTGTATACATCTAGATATCTCACAATTCGGCTGGAAATAGTCAAGAAATAGGTCCGTACTGGTCCGATTCGGTAATGAGGCTCATTCTGGTCCGTTCTGGTAAATGTACTCACCGTACAGTGACCAATGAAATACAAAAATCATCGAACAGACCAATAACTAGATGTTTCTTCAAAACCGATAAAAGTCGGCCTGACTATAGAGGCTTCATTAGCCAAAACTACGTAGTCTGGCCGATTTTCCTTCTTCTGCTCGTTAAGGAACTGTTTAAAGGTAGGTTCCTGTTGTGTCATATACATCACAGTTTTGCCGATTTTTTTTTTTAAATGGTCGATAAGCATTTGTTTCAAGGAAATTGTTAAGTTTCACTTCAAAGTATCAAGTGAAGAATATTTGATAAGTCGTTTTAAGAGGGATTTTCTAACTGTGCTTCGCACACCAGTTAGCACTATTTTAGATTTCGCGCCACTAAGCATTGCGTGGCTGACGTCATTCTGCATTGCATTATGGGATGGTGTTCACCCATCCGCCATGCGGCGACTTACGACACCGTACGAGTACAGAAAATAGCGCCGTCATATCGCCTATCACAAGCAACGGTGGATAAAGGCAGTCAATACTGGCGTCGCTATTGATAAATGGAAAATGTTATAAGTGGATTTAATTCTATAAAAGGCTCGTCGGAGTTGCTAGGCAGCTCCAATGGTGTTTGGGGGTGATCTCAACACAGCGTTGTAATGGCGCATTCCATTTACGGTATACATCGAAAGTGATTTTGAGTAAGTCTGATTTCATTTCAATATGCAAACTATCAAAAGGATGTTGAATTATATTAATTTTGCCTGTATGTATTCTATATACATAACAAATGACATAAACGATCTTATGAAATAATCTGACTTCACTTTGTAAAAACGAATTTGAAATCACCGCCCCTATGGAAGAATGGTGGTGTCCGTGTTTGATTCAACTACGGATTTTTTCGGCTTTAGCTGTATAACCTTAGTATTGACCTACATTTTCAGTATTTCATTGGCCAATATAAATACACCCGGGATTTTGATGAAAGTAGCTTACTTTTGCTTTCTCTTTCTACTTTCAGTTTCATTTTACTGTTGGCGTAAGGGACCGACCATTTGATATTCTGGGGGGGGGGGGGGGGGGGGGGGGGGAGGGGCTGGGGGCTGGTATATTTATAAAAAAAAAATCCCTGTCTTTGGATATGCAAGAAAAAATAACCTGGCTCATAATGGGGTTTACAAAAATTATCTGGCCTCAAAATGACCTTGGCCTCTATTGCTAAACAATGTTCATGTACTCATTTATTTGACTATATCTATTAACTTCTGCAATAAACTTTTCTACAATTTCCATGGACTCTTATTTTAAGCATGTTTTCCATATAAAAGTACCAGAAAGCAATTTCACCTTGCAATAAAAAAGGTCATAGTCAACCAAAGATCAACCTTTTAACAATCTTGGGCCAAATTGTTCAAAAACTTTCTATGAAAACTTGTCTTCTAGATTTCTTGTCTTAGACCATGCAGTAAAATGGTCAAGGTCAACCAGAGGTCATTTGAACAGTCTTGGTATTACTCAAGTACTCACTGTGACATACCAAGTTTCAAGACCATCTGGTCTGGAGACGATTTTTCAACGTTTTCACCATATATGGGCATAGAGGCCATGCTGGTCATGTGACATGGACCGTTTGAACAATTTTTTTCAGCTCCTGGAGGCTCTATTATGAAATTTGGTTACAATATGCACAATGGCTTTTGTGGAGCTGATAGAAATTGTCAAAATATGAGAGTCCTGGTCAAAGAATGACCTTGACCTCTTGTACTCATAAATCTTCATGTGCTCATTTAGATGATAATATACACCAAGTTTAGCCCAAAATCTTCAACAGTCCAAGATATATTATGTTGTAGCATTTCCCATATTAAAGCACCAGAAAGCAAATTTGACCTTGCCGTAAAAAAGTTGAAGGTCAACCGAAGGTCATAATTTAAAAAATCCTGTAAGTTACACACATACCCAATGCTACATACCAAGTTTCAAGGCCATTGGCCTATTGGTTCTGGAGAACAAGATTTTTTTAAGGTTTTTACCATATATGGGCATGGCTGCCATGTTGGTCATGTGACCCAATTATTTTAACAACATTTTGTTCCCCAAGCCCTGGAGGCTCTATATGAAATTTGGTTACAATTGGCTCAGTGGTTCCAGTCCTATCGGTCTTCACCACTGAACTGATAGCCATTGAACATTCCATATTTTGGATCCTTGAAATTAGGATCCCAAACTCAGTTATCCTCATTGACTCCCTTAGCTCTGTACAGGCACTGCAATCGGGTAAATCAAAAACGAGACCCGATAAAATAAACAAAATCTCATCTCTACTCAATCTAGCTGCCATCGTAAATTTTAACATTTCCATGGAATGGACCCCTGCACATGTAGGAATTGACAGCAATGAAATGGCCAATGTGGCGGCAAGGGAAGCTATGACCACTGGCACTTACGACCATACTAGACCCTCAAAAATGGAAGTTTATCCCCTAATATTTACATTCTTGGTGTATTAATTGAAAAGCCCTATAGTAAACCGTTGGAACGAAATGTAGTTTACATTCCAATAATTACATTGAGACACGCGACGTCAGTGACGTAAAAATAAACAATAGCTTTGTACAACCTGATTGGACGTCAGCAACGTCATGACGTCATGCATGCCGTTCTGCTGTTAGCAGAAAAACTGCAATTACATGTTTTACTGCTTGAATTTTAGCGCTTATATAAGATTTTTCACGAAAGATTTAATTGAAATGAATGTAAATATAAGGAATGAACTTAATTTTTCTGATGTTTATCGGAATGTAAACTACATTGGGTCACTAGCAAAGTTTACATGAGCCCCTTCGGGGTTCATTCACTTTGCACGTGACCCAATGTATTTACACTTCGATAAACCTCAGAAAAATGAAATTCATTCCTTAAATAAATGAAGCAGTAACCAAAGAATGGCAATCCCAATTGACCAAGGGTCGCACCTTCCATTTTGTCCAACCAAAGGTAAAACTCAATGTGGCGTATATAGTCCCAATAGATGTTTCAACGTAGTCTATTCCCGACTAAGATAAGGACACTGCGGGCTAGGCTGCCATCACTAAGGCAACCAGTCCAGCCTATGCCCCCACTGCAATGACGCAGGAGATCTTGACCATATCTTCTCTGACTGTGAGGCCCAGACCTAGGCGAGTCCTAGAATCCATAATATTCAAGTTAGGCTATCACACAATAGACCTGAGATTGCTTCTGTCTCCCCCAAAGAAACATGCAAATACAATACAGAAGGCAGTCTTCGAATACCTGGACAAAACCAATATCGATTGCCAGGATATATATTCCAATACCATAAAGGAAAAAATCCCCAAAATTTTCCCTAAATCGAGCCTTGTTGCTAAGCACCTACCCACCCCATTTCCCAAAACCCCTGGACCCAAACCAAACCCCTATCAAGTACAATGCTCGTGACAAAACGCCCAACCTAGTAAATGCTCCAAATCCCATCTATATGACCACAATTGGACTTCCTGTAGAGTCATGTAAATAATTTTTGTCTATTGACAATAAGGGTTAAAATGTATAATGTGTATCCAACCACTTTAATCTGACACCCAGACTTACTTCCATGGAAACCAACTGAACCATTATAAAGTTCAACACATTTCCTCCCTAGAAACACCAAACAGAAACTGCCCTCCTCTCCCAACAATTCACAATAAGAAATCAGCTACAGGCCTCTTTGTCCATTGATAATAATCTCCATACTCCAAAGTATTGGAACACTAACCCATGAACATACAGACCCTTAAAACTTAAATCATGTAATATATTTTGAAACCAACTAAACCAAGATAAGGTGTAGAACAATTGCTACAGTTCTAGGCTCCAAAAGAATTTCCTACCCCACCTACCTCCCCTCCAACAGAATTTAGCTATGGTCATATCCCCATTTCCTAAAATATTGGAACACTAACAAATACCCATGAACATACAGACCCCTTAAAACTTAAATTATGTAATATATCTCGGAACCAAGAAAACCAAGATAATGTTTAGAACAAAGACTACAGTTCTAGGCGATAAAAGAATTTTCTACCCCAACTATCTCCCTCCCAACAGAATTTAGCTACCGTCGTCTCGGAGACCATATGGCGTAATTCTATATAATCAAGGCAACCTCAATTACACATGAGGACCACAAAAATATGGAACAATCACATTCTAGATCACCCATAATCCATTACCTCCTACTGCCCACTCCATCAGTTAATAATAGAATTTGCTCCCCACCCAAGAATTTGCTCCCCATTTCATCATTGGTATTTCAGTGTAATTTTAAGAGAATTTCACTGAAATTCTGATACTATTTTCAGGGACAATACATTTGTGCATACATGTTTGGGACTCTGCATGTGTATGAAAATATGCATGTCAGGTAACAGTGATTTTTTTCACTATTTTGGAAATGGTGCCGGTGCCCACAGAATTGGGAAAAATCGCGTCGTATTTTCTTTAAATTTGGAATTTCAGAAACACCTTTATTGGCTCAAGTGGTGAGATAGGGGACATGAAACTGAATATATAATGTTTAAATTCAATTATAGCTATATATATCTGCTAGTTCTCCAAGCAAGCAAGTAAATTTATGCTTGTAGAATGGTCCCTGGAAAAATTCCTGCAATTGGGAATTTTTCAACTTGCAGTTGGGAAAAAAGATACTACTTTGAATTGGGACTGGTGCCTTTTACGGGCACCACTTATATAGAGAAAAAAATCACTGGGTAATGCATGCAGTGCATGCATTCATTTTTAACCATCTTTGTCACTGGAATTTCAGTGAGCTAGTCTTAATTGGTCACTGGAATTCCACTAAAATTTTAGTGATTTTACCCCCACCCCCACCCACAACTGAGAAGGGATGCAAAATGAGACTGGCAGAGGTGATTCCCATGTGTACCCATTAACCCCTACAATATGCTCTTGGTTAAACTTTTCTGATGGACTACAGTTTAAATGCTACTCCTGCAAGATCCATTAACAGAATTTCAGACTTCTGTAGGAGATCTGCTAGCTCATTTGGCTAAGCCCCTGTCTGTTGATCTAGTGGTTCTGGATTTGATCCTTGCTGGAGACAGAAATCTTTTCATTTAGAAACAGGGTTCCCTTGCACACAACCTTTTAATAGTTAGTTAGTTGTTTGGGGCTTAACAGCCCTTTGAGACAGTATTTCAGTCTATATTGGGCGGTCTCCCAGATAGAGGGAGAAAAAATTTAAGAACAAACAGACTAGAGAAAAAAAAAGTCAAAACATCCCCACCCGTACCTACTGCAAGCCAAGCACAGTAGGCCCTTGCCCTACTATTATCCAAATCAGTCGGATGCCCCTGCACTGGAAGTTACGTGCACCACCAGACCTCCCCCATAACCTTTCAATAACAACCTGTCAATATCAACCTCCTATCAACTTGATACAGGGTCCCCCCCCCCACACACACACACCACACCACACAAAAGATAAATAAATAGAAAATTAAAAAAAAATGATAAAGGATATATTATTATAACCTTTACCAGTTTTTAGTTTTTTCATTTTTATTTTTATCTCATATTTGGAATATATTCACAAAGTCTTATGTTTTGAATCAAAAGAAGGCTTCAGGTACCTGTGATTGAAACTAGGGGTTCATTGCAATTTGTTTTTGTACCTCAAATGTACACATAATACAGGGAACACCATTTTGGGGGGTACAATGTAAGATATCTCATTTATAGCCAAATTTTGCCAAAATTAATTCTCCAAACTCAATGACAGTTTTTGTACTGCCCATTTTTGCATGTTTCTTTTTCTCCGTCCCACTGAACAGATTTTGGGTGATATTTTTGCAGCGCCGTCGCCTGCTCGTGAAAAGTGGTCCGGCCATGTATTTGCGCGTACCGAAGGCACGAGAGAGGAACGCACAAGAGCGAAAAATCCCTTTTTTTTGGAGGGGGGGGCGGAGGGAGGGGGTGATGGGGGTTTCGGGTGGGTTTCGGGAGATCTCTCCCGAGAAATTGCTACATTCTGAAAGTTAGTAGGTGCGTTTATGTTGCATCTCGTTTAATTTATTATTATTATTATTATTATTATTATTATTATTATCATTTTATAAGTAAATTCGTAAAGATCATCAAGGAATTAGAACTGACTTTCTGTTAATACAGACTGGTTTAGTTCTGATAGCCAAAACATTAAAACAAACAAATATTTATTATTTCGATCCGTCGGCAAGTCTCGTCAGGCGGTGGCAACCACCAACTTTATGCGACGGTTAGGTTTGATGAAATATTCCCACGACACTATTTTAGACCTCTACCTCTTTTTGCTCAGACCTATCTGTCCTGATCTTGATAACCTTGCGGTATATAACATGAAACAGTATATTAGATAAAACAACAGCAGCAATAAATATTGATATGAAATCAAGAAATTAATAAATTTTACTTACAGCAGCGAAATCATAATTCCTGCGAAAACTTGTTAAAGAATAATTTGATCAGAGACAAGATTAAAAGCTTTCTTCGTGCACCATATCAGCAAGGACTCGTGCTGCCTACAGGTTTTCTTGTAGGTATGCACGGATTTTTGCTGCATATAGTGGACTCATTATGGGAGACTTTTATTGTCAGTCCTCCTGGTTAACATAGGGAAAATGATTTTAAAAAATGGGAGAAGAAAAACATATCTTTGATATCATTTGGCTACTGTCTAACTTACATGTATGTATTTTCCCTGTTTAGCACGTATATGAAAATGTTTCTTCTGTATTATTGTACTCCACGCATGCTTATTCGTTTATATTTATATTTAAACCTCTGTCGCCATATTTTGTATGGAAAGAGTGAATAAAAGAATATATATATAATTGCGAACCATGAATACTGAAAACTTGCTGAACAAAGGCCCATTTTGGAATTTGAACGTCTTTTGCTGATTTGGAACTGATGCGTGATGGAGTATTCATGAATATGCAAATACGTTTTCAGAATTTGAATACGTCTGTAGTGTTCAAAAGAGTCTGTATGCATGTTACGTAATCTAAATGAAAACAAAATGGATCAGTTTGTCACACCTGAATAAACTATCGCTGGGTAAGCTTTCAATATTACATAATATTTTATACACTAAAGTTTCCCATTAGCTATTTATTTCATACAGCATTAAACACATTGATAATTGAGCCGTTCTCTGTGAAAACCGGGCTTAATGACATAAGAACAAAAAATTAATTAACTGCACCACTGAAAAGTATTAACTTTTCTAAACATTTCCTGAAAATTTGGGATGGTTACCATTATTTATTACTGAGATATAGACTTTAGAAGCTAACAGGTAGTGCAGTTTCTTTATGTGACGTTATAAACGTCATGCACGTATGTTTTGACGTCAACGTCACTACGTTTGTTTGAACGCGCTTTCTGTGCTTGATACACAAAACAACTCGTACAAAATGTGTGTTTGCTCATTTTCAATATGTATATCATAGTACACATATGACAATTTGCATGACTTAACATTCTTTCTCAAATGATAGGTCCTTATGATGGTATACCATCTGTTTTCAAGGCTTTGGGGTTACCGTGGAATAAGCGTTGTCATGGCAACATATGTCATATTTATGACTGGACTTTGTCTGAATTCATGGGCTTTCCGTTATATCTCAACACCTAAGGTATTTTCATGGAAATAAATAGAGGTCCGAAAAATCATTAATTTTGATGTTTTTCACCCGTTCACAACGTAATTATTACGTAATGTCATTAAGCCCGGTTTTCACAGAGAACGGCTCAATTAATTTTATTCTATACAACATAGATTGCCCGCCGTTTTATAACCCTGTGATATAACTACCTATGTGAGATTTGATGAACCAACAAATTAACTGAACTGTTGCATATAGGATAAAGGCACCCAATAAACATGTTTATATCTCACGCGGCTTCATCTTTGATGTCTAGTTCTTTTAGGATAGTCATGTAATGAATATAAATTCTTAAAGACCTAGATCCTATACTACCCGGTTTGAGACCGTAAGTGGGCGGCGCTATTGTTCAATTACTGTTTTACTGATAACAATTCATCCCAAGGTCCCAGGCTATAGGTAATTACCTCCACAGAAGCAACAACCAAAAATCAGGTCAGTAACTGAACTTTCATGACTTGCTGGAGATGCTTACTGTTTGGTGCCCAGAGAAATGCTGAGATGAGATGTTTCGATTCTCATAAAAATGGTCTCCAAGAGGCTCAGCGGAATGAATCCATGTCAGCATTTCCTAACAGCGAGTCTGTTCATTACTGACATACTACCTACTTCTGCCTTGTATTGTTCATTAGGCCGTTATAAAAAGTTTTATTTATTTAATTTTTTTGCGTGCGTTGAGCGAGTGCAACGGCACATTTAATGATCGCGGTAAAAAATATTTAAATGAAAGTAATGTCACACCAGTTATACGCTCGCTCAAAAAAGTGGTCCGGCGGACCGTCGGCGACGGCCTTGTTTTGGCAAAAATAAAGCAAAACTCTGAAAGCTCACCAGAAAATGGCAAAATTGGAGATAAAAACCCTCTGCATGGGATATATGGGAATGTTGTGTGATATGACTGAAATACTGTTCAAAAGGATTGATATTGTATAAATATTCTAATAATTCTGTAAGGAGTGAAAAAAAATATGTTTAAATCAACTGCAGCATTTATCCTTCAGATAGAGATAGAATTTAAAAATAAGGTAGACCCTGATCAGACTGCTCCTTCTGGCAAGACCCTTATCAAACTGCTCCTTCTAGCAACAATGTGCACCTTGTTTCAGAAGCAGTCTGATCTAACTCTATTTCTGGGTCCGAATATTTATGCTTTTACGGTAGATAAGCACTATCACTGAAAGTTTTGAAACGACCCCTAGCAGGTCTTCGTCGATTGAAATCTTTGAAGTGCCAAATAAGACTTTTCTGGACCTAAAACGATACTTGTTTGGTATTAATACATAAATATTGTCATAGTTCTATTCCGTCAAGAACGATTTTTATCAGATCGGACAGATCTCGGCCTAAATAAAACACTTACTGCGAAGGATGTGAAGGCAGCCATTTTTGTGTATATGAATTCCTGTGGATAATGATGTCAGAGGTCGCGCACTTACGGCCATGTGACAGAATTATTTATAGGCAAGGGGTTGTTGACGCAAATAGGATAAACAAGAGCAAAACGACGATTTTCGATAAAACCTGGCGATTTTCTTGGCAGCAACCGATTCAGGATAATAGAAGCATTGAAATAATAATCAAAAATCGACAAAAAAATTTTTTTAACAGAATTTGTATCTCGACCACAGGAACCTACCTTTAAGATTTTACTTATAATACAAACTGAACTTCATATTAAAATGTCAATGTAAGATTGACCACCCTCTTGTTTCATCATAAATTAAAGTAAACATATCCGCAAAAGAAGCGCCACATTTCACCCAGCAGGCACACAACGTTGAATCGGCTTTAAATCAACGTTGGTTCAACGTAATGACGTTGAGTAAATCTTAATTCAATATTTAATTCAAAATAGAGGCCAGGACCAGTATAGATGCAGGACCACTTCAGATGATGTATACATGTACACGTAAAACACTAAATTACGTATTCTCTTCGATTAAGCAAATTTCTTTATTGTTCAGAAGTTACACTAGAAAAAGAAAGAAATAATTTACTTTAGCCGTTTATGTAATTGTTTATAACTGTTTCCTGTGGAAACAGAAAAAAAACCATTTCTCATGAAGTTATCCATTATCTTCAGCGAGATACGTCAAGCGAGAAAACACAGAATTTTGTTTCATCCCATAAACACCAGAAACACCAGAAGTGGTATTTTTGTGAGAATGTTCGAGAATAATATAATTGCGCGTAGATGATTATCAGTTGGGTCAGTCATAACAAATGCAACGAGAGTGCTATTTGCTATTTTTTGTGAAAACAGACAAACATATAAGTACCAGTTCAGGGTTAAAACGTGACATAAAAACAGACGTCAACATATTTCCTTCTAGAACATCTAATATAGTATGATATCGAGATATTTTGACCATAATAACCGCATGCGTTTGCCCGGTTGTGCGAAAATTACAATCTTAAAGATCTCCTTCAAGAGGAGAGGACATATTCAAAGAAGGAACCTGGGCCATACTTCGAACTCTCGGCTACACAGGCCTCATTTGTGGCCCTGACAAATCTGGTGACCTAAGCCAAAGAATAGCATGTTGTAATTTCTTAATTTTAAGAGGGCAATCGATCAATGACTCAAAAATCAAATATTGTCTAAATAATTAAAAAGCGATGATCTAGAAAAAGAGTCTAGATTAATCAAAAATTTGAATTTTCTCAAAATATATCCTTTGATCTCAAGGGGCAAAGGAAACACCGTATTAACAATGTAGTATTCATTTGTATATTTAGATGAGTTTGTTGAAAGATTTTTAACTTGTAATGTCGTTCTCAGCTTTTTAGTATATTCTGGTCATTTTGTAAGTTTCCTTTAATGTCCAATATTGTAGGTTTGTATTGCTCTTTCTCTACATAGCGCTAATTCTAACAATGTAACCACTGGACTGATTACTTTTGGCTTTAACGTTAATGTTAATGTGTCAAAGATAATTTGTTTATTACAAAAAACCCAAAAAACAATAGATGTTTGAAACTCATGTGTTACAGCAGCGTCATGGGTGTTATTTCACTTAATTTAAGTTTAAGGCCTCCAGCGTCATTCAACAAGTATTTAAATTTTCAGAAGAAGGCGTTTTTATACCAGTTTTACCATAGCGATAGTAGGGAATAAAAACGGCTAAAATAGATTATTGATTTCTTTTCTAGACTAGTGTAACTTCTCAACAATTAAGAAATTAACTTTATGGCAGAAAATACGTAATTTAGTGTTCTACGTGTGTACATCATCTAAAGCGGAGCTGCATCTATACTGGTTCTGGCCTCTAATTTGGTCCTGACTAGCCTCTAAACTGGCCCCGGCTGGCACTTATTACGGTGCGATTAGCAGCCTCTAAACTGATTCTAGTAATATACAATGTACCTTATAACTATGCATAGTAGTGCCTTCTATGAATAATTTGTTATTTCTATGAGTAATTCGAATCTAGCGAATCGAAGCCGTAGTGTAATCAGCAGCAAAAGTAGCGATTTCAAAAAACGTTACATGTCATTATAGGCTCAGCTAAAATGAACTTTTCGAAGCATTTTCTTCATAGTGTTTGAGCGTCATAATGTTTTTATGCAATTCATAATAGCAATCAAAAATGCTTTTATGATAAATTTATATCTACTAGGCCCGTCGGGAGGCGTTAAGTCCCTCGTCTTTCAGTTTTGGGGTTTAATGCTTTCCTGAGGGCTTAGACCGATGCAATCGACTAAATGGTTTTCAAAAAATATAAAATAATTCGAAACAGTTTCTATGATTTTCAAGTATAAAGACAACAAGTCTCCGGGACAGCTAGACTATTTGTTCTGTTACAATATTCCAAGACAGTTCTGTATTTCAACTACTGAGTAAGTGATAGAATCTTCTGGCAATCATTTACAGTATTTAAGTCCCGGGAGTTAAGAGAAGGTCATTACTTATCAGCTGGGTGGGGAGGGGGTGGAATTTTCAGAGATCCACATATTTTTCATGACCCACCCGATGACTAAGGTTTTGTTTGTCCGATCCCCGCCATCATGGAAAATAAAATTTTGATCCCCCTCTCCCAGCAAAATCAGAAAATATTTAACGGAAACACAGAAGAAACATATACCCCATCCCCCCAAAAATACACCCCTCATCAAGCACACACACCACACACACCTGACAAAAAAAAAGCTTTCAACAAAAAGATACAGAGAAAACAATAGTTATTACACATCGTATCATTAGTTATTCTATAAATGTATAAATATGAGCATGCATGGTGGAGTGTAGTGGCGAAGTGATAGTGCACTGGACTCATGATCAATGATGTCCCATTCGAATCATACCAGGCCACCTGCCATGTGACCTTGAGCATATCGTAAGTATTTGTGGAAAAGGGGATGTATGGGCGAAGCCCCCTCCCCCAGAAGCTAGACGATAATGGAAAATCAAAAGTACAAGAAAGCATTTCAGGACCCCCACGTCCCCCGGTATCAGTCCACAAAACGACAGCCCTCCAGCAGAACAGGGTTTCAAATTGCCCCCCACTCCCTACTAAATTCCTCCAACCCTCCTCTCCTCAATCTGATAAATAATGACCATTTCCTAAGTACCTTGTTGCATATAAACATTATAGATATACGTTCTGAATGCCAAGCTACTCAGGACCTGCAGATGATAATGCATAAAAAATCATGGTTAATCCCTATATACTACATACCTCTCTCCCTGTTCTAAGCAAGCAATCCATGACCGCGCAATTCGCAGTCTACTTCCGCATGTAAAAACGCATAATGTCACTCGAGGCAGATGCAATATGTTTTTTTGTGTTACATGATTCTCATTATCAATCAAACTACAACACAAGAAAACAACATGTCGCGATTGCTTGGAGCAAAATTAATATAGCCAAAGTCTTCTTGTATCTTGCATTTTATCCAAAATATATGCAAAAAGATGAAGCATTTGCGGTGGGAGAATGAAATCATTCATAAGCGCTGTATATGTTAAACGTACGACCCAGTGATAGAACATGCTTCGTACTCATGTGCATGCTATTTGACAATTCCAATTTAATCGGATTCCGATCGTATTCTGAATCGGGCCCAAATAATATGCATCGGGGGGATTTTCTCAAAGGTATAAGCTAAAGCTTCGTACAGATACATTAAACAACTGCGAGTGTTCACTTTGTTAAACAGGCCTCCAAGCGGGCACATGACGTCGAAATGACATCGTATCGACGTCAGTATGACATCATTTCAACTAAATGTGCCTGTGGGCTCAATATTCAACTGTTAGGGCCCAGCGGCACGTTACGTCGACTGACGTCGATGTAACTTCCTTATGTTGCATCAGCGTCAGTACGACGTGATTACGACGTCACTTGCCTGCTGGGGATTGATATTCTAAAATCTGTTCCTGCATATACATGGTAGTCCTGTGTATGTTGTCACTAATGTGAAAGCGGTGGTATATTAAGTCGCGAGATGGACAATAAAAAAAGGGTGAAGGTTTCCCATAGCCTAGGAGCCGTAAGGGCAGTTGAGGACCACTGTGTCTTGGGCACAGCATATGAAAGGCGGAACCCATCCCTCTACTTTCGCCGCCTTATACTTTCCTGATTCGGAGCGGAAACCCGTTCACTGCTTGGTTGACAGAAAGTTTTCCAGTCGTCGAATGGCGAAGCCCGTGTTCGATCACACGACCTTCCGACGACTTTAGTTTAAACAATATTTTATTCAATATACTGTTAACATAAATATATATGCAACAATCTTTACATGACATAGCAAAAAACAGCACGATGAAAGGGATACAGAAGTAAGTCATTGACTTATATAAAATCTGTCTTCCGACGACTTTCTACACCATAAGTGAGCGTCTCTAACCACTCGACCACAACGCCTCGCGACGATTTGACCCTTTAAAGTTTCATTTCTGCAACTGCATGTTTTACGGTCAGTCTATAGGAGGGTTGCAACGGAACCCGAGCAGGCACTCAGGTGCCCGGGTCGGACTACTCGACCCAAATTCGGCTTCTGCAGAGGAAGGGTGGAGGGGAGAGGGAAAAAAGGGGTCCTTCAAATTAGGAATCTAAGGTTCGAAGTCTCCAGTAGGGAGTTTGAGGGACAACGTCTCCTACTGCGGACGGAAAACTGGCTTGAGTTGTTTCTGATGCTAAATCCTATATACTTTCTCCGTTCAAAAAGCTTAAATCAAATAAAATATATCATGATTACAGATACTTACCCAAAAGCGGCCCCACAATACAAGCAAGTTTTCATTCGATTTTTCTCCGATTTGGACAAGATAGGTACATGTAATGCCGTGAGGTACACAATATCATAACTCGCATAATGCAAAGTTGATATCAGCTAAATGGAAATGTAAAAAAAAAACTTTCTATCTAATCCTTTTTCCAGCTTCTATAATTGTGCTGGTGATGTCCATCCCCGTCCATTCTTTAAATTTATCTTCCTACCTCTGCCTTGTTTGCGACTTTTTCTTTATCCTTTCAATGAGCCCTAAAGGAGCGTCTTTGCTAAGCCAGAAATCAATCGAGATGTGGCCAAAACCACCTTAGTGTCCCCTGCTTGACTATAATTAAGAATTCGCCATGTTATCCAATGGCTGTCAGGACCAAAATAGATGCTAGGACCCGTTTAGATGCCAGGACCACTTTAGATGATGTACATACGTGTATAATCCATAACATAAGAAGGAAAGGGTATCCCTTAAAAGTGAAAATCGAAAGTGATAATTTCACTGTTTGAAACATTCCACTTACCAGTTTCCCTATGACCAAGAAATCTTCATAATTGATTGAAAAGCATAAAAAAATGATTTACTGCAAATTTTATGGATTTAATATGATTAATGAAAGGTGTTGGCTAGTTGCAAGTGGATATCAGTAGCCTCAAAGGCTGGTGACAACCGATGGTTGTCAGTCTTTGAAGCTGCTGACAACCAGCTACAGTTTAAAAAACAAGAAACATTGTAAAAATATCATCATAATTATATTTATATTTTGAAATAAACAAAATATATAACAAACAAAATATCTGCAAACACATACAGCAAAGGTGTAAATAAGGTATTTTTGAAAGGGGACAAACTCAAAACATACTTTGAAAGGGAATTTACTTAAAATATGACTTTAAGTGTGATGTTTTGCCCTGTGGGCTTTATGAAAATGATTGTTTAATAGTTTGCCGTTGTATCATTCTTTTCTCGTGGAAAGAATTGATATGTACACACGTTTTCAAGTAAACAGTAATATGAAACTAGATGAAAGCTTGACAATGTGATAATAACAAGTAAATATTAATAAAATCTTTCTTCAAAATGAGGATCATCCCTTAAGGAATAATTTAGTCCTCTAACAGGAGAACCTTTTGGAAACGTTTCATTATCCAAAGAAGCAAACAGGAAATTGCAAAAGCTGGCTCCCTTAAAATGGGTAAAACACAGCGCTATACCGTACAATTTTATGTATCTAGGTCCGATTATTGTGACGGCAACAAGTACAAAAATTGACAATATAGCGTATATGTGCATATTTCTGCAAACGTAGTCATGTTTTCCTTTCTCCTCTATTCTGTTCTATAACCTTGCAATGTTGTTGTTTGGGAGGGGGAGGTGGGGACACAGATGACTCTGCAAAAATCTTTCCCTACCTAGTTCTATTTTCAGTTGTCATAGCTATGCTTTCGAATGCCACCCTGTCTACTATTATATAGGGTATTGCCTTTGCGCCTCTTCTTTCGGCTGCCCCGTCTCTGTTTACCTTTGAATGTGTCTTGCAGGATCGTCTTTGCTAAGTCAGAAGATCTTGAGATAAGGTCAAACCACTTTAGCTTTTGTTTCTTGACCGCCATGGTCAGGAGAAGGAAACTGAAGTTATTCGAAATTACCTGGTGCTAAATTCAGGTTTCTTAAAGACAGGGATGGTACTATTTAAGGAGGATTAACTTCCACATTGTCATTCTTTCTCTTGATCACATAGCGTCATTATCTCCGATAACCAATAAAATCATCATAACTGTTAATTCTGGTCCATTGATTGGTTGACTAAATTTTCACACCTTTACAGGTCCATTGCTAGGTGCTGGGAACCAGACCTCTCGGCAGAGAAGTCCTGTCTTTAATGTGACAATTGGGGGTAAATACAAACAGATGAATTAAACTATAAAAACTTAACGTATCTCCCGGAAAGTTAACAGACTTCCTATGTTTGTTTTTCTCTACAGTTTGGAATAAAAAAGCGACATGCAGTTTATTTACAAGTGTTTCTATAAGGACATATCAAAGGGTAATTCTCTGCGCAAAAATCTAAAAAAATCAGAAAAAAGAAAAAAACAATAACATCTTTATCGCAAATGTTCCTAGGTCTGAAGGTAATTTGATGTATTAATGCAGACCACATTGAAAATAGTTGCTCATTCTCACAAGTTTAACCATGTATGAGATGCATGCATACTGGAAGCATTCAACAAATATAGGATAAGCATCATAAATATCACACGTACACTATACGTTCTACGTTACTTTGTTCAAGACCGTTGTGTAAGTTAAGTTGTTCAACGTTAAGAAAGTATGCTCTAATCTATTTTCTTGACAGAAATTTGGACATACACTGCTTCAGTTCTTGTCATCTGCTCAGCCTATTAATGTGGGAATGTGAAAGAGTTGGAAAAAATAATTGCAAGGACGCCCTTCTTAATGCATTAAAGTATTTTCAGAGCTTAGTACATTTTAATAAGAATGGTTATTTTATAAGTCCTTTCTAACAACAAGTCCTGCATTTTGGGATTACATGTAGGAAACAGCAAGATCTGTAATATTTTCAGCAATTCATGCAATTTTTTATTCACAGCTACTCGGTGACTGTCCCAACCCAAGGAGTCGGCTTATCTTGATTTCGGTTTGATTGGAAAGTAGAAATTCTAGAACGAAGGCCTTTTGCGGTGTTTACACCGTGTTGCATGACACATGTGTCCGCGTGCACTTCTACTTTAACGAAGATAATGGCAGAATACGATGAGGTTGAATAGTGACAGCATTTTCCGATTTCTCTTTTTTTATAAAGGTATAGCCTTGTGTAAGGTTCTTAAGCATTTTTCTCGATACAAATTAATATACATGTCGTTTGAAATTTGGTTTGGAGTGTTACGCTCCTTTCCAAAAATGGTTCCGATTTATTTTCTTCATTCAAACGTAAATCTCTTAAACAACATGGTCAGATGGATAATAACGATGAAATACTGGTAATTGCTTTATTTCGGCTTCCCTATAGTCAGCAAGTTTTGGGGTTTAGTAATTATTTGACTTTTTTGCTTTATTTCGAGACTAGGCGAATGTCAGTCGGTGATTTCTGTTTGACCGTCAGTTTGCCAAAATATCGACGAGATTCTCTGAATTGTGAGTATCGGTAGAATTGATGGGTAGAGGGTGAGATAAAACAGTAAAAACATCGCAAGAAATGTGATAAATCTCGGATACTTCGCAGAATTAAACATGGTTGTACGCCCTAGTTAACAGCATTGCAAAATTAAAAGCGGAGTGTTATACGTACATGTTTTAACTTTAAAAGCAAAACAATACTTTATAATAACTTGATGGCTGCCGCCTATGCCTACTTTTAGTAGAAAACATATGAGCCGCGACACGAGAAAACCAACAATGTGGTTGTGCGCCCAGTGCAGACTCAGATCAGCCTGGGCATGCGTCCAGTCTGTTCAGAGTCTTCGCTGCCCGCATGGAGGTAGTTTAGATCCTTAGCTACGCTTAAAGCACTTAATGAAGAGTCTGATCAAATTGGGCGGATGTCCAGGCTGATCTGAGTCTGCGCTGGGCGCACAACCACATTGTTGGTTTTGTCGTGTCGCGGCTGATATGCTTATGGCAAATCGCTTTTTCCAAATTCGAATATAAAAGAGATCACTTTAAAAACTTTTAAGGTAACCCTGTCTGAACACAGGGTATAATCGATTCCGCTAATTTTCGCTTCCTGCAGAGACTGTACATCATATTTGGCTTCCGCCCGGACTGTCCGCGATCTTTTGCTTCCTGCCGAGACTTTTGTACATATTAAATGGCTTCCTGCAGAGACTGTCCGCGTGATTCTGCTTCCTGCCGAGGCTCTCGGCAGGAAGCAGAGTCACGCGGACAGTCTCGGTAGGAAGCCATTTTTCGAGGACAGTATTCTCTGCAGGAAGCAAGAGTTCGCGGACAGTCTCGGCGGCAGCCAAATATGACGTACAGTCTCTGCAGGAAGCGAGAATTGGCGGAATAGATTATACCCTGTGCTGAATATTAGGCTGAAATCAACCCATTTTTGTCCAGTGGACTCTTCTATTCTTATCAAATGAATGAGTCCATTTTTTTCAATTAAGGGATGTCTGCTTAAGTTTATTTGTTACAAATGTATCATTTGTATTTTATTTTAACGAGAAATATCCATTCCTCTAATGCCATTTGTGTATACCCTGATCAGATGCCGCGTGGTGTGGTTCATCGTTCTGCATTGATTTCGTATTTCCTACTTATTGGACGCTTGCATTGATGGATCAAGATAGCTGTCATGCCTGAGTATTGAGGTGAATAAAGATTAATGGTGAAAGGAAGAGTGTCTCTAAGGCTGTTTCATGGCCACAACCGATTTTCTTTAAACTTTGTAAACTCAGACTAATTCTCGATTTCCTTACATTGACTGGGTGGTGCTTATTACTGACCTTACCTTCGACGAGTATATTTTCTAAAAAGGTATAATGCGGTAATGATTTTTATGCTCACTCGCGCAGAACAAGGCTCAACTTTACAAAAGACACGGAATGATCGGATATCGCATAACAATATTCTTTTTTTTTCAACCCCGCATACAGACAGCGTCTAAACAACGTTGTGACGACGTCGATGCAACGTTGACATCGGAACAACCTCGTAAACACGTCAATAAAGCGTCATAACGTTGCATCGACGTTCCTCCGACGTCGTTTCGACGTAGTGCTCCTGTATGGAAACTGTTTATCATTTGCGATGACTGATAGCGTTTACGGAGCATTTTTAATCTGCTGATTATGCGTAACAACTCCTGAACATGCTATTTTTCCGATTTTTCATGTGGACTGCTCGATTTTGACATTGAATGGCAAGCCTCTTAAGAAAATGCTAATATTTTTATTGCTACTTAGAACTGGACGTCTACCATTTCAGGACTCCTTATGCAATGCCAGATATAACAAATGGTTAAAACACTTTTGAGAAATAAACACACTGCATGTAGAAACTCCTTATGCAATGCCAGATATAACAAATGGTTAAAATACTTTTGAGAAATTTCTACATGCAGTGTTTTTATACTCACTTGTATAACCCAATCTCAGCCTTTTTTATTCACCAACTTTACGCAAAACCACAACAGCTTTTTACACTCAAAGCTATTCCAATGATATTTTGCAGTTACACAGTGTATTATATGGTTGTTCCAAAATTATGCCGATTATTTTCTACAATGAGTATTTTTTAGTTATCTCCCCTTAAATCCGTTTCTTTTATGTTTTTTTTTTTTTTTTCAAAATGATTACTCAGTTTTTATACCCCGCCAGATGTTAGTGGCGGGATATTTATACCCCCGATATGCGAAGTATGTCATGGGGTATATAGTTTTTGTCATTCCGTCTGATCGTCCATTTGTCCGTCCGTTCGTCAACTTTACGTCAAAGTTTTGCATTAAACCTTTTGTGATTGCTCATATTTCTTTAACCTTATATCAGATTCTCTTTATATTTAGTTTGTTATATCTCCATAGCTTTACCTTTGATCTGAAATATCAAGGCACCTGGGTCAGGTCCCTGGGAGGAGGTCATGGGTCAATAATTATGACTTAAGCATTTTCATTATGTCAAACTTTTGTGATAAACCTTTTTTCACTGTTCATATTTCTGTAATCACATGTCAGATTCTTTGCATATTTGGTTCATGACATCTCTTGAGCATTACCTTTGATGTAAGGAGCCTTTGTCTCAGGGTCAATACCCTGGGCAGGACCAAGGGTTAATAATTAGGAGTTTGCCTTTTCACTATGTCAAAGTTTTGGGTTAAACCTTTTTGATTGCATATATCTGTGTAAATGCATTGCAAATATCTTCCATAATTTATTCATGGTTTCTCTATAGCACTGCTTTTGATAGGGACTTCAGGATCAGGCTCATGGGTGGGGTCAGGGGTCAATAGCTAGGACTCAGCCACTTGTCGTATTTTTCGCTTGCTCTGATATATTTAAATGGAGTCTAGTGATGCATGATTAATTTTATTTTATAATAGTTTACTTTACATGGATGCTACTGCTGACCTATGGTCAAGGTCACATACTTTGAATTTTTTCCATTAACATTAACATTTATTTTTTGTGTTAAAGTTTGCTTTCATTAGACGGTGGCACTGGTCGGGGCTATATGTGAGCCCCTGCTCACTTGCTCTAGTTTGTTTCTGCTGTTTATATTTCTGTTCTCTGTTGTACGCACATTTATCTGCCTGTCTGTTTGTCCGTATGTCAGTCTATCCGTGAGACTGACATACGGACAAACAGACAGCGTCTAATGGAAGGAAACTTTTAACACAAAAGTTAAATGCAAATGTTAATGGAACAAATTCAGTCTGTGATCTTGACCTAAGGTCAGAAGCAACATCCATGTAAAGTAAACTAGTATGAAATAAAATTAGTCATGCATCCCTAGACTCCATTCATTTAAATATATCAGAACAAGCAAAAAATACAACTGTGACTCAAAAAAGTTTAACCCAAAACTTTGACATAGTTAAAAGGCAGACTCCTAATTATTAACCCTTGGCCCTACCCAGGGTATTGACCCAGGGGCAAAGGCTCTTCAGATCATATAAAAACTGAGTAATCATTTGGAAAAAAAATATAAAATAAAAGAAACACATTTGAGGAGAGATAACTCAAAAAGTATTCGTTGTAGAATATTATCGGCATAATTTTGAAACAACCAAGTAATATACTGTATAACTGCAAAATAGCATTGGAATAGCTTCGAGTGTAAAAGACTGTTGTTGTTTTTCGTAAAGTTGGAGAAAAAAGGCTAAAATTTAGATATGTCATACAAGTGAGTATAAACGCACTGCATGTAGAAATTTCTCAAACGTATTTTAACCATTACAAAAGACAAAAGGAATCCTGAAATGGCAGACGTCCAGTGTAAGTAGCAATAAAAATATTAGCATTTTCTTAACAGAACCCTCTTCTGTTCAGAATTACCCCACCCACTTTCATCTTGTACACACCAAAGAAACCTTCACCAAATGGTTTAATATTGCATGACCTTACAGCCAATACATAGTTGTCTGAGTTTACAAAGTTTAAAAATGGTTGTGGCCATGAAAACAGCCTTATAACACTCCTCCTTAACAGAGCAGACGTTTATTATCAGATTCCATAGTCCTATAAAGCCAATGTAGATAAAAGATTTGCAGCCCTTGAGAAATAACTTTATGGCGATATAGCATAGTACATAAAAGTGCATAATAAGATGTATTAAAATGATTTCAAGTATCTAACATCAACCTTGACATTTTGAGACCCTGCAAGAAATCACCATATATGTTAACTGAAATAACAGCAGCTGATGCCTCTCTTTGTCACGGTTTCATGAAATAAACATCATATGGCCAGGCAGGAAGTGCTAAAGTTTTCAGGGACTTACGTTTGCTAACGTCACGATACGGGTAAAATCCTCTCGAAGTCAAGTACCTAAAAATATTTATTCCATCTGGTCCATTCTTAGTATGTACAATTTCCATCTGTATAACATCTACATCAACTTCTTAAAGAATTTGTTTGCTCCTAAAAGTGCATTATATTCACCTCCTTCTATATCCATTTTGATTGCGACATGTTTGCCTATAAATACCGGTAGCAAATCATCCAGAGTTACTGTACTAGCTATATAGATTCTGGTGTTTTTAACACTGGTCAAATTTGCGTCTACAATGTGTGTCGCACCTACATTTCGCACGCCTTTTGTAAATTTTATTAATTTATGCCTGTTTGATACAGCGTTCCAAATCAGGGTCACTTTGTTTGAAAGTTTTCCAAGGCGAAGTGATTGAGAGAGCGATTCCAAGTTTTCAATTTGTGGATCTACCGCTGTTACTTTTATTCCTAGATGTGCTAAGCTAAGAGTATACACGCCAATGTAGCACCCCAAATCTAGAAAATCTATGTTTGGCTTAGTTTTTATAAAACTAGCCAGACTAGTTACTAGACCTGATTCCCACTGACCAGTTCTTTGTAGACTTGTTGAAATAAGGAGGTCAATCGCTGCTGGGTATGTACATATCAGAGTTTCACCAGGTATTGTCCTTAATGTCACGCAGGCCTTGGTGCTCAAATGTATACTGTTTGTGTCGCAAAATGTTCGTACACATATTCCCTCAGTGGCCCGCTTTTCTTCTGAAAAAAACAGGTAATCCTTTAACACATGGATATTTTCTGAAGTCTTGAATGGGTGCAACTTTACTGTGATAGTCTGATGTATCACAATAAGTACGGAGCTGATGCACTGTGTTCAATATCCAGCCATCAACTTTCTGGTTATTAGAAATCGGTGTTTTTATTTTCACGTTACTTTTCGGAACCAAATGTGAGACTATGTTTGCTTGAGATGTTTTGATTTTGCTGGTATTCTTCGGAACCAAGTGTGTGGTCTTGTTTGCGTGCGATGTTTTGATTTCGACGGTACTGCTCGGTACTGTGTGTGTGGTCTTGTTTGCAGGTCCTCCGAGAAAGCTACACACTTTACCCTCCGTCATCTCATTTTGATAAAACATCAATAAAGAGGATATTGCAACTGTGCTTATAAGCATAAATGCTATACGTTTCGTACGTAATGTTGTTAGCTCCATCTATGATCTCTAATTATTCTGCTCAAAGTTATATCAGGGTGACGTCCTAAAACGAAAGAAACACATAAAAGCATTTGTTCAATATTTCACACCCGAATTTCATGTACCGCTTATTATCTCAGTCAAAGGGTTCATATTCATGGCAGGCAAATGAATAGTATAGTAATAATGAAGAAAAAAAAAAACAGCTATAATTGCAGCTATGCACGGCCCCAAGGCTTATTTTCGATCTGGACAAATTGGGTTAATTTGTCAGAGCGGAAGCAGTTTCATTATTTATCCATGTATTGTGTTATTGTAAAGAATCGAAGTACGTACTTTTCTTTCTTTGGATCAGACTAAGAAAAAGCGGATGTTTTTGTAGAATTTGACTAGTAAAATAGGGATGCAAAAGGTGACGTAAAGGCCATGGGCGTGAACGGGGTCGAAAAAAAGTAACTTGAACGTATATCTATCATCACAACAAATATGAAACAAATCCATCATATTGTTTGGAAAATATCAATTTCTAAAAAAAAAACGTTAACGAAAATGTGGACGCCGACTCCTACGCTGACGTCGGGAGTAGAGCAAAAGCTCTACCTAGACTTCGTCCAGGCGAGCTAAAAATGCTACAATTGCTTCCTCCGGAAATTGTACCAATTGCACAGTATTCCTCAAAATTATTCAGATTTGCAATTTGGCTCACAGTTGCTTGGCATACATGTTCAACAATGTTTTAAATGCTAATAATATTATAAAAGAACCTATTTTTCAAGTTTAATATACAAAAATTATAATATGATGCATCTCCTTTCGTCAGTGGTAGGTAAGGAAGGGCTAGGGTACACCCCTGTAAACCCCTGATTTCGACTATGTTTTGCTATACTACCTTTGCTATATATAGACCTCTTATGTGAAATAGTTTATTTTCCTCACTGTTCACCATCGTCTACACTATAAATGGTGCTTTTAAAATTTTGCATGGTTTAGTTTTACTGATTCCAGTTTCTGAGTCAGGAAATGGCTATTATAATATAGTAAGAATATTGAAGGCATCAGGATCAGCAAAAAATCTGATCTGTTGGTGATCTGAACGGAATATTTTTGGCATAAAAATCATGTCAAAACTCATATTCCTAATAGCACGTTTACTAAGCCTTACAAAAATATGGTTTTGTGCAATTTCCGTCGAGATGTATAGAATCAGAATGAATCAAAGCAACATACCCTCTGTCAAAATTGCAATTTCCCCCAATTTCGGGTACTTTTTCGAAATGAAGTCACTTGTTTGAAAGCCAGCAGCATCTATAGCTGACAAGCTCACATTAAATTCTGTTTTAAATTCGCCGACACCGTATCACTAGATGAGAAAACCATGCAAAAACCAACTGATTTATCATTATCTTTTCAACAAATTTCGATTCTATTTGGTATGGATACATAATTTTCCAGTAGGACAAAAAATCTCTGGGCGACACAAGTCAAGGGGAAATAACATTTGTAACTCAAACGTATGAGTAATACTGGTATGCTAAAAAGCTTGAAGAGGGATGTTGTTAACTAATTAACCAAAGATATCAAGAATAAACATGATCTGTCAACTACCATTGCTTAGTTTTCACTTGCTAAAAAATCTCAATAATTTTGAGGAATACTATAATTTTAACAATACTTATATTCTGTGCGTTGAATTAAAAATGTTCTATCATGACATTTATGCACTTTTCAAGAAATCCAACGAGCAGAATCGACCAGCAGAGTCTGTGACTTACAAAATATAAGTGAACAAACATTTTCCGGAGAAGCAACTCTGTCATTTTCAATTAACTCTCTTCAAAAATGAGGATAAACGTTTCAGGAATAATTTAGTCCTCTAGCAGGAGAACCTTTTGGAAAGGTTTCATTATCCAAAGAAGCAAACAGGAAATCGCAAATGCAGTCTCCCTTAAATATTTGTGAAAACACAGCGGTATACCGTACACTTTAATGTATCTGGTCCGATCTTTGTTACGACAACTAGTACAAAAGTTGACAATATAGCTTATATGTGCATATTCCTGCAAACGCAGTCTTGTTTCCTATTCTCCTCTATTATGTAACCTTGCAATAACTTTGGGGTTGGGGGCGGGGGGGGGGGGGAGGGGGGGGGTAGCGCACAAATAACTTTGCAATAATCTTTCTCCACCTAGCTCTGTTTTCAGCTGTCATTGCTGTGTTTCTGTAAGGAAAGATCAAACAGTAAATTTCTGCGTAAGGGTCGAAAAGTAATAATAATAAATAAATAAAAAAAAACAAAGTGAAAACAAAAATAAAATATAATAATATAAAACCAAGAACATCTTTATCGAAAAAGTTCCTAGGTGTGAAGGTATTTTGATGCATTAAGAAGGGCGGCCCAGCAATTATTTGTTCCAGTTCTTTCGCAAATTGTAAGGCAGACCAAATGAAAATAGTAGCTTATTCTCGAATGTTCAACCATGTATGAGGTGCTTGTATACAAGAAGCATTCAATAAATATAGGATATGCATCATAAATATCCAACATACACTATACGTACTACGTTACTTTAACCAAGACTGGTGAGTAAGTGAGATTGTTCAGCCTTAAGAAAGTAGGTTCTAATCTGTTTTCCTGAAAAAAATTAAACATACACTGCTTCAATTCTTTTTATCTGCTCAGCCTCTTAATGTGTGAAAGAGTTGGAAAAGATAATTGCTAGGACGCCCTTCTTAATGCATTAAAATACCTTCGGACTGAAGTACATTAAAATAAGAATGGTTATTTTATAAATTCTTTCTAACAACAAGTCCTGCATTTGGGATTAAGAAACAGCATAAATATGGCTTCTGCTTTTGGGAAGATCTGTTATATTTTCAGCAGTGTATGCAGATTTTTTTTATATTCACTGCTAATCATTGACTATCCCAACCCAAGGACTCGCCTTATCTTGATTTAGGTTAGATCAGAAAATAGGAATTCTAGAACGAAGGTCCTTTCAAAAGATGCGATGTTTCAAATCAGTGAACATAACTTCACATTGGCCGCGGAAGAATTAACAACATCAAGAAGTATGAGATTTGCTCTGACTGTAGTATGGCGAAATTCCATTTCTCATAGGTCTTATACAAATTTTAAGAACAGGTCTGAAGCGTAACCGACAAGGCCACTTTTTGCTAAGGTTGACTGCCCATTTTAGCACAGTTTAAACCTTTTCTGCTACAGCTGACTGCTTACTGATATAATACCTTATCATGACAGCTTTAATATTAACAGAAGCCATCTCTGCAGCAGATGCCATTGTAAACATAAATAAAGTTGGTTTTACCTTCACTGATTTGACTGTCATCAATTTGGCACAAAGGTGCTGGCAGAATGGGAAATACTACTGCAGTCCCTGAACAGTCTGGTCTTGGTCTACAGCGTTTGCACAGACATTCCTGTCCCAATATTTAGTGAGGTGGTGCAAGTTTTACAGATAATTTTGGAACATTTATTTGCTTGTAAGACCACGCATTCATACCTGTATTTATATATCACTTTGAGTTAAAATCCAAGTATATGCATGTTCATGCCGTTGGTAAACAGTAAAATGAATCAGATTAAGAGGAAAATATATCAGAATCCAATTATGTCTAAGCAAAGAGATACATTAATAAGCACCAGTTCTGAAAAGCCTAAACTGCCATGGTGAAAGCCAGTCAACAAGTTCTTATAGTTTGAAAAACTGTTTCTCAAGACCTTCAGTATTGCTTATATGCCCTTTATTCAAGTTCTTCTGAATAGCTGTTTTAGTTCCAGTTTCCACAAATATCTAGTTTAAGTTAAGAAACCAGTTTAAATATTTCAACAGCAGAATCTTAGCATTCGAATCGTGAAGTTCAGAATTTGGCCTTTTCCATGATTTCATTTTAAGGAATCATAGGACAGCTTCTAAGCATGTAATTACGCACAACTAGCCAGGTAAGATATTTTGAACAGTGCACTGATTGGACATGCATAGTATGCTAAATTATAAAGGTATGACATCCCTTATTCAGTGAATAATCCTTACCACCACTCAACTAGAAAGTGTAAACAGTTTTTAGTGATTATTATCCCAATCACGGTTGATAACTTTACTGCACTTTTTAATTGGACACCGGGGGATCGGGCGTCAGACTCTATGATGGCTCCGACCTAAAGCTATATATTTTAGTTGGTCTTGACCGGAGCCTTTTTGTCTGTTGCTTGGTCCACCGGGGCTCAACTGGTGACCTTCTTTTGCTTCAGATTTCCAGTGGGGTTGTTTGGCAGGACAGGGATCTCCACCTGTCAGACGGCCCTTTGTATCTGTTGAGTCCTCGTCTTTGCTTCTTCATGGTGTTGAAATTTGATTTATGTGTTTACCGTGATGATTCATTGACGAGTTAGAGGGTTATCATGCGAACCGAACAACCAACTAAATGTTTTGTACCACTTCAGATACTGAGGGTGAGGTTGGGCCTGTAAAATCGATTTAAGCCCCCCAGTAATTCATTACTGACCGTTCCAAGGCGGTAGTTCTGTTGTGGTTCTCTGTTGCCTGTTTTTGGTGTCAGAGTTTCTGTGATATTTTACCTTATGTATGTTCTTATTATTTTTGGTTCGGTTTGGGTTGCTGAGTGGACACCTTTTGGGAACAAGCTGCTCACTCGGTTGGCCATGTGTTCTCTGTATCTTGATTATTTGTAATCTTAGTTGTTTCCAACTATGGTTTGAGGGCTGGATTTGGATTTTGATTGTTTCAGTTCCTGGTCTTTACATACTTTTTACTTTTAAAATTCGTAGAAGAGCTATACAACACTAAAGGGGAAGTTCCACCCTATAGGAAATTTACATAGGGTTCTGCCCACGCACCAAATTCCATAAAATTATGCACAGTGATTGTCTAGGACATTACTAATACCTTTATGAAATATTTGCTAATCCGTCTATTTTAATTGTTAAATTACAACATTTTGATTGGATGGGATGCAAAAAAGGGGGGCACCCCAATTTCATGCAGCCAAAAGCTGTAGAATTTTTTGAATATTTGACCCGTTTTATTCTCAAAATGATTCCTAGTAATTCTTGATTATGTATGTACCACGTTTGTATTCAAATGTATACCATAAAACTTTCCATATTAACTTTTGTTTGCAGATGCCCCCAAATTTCAGCTCCATAAAATTTTTTGAACAAATTAAATTTTCTATTTCACTAAGTTGCAGTTCTTGTCAACCTGTCAAATTCAAATGAAGTTAGGCCATACATGTGTAAATTATAATTATAAAGGACCTGGTATGATAAGGGCCATTTTTGGCCCCCATTCAAAATCTCTTAAAATTGCATGGTTTCTGTTGCTTATCATTTGTGCGTATGAGAACAAACAGAAATAATATGTTTCACGTTTGTTAATTCTCAGAATAACATGATTTCTGACATGCCTATGTTGGTTCAATAATATGAAGGAAAATTGCAAGAAAAAAGTTTAATAATTTTTTCCTTTAAAGAAATAAGTCATTTACAATTGCTCTTGATTATAGGCTTTCGATAAAATGCTTATACGTTGGGTACCGCGGCTAATTACCTGTGCACTGCACAAGGCCTGTCAAGGTACCCCACCCACTCAAGTCTCACGTCCAGAGACGCTAACCAAAAAATTCCAACAGATCACAATGAAATGTGTACCAAATTATTCCTTGTGTTCTAACTAAGAAAATGAATACCCACAACATATGTTTATTTTGTCTATGGGCGGAGATATGGGCGTTTTTGTGTTGACAAAACACAACAGGGAAAATGTTCCAAACGCTGCCAGTTTGGTAACAAAAGGTTAAAAATAAACATAGAGCCCGGTCTCCAGCACATTTGATATTTTCATGGCAAGTAAATATACCAAAATTATGTCTGCATATAAAATATAGAATGTGCTGGAGGCCGGACTCATATATTTTGAAAGCCGCAAAGGCTACCAAATTCGTCATTTTTGTCAGAATCCGCTGGGGGCATTGGTATGTTCAAGATAAAAACACGAACATTTTATGCAAGACCTGGTTGATTTTATATTTGCTGTTACATTTTAGATTAGAACTTTCCTATGAATGCATTTTAGTTATCGAAATTGAACTTTTGAAAAGTGAGTTTTCTGGGGGCCAAATATGGGCCTTATCATACCAGGTCCTTTTCTTGAAAATTGAGAACCGGTAACATGATTCTTTAGAATGCTGAATGTTAACAGTTGAAAAAACACAAAATTTAGGAATGCATATACATGTAGTTTTGTGCTAATTTTTAAGCTAACTATTTTTAGTTTTAGTAAATTTTACCATCTATTTGCATCACCAAATCCTTTATGAAGTCAATGTGTTTCATTCCTATAATAAAGATATGTTTTAGAGATAAATGCATCCTGTTTTACACCACAGAAAAAGTTAAAATGTGGCCGAGTTTCACACACAGTTTGGTAAATTATGAATGAGATTTTAATCATCACTTAGACACTTCTGTTTGAAAAAATAGTATGTTTGTTTGAATGTGGTTTTACGGCTCTGCCAATAATTCAAGGTTATATCAAGCACAGTAAGCTATCCACACTGTTCCTGGCAAGATTTCCTCAGCGGTTCACCAGAACCCATTGCCTTGACTTTCGCTTGTAACAGCCTAAAATATGCAATGCATGTTACGTAAATAAATCGAATTATGGATATTATAAGATATTTCTTATTGTTGGATATCAATAATTCAATGTTTATATGTCCAAAATCCATTTTTAAATATCCTTTAATAATTATGGATATCCAAAATTATTTTGTGTTATGCAAAAATGAATAATGGATATCCATAAATGCAATTGTGGAGATCAAAAAATGGAAAATAAATAGTAAAACGGCACCCCACAGGCTCTATTTATCTTTATCATACAATATGAAACAAGAGATGAACATTTTGAGCATTAGCAGTGGTTCTATTTATGGCTGATAAGTCATGTGTCCAAGATAATAAAGGATACTGGCTGTATATGCGCACACGCCAGTATGGTCCTCTTCCCAGCAGGACAGATGCATTTGTAATCCTTACTTGCATCGGTTTTGTCGAACTGAATCTAAATAAGTTGTACTTGGTCCGGGACTTGTGTGTCTGAATTAATAATAAGACCCTTAATCAGATCATCTGAATATTGGTAAACCCAGATTTCACACAGTACAGATTTTGGCCTAGTCTTTCTTCCAAATTAGCAACGTGTCGCCTGACTTGTTTCATTACTTCAGGTGTCCCGGTGAATCATAGGGCAATTCTGAACATTCTTTCAGCAATGACCTCTACCGAGATATTGTTGTTGATATGATAATCGTAGACAACTGGCTGAATGCCTTTCAAAAAGTGATTTCAGCACTTTCATGCAAAGAGAACAAATATAATGGGTAAAGTGTATCACCCTGACTTACGGAAACTTTCAAAATTCACCTGGAGAAAATAAGCAACCACAGGCCATTTTTACTGATATATTTGTAAGGAGAATATAAAAATGAATGAAATCAATCAGTTTGTGCATGAAATTATCCCAGAAAAACCCTACTTCGAGAAATTAAATGTTGTATTTATTTTTCTTGATACACTGTCGAATGGTCGGAGTTAATTTAGTCTTCGATTTATTCCTCAGAAAGATCAATATTTTTGTATATGGAGCTTTTTATCATGATTGTAGTTTAAATTACTATTAATATTACTAGAAAAAGAACTGTTTCTATGAACATATTAACACTTAATTGCGACATGCATTTTTGTCTAACAAATCACCTTCATCTATATCATGCATTATGTAACAATGTTACCGGTTTCCAAATTTCATGAAATTCCTCTGGTATAAAGAGGTAACATATGGCCTATTTTTCAGGAAATTTTATAGGTTGACACTGACTGAAACATTGATTAATTTTGGAATGTTTTTCTATTTTAATAGTTTTAGTGTCACTTTTAGCCATATTTTCTGACTTAATGTTTTTAAAAAAAAGTTTTATTTGCATGTTTGCATTAGCATAAATGGAATCAAAGATATCCATATGGAGCCCTTTTACTATTCTAGTTCACACTTTATGAAATTGAATCAAGCTGATGATTTATGATTGATTAATTATAAGGCAGGTACCACAACAAAATGGGAGTACTTCAAGGTGCTCTCTGAGACCTTAAAGTCTAAACTGAGATAAATAAATGCATATTTGCTGCTGTTAGGTTCAAGATATTAAACATGCAAAGTAACAAGAAAATCCATGCGTGGGCAGAATTGGACCCCCCCCCCCCTACACACACACACTTTTACATCAATTGAAGAATTCTTTATTTAATTTAACATCCATAACTACAGCCTCCAGATAAACTGTTTTTAGAGGATAATTTAGAGATAGTTTTCGTTAATTCTCAATCTCAAAAAAAAATCTTATAAAAAAATAAAAAAAATACATATGTTGTAACCCTTCATAGGAAGCATCTCGACGAGACATTTCTAATAAGTGGCATATGATTGGATTTTATCCGATTACTATGGGAATGTTCCTATTATTGCCTTTTTATATGGAGCACTGTGAAACAAAGATTTAGATAAATACTTTTGTTCACCCTGTTTTGCAAAATTCCAGTAAACTGACTGCTATTTTATCAGAGGAAATCACCAGTATGATCTCAAACGTCATTGAAAAGTATAGCCATTAAATAACTGCCATGAAATACCTAAAATGAACCGCGACACGACAAAACCAATAAAGTGGCATGTGCGCTCAGCGAAGACTCAGATCAGCCTGGGCATCCGCCCAGGCTGATCAGAGTATTCGCTGTCCGCATAGAGCTAGCTTAGACCCTTATCTATTCTTTGAGTGCAGGGCGAAGACTCTGGTCAAATAGGGTGGCTGCCCAGTTTTGTCGTTTCGGGGCACAAATACGAGGGTTGTTCAGATAGTTCTGATTCCAGCCGCATAACTTTGTTTAGCGGCATGCTGGGGATAAATGCTAAGCATGTATTGAGAGCACTACTTTTCATCCTTATGATGATAGATGTACCTAACACTATCCAAAGATATATATTTTTATTGAGTTACAACGCATGTTATAAGGCCCCAGTCATACCACTGGGCTAATTTCATAATTCAATTCAATTCAATTCTTTATTCAGATTGCCAAATACATTTTAGCGCATCTACAACATATCATAGAAACAAGACAATGATCTAATCACATTTACCTTCCCAGCAGGCACATGGCGTCGCAGTGACGTCCCACTGTCTCCAGTGCGAGGTCACCGAGACGCCCTGTGCCCGCTGGATTTAAGGGCTGGGATGTTCTGGCCATATACCCTGGTCGGTCAGGATAGATGAGAAAGAAAGGAAGTCAGGGCAGTGTCTAGAGCTGTGCATCCAATATCAGCAGCTCTGCTCCAGACACTGCCGCCCCCCCCTCCCCCCCCTTCAAACAACGCTCAGTCCGAACCACGCCAGACCAGGTTCCCAGGGGACATGACCAGGAGGTCCCTAGATTTATTACCACAAAGAATTATAAGAATAAACAAATATGACCTACTGGTTGAGCTATAAGTTCTTATTTATAGCCCTTCCAAAATTTATGGCGTATAATTATATATAATGTGTTTAACCATTTAGTGCCTAGCTTCCCATATTTGGAAGTATGCAAACAGTGAAGACCCAGATCAGATGTTGCTGATTGCATGCATCATCTGATCAGTGTCCATACAATTTCAAATGTGATTTTATTTTCAGTGTGTCATTAAAGTGAAAAAATCATTGTTAATACAAAATTAATTTTTGGCAGCTTCTTGTCATTCGTTGTTTTCAATATCCATTAAAAAGTTAGAAGGGCAGCAAACGTTATCGATTTAGTCCTTGCAAAGCAATTCGCAGTTCTTAGATAAGATAAGATAAGATAAGATAAGATATTTATTAGCCAATTATGGACCATTTTCATGGTATAGAATTAGCTATAAATTGCATGAACATACATTACAATAACAAATATTTTGTTAATTTTGGATAAAACATGTAAACACACAATAACGAATTATAGACTTAACCAATACACATTACCACTCACACCTTATAACATCACAGGACATCTGCACAATAACGCTCAGTCCAGTATGAAAATAACGTCATTGAAACATATGTCGATGCTTATTTGAAAATGTAACACAGCTGTCTATGATAAGCAGATTATCAAAGTCGAGTACCCCTTTCATGAAATCAATTAGACCAGTTCAAAACTGCAACATATTCTTTGCTCGGCAAGGTTCGCAAAATACAAATTGTTGAACTCGTCCAATATGAAATCACAAAATGTTGAGTCAATAAAAGGTTCCCATCATAGACAGATGGTATGCGACAAATGAGAATATATATATGCCCGATAAACCAAACATTCCATAACACAGTAACTATCGTACATTACGCAAGCTAAAACATTTATAGACAAAATCAGCTAGTTTTTGTATAATATCAGTATCTTCGCATGTCATCAGCCAAATCATTTTTGCAGAATCATCAAGAGTGTTGAAAGATGGAACTAAATCTATTATGTATTTGAAAAACATATATCTTTCGGAATCGTAGAAGGGACAACTGCATATGAAGTGTTTCTCATCTTCAACTTGATTTAACGTAGTTCGATACCTTTGGCGACGTCATGGGTAAAAAATCGAAATACCTTGGATTTTGATGAAACTTGCCTGGAATATACTCTGACATGTTGCACTTTTGATAGTATTATTTGTTTTGAGGAATCTATATTCGTTTAATATTAATGCACCATCTAACGTAATACGATGTTTCTTATCAAAAAATTAACGTTTTGTACCATATCTTGCGTATTCCCTGTCGGATTTTGTTTTCAGAACACTCAATCAACAGTGTTTTAAAATCTCTTTTATTTGGTATATACATTTTGATGGTGAAGAACAGCATTTATGACTTAAAAACGTTAAATCCTGGCACCTGTATCTCTTTTGACGCTATAAAACTTCGAACCCTTCAACTGTTGAAGCAGACACTTCTCCAAAACGAGCCTGGCGACACTATACATAATTACGACGAAAATAAAGAGCGGATTTCGTAGAATAAGAAATGCAAATAAAAATATAGGGTGATCGCGTAAAGTATTTATGAAAAATTCATCTGAAAGAAAAAATATATAGGCCTATTAAGCGACGAACGTCAGCGACGCGTAACGTTATAAACTCTTCGTTCTTTTTTTCAAACGTTGCGTAGTCTGATCGGTTATCTACTGTATACTCGAAATAGATGTTTCTATTATTTTAACGTGGAAATGTCTATACTTTTCTTTTTTCTTAAAACTGAATTTTACAATGTGCACTCCAGGAGGATAGAAATAACCTAATACGGCATAAAAAAACATGGTATTGTATGCACATAAATCTGTTCGATTTTTAACGTACTACAGCTGTATAACGTGCAAGACTCGCAGAGACAGGCACACTGACTAGCAACACCGGACGAACGGATGCACAAGCTGATCTGAGTCGCTTTGCGCACATGCCACTTTGTTGGTTTTGTCAGGTCGCGGCTCAATTATAACCTGCCACTGGTGATATTCGAACAGAATTAGAGGTATCAGCAGATCAGTGATTTTGATACCTGTGAGTCCCGCCGTTTCATATAACGTTTATTCGGCTATAAAACGGGGTTTCCATCTCTAGATTGACCCCAAACATCTAAATCAATCTTAAGAAATTCTGCTATAAGATGGGGTTTTCCCTTCCAAATATATCCCCCAAAATATAGATCCATCTAGATTTTTTGGGATCGTTTTAGAAGGGAAAAATCTCCATCTTATAAACGAAGAAATACGGTTTTTAAATCTTCCCCTCACAATTTATATTGTTGAGAGTCCCAAGACTCACTAAAATTCAGTGCCGTGGAATCATGGTTTTATTGTAGGACGCACTGAACTTATAAACCTACTGAGTCCCAAGCGGGATCCCAAGATTCTTTGGAAGCAAAATTGTAAACAAATCCGTGACAGATAGATACATATGAGCCGTGACATGACAAAACCAACAAAGTGGCATGTGCGTCCAGCCAAGACAGCATGATCAGCCTGGTTATTCGCCCATTCTGATAAGAGTCTTCGCTGTGCGCTTTTAGGTTAGACAAGGGGCTACGCTATCTCAGTGCGGACAGCGAAGACCCTGATCAGACTGCGTGGATACCCAGGCTAATGTGAGTCTTTGCAGGGCGCACATGCCACTTTGTCGGTTTTGTCGTGTCGCGGCTCAATTATAGAAGTGTACCCATACACTTTAATCGAATGCTCAGGTGTGGGTCTAACTCGAAACTCGCTTTTCCTAACTCGATATTCGCTTTTTATGACCCGAAACTTGCTTTTTATAACTCGAAACTCGCTTTTTATGACTCGATACTGTAAAAAAAGAAACCCTCGGGAAAATTAGAGTTAAGGTCAGTCTTTTATAATAAACTTTGGACCTCTGATGGTTCTGAAGTAAATTGCCGTAGACCTAGAAGATAAACATAAGATAATCCCTTATTGAACTTGTTTTGCTTTAACGTTTTCATAACTGGCATGAATCTATTATTAATGAGCTCGGCTGTACGTAAGTATTGAAGAGCTATTGCCGTCACAACGGCGTCGGCCTTGGCGTCCCACTCCCGGTCCCACTTTACCATGGTAATGTTCAAGACAGTATGTCAGGCGAGCCTTCCTGTACGTTGACAAGTCTTGTTTTGTAATACAATACTTTATTTTTCTCCAGGTTTTGTATAGTCAATCGGGTAAAAAGGAGCAAAAAGTATTAATGAGCCGCGACACGACGAAAGCAACAAAGTGGCATGTGCACCCAGCGAAGACTCAGATCAGCCTGGGCATCCACCAAGTCTGATCAGAGTCTCCGCTGTCAGCATGGAGGTAGCTTAGACCCTTAGCTACCCCTAGAGCGCATAGCGAAGACTGATCAGACTGGGCGGATGCCCAGGCCGATCTGAGTCTTCGCTGGGCGCACATGCCACTTTGTTGGTTTTGTCATGTCACGGCTCAATATGAATTGGAACACTTTCTGGGGAAGCAGAAGCAACTTTTTCATTTTCATTTTTATGTCCCTTTAAAATGGGGATCAAATCTTCAAAGAAAGCATTTGCTCCTCTTGAAGCAATTCTTTCCTTTAAGGGTAGATCCGAGTTTTGTCCAGCGAAGCAAACATGAAGTCACCAAAGTTGTTTCCCTTTGTAAAAATGGTTGGAAAATATGGAGTTGTAGACATTCACGTTTAACTCTCATCGCGCCAATGTCTACAAGAACACTGTTTGATAGAACGCGTTTCTCTGTACTTCGGGGTTAACGAAAGCTGATGGAGTGGTCGGGTCGGGCAATGGTGCTCGGTAACTTTCATTCTAATCAGACTAAAAGCTGGACAAGGGCCTCGCAGTAGGTGCGGATGGGGGTGTTTGGATATTTTTCTCACGTCATTTCTGTTTTCTGTCTCCCTCTCTCAGCAGGGAGACGGCCCGATGTAGACTGAAATGCTGTCTCAGAGGGCCGTAAAACCCAAAACAACAACAACGACGTAAGCTGAGTGGGTACACCTGTTCAACATTTTCCTACCACTTTCCTAGAGGAGAAAGTTCTTTTCTTTAACTCGAACTGAGAAAAGTGGCGAAATAAATTAGGGAGATTTCTACACCCTGAAAAGTACCTATTCACCCAAATATTCACATTATCTGCAGTACCCTCGGACCCCAGACTACCGTATTTTTCATATTTAATGTCCCGGGAGCGTTGCATTTTTGGAAAGGGGGCGTTATTTAGGGTCTAAAGTGTAGTAAATCAGCCACTGCCAAAATACCTTCAATAAGCAGTAACTGTGAATGGATGTACTTTCAGAGGAACGAACTCCACTATTTTTTTGCATTTCTTCTCAGTAAGGGTCAACTCTTAAAGCAAAGAATTTGCAACTCTATGAGCAAATTCTTGTTCCTCTAGGAGCAAATTCTTTCCTTTAACAGTAGACCCTGTTTCAAAGAGCAACCGCAATCAGAGAAGCAACCAGGCTTTCATGCAAGTTAATATAACATTTTTTTAGAAAATAGTCAGGGGCGTTTATTAGAGCAGGGGCGTTTGCTATGATTCATAGGGTAATTGATTATGCAGAAAATATTTTATTTTATAGAATTATTTTATTTTCACTTATATTTAGATTATGTTTGCTCAGGATGTTTTGTATGTGTGGCGTCGTGTGAAACGGCACCTTACGACGGGGAAGATTCAGATCAAACTGTGCATCTGCACATTGTTTTGCTGATAATATAAATAATATATGGACCCGTGAAAATATATACAGCTGAAAATGTCAACACCTGTCCCTCTGCATTGTTTCACAGACCGAAATAACTTACTGCTCGCGATGTCTCTCGTATGTGCGGGGCATGATTAATTTTGTAAATATGCCAGATATAATTTGTTGTGACTTTTATAGATTTGTATGTAACGTTTTTATTTTTAATTGAAACTAGAGAATTTTTACTTACAATAATTAGAATTTCTTCATCATCGGTGTTATGCTTCTTCTTGGCCGATTCATAAGCGGTTAGTCAGCGGGCAAACAGCGTTGAATCAATGTTGAATTAACGTTGATTCAGCGTCATTTACACGAAAGACCAACGAAAGCACCAATCCTGATAACAAGAACACGTTATACAAAAATACATCAAACATCTGTTTTTACCTATTTTCTATCTATTATGTCAGGGCTAGCCTAACATCACAAACAAAATATCAATAACAAACAAAACAAGCACCTTTGGACTGCCAGCAATGAAATTAATGGGGACTTAACTAGTTTTGTGGTCGACCAACCCTCGCCCATGGTTCTAATTTGGTTCATCAGATAAATTTGTACTCAGTTGTTTAGTTTGCGTGGAAGATTCCTAGCTCATAGGTGTAATATATAAGAAACATAGAAATCAAAATTAAAACTAAGATAAAACAAAAATAAGGACTCACAGAAATAGCAACTGTTATACTGCAAATTCAAACCTACAGAACAAACCTACCAGTTAAACTACCGTGGGCCCGACCTCAGACGTACTGTAAACGGTGTCAGGAGCAAACCGTCTGTGTTACTATTATGTTAGGTTTAGCTTGGTGCCCTCATAAACTCTGAGGCCCGACACACCGTCCTGCAATCGAAGCGATGAGCGAAGGTTTTATCCTTGATTGGGTTAACCACCAAGCACGCCGTTTGTCGCGAAACATCTATATTATAACCAGTCTTTCTACATCAAATTATTAGCTTTTTAAAATGATAAGAAAAAAACAACAACATTTTACCAATTATTCTTTTTTTAAATCTATACACCAAGTCGCCATAAAATTCAGGTTTTGATGTTTCTTATGTGCAGTCTGATCAGAATGTATACTGTATGCAATTCCATCTGAATCTTGTAGACGAATTACTGCATTAGAAAAGAAACTAAAATATAATATTTTCAGGACAGTTAAGGTAATTATTTTAGGTGTGCCAATTTTTAGAGTTTTTACGGAAGAATTTGCTTTCAAAAAACATTAATAGTATGAATTAGGGGAGAGTCGGGTAACTTTGGACAGCGGTTAATTTCGGACAGTGACATTGTTTCCTTTATGTGTCAGTTGTTTGGAACTAAAACAAAAATAACGGGCCAAACAGTGTAAATCCTGATGAGACGGCTCATTATGAGCCGTCTCATCTGAATTTTTTACTGTTTGCAATGGTATGTCCGAATTTACCCCCATGTCCTAAGTTACCCGACTCTCCTCTACTTATTCCGTTTTAAATATGATTCAATACCCTTTAGAATATAAAAACTTTAGTCTAAACCATGTCTTTTGTCCTCATGTGAACAAGTACATGCACGTGCATCAAATTTCTTAAATTGCTATTATTAATATCGATTTTAAACGCAGGATGAATTGTGCACACTATTTGACAATTGTCATGAGATAAAAGCTGCTTACGGCATATGCGAGCATGTGAAATTCAAACAAGGCTGCGTGCTTGCGGGGTCTGGTTATACTTTATCCATTCCTTAAAATACAGAATCTGGTGTTAAGCAGAAGATTGCAAGACACACAGAGGGATCTGAGAACTTGTTGTTTGCATATCCCATAAGGCTCCTGTTTTCGTGTGATACATATAACCCATTTGTCGTGACCTATATCGGCAAATCGTAACGCACATACTTTTCTGCAAATGCAAACTTAAAAAATAGATAAAACATAGTGGCATGTGCTACTAGGAAAACTCAGATCAGCCTGGGCATCCGCTCAGTCCGATCAGAGTCTTTACTGTGCGAATAAAGTGTAGCTAAGGGGTGAAAAACTACCTCCATGCCAACTCCAAAGTCTCTGATGAGACTCGGCGGATGCCCAGGCTGATCTGAGTCTTCAATGGGCGCACATCCCACTTGTTGGTTTTGTCGTGTCGCGGCTCATATCTGCGAGACACCAACGAAATCGTATTATGCCGTTGTAGTTTTCCTTAACTTGTTTAGGTGTGTGTACAAGGTGACACATGTTGCATGACACATGTCACATGTGTCATGTAACATGTGTCACCATGTAAACGGTCCAGAACTTTATATTGAATGACATATCAGTTGCATGACGACAAATTGTGTCATGCAACATAAGGCATTCAACATTTTAGGCTATGTTTACATGTAGACGAATAAATACATTACATGGAACGAATTTGCGTCATGGTGGATGACTGTCTTGCAGTTTTACGTCCTCTTTAACAATGTTTTAATAATATCAGGACGATGAGAGGGTGATAATAAAAGGCTGTGAGCAATGGAACCCTGTTTATTTTGGAAAAGAAACATGTTCCAATTTCCGTTTGATCGTCAGTTTGTTATCATATTGGCAAAATTTTCGAAATCATGAGTTTTCGATAGAAGTTGACGGGTAGTGCGTCAACCTAAACACTTAACAGTTAAACTATATTGCAAAAGTAAACGCGGAAAGGGTTTATATATAATGTCCATGTTTTGATATTAATAGCAAAATATTGAATTATAATAATTTGAACTGCGCCGCTCATGCCTACATCCTATAGAATACAAATCCTTATCGACCTTTCCAAACTGAAATATGGAAGAACAACTTTGAGACGATTATCGTGTCTGAATATTAGGCTGATCTTTTTTTAACAGTTTAGTTATTATTGAGCAAAAGTTAAATAGTATGCTATAACAAATATGCAAGCAGAAAAACCTGGTGTGCGTGTTCAGAATTTGTCAAGTCTTTATTTATTACAATATGAAATATTCTTAGTTTCGTCACGTATAAAACACACGTCATTAAGCCCTTAGACTACCATTGTGTTTAGTTTAGGCAAGCTTTATGATCATCTACTTTGGAAAGAGCTGTTCATTTTGCTATCTGTTCATGTTGTTGATATTTTTGTAAGTATTTCCCATTTGTTGACGTAATTCGGACTTGGATTTTGACAGTAGACACGATTTTTGCACTAGTTTTAGACGCTTTATAGGTGAGCTAAAAGACGGGTAGTACCGAAAAATGGGAGCTGAAGCACTAATGAAGAAATAATAAAGACACTTTATTAATCTACATGTATTTCTATTTATTTTCTTTTATACCCCGCCACACGTTAGTAGCGGGATATTATGTTTTCATGTTTTCATGCCGGCCGTCTGTGTGTCCGTACATCTCTGTGTCGTACGTATGTCCGTCTTTCCGTCCGCACTTTGTTTCCATGCGATAACTAAGTATTTATGAACGCATTTCTTTCGAATATTGCATATGCAATTATACCAAGAATGTCTCGCTTGGGATTGTGAGTGGGCAAATTTGGATTATTATGGCACTTGTCAATGTACAAAAAATTGATTTTGGCCTTTCCTTTATTGTTTGGAATATCACGATGGAACTTCACAAAATGATCAAAGTAACAACAGCTTTGCTTTACCATCGAAATTTTGTTATCAGTGGTTACTTGCCCCTTCCCTGACACTATATTTACATGCATAAGATCATAAAAAATGTATATAAAAACAGAATTAGAAAGTTTTTTTTGTCTAAAACTTACAGCAAACAATCAGGGTAATTAAAGCATCCTGTGGTGCTCAAAATTTACCCTATGTATGTTTGTCGCCCTCTACCCCCAGACTTTATTCTTGCATAATATGATGATAAAAGCTATGTAAATTCATATTAGAATTTTCTAAAACTAGCAACAAACGATAGAAGTAGTAAAAGCTTCTTGTTGTGATCAAGATTTGGTCCTAGGCTTTATCTGCCCCTACCCAGTGGCCAAACATGTATAAAATCATTAAAATGGATATTTTCTGACTGCAAAGGTACCTTTTCTGAAGGTAAATTCTTTGAAGTAAGAGAAACACGTGAAGGGAACAGTCTACAGCCTTAATTTATCAATTTATTTTATTTTATTATTTTTTTTTTCATTTTTTTTTATATTTTATTTCTTTTTTTTTTTTTGGGGGGGGGGGGGGAGGGAAGGGACTCCACCTCGGGTGATGCAAATAGGAAGTCGCGAAAGCAGTTTGTTTTGCTAAAATGGCTGAAAACATTGAGGTGTTCTCATATTCGAGCAGCGAAGGCGCATGAAAAGTCACATTGCCGTGTACGCAAAGCAATTAAGCATCTGCACAAGACAATCAGAATCATATCGTTGCACTTCAAATACCAAATGATCATAACGTTGCATTTCAAATAGCAAACGGCGGAAGACTCTAACTTATACACGAATGCGCAGTCTGGACTGAGTCTTCACTGTTTGCACGTTGTGTAATGTTGTGTAATGTTGTGTAATAAGGTATATTCGGAAATGGTCTATTGCATCCTATAAGCTTGCAAGTACAGCTAACTGATGACTTTATAACAATCCCCTCTGCGGAGTCCTATCTTTGCTTCCCTAGCTGAGCTGGCAAAGTCTACCCTGGTCCACTCTTTAATATTGTCTTCCCACTTCTTCTTCTGCCTTCGGAAAGAAAGAAGAAAAAAAGAACTCAGAGACTAGGATGCATTCGAGAACTCTTTATGCTGGCCAGCAAGTGTAGAAAGCCAAGTAAGAAGGTGAGCTGCCAGTACCAGTGAATCCGCGAAAACATCTCTTCGTCCGCGACCGTGATGGTATGCTAACATTTAGTTCAAATATGGCTTGCCTGTAACCCATTTTTGCCATAAATATATCAAATATTTGGTTTATTCCCGAAGGACCATATTTCGAAACGGATTCTATTAACCCAAATTGCTCCAACACAGAAAGCAGGTTTACTGTCTTGGACAACTCTTCGCGTCTGTTCTTTAAAGTACATCTGTAACTGCATTGCTTTTCGTATAAACAAACTTATTGAATCAGCGACCTTAAAACCAGGCACTATGTCAGAACTCAGATGAGGATACTATTCTGTATATCATGTCCTCTTGTAAACGGGTGAAATAGGAGCTGTAGTAAGCAGAAGAAAATGGCAAATTGTAAAATGTTTCGTCTTGTACAGATATTTCTACAAACGAGGTGCAAACCCTTTAACGCACAGGATCTTAACGCACATTAATACATGATAGCTCGTAGTACTGTTAAAAAAAAGACATAGCAAGTACATGCAAAGATGGTTGCAGCAAATGCTCACCAAATCTCTGGATAAAAAAGAGTCACATTTGTGATAGTTAACATAATGATTTATATATGTTAAATCGGCATAAAATCATGCTTAGTCTCCTTATCTGAACCGCACTGACAAGGCGATTCGGACGAGAAGGCAGTTGGGCGAAATGTCTTCAAGGATGCTTAAATGCCCAGCTCGGTTTTAAACCTCATCAGCTACTCCTTGATAATATTTTTCACTTCTGCCTTCAATATTTACCTCATGTTCTTTCCGGTGTACGTTTTTCTCATCTTAATTACATGCATAATGCACCGTCAATAGGATAAATATGGTATAGTTAAGATAAAAAAAGTAATAAATTAGATGTAATTCTTTCTAAAACAAAATTGCACAAAATTCGTCAAATGGAAACAATATTTGAAAAATCCAAATTGATTTTTCCCACGGGAAAAAATTCCCGTGGGAAAAATTTCTTGTGGGGGAAAAAATTCCCGTGGGAAAAATTAAAAACCTATTTAGTCGAAAATGGATTATTATGACACTTTAAACATAATCACCTACATCATTTTTATACAGTACTGGTGTCAAATTAATGTCAGATAAAAAACATATTTTTCCCGTGGGATTTTTTTCCCATTTCCTAAAATGGGAAAAAAATCCAACGGAAAAATTTCTCGCGGGAAAATAGAAATATTAAAATAAAGGCATTATTTCAGCGTTATAATACAGATATATGTATATATAATGATTTGTTTAGTAGACTTTTTTCATAAATAAACTATTTTTAAAAAACTGAAAGTCCCATGGGATTTTTTTCCCACATGGTAAAATGGGAAGAAAATCCCACGGGAAAAATTAAACTTTTGAATTAAGCCGTGGTATTTTTTTTCGACAATATTTATGACTTAACGTGAAGAATAAAGACATAAAACAAACATTTTATTTTTTCTCATTTTTCCGGGAAAAAATTCCCATTTGATAATATGGGAAAATGTTCCCATGGGAATTTTAAAAAATCCCACGGGAAAAAAAAAATTTCCCATGGGACTTTCAAAATTCCCATGGGATTTTTAAGTTCGAGTCCTTATTTCAACCCCAAGACTAAATATTTTTTGGCGCAAAACATTTAGAAATTAATGTCTATGACCTATATTTATGTATTTAAGTGGTTTTAAGTGTCTAGGAAGACAAGAAAGACAAGTGCAGTTTGCAAAAAACCGGTGTTGTAAAAAAAAGTGGTGGCTGTTATATCAGATTCCATTGGAATAGCAAGCCGTTCTAGGTATGGGCTTTATAGCCTGAGAGAAAAGTTTTTTATTTACGATATACCATAAATAAAGACGAACAGTAATATGTTATCAAACCTGAAATTTAAAGACCATGCCCCGAGGTTATAAAACATCAGTACATGCTCAAACTCAAAATAAAGCACACTGATTGGCTGCTTCCGAGCACATGCTTGGAAGCAGTCAGTCAGTGTGCTTTATTTTGAGTTTGAGAATGTACTTAAGTTTTATAACCCCTGGGCATTGTAAGAAATCATCATAACTGAAATAAAAGCAGCTGATGCCTTTCTACGTTATGGTTTCATAAAATAAACATCACTTGGCCATTTTGGAAGTGCTAAATTTGTCAAGGAACTACGTTTGCTTAGGTCACGAAACGGGTAAAATCCTCTTGAAGTCAAGAAGTGGAAAATATTAATCCCATCCGGTCCCTTCTTAGTAAACGAAACTTCCATCTGTATAACATCTACATCAACTTTCTCAAAGAATTTGTTTACTCCTAAAAGCGCATTATATTCACTTCCTTCTATGTCCATTTTTATTGCGACATGTTTGCCTATAAATGCCGGGAGCAAATCATCTAGAGTTATTGTACTAGCTAAATAGCTTCTGGTGTTTTTAATGCTAGTTAAACTTGCGTCTGCGATCTGTGTCCCACCTACATTTCTCAAACCTTTTGTGAATTTCACTAGTTTATGTTTGTTAGATACAGCGTTCCAGATGAGTGTTACATTGGTTGAAAGTTTTCCAAGGCGAAGTGATTGAGACAGCAATTCCAAGTTTTCAATCAATGGATCTATCGCTGTTACTTTAATACCTATATATGCTAAGCTTAAAGTATACACGCCAATGTTGCATCCCAAATCTATAAACTCTGTGTTTGGCTTAGTTTTTATAAAATTAGCCAGATTGTCTACTAGATCTGGTTCCCACTGACCAGTCCTTTGTAGACTTGCCGAAACATATATGTCAGTAGCTGCTGGATATGTGCATATTGGAGTTTTACCACGCGTTGTCCTCAATGTCACGCAGCTCTTATTGGTGCTAAAATCTTTAATTCCTGTGTCGCAAAATGTTCGTACACACGTTCCCTCATTGTCCCGCTCTTCGTCTCGGAAAACAGGTAGTAGTCCTTTTACACAAGGATACTTTCTGAAGTCTTGAATAGGTTGAAGTTCGCTGTGGTAATCTGATGTATTACAACTAACCTGGAGCTGCTGTGCTGCATTCGATTCCCACCCTTCAACTCTCGGTTGATGAGAAAATATCAGTGTTTGGTTTTTGCCGTCACTGTTCGGTGACGTATGTGTGATCCTGTTTGCATGTCTTCCAACTACGCTATATATTTTAACCTCCGTCATACCAGATCGATAAAACATCCATAACAAGGACATTGCAGCTGTGCTTAAAAGCATAAATGCTATTCGTTTCGCATGCAATCTTGGTAACTTCATTTTTATCTCAAATATTGGTGCTAATATTATCTGGTTGACGTCCTAAAACAAAAGAAATTAAACTGTTACAGAAAATCATTATTAATTATTTCCAACAGTTATGGTGTCAAACACAGCCTGTGTTTTGTGTTCAGCATTACTCGACTTTATTATCAGAGCAATATGTGCCTGGATGTACGAGGAGTGATGAAGAAATGACTGAATTTTTGCCATGACAGCATAGAACTTGCAGCTATAGTAATCTCACTTATGAGACGTTCTCAGTTAAGCTGGGCCATTCGCGGACAAAAATGGCCATGTATACAACCATGCCAGAATTCAAAGAAAAATCACGACCATAATGCTCATTATATCTGCTTCAAAGCTTTAAAATATTTTCAGATAATAGTTTTAGATTATGGAATATCAACCATGTTTAGAGACATACCCTAACAATTATAAATGGCGTATTTTATGACGTTATTTATATACGTTGAAGGACGATGTCGCATACGTTTATTTTGACATGCGTAACATTGCACATTTACCAATCAACTGACATTTGATTATTTTGGCTAGTTTCAATTTAAAATGTTTTTCTTTGCTGTTTTGGAAGAAAGGGGTTTTCTATAAAGCGCTGCTTAATCAAATGACGTCAACGCTTTCACAACGTGGTCTTTGTGACGTTGTGACGTAGGTTACGTGTGACGTAGGTTACAGTACACACTTTTTAACGTTTTTGTACCATTTAATGTTTCAGTGCATGAAATCTAAGCACACCATCTTGTAGCTGTTACCAGGCAGGATTTTGCACATGGATTTCAGAGCGATTGCTTTGCTCAGTTTTGAGAAAAGCCCGTGACGTAAGGTTACATTCTTACAGAAAAAAATGCTGGGGTAATGTATTTTGAAGTCGAGTAAAATATACAAAATGGAGCAAATTTGCACAAATGATATAAAATATTGAGGAACACATATTTCTTCGTGTGATCTTGTAAGTTTTATGATGCCCGGCCAATTTAGTTAATACATGTATCATGAATTTACCGCTGTGACGTAGGTTACATAAAATTTGCGACATGAGTTCCCAGTCGCATTTCGTAGCAAAAACTACCCTTTAGATATTGTTTAATCGGGGGAATATGTAAGAAATCACCTGAATTTAATAATGGAACTCGATTTTAAGCAGTGATTTATCTATTTTAGCCGTGCGGCGTTCGTATCTATGCAACTGCAATATTGCGACATTTAAAAACGTCGCCTTTTAAACCAGGGTATCATTATTTGAACCGGTGTTAAAAATGCCTAACAAAACGCATGCATGTCTTGGTACTTTTATCTACTTCTTTAGACAGAGGGCTACTTGTCAGAGGGTAAACAGAACCGTCATTTTGTAATTTAAAGAAAGGTAATACGAAGGACAAAATTAATAGCTAATGGACCAGCTTAACTGAGAACGTCTCATACACACATGAAATAATTGTCATGTATCTGTGTTTTGTGTGGGAGTCGCCGTAAACAGAGCAAAGTGGAGAGTGATATTTGCAAAGTCATCCGGAGTGCCCCAACAACACTGCAAGTTTATGGAATAAAACATAGCAGAACCTCATCTTACATATAACTCTATTGCCATCATATTAACATGCTCGGTTTTGTTGTCTGACTAATAGTTTTAAGAAAATAATTCATTGGATACTAGTATATTGAATTGCAAATGCCATATCAATAGAGTTTATTAATCGTCCCTTTTATGATATGGGATTTGTAAACCTCCCGAGGATTATAAATCCCATATCTTAAATGGGACGGCTCAATAAACTGTATTTTACATTCGTTTGTCGTACATTGAAAGAATATTTGAATTTGTTTTTTTTTTTTGGTTTTAAAGGTCCTACCGAGGGCCTGTACACAATGAAAGCGCGAAAGAATACATGAAAATTGAATTGTTTGACCGCCATTTTGGTTTTTGAAAGGGCAAAGGTTTGTTGCAATAAGAATAATATACTGACTTATGGAAACTGCTCAATGCCTTTACAATCATTGTCTGTACGGCTACCGGTTCCGACGATCCTTAGCTCGAAGAAAGTCTGCTATGTGTACGAGCTGAATGCAACGTTTTTATTGCACATTGCGGAGAGCGTGTGATGAAAGCCAATGCAGTCCCACATTCCTAAAATCATTCATGTCCACACGCGCGAAATACACAAAGTTAGTTATAGATTTGACATTTTGTAATTCAGCGTCAGTTGTTTTCTTAAAATCATAAAAGGCAACTCTGACGGTATTTTATAACTGCAACTGCAGTGGAAAGCTAAAGCGTTTGAAAGTAGTTCTAAAAGCCGGTACCCGGCCATATATTTATAACCAATCTCTGAGTATAATTGGGGAGGTAACCAATCTACAGAGATTTATTTCCCTCGAGGAAATAAATCCTCGTACAGTTCTGGGAAATAGCATATTTATATTGATAAGAAATCCTTGCATTTCCTTTCTAAGAACGTAATATAAATGTTTATGCACGTTTCAATCAATATCACTGAACGGGAATGATCAAATCAGTGTTTTCAGTGTTCACATATACAGACATTTCAGATTCATTCATGTTTTTACTAATTAGATCAAGAAAACTATGCATATGCTGAATCAGGAAGATTTTGTGAACGTGCAATCGGTTTAAACCGTGGTTTCAAAGACCCCATCAAAGTTTAAATTGCCTGCCTAATGGTCGATTTTACGTCGAATTTAAATCAACATCTGTGGCTGCAACCACAAATTATCCCATAGACAAAAGTGCAAAATAAATATTGGCCAGAGATTAAATACGCGAAATCGGACACATGTACCCACCTGCACTCCAATGTCTTATAAGATTAACATATTTCCTTTTGTGTAGCACTGTGTGCACATCGATGGAAAACCCTTAACTGAACATGCGTACCTTAGGACGAAGACAAAGATATTACTACTTATTTATTGAGTTCATCCATTTATAATAAGCAAAATATAAAGTTATGTATCTCACGCATGCACCCGTGAATATTTTAAAAAAAATAGGACACCTGAAATGATTGCTGTAATTTCTCTCAAATGAAACAGTTTAGTTTTACAATGCAGTTATGCGTCAAAAGGCTGTAGACGGAATGCAAAATAGTATAGACCACGAACAGACTGTTCTTTAGAGCAGACTGATGAGGGGCTAAACTGTTTGCTCAGGCTTTTCTGTTCCAATACTTAGAACCCTTCACAGTAGGATCAAGTCGGATAACTTCGGACAGCGGGTAAATCCGGACATACCATTGCAAACAGCGAAAATCCAGATGAAACGGCTCTTTATGAGCCGTCTCATCAGGATTTTCACTGTTTGCCCAGTTAACTTCGTTTCAATACCAAACAACTGACATAGAAAGGAAACAATGTCACTGTCCGAATTTACCAGCTGTCCGAATTTACCCGACTTTACCCTAATGATAGTCATACTTTTGTGTCAATAAAATGCAGAAATAATGCTTCATGGACTTAGGCCAAAACATGAGATCTTTTCAAAATTCTACCATATAGAGCTAATAATGCATACAAGGTTGCAATGTCTCAAGCGTTCAGTTGTAATTGCGCAAACAATAATGATTGCATAAATATCGGTGTCATACGCTTTTCACATGTAAACACGGCAATTAACGTGCTTTTGCAAACCTGCTTTAAGACCTTCGAGTCCAATAGAATTATTCCACAAAATATGTCGCGTGGCCCCGGTTGGCAGATAATAATAATAATAATAAATAGATGCACTCACGCGGTGACTCAACGTCAACATCATATAATGCTACATTTTTTCGCAAACTGTAATGAATATTTCGTTTTTTTTCGGCCCCTATCAAATTCACTTGCAACTGCACGGTTTCTATTGCTTATTATCTGCGTGAATGGGGACATACAGAAAAATATCTTTCGTCCATCTCTGTATTCAGAATCACCTCATTTCAGACATTCCCGTGAGATTTCAGGAAAAATTGCAAGAGAAGAGAATACTTCCGTAAATAAATATAACAGTAGCACTAGCAGCTTTCAAATGCTTTAAACAACAGGCTCTTGCTTATATACGAATTATTGAAACAGACCTGCTAACTAACTGCGTACTGGGAAAGGCAGTTCAAGTTACCCCACCCACCCACATCCAGAGAGGCAACAAAAATTCAAATTAATATGTATACCGAATGCTTCCTACTGGCATAACTAAGAAAATGAATACACACAACATGTTTATGTTGTTTATAAGGGGAAATAGAGGAATTTTCATGTTGAAACACCTTGAAAATGTTATTAAATATCCTCTGCAAGTTTAGTTGTGAAACATTAAAAATCAAATTAGAGCCCGGTTTCCAGCACATTAAGTATTTACAACGCATGTCAGTATAATAAAAAGTTTGTATGCAAAATATAAAATATGCTAGCATCAAGGCCACGACACGAGAAAATCAACAAATTGGTCGTGCGCAGATTCAGATCAGTACAGGCATCCGCCAAGTATGATTAGACTCTTCGCTAAGCGCTTAAAGGATAGCTAAGGGTCTAAGCTACCTCCATGCGCACAGCGAAGACTCTGATCAGACTGGGCGGATGCCCAGGCTGATCTTAGTGTGCGCTGGGTGCACATACACTTTGTTGGTTTTCTCGTGTCGCGGCTCATATTTTAAAAGCTGCAAAGGCGACCAAATCATCCTTGGGCACGAACATTTTAAGGTTGAAATTCCCAATTTGTGATGTCTTACCTGCCTAACTTGTGTTTGTTGTTACATTCTGGGTGAAAAAATTTGCTTTTACAGTTATCAAGTCCTTTATGCAATAATAGCGAGCAAGCACATATATTTTTCAATGCATTAACGGTGGCTAGATCCATCGGAAGATGTTAAAACCTCCCTCCGTACCTAGCCAACGTTAATGCATGAACAACCATGGTTGATATCCCTAGCACTATTTACTTATTACGTTGTACGTATGTTCTTCCAAAACCCCTGAGAACATACATCAATTACTAAATAATATCTTGGCGTAGTAGATCGAATTTCTTTAATGCGAATCGATTCTCAACGATTTATTCAGAGAGGGCATTACTTGGTTTATGACACGAGAAAAAACGCTCATGATATGTGCGAACAGTGCATTTACATACTATGTAGATGCGCAGTTTGATCCAGTTTTATGCATTCTTTGTTGATACAAATCAGATTGTACAAACGCACAGACAGATTTGAGATCTTACTGACTGCGCATCCCGTAAGGCTCGTCTCATTGTGTGATAAACCATTTGCCGGCTTCCAGCTTGTATGGTAATTATCACAACAGGTGTGCCAAATTCATGATTCTAATGATAAATATGGATATATCGGCAAAATCAGCGTCCAGCTTCACAACAGGTGTGCCAAATGCATGTTTGAATAAACATGGGTATATCGGAAAAATCCGCCTAACATCGACATTTTTTTTTGTCGTTGCTTATTTTGTTGAAAAAAATGCGGACTCGCTTCTTAAACTAGCGAGAAAGAAAATCGTAAATAATACCAAAATAACATTTTCGCCAATTATAAGAAATTTATAGTAACCTAGCAGAATCACAACTTAAGCCGGACTCGAATCAATGATCCCTGGATATCACAGAAAACCCATTAATTTGTCCTCTCCAGTAATCGTTCAAGTAAAAAGAACCTAGCAAACATTGTAGACCCAGATAAGACGCCGCACAATGCAGCGTCGGATCAGGGTGTGCATGGTTTGCTTTAAATACAGCAATCTCTGAAAGACGAATATACAATTAAAATCTACCCTAAGCATTAAAAATACGGGTCCGCTCATTTTCATGTAGATGCGACAAGATCCTAGCATAGGTGGCCAAAAAGCGTTACAGAAGGACAGACAGGCCAAAACCAATATGGCCCCTCAGGTTCTCCGAAGATGGGGTCATAAAACCAAACCACGGAGCTAACTAAGACAAGATTTCAATCGTTTTTTCTATAAAAATCACAGATGCAAAATACTGTCATATCAGTGAGAGAAAGTCTTGAATGAAACAATCCTAAAGATAATCTATATTAAGTAGACAACATGAAAATGAAAAAAAGTAACAAGCTAATCTTAGGAAAAGGGGAAGGGGTGTGTATGTGTGTAGGCGGGCGATGGGGAGGGGCTGCCTATTAGGTACTTTTCTGCCCAACATTATAATGTTTTATTTACAGCTGGTTGTAACCCTATAGTGACATAGTGTCTGAACCAATAGTGGTTAACTTCTATAAGCGCTACCGTTGGAATAATTGGATTGTAAAAGTGTGTATATAACCTTGAATCAGGGAGTCGTATTACAATGCTTGTATCTACTCTAAATTTAATAGGAGTCATAAAACCTTCCTTTATAAGTTAAAATAATATGTTAGGTGTAATCTTTTCTCAATTTCATCCGTTCCAAGTAAAGTTTGACGTCTGAAGTTACTGTATATTTTTCAGATAGACTGTGAGTTTTCGTGAATGATTATACTTTATTTATCATATGACGTAGCATCTGAGAGTGTAATAAAGCCATGCATTAAAAACGATAATCCACAAGTGGATTAAATATGCAAATTAAGTCGTAACGATATACATTGACGTTCATAAAACGTCGCGTTTTCTAATGGCGAAATCGTGACGTTTTAGTGCAAAAGGACCTGGTATGATAAGGCCCATATTTGGCCCCCAGAAAACTCATTTTTCAAAAGTCCTATTTCGATAATAAAAGTGTATTCATAGGAAAGTTCAAACCTTGAATCTAACAGCAAACACAAAATTTAAAAGTTCTTGCACAAAATATGAGTAATTTTTTTGTCCTGAACATACCCATACCCCCGGCGGATTCTGACGAAAATGATGAATTTGGTAGTCTTTGCGGCTTTCAAAATATATGAGCCCGGCCTCCAGCACATTTTATATTTTGTATACAGACAAAATTTTAATATATTTACATGCCATGAAAATAGTAAATGATTGTGCTGTAGGCCGAGCTCTATGTTTATTTTTAATTTTTTGTTACCAAACTTGCAGCGTTTGGAACATTTTCCCTGTTTTCTCAACCTAAAAAATGCCCATATCTCCGTTCATAGACAAAATTAACATATGTTGTGGGTATTCATTTTCTTAGTTAGAACACAAGGAATAATTTGGTATACGTTTCATTTTGATCTGTTGAAATTTTTTGGTTGGCGCTCTGTACTTGCAAACTTCAGTGGGTGGGTAACCTGGAGAGGCCTTGTGCAGTGCTATCTTATGTATAAGCATTTCATCAAAAGCCTGTTATTAAGAACTTTCAAAAGCTTTTGTAAATGACTTATTTCTTTAAAGGAAAATGTATTAAACTCAAATTTTCTTGCCATTTTCCTCATTTTATTGAACCAACATAGGCATGTCAGATATCATGCTATTCTGAGAATTAACAACCACGAAACATATTATTTCTGCTTGTTCCCATATACACAAATAATAAGCAATAGAAACCATGCAATTTTAAGAGAATTTGAATGGGGACCAAAAACGGCCCTTATCATACCAGGTCCTTTGCTAATAAAATGCGGTTTTAGTGCCATATGATAAATAGAATCTTGCATTCGTGCTCCTGTATTATTGAATTTATTAAACTCGTTGGTGAAAACGATAGGATGCTCGGCAGAGCCTCGCATCTTATCTTTTCCCCAAACTCGTTTAATAAATTCAACAATAAATGAGCACTCATGTGAGATCCTCTATTTAATATATTCTGCCTTATCTTTGGAACGAATTGATGGATTATTATCAAACTAATATGGGGTTCACCGTTAGGAGAGTGCAAAATGTTGGTAATGTTCAATTTGGTGAACTTGACCTGAATTTCAAGGTCACAGCAAAACTTTTAAATTCAAATTTCAGACAAGTTTTGACCACAGTCTACATATTATCTCCTTATCAACATAAAATTTTGACTGAAGTGGCTTTAATAAAAAAAAAGAGGTTGAGCACTGGTTATGATTTAATGGCCATAAAATCATCTTTAAGGTCAAGGTCAGACTTAACAGTTTAATCATAGATTTTCTCTACCTATGCCAATGCGGCCATTCAGCAGTAATGTGCCAAAATCTGTGTTTTCATTTATAAATCAATGCTAATTGTACATATAATGACATTGGCCTTGGTCTGAAGGTCATCAATAGTTTAAGAAGCTCAGTTTTTTATACAGACGTTTCTGCTGCCGTTATGGTTGTAAGACTTAAGTTTGCATGCTTATACTGGGCTATTGTGTGGATATCACAAGACGTACGTGGATATACAACTGGGCAATACAGAGATTTGTCTAAGTTTTGATGACCTTGTCTTTCTTGACGAGTTCACAGGATGGCAATATTAGAGTTTCCATAAGCATAAGAATAAAGTATTTCTCAAATCAGAGAGTAGATTTTCTCATACTCGATTGGTTTTGATGACCTAGACTCAATTTTGAAGGTCATAGTCATATAACTTTGTAGGTCCTCCTGTGACAATTAGATATAATTAAGGTTATCAAAAACATAATCAGCTTATGCCTTATGCCAACCTTAAAAATCTGTAGTAAAATACTGATCTTCTTAATCTACTGATGACGTACAAACTAAGGTCAATGTCATTATATGCATATAAAGCATTGGTTTACAAAGCAAACACAGATTTGGTGCATAACAGCAGACTGGCTTTATGGGCAAAGGTACTGGAAATTTATGAGTAAAATCTGTCAACTCTGGCATTGACCTTGACATTGAAAATGATTAATTGTTATAAAAGGATAATTAGTGTTCTAACTCTTTGTATTTTTTTAATTTTAGCCACTTTGGTATAAATTCCATACCAATAAGAGATGATGTGTCGATAGCAGTCAAACGTTGACTTAAGATTGACGTGATCTTGAACTTAAGGTCAAAGTTACTTAACATTATTAACAGTTTGTACTATCGCAATGGTGAACCCATACTAGTTTGATAAGAATTCATCTACTGGTTCCTGAGATAGGGTAAAATATGTTGGATTCAGAGATTAAAAAGTAACGAAACTGACAATCTCTCTGAAAGAGTTACATCAGGCCAACAGTTTATTTTATAGTATGGAAATTAAGTAAAGAATTCACCAAATGCATTATTTTAACTTATTAAATAAGTTATGTATGACTGTCATTCAAATTGAAGCGGAATATAGCTTATAATACGACTCCCCTGGTTCGCGCTGGGTAACCCCACCACTTTTACAATCCAATTATCCCAAATGGAGCGCTAACGAAACTTAACCACAAGGAAAATCAACAGCTGAAGAAAAAAACAAAAAAAACGTATACTGTCGGGCAGAAATGTGCCTTACTGGCATCCCCATCCCATCTTTTTGATTATCTACTACATTAACGGATGTAAAATACTGCCGCAGATTTGACTCCTACTATATCAGTGAGAGGGAGTTATGAATCTAACAATTTTTTGAACGCTTAAAGATACATGTATCACTAATATAAGATATAATATGAACATTTTGAAAGGGTAACTGAGCCAGTTTTTTAGAAAGTGTTTGAATATTAATGGCTGTCAAAGACGGTTGGAGAGTTTGCTTTTAAATATCAGTGAGGGATTTCTGAATCAAACGATCTTGTGCATGCTTAAAGATATGTATACTGACTATATAATATAAAAATTTAAAAACAAATCTCTTTTGCGATCCTTTATAGATTTTCTATTGATATTAATGGACAAATAATGTTGAAAATTTAACTGGTTGAGCGCCAGGAAGCTTTGAATGAAACAATATTTAGTAAGTATTCATACACTGTAAAAAAATCCGTAGATTTTACGGTAAAATAACCGGCAACCAGCTGCCAGTCCTTTTACCGTCATTTTTACGGGCGCCCGTAAAAACTGCAGGAATCATCAAGCAGGGTGGGACAGAATAGAGTAGGTGTCGTTTTGGTCAGATAGCCCTCCAACAATACAAAGTAATTTTCGAGTGCAGCCAGTTAATATAAACTTTCCGTTTCGTGATTTCCAATAATGTCTTACAGGCAAATGCCCGTAAAAATAACGGTAAAAAGGACTGGCAGCTGGTTTCCAGTTATTCTGCCGTAAATTCTACAGTATTTTTTACAGTGTATAGAGAATATAATTTCTTTCATTTTTTTAAATATACTGTCAATTTTGAGATTTTTCGGAATAATTAAAAGGCTAACTTGGTCGAAAATCTTAAAGAAAGTCTGTCCATCCATAAAATACTTAGAGCCCACACTGTAAAAAAAGTCTGTAGATTTTACGGTAGAACAACTGGAAACCAGCTGCCAGTCCTTTTCCCGTTATTTTTACGGGCTTTTGCCTGTAAGACATTGTTGGAAATCACGAAATGGAAGTTTTATGTTAACTTGGCGCACTCGAAAATAACTTTGTATTGTTGAAGGGCTATCTAACCAAAACGACATCTGCTCTTTTCTGTCCCACTCTGCCTGATGATTCCTGCAATTTTTACGGGCGCCCGTAAAAATAACGGTAAAAGGACTGACACCTGGTTGCCAGTTATTTTACCGTAAAATCTATCGTTTATTTTTGCAGTGCAGTAGTTTCGGTTCTTGTATCATTAGCCACCTCTAAAATGTTACGCACGGAAAACCGGATTGACGGACGGTCAGTCCCAAATCAATATGACCCATCACCTTCTACGATGTTGGAATTGAATTTATTTTTTGCTTTACGTCCACGGTAAACAGCTATGGTCATGTCGGGACGGTCAGTTAGCCTAACAACACTATTCTTGGACAGGCTTAGACCTCCTAAGCGGTTTACCGTACTAAGTGCACATATTTTCGTCAGTAACTGACAACCGCCCTCCTTTAATCAGCAGAAGGAGAAACGAAAGTATGTGGCCAGATCGGGTATCGAGCCCAGGACCTCTGACTTAAAAATCAGGTGCCCTACCGACTGCGCTACGCGGTTGGGGGCATAAAACGAACGCATAGCTAAAAGCAAAGGTTTCCTGAAGCCTAGTGGCCGTAAGGGGTTAATTGTGTCTTAAGCGCACACTACGAAAGATAGAGTCTATTCTTCTCCTTTCCTGGTGTGTAAAAGGTACCCATTTACTGCTGGACCTGACAGAGAGAGTCTTCAAGTCGCCGGCTTGCTGAACTCGGATACCAACGCGCGACTTCCTGCACCATAACCGTGCGTCTCTACCTACCCGACCAAGCCGCGACTGACTACACAGACTAACACAATAGCAAAGAACCCTTATAGTACACAGGGCATAAACCAGTCCGCCAATTTTTGCTTCCTGCAGAGACTGTCCATCATACAGTAGAACTTCACCGCCGAGACTGTCCACGACATCTTGCTTCCTGCAGGGACTACTGTCCTCGGAAAATGGCTTCCTGCCGAGACTGTCCGCGTGATTTTGCTTTCTGCCGAAAGCCTGGGCAGGAAGAAGAATCACGCGGACAGTCTCGGCGCAGGAAGCCATTTATCATATACAGAAGTCTCAACAGGAAGCAAGAGATAGCGAACAGTCTCGGCGGAAGCCAAATATGACGGGCAGTCTCTGCAGGAAGCGAAAATCGGCGTACTTTTTTATACCCTGTGTAATAGTAGAAACACTATGCTATTCTGTATGCTGTTGCAGCTGCTGCTGACTTGACATGCATCGTTTTAATCAAAACTAGATTTATCTTCTGTTGAATTCATATATGCATATAGAAACAGTCATATATGTCATACAGACATACGGACCGAAAAACGAGTGCATCGCTAAAGGTAAAGGTTTTCCGTAACATCTTGATCGTAGGGGAAGAGGGCGTTAGAGGTCAGCTGTGTCATACATGTAACATATGAAAGACAGGATCCATTCTTCTCCTTTCGCCGTCTTGTCTTTCCTTGATGCGAAAAGTGTACCCGTTTACTGCTCGGTTGACAGACAGAGTTTTCCAGTCGCCGGTTGGAACCCACGACCTTCTCTACCATAAATGAGCGTCTCTAACCACACGACCAGGGCGCGAACACAACAGCAACAGACTCGTATAGTAGTATTCTGTTTGTTTTTACAGCTGCTGCTAACTGACCCAGAGGTTATAAAACTTGAGTACATTCTCAAACTCAAAATAAAGCACGCTGATTGGCTGCTTCCCGGAAGCAGCCAATCAGTGTGCTTTATTTTGAGTTCTGAGATTATTCTCAAGATTTATAACCTCGAACCCTGGGCATGCATATTTCCAATCAAAACTATACAAACGTTCTCACGGGTACAGACTTAGACGGACAACAGCAGTATTCTCATAAGATGTATTGGTACAATACCATGTTGTATTCTTTTCCACCTTGATTTCCTGTTTGCTTCTCAGGTCCACAAAAACCCTTCCAAAGGGGTACCAGCAATACATCCTTTCGTATTGCTGCTATTTTTTTATTATAGACATATGCAAACAAACTCAGTTGGACAAACAGACGTGCACATACGGACAGACAAGGGATGGCACAGACATGGAACATAGACATATCCTTATAGTGGGTGCACTGATTTGCTACCCGTACTGCTGTTGCTAACTTACACAGCTGCTTTGATATGACTGTAAATACCAGAGGACAGGAAGCCACAAAGACAGACAGATAGATGCACGGACGTACGAAATAATGAACGGTCGTATGGGCGAAAAATCCGTAAAATCCCTATGACGTTTTTAGGTGTATGCTTGGTGGAATTTGAAGTTAATGGATTTACTTTTTCACGTGCCAGACCATACAATTAAATAGACGAACAGACAAACAGTCTAAGTGACATATGAACAGACATGTACATAGACAGACAACAACGATTTTTTTAAGGAAAAAATATCCAAGAGTATTTTATGTCGCTTAGTCGAAGTACTTATTTGCTTACCTCATTACCTCATTCCTTCTGCGTTATTGGAATCAGAAGGAGTGAATAAGTAAACAACTTGACGCTTTGTTGTTCAGTGATGGTGCATCCAATGAAATTCCGGAAAACGAATAGAGATCATGCACCGTCTAGCGTCATCGGGTCTGTAAGTCCAAATTCGTCCGTTAAAATTCTCGTTGGTCTGTCCTGCTCTTTTATAAAAGACGATGCCTAGTCTGTCTGGAATGAGTGCATTGCTACTGAGGTACATTAGTAGGGGCGTGAACCTAGATTGTCTTATAATATATGCTGTCATGTACTGCTTGTATTCTTTTCACAATGGTGTGCTTGGAAAGATAAATCGAATCTATAAATGGTCTCCGATACGGACAGTGAAACCCCAACCAGAGAGCATACCTGGTCTGTCGGATACGAGGCTTCCGACACACCCCGTATGCCCTACATGTAGGTCGGAATTTCCCTGTCCGCATTGGAGACCAATGATTGACCATTTTTTTCTTACCTACGGTAATAATTATTTCAAAATGAACGGGGAACTATTATTAAATGTGAACGTGTACGAGTACATGGGTAAATAGTACAACCGTGTCACCAATACGGCTTCTGGAATTAGCAAACAAGTAAGAACTGCTAAACAGCATCTTGAATACGGCTAGAGCAATCACTACGTACAGACATACTGCCATAAGTCGTACAAAACTGTGTGAAAATCGTAATAACTTCAACAACATATTCTCGGCGCAGTTTCCAAACAAATGTTTTGTTAACAGCGTGTATGCAGACATCTTGTCGACATTGTATTCATATGCAACTTGCTCTTCTGTCACAGGGTGAAAATATTTCATCCTAAAAATCCTTTACTAAATTCTCCTACAGTCCAATTTATCCTATATTTCATGTCATTCCACTCATTTTCCCTATAGCTCTAATCCTCTTAAGCATTATTTTAAAAGTTAGCGCATATCCGTTTCCGGTTTTTGTCCTTATGTAATTTAGCGCGCGCGATTCACTTCACTGACTCACGCTTGCATGCGCACGCACGACCTTTGCGCCCTGTCAGTCTTTCATTGTCTCTGGCAGGGGTAGGACTTACGTCCACCTCTAAGGACAACATAATATAAATGTCTCCTTTTAACTAAGGAGCGCATTTTATATATTTACAGGTATGTGCTTACTATTTCATGTCTTCATTTAGTGATAATTCAGATAATTTTGTAATTTGTGTCCATTTGTAAATATTTGCTAAATTGTGTATTTCCCTTCTTTGGGCCTCGTACTGCCCAAGCTGCCTGTCAGTCTTTCATTGTCTCTGGCAGGGGTAGGACTTACGTCCACCTCTAAGGACAACATAATATAATGTCTCCTTTTAACTAAGGAGCGCATTTCATATATTTACAGTGTGTGCTGGCCTGGGAGTCAGGAAAATCATCATTAAACCATCTTTTCATCAACTATGTCGTGGTGATTACTTTCCCCGAACCCCCTCGAGGCAGAATGGGACACATCGGCATTCCATTCTATTCTGCGACATGCAACTTGCTCTTCCGACAATTTTCTTGACATATCTGCATTTTATAGAATTTTAATTGAAATTCATATTAAAGAACAAAACTTGTATTGAGACATCTACAAAAAGCACGTGCATGACGTTAGATGTGACGTGACGTCAAACGGTTATTTCAAATGTCACCTGGTAGCGTCTTCAAAATGGCTGCACCTTCGATATTTTTTGTGTGAAACATTGACTTTTTTTAGTTTTTTTTTTCCTGACTTTAAGACATAGAAACAAATAACTAGATAATGGAAGAATAAGAAATTGTTGGATAAATGGAAATTCATTCCTGTTAAAAAAATGATAATAATGCATAAAGTATAGAATCGCCAAGCCGGGCGTACCGCATTTCTATGTCGGAGCGCATAGTTAATTCGCAGAATTCAAGCTCGTGCCAGCTGTCCCAGCCCATAGGTAAGTCGGAATTTTCCAGCACTGCTAAAAATAGAGCAAACTCTGTCTGGAAGGTAAGAAATAAAAGTGTAAGATTTTGTTTATGATATGACTCTTTACAGCAGGATTATATTGCCTTCAATATGAGCTTTATTTCAATAAGAAAACGCATTGTTGACACGGATGTTGTCAATGACGTTACATGTACGCGCCAAAGTGTTGTTACACGTGTGGTCATACGATTTTTATGGCTCGACGTTATCCACTGAATAACAGCCACGTCATATGATACAATTCTCTTGTAAACAGTTTACAAGGTTTATGGTTTTCATACGCCCGTTTTGAAAAAAAAATTGACGTATTATGGCATGGCGCTGTCCATCTGTCTGTCCGTCCGTCTGTCTATCTGTCCTTCAACATTCTTGTGTGCTGCATATGTCAGTAACCTTTTGAGATATCTTCATGGAATTTTGTAGGCGTATATATTAGGATAGAGCAAAGTGTCGCGTACAGTAATGGTTGCTCCTTCTTTCTTAGTTTCCAAGTTATGCCCCTTTGATTTTTCTACCCTACTATTCTTGTGCGCACCATAACTAGGTAACCGTTTGGGATATCTTGATGAAACTTCATAGCAATGTGTATGAGGGTCTGACAATGTGTCGCGTAAAACAGTGGTTGCTCTCCCAATCTTCGTTTTTAAATTGCAACCCTTTGATTAGACTTTTTAGGCTATTATTGTGTATACTAATCTTGCGCATCCAATAACTTAGTAATCATTTGGAATATCTTGATGAAACTTTATAGCAATACGCATCATCACAAGACGGTGTATTACATATAAGAATGGTTGTTCCCCCTTACTTAATATTGGAGTAAACTCGATTAGTTTTTAGGCTAGCCCCATTTCCCTATTCACTCCATACCTCCTTAACCATTTGAAATATTTTCATGAAACTTTGTAGAAATGTGTATAATAATGTGGCAATGTATCATGAGCATGAACCACAACTCTGGCTTACTTCCTCAATTATATGCCCTCGTATGGCAAGCCAAGTGCACAATCAGTCTTCAAACATAGGTTTGAAAATAACAAACCTATGTTTGAACTTCTAACCCAGGATTGAAATTCTCAAGCGTAGGTTTTTAAAGTTCTAACATAGGTTTTTAAAGTTCTATCATATGTTTTAAAAAAAGACATTCTAAATCCTATGATATAACCTTCTAACCATTGCTCGAAACACATTATGCTTGCTAAGTGCACAATAAGTCTACAAACATAGGTTTGTAAATTACAAACACTGGTTTTTACTCAAACCAATGTTTGAAAATCACTATCATAGGTTTATGGTTTTTCTATCATGGGTTTTAAAATCTGTATCACAGGTTTCAGAAAACCTGTAATTGTAAATTTAAAACATATGTTCGAACTCAAAACCCATGACTGAGATTTATTAACCTTTTGTAGACTTATTGTGCACCTGACATTTGTAACTTTGTCCAAACTTATGTTTGAAAGCTAACTCACAAGTTATAAAATGTCAGATTCTGAAACCTATGATAGTAATTTTAAAACCCATGATAGAAATCGCAAACCTATGATAGTGATTTTCAAACATGGGTTTGAGTAAAAACCCGTGTTTGTAATTTACAACTTATGTTTGAAGACTTATTGTGCACTTAGCAAGCATAATCTGTTTCAAACTAAGGTTAGAAGGTTATATCACTGGTTTAAGAATGTATTTTTTAAAACCTATGTTAGAACTTTAAAAACCTATGTAACAGAATTTCAAATCTGGGTTAGAAGTTCAAACGTAGGTTTGTAATTTTCAAACTTATGTTTGTAGACTTATTGTGCACTTGGCTTGCCATACCCTCGCATCAATTTCTGTTTTACTCTGTAACTGCTTGACCGTTGGAAATATTTTAACAAAACTTTATTGCGATGTGTATATTGTCAAGGGAATGTATTATGACCAAGAATGGTACTCTAGTTTACTTAGTTTATGAATTATCTCCCTTGTTTGACTTTGGCATTTCTCAACTTCTGAGCTGCTTCACCCTGGAAGCCGATTTTTGGTATACTAATAAAATGAGCCGCGACACGAGAAAACCAACAATGTGGTTGTGCGCCCGGCGAAGACTCAGATCAGCCTGGGAAGCCACCCAGTTTGATCAGACTCTTCGTTAAAGGCTCAAAGGGAAGCTAAGAGTCGAAGCTACCTCTATGCGGACAGCGAATGCAGAGTATTGTTATCAAGAGTTGTAGCTAGTCTATCAGACAGAAGCTTCTTCATGACTAAGGTTTATCAGCCACCTCTCAATATTATAGTATAAGCTTGTATATCAACATTGTAGTTCTTTAATAGCAGTCTTCAATATATAAATAGTATAGTTAAATGGTGTTTAGTTATTTCCGAGTGTCTCATAGCCCACAAACATAACATGGTGTCAGAAGTGGGATTGGACAACTTAATTAATAAAATTGGATTAATAAATTTACTGACAAAATGGCGAAAAACTTACATCCTCCTGAAAAACTTCTGTTAAGTGGAAATTTGAAAGAAAATTTCAGAAAGTTCAAGCAGCAGTTTGAAATTTACATTACTGCAGCTGGAATTGAAGCCAAAACAGAAGATATAAAATGTGCAACATTGTTACATGTCATCAGACCGGATGCTGTTGAAATTTTCAACACATTCAAATGGGATGAAGATGGAGACAGCCCAGGAGATGATAAGAAAATGGCAAAAGTGCTGGGAAAGTATGAGAAATACTGTAGTCCCAAAAGCAATTTGACATATGAGAGACACCAGTTTAACATTCGAAATCAGCATGAAGGTGAATCTATTGACTCTTATGTGACAGATCTTAGAATTTTGTCAAAATCATGTGAGTTTGGAGACTTGTTAGATTCGCTTATCAAGGACAGACTTGTCTGTGGAGTAAAAAAGGACACTGTGCGAAGCAGATTACTTCGAGAAACAGACCTTACTCTCCAGAAAGCAATTGACATTTGTCGTGCTGCAGAAACATCATCAAAACAATTAAAGGCAATGCAAGGCATGTCAGCTGAAGGAAATGTTGACATTGTTAGAAAGAAAGTGTTCAAGAACAAACAAAACACAAGTGCGGACAATAAAGCAGTGACTTCACAAATATGTGGAAAATGTGGATATAAACATGAACCACGTAAGTGCCCTGCTTTTTGGTAAAATTTGCAAAAACTGCAATAAAAGAAACCACTTTGCTAAGAAATGCAAAAGCAAGAAAATGCATGAATTGCAAGACAGTGACAATGACTCAGACATTTTCTTAAATTCAGTAGAAACTGACAAGCAAGTAAATGACTGGAAAGTAAACGTCAAGATCTTGAAAAAGAATGTTAGTGTGAAACTTGATACTGGAGCTCAGTGCAATGTATTACCACTGCATGTGTACAAACAAATTAGTAATAAGCCACTTCAGAGATCAAGATCAAGATTAGTGTCCTACTCAGGTCACAGGTTAAACACTGTTGGAAGAGTTACACTTTTAGTATCAACTAGAGACAAGTATGTTCCCATAGACTTTGAAATTGTCAAAAACAAAGCAACACCCATATTTGGACTTAAAACTTGTTTGGAACTCAATTTAATTTCAAAACTGTATGGTTTAAACAAATCAGTAACAAGTGAAGAAATTCTTGAAAATTTCAGTGATGTTTTTGAAGGATTAGGATGTTTGTCAACGGAATATAAGATTCGGTTGGATAAAGATGCTAAGCCAGTGATACATCCGCCTAGGAAAATTCCGTTCGCTCTGAAAAACAAGATAAAAAAGGAATTAAGTCGACTAGAAAGAATGAGGGTCATTGAAAAAGTATCAGAACCTACTGAATGGGTAAATTCGCTAGTTGTAGAAGAGAAACCAAACAAAGATGTACGATTATGTTTAGACCCAAGAGACTTAAACAAAAGTATTTTAGGGAACACTATCCAATGAAAACAGTGGAAGAGGTAGCAGCAAAAGTGAGTAATGCAAAAGTTTACAGTGTTCTAGATGCGTCAAACGGATATTGGCAAATCAAATTGACAAAAGACAGTCAAAGGTACACAACATTTAATACACCATTTGGAAGATATAAGTACTTAAGGTTGCCTTTTGGAATAAAATCGTCAAGTGAAGTTTTCCAAAGAACTGTGTCACAGATTCTAGAAAATCAGGATGGTTGTGAAATAATTGCCGACGATATTCTAGTTTGGGGAAAAGACATGCAAGAGCATAATGAAAGACTTTGTGCTGTCTAGAGAGAATCAGACAGGCTAACATGAAGTTGAATAAAGCTAAATGCAAAATAGGACTGTCTGAAGTAGCGTATGTTGGACATATTTTTGGTCCAGATGGACTAAAACCTAGTGAAAAAAAGATTCGCGCTATTCTTGAAATTCCAGAACCCCAAAATAAGAAAGAATTGCAAAGGTTCATGGGAACTGTGAATTATCTAGGAAAATTTATTCCAAACTTATCAGGAATAAATCAGCCACTTCGACAGCTTCTTGAAAAAGATGTAGCTTGGCACTGGGACAATGCACAAAAAGAAAGTTTCGAAGAACTGAAAAAGGCTATAACTACAGCGCCAGTTTTAAAATACTATGATGAAAATGAAGATGTAGTGTTATCAGTGGATAGTTCAAAGGATGCATTAGGTGCTTGTATTCTACAAAATGGACACCCTGTTGCATATGCATCTAGGTCACTCAATAAATCTGAGCAAAATTATGCGCAGATTGAAAAGGAAATGGCAGCGATCGTATTCGGAGCAACGAAGTTTCACGAATACATTTTTGCCAAAGGTCCCATACATGTAGAAAGCGACCATCGTCCATTAGAAAGTATTTTTAAGAAACCTTTATCACAAACATCACCAAGAATTCAAAGAATGATGTTAAAGGTGCAGAAATATGACCTCAGAGTGAACTACAAAAAAGGTACTGAATTATATATTGCTGACACATTGAGTAGAGCATGTATCAGTAAAAATGCTGATTACATCTGTGATTCTGACTATAGTGTTTTCAGCATAGAAACTCTCCCTGTTTCTCAAGCAAAATTGTCAGAGCTTAGAGAAGAAACACACAAAGATATGGAATTAACCATTCTCAAAGACATAGTCTTAAATGGAGGCCAGAAAACAAGAAACAGCTTAATCAACGTACATGTATCACACACTATTGGAACTTTAGAGACGAAATTTCATATTTCGATGGATTCATGCTCAAAGGCGAAAAAGTGATTATTCCTAAGTCCATGCAAAAATCCGTAATTGAGCAGATACACCAGAAAAGTCATCTAGGTATAAACAAGTGTATGAACAGATTAAAAGATGTTTTCTTTCGGTCAGGAATGGCTGCACAGATAAAAGACATTATTAGTCAATGTGCAATATGCAATGAATCCAGAGGAGCGCAGCAAAAAGAACCAATGATACCGCATGAAGTACCAACTAAGCCATGGGAAATATGTGCTACGGACTTGTTTGAACTTGACAGAGAGACATACATTGTCATAGCGGATTATTATTCAAAATTCTTAGAAGTCAAGAAAATTGCTAGCAGCTCAAGCAAGACAGTTATAAATGTCCTAAAAGAGAATTTTTCCAGGTATGGAATTCCTGTCATCTTGAAGAGTGACAATGGTCCAGCTTACTCAAGCGTGGAGTTCAAGGACTTTGCTAAAAACTATGGATTTAAACATGTGACATCCTCTCCAAGATATTCACAAAGCATGGGATTTATTGAAAAGAATGTGCAATTATGTAAAACACTGTTGAAAAAGGCTAAGAAAAGCAAGTGATCCATATTTAGCATTGTTTGAGTTTCGAAATACTCCAATTGATGACATTAATATGTCACCTACACAAATGCTGATGGGTAGAAGAACTCGTACCCAGTTACCGGTTAATGAGTCTCTTCTAAGACCAAGCCATGACGACATACAAGTGCAAAATGCGCTGAAAAAGAAGCAGCATATACAAAAACAATATTACGACCGTGGAGCAAAACCACTACCAGAATTAAATCCAGGGGACCAAATCCGAGTTAGAAATGACAACTCATGGGAACCGGGCACGGTAGAGAGTAAACTCGACACACCGAGATCGTACAACATACATACGGACAAAGGTCAAAGGTTACGCCGAAACCGACGACATCTGATGAAAACGACGGAGAATAGGATACCTGACCCAGAGATATTCTATGACTGTCAAGAGGAAAATCAAATTGACAATTCAGTTTTCGATAATAGCATTTCAAATTCTGATTCACAAAATGCCACAAGAAAGTTTACATCTAGTGGTAGAGAAGTGAAAATTCTGAAAAAGTATGATGAATTTGTGATGAAGTGATTCTAAGTTTTGATTACACAGGGGCACAATAATCCCCTATATAATAAATATTGTGGTAAAGATACGTAATCTTTACAAGTCTTTACAACAAAGCATATAACTTTCAGGTTTGCCTAAAATGTACAAAGGTATATTTTTATTGTTTGGGCCAAACACAGAAAACTTCTATTTTCTTAATTATTCTAAAATCAAGAAAGTTTGGGAAAATAAGTACAAAACCTGTTAATTCAATGCTATGTTGTTATCTTTCTGTAAACAGTGAAGTAGATAGCTTTAGGATGATTATGATAGTACTCTCTTATCATTCGGTTAATGGCAAAGATACATTCTTACAGTAATTACTAAATGGATATTTACATTTGTATTTTTGATCAAAACTGATGATTTCGGGATCTTACCGCAGTTAAACAAATACTAAATGGATAATCTGATTTGTAAACAGAAACAGTGTGAGAACAATCATATCAGAAAAATAACTGAAACATTTTGGTAGACTAGCCAGATCATACAGTACTTTAGCAGATATGTTTTGACCCGCATTTTTGTAAAATATATATTTTTCAAATTTATAAATTTTAAACTTAAAGAGGGAGATGCAGAGTATTGTTATCAAGAGTTGTAGCTAGTCTATCAGACAGAAGCTTCTTCATGACTAAGGTTTATCAGCCACCTCTCAGTATTATAGTATAAGCTTGTATATCAACATTGTAGTTCTTTAATAGCAGTCTTCAATATATAGATAGTATAGTTAAATGGTGTTTAGTCATTTCTGAGTGTCTCATAGCCCACAAACATAACACCTACTGAATAGGTAAATTCGCTAGTTGTAGTGGAGAAACCAAACGAAGATGTACGATTATGTTTAGACCCAAGAGACATAAACAAAAGTATTTTTAGGGAACACTATCCAATGAAAACAGTGGAAGAGGTAGCAGCAAAAGTGAGTAATGCAAAAGTTTACAGTGTTCTAGATGCGTCAAACGGATATTGGCAAATCAAATTGACAAAAGACAGTCAAAGGTACACAACATTTAATACACCATTTGGAAGATATAAGTACTTAAGGTTGCCTTTTGGAATAAAATCGTCAAGTGAAGTTTTCCAAGACGAAAGCCCGGCGAAGACTCAGATCAGCCTGGGAAGCCACCCAGTTTGATCAGACTCTTCGTTAAAGGCTCAAAGGGAAGCTAAGAGTCGAAGCTACCTCTATGCGGACAGCGAAGACTCTGATCAGTCTGGGCGGATGCTCAGGCTGATCTGAGTCTGCGCTGGGCGCACAACCACATTGTTGGTTTTCTCGTGTCGCGGCTCGTATTTGATGTGTTAGATGTTTTAATAACATTGCAGTCATTAATTTAATACCAAGTTGTTCCCCCTGTTTGTCTACCTGTCCATCCTTCTATAAACAATCTTGTTCATTCTGTAACTCCTTCATGACACTGAAACAGGCGTATTATGCGCCGCTTGCGAAGCTCTTGTTGCCTTCTGCAGTACATGCGTTGGTATATGCGCAGGAACATGCATACACGCTGACTATAAGTTGTCCTCTGCATAATGCTTATTATCTAGTTCATTATTGGACCGATGTTCAGTTTATAGACCTCTCAGCGGATTAGATTTGTAGCTCACCTGAGCCATAGGCTCAGGGTCACAGGGTATAATCGATTCCGCCAATTTTCGCTTCCTGCAGAGACTGTACATCATATTTGGCTTCCGCCTAGACTGTCCGCGGACTCTTGCTTCCTGCAGAGACTACTGCCCGCGTGATCTGCTTCCTGCCGAGACTGTCCGCGTGACTCTGCTTCCTGCCGAGAGCCTCGGCAGGAAGCAGAATCACGCGAACAGTCTCTGCAGGAAGCCATTTATCATGTACAGAAGTCTCGGCAGGGAGCAAGAGTTCGCGGACAGTCTCGGCGGAAGTCAAATATGATGTACAGTCTCTGCAGGAAGCGAAAATTAGCGGAATCGATTATACCCTGTGTTGATATCTGGTAAGAAAAATTGTCTAGTAGACCTCTACCAAGTTTGTTCAAATAGTGGGCCTGGAATCTAAAATGGCCCTGCGGCGGGATCTTGGGTTCGAAAATGATTTATACTAAAAAATCTTCTACGCCAGAACTGCTGGGGTCAGATGCTTGAAATTCGGTATGAGGCATTGCCAAGTGGTCCTTTACCAAGCTTGTTCAAATGGTGGCCACAGGGTCCAAAAAGAAAGGAAATCCTGGGTTTGAACCATTATAGAAATATTGAAAAATATTCAAAAAAATTCTTCTTTAGAGGCACTTGGCTCAGATGCATGCAATTTCGTTTGTAGCTTTGCCTAGTAGTCTTTTACCAAGTGTGTTCAAATGGTAGCTCCATGTTTCAAATAGGCCCCACGGCTGGAAGTCCAAGCTTTTAACCATAGAAATATATTGAAATATATTTAAAAATCTTTTTCTTCAGAAACACTTTGCTCAGACGCTTGAAATTTGGTATCTAGATTTTCCTAGTAGTCATTTACCATGTTTGTTCAAATGGAGGTCCCAGTATCTAAAACTAACCCACCATAGGGAGGTCCTTTGTATAAATAGTTGAAAAAAACACATTCATTTTTTTAAATGTTTGACTTTGTTTCTTCTTGCTCGAGGGCTGAGAATTGAAATATCAAATAGCAAAGAGTACTCCTCTTACACTGATGCCGTTGTCATGGTAACCAAGGACAATAATCGTTTTTGGTCAGTAAAAAGCCTTTAGACACATTTGTGTATGGCTATTTTTCAAGGCTTAATGTTGTTCCTTCTTTTTCTGAATTGAATCAAATAAAATGGATCCACATCAGTTGCTTCCATGCTGTTGCCATGGTAACTAAGAGCATTTTATCTCTTTTTGACCAGTATTGTCAATTATAAACTTTTCAATATACATATTTTTAGCTTCCATGTTCTTTCTTTTTGCTCGAGAACTGCTAGTAAATATCATCAATAGTCGTTCTCCTTTTGCATACATTTTCTCACTGGTATAATTATGACGTCGTCGGGGCTCCGCCATATTTAAATGTATCGAATATTTACATAAAAGTGTACCTATTTCACTAAAAAAAGAGCAGAAAGAGGTATATGATGCTCAATAGTCAATATGAACCGTTTTCTTACGTCTCTTGTATGATGTAAACATTTTGTCTTTTTGTCTTAATCGTGCATTCATTTTGTACTCGTTGAGAGAGAGAGAGAGAGAGAGAGAGAGAGAGAGAGAGAGACTTGTTTGCAAATTTACAAAGGTATTTCAGTCACAGTTATACCAGGACTATAGGAATGTGATAATGGAAGTCTTTGGTGTGCAATGGTCCCCCGATTACAATTGAAAAGATTGCCGTCTCCATCCTCAAACGGGAATAGAACCCGGGACCGCTAGATCAACAAGCAAGCCCTTAACCCAATGAGCTATCGATCGAAGAGAGAGAGAGAGAGAGAGAGAGAGATTTGCTTATACTGCAGCAACTGCACAGCTAACCCTTTCAATTTATTATTTTGTTCCCAAACTAAATTCTTTCGCTAAGCGTAAGAAAACTTCTATTCCCAGAGCCAAAAAATCGTACTATAAAGGCTGTGGTAATCACTGACTTATGGTGAATGCAACACCCTGCATAAAATACTGAAAATGTAACATATGCAGATGCTTTCTTTATATTGTTCTGTTGATGAGAAAAGATCAAGAGGCAATATTCTGCGCAAAAATCTAAACATTGTTATTGAAAATATAAATTTGAGCCGCGACACGAGAAATCAACAAAGTGGTTGTGCGCCCAGCGCAGACTCAGATCACCCTGGGTATCAGTCTGATCAGAGTCTTAGCTGTCCGCAGAGAGCTAGCTTAGACCCTTAGCGTCCCTCTGAGTGCATAGCGAAGAGCCTGAGGAAACTGGGTGGGTGCCCAGGTTGATCTGAGTCTGCGCTAAGCGCACAGCCACTTTGTTTGTTTTCTCGTGTCGCGGCTCATATATTATTTAGGTGGGTTAGTTTGTTACGGTTAAAGTTGGCTATCACGGTCATTTACAATGGCGAAACAGTAATCGCGATATAACATTTCATGCATTTACCCCACTGAGAGACTTTAAGCCAATACCTGTAGAATGCTCCAATGCCGAAAGTTTCGAAGCATTCTAGCGTATCCTACCACCACCTTCTGAAGTTTAATGCAAGAACTGGTTGTGTAATGTTTTATTATGAATCTGATGGTACTATAAATATTACTTCAACCTTGATCAAATTTGTAATCTCAATTTACCTCTCAAGAAAATTAAAAAAACGATCATTTTTTGTTAAACGACACTCCCCCTCCCCCCCCCCCCCCCCCCGCGTACTTTCACGGGATTTACGCCACCCGTGATGGTGCGTTTTATGACAAGTCTGTATTTGTGTTTCATGTACGCTAGCCTTATAAACTGAAAGCAACTGATGAAAGTCGTGTTCGTTTTTCTTTAAGGACGCAAAATACAGAACGAATATTTGACGTTTCATTTTTGAAGAAGTAAAAGCGAAAACAAATAAAAATAATAATAAATCAAATAAAGTCATTTGGATAAGGATTGTCACGCGAACTAGTAAGACAATGCTTTTTACATGGTGGCACGAACCACGTGCCAAGCTACGTTTCTGCGAGAACATCCTTACGCATTGCCTTTCTCCTTTGACGCTCGTGACGTCAAAATTCAACCTTGCTCACGTATATGACGTCACAGTAATTTTTTTATTACAAACAACGTATATATATATATATATATAAAAATTATTAGATATCAATAAGGATTTGTTAGTGTGAGCTGAACCCTGACGGTATAATACTTGCAAGTTTTTTTTTTCAAATCTAAACAAAAATAAGGATAAAAGAAAAGAAAGGGGGCAAACCTAAATCTATTTATCGGATCGTTGCTAAGGATTTCCACGTGTTTCAAAGGAGCGACAATTACCGTTCGCCACCTTTTTTTATATCGATTAACCATAATTCAGTGATATGAAACTGATATCACTTTTAGCAAATCAAAAGAGGGTTTCATGTAATCACCACGGTAGACAACCGTATAAAAAAGAAGGAAATAGAACATGCTCTTGTAAAACTCGATGCCATGGTAACGTGTATTAGATAACAAAACAATGCCTGTAATGCTAATCCCAAATATATGGCTTAAATTGCAAAATAAGTTGGATCAAATATTTTTGCCTGTTGCTGTTATCTTCCTCTAAATCATTCTACAAGACAAGTCGATGCACACGAATGTTTTGATACGCTTCTGTCAAGCATTTATAGATTTCAGGATGAGGGCCTGATCTTTATCTGCGGTGACTTTAATAGTCGTTGCAGTGATAATACTGACTATATTGTGGGAGTTGATGAAATTCCAGAACGTGTTGTTGTGGACTTCTCATGTAATTTGTATGGAAAGATTTTCATAGACTTTCTAATTAAATGCAAATTATTGCATGGTGAATGGAAGAAAATATATTCAAAATGATTTTACATCTGTATCGAGCAAAGGCTCGGCAGTTGTTGACTATTGCATTGTTAGCCATGATAGCCTCCCAATATTTGACAAATTCAATGTAATTAGGGTCTGTGAGCTGGTTGATACAGTAATTGCCGAGCGAGGTCTCTCTCCATCGTCAATCCTTGATCATTCAGTTTTAACCTGGGTTATTGAACAAAGCAGTAGTGGAATAGAGTCAGCGGATACTGCTCCTCAGACTTATAGATTGAAATATGAGTTTCAAAGGTAACAGCAAATTTTGTGTGATGATTCAGTGTTACGTGAATTAAACTTGACAATGAATAGGCTGGAGGGCAGTATGCACGCTCAGACTGATAAAGATAACGCATACACAAATCTATGTAATATAATAAAGGCTGAAATGCAGAGTAAGTTCAGTTCAAATAGGATTCCGATTGATTTTTCCAGTATTTCAAATAAACGGAGGTGAATTGGGAAACCTTGGTGGAGTGAGATCCTCTCAGAACAATGGAACAGGGTTTGTAAAGCAGAAAAAGAATGGCTGAAATGTAATGTTGCAAGCAGAAAATAGGTTCTTAAAGCAACCTATAGTAGTATACGAAATAAGTTTGATCAGTTAGTTCAAAGAGCTAAACGTGTACATTGGTTTAATATTCAGTCTAAACTGCTCCGAGATGCAGAGAGTAATAATGATGAATTTTGGAAATCTATTGGTAGAGTGGGTGTTGCCCACTCCAGGGATAAACAGATACCTATGGAGGTCATGCTGGACGGAGGCGGGGTCGAAACGAAGCTGGAATCTGTTCTCCATAAGTGGAAAACGGATTTCAGCTCCTTGTATAATAGGCATACATGTAATAGGGAACCTAGTATTGGTGTTAACTGTCGGACGGCAGATACTGAGCCTGCGAACCACTTTTTGGATGGTTATATCACTATTTTTGAAATTAGGAAAGCTATTTTTAGTGCAAAAAGAAATAAATCATCAGGATTTGATGAAATTCCTGCAAATATTTTCCGCAATGACTTATCTGTTTCATATTAGCATATGTTATTTAATGTGTGCTTTAGATCCGGTATGACGCCGTCTGACTGGGGGAAAGGAATTATTCACCCAATTCCAAAGTCTAGCATGGCAGATCATAGGGATCCACTGTCTTATAGCGGTTTCACCTTAGCAAACTCTATGTATAAGATATATTGTCATGTGATAAACGAAAGGCTAACAAAATGGGTTGCAGCAAATGATATAGTACTTGATAACCAAACTGGCCTTCGTAGCAAACGAAATACGATAGATCAAATCATATCTCCTGTTAGTATTATAGATACAAGAAAGAAAAATAAGTTACCAACATATTGTGCCTTCATTGATTTTAAGAAGGCGTATGATTATATGAATCGAAGTGTTTTGTGGGAGAGGTTGCAGATGGTTGGTGTCAGTGGGCGTATGCTCTCAGCTATTCAGTCTTTGTACATGAACGTTATTTCTTGTGTCCGAGTTAATGGTATGTTCACTGACTGGTTTACACAGAGTACAGGCCTAAGACGGGGTTGTCCGCTGTGACCAATACTCTTCAACATATTTACTAATGATTTGACATGTAAAATTCAGGCTATAGGTAAAGGTATAGATGTCAACAATGAGAAAGTCAGCATTCTTTTAAATGCCGATGATATAGTTTTATTGGCTTAGAATGAAGATGATCTGCAGTGCATGTTAAATGTATTATCAGTATGGTGTGGTCAAAATGATACGAGTATGAATTGTACAAAAAGCAATATTGTCCATTTTCGCACCCCTTCTCAGCGAAGAACTGCATATGTATTCACTTGCTGTACTGCGAATTTAAAGATAGTTGATAGTTACATGTATTTGGGATTATTATTGCATGAATTTCTTGATTATAACATAACTGCCAGGACTGTTGCTCAGAGTGCCAGTAGGGCACTAGGTTTACTTATTGCCTAATCAAAGGCCCTTGGTGGTATGCCATATAAAGTTTTCACAAAGTCGTATGGTGCTGTGGTATGGCCCGTTGTTTCCTATGGAGCAGCAGTGTCTGGTAATAAAATAAATTTATGCATTAATGCAGTGCAGAACAGAGCAATGTGCTTCTACCTTGGCACAGGTAAGTATTCACCCAACGCCGCTGTTTCTGAAGACATGGGTTGGCAGCCTCCAAATATTAGACAGTGGAAGGCGGCATGTGCTTACTGGTACAGGATGTCAGTCATGAATGAGTCAAGATTGAATAAGCGTATATTCCTATGGAGTAAATCAAAAGCAAATCGATCTTGTAAAAAATGGTATTTAATGTTAAAGAAATGCTTTTTAGTTTGGACCTAGACAGATTTACCACTTGCTCATTTGAGTGTAGTAAAAACTATTTTCTATCACATGTAATAAATAAGCTAGAATAGAAACATCAGGTTGAGTGGTTAAATGTAATCCAAAATGATACTGGAAGATGGGGGCAAGATGGCAATAAACTTAGAACATATAGTTTGTTTAAAACCAACAATAATGCTGAGCCTTATTGCAAGTTGTTTATGCCATTTAAACATAGACGTGCACTGTCAAAATTTCGATGTGGGGTAGCTCCGCTACGCCTGGAAACTAGAAGGTTTGAATGTTTAGAAGTAGATCAGAGAATTTGTCCAATGTGCCATAGCTCAGCTGAAGATGAAATAAATGTTTTATTATATTGTCCATTTTATGCGGATATTAGAACTATTTTATTCAGAAAAGCATGTGAAGTGAGTGCTAGTTTCGGTAATATTTCGGAAAATGAACAGTTAGTATTTTTTTCTCCTCAGTGGATATGACAATAGCATTAGCAAAACCATGTTATCAAATATTGCATAGAAGAGCTACTTTTTTATATAAATAATATTTATACCAGTGCTGCGGATGAGAGGGTGACGGGGATGGTTTTTATATTTATCCATAGAGATATATCTTGTGACCCTTCGTTGGAGCCGTCTTGCGGAGACCATCCTGATGAGGGGTTACAACATGTGTTTGCTTTGGTGGTCGGAAGAGTTGTCTTCAAATCGTCCTCGATATCCCCTCTTATCTTTTTCTCTGTACATTGATTGTTTCAAGCATATAACATTACATTTTATGGACTTTTATTTTAAGTAGTTGGGTCTCCATGTAAATATAGGACAAAAGTAAGTATATATAAAGCAAACAACAAAGAGCAAGACGCTTAAGTTCGCACTAGAGTTGGTCCTCATTGTGCACAGTATGGGCGCTTCAGGTGCACAATTCAGGAAGTGACTGTGGTGTGTGTCTCAAGAGCTAAAATGGAGCAATTTTATGTGGGCTTGAGCTTAGACACAGGGGCATTGCCAGACCTATTTGTATAGCTGATTGTGTGCATCTCGGTTGCAGATCACTCTCATATGGAAGCTCTGCTCCCTTCCACCATTTTAACTTGAGGGAACAATCTTTGTGGTTTCCTTTCTTTTCCCTGGAACGAGAATCCCTTTGGTTGGGAGTCGGCTCTTGGGGAGAAGGGTTTGCTCCTATAGGAGCAAATTATTCTCCTTCAGAGTTGAACCCTGCTGGAGGGGGGCAAAGAGTGGCGGAGTTGCTTCCCTTGAGAGTCTATCAGTCTAAGAACAAACGGAAATCTAATTTTGAAGGCTGAGCTTCCAGGCCTCCTGGCTGTGCTCATGAGACAATGCTGCAATTGTCTCCCTTGTTTTATCAGTCATGATGTAATTGTAGGTCATGAAAATAGATTTAAAGGTTCAGTTGACAGTTGGAACGCAAACCCTCGAAAAGCGGTGATTGTATTTACAACGGTGCATCCTTCCACACAAAAAATAGGCCCATAAAATGGCGAATATGGTTCTTGACGAAATTTCCCATTATTCTCAAATGTATATAGAGGCACTCATTATATCAAAATGATAAAACACATAAAAATGATTTGCTAACTAGTATTAAGCAGGCTTTCTCAACAAAATTCAGGGCCAAAATTGCTCGAAATGCTAAATATTCATCGTCAAAGTACAATACTCTATCTTGATCTTACCGAAAACTTGCATCAACATAAAACATAATGTACAGAAAGCTGAGACTTTCTCCAATGCGCACACCCATGCCATCGAAAACTTTATTATTTCTTCTTTTTGCATGTGAAATTTCAAGCAATATCGTTTTTGAACATTTTTAAATTGCAAAATAAAAGATGGCATCTGTAGTTTTAACGCTCAGGAAACGGTCTTGCACGTGAAATGAGCACCAGCAATACTTGCCGGACAGCCACAATTTAGACAGAAAATTGAGGTTACAGCTTGTAAAACATTAGCTCAGATTGCTAAATACTTGAAGAGGAGAAAATTACGAAGTTTAGTTAGCTAAAATAGACTAAAAACTGGTAGAACGTACCTTACCTGACTCCTGACCTGATTGACATTGTACAAATCTGACGTTCTGCCACTCAAATTTTTGGAAATAATATCCTTTTCTAATATTATTTATCTTTCAAACAGTCATTTGTTTTCTGTCAAATAAGTTATTAGGTCAAGGTTGTGACGTAATAAAAGAAAATGACGTATATTGCCTCGAGCTAGATTGCCAGTCCGCATGCCATGTAAACGGATATACTCTGATATACGTCGAACATGAAATGCACCAGTACGAAGTAAAGAGTTTCTTTCTTGTCGTTGTGTTTATCTAGTTTTCGAAAATTTTACGATCTGATTTTATAATTTGCTCAACAATTACAGAGAACATACAAGCCGCGAAACGAGAAAACCAACCGAAAGTGGTTGTGCGCCAAGCGCAGACTCAGATCAGCCTCGGCATCCGCCTAGTCTGCGCAGTCTTACCTAAGCGCTTTAAGGGTAGCTAAGGGTCTAACCTACCTTCATACGGACAGCGAAGACTCAGATCAGAAGATCAGATTGGGCGGACCAAGGATTATCTTAGTCTGCGCTTGGCGCACAACCAAATTGTTGGTTTTCTCGCGTCGCGGCTCGTTAGAAACAAACAAGCCAGGTGGGGATGAAAGGAGGCGGTTGGTGACGAGAGTGGGGGTGGGTGGGGGCCAGGGAAGTGGGGGAATTCGTCTTGACTGATGCTCGGAGTGATGTAAATGTCCAAAACATAACTTGAGCAGTCGTTGCTATGACAGCGTACTTTTCTCTCTCTCTCTCTCTCTCTCTCTCTCTGCCCGATTTGGCTTCATTGTTGTTACACACATGAGATTTATTACAATTATTTGAATCTTACCAGCAGTTGAGCCGCAACAGGGAAAGAGGAATCTAGTCGGATATGATAACAGCAAAATCTGCTTAGTCTAACAATTAAAATCTAAAAAAGACTGCTTCAAGATACAAAGCTGTATATATAAGCGAATAGCAAAACCCTGATTGGCTTGCAAGCAAACACTTTCCGTTCTGAATTAAGTTACGAAGAGTGTTTCGTGTGTTCGATGATGAGCCTGAAAATGTGTCGGGGTGTGCGGATGTGGGAGGTGTGGGGAAAATTTTGAGGCTTGCTACGTGCCATCCGACGTTTGGCACGTGGCACAAAAACAGCCATTTATTCCGTGGAAGCAAAGTACTGTACATGAACTTAAACTGTATACAAATCGCTCCACTTTGGCAAATTCCACATCCCGAATTTATAAGCGTAAAGACCATATACTTAAACAATCTGCTTGAAAGTTGAAAATAGCGGGCGTGTGAGGAACTGTTGAAATACGCATGAACGTTGTATACTTATTCAAGCAACCCATCATTGCCTTCATTTAGCAAAATGTGCATGAACAAAACATCTACCAGCCAAGATCCATAATAGAATGCACACATGCAAGCTGTTCATCTTAACTTTTATAACAATTGTAGTGCAGGCTATCTTAGTCTTTGCTTGTTTCAGGTCACCCGTGTACTTTCTGACCCTCAGAAAATACTACAGTAAGGGAAAAAGTAAAAACCTTCCCGCACGTCACCACATTTGGTAGCTTAGAGTTGTCAAATGAGGATCTGAAGGCCGCTAGCTCAATTCCTATCATTGCCTAATGAATATATTTTGACTGATGTCCTATTCGATTCGGAAATCGACTGCCCAATTATTTAATTTCAGGACGCAGAGTATGAAGAATAAGCCCAGAGTTGAGGATAAAGTGTACTGGATTGCCCTTTACATGTGCCTTCGGAACGATTCGTAAATGCAAAAATATCAAATCTTCTGGTGACCTGCAAGATACCCGGGCCTGCTAGTCAACCGGACAATTACAATGTTACAATTCTAGTCGGCATATAAATGAAGAATGAACACGTTAAGCATTGGAAGGAACTGAAATTGAGAGTGTACATGTAAATGTGTCGGCCTAGGGCAACCGGGTACATTTTCAGGGGAAGCATCTCGGCAATAATATTTTTTGATTTATCCTACCTTTCCAATGGGACTAAACTCTTTAAGGAAAGCATTTGCTCCTTTGGAGCAAAGAATTTTTGAAGAGTCTCCCAGTTCAGGAAAACTAACAGGAAATTAATAAAGTTGTGTATTGATAATAAGTCTACGATAATTTGTGCCAGTTATCCATGAAAACGTGTTGCGGCTGTATATAGAACCTCCTCGCCAAGACTACTCTAATGCGAGGCAGCATCAGTCATTTTAATAGAGAAATAGGAAAACACGATCTGAATTATGTTGTTTGTTTATATGTGACTGCATAACCCAAAGGGTCCGTATTTGGAGAAATAAATGTTCTATTCTCTCCTATTATTTGAAGGCAATGCAAAAACATCGCATGCATACAGTGCACTGCTAACCCTTCTCAAACGCGTAACTGCTTATACGCTAACAACCAAGTGCGTATTGTAATTTTGTCACATAGACAAAATTTCAACAGGTATGGCCATGTTTGATGTTGCTGGTATTTGTAAGTTGAACAAGATTTCAATAGTAGCGGCAAGCAGACACGACTATATAAAGTATCTTTGGGGCCCACCTCTTATTCTTGCTCTCAAAGGATAAACATAATTGTGCGTAAAGTGTAATAACCCCTGCACTCCTGCTTCTAACCGTCCCACGAGGGAGGGGGGGGGGCATTCCTCATCCCTCCCAGGTTACTCACATACAACTGTAGATTTGACTTTTGAAATCAAGCGCGTGATTTGCTAATTAAAAAGAACTTTGTAACCGTTAAATTATCGTTCAGTTATGAGGGGAAAGGCTAATCCTGAACGTTAGCATGAACTGTACCTAAATGAACATCAATTGCTGATTAAGTCCGTCTTTTAAGCCACGATTATACAAATTACTAATCGATTCAAAATCACGTCATAAACATAAACATATGTTTACGATTTGCTAGAGCATAGAGGTGAGAGTTGACATTATTCTATCTGACAATAAAATATGAATAAAATGAATTTGCTTGACTGTTTTATTCGGTCTTGGTTGAAGATTAATCAGTGAGAGGTGTATCGTTTCTACGGACAGGCCGAATTGTGTTTGTTATTGGCAGTGAACACTTAGCGCGTAAGCATGGTAAGGCTGGCATGATTTCGACGCCATTTTCGGTTTGTTTTCAAGCCGAGTGGTCATATGTTATTTTGCAATTTTAAAATGTTCCAAAACCAAATTTTCTGAAATTTCACATAATAGTAAAATATACATCAATATTTATCATGGCATAGGTCTGCGTTTTGGAGAAAGTCGAATAAGCTGTAAATCGTAATTTTTTGTTCACATGTTTGACGCTGACGTAAAGGGCACTGTTTCGTCAATAATTACACACGCGGAAAAGGGTGTCCTGGAATTATTTTAACAGAAATATTCAATAATGGAAGTCAGAAAAGTGCTCTTAAAATTTCAACCGGTGGGGCGATTTGATTAATCTGTATGGTGGCGTTAAAGAACTATGGGGTTCGTCGATAGCCATTTTGATGGCGACAATTTCGAACAAAAATTCGTTGCTATGTGTTTGATTATATCCCTACTCCTTGGAGCTGCGTTCCAACTGTGAGACTGTTATATATAAAATATTCCTTATGTTGATGCATAGCTGCACTGTCCCATAGTCCCATACTCCACAGGGTATAATCGATTCCCCCAATTTTCGCTTCCTGCAGAGACTGTCCGTCATATTTGGCTTCCGCCGAGACTGTCTGCGAACTCTTGCTTCCTGCAGAGACTACTGTCCTCGTAAAATGGCTTCCTGCCGAGACTGTCCGCGTGATTCTGCTTCCTGCCGAGAGCCTCGGCAGGAAGCAGAATCACGCGGACAGTCTCGGCAGGAAGCCATTTATCATGTATAGAAGTCTCGGCAGGAAGCAAGAGTTCGCGGACAGTCTCGGCGGAAGCCAGATATGATGTACAGTCTCTGCAGGAAGCGAAAATTGGCGGAATCGATTATACCCTGTGTACTCTACTTCTTAAGGTGTTGACACAGTGTGATAGTGTGGATACGCATTTCTACAGTGAATGTGGACTGTCCGTACAACTGGGGAGATGGGTATTTATACTGTTATCCTGTGCATGCTGTGACTTTTAACCTTCTGCTTGGTCTGGATGGTGGGACGGTGCTGGTCTTGAGCGGAAAAGGAAGACCTGCATTGCGTGGTGATATTATTTTTAATTCTGAACGGTTCTAAATTGGGAAAACATGCATATCGTATGTATGGTGGCTCTATATCGGAGGGAGTGCTTTGTGATGATTGGGGACTGTTTGTGTTAGATCTGTGGGGAGGCATATATTGTGGCCCCTCATCTGGGCTGCCTCAGTGAGACGGTTCAGATGAGGGTCACAACTTTCTGCCGGAAATGGGGAAGATCATTTATTATTGTTGTCAGTTGCTCTCTTCTATCCGGACCACCTGTATACTATATGCTTTTATTTCTAGAATTTTTTTTTAATCATTGTATGTTGTACAGCTGCTGAAATAGTCTCTTATAATTCTATCTAAGAATGGCATGGTACTGTTTATTATCTTGTATCATTATTTTATGTATATGTATATATATTTTATGTACCATGATGAGACAACTAAACAATAAACTAATAACTGTACGATAATTTGTCAGCGTAAAACCAGTTTTGGACATGAGGCCGAAAACACCCCTTATCGAACCTAGGCCTTTGATAAATACAGTCCGACTACTAAAAGAGTACCTGAATTTTTTGAGTAATAGAGGTTAAAATCATTTGTTGACCTTTAACCAATATCTCTTATATTTTGACAGTTTCGAAACTATCAGGTTTGTTCAAATGATGACTCTAATTTGACGTTGGACCATTTTGTTAGGTTCTGTGCCCTCTGGTTTAGCTCATGACAATGCTTTATACCATCTACCTGTTGCATTTCTACTCGTATAATGTGCCATAAAATTGATGACATGTGTTCCTTAAAACCGATTTATGATAAAAATATTTTTTTCCTATTGTATAATTTGAAAACAAAATGGATGGAATTGGTGTTTCTGTAAGATGCATCTTAAATGAATATTTAAGGATCTAATTTTTCTTTGTAAACTTAAACATTTGTGTGTCACCAATTCTGTCTATATAACAATTGTATATATATATCAAGAAAAGCTTTAATCGACAAAAAATATCATTTGGCTCCCTCAGCTTTCTTTGATGAAGTCAAAGAGGAAAATATCATTGACACATTGAAAAAAATCCGACAGCATTGTAAAACAAAATATTGATGACCTTTTAAAAACATGAAGTCAAAATGTCTGATATGAGCCGCGACATGACAAAACCAACAATGTGGTTGTGCGCCCAGGGCAGACTCAGATCAGCCTGGGCATCCGCCCAGTCTGATCAGAGCCTTCGCTGTCCGCATGGAGGTAGCGTAGACTCTTAGCTTTGCTTTGAGCGCTTAGCGAAGAGTCTGATCGGACTGGTTTGATACCAAGGCTGATATGAGTCTACACTGGGCGCACAACCACATTGTTGGTTTTCTCGCGTCGCGGCTCATATGTCTGATATTTGTCGACATTACGGTTTCATGAAATAAACATCACTTGGCCATTTTTCAACGGCTAAAGTTTTCAGGGAGCTAAGTTTGCCAATGTCACGATATGGGTAAAACCCTCTCGAAGTCAAGTAGTTAAAAATATTGATCCCATCCGGTGTCTTCTGATTAATCAAAACTTCTATCTGTATAACATCTATATTAACTCTCTGAAAGAATTGTGTTGCTCCTAAAAACGCATTATATTCACCTCCTTCTATGTCCATTTTGATTGCGACATGTTTGTCTATAAATATCGGTAGCAAGTCATCCAGAGTTATTGTACTAGCTATATAGCTTCTGGTGTTTTTAATGCTAGTCAAATTTGCGTCTACAACGTGTGTCCCACCTACATTTCTCTCGCCCATAAAAAATTTCACTAATTTATGTTTATGAGAAACAGCGTTCCAAATCAGGGTAACATTACTTGAAAGTTGTCCAAGACGAAGTGACTGAGACAGCAATTCCAAGTTTTCAATCAATGGGTCTATCGCTGTTACTTTTATTCCTAGGTGTGCTAAGCTTAGAGTATACACGCCAATGTTGCACCCCAAATCTAAAAATTCTGTGTTTGGCCTAGTGGTCAGAAAATTACCCAGACTATTTACTAGACCTGGTTCCCACTGACTTGTCTTTTGTAGACTTTCTGAAATATATACGTCACTAGCTGCTGCATATGTGCATATTGGAGTCTCGCCACGTATTGTCCTCAATGTCACGCAGCCCTTGGTGTTCAAAGTTTTATTTCTTGTGTCGTAAAATGATCGTACACACGTTCCCTCAGTGTCCCACTTTTCTTCTGGGAAGACAGGTAGTCCTTTAACACAAGGATATTTTCTGAAATCTTGAAGCGGTGGAAATTCGCTGTGATAATCTGAAGTATTACAGATAGTTTTGAGCTGTTTTGCATCCTGTCCCATGTGTGGGGTATTGTTTGCCTGTCCTCCATGAATGCTAAGCAGCTTAGCGGCCGTTATGTCATATCGATAATACACCCATAGGAAGGATATTACAGCCGTGCATATAATCATAAATGATGTTTGTCTCACACATGATGTTTTTAACGTCATCTTCACTATTGGTACGCACGCTTCGTATCAGGTTGACGTCCTAAAACGAAAAATTATATGTAATATGACGTGGCATCTGAGAGTGTAATAAGCTCATGCATTAAAAGCGATAATCCACTAGTGGATTAATTATATGCAAATTGCGTCGTAACGTTATGAGTTGACGTCCATAAAACGTCGATTTTCTTATGGCAAAATTGTGACGTTCTAGTGCAAAATTTGCTAATAAAATGCGATTTTAGTGTCATATGATAAATAGAATCTTGCATTCGTGCTCCTGTATTACCGAATTTATTTAACTCTTTGGTGAAAACGATAAGATGCTCGGCAGAGCCTCGCATCTTATCTTTCTCCCAAACTCGTTTAATAAATTCAATAATACATGAGCACTCATGTAATATCCTCTTCGGTGTTAATTATTTCCTAAGCGAATCGGATATTGTGTGCCCATGTTTTTTTTCGAATTTATTAACCAAGCAATTTTTGCACGGCTGTACTATGTATGATATAGAGGATCTTACATAAGTGCTCATGTATTATTGAATTTATTAAACGAGTTGGGAAAAAGATAAGATGCGAGGCTCTGCCGAGCATCTTATCGTTTTCACTAACGAGTTTAATAAATTCAATAATACAGGAGCACGAATGCAAGATTCTATTTATCATATGACACTACAATCGCATTTTATTAGCAAATTTTGCACGAAAACGTCACGATTTCGCCATTAGAAAACGAAACGTTTTATGGACGCCACCGCATAACGTAACGGCGTAATTTCCATATTTAATCCACTAGTAATGCATGGCTTTATTACACCCTCAGGCGCGACGTCATATGATCAAAAGACTTATTTGTACGTTGACTTTTTTCCATAAAGGTAAAATGAGCCGCGACACGACATTCGCCCAGTCTGATCAGAGTCTTCGCTGTCCGCATAGAGATAGCTTACACCCTTAGCTACCCTTTAAGCGCTTAGCAGAGATCTGATGACTTAACGGAGGCCTAGGCTGATCTGAGTGTGTGCTGGGCGCACAACCACTTTGCTAGTTTTCTCGTGTCTGACTGTATATTCCAGGAAATCTTATGTTCTAGCATTTTCCCATATTTGACCTTGCCATAAAAAAGGTCAAGGTCAACCAAAGGTTATAATTTGAAAAATCTTGGTAGTAGTTGTGTACTTGATGCTACATACCGAGTTTTAAGGCCATCGACCTATTGGTCCTTGGGAAGAAGATTTTTAGTGGTTTTTACCACATATGGGAATGGCGGCCATGTTGGTCATGTGACTAGGACCGTTTGAACAAATTTTCGTTCCCCGGCCCCCTAGAGTCTCTACATGAAATATGAGGACAATTGGCCCAGTGGCTTTTGAGGAGATGTGTGAAATTGTCAAAATATGAGAAACCAGGATCAAAGGTAAAAGAATGACCTTGACCTCTTTTATACATAAATTTTTTATGTTTTCATTAAGATGACTGTATAAACCAATTTTCAGGTGAAAATCTTCAGCTGTTTCCACGAAATGTTATGTTCTATCATTTTCCCATATAAAAGCTACAGAAAGCAAATTTGACCTTACCGTAAAAAGGGTCAAGGTCAACCCAAGGTCATAATTTGACCAATCTTGGTAGTAATCGCGTACTCCATGCTACATACCAAGTTCCAAGGCCATCGACCTGTTGGTTCTAGAAAAGAAGATTTTTTGAGATTTTTATCATATAAAAGCGTGGCGGCCATGTTGGTCATTTGACCAGGACTGTTTGAACAATTTTTCGTTCCTAAGTCCCCTGGAGGCTACATATGAAATTTGGATTCAATCGGCTCAGCGGTTTCAGAGGAGATGTCGCTTGAAATTGTCGACAGACGACGGACGACAGACGACGGCCGACGCATAACGGAGCCTTACCATCCTATAAGTTTCCCCGGAGTCGCTGGCTCAATTGAGCTAATAAAGGTTCTACAGAGAATTTCCACGAAATTATAATCATCCCTCGTATTAACATAAATCATAGTAAAAGATTTAGCCTTCACTGGTCACTAACGTCTTCTGTACGTGAAGCCTGCAGTATGTCTATTAAGTGAGAAACAGTTACAGTTACTCCCAATCTGAAGAAAAAATGCGGAAAATAACCCATAAAACGTAAGTTCTCAAGCAGCAATCAGCTAGGATAACATCTAATCAGTCTTTACATCTTGCATTTGGTTATATGATAAAAGTAACTTATTTATACTAAAATCGAAAGGTCTGACAACAAATGAGCCGCGACACGAGAAAACCAACAATATGGTTTGTCCGCCCAGCGTAGACTCAGAGTAGCCTGGGCATCCGCCCAGTCTGATAAGAGTCTTCGGTAAGCGCTTAAAGGGTAGCTAAGAGTCCAAGCTACCTTCATGCGGACAGCGAAGACTCTGATCAGCCTGAGTGGATGCCAAGGCTGAACTGAATCTGCGCTGTGCGCACAACCACATTGTTGGTTTTCTCGTGTCGCGGCTTAAATCAGTCATCCTTTCAACCGTCTGAAACTCAGCGGAGCATATTCGCCTTTTTAATCAGACAGTAGGTAAAGAGAAATCAAATTGCTATTCTAATTATTAAAATTGAGAAAGCGAGCAAATTTACATATTATATACGTTTCATTTCTCCATCTTCAGTTGACGCAAAAACACTCTCGTTTCTAAACATTCGAGGAGAAATTTGTTTTGTGTGTTCAGCTTAGCGGCAGGATTGGATTTGTGTAAACATTTTTTGTGCTTCTTTTGTTTTCTTTTATCTGAAAGACGTATTGAAAACAAGTGGACTTTGATTGATTAATTGATTTGTTGCTTTACGTCCACGATAAACAGCTATGGTGATGTCGGAACGGTCAGTTAACCTAAACACACTATTCCTGGGCAGGCTTAGACCTCCTAAGCGGTTAACCAGTACTAAGTGCTCATACTTTCGCCAATAAACTGACAACTGCCCTTCTTGAGTCAGCGGAAGGGGAAACGCAAGTATGTGACCAGAACGGGTATCGAACCCAGGACCTCTGACTTATGAGTCAGGTGTCCTACCGACTGCGCTACGCGGTCCGGCTTACTAGTGGACGAAAGTTGGATTTTAAAGCATTGAGACTTTCTATGTAATCAGTGAAAATTAACTGACGTTTTAATCGTTTCTATCTGATTTCTTTTCGTCTTGATGATTGCTTATTTCATATATCTATTTTTTTGTAAGTGTTACAAATATTATGTGTAGTGAAAGGCATACCGCAAAGAAATATTTATTCCTAATTTGTTATGCCCCCCGCCATTTAAAATTGGGGGGGGGCATATAATATCACTTCTGTCCGTACGTACGTAGCGTACGTACGTAGCGTACGTAACGTACGTAGCGTAGCGTACGTACGAAATGGTTTCCGTTCAATATCTTTTGAAAGTATTGGTGTTTTGAATTCATATTTCATACACAGCTATATAATCATAAAATACAGGTCAAGTTCGATGTTGGGTAAAATCCGTCTATTATTGTGGTAGTTATGACCCTTTCTATGAAAAAATGGTTTCCCTTCCCTTTTGAAAGCATTGGTGTATTGAATTCATATTTCATACACAGCTATATAATCATAAAATACAGGTCAAGTTCGATGTTGGGTAAAATCCGTCGATTATTGTGGGAGTTATGGCCCTTTTTCGACTTCTGTTTCTATGAATAAATGGTTTCGGTTCGATATCTTTTAAAAGCATTGGTGTATTGCATTCATATTTTATACACAGGTATATTATCCTAAAATACAAGTCAAGTTTAATGTTGGGCAAAATTCGTCGATTATTATGGGAGTTATGGCCTTTTTCGACTTTATTTGTATGAAAAAAATGGTTTCCATTCGATATCTTTTGAAAGCATCGGTGTATTGAATTCATATTTTATACACAGGTATATAATCATTAAATACAGGTCAATATCGATGTTGGGCAAAATCTGTCGATTATTGTGGGAGTTATGGTCCTTTTTCGACTTTATTTTGTATGAAGAAATGGTTTCCGTTCGATATCTTTTGAAAGCATTGGTGTATTGAATTCATATTTTATACACAATATAATCATAAAATACAGGTCAAGTTCGACGTCGGCCAAATTCCGTCGATTATTGTGGGAGTTATGGCCCTTTTTCGACTTCATTTTGTATGAAAAACTGGTTTCCGTTCATTATCTTTTGAAAGCATTGGTATATTGAATTCATATTTTATACACAGGTATATAATCATAAAATACAGGTCAAGTTCGATGTTTGGTAAAATCCGTCAATTATTGTGGGAGTTATGGCCCTTTTTTCGACTTCATTTCATACAATAATGGTTTCAGTTTGTTAGTTTTTGAAAAGTTACTTGTTTCCGGGCTGTTTCATTTGGAAAGTTGCATGGCATCCATTTCTGCGATAAGATACAGAATGTCATCACATATCAGTCATGACACCCCCACCTCCAAGCCCCCCCACTCCCCGCCCCTCCCCCCCCCCCCCCCCCCCCCATGCACTTCTCTTGATGCAAGAAGCACAATACATCTGCCCAAGGAAAACAATAAAACATGTACCACAGAAGTCTGCCTTTGTGAACCTAGTTATGCTACAAGTGCCTTTACCTTAAACAAGGCGCCATCTAACTTAGGGCACTAGGGGGGCATCCGTGTCGTATGGACACATTTCTAGTTTAATCTATTACCTGACATCTACCCTCTATTTCTTTGAATGAAGTCTGAACAAATCATATGTATGGTTTGATAATTTAATCAATACATAAAGGAAAATAAATATTTAAAGGATTAAATAATCTCTAAATAATTGTCTTGTCTCATAAATTACTCTAATTGTTTGTTGGTATTTCAGTAGTCTTATCGGTGCACCGGAAGTGGCTCGGCGTATCCATTCCCGCACCTCCCGGCGTAAAAGTCTGTCCATCATGACTTTAATTATCTGAGGGTCTTTTAACAATTAACTCAATCAACAGACAACGTTATACGTTGACACCTCTTGTTAATGTTGACGATTTTAAATTTCATTGCGGGGTTTGTTGTTCAGGCGATGATGCTAGTTATAATGTCCAGAGCCGGGGCGCCTTTCTTATTTAGATAAAAGTAGGGCAAGGGCCTACTGTGCTTGCAGTACGTGCGGATGGGGGTTGATTGGATGTCGTTTTCCTCGACTGATTTTTTTTTACTTTCTCCCCTCTCTTGAAGATGGCTTGATATAGACTGAAATAATGTTTCAAAGGGCCGTTAAACCCAACACAGCCAACCAACCATTAAATTCAGTGCATATCGGACGGCAAATACTCATTTATCCAGAACAAGTTCAATTGCAAATAAGGTTGTTAATGCAATACTTATAATAAAAAAAATAATAATGATAATTTTTACTTTTTTTTTGAACAGTATAAACACAATTAAAAGCTACAAGTTTTCACGTTTTAGATAGTAGATTCCATAATGGCAGGAATAAAAATAATAATAATAATCATTTTTACTACTACATCTACTACTATTATTTTATTATCATTATTATTATTATTATAAATGCAAAGGACACATTAAAAACATCTAAAAGCATTTAATTTTCGCATTTCGAGAAACCAGAAAGTAAAACTGGCTATTTGCTTTACTTCAGAAAATCGGAATTAATAAAACATTTCTTCAGAACTAAGTTGTACATAATAAATAAATAAATGAAATATGAAAAACATCCATTTAATATTTACTACGAATGTATAACTGGTGTGATCATCACGAAATACTTAGCTGCCTGATTAAAAATACAAGAATTATCTTTACGTACAATATTAGTAAGAAAATTACTTCTGAAATTAAATGTGTAAGAAAGCAGAGGATTAAATAAAGCTAAACTATAAATAAATATCAAAACATGTAAGAAGTTTTAAGGAAAAGAAAGAATGCTAGATGTTACGAAATGGATCCGATCGTGGACTATGTCGTCGAAATCATTTTAATCCTTTAAATCAGTAGAGCTACAGTTTTTAGGGCAACTGTGGTAATAAAACATTTACGGAAATTGTGGCTACGTTATGCATGGGTTGTTTGTGAATACCTCTCGTGGACAGCGTATTGCATGATTTTAAGGTGAATACCTGCACGAGTCTTTTGATTGTGGACAGCGTGTTACATGATTTTAATGTGAATACCTGCACGCTTATATTCGAGTCCCATGATTTAAATGTGAGACGCATACTATTTATACGCCTATCTTTTATTGAAAAGTTAGACGTGGCTGTTTAATTCTTATACTGAGGATGTTATATTGTTGTGTGCCCAGATTCTGAGTTTAGACCTGAATGGTAAGATTTTATTATATTTATTTAGAATAGTTTGGCTAAGAATGAAAAATGTGACTTCTGATTGATATGGTATGATTATATGTGTCGACTGATTTGATTTTGTTGACAGTGATCAGGCTGTGCATATGTCGACCAATTTTGTTTATACTGACCATGCTGCGCATGGTATTTGTATATTAGGAAGTTTTGTAAATTACGGAAATAGTTTATATCACTGATGTTGGTTGCAATGGTGTGCGTCTATTTGACGTCCAGTGACGTCAGTTGCATTCATGTTATTCATGTGACGTCAGTTGCATTCATGTTATTGCGACGTCAGCACTTTTTGTATTAGTTTCACGTATACGTGGCCTATAGAAGTATTGATTTGTAATGGAACTAATTTATATACTCGTGACGTCAATTGACGCCATAGCATGCACCGCATTAAGGGTTTTTTCCATAAGTTATAATGGTAGCATTTGGTCATCATGCGTTTGATTTGCCTTCATTAGACGGCGTCATATGGTATAACATCATTGATGTCATGATGTCAGATCAAAACGTTATGATCCGAAATGTGTGAGAAACGCTTATTCAGCTATTATATTCTATGGCAAATGGTATTACGCTTAGTTTAAAGAAATGAATTAATACATATGGGAGTTAGATTTTGGTCAATCAATTTAATGTAAATAGGTCATTGTTTAGATTATTCATGTTTTATGTGGGGTATGTCATGGTAATGCCTGTTGACGTCAGTATACTTCTTGACAATGTTTGACGTCAGATCCGTCGACGCACATGCGTGGTAGGATCTACGTTTCTTCATTGGCGGAAGTGGTAAGCACACTTTTAGCTTTACATCGTGAGCGCGAGTCGTGTCTAGTGACACGGCTGGCGTGTGCACGTTATGCTCGGCATTCGCCGAGGGCGTTGTATGGTATTTCCAAGACAGGCCCAAGTCTTACGTATTGTTATTATGTAGTTACAATGTATTAAGTGTAAGTTCGTTATTTTTAGGCACATCAAGTCTGGCAGTCAGCTGTTAGGGCTTAGAGCCACGTCTCACCTGGAGATTCGATATACGTCTCCAGGTTAATACCAACCCGGGTAGAGCAGTTACAACGCCCTTGTGCATGTATTCCTAGCAGAGGCGGGAAGCACAAAATATTGGCAAAATCGATGTAATTACTGCAGAGGTGAAAGTGGGACAGTGTTCGTCCACTAAAATGTGTCATATTATATTTAGACTGGTCTCTGGTACGATCCAGGGAGCGACCAGTATATAATCGTGCACGTGTTAATATAAGTTGGTGTTCCTCATGATATATGGACTGGCCCATGACATGATCCAGGGAACGACAAAGTGAAGTCTATAAGGCCAACATAATGCCCTGGTTTTTTTTGTATGAGCTCAAACTGACGTCTTTTGTTCTTTGTGTTTTCCTTTAGTTCATGGCGCTGAGCCGAGTACGGTGTTGACGTCAGACAGTAATCTATTTGCGCATTGCACGCAAATCGATTACAGATTTGAAACAAACACCTTACTTGGGCCAGCGACATGAACTAATATGTGTTGTATATTATTGTAATTGTGACAGTTGTAAATTGTATTGTTGTATATAGAATTTACATTATATATAAACTTCAAAACTTCTAACATTGTTAGAGTTTCCTTGTTAGTGTAATACACTGGTAGATAACCCTTTAACCGGAAGTCACCCTCCGCCGTCCTGGCGACGCATAAGGCTCTACACCCGTGTCGACCGAGTGTAAAACCTTCTGCGTAACATGGTGTCATGAAGTAACGGGATTTGATTTCCGGTTAATATCTGCCAGTGTAACACATTGACAATATATACAGAATCTAGGCACAATTTTGTCAGACATTTTTTTTTATTATTATTGACTTTCTGATTGTTCTTTTCTAAGGTGACGTAAGGCTGTGAATATTAGGGGAGCAATTTTGCCACTAAATTCTTTGTAAATGTAACCTACACTCAAATAAGGTCAACTATCCTTATTCCCTGCGTGATGAAGTGCGATAGCCCATGCATTAACTTGTGATAGAATGTAACAGGTTGCATATCTGAGTGGGGAAACTGAGGTATATAGACCTGAATTGTCTTGGCACGGATGATACATATTTAGTTTTAAGGTCCGTTTGAGTACCTTGGCACTGCTGTTGCATAACAATCTGTTAGTTTATTAACTTAAACGTTTTGTACGTTGTGTCGTAACCGTTACTGAGGTCCATTTTATGTCCTGATTAGTAACGTAGGTTACTCGTAACGTAATATAATATCGTTACAATGAATCTTAAGTTTGATTTACCGTTGGTATCTTATAAGGTTTTGTAATGTAGGACGTACAGTTGTCGTGTCAGTGTTAATACGTTGCGTTACATACGTTACGTTTGTATATCCGATACGCTAGATCAAGTTGGGCGTAATTGTAATGTGGGTTATTTACGTCATCTAATTGTGTCATATGATAGTGAAAAGAGATTCTCGGTAAAGTCAACGTCAGTTTGTGACGTCATTTCCGGTCTATTATGAACGTAACTTTAATGGCTACGTCTAGATCGCGAGTATACTAATTAATCAACGTTTTAGTTGTATTAGTTCGTTATTATTATTGTTAACGTTTTAGTTAACGTGTGTGACTATAAGTGAACGTCGGTTTCAGTTAAGTTAACGTGAGCATTACGTTAAGCGTCATGGGTCAGTTAGTTAAGACGGGAAAGGAGTTAGGTTATGAGGGGCAGGCATTGCAGGAATTTGTAAAGCAACAGCAAGAGACTGAGAGGGCAGAAAGGCACGCGGTAAGGGCACTTGATAAAGAAAAGATTGCACAGGCCGATCAAGACAGGGAAATTGAATTAGCTAGGGTCGCGGCGGAGAAAGAGAGGATTGTGCAAGCCGAAAAGGATGGGGAAGCAGAACTAGCTAAGATTGCGGCGGATAGGGAAATCGAGATGGCGCGGATTGAAAGTATAGAGCGGCAAGCCGAGAAAGATAGGGAAGCTAGGTTGTCTCAAGTCGAAAGCGATAAGGAAGCGAAGTTGTCGAGCGAAGTTGAGTTAGAAAAGTTGAAATACAGTTTTGAGTTGCAGCAACGCGAGTTAAAGAATCAGATAGAGTTGCAGAAGGTAACGTTTAGAGTTGAATTAGAAAAACAGAAGGCTGAAAAGCTAGCGCATGCGCGAGATCCCAAATTACCGTATTTTGATGAAAGTAAGGACAAAATGGATAGTTACTTATCAAGGTTTGAGAAATACGCGACGGCAAATAAATGGGATAAAAACGTTTGGGCTGCATATTTAAGCGCATTACTTAGAGGTCGCGCGCTTGATGTTTATGATAGATTGTCTGTAGATGATGCAGCAGATTATGACAAGTTGAAAGATGCGTTGTTAAAGAATTTTGATATGACTGAACGCGGATTTAGGAAGAAATTTCGCTATGATAGGCCTGAAAAGTCCGAAACGTTTATTCAGTTTAGTAGTAGACTTAGGTCGTATCTTAATAAATGGTTGAAAATGGCGAAAGTAGACCAGTCTTACGAAGCTGTTTGCGATTTTTTCGCCAGGGATCAGTTTTTAGAATCTTGTAGTAAAGAACTGTATGTTCATTTGAAACCGAAAACATTCACGAATCTAGGTGAGATGGCTAGGGAAGCAGATTTATTTGCAGAAGCACGTGGCGGTGTCTACGCTTGTGTTAATAAGGGGCAGCGTGATAGTAAGGGCGTAACTCAGAGTAGATATGATAATAAGCCGAGTGCGAAGCCAGAGATAAAATGTAGTATTTGTGGTAAGGGACATTTAACATATAAATGTTTTAAGAATCCCGATAGGAAGCAAGCATATAGTGCGGAGGTAGGTGCAAGTGCAAGCGGGTATAGCGGAAGTAAGGGGAGTAGTTATGCACCGAAAGATGAGACACAAAGATCACAGAGTAAGAGCGATACTGTACAGACGAAGGGTAGTAATTCAGATCGTGGCCGTGGTCGGGGTTATTCCCGCGGACGTGGTCGGGGTGGCGGACATCAAATGAGCTTTTGTAAAACTACAATGAATAGGTCTCATGAAATTGAAGGTCTCTATAAGAGTAAGGAAGAAAGTCCATTACTCGATAATAACGTGGATAGGGAAGGTGTCTGTTACTTTTTAAAGTCGCGATTACCAACAGCGCAGGGTACGGTTAATGGTAAGACTGTTGTAGTTTTAAGGGACACAGGTTGTACTGGGTGTGTCGTTCGTAGAAACTTGGTTTCTAATGATCAGTTACTTGGTAGAGAATCTGATGTAACTTTGATTGATGAATCTACCCAAAGGTATCCCTTAGCAATGGTTGACATAGATTGTCCATTTTTCACAGGAAAAACTGAGGCATTGTGCATGGAAGATACATTGTATGACCTGGTTATTGGAAATATTGACGGGTCAAAACTTCCCGATATGTCCCATTTTGCAATGGCGGCAGTGACTAGGTCACAAGCTAAGCAAGGTGAAGAGGTCTATAAGAAACTTAAAGTTCCTGATCAAATTATTGCTAGTGATAAGGAGGCATTGAAGCAGGCCCAAGTTGTTGACCCGAAATTGAATGGCATAAGGCAAAGAGTGGAATCTGGGAATGTGACTATTAGTCGTGGATTGAACCGAGGTGAAACTAAGTTTATCCGAAAGAAAGATTTATTGTATAGGCAGTTTACTAAGGGAAACAAGGTCACTTTGCAACTTATTATCCCTGAAGGTTTTCGTGAAAAGGTGTTAAGATTGGCGCAAGAAACCTTGATGTCAGGTCATTTGGGCATAAAGAAAACTATGGATAGAGTGTTAACTGAGTTCTTTTGGCCTGGAATTTGTGGTGATGTGGCAAGGTTTTGTAAATCTTGTGACATATGTCAAAGGACTATTCAAAAAGGTCGTGTCACTAAGGTTCCTTTAGGAAAGTTGCCACAGATTGACACACCATTTAAACGAGTCGCTGTTGATATAGTTGGACCGATAGAACCTCGTTCTGACAGGAAATCCCGCTATATTTTAACAATGATAGACTATGCGACGAGATATCCCGAGGCGGTAGCGTTACCCGGCATTGAGACGGAACGCGTAGCCGAAGCGTTAGTTGAGATGTTTAGTAGAGTTGGCATACCTGATGAAATGTTAACAGATTGCGGAAGTCAGTTTACTGCTGAAGTTATGAAAGAAGTAAGCAGGCTGTTATCACTCCAGCAGTTAACCACGACGCCGTATCATCCTATCTGTAACGGTCTTGTAGAGCGTTTTCACGCGACGTTGAAGCAAATGCTACGTAGGATGTGCGCAGAACGTCCAAAAGACTGGGATAAATATCTCCCAGCACTGCTGTTTGCGATAAGGGAGGTTCCGCAGGAGTCATTAGGGTTTTCTCCGTTCGAATTGTTATACGGACGTAACGTTAAAGGCCCTATGGCAATATTACGTGAATTATGGTCTGAAGAGGTACAGGATGAGCAGGCTCTGTCTACGTACCAGTACGTAATTGAGTTGAGAGAACGGTTAGAGCAGACGTGTAAGTTAGCACACGATAATTTACGGAAAGAACAAGTAAAGCAAAAGGCTTATTATGACAAACGCGCTAGGTCGCGTAAATTTAACGTGGGAGATAAAGTACTGTTATTACTGCCAACTGACAGTAATAAACTGTTATTGCAGTGGAAGGGTCCATATGAAGTAGTAGAGGTGGTGAATAGAATGGACTATAAAAGCGACGTCAATGGTGTCGTGAGTACATATCATGCTAATATGCTGAAACAATATGTCGAACGTCGTAGTGTGCCGTCACATTGTTTATTGTCGACTGAGACTACAGAGTCGGTTGATGACGATGGTAGTGATGAATTTTCTCTTGATGATTGTGCTTTTCCGACAGCTAAAGAACCGGAAACTTATAATGACGTCAGTATCTCAGATACGTTAACGTCAGAACAACGTATGGAGGTTGAAGCGTTGATTAAACAGTACCCGGATGTACGATCAAGTTTACCCGGTCGAACTGATCAAATACAGCACGATATCAAACTACATGTACTCACGTCAGAACCCATACGGACGAAAGGTTATTCTATCCCGTATAAGACGCGTAACGTCATGGAGACGGAGATACAGGATATGTTAGATTTAGGGGTAATCGAGCCGTCGATTTCACCGTATTCATCTCCTGTTGTCCTAGTTCCGAAGAAAGACGGATCAGTTAGATTCTGTATCGACTTCCGGAAGCTTAACAAAGTGACGGAATTCGATGCAGAACCTATGCCAAATATGGAGGAGGTTATCAATAAAATGTCAGGACATAGATTCTTTACAAAGATGGACCTGAGTAAGGGTTATTGGCAAGTCAGTCTTACTGAAAGGTCTAAACCTTTGACGTCATTTGAAACGCCTAAGGGTTTATTCCAGTTTAAAACTATGCCCTTCGGTTTGGTCAATTCGGGAGCCTCATTTTGTAGGTTAATGAGAATCATATTGTCCAATCTCCCAAATGTTGACAGCTTTGTTGATGACATGTGGATATTTACTGAAACATGGAAGGATCATGTGACGTCATTACGTCAAGTGTTAGATCGGCTCAGGTCGGCCAAATTGACGGCAAAACCATCTAAATGCATGATCGGATATGGCAGTATCGAGTGCCTTGGTCACAATATCGTCGGACAGACGGTACGACCGCAAGAGGACAAGATACAGGCTATCAGAGATGCTCCTCGTCCATGTACGAAAAGGCAAATTAAATCTTTTCTGGGATTAGCTGGGTTTTGCTTCTTTTGCTTCAGATTTCCAGTGGGGTTGTTTGGCAGGACAGGGATCTCCACCTGTCAGACGGCCCGTTGTATCTGTTGAGTCCTCGTCTTTGCTTCTTCATGGTGTTGAAATTTGATTTATGTGTTTACCGTGATGATTCATTGACGAGTTAGAGGGTTATCATGCGAACCGAACAACCAACTAAATGTTTTGTACCACTTCAGAAACTGAGGGTGAGGTTGGGCCTGTAAAATCGATTTAAGCCCCCCAGTAATTCATTACTGACCGTTCCAAGGCGGTAGTTGTGTTGTGGTTCTTTGTTGCCTGTTCTTGGTGTCAGAGTTTCTGTGATGTTTTACCTTATGTATGTTATTATTATTTTTGGTTCGGTTTGGGTTGCTGAGTGGCCACCTTTTGGGAACAAGCTGCTCACTCGGTTGGCCATATGTTCTCTGTATCTTGATTATTTGTAATCTTAGTTGTTTCCAACTATGGTTTGAGGGCTGGATTTGGATTTTGATTGTTTCAGTTCCTGGTCTTTGCATACTTTTTACTTTTACCGTCGTTTTATCCCAAATTTCTCATCCATAGCTTCTCCTCTGACTGATTTAACTAAACGGGATAGACCTAATTCTATCAAAGATTGGCAAGATCAGCATGAAAGGGCATTTCAAACCCTGAGGAGTAGGCTCACGTCTAGTCCTATTCTTCGCTTACCTGTTTTTCAAGAAGGTAACCCGTTTGTACTCCGAACAGACGCTTCAGACGTTGGTCTTGGAGCTATTTTGCTTCAGGAATTCGAAGGTGAAGGTCGTTTGCCGATTGCTTATGCTAGCAAGAAATTGTTACCTCGGGAAAGGAACTACTCTGTAATTGAAAAGGAATGTTTGGGTATAATCTGGGGTGTTGAGAAATTTCGTAAGTACCTGTATGGGGCGGAGTTCCTACTTGAAACCGACCACAAACCTTTGTCCTATATGCAGACAGCTAAGGTGCTCAATCCCCGAATCATGCGTTGGGCCATGAAATTACAGCCGTACAGATTCAGGATCGTTGCTATCCGCGGCCAAGATAATTTGGGGGTGGACTACCTTAGTAGATAGTTGGGCCACGTTATGCATCGCACCGTTGTTGTGTATATAGCTAATTTTCCAGTTTTGACATAGCCTACGATTCGATCGCATTTCGTACTATTTCAGAAAAGAAACATTGTTATGTTTTTTTCTCCCTAAGGGGAAACCTATGTTACGAAATGGATCCGATCGTGGACTATGTCGTCGAAATCATTTTAATCCTTTAAATCAGTAGAGCTACAGTTTTTAGGGCAACTGTGGTAATAAAACATTTACGGAAATTGTGGCTACGTTATGCATGGGTTGTTTGTGAATACCTCTCGTGGACAGCGTATTGCATGATTTTAAGGTGAATACCTGCACGAGTCTTTTGATTGTGGACAGCGTGTTACATGATTTTAATGTGAATACCTGCACGCTTATATTCGAGTCCCATGATTTAAATGTGAGACGCATACTATTTATACGCCTATCTTTTATTGAAAAGTTAGACGTGGCTGTTTAATTCTTATACTGAGGATGTTATATTGTTGTGTGCCCAGATTCTGAGTTTAGACCTGAATGGTAAGATTTTATTATATTTATTTAGAATAGTTTGGCTAAGAATGAAAAATGTGACTTCTGATTGATATGGTATGATTATATGTGTCGACTGATTTGATTTTATTGACAGTGATCAGGCTGTGCATATGTCGACCAATTTTGTTTATACTGACCATGCTGCGCATTGTATTTGTATATTAGGAAGTTTTGTAAATTACGGAAATAGTTTATATCACTGATGTTGGTTGCAATGGTGTGCGTCTATTTGACGTCCAGTGACGTCAGTTGCATTCATGTTATTCATGTGACGTCAGTTGCATTCATGTTATTGCGACGTCAGCACTTTTTATATTAGTTTCACGTATACGTGGCCTATAGAAGTAGATTGATTTGTAATGGAACTAATTTATATACTCGTGACGTCAATTGACGCCATAGCATGCACCGCATTAAGGGTTTTTTCCATAAGTTATAATGGTAGCGTTTGGTCATCATGCGTTTGATTTGCCTTCATTAGACGGCGTCATATGGTATAACATCATAGATGTCATGATGTCAGATCAAAACGTTATGATCCGAAATGTGTGAGAAACGCTTATTCAGCTTTTATATTCTATGGCAAATGGTATTACGCTTAGTTTAAAGAAAATGAATTAATACATATGGGAGTTAGATTTTGGTCAATCAATTTAATGTGAATAGGTCATTGTTTAGATTATTCATGTTTTATGTGGGGTATGTCATGGTAATGCCTGTTGACGTCAGTATACTTCTTGACAATGTTTGACGTCAGATCCTTCGACGCACATGCGTGGTAGGATCTACGTTTCTTCATTGGCGGAAGTGGTAAGCACACTTTTAGCTTTACATCGTGAGCGCGAGTCGTGTCTAGTGACACGGCTGGCGTGTGCACGTTATGCTCTGCATTCGCCGAGGGCGTTGTATGGTATTTCCAAGACAGGCCCAAGTCTTACGTATTGTTATTATGTAGTTACAATGTATTAAGTGTAAGTTCGTTATTTTTAGGCACATCAAGTCTGGCAGTCAGCTGTTAGGGCTTAGAGCCACGTCTCACCTGGAGATTCGATATACGTCTCCAGGTTAATACCAACCCGGGTAGAGCAGTTACAACGCCCTTGTGCATGTATTCCTAGCAGAGGCGGGAAGCACAAAATATTGGCAAAATCGATGTAATTACTGCAGAGGTGAAAGTGGGACAGTGTTCGTCCACTAAAGTGTGTCATATTATATTTAGACTGGTCTCTGGTACGATCCAGGGAGCGACCAGTATATAATCGTGCACGTGTTAATATAAGTTGGTGTTCCTCATGATCTATGGACTGGCCCATGACATGATCCAGGGAACGACAAAGTGAAGTCTACCAACATAAGGCCTTGGTTTTTTTTGTATGAGCTCAAACTGACGTCTTTTGTTCTTTGTGTTTTCCTTAAGTTCATGGCACTGAGCCTAGTACGGTGTTGACGTCAGACAGTAATCTATTTGCGCATTGCATGCAAATCGATTACAGATTTGAAACAAACACCTTACTTGGGCCAGCGACATGAACTAATATGTGTTGTATATTATTGTAATCGTGACAGTTGTAAATTGTATTGTTGTATATAGAATTTACATTATATATAAACTTCAAAACTTCTAACGGTGTTAGAGTTTCCTTGGTAGTGTAATACACTGGTAGATAACCCTTTAACCGGAAGTCACCCTCCGCCGTCCTGGCGACGCATAAGGCTCTACACCCGTGTCGACCGAGTGTAAAACCTTCTGCGTAACACTAGAAATAATAGATCATAGAAATGTAGAATGATTACCAATGGATGACACGCTGATTGAAGCATTTATTTTTTTGCATTTCAAATATTTTCTATGCTGTTGTTACTGCTATTATTATTATCTTTTCAAGTTTGGTTTGAAATCAACATGTAAATTAATAATAAATCTCCTGTTTAATCATTTCATTAATATGTTATTTGATTTTTATAAAAAAAAAACTATTGATATGTGTTTTGTTCTTATAGAAGCGCAAGCAGGCTTGAGAGCAAATATGGGGACGGTGGATGATATTTTTGTATTACATGGACTAATTTCGCATATTCTTAATCATGGTAAAAGACTGTATTGCGCATTTATTGACTCTACTAAAGCTTTCGATTATGTTGTCCGTGAAAACCTTTGGTATAAATTGATTAAGACAGGTCAATGTATTTTTCAGTCAAATCAAGGGTTAAATATTGTAATAAATTAGGAAATGAGTTTGGCTGTAACCTTGGCGTCAGACAGGGGGGAATGACTGTCCCCACTGTTATTTTCTTTGTTTTTAAATGATATAGAGGAGCAGTATATTTTGTCAGGGCTAGACAGATTGGATGTAAATATGTTTGAAATATTTATGCTACTGTATGCAGATGATATCGTTTTGTTTGCAAATAGTGCCAATGAACTTCAGGACGGATTAGATCTTATGTCAGATTATTGTAAAAAATTGAAGTTAAAGATAAATAATTCAAAAACTAAAGAAATTAAAAGGGGGTATGTTGTCCAGAAATTTATCATTTTCTTATGATGGGGAGCCGTTAGAAATAGTTAAAAAGTACAATTATCTCGGTATTGTATTTACAACTGGGGGATCCTTTGCAGAAGCTCAAACGACTCTTGCAGGACCAACACAAATAGCCATTTTTAAAATGAAGAAATATTTATATAAGTTTACTTTCTTAACGCCAAGACATGAATTGAAACTATTTGATGAATTAATTAGTCCGATTTTAAATTATGGGTGTGATGTTTGGGGATTTATACAAGCTAATGCTATAGAAAGGGTATATTTACAGTTCTACCAGCATCTTTTAGGGGTTAAGAAAACAACACAGAATGATTTTGTTTATGGGGACCTTGGAAGAACAAATTGTTTAACAAAACGTTATCTGTCAATAATTAAGTACTGGTTTAAGATTTTGTTGTCAGGAGGTGGTAAGTATATTAAAGTTGTGTATGATTTAATGCTCTAGGACATTGAAACCGTACCTAATACAGTTAACTGGGACTCTCTTGTCCGTCATATGTTGATGTCACAGGTTTTTTATGAGGTTTGGATTCAGCAAGGGGTTGGGGACTATAGAGAATTTATATCATTATTTAAACAGAAAATAACAGATATATTTATACAGAATTGGAATGCTAGGTTAAGAGAGTCATCTAGAGCAAATTTTTATTATTCATTTTCTGTATTTCAATAACAACCCTACTTAGATAAAGTTAATTTAGCCAAGCGTTTAGTAGACTGCGGATGTCATCGAATCGTCTTGAGGTAGAGTCGGGTAGGTGGGTTAAACCAAATGCTGTTCCCTTTGATGAAAAGAAACGTGTTGTCTGTCATAAACTTGAAGATGAATATCATTTTGTTTTAGAGTGCTCATTATATTCAGAATTAAGAAATAAGTTTATCTCAAAATATTATTGGAAAAACCCTAGTATGTTCAAGTTTATAGAGCTGTTAAATTCAACAAACACAGGCTGTATTCGTAAGCTATGTTCTTTCATTTTTCAAGCATTAAAATTACGAACTGAGTTGTTATACAAAGGTCAATAATTTGACAATAATAGCCACTACATCGCATAGTCAGTGTCCTATAAATTATTTTTCACAGTTGTATAGTGATGAAAACTTTGTGGACTGCTGTTATCGTACAGAAAAAAAAGTGATTTTCTCATGAGAAATATACATGGGACCGACTGCTAGCCCAGTTACTTGCATGTCGGTCCTTTGTGTCTCTCTCGCGGAGTATTTCAATATAAATCTCAATTTTCTGAGTATGTGGTTACCTCCCAAGTGATAGTTTTCAAACGACCGACTGCTTGTTGGTAGGGACTGTCCCAATCACTTGCATGTTGGCCTTTAGCATCTCTTTCCCTGATTAGTTAGTATATTCATAAATTTGTTCTACATATGTTCCAAAATGCTAATCAGATAAATAGTTCCTGTGACAGCGTTGCGGAGGGACGGCTGCCGGTGGGTGGGAAACCCTCCCGATCACTTGCATGCCGGTCCTCTGTATCACTCTCACTGGGAATTTCAGTGTATAGATTTTTTGAAACTTGCATGAAGGGTCTTGATGCCTGGTTACTGTTTCTAGTCATGGGTCCGTCGCACCCAAGTTGTATATGATTTCATTTTGATATTACATCAAATACGCGTTGTTGTAGGGGTACCTTATTGCTGTTTGAAAATATAGAAACTGATTCTAGTATAGAAACTAGTTTAGTGAATTAAGGCCGGTTTTGCATGGATTGTTTGAAATAAATTAATGTTTAGTAACAGATGTATAATAAATGTTGTGTATTTGGCTATCAAACGTGCAGTTTGGAGACTTGCATGCGGGGTCATGATGTTTGGACATTGGTTCCGCCACATGTACCTCACATGCAAGCCTTAGCTATATGGATTTTGGGATCTCGTCAGATATAAAGAGAAAAGTCGGATGGTCTTACTCACATATGTATATGGAGCTTTTTTTTGTATTACTTATTATATTTTGATGATATGGCATGCAAAGTAGCCTTATCATAAATTTGCATTTTAGTTTAAATTTCAGAGTAAGATATAGTTTATATGTCAATGTGGATCTCATGCTGAACATTGGTATATATTCTGTTTTGATGTTTGATTTATGGTGCATTTTGTCTATAAAAGTTGATATGTATTACATTTCCACACCTTCTCCGTGATTTTCGATGCTGAAGTGTCCTTCATACTGTGATATCAACTGGTATCATATTGTGTTGCATATGATGCATGTCACCTGTTGGCATCAGTTGGCAATATCGGTATGACAAATAAAAATGTAATACATTACGCAAGGTTATTTGTTTGTGCAAATAGTTAATGTACTTTACAACACTTATGCCATCATATGTATGATATGTTAAGTCCTCGTGGGCTTTATAGCCTACTGGAATTTGAAAAATAAATAAACTCTAAATGAACTCTAAACTCTGTGTTGCTGTATCGAAGTGTTGCACCACGCGTGTGAAGCAACGCGAAATCTCGCCAAATTACGGGCTGCAAGACTAGGGGAGGTAACAATGTGAGAATGGTTTATTGAATTTATTAAACTCGTTGGGGAAAACCGTAAAGATGCAAGGCTTAACTCGTTGGGAAAACCGAAAAGATGCTCGGCATAGTCTCGCATCTTATCTTTTTTCTCCAACTCGTTTAATAAATTCAATATTACATGAGCACTATTGTAAGATCCTCTATTTTTAACACGCTCATATCACAAGCTAACGGTGTTTGATTCTTTCACAAGCTGATTCGCACTCACTTAACGAAATTATAAACTATCTGTAATGGTTCCGTGCATAATGTCACTTCTGCAGCACACACAGTAACTTACAACATTACGCACCGGATCATACAAGTTGGTGAAATCTTGAGATTTCCAAAGTACTTATCAGTCATTTTTGCAAATGCAAAATTTGCTTGTCTTTTTTGACAACTTCATCTAAAGGTCATGTTTTGCTATTAAATTCAATCCATATTTCCTGTAGATAGTTTAAATCTTTTTCCATGATGTTCTTTTTTTGACTTTCCTTACAACTCTTATTCATGGTATCATATCACCCATCCTATGTTTGCAGCCTTAGACTCAGTTATTTGTACATAACAGTATCTTCTCTAAACATGCACTACGATGGCTGTTGATATTGTAGTATATAGACTGAGAATACACAGTTCCGAGCCACACCCAGAATGTCACACAAAATCACGTGATAGCGTATACCTGGCCAATGCAACGACAACTCAGCACGTGACATAGTCTCACAAACAAATCGCACATGGCCAATATCCAACAGAAGTCCGTGATTTTACCTTACAGTGAATGGAAGGATATGTACCTGTTTAAAGAAAACAAACTAACACCACTTTCAATAAACCTACCCTGCTTTGCATGAACAGAAGGCATCAGAAATGCATGGTACTCCAAGTGCCATGTGTAGGTCATGAGGAGGCTGATTCTTCGCCATAGATCGCCAACATTTAGCAGACACTGGCATTTGTCATTTGTTTTCCGCCATCTTTATGTAAAGCTTGTGAGACGTAGTAACAGTAACTAAGTAGGCGGAGCTTAGCGGCTATTCTCGGAACTGTGTATAGGACACTGCACTATTATCGACACTTAAAGTTCAAGGGTATTACCAGTCTTGATGTATTCGCTTATTATACTTGGCTCCATATACTGCTATTAAATGATGGTGATATTGAACTAAATCCTGGTCCCAATTCTGAATCCTGTTCATATGACTCTGATAATACATACAGTAGGAGAGAATAGTGGCCCAGCGTAGGAAGGCTAAAAACATTTTTCTCGAGAAAACATTCGAACGCACTACTTTTTAAAATTGTTAGCAACCGCCACTTCCCCTCTTTGCACCCTATTTTAGCCATTAAGTGGTTAAGAAATAGTCAAATAAGCAAACAGAATTTAAAAATAACACACATTTTTCTTTAGCAAACTGTACAGAAACGGCAGACAGCCTGTAGAAATCTTGTATCGGCGTGTTGAAAATGGCGAAAAATTACCAAGTCCAGTAGGTGCCGAAAAATGAAAAATAGGTGCCTTAAGCGATTTACTTGAAAGCTTTAATTAGTGCCATCAAATCTGGAATAGAATTTTCTACATATGTGCCAATTTTTGTGAGAATTTATGCTATACCATTTTTTTATGCCAAAATTAACTAACTACTTCCGGTTCCAACGACGCTCGAAAATCGAAGGTAGATCGAAAAATGGCTGTGTGTCAACGATTCCGATTTCTTACCGATTTTCCCTCATCTTTCATCAGTTGATTTACATATTAAATATTCGCTAAAATCAAACGCCAAACACCGACACATAAACTATAAATGCAGACAATAAGGTGGTTTTATTCCTTTATTATGATAAATGTTATTTAATCCGAATCAGAACATACGCGAATACTTAGAAAAATGCTGACAGCTGGCCGTCTTTGTAGAGTACACAAACAGAAACTCAACACAGCACTCTTTGAACTCTGTTAAATGACGTCAAAATTTGCCGATGCAAAGATGCCTAAAGTCTGTTTCAGCAAAAATTGGGAAATGGGCAGTTACATAACATAATTCTCTAATTGATATTTGCACGTGCCAGCATAATTGCAATTAACACACACACACACACACACACACACACACACACACACACACACACACACACACACACTGTAGCTCTCAATATCTATCTATCTATCTATCTATCTATCTATCTATCTATCTATCTATCTATCTATCCCAGACTCCCTTTAAAATTCAAGATTGTCAGGAATCGCGGAAATTTACCCTATAATGAGTAATGGTACCATGCAATTGTGGAATGTGCTGAAGCCAATTTAAGTACCCTCCCCCCCCCCCTACACACACACACTCCACTGATTCTTGTTCTATGTCTCACAGGGTCGTTGTTTTGCCAAATGTTTCTAAGCTGTATAGGTTTGCGCGTGTGTGACGGAGGGAGAGTGGTTGAAACACTCTGTCACCCTAGCAGCGAAGGTTGCAGTAGACCATGTGGAATCTGTGTTTCAGGGTTCCTGACCGAGCCTACTTTTTGCCCCCCCACCCCCCTCGGCCAAAATTCTTGAGAACATTTTGCGGATTTCTTAAGGAAGTCCGCGTTCCGTCATTTTGTGTCCCTATGAAACCCATGTAAATAATTTTTATTTTGTAAATATTTTACTGCCTACCGACCCTATTTTAAATTTCTTTGTAACCTGAAACATATAGTATGAGCCGCGACCCAACAAAACCAACAAAGTGGCATGTGCGCCTATCGAAGACTCAGATCAGCCTGGGCATCCGCCCAGTCTGGTCTGAGTCTTCGCTGTCAGCATGAAGCTAGCTTGGACCCTGTGCTACCCTTTTAGCGCATAGCAAAGACTCTGATCATACCTGGCGGATGCCTAGGCTGATCTGAGTCGTCTTAGCAGGCATACGCCACTTTGTTGGTTTTGTCGTGTCGCACAGTCTGATCAGAGTCTTCGCTGTCAGCATGGAGCTAGCTTGGAGCCTTGGCCACACTTTTAGCGCATAGCAAAGATTCTGATCAGACCTGGCGGATGCCTAGGCTGATCTGAGTCTTTGCGGGCGCATACGCCACTTTGTTGGTTTTGTCGTTTCGCTGCTCACATATTTTTTCGGCCAAAACAGATAAATTAGGCCAGCTTGCATGCACTGACCAAATTTTGCATAACCGCAGAGTTGTCTGGGAGGAAATTATGTTTTTAATGGTATAAAAGAGACTTTGCTGGCTCCGCTTCAAAGTCTTCGCCCCCCTGTCCGTACCCCTCTTGCCAATCGTCGAAACAGAAACTGTGCATTATGACGACAAAGTTCTTGGTCCTGTGTGATTTTGGAAAAGTTCAAATCCTGTTATTTTTTTTTCAAAGCCCTAGGTGCTAAATCTGTTTTTTCCCCGCAATATCCGTCAATCAGACGTTCAACACGAGGATCGTCCGAGTAAAGGCACAGCGGTTCAGTAATGCTTAGGTCAGAGATGAGAATGTTCCACGAGTGGTCCCGGACCCTTAGGATTTGGACAGTCAATGGGCGTTGTGGTCTATGGGAAGTCCGCACGAAATCACCCTTGTCACATGTATACGGGCGCTCGCTTTTTTTTAGTTTGTTTACGATATATAGGCCACGGGATTGCAAGAACCAGCATGAGTATGTTTTGTGTGAGTATAGTTTGTGTGGTAGAGGGTAGTAGGTTTGAAGGTGAGGGTGGAGGCACCCCGATAAAAATGAAAACTGACTCTGACGCGAATAGCTCAGCTAAATTCATGGCTCAGACCACATGAACGATACTGTATCGCTCACCCAACTCTACAATTTTCTATTCCTCGCATATCCTAACATAAACAGGGTCTGCTTCAATCCTGTTTGTTGGGCAAATACAAAAGGCTCCAGGCTACCCTAATAATCAAAGACAAGGTTGAAAACACGCCATGAAGACGCCAATGCAACGTCTGACCCTTTATCGACGTCTATACAATGTCGTTCATCACAAATAATGAGAAACAGTGTTCATACAGGCACACTACGTCAACGACACGTCAAAAAGACGTCGATACAACGGTATGATACTTAATCTACGCCTATATGTTCGTCACAAATAATGAGAAACAGTGTTCATACAGGAACATGACGTGGAAACACGGCGGAAAGACGTCGATGCAACGTTGTTAATCACAAATAATGGCAAACAGTTTTTATACAGGCTCACTACGTCGAAAACACGTCAAAAAGAAATCGATGCAACGTTACTATCCTTAATTGACGTCTATAGAACGTTGTTCATCACAAATAATAAACCAGAAAATTGTGTCTGTAAGACACTAATGATGCCCCCGTGCAGCCCCTGTCACATGATATGTATATATCCATACAGCACCTACAAAGAATCCATTGAAAACATAACCTGCCATGAAAAAAACTGCCCAAAATGACTAAGTTAAAAAGGCTGTGATTCTGTCAAAATTAATTCTAGACCTATCAATATGCCTCATCATATCTTCAAATATGTCCACCATATGTAGACAAGGTTTGAAAAAGATCCATTGAAAACTGTGGAGCAAGTTGATAACACAAAATCCATACCCTACAATGCAAATTTTCCCTAGAATGACTAAGTTCAAAAGGCCATAATTCTGTCAAAATTAATTCTAGTGCCATCAAAACCCCACATGCACATCTTCAATACATTCACAGCATGTATGCAAAGTTTGAAAAAGAGCCATTGAAAACTGTGAGAGGAGTTGATTACACAAACTCTATACCCTACAATGCAAAAATTTGCCTAAAATGACTAAGTTCAAAAGGCCGTAATTCTGTCAAAATTAATTCTAGGTCCAACAAAAATCCACATGCACATCTTCAATATGTCCACAACATGTATGCAAGGTTTGAAAAAGATCCATTGAAAACTGTGGGAGGAGTTGATTACACAAACTCTATACCCTACAATGCAAAAATTTGCCTAAAATGACTAAGTAATTCTGTCAAAATTAATTTTAGGTCCAACAAAAATCCACATGCACATCTTCAATATGTCCATAACATGTATGCAAGGTTTGAAAAAGATCCGCTGAAAACTGTGGGAGGAGTTGATTACACAAACTCTATACCCTACCATGCAAAAATTTGCCTAAACTGGCTAAGTTCAAAAGGCCGTAATTCTGTCAAAATTAATTCTAGGTCCAACAAAAATCCACATGCACATCTTCAATATGTCCCCAACATGTATGCAAAGTTTGAAACAGATCCATTGAAAACTGTGGAAGGAGTTGATTACACAAACTCTATACCATAAAGCGTGACGAACAGACAGACGGACAGACAGACAGGGGCAAATCTTAATGCCCCCTGACTATCGTCACGGGGGCATAAAAAACGGTGTTCATACGGGCTAACTGCATCGAAAAAAAACGTCGGAAATAAGTCCATGCGCACCGTTATTACCCTTTTTCGACGTCAGTACATATCGTTGCTTCGACGTCGGTACAATGTTATTTTGTCTATGTGTGCATGCTGAGTTAAAAGAAGAACCAAAATAAAATAAAAATAAATTGATTTTGTGATCTCATAAAATAGAATTTGCGATATCACTAAATATATTTTTTTTATTTACAAAATAGATTTTGGGATATCACAAAATCTATTTTGTGATATCACAAAATGAAGCTTATTTTGTGATTTCAAAAAATGTATTTTGTGATATCACAAAATCAAATTTGTGATATCAAATAGAATAAATAATATCAAAAATGCTGATTTTATAGTAAAACGGTGCCTCATATAAATCCCCTTTTTGTGAGATCGAAATGTGATATCATTATTTCAAATACGTAATATAACATTATTATTTTATGATATCACTAATTTTTATGTGAAATAACTAATTCAATTAAGTGATATCACAAAATCGATTTTGCAATAACACTTATTGTTATTTGATTTTATTAAATCCACTATGTGATGTGTCAAAATCGATTTTGTGGTATCACTTATTAGAAATGAATAAGTGAAATCACAAAATAAAATTTGTTACAACACAAAGTCAATTTAATGATATCACTGAATAGATTTTGATACATAAAAAAGGATATGATTTTGTGATATCAATAATTCGAGTTTGTAATATTACTAATTCGATTAAGTGATATCACAAAATAGCTGTGATTTAGTGATTTAATTTTAGTGATATCACTTAATCAATTTTGTGATATCAAAAATCGATTGTTTGATATCACTAAATAGATTGAGTGGTATCATAATAATAAGTGATATCCCAAAATAATAAGTGATATCACATATTCAAAAGAGTGATATCACAAAATTGATGTTGTTAAATGGATTATTGCTATCATAAAATGTGAATAAGTGATATCACAAAATTGGATAAGTGATATCGTTTGTGGTTTTGTTGCTTTTACGTCTGCGGTAAACAGCTATGGTCATGTTGTGAGGGTCAGTTACCCTAATCACACTATATATTCTTAGTCAGGCTTAGATTGCCTTAGCAGTTAACCAGTACTAAGTGCACAAACTTTCCCCAGTAACTGACAACTGCTCTATGTGATTCAGCGGAAGGCGAAACAAAAGTATGGTGCCGGACCGAGTACTGAATCCAGGACCTCTTGTTGTTGAGTCAGACACGCTACAGACTGCACTACACGGCCCAGCTCTAAGTGATATCACTAAATCAAATAAGTTATATCACTAATCGAATTAGTGATATCATAAAATACAATCTGTGTTATCACAAAATCATAATTACTTTTTATAGATCATAAAATCTTTTAAATGATATCACTAAATTGATTTGTGATGTCACCAATTTCAGTTTATATCATCTATTCATTTCTATTTATTTCACTCAATCCATTTGGAGATATCATTTAATCAGTTTTGTAAAATCACTAGATCTGTTAAGTTATATAGCATTATAATAAGTGATTTCACAAAATAAAATGTGATATCACATATTCGAGATAGTGATATCACAAAATCAATAAAGTGATATCACAAACTTGGTTGTGTTATATCACTAATAGAAATAGTGTTATCACAATATCGAATAAGTGATATCACAAAATCTGTGCTATTTAGTGATATCTTTTATTCAAAAAAGTGATATCACAAAATCGAATGAGTTATATCACAATATGGCTTTTGTGATATCTCTATATCACAGCTATTTAGTGATATCACTAAATTGAATAAGTCATATCACCATATGGAAAATAAGAGATATCACAAAATCATATCCCGTTTTTGATATCACTTCATCCATTTGATATCACAAATTTCATTTTTGAAATGGCACTAATTTGATTTAGTGATATCACATAATAATAAGTAATTTCACAAAATATTATTCGAAATAGTGATTTCACAAATTCCATATAGTGATATCACAAATTCGACTTATCCCTATTTTGTGATATCAATCACTGATATCAGTGAAATCACAAAATCCATTTTTGGTGATATCACAAAATATGTGTGATTTAGTGAAATCACAATATCAAATTTAAGTGATATCAGAAAACAGAAGAAGTGATTGATCACAAACTTGACAAGACATAGTTTGTGACATCACTTATTCGATTTTGTGATATCATTATTCTAAATAGTAAACAGCATCCCATACTTAAATTAATAGATATCAATGTTACAAATTGTCAGTTTGTCTCAGCATAAACTTGGATGTCCAAAAATGTCTTTCGTTGATAAACCAGGAAACAGGACTTGTCAGTTTGACTATGTGACATATGATGATTTTGATGTACAAATCACAAAATCAATTGCTGTTAATTGCTGTAAGTTCGAAATCAGTAATGCGATGTCTTGTCAACAAGATTTATGCATATATCAATATTACAAATGATGACAAGTATTATGGAGCTTGACTTTAACAAGCGCTAGTTTAATATGGACAATACCGGCCAAATGAAATGAGATCAACTGAAGAGTCAGAAGAAACAGTTCTCCTTTGAATAATTCAAACCTCTAAGATATTGCCAAAGATAAGACAATATCAGTGAAATATAGGTCACAGTGACCAAGAAAAGACATGAGGCTAATCACTATATCTAAATGTACCATTATACCAAGTCAAGTCATGAAATAGTGTTATAGATATTGGCTGAATCACTGAGGTATAGTTCACACTTATCTAAATTAGTATGAGGTCACTCTTAGAGTCAGCCCAATGCATTAACCCAAGTATGATGCAAATCTATAAAACAGTGTTAAAGATACTAACTAAAATCAGTGGACCATGAAATATAGGTCACACTGACCTAAAATAAGTATGAGGTCACTCACAGTACCAGCCCAAACCAGGAACCCAAGTATAATGCAAATCCCTGAAATTGTGATAGAAATATGAAGCAAAAATCATTGGACTATTCAACAAAAGGTCACTGTGGCCTACTGTAAGTCTGAGATCAAACATCAAGTCATACTGAGTCATTATCCGAAGCAATCATGTTGACTTCATACATCAAATAGTCTTCAAGATACAAGGCAAAATCATTGGACAATGAAATACAGGTCATTGTGACTTTAACTTACTTACTTTCAGGTAGCAGTCAAACATCTGGTCCTACTTACTTATTATCTGAAGCTATCATGTGCATTCATTACAACAACAATTAGTAATGATATCGATTGGCTTTATTGTTCATTATAACATGATGTATCAGTTCTTTATTACAGCAAATTCAGTATAACTTCAAAATGTTGGGGAACAAAATTGCCATCATTGTAAAGAAGGTCCACCATACCACTCTTATAATCCCCCCCTCCCCCCACACACACAATCCTGCCCTGATGGGTGACGTTGTTCACTATTTTAGGAATAGTGCATGTGCCCACTAAATTTGTGACATTGTTTCCTAAACACAGAAAATTTTATACTTTAAAATAGTCAAAAGTGGTGGGTTTGGGGATTTAACATTGAATAAAATATTTTTATATTCATTTACATCTAATCTGCCCATAGTAGAAAATGACTGATGTGTCGATATATTAACAGTAAATGTGGTATTTTCTTAGTTTGGCCATTATGAATAACTCTGACCACTTATTTAAATGCAAACAAAAGTATGACCTTTAAATGGAAGCACAATATTCTGCTTTAATACTGCAAAAGGTGTTGAACTTTAGTGAAATACTCTAACAGACAAATTATGCAATACATTTTTTTCTCAATTTTTACACATACAGGTGATCCTGACAGCTTATTTAAACTGACTTGAAGTTTAAACAGAAGCATTGAATTTTGCTATTATGTATTGATAGGTACATTATGGTTAACTTTCTAAGAGAAATTACCATACAGAATCTCAAGCTGGATTTGTGCACTTAGATCTGTCAATATTTCAAATTTTTCCTCGGTTTTAAAAACAAAAGTGACCCTGTAAACTTACTTGAACCAACTAAGTATTGAAGTTTGGAGAGGTACTGAAACCTTCCAGCAGAAATGCCCATGGATATAGAAAAATTTAAGCAGAATCATTTATGCCTTTAAATGTGTCAAAATTTATATTTTGCTTAAATTTCAATGATGATGTTTTCGTGTCAAGTAGTGATCGAAGTGTGAGGGCTGCCCCTTTCTTGGGTTGTGGTGTTGTCCAAATGTTTAAGTCCATTTGGATGAACTGGTATATACAGACAGGGTAATTTAAATAGCTGTCATGTTAAAGTGAGGAGGCCCGGTAGCTCAGTAGGTTTAGCACTGGCCTGCTGATCTAGCAGTCCTGGATTCGAAACCCACTGGAGGTGGGAATTTCCAACCGTGAACAAGGTTCCATATCTTTCAATTTATTAAGTTTGATTTTACAGACTCAAACTGTAACAGCAAAAAAAAAAAAAAAAGAAAGAAATACAGAAACTCTATTATATGCTACAGGAAAAAAAATTCCCTCAAACTCTAACAGGAAAAAAAATAAATAAATAAAAGAAGAAAAAGAGCAAAAAAAAGGAGTTTAATAATAGAAATACAAAACAAAAAATAAATAAATATAAATAAATAAATAAAATAATAAAATTTAGGTAGGGAAAAACATGTGGGTAGGTTAGGAAATTGCAAACAAATAATTTATTTTCGGCCTTAATGATGATGGTAGAGTAGGCTATTTACAAGAGAAATGTATGTGTTTTGGGTTTATCAATACTTTGGGAAAATATGGTCTGAGGCAGGTCAATTTTATAGTGTCCAAGTATGGTTTACATAATGGGATCCTTGAGAATTTGTATTATAAATGTCCAAACACATAGGTTATATGGTATGGTATACAGTGCTGGACATGGCAAGTAGCCCAGTGGCCAAATGCTCCTAATTTTTGTTTCGGGCCACCAGAAATCTTCAAAAGATGATCTTTATCTTTCTGGCAATACTAAATGAATGGAAACTTTAGCTAGTGGATAATTTGGGCCACTGAAAGTTAGGCCTGCTAAGCTTTTGGGCCACCACATTAAACTTGTGAAGTTCCAGCACATATATGGTATATAAGTCATAATTTGGTTAGAGAATTTTAAGGAAGGGACTGCCTGTTTTAATACACAGGGCAAATGCATCAAATGGACAAAGGGAAAGGAGACAGGATCATTATGATTAGTGTTTGGAGTGTCTAAGGGCTGAGGCTACACATGGTAAAAAGTGTTGGGTTACTTTAGAAAGTAGTTTAGTATTTCATTACACAAGGTATATGTGGTAGTGGACTTACTTGTTAAGATAAGTAATCTAAGATTTAGGTGTTCTTTTCCTTGTGTTTAGTGTGGTAAATCGGGCTCATGATACAGGAAGGATTTTTTTTTTTTGGGGGGGGGGATTATAGCCTTTTCATATATATGCCTTACAGAAGTAATATGGCAAATAGGGCTTGAAATGAATTTGAAATTCTGTGGACTGATTTTATAGTGTTTTAGTATTATAAATTTGGTCCAAAATGGAATGGAAGTTCACATCTTATATATATATATAGTGAGTCTTTTGAAGAACTGCAAATCCAGCATTTTGAATGGAAAAAGAGTACCCTTATTTCCTTTGTTTGGCCCCAGCCTTGATTTGCCTAACTGGTAGGGCTTGTATATAGCCAATAAAAGTTGGTATTAAGTTTGATCTTTTATATGTACCATGGATTAACATGATTAAGAGTACCATATGCTCCAGAAACTCTGGTTTGCAAAAGCAGGCATGCCCTTTGTCTGGTTACAGACAGAACCAATCGTTCTTTATGTGGGAATTACTGATGTGGGTAAAATAAAAGGCTATTCATTATCATATGTAAAGGTCAAATAAATTAAGATCTGATAGATCTAGTTCAGCTTATAAAATTAAAACAACAGCAAAAGAAATGTTCAAGCTAGTTTGTAAGAAAAAGAAATTAGCACCCTTAAGGTAAACAAATATTGTTTTTAGAGGTCAGTGAAAAAAATCCTGCCTCCATCAAGAATACCAAGTCCCCCCCCCCCAAGCCCACCTCACCCCAAGTATATCAAATGGTCGGTCCCTTCCTTAAGGTGTCAGTTTGAAAGGGTTGAGGGCTAGTTAATGGTGGGTATTTCAACTGGTTAGAAAAGATACCCTTATTTTTTAAGATGGGACTTTTTTGTACAGACCTAGGGCCCTACTCTAGTTTGCAAATAGCTTTCGACTGGGCACACAACATTGACACAATGTTGAATTAAATTTGATTCAACTTTGTTTCAACGTTGCGTGCCTGTTGGGCTGTTTAATTGTAAAAGACACTGAACTACAATCTACTTAAAAACTGTATATTGCTTCACGCCCTCGCGATTCTAGGCAGGTGCTGATGACAAAGTACATACACAGGTCTATGACTGCAGCCTGAAAAAAAGTGTGATACAAGCCCTTGTGGCTCTATGCCTCAGCTCTGATAGGACCAGGGTTACAAATTAAAATGGATTCAATTTAAACTTGCCTGCACATTTGACAAGGGCATCATATCTCCTTGCGTTGTTTGATACGTCCATTAATTCCAAAGTGTAATTGTGTGTTTAAGGAGAACGAACTGCATGGTATACAGCTACAAGAAAACTTACACATTCTATTTTAGAAAGTTACACGTCACAATCAGCTGTTGTGTCGTAGCGTACTTTGTATGCTATAGTCTGTTTCATGAATTATTCGATTAAGGGCTGGTATTAAAGCATGACTGTACATAGCAATACGACCGTTAAGTTTGCTAAATCTGAAATAATTGCTGTTCATGGGTCTTATGTTCATGACGTTTCGCCGCATGTGGCAGAAACATGTGGCACAGTGCCTTCACTGCGCAAGCGCAACCGTTCAGTCAGCGTCCAAAATGAACGGACTTTAACTTAGAATTTCGACCACTTATACACCTACTTTAAAAAAATCATTTAGCCATAAGGTAGACTGATATTTTGAGAATAGTTTGGTGAAAATTCAGCAATATTTATTTTATACCATTTTTTTATGCCAAAATTAACGAAACCATGTTTTGCCGGAAGCGGAAAAGAAAAAAATGACGCTGTGTTTATTTGATATAAAAGTGTTTATTTCTTATTACTAGTGCCGTAAAATCAGTGTCCTTTAGAGAGAAAGGGCTGCTGTACAAGTCGCATTTTCTAAATCTGTCAACGGTTTATGCTGATGTCAATATTACCGTGTTGAAAGGGCCGGAAGTAGTAAGAAAAATAAACAAAAAAATCTGGACAAAAAATAATCCCTTCGGCGGATGCTCATTGTTTTTAAAATCACTGAAAAAGCCTTGGATACCACCCTGCTGATAAGCTATTTGTGATATCATAAAGAATAACTTTTCAGTAGTACATTATAATGTGCAAAGTGCACTTCAGAAAATTGACATACTTGAATCCGAACTTTCGAATTTTGACTTAATTGGTCTTTCTGAAACATGGTTTTACCCAAGCATAAATAGTTCTGACATAATTATAAATGGTTTTAGAACACCATTTCGTAAAGATCGAAATGATGGTCACGGCGGTGTGGCAGTATATGTCAAAACTGATATACCTTGTTTACGGAGATCTGATCTAGAAATCCTCAACACAGAACGTATATGGATAGAAGTTCGCCTACAAACTAAACGCATATTAATAGGAACCTTTTACAGGCCACCGAATTCTGACCAGACAGTTTTAACTAATATTGAAAATTCAGTTGGCTTGGCAATAGACACTGGTATATCGGATATCATCATTTTAGGTGATTTTAATTTTGATCTATGTAAGAGTTCAACTGCTAGAAAAGTAGATAGCATATGCCTTCAAAGTATGACCTACATCAAATGATAAATGACCGAACACACTTTACAGAAACTTCATTCTCACTTATAGATATAATGCTTGTGTCAAACCCTGCAAATGTCTTGTTCAGCGGCGTTGAGGACCCCTTTTTAAATCTAGATATACGATATCATTGCCCTATTTTGGGAGTTTTTAAATTTTCTAAGAATCATAATACTGTATTAAAAAGACAAATTTGGAAGTATCAGGAAGGAAGTCTTTAAAACATAAATTCTTAAATACAGACTGGGACATTCATAAGAATAGTAATATTGATAGATATGCTGCTAATGTTACGGATCACATTAAGACACTTTCACATGAATGTATCCCCAATAAAATAGTTAATATTAGACAAATGGAACCCCCGTGGACGCATAATGAACTTCGAAAATTAATGGGAAAAAGAAAACGTGCATATGACAAAGTCAAACGAACAAAGCATATTCAACACTGGCCAACTTACAAAAAGTTAAGAAACGAAACTACTTCCCTTTTGAGATCCTCGAAAGGAGATTTTATTTCGATAAATTAGCAGAAAAGTTAAAACCCAATGACACAAATAGCAAAAATTGGTGGAAATTACTAAAATCTTTCATAAAAAATCCTAATAAATCAACAATACCCCCACGTAAACAAAATGATGAAATATATACAAATGACAAAGACAAAGCAAATTTACTTAACTCATACTTCAAATCACAGACAAACCTAAATGACACCGGAAATGCGTTGCCTGTAATAGACACTATAAATAATAACCAGCTATCTATACTACAAACAAATCCATACGAAGTACAGTCAATGCTAGAGACATTAAAAACTGGCAAGGCATCTGGCCCCGATACTGTTAACAATTATATTTTGAAAAACTGTGCTCCTGAGCTCTCATTCCCTTTAGCCGATTTATTTAATGCTTCTTTAAGATCCTCTACGGTACCGATCTTGTGGAGAGAAGCAAATGTGACACCCGTCTATAATAAGGATGACCCGAGTGACTGTAAAAACTATAGGCCTATTTCACTGTTGAGCACATTGGTAAGGTCTTGGAAAAAATCGTCCACAAACATGTTTTCAATTTTCTAAATGCGAATAACTTGATATCTTCTCTTCAGTCAGGATTTGTTCCCGGTGATTCAACAGTGAATCAACTTGTTGATATATGTAATACGTTTTGCACCCCGTTAGATGACGGGTTAGAGGTCAGAGCAGTTTTTTGTGACGTAAGCAAAGCCTTTGATCGCGTGTGGCATAAGGGACTTTTACTGAAACTCAAATCGGTTGGCATAACTGGCAAAATTTTAGACTGGTTTTCTAATTATTTAAGTGATCGTAAACAACGAGCAGTTCTACCTAAAGATACATCAGAATAGGTGTCAATAAGTGCTGGTGTCCCTCAAGAGTCAATTTTGGGACCTCTATTATTTTTAGTATATATCAACGATATTGTTTTAGATAGTGACTCTACAATTCGCTTGTTTGTAGATGATACTAGCCTATACATAATAATTGATAATCCTGTGCAAACAGCAATTATGCTGAACCAAGATTTAGCCAAAATCTCTGCTTGGGCCGACAAATGGTAAGTAACTTTTAACACTCAAAAAACTGAATCACTATTGATATCTCGTAAAATAAATAAATCCATACATCCCCCAACTGTTATGAATAACGATTATATAATTGAAGTTGATAATCATAAACATCTTGGTGTTGTATTAGAAAATACCTGTACCTGGCATTTACATATAAGTATGATTATTTCGAAAGCGTGGCAACGTATTTACACTATGAGAAAGCTTAAATTTCTGCTCGGTAGACATTCCCTACAGACCATATATATTTCTTTTATCAGACCTATACTAGAATATGCTCATGCTGATGTAGTCTGGGCTAACTGTACCAAATATGAAGAAGAAGAACTGGAAAAAAATTAACTTGAAGCGGCCAGAATTGTCATAGGTTCAACTAAATTAGTGTCTATTTCAAATTTATATGAAGAAACTGGATGGGAGACCCTAAGCGCAAGACGGAAACAACATCGATTAACATTACTTTACATAATGATTTACAACTTTACACCACCTTATTTATCATCATTTGTCCCACCATTAGTAGGGGATATGTCAAGATACAATCTGAGAAATAGTGATCAGTTTCAAACATTAGAATGCAAATCCCAACTTTACTTTAATTCGTTTTTGCCAGCAGTTGTGCATGAATTGATTTCTTTGAATGAAGCTTGTCGGACTTCACCGTCTGTTGAATGCTTTAAAAATAAATTGAAGCAAAGTAAAAAGGTTCCCAAGTATTATTATTCCGGTTCCCAAAAGGGTCAAATATTAAATACTAGATTAAGAGCAAATAGTAGCTCTCTCAACTTTCACTTGTTTTCTAAAAATATAACGGATAATGAAGTTTGTATATGTGAACAAGTAGAGGATACACGCCATTTTCTTTTTGACTGCCCCTGCTTCGCTAATTAACGACAAGTCATGATGAATAGATTATTACCCATATATGCAATCATACCTTGAATCGTTTGCTCTTTGGTGATGGCCCCCGGAGTTATCAAGTAAATGTAGACATTTTTTCAGCAGTCCAGGATTACATCATACGAACCAAGAGGTTCGTCTGAACATGCACTTTTCAGATAATTCAACAAACCTAAATGTAGTTTTTGCTTCGACTGGTTATACTGTGCGAATGTTACACCCTTACACCATTTAATCTAATAGTTGATACCATGAATAAGTTCTCTTCTCTCTTTTCTCTTCTTTTCTATTTAACTTTATCTCCTACTTATTGTCTGTACCAGTATCAGTAATATGTATTCTGTTTAGAAATCATTTTCATTAATCCTTAGCTCAATAGTTAACCCAATAGCCACACAGGGCTGAGACAGCTCTGAATCAACCTTGATTCAATATCATGTCGTTGAATGAGGGTTGATTCAGTGTCTGTTCATCGCTGTGTTATCATTGGGTAACATACCGTTTGTATGTATTTATATACACGTGTGTATTTATGTTCAACTTCGAAAGTTTCTGATAGTTAAATGTGTTCTATGACATCTTCACGGGAAACAGATTTAAAAAAAAGTCACTGACTTACTTCTGTATCCCTTTCAAATAAATTATCTGCTATATAAATTGTCTATGTAAATTATTATGTATCAGTATTGTATAGCTTTGTTTGGTATAATTTAACTATTAGTTTTCAGTTGGTCAGGTCTTTTTAAGAAATGCGCACTTAAAGTCTATATGGCCCTACCAGTGATAGTTAGAAATGGCAGTGCCTTACTAAATACCCTCCCATCGCATGTTGTAGTTAGGTTTGTGAGTATACTTAACTCACCTTAGCTCTGATGAAGGGTAGGCTAGGGAAGAGCTGCTGTTATCTGGAGGCGGAAACTATCGTAGACAGCAGAACCATCAGTTTATCGAATTGACCAAATGACTAGATGTTTCTTCAAAACCAATAAAGTCGGATTGAATATAGAGCACTAGCGTCAGTAAAAATTGGCCTATCGCCAAACATTGACGAGCCGTGAAATAAGTTAATCAAAGGGACAAAAGCTCAAAAAGTAGGAAGTGGCGGCACATATGAATGGCTGGCAGTTCCCTTCGGGCCAGCAGTGTTTTCAAAGAGTAGTACCTAGCCACTATACAGCTGAGAAGTACTTTTGACCTTCTTCTGACATTATATAATGACAGATATGATCGAATGGAAATATGAAGGGACAAAAATAGTTTGATGATCTGTAGGAGGGGAGGACGCCAGTGCCATAACATAATACGTCCCATTCTTGAAATTGATTTACAAGAAGAATCCACAGGAAATTTTACGAAGAATTGATTTCAAAAACACCACGCCCTACTGAGCAACCAAGCTGCCAAAAATGACTACGTTAAAAAGGCCTCAACTCTGCATAAAATATCTGCATAAAAATCACATGCACATTTTCATTATGTCTATAAAATAGGTACAGAATTTAAAAAGAATTCCTGGAATATCGTAGGAGCAGTTTATTACATTTATTACTTTACACTGTGTATCCCACTGTGCAAAAAATTCCAAAATGGCAGAGTTCAAAGGCCGTAAATCTGTCAAAATTAGTAAGCCTCTCTTGAAGTGCTTCATGCATAATTCCATTATGTCCATAATATATCTGAGCCGCTGCAAGAGAAAACCAACCAAGTGGTTGTGCGCCCAGCGCAGACTCAGATCAGCCTAGGCATCAACCATGTCTGATCAGACTTATCTGAGTCTGCGCTTGACGCACAACCACTTTGTTGGTTTTGTCGTGTCACGGCTCATTTACAAACTTTCACTATAAATTCTAACATGCCTAATCGATTCCTTGACCCAGAAAACTTATACGCAGACTCCAAAATCAAATTTCTAGCTCGTATACTAAAGAAGATATGGAGATTTTTATGCTTTGGCGGCCATCTTGTCCGCCATTTCGTAACTGATGTGTCTGAAATAATATTTAACACGTTTAATCGATTCTTTGATCTCGAAACCTATACGTAGTTACCAAAAGTGTGTTTCTAACCCACATCCTTTAAAATATATTAATGGATTTATCCCTTGGACACCATCTTGAATATTTTAATTTCCCCAATGATGCCAAGATCATTCAGTTTCAGTGTATGGACATGTTGGTGAACACATTTGTGCAAAAACATTTTGTGTTATTTTGTTGCTCCCAAAATATTTATTCGGCAACCAGACTACTAAAAATGTGTCCAAAGTGTACACAAACACCCCCGCCTAGTGCCTTAAAAGAAATGGCTCCTTCATTAATGTAATGACACTTGTAGGATAACTAGGTTCATAGAGTCAGACTTGAAAAATATAAAAGGAAAAATCAAGGGAGCATCAAATATAGGTTTTTATGTGACTTACATTTAATTTGCAATCAAACCACGGACACGAATATTACACAAACATGTTTTCATCATAACCTATTCACATTTTTTTTATAATATCCGATTCAAATAGTTGAAGAGCGCACTGTGACTTTGACCTTAAAGCTTGTGGCATGGTTCTTGCTCGCAACAAATCCGTCTGGCAAACTTTTTTTATCCCACCATACAGATCTTTACATAGCATGGACATAAGGGCTAACATGGTTACTTCCATATTTTCCTTCTTTTTTTTGCAAAGAGATTTTTTGTGACTTCCAATTTGCTTCCCGGTACAATAAAGCTGTTTTTAAATCTAGTCTACTACTTAAAGGCAATAATTTACTCTAAGGCTTTCAATGTGCTATTTTCGAGACCATTAAAATTATTCCGCTACGGACAGCTGATCTGTTAATCACTCTTTATGCCGCTCAGCCGAGCTTCACAGGGTATAATCGATTCCGCTAATTTTCGCTTCCTGCAAGGACTGTACATCATATTTTGCTTCCGCCGAGACTGTCTGCGAACTCTTGCTTCCTGCAGGGACTACTGTGCTCGAAAATTGGCTTCCTGCCGACTGTCCGCGTGACTCTGCTTCCTGCCGAGAGCCTCGGCCTCGGCAGGAAGCAGAGTCACGCGGACAGTCTCTGCAGGAAGCCATTTATCATGTACAGAAGTCTCGGCAGGAAGCAAGAGATCGCGGACAGTCTCAGCGGAAGCCAAATATGATGTACAGTCTCTGCAGGAAGCGAAAATTAGCGGAATCGATTATACCCTGTGAGCTTGGCTAAATTGATAAATGGGTGCACTCACTGTCAATAGGTGACAAAATTTTATAGGAATGAATCTTATTTTTGTGGATTTTATTGATGTGTAAATCCCGGCAAATCACTCACAAACTGAATAAAGCCCGAAGGGGTTAAGTTTGTGAGTGTTTCGGCGGTGTTTATACATCCATAAAATCAACAAAAATAAAATTTATTTCTTATAATTCCAACTCGGCCATCTTTTTCTCAAAATTGTCAGCTATAGTGAGTATCTTAGAAATCGCCGCCAAGAAAATAGTTCCAAGTAGTTTCAGATTTCTGGCTCAGGGAGTTAACGCCGGTCCATGTTCATTCTTGACAAATCAAATTGCGCTAAATTAGTATTAGGAAGTTGAGTTGGAATTATAGTGCTATATGTTTCGTCAACTCTAGCGATTACTCTGTTGAATCTCTAAAATAATATAGATCAATCATACTTTTTTCCAATGCATTGACGTTTGCCAGGTCCCGAGGGAGAGTTTGAAAAGCGGGAGATGTTCAATTGAAACTTTAGTTTTCAAACTCTCCCTCCTGACCTTTCAACGGCTTATGCATGAATAAAAATATTTGATACAACTGCTATAATATACCTATTCTGTTTTAAATATGTTCCAGTAGCCCTAAGAGCGTAAACTGTTTACTGCGATACTTCTGATGACTGTAAACTATATCTCTTTTTCTGTATTTGTAAATACAAACCATCAATTTTGTTTATGATTCCTAATCGATTATAAATGCTTGATTCTGAAAGGAAATTACTTGGATTTGTCATGGGGAAAAGACGAATTGCATGTTAGAACAATGTATATTCACACCAGTATTGTGTAGATGCGTATTCTGTTCAAAGTATGGATTCTTAAAAATATACTATGTGTTGATGCTACTCAGTCTTTACAGGCGTACAGGCGGATTTAAGACTTCGCTGTCCGCGCATTCTGTAAGGCTCATATCTTCGTGTGATAACCCATTTGTATACCTCCAGCTGGCATGTCAATTCATAAAAACAGGTGTGCCACTAATTATTCATAGCTAGAACTGTCAGAAACAAACAAAACATGAATTTAACAAATCTACCATGTATGAGCAGTCTATCATGAACTGTTACTGAGAAATCTGCCCTGAAAAAATGTCTATATACAGCATTGATAGGAAGAGTAATTAACAGTTAGATAGAATAATAAGCAGGAGGAAGCCTGTTCTCTGTTCCACGATACAACAAGCCATTGTCAACTCACTTACCAAATATAAACAATCTACCCTGAACAGTTGCTGAGAAAATTATTACAAAAAAACATTATTGACTGCATGGACAGAAGAATAATAAACACATACTGGGAAGAAGAAGCAAAAAAAAAAAAAAAAAAAAAAAAAACGCCTGGTCTGTATCCCACCATACAAGGTCTGTGTCAACAGAAAATCATACATCTACCATGAATCACTTTTCTACCTTGCTCAGTTGCTGACAAATCTGTTAATGAAACTTCCGTCACAAATGCACGAGGAGAAAGAAAATAGAAGAATTAGAGACGCCGACCCGTTCTCAATCTCAAGATACAGCAAGCCATTGCCATCTTATACACCAAACATGAACCTTCAAACTTGAACAGTTGCTGAGAAATCATTTACGAAAAAATACAGTACGGAATGCATCGACAGAAAGAAAAGTGCACATATACCGGAAAGAATAAACGAGAGAATGCCTGTTCTCTATCTCTCAATACAACTTGTCGTTGTCAAACTTTAAACCAAGTATGAACTTTGTTGCTTACACCGTTGTAGATAACGTATAAAGAGAAAGAAAAAAGGAAGAAATACAGAATAAAACAAACAGGAGAAGGCCCATTCTCAGTCCCACGATACAACTTGCCAGTGTCAACCCGGACACCGAATATAAACTATCTATACAGTTGTGCAGATATCTTTGAACCCGAAAAAGAATTATAATACGGAATGCATGGAAAAAAACGAAAGTGAACAAATATAGAGAAGAACAATAGAAGTCAGGTTCTCTATCCCACGATACAACTTGTCATTGTCAACCTTTTTACCAAATACGAACGTTCTATCTTATATTGTAGTATCGTATCTTAGACGACAATATGCAGTACTGAAAGCATGGAGAGAAAGAAAAGTGAACTTATACAGGGTCGTAAAACAGGAGAAGGCCAATTATCTATCCCACGACACATGAGCCGCGACACGAGAAAACCAACAATGTGGTTGTGCACCCAGCGCAGACTCAGATCAGCCTGGGCATCCGCCTAGTCCGCTAAGACTCTTCGCTAAGCACTTAAAGAGTAGCTAAGGGTCTAAGCTACCTCCATGCGGACAGCGAAGACTCTGATCAGACTGGGTGGATGCCCAGGCTGATCTGAGTCTGCGCTGGACGCACAATTACATTGATGGTTTTCTCGTGTCACGGCTCAAATGAACTTTCTTATACTGTTGTGGCGATATCTTTGACGAAAAAGGAAAAAAGGAACAAATACATGGAAGAACAAACATGTTTTTGGAGATGTATCAAGAACAATATGCACTCTCGTTCTAAATGAGCCGCGACACTAGAAAACCAACAATGTGGTTGTGCGCCCAGTGCAGACTCAGATCAGCCTTGTCATCCGCCTAGTTTGATCAGACTATTCGTTAATTGCTCAAAGGTAGCTAAGGGTCTAACCTAACGCCATGCGGACAGCGAAGACTCTGATCAGACTCGGCGGATGATGCCCAAGCTGATCTGAGTCTGTGCTGGGCACACAATCACATTGTTGGTTTTGTCATGTCGCGGCTCAAATTACAGAAATAATCATAAGATATGCATATTATTATAGTTTATATTTTTGTTGTTGTTTGGAAAATAAATTTATATCGGTAGATAAAATGTACATTGACTGTCACTATATGTCCCATTGCTCTATCAGCATGATATATTTTATCGTGAGGTATCGCTGCAAACTTCTCACTACAGTTTCGTCATTGATTATTATCGTGATTTGCCGGCTTTGAAAAATCCAAACGTCCTTGAGTTTACCATAAAATAGATTTGAAAAAATAACTAGGTCATTTTAGTTGCCAACCAAAATGACCTACTTTCGATTTCACAAGCTTTATTTCGTGATAAAAATACAACGTACAGGCGGTAAAAATATAAGGTACAGGCGTTTAACAGGTGATAAAAATACAATGTACAAAAAAATTAGGTAAGGATCCCATTAATTGTGCCGCTGTTGCATTATTGCATTGCTTAACGGGGAACCAGAGACGAAACTCGTATTTTTATGGAGAGACTTATCATTTTTTAAAAATACCCTGTTCCTTCTTTTTTGCCAGTTACATGCTACAAAAAAGCACATCAACCGACATATTTTCATCAATTCTGGAAGCTGTACAGGTTTCATAATGATTTGTATTTTGACGGTTTTTACCTTTGATAGGACTATGGAGACTTTAACGGCTCTTTGAGACAGTATTTCAGTCTAGATCGAGCACTCTCACAGAGAGAGAATGAAAGATATGAGATAATAATAGGGGAGAGAAAAAATGTCCAAACAACCTAACCGCACCTAATGCAAGCACTGTAGGTCCTTGCCTAAGTATTATTCAAATTAGTCGGGCGTCCTGGCACTGAAAGCTACCCACCACCATTGCCCGACTACAATCTCCCCCGCTTGAGTGCGGGATGTAGGACCAGTCCTGATTTTATCACGCATCTGCTGCAAACTTCCACCTGATAACAGGAGAATGATAATATAATGTGATATCATGTCACTGTAGAACTGCGCCTGCGCGAATGTTATCAGGCGATGTCTATAGAAGAGATTTCTAAGACGATTGGCTACATATAGACGTTGGCCGTGATAACAACGTTCGATTGTTTGAATGACGTCACTGACTTCTGTCATAACGCATTCGCGACGTAAGCAAGTTAGAACAAAAGGGTTTGTTTTTCAATTGTTTGAGGCTCTTTAAACCTTAAAACCGTCTAATGATGCATGATAAATAGAAAACTATGTAGATGTCTTTTGATATCAAGTTTTTCAGGCCCGACCAGAATCACGTCGGACTGGCTCGGCAAGGCTCGCCATTCCTTGTTTCTGGTCTCGCCTGATAAACTTGATATCAAAAGACACTAAACGTGAGCCGTGACACGAGAAAACAAACAATGTGGTTGTGCGCCAAGCGCAGACTCAGATCAGCCTGAGCATGCGCCCAGTCTGATCAGAGTCTTTGCTGTCCGCATGGAGGTAGATCAGACACTTAGCCATCCTTTAAACAATTAACGAAGAGTGTGGTTAAACTGGACAGATGCGCAGGCTGATCTGAGTCTGAGCTGGGCGCACAACCACATTGTTGGTTTTGTCGTGTCGCGGCTCATGTATTATAGTTCCTGATCATTGCTTATTGTTTTACTTCTCTCCTCAACTCAAGGACAATACAGAGAGACAAATACTTCAGTTCTACTTTTCAATCTCTGTAGAGTCAAGTCTGGTAAATTCGGACAGCAGGTAAATTCGGACAGTGACATTGTTTCCTTTATATGTCAGTTGTTTGGAATTAAAACAAAAAATAACTAGACAAACAGTGAAAATTCTGATGATACGGCTCATTATGAGCCGTCTCATCTGGATTTTTACTGTTTGCAATAGTATGTCCGAATTTACACGCTGTCCGAAGTTACACGTCTCGACCCTAGGCGGTGCATACAAGGGTCGGTTGCATCAACAATACACGAAGGCATACATGTAGCTGTTTGGATGATTGGTGTTCAAAGAAGTAATTTAGTTCCCAGGCAGATCGGAAAATACAGAATGATGACGAACTATTATAAACTAACGACTGTTATCATGTATTTACTAGAAAATACTTTCTTTTTACATATGCGATACAGGCAAGACTTTCATGCACGTATCAGGACTGCATATCTCGAAGGCCGTATCACTCCAAAAGTAGCTAAAACCCATATCACTCCATAGGGAGAAAAAACCCATATCGTCCTTATCACACCCCACGTGACCCATATCATCCCTAGGGCGTACCAGGACTGCATATGTCGAATGCGGTATCACTCCAAAAATAGTCAAAACGCATATCGGGAGAAAATCCCATATCATCCATATCCCACCCCACGTGACCCATATCATCCCTAGGGCGACAAATATATGATAAATAAATTATGATATGGCAATTTGCATATCATACCCAGTATCAACTCTCGACTCCCATATCAGCTCTCGACTCCCATATCAGCCCGAGGGCCGAAGAAGGCCATCGGGCTGATATGTGGGTCTCGGGCTGATACGGGGTATGATATGAAAATTGCCATATAATAATCTCTATGTATCGAAGACCTGCGACCTGGCCCTGACTCGAACCAAAATGTTTTGGTTTTTAATCCCTCACCCGAACGATACACGTACGCATATAAATCTGAAGTACAAAGGTAGGATGCGCCAAATTTGTTGGGAGAGACTTCGAGTCTAACCAGAGAAAACCCATATTATGAATTGTATTTAAATTCATACACAAATATAACGTTCCAGAGGTCCATATAAGGTGGGATGCTTTAGATAATTCCTAGATGTTTTTCTTATTATTTTTTTTTCAATCAAGCATATGTTGTGATCATCATTAGAACCTTCTCTACGAGACGGTTCTGATGGGGATCAAAACATATGTTTTTATAAAAAAATATGGAAAATTATCCCTAAATTGTCCCTGTTACCTTTGACAATTCTAGCGAGGCTCACAACATATGCTTTTTTTATTTATGACGAATTAGTGGAAATTATCCATTCTTATTTATATGCTGTTTTACATTTCAAATCCCGCATATAACGTGGCTATAAAGTGCAAACTCTGGACGCGACTCATGAGTATTTGGTCATCAAAAATAATAGTCCATGAACAAATATTTGATTAGTAACTATTGTTTAAACTTGTATCTATATAATCTATCATTTTACTCTTCAAAGTCTGCATGTAACATGGAAAAGGCGGACCCAGGACAAACATGCCAGGACGACGCTGTAAATATTTGTCCTAATGTATGTAGTACCCAAAGGACATGTATCCAGCAGATACACTGGAGAAGGGTAAGAGGATGGATTTGTTGCATTAACAATTTTGGAAATAAAAATCTTTAAAATGTGAAATTATTTAACACTTAAAGCGCCAGTGATGAAAATGACAGAATTCGCAAACAGTGCAGATCCTGATGAGGTGGCTCATGATAAGCCACCTCATCTAGATCTACACTGTTTGCCCTCTAGTTTTGAATTTTCAATATGATATAGCATGAATGGAACATATTTTGAAGTTTTGCAGACGTAAATTTTGTCGTCTGCTTTTTGGCGCTTGAAGTGTAAATTATCAGTGTACCGTAAAAACTCTAAAAGTTGAGACACCTAAAATAATTACCGCTTAATATTGAAAATTTACCGTATACGCGGGTTCAAATTTTCGCGGTTTATGGTCAAAACATAAACATTAATTTTCGCGATTTTTAATTTTCCCAGTCAGCAACATGCGCGCAAAGCAAAACTACTTCTTTTTCACTTGAGCCAGTTCGTTCATTAACCTGCGGCAGGGTCGCCGAAGGTTAATGAAAGAATTGACTCAAGTGAAAAGTACCAAAGCAAACAGAAACAAAATATATAAACAGTGTATCTACAGAAGATACTTTGTAAGAAACAGGAAATTATTTTGCGATTTTAATATTCGCGGTTTCTAAGTGCCTCGAAATACCCCGAAAAATGGAACACCGCGACAATTTTCTTGTATACTGTATTTTACTCAGTTATGTGTCTAAAAGATGCTGCTATTATGACAAAGGGTATACAGCCTGATCAGACCGCTCCTTGTGGAGAATCTGAAGTTTCTGTTGAAAGAATTTCAGTTTGAAAATTTAATTGAAAATTGGCAAAGCAAGAAGCTTGACATACACTGTATGCCATGCTCCAATACAATCATGTCAATGATCTGCTGCCATAGCGATTCAGAGTTTATTTAAAGTGACGTCACGAGACGTCAATTCCGTCAAGGTACTAAGCAGAACAAGTTGCTACGGTAACAGATCTATGGCTTTATTGGTATTGGAGCATGGCGTATAGTTTAAGAAGATAAACTGCGTGAATACAAGCACTCTGTCAGAAGTTAATTTTAAATGTTTCTTTTGTTTATAAATTTACGATGGAAATTTTATCGAAAACAGGCGCAGATTTCCAAAACTTTATTTTTTTCAGTATTGATCTACTTTCGATTTCTTCTTTCGGTTTAATATACACAAACAAACATTGCGTTATTTTGGCAACTGTTTTGGAACAGATCAATTTCAAGATTGACCGCTGTCTATTTTGGAATTCCAAATTGGACAGCTCAGTCTTGAGATAGGTCATTGTCGCTGTCCAGTGTCAAACTTACGGTTGCGGGTGCCTAGCGACATAGCTCCTTCTGATTATGTGATACCACACCTTCAGAAGAGATCTCTGAAGCCGATTGATTACATACTGATGTTGGCCGTGATAGTTACGTTCGAATGATTAAATGACGTCACCGACTAAACGTCATACCGTATCCACGACGTCAGTACGAACAAAACAGTTTTGTTTTTCATTTGTTAGACGCTCTTTACGCCTGAAAATCTTCTAATGATGCAAGATAAACATGAAACCATGTAAGTGTTTTTTCATATCAAGTTATCAAGCTCGACCAGAAACATATAGGGCTGGCTCGGCAAGCCTCGCCATTCCTACGCTGTTTCTGGTTCGCCTGATAAACTTGACATCAAAAGAAACTAACATGGTACTCTATATTCAGGTTTGTAAGTGATTGCAGTCCGGAATAAAAAGAACAAGTCCAACACTCTTTGTTTCAAGGCTCGAAAGAGATCATTGATAACGAAGTTATGGCATGAAACGTGTGTCTATGTGTGTCTACAAAACTCACGATATTTTTGTCAAACTTTAATTTTCGTTTCCAAATCAATTTAATTCTGTCTTAAACACGTCTGCATTTATTTCAGTTTGACAATAAAACGCCATGGGGTGCAGTCCATCAAAGAAAAGCAACACTACAACTGTCGAAAAAGTAAACATCGACCAGAATGAACCGTCGACTTCTAAGAAGGTCAGTTCGGAAACGTGAATTCAGTGAGCCACAAACCAGTCAAAAGTTATGCTGTATATTACCTATGCTGTATATTACCTTAGGCAAAACTGTAGTACAGTTTTGCCTAAGGTAATATACAGCATAGGTAATATACAGCAAAGTTTTTGACTATAATGATCGTTAGGCAAAACTGTTGTTTTGCCGAAGGTAATATACAGCAAAGGTATTATACAGCATAGTTTTTGACTATAATGATTGTTAAGCAAAACTGTAGTTTTGCCGAAGGTAATATACAGCATAGGTAATATACAGCATAGGTAATATACAGCATAGTTTTTGACTATAATGATCGTTAGGCAAAACTGTAGTTTTGCCGAAGGTAATAAACAGCATAGGTAATATACAGCATAGTTTGACTATAATGATCGTTAGGCAAAACTGTAGTTTTGCCGAAGGTAATATACAGCATAGGTAATATACAGCATAGTTTTTGACTATAATGATCGTTAGGCAAAACTGTAGTTTTGCCTAAGGTAAAACTACAGATTTGCCTTAGGATCAACATATTGTTTATTCAACCAGGAAGATTTGGAAAATACATATATACATGAAAGAAAGCAGGACACAATAACAGTTTAAGAATGCTATTTATTTTATTTTAGCTTTTGGGCTGTCTTCGAATAAATGATATCAAGGCCACGTATAAGGAACAACAATCATCTTGTTACTATAGAAATGAATTCCTTTTTTGGGATTATAGAAATGAATTTCCTTTTGGGGGATTTTATCGATGTGTAAACGCCGGCGAATCACTCACAAACTAAATAAAGCCCGATGGTCTTTATGTTAAGTTTGTGAGGGATTCGCCGGCATTTATACATCGATAAAATCACAAAAAAGGAAATTCATTTATATTAATTACACTCCAGACTACCAATCCAGGGGTCGCAAGATCGATCCCCCGCTTCTCCGGTCTTTCGGATGAGACTTTAAACCGAGGTCCCGTCTCCATATGACCTCGTTGTTGGTGGGACGTTAAACCCGAGTTCACTCACTCATTTATATTAATTGCAACTTTGTCCATCCAAAACTTTTTCTTCGACTGCATTGTCCATCGGCTTATTGCATTGGCGGGTTTAGGTCAACAGAGTTTGTAGTCCTGTCAAATTGTGGGGAACCTAAAACAAATTGCAACAAAAGGTTTCTTTGAAATAATAAGCGGGTCTTCAAGAACAGATCCAAACTGAAAAACTCTGAACTGACTGGAACCTTTATAAACGAAGATCTAACCAAAATTCGAAGCGAGTTATTATACCAGGCAAGGCAACGCGTTAAAGCTAAATCACTTCTTGGTGCGTGGTCGTCGGACGGGCGTGTGCTTGTCAAGAACCGTGAAGGAAAAATCAGCCGTATTTCGTCCATGGTGCACTTAGACATTGCTTGCGGTAATGACAACATAAGTGATCGTTAAAAACCTCTGCCTAATTTTTGTCCTGACCTATAATAATTACGCAGAATATTGAACTTATAGTAGGATTCATATGAATAATTCATGACAATAAAATGAAGGCATTGATAATACTAACTCTTTGGGTACTAAAGTGCAATTATAGACATTAAAAACAAATACTTCATAGCCACTGGGCACACAACGTTTAATAGACTTTGAGTCGACGTCGAGTCAGCGTTATGTCGTTGAGTCGGCGTGGACCCAATGTTGTTTTATGGTTGTGTGCCTACCGGGCACAAAAGTTGAATGCTTTGAGTAGCCTGATGCCTGTAAACTAAATTGATGGGTAGTCCCAGCGGGCGCGTGGCTTCGGGATGGCGTCGTGCTGACGTTCATGCGACCTGATGACGTCGCATGGACGTCAGTCCGACGTCGTTTTGACGTCATGTGCCCGCTGGGATATAACCAGATGTCAGTATTTGCTGTTCTAAAATCACCATTTTTACATGAATTTTCTCTGCATCAAAAATAGTGTATTGAAATGGCTTATTGCTTTAGTGTAAGTCCTGATCAGTCTAAAGAAAATACTGAGACGGCTCTGTACTGTTTGACAATTACATGTGTCGTCAATCGCATCTCAGCGGCAGTTGAAACAGTTTGGGCCATTAATATATTCTTTAAATGTATGCGTATTAGTGTACATTAACCATGGATTGTGTTGTGCATTTTTTGTGTGTGCTAACTTCCTCAAACGAAGAATCGCACTTATTCTTCGTACTTTGAACTATATGCAGTAACACGAGGCTAAGGGCACGGGTCCAGATTGTGCTGCTCACGAGAAGCAGACCTTATCAGGCTTTAAATGTTTTTTTCCCTCGTTCTGACTGGTCGAGACAGCCTCTGTGCCTCTGAGTTAAGCAGATGATTAAAACGTTTATACTACAGTCGGCTCTCGATATCTCGAAGTCGAAGTTCATCACAAACAACTGATGTCTCAGAGTAGATTTTCTGGGCCCAGAGAATTTGCTTTTAGATGCTGGTTGGGTTGAGATAGCAGTAGTTGAAATGAAGGCAAAAACAGAGAATTTCTCCAAATATTATTTGATACTAGTAGGCACCTTATGACGTAAGTGTTCGCGATATCGAGAGTTGACTGTATTCGAAAATTAATATTTAGAATAATGTGCTATCTTCATATCAGTTTTAACTTTCACAAACTACCCTGCATTTGAAACTGTATACAAGCAAGCGGCGCAGACCCTGGCCGGGCTTTTCTCGGAGAAACATTCTGACCAGGCTCTGCACTGCTTGCTATTGTCCAGTTTAGGGTAGATGCAGCGATGGACTAAGTGTCTCAGTATTAGAGGTGACGCCCGTACAGGTACTTGGGTAAATGGCGTCTACATTGACGGGATGCAACGAAGTAGAAGACTGTCAAAACTGCCCTGCTCGATTTATGAAACGCCGTTATGACTAGGTTTTGGGAGGTAAAAAGAGATTTCATCTGGACTTTTCCAGTTAATATAGAACTGTTCTGACATATGTATGAATAGGCGGTGCAGGCCTGGATCCGGCTGCTGTCGCCGATGCATCCTGATCAAGTTTGCACTGTTTTTTCCCCACTTTCGAATTATGGGCAGTTGCAATGCCTATTAACAAGATTTAGCTCCCAAGATTGCGGGTGTCACTTAGAATGAATCACAGGTATTGTTGTTAGTCGAAGCGCAGGAGCAAACGGCTTAGATACTGATCGGGTTGCCATACCATATATGGTTATCTAAATGCACGCCTTGAGATTCATATCGGACATGTAAAAAGTATGATATTATTATTGATATCATTTACTCAACTCTAGAAAACCCATATTTTGAATATCAGAAGTTATATGAGCAAACAGAGTGGATCCTGATCGGCTTGTTTTCAGCGACGCATTCTGATAAGGCTCCACGCTGCATGCCAACATCAAATATGTTGTGAATTCAGTGAGTGCTTAGATATCCTTCTAATGTTTCGGGCAACAATTGGTTCAGGTGTCTTTAGTTATTGAGATGGGCTAAGTCAGCCTACTATAAAAAAATAAATAAAAAAGACTCATCAAGTCGTGCGGACATGTCACAGGGCTTGGTGTCACAGGGTTGAAACAGTGCTGATACAGCATTGTTTCGACACCATGCACCACCTACGGGTTTATGATGAGAATAATTTCGACTGTATTTTCACTATTATGATGTATTTGCTGTTTGCTAGTAATGTAACCAACTCGCCAAATAATCATTAGTACGGTATGTGTAGTAGCTGAATGGTAGTACCATTGTTGTTTTTATGTATTGTGTCCTTGTCCTTTCATAACGGAAATGGGCACCTCTGTCGTCACAGGATTAGTGTTGATTCAATGCCGTAATTAAAGTCACGACATTGAATCAACGCTAATTCAATGCCGTGTCGGTTAGTACTACCAGTCCGCTCGAGAAAGGCTTGTGAAGCTCTATAGAAGAATTATACATTGGCAGTATGTTGATACAGGCATGTTTTTGTCTGCAACTGGGGCCCTGTTTTTCGATGCTAATGACGTCGTTGGATGTTGAGACGTTGAAATTTCAAACTGAAGTTAATGCATTTTTTCTGTTTTTTGCTGTGGAGATGAGGGGGGCTTTTGCATTGACTGTAAGGGTACTGAGGGGTCTAACGATTCTCTGACTGGCGTTTTTTTTTGCTGGGCTGGCGATGCATTGAAGAACAGGCTCCAGTTAAGTCAAGTGATGGGCTCTAGCGTCATAACGCTGAATCAGCGCTAATAATGCATTGCTTCAGAGCTGGGTACCGCTCGTGGCGGGCTTGTCCATTTTTGCAGTAAAAACATACATTGCACTGTTAGCATGATGATGGAGGGCTTTTGTTCGTGGCCTCAAGTCTCACAATGCTCTATGCCGAACAAATCTAACACACTGTTATTCTTCAGAAAGACGGTCGTTATAAAAAGATCTCGAAGAATTATGAATAAAGTAGGCTTTTTTAAGAAATGAACTTACTTTTTGTTAGGTTTATCGAAGTGTAGGCTACATTGGGCCGCGTGCAAAGTGTAGTCTGCACTTCGATGCACTTAAGAACATCGAAAAAATTATGTTCATTTCTCTTATTTACATTCTTTTAACCAAACTGTGATGAAGAATCTTACATAAGAGTAAAAAGCGAAACAGTAAAGCATTTACATGTAAATTTTCTGCTAACAGCGGAACAGCGTCAGTCAGAGTCTGACGTCGCCGACGTCCAATCAGACTGCTGAGATTCATGGCTGATATTGACGTCATCTAAGGTCATATGACGTCGCGTGGCTTAATATAAAAATTGGAACGTAAACTTATTACGTTCCAGTAGATTATTATAGGGCTTAGAATGGAAATATTTCTAATGATGTATATACTGCCTATTTATGGCTCTCAAAACGACGAGCAATATACGGAGTCTTGTTCCTTGTAAATAGCGCGCGACTGTCCTCTCTGCACAGACGAGGAATCCGGTAACTTTAGGAATGCTGTTAGCTATCTGGACTGGCTACATATAACCATTTAGCCTGGAAGCCAGGCTATAAGCTCTCATAAGAGTACATTACTTTGAATCTTTAACGACTGTTTTCTTGTTGATAATATCTGTAGAAGCGCGGATTGATCTGTGCGTACGAATATTATTGTTCACACGGGCATGAGTGGGTTACTGATTTGAACTGCACTGTAGATTATCTCAGTATAGGTGTCCGCACCGACCATAAGTACTTGGCTATTCCGCGGCGGGCGGTCGACGCCGATGCGACGTCTAAGTGATGTCGGAGGCTTGACCCAGATACTGCACTGTCTTGACGTTATATAGCTTCGGGATGATTGTTACTGACATCTATTTATGGACTACAACTAAAATCTGAAAATAACTTCTTTTTTTCCAAATCTTACACTTTTTGATATTAAGCTTAAATCCAAAAAATTGTCTCGTGTCCTGTTTGCTGGACTTTTTCTCTTTCAGTTCAAAATATGTACAATTTCTTTTTTTCTATTCTTTATTCTTTACTTGCTGTAAGTGGCTTTCTTGGTTTGCGGCTGCCCTTGCGTGTGGCTCCTGGCTTTGTATTTTCTACGTCTAATTACGCTTCCGAGCCCGTTTGCATGATACGGAGTTGCTTTACGTTTTCTGTATCGAACCTTGACAACGGTTAGCGTAAATACCAGTAAAGCGGCTCCGTTACCCATGCATCGAGTTCGGAACTGTCATCCTTGGCCCAGCGATTGTCGCCTGCAAATATTTAAATGTAACAGGCTCGTAACTTTAGCCTTCCTTGTTACTCTGGTATCTCAAAAACCCGTCGATTTATTTGGAATCAAACTTGAACTTTTTAATTTACCACGTTATAGGATACATTTTCCTACACGGTCAGCAACCGTTCCAGGATTACAGGCTGTCAAGAATTATGAATTCACATTGCGGGTCATATTGTGCATCATTCTGGCCAATTTATGGTTGTTATTACTAGCTATCCAACAATTAGGAGATGTGCAACCGAACCCCGGGCCGGAGTCACTGTCCTCTATGTCCTCTTCTGATTCGTCCTATAAGTCTGTTCTTCACGACCATTTAAATATTGTTCATGTGAACATACAAAGTCTTTTGCCTAAACTGGATATACTGGAAATTGAAATGCAGTATTATGATATTGTGGTCTTAACAGAGACGTGGCTTTCACGGAGCACTTCCAACAACGACGTAAGCATACCGAATTTTGACCCTCCTTACAGAAAAGACCGTGAAGACAGAATAGGTGGTGGCGTTGCAATTTATATCAAATCTGGGATTGCACTGCATAAACAAGTAAATCTTGTGGATAATAACATTGAGGCCCTTTGTCTTGAAGTGATTGTTCGAGGTCACAAGTTCCTACTTGCTGGCTTTTATAGACCCCCTAATTCCGGCCGTGAATATTGGGACTCAATAGAATCAACGTTCGATAACTTAAGCAACTCTGCTATAAATGATTTGATTATATTAGGTGATTTTAACTGTAACATGCAACAGCCAAATATACCAAACAAAATGTACGATCTTGCATTGTCATATAACCTCACCCAACTGATTGACGAACCTACCCATTATACTGAGCATTCATCCTCTGTTATTGATCTTATTCTAGTAAGTAAGCCAGATAATGTACTATACAGTGGTGTAACATCATCATTCGTACCTGACCTTGTTCGCTTCCATTGTCCTACTGTGCTTATTTTAAAATTTCGAAAATCAATTGAAAAAGGGTTCAAACGGCACATTTGGATGTATGAAAAAGGAAATTATGATTTATTTCGAAACAAACTTGCTCAGGTTAATTGGGACAATACGTTCTCTGTTGATAATATTAACACAATTGCCGACACAATAACCGAACATATAATAATAGCTGCTAAAGAAACTATCCCTAATAAAACTGTATTTATACGACCTAATGAACCAGAATGGATGAATTCAAATATAAAACGCCAAATAAGACAACGCAAACGGTTATTCAGACACGCTAAAAATATTAACTCAGAGTACGCATGGCTTAAATTTCGAAGGAAACGTAATGAAGTAACAGAAAATATAAGACAAGCAAAAAGGGGCTATTTTGACAAATTAGCCATGGATCTGCAACGTCTGCCATCATCAAGCAGGTCATGGTTTAAAACTGCATCTAAATTTTTGAAATATGATTCGGCACAACAAACTATTCCTACTTTAGAAACTGATAACGGATTTATCGAATCAGATCAAGACAAAACTGAAGTCTTAAATGATATTTTTATTCAACAGTCTACCATAAATGATACAAATGCTACTCTTCCGCCCTTCGATTCTCCAGCTCACAGCACATTAAATAATATAAATATTACACAAACTGAGGTACTCAAGGCTATAAAATCTCTTGACGTTAACAAAGCATCTGGCCCAGACCTTATCAGTCCTAAAATACTAAAAGAAGGCATGAACCAATTAGTTTACCCTTTTACTAAATTATTTAACTTATCTCTTATATTAAAGATATACCCTGAGTCATGGAAAAAGGCAAACGTAACCGCAGTTTATAAAAAAGACAGCCCTACTATTCCAAATAACTATAGGCCCATATCCCTACTGAGTATCATAGGCAAACTAATGGAAAGGTGCGTACATAATCATGTACAACAATATCTCTTGGAAAACAGTATCATTACCCCCTTTCAGTCCGGTTTTAGAAATGGGGACTCAACTACAAACCAACTTCTTTTTCTATATCATGAATTTTCTAAAGCTCTTGATGCAAATAAAGAAATAAGGGTTGTCTTTTGTGACATCAGTAAAGCCTTTGACCGAGTGTGGCATCGTGGATTACTCTTTAAACTTAGATGCATAGGGATCTCAGATGATATCATTGACTGGTTTTCAAACTACTTAAACAATAGGCAACAACGCGTCTGCATTAAAGGGTTCTGCTCATCTTGGAAAAAAGTCCCAGCAGGTGTCCCCCAGGGTTCAATTTTAGGTCCCACTCTCTTTTTAATTTATATCAATGACTTGGTTCAAAATATAGATTCTAACATCAGGCTTTTTGCTGATGATACTAGTTTGTACATAATTGTAGAGAATCCACTATCTTCAGCTGCACAGTTAAATACAGACTTAGGAAAAATATTTGATTGGGGACTGATTTGGCTAGTTGATTTTAACCCAAACAAAACTGAATCCCTCTTAATATCACGAAAACACAGTAACCAATTTCATCCTCGTCTTAAAATGGGAAGTACTGAAGTTAAAGAAGTCACGCAACACAAACACCTCGGACTCATAATCTCAAATGATTTAAAATGGAATTGTCACATTAATCAAATTTCTGAAAAAGCGTGGATAAGAATAGGATCATTACGTAGGAAAAAGTTCATCTTAGACAGGCGTACATTGAATAAATTATATACAACCTACATAAGACCCCTTTTAGAGTATGGAAATATAATATGGGACAATTGCACACTGACAAATAAAAGATACATAGACACATTGCAAGTTGAGGCTGCTCGAATCGTTACTGGTGGCACAAAATTATGTAGCATACATAGATTATATAGCGATACAGGTTGGGAAACGCTCCAGTTACGCAGAAACAAACACAAACTTTTTCAACTGTATAAAATTATTAATGGTCAAACTCCCGAATATCTTAGGTCCTTATTACCACCAAGAGTACAAGCACTGACAGGTTACGTACTTCGGAATAATAATGACTTTGCTATTCCAGTCTCGCGTACTGCAGTATTTACTAACTCCTTTTTACCATCAGCCCTTAGAGACTGGAACACCTTAGATCAAGAAGTAAGAAACGCTTCCTCCCTAAGCCTCTATAAAACTAGAGTTAACTCTGCCAGTGCTGAAATAATTAAACCTCCGAGTTATTACAGTAATATTCAAACATCAAGAGAAGGACAAATTTACCATACAAGACTTAGACTTGAATGCAGCTCTTTAAACCAACAATTGTTTCTAAAAAATATAATTGATAGCCCTCTTTGTTCATGTGGGTTAACTGAAACTGCTTCCCATTTTCTGCTTTCTTGTGTAAATTACCACAACTTGAGGATTCGCTATTTCTCAAACTTGCCCCGACCACTGACTCTATCGATACTACTGAATGGAAATCCAGATGCGCCCCTAGATGTGAACGATAACATATTTAAACAAGTTCAGCAATTTATCTTAGCAAGTAAACGATTCTAAATTGTCATTTTGGACCCCTTGGAGTTTCACCATGAGCAAATTATTTTTGACTGACTTGTCGGGCGGATGTGTCTGCTTTACCCAGGCTCCACTATCGTAGTTCACTATTTCGCAGTCTGTCCGCTCATAATTTGGGTCCCCTCATGTCAACTGGCGACGGCTGTTGGACCCTACCAATGCCCGGGCTACATGAGGGGCTGCCGTGATCCCGGAAGCCACCATACAGTGTTCTTATTCTCACTTCTTCTCTATCACTCTTCTATTTTTTTCTGTTCTATTCTTAATTCATGTTATTATTACAGTGTGTAAACACGTCAAATATGTATGTCTAATCATTGAACGCCAGCTGAACTTTTATAATCTTGTTAAGACGTATGGGTGTACTTCATAACTCTTGTGTTTTCATTTTTAAAGGGGTCAACTTTAACGTGACTTCCTGTTTTTTCCTCTGGATTATGCGACCCTTTCATTCTGCTCATGGAGGGAGGGGCCTGCTCCGATGGGAGCGGAATCGGAAGAGTCTGCTCCTAGGGGAGCGGATCCTTCCCCTCACGAGTTGATACGTAGACAGAAAGCGGGTATTTTTGAAAATGAAAGAGTGCTTCCACTGAAAGGTATACCCGTAAACCATAAAGTAGTGCTTGTGCGTTCGATGACATTTTTTTTGTTTGGTATTTAGTCCTTAGCAAAAAAGGAGTAATAACGTTTAAATAATATGTTAGTCATGCTGTTACATTGCACGGAATATATAGTGTAAATTATATGAAGGAGGAAATGAACTATATAAGCAATATGCTTCCGTTCAGATCCTCAATGAATATTACATGTATATATCTTGTCAGTATATTTTGTATGAATAAAATATTGTTTAAACCAAATAATAAGCTCCAAAGACCTACATTTTTAACATACTAAAAGTAGGACAAAATCGGGGAATGCGAAACTTGATTTTTTTCGCATGTCTTGTTTTCGAAGGATTTAAACCACTGCACAGCTACTTTTGGTCGGAAAGTCACTTCTAAACATCATTTCTAAACAAGTTAAATCCATAAAAGTCGTTGATACAACAGTTATATACTGTTCTTTAGCTTTTGTCTACCATTAAATTTGCTGATTATGCATAACCGGTCGATCATATAGTATATTACTATTGGTTTACCCCACCCACCAGTGCAGATTTTGCTTTAACCATAACATCTATTCAGATGGACAATATGGATGGTAATGAAGATAGTAAACAGAATCAATGTTTTTAAATGAAGACTGTGACAGAAGAATAGAAGAAAACAGCTTGATGTAACTCCTATTTATCAAATTAAGGGACATCTGAGAGTGTTGTTTTGTTGCTACACGTCCACGGTAAACAGCCATGGTCATGTCGGGACGGTCAATTAACCTTATGACACTATTGTTTGGCCGGCTTAGACCTCCTATGCGGTTAAGCAGTACCAAGTGCACATACTTTCGCCAGTAACTGACAACTGTCCTTCCTGAATCAGCGGAAGGAGAAACGGGAGTAAGTAGCCGGACCGGGCATCGAACACAGGACCTCTGGCTCTTGAGTCAGACGCGCTACCGACAGCACTATGTGGCCCGGCTAAATACTTAATGTGTTGACAGGATAATCCACTAGAGGGTTAAATATGCAGATAACTTGGACATGCTATGGGATATTAGGTGATGACCTCCATGACATTTTTGCATTCACAAATGGTAAAATGTTTACTTTTCTGGTTCAAAATTTACAAATTATATCTCCTTCCCGCCTAACAGCCACCTCCCCACCCCACCCACTCCTCTGGAAAGAAGTCATTGTTTTAGCTCACCTAAACGACCTTCAGGAAGAGCTATTGTTGTCACCCGGTGTTGGCCTCTGCATTTGCACCCGCGTCCATGTCCACCTTTTGGGTGTTATAGGCTATTTAAACACCCATATCTCTTTAACCCATTGATAGCCTAAGTTGATACGTTCACTTATGCTAGATAATGGTCTTACCTTTTACACCCTTGCTCCTCAGTGATCTTGAGGTCTAAGTCATGGAATTGGAAATTTCATGTTAAAATATGGGATGTTCTTTAAGGTTTTAGCTCACCTGTCAAGGTGAGCTTATAGTATAGCCTTGGTCCGTAGTCCGTCGTCGTCTTCCACACTTTAAACATAATACCTCCTAAACCATCTGCCTAATCTTCATCAAATTTTATGTGTAGCATTGTTGGGGTGGGGGATTGACTGCATAAGGTTAAAGGACAGATCAGATTGGAACTCTGGTTGCCATGGCAACATAAAGCTCCCATAGACTTATAAGGAGAAAAACTTAAAAAATCTTCTTCTCTGAAACCATGAGGCCCAGAGCTTATATATTTAGTAGGTAGCAATGTTTGGTGGCCCCCTACATCACATCTGCCAACCCATCCCCTGGGGTCCAAACTGGCCCCACCCTAGGGGTCCATTCGTTTATATAGGGCTATATAGCTAAAGAACCTTCAAAAATTTCCCACTCTGAAACCATGAGGTCCAGAGCTTACATATTTAGTACGTAGCAATGGTTAGTGGTCACGTACATAAATCCTGCCAACCATGCCTCTGGGGTCCAAACTGGCCACCCCCAGGGGTCATTAGCTCCCATAGACTTATAATGATAAAAAATCTTCTTCTCTGAAACCGCGAGGCCCAGAGCTGATATATTTAGTATGTAGCATTGTTTAGTGGTCCCCTACATAAACCCTGCCAACCATGCCCCTGGGGTCCAAACTGACCCCATTCCAGGGGGGTAATTTGTTTATATAGGGCTATATAGCTAAAGAACCTTCAAAAATTTTCCTCGCTGAAACTATGAGGCCCAGAGCTTACAGTATGTAGCAATGGTTTCAGTTCGGTTCAGTTCAATTCTCCCATCAAGGTTTGCCATGTGGCTCAACGGTTAGCAACGGTTAATGGTCACGTACATAAATCCTGCCAACCATGCCCCTAGGGTCCAAATTGGCCACGTCCCAGGGGCATTAGCTCCCATTGTCTTATGAAGAGAAAAACTTTGAAAAAATCTTCTCTGAAACCATGAGGCCCAGAGCTTAAACATTTAGTATGTAGCAATGTTTAGTGGTCCCCTGCATAAATCCTGCCAATTATGCCCAGGGAGTCCAAACTGGCCCCACCCCAGGGGTCATTTGTTAATATAGGGCTATATAGCTGAGAACCTTCAAAATATTTTCTCTGAAACCATGAGGCCCAGAGCTCACGTATTTAGTATGTAGCAATGGTTAGCAATGGTTAGAGGTCACGTACATAAATCCTGCCAACCATGCCCCTGGGATCCAAATTGCCCCCACCCCCACCCCCGGATCAATCATTGGCTCCCATAGACTTAGAAGGTTGCATTCCACCATTAATTTTCCATAGACGACAATGTTAACATCTGGTCATTTTATTACAAAACTGTACATACAAAGTTTTCCAAACCTGTCTTGCTTTAAAGTGTCATCCTAGCCTATCAATTTGAAATGAAAACATCCACTGCCTTCCCATCTCAGTGAGCCGCTAAGCTAGGCTGAGTATGGCAACCATCGATTCGTACACCAAAAAAGAGCATACTTTTTTCCTAGGGGATCAGTAACCAAAATCAACCCCATCTCCTTCTGGTAAAATATTTCTCAATTAAATATGCCTTTTTGTAACTATCATTTGTTGGTCTTTTTTATACTGCAAGAAATCTAACATGCATGATTGACAGATGACGTCATCTCTCTTACAATGTAGACATAATGCTCTCCCCGAAATAGGCGGGGCAAGTCCTCATGAATATTTAGTGGAAAGTACCCTAAACCAAACTAACTTTTTGCAATATGGCATAAACTGAACAGTTTGAATGTTAGTTTGATACATTTTCATTGTGATCTCCAAGTTTCAAATGAATCCGTAAAGAAATGTACCATTTAGGACAGTTTCACTATGTCGACTGAGGTTTCTGTAGCGAAATGACTGAAACTGATGATTTTAAGGATTAATGAAAATTAATAATGATTTTGTTGCTATTCTTTTATATCTATGGAAACATTTATCTTTTCATAAGAGCCTTAATACTTCTCTTAATAATAAACACAAGAAAATGTGGTTGAATCTGTTATACATAAGCATTTATTGGCAATTGTCTATATATACCCCCTCAATTTGGTTAAAATTGTGGTATTTTGAGGCTGTTTAAGACATAAATGCAGTAAAACTGGTTTAATAGTCCAAATCTGCACACCAAAAGAAGCAGAGAAACAAGGTTGATATGAATTTAAGGTAAATGTTTGGTTAAAATTATATTTTTCCTCAAAAAATACTTATTTACATGCAAAAGTCTCCGAAAAGAGACGCTTTCTGTATTTCGCAGAATCGCATATATCATGCTTTTATGGGCTTTTAAATGTTTCCAGGTGTTCCAGATGCTTTTTTCTCTAACCGCGTAATGTGAAATTGGACTAATGTGAAATAATTTACCATCAAAACTTATATTACAATAATATAGTAGCATTCCAACCCCCCCCCCCCCCCCCCCCCCACCCACCCACCACTGGATTCTACATGGAGAAAAATGTTGTTTTCATTTTTGCAGATGATCCTAGGCCTAAAGCATCAAATCATCAATTACAACAACAATCTCACTATGGATAGCAAACAGAAGAATGTACTTTTAATGGTCAAAGGGACACATATCTCTAGATATGCATCTAAAGCGAAACCGAAAGTAAGAAACAAGGCCAAGGTCAATCTGACTTAATGCGCTTTAGGTTGCATTCCACCATTAATTTTCCATAGACGACAATGTTAACATCTGGTCATTTTATTACAAAACTGTACATACAAAGTTTTCCAAACCTGTCTTGCTTTAAAGTGTCATCCTAGCCTATCAATTTGAAATGAAAACATCCACTGCCTTCCCATCTCAGTGAGCCGCTAAGCTAGGCTGAGTATGGCAACCATCGATTCGTACACCAAAAAAGAGCATACTTTTTTCCTAGGGGATCAGTAACCAAAATCAACCCCATCTCCTTCTGGTAAAATATTTCTCAATTAAATATGCCTTTTTGTAACTATCATTTGTTGGTCTTTTTTTATACTGCAAGAAATCTAACATGCATGATTGACAGATGACGTCATCTCTCTTACAATGTAGACCTAATGCTCTCCCCGAAATAGGCGGGGCAAGTCCTCATGAATATTTAGTGGAATGTACCCTAAACCAAACTAACTTTTTGCAATATGGCATAAACTGAACAGTTTGAATGTTAGTTTGATACATTTTCATTGTGATCTCCAAGTTTCAAATGAATCCGTAAAGAAATGTACCATTTAGGACAGTTTCACTATGTCGACTGAGGTTTCTGTAGCGAAATGACTGAAACTGATGATTTTAAGGATTAAGGAAAATTAATAATGATTTTGTTGCTATTCTTTTATATCTCTGGAAATATTTATCTTTTCATAGGAGCCTTAATACTTCTCTTAATAATAAACACAAGAAAATGTGGTTGAATCTGTTATACATAAGCATTTATTGGCAATTTTCTATATATATACCCCCTCAATTTGGTTAAAATTGTGGTATTTTGAGGCTGTTTAAGACATAAATGCAGTAAAACTGGTTTAATAGTCCAAATCTGCACACCAAAAGAAGCAGAGAAACAAGGTTGATATGAATTTAAGGTAAATGTTTGGTTAAAATTATATTTTTCCTCAAAAAATACTTATTTACATGCAAAAGTCTCCGAAAAGAGACGCTTTCTGTATTTCGCAGAATCGCATATATCATGCTTTTATGGGCTTTTAAATGTTTCCAGGTGTTCCAGATGCTTTTTCTCTAACCGCGTAATGTAAAATTGGACTAATGTGAAATAATTTACCATCAAAACTTATAGTACAATAATATAGTAGCATTCCAACCCCCCCCCCCCCCCCCCCCCCCACCCACCACTGGATTCTACATGGAGAAAAATGTTGTTTTCATTTTTGCAGATGATCCTAGGCCTAAAGCATCAAATCATCAATTACAACAACAATCTCACTATGGATAGCAAACAGAAGAATGTACTTTTAATGGTCAAAGGGACACATATCTCTAGATATGCATCTAAAGCGAAACCGAAAGTAAGAAACAAGGCCAAGGTCAATCTGACTTAATGCGCTTTAGGTTGCATTCCACCATTAATTTTCCATAGACGACAATGTTAACATCTGGTCATTTTATTACAAAACTGTACATACAAAGTTTTCCAAACCTGTCTTGCTTTAAAGTGTCACCCTAGCCTATCAATTTGAAATGAAAACATCCACTGCCTTCCCATCTCAGTGAGCCGCTAAGCTAGGCTGAGTATGGCAACCATCGATTCGTACACCAAAAAAGAGCATACTTTTTTCCTAGGGGATCAGTAACCAAAATCAACCCCATCTCCTTCTGGTAAAATATTTCTCAATTAAATATGCCTTTTTGTAACTATCATTTGTTGGTCTTTTTTTATACTGCAAGAAATCTAACATGCATGATTGACAGATGACGTCATCTCTCTTACAATGTAGACCTAATGCTCTCCCCGAAATAGGCGGGGCAAGTCCTCATGAATATTTAGTGGAACGTACCCAGAATGGGAAAACCTTTAAAAAAATCTTCTTCTCTGAAGAGCTTATGTATTTCTTTAGAATGTAGCAATATTTAGTGTCCCCCTTCATAACTCCTGCCAGTCAAGCCCCTGGGGCCCAAACTGGCCCCTCCCCAGGGGGTCATTTGTTTATGTAGAGCTATATTGCTAAAGAACCTTCAAAAATCTTCTTCTCTGAGACGATGAGGCCCAGACCTTACATATTTAGTATTTAGCAATGTTTAGTTGTCACGTACATAAATCCTGCCAACTATGCCCCTGGGGCCCAAATCGGCCACACCCCAGGGGTCATTAGCTCCCATAGACTTATAATGGGAAAATCTTAAAAAATCATCTTCCCTGAAACCATTAGCCAAGAGCTTACATATTTAGTACTTAGCAATGTTTAGTGGTCCCGTTCATAAATCCTGCTGAGGAGATTTACAAAAACTATTCATAAGTATGTTGCACTGTTTGTGTTATTATGCATGTAGTATTCTGCTCTTTGTGCCTTTGTTTCGGGCTTCTCTTGCCTTCAGAGATCAATATTGTTAACTGAAGCATGTTTATGCTTAACAAAGTCATCAGTATGATATATTTCTTGTTGCAGTTCAGTTACTGACCTTCAAAAAATCACTTCAGATTTTAAGGCGGAATAAAGTGGGTGGGGTAATTTGTATCATTTTTTAGACCTAGATGGCTTTACATTCAATAAGAAAATATGCCAAATTCAATCTTAAGCTTCTTGATTCAATTCTGGCAGAGGCAGAATAGGTTTTTAGAAATAAAACTCACAGCAATAATGTTATGTCATATAAAACATTACAAATAATAGGTATATTTAAGGCGCAAATAGGCGCTTGTAAAAATGCAGAAAAAAATATATTTTGCATTATCCGATTTCATCCTACTTTTGATATGTCATATGTGAATGTTAGTTCTCAACAAAAATGCAAAAAAAGCTTTTGTTGCAATTTGTTTTGGGTTTAGGGAAAAAATCGCCAGTTTGCCTGGACTATTGACCAAATCAGAGACATGAGCATTTCAGGCATAATACCCTTTCAAATTACAAACTGTTTTTGAAATTACAAATGGCTTTCTCGTAGGTTTTCTTTTTTAACTCGTTTCCTTGCAAGAAAAGTCGGAAACACTCCGAAATAGCCAAACGATTCAACCAAGGGCGCCGCCATTTTAAAACGTTACCAACTGAAGTTTGTACTTACCCTAACGTTACGTCATAAATAACGCCATACACGCGGCGCTTGCTTTGATCGTCTCATGACAAATTTTGTTCTTCCGTCTGAATTACAATTTAGAAAATGCAAAAATGCCGATTTCTTACGGAAAAAAATGGAAAAACTTAGTCGGAAGAGAATGCCGCGTATGGATACAACGTCAACAGGTTTTATCAATGTATGAACGGCTCTCTGCAGATGCTGTCAGCCAATCATTTGTTCGGAACTTGTGCCGAAGAGATGCTGTTCGAATTATTCTATAAAACATTCCTCGAAAAAAAAAAGAATAAAAAATAAATAAATGTCTACAATTGATGACTTTTGTTCCGGTACAATCACTGTATTGTATGTATTGTGGCCTCAAAGATATTATAGCCTGTTTTAACGATACGGTGATGTTTCTCTTCACTTCGCCGGCGCACGAGTTTTTCTTTTCACGTGACAAAATTCTTGTTGGTCTTCTCTTCTTCCAGAAAGATGAAAATGTCACCGATGTAATTGTAGACATCGAAGAGGCTGAGCCAGAACCTGCACCACCCAAACTGAAGAAGAAAGATATACTAAAGGGCGTAGATTTCTCTAAAGTTGATGAACATGCAAAAAAGGTACATCCTTTCCTGATTTTGGTTTAGATATCTTTTATCTCAAAAATCAAACATTTTTCATTCGTGGCAGTAGCAATATACTTTTTATATATACAGAAACATAATAGGATTAGAACGGAAGCAATGGCTTATATAGCTCCTCTCCTGAACATGTCAAGTGACAAATATTAATGGCAGAAATCGATGTTCAACAGTACATATCCATTGAGTATACGTCTAAACACAAAAATGAGATACGCAAAGATCCTTTTCTGACTTTAAGGTGACTGGGTATACCTTCAGGGACGCAACTCTGCCATCCTATATACAAGGGATCGTCTCTTAAGGAAAAGATTTAGTCCCTTAGAAACAAATGGGCCGCGACACGAGAAAACCAACAATGTGGTTGTGCGCCCAGCGCAGACTCAGATCAGCCTGGGCATACGCCCAGTCTGATCAGAGTCTTCGCTGTCCGCATGAAGACCCTAAGCTGAGACCCTAAGCTATTCTTCAAGCACTTCGTGAAGAGTCTGATCAGAAGTTGGTGGATGCCCAGGCTGATCTGAGTCTGCGCTGGGCGCACAACCACATTGTTGGTTTTGTCGTTTCGCGGCTCAAATGTTCTTTTCTTTTGTAAGAGCAGACCCATTTTGGAAGAGCTTAGCTGTCCGTGGAAACAAAGAAAAAATCACAAAAGTAGTTTCCGTTTTCAAAAAGGGGAGAAAATATGGAGATATACCCATTTACGTTTAATACATTAATTAGAAATCATAAGTAGCCGCGGTATACGAGACTCGAATCCGATGTGCCTATAATTCGACTGTGCTGAGACCTTCCCGGTTGAAAATCAATATTATTTTTGTGAGTCTGGAAGAATGCCCAAAGCAAAGCTGACTACTGGTCAGGGTGCTATTTCTTTACATGCTACATGCACACGTATGGCCTAAATGAGCACACAATGTTGAATCAATATTGAATAAACGTTGATTTAACGTCATGACGTTGAATCAACGTTGATACAGTGTTGATTCAACATTGTGTGCTTTCTGGGTAACTTTTTGGGGTACAATATATAAATGCTTCCTGAATCATTAGCGAATCATTTTTTTTTTTTAAGGTCAGCCTACATGTTATGTATTTTTCTAGACTGTCTCATACTAATTTCTTCATACATGTAGAAACGAAATGCTGCCGCAGTGTTCCTCCTCAGTGTCGCTTCGTTCAGGCAATTCGAATGGAAGATCTTAATAATATTTTTGCATGGAGTTGTAAGGCAAATGTCCTTGAATTATTCTCAAAAAATTATGTTGTCGCTGATTTTATTTTTTCTTTATTTATTTTTTCTTGAAGGCACACGCAGATCTCCGTAAGAACCTTCCAGATCTTGTCTACTACCTAAGCACGACCTCCAAGGACCCGTTGTACCAGGTTCGCTCGTTCTTTGTATGGATCGCAAACAATATCAGGTACAATAATTCCAGAAACATTTCTTTCTGAATGGGTTGGAATCGTGGCTAGCGTTCAAAATATTCTAATAACAGGGATACCTTAGCTTTAAGCATTGAAATTTCAAGATCATTTTTTTACCTTATGCGTATAACAATCATGAAATTTTAAGCTTTTGAACCCTTGTAGGGTGTACTCAATCGATTAAACACAAAACTTATTCTAATGAAAACTTATCAAATGCTAGTTTATATGACACAAAATTACTGCCCTTACAGATAAGGTGTCCTTAACTTTAAGGAATGGGTGTAGTCTTGAGCCCAGACCAATTAAGTAACATGTACATGGACTCGAACACAAACTTCCATTCATGTGAGGAGAGTCCCTGTAGCTCAGTAGGTCAAGCGCTTGTCTGCTGATCTAGCGGTCCTGGGTTTGAATCCAGCTAGAGGCCAACGGAATTCCATTGTGCACAGGCTTTTATTATCACCCACCCGTTATCCTGATGCGACTGAAGTACTTTAAAAAGAACGTTAAATCGTCTTCCATCCATCCATCCATCCATCCATCCACCCATTTGTCCGTTCGTCCGTCCATCAATCCAACCATCCATCCATTTGATACAAGAGAATTAACAAGGAATGATAATTATTTCCATTGCAAGACCTATAAACCCTAACCCCTTTTTGTCATTATAAGCACATCAAAACTAACCCCACTTTGTTCAATTATAACACTCATTGAAACTTAAGACACAGCACAAGACATGCAAATGCTGACTTTCCGTAAATGAAAATGTTTGGAGAAACTGTCTTCAGCTTCCGACAAGTTCGCATATTCTTAATTTTACCATTCGTAATTTGCAATATGATTTGCTTAAAGTATAACGATAAGATTGTAAGTTGTTGCAAAAATTCGCGCTTCACTGAATTTAAACTCCCATCACAATCTTTACTACCTGCTGAACGTCGTGAGGTAAAATTTCAATTCTTTGATAAATAGAAAAGACGGGAGTTTCAACTGTGTACACGTGACTGATCTCAGACAAGCTCATCTTAAGGGCATGTTATCCCCCTCACACACACGCACACACACACATGCAGACACACACACACACAAGCAGATATGTTGTATCAGTGTTTTTAACGAGATGAAAATATTATTACTTTTAGAATTTCAAAATATTTTCACAGTAATGAGCATATATTATTTATATCATATTATACCTAAACATCTGAAAAATCATACATGCCAAAGTTCAGTTTATCGAACAGATAGACAAGGTGTATCACCCGCCAAAACAAATACAAATGAAAAGAGCAAATTTGCATAATAATAGATACACCTAACTCGGCAAACAAACTATCATAAGAAAACAAACTTGTTACTCTTTGATCAATAGCATCGTAAAACCTGTCTTACGGTGCATGGATACATCTTCCTGTTTTCCGCCATTTTTACCGAGGGAGACCACTTTTATGACTTCCTGTTTACTTCATTGTGAAAAGAAACGCTTCCAAAACGGGATCAGTTCTTAAAAGAAAAGAAAATGCTCATATAAAAGGAAAGAATTTGCTCCAACTATAGGAGCAAATTCTTTCATGTAAGGAATGACCCTGTCTACAAGGGAGGCAAAAATGATCCGCGACACGATAAAACCAACAAAATGGTTGTGCGCCAAGCACAGACTCAGAACAGCCTGGGCATCCGCCCAGCCTGAGCAGACTCTTCGCTAAGCGCTTGAAGCGTAGCTAAGGGTCTAAGCTAGCTAAATGCGGACAGTGAAGACTCTAATCAGACTGAGTGGATGTCAAGGCTGATCTGAGTCTGCGCTGGACGCACAATCACTTAGTTGGTTTTGTCGTTTCGCGGCTCAGTTAGTGTCTTTGAAACTGTACCCTCTCATCATAAGGCATCGACAACTCCATAATGCTTAAATAAAGCAGGTGCTGCTGAACGCACATTTTGGCCAGAGCATGCTCAGGCCATTTTTTAACCTGATTTATTCATTATGAATCGTCCGCAAGTTTCTACGCCACCTGGAGCAATCTGTGAATTCTGTTGGATATTTGCGGCCAGCATAGAAAATAAGGGTGCTGATCGAAAATGTAAAAATGACCGCACTGTTTTACTTCCTATTTCAATAAAAGTTGTATCAGTGAAATGCTGAATAATTGTAGTTTTCGGAATGAACAGGGAAAATTATCATTTTATGAAAAAAGAGACATATGCGGGTAAAAACTTTGTTCAACGCAGTAAAAAAGTCATGATTTACTATATATTCTATACATTTTGAGGGTAGTCAACTTAAACTAAAAACTGACCGCGGTATTTCTTGTGCAGTCTTTTTAAAAATTATATCAGGCTGTTCGCAAATTAATGCGGTTTTCGAAATGAACACGGAAAAATGGATTTGAATATAAGGAAAAATAAAATAAGAAGGAAAAGATGACTTGGCCATATATCGTAGTGTATTTCATTACCTGCTCGATTCGCGAATATCGATTATCTATTATTAAACAGTGGCGTGGAAAGTTATCCATGATGTGGCTGATCTGTACAGATTTTATGAAACAGCGAACATGCAGTTTACATCTATCTGCCTCAGGCTGTTGTTGAACTTGAGATTGATAGTAAATACTTAGATTCACAAACTTCAATTTTGTTCTTAGAAGATATTTTTTTCTATTTTTGTTGCAGATACGACACCGAGGGTTATTTTGGCAGAGCTGAGAAATCACCATGTGACTATCAGTCGGTGATGCTGACCGGTAGATCCGTATGTGAGGGTTATGCTAATGTCATGATGGAGATGTGCAAGTAAGTCGCTTCATCGGGGTGGTTGGGTGGTGCAATGGTGGTATTTGTAACTTCCAGTGCCGGGGCGTCCTACTGATTTGGATGTTGATAGGGGAAGGGCCAACTGTGTTTGCAGTAGGAGCGGGTGGGGGTTGTTTGGACATTTTTTCTCTCGTCTATCATTTTCCTCTTTCTCCCTCTCTGGGAGATGGCCCGATATAGACTGAAAAACTGTCTAAAAGAGCCGTTAAACCCCAAAACAATCAATCAATCAATTCGCTTCATCTACTTACTTTTCGTTTGTTATGGATTTTATTGCCTGTCAATAATATTTCACCAACGCAAATGTTCGTTATGGGCCTCATTGCTCTATCGGTGAAAATGTTATTGTGAGGTTCCGCCGATAGGTTTGGTTTTGAAAAACATTCTGGGTAATTTTAGGTGGCAATTAACATTTGCTACTTTCGATATCTTGAACTTAAACAAAATGGTAGAAACACAATTTACAAACGTAGGACCTCATTCCTTGTTCCGCTTTTGTTATACCCCCGGCATATATGCCGGGGGGTATATAGCGTTCGTCCGATTCAGTTCGTCCGTTCGTCTGTCTGTCCGTCCGCCTGTCCGTCCGCGAGTTAACATTTGCGTTAAAGTTATGCGTCAAAGTTTTTTTAGATCTTATATTATCCAAACCGTATGTTAGAGTGGGTTTATATTTGGCATGATGATAGATAATGGTCCAAACTTTTATTCTATATTACCCCAACCAATGTATGTGACCTACAGGTCAAGGTCATGGACTTGAACTTTTTATGTTAAAGTTTTGCGTTAAAGTTTTTAATATCTCTATATAGTTGAAACTCTTTGTTGAGTTGGGTTGCTGTTTGGCATGATGATAGATGATGGTCCAAAGTTTTATTCAGTACCATCTCCATCCATGCCTGTGACCTAGAGGTCAAGGTCACAGACTTGGACTTTTCATGTTAAAGTTTTATGTTAAAGTTTTTAAGATCCTATATCATCCAAACACTTTTTTTCAGTTTGGATAATAACTCCAAAGTTTTATTTTGTACCATCTCACACATGCCTGTGAGCTAGGGGTCAAGGTCATGGACATATACATGTACATTTTCAGCTATTTTTGTGTTAAAGGTTTTATGATCACATATAATCCAAATCCTTTGTTTGGTTTGGTTTATAATTGGTATGATGATAGGTGCTGGTCTAAAAATTTATTCTATATTTTCCCAACACATCCCTTGACTGAAGGTCAAGGTCACAGACTTATGCTTTTCCATGTTAAGGTTTTGTGTTAAATTCATATTCTTTGCTTATTTTCCCCATCTTTTTGAACAGGATCTTTTGATATGTGACTGTTTACCTCAAGGTTGTAACGGTTTATATCATCTGGATGCTGCTGCTGACATAAGGTCAAGGTCACATAATTAAACAGCTGCATCAATGTACTGTTTTCATATATTTCAGAAAACATCTGTGGAATCTTTTGATATGTTACTCTGTTTACTTCTAGCTTGCAGCAGATTAGTTGTGCTGCTGCTGTCCAAAGACAAGGGCATTGACTTTAAAATTTGTGTTAGTGTTTAAAGTTTAGTATCATTAGGCGGTGGCGCTGGCGGGGGGTATACGTGAGCACCTGCTCACTTGCTCTAGTTTATACTGAATCGCTCGACTGGGACCAGAAAAGGAAATTGTATTTTTGGAGCAGCTTGTCATTAAAACACACACGCACGCACGCACGCACGCACGCACGCACAACAACAAAAAAAAAAACAAGCTCTTCCTACTCGTTGCAAGTTAAATGTCTCTAAAATCTTCACCTCAATGTGGGTTGAACTGCTTTTGAGAATAATTTGTGTTTAGACGTTTTTACCAGTTGTAAAAGCGTCTAATCGCAAAGCTTTATAAAAAGCGGTTCAACACTCAAGCTGGTGATAAAATGCAAGTTGACTTGCATATTTTGAGGTAAGTAACTGGCAAAAAAGGAAGAACATACGTTTGAAAATGCATTAATTGCTCAATTATTTACAGATGTCCTTTTCTGGTTCCCCGTCGAGCGATTACAGGTCAAAAAAGCGGGACATCGAACGGGTCCCATCTCTGTACATTGTTTTTTTACCACTTTATTCAAGCTTAAAACAGCAAAAGTATGACATTTAAGTTGCCAGCTAAAATGACACAAATCAATTTTTAAAACCATTTTATGTGAAGCTCAATGACATTTTGATGCAACCGTAGAGAGACGTTGACAGCGATATCTCAGAATGAAATACTTCATGAATTTTACCACAAACGAGCAGTGGGGCTTTTTAGCAAGGTGGCAAAAACAATGTCTCGCGAGGAATCAATCCGGCGGGACCTTTTGTAAGCATAACTTGGTTTTCTCACTTGTGCGCTTACCAAGGGTAGAACCATAGCAGTGAGCGACCAAGTATATGAGCGTCAGCTGACACCAGCCACGCCCCCTAGCACCGGCTTAAGCGGAACTCTATTTTCAAAATTACTGAAATGAACTCAATGATCCCAAAAGACCAGAAAATATAATCTGCACTATGATGATGTATGGAGAGACCTTTTACGGCTCCCACATGGCACATACACCAGCTGCAGCGAAAGCCGAAATTTTGTATTTATATGCTTTGCATACATGCGAGTCGAATAGCATTGTTATATTTTTGCAATCCATTTGAAGAAGATTGAAAAAATAACTTCTAGGTTGAACGGCATATTTACCTGGTGTGAATACAGCTGTCTTGCATTTCTGTTACATTCTGGTATAATGAGCCGTGACACAACAAAAGAAACAAAGTGGCATGTGCGCCCAGTGAAGACTCAGATCAGCCTGGGCATCCGCTCAGACCGAGCAGAGTCTTCGCTGTCGGCATGTAGGTAGCTTAGATCCTTCGCTACCCCTTAAGCGCATGGATTAGACTCTGATCAGGCTGGGCGGATGCCCAGGCTAATGTGAGTCTTCGCTGGATACACATGCCACTTTGTTTGTTTGGTCGTGTCGGGGCTCAAATTAATATTGCCTCCTCATCATACAAGTTTCGGGTATACTTCATAGTTTTCCTTTTCTTCTATGCAGCAAGTGTTGCAATTACGGTGTAGGTAGAGGTTTTTCTTTCTGCATCTCGCAAAGCCTGTTATTGGCATGTCTGTTTGTCCCTCATAATATCTCACATAGCTTCATATACATGTATTTAGAAACAAAGGCTGGTTTAGAGAAAATGTATTGCTCGAGGGTTTCAGGCGACTGTTTGCCAACGGTTGTTGGTTGGTTGGTTGTTTTGGGTTTAACGGCCCTTTGAGAAAGCTTTCAGTCCATATCGTCTCCGAGATAGGGGGGAGAAAGAAAAGAGAAATGATAGACGAGACAAAAATTACCCAAACGACCCTCACCAGCATCTACTGCAAGCACAGTGGACCCTTGCCCTACTTTTATCCAAACAAATAGGACGTCTAGGCACCGTAAGTAATAACCAGCACCATCGCCCGATCACCGCCCTCTTGCCAACGATACGAGTTCGTACAGCCATCCCAACTTCTAGTGTCTTGTTCTAAGTTTTCTAAGTCTTAACCATATGCTTACTAGACTTATTAAAAAATAAAAAAATGAGCAAATTCGTGCTTCAATGCCCATATAAAGGACATTGGCAAACAGTGTATAAACAAATTAGATGCCACAAATGTGGCGTCTGATTTGGTTTTACACGTTTTGCCCTTACCATTGGATTGTTTTCTAACATAAGACAGCAAAAATATAGTAAAGCCTGACGCCCCTAAAATTTGAAATAGACCAGGTAGACGTGTCCACTTGTCATCAATGCCTTAATCTTGTAATTTCAGACGTGCTGGAATTCCAGTGAAAAAGATCAGCGGTTTCTCAAAGGGTTACAGTTACTCTCCTGAAAATCCTTTCACTTCAAACAAGAAAACAAATCACGCTTGGAATGCTGTCTACCTGCGAGGAAGCTGGTTCCTTCTGGATGGCACTTGGGGAGCCGGGCACCTGCAAGACAAGGAATACAAGGCTGAATTTAAAGAATTTTACTTCTTGACTGACCCGGAACAATTTGTCTACTCCCACTTTCCTTACGAGGATGGCAAACTTGAAGAATGTTTGAAATGGCAACTGCTTGAACAACCCTTGTCGCTAGAAAAATTCAACAGGCTACTAAATGTTGAACCGGCAGCGTTTGAGATTGGTCTCCTACCTCTGTCGCATAAAGATTGCATTGTAAGGTTCAATGATGAGCTTGAGCTAACTTTCAAGGAAGATGTTCCGAAGGACAATACGTTTTCGATGAAACTTTACAGGAAAGAGGAAAACACACTGTTTGAGGAGCCCTATTACTGCTATGGTTATGCCTCAGAAGACGCCATCAGGATCAAAGTGAAGCCTCAGAAAGGTGGAACCTATAAGCTTAAAATATTTGGACAAAAAAGATCAGAAGAGAACATGGAAACCTGTCCAATGTTGTTCCAGTACATACTAAATTGTACAGTGCCAGCAGGTATACCAGAACTGAGGAAAAATCCATACCCTAGGGCGTTTAGTCAGGCGCTTATAGACAGCTGTGAGGTGTTACAACCAATTGGCAAGCCCGTGCTTCCTAATACTGTAGTTCAGATGCGCTTCAAGTCTCCAGTGTTGTCAAGAATGATGGTTCAAAAACAGATGTTGGAGAAAGATGGCGATATATTTGAAGGCACCATAACAACACCGGACAGCGGATGTGTTTTCACAGTATTTGGGTCAAGGTCAGAGAGCGGATCGCTAGACGGACAGTATAAATTTTGCGTTGCTTAAAATGTTTTTTGAGATAAAACATTTTGATCAAGTTAGGCACTTTCTAAAAGAAATGACAAAACTCTATTTTTCTACATTTTCAATACGTGAAAACAGGCCGGAATAATAATGTAATATGTAGTACTACAGAACTGAAAGTATGTTTTCAACAAGTTATTGAATGTGACAGTAGTATCTTTGTAAACTATTATGAGCGTTTAATTGAGATAGCGACCCCCAAAGAAATCAGCTGTGTCTAGGAGACCTTTATTGTTTTCAATACCATCCAAAAGCTAATTGCTGTGTAATTATCATTATGCAAAAACCAGCAAACGTAAAGCTGCGCCGTTTTCTTCTGCTAATAACATTAAACTTAAAACCGTTCAAAAGGCTTTGCAGCAAATGTGATGGAAGGTGGGAGGCCTTACGTTTTAACTTTTATCATAATGCGTTATAAGTCTCAAATGTAAAGTGCAGATGTGGCGATCCATCTGAAAACACGAAGCTAACGGACGTGTTATAGCCTTTTGGCCACAGTCAGACATTTTTTCGCAAGATGGACAAAACAAATTCTAGGATGCCTATAATGATTCGAGAGAAATAAGCTGACAAAACTTTTACTATTTTTGTCGTTTTGGGACTAATAAATCTGTTCTTTGTCTGTGATGAAAATATTTAGATAGTCTTACAATTGACGGTTTAATGCCGATTAATTTATTGCCATATTTGTTGTTGGGTTTTCTTAGTCTGGCCCATGTTCCTACTTCTGAATGTATTCTGTGCTCTTGAAGGAACTTTTTAAGATTTTAATTTTACCTCACTGCAGCTGGTGTGTGCCGTGTGGCGGCCGTACAACGTCTCTCCGTATATCATCCATGGTACAAATTATACATTCTTTACATCCTTTGAGATCAGCGGATAGATTCTGAGAAATCAAAAACTTGAGATTGATTTAGACTATTATTCTAGATCATCGTCTTATATATTATTTGGATCCTTTTGAAACTAATCAGTCTTTGAATCGACTGCCCAATTAAGATTAAGAAATTACAGTATGTTTTTTTCTGGTTTCGTCACCTGATATTGTCAGGGTCACTGACGAGGCTTTATTAGCCGAAACTACGTAGTCTGGCCCATGTTCCTACTTCTGAATGTATTCTCTGCTCTTAAAGGAACTTTTTAAGATTTTAATTTGTTCTTTTAAATGATTTCTTTTTAAAAATTAGAGCTAAGCAGTATCTTTTTATTGTTCCATATCACTGCCTTAACTGATTTTATATTATCAGTGAGATAATTTACGGAGATGTTTGAAGACCCTGACAAGGCTGTGTCATTCAAACATTGAGACTATATTATATATTTAGCGCCAAGCAATATGCTTTGTTGAACATAGCCTACACAATATGAATAGAAGGGAGTAAAATAAAGTAAATATTGTCGTAGTTTCTATGTAGGTAGTGTTATTCAAGTACTTAGTATTTGTTTGCTTTAGTTTGGTATCAGACCAATCTTTTTTAAATGACTCTGTGTGACAATTCTTAATTACATTCACAAGGATATTAGTCACAACATTGTTTCAATAACAAATACCAAGGCAGAGTAAGCCAACATTAAAAAAATAAATCTGAGGAAATATAAAATGTATGAGGACACCGCCATATTTCATCCGCCATTTTACAAAGGGTAAGTAATTATTGTGGCTTCCTGTTTGCTTCCCTTTATGACGTAGTGCTTCTTAAATGGGGTCTACTCTGTGCTGGAGGCGGAAATTTTCCAACCTTATATAGGATATCATCGTACATTGCCTTTCATTATCACCCTCATATCGTCCTGATATGACTAAAATACAGTTAAAAGGGACTTAAAATCGCAGGTCATCCATCCACCCATTGTCATTTTCTCCTTGGCATTTTAATAGATTCATGTTTTTTTCTGAATCAGATGTTTATAAAAATATCAAAAATCTTCCCACCCTAACACCCCAAGCTCTGTTTGACACACGCACTATAGCGAACTAGTATTTATTTATTCTATGTCTCTAGTGCTTTCATGTTTGCATACCCATAAGTACACATAGTAAATTATCACGAACTTTAGGTGGGTACTAAAATATGTGTCACGGAATAGAGGACCTCAGAGCACTGAACTACATATTTAAACTGCGCATCTGCGAAAAGAGACAAACTGAACAGGTTTTTCACTTTCTATATTTCCACGTCTTTTACATATTTAGACTCTCGACGACTATTCATTATCAGGGAAGTTCACAGATGCGCTGGCTGTTCAGAGTATTGGTTGTGTGTACATGCTTTAACGACACATTTGCTGCGATAATGGATAAGTTTCCTATAATCTTATCAATAATATAAATCCAGGAAGGGTTAGAAATATTTTGACATTCGAAGAATGTAAATATGATCGCAAATACCAAGCAAGGGTAAGAAATATTATATTATTTTTTTTTTTTCTTTCTGCGGATGGCCATGCAATTTAAATGTTAAATATGAAATTTCAAATGCCTGTAAATTATCCAACGAGTTCGCAGTCTTACAATGTATGCGAATTGCAGTGAAAATGTCTAGTAGATTATTGATATATAAGTACTCTGGTCGGGATCCGCATGCGACGATGTGCTTATATGAAGTTTTCTGCCGAAAAAGAAAATTTTAATAAATTCGCATAATACAAATATTAAGGAAAAGTTGCGTTAATTTATCGGTATAAGCAAAATTCCTGTTAAAATTCCACTAGCCTGAACAATGTAATTATCATTTTATTAAGGTTGTAATATATAGTAAATGCAAAAAAATCTGCATAAAACCATAAAAACTAACGTATCTCCCTGAAAGTTGGCAGACTTCTTATTTTTGTTGTTCTCTGCAGTTAAGAATACGAAATAGAGGTACATGCTGCTTAAAATGTGTTTTAATAAGGAAATATCAAAGTGTAGTTTTCTGCGCAGAAATCTAAAAAAATAACATTGCTACTGAAAATTTACATAGTGCTGAAGGTACGTTATTGCATTATGCAGAGTGTCCTAGCAATTATTTGTTCTAACTCTTTCTCAAAGTTTAGGGTAGACTAGATAGAAGCCGTAGCTTATTCTCAAATGCTCAACCGCGTACAAGGTGAATGTACACGGGATGCGTTCATTAAATAAAGGGTAGACAGGCATACCTATATAACACGACAACCACCTACAGCTTAACCATTTGCGCCACTACGCTCCTTCGAAAGGAGTTTCATGGAACAATGTTCAGCTTGATTCCTCTGAATGGCCCATCGGATAGGGCTACTCGATTAAATTGTGTGAATACAATCAGGTATATACATGGAAATCTGGAATACACGATACCGAAGCTTGGAAATATTTTAATTGATTAGATTTAAGATTTAACAAACTTCAGCAAATATTCCTTCCAGGATCATTTTACATGTACTGATACATTTATTTTCCGGAAAAAAAATGCATATATCTGAAAAGTAAAGAAATACCCACTGGGCGGTCAGGAATCGAACCCATGGCTACTATTACAATTTCCGAGTAGTCATTCAGAGACACATTAATGCTTTACCATTTGCGCTACTACACTCCTTAAAAAGAAGTATCATGGAACAATCTTAAGCTTGATTTCTCTGAATGACCCGTCGGATAGGACTACTCGATTAAGTTGTGTGAACACAGGTACATACATGGAAAATCTGGATCATACGATACCGACGCTTAGAAATATTTTATGAGTAGATTTAAGATTTAACAAACTCAAACTGATATTCCGGTTCATTTTACTGAAACAATTACATTCGCAAAAGTGTACAAAGTTGAGAAATAAAGAAGTAACTTCTTTGCGGTCAGGATTCGAACCCACGCCAACTCCGCCATGCAATTTAGAGACAACAACTTAACCATTTGCGCCACCTCCTCCTTAAACTTGATTTCTCTGAACGAGCCATCGTAAAGGGCTACTCGATTAAGTTGTATAAAGCTAGTATCTCACTGGGATGCGACAACTCGCGACTAGTTTGAGACAAAGATTTGCGATAAAATCCGCGACTTTGCGACATTTTTCATATTTGGGTCTCACTGAAATGGTGATTACGACAAATTTGCGAGTGTCACGCGAATGTCGCACGAATGTCGTACGATTATCTCACGAATCTTGCCCAAATTCGCCCGGAGTTCGCACACACGTCGCGCGACAGTCGCGCGACGTTCGTGAGACACTCGTGCGACGTTCGCACAATAAAATTGCGATTATTTCTCTCGTGCGACTGTGTCACGATACTCTCGCGAACATCGCACGACTGTCGTGCGAAGGTCGTGCAACAGTCGTACGATGATTTTGCGAGAAAATGAGAACCTATTGACATTCCAGCAATTTTTTAATCATCAGAAGTCAGAAAGATGGATATTGTGTTTTATCATAAAATATGGGGTGGTTCAGCCAGAACTCAGCCAGTACATTCTGGTGGGCATCCTTCCATGGGTACCGATTCTCACTCTCAATGCCCAGTTTCTTTTTCTTCCTTGTTTCACCCGTCAGAGAAACCGTGGGAGCTCCCGAGCTCTTGTCGTCGGAGGGAACAGGAGCAGGGACTGTTTCGGCTTCCTGTGGTGGTTGTATGGCCTGGTGCAGTGGCAGCCCTACCCCTCCCTCACCCTTTTCTGACCTTTGCTGGCATGATGCCCATGTTGGAACTGAATGAGTGCAAACTGTTTGCGAGAAACATAATTGTCCGAGTCACGTGGGACGAAAATACGAAGCATTCACGACACACTTTTGCGACATTGCGAGTAATTTAAGACACTCGCACGATAGTCGTAAGATAGTCGTACGAATGTCTCACGACGTTCGCGCGAAAGTTACTCAGTTTTATTTGCTCGCAATTTAGTCGCGGAAGTGTCTTATTTATGTCGCAATTTGTTCGCAAGATAGTCTTATTTATTTCGCAAATTTTTCATGTTCACGGTCATTGCGACTCGCCGGAATCTAAATTGCGATGGGTCCGCGACGTGTTCGCGACACCCGCGATGACTTTGCGACTATGTTGCGACTATATTGCGAGAAATTTTGTCGCATAAAAAAGTTTTACATGTAAAACTTTTTTGTGCGACAATGCGAACCGTTTGCGCCAGTTTGCGACTCACGCGAGGATATTGCGAATCCCCGCGAACGTTTCAAGACAGTTTTGAGACTCATCCGCGAATGCAGTTCGCAATCAGTCGCAAACTGTCGCATCCCAGTGAGATAGGGGCTTAAGAGATTTCTGACATAAGCTACGGTTCGACAACCAACGAACCTTAGCTACCTTAGCGAAACGATAGCAGACGTTAGAAGCTGTTTACTGGGGAGACATTCATATTTTGATCCTGAGAAAGTCAAATGCTTATTTACCAGCCTTTTTTCCGACACGTTAAAAAACACTTTTTTCAGTTGGGTATAAGAACTATATTAAAAGTTCCTGTTGAGCGATTGTGCATATATAACATGTATACAGCTACTGGCAAACTGACATGCTCGATATGGATGAGCATGGTCACCCGCGTAGTGTACTTACAGCCTTACAGTGTTCAGTCAGCAAGTCCTGAGTCGGTTGGTCGGTTGTTTTGGGGTTTAACGGCCCTTTGAGACTGTATTTCAGTCTCTATCGGGCCGTCCCCAAGAAAGAGGGAGAAAAAAGAGAGAAATGATAGAAAAGAGAAAAAAATGTCCAAAAAACCCAAACCGCACTTACTGCAAGCACAGTAGGCCATTGCTCTATTATAACCCAAATTAGTAAGACGCCCCGGCACTGAAAGTTGCCCCATCATCATCGCTCGACCCGACCACCCCGCACGTCTTGGGGATTCAGTATAGCGTACCTTGAAAATTCTGATCAGACTGCTCAGAACCAGAATCGGCACTGCGTTAATGCTTGTTTATGGCTTCAAATCAGTTTTTGTCGCACTGTTTTAGCAAGGTGGATGTCCGTCAGTCCGTCCATCCGTCATTCCGTCGATATTTGCGTCAACCCTGGCGTTAAAATCTTTTCAACTGATTAAAAAGCAGAAAGAAAAAACACTGCACCCATGGTTTCTCAAAGTTCATATGGATCACGATCAGACTGCAACACTTCAGAATGGTAAAATTTAGCCAGGTTAAGAGTCAGAATCTAAAAGGGCCGCCATCAGTAAATAACGTTCCCATATGCGTCAAACCTGGAGTTAAGTGCTACATGTATACAATTAATTTCTCCAAAATCACCGCGCTCAGGGATCTCAAATCATATATAACAAAACCTGTCAGCGGTACAGGATAACTCGGCTGACAGCGCCTTGCCTATCACCGGCGTCGGCGTTAGCAAACTGTTAAAGTTTTACGTTAAAGTTTTTTATAATCTCATATTCAGCACCATCTCACCCTGTGACGACCTTTTAGGTCAAGATCACGGACTAAGAATTTTTATGTTAAAGATTTCCGTTAAAGTTTTTAAGATCATATAGTTTCTAAAGTTAGTATAAAATAAACCTAGCCGTGCATAATTAGGCGCCATTCAAGTACATGTCATCTATAAGCAAAAAAAAAAAAAAAAAAAAAAATATACAACAAATGGCTAAGTCCTAATTATTGACCACTGGCTTCACCCATGAGCCTAACCAGCAGCCTAGGCAGTCTATATAAAAAAGAACGCTATATAGATAGCATGAATAGGAACTCTTCAATGCCGTTACAGAAATATAAGCAATCAAAATGGTCTAACGCAAAATTTTGACATAAGGAAAATGCCTAAGTTCTAACTATTAACCACCGACCCCAACCGTGGGTATGACCCAGGGACTTTGATAATTTACATCAAAGGTGATACTACTGAGATATCATGGATCAAAAATGGAATAGAATCTGATTCTAGGTCACAGTGAAATAAGCAATCAAAGAATATTTTACGCAAAACTTAGATGTAAAGTTGACGAATGGACGGAGGTGTGAAAAAATCTATATACCCCTGATTATGATATACTTCGTATGTCCTTGATATTTCATTTTCGGGGTTATAATAATTGGTCGTGTTTACGTGATCAGAATGAAATATGATACAAGGGTTGATGCACGCCGTGTCACCAAATGCAAAACAAAGCTTAGTTAAGCCTAAAAAAAGCAGCCGTCTTTCCACTAGCCCGACCGACCCTGCTTCAGATCCCCGACTCTGCTATTTTTATCAATAAAAGAACAAAATAAAAATTAAAACACCGACCCTACCATTTTCAATTTCCGACCCTACCTAGTTTCGTCTTTGCATTTTCCCATAGTAATTTCGGTTTTTCACTACTTTTTTGTAGTTTTTGGCATTTAATACCTTCCAAAATACAGATTTGACTTTTTCGAGCATCTAAGATGAATTATCATATACAGTGCAAGTCTCATCAAAAATAAAATTTAATCAACAAAAGACCACAATATACATGTACAAAAACCAAAATCATAAAAAACACAGTCCCGACCCTATTTTTTTCGGGAGAAAAATGAATAAAAAAAGTTTTTCCTACCTACCGACCAGATTTTTTTTCAGCATGTTAGTGGAAACACAGCTATTTTTTACGCCTTATGTGCATGTGTGTGCGTGGTATGCAACGTTTTTAACATCGCAGCTCAGCCATTCTGAAAAACGCAATCCGTCCGGGTTTTTTTTTCTTTTCTTGTAATTTTTATTTACTGTAGTACCTTGGGTTCCTTGATGAAATACGGGCGAACATGTTTTTGAGCATAAAGTTTACAGTTATCGTGTGCTAAGCATGGACTAAGCTCTTGCCAAAAACGAAAAAAAAAAGAAACAGAAAACGCATGGCATATACCAGTCGGGGGTTTTACGGGTTTTACATCACGCATGTACGAGGGTTGATCCAGAAGTAATGTCACTGCAGCCATAAAATCGTGTAGAATGAAAAGAAAGCAACAAAATTTCATATCCAAGTACCTTAATCTAATTGTATTATGATCTGAAAATGTCATAAAAATATAGTGCTCAGTTATTGAGATATCGAGATAGACGGAAGGCCTGGTAACGACACGCGCGGCACGTCAATGACGTTGATGACGTTCCAGGCGAAGTTTCGCTATTTTGTCATGTCAAAAGTAGCATCTTCGCTGTTCCAGCGTAACACAAATGTCTAATCACTTGGTTTATCTCACCTTGCAATATTACTTGAGCAGCCTCGCAGCTCAGGTTCAAGAATTTACACAATATTCGAATTGCAGAACCTCGATTTTCTTATATGGGGTCTAAACTAGAGTGACGTTTTTGTCTGACACTGCACATTAAGACCTTCCGGTTTTCAGGCGATCCTCTAGCGAATCATCTGCATCACTATAGTGCTGATAGCACCTTTACACAAACTTTATAATCACTGTTATATCGCCGCATGTTTAGTTAAACGGCTCTTGAGTTTCTAATGCTGATGTTTCTTAATTTGTAGCAATACCGCATAAATATGCGCTGACGCGTTGTCAGAAATCAAAATTGTTTCACTCGGCAGTAACAAACGTTCGCACCAACTAGCGAACTTCAAACTGCAATGACGCTTTCAAAGTTTCAGCAGTGGGCAGCAGAAATATATTTTGTCAGAGTATCAAATTTTCATCTGATTTGGCGCGTTAGTTTGATTTTTGATTTGTAATTGCCTTTGACATTATGTTCATGTAATCAACGTTGTTTTAACGTGCGGCGCGATGGCGTCGGTGGCGTACTTTGAACGTCTATATAATTGGAACGGAAAAGGATTCGAACTTTATATTTATTCTGTAAACTGGAATTGAATTACAGTGTAGCTTGATAAAATTATCATAATAATGCTACGACAAATAAGCGCGTAATGGACACAGTGACATTACTTCTGGACCAACCCTTGTACAAGTTATTGTCAACCATAAGCCTTACATTTTTCAAAAGGATTCACTAAACTGGCAATACAACCAATCACAATATTCAGTATGACCCGTGTACGTATAGAATTGATATTTGGTTCAGTCCATAATTATTCTCGGTACATGTATAAATAGTCCATATTTTGGCTATTTTAAAAGATTTATGGTCAACTTGGGTAAATATTGCTTGGTCAACTTGGGTAAATATTGCTGTGTATTCGGCTTGTTTTATTTTTGTATAAACTGTTGCGATCAATAGTGTCTTCACTACACTGAACAAACATTATAACCGTCCACTTTTCAAATTTCATTTATTCTGTCTAAATGCGATAGTATCAAAATGCATAAAATCAGAAATTATGTGCATGTTAATGGACTTCAGTTTAGTGATATTCTGAAAAATCTGTGCTGCTTTGGAACAGTTTTGGGAAGAAAATAAAAAAAATGCAATTTTTTGAATGAAAACGTTGCTTAAACGCGATTTTCGTGCAGATTTAAGCGCGAATGTGAACAGTGTGGTCTACCAAAACCAATAAACACTAAAAATGTTGAGATTTCTTAAGAGTCGCCGTTTGTACGCAATTTTAAAAAATGCATTTTCCGAGAAATAAAACAGATTTCGAAAATCGTCTAAAACATCAGGTCGAAGTAAATGTATGTGCCTTCTTAGATCTTGGCATACAATACCATATCATGTAGAGCCTAGTGAGACCATATTGCAAACGGAAATTTTCACCGATTTCGTACACTTCCGGTTTCTGGATAAAATTTAAAATTTCAATCAAACGGTATTTCTCGAATGAATTCCCTTCCTCGAAATATTACCGAAGACATCCGGTAACAATGATTTATCGTCAAAAATTCCAATGCCGTACGGCTGATAATTACATCTACAGAGCAGTGCGAACTATGTATCTGGGTTATGTGCTTACAGCTGAACTTCTGGGATTTAACTAGCGGCAGTGCATTTCTTTGCGTTATTGCATAGACCTTACGGCAAGTCCGGTCTTATCAAAGCTTTCATTACTTTTAAACCTTTATTTAAGGTATTTGGTTACCTCTTAAGGATAAGATTTGTCTTCAAGAATTACGACATTTTGATTTATTTATACTGTAGCAATGTTTGTGACTTTTTGAAACGAGTATACCTTTGTTCGGACCGCGCCTTTGCAAGAATTAGGCGTCCAATTGAAATGAAATATCTTGAAGGGCTTTTGCAAGAGGCTTTCTCATGTATGTAAATTACTACTTTTGACCAACAAGTTTTATTTGCAGAACCACTCGCCTAAACATAGGGTGGACGGTTATAAGTTTCGTTCAGTGTATGTGCTTCTTTTTTTTATCAGTTTAACCTGATAAAATATGAGAGTTGTGAAAAATGATTGTTTGGATATTACTTTATATGCATTAAAGACTTGTACCTTGAGAACTAAATGCAATTTCATTAATGACGCTCATTTTTTTTTCTTTTATATTATGCCCCTTTTCTTTTCTTTTTTTTGTGTCACAAATAATATTTGATTATTTATTTAGATAAATTCTTTTCATATCAACAAGTCGGACATTTTTGAAATTTCCAAATTGTGAAAATTTGAAAAATGACATCTGCATCGAAAAATTATCTGGTATATTTTAAGCATAAAATGCAGATTTGTTTATACTCACCAAATATCATTGATTATCTCCACCTTGCTTTGTATTGAGAGTCCAATTTACAAAAAAAAAAATAAGAGAGAGAGAGAGAGAGAGAGAGAATGTTACAGCATGTAACAAATGGCCCAGAAGGCCCCTTTAATTGACCTTTGACTCCCGATTGTGACGACGACCTTGGCCCTGGGCAAGGAATTCCAAATCTTGCAAGCGAGACATCTTTTTATCGTGCTTTGCCTTTCTGTGAAGTTTAATAATAAAATTCATTTCAGCAGTTTCATGTCAGTTTTGAGATATAATCTGACTTCTGACCCCTGATCGTGACCCTGACCTTGGTCATCGGAAACTTTTGTGTGTGGCGTACCATCTCATTAGTTATGCTTCACCATTTTCAAAAGTTTAAATTTGCTTAGAAAGTTTTTTAAGTATTTTATGGAGAAACAAAAAGTCCTTTGACCTCTGACTGTGACTTGAACTTGAGTATGGAAGCCTAATTATTCTGTGTGGCATACCTTCTTATTAAGCTTTTTGGTTCTGTGCAGTTTAAGTAAACTTAGTTTTTTATTATTCTTGGCAATTGATGAAACATAATGTGACATCTGATCCCAAACTGTGACCTTAATTTTCAGTTTGTGACTATAAATATTATATGTCACAAATCTTCTGATAGCGCTTTACCTATCTGCGAATGTTTATGAAATTCTCTTCAGTTATTTAAACGTAATCGCAGAGAGATATTATTTGACCTATATCCCCATTGGCCTTGATCTTAGGCGTGGAAAACTAAATCTTATCTGCAACACACCTCCTTAATATGCTTTATCTTTCTGTGAAGTTTCATCAGATTTGCTTCAGTAGTTTATAAGATATAGCTGAGGCACGATTTAAGACAAAATATGGTCTTCACCCTGGGTGTGGGAACCTTTATCATGTGTGCAACACCTCATTATTTTTATATTTCTGTGAAGTTTCATCAAATTTGCTTCAGTTGTTAGTTTTCATGTCTAATACACAATTTGTTACGGACGGGCGCACAGATGCACACATGGACGGACTGACGGGCGGACGGACGGTGCAACTATAATATGCCATCCGAAGTCCCTTCGGGGCATAAAAAAGAAAAAAAATATCACCGGTGTTACATTTAGCAGCTTTAGGTCAATTACAGAATTCATTAGAGAAAAACTTGAGCCATGAAAAGACTGGAGAAATAAAGTCATAGCCTGCGTGTCCTGAGATATATCCATCACAAAGCGATGCCGATATATTACTCATTCTATGGACTTACAGGAAGAGCATGGAATCCGAAAAGCCATTCTGACAATCAGTTTCTTGCTTGGTGAACCATGCTCTTGAGACCGAAGTCAGAGTATCCCAATGATTTATGTTAGAATCGTAACAATGACTGTCCTACAACAAAGTCGTACAAAATTAGACCGAATCAGTGATGCGGTATATGTATGGTTCAGCATATTTCTATAACTGTCCAGTTGACTCAGTCTGCATGAAGAGCGATTCACGAAGTATCAGTTGCGATGCTAGTGGAATGACAAGATAATGTGAAAATCCGACAGGTTTCTAAGCGAATGATTTCTGAGCCCACAAGCGTAAACCAACGTTTTGCAAAAGCTAATACTTGTAGATGCTTCCGGCAAGGCACGTGCCTGCAGTGTTTGCAGTGGGTACGAGATTCAGACTGTTTCTGGTTGTTCATTCTTGTCTATCCTTTCTCCTTCTGGAGTGCTTAGGTCGGGGGATGGTACTGGGTAAATGTCTGTAGCGGGGCATCCTTCTTTCCAACTCAGTATGTGGACAATAATATGGCGAAGGCCGACTGTGCTTGTAGCAGGTGCGGGATCATTTTTGTTTGTTTGTTTGGGCAGGTGGTGGTGGTGGTGGCGCGGGGAATATTTTTGCCTATCCTTTCCCCTCTTAGGGAGGCGTCTCGATATAAACTGAAATACTGTCTTAAAAAGCGGTTTAACCCCTATTACAAATAACCAAACTGTCTACATGTACCTCTTTATGGAAAAACAAAATCTGTTTCAAAGAGGGCTATCATGTAGGCTACAAATACAAACTCATTTAAATCGAAGTATTTGGGTACGACTTAAGTTGCTGTATAGCTCAGGCTGTTTGTTTGGCTGTTTAGAGGGTGTGTATATGTATGAGACGCATCCTGAAAACCTTAGAATTAAGTTGCGTATTCCCATACCAGCCTGCGCATAGTGACAGTCTCGTCAGAGCATGCGCAATTTAGTTTGACATTAACTGACCCTTGAAGTACATGTCTTGACCAGACTGCGCACTGCGCTGATAAAGGCATAAAGCATGTGTGTCATTTTTTCTGCTCTTTCATAGACGGACTGAACAAATAATGTTCGCTCCCTGGAAATAAGCTCCTAACGTATGCTATCGTCGCTAACGCTCGTTCGTTATGGTATCGTCGCTTATGTCGGAAATCCCTAATAACACAATCAGGTACGAGTATACCTTAAATATCTGAAGCATACAATACCGAAGCTTATATCCTTTCGACGGCCGTAGCGTATTGTTGCTTAATTGCTGACAATGACTTTTTGAACGACCCTCACAAACTCATATATGCAGAATCTTATCAATTTTGATTTCTCTGTATATGCCAGAGTCATGGCTTTGCACGCTCTTAGTATCAGTTCTAAAATGCATACTGGGAGGACACTAGACGCTTTCAAATGCCGAAAAAAACTTGAAAAATCACTTCTGAAACTCGGCTTTTACCTTTACTTTTTGTGACCGCCCTACTTATCTTACCAAACAAGCAGGGCCAAACGAAAAATATGAGATAAACGCGCAATAAAAAGGAGAATAAGAAGAGAGAGAGAAAAAGGGAAGAAAAGAGGGAAAGATCTGTAGCAAAATCGAAAAAATAAACTCCGTGCGCAACTTTCTCGGTAGGGTGACCCCTGCGCCGTGACCTCTGATGTCATGAGAAAAATAAGTGTCATTTATTGTGAAGCTAAATATATCTCCTATCGATTGTACTTTCGATTTTACTCATCAAGTAAGCAAGTCAAAATTTAGGGTCAGATAATCTATCCCACCCCCTTTTCCAACGTTTTTTTTTGAAACCTCTGGTCGTCGAAAGGATATAAATGATACTTGCGGGACGCTATTTAGATAGATAGATAGATAGATAGATAGATCATTACTACTTTCAAGAAAACTTGTGACACGTGGCTTTTGATAGATAGATAGGTAGATAGATAGATAGATAGATAGATAGATAGATAGATCCCATATTCAGAAATACTTGTGAGACGTGTCTGTAGATAGATAGATAGATAGATAGATAGATCATTCCCATGTTCCATAATACTTGTTAGACGTGAATAAGATACATAGAAAAGAAAGATAGATAGATCCCAAAGATCGACAATAAGTCTTGCAAACAACTGAGTCTGAGGCATGTGATAATTAATAGCGAATGAAGCCGTCCAATTTCCTCTGTTTTGTTTTCCCTTCTTTCCAAACAACGCTTTCCAGGAATGTCATGAATTTTGCAAATGTCGTTAATTGGCGACGGAAACATACTGACATAAGAGGTGCGGAGGTGACTTCAAGTCATCTTTAAGACCCCTTAGCTTGATACAAAAAGCTTTTACATCATCTGAAATTCGCCGTGAGACACGAAATATGATACTGAAGTTAGTATACGATACCCTAATGTAGATATCAACGCCAGTCAAGATATTTTTTATTACTAGAAGTAAATCAACATATTTTTTTTTTGGAAAATCCAATATCATATAAAATGAGTATTTCATAAAAATGCGTTCACAAAAAAATGAAGTATTTCCTAACTGCCATTAATATATTATCAAAAAGTAGTCGCAAGATGCTGAAATATAGAAAGTAAATCAAATATGAACAAAGAGCCTTGTTTAAAATCCTTACAGCCTGTAAAACCAGAGGCAAATTCCCAAAACTACAAATTTGTTAACATTCTGAAATGCTACTTTGTTGCCTAGGACCACTTTGGTAATGCGACATGGTAACTTAATTCTGTGCTAAAATATTACGCAATCAGTTTAGAACACAAATTCGTATAATTTGAAAGAATTATAAACAGATATACAGAAATTGTCTTCCCTTCACCGCTTGTAACGACGTCGTATTTCTGCAGGTTTACGGCCGGTATCGCCTACACCTTTACATCCAAAGCCTTCCCCTTTCTAAGAAATATATGTCACATTCATAATTTTCAGCATGTATGTGTATTATGTGTGTGTCCAATTTATGGTATAATTTGATTTTACTAGCTTTATTAATAACGAAGATGTGACGGCGTTTGCTAGACTTATTAGATGACCCTGGAACATGTAGGTAGACAGATAGATAGATGGATAGATAGATAGATAGATAGATAGATAGATAGATAGATAGATAGATCATTCTCACCTATTGGACAATAATATATAGTGCTAGACCCGAAATCTGTAGCTACGCTAGAAAACACTTTCGCTATCCCTAATGAGACGATTTGGCACAAATGTGGATATTATAACCTGTATCCGTCTGGACATGATAAAGCCCGGAGACATTCTGAGAAATCCTTCTGGGGCCCTAGAGGTGTGAATTTGTAAAAAATGACTGTTTTCTCTCATTTATTAAATTTTGAAAAAAAAAATCCGGTTGTCTGTATTTTGCATTAAATTACACCCATATGTATGTTTCCACATATGTGTTCTACTAAATAAGATCTTCCGAGGTGAGGTAAATATCACCAATGGGGCCCCACGAAGGGAAACTTACCAGTAGTATAATTTTCGTAATTTTGACCCCATCCTATAAAAATGTTATGTTCTGAATCACTTCTAAATGATTTTGACTTTATTTAAGTATGGAGGGTCTGCATGTAGCATGTGGCAGTTTTAAGTGAATAACAGTTTAATTCGAGATAACGGGCGTGTCACGGTAAAATGAGGTATATAAATGCAAAATTCTCTAAAACCAATGACAAACTATTTACACTTAAACTACAACTTTCCTAGCTATGAGACAGAGTTTTTTTCTACTTTTAGCGGTACTGGAAAATTCTGTCTTGCTCATTGGCTGGGACAGCTCACACGAGCTTGAATTCTTTGTATCACTACTCGCTCAATGAAATGCCAAGCAATGAATTTCCTCAAAGAAACTTATTCTTTATAAGTCCATCATTATCTGTTTCTATGTCTTAACATCGAATAAAAATCCAAAATAGTCAATGTCATACACAAAAACTGTCGAGGCTGCCGCCATTTTGAAGACGTTACCAAATGACCTTTGAAATACCGATGACGTTAAGTCACAATACTACAAACGCTTGTATACGTTCGCATGGAATAATAGTTTCCTGTTCAATTTGAGGGATGTGTCGGAAACTCGGCAAGCCTCGTTTCCAACACACCACGTGTGCCCTCAGGTTGGGATTTCCCTGTCCGCATCGGAGACCAATGATAGATTCTATTTGTCTCTCACTGACATGGAATAACGCATTTGGTTGAAATTTTGTTGATGAACACTGATGATGAAATGTTCAAATAAATAACGTCTAGTTTAATGTAAATTTGGCACACATGTCAGTCATAATTATTAAGTTTATGTAAACACTGAAGAAAAAGGCTACCCTTCGTTAGGCCTCAACCCTGTTTAATCTGTATAAAAAATAATATATAGTAAATATACATTCTATAAAACTCCTTTACAAGGTGGTAGCCTGTTAAAGGAGAATATATACATATTCATATGTACTACTATTTATGTACGTTTTATATGGACATATTTATATGTAAAATACAATTTATACAAAATGTACAATATGCTTCCATTATACTGTATAGACATAAAATTTTATTTTAAATTCCTGTGGAACCAGGGCTATTTCGAACTTTAAAGTGTATAAGTGCATAGTATGACCTCATTGTCATGGTACCATGTTGCCCTAATAGTTGTCATTACTAACGGTTGCATGTGGGCAGATGGATCGCATCAGCCTAGGTTGGCAGTCCACCTAGAAATTCCTTGCATGATCTGTGAACAAAACGTGCTCAAGAACACATGTGAAAACAGCATCACTGGGTTGAAGACTTCTTTGAAGAAGTCAACGACCAGTGTTGAGCACCAACATGAGTTCAACAGTCGTGTGTTACTTGCCAGACCCGAGCGAGCCTTGTTTAGCTTGGTACAAAATCTTGATTTCAGAGATTACTGTTGATAAGGATTGGCCTAATCAGCTTGGCCCTTTTCGTCTGGGTGTATTCTATTCAGTGGCTTGATTTGAGAAAACAAGACGCCACGTCTACCTCCATGAGTCTCCCTAGCCTAGGGTCAGTTTGGTTTGGTGTAGACCCAACAGCATAAAGTAAACGTCTTCCTAGAAGAAGTCAAACTCCCGGAGTGGAATAACTCTTTTAGCCAACGGACACGTGTTCGTGTCCAAGGCGGGCCATATAATTTTCTTCGAATTCGGTTGTGGTCAACATATTCAGCCTGGAGAAGTAAGGGCTCCATTAGGTTGACGTTTGTCCAAGTAATATTTTAGAAGACAGACCCGATGATACTTGTTGTTGTTGTGTTATTGTTTGACGTCCACGTTAAACAGCTATGGTCATGTCGGGACAATCAGTTAACCTAACCATACTGTTCCTTGGTAGGCTTAGACCTCCAAAACGGTTATCTAGTACTAATTGCACTTACTTTCACCAGTAACTGACAACTGCCCTTTTTGAATTAGCGGAAGGGGTAATGAAAGTAAGTGGCCGGACGGGTATCAAACCCGGAACCTCTGGCTTATAAGCCAGATGGGCTATCGACTGCCCTACGCAGCCCGCCCCTCTTCCCTTCCACCATCCCCGCCCCCCCCCTCCCGATGATACTTGAATACTGGGTCTGTCGGGGCCCGGTATAACAATGATCACGCCTACCGTTTGACGTTAGTAAGTTGTTGGTAAGTATGCGACTGATGTGACAAAGGTGAAGAAAATGAGAGGTAGGGAGAACATCTCAGCAGGAACCTGGTATATGAGGGCTCTGAGGCCATCCGGGAAACGTGAAGAGCTGAGCGACAAAATGGACAGGTACTACTGGAACATACTTGAGCTCTGAGAGATGCATTAAGAACTTAGGTGAAATTCAACGGATGACAGACACAAGGTTTGCCAACCACTCTGCAGCAGACTTTCCGTTTGCGAGCAGCTCCTTTCAATGTTTCAACACAATCATTAAAATCTGAGCAAGATGACAAGAAGGTAGATCATTTCTACCAGTAAATCCAGTAAATTACGAAGGACATTCGGGTTGTACAAGGTGATTGGAATTGCAAGTGGTAGGAAATCACAGACAGACTGGAGAGGCGTATGTGGACCCTACTGCAATGCTGAGACAATGCGAGCGGTCCCAAACTCCTAATTTGAAACTTTTACAACCTGTACTAACAAATACTGGACTCCACAAACCATCCACAAGGTGGAAATAGCACAGCCGAGACAGGAAGCAATAAGTCTAAAATACCAGATTGACTGCATCTTGTTGAGGAGGCGGTTCCTATGAGGAGAACAAGGAGATTTCTTAGCGCAGAAATAGGAAGTGTACATTACTTGTTGATGATTACCTCTCAACTTTGTCTGAAGGAGACCAGAAAGACAACCCAGCCAAGGCTGAGGTTTCACCGTGAGAGGTTCAAAAACCCAGATGTTGAAATACACGGTTCAAGTAACAATAGGTGGGAAATTTGCACTATTCATCAGTCTTAGGGATGATGACATAGACATAGATAGCATGATTACAAACTACAATACAGCATTGACGGACACATCCTTTGAGATACTTGGGAAGGAACGTCAGAGGACAACGCCCTGGGTCACTAGAGATGTTCTTGATCTTGCTGATGAGAGGAGAGATTCGAAGAAGAGCCGGTATGAAAAAGAAGAAGTGAAATAATACATGGCAGCTGACAAGAATGTCCAAAAGATCCTGAAAAAAGCAAAGGAGGACAGTGCGAGGAGATTGAACTTGCCTGAACAAATATATCAGCATAACAGATGGTGAAGGATCTAACTTCAGGGAAACAGGATAGATCAACAAATATCCAGGATAGTCTGGAACATGTCTAAAAGAGCACTTAATTCTCAGCAGATGGACAGAGTATTGGTCAGAGCTATACAACCATGTGTCATGGTGACAATATAGTTCTGAACTGCAATTGGCACTCTGAAAAAGATCTTCATCCGATCCTTCGCGAGGCAGCTTAAATTGCAGTAGCTGCCCTGAAAAAGGAAAAGTCTGCCGGGATTGACAATATTCCAGTAGAACTTGTTCAAGCAGGCGGAAAGACCATGAAAGGTCTGTAAAAAGTTCTGAAGAACAGAAGAATGGCCGACTCCATTGACTCCGTCACTGGCTACTACGCTCCCTCATGACGGCATACAGCAGCTCTGCCAGAACTACAGAACTATCAGCCTCAAAGTAAAGTCATGCTGAAAGTCATCTTGAACAGGCTCAAAACCCAAGTTGAAGAGATTATCGCTGAACAAAAGGCTGGTTTCAGTGCCGAAAGAAGCTTAACAGAACAGATAGGTCTATTCTCTGTAGAAATTACTCAGGTGAGCAGATAGTCATTTTTGAGTCTCCTGGGCGTTTCTCGAAATGTCTCCGGGCCAAAATCTATGGTAAAATGAATGTATATTTTAATGCACAGGGTTGCCAAACTCTACTATTAAAGGAGAGCGAACCTCTTCTTTTTCTCCTGAGCTCCCGGACTAATATTCCTTTCTAGAGCTGTCTGAAATTTTTCTATCTCGGCCTGCTATTTTGGCCTAGTCTCAGAAAGCTATCTCAAAATCTAGTCATTGCTATAGAGTACATCCCAATTACTTACACACTTAAATTCAGCAAATCAACTTGCTACCTATCATGTAAATTGGATCAAAATATGAAATTGACACCCAGTGATGTACAGGAAGTGTCACTGTTGATTCCTGATTAGCTGTCAGTCATGAAACATGCATGCACAAGGTGAAATCAACATACATGTCAGACTAAAAATAGAAAACTATTTTCAAGTTTATAGGAATGGCCTCAACAGGAAGTGCAGAATTCAATGAATATTCTGTTTAATGAAATATAATGGGTGAGAAAAATAATCAATGATGGGGTTGAGTCCTATACAAGAAAATCTCAGGCTAGTTTTCAGATTATTTAGTCTAATGCTCGGCAAGCCTCGCATAAGACTAAATAATCTGAAAACTAGCCTGAGATTCCCTTGTCTCGGCCTCAACCTCATCATAGATTCTCTTATTCTCATATTCAAAAGTACTTGTGAAATAGATAGATAGATAGATAGATAGATAGATAGATAGATAGATAGATAGATAGATAGATAGATATCATACTTACTTGTCACCTATTTGGGAAAGAGCTGCTGACTTGGCTTATCGCTTGTAATTTATTGTTTTTTGGGATGTCTTTGTCAATCTTTCCCTTTGCTGTTGGGGATAGGGTTTGGGATCTGATTCAGTCAGTTCCTGAAGTGTAGTTACTCTTAAAATTTACAGTTTATATATTTTAGGTTGATATAAATAGTAAAATGGGATGTGGTTCTTCTCAACATACAACATCTGCATCTATTGGACAGCGTAACAAAGGGACATCAGGCTTGAGTAGTCAGGTTTGTTATTAATTCACTAGTCATAAAATAATAGCTCCTCCCACTAGCCTCGTCACAGGATGAATGTCGGGAAGTAAAACATCGATTTTAAGCAATCCACTATCGTGTTTCATCCGTCATAAGACGGAGGTTTTCTCCTTTCTAGAACAAGTCAAAAAAGTATAAGACGGATCTAGATTTTTTGGCTTGATTTGGATGGATAAATTAAAAAACAAAACAACAAAAACAAACAATCTTATAACGGAATTCCATAAGACTGATACTTTGGTTCTTTCCAGACAGTTGAAAACCCTGGTTTATAGCTTAATTGTGGTTTTTCCTAAGTATACAGTTGAAAACCCTGTTTGAAAGCGTAATATCGATCGTGTCAAATTGTGATCGATGACTTACTCATTTACTCACAGTATCCGAACTACATGTACAATCTCTTCCGGTTTTCATAGCGTTGAATCGAGAGTACAAACATTCGCTTATAACCAGTAGTCGGAAATCATTATGTTTTGAGATTTTATCCGGAATCTGCTGCGTCATTTATAGCTATTCAGCTTCGAAAATGTAAAGAGGTAATTTTAATATAATTTGCTCTTCGGTCTTTTACTTTATTACCCTGTACAATGTCGTGTATGGGTGGGTAGTAATTGGTACAGTATTCAAATCGCCCTTGGCATGATTCTTAAACCATTTTGAGCATTTTCTTACATGTTTTATAAAAAATCTTTAGAATAAACGGAAGGCGTTATCAATCTACAGTTTGTTAGTTTTGATAAAAGAATGATAGCTAAGTTTTGAACGACACAATCTCGTGTTAAATTAAGCTGTTCGGAAACAAAAATCTGCGACGGCAAGGAGGTTTTCATTGTACAAGGCAATAAAGTAAAAGACCGAAGAGAAAATTATTTCAAACTTACCTCTTTACATTTTCGAAGCTGAATAACTATAAATGACGCAGTAGATTCCGGATAAAAACTCAAAACATAATGATTTCCGGCTACTGGTTATAAGCGAATTCTGTACTCTCGATTCAACGCTATGAAAACCGGAAGAGAGGGTACAGTGCGTTCGGATACTGTGTTACTGAAAACGGATGAAGATCGAGTAAGTAGAACAATTGTCAAACCACTAGGTTTTGTTATAAAACAGCTGTAACAAGAAAAATCTTTAAAAAATATAATCGTCGCAGATTAAATGGAAGTGTGTTTTGTAATATGTCTCTAGTTGAAGAGTTGACAATAACTGTCCTGAATAAGACTCACGTGAGCTATGTCGGTAGGCACCCGCAACCGTAAGGCCAACGTTGTACTCCAAACGTCAACCCTCAGCCAACGGTGACACCTTATACCAACGTTGGCCCAACGTAGGCATGCTATCTGGGAAGGTACCCGAGTACTGCAGTTGCGACCACTTCGAGTGAAGAACAAAATGGCGACGAACATTGATTTTTTTCCTTTAAGTTCAGAGTCCTATTCTCACAATTTTCTTTTAAAACTCATGTGGCTTATATTTACAAGAGTCACGACTTACAAGAATTTTTAAATTGTAATGCAAAATTACTATATTGGAGTCGTTACTGACCCCCTGTAAACCCTGCTGAATATGGCAAAAACACAAATAAATTAATCATAATCATCAGTATGGGAGACTTTCTTATCCAATTCTCTATATTAAACAGAAAAACGTGAAAAGGTCATATTATTGGGTCGTCATTGTGAAGGAAAAACATAGTAAATGGCTTCTTTTACAGTGGAAGTTCACTTTCCGCCATCCTTAATCTAGGCTAACCGCGGTTAGGTGGGGGTAACGGTAGTCGAGTAAACGCGAACAATTGCGCATGCACATTGCGGTTACTCGTGCTGTTCAGTCAGAAACTCTAGTTACTCGAGTTACTCGAGCTGACAAACCGAAACTGCTCTTTATGTGTATTAAACCGAAAGTAGAAATCAAAAGTAGATCTACGTCGAAAAAAGAGAAAGTTTTGAATATCTGCGTCTGTTTTCTATTGTAAAATTACCAACAAGAGAAACATTTTGAATTAATTTATGACAGAGTGCTAGTATTCACAGTGCATGCGACGGAAAAAAAACAAAGATTAAATATTCATTGACTTTTGATATTATTTGCTAAATTTTGACATACGTATTATTTGACTAATAAAATCTTGTGAAATGTGGAACAATATTGAAATTATATGACCGATACATTAAAACGATATTTGATGATATCGAACGATATTATTGCTCTTTCACAAATGTTATCGCCTGATCGTATCTTGACGAATTCGTATGTATGTACGTATTAAAGATATCGAGAAGTCTTCAAGCAGTATTGTACTGCAGTAGGTTTAAGTGTCATGAAACGACCGAGAAAAGCCTCCTTCTTGTCCTTTTATTACGACTGAATTTTACTAGGGTAAAGTTCTGCTGATGTTAGAGGGCGTGGTCAATTTTGCACACTTCGAAGACCGCAAAGCAATTTATATTCCTCTTTCTCCGGCCGACGCTTGAACACACTGCGGTGATCTAATGTTTAAGAGACAGCGCTCTGAACCGCTAGGTCACGGAGGCCTGTTTATTACCCATGAACAGGATCAAATCACATCTTATACTTTTGTATATTTCAACTAGTTTGTTGTATAGCTGTTTCCAAAGGACGCCAGATTTCACAACTTATTCTGTAATAAAATAAAGATGAAAAGTACATGTAGTACTGTCTTGGAAACATTATCGTTGTGTTTTACTCGCTTTTGTTTTAATTCTTTCTGTAAACAGGCTACTTTACCAGAGAAATACGGTCACCGTGATACACGTCATGACTACAGTAACGCTGTTGACAGACGTAGAGAAAAACGGTCTGAGGCTGTAAAGCCAGAGCATGATCTTGTGTCACGGCAACAGGACCTCAAACAGAAATATGAACGCCAGGCTGACCTTCAAAGGAAGCAATATGAAGAGACATTGCGCAACAAAGATGGCCAAATTGCAAAGATAAAACAAGAACGAATCAGTATGGAGAAACAGGTGCACATAATAGTTTGTATCTCATCTTATAACTTTAATAGCAAGCAAGATCAGGGGCCGTATTTATAAAACGACTTAAGTTGTTGCTATGCTGTAGCTAAGGCTAAATTTCTATGAAGGAGATTCCCTACAACTATGAAATTTGCTCTAGAGGAACAGTCTGAAAATAAGCAAATTTCATAGTTGTTGGGAATATTTTTTTATAGAAATTAAGCCTTAGCAACAGTATAACAACGACTTAAGTCTATTTACAAATACGACCTCAGATAGCTACAAACTAGGACGGTGTCCATTTCTGGGTATACAAGGATTTTAGATTTATCCATAATATGACGATTTATGAGTTCGGAATTCTGTAGATTTTGTAAATCGAATCAGCGAGAACTGAATATACACAGCCTTGTAGCCCTTGGGTCTAAATTACAACGTAGCATTAGAAAGCAAGCATATACAGAATAATTTCTTCATAAGATGCATTTTTGTCCGGAAAACGGGTTATTGAATAGGAAAAATAGTTCAGTAGTTTAGGTGGTTTGTTTTACTATTTTGTGCTTTGCCTTTCACTTTACTATCAGCTATATTGATATTATTTCCATGAATTACTGCTATATACTTATATTACAATGTTTCTTATATTTGACATTTAACATTCAGACTGCAGACCATGATGAATCTAAGGTTCTACAAGACAGTGACCAAGAACCAAAACCACATACATTGAGGAAAAACGATCTTATACAGAGTATCGCTGATTTTGCTCAAGTTGATCGCCATGCTAGACAGGTAAAATGGATTGTTTTCCCCACCAAACACGTTCACTTTTTCCTGTCCGTTCCATTATAAGTTTTACTCATTGCATACTGAATGTTACCTAAAGTAAGTCCAGTACTTATCTTTTAAAGCAAAAGATGTCAAAAAGACAATTCACATACAGTATAAAGTTTATCAAGCAATTTGCATAGTTCATGGCCCTTTCAAATTTTATAACATTGTCCCAGTGAAATACGTTATGATTTATAACATTTGTTTACAAGAAACATAAGCCTACTATCTAACACAGATTTTGCGGAACAAGCGGCATGTCTTTTTGCATGAATTACGCCTGACCGAGCTGGCAGACCTGTCCGATGCAGATTGATAATTAGATTTGTTTTCTTTAAGCTTAGAAACTTGACGCATTAAGAACTTGTAGAACAAGTAGCTTTACTCTTTTAAGCACTCTAGTTTAATTGCCTGGATTATGACCCCTTCCAACTTATAAGACTGATGTGCATTTTTGTTTTATGATGTAGGAAAGAAAGAAACATTTGAATTATCCCTAACAAAAATGCAAGGCAATTAAAACAATTTCCGAACTCATGTTGCATGGATTAATGCCAGTTTTAAACTAAAAAATACAGCTTGTTTCTTGGATACAATCTAATGATTTTCACAGGCAAAACTTAAACGCATTCATGTCATGACATGAGAGATTCGGGGGAGAGGTAACATTAATGTCGCGCATTTGCAAAGATTAGGGCCTGTTTCAAACCTCCAACAAAATTACCCATTGAAAAGCATATTGATCCATAGCTTTGGTTATTACTGAGGATTGTTTTGAAACCTAATACACTTTATTTTTAATTGCGGATGTCTGTTTTTGGAGGATTTTTGATATCTTCTTTACTCGATCTAAAACTTTTCTTTTCTTTCTCCATCTGTCTAAGTGAGGGCTCGATATAAATTGAAATTCCTATAGACCTGTTAAATCCAAAACAACCAACCAACCAGCTTTTTAAGGTGGTGATTTATGGTAAATGTAAAAATCTGCTTAAAACCATAAAAAAGTAACGTATCTCCCTGGAAGTTAGCAGACTTTTTATTTTTGTTGTTCTCTACAGTTTAGAATACAAAATAGACGTACATACTGCTTAAAAAAGTGTTTTTATAAGGAAAGATCAAAGGGTAATTTTCTGCGAATAAATCTGAAAAAAATAATATCGTTATTGAAAATTTACGTAGTGCTGAAGGTGCAGTATTGCATAATGAAGAGCGTCCTAGCAATTATTTATTCCAACTCTTTCTCAAATTGTAATGTAGACCAGATGAAAACGGTAGCTTTTTCTCAAATGTTCAACCATGTACAAAGTAAATGTACACTGGACGCATTTATTAAATATAGGGTAAGCAAGCATACCTATGTTAACACCTACAATATAAATAATACATTACTGACATGATCAGTGGTTTGTAGATGAAATTGTTCAACCTTGTTAAAATAGTCTCACCTGTCTCACCTGTGTGTTTTGACAAAAAAATTTGGACACAGACTGCATCTTTTTTCATCTGCTCTGTCTGATAATGTGTAAAAGAGTTTGAAAAAATAATTGCTAGGACGCTCTCCATTATGCAACAAGGTACTCTAAGCACTAAGTATATTTTCAATAATTATATTATCTTTTCAGATTTATTCGCAGAAAATTACCCTTTGATCTTCTCTTATAAAAACACTTTTTAACATTAACAAATGCTGCATTTTGGGATTCTAAATTATGAGAAACAACATAAAGAAGGCATCTGCTAAGTTTTGGAAAGATCAGTGTTATTTTGAGTATTTTATGCAGATTTTTGTCTTTGTCCCAAATCAGTGATTATCACCACCTTAAGGGAATAAACTGCAATATTACTTCTGCCAGTTTCTCAGATTTTGGGATATTTTCGAACTTAAACATTGCTTTGCAAGGAAACGAAACGGTGATTTGTTTTCTATTTTCTTTTATTTTTTTTTTGTCTTATTCTGTGAATTCAATGTAACTGTTACTGAAATGATTGCATGAGCTTGTCCAATGGATTAAATATATTTATATTTTTTCAAATGTGAAAAAATACTTGTTATCAAGATCACTGCATTTTTTTCACCAGTTTGTTTCAAATATACTAAAAATCGATGTAGAAATACAAAATTTTGTTATTTAGGAAAACAAAACGGTGATTTTTTTCTTATCCAAATGTTTTATATCCTTTTGGATTATTCAGATAGTATAATGAAATTACAGAAATGATTGTCCCGCCAATGTGTTTATTCAGTATCCATCTACTTAATGTGCAATACTTCCCGAGACTCTAATACCAGCTTTAACTGAATTCGATTATATTATGCTTTGGAATGAGCCTTATGACCTTATTTGATTTGGATGTAAATGGATACACTTTTATGGAAGGTAACTCTTCACAATTGGGTTAAATTGTTAAGAAAAGAATTTGCCCCTAAGAGCAACGTCTATAGGATTTTTTTCTTTTTTTTTTGGACGGGTTTCATTGTCCAGGGAACAAACAGGTTGTCGCAAAACGATGTCCTTTGGTTATTGATGGAAACACGGAATGGCACCCATACATTTTAAGGTTAAAATGTTTTTCTGCTTCCAATAAGGCACCTGAGGAACTTCGCAGTTCGGTACCAGGCCTGGTCAACTACCTAAGTAGCCCATCAAAAGATCCAGTGTATCTTGTTCGAGCTTTCTTCATATGGATAACACACAACATCAGGTAAAGTCTTTTTCCAATCTGGATAAATTACAATATAGTTTTAGATCACAAACAACTACTTTTTGCACCTTGCTTGAGAAGTACCAATCAAAAAAGGACACATCTGGTTAGATTATATAAATATCAAAACCCATGTGTGCAGAAATAACAAATAACAAAACTCATATTGAATCATGTGAATAATCTATCTCAAGACCTCACTCCTACCAAAATATGTTTAAAAGATACCTCTAAATGTCATTATGACTTGGTGGCAAAAATTTACCGGTGCTTTATATTTGAGGTGTAACAAGAACAATGTACTGTTGTTTTAAATTACAGAAATAATCATAAGATATGCATAGTATAGTTTATATTTGTGTTGTTGAATGAAAAATAAACATTTATTAAATTAGTCATATACAACCTTGAACATGGCTAAATTTTGGTAAAGTAGAACTTCATTTTCCTTCATTTTTAGAAATATAACATTTTGCACCAGTATATAGTATAATTAATGAACTGATGCAGTCGAATTGCACTTTTTCAACAAAAGATCATTTGAAACTAATTTTCATGGTTTAAATAACCCCACTAAACTTGTTTATACAACACACAGTGACAGTCAGGTGTACATGTTATCTACTTTTATAAACTTGCCTTTAAAACTTCCCCTCATGTATATGCTTGCCAGTGGCTATCAGTGAGAGTTGGGTGCTATCAAATAAGCAGAAATAGTGAACTTGGAAAATAATTTTTGGAAATTTTACATTCCGACTGTGGTAGATAAAGGATTACACCTATATATGTTGGTGCAAAAAAATCAATTTTTCCGATGAAGGAAAATGAAATATTGATTTCCAAAATTTGGCCAAGTTCAAGGTAATATTTGACTAAATTAATAAATGTTTATTTTTCATTCAAAAAAATAATATATTATATAATATGCATATTTTATGATCATTTCAATCTGTAATTCAGAGCAAACACTTGGGAATATTGATCTTGATACACATAAAAATCATAGTACCCATATATTTTAGTCATCAAGTCATTTTTACATGTAGAAATACCTTAAAATGCTAGATACAATTCGATTTTCACATATTCCACTGTGGTTCAACTAAAGGTTTCCGCTAAATCTAGCTAGCATTGAAGTTTGGTCTAACCAAGAGTACTTTAATTTGTTTTATCACAGTGACCAATATGATGTTATTTCGTCGATATTGTGCATTGATTTGGTTAGGAAGCCATCAACCATTAAGCGATCTGAATCATTTATTTTTTGTATTCTGAATTGCATCGAGCCCAAGGATGAAGTTTGTCGACAGTTAACACGCTTTTACCCGTCAACAACCCTCCCCCTCCGTTATCCTCCCAGTAGTCTATGCTATTGGCCGTTCAAAGGCGGCAGTTCCGATGTTCTTAATTCCATTTTGCTTTGTGGTTTATGTTTAAGAATTTAAAGAGTAACTACACCATAGGAGCTGACTGAATCAAATCCCAAACCCTATCCCCAACATCAAAGGGAAAGATCGATAAAAAACAAACAATAAATTACAAGTGATAAGCCGAGTTAGCAGCTTTATCCCAAATAGGTGCAACTCAGCTATCTTTATTGAACTAAATAATTTAGACCGACAGAAGGGTTACAACAGACTAAGCAAATTATACGAAAAACATTTAATAACTATTTTTACCTATTTTCTATTTTTTTATTATAGAAGGGTTAAAATGAGAACACAATAAATTAAATGAAAGTCTACTTTTGTTCTTTAGCCTAGTTTATACGTGTGAAGCATTCTAATCACTTCACTTGGGGGAGAGGAGGCTTGTCTTTGTGCTTCTTGTGCATTTGTTTGTTTTGCGCGTGTGTGTGTTTGTCCTTTTTCTCTTCCTCTTGGTGTCTTGAATTGGCTGCGGTTTGTGATTGTGGTTTACCCTAGACGTTGCTCTCAACGTTTGTTTTATGCAAATACATATATTTATATATTCATATCATCTTCATTTTTAAGCACATCACATTGCACGCCTGCCAATCGCTCACATGCAAAACTGCGGTTCAGAACGCATATCAATGCGAGGCGTTTCCGGTTTTGCAGAAGGGGAGTCGAAAAAGGTAAACGAATCTGACATCGGCTCAAGGTTTGGGTTATTTATTTCCTTTGAAAACTATTTATGCAAAACATAAGAATGCTATTTTGTCGCATATTGATTGCTTCTTCCGAACATTAAAGGGTTAGGCACATGGCCTTGCATTTTCAAGATATTCATTTATTACTGCGAAGCATGTGTTCAAGGTCAGTCTCAGCGGTATATACATGTAGGAAAAAGTCACGTTTTCTTGTTTGATTTTGAGTCTCTTACCATGTCAGACGCAAAGAAATAATCAGAACTACTGTATGTGTGGCTCTAAACGTTGAAGTAAGTGTTTCGTGATAGACAATTTAGATTATAGAAAATATATGCAAAATCTTGGCATCGTCAACCCGGTTCCGCATAAGATAATAGAAAGTATAAATAATTTTTATCAAACACCAAAAAAAGCTTCTGAACAATAATTGGATCTAGACAAACATGAACTGTTGGCAGCCAGTCGGTGAAGGATTGCGGAAACTGTGCACGAACGGCCAAAATTCAGATGAATTTATATCCATAGGTAAATGAAATAGAAAACCTAACCGATTGTAGAACCGGGATGACGATACCAAGACTTTGCGTATTTTTGCTATGTACCAAACTGTCCATCAGGGAAAGCTTACTTCCAACGTTTGGAATTACACACACAGTAGTTCTGGTCATGCCTTTGCCTCTGACAAGGTATGAGATTCAAAATCAAACAAGAAAATGTGACTTTTTCCTACATATACATATCGCCGAGATTAACTTTGAACACATGCCTCGCCGTACTAAATGAATATCTGAAAAAAAGCAATGCCATGTGCCTACTCCTTTAATGAGTGGAAGAGCAATCAATATGCGACAAAATAGCATTCTTATATTTCGCATAAAAAGTTTTCAGAGAAAATAAATAATCCTTAACCTTGAGCCGATGTCAAATTTGTTCACCATTTTGACTCCCCTTCTGCAAAACAAGAAACTCCTCGCATGGATTTGCGTTCTGAACCGCAGTTTCGCATGCGAGCAAGTGGTAGGCGTGCATTGGCATATTGTGTGCAACTAAGGTTTATTCTAAAGCCTTCATTTTCTATTCATTAAACTTTCAGTGTAAAATTCTAATAAACGAGGCATATTCTATAGTTGCATGCTACGCCTTACAGACGACAATATCGAGTCATCCTAGACATACCCCTAATTCCAATTCACTCTTGCATCAACAGTAATATCAGTGGAATATACGGTGCATACTCTAACTCTATGTGAAATGGTTGGGTTTTAAGGTTAATTGCATACATGATAAGTTTCTACCTCAGGGGCAGGCGATACCAGCAGTCGTGGTCTTGGCCATTCATAGGCTTGCCTTCTATTCCACTTCGTCTTGTTTGATAGGAAAGTCGGAATACTTGTTCATTGGGGAGGGAGGAGCAACTCTAGCATTTTTATCTTTGCCTCGCTGTAAACAGACAGTCAAATCTTGAAGGAAAGAATTTCTTTCCCTCTAAGCAAAGAATAAACCCAATTTTGGAAAGGCTTCGGCGTTCAGCGAAACAAACTTGAAGTAAAATAAGTTTAACTTTGTTAAAATGGCGGGAACACATGGCGTGTTTATTCTTGGTGATGTGTTATTGGGCTTTTCATTTCTTTTTTGGATATCATATAGTTCTCTATTCTGTGCTTTGTATTTATTGTGTCTTCTTGAAGATACTTTTTATAATGTATAAGTATCTCTTGTGGGTGTATGATGCGGACAATTAAAAATCTATTCCTCGTGGATCACCGTTCTGCATCGCATATTTTGTTTTACATCTCGGCATTGCGTAAGCTGATATCATTTGCTGTCTTCATGACCTCATTGCCTGTAAATACAACGCCATCAGACGACGGTAGGTGACCTACTATACGACCAATTCATTGACATTTGGTCTTTCGCCTAGCTCTAGGCTTGGATAATTTGTGTGAGAAAAGACTTCCCAGCACCGGTTGATACTGCCAAAATCCTTTTCTGGTATGCAAGATTATAAACATCTTTACATTCATTTGACACTTGGCTATGGAGCTGGTTCGAATCGCCACTGGGCATGCCGGCGACCAAAATCTTATTCTGTTAACCCAGCAGTAGTCGAATGAGCGAACGTTAAAGGCAGTTTGTGGAAAGGGAATGGCTCCGCATTTCATATGCTATCCCTTAGACACGATTGAAATCTAGCATCCACTGACCCTACGACCACAAGATTAGTGGAGACTTTTATCCCCCTTGTATTAAATATTTGGTCTCAGTCTTTGTTTCTAAAGTCTTATAGGATACTTGTAATTTGATTTTATATTTGTTGTAATAAAAAAAAGGTAACATCTCATTTGATCTGTGCAGATCTACTGTATTATAAGATATATTTCAAAGCGTCAATAATTATATTATTTTAAAAAGGTTTCTATATTTGTTCCTGAATTTCAATATCGAACTATTTCTTCCCACTCTCTCATCTACCATTTTAAGTTTTCGAATCCCTAGTAGAACCGTGAGAAGAATTTGTAGTTTCCCTAACAACACAACAGTTACTGCGTAAAAAAATGATGCTGATTCATTTAAATTAGTTATCTCGCCTGGCGGCATTTTTTTTGTCGGCTCCTCCTCCCCTACACCGACACCATATTTTTTACATATCGTGTTATTCTATATACATTATTTATAAATATTTACATTATTGACAAGCTGCGTATAAATGTTTTTTACTGGGTCTTTTTCTGATCCTTTAACACAAATTTCAGGTCAAATAAAACATTGGTGGCATTTTAAAAATGAAAAGTTGTTAAAAGGGTAACGGAATACATTTTTTAGCTTTTTTTGAGTTACATGTGTAAGTTCCTAAATGACTTTTTTTTCAAAACACTTAATTAATACAATCAATCCGAAACGAGACGTTTGAGTGTTTGAACGTACAGACTTAAAAGCTAATTCAACCTAGTAACGTCTAAATTCTTCAAGTGTGCGATACTTAATTCGTATTCTAAACTTTGTAGATATGACACTGATGGGTATTTTGGAACTGCAGAAAAATCCAAGTGTGATATGCAATCGGTGATGCTGACTGGCAGGTCCGTCTGTGAAGGTTACGCTAGGGTCATGGAGGGGTTATGCAAGTGAGTATTTTTATATGTTGATTCGGAACACACACACACACACACACACACACACACACACACACACACACGTTTATTTTTATAGTGCACAATACGATTTTAATACAAATATATATAATTCTAACAGTCTAGTAAATGTAACACTGAGAGGCACTCAAGGTATTTATATAAAGTTCGATTATAGATGAAGGATAGTCATATTGAAGTCAAAAAGTTATATGGAAGTGAACTTTTCAGTTTGCATATAGTATTAGTTTTCTGCTACTGTTTCAGTGAGGCTGGAATACCCGTTAAGAAGATCAGTGGCTTTTCTAAAGGTTTTAGTTATTCTCCTGATCAGCGGTACAGTACCAGCTCAAAAACAAACCATGCATGGAATGCTGTCTATATTCGAAAGCATTGGTTCTTGCTGGATGCTACATGGGGGTCTGGGCACGTGGACAGAGCAACAAAGCAATTTGTAGCAAACTACAACGAATTTTACTTTCTTACCGATCCGGAACATTTTGTCTTTTCACACTTTCCTTATCAAAACGGAAACATGAAAGAAAGTGAAAAATGGCAGTTTCTGAAGAAACCATTCTCTCTCGAAGAATTCAACACCTCATTAGATATCAAATCTGCTGCATTTGATATTGGGATACAACCATCGTCGAATAAAAATTCCATAGTATCATTCGACAATGAACTAGAGTTAGCCTTCAAAGAAGCTGAACCAAGGGGCAATGTTTTCTTGACAAAATTGTACAGGAAGGAAGAAAACATGTTGTACGGAGAGACCTACTGTTGTTACGGTTATAGGACCGGAATAGTTTACAAACTTAAAGTTAAACCACCAAAAAGCGGAACATACAGACTTAAATTGTATGCAAAGAAAATAACCGCTGAGAATAACAACAAAGACATGCCGGAGCTTTTTGAGTACACACTAGAGTGTACAGTCCCACGGAAAATGGAAGAAAACAGAAAATGTCCATACCCTGAGGCATACCCTCAAGCTTATATCGACGAGTGTGAAGTTATAGAACCATTAGGGAAGCAAATATTCCCGAATAGTGAAATCAAGATGCAGTTCAAGTCACCTCATCTGTTAAGAATGATGATCAACAAGAAAATGTTGAAGAAAACTGGGGAATATTTTGAAGGTGTTGTTACGTCCCCCGAGAGTGGGTATCTCATAAGCGTATACGGGTCAAGATCAGAAAGTGGTTCCCTCGGTGGCCAATACACATTTTGTGTTGCATGAGCATTCAAATTTCAGGAATACCTGTAACCTATGATCCTCAGTCAACTTAATTGGAAACGCCAGAATGTCGTTAACAGTTTGAAAATATACAAAATACGTATGTACTTTAGTTAGTGCAAGCATGCAGAAATAAATCATCAAATAGTGTGTTGTAAATATATTTTTCCAAGCTATAAATGACCTTTAACCTAGTTTCAAGTACGCCAATGCTGAACAAAACCTCAATAGCAGAATAGATAAATATACTGTCGACCTTTGAATATGTTCTGAAAAGTAAGATCCTTTGGAAGCAAGGCATACACCAAAGAAAAGAAACTGGCAGAGTCGGTTTTATTGAGTGTGATCATGACTAGTAATGAAATGTACGAGAGCAGCCTCGCCCCCTGGCACCGGCTTTAGCGGAACTTTATTTTCAAAATGACTCAAATGAACTCAATGATCCGAAAGGACCAGAAAATATAATCTGCACTTTGATGTATTGAGAGACGTGTTACGGCCGCCACACGGCACAAACACCAGCTGCAGTAAAAAAATGTTCTGAAAAGTAAGATCCTTTGGAAGCAAGGAACAAACCAAAGAATAGAAACTAGCACACTAGCCACGCCCCTAGCACCGGTTAAGCGGCAGCCTGTTAAGGCGCTGAACAGAATTTCTTTTGCGTTCGCACTTTGTGACTGCTGGTCTCAAAGAATGTTGTAATTTACTACTATCCTTTCTTAGGCGGCACTTCTGCTGTGGTTCTTCAATGTTACGTTTTCATCGCTCCGCTTGTCTGTGGTCTTCGTAAATGGTCACTTGTTAGCTTCCCACTTTGCTTTAAGTTTCAGATTTAACCCAATTTCTTCCAATTTCACGCCTATTGTTTCCTCAGTTAACAGATCACATAAGCTTTTTAAGAATAAGATGATAAATATTCCGAGGGAACAGAGCAAAGAAATGATTACCGAAATTTTTTTTATGAGTCTGGGTTGCGGGCAATCGTTACAATTCTTTAACTAGAGACAGTTATAAATAGGCTGATGGTGCTTACTACTAACCATCATGTTATCAAACTTCCTTTTGTGTGGTCTAAAATAAATAAATAATTAAATAATTTGGATTTGTTAGTGTGTCAAATCTGATTTAATCAAGAAAATTTAACGTATCTTTCTGTCTGTCGGCAGACCACTTATCTTCAGTTTTTGCAGTGGTTTAGAATACAAAACAGAGGGACATGCCGTTAAGATGAAAGAATAAAGACTTATTTTCTGCGCAGAATTCTAAAAGAAAAAACAATATCGAAAACGAACTTAGCTCTGAAGGTACTTGCTTCTGTTAACAAGGGCGTCGTTGAAATTATTTGCTCGAACTATTTTTAAAACAGAAAGGTAGAAAACAGTAGCTTATTTCCAAACTGTCCGACCAAGTATAAGGTGCATGTACACCGGACGAATTCATCTAATAAAAGGTAATCCAGTATAACACATACAGTATAGAAACCACGTTGCAGTGACCAAGACAGGCGTGTAAGTGAAATTGTTCAACCTTGAAAAAATAGACTATGCTCTGCTTTTTAACTAAAATTTGGACACGGGCTACTTTTTTAAATCTGGTCAAACTTATAATGTGTGAAAGAGTTGGGAAGAACAACTGCTGGAACGCTCTTCTAAATGCATTAAAATAAATAAGAAAATTCTCAGGGACCAATACAATTCAATCCCAGATCCTAACCAAAACACCATGTGGGAAAAAGACAACACAAAATTAGTTACCACCAAAGACATCATCAGCGGCAGCCACGTGGACAGCCATTTCCCATGTAGATGGTCACCGGGCTAGCCGTAACATCAGTACAAAATTCCAATTACAGTAGTAGCTACAAGCAACACATAAAAAACCCAAGAAGAACCAAAACAGAAGTGCCGCTTTGGATGGCCAGTAATGAAATACCTGGGGGCCTCACAGTTTGTGGTCCCGACCAACCATCGTCCTGTGTTCTGCTTTGGTTCATCAGATACTTAGTTGTTCGGTTTGCGTGGAAGATTCCATGCTCATATGTATAATATTAGAAATGCAGAAATCAAAATTAAACCAAAATGAAACAAACATGAGGACTCCCAGAAATAGCAACACTGGAATTCCGGAGCAGAAGAAACCTATCAGTTAAACCACGGTTGGCCAACCAAAGACCTCCAAGTACAGGTGCCAGGCGCGCACCGTCTGTGTTACTATTATGTTAGGTTAAATTTTGCGCCTTCATAAAATCTGAGGCCTGACGCACCGTCGTGCAATCGAAGAGTTAAGCAAAGTTTTTAACCTTGGCTGGGTTAACCACCAAGCATGCATTTTGTCGCAAAACATCTATAGTATAACCAATCGTTTTAGATCGAATTATAATTTTGTTAAAATGATAAGGACAGTCATGTTAACAAATTATTTTTCTGAATTTATACACCAAGTCGTCATAAAATTCAGATTCCGGCGAAAGGCCTTGCAGAAGAAGTGTTTTCAATCTGACATTATATTATGACACTAAGTCGAAATGCCGTCGATAAAATTTTGAAAACGCTTTACGAAGTTTATGGTATCTGTAGCCTTGTTTAAAAAGTTTTGCTGTCAAACACTTTATCGCGTTAATTAAAGTCATCAACATGGCTGGACTCGTGCAAAACGAAAAGGTTGAGAAATATAAACAACACAGGATCTAAAACGAGGAACATCACCATCTAAAAATGGAAAATTAACAATATCAAAATCAAAATTATCTCGTTTATCGTACATTTAGTTGTAACAAAAGCATCCGATATACATAAATGTAAATCTAAAAAGAGGTCTCGGCATATGAGACGGTAGCCTTCTTAAAGTGAAGTTTGATTGACCATTGTATGTATTTTATTTATTTTTTATTTACACAATATTTTAAGAGGGTGACATAATTAGCTGATAGTTTTTCTACCTTATGACCCTCTGTAACAAAATAAAATGTACATATATACATCATAAAATACAAGGGAAATAATGATTCAATGGCACAAAAATTAAGACATAAAAAGAGCGTATAAAATATAAAAGGTCATAGGATAAAAATCGATAAGACATGAATTTAAAATCCAATGACTTTTAAAATACATTGAGTAACACAAACGAGGTTGCGTTAAACCGCAGACCCTGCAACTGTGCAGTGCAAAGACGTGCAGAGGAGCATGATCAGTGGTGCATGCTCAATGGTGCAGGTGGCATGTGGCGGAAACCAATGTCCAAACAACATTCCCACCTGCACCAACAGATGCAAAACCAGCAGCACTACACAGGGCGTGCACTGCACAGCGTTTACAGAGGTCACTAGCATATACAGTGTGTACAGGCAGGAACAATTTAAAACTGTAAAAATAGCTCTAATGCTTTTCTTAAAAACGTTTAGCGAACCAGCATTTCTAACAGTCTGAGGAAGAGCATTCCAAAGTTTGGGCGCTGAGCAGGAAAAAGATCCATCGTATAGGGCTGTTCTGGATTTTGGTATATAGAAGGAACCATTATTCGACGATCATAAGTTTAACGGGTGCATTAGTGACATCGGTTTCAACAGATTTGAAATATATTCTGGAGTCAAGTTGTTCAGTGCTCTGTAAGTAAGTACAGCTTTGTTGTATTTCAGTCTGTTTGAGACTGAAAGCCAGCCAAGCTGGTGGAACATTTGAGCGGATAGCGTATTGAGTTCTGCGTGTATAATTATGCGAGCTGCCCGCTTTTGCAGTTTTGACAAACGATCTATATGAGTACCTGCCGCTGATCCCCATGTTATAGATCCATAGTCTATAAACGGAAGAATGTATGCCTGGTAAAACATTTTCTGGACTTCAACGTGAACGTAATCTGATAACTGTCTGAGAAGAGATATTTTGGAGGAAAGGAGTGAGCAAAGGTGGTCTATATGTGATGACCATGTCAAATTTGAATCAATAAAGACTCCGATAAGTTTTTGTTCGGATACATTCTGTATGCAGGTGTTTTCAACTTGTATGTTTAATTTCCGGGACATATCTGTTCGCTGCCTTGTACCAACTAGCATGCACATTGTTTTTCCAAAGTGAATTTGCATTTTATTGGGCTTGCTTCATGCAATAGCTTTACCCAAATCATTTACTATGCTTTCTTCAATACTCTTTATATCACTATCATTGTTGTGGATCGTCGCATCATCGGCATAAAGGTCACAAAGGCAACGATCTAAATGAAGCGGCAAATCGTTTATTTAAGAATTGAAATTTGTTTTTTCGGCGTTCATCGTGTGATGAAGCCAGTGGGCGGAGCTAAAATTCCATGAAGCGCGAAGCGCTTCTTGTAGAATTTTAGCGACGACCACTGGCTTCTTCACACGATGAACGCTGAAAAATCAAATTTTTATTCTTATATTTACACTTTATTGGTAAAGCTCTCTGTGCCGTTTTCGTGGTAATGTAGTGTAGAATAGGCAAAATATGGGTCGAAAAAAAGTTAGTAACGACGTGTTCGGCCATAACCTTAAACAGCCGTCACCCTGACGTGGCGTCAATCGAATGTTACAAGAACCAATCAAGACGTTTGTTTACACAAGACGTCGCTTGACGACAACGTCACATGATTAATTGTCCTCCATCGGTGTATGAAGCCAGTTGCTCTAAAGGGTTCACCTATGGGAAGTCATTGGCAAGTGTAAATATATAAATATAAACGGGTATTTTTGCATCCATTGCAAGCGCCTTCAGCGACGTACATGTAAAACCAAACGTCAGCCAGTGATAAGCGTCGTTACTTAATGACGTCGGGTTTGCGACATTATATCGCAGAATATACAGTAAAACTTCGATGGCTCGAACCCTGATGGCTTGTTAACCTTGCCTGGCTAGAACTCTTTCCTTGGTCCCCAGAGGTCACCTTAATACAGAAACTAACCCTGGATGGCTAGAGATACCGTTGGCTGGAACTAATTTTCATGGTCCAAAGCCTCATCGAGCCAATGAAGTTCTACTGTACTGTCGCAAATTTTTGACGTTATCCAATCAGACGTCGCGTTGTATTTGTAAGTGCATTAGAATGTAACTTTAATGATAACATCATACAACATTAGCGAAGACAGCTAATGCTAATGTGTATAGATATTTAGAGTTCTGGACAACTTGTGAATGATTTTCACTGACAGGATAATAATCCTGTTCAAAATCCAAGTCTGTTGTCGAGATTTGACCGTCGCTATTTTCAGTTGTAGTAGTTTGATTGTTACTTAGTGTCGTCTCGGCTTCGGTGATAGTTGTAGAGAATTCAGTCGTTGCTGTGTTACCTGAAAAGAAATTACAGGAAAGCATTAAATACAAAAGCACAACTAGCCCTGGCTATTGAAAACAAACCTAAAGACAAGTGTTCCAGATAAGAAGTGGTTAGATAAGAAGCAGTTATAAAGATAATGTAGTGATATTTAAATTTACCATATTCTCCAGGAAGAAACATATGTTGCGACCAGTCATTAGAACCGTCTCACCGAGACGGTTCTAATGATTGACCACAGCATATGCTTTCATTGAGAAATAAGAAAATTATTCCAGAATTATTCTCCAAACCCTACCTTATCTGGAGCTCTGACATGCTATCTGAAACAAAAACTAAATAAGAAAAATAGGACAAGTAACTGACACAACGAAGCAACGGGCCCGGACTAATTAACCTTTACATGTACTTGTCCACCTTTATCCTTTGAATGAGTACAGTTCTAGCTTAAGGGATTTCTGCTGGCTGCTTTCGTTTTATTGAGTTTTGAATAGAAATCCTGTCAATAAACAGAGTAGGCCCTGAACCGACGCCGTGAACTGCGTCTGCATGTGTTTTTGCATGTGTTCCCGAAACGGGTTCCAGTCTTAAAAAAGTGGAAAAGCCTTTGTAAGTTTACTTACATAAGATGTTTTGCATAAGTTAATTCACTTACATGAATAGAGATTACCGAGAGAAAATTTACTTTGCCCTCTTATGGATTTTAAGTCCGAGAGATTTTTAAAATTATCACCCATCACTTCTTCTTATCTCAGAGGTGCTGTGCAATTCAATGTGCTTGGAGAACAAAAACCAACAGTTTGATAGGCCACCAAAAAAGCATGTTTTTAGTTTAGAATCTTATATGGAAGGTCACGTTCATCAGAACTAAAGGTTGGAATAATATGAGCAGCGACGCCACAAAACCAACAATGTGGCATCCGCCCAGTCTGATCAGAGTATTCGCTGTCCGCATGAAGATAGCTTAGACCCTTAGCTATGTTTCAAGCGCTTAGAAAAGAGTCTGATCATATTGGGAGAATGCCCAGGCTGATCTGAGTCTGCGCTGGGCGGACAATCACTTTGTTGGTTTTCTCGTGTCGCGGCTCATATATTAATGTAAGGTTATAAAGAAAATAGTCAATATAAACTGCTTGCAAATAAGCTTTAACTAGATTTTTTTTTTTCAGATTATTTTGTAAACAAGCATAGCAATTGACATGTTTACCTTGAAATAACGTAAAAGACGGCGAAATCTGACAAGTACGTGGCTCCTCGTTATTTTATACTTATTCCGTTTTTTTTTCGTTTTTATTTTGTTGTTGTTGTTGTTTTTCATTTCATATGTTTTTCAAGTGTTTATATGCAGAGAGAGAGAGAGAGAGAGAGAGAGAGAGAGAGAGAGAGAGAGAGAAAGAGGCGTAAAAATTTACCTGAGATGTGTCTGTACGTTGCACGAAATCCTTCTTTTACAGTTTGAAAATCTGAATAGAACTTTAGAAATAGAACATTGGAATACGAAAGAACCGTGGCTGGTATTATCGTTCCACAATAACGACCCTTGTACAATTCCAGTCCGTATATCTGAAATACACAAGAGATATTTAGCAGGTAGGAAATTTGTTTAGGAAAGACTGACTGAGTAGTTTTTTTGTATAAATTCCGTCAATTCCGCCAAGAAACAAGAAACTATAGGAGGTTTTAGCTTCTGTTACCGTCAGGCATCATTTCCAACATTAGACAATTCTTGAACTTTGCTGAGCTGAATATGCAGTTTTATTCGCCCGCAAACATACTGACCAAAAAAAGCAGAGGTCAATATGTTGTCTGAAGGTTAAAAAAACTGCATATTCACCTAAATATGGGTCAATAAATGAGCCGCGACACGAGAAAACCAACAATGTGGTTGTGCGCCCAGCGCAGACTCAGATCAGCCAGGGCATCCGCCCAGTCTGATCAGAGTCTTCGCTTTCCGCATGAAGGTAGCTTAGTCCCTCATCTACCCTTTAAGCGCTTAGCAAAGAGTCTGATCAGACTGGGTGAATGCCCAGGCTGATCTGAGTCTGCGCTGGGCGGACGACCACATTGTTGGTTTTCTCGTGTCGCGGCTCAAATGTTTTATTATAAGATAATTTTAAAGTGGCAGGAGTATCAAGCGAAGATTCAGATTAACCTGGACGTCCACCAGTCTAATCAGCGTCTTCACTGTCCGGAGTGAGCTAGCACCGACCATTAGCTACCATTTAAGTGCACAGTGAAAACTCTGATCAGACTTTCGGACGGCCAGGCTTATCTGATTCTTCGCTGGGCGCACAAGCCATTTTGTTGGTTTGGTCATGTCGGAGCTCATTTTGTGCGCTAATATACTTAGCAGTTTGTCATTATATTTTGGCTAAGTATTTGCAGAAATTTGATGTTTAATGGCAGATTGTATCTTCCATTCTTCGCCGTCAAAGGCGCTATTACTGCTGAATGTTTCGCTCTGAAACAGAGAGTTTGAAAACTATGCTAGCTATGTACGTCAAGATTTGTACGAAATTAAAAGAGAAATTTTCATAATGACTTTCAGTGCAATTTTTGGTATCCAAGTATGCATCAATAACCCGGAAATGTACTGCAAAACAGAAATACATGTTAAAAAAACCCCTCTAATTGTTGCTACAATATAGTCTTGATCACTGAAGATACTTGAAGCGCCTAGGACACGTAGCCTAGTTATAATGTAATACTCATGCGTCGATAACACTAAATACTGCAAGCATCCAATGTTCAGTTTGAATACAACGTAAAACAATAGTTATCAGAGGACAACAAAACGCGCTGCCTAATTGTTGCCTGGCTATCACGACCTGCAGAGACCCACAAATGAGCCGCGACACGACAAAACCAACAATGTGGTTGTGCGCCCAGCGCAGACTCAGATCAGCCTGGGCATCTGCCCAGTCTGATCAGACTCTTCGCAAAGCGCTTAAAGGGTAGCCAAGAGACTAAGCTACATTCATGCGGACAGCGAAGACTCTGATCAGACTGGGCGGATGCCCAGGCTGATCTGAGTCTGCGCTGGGCGCACTACCACATTGTTGGTTTTCTCGCGTCGCGGCTCAAATCATGAGGTCATCTGCAATGTCAGATTGGGTTGAACCATTTTCCCAGATGTGATGAATATCTACTAAATTGTGTTAAAATATCAGGCAAATCACCGAATAATGAAATGAAGGTCAGATTTACCTTAAATACTTTGAGGTCATTCAAAGTATCAGACTTACCTTCTATGCCAAGTATGATGTTAATCCATTAAACAAAGTAAAATATATGAGGCAAAATCACTGAGCAATAAAGTAGTGGCCTATGACCTTGCAGTGTCAGGCTGGTCCACTATCAAAAGTATGACGGACATCTACTAAATAAGAGCAAGATATGCCGAAATCATGTCATGAAATGTAGGTCATTTTGATCTATAAATAGTATGAAGTCATTCGCAGTGTCCGACCGATCCACTATGCAAGATATGAGGTTCACCAATTAAATAGAGTCTGCTAGTTTCTTTTCTTTGGTGTATTCCTTGCTTCCAAAGGATCTTAGTATTCAAAAAGTATTTATTTTCACTGTTGCTTGGGTTCTGCCGTATGGCGGCCGTAAAACGCCTCCCCGTACAACATCGTTGTGCAGGTTATAAGGAATCAAAGTTCATTCAGAGTATTTCTGAAAATAGAGTTCCACTTATTAATAAGCCGATGCTAAGGGGCGTGGCTGGTTCGGGGCATTTCATTACTGGCAATGGACAGACTCTGTTAAATCAAGTCTGCTATTTTCCTTTCTTTGGTGTATTCCTTTCTTCCAAAAAGTATAACTACTCTGAACTTAAGAATTATGTTAACTGGTCCGTTTCAAGTATATGGTCTTTACGTAATATGAGCCGCGACTCGACAAAACCAACAATGTGGTTGTGCGCCCAGCGCAGACTCAGATCAGTCTGGGCGTCCGCCCAGTCTGATCAGAGTCTTGGCTGTCCGCATGAAGGTAGCTTAGACCCGTAGCTACCGTTTGAGTACTTAGCAAAGACTCTGATCAAACTGAGCAGATGCACAAGCTGATCTAAGTCTGCGCTGGGCGCACAACCACTTTATTGGTTTTCTCGTGTGGCGGCTCATATGATTAACATACCTGCACATAGTCAAAGCTGCAGTCCCGTACATATTCTACATCGAAAGACAAGAACTGCAACTCTATCGAGGTATTGGCGGGTGCTATAATTGCCCATATACACCGAAGAAACACATCATATTTGAAGTCGTCATCTCTGTCGGCAGTTTCAATTGTTCCAGTTGGCTGTGTCATTAAGCCGCCACATTGCTTGTCGTCATCTGCGCAAAGTATATTCAGTAGAAGTTCAATGTTAAGTTGGTGATTTGTAGCAAATTCAAAAATCTAAATAAAACAATATATATTTAACGCATCTTTCCGAAAGTTAGCAGACATTTCATTTTTGTATAATGTATAAAGGTTTGGAAAGGACAAAATTGAAATTGTTAAAGAAATTTTAGTTTACAGAGAAAATTAAACCACAATATATTGTAAAAAAATAATGTAGCGTTGACGTCTGGTTCTAACGTCGCGTTAAAACATGGATTTAGATGATTTGAGAATAATTATTTATTTGAGAAAATCGGAACTTTCTGTTGAAAGAATTTTAATTTGTAACGAGCTAAAAATTGGCTGTGTGCAATGCTCTGAGAGTATGCAACGATTCGATAGCAATCTCGTCTTTGTTCTGCTACCGTTGATACGAAGAGTTCTTATCGACGTCCAAATGACGTCATCGAGATATCATTCTGCCTAGGTACCAAACTCATCAGTTGGTAATTCCATACTTGCTATGGTAACAGAAAAATGGCGTCATCATTTTATAAATCGAGTGGAGCATTACATACAGTGTATGCCATGCTCTTTCTCGAATTATAAGTAAGATGCTACCAGAAATTCATACAGTAGATTGCTGTTTGTGTGTGTGTTTTCCTTTTTTTTTTTTTCTTTTTTTTTTCTTTTTTTTTTCTTTTAAAATTGTAATTCATTTTCAAATACATGTATACAGTTCTCTGTTTTAAATAAATGTAGCGCAAGTCAAGGTTCTGTGTTAAGGGCGTTTTCATACGATATATGATATTTCCACTATCACAAACACGTCCAGATTTCATGTCAACTATGGCGTCGACATCTGATTCTCACGTCGCGTTAAATAAATGTTGCGCAAGTCAAGTGTATGCGTGAGGAGTGGTTTCACGCATATATTCAATATCTCCACCGTCAGAAATACACCCACTTTGTAGAACACGGTTTCTTAGACTGAAAGTTATCTAGCGACCACAACTGAAAGTCAAGCTTACTGCAAGACGCTAGCGTCAGTGCATTTATTGCAATTCCTTGATTCGTCTCAATTTTGAATTTAGGAAAGAGTGACATCATGGAGTTAATGTAGATATTGAAAGTTAATGCGTGAATTTTCTGTAACTATCAGTGTAGAGCGTCTACAAACCAATTTGTAATCTAATTTACTAAAACACCGGTACTTTAGCGCGCCCAAAACATACAAACTCAAGTACTTTAGAACACATACGGTAGTATTACAAGTCTAGTCGCGTGGAAAATAAGAACATACAATGAAAACATGCAACAGCAACGTACCGTATTAATCCCAATAAATGCTCCGGAGGATTGAATTTTACGAGAGGGGATCGTTATTTAGGGCCTTAAGGGTAATAAGTCAGCTACTGCCAAAATACTTCTAATAAACAGTAATTAGTTGAAATTCAGTTGAATGGATAGTCTTTCAGATAAAGCAGTTCTAATATATATTGTGTTCCTCCTCAGAGGCTCAGAGAAAGGTCCGATCTTCAAGAAAAGAATTTGCTCCTTTAAGAGCAAGTTCTTTTTTTGAAGAGTGGACCGTAATTGGGAGAGCTGTGTCCTCTAGAGGAGAAAACGTGAATTCATGTTGTTCCCCTTCGAAAAACTATGGTGGCTGGTTTGTGCCATTTCGTCTTTTTGCCGCGAAAAGACGCGACGCGAAAAGACGAAAAGACGAAAAAACGCAATGCGAAAAGAAGAAAAGACGAAATAACGTCATGCGAAAGGACGAAAAGATGAAACCCGCAACGCGAAAAGACAAAATTTCAGCGAGTAAACACGCAAAAATGCCATGCAAAAAGACGCCATTGGAAACTCTTAATTTGTCGTCTTTTCGTCTTTTCGCCTGGCTTATTTTTTGTCTTTTCGCATGGCGTTATTTCGTCGTTTCGTCTTTTCGCGTGTCGTTATTTCGTCTTTTTGGCGCGGAAAGATGAAAATACGTCATGCGAAAAGGCGAAATAACGCCACACGAAAAGACGAAATAACGCCACGCGAAAAGACGCCATGCGAAAAGACGAAATAACGACACTCTGCATTTTTGCCTTCCTTCTCTGTGAGGGACAACTCTTAAAGGAAAGCCTTTGCTACTCTAGGAGTAAATTCTTTCGTAAAAGAGTTAACCCTTCAAGAAAGGATTTCTAACTAGAGAAAACTTGAAGAGAAAGTCACAGAAGTTGTTCCCCTTTGTAAAAATGGCGGACGGAGGCGCATTTTCAATATAAAAAGGAATTCTCATGGAGGTGCATTTGGTTTAAAAGTACTTCCTTCAACAAGAATCATGTCTTGCTTCGATTGCAGCTCAGGAATAAATATTGGGATACATATGCGTTAGCCAAAAGAACAGTTTGATCAGGCTCTGCTCTGTCTGTCGGCACGTCTTAATAAAACTTTAAACTTGTTCAAATTTTGGGTTAGCTGCAGGTTAATGTATGCCAAATTGGGAGAATGCTGTATCGTTTGCTTTCATATCATTATGTTTCAGTGTTAAGTTGTATAAACACCTTCGTCTGTTGACTTGTAACTTTCCCTCCATAATTTGTCAGAGATTAGATGATCAACAAGGTACTTAATCTTTTTGGTAGTTTAAGATCAAAACAAAATTATAGGCTACTTATGATGAAATTGTTTGGAGTATTTTTCTCCAAAACATAAGGACGGTTCATTTTCTTGCCTGTCCGTTCAGTAGAAGTACCATAATGACTTTCCTCATATTTTTGGTTATGTTTCTTAAAAAATATATTTCGATGGCAAAAACTGCAAACTGTGATTAGTACACTTCTCTGCAGATTGCATTCTGATCAGGGTCTACACAGCTTAATCAAAAACACTTGTATAAGCATATGTGTCTTAACTGTAATAAGAATATGACATTTGTACATCTTAATTGCAAAGCGGTACCATACTGACCGAAAATATTGCACTCTACATTATTTTATAGTCTATCCTTATAGTTTTAGACGTCGAAAAAGAACATCAAGTGGCATTTCACTGCGAACAATGATCAAACTGCATCAGGAACTATGTGTTGTAACAGTCTGATGTGAGTCTACACAGTTTACTCAGACAATCTAGGTATAAGGAATCCATACAGTCATCAATAAAAGTATAATTGTGTGTCGTTATATTTTCGTCTTTTCGCGTGGCGTCCTTTCGCGGCGAAAAGACGAAATGGCACAAACCAGCCATTATATAAAACTGATGAAACCATGGAGGTTAGCAAGTCAATATAACATAATTCTTGGAAAATAGGCAGGGGAAGTAATAGGATTAATACATTTTGACATACACCATGTTTGAAATCTATGCAGGAACACTAAAACACAAGTTTCTTGATGTGCTGAGTATAGATTGATCATGCCTATTGAGATATAAAGTGTTATTTGAGACTTCATTTGCATTTAGCTTTTAATTAAAAGATAGAAACATTATGTTTGGAAAATAAAAACGAACAGATTCCCATATCCAATAACTTTAGCGATAGAGTGTCCTATTATGAAAGTTTAACCTAGAGACCTATATATCATGTATATTGGATATAGGTCCTAGAAGGTATACGCCCTTTCAATTGTATGAGGTTTTATTGTACGAAAATAACAGAGTGCATGTGCATCAAAGTACAGTGAATTTGTTCAGTAGTTTATGCTAAACGGTCTTTGAAAACACAAAACCTGTATATAGTGAAATTAGGTACTGTGTCATATTAACCTTTAGACTGTCAATTTCTGAAATGAATTTGTACATCATTTAGTGTTCACAAAATAAATTAGGACTGAAGATCCGCTGAAAGCAAGAAATACATCAAACGATAGTTTGGACCTGCCTCCGAAGCTGGACAAAAATAATCAGAAAGAATCTCGGGAAAGCCACAATCACAAACCCAAACCCTCACATTTGTAAACGTCCACCTGCGTAAAGTCCACTTTTCCAGCATCCACTGGCCCTCGCATAAAAGGAGCCATGACAAATATGAAGGGCGCAAAACGCAATTTGCAAACTGCAAAGACTCGGGCAAGCCTGCGCATCTACGCACTCTGATCAGAGCCTATACTACTTTCAACATCATGTATGGACACAAGTGAGCCGCGACACGGCGAAACCAACAAAGTGGCATGTGCGCCCAGCGAAGACTCAGATCAGCCTGGGTATCCGCCCAGGCGCTTGAAGGGTAGCGGAGAGTCTAAGCTAGCTTCATGCGGACAGCAAAGACTCTGGTCAGACTGAGCTAATGCCCAGGCTGACCTGAGTCTTCACTGGGCGAACATGTCACTTTGTTGGTTTTGTCGTGTCGAGATTCAAGTGTTTTAGCTTCCCTGAGCCGAAGTCTCCGGAGGATCCTATAGGATTGGCAGCCTCCGTCGTCCGTCGTCCAGACTACTGCTGAGCCGATCAAAGCCAGAATTCATATGGAGTATTCAGGCAAAGACGGAAACCAGTCGGTTCCTGAAGTGTAGTTATTCTTTAAATTTGAAATGTAATCGGCCATTTAACATGGCCGCCAAGCCCAGATATGGTAAAATCCTTCAAAATCTTTTCTCCAGAACCGAACAACCGGTGAGCTTTAGTCTTGGTATGAAGCATTGTTACACTGGACCCTATTAAGATTGTTCAAATGATAATCCTAGGTTGACCTTTGATCTCACTGCGAAATGGTCAAATTTGTCATGTAAAATCGGGAACAATGATGTTTTCACGTAATGAGAGGTCAAGAATTACCTTAAACATTTGACACAAGGTCATGTGAATTGAAACTTTTACCTGTATCTTTTTCAGGAACAATGTATTCTGGGTCATACAAAATTCCGAAAGGCGCAAAAGGTACCGCAAGGTGGTACCAAGGTACCGCAAAGTAGGCACAAGGTAGCGCAGGGTAGCTATTTAAAAATCATACGAGCCGCGACGTGTGAAAACCAACAAAATGGTTGTGCGCCCAGCGCAGACTCAGATCAGCCTGGCATCCGCCCAGTCTGATCAGAGTCTTCGCTGTCCGCATGAAGGTAGCTTAGACCCTTAGTTACCCTTTAAGCGCAAAGCGAAGACTCTGGTCAGAATGGGCGGATTCCCAGGCTGATTTGAGTCTTCGCTGAGCGCACAACCACATTGTTGGTTTTCTCGTGTCGCGGCTCATACAGTTGTGCTGCATACAAGCTTCAGGACGTTTCTTTTCCTAAACAGAATTGGATGATTATACTATAAGAAAATCGCCTGTAGGGCAATTTCACTTTAGAATTGTTTGAAAAGTTTTTTTTTTTAAATGTAAAAAGATAGGCAATGATTAGGAATGATTACATTCAGATACCCCATTCCGCCCTGAAAACCAAAATGGAAAGAAGCTCGCAAACAAAAAAAATTAAAGTTTAAAGTAAGACTATTTACATTATACTTTTTTCTTTTTTGTGAAACTTTGTCCTACCTGGCGGTACCTTGTGTCTACCTTATGGTACCTTGTAGTACCTTGCGTTACCTAGTCTACCATGCGGTATTCAGTATGACCGTGTTGTCTAGAAGAATCAAAACCTCCAATTAGATAAACAAGGTGACGATTGAATCATATTAGTACATACCAGCTCATGTCATCATTATACAAGATGGCCGCGATGCCCATATATGATAAAAAAACCTTCGAAAATTTTCTTCTCCAGAACCGAACAGCCGGTGACCTTTAGCCTTGGTATGCTGCATCGGTACACTGGGCCCTGGCAAGTTTGTTAAGATAATCAGCCTAGGCTGATCTTTGAAAAGGTCGAATTTGCTCCCCAATGCATATGTACTCGAAAACTTCATAAAGGGTCATAGTTCAAATACTACTGAAGGCTTTGGGAAGATAATTGCCAAGTAAAATCACTAAGTTGCAGCTATGATGTTGTCAGGTTATTAGAGGTCCTGCATTTTTTTTCTAGGAACAACGTGATTCAGAAGAATCAAAACCTCATATAAGCTAGACACAATAAGCATATAAGCTGATGACATTTGACAATATGTCTGCTATACCCATAATAATAAAGAACTTTAAAAATCTTTTTCTCTATATTCAAACAACTGGTGACATGGAGTCTCTGTTTGAAGTATCAGTGCATGGGCCCTACCAAGTTTGTTCAAATAATGACTCAAGGTTCGCCTGTGACCTAACTACAAAATGGTCAAATTTGCTTCCCAAAGCTTGTATTTAGAAAAATCTTATAAAGGTCCATGTTTCGAATATAACTGAAAACTAAGAAAATGCATTTTTCATAAATGGTCAGTATGTTAAAATTCTTATGTAATCAGGTTATAAAAGGTCAAGGGCGAACTTTGACCTTTGACACAAGGACATGTGTATTTATAATTCTGCATGGGTTTTTCTCAAGAACAACGTGATCTAGAATTATGAAAACCTCGAATAAGATAAACAAGATGAATGAAACAAACTAGTGCATAACAACTAAATACATCATACAAGATGGCCGCTATGCCCATATGTAATAAAAACATTAAAAAATAATCTTCTCCAGAACCGAACAACCCGTTACCTAAGTCTTCGTATGCAGCTTTGGTACACCAGACCCTTCCAAGTTTTAAGCTCCCCTTGGAGCCTTTGGCTCTAGGGAGAGCTTATAGGATACGCAGTATCCGTGTCCGTTGTCCGCCTTCCGTCGTCCTTGTCCGTCATTTTTCAAGTGACTTCTCCCTGAAACCGATTGGTCGTTCAAAGTCATATTTCGTATGGAGAATCCAGGTAAAAGCGAAAACCAAAGTTGTCTGACAGTTTCAATGCAAATTTGCCTATTTTTCGACAAATTACTGTAGCTTCCAGGGCAGCCAATGTTGATGATTTTGCATTAACATGTAGACATATGCATTATAAAAAAGTTTTCATATTGATTTTGAAAACAAATATCATGTCTGCAGACTAACTCTCAATGACTTTCTCAAGAGGGTAAATGGAATTTTTGGTCAACCAAAATACATCAAATTTTCGACTTTTCTTATTTACTAAATTTTATTTTGTTAAACATGCTTAAAATAAAGTAAACACTACAATTGCATATAGCATGCAATTATATGTTAATAAAAAGTATGCTAGCCTGATTTTAAGATGCAATGGGTCTAATTACCCCACTCACTTCTCAGTTTTTCAGCTGTATACTATCATTCCCCCCCCTCCCCGTGCCTCAGCTTGCCACTGACATATAATGTGTATATTGACAGTACACACATACATGCAAAGTGGCTAGCTGAGGCACGGGGGGGTCGGGGGGGGCAGGAAAGTATCTTTATAAAACTTTTTTTCTATTTCCCATACATTTAATTATAAAAACATGCTTTTTGCATCAAAAATCTCAATATGTGTGTTAATCGAAAAATTGTTTTTGTGCCAATTAAAGGGAGTTCCGAGGAAGAATACGTTTGAGTGAAAATTTTGAAGTATACCAAAAGTTCATTTTGACCAATTTTACAGGCAAATTTACATTACAACTGTCAGAGGTCCTTTGTTCCCTTGAATGCGGGTTATGCAGAAACAAAAGCACTTATACAATCATGTGGTAGTCATATTTTTTAAGTAAAATAACAATAAACATCTCCTCTCCTCTCCTTATTATTAAGATATTCAGCACCCTATATGGAAGGAACCAATTATTTTCACTACAATCATAGGCTTCCTAACTCACATTATTTTTAAATCGTTTTAAAATTTCTTGTTGTTAAGCAAAATAGTTACTGTTGCATTAAACAATAATTTACGCCTAGAAAAAAGAAATAAATAAAAGAGCGATAAAATAGGCTGATATTCGTTCTCCCATAAAAAATGCATCGCTCTTCACCGTTCATTACCCTTCCTACAGCCGCGTAAAACTTTTCCATCCATACCTATTATGGCAAATATTGCCCAAAATCCTTCGCTGTTTACGCTGAGGTCTGAATGGAAGTTGATGTATAAGACTGCACTCCTTGATTCTATAAGCGGCGGCTGCTCGGTACCACAGTAGACTCCCATAGATCTGGCATCGTTATGTATCTACAAAATTGATGGTTTGGGAAATATTCAGCACGAGTTCATATGGCGAAGGGCGCATGAGCTTGCGAGTGCTTCTCTGCCATACGAACGAGTGCCGAATATATCACAATATAAATTCAATAACCTTTTTTATTATATACCTTTATTATTTTAAAACTTGCAATTTTCAGAAGTGTTGTCTACATAAAATCAAAATAAGACCGGCATACCAACCTGCACCATATTTAAAATTTGTCTTTATATGTGCTAAAAGCCAACATGGCGTCAGTAAACAAACTTTGACGTTTACAAGAATTGGGCGCCATTTTTCCGCCCCATTCTCTGCAACTCTTAGGAAATTCCTCATTAAAGGATTGACAAATCAAAGGTAAATCATTCTTAATTGTCTTAGGGCGCGTTTACACGAGCAAAGTTTCTATGTCACAGAAACTTTAACAAAGAAAGTATAACAAACATTTTGCGTTTACACAGAGCAAATTATTTGTTAAAGAAAATGTGGCATAGAATCTTTGTCACATAAACTTTGGCAATGAAATATTTGCTGCAGTGTTCACACGACCAAATATTATTTATCAAAGTTACCTGTAGCGATGAAACAAAATCTTTGTCACATTTTCCACGCTTGTAGCAATGTTCTTTGTGACATAATCTTTAGCAAAGTTCTCCGTTTACACGGACAAATTTAATTTATCAAAGTAACTTTAACATATATATTTGTCATAGAAACATTGTCATATTTTGGCATTTACACGAGCAATTTTTTCTGTGACAAACCTACTTTGTCATAGAAACTTTGGTCGTGTAAACGCGCCCTTATATGCAATAAAAAATTATGCAATTTATACACTGAAACCGACAACAGCGCCATCAGTGTACTAGGTTTTGAGTGCAGTCGACAACAAAATGGCTGCCACACTTTTAGCCACTCAGTCCACTCAAACCAAAAGTGGTTCTGGTGAACGCAACTCCTTAACTTGAAATAAATATACAAAAATATTGCAACGCCACTCCAATGTAAAGTGAATAGGGATCTTTTTAGGTATACAATGTATAGTTGGTATTGCGTGGAACGGTACCAATATAAGCAATAAGCGGACAGCCAACTCTCAAATCAGCCTGCGAATTAGCGAAAACTGACTAGAGTCATTATGGTCGGGTCGGGTATTTTCGGACAGCCGGTAAATTTGGACATACCACTGCAAACAGTGAAAATCTAGATGATCACGATTTTCACTGTTCCTCCAATTAATTATGTTTTGTTACCAAACAACTGACATACAGGCACCAATGTCACTGTCCGAATTTACATGCTGTCCGAATTTACCTGACTTGACCCTATATGTTGTATTTCTTTTTCTTTTTTTTTACATTTTCAATGATTTATTTATAAAGTTAGCGCGGAAGACGCTGATCATACTACGCGAATTAGCAAGATTAAATATTGCGAGGCCAATCAATTACGCTCACTGGATTAGCAAGGCAATAACGGCGGTAGAATCGCACAAACACGATGTCTTCTACAAGTTCAGGCAAAGGAAACTCTTACATAATCTGTTCATAGTTGTTTTTTCCAGATCAATTATCTTATATTTATTTAGGGGCTGAAATCAAAATCAGTATCATTTCTCATTGCTAAACAAATAGGGTCGCTATGCAACAAAAGAATAGCACAGATTGCTATTATTATTATTATTATTATTACTTTAAAAAATCTAGTTTGGACGATTGCCGCTGATTTTCGAAGGGTGCAAATAATATTAAACAAAGCCCCTGTTTATATTTTCTTTTAGTTTATATATTTCAACACCTAGCAAGTTCTTTTTCAGAGCAGTTAAATGCCATTTTAGGAGATACTCCTCGTGTTGTTAACTCGTCTCTCTGAAATACTCAGTATGTATCATACTGATGTTGCACGATTGCATGATACATGTAATCTTACATGGAAAAATAAAATTATCTTGACTGACTTAAATGACAACAAACTTCAGATATGTACAGGTGTTAGAACTCAGCCAAGTGATCTTAATAGGGTCTCTGTCGCATCACCAATGTAAGTATGCTTCCGTTGCCTAGCAACGAGGTTCGCAATGACGTTTCTGGAAATTTTGACTGGAAATAAAGAAGGATGCATTGGAGGCATGTAGACCGCTTGATTAGCTAGTATTAATTATATTTGCCAGGACTTAATTGATGAACCCCGTACAATGCTGTTTCAAGGCTTTCTGCCCACAGCGGTAGGTTCTTGTCATGAACTCAAGAACATGCTTAGCCTAATAATATCGAGATGATAATCAACCTGTAAAGAATGGAATAAAAATATGCAATTGTAAAGCAATTACGATGAACGGAAGCAAAATTGTCGTTTTCCTCCCTTGGTAATTGGGATCAGCTCTTATTTATAGAGCTCTTGATAAGAGGGAGTATTTGGTGACAATTAAGATTTTTTTTTGTTATTTCTGCATACAAACATATGTTGTGACCCCTCATCTGAAACGTCTCGACGAGACGGTTCAGATGAGGGGTCAACAACGAGACGGAAACATATGTTGTGACCCCTCATCTGAACCGTCTCGTCGAGACGGTTCAGATGAGGGGTCAACAACGAGACGGTTCAGATGAGGGATCACAACATATGGCTTCAATGAGAAATAAAAAAAACTATATCTCAATTCTCTTCAAATATGCCTCTTATCTAGAGCTTTAGTATAGGTGACAATTTTGTCATATAAGACCTAACTGTAAAAGCTGACTCCCTTTTGGAAAAATATTGTCCTACAGGGACACAGACAGAAAGTAAGGAAAGTTGTTCTGTTTGTAAAAATGACGGATAAAAGCTTGAGGGTGTTCCCATACACCGCAATAAAAAGACAACCTCTATGTAGTCTGATTCGCATGAGTCGCTTGATTGGAGATCCATGCTCATAAAGTAAAGTTGTTGTAATTGATTTCGCTTTAGAGCCACAAGCTTCCACGTACAGTCCAAATTGTTGTCATAGAAACCGTCTCCGTCAGAGTCCACAGGTGCCAAATACCCAAGGATGTCAATTTCGTTCGAACCACAGATCGGCTCTGAAAATGGCAACACGAAGCAATGTAGGCATACTTGTGTCTCAAGCATTAAAGGGAATTATTGTACCTTTTAGTTTGGGTATTTCATTCAGGGGAATTTATATACCTATTTAACATTCACAAGAGCTTAGTTTGAGTGCTAGTGTAAACAATATTGTTGTCAGTATACAGTATACATAAATATAATACAGAACAATCTTTACATGACATAGCAATAGCTACAGTAGCATGGAAGGAATACACAGTTCCGAGCCACACCCAGAATGTCACTCAAAATCACGTGATAGCGTATACCTGACCAATGCAACGACAGCTTAGCACGTGACAAAGTCTCACAAACAAATCGTACGTGGCCAATATTTTACATAAGTCCGTGATTTTACCTTACAGATGATGGAGGGATGTATACCTGTTTAAAGAAAACCAACTAACGCTACTTGTTATAAACTTACCCTGCTGTGCAAGAACAGAACGCGTCGGAAATGCACAATGCGCCAACTTCCATCTGTAGATCATGAGGAGGCTGATTCTTCGTCGTAGATCGCCAACATTTAGCAGACACTTGCATTTGTCATTTGTTTTACCGCCATCTTTATATAAAGCTTGTGAGACGTAGTAATAGTAACTAAGTAGGCGGAGCTTAGTGGCTATTCTCGGAACTGTGTATACAGAAGTAAGTCACTGACTTACTTTAAATCTCTCTCCCGATTTAAGTGTTTAAGAGATAACAAAATCAATTCAAATCTTTATTTGGTCTATAAACCCATACAAATGTTGGATTGTAACCAAAGTATGAACAAAAACTGGGCTAACAATTAATATATCAGACTTTAACAAAAGGGCTATAATGCCATAATGAACCTAAACTTCTGTCCTGCTTCATTATGCAAAGCAGGCTGAGCCATTTTTCTTGATCTACGTACATAAGAAATAATCTCACCAATTATGACCAAGTTTGAATGAAATCATTCTGCTTGCCATTTTAATGTTCTGCTAATTTAGAAGCATGGTACATTTGCATCATTTTACATTTAGCCGCGACACGAGAAAACCAACAAAGTGGTTGTTCGCACACCGCAGACTCAGATCTTCCTGGGCATCTGCCCGGTCTGATCAGAGTCTTCGCTTTGTGCTTAAAGGGTAGCTAAGGGTGTAAGCTACCTCCATGCGGACAGCTAATACTCTGATCAGACTGGGCGGATGCCCTGCGTGATCTGAGTCTGCGCTAGGCGCACATCCACTTTGTTGGTTTTCTCGTGCCGCGGCTCAATTGAGCTTGATGAAAGGATCGAACTAACAAAGTCTGATACAACCCTATAAGCGGTTCTTGAGATAGTATCACTCCTTTAGAAAAAGAAGTATTACTGTAAAACACGTATTTTTGGCGGTTACTGAATTTTGCGATATTGGCGGTAAGGGCAAAGAGCGCTAAAATATAAGTCTGCCAATATTACATAGATTTAAAACATATACATACGTACAGCATAACAAAGGTCTACTTAAAAAGGAGTATTTGATGATTACTTTAGATTTTTATACCTTTTCATCAAGGCTAACATTACATTGTGGCATCCCATTAGAATCGCCTCGACGAGGCGATTCTAAGAGATGCCACAATGTATAGTTAAAAGAAAAGTACAAAAAATGTCAAATATTTACACCAGTGTTTCTTTTTTTTATTTTAAACCACGGTACATCAAGGCCGCCAAAATTAACATGCGCCAATATGTCATTTTCTTTTAACCGCGAAATTTGATACCGCAGATATTAAGTGTTTTACAGTATTTGAAAAGTGCGTCAAAATCCCACCCAAGTTCGTATTCCATTTTCTGCATAAACCTACCTCTTATGTGAGCATAGGTGAGATTGAACCCAGACTCTGAGACATTTGAGCTGGTTTGAAACTTTACACTCACATATCTTGTCTTTGTTTGGAACGCTGGGGGAGTATAAGACCCACACAACTGTGCTTCAACGTAACCATCGTTAATCTGTAAATATAAAGGGATCATAATCAGAAGTCAGCATAATATGACTGATGCATAAATTGTAAATTGTTAGTCATGGTTTGAAGAGAAACAACGTAACCATCGTTAATCTGTAAATATAAAGGGATCATAATCAGAAGTCAGCATAATATGACTGGTGCATAAATTTTAAATTGTTAGTCATGGTTTGAAGAGAAACATTGTCAAAATGATAATAATAAATAATAATAGATAGAATAAAAATTCAACTAAGCCTCTGCATGTTAAGTATTTTCGCCAGCCAGTCACATCAGTTACATAAAAAGACACTGGTCAGGAACGGTACCGTCACATCCCACCCACACCCACACACCAAACAAGAACTAGTAACATAAGAGGGATTATAAAAAGGTCTCGGAAAAGGCAGTATTCTCTTTATTTTTTTACTTTGAACGTTTCTTAAATTAAACTCCATGCTTTAAAGTTTTGATGTTTGTGTGTCTCATGCCAATAAAATTATTTACTTAAATATGTCAGTTTCACGAGCCACAAGCATGACGGTCAGTATTGTGACCCGGCCAAACTTAGATACGTTCTGTTATTTCGTTTCCTATAACAAAATTTGAACGATGCTTGACCAGAAACATAATTTACTTCACATTAATTTAACGTATTGGCCTTATCATGAAGTTCATTACAAAGGACGGGTCTCCATAAGGCCCATTTCATGGCTGGAATATATTTCCTTCACACTTTGTTAATTATAAGAACTATGTATTGGCTCTTGATTGACGAAATATAAACTTGCACAGAAATCAGTTAATTATGATATGCATGGTATAAGAGGGTGGGGGGGTAATTTCACACGATTCTTACCTCTATCTCTAAAATGCTTTATCATTTTACAGGAAACTGTAGCCAATATCAATTGTTATAGAATGGTACAGATAGATGTATACCAGTAAGTAGTTGCAAAAGTTTTCCGGAAATGCTCCTTAATGATGTTGTATACTCACTTATAAGTCATTACTAAATTTTGGCCATTTTTCGTCTCAACCCTTACGAAAAAAATACATTTTGTATCATTTTCAAAGCAATTAAAAAAAATCCTATAATTATAAAGTGGATACAATAGAAATTATAAAATCATGAGGGATCACTTATACACTCAGTTTTTTTAATGTTATCTGCCCCTGAATATGGAAGAAGTTATATGTTTTCAAGATAAAAGTTTCTAGAAGGCCAACTCTATGACAAGAATAGATTTCCGCTAAACTCTGTGCACTATAAGTACTTTGTGTTGACAGTTATTGGTTGATATAGTGAACTGACCAGTAATAAATTACCTTCAATAAGTAAGCTGCAAATGGATGGGGAAATATCACATGAGTATTAACTATATTTCTAAGATTTTATACAATTTAATCAGAAGTTGTAGCCAAACATCATTTTTTATACATGTATAATGGTACAGATACATAGGTACATGTACCAAATAATAGATGAAGAAGGTTTAAGCTCCCCTTAGTCAGAGGCTCAAGCAGGACTTATAGGACAGTAGTCTTCGGCGTCCGTCAACTGCCCGTCTGCAATACGCCCGATCGTGATTAACATTTTCAAAAAAACTTCTCCTCTGTTACTTCTGAGCCAATTTCATTTAGATTTCATATGCAGCTTTCAGACAGAGGGGAAAGACAATTAATAGAAATATAGGCAATATTCATGTGATATTACCCCACCCATCTGCAGCTAACTTACTGAAGGTAATTCATTACTCTTACTCTAAAATAACTGAGAGTATAAAAGATCCCTAATGATTTTATAATGTCCATTATATTTACTTTATAACTATAGGATTTCTTTTTAATTGCTCTGAAAATGAAACAAAATGTGGTTTTTCGTAAAATTGGAGACTAAAAATGGCAAAAATTTAGGTATGACTTATACGCGAGTATTCAACATCGTTAAGGAGATTTACGGAAAACTTCTGCAACTACGTGCTGGTATACATCTGTCTGTACCATTCTATACAATTGAAATTGGCTACAGTTTCCGGTAAAATGATACAGCATTTAAGAGATGGAGGTAATAATCATGTGAAATTACCCCACTCACTTATATCATGCATATCATGGTTAACTGATTTCTGTGCATCATAAAATTTCATCAATCAAAAGCCAATACATAGTTCTTATATCTAATAGAAATTGAAGGAAATTTACTCTAGCCATGAATGGGCCTTATGAAGACCCGTCCTTTCGTATGCTTTGTAAAGAAATCATGCATAAGTCCAACTAGCACTGTAATCAGAAAAAGTCAATGGGTGGGGTACGACCGATAATTTACTTTAAGTAATAAAGTAGAAGTGCAACCACAAGGTCTAAGGAACGAGAAATAATAACAATTGAGCCGCGACACGAGGCAACCAACGGAGTGGTTGTGCGCCCAGTGCAGACTCAGATCAGCCTCGGCATCCGCCCATTTTGATCAGAGTCTTTGCTGTCCGCATGGAGGTAGCTTAGGCCCTTAGCTACCCTTCAAGCGCTTTGCAAAGAGTGTGATAGGACCGGGCGGATACCCAGGCTAATCTGAGTCTACGTTAAGCGCACAACCACTTTGTTGGTTTTCTCGTGCCGCGTGTCAATTTACTTTGTTTGCAATTTCAGCGCTTCAGCACCAACACCCGATATCTGCAGCAATGTTGCTTTAAACAATTATATTTTATTAATCGCTTCACAATAAGTTGATATATTTGGTCTAGGTCCCCAAGATGGCCGCCATGCACATATATGGTGAAAACACTCAGCATATCATGTTCAAAAGCGTATGGGACTTTTGAATAGTCACATGACAAAGATGGCTGCCGTGCCCATATATGGTAAAAACACTGAAACTCTTTTCCAGAACCACTGGGCTAATTGCCTTGAAACTAGGTAAATAGCATTTGGGACTCAAGAACTACAAAGAATATATAAACGATGACGCTGGGCTAACTTTGACCTATTTTATGCCATAGTCAAATTTGATCCCTTAAGGCTTTAGAACAGGGAATGCTAACAACTGACCTAGACCATTAGAATCCAAATAAGGTGAATTTGCTGCATTTCCATATCACAAAGCATAATAGCAACCTGAAAATTAACTTTTTCAGCTTTTCATATTCAAAAGGCTAAGGGACCAAATTTTACCTAGGCATAAATAGGTCAGAGCCAACCCAGGGTCATTGTTTATATGAACTTTGAAGTACAAGTCTCAAATGCTACCTACCAAGTTTCAAGATAATTGCCTAAGTGGTTCTTGAGAAGGAGGTTTTTTAGTGTTTTACCATCTATGGGATGGCGCCCATCTTGGTCACATGATCTAGACCAAATATATAGACGTTCTTTTTTTCCTCTTAGCCTGCCTATACAATTTATATAAAATTGTCCCAGTAGTTTAAGAGAAGTTTTTTGAAAATGTTGAAGACGACAGACGAGTGACCTTTTGCCAAGGTCAAATAAGCTTGACCTCTAGATTTTATATTAACTGAACACACGCAAGAAAACATAAACGTGTGCATATGATTGTGATGGCCTTCTCCTAGTTAAATAAGAATTTTGCCAGACCGCTAACATTGCTCAAGGAGATGACCACTATGAGCTTTCAGATAACTGTCAGATCCTGATGCTTAAGATTTACATTAAACCGAACAATATTTTATTAATCACTTCACATTTATAATGAACAATCTTAAGCATCAGGATCTGACAGTTAGCTGAAAGCTTATATGGGTCATCTCCTAGAGCAATGTTAGCTGTCTAGCAAATTCTTATTTAACTAGGAGCAATGCTACGCTGGCAAGCTGTGTCATAAATGTCGGCCATTATAGGAATGAATTTTATTTTTGTGGATTTCGATGTGTAAACACCGGGGAATGATTCACAAATAAAGGGCTTTATGTTCAATTTGTGAATGATTTGCCGGCGTTTACACATCCATAAAATCCAAAAAATGATTAGTTTGTGAGCGATTTTCCGGCGTTTACAAAGCCCTTAAATCCACATTCAAAAACTAAATTTCTTCAATTCAAATTTAAAGAGTAACTACACTTCAGGAACTGACTGAATCAGATCCCAAACCCTATCCCTAACATCAAAGGGAAAGATTGACAAAGACATCCCAACAAACAATAAATCACAAGTGATAAGCCGAGTCAGCAGCTCTTTCCCAAATAGATGGCAACTCAGCTATCTTTATTGAACTAAATAATTTAGACCAACAGACGGGTTACAACGGACTAAGCAAATTATATAAAAAACATTTAACAATTATTTTTACCTATTTTCTATTTTTATGATAGAAGGATTAAACTAAGAACACAATCAATTAAACAGCACCGAAAATAAAACAAATGCAACCGCAACAAAAGTACCGCTTTGGGACGGTCAGTAATAACTACTTGGGGGTTTAAACCGGTTGTACTGGGCCCAAACCTTCACCCTCACCCTCCGCTGCGGTGCACACAATTAGTTGGTAGTTCGGTTCGTATGGAGGTCCCCTAACTCATCAGAGAGTCATCACGGTCAACAATTAAGATCAAGAAAAGACCGTGATGAAGCAAGGATGAGGACTCGACAGCCAAAACGTGTTGAGACACCCGGAGATCCCTGGGGCGTCAGCAACACCACTGGAGTACTGGAGCAAAAGAAGACCACCAGTTGAACCCCGGTGGGCCAAGAAACAGACAAACGTCCGGCCCCAACCAACTTATATATAGCTTTATGTAGGGGCTATCATAGAGTCTGAACCCCGACCCACCGGCGTGCAATTAAAGAGGACAGCAAAGTTGTCAACCATGATTGGGTTAACCACTAAGCATGCAGACTGTCGCATTACATCTTTGTTCTAGCCAATGCGTTTAAGGTAGTTCGTTACCTTTGTCGTATTTCATGAAAAAAATCGCCGACATCAGGGAATTTGATGAAACTTGTTCTGATCGTTGTCTAACATGTCTAGTGCTTTTAACTGTAATCATTTGTTATGTAGTTTATTTTATTTCACCATGAAGCGCCACCTAGCGGCAGTATGTCATTTTAGAGAAAATCCGCCTTTATAGGGTTACAATTTTGTAACATTTAGGCCAGCTCCTTCGCAAATCTTCTCGTTTAACACCCGTTTATTGCTTGTTGAATTACTGTATTTTTTATTTTGGTAAAGAACCAAACAGAGCTAAAAATAAAACCTTTACCATAGCAACCAACATTATTTTGACGTTAGGAAAGTGCTACCCTTCACAGATTAATGCGAGTTTATCTCAGAAAAACGCCCGGTAAGGCCATATAAAAATGTCACTAAAATGCTCTTTACAGAGTTACAAAACAGGTTTTGAAATAAAAAGAGGAGGTCATCGCGCAAAGAAATGGTGAAAAATCGGACTTTAGCGAAAATTTGCAAGAAAAAAATAAAGCTGCGCGTGCGACGTCACTTTGAAATATGTGTGACGTTCTTATTAAATTTCTGATTTTGTTGAAACATATTCAGACAAAATTAAATCAATACACCTCCAAATTGTCTGCCTTATTATATAAAGGGAAGTTTAGTGACTTACTGCGTGCTTTCTTGGATGAAGTAGCCCTTCAAAGATGGGGTCTACTCGGAAATCAAAGAACAAAATGACACTGAATCAACGTTAATTCAACATTGATTCAACGCTGTTTGCCCGCTGACTAACCGCTTATGAATCGGCCGAGAAGAAGCATTACACCGATGATAAAAAAAAATAATTGTTGTAAGTAAAATTTCTCTAGTTTCAATTAAAAATAAAAACGTTACATACAATACAAATGAGTACAATCTATAAAAGTCACAACAAATTATATCTGGCATATTTACAAAATTAATCATGCCCCGCACATACGAGAGACATAGCGAGCAGTAAGTTAATTCGGTCTGTGAATCAATGCAGACGGATAAGTGTCGACATTTTCAGCTGTATATATTTTCATGGGTCCATATATTATTTATATTATCAGCAAAACAATCTGCAAATGCACAGGCTGATCTGAATCTTCCCTGTCTTAAGGTGCTGTTTCACACGACGCCTAACATACAAAACATCCTGAGTAAACCTAATCTAAATATAAGTGAAAATAAAATAATTCTATAAAATGAAATATTTTCTGCATAATCAATTACCATATGAATCATAACAAACGCCCCTGCTCTAACGCCCCCTGACTATTTTCTAAAAAAATTCTTTTATTAACTTGCATGAAAGCCTGGTTGCTCCTCTGATTGCGGTTGCTCTTTGAAACAGGGTCAACTGTTAAAGGAAAGGTTTTGCTTTTAGAGGAGCAAGAATTTGCTCCTGATGTTGCAAATTCTTTGCTTTAAGAGTTGACCCTTACTGAGAAGATCGCCAAAAAATAGTGGAGTTCGTTCCTCTGAAAGTATTTCCATTTCACAGTTACTGCTTATTGAAGGTATTTTGGCAGTGGCTGATTTACTACACTTTAGACCCTAAATAACGCCCCCTTTCCAAAAATGCAACGCCCCCGGGGCATTAAATAGGAATAATACGGTAGTTTGGGGACCGAGGGTACTGCAGATAATGTGAATATTTGGGTGAATAGGTACTTTTCCAGGGTGTAGAAATCTGCCTAATTTATTTCGCCACTTTTCTCAATTCGAGTTAACTCTTAAAGAAAAGAATTATCTCCTCTAGGAAAATGGCAGAAATGTTGAACAAGTGTACCCACTCAGCTTACGTCGTTGTTGTTGTTTTGGATTTTACGGTCCTCTGAGACAGTATTTCAGTCTACATCGGGCCGTCGCCCAGCTGAGAGAGGGAGACAGAAAACAGAAATTACGAGAGAAAAATATTCAAACTCCTCCATCCGCACCTACTGCGAGGCCCTTTTCCAACTTTTAGTCTAATTAGTAGGACGCCACTGCAATGAAAGTTACCGAGCACCATTGCCCGACCCGACCACTCCATCAGCTTTCGTAAACCCCGAAGTACAGAGAAACGCGTTCTATCAAACAGTGTTCTTGTAGACATTGGCGCGATAAGAGTAACACGTGAATGGATACAAATCCATATTTCCCAACCATTTTTACTAAGGGAGACAACTTTTGTGACTTCATGTTTGCTTCGCTGGACAAAAGGGATCTACCTTTAAAGGAAATAATTGCTTCAAGAGGAGCAAATGCTTTCCTTGAAGATTTGATCCCCGTATTAAAGGGACATAAAAATGAAAATGAAAAAGCTGCTTCTGCTTCCCCAGAAAGTGTTCCGATTCATATCAAATTGAGCCATGACACGACAAAACCAACAAAGTGGCATGTGCACCCAGCGAAGACTCAGATCAGCCTGGATATCCGCTCAGTCTTCGCTATGCGCTCAATGGGTAGCTAAGGGTCTAAGCTACCTCCATGCTGACAGCGGAGACTCTGATCAGACTGGGTGGATGCCCAGGCTGATCTGAGTCTTCGCTGGACGCACATGCCACTTTGTTGCTTTTGTCGTGTCGCGGCTCATTAATACTTTTTGCTACTTTTTACCCTATTAACTATACAAAACCTGGAGAAAAATAAAGTATTGCATTACAAAACATGACTTGTCAGCGTACGGGAAGGCCCGCCTGACATACTGTCTTGAACATCACCATGGTAAAGTGGGACCGGGAGTGGGACGCCAAGGCCGACGCCGTTGTGACGGCAATAGCTCTTCCATACTTGCGTACAGCTGAGCTCATTAATAAAAGATTCATGCCAGTTATGAAAACGTAAGAGCAAAACAAGTTCAATATGGGATTATCTTACGTTTATCTTTGATCTAGGTCCAAGGTAATTTACTTCAGAACCATCAGAGGTCCAAAGTTTATTATAAAACACTGACCTTAACTCTAATTTGCCCGAGGGTTTCTTTTTTACAGTATCGAGTCATAAAAAGCGAGTTTCGAGTTATAAAAAGCAAGTTTCGGGTCATAAAAAGCGAATATCGAGTTGGGAAAAGCGAGTATAATAAAGACCCACACCTGGGCATTCGATTAAGGTGTATGGGTACACTTCTATAATTGAGCCGCGACACGACAAAACCGACAAAGTGGCATGTGCGCCCAGCAAAGACTCACATCAGCCTGGGCATCCACACAGTCTGATCAGGGTCTTCGCTGTCCGCACTGAGATAGCGTAGCCCCTTATCTAACCTAAAAGCGCACAGCGAAGACTCTTTATCAGAATGGGCGATTAACCAGGCTGATCATGCTGTCTTGGCTGGGCGCACATGCCACTTTGTTGGTTTTGTCGTGTCACGGCTAATATGTATCTATCTGTCAGTGATTTATTTACAATTTTGCTGCCAAAGAATCTTGGGACCCCGCTTGGGACTCAGTAGGTTTATAAATTCAGTGCGTCCTACAATAAAACCATGATTCAACAGCACTGAATTTTAGTGAGTCTTGGGACTCTCAACAATATAAATTGTGAGGGGAAGATCTGAAAACCGTATTTCTTCGTTTATAAGATGGAGATTTTTTCCCTTCTAACACAATCCCAAAAAATCTAGACGGATCTAGGTTTTTTGAGATATTTTTGGAAGGGCAAACCCCATCTTATAGCAGAATTTCTTAAGACTGATGTACATGTTTGGGGTCAATCTAGAGATGGAAACCCCCTGTTTTATAGCCGAATAAACGTTATATGAAACGGCGGGACTCACAGGTAACAAAATCACTGATCTGCTGATACCTCTAATACTGTTCGAATATCACCAGTGGCAGGTTATAATTGAGCCGCGAACTGACAAAACCAACAAAGTGGCATGTGCGCCAAGTGAAGACTCAGATCAGCTTGGGCATCCGTTCGTCCGGTGTTGCTAGTTAGTGTGACTGTGACCCTGCGAGGCTTGCACGTTATACAGCTGTAGAACGTTAAAAATCGAACAGATTTATGTGCATACAATACCATGTTTTTTAGGCCGTATTAGGTTATTTCTATCCTCCTGGAGTGCACATTGTAAAATTCAGTTTTAAGAAAAAAGAAAATTATTATAGACATTTCCAAGTTAAAATAATAGAAACATCTATTTCGAGTATACAGTAGAAAATTGATCAGACTACACAACGTTTCAAAAAATGACAAAAAGTTTATAACGTTACGTGTCGCTGACGTTCGTCGCTTAATATATATTTTTTCTTTCAGATGAATTTTTCATTAATACTTTACGCGATCACCCTATATTTTCATTTGCATTTCTTATTCTACGAAATCCGCTCTTCATTTTCGTCGTAATTTTGTATAGTGTCGCCAGGCTCGTTTTGGAGAAATGTCTGCTTCAACACTTGAAGGGTTCGAACTTTTATAGCGTCAACGAAGACACAGGTGCCAGGATTTAACGTTTTTAAGTCATAAATGCTGTTCTTCACCATCGAAATGTATATACCAAATAACAGAGAGATTAAAACACTGTTGATTGAGTGTTCTGAAAACAAAATTCGTCAGGGAATACGCAAGATATGGTACAAAACGTTAATCTTTTGATAAGAAACATCGTATTACGTTAGATGGCGCATTAATATTAAACGAATACAGATTCCTCAAAACAAATAATACCATCAAAAGTGCAACATGTCAGAGTATAATTCAGGCAAGTTTCATCAAAATCCAAGGTATTTCGATTTTTAACCCATGACGTCGCCAAAGGTATCGAACTACGTTAAATCGTATGATAATTTTCTTAAATTGATCGGGAAATTCTGTTTTCCCTACGATTTTGGTCATTTTTATCTCAAAATTGTCCGCAATCCAGAGTTTCTAAGATTTTTCCCAAAGAACATAGTCCAAGTAGTTCCTGACTTCTGGTTAAGAAGGTTAATCGAAATAATATACATGTTTACCATTATTAACTTTGTTGAGATGGAAATAAAGTGTTATTGAACAGTAAATTTCATACTGACCGATACCAAAGGCAGATAAATATGAAATGTTTACTGTTCAATAACTCTTAATCTTTGCCGAAACAAAAGCCAACAATCGTTTTATTATTGATCACCGATTTGAGGCAAAGACAAAAATCTGCATAAAATGCTGAAAATACAACAGATCTTCCCCAAACTTAGCAGATGCCTTCTTTATGTTGTTTCTCACAATTCATTATCCAAAAATCAGAACTAATTGATGTTAAAATGATTTATATATGAAAAGATCAAAGGGTAATTTTGTGCGCAAAAATCTAAAAAAAATGACCATCATTATTGAAAGTGTAACTAGGCCTGAACATAAATAAATGCATTATGAAGAGCGTCCCAGCTATTTTTTTCTCCATTTTTTGCACATTATCAGGCTGTGCAGATAAAAAAAAGATGTGCTCTGTGTCCAAATATTTGTCTTAAATACACAATAGAGTCTATTTTCAAGGTTGAATAATTTCAATAACACAACTGTCATGGTCATTGTCATGTCATATTAATACTGTGAGTATGATATAGGTATAAGTGACCTACCTGTATTAATGAATGCAACCAAGATAAATGAACTATAAACATGTCAGACATTTGAGAAAAGCTACTGTTTTTATCTGGTCTACCTTACAATTAGAGATTCAGTTGGAACAAATAGTTACTAGGGCGCTCTTTTTAACATATCAAAGTATCTTCAGAGCTAATTAAGTACATTTTCAACAACGGATTTTATTTTTCAGATTTCTGCGCGGAAAATTACTCTTTGATCTTTCCATATAAAAACACGTTTACAACATCATGTCCTTCTATTTTGTATTCTAAACTGTAGAGAATAACAAAAATAAGAATTCTGCTAACTTTCAGGGAGATACGATAATTTTTAATGGTTAATTCTGATTTTTGTGTATATCACAAATCAGCACCTTAATATCTACACTAGCCACTGACTTCCCATAGGTAAAACTATTAAAGCAACTGGCTTCATACACAGATGAACGACAACTGATCATGTCACGTTGTCGTCAAGCGACGTCTGAGGTAAACAAACGTCTTGATTTGGCCGCGTAACGTTAGATTGATGCCACGTTATGGCGACGGCTTAATGGCCGAACACGTCGTTACTATCTTCTCTTTGACACATAGTTTGTATATTCTACTTTAAAATACCACGAAAACAGCACAGGAGAGGTCTAAAAAGTATCAAATTGTAAATAAAAGAATAAAAATTTGATATTCCAGCGTTCATCGCGTGAAGAAGCGAGCGACTGTAGCTAAAATTCAATAAGAAGCGTTTCGCACTTCATTGAATTTTAGCTTCGCCCACTGCCTTCATCACACGATGAACGCTGAAAAATCAGATGTCTATTCATATAAATAAAGACAGTCTTCAGATGAAGCGTCTTTCATGTAAGTGAACTTGATATTAAATTTCTGTTGACATTACTTCACCAAGTTGAACCATGTATCATGAATTCGTTACGTTCCTAACCATGCGATATTCAGATGTTATGTCACAAACTATGTGACATGAAGTTATGTCTTCCTCACTTGATTAGCCTCTGAACCAATGAAACGAGTTTTAGTCATGGTTTATATAACAAATTATGTTTCTGTAGGCTGTTGACTACTCAAATTGCGCTAAATGAGCATTAGAAAATTGAATTGGAATTATAGGTTTGGTTTAAACAATATCGATTTCACGTAAATTACATGCATAACATTTACAGAGTACAAAATGGTGAACAGGATTTGATAACAAGCATCAAAATTATAGTTTTATGATCAGTTCTTGTGTGTAAGTCCATGTACCATCCCCTGAATGTTTTTCGGACCAGGGTTTGAGGTTATACAACTTGAGAATAATCTCAAACTCAAAATAAAGCACACTGATTGGCTGCTTCCGAGCATTTTGAGTTGAGAATGTACTCAAGTTTTATAACCTCCGGGCCTGAGCAATGGTAAAACTTGCCAGTGTACCCATGCTGCTGGACAACTAATAATACTGCTGATATCAAGACTTTGATGTTGTATTTTAGGAACGGTTCGACAGAAAGCATACGAGTAAATCACATTTCAAACCCCCGTCTATATTTTTTTAAACAATGTTATAAAATGTCCATTTTATAATGCAAAAATTGTCATCTGCATCTGCATTACCTCACTCTCTTACATTTACTGGGGCACATTAGACTTAGGCATCGTTTTGTAGAATGGACCAAAGCAGCTTACAAAATCAAGATTAAGATATAAATATGTTTGAGTTAATGTGAAATAATTTTCCTGTAAATAAATTTTAAGAGTAACTACACTTCAGGAACTGACTGAATCAGATCCCAAACCCTATCCCAAACATCAAAGGGAAAGATTGACAAAGACATCCCAACAAACAATAAATTACAAGTGATAAGCCGAAACAGCAGCTCTTTCCCCAATAGGTGGCAACTCAGCTATCTTAATTGAACCAAATAATTTAGACCAACAGATGGGTTACAACAGACTAAGCGAATTATACTAAAAACATTTAACAATTACTTTTACCTTAGATTAACTCGTATCCCTAGTAAATTGTACAGATCTTGTTTAGTGTACTTTGCTATCACTACCAGATGCTATAGTAAAGGTCGTGACTAAACCTAAAGAATTTGGGGTGTATGCTGGTCTATCGTGGCTAAAAACCGACCCCTGAATGCTATACATGGAATCTGGTAAGAACTGATCCAGTGCTTTTACAGAAGAAATCGTTTGAAATTGTGGTCGAACATTAGGACGGACGATGAAGGACGGACGGACGGCGGAGCCTGCCTATCTTTAAGCCCCCCCTCCCCCACCCCCACCACCACCACCACTCTCTAGAGTCTTCGTAAAAATCGTATTCATAGGTCTCTGACAAATATGACAGTTGCAATATTAAATTAATATATCATTTAATTGGAACCCGGGAGGTAAATGGGTTAAGCACTGACCTGCTAATCTAACGGCCGCGTTGGAAGCGGAAATACTTTCAACTGTTAACTTGGTTGCATTGTTTTATTATCATCCCCGCCCTTATCATCCCGCTATGACTAAAATACTGTTGAAAAAGTACTGAAATCGCAAGTCATGCATCCATCCATCCAATTATATCTTACCGCTATAAAGTCTTCATCGCAACCCGGATTTCGCTTTATATTCATGTAAACAAACTGTAGCTCTATCACGTGATAATATGGGGCGTAGATAAACCAATCACAGTACGCAGAAAGACCATTGTTGTTATTGTGCAAACCCTCAGTACTGATGAATCCGAATGGGTCGTTCGAATCAGCGGAGCATGGCTCACAGACCGCTGAAATAGCGTCAATTCAATTCAGTTCAAACATATTTTATTGTCTTTGTACAAACAATACGTACAAACAATGGGGTTGGGATACAAGTACTCACAACATTAGTTACAGCCCGCCCCCTAAAACACATACAAGACGTCCAACACGACATTGCAACATATATACAAGAGTTTAAGAAGAAGAAGAAGAAGAAGAAGAAGAAGAAGAAAAAGAAGACGAAGAAGAAAACAATAATAGAACAAATAAATAAATGATAATAAATAAATAAATGAATAAATAAATAAATTCGTCTACGAGACGGAGGCTCCCTCACTTCAGAATAATCCCAAAAATCCAGATCGGTCTTATTAACCAAATCTAGGTTTTCGGGACTGCTCAAAAAGGAAAAAAAATAAATATATTAAAACAGGCGCATATAAAATTAATTTGGATTCCCAGGGTCACTCCGGGAATCCAAATTAGTTTTTAGTAAAGAGGAAATTACAAGAGTTGTCTCCCTTTGAAACTGTTATGAAGAAACATTCACGTACCATTACGAGTCAAGGACACATCTCAAACAAAACCCACATTAAGGTGTAAAATTTAAATTCTGAAAGAGTTTCTTAAAGAGCAGAAAATACAGTCAGAAGAAGGAAAAAGGGCCTGACTACGTAGTTTTGGCTACTAAAGTCTCATCAGTGACCCTGATATTATCTGGTGACGAAACCAGAGAAAACCATACTTAAATTTCTTAATTTATATTGGACAGTCTATTCAAAAACTGACTAGTGTCCGAAAGGGTCCAAATAATATAAAAGATGATGACTTAGAATAAGAGTCTAAACTAATCTAAAGTTTCAGATTTCTCAGACTATATCCTGTGATCTCAAAGGACGAAAATAAAATAAAACCTGCACTATGAATGATGTACGGGGAGAAGTTTTACGGCCGCCACATGACACAACACCAGCTGAAGTTTTCTGCTCTGTTTTCAATAGGACGGGAATCTAACGCACAGTATCCGAACGCACTGTACCCTCTCTTCCGGTTTTCATAGCATTGAATCGAGAGTACAAAATTCGCATATAACCAGTAGCCGGAAATCATTATGTTTTGAGTTTTTATCCGGAACCTACTGCGTCATTTATAGTTATTCAGCTTCGAAAATGTAAAGAGGTAAGTTTAATATAATTTTCTCTTCGGTCTTTTACTTTATTGTCCTGTACAATGAAAAACTCCTTGCCGTCGCAGATTTTTTTTCCGAACAGCTTAATTTAACACGAGAGTGTGTCGTGCAAAACTTAGCTATCATTCTTTTATCAAAACTAACAAACTGTAGATTAATAACGGCTTCCGTTTATTCTAAAGACTTTTTATAAAACATGTAAGAAAATGCTCAAAATGGTTTAAGAATCATGTTAAGGGCGATTTGAATACTGTACCAATTACTACCCACCCATACACGACATTGTACAGGGTAATAAAGTAAAAGACCGAAGAGCAAATTATATTAAACTTACCTCTTTACATTTTCGAAGCTGAATAGCTATAAATGACGCAGCAGATTCCGGATAAAATCTCAAAACATAATGATTTCCGACTACTGGTTATAAGCGAATGTTTGTACTCTCGATTCAACGCTATGAAAACCGGAAGAGATTGTACATGTAGTTCGGATACTGTGTAACGGACAAGCATTTGTTGCTTTGTGTGTTGAATTCGTTTCAAACCGAGGCTTCATACAAACGAAAGACTTTGCGACTATCTTCGTGCACTTTCGCATTCAAGAGTATTGTAAGCATATTCCCCTTTTTGGAGAATCACAATCATCCAGATTAGAGTGATATGAGCCGCGACGCAAGAAAACCAACAAAGTGGTTGTGCGTCCAGCGCAGACTCAGATCAGCCTGGGCATCCGCCTAGTCTGAGCAGAGTCTTTCCTAAGCGCTTAAAGGGTAGCTAAGGGTCTAAGTTACCTTCATGCGGACAGCGAAGACTCTGATCAGACTGGGCGGATGCCCAGGCTGATCTGAGTCTGCGCTGGGCGCACAACCACATTGTTGGTTTTGTCACGTCGCGGCTCATATCTTCTTGACATGAATCAACTTATCCGAAAGCACACAGAACGATTTAAGTGGACAAGAATGCTACATCAGAGCCAAGAAAAGAATGAAATTAATGCAGACAAATATATTTATTCGGTTATATGACAGATTTGCATATTTGCGGTAATTTTGGAAATGTAATTTAAAACCTAAAAGAGTTCCTTCAAGAGCAGAGAAAACACACAGAACGATTTAAGTGGACAAGAATGCTACATCAAAGCCAAGAAAAGAATGAAATTAATGCAGACAAATGTAGATTGCTTTTGTTGCATTGCTGAATATATATTTACCGAATTGATTCGGTTATATGACAGATTTGCATATTTGCGGTAATTTTGGAAATGTAATTTAAAACCTAAAAGAGTTCCTTCAAGAGCAGAGAAGATATTGGAAAGAAGAAAAATGGGCCATACCGCGAAGTTCAGCTAATCAAGCCTCGTCAGTGATCCTGACCTGATCCGGCGACGAAAGCCAGCGAAAAAAAAATCAGCAATGTCTTTATTTTAATAAGGCAGACAATTCAAAGACTGTTAATAATCAAAAGGGGTCCAAATGAATAAAAAGCGATAATCAAGAATATGAGTCAGAACCGATCATTTTTTTTTTCTTTTTTTGGATTTCTCAGAATATGTTCTCAGATCTCAAAGGCCAAAAATAAAATATAATCTGCACTATGGATGATTTACGGGGAGACGTTTTACGGCGGCCACATGGCACAACAGCAGTTGCAGGGAAGTCATATTAAAATCTAAAAGAGTTCTTTCAAGAACAGAGAACATATTCGAAAAAAGGAACATGGGCCATACCGCGAGGTTTGGGCTAATCAAGCCTCGTCGGTGACCCTGACATGATCCGGCAACGAAAGCGGCTTAGCCAGAATAAAAAAAAATCTGCAGTTTTTTTTTTAATTTGAATAAGGCAGTCAGTTCAAAGTCTGAAAATCAGACTGGGTCCAGTCAAAATGATGAAAAGGCGATGATCCCGTGCTATAACCGAAAAAGTACGTGATATTTAATTTTGTACGTTTTAAAAGGATTAATAGCTGGAAGCAATGATCATATTCAACTGAATTTCGGTTTTCTTTTATGAGCCACGCTAACTTGTTTGGGATATTGAAAATATTGACCATTACACTGTAAAAAAGTGTTTAGAATCAATGCAAAAAATGCAGTCCGATTTTTTATGTGTTTAAATCGTAACATGTTCAATTTGCAACATGTTTAGGTTTATGTTTAGAAATTAAACATGTACAAAACTGGTAAAGACTACCTTTTATTTTGAAAATTTCCTCTGTCAACATTTTCGTCTCTTTTTTCCGTTCTTCAACGGGGAAAAGTGAGAATGGATTCATCCGAAACGCGTAACAGAATAAAACGTCTTAAGCAGACTTTTCCCGGAAAAATAATAGAAAAGGCGTACATGTTTAGCTATATGACATATTCCTAAACATGTTTACATCTAAACATGTAGCCACTTGTGTTTTATAGCTAAGCGCGATTTTTACAGTGTACAAATGAACTAGAAATCCGAAATATTTAGGTACACCGACATGACGCCCTAGGGTAAAGTAAGATAAATTCAGACAGGGGGTAAATTCGGACAGTGATTTTGTTATCTTAATATGTCATTTGTTTGGAATGAGAACAAAATTATGTGGGCAAAAAGTGAATATTCTGATGCGACGGCTCATAATGAGCCGTCTCATCTGGATTTTTACTGTTTGCAAAGATACGTCCGAATTTACCCTATGTCCAAAGTTACCCGATCTTACCCTATACCGAGGTGTGATCAATCTGGCAATGGGCAAACATTCTTACCCTGCCTTCGGAAACTCATTTATCAAAACTTATTTCTTACAAGAAAATGCGAAGTTTATAAGTTTTGACTGATTCAGTACAAAGATTTTAGCTTCATGAAATACGTAAAAATGAATTTAATGTATCTTATTTGACAAGAAACTTTAAATGAAACATATGTTACCTTTCGACACAATCAGACCGCTGATAAGCAGCTGAAGCAGTTTCAGTACACACATTTCCAATTTAAATGGAAGTCAACAATGTTCTAACAGATATCACTGCACCACCAGTTACTTAGGCATATATCAGCATTGTTGGTAACTGGCAATGTATGCGTTCTAGCTTTGAGCATGCGCAGTTTGTCAATATGAGCCGCGACAAGACAAAACCAACAAAAAATGCATATGTGCGCTTGCGAAGACTCCGATCAGCCTGTGCATCGGCTAATTCTAATCAAAATCTTGGCTGTGCATTTTAAGGGTAGCTAGAGTCTAAGCTACCGCCATGAGGAAAGTGAAGATCACACCGGACGTGTGCCCAGGCTTAGCTTAGACTTCGCGTGGCGCACTTTTTTGGTTTTATCGTCCTGCGGCGCACTTGGGTAAGACCTTAATAAATTGTTTTGAGATTATTTCTATGTAATTTTTTAAAAATAATAAGAACATAAGCTGTATTCCTTCATGAGAATTCCTGGCCGAACTATGTTAATGAGGGTCACGACCTATGGTTCCATGGAGAAGTTAGAAAAATTGGTTCCTTAATTATCAGTTATGGTAAATAGGTAAACGTCCTTGTTCTCTTGCCATTTTAAAAAGGGAAACAATTTTGTTACGTCTTGATTGTTTCCCTAGTCGAGGTAGCTCTTCTAAACTGGAGTCTATTCTTACAGAAATAATTTGCTCCAACACTAGATGAGCAAATTGTTTTCTGTATGAGTTGTCAGCCAAAGGAAGACAATTGAAAATGAAATGAGCCGCGACACGACAAAACCAAAAATGTGGTTGTGCGCCTAGCGCAGACTCAGATCAGCCTGGACATCCGCCCAGTCTGATCAGAGTCTTAGCTGTCCGCATGAAGGTAGCTTAGACCCTTAGCTATCCTTTAAGCGCATAGGGAAGACTCTGCTCAGACTGGACAGATGCCCAGGCTGATCTGAGACTGCGCTGGGAGCACAACCACATTGTTGGTTTTGTCGTGCCTCGGCTCAAATGGGTTGTTTCCCATGAAAGAGTATCCATTCACTTTATTAAAAAAAAAGCCGCGGCACGACAACAAAGAGGCATGTGTGCATCCCGCATAGAATCAGATCAGCCTGAGCCTCTATCAGTTCTCATTAGAGTCTAGGCTATCGGCATGGAGGAAGTTTACCCTTTAAGCGCACAGCGAAGCCTCTGATCTTAGTCTCTGCTCTGCGTGTATGCCAATTTGTTTCTTTTGCCGTTTTGCAGCTTCAAATATACTGTTATCTTGAGCTCTCAGACTGTAATATGACCTTTTATTTTACAAGAAACCATAAGAATGTCATCTACATAGTAAAGATACCCTTATATAAGGATGTGCTAAGTGCTATGACTAGATCTGACTGTTCACAGGCATGACCTTATTACGTTATGCCATTTACTTCTTCAGTATCTATAGCTATAAGTTTCATTGACGAACTCACCACACCGCGTATATGCAAACGCTGGTCTTTGCTTGCGTATGATAAGGCAGTTTTTGCAGCAACGATGCAAGCAAACTGCAAAGCAAGATTACCGTGCCAACCATGTATTCGGACATCTCTCCTATCCTGACGAATAGAATGAAAGCTTTCAAATCGTATTATCTTTGTGACATGCTAGCTTAACCGACTTCGGGAAGATATTTGAAATTTGCTTGAACGAATCATTTTAAAACTTGTCGGTTCCATTGTTTGCGCCCTCATAAAACGGGTTTTGTGGTATTGTTCTTAAAATAGGTCTATGAAATTGCAAACTATTTCAATTAATTACTTTTATGAATTATTCAGTTAATTGGTTTGCAACGTCAAAAAAAAAAAAAAAAAAAAATATATATATATATATATATATATATATATATATATATATATATATATATATATATATATATATATATATATAGGGCGTGCAAAAGATCAGACAATATATGAGCCGCGACACAAAAAAACCAACAAAGTGGTTGTGCACCCAGTGCAGACTTTGATCAGCCTGGGCATCCACCTGGTCCGCTGAGACTTTTCGCTAAGCGCTTAAAGGGTAGCTAAGGGTCAAATCTACCTCCATGCGGTCAGCGAAGACACTGATCAGACTGGGCGGATGCCCAGGCTGATTTGAGTCTGCGCTGGGCGCACAACCACTTTATTGGTTTGCTCGCGTCGCGGCTCAATTATAATGTTTCAATAGTCATTATTATGTCCCCATCTTAGAAGAACAGGGGCATATTGGGCTTGGACTGACTAAAGAACAATTAGATTCGTTTTAAGGTGGTGATTTATGGTAAATGTAAAAATCTGCATAAAACCATAAAAAAGTAAGGTATCTCCCTGAAAGTTAGCAGACTTCTTATTTTTGCTGTTCTTTAAAGTTTAGAATACAAAATAGACGTACATGCTGCTTATAAAAGTGTTTTATAAAGGAAAGATCAAAGGGTAATTTTCTGCGCAATAATAAAAAAAAAATAACATCGTTATTGAAAATTTACGTAGTACTAAAGGTGCGTTATGGCATAATGAAGAGCGTACTAGCAATTATTTATTCCAACTCTTTCTCAAATTGTAATGTAGACCAGATGAAAACGGTAGCTTTTTCTCAAATGTTCAACCATGTACAAGGTAATGTACACTGGATGCATTTATTAAATATAGGGTAGGCAAGCATACCTATGCAACACCTACAGCATAAATAATACATTACTTACATGATCAATGGTGTGTAGATGAAATTGTTCAACCTTGTTAAAATAGTCTCACCTGTCTCACCTGTGTGTTTTGACAAAAAAATTGGACACAGATCGCATCTTTTTTCATCTGCTCAGCCTGATAATGTGTGAAAGAGTTTGAAAAAAAACAATTGCTAGCTTCCTCTCCATTATGCAACAAGGAACTCTCAGCACTAAGTTTATTTTCAATAACAATATTATTTTTTCAGATTATTGCACACAAAATTACTCTTTGATCTTTCCTTATAAAAACACTTTTTAACATTAACAAATGCTGCATTTTGGGAGTCTGAATTGTCAGAAACAACATAAAGAAGGCATATGCTAATTTTTGGAAAGATCAGTGGTATTTTGAGTGTTTTATGCAGATGTTTGTCTTTGCCCCAAATCAGTGATTATCACCACCTTAATGCATTATTTATAAAAAAATAAGCCGCCCCGTACTTTTACTATTCTGTCAGTCTGGTACTTACAAGGTTATGCCTTTCTTCCGAATCAATATAATTTTATAAAAAAAACTAAATTTCTTGGTACCAGTAGTCCTCTGTTCGAGCTCGGATGCTACTGTTTGATACATGTACATTGTTGAATATCCCGATTTACTGTCGGGCTGATTTCGTTAAAATATTACTAACCATATGTTCCTTTGTTGTCGTTGCCATTTAAGGTAGACGATTACTGGAGAACTGTGCTTTTGTTTTGTAAAAACAGAGTTATTGTTTGCTCAACCTTGGGGTAGCTTACCACAAATTATTCATGAACCGCCTCTTTAGGGGAGAAGCTTCAGTCAAGAAGAGAATGGTAAAATGGCCACCATTCGTCTGGTACCTAATGTAAACAATCGTTAAATAAAATAACAGACCTAGATGAAAAATATTAGATGGTAACATTGATTTGTTTTGCCGTAGACCACTGAAATATCAGACAGTTTTATAACTTAACCCAGTATTAAACTGACGCGCCAAATTTACTGCACGCACTGGGGTTACGTGTTCTAGTTGAAATAGCTGCCTCTAGAGCAAGGAACATGTGCGTTTTTCTTTTTTAAACCGTCGGCTAGTGTCTTTCTTCTAAATGCGGATTTAATTTTGCGTTTTCTAGTGACTAGCTTAAACGTTATTTTGTTACATATGTAAGATTATTGGCGGATAGCTACCTATATGACACTAACTACCGTAAAGATCCTAAGTTTTTGAGCAGATAGGTTTGTACAAATATTGGAAACTGAGATCAGACTGCTCCTTAGGAACGTATCTGACTTGCCCTTCCGTCTGCACATTTTTGGTGGCATTACTTTATGGTAGGACTAAAATAATAGCGGAATAAATAGTAGGACAAGGGTCACTTTGGTTGCAGCAGGTGCGGGATGGAAGTTGTTTATTTGGGTTTCCTAGATTTTGGGGTATTTTTATCTTTAACATTGTTTTGCAAGGAAACGAAACAGTGAAAATTTTGAATTTGTGTCGTATTCTGTAACATACAATGTAAGTTTTTTCTGAAATAATATGCATGAGCATGCCCCATCGATCAAATATATTTTTCATGACTTTTTTAATGAAATTAATTTTTTTTGCAGTTTTAAAAAAATGTAAAAATATACTTATTATCATATCCTATAGTATAGATTATATGAGTCGCAGAAATGAAAGTGCATTCATATGCTAGAAATATGAATTTTAATAGAAACTGTGTTAAAAAGTGTGTAGAAATACAAAATGTTGATTTCTTGGAAATCGAATAGGTATAAGTATCTTTTTTATCCCAATGTTTTTTTCCCTGTGGGTTATAAGGCTGGTAATTTAAAAGTGTTTTGAATGCCCCACCAACATTCTTTATAATATTTAATATTCAACTACCTTAAACGTGTTATGAAACGTCTGCCCTAGAAAGCTAATTTTGGTGTAACTTTTCAGTATCATATGTGATGAATAATCTGATGATGGTAAGATAATAATGTTTACATAATTGAAGGAGTAATGCCTTCATTCTAGATCATAACCAGAAGTAAAATTATGTAATATTTGAGCCGCGACACGAGAAAACCAACAATGTGGTTGTGAGCCCAGCGCATACTCAGATCAGCCTGGGCATCCGCCCAGTCTGATCAGAGTCTTCGCTGTCCGCATGAAGGTAGATTAGACCCTTAGCTACCCTTTGAGCGCAAAGCGGCACATTCCGTGTAGCAGCGAGGTCACTATTTGTGTGAATGGCATTGTCGGATACTGGAAGAGTTTGGTGTGAGAATTTCAGCAGGATGAAATAATGTTGTTCAGTAATTCCACTATTCAGTGGAAATATACCAGTTTTTTTTTTTCGAGCCTGATCTGAGGTTTTCTGCACAGAGGACAAGAGTGTTAGGGGATAACTGTCATGAAAATTGTTATTTTGGGAGGTAAATCATCGGTTTTATGGTCGGAAATTTCGTTTTACGGCGAGCCATCTTTAACTTAACAAAGTCATTTTTCGGCAAAATTGAAGACTGGTGGAATAGCAACCCCTGACGCACTTCCACTGCCTATTACAGTAGATGTTGTTGTTTTCCAGTGGTGACAGCTGGAGATTAAAAGTCCTTATGACCAACTATACTAGGAGGTGTATGATTTAAAGAAAAGTTAGCGTTTTCACTTTGTCTGTGTTTTTTGTTAGTCTTTGACAAGGGTTCAAAAATATTTCATCACAACTTAATTTTTCAGAGGCTGATTGGCACGTACAAATTTCAAGACTCTAGGCGTTGGGATTTTGAGTTCTACCAACATTGAAACAATGCATCAAACCATCTTCATATAAGTGGTAGATCAGTAGTGGAACGTTTATTAAGATGTACAGCATGAGCAGACGCGATCAATGCCCTTTCATGTCTGGTATATCCATAGCCATAGGATGAAACAGGTTTCAAATCATCTATGATTTTAACCCCGTCTTCCAAAAAAGCATAGGTGGTCTACCAGTTGCATTAACAATCTTTATCAATTCTACTTGACGTTTTGTCTCTTAGGGTCAGCATGGCCCTGGGTGTATATGCTTGAAGGTTTGACGCACAGGTGAACGACCTTCTTTGACAGAAAAGAAATGCATTAGTCTGCTTAATTGGTTTGTGGGTCATGTATTTCATCATGACAAGTAAAGGTGTAACCTGAAAAAGAATAGTTACTTCTATCCAGCACGTTGCCTTTATCTGATTATAAGTTAACATGTTGTTTCTTAAGGATTTTTCAAGTGAATTTATTAACTGCTGAAATAAAAACATACTACATTATATTCAGTCTGAAACGAAGTCACTTTTAGCTCACCTGAGCCATAGGCTGAGGGAGAGCTAATGCGATTAGTCAGTGTCCGTTGTCCGTTGTGCGTCATGCGTCGTCAAACATTTGATTTAAACATTATCTTCTCTGTAACCGCTAGGCCCAGGGCTTTGATATTTGGAATGAAGCATTGCCTTGTAGACCTTTACCAAGTTTGTTCAAAAATGGCACAAGGGTCCAAAATTGCCCTGAGGCGGGGGTCTTGGGTTCGAAATTAAAATATGCTTAAAATCTTCTTTTCCAGAACCACTTGGTGCAGATGCTTTTAATTTGGTATGTAGCATTGCCTAGTGGTCCTTTAGCAAGTTTGTTCAAATGATGGCCCCAGGGTCCAAAATGGCATCGCCTCAGAGGGTCCTGCGTTTGAGCCATAGAAATAATAAATAGAAAAATATTCATTTTTTTTTCTTTCGATCTGCTTTGCTCAGATGCTTGAAATTTGGTATATAGTAAATTCCTAGTAGTCATTTACCAAGTTTCTTCAAATAATGGCCCCAGGGCTCAAAATTTCTCCGCCCCACGGGGTCCTAGGCTTGAACCATAGAAATACATGGAACAATTTTCAAAAATCTTCTTCTTCAGTACCACTTGGCTCAGATGCTTGAAATTTGGCATGTTGCATTGCCTAGTGATCATTTATAAAGTTTGTTCAAATGATGACCCAAGGATCTAACATGGCCCCACCCCAGGGGTCCTGGGTTTGAACCATAGAAATACATAGAAAAATATTGAAAGAATCCTCTTATTCAGAACCTTAAAGGCTCAGATGCTTAAGATTTGTTATGTAGTATTGTCTCGTTGTCTTATATCAAGTTTGTAAAAATGGTGGCCCAAGATTCCAAAATTTCCCTGCGGCGGGGAGTCAAAGGTTTGAACTTTGAAATATATAGAAAAATATCACAAATCTTCTTCCTCAGATCTGCTGGGCTCAGATGCTTGTAACTTGATATGTAGTATTGCCTAGTAGTCCTTTACCAAGTTTGTTCAAATGGTGGCCCCAGGGTCCAAAATGGCCCCGCCCTAGCGGGGTATGGGTTTGAACCATGGAAATACATAGAAAAAAATATTCACAAATTACTTCTTCGGAACCGCTTGCCTCAGATGCTTGAACTTTCGTATGTAGCATTGCCTAGTAATCCTTTACCATGTTTATATGATGGCCCAAAGGTCCAAAATAGTCTGCTCCAAAAGGTCCTGGGTTTGAATATATAGAACAATATTTAAAATATCTTTTTCTTCAGAACCAATTGGCTCAGACTCTTAAAATTAGGTAAGTACCATTGTCTTGTAATCCTTTACCAAGGAATTTTTTCCAAATTATGGCCCAAGGTCCGAAATGGCCCCGGCATATGAGGTCCTAGGTTCGAACCATAGAAATACATAGAAAAATATTCAAAAAGTTTCTTTCTCAGAATTCCAAGGCTCAGATGCTTGAAATCTAGCGTCGCCCCAGAGGTTTCTGCGTTTGAACCACAGAAGTAAACTGTGGTCCAAGAGTCCCAAATAGCCCTGGAGAAGGGAGTCCAAGTTTTAAGCCATTGAAATACATAGAAAAATATTCAAAAATCTTCTTCTTCAAGTCCGCAAGGCTCAGATGCTTGGAACTTGATATGCAGCATTGCCTAGTAGTCCGTTACAAATGTTGTTCAAATGATGACCCAAGGGTCGAAAAAGGGGCCCGCCCCCCCTGGGGTCCTGGGTTTTAACCATGGACATTCATAGAAAAATATTCAAAAATCTTCTTCGGAACACTTGGCTCAGATGCTTGGAATTTGGTATGTGGAATTGACTAGTAACCCTTTACCACGCTTGTTCAAATGATGGCCCCGGGTCAAAAATGGCCCCGCCCCAGAGGGTCCTGGGTTTGAACCATAGAAATAAATAATAAAAAAAAATCTTCTTATTCAGAGCCCATTGGCGCAGATCTTTATAACTGGTATGAAACATTGTCTAGTGGTCCGTTATCAAGTTTCTTCAAATGATGGACCGTGGGTGTAAAATGGCCCCGCCCCAGGGGGTCCTGTGTTTTAACCATTGAAGTAAATAGAAAATTATTTAAAAATCTACTTCTTCAGAATCCCAAGTTTCAGATGCTTGAAATTTATTCTGTAGCATTGCCTAGTAGTCCTATACCAATTTTGGTCAAAGGGTGGCCAAATAGTCAAAAATGGCCCTCCGATGTTTGAATCATTGAAATACACACATAGAAAAGTATTGACAAATCTTCTTCTCCAGAGCCGCAAGGCTCAGATGCTTGAAACTTGATTCTAAGTTGCGGAAGGATCAGACAATTAGTGCACGCACTTCGACCACCAAAACTCTCACATTCATATCTTTTCAACAGGAATTTCAACGCAATTGTCAGCTGCCTATCTGTAAATTAGCCTTCTGTCACCCCACGACACAAATGATTCAGACAAACTCGTACGCATATGACAACTTATTTTAGGTAAAAAAAACCTAAAAGACATGAGCATTGAACTACATTTTTTTTTTTGAGATTGTACCCCGTAGAAACGAATTTATAAGGGACCGACCATTTGATATTCCGGGGGGGGGGGGGGGGGGGGGCTGGTATTCTTGATGGAGACACGACATTTTATTTCACTGGCCTCTGGAAACAATTTCTTTTTTTTTCACCTTGTGGGAGCTAATTTATTTTTTTTACAAACTAACTCAAACAGGTTATTTTTTTTATTTTATAGCTGAACTATCAGATCCTTGTTTACTTGACCTTAATATCCTTTTATTTTAGCCACATCAGTATTTTTTACACCTTTTTTTTCTCACAAAAAGAACATGGTGCTGTCTTTAACCAGGCGAAGGGCATGGCTTGGCTTGCTTTTGCAAACCAGTGCCTGGAGCATGTTGCTCTTTTCATCTAAGGTACAGATACAAACATCCCTGTATGAGTTTGGCAAAAAATTAGGCCTTAAATTAGGGATATATTTTGACCAAAATTTAGGGCTATTTTGGCAAAGTTTTAGGGCTAACATTAGGAATTTAAGTTTTTTTCTATCCCAATATATGCCCAAACATGCATTATTCGTACTTTAGAAAGTTTGATAAAATACTTACATGATAGAGTCACATTAATTACATGATAGAGTCAAATTATACATGAAAGGCAATAAAAGAAATGGCTGAAAGTTATGTGCTAAGAAGTTAACAAAGGGGGGTCCGGGGGGTAACGCCCCCTAGAAGCTAAAGCAATTTCCCAATTTCAATGGCAATTTTAAGACTGGAAACAATAGAGAAAAACTAGGAATGATGATAAAAATAAGGGTTTTTGTATTAGGACTTTTGCCTTTTAGAGTGTATATTTTGCCATTATGGTTCTGCCTCTAATAAGCTAGTGACTCTTTTGCAATTCAGTTTTAGTGGAAACATTTACTTAGTAATGTGGCAGATCAATAATACATGTATGTGAATGTTGTATAGGATGTTTTTGTAAATGTATGCACATGCGGGCCCACTGGTGTAAACCAATTGTAGATAATATTAAAATATTACTATAAATATGGGGGTCTGGGGGCACAGCCCCCCAGAAGCCAGAGACATTATAAAAACTCAATTCCAATGGAATTATCTGCAGACTATATTTTTTTTTTGAAATTTTGGGTGGAGACAGGTTATTTTTTTCTCTTACTTTTGAGGCCAGATTATTTTTTTGAACCCCCTTATGAGCCAGGTTATTTTTTTCTTGCATATCCAAAGACAGGGAATTTTTTTGATAAATATACCAGGCCCCCCCAGAATATCAAATGGTCGGTCCCTAACACGAATGTGAAACGTACCTTCTCTTAGTCCAAATTTCAACCGGTGTAATCATAGCCGCACGTCCTGCGGACAACCGCCATAACCTTTCCTTATCAGAGCCACTGGCTCCCACCCGTACAGGGCGTCTTGGGTTTGCACCATAGAAATATATGTAGCATTGCCTAGTAATTCTTAACCAAGTTTGTTCAAATGATGGCCAGCGCGTGCAAAATGTCCCCACCCTAGGGGAAATATATAGAAAAATATTTTAAAAAGTTCGCCTTCTGAACTACATGCATCAGATGCTTGAAATTTGATATGTATCATTGCCTAGTGGTCCTTTACAAAGTCTGTTCAAATGATGGCCTCAGATTCCAAAATGGCTCCTTCCCAGGGGGTCCTTTGTTTAAACCAAACAAATATATAGAAAAAATGAAAATACTGAAAATCTTCCTCATCAGAACCACTTAGCCCAGATGCTTTAAATTTGGTATGCCACATTGCTGCCTTGTAGTCCTTAACCAAGTCTTTTCAAATGATTGCCCCAGGGTCCAAAATGGCCATGCGACAGGGAGTCCTAGGTTTGAACCATAGAAATACATAGGAAAATATTTTTAAAAAAGTCATCTCCTTCAGACCCACTTGGCCCAGATGCTTAAAATTCGGTCTGATGCATTGCCTAGTGGACTCCTACGAAGTTTGTGGCCATTATATCCAAAACTGCCCTGTAGCTGGGGGTTTTCGGTTCGAATTTAAAATACTCTAGAAAATCTTCTTCTCCAGAATCCTTAGTGCAGATGCTTGAAAGGGTTTCTATACTTAGGTGTGAATTTTCCCCATAAATAAAAGGTTATACGGATCACTTACTTTTGCTTTGCATTTGTATGACTTTGACCTGTAACTTGCATGACAAATAAATTTTCAAGTGTTTTATCTATGTTAGCATGTTAAACGTACGTTGACGTTGACGTCATTGTTGATATAAAGTTTAAATTATCCTCAAACTGATCGCTAAAATAATGGTTTATTGTATACATTTCCCTCCTTTTTTGCTCTCATTACTTACATAACAGACAACACTGAATAGCTTTGTCTATATGTATGTGATTTTGACCGCATTTCAAGGTCATTGCGCACAGTTTAATCCTTCGAGATTACAGTGCTGCTTTTGACAACTCTTCTTTTTTGGCTTACATACTTACATAACAGACAACACTGAATAGTTTTGTCTATATGCATGTGATCTTGACCGCATTTTAAGGTCATTGCACACTATTTAATCCTACAAGATTACAGTGCTGCTTTTTACAACTCTTCTTTTTTGGCTTACAGAGTATCATCCACCCCCGCCACCTCCCCCCCCCCCCCCGTCGTGACCCAGCTTCCCACTCATAAATATTGCGTATCTGCCATGCATAAGTCTGCTGCAGAAAGAAAATGCTGGGTCACGAGGGGTATTATAATTTTAGTGAAGCGTTTTGTTTTTGCTGTTTTGACCGGAAGCGTAACTATGTAACTTTTAACCAGATATTTCAGGGTCACTGATAAGGTTTGAATAGCCGAAACTTTAAAGTATGGCCCATGTCCTGCCTTTGGAAGATCTCTTTAAAATTTTCATTTGACTTTACTACAGCTGGTGTTTGCCGTGTGGCAGCCGTAAAACGTCTCCCCTACATCATCCATAGTGCAGATTATGTCTCATTTTTGTCTTTTGATTTCAGAGAATATATTCTGAGAATTCAGGAAGTTTTGTTGGTTTAGACTATAATTCTAATCATCGCTTTTTAACCATACTGACACTTTTTGATACTTATTAGTCTTTGAATAGACTGTCTTCTTAAAATAAAGAAAATTACAGTATGATTTTCTCTGGCTTTTGTAACCAGATATTTTCAGGGTCTTTGATGTGCCTTGAATAGCCGAAACTTTGAATTATGGTCCATGTTTCTTCTTTTGAATGTGTACCCTGCTTTTAAAAGATCTCTGAAAGATTTTTATTCAATTACGCAGCACTTTTAATAAAATTGTTTGAAAGACATACGGCACTGGAAAACAACCGAACAATTTTAACAGTACTCGAGCTCAATTTTACCAACAAACACAAATGGTAGCTTTGACATCACGCGCGGCACAGGAAGAAGAAGAAACCTAACAAAGTCTTGTGCATGACGAAGTTTTTGTGCAGGGACGATAAACATTGTGCTGGCCAATAACTAATTTCGATTTTCCATGTATGATTGACGTGTTGACTCGATTTGAGTGAACAGGGATGGACGACATGAAACACAGATGAAGTGCATTCCAACGAAAACACAGCCAGACACCTGGTTAGCTGCAAATACAAGGTGGAGGATATTGTAGCTTTCGTTTCGATTCATTGCACGAAAACTGCGAATTACTCTATACTCGTTGATGTTTGTGCCAATGCCCAATCTAACAACAAAAATTCATATTTAGGGCAAAAGCTCTGTCAAAAGATGTAAACAGCAGTATTTGGTGATTTCAGATATCGTCCTAGCATACATTTTTGTGAATCCATCGAACTTAGACAGACATGACCTAAAAGTGATGCATACCAAAATTAACGAAAAAAATTTCAAAGAAAAATACAAAGTTATCAACCTTGACATCTGCTGAACGTCCAATCACAGCATCGTTATTTCTCTCATATTTCCGTGCAGCTTATGAAAACAAAACCACTTGATCACAAACTCTGAGTGGGCATAAAAAATAACTGAATCTATTGGTGCCAAAAATGAGTCTCGGAGAGTTTGTGGATCAAGGTGGGTGTGGGTGGTAGGGAGGGGGCAGGAGAATGGTTGTTATGAGTTTTCGTTTTATTCTCCCGTGCTTTGCTATTTTGGAAGCACACGAGTTATGATTACAAAGGTAACTCTTATGCACTGAGTTATCTGAACTCGTTAAGGGTTCATGAACAAAAATTATTTAACAATATTTTTTTTTTTTTTTTGGTCTCCTATTTTCTTGAAAACTTCAATTTTGGCCCCTGTCAACGAGAACATCAGCCCTGACGCAACAAAGTTAAACTTTTAAAGATATACATAGATTGGATGAGTTTCAAGTGCCCTGGCCAGACTAGGCTGGGCTCATACAGTGTTTACATGTTTTAACTTAACGTGGCTCAAATTATTGTATCAGATTAAAACTTCGGGTCGCCTATCACGCAGAGCCACACAAATGAATATAGCAGACCACGGTAAGGTCCAATTCAGCAGATAAAAAGGGGTAATTGATTCTCCACATTACAAGATGTGACTCTTCACTGAAACCAGTGAAGGGTCACAAAATATGACATCCTCATAATCCGATCTTACCTGGAGCTCTGCAGGTCCCGATAACAGGTGATAAAACAATAATCTCCATTAAAAAAAAACAACATTAAAACACCTCATCGGTGGGCAAAAAGTGTTTAAAGCCATTTTTCGGAACTACCGAAGAGGTGTATGTAATCGAATTCCTGATCAAAAATGTTTCACCAAAGTTCATCCCGTATAATTAAAATGAATCCCCCACCTACACATTCGAGAAAAATAATCATAAATTACCTTTCAAATGCCGGTTTTCTCATTGTTAAACAATAAGACAACCGATTTAAGGCTCCTTTTGTCTAACAGTGTTATCAAAATTACTACCTAACATAAATACGAGGGACGATAAAAAAATACATGGACGTTTGCTGTAAAAAATATTATTACTGGTAAACACATTAAGTTTGCAGTAAATACAGATTAATCTTTCAGTTATCCAATGATGTATTTAATTTACCGGTCAAATGTCAGGAACAAGTCTATATGGGCCGTCACAGTGACGGGACTGCGGAGCACGGAAAAAAATTGATGCTGTTTATAATTCCCGGCGTCTTTGCCATCATTATCAACGTCTTTCTTTATTTCCTTACATTATGAGATCACATATAGCTAATTACACAAATCAAATACAAAACATCACAAAACTAGAAAATTGTGTCTGTAAGACACTAATGATGCCCCCGTGCAGCACCTGTCACATGACCTATAATTCCATACAGCATCTACAAAGAATCCATTGTAAACATTACATGAACTCCATACCCTACCATGGAAGAAATTGCTCAAAGTGACTAGGTTTTTGAGGCTGTTATTCTATCAAAATAAATTTCAGATCTATCAAAATGCCTCATGCACGTCTTCAAATATGTCCACTAGATGTAAACAAGGTTTCAAAAAGATCCATTGAAAACCGTGGGACAAGTTTATAACACAAACTCCATACCCTAAAATGCAAAAAAATCCCTAGAATGACTTAGTTCAAAAGGCTGTAACTCTGTCTAAATTAATTTTAGATTCAAGAAAAACTCACATGCACATTTTCAATATGTCCATAACATGTATGCAAAGTTTGAAAAAGATCCATTGAAAACTGTGGGAGGAGTTGATTACAAAAACTCTATACCCTACAATGCTAAAATTTGCCTAAAATGACTAAGTTCAAACGGCCGCAATTCTTATAAAATTAATTCTAGCTCCATCAAAAATTAATTCTGTCAAAATTAATTCTAGGTTCAAGAAAAACCCACATGCACATCATCAATATGTCCACAACATGTAACTAGGTTTGAAAAAGATCCATTGAAAACTGTGGGAGGAGTTGATTACACAAACTCTATACCCTACAATGCAAAAATTTGCCTTAAATGACTAAGTTCAAAAGGCCTAAATTCTTATAAAAATAAATTCTAACTCCATCAAAAATCCACATGCACATTTTCAATATCTCCACAACATGTATGCAAAGTTTGAAAAAGATCCATTGAAAACTGTGGGAGAAGTTGATTACACAAACTCTATACCATAAAGCGTGACGAACAGACAGACGGACGGACAGACAGACAGACAGGGGCAAATCTTAATGCCCCCTGACTATCGTCACGGGGGGCATAAAAAACCTATTTCAAAACAACCAAATCAATACAAAATCAAAAAAATGTAATGTTATATCTGTACAAGTACATAATGACATGCAAGTTTATGACCGTGTATGACTGAAAACTAACTTTTATTATTTCTATTTCTATTGTAAGATTTCTCAGTCCATATATTTTGCATATTGGATGTTTACAATTTATATGTTGGATTGTGCGATAGTTCCCACTGGTCACACAGTGATGAGCAGACGCTGACTCAACGTTGGTTCAACGTCATGACGCTGAATCAAAATTGAGTCAATGATGATTCGGAACCGCGTGTCCTTTGGGTTGCTTGTCATCGAAGCACTGTGACCGAGTGATTTAATATTGCTTGCATTGCACTGTTCGCTATTTGTATTGTACATGTTGTATCCTCAAAGTCCAATTGGGCTGTTGGAATTAAATGAATTAATCATCACTATTTAATTCTAAGAAGCAGTTTGACAAAACTTGTAACAATGTAATTTGCTGCATTTAGAAGTAATTTTCTATAATCTTCTTTACCTAATGACCTTGTCTGAGGAGTCTGGTGTCCAAGAGGGAAACACAGTTATTCTTCACGTTCATACGTACGTTTGGTGCACGTATTAGATCTTTTGCTTTTAGTGCGTTTCAATAAGCGCCATAAAAGACGTATATCTTTCTCAGTTGTTGTGTTCAGCTGATTAAATTTTATTTCATGATCAAATACGGCTTGTTGTTGTATATTTCTGAAATCATTTTGGCAGCTTATATTGCTTGCATGATTCATGTATCTTACCACATGATCTGTTTTCATCTATCCAATTTTTTCCAAATTTTTCTCTTCAGTCTTGCATTAGCATGTGCTTGTGTTACTTCAGTTGTCCAATATTTAAATTAATGTGAAATACAAATTAGTATTTGGGAATATGTAGTTTGTCTACGTGTATGAGAACATACTCTTTTGAAATAAATTTCAATCTCAGTTTCAGACGACGGTATAACGTCTGTAAGCTGACTAAGTTAGGCATGTAATTCCAGTTGATAGATTATAAGCATTTAGTGGGTTGGTTTGTGCCAAGCTGGAAGTGACTTAATCTGTCCTTGAAAAATAGGAGTGTTGCTAAATGGTCTGAAGCTAATTCTACACCACTAGTTCTACCCGGCGTTTTTGTGTTTCGATCGTTCTGTCAGTTTTCTAAAGGCATAACGGTCCCAAAACATGTTCGGCTCATGTCAGTATGTGTTGATTGAAGAAATGTGTGTGGGAAATTGCTGCTTTCCACTCGCACTGTCCTCGCAAGGTGATTTGAGCCATTTCATGTGATTTCCAACAATGTAGCAGTTTTGAAGTCCAAAAGTCAGATCGGCCGCCTCATCTAATCATTGTAATCGAGATTCCTAGTTTAGTTCTGTAGATTACAATGCTACCATTGGTTGTTGATGTGACTAGCAAAATATCTGATCAGGCTGCGCTGCTGATGCACAATCTGATCTTTGCCTTTGGCTATCGCCAATATCACACTGTTTGAAGTCAAAGCATGTGGCTCATAATCATTGAAAGAAGGGATTAGCTTAACTGTGGCATGAGCTTGTAACGTTACTCTGATACAGCCACTGTTGGTGTTCTTCCTCTAGTCATGCTGGAAACGGTTGTCATTTGCCGTAAAAATATACACGTCGCATCGATATCGATAAAGTGTTGTTTTAACATTGTGTCTACTGCCTTCATTTGTCTTCGAAGACGAATTCATCACAGGGCCTTCCTTTTTGCTAGATGCAGAAACTTAGGGGTAGAAAAAAATCATTATAACTGGAACTTTTTACACTTTGCCAAATTAACGACCATCTTGCTTTTTATACTTTTATAGAAACAGTTAGTACGTGATTTATATGTTGAGCAGAGTATCTAAGAAAATATGCTCACATAGCTCCGAGTATATTGCTGATTTTCAGAACTTTGTGACAGTTTCCTTTCGAGGATGTCATTAAAACTTGTAGAAAGCGTCAAGTTTGTCGTGAAGGTGAAAGTAAGCTACATGGCTTTAGTTTTCGCCACGTGATTAAAGACTGCTTTGGCAAAATCCTGACAATTCTTGGTGTACACGTTGTATTTTTTGTTCAATTCATCTGTTCTGTAGATCCATTTGATGAGCTCGTCAATGCTACAACGCCCTTCATCACTCTCCATCAGCTCAATGGGCTTGTTCCTATCGCCTCGTCGATATTTCTTCTTGACATAATCGATCTTCTTGCTTCGTTGTATAGTTATTCCTTCTGTATTTTTCTCAATCGACCAACACCATTCCTCTGTTTCAAATACAACAAACATATGATAAAAGATGAAAGCCGTCAACTGCGAGGAAGATAATGGAGCTTTGTATGTCGAAACGTATAGAATATTTTCCTGTGCATCGACCAACTTTGATAATGTCTCAATTAATTCATCATCTGCGATGTAGTAGTCTTTACCTTCAAAACTGTCAGCTTCTGGGTCAAAGTAGACCGTATGTGTCCAGTCACCGCCTGTCTTTGTTTTATCAGATCCCCCATTGCCGCTGCTACTGCTCGCTCCCATGATCGTCTACATTAAGAAAAGAAGATGTATTTTTTATAAAAAAAATGTCAAAAGTAACAGGTTTTAGTTTTCTCAAAAAGAGAGTATCAGCGATCTAAAAAGCATTTGAGTTCCCGTCCACTACACAGCCTTACTATCGTGCTTGAGTCAAAATCTTCTCAACAGGCATCCAGCGTGAAAATGATGTGATGACGTTCAATCAATGTTCATTGAAAGTTTCAACACTCTGTGTCTGTTTAGTTAAAACCGAAATTTTGAAAACAAAATCCTATATGCACGATAATGTGACATTTTGGTTCGACATGATTAAGACAATTTCATTAGTTAGTTTTGTTTTATGAAAGGTGGAATTTGTTACAGTCAGGAACAGACCAGGAGAATTTGAATACATTCGGAAAAATACAACAGGTCAATAATATTAATAGGGAAAATGACTTTCTGAATTTTGAAAAGCTACCTGCTTTGAAAACGATACTTAAAATAAATGTCCCTATAAATCCTTAAAATTGGAAATGGACTTACCTAGAATAGTACGATAAAACAGATCTACAATGGAGTAAACCGAAATAGTTATAATCGCAACACTGTGCAACACTCTCCTGTTTTGTTGACTCCTAAACTTTTACCAGAAATTATCGCTGCACATAAGATAATACACGCGGTTTTCCCATCGTATCTATCAGGTATACATGCATGCGACAAGCCTTTCAAAAAATAATATTATATAATGACGTGTGCTTATTTTCATTGTACATGTAATGCCTTTCACATTTTTTAGTATCTTCACTGCTACAAACACAAGCAATCGGACTGTTATCTACCGCATAAATGCTAAATATAGAGACATTCATCTTGTTATAGTAAATTTAAGTCTTAAATATTCTTCAAACCAAATAATAACTTCATAGGACATTATGATCCTGTCATGCGATTTCAGCAGATTCAACCAGGAAATCTGGACATAAACTAATAAAATTTAATAATCAGTTATTAGAAAACCTTTTAGTTACAGTTCATCTGCTTCATAATTAGTTTGATATCTCTATATTGACAATGGAAAGCTTGTTACTAAGCTTTATGACCAGAGGGACGACTTCAACTTTCCCATAGTTAACTTTCAATTTCTGAGTTGTAATATTCCTTCGGCACCTGCATACGGAGTTTATATTTCTCAACTAGTCCGCTATGCTAGGGCCTGTTTCAAATATCAAGACTTTGTTGAAAGAGAAAAGCTACTCACTCAGAAACTGTTGATGCAGGGTTATCATAAAGCAAAGCTTGAGTCGACAGTTAAAAAAGTTTTATGGGAGACGCCATGGCCTTGTTGATCCCTACAATGTGGCCGTTACTAAACTAATCTCCGATTTGATGGCCTCAGTCGAAGCTTAGTTAAGCTTTCAAATACCGGACTTTCATTTTCACTGACTTTTTCCACAGATACATAGATATGGCGGGTGTATTATTATAGGCAGGTGATGCTTACTACCCCGCGTGCACCTGATCACACCTCTGTTTTGGGGTCCATGTCTGTGTATCTAAAATATTCCGGAATTGTCTATGTTTAACTGACCTACGAGTGCGGACTTATGATTTGGGTACTTTGACCAATATCATTTAGTCCAAAGTCATACGAAATAGTTTAGTAAGTTAGAATAATGTGTTAGGTGTAATCTTTTCTTAATTTCAACCGTTTAAATGAAAGTTTGACGTCTGAAGTTACTGTATCTTTTTCAGACAGACTGTGAATTTTCGTGAATGATTATACTTTAATTTTATTTTTATATTCTGTCTTATCTTTGGAACGAATTGATGGATTCTTATCAAACTAATATGGGGTTCACCGTTAGGAGAGTGCAAAATGTTGGTAATGTTCAATTGGTGAATTTCAAGCTCACAGCAAGACTTTCAAATTCAAATTTCAGACAAGTTTTGACAACAGTCTACATAATATCATCTTATCAACATAAAACTCTGACTGAAGTGGTTTTAATATAAAAAGGTTGAGCACTGGCTATGATTTAATGACCATAAAATCATCTTTAAGGTCAAGGTCAGACTTAACAGTTTAATCATAGATCTTCTCTACCTATGCCCATACAGCCATTCAGCAGTAATGTGCCAAATCTGTGTTTGCATCTATAAATCAATGCTATATGTGCGTATAATGACATTGGCCTTGGTCTGATGGCCATCAATAGTTTCAGAAGCTCAGTATTTTATACAGACTTTACTGCTGCTGTTATGGTTGTAAGACTTAAGTTTCCATGATTTTAATGGGCTATTGTGTGGATATCACAAGACGTACGTGGATATACAGCTAGGCAATACAGAGAATTGTCTATGTTTTGATGACCTTGTCTTTCTTGACAAGTTCACAGGATGGCAATATTAGAGTTTCCATAAAAATAAAGTATTTCTCAAGTAAGAGAGTAGATTTTTTCATACTTGCCTGGTTTTGATGACCTAAACTCAGTTTCAAGGTCATAGTCGTATAACTTTGTAGGTTCTCCTGTGACAATTAAATATAATCAAGGTTATCAAAAACATAATCAGCTTGTGCCAACCTTAAAAGCTATAGAAGAATCTGTAGTAAAATACTAATATTCTTAATCTACTGATGACCTACAAACTAAGGTCAATGTCTTTATATGCATATAAAGCATTGATTTACAAAGCAAACACAGATTTGGTGCATACCAGCAGACTGGCTGTATGGGCAAAGGTACAGGAAATTCATGATTAAAATCTGTTAATTCTCAGTTGGAACGCAGACTCATCACATTTGAGTAATTCATTTTCTTAGCGGTCGTCTACGCACAAAGAAATAATCCCTTTCTTCGCCGGAAAAAAAATGGCGGGAAATTTTTGAACAGAAACAGTCCCAAATTAATGCTCGTTTGATAAGATATGCAGTCATAGTTTTCCAACGGACCAGATCACAATGAAATTTGATGTTTTGTTATTGAAATCAGACGCATATCGGCACCTCAATGCAGTTTGCACACCCAAAACAAAGATCACAGTTTGACAACCGTTTTTCAGAAAAATAAAACCCTACGACAGTACCCGAAAGTTATTTTGCAAAGAAAATTGTCCCACAAACAAAATTTGATGCCATTAAAACTGAACCGTAGTTCATACATTCGACCGTCTTTTAGCAAGGTATATCTTCGGAAGAAAGTCTATTTACGTTGAAAATCGATAATGAAGTTGGTCATTTTTACGGCACGTGCGTTTGTCAACACACAGACATTTTTCTGCCGGATCGAATTGAACCAGTTGAGGAGACCAACTGTTTCTTCATTTATGGTACAGTAAAGTTTGTAATCATTTAGCAGACTGTGCATTTATTACGATTTTGCGTTAGTCTGCCTGTCTGTGATGTTTTGGGCTTCTGAATTTAGGCTACACGCCGAGAACGAACGAGAGAAAGCAAACCAAACACACTGGTAAACCGCAAAGTTTGACAAACGAAAAACATTGAGTGATTGACCGGCTGTTTTATTGATAGTGAAACAAGCAAGAGCATGCGGAATGATAATAAATATCTTAAATAAATATTTCAAGTGAAACCTATATGCTTTAGTCGAATTACAGACAACTCGCCCCAAGAACTCGCCCCACAAAAACTTCGCCCCAAAACAAGTCGCCCCACCTTCAGGTGCTAACTCGCCCCACATTCTGTGACAACTCCCCCAGATAACTTCCCCCAAGAGAACCCCCCCACCACCACCACCACCACCACCACCACATTGTGAGACCACTCGCCCTTCTAAAGAATTCTGTCCCTGACGACGCCCCCCACCCACCCACAAACCAACATATTAAAAAGCATTCCACAGAGGATTTTATTGGCCATATAATGCTAGCAAGCTTTTTTATATCATTATAAGTGCACAAAAATATATGGGGCATACCCTGCTAACTGCTGGATACTGCACTTTATGTGGAATGTTGCATAATGCTGTTTGTCCTTCTACATGTCAAGACTATGTTAGAATGAAAAAAATTACACAGTTCCACCATAAATGTTGCACCAGCATCAGTGGGCTTCATATTAACACCTGTTGTGCCGTCTCATTAGAAGCACTTCAGCAAGAGCATTGATGGTTCTATTAATGGATCACAACAAATGTTTTTATGGCTGAATAAGACAGAATTCCCAGAATTGCTATCATGCCCCAGCTGAGTCTTTGTAAACTGATTATCATAAAACCATCACTTGTGGAAATGTCTCCAGATTTTTTTTTCTTATTATTTACATATGTTATAATTTATTATTTATACTTATAGGGAAAACACTGAAGGGCAATGTCAGACTGCATGTGACTATAATAATTTAATCAGAGCTTTATACATTTAGAATACCTATATAGTAGTAATTTGTTCATTTGAAACTTGTGTTAAATTTTAATTTTTGATCAAAAGCAACTGTGATGAGACACCACAACATACAAATGTACATTTTACTTGAAGAGAAATGATAAAAAAATAACTCCACTTTGGCTCGCTAAATATTGGCCTATTATTTTTCTTGTTTAATCATGTTTATATCTTACCATTATTCAACTTAGAGAATGGATTACCAAGTCCTGAGCCTTTGCCACATATTTAATCAAGTTTTCTGGTTTGCTGAACAGCTGTGCTTTTTATTTGTTTTGTTTTTTGTGAGTGTGACTCAGAATCATATTAGAGAACACATCTCACTGAAGTAAAATTTTTGAGAAATTTTCCATTCTCAATGAAAAGTTAAGGTTACACCATTCATTATAAATTATATAATTTTTGCATGAGATTTGCCCCTACTGATAGATTTCCATGAGATTTTTGCAACAGTTAGAGCAAACCCCTCAAAAGATCACTGAGTATATAAACACACTGTGGCATTTTAATTTATGAACCAAGGGCATTGCAGAGCTGACAGCCCCCACTCCACCTGATGAGCTAGTATTTGACAAACCTGGCGTTTCATAATAAATATGTATGTTGTAACCCCTCATTAGAACTCCTAATTAAGGCAGTTCTACAGAGGGCCTAAACATATGTTATGAAAATACATACAGCAATTTTAATGCTCAAAAGCTCATTTAACAGTATATATGATGCTTCTCAATGTTGGTTGTAAACATATGGACTGTAAAGTAGTGTATGGCCAAGTCATTTTCTAAGCTGAAAGTTGAAACAAAATCTTCATAACTGCATATTGTCCTACCACTTTCACCATCTGACAGTGTGTCGAAATTGGTGGGAAAATCAAATAGTACTGACCCTGATTAGACTGCTGTTTTGGAAGTAGTCTAACCCAGGTCTACACTGCACTTTTTATTCAAGGATTTAGTCATTGAAGTTTTGCGAGTATTTGTAATGGTTAAACATCTATTTTGCTTAGTTTTACATGTAAAAGAAAACCGTGCGACTCTATCTACCCGACCAAGCCGCGACTGACTGCACCATAACCGTGCGTCTCTATCTACCCGACCAAGCCGCGACTGACTGCACCATAACCGTGCGTCTCTATCTACCCGACCAAGCCACGACTGACTGCACGATAACGTGAGACTCTATCTACCCGACCAAGCCGCGACTGACTGCACCATAACCGGGCGTCTCTATCTACCCGACCAAGCCGCGACTGACTGCACCATTAAGTTTCGTCTAAGTTTCATAAAAATCTCATAGTTTTAGAGTGGTGGAGCGGACACGACTTCCATACTAAAACTTGATCGGGCTCGATTTCCATGCTTAAATCTTCAAAAGGGCATATTCCGTAAAATGTAGGTGGAGTTACGATTCTTATTATCTGCCCATCCTCTGATGATGCCCTATATTTAGACTAAGTTTCATGAAAATATCTCATTTATTATGAGTGTTATGGAGTGGACACGATTTCCATACAAAAAATTTTACAAAGGGGCATAATTCCATTAGAAATGTAGGTGACGTTAAGAGTTTTGCCCTCTGCACGTTGTCTGGTGATGCCGTTGCCACCACATAGTACCTTTTATGTTGAAGCATCGAAATAAAGTAATTTTACGTGACATATAAGTAGGTATCTATCGGCATATGGACACAGGTACGGCTCAGTTCAGTCTGCGTATTTGCACAGCCTAGTTAGAGTCTTTCCTTATTGCTTATAAAGTTTATGGCTGAAATGAAAAGCTCAGACTTTGACCAGTCTGACCTGATGCGTTGACCCAGTTAGGTAGTTACATAGGGTGTAGCAACCTATACGCAGATTTGAATGTGCGTATTGAAATGTGTCAAGTTAACAAAATTTTATAACGCGTCAGACTTGCTTATTTGCATGCTGAAATTTATAATCTAGACAAGATTTCAATACCAAATGCCAAAGGGGCTAAAATACTACATTTCTCTTCCAGGAGAAAAGTATAAAACAGGATTGTGTGTATGAAATTGCTCCTAGTTACGCCCCTGGTTACAGTACGTAGAAGGCATATGGTTCCTTTACGCATGACGTTATGCGATTGTAGGTTTACAAGAAACATTGTATTCCCTTTATCAGAATCAGATTGTCCCAGCAGTCTTATGGGTTTGTCTATTGTTTGCAAAAACCATGTCCGTTTTCGGTAGGTTAAAGACTACTACATGTAGAACCGGGTTCACAGTTTGGATTTAATTACAATGTTAAATGCTATACACATGCTTGTTTGATTAAAAATAAACGAACGTTGCAAATGGTCACAAGGATCAATAATCAAAGCAACAGTCAGCTCTGACTATTGAAAACTCGAAGTTCATGTTAAACTACAAATATCCTAAAGTAAATTTTCTAGCCTCAGAAAATCTAAGTGGAGATGCCTGTGGAGTGAGATAACAGAAGTTGCAAGGAAAAGCAAAAAAAGCAATATGTCCAAATTAGTTATTATTTGATATAAGAGGGTAAATGTATGGGATTCAACTGTTTTCCAGTGATGACATTTTGGTTACGAAGTAACAAATTATAAAACTTATACAATGTAATTGTAATGCATTATGCAACGTTAGCGAAGACAGCTAATGCTAATGTGTATAGATATTTAAAGTTCTGTACAACTTGTGCATGATTTTCACCAACAGGATAATCCTGTTTAAAATCCAAGTCTGTAGTCGAGATTTGACCATCGCTATTTTCAGCTATAGTAGTTTGATTGTTACTTTGTGTCGTCTCGGCTTTGCTAGTCGTGGAGAATTCAGTCGTTGCTGTGTTTTCTGAAAAGAAATGAAAGTAAAGGATTCAATACAAAAGCGCAGCCAGCCCTTGATGTTTAAATATACCTAAGGACCAGTGTTCAAGATAAGAAGGGGTTATAACGATAATTTAGTAACAATTTTCTATATTTCTCCAGAAAAAAAGACCATATGTTGCGACCAGTCATTAGAACCGTCTCACCGAGACGGTTCTAATGCTTGGCCACAACATATACTTTAATTGAGAAGTAAGAAAATTATCTCAGAATTATTCTCAAAACCCCACCTTATCTGGAACTATGCCATGATATCTGAAACAAAAACTAAATAAGAAAAATAAGACTAAATAACCTTTACATGTACCTGTCCACCTTTATTATTTGAATGAGTACCGTTCTAGCTTAAGGGATTTCTGCCGGCTGCTTTCATTTTTATTGAATTTTGAATAGAAATTCTGTCCACAAACAGAGTAGGCCCAGAACCGACGCCGTGGACTGCGTCTGCAGTGTTTTTGCATGTGTTCCCGAAACGGGCTCCAGTCTTAAAAAGAGTGGAAAAGCCTTTGTAAATTTACTTACATAAGACATTTTGCATAAGTTAATTTGCTTACATGAGTAGAGATTACCGAGAGAAAATTTACTTTGCCCTCTTATGGATTTTTAGTCTGAGAGATTTTCAAAATTATCTCCCATCACTTCTTCTTATCTCAGAGATGCTGTGCAATTCAATGTGCTTGGAGAACAAAAACAAACAGTTTGACGTTTTAACTCTTTTGTCACAATGGGTTTTAAGTCTCAAATATAAAGTGCAGATGTGGCGATTCATCTTAAGACACAATGCCAAGACCGGCTAACGGACATGTTAAAGTTTTTGGGCCACAGTCAGACATTTTATCGCAAGATGGACAAAACAAATTCTATGATACCTATAATGATACGAGAGAAACTTAGCTTAAGCTGGTTGTACGGAACACTTACTCTTTTTATATCGTTTTTGGGGCTAATAAATCTGGCCCCGAGGTTATAAAACTTTTTTCATGCTCAACTCAGCTGAGCATGAAATTTTACCTGCTAATAAATAGCAAATTACTGATAAGTACAGTTGTTTTCTTGCTCAGTTTAGCTGAGTATTAAATTTTCTCTGCTTATGAATATGAAAATGCCAACTTTAGTTGGCATTTTCATATTTATCAGCAGAGAAAATTTCATGCTCAGCTGAGTTGAGCACGAAAAAAGTTTTATAACGTCGGGGCCAGTTCTTTGTGGTCTGTGATGAAAATATTTAGATAGTCATACAATTGACGGTTTATTGCCGATTAATTTATTGCCATATTTGTTTTTGGGTTTTGTAATTTTAATTTGAGCGACACGAGAAAACCAACAATGTGGTTGTGTGCACAGCGCAGACTCAGATCAGCCTGGACATCCGCCCAGTTTGATCAGGATCTTCGTTAAGTGCTCAAATAGTAGCTAAGGGTCTAAGCTACCTCCTTGCAGACAGCGAAGACATTGATCAGACTGGACGGATGCCCAGGCTGATCTGAGTCTGCGCTGTGCGTACAACCACATTGTTGGTTTTGTCGTGTCGCGGCTCATTTGTTTTTTTAAAGTAGCGCTAAGCAGTCTCTTTTTACTGTTCCAAATCATTTCCTTGACTGATTTTATATAATCAGTGAGATATTTTACGGAAATGTTTGTAGACCCTGATAAGGCTGTGTCATTCCAACACTGACACTGTATTATATTGTCCAACAATATGCTTTGTTGAACATAGCCAACACAATAAGAATAGAAGGGAGTAAAATAACATAAATATTGTCGTGGTGTCTATGTAAGTAGTGTTATTCGAGCACTTAGTACAGGTTTGCTTTAGTCTGGTATATTTTACCATTCTTCAGACCTATCTATTGTTAATGACTTTGTGTGACAGTTCTTAAATTACATTCACAAGGATATTAGTCACAACATTTTAAAGGTAATGCGCTTTCACTAACCATATTTTTCATATATACATGTACCAAGGAATATCAAGCCTTTGGTTGATGTGAAACAAAAAAAATTACATCGGAGGAAATAAAAAATGTTTGAGGACACCACCATGTTTCACCCGCCATTTTTCAAAGGGCAAATAATTATTGTTGCTTCCTGTTTGCTTCCTTTTATTACATAGTCCTTTTTAAACGGGGTCTCCAACTGGAGAAGGAAATCTTTCCAACCTTAAACTAGGGTTTCATCGTACATCGCCTTTCATTGTCACCCTCCTATAGTTCTGATATGACTAAAATACGGTTAGAAGGGACTCGAAATCGCAAGTCATCCAGCCACCCATTTCCATTTTCGCCTTGGCATTTTACTAGAGTCATGTTTTTTTCTGAATCAGATGTTTCATAAAGAAAACAAAAAGTCTTCCAACCCGAACACTGCCATGCTGCGTTAGAAAAACGCACTTTAGCGAACTAGTATTTGAGCCGCGACATGACAAAACCAACAATGTGGTTGTGCGCCCAGCGCAGACTCAGATCAGCCTGGGCATCCGCCCAGTCTGATCAGAGTCTTCGCTGTCCGCATGGAGCTAGCTTAGACCCTTAGCTACCCTTTAAGCCCTTAGCGAAGAGTCTGATCAGACTGGTTTGATGACAAGACTGATCTGAGTCTGCACTGGTCGCACAACCACATTGTTGGGTTTCTCGTATCGCGGCTCATTTATTGTTGCTATGTGTATAGTGCTTTCGTGTTTGCATACCCATAAGTACACATGGTAAATTATAATGAACTTTAAGTGAGTACTAAAATATGTGTCACGGAATAGAGGACCTCAGAGCACTGTGCAGACCAGGAAGTACTTATTTAAACTGCGCATCTGTGGAAAGCGAAACACTGAACAGACTTTTTTACTTTTCTATACTTCCACACCTTTTACATATTTAGACTCTTAAATATTCATTATCAGGGAAGTACACAAATGTGCTGGCTGTTCAGAGTATTGGTTGTACATGTATGTACATGCCTTAAGGACACATTCGCTGCGATAATGGATAAGTTTCCAATAATCATATCGATAATATAAATCCAGGAAAGGTTAGAAATATTTTTACATTCGAAAAATTTAAATATGGTCAAAAATACCAGACAAGGGTAAGAATATATTATATTTTTCTGTCTGCGGATGGCCATGCAATTTAAATTTCAAATGCTTGTAAATTATAAGACTCTTTAGTAGTCCTACACTGCATGCAAGTCTAAAGTAAATTATTGATATGGATTCGCATGCGCCGAAGCGCTTATATGGGGTTTTCAACCGAAAGAGAAAATTTTGATAAACTCGCCTAATTCAAGTTTTTAGGAAAAGCTTCTAGGCAATGTTCCTGTTAAAATTCCACTTACCTGAACAATGTAGTTATCATTTTGTTAACTTGAACAAGTCGTTTTATTTCAATGACAAAAGAGCTGCGACACGAGAAAACCAACAATGTGGTTGTGCGCCCAGCGCAGACTCAGATCAGCCTGGGCATCCACCCAGGCTGATCAGAGTCTTCGCTTAGCGCTTAAAGGGTAGCTAAGGGTCCAAGCTACCTTCATGCGGAAAGCGAAGACTCTGATCAGACTGGGCGGATGCCCAGGCTGATCTGAGTCTGCGCTGGGCGCACAACCACATTGTTGGTTTTCTCGTGTCGCGGCTCATATGGATTCGCATGCGCCGAAGCGCTTATATGGGGTTTTCTACCGAAAGAGAAAATTTTAATAAAACTCGCCTAATTCAAATTTTTAGGAAAAGCTTCGTTATTCGAAATTTATCAGTATATGCACTGTTCCTGTTAAAATTCCCCTTACCTGAACAATGTAATTATCATTTTGTTAACTTGAACAAGTCGTTTTATTTCAATGACAAATGAGCCGCGACACGAGAAAACCAACAATGTGGTTGTGCGCCCAGCGCAGACTCAGATCAGCCTGGGCATCCACCCAGGCTGATCAGACTCTTTGCTTAGCGCTTAAAGGGTAGCTAAGGGTCCAAGCTACCTTCATGCGGAAAGCGAAGACTCTGATCAGACTGGGCGGATGCCCAGGCTGATCTGAGTCTGCGCTGGGCGCACAACCACATTTTTGGTTTTCTCGTGTCGCGGCTTATATGGATTCGCATGCGCCGAAGCGCTTCTATGGGGTTTTCTACCGAAAGAGAAAATTTTAATAAACTCGCCTAATTCAAATTTTTAGGAAAACCTTCGTTACTCGAAATTTATCAGTATAGGCAATGTTCCGGTTAAAATTCCACTTACCGGAACAATGTAATTATCATATTATTAACTTGAACAAGTCGTTTTATTTCAATTGCAATGGCAAATATTTTATTCAATGATATAGGCCTCCGGCCCACAACATGTAAACAACAATTTTACATATTACACAGAATAGCGCCTCAGTAAAATCAGCAAGAATACAATGTTTTTGGTCTTCATTGATCCAAGAGGTAAGTATCACCGGAAGAAATGGTTCCTTATGAGATGTACAAACAGTGAGGACCCGGACAGAATCTGCCAGAAATCCTCTCTGTTTGTACATGTAAATCTGGAAACCACACAATCTGAATACCCGAACAGTCACTGCAAATGAGCAGGCTGCTCCGAGTCTTCTATGTTCACAATAATGCATAAGGCACCTTTTACCCGACGTTGTCGATATTAAGCTTCACAATATAATCATGCAGAGCTCCAGACAAGGATTTCTTTCTCGACAGTTGAAACACAGGTTGTGTTCCACATTAGAGGCAGTTCTAATGAGGGACCACAACCAGCATTTCAACGTCATATCAACCTCAACCTATCTGAACCCCTAAACCTGAACAAACTGGTACGAACACCAGGACAACCCACCAGCCAGGCATCCAGCGCCAAAGACGTCGGATCGACGTCGGTGTGACGTCATTACGTCACACCGACGCCGAAACGACGCTAGTTTGGCGATGGAAATCCGGTAGACAAGCACCCGCATTTTTCCGAGTTTTCAGCATTATATATCTAGAGTATTCCTCCTTTTTAGCATATAAAAAATGTATTGTGCTGTTTGTTTTACCACACCAGATTCATTCTGAGATAAAATTCTATAGAATTCAAACAGTGATTTATTATTATATAAATCAGTAGGGAGAAATCTTTGTCTTATATCGTCATATAGTTTACATTCAAAGAAGGCATGGAATACATCCTCAATACAGTATAAATTATCGTGTCTCAGACAAAAACTACAAGTTCTAAATTCTCTTTGGATTCCAGCATGTCTTCCAATTTCAATTTTAAATTTATGGTTTGAACATCTCATGGACACGCAATTTTGTTGTGATACCAATTTTCACTTCAGTTTTAGGGGTATATCTGTTTATTCGTTTCTACTGGTGTGTCACGTGATCCGATTTCAATATTTTTCATACAGTTTTGTGCCAATTTGACCGCTGTATTGAATAGTAGAAAATTATTTTTGAGTAATCTATTTTACATGATTTAAGCTCCAGTCAAATATTTGATCCCTAACTTTTTTTGTACAGTATATATGATACTTGTGGGACGCTTTTCATAGATAGATAGATAGATAGATAGATAGATAGATAGATAGATAGATAGATAATTCCTAAATTCAAAAATACATGTGAGACGTGAATAGATAGATAATAAATAGACAGATAGAAAGATAGATAGATACTTGTGAGACGTGATTAGATAGATGAATAGATAGATGGGTAGATGGAAAGATAGATTGATCATTCAGATATTCACAAATACTTGTGAGACTAGACTGTAGATAAATAGATAGATAGATAGACAGATAGATATCTCAATCCAATATTCAGAAATACTTGGGAGACGCGGCTGTAGATAGATAGATAGATAGATAGATAGATAGATAGATAGACAGATAGATCATTTCCTTATTCAAAAATACTTGCGAGACGTGGCTTTTGATAGATAGATAGATAGATAGATAGATAGATAGATAGATAGATAGAGATAGATAGATAGATAGATAGATAGATAGATTAGATAGATAGATAGATAGAGATAGATAGATAGATAGATAGATAGATAGATAGATAGATAGATAGATAGATAGATAGATAGATAGAACATTTCCGTATTCAAAAATACTTGCGAGACGTGGCTTTTGATAGATAGATAGATAGATAGATAGATAGATAGATAGATAGATCATTCCAATATTCAGAAATGCTTGTGAGACGCGGCTGTAGATAGATAGATAGATAGATAGATAGATAGATAGATAGATAGATAGATAGATAGATAGGTAGATAGATAGATAGAACATTTCCATATTCGAAAATGCATGCGAGACGTGGCTTTTGGTAGATAGCTAGATAGATAGATAGATAGATAGGTCCCTTATTCAAAACTACTTGTGAGACGTGGCTTTTGATAGATACATCTAGATTATTAATGTTAAAAATACTCATGAGACATAGATAGATAAATAGATAGATAGATAGATAGATAGATAGATAGTCAGAAATACTTGTGAGGCGTGGCTTTAGATAGATAGATAGATTATAAGTATCTATCATGGGTGTGAGGTGTGGATAGAAAAATCCGTCACGAGGGTCACTGTTCGTCATCACGAGGTTTGCCGAGTGATGCCGAAAAGTGATCCGGAGTGACGGATTTTTCTATTCACACCTCACACCCATAATAGATACTTTTTCTTGCACACCATGTTTTGTTTTAACTTCAGAACTTGTTAAAATGCAAGGTTTCAATTTGATTTTGAAAGAAAGCGCCGCTTTCAACGAACGACATGCGGCTCTTTACGTCATCGACTAGCGTGCATAAACTGACGTCATTTCTGCCGTCTTCGTGACGTCATCATCTTAAATGCCAATGTCACTTGACGACGCAGATACGTGACTTCCAATACAACCAATGCACTGAATGCTGGTGATTTTTATCCAGTCCCGGGTAAGAACACCTGAGTAAGATAAGATTTTCTATCCCAGGTGAAAAGAATGACATTTTCTAGCCGGTGTGCAAGAAAGATCATCCCTATATTCCATAATACTTGCTAGATGTGGATAGGAAAAATTGAAAAGAAAGAAAGAAAGAAAGAAAGATAGATAGATAGATAGATAGATAGATAGATAGATAGATAGATAGATAGATAGATAGATAGACAGACAGACAGATAGATAGATAGATAGATAGATAGATAGATAGATAGATAGATAGATAGATAGATAGATAGATAGATTGATAGAAAATTATTCTTGCAAACGAATGAGTATGAGGCAATTATAATTGAAGCAGCCTAAATATCTCTATTGCGTTTTCCCTTCTTTCCAGTCAACAAATTCCAGGAACGTCATGATTTCAAAAATCGTTAATTGCTAGGGAACGGAAATACTCGCATACGAGGTGCGATGGTGACCTCAAGGCATCGGTTTAAGATCCTTTAGTTTGGTTCACAAAGCTTGTACATATCTGAAATTCGCTGGGAGACACGAAATATGATACTGATACCATAATGTAGAATGGGAAGGTACATGTAAATAGGGAAGGAAAAGAAGTCCGCACAATTTTCTGTGATATTAGTAAGGCATTCGACAGGGTCTGGCACAAAGGTCTTCTTTATAAGTTACATTCTGTTGGTATTTCAGGATCTCTTCTTCAGTGGTTTACGGATTATTTAGGTAGTCGAAAGCAAAGAGTAGTTATTCCCGGTGTAAGTTCCAACTGGTCATCAGTTGAAGCTGGTGTCCCTCAAGGTTCGATATTAGGCCCCTTGCTTTTTCTTCTGTATATTAACGATATTGTTGAAAATATAAATTCGTCAATTAAACTTTTTGCGGACGATACTACTCTTTATATTATAGTTGATAACCCAGTTCAAGCTGCTAATCAGTTAAATTCCGATCTGTTAAAAATACATCACTGGGCCACTAAGTGGCTCGTTACATTTAATCCGTCAAAGTCAGAGTCTGTCATTTTCTCAAGGAAACGTAATCAACCAAACCATCCTAATGTATTTATGGACCAACAACCTATCGAGGAAGTCAATTCACATAAGCACTTAAATATATTTTTATCCAGGGATTGCACGTGGCACGAACATCTAGAATATATAAAATCTAAAGCATGGACTCGCATAAATGTAATGAGGAAATTAAAATTTAAACTGGATAGGAAACTCTTCAAATTATTTATTTTACTTTTATTCGTCCAATTTTAGAATATGCCGATGTTGTATGGAATAATTGTACTCAGTATGAAGTAAACGAACTTGAAAAAATCCAAATTGAAGCTGCACGTATTGTTACGGGAGCCACAAAATTAGTGTCAATAAATTCTCTGACAAACGAGACTGGCTGGGAAACGCTCTTAAATCGTAGGAAAAAAACATAAACTTTTTCTGTTTTATAAAATGCAAAATGAAATATCTCCTAATTATTTGTCTTCTTTAGTGCCGCCAAGTGTTGGGAATACTGTTAATTATCAGCTGCGGAATTCTACAAATTTACTTACACTTCATACAAACACTCAGCTTTACTATAATTCTTTCTTACCTTCTGCAGTAAGAGACTGGAATGAACTTCCGGAACATATACGTAATTTACCGAGCATAAATACCTTTAAGAATGAGCTAAATTCAGATATTACGAAAAAACCTCCATATTACTTTGCTGGAAAGAGGCTTGGGCAGATTTACCACTCACGTTTAAGAACGAATTGTAGTTCTCTTAAGAAACATCTCTTTTCCAAAAATATAGTTGAAAGTCCGTTATGTGTCTGTCGTGCAGTGGAGGATACTTACCATTTTCTTTTCAATTGTGGGCGTTTTCATAATTTAAGGCAAGAACTCTTTAATAAAATTATTCATATTTGTCAGCCTACCCTTAATATACTTCTCTTTGGCAGTGAACAACTTTCTGAAACTGAAAATCGACAAATATTCTTAGCAGTGCAAGATTTTTTGGTAAAGACAAAACGATTCGAAATTGCATGACAAAATTATACAGAAACAACCCTTTTCTTTTCCTTTCGTTGAACCTAATCCTTACAGCTATCAATGAATTTGTTTGTCATTATTCCTTAGTGCATGAGTGAATTACCGTTTAATACAAATGTTTTAATGTTGTGAAAATGTGTGTCTGTCACCGCGTAGACTACCTGCAACTGTGTAGTTGAAATGGTCTTACAAATGATCTGATACTGTGACTTTCTACTTTCTGTATCTCATTCTTTCTACTCTCGTATTCCCTACTTTTCTCATAAACATATTTCCTTTTCCATCTTCTATGAATCTAGTCGTTTCTTATACTAATTTGTTTTTCTTTTCTTCACTGACTTTTCTCTCTCTTTTTGTGTGTTTCACAAAGTTCATTATACTGTATTGTTAATTGACATTTAAAGCCTACTGAAAGTAAAAATGACTGTTTGTATGGTTTGGGAGACAGATTTTATATAAGTCAATGACTTACTTCTGTATCCCTTTCATTTTACTGTATATTGCTATGTAATGTAAAGATTGTTATAATTATATTCATGTGTACAGTATATTGAATAAAATATTGTTTACACTAATGTAGAATGGACGTCAGTCAAAATATTATTATTGTTTGAAGTAAAATCAATATGTTTTTATGGAAAATCCAATGTCATATAAAATGAGTATTTCATTAAGATGCGTTCACAACAAAAGAAGTATTTCCTAAAACCCATTTGTCTGTTATCAAAAGTAGTCGCGAGATGCTGAAATGTAGAAATAGAACAAAACATGAAAGAAGGGCCTTGTTTAAAATCGTTGCAGCCTTCAAAACCAGAGACAAACGGCCAAATACTCCAAATTCGTTAAACTTCTGAAATGTTAATTTTATGCCTAGCGACCACTTTGTTTGGTAATGCGACATGGTAACTGTCTCTCATTTGATAGCTTACATTTAACACAATCAGTTTAGAGAAAAACTACGTATAACTGAAAGAATTAGAATAAATATAAAGGAGTTGTCTTCCCCTCACCTGTTGTAAAGAACGCCGTGTTTGTGCAGGTTTACCGCCGGTATCGCCTATTCCTTTGCATTCAAAGCTCTCCCATTTCAGAGAAAGATATGTCACATACATGAATTTTAGTATGTATGTGTATTATATGTGTGACTTATTTATGATAAAACTCGATTATGCTAGCTCAATAATAACAAAGGTTTGCCGGCGTCTGAGAGACTTATTGGATGACCCACGTGCAGATAGATAGATAGATAGATAGGTTATTCATTCATTAATTTATTCAGATAGATAGATAGATAGATAGATAGATAGATCATTCCGATATCCTATTATTCTTGTAATAGATAGATAGATAGATAGATAGATAGATAGATAGATGTGTCATACTTACAGTTTATATATTTTAGGTTGATATAAATAGAAATATGGGATGTGCTTCTTCTCAACCTACAGCATCTTCATCTATAAGTCAGCGTAACAACGAGACAGAAAAATCAGGCTTGAGTCGTAAGGTGAGATTTTATTTGTTAATAATTCATTTATCGCTTGGTGTCTTTCAACAATAGAATATGCAGTGATTGTTTTTATTACCGGCTGAAATCAGCTGAAATATTGTGATCGAGCATCTGTTTATGAAAGTTATCAATGACCGAGCAAACAACGATTATAGGAGACTCTTAAAAACCTATTTCAAATCAACACAAGATTTTGTTCAAATTTAAAGAGTAGCTACACTTCAGGAACTGACTGAATCAGATCCCAAACCCTATCCCCAACATCAAAGGGATAGAGTGACAAAGACATCCCAACAAACAATAAATTACAAGTGATAAGCCGAGTCAGCAGCTGTTTCCCAAATAGATGGCAACTCAGCTATCTTTATTGAACTAAATAATTTAGACCAACAGACGGGTTACAACGGACTAACCAAATTATATGAAAAACATTTAACAATTACTTTTACCTATTTTCTATTTTTATGATAGAAGGATTAAACTAAGAACACAATAAATTAAACAGCACCGAACATAAAACAAATGCAACCGCTATTTTCACTTGTTATTTATCATATGACGTCGCATCTGAGAGTGTAATAAAGCCATGCATTAAAAACGATAATCCACTAGTGGATTAAATATGCAAATTACGTCGTAGCGTTATGCGTTGACGCCCATAAAACGTCGCGTTGTCTAATGGCGAAATCGTGACGTTTTAGTACAAACATTTGCTAATAAAGTGCGATTTTAGTGTCATATGATAAATAGAATCTTGCATTCGTGCTCCTGTATTATTGAATTTATTAAACTCATTGGGAAAACCGATAAGATGCTCGGCATAGCCTTGCATCTTATCTTTTTCCCCAACTCGTTCAATAAATTCAATAATACTCGAGCACTCATGTAAGATCCTCTATTTATTATTGAATCTCGATCAAGAAGTCCATATGAAATGCTACATGTAAAAGCTTTCTCTATGGATTTCTCAATCGAGATACAATAACTCATGCTGTCCTGGCGAAGTCAAAGCTTCAAAGGGATATTAAAATATGCAGTATAGTTCATAAACTGCACATAAAAGTATTTACAATGTTTGACGTGATCGCTGTTTGTAGTTTTTAAATTGTGGTCGATTACTCACTCATTTGCTGCAAACGAAAAATGATCGAGCAAGGTGATTAATTGGCAAACCACTAGTTTTGTCAAGAAACAGCTGTAAAAATGGCCGATACTTTAAAACGATATCTGATTATATCGGACGATATTATCGCTCTTTCACAAATGTTACCGACTGAATCATCTGAGTGTGTATTTTAGTATTCGTATCTTGACAGATCGTATTGAAGATATCAAGGAATCTTCAAACAATATTGTACTGCAGTTGGTTAAGTGTCGTGAGCTGACCGAGAAACGCCTCCATGTATTTCGAGTTAATGCATATTATATACCTTCTGGTCCTTTTATTACGAATGAATTTGATTAGGGTAAAGTTCTGCTAAACCCGGTGTTTGAGGGCGTGGTCAGTCCTGCACATTCGAAGATCGCTAACACAATTTATCTTCGTCTTTCTCTGGCCGACGCTTGAACCCACTGCGGTGAGCTAATGTTTAAGAGTCAGCGCTCTGAACCGCTAGGTCATGGATGCCTGTTTATTAGTCATGAACAGGATCAAATCAAATTTATGTATTTCTGCTAGTTTGGTGTATTGCTGTTTCCAAAGGACGTCAGTTTTTCACAACTTTTTCTGTAACAGAATTAAGATGAAAAGTACATGTAGTACTGTCTTGGAAACGTTATAGTTGTGTTTTACTCGCGTTCGTTTTAATTCATTCTGTAAACAGGCCACTTTACCAGAGAAATACGGTCTCCTTGATACGCGTCACGACTACAGTAACGTTGTTGACAGACGTAGAGAAAAGCTGCCTGAGAGTGTAAAGCCGGGGCATGAACTTGTGTCTCGGCAACAGAACCTAAAAAAGGACTATGAAAGCCAGGGTGACATTCAAAGGAAACAATATGAAGAGAGATTACCCAACAAAGATGACCAAATTGCAAGGATAAAACAAGAACGAATCAGTATGGAGAAACAGCTGCACATAATAGTTTGTATCTTATTTTATAGTTTTAATAGCAAGCAAGATCAGCCGTTTACAAACTAGGACGGTGTCCGTTGCTGGGTATACAAGGATTTTAGATTTGTCCATTTTATGAGTTCGGAATTCTGTAGATTTTGTTAATCGAACCAGAGAGAACTGAATATATTCAGCTTTGTACCCTCGGGTTGTAATTACAACGTAGCGTTAGAAAGCAAGCATTTACGGAAAAAATTCTTCATAAGATGCATTTTTTTCGGAAAACGGGTTATTGAATAGGAAAAATATTTCGATAGTTTGGGTGGCTTGTTTTACCTTTTTTGTGATTGGCCTTTCAGTTTACCATCAGCTGTATTGATAATATGAGCCGCGACACGACAAAACCAACAAAGTGGTCGTGCGTCCAGCTCAGACTCAGATCAGCCTGGGCATCCGCCCAGTCAGATCAGAGTCTTCGCTGTCCGCATGAGGGTAGCTGAGCCCCTTAGCTACCCTTTAAGCGCTTAGCGAAGAGTCTGATCAGTCATGGTGGATGCCCAGGTTGATCTGTTTCAGCGCTGGGCGCACAACCACATTGTTGGTTTTGTCGTGTCGCGGCTCATTATTATTTACATGAATTATTGCTATATGCCTACATTACATTGTTTCTTATATTTGACATTTCACATTCAGACTGCAGACCATGATGGGACTAAGGTTCCACAAGACACTGGCCAAGAACCAGAACCACATGCATTGAGGAAAAACGATCTTATACAGAGTATCGCTGATTTTGCTAAAGTTGATCATCATGCTAGAAAGGTAAAAATGAATTGTCATGCCCCACCAAACAGGTACACTTTTTTCTGTTCGTCCCATTATAACTTTTACTCATTGCATATTATATGTTATCTTAAGTAATTCGAAGTATTTATCTTTTACAGCAAAAGGTGTCAAGAAGACAATTTACATTAAATTTATCAAGCAATTTGCATAGATTATGGCCCTTTCAAACTTTATATTACTGTCACTTTGAGATATCTTTAATATCCTTTACTATAGATTATATAATTTGCAGAAATGAACGTGCATTCAAGTGCTAGAGATATGAATTTAAATGGAAAATGTGTAAAATGTATGTAGAAATACAAAATTTTGTTTTCTAGGAAAACAAAACAGTGATTTTTTTCCTTATCCGAATTTTTAGAGCCCTTTGGGTTATTCTGCTGGTAAAATGAAATAATTGCCCGGCCGATATCTTTATTCAGTATCCAGTACCTTAATGAGCAATATTTCCCACGACTCTAATACCAGCTTTGACTGAATTCGAATACATTTTGCTTTGGAATGATCCTGACGAGCTCATTTGATTTGCATGTGAATGGGTACACTTTTAGGAGAGGAAACTCTTCACAATTGGTTTAAATTAATAAGAAAAGAATTTGCCCCTAAGAGCAACGTCTATAGGAGTTTTGCACTTTTTCGGACGGGTTTCGTTGTCCAGGGAAGCAAACAGGTGGTCACGAAACGTTTTCCTTTGTGAAAACGAGGGAACACAGAATTGCACCCATACATCTTTAAAAGGTACAACTAGTTGGATACTAAATAAGCAGATTGGTGGGGCATTCATACCACTTTACCAGTCTAATAACCCACAGGGGTATAAAACATTTGGAAGAAAAAAAAATATTCTTACGTTTCGTTTTCCAAAAAATCAAAATTTTGTATTTCTACATACTGTTTTTACAGTTTCTATCCAAATTCATATTTCTATGATATGAATGCAGTTTCATTTCTGCGATGCATATAATCTAAAATACAGAATATCTAAAATAAACTGGTAAAAAACAATGCACTTATCTTGATAGTAAGTATTTTCAACATTTTTTTAAAAACTGCAAGAAAATTTAATTTTGTGAACAAGCATGAAAAATGTATTTGATCGATTGGGCAAGTTTGTGCATATTATTTCAGATATATTTGCATTGTATGTTAAAGAATAAGACAAAATTATAAAATTTTCAGTGTTTCGTTTCCTTGCAAAACAATGTTAAAGTTAAAAAATACCCCAAATCTGAGAAACCCAAATAAACAGACAACCCCATTCCGCATCTGCTGCAACCAAAGCAGGCCCTTGTCCTACTATTTATTCTCCTATTATTTCGGTTGTACCCAAAGTAATGCTATCAAAAATGTGCAGACGGAATGGCAAATCAGAAAGGTGTCTAAAGAGCAGTCTGATCTCAGTTTCCACTATTTTTACAAACCTATCTGCCCGAAAATTAGGGTCTTTTCGGCAGTTGATGTCATTTGTATAAGTAGCTTACCACCAATTATTTTACAAAGTCAACAGAAATAACGTTTAAGCTAGTCACTAGAAAACTCAAAATTGAAAACCGCATTTGGAAAAACGACTCTAGCCGATGGTTCAAAGAAGAAAAAAAACATGTTCCCTGCTCTGGAAGCCTCTATTTTAACTAGAACCCGTAACCACGCGCGTGCAGTAAATTTGGCGCTTCATTTTAGTACTGGTTATAGTTATAAAACTATCTGATACTTCAGTGTTTAACAGCCAAAAAATCAAGTTTCCCATGTAATATTTTTCATCTAGGTCTGTTATTTTTTAAAGATTGTTTACATAAGTTACCTGACTAATGGCGGCCATTCTAACCTTTCTCTTCTTGAATGAAGCGCCCCCATAGAGGCGGTTCATGACGATCTAGTGGCTAGCTCCCCCAAGGTTGAGCAAACAATAACTATGTTTTGTTTTGACAAATACAATACAGGGTGATCCAGTATTGGACTACCTAGAGGCTAAAATGTTTCTTTTTCTTCTAATAAGGCACCTGAGGAACTTCGCAGTTCGGTACCAGGTCTGGTCAACTACCTTAGTAGCCCATCTAAAGATCCACTATATCTTGTTCGAGCTTTCTTCATATGGATAACACACAACATCAGGTAATGTGTTTCTCAAACATGGATAGGTTACAATATGATTTTAGATAATAAACGACTACTTTTTGCATCTTGCTTGATACGTATCAATTAAAAAGGACACACCTGGTTAAACCGTATTAATATCAAAAGCCATGGGTGCAGAAATAACAAATACCAAAACTCTTATTGAATTATGTGAATAACCTATCTCACGAACTCACTCCTATCAAAATATATTTAAGGTACTTCTAAACGTCAAAATGACTTGGTGGCTAAAATATACCGGTACTTTTTATTTTGAGGTGTAACAAAAACAATGTGCAATCTTGTTCTAAATTACAGAAATAATCATAAAATTATATTTTTGTTGTTGAATGAAAAATAAACATTTATTAAAGTAGGCATATACTGTCTTGAACATGGCCAAATTTTGGAAACGTAGAACTTCATTCTCCTTTATTAGAAATATAATGTTTTGCACCAGTATATAGCATAATCAATGAACTAATGCAGTCGAAATGTACTATGCCAACAAAACGTCATTTGAACTAATTTTCATGGTTTAAAGAACCCCAACAAACTTGTTTATACAACATATATTGACAGTCAGGTGTACATGTTATCTACCTGTATAACCTTGCCTGTAAAATAACCCCTCATGCATATGCTTGCCAGTGGCTATCAGTGAGTGTTGGGTGCTATCAAATAAGCAGAAATAGTGAACTTGGAAAATATATGTTGGAAATATTACATTCCGACTGTGGTAGATCACAGATTACACCTATATATTGGTGCAAAAATGCTATATTTCTGATGAGGGGAAATTGAATTCTTGATTTCCAAAATTAGGCCAAGTTCAAGGTAATATTTGACTAAATAATAGATGTTTATTTTTCATTCAACAACAAAAATATATTATATAATATGCATATTTTATGATTATTTCTGTAACTCAGAGCAAACGCTTGAGAATATTGATCTTGATACACCTAAAAAATCATAGTACTCATATATTTTAGTCATCAAGTCATTTTTAACGTAGAAATACCTTAAATTGCTAGATACAATTTGATTTTCACAAATTCCACTGTGGTTCAACTAATGGCTTCCTCTAACTCTGGCTGACATTGAAGTTTGGTCTAACCAAGAGTACTTAACTTTGTTTTATCATAGTGACCAATTTGATGTTATTTCGTCGCTATTGTGCATTGATTTGGTGAGGGAGTCATTAACCAATAAGCGAACTGAACCATTTATATTTTCTTTGTATTATGACTTGCATCGAGACCAAAGATGAAGTTTGTCGACAGTTAACACGCTTTTACCCGTCACCTTCCGTTACCCTCCCAGTAGTTTATGCTGCTGGCCGTTCTAAGGCGGCAGTTCCGATGATGTTCTTAATTCCATTTTGGTTTGTGGTTTATGTTTGAAAGTCTACTTTTGTTCTTAACTCTCGTTTCTACGTGTGTAGCAGTCTAATCACTTCTCTTGGGGAAGAGGGGGGTGGCCTTTGTGCCTTTGTGCTTCTCGTGCATTTGTTGTTTTTTGCGCGTGTGTGTTTGTCCTTTTTCTCATCCTCTTGGTGTCTTGGATTGGCTGCGGTTTGAGTTTGTGGTTTACTCTAGACTTTTCTATCAACCTTTTTCTGCAAATAAATATATTGATATATATGCATATCATCTTCATTGTTTAACCACATCCCATTGGCATAATGTGTGCATCTAAGGTTTATTCTAAAGCCTACATTTTCTATTCATTAAACTTTCAGTGTGAGATTTCGAGTAACGATACATATTCTGTAGTTGCATGCTACGATTTACTAGCGCCAATATTGAGTCATCCTAGACATACCTCTAATTCTTATTCACTCTTGCATCAACAGTAATATAAATGAAATATACGGTGCATATTCTAACTCTATGTGAAATGGTTGGGTTTTAAGCTTAATTGTAAACATGATAAGTTTCTACCTCTGGTGCAGGCGATACCAGCAGTCGTGGTCTTGGCCATTCCTAGGCTTGCCGTCTATTCCACTTCGTCTTGTTTGATAGAAATGTCTGAATACTTGTTCGTGGGGGATGGAGGACCAACTCTAGCATTTTTATTATTGTCTCCCTGTATACTGACGGTCAGTTCTTGACGGAAAGAATTTCCTTCCCTCTGAGCAAAGAGAGAACTCCATTTTTGAAAGGCTTCGGCGTTCAGTGAAATAAACTTAAAGTAAAAACATGCTTTACATTGTTAAAATGGCGGGAACACATGGCGTAGTATTCACCTGAAGCGTTTTTATTCTTTTCTTTTTTTATTTGTGTGTGTGTGGGGGGGGGCGGATATCTTGAGTGCTGTATTCTGTGCTTTGTATTTATTGTGTTTTCTTGATGATAGAAAACAAACACTGAGAATAAGCGGATAGACAAAAATCTATTCCTCTTGGATCACCGTTCTGCATCGCTGATTTTGATTTACATCTCGGCGTTGCGTAAGATGATATCATTTGCTGTCTTCATGACCTCATTGTCTGTAAACACAACGTCATCTGATGACAATAGGTGACCTACTATACGACCAATTCATTGACTACATTTGTTCTTTTCGTCTAGCCCTGGGCTTGGATAAGCTTTGCGAGAAAAGATTTCCCAGTACCGGCTGATACTGCCGAAGTCCTTTTCTCGTAAAAAAGATTATAAAAATCTTGACTTTGAAGCTTGGCTATGGAGCAGAAGGTCGCCGGTTTGAATCTCCGCTGGGCATGCCTGCGACTAAAAAACTCTCTCTGTTAAGACAGCAGTAAAGAGGTACCTTAGTTGAATCAGCGAAGGTTACAGGCAGTTTGTGGAGAGGGAATGGCTCCGTATTTCATATTCTATGCTCAAGAGCCGATGGAAATCCAGCACCCACTAACCGTACGACCACAAGATCACTGGAAACTTTTATCCCCCTTGTACTAAATGTTTGGGTCTCAGCTTTTTGTTTCAACTCTTTTTTTATAGGATACTTGTAGTATAATTTTATAGCTCATTCCTGTTTTTTTTTTTTTAAAATCAGAAAAGAGAAACATCTCTTTCGATCTGTGCAGAATTACTCTTTCATAAATATACTGTCAAGTGTAAATAATTATATTATTTTATTCAGGTTTCTGTATTGGATCCTTAATTTCAATACCTTACTATTCCTTCCCACTCTCTTATCTACCATTTTGTGCAAATTTATGCAGTGCAAGTCTACGAATTCATAGCAGAACCGTGAGAAGAATTTGCAGTTTCCTTAACATCACAACAGCTACTGCGTAAAGAAATAATGCTGATTCCTTAGTTTTCTAAAAAGCTGTGAAAAAGGGTAATGGAATATATTTGTTAGCCTTTTTTGAGGTACATGTGTAAGTTTCTCAATGACTTCGTTTTCATAATACTTAATACAAGCAACCAAACACGAGACGTTTGAGTGTTTGTACATACATACTTAGAAGCTAATTCAAACAAGTCACGGCTAAATTCTTCAAGTGTGCGATACTTAATTCGTATTTTAAACTTTGTAGATATGACACTGATGGGTATTTTGGAACTGCAGAAAAAGCCAAGTGTGATATGCAATCCGTGATGCTGACTGGCAGGTCCGTCTGTGAAGGTTACGCTAGGGTCATGGAGGGGTTATGCAAGTGAGTATTTTATTATCTTGATTCGGAACACACACACACACACACACACACACACACACATACACACGCGCGTTTTTTTTTATAGTGCACAATACGATTTCGATACAAATATATATAATTCTAAGAATCTAATAAATGTAACACAGTCACTCAGGGTATTTATGTAGTGTTCGATTATAGATAAAGGATAGTCATATTGATGTCAAAAAGTTCTTCGGAAGCGAACTTTTCAGTATGTATATAACATTAGTTTTCTGTTACTGTTTCAGTGAGGCTGGAATACCCGTTAAGAAGATCAGTGGCTTTTCTAAAGGCTTTAGTTATTCTCCTGATCAGCGGTACAGTACCAGCTCAAAAACAAATCATGCATGGAATGCTGTCTACATTCGAAAGCATTGGTTCTTACTGGACAGTACATGGGGGGCTGGGCACGTGGACAGAGCAACAAAGCAATTTGTAGCAAAATACAACGAATTTTACTTCCTTACCGATCCAGAACATTTTGTCTTTTCTCATTTTCCTTATCAAAACGGAAACATGGAAGAAAGTGAAAAATGGCAGTTTCTGAAGAAACCGTTCTCTCTCGATAAGTTCAACACCTCATTACATATCAAACCTGCTGCATTTGATATTGGGATACTACCATCGTCGCATAAAAATTCCATAGTATCATTCGACAATGAACTAGAGTTAGCCTTCGAAGAAGCTAAACCAAGGGAGAATGTTTTCTTGACAAAATTGTTCAGAAAGGAAGAAAACATGCTGTATGGAGAGACTTACTGCTGTTACGGTTATAGGACCGGAAACTTATTCAAACTCAAAGTTAAACCACCAAAAAGCGGAACATACAAACTTAAATTCTATGCAAAGAAAACAAACACTGAGAATAACAACAAAGACATGCCGGAGCTTTTTGAGTACACACTAGGGTGTACAGTCCCACCGAAATTTGAAGAAAACAGAAAATGCCCATACCCTGAGGCATACCCTCGCGCTTATATCGACGAGTGTGAAGTTATAGAACCGTTAGGGAAGCAATTATGCCCGAATAGTGAAATCAAGATGCGGTTCAAGTCACCTCATCTATTAAGAATGATGATCAACAAGAAAATGTTGAAGAAAGACGGACAATATTTTGAAGATATTGTTACGTCACCCGAGAGTGGATACCTCATAAGCGTTTACGGGTCAATGTCAGAAAGTGGTTCCCTCGCTGGGCAATACACGTTTTGTGTTGCATGAGTCTGTAAATTTCAGCAATACCTGTAACTAATGATCCTCTGAAAACTTAATTGAGAGCGCTAGAATGTCTTTAACAGCTTTGAAAATATACAAAATACGAACGTGTTTTAGTAAGTGCGAGCATGTAGAAATAAATCATCTATCTATTTTGTTACGAAAGTCTCTAACCTTTCCTAGGCGGCACTTCTGTTGTGGTTCTTCAGTGTTTCGGTTTCTTCGGTCCGTTTGTCTGTGGTCTTGCAAAATGGTCACCTGGTATAGCTTCCCACTTTGCTTTATGTGTAACGTGTAATCCCTTTTCTAAAAAATTCACGCCTATTATTTCTTCAGTTAACAGATCACGTAAGCTTTTTGACAATAAGAGGCTAAAATAGCCCGATGGAAGAGGGCAAAGCAATGATTGCTGATAAAATAGTCATAAACCTGAGTTGGAGACAATCGTTCAAAGTCTTCAACTAGAGGCAGTTTTTAATAGGCAGGTGATGTATACAACTGGTCATCATCTTATCAAACTTCCGTACTGGAGGAGGGCGGGGGGGGGGGGGGGGGGGTGCTGAGGGGAAGGTTTATCTGTGTTTATCATATGACGTCGCATCTGAGAGAGTAATAAAGCCCTGCATTAAAAACGATAATCAACTAGTGGATTAAATATGCAAATTACGTCGTAACGTTATGCATTGAAGAAAATGTCGCGTTTTCTAATGGCGAAATCGTGACGTTTTAGTGCAAAATTTGCTAATAAAATGCGATTTTAGTGTCATATGATAAATAGAATCTTGCATTCGTGCTCCTGTATTATTGAATTTATTAAACTTGTTGGTGAAACAGATAAGATGCTCGGCAGAGCCTAGCATCTTAATATCATATTCCCCAACTCGTTTAATAAATTCAATAATACACGAGCACTCATGTAAGATCCTATAAATATATAATTTGGATTTGTCAGTGTGACAATGGTTTATGACTTAATTCAGACTAACGATTTTGGTACTGTGACCACTTTTACTTAAGGTGGTGATTTGTGGTAAATACATTCAGAAAAAAATAACTTATCTCCCTAAAAATTGGCAGACTTCTTACTTCCATTGTTCTCAACAGTTTAGAATACAAAACAAAGAAAACACTGTTTAAAAAAGGGTTTTAAGAAGGATACATCAAACTTTTTAAGGCCAATTTTCTGCACACAAATCTAATAAAAAAAATAAAAAGTATACTTAGCTCTGAAGGCACTTGATTCTATTGAAAAGGGCGTCCTAGCAATAATTTTATTATTTGTCAAATAGTAAGGTAAAGCAGATAAAAACAGTAGCTTATTACAAATGTCCGACAATGTATAAGGTGCATGTACCCTGGATTAATTCATTAAATAAAGGGTAAGCAAAGTAAAAAGTATGCAAAGACCAGGAACTGAAACAATCAAAATCCAAATCCAGCCCTCAAACCATAGTTGGAAACAACTAAGATTACAAATAATCAAGATGCAGAGAACATATTGCCAACCGAGTGAGCAGCTTGTTCCCAAAAGGTGGCCACTCAGCAACCTAAACCGAACCAAAAATAATAAGGACATACATAAGGTAAAACATCACAGAAACTCTGACACCAAAAACAGGCAACAGAGAACCACAACAGAACTACCGCCTTGGAACGGTCAGTAATGAATTACTGGGGGCTTAAATCGATTTTACAGGCCCAATCTCACCTATAACCCATACAGTATAAATACTACATTGCTGTGACCAAGACAGGTGTGTAAATGAAATTGTTCAACCTAAAAAATAGACTCTGCTGTGCTTTTGGACACAAGCTACACTTGTTTTTATCTGATCAAGATGATAATGTGTGAAAGAGTTGGAAAATATAATCGCTTGGACTCCCTTCTAGTGCATTAATTTAAAAAGTTCCTTCAGACCAAAATAAATTTTCAATAAATTTGGACACATGCTACGTTTTCTTTTAAACTGCACAGCCTGATAAAGTGTGAAAGAGTTGGAAAGTATAACTGCTGGGACGCCCTTCTTATGCGTTAAGGTTCCTTCAGACCTAAACAAAATTTCAATGAATATGATTTTTTTTTCAGATTTATTTTTAGCGCAAAAACTACGTTGTGATCGTTTAGTGTATAAACTTTTTTTTATAATCATTAAGTCCTGCATTTTGGTATTCTGAATTGTGAGAAACAACATAAAGAGGGCATCTGCTAAGTTGTGGGCAGATCTGTTGTATTTTCAGCATATTATGCAAATTTTTGAAATCACCGCAAATCAGCAATTATCACCATCTTTAAAACAGGACTTCTATGCCGGAAGGGGGTGTCTGGGTCCCAGCATATTGCAAAGTTGCCTGTACAGCTAATGGAATGAAAATATAGACAACCAATCATTGCACCAGTATCGACAGTTTTTATGATTTTATTCACTGACTGAATGTTGACACTATGTGATCAAGAGACAAAATGACACTGTGGACGTTAATTCTCCTCCTACAGTACCATACCTGTCTTTAAAAACGATCTTTGATATTATATCAGAGATATTTTTTTCTCATTTCTCCATCAAAGTAGCAATTATTACGGGACTAAGACTGGCCTTGGTAAAATGCCTCTACATTAAAAACAACAACATTCCACATGGCACAACAAGTATAATCAACATTTAAATATCGTTAATCAAATGTTGATTAAGCGTTCTGTTCCTGCTGGGATGAGCTATGCAGACTGGACAAATATTAACCTAGAATTAGCTTCAAAACCTCTACTATGAATTACTTCTGTGTAATTCGATATAATTGTAATGCGATAGACTGCATCATTTATGGTCAATTAAGCCGAGGACAGCAATTTTGCTGCCCCTTTTTTATTGCACGCCGACGGGTTGGGCCTCAGTCTTAATGATGGTTCCGGCGGAAAACTGTCTACTTGGTTGGGTTAGAGTTAGTTAAGGCGTGATAATCCGTCTTTGGTCAACCCCATCGGGGTTTAATTGATGGTCTTGTTTTGCTCCAGCCTTTCAGTTTTGTTCTTGTTGTTGGGTAATTATTGTTTATTGACACTCGATGTATATCCGTCCGTCTTTCCGTCCTTGTTTTTATCCGAATCTCTCTGTTTTTGTTTTATATAATTTAAAAATAGTAAAAAAAAAAAAAAAAAAGTTATCATAGCTATTTCATGTGTTTCGAATGAACCATAACAGAGCACAGGGCGAGGGTTAGTTTATAACCAGTAAACTCGACTCCACCACCCCCACACCAACACACCAACACACACACACACACACACACACACAACTTTTGATTATTACTGCCTGGTTTAGCGGAGTGTTTTTTTTTTGTTTTTTGTTTTTTGTTTTTGTTTTACCACTATGTCAGTTTTTGTCGGATTTTAATTTGACGGCCTCATTATTTTCAGATTATTCCTGAAAATAGTATCGACTCTGCCGATAACACGTTCAAGACCATTTTGAGAGCGTTAGAAACACTGGTGGCTGCTTTTCAAACAATAATAATGTATATAATAATAATAATTATTTCATTCAATATTATATATAAAATAATGATTTACATGTGTTAGGGTTTGTGCTCCACCTTAGGATGTTTTGGTCGTCAGGCGATGATGTTCGGTAACTTTCATTACTGGTCATGAGCATACTCATTTAAACCGAGTCTGCTCATTTCATGTTTTTGATGTAGTCTTTGTTTCCAAAGAGATCAAACTTTCAGAAATTACATCAGTGCCGGGGTATCATATGAATTCGGGTAGAAAGGTTTATGCCTGCTGTACTTGTAGCAAATGCGAGATGGGGCTGTTATGATTTGGTTTACGCTCATCTCTCCTTTGGCTACGGACTAACCTAGTGTTTCAAAGCGCCATCAAACCAACAGAAAGCCAGATAAAAGCTCGTTGCCACTAGATATTATTGAGCCGCGATACGACAAAACAAGTTGCGCCCAGCAAAGACTCAGATCAGCCTGGGCATCCGCCCAATCTCATCAGAGTCTTTGTTGTTTGCTTAAGAATAACTAAGCATCTTGGCTAGCTCCATGCGGACAGCGAAGACTCTGATCAGCCTGTGCGGATGCCCAGGTTGATCTGATTTTTCGCTGGTCACATATGCCACTTTGTTGGTTTTCTCATGTTGCGACTCATATTGTATGTTGATGCATCGAGAAAAAGTAATTATACGTGACACGTTAAAAGAATTCAAGCCGCACGTGCAAACACGGACTACTCAGTCGTTTTCGCATTTGCTCAGTCTAGTTAGAATCTTCCCTTTTCAACTATACTTTTTATGGCTTATGAAGACTCTATTAAATGACAAGCACAAACTCAACCGTTCTGGATTGGCAAGCAGTCAGAATTAAGTAGTTACCAAGGGCGTATCTACATATTAGCAAATATGCAAGAGCATATTTAAATTTTGTCAAACTTACAAAATTTCAACATGCACTTTCATTTTGCATTCTGAAACTTTGGTTTCAACGGTATTTTATTAACTATAAATTACATGCATCAAGTAGAATATGAGACAGATGTCTAATGAGCTCTTGCATACATATACTGTTTTACAATATCATAGGTAACGGGTTTTGACAGTAAGCAGAATGCTTATATCTTTTTCTGAAACTTTATAGATAAGACAAGATTATCAATTATATCTACTGCCAAACTGGCTGAAATACTACCTTTCCCTTAAAGAAAAAGAGAATAAAACAGGATTGTGGGTATTATGAAATTGGCCATAGTTACGCCCCCGGTTACTTGTACGTTAAAGGCGTATGGTTCATTTACACATGATGTCATTCAATTCTAGATTTTTTACTGTATTGTTAAAAGGAAATATTGTATTCCCTTTATAAGTCTGTTCCAGCAGTCTTATGGGTTTGTTTATTGTTTGCTAAACCCTGTCCATGTTTGGCAGTTAAAATACCAATACATGTACACAAATTGAATGCCAAGGACCTTGTTTACAATTTCAATTCACTTGCTATGGTAAATGGTATACACATGTTAGTTTGATCCAATAAAAGCGAATATTGCATATAGTCACGAGGATAAATTATCAAAGCAACAGTCAGCATTCACTATTTCAAAGTCGAATTTCATGTCAAACTACTAATATCTGAAAATAATTTTTTTAGTCGCAGATAATTAGAGATGCAAGAAGTTTGAGATTACACGAGTTGTAATGAAAAGAAACATAGGCACTATGTCCAAACTAATTATCCTTTCATATAAGGGGGGTAAATTTAGATCTAAATATGGGAGATTAAACTGTATTCCAAAGATGACATTTTGGTTACAAGGTAACAAATTGTAACCTTATATAATGTAATTTTTGTGATAGCATTATACAACATTAGCGAAGACAGCTAATGCTAATGCGTAAAGATATTTAGAGTTCTGGACAACTTTTGAATGATTTTCACTGACAGGATAATCCTGTTTAAAATCCGAGTCTGTTGTCGAGATTTGACCGTCGCTATTTTCAGATGCAGTAGTTTGATTGTTACTTTGTGTCGTCTCGGCTTCGGTAATAGTTGTAGAGAATTCAGTCGTTGCTGTGTTACCTGAAAAGGAATTACAGGAAAGCATTAAACACAAAAGCACAACCAGCACTGGCTATTTAAAACAAACCTAAAGACAAGTGTTCCAGATAACAAGTGGTTAGATAAGAAGCAGTTATAAAGATAATGTAGTGATATTTAAATTTTCCATATTCTCCAGGAAGAAACATATGTTGCGACCAGTCATTAGAACCGTCTCACCGAGACGGTTCTAATGATTGACCACAGCATATGCTTTCATTGAGAAATAAGAAAATTATCTCAGAATTATCCTCCAAGCCCTACCTTATCTGGAGCTCTGCCATGCCATCTGAAACAAAAACTAAATAAGAAAATTAGGACTAGTAACTGACACAATGAAGCAACGGGCCCGGACTAATTAATCTTTACATGTACCTGGCCTCCTTTATCCTTTGAATGAGTACAGTTCTAGCTTAAGGGATTTCTGCTGGTTGTTTTCATTTTTATTCAGTTTTGAATAGAAATCCTGTCAACAAACAGAGTAGGTCCTGAACCGACGCCATGGACTGCGTCTGCAGTGTTTTTGCATATGTTCCCGAAACGGGTTCCAGTCTTAAAAAAGTGGAAAAGCCTGAATTTGTAAATTTACTTACATAAGATGTTTTGCATAATTTAATTAGCTTACATGAGTAGAGATTACCGAGAGAAAATTTACTTTGCCCTCTTATGGATTTTAAGTCCGAGAGATTTTTAAAAATATCAACCATCACTTCTTCTTATCTCAGAGGTGCTGTGCAATTCAATGTGCTTGGAGAACAAAAACAAACAGTTTGATAGGGCTTCCAAAAAGCATGTTTTTGGTTTAGAATCTTATATGGAAGGTCACGTTCATCAGAACTCAAGGTTGGAATAATACACTGCTCAAATTATTTAAAGGAGCACCTAATATTTTTCCATAGATGACAGTGCAATGCATCTTCACTTTGAGATCATTACCTTTCGATCAACAAAGGCACGGAAATTCCATTTATTTTGCCAGTTTTCATAGAGGGTCGCTGTTACTGAAAGCACAAGTTTTGATTTAATATTTGTACTGCCCATGTCCATGGAGAGATTTTTGTGAAATTGGAATTTTGGTAAAAAAATTGTAATTTTTCAGAACAGGTGAAAAGTCTGAAAATTTCAACCAAAATCAACACGTTCATTTTGTCCATGAAACTAGATGTGTTATAAGGTGGCCCGTTTGAAAGGATAACTTTGAAATGAAACTCATTTATAGATTTCCAGCAAAATGTCTCAATTTCAGAAATTTCGAAATATGCAAAATTTGTTCCATGGAAATGAACAGGATATCATTTGTACTGATATTCTTGGTGTCTTAAACTTTGATCCTTCTTCAAACTGCTGCTAAAGGATAGGAATTCTTTGCTCACTGGCGGTCGGATTGATGGGCAGTTGAACTGGGTATATGTTGTAGTAATTTCAATGGGAAAATAGCTGCTGCTCCTTTAAATATTTTTAGCAGTGTATATTAATGTAAGGTTATAAAGAAAAGAAACTCTTCATTATAGTCAAGATAAAATACTTGCACATAAGCTTTAACTAGATTTTTTTTCCAGATTATTTTGTAACATTCGTTGCAATTGACATGTTTACCTTGAAATAAGGTAAAAGACGGCGAAATCTGACAAGTATGTGGCCCCTCATTATTTAAGGAATGAATTTCATTTTTCTGAGGTTTATCGAAGTGTAAACTACATTGGGTCACGTGCAAAGTAAATGAACACCAAAGGGGTTCATGTAAACTTTGCTAGTAACCCAATGTAGTTTACCCTTCGATAAACAACATAAAAATTAAGTTCATTGCTTATATTTACATTCGTTTCTATCAAATCTTTCATTTAAAATCTTATACAAGCGCTAAGATTGGAGCAGTAAAACATGTACACGCAATTTTTCTGCTAACAGCAGAACAGCATGCATGACGTCATGACGTCGCTGACGTCCAATCAGATCGTAGAGAGCCATTGTTTATTTTGACGTCATTGACGTCGCGTGTCTCATTGTTATTATTGGAATGTAAACTACTTTACGTTCCAATGGTTTACTATAGGGCTTTTCAGTAAATACATCCAGAATGTAAATATATACATGTAATTTATCCGTATGTTTGTTGTTGTTTCATCTTTCTTTTTTTTCATGTGTTTATATGCAGTGAGAGAGAGAGAGAGAGACAGAGAGAGAGAGAGAGAGAATGAGAGAGAGAGAGAGAGGTGCGTTAGACCTTACCTGAGATGTGTCTGTACGTTGCACGAAATCCTTCTTTTACAGTTTGAAAATCTGAATAGAACTTTAGAAATAGAACATTGGAATTCGAAAGAACCGTGGCTGGTATTATCGTTCCACAATAACGACCATTGTACAATTCCAGTCCGTAAATCTGAAATACACAAGAGATATTTAGCAAGTAGGAAATTTGTTTAGGAAAGACTGAGTAGTTTTTTTTATATAAATTCCGTCAATTCCGTCAAGAAACAAGAAACGAGCCGCGACGCGAGAAAACCAACAATGTGGTTGTGCGCCCAGCGCAGACTCAGACCAGCCTGGGCATCCGCCCAGTCTGATCAGAGTCTTCGCTGTCCGCATGGAGGTAGCTTAGACCCTAAGCTACCCTTTAAGCACTTAATAAAGAGTCTGATCGGACTAGGCGGATGTCCAGACTGAACTGAGTCTGCACTGGGCGCACAACCACTTTGTTGGTTTTCTCATGTCGCGGCTCATTAACTATAGGAGGTTTTAGCTTTTGTTACCGTCAGGCATCATTTCCAACATTAGACAATTCTTGAACTTTGCTGAGCTGAATATGCAGTTTTATTCGCCCGCAAACTACACACTGACAAAAAAAAAAAAGCAGAGGTCAATATGTTGTCTGAAGGTAAAAAAAAACTACATATTCACCTAAATATGGGTCAATAAATGTTTTATTATAAGATAATTTTAAAGTGGCATGACCATCAAGCGAAGATTCAGATTAGCCTGGACGTCCACCAGTCTAATCAGCGTCTTCACTGTCCGGAGTGAGCTAGCACAGACTATTAGCTACCATTTAAGTGCACAGCGAAAACTCTGATCAGACTTTCGGACGGGCAGGCTGATCTGATTCTTCGCTGGGCACACAAGCCAATTTGTTGGTTTTGTCAAGTCGCAGCTCATTTTGTTTCGCAAATATACCTAGCAGTTTGTCATTATATTTTGGCTAAGTATTTGCAGAAAGGACTTCTTTGATTAAGGCGAGGATTTTCCCCATTAGACCGGTGCGACAGGTCCGAATTTTCAAAAGTATAAAGTTCTCAAATTTTTCTTGGCAGAGCTTCCACAAATATGTAAACCGTATGAAATCAGATCATTTGTGATTCAGACCCAAAGACATGGGGAGATAATCCAGTCTGACCCTACCTACCCTAAATTCAAGGTTTTCGCATACCTAATTTTTTTAGGTAATAAAAATATTGAAATCAGTCATTCATTTCATAAATTTTTGTCATACATGCATGCTAAATACACGCATCTCACAATACAAAGCAATGATTTTCTTCTTGTTACGCCTGATTGGCATCTAAACATGCAATACCACAGTTATACTTCCGGTCAAAACGGTCAAAAGAGAACGCTTCACTACAATTAAAATACAAGTACTTTCCCCCCCGTGACCCAGCATTTCCTTCATGCAGGAGACTTATGCGATGCAAGTACGCAATATATATGAGTGGGAAGCTGGGTCACGGGGGGGAACGATACTCAGTAAGCCAAAGAATAAGAATGGTCAACAGTAGCACTGTGATCTTCAAGGATTATATTGTGTACCATGACCTTGAAATGAGGTCAAGGTCACATACATATAGTCAAAACTATCCAGTGTTGTCTGTTATGTAAGTAATGTAAATCAAAAAAGGGTGAAATATATACAATAAATCATTATTTCAACGATCAATTTGAGGATAATTTACAATTTATCTCAACAATGACGTCAACGTCAACGTATGTTTAACGTACTTTACATAGACACAAACACTTGAAAATTCATTTGTTATGCAAGTTACATGTCGTAGTCATAAATGCAAAGCAGAAGTCAGTGTTCCGTATAACTTTTTAATCATGGGGAAAATTCACGCCTTAATCAAAGAAGTCCTTTGATGTTTAATGGCAGATTGTATCTTCCATTCTTCGCCGTCAAAGGCGCTATTACTGCTGAATGTTTCGCTCTGAAACAGAGAGTTTGAAAACTGTGCTCGCTATGTACGTCAAGATTTGTATGAAATTGAAAGAGAAATTTTCATAATGACTTTCAGTGGAATTTTTGATATCCAAGTATGCATCAATAACCCGGAAATGTACTGCAAAACAGAAATACATGTTAAAAAAAACCTCTAACTGTTGCTACAATATAGTCTTGATCACTGAAGATACTTGAAGCGCCTAGGACACGTAGCCTAGTTATAATGTAATACACAGTTCCGAGAATAGCCGCTAAGCTCCGCCTGCTTAGTTACTGTTACTACGTCTCACAAGCTTACACAAAGATGGCGGAAAAACAAATGACAAAAGCAAGTGTCTGCTAAATGTTGGCGATCTATGGCAAAGAATCAGACTCCTCATGATCTACACATGGCAGTTGGCGCACCATGCTTTTCCCATGCGTTCTGTTCTTCCAAAGCATGGTAAGTTTATAAAAATGGGTGTTAGTTTGTTTTCTTTAAACAGGTATACATCCCTCCATTGACTGTTAGGTGAAATCACGGACTTATGTTGGATACTGACCACGTGCGATTTGTTTGTGAGACTATGTCACGTGCTAGGTTGTCGTTGCATTGGCCAGGTATACGCTATCATGTGATTTTGAGTGATATTCTGGGTGTGGCTCGGAACTGTGTATACTCATGCGTCGATAACACTAAATACTGCAAGCACCCAATGTTCAGTTTGAATACAACGTAAAACAATAGTTGTCAGAGGACAACAAAACGCGCTGCCTAATTGTTGCCTGGCTATCACGACCTGCAGAGACCCACAAATCATGAGGTCATCTGCAATGTCAGATTGGATTGAACCATTTTCCCAGATGTGATGAATATCTACTAAATTGTGTTAAAATATCAGGCAAACCACCGAATAATGAAATGTAGGTCAGATTTACCTTAAATACTTTGAGGTCATTCAAAGTATCAGACTTACCTTCTATGCCAAGTACGATGTTAATCCATTAAACAAAGTAAAATATATGAGGCAAAATCAATGAGCAATTAAGTAGTGGCCTATGACCTTGTAGTGTCAGACTGGTCCACTATCAAAAGTATGACGGACATCTACTAAATATGAGCAAGATATGCCGAAATCATGTCATGAAATGTAGGTCATTTTGATCTATAAATAGTATGAAGTCATCGCAGTGTCCGACCGATCCACTATGCAAGATATGAGGTTACCAATTAAATAGAGTCTGCTAGTTTCTTTTCTTTGGTGTATTCCTTGCTTCCAAAGCATCTTAGTATTCAAAAAGTATTTATTTTCACTGTTGCTTGTGTTCTGCCGTATGGCGGCCGTAAAACGTCTCCCCGTACAACATCGTTGTGCAGGTTATAAGGAATCAAAGTTCATTCAGATTAATTCTGAAAATAGAGTTCCGCTTATAAATAAGCCGATGCTAAGGGGCGTGGCTGGTTCGGGGCATTTCATTACTGGCAATGGACAGACTCAGTTAAATCAAGTCTGCTATTTTCCTTTCTTTGGTGTATTCCTTTCTTCCAAAAAGTATGGTTGAGCGTCTATAAATAACTTAAACATTCATTCCAAAAAGTATAACTACTCTGAACTTATTTAGCTTCTTTTAGAATTATGTTAACTGGTCCTTTTCAAGTATATGGTCTTTACGTAATATGAGCCGCGACATGACAAAACCAACAATGTGGTTGTGCGCCCAGTGCAGACTCAGATCAGTCTGGGCATCCGCCCAGTCTGATCAGAGTCTTGGCTGTCCGCATGAAGGTAGCTTAGACCCGTAGCTACCGTTTGAGTACTTAACAAAGACTCTGATCAAACTGAGCAGATGCGCAAGCTGATCTGAGTCTGCGCTGGGCGCACAACCACTTTGTTGGTTTTCTCGTGTGGCGGCTCATATGATTAACATACCTGCACATAGTCAAAGCTGCAGTCCCGTACATATTCTACATCGAAAGACAAGAACTGCAACTCTATCGAGGTATTGGCGGGTGCTATAATTGCCCATATACATCGAAGAAACACATCATATTTGAAGTCGTCATCTATGTCGGGAGTTTCAATTGTTCCAGTTGGCTGTGTCATTAAGCCGCCACATTGCTTGTCGTCATCTGCGCAAAGTATATTCAGTAGAAGTTCAATGTTAAGTCGGTGATTTGTAGCAAATTCAAAAATCTAAATAAAACAATATATATTTAACGCATCTTTCCGAAAGTTTGCAGACATTTTATTTTTGTATAATGTATAAAGGTTTGGAAAAGGACAAAATTGAAATTGTTAAAGAAATTTTAGTTTACAGAGAAAATTAAACCACAATATATTATAGAAAATAATGTAGCGTTGACGTCTGGTTCTAACGTCGCGTTAAAACATGGATTTAGATGATTTGAGAATAATTATTTATTTGAGAAAATCGGAACTTTCTGTTGAAAGAATTTTAATTTGTAACGAGCTAAAAATTGGCTGTGTGCCATGCTCTGAGAGTATGCAACGATCCGATAGCAATCTCGTCTTTGTTCTGCTACCGTTGATACGAAGAGTTCTTATCGACGTCCAAATGACGTCATCGAGATATCATTCTGCCTAGGTACCAAACTCATCAGTTGGTAATTCCATACTTGCTATGGTAACAGAAAAATAGCGTCATCATTTTATAAATCGAGAGGAGCATTACATACAGTGTATGTCATGCTCTTCTCGAATTATATGTATGATGCTACCAGAAATTCATACGGTAGATTGCTGTTTGTGTGTGTGTTTTCCTTTTTTTCTTGTCTTTTTTTCTTTTTTTTTCTTTTAAACTTGTAATTCATTTTCAAATACATGTATACAGTTCTCTGTTTTAAATAAATGAAGCGCGAGTCAAGGTTCTGTGTTAAGGGCGTTTTCATACGATATATGATATTTCCACTATCACAAACACGTCCAGAATTCATTTCAACTATGGCGTCGACATCTGATTCTCACGTCGCGTTAAATAAATGTTGCGCAAGTCAAGTGTATGCGTGAGGAGTGGTTTCACGCATATATTCAAAATCTCCACCGTCAGAAATACACCCACCTTGTAGAACACGGTTTCTTAGACTGAAAGTTATCTAGCGACCACAACTGAAAGTCAAGCTTACTGAAAGACGCTAGCGTCAGTGCATTTATTGCAATTCCTTGTGAATTTAGGAAAGAGTGACATCATGGAATTAATGTAGATATTGAAAGTTAATGCGTGAATTTTATTGTAACTATCAGTGTAGAGCGTCTACAAATCAATTTGTCATCTAATTTACTAAAACACCGGTACCTTAGCGAAACTCAAGTACTATAGAACACATACGGTAGTATTACAAGTCTAGTCGCGTGAAAAATAAGTACATGCAATGCATACATGCAACAGCAACGTACCGTATTAATCCCAATAAATACTCCGGAGGATTGCATTTTACGAGAGGGGATCGTTATTTAGAGCCTTAAGAGTAATAAGTCAGCTACTGCCAAAATACTTCTAATAAACAGTATTCAGTTGAAATTCAGTTGAATGGATAGTCTTTCAGATGAAGCAGTTCTAATATATATTGTGTTCCTCCTCAGAGGCTCAGAGAAAGGTCCGATCTTCAAGAAAAGAATTTTCTCGTTTAAGAGCAAGTTCTTTTTTTTTGAAGAGTGGACCGTAATTGGGAGAGCTGTGTCCTCTAGGGGAGAAAACTTGTATTCATTTTGTTCCCCTTCGAAAAAACTATGGTAGCTGGTTCGTCTTATCGTCTTTTTGCCGCGAAAAGATGCCACGCGAAAAGACGAAAAGACGCCATGCGAAAAGACGAAAAGACGAAAAAATGCAATGCGAAAGAAGAAAAGACGAAATAAAGTCATGCGAAAAGATGAAAAGACGAAACCCGCCACGCGAAAAGACGAAATTTCAGCGAGTAAACACGCAAAAAAAAACGCCATGCAAAAAGACGCCATTTGAAACTCTTAATTTGTCGTCTTTTCGCGTGGCGTCTTTTCGTCTTTTCTCCGGGCTTATTTTTTGTCTTTTCGCAAGGCGTTATTTCGTCGTTTCGTCTTTTCGCTTGTCGTTATTTCGTCTTTTCTTCTTTTCGCATTGCATGAAAAGACGGAAAGATGAAAAGACGCCATGCGAAAAGACGAAATAACGCCACACGTAAGGAAAGCCTTTGCTCCTCTAGGAGCAAATTATTTCGTTAAAGAGTTAACCCTTCAAGAAAGGATTTCTAACTAGAGAAAACTTGAAGAGAAAGTCACAGAGTTTGTTCCCCTTTGTAAAAATGGCGGATGGAGGCGCATTTTCAATATAAAAAGGAATTCTCAAAGAGGTGCACTTAGTTTAAAAGCACTTCCTTCAACAAGAATCATGTCTTGCTTCGATTGCAGCTCAGGAATACTCTAATATTCTTAAATATTGGGATACATATGCGTTAGCCAAAAGAACAGTCTGATCAGGCTCTGCTCTGTCTGTCGGCACGTCTTAAGAAAAACTTTAAACTTGTTCAAATTTTGGGTTAGCTGCAGGTTAATGTATGCCAAATTGGGAGAATGCTGTATTGTTTTGCTTTCATATCATTATGTTTCGGTGTTAAGTTGTATAAACACCTTCGTCTGTTGACTTGTAACTTTCCCTCCATAATTTGTGAGAGATTAGATGATCAACAAGGTACTTAATCTTTTTGGTAGTTTAAGATCAAAACAAAGATATACTTATGATGAAATTGTTTGGAGTATTTTTCTCCAAAACATAAGGACTGTTCATTTTCTTGCCTGTCCGTTCAGTAGAAGTACCATAATGACTTTCCTCATATTTTTGGTTATGTTTCTTAAAAAATATATTTCGATGGCAAAAACTGCAAACCGTGATTAGTCCACTTCTCTACAGATTGCATTCTGATCAGGGTCTACACAGCTTAATCAAAAACACTTGTATAAGCATATGTGTCTTAACTGTAATGAGAATATGACATTTCTACATCTTAATTGCAAAGCGGTACCATACTAACCGAAAATATTTCACTCTACATTATTTTTTATAGTCTATCCTTATAATTTTAGACGTCGAGAAAGAACATCAAGTGGCATTTCACTGCGAACAATGATCAAACTGCATCAGGAACTATGTGTTGTAACAGTCTGATATGAGTCTACACAGTTTACTCAGACAATCTAAGTATAAGGAATCCATACAGTCATCAATAAAAGTATAATTGTGTGTCGTTATATTTTCGCCTTTTCGCGTGGCGTCCTTTCGCGGCGAAAAGACGAAATGGCACAAACCAGCCACCGTATAAAACTGATGAAAACATAGAGGCTAGCAAGTCAATATAACATTATTTTTGGAAAATAGGCACGGGAGGTAATAGGATTAATACTTTTTGACATACACCATGTTTGAAATCTATGCAGGAACAATAAAACACACGTTTCTTGGTGTGCTGAGCATAGATTGATCATGCCTATTGAGAGATAAAGTGTCATTTGCGGCTTCATTTGCATTTAGCTTTTAATTAAACGATAGTACCGTTATGTTTGGAAAGTAAAAACGAACAGATTCACATATCCAATAACTTTAGCGATAGAGTGTCCTATTATGAATGTTTAACCTAGAGACCTATATATTGAATATAAGTCCTAGAAGGTATACGCCCTTTCAGTTGTATGAGGTTTTATTATACGAAAATAACAGAGTACATGTGCATCAAAGTACAGTGAATTTGTGCAGAAGTTCATGCTAAACGGTCTTTGAAAACGCAAAACCTGTATATAGTGAAATAAGGTACTGTGTCATATTAACCTTTAGATTGTCAATTTCTGAAATGAATTTGTACATCATTTAGTGTTCACAAAATAAATTCGGACTGAAGATCCGCTGGAAGCAAGAGATACATCAAAAGACAGTTTGGACCTGCCTCCGAAGCTGGACAAAATAATCAGAAAGAATATCGGGACAGCCACAATCTCAAACCCAAACCCTCACATTTGTAAACGTCCACCTGCCTAAAGTCCACTTTTCTAGCATCCACTGGCCCTAGCATAATATGAGCCATGACGAATATAATGGGCGCTAAACGCAATTTGCAAACAGCAAAGACTCGGGCAAGCCTGCGCATCTACGCACTCTGATCAGAGCCTATACTACTTTCAACATCATGTATGGACACAAGTGAGCGGCGACACGACAAAACCAACAAAGTGGCATGTACGCCCAGCGAATACTCAGATCAGCCTGGGTATCCGCCCTTGCGCTTGAAGGGTAGCGGAGAGTCTAAGCTAGCTTCATGCGGGCAGCAAAGACTCCGGTCAGACTGAGCGGATGCCAAGGATGACCTGAGTCTTCACTGGGCGAACATGTCACTTTGTTGTTTTTTTCGTGTCGAGATTCAAGTGTTTTAGCTTCCCTGAGCCGAAGTCTCCGGGGGATCTTATAGGATTGGCAGACTCAGTCGTCCGTTGTCCAGACTACTGCTGAGTCGATGAAAGCCAAATTTCATATGGAGTATTCGGGGCAAAGACGGAAACCGTCTTTGAAATGTCATCGGCCATTAAACATGGCCGCCAAGCCCAGATATGGTAAAATCCTTCAAAATCTTTTCCCCAGAACCGAACAACCGATGACCTTTAGTCTTGGCATGAAACATTGTTACACCGGACCCTACCAAGATTGTTCAAATGATGATCCTAGGTTGACCTTTGATCTCACTGCGAAATGGTCAAATTAGCTTTCCATATGGGAAAACTTTTTTTTAACAGTTCATATTCCGAACACTACTGAAGACTAAGAAAAGGTATTTGCCATGTAAAATCGGGAACAATGATGTTTTCACGTAATGAGGGGTCAAGGAATACCTTTAACATTTGACACAAGGTCATGTGATTTGAAACTTTTTCCTGAATCTTTTTCAGGAACAATGTATTCTGGGTCATACTAAATTCCGAATGCTGCAAAAGGTACCACAAAGTAGTACCAAGGTACCGCAATGTAGGCACAAGGTAGCGCAGGGTAGCTGTTTAAAAAAATCATGAGCCGCGACACGACAAAACCAACAATGCGGTTGTGCATCCAGCACGGACTCAGATCAGCCTGGGCATCCGCCCAGTCTGATCAGAGTCTTCGCTGTCCGCATGGAACTAGCTTAGTCCCTTAGCTACCCTTTGAGCACATAACAAAGAGTCTGATCAAACTTGGCGGATGCCCAGGCTGATCTGAGTCTACACAGGGCGCACAACCACATTGTTGGTTTTGTCGTGTCGCGGCTCATCATACAATTGTGCTGCATACAAGCTTCAGAATGTTTCTTTTCCTATACAGAATCGGATGATTATACTTTAAGAAAATCGCCTGTAGGGCAGTTTCACTTTAGAATTGTTTGAAAAGTTTTTTTTAGAGTGTAAAAAGATAGGCACTGATTAGGAAGGATCACATTCAGATCCCCCATTCCGCCCTGAAAACCAAAATGGAAAGAAGCTCGCAAACAAAAACATTTAAAGTTTAAAGTAAGACTATTTACATTATACTTTTGTCTTTTTTGTGCAACTTTGTCCTACCTGGCGGTACCTTGTGTCTACCTTGTGGTACCTTGTAGTACCTTGCGTTACCTTGTCTACCATGCGGTATTTAGTATGACCGTGTTGTCTAGAAGAATCAAAACCTCCAATTAGATAAACAAGGAGACGATTGAATCATATTAGTACATACCAGCTCATGTCATCATACAAGATGGCCGCGATGCCCATATATGATAAAAAAAAAAACTTCGAAAATTTTCTTCTCCAGAACCGAACAGCCGGTGACCTTTAGCCTTGGTATGCTGCATCGGTACACTGGGCCCTGGCAAGTTTGTTAAGATAATCAGCCTAGGCTGATCTTTGAAAACGTCGAATTTGCTCCCCAATGCATTTGTACTCGAAAACTTCATAAAGGGTCCTAGTTCAAATACTACTGAAGGCTTTGGGAAGATAATTGCCAAGTAAAATCACTAAGTTGCAGCTATGATGTTATCAGGTTATTAAAGGTCCTGCATTTATTTTTCTAGGAACAACGTGATTCAGAAGAATCAAAACCTCATATAAGCTAAAAAAACAATAAGCATATAAGCTGATGACATTTGACAATATGTCTGCTATATCCATAATAATAAAGAACTTTTAAAATCTTCAACTCCAGATTCAAACAACTGGTGACCTGGAGTCTGTTTGAAGTATCAGTACAAGGGCCCTACCAAGTTTGTTCAAATGATGACTCAGGTTCGCCTTTGACCTAACTACAAAATGGGCAAATTTGCTTCCCAAAGCTTGTACATAGGAAAATCTTATAAAGGTCCATGTTTCGAAAATAACTGAAAACTAAGAAAATGCATTTTTCATAAATGGTCAGTAAGTTAAAATTCTTATGTAATCAGGTTATGAAAGGTCAAGGGCAAACTTTGACCTTTGACACAAGGACATGTTTATTTATAATTCTGCATGGGTTTTTCTCAAGAACAACGTGATCTAGAATTATCAAAACCTCAGATAAGATAAACAAGATGAATGAAACAAACTAGTGCATAACAACTAAATACATCATACAAGATGGCCGCTATGCCCATATGTGATAAAAACTTTAAAAAATAATTTTCTCCAGAACCGAACAACCCGTTACCTAAGTCTTCGTATGAAGCTTTGGTACACCAGACCTTTCCAAGTTTTAAGCTCCCCTTGGAGCCTTTGGCTCTAGGGGGAGCTTATAGGATACGCAGTATCCGTGTCAGTTGTCCGCCTTCCGTTGTCCGTTGTCCGTCATTTTTCAAGTGACTTCTCCCTGAAACCGATTGGTCGTTCAAAGTCATATTTCGTATGGAGAATCCAGGCAAAAGCGAAAACCAAAGTGCCCTGACAGTTTCAATGCAATTTTGCCTATTTTTCGGCAAATTACTGTAGCTTCCATGGGAGCCAATGTTGCTGATTTTGCATTAACATGTAGACATATGCATTATAAAGAAGTTTTCATATTGATTTTGAGAAAAATATCATGTCTGCAGACTAACTCTCAATGACTTTCTCAAGAGGGGTAAATGGAATTTTTGGTCAACCAAAATACATCAAATTTTCGACTTTTCTTATTTACTAAATTGTATTTTGTTAAACATGCTTAAAATAAAGTAAACACTACAACTGCATATAGCATGCAATTATATGTAATTCTAACACAGTGCGCCTATAGAAGCAATGGAAAGTTTCCGTGTTTTATTCTGCAACAATTCACTGTTTAGGAGCGCGTGAGTCTAATTGCTGACGTCACTGGCAATACTGACGTAATTTTGTGACGTTTTGAGACGTTAGATGGTGTAACGTCGCTTTTTCTTTCTAAAAGCGCCATAAAAATGTATATTTATATTAGATACAGTTTAGAAAATTAGCGGGAACATGAATGCGCTGGCAAGATGGTTGGGAGAATTTGAATGAAAATAATAATTTTTCAGCGTTTTTGAGTGTTAGAATCGAAATAGTTCAGCTCTAGCATTGAATTGTTGAGTAATAATTCACTGTTTGTCGGTCAGTTGTAAGTAGATATATCACTTGCGCTCCGCGCTCGTGATATGATCTACTTTACAACTGACCTCCAAACAGTGAATTATTACTCAACAATTCACTGCTAGAGCTGATCTATTTCTTAAATAAAAAGTATGCTGGCCTGATTTTAAGATGCAATGGGTCTAATTATCCCACTCACTTCTCAGTTTTTCAGCTGTATACTATCATTCCCCCCACTCCCCGTGCCTCAGCTTGCCACTGACATATAATGTGTATATTGACAGTACACACATACATGCAAAGTGGCTAGCTGAGGCACGGGGGGTGGGGGGGGGCAGGAAAGTATCTTTATAAAACTTTTTCTATTTTCCATACATTTAATTATAAAAACATGCTTTTTGCATCAAAAATCTCAATATATGTGTTAATCGAAAAATTGTTTTTGTGCCAATTAAAGGGAGTTCCGAGGAATACGTTTGAGTGAAAATTTTGAAGTATACCAACAGTTCATTTTGACCAATTTTACAGGCAAATTTACATTACAACTGTCAGAGTTCCTTTGTTCCCTTGAATGCGGGTTATGCAGAAACAAAAGCACTTATACAATCATGTTGTAGTCATATTTTTTAAGTAAAATAACAATAAACATCTCCTCTCCTCTCCTTATTATTAAGATCCTTAACACCCTATATGGAAGAAACCAATTATTTTCACTACAATCATAGGCTTCCTAATTCACATTTTTTTTAAATCGTTTTAAAATTTCTTGTTGTTAAGCAAAATAATTACTGTTGCATTAAACAATAATTTACGCCTAGAAAAAAGAAATAAATAAAAAAATGATAAAATAGGCTGACATTCGTTCTCCCATAAAAATGCATCGCTCTTCACCGTTCATTACCCTTCCTACAGCCGCGTAAAACTTTTCCATCCATACCTATTATGGCAAATATTGCCCAAAATCCTTCGCTGTTTACGCTGAGGTCTGAATGGAAGTTGATGTATAAGACAGCACTCCTTGATTCTATAAGCGGCGGCTGCTCGGTACCACAGTAGACTCCCATAGATCTGGCATCGTTATGTATCTACAAAATTGATGGTTTACTGAGTTTATGTTGGGAAATATTCGGCACGAGTTCATATGGCGAAGGATGCATGAGCTTGCGAGTGCGTCTCCGCCATACGAACGAGTGCCGAATATATCACAATATAAATTCAATAACCTTTTTTATTATATACCTTTATTATTTTAAAACTTGCTATTTTCAGAAGTGTTGTCTACATAAAATCAAAATAAGACCGGCATACCAACCTGCACCTTATTTAAAATTTGTCTTTATATGTGCTAAAAGCCAACATGGCGTCAGTAAACAAACTTTGACGTTTACAAGAATTGGGCGCCATTTTTCAGCCCTATTCTCTGAAACTCTTAGGAAATTCCTCATTATTATTCGCAGACTATGCCTTAAAGGATTGACAAATCAAAGGTAAATCATTCTTAATTGTCTTATATGCAATATAATAAAAAAATTATGCAATTTATACACTGAAACCGACAACAGCGCCATCAGTTTACTAGGTTTTGAGTGCAGTCGACAACAAAATGGCTGCCACACTTTTAGCCACTCAGTCCACTCAAACCAAAAATGGTTCTGGTGAACGCAACTCCTTAACTTGAAATAAATATACAAAAATATTGCAACGCCACCCCAATGTAAAGTGAATAGGGATCTTTTTAGGTATACAATGTATAGCTCGTATTGCGTGGCAAGGTACCAATATAAGCAATAAGCGGACAGCCAACACTCAAATCAGCCGCGACGTGACAAAACCAATAATGTGGTTGTGCGGCCAGCGCAGACTCAGATCAGCCTGGGCATCCGCCCAGTCTGATCAGAGTATTCGCTGTCCGCATGGAGGTAGCTTAGACCCTTAGCTACCCTTTAAGCGCTTAGCAAAGAGTCTGATCAGCCTTGGTGGATGCCCAGGCTGATCTAAGTCTGCGCTGGGTAAACAACCACATTGTTGGTTTTCTCGTGTCGCGGCTCATTAATCAGCCTGCGAATTAGCGCAAACTGACTAGAGTCATTATGGTCGAGTCGGGTAACTTCGGACAGCGGGTAAATTCGGACATACCACTGCAAACGATGAAAATCTAGATGATCGCGATTTTCACTACTTCCCTAGTTAATTTTGTTTTAATACCAAACAACTGACACATACAAGGAACAATGTCACTGTCCGAATTTACTTGCTGTCCGAATTTGCCTGACTTATTTAGGGGCTGAAATAAAAAAAACAGTTACTGTTATAATTCCTCATTACTAAACAAATATGGTTGCTATGCAACAAAAGAATGTCACAGATTATTATTATTATTATTTCGAAGGCTGCAAAGACAATGTAATATTAAACAAAGCCCTCTGTTTATACTTTCTTTTATTATATACATTTCAACACCTAGCAAGTTCTTAAATGTCATTTTAGGAGATACTCCTCGTGTTGTTAACGCGTCTCTCTGAAATACTCAGTATGTAAAATACTCAAGTTGTACGACTACATGATAATCTTACATGGAACAATAAAATTATCTTGACTGACTTAAATGACAACAAACTTCCGATATAAACAGGTGTTTAAAACTCAGCCAAGTAATCTTAATAAGGTCTTTGTCGCATCACCAATGTAAGTATGCTTCCGTTGCCTAGCAACGGGGTTCGCAATGACGTTTCAGAAAATTTTGACTGGAAATATAGAAGGATGCATTGGAGGCATGTAGACCGCTTGATTAGCTAGTATTAATTATATTTGCCAGGACTTAATTGATGAACCCCGTACAATGCTGTTTCAAGGCTTTCTGCCCACAGCGGTAGGTTCTTGTCATGAACTCAAGAACATGCTTAGCCTAATAATATCGAGATGATAATCAACTTGTAAAGAATGGAATAGACATATGCAATTATAAAGCAATTACGATGAACGGAAGCAACATTGTCGTTTTCCTCCCTTGGTAATTGGGATCAGCTCTTATTTATAAAGCTCTAGATAAGAGGGAGTATTTGGTGACAATTAAGATTTTTTTTTGTTATTTCTGCATACAAACATATGTTGTGACCCCTCATCTGAAACGTCTCGACGAGACGGTTCAGATGAGGGGTCAAGAACGAGACGGAAACATATGTTGTGACCCCTCATCTGAACCGTCTCGTCGAGACGGTTCAGATGAGGGGTCAACAACGAGACGGTTCAGATGAGGGATCACAACATATGGCTTCAATGAGAAATAAAAAAAAAACTATATCTCAATTCTCTTCAAATATGCCTCTTATCTAGAGCTTTAGTATAGGTGACAATTTTGTCATATAAGACCTAACTGTAAAAGCTGACTCCCTTTTGGAAAAATATTGTCCTACAGGGACACAGACAGAAAGTAAGGAAAGTTGTTCTGTTTGTGAAAATGACGGATAAAAGCTTGAGGGTGTTCCCATACACCGCAATAAAAAGACAACCTCTATGTAGTCTGATTCGCATGAGTCGCTTGATTGGAGATCCATGCTCATAAAGTAAAGTTGTTGTAATTGATTTCGCTTTAGAGCCACAAGCTTCCACGTACAGTCCAAATTGTTGTCATAGAAACCGTCTCCGTCAGAGTCCACTGGTGCCAAATGCCCAAGGATCTCAATTTCGTTCGAACCACAGATCGGCTCTGAAAATGACAACACGAAGCAGTGTAGGCATACTTGTGTCTCAAGCATTAAAGGGAATTATTGTACCTTTTAGTTTGGGTATTTCATTCAGGAGAATTTATGTACATATTTAACATTCACAAGAGCTTAGTTTGAGTGTTAGTGTAAACAATATTGCTGTCAGTATACTCTATACATAAATATAATACAGAACAATCTTTACATGACATAGCAATATCTACAGTACCATGGAAAGAATACACAGTTCCGAGCCACACCCAGAATGTCACTCAAAATCACGTGATAGCGTATACCTGACCAATGCAACGACAGCTTAGCACGCGACATAGTCTAACAAACAAATCGCACGTGGTCAATATTTTACATAAGTCCGTGATTTTACCTTACAGATGATGGAGGGATGTATACCTGTTTAAAGAAAACCAACTAACGCCACTTGTAATAAACTTAGTACCCTGCTTTGCAAGAACAGAACGCGTCGGAAATGCACAATGCGCCAACTTCCATCTGTAGATCATGAGGAGGCTGATTCTAGTTTAAACATATTTTATTGCCTAAATAGCATAGCAAAGGGGTCGGGCTACAAGTTCTCACAACATTAGTTACAGCCCTTCCCCTCGCAGGAGGCTGATTCTTCGTCGTAGATCGCCAACATTTAGCAGACACTTGCATTTGTCATTTGTTTTACCGCCATCTTTGTGTAAAGCTTGTGAGACGTAGTAATAGTAACTAAGTAGGCGGAGCTTAGCGGTTATTCTCGGAACTGTGTATACAGAAGTAAGTCACTGACTTACTTTAAATCTCTCTCCCGATTTAAGTGCTTAAGAGATAAACAAAATCAATTCAAATCTTTATTTGGTCTATAAACCCATACAAATGTTGGATTGTAACCAAAGTATGAACATAAATTGGGCTAACAATTAATATAGCAGACTTAAACTAAAGGGCTATAATGCCATAATGAACCTAAACTTCTGCCCTGCTTCATTATGCAAAGCAGGCTGAGCCATTTTTCTTGATCTGCGTACATAAGAAATAATCTCACCAATTATGACCAAGTTTTAATGAAATCATACTACTTGCCATTTTAATGTTCTGCGAGTTTAGAAACATGGTACATTTGCATCCTTTTACATTTAGCCGCGACACGAGAAAACCAATAGAGTGGTTGTTAGCACACCGCAGACTCAGATCTTCCTGGGCATCTGCCCGGTCTGATCAGAGTCTTCGCTTTGTGCTTAAAGGGTAGCTAAGGGTGAAAGCTACCTCCATGCGGACAGCTAATACTCTGATCAGACTGGGCGGATGCCCAGCGTGATCTGAGTCTGCGCTAGGCGCACATCTACTTTGTATGTTTTCTCGTGCCGCGGCTCAATTTAGCTTGATGAAAGGATCGAACTGACCAAGTCTGATACAACCCTATAAGCGGTTCTTGAGATAGTATCACTCCTTTAGAAAAAGAAGTATTACTGTAAAACACGTATTTTTGGCGGTTACTGAATTTTGCGATATTGGCGGTAAAGGCAAAGGGCGCTAAAATATAAGTCTGCCAATATTACATAGATTTAAAACATATACATATGGACAGCATAACAAAGGTCTACTTAAAAAGGAGTATTTGATGATTATTTTAGATTTTTTATACCTTTTCATCAAGGCTAACATTACATTGTGGCATCCCATTAGAATCGCCTCGACCAGGCGATTCTAAGAGATGCCACAATGTATAGTTAAAAGAATAGTACAAAAAATTGTCAAATATTTACACCAGGTTTTCTTTTTTTTATTTTGAACCACGGTACATCAAGGCCGCCAAAGTTAACATGCGCCAATATGTCATTTTCTTTTAACCGCGAAATTTGATACCGCAGATATTAAGTGTTTTACAGTATCTGAAAAGTGCCTCAAAATCCCACCCAAGTTCGTATTCCATTTTCTGCATAAACCTACCTCTTATGTGAGCATAGGTGAGATTGAACCCAGACTTTGAGACATTTGAGCTGGTTTGAAACTTTACACTCACATATCTTGTCTTTGTTTGGAAGGCTGGGGGAGTATAAGACCCACACAACTGTGCTGCAACGTAACCATCGTTAATCTGTAAATATAAAGGGATCATAATCAGAAGTCAGCATAATATGACTGATGCATAAATTTTAAATTGTTAGTCATGGTTTGAAGAGAAACATTGTCAAAATGATAATAAAAATAATAATAGATAGAATAAAAATTCAACTAATATATAAAAGCCTCTGCATGTTAAGTATTTTCGCCAGCCAGTCACATCAGCTACATAAAAAGGCACTGGTCAGGAACGGTACAGTCACATCCCCAAACAAGAACTAGTAACATAAGAGGGATTATAAAAAGGTCTCGGAAAAGGCAGTATTCTCTTTTTTATTTTACTTTGAAAGTTTCTTAAATTAAACTCCATTCTTTAAAGTTTTAATGTTTGTGTGTCTCATGCCAATAAAATTATTTACTTAAATATGTCAGTTTCACGAGCCACAAGCATGACGGTCAGTGTTGTGACCCGGCCAAACTTCGATACGTTCTGTCATTTCGTTTCCTATTACAAATTTTGAACGATGCTTGACCAGAAACATAATTTACTTCACATTAATTTAACGTATTGGCCTTATCATGAAGTTCATTACAAAGGACGGGTCTCCATAAGGCCCATTTCATGGCTGGAATATATTTCCTTCACACTTTGTTATTTATAAGAACTATGTACTGGCTCTTGATTGACGAAATATAAAATTGCACAGAAATCAGTTAATTACGATAGGCATGGTATAAGAGGGTGTGGGTAATTTCACATGATTCTTACCTCTATCTCTAAAATGCTGTATCATTTTACAGGAAACTGTAGCCAAATATCAATTGTTATAGAATGGTACAGATAAATATATACCAGTAAGTAGTTGCAAAAGTTTTCCGGAAATGCTCCTTAATGACGTTGTATATACTTATAAGTCATTACTAAATTTTGGCCATTTTTTAGTCTCAAGCTTTACGAAAAAATACATTTTGTATCATTTTCAGAGCAATTAAAAATATCCTATAATTATAAAGTGGATACAATGGAAATTATAAAATCATGAGGGATCATTTATACACTCAGTTGTTTTAGAGTTATCTGCCCCTGAATATGGAAGAAGTTATATGTTTTCAAGATAAAAGTTTCTAGAAGGCCAACTCTATGACAAGAATAGATTTACGCTAAACTCTGTGCATTATAAGTACTTTGTGTTGACAGTTATTGGTTGATATAGTGAACTGACCAGTAATAAATTACCTTCAATAAGTAAGCTGCAAATGAGTGGGGAAATATTACATGAGTATTGACTATATTTCCAAGATTTTATACAATTTAATCAGAAGTTGTAGCCAAACATCAATTTTTATGTAATGGTACAGATACATATGTACATGTACCAAATAATAGATGCAGAAGGTTTAAGCTCCCCTTAGTCAGAGGCTCAAGCAGAGCTTATAGGACAGTAGTCTTCGGCGTCCGTCAAGTGCCCGTCCGTAATACGCCCGATCGTCATTAACATTTTCAAAAAACTTCTCCTCTGTTACTTCTGAGCCAATTTCATTTAGATTTCATATGCAGCTTTCAGGCAGAGGGGAAAGACAATTATTAGAAATATAGGCAATATTCATGTGATATTACCCCACCCATCTGCAGCTAACTTACTGAAGGTAATTCATTACTCTTACTCTAAAATAACTGAGTGTATAAAAGATCCCTAATGATTTTATAATGTCCATTATATCTACTTTATAATTATAGGATTTCTTTTTAAATGCTCTGAAAATGAAAAAAAAATGTGGTTTTTCGTAAAGTTGGAGACTAAAAATGGCAAAAATTTAGGTATGACTTATAAGTGAGTATTCAACATCATTAAGGAGTATTGAAATTGGCTACAGTTTCCGGTAAAATGATACAGCATTTAAGAGATGGAGGTAATAATCATGTGAAATTACATCACTCACTTATATCATGCATATCATGGTTAACTGATTTCTGTGCATCATAAAATTTCATCAATCAAAAGCTTATACATAGTTCTTATATCTAATAAAAATTGAAGGAAATTTACTCTAGCCATGAAATGGGCCTTATGAAGACCCGTCCTTTCGTATGCTTTGTAAAGAAATCATGCATAAGTCCAACTAGCACTGTAATCAGAAAAAGTCATTGGTCGGGGTACGACCGATAATTTACTTTATGTAATAAAGTAGAAGTGCGACCACATGGTCTAAGGAACGAGAAATAATAACAATTGAGCCGCGACACGAGGCAACCTACGGAGTGGTTGTGCGCCCAGTGCAGACTCAGATCAGCCTCGGCATCCGCCCAGTCTGATCAGAGTCTTTGCTGTCCGCATGGAGGTACCTTAGGCCCTTAGCTACCCTTCAGCGTTTTGCAAAGAGTGTGGTAGGACCGGGCGGATACCCAGGCTAATCTGAGTCTACGTTAAGCGCACAACCACTTTGTTGGTTTTCTCGTGTCGCGTGTCAATTTACATTATTTGCAATTCCAGCGCTTCAGCACCAACACCCGATATCTGCAGCAAAGTTGCTTTAAACAATTATATTTTATTAATCGCTTCACAATTAGTTGATACATTTGGTCTAGGTCACCAAGATGGCCGCCATGCACATATATGGTGAAAACACTCAGCATTTCCTGTTCAAAAGCGTAAGGGACTTTTGAATAGTCACATGACAAAGATGGCTGCCGTGCCCATATATGGTAAAAACACTAAAACTCTTTTCCAGAACCACTGGGCTAATTGCCTTGAAACTAGGTAAATAGCATTTGGGAATCAAGAACTACAAAAAATATATAAACGATGACGCTTGGCTAACTTCGACCTATTTTATGCCATAGTCAAATTTGATCCCTTAAGGCTTTAGAACCGGAAATGCTAACAACTGACCTTGACCATTAGAATCCAAATAAGGTGAATTTGCTGCATTTCCATATCACAAAGCATAATAGCAACCTGAAAATGAACTTTTTCAGCTTTTCATATTCAAAAGGCTAAGGGACCAAATTTTACCTTGGCATAAATATGTCAGAGTCAACCCAGGGTCATTGTTTATATGAACTTTGTAGTACTAGAGTCTCAAATGCTACCTACCAAGTTTCAAGATAATTGCCTAAGTGGTTCTTGAGAAGGAGGTTTTTAAGTGTTTTACCATCAATGGGATGGCGCCCATCTTGGTCACATGATCTAGACCAAATATATAAACGTTCTTTTTTTCCTCTTAGCCTGCCTATGAAATTTATATAAAATTGGCCCAGTAGTTTAAGAGAAGTTTCTTGAAAATGTTGAAGACGACAGACGAATGACCTTTTGCCAAGGTCAAATAACCTTGACCTCTAGATTTTATATTAACTGAACACACGCAAGAAAACATACACGTGTGCATATGATTGTGATGGCCTTGCTCCTAGTTAAATAAGAATTTTGCCAGACAGCTAACATTGCTCCAGGAGATGACCACTATGAGCTTTCAGATAACTGTCAGATCCTGATGCTTAAGATTTACATTAAACCAAACAATATTTTATGAATCACTTCACATTATAATGAACAATCTTATGCATCAGGATTTGACATTTAGCTGAAAGCTTATATTGGTCATCTCCTAGAGCAATGTTAGCTGTCTAGCAAATTCTTATTTAACTAGGAGCAATGCTACGCTGGCAAGCTGTGTCATAAATGTCGGCCATTATAGGAATGAATTTTATTTTTGTGGATTTCGATGTGTAAACGCCGGGGAATGATTCACAAATAAAAGGCTTTATGTTCAATTTGTGAATTGTTCGCCGTGTTTACACATCAATAAAATCCAGAAAATGTATAGTTTGTGAGCGATTTTCCGGCATTTACAAAGCCATAAAATCCACATTCAAAAACTTTTTTTTTTCAATTCAAACTCGGTCATTTTTATCTCAAAATTGTCCGCAATACAGAGTCTCTAAGAATTTTTCGCAAAGAACATAGTCCAAGTATTTTCTGACTTCTGATTAAGAAGGTAAATCGAAATAAAATATATGTATACCATTATTACATTTGTTGAGATGGAAATAAAGTGTTATTGAACAGTAAATTTCATACTGGCCGATGCCAAGGGCAGATAAATATAAATTGTTTACTGTTCAATAACACTTGATGTTTGCCGAAACAAAAGCAAACAATCGTTTTATTATTTATCACTGATTTGGGGCAAAGACAAAAATCTGCATAAAATGCTGAAAATACAACAGATCTTTCCGAAACTTAGCAGATGCCTTCTTTATGTTGTTTCTCACAATTCAGTATTCCAAAATCAGGACTTGTTGATGTTAAACTGATTTATATAAGAAAAGATCTAAGGGTAATTTTGTGCGTAAAAATCTAAAAAAAAATGACCATCATTATTGAAAGTGTAACTAGGCCTGAACATAAGTAAATGCATTATAAAGAGCGTCATAGCAATTATTTTTTCCATTTTTTGCGCATTATCAGGCTGTGCAGATAAAAAAAAAAGATGTGGCCTGTGTCCAAATATTTGTCTTAAATACACAGTAGAGTCTATGTTCAAGGTTGAATAATTTCAATAACACACCTGTCTTGGTCATTGTAATGTAATATCAATACTGTGAGTATGATATAGGTATAAGTGACCTACCTGTATTAATGAATGCAACCAGTATACATGCACTATAAACATGTCAGACATTTGAGAAAAAGCAATTGTTTTTATATGGTCTACCTTACAATTAGAGAATTAGTTGGAACAAATAATTACTAGGACGCTCTTTTAAACACATCAAAGTATCTTCAGAGCTAACTAAGTACATTTTCAACAACGGATTTTATTTTTCAGATTTCTGTGCAGCAAAGTATTCTTCGATCTGTCCATATAAAAACATTTTTCAACAGCCTGTCCTTCTATTTTGTATTCTAAACTGTAGAGAATAACAAAAATAAGAAATCTGCTAACTTTCAGGGAGATACGATATTTTTTTATGGTTAATTATGATTTTTGTGTATACCACAAATCACCACTTTAATATTTACACTAGCCACTGACTTCCCATAGGTGAAACTATTAGAGCAACTGGCTTCATACACAGATGAACAACAATTGATCATGTCATGTTGTCGTCAAGCGACGTCTGAGGTAAACAAACGTCTTGATTGGTCCGCGTAACGTTCGATAGACGCCACGTTATGTCGACGGATTTTCAACATAATGGCCGAACACGTCGTTACTATCTTTCCTTCGACGCATAGTTTGCATATTCTACATTGAAATACCACGAAAACAGCACACGAGCGGTCTAAAAAATATCAAGTTGTAAATAAAAGAATAAAAAATTAATTTTTCAGCGTTCATCGTGTGAAGAAGCCAGTGACTGTTGCTAAAATTTTACAAGAAGCGCTTCGCGCTTCATGGAATTTTAGCTCCGCCCACTGCCTTCATCACACGATGAACGCTGAAAAATCAGATGTCTATTCTTGAATAAAGACAGTCTTCAGATGAAGCGTCTTTCATGTAAGGGAACTTGTATCGAATTTCTGTTGACATTACTTCACCAACCATGCATCATGAATTCGTTATATCCCAACCATGCGATATTCAGATAGGAGCCTGCCTAGTGCCTATCTTTAAGCCCCCCCCCCCCCCCCCACCACCACCACTCTAGAGCCTTCGGCTCAGGTGACGTAAAATCGTACTCATAGGTCACTGACAAATATGACAGTTGCAATATTAAATTAATATATCATTTAATAGGAACCCGGGAGGTAAATTGGTTAAGCAGTCACCTGCTAATCTTACGGCCCCGTTCGAAGCGGAAATTCTTTCAACTGTAAACTTGGTTCCATTCTTTTATTATCTCCCCCCGCCCCTGACACCCTGTTATGAATAAAATACTGTTGAAAAAGAATTGAAATCGCAAGTCATTCATCCATCCATCTAATTATATCTCACCGCTATAAAGTCTTCATCGCAACCCGGATTTCGCTTTATTTTCATGTAAACAAACTGTAGCTCTATCACATGATAATATGGGGCGTAGATAAACCAATTACAGTACGCAGAAAGACCATTGTTGTTATTGTGCAAACCCTCAGTACTGATGAATCCAACTGGGTCATTCGAATCAGCGGAGCATGGCTGACAGACCACTGAAATAGCGTCAATTAAATTCAGTTCAAACATATTTTATTGCCTTTGTACAAACAACACGTACAAAAAAGGGGTTGGGCTACAAGTACTCACAACATTAGTTACAGCCCACCCCCTAAAACACATACAAGACGTCCAACACGACATTGCATATACACAAGAGTTTAAGAAGAAGAAGAAGAAGAAGAAGAAGAAAAAGACGAAGAAGAAAATAATAATAGAACAAATAAATAAATGATAATAAATAAATAAATGAATAAATAAATAAATTCGTCTACAAGACGGAGGCTCCCTCACTTCAGAATAATCCCAAAAAATCTAGATAGGTCTTATTAGCCAAATCTAGGTTTTCGGGACCACTCAAAAAGGAAAAAAAAAATAAATAGATTAAAACAGGCGCATATAAAATTAATTTGGATTCCCAGGGTCACTCCGGGAATCCAAATTAGTTTTTAGTAAAGAGGACATTACAAGAGTTGTCTCCCTTTGAAACTGTTATGAAGAAACATTGACGTACCATTACGATTCATGGACACATCTCAAACAAAACCCACTTTAAGGTGTAAAATTTAAATTCTTAAAGAGTTTCTTAAAGAGCAGAAAATACAGTCAGAAGAAGGAAAATGGGCCAGACTACGTAGTTTTGGGTACTCAAGTCTCATCAGTAACCCTGATATTATCTGGTGACGAAACCAGAGAAAACCATTCTTAAATTTCTTAATTTATATTGGACAGTCTATTCAAAAACTGACTAGTATCCGAAAGGGTCCAAATAATATAAAAGATGATGACCTAGAATAAGAGTCTAAACTAATCTAAACTTTCAGATTTCTCAGACTATATCCTGTGATCTCAAAGGACGAAAATAAAATAAAACCAGCACTATGAAGGATGTACGGGGAGAAGTTTTACGGCCGCCACACGACACAACACCAGCTGAAGTTTTTTGCTCTGTTTTCAATGGGACGGGAGTCTAACGGACAAGCATTTGTTGCTTTGTGTGTTGAATTCGTTTCAAACCGAGGCTTCATACAAACGAAAGACTTTGCGACTATCTTCGTGCACTTTCTTATTTAAGGAATGAATTTCATTTTTCTGAGGTTTATCGAAGTGTAAACTACATTGGGTCACGTGCAAAGTGAATGAACCCCGCAGGGGTTCATGTAAACTTTGCTAGTGACCCAATGTAGTTTACACTTCGATAAACATCAGAAAAATTAAGTTCATTGCTTATGTTTACATTCGTTTTAATCAAGTCTTTCAGGAAAATCTTGTACAAGCGCTAAAATTGAAGCATTAAAACATGTACATGCAGTTTCTTCTGCTAACAGCAGAACGGCATGCATGACGTCATGACGTTGCTGACGTCCAATCAGGTTGTAGAGATCCATTGCTTATTTTTACGTCATTGACGTCGCGTGTCTCAATGTAATTATTGGAATGTTAACTACATTACGTTCCAATGGTTTACTATAGGGCTTTTCAGTAAATACATCAAGAATGTAAATATTCAAGAGTACTGTAAGCATATTCCCCTTTTTGGAGAATCACAATCATCCAGACTAGAGTGATATCTTCTTGACATGAAAGAGGCGGGTCTTTTCAACTTATCTGAAAGCACACAGAACGATTTAAGTGGACAAGAATGCTACATCAAAGCCAAGAAAAGAATGAAATTAATGCAGACAAATGTAGATTGCTTTCGTTGCATTACTGAATATATAGTTACCGTACTTATTTAAGCAATGCATTTCATTTTTCTGATGTTTATCTAAGTATAAACTACATTGGGTCGCGTGCAAAGTAAGTGAACCCCGAAGGGGTTCATGTAAACTTTGCTAGCGACCCAATGTAGTTTATAATTCGATAAACATCAGAAAAATTAAGTTAATTGCTTATATTTATATACTTTTCTATCTATTGTTTGACCACAAATTTGCGTTAGATGCTGCAATTGAAGCAGAAGAAAACATACGCAGTTTGTCCACTTATAGCGGAACAGCGTCTACGACGTCATAACGCCGCCTACGTCCAATCAGATGTGGAGAACAATTGTTTATTTTGACGTCATGTGGCGTCGCGTGAACCGATGTATTTAGTAGTATATAAACTACATTACGTTCTAGTGGTTTACCCTAGACCTTTTCAATAAGTGCACTGAAAATGTAAATATCCGGTTATATGACAGATTTGCATATTTGCGGTAATTTTGGAAATGTAAGTTAAAATCTAAAAGAGTTCCTTCAAGAGCAGAGAAGATATTGGAAAGAAGGAAAATGGGCCATACCGCGACTTTTCGGCTAATCAAGCCTCGTCAGTGATCCTGACCTAATCCGCCGACGAAAGCCAGAGAAAAAAAAGTCTGCAATGTCTTAATTTTAATAAGGCAGTCAATTCAAAGACTATTAATAATCAAAAGGGTTCCAAATGAAGAAAATGCGATAATCTAGAATATGAGTCTTAACCAATCTTTTTTTTTTCTTTTTTGATTTCTCAGAATATATTCTCAGATCTCAAAGGACAAAAATAAAATATAATCTGCACTATGGATGGTGTACGGGGAGACGTTTTACGGCCGCCACACGGCACAACAGCAGCTGTAGGGAAGTCATATCAAATCTAGAAGAGTTCTTTCAAGAGCAGAGAACATATTCGAAAAAAGGAACATGGGCCAAACCGCGAGGTTTCGGCTAATCTAGCCTCGTCAGAGGCCCAGACATGATCCAGCGACGAAAGCGGCTTAGCCAGAATAAAGTATTCTGCAGTTTTTTAATTCAATTCAAAGACTGAAAATCAGACTGGGTCCAGTCCAAATAAAGAAAAGGCGATGATCCCGTGCTATAACCGAAAAAGTACGTGATATTTAATTTTGTACGTTTTAAAAGGATTAATCACTGGAAGCAATCATGATCATATTGAACTGAATTTCGGTTTTATTTTATGAGCCACGCTAACTTGTTTAGGATATTGAAGCCTCGTCGTTGACCATTTCAAATGAACTAGAAATCCGTAATATTTTGGTACACCGACATGAACCACTAGTGTAAAGTAAGGTAAATTCAGACAGGGGGTAAATTCGGACATTGTTTCCTAAATATGTCAGTTGTTTGGAATTAGAAAAAAATTAAGAGGGCAAAAAGTGAATATTCTGATGAGACGGCCCATGAAGAGCCGTCTCATCTGGAATTTTACTGTTTGCAAAGATACGTCCGAATTTACCCTATGTCCAAAGTTACCTGACCATACCCTATACCGAGGTGTGATCAATCTGGCAATTGGCAAACGTTTTTACCCTGCCATCGGAAACTCATTTTTCAAAACTTATTTCTTACAAGTAAATGCGAAGTTTATAAGTTTGACTGATTAAGTACAAAGATTTTAGCTTCACAACATGCATAAAAATGAATTTAATGTATCTTATTTGACAAGAAACTTTAAGTGAAACATATATTACCTTTCGACACAGTCAAACCGCTGATAAGCAGCTGAAGCAGTTTCAGTACACACATTTCAAATTTAAATGGAAATCAACAATGTTCTAACATATGTCACTGCGCCACCAATTACTTAGGAATATATCAGCATTGTCTAAAGGAATTTAAAGATAATTGGAAATAGATGCTTCTAGCTTTGAGCATGCGCAGTTTGTCAATATGAGCCGCGACATGACAAAACCAACAAAAATGCATATGCGCCCTTGCGAAGACTCCGATCAGCCTGTGCACCGGATCATTCTGATAAGAATCTTGGCTGTGCATTTTAAGCGTAGCTATGAGTCTAAGCTACCGCCATGAGGAAAGTGAAGATCACACCGGACGAGTGTCCAGGTTAAGCTGAGGCTTCGCGTGGCGCACTTTCTTGGTTTTATCGTGCCGCGGCGCACTTGGGTAAGACCTAAATGAATTGTTTTGAGATTATTTCTATGTAATGTTTTAAAAATAACTAGAACTGTCGGAGAATCTGACTATACTCCCGCTTAACTGCTTAAATCAAATGGTGTTATTTTCGTTACAAAATGAATAGAGAGAGAACTCATTGTCATTCTCTATGAGAACTCATTGTCACCATGTATACCAAATATCAATATTCAACATAAATCCCTTTCTATGTAATATAGAATGATTTCACATTGACAGAAAAAAAATAAATACATGCAAGACATAAGTCTTTATCAGTATGTATACCAAATATGAACATTCAAACTTGAATGGTTGCTGTGAAATCTGTTACAAAAAAAATGCATTTATTCAAAGTCAGGAGAGAAAAAAAATGCAAAATATAGGGAAGAATAAGCAGGAGAAGGCTGGTTCTCAATCCAGGGATACATCAACCTGCATACAAAATATCCCTACTCTAACTTACAGAATCAGATGCATAGAAATCTTTTGCAAAAATTGCATTATTCAAAGTAAAAAAAGAAAGAAAATCTGACATATACAGGGAAGAATATGCAGGAGAAGGCTGGTTCTCAATCCCACAATACAGGAAGTCATCATCAACCTGCATACCAAATATGTCTACTCTAGCTTGCACGGTTGTGGATAAATCTTTGACGAAAAATTGCATTATTCAAAGTATGGAAAGAAAGAAAATTGGACAAATACAGGGAAGAATAGGGGGGAGAAAGCCGGTTTGCAATCCCACGATGCAATAACTTGCCATAAACCTGCATACCAAATATGACTACTCTAGCTTGCATGGTTGTGGAGAAATCTTTGACGGAAAATTTCATTATTCAAAGTATGGAAAGAAAGAAAATCGGACAAATACAGAGAAGAATAAGCAGGAGAAGCCTGGTTCTCAATCCCACGATACAACATGTCGTCATCAATCTGCATACCAAATATGACCACTCTAGCTTGCACAGTTGTGAAGAAATCTTTGACGAAAAATTTCATTATTCAAAGCATGGAAAGAAAGAAAATCAGACATATACAGGGAAGAATAAGCAGGAGAAGCCTGGTTCTCAATCCCACGATACAAAATGTCGTCATCAACCTGCATACCAAATATAACTACTCTAGCTTACACGGTTGTGGAGAAATCTTTGACGAAAAATTTCATTATTCAAAGTATGGAAAGAAAGAAAATCGGACGAATACAGGGAAGAATAAGCAGGAGAAGGCTTGTTCTCAATCCCACGATACAACATGTCGTCATCGACCTGCATACCAAATATGACTACTCTAGCTTGCACGGTTGTGGAGAAATCTTTGACAAAAAATTTCATTATTCAAAGTATGGAAAGAAAGAAAATCAGACAAATACAGGGAAGTATAAGCAGGAAAAGCCTGGTTCTCAATCCCACGATGCAAAAACTTGTCATTAACCTGCATACCAAATATGACTACCCTAGCTTGCACGGTTGTGGAGAAATCTTTGACGAAAAAAGGGGACGAAAGGATGGACGGAAGGATGGACGGACGGAAAGACGGACGGAAGGAAGGACGGACGGACAGATGTAAACCAGTTAAAATTTTACCAAATATGACTACTCTAGCTTACACGGTTGTGGAGAAATCTTTGACGAAAAATTTCATTATTCAAAGTATGAAAAGAAAGAAAATCTGACAAATACATGGAAGAATATGCAGGAGAAGGCTGGTTCGCAATCCCACAATACATCATGTCGTCATCAACCTGCATACCAAATATGACTACCGTAGCTTGCACGGTTGTGGAGAAATCTTTGACGAAACATTTCATTATTCAAAGTATGGAAAGAAAGAAAATCGGACAAATACACGGAAGAAGTATGGAAAGAAAGAAAATCTGACAAATACATGGAAGAATATGCAGGAGAAGGCTGGTTCTTAATCCCACGATACATCATGTCGTCATCAACTTGCATACCAAATATGACTACCCTAGCTTGCACGGTTGTGGAGAAATCTTTGACGAAAAATTTCATTACTCAAAGTATGGAAAGAAAGAAAATCGGACAAATACAGGGAAAATATGCAGGAGAAGGCTGGTTCTCAATCCAACGATACAACATGTTGTCATCAACCTGCATACCAAATATGACTACCCTAGCTTGCATGGTTGTGAAGAAATCTTTGACGAAAAAAGGGAACGGAAGGACGGACGGACGGAAGGACAGACAGACAGATGTAAACCAGTATACCCCCACTTTTTCAAAGCGGGGGTATAATACGCAGGAGAAGGCTGGTTCTCAATCCCACGATACAACATGTCGTCATCAACCAGCATACCAAATATGACCCTTCTAGCTTGCGCGGTTGTGCAGAAATCCCAGACGAAACATTTCATTATTCAAAGTATTGAAAGAAAGAAAATCGGACAAATACATGGAAGAATAAGCGGGAGAAGCCTGGTTCTTAATCCCACGTAACATCATGTCGTCATCAACCTGCATACCCAAATTTGACCAGTCTAGCTTGTATGGTTATGAAGAAATCTATGGCGGAAAATTTGATTAAAAGGGGACGGAAGGACGGACGGACGGGCAGATGGAAGGAAGGGCGGACGGATAGATGTAAACCAGTATACCTCCCACTTTTTCAAAGCAGGGGTATAAATAGGACTACTCTAGCTTGCACGGTTGTGTAGAAATCTTTGATGAAAAATTTCATTATTCAAAGAATGGAAAGAAAGAAAATTGGACAAATACAGGGAAGAATAAGCAGGAGAAGGCCGGTTTGCAATCCCACAATACAATAAGTTATCATTAACCTGCATACCAAATATGACTACTCTAGCTTGCACGGTTGTGGAGAAATCTCTGACCTAAAATTTCATTATTAAAAGTATGGAAAGCACGAAAATTGGACAAATACAGGGAAGAATAAGCAGGAGAAGCCTGCTTCTCAATCCGACAATACAACATGTCGTCTACAACCTGCATACCAAATATGACTACCCTAGCTTGCACGGTTGTGGAGAAATCTTTGACGTAAAATTTCATTATTCAAAGTATGGAAAGAAAGAAAATCGGACAAATACAGGGAAGAATAAGCAGGAGAGGACTGGTTCTCAATCCCACGATACAACATGTCGTCATCAACCAGCATACCAAATATGACTACTCTAGCGTCCACGGTTGTGGAGAAATCTCTGACGAAAAATTTCATTTTTCAAAGTATGGAAAGAAAGAAAATCGGACAAATACATGGAAGAATAAGCAGGAGAAACCTGCTTCTCAATCCCACGATAGATTATGTTGTCATCAACCTGCAAACCTAATATGACTACTCTAGCTTGCACGGTTGTAGAGAAATCTTTGACGGAAAAAGGGAACGAAAGGATGGACGGAAGGATGGACGGACGGACGGAAGGAAGGACGGACGGACAGATGTAAACCATTATACCCACCACTTTTTCAAAGCGGGGGTATAATATGACTACTCTAGCTGGCACGGTTGTGGAGAACTCTTTGACCTAAAATTTCATTATTCAAAGTATGGAAAGAAAGAAAATTGGATAAATACAGGAAAGAATAAGCAGGAGAAGGCTGATTCTCAAAGAAAGAAAATCTAACAAATACAGGGACAAATAAGCAGGAGAAGGCTGGTTCTCAATCCCACGATACAACATGTCGTCTACAACCTGCATACCAAAAATGACCACTCTAGCTTTCACTGTTGTGGAGAAATCTTTGACGAAAAAATTCCATTATTCAAAGTATGGAAAGAAAGAAAATCGGACAAATACAGGAAAGAATAAGCAGGAGAAGGCTGGTTCGCAATCCCACGATACAACATGTCGTCATCAACCAGCATACCAAATATGACTACTCTAGCTTGCACAGTTGTGGAGAAATCTCTGACGAAAAATTTCATTATTCAAAGTATGGAAAGAAAGAAAATCGGACAAATACATGGAAGAATAAGCAGGAGAAGCCTGGTTCTCAATCCCACGATATATCATGTCGTCATCAACCTGCATACCAAATATGACTACTCTAAGTTTGGAGAAATCTTTGACGAAAAAAGGGGACGGAAGGACAGACGGAAGGATGGACGGACGGAAAGACGGACGGAAGGAAGGACGGACGGACAGATGTAAACCAGTATACCCCCCACTTTTTCAAAGCGGGGGTATAATGATAACATAGGCTGTGTTTCTTCATGAAAAATTCCTGGCCGAACTATGTTAATGAGGGTCACGACCTATGGTTCCATAGAGAAGTATCAGTTATGGTAAATGGGTAAACGTCCTTGTTTCTTTTGCCATTTTATACAGGGGAACACTTTTTTTATGTCTTGTTTGTTTGCCTAGTCGAGGTATCTCTTCTAAACTGGAGTCCACTCTTACAGAAATAATTTGCTCCAACACCAGATGAGCAAATTGCTTTTTGTGTGAGTTGGCAGCCAAATATGTTTTATAAAAGGAAGGAAAATGAAAATGAAATGGGTTGCTTTCCATGAAAGAGTATCCATTCACTTCAAAACAGAGCCTCGACACGACAAAATCTACAAAGTGGCATGTGTGCATCCAGCATAGACTCAGATCAGCCTGAGCCTTCGTCAGTTCTCATTAGAGTCTTGGCTGCCGGCATGCAGGACGTTTACCCTTTAAACACAGCGAAGACTCTGATCTTAGTCTCTGCTGTGCGCGTATGCCAATTCGTTTCTTTTGCCGTGTCGCAGCTTCAAATATACCGTTAACTTGAGCTCTCAGACTGTAATAAGACCTTTTACTTTACATGTATATTCCTTATAGAAACCATAATAGTAAAGATGCCCTTATATAAGGATGTGCTAAGTTCTATGATTAGATCTGACTCTCCACAGGCATGACCTTATTACGTTATGCCATTTACCTCTTCAGTATCTATAGCTATAAGTTTCATTGACGAACTCACCACACCGTGTATATGCAAACGCTGGTCTGTGCTTGCGTATGATAAGGCAGCTTTTGCAGCAACGATGCAAGCAAACTGCAAAGCAAGATTACCGTGCCGACCATGTATTCGGACATCGCTCCTTTCCTGACGAATAGAATGAAAACTTTCAAATCGTATTAACTTTTTGTGACATGCTAGCATAACCTACCTCGGGAACATATTTTAAATTTGCCTGAACGAATCATCATGAAACTTGTCAGTTACATTGTTTGCGCCCTGATAAAACGGGTTTTGTGGTAGTGTTTTTAAAATAGGTCTATGAAATTGCAAACTATTTCAATTAATTACCTTTTATGAGTTATTCGGTTAATAATTGTTTTGCAACATCGTCAAAAAAGAAAAAAAAAGAAATATACGGACGTGCATATGATCAGACAATATATAATGTTTCAATAGTCATTATTATGTCCCCATCTTAGAAGAACAGGACATATTGGGCTTGGACTGACTAAAGAACAACTAGATTCGTATTAATGCATTATTTATGAACATAAACCGCCCCGCACTTTTACTATTCTGTCGGTCTGGTACTTACAAGGTTATGCCTTTCTTTCAAACCAATAAAAGAAAAATCTTGGTACCAATAGTCCTCTGTTCGAGCTCGGATGCTACTGTTTGATACATGTACATTGTTGAGTATCCCGATTTACTGTCGGGCTGATTTCGTTAAAATACTACTAACCATATGTTCCTTTGTTGGCGTTGCCATGTATTGTTTTTGTCAAAACAAAACAGAGTTATTGTTCGTGCAACCTTGGGGTAGCTTACCACAAATTATTCATGAACCGCCTCTTTCGGGTAGAAGCTTCAGTCAAGAAGAGAATGGTAAGGATGGCCACCATTCGTCAGGTACCTAATGTAAACAATCGTTAGATGAAATAACAGACCTAGATGAAGAATATTATTTTATGAGACACCCTGCTGTCCGTCCACTTTACTGCAAATATAATATACACTCATCTTTTAAATATAAACATTTCGATAGTGTACACAGTGTCATCCATTTTCAGAAACGGAAGTTTTTAATTTAAATGCGCGAATTGTATCGCGCGTTTACAAGATGTGTACAGAACAATTAATTGCTTCATTATTCGTGATTCATTCTGCGTAAAATCGCCTTTAAATGGAAGTCTGTTCAGACTATTTTTGTGTTGAGGAAGGTTTCTGTGATCAGCAGTTAGTGTCCTCGATGTACCAGACTCCGGTAGCCGAAGAGCATAAGCGGTTTTCGGCAATACAAACTATGGCGGCCGCAATTTAATCTTTCATTTAAGGTAGACGCATACTGAATGGAAATATTGGCGGGGCATTCAAACCATCATACCGTCTGAATAATCCAAAGAGCTATAAAACGTTTGGATAAGAAACAATTTTTCACCGTTTTGTTTTCCTAAAAAACAATATTTTGTATTTCTACATACTTTTTACACATTTTCCATTAAAATTCATATCTCTAGCACATGAACGCACTTTTATTTCAGCAAATCCTATAATCTGTTATAGAGGATATTTGAAACAAAGTGGTAATAAAAAATGGAAGTTATCTTGTTAATAAGTATATTTTTACATTCTTTCAAAAAATGCAAGAAAATTGAATTTCATGAAAAACATCATGAAAAATATATTCAATCGATGGGGCATGCTTATGCATATTATTTCAGTAAAACTTACATTGTATGTAAAAGAATAAATAAAAAAACAAACATTTCACCGTTTCGTTTCCTAGAAAAACAATGTTTAAGTTAAAAAATATCTAAGTTCAAAAATATCCCCAAAACAGACGGCCCAAATTCTGCACCTGCTGCAAGCACAGCCGGTCCTTGCCCTACTATTTATTTTCCTGTTATTTGGTTCTACCATAGAGTATTGTCGACAAAAATGCGCAGATGGAAAGGAAACTGTGAAGATCTTGATCTGTCTGGTTCCTAAGGAACAGTCTGATCTCGGTTTCCACTGTTTGTACAGACCTATGTGCCCGAAAACTTTGGATCTTTATGGTAGACGTTGTTAGTGTGTGTTATAACTGTATATACTCCACAGTTAATCGATTTTATGATGAACAATAACTCTATTTTGTTTTTTAAACAAGAAAGAACAGAGTTGTTCCGTATACGACCACCTTAAGAAATAAGTTTCATTTTTCCGATGTACACAAACATAATGGGTCACGTGCAATGTAAGTGACGCCCAAATGACTCTGCGGTCCTAATTTTTATTGTTTTCAATCCTTTAACAAGCATGTGGTTGGCATCTTGTGAATAAAAGAGATTGCTCAGTGCACAAAAATTCGTTATGCGCATGCGCTGATGTTTATGCATATTATCTATTCTTATTTAATGCAAAGGTTACTAAGGTTTCGTTTCAATAGATTTCAAATAAATTTTATTACCGAAAGAATAATAATAATAATAAAAATAAACAATAAAAACAACTAAAGACTGCTTTTCTTTACTCACCATCAATTTTGGTTCAGATGAATGCCTGTTTGCATCTTTTGTACCAACAGTCCTATGCTGTACACTCTTTTAGTCCATCTGGATTTATTTGGTTCAACAGTAACAATTCTTACAAATTGAAAAAAAAAACTCCAAATAAAAACAGTTAACACTCAATTTACAAATCTGAATGAGGAGAGTTACACTTCAGCGGTATTTTGTGGGCAGTGAGTGCAGTAAAGGACAATATCTCTCCATACAGCTCTAGGGGATGCAACATTTAAGACGAAACCAGTATTTACATTCCGAGTTTGCGCACTGTACCCCCTTTGTGAACTTTATGTATACATAATATTTGACTTGATCACTTATGTATTTGGAATAGACACAACATTTTTCGCATTTATCAATCTCTGTTTCATCAGTAGAGCTTAAGTCACTATCTGAAAAAATGTATATGTGGGAGGGGCCTTCATCGGTAATAATTGTTTCTTTGATTGTTTAGGTTGAGGTACGAGGGGAGTTCAATAAGTTCGTAGATCTTGGTATTTTTCTATACAATTCAAGATTTTTTTTTTTCATTTTTGTGCAGTTTAAACCTTTGTCAGTTGAATGATAACAGCCGTTCAGTCAACACATACATTTTTGCTCTTTTTTTTTTTTTTGTTTGAAAACCTACACCCATATAGCCAAGAATGGAAAGTCAGAATATTGAGTTATGTGCACAAGTCCAGAGTTGCACAAGCGGCTATTCGTGAGTGCAAGTTCGAGCAGTTAAATCACCCACCATACAGTTCAGACCTGGCCCGAGGTGATTATTATCTGTTTCGAAATTTGAAGTCCAACTTGCGTGGAACGAGATTTCTGGACGATGATGAGCTCAAGGCTGCTACAAAGGCTTGGTTTGAGGACCAAACAGAAGACTTTTATTTCAAAGGCATATACTGCTTAACAGAAAAGTGGGCCAAATGCATTGAATTAAATGGGAATTATATTGAAAAATAATGTTGAAACTATCTTCCAATCTGTGAGTCAAACCCCGAGTTCTACGAACTTATTGAACTCCCCTCGTATGTTCGTGTTTGGATTCTTTGTTTGCTGATTTTGTTTGGTAAAATTTTTTCTTTGTCGACTGATTTTGTTTCCCCATTCATATTCTCTCATTTGATCTAAGATTGGGGATTCTGTTATTGGCTTTCCAGATGTGATTTTACTGACAGCGTTCCTTTTTCTTATCTTGTTTTCACAGTTAGCTTGGCGCATGTTATTCGACTTGATTTCAAAGAACTTTTCTTTTTCTATGGAAGAGCTTTCTGTTTTATCATAAATAATTGAGGACACCAACACCGGCAATTGAGGGCAATACTAGGCTCGGTAAGTAGGCTGACCTAAGGTTGAGCATTTGGTCTGTAGCAGCAGGATCACTATTTGTGTGAATGTCATTTTCAGGTTCTAGTAGAGTTGGTGTGAGGATTTCAGCAGGTAAGAAATGAGTCACATCTTGTGATTTCAACAATGTAGCAATTTTGTCATGTGATATCAAGATCATTCTTCTGTTCCACACAGGGCAATAATTAAACTCACTTTAGATCTTTGGCTTGGGCCACTTCCATAGAAGGCTGATGTGACAAGCAAAGGCTCTGATCAGACTGTATTTAGTCTGATCAGAGACATTGCTTGTCACTAGTGCCACATTGTTCGAAATCATATAACGTGGCTCAAATGACGTTGATCAATAACTCTATTATCCAATGGAAATATACCAGTTTTTTAAGCCTGATCTGAGGTTTTCTGCAAAAAGGGCAAGACTATACACTTTACTTGCTTTTTCACATACTATTAGGTTGTATCTGGTTATCACAGATGAAGAAGTTCTCAGCTGCTTATGAATTTCTTTGATGAATATCCTTTGGAAGTGTCTAAAACGGGCGACATCAAGGGTTGTAAAACATGACTACAGTAAGTGTGAAGAGAATTATGTTCCTGGATCAAACCCATGCCACCAAACCAATAAAAGCATGAATACTTTGACCATGCAATAGTATAAATAAAAGGCGTTGGTCATGAACTGGAACATACTTGAAAAGTGGTCCTCTAAGTAAGTTCTGAATATATCTGAATTGCTCCAGCCAGTCTCCATACACAGTTCCTCCAAAACCAGGTGAGCCACCTTAAAATGTCATCACTCCAGCTTTTTCCGGCAAAAATGAAGAATAGTGGAATAACAACCACATGACGCACTTCCACTGCTTACTACGGTAGTTGTTGCTGTTTTTCCAGTTTTGACAGCTGGAGGCTGAAAGTTCTTATGACCAACTATACTAAGAAGTGTATGATTTGCATTTCTCATCTGTATTAAATACCAGGTGGTGTTTGTCACTTAGTCCATGTTTGCTGATAGTCTCTGACAATCTTTAAAAGAATGGTTACTTCTATCCAGTGCATTGCCTTTATCTGCTTTATAAGTGTTTTCTGTTGTTTGTTAAAGGGTTTTCATATGAATTAATAACTGCTGAAATAAACTATACTACAGTTTTTATTCAGTCTGAAAAAAAGTCAATTTTTCCAATTTCTAACCTGAGTGTAGTGATATGAAACTATGTGTAAACCTGGCTTAGCCTAAAGAATGATGGGATCCACCGAATAATGCGTTTAGTCAACAGAAGTAAAACAAGAGGGCCAAGATGCCCTGAATCGCTCACCTGAGCAAATGGGTCAAAAAGTCGAATTAGGGTCATAATTTGAACAAACCTGATAGTTTGCAACCATTTCCAAATGGTTCTGAAGATGAAGATTGTTTTAATATTTTTCTATGTATTGCTACGGTTCCAACCCTGGACCCCCTGGGGCTAGGCTATTTTGGACCCTGGGGCCATCATTTGAAAATTTTTTGTAAAGGACCACTAGTCGATACAAAAAGCTAAATTTCAAGCCTCTGAGCAAAGTGGTTCTGAAGAAGAAAATTTTTGAATATTTTTCTATGTATTTGTATGGTTCAAACCCAGGATCCCCTAGGGCGGGACAATTTTTGACCCTGGCCCCATCATTTGAACAAACTTGGTAAGGGACCACTAGGCAATGCAACATTCCTAATTTCAAGCATCAGCACTAAGGGGTTCTGGAGAAGAAGGTTTTTAAGTACATTTTAATTTCGAACCCAAGACGCCCCACCCCAGGGCCATTTTGGATCCCAGGGCCACCATTTACACAAACTTTGTAGGGGTCCACCAGGCAATGCATCATACCAAATTTCAAGCATCTGAGCCAAGTGGTTCTGAAGAAGAAGATTTTTGAATAGTTTTCTATGTATTTCTATGGATCAAACTCAGGAATCCTGCCGCAGGGCCATTTTGGACCCTGGGGCCATCATTTGAAAAAACGTGATAAAGGACTACAAGGCAATGCATCATAGCAATTTTCAAGCATCTGAGCCAAATGGTTCTGAAGACGAAGATTTTCGAATATTTTATGTAGTTCTATGGTTCAAACACAGGACCCCCTGAGGAGGGGCCATTTTAGACCCTGGGGTCATCATTTGAACAAACTTGGTAAAAGACTACTTGGCGAGGCAACATCCCAAATTTCAAGCATCTGAGCCTTGTGGTTCTGAAGAAGAAGATTTTTGAATAGATTTCTATGTATTTCTATGGTTCAAACCTAGGACTCCCTGCCGCGGGGTCATTTTGGACCCTGGGGCCACCATTTGAACAAACTTTGTAAAGGACTACTAGGCAATGCATCATACCAAATTTCAGGCATCTAAGCCTTATGGTCCTGAAGAAGAAGATTTTTTAATATTTTTATTTGCATTTCTATCGTTCAAACCTTGGACTCCATGCCAAGGGACCATTTTGGACCTTGGGGCCACAATTTGAACAAACTTGGTAAAATACTATTAGGCACTGCTACATACCAAATTTCAAGCATCTGAGCCTTGCGGTTCTGAAGAAGAAGATTTTTGAATGTTTTTCTATGTATTTCTATGGTTCAAACCTGGGACTCCCTGCCCTGGGACCATTTAAGACCCTGGGGCCACCATTTGAACAAACTTGGTAGAGGACCACTAGGCAAGGTTACATACCAAATTTCAAGTATCTGAGCCAAGCAGTTCTGGAGAAGAACATTTTTAAGTATTTTTAGTTTCGAACCCAAGACCCCTGCCCTAGGGCCATTTTGGACCCTGGGGCCACCATTTGAACAAACTTGGTAGAGGACCATTAGACAATGATACATACCAAATTTCAAGCATCTGAGCCAAGCAGTTCTGGGAAAGAAGATGTTTAAGTACTTTTTAGTTTCGAACCCAAGACCCCCTGCCCCAGGGCCATTTTGGACCTTGGGGCCACCCTTGAACAAACTTGGTAGAGGTCCACTAGACAATGCTTCAAATATCAAAGCCCGAGGCCTAGTGGTTTCAGAGAAGATGTCATTCATAGCAAATTGTTGACGACGGACGACGCACGACGCACACTTGGTGATCACAATAGCCCACCCTGCGCCTAAAGGCTCCGGTGAGCTAAAAACGAAAATATATGAAATTATGTGTTGAATTATCGCGTGCTAAAACCATGTTAGAAAGTATAAGTGAGACTTGTGTATTCTAAGCATTTAGATTTTGGTTACTCAGTGCTTAATTGCTTGAAACGCATAGTGCACTGATAAACAACCGAACGACGACTTTGACAGTTCTCGAGCTCAGTGTTTACAAACAAACACATGTGGTTGCCTTGGCCTCACGAGCGGCACAGGAAGAAAGCGTAACCTAACAAACTCTTGTCCATAAAGAAGTTTCTATGCAGCGATGATGAACTCTATGCTGGTCAATGCAATAGCTAATTCAGATTTATGCTTCGATCTAGCTGTCGGTTTTCTTTAAGCAAAACGGTTTCAAAAATTGTTCGGCTCATGTCAGTATCTGATGATTGAACAAACGTGTTTAGAAAATTTCTGCTTTCCTCTCTGTCCTCACAAAGTTATATGAGGCATTCGTATGATTTCCAAAAATGTGGCAGTTTTGAAGTTGAAGACTCAGAGCAACTTCCTTAAATGTTTATTGTTATCAGGGACTCTTATTTGAGCCGCGGCACGAGAAAACCAACAAAGTGGTTGTACACCCAACGCATACTAAGATCAGCATGGGCATCCGCCCTGTCTGATCAGAGTTTTTGCTGTCCGCACAGAGGTAACTTAGACCCTTAGCTACCCTTTTAGCGCTTAGCAAAGAGTCCGATCAGTTGGGCTGATGCCTAGGCTGATCTGAGTCTGCGCTTGGCGCAAAACCACTTTGTTGGTTTTCTGGTGTAGCGGCTCATTTTAGCTCTATACACATTTCCTATAATTCAGAGTCTGTTCGAGTTTTGTCCCTTGCAACGCCTATGACGTCATCTATAGGATAGGATATTGTTTTTCATTGTGTTACCCAGTAAATACCGGTTTTCCGTTATATTCAAAACTAACATTCAACGGTTAAGATTAAGACAACTATTTTGTTCCAACTATATTTAGCTCTTTCTTTGTCGGGAAATAAGCTTTATAACTTATAGCATATGGGAATTTGACATAAAATTAAAAGATTTCCAACTAAAATTTCGGGCCAAAATTACCGTAATCGAAATAGTATGTATCACCAGTACAGCTTCCAAAACATAAGGAAACGAAAGAAAATCGCCGAAGTTTGCAAAAGATACAAAACGAACGATTAGCTGATTATAAAGCAGACACACGCTAAAAATGACAGCAAAGTGTGCTGACATGGAATTCCTTTGTGTAATCACCGAATCGCGCGCATTGCCGCAATAAACAAACACCTAAGATTGTGTATTACCTAGACACGCGTTCCGCAGGCAGCTTTAAGAACACTCTACCGTGAAATGGAAACGATCAAATAAATAGTAAGAGATGGAAAAAATTATATAAATTCAACCTCGGGATCAAACTTACGGAAAACTGTCTGGATGCTGATGCTTTTAGATCGGTTTATCGCACAAGAAACCATAAATATCAGCGCTATAATCTGTCCGGTAATAATGCGTCGTAACTATCTGAATACTGACGTTTTACCTGTCGAAAAAATGAAAGTAACATTTCAGATTTTATGTTATAGGAAATGTAACTCTTTTATATTGAACAAACGTGAATGTATTGCCAGGGTGTTAAAACACGGCGTCGATGAAAGGCGTCATAAAAATCATGAGCGACTTGTCGGGATTCTCAGTATGATATTAAAATAAATAAAAAAAACTTATATAAATAAAAAATGTCACATGACAACAGGGCAATTATAATTTAATTTGGTCTTTCGATGTATTTTTTTTTTTTTTTTGCAGTTCACTTTTTACAAAACGTCTGCTTTATGCATGTTATGTGCGCTTGCAGTTGTACTGAATTATATGGGATGCTCCTATAGATGACGTCACAGTCTACTTTGGTAGATAACTCGTGCGCGACTTTATCGATTTATAGGAAAGGTGTATAGATTGCAAGGCTACCAAAGATGGTTTATGTGATTAGCGAAGGCTCTGATCAGACTGTGCTTCTTATGCGCAGTCTGATCTATGCAATGGCACATTGTTTAAAATCACATAATGTTGTCCATAGCCTTGAAAGAAAAGATTATTAATTTGTAAGTAAACGTTACACTGATAAAGCCACTTTCTGTTTCTGAAATAGGTTCCTCTTTGAAAGATGTTGACTCATGTTGTGAAGTGTTGTCGTTGGGCGTAAATACATCAGTATGATCTCATTCAACAAGCCCATTTCGCATCGGTATTGATAAAGCGTTGATTTTACGTTGTGTCTGCTGCCCTCGTAAAGGGATTTTCATTTGTCTTAGAAGTAGCATTCCTCACAGCGCTTTCAGTTTTTCTAGATGCGCTAAAGTGGAGAGTTAAAACTAGCATGGGATCTTTTTCAAAATAGCCAAATTCATAGCTACTTGTAGTTTGCTATTCAATATTTCACACTATTATAGAAACAGTAAGAAGGCAGTGTATATGATGAGTAGAGTAATCAGAGTTAGAATTTGCATTAACATGGCTAAGAATTATATTGCTGATATTTAGGATTTTGAGACAGTTTTCTTTCGAGGGTGTCATTATACAGTTTGTTGAAAACGTCAAGTTTTTCATCTATCGTGTTTTTGAAGGTAATTGAAACTACATGGTTTTGGTTCTCGCCACGTGATTAAAGACTGCTTTGGCAAAATCCTGACAATTCTGGTCGTACACGTCGTATTTTTTGTTCAATTCATCTTCACTATAGATCCATTTAATGAGCTCGTCAATGCTACAACGCCCTTCATCACTCTTCATCAACTCAATGGGCGTGTTCCTATCGCCTCGTCGATATTTCTTCATGACATAATCGATCTTCTTGCTTCGTTGTATAGTTATTCCTTCTGTATTTTTCTCAATCGACCACCACCATTCATCTGTTTTAAATACAACAAACATATGATAAAAGATAAAAGCCGTCAACTGCCAGGAAGATAATGGAGCTTTGTAGGTCGAAACCTTTAGAATATTTTCCTGTGCATCGATCAGTTTTGATAATGTCTCAATTAACTTATCGTCTGCGATGTCGTAGGCTTTACCGTGAGATCTGTCAGCTTCTGGATCAAAGTAGACTTTGTGTGTCCAGTCACCGCCTTTCTTTGCTTTATCCCCTCCGCCGCTGCCACTACTTGCCGACATGATCACCTAAGTAGGAAAACATGATGTATCATTTATAACAAATTTAAGCATTTTGTGTTTCCGTCCAACACACAGCCTTATTAACGTGTATGGGTCAAAATCTCCTCAACAGCCACCCAATGTGAAAACAACGTGACGACGTTCAATTAACGTTCATTGAACGTTTCAACGCTCTGTACCTGCTTGGTTAAAATTAAAATTGTGAAAACAAAATCCTATATGCACAAAAATGTGACATTTTGGTTCGATGTAATTAAGATGAGTTCAATAGTTTGTTTTGTTTTAGGAAAGGTAGAACTTGTCACAGCCATGAAAAGACGAGGGGCATATGATTTACTCGGAAGAAAGCAACAGATTGATAATATTAATAGGGAAAAATGACCATCTGAATTTTCGAAAAGCTAGCTGCTTTTAATACATTTTTTGAAAACGATACTTCTACGGCAATAAATGCCCCTACAAATTCTTAAAACTGGAAGCGGACTTACCCCAAAAAATACGGTAAAAAGGGATCTACGAGTAGAGTTATAATCGCAACACTCGCGTGTTTTGTTGATTCCTAAACTTTTGCCACAAATAATCGCTGCACATATGATAGTACTTGGAAAATTTAAGTGTTTTCCGTGAACACCCCATTTTCGATTTCCATAAAAAACACGCGGGTTTCCCGTCTTATCTGTCAACACCTACGCAGTAGGTATACGCGCATGCGACAAGCCTTTCACAAAATAATATTATAATGATGTGTGCGTATTTTCATTGTACATGTAATTGTCCTTCACAAGTGCTACAAACACTAGCAATAGGACTGTAAACTTCCGCATAGACGCTAAACATTAGAAAAAAATACCCGTAATATGTAAATATAGAGACATTTATTTTGTTATAGTTAAGTTAGGTCTTAAATATTCTTTAATCCAAATGAACAACTTCATAGGACATAATGATCCTATCATACCATAAACTAAACTAAAGTGCACTATGACGCTGTACATGAAGAGGTATACACGCATATGCACAGATATGATAATACAATGACTCCGAAATGATCTTTTATCAATTTCGAAGTTTTCTTTGCTGTGTATATAATCGCGAAAAATCTCTAAAGCTAACGGTTGAAGACCTTGAGGCTTGATATGCCCATTTGATACTATCCTATAAATAGTGACAAGCCAGCGGGCACACAAGTTTGAATGACGTCGTTTCAGCGTCGATGCGACATAATGGCGTTGCATCGATGTAAATACGACATTATTCTGCAATTGTGTGCCCGCTGGAAATGTCTTACCTTTCTGAACAGAATCATAGTTTACTGTGTATACTGAGAAGACATTTAACAATAAATTTGCCATGCCACAGATACATTTTCTTTCCTCTGATAATCTATATGCTTTGGTTCAATTCAAACGTAACAATAGCAAAGGAGTAGGTTCGAAGGGTCGAAATCGGCCTTGTCTCAGAAATTGATGAAATTTGTATATATTGTATACATGTATTTATGTTTCCTGTGACTGAAAATGATGTTTTAAAAAGTCTGACGTCTTTTTTTTTTAATACTAATTTGTGACGTCACAAACGGACCCTACCCCCGTGACGTATTTTGATGATTTTATGACGTTAACGACGTTATAATGTTGTCCAGAATGTTTTTTATTTGCAGTGCTACAGCTCTTTGCCTAGGTAGGCTATTTTAGATGTGGCTGTATCTCTCCGGGAGCTCTTACGCACCTGTAATTTTTTCTATTGGTTCATGGGTTTGGCCTGCATGATAGTACATGTAATACTACAAATTGTAGAGTTCTGATTTTTTGCCAATTTATCAAATTCTGTTAGGCGCTTATAATTTTGTTGTGTATATTTTTGTTTTGTGGACAAAATGCAATATAATAATAATAATAATTATAATAATAATAACAATAATAATAATAATAATAATAATAATAAAGAAAAAAAAAACTATCTCTAAGCAAGATTGCAGTTTTTCAGTTACGATATTGTATTACTTACTTAGGTTGATTCTGAACGCAAGGCTGTGGCCTCTATGTTCAGCTCTTCTTCTGTCTGTTGATCTGTGGCTGTCTCTGCAAAATCATACAGAAACAGCCGAAGGTACCGCCACATCTAATATACCTAGGCAAAGAGTTGTAGCACTGCATATATACGAGATGCCTGTATCAAAATTGTTTCATAAATGATGTGTCATTCTGATTGAGTTGAAAAGAAATTAATAACAAAACTAGAACAATAGAGATGGTATTCTTTCTATTGTCATTTTCAGGAATAATTTAGCTTTATAATACTACAGGTCTTCAAACATGCATCGAAATATAGATTGCTAAATACTAATATGTTTCCCGGAAGCTCAATTAGATTAAAGGCCCCATTGCTCTATCATCGTGAAACTTTTTATCATGAAATATCGCTGCAAGCTTCTCAGTGTAGTTTCGTCCGTGTAAATGACCGTGATTAGCTAGCTCTAAACAATTAAAACATCCTTAAGTTCCATATAAAAAGGGTTTGAAAACTTATTTGGGTCATTTTAGTCGGCAACTACATGTAAAATGACCTACTTTCGATTTCATTAAGTTAGATAAAATGGTAAAAATACAATGTACAGGCGTGGAGTCCCAATCACTATCACGCCTATATTTATATAGCATTACTAGACGGGAAACCAGAACAGGAAATTAAAATATGTGGAGCGATTTGTTATTTTTCAAAAATTTGTTTTCTCTACTCTTTGCCAGTTATATGACTCAATATATACACATCGACTCACATTTTATTGCCAAACGTGAAGGCTGAACCGCCTTTTACAACGATTTGAGTTTAGACGTTTTACCACTGATAGGACTCTGGAGACTTTAATTGCTGGCCTGCAAAGCTAGTGAATCCGGCTCGATTCCTTTTGAATGCCGAAATATTTGCGAACGTGCATGAGGTCTCATTGCATACAGCTTTCATTATCAGCTATTGCCCTGTTTACGGTAAACACGATAGTTTTTTATCGACAAGGGCACCTGCTATGCGAAAAATGTTATGTTTCGGATAATGTGATTGGATGCGATAGACGTCGCTCGCATCCAATGAAATCGCGGAATGGGAATTTTGATTCGCAAAAGGCCGTCGGCCAATGGTACGTAAAGAACAAAGTGGACACATTTCGAAAGTTTTGGTGCTTTATATATTTTACCGTACAAAATTTACCCAAATGAAGATATTTTCTTAAAAAAAATCCCACGGTTCTAACTGCTGAACGTTTCCCTGAGCTGAGGGTAATTATCTTTTTCTCTAAAATAAACAAGAATTCATACAAACTGTTTCTGTTTTTACGAGTCGCACTGCTTCAAGTGTGAAGGACTGTTGGAAGCAGATTTAAACGTACTGTTTAATGAGTGTAGATACAAATTATGTATAAATATCTAGATGCATTTGATTCTTTACAGACGATTTAACGAAAGACGGTATGGTACTATGAAGTCTCTAAGTTTTATTAAACATTTAATGGCCCGAACAGATTTTTTTCCTTGTAGATCTATACCACCATGCTCCTATAACACTGAAGAATGCACTGATAATCTATGCAGGGCCCTGTCTGAATTTTTCCAAAAATTATAATGCGGTGCGGTCTGCATTTTTCCGAAAAAATAATGCTTCCAAAGATAAATACAGTTGGTTCGAACACTGAGTCCGACATGTATGCATACGACCAGTTCAGCATGTTTATTCTAATATTATATTTTAGCTCACCTGAGCCGAAGGCTTAAAGGTGAGCTTTTAGTATGGCAATGCTCCGTAGTCCGTCCGTCGTCCGTCCACCATTTTCAAGGTCTTTTTCTCCAAAACCGCTAGGCCGATCAAAGCCAAATTTTTTATGTATCTCCATGTGTTGGGGGAACGAAAGTTTGTTCGGGGCATCTGGGTCACATGACCAAGATGGCCGCCACGCCCATATATGGTAAAAACCTTTAACAAATCTTCTGCAGAACCAAAAGGCCTATGACCTTGAAACTTTGTATGTAGCATCGGGCATGCAAGCCCATCATAGTTTATAGAAATGATGACCTTGCATTGACCTTGACTTAATTAATGACATGGTCAACTTTGGTACGTTAGGCTTTTATATGGGAAAACGCTTAAACAGTCGATTTCTCAGAAACTGTTTAATTCTAAGGTACATTACTTTGTATACATGGTCAACGAAACGAACAAATGAAGATATTACTTCACTAAAGGTCAAGGTCATTTCGTCCGTCCATCCATCGTAAAACTCTAAAACGTCTTCTCCTCTGAAACCACTGGACCGATTGAGGCCAAATTTCATATGGAGTCTCAGAGGGATAAAGGAACAAAAGTTTATACCTGGTGTCTGAGTCTCATGACAAAGATGTGGCCACGCCCATATATGGTAAAAACCTTTCAAAAATCATCTATTCCCGAACCAAAAGCCTTTGATCTTGCAATTTGGTATGTAGCATTGGACATTCGGGCCCATTATAGTGTGTACAATTGATGACTTTGCGTTGACCTTGACCTAATTTATGACATGGTCAAATTTGATACGTAAGGCTTTTATATGGTAAAGCGCTTAAACAGTGGATTTCGCAGAACTTATCTAAGTCTTTGGTACAATACTTAGTATACATGGTCAACGAAATGAACAATTGAAGATAATATATCACTAAAGGTCAAGGCCATTCCGTCCGTCCATCCGTCGTCAAACTTTTCAAACATCTTCTCCTCTGAAACCACTGGGCCGATAGAAGCCAAATTTCATATGGAGTTTAGGTGGGTCGGGGGAACGAAAATTTATACCCGGGGTCTGGGATACAAGTCCAAGATGGTCGACACGCCGATATATGGTAAAACCTCTTCAAAAATATTCTTCTCCAGAACCAAAAGACTTGTGAGCTTGAAACTTTGTGTGTAGCATCGGGCATTCGGACCATAATAATTTGTACAAATGATGACCTTGCGTTAACCATGACCTTATTGATAACATGGTCAACTTTGGTTCGTTAGGCTTTTATATGGGAAAGCTCTTAATCAGTGGATTTCTCAGAAACTTTTTAAGTCTAAGGTACAATACTTGGTATACATGGTCAAGGAAAAGAACAATTGAAGATTTTATGTCACTAAAGCCCAAGGTCATTCTGTCCGTCCATCCTTCGTCAGGATTTTCAAATATCTTCTCCTCTAGAACCATTGGGCCGATTGAAGCCAAATTTCATATGGGTTTCGGGAGCGAAAGTTTATACCCGGGGTCTGGGTCACATGACCAAGACGGCCGCCATGGATATATCTGGTAAAAGACCTTTCAATAATCTTCTTCTCCAGAACCAAAAGGCCTATGACCTTGAAACTTGGTACGTAGCATCGGGCATTAGAGCCCATCATAGTTTATACAAATGATGACCTTGCATTGACCTTAACCTAATTTATTACATGATCAACTTTGGTAGGTTAAGCTTTTATATGGGGCAACGCTTGAACAGTGGTCCTGGATTGTTTCCAGCAACTATTTAAATCTTATGTACAATACTTGGTATACATGGTCAATTAAACTAGAGCAAGTGAGCTGGGGCTCACGTATACCCCCGACCAGTGCCACCGCCTATTGAAAGCATCCTTTACCACAAAACTGCAATGTTATTGTCATACATGTACATAATTCAAAGTTCGTGACCTTGACCTTATGTCAGCAGCAGCACCTAAATGTGTTAACTAGTATGATATAAAACATTGTCATGTATTATTAAGCTCCATTCAAGTATATTTATAGAGCTATAATCCAAAAATATACAACAAATGGCTAAGTCCTTGTTATTGACCCCAGGCCCCACCCATGAGCCTGACCTTGCAGCTTCAGATCCAAAGTAATGCTATAGATATATCACGAACCGAATATGGAAGAAATCTTCAATGCAGTTACAGAGATATGAGCAATCAAAAAGGTATACATTGTAACGCAAAACTTTGACATGATGAAAATCCCTAAGTCCTAATTATTGACCCTTGGCTCCACCCCGGGGCCCGACCCAGGGGCTTAGACAGTTAACATCAAAGGCAATGCTATAGAGATACCATAAACCAAATATGGAAAAAATCTGACCAGTAGTAACAGAGATATGAGCAATCAAAAAAGGTTTAACGCAAAACTTTGACGTAAAGTTGACGAACGGACGGACGAACGAACGGACGGACGAACGGACGGAATGACAAAAACTATATACCCCCGACATACTTCGTACGACGGGGGTATAATAAACACAGGAAGATATTATGTCACTAAAGGTCAAGGTCATTCCGTCCGTCCATCTTTTCAAACTTTTCAAACGTCTTCTCCTCTGATTGAAGCTGAATTTCATATGGAGTCTCAGTGGGATTTGGGAGCGAAAGATTGTACCCGGGGTCTAGGTCACATGACCAATATGGCCGCCATGCCCATATATGGTAAAACCCCTTCAGAAATCTTCATCTCCAGAACCAAAAGGCCTATGGGCCCATCATAGTTTGTACAAATAATGACCTTGTGTTGACCTTGACCTAATTTATGACATGGTCAATTTTGGTATGGGAAAATGCTGAAACACTGGATTTCTCAGAAACTGTTTAAGGTTTAATACTTGGTATACATGGTAAACTAAATGAACAGATGAAGGAATTATGTCACTTAAGGTCAAGGTCGTTCTGTCCATCCATCCATCATCAAGATTTTAAAACATCTTCTCTGAAACCACTGGGCTGATTAAAGCCAAATTTCATATGGAGTCTCAGTGGAATGGGGGTACGAAAATTTGTCCCGGGGTGTGGGTCACATGACCAAGATAGCCACAATGCCCATATATGGTAAACACCTTCCAAAATCTTCTTCTCCAGAATCAAAGGGTCTATGATCTTGAAACTTGGTATGTAGCATTTGGCATTCAGGGTCATCATAATTTATACAAATGATGACATTGCATTTACCTTGACCTAATTTATGACATGGTCAACTTTGGTACGTCAGGCTTTTATATGGGAAAATGCTTAAACAGTGGATTTTTCAGAGACCATTTACGTCTCTGGTACAATATTTGATATATTTTGTTGACTAACTCACCAGATGAAGATATTATGTCGCTAAAGATCAAGGTCATTCTCTGACCTTTGTACAAGGTCACTGAGATTCTCTCACCCATCAACATTTCAAACATCTGCTCAGTGGCCACTGGGGTCAATTGAAGCCATATTTCATATTGAGCTTCACCGGATTCAAGGATACAAAGTTTGTTCAGATGGTTTTGGTCACATGACCAAGATGGCCACCATGCCCATATATGGTAGAAACTCTTCAAAAGTCTTTTTCTCAAGAACTGAAAGATATATTGCCTTGAAACTTGGTATGTAGCATTGGGCACTCGGGCCCATCATAGTTGATACAAATGATTACTGTGTTTCATATGTAGCTTTATACTGGGTTAATATAAACGTATCCATACCAATTTTAGTGCGAGAGACGCTTTTATGTATTTTAAAACTTCTTCAGTGTCGCTAAAACCCAAAAGTTTGAAAGAAAAGAGATGATGGGCAGGTCTTGGCAAGCATCGAGCATCCCTCTCAGAGCCAAACATATTGTCGCATTCCGCCGGACACATTAACTGCAGACATCAGGTAAGAGACGCCTACGTATGAACTCGCGATCGCAGGCGTCCCCCATCGAGCCACCTCAGCCCCTGTGTCTCGAGATAAGCGACAGACAAGGGCATTTGATTCAAAGGAATCAAAGTTTGTTCAGATGGCCATGGTCACATGAAAAAGGTGGCCGCCACGCCCATATATGATAAAAACATTTCAGAAATCTTTTTCTCCAGAACCAAAGGCTCAGTGACCTTGTGGCTTGGTATATAGCATTGAGACTCAACATCAGTCCAAGGGGATGGCAGATCTGCCCCTGCCCTGGTGCTATAAACATGGATAAAAGCATTAAAATATATACCAGGACAAAGTGTCTGGTGAGCTACAGCACCATTGGTCCTCTGTTTTTTTATTTTATATTTTGTTTTGTTATGAGATCATCGAGCATGTATCTTGCCAGTAAGAATCTCTACAGGAGAAACAGTCAGCCGGAAGAAGCAGGCCTTTAGCTATATGGTATGTTTATGTGAGTGTGCCTGTGTTTGTGGTATAGTACATTTTTTTTATACTTACATTAGGTTTCTTTTCACATACCGGCAGAACAAAACAGTCTTTCTTTCTTGAGTGGTTTTACAGCGTTATTCCATTTTCTTCATTTTCCGTATTAGAATCAGATTTGTCGCTAATTTGATTCCAGCAGGTTCTTTGCTTGACGTCAGACAAAGGCCTTGACGTTAACAATTAAGGGGCCAGGGCGTAGGGACTGTGAGAGACAGAATATTGTTGAGGAAACCATGGTAAAGGGGCGTCAGTGGACCGAATAGTCTAGCGCATTTGCTTTGAGAGCACAGACCTCTCGCTGGTATGGGTTCGAGTCCAGTACATATATGTATTTGAGAAAGCAAAGCTCTACTTGTGGAGGGCCAGGTGGTTTTTCTCCGCGTGCGTAATTTGTGGCTCGAGTCCAGTACATATATGTATTTGAAAAAGCCAAGTTCTGCTTGTGGAGGGCCAGGTGGTTTTTCTCCGCGTGCGTCATTTTTTGCCTGTCAGTAGAGTTAGGTAAACGTTACTGTGGGATCGGCGTTTCGTGAAGCCTAACACAATAATATTGCGACACTTAAATTACCAAATGTTTGTCCCTGTCCATTTTAAAATAAAGTACTATCATACATAAGAAACAAGTTCAGTACAAATATATTAAGGAATCTCATAGACAACTGCTCTGAACAGCAGAATGTGCATCAGACTTCACGCCAGAAGAAGAATCGCGCCTACTGGCCCACAACAAGTACCCGTATGCTAGATGAATTTCCTTTTTATCCTCACCAAAAACGTTGGATTCTAATACTTTGTGTATAGATTTACCATTGCTTATTACAAAAGTTCTCTCTTTCTTCATTAACCTTTACAGGTACGTGGTCAGCAAACTCGTGACGTCAAGAAAACAACATCGCTCTTTCCCGCCGCTTATGACGTTACGTATTTGCTCGGTCAGCGGATATTTTTCAAGTAATTTCTTTTGCTCATATCGAGCCCATCTTTGTAACATTTTCTCCTTTTGCCATATGATTTGCCAATTTCAGCGGCATCGACTATTAACAAATCGTAATGTGACAAGGTTGGGCTCTATATGTACCATTTGGTCAAACATGCGAAAAGGTGCGAAAAATCGCAAAATTGTGTTACCCCACGCTACTTTATGACCCTAGGAAACGTTTGAGAAGGGCCATAGCGTCAAAATTCATATGGTTTATAAAGGTTCTATGTTTGACCAAATAAAAAGTAACATCAGCTCACTGATGTGACATATTTGAAATTTTACGATTTAACAGGGCCGATTTTAGGCCTTCGTGAACCTACTCCTTTAGTGCGACAGACACGCATTTCTGTATTTAACTTCTTTAGTATGTTTGAAACGAAACTGGTGATAGGCAGATTTCGGCAGGCAACGAGTAGGCCTCTCCGAGCCACACTTACTCACGCATTCCGCGGGACACAGTAGCTGCAGACATCAAGTATATATTTAAGTATGTTACAGTATTATGCGTGAAGCTTATAAAGGCTACGTAAGGCAAAATTATGAAAGCCATATATAAGCTTTTGTTGAAAGCAATGTACGGACGGGATGGACTTTTTCCTTCGGAGAGCTAACATAAATTATACAGTTTAATTAATTCTTCCTGGTCATCAATATTGCTGCCGGCCGAGTAATATTCATTATCGGAACAGTGTTGCGCGCCGGTGTACATGTACTTCGAAACGAGAAACTTAAATCAGAAGGGGAACTTCTGAAATTCAAATTCACTTCATTTGTAAATGAAATTACATGTCATCACTGACATGATAAAATAAACGACATTTATCTCTTCGGCTACCCAAGATGTATATAAATACCAATATTACTCCTTAAAATGACGTTATTACGTTGAAGCGTAAAAAAAGGTTTAATTTGCTTCAAAATATGTTTTGACCTGACCTGAATCCTCTAAAATTACAACACACGTGCATAACGTGGAATGATGCGCCTAGAGCTGTATTACAGAGCCTTCTACGGATGTTCTTTCCGAATTATGCACGTATCAGAACCATTCCTATTTTACTCTGAATTTAAATTGATTTCTTCGTTTTATTTATTTATTTTTGTGTTTGTGTGTGGGTTTTATCTTTTTCTACTATTTTTATATTCCTAGAGTAGGGACAGATAAAGCACGTGGAACAAAGAATGGCCCGTCTGCCTTGTTTTGTATGTGTCCGATCAGTTTTGATCAGCTTCCATAAAGCGAACTAACTTTCCACACACTATTTACAGCATATAATTATTTGCCTTCATGATATCTGTACCTGAAGTCTGTAGCTGCTCTGCATCGCGAATGACACCAGTAAGCGTGGCTTGGTGAGGGCCGTATGTTGCACGCAGATGCTCTTCATTCGTTATGATAGTGAGGATGATATTTCCTATCCCTAAGGAATTAATGAGTTCATCACTAGAAAATAGAATCCTGTTAAAACCAGTTCCAGAGGATGTGATAATGGTTTGTCGTAGACATATCAGAGCATGCATGACCTGCATCCGGTTTTTTTTGTATGGGGGATAATAAACATAATCTACCATTTGTGAAAAGAAACAGTTTTAAAATGACGTTTTATGAATATAAACTTTATTTTGGCTTCGTTTCCTTTTTAATTTAATCGCCGTTATTTGCGGATAGACGTGTTTTATTCAATAATAACGAATGACGAAAAGTGTATTTGCAAATTTCATGACCCGGTGGAGCAGCCGCAGATCAAGCGCATTCGAGTTTTCCAATCGTGTATTTAAAGGTCTAGTATGAAAGCCATAACCGCACCGCGCTTCTGATCTGCCGCGCCAGAAATCAGTCTTCTTCAACAACTGATGTATTTCTAACTAAAATTACAAAGAAACAAACAGTGCTTCCACTAGTGTAAGTCTGGGGGTCTGTGACGTCTAAAACTGAATGCCAGGAAGTCAGTGACTTCCAATTTTTATCATAACCTACCATTTATAAAGTGAATATTGACTTACATAATCAGTTAAATTTGTTGTAATAATGGTATTTCACCCATTAATGAAGGAGAAAGCAATATAAATATGGACATTCTGGAAGAAACCAAGTCTATCCTTCAGCATGACTTCCAAATGACAAACCCTGGAAGTCATATGACTTCCTGATTTTAATGGTTAGTGCTAGCACTGAACAAAATACAATGAGAACAAAAAAAAACTGCTTTTTCGAAGCTGAACAAAAAATCAGACATACCCCTTATCTTTTTGAATTTGTCATCATAAAATTCTGGTTCCGATAGGCCTTCATGTGAAAGTGATTTTAACCTGACATTGAGTTTTGAAACCAGTTCATTGCATCGGCGATAAAATTTTCTAGATAAGGAATTATTTCGATGCAGGCTTATCTTGATACTCATTCGCTCAATTGCACACACGCTCACTCACTCACAAACTCACGAATTCACTCCCTTAGCATTTGGGCCAAACGAAGTCAGGGAAAATCATGAAAATATGAGGCAGAAAAAGCTAAGAAATAGACTTTTAATAAGTGGTCCCCCGGTTACAGCTAGCTCCTGGTGAGGTTTCGGTATTTTTGCAGTTCAGTCATGCCATTAAATCTTACTGGTGGCAAATAAACTAGGATATCGAAGTTGTATGAAAATGAGTAAGGAAAACATCAGTTTTGGCCATGGTGCCGCATGGTTATATATCTATGCGCCAGTCATTTGTTTCCACAACCCCCACCTACAGATTAAAATGAAATTTTTACATTTCAGAGACCTGTGATGATTAGCTGATGGTAACAACCTTGCTCTTATTTCGACCCTATACTACAGCAAATCTCACAGGGTAAAGGACCCCAATCTTAAAACTCCGGCACTATGGAAACAATTAAAATATAATTGTCCTGCACCTGGGTCCGGCTATCCCAGCGCCATTGTATTATTGTAGGCCCGGAACGTCCCGTTACCATAGTCTAGCTGCAGTTGCAGTTGAGGGATTATTGGGTTGCCCTTTATATTAATTCATGTTTTGTCCACCATTTTGAAGGACTTCTTATTAAATCAACAACCCAACAAACTCTATTCGTTTATTGTGTTTCCGTTCATTCCTGGCGCAGCCCATCTTCATAGGTTGGGGCGAGGATGCAAATGACAGCAAGCCGAATTGACCCGGACGAGTTGAATGGCGGCTGAGTTGACCCAGGAGCCGTGAAGACACCAGGCTTACAGAAAGCAGGCCGAGTTGATCCGCTTCTTCCATGACATACTATCGCCAGACAATAGTTGTAATCGAACTCGACAAAGGCTGATCACGATAATCCTCACTTGGGAATTCATGTTTTGTCCTTGAACAAGACACATTTACTTTACAAAAGTACTGATAATACCCAGAAAGCGGTGGATCCGCCCTGACATGACTAAAAAGTTGTTCTCTAAAAAGGAATTTCATCTTCGACAATTATCTTTTTAAAGATGTTTCTTGTTGCATATGTCATTGCTTCGCATAAACAGACTCAATAAAAAGAATCTGCTTTTGTATTTGTATTCCTTGCTGCCAAAGACATTATGTAATAGATATACCATGGATATTTTCAAGTTTTATTGGTTGTTTATTTTAAATTTTTGCCATAGTCTGATGACCTATCACTGTCTAAGGTTACGAGGCGGTGTCTAGCTGACCTCACAGTGAACGGTCATCAAACTATGATCTAACTGACACTAAACACACAAAAGAGCACGAAAAATTTCCTGTTTTAACTTATACGTAATACCTATCAAATTTTGCATTATTTGTCTTCTTTGTCGTAGACATATCTGAGCATGCATGACCTGCATCCGGGTTTTTATTGTATGGGGGATAATAAACACAATCTACCATTTGTGAAAAGAAACAGTTTTAAAATGACGTTTTATGAATATAAACTTTATTTTGGCTTGGTTTCCTTTTTAATTTAATCGCCGTTATTTGCGGATAGACGTGTTTTATTCAATAATAACGAATGACGAAAAGTGTATTTGCAAATTTCATGACCCGTTTGAGCAGCCGTAAATCAGGCGCATTCGAGTTTTCCAATCGTGTATTTAAAGGTCTAGTATGAAAGCCATAACCGCACCGCGCTTCTGATCTGCCGCGCCAGAAATCAGTTTTCTTCAACAACTGATGTATTTCTAACTAAAATTACAAGGAAACAAACAGTGCTTCCACTAGTGGAAGTCTGGGGGCCTGTGACTTCTAAAACTGAATGCCAGGATGTCAGTGACTTCCAATTTTTATCATAACCTACCATTTATAAAGTGAATATTGACTTAAATAATGAGTTAAATTTGTTGTAATAATGGTATTTCACCCATTAATGAAGGAGAAAGCAATATAAATATGGACATTCTGGAAGAAACCAAGTCTATCCTTCAGCATGACTTCCAAATGACATACATTGGAAGTCATATGACTTCCTGATTTTAATGGTTAGTGCTAGCACTGAACAAAATACAATGAGAACAAAAAAAAACTACTTTTCGAAGCTGAACAAAAAATCAGACATACCCCTTATCTTTTTGAATTTGTATACTAAGTCATCATAAAATTCTGGTTCCGATAGGCCTTCATGTGAAAGTGATTTTAACCTGACATTGAGTTTTGAAACCAATTCATTGCATCGGCGATATAATTTTCTAGATAAGGAATTATTTCGATACAGGCTTATCTTGATACTCATTCGCTCAATTGCACACACGCTCACTCACTCACAAACTCACGAATTCACTCCCTTAGCAATTGGGCCAAACGAAGTCAGGGAAAATCTTGAAAATATGAGGCAGAAAAAGCTAAGAAATAGACTTTTAATAAGTGTTCCCCCGGTTACAGCTAGCTCCTGGTGAGGTATCGGTATTTTTGCAGTTCAGTCATGCCATTAAATCTTACTTGTGGCAAATAAACTAGGATATCGAAGTTGTATGAAAATGAGTGAGGAAAACATCAGTTTGGGCCATGGTGCCGCATGGTTATATATCTATGCGCCAGTTATTTGTATCCACACACCCCACCTACAGAAATGGAATTTTTACATTTCAGAGACCTGTGATGATTAGCTGATGGTAACAACCTTGCTCTTATTTCGACCATATACTACAGAAAATCTCACAGGGTAAAGGACCCCAATCTTAAAACTCCGGCACTATGGAAACAATTAAATATATTTGCCCTGCACCTTGGTCCGGCTATCCCAGCGCCATTGTATTATTGTAGGCCCGGAACGTCCCGTTACCATAGTCTAGCTGCAGTTGCAGTTATCCGTTGAGGGATTATTGGGTTGCCCTTTATATTAATTCATGTTTTGTCCACCATTTTGAAGGACTTCTTATTAAATCAACAACCAACAAACTCTATTCGTTTAATGTGTTTCCGTTCATTCCTGGCGCAGCCCATCTTCGTAGGTTAGGGCGAGGATGCAAATGACAGCAGACCGAATTGACCCGGACGAGTTGAATGGAGGCCGAGTTGACCCAGGAGCCGTGAAGACCCCAGGCTTACAGAAAGCAGGCCGAGTTGACCCGCTTCTTCTATGACATACTATCGTCAGACAATAGTTGTAATCGAACTCGACTAAGGCTGATCACGATAATCAGTCGGGAATTCATGTTTTGTCCTTGAACAAGACACATTTACTTTACAAAAGTACTGAAAATACCCAGGAAGCGGTGGATCCGTCCTGACATGACTAAAAAGTTGTTCTTTAAAAACGAATTTCATCTTCGACAATTATCTTTTTTAAAGATGTTTCTTGTTTATCTATATTTTTCTCATGTTTTCTTATTCGGCTTTAGCCGTATAACGTTAGTATTGACCTACATTTTAAGTATTTCATTGGCCAATATAAATACACCCGGGATTTTGATGTAAGTACCTTTCTGTCTCTTTCTCTTTCTACTTTCAGTCTCATTTGACTGTTGGCCTATAAACCGTGTCGTGATGAAGCTAGATATTTCGGTCCAAATCGCTTTTTGCCAAAGAACACTTCGCCGGTTATGACGCTCATGTAAAAAATAACTTGACACAGAAATCGAAGACGCAATTAAGTAATTGCTGCTGGCTTAGTTGTTAATGTTGTGTTGGAATTGCGACACTTTTAAGGTTACATGTGGGGCGGTCAGCCATACAATCCTCATCGTTATGTGAAACACAGACACACACAATCAAAATTCAACAGCATTTACGAAATCGAAACACCAACACCAACAACAAATGTGCATGTCAACATGCGCATCCATACAATCTGATCAGCACATTCGATATCTTACATGTACCTGACTCATGCATATTACAATACACACTTCTATTTGATCTAAGCCGATTATCTGTTTTAGCTCACCTGAGCACAAAATGCTCAGGGTGAGCTTTTGGGATACCCTGATGTCCGTCGTCCGTCGTACGTCCGGACGTCAGGACGGACGTCCGAACGGACGTCAGTCAACTTTTGCTTGTGTACACTCTAGCAGGCACAGTTTTTATCCAATCTTTATGAACTTTGTCAGAATGTTAGTCTTTATAAAACCTAGGCCAAGTTCGAAACTGGGTCATGTCGGGTCAAAAACTAGGTCACTAGGTCAGATATTAGAAAAACCTTGTGTACTCTCTAGAGGTCACGATCACAGTTTTGATTCAAACTTCTTGAATCTTTGTCAGAATGTTTATCCTTACAATATCTAGGACAAGTTTGAAACTGGATCATGTCGGGTCAAAAACCAGGTCACTAGGCCAAACCTTAGAAAAAACCTAGTGTACACTCTAGAGAACACAGTGTTGATCCAATCTTTTTGAAACTATGTCAGAATGTTTATTGTCACAGTATATAGGCCAGGTTTGAAAGTGGGTTATGTCGGATTAAAAACTAGGTCACTGGGTCAAATATAAGAACGACCTTGTGTACGCTCTAGAGGGCACAGTTTTGATCCAATCTTCATGATGCTTTGTCAGAATGTTTATCCTCACAATATCCAGGCCAAGATTGAAACTGGGTCATGTCACATCAACAACTAGGTCACTAGGTCAAATCTTAGAGACTTTTGTGTACACCCTAGAGGGCACAGTTTTAATCCAATCTTCATGAAACTCTGTCAAAATGTTTATCTCTGTGAAATCTAGATAAAGTTTGAAACTGAATTATGTTGGGTCAAAAATAAGGTCACAGGGTCAAATATAAGAACAACCTTGTGTACGCTCTACAGGGCACAGTTTTGATCCAATGTTTATGAAACTATGTCAGAAGATATATTCTTACAATATCCAGGACAATTTGAAACTGGGTCATGTCGGGTCAAAAACTAGGTCACTAGGTCAAGTATTAGAAAAACCTTGTGTACGCTCTGGAGGGCACAGGTTTGATCCAAACTTAATAAAGCTTCGTCAGAATGTTTATCCTCCGAATATCTATGCCAAATATAAAACTGGGTTATGTTGGATCAAAAACCAGGTCACTAGGTCAAATCTTAGAGAAAAAAAACTTGTGTACGCTCTAGAGGTACAGTTTTGATCCAATCTTCATGAAACTTTGCCAGAATGGTTATCGTCACAATATCTAGGCCTGGTTTGAAAGGAGGTGATATCGGGTCAAAAAATAGGTCACTAGGTAAAATATAAGAACGACCTTGTGTACGCTCTAGAGGGCACAGTTTTGATCCAATCTTTATGAAACTTTGTCAGAATGTTTATCCTCACAATATCCAGGCCAAGTTTGAAACTGGTTTATGTCACGTCAAAAACTTGGCCACGAGATCAAATCTTAGAAAAACTTTGTGTACACCCTAGAGGGCACAGTTTTGATCCAATCTTCATGAAACTTTGTCAGAATGTTAATATCAATCAAATCTAGGTTAAGTATGAAACTGGGTCATGTCAGTCAAAAAAATAGGTCACAAAGTCAAATCTTAATAAAGATATGCTGCAAGAATCAGAACTAACATTGCAATAATGCCAGCCACAAACTCCTTGGAAAACATTAATTTCACCACAGTGAGATAATGATGCTACCATTCTATCATTTGTGTTCACCTAGTTCAGTCTAGTTCAAATCCATCAAAGGAATTCAACATGAACGGGTACTTTTCGGGGAAGCGATTCTGCCATTTTTAGCTCACCTGAGCCTTACAGTACTAGTGTTAGCTGCCTCTGTCATCCATCCATAAACATTTTCAAACATCTCTGAAACCACTGGGCAGACTGAACTCAAATTTCATATGGAGCCTGCATGGGTCAAAGGATTGAAAGTTCATCAAATGATCTGGGTCACATGATCAAGGTGGCCGCCTTTTCCATATATCGTAAAAACTCTTATAAATCCTCACCAGAGCCAGTGGACTGATTAATGCTCAGGTGAGCGATTCAGGGTCACAATGGCCCTCTTGTTTAAAGATATTTCTTGTTTTTATTTTAATGCTTTTGTTGTTATTTATGCTTTTTTTGGTTTCACCCTGGTTATGAATATTTCAATGAAAGGGGCAGCTGCATGATGACATCTAGAGTCTAGTCATCTTTAGGTTAGATTTCATTGCAGGGGCGTTCTACTTATTTGTATATTTGGCCAAGGGCCGACTGTGCTTGTAGTAGGAGCGGGTGTCGGTTGTTTGTATTTTTTTCTTTCTCCTATCCACTGGGTTGCTTAGTCCCGGTAGGCGATGATTGTTTCTGACAATCGTCAACGATTTTTTCTGATAATTAGTGTCTCGTAAGTATGACGAAGCAAAAGGGTAAGTGATCAAACTTATTTTCAGTATTTTCTCCCGATCTTTCACAAACACGATGTTTTCTGAAGCATTTTATAAGCGCATTTAGTCGTTTGTCACATTTTATTGTGAAATAGCCTCTGCAATTCAAGGACGAAAATTACAGCAAATGTCAAGGATTTGTTCCTTCAACGAATTTAGTGTCCCGGATCTTTTTCTACAGTGTCCCGGATTTTTTCCTACCACATATATTGCATTTCAGAGACCGAAACTAGGATTATAGAATCAGCAATTAGATTGTTTTAGTATGTGATTTAGTTTTATATCGCCGAATGAACATCAGAAGCATTAATGACATGTATGTCATGGTATTTATTAAGGAAAACTATCACTATAGGTATTCATGGGTGACAAAAGTCATTACACGAAAGAAAGAGAGGATTTTCTTTATCTTTTATGCTTAATAATTACAGTGCCTTATGCTTTATAATTAGTAATCAGATTTTTCCAAGTCGATATTGCTGGCGTCAGAAAATTAAGCTTTCTCCTTGCTATTTCGCTTCATTGTGGTGTTGCTAAGCGTTAATGGATAGATGGCTCTTTGTTTTAAAGTATTACAATGCGATAAAGACGACGGTAGAGGGATTATGACAGGCTGTGTGCAATGTAATCCTGTTTATGGCTGTAAAGATTCCTGCCTTTAGCGGGTATTGAACCCGGGACTGCTAGTTCAGCAGACGAGCGCTTAACCTACTGAGATACCTGGGCGGCTGTTGCTCATCGTGCTTGTAAATGTAAACTTATTTATTTCACATCGATTGCATTGAAAGCTCACGCGAACTTATTCAAATACTCTCAACGGCACGGATGTTGGCGCGTTTGTGGTCCTATACTGGTGGAGGAAACCGGAGTACCCGGAGAAAACCACCGACCTCGGACGGGCGACCACTACCCTCCCACAGCGTGTTGAGTGGTATTATACCGGATGTATACGCTGTTTGCCCCAAGAGGATGGTGTGGTAGTGTCAAACAAAAACAAGTCGCTGAAAAAAAGAATGCCACTGTTATTTGCTTTCGACTAAGGTCCTCCACATGAAGGGCGTTCGCACAATAAATGATATGAGCGTTAACGCCACCGCAGCACGTAAAGTCCGTAGCATACTTTCTGGAAACTTTCTATTTTTTAAGAATTTTAGAAGTAAATCTAAGACAAGCATTTACAGAAGGTTCCGTTTCATAAACAATGAAATCCAAAAATCGTTTTTTGAACTGTTCAAAAAGTTAAAATATCAATTTTGTTCTTAATGAGAAATTTTAAGAATTTCATTAGTAAGCACAAAAGACAGTCTTTTTCGTCACTTAGCAGATTGTGGCCAAAATATCCCTTAATTTTTTTGAGATTGTTTCCATTCTCTGATCCAGAATAAATGAAACAGGTAGAACCGGGCAAGTCTGTAGTGCTCAGTGACTATTTAAACTAAAGAGTGCAAGTTATGCCATAAAAGTTTGTAGTGGCTGCCCTATTAGGAATTTATGACTTATTTCACTTTTAAATACGGTCATGCCCATACTGGTGAGTCAGTTTTACTTGTCATAAACAGTCGCAATTAAAACGAGTCTGCTCATTATTTTCATTTGGTGTATTCCTTGCTTTCAAAAGATCTGACTGTCTTTATTTTTTCTGTTCAAGAGTTGCAGTATATTAAGCTAAACTATATAGGCCTTCGTAAGAAGCACCGACTTGACCTGTGCACTATTTTCTGAAATATGAAGACTCACCTTAAATACGGTCAGTAGTGAGGAACAGGTAGCTGATGTACACAAAGTATAGTACAAAAGGGAAGATTGATGCTTGCACGTTCGCACAATTTTGGAGAAACAATCTTAATTTACAACGCTGCCTAAGCGAGAAAAATACACTGGCAGTGGCGGGACACGAATCTCCAACTCTCTCTGTACTACCAATACTGCTCTTAACCCCGAAATGGGACGACCATGTGGCCATGTAGTTCAGTTGATAGTGTTAGTAGAGCAGTCTTGCACGTATTTGGAAGGCCATTATTTCTTTTTATATATTGAATATTGTTTTAATCCTACTGTAGATTACTCAGCTCATGTTTGATTTTATTGTTTTATATATGAAGCAATGGAAGGGTCTGCATATAATAGAAAGGCTGGTCTTTTGATGATAACAAATAGTTTGTCTTCAAATAATGTACCAAAACAAAAGTAAAAACATTTTTAATTTTGCTATTAAATCTACGCGCAATCAAGTATCAACCCTACAACACGTTTTGTAGTTAGCATTGTAGGAAAAAATCAGGCGCTTAAAATCTGTTGTAGGAGCAAATCAGGGACTTGTAGGAAAAAATCCGGGACCTATTAAAATCAAAATGAGCTAACAGACCCATTTATATTCCCATAGAGTGTCGAAAACTAATATGATGTGTTTCCCAACAATGATCTATGAATAAAAATAACTTTTTCCTATGGTAAACTTCCACTATATAGACAAAGCGGATTGTTCATCAAGATGTACCCTAACTGGAAATTTCGGGGTTAAATTAATCTGCTGACAACGTTAAACACTCGTATTTTATCTATTCTGCCTGCGACCTACCAAGAGTACGCGTAATATTTTAAATAAATGGTTAAACGAACAAAATTCATCATTTTGTCGCCTCAGCTTTCTGTTATGACGTCACGGAGAAAACATCATTGACAGTTTGGAAAAAATCCGGGACCACTGTCATAAAAAATCGTTGACGATTGTCAGAAAAAATCACCGCCTACCGGGACTAAGCAACCACCTCGTGCTATCATATCTCAGTTCTTTCTCCCTCTTTCTGGGAGACGGCTCAGTATAGACTGAAATACTGTCTCAAAGATCCGTTGGGCCCCAAACAACCAACCAACCAACTTAGTATAATCAAGCTATCATGGTAGGTCAGTCTGACCAGTACAAATGTACCTGTCAACTCCAAGCTCCAAGCACCACCTTATTTGCATAGCACGTCAAATCGAAGTGTATCATGGAAACTGATTGGATTGTGACTGAAATATATACTCAATAATTACCACAAAGAATTAAATGTTTATACTGTATAAGGCCTAAAAAATAGCCGTGTTTCCACTGACCCGATCGACCCTGCTTCAGGTCCCCCGACTCTGCTATTTTTATCAATAAAAGAACAAAATAAAAATTAAAACACCGACTTTACCCTTTTCAATTTCCGACCCTACCCAGTTTCGTCTTTGCATTTTTGAATAGCAATTTCGTTTTTTCACTACCTTTTTGTAGTTTTTGACATTTAGTACCAAATACAGATTTGACTTTTTGAGCATCTAGGATGAATTATCATATGCAGTGCAAGTCTCAAAAATACAATTTAATCAACAAAATACATGAACAGAACCCCCCCCCCCCCCCCCCCCCCCAAAAAAAAAAAAAAAAAAAAAAAAATATATATATATATATAAAATATATAAAATAAAATAAAAATACCGGCCCGACCCTTTTTTTGCGGGAGCAAAGAATGAAATAATAAACAAGTTTTTCCTACCTACCGACCAGATTTTTTTTTAGCATGTTAGTATAAACACAACTATTTTTTAGGCCTAAATACACATTGGCGTCGACTTGCATATGCTTGCTAGAAATTGTTAATTCTTGAGCTGCAAATAAGGATGGGACATAATTATTACTTTTGTTTGGATAAATTCTATCGGGACTGTAATGATATATCTTTTGGCACTTTTTGATTCATCTCATTGAGATGGTTTTGATGAGGACAATAACGAATGCTTCCATGAAGAAATAAAAAACATTTGCCGTGTTCCAGTTAAGAAGCTGTAGCAGGGATAATTAAGGAATAATTATTTCTCCATAACCCCCACTAAGACGGCTCAAATAAGGGATGATAACATGGTTTCATTGAGAAACAAGAAAAATCATACCCGATTATCATATTTCCAGCTTATCTGGGACTCCGCATTTGGAAATATTCATTAAAACAATCTTATTTGGAGGTCTGGTTTATAAGATAACATCTACCATCAAATATGGACTGTCTTGATTTAAGCCCAAAACATTATTCTTTTTCATTATGTGTCTATAGTCACGTTGAGCTCTGCACGTGTGAATTTACCGGTAGAAAACAATGGAAGTTCCAGCTAAGAGGAGTAATAGTGGGATCTTTTCAACGTATCTTTATATACATTTGAAACAGAAAATGAAGTACGGCATTTGTCATAATTTAGGAAATTTTCTGTTAAACCCGCATGACCCTCATCTAAACCATGAAGGATGATTACCTATGTTTTTCAGGAAAAAATGTCCCTCGCTTATTCCCCTTACCTGGAGCTTCCACTGTTTTCTCCCTGTAAATTCATAAATGCAGAGGTCCAGGTGGCTATAAATATACCATAGGCTAGTTTTTAAAAATGAAAATTATACCAGTGTTTAGCGAAGGTATAATTTTTGGTTATTGTAAAATAGCACAGTTTCCTTTGCAGAAAGCCAATACATTGGAAAAAGAGACACAGTTTCCTTTACTTAAAGCCAAAACAAAGTCTATAGGGTTACTAGATATAGAGTTTATTAATCGTCCCATTTAAGATGGTGGATTTCTAAACCGAGGGGGGGGGGGGGGTTAAAAATCCAATGAAGAAACGAGTTCAAAGGACGAACTTCTGTATCGGATCCTTTAACCTCCCGAGGTTTATGAATCCCAAGTCTTAAATAGGCGATTCAATAATATGTATATTACATTCATATGTCTTGCATTTAAAAATATTTCTGTCTGTTTTTTATGTTTTCAAGGGTCCTTCCGAAAGCCTTACAGAATAAAGAGAAATAATACATGAAATTGAATTGTTTTTATGCCATTTTGTTTTTGACAGTGCAAAGGTTTGTTATAATAAGACTTATTTACTGAACTATGGAACTTGCATTATGCCATTACAATATGTGGCTGTGTACTGCCACCGGTCCCGACGATCCAAGGCTCGAAAAGGTCTGCTATGAGCTGAACCAAACGTTTCTTAATGCACATTGCGGAGCATTTGAGGAAAAGCAATGCAATCCTACATGAAATCGACAAATTCGTAAAATCATACATGTCCTCACGCCAGAAATACACAACAGAGTGTGTTATAGATCTGCATTTTGTAATTCAGCGTCTGTTGTTTCCTCAAGATCATAAAAGGTGTTTTAAATTTTAAGATGCAACTGCATCGGTAAGAAAACTTTTTGCTTCATTTCAGGCAGATATATATGTCACACTGTTCCTTTCCTCTCAGTAAAGAAGAAACATTGGAACTAAACTTTCGATGCTCTCCTACATTATGCAAATTGATCTTCACGGCGGAAGTTCAGGAATTTATTTCCGCCCAAAAAAAATGCAGGCGTCTCGTTTCTCCATAGAAAGAAAAACGCCGACCGGATATTCAGTGACACAAAAATTTCGAAGCCTTAGTGGTACGGACAGAATAGAATACAACAGAAATACGCCTTATATCCACTCCTTAGTTTGTTGCTATTAGTAGATCCTGTTTGGAAGGGGATACGACTTGAGGGAAACAAACTGAAAAAAGTCTAAAAAGCTGTCACCCTTTATAAACATTGCTCACTATGACAAACAATATAAAAACAAAAGTATGCTAAATATTCCACTTACTTCCGAATAGGGTATTGGTCAGAGTCTATAACAGCCTATACATGTTCTAATGCCTCTGGCAGTATTTCTTCAGTTTCATAGAACTAACAAATAAGTCACGCTTAAAAAAATGGGAAAAAAGCTTTTTCTGAAGTGACTTGAGTTTGGTTGCTGGGTTCCATAGTATAAAATCCTGTCATTACCCAGTTCCGAATCGTCGAACCCAGTTCAGACTTGTGTGGCCTGACTTGAAATTGGAATCCGCATGCTTGATAAATATAAACATGTCACTAATTGGTCTAATTGGTCATGAATACATGCCACAAGATCTTTTTTTGGATAAAATTTAAAATTCAATCTAGCTTTATTTATCTATTTTACATCGAACGATGTGATGTTTAGACCAGTCAATTTACTCATAATATCCTGAAACGACAAAAAGAAATGGATGATAACATGATGGCTAAAATTGAGTTTAAGGTCCTTGTCGAAACAATGGGTAAGATGAATTCGCGTGAGTATTGAAACAAGGTAAAATATTACACTTTCAGCGGAAGCTACTCTGTCATTTCCAATTTGCCTCCATTCTTAGTGGGGGTAAAACTCTTAGTTGGGGTGAACTCTTAAAAAAAAGAAGGAAATCGCTTCTTTGGGAGCAAACTCTTTCCTGTAAGATTAAACAAATTATCTTTCCCTTTAGGAGTAGACCCCTAGAGGAACACATTCCTTCTTAAAGAGTTGTTTCCCATTTTGATGGGCTTCCTCCACAGGGAAGCAAATAAGAAGTCAGAAATTTATCTCCATTTGGCAAATTGTCGAACAAACATAGAGATGCACCAGTCACCTTAAACCAGGGTTTCCACATAGTGTCTTTGGTTGGATCTGGGATTGAATTGTGTCAATTCCCGAGAATTTTCCTATTAACTTTTGTTGCGTCTTGGTGTTGGTTTAATCTTTGACTGATGTTATACAGCAACGTGAAAGCAAGTCACTAATTGTTTGTTGGGCATATCTTAAGTAGTCAAAGTACCAAAATTCTAAGTCCGAACTCATATGATACATATAAACATCGACATATCCGTAGTATGTAAGATGTAGGCATTTTTTGAGCTTACACAATTTACTGAATTAAGTGTCTTTATGGCCTACATTCCTGAATTTCAGTGCAGTTTTTGTGCAGCGCTCTTTTGCGTGTTTATTGTTTCTAGTGCTGCCAGATTTCTCCCGACCTTTTTGCTAACCATGCAAGAATACATGCTATATAAGTGTGTTTTTATATCTCAGAATAACCTACTTTTTTGTTTGCGGATCAAAATTAACATGTTTTGATTTCTGCAAGTCATAGAGCCACCAAACTTTAATTGTGCATATACTAGGTCAAAGAGCCATCAGACGTTATTCGGACATAATTTTGAACCATGCAGATACCATGCCGTACCTACTTTTATAATAAAGGTGTGTTTTTTGCTGTAATCATCAAACCACCCACGGGTGTGACATACCAGCAACGGCCATCTCGTATAGTCGGGTCTTATTTTCAAGGAGGTCATGCCTGTTCGGGTTGCTTTTTTTGGGAACTATCAGTGCGGAAAATGAATTGGTAGGGGAGGAAGGACTTTTATTTTTTTTTTCTGAACAATCTTTCTAGTTTCTAAATGTTGCAGTTATTCCAGTTGTCAGCATTACATCTCACCTTAGACACTCATAGGAAGAAGTGAGAAACATGAAATAAAGAATGAAAATTCGAAACCCTGCGTTTTAGATGAATGACACATTTCTGAATCTATCAACAAGGGTCAGTAGAGCAGTTATACTACTTAAGAATTGAAATTTGTTTTTTCAGCATTCATCGTGTGATGAAGCCAGCTACAATTCCATGAAGCGCGAAACGCCTCTTGTAGAATTTTAGCGAAAAAGCTGAAAAGTCAAACTTTTATTCTAATATTTACACTTTATTTTTAGCCATTTTCTGTGTTCTTTTCCTGGTTATTTAATGTAGAATATGAAACATATGCGTCGAATAAAAGATAGTAACGACGTATTCGGCCATCACGTTAAACAGCCGTCGTCATATCGTGGCATCTATCGAACGTTACGTCGACCAATCAAGACGTTTGTTTACCTTAGACGTCGCTTGACGACAACATCACCTGATCAACTGGCGTTCATCGGTGTATGAAGCCAGTTGCTCTCAAAGGTTTACTTATGGGAAGTCAGTAGCAAGTGTAAATATTTGGGGTTTAAATCAATTTTATGCCTGCAACCTAACAATACGTTTTGATGTGGCTTCTACAACAAGTAGGTGTTCGTTTTCTTTAGAGCACTCCTTAGAAATTCGCGTACTTCACATTTAAATACATTAAAAGTCATCAAGACGAACTATGACGAAACACGCCAATACTATACCAGTCTACAATATTCACTTCCGTGGTAAGTACGTTTAGTCCGGGCAAACTGTGTATTGGGTGATAGTACACGTACCTTCAGTAATCAAATTCACAGAATTATGACCTATTCTTTTTTTTTATATATTTTTGCTGTGAATTGTCCTATTTGTCAGATCAGATTTTAGTTTAAAATATTGATAACCAGTGACTTATGGTGTATACAAAAATATGCTGAAAATACAAACAATATACTGTACATTCCCAAAACTTAGCAGATGCCTTCTTTATGTTGTTTTGCTCAATTTAGAATCCCAAAATGCCTGAATTATTCATGTTAAACAGGGTTTATATAACTAAAGATAAAACTGCCGTTTTGTTGCGTAAAACTTTTAGAAAGGTAAATAACGTAAAATAAATGTCAAGGACTCTTAAAAATCCCAAAGACCCTGCCCAGGATCGAACCGGCGCCCCTCGATCTAAAGGCGACCACTCTACCACGTCGCTGTAAAAGCCGGCTTCTACAGCAAAGCAATACAAGCGTATAGTATACTTAACATATACCCTGTGACATAAGATAATAAAAAATCGCTATTGTGTTTAGGAATGAAAATACTTCATTGCATTGAGAAGAGCTACCTATCAATTATTTGTTTCAGCTCTTTCACAAATTATCAGATTGAGCAGTTTTAATAGAGGTATCCTGTGTCCAAATCTGAGACAATTATGAGGAAATGTTTTTCAAGTTTGAATATTTCTATCGTTTTTACCTATGTCATCTACTTTTTCTATATTATGACTGCTATCAAGCCCAATTGTCGATAGAAACACGTGGAAAAACAGGAGTTTGCATTGTTTGCTCATGAAATAAGCTTAAGTTTTGGTGACACCCGCTGTTAGTCGGGACTTGTAAAATAGGATCCTTGTAGTTTATCCTTTTTAATGCTAGTGTTAATATGCATAATTTCATGGATTTTAAAGCAGCGTTTTTGATAGAAGATTACCCATCTGATAACGAAACGCTTAAACTACTTCCCAAAGAAGCTGCTTTGAAAGCTTCATAACGACGCAAAGCCTGAGAAGGTGAATGTATACATTGGCCATAGCTTTATTTCTTCTCCCTTTTACGTATGGACCCACTCTTAAAGAAAATACTTTGCTCCCATGTGAGAAAATACTTTTCCTTGAGAGTAGACCCCATTTAGGTAATGTATGGTCATCAAAGAAAGAAACAAGAACACACAAATGTTGCATCCCTTGTTAAGTAATAACACAAAAAAAACATGGCAATATATCAATACACATGAAAAAGTAAAGGAAGGTAGATGTTAAATTACAACAACAACAACAAAATTAATGCAATATTAGAATAGTTATTAATACTGTTATCTCTATTTTAAGTAATAGAACCGTAAAATAAACTATGCGATCTGAAAATAATATATTGTAAACAGAGAATTTGATTCGGTTGCAGAAATCTGCAGATTTACATTATGGTAAGTATCGTAAGCACATGGCTTTACAGAAATGCTGCTCATTTAACTCTTAAACTGCCACATACATATATAGGAAATATATCATACTGTTACCGAAAAGAAAAAAAACAATGAGAATGAACCTTCGGGGCTTCCCTAAATTATGCAAGTTGAACTCCTTTTGTTGTAAATATACCTGTCGGAACTATGTAGAATGAATGTTCATAATGCATTATAGGTATGAATTTCCTATATTAGAATTCTATCGATATGTAAACGCGGGCGAATCACTCGCAAACTGAATAAAGCCCGAAATCACGCGGACGAATCACTCACATATGCATAAAGCCCTGAGGGCTTTATAGGTTTGCGAGGAATTCGTCGGCGTTTACCCAACAAATTCCCAAAGCTGGATTTCATCTATTATAATTCCAACTTTGTCCAACCTTCAGTTTCTCTTTAACTGAACTGACAAAATTAGAGAGACCTATAAGCATTTCAAGCCTTATATCATTTGAAATTACGAATAATATTTGAAATTACAAACGGCTTAGTATTTCATTCCAGTTTTAACCCATCTCTATGCCAAAAAAGTCGAGAACACTCAAAAATCAGTCAGTGACTAGTACAAAAGCACTGTCTAGGGCGCATTTTGAAAATAACTAGCAGATTTTCATAAAAAACGGCATACACACACATGCTTTAGTCATTTCAAGATATAATTTATTCTTCAAACTGAGTGTAATTTACACCATGCCTTGTGGAAAAGAATTTAAAAAAAAAAAAAAATATTAAAAAAAAAAAAAAAAAAAAAAAAAAAAAAAAAACACTTGATGGGAAGGTATGGTCGCGATGGATGCAACGTCAGCAGAATTTATCGATTTATAAACGGCGCTCTGCAGATGCTGACAGCCAATCATTTGGTCGAAACAAGTTCCGAAGAGAGGCTGGGCTTTATAAAACGACGCAAAGCCTGATAAGGTGAATGTGTACATTAGCCATAGCTTTATTTCTTCTCCCTGTTACGTATGGACCCACTCTTAAAGAAAATACTTTGCTCCCATGTGAGCAAATACTTTTCCTTCAGAGTAGACCCCATTTAGGTAATGTATGGTCATCAAAGAAAGAAACAAAAACACACAAATGTTGCATCCCTTGTTAAGTAATTACACAAAAAACATGGCAATATATCAATACACATGAAAAAGTAAAGGAAGGTAGATGTTAAATTACAACAACAACAACAAAATTAATGCAATATTAGAATAGTTATTAATACTGTTATCTCTATTTTAAGTAATAGAACCGTAAAACAAACTATGCGATCTGAAAATAATATATTGTAAACAGAGAATTTGATTCGGTTGCAGAAATCTGCAGGTTTACATTATGGTATGTATCATAAGCACATGGCTTGACAGAAATGCCGCTCATTTAACTCTTAAACTGCCACATACATGTATATGAAATATATCATACTGTTACCGAAAAGAAGAAACAATGAGAATGAACCTTCGGGGCTTCCCTAAATTATGCAAGTTGAACTCCTTTTGTTGTAAATATACCTGTCGGAACTATGTAGAATGAATGTTTATAATGCATTATAGGTATGAATTTCCTATTTTAGAATTTTATCGATATGTAAAAGCGGGCAATAACTCACAAACTGAATAAAGCCCGAAATCACGCGGACGAATCACTCACATATGCATAAAGCCCTGAGGGCTTTATAAGTTTGCGAGGAATTCGTCGGCGTTTACCCAACGATAAAATTCCCAAAGATGGATTTCATCTATTATAATTCCAACTTGGTCCATCCTTAAGTTTCTCTTTTACTGAATTGACAAAATTAGAGAGACCTATAAGCATTTCAAGCCTTATATCATTTGAAATTACGAATAATATTTGAAATTACAAACGGCTTAGTATTTCGTTTCCAGTTTTAACCCATTTCTATGCCAAAAAAGTCGAGAACACTCAAAAAATCAGTCAGTAACTCATACAAAAGCACTCTCTAGGGCGCATTTTGAAAATAACTAGCAGATTTTCATAAAAAAAACGGCATACACACGCGTGCTTAAGTCATTTCAAGATATAATTTATTCTTCAAACTGAGTGTAATTTACACCATGCCTTGTGGAAAAGAATTAAAAAAAAAACAATATTTAAAAAAAACACACTTGATGGGTAGGTATGGTCGCGATGGATGCAACGTCAGCAGAATTTATCGATTTATAAACGGCTCTCTGCAGATGCTGACAGCCATTCATTTGGTCGAAACAAGTTCCAAAGAGAGGCTGGGCTTTATAAATCTATTAGCTGATTATAGAACACGTCGTGATAGTTTTAATATAATCAACCCACTTTTAGGGGAAGCCACTCTGCCAATTTATCTCTTGTCTCCTTTCTTAAAGGGATCAACTCTTGAACAAAGGAATTTACTTCTGAACGAGCAATGTTTTCCCTTTAGAGTAGACCCCATTTTGAGTGGGCTACCTCCTCCAATAAACAGGAATGTACAAATATTGTTACTCTTGAATGATAATAAAAAAACAGAAACATGCCGAGCATATACTGACTGACATTAAACATCGAAAAAATACATGATGAAAACCTGAAATTTTAGAAGTAAGCAACACACACGGACAAAAATAATAAAGATTAAAACTTCGGGTTTACTGACTGTTCATGAGCACACGTAAACAAATAGCATACTTTTCTTCATCCGGTACTAGTTTGAAGTGCTTCTATTTAATGCATGTCACATTATTGCAATGAAATTTATAATTTAGTTTATATTGTGACAATGCCATGTAGAACAATGCAACAATGAAGAAAATAATGCTATAGTTTGCGACGATAGTGTTGGAAAAGGTTCTGCTTTACAATGGGAGTAAAACAAAACTTTCACTTTCAACAGTTTGTTTATTATTCATTGCGCTAGTGCATATCGTCTTTTGAATATTGTAATTAGGTGTAAAGAAGGTTATGTTGCTTGTATGAATTTTATTATGCAAGTGTATAATGTTGTATTATGCCGGTATATGTGACATTATGCTAGGCCGCTCTCATATTTCGTGGTCCGCAAAACTAAACTCTCACTAAAACATAATTGAGCCACGACACGAGAAAACCAACAAAGAGGTTGTGCGCCCATCGCAGACTCAGATTAGCCTGACATCCACCCAGTCTTATCAGAGTCTTCACTGTCCGCATCGAGGTAGCTTACACCCTTAGCTATCATTTTCGCGCTTAGAAAAGACTTTGATCAGACTGGGCGGATGCACAAGCTGATCTGAGTCTGAGCTTTACGCACAACCACTTTGTTGGCTCTCAAGTGTCGAGGTTTAATATTGCGACACTCGTTAGAACTGCCTCATTGAGGCGGTTATAATATGGTGTCACAGTACATGGGTTCATAGGTACAAACAGAAATTACTTGCTGATTACTGATTACTTTTTGACTTCCATTCTCACACCGGGTAGGCGGCAATCGAAAACGCTCTAAACAATCGATTAACGCAGATCAAAAACCGCTATAAACAGCGTTTTCGATTGCAAATTATCGCCAATTGTCGCCAATTTGCAATCAAAAACGCTGTTTCTATCGGTTTTTGATCCGCGTTCGTCGATTGCACGAGCGTTTTCGATTGCCGCCTACCCGGTGTGATTCTACACACATACCCGTCCTCCACACAATACCCCAGTGTGTGTCATAACATTTATTAAAATTTCAAAGTATGTATGTACCAGGCAGGTGCAGCCTCAGAGCAAAGATCTTCAGGTAAGCAAATCTACGCAACACAAAATCGGTAAAGTCCACCGAGAGATCCACTTTCAGATCTCGATCCATAGACAGTAATATGATAGCCACTTTTCGGCGTTGCAGCAGTTCCCTCAAAAATATCCCCTTGTTTTTTCAGCATGTTGTTATCAATCATCATTCGCGTCAAGACAGGTGACTGAAAACGCATCTTGACCATTGAGTTCGGAGGAATTGACTTTCCAAGTGGCTCCAGAACGAGGCACTCGTCAATAAAGGATTGTATATAACAATATGGGTACGGGAACTTTCGTGGAATATTTTTATTTGAAGACACTGCGCAATGCAGTCTGTATTCAAATAAGTAAGGCAGCTGTTCATTCTTATCGGAAGACTTTTTAGTTCCAAATATTTTTAACCTGTAGGTGCCGGTTTTTGGTGGTTTTACTTTTATTCGGATAAAGCCTTTGAGCATGTGCTCGTAACAACAATATGGCTCTTCTCGAAGAATATTATTCTCTTCCCTATGCAATTTGGTTGAGATTTGGATGTCTCTTGGCTTGTCCTCTTTAAAGGTCAGTTCGATTTCGTCATTGAATTGTATCATGGCATCATTGTGCGATGAAGGTAGTAGACCGATACTAAATGCAGACGGTTTGATATGCAGTAAACTATTGAACTTTGCAAGTGACAAGGGCTTCTTAAGTAGCTGCCATTTCATATTTTCATCTGTCGTGCCATCTGTATATGGAAAGTGGGAAATAGCAAACCTATCCGGATCCGTCAGGAAATAAAATTCATCAAATTCAGCCTTGTACTCCTTATCTTCTCCTATATGACCTGCTCCCCAAGTACTATCCAGCAGGAACCAGTTACCGCGAAGGAAGACGGCGTTCCAGGCGTGATCCGTTGCTTTTTCTTTGGTGAAAGGGTTATCGGGAGAATATCCAAAGCCCTTTGCAAAACCACTGAGTGTCTTGACTGGAATTTTGGCTAGCCTGAATAGAAACACCAATATTTTCTAATTAGTTTTACATATTTATTCTCAGCTGCGCAGGTTCTTTATTTCGAACGGTCTCTCTCTCTTTAGTTTAGGCGAATATATGAACCCATCATACATAGGGCAATCGAAAGTTCAACTAGGAAGGACGCTGTCTGAGTTCCTAGTTGCAATTCCGACAGCAGGGTGAGATTTACTGATTCGGCATGGACTGGCTCATAATTGACTTTTTCTGCCATTTTCAGTGATCGTTTCAACATCAAATCGGATAAAGTTCCATAATAGCAAATTCAGTTCAAATATTTCAACCTCTGATTTAAACTAAACTTTGATCAGCAGATTGTGCTCATAAGGTCTGTAAACAGAGTGCCCCTTTAAAAACAGGAGGAAACGTGATTGGTTGACTATATTGCTTATACGAGCGCAGCAGCTGAAAACAGAATGCCTCTAGAAATACAATGTAGTACTCGTATTTTTTTTAAAGGAAACAAATCTTTTTCTTTCCTTGGAAGACACAGACTTTCCAAAATGGAGTCTAATCTTAAAGGAAAATAATTTACCCCAATAAGTCTTAGAACATACACTTTCTTATAAGAGTTGACCCAAATTGACAAGGGAGCTAGGAGTTGCTTTCCCTGAAAGTGTACCAATTTGCCTTAGAAGAATACATGTATTATTGTTTTTACCTTAAAGGCGTGGTTTGTATAAACTAAGCCACATCATGTGATTTGCAACAATGTGACACTGGCGACAAGCACAGACTCTGATCAGACTGCACGTAATCGCAGTCTTATCAGAGCATTGGCTATTTATGGAAGTGATCCAAGCCATAAAGCCAACAGCGAAGTCTCCGATTACCTTGTATAAATGAGAAGGATGATCTGAATGTCATATGACAAATTGCCACATTCTTTTAAGTCACATAACGTGGCTGTTTTGTATACATTTTTTCTTCATATGAACTTCATCTACTTGCATGGAATACTTCGTATTGCTATTAGACTACTCACTTGCACATTTCCTCCATTACATTAGAGTACCCTTGACATACAGATTTACCAGTCACCATGACAGTCTGAAAATCACACGGTGACCTCGTCGTTCTGTCAAAGAAACCATCTGTGTCGTATCTGCGAAAAAGACTATTTAATTTCAATGTGCTTAAAAAGATAAAGAAAAATAAAAGCAATTTTGTCAGAACCGCTTCCAATACCTCATTGATATAAATAACAAATAGAAGATTTTCAGATGTAAGACTGTCTTTCCCTTTCTGTCTGTGCTATCTCTCTCCTTCGAAGTCGGGGTCTATAATAGAAGGGAATATAAGTATCTATCATGGGTGTGAGGTGTGGATAGAAAATTCCGTCACGAGGGTCACTGTTCGGCATCACGAGGCTTGCCGAGTGATGCCGAACAGTGATCCCGAGTGACGGATTTTTCTATCCACACTTCACACCCATAAAAGATACTTTTTCTTGCACGCAACGATTTGTTTTAACTTCAGAATTTGTTAAGATGCGTAATTCTAGTGCTTGAGAGGTTTGCATTTGATTTTGAAAGAAGGCGCCGCTTTCAACGACCGCCTTCGGCTCTTCAACGACGAGGCGTTCATTAACTGACGTCATTTTTACCGTCTTCGTGACGTCATCATCTTAAATACCAACGTCACTTGACGACGCAGGTACGTGAGATCCTATACAACCAATGCATTGACAGCTCGTGATTTTTTTCCGGTCCTGGGTCAGAACGCCAGGGTAAGATAAGATTTTCTATCCCAGGTGAAAAGAATGGCATTTTCTATCCGGTGTGCAAGAATGAGGTGCTCCCCAAGGAGCTAATTCTTTCCTTAAAAAAACACCCTAATAAAAAGGGAGTCAAAATTGAAAATAACAGAACTGCTTACCATGAAGGTATGTGTAATCATATTTAGTGCAATGTGCAGAATTACGAGCGGCATAATACATGTCAGTATTTGTACCGTAAAATTTTGAGTATAGGAGCGCATGGATTTAAGCAAACTGTGCATACCCTGCACCGACTGCTATTCCATCAGCATCTTTTAAAAGCATTACTGAACTTTAAAGCCAATCTGTTCCATTTTTATATAAACAACGGTAATCATTTGATGCGTCCCAAATATTTGATTTTTTACAGTAATATGTAAATACCTTATGTTCTTGGCGATCCACACAAAAAACATGCGAACAAGAAATAGATGGTCTTTTGAGGCAGTTCCCAAATAGTTCACTAGGTCCTGGAGAGATCGGCAAAGGTGTTTAGGAGCCTATAAACAATATAATAAAAATAATTTATCATGCATCTGCTGTGCAATTCACCTGATAACAGAGGTATGACAACATAATGTGGTACAATGTCACTTTAGAACTGCACTTGCGCGAAAGTTATCAGGCAATGCATTTAGAAGCTATCTCCGACGACGATTAATTAGATACTGAAGTTAGCCGTGATAACAACGTTCGATTGGTTAAATGACGTCCCCGACTAACGTCATAACTCATTCGCGACTTCAAAAAGTTCGAACAGAACTGCGTTTGCTTTTCATTTATTTGACCCTCTTTACGCCGTAAAAATCTCCTTATGATGCATGATAAATGAAAAAAACAACATGATACTGTCTTTCGATATCAAGTTTATCAGGCTCGATCTGAAACTCGTCGGACTGGCTAGGCAAGCCTCGCCATTCCTACGCTGTTTCTGGTCTCGCATGATAAACTTGATATCAAAAGACACTAACATGGTTTATCATATGACGTCGCATCTGAGAGTGTAATAAAGCCATGCATTAAAAACGATAATCCACTAGTAGATTAAATATGCAAATAACGTCGTAACGCTAAACGTTGACGTCCACAAAAACGTTGCATTTTCTAATGGCGAAATCGTGACGTTTAAGTGCAAATTTTGCTAACAAAATGCGATTTTAGTGTCATATGATAGATAGAATCTTGCATTCGTGCTCCTGTATTATTAAATTTATTAAACTCGTTGGGCAAAACCGATAAGATGCTCGACAAAGCCTCGCATCTTATCTTTTACCCCAACCTGTTTAATAAATTCAATAATACATGAGCATTCATGTAAGATCCTCTATATTCTCTATATAGTAAATACAGTGTAGACGAGAAGGCAATGATCAGGACTCGACACAATCAATTTTTCACATCCTGTCCTAAACACCAAATTAATAGGACAGAAAAATGCATAAGACTCACAAGCGGGAAGCCAAGAGGGCAGCTCTTTTCCAGCAGATGACAGTGCTCTAAAGATAAATCCGAACGTGAACACTTGTAACAACGCTTTTAGCTTAGACTTGGCACTGCCAGATTTTACATACAAACCATACTGGGGCACGCTGAGAAAGACCAGTCAGTCGCTACATCAGCAGCAATTCTGGAAATTGTAAGCCATTCAATAATAGTTCTCATCAATATTGGCAACCTTCATCAAAAAACCAAAAAAAAAAGAAAAAAAAAAAAAAAACTCTTGTCAAGTTACTCTTGAGATTAGTCTGCCCATAACAGCGTTTATATTTTTTCTCAGGGAATTATATATTGTTCACAGACAGGGATTGGCGAATTTAAAGCATTGCTGACTTTTTAAAGCCGTCAACTTTGTTTTCAATGTTATTTGTGATTTAAAATTGAAAATAGGCAGAATATATCTTTCATGTATTGTATGTATTCTGCACGGCTTTTGATGTTTGTTGTTTTGATACATACATGTATGAGTCGCGGCACGATAAAACGAACAAAGTAGCATCTGCGGCGGCGAGCGAAGACTCAGAGTCTTTGCTGTCGGCATGGAGCTATCTTAGACCCTTCGCTACCCTTAAAGCGCACAGAAAAGACTCTGGTTAGTATGGTCGAATGCTCAGGCTGATCTGAATATTTGCCAGTTTGTTGGTTTATCGTATCGCGGCTCATATACAATCCATCTATGACTGTTATGTCTGTTATCGAATGTACTTTTCTGTTTTGTCGTTTCAGCTTCTACCATTTTCTTTCGATTTCTTTGGTTGGTTGTGTCTGCGTGTTTTTTTTTTTTTTCTTTGTTTTTTTTCTTTGTTTTTTTTTTCGTAATGCATTTTACCTTTCTTGCATGTTCATCGATGTTCTCAAAATCTTTCACATCTTTTATAATATCTTTCTTCTTCAACTTAGGAGGCTTAGGTTCTGGAAGCTTGCTTGGTTTATGGTCAGTGATTGTCCCATTTGTCTGCTGAAAAAGTAACTGTCATTAATTGAAAAGTCAGAGTTCACAATATTCGCATAAGACAAACTGGTATATGTCCGTCAAATGATATAAAATGATATAAAAACATTTTGTTTTCGGTTATAAGACAGGGTTTTCCTTTCTTAATTAATCTTTAAAGTCTAGATCCGTCTTATAAGACATATTTAGATTTTTGGGATTATTTAAGAAGAGAAATCTCACCTTTTATAGTCAAATAGATACGGTATGTCTCACTTAAGCTTTAGTACGTATGCACTTTATTTATTGTATGTGAGTTGGGTGCCATTTTCAGCAATTATATGTTCTTTACGAGTATAGCTTTCACAAAAAGCTTGCTCTACGCTTAGCAATCAATTAAATGTTGATGTTCTGTACATTCTGCTACCTTGTGGTACTATATGTGCGGTATTTCATATGACCTATATTCGAACAGCTTATGGCCGCTCACGTCCTCTATCCAAATAACGCTCAGGCCATATATGCAAACAGTTGCATAAAGATCAAGCTGCATTGTGGGTAACTAATGGCTGTACTTGTGTCAAAAGCAAAAAAGCAATTACTAGATAGTCTGCGCCCATGGACGTAGACAAATAGTTGTTACGAAGATAACTGGATGGATGTTAAATTTGAAAAATGAGGTCGTCATCGAACAGCCTGGCAATTTCTCATGTGTAAACAGTTCATAACAATTTTTCTCAGTCTCTCAAAATATACCTTTTTGTCCTCTATACTTTTATGGCGTATTCCATTTGAAGCAACTGTCGGTCGTGACATGCAACCGCCCATTTTCAATCATTCGGTTGTGTCTATAAATGATAAGACTTTGAAATTATAAAAAGACCCGCACTTTCATTGACGATTTCATGTGTTTGGTCCTCTCTATCTTCTGTCTGGACATCCGTCCCTCTGCGTATCTATCTATCTATATATCTATCTATCTACTTATCAGTCTGTCTGTCTGTCTATCTGTCTATCTATCTGTCTGTCTGTCTACCTACTTATCTATTTATCTTGTTGGTTGTGGCATGCAAGTGCCCATTTTCAATTATTCCGTTATGTCTAAACACATTAGACTTTGATAAAACGACCCGCAGTTTCATCAACGAATTTATGTGTTTGGTCATTCTATCGTCTGTCTGCCCATCCGTCCCTCCGTGCAACCATCTATCTATCTATCTATCTATCTATCTATCTATTTATCTCTATACATCCATCCATCCATCCATCCATTCACAACCCACCCACACACCCATTGCAAGTATGCTTCCAACCTACCTGGAGTCCCGGTAGTTCGTTGGGTTAAGCGCTGGCCTGCTGATCTAGCGGTCCCAAAGTCGATTCCCGGAGGCGGAAATCTTTTTAAGTTCAAGCTGGATTCCATGACACACCACCTTTCATTATCATCCCACTTTCGTCCTGATATGACTGAAATATTGTTGGAAAGGACGTAAATTCGCAATCTTTCCATCCATCCATCCATCGGCGTGTTTATCGTCAGGCAAAGTATAAATGATCACAAAACGTTAACTCTGAGAATATACATGCCTTTCATTTCTCTATTGCAATAATTTAAAAGTGTGATTAAGGTAATATGATTACACCTCTATGATTTATAGTCATGTTTGAAATGGAAACCACTTTTGTGACTAACTGTATGCTTTCCTGAAATAAGGTTTACTTTCAAGTGAAAGAATATGCTATAAGAAATTACCTGCGATTCGAGGGGCGGAAAAACTGAAAAAATGTTAGAGCCACTCCCTAGAACTACGTAATGCACCGCGCCACGGTAAGTTGCTTTAAAACTTTCGTGGATGACAATAATCACAAATAGCCTGCCTATCTGCACAGATTGGCCAGATTTCCTTATTCGCATCGATAGCATAGTCGATCTACATGAACCAAATCTGATTGTAAAACGCATCTCTCCTTGACGGGGCTCAAACTAATACGGCAAACTATAAACAGTGAATTCAGTTAGTTTCTTTGCTGTTAGGACGATCTTTATCAAGTAATTGGTGACTATTTTTTTCTGCTATATTCAGAGCTCATTACATTATATTTTACTTCCCTGTTTGTATGTATAATTCTAAACCGAAAATATTATTATCCAAATACAAAATATCTATCTATCTATCTATCTGTCTATCTATCTATCTATCTATCTATACATACATACATACAACTGTAGATTGAGGTATCAGGTAACAGCACGGTGTTTCGTCGCCATTTATACAAAAGGAAAAATGTGACTTATTGTTTGCTTCCATGAAGGACTTACCATTCCGAAATACATGTAGGGTCTACTTTTAAGGGAAATAATTTGCTTCTAGAGGTAACATCTATTGCAAAGGGGACTCTGTACCCATGCGCCTTTAAGAATAAATAAATGGACCGCGCCACTAGAAGTTGCTTTAAAACCTTGCGTGGATGACATAGATCACAAGTAGTCTGCTTATTTGCACAGTTTGGTCAGGTTTCCTAAACCACACCGACAGATACTTCAATCTACGTGAACCTAATCTGATGAGGGAAGGTATTTCTCGTGACGTGGCCCAAAATAATATAGCAAAAGATAAAACATTGATTCAGTTATTTTCCGACTATTAGGACGCTCTTTATCAACAAATTTAGCCAGTTTTGTGCTTTATTTACTCCTCATTACAAATGGCTCGATATGTAACAGTCTAATGTGGAAAAGAAACTATAAGCAAAATACAAAATAAACGAATACTTCGAATAAATTTCTTAAATGTGATAAATAAGTACATTAAATAAATTAACAAAATACCAAAATGATAATGATAAAGACAGCTATTAATTTAAGAAAAAAAAAGCAGTTTTTTAATTACACTTCCTACCTGTAACTAGCTTTGAGCAAAACTGAAATAATGGTTTATTAGGATTTCAATGTAAAATGAAAGTACAACTTTAAAAGGATATACAAATAACTCCATGACCTTTATTTAAAATATTACTTAAAATTGCGCGACTGCCAAATCTATGTGTATAAGCAATTTAAGTACTTCTACATTGAAACGAAAGTAAAGTTTTAAAACAATACAACTTAACCGCATAAGTATGCATTTATTATTATTTCATATTAATTGTGTGACAGCCAAAAAGAATACCCCAAACATTCGGACCGTAACAATCAAAAACGCGTTGTACTCATAAACGAAATAAGAAATACAGTCCGATCCGGTGCTGTGTCATTTACATATGTAGTTTGATTTTTTAGGAAAACTGCAGAACGAACATCGATAACTCCGATAACCTTTTCCCTTACTGACCAATAAAGGGCCTGAGCCTCGACACCAGAAAAACAGTGGCATGTGCGCCTTGCGAAGACTCAGATAAGCCTGGGCATCCGCCCAGTCTAACCAGAGTCTTTGCTGTGTACTTGAAATGTAGCTTTAACGTCTAAGGTATCTTCATGTGGACAGCAAATACTCTGATCAGACTGGGCGGATGCCCATGCTGATCTGAATTTTCGCTGGGCGCACATACCACTCTGTTGATTTTGTCGTGTCGCGGTTCATAAACTGACACTGTGGTCTCAGATTAGACTGCTCAAAATTCACAATCTGATATTGGTCTGAACTGACGGGTTGCCTTTATCTATTGCTAGTTGTAGAGATGTCAGAATACTAAAAGTTGATACGGTATGTTAAAATGGTTTGTTTTGACAATGTTCTATATATAGTATGATAATGACGGGTAGTTTTTTCCTTTAATACTATACCATAAGAAAACGTGTCTTAAGGTGTACACGTCCACGCTTTTCTACCATTTTTACAAAGCAAACTAAATTTTCAACTCCCTGTCTGTTTCCCTGTACGACAAAGCCCTTCCAAAATTGGATCTAAATTTTAGGCAGTTTTTAAATGGTCACAGTTTCTATAAAGCTTAGCCCAATTCAAATTTAAACTAAAGTATTCTTGCTTCGAACAAAGACAACTTAACCACCTTATTAACAGCTGAAATACTTAATATGCAGTTGCGTAACGGTTTTGATAAAAAAATCTATTGTGCTTAAAACATAAATTTCTCTATAAAATATTAAATTGCAAAGGAAATAATCTGGAATTTTTAGTTTCACGTTTGCTATATTTGACACGAATCTCGTAAGATTTGATGTCTTATGTTTTTGAAAAGAAATCTTAATGCACTTTTGAACTTTTTTTTCAGATTTGATGCACATTTATGCCTTCCGAAACCTCCTAAAGGGCATCAACTCTTGCATTCCGGCAGCATTTGATCATAAAATGGTCTTTATAATATGCAAAATAGCCGTACAGATCTGTACTTACAACAATGTTAAAATGCTGTGGAGAAAAAAATACAGGAGGGTATATAAATGACAAATTGGAGGCTTTGCTTTGTGTACTCTGGGAGAGAATATAAGTACCTTTTATGGGTGTGAGGTGTGGGTAGAAAAATCTGTCAAGAGGGTCACTGTTCGGAATCACGAGGCTTGCCGAGTGAAACCGTACAGTGATCCCGAGTGACAGAGATCCAGAGTGACAGATTTTTCTATTCACACCTTACACCCATGAAATATACTTTTTCTTGCAGACCACGTTTTGTTTTAACTTAAGAATTTGTTTAAATGCGTATTTTAGTTCCTTAGAGGTTTCTATTTGATTATGAACGAAAGCGCCGCTTTCAACGACCGACATCATCGGTTGTTTACGTCAACGTCTGGCGTGCCTAAACTGACTTTATTTTTGCCGTCTTCATGACGTCATCATCTATAACGATGACGTTACTTGACGACGCAGATACGTTTCCAATACTACCAATGCATTGAATGCTCATGATTTTATCCGGTCCTGGGTGTGCAAGAAAAGTCGTTACTTTAAAATATTTAGAATTTAGATATTCAGAATTTTACGGTAGTACAGATTGCTGCTAGTGCTTTTTCTTTTCTTGAGAGAAGGAGTGATTGTGATCAGGCCTGTAACAATGGATGTTTGGTTTTGCTGTACAGTGTATGTTGTATATTTGTATTTGATATATGTTTTGATTTGTTAAGTGGGCCGCAAGGAACAGTACCGTGTAGTTAATTGTGTAACACACTGACACACTGAAACTAATAATAATAAATAATAATAAAATAAAGTCTTTGTTATAAAAGCTGATCCCGATTGTGAAGGGAGGCAAAAATGAAATTGACATGGTTGTTTTCCATGAAAGTGTACCATTTTACCTGAACCCAAAATGCGCCATAAGGCAGACGACAAAATGTATGTCTGCAGAATTTAAAAAAATGCCTCGTCCAAGCGATATTATATTGAGAATTCGAACACTAGAGGGCAAACAGTGTAGATTCAGATGAGGTGGCTCATCATGAGCCACCTCATCTGGATCTACTTTGTTTGCCAATTCATCAATTTTAATTTTTGGCGCTTTAAGGGTTAATGCATAATGCAAGCTATGTATGCTAACATCATCTGTAAGTTTTGACAATATTTGCACTTTGTTTAGCAATAAATGTATAAGTGAACTGGTCAGGATATGCACAGCTCATCGCGATCTGGACTTTGAAAAAGTCATTTGAATTGCGCATTGGTTAAAACGGGTTGTGGTGTCCCATAGGAGTTTGTCCGTTATCCGTTTTATGCTAGGGTCCCACCTACAATTTTACTTCCTGGTTTAAAAATATAGATATTTGCTCCCGGGTCTGCTGAAATGGCACCCGCGGTCCGTTACTCTCACCCACAGACACATCACCTTCAAATTATGACTGCCATGATTTGCAGGACCCTGTGAGGGTTATTAGTAACATGATGTTATAATGCAGGATATCATTGGATGTTGCAATACCGCTTTAACGTTATTGTCCTTGCAACACAAGCCATTCTATATCTCTTATTACCGATGTCGCTAGATAAGGTGCCGCATACCATGCACAACCAGCTTTAAATTTGATCCGAGTCTTCCCCGTTTAAAATCCCTATCACAAAAGTAAAATGTCATGGCGCTTATCTTCAATAATGTTAGTTACAGTAAAATGAAAGTAGAAACAGTATGAGTCATTAAACCTTTAAATATCTCAGTCGTGGTTAAAAAAAATAAATGATATGCTAGTCACGCAAAAAAGCCCCAGTCAACATTATACATGTACAATTTTGCTTAACGATAAAATTGCCAGTCTGCCAGGTAGATTCATCAGCAAGCTTGCCAATAATTCCGATCAATAAATAATGTTACGAGCATGTCAGTACATTTTTAGGACACGCTGTTATAGAAACCATGCCATTTCGGCCACTGAACTGGCATAGAACGAAGGTTGTATACTATTAGGTTTTGATTATATCCTGGCTGGTGGGGACGGGATCTACTTATATCTGAATGTATATAAGAAACAATTTCTCAGTGAACAGTGAGACTCAAATATCCCTTTGGGTCTGTGCGAACCAGCCTTCAATTTACATCTGCCCACAACTTGCGGTTTATACATGGTGTGTGAGAAAAGAATATACTATGTCATTACTGCATGGAAGCACGCATTAGTCTTCTCTACTCTCTTGTTTAGGCACTCCAGCAAGTGGTTTTTTTAAGTTTATGCTTGAAGGATAAAGAAATAGCAAATTCCACTTACATGGTTCAATTTACTACCATTTCTCGTAGTCAGATTTTTGTCCAGTAGAGTTTTTTAAATTCATTGGCATGCTGTCAAGCTTGAAAAGTAATCTCTTGCAATGTATTTTTTTCAGTTTCAAAATGGCGGCCTCAAGATAACCCATATTGCTGTAGGGGTGTCATGTTTCAAGCTCATTCTTGAAAATTACCATTTCATATAAAATTAACATGAAATCAGTTCAGAAGAATTTATTCTTATATCTTACAGCAGTTATTTTCGTAAGTAATATCTTTTTGGAAAACAAAAAGATGCATAAGTGTAGCTGACATTCCAAGCAACCCTTTGCTGAAATGATCATATTCCAAAACAGATCAGGTGATTAGTGATGACATCATTTCTGTTGTGATGTCATAATGGGTGGTTCCCAGCTTCATAAAAATTAAAATGAACCTTACCAGTAGCACCTTCTCATAGGCTGCCTATCTGCCGTACTATAACCCAACATGATTATATTAGCATGCAAATGATAGTGGTCTAGGTACTCGAATCATAAGTCCGAACTCGTAAGTCATTTAAACATAGACAATTCCGGAATATTTTAGATACAAAACATCTTTTTATTACTATAAAGGGTTAAGGTTTCCCTTAGCCTAGTGGCTGCAGGGGCAAAAGGGGCTAGAGGCCCATCGTATCTTGGGCACAGCATATAAAAGGCGGAGCCCATCCCTCTCCTTTCGCTGTCTTATCCTTCCCTGATTCGAACAAGGTATTCATTTACTGCTGGACTGACAGAGACAATTTTTCAGTCCCAAATTCTCCGAAGCATAGATTCGAATTCACGCGGTCGACGAGGTGGCTTGTGAATGTTCAGTTTCTTTTCTCAAAAATGCTAATAGCTCACTTTACAGTTATACAATTTTCATGGCATGCATCACATTTTCCTTTTTCTTGCTCTGTTTTTTGCAGAAATATAGGCACGCGTCAGCTCAAAGTAATCGTTTCCAAACTAGTAAAGTCAATTAACTGAAGATGTGGTTCCAAAAGCAGCAACATTTATGCAACAGCAAACTCATGAAGTCCATCGAGAGACCCACTTTCAGATCTTGATCCGTAGGCATATATTACATATCCACTTTTAGGAGACATTGTTGTGCCCTCAAAAATATCTCCCGTCTTTTTTAACATTGTGGAGCCGATCATCATACAATTCAAATGAGGTGACTGAAAGCGCATTTTGATCTCTGTTTTCGGAGGAATTTGTTTTCCCAGTGGCTCGAGAACTTGACATTGGTCGTCATACGCTTGTGGATAACACATAGGGTATGGGAAAATTCTGAAAACACTCCCTTGTGAAGATACGTTGCAGTGTAATATATATTCAAAAAGATGTGTATGTTTGTCTCCCTGCTCAGCCCCGAATATTTCTAGGCTGTAACTGCCGCTCTCCGGAGGCATTAGTTTTATTCTTATATACCCATTAGACCAGTAAATGTAAACAAAATACTTCTTTTCTTGGAGAATGTCGATCTCTTCCTTCCATAGTCGTGTTGAAATTCGAATGGTTCTGGGTATTTTTTCTTTGAAAGTCAGTTCAATGTCATCCCCAAATTCAATTATGGCATCTCTATGCGACGACGGTTTAAGTCCTATAGTATACGCAGCCGGTTTAATATTCAGAAGCCTATTAAATGTTTCAATTGACAGTGGCTTTTCGAGAAGTTGCCATTTCATACTTTCTGCCGGAGCCTCATGAAAGTAGGGGAAATGTGAGAGAGCGAAACACTCGGGATCCGCTAAAAAATACGATTCTTCAAATTTAGCTTTGAATTGATTGTCTTCTTCTAAATGGCCGGCTCCCCAGGTACCATCAATCAAGAACCAATGACCTCGATGCATGGTCAGTTTCGTTACTCGTTGAGAATGGATTTTCGGGAGAATCACCGTATCCTTTCGCATAACCGCTTAATTTCTTAACTGGAATTTTAGCCTGCTTGAAAACATAAAATAAAGTCAGTGAAATACTCGTATCAGAAAATATGATTTCGTTGTTTGGAAAAATACACTATAAACACTATTTAAGGAACAACATATTTTTCAAGAAAACTTTATACAACATGTTGCGTACACCCAGTTCACTCGCCCATAAATTCAACCGGCAGAGGCAATTTGTTTTTCATTAATCGCAGCATTTGAAAGAATTATCTAAGTTAAAGACAAAACGAGTTTTAATACAGCTAGTGCCCCGATCTTTCCATGGAACAGTTTTTTAAATTTTCATATTTTCTGAAATCTAGGCATTTTTCAAACTTTTTATAAAATCTCGTATATACTTAAGCTTAAATTGATCCTTTCTACCAACCGGGTCACTTTGTTCGACATCCAGTTGCATTAACAAAATAATCGTTTTGATTTCGCTGTAGATTTCTATTCTTTTTTGTTTGTTCCAAAGAAAATGTTAAATTTTTACCGCAAATTCCATTGTTACCTAATAAGTCCATAGATATAGGCAGGATAACTACTGGCTCAAACCTTGTGGAATCAATAACCTCGACCCTATTTTAAAAGATGGGCAAGTAGATGGTAAGATTGAAATGGTAAGATGTAAATGTCCCTCAAAGAGGTGTTGCTTGCACCTTCTCCTTTCAAATTTTCGAACATTTTTATAATGTTGTATATATATTTTTTTTTTTCGTTTTTTACACCACCATTTGTTTCATAGTTAGTCTGTCTTTAAACAGAAGGGATAATTGTAGAGACCGAGGGGCATTCTTTTCTATTGCAAAGCTTTGACATCTCATGATTTCAGAATGTGTAACATCACAGAATACCTTCTTAAGAGTTTAAAATAGAACAAGAAAGAGCATATGCAAGTGTGAATTCACTATATTTTAAGGAAATGTATCGAATAATCATCGATAATCAAAGTTTATATACTGCCTCATGAGAACATAATTATTTAAGTTATATTTGTGCATCTCAACGAAAGCTTTGGTGGCAGCATAGGCTCTGGTGTATCTGGTAGCTAAGATGTGCTGTTCCGTTTTGCCATATCCGTTTATTCTTCTTCTGTCGGTGTCCTGGATGGGCATTGTTTTGTGATTATTGTCTTTCTGGAGCATCTTTATTTTCTCAGACCTCAAATACTCAGTTAATTGTTTCTACACATATTAAATACATTTTTATGTTTCCGCCAAGTTCCCCAAAATACTGAAATATTCCCAATCAAATGAAGACAGTTGTACATTGTAGTTTAAGAAGCAGCTCATCCGTCATGATAGTGCAGTGATGGTTCAATTATTTTAATGACACTTTTCTCAGATTTTCATTGTCCTTCACCCTATGTGTGTCCTTATAAGGCTTAATTTCAAACACGTAAGCAACAGTTAAGGCTTGGGGCACTTATTCCTGCAAATTACTGATAAATCTAAAATTTTAAGAACCTGTCAGCTTAGTAGGAGTTCATCATTACTGATAAATGTGCTCTATAAACGATAATAACAACAAAATAAACTAATAAATAAATAAAAAAGTAAATTAATAAAAAAGTAAATAAATAGTAAGTCCTACACATACTAGCTTGTCACCCGAGCCACACAATAGTATTTTGCTTAATGAAAGTGCATATGAAAACTAGCGGCTTATATTCTCGTATAACATCGTTTTTACCGATTTTCGTTGTTCTTTACCAAACGCAGCTCCGAACCGGACCGCAGACCAATGGGTCAGAAAAGTATTAACCTTGTTATGCAAATCATTAGTTATTACATTTCAATTTGGGCGTTAGCAACATTACGCGGATAAGTAATTCTTTGATGTCAGTTACGCTACTAAAGTCATCCACATCAATTTGAAGCAAAAAGAAATCTCGTCAATAATAACCCAGAAAGAACTTGATTATCATTAACGCTAAAAGCTAATTTAAGCAAGCATAGGCCGATACTGTATTACTTTTAGTTTCAATGAGTAAACCCCATTGTCCACTATCTTACTAGTACCTTCATGGGATGTCACCAGGGCCGCCAAGCTTATATTTGTTACAATAGGAAGCTTGTGTCAGTAGGGACCGCTGGCACTAACATACTTTATGTGTCAATGAGGGTCGTCAGGTGCTGCAGGTTTATATTCAGTGGAAATGGTGTCCACAGGGGCGATTATCTCAGTTGTAGATTGAAAAGAAATCATCTGATTTTTTATGTTGGCAGTTTTTGCCCTCAAGTTTTAAAATTGATGTCGTTAGTTGTTCATTTTGTCTTTCAGAAAAAGAACAAAATTTATTCCAATTAGGCTACAGTCAGGCCACAGGAAGTGACGGGTTCTATCTGATGACTTATCATTGCTCCTTTTCAAGTATTTTGTATCCCGCTTGGAAATTAAAGATGTGAACATACATAGGAAAACTAAGGATGGTCAGATTGTGCTTTTTGCCCTTCTTTCGATTTCACTTTTAATTTCTTGAGACATCGATATTACCCTTTTAGCATTCTCATCAACTTTCGAAACCTCCTGAACATCGGCTATCAGATCTTTTTTTTTTCAAGGTTTGAAGGCTTTGGTTCCGGAAGGCTGTCATCTCTAGCATTTTCATCTGTGTGTAAATAAGATACATATTGTGATTGTATACATGTATATTTACCGTAATATTGATATGATTTGTCGAAGCGGCCAAAGAACTACCTGCCTGAGAAAATGTTATATTAAACTTTTATATGACTTCAGTACAGCTGGCCTTAAGTCTGTCGTTTAATTTCGTTTAATTGTTTAGTGTTTTAATGATTTATACCGATGCCTACAAGTTATTCATTCAGACCATGGAATGTCACACAGATCACCTAATGAGTTGTGGTTACCTCTTTTTCAAGTTCTGGGGTGTTTTGAGCACAGAAGGTAATATTTGTGGAACAATTTTATGATGCTAGTTTGGGCCTTTGTCCTTTCCGTACAGGTAAATAATTTTAAATGTCTTGAGAGATCAATATTACCTTTCGAGCATGCTCATCCACTTTCGAAAGCTTATATACATCGGCTATCAGATCCTTCTTTTTCAGGTTTGAAGACGTAATTTCTGGAGGAACGCCATCTTTAACGTATGCTGTCATTTCTCCATCTGTCTGTTAATAAAATACATTTGTGACTACTGAAAACGTATAATTATTTGACTTAATTAGTATATTCCTACATGCTTTGAGAGAAGACTGCTTCATAGTTTTTTATTTATATTCACTGTAGCTGGTGTTAAGTGCTATATGGTGGCAATACAACGCCTCACACCACTTCATCTCATTGTAGATTTTATTATAATATCCATGCTCGTCTCTTTGATAATCGAGCACCGCACAATCCGGCACTTTTGGTATGAAGCTTTGCATATTGGATGGTTGACATACATTGAACAATTTTACACCCCCTTTTAACGATATTTCATTTATCAGGGCGATGATACGGTAATTATGAAAGGCTGTGTGTTATGGATTCCCCCTTCAGAGTTGGAAAGAAATCTGCCTGTAGCTGGATTCGAACCTGGGACCGCCATTTCAGCAGGCCAGCACTTAACCCAATGAGCTACCGGGTGATCATTCAGCCTTGCACATGATTTACTATCACAGTATCCGAACTGACTGTACAATCTCTTCCGGTTTTCATAGCGTTGAATCGAGAGTACATACATTCGCTTATAACCAGTAGTCGGAAATCATTATTTTTAGAGATATTATCCGGAACCTGCTGCGTCATTTATAGTTATTCAGCTTCGAAAATGTAAAGAGGTAAGTTTAATATAATTTGCTATTCGATATTTTACTTTATTACCCTGTACAATGTTGTGTATGGGTGAATAGTAATTGGTACAGTATTCAAATCGCCCTTGGCATGACTCTAAAACCATTTTGAGCCTTTTTTTACGTGATTTGTAAAAAGCTTTAAAATAAACGGAAGGCGTTATCAATCTACAGTTTGTTAGTTTTGATAATAGGATGATAGCTAGGTTTTGCACGACACAAACTCGTGTTAAATTCAGCTGCTCGGAATAAAATTTCTGTGACGGCCATGAGGTTTTCATTATAAAGGGTAATAAAGTGAAAGACCGAAGAACAAATTATATTAAACTTACCTCTTTGCATTTTCGAAGCTGAATAACTATAAATGACGCAGCACACTCCGGATAAAATCTCAAACATAATGATTTCCGACTACTGGTTACAAGCGAATTTTGTACCCTCGATTCAACGCTATGAAAACCGGAAGAGAGGGTACAGTCAGTTCGGATACTGTGACTATTATACATAGACTCTCAATAAAATCGGGATTCCAATTTTATCTATGCATGTGTCCTCTCTATTTCCAAGGTAAATCGTTACGTATCTATTTAAATTCTAATTCTAGCGTGGGGGTGTAAAATGTCGAGCCATACTTCTAAATAGTACCGATTTTGTTTACACTTTCTTCGGGATTATTCAGTTTATGCTCTTGAATTTTGAAACCCGAGTACTGCAATAGCCACCGTGAGGGGTAAATGCATAGTTGCAAATAACATTGTTGTTTTAAAAAGAGTCTCAGCAACATTGAGACGAAGAATTTTGATTTTATATATATTTTTTTTCCAGTGACAACCTTCATATACTTTCATTTAACTTCACTGCAGTTGCTGTTCAGTGCTGTGTGGCGGCGGTAAAAAGTACTCCAGTACTTAATCATAGTGCATTTGAATTCATTTTCTTGGTGATCATTGGGTTTGTTCTCGTAGCTTTGAATATCAAGTACTGTTTAAGCCGACGCTAGGACAGTAAGCGGCTTTGCAAAACATGTTATATGTAAAGAGTCTCAACAAAACCCATTTCCAAATGCAATCTTGCAATCTGATGATTTGTTTGACTTTTCGCTGTTTCAAAAGTTCATCAAACAGAAAAGACGAATTCAAATGCATCAAAGTATTTAGGATGACTTTGTATTTATATACAGATCACAGTATCAGACTGGTGTATCTGTTATTATGATGGGCTGTCTGTTTGGTGATTTTCGCATTTCTTCCTTTTGTTTTCGGTGTCCTGAGTGGGTTGTCTTTACAGACTGTAGCTTTTCCTGGGTATCTTCTTGAATTTAGCCCCCATGCCTAGCACCGGCATAAGCAAAGATTTATTTCAAGAATAAAGTATCAGGTCTGAATGTTTTGCATAGGAGTTCATTTATGTGTCATTAACGTCCTGTTTTATTGTTTAGGGAATGAATTTCATTTTTCTGCGGTTTATCGAAGTGTAAACTACATTGGGTCACGTGCAAAGTGAATGAACCGCGAAGGGGTTCATGTATACTTTGCTAGTGACCCAATGTAGTTTACACTTCGATAAACATCAGAAAAATTAAGTTCATTGCTTATATTTACATTCGTTTCAATCAAATCTTTCATGAAAAAAATTATATAAGCTCTAAAATTGAAGCAGTGAAACATGTACACGCAGTTTTTCTGCTAACAGCAGAACGGAATGCATGACGTCATGACGTTGCTGACGTCCAATCAAATTGTAGAGAGCCATTGTTTATTCTGACGTCACTGACTTCGCGTGTCTCAATGTAGTTTTTGGAATGTAAACTACATCACGTTCCAATGGTTTACTATAGAGATTTTCAGTAAATACACCAAGAATGTAAATATTGCTAAATATTACAGGTTACTTGTGTACTTGTCAGTGCATAGTGGCCATGTCTTGTTTAATTCCGTATTTGTTTTGATCCGGATTTCGCTAGTCATGGACGATTTCATTCAAACCAAGTCTTCTTTTTTTACGGCGTTTCCTTAAATTTGAAAAATCTACTTTTTCTATACTCCCGTATCTTCACTACAGTTGGTATAACGCGCTGTGTGGTTTCCTGAAATGTCTCCCCATTATACTATGTGGAGTATAGTGCATTCATTTTTTCTGGTCTTTCAGGGCCATTACATACATGTATATTTGGAGTCATTTTGAAATAGACATCTACTTATTAAAATAAGTCGGTGCCAGAGTCGTGCCTAGCGTTACCCAGTCAAACTAAGACTGTCTGGTTTGATGAGTTAGTGTGTTCCTTCTTCTCAAAATATCTAGATTTTCATATTGTTATTGTTAACTGATAAGACTTGTCACTGTCCTCAGACACTGAGATATTTTTTAATACTCTCTAGTTTAATAAAGTCCATGGAAGGAAGACAACATGCACAATAATGGTGACCAGTAAGCACCAGAATATCTACAATTGTATATCTTACCTTCTGATTTGCCGATTGTTGTGGTACTTGTACTGTGCTTAAAGCAACAGTGTGTTGTGAAGAAGAACCACATCCCATGTTATTCTTCAGTCTGTAAGTTACATTTGTCTTGAAAAATATTAATAAGAAAGGTTTTTAACTGAAATAAGTGATTTGAGCGTTCACCGGGAAAGGATAAACAAAGTCAGCAGTTTGATATTTATTGCGATTAGAAAAAAATAGCTTAATTAAATGTCTTTGATGTTCTAACGCAACTCGTTGACAGTAAGCTAACTAGTGTTTTTTTATCTCAAGGGTTCTTTACTGTTATCAATATTTTATCATTTTATTATTTCTTATTTAATGCCGTTTATATCCTAAACAGATATAAAGAATGGATTATTTATACCCTAAACATTTGACACACTGACGCTCACCAACCAGAAGGTGAAAAGGAGAAACTACATTCACTCTTAATCAGTAGTACTCACCAGTCCCAATTCAAAATAGTAGCCTGTTTCAAATGCGTGTTTAAGTTCCTATCTGCATGAAGAAATTTGCAAGAGACTGCCTTAAAAACACAAGATGAGACTAAATAAAGAAATTTCAGAAGATCTATATTTTAGGAGACAACGATGTGATTGCCAGTTCATTGGACAGGCACCGACATTATTCCCAAAATAGTGAAAAAATCACAGCGTCATGGTGCTATGCTTGTCACGTAACGCTAACGTCAGTAAACACGGAATGCCCTTCAACGCCGTTTACATGAAGTACATACTGAGTCAGCCTTAGCTACGCCTTGATATACTTCCTTGACATAAAATACACTACAATAAGTATAAAACTGTGCGTTACATGGTTCGACAACTTGCTTGCCATAGTGGCATGCAACATGTGTAGCTGCGTAAACACACAAAAAAACATTATAATGCCAGCGAAAAATCTACTTCATGACTTCCAACTTGTTCTACCTTATACCACCTGTTACAGGAAACTGACTAATTAGACAGTAGGTTAAGAAGGTTCCCTTTAAGTCAAAGTATCGTCATTACTGTTTTATAAAACGGTTTATGTCATCACCCCTAATAAACTTAATTATCAAAACCAATGACTTTCGGAAGAACCGTTAATGTAATGAAGGAAGACAATACCAAGTTTATTATTTTTTACATGATTTTTAAATAACAAAAAATATAAATGAATAAATAAATAATTAAAAATAGTAAGCTAATTTATCAATGTGTGCGAAGGAGGCTATAACTGAAATATATCATATCTAAAGAAATAAAACGTTTTACCACTATTCGACAACGCAGTCCTCTAGAATAATGCAAATTCTGTGCGCGGTAATCTTTATCATCTTCAGAATTGTCATGTTTAAATTGTCTGTAGAACCGTGTTAAGCATTTCTTTGGGAGCCACTGAAGTGATTATAGCTGATTAGCAACACGTGAAAAGGGCGTATTTGCCTGTGTGCATATAGTGAATAATGAAATAACATTAGCGTTTGCAAAAACTGCCTTTCTACATTATCGATTTCTTATTTTCCCCAGAGAAATAGATGTTTCAAGCGAAATCGGAAGACTCTGATCAAATTGCGCGTATGTAACGTTAATGTTAATTTAATTTGTCTGCACATAGCGTAAGGCCACTTTCACGTTAATTTTAAGTTCACTTCCTTGTTTAGTACATTACGTCCGGCAAAAATATGCATTGGGTAGTAGAACATTCAGAAATCTATTCGGATATTGAAATTACACAGATTTTTGACCTATTGTTTCTTTGCTGTGAATTGTCCTATTTGATAGATCAGGTTTTAGTTTATGGTGGTGATAAAAAGTGATTTGTGATAAATACAAAAAAAATCTGCCTAAATTGCTGAAAATGCAACAACGTATATTTCCGAAACTTAGCAGATGCCTTCTTTATGTTGTTTTGCACAATTTAGAATCCCAATATGCCTGAATTATTGATGTTCAGCAGGGTTTATATTATAATCAAAGTGCAATTTGTTGCGCAAAATGTCGAAGAGGTAAATAAAGTAAGGAAAGTAAAATAAATGTCAAGGAGTCTTAAAAGTATTAACGACCCGGCCAAGGATCGAACTAAGGGCGATCACTCTACCACGTCGCTGTAAAAGCCAGCTTGTACCGCAAGGCATTACAAGTGTATAATGTACCTACCTTTAACTTGTGCCATCATCCCCATTGAATTCGTCCTCGATGCTCAGGAATACAATAATTACTGGAAATGAGACTTAGGGATTTTCGATGCTCATGTGGGTTTTTTACGTTGGGCGTAATTTGTCACAGACTCTTAAATTTCTCAACGCCCGGGCCGAGGATCGAGCCGGGTCCCTTCGATCTTAAGGTGAATTTACAACGTCGCAATAAAAGCCACTTTCTACAGGAAGGCAGTGCAAGTGCATGATATAGAAATAATACAAAAAAGTCGCCATTGAAAATGTACGTAGGGCTAAAAAATCTCATTTCATAGAGAAGAGCTACCTAGCAACTATTTCATAAAATATCAGACTGAGCAGATATGATAAAGGTATCATGTGTACACATTTTGGAAAACTATGAGGAAACACTGGACAGTCTAGTTGTTCAAGGTTGAATAATTCTGACGTTTTTACGCATGTCATCTACGTTTTCTAAATAATAATTCGTATCAAGACGAATTTTCGGTAGAAACAGGTATAAAAACAGGAGTTTGCTCCGTTTGCACACGAAGCATGCTTCTCTTTTGGTGACAGCCGTTGTTAGTCGGGACATGTAAAATAGAATCCTTGTGGATTATTCATTTTAATGCTAGTGTTGATATCCATAGTTTCATGCATTTTTTTGGGTAGAAGATTACGCTTCTCATAATGAAACTTAAGCTACTTGTCAAAGAAACTGCTTTGAAAGTTTCATACAATGTCACGCCGCAAAACCTGATACGGTGAATGTGTACATTAGCCATAACTTTATATTTTTTCTCCCTTTTACGTATGGACCCACTCTTAAAGAAAATACTTTGCTCCCATGTGAGCAAATACTTTTCCTTGAGAGTAGACCCCATTTAGGTAATGTATGGTTATCAAAGAAAGAAACAAAAACACACAAATGTTGCATCCCTTGTTAAGTAATAACACAAAAACATGGTAATATAAATACACATGAAAAAAAAGGAAGGTAGATGTTAAATTACAACAACAACAATAAAATTAATGCAATAATTAGAATTGTTAGTAATACTGTTATCTCTATTTTAAGTAATAGAACCGTGAAACAAACTATGCGATCTGAAAATAATATAATGTAAACAGATAATGTGATTCGGTTGCAGAAATCTGCAGGATTACATTATGGTACGTATCGTAAGCACATGGCTTCTCAGAAATGCCGCTCATTTAACTCTTAAACTGCCACATACATGTATATGAAATATATCATACTGTTTCCTTCGTTACAGAAAAGAAAAAACAATGAGAATGAACCTTCGGGGCTTCCCTAAATTATGCAAGTTGAACTCTTTTTGTTGTAAATATACCTGTCGGAACTATGAAGAAGGAATGGTCATAATGCATTATAGGTATGAATTCCCTTTTTTTAGAATTTTATCGATGTGTAAACGCGAGCGAATCACTCACAAATTGAATAAAGCCCGAACTGACGTGGACGAATCACTCACAAATAGAGGGCTTTATAAGTTTTTGAGGAATTCGTCTGCGTTTACCCAACGATAAAATTCCCCAATTCATTTATTCAAATTCCAACTTTGTCCATCCTTAAGTTTCTCTTTTGCTGAATTGACAAAATTAGGGAGACCTATAAGCATTTCAAGCCTTATATCCTTTGAAATTACGAATAATATTTGAAATTACAAACGGCTTTAAGTTAGTATTTCGTTTCCAGTTTCAACCCGTTTCTATGCCAGAAAAGTCGAGAACACTCGAAAATCAGTCAGTGACTCATACAAAAGCACTGTCGAGGGCGCATTTTGAAAATAACTAGCAGATTTTCATAAATAACGTCATACACACGAGTGCTTTAGTCATTTCAAGATATATTTTATTCTTCAAACTGAGTGTAATTTACACTATTCCTTGTGGAAAAGAATTAAAAAAAAAACAAAAAACAAAACACTTGGTGGGAAGGCATGGTCGCGATGGATGCAACGTCAGCAGAATTTATCGATTTAAAAACGGCTGTCTTCAGATGCTGACAGCCAATCATTTGGTCGAATCAAGTTCCGAAGAGAGGCTAGGCATCATAAATCAACTAGCTGTTTATTGAACACGTCGTGATAGTTTTAATATATATCAACACACTTTTAGGGGAAACCACTCTGCCAATTTCTCTCTTGTCTCCTTTCTTAAAGGGATCAACTCTGGAAGAAAGGAATTTACTTCTTTTCCCTTTAGAGTAGACCCCATTTCAAGTGGGCTACCTCCTCCAACAAATAGGAATGTACAAATATTGTTACTCTTGAATGATAATAAAAAGAACAGAAACGTGCCGAACATATACTGACTCACATTAAACCTCGAGTAAATACATGATGAAAACCTGAAATTTTAGAAGTAAGCAACACACACGGACAAAAATAATTACAATTTAAACTTCAGGGGCCGTATTCATAAAACGACTTTAGTCGTTGCTATGCTGTTGCTAAGGCTAAATTTCTTCATAGGGGATTCCCTACAACTATGAAATTTGCTCTGGAGGAAAGTCTTACAAAGACTGTTCCTCCAGACCAAATTTCATAGTTGTGGGGAATCTCCTTTATAGATATTTAGCCTTAGCAACCGCATAGCAACGACTTAAGTGGCTTTATGAATACGGCCCCGGGTTTACTGACTGTTCATGAGCACACGTAAACAAATAGCATACTTTTCTTCATCTGGTACTACTTTGAAACACCTCTATTTAATGCATGTCACATTATTGCAATGAAATTTATCATTTAGTTTATATTGTGACAATGCCATGTAGAACAATGCAACAATGAAGAAAATATTGCTATAGTTTGCGACGATAGTGTTGGAAAATGTTCTGCTTTACAATGGGAGTAAAACAAAACTTTCACTTTCAACAGTTTGTTTATTATTCATTGCGCTAGTGCATATCGTCTTTTGAATATTGTAATTAGGTGTAAAGAAGGTTATGCTGCTTGTATGAATTTTATTATGCAAGTGTATAATGTTGTGTTATGCCGGTATATGTGACATTATGCTAGGCCGCTCTCATATTTCGTGGTCCGCAAAACTACTTCACTGTCCGCATCGAGGTAGCTTACACCCTTAGCTATCATTTTCGCGCTTAGAAAAGACTTTGATCAGACTGGGCGAATGCATAAGCTGACCTGAGTCTGAGCTTTACGCACAACCACTTTGTTGGCTCTCATGTGTCGAGGTTTAATATTGCGACACTCATTAGAACTGCCTCATTGAGGCGGTTATAATATGGTGTCACAGTACATGGATTCATAAGTACAAACAGAAATTACTTGCTGATTACTGATAACTTTGCTGACTCCCATTCTACACACATACCCGTCCTCCACACAATATCCCAGTGTATGTCATGAATACTATTGAAATTTCAAAATACATATGTACCAGGCAGGTGCAGCCTCAGAGCAAAGATCTTCAGGTAAGCAAATCTATGCAACACAAAATCGGTAAAGTCCACCGAGAGATCCGCTTTCAGATCTCGATCCATAGACAGTAATACAATAGCCGCTTCCCGGCGTTGCCGCGGTTCCCTCGAAAATATCCCCTTGCTTTTTCAGCATGTTATTATCAATCATCATCCGTGTCGAGACAGTTGACTGAAAACGCATCTTGACCATTGAGTTCGGAGGAATTGACTTTCCAAGTGGCTCCAGAACGAGGCAGTCGTCGGTAAAGGCTTGCGTGTAACAATATGGGTACGGGAATTTTCTTGGAACATTTTGTTTTGAAGGCACTGTGCAATGCAGTCGATACTCAAAAAAGTCAGATAGTTGTTCATTCGTATCTGAAGACCTGTTAGTTCCAAATATTTTTAATCTGTAGGTGCCGCTTTTTGGTGGTTTAACTTTAATTCGGATGAAGCCTTTGAATATGTACTCGTAACAACAATATGGCTCTTCTTGCAGAAAATTATTCTCTTCTCTATACAGTTTGGTTGATATTGTGATGGTCCTCGGCTTGTATTCTTTGAAGGTCAGTTCAATTTCGTCGTTGAATTTTATCATGACTTCCTTGTGGGATGAAGGTAGAAGGCCGATATTAAATGCAGAGGACTTAATATGTAATAAACTATTGAAATGTTCCAGTGATAAGGGCTTCTTAAGTAGCTGCCATTTTATGCTTTCTTCTATCTTGTCATCTTTACAGGGAAAGTGGGAGACAGCAAACTGATCTGGATCAGTCAGGAAATAAAATTCATCGAATTCAGCCTTGTATTCCTTATCATCTCCTAAATGGCCAGCTCCCCAAGTACTATCCAGCAGGAACCAATTGCCGCGAAGGAAGACTGCGTTCCAGGCGTGGTTTGTTGCTGTCGTCGTGGAGAATGGGTTTTCAGGAGAATAACTAACGCCTTTCGCAAAACCACTCAATGTCTTGACAGGAATTTTGGCTTGCCTGAATAAACGAAAATATCCAAAACATCTTATAACAACAATATATTGAAGTACCACCCGAGGGATGGTCAGAATTCTAACTAGGGACTTGGCTGGTTGAGTCCCTGGTTGAAAGTTTGACACCGAGGGTGCGATTTTATCTGTCCTTCATGGACTCGCTCATGATAAATTATTTTCTTTCACTTTAAGCGAACTTATCAACAGCAAATCGGATTAAGCTTCATGACGGCGAAATTCTAATATTTAACCAGTGATTTGAACAGTCCATTGTGTTTTATATGGTCTAGAAACGGGTATAAAAACAGAGTTTGTCACTTACAAACTGCAGAAAAATGCGATAGGTTGATTATTTCGGTTTACAGAACACAGAAATAGAATGTTTAACCTCTTAAGTTGTTAGCGACGTGTCATAGGATGTTTTAGTGACGCCATTGAAATATAATGACGTCAGAAATATATGTGTTGTTGCCAAGCGTCAGCCTAGTTGCTTACATGTCCATTTGTTCATTTACAATGCAAATATTAATCAATGAAAGCTATACTACATCTTGTTGCTAATGGAAGAACGATGTTACTAATGAAGGATGATAAAAATTTGAGCCGCGACACGAGAAAACCAACAATGTGAATGTGCGCCCAGCGCAGAACCGGATCAGCCTGGGCATCCGCCCAGTCTGATCAGAGTCTTCACTGTCCGCATGGAGGTAGCTTAGACCCTTAGCTACCATTTAAACGCTTGACAAAGAGTCTGATCAGACTTGGTGGAAGCCCAGGATGATCTGTGATGCACTGGGCGCACAACCACTTTGTTAGTTTTGTTGTGTCGAGGCTCATTGCTTTTGTGAGCTGAAAGCCTATCTTGAATATGTGAAAGTGGGAGATACAATACAATTACATTATATCCAGAAAAGCGAAAACATACAGCAGTTTGCACAAACGGAGAGACTGAACATAGACATCCCCGGTAACATCAATAGCTCATGTCTGAACTCTTAAGGAACCAAAATTGCAGAGTCGACAGATTTAAAAAAATGTTTCGCCCAAGCTTTAATACTTTGATAATTCTTCAAAGGATAGTGGGACATATGTCCAGCGTAACTGCAAAAGAGGCAATTTCTAGTATTTCATATGTCAAAAGCAAACACTACCAACTGTGTAAATACACAAGACACGCAAACTGCACTAAGCTTTCATTGTTTCCTCATTTAGTTATTGTTCTTTGACTCATTTTAAAGTGCCTGCTGCTTCTGCAACCGTTAACGTACATGTTACTATGAGTGCCAAATGTTAGCATTCCAACTGTCTCTTGTTTACTAATGGTTTATTTATCGACTAATTTGGTCGAGTCTCACAATGTTTTAATGCATAATAGATCACGACAAGCCTCAAACCTAAATAGTTCAAAGCATCAAAGTCGTAAGTCAAGGATTCGTTAAGTCTTACATCACAAAAAATCAACTGCGGTAATATTTTTGCTGATTTTTTTTTTCGGTAAAAATGGCAGTGTTGATACGTACAGCACGTCTGAAAGTTTGATGTTTCGTCAACTACCGATTGTTGGTTTTGATCAACTGGGACCAGATAGTCAATCCTAAATTTGAACTTTTCAAAGTCAACCCTAGTATCAAAAGAAAATATAATTTCTTAAACAACAATTTAAGCTTTCAAATTCAATTTGCAAAAATGACCAACCCTTACAGGTTTTAAAGCACAAAAAATAATACGTCACATCTTAGTTTTGAAGCTATATTTTTATATTTTAAAATCATTACTCATGAAATGTCTTAACAACGTATTTCAGTCAATCCTTGGTTTACGACTTCTAAAGTAAGGTTATTTGAAATGCGTTTGAAAGTATAAATTGTGATGTAAGAAAAAATCGAAACTACATTAAGAAAAGCCTAAACATAAATTCAACCGCTTGGATTTGAAATCCGGCTAACTTTGAAAATGAGCCTAGATGTAAGGTTTGTTAACCTTGGTTTGAAGACTTACTGTGCATTTGGCTTGCCATTTATACTCAATATAAATGGCAAGCCAAATGCATAGTAAGTCTTTAAACCAAGATTAACAAACCTTAAACCTAGGCTCATTTTGAAGACTTACAGTGCATTTGGCTTGCCATTGATATTGAATTGCGGAAAAAATAATATCACATGGCATTTCTCAACAAGTGTTACATGTACAATAAAATTCCATATCCCACCCCCGATACCAAGCGGGAAAAAATAGCCGATGTAACAATACATGTAGTAAAAAGACGAACGGATAGCAAAGCTCTTTCCTTGGTAAGTTGTTACAAAACTTGCCTCAAACAAAATTTTCCAAGGTAAGTCGGAATAAAATTTCATAAATATTCTCTAGTTTATAGTGATATGTGGCTACTGCAGTTTCTTTAACGATGATGCTCTAAGTCATATGGGTACACTTCCATTTAGTTTTCGCCATGTTTGGTAAAGCGAACAACTTATGTGAAATCCCATTTTTTTTCGTGGACATAGACCTTCCAAAATGGGGTCTTATCTTAGAGGAAAGAAATTTTCTCCTATATTTACCTCAAAAGATAGTATTATTTTCATTGCTAAAATCACTGCTGAAGGGTTTGATTTTCACTTTTTATATGGACCTAATCTACATGCGTGGAGTACTGTTCGTTCTATATTGCATTAAGGCTACTCACTTGCATATTTCCTCCATTACATTAGAGTACCCCTGACATACAGATTTACCAGTCACCATTACCGACTGATAGTCACATGATGACTTCGCTGTTCTCCCAAAAAAGCCATCTGTGTCGTATCTGTGATTAAGAAAGTGTAATAATTATGTTAAAGAAAATCATAAAAATGAGTAGGGAAAATACAATTATGTCAGAACAAATACGAAACCTTCAGGCAAGAAAAACAATCAATGGACGGTGGTTTTGCTAATTCAGTACTGACCGTTGCAAGTTAGTTCTTCTGTTATGGTTTCCTCACTGATCTGATCCTTGTTCTAATGTCCGCTTGTCTGTAGCCTAGCAATGTAATCACATGTATAGCGGCCCACTTTGCTCTCTGTGCTGTTTTGTGTAATTTAAAATAATAGAAGTTTCAGGTGTGTGGTATTTTTCTCTAGTCCGTATTGATTATTTCGTTCGTCTGTTTTGTGAGTTCTGTTTTGGTCGGATTGAACCATTGCAGGAGCTATTAGTGAGGGATTGAATCCAGTGAAACCGGTTCAAGCCTCCAGCAATTCATAACTGACCATTCCAAGGTGGTGCTTGTGGTTGCTTACTGTTACACTTTCTTGTTGCCCATATTGGTGCTTTCAGTAACCTGTGATTATAATTGAGGTTGCTGAATGACCACCTGTATGGGAAAGGGTTGTTCATTTCGTCGGATTACCATGCTCTTCTTGAATTGTTGTCAGTGTATGTGTACACTTCTTTCCCTTTGGGTTTGAGGGTGGGGTGTGGGATCTGATTGTATTGCCTATATTGTTTTACTGCCGGGGGTTCGCTTATGTGCTTGATACATCCAAGAAAAGATAACATCTATTTATTGTCATTGTTTTTCATTTGTCATCTCTCTGTCACTGTCTCTGTCTCTGTTTCTCTCTGTATCTGTCTCTGTCTCTTTCTTTCTCTCTTTCATTTTCTCTCTCTCAGCTTCCAGAAGATAAAATTGAAAATGTGATTTGAGTAGCTCGATTTTCAGACAATTTCAGGAGACTAACTAGCGATATTCAAATATTTTAACAGACAACACTTTTCATGACATTTTCGCAGAGTATCATTTGTTAAATTCTGTTCTCTTCTGTTTGCATTCTCGTAACAACGTTCCCCAATTGGCTCAGCGGTAAAACACTTAAATATAATTTTTGTCACACACAATATATTCTACTCGCAACAAAAATAGAAAAAAGTAAATACTTATAACACGCAAATGATTTTGTAACACAATAAATTGCTTTCATTTACATATTATGATGTTCACTTTTTTTTAGTTATTTTGACATATAAAGGGCAAAGGTACACTTGCATGTTTTGTTTTTCGCCATATATTTTCAGAGAGCTCCCTTTTTTGTTGACCCGGTTTGCATCCCTGGAAGACAAATCAACTCCAAGATGAGTCTGCTTTGAATTGATAGGTTTTGCTCCTAGAGAACTATCTGTGACCCCCACCCCAAACAAAAATGGACAAAAAATGAAAATGACCGAGTTCTGCCCCTAAAATGTATCCATTTAACATAACATGTGCTGCTCGATCTGTCGTGTCATATTTCATATCTCTTTATTAAGATAAATGGGTTAACTATCAACAGAAGCAACTTTGTCATTTTCATTTTTGCCTCTCAGTGTATTGGTGGTTAACTTTTAAAGAAAACAACTTGATCCCCAAGGAAGAAACTGTTTCCTTTCAGAGTAAAGTCTATTTCAAAAGGGCTTCTTAGTCCAGAGAAGCAATCTGAAAGTCACAAATATTGTTTCTTGCAAAAATGGGAGCATGCCTTTTACTATAACATATATTTCACAGTTATCTCTATGATTTAATCCAGTCAACCTCATAGTTATCCCTAAATTTAAATGGACTTTTAGCGAGAAGTGGCGATTACAGTTCGTGCAGAATGAACATTTATACACATAGGTCTGACCACAACGTATACATTGTGTTCAGGCCTATGTGCCCACAAGAATGAACATTTGGACACATATGCCTGAATACAATGTATAAATTGTGTTCAGGCCTATGTGCCGACATGTTGACAAGGTGCATTAGCCTATATGTCTCGGTAAAATGTAAAATACGTACCTGATGTTCTTGGCAATCCACACAAAGAACATGCGAACAAGAAATAGAGGATCTTTTGATGCTGTTCCCAAATAGTCCACAAGGTCCGGGAGAGATCGGCAAAGGTGTTTTGGAGCCTATAAACATTAAAATGAAAATGATATAGTTTCATGGTACAGTTCTGAGCTAGAATGTTTACAGTACCAAATACGTGTACATGTATACATATGTAGATGAACGTATCGATTGCGCAAAAAAGCTCAGATAATAAGGTAAGATCATATTCATGTGTCTGGATGTTAGGGTAATATCAGTGAACTCATGGCTACAAATGAATAGGTTTCGGTTTAAAAATATTTACTTATAGTAAGAAAATTTATATATATTGATATAGCAAAATAAATCTTACCTCAAAGGTTCCTTTTTTCTGTTATTAACATGAAATTATTGTGTAGCTGTGCCTCAGCAAAATGTAAATGTCATGCTCATAAAGCCCCATTTTCTGGCTGTTAATTTTATAGTACTCTGTTGATATTTATTCTGTTTCAGCTTCGTCTGATATAAGCAAATAAAACGTAGCAAGCTATACCGCTTTGGATGAACTTTAGTTTTTGTGTAATTGAAATCCAGTGGATTTCAATTACACAAAAACTAAAGTTCATCCAAAGCGGTATATAATTTGTGATTATTTTGTGAGCTTAATTTTTTTGTGAGCTGGTTATTTAAATTTGTTTATGTTCTACGTCTTTAATTAAAAGAGTGTTAAAACCTGAGAGAAAAATCAAAATTGACAGTTTGGAGGTGTAAAATCTTATCCAGTAACAAATTCTTAATCTCTCAGTCCGCCATAGTGCTGTCAAGTTATCATTGCAATTGGTCGTACACCAGCGTTTCTATTTTTACATAGGAAATATGACCTATAGATCTAGACCTAAATTAAAGAATTTTAAGCATTGTGTCTATATATTAGCTGTCCACTTTGCTGTCTGATTTACTTTGTATTTTAAAATTGCAAAGAGCTGGATTAGAATTTCCATGTGATTTATGCCTTCCGCCCAGCTTTTGATGTTTGTTGTATTATTACAGTTACTCTGTGATGGAATAGGTCTGTCATTTTCTGTTTTCAAAGAAGTGCTGTTTCGTTTTTTGGCTTGCGTTTCTCCCCAGCAGGCACACAATGTTAAATCAATCTTGAATCAACCGTCATTCAACATCATGACGTTGAATCAAGGTTAATTCAAGATTGATTCAACCTTGTGTGCCCGGTGGCCGGACCTTCTACTTCCGTTTTCCTCTGTGCATGTCCGTGTGTGTGTTTTATGTAATAAATTTTACCTTTCTTGCATGTTCATCGACGTTCTCGAAATCTTTCACATCCTTTATAATATCTTTCTTCTTTCGTTTAGGAGGTTTAGGTTCCGGAAGCTTGCTTGGTTTATAATCGTTGATTGTCCCATTTTCTGCTGAAAAAAGTTACTGTCGTTAATTAAATAGTCAAGAGTCAACACTATCTGCGTAAGACACATGGTTATTTGTCCGTCAAATAATATACTTAGCGTCAGTGAAAACGCACTAATTTGGATATATGGCACATTATTTTCTTTTGATATTTGGTTTATTATTGTAACAGACAAATTATTAAATCTCTAATTTCTGGTGTCAGGATAGGATATTTACAAATAGAATTCGTTAACCAGTCGGCGCTATCGAGTGAGACGTCAAGAGTGGCGTGTTTGAACACTGTCGATATCAAATGACACATTTAAAGCGCAATGAATCCATATTTCGCGCTCTGTAAGATACTCGATCGAAAATGAATGGATCTTTGGAAGGTCGCTTGACATACAGCTACTTTTCCTCCATGGAAATATGACGCGGTTTTGCAAATAAGGGTGACGTTATAAATGTATTGCCATGTTCGAGCTTGATAATGGTTGAAGTGTGCCCCACAAAGCTCCTGAAATTCAGTTCTACCACTGATATCAGTATTTTGGGCTGCAAAAGATAACATTTTTACCATAAGTTACTTTTGTGTGTCTGTTTTTTTTTTTTTTTTTTTTTTTTTTTTTATGAATGTCACAATATATTGACGTTTGACTCCATGTAATTTTGTTGCCTTCGGCGGTCTGGCTTTCGTTTGTACGGAGATTTGATAGACTATCTAATCGCTACCAAAATCCATCATTGCGGAATTTCTGCCATGTGAAATATGCTGGAATTTCAGAGCTTACGTTACGTCACACACGCACAGCGTATGTTTAGACATAGTAAGATCATGGGCGTAATAGAATAGTTCAAAATGATAAATATATCATGTTGATATAGTATGATCATTGAATTTAAAGACATACATGACATTACAAGACTGGTGCGTTTTCATTGACGCTGAGTATATAAGGTGATGAAATAAACTAGACCAGACACCCTTAAATTGACAAACGGACTCAACCATTTGTTAAGCATATAGGGTAGAACATTCCACTGGGCATAGATCGGTTCAATAGAGTATATAGTACAGAGGAACTTAAGTTGTTTTGTGTGTAATCTCACGAGCTTACTACAAAAATGAAACAAACTCTGTATTCTTCGCAAGCTAAGGGAAACAAGTCCACATAAATGTGGACTTAGTACCATCGGCTTGTGAAGATGCGTATTTTGTTACACACTCAGCCAAGGGATGATATGTGAACACTGGTTTAGATAATAAAGTAGAATACAGCTGGTGTCTGGCTACAGTTCTCGACACAATTTTGAATTGACCTTCATTATTCAATCTTTTTATTTTACAATGAATGTTTCTAATTTTCTAGAATACAGCAATATAAATAAGAATGAGATAAATATTGATCCAGAAAAAAATTGCGTTTTCAAACGACACCATCATCTGTCTAGATTTTTTGAATCGAAAATAATTACCAGCAAGCACCCCCCCCCGCCCCCCCCCCCCCCCCCCCCAAAAAAAATGTTAAAAATGTCATTAAAACATATTCACTTTTTGTGCATTTGTAAAGGAATGATCATTATTTATCAGCTGGGGCAGGCGGGGGATGGGGGTTAGGGGAGGATTGAAATTTGAAACCCTGCTATGCTGGCAGGGTCAATACTTTTTTGGACTGGTGCGAGGTGGGGCGGGGTTGTGATAAAATGTTATTCTTTCTTGTACCTTTGAGTGTCCAATATTGTTTGGCTCCTCCAAACCCCTCTTTCTACATAATTTTCCCCATATCCCTTGAGCAGTATGCCTTGCGAAAATACAAATGCACGCTCATACGTCTGGTTTGCACAAGGTTATATTGCAAGGCACGTAGTGGGACTTAATCTTGGAATCATCTGATCATGAGTCCGGTGCACTATCACTTCGCCACTACACTCCGCACAGAGATCTTTGAAAAACTTAATTTTTGGGATGCATGCATAGAATGTAACTATAGCCTGCATGCTCCTTTGATAGCCCAAGGAATGATAAAAAGTATTAGCTATTTTTTCTGTATGTTTCTTCTGTTAAAGTGTTTTTCCCATGCTATACGTGTGGTGTGTGTAAGACGGTGGGTGGGGTCGTGGATGGTGGGATATATGTTTCTATAGTGCTGTTAAATGTCTTTTTGTGTTTGCTGGTTGGTGGGAGTTGGGTTAGGGGAGAAGTGTGTGTGTGAGGTGAGGGGAGTGGTGGAATAAGAAAACTAAGGTCAGTTGATGGGTCATGAAAAAATATGTGGATCTCATGAAAATTCCTCCAGCCCCGGCAGCTGATAAATAATGACCGTTCCCTATGTTGTGATGAACAGATTTATGGTGGTAACATAACCTTACTGTATTTGTACAAAGGATTTAAAACGAAAATAACGATCTTAAGAAAAAGACCATGATTCCGGACCTAACCTGCTTTACTAGTTAGAAAGACATAATTTTATGCACTTAAATGTACTATGAAGAGTTTAAGAACAATCATCAGAATATAAACAAAAGGTAGATTGTTTCTATAAAATGAAATAAATTGACACTATCTAGAACGTAAACTGTTTGAATGTTAAGTTCAAGAACAACATTCGTATATGTCTGTAAGTGTGAAACATTATCAGTCATGGTCCCCAGTGACCAGTTGTCTTGTTTGTTTTGTTATTACCTAGCGTATTTCTTTGGTACTAGGACGGGTTTTCCCCTTCCAACACAATCCAAAAAATCTACACCCGTCTTATAAGACGGATCTAGATTTCTTGGATTATTTGAGAACGGCAAATCCCACCTTTTATGACCAAATGAATACGGTATAGTGTTTTATTAAAGCTTTGAACGTATTCGCTTTATTTGTTGTAGGTGAGTTGGGTGCCTTTTTTGAATATACTTCAAATGAACTTGCGTGAATAGAATACGGATTGGTAATGAAGGAAATCATAATAGTCACTTCTTTGTTCAAGTTGTTAACCTTGGATAAATTTAGAAATTTGAATGATGTGTTCCCGGAAATAATGACTTGACTGTTGATGTAACGTTTCTTTCTTTGTTCAGAGTATAGTAACGAGGTTAACTGGATGATTGTCAAATTTTAAAAAGTAGATCGTCGTCTAAAGCCGGGCAAGTTCTAATTTGATGACAGTTTAAATGTTCTCAGTTTCTCAAAAATACCTTTTTGTCCTCTATACTTTTATGGCCTATTCCATTTGAAGCAACTGTCGGTCGTGACCAGCAACCGCCCATTTTCAAACATTCAGTTATGTCTAAAAACATATTAGACTTTTAAATTATAAAACACCTATCTATCTATCTATCTATCTATCCATCTATCTATCTATCTATCTATCTATCTATCTATCTATCTATCTATCTATCTGTCTGTGTCAGCTATCTATCTATCTATCTATCTATCTATCTATCTATCTATCTATCTATCTATCTATCTATCTGTCTGTCTGTCTGTCTGTCTGTCTATCTATCTATCTATCTATCTATCTATCTATCTATCTATCTATCTATCTGTCTGTCTGTCTGTCAACCTACATACCTACCCATCATTCCCCATACCATACCTTCCTACCTGGAGCCCCAGTATCTGAACAGGTTAAGCCTGACCTGCTTATCTAGCTGTCCCGAGTTCGATACTCGGAGGTGGTAATGTTTTTAATTCCAAGCGGGGTTTAATTGTAAACAGCCTTTCATTATCACCCTCCCAGCGTCCTGATATGACTGAAATATAGTTGAAAGTACGTAAAATCGCAATCCATCTAACATGTCTACCTACCTAGTTACCTACCTACCTTCTGATGACCATTTCATCTTTTATCAACCGATGTACTGCTGAAACTTGTTGTTAGCGATTTATGAATACTAACTATTCGACAAAGTAGCGATCTAGCAGTAAACTGGTTCCGCATTTGTCCACCACAGTGTGTGACAACTGGTAAAGACTACTGTTCAACGGCTTTCAGTGGATAATGCATTAGCCAATCAACTAGTCCGTAACAAATGAAAATCGGCAATGGTTCCAAGACTCCATCACTCCAGATACATCAACGTATATGGGAATGAACAGTTACTTAATTCCTGTAATTTCAGAGGAATAATAATACACATATGCGAAAATACTTAAAATCGAAAACATGCCATCATAAAAACAACATCCCGCGCCCTTTCTTTTTAGTTTCTTGGAGTTACTTCCTCTGAACTCGTTAATTCTCACTAAAGTCTCACGGGCAGAATTCTGCTCGCTTGGATTAGTCGTATGCGGTAGCTATAAGGGGAGAGAACCAGTCTAATCTAGCAGCGGACTCTTTATCGTCATGCAAAGTTTATGAGATCATAAAATAAAACTCTTAAGATATGCATGCCTTTCATTTCTTTATCTCGCAGGTCAAAGAAAGTGTGATAAGGCATATGAGTACACCTCCATGATTTATCGTCATTTATCAAAGGGAAACAACTTTTGTGACGTAATGTTACTTCCCTGAAATAGGGTTTACTTTAAAGGGCAATAATTCGCCACTAGACATGATCTTCTTTTCGAAGATGGCAAAACGAAAAAAATGGTAGAGTCACCCCCAAAACTATTGGATGGACCGTGTAACGAGAAGCTGCTTCAAAACTTGCGTTTATGACAAACCTATCTACATGAGCCTAATCTGATGGGGAAACGCATCTCTCCTTGGCGCGGCCCAAAATAATATGGCAAATTATAAAAAGTGATTCAGTTAGTTTCTTCACTGTAAGGACGATCTTTATCAAGAAATTGGAGACCATTTCTTCCTTTCTTTTGCTATTATATATATATAGAGAGAGAGCGCGCATTACATTCAATTTTATTTCCCTTTCGGTATGTATAATACTAAACCGAAAAAGCAAACTACTAATCAAATATCTATCTATCTATCTGTCTATCTACCTACCTACCTATGTACCTACCTACCTACCATACAACCGTACCTTACTCCAGAATTGTAATTTAAAAGCAGGACGAAAAATATTATGATTGATTATTATATGGTTATAGCCGGATGCTTCGTCGTCAATTTACAAAAGGAAACAAATTTTGTGACTTACGGTTTGCTTCTCTGAAAAACTTGCAATTCCAAAATACGTGTATGGTTTACTTTTAAGGGAAAGACTTTCCTACTGGAGGTGACATCTATTGCAAAGGGCGGCAAAAATGAAAAAAAAATGGCATGACTTTATAAACTACTAAATGGACCGTGTCACTATAATTTGCTTTCAAAAATTACATGGATGATATGGATCACAAGTAGCCTGCTTATCTGCGCAGTTTGGTCAGGCTTCCTTATCCAAACCGACAGATCTTTCAATCTTCGTGAACCTAATCTGATGATGTAAGGTATTTCGTCGTGACATGGCTTAAATTAATAAAACAAATGATAGAATACTGATACGGTTATTTTTCGACTATTAAGACAATCTTAATCGAGGAATTTAATCAGTTTTTATGCTATATTTAGTCCTCATTACATTCATTTCGCAAAAAGTTTTTATGCATATTAGTCTAATGTTGAAACGAAACTACTAACGAAATAAACGAATACTTTGAATAAATTAATAAAATATGATAAATAGGTATATAAGTAAATTTACGAAGTACTAAAATGACAGTGATGAAGACAACAATTAAATTAGGAAAAAAGCAGTTTTTAATTACACTTCCTACCTGTAGCTACATGTATCTTTAAGAAAAACTGGAAAAATGCTTTGTTTAGGATTTCAATGTAAAATGAAAGTACAACTTTAAATGGATATTCAAATAACTTCATGACTTCTTTTTAAATCATTACTCATAAGTGTGTGACTGCCAAATCTATGTGTATAAGACTGTTTAAGTACTTCTGCATTAAAATGAAAGTGAAGTTTTAAAACAATATACCTTAACCTAATATATACACGTCATTATTTCATATTAATTGTGTGACTGCCAAAAAGTACATGTATACCTTAAACATTAGGGCCGTAACAATCAAGAATACTCTGTATTTATAAAAGAATCAGGAAATACAGTCCGATCTGGGGCTTCGCCGTGTAAATAAGATTTGTTTATTTTATTTATTTATTTATTTCAGGAAAACTGCAGAACGACCATCGATAACTCCGATAACCTTTGCCCTTACTGACCACTGAAGGAGCCTGAACACATATGAGACGCGACACGAGAAAACAAACAAAGTGGCATGGGCGCCCAGCGAAGACTAAGATCAGCCTGGACATCCGCCCAGTCCGACCAGAGTCTTTGCTGTGCACTTAAAGGGTAGCTAAACGTCTAAGGTATCTCCTATCTGGACAACAAAGACTCTAATAAGACCGGGTGGATGCCAGGGCTGATCTAAGTCTTCGTTGGGCGCAATTGTCACTTTATTTGTTTCTCGTGTCGCGGCTCATATGATAATAATGAAATAGTTAATTTGGTCCCACATTAAACCGCTCATATTGCACAATCTGATACTGGTCTGAACTGCCCGCCTATAGTTCTATAACACATTTATTGTAAGTGGTAGAAGTATTAGAATACTTACAGTTGATACGGTATGGTTTGTTTTGACAATGTTCTATATATAGTATGATACTGACGTGTAGTTTTTCCTTTAATATTATACCACGAGAAAACCTGTCTTAAGGTGTACACGTCCACGCTTTTCTGCAATTTTTAAAAAGCAAAAATGATTTTTTTATTCCCTGTTTGTCTCCCTGGACGAAAATGGCATTCCAAACTGGGGCCTACATTTTATAAGACATTTCTAAATGGTCACTGTTTCTACAGAGTTCAGCCTATGCAAATTTAGATTATTCTGGCTTCGAACACAGACAACTGAACTATCTTATTAGCAGCTGAATTACTTAACATGCTGTTGCATAAATCTATAGTGCTTAAAACATAAACTTCTCTGTATTTTATTGTAAGGGAAATAATCTGGAATTTTCAGTTTCACGTTAACTTTGCTATAATTGACATGAATCTCGTAAAGATTTGATGTCTCATGTTTTTGAAAAGAGATCTTAATGCACTTCTGAACTTTTTTTATTGCAGATTTGATGCACATTTATGCTTTCCGAAAAATGCTGTTGTTTTCATGAAAAGGGTCTCAAATCTTGCATTCCAGCAGCACTTGATTATAAAATGGTCAGTCTTATATGCAAAAAAAGCCTTACAGATCTGTACTTACAACAATGTTAAAAATGCTTTGGAGAAAAAAATGTAGGCGGGTATATAATTGACAAAATGCAAACTTTGTTTTGTGTACTCTTGGAGAGAATATAAGTAACCTTTTAGGGGTGTGAGGTGTGGGTAGAAAACCTGTCAAGAGGGTCACTGTACGGAATCACTAGGCTTGCCGAGTGATGCCGAACAGTGATCCCGAGTGACAGATTTTTCTATAAACACAACTCACACCCATGAATATACGTTTTCTTGCAAACCACGAAAGTGTACCCTTTTACCTTAACCCTGAATGCGCCAAAAAGCAGACGACAAAATTTACGTCTGCAGAATTTCAAAAAATGGCCCGTCCAAGCGATATCATATTGAGAATTCGAACACTAGAGGGCAAACAGTGTAGATTCAGATGAGGTGGCTCATTTTTTCACCTCTACTCTGTTTGCCCATTCAACAATTTTAATTTTTGGCGTTTTAAGGGTTAATGCATAATGCCAGCTACATTTATGTATGCTCACACATCATCTGTAAGTTTTGACAATATTTGCACTTTGTGTAGCAATAAATGTTTAAGTAAACATACTGGTCAGGATATGCACAGCTCATCGCGATCTACATTTTAAACAAGTCATTTGAATTCCGCATTGGTAAAAAACGGTTATGGTGCCCCATAGAACATGTAGAAGTTTGTCCATTATCCGTTTTATACTAGGGTCCAACCGAACTAGGTACCAATTTTACTTCCGGGTTTACAAATATAGATGTTCGCTCCTTGGCCTGCTGAAATTGCACCCGCGACCTTCTGCACAAACCTCGAGGGTCCGTTAACCTCACCCACAGACAATTCACCTTCAAATTATGACTACCATAATTTGCAGGACCCTGTGAGTTTTATTAGTAACATGATGTTAAAATGCATAGTATCATTGGATGTTGCAACACCCCTTTAACGTTATTGTCCTTGCAACAAAATTCATTCTATATCTCTTAAGATAAGGAGACGAATAACATGCACGACCAGCTTTAAATCTGAGCCGAGTCTATCCCGTTCAAAAACCCTTTCACAAAATTAAAAGGTCATGGCGTTTATCTTAAACAATGTTAGTTACAGTAAAATGAAAGTAGAAACAGTATGTAAATATTACAGTCGTGGTGTTAAAAAAAGTTAAAAGTGTACTCCCTTATTTTTTTCACCATTGCCCAAATCAACAATTTTAATCATTCCGTTAGCTAATATTTAATCATTTCTACATCCATTATAAAAATTCAGAAAAAGTGTTTAAGTTTAATGTATGTTTTTTTTTATTCGAATATAGAATCGAAATTGAAAATGTAAATGAACACTATCGTCAGCCAAGGGAAAAGCCGATACCACGCCTTACAGTCATATGACGATATTTAGGTATTTTTTCTGATTCGTGCACGCGCTAGTGACGTCAGAGCAAATTAATTCTATCCAATAAGGCGATTTCGGCCGCGGACCGCGTTTTTATTAACTTTATTTTATTTCTTGGTTTAAAATTCCTTTTCACAAAAAATGCTCTTAAGATTTATTGTCAAATGTTTAGATAGGCCATTTCGAAGTAAAGGCCCAGTCTCACTGTCACATTTTGAGGGCTAGGTTGTTTTGCGTTTCCCGCCCTACGTTTCGTAGGTATTTAGGTGTCACTACGTGTCTAGTACGTTATCAATACGTTTAACTACGATTTAATTCCTATTATTCGGTTATCAAACGGCTTCGTGTCACGCTTTCAGAAGGGATGAGGACAGTTTACTTACCTACTACGATTCCGTACGTTTTATTAGGGACTATTAGGTAGTGTCCGGTATAACTGCCTAGTCAAAATGGGGTTTTAGTATGTATCTGAAAACAGACCAAATCGTAATAAAACGCAGAATAAACTTCACAAAACGTACTTAGACGTGGGAAAAGCGTATATAATGCGTAGAAGTACGTAGAGGACCTTCACGTAGGGCTACGTACTTGCACGTATTGGTAACGTTTCAACTACATTCTTATACGTTTAGACTACGTTATAATACGTTTTTACTACGCATACAGTACATATTTCGAAATGCTACGTTTAAGTTGAATTTTCAATTCAAACGTAGCTATGCCACGTATGAAGATGTATTTATCCGTATATAATACGTATTCACTACGTTTTTATACGCATATTCCCGTTTTGGTACGTTTTGAATACGTAGAAAACCCTTTTCTTCAATACGTGACATTGAGACTGAGGCTTAGAGGACTCCTAGGTCATTCATGGTACGCTTTTTTACGTATTTAATGCGTTTCGACTACGTATTTAGTACGTTTTGAGCACGTTTAACTACGTTTTGCTACGTTTTACTAGGTATACGCGACGTATATCAAAATGCCATTTTTGAGTTAAACATTCTAAATAAAACGTTACTGGGCCACGTTTTAGCTACATTTATGTACGTATTCACTGCGTATTACCATGTTTTAAAACGTAGTAAAACCTAGCCCTCAAAACTTGACAGTGAGACTGTGGCTTAACTGTGAAAATATTTCATGGAAACGTTTTTGTAATCATAAACAAGGGCGTAAATCTTTAAAAAGAGATGCGCATTCACGCAAACAAGCCCCAGTCAGCATTATACATGTATAATTTTGTTTAACGATAAAAATGCCATTCTCATCTAATAGATTTATTAGCAGGCTTGCCAATAATTCCGATCAATAATTAATAATACGAGCAATGTCAGTACATTTTAGGACAAGCTGTCATAGAAACCATGCCATTTCGGCATCTGGACTGAAATAGACCGAAGGTTGTATAGGTTTAGATTATATCCTGGCTGGTGGGGACGGGATCTATTTATATTTGAATGCATAAAAGAAATAGTATCTCGGCGAATATTCCTATGGATCTGTGCGGAATAGCCTTCAATTTACAGCTGCCCGCAACTTAGGGTGTATAGAAAAGAAGATTCTATGTCAATACTGCATGGAAGCACGCATTAGTCTTCTCTAGTGCAAACCTGTCCCTTGTTGCACTAGACATGAGAGTAAGGCGCACAGTCGGCTTACTCCTAGTCTTTTGAATTGGATCGAAAGTAATGGCGGTTGCCTTAAGAAACCATGCAGCTCACGGTTAAATTGATTGACAAGTGAAATTTGAATACTCGAAACACAGGTAAAATGATGTTAGCTGCGTGCGCGCGACGTTGGTAGCCCACCTTTACCAACAAGTGTCAGCAATGAAATCATTCATGTAGTATAATAAGAGGGCCATGGTGGCCCTGAATCGCTGACCTGAGCATTAATCAGTTTACTGGCGCTGGTGAAGATTTATAAGAGTTTTTACCATATATGGGAATGGCGGCCACCTTGGTCATGTGACCAAGATCATTTGAAGAACTTTCAATCCTTTGACCCATGCAGGCTCCATATGAAATTTGAGTTCAGTCTGCCCAGTGGTTTCAGAGATGTTTGAAAATGTTTATGGATGAATGACAAAGGCAGCTAACACAATACTGTAAGGCTAAGGTTAGCTAAAAATGGCCGAGTCGCTTCCCCTAAAAGTACCCGTTCATGTTGAGTTTCTTTGATGGATTTGAACTATACTGAACTAGGTGAACACAGATGATAGAATGGTAGCATCATTATCTCACTGAGGTGAAATGAATGTTTTTCAAGGAGTATGTGGCTGGCATCACTGCAATGTTAGTTCTGATTTTTGCAACACAGCTTTATTTAGATTTGACCTACAGACCTAGTTTTTGACCGACATGACCCAGTTTCAAACTTGACCTAGATTTGATGAAAATAAACATTCTGACAAAGTTTCATGAAGATTGGATCAAAACTATGCCCTCTAGGGTGTACACAAACCTTTTTTAAGATTTGACCTAGTGACCTAGTTTTTTACCCCACATGACCCAGTTTCAAACTGGGCCTGGATATTGTGAGGATAAACATTCTGACAAAGTTTCATGAAGATTAAATCAAAACTGTGTCCTTTAGAGCGTACACAAGGTCGTTCTTATATTTGACCTAGTGACCTAGTTTTTGATCCTACATGACCTACTTTCAAATTTGGCCTAGATATTGTGACGATAAAAATTATGACAGAGTTTCATGAAGATTGGATCAAAACTGTGCCCTCTAGAGAGTACACAAGGTTTTTCTAAGATTTGACCTAGTGACATGGTTTTTGACCAGACATGACCCAGTTTAGAACTTGGCCTAGATATTGTGAGGATAAACATTCTGACAAAGTCTCATTAGGTTTGGATCAAAACTGTGACTTCTAGAGCGTACACACGGTTTTTCTAATATTTGACCTAGTGACCTAGTAGTTTTTGACCCCACATGATCCAGTTTCAATCTTGACCTGGATATTGTGAGAATAAACATTCTGACAAAGTTTCATAAAGATTGGATCAAAACTGTGCCCTCTAGAGCGTTCACAAGGTCGTTCTTATATTTGACCATGCAACCTTATTTTTGACAAGACACGACCCAGTTTCAAACTTGACTTAGATTTCATAAAGATAAACATGAAGATTGGATCAAAATTGTGCCTTCTAGGGTATACACAAAGTCTGTCTAAGATTTGACCTAGTGACCTAGTTTTTGACCCGACATGACTCAGTTTCAAACTTGGCCTTGGAACTTATTTTAAGGATAAACATTCTGACAAAGTATCATGAAGATTGGATCAAAACTGTGCCCTCTAGAGCGTACAAAATGTCATTCTTATATTCGACCTAGAGACCTAGTTTTTGAACCAACATGACCGACTTTCAAACTTGGCCTAGATATTGTGACGATAAACATTCTGACAATGTTTCATGAAGATTGGATCAAAACTGTCCCCTGTAAAGAGTACACAAAGTTTTTCTAAGATTTGACCTACTGACCTAGTTTTTGACCCGACATGACCCAGTTTGAAACTTGGCCTAGATATTGTAAGGAAAGTTTCATCAGGTTAGGATCAAAACTGTGACCTCTAGAGCGTACACAAGGTTTTTCTAATATTTGACATAGTGACCTTGTTTTTGATCCCACATAATGCTAATTAGATTTTGTAAGAATAAACATTCTGACAAAGTTTCATAAAGATTGGATCAAAACTATGCCCTCAAGAGCGTACACAAGGTCGTTCTTATATATGACCTAGTGACCTTATTTTTGGTTAGACATGACCCAGTTTCTTAGCTGGACTAGATTTCATAAAGATAAACATTCTGACAAAATTTCATGAAGATTGGATCAAAACTGTGCCTTCTAGGGTGTACCCAATTTTTCTAAGATTTGACCTAGTGACCTAGTTTTTAACCCCACATGACCCAGTTTCAAACTTGGCCTGGATATTGTGAGGATAAACATTCTGACAGAGTATCATGAAGATTGGATCAAAACTGTGGCCTCTAGAGCGTACACAAGGTCGTTCTTTTATTTGAACTAGTTACCTAGTTTTTGACCCAACATGACCTACTTTCAAACTTGGTCTCGATACTGTGACGATAAACATTCTATCTAAGTTTCATAAAGATTGGATCAAAACTGTGTCCTCTAGGGTGTACACAAAGTTTTTCTAAGATCTGACCTAGTGGCCTAGTTTTTGACCCAACATGACCCAGTTTCAAATTTATCCTAGATATTGTAAGGAAAAAAATTCTGACAAAGTTTCATGAAGTTTGGATCAAAACTATTACCTTTAGCGCGTACACAAAGTTTTTCTAAGATTCGACATAGTGACCTAGTTTTTGACCCGACATAACCCAGTTTCAAACTTGGCCTAGATTTTACGGAGATAGACATTCTGACAAAGGTTTATGAAGATTGGATCAGAACTGTGCCTTCTAGAGCGTACACAAAGTTTTTTTTTTTAAGATTTGACCTAGTGACCTAGTTTTCGACCCGACATGATCCACTTTCAAACTTGGCCTAGACTTTATAGAGATAAACATTCTGACATAGTTTCATGAAGATTGGATGAAAACGGTGCCTTCTAGAGCATACACAAGGTTTTTCTAAGATTTGACCTAGTTTTTGACCCGACATGACCCAGTTTCGAACGTCTCCTAGACTTCATAGAGATAAACATTCGGACAAAGTTTCATAAAGATTGGATCAAAACTGTGCCCTCTAGAGTGTACACAAGCAAAAGTTGACGGACGGACGGACTGATGGACGGACGGACGTACGACGGACGACGGACATCACGGTATCTCAAAAGCTCACCCTGAGCACTTCGTGCTCAGGTGAGCTAAAAACTGTGTTGTTTCGCGTATTTTTTATAAAATTAGCGGAGCGCCTAGCCTGTGAGATTTAATGTTTGCCATTCACGTAGGGTGTCGAGGGTTCGTCTACTATCGGCGCCACATTTCCGATCAATTGCTTCAGTCCAAAAGACAAGACTCAGTTATTGTGCCTTGATGTTTAAATTGGTATCAGGGTGGCGATTGGTGATTGCAGGGTTGCTGATCAGAGTCTTTGCTGTCCGCATGGAGGTGGCTTAGACACTTAGCTACCATATAAGCGCATAGGAAAGAGTCTGATGATTGGGTGGATGCCCAGGCTGATCTTAATCTGTGCTTTACGCACAACCACTTTGTTGATTTTCTCGTGGCGCGGCTCATATATTTCTGTCAAAAAAGAATTTTAATACCAAGTGTAATCTCTTTATGATGTGAAAACGTACGCCTTAAGCTTGTATGACAACTTTCCGGTGTAATAGTAATTCACTGTCTATGGCAGATTCGTATTTCACAGCTACATTATACATTCAAAGAGAGACAAAAACGTTATTACTGTCGTGTATTGTAGAACTGAATTACATCCCCAAGATCAATATAAAATTTCTTGTAAAACAAACTTATGCGAGAAATAAAAGTCTATTATTCCGTTAAGGTTATCTAATATAATATGGTGTTTGGGTACAAATTCATGTCCTGCAATTTTCATACTTGGAACAGCTTTTGTGACTTTGTGTTTGCTACTTTGGATGGTATGTCCTTCCAGAATGTGTCTTCTCTTTTACGAAAGAAGTGTCTCCTAGGGAAGCAAATTCCTCCCTGAAAATGTTTGAGGGGGCAAAGTAATATGAAAATAGGCACTGCATATGGGCGAGCACATCGCTCTTTACAATGTGTGGATGGTATGATAAAACCTCTCTATGGCTGCTACCATGTTAACTCTAAAGTTTCGGGCAAAAATGCGTGATCGAAGTTTAGACCCTGATCTGACCACTCATTGTAAGACTCTGGATTTAAATTCACAATGCTTTTTTTGTCGTATGAAAGGACCATGATAAGGGCCCCCATTCCATTCTCTTAAAATTGCATGTTTACTACTATTGCTTGTTATTTGTGCGTATAGGAACAAGCAGAAATAATATGTTTCATCTTTGTTAATTCTCAGAATAACATGATTTCTGACATGCCTATGTTGTTTCAATAATATGAAGGAAAATTGCCAGAAAATTTGAGTTTAACACATTTTCCTTTAAAAACATAAGTCATTTACAATAGCTTTTTAAAGCTCTAAGTAATAGGCTTTTGTGAAATGCATATACGTTTGAAAGCACTGCTAATTACCTGTGCAGAGCACAAGGCTCTCTAGGTACCCCACCCACTCACGTTTGCAAGTCCAGAGACGCTAACCGAAAAATTCCAACAGATCAAAATTAAATGAATACCAAATCATTCCTTGTGTTCTAACTAAGAAAATGAATACCCACAACATATTTTTATTTTATCTATGAGCGGAGATATAGGCATTTTTATGATGAGGAAACAGGGAAAATGTTCCAAACACTGCCAGTTTTGAAGCAAAAAGTTAATTTTTAAATAAACATACAGCCGAGTCTCCAGCACATTTGATATTTTCATCGCATGTGAATATGTAAAAACATTGTCTGTATACAAAATATAAAATGTGCTGGAGGCTGGGCTCATATATTTTGATAGCCACAAAGGCTACCAAATTCATTATTTTCGTCAGAATCCGCTGGGGTTGAGGTATGTTGAAAGCAAAAATATAGTTTTTGCAAGAACTGGTTAATTTTGTGTTTGCTGTTATATTCAATGTTTGAACTTTCCTACGAATACATTTTTGTTATCGAAATAGGACTTTTGAAAAATGAGTTTTCTGGGGGCTAAATATAGGCCTTATCATACCAGATCCTTTGTTATAGAAGCATTGCAACTCCACAGCTGCGAACTCCGTCCACAAGCTGATGAGAAACTGTCAGAAAACAAATTTCCCCCTAGTAATCTATCCCTTCGGAAAACGAACCATGCTTTTTCAGTTCCTTTTCTACAGCGCTTAACTTTCTTTTAATTTCAGCCAACGCTCAGCCTCCTGTCATTTTGTGTGCTCACAGAAGCGGTCACAAGTAACGTTCACGCCATCTTGTTTTTCTCAAACGGGACGTTTGACGTCATTACGAAACGTAGCAACAGGAAGACTGTATGCCCCGTCTTTCTTAATTTTTCGTTGATTTCTATTCGACCCAGTCAAAGCCTCGCATCTTATCATTTTCCCCAACTCGTTTAATACAATAATACATGAGCATTCATGTAAGATCCTCTATTTCTTTATAGGGTTGTTCTAACTTCCGTGGGTGTCGTAACGAAAGGAATTTCATTGAAAGTATTGTATCTTACAGGTAAAAATATGCCTTACCAATCTTCTACCATAGAGCTCCCGCTCTTTCAAAGCTCCTTCGCTTTCGAGTGCTCGCTAATAATGTCATTATAGGGATTTTCTAGCCAAGCTCAACCGAACCGAAAGCCTCAGGATCTCATAGTAGTGCACGTTCAGCATGATCCAATGGTTTCTACTTCGCGACCCTTGACCAGTTCAAGCCAAATTACATTTGTGACAGCAAGTTGTAGGGGTCTCAAACACTTGTTTAACTTGTGCCTGTCCATTGACTCCGATGACCGTCAAGATGCGCTAAAAATCTTTCTGAAGAATTTCTCTCTGCTTATTTTTTCCTCTCTAAATTCTTATCGTTTATTCACGAGATCTGCGTAGTACCTTACCCTGACGCAAGATGTTAAAAAAGTATTTTTTTTATTAACGACTATGTTTACCATTTGGGGGTTCGTGGTGAAGCTTCGCAGAAATATATGATCAAAGTAGTGCATTACAGTCATCATTGCCATAATTTTTCATGGGATTATCTGCTTTGGCTATTTACTTGTACAAAATCAAGAAAGTTTCGAACTTCTTTTTCCTTTTTTTCATACGTTGACCTTATCTAATATGATATTTATTTTGCGTGTACATATAATTTTTATTATAAATACAGTCAACTCTCGATATCTCAAACACTGATATCTCAAAGTATCCCTTATATCAAAGAATACAGTTTGGACATAATCCCTACTTTTATTCATATTTCATCTCTTGTTATCTCTAACTACTGATATCTAAAAGTAAATTTTCTGGAACATGTACCAGAAAATTTACTTCGAGATCTCAGTAGTTTGGACTAAATTTTGATTTTGAGTTATCCAGAGTTGACTGTACTTTATATGTTTAAAAGCGGCATAAATGTTTACTTAACAAAACTTGGATCATTATATACAGGAATTTAATTCGGACATGTTGAATAGTAACTTAAAGGTGAATGGGTGAATAATGGACGACCAAAGGATGAAAGTGTATCCATACACCTTAGCTGCGATTATTTAAATAGCACACTAAATTACTTGGAATAAATATGTGTTACGAAGTCGGTTATATGTCATTTATACTGCTTTTAGAATAACCAAAAACTCATTCTATGAGAAAATTCATTCAGAAAAGAAAACAAATTTCAATCTATCAGCCTCAATATTTGTGCTTCTTTTTGTGTGTTTTTTTTATATTTTTGATAGCCGAATAGGTGTAATAAAACACTAAAACACACTAATGTGAGTCACAAATTTTGAGAACTACCCTCAGTAGCGGAGGCAAAGGCTACTGCTGTCAGAATATTTTAATACTGTTGCAAGTATGTCTTTGTTTTTGGTATATTAATCATTAAGGCCTTAACTAATTCCCACAGTCCTCGCAATCACTAGCGGAGCAGTTTCTATATTGAAATTTCAATTTTCTACCTCCACCGATCCCCAACCCATAACGTATACATTTACCATGTTCCATCTAAAACATGTTTTGCTCTTCATTTCCTGGCTAAAACGTCATGCTCTTTCTCAAAAGAATGTCCTACCATATTAAAGCCGCGACACGACAAAACTAACAAAGTTGCATGTGCGCCCAGCGAAGAAACAGATCAGCCTAGGCATCAGCACAGTCTGAACAGAGTCTCCGCTGCCGGCATTGAGCTAGCTGAGTCCCTTAGCTACCTTTTAAGCGCACAGCAAAATAAATCTGATTAGGCTAGGCGGCTGCCCAGGCTGATCTTAGTCTTGGCTGGGCGTTCATGCCATTTTGTTGGTTCTGTCATGTCGCGGCTAATTGGCGCCTTACTCTTTTTTGCTTCCCTGCAAAACGCCATCTATCCAAGAAGGCGTCTGCTCGGCCACGAACGAACGGGAGTTTTCTCCTGTATGTGCTTTCTTCTTTCCGTTGAATTGACCCTATGGAGCAGGGAGGCGAAATGGAAATTACAGGGTTGATTCGCCTGAAAAACATATCCATTTACCTTAAGTCGTTTCTTTTACTTTTGATCGAATTTGTTGACAAATAACCCACGTTTTGAAGTTGTTCAAGAAATAATTGATGCTGACGGGAAATACAGTTCATTCATTAATGTCACCTCTACTTAAAACATTTTATGGGCAGTGACATACGACAGTATTATTTTGTTTGACTATATTCTGCCTACGTTCGTATAGGTCTAGTGGTCTGTCAGAAGACATATCAATGAAAAAGTAGATGTCCTAGACTAAGGATAACGTTATGTGAGATGGTATTAATCAGAAACTGATACAATCAAATAACACACTGCACTCACGGCACCAAACAGGAAAGTTACAACACGAGTTGTCGCCTGACAGCATAGCTCGCCTGAATTGCTGCTTGTCCATCGTACAGTCGCCTTTAGGGTGTGGCTTGCACACCATAAAAATTCAGACAATTATATTCGATGTATTGTCTGCATATCTAGGAAATAAGTTTTTAAAAAAATTAAAGTTACACTAAATAACATTAAATTTCAAAGTCCATAAAGATGAGCTCATGGTACTGATGAGGTAGGGAGAGGCTGGATTTATCAAAACCTGGACCATTATCTAACATCAGTCCAAGTATTAGTATCAACTAAATAGATTGTGGCACTGTATAATTATGTCTTTATATAGGTTTAACCAAAATCTTTAAGACAAAATTATAAGCTGATGACCTTGACTTTAATGTCACCCAGTGGGGTAGGTATAATTATAATACTGTAAAAACTTGAACAAATATCTAACATCAGTTCAAGTTTAAACTAAATGTATCCAAGCATTATGAATCAGTATGCAATTTGAAACCTTTAACAAAACCAAAATTTCCTAACATCAAGCTCACTGAGCGGGGCAAGGGTAGAACAATGTAAATTTTAACCAATATCTAACTACAATGCAAGTATCAAAAGAAATCATCCACGCGTTAGGGAGATATGTGTCCTTAAAAACTTTAACCAAAACATCCAATCCGAAAAAGTCCAATTATCTAAGTCCAAGACCTTGACATCAAGGTCACTGAGTGGAATGGGAATGATGCCCTGTAGAACTTTGGACCAATATCTACCTACAGTGCAAGTATTGAAAGAATCCATCCATGGGTTAGGGGATACATGTCTTTTAAAAACTTAAACCAAATATCCTATCCGTAAAAGCCCAATTTTCTAAGTCCATGACCTTGACATCAAGGTCACTGAATGGAGTAGGGTGGTACCTTGTAAAATGCTGGATCAATATCTAACTACAGTGCAAGTATCGAACAAATCCATCCATGGGTTAAGGAGTATGGGTTTTTTTAACCAAAACATCCAATCCAGACGCGACGCCGACGCGGACCCCGACGCCAGGATAACAACAATAGCTCTTCATGAACTTCCGTTCAGGCGAGCTAAAAAGAAACCATCTATGGGATCAGGAGATATGTGTCTTTAAAGAACTTTAACCAAAACATCTGATCAATAAAAAGACACTTTTCTGAGTCCATGACCTTGACGTCAAAGTCACTGAGGGAATGGGGGTAGTATCTTGGAAAACCTTGGACCAATATCTAAGTACAGTGCAAGTATCAAAGGAATCTATCAATGGGTTAAGGAGATATTGGGCTTTATAAAACTTTAACCAAAACATCCAGTGCATAAAAACTCCAAATTTTCTAAGTCCATGACTTTGACATCAAGGTGACCGAGTGGGGTGTGGGCGGTACCCTCTTAAACTTTGGACCAATATCTAACTACAGAACAAGTATCAAAAGAATCCATCCATGGGTTAAGTCTTTAAAAACTTTAACAAAAACATCCAATCCGGACGCCGACGCGGACGCAGGCGCTGACGCGGACGCCGACGCCAGGTTGACAACAATAGCTCTTCCTGAACTTTCGTTCAGGCGAGCTATAATATCACAAATCACGCAAATTAAATGATTTAAAACCAATTATTTGTTTGAGAAACTCTAAACATTCTGTTGAGAGGATTTCAGTTTGTGATGTCATTGAAAAGTTGGTGAAGCATGCCATACACTGTATCCAATGTTCCGATACCAATGATGTCATAAATATAATACCATAGCAACTGAGATTCATATTGATATCAGTTGCGTCATCAAGACGTCATTCTGCGAAGGCAATTAGCATAATAGTTCGTTATTTTATAGTTTCCTTGGTAACAGATCCATGGTGTCATCTCAACTTTTATTCGAGAGCAGCATGGCATACAGTTTCTTTCTTGGTAGATGGCCATAAAGCAAGCCTTAACCCAACATGATTATATTAGCATGCAAAACATCTTTTTTGTTACTATAAAGGGTTAAGGTTTCCCTAAGCCTAGTGGCTGCAGGGGCAGAAGGGGCTAGAGGCCCATCGTATCTTGTGAACAGCATATAAAAGGCGAAGCCCATCCCTCTCCTTTCGCTGCCTTATCCTTCCCTGATTCGAACAAGGTATCCATTTACTGCTGGACTGACAGAGACAATTTTTCAGTCCCGAATTCTCCCAAGCATAGAATCGAATTCACGCGGTCGACGAGGTGGCTTGTAAATGTTCAGTTCTTTTCTCAAAAATGCTAATTGCTCAGTTTACAAATATACAATTTTCATGGCATGCATCACATGTTCCTTTGTCTTGCTCTTTTTTTGCAGAAAAATAGGCACGCATCAGCTCAAAGTAATCGATTCCAAACTAGTAAAGTCAATTAACTGAAGATGTGGTTCCAAAAGCAGCAACATCTATGCAACAGCAAACTCATAAAGTCCATCGAGAGACCCACTTTCAGATCTTGATCCGTAGACAGATATGACATATCCACTTTTAGGAGACATTGTTGTGCCCTCAAAAATATCTCCCGTCTTTTTCAACATTGTGGAGCCGATCATCATACGATTCAAATGAGGTGACTGAAAGCGCATTTTGATCTCTGTTTCCGGAGGAATTTGTTTTCCCAGTGGCTCGAGAATTTGACATTCGTCGTCATACGCTTGTGGATAACACATAGGGTATGGGAAATTTCTTAAAACACTCCCTTGTGAAGATACGTTGCAATGTAATATATACTCATAAAGATGTGTATGTTTGTCTCCCTGCTCAGCCCCGAATATTTCTAGGCTGTAACTGCCGCTCTCAGGAGGCATTATTTTTATTCTTATATACCCATTAGACCAGTAACGGTAAACACAATACTTCTTTTCTTTGAGAATGTCGATCTCTTTCTTCCATAGTCGTGTTGAAATTCGAATGGTTCTGGGTATTTTTTCTTTGAAAGTCAATTCAATGTCATCCTCAAATTCAATTATGGCATCTCTATGCGACGACGGTTGAAGTCCTATAGTATACGCAGCCGGTTTAATATTCAGAAGCCTATTAAATGTTTCAATTGACAGTGGCTTTTCGAGAAGTTGCCATTTCATACTTTCTGCCGGAGCCTCATGAAAATAGGGAAAATGTGAGAGAGCAAAACACTCGGGATCCGCTAAAAAATACGATTCTTCAAATTTAGCTTTGAATTGATTGTCTTCTCCTAAATGGCCGGCTCCCCAGGTACCATCAATCAAGAACCAATGACCTCGAACGAAGACTGCGTTCCATGCATGGTCAGTTTCGTTACTCGTTGAGAATGGATTTTCGGGAGAATCACCGTATCCTTTCGCATAACCGCTTAATTTCTTAACTGGAATTTTAGCCTGCCTGAAAACATAAAATAAAGTCAGTGAAATACTCGTATCAGAAAATATGATTTCGTTGTTTGGAAAAATACACTATTAACACTATTTAAGGAACAACTGATATTGTTCAAGAAAACTTTATACAACATGTTGCGTACACCCAGTTCACTCGCCCATAAATTCAACCGCCAGAGGCAATTTGTTTTTCATTAATCGCAGCATTTGAAAGAATTATCTAAGTTAAAGACAAAAAGAGTTTTAATACAGCTAGTGCCCCGATATTTCCATGGAACAGTTTTTGAAATTTTCATATTTTCTGAAATCTAGGCAAATGCCTAGATTTAACTTTTATAAAATCTCGTATATACTTGAGGCTTAAATTGATCCTTTCTACCAACCGGGTCACCTTGTGCGACATCCAGTTGCATTAACAAAATAATCGTTTTGATTTTGCTTTAGACTTCTATGCTTTTCGTCTGTTCCAAAGAAAATATTAAATTTTTACCGCAAATTCCATTTTTACCAAATACGTCCATAGATTTAGGCAGGATAACTATTGGCTCAAACCTTGTGGAATCAATAACCTCGACCCAATTTTAAAAGATGGGCAAGTAGATGGTAAGATTGAAATGTTAGATGTAAATATCCCTCAAAGAAGTGTTGCTTGCACCTTCTCCTTTTAAATTTTTTTTACAGTTTTTATAATGTTGTATATGTATAATTTTTTTATTTTTCGTTTTTTTACACCACCATTTTTTTCATAGTTAGTCTGTCTTTAACAGAAGGGATAACTGTAGAGACCAAGGGGCATTCTTTTCTATAGCAAAGCTTTGACATCTCGTCATTTCAGAATGTGTAACATCACAGAATACCTTCTTAAGAGTTTAAATTAGAACAAAAAAGAGCATATGCAAGTGTGAATTCACTATATTTTAGGGAAATGAATCGAAAAATCATCAATAATCAATGTTTATATACTGCCTCATGAGAAGATAATTATCTAAGTTAACATTTGTGCATCTCAACGAAAGCTATGGTGGCAGCATAGGATATTACTGAACTTTTCAAACGATTATTGACAATTTGATGAACCAACAATGAGTTACAACGTTTTTTTCTGTTTTTTTTTTTTTTTTTTTTTTTTTTTTTTTTTTGGGGGGGGGGGGGTCGGATTATAGTACATTTCTGCTGGTATAGTGAAACGCCCGGAATAGATCTAATTGTTTAATCTGTTAACACATTTTTCAGTGTGGATCAGCTCTCCTATATGCATTATAATAACGCTGGTTTTCTTTGAAACTTTGCGTCGCAGAATTACCTGTCAAGTTCTTTTAAGTAAACCTTTTTTCATACCATGTTAAATTGTTTATATCTTAAATAATGGAGAAGAATACAAATAAAAGACGGTGCCTGCTGAGGTTTGGGGAGATTGGTTGCGTGTTCAGTGTTTGAATCAGATAGTTGCATTGATCACCAATTATCACCTTAAACGTTGACTCTATTTAGGACCACCCTGCTCATTATTTCATTTATGCAATTGAATTTGATGCGAGAATGATTTTAAAAGCTTATAAAAATGAAACAGACATGCTGTAACTATAGATGGATGATCGTTAGGTAAGTAAGCGATATCCTTTATGAAACATCTTACTAGCACATCGCCTGCATCATATTCGCGTAACCCGCACATACAGAAATGCCATTTTTCATCACTGACTCATAGTCACAAGGCGACATCCTAGTCCTTCCAAAGAATCCATCAGTGTCATATCTGCAAAACAAATGTATCTGTTACTTGGAATATAATTGCCGTCGCCTGATTATGTGCGAATAGGAAAGTAATCGGATCAGCCTGCGCATCCACGCATATGTGCACACATTAGTTCCTTTGTATTGCTTTTTGTCAGGCCTATAGACATGTCCGAGGGTACTGACTAGGCCTAAATTTATTGCCTAGCTTGAGCTATTGTTTTTGATTAAATTGTTCTGATGCAGCTATGGTGCGGTGCTTGCTCTGTGTTTGGAGAATCTACCTTATTAGTGAGAAATAAAACAAAAACTGCGAATTAAGATATCCAGGAAAAGACACAGTCACAATACATGAAAAATCAAAGGCACTGAAAGAAGAAGGGAAACACACGAACGACAATCATTATGCTATAATTCGAACCAGACTAATAATAATTCCGCCTAAAATGGATAATCACATAAACTGCTGTGGGTTCAATCTGGTTTTATGCATGCATACTGCACCTCCGCACAGCAATATACCAAACATTAAAACGCTGATTGAAGAAGGGCAGTTGTCAGTTACTGGCGAAAGTATATGCACTTAAGTACTGGTTAACCGCTCAGGAGGTCTAAGCCTGCCCAGGAATAGTGTGGTCAGGATAACTGACCGTCCCGAGATGACTATAGCTGTTTACCGTGGACGTTAATCAACAAATCAATCAATGATCCAAAATACAAAATTTTATACATATTGAGTAAACGTCTGGAAAAGTCTTGTCGAATCAAAGAAACACAAGAAAGCCACGCCCTTCAGGAATTTATTAATGCGAACATGCAGTTATCAAGGTACAGGTGCAACATTCTATCTTTTATATGCAATGTGTTTCTGAAGCTGTTGCACATTTTGAAGAATTTTTTTATTCACAAGCTGTTCCGTATATATTTTTTGTTTAGTGCCATTTTCGAACAAATGGGTCGCTGTCTTAAAACTATGAATTGACATCGCAGCAAAAGGAACCGTTCGGCATGTGCGACATCTGAAGACTCAGATCCGCGCAGTCTAATCAAATGATTCTCTGTATACAAACTATGACTCAAGAAAAATCTTAAAAATGAAAATCAGTGTAAGTTGAAGCGTTTGCAGATATTAGTACAACTGCACATGGCGTAAGGTTCTCTATCACACTACACCGATCGACAGTTTGCATTTTTTCTGTTCTGATAATCACAATAGTTTACGGAATGGATTAATGATACTATCACTAACCTGTTTCAGGCGCATTCCTAAACTACCTCATCCCAAATATGTAGCCCTTCAGTTATCGTACTGCATGCACAATCGGGTGTGTTCAGCATATCATTCGTGCAGTCTGAACAGTTTCCTAGCGTTCTCAGAATAGATAATTACACATGTTAATTCGTTTAATTTCCTATAACTCAATAAAATACCTTATATTCTCGGCACACCACACAAAGAATGACCGAACAAGATACAATGGGTCTTTAGATGCTTTTCCCAAATAGTTCACCAGGTCGGGAAGAGACTGGCGCAGATTCTGTGGTGCCTAAACAACAGAATCAGATATTAAGTCCTAGGCACGAACGAACTCTTCTGAACTTAAAGACATGCAAGTGGTTACAATCACACTTAAAAATCACAATTTTATTTGAATTTAAGATCGTCAGGGCACATTGTAGTTCATGATAAATTGATAAAACTGTTAAACCTGAGCATTAAAGGCCTTCTGAACATTTTTTTTCACTTTCTCTCAAAATATTCTTGATTACTAGTCACTGTCTGGATCGTGATCCGGAACGTTCTTTTTAGGAAACGGAACATCCCATCAAATAGAGCGGACCGGTTTACACACGCTAGGTTGATGCTTCGTTTTATCGAATTTTATGACTATAGCAAATGAAGAATGTATTTGACCATATCCGTAGACATTTTTATGAATTTTTGCGAGACGTTGTGTTGACATTTTCCTGTACACAGCCACATAATTTGTGTTGAACTAGCGAGAACGTTCCGGTGAGAAATGCAAATTACACGGCAAATAAAAATGAATATTTCTCAAAAACCAGCCAACAGTATAAACCCGGTTTTCTTGTTCGGAGACAAAATTGAATTTGGCATCGTATGTTATAAGAAACACAAAAAATACGAATAACATTTCATAGAAAAGTCAAGAAAGTATTTGGTTTACCACTAAAAATTAAAACTGCACAATAACAGACTTGAAAAATATACCAATACAAGCAAGTGTATACTTTGCACCACATCACTGTCTGTTTTATATGTAGAAATATATTCTTCGATCGCTTATATGACTCATTTGAATGATCCGTACGATATATAGTCAGAAAACTCGATAAAACGAAGCACCTACCTAACGTGTGTAGTAAACCGGTCCGCCATCTTTGATGGTCTGTTCCGTTTCCTGAAAAGGACGTTCCGGATCACGATCCAGACAGTGATAGTTATTTATGAGGAAAATAGAATGTCCGCTAAATCCTAAAGAACTGTTTTGACCCAAACTGTAGTTGCTGACAATTAAAGTTTATGCAGCTTATATATATGTAAGCTCCGCCCACTTTATTTCTTTTCTTAAGCTTTACTTGCATAATGTAATTTTGATTCCAGTACTTATCACAATATTTTTAAGCAAAATATTTTAATTTTGTTCATAGGGTGATTTGACTTGTTACATTTAAGTAATTTAGGCGAAAAATTATGTAAATAAAACATAATGTAGATTTTATGTAAAGTTTAAACTCAAATGAAGTCGCAAGAGTCCATGCATATTTTAGCTAATTAAAATTTAAATTTCCCGTAATTTTTTAACCCTTCGAAATGTTTCCTTTTAAACTGTTTCACATTGTTTTTAGATAAAACAATAGCAGCCATTTCTAGTGATTCCAAAACATGTTTGAAAACATTCAGTTGCCCTTTAATGGTTACAGCCCGTACTTTAATAATTAGTATGTCATAAACGAACAATCTTATCGACCAGAATAAGAAAGTATATATAGAGCATTACTTAAAAGAGTTTAGCAAGTAAAACATACAGTTTGGCATAGAAAATGCAGATGATAATTCTCGGCTTTCATTTATTATTATCACTCTAATTTAAAGTAGCATAAATGAAAATAATTGAGTTTGAAAACAACGTAGATCCAGATGAGTGACTCATAATTATAATCCTCTTCCAAATCTATACTATTTGGCATCGATTCTTTGAATTTTCAGTCTGATATACTTTGAACAATACAGTTTTTTAAAGTTTGCAGACGTGGATTTTGTCGTTTGCATTTTTGGCGCCTAAGGGTAAAAATCTATGTCGAGGGATTATTCACTTTTCTTAAAGAAAAGAAAATAACATGACTGTATTTATGTAGACTAGCGCTAGTCTGATAATTCAAAGGTTTAGGCTTCTTTTTTTCAGGCCAGTCTATAAAACTTTAATCTGCTCCTTTTCTGATATATCTGAAGAAGTCGAGCTATAAGTATAGACCAGCTGTAGGAACTGAGAAAATTAAATGGCTGACTGATACAACTTCTTCGCCTAGTGGCGTGGCTAGCATCTATGCTTCAGTCAAACCACAAGAAGTATCAAGGGTCAGCTAATAAGTTTTGGTTGCTTCTTTCCAAGTATTTGGTACCCGTTTTCAAAACGTAGGGACGTTGAAAGACAAACGAATGCAAGTTTTGTGCCTTTTCCCTATCTTTTGAATTCACGTGAATTTCTTTGACAACACTATTACCTTTCTAGCATGCGCATCAACTTTCGAAAATTCCCGTACATCGGCTATCAGATCTTTTTTCCTCAGTGTAGAAGGCCTAGGTTCTGGAAGGGTGCCATCTTTTGCGTATCTGGTCATTTCTTCACCTGCCTGTAAATACGATACATTACCTTTGTGACTGTATTCAATCTCTGTTATTTGCTGTTTTACCAGCGAAGAGAGAAGGAAGCTTTGCATAGGTTTATGTGACGTGCGTGTGTATATAAATATACTTATTTTGCATGAAGTTTGATGACTATTTTATTTTATTATTTTGCATTACTTTTGTTGTAATGTAGAGATCCTCTCTGTTTCTGATGGACTGGGGCTGGTGTATCCGGTAGCTAAGATGTGCTGTTCCGTTTTGCCATATCCGTTTTTTCTTCTTCTGTCGGTTTTCTGAATGGGCTGTGTTTTGTGATCATGGTCTTTCTGGAGCATCTTTATTTTTTCAGACTTCAAATACTCAGTTAATTGTTTCTACAGATATTTAATACATTTTAATGTTTTCGCCAAGTTCCCAAATAACTGGAATATTACCAATCAGATGATGACAGTTGTACATTGTAGTTTAAGAAGCAGCTCATCCGTCATGATGGTGCAGTGATGGTTCAATTATTTTAACGACACTTTTCTCAGATTTTCATTGTCCTTTACCCTATGATCGTCCTTATAAGGCTTAATTTCAAACACTTCAGGAACAGTTCAGGCTTGGGGCACTTATTGCTGCAAATTACTGATAAATCTAAAATTTCAAAAACCTGTCAGCTTAGTAGGAGTTCATGATTTAATTTACTTATAAATGTGCTCTATAAACGATAATAACAACAAAATAAATAAACAAAATAATAAATAAATAAATAAGCAAATAAATTAATAAATAAAATAAAAAAGGAAATGAATAGTTAGTAAGTCCTACACATACTAGCTTGTCGACCGAGCCACACAATATCATTTTGCTTAATGGAAGTGCATATGAAAACTAGCGGCTTATATTCTCGTATAACGTCGTTTTTTCCGATTTTCGTTGTTCATTGCCAAAGGCAGTTCCGAATCGGACCGCAGTCCAATGGGTTAGAAAAGTATTAACCTTGTTATGCAAATCATTATTTATTAGGTTTCAATTTAGGCGTTAGCAACATTACGCGGATAAGTAAATATTTGATGTCAGTTACGCTACTAAAGTCATTCACATCAATTTGATGCGAAAATTAATCTCGTCAATAATAACCCAGAAAGAACTTAATTATCATTAATAAAAGCTAAAAGCTAATTTTATCAAGTAACTCTGTGCATGCGCAGCTACTGTATGACTCTTAGTTTCAATGAATAACCCCATTGTTCACTAGCTCACTTAGTACCTCTAAGTACAATGGGGTTCCTCCACTAGCTTACATCCGTTTTTCATGGGATGTCACCAGGGCCACCAAGCTTATATTTGTTACAATAGGAAGCTTGTGTAAGTAGGGACCGCTAGCACTAACTTACTTCATGTGTCAGTGAGGGTCGTCAGGTGCCGCAGGCTTATCTTCAGTAGAAATGGGGTCCACAGGGGCGATTTTCTCAGTTGTAGATTGAATAGAAACCACCTGTTTTTTTAGTTTGCAGTTTTTGCCCTCAAGTGTTAAAATTGATGTCGTTAGTTGTTCATATTTTCTTACAGAAAAAGAAAAAGTTATATTCCAATTAGGCTACAGTCAGGCCACAGGAAGTGACGGGTTCTAACTGATGACTTATCGTTGCTCCTTTTCAAGTATTTTGTATCCCGCTTGGAAATTACAAATGTGAACATCCGTAGGAAGATTAAGGATGGTCAGATTGTGCGTTTTTGCCTTTCTTTTGATTTCACTTTTAATTTCTTGAGACATCGAATTTACCCTTTTAGCATTCTCATCAACTTTCGAAAACTCCTGAACATCGGCTATCATGCCTTTTATTTCAAGGTTTGAAGGCTTTGGTTCCGGAAGGCTGTCATCTCTAGCGTTTTCATCTGTCTGTAATTAAGATACATATTGTGATTGTATACATGTATATTTACCGTAATATTGATATAATTTGTCGAAGCGGCCAAAATACTACCTGCCTGAGAAAATGTTATATTAAATTTTTATATGACTTCAGTACAGCTGGCCTTAATTTTTATCGTTTAATTTTTTAGTGTTTTAGTGATTTAAACCGATGCCTACAAGTTATTCATTCAAACGATGGGATGTAACACAGGTCACCTAAAAAGTTGTGGTTACCTCTGTTTCAAGTTTTGGGGTGTTTTGAGCACATGAGGGAATATTTGTGGAACAATTTTATGATGCTAGTTTGAGCCTTCGTCCTTTCCGTACAGGTAAACATTTTGTTATTTCTTAAGAGAACAATATTACCTTTTGAGCATGCTCATCCACTTTCGAAAGCTTATGTACATCGGCTACCAGATCCTTCTTTTTCAGGTTTGAAGGCGTAAGTTCTGGAGGAACGCCATCTTTAACGTATCCTGTCGTTTCTCCATCTGTCTGTTAATAAAATACATTTGTGACTGAAAACGTATAATCATTCGACTTAATTAGTCTATTCCTACATGCCTTGAGAGAAGACTGCTTCATAGATTTTTATTTATATTCTCTGTAGCTGGGGTTATGTGCTATATGGTGGCAAAACAACGCCTCACACCACTTCATCTCATTGTAGTTTTCATTTTAATATCCTTTGCCATGCTCGTCTCTTTGATAATCGAGCACCGCACAAGCCGGCACTTGTGGTGTATGAAGCTTTGCATATTGGATGGTTGACATACATTGTACAATTTTACACCCCTTTTAACGATATTTCATTTATCAGGGCGATGATACGGTAATAATGAAAGGCTGTGTGTTATGGAATCCCCCTTTAGAGTTGGAATAAAATCTGACTCTAGCTAGATTCGAACCTGGGACCGCCATTTCAGCAGGCCAGCACTTAACCCAATGAGCTACAGTGTACCAGGGGATCATTCAGCCTTGCACACGATTTACTATAATTATACATAGACTCTCAATAAACCGGGATTCCAATTTTATCCATGTATGTGTCCTCTCTATTTCCAAAGTAAATCGTTACGTATGTATTTAAATTCTAATTCTAGTGTGGCGGTGTAAAATGTCGAGCCATCATACTTCATAATAGTACCGATTTTGTTTATACTTTCTTCGGGATTATTCACTTTATGCTCTTGAATTTTGAAACCCGAGTACTGTTATAGCCACCGTGAGGGGTAAATGCATCGTTGCAAATAACATTGTTGTCTTAAAAAGAGTCTCAGCAACACTGAAACTAAGAATTTTGATTTTGAGAATATTCTTTTTTCTAATGACAACCTTCATATACTTTCATTTGACTTCACTGCAGTTGCTGTTCAATGCCGTGTGGCGGCGATAAAAAGTATTCCAGTACTTAATCATAGTGCATATTTGAATTCATTTTCTTGGTGATCATTGGGTTTGTTCTCGTAGCTTTGAAAATCAAGTACTGTTTAAGCCGACGCTAGGACAGTAAGCGGCTTTGCAAAACTTGTTATATGTAAAGAGTCTCAACAAAATCCATTTCCAAATGCAATCTTGCAGTCTGATGATTTGTTTGACTTTTAGCTGTTTCAAAAGTTCATCAAACAGAAAAGACGAATTCAAATGCATCAAAGTATTTAGGATGACTTTTGTTGTTGTATTTATATACAGATCACAGTATCAGACTGGTGTGTCTGTTATAATGATGGGCTGTCTGTTTGGTGATTTTCGCATTTCTTCCTTTTGTTTTCGGTGTCCTGAGTGGGTTGTCTTTACAGACTGTGGCTTTTCCTGGGTATCTTCTTGAATATAGCCCCACCCCTAGCACCGGCATAAGCAGAGATTCAGTATCAGGTCTTCGGTGTCTGAATGTTTTGCATAGATGTTCATTTATGTGTCATTAACGTCCTGTTTTATTTTTGCTAAATATTACAGGTTACTTGTGTACTTGTCAGTGCATAGTGGCCATGTCTTGTTTAATTCCGTATTTGTTTTGATCCGGATTTCGCAAATCATGAACGATTTCATTCAAAGCAAGTCTTCTTTATTTACGGCGTCTCCTTAAATTTGAAAGATCTACTTTTTCTAAACTCCCGTATCTTCACTACAGTTTGTATTAAGTGCTGTGTGGTTTCCTGAAATGTCTCCCCATTATACTATGTGGAGTATAGTGCAGTCATTCTTTTCTGGTCTTTCAGGGTCATTACATATATTTAGAGTCATTTTGAAATAGACATCTACTTATTAAAATATATCGGTGCCAGAGTCGTGCCTGGCATTACACATTCCACTATTGGTCATAAGTAGACCCAGTCAAACTAAGACTGTCTGGTTTGATGAGTTAGTATGTTCCTGCTTTTCAAAATATCTAGATTTTCTTATTGTTATTGTCAACTGATGAGACTTGTCACTGTCCTCAGACACTGAGATATTTTTTTAATACTCTCTAGTTTAATAAAGTCCATGGAAGGAAGACAATATGAACAATAATGGTGACCCGTAAGCCCAGAATATCTACAATTGTATATCTTACCTTCTGATTTGCCGACGGTTGTGGTACTTGTACTGTGCTTAAAGCAACAGTGGGTTGTGAAGAAGAACCACATCCCATGTTTATTCTTCAGTCTGTGAGTTACATTTGTCTTGAAACATATTAATAAGAAAGGTTTTTAACTGAAATAAGTGATTTGAGCTTTCACCGGGAAATGATAAACAAAGTCCGTCAAGGCAGCAGTTTAATAATTATTGCGATTAAAATAGGGTAGCTTAGTTAAATGTCTGTGATGTTCTAACTCAACTCGTTGACAGTAAGCTAACACAAGATGAGACTAAATAAAGAAATTTCAGAAGATCTATATTTTAGGAGACGACGATGTGATTTGGCAGTTCAGTGGACAGGCACCGACATTATTCCCAAAATAGTGAGAAAATCACTGCGTCATGGTGCTATGCTTGTCACGTAACGCTAACGTCAGTAAACACGGAATGCCCTTAAACGCCGTTTACATGAAGTACATACTGAGTCAGCCTTAGCTACGCCTTGATATACTTCCTTGACATAAAATACAGTACAATAAGTATAAAGCTGTGTGTTACATGATTCGACAACTTGCTTGCCACAGTGGCATGCAACATGTGTAGCTGCGTTAACACACAAAAAACATATAATGCCTGCGAAAAATCTACTTCATGACTTTCAACTTGTTCTACCTTATACCACCTGTTACAGGAAACTGATTAATGAGACAGTAGGTTAAGAAGGTACCCTCTGAGTCAAAGTGTTGCCAGTACTATTTTATAAAACGGTTTATGTCATCACCCATAATAAACTTAATTATCAAAACCAATGTCTTTCGGAAGGACCGTAAATGTAATGAGGGAAGACAATTCCAAGTTTATTATTTTTACATGCTTTTTAAATAACAAAATAAATAAATAAACAAATAAATAAATAAATAAATAAATAAAATAGTAAGCTAACTAATCAATGTGTACGAAGGAGGCTTTAACTGAAATATATAATATCTAAAGAAATAAAACGTTTTACCACTTATCGGCAACGCCGTCCTCTAGAATAATGCAAATTCTTTGCGCGGTAATCTTTATAATCTTAATAATTGTCATGTTTTTAAAAAATGTCTGTGGAACCGTGTTAAGCATTTCTTTGGGAGCCACTGAAGTGATAATAGCTGATTAGCAACACGTGAAAAGGGCGTATTTGCCTGTGTGCATAAAGTGAATATTGAAATTACATTAGCGTTTGCAAAAACTGCCTCTCTACATTATCGAATTTTATTTTCCCGGGAGAAATAGATGATACAAGCGAAAGCGGAAGACTCTAATCAAACTGCGCGTATGTAATGTTAATTTAATTTGTCTGCACATAGCGTAAGGCCATTTTCACGTCAATGTCTATACCGTTGTATAATGTTCACTTCCTTGTTTAGTACATTAAGTATGGCCAAACTATGCATTGGGTAGTAGCACATTCAGAAATCTATTCAGATATTGAAATTACACAGATTTTGACCTATTGTTTCTTTGCTGTGAATTGTCCTATTTGGAAGATCAGGTTTTAGTTTAAGGTGGTGATAAAAAGTGATTTGTGATAATTACAAAAATCTGCCTAAATTGCTGAAAATGCAACAACGTATATTTCCAAAACTTAGCAGATGCCTTCTTTATGTTGTTTTGCACAATTTAGAATTCCAATATGCCTGATTTATTGATGTTCAGCAGGGTTTATATAATAATCAAAGTGCAATTTGTTGCGCAAAATGTCAAAGAGGTAAATAAAGTAAGTAAAGTAAAATAAATGTCAAAGGTTCTTAAAAATATTAACGACCCGACCAAGGATCGAACCGTGGCCCTTCGATCTAAGGGCGAACACTCTTCCACATCGCTGTAAAAGCCAGCTTGTACCGCAAGGCATCACAAGTGTATAATGCACCTACCTTTAACTTGTGTCATCATCCCTATCCATATTGAATTCGTTCTCGATTCTCAGGAATACAATAATTACTGGAAATGAGACTTAAGGAGATTCGTTGCTCATGTTGGTTTTTTACGTTGGGCGTAATTTGTCACAGACTCTTGAATTTCTCAACGCCCCGGCCGAGGATCGAGCCGGGTCCCTTCGATCTTAAGGTGACTTTACCACGTCGCAGTAAAAGCCACTTTCTACAGCAAGGCAGTGCAAGTGCATGATATAGAAATAATACAAAAAAGTCGCCATTGAAAATTTACGTAGGACTGAAAAATCTCATTTCATTGAGAAGAGCAACCTAGCAACTATTTCAGACTGAGCAGATATGATAAAGGTATCATGTGTACAAATTTTGGAAAATTATGAGGAAACACAGGACAGTCTAGTTGTTCAAGGTTGATAATTCTGTCGTTTTTACGTATGTCATCTACGTTTTCTATATAATAATTCGTATCAAGAAGAATTGTCGGTAGAAACAGGTATAAAAACAGGAGTTTGATCCGTTTGCACATGAAGTGGCCTTCTCTATTGGTCACACCCGTTGTTAGTCGGGACATGTAAGATAGAATTGTAGTTTATCCTTTATAATGCTAGTGTTGATATTCATAGTTTCATGCATTTTTAAGCAGCGTTTTGCATGGAAGATTGCGCTTCTGATAACGAAACGCTAAAACTACTTCTCAAAGAAATTGCTTTCAAAGCTTCATACAATGTCACGGTGAATGTGTATATTAGCCCAAACTTTAATATTTTTCTTCATTTTCAGTAAGGGTCCACTCTTAAAGAAAGGACTTTGCTCCCATATGAGTAAATACTTCTCCTTGAAAGTAGACCCCATATAGGTCACGTATCGTCATCCAAGGAAGAAAGGAAGATATACAAAACTACACACACAAAAGTCGCATCCCTTTTAAAGTGCTAACACAAAAACATGGTGATATATCAATACACAATTTAAAGGAAGGTAGATGTCAAATTACAAAAACATAATGCAATTTTAGAATAATATTGTTATTAATACTGTAGGTAGTAGATCCGAGAAACAAACTATGAGATCTGAGAATCCTAAAATGTAAACAGAGAATTATCTGATTCGCTTGCAGAAATCAGCAGGTTTACATGTTCCATTTATCTTAAGCACATGGCCCCTCAGAAATACCGCTCATTTAACTCTTAACCTGCCACACACATGTATATAAGATATGTCATATTGTTTCCTTCGTCACAGAAAAGAAGACAGGAGGGCCATGGTGGCCCTGAATCGCTCACCTGAGCATTAATCAGTTCACTGGCTCTGGTGAAGATTTATAAGAGTTTTTACCATACATGGGAATGGCGGCCACCTTGGTCATGTGACCAAGATCATTTGAAGAACTTTCAATCCTTTGACCCATGTGCAGGCTCCATATGAAATTTGATCTGCCCAGTGGTTTCAGTGATGTTTGAAAATGTTTATGGATGGATGAAAGAGGCAGCTAACACCAATACTGTAAGGCTCAGGTGAGCTGAAAATGTTAGATGTTGTTAGATGTTAGAGTCGCTTCTCCGAAGAGTTCCCGTTCATGTTGAGTTCCTTTGATGGATTTGAACTAGACTTAACTAGGCAAACACAGATGATAGAATGGTAGCATCATTATCTCACTGTGGTGAAACTAATGTATTCCAAGGAGTTTGTGGCTGGCATCATTGCAATGTTAGTTCTGATTCTTGCAACATAACTTAATTTAGATTTGACCTAGTGACCTAGCTTTTGACCCAACATGACCCAGTTTCAAACCGGATATTGTAAGAATAAACATTCTGACAAAGTTTCATTGAGATTGGATCAAAACTGTGCCCTCTGGAGCATATACAAGGTCGTTCTTATATTTGACCTAGTGACCTAGTTTTTGATCCGACACAAACCAGTTTCAAACTTTACCTAGATTTCATAAAGATAAACATTCTGACAGAGTTTCATGAAGATTGGATCAAAACTGTGCCCTCTAGGGTGTACACAAAGTTGTTCTTAGATTTGACCTAGTGACCTAGTTTCTGATCTGACGTGACTCAGTTTCATAAGGGGCATATGTATATGGACAATAAACATTTTGACATAGTTTCATGAAGATTGGATCAAAACTATTCCTTCTAGTGCGTACACGAGGTTTTTCTAAGATTTGACCTAGTGACCTAGTTTTTGACCTGACATGACCTACTTTCAAACTTGGCCTAGAGTTTATGGAGATAAACATTCTGACAAAGTTTCATAAAGATTGGATCAAAAATGTGTCCTCTAGAGCGTACACACGTTTTTTCTATGATTTGACCAAGTGACCTAGTTTTTGACCCTACATGACCCAGTTTCAAATTTGTCCTTCATATTATGAGGATAAACATTCTGATAAAGTTTCATGAACTTTGGATCAAAACTGTGCTTTCTAGAGCGTACACAAGGTTTTTCTAAGATTTGATCCAGCGACCTAGTTTTTGATCCGACATGACCCAATTTCGAACTTGGCCTAGAGTTTATGGAGATAAACATTCTGACAATGTTTTATAAAGATTGGATCAAAACTGTGTCCTCTAGAGCGTACACAATGTTTTTCTATGATTTGACCTAGTGACCTAGTTTTTGACCCAACATGACCCAGTTTCGTACTTGTCCTAGACATTATAAAAATAAACATTCTGGCAAAGTTTCATGAACTTTGAATGAAAACTGTGCCTTCTAGAGTGTACACAAGGTTTTTCTAAGATTTGACCTAGTGACCTAGTTTTTGGGCCAACATGACCCAGTTTTAAACTTGGCCTAGAGTTTATGAAGATATATATTCTGACAACGTTTCATATAGATTGGATCAAAACTGTGTCCTCTAGAGCGTACACAAGGTTTTTCTATGATTTGACCTAGTGACCTAGTTTTTGACCCGACGTGACCCAGTTTCAAACTTGTCCTAGATATTATGAGGGTAAACATTCTGACTAAGTTTCATGAACTTTGGATGAAAACTGTGCCTTCTAGATCGTACACAAGGTTTTTCTAAGATTTGATCTAGTGACCTAGTTTTTGACCCGACGCGACCCAGTTTCAAACTTGTCCTACATATTATGAGGATAAACATTCTGACAAAGTTTCATGAACTTTGGATGAAAACTGTGCCTTCTAGAGTGTACACAAGGTTTTTCTAAGATTTGACCTAGTGACCTAGTTTTTGACCCGACATGACCCAATTTCGAACTTGGCCTAGAGTTTATGGAGATAAACATTCTGACAAAGTTTCAGAAAGATTGGATCAAAACTGTGCCCGCTAGAGTGTACACAAGCAAAAGTTGACGGACGGACGTCCGGACGGACGTACGACGGACGACGGACATCAGGGTATCCCAAAAGCTCACCCTGAGCACTTCGTGCTCAGGCGAGCTAAAAAAACTGAGCCTTCGGGGCATTCCTAAGTTATGCTAGGTGAACTCTTTTTGTTGCAAATATACCTGTCGGAACTATGAAGAAGGAATGGTCATAATGCATTATAGGTATGAATTTCTTATTTTAGAATTTTATCGATGTGTAAACGCGAGCGAATCACTCACAAATTGAATAAGGCCCGAACTTACGCGGACGAATCACTCACAAATAAAATAGAGGGCTTTATAAGTTTTTGAGGAATTCATCTGCGTTTACCCACCGATGAAATTCCCAAAGGTGGATTTCATACCAACTTTGTCCATCCTTAGGTTTCTCTTTTGCTGAATTGAAAAAAAATTTAGAGAGACCTATAAGCATTTCAAGCCTTATATCCTTTGAAATTACAAATAATATTTGAAATTACAAACGGCTTAGTATTTCGTTTCCAGTTTTAATCCGTTTCTATGCCAGAAAAGTCGAGCGCACTCAAAAATCAGTCAGTGACTCATACAAAAGCACTGTCGAGGGTGCATTTTGAAAATAACTAGCAGATTTTCATAAATAACGTCATACACACGCGTGCTTTAGTCATTTCAAGATATATTTTATTCTTCAAACTGAGTGTGATTTACACTATTCCTTGTGGAAAAGAATTAAAAAAAAAAAAAAAACAGAAAAAAAAACACTTGATGGGAAGGCATGGTCGCGATGGATGCAACGTCAGCAGAATTTATCGATTTACAAACGGCTCTCTGCAGATGCTGACAGCCAATCATTTGGTCGAAACAAGTTCCGAAGAGAGGCTGGGCATTATAAATCGACTAGCTGTTTATTGAACAGGTCGTGATAGTTTTAATAATATCAACACACTTTTAGGGGAAGCCACTCTGCCAATTTCTTTCTTGTCTCCTTTCTTAAAGGGATCATCTCTTGAAGAAAGGAATTTACTTCTGAACGAGCAATGTTTTCTCTTTAGAGTAGACCCAATTTCGAGTGGGCTACCTCCTCCAACAAACAGGAGTGTACAAATATTGTTACTCTTGAATGATAATAAAAAGTACAGAAACATGCCGAACATATACTGACTCACATTAAACATTGAAAAAATACATGGTGAAAACCTGAAATTTTATAAGTAAGCTACACACACGGACAAAAATAATAACGATTAAATCTTCGGGTTTACTGACTGTTCATGAGCACACGCAAACAAAAAGCATACTTTTCTTCATCTGGTACTAGTTTGAAATGCTTCCATGATCCCTACAATGTGGCCGTTTCTAAACTAATCTCCGATTTGATGGCCTCAGTCGAAGCTTAGTTAAGCTTTCAAATACCGAACTTTCATTTTCACTGACTTTTTCCACAGATACATAGATATGGCGGGTGTATTATAATAGGCAGATGATGCTTACTATCCCGCGGGAACCTGATCACACCTCTGTTTTGGGGTCCATGTCTGTGTATCTAAAATATTCCGGAATTGTCTATGTTTAAATGACCTACGAGTTCGGACTTATGATTTAGGTACCTTGACCACTATCATCTATTTAATGCGTGTCATATTATTGCAATGAAATTTATGATTTAGTTTATATTGTGACAATGCCATGTAGAACAATACAAGAATGAAGAAAATAATGCTATACTTTGCGCCGATAGTGTTGGAAAAGGTCCTGCTTTACAATGGGAGTAAAACAAAACTTTCACTTTCATCATTTTTTTATTATTCATTGCGCTAGTGCATATCGTCTTTTGAATATTGTAATTATGCTGGAAAGAAGGTTAATATGTTGCTTGTATGAATTTTATTATGCAAGTGTAAAATGCTGTATTATGCCGGTATATGTGGCATTATGCTAGGCCGCTCTCATATTTCGTGGTCCACAAAACTAAACTCTCACTGAAACATAATTGAGCAGCGACACAAGAAAACCAACAAAGAGGTTGTGCGCCCAGCGCAGACTCAGATTAGCCTGGACATCTACCCAGTCTTATCAGAGACTTCACTGTCCGCATCGAGGTAGCTTACACCCTTAGCGATCCTTTTCGCGCTTAGAAAAGTCTTTGATCTGACTGTGCGGATGCACAAGCTGATCTGAGTCTGAGCTTTGCGCCCAACCACTTTGTTGGCTCTCACGTGTCGAGGTTTAATACTTCAATCCTCATTAGAAATCCTCATTGAGGCGGTTATGATATGGTGTCACAGTACATGGGTTCATAGGTACAAACAGAAATTACTTGCTGATTACTGATTACTTTTTGACTCCAATTCTCACACCGGGTAGGCGACAATCGAAAACGCTCTAAACAATCGATCACCGCAGATCAAAAACCGCTAGAAACAGCGTTTCGATTGCAAATTGTCGCCAATTTGCAATCAGAAACGCTGTTTCTATCGGTTTTTGATCCGCGTTCGTCGACTGCACGAGCCTTTTCGATGGCCGCCTACCCGGTGTGATTCTACACACATACCCGTCCTCCACACAATATCCCAGTGTGTGTCATAAGATTTATTAAAATTTCAAAGTATGTATGTACCAGGCAGGTGCAGCCTCATGGCAAAGATCTTCTGGTAAGCAAATCTACGCAACACAAAATCGGTAAAGTCCACCGAGAGATCCGCTTTCAGATCTCGATCCATAGACAGTAATATGATAGCCGCTTCTTGGCGTTGCCGCAGTTCCCTCAAAAATATCCCCTTGTTTTTTCAGCATGTTGTTATCAATCATCATTCGCGTCAAAACAGGTGACTGAAAACGCATCTTGACCATTGAGTTCGGAGGAATTGACTTTCCAAGTGGCTCCAGAACGAGGCACTCGTCAATAAAGGATTGCGTATAACAATATGGGTACGGGAACTTTCGTGGAATATTTTCTTTTGAAGACACTGCGCAATGCAGTCTGTATTCAAATAAGTAAGGTAGCTGTTCGTTCTTATTGGAAGACCTTTTAGTTCCAAATATTTTTAACCTGTAGGTGCCGGTTTTTGGTGGTTTTACTTTTATTCGGATAAAGCCTTTGAGCATGTGCTCGTAACAACAATATGGCTCTTCTCGAAGAATATTATTCTCTTCCCTATGCAATTTGGTTGAGATTTGGATGTCTCTTGGCTTGTCCTCTTTAAAGGTCAGTTCGATTTCGTCATTGAATTGTATCATGGCATCTTTGTGCGATGAAGGTTGTAGACCGATACTAAATGCAGACGGTTTGATATACAGTAAACTATTGAACTTTTCAAGTGACAAGGGCTTCTTAAGTAGCTGCCATTTCATATTTTCATCTGTCGCGTCATCTGTATATGGAAAGTGGGAAATAGCAAACCTATCCGGGTCCGTCAGGAAATAAAATTCATCAAATTCAGCCTTGTACTCCCTATCTTCTCCTATATGACCTGCTCCCCAAGTACTATCCAGCAGGAACCAGTTACCGCGAAGGAAGACGGCGTTCCAGGCGTGGTTCGTTGCTTTTTCTGTGGTGAAAGGGTTTTCGGGAGAATATCCAAAGCCCTTTGCAAAACCACTGAGTGTCTTGACTGGAATTTTGGCTAGCCTGAATAGAAATACCAATAATTAGTTTTACATATTTATTCTCAGCTGCGCAGGTTCTTTATTTCGAACGGTCTCTCTCTCTTTTTAGTTTAGGCGAATATATGAATCCATCATGCATTTTGAAATAGAATAGGGCAATCGAAAGTTCAACTAGGAAGGACGCTGTCTGAGTTCCTAGTTATAATTCCGAGAGCAGGGTGAGATTTACTGATTCGGCATGGACTGGGTCAAAATTGACTTTTTCTGCCATTTTCAGTAATCGTTTCAACATCAAATCGGATAAAGTTCCATAATAGCAAATTCAATTCAAACATTTCAACCAGTGATTTAATCTAAACTTCGATCAGCAGATTGTGCTCATCAGGTCTGTAAACAGAGTGCCCCTTTAAAAACAGGAGGGAAAGTGATTGGTTGACTATATTGATTATACGAGCGTAGCAGCTGAAAACAGAATGCATCTAGAAATACAATGTAGTATTCTTTATTTTTTAAAGGAAACAAATCTTTTTCTTTCCTTGGAAGACACAGGCTTTCCAAAATGGAGTCTAATCTTAAAGGAAAATAATTTGCCCCAATAAGTCTTAAAACAAACACTTTTCTTTATGAGTTGACCTAAATTGACAAGGGAGGTAGGAGTTGCTTTCCCTGAAAGTGTACCAATTTGCCTTATAAGAATACATGTATTATTTTTTTTACCTTAAAGGCGTGTTTTGTATAAACTAAGCCACATCATGTGATTTGCAACAATGTGACACTGGCGACAAGCATAGACTCTGATCAAACTGCACGTAATCGCAGTCTTATCAGAGCATTGGCTATTTATGGAAGTGATCCAAGCCATAAAGCCAACAGTGAGGTCTCCGATTACCTTGTATAAATAAGAAGGATGATCTGAATGTCATATGACAAAATTGCCACATTCTTTTGAGTCACATAACGTGGCTGTTTTGTATACATTTTTTCTTCATATGAACTTCATCTACTTGCATGGAATACTGCGTATTGCTATTAGACTACTCACTTGCACATTTCCTCCATTACATTAGAGTACCCTTGACATACAGATTTACCAGTCACCATTACAGTCTGATAATCACACGGTGACCTCGTCGTTCTGTCAAAGAAACCATCTGTGTCGTATCTGCGAAAAAGACTATTTAATTTCAATTTGCTTAAAAAGATAAAGAAAAATAAAAGCAATTTTGTCAGAACCGCTTCCAATACCTCATTGATATAAATAACAAATAGAAGATTTTCAGATGTAAGACTGTCTCTCCCTTTCTGTCTGTGCTATCTCTCTCCTTCAAATTTAAAGTCAGAGTCTATAATTGAAGGGAATGAGGTGCCCCCCAAGGAGCAAATTCTTTCCTTAAAAAAAGCACCCTAATTAAAAGGGAGTCAAAATCGAAAATAACAGAACTGCTTACCATGAAAGTATGTGTAATCATATTTAGTGCAATGTGCAGAATTACGAGCGGCATAATACATGTAAGTGAGTGAGTGAGTGAACTCGGGTTTAACGTCCCACCAACAACGAGGTCATATGGAGACGGGATCTCGGTTTAAAGTCTCATCCGAAAGACCGGAGAAGCGGGGGATCGATCCTGCGACCCCTGGATTGGTAGTCTGGAGTACTATCCACTACACTACAGCTGCTCCATACATGTAAGTATTTGTACCGTAAAATTTTGAGTATAGGAGCGCTTGGATCTAAGCAAACAGTGCATACCTAGCACCGACTGCTTCTAAATGAGAAGTCGAATCAGGATCTACGCTGTCTGCCATTCCATCTGCATCTTTTAAACGAATTACAGAACTTTAAAGCCGATCTGTTTCATTTTTATTATAATAGCCGTAATTATTTTAGGCGTCCCACATATAAGGAATTTTACGGTAATATGTACATACCTTATGTTCTTGGCGATCCACACAAAAAACATGCGAACAAGAAATAGATGGTCTTTTGAAGCAGTTTCCAAATAGTTCACTAGGTCCTGGAGAGATCGGCAAAGGTGTTTTGGAGCCTATAAACAATAGAACAAATATAACTTATCATGCATCTGCTGCAAAATTTGCCTGATCACAGGGGTATGACAACATTATGTGATATCATGTCACTTTAGAACTGCACTTGCGCGAATGTTATCAGGCAATGCATTTAGAAGAGATCTCCGAAGACGACTGGTTAGATACTGAAGTTAGCCGTGATAACAACGTTCGATTGGTTAAATGACGTCACCGACTTACGTCATAATTCATTTGCGACTTCAAAAAGTACGAACAGAACTGCGTTTGCTTTTCATTTATTTGACCCTCTTTCCGCATAAAACTCTCCTTATGATGCATGATAAATGAAAAAACAATAATAGTGTCTTTTGATATCAAGTTTATCATGCTCGGCCAGAAACACGTCGGACTGGCTCGGCAAGCCTCGCCATTCCCACGCTGTTTCTGGTCTCACCTGATAAACTTGATATCAAAGACACTAACATGGTATTTTCTATATAGTAAATAGACGAGATAGCAATGATCAGGACCCGACACAATCGATTTTCATATCCTGCCCTAAACACCAACTTAATAGAAAAGAAAAACACAAAAGACACACAAGCGGGAAGCCAAGAGGGCAGCTCTTTTCCAGCAGATGACAGTGCCCTAAAGATAAGTCCGTCCGAACGTGAACACTTGCATCAACGCTTTTAGCTTAGACTTGGCACTGTCAGATTTTACATACAAACCATACTGGGGCACGCTGAGAAGGACCAGTCAGTCGCTACATCAGCAGCAATTCTGGAAATGGTCAGCCATTCAATGATAGTTCTCATCAATATTGGCAGCCTTCATCAAAAACCAAAAAAAAAAAAAAAAAGAAGAAGAAAGAAAAAACAAATAATAATAAAAAAACCCAAAAAAACTCTTGTCAAGTTACTCTTGAGATTAGTCTGCCCATAACAGCGTTTATATTTTTTCACAGGGAATTATATATTGTTCACAGACAGGGATTTGCGAATTTAAAGCATTGCTGACTTTTTATAGCCGTCAACTTTGTTTTCAATGTTATTTGTGATTTAAAATTGAAAATAGGTAGAATATATCTTTCATGTATTGTATGTATTCTGCACGGCTTTTGATGTTTGTTGTTTTGATACATACAGGTATGAGTCGCGGCACGATAAAACGAAAAAAGTAGCATCTGTGGCGGCGAGCGAAGACTCGGATCAGTCTGGGCATCCGCCCAGTCTGATCAGAGTCATTGGTGTCGGCATGGAGCTCTCTTAGAGCCTTCGCCGGTTAGTTTGGTCGAATGCCCAGGCTGATCTGAGTATTCGCCAGTTTGTTGGTTTATCGTATCGCGGCTCATATACAGTTCATCTATGACTGTTATGTCTGTTATCGAATGTACTGTTCTGTTTTGTCCTTACTGCTTCTACCATTTTCTTTCGATTTTTTGGTTGGTTGTGTCTGCGTGTTTTTTTTTTTTTTTTTTTTTTTTTCGTAACGCATTCTACCTTTCTTGCATGTTCATCGATGTTTTCAAAATCTTTCACGTCTTTAATAATATCTTTCTTCTTCAACTTAGGACGCTTAGGTTCTGGAAGCTTGCTTGGTTTATGGTCAGTGATTGTCCCATTTGTCTGCTGAAAAAGTAACTGTCGTTAATTAAAAAGTCAGAGTTCACAATATTTGCGTAGGACAAACTGGTATATGTCCGTCAAATGATATAAAATGATAAAAACATTTTTTTTCGGTTATAAGACAGGGTTTTCCTTTCTTAAGTAATCTTTAAATTGTAGATCCGTCTTATAAGACATATCTAGATTTTTGGGATTATTTAAGAAGAGAAAATCCCACTCTTTATAGTCAAATAGATACGGTATGTCTTACTAAAGCTTTAGTACGTGTGCACTTTATTTATTGTATGTGAGTTGGGTGCCATTTTCAGCAATTATATGTTCTTTACGAGTATAGCTTTAACAAAAAGCTTGCTCTACGCTTAGCAATCCATTAAATGTTGATGTTCTGTACATTCTGCTACCTTGTGATACTATATGCGGTATTTCATATAACCTATATTCGAACAGCTTATGGCCGCTCACGACCTCTATCCAAATAACGCTCAGGCCATATATGCAAACAGTTGCATAAAGATCAAGCTGCTTTGTGGGTAACTAATGGCTGTACTTGTGTCAAAAGCAATTACTAGATAGTCTGCGCCCATGGACGTAGACAAATAGTTAAGTTACGAAGATAACTGGATGGATGTTAAATTTGAAAAATGAGTTCGTCGTCGAACAGCCGGGCAAGTTCTAATGTGTAAACAGTATAAATGTTCTCGTTCTCTCAAAATATACCTTATTGTCCTCTATACTTTTATGGCGTATTCCATTTGAAGCAACTGTCGGTCGTGACATGCAACCGCCCATTTTCAATCACTCGGTTGTGTCTATAAATGATAAGACTTTGAAATTATAAAAAGACCCGCACTTTCGTTGACGATTTCATGTGTTTGGTCCTCTTTATCTTCTATCTGATCATCCGTCCCTCTGTGTATCTATCTATCTATCTATCTATCTATCTATCTATCTATCTATCTACCTTTCTATCTATCTACTCATCTGTCTATGTTGTCGGTTGTTGCATGCAACTGCCCATTTTCAATCATTCCCTTATGTCTAAGTCATAAGACTTTGAAATGGTAAAACGACCCGCAGTTTCATCAACGAATATATGTGTTTGGTCCTTCTATCGTCTGTCTGCCCATCCGTCCCTCTGTGCGACCGTATATCTATCTATCTATCTATCTATCTATCTATCTATCTATCTATCTATCCGTCCATCCATCCACAACCCACCCACACACCCATTGCAAGTATCCTGCAAACCTACCTGGAGTCCCGGTACTCGTTGGGTTAAGCACTGGCCTGCTGATATAACGGTCCAAAAGTCGATTCTCGGAGGCGGACATCTTTTTAAGTTCAAGTGGGGTTTCATGGCACACAACCTCTCATTTCACCCCGCTTTCGTCCTGATATGACTGAAATATCGTTGGAAAGGACATAATATCGCAATCCATCCATCCAGCTATCCATCCATCTATATCGTCAGGCATAGTATAAATGATCATAAAACGTTAACTCTGAGAATATGCATGCCTTTCATTTCTCTATTGCAATAATTTGAAAGTGTGATTAAGGTATATGATTACACCTCTGTGATTTATAATCATGTTTCAAATGGAAACCACTTTTGTGACTAACTGTATGCTTCCCTGAAGTAAGGTTTACTTTAAAAGGAAAAAGATGTGCTTTTAGAAATGACCTTCGATTCGAAGAGCGGCAAAACTGAAAAATGGAAGAGCCACTCCCTAGAATTGCTAAATGGACCGTGCCACGAGAAGTAGATGACAACAATCACAAATAGCCTGCCTATCTGCACAGATTGGCCAGATTTCCTTATTCGCATCGATAGCATAATCGATCTATATGAGCCAAATCTGATGGTAAAACGCATCTCTCCTTGACGTGGCTAAAAAAATACGACAAACTATAAGCAGTGAATTCAGTTTGTTTCTTTGCTGTTACGGGGTCTTTATCATGGACTTGGTGACCATTTTTTCTGCTATATTCAGAGCTCATTACATTTCATTTTACTTCCCTGTTGGTATGTATAATTCTAAACCGAAAATACTACTATCCAAATACAAAATATCTATCTATCTATCTATCTATCTATCTATCTATCTATCTATAATCATACATACCTACATACATACATACATACATACATACATACATACATACTAACTGTAGATTGATGTATAAGGTAACAGCACGGTGTTCCGTCGCTATTAATACAAAAGGAAAAAATGTGACTTACTGTTTGCTCCATGAAGGACTTACCATTCCGAAATACATGTAGGGTCTACTTTTAAGGGAAATAATTTGCTTCTGGAGGTGACATCTATTGCAAAGGGGGCAAAATGAAAATGGCAGAGTGGCTCCCAATGACTCTGTACCCATGCGCTTTTAAGAATAAATAAATGGACCGCGCAACTAGAAGTTGCTTTGAGACCTGGCGTGGATGACATAGATCACAAGTAGCCTGCTTATTTGCACAGTTTGGTCAGGTGTCCTTAACCACACCGACAGACACTTCAATCTACGTGAACCTAATCTGATGATGTAAGGTTTTTCTCGTGACGTGGCTCTAAATAATATAGCAAAAGATAAAACATTGATTCAGTTATTTCTCGACTATTAGGACACTCTTTATCAATAAAGTTTGCCAGTTTTGTGCTTTATTTACTCCTCATTACAAAATGGCTCGATATGTAACAGTCTAATATGGAAAAGAAACTACAAGCAAAATACAAAGTAAACAAATACTTCGAATAAATTAATAAAATGTGATAAATAAGTACATCAAATAAATTAACAAAATACCAAAATGATAATGATAAAGACAGCAATTAATTCAAGAAAAAAGCAGTTTTTAATTACACTTCCTACCTGTAGCTATCTTTGAGAAAAACTGAAATAATAGTTTATTAGGATTTCAATGTAAAATGAAAGTAAACCTTTAAAAGGATATACAAATAACTTCATGACTTCTTTTTAAATCATTACTCATAAGTGTGTGACTGCCAAATCTATGTGTTTAAGACAGTTTAAGTACTTCTGCATTAAATGAAAGTGAAGTTTTAAAACAATATAACTTAACCTAATATGTATACGTCATTATTTCATATTAATTGTGTGACTGCCAAAAAGTACATGTATACCTTAAACATTAGGGCCGTAACAATCAAGAATACGTTGTATTCATAAAAGAATCAGGAAATACAGTTCGATCTAGGGCTTCGCCGTTTAAATGAGTTTTTTTTTATTATTTATTTCAGGAAAACTGCAGAACGAACATCGATAACTCCGATAACCTTTGCCCTTACTGACCAATAAAGCAGCCTGAACACATATGAGCCGCGACACGAGAAAACAAACAAAGTTGCATGGGCGCCCAGCAAAGACTAAGATCAGCTTGGACATCCGCCCAGTCCGACCAGAGTCTTTCCTGTGCACTGAAAGGGTAGCTAAACGTCTAAGGTATCTCCTATCTGGACAACAAAGTCTCTAATAAGACTGGGTGGATGCCAGGGCTGATCTAAGTCTTCGTTGGGCGCAAATGTCACTTTGTTTGTTTCCTCGTGTCGCGGCTCATATGATAATAATGAAATAGGTAAGTTGGTCCCACATTAAACTGCTCATAATGCACAATCTGATACTGGTCTGAACTGCCCGCCTATAGTTCTATAACACATTTATTGTTAGTGGTAGAAGTATAAGAATACTTATAGTTGATACGGTATGTCAAAACGGTTTGTTTTGACAATGTTCTATATATAGTATGATAATGACGTGTAGTTTTTCCTTCAATATTAAACCATGAGAAAACCGATCTTAAGGTGTACACGTCCACGCTTTTCTGCAATTTTTAAAAAGCAAAAATGATTTTTTATTCCCTGATTGTCTCCCTGGACGAAAATGGCCCTTCAAAACTGGGGCCTACATTTTATAAGACATTTCTAAATGGTCACTGTTTCTACAGAGACTCTGAGTTTAGCCTAATACAAATTAAGATTATTCTGGCTTCGAACTAAGACAACTGAACTACCTTATTAGCAGCTGAATTACTTAACATGCTGTTGCATAAATCCATTGTGCTTAAAACATAAACTTCTGTATATCTAATTGTAAGGGAAATAATCTGGAATTTTCAGTTTCACGTTAACTTTGCTACATATAATTGACATGAATCTCGAAAAGATTTGCTGTCTCATGTTTTTGAAAAGAGATCTTAATGCACTTCTGAACTTCTTTTTGCAGATTTGATGCACATTTATGCTTTCATAAAATGCTGTTGTTTTCACAAAACGGGTCTATACTCTTGCATTCCAGCAGCATTTGATTATAAAATGGTCAGACTTATATGCAAAAAAGCCGTACAGATCTGTACTTACAACAATGTTAAAAATGCTGTGGAGAAACAAATGTAGGAGGGTATATAAATGGCAAAAGGGAAACTTTGTTTTGTGTACTCTTGGAGAGAATATAAGTAACCTTTTATGGGTGTGAGGTGTGGGTAGAAAAATCTGCCAAGAGGGTCACTGTTCTGCATCACGGGGCTTGCCGAGTGATGCCGAACAGTGATCCCGAGTGACAGATTTTTCTATTCACACCTCACACCCATCAAATATACTTTTTCTTGCACACCACGATTTGTTTTAACTTAAGAATTTGTTTAAATGTGTCATTTTAGTGTCTGAGAGGTTTTATTTGTTTTTAAAAGAATGCGCCGCTTTCAACGACCGCCATTCGGTTCTTTACGTCAACGTCTGTCGTGGCTAAACTAACATCATTTTTGCCGTCTTCATGACATCATCATCTAAAACGCCAACGTTACTTGATGACGCAGATACGCTTCCAATACAACCAATGCATTGATTGCTCATGATTTTTATCAGGTCCTGGGTGTGCAAGAAAAGTCGTAGTACTGATTGCTGCTAGTGCTTTTTCTTTTCTTGCGAGAAGGAGTGATTGTGATCAGGCCTGTAACAATGAATATTTGGTTTTGCTGTACAGTGTATATTGTATATTGTACATGTATTTGATATATGTTTTGATTTGTTAAGTGGACCGCAAGGAAGAGTACCGTGTAGCTAATTGTGTAACATACTGAAAATAATAATAATAACAATTATAATAAAATAAAGTCTTTATTATAAAAGCTGATCCCCATTGAGACGGGGTGGGGGGAGGGGGCAAAAATGAAATTGACATGGTTGTTTTCCACGAAAGTTTACCCTTTTACCTTTATGCATAATGCGCCAAAACAGACGACAAAATTTACGTCTGCAGAATTTCAAAATATGTCTCGTCCAAGCGATATCATATTGAGAATTCGAATACTAGAGGGCAAACAGTGTAGATTCAGATGAGGTGGCTCATCTGTAAGTTTTAACAATATTTGCACTTTGTATAGCAATAAATGTTTAAGTGAACATACTAGTCAGGATATGCACAGCTCATCGCGATATAGATTTTAAACAAGTCATTTGAATTCTGCATTGGTAAAAAAAGGTCATGGTGTCCCATAGGAGTTTGTCCATTATCCGTTTTATGCTGGGGTCCAACCGAACTAGGTACCAATTTTACTTCCGGGTTTACAAATATAGATTTTAGCTCCTTGGCCTGCTGAAATTGCACCCGCGACCTTCTACACAAACCTCGACGGTCCGTTACCCTCACCCTCACCCACAGACACATCACCTTCAAATTATGACTACCATGATTCGCAGGACCCTGAGAGGTTTATTAGTAACATGATGTTATAATGCATGATATCATTGGATGTTGCAATACTGCTTTAACGTTATTGTCCTTGCAACACAACTTATGACCGTGTCGCTCAATAAGGTACTGCATAACATGCACGACCAGCTTTAAATCTGAACCGAGTCTTCCTCGTTCACAAACCCTATCATAAAAGTGAAAGGTCACGGCGTTTATCTTAAATAATGTTAGTTACAGTAAAATGAAAGTAGAAACAGTATGAGTCATTAAACCTTTAAATATCTCAGTCGTTAAAAAAAAATTGTTAAATGATATGCTATTCACGCAAACAAGCCCCAGTCAGCATTATAATTATACAATTTTCTTTAACGATAAAATTGCCAGTCTCCTCTACCAGGTTTGCCAATAATCCTTGTCAATAAATAATGATACGAGCAATGTAAGTACATTTAGGACAAGCTGTCATAGAAAGATGCCATTTCGGCCACTGGACTGGCATAGACCGAAGGTTGTTTGGTTTTGATTATATCCTGGCTGGTGGAGACGGGATCTATATATATTTGAATGCGTAAAAGAAACAGTATCTCGGCGAACAGTGAGACTCAAATATTCCTATGGATATGTGCGGACTAGCCTACCCACAACTAAGGGCGTATACACGGTGTGTGTGAAAACAAAATTCTGTGTCAATACTGCATGGAAGCACGCATTAGTCTTCTTTAGTGCAAACCTGTCCCGTGTTGCACTAGACATGAGAGTAAGGCGCACAGTCGGCTTACTCTTAGTGTTTTAAGTTTGATTGAAAGTAATGCCCCACTCACGCACACAGATTCTGCGGATGCCCCGTCCGTATCTATTCGTATCTATCCGTTTCATCCATAATGGATCCGCATCCACAGAGTTCGTAATGGCCCGTATTGTATCCGCAGGGTCCACAGGATCCGCGTCAAAATTTTGAAAGAGTCAAACTTCGGGCGTGGACTAGAAAACCGTAATGGTCCGTAAATAAACGCATTTATCCGCATCTATCCGTATCTACTCCCGTGTCTCATCCGTATCTATTCCGTGTCTTATCCGTGACTGAAACCATCATTCCGCGGTCCCAAGTTGAAGGCTGATACGGTTTCATTCGGATCTTTGCCTTTAGTTACGAAAGTTACGGGTAATGTCAGGGTCACTAATGAGGCTGGAGTAATCGGAACCTCGAAGTATGGCCCATGCTCCTTCTTTCTAACGTGTTTAGTGTCCGTGCTCATGAAGGATTAGATTTTTATCTATTTTTTTTTATATTTTAGATCCCACCTATAAATTGGGTAAAGATAAAGGTTTCCTATAGCCTAGTGGCCGTTGTGGCAGTGGCTGGGGGAGGAGTTGGGGGGTAGGGCCAATGTATCCTGGGCATCTGGGCAAATGAAAGGCGAAGCCATCCCATCCCTTTTGCTGCCTAATGAAAAAAGGTAACCATTTACTGCTGGGTTGACAGGGGTATGCAGTCGGCAGTTGTCAAATAAAGTAGACACTATTCTAATCCTTCAAGAACACAGAACACTGAACACATTCGAAGGAAGGAAATTAGACCATATCACGAGCTTTTGGCTACTCAACCCGCATCAGTGACCCTAATTTGACGGAAACCAGAGAAAGCACTGTGTCATTTCTTAATTTTGATAAGGCAGTCAATTCAAGGACTAATTAGTACCATAAAAGGTCTAAAAGAATCTAGTATATAAATCTAAACCAATAAAAAAATTCTGATTTCTAAGAATAATTATTGATCTCAAAGGAAAAGAATATATATATAATCTGCACTATGGGTGACTACGCACTACGCACTACGCCCGGTGCACTGAAGTTAAATGGAACTCTAAAAGAATTCATTCAAGAGCACAGAACACATTTGAAAGTAGGAGCATGAGCCATCTTCGAAGTTTCGGCTACTCAAGCCTTATTTTTGACCCAAGTCCAAGAAATATTTATTGCTTCCTTTCATCATTAAATTGTGTCCTATATTGGACAACTAATTGGAATTAACAAAGGGATTACTTTGTTCTATATTGGGCAACTAATTGGAATTAATAAAGTCAGATAAGATTGTGAATTGATGGCCCTACTTTTGCCATTGGCAAGTTAATGAAAACGTGACCCCATTGTTACAAATCGCACCATAACTGCACCATACGACTCTGCCTCTCCGTTGTAGTAGTGCTTGAGAAACAGTCTCTGTCTATTCGCCGCCCTGCTGGTGTTGTTGCCGTACAGCCGCCTCTCCAAACCATCCTGTATGTATCTCTCAGTATTTGTACGCAAGCTATTAGTATTGAAACGTTTTTGTAGGGACACTCCGTTGCAATAAGCTGAACGAGACCCGTGACTTCCCTAACTAAAGGTAACGATCCGCATGAAACTGTATCATTCCTCAATTTGGGGTGGTGACTGCGGAATGATAGGTTCACTTACGGATTAGATACGGAATAGATACGTATGCGACACGGATTAGATACGGATAGATACGAATGAATGCGTTTGGCAACGCACCATTACGATTTACTCATCCGCGCCCGAATTTTGAAACTTTTCAAAATTTTTACGCGGATCCTATGGATATGAAACGCACAGTTACGGACTCATTACGGATAAAACGGATGGATACGGACGGGCCGTCCGTAGCATCCGCAGAATCCGTATATGTGTGTGTGACTGGAGCATAAAAGAGTAGACACAGATGTGGACGTTACAATTAATTTTTTCTTTCCTTCTATCCGCTAGACATGCGTAACAGTCCCATTCGAAGGTATTTATCCGCATCCAAAGGTTTGAGAAGGAAACGGAAGGTGAGTAGTCGGTAACTATCTGTATCAATGCGCATCGTGCCAATTCAAAGGGAACTTATATAACCGCTGACATCAGCATTTATCCTTTATCACCCGTATCGATGCGCATCCATTGATAACTATGTCCGTAAATTCATTAAGTAGAAATAGGCCACGCCCACAAATTCTGTGGATAAACTGAGGATTTCATCCGGAACCATCCGCCCTATCCGTAATGTGTGTGTGTGACTGAGGTATAATGATGGTTGCCCTAGGACACCATGCGGCTCACGGCTATATTGTTTGACAGGTGAGATTTGAATACCCAAAACACAGGTAAAATGATGTTAGCTGCGTGCGCGCGACGTTGCTAGGCCTCCATATACAACAAGTGTCAGCAGTGAAATCATTCATGTGGTATAAAAACTTATATTATCGTCCATTAAATGAAACTGTTGCTTTCGTTTATTTAGTATATTCTTTACGTCTAGAAAATATACCTTATGTTTTTGTTATGCTCTCTCTCTCTCTCTCTCTCTCTCTCTCTCTCTCTCTTCAGATAACAAATATAATTCCTTCAGATAACAAATATAATTCCTTCACAAATAGCGCTCGTTCTGGTCTGTTCTGTTTCAATTCTCGTAACGACGTTCGCCAAGTGGCTCTCAATGGAAAAGGAATTCTTACATGTCCGAGAAAGAATAATCTTTTCATGATGTGAACACGTGCGCCTTATGTTTGTTTGAGGAATGAATTTTATTATTCTGGGGTTTATCGGAGTGTAAACTACATTTGGTCACTTGCAAAGTGCATGAACCCCGAAGAGGTTCATGTAAAACTTTGCTAGTGACCCAATGTAGTTTAAACTTCAATAAACGTCAGAAAAAAATAAGTTCATTGCTTATATTTACATTCGTTTCAATCAAATCTTTCAAGTAAAAACCCTATATAAGCGCTAAAATTGAAGCAGTAAAACATATACACGCAGTTTTTTTTCCTGCTAACAGCAGAACGGCAGCATGACGTCATGATGTTGATGACGTCCAATCAGGTTGTAGAGAGCCATTGTTTTTTTACGTCATTGACGTCGTGTGTCTCAATGTAATTATTCAAATGTAAACTAAATTACGTTCCAATGGTTTACTATAGGGCCTTTCAGTAAATACACCAAGAATGTAAATGTAAGACAATATTCCAGAGCAATAGCAATTCACTGCCAATGGCAGCTTCGAATTTCACAGATACATGCTCAGTTAAAGAGAGACAAAAACGTAACTACAGTCGAGTATTGTAAATCTGAATTACATCCCCAAGACCTATATCAAAACTTCTTTTAACGCAAACTTCATGTGAGGAATAAAAGTCAGTTCCGTTATCATGGTTGTTTGGTACATTCATGTTTTCCTGCATTTTCCATACTTGGAAAAGCTTTTGTGACTTTGTGTTTGCTACTTTGGATGATAATGTCCTTCCAGAATGGGTCTACTCTTATACGAAACAAGTGTCTCCTAGGGGAGCATTTTTTCCTAAAAATGTTGAGGGGGCAAAATAATAATGTCATTACAGGGATTTTTAAGTCACACCCAACGGAACCGAAAGCCTCAGGTTCTCATAGTAGTGCACCTTCAACACGATCCAATGGTCTCTACTTCGCGGCCTCTACCAGATCAAGCCAGATACCATTTGTGACATCCAGTTGTAGGGGCCTCTAACACATGTTTAAATTGTGCCTGTCCATTGACTAAGATGACCGTCAAATTGAGCTAAAATCTGTTTGAAGACTTTCTCTGCTTATTTTTTCTTGTCTTAATTCTTAATCGTTTATTCACGAGATCTGCGTAGTATCTTACCTTGAACCAAGATGTTCAAAAAGTATTTTTTTTAGTTAAGACTACGTTTACCCTTTGGGATTTCGTGGTGAAGCTTCGCAGAAATATATGATCAAAGTAGTGCATTACTGTTATTATTACTATAGTGTTTCATGGGATTATCTGCTTTGGCTATTTACTTGTACAAAATCAAGAAACTTTCGAACCTTTTTTTTCATACGTTGACCTTATGATAATTCTTTTGCGTGTACATATAACTCTTAATATAAATTACAGTCAACTCTCGATATCTCAAACACTGATATCTCAACGTATCTCTTATATCAAAGAATACAGTTTGGACATAATCCCTACATTTATTCATACTTCAACTCCAGTTATCTCGGACTACTGATATCTCGAAGTAAATTTTCTGGGACCAGAAAATTTACTTCGAGATCTCGGCAGTTTGGACTAAATTTTGATTTTGAGATATCCAGAGTTGACTGTACTTTATATGTTTAAAAAGCGACATAAATGTTTCCTTAACAAAACGTGGATCATTATATGTAGGAAGTTAATTTAGACATGTTGAATAGTAAGGTGAATGGGTGAATAATTGACGACGAAAGGATAAAATTGCGTTCATACGCCTTAGCTGCGATTATTTAAATAGCAAATTAAATTACTTGGAATAAATATGTGTCACAAAGTCGGCTATATGTAATTTTCACTGCTGTTAGAAAACCAAAAAACTCATCCTACGATACACTCATTCAGAAAAATCTATCAGCCTCAATATTTATGCTTTTTTTTGTGTGGGTTCTTTATTTTTGATAACCAAATAGGTATAAACAAACCACACAAAAGTGAGTCACACATTTTGAAAACTACCCTCAGTAATGCCCCAACCACACACCCATATCTGGATTCTGCGGATGCTTCGGATGGCCCGTCCGTATCTATTCGTATCTATCTATTTAATCCGTAAAGGATCCGTATCGCATCCGCAGAGTACGTAACTGTCCGTATCATATCAGGAAGGTTCGCAGGATCCGCGTTGAAATTTTGAAAATGTTCAAAATTTGGGCGCGGGTGAGTAAACCGTAATCATATGGTCCGTAACTGAACGCATTTATCTGAATATATCCGTATCTAATCCGTGTCTCATCTGTATCTATTCCGTATCTTATCCGTAACTGAACCTACCATTCCACAGTCCCAAGTTGAAGACTGATACGGTTTCATGCGGATCGTTACCTCTAGTTACGGATGTTATTGGTCATGTCAGGGTCATTGATGAGGCTCTAGTTATCCGGACCTCGAAGTATGGCCTATGCTCATTCTCTCGATCGTGTTTAGTGTTCTGTGCTCATGAAAATTAGAATTTTGTTTAAATGTGTATACGTGGATCCAGCCTATAAATTGGGTAACGATAAAGGTTTCCCATAACTTAGTGGCCGTAGGGGCGGTGGCTTGGGAGAGGAGGGGGTTGGAGTAGGTGGTTAGGGTCAATGTATTTTGGGCCTAGCATATGAAAAGTGAAGCCCATCTCTCTCCTTTCGCTGCCTTGTCCTTCTCTGATTTTAAAAAGGTACCAATTTACTGCTTGGCTGACATAAATATTCAGTCGGCAGTTGATAATTTAAAAGTAGATACTATTCTTATTCTTCAAGAACACTGCACACATTCGAAGGAATGAACATGAAGCATACTTCGGCTACTCAAACCGCATCAGTGACCCTGATATGATTTGGTTACGAAACGCAGAGAAAGCATAATATAATTTCTTAATTTTGATAAGCAGTAAATTCAAAGCCTCATTAGTGCCATGAAAGGTCTAAAAATATAAACAAGTAGCCCAAAGGGCAACGACCGCTCACCTGAGTTATATAATGTAAGCTTCCAGCTCAGGTAAGCTAATAAACAGGCTGCAATTCTATTGGATTCGATGACCCCATGGGGTGTGGCAAGTTTGGACCCCAGGGTTTTGATTGGCAGGATTTATGTAGAGGACCACTATACACTGCAACATACTAAATACATAAGCTCTTGGCCTTATGGTTTCATAGAAGAAGTTTTTTGAAGGTTCTTTAGCTATATAGCTCTATATAAACAAACAAGCCCCAAGGGTGTGGCCAGTTTGGACCTCAGGTGCTTGATTGGCAGAATTTATGCAAGGGATCACTAGACATTGCTGCATACTACATATGTAAGCTCTACGCCTCATGGTTTTAGAGAAAAAGATTTTTGAAGTCTTTCCCATAATTAGTCTATGGGAGCAGCATGGCCAATTCGGACCCCAGGGGGCATGGTTGGCAGGATTTAAGTTGGAGACCACTAAACGTTGCTATATATGTACTAAAGAAGTTAGCTCTGGGCCACATGGTTTAAGAGAAGAAGATTTTTTAAGATTTTCCCATTGTTAGTCTATGGGAACTAATGACCCCCGGGGTATGGCCAGTTTGGGACCCCAGGGGCATGGTTGGCAGGATTTATGTAGGGGACCACTAGACATTGCTACTTGCTAAATATATACGCTCTTGGCCTCATGGTTACAGAGAAAAATATTTTTTTAAATTTTCCCATTTTAAGTCTATGGGAGCTTATGACTCCCTGGGCATTTCCAATTTGCACCGCAGGGTCACGGTTAGGAGGATTTATGTAGGGGACCACTTGACATTGCTACATGCTACATATATATGCTCTGGGCCTCATGGTTTCATAGAAGAAGATGTTTTAAGATTTTCTCATTGTAAGTCTATGTGAGTTTATGACTCCCGGGGCGTAGCCAATTTGGACCCCACGGGCATGGTTGGCAGGATTTATGTAGGGAACCACTAGACATTGCTTCATGCTACATATATAAGCTCTGGGCCTCATGGTTTCAGAGAAAAATATTTTTTTAAGACTCTCTCTTTGTAAGTCTATGGAAGCTAATGCCCCCCTGGGGCGTGGCCAATTTGGGCCCAAGGGGCATGGTTGGCAGGATTCATGTAGGGAACAACTAGACATTGCTACATACCACATATTATATAAGCTCTGGGCCTCATGGTTTCAGAGAAGAAGACTTTTTTAAGTTTTTCCCATTATGAATCTATGGGAGCTTATGACCCCTTGGGAGTGGCCAGTTTGGATCCCAGAGGCTTGGTTGGGAGGATTTATGTAGTGGACCAGTAAACATTGCTACAAACTATATATATAAGCTCTGGGCCTCATGGTTCCAGAGAAGAAGATTTTTGAAGGTTCTTAAGCTATTTAGTTATATATAAACAAATGACCCCCTGGGGTGTGGCAATTTGAGCCCCAGGGGCATGGGTGGCAGGATTTTAGTAGGGGGTCACTAGACATTGATCCTTGCTGTATATACAAGCTAATGGCCTCATGGTTTCAGAGAAGAAGATTTTGTAAGTCTATTGGAGCTAATGACTACCCGGGGCGTGGCCAATTTTGGCCGCAGGGGAATGGTTGACAGGATTTATGTAGGGGACTACTAGACATTGGTACATACTAAATATGTAACCTCTGGGCCTCATGGTTTCAGAGAAGATGATTTTTGAAGTTATTCCCATTAAATTGCTATGGGAGCTTATGACCCCTGGGGATTGGCCAGTTTGGACCCCAGAGGCTTGGTTGGGAGGATTTATGTAGGGGACCACTAAACATTGCTACATACTATATATATATAAGCTCTGTGCCTCATGGTTGCAATGAAGAAGATTTTTGAAGGTTCTTAAGCTATATAGCTATATATAAACAAATGATCACCTGGCGCGTGACAAATTTGAGCCCCTTGGGCATGGGTGGCAGGATTTTAGTAGGGGATCACTAGACATTGATACATGCTATATATATAAGCTATGGGCCTCATGGTTTCAGAGAAGAAGATTTTTTAAGATTTTCCCATTGTAAGTCCATGGGAGCTAATGACCCCCGGGGCGTGGCCAATTTGGGCCCCTGGGACATAGTTGGCAGGATTTATGTAGGGGACCACTAGACATTGGTACATACTTAATATGTAAGCTCTGGGCCTCATGGTTTCAGAGAAGAAGATGTTTTAACCTTTTCCCTTTGTAAGTCTATGGGAACTAATGACCCCCCGGGCGTGGCCAATTTGGGCCCCAGGGGCATGGTTGGCAGGATTTATGTAGGGGACCACTAGACATTGGTACATACTAAATATGTAAGCTCTGGGCCTCATGGTTTCAGAGAAGAAGATTTTTTTAAGATTTTCCCATTGTAAGTCTTTAGGAGCTAATGACCCCCGGGGCGTGGCCAATTTGGGCCCCAGGGGCATGGTTGGCAGGATTTATAGACATTGGTACATACTAAATATGTAAGTTCTGGGCCTCATGGTTTCAGAGAAGAAGATTTTTGAAGTTTTTCCCATTATAAGTCTATGGGGGCTATATGTTGCCATGGCAACCAGAGTTCCAACCCAATCTGCCCTTAAACCTAATGCAGCCAATCCCCCTCCTGAACAATGCTACACATAAAATTTGATCAAGATTGGTCTGCTGGTTTAGGAGATATTGTTGTTTAAATGCGTGGACGACGACGAAGACGACGGACGACGGACTACGGACCATGGCTATACTATAAGCTCACTTTGAGCTAAAAAGCAATAATCTAGCCTATAAATCTAAACCAATCAAAATTCCTGATTTCTCAGAATATTTTCAAGACCCCAAAGGAAAAAAATATATATATAATCTGCACTATGAATGACGTACGGGGAAACGTTTTACGGTCGCCGCACGGCACGACAACAGTTGCACTGAACTAAAATAGAAATCTAAAGGAGTTCATTCAAGAGCACAGAACACATTCGAAAGTAGGAACATGGGCCATCTTCGAAGTTTCGGCTACTCAAAGCCTTTATCAGTAGATTTCATCATTAGACTTTGTCCTATATTGGACAACTAATTGGAATTGATAAAATAATTACTTTGTCCTATATTGGACAACTAATTGGCATTAATAAAATTCAAATAAGTTTATGAAATGATGGCCCTACTTTTGCCATTGGCAAGGTCATGAAAAGACTGTTACAAATGAAAACCAGAGGATCAATAGTCCTGTAGCTAACCTGACAACTTCTGTCAACAGACACAATTTGTCATTTCGCTCATTTGTTACAAATTTGAAACCAGTAGCTTAAAAGGTGTGCATATTTTAATTTCAAAATCTTAGTGACCTTGAGCAAAGTTCAAAAAATGACCTTGACCTTTGATGACCTTATGTATTCATTTAGTTAACCATATTTTCCAATTATTATATCTAGGCTTAAAAAATACCATGAATTGAACTGTTTACGCATTTTCCCACATAAAAGCATAACATACCAAAGTTGACCTTGCCATAAATTAGGTCAAGGTCAATGCGCCGTCATGATTTGTACAAACTATGATGGGCCCGAGTCCTAAATGCTACATACCATGCCACGAGGTCATTGTGCCTTTGCTTCTGGAGAAGAAAATTGTTGAAGGACTTTTACTATATATGGGCATGTCTAAGACTTGAATGGTTTCTGGGCAATCCACTGCTTAAGCATTTTCCAGTGCATCAAAATTGACCTTGCCATAAATTAGGTCACAGTCAACGCACAGTCCTGATTTGTATAAATTATGATGGGCCCAACTTCCAAATGCTACATATCAAGTTTCAAGGTCATAGGCCTTTTAGTTTTGGAGAAGAAGATTTTTGAAGGGGTCTTACCATATATGGGCATGGCGGCCATCTTGGTCATGTGACCAAGATCCTGGAAACGTACTTTCGTTCCCCCATCCCACTAAGACTCCATATGAAATTTGAATTCAATCGGGGAAGTGGTTTCAGAGGAAAAGATGTTCGAAAATCTTGACAAACAGATGACCTGGCTGACAGAATGACCTTGACCTTTAGTGACAATATCTTCATCTGGTCATTCAGTTAACCATATATTGAACCTTAGACTTGAATATTTTCTGAAAAATCCACTGTTTAAGTATTTTCCAATATAAAAGCCTAACATACCAAAGTTGACAGTGTCATAAAATAGGTCAAGTTCAACGCACAGTCATCATTTGTATAAACCATGATGGGCCCGAGTGCTCAATGCTACATACCACGTTTCACCGTCATAGACCTTTCGGTTCTGAAGAAGATTTTTTAAAGGTTTTTTCCATATATGGGCGTGATGGCCATCTTAGTTATGTAACCCAGACCCTGGTAACAAACTTTCGGATCCTCACCCCACTAAGACTCAATATGAAATTTGGCTTCAATCAGCCCAGTGGTTTCTGAAGACAAGGTGTTTGAAAATCTTGACGACGGACGAGCTGACAGAATGACCTTGACCTTTAGTGACATAATATCTACAGCTGTTCATTTAGTTGACCATATATACCAAATATTGTACCTTAGACTTAAATAGTTTCTTAGAAAACCACTGTTTAGGCGTTTTCACATATTAAGCCTAAGGTAGCGAAGCTGATCGTGTCATAAATTAGGTCATAAATACCCCGAACAAACTTTCGTTCCCCCAACCTAGGTAGGCTCCATATGAAATTTGACTTCAATCGGCCCAGTGGTTTCAGAGGAGATGATGTTTGAAAATCTTGACGACAGACGGGCTGACAGAATGACTTTGACCTTTAGTGACATAATACCTTCAGCTGTTTATTTAGTTGACAATATATACCAAATATTGTACCTTAGACTTAAATAGTTTCTGAGAAATCCACTGTTTAAGCGTTTTCCCATATAAAAGCCTAAGGTACCGAAGCTGATTGTGTCATAAAATAGGTCAAGGTCAACGCACGGTCATCATTTTTACAAACTACGATGAGTCTGATAGCCCAATGCTACATATCAAGTTTAAAGGTCATAGGCCTTTAGGTTCTGGAGAAGAAGATTTTTGAAGGGTTTTTACCATAAATGAGAGTGGCGGCCATTTTGGTCATGTGACCCGGATACCCCGGACAAACTTTCATTCCCTCAACCTAGGTAGGCTCCGTATGAAATTAAACATCAATCGGCTCAGTGGTTTCAGAGGAGAAGATGTTTGAAAATCTTGACGACGGACGGGCCGACAGAATGACCTTGACCTATAGTGACATAATATTAGCAGCTGTTCATTTAGTTGACCATTTTTACCAAATACTGTACCTTAGACTTAAATAGTTTCCGAGAAACCACCATTTAGGCGTTTTCCCATATAAAAGCCTAAGGTACCGAAGCTGACTGTGTCATAAATTAGGTCAAGGTCACCGCACGGTCATCATTTGTACAACTATGATGTGCCCGAATTCCCAATGCTACATACTAAGTTTCAAGGTCAAAGGCCTTTTTGTTCGGGAGTAGAAGATTTTTGAAGGGTTTTTACCACATATGGGTTTGGTGGCCATCTTGGTCATGTGACCCGGATACCCCGAACAAACTGCCGTTCCCCCAACCTAGGTAGCATCCATATGAAATTTGACTTCAATCGGCCCAGTGGTATCAGAGGAGAAGATGTTTGAAAATCTTGACGACGGACGGGCTGACAGAATGACCTTGAACTTGAGTGACATAATATATTCAGCTGTTCATTTGGTTGACCATATATACCAAATATTGTACCTTAGACTTAAACAAGGTCACCGCACGGTCATCATTTGTACAACTATGATGGGCCTGAATTCCCAATGCTACATACTAAGTTTCTAGGTCAAAGGCCTTTTGGTTCTGGACTTAAAGATTTTTGAAGGGGTCTTACCATATATGAGCATGGCGGCCATCTTGGTCATGTGACTTAGATCCTGGAAACGTACTTTCGTTCTCCCATCCCACTGAGACTCCATATGAAATTTGGCTTCAATCGGGGAAGTGGTTTCATAGGAGAAGATGTTCGAAAATCTTGACAACAGATGAACGGGCTGACAGAATGACCTTGACATTTAGTGACAATATCTTCATCTGGTCATTCAGTTAACCATATATTGTACCTTAGACTTGAATAGTTTTTTAGAAATCCATTGTTTTGTTTTTTTCCATATAAAACCCTAAAGTACCGAAGTTGACCGTGTCATAAATTAAGTCAAGTCACCGCACAGTCATCATTTGTACAAACTACGATGGGCCCGAATGCGCAATGCTAAATACTAAGTTTCAAGATCAAAGGCATTTTGGTTCTGGAGAAGAAGATTCTTGAATGGTTTTTACCATAATGGGCGTGGCGGCCATCTTGGTCACGTGACCCAGACCCCGGGTACAAACTTTCGGTCCCCTATCCCACTGAGACTCCAAATGAAATTTGACTTTAATCGGCTCAGTGATTTCAGAGAAGAAGATGTTTGAAAATCTTGACGACGGATAGACGGACGGAATGACCTTGACCTTCAGTGACATAATAACTTCATTTGCTCATTTAGCTGACCATGTATACCAAGTATTGTACCTTAGACTTAAATAGTTTCTGAGAAATCCACTGTTTAGGCGTTTTTCTCATTTAAAACCCTAATGTACCGTGTCATAAATAGGGTCAAGGTCAACGCAAGGTCATCATTTGTACAAACTATGATGGGCCTGCATGCCCAATGCTACAAACCAAGTTTCAAGGTCAAAGGCCTTTTTGTTCTCGAGAAGAAGATTTTTGAAGGGTTTTACCATATATGGGCGTGGCAGTCATCTTGGTCATGTGACCCAGATACCCGGAACAAACTTTCGTTCCCCCTACCTATGTAGGCTCCATATGAAATATGGCTTCAATCGGCCCAGTGGTTTCAGAGGAGAAGATGTTTGAAAATGTGGACGACGGACGGACGGACGACGGACAGACGGACGACGGACGCCTGGCTATACTATAAGCTCACCTATGAGCCTCAAGGCTCAGGTGAGCTAAAAAAACATAACATCGCACCATAACTGCACCATACGTCACTGCCATGGCACCAACCCGGCCTCTCTGTTGTAGTAGTGCTTGAGATACAGTCTCTGTCTCTTCCGTGCCCTTCTGGCCGTACAGCCGCCTCTCCAAACCATCCTGTAGGTATATGTCAGTATTGGAACGTAAGCGTTTTGTATTGAACCGTTTCTGCAGGAAACAATCCGTTACAGTACGCCGAACAAGACCCGTACCTTCCGTAACTAAAGGTAACGATCCGCATGAAACCGTATCAGTCCTCAACATGGAGTGGGACTGCGGAATGATAGGTTAAGTTACGGATAAGGTACGGAATAGATACGAATGCGACACGGATCAGATACGGACAGATGCGGATACATGCGATTAGTAACGCACCATTACGGTTTACTCATCCGCGCTCGAATTTCGAAACTTTTAAAAAAATCGACGCGGATTATGCTGACCCTGCGGATATGATACGGACAGTTACGGGATCTGCTGATCCGATACGGATCCATTACGGATAAAACAGATAGATACGGACGGGCCATCTGTAGTTTCATCAGAATCCGTATGTGTGTGTGTGACTGGAGCATACAAGGAGTAGACACAGATGTGGACGTCGCAGTTACTCCTTACTATCCTTCTATCCGCTAGGCATGCGCAACAGTCCGTATCTGAAGGCATTTATCCGCACCTAAAGCTTACAGAAGGTAACGGAAGGTTAATACTTCGTAATTATCCGTATCCATCTGCATCTATTGGTAACTATATCCATAAATTCATTAAATAAAAATAGGCCACGCCCACAAATTCTGTTGATTAACTGAGGATTTTATCCGCAACTATCCGCCCTATCTGCAATGTGTGTGTGTGACTGGGGCATAACATGGAGAAAGGCTACTGTTGTCAGAATATTTCTATACTGTTGCAAGTATGTCTTTATATCTGGCATATTACTCATTAAGGACTTTCACCAGTTCCCACAAAGCTCGCAATCACTAGCGCAGCACGGTGTGGTTGGGTGGTGCAAAGGTGCTGCGTGTAACTTCCAATTTAATCTTAGTCTTGGCTAGGCGCCCATGCCATTTTGTTGGTTTTGTCATGTCGCAGCTAATTTGCGCCTTACTCTTTGCTTCCCTGCACAACGCCATCTATCCAAGAAGGCGTCTGCTCGGCCACGAAGGAACAGGAGTTTTCTCCTATATGAGCAAATTCTTTCCGTTGAGTTGACACTATGGAGCAGGGAGGCAAAATGAAAATTACAGAGTTGTTTCCCCTGAAAAAATACTTATTTACCATCAGTCGTTTCTTTTACTTTTGATCGCATCTGTTGACCAATGACCCATGTTTTGAGGTTGTTCAAGAAATAATTGATGCTGACGGGAAATACAGTTCATTCATTACTGTCACCTCTACTTAAAACATTTAATTGGCAATGACATCCGACAGTGTTATTTTGTTTGGCTAAATTCTGTCTAAGTTCGTATAGGTCACGTGGTTATTCAAGAGACATAGCTATGAAAAGTATATCCAAGTGTAGTTATAACTACTTAGTATGTCCTACACTAGAGATAAAGTTGTGCGAGATGGTATTAATCAGGATAAAAGAGCTTATCAGTGCCTCTATAGGTTTGTATTTCTGGTCTTTGTGCAAAGTTTTATTTCATTAATCAAAGAGATCAAAGTTTACTGTTAGCCAGCAAAATCTCTAGGCTCATCGAGATGTGCTACTTGCCTTATTCCAAAAGTTCTTGCTACCATATATCTGAGCCTCTTCATGAGAAAACCTGTCCTCAGGGTTTTCGACCCCGTAAGGTACAAACTAGCCTGCTCAGACACATAGACTAGCCAAATGCTTGAAATTTGACATGAAGAAACTACAGAGATTACACTATATATGCAGTGAACAACAAAGGCGGATGCGCAGTTGATCTTGGCCTTTTTTGTTTGCATATGCAAAAAAAAACCGGGTTTTCTTATGATAAATTACTTCAAAGCGGATACTATAAAATAGCCAACTTATCTCCTCTTATTGACATGACACACTCCTGACTGATCCTTCTGCTTTGATATAATTATATAAGGTTGCAAAGGAGTCTGGAGAAACAGTGTATGCCATGCTACTCTCGAATTAGTGAGATGCTATCTGAAATTCATACAATGGAGAAGTATGTTTTTCTCAAATAAAAATTCTCTGTTAAATGCAAGTAGTGAGAAAATACGAGGGGATAGCGAAACGAACAACTCTTTCCTGGTTGATGGCCATAAAGCAAGCCTTAACCCAACATGATTATATTAGCACGCAAAAAACATCTGTTTTATTACTGTAGAAGGTAAAAGTTTTCCATAGCCTAGTGGCCGCAGGGGGGATGGGGGGGGGGGGGGGGGGGCAGATGCAGCTAGAAGCCCACTGTATCTTGGGCACAACATATGTAAGGCGGAGACCATCGCTCTTCTTTCACTGCTTTTATCGTTCCCTGAATCGAAAAAGGTACCCATTAACTGCTGGGTTGACAGAGAGTTTTCCAGTCGCAAACTGACCGAAGCCGAGATTCAAACTCACGATATTTTTCGCCATAACCGAGCGTCTCTAAACTGATGACTAAGCCGCCTCTCTACATAGAAAAATACATCAGAGTAAATAAGAGCAAGCATTCAAAACAAAGCTACTGTTCGAAGACTACATACAAGCGGACACAATAAGCAATAAAATTGATAAAGCTCAACAGAAGCTCCGCCTCGGACTTACAAAAGCGAGATCTTAAGGTGATTGGATACACTTTCAAGGGAAGCAAATCTATTATTGTTTTGCCTCCCATCCCAATGGGCATCACAGCTTAGCCAAAATATAATAAAAACATCTCAAACGACTGCGTGATACCCCGCCACTGCATACCTTTTTCTCTTATCAATGTTTTCCTTATCTGGTTTTTTTCACTGTATTGTCTGAAGCAGGTGAAGGTTTCAGGAAATTCTGTTTAACTTACGATTTTATATAGATTTTATCAATATTTTATGCTAACATGTAGCCCAAGGGCAGGGGCAAATAATCTCCATGGGGTCACTTTCAAGCAACAAAGCAAACTTTTACTGTTCTGATCAGTTGCTGTTAGTTTAAGACATGCTGCTTCTAACTATGACTTTAGATAATTTTCTATTTGAATTTGTTAATGGGGCGAGGGGGGGGGGGGGCAGGGGCAGATAACTCATAACGGAGTACATTTATCATGGGAAGCTTTTATTATGCTGATCATTTGGTGTGAGTTTCAGATTAACTGCTTTGAACTCAGAATTTTTACAGACTTTTTCATGATTTTACACATGTATAGAGCCCCACGGCAGGGGTAGACAATTCCTGAGGACAGAATTTCTATGGTATGGTAATGTAGCTTTTATCGCTTCGATCATTACTGTGAAGTTTCATTACAATACTCCAAATAGTAAAGGAACTAGAGGCCAAAAAACATTTAAATACATTGACAGGTGCTATGACTCTGTCAGAAAGTATCGAAATTCGTCCGTAATCAATCCCAAGCGAGACATTCTTTGTACAAATGCATGTGCGAAATTTGAATGAAATCCGTTGATAAAGACTTGTTATGGCACGAAAACGAAGTGCGGACGGACGGACAGACGGCGGACGTACGTACTACGGCCACACACACGGACGGCCAACGTGAAACGATATACCACGCAACTAATGTGTGGCATGGTAAAAAAAAAGAATTCGCTCCTCTGACGCAGCTCGAGAAACAAGTAGGCATTTGATCTGCGTAGGGTTCATCATTTGAGAGGTCACAGTAAAACACATAAAATTATGAGGGAACTAAGATAGATCAAACTTGAGGATTGTATGCGATTCGAAGCAAGAGAAAAGGTATCCACTAATTGGAGCACGATAAGTCCGATCATGAGAGTTTGGAGGTTAGGCGCCAACATTGCGTTACAGATTATTCTGAAGGAAATTTGGAAGGACGTTGTCAGCTTGCCTAAAGCCCGACTCACAGTCGTGCAACTGAAGAGGGAGGCAACGTTTTCAACCGTTATTGGGTGTACTATCATGCCATCATTTTTGTCGTGTAGCATTTATTTTGTAACCTTTATTTTTGTATCGAATAATTATATTTCTGAATCATTCCGAATCCATGAGTAGCTACATGTATAGCCTTGCTTCTGCGCATGTAAATTCCTCAGGGTACATGCCTTTGGAACGAAAATAGCAAAGACCTTGATCACATTTTGCAGATTCGCTTGGTGTAAAGAACACGTCTGAGTGTCACAGCTAAGAGTCAAAGCTAAGAAGTAACAATTTCAGTAGGGTCCCCTATACTGAAATTAAAGCATAATTGCTAAATGTTAGTTTCGTTGAACTCCGATTAAGTAAAAGTCTCCAGTGATCTGACTCATACGGGCCTATGGTTACGTACAGGCTGCGTAAAGAACGCACAGGTTTCACTTTTTAAAAGCAAAGGATTTTTAAGAAAAATGGCGGAATTGAAGCAGTCATCGCAGGTAAGAGACATTCTTTACGTTTATTGGTTTGTTGCTTTAATATTGAACTAAGTAAGACTAGTTAAAGTATCAAATTCATAAGTACGAAATGGTAAACAAAATCCAAAATGTTAAGGTACAATGACATTGTTTACCATACTGAAGTCTGATCAGCTTCCTGAAGCAGAAGAACTAACACATCAGTGCCATAACAGATAACTGTTACTGTTACAGTTTGTATCCTTAAGTTTTAATATAAGGACGTGTTGAAGAACAAATCCGTGCAAATCCAGTTTGGGGGAGTATTTTCTGGTTGTGCCTAACACATGTTTTGTGTTATATAATTTGTATGGCTTTTGATGTGTCTAATCTTGTATTGATGTACAAGTCTCCCTTGTTGGACCGTGTGTCACTCTTATCAAAAGTATGATTTTATAAAGTGTTATTTGCTATTCTCCTTTTTGCTCTCGGAATTTTGGGAAGGTTGTGCTTCAAATTGAGGCCTGCATGCAGTACCTGGTAAATGATAGCAACTGGCCAGGGATTTCCTTTGGCATTTGCTTGATTAGGGATACCCTTATCGTGTATGCAGTAATTATTATCTGTAGAGTAGGAAGAAGGACTAAGGGCCCCACATTACTACCGACAGCTTATTGTTCCTTGGGGAGACTATGATCTGTCACTGATGTTTCAGTGTCGCTGCAATCCTTTTCTTTTTGTTTGTTTGAACGTATTGCCAAACAGACTGAGACAGGGAGAGGGAGAGAGACCATATAAATACAATACCTGAGGTTCCAGTGGAGCCCAGGACTGTCAGTGTATAGGCGTCTTTTAAATTTATACTGAGTATGCTGCCTTTTGCATATCTTGTTTCATTTGGAAGCCTTCAAGTTCAATCTTTACTTCGTAATCCCATAAATATAAGCAGTTTGTTCTTCAATAGGAATGCCCTAATCATGTATGCAGTAGTCGTAATGAGTAGAGTGGTAAGAAGGGCTAAAGAACTCCACAATCCTTACAACAAATTTGCGCTCAATAAGGAGACTATGATTCGTGATTTACCCTTCATTGTGGCTGCTATGTTTTTTATGAACGTTTTACTATTCAGAAAGAGAGGGAGAAGGAGAGATAGACAGAGATTCATACCATATAAATACAATACCTGCTGTTCCAGTGTAGCCCAGGACTGTCAGTGTGTAGTCTTCTGTGAAATTTATACTAAATATGCTGTATTTTGCGAACCTTGTTTCATTTTGCAAGTCTTCAAATTCAATTCGTAATTCGTAGTCCCCGGAATATAAGAGCTTCTTTAAAGGAATAAAACCTAAAAAGAGAAAACACACACACACACACACACACAAAAACATGAACCAATGATCATGTAGCTCACCTTAGCTCTTCCTTTCACCAGTCACAATTTGTCATTTCCCGTATTTGTTGCAATTTTAAACCATTGGTTATAGAGGAGTGCATAGTTTATACTTAAAATCTCACTGACTGTTATAAAGATCAAAGAATGACTATGATGTTTGCTGGCCTTATTCATTTAATAAACAATAATTTACAATTATCATATTTGGGCTAAAATATTTCCATGAAATCCACTGTTTAAGCATTTGCCAACATAAAAGCATACGAAACAAAAGTTAACCTCACCATCAAATAGGTCAAGGTCAAAGACGGGTCATTATTTGTATAAAAAATGTAGGGCTTGAGTACACAATGCTACACACAAAGTGTCAAAGTCATTAGCCTTTTGGTTCAGGAGAAAAAAAATTAAAGGGTTTTACCATATATGGGCATGGCGGCAATCTTGATGTGACCAAGACCATCTAAATAATCGTTTGTCCCCCTGATTATCAGCCCAGTGGCTTCAGAGAAGAAGATGTTGGAAAATGTTTACGGGCAACAGAATCTCAATTACATTGAACAAAGGTCAAAGAATGACCTTGACCTTTAGCAACATAATGTTTTGATTTGCTCATTTAGTAAACCTCATATACCAAATATTATACTTTAGACTTTAATGCTTTCTGATATCCAATGTTTAAGCATTCTGCTGATATATAAAAGGATAAGATACCAAAGTTGACCTTGTCATAAATTAGGTCATCTATGCATGGACATCATTTGTATAAAATATAAAGAAGCCTGAGTCCCGAATGTTACATACCAAGCCACAAGTAAGTTATGGGCCTTGGGTTCTGAAGAAAAAAGTGTTTTATCCATATATGGGCATGGCGGCCATCATTTATCCCTAATATCATGTGTTAAGTTATTATATATTGCTGCCTCAGTAGGTGATCTAGACTATAGACCCGTGTGTTTCTCGGATTTGATTTACATCAGATCTGTATGTTCAGATTTATTGCCATAGTTACAGCACAAAATTGACTTTTTGAATCAACACACTTTACTGTTATTCACGCAAAGGACATGCTGATAACATGTGTAAAGGAACAGTGTCGTTAATAAGGAGTTAACATTTTATATACATATAGCCATAGAAACAACATCGATAAAAATTTTATGCAGTAATTTGTTAAAACGAAAAAACACTTGATTCTTATTTATTTGTGTTTTGCATACACAAACTGACAGTGACACTATTAATGCATAACATCTATAAACGATACTTTTGTTCATAAAAGGCTAAAAATTACAGGATATAGGTCATTTACGCGTGCATTTATTATTTAGCTATAGAAAGTTTGAACCAGATTAATTTTATTTATGATCATACATGTGCTTGTTTTGGAAATCATTTAAATAGTTTATTCAGGTCACGTTGCCATTGCAGGTAATATTGATAAGAAAATGTGTCATTTTCACTGTTTTTCCTTTTCTTCAAGAATGTTTACTTAAAGTTGCTATGGCTACAATTGCAGGCATTTGCATGCGCTTTCAAGGTGCAAAACGCCAAATACATTTAGTCGTCAACACTCTTATAGCCAAATATTTGATAGTGGTCATAAAAACCGTTGCCACGGCAGGAGTGTTTGCTTGGACATCTCAAACACGTTTTGAAAATGTCTCTGTATCTAAGCTATTGCAGAATTGACAATGTTTATATGATTTACGTGCTCGGAATTATAATTTGTACCCAATTTGCACAGTAACTCTTTAGATATTTCGAGTACCTTATACCATATTTGAGTAGTAATTTTCCCCAAATCTTCTTGTTTTGTCAAGAGCTTGAAAAACATAATCTTTGAGCAAAACGCAAAATTATAAGTGTCCATCCAATGTTCGATGCATACTGTCAGCTGAAAAGTATTTCCAGATCAGTTGAGGATTAAGCAATAGGTTTGAAAGTTTCTCGGTAACGTATACAGTTTAACTAGTTTAATCCGCCGTTCCAAAAAATAACAAAGCGCAACACAACAAATAGTTAAGAAGACAAAAGAAAAAAAGGAAAATTAATGACAGAGTTTTAGCAATAGAATTTGAACATACCAGCAATCAACAAATAGTAGTTTTTCAAATATTTTTACAACATCAGTTTATCTCATACAAACTCACCTTACTTCTGATGCAGCTACAAATAACAAACAAGAGGGCCAAGAGGCCCTGAATCGCTCACCTGACCAAAAAGGTTAAAGGTCAAACAAGGGTCATCATTTAACAAACCTGATAGTTTGCAACCACTTCCAAATGGTTTTGAAGAAGATTTTTGAATATTTTTCTATGTATTGCTATGCTTCAAACCCTGGACCCCTGGGGCAGGGCCATTTGGACCCTGTGGCCATCATTTGAATATTTTTAGTAAAGGACCACTAGGCAATGCTACATACTAAATTTCAAGCATCTGAGCCAAGTGGATCTGAAGAAGAAGATTTTTGAATATTTTTCTATGGTTCAAACCCAGGACCCCCTAGGGTGGGGCCATTTTAGACCCTGGGGTCATCATTTGAACAAACTTGGTAAAAGACTACTAGGCAAAGCTACATACCAAATTTCAAGACTTTGAGCCTTGCGGTTCTGAAGTAGATGATTTTTTTAAAAAAATTTCTATGTATTTCTATGGTTCAAACCTGGGACTCCCTGCCCCGGGGCCATTTTGGACCCTGGGGCCACCATTTGAACAAACTTGGTAGAGGGCCACTAGGCAATGTAACAAACCTATTTTCAAGCATATGAGGCAAGCAGTTCTGGTGAAGAAGATTTTTAAGTATTTTTTAGTTTCGAACCAAAGAACCCCTGCCTCAGGGCCATTTTGGACCCTGGGGCCACCATTTGAACAAATTTGGTAGAGGACCACTAGACAATGCTACATACCAAATTTCAAGCAGCTGAGCCGTGCGGTTCTGAAGTAGATGATTTTTAAGTATTTATTAGTTCCGAAACCCAAGACCCCCTGCCCCAGGGCCTATTTGGACCCTGGGGCCAGCATTTAAACAAACTTGGTAGAGGACCACTAGGCAATGTTCCATACCAAATTTCAAGCATCTGAGCCACGCAGTTCTGGAGAAGAAAATTTTTAAGTATTTTTTAGTTTCGAACCCAAGACCCCCTGCCCCAGGGCAAATTTGGACTCTGGGGCCACCATTTGAACAAACTTGGTAGAGGACCACTAGACAATGCTTCATACCAAATTTCAAGCCTCTGAGCGAAGCAGTTCTGGAGAAGAAGATTTTTAAGTATCTTCTAGTTTCAAACCCAAGACCCCCTGCCCCATGGCCATTTTTGACCATGGGGCCACCATTTGAACAAACTTGGTAGAGGACCACAAGGTAATGTTACATACCAAATTTCAAGCATCTGAGCCAAGCAGTTCTGGAGAAGAAGATTTTTAAGTATTTTTTAGTTTCGAACCCAAGACCCCCTGCCCCAGGGCCAATTTGGACTCTGGGGCCACCATTTGAACAAACTTGGTAGAGGACCACTAGACAATGCTTCATACCAAATTTCAAGCCTCTGAGCCAAGCAGTTCTGGAGGAGAAGATTTTTAAGTATCTTTTAGTTTCAAACCGAAGACCCCCTGTCCCAGGGCCATTTTGGACCTTGGGGCCACCATTTGAATAAACTTGGTAGAGGACCACTAGGCAATGTTACATACCAAATTTCAAGCATCTGAGCCAAGCGGTTCTGGAGGAGAAGATTTTTAAGTATTTTTTAGTTTTGAACCCAAGACCCCCTGCCCCAGGGCCATTTTGGACCCTGGGGCCACCATTTGAACAAACTTGGTAGAGGACCACTAGGCAATGCTACATACCAAATATCAAAGCCCTAGGCCTAGCGGTTTCAGAGAAGATGTCATTTAAAGCAAATTGTTGACGACGGACGACGGACGACGCACGACGGACGACGGACACTGGGTGATCACAATAGCTCACCCTGAGCCTATGGCTCAGGTGAGCTAATAACTATTACATGTATCTCTATATTTTGGCTTCTTTAATCTTCTGTCAAACGCAATAAGTAAGCCATATAAATCATAACATTATATTGGAAAGGCGCAATTACACAGTCAAACCCATCCAAGACATAAAGAGAAGGACAATAGTGAAATTTTTACGCCAACGACAAAAAAGCACTAAATCTTCAACAAGAAGTACACGCAGTCAAACACAAAGGAATTGCGCCATGCAAAATAGATTTTGATGACGATTACAAGATATTAGATAGCATACTTACCAAGCCAGTGCTCATGGCTCACATTGCCAAAGCCAGCCAGGTAATCATCCCAGTCTCTAAAGAAGTTTACGGAGCCATCTTCGCGCCGTTGAAAAACCTGAAAAATTAATACGGTTTTCAATTAATTGTTTATTCTAGATCTATGCACACAAAAAATATGACCGGTAAGAAGCGTTCTCCTAATATTGTTTTTTGGTTATAATACAATATAACAACATAACATTTAAGACCAAAAATATACGCAGGCAAACGGATCAGTTCACAATGATAGAATATTTAAAAAAATTGAACTAAATTCATACATAAAGTATACAGAAAAAACAAAATAAAGTAATAGCAAAAAAGAAAACGAATTAATTTGTATAGAATGTTTCTAATGTTGATAATGTTTTGTTTTATTTTAGTGTCTATCTAGTTAGTGCCAAGCTCAACCAACCCAAGACACATAAAGAAGAACAAGAGGCCCAAGCGACAAATATCAGATAATTATGAATTATAGGTTTGAAAAATCACACTATTCCATTGTATGAATTTCAAGGACCATCTCACTTATAATTCAAGAGGAGTATGGCATACACTTAAAGCCATGCTCCTCTCAAATTAGAAGGGAGATGACGCCATACACATTATGTACATAGCAACAATGGAATAACCATCTGTTATGCATTGAGCCCTGTCCGAATGAGTCTCGATAACGTCACCTTGACATCAATATGAACGCTAACTTGCTAAGGTAATATATATATGACGTCATTGGTTCCGCCGCATGCCAAATAATGTATTACATGCTCAGCCAATTTCTCAAGAACATTACAAACTGAAATTCTTTCAACATAAACTTCAGATTTTCTCAAACAAATGATTATTCTCAAGTGATTGAATTCCGATTACAGACGCGCTCAGGGAAGTAAGAAGAATTCAAACTTCACTTCAGTAACTTCAAAAAGCTAAAGGAAATGCATGCAGCAATTAAACACATATTATATTATTGATATATTTGCGTATAGGCGAAACAGCATAACACATAAAAACAAACCGTAGATGATCAAAGCTTCAGTTGTGTAAACTCTATAGAGCTATAGTGTTACAACAAATGAACCTTACCATCCATCCTCCACCATCTGTTTCCATGTCACAATATACTTCATAGCCAGTATGCATGTCAGGGGGTATGATTCTATACACTCCAGACTTGTTTTCTCCACTATCTTTATAATCAAGGCAATCTGGCTGCCTGTATTGACAACATTCTATAGGACGACTGTAGCAACACTGTGAAGATTCATCTGTGGTTGGAGAAGAAAGTTCAGCTATTATTCGCTGCGACGGTATTGTGTTAATATACTGACTCACAAAAGAAACGATACCAACTTCTGAGTAAATTTGACAGTCACCTGGTGCTTGTTGAACAGAAATACAACTTTTGATGCATCAAACAAACATTCCGCTACCGACCACAGAAACGTCTTGAAACCAAATATTTCCATTTAAGAGTTATCTTGCACTATTTATCTGGAGTGTTTTGGGTCGTAAGATGAAAATGCGCATGCGCTTGCGTACAATCTTTACTACAAATCACAGGTAATTGGGAGTGGACCCCAAAAAGCTCTTAAATTTTTCTATGTCTTCTAATCAGACATTACAGGCGAGGTTTGAATCCCTCACACTTTCCGGTTGTCTCCCTTTGAATTAAACATATGAGCCGCGACACGACAAAACCAACAATGTGGTTGTGCGCCCAGCGCAGACTCAGATCAGCCTGGGCATCCGCCCAGTCTGATCAGTCTACACTGTCCGCATGGAGGAAGTTTAGACCCTTAGCTACCCTTTAAGCACTTAGCAAAGGGTCTGATCAGACTGGATGGATGCCCAGGCTGATCTTAGTATGCGCAGGGCGCACAACCATAGTGTTGGTTTTCTCGTGTCGCGGCTCATATAGAGATTTTAGAACTGCCATGCTTTCTGTGTCTGTCACAATTGATTCGTAACTCCTGCAATACTGCTTTATAATAATTGTCCCTATATGACAAGATGTTTAGTACTGAAGAAAGTCACACTCCTAAAACTTTCTAACGATTTTAATTTCCTATGGAGTTTCTATTGCAAGAGACATTAAACACAGTTTCTTTCACACGAAGGAGCTTACGTCGAGGATCATATGCTTCTTTTTGAAGGGGTTAAATTTCGCAATTGCTTTGCAGCTTTACACCTTAAATGTCTTTCACAAAGTAGCATAGTACAGCTGGGAAAAATTTGTCATTGTAGAGAACATGTTTGACTTCAAAAATCAGCAATTTCAATGTTTTGTTATGAGAAAACGATGGGTGACCCCTGTGATGTTTAAAGCATTCTTGTAACATACTGAGTGTAAAAACAACAAATAAAACTGGAATGTACCATAGACAAATGGGCACTCTCTCTTGAAAAATCACAGTTACAAAATATATTCATGTCGTAATCACAGTTACAAAATATATTCATGTATCGGAACTTGTTTGAGTCAGTATAGTTACCAGATAAGACTACTCAAAACAGACACAATAATTCACATTATATTACTAGTGAAGAGACTTTACATCCATCTGCCAACCAACTGCCTCTCTAATAATAATAGTACAGATACCAAATAAAGTGCAACCGATTCGTTTTTCTGAGTTTAAATTGAAGAAATATGTGATGATTATATATCTGCACACACTTGCCGACGCAGTACTCGGTGCAGAGCTACCGCAGAGATTAGGTAAGGGAGGCCTACAAATTAACTCATGAGTCCAGGATCGTGCACGAAGTTACCTAAACCCTTTGCTCCGAGCAAGACAAAAGGTACGGAAATCAAGGGAAAGATGTCAGATTCAACGAAATCCTGTAACGACACAAACAGAGCAAAACTGATTAAAAGATAAATGAATTTAAAGAAGATTATAAACTGAGTCGGAGAGGCTTTAGAAATTTTGGATGATAATTTACCATACACTTGACCACTATAATAGTAAAACGCGTCATCTCCATATAAGTAACTTGCACTTTCACCGCAACATGTGAAAGTTCTGAATAATCTTTATAACAAAATATGAGCCTTGTCAAACTTGAACTTACTTGTTCATACTTGATCGCAAGTCGGACAGAGTTACTAACGTCCCGGACTTGAGTCTACCAAAACACAATTTCTGATAGGAGAAATATTTCCACTTGTAAAAATTACGTATAACCAACTAAAGGAAGATGATTATACATACTCCAGATTAACTCGTGTCTTATCGATCTGAATTGTATGGAATACAAATTTGATTATTTATGCGGTATAAAATAACTGTTACTAGTAGTTAGTTATTCATATTTGAGGATTAGTAAGGATCCCAATAGTCTTATTTTGCCCAAATCGTAAGCCACCTTACTACAGTCCACAGGTATCCCCAAACTCTGAAAAGTCCCCTTTCCTGGTCACAACAGTTGTTATTTGTGTGACTTATTAAATTATTAGTATTTTATATGATTTTTTTATTGATTAAAACGCATGTAATCATTGCTTGCTCAATGTGGTTGTCACTGAAAAGTATAGCACTGTGATAGAGTAGATAAAGTTTCTGTTTACAAATGATGAATATATAACAATTCTGCGAATTCTATTTAGCTTTTCATATATGCATGCTCAAATTGGTTAACAGCAAGATGCCTCTGACATGGCATAGGCCAAGGAGAACTTTCTGAATAAAATTCCAGGATCATTATAAACGTCTAAATTGTCAATTAATAAGAACTGTAGCGGTCAAGCAACTTCTGTCTCGCCTGCGATTGCAGAAGCGAGAATAGTTATTTTGCTTTTTTCGGAGTTGTTATCGGCGGCGTTGTTGTAAGCTTTTGTTGAGTTTCCGGATTCAGTTCCGTTCCTCTGAATTTATCAGGGTTAGAGTTATAAAATCTCGTTCATGTTTACAGCTGAAGAAGTGAAACTGCCTGCTACCATAATCATGAGGTCATGCCCTAGATTTTACGTTTAACTGACCTGACGAATTTGCGTTGAGTTTTCTGGTTTAACTCTGTTTTTCATCTTTTAAACTAATTACTCTTGGCAAACCATTGTTTACTGGCAGAAAATGTGTAAGTATGGCCAAATTTTCCGACTTTGCTGCTGTATACAATTTATTGTACCAGTAGCAATAATTTTGCTTACACTTTATGTAAAAATCTTAAGATAAGTTTGCTCACTGATGTCAGTGACACAATATATTTAGGAATGTAGAAAATATGTTTTATAGCTACGCCCTGACAGTTATGACCTGCTCAAAGGCAACGCCATATTATAAAGTAAACCGTTGGCATTTTCATATTTGGTTTGCCCGCAGGAGAGTACTGCGTGAAATTGTGACGTTACGCATTCACTACTATACGCTCTTCTGCAAGTCACCATCCTGATTTCATATGTACTGGACATGTTTTCCTCTGAATGATTATCCGAATCTATAAGTATAGCATGCCGTGAAAAGCCACGTCTACTTTTAATAAAAATTGACGAGGCTTTTCACGGCATACTATATTGGAATCCTACAAGGAGTAATATTTCAAAGAGGGTTATGCAAACTTACATATACTTCAACAAATAACAGGCCTGGGGGAATTATACATATTCAAAGAGGCGGGTAACTCTTTAAAATCTCACTGCTAAAACGCTGTCGGAGTCAAGATACATTTTGGAAGGACCAATTAAATGGCATAGGATAAATTATTATGTATATTATGTTTCTGTGAAAGAAAACAGACCCATGTATCATGTTATAAATCCCATTGTAAATTCTTATTCAGTATGTTTAAACAAAATAGATTTTTATGAGTTTGTTGAAGCAAAAAAGCAAAAATTTCCATGATTTCTTTAATTTTGAGTATTTATATCTAAAAGTCAGAACGGTGGTTTCATTTACGACTGGTTTCCATTCAAAGGTAATTTTGTACAAGAAGGGTCTTTCTATTGAAATGTTGAGATTTGCAATCGTAATTTGGAACGGGCAACAGCTGATTAAGTGAACTGTCTGACTCACGATTAGTTAAACCCGCAATTATTAAGTGTCATCATAAAATTGTTTCTTACATTTTGTTGTACCTCAAAACAAGTATATTACCCTGTCTAATTGTGGTTTTGCGGAATATCGGAAACGTTTTCAAAATCAGCTATATTTTACATTAAATTTTAATAATACTTAGTCACTTGGTAGCGCGGTATGACACGCGCCATTTTGCGTTTTACGTAGCTGAAATTACATATTCTCGATCTAAAAATATGATGGCGCACCATGGACGTACAAAATAGAGACATTCTTCATATCATAAGACAAAGCCCATATTGGGGTATATTTTCTAATGCTATACAAAAATTGATCCCGGTGCGTTTCAATGTCAGCCAGTCGAGGGGCTACAGTGTCCAATCCCGATTCTAGCCGCTCCATCGGAAGACCAGCCGTAAAGACTTCCATCTGCCTCTTTCTGCTATCCATATGCGCTTTGTCAGCCTCGGTTTGGATAAAAGTGTCCAACAAGAAGGCATTGTCTATTGTTGTGTTGTTTGTTTTTTTTGTTTGTTTTTTTCTGTTTTTTTCCTCTTAAAATTCTCTGATGAAATTTTGCCGTGGATGTCATTCATGATTTGATAGTCTACGTTTACAATGCTTACATAAATATCACTACTAACAAGCACTTTTGTGGTAGTGTTTGGTGTCTTTGTTTAAAGCAGACACCGTACATTTATCCAATGTTCATGCAGTCCGTGGACCAAGGTAAGAAGATAAGCATTGATCAGGACCTAATACAATCAGAGCCCATACCCCGCTTTCAAACCCAAAAGAGTAAAAATGTATACAGAAACTTAACACAGTTCACGAAAGCCACGGAAATGAACAGCGTGTTCCCAGACAGGGGGTCATTTAGCTACCCAACTAAAATATTACTCAAGAACATCTTTTGCAATGGTTCGAAACATATGTTAGCTAATCGGAACCATCTCGGGAAAAAAAATAAATTTCGGATTAAACTATGCTGAATCAAAGAGAAGGACTCGACAGAAACAACTTAGTGCGACACCTGGAGACCCCTTCCGATAGGTTATGCTGCAAAAATGTTTTAACCCGACATTTCCCACAGTGTCTGTTCAATTCAAAAGTTGTTTTCTAACGAACTTCTGAAGGGGTGGAAGATATTGTTGAAATATAATGTCTCAAAGAGAACCAGATTGCTTGATAATATGCTTCCTTTTCATCTCTCCTCTTCATCTGCATTTCAGCAAATTATACATACGTAGATGCTACCAACACTTGTTTTTTTTTTTTTTTTTTTGATTTTACAATAAACATATCAAATGTAACAGTAAAACAGATCTGATCTGAGAGGTGAATGGCTGATAAGAATCTGAGGTTAGATTGACTGTCTGATATAATGGACTGGGTGCCCTGTGTTTTACACCGTGCAAAAATGCAGTTTCAAGTCAGTTAGAATCAATCGCAAATAGAAGCAATATTGTTAAGAAACCACAATTTGGAAAACAATACACAGTTCCGAGCCACACCCAGAAAGTCACTCAAAATTACATGATATCGTTTACCTGGCCAATGCAACGACAAGTTAGTACGTGACATAGTCTCACAAACAAATCGCACGTGTTCAATACAAACATAAGTCCGTGATTTTACCTTTCAGTTAATGAAGGGATGTACACTTGTTTAAAGAAAACAAACTAACACCACTTCTAATAAATTTACCCTGCTTTGCAAGAACATAGGGCATCGGAAATGCATGATGTGCCAACTGCAATGTGTAGGCCATGAGGGGCTAATTTTTCGCCATCGATCGCCGACATTTAGCAGACACTTGCATTTGTCATTTGTTTTTCCGCCATCTTTGTGTAAGCTTGTGAGACGTAGTAACAGTGACTAAGCAGGCGGAGCTTAGCGGCTTTTCTCGGAACTGTGTATAGTTATGTACCTGGCTCTGAATGCTGCAGTACGAATTCGTGCCTAACCCTATCACTTAAATGAGTTCGTCAAAAAAGTCATATGTCCATGAGTTCTGTTTCTTAAATCACGTCTAAAGTGTAAATGTGTGCAGTGATCGACTCAAGGTATACTATGCAAAATAAATAAAGCAATTGTTTTGTATGTGCCAGATCCACTATGTTAGCCTTTCATATTTGTCACTTAATTCCATAAAGGTATAAGCGCCGATCGTCCGAGATGAATTGCCAGGTAAAAAATCAAGAACGATCATTCGCAGCGTTTGTACTACCTTGACGTCAATTTTTGAGACCATTGTACGGTTGTACACGGTTGTTTTGCTGTTTAAATAAAGGAAAACACTTTAAAACATTTGAATACGCTACGAGTATGAGTTTACAAAGTTTGAAAATTGAAGTTTCTCCTTGCTTTGACGTTATGGTCTTGAAACTTTATTTCTAAAAGGTATTTCTTGACTCCCTTTCGAGAGTATATCTATTTGCTATCTACCGATATGTCAACGTAAACATTTCTGAGAGAAAATTCTTCCCGGCTACTGAGCATAAGCTAAAATTCTTAGACTAACGTCATCATTATCTCAAAGTCATTTTATACTTCACTGACGAAACTTCACAGTTAAATTTATCATGATGTGATCTTTAAGATTAGCCTGTTGTTTATTCGGGTTTTTGATTCTCAATTGAACTGAAGCACCCGTAAATCATTGCATATTGGACCGAATTATTACGTTTTAACGTCAATGTCAATGACGCATGCAAAGATTCGTCAGTGGTTAAGCTTAATGACATCTTCCACACAATCAATACATTTGACACAAATGCGCATAAAATGATTGAAAAAAACACCATGTTAACCATCTTGCGTTGCTTTTAATGGGTGCGAATTTGCCTGCTGACCCCCCTCGCGCTTATCGTTTTCCCCGAATATCGATGTTAAAGATGGCTCCTGTGAGTTCATGGTATCTTAAGCCCCCAATACGGATCCCTTCCCTGCAGTTTAATTTTGCTCAGTGTTACAATTGAGTGATGGGAAAAATTGCCAAACATAAAAAATTGCTAAATATATTTTGTATAGTATAATTGAATTTGAGGCAGAGAAAACTTGAACAATTTAGTCTTACCTGATGACAGCACGCGATGTTCAATCGCAGTAAATAGGATTGCTACGATCTTCAAATCCATGATGCCTATTTCTTTCTCTTTGATTGGACACCTTTCTGCTTAAAGTCGTAAACCGAAGTGTTTCTTTTTGACCACTTCTTAACCATGCTATATACCTTTCAAGTCCTTTGTCACACAGACTTCTATAGAAAAAGTCGATTTATTTTATCAAAAATCGGTCGACAGTGATTACATATATAATTTGACTGAGACATGTAATTACCCTCTGCTGGGTTATAATTTTACTTTTATAGAGCCTGCGCTCCAGTAACGCCCCTTTTATCCATGTACTGGGAATAATAAGTCTTCCTGGTGTATTGTGATCAGTGCTGTCATGCTTAGTAAAATTGTGTCTGACAGCCTGATGCAGAGTATCTGTTTTAGTTCATTTGTATTATTGTTTTTGTTTGTATCAATACAAACTCATTTAAGATCATTACTAACACCAAAAACCGCAGCTCTTTTTTCACGAAGGGAGATAATCGGTAACTTTCGATTAGTTTTCGGAAACCGGGAATACAACCTTGGTAGCAGCAATTAAATGTTGGTTTCAAGACACGTTTGGACAAAAGTAGACCATGAAAATCAAAATTACGCCATTTTATATTATACTTTTTATTTCCTTTTATTTTGAAAATGAAAAACATGTCTCATTTAGTTGTCAGTTACGATCTGTCGTCCGACGCTTGGAAACGAGTTGTAAATCGAACGCGCTACATGTTGTTTACTTACGTTTTGCAGGAAAAACGATTTGGCCTCTTCAAGACCATCGTCACGAGAACTGACTCAGCAACAACAAAAAAAAGTGATACGTGCATGAAGCAAGCTTAAAAGGTTTTCGAAGTTGAATCGTCCGTCCTAACAAGAAAACATATCTTATTAGGCCAGTATGTGACTTAATCAGCTGATTCGCGAGACATAACATCGATTAGGCCAAGGAGACGCATAATTTTAAACAGTCCAATGCCCTCGTGTAAACAATATATTGCATCATTAATCAAACAATAAATCTAACTCACCTTGTCACTCTTATTCCAAACTGAGTCCTTAAAATACGTTTTATTGCTTTTTAAACACGTGTGTTGATTATAAACAAAACTGGTCACTGATGACATGTTAGCACTTAGTGACGTGATATATTTTCGCATATCTTTGTAGATATGTATATTTAAATGTAACTTGTAATATCTGTACATGGTTGGTTGATTTGATGCTTAACGTCCACGGTAAACAACTAAGGTCATGTTGGGACGGTCAGTTAACCTAACCACACTATTCCTGGGCAGGCTTAGACCTTCTAAGCGGTTAACCAGTACTAAGTGCACATACTTTCGCCAGTAACTGACAACTACCCTTCTTGAATCAGCGGAAGGAGAAACGAAAGTATGTGGCCAGACCGGGATTCGAACCCAGGACCTCTGACTTACGAGTCAGGTGCCCTACCGATTGCGCTACCCGGCCCGGCAATATCTGTACATAATTGTATATATGAACATGTTTATTATTGTATAAATGTATATAATTCTTTAGGGCCTCATGGAAGATTAGCTGTTACATGAATATATGTATTTGCTAAATGTTGTATCCCTCTATAAATAAAGTCTTTACTTACTTACTTACTTACTTACTTACTTGTTGATGTCATCATTAACTATACTGATCAGCAAAATTTATGTTACATGAAGGTTGTCCAGACTATATTACACAACAAAATGTTTTGACGCCTGGCTTTTTTAAACAATATTTAAATTTAGCAACAACTTAACATATTCTGGGTTAACATGATTGAAAAAAGGTCAAGGGTTCCAAGAAAAGGGACACTGCTGCGGTTCTTATGTTTGAAGGAGACTACACCCTAATATACTAATTATTTAAGGTCTGATAATGATTGTTGACTTGGCGGCGTTACTTGCTTTTCACCAGTTTTTCATTCATATCAGTTATCAGACGAAGGGAGTATGATCAAGAAGGGTCTGTGCAACAAAGAACCGTTTAAGTTCGGACAGCATTTTGCCACCAGTGGGTCGGAAACATGTAACTGAATGATCTGAAGCCGGAATTGCTAACGACTGGGCCACGCATATGATTCGTTATTGAAAATAATGCTTCAGTAATTAATATCATGTTACCAAACTATTGCAATGCTGCTGACCTTGAAAATATCCTTGCTTTGAAAATGTGCAATATCAAAAGAAGTAAAAATTAGCTTACTCAGGGAGAACCCGGTTGCCATGGATACAATACAAAGCGGTTGCAGGTGCAAAACATGTATCAGTGAAATTGAAGATAAGTGATGTACGCACCACAGTGTATTAGAATCAAAATTGATATAAATATCTAAACATTGCAGTTCCCTTCTGAAAGCCCTGAAATTGTAACATTTCAGCTTTCAAAATTTTGTAGCTATCATGGCAACAGTATTTCCTGATGATCTCCTGGTTTATTAAATACTGTAAGAACATCGAACAATCTATCTGTTGAAGCACAGCAGTGTAACTCAGTTACCTCGTTTAAACGCTTTCTGCAAAAGGATAACCAAAAAGTTACCCCGCACTTCTATTCAGGTTGTAGGAAAAGACAAATTCTGTTAACCCGTTTACGAACGAACTGTAGTTCTCTAAACTTCGCTTTCTTTGTGAAAAATATAGTAGACTCTCCTCTGTGCGGGTGCGGTAGTATAGAAAATGCTCAGCATTTTCTCTTCAATTGTACTTTCTACCAGGCCCAGCACAATGAACTAATATATGCAGTCCCTTTATCAATATTCTACCCTTAATCTATTTTTGTACGGCGATTTGTCCTTGTCACAAGAAACTAACCAGACAATCTTTAACAGCGTTTACAAGTTTATAATTGATTCCATACGTTTCTGATAATGTTTTAATTTCTGATTCACATGCCGACCTACATAATTCAATATTAGCGGACATACCTGATTGCTCCTGAGATGCTGCCACCCGCCCATCTCTCTCAACACAGTGCTTCATTTCTTAGTAAGACTACTATTATTTATTTATTTTACGTATTTTTTTTTCTCTATTAGTTTACAGTATTTCATACATTATCCTATTTAGTTGTTATGTTTTGTGGATTTCTCATTGGTCACTTGAATTTATCATTATCATATGCATTTTTTCTTGTTCTTTAATTTGTCTAGCTTTATACCTTTTTTCTTTATAACTCGCATTAAGTTACTAAGTCATTGTATTTTTTTTTATTTATTTTTTTTTGATAAGCAGGGCTTCATTTGTTAATCCTTTTCTACCTGAATATAGAATTAAATTTGGTTTAATATTTGAAATTATATACAAATATCCGCCACACTGTATACAGTTGTATTATATTAGGGAGAAGAACTCTATAAGCACTCGGCTTTGTTCTAATCCCAAGATTGTATTGTATATCATATATATATATGTATGTATGTTACAATTTAAACACGAATAAAATATGTTTAAACCAAAATACTGTGCAGGTTGCTGTGCACTTACTTGCAATTATTTTAAAATACACTTCTTTGGTCTGTTATTAAAGTTTGATCATTTAGTAAGCTTGCATGCTCAAAAGATTCCATAATAGAGTTGATGGGTGGGCTAAAATCATACTTGATTTTCTAAAATTCAAGTCCTTTGTGCCTGGTTGTGTACTTGGACAGTTTAGATTTAAAAACAAAACTAACTGAATGCATTTCTAACAAATCTGAGAATTGATATATGTTTTTTATCCTTACAAAGATCAGATATTGTAGATTTCATGATTAAGCGTTGTATGGGGGATAGGGTAAATATTGGATTATATCTCGCATACTAAACAGTAGATTGTCTTCGTATTCTGCAACACTATAGCTGACATAGCGAATTCGTTGTTAAAAAAATCAGAAAAATCTATTGTTGGGAAGTATGTTAAATTATTGAATTTTAATTACCAGTTTATGCTTTTTGAAAACTGATTTGCAGTATGAAAATGAATTATCGAAAATAAAACTTTGTGTTTATTCAAGACTGTGTTTTTATTCTTTTGATTAGTCCCTGGCAGTTTCCTGCTAACATACGAAAATGTTTTATTTACATAACCTGTGAAGTTCTCACATTGCGAGAATACTCAAGTATTGAGGGAGGCAATTACTGAAAATGGTGATGATGAAGTTATAGCAGTTTTAGCTATGTGCATAGCGGTTGGGAGATTTGGCTAAAAAAGAGAACATAGGTGAATTTTAATAATGGCGTAACTCCTAAACCAGACGGTAACATGGCAATTTGAGTTTTTTATTTTACCTGTATCATAATATAAAAGAGTTATGCAAAATATGAAGAAAATCTATTGATGGCGAAAAAATATGGTCAGGTGTCAGTAGTGACTTTAACTCTCGTTATCTAAAACAAAGGTATCTTAAGGTACCCTATTATATCAAAGCATATAGTTTAGACACATATCCTATTTCTTAACATTTAACCTCCAGAAACCTCAAACTATTTCATCTCAAATCAAATGGTCTGCTACCAGAAAGTTTACTTATCGATGTGCTATTTCAGTAGTTTAAGATGAACTTTGATTTGAGAGTTGACTGTAAATAAATAAATAGAGATTATTACATGGGGTTTTCGTTATCACCCGATTTATCAGCCCGAGACTTTAATATCGGACCGAGGGCTTGTCCGAGGTCCGATATTGGTCAAGGGCTGATAAATCGAGTGATAACGAGAAACCCATGTTATGATCTGTTTATCATATAGAATCTAGTTAAGAAAAAAACATGTCCCGACATAGCTGCTGGAAATCAACATTTTTGAAGTTGTGAACACTTGCTACTACTGCTTAAGGCCAAGGCCTAAAAGGGCATCCTGCAAACACAACGGCAGGGACTCCCGAGTGTAAGTGTAATATTTCATTGTAAAATGAAACGAGGCAGGCCACTGACGACAAGTGTCTAATTAAACGAGGGATCTTACGATAAGTCTTACTAACACACAGCATCACTGCGCCACCTGAAATGTTTCCCGCCCGTCCAGTCTTAAGGCGTTTGCCGTTTTGTAGCGAAACAAAAAAAAAATAGCCATTTCATATTTGTTTTGACACCAACGTGTTCCTTTCGAGTGGTCACAGTTTATGTCTACGATGGATAATAAGAGAGATAGAAGCTCTGAAAGGATTGGAAATTTGTTCTACAACATCGCTCTCGCAATTTTAACGTCGAAGTATCTCACGCGAGGTCGTTGACGTTAACGACGGGCCGATAAACGTATCGGACCGGGACAACCTTTATCGGACCGATGGGCAAGACAAAAAGTCTGAAAGCCAAGCTTTATCAAACGGGCAGATTGCCTCTTAGACAGTCCAAAATTCTGTATCTATGTGATTTAACATAAAATAATACTTTAAATGTAGCTATAGGTCGGTCGCGCTATAGTGGCAATGTTTTGTTTACATTTTTAATGTCAACAGTACCTGAACTATCATTACGGTGCAGTTCATGTAACTTCTTGATCTTTGGTTATAATGGAACATTACGGTTAAATGGCAGTTCTAATTTATCTAAATGACACATTTTGAAAGCTTAAAGACAGGAACTGTCTTTAGTTTAAGAATATCATTGATAACAAAACTGATAGTAACAAAGTTATTCAATTTATTCTTTCATTCCTGTGAGTTGGATAAGCTGAACTCTGCTATATAGCCAATCAGTCACCAAATCAAAATAAACACAAAATAATAACATTGCCAACTTATCGCGGCCGGACTATAGAGTTGTAAGTTTTTATGTTAAAACTAGTTCGGTAAAAACTTACCGGGGCTGTTCAATTGACGATTCAATTTTATTTTCTTACTTGAACCGTTGTTGGATATGTTTTTCTTTCTTTCTTTTTCAATTTACTCTTGTGCGTAGGCTGCTGCATCAGTCTCCCGAGCTATTAATATTAACTTTCCTTTAAAAAGGCAGTTTTATAATTTTGATTGTTTCAGTTCCTGGTCTTTGCATACTTTTTACTTTTATTATCAGAGTTCTTGTGGTTGTGCTGTGTGGCGGCCCCAAAAAGTCTCCCCACACATCCATTTAATGCTCTTATTCTTCCAATCCTCAGGGGTTGTTTACAATCATTTTCAATTTTGATTGTCTCAGTTCCTGGTCTTTGCATACTTTTTACTTTTATAAGACAACAACGTACATTTTAGTAGCGTTGTCTGAACTGCTTTTGAACAGGCTCAACATAACCAAGACTGCAGGATTTGCTTCCTTGGATAGATAGATGGCAACATTACGATTTGACGTTCTTGTTAACGATATTTCAGTCATATCTTGACGTTTGGTGAATGATAATAAAAGGCTTTGTGCAATGGAACCCCGTTTTCATTTAAACAAAATAACGTCTCAAGCAAGGCTCGAGCCCGGGACCGCTAGACCAGCTGGCCAGCGCTTTAGCTACTGAGCTACCGGGGCTCCTTGGTTTCTTTGAAGGTGTCCCGAAGATCAGTAGGTTAAGCGCTAGCAATCTGACCTAGAGCTCTTGAGTTCAATTTCCGCTGAATGCAATAACTGGGTTCCATTGCACGCATCCTTTCATTATCACCTTCCAATCGTCCTGATATGCCTGAAATAAACTTGAAATGACGTAAAATTGCAAAAAATACACCAACCCGTCCATTGTCTCTTTGGTTTGTTTCGCTTCTACTTAACGATCTACGTTTTCAGAATGAATTACCTCTTCTTGAGCAGACGCGATGGTAAGTGCTTTGTGCTGGCTGAATAAAAATTTGGTGTAAAACTTCAATTAAAGCTTCTCGTTTCTTTAGTGTTTCATTTTAGCTTACCTGAGTCTTTAGGCTCATAGATGAGCTTAAATTATAGCCAGGCATCCGTCATACATCCGTAGGTCATCGACCGTCCGTACGTCATATGATGCCATGAAACCACTGGACCAGTTGAAGTAAAAATTGAAGTGAAGCCTCCATGAGGCGGGAGAAGAAAGTTTGTTCTGGGGATCTGGGTCACATGACAAAGTTGGCCGTCACGGCCATATATCCCTGATAGATAACAGAAGTAATTTTAAAATCGTCTTCTCTATGACCGAAAAGCCATGGCCTTAAAACTTTGTATGTAGCATTCGCGACCCAGGTCTTACTATTCCTTTTGTTCAAATGCTGACCCGGCGTTGACTTCGACCCAATTTATGGCACGGTCAACCTTGGTTCCTCATGCTTTTAAATATATAAGATAATTATAAGATCACCAAATGTCAAGATCATTCTTCGAGCTTTGCTCGAGGTCACTTAAATTTTGAAATTCAATGCACACTTCTCCAAAGCCACTGTTTTGAAATTTGTACAAATGAGTGTAGTGACATATTTTGCCTGTTGATAGTAATGTCTCAGGTGAGCTAAAAACAATTGGTTCTCTAGATTATTATTAATTTGTCAATGGGAGTGACATATTACCTATACATATGCATGTTTCTAATTCGGTACTATAAAACATATATTCAAGTTGTATGATCTAAAAAGCAATTCTATCCGGTTGTTTGACAGACCTATTAATGACATATCAGTTTCTATATTTTCTATTAGTTATGGCTCTTATTTGCAATTTCGTGCATCAGGCTACTTGAAAACCAGAAAATGACATATGCGCCCTGCGAAGCGTCAGATTAGCCTGGGCATCCGCCCAGTCTGATCGGAGTTTTCGCTGTCAGCATAGAGGTAGCTTAGATACTTAGCTACCCTTTACGCACACAGTGAAAAGTCTGATCAGACTGGAGGGATGCCAAATCTAGTGACAGTCTTCGTTGGGTGCACATGTTATTGTTTTTCTCCATTTTGTCGTCTATGTTTCTCTCTTCTTTTTCGGTCATCACACCTTGTTTTTTTTTTTTTGCTCTGTGAGATACTTGCCTTGAAGTTCACCGAGTATCTCTTTCAGATGGTATAGTGAAATATCTTAGAGAAGTCGATATCAATACTTTCACTGTTATATTTCACTGTCTATAAATCGCACTTTTGGGTGTGTTTTTCATTGTTTTCTTTGGTCAACAACTGAAAATGAATAATGTTTGTTAGACACAGCTCTATGCACGTTCAGATGTCACGACGATATCAATGACATCATTCCTAACGATGACGTTATGTACTTTGTGCGCGAGACACAGGGCAGACTGCGTCTAGCAGATATCGTGATTCTGTCACTAGTTTCATCTTCTGTTTATATGTTCCCTGTTATGTTATGTACTATTACTTTGTGTTTGCTTATTGGTTGCCTCAAGTTGTACATAAGAGAAGAAGGCTGTGAAGCTAAGGCTTTGTTCCTTTGAAGTTCCGCTGTTCTGATTGGCCATTGTTTATCCTAGAATCAGTTTTGCGTATGTTAAAAGCCTAGACTCATACCAGAATGGTCATACAGTCTGATCAGTCCGTGCTGTCTTGCTTTTGATGTTTTAAAGAGCTAATAAGACATCTAGAGCTTGCAGACTGATTAGGGTATTCGCTGGCTGCTCAAAACAGAAAACAGGTTTTGACATGTTCTGACGGACTCAAGAAATATGTCTGGGATGGAAAAGGCCGCTTGAATTATCGTTTAATGCCCCCAACTTTGAATAAGTTGTGCCATATTTGTTTTGGATTGACTGTCCGTTCGTACGTTACATCTAAGGGGTGTTATTTACTCAAGAACCATTAGACCTTGGTCCTTGATATTGTGATATGGATGAGTAGATTATTAATATTAAATACCCCGTATTTTCTTTTTGCTGTCCGTCAACCCTGTGGTAACAGAGTTTCGGGGCAAGGGACGGGGGGGGGGGGGGGGGGGGGGGGGCACGGACAAAAATTTGTGGTGTGTGTTTTTGTTCTAATCGTATAAGAAGTCATGTTAGAGACAATAAAACGCACGTTATCATTATAAGAAATAATATTATTATAATCATCTTCTTTTTATTGCTCTTTGTTAATAAATTTGAATCTCCTATGAACTTCTACATGGCGAGTAATTTCAGTCAGATTTGAGTTTGGTAGGAGTGGAGGGATTGATTGTCATTTCATTTATTTATTTATTCTGGTTTAAAAGCATTCCTTATTATTGGTTTCAATAACCAAAGTCCATCTCAATTACTGGCCATCATAGGAGTTTTTTTTTTAAGAAAACGTTTACGTTATGCCAGGAAAGTGAAATCGGAACAGGAAATTATTTATCTGTTTTTATTCACCAAGCGTGCAGGTACAGTGGTATTGTGAATAGGTTGAAAGAATTTTCGTAGCAAAAATGGCCAAATTCTTTTATAAAAAAAAAAGAAAAAAAGTAAACAAAGCGTATTTCAAAAGGTCAATTGGAAGATAGAGTGAGTGGTTCCGGATTCGTACAGTTTTACATGTGATTTGCAGAATTTTTCTCACACATGCGAGTATCGTTTTAAATGTCAGCGGTAACATAATACACAATTTATGTTTGTGTTGAAGGCTACAATTAGATACTGCTTTGGTTCACGGCTAGGGATGCTATCATAAGTCTGCTGTAGGAAAAGAGGTGATTTTTTCATGACACAGTTTGCAAATTCCTACACCATTATATTTGAAGAACGAAACAAAAGCCAAATAAACCAACATTATTTTCAACAAAAAACATCTATTCTATAAAAATGTGCAACACATCACGGCCATCTATCAGTAAGAAACTAAAATTTAAAGCACTTCAATACAGCTGGTATTACGAAACCGATAACGTCTGTAGGCGTAAAAGAAATGAATAGAATGAAACAGAAAGCGGGACTCTGCTCAGAAAAACAGAAATTTTAAAATATTTTGCACTAAAGTAAATATATGTAGCTTAATGTAGACTGATTTTCTCACAATCTGTTACTCAATAAGCTGTGCACTTGATAATTCTGCCTCTCGATCATGAAATCAAACGGCTGTATTGAAGAGGCTGCTGGGAAGCTGCGATCGGAAAATTGTCTGCAGCGACTGGAATCCACAAAGCAAACAGATGCGTGCGCTGAAAATGATTGACAGGATTGTTTATTACAACAGTCGTTTAAAAAATGTCCTTTCATTTAACATGATGCATACAATAGAGACCCTGAAACTTCAAATGTACGAATCCGCAACCGGTACGAATTCTAGAATTTACTTTCGGCGATTTTTTTATTCTTTATATCCAATGTTTCAGGCAGTGTCCAAATCCCTCTTATCCAAACAACTTTCGACCATAAAATTATTGACATTAAAATTCTGACGGCTTCAGGGTATCGGACAGACCATAAAGGAACAAAAGTATACCGTAAAGCAACCAGCACTAGGTGTTGGTGAACAACTCGTCGGTTGGTTGCTAATAACTAAAAGAAAAAAATGTGCCATGAGTGGTTGCCTGATGTAATCTGAAGCATTGCACTATAAATAAATCTTTAACTGTTTTACTAAAATCAGTCACACCCGCCAGTCGTTATGATGGTATTTCTCTCCTATTCCAATAAATGTTAACCTTGTTTTAGACCGGATACCTGTGCAAAATATTGTAAAAGTAAACATATTAACCAGAAACCCCTTAAAATACGACTGGAATCATCCGAATGAGTAGGATGCCCATGTCCACTGGTCAAAAAATGGTGTGAACAAGTTGAAATGCAAATGGACATACACAGGAAAGGGTATAAACACAATGCATTCAAGCCAACGGCAAAAGAAGAAGGGAATAACGCACGACGAAACTAGAGCCAAACACCATGGAAATAAGTTATTTTTCACCGCAGATGGTCGGCGCTCTTAAAAAAGTTCAAATATGCATTTTGATCCTCAACGGAAACAGATACTTTGCGTTTTGTCTGTGATAAATCAACTTTTATTTCTCGGTCTCTTGTATAGTCGATATTATACCAAATATACAAATGTATGATCGATAAATGTTTGACAAAGACCCGTTGTTAGTGCAAAACAGTAGTCGATACCTAACAGAAAGGCCTCATATCATTCTGAATCTATTTTAGATAATGATACTTTTCTGATACAAGAAAAGAAATCAGCTTACTCAAAGACATCTGGATATTTGAAAAGGCAAAATAACATTTTGAAAAATTAAGATGGTGCTTAATTTTTATCAGTCTGTTTAAACAAAATCGGGAATCGTCATATAAATATGCGAGCAAACACTATGCTATTTTGAAACTTACTTTGATAGGAGAAAAAAGAGACAGTAGTTTCAATCGTCGAAGTAAACATAAACGAGACAAATTCTATTTAATACGGCGCCAGCAATTCAAAAAGCAAACCGACAAATTTAGGGTCATTAACTTTTGTCACGTAACAGATATAGAAGTTACCGTAAATTAAAGTTTGCTATAAATGTAAAAAGTACTCAGTGTAAGTGGGGTGAGGTTAAACAAATATGCCATTACAGTAACTTAATTGCACGTTTTACCTAAAAAAAGCTTAAGTTTTGGGAAAGGCCCATGTCCGTTTATAGGCAAAGTGTAAATAAAGACAATATCTTTATTCGGTCTTCACGATATTGTAAGCGATTCGAGTAGATAAGTTTTGCATACTGAAACAAATTACGACCGACTTTTAGAGATTTAAACATCCCCCCGTAGCGTCAGTAAATATTTCGACACATTAAGCTGTTTTTTTGTGTTTTTTTGGTCAGCCTGAAGGTATTCTTACTTATCAATGAGGCATCACGGAAACAAGAGAGTCATGGATAAATAAGATTAAAATAGTAATACCCTTTTAAAGCAAGGATTGCACCAACGAAACAAATGTAAAGGACTCAGTTCAATAGAGTCCGGTCAGAACCAGTAATGCAATGCGCAACACAGGTCACGCCACCTACCAACTGCTTCAGTAGAATTTTATCTTAGCATATTGACAATAAATCAACTCAACTATTCCAAAGGATGAGACACTATAAAATCTACACCATAATTATGAACGGGGAGACGTTTTCCGGTCGCCACACGGCACAACACCAGCTACAGTGAAGATAAACATGACATGTCAGGGGATTTGATTTTTCTGCTCTAAAAATGCATTGTCCGTTGAAAATAAAGATAAATATGGTACCCATTATCCAGCAGACAGTTCAAGAGAATCATGGTAAATATAAGGAAGAGAACAAGCCAGCATTAAGATTCTAAATCGCACATTAACAACAAGTCATGACTCATATGTCTACCAAATTGAACATTCACCTTTAATATTTACAGAGGAAACTGAACCACAAATTTTCAAAGTTCTAAATACGAAAACAAAGGAAAATGGAGAACTCTGTTTCTTAATCCCATAATACAAACTCACTGTTTATTTGTATACCAAATTTGAAGTGTTTATTTTCAATACATGTAGATATCAGAAACCCTTCACTCTATGACAAGACGGGAAAATCGGATAAATTTAAATAAGAGCAAGTACTGAGCCAAAATCTCAATTTCGCGATGCAAGAAGCCGTAGTACTTGTGGACACAAAGATTGAAAATCGAAGCTTGCATGGTAGGAAAATCGGATAGATTTAGATAAGAGCAAGTACTGAGCCAAAGTCTCAATTTTGCGATGCAAGAAGCCGTAGTACTTGTGGACACAAAGATTGAAAATCGATGCTTGCATGGTATGACTATGAATTTACGATGGAAAGAAAGCCAAATGAATACTAATAAACACACGAACCTATTTTCAATCCCACAATATAATATTAACTCATCGTCCATATGTATACTAAGTTCAAAGATCCTACATTAAAAGGTTCCCGAGAAAGCTGTGATACAAACTTGTCATGTGCAAAAAAGAAAAAGATAGGAAAACGGACTACTTTATCAACAAATAAGTGCAATAAGCCTGATTCACAATCTTAGGAAATAAAAGCTCATTTTTCATTCGTAAACCAAGTTTAAGGATTTTAGCTCTAATAGTTCCTGAGAAACCAGTGACAAATTTACTTTGTAAAGACTGGACAAAAAGCAATAAGCCTGATTTTTAGTCCCATGATACACCAACTCATTGTCCGTATGTATGTAGTGTTTGAAAGTTCGAGCTTGAATAGTTCTCCAGAAAATGCTAACACTAAATTTTAATCGGCGACGTAGGAAAAGAAAAAAAAAATGAATAAACAACTGGAAGGGTATAATCAATGATCCTGATTTGAATCCCAGGATACAACAACTCTTTCTTTGAAATGAGATTCAAGCTTTCTTAGTTCCTGGAAAATTGTGACAACTTTATTCATGAGACAAATAAAGAAGGGATTATGAGCAAAGAGTCCCTTCCTCAATCCGACATTATAACAAACCATTGTCCACATGTGTACATGTTCTATGATTAAATATTTCATCTTTCATAATTCCCTAGAAAACTGTGATAAAATTTCCATCCTATACTTAACAAAATTGTAATTTTGTAGAACTGTGGCGCTTAGCAAAAACGTTTCTGTACAAACAATAGGTTTTAGCTCACCTGAGCCAGCGCTCCGGGGGAGCTTATATGATGGTACGGCTCCGTCGTCCGTCGTCGTCCGTCCACAATTTCAAACGACTTCTCCTCTAAAACCGCTGGGCGAATTGTAGCCAAATTTCACATGCAGCCTCTAGTGGACTTTGGAACGCAAAGGTGTTCAAACGGTCCTGGTCACATGACCATCATGGTCGCCACGCCTATATATAATAAAAGCCTTTAAAAATCTTCTTCTCGAAAATAGGCCGATGGCCTTGAAAGTTGGTATGTAGTATCGGGTACGCGATTCCTACCAAGATTGTTCAAATTATGACCTTGGGTTGACCTTGACCTTTTTACGGCAAGGTCAAATTTGCTTTCTAGTGCTTTAATATGGGAAAATGCTTAAACATAAGATTTCTTGAAATCTGTTGAAGATTTAGACCTGAAAATTGGTGTATACAGTCATCTGAATGTGAACATGAAAATTTATGCATACAAGAGGTCAAGGTCATTCTTTGGCTTTTGACCTGGTCTCATGTTTTGTCAATTTCACACATCTTCTCAAAAGCTACTGGGCAAATTGTAACCAAATTTCTGGTATAGGCTCCAGGGGGCAATGGAACGAAAATTTGTTCAAATGACCAACATGGCCGCCACGCCCATATACGGTAAAAACCTTTAAAAATCTTCTTCTCCACAGTCAATAAGCCGATGGCCTTGAAACTTGATACATAGCATCGAGTACGCAAAAACTACCAAGATTGTTCAAATTATTACTTTGGGTTGACCTTGACATTTTTATGGCAAGATCAAATTTGCTTTCTGGGGCTTTTATATGATAAAATGCTAAAACATAAGATTTCTTGGAAACTGTTGAAGATTTTGACCTGAAATTTGGTGTATACAGTCATTTTAATGAGTACGTGAAAATTTGTGCGTGAAAGAGGTCAAGGTCATTCTTTGGCATTTGACCCTGGTCTCTCATGTTTTGACAATTTCACACATCACCTCAAAAGCCACTAGGCCAATTGTAGCCAAATTTTATGTAGAGGCTTTTTAGGGCGGGGAAATGAAAATTCGTTCGAATGGTCCTGGTCACAAGAAAAACATGGCCGCCACGCCCATATATGGTAAAAACCATTCACAATCTTCTTCTCCAGAACCAATAGGCCGATGGCCTTGATACTTGATATGTAGCATTGAGTACGCAAGTACTACCACGATTATTCTAATCATGAACTTCGGTTGACCTTGACTTTTTTACGGCAAGGTCAAATTTGCTATCTGGTGCTTTTATATGGGAAAATGCTAAAACATAAGATTTCTTAAAAACTGTTTAAGATTTTGACCTGAAAATTGGTATATACAGTCATCTTAATGCGTACATGAAAATGTATGCGTACAAGAGGTCAGGGTCATTCTTTTACCTTTGACCCTGGTCTTCGATATTTTGACAATGTAACAAATCTCCTCAAAAGCCACTGGGCTAATTGTAACAAAATTTCATGTAGAGAATCTAGGGGGAGGGGAACGAAAATTTGTTCAAATGGTCCTGGTCACATGACCAACATGGCCGCCACGCCCATATATGGTAAAAACCTTTAAAAAAAACTTCTTCTCTAGAACCAATAGGAAGATGGTCTTGAAACTTGGTGCATACAATCGGGTACGCAAACACTACCAAGATTGTTCAAATTATGACCTTTGATTGACCTTGGCATTTTTTACGACAAGGTCAGATTTGCTTTCTGTAGCTTTTATATGCGTAAATGCTACAACATAAGATATCTTGGAAACCGTAGAAGATTTTGACCTGAAAATTGGTATATACAGTCATCTTAATGAGTACATGAAAATTAATATGTGCAAGAGGTCAAGGTCATTCTTTGACCCGGTTTTCTATTTTACCAATTTCATACATCTCCTCCAAAGCCACTGGGTCAATTGTAACCAAATTTCGTATAGAGCCTGTAGGGGCTGGGGGAATAAAAATTTATTCAAACAGTCTGGGTCACATGACATACATGGCCGCTAATCCCATATACGGCAAAAAACTTTTTACATCTTATTCTCAAGAACCAAATGTTAAATGGCCTTGAAAATTGGTATATAGCATTAGGTACTTGAGTACTATCAAGATTGTTCACATGATGGCCTTGGGCTGACCTTGACCATTCTTAAGGCAAGGTCAATTATGGGAAAATGTTAGAACTTAAAATTTCGTGGCAAGTTTAGAAAATTTTGGCCTAAAAATTGGTATATACAGTCATCTTAGTTAGAACATTGAAGATTTGTGGGTACAAGAGGTAAAGGTCATTCTTTGACCTCTGACCCATGTCTCTCATATTTTGATAATTTAAGACATCCCCTCAAAAGCCACTGGTCTAATTGTAACCAAATTTCATACAAAGCCGCCAGGGGCTGAGGGTATGAAAATTTATTCAAGCGGTCTAGGTCACATGACCTACATGGCCACCATACTCAAGTAAGCGATTCAGGGCCTCAATGCCCTCTTGTTTTTTTTTTTTTTTTTTTCTCAAACAAAATCCCCACGTGGATCTTGTGCTTTTATACGGGAAGATGCTTGAAGTAGATCTCTTAGAAGCTAAATAGTCTAAGATACAATACTTGGTATATATGGTTAACCAAATGAACAGATAAAAAAAATATGTTGCCAAAGATCAAGTTCATTTATGACACTTGTTGAAGGTCACTTATATTTAAAAAACATATTGAAATAAGCTCTCATCTAAAGTCAATGGATCCTCTGAAGCCATATTCCATACTGGACTCGCCGGGGAAATAAAACAGCAATTTAATTCATCAAATGATTATGATTGCATGACTAAGCCGTTTTATGATATTTACAGTATATGGGCATTATGCCAATAATGGTGAAAACCTTAAAAAGTAATCTTTTTCACAAATGGAAGACTGACAACATTGAAACTTGGTAAGTAGCATCAGGAACTGAGCGTTACAATGTTTATTTCAATGATATATCTGCGTTGGCATTGACGTAAAAACAGCGTTAGCTTGGGTTAAATAGGCTCAGGTGACCTACAGTATCAATAGTCATCTGGTTAAGGTGAGTTACAAAAACTCCGAATAGTGTTTGCACGTGTAAAATGGTGAGAAGGTGGAATGGTTAAATGATGTATAATTGCAGACATATGTTATTTAGAGGACTCATCTTCCGTGATTGAATAACCTTTGTCTGATGACGGTGAACAATTGACCTACAACAATTCTACGAATAACAGACGCTGATCTAAATAGAACAAAAAATAACTTGCAATCCTTGTAAAGTCATAGTCTATCTTACCAAAATGATACATTAAGAATCAAAGAGCAAAGACTAAACATAGCAGCACTGAAAGAAAGACAATTTTAACAATGCGTTACAAACTCATATGCCACATAAATTGCACTTAAAATGGTGCCTTAGACTAATGCAATTCAATACCATAATGAAAGCAACGGCTGAGATATATAGATCCCTGATTGCAGTTTATTTATATTCACATTTTGCGACCAATTTTTACTAATATGTGCAAATATTGGATTTGGAAATAGTAACAGCACAACAAGCAGTATAATAAATTACTACAAATCTGGTTTAGGCTATGGATGCTTTAATTGCAGTTTTACAGACAATTTAACAATATTTCAGCGGTATCGTGCCATGCAGGGTGTTTATGAAAGGCTGTGTACAGTTGAATCCCAAGAACTGGTTGAAAAGATTTCCGAATCCAGCGGGAATTGATCCCGAACCACAAGCGTAGCAAGCCAGTCTATTTAAAATGGTGAGCCGATCTTCGAACGTCTGTGCAACATTACCTACAACAATTCAATTAACTTGTAATAAAACAATGTCCTCATTTGGTTCAAAGTAAACCAAATAAAATGATATGGAAATATAGTTCAGATGTTCTGTTCATCATTTCATCAAATCCTGTCTGTCTGCTGTACTCTTCTGCCAAATGAGGACATTTTTACAAGACCAGCTAAAACCATGTTGAATTACCCCACCCACATCTGTAGACCCATAGCTCAGTAACTACGGCTTTCCACGCAAAGTCACATATGGTTAAATAAACTAGACACACTGGAGTATACCATCAGTTAAAAAAATAAAACTTTGGTAGGATGCAGAAAACCCACCTTATTGATACCCCCCCCCCCCCCTTTAAAAAGATATATATTAAATTGAAAAACAAATACTTTAAATCAGTATTTAAGTAGTGACCCCAGTGCCAGAGAACCAGAATCAACACTGAAACACTGACTAATTGGGATGATGACTGTTTATGTTACAAAAATGATAACAACATAATCAGGGTAGCACTTAAAGCCATAATGCATACGTATAGAGGAAGCTGTACCAAAGGTGACTGGCTTCAAAGATATCTTAATTATCTTAAGGTGTCAGAAAAATCGTCCAGAAAGAAAGAAAAAAAAAACACTAGATTAATATGACAAAATCAGGGAGTGTACGCTGATCATATGTTTACGGAAATCCGTGGTGATAAAAATGAAAACATATAACAAGGTAATGTAGAATGCTAATCTTCACACTTCTGTCTTGGCAATCAATTTTACGCTTTTGTTCACCGCACTTGCTACTTTACGTTTCACAGTTCTGAGAAGAGAATGCATATGGTACTTTATTAAAGGCCCCATTGCTCACTCAGCATTAACAATTTCATCGTGATGTATGGCTGCAAGCTTCTCACAATAGTCTCGTCATTAATTGACCGTGATTAACCAACTTTAAACTAATAAAACATCCTTTTAGTTCACTTAAAAGGTTCAAAAACTAATGTGGGCCATTTTTGTTAGCAACTATCGATATTATATATTTGAATAAAAAGTGATAAAAATACAATGCTCAAGTGTAGAGCCCCACTCGTTGTTCCGCTTATATTTGCTCGACGGGAACGAGAAAACAAACATTGTTTTTTGAAGAGCGATTTGTCGTTTTACAAAAAAATGTTCCTTCTACTCTAGCAAGTTTTATGGCTGAGTATTAGCACATCAACCCACATTTTATCACCAAACGTGTGATAAACTGTGTTTAGACGTTTTAACCACTAAGAGGATTATGGAAACTTGAAATACAATCGCATGGCAGAAACTGTTAAAAACTTTTAATGAGTTCCCATATTATACCACACTCTTTGTGAAACAAGGTGTGAGATCTGACCTGTTGTGTCTGGAATTACGCCTAAATATGAGCTGTGAAATATGAAGTATACAATATGAGATGTGAACTCACAGACACATTCTATACGTTCCTGTTCATATTTCACACCCTGCTTTGATAAAGTTCCCTTTCTTTATCATTGGTATATTTCATGTAAAAGAGTGTTGAGAAAATGATTAAGGGCAAATCTATTATGAGCTTAGATGAAACGGTAAAAATACAATGTACAGACAGGGGACCCCATTCACTGTCCCGTTTTTTTTTAAATAGCATTGCTAGACAGGGAACCAGAAAAAGAAATTGTAATTTGAATAGAATTTTAAGATTTTCCCGAAATATTGACAATTATATGATTCAATATGCACAGCAACCTGCATTTTGTCACGAGTTTTTCACATTTATTTGTGCTTCTATGCATTTGCCACTGCGAATAGATCTCCATTGTAGAAATTCAAGTTATATAGTCCTCGCAGTGGTTTTAACGTCTGAAAACAAGCAGATGCACATTTAACGTTGGATGACAACATTTACCTTTGATGACAACATGTCGGTTGTTGGTTGAACAATGTGAGGCAGTAAATGGGACCTAACTCCTGTACCCTGTTTTTCGCCATATAACACCGTATTTATTTTCCAAAACAAGCCAACTACATGTCAATCTATTCAGATAGGTTTTCATTATCTTTGAAAGTTGTCCAATCACGATCATTTAGATCAGTAAAACTGTAGTGAAACTATTCAAGCCATATCTCGCGATAAAATTATTCAAGAGTTTATCTACTAAGAAAGTATCGGGGCATCTAAGAGAGAAATATGATTTGTACAATATGAAAATGTACTTACGAGGGTTGTTCAGAAAGTTCTGATTCTCGCTGCATAACTTTGTTTAGCGACACGCTGGGGAAAAATGTTTTGCATGTATTAAAAGCCCTACATTTAACCTTTACAGTGATACCAAACACTATACAAAGATACATTTTCTTACTGAGTTACAACGCATTTTATTAGGCCCCAGACATACCACTGGCATAAGTTTATATGTGAATGTATTTTCAGAGAGTCTTTCAAGTGAAAACTCATTGTTAATACAAAATGAATTTTTGTCAGCTTTTTGTCGGTCGTTGCCTTCAATAGCCATTTAAAAGTTATAAGGGTAGCAAACGTTACTGATTCATTCCTTGCAAAGCAACGCGCATTTCTTATGACGTTACTGAAATCAACGTCAACGTCATTTCAGAAGACTGTAGCAACTTCGTTTTATATATTAATTTTAATTTTTCGACAAATTCGAATTGGCCCATGCAAAAGCTCGTCCTAGCAAGATTTTGAATGCTAAGGCATTTGTTTTCGTCACAAAATTATGACAACTTTAGTAGAAGGGGGGAATTTACTACTACATAAAATGCAGATCATCCAAATTCACGGGACAGTATGGAACCTAGATTAAATATAATTTCCGAGATATTTACGGGACACAGTTGCTTAGGGACAATGTTTAAAAACCAATGATGAAAAAAATTAAAAGACTGTTCATATATGAACTATGACCTTCTTAAGGAAAGTTTTGCAGTGGCTGTAGGGTATATCTCTTTCAAAGACGTTCAAAAATGCGTGTTTTAGAAAATATACACTGCGTTTTGCATTGTTGGCCAGAAATATTACCGCTTTATACATTTTCGCTATCAGAAGTTCTGTCTTTATGATGTTTACCAAAATATGACGTCACGAACAGAACTTTCTGAACAACCCTCGTATTACTCAGAACTTTAAATTCGAGTGAGTTCTATAATTCATAGCTCATACTTGGCTCTACATATATGAACATGTATATAGCGTACTTTGCAGAGAAGTGTTTGAAATAACAACTAGTGTTTCAAAGGCCCCATTGCTCTTTCATGAAATGGTTTATCGTGAGGTATCGCTTCAAGTTTCTCAATACAGCTCTGTGATTGCTAATTTTCATGATAAGAAAAGTTTAAGGACCCAGTTATTATCTCGCTTTTGATTTTATTGAATCGTTCGATGGGGAACCAGAGAAAGAAATTATACTGTGTGGAGCAATTTGTCATTATACAAAATCAAGCTCTCCCTACGTTTAGCCATTTGTATTACTCAGCCATGCAAATCAACCCACATTTTATCACTAAACGTTAGTATTAATGCGTTTTTCATAATGATTCGTGTTCAGGCGTGTTTACCACTAGCAGGACTATGGAGACTTTTATACTTTCCACTTTGTATGGTACAGTTAGTTATCAGCTATAAATTGTGAATGATAAACTGCGACTCAAGAAAGTATACTTAATAGTTTTGCATTTATCATAATCCATCCGACTCACATTCCGACTCCGACAAATTCTGGGTAAAGGTGAAGATCACCTTTTCAACTAACTTTTTAGATATAACATCCTTCGACTTCTTTCCTTTTATGTTGCATTCTCAGCCATTGATAAGGCTATAACTGTGGACATACTGTGGACATGTCGAGTTTGTTATTTCACTTCTTTGGTGTCTTCCTTGTTTCCAAACAAAGTAATCATTCATGTTGTTTTTGTTGTTTCAATTCTCGGTAACGACATTTCACGAGTGCCTCGGCGGTACGTAACCACAGTTGCACACACCCGGCGACGAGTGTCTGTCCATATCTTACTGTTCAGAAGTAATTTATATTCACTGCAGCTGGTGTTGTGTCGTGGTGCGGTCTTAAAACGTCTCCCCTTGCATCAACATATTGCAGCTTATATTTTCTGGTCCTTTGTAATCATTGATTTCGTTCCAAAACATGTTAAAAATAGGGTTCTTCCTAAGCCGGAGCCAGTGAGAGTGACTGGTATTACTAATGTTATTACTGGTAATGAACAGATTCAATGAAACCGAGTCTGCTCTTTTCGTTTATCCGATGTATTCCTTAGTTCCAAAGGATCTAACTGTTCACAACTTATGTGCAAAACCAGCTTTAGTTTTACACATGTTTCCTCATATGTTATTTCTCTTATGCCTACGCTGGTTCGTACAAATGACTCCTCCGTTAGACTATTGTCTGTCTGTGGGCTTCACTTCCCAGTAAGTGCAGTATTCTGTAGATACTTTAATCAAACGTTAGAAGTGTTGAAGATAATGATACGGGGTGGGAGGATAAAACCTGCAATTCCATGTATGGAGCTAGTGTCACTGTGATGGTTCGTCATGTCTTTGTCGTTGCTTCGAACGAATACAAAATAATGTATCTATCTTCACTCATGTCAAGCCAATAGTTAAGCAGGGATGGGTGAACCCCGGAGCACCCGCGAAACAGCACCGTATCTTCCGTAGACAGAAACTGGCTTTCTCTATGTACGCAGATGAGGCTTGAGGCAGCGGTAAGATACCTAATGTTTAAGCCACGGAGCCTCGTATCTATACTTCAAATAAGCACTGTAAACATGATCAACGTTTAGAGATATCAAGTTACTCGAAAAGAGTTCTGATAAGACAAAGTATTAAACTCAGCGAGTCGATGGACTGATATAGAGAACAGGAATAAAATAAAATGGGTGCCAATCTTACACCACTTACACAGATTTGTATGGCCGTATAGAAGCCACATTGCACTAGCAAGTCACCTGCTTTTGCTCATGGTAAATGGGAGTCGTCGATTCGGGCGACGGTGATGAGTAACATTCAGTGGCGGAGCACCCTTCTTCATGTAATTTTGATAATAAAATGGCAAGGACCGCCTGCACTTGCAGCCGGTGTGGACACAGAGGGTTTTTTTTAACCGAATTTAAAGTCAGTTATCTTGTTTGTTCTTTGTCTTTCTCTTTGTGAGCCGGCTCTATATAAACTAAAAGGGCTACACCACCCCTCTAGGAGAAGAAACAAATAAACAATTTGATTTCGTTCCAATTCTTGTCAATTTTGTATGTTGTTACATATACTGTTCACAAAAAGTAGGGGATATTGAGCTATTAAAAATTGTATAAATTAGAAAAAATACCGAATTCATCTGAACCGGTAAGTATCCATGAGACAAATATTCGAGAAGACGTTTTACATTGCAGTTGGGATGGTATATCCTGTCACGTGATCTGCGTGTGATTCGTTTTAAAAAAAGGGTCGACACCCAAATTTCACATGAATCTGGTGCGAAGACAGATTCTGTTCAGACTAGAAAATTCACGAAGGAACACTGGTGATATTTTCTTTAAACAAACTGAAAATTGGTTTTACACACTATTTCATGAAATAAAGGGTGCAAGCCATAAACGTCTAAATTTGTCGGTAACTCGATGCACCTGTACGAATTTTGTTTTCTGGTTTTAATACTTACATCAGATTTGGTAATAAGTTATACAGACAAATTGTTGGTATTCCGATGGGTACAAATTGTGCTCCTCTGGTGGCCGATTTGTTTTTATTTTGTTATGAAAGAGATTTCATGACTTCTCTTTCTGTTGATCATTGAGGCATTTAACTCAACCTCTAGATATTTAGACGATCTTCTGAATATTGATTATCCTTATTTTGAAAGCATGGTCAACCAAATTTACCCACCTGAACTTAAATTGAATAAAGCTAATACTTCAGATACCGAGGCCCCTTTTTGGATTTACATCTATCTATTTCTAACGGTTTTGTATCTTCTAAAATTTATGATAAACGTGATGACTTTGACTTTGATATAGTTAATTTTCCATTTTTGGATGGTGACGTTCCACGTCGTTCCTCTTACGGAGTGTATATTTCTCAACTTATAAGATTTGCTAGAGTGTATAGTCATGTAGATGACTTTAATGCTCGTAATAAATGTTTAACTGCTAAACTTCTTCAACAGGGCTATCGGTATCATAAGCTTAGAAAGGCTTTTTCTAAATTCTATCGCAGACACCATGAATTGGTTTCAAAATTTGATGTCGGATTAAAATTTCTTTTATACCAAGGCCTATCGGAACCAGAATTTATACAAATTCAAAAAGATTAAGGGTAGGACTGATTTTTCTGTTCAATTCCGAAAAATAATAATACGTCATAAACGTATTGGCTATAATTTAAATGTTATGCGACAGTCTGCATGCTTAGTGATTAACCCAATCACGGTTGATCACTTTGCTGCACTCTTTAATTGCACACCGGGGGATCGGGCGTCAGACTCTATGATGGCCCCGACCTAAAGCTATACATTTTAGTTGGTTGGGACCGGAGCCTTTTTGTCTGTTGCTTGTCCACCGGGGCTCAACTGGTGACCTTCTTTTGCTTCAGATTTCCAGTGGGGTTGTTTGGCAGGCCAGGGATCTCCACCTGTCAGACGGCCTGTTTTATCTGTTGAATCCTCGTCTTTGCTTCTTCATGGTGTTGAAATTTGATTTATTTGTTTACCGTGATGATTCATTGACGAGTTAGAGGGTTATCATGCGAACCGAACAACCGACTAAATGTTTTGTACCACTTCAGAAACTGAGGGTGAGGTTGGGCCTGTAAAATCGATTTAAGCCCCCCAGTAATTCATTACTGACCGTTCCAAGGCGGTAGTTCTGTTGTGGTTCTCTGTTGCCTGTTTTTGATGTCAGAGTCTCTGTGATGTTTTACCTTCTGTATGTTCTTATTATTTTTGGTTCGGTTTGGGTTGCTGAGTGGCCACCTTTTGGGAACAAGCTGCTCACTCGGTTGGCCATATGTTCTCTGTATCTTGATTATTTGTAATCTTAGTTGTTTCCAACTATGGTTTGAGGGCTGGATTTGGATTGTGATTGTTTCAGTTCCTGGTCTTTGCATACTTTTTACTTTTCTTTCTAAAATGACAGTTTTGAAGAAGGAAAATATCTTTTAGCGTACAGACCTTAAAAGTGCATAAAAAGGTTAGCTTAGTTGAAGATTTGAATAATATTTTTTTGTTCGAATTTACCACATTTTAGTCCTGACCCCTCGTCTGTAACAATTTGTATGCAAATCACGTGACAGGATATATCGTCCAAACTTTCGAGAAACATGTTTTAACAGATACTTAGCGTTTTATATGGATATCACGTTTGTTGTAGGTGTTACAATGTTTCATACCTGAATATCCCCTACTTTTTGTGAACAATATATCTATGCAACGAAAAAAAAGAGAAATAGAATATGCTTAAACTAAGCCCCAAACAATCAACCAACCAGCTCCAGGTATCCTGGTCTTTTAAGACTTTTGTAGAATATCTATTCACAAGGATGAAATGCGCACGCTTTTGATGCACTTGCGTGACTGACTGTCTGAATGGGCCGATTAAGTTTTCATCACTGTTTGGTATCAAAGAATTCGGTCATAAATTTGATTATTATCCAATGATTTTTTATGTATACAAGTTTGTCTCCACACAAGGCAGATTAATGCAGCGAAACTCATAAAAACAATATGCTTTCCATGTTATTAGAACAGCAAGTTGTATTCGGTGTGAATCTGCCACCTGTAAGTCTTAATTTAGTTATACTTCACATTTCTATTTTAATACGTTACCGATACTTATTCTGAATACGGCTGACACAATATGGTTTAGAGGGTTTGTCTGGAGGTATGAAATAGCAAAGTTTATTTACTTGAGTGAGATGTACCTGTACTGTTGCCTTTGACCCAAGCACATTGTAGCTATCTCTCCCAATTTGCGTCAGATTAGTTAGGGTTGAACTGATTTGTGCAATCCTTGAGAGAACCTGTTGTGCCATCATGTTAGACAACTGTTCAAAGGCTTTAAACTTCTGTCAGGTATACCTTGAACTACCTTTGGTTGTGATTGCGGCTGTTTGTCATCAGTGTTGTCTTCTCAAACTCTATCTTCTTTCAAATTAATGCTTTCTGCGTTTTTTTTTCGAGACCGTCAAGGATCAAGATAAATATTGTTACATTTACTAAAAGCCAGATATCGGCACATTTGTCCCTTTTCCCAAATTGAGAAAGACCTGACTGTGAGAGATAGTTACATGAGCTATGAGTGGATACAACCCTGTATAAAGTGTTTACTAATCGTCGTAAAGATACATGTGTGCTTTTAAACGCTTTAGTATACGTCGAAGCAAGGATTTTTAGTCCTGAATAGCTGTAGTTGAGACGTTCGCAGTTAAGCTGGGCCATTAGCTATTAATTTTGTCCTTCGTATTACCTTTCTTTTACTTACAAATTAACGGTCCTGTTTACCCTCTTGCAAGTAGCTCTCTGTCTAAAGAAGTAGTTAAAAGTACCAACACATGCATGCGTTTTGTTAGACATTTTTAATACAGGTTCGAATAATGATACCCTGGTTTAAAAGGCGACGTTTTTTAAATGTCGCAATATTGTCGTTGTATAGATATGAACGCCGCACGGCGCAAAACAGATAAATAGCTGCTTTAAATCGAGTTCAATTATTAAATTCAGATTTCTAATATATTTCCTCGCAATATCTAAAGGGTAGTTTTCGCTGCGAAATGAGACTGGGAACTAATGTCGCAAATCTTACGTAACCTACGTCACAGCGGTAAATTCGTATTACAAGTATTAACTAATCATAAAACTTACAAGTTCACTCGAAGAAATATGTGTTCCTCAGTATTTTATATCATTAGTGCAAATTTGCTCCATTTTGTATATTTTACTCGACTTCAAAATACATTACCCCAGCATTTTTCCTTAAGAATGTCACCTTACGTCACGGGCCTTTTTTAAAACTGAGCAAAGCAATCGCTCTGAAACTCATGTTCAAAACCCTGCCTAGTAACAGCTACAAAATAGTGTTCTAAGATTTCATGCACTGAAACATTAAATGGTATAAAGACGTTAAAAGTGTGTACTGTAACCTACGTCACAACGTCACTAAGACCACGTTTTGAAAGCGTTGCCGCCATTTGATTAAGCAGCGTTTCTTACCCCTTTCTCCCAAAAAGCAAAGAAAACATTTTAAATTGAAACAAGACAAAATAATCAAGTAAATGTGCAATTCTACGCGTGTCAAAGAAATCTTTTGCGACATCGTCCTTCAACGTATCTAAATAACGTCATTAAATACGCCATTTCTAGTCGTTAGGGTCTGTCTCTAAACACGGTTGGTATTCCATAATCTAAAACTATCATCTGAAAATATTTTAAAGCTTTGAAGCAGATATTATGAGCATTATGGTTGTGATTTTTCCTTGAATTCTTGCATGGCTGTATATATGGCCATTTTTGTCCGCGAATGGCCCAGCTTAACTGAGAAAGTCTCAGATGCGACCAACACCTATCCTTTCCGTGAAGGTTTTCAATTTCAATTCCCAGCGCAATTAGATAAACTGGAAACTGGATCAAAGGGAAAGAAGTTGTTCAACGACCTTGCAAGGTGATTGAAATTAAAAACAAAAACAGAACATAATAGGTAATTGGTTGCATGTGAAAATAGTTGTATTTTCGTAGGCCCTAGTGTTAGTTGTGAGCTCGAAGGAAAATGGGATTATTCATTTGATGCCGCGGACTGTATATGGTATCGCCCGAGCTATTTTTGTCGTCGAGCATCCCACACATAAGCTATATGTAATATATATTTTTACATTTCCATTGCTGATATCAAGTTTTCGTTATGCGAGTTCTGATATTGTGAACTTCACGCCATAACCTATCTTGTCCAAATCGAAGAAAAAAATCTCTCGCTGAATGAAAACTTGCATGTATTACGTGGCCGCTATTGGTTAAGTATCTGTAATCATAATATATTCTTATTCGATTTAAAGGACGGGTCTCCATAAGGCTAATTTCATGGCTAGATTACCTACAAACGTTTTTAGTTATTAGAACTATGTATTGGCTCTTGGTTGACGAAATATTAGATTGTACAGAAATCAGTTAACCATGATATGCATGATATAAGTGGGTGTGGTAATTTCAAATGATTCTCACCTCTATCTCTAAAATTCTGTATCATGTTACAGGAAACTGTAGCCAAATATTAATTGTTATAAAGGTAAAGGTAAAGGTTTTCCATAGCCTAATAGCCGTAGGGGCAGTGGGGGTTAGGGACCCACTGTATCTTGGGCACAGCTGATGAAAGGCGGAGCCCATCCCTCTCCTTTCGCTGCCTTATCCTTCCCTGATTCGAAAAAGGTACCCATTTACTGCTGGGTTGACAGAGAGAGTTTTCCAGTCATCGTATGGCGACAGTGAGCCGCGAACTCACGACCTTACGGAAACTTTCTGCACAATAGCCGAGCTACTCTAACCACTCGACTACCGCGCCTCTCAATAGCCGAGCCACTCTAACCACTCGACTACCGCGCCTCTCAATACATTAATTGTTATAGAATGGTACAAATACTTGTATACCAGTAAGTAGTTGCAAAAGTTTTTCGGACATGCTCTTTAATGATGTTGTATACTCACTTATAAGTCATGCCTAAATTTTGGCCATTTTTAGTCTCCAACTTACGTAAAATCATATTTTTCACTTTCAGAGCAATTAAAACGAAATCTTATAATTAAAAGTGGATATAATGTCCATTATAAGATCATGAGGGATCATTTATACACTCAACTGTTTTACAGGTATCTGCCCCTGAATGTGGAAAAAGTTCTTTTTTTTTTTTCAAGATAAAAGTTTTTAGAAGGACCACTCCATGACAAGAATAGCTCCTTCAAACTTTGTGCATTATAAGTAATTTGTGTTGACAGTTATTGGTTGATATTGTAAACTTATTTGTAATGAGTTACCTGCAGTAAGTATGCTACAGATGAGTGGGGTAATATCACAGGATGATTGCCTATATTTCTTAGATGTTATACGTTTTTTATCAGAAATTGTAGTCAAATATCAATTATTATGTAATGGTATCGACGTCAGTACAATGTCAATTCGACGTAATGTGCCCGCTGGGAGGCCTATTCAACATGGTGAGCACTCCCAGTTGTTTTATGAATATGTACCAAGTTGTACACACTTTTAAGTACCTTTTAGAAAATCCCCCCCACCCCCCACAAAGCATATTATTTTGGCCCTATTCAGAATACGTATCCGAATCCGATTAAATTGGAATAGTCAAGTAATTGATAGTCGAGCGCTATTTAAACTAGTCTAGTAATAAAACAATTATTCCTTTGAAGCATAATATCTTTTATGTTCTTATGTTCATAAGTTCACAACGCATACACCACTTTCAACTTTGTAATTTTCATAAACATAGAAGTTAAGAAAAGAAACAAATAAGTACGATACAAGCTGTATCTGCTTTTACATTAGGTATCCATAAATAGGTCTGGAATGTCAGTGGACTAGTACAACTAATGCTGCTGTCGGCTATTGACTAAAGACTAAACTCACTGTTTAGAATAGTGAACAGCTATATATATATCCATTGAAGCGTCCAATGTGACTGTAGATTTCGACGTTGCCAAACCTGATAAAAATTTACATCCTTTGTGTCACATCAAATATAAATCATATTGAATCGGGAAAACTGATTTGTATACTACAATGTAAACTTTAAATGATGGGGTATTCGCTCCGAGGTTCTTGAGCCGGATAACATTAAATTTTGACCCCGTGAAAACATGACCCCACGCGTCAATTCTCAATGTTGAAACTTGACCCAGGTCAATTTTCAACACTGAAAAATGCTCTATGGGTCGATATTCAACATTGAAAAGTGGCCAGTTTGGTCATTTTTTCAACAGGTTCAAATTTTAATATTACACCAGCAGCACACCGGGTAGGAGGCAATCGAAAACGCTCATGCAGTCGACAAACGCGGGTCAAAACCCATTAGAAACAGCGTTTTCGATTGCAAATTGTCCCCAATTTGCAATCGAAAACGCTGTTTCTAACGGTTTTTGACCCGCGTTAATCGATTGTTAAGATCGTTTTCGATTGCCGCCTACCCGGTGTGAGCAGTGGCCCAAGATTTAGGTATATGGCTATATTAAAACGAGGCCTACAGAGACGAGTGGAAGCCTGGACTTTTTGTAACAATACGAGACGCGTGGAAAGTTTGAACCTCAGTGTGAATTATGTTTAGAACTTGTACTCAACATTTCCCCAATCCTCAACAATAAGTAAGAAAGGCTAAAGGTCACCTGAAAAAAATATGTAGGTAAAAGAGTACACGTTGATGTTTTCCGCCATTTTTGGAAAGGGGAACAACAACAATGTTAGTGACTTCCTATTTGCTTTCCTGGAAGATAAATTCCAGTAAAATGGGGTCTGCGCTTAAAGGAAAGAACTTTCTTTTCTGCACGTGGGGGGGGGGGAGGGGGAGAGGGGGGGCAAGTTATTGTGTTTAACACTTGACTCTCGTTGAAAAGGGAGGCCCAAAAAAGAAAATGGCAGAGTTGTTTCCTTTGAAAGTATACCCATTCACCTTAGGGTAAAACATTGACTCTTATTTGTTAAACGTAACTTCTATCACTCCAACTTCAAAACGTTCAAGTGTAACGTCACGACATGGCCGAGCCCAAAGCGATAACTGGTCTCTCTTTTGCTAGAGCTGTTGCCTGTATGACTTCAAAATGTGATAGATAGATTATGCGATGTACGAGTGCTTTCGTTAAGCCGACGTCAACATTCAACATTAACTTGCATTGCACGACGGTCCTGAACGTTGAGTGACAGTAAATAATAAAAACCTAAAATATAACTGGCTTGATGCCAATACTTGAATCGGCATTTGGTTTGATGGTTTGTTGTTTGTTTTACTGAGTAATAATATTTGAGTTACGTCGAGCCGTCTCACAACGCGATAGTAGAAAGGAAAGATAGGGTTGAGACAAAGACGAGGGAGAGAAAATTATAATCCCACAGGACAACCAACCCCTCCGCCCTCCCCAACTCTCCGCGCCGATCTGTTGCAAGCATTTTAGTCTTGAAGATGTAGTTTGTCCCTATTCGAAAGTCCATCACACCAAACAGTGGCAGTCTGATGAAAGTCATTACTTAGCCAGTTAGGAACCATTTTAAAATGAAAAACTTGCTACCCCTGGACAATTTTAAAAGGCAAATGGTCCCTTCATTTAAAAGTTGTCTTCTGCATTACTTAGACAAGACACGTGAATTTTATTTTATTTATCTAGGGTTAGTCTAGAGTCGCAACTCGCTTTGTTTCCTTGAAACCTGTCAATACAGTCCAAACATATTTGTGATAGAATCTTGTATAGGATTTTTTCCTTGGGAGGGGGGATTCATCTAGCGTCAGTCTAGAGTCGCAACTCGCTATGTTTCCTTGAAACTTGTCAATACAGTCCAAACATATTTGTGATAGAAACTTGTATAATATTCACGTATTGCGCATCTGAGCCTAAATGTTACATGGGAATGAGGTCCTGTTCATACATTCACGTTTCGGTCACACATGGACAGTCCCAGTAACACGTAGAGGATCCGTTGAAAAATGCAAGCCCCGTTCCTATATGGACATCCCGTTCGCATATGTAGTTCCCTTTCGCAGGTACAGCCTTGCAGATGTCGTTCACTTGTGCAGGCCCCGCTACATGTGAGGTCCAATACACATGTGGAGGTCCGTTCACTTGTGGAAGATCCATTTACAGGTGGCGGTCCTGTTCGCAAATGCAGTTCCTGCTCACATATGGACGACCCGTTCACAAATGAAGGTTCCTTTCTCACATGCGGATCCCGTTAACACGTGGAGGTCCCGTTTACACTTCACAGGCGCAGAGCCCGTTCAACCATGGATTGTCCGTTCGCCTGTGGCGATCCCTTGCATACTTGGATAATCAGACTGCATGTCCCGTTTTACATGCTGGATCTTTGAAAAATACAGGACCCGCGAAGGTCTCCATCTAGCGTGAAGCACCTTTTCACAGGTGGGTGTCCCGTTCATACGTACATATGTACCTATCTCGTTCACACGTCCCGTCCCGTTTATATGTGGGTATCTCGTCCACACCTGGAGAAGCCATTCTAACAAGCATAAATGTTCATACATGGAGGCCCTGTCAGACGTAGAATACATGTTCACACGTGCAGATCAAGTTTACATCTTCTTGTTTGGTTCATCTATAACGGTTTCGTTCAGTCGTGGTGAATCCTTTCCGACCATGGAGGACCGGGTCACTGGAGGAGATTCAATTCACTTTACCTGTTTTATTTTTTGTTGTTTTCGTTGTTTTCATTGATGAACCGCCCATTTACATGCCAAGGTCTCGTTCACACATGGAGGACCAGTTCAGGCTTGAAAGGCGTTACATGTGGAGATTCTAGAAATCACCTTCACCCTATGCAGAGAGTTTGGTACCCTCAGAATTTGACATGTGTCCTACCGAGCCGTCTAGCGCAGTCGGCAGCACGTCGGTCTGCAGATCAAGCGGTCGCGAGTTCGATTCCAAAGCCCGGCCCCTGAACAGTCGTGAAGATTGGACATGAAATATTTTCTACGCTCATTCTCTCTCTTCCGCTGACTTAAGGGCAGTTGTGAGTTTGTTTGTTTTGTTGAGCATTTACGGCCAAGTAAACAGCTAAGGTCATGTCTAGGCGGTCAGTTAACCTACTCAAACTATTCCATGACACTGTTTCATGGTATGGCCCATGTTCCTTCTTTCGAATGTGTTCTCTGCTCTCGAAGAAGCTCTTTAAGATTTTAATTAGATCTCCTAAACGTTTAACCAGTACTTAGTTCACATACTTTCGCCAGTAAATGACAACTGCCCTTCTTGAATCAGCAGAAGGGAATGAATGACCGTAGAAAATATTTCATGATCAGTCTCCACGAGCGTTATGTGGCCTGTCTGGGAATCGATCTCAGGACCCCTTGACCTGCAGTCTGACGCGCTACCGACTGCGCTAGCGGGCTGACGGCAAGGGTAGTTGTCTGTTACTGGCGGAAGTATGTGCACTCAGTATTGGTAACCAGGTTAACCGCTTAGTATGTCTAAGCCTGCCCAGATACAGTGTGACGGCAGATGAACTGACAGGCTTGTGGTCCCTCATCCAGCCTCGTTGAAGCGGTTCGGATGAGGGGTTTATTAGCAGATTTGTCAAAAATTGTCACCCATTGCCCACTCGCATCTAGAACTCTGCAACTTATTCTCCTAATGTCGTCATTCTATTCTATTCTGAAGCTTTCTTCGATGTGTTTTACATGCAATTATGTTGCATTTGGACCTATACCTCGGATAGTGGTGCTGGTCTTGTAAGTCTATTGAGCGCTTTACACAAAGCATTGCTTAGCCGTTCGTATGAGCGTTCTTGTCATAAATTTCGACGTTTCGCTCTTCTTCTATTCCAGATAATAATTTAAACCGAGGCCCCAATCAATCGATCGTACTCAGGCACGTTTTGGGGCGGCTAGGTGGGATACCGATCCCAGGAACAACGTGCACACTATCTTTGTATTTGACACAGATGACAGACGGACTCGGGCAACCAGACGATTCTATTATGGATTCGTTCCGCGGAGCCGCTGGGAAGGACCCGTTGTTGGAGGCATTGGGGAAAAATGTGTATGCTAGGTCACTATCGCAGTATATTTATATAGGCTCTACACTATTAGGAGCTTACTAGAATTGGCAAAATATCCGATTTGCCCCGAAATTTTGCAAAACAATGAGAAAAATTGAAGGCTCTGGAGGTGATGAAAACTAATGAAACCATTCCATTGATAATTTCGTTTTCCTTTTTTTTTGTGGGGGGGGGGTGGGGGGGGGCGGGGGGGCAGAGAGAGAAGGAAAATAAAGAGCTGTAACGCGTAAAGATGTTTAAAAATATTTGCTCTCAGCCGGAGCCCATTTACAGGTCCGACTCTCATACCATTGCACCAGGGTACTATATGTAGTTGTAGGATTTTTAACAAAAAATATTTCTTTGTTTACGACAATGACAGCGGGAGGTAATTAGTTGTTTGGTCGTTTAGGTTTTCACGGCCCTTTGAGATAGTATTTCAGTCTATATCGAGCCGTCTCCCAGAGAGTAGGCGAGAAAGGAGAAAGGACAGATGAGAAAAAAAAAAACGTTCAAACAACCCTTCCCGTATCTACTGCAAGGTAGCAAGCACTGCCGGTCCTTGCCCCAAAATAATCCAAATAAGTAGGACGCACCAGTACTGAAAGCTACCCATCACCATCGCCCGACCCGACTGCCCAGTCAACCCACTAGAGGTAGAAAACACTCCAAGGCTTTCTCGCCCTCGGAGGACTTTTCCACTCGAATTTTCATCCTACTCATGCTTGTTCCGCTGGCTTGTTCAGCCATTTTCAACCCAAATGTCAATCACACAAATGAATAACAACAACTCATTTTAGTAAAGATGTACAACTATGCGCAACGGTGAAATACACGTGATTGGACACGGTTAAATAAATAACAAAGCGTGGCGGATCTAGCTCGTTTTCCTTTTTTGCTTTATTTGAAAAGAAGGGATTATGATTTATTACTTGATTACTATTCAAGAAAGAAACTGGAAAACTTTGTTCACGAACTTAGAGACCTTATATATGCCACCAAAGGTTTCTGAAGTCGGGAATTTCGTTTTCGCAAACTTGTCAGACAATCCGCCATCGTAAGTTTTTGGCATAGCGTTTAGTCTTTAGTCTTAGTCGCCTTAGTTGTACTAGACTAGTTTAAATAAGCTCAAACTATCGACTATCCGACTATACTAAGAACTATCGGTGAACACTGTTCGTAATGAAGTACGGCAGAAAGAATACCAACAAGAGCGTGTTAACTGGTATTTACATTCTCAGTGCATTTATTGGAAAGCCCTATGATAAACCATTAGAACGTAATGTAGTTTATACTTCAACAACAACATCGGTTCACGCGACGTAACATGGGTTAAGTGACGTCAAATAAACCATGGTTCTCTTCAATCTGATTACACGTAGGCGACGTTATGATGCTGTTCTGCTGTAGGCCCCTAAGTAGAAAAACTGCGTATAAATGTATTTTTTTTCTGCTCCAACTGTAGCAATTAAAAACAACACAAATTTGTGGTCGATTGATAGATAGAAAAGAATGAAAATATAAGCAATGAACTTAATTTTTCTGGTGTTTATCGAAGTAGGCTATAACGTCACACTTCAGTATTGAAGCGTCATATATCGCAGCATGCAATATAAAATGTAAAATGAAGTATAAGATGTGAAGTAGTAACTGCGTTATTTGAAGTCTCGTGTATTACAGGCGCGTAGTTATTTGATAACTCAGTTTCGTTTAAAGTTTGTACTTAAACCAATTTATGACAACGACTATAGAGAGACGAGCTTTTTTACACCCACTCACTGCCACTACGATCACAACTCTGTTTGAAACTTTTAATGTATTCCCATATTATACCTCACACTTCCCTTGAACTGACCTCGATCTACCAAGCTCTTCCAATAGAGGACAATTAACAGAACAACGACTGTTGATGTTTGAGCCGGAAAGGTTGACCAAATCGTCCTGACTATTTATTGATGAAAATCTGTACCATGCAATCCTTCCATGCAAAACTAACAACCATGCATCGTAATAACGTCGACACTCATCATCTTATCTAGCCACTCAAAACAACCCCTTCAATTTTATAGAAAAAAAACAGTGTGCTGATTCGGTCGCGGCTTTCCGCTGAATGACTAGCCCAGCCAAAATACATCCCTCAGATTTGCAAAAAAAAACGCTGCACACTAGCGCCATCTACCATGGTATATCTGAACAATCAAGGGTAAGCAAGTTTTGTCTAATTCATTACATTCAAACGACACACTGGTCTGGCATTCAACTCAGGTAACGAAGACAACGTACATGAAACTTGCTTGTTGCGCTCATCAGGAAAAGTTTCTTTCACAACTCTAGTCTCAAGGACCATCTGACCCCCGACTCTTGAAATAGGAATCAAAAGTTTTACTGAATTGTTATGCATAGTCAAGAAATGCTTGAAAACAATTTTTGGGCTACAACTACTAGGCAACGAATTGGTGTAGAAACTTATTCAAGCACTGTATTTATACTACACGGAATTTCTTCGAAAATCTGATCTGACTAAGAGGTATAACAAACTGCCGGGTCCGTAAGAATGATAGTTTGAAATTAATCTAAGAAGTATGCGAAAACAATCGAGTTTTATAGTACGTTGCCTTCGTTGCCTATGTTGAATGCCAGACCAGTGTAATATTTTATGAAACAAAGTGTGATATCTGAGCTGTCTGGAATTAAGCCTAAATGATGAGCTGTGAAATATGAAGTATACAATATGAGACGTGAACTTACAAACATATTGCATACGTTCCTATTCACATTTCACACCCTACTTTACAGTTCACACTTTGATAAAGGTCCCGTTTCTTTATCATTGGTATAAAATCATAATATTTCGCGTCAGGTATAATTGGAAAGTTTAACAACAGTTTTGTCATTGTAAATGAACTGATTAGCAAGCGTTTAACACATATAACATCATTGAGTTTCACGTAAAAAGAGTTGAAAGTAGATTTAGGTCATTCTATTATAACTTGGATGATTCATTGAAGCGGTAAAAATACAATGCAGAGACACGGCCCCATGAAGCGGTAAAAATACAATGTACAGACAGAGGGTCCATTGCTAGACAGGGAACCAGAAAAGGAATTGTAATTTGAGGACAGATTTTTCAAGAAGTATTGACAATTATATGGTTTAATATGCACAGTAACCCGAATTTATCACCAGATGTGAACCGCTTTTCACACTGATTCGTGCTTAGATGCATTCGCCACTGGAATTAGATCTACATTGTAGAATTCAAAGTATATAGTCCTCGTAGTGGTTTAAATGTCTGAAAACAAGCAGATGCACATTAACGGGTTGATGCCAACATTTACGTTTGATGACAACATGTCTTTTCTACTAGATGCTGGTTGAAAAATGTGAGGCAGTAAATGGGATCTTCCTCCTGTACCTTATATTATTGCCATATAACAAAGTACAATATATATTTTCGAGAACAGGCCAACTACATGTAAAATTATTCAGATAAGTTTTCAACTTTTTTAAAGAACTCGAGGAGTTTTGTTTGTTGAAAGCTGTCCAGTCACGATCATTTACATGAGTAAAATTTAAGACGTATCTTGCAATAAAATCATGCATAAAATCATCTACTGGGAAAGCATCGGAGCACCTAAGAGTGGAATATGATCTGTAACATATGAAAATCCACTTAATATTCAGAACTTAGAACACGACTGGGTTCTATAATTCATAGCTCATAACTGGCATTACACATATATACATGTATGTAACGTTCTATGCAGAGAAGTTTCTCAATTCTCAACTAACGTTTTAGAGACCTCATTGCTCTTTCAAGAAATGGTTTATCGTGGGGAATCGCGTCAATGTTGTGATAGTTAATGATCGTGATTAGCAATTTAAAAGACCCGGTCATTATCCCGCTTTTGTTTATATTAAATCGCTCGATGGGGAGCCAGAGAAGGAAATTATACTTTCTGGAGCAATTTGTCATTTTACAAAAAACAAGCTCTCCATACTTTACTCAATATATGCAAATCAACCCACACTTTATCACCAAACGTTATTGTTGATGCGTTTTTCATAATGATTTGTGTTCAGAAGTTTTACCACAAGCAGGACTATGGAGACTTTTATACTTTCCACTTTGTATGGTACAATTACCAACTATGAGTTGTGAAGGATAAACTGTGATTCATGAAAATATACTTAATAGTTTTTAGTTTGCGTTTATCCTGATCCGTCCGACTCACATATACCGACTCCAACAAATTCTGGGTAAAGGGGTAGATCACCTTATCAACTGTTTTTTAATAAAACGTCCTTCGACTGTTTGCCTATTTTGTTACCTTCTCAGCCTTTTACAAGTTGTCATTGTCAAGGAAATGTTATGATCGTGGACATACTGTGGACATACCGAGTCTGTTATTTTCATTTCTTTGGTGTATCCTGTACTTCCAAAGGATATAACTGCTTATGTTGTTGTTGTTTCAGTTCTCGTAACGACGTTCCCCGGGTTGCTCAGCTGTACGTAACCACAGTTGCACACATCCGCCGCCGAGTGTCCGTCCATATCTAACTGTACAGAAGTCGTTCATATTCACTGCAGCTGGTGTTGTGTCGTGTGGCGGCCGTAAAACGTCTCCCCGTACATCATTATATTGGGAGCTTATATTTTCTGGTCCTTTGGGATCATTGAATTCGTTTCGAAACATGTTGAAAATAGAGTTCTGCTTAAGCTGGTGCTAGGGAGAGTGACCGGTGTGCAAATTTCATTACTGGTAATGAACAGATTCAGTTAGATCGAGTCTGCTCTTTTCATTTCTCTTGTGTATTCCTTGCTTCCTAAGGATCTAACTATACACAGCTTATTTACAAGCCCAGCTTAAGTTTTACACATATTTCCTCATATGTTATTTCTGTTATGCCTACAAATGACTCCTCCGTTAGACTCTTGTCTGTCCGTGGGCGCCGTGGTCGAGTGGTTTTTATGGTTCAGAAAGTCGCCGCAAGGTCGTGAGATCGCGCCCTGGTTTCGCTATGCGACGACTGAAAGACACTCTCTGGCAGCCCAGCAGTAAATAGGTACCTGCTTCGAATTAGGGAATGATAAGGCAGCGAAAGGAGGGGAATGGGCTCTGCCTTTCATTTGCTGTGTCTACGATGCAGTGGGCCTCTAACTCCCAATGCCCCTACGGCTAATAGGCTATGGGAACCTTTACCTTTTACGTTAATCAAACGTCAGAATTGTTGAAGATAATTATACGGGGTAGGAGGACAATCATTCGATTCCATGTACGGTGCTAGTGTCTCTGTGTGGGTTCAAAGATATAGTCTCGTCATGTCTTTGTAATTGCTTCGAAAGAATAAAAAGGAATGTATCTATTTGTACAGAGTTTTACGGCTCTTCAAGAATATTTCACTTCTGTCAAGCAGTTAATTAGAGGTGGGTGAAAAACGGAGAGTCCGGCGAAAAAACACCTCACCTTCCGTAGGCAGAACTTGGCCTTCTCCATGTACGCGGCCGAGGCTTGAACTCACAGCGGTGAGATACCTTATGTTTAAGCCACAGAGGCCCGTATCTGTACTTCAAAAGAGTAAACATTCAAGTTACTCGTCTAACATCTTGATCAGCCTTTGAGATATCAAGTTGCTCGAAACGAGCCCTAATAAGACAAAGTATCTAGCAGGCTGAAACTTGCACACTGCAGCTTAAACCGACTGTAAACTGCGGATGTAGCCACGGAATAGGCTATCTTGCCAGGCAGCTAGTCGATGGCCCGATATAGAGAATGGGAATCCAATAAAATGATGCAAATATGTTATATCACTTACACAGATTGGTATGTCCGTATAAAAGACGCTTCGCACTGGAAAGTTAGCTGCTTTTGCTAATCGTAAATCGGGGCCGTCGATACGTGCGACGGTGATTAGTAAGTTTCAGTGTCGGAGTGCCCTACTACGTGTAATTTGGAAAATGGACGGCAAGGACCGACTGCACTTGCAGCAGGTGTGGGCTGGGAGTGTTTTGACCGTACCTAAAGCCTGGTATCTTCTTTTTCTTTGTCTTTTTCATTGTGAGACGGCTCTATAAAGACTGAAATGCTGTTTTAAAGGTTGTTTAGCCCCTTTAGGAGGAGCATCAAATAAGCAATTCGATTTCGTGTCTATCCTAGTTTATTTTGTATGTTGTAATATATAGATGTTACGAAAACAGAGAAATAAAATGTTTAAACGAAGCCCCAAACAATCAACCAACCAACTCATGGTATACTATTCTTTAAAGTTTCGTAGAATATCGATTCACAAGGGTGAAAGTGAAATGCGCACGCTTTTGATGCGCTTGAGTAACTGACTATCTGAATGGGCGGATTTAGTTTTCATCATCGTTTAGATTAAAGAATTAGTTCATACATTTGATTATTATTCGATGAATCCTTTGGGTTTTTACAAATTTGTCTCCACACAAGGCACAAAATGAAGTGAAACTGATTAAACCATAGGCTACTTATGTCATTAGAGATCAAAATATATTCGGTGTGAATCCGCCACCCGATAGTCTTAGTTCTTAGTATAGTTATAGTTGATAGTCGAGCGCTATTTAAACTAGTCTACTAGTCCAGTATGAACTTAAAAATGTTTCCAGTTCAACAGTGTTTTGGACTGAATTCAATGACTGTTGAGTTTGCTTGTAAGGTGTGGTAGCATCCGATATTTGAACCAAACTCGCTCGATTCTTTCCAGTAACACTATGCTCTTTAGCTCAGCTTGGAGTTCTGTCCTGGTCATTGCTATTTTGCTTAACTCAAAAGTGAAACGTATGACCTCCTTTTCATATCTTTATTTCTGTATGCCTGAGAATCAAGGACCTTTAGAGCAGAGTTAAAGACTAGATATGTGTCCAACGTACACAATGCCCCCGCCCTATAGCCTTTGCCGCCCACACTCTAGCTCCACCCATTCCACACAAGAGACTGACCTGAATAAAATCTGTAGTGAACAAGTCTGTCAAATTTCAACTTAGAACCATCAACTGCATTGCAATTCTGATTACTCCAGTTGCATGTATATGTAGCATATAAAGCTTAAAGGAGTTGTCCTCTATGGAATCTGTACATTTGCGTACTAAAAACCTCCACTATGCACACTAGTAGGCAGCCACTAAACCAAGTAATTTATGACAGAGAGCAACGACGACTACTTCTGCAGAAATTCTAATGACTATTCAGTTTCATGCTCATTTGTTTAATCCTAATTTTTAATTTCATCTTATATAGACGGAAAAGCATGCCAAGGCAAAGGTCATCAAACTCAACGTTCTTACATTTTTCACAGATTGGGTTGATTGCTGTTAAAACCCAACGAGCTGAGTCATCAAAGGATAATTGATTGCGCATGCCAAGGCCACTATGATGTTGGCCGGACAGGATATAAAAAGAAATCTACCAGTCACTCTTCTACAAACTGTCTAGACAGTCATGCTTGTCTCAGGATGACGAGCTCACCTATGCCATTATAGACGAAAGCTGCAAATGTTTATTTACCGTCAGATCCTAAGTGTTTGGACATTTCATCAATTACTGTTTCTGTCCAGATATTAGATAAAAATATCGATTTTGCTCTCCGGTTGCATATGGAATGACGAACCTTATCATACTTCAAGATCAGAAATTCTCTTTTAAATGTCTCTACATTTGTCTAAGGCGCTCTTTTAGGATTTCTAGTGCACCACTTGTTCTCTCATTTCTTTATATATGCCTCAAGTTTTCAAATATTTTTTTTTTCAAAAATAATAATGTATTAAAAGAAAACTACATGTATCCATATGCATGTATAAAGAATGTGATCACTGCACTATATCCACTAAATCTTCCTCGTCTATTTTCTTGCTTTTCGTTTCGACGCGGCAGGGTGAAGGTTCAGCTGTGAACTCTGATAATACAATTATCAAATGCACATGTTCACCTCCACGGTTTAGAATTCTACCAGGATGAAAAATATTAATATGCATACTAAAAATTTGAGCATGATATGATATTCCGCCGGTCAGGCATCGTTTGAGCAGCACTGGATTGACGTCATTTCGACTTATGACACGTTGAATCGATGTTATTGCACTGATGATTCGTAGCAGTAGAGTGCATTACTACATTTTAATCTGAATTAATCCATTTATGCCCAGTAGACTCGTCTTTCCATTTAAATAGGATATTATGTCACGGATGTTAGTACGTCAAATGAGATAACTTACGTCAAATTTTGACGTCATATATCGAGCTTGGGTATCGCTAGTTTGCATGTAACGTCAATCCGACGGCAGCTACGAGCACATATCTTAAATCGTCGATTTCTTTTTACTCATTCATTAAAAATAGCCATCAGAGGAGATTGCAAATCCCCCGACCGAAGACCCCCATAGGCCTTGGTAAAAAGGGTGCACTTCAAAACACATATTAGTAATATATTGTCGTTCTTTTATGCTTCTGATTGACATTAACTGTTAACAGATGCATGATTATCTAACACTCAGACTAAAACAGTATGCTTGACTGCTAAAAAGAGGTAATATCTCAAACAGCCACCATATACACAAATGTATAGCATACGATACATTCAACTTTCAAAATGTGTGAATAACTTCTAAAGTACAAGCCCTACAAACCTAATTTTGAGCTCTCTAGTAAGTGAATTTGGACAAAGAATCCAAATCTGGAAAAAAAAATTCGGGGGGGGGGGGAAGGGAGGGGGGGTGCGGGAGAGGGCACGGGAATGTGGAGGGGTAAGAGAAAGTTAGGAACACTGATAAGATATCACAGCATGATCATCAATATTCTAAAAGGTTCACGGTTATTCAAATTCTGGAGCTGGCCAGGGTATACAGTTACGGAGCAGAGACTCAAACAGCAGCTCAAACTACCAAAGGGAAATAATTCACTAGTCTAAAAGCAAGAGTTATCATTCATGTATGAGACAAATTGTCATGACCTGTTCTGCATATCTGTGAAGTATCATGAAAATATTTCAAAAGGTATTCAAGCTATGGAGCGGACACTTAAAATCATCAAAGGGAAATAACTCCAAAAGTAAGAAAGCAAGAGTTGTCATTCTTGTTCGCGACACATCATCATGACCTGTTCTGCATATCTGTGAAGTATCATAAAAATATTCCAAAAGGTATTCAAGTTATAGAGCGGACACAAAATCACACCTAAAACCATCAAGGGGTAATAACTCAAAAAGTAAGAAAGCAGGAGTTGTCTTTCTTGTTCGCCACATATCGTCATGACCTGTTCTACATATCTGTGAAGTATCATGAAAATATTCCAAAAGGTATTCAAGTTATAGAGCGGACACGAAATCGTACCTAAAATGATCAAGGGGAAATAACTCAAAAAGTAAGAAAGCAAGAGTTGTCATTCTTGTTCGCGACACACCATCATGACCTGTTCTACATATCTGTATAATATCATGAGAATATTCCAAAGGGTATTTTAGTTATAGAGCGGACACGAATCTGCCAAAAAATCACACCTAAAACTATCAAGGGGAAATAACTCAAAAAGTAAGGAAGCAAGAGTTGTCATTCTTGTTCGCGACATATCGTCATGACCTGTTCTACATTTCTGTGAAGTATCATGAAAATATTCCAAAGGGTATTCAAGTTACAGAGCGGACACGAATTAGCCAAAAAATCACCAAAGGGGAGATAATTCAAAAAGTACAATAGCAAGAGTTACCACTCTTGTACGCGACACATCGTCATGACCTGTTCTACATAACTGTGAAGTATCATGAAAATATTCCAAAGGGTATTCAAGATATAGAGCGGACAAGAAAGTGTTTACGGACGGACGGACGGACGGACGGACGCCAGGCTCATCGCTAAAAATGGCATTTTTAACCATTTCCTAGGTGCAAACTGCATTTACACCAAATTTCGTGTTCAGACAAGCAAAATTAACGAGAAACAACAAGGAAAAAATGTTTTTGAAGCGGCCTGTTTTCCGTTATTCTCCTAAACAGGAAAAATTAAAAAGGAAGGTTACCTGTTTCTCGGTAAATACCAAAACTATTTCATCTCACGTGTTGAAAATATCAGCACTTTCACTCGTGCTAAGCACTCGTAGAACTGCTGATATTTTCATCACATTAAATGAATATATTTAGTATTGACCTAGAAGAAGTAAATATCCTCTATTTATTCATTTGGAAACGCTGAAACATTATGTATAAGGTCTTGTTTGTTGACGTTACGTCCCGTCTTTAACGCCGGGGTTGACAAGAATATGATCAGACTGACGGACTGACTGATTGACAGAAAAAACGGACGCCTATATCGCATCTTAATTAAGCAAGTAAGACAATGCCGGACAACATGGGTGTGTACCAATACACCCTAAACAGATGCAAATGTTAGTGATAGCTCAGTCGGCAAGCATTGGAAATATATATTTAGGTTTAGGCTGGAGGTCTTGTATGGATCTAAACTGTAGTACTGCAGTATTCAAAGTCCATTGATGTTGTTCGGTCGACATACGTGTGTGTGTGTGTGTGTGTGTGTGTGTGTGTGTGTGTGTGTGTGTGTGTTAGGTGTGAACAGGGAAAAGGACACGGTACACTGCGGAAATATGATGAGTTTGTACGAAATGCATTTGTTCTTGTGACAATTAAACAAACATTAGCCTGTCTTTATCGATCTATATTACCGGCGAGTTAATGTAAATGCTGCATTAATTAATCAATTAGTTTTGACACTTTTCATATGTAGTAAGGTTGTTATAGGAATGCCCTTACCAAGGTTTTGAGTATCATAGACACTGAGCTACACCAATAGTGCGTGCTCTCACCAATAGTGCGTGCTCTCTCTCTCTCCCTCTCTCTCTCTCTCTCTTCTTTGCATAGTCTAGTTCTTAAGAGTAATTCTCTGTAAGCACCAAAAAATTGCAGTAGGGGGTGAAAATGAAATATCTCAGTTTTACCTGAAGCTTCGTGTCTTTTTGCTTATGTCAAGTGAAGAACAAAAATACCATTTTTTCTCCAGTCAAATTGTCCGTTTCCATGGCAACGAAGATTTTCTTTTTTGGCCTAATTTGGTGATTTTTCATATATTATAAAAATTGGCAAATTTAAAACCAGTTGTATTGACAGTATTTCTCAACAAATGTTATTGACACTTATATCTTTTAAGAGACCCATGTAAGTGCTGTGTGCAGATAGAGAAAATTTCTTTATATTGCTATGGTCAAGGAGTTAGTGACCTTGACCTCTATCTAGTAAAGCATCACTTTGAAAACACCAAAAAATGGCCGATTTTGAAACCATTTTGTTTAAAAACACGGCTATAGATTTTTTTCATTGTCTTGATACAGAGAGTATAATACCTAGCTGTTAATATATCAAAAAATGGAGATGGTATACTTTTAAAATAATCTTCTTTGAAGTTAGTCTACATCAGGAAAATCAGAAGAATCTTTCATAGCAGAAAATCTGTTATAAGAGATAGTATCTGGAGAATGTTAAGCAAATATGAGCAGAAATACAAATAAATACATTAAATACAGCAGAAGAAAGCTACCTAAATACTCATTTAGAAGTATGTTTAAAATTTACAGTTTTGGATGCAATTACCCCACCCACTTCCACTGAATAGGAAATGAATGCAAAAGTTACATGCCACGGATAATACATCTCAAGCTTTCATAACTGTGAGTAAACTGAAACATTTTAAAAGATCACCACATGTTTGTTATCATTTTTACATTGTTTACCATATGGTCACCATGGTTACTAACTGCTATTCTATTATGGGTCAGTGTTCGTTTACACGGATATTTACAGAAAATGGTTTCAATTTTGATGAAACGTATTCCTTGTTATTTACTTTATACAATATGCATACACGTTCTAAGTGTTGAATTTGTTAAATAATATTCGATGAATCAGCATTTTAGTTGATATGAAAACAGCCACTCATTCCTTCCACAAACACAAAGAAATTAGGCAATCTGAGTGTATGTAGTACAATGTAGAGAGAGAACAGCAACTGAGCATAAATAGAGATAGATGCACGCTTTGGTGTAGAAATAAATCACACATACAATGTTCATATTTTTTCATTCATTATTATGTATGATCTGTATATCTAGGGGGTGAGTTACCCCACCCACCTCATTTAGCTATACAACCAATTCATACGTTGCATACTATGAGTTTTGATGATTGTATAGCACCTAGTATGCTTGTTTTAAAGTTGCTCATTACCCCTGCTAATTGTGCCACAGTATTTTGAAATCCATATATAAGTCTAGAAATGGCCCCGGCAAACTCAGTTCATGACCATTTTACCGGTATCGTTTGACCTTTAAGTGTGACCTTATCTTCAGCCTACCTAAGCAAAAGTTTTCAAATGGCACTTCTACTCATCAAGAAGGATACTTTTACCATTTTGTTTTGGCAATCCATGCATAAATGTAGATGAAATGGCTCCGACAAGTTCAATATGTGACCGTTTTATAATTTTACTTTGAAGTGTGATTTGACCGTCAACCTACCTTATTTTGAAATCCATCCGTAAATGTGAAAGTTCTGGGCGGAGTCACGTATGCACGCACATACACCAAACTGAAATTGGGACGATTGCCTCGCTTACGGCAAGCGGGCTCGACAAAATACTTCTGTGACCTTGAAAATGGTATCAAGGTCGCAAAAGTCTAAGTCTTTGTCTTGCCCAAAAGATTTTACTACGCAAGTTTGGTTAATGAATCCACTGGTTCAAAATACATCTTGGTTTTTCAGGACAAATCTACAAATGACCTTAAAAATAGGGTCGAAGTCACCAACAACTAATCAGCTATGCATCTTCTCCAAATGATGAGTAAGTGCTAGTTTAGCATAATTCCAACAAATGCTTTGGAATATAGAGTGCAGATAATGCATTTTTTTTACATTTTAAGACCACCACTGACCTTCAAAACAGAGTCAAGGTCAAACAATCCAGTTATACAGATACAAAGCAGAGACAGCTATCTGCAGCTCACACTTCCATAACTCGGACAGTATGAATGACAGAGTTGTCATTCATGTATCAGACAAATTTTCATGACCTTTTCTGTATACCTGTGAAGTATCATCAAACTATTTCAAAGGGTATTCAAGTTATAGAGCGGACACGAAATCGCATCTAAACTATCAAGGGGAAATAACTCAAAAAGTAAGAAAGCAAGAGTTGTCATTCTTCTTTGCGACACATCCTCATGACCTGTTCTACATATCTGTGAAGTATCATGAAAATGTTTCAAAAGGTATTTAAGTTATAGAGCGGACTTGATATCAGACCTAAAACCATCAAGGGAAAATAACTCAAAAAGTAAGAAAGCAAGAGTTGTCAGTTTTCTTCTTGACACATCCTCATGACCTGTTCTACATGTACGTATCTGTGAAGTATCATGAAAATATTTCAAAATGTATTCAAGTTATAGAGCAGACACGAAATCAGACCTAACTAAAAACCATCAAGGGGAAATAACTCAAAAAGTAAGAAAGCAAGAGTTGTCAGTTTTCTTCTCGAGACATCCTCATGACCTGTTCTACATATCTTTGAAGTATCATGAAAATATTTTAAAAGGTATTCAAGTTATAGAGCGGACACGAAATCACACCTAAAACCATCAAGGGGAAATAACTCAAATAGTGAGAAAGCAAGAGTTGTCATTCTTGTTCGCAACACATCCTCATGACCTGTTCTACATATCTGTGAAGTATCATGATAATTATTTCAAAGGGTATTAAAGATACAGAGCGGACACGAATCTGCCAAACAATCACCAAGGGGGAGATAATTCAAAAGTACAATAGCAAGGGTTACCATTCTTGTACGCAACACATTGTCATGACCTACATAACTGTGGAGTTTCATGAAAATATTTTCAGAGGGTATTCCAGATATAGAGCGGACAAGAAAATGTAAACGGACGGACGGTCGGGGGATAAAAAAATGATTAAGGTTACCAAATCCTTATTAATTCTTTCCCATGTCCCAATGGTGTGTCTGTGCAAGTTTGGTCACTATCGGTACATTCATTCTGGATATATGGGGCAAGCAAGCCATTTTTAGCATTGTAAGTCCTCATGTGACCTTGAAAATAGGGTCAATGTCACCAAAAATCTAACAGTGTTTCCACACCTCCCAATAATATACCTGTGCAAGTTTGATCAAAACTCATAAATCCCTTCTGAAGATATGGTGCAAACAAACCATTTTCACTGTTTTTGACTTCCTGTGGCCTTGAAAATATGGTCAAGGTCACCAACTTTTTTCAGTTTTTTTTCCACTTCCCTGTGATATGTTTGTGCAAGTTTGATCTAAATCTATACACCCCATCAGGACATATGGCGCCAACAAGCCATTAAGATATCTCCTATGACCTTGAAAAGGGTCAAGGTCACCAAAATCTAATCAGCTCTGTTTCCTCACCCAAAGATGTTGTTTTGCAGGTTTGGTGAAAATGCATTTATCCCTTCAGGAGATAGAGTGCAGACATTAAGTTATGCTGCCACACAGACAGCGACGCCAATGCAGGCGGGATTTGCACCAAATCAACAAGCCCACCTTCCCTTTCCTTCTTCCCCCAAACCTCACCCCTATAGTGGAGGGGACATAAATATGTTTATCAATATGATAAATGTATAAGCAAATTTTCTTCTCCATTATAAAATATTTACATGTATTTCTGCTCATTTTAAGTCCTTTATTTGCTTGCTACCAGATGCACTCAGATTGTCAATTGTTGTTTTGATGGAACATGTGGTTGTATCCATAGCAACTGAAATATACCAAAGTTTTGTCCAAGACCAAACTAATTTGGCAAATAGAAATTGTATACATAGATAAAAACACAATCAACACTTTTCAACTAAATTTGAATGATGTTTTTAAATGTTGTTAGTCATGCATAAGTTTGTATTCCTGCTCATATTTCTTGAAAATGTTCAAGATATTGTATTTTATCGCAGAGTTTCAATTATGAAAGTTTCTTCTGATTTCTCTGACGGTGAATAATATTTTCAGTTTAAAGAATATATCATCTCCAATTTTTGGTATATCAACAGCCTGGCTTTATACTCTCTGCACATAGAGAGAGAAAAAAAATCTATAGCCGCATTTTCTAGTTAAACGTCTGAACATTTTGCTAATTTTTGAAGTTTTGAAATAGACGCCTTACTAGCCGGAGGTCAAGGTCACTGACTGTTTGACCATAGCAATATGAAGAAAATTTTCTTAATTCGTAAGCAGCACTGACATTGTTCTCTTGTAAAATGTAAATGTCAATACCATTTGTTGTGAAGTACTACCAGAACAACTGGAGTGTAATCTTGCATTTTTCATTTGAAGAAATCGCCAGATAAGGCTGGACCCCCCCCCCCCCCACAGAAAATCCTGGTTGCCATGGCACTGGTTGCCATGGCAACGGATAGTTTGATTGAAGAAAACCTTTTTATTTTTTTCCATCACTTGACTTAAGCAAAATAGACACTCAGTTTCGAGAAATTCTGAGACATGTCATTTTCACCTGATTTTGGTGCTTACAGAGAACTAGAAACATGGTAACTAATAGGGCCCGCCTTTATGAAACTGCTGACGACATTTACGTCATATGTGCCTAGTCAGAAATAACAATACCAGCTTTCTATTATCATGTTGTTCCTTCATATTCAATACGTTGTTTAAAATGAATCCTCTGGTAGTGTCATTAAGATATGGGCAAAGTACACAATCATGATTGATTAAAACATGGGCAACAACTCTGTGAAGCAGGAAACTGATGTTACCATTCTTGCATTCTGCACACCTTCAGATCATCTATTGATGCTTTATATTTGTACCAAGCTTTATAAAAAATATCTTCAAAGGCTTTAAAATTATACAGTGGACAAGATCTCCATACCTAAAATAACAAAGGGAAGGTGTAGTTATGGTTCCTTTTCTCTGCACATTGTCTGATGATGTTTATATTTGTACCAAGTTTTGTGAAAATATGTTAAACAGTTTTAAAGTTAAAGAGCAAACAGGTTTTCTAGACTGTAAACTACCAAGGGAAAATATAGATGAAGTCACAGTTCTTGTTCTTTGCTCATTATCTGATGATGCTTTATATTGTGTATAAGTTTTATGAAAAGATCTATGATGGTTTTAAAGCTATAGAACGGACATGATTTCTATATTTAAAAGTACAAAGGGGCATAATTCAGTAAAAAATGTAGGCAGAGTTTAAATTCTTGTTATCTGCACATAACCTGATGATGCTTTACACTTGTACCAAGTATTGTGAAAATATCTCTAATGGTTTCAGAGGTAAATAGCTGACACGATTTCTGTACTCAAAATTTCAAAGAGGCATATATTCATTAAATAATGTAGGCAGAGTTATGGTTCTTGTTCTCTGCATATTGACTGATAATGCTTGACATTTTACCAAGTCACATGAAAATATCTTTTAACGGTTTCAGAGTTATGAAGCGGGCACGATTTCTGTACTCAAAATTACAAAGGGGTATAATTCAGTAAATAATGTAAGCAGATTTATAGTTCTTGTTCTCTGCACATTGTCTGACGGTGCTTTAAATTTGTACTAAGTCGTGTGAAAATATCTTTACTGGTTTCAGAGTTATAGAGCAGACACAATTTCTGCACTCAAAATTTCAAAGGGGCATCATTCAGTTAACAATGTAGGCAGAGTTATGGTTCTTGTTCTCTGCACATCGTCTGATGATGCTTTAAATTTGTACCTAGTCTCGTAAAAATATCTTTATCGGTTTCAGAGTTATGGAGCGGACACGATTTCTGTACTGAAAATTACAAAGGGGCATAATCTAGTAAATACTGTGGGAAGAGTTATGGTTCTTGTTCTCTGCACATTGTCTGATGATGCTTTACATTTGTACCAAGTCTCGTGAAATAGCTTTAACGGTTTCAGAGTTATAGAGCGGAACAGTTTCTGTACTCAAAATTACAAAGGTGCATAATTCAGTAAATACTATAGGACGAGTTATGGTTCTTGTTCTCTGCACATTGTCTGATCATGCTTTACATTTGTATCAAGTCTCATGAAAATATCTTTATCTGTTTCAGAGTTATGGAGCAGACACGATTTCTGAACTCAAAAAGTTTTATGGTTCTTGTTCTCTGCACATTGTCTGACGATGCTTTACATTTGTACCAAGTCGCGTGAAAATATCTTTATTGGTTTCAGAGTTATAGAGCAGACACAATTTCTGAACTCAAAATTACAAAGGGGCATCATTCAGTTGACAATGTAGGCAGAGTTATGATGTTTGTTCTCTGCACACTGTCTGATGATGCTTCACATTTGTACCAAGTCTCGTGAAATCATCTTTAACGGTTTCAGAGTTATGGAGCGGACAGGATTTCTGTACTCAAAATTCTAAAGGGGCATAATTCAGTAAAAATTGTAGGCAGAGTTATAGTTCTTGTTCTCTACACATCGTCTGACAATGCTTTACATTTGTACCAAGTCTCGTGAAAATATCTCTAACGGTTTTAGAGTTATTGAGCGGACACGAAATGATAACGGACGGACGGACAGACGGACGGACGGACGGACAGAGGGACGGACAAGGTGATTACTATAGGGCCTCCTCAGACTTCGTCTGGCGGGGCCCTAATGACTCTTAAATCCTTCGTATCTTCATTTCTGTTCGTTTCAAGGGATAGTAGGTATATTCTTTGCTGGTCGGCCATTTCTTCCAAAATATTCCATACTTTATGTCTTTGCCATTATCATAATATTGGCCGTTTAAATTTGCATCTGCACAGTTATTATACCACCAAGCTCCCCGCCGTCCAACAGCGCAGTTATTCTTGTTGCTACTGTATGTTTTGAATGACCTTCCATTGTGATATTTCATAGCGTCACCTACAAACAAAACATAAGTATATTATATTCAAAGTATCAGGCAAAAACTTTCTACGATATAGTGGTTACTTAAGCGTCAGTAAAGAACATATGAAGCATGGCTTATTGCTTACTCCAGCTACTCCAGTTTTTTGAGAATTATAAATCTCTCATCTCAGTTTAAATAGCAGTGAGACTAGAGATGGATAATTCTGGTATTTTGACCCATCTTATTATCTTCAATTTAGAATTTTTAACTCAAACATGGAATTTTGATATACGTAGCGTATACCTAGTAAAACGTAGCAACACGTAGTAAAACCTAGTCAAAACGTACTAAAACGTAGCCAAAACGCATTCGATACCTACAAAAACGTATTAAGAATAACCTATAGATCCTCTAAGCCTCAGTATCACGTGTACGTATTGAGGACTAGGGTTTTCTACGTATTTGAAACGTACAAAATGGGTATATGCGTATTATAACGTAGAGAATACCTATTTATTTAAGGATATATACAGCTACATACGTGGCCTAGCTACGTTTGAATAGAAAATGCAGCTCAAACGAGGCATTTCAAAATTTATTTACTTACATTATGCGTAGTAAAAACGTATGTAAACGTAGTCTATACGTAATATAACGTAGATAAAACGTTTAGAATACGCTTCCCCACGTCTTAGTACGTTTTGTGACGTTTTATTTTACGTTTTATTACGCTTTGGTATGTTTGCGATACATACTAAACCGTCACTGGGACTAGGTAGTTATACCGGTCACAACCAATTAGTCCCTAGTGCAACGTACGGAATTGTAGTAGGTAAGTAAACTGTTCTCGTCCCTTCTTAAAGCGTGGCACTAAGCCGTTTGATAACCAGGTAATACGGAGCAAATCGTAGTTAAACGTATTTAAAGCGTAATAGAAACGTAGTAATATCTAGTGTTACTTACAATACTTACAAAACGAGGTGCATGTTTGCCAAACGTAGGGCGGGAAACGTAGTACAACATAGCCCTCAAAATGTGACAGTGAAACTGGGCCTTAAGGGTTAGATTTTACTGTGGTTTTAAATGTAGAAACCTGGCAGTAAACGTAGTTAAACATAGTGAACATGTATTACACGCGGCTGCATACTGCTACATGCCGTGCCCCAGCTTATTTCGAATAGCAGCAATGCGTAGTCAAAACATTCTTAAACGTATAAGAACTGCATTTTAAACGTTCAAAAACCTAGAGGTCGTCTTAGCTTCACTCTCACTCCCACGTATCGAGTGTGAGGTTTAATTACGTTTTAAAAAGTCAAACTGGCAATATACTGTTATAAATATGGTCTTTTAATGCCGTAAATATTTTCTCTTACCATGATTTGGCAGTTTAAGCTGATAACTAGGTTTTAAATAAACACGTTGTTTACATTGTACTTTAGAACATTCTGGAAAATTTGGGAAACTTTAGAATGTTCCCAAAACAGAAGAAATTGTCTAGAAAGTTCTGAAATATGCTCCCCATTGTCAAAAGACTGTTGTGGAAGCTTCAGGAAATTTTGCAAACTTTCATGATATTTCAAGAACTTTCTGGAATAAGTAATTTTAGTACTGAAGAAAATGATAGAACTTTCTGTTGTAAACATTGAGAATCTTCTGGGTTAAAATTATGTCAGAATTGAGAACTTTCTGGTAAAATCTATCCCTGGTTAATTCCCGAATGTTCCTAGATTATATATAACGAGCACAAATTTTCATTTCATCATCCTTGTAACTGTCACCAGTCTGAAGGAAAATAAGTTGAAGCTGGAATTTAATAGTTTGGATTACTTTGTGACTTTTATTCTGGGATTATTGGAGATATTGTGCTGACTTTAATTTCTGGGATCAGAAACTGTTAAAGGACTTCTGTGTTTTCTGAGGGACATTCAGGCTAAATCAAGGTGCTGTAAATTACATTTTCCTTGATTGATTAAAGCCTATTTTATTTTGATATACATGTCAATAAATTTTGTTAAATTTAAAACAGGTTTGTTGCTGGTTTACTTCCATCGTTCTTGTTACCACTGCCAAGTCGTAACAATACGTAGTAAAATGTAATGTTATATGGCCCTGCTATGTTTGAGTTGTATTTCAACGCAAACTTAGCTGGCCCCTGACGTATTGGTGGTAGCATACCCGATTTCGCATCAACAAGCTAATGTAGTCATTGCCTAACGCAAGTTATTGATTAACTAATATGTGTTCTGACTTAGTTGGTGTTTTATTTTGTTACGCTTTCTCATGCTTAAAGAGTCGATGATTTAGGTACAACGTGCACTTGCAGAAGATGTAACAAGAGTTGCCAGAAGTCAACAAAGCGCTCCTCATGGGTGCCTGATTTTCACAATCACTGAACCATGCAATGTAGGTCAAAGGGATCTATAAATAGTATGAGGTCATTTGCAATGTCAGACTTATCCATTATGTCAGGTATCATGTTAATCCATCAAACAGTGTTGGGAATATAAGGCAAAATCACTGAACCATGATTAAAGGTCAAAGGTACAGGAGTCAGCATGGAGGCTTTGATGTTAGGGATAGGGTTTGGGATCTGATTCAGTCAGTCCCTGAAGTGTAGTTACTCTTTAAATTTGCAGCTGCAGCTGCATTTATCGGGATATGCTATTTAACCAAGTATCAACTCTCGGCTCAAAGTCATCTTCAAAACTGAAAAGTTTGCCTTAAAAAACAGTGACAAACAGCAAAGTCAGTTAAACGTGACGTATATGTCAAGGACATACAATTTTGTAATGCAGCTGCTGCAGTTATAAAGATGTGTATATGTACCAAGTGTTATGATCATAGCTGCTGTAGTTTGTAAGACACAGAGTTGAACATTGAGCTAAACGCAATTCTTAACATTGGTTAACCTGATCACATACGCCGACGAGGACGCTGACGCTGACACTAACAGGAACGCTAACGCTAACGCATACTCGGACTACGACGCCGGGGGTAGAGCATAATCTCCTTTGCATTTGCAATGACGCGCTAAAAATGGATGAATTTCGAAGAACATGTTGAGAGCGAAATGGTTTGGGCCCAACCGTCTGTCCAACTGTCTGTTCCTCCGTCAGCAATGCTTTTGGGGCAATTGTAAAACTTATTAATGATTTATGCATTTTAATGGAATAAACATGAGACTGAAATTGAAAAATTAATATTACATTCCGCCGGCCTTTTTTACAGGTTTCTGAATAAAGCATTCCTTGCTATATCATGTTTTGGCATGTAATTTCAAATCAAGTCGTAGACAATCTGACTTATTTTGAGAGTATTTTTAACTTATAAAAGTTAAGTTATTCTAGTTCTTTTCAGCTTCAAAAAAAAAAAAGGAAAACCTTTTTTATGTGACCTCGAACAATCTAGAGAACAAGAATTTGAAGAAACGCACATAGGCTCTTTGAATTTTACGTATAGCTATGCCTACTGACCGGCGTTTTTGCATATTAATCCGTAAGTATTCGGCTGAGTTATGTTCCGTTTCCGAAAAATCTTTTCATATTGCAATGACTTGTGAACAGTATACATGTATATGAAGAAAAGCAACTGAGCTGCGAGCTTCATATTTGGCCTGTAGCTATGAACCGATGTGTAGCTGATCTGATTATCTTTTTTGCATGCCATTAGTTATTTTATACGTAGAAGAGCTATGTCCCTTTACTTGCTTTATACAGTTTATATAGTAAAACCCTTATGGAACAACTTGTTAAAGTGCAACTTAAGATAAGCTCTAAATTTTATTTATCCACTATCTGGCATCAGGATTCAGGGATAAAGCTTTTTGAAATGCATGCATATGGTAAGGGTTGGTGGAGTGGGGCGAGAGGGGATTGGGTTTTACAAACACGCTTTCTAGATAAATTAATTTGTAGGCGAGGAACTAATTCCTATAAGGACGGAAACACCACGTAGCCAAGGAATCAACATATTTATTGTTACCGACAGTTGCTTAAGCGGGGTTACATTATGGCCTTTTTCAGCTGTGTCAATTTTGTATAATGAAATTGTTAATTACTGAAAAGTGCACTATCCCAATCATTAAAGAATCAAAATTAAGAGCATCATTTACATTCCAAAAATTCAAATTAAAACATATCCGCTTTTCATCAGTCGCTTAACGAGCCACATCAGTCAGATTTAAGAACAAGTGAGTGAATGAACTCGGGTTTAACGTTCCACCAACGAGTAAGTCATACGGAGACAGGATCTCAATTTAAAGCCTCATTCGAAAGACCCGAGAAGCCGGGGATTGATCTTGCGAGGACTGGATTGGTAGTCCAGCATGTTATCCTCCACACTACCGCTGCTATTTATAAAAACAAAAACTTGATAAACCCAACGTCAGTCCGATCAGCGGACTGGAATAAGGTGTACAATTATTACTCTCAACGGACCGTATTACTGTTGACAGTATAGGTTATATTCGAATATGATAAGATCGATTTATCTAGTCAGTGCCTTTATATTTTGACAGAAGTGTTTTAACAAAAAAGTCATCCGATAATTGCGTACTAAGTTAGAACACTGTTTAGTTCGTAGTTAAATAAGTTGAGGAATCCGGAATGCATTTCGCTTTTTATTTCGGGGAGAACAGTCACATAATCTGCATTTTCAAGGCGACATGAAGTCGGGCCTAGTAAGACGTAGTAACACGTAGTCTAAAGGTTCTTAAATGTAGACACATCGTTTTAAGAGAGTGACATTTTCTTAGAGCACAGTCTCACTGTCACGTTTGGAGGGCTAGGTTGGCCCTACGATAGGCAAAACAAATAAACCCCGTTTTGTAGGTATCTAGGCACTACGTTTTAGTAAGTTTCCAATACGTTTAACTACGGTTTACTTCGTATTGCCAGGTTATTAAACAGCTTAGTACCACGCTTTCAGAAGGGATGAGAGCAGTTTACTTACCTACTTTGACCCGAACGTTTGTACTAAAGACTATTAGGTAGTGGCCGGGATACCTATCTAGTCAACGTGACGCTTGAGTAGGTATCGCAAAACATACCAAATCGTAATAAAACACAAAATAAACGTACTCAGACGTGGGAAAGTGTATATAAAGCGTAGTAGTAGAAGCGTAGAATCATTTGTGTAGGCTCGGGTCAGACTGCTACTTCGTATCAGCGAAAAAGCAGTCTGACCCAGAACTGCTCGTTTCCCTGTTTGAGATTCGCAGTCTAAAGTATTTGTGCTGTTACGGCAAATATAGAACCGTAAAATTCTATTTATTGGGACAGTAAGGTCTGAGCAGATAGTGCAGGCCCAGATCTGACTTAAGGAGCAGTCTGATCGGGGTTAAAACTATTTGCCATTCCATTTGCTTTTTGTTTGCGTGTGTGTGTGGGGGGGGGGGGGGGCACATTACTGCACTGCGAGACCATACTGTTCCAATTTTGGGTCAGTTGTGGTATTTATTTTTAGTGTCCCAATATTTGGAATTTTTCGGTGCTCCACCAAGTGGATTTGTAGTGGGCTTATATTGGTGATATGTAGATTATATTAGTGTTTTTGTTATCTGGGTGGAAACCCACCTCTCTCTCTCTCTCTCTCTCTCTCTCTCTCTCTCTCTCTCTTTGTGTTTCTAGAAAGTCTATATTTACTCACCTGCCAAATAATCTGTTCGTAATCCAGCGAAGAGTTCAAAACTTTTGGTGCAGAAATTTGATAACATTTCACTTAATTCATAAACCCACCTGAATGAACACACTATTCTCTAGTTATTCCGGAATTGCACGGACTTATTTTATGCAAATTTCTGCACCTGTTTGACAGGTATACTGGGATGTGTTTCCATTTTTGGCGTGACGGGGAAGAGGCTATTTTTGTATGTGACCCATCTAAGTACGCATGTACGGCGGCGATCTAAACCTAATTTTCTTTATCTGTATGTGCAATTTTGGTTCTTCTAGGGCAGCGACTGACTAGGGTCTCTCCCATGTATTTGATGTGTAAGTCTAAGTGTCTTCCCCCGATGCGACCTATAATCTTTATTATACTGCTAGGTTTTTATTTATGTCTCTATCGGACATAAGTTGAATCAACGTTGATTCAACGTCTCGGCGTTGAATCACTGTTGTTTTAATATCGATTAAGCGTCGTGTACCTGATGCGAATGTATGTACTCTCTGGGCATATAGCTTGAATTAATCGGACCTGTATCAGCGTTGATTCAACGGAATAATGTTGAATCGACGTTGATTTGGTGTTAGATTGGCATTGTGTGCCTGCTGAGTACTTAATCATCTATTCTGCATCCGTTGCATTAGCACTATTACTTTATTTGATTCGCTGCTCTTATGCCGGGGCCACACTCTAGTCTCAGCAGACACACAGCTTTGAAACAATGTTGAGCCAACGTGGTGTCAAAGCTGTGTACCTGCTGGGAGTGCCTTTATAGTCACCCATTCAAATCCTTTATATCTTAGATTGGATGACCACATCAAAACTGTTCTTGGGAAATGTTTATTCACATGTTCTCCCCCCGACCGGAAGGCGTCCGCTTCCCATCCGGTATGCAACACTTAGATGTGCTAATGTTGCATTCCTGATGGAAACATGACAAAGTTGATCGTAAGATTGGTACTTTCACTACTGTCGTCTACGTGTAATCTCAGAGATACTATGTTAATCCTCATATGTCATGTTTATATGACTTGAGTGTAATAAAGCTATTGTCTGTCTGTCTGTAAGTATGAACAGGGCGTATGATTACGTATTTAAAACCTTTCATCTACTTTCTAGTACATTTAGACAAAGTTTCAATACGTTGTTGCTACGCATACTGTAAGTTTTTCGAAATGCTACATTTAACTTGAATTTTCAATTCAAACGTAGCTAGGACACACAAGTAACTGTATATATCCGTATAGAATACGTTTATACTACGTTTTGATACGCATATTCCCGTTTTGTTGCGTTTTAAATACGAACAAAAACCTAGTCCTCAATACGTGACAGTGAGGCTGAGACATAGAGGACCTCTAGGTTATTCTTGTTACGTGTTTGAACGTATTTAGTACGTTTTGGCTTCTTTTTAGTATGTTTTGACCACTTTTTGATACGTGGTGCTACGTTTTACTAGGTTTATGCAACTAATATCAAAACGTCATTATTTAGTTAAACATTCTCAATCAAACGTACATGTAACTAAGCCACGTATTTAGCTATATCCATATACGTATTCTCTACATTTTACTACGTATACTGCCGTTTAGCTACGTTTTAAAAAACGTATTAAAACCTAGTCCTCAATACGTGGCAGTGAGACTGTGGTTTAAATGTCTTCCACGTTCATCTACTATAAGCGGTTTCCTAAACCTTACTACGTATCGCTACGTTTTCTTCTACTTTCTATTATGTTTTGATAGGTTTAGCAATAGCTTAAAAACGTCACTCCACGACATATCCTGGACACTATCAAGTAATCCGTAGTAAGAGGTACTGAATTTTAGCAGGCTCTCATTCCTTTTGAAAGCGTGGCACTAAACCGTTTTATAAAAGGATAATACGTAGTAAATCGTGTTTTAACGTACTGGAAACTTACTAGAAACGTATTGAAACCTACATCCCTACAAAACGGGACAATTCTTGGCCAAACGTAGGGGCGGAGAACGTAGAGAAACCTACCCATACGTGATAGTAAGACGGGCGCTTTAAGCTACAGTCTCACAGTCCCGTATTGAATATTCAAAACGTAGCAAAACGGCAGTTAACGTTGTCAAACGTAGCAAATCCGTATATAAATACTTGTAACAGCTAAATACGTTTCCTAGTTGCGTTTAATTTGTAACGTTAAACTCAAACATGGCATTTTGAAATACCTAGAAAATATCTAGAACAACGTTATAATACGTAGTAAAGCGTGGTCAAAAGTTATTCAAGCGTAAGCAAAACGCTTTAAATGCGTATTAAACGTTACAAGATTATTCTAAAGGCATTCAAAGCCTCAGTCTCACTGTCACTGAAACGTCAAAAACGGCAATATTTGTATATATTTACATTAATCGTGCATTTATTGAAAAGCCGTATGGTAACCCATTAGAACGTAATATAGTTTATACATCAATAACTACATCGATTTACGCGACGTAACTTGGTGAGAAGTGACGTCAAAATAATCCAGGGTTCTCCAATCTGATTGGACGTAGGCGACGTAATGACGTCATTATTACCTCGTTGAAGCTGTTCCGCTTTTGATAGAAAAACTGCGTTAAAACGTTTTTCTGCTTCAACTGTAGCCCCTAATGCAAATTTGTGGTCAAATAATATATAGAAAAATGTAAATATAAGCAATGAACTTAATGTTTCTGGTGTTTATCGAAGTATAAACTACATTGGGTCGCTAGCAAAGTTTACATGAACCCCTTCGGGGTTCACTTACTTTGCACGCGACCCAATGTAGTTTATACTTCGATAAACACCAGAAAACTGAAATTCATTCCTTAATTAACGTAGTGAATACGTGTTTTCATACGGTTATAAACAGCTACATTTGTGGCCTAGCTATGTTTGAGTTGAAATTTCAATTAAGACGTTGCATTTTGAAATACTAACTAAATGCGTAGTACAAACGTATTTAGAGGTAGCCTAAACAAATTAAAACGTAGTTGAAATGTTTTGAATACGAAGCCCTATGTAGATGTTCTCTACGTACTACCACTCATTATATACGCTTTTTTACGTCTTCGTACCTTTTGCGACGCTTTATTCTGCGCTTTATTTCGTTTTTGTATGATCTCCGATACGTACTTTAACGTCACTTTGACCATGAAGTTATCCTTAACACTACCTAATAGTCCCTAGTAACACGTTCTCTAGGCAAGGAAACTGTTCCTGTTGCTTCTGGAAGCGTGGCATCAAACCGTTTGATAGCTAGATAATGCGAAGTAACTCGTAATTAAACGAGTAGTAAAACGTATTGAAAACTTACTAGAATCGTACTAACACCTAGATACCTACAAAACGGGGTACAAACGTATGGACGGACAAACGTATCCCCCAAAACATGACTGTGAGACTGGGACTTTAGCAGCATAAAACACTCGATTTCAGTTGAATATAAATTATCTTCAACTAAAACGTTGTGTACAGTTCACGAAAATATGTTCGATATGAATGCAAATTTAAAGTGATGTTTTCTCTAATGAAAATAAACAAATACGTGTCGATTAATTTACTTGCAAAGATGAAATCCGGCTAGGTAATTTTTCAGTGACATTTGTCTTATGAGATATTCATAGCATTCGTACTTTAAAGAGGCGTTATTTAGCTGTCGATGTGGTGAAGACGTTTAATATTAGAGCTTTGTAAAATTCTTAGTTTAAAACAGTATATTGCTTTCAGGACAACGGCTGGGGTTGAACTCCTGGTTCACACAACTTTTATTACTGCCTGTCAGAAACAACCAATCCCAAATGGTTGGCTGACAGCGGTTTGTATGCGATAAATTTAAAAACAAATATAGGGTAGAAATTCACCATCGTGAAACAGGACTATATGACAACTTGTTTAAACAACTTTTAGTTTGTATTGAGTTGTTGGCACTTTACCAGCCATGTTTTCAAGCCAGTGTACACGGCTCCTGAAAGGTTCCACTGGCTGGTGACCTGACTTTAAAGTTCATATCAAGAAAAACTGATCTGTTTTGGCTAGGCAGTGCTGTTTGTTGACTCTTACTGAGTGATCGCAAAACTTCTGTCTTGTCTTTACATGTTACGGATCAGGCTGTTCCAAAGTGTTTCCTTTCAATTAAAATCTTAATGAGTTCCTTCAAGAACAGAGAATATATTCAGAAGAAGGAACATGGGTCAGAGTACGTAATTTTGGCTAATAAAGCCTCTTTAGTGACCCTGACAATCTCTGGTGACGAAACCAGAGAAAAGCATACTGTGATTTTTTAACGCTTAATTGGACAGCCGATTCAAAGACTGATTAGTATCAAAAAGGGTCAAATTAATATATAAAACGATGGTTTAGAATAAGTATACATCAATCAAGAATTTCATATTTCTCAGAATGCATCCTCTGACCCCAAAGGACGAAAGTAAAATATAATCTGCCCTATGGATGATGTACGGGGAGACGTTTCACGGCCGCCACACAGCTGCGGTGAGGTAAAATTAAAATCTTAATGAGTTCCTTCAAGTCCGTTACTTGGTGCCTGTAGATTGCTTGTGTCTGTACTTTTAATCTTTCGCAGGTACAGAACTAGTCATGACAACGGATTGGCTAGGTGGTGCCACGTACATTTAGGTACCACAGTTACTTGGGTGAGCTTTGTGGCTGTAAAACTTAGCTAAATTAAATAACATTGGTAAGACAATAGCTTAAAAGGACAAATGCAAGCGGTATAATATACAGTGTTTATAATTAAATTTGCATTTAAGGCGTAGATCGGGTTAACAGCGTATGTTTGAGTAATGAATCATTGTTTGAAGATAGTTTGTAATGTAGATATCACGAGCGCGGAGCCCGAGTGGTATATCTTATTATAACGAACGACAAAATGTACAACATGGGCTTTTTCTGTACCCAGAATTTCACTGACAGAGCTAAACTAGCCCAGTTTTAACACTCAAAATGCTGCAAAACTGTTCATTGCTTTCAAATGATTCAAACTATTTCGTCACTTATAGGGTCTCGCAAATATTATTCACTATTATGTGGATGCAGCTGCTGACCTAAGGACACAGACTTAAACAGTCGTGTTAAAATTTGTGTAAAGTTTATATCCTTAGCATATATATTCCTTATATTCCTATACCCTTCGCTGGGACTTCTTGATGTATGATTAGGTTCATTTCAAGGTTCATGGTCGCAGATATTCGTTAACCTCTGCTCACTTGTTCCAATCTAAAGGATAATGTAAACACTTTCATGGGAATCAGCTTTGGCCGCTACAGTTTTTTCCTCCCTTCTCAGTGGGGTCAACTTTTGTAGAAATAATTTGCTCCTGCTGCATCATATTCTTTAGGGCCCCGCCAGTCGAAGTCTGCAGCAAACCTATAGTAATCACTTTGTCCGTCCCTCTGTCCATATGTCGGTTCGTCCGTCATGATTTCGTGTCCGCTCTTTAACTCTGAAACCGTTTGAGATATTTTCCTAAAACTTGGTGCAATTATAAAGCGTCAGTAGACCATGTGCAAAAATTAAGAACCGGAATCCCACCTATATTTTGCACGGAATCATGCCCTATGTAATCTTTAGTATACAAATTATGTCCTCTCCATAACCCTGACACTGTTCAAGGTATTTTCATTAAACTTGTTACAAGTATAAAGCAATATTAGACAATGTCCAGAAACCAAAAACGATAACTCCAACTATTTTTTTACGGAATTATGCTCCTTTGTATTTTCGTATGATAATCGTGTCCGCTTCATAACTCTGACACCCTTCAAGATACTTTCACGAACCTTAGTACAATTATAAAGCATAATCAGACAATGTGCAGAGAATAATAATCATAACTCTACCTACATTTTTTACAGAATAATGTATCTTTGTAATTTTAGTAGGGAGATCTTGTCTGCTGTATAAATTCAAAACCGTCAAAGACTTTTAATTACACTTTGTACGAATATGTGATATCATTTGACGATGTGCAGAGAATAAAATCCATGACTCTATCTGTATTTTTACAGAAGTATTTCTTTTGTAAGTTTTAGTATAGAAGTTATGTCTGCTCTATAATTTTAAAACTGCCGAAGATATTCTCATGAAACTTTGTACAAATGTAAAGCCTCATCAGACTATTTGCAGAGAATAAGAACAGTAACTTCATCTACATTTTAACAAAATTACGCCCCTTTGTAATTTTAGTAGAGATATCGTGTCCACTCTATAACTGTGAAACTGTTGATGATATTTTCAGAAAGCTTGGCATAAATATTAAGCATCATCAGACGATGTGCAGAGAACAGGAACCCTGACCCAGCCCATATTTCTAAGGAATTATGCTCCTTTGTAATTTTGTGTATGGAAATGGTATCTGCTTAAATATGAAGGATCAACATTATAAAAGAAAGCTGTTATTTTAGGACTTATTACTAAAATGCCATCAACATTCCAATAAAGGCGGGGCACTATTAGTTACCATGTTTCTAGTTTCTTTTAGGATAGGCGCTTCTGAAGAAGAATTTCGTCTCTTGGGGAAACAAAATAAAAGTCGCAAATACTGGCTCCCTTTGTGGTGGAAAACTTGGGGTTGTACCCATTTTTCTTGTACTGTTTTCAGTATTTTCCTCCCTTCTCAGTGGGGTCATAATTTTAAAAGAGATAGTTTTTCTCTTACTAGTTCTTAAGAACAGACACCTCTCTAAAAGTATGACGTCTCCCTGAGAAGCAAACGAGAAGTCGAAAATATTGGCTCCCTTTGTGGTGGAAAACATGGCGATGTTTCCATTTGTTATGTGCTGTTAGAAAACCAGAGGACCATTGGTCCTGAAGCTCACCTGAGTCTAATAATCCTCAGCACATAAGTCTAAGGCAAATTTTACAATATGCTAGAATTTCGAATGCATCTAAGATTTAATGCTTGTTGGAAATACAAGGTCTTGACCACTTGAATTCATAGCGGTTGAAGTCGACTGCATTTCCATATCACAAAGCATAATAGCAACAGAAAAATGCAATTTTTCAGCTCACCTGAGCCATAGGCTCAGGGTGAGCTATTGTGATCATCCAATGCCCGTCGTGCGTCGTGCGTCGTCCGTCGTGCGTCGTCAACAATTTGCTTTAAATGACATCGTATCTAAAACCGCTAGGCCTAGGGCTTTGATATTTGGTATGGAGCATTGCCTAGTGGTCCTCTACCAAGTTTGTTCAAATGGTGGCACCAGGGTCCAAAATGGCCCCGGAGCAGGGGGTCTTGAGTTCGAAACTAAAATATAGTTAAAATCTTCTTCTCAAGAACTGCATGGCTCAGATGCTTGAAATTTGATACGTAGCATTGCCTTGTTGTCCTCTACCAAGTTTATTCAGATGGTGGCACAAGGGTCCTAAATGGCCCCGGGGCAGGGAGTCCCATGTTTGAACCATAGAAATACATAGAAAAATATTCAAAAATCTTCTTCTTCAGAACTGCTTGGCTCAGATGCTTAAAATTTGGTATGTTGCATTGCCTAGTGGTCCTTTACCAAGTTTGTTCAAATCATGATCCCAGGATCCAAAATGGTTCCGCCCCAGGGTGTCTTGGGTTTGAACCATAGAAATACATAGAAAAATATTCAAAAATCTTCTTCTTCAAAACCGCAATGCTCAGATGCTTTAAATTTAGTATGTAGCATTGCCTTATGGTCCTTTACCAAGTTTATTCACATTGTAGCCCCAGGGTCCAACATGGCCCCGGGGCAGGGAGTCTTAGGTTTGAACAATAGAAGTGCTCAGATGTTTGAAATTTCATATGTGTCATTGCCTAATAGTCCCTTACCAAGTTTGTTCAAGTGGTGGCCCCAGGATCCAAAATGGCCCCGGGGCATGGAGTCAAAGGTTTATAACATAATGCCCTTTCACGACTGCTCTGTATGAATGAAATAATGTTGAATGTACGTAAAATGTTATACCACTGAATTATTGTTAAATGACTAAAGTATTGTTAAATGTTTGTAAAGATAACTGTGTTGGTTTAAATGGGAAGAAGAAACAAGCATAAAATATTCACTTTATTTATTAAAATTGTCATTTCTATAACTTTAGCATAGAAGCTGAAATGTACTTCTTAATTAATTAAAATAATCATCTTAATTGCCTTGATTGATAGTATGAAAGTGTACTCTTCTAAATAGTAGGTTTAGGAACAGTTAAAAGTTTGCATACTTTGATAAATACATGAGTTTATTATTGTTGGAGTCCATTCAAATCAATTGGACACCGTTCAAGTCAGAGTAAACATCAGGCCTTTGGAATTTGATGACAAATGTCATATGAGTTTTGGTCAACTGTTAAAGGTCAGATGATTCTGCGCTGTTCCACAGATGTTTGGCAGGTGTTAGGAATATTTTAAGTTCAATTTACATACTTGTCAATAATTAGGGTTTATTCAGAGATATATCCAGGCTAATCCCAACAATACTTGGGAGCAAATGAAGACACAATTAAGTGTCAGGTTTTCAGACGTGACAGATGCTCAAATGGCTCTGTCGCTATTGAGGCAGACAAGACAAAAGGTAGGGGAGACCATACATAATTATGCAGAAAGAATTCTGTCCCTTGCCGAAGACGCATATCATAATCAAGGGGGAGATGCTGTCGAAAGGCAATTGATAGATATCTTTGTAGACGGCTTAAGTAATGACCAACTGAAAATGAAGATCCTTAGGGATCAACCAAACACTTCGCAGGGTGCAGTAGGGGTTGCTACTAATGAGCAGAACTTAAGGACACGTGTACAAATGTCCCATCAATTTCACACATCTAGCAACCATACTCCAATGGAAGTTGACCATTCACGAGGTCAACGTTTCAGGCCTAGACAGGGATATAATAGGGTCAATAGCACAGTCAATACACAGGGGTTACGACAGGTCAAATGTTGGCACTGTGGCAGACTAGGGCACATAAGTAGAGAACGTAGAGATAAGGCAGAAAACAAACCACCAATGGGCCATGGTCGACCAAGAGATCAAGCCCCACAAAAACAAAATATTCAGGAAAACTAGGACGCTCTTTGTATAATGAGTTCAATACAAAGAGACATGAAAGCAACATAAGTGAAGATTCAGCTCAACAAACATTCAAGATCAGTGTGTCAGGCAATCCAAACTCTTGTCTAGTAAAGGTTGGAAAACAAAGGTTTAGAACTCTTGTAGACACTGGAGCAGAATGCTCATTGATGCATCGTCGTATTTATGATCAGCTAAAAGATAGGCCGAAATTGTTAAACAAGAAAGTTTGTTTACAATCTGCAAATGGCACAGAATTAAAATAAGACGGTTGTATCAATGTACAAATTTGTATTGGTAATACCGAAATGTCTCAAGACTTCTATGTGATTAGAGATTTAAACAGAAATATGATACTTGGTTTGGATTGGCTGAAAAAGCACAACGTTAGGATTTATTTTGATTTGAAATGCCTTAGAATTAACGGAAAACACTATGTAAACTTAGAAGAAGATATTCATATTGCATCCACAGTTAGAATAAAAAAGACCTGTTTAATAAAACCTCAAACTGCTGTTATATGTTACGGTAAAGTTAGAGAAAATCCAGACTTACCTGTAGGACAATCATATGAAATTTCACAAATTGATAGGGGTTTTATTGTGAACCAGCCTGGCTTACAAATAATTAACACTGTATCAACTTTGGCAAAAGATAGGTCATTGCCTTTGTTAATTGTAAACAACACAAATAAATGTATCAAAATTTATAGGCATGGTTTATTGGCAAAACTTACAGGAATTCAAAATGATGTGCCTACTTTTAATTCAATAATTCAAAACAGTCAATGTGAAAATAAACTTAACTTAAATGACTTAGATGTTCCTCAGCAGTATAGGTCAAAGATTACAAAATTAGTTTTCCAAAATCAGGACTTATTTGCTAACAAAGACTCTGAATTGGGCCACACAGGCACAGTAAAAATGCAAATTGATGTAGGTGACAATGAGCCAATCAAAATGAGACCTTACAGGACTCCAATTAAAAATAGGGAAGTAATTGACAATGCAATTGATGAGATGTTAGATTCTGATGTCATTCGTAGATCTAGGTCTCCTTGGTCTTTTCCTGTTGTCATAGTAGACAAGAAAGATGGTAGCAAAAGGTTTTGTGTAGATTTTAGAAGGCTGAATAAAATAACAAAGAAAAACTCCTATCTTTTACCTCTGATTGATGATATCTTGGCTTTACTTGGGAAAGCAAAGTTCTTTACTTCATTAGATTTAAAAAGTGGTTATTGACAGGTTGCCATGGAGGAGACAGATAAAGAGAAGTCAGCTTTTGCTTGTCATAGAGGTTTGTTTGAGTTCAATGTCATGCCCTTTGGCCTTTCAAATGCACCTGCAGTCTTTCAAGAGCTTATGTCCGTTGTCTTACAAGATTGTGATGATTTCTCCACAGCATACTTGGATGACATCATGATCTTTAGTCCAACCTTAGAAAAACATTTGGAACATATTCGTATTATCTTTGACAAATTACGACAACATAATTTGAAGTTGAAACTTAAGAAATGTAGCTTTCTTAAGTCAGAAACACATTATCTTGGTTTTGTTATCAGTGAAGAAGGAATCAAACCTGATGAAAAGAAAGTGGAAGCAATTAGATCTTTACCAGTTCCAACTTGTGTCAGAGAGGTCAGATCATTCATTGGTATGTGTTCTTATTACCGTAGGTTCATTCCAAACTTCAGCCAAATAGCTAAGCCTATTATTGCCTTGGCAAGAAAATACGCTCACTTCAAATGGTCAGGTATTCATCAAAAGGCCTTTGATTACTTGAAAGATAGTCTTACAGCTGTTCAACTCTTGGTTTATCCTGATTCAAATAAACCATATGTGCTTTATACAGATGCAAGTGACACGTTTATAGGTGCATGCCTTACACAGGAATGTGATGGTGATGAGAAACCAATCTATTATTTGTCTCATAAACTTAGTAGGTCACAATGTAAGTGGTCGGTTGTTGACAAAAGAAGCCTTTACAATTCATTTTTCACTTCAAAAGCTTGATTACTATCTTCACAATTCTCAGTTTGTGATTAGAACAGACCATAAACCTTTGAAATTCTTGCTTGAGAGCCCCATGCAAAATAAAAAGATTCAACTTTGGGCTTTAAGCATGTCTGGTTACAATTATTCAATTGAATACATTGCTGGATCCACAAATACATGCGCTGATTTATTGTCCAGACATCCTGATAATGTTCAACAAACTTCAGATATTCAGAGCAGTGAAGTTGAAGATCAGACGGTGCTTGATGTCAATGATAACTTGTATGAGGTCAATGTCATTGATTCTAATCAGTTTGATCCCAAAACATTTGCAAGTTGTGAAGTGTCAAATGATGATTCGTTTGAAAAATGTGATTGCTCAGACTTCAGCAAAGTTGGTTTCGATATGAAAATTGAACAAAGTAGGGATGATGACATTTCAGAAATCAGGTCGATGATTTTAAATGGTAAAGAGAATAAGGATGTTCAGAAGCATTATCTCTTGGAAGACGACTTGGTTTACTATATCTCAAATGTAAATGATGATCCATGCTTGAGATTGTTCATTCCTAAGCATCTTAGAATCTTTGTGGTGAAACAATACCATGATCAAAATGGACATATGGGTGTGCAGAAAACATTTAATTCTATACGCCAAAAGTATTATTGGCAAAATCTGTTTAAAGAGGTTAATAAATATGTTTGTGAGTGCACTATTTGTCAGACCAGGTCTTTACTGAAAGTCAAACAGCCTTTGCAAGAAACTGATATTCCACCATACCCAATGGCAAAGTTGAGTCTTGATCTTTCAGGCCCTTATCCTACAACTATGTCAGGAAACAAATATATCATAGCCTTTGTTGATTGGTACAGTGGTTGGCCAGAAACTTTTCCTGTACCTGACAAAACTGGTGAAACAGTGGCTGATTTGATTATTGATCAAATTTTCCCACGCTTTGGCTCTTGTTTACAATTGGTTACAGATAATGGAACGGAAAATGTAAACAAAGTGGTAAAAGAAACTTTGATTAAACTAAAGATTGATCATATCTTGACAAGTGTCTATCATCCACAGAGCAATGCTAAAGTTGAAAGATTTCATAGAACTTTGCATGATATTTTGTCAAAAAAGGTAGCTGACAATCCACAGACTTGGGATTTAAATCTGAATCAGGCTTTGGCAGCAAATAGGTTTAATGTCAGTGAGTCATCAAAATTCTCACCATTCTTTCTGTTATACAATAGAGACGTTGTCCTACCGATTGACAATTTATTGAAACCTAGGAGAAAGTATTTAGGTGAAGACTATCATCAAATTGCATTGCAAGAACAACACAAAGCATTTGTGTCTGTAAGAAGTCATTTAAGGAAAGCAAAGAAAAGACAAGCAAAGTATGCAGATAGGGGAACAAAAGCAGTTGAATTTGAAGTAGGAGATCCTGTGTTCTATAAAAATAATCAGAGAAAAGGCAAGTTAGACTTAAAATTGAAACCTTATTACAGAATTATTGAAAAGAAAGGTCCTGTTTCATACGTAATTAAAAATCAATTAGACGGCTCTACATGTAAAGTGCATGCCGAAATGTTAAGGTCAGCAAATGTAGATGAATGGCAAGTTTCAAAAGATGAAGAAAGTAGGCGTTTAAGGGATGCAGCATATGCAATTCCACCTCAGGCCTCTGATTCAGAACCAGCGTCTGATTCTGAGTCAGATGAAAACATTCCTTTAGCTAAATTAGCTAAGAAAGATAGGTAGGAAAGAGAAAGTTCAGAAGATGAAGAAGATATTCCCTTAATGGAATTAAGACAACGCATAAGGCATAGGGAAAGTAGGCAAAATCAAAATCAAGAAACTGAAGTTAAGGACGTGGAATGTAATGATGAGTTGCCCTCTGATAATGATTCCTGTTCCTTGCCTTTGGTTGATTCTAATGATTCTGAGAGGGAGATGGACGTAAATGAACTTCGTTTGGGGTCTAGCCCTTCTCAGATAAAATTAGGGAAGTCAGTGAAGAAGAGGCATCGGGAGCCTCAGTCTCGAGACAGTGGAGACGTTAAAGAGTTATTGAGGTTAATATCAAATATGTTGTAAAATGACCTCGACAATTATTCACATGAGGCAAATTGAATGTAAGTATACCTCATGCATTGCTATGTAATTTGCAAATATGACATTCACATGTCAAAATATTTTATTTTGTTTCAGATGAATGTAATATTGTTTACATTTATCTTAGGGTCATTGATTATTAGTCATGCATCCGGACTCTTTACATCTGAAAATGTAGTGTTTCAAAAGACAAACGAAATAAACATTAATGATGCACACTGGTTTGTAACATTTGTCCATGATTTAAGACCATATAATAAATTCATACATCAAATTAAGACTGACCTTGATAATACAGGTGATATTATCAAAGCATTAATCCATAACTATGGAAGATTTAACGAAACAGGCTATGCCGAAACATTTAAAAGTTTGCATGTTGAAGTTGATTTATTATCTGACACATACAAATCTGTTTATGATACATTTGATGAGTATAAGTTATTCTCGCAAAATAGTCAAAGAAATAAACGCTCACTCTTACCAATAGTAGGCCAAATAATGAGTACTTTATTTGGCAACATTTCAGAAGATGACCTTGAGAATATTAATAGAAATATTAAGAATTTGGCACAAAATCAACAGCAAATTATACATGATTTAGATATGAGTTTATCCATATTAAATCTGACTACAATTCAAGTAGCGGAAAATAGAAGATCTATTATGGATTTGATTGTAGTTGTTCAAAAACTTGATTCTAAAATTGTCCAGTTGAAAGAAGCATTTCATCAGAAATTTGTTAGACTTGAAAAATTCATACATACATTTGGGTACCTTGACCACTATCATTTACAGTTCAAGATGATTCTTGATGAAATAAGGTTAACTACACAAGATGCAGTAATTTACCTAGAAAATCTTAAGTCTGAACTTAAGGTAGACGAATACTGAATAGAAATATTGGCGGGGCATTCAAACCATTATACCGTCTAAATAACCCAAAGAGCTATGAAACATTTGGGTAAGAAAAAAACAATTTTCACCGTTTTGTTTTCCTAAAAAACAATATTTTGTATTTCTACATACTTTTTTACACATTTTCCATTAAAATTCATATCTCTAGCACATGAATGCACTTTCATTTCAGCAAATCATATAATCTGTAATATAGGATATTTGAAACAAACTGATAACAAAAAATTGCAGTTTTCTTGTTAATAAGTATATTTTTACATTCTTTGAAAAAAATGCAAGAAAATTGAATTTCATGAAAAACGTCATGAAAAATATCATCAATCGATGGGGCATGCTTATGCATATTATTTTAGTAAAACTTACATCGTATGTTAAAGAATAAAACAAAAAAACAAACATTTCACCGTTTCGTTTACTAGAAAAACAATGTTTAAGTTCAAAATATCCCCAAAACAGACTGCCCAAATTCTGCACCTGCTGCAAGCACCGCCGATCCTTGCCCTATTATTTATTTTCCTGTTATTCGGTTCTACCATAGAGTAATGTCGACAAAAATGCGCATATGGAATGGAAACTGTGAAGATCTTGATCATTCTGGTTCCTAAGGAACAGTCTGATCTCAGTTTCCACTGTTTGTACAGACCTATGTGCCCGAAAACTTAGGATCTTTACGGTAGATATTGTAAGTGTATATTATAACTGTATATACTCCACAGTGAGTCGATTTGATGATGAACAATAACTCTGTTTTTTAAACAAGCAAGAACAGAGTTCTTCCGGGATCGTCCACCTTAATATGCTCTCAATGCTTCATTTATCAACTAGAACTATTTCTCCTAAAAATCTAAGATCATTACTTTTAGAAATAAAATCAAAACTACCAAACAACTTTGAGTTACCAAGAAGTCCTATAACTAATATTTGGTACTTTTATAAAATTCTCACTTGTGTAACTTATATGGAAGATGAAGAAATCATAGTTGTATTAAAAATTTCGTTAATTAACACAAAAGAACAGTATGAAGTTTATAAAATACATAACTTACCACTACCATTATATAGTTCTTCCAAAAACGAAACCTTACACCCTTATTTATTAAAATATGAATTAGAAACTGATACACTAATGGTGTCACAGGATAAAACAAAATTTTCACTGTTGTCTGAAAAAAGTTATCATGTATGTAATAGCAACCACATGCAATTATGTGACCCTGAAACTGCATTTTATCAGACAAATTTAAACAAGTTATGTGTAATTGCTTTGTTTATGCAAGCTCGGGATGATATTAAACAACTATGTAAACAAACAGTAATTTTGAATCAGAAATTACCAATGGCAAAATATTTATCATCTGGTATTTGGATTATTATGACAAATGTAGATTTGAAATTTACAGTTAGTTGTCAGTCAAACGTTGTTGAACCCTCAGATATTGAAGTCAAACCACCATTTGGATTAGTAACATTAAACAATACATGCAAGGCTTCAAACAAATATTTACAGTTACCTGAATATTTTGGCAAACATAGTCATTTTGAAAGGTCGGATCCATTGAAAGCACTTTTGAAATTGCACAACATTTCACACTTCTCTTTTTGGAATGATTCCAAAACCGACTTTGTCAAACTCAAGTCATTAAGTTTGCCGTCTCATCTGTTGGGTTTGAAAGAGATTCCTATGCAAAGCTTTCTCCCCGAAACCAGAACATACAAATCTATTGATTCTGACAATAATAAAAACAAAACAAACTGGACTCTTGTTACAGTCATTTTAATTGCATCGGTTTTCTGTACAGTTGCAATTGTCTGGTTGATTTCGCGTAAGGTTAAGTGTTATCAATTGAACCAGATAACTGGTAAACGATGAGCTAATAGTCATGACCTTGAGAGGGTAAATGTGAAACATTCACCCTCTGATGGTGAAGATATTGAGATGTCCGCCATTCGTAAAGAACAAAACGTTATTGACGACTTGGAAGGATAACAAACCTCCTTCAAGCGGACTGATGCAACGTTAGCATGGGCACAAAGCCCGAAGACGTCGTAAAATTCCACGTGGTGTAAATAAGAAGATTATATACATGTATGAACTTCATTTAAAGCTATGAACTCGTATGACAACCCATACGTATATATATATTCATAAGTGACAGTTGTGTGCCATGTATGACCCTTAAGGTCATGCATGGACGAAGATTAAATGACTTTAATACATTTAATTAAAGTCCTGGATATGACCCTAAAGGTTATGTTCAGGTGAAGATCTTTTATCAAGTCCTTGGTATAGCCCTGAAGGCTATGCTAAGGTGAAGACAGTTATATACAACATTGATTTTCTTTTCAGCCTGATGACGTTCAAGTCATGCACTGCCATTATGGATGCTGTAGCTATATGCAGGAGTCGCAGCCATATCCCACATTTATGGTTGTAAATAAACACTACAATTCCAGCTACATAGATAATAGTGTCATCATACCAAATACCTCACGTAGGGTGCCAGAAATACCCAGCCCAGAACCACCCATGACAGTGGACCTAAAAATCAACTTTGGACCACCACCAAAGAAGAAGCAGAGAACTACTTGAAATTGTAGACAATTTAGGGCATTGAAAACCAAAATATTGACTTTAAATGTTCTGAATAGTTTTAACTGTAATTCTAATAGTTTAGATATTAAAGGCGTTTATTCTTTGCCATGTGAGACTCACAGTGTGATCACTGCTATTTAATAGCCCTGTGATGTTGTCACTGGACTGTTGCATAACAGGATTATTACACCCTGTACACAAGAATATCTGTCTTTAAATATTTTTATTATACATGTTAACTTTAAATATACATCATCCTGGTCACTTATGGCATCCTGGTCACTTATGGTTTAATGAAATATTATCTATTACATCCTGGTCACTTATGGTTTAATGAAATATTATCTATTATGTTGTATATGTATTTTAAAGATGATTAATGTTGTTGTATTGCTGATCTATGTACATGTTAATAGTACGTTCGTGTTGAGGTCAGACTGATCTGTGTACATGCTCATATTATGTTCATGTTAGGATCAAACTTGTGGTATGGTCAGTTCTAAGTTTATGAAATTGTTTTATGGAAATTGATTAAAGGTAAATAAATTTCTTGAATAAGGAGGTGTATAACATAATGCCCTTTCACGATTGCTCTGTATGAATGAAATAATGTTGAATGTACGTAAAATGTTATACACTGAATTATTGTTAAATGCCTAAAGTATTGTTAAGGGTTTGTAAAGATAACTGTGTTGGTTTAAATAGGAAGAAGAAACAAGCATAATATATTCACTTTATATTATTAAAATTGTCATTTCTATAACTTTAGCATAGAAGCTGAAATGTACTTCTTAATTAATTAAAATAATCATCTTAATTGCCTTGATTGATAGTATGAAAGTGTACTCTTCTAAATAGTAGGTTTAGGAACAGTTAAAAGTTTGCATACTTTGATAAATACATGAGTTTATTATTGTTGGAGTCCATTCAAATCAATTGGACACCGTTCAAGTCAGAGTAAACATCAGACCTTTGGAATTTGATGACAAATGTCATATGAGTTTTGGTCAACTTTTAAAGGTCAGATGATTCTGCGCTGTTCCACAGATGTTTGGCAGGTGTTAGGAATATTTTAAGTTCAATTTACATACTTGTCAATAATTAGGATGTTTTGTTTAATATTTCATCAGAAACCCTAGTACATGTTATCATTATTGTCACTCACAGAGTGCTTCGACATTTTAAAAGAATGTTATTCTACCCTAAATGATTGACTTCATATTTAAATATGAGTAACATGATTGATGCTTTGTACCAACAACAGGTGAGGTGTTTTTGCGTTATGAAATGTATTGGAATGTTGTGGAATGTGTTTACTTGTACTGAATGGTATGCAGAAATTGCATAATTTAACAGGTGTTTATTATTGTTTAAATATCAAACTGTTTATTGTTTTAATTCTCACAGCTGTGCTTACATGTTTTATTGGAATTGTTTTAAAATCTGTCATATTTGATAAGTATTTTCATAAGCATGCCAATCAAACTCTAGTGCATGTTTGGGGTTATGCAGCTGCAGAATCTTTTGTTAACATTCTTTAAGTTCATTGTGCATTTTCACACGTAATTAAGGGGTTCAAGCTTATAGTTCAGTCATCAAAATAATGACAGATAATTTATATTTTAAACCGTTTTTGGCAACTGTTTAGGTGTGTGCGTGAGAGCTTGGATGTCTTGGAATGTTTGAAAACGTATATATAGTTTCAGGCTGACCATACTCATCAGTTCAGTAGTCATGATTTAGTTCAGTTCAGTTCAGGTTTTGTGTTGTCTTGAGCAACCTACTGTTCTCATTTGATTCAGCGAGCTTTTTGGGTTGTCTGATTATTAAAATGAAATATTAAAAACTGTTAGAAAATTTAGAAGTCTTTATTTTATTTGTTCACAAAAGCGAAGTACTGAAATTGAAAAAGAAAAGCTATACGAAACCTAACAATAAAATACAAGCTATCTTACAGGTTTGAACCATAGAAAATGCAAAGAAAACTAGAAATGTTTTTCAGAGAAAAACTGATGTCCCCACACCAGCCCATTTTCAATCCCCCTTATGAATAAAAACGTGCGCAATAAAAATACAAGACAAGTTTGGAGAAAATCCGTCCACTGGTTCTAAAGATATCCTACATAGATGAGTATGTCCTTGCAAATGAGGTCAAGGTCACCAAAATTTATCATCTCTTAAAGTTGACCCAATGATGTATCCATACAAGTTTGGTGAAATTCCATCCACTGGTTCAGGAGATATAGTGAGTACAAGAAATTGTCATCTAAGTCCGCCAGTGACCTTGAAAATGAGGTCAAGTCACCAAAATTTAATAAGCCCTTAAATTTGTCCCTATGATGTATCCATGCAAGTTTGGTTCAAGAGATACAGTGGGTACAAGAAATTGTAATCTAAGCCCTCCAGTGACCTTGCAAATGAGGTCAAGGTCACCAAAATTAAATAGGCTCTTAAACCTGTCCCAATGATGTATCCATGCAAGTTTGGTGAAATTCTATCCACTGGTTCAAGAGATATCATGGGTACAAGAAACTGTCATCTTAGTCCTCCATTGACCTTAAAAATGAGGTCAAGGTCACCAAAATCTAATCAGCTCTTAAGCTTGTCCCAATGATGTGTCTATGCAAGTTTGGTGAAATTCAATCCATTGGTTCAGGAGATTTAGTGGTTACAAGAAATTGTCATCTAAGTCCTTCAGTGACCTTCAGTCCTTCAGTGACCCTGAAAATGAGGTCAAGGTCACCAAAATCTTCTCAGCTCTTAAACCTGTCCCAATGATGTATCCATGCAAGTTTGGTGAAATTCCATCCATTGGATCAAGAAATATCGTGGGTACAAGAACTTGTCAGCTAAGTCCTACAGTGACCTTGAAAATGAGGTCAAGGTCACCAAAATCTAATCAGCTCTAAAGCTTGTCCCAATGATTTATCCATGCAAGTTTGGTGAAATTTCATCCATTGGTTCAGGAGATATTGTGCATACAAGAATTTTTCACGCAATTTAACTTCTCCTGTGACCTTGAAAATGAGGTCAAGGTCACCAAAATCTAATCCGCTCTTAAGTTTGTCCAAATGATATATCCATGCAAGTTTGGTGAAATTCCATCCATTGGTTCAAGAGATATCGTGCATACAAGAATCTGTCACGCCGACGCCGACGCACCGGGATCCGCACTGAAAACAATATGTCCCCCCTCACCTTTGGTGGGGGGGGGACATAAATACTCAAAAATTTTCTTCTTACTTAAAAATTGTTTTCTCCAGAAGCCCTGAGTGAAGATGCTTGAAATCTGGTATGATGCATTGCCTAGTGGTCCTTTACCAAGACTATTCAAATGGTGGCCCCAGGGTCCGAAATGGGCAGACCCCAGGGGGTCCAATGTTTGAATCATAGCAATACATAGAAAATATTCAAAAATCTTCTTCTTCAGAACCATTTGGAAATGGTTGCAAACTATCAGGTTTGTTTAAATGGTGACCCTAGTTTGACCTTTAACCTTTTTGCTCAGGTGAGCGATTCAGTGCCTCGTTGCCCTTTCGTTTAGCTTTTCCCATTCAAAAGCCTATGACACCAGATTAGACATTATCACAAAATAGGTCAAGGTCATCCCAGGGTCATCGTTTACATAAACTTTGTAGTACTAGAGTTCCAGATGCTTCATATCAAATTTATAGGCAATCGGCCCAGTGGTTCCTGATAAAAGATTTTTCGAAGTTTTCAACATATATCAGCGGGGCGGCCATCTTTGTCAGGTAACCTGGACCAAGTTCGTAAATTTTCTTTTCACCTTTGCCTGAAGGCTGTCATTGAAATTTAAATGAGATCGGCCCAGTAATTTCAGAGGAAGAGTCGTTAAAAATGTTGACAGAGGACCCTCAGGTGACCTTTTGCCAAGGTCACTACATGACCTTGACCTTTAAATTTCAGAGGGGTTGAATTTTGCTGCATTTCCATGTGACAGAGCACAACGGCAACAGAAAAATGCACTTTTTCAGCTTTTCACCAATTTTGACCAAGGTCAACCCAGGGTCATCGTTTATATAAACTTTGTAGTATGAGAGTCCTAAATGCTACATACCAAGTTTCAAGCCAATCAGCCCAGTGGTTCTGGAGAATAAGATTTTTCAAGGTTTTTACCATTGCCGCCATCTTGGTCATGCGACCTAATAGATTTTCTTTCGCCCTTTACCTGAAGGCTGTACATGAACTTTGGCCAAGAAGTTTCAGAGGAAGAGTTGTTTGAAAATGTTGACAAAGGTTGGACAACTGACCTTTGGCCAAGATCACTAAATGACCTTGACCTTTCAAATTTAGAGGAGTTGAATTTTGCTGCATTTCCTTATCACAGATTTCAATGGCAACAGAAAAATGCACTTTTCAGCTTTTCCCATTCAAAAGTCTAAGGGACCAATTTTGACTTTGTCATAAAACAAGTCAAGGTCAACCAAGGGTCATCATTTATAAAAAACTTTGTAGCACTAGAGTTCCAAATGCTACATACCAAGTTTCAAGGCAATCAGCTTGGTGGTTCTAGAGAAGACGATTTTTTAATGTTTTTACCATGTATGGGCATGGCGGCCACCTTGGTCATGTGACCTGGACCAAATATATAAACTTTTGTTACCCCATCCTGTAAAGGCTCCATATGAAATTTGACTTCATTTGGCCAAGAGGTTTTTGAGAAGAAGATGTTTAAAGAGTGTGGACGACGACCGACGACGGAGGCCTGCCTATACCTTAAGCTTACCTTTGAGCCTTCGCCGAAGTGCATTTTAGTGGCATCGCATAAAAAGATAAAAAGTACCTAAACGCACGTACGAACAGGAATTAATCAGTGTCTGCGTAGTTAGATAAGAACTCTTGTGTTACAAAAAAAAATGCATGCTGATTGTAGTAGTTGCAAGTCGTGCATGCCTTTCGGTCGCGTTTCAAACCGTTTATTTATACAAAATATGTATTAAAGACATAATTTGCTGTGGTGTATGTAGATTCTTTTTATGCCCCCGCCATGAAATGGCGGAAGGGCATATAGTGTTAAACCTGTGCGTGTGTGCGTATGAGTGTGTGTGTGTGTGTGTGTGTGTGTGTGTGTGTGTGTGTTCGTTTGTGTGTTCCAGAATCATGTCTGATGCATAACTTTGTCCTGCATAGTGGGATTTCAAATTTATTCGGCACAAATAATCATCATGACAAGACAAAGTGTCGCGTGCAAGACTTACAGCACTAGCTTGAAGGTCAAGGTCCGGCTCACAACTCATAACTTTATCCTGCTTGGTTGGATTTCAGAATTATTTGGCACAAATAATTACCATGATAACACAATGTGTCATGTGCAAGAATTACATTGCTAGCTTGAAGGTCAAGTTAACACTGCGTACGTGAACTTTGTGTTCAGCCCAGAACTTTACCATGCATGTTGCAACTTCAAAATTATTTGGCATAGACTATTATCATGACAAGAGAATATGTCGCATACAAGAACCATGTCGCTAGCTTAAAGGTCAAGGTCACAGTTAACACTTAATGTTTGTGTTTAGGCTTCAGTGAAAAGCTGTTAGTATCTTGCCCATAATTTTGTCCTGGCAAGAGGATTTATTGCCTATAAGGACCATGTCGCTAGCAAAGGTCGAGGTCACAGTGCTTCCATAAACTGTGTGAAAAGGCTATAATGAAAACATGTTTGTGTCGTATTCGTGTTCGAGGTTTGGCTACAAAATAAATGTAAGTCACTTTGACCTATATTTCATGGTCCCTTGAGTTTCCCTTTTGTATTATACAAGCCTGACTCTATGGACCTATTTATCATACAAGTGTCAGTACCAATCAAGGGGCCATCTTACTCAAGCCACTAGGCGGGGCATCCGTGTCCTATGGACACTTTTCTAGTCTTTAAAACATATTTTGGATTATATAACACCCTAGAGACCGATATTTTGGAATATGTGGGTTTGAAATGAGGAGTCAAAAATGGTCCGAAAGAGAACCTCTTCTCCATACAAATAGAGTCTGCAGTGAAGTACTGTATAACACCATTTACAGTTAGATAAGAATTTCATTTGATGTGGAAATATTAATCGAATGTGTTCAAACGAGAGGCCACTCGCTCTCATATAGGCTGAAATATGTATCTTTAAATTATGTTTTACTGTGCCACTATAGTAGATCAGAAACACATTACAATTGTAGAATACCGCTTAATATTCTCTGAACGCAGCTGGTTAATTTGAGATATCCTTATCACAAATGTGAAGAATACGTCAGCATATGTGTGGTAAGAACGATTTTAACGACAACTAAAGCAATATAGTTCTTCCACCTTCCGAAAGGCAACGACACGCTTCTTGGGTAAGGTAGATTCCTGACTATGACCTGTCCATTGAAATTGCATTTCGAACTTTCAACGTACAACCAACCTATGCATGCCTTTCAAATAAGAAGAAAGAGAGAGAGAGAGAGAGGGAGAGAGAAAGAGAGAGAGAACTATATCATACAAATACAATACCTGCCGTCCCAGTGTAGCCCTGGATTCTCAGTATGTAGTTGTCTTTGAAATCTATACTAAAGACACTGTATTTTGCATATCGTGTTTCATTTTGCCAGTCTTCAAGTTCAATCAGCAATTCGTAGTCTCCGGAATATAGGAGCTTTTTCATAGGAAAAAATCCTAAAAATAAAAAGACAGTCCTAGCAGGTAAAGACTTAGGCCACAATTTATCATATACATGTTGTCACCAAACTGCACAATGCGAATCCAACCTGCCCGGCGACCGCTAAGCAAGAAGAAACAAATAAATTTGAAAGTTTCTCACTCTGAAGCTGCATAATGACGTTAAAAGGAAACAGTTATCGAATGAATATGCAGCCGTTGAAATGCAAATGACATTCAGTTAAGGGCATAAAGAAGACTTGATTTTCTCACAAAACACGATAGATATTTTACAATTTATAGCTTCCGGACATCATCCAGACTGGCTTGGTTCCTTGTTTGACTATGTGCCCACTCGCTACACGGCTTTTCACGTTATGTCCTGTTTGGTGACTGGCTGTTACATATATTTGTCAAGTTCTCCTTAGCATAGAATATTTTACAAGAGGGCCAAGCGGCCCTAAATCGCTAACCTGAGCAAAAAGGTTAAAGGTCAAACTAGGGTCATACTTTGAACAAAACTGATAGTTTTCAACCATTTTCAAATGGTTCTGAAAAAGAAGATTTTTGAATAGTTTTCTATGTATTGCTATGGTTCAAACCAAACCCTTGACCCCCTAGTGCTGGGCAATTTTTAGCCCTGGGGCCATCATTTGAATAATCTTGGTAAAGGACCACTAGGCAATGTTTAAAGCTAAATTTCAAGCGTCTAGGCCAAGTGGTTCTGAAGAACAAGATTTTTTAATATTTTTCTATGTATTTCTATGGTTCAAACCCAGGACCGCCTGGGGCGGGGCCATTTATGACCCTGGCACCATCATTTGTACAAACTTGGTAAGGGACCACTAGGCAACGCATCATACCAAAGTGTCAAGCATTGCACTAAGGAGCGAAGAAGATTTTTAAGTATATTTCAATTTTGAACTCGAGTATCGCCGCCCCAGGGCCATTTTGGATCCCAGGGCCACCATTTACACAAACTTTGTAGGAGTCCACCAGGCAAATTGAATGCATCACACCAAATTTCAAGCATCTGAGCCAAGTGTTTCTGAAGTAGCAGAATTTTAATAGTTTCCTATGTATTTCTATGGCACAAACGCAGGACTCCCTGCCGCAGGGCCATTTTGGACCCAGGGGCCATCATTTGAACAAACTTGATAAATGACAATGCATCATAGCAATTTTCCAGCGTCTGAGGTAAGTGGTTCTAAAGAAGAAGATTTTTGAATATTTTTTTCTATGTAGTATGGGTCTAACTGAGACTCCCTGCCCCGGGGCAATTTTGGACACTGGGGACACCATTTGAACAAACTTGGTAGAGGACAACTAGGCAATGTTACATACCAAATTTTATAAGCATCTGAGCCAAGCAGTTCTGGTGAAGAAGATTTTTCAGTATTTTGTTAGTTTCAAACCCAAGACCCCCTGACCCAGGACCATTTTGGACCCTTGTGCCACCATTTGAACTATCTTGGTAGAGAACCACTAGGCAATGCTACAAACCAAATTTCAAGCATGTGAGACAAGCAGTTCTGAAGGAGAAGATTTTCAAGCATTTTTTAGTTCCGAACACAAGACCCCCTGCCCCAGGGCCATGTTGGACCCTGGGGCCACCAATTAAACAAACTTGGTAGAGGACCACTAGGCAATGCCATATATCAAATTTCAAGCAGCTGAGCCAATCAGTTCTGGAGAAGGAGATTTTTAAATATTTTTAGTTTCGAACCCAAGACCCCCTGCCCTAGGGCCATTTTGGACCCTGGGGCCACCATTTGAACAAACTTGGAAGAGGACTACTAGGCACTATTACATACCACATTTCTAGCATCTGAGCCAAGTAGGTCTTGTGAAGCAGATTTTTTAGTATTTTTTAGTATCGAACCCAAGACCCCCTGCTCAAGGGCCATTTTGGACCCTTGGGCCACCATTTGAACAAACTTGGTAGAGAACAACTAGGCAATGCTACATACTAAATTTCAAGCATCTGAGCCAAATAGTTCTGGAGAAGAAGATTTTTATGTATAATTTAGTTTCGAACCCAAGACCCCCTGCCCCAGGGCCATTTTAGACCCTGGGGCCACCATTTGAATGAACTTGGTAGAGGTCCACTAGACAATGCTCCATACCAAATATCAAAGCCCTAGGCTTAGCGGTTTCAGAGAAGATGTCATTTAAATCAAATTGTTACATCGCACGACGGACACTGGGTGATCACAATAGCTCACCCTGAGCCTATGGCTCAGGTGAGCTCAAAACTCGTTCTATAGATTCCTCTGGAGACGAGAAGGCCTACGGGAAGCAGTGATGCATATTGAGCCATGACCTATGTTTTACGGATCGTTGCGCATTGTAAAAATATTCACCTGTTGCGTTCAGATCAGTTTCTAAGTAACCAAAACGGGTATAGTCTTCAAACTTGCTCCATAGTTTTACCTGGGGAAGAACTACTGAATGCAATGATGCATATCGGAGCATGACCTTTATTTTCACGGATCATTGAACATGCAAAAAATAGTCACGTATGCACCTGTTGCGGTTACCTCAGTTTCTAAGTAAATCAAGGAAGCGAGTCTTCAAACTTGTTCCCTAGACACATCTAAAGAAGTTATACTGAAAGTGGTTGTGCATATCGGGCCATGACTTATATTTCTCGGATCACTGAACACAGCAAAACTATTATACTATTGCGTAAGGCTAGTTTTTTAATACTCTGCGATAGATCAACTGAAAGTAACGATGCACTATATTTAAGGAGTCATTTGAATATAAATGAAATATTCACTTCAGCATTTAGCTCAATTTACATTGTAGCCAAAAGGGAAATAATCTTAAATATTGCTCCATAGTTGCATATGGGGAAGATCTACAGAACCTGAAAGCAGCAATAGGTATCGGGACATGACCTATATTTCACGGATTATTCAACAGAGAAAAAATATTTACCTGTGCGTTAAGCTCATTTTCTAAGTAAACAAAAGGAATTATAGAGCCTTTAAACTTTCTCAACAAGGGTGAATTTACTGAAAGCAGCAGTTCATACTTGGCAATGACCTATATTTCACCGATCACTGAACATAGAAAAATACCCACCTATTGCGTTCAGATCAGTTTCTAAGTTACCAAAAAGGATATAGTCAAGTTGCTCCATAGTTAAACCCATGGGTGGTCTATTGAATGCAGTGATGCATACTGGATCATGACCTATATTTCACGGATCATTGAACACAGAAAATAATATTCACCTGTTGCGTTAGCTCAGTTTCGTAATAACCAAATAAGGTAGGGTTATTAAACCTTCTACATAGGATCATATGGGGAAGATCTATCTAAGGCATATCAGGGCATGACCTTTATTTCAAGGTCCAATGATTTTTCCTTATGTTTTGAGGACTGATATGATCCAATGTTTGGCCTCAGAAAAAAGTAGGTCTCAGCGACAAGTATTTATGCTCGTGTGATTCTGTCTCAAATTTCTAACAATTATTCATCGACTAACTTTAAACATGGGTTAATGGTTTTGGGTAGCATTGTTAGTGACCCCATACTAATTGTGGTCAATGTGACCTTTATTTCATGGTCCACTGATTGCCTTTCTAATTTCTGAGACTATTTCATGTATTCGCATTATACTTTGGTAAATATTTTTGGCCGACATAATGAGTTATCTCCTACTAATTGTAGGTCAGTGTGACCTCTATTTCATGGTCTAGTGATGTTTGCGTCTTATTTCTAAAACTACTACAATGATTCAATGTTTTGCACTGTACTTGAAGTTATCGTTTTGGCTGATACTGTGAATACTCTCATAGTTTTTGTAGGTCAGTCTGATAAATTTGTAGAAAATAATAATTTCCTAATGACTCGCACGTTATTTGAGTTATATATAGTGAATTTCTGATGATTGATATGTGATTTAAAGAAAAAAAAACGAAATATATAGAGGATATTTGACTTTTTCGGTGTAAGATCAATTTTTAATTCACCGAATGAACTTCAAAAGCAGTATTTTGACAAGTGGCGAAGCTACGAGTGAAAATACCACTTTTGATGTTCATGAGTGAAATAAAAATTCATCCTACATTGAAAAAATCAAATTTTCTATTTCTTTTATGCTTGAAAATCGCAATAATTCTGTTCATTCAAGAGCGTCAGCCATCACGACAGAAACGCAACTTTTTTTTCTAGCCGTTTTGCATCAAATTGATGCTTCCAGCGTGTTTATTGGGTATGATATTTGTTGTAAACGTGGTTTGCAACTAAAATATAGCTTTAAATCTCACTTTGATAACCAGATCTAAAAAAACATGCCATGACAGAATTCCTACAGGAGATTTAGACGGCCTGACGTCACGTGCAGTAACAATGTTACGTTAGCGCTTTAAGTGACGTTATTAATGTCGTAATGACGTGCAAACATGCGCGGCGTAATTTTTGTCAGGCCAGATAAGATTCAGCCCATTAATCAACAAAACTTGAGGCAATTTCACAAAAATCCTATTTCTGAAACAGTGAACTCGAAAGTGATAATTTCACTGTTTGAAACAGTGAGATTATCAGTTTCGATTTCACCGAGAAATCTCTATAATTCATTGAAAAGTATAAAAGAAAGACTGAATAATTTTAGTTTATCTTGAGATGCATCAGAAAGACAGGTGTTACTATTAAATTAGGTTAAGGTTGGTGCCTTCATACAGTCTGAGGCCCGACCCACCGTCGTGCAATCGAAGAGGTAAGCAAAGCTGTTAACCTTAATTCGGAAAACCACCAAGCCTGCATTTTGTCGCAAAACATCCATATTATAACCGATCTTTTCATATTGAAGAACTCTCTGTCTATTTATTAATACTTTGTATGTGCGAGTTGTTTCCATTGTATATGTAAACTGTTTCTCACATATTATAGTGGACTTTCGGACAAAGTCAAATTTGTAGAAAAAATGATTTCCTACTGTCTCGCACGTTATATCATTTGAGTTTCCTAATATGCCCATTGCATTCACTTCACTGACATTCTAAATTTTCAAATATTCTCCTAAATAAATAACTACTTCGACACAAGACGCATCTTCAGGAGATGACCACAGTGACTATAAGCTTTAAGCTTGCTGTCAGATCACGGTACTTTACATTGTACATTTAACATGTGAATTGGTTAATGAAAATTGTTTTAAACCAAGACGCAATTGCATTCTAATTAAGTAACGACCTCAAACACATTTAAATATGTAGATCATATTTAAAATTTCTGTACCTCTACATTTGATATTTTCAAGGGTAGCCCTTTTCTAATCTGTCTGCTAGGACTGGGATAAAAGTGTTGTTTTTTCTGAGAATTCTCTTTGAGCATTTTTGAAGTTAATGAATACCAGTAAACAGTGAGTTAAGTTAGCCTGTCTGCTAGGACTTGGATGGAAGTTTTTGTGAGAATTCTATTTGGACGTTATTGAGTATAATGACAACCAATAAAAAGTGAGTTCAGATTTTTCGTATGTTTAGCCTCTTACCGAAACGATTTAAATATACAACAGCTTTTGTAAGTATTTTTGTTTCATTTTATTATTAAATGCATTTATCAAATTCTAGTTTGTTTACGTCTCTTAAAGTAATGAGATAGACAATGATCAGGAATCAATACAATCAGATTCAACATCCTGCCCTCAAAACCAAAACGGAAGTGAATATAAACATAAATGTACAAAATTCACAAAAGACTCGCATGGTTTACGGACAAACAGCTCCTTTTCTACGACGTAGTCATTCAGCTAACCTGATTGGAAGCAGCATTAACATATTTTGTTATCTATTTTAGATTTCAAATTACAAAACAAAATAGAAAGCAAAATTAGCGGCTATACATACGACCATAGAGAAGCGGATGAAGAAAATGTAATATTGAGGCACAGCAACATAAGTACCACCTTGGAACGGTCAGTAATAGCTTATTTAGTGACTTTTAACTAGTTTTTTCTGGATCAAATCCGCGCCTTCTGCTTCAGCAGTTGTTCGAAACATTTACTTAAATGTTTGGTCCGTGTGACGGTTTCCTATCCAATCAATGAATCACCGTTGAAAACAAAAAGTACTGATGGATAAGACCTATGATGAAACGTATAGCGACACCTGGAGATCCCTTGGGTGTATACAAATGTTATATTGCAGTTTCTCTTTGTATGTTTATCTATCATGAAACTGTGATGTTTGTTTTCTCTCTGTACATGGTTTAAATCTTTGACTTCTTTTCGTTAACTTGTGGGAGTTTTATTGTGTTGGGGCGTTTTGATGTTTTACTTATTTAGAAAAGAAATAACGCATACTCTGTATGTACGTTATTGTGTCATTAATAAATAGTTTGCTGGTGTATATAACTGGATGTATGACACTGTACTTACCAAGCCAGTGCTCATGGCTCACATTCCCAAAGCCAGCCTCGTAATCGTCCCAATCTCTGTAAAATTCTACGGATCCATCTTCCCGTCTTTGAAACACCTGAAATATGATTTTTAGTAATTAAATTGTTTAATCTATATCTCTGTGCACAAACAAAATATGACTGATAATTATCATTATTTTATTTGACCCCTTCCAGTTAAGCCGAGATGTAAAACATAACATTTCCGACAAAAAATATACGTTACCTAGTCCGGTCGACAAAGATAATTGTGATAGAGATAGCTCGTATACCTACAAGCGGGTTTTATCTGCGAGTGCCCAATTTCTGCACATTTCTGCGGTTTATAAAAACGCAGAAATTAAAATTGCAGAAATTAAAATCGCAGATTATTTCGACCTTATATCATTAGGCGAACCAAACATGCATTTTCACCTTTATTTGTGTAAGCTCTCACAATTGGAATACTACTGTACATTTGTAACCACGTGCACTCAAATGATAACTTTTAAAATATTTCAAAACTATCTCTTAAAACAGATTAATCATTCATTGAGGACTTAAGGTGTCCTATTTACAGATTTATAATTGCTTAATTAAATCAAAACTAATCAAGCAAAGGCGCTCTTTGGCTGGTGAACAGTAATCATCGAAAATGTATTAATTTACTGTTATTAGTCTTGCACGGCCAATCCACCCTTAAAATAATAATAATAATAATAACTAAGCAGCGTCTTATTTCTTATTTGTTTTCCTGTCTATTTTTATGTATTTCAGAATGACTTGGTATTTATTACCCGCAGAGTATTTTCAAATACCTTTTCAGAATTTACATCCGCGGATATAACGTGTTATACTGTAAAACTGAGCAGTGTTGATTTACGAAGCAAAACAAACACCCCGACAATATAAACACTATCGGAAGAAATCAATGTACCATTTAATACTGCTTACCAAGTTCTATATTGGTGAAGATGCGGCAAGAGTTTTGTTGCTATTCATAGCATAAAACTACATTTAGCGGTAGGTTATCTCAGAACTTGCTATGCTACGCCACACGATATTAGTATCTGAAGTACCAGTATTAGGAAGTTGCATAATTAACAGATTAAAAGTTCACCAACCTTCATTCCATTCAATTATAATTTTCGGATATGTGGGACTGTGTATTAAATGTTTTGTTGCAAATCAGGGCCGCGATTGAGTTAGTTATGCCTTGAATTAAATGCTAGAATGATGAAGTAAATGCAATTTTTTATGTGTAATAATATGTGACCATACATATCACTATGATACTAAAAACGATTTTTCACAAACGTGTAAGGACATGATATATGCTGAGGATGTAGCCTTTCATCGAAATAAAATCCGCTTGTGGAAAAAGAACAATTACCATTAAAGTGTGGCCTTGATATTCAGGTAGTTTTCCTCAGCAAAACGATGCATCCATTCACCTTAAATATCCTCACTGTTTACAGCTTCAACGGTGAAATTGTGAGACAGGATTCTTGAACGCCAGCAAAGTCAGTGAATGAAAATAAGTCAGTTATTGTAGCGGTTGTAGTAGCGCTAGCTTGAATGGGCCGTCGCTATTGGATTTTTTTTATCTTTTCATCCTTTCTCGCATCACCCTCAGAAGCATTTGCATTCAAGTAAAACAATAAGCAATATCGTCAGATATATTGCTCTAGAACACATGGAATTTACACAATTATTTAAATGTTAGGCACAGTGAACTATTTGGATACGAGGATAGAGCACGTGTGCAAACCTTGGACCTACCGACCCGTGTTTTCAAAACAGAAACTCAAGATCAAAGCTGTAAATACACGACTAGAAAAGAAATAACTCAATGAATGCACTTTTGTTCAGGATTTGCTAATAGAACGTAATTTTCATTTTATCTAATTCTGATCGTTTGATCATAATTTTGGTGGACTTTTTCCTTAAAATACACTCATGTGTACTAAGTAGTGCATATGCATGTATGTAATCTCAACATTAGGGATATACTTTTGATTGACTCCCCTCTCAGCTTATGGAAATAAATATATATCCCTGTGTGCCTTTGTCTGTTTCTGTTTGTGAACCTGTCTCCGTGTGAGTGTATGTCTGTCTGTTTCTGTGTGTCCGTGGAAATCTTTGCTGTTTAGCTAGTTTATCTAGGCCGGTATCGCTGCTGGTGAACAATTTGTCCCCGAGGATATCATCAACCCAGTTAGTGTTCCAGTTTGATTCTGATTCTCTAGCATTGGGGTCACTACTTAAATACGGATTTAAATAACCTTATTCCATTTGATCTATATCTGGTAAAACTTCTAAATTATTCTAAAACTAAGACAAACTTGTCATAGTGACAAGAATCTTAAATCAGTTTGGCTTCCATTCTTTTGAGCTGTTTTGGCTTTTTGCGGGTTCTTGCTGCATCGAACATCTCTTTCCTGATTCCCTTGTCTGTCGTTTTTCTCGAGACACAGGGGTTGAGGTGGCTCGATGGGTACACCTGCACTCGCGAGTTAATACGTACGCGTCTCTTACCTGATGTCTGCAGCTAATGCGTCTCTAGGAATGCGATAGTAAGTGTGGCTCGGAGAGGGATGCTCATTTCCTGCCGAGACCTGCCCATCATCTTTTTTCTTTCAAACCTTTGAGGTTTAGCGACAATGAAGAAGTTAAATACAGAAACGCGCGTCTGTCGTACTTAAATTGGCATGGATTCCTTTATATAAGAACCAGTAGGCCGGTATCGCTGCTGGTTCACAATTTGTCCCCGAGGATATAATCAACCCAGTTAGTAAGTGTTTCAGTGTTGCTTCTGATTCTCTAGCATTGGGGTCACTACTTAAAATACTGATTTAAAATAACCTTATTCCATTTGATCTATATCTGGTAAAACTTCTAAATTATTCTAAAACTAAGACAAACTTGTCATAGTGACAGGAATCTTAGGTCAGTTTGGCTTCCATTCTTTTGAGCTGTTTTGGCTTTTTTGCAGTTTTGAAACATCTCTTTCCTGATTCCCTATTCTCAAACTAAGATAAACGTGTCAAAGTGACAGGAATATTAGGTCAGTTTGAATCTTAGGTCAGTTTAGCATCCATTCTTCTGAGCTGTTTCATCATCAACCCAGTTAGTGTTTCAGTGTTGATTCTGATTCTCTAGCATTGGGGTCACTACTTAAATACTGATTTAAACTAACCTTATTCCATTTGATCTATATCTGGTAAAACTTCTAAATTATTCTAAAACTAAGACAAACTTGTCATAGTGACAAGAATCTTAAATCAGTTTGGCTTCCATTCTTTTGAGCTGTTTTGGCTTTTTGGCGGGTTCTTGAAACATCTCTTTCCTGATTCCCTTGTCTGTCGTTTTTCTCGAGACACAGGGGTTGAGGTGGCTCGGTGGGGGACGACTGCGCTCGCGAGTTAATACGAACGCGTCTCTTACCTGATGTCTGCAGCTAATGTGTCCCGCGGAATGCGACAGTAAGTGTGGCTCGGAGAGGGATGCTCGTTGCCTGCCGATCCCTGCCCATCATCTCTTTTCTTTCAAACGTTTGGGGTTTAGCGACACTGAAGAAGTTAAATACAGAAACGCGCGTCTGTCGCATTAAAACTAGTATAGATACCTTTATATAAGTATGTTCTGAATGACGAAAGTAACACACGAAACTGTGTTTCTCCACTTGGTCGAGTATACAATGTATATTATTGAGAAATGCATCACTTTTTATTTTAGTGTCTAGGTAGTGGAAAGCTTTACCCACCCAAGACACCCGAGGAAGAAGAACAGATACAAACGACAAAACTTTAAGTGCATTTCGTTGACAGACTCACTCGGCGTAGCATAAGGAAATCGCATATCAGTGCAACAACATCAAATTATATAATATTATTTAAAAACACGCATCTATAGGGCTGTCATTAAACACAGAAAAACGCTTCGGGCTGTAAAATGAAAATAGGCAAAGTGTTACAAAACTGAAACTTACCATCCATCCTCCACCATCTGTTTCCATGTCACAATATACTTCATATCCAGTGTGCATGTCAGGGGCTTTGATTCTATACACTCCAGACTTTGTTTCTCCACTATCTCTATAATCAAGACAGTCTGGTTGTCTATATTGACAACATTCTGTAGGATGACTCGAACAACACTGTCTTGATTCATCTGTAGTATGAAAAAAATGTCAAGCAAATATTGTCTGCTACGGTCTTATCTAAATAGTCAAAAGAAGGTACTTCATCCAAAAGACATATTCATTTTATTTCCGGTGAAAAATGAAAAGTTTGAAATATATGATTCTATTTGCTAATTCCGCACCCTCTGTTACATTAAAAGTACTGATACAGAATTAGGTCTTTCAGATGTACTTTTATGCTTGACTTAAACGTAGCGTTATCCATAATGTTGGCAAAAACTAGATGATGAGCATACCTTTGCGACAACTAATATCCCTTTCTGAGCACACATTTACCGACGCAATCCATGAGACAGAATAGCCGTAGATATTTGGTAAGAGACGCACACAAATAACTCGTGACCGAAGGGTCCCGCCCCTAGTTGCATAAACCCCTTTGCCTCGAGCACACCAAAAACTACGGGAAACAGGGAAAATATGTCGGATGCAACGGAAATAAAATCATAAAAGATTTTCTTTTAAAACATTAAAACATATATAAGAAAGATGGTGGGTCAAAAAAAGTGGTTTCGGCCAAAAATGGCATGGCATCAAGTGCGAGAGAAAACCATCCCATAATTTTGAAAATTTACACGCGGATTTTGTAAAATTTAACACGCGACCGATTCAAAGTCTGGTATATACCAGAAAAAGTTCAAAATAGAAAAAAAACTGTGTCAAGAATATGCATCTCAACCAAGCATTAATTCCGATCTTTTAGAATATTCCCGACGACCTATAGAATCAAAAGTGAAATATAAACTGCATTATGGTTGATGTCCGGGGAGACATTTCACAGCTGCAACAACTGAAAATCAGCCAAACTGTTCCTTTAAAAATAATCATATGGTAAAGTGATATAGCGTCAGCTATGCGGTATGAAAACAACCAATTATGTTTAGCTGAGGATTCGTAGGGATCCCAAAAGCCGTTGTCTCGTACAAATTGCGAAGAACCTTACTCCAGTTTTACAGGTAGCCCAAAGTCTGCTGAAATTTTTTTTCAATTTTCTGGTTACAGCAGGAGTTTTGAATTATTAGTCATTTATGTACACCAACAGTTTATTGCACAAGATCTTTTGTCTTTCATGTGTTTTTCAGTGAACCTCATAGCACAGTTTCAGAGCATGTTGTTATGTTTACAAATGCTATAGTTAACAAAAGCGGACCATCACAGTAGGTCTCTGTCATAAGTTGGGCTATGGAGATTATTTATCAGACGATTCCAGGATTAGTAAACACTATGAATTGTTTATTGAAAAGAACTCTTTTAACGACGGGGCTATTGTTAGATTAATGTCATGATAATCAGGATTTGATTAAAATATATTGCAAACATTCGTGCAGATAATGTTCTTCCGAATATGTCAGTTTTTCTTATCAATAGAAACATACGAGCGCCGTCATATGGAAACGTACTTTACCACACATAGAAGCATTGACAACACAGGTGAACCTGATTAAGTAAATTATGCAAGTCAATATGCTTATTCGTATGCGCTAGACAATACATGCATTGTAGTTCTCCCTTAATATTTATGTAATTTTTCAGTATGGCATGCCGTGTTAGGCCCCATTATAATTTTATCGGCCTGGAATCTCTACTAGGGGTACACTTCTGTCAAGATTCATGTATTAATATGAGTCAGAAGTTAGAGCGGTATGGAAACTTATACATATCTAAGCAAGTCACCGAGAAACATAATATACATTCAGAGAGGCGTGTATTTCTTCCGACTTAAAATATCACTGCTAAAATGCTGTCGGAGTTTATTAGAGTTCATTGAGTTCATTTGAGTAATTTTTGAAAACAGAGTTTGACTTAAGCCGGTGCTAGGGGGCGTGGCTGGTGTCGCGTATTCCATTACTAGTCATGGACAGACTCAATAAGACCGAGTCTGCTACTTTCTAGTTTTTGGTGTGTTCCTTGCTTCCATAGGATCTTACTTTTCAGAATATATTTATATTTAGTGTGAAAAGAACACTAAAGTGGCGTAGGATAATATAATTTGGTAATTTTGTTTTCAGTTGAAGAAAATATACTTATGCATATTACAAATTTTATAATCAATCAATTTTTGACTCACATTCGGTGTGTTTCAAAAACGTAGTGTTAAAGAATAAAGCAATTTTATCCAACAATTATATAGTTTTGAGCATCCATTTTAAAACTAAAGCCCAGTACACATGGACTTTTATTTTACTCCATACGCACTGATTTTAGTTCTGCACTTGGTGGAGACAAAGTGCAAAATTCAGATTGCATATCTGCAAATTTTAGTCATGTGCAAATCTGGTCATGTGTACGCTAAATCGAAATATTCATGTGAGTATTTTGTAATTAGGTCATATTAACTTTGATTTTATGATGTTTCGACATGGATTTCTTTGTAAGTTTATAGCAACTGACCTGTCTTTATGTCCGAAGTTAAAATAGTTGGCATACTTGATTAGAGCTTATTTTGATTAAGGGTTTAAGTTTGCTAACGTTTGTATTTACCCTTTATACTTACCATGGACAGTCTGGCATTGTTTCAATGTTTCTTTTATTTCTGATTGATTTAAGCTCCCTTTTGATTACATTTCATGAACATTTACAACTTTGGCTTCTTTTTATGAGAATAACCATACAATGATGCAAACTTTCCATCACAAAAAGGATACAAGTTTTGTGGATATTATTATGAAAAGTGATTTTTACGTCAGAACTTTGATTAAACAATTTTTTGCATCCTCAAAATTGAGTATCCGTGTTTGGCATTTGGATGGGGCGAGCTAGGGCGGTGATATGATGTGTAAAACACTTGCCATGCTATAAATTCAATATATAAGAGTATGACTCTATTGAGCACATTATTGCATTGTGGAATGAATTGTACTCACGAATTCGCTTCTTTACTGTAGATATAAGAAAGTTCATACAAGATTACAAATGTTTTTAGACTGAATTGTCTGTAAATGTATAACTCTGCACCATAAAATGCCCGATTGTCATTATAAAGCTTTTATTTTTCTTACTTCATTTGTTCTAAATCCCAAAACATTTTGGACTTGCATATCAGTAAGTGAACGTTGACTACATTGTTTTGTCAAATTTTCTATGCGAAAACAAAGCCATATTTTAGAAAACCTAATGAAGGGTGTGTTTTAGAATTACAATTTTGATCGTTTTTTGCATGAATACTCTGGGTCGTTTTTTGAGATTTTTGATCATGTGTACGCTGAGCAAAAATACTTTTGCGCACGGTAAGCAAAATTTACATATTAGCAAACTTACTCACATTATGCAAATGTGTCCATTTGTACGGGGCTTAAGATCAGTGTTTTCATTTACGGCAGAATTCTATTACAATAATCAGCTGATCAAGTAAAATGTCCGACTTACGCTCCTGTGTAGACTGACAACAAACGAAACATTGTTTTGTGTATACTTATGCTTTTCATGCCTTTTTTGCAAAGGCTATAAATCTTATGTCTCTAAAATCCCAATTTTCTCTTGGCTTAATTAAGCATAAGATAAAGGGATACGTTGGATTTTGGAGATATGGGATTTATATGAAATGAAAAAAGGCTTTGGAAAAAAATATGAAGAAAGACAAATCAATAGTTCAGACTGCAGCCAGTCTAGCTCCTGTCCGACGACTCACGATTTTTTTAACACTATACCACATAGGCTAAATGAAGTGTTTATGTCACGTAACTGAAGCTTCCAAGTCGTTTTATATGGGGTGCCGGTTTACTTTTTAATCCCTATTTATGGATATCCTAAATTCATTTTAGGATATCAATTATTCATTTATGGATATCCTTAAATGGATATAGCATATTCTAAAATAATTAAGGATATCCGTTATTATTTTAGGATATGAAATATTCATTTTAGGATACCAATAAATCAATTTTTGAATATCTTTGATTTAATTTTGATTAGCCTTAAATGCAGTTTTGATAGCTTACAATACATTCTTGATATCCGATTTAAGGATATCCTAAAATCAGCCTATTTTAGGATTTCCTAAAATTCAATTTAGGTATCCAAAAATAATGTTGATGTGCTTTGAGCATATCCTAAAATACAGTTCTTGGATATCAAATAATTAACTGATTTTTGGATATCCATAATTTATTTTAAGGTATCGTAAAATTCATTTTTGGATATGCTGAATATATTTAGAATATCCCTAAAGAAATAGCATGTCCTAAAATGAAGTTAGGATATCCATAATTAGGAGATAGATAGTAAAATGGCACCTGATACATTTTGTATAATGGTATCATACAATTTATTGTAACTCAAAACAGTCCAGTCACTTGTATAGTTGTAGCTTTGCAGAGTATTGGAATGGTTTTCCAAATATTTGGCAATAATTTCGTTATTTTGTGGCGCGATAAGAAAAAGCCATTCGATTTTGACAGCAGAAATAGACATTATTCAGCAGAAGACAATGACCTTACTGGGTATATGTTCTATGCTACGGAAAACTGATACCAATGCGTTTAGATGTCACTCAGTCAGGGGACTACAGTGTCCAATCTGGGTGTCAGTCGCCAAGTATATGATAATAAAGTTTCCGTTTGCATCCTCTTATCCCAGCGTATAATTCCAGTCCTGTCTAGAGAAAATTGTGTTACAAGAAGGCAAGTGTTACATGTATCTGTTGTTTCCAGAATATTACCCTATGGACTTTCGTTGTAGATGTATTTCAATGTTTTACTTTCTATATTTACAATAGTTACTTAAATCTCAGTGCTTATAGCTATTTTGTTATAATGGTTGGTGTCTATTTTAAGAGCAGACAACGTTGAATATTCACTGTTTAGGCAGTACGTGGACCAAAAGCATATTTTATGAATCCTTTCGGGGCGACAATATTTGTCGAATGCAATGTCTTAATGAAAAACACATTGCTAATTAACACGCTAGCTCTCAATTAGATATTATCTCCGTTTCTGTAAATTATTCCAGCTACATTTGCTTTTAGAATGTTTATACATGGAACATACACACAGACACACGAGCACGCACACACACACGAGCACACACACACACACACACACACTTTGAAAAACAATAATTGGCTAGAGTACAAAACTAAGTGTTGAAAATGGGTTGGTATTAAAACGTAATACTAAGTGCCGGAGCTGTTCATTTACGTTGCAAGTGTAAATGCGTGCAGCAATATAAATATCAACTCAAGAAATATAAATATGAAATACAGACAACTTAACCAAATGTGTCTTACCTGATGACATCACGTAATGACCAATCGCAGTAAACAGGAGTGCTAGGAGCTTCAAGTTCATGATTTTTTATTTCGTCTCTTCGTCTTGACACTTTTCTGCCTAAAGAAGTAAAACGGAGTGTTTTCTGTGCACTTCTGAAGCATGCTATATACCTTCTGGGCCCTTTGTCATACACAATTGTATAGGAAAATGAAAATATATTTTCACATATTTTCATATATTTTAATATATTTTACCAAATATCGTTAGACAGTGATTTAGCATAACAATTTGGCTGAGACATGTAATTACCCTCTGCCAGGTTATCATTATACTTTTATCGAACCTGAACTCAAGTAACGCCCCTTCTTCCACGTGCTAGGAATAATAAGTCTTCCTGGTGCATTTGATCAGTGCTCTCATCTAGAAGTAAAAAATTGTTTTTAGCGGAGCGTCTGTTTAGGTCATCTTTATAATTGGTTTTGTTTGTTTTCAATATAAATAAATAAATGAAAGCGGTCAAAGTACCCAAATCATAAGTCCGAACTCGTAAGTCCCTGAAACATTGACAATTCCGGAATATTTAGGATACAGAGATATGGACCCGAAATGATAATAAATAATACTGTCTGTAAATTTAACTGGCGGCCTGGTCCCAATAGTTCAAAGCATGGTTAGCTCAACAAAGTCGTTAATCAAGGATACTTTGGTTTAAACATATTTTATTCCTTTATAAATTTTTACACACATACATATATATAGCACACAATACAATCTTGGGATTAGAACGAAACCTGAGTCGGAGCATGTAGATTTATCAGATTCTACACTCGATATACACAGCAGTAATTAGCTATTCACATGGCTTAACTAGCTCATGTGTGATAGAAAAGGCTGCTTGGTATATCGTTTTTTTACCATAATGATTAATATTCCGATGCCTCAATGAAAAAACCCTTGTTTAGATTTAGACAGGGTATTTGTTCCACCTTATTGATAAATAGTGTGCAGACCGACCAGTCACCTGGGAACGATTTAATAGTGTTTTAACTTTTACCATTCAAGCCAATGAGAGGCGATACTTTTGCTAATACTCTAAATGATTTGGCGCCTAAATGAAAACGAGACTTCACAGCCCTTCTCTTCAATGCTACTTGTTTGTTTCTGAGCTATATTTTACTTTTTAACGTGTAGTAACGTTCCGTCAATTATATGCAACTTTGACGACAGGGTAACATTGACATTTGACACGTAAGATTGGAAACATGTGCATAAAAGCAGAGATATGATGAAAACAATGATAGTGATATGCGGGTTATGAAGAACGAATCAGTAAACAAGAGGGCCATGGCGGCCCTGAATCGCTCACCTGAGCATTAATCAGTTCACTGGCTCTGGTGAAGATTTATAAGAGTTTTTACCATACATAGGAATGGCGGCCACCTTGGTCATGTGATCAAGATCATTTGAAGATCTTTCGATCCTTTGACCCATGTGCGGGCTCCATATGAAATTTGAGTATAGTCTGCCCAGTGGTTTCAGAGATGTTTGAAAATGTTTATGGATGAGGCAGCTAACACCAATACTGTAAGGCTCAGGTGAGCTGAAGATGGCAGAGTCACTTCTCCGAAAATGTCCCGTTCATGTTGAGTTCCTTTGATGGATTTGAACTAGACTGAACTATGCAAACTGTGACAGACGATAGAATGGTAGCATCATTATCTCACTATGGTGAAACTAATGTATTCCAAGGAGTTTGTGGCTGGCATCATTGCAATGTTAGTTCTGATTCTTGCAGCATAACTTAATTTAGATTTGACCTAGTGAACTAGCTTTTGACCCGACATGACCCAGTTTCAAACTTGACCTAGATTTTATGGAGATACACATTCTAAGTTTCATGAAGACTTAATCAAAACTGTGCCCTCTAGGGTGTGCAAAAAGTTTTTCTAAGATTTGACCTAGTGACCTAGTTTTTGACCTGACATGACCCAGTTTCAAACTTGGCATGGATATTGTGAGGATAAACATTCTGACAAAGGTTCATGAAGATTGGATCAAAACTGTGCCCTCTAGAGTGTACACAAGGTTTTTCTAAGATTTGACCTTGTTAGCTAGTTTTTGACCCGACATGATCTACTTTCAAACTTGGCCTAAATATTGTGACGATGAACATTATGACAAACTTTCAAAAAGATTGGATCAAAACTGTGTCCTCTAGAGCGTACACAAGGTTTTTCTAAGATCTGACTAGTTTTTGACCCGACATGACCCAATTTCAAACTTGGCCTAGATATTGTGAGGATAAACATTCTGACAAAATTTCATTAGGTTTGGATCGAAACTGTGACCTCTAGAGCGTACACAAGGTTTTCCTAATATTTGACCTAGTTTTTGACCCGACATAACCCAGTTTCAAACCTGGCCTGTATATTGTAAGAATAAACATTCTGACAAAGTTTCATTGAGATTGGACCGAAACTGTGCCCTCTGGAGCGTATACAAGGTCGTTCTTATATTTGATCTAGTGACCTAGTTTTTGACCCGACACAACCCAGTTTCAAACTTTACCTAGATTTCATAAAGATAAACATTCTGACAGAGTTTCATGAAGATTGGATCAAAACTGTGCTCTCTAGGGTGTACACAATGTTTTTTAAGATTTGACCTAGTGACCTAGTTTTTGACACGACGTGACTCAGTTTCATAGGGGGCTTAGATATATGAACAATAAACATTTTGACATAGCTTCATGAAGATTGGATCAAAACTATGCCTTCTAGTGTGTACACAAGGTTTTTCTAAGATTTGACCTAGTGACCTAGTTTTTGACCCGACACGACCCAGTTTCAAACTTGTCCTACATATTATGAAGATAAACATTCTGACAAAGTTTCATGAACTTTGGATCAAAACTGTGCCTTCTAGAGCGTACACAATGTTTTCTAAGATTTGACCTAGTGACCTAGTTTTTGACCCGACATGACCCAGTTTCAAACTTGGCCTAGAGTTTATGAAGATTAACATTCTGACAAAGTTTCACGAACTTTGGATCAAAACTGTGTCCTCTAGAGCGTACACAAAGTTTTTCTATGATTTGTCCTAGTGACCTAGTTTTTTTTTGACCCGACATGACCCAGTTTCAAACTTTTCCTAGATATTATAAGGATAAACATTCTGACAAAGTTTCATGAACTTTGGATGAAAACTGTGCCTTCTAGAGCGTACAAAAGGTTTTTCTAAGATTTGACCTAGTGACCTAGTTTTTGACCCAACATAACCCAGTTTCGAACTTGGCCTAGATTTTATAGAGATCAACATCCTGACAAAGTTTCAGAAAGATTGGATCAAAACTGTGCCCGCTAGAGTGTACACAAGTAAAAGTTGAAGGACGGCCGTCAGGACGTCCGTCCACACGTACGACGGACGACGGACATCACGGTATCCCAAAAGCGTACCCTGAGCACGAAGTGCTCAGGTGAGCTAAAAACAGGACAATTGAAAGGACTTGGCATTACCGATATTCATATGAGCAGCGGCTATATAACAGTGAAGAAAGGGAACCGGATATTCCTATTTAGATAGGAAACATTTAGACATACAATTTACACGGACACTACGATAAGACATTTGATAAACCAATTATTTCGGTGTGGTCTCTTTATATCACTGATATTTACATGTACTATGTGTAAATTAAACCAGTAAACAATATTATTGCATTCGCCGCGCCGTACCTTCTAAAGAACTTCGAATGCTAACTTCAACAGTATGTATATACAGTTACGTTGGACACCATAAAATTGACGCAAAACAATTGGAAGGAAAATGGTTATTCTCACAGTGACTGTTAGACGTACTCTAAAGCTACTACAGTGTTGCATTTTTTGAAACAAAGGAAGAACAGAACATTTTATAAGTGTAATGTTTTCAGCGTAAAATTATAAAATTTATTTCACCCATGGTATCTTTACTCGCAACTACATTTACCTCACTCTTGAAAATACTGACTTTGGTATTCGTTCGGTGAAACAAAATTCTTTTTTACACATAAATATAAAATATTTCACGACGCTTGTTTTTATGGAATTGTCTGATCAGCTCTCATATTAGGTAAGCAAAAGCTGCCTTTAGTGAAATATTAGAATATAAACCATTGTCACAGTTTCATAACAGTGCCTTTCTAGTTAACTGGAAACAATGACTTACAGTATCTTTGTCATCGAACGAAAACGATTTTTTATGCAAAACTAGCAATTTCGTATTTTAGAATACATTTTATGACACAGCCTCCCGACACTATTGTCAAAAAAGTAGAAACGTGCCGTCCACGAAATAATTACAGTCTCAAAATATTACCGTGTCATTTAGAAACATATAATTTCTTTTCTTGGCGCCGCAGTAACTTATTCGTCAGCATAATTCGAAAAAATGACTGAAAAGATGATTTGTCATAAAATGTAAATGGCATGGATGTGCAAATAAAAGTAAATACTTTGTAAATAATAAAAGAGATCAGAAAATGAAAAAATGTTATATATTCGATAAAGGTTCTGGGCCTAAATACTTAAACTACAACTGTCGCCAAACGATAGCGGTCGGGTAGTATGTTATGGTATGTTTCCTGGTCTGTGCGTCCGTCCGTTGACAATCTGACTTTCTTAATCGCTAAGTCTTAAATGGAGTAATCTGCATCGATCTGTTGAACATCACATTTTGGTTGTCAATGTGCAAAATTATTATTTGATAGAGTTAAGTTCCGAATTGTGCTATAGGGGCAACTCATTCACATGTAAGATTTCATGTTATGAGGTAACAGTGGCTTTCTTCAGTTTAATACAAACAACATTTAGTCTCCTGGAGCTACTTCTCCACACCTTGGACGATATACCTGTACCCATTTATTACAAGCGTTGTCTCTACACGTACAATCATGATTGAAGTAAGAAAAGCTATGTTATGATGATGATTCTACTGTACGAGCTTGGGCGCAATATGAATGTATTAAATCTTCAAACATTCGCATAAATTCAGAGTTGAACTGGAACTTATATCTAAGCAGAAGACGAAACCAATTCTATGGGTTTGTGCCTGAAGCATTGTACTAGTATAGGGTCTTGAACTGTTCTGTACAGCTCGGCGTTGAAATGGGTAATTTTTGCGATCGCCAATGCTCGTAGCTATAAGAACGTTTTATTCTGATCATATTTACTTCTCATGAAAGTTGCAAGCGACTGTCCTGCATTAAAAGAAAATGTTAAGTTCGATCATACTGATAATGACAGTGTACACATGCAGTGAGAAACTTTCTACATTTAACCCTCTAGTGCCCGGTGTATCATATCTGCTACATGACTCTGTTTTGGTGCCGTGACCAGGATATTGACTTGTATGTTACGTTATACTGCTAGAAAATCAGTTAAGATATCAGGAAATAAGATTAAATCATTCCAGTTGTAATGATATGTTTAAAGTACGTTTATCAGGCGCCAAAAGTCGCCAAAGATCGAAAACACAAAATGTATCATATATGATACATTGGGCATTAAAATAAAAAATTGTGATATTGATTTTACTTTTTCAGATATCCCTGATACATATATGCCAATAGATTGTTTTTCATACACCCTTTTTTCATCCAAAAAGGTGCCCCGTAATTATTGTTAACATTTTAGTTATTCACCCTGAAAAAAGCTACTTTTAAAAAATTAATGCCCAATGTAGCATATATGCTACATGTATGTCTCAGCAACCTTGGACCTCAACACAATTTCAGACCCTGTTTTCAATTTGACTTCCCAAAGCTAGTGGCTGGATGGAATATAAATGTTTTCTTACAGTGCATTCTATATTTGGGCACTAGAGGGTTAAATCAATAAATCAAATAACTGAAAAACAAAAATTAAATCTATCAAAATAATTAAAAAGACAAAAAAAAAAATAAAAAAGAACATTACTCTATAAGTTTGCAGTGGCGGAGAATCGCACAGTCGTTAGGGCTGGTACTCTAAAAGAGTTTGATTCTATGCAAATAATGTTAAACAGGTAAAACATACATAAAAGATACTCAGGAAATGCCACAGTCACAAAAACAATTAACCCAAGACGCCGACATAAGAAGAAGGCAAAAACGCAAACAACAAGACAGAACAGCACATGTTCGACAACAGACACACCCAGTCCAGCACACACGAGCAGTTCATAGACACAGCGAACACTACACACCCATTCAATATATAAAACATGTTCTAGATATATTGTATCTAATTTTCTTTCTAAAACACAAAACAAAACAGGATGCAAAGTGGATAGCTAAACAGGTGACCACAATGCTAGACATACAGCAAATATAATCCGCATTATAATCAAACCACGAAATTAATAAGGAAGCAAAGTGGACAGCTGTACAGGTGACCACAATGTAAGAAAACCATAAAAAACTCCGCATATGAGGTATATTCCATTCAAGTTGTTTCCTAGTATACAAAGTGGGTCTCACTAAACTGACGCGAACGGCCTGGAAAAAGTTATATTTCACCGTAGATGGTTGATGTTCTTGAAATAGCTGAAATATGCGTTTGAAGCTATTATTAATGCAAGATCTCATAGTTTTTGGACCTATGTTGGATATGTTATTTTTCTGACACAAAAAAAAATTCAGCTGTTTTTATGTAGCTGCACATTCGATAACCCATGGCATTATGATGCCCACCATGTGTGTGTGTAGGGGCGGGGACATATTGTGTTTGTGTGGATCATGTCGGCGTCGGAGTAGCTTCTTGTCTGCACATTATCTCCTGTAGGGATGGATGGATTTTAACCAAACTTGCACAGATACATCATTGGGTGTGGAAACGACTGGTTTGATTTTGGTGACCTTAACCTTATTTTCAAGGTCATTCAAGGTCAAAGAATGTTGAAAAAATGCCTTATCAACACCATATCTCCTTAATAGATAAAGGGATTTTTACCAAACTGTCATAGATATATTACTGGGAGAAGGAAAAGAACTGATCAGATTTTGGTGACCATGACCCTATTTTCATTGTAATAGGGGATGGAAGAGCATTAAAAATGCCTTCTCTGCACTCAATCTCCTGAATGGATGGATGCATTTTAAAAAAAACTATTTCAGATATATTACTGGGAGATGGAAAAGAACTGATTAGATTTTGGTCCCATTGACCCTATTTGTGAAGGTATAGGAGGTCAAAGAGTGTTGAAACATGCTTTGTCTGCAATCTATCTCCTGAATGGCTTTATGGATCTAAACCGAACTTGCACAGCTATCTCATCGGGAGATTGAGAAGAACTCGTTTGATTTTGGTAACCTTGACCCTATTTCCAAGGTCACAAGATGTCAATTAGTGTTGAAAAATGCCTTTTCTGCACCATATCTTCTGAAAGGATGATGGATTTTAATCAAAATTGCACAAATATATCACTGGGAGATGGACAAGAAATGAATCGATTGTTGTGACCTTGAACAGTTCTTCAAGGTCAATGGAGGTCAGATAATTTTGAAAAATGGCTTGTCAGCACCATATGTCATGAATGTATGATGGGTTTTAATCAAACTTGCACAGACTTATTACCTGGAGATGGAAAAGGACCGATAAGATTTTGGTGACCTTGACCTCATTTTTAAAGTCACAGGGCTCGAAGAATATGGAAAATGGCTTGTCAGCACCATATCTCCTTAATGGATAGATGGATTTAAACCAAAATCATACAAATATATCACTTGGTAATGGCAAAGAACCGCTTAGATTTTTGTGACCTTGACCTTATTTTCAATGTCACAGAAGGTCACAGAATTATGAAAAATGGCCTGTCTGCACAATTTCTCCTGAAGGGATTGATGGATCATGACCAAACATAGATAAGTATATAATCGGGAGGTGGAAAAGAACTGATTTAATATTGCTGGGCTTGATCCTATTTTCAAGGTCACAGAGGTCTTTACTTGGCAACATTTAGGGAATGTAATACTGCTGGGAAAGCGCAGGTGGGGGACAGCTGTTTCTGTCAAAAACATTGTTAGTTTGAATTATCAAGCTGCTTAAATTTTGACAAAGTGTTTCAGTAAAATCGAACGTTATCATGGAAACATGCGAACTAATGCTTTACAGGCAAAAGTTCTCAATCTTGTAAAGTAAATATTAATAGGACCAGCCCTATTTATACGGCGCCAGCATTTAAGAAAGCAAATCAACTAATTCAGGGCAATTTACCTTAGGCACCTAACATATACAAAAGTTACTGTTGCAAGAATTGAAGAGAGTAAACAGCGTTCAAGGGGTGGAGCAAACAAATATATGTTTACTATAATTGCACTTTTCACCTAAAATAAGCCTAAATTTCGAGGAAGATTCGAGTGTGTCTATTTCGGTTTAGTGTAAATAAGGGCAAGCTCCAAATTACGGTCATCACGATATTGTAAGTGATACGGGTAGTAGTGAGATTTGCATATTGAACAAAGTACAACTCAATGAAACAAAAATATACACAATTAACTTTCTCGATAGAGTATAAGAGAATGTGTTGAGCTGGAGATATATATTACAGCTGGCGCTAAAATTCTTGTGTCCGCAATTACTGCAAAACCACATAAAGTAAAAAGATATGTAATGATTAGGAATTCAAAGAATCAGATCCCATATCCTGCCAACAACACCAAAAAGGAAAACGTTTACACTAAAATTGAAGTAATTAACAAGAGACACGCTCGGCGTACCGAAAGAGAACAGCTCTTTTCAAGCTTGCTTAGGTTGAATAGGCTCAGGTGAGATACACTATCAAAGGTTTTTGGTTAAGGTGAGTTATCTATATTGCACAACCCGCAGTTTTGCACTATAATCACTGTGTGAGTCCGTCCGTCCGTCCGTTATCAGTTAGCGAAAACGCTTATAACTCTTGAACCGCATTCTATATTTTGATTAAATTTTGCATACTTATACATGTCAACATTATCTAACGACTTCCATGACTAACCGTCTTTTTTGATGGACGAACCAGCAGGTTTGCACTATAATCACTGTGTGAGTCCCTCCGTCCGTTATCAGTCAGCGAAAACGCTTATAACTCTTGAACCGCATTCTATATTTTGATAAAATTTTGCATACTTATACATGTCAACATTATCTAACGACTCGCATTCATAACCGCCTTTTTTGATGGACGAATCCGCAAGTTTGCACTATAATCACTGTGTGAGTCCGTCCGTCCGTTATCAGTTAGCGAAAATGCTTATAACTCTTGAACCGCATGCTATATTTTGATAAAATTTTGCATACTTATACATTTCATCATTATCTAACGACTCGCATGCATATCCGTTCTTGTTTGATGGACGAGGCTCTGTGTGAGTCCGTCCGTTCGTCCGTCCGTTATCAGTTAGCGAAAACGCTTATAACTCTTGAATCGCATTCTATATTTTGATAAAATTTTGCATTTAAACATGTCAACATTATCTAACGACTCGCATGCATAACCGTCTTTTGATAAAATTTTGCATACTTATACATGTCAACATTATCTAACGACTTTGATGGACGAACCCGTAGGTTTGCACTATAATCACTGTGAGTCCGTCCGTCCGTTACCAGTTAGCGAAAACGCTTATAACTCTTGAACCGCGTTCTATATTTTGATTAAATTTTGCATACTTATACATGTCAACATTATCTAACGACTCGCATGCATATCCGTCTTTTTTGATGGACGAGGCTCTGTGTGAGTACGTCCGTTCGTCCGTCCGTTATCAGTTAGCGAAAACGCTTATAACTCTTGAATCGCATTCTATATTTTGATAAAATTTTGCATTTATACATGTCAACATTATCTAACGAGTCGCATGCATAACCGTCTTTTTTGATGGACGAGGCTTTGCTGAGCACAAATTGAAAATTTACGGCCAAGTAGTAAAAATGCTCATAACTCTTGAACCCCGTGGTATACTTGGTTCTAATTTTGTATACTTAATATGTATTTTAACATTGTCCAGCCACCGGCATGCAAAACGGTGACGAGGCTTCACCGAGCATCATTTTGGCCGGTTGAGCTATTTTGTCCGCCTGTCCGTTATCAGTTAGCGTAAACGCTTATAAATCTTGAACCGCATGGGATATTTTGATAAAATTTTGCATACTTATACATGTCAACATTGTCTAACGACTCGCATGCATAATAACCTTATTTGATGGACGAGGCTTTGCTGAGCACGCACAAGTTGAAAATTTACGGCTAACTACTGAGAATGCTCATAGCTCTTGAACACCGTGGTAAATATGGTTCAAATTTTTATGCTTATATATTTTAACATAGTCCAGCCACCGGCATGCAAAACAGTGACGAGGCTTGACCGAGCATCAATTTGGCCGGTCAAGCTCTTTTATTAAAAATGCTCATAACTTTTGGACCGCTTGGTATATTTGCTTCAAATTTCGTATATTTATGTAATTTAACATTGCCAAGCCAGTGGTATACAAAACTTCTTACTGCACAACCCGCAGGTTTGCACAATAATCACTGTGTGAGTCCGTCCGTCGGTCCGTCAGTTATCAGTTAGCAGAAACGCTAAGCCTTATAACTCTTGAACCGCATTCTATATTTTGATAAAATTTTGCATACTTATACATGTCAACATTATCTAACGACTCGCATGCAAAACCGTCTTTTTTGATGGACGAGGCTTTCCTGAGCACAAATTGAAAATTTACGGTCAAGTAGTGAAAATGCTCATAACTCTTGAACCCCGTGGTATATATGGTTCAAAGTTTGTATACTTATGTATTTTTACATTGTCCAGCCATCTGCATGCAAAACGGTGACGAAAGTCTAAACAGTATTGCACGACCCACAGGTGTGCACTTTAATCGCTGTGCAAGTCCATCAGTCTGTTTGTCCTTCCGCTGTAGTCAGTGAGTGAAATTGCTCATGGGCCGGGTAGCGCAATCGGTAGGGCACCTGACTCGTAAGTCAGAGGTCCTGGGTTCGAATCCCGGTCTGGCCACATACTTTCGTTTCACCTTCCGCTGATTCAAGAAGGGCAGTTGTCAGTTACTGGCGAAAGTATGTGCACTTAGTACTGATTAACCGCTTAGGAGGTCTAAGCCTGCCCAGGAATAGTGTGGTTAGGTTAACTGACCGTCCCGACATGACCTTAGTTGTTTACCGTGGACGTTAAGCATCGAATCAACCATCAACGAAATTGCTCATAACTCTTAACCACATGGTGTAGTTTGATAAAAATATGCATCATTTTACAAGAAATGACCAATTTCGTTCCCATACGTTCCTTCTGGCACCAGAAACTGATTATTATCTCCACGGGTTGTGCACATTACCATCAGTTGATTCTGACCAGTGTTCGCGCAGCGCAAAAGCCGGAACGGGCAAACTCATCTGGCATATTAAACAAAAAGTAGTTTCTAAAATAACCTATTTAACACTAATGCGTTGCACATTCAAATGACGGAAAACTTCTTCTAGAAATATACTATTGTAATGAAACGTAATGAGAGATTTAACTGGTAATAGAAAAGGCTATCCCTAGCTTGTTTTCCACTTTTCCTATATAGGAAACAGCACACCAGTTAACATCAGTTTAGCCTTCCTTTCAGTTTCATAATTAATTAATGTGTATATGTAATCAGTAGGTGAGCTTGTTTTAAACGCTTTAAAATGCTTACAAAAATGATTAAGTAAATTCTCTGAGATACAGTATAACTGCAGACAATTTTTGATTAGAAGACGCACATCGTCCGTGATTAATTGACCTATGTCTGATGATTGTAAACAAATTACCTACAACAGTTATACGAATAAAAATGCATGCCTTGTAAAATCTTGCACGCCTCGCCTTCTATCTTTTGAATGTGTTCTCTGCTCTTCAGGAACTCTTACAGGTTTTTATTGTAGAAATACAGTATATTCTATTAATTTACTTAAAGAAGCAATGAATAACATTACTGAAAAGCACCGAAAATGCCATTTTATCAATGCGTTACCAACTCACATGCCACATAATGTCAACAACATTAGATTTTATTAATGCAACACAGCACAAAAATACAGCTCTTTGATTGCAATTTGTTAATCTATTCACATTTTATGACAAATGTTTGACTGGATTGTGCTAATATTGGATTCGAATATAGTAACAGCATAAAAACAGTAGCATCAATCACTGCAAATTCTGCTTTAGGATATGAATAGGTTACCGGCCTTTTAAACAGAATTTCAGGCGGATCGTGCCTGGAAGGGTGGTTATTTAAGATTGTGTGTCGGTCGAAAAGATCTCCGAGTCCAGCGGCAATTGATCACAAACTACTAGCGTAGCAGGCCAGCGCTTAATCCATTGAGCTACAGAGGCATTTATAGTTTAGGCCTCAAAGCAGACCATACTTGTATTTGGAGGTGCATCACGGATAATTGAGTTATATGGTTGACCGGGAACACCTTCTTTTTTCCTCAGTTTTACAAACTAAACACAAGTAAACTGTTTGCTTCCCAAGATGACAAAAAGTTTTTTAAAAGATGTCTTATTAAAAAGTTGGCGCTCACTAATTCGAGAAAGAAGAGGATAGACCAGTCATGTTGCTTCCTTTGAAAGTACCTAGTTTCAGTCCCTGTTTGAGCTGCATGCGTTTAACAGGTTATTACTCTAGTATTCTTACAACTGATCGTTCTGTTGAAATTATACTGTAAGTTTTTTTTACTCGTTTTTTATTATTTGTTTTGTCATTACCTTGTAACATCTCTTCAACTACCGGTTTAATACGCTGCTCCCCCCCTCACCCTCCTCCCAATTGATTTAACTGACCATTCCAAGGTGGTGCTTCTGTTGTTGGTGAGGTTTATCACCATTATTTTCGCTGTATCGGGTTTCTATACGGTTTTGTCTTTCTGTACATTATTCAGATTAGCCTCGCTGCATCGGCCGTGATAGAGTTGATTTCTTTCTTATACTTGTCTTTCTTAGCTTTAAGTGTTTTTTTTTTATTACTATTATTAGCTTTCCTTTTCCCATTTAGTGTTAAGAGCAGTGTGCGCTAAATTACTGTGTCGGTTACTGATTATTGCCCTTTATCTACTTTGCATTTCACATTTCTGACAAACCCGAAATAGATAATTGCTTCTGATTAGGTTGACTGGTCGGTTGTTTTGGGTTTTTTTGGTTTAACAACCCTTTGATACAGCATTTCAGTCTATATGGAGCCGTCTACCAGAAAGAGAGAGACAGAGAGAGAGAACCAAGTAGTCGAGAGAAAAAACAAATCCAGACAACTCCGACCCGCACCTGCTGCAAGCACAGTGGGCCCTTGCCCTACTATAAAACGTCCCGGCACTGAAAGTTTCTCAGCTTCTTTATTTGGCGCCAGTTTCACTATTTCGGATTTGTCAATGTCTCTACGGTGTATGTGTTCGGACCAAGAATTTTTGTAATTATAACGCGCTTGGAGAAAGTTGGGAATACTGGTTTACATCTGTTCGTTATTTGACCACTTTAACTTCTATAAACTATAAATTACATGAACTGTAGGAAGTTAGTCCGTCAATAATTTGACATACTTCTTAAAAAAAGATAACTTTGCCTATTAACGTTTCCAAGATACAGTAGGTTGACAAAGTATGCGCCACAAAGTGACGGCGCTGTTTAAAGAAATGCATTTCCATTATTTTTAAAAAGAAAACTGTCCCAAACTTTTTAAAGGCAATGTAATGAAACTTGCAGGGATAAGAATCGAAATGAAAACAGCAATATAAAATGAAATATTAAGATAATTCAATGTTTTGTATAGAAGCTTAACGTAATTGAAATGACTGTAAAAACAATAAAATCTTAATCTCCATTGACGTTGGTCTTAACGTCATAGAAAAATAGAAGTTTTTGTTTCATGCTCTGTTAGCTTCCCTACTCAGCTCTGATTTATCGGACAGTAAAAGCTCCAGCCAACTAGAGTTGAAACATATACTAGCCTGTTGCAAAGTTATCTCAGGTCAAGCTGGGAGGGCCAGCTTTCGTTGACTCAAAGATATAGGAATATAGTCCGGTGGTTTATGAGTGAAACTTTGGATTTGTGGGCACTTTCGCGGCATGACGGGCAACCGGGCTCATTGAAGTCAGTAAACATACCTAAAACCATTTTGCCCGGTTGCCAGCTCAACAGACATCATATAAGGTCAAAATGAGGTCAAAGGTCATTTAGTGCATTTTTATATACCAGTTTGTGAGTGAATTATTCAATTTATGGGCACTTTCGCGGAATAAGAGGCAACTATGTCGAATGAAGCAAGTAAACACACCATAAAAGCTTTTGCCATTTTGCCGACGTCGTATTTAATCGTAACTAGGTCAAAGGTCAGTAAGTACACTTTTATATAGTGGTTTATTATACCATTAATTCTAAAACAGTCTTTTAAGTTACCAATAGCCCATAAGCCTGCCACCACCCATCTGAAGGAGAGACTTTCTGCACTGTTTGTTTTTCCAAAAGTATATTAAAACATTACAAGATACAATTCTCTGCTGTCTGACTGTCAGTGCGTTTGACAGTCATCGCCAATTTAAATACGTTACCATATAAATCTGCTGAATTCGTCTGTTCCTATACTTCTCAATCAAATAAATATTAAAACGGATTTAAATCGTGCTGTTTAAAAATTTGCGTTGCTTTTCTGTTCAGTTATAATAGTTATCTCTTGTAGAGCATAACTGTAACCTACGTTACCGAGTTTTTCCCAGCATAATGGACAAACTATTATATTTTGGATAAAGTTACCATTTTACTGAAACCAACAAATATTTACCGTCCTTTTACATTAATGCAAGTAAAACCAAAAATTATGGGTGTATCATACCATGCAGAACTTTGCAGCGTTACATACGTTACCGGGTGTATGTTATCAGAAATCATAAACCAGAAACATGGAGAAACGGCAATTGTTTTGTCCCAGGCATCTATATGATATTGCATAGCAGACCATTGTTCAAGCTCTATTTACCGAAAATCTTCATTCAGAATATTGCCTCATTTCATCTGTTAAGGATAACGGTAGGTCATTGTAGTACCGGCTCATTAGATGCTGTCTATAACATCAATGTGAAGTATTTAAGTCAAGCAGCTGGCACTACAAAATTGAAAGTAACAATTTATTGACAGAATTTGAACTTGTACTACAGTGTTGATAGAGCAAATTCAGCTGAAGCACCGATATAATTGCCTTTGTATTAGTGGTTTTCATGTAGTCGAATAAGATAAAGATGCAGACAGAATAAAATAAGGAATCACCGAACGGCGAGCAATGACTCTCAAGAGGCTCTGTAGTGACCCGAAGTTCTAAAACCATGTCAATGCATCTTCTTTACATGCCCTGTGGTGGTACAACAGTCTTTTATAGATGTCTGGAAATAGACTGATCTGGATTCTGCCCGTGTCGATATAAAAGAATGAACTGCCTTAAAGTTACAATATCTCCAGAGGCATTTCGTGCATTCAGCAGGTGCTATAATCGATGCTCAGGTTTTGCAGTGGCATAGATAGGTACCATGGTGTCTGTTGATGTCTTTCAATAGCTTGACCCGACACTACAGTGTTTACAGGCGTCTTCTAGTAGATTAAGATGCTACCCTTTTATCTATAGACCTCTTTGTAAAGCCTTATCTGCAGTGTTAATCACGTTACGCAGTATGCATGAGCAAACATGGAAATTAGCATTATTGAGTATGAGTTTGTGTCTGCCACTACAGTGGTATTTTAGCATACTGACATTGAGGACATTTGGTGGCCAGAACTGGTATAGTACTCACACAACATGACTTGTAGAAGAAAGAAATGGTAAAACATAGATGTCTTGTAATTTTTTTAGCCGACACAGCAGTGGGAAACGTGACCTTGTAGTAGGTTAACCTCGGATAACAATCGCCTTTGCTGTTTTCTCAAAATGCTTTCACTATCCCAACCTATTCAGATGAGCTGAGATACCGGAACAGGTTTAACAGTAGGTGAATTGAAGTCTGAAGCTTGCATTAGAGTAAATGTCTTGTAGTTGTAAGAGCTTGAACAACGGTTTCAGGAATGTTTCATAGTAGATTCTATTGATGATTAAGTCCCCTTAGTGATTTGTAGTGTAGCTATATTTCACCCCTTTCCTTCTAAACATACATAAAGTCTATATGTATTAACACCTTGAATTATAACTGGCTTTATTCACTTCTGATGTCATAACTGTTTAACGACTAATGTAGTATTAAGATTCTTGTGGAAATAGGGTATAAACCTTGGAAATGGGGATAGCTTGGACAATTGTTACAATTTTCACCCCGCTCCCTCCCCCACCTCCTTGATTCGTCTTGTTTCCTTTGTATTTATATAGTAAGCAGCATGGTTTGTTTTCTTCAATATTTTACTTGTACCGTATGCCTATTCATACGTAGACAAAGTTTCAAGTTACTTTTAAGACCTTTCTAAAAATCAACAGTTTTCAGGTACGAAATTAAAACACTTCCTTTAACGTAAACTACGAAGGCTAATGCCTTTTAGTCAATTAAATTCATTATGAATATCTAGGAGAGGTTATTCAATGAGAACCAACATAATATCGTATGGCTAATAGCAATAATTAGATTCGATTTAACATTTATCATTCCCCTAAACTTCCTATGAACTTATAAACTTGTCTGAGTTAACGTAAATTACACGGGATGCTGTAAGACTGATACAAATCGTTTATGTTACAGTTTTGAACAACTTTGCATGTATAACATAAACTCCCTTTAGAATCAAAAGCGCGAGTCGATGAGTTTCAAAATTTCTGTCGACAATTTTGATATTCTTGATTGAAAATATAAAATACTCCTGTATATCTGAAAACTTATACTAGACATGTTGATGTGTATTTTATCTCTAAAAATAATTTGAAAATGGATCATTGTCCACTTTGTAAATTTTATTAACTAGAAAACATCTATAAACACAAAACATGAATAATACCACATATTTGTTTATATCATTGAAGCTCTAAACATAGATTTATATAACTAATTTACCATTTTGGTAATGTAAAGTACATGAGATTGATTTATCTGCATTGTATTTTATATGCTTCACAGCTCAGTCTTAAAATTCTTGCATGTTTATGTGAAAACACAATGTTTTATGGCTATTAAGTTGCATTAGATTTCAGATTGCAACTGTAAACAATTTATGTATCGTAAACAACGCATGCTAATAAAACCAGCATTTTTATGTAAATGTTGAGCCAGAAATATATGATAGCTTGCTCATAAAGATGAAAATTACCAAGTCTAAAAGCGTTCTTCATATATTTATGCAGTGTAGTCTTTGATTCATAAAATATTAGGGTTATTTCTATGAATGCATGTATTTTACGAAAATAAGTGTACAGACGGACACAAACACAGTTTTAATTGAGCAGAAATTGTTTAAATATGCTTTATAATTGCCACAGGAGGTTTTTGATGTGTTCAGCAGTTAACTGCGGTGATATTTATATCCTAAATGTACAATAACCATTTTCTGAACAGTTTTTCGTGATTTTGCACTTAATGACCTTTGACCTCGTTTATACGGTACACAATGGGCAATCAGGTTTGGCAACCGGCAAAAATTAAACGAGGACATATCGGCAAGTATTTTTAGCATGGTTGCCAACCATGCCGCGAAAGTGCCCACAAACTCATTTTCTAGAGCTCTTTTCTCGAATCCGCCACCTGACTAATATGTATACACTAAACGTAGGTTTTAAACGAATTTCCCATGAAAGGCCCCTGTACCCTTTCTAGCAGAATCTTATTGCGCTGCATGGCCGAAAACTTTATTAGCTAGTCTACCGCGCCTCACTCAAGGGCGTCTATGTATATTAGCCTTAATTACAATGTATGATCAGTTAGTATAGTCAATTCCACCGAGTCCTGTCTTCAGCTGCCATACTTAAGCTAACAACGGCCATTCCTGTCCACCCTTTGATATAATATATATAAAATAAAAATAAAGATAGACAGAAGAATAGCCTAGAACACAATACATATTATGTATTGTGTTCTAGGCTATTCTTCTGTCTGTCTTTATTTTTCCTTTCACTGTGCACTGCAGAATTGTCTTTGCTAAGCCAGAAGACCTGATGTAGCCAAACCTCTTCATTTTCTGTTTCTTGACCAAATCAACGAGTTCTTTATTTTCTCTAGTAGCTGCTGGGATTTCTGCAAACATCCTCATTGGTGACACGGGCCTTGCATGAGAAGCTCATGCCTTTGAAGTACAATACCTGCCGTCCCAGTGTAGCCAAGGACTCTCGGTCTCAAGTCGTCTTTGAAATCTATGCTAAAAATACTGCGTTTTGCATACTTTGTTTCATTTTGCATGTATTCAAGTTCAACTCGCAGTTCGTAGTCCCAAGTATATAAAGGTTTCTCCAAAGGGAAAAAGCCTATAAAACGAAAATGACGACCTGCTAAAATACATTTGGTTACTACATCGAAGACTTGTCGTCAACTAATGTGTAGACAATGGCCATAACTTGACTTAAAATTGACATTATGAGTCTAACAGAGGTTAAGGTCAACAAAATTTAATCAACAGATTGCACTCTCCCAACGGTGAGATACAAGAAGGCTAAAACAAGGGTCGATCCAGAAGTAATGTCACTGTGTTTATTATGCGCTGATTCATTCTAGCATTATTATAAAATATTAATCAAGCCACAATGTAATTTAGTTATGATTTACAGAATAAATATAAACTTGGAATCTTTTTCCGTTCCAATTATATAGACGTTAAAAGTATTCCACCGACGCCATTGCGCCGCACGTTACAATAACATATTTACCTGAACATAATTTTCAAAGGCAATCACAAATTCGTCAAAGCAGATTAAAATTCGATATGATAGCGAAATTTATTTCTACCGACCTCTGTAGTAACTTTGACATCGTTCCTGCAGTTTGAAGTTCGATAGTAAGTGCTAATGCTTGTTACTGCCGAGTAAAAAATGTTGATTTTTGACAAACGCGTCAGCGGATATATGCGGTTTTGCCACAAATTGAGTGTATCAGCAACAGAGACTCTAGAGCTTTTTAGTTAAACATGTTGTGATATAACAGTGATTATTAGGCTTGTTTACAGATGCAATCAGCGCTGTAAGTTGTGCAGATGAGTCGCTCGCGGATCGTCTGAAAACCGGAAGAGCTTTGTGTGCAATAACAATAACTTAACTCTTGACTTGACCCCATATATGAAGGTCGATGTTCTACAATTGGATTATGGTGTAAAGTTTTGAACATGAGCTGCAGGGCTGTTCAAATAATATTGAAAAATGAGATAAACAGACATAACAGCTATGTAGTAACAACGAATATGCTAATTTGGGCATGACACAATACTTCGTTTTTAGACCAAAATGCAAATAGATTGAGGTACTTATAGATTGCAAATAGATTGTGGTTTCCCCTTAAAATTCGGATACGAACTTTTGTTGCTCTCTCTTTATTCTCCACGATTTTAAAGATGCATTACTTCTGGGTCAACCCTCGTAGAATACTGGGTCGAAAGTAAACCCAGTCTGTCCAAATGTCGGACTAGTAGAGCAAAGCCGGTAGACTAGAAATAATATTAGCCACGTGTGTTTTTTGGAATTAGGAAAAATCATGTCGTAATACATCGCATTCACGTAAAATTACTATGTATAATTTTCTGAATAACTATTAATCTAAGTGCATAACTACATAGATCATGCCTTTTTAAGTATTCAACTTCTGAAGAAAAACATTTCCTATTCTGGTGAATACAAATATGAAGGAGAAATCATTTTTGATGCGTAGTCATATACCATAAGTTTGCAAGACAACATTGCAGAGGACGTCACTTCGGTGGCATCTTCCTCTTTCAAAAACGTTATCAAAGAGAGACTATTTAGTAACGGCTTTCTAGTAATACTAAGCTGAGTTAGATCCCCAAGACCTACCAATATAGAAGCCTTCCCATTGAAAGTTTTACTTTTCGTTTGACTCAAGCATCTTGGAGAATAAACTTATATGGTTTAGGTATGCAGAAAGGATGTTCACGTGTGTAGTTTACATTACACAAAATTAAAAGAGTCCAAGTGAAACTTCCAGCTTCCCCTTGAAACTTCCTGCGACATTTTGTTTTCAAGACAACTTCATTAGCCATACTCATAAGAATTTCTCCCGAAGAAATATTGAAGCATTCATTCCCCTTATGCATGTATCCAGGCAGATTTTTTTATGCCCCCAACTTCGAAGAAGTTGAGGGGGCATATTGGTTTGGGCCTGACCGTCCGTCCGTCCTTCCGTCCGTCCGTACGTAACGCCTCATTTTCTCAAGAACCGTAACTGCTGGTGCCTTGATATTTCATTAGTGCGTAGACTATCAAAAACTAGAGGACGCGTATTTTTTTCTTGTCAATCAGCCTTCTACTTGCAGAGTTATTCCCCTTTTTTTCAAAAAAAATAAACGAAAGTTTGTTCCCAAAATCCTGGGAAAACCCTTTGAGCTAGGATGCTCATATTTGGCAAACTGCTAGGGGCTAAGGTGTAGATCACCTGATTAACTTTTGAACGAATTCCATCAAAACATGACTGAATTATGCCCCTTTGTTGAATTTGGCATTTTTTCAACTTTTGAACCGTTTGACCTAGAACCATAATTTTTTGGTATAATACTAGTATTTGATGTGCTGATCATTCTGATGTTGGTTGCGTTATGATGCATCCACTATTAACAGAGTTATTTCCCTTTTCTCATCTGTTAAACGCATAATAATGGGTGGTGTGTTTCTCAAGAACAGTATTTGCTGGGGCCTTGATATTTAAAAGGTGGATAGAGCATGAAAAATAAGCAGACCAGTATTTTTTTTCTTTTCCGTCTGACATGTACTTACAGAATTATGCCCCTTTTTTAAAAAAATACATGAAAGTTTGTTCCCAAAATCCTGGGAATACCGTTTGAGCTAGGATGCTCATATTTGGTATATTGCTAAGGGCTAAGGTGTAGATCACCTGATTAACTTTTGGGTGAATTCTGTCAAAAAATGATTGAATTATGCCCCTTTGTTGAATTTGGCATTTTTCCAACTTTTGAACCGTTTGACCTAGAACCCTAATTTTTGGCATACTACTAGCATTTGATGTGGTGATCATTCTGATGTTGGTTGCATTATAATGCATCCACTATTAACAGAGTCATTTCCCTTTCCTCATCTGTAAAAATCATAATAATGGGTGGTATGTTTCACAAGAACAGTATTTGCTGGGGCCCTGATATTTAAAAGGTGGATAGAGCATGAAAAATAAGCAGACCCATATTTTTTTTCTTGTAAGTCGGCCTTGCACTTACAGAGTTATGCCCCTTTTCGAAAAATTAAATGAAAGTTTGTTCCCAAAATCCTGGGAGAACCATTTGAGCTAAGATGCTCATATTTGACGTACAGCTAGGGGCTATGGTGTGAATCATCTGATTAACTTTTCGGCTGATTTCGTAAACATTTGACTGAATTATGCCCCTTTGTTAACTTTGGCATTTTTCCATCTTTTAAACCGTTTGACCTAGAGACTTTATTTTTAATATACAGATAGTATTTGATGTGTCGATCATTTTGATGATGGTTACTTTATGTTATATTCATTATTGACAGAGTTATGTCCCTTTTCTTATTTGTGCAAAACATTGTAGGGATGGTCTATTTCTCAAGAACCATAGCTGCTGGAACCTTGATAATTCGTAGGTGAATAGACCATAAATAATAAGCAGACCAGTATTTTTTTTCTTTTCTGTTGGCCTTGTACTTACAAAGTTATGCCCCTTTTCGAAAAATTAAATGAAAGTTTGTTCCCAAAATCCTGGGAGAACCATTGGAGTTAGAATGCTCCTACTTGGCATACAGTTAGGGGCTAAGGTGTAGATCACCTGATTAACTTTTGGGCTGATTTCGTAAACATTTGACTGAATTATGCCCCTTTGTTAGCTTTGGCATTTTTCCAACTTTTGAACCGTTTGACATGGAGACCTGATTTTTGGTATACAGATAGTATTTGATGTGTCAATCATTTTGATGAGGATTACGTTATATTGTATTCATTATTGACAGTTCTGCCCCAATACTTATTTGTATAAAACATTGTAGGGATTTTCTATTTCTCAAGAACCATAGCTGCTGGAGCCTTGATGATTCATAGATGAATAGACTATAAAAAATTAGCAGACCTATATATTTTTAACTTACTTGTTAGGGTCAGGCATATAGTTTGGGGCATAGTGTTTTACAAACACATGTTCTAGTTTATAAATTATGTCATGATATGTTTTCCTATAGTAACTGGTTTTAACAATGGCAAGTGCCCTTTTATGCGGGCATTCTGATATTAGTGTGTTGGGGTGACCTAAAATAACATAGTTTCATGTTGTACGAGGGAAAAGATCATTGATAAATGGTAGATCCAATAAACGCATATGCCGTATGGAGACCAGTCATCTTTACGGAATCTAAGTTTGCTCTCTACTGACATCTTTGCTTGTATTGACCAATGACTTATAACAGCAACAATTAAATAACGTGACAGGCAACAGCGTAATTATGTCAGACATCGCATAACAAATGCTTGATAAAAGGATCTTAAGTCCACATAGGACAAGTGCAAATTAAGTGTACATGTAACTGACATTAAAACTGATTGCACATAGCAAAGTAAAGGTTGATAGAACTAAAAGGTTTTAAACTGTATGAACTACATTTACATCTCCAAGGACAGATTACTCTAATTTGGTTGAACTTGTTTTCCTTCTTACATTTGGAATAAGGTGTGGGGGACGGGGAATGCGACTTGTGTTTAGGAAAAGAGGTTGCTTTTTAGATTTTGCAGAAAAGAAGATGCTTTCAAAAACCGACGTGTATCTATTGACAAGAGCAATTTCTTTTCGCCCAATGACGAAGGAAGAGGGACTTTTATCCTAAGGCAAGAAATAATGTCCAATTCAATTTGTCTTCCCATAGAAAGAGTGATAAAACATGGGAGAACGTTCGTACAACATTTAAATAAACAAGAAAATGTTTGAAACAAACAAATTATCATACATGTACACATTCGTGCGCATCACGGAAAATGGTAAGTTTCCAAATCATACGAGTAGATCAGCATAATCGTCATCAATCCCTTATTGTTTTCGTGTCTTTATGCTGGCATTCATTCAACTTAATCCCCAATCCCGCGCAACTGTTCTGCTCTCATAAGTAACGCGAGCTCTATATTTCATTTTCTTTTAATTTAAAGGGTTTGACTAAAACTTTCATTCTCGCCTTTAAAGTGTATGGATGGAGCTCCATGTTATTTTCTTCCATTTTATCAAAGAAAGACAACATTTGAGACTTCCTGTTTGCATTATTAAACAGCACAACCCATCATAAAAGGGGGAGAAAGTCTTTTAAGACCACAATAAATATTGTATTACCCTATATTATGTATGTATGTATGTATGTATGTATGTATACTAGCGTATGATGATACTTCAGGATGCTCCAACATATAGGGGATACCATATGTAGACACATACGGTATCAACAGGAGTATGAGGAGGGGCGGTAGTGTAAAGGACTACTAATCTAGGGGAAACAAGATCGATCCCCCGGTCTTTCGGATTAAACATTTAACATACATATGCATACAAATATAGGCTGACGATTCGGTTCGGCGATCTGGAAACTCGAATATAAAGGGGGCATACATACATACATACATACATACATACATACATACAAATTGAAATACATAAGGGGTAATACAATATTTCGCGTGGTCTTACATGACGTTCTTCCCCTGAAAAAAGGTATACTCTTGAAGGAAAGAGTTTGCTCCTGTAGAAAGAAATTCTTGTCTTTTGCAGTTGACCCCATTGACAAGGGTGGCTAAGGTTGAGATGGCTGAGTTGTTTCCCCCGAATCTGTACATATACCAATAAACCCTAGGCTGCTTCCTTGACCTTTGCTTGCAGCTGATGATAAATATACGATGTTTTGTACAGTAACAACGAAGTGTGGATGATGTTGGGAAATAATTGATGTTTACAGGAAATACAGTTCATTCGTTGCTGTCCCTTCTGCTTCTAACACTATATGGTCAGTGACACTCGACAGAGTTAATTTGTTTGACAAGGCGTAGGGAAAACTTGATTATTTGGCCTAAGCTCGAAACGTTCATGTGGTCAATAATAAAAGACTAGAAAAAAACATTACAGAGATTCAAATGATTATACTGCATGTAAAAGTTTGAGCGAAAAAATACCTCAAATGTCTATCACCAAAGGCAGAGAAAGGAAAACAGCTTTCATCTAAGGCCAGTCAGCACACATAGCTGGGAATAACGTTATAACGTTAGGCGAAGTCCCCCTGGATGACGAGGTCTTGCATAAATTTAAAGTTACTCATGTAATACAAAATCATAAACTAGGTGAGTAGGCAATGATTATAATGATATGGAAATGGGGATGGCGTGGGTTTGGGTCGAGTGGGTTGGTGGGGGATGGTGGTTGGGCAGGGGGAGAGACACCAAACAAAGCAAATCACAACCAGAAAAGCGAAAAGCCAAGCTCTGCTCTTTCCTAGCAGACGATAAACACAGTCTGTCATAGGTTGTGCACAGAAGTCAGAGACCTAACAAAAAACAACGACCGAAAAAATACGGCAGACAATTGCAGTAATAGTAAACACCAACAGAATCACCGCCATGGGACAAGCTTTTTAAAAGAACATTTAGTTTGTTCTGTAACGTGTTCAAGGTTTCTAGGACCTAACTGATAAATACAATTTAACGATTTGAGGCCTTTTTAAGAATTATCATTGAAAAATTATTAATAAAGGAGGCGTTTCAGATTTCTATCTTTACACAAGAGCTTTGGGAAATATGGTTTTGACAGTTCAAATTAATACTCTTATGAAAAAGCTTTATGCCACGGTAGACATTGTGTCTCCATCCATTTAGCTGAACTGTATTTACCATTGAATTTAATCTTAAACTGGACAATAAAGTCTGCGTTTTTGCCTTCTTGCAACAACATTGGAGCCGCAACACAACAAAAGCAACAATGTGGTTGTGCGCCCAGCGCAGACTCAGATCAGCCTGCGCATCCGCCCAGTCTGATCAGAGTCTTCGCTGTCCACATGGAGATATCTTAGACCCTTAGCTACCCTTGGAGCTCTAAACCAATAGTCTGGTCAAACTGGGTAGATGCCCAGGCTGATCTGAGTCTGCGCAGGGCGCAAAACCACATTGTTGGTTTTCTCGTGTCGCGGCTCATTGTATAATGTTTACCGGATGAGAAACTAAATAACATGAATGAAATCAGTAATTCTATGAGTTCGTTACCCTTATACGTAACTCCTTTTCGTAAACATCCAGCGCCATGGTAAAGGGACCTACTTCAGATTCATATCTCATTTTATATGGTTTGTGTTGAAAATTTAATTTGACTTAGTAATATCCTAGCAGATCTTGGCTGACCTGCTTTAAACCTTTAAAAATAACACCCGATTTAAAACAGTTCTTGGTTTAAATCTTTAAACGGCAACTTTTAGCTGCATAATAACTGTTTGCCTTTCTTTTTAAATACTATATCTCGTTAAGCCATATATTTTGTGGTTTATGTCATACATAAATATCAGTTTGAGAGAAAGAGTGTTTGCAATGTCTGCCAGTTTACCAATCTTAAAATTATTTTCTCCCGTATTCAGTTCATACTTTCTTATTTTTTTTTCTTGAATCTAAAAGAGATCATGTTCAAAATTGGTATTAAAACCTAACTGAACCATTGCAGCATTTATTTTCAGAGTAAGTCGAGCAGTTGCTATATTTTGATATTCGTGGACGATAGGAGAGTGGAGTGGATGCGCGGGTGAATCTTTTCCTGACTTCACGTAGTCCTATATCCACCGTGGTGCAACCTTAGATTTCATTTTACTCTGGCAATAGATTTTCAAAGACTCCTAAACTTTACTGTTCATGCTGAGAGTAGTCTGCATACACACGAAGTCCAAACAGGACATGTAAATTGTTTACATTAATAAGTCTGACCTTTCGCACAATTTATATATCGATTTAGAATACTTAGTTAGTAAATAATTTACCCTATTTACCTGATGTGCCAAAAAATCACATGACCACTTGTTTATCACATAGTTACTGGCGTTTGATGTCATGCTATCATTCGGGACAAGTTTATGTTTTCAGTTAGATGATTGAAGACGAAGGAAGCGCTTTTAAAACAGTTATGAGATAATGTGAATAAAAGGATTGTTAAAATAACTCATTTAAGATCTTATATGTATTATCGTTTACATATAATATGTAAGCTGGGGAAATGGAAAACAAGAATTTCCAGCTAAAAACCTTAAATGTGGATTGGTTATTAAAATCTTTTTGTATAAACGATTTCAAAATCCAATTTCAGTAGGAAACGTAAGATTGTCTCGGACAGCACCTCTATGTCAAGTGGTGCTCATACATGTGCCCAAAAGATTATATGACACATCAGAAAAAAAGAGAATAAAACATTTACTAATCAAGCATGAACCATTGTCATGGTAAATAATGAACAAGTCTATTACATTTCATAAACATACATTTCACAAAAAATACTTTTATGTTACCATTACATATCCTTGTAAAATTGACGTTAGCACAGAATAGCAGCTACGCCATATGATAAGGACATAGGCTTGTAGAGGCATACCATATATGTTAGTTTATTAATAAAACGCTCTTTCAATGTATTTTGTAATTTCTTTTTCTTTCGTATTCTTATTTTTTTAAAATAACAGGGAAATCATTTGAGTTAACAGTGAAATATTGCACACCACATGCAAATGTAAAGCCTTAATGCGCCAAAATTGTTTGAAAGTAAAAACAAAAAGAATAAAACTTATTAATAGTCAAATTCTGAATGGCTTAATACACCACATACCCTTTTTATAAATATCAGTACCAGCCACCGAATAGAACAAGTTTTCAAAACAACATTTGAAATCGCTATAGAAGATGTAGATCTCTGTACTTATCAGCATCTAAGTCATCATGTCTGGCTTTCTTAGAATCCTTACATAATCGCTAAAAAGAGAGAAATTTGTATGGAACTGTCAGAGGTTCTCGATAACCTCAGCGGATCATCATTTTATCGTTTGAATGGAATTCTTCTAAGTGCAGTTTTTTTTTTTGTTTTTTGATGTGGTTGCAGTTCCTCTTATTCAGTACACAGAAGGCACTCAACGTTGAATCAAATTTGAATCAACGTTGATTCAACTTCATCAATATTGATTCCATGTAGATCCAACAGTGTAACCCAGTGAGTAATTTTGTTATTAGACGTGTAACATCTCTTCACCTACTGGTGTTTAACGATGCTGCGGTGAGACTGTGCCTTTCCTGGGTAACTTCAGACTGGACATACGAGATTGAATCAATTTTTTAATCAACCTTGATTCAGCTTTGATTCAACGTCATGACGTTGAAGTGTGTATTGTTTCAGCATAAAATACGAGTAAAATAGAAATCACTACATGTAACTACCAGTTTCATTTTCATTTACCCGAAATGCACTTTACCAAATAAGCAAGTTGCTTTCCTTCCTATCCTTATAATTTTTATGTTGTATTATACATATACTCGAGGACTTTAAAAACGCCTCACCTGAAATAAAGTGAAATGCTGCGTTTGTTATATCATCAGCTAAAATAAAACGAATGATAAGTGAAACTGCATGCATAAAGCAAAAGCAGGAGGTAATCGTCAGTACAATCTTAGAATCTAAAGGTTTAAAAACACGCGACAAAGATAAAAGGGCGTTTTAAAACGTGGGATTTCAGCAAAACGATTAATAATGTACCGTCCGAATGCTTATCGGAGTATAGCGAGGTTCCCGTCTCCCGCTATAGTTCAACAGTTACTAATTTCAAGTGAGGTAAACAAACGCTCGTGGAATGCAAACATGGCATCAAACTTTGAAACCGACAGCAATAAATTCATTCAAACAGTATTTTACGACCAATGGTGGTCTACTCTAGAACCGCGTGTAGTTAAAATGTGCCTTTTAGAGTTCGTACAGAATGGAATCATTGACGTTGACGTCATTCACTGCGCTGATAAACAAACGTTTGGTTCTGATATCAAAGTATCCGCTGATATTGACGGATGCTTAGAAAGTAAATCTGTGAGCTGTTTGTATCAGATGCTGTTCATGTGAAGTGTAAAACGTCGAATAACGTTATTTTCCAGAAAATCACTTTTCTGAGATTCCAATTTGTGTGTTCCAGTTTTCGGTTTAAGCTTTCTGACAGCACATAAAGTCATTTCGACTTTAATTTTGTGTTTTTGCAGTAAGATATCTTTCACGGCAAAGTTGGGATCGAGTTTAAGGGCTGTATCATAAAGAAGTTTCAAATAAAATCAAGGGGAAGCAACGTTGACCTGCAAAGTGCAAAGGTCGTCACGTATGACATAAATTCGTGTAATTTCTTTTATTTGATCAGTTTTACATTTCTAAAAAAATCCTAGTCACCTTTAATAGTTTGAAATGTGGAATTACTAGAATACACCACAATTTGTGGTGAGGCGTTTTTAAAGTCCTCGAGTATATGTTATGAAAGAAGAGAACTGCAATATGCTTACTAAATAAATGTACTTATGAATAAGTTCTGAATAGTAAGATCCTTTGGAAGCAAGAAATACACCAAAGAACAGAAAATAGCAGACTCGGTTTAATTGCGTCTGTTCATGACCAGTGATGAAATGTGCAAAACCAGCCACGCCCCTAGCACTGGCTTTAGCGGAATTCTATCTTCAAAAAAGCTCAAATGAACTCAATGATCCAAAAGGACCAGAAAATATAATCTGCACTACGATGATGTACGAGGAGACGTTTTGCGGCTAAACACCAGCAGCAGTGAAGATAAATGAGTTCTGAATAGTAAGATCCTTTGAAAGCAAGGAATACATAAAAGAACAGAAAATAGCAGATTCGGTTAAATTGAGTCTGTTCATGACCAGCAATGAAATGTGCGACACCAGCCACGCCCCCTAGCACTGGCTTCAGCGGAACTCTGTTTTCAAAATACCTCAAATAAACTCGATGATCCACAAAGACCAGAAACTATAATCTGCACTATGATGATGTACGGAGAGGCGTTTTACGGCCGCAACACGGCACAAACACCAGTTGCGGTGAATGTCTACTACTAATATGGTCCACCTACATTCGGTTTGGTCTGATAACACCAAAGTCAATCTTTAAGTGAAAGTGCAAGTCACTTAATAACATTAAAACGATCTCCGGTTGTCTGTTACATGAACAGTACAGGCACGTCATTAAAGAAGAATGAACAGCGACACGAGAAAACCAACAAAGTAGTTGTGCGCCCCGCGCAGACTCAGATTAACCTGGGCGTCCGCCAAATCCGATCAGAGTCTTTTATACTTGCATGGAGCTTGCTTAGACCCTTGGCTACCTTTAAGTGCACAACCAAGACTCTGATCATACCGGAGGATTACCTAGGCTGGTCTAAGTCTGCGCGGGGCGCACATGCCACTTAAGTGGTTTTCTCGTTTCGCGGCTCAAATCAACAGGAAGCAGAATCTGAGCGTATGTCCTATTAACTACTAGGGGAGAGTCGGGTAACTTCGGACAGCGGGTAAATTTGGACAGTGACATATTTTCCTTTATATGTCAGTTAACTGGAACTAAAACAAAACAATAACTGGCCAAATAGTAAAAATCCTGATGAGACGGCTCATTATGAGCCGTCTCATCTCGATTTTTACTGTTTGCAATGGTATGTCCGAATTTACCCGCCTGTCCGAGGTTATCCGACTCTCCCTTAGCCTAGTAATGATCTGTCCTTTTATTCTTTTACCCCAAACTGTAACCCAATTAATTAAATGATTCTCTATAACAAAATGTAACCATTGTGGAGTACAAGAAGTACAGATTACCGATTAAGATGATGGATTCATCACATGTTTTTCTGCCATTTTTTGCAAAAGAGATGAGGCCCACAGGTTATAAAACTTGAGTACATTCTCAAACTCAAAACAAAGCACACTGATTGGCTGCCTCCGTGCATACTCAAAACAAAGCATACTGATTGGCTGGTTCCGAGCATGTGCTCGGAAGCAGCCAATCAGTGTGCTTTATTTTAAGTTTGAGATCATTCTCAAGTTTTATAACCTCGAACCCAGTTTTTGTGACTTCATGGACGCTACCTTGGCAGGCAAAGCAGTTCCAAAAGGGCTCTACTTTCAACAGAAGGAGTTTTCTCCCAGAGAAGCAAATGAGTTCATTGAAGACTAGACCGTCATTGATAAAGGAAGCAAAAAAGAAACTGGCTGAATATCTTTCCTTAAAAATGCACCTACCAATTTGCCTTCGCGTATCTCGGCAGCATATATATATCAGATCATAAAGCAAGCAATAGCTCTATTTACGAAAGAGCATAACAGAAATATAATAATAATTATTGTTAAAGATACCTGTTGGTTGTCCATGGTTCAAAAGCTCACGACTTGTCCATAGTTCCCAAGTTTAATGTCTTTAAACATTCATGTATAGACGAAAAGAAATATTACATATAATACATTATTTTCTAACTCGGAGTTTCTTGTGTTCCTTTTAATATACATCGAAGTGGGGAAAAAGCATGAAGGTCTTAAACCTTTGCTAAGAGAGGTGGAGACTGATTATGATTTGCAATAACTTAGAATGAAATACGGGAAACCGGAAAAGTGCAACGGTAACCATAAACATGAATGACATACAATATGTATCTTTAGAACTCGCAAAAAGGCGCCTAATATATGAGCCACGACACGAGAAAACCAACAATGTGGTCGTGCGCCCAGCGCAGACTCAGATCAGCCTGGGCATCCGCCCAGTCTGATCAGAGTCTTCACGGAGCGCTTAAAGGGTAGCTAAGGGTCTAAGCTACCCTTCGTGGTGCGCACAGCGAAGACTCTGATCAGACAGGGTGGATGCCCAGGCTGATCTGAGTCTGCGCTGGGCGCACAACCACATCGTTGGTTTTGTCGTGTCGCGGCTCATATGCTAAATGTACTCGTAAAACAATAATTCCGCGGAACACTCAGTAGAAGTGACGCGGAGAAGCTACCAAACGAGCTACGCAATCTCCACTTTCTCATCCTTCATGTAAGTTCGCGTTGCGTCCTTCTTTTGGTTTCATCAAGTACACTGGCCATTTTTGCTATGAAAGAATAAACTTAATGTACTTAACATTCCATTGAATGTCAAATCAAATAAGCTTTCTAGCTCATTACTTTAAACCAGGCCAGCAATCATTATTGGTCACGAAGATCCTGATGTTGACAGGAAACACTTTGAGCTCATTATTGCAAACTTGGCTAGTAGGGTCGAGTCGGGTAGCTTCGGACAGCGGGTAAATTCGGACATACCATTGCAAACAGTCAAAATCCAGTTGACCAGAGTTTTTGCTGTCGGCATGGAATAAGGTAAGACTCTTAGCTACCCTTTCAGCGTACCGCGAATACTCTGATCCGACTGGGCAGATGTCAAAGCTGATCTGAGTCTTCGCTAAGCGCTCATTTCGTTTTGTATGTCTTATCGTGTTGTGGCTCAGTCATATTGTCAAAGAAACACACTGCAAAACGCTGAAAAATCGCGAAATGAAAAGCACTCACTCGCTGATTGGTTGGATTTTAAATAATGATGGAATAAAGACTATTCATGCTGATTCGGAAGCGGTTATAAGCTTGTTTCTCTAAAAGCAAGGCTCATGTTAGGTTGGTCAAATGATTTGGTTGTTTAGCTGTTTTTGGATTTAACAGATCTCTGAGAAAGTGTTCCAATCTATATGGAGCCGTATCCTAGCGACAGGGGGAAAAAAGATTTCTATTAGGAAAAAAAAAAAAAAAAAAAAGCCAAACCAACCGCAACCCGCACCTACTGCAAGCGCAGTAGGCCATTGTCCTACTATAATCCAAATTAGGAGGACGCCCCGGCACTGAGAGTTACTCACCACCATTACCTGACCGCAACCGTCCTTTGGTCGAAATGACTAAATTGTTGTCATTTAAGACTTGCCAAAATGACTTATATGTTTGAACAGTGCATACATGGTTAACAAACTGTCAGAGAAAAGCTGAGTACCTGTCAAGCGCAGCTTCCCACATTGTCTCGGAACTTAATATATTCGCGGACGTAAATTGGTCTTCATACTGTGAGACAGTAGACGCATTGTCCAAAATTAGTTATGCGACAGGTACTAGTGACTAAAGAGATATATTTCTTTCAGTAACAGTTAGCAAATTAATCAGACCCGAGTGAAAGACAAATAATATGTGTAACAGGGCTAGACATGTGCTATTGTGAAAACAGTTGGTCGTATAGTACAACTTCATATTTTTCTGTGACATAAGCTCTGTTTGCTTCACTGGGCAATAAAGCCGTTCCTAAATGGGGGTATACAATATACTCTTGTTTTCTTTTCAATTTTATTTTATACTAGCCCATGACTTTTCAAGTCAGTTAAAGTAAACTAAAGTAAAGATGACAATGCAACTCCGTCTGGTCCTGCTTTCAGCGGCCCTCCGAGGGGAGGAAATTATTTCCTTATTAAAAAGAGATATTAAAGTGCAAATGGCCGCAAATGCACCTATGCACCTATAGTTGAAATTGTTTTCCGATATACTGTTAGTATTTACGACTCTTAATACAAATATGAGCCGCGACGCGACAAAACCAACAATGTGGTTGTGCGCCCAGCGCAGACTCAGATCAGCCTTTGCATCCACCCAGTCTGGTCAGACACTTTGCTAAGCGCTTAAAGGGTAGCTAAGAATCTAAGCTACCTCCATGCAGACAGCGAAGACTCTGATCAGACTGGGCGGATGCCCAGGCTGATCTGAGTCTGCGCTGGCGCACAACCACATTGTTAGTTTACTCGTGTCGCGGCTCATTATAATCAACTAACTTTACTTAGTATGTGCCAATAGAACGAGAATTCTTGCCAATTACACGCCTACCAATCGCTCTCATGCGAAACCACGGTTCAGAACGCCAATTCATGAGAGGAGTTCCCGGTTTTGCAGGAGAGGAGCCAAAATCGTAAACAAATTTGACATCGGCACAAGGTTTGAGTTATTTATTTTCTCTGAAAACTATTTATGCAAAATATAAGAATGCTATTTTGTCACATATAGATTGTTTCTTCGGCACATGAAAGGATTAGGCACATTGTCTTGCATTTTTCCAGATATACATTTAGTACGGCGGAGCATGTGTTCAAGGTCAGTCTCGGCGATATATACATGTAGGGAAAAGTCGCATTCTCTTGCTTGATTTTGAGTCTCTCACCTTGGCAGTCGCGAAGAAGTGAACAGAACTACTAGTTACGTGAATCCAAACGTTGGAAGTAAGCTTTCCGTGATGGACAGTTTAGAATTTAGAAAATATACGCAAAAACTTGGCATCGTCAGCCCGGTTCCGCATGAGATAATAGAAAATATAAAGAATTTTTATCAAACACAAAAACAGCTTCTGAACAAAAATTGGATCAAAACTAATATGAATTCTGTGATAAATCATTATTTTATACATTGCAGATGACTTTCTGGCTGTTTTTATTCCCCGTTTGTCTTTTAAGGCCTTTTGCAAACCCTCTTTCAAACCCTCTTGCATGCCCCAGAAACAGACAAACGGGGATTAAAACAGCCAGAAAGTCATCTGCAATGTATAGAATAATGATATATCACAGAGTTCATGTTAGTTTTGATCCAATTATTGCTCAGAAGCTGTTTTTGTGTTTGATAAAAATTCCTTATATTTTCTATTATCTCATGCGGAACCGGGCTGACGATGCCAAGGTTTTGCTTATATTTTCTAAATTCTAAACTGTCCATCACGGAAAACTTAATTTCAACGTTTGGATTCACGTAAATAGTAGTTCTGTTCACTTCTTCGCGACTGCCAAGGTCAGAGACTCAAAATCAAGCAAGAGAATGCGACTTTTCCCTACATGTATATATCGCCGAGACTGACTTTGAATACATGCTCAGCCGTACTAAATGCATATTTGGAATAATGCATGACCATGTGCCTAATCCTTTCATATGCCGAAGAAACAATCTATATATGACAAAATAGCATTCTTATATTTTGCATAAATAGTTTTCAGAGAAAATAAATACCTCAAACCTTGTGCCGATGTCAAATTTGTTTACGATTTTGACTCCTCTCCTGCAAAACCGGGAACTCCTCTCATGGATTGGCGTTCTGAACCGTGGTTTCGCATGAGAGCGATTGGTAGGCGTGAATTAGAATCGCTAGGCCAATATAAATAACAAAATGTCCCAGTAGACCTGGTGGTCAAGCAAGTACATGTACTGGTGTTCGCAGAAATTACAGTTCACTAACTACTTTTATACTGGCGGTCTATATTTCTGCAACAGCATAACAAATTTATTTGTTATAAATAGAACTGAAAGTGCTCATATTTAAATATATGGATACAATATCGAAGATGGAAAAAAAATCTGACCTCACGTAACAATTAGTAATAATCAGATGCGAATTGGAGGTAGTTTTATTGATGAGTCCATTTTGCGGAAGTGCATATTTATCATATGTAACTAGAATACAATGGTTCTTAAGTGTCGTTATCAAGGGGCAACTCTTCTTAATTTAAATGCTTTAATGCTAAATGCTGATTTCCCATGGCTCAAAGACTAATTGAGATTTACATGAAAATTCTAGCATATCCAACCCATGAGACTTATAACCTAAGATTAAAATATTACATGTATCGTGCACTTAAATAGTCGTAGGAACTGCTGCAGAATTCCCTTATAATGACCTGACTTTTAATGTATTCAGCCAAGCTTGTGTGCTCTTGTCAGCAGGCAATATAATTCAAGATAACATCATTTAAGATAAGGAAATATATATATATAATGGAAACAACTCTGCAATTATTTACTTTTGCCGCCATTAAAGAATATCACCTCCTGCAGAAAACATTTTTTCTTTCAAAATTTTATGTACATGGAAGCAAACAGGGAGTCATAAAACATTTTTCCTTTGTAGCAGAACAACCCTCACAGCCATCCCATACACCATTCAGTTGTGACAAATGCAAAGTACACAGTGCAAAGTATACTGAAAGCAGAAATCCTTATGTCTCTAATGGCCGAATAAAATTTGACGCGAAATGGGTGACGACATGTCTCCGTTTGATATATAACCTTAACCACTAATGATCGAAAGTGCATAGAGTTTTTCGTGCATTTCATGTTAGTTAACAAGCTGGACACAAATTCCGTTAATGGTTTTGTACTTTGTCATTAAGGTCAAACATGGTCATAGCCGAACAACAGGCAAGTCAAAACAAAGACTGGATTATGTGATCGACATTCTTAAGTACACTCGCAAGTTTATTTGAACCGCGACACGATATACCAAAAAAATGTGGCATGTGCGCCCAGCGAAGTCTCAGATCAGTGTGGGAAGTCGCCTAGTCTGATGAGAGTTTTAATGCGTGCTTAATGGGTAGTTTCATGTATCATAAGGTTATCACAGCTCTGTCAAAAACTACAGAACCATCAGCTTTATCAGTCATTCAAGCAAAGTCATGCTGAAAGTCATCTTAACCAGTCTTAAACCACAAGCGGAGGAGATAATGGCTGAGGAACAGGCTTGGTTCCGAGCAGGAAGGAGCACCACAGAACAGATCTTCAACCTCAGAGATCTGGATGAAAAATATCTACAACACCAGCAGAATCTGTACCATGTCTTCATTGGTTTAAAAAAAAGCCTCTGACAGGGTGTGGCATGCAGCTTTATGGCCCCCCCCCCCCATGCGGAATTACAATATCAGTGCAAATCTAGTTCGCACCATTGAGCAGCTATACGACAAGGCTACACGTGCAGTCCTGATAAATGGCAGCACTGGGGAATGGTTCAGAACAACAGTTGGAGTAAGACATGGATGTCTTCTGTCATCCACCCTCTTCAGCATTTTTCTCGAACGAATCATGTCTGATGCTCTGGAAGAACATGACGGAAAGGTTAGCACAGGTGGCAGAAACATTACCAATCTGCGGTTTGCCGATGACATAGACGCTTTAGCTGGAGAAGAGCAGGAACTAGAAGCTGTAGTTGAAAGTCTCGATCAAACCTGCACAATGTATAAGATGGATATCAGTGCTGAGAAGACCAAACTGATGACGAACAGCGCAAATGACATCCAGAGGGAGATCAAGGTAAACGGGCAGAAGCTGAGTACCGTAACAAGCTTCAAATACCTTGGAGCAGTTGTCTCAGTCAGATGATGGTTCAAAACAGGAGGTTCTCTCAAGGATTGCACAAGCCACTTCAACTCTTACCAAGCTGAAATCAATTTGGAGAGATAACAACATATCTCCTGGATCAAAGGTGAAACTTAAGCGCTCTCTTGTCATTTCCATGTTTCTGTATGCCTGTGAATCGTGGACTTTGACAGCAGAGTTAGAGAAAAGAACGCAGGCCTTTGAGATGAGATGCTACCGAAGGTTACTTAACATTTCGTACAAGGACCATATAACCAATGAGGAAGTTGGCAGAAAGATCCAAGCAGCCATTGGAGAATATGATGAACTCCTAACGCTGGTCAAGAAACGGAAACTAAGGTGGTTTGGACACGTCTCAATGTCTTCTGGTGTAGCAAAAACGATTCTACATGGCACAGTGAAAGGAATAAGAAGAAGAGGTAGACAGAAGAAGAGGTGGGAAGACAATATTAAGGAGTGGACAGGGATGGATTTTGCCAGCTCAACTAGGGCAGCTGAAGACAGGATAAGGTGGACAGGGACTGTTTCGAAGTCATCTGTGGTGCCCCAACGACCCAGTAAGGTTATGGAATAGAATAGAATAGAAATAGAACAATGGGTAGTTAAGGGTCTAAGCCAGCTTTACGAGGACAGCGACAACTCTGATCATACCGAGCGGATGCCTAGGCTGATCTGAGTCTTCGCTGGGCGCACATGCCACTTTATTGGATTTTTGGTATCGCGGCTCATTTATCTAATTTTTATCTGCTTCTTTGTTTACTACGAAATTTCAGTGGCGTTTTATTTTTTTCTCTTGTTTTATCATTCTGTTTTTTTTTTTTTTTTTTTTTTTTTTCTTGATTTTCCTTTTACGTTTTTCTGTGATGAGTGATTGATGTGCTGTAAAATTACCTTTCAGACCAAATAACTCAATATCTTACGATTAATGGCATATTAATAAAATCCATTTGCCAAGAAAGACATGTTTCAGAAATTTAATTTGTATATAAAATAGAAGTTAAAAAAAAACTCTAGGATGTTCCTTTCCTTAAAGGAAGTATTTGGTTTCGAAAGGCAGATTTATTTTTCTATTGTTTTTTTTTTTTTTTTTTTTTTTTTTTTTTCGTTTTTTGCTTTTTGAATATTTTCCCCGACATTGACTGAACAATTTGTTATACAGATGCATAGTTAACAGTTTCCTGATGGAAATTCAAAAATGATGATTGTTTGTTTTTTCTTTCTTTTTTCAATGAGAGTTTATGTTTACTGGAGGCAAAAGAAAGTGAACAGGTAAGTTAAACGCAGTCTTGATTTTTCTACAGATGACTATATATCTGAATAATACCCGGGCACTGTCGATAAAACCATCATTTTTGCATCATTTAGCGTCCACTTTCAGTATATAGAAAACAAAAACTGAAGTGCTGCCTTGGGATGGCCTTGGGATGGCCAGCAATGCAACTCAAGGATCTTTTAACTAAAACCTTCAAAAGAAAAGATTATGAAAACAGACTGATATAATGAAGTTCGGCATTCCAAAAAAGACATGATCATTTATTCTGTATATACAACAATTCAGACGAATATAAAAGCTGCACTTTTTATACCTCAAGGAAGAATTCGCATACGAAAGGAAAATTTAACTTCAGTTTTGATGTCGTTTTGTCTTTAATTTATCAGACACTAAGTAAACAGACATATTTCTTTTATAACTGAGATTGAGGAAAACGCGGTTTCCTTTGTTTCCAGTTGTTATTATTAAAGTTCTCAAATATTATGTGAATTACTTGTAAAAAATGTACTGCATCCTATTCCTTCAGCCGGTTATTCAATGGAAAATATAATGTAAAGAAGAAGAAATTCGCCATTGTTTTGCATATGTACCGTTTAATTGAAACAATCCGATGTTGTTGATTGTCATACAACTGAAAGCCACATAATATTATACTAAAACCACGCTTAACCGACCACCTGTTTTCAATTTGTGGTCTTGACCTCTTTGTTTGTTTTTGTTTAAGTAGGAAAAAAAACAAGTTGTAAATCGTAACTGTACGAGGGGCATTTCAGAAATAATGTAAATGATCTCTGGGTAGTCTGTTGGCTGATATTTAGCAGTGGTGTTATATATCATTGGAAAGGTAAATTCAAGTGCTTTAGAATGCTATGCATTAAATGAATTTCTAAGTCACTTATGCATGACAGCAAGTGTTTATACGTCATAAGGGTGAGGATACTGGAAACTGTACATTTTCACCGGAAGTCTCATGTGTTCTATTGTTGTTTGCTCCATGATAACATGATATATTTTAATACAGAAACACGTAATACTATCCTTTAAATGTAATATTAGAAAGTTATACAGAAATCGTTTCCAGATTCTACACCAGAAACAAAATGAACAAGATTTTTTCTCTGCTATGTGGTTATACATGCAAAGTTATTGTAAATGCATTATACCAATAAATATTGATTTTCGACTTATTCACATAAAATTTTAACAAATGACAGACATTTTATGACTGAAATGATTAGGTCACTATATTCTGTTACGACTGGCATCAAATCACTGATGAAACTGGATGACACGTTGGCAAACTCCACGCCAGAAATTGCAAAGTAGCAGCAATTCATGTAAAATACAAAACAATAAAATAAAATTATCCTCTAGTAAAAAGACTCAGGCTAAATATATTTAACTTTGTTTAATGTCAAAAATTAGAAGGACATATTGAAAGTATAATCATACACAAAGACTTGAAAACTTGTTATTTTATATGACATACTGACATTTGAATATGTGCGTGGGTGGGGAAACTTATTGTAAAAGATCAGGTAGGCTACTGATAAAAGCGCATAAGGTGCCGTAAAAGAATATTTATAACAGAAAATAAGCATGACGAATTAAATTTTACTTATTTTCTGTTTCATATTTGTCATCAAACATTCATTTTCACTTAAACTGACTTCAAAACCGAAGTTTAAACAGCTTACTATACATTTCAATTAAGCACAGGAAGTGACGTCATCAGAAATGTGCATTGTTCCACGATTAGCTTACTTTGCAAGGCGAATCTTATGTTTTAGCAAAGCTGATACAATGAGCTTTATACTTGAATATTTTCAGTGTTACAGATAATATAGGTATCAATCCAGCGCTGCTTGTATCCAGAGTTAAGAAAATATGAATTAGTCTTCACATAAACATTTCTTCCGTTTCTACTCAGTGTCTTTACCCTTACAGCAATCGTCAAGGTACAATTTGAAGAAAATACCAGTGACTCAAAATTTTTGAGTAAAGGCTATTGGGTGATATGTAAACCTAAAAGTTAAAACAAAAAGTTTAAAAATCAGTCAACATTCTAAGAAATGGCAGACTCATTTACACTATTTCTGAAATGCCCCTCGTATATAATATGTAAATAGCCTATATAGGCAAAGAGATATACAGTTATAGTGTATTGTTTACTACTATGAAAAAATATGTGCCCGAAGTTTAGTTCCAATAAAAAATGCGAAATATCTGATTCTAAACAAGGCATCGCAGGCGATACAAATCCCCTCACACAAGACTACTTGCTCGGGATATTGTCATACCCTACATTTGTGTGAAGTTATTTTAAAATCCATGGAGAAATGTAGGCGCTAGAGCCATGACAAAGTTTTTCTAAAAATAGCTACAGTGACCTTGACCTTTTAAGCGCAGCACCCTGAAAGTCGAACTTGCTCGAGATATTGTCATGCCCTACATTTGTGTGAAGTTATTTCAAAATCCATTGAGAAATATAGGCACTAGAGCGCTGAAAATGTTTTTCTAAAAATAGCCACAGTTACCTTGACCTTGAGCTTAGAACCCTTAAAGTTAAACTTGCTAGAGATATTGTCATGCCCTACATTTGTGTGAAGTTACTTCAAAATCCGTCGAGAAATGTAGGGGCTAGAGCGATGACAAAGTTTTTTCTAAAACTAGCCACAGTGACCTTGACCTTGGGTGCAGCACCCTTAAAGTCGAACTTGCTTAAGATATTGTCATGCCCTACATTTGTGTGAAGTTATTTCGAAATCCGTTGAGAAATGAAGGCGCTAGAGCGATGACAAAGTTTTTCTAAAAATAGCCACAGTGACCTTGACCTTAAACGCAGCACCCTAAAAGTCGAACTTGCTCGAGATATTGTCATGCCCTTATTTTGTGTGAAGTTATTTCAAAATCCGTTGAGAAATGTAGGCGCTAGAGCGCTGACAAAGTTTTTCTAAAAATAGCCACAGTGACCTTGACCTTAGGCGCAACACCCTGAAAGTCGAACTTGCTCGAGATATTGTCATGCCCTACACTTGTGTGAAGTTATTTTAAAATCCGTTGAGAAATGTAAGTGCTAGAGCGCTGACAAAAGGTGAACATACGTACGTACGTACTTACGTACGGGACAAAACCTATATCCCCTCACCACTTCGTGGTGTGAGGGGATAAAAATGGTCGCCTTTAGTATAATGATATGTTCCATACGTCAAAGTGTCTTTATTGTTTGTTCGATTTTATTTCTGTTTTAAACTGAAGTATTTGGAAATGGTACAATAAATCAGTATGAAAAATGCGAAATTAAAAGTGTTTAATACATCACTTTAAGATTGAAGTTTTGAAAGAAATATTCAAATGACTCTTTGACCTATTACTACCGCATCTTCGTTGTGTAAATTAATTTCAGTGACTGGATTAATAGTGCTGATCCTATTATCACCTAAATATCCATATATGACCAGTAATTTATCTATAATGAGTTTGTCATACCTTGTGTAATATGATTAGATGAAACGTGATAAAGACAGGACAGTTCACAGACTTTGTCCCGGATAGGTGCCAAATCTCAATCTCAACCAAACCCGCAAAAGGTATAAGACATCTTCGCTAGCCAAGGCTACTGAGTCTGCTACGTTCCTTACGAACGTAATGAACGTAGTGGACTCAGTACCCTTGGCAAGCGATGATGGGTATAAGATGGAGGACCAACCTGATGACAAACGGTGCTACTGGCATCAAGAGGGATATCAAGGTAAAGAGACAGAAGTTACGTACCGTAATAATGTTCAAAAACCTTGAAACTGTTGCCTTAGATAAAAGTGGAGGTTTTCTCAAGAATTGAGTTAGCCACTGCAGCCGTACAAAGCTGAAATCTAGTTGGAAACATAACAACATATCTCTCGGATCAAAGGTGAAAGTGATGCCCTCACTTGTAATTTTCATATTTATGTAGCCCTGTGAATCCTGGTCTGAACTTCAGATCTGTGTCTCCAATTACTTTGAATTTATTTCTTTTTCTGTGAGTGAGATAGGGAATTCAATTAAGCCTGTTCCAGGGCTTTAAATTTAGTTAAAATTAGTATCTGTTCTATAGTTTTTGTTTGACTTTCAAAAACTAAAGGTCATTTTCTGCTAGAATACCATAATTTTAACTCCACTTTCTGATGCGAGTTTAGTGTAATTGAGATGTTCGAGAGTGAAAACGGAAAACGTATTAATACTTCCGATCGGTCGGTTCCTAGAACGGCATATCGCCGCATATATCATTCACAAACTTTGTAAAATAGATGGATCGATGACTTGCGATTTTGCGTCCTTTTCAACAGTATTTCAGTCAAATCAAAACGATAGTAGGGTGATAATGAAAGACTGCGAGCAATAGAATCCCGTTCATGGTAGGAGAGATTCTCGCCTCAAACGGGGCTCGAACCTGGGTCCGCTAGATCAGTAGGCCAGCGCTTAACCAAGTGAGCTACCACTGATCCTAACTTGTAAAAATAAAATCATTGGATAGTGATTCCCCTGCGTTTACTCATTAATAAATTTACGAAAAATAAAATTTATATTTTATAAAAAGTTTCTCAATTTAGCTTTTGAAGTAGCTGCTTGCTATTACGATTTGTTCCAGAAACACCATTTCACTTGATATGATGTTATCATCCTGAACCATTTGTTTCATTACACCGTTCCCAAATGTCAAACAAAAGACTTCTGCAAGATACGTCAGATTATTATAGAATTGGTTAACTATTCCTGTTAACTCGTATCAATCAATAGCTCATTCAGCACTTTCTACTGCCTACTCCTTTTACTCTCCCGAGACATTCGTACATAACAAATGACGTCGATTTATTTTGACAACAAGTAGTGCGTGGTGTATGTGCTTTTTTCGATTTACTTTAAATGATTTGCTTCGTAGTTCATATCAACAGATATCGAAAAGTCGAAATGTTGTAAATTATTTTCATCCTAAAGTATACAGTCATTAAGGGTATATGAAAATCTGAGATAAGCCCTCACCAAATAACTTTGACTAGTATTTTCTTTTCTTTTGAAACCAGCTATTTATGCGGATAAATATTAATTACATGTTATTCTTGATTGCATGTAATTTTAGAGTGATCTTCTTTGCTTTTTTACTCTATATAGAAACTGTATAGAAACTGTACGTTCATAACTTTAAGATGCACGATCCGAATAAAAGATATGGGATACGTGAATAGTTTCAATAAAATCGTAAATTTAAATAGTCAGAATCAAATATTACAATTTGGTTCGGAAAGGAGCACTGATTGAGAGTAATGAACGCATTCAGAAGAATGAAACTACAAATTTAGTTATGTGAAGGGTCATACAAGCTAGTATCTGTTTCAGAAGTAGAAATATAGGCAATTATCAGGAGCTAATACAGTTAGAAGCAGTATCCCGCCCTAGGAAATATAAGCGAAATAATTATATACATAAATTGGCAAAAGTTTACGAAAGACACACCCGGTGAGCCGAACAAACAACTCTTGCCCAGACAGGTGATCATTCAGATACCCCTTCTGAAAACACTACTCACAGAACAAGTAAAAGAAAGCACCGAAATGAAGAACGATTAAAAATAACATATATTAACTTACATTGTATAATAATGTTAAATACTTAACCCATAATTGACCCGCTAAACTGATATGCCAATGAAATCCAGATTTGCTGCGAGACCGATGAAAATGTTGGCTGACCATTTTGAACAAATATTTGAAGCTTTTTGATGACGCCATTGAAAAGACTGTATAGTAGCGAATGTATGTACGCCTTACAGGTAAGATAAGGTATTGTTTTGAAGAACTGTTTCCACGCTAGCGTTATATTTGGACCCGTATTCAGAATGTAAGCAGAAAAAAAACGTGAAAAGGCTTAAAAAGTTTGATATCTGTAGCCTTGTTTTAAGAGTTTAGAATTAAAAGTAAGGCTCTGGACTAGCCAGCACACAAAGTCCCTGTGTTCACAATAAACTGTGTAAAGTCAATGTGTTCAAAATCAATTAGCTGATCCAGTCTACATACTGATGCTTTAAGCAGAAACGTTGTAATGCTTATACACTCGATCTAGAATATCGTTGCCTGAATCCTTCATAACATTTGTAAGTATTAAATACTGATTCTATTACAATGCGCCTATAGAAGCAATGGAAAGTTTCCGTGTTTTATTCTTCAACAATTCGCTGTTTCGGAGCGCGTGAATCATATTGCTGACATCACTGGCAATTGTTGACGTAATGTTGTAACGTTTCGAGACGTTAGCCGGTGTAACGTCTCTTTCTCTTTCTAAAATCACCGTTAAAAACCTTCATAGATCATGGATACAGTTAATAGTATAAGCCGGAGCATGAACGCGCTGGCACAAAGGTTGGGAAGTTTGAACGAAAAGAATACTCCTTCAGTGTTTTGGAATGTTAGAATCGAAATAGTTCAGCTGCGGCATTGAATTTTTGAGTAAAAATTCACAGTTTGTCGGTCAGTTGTAACTAGATATATCACGAGCGCTCGTGATATGATCTACTTTCCAACTGACCTCCAAACTGTGAATTATGACTCAACAATGCTCTGCTAGAGCTACTCTATTTCTGAAATGAAAACGCTCGTTGACACTACTTTATTAGCAATTTTTTCAGGTTTGAAGCAGTCTCAACACTTCTCATAAGTGACTTTGGAACAAAATGCAATTGACGCATTTTCTGGCTAGTTATCATCTGCGTATTACTGCAGTAACTGTAAGCTTATCTAAACTATGCGATGTTCCAGATGTTAAAAGACACAACAATATCAAACATATATGATCGTGTTAACGTTAAAAGCAGCATTTGGCGAACTACGTGCATTTTTAAACGCTAACATGATGCCTCTTATTATATGTCGATTGTTATATTAGATCACTATAAGTTAAACAGGTGTGTTACTCATATACCATTTATTTATTAATATTATTACTACAATTTGTTTTTTTATTTACGTTCTATATGTTCTATTTGCAGAAGTAAAGGTAGAAGTTTTAGTGTATAATTTGTTAATTTATTCATTTTTAATCATTTATTTGTTTTATAATAAGATGGGACTAAAACAAAACGACGATGACAAAAATGTTTTTAAAAGCAAAATTATGTGTAATTTATAGCGACCTATTCTCTATAGACTTAAACACGCCTACCAATCGCTCTCATGCGAAACCACGGTTCAGAACGCCAATCCATGAGAGGAGTTCCCGGTTTTGCAGGAGAGGAGCCAAAATCGTAAACAAATTTGACATCGGCACAAGGTTTGAGGTATTTATTTTCTCTGAAAACTATTTATGCAAAATATAAGAATGCTATTTTGTCACATATAGATTGTTTCTTCGGCATATGAAAGGATTAGGCACATGGTCATGCATTTTTCCAGATATGCATTTAGTACGGCGGAGCATGTATTGAAGGTCAGTCTCGGCGATATATACATGTAGGGAAAAGTCGTATTATCTTGCTTGATTTTGAGTCTCTGACCTTGGCAGTCGCAAAGAAGTGAACAGAACTACTGTATACGTGAATCCAAACGTTGGAATTAAGTTTCCCGTGATGGACAGTTTAGAATTTAGAAAATATACGGAAAACCTTGGCATCGTCAGGCCGGTTCCGCATGAGATAATAGAAAATATAAGGAATTTTTATTTAACACCACAACAGCTTCTGAACAATAATTGGATCAAAACAAACATGAACTCTGTGATATATCATTATTTTATACATTGCAGATGACTTTCTGGCTGTTTTAATCCCCGTTTGTCTGTTTCTGAGGCATGCAAGAGGGTTTGAAAGATTGTTTGCAAAAGGCCTTAAAAGACAAACGGGGAATAAAAACAGCCAGAAAGTCATCTGCAATGTATAAAATAATGATTTATAACAGAGTTCATATTAGTTTTGATCCAATTATTGTTCAGAAGCTGTTTTTGTGTTTGATAAAAATTCCTTATATTTTCTGTTATTTCATGCGGAACCGGGCTGACGCTGCCAAGTTTTTGCGTATATTATCTAAATTCTAAACTGTCCATTACGAGAGCTTACTTCCAACGTTTGCATTCACCCATACAGTAGTTCTGTTCACTTCTTTGCGACTGCCAGGGTCAGAGACTCAAAATCAAGCAAGAAAATGCGACTTTTCCCTGCATGTATATATCGCCGAGACTGCCCTTGAATACATGCTCCGCCGTACTAAATGTAAATCTGGAAAAATGCAAGACCATGTGCCTAATCCTTTCATATGCCGAAGAAACAATCTATATGTGACAAAATAGCATTCTTATATTTTGCATAAATAGTTTTCAGAGAAAATAAATACCTCAAACCTTGTGCCGATGTCAAATTTGTTTACGATTTTGGCTCCTCTCCTGCAAAACCGGGAACTCCTCTCATGGATTGGCGTTCTGAACCGTGGTTTCGCATGAGAGCGATTGGTAGGCGTGTTAAACGTTCATTGATAAAAAATAAGAAATCCATTTTTCAGTCCTACCATATGATTTTATAGTTATATCCTTATACAAGTCGCAGCAGGCCAATAGTGGCAGCACAAAGTTGTTTCTTACACTCCTTAGAATGTGATTTTAGTCAAAAATTTAAAGGCATTTATTCTCTACCCTGTGGAACACACCCTATATTCCCGCTGTATGTAATTTTACCTTTGTCTCACAAAGGTAAAATTACATACAGCGGGAATATAGGGTGTGTCACAAAGGTAAAATTACATACAGCGGGAATATAGGGTGTGTTCGATGAAACCTCAGTGTCACTACAATTTTGTTCACCCGAGTAGCTGATGTACCTGAATGTATGTGGCACCGCCTGGCCAATCCGCTGGCTGTCACGACTAGGCCTCTACTTGGGGCAGGTGAAATGTGCAGACACAAGCAATCAACAGGCACCAAGACATTGCTTTTAAAGGGTTAATAGCAGTGACAAGCTACTGTTGCCCGATACTCGGAAATAGTATTGATAAATGTAGTAAAAAATATCTATATTGAATTTCCAAAAATGCAGACATCAATGAAATATAATTCTTGAATGATCCCCAAAAAAAAAGGAATACAAGTGGTTAGATCATTTACAATCAAATACCCCTACCAGTTTAGTAAAGCTCAGCTTATCCCAAATGTTATGTTGAAAAGGTTATTTCAGCATGAGGGTGCCGAACCCGGAAACAAAGATTCTTCACGAGAGCACGTATACGTCTTGATTTAGTTAATCAACTGTGTGAAAACAGAGAACATAAACATTAGGAGTATATGAGTGCAAGCCAACTTTTATGACAGCTGGCGCTGTGTATTGCTACGGCTGATAAGCCCATAATAAATGTCTGATTATCAATCACATGTTTTGGTCATGATCCCCTAGCTTCAGGAAGTGATAGCCAAGGTTAACATAGAAGAAGGATGTGCACTAGATTGACTCCATGTATTAGGTTAACAGAACTGAAAAGAACATTCCATATTTATTTGGACATATCCACTTGCCTTATCAGAGGAAGTTGCATAGAATTGTTGGCTGACTGATGGAGTAGACCTATATTAGATTGTTTAATTGAAATTGACTTGGGCCCACATTTCCTCCCAGCACTCCGTGTCTCAATATAGTGGCATAACTGTATACAAGGTACCATTAACTTATTATTGTCGATAATAATTAAATCTGGCCAAGAATCATCAGCTGGGAATCAGTGACCATTGAACTGGGATATGAAGTTTTTTCTTCAGTTCCTAGTTCTTTGAAGCCTAGGTAGCTCCGTAGGTTTAGCACTTGTCTGCTGATCTAGCGGTCCCGGGCTCGAGACTCGCTTGAGGCGTAAATGGTTTTAATCGTAAACGGGATTCCGTGGCACACAGCCTTTCATTTCCACCCATCGTCCTTTAACGAATGGAATACTGTTAGAAAAGACGCAAACTTGCAAGTCATCCATCTATCAATCCTAGTTCTTGTAGGTATCACATACGGAACAAATGAATGACAACCACACACACACACACACAAGAAAAACTGTTAACAGACTATATAATTTCTGTAAAAGAACAATCTTGAAACTTTTTTACCGTCTAAGGCGGTATGAGAATGCAAGTTTTATAAATATCTTCAGACCATTAGAATGGTGTCTTGATGAGAATATTTCCTGACATTACAAATGAGACGATCTTCTAACTAGCAGAATGCTACACTCTGGCCACAATAATGCTGAAGCTGACTTCTAATTTGACAAGTAAAGGCATTAAAATATGTTTTGAAAAGTAAGATCCTTTGAAAGTAAGGAACACACCAAGGAATAGAAAACAGCAGACTCGGTTTAATTGATTATGTTCATGACTAGTAATGAAATGTGCGACACCAGCCACGCCCCCTAGCACCGGCTGTATGGATGACAATCTTCAGATAGAGCCTAAAACTGTAAATAAGTTTTTTGGCATAAGTGGATTATGGCACCCAATATGCAAGAATATATGTCTTTTAAGCGTTCGTTTGACATTTTTTAAATGATGCTCATCATACATTGACCACCTTAGTATTTCTTTAAGAGGAGGAACCCGATATAGTAATAAGTTATTTGTAAAAAGAAGAAGAGAAAGAAGTAGATGCAAATATTTTTCTTATCACCACCTCTTATTAGATGAATTAATGCTGCAGATCTACCCCTTGATACATTTTTTGTTTATTTATGCCGTCTATTGATGAATGTAAGAGTACATAACTACAGGAGATAACTTTGAACATGAGGATAGAAAACAATCATCCAACTTTAACTCGTAATATCTATGTAACTGATTTGTTCGGGCATTCATCCGGAAACCTTTAAAATCATGCCATTACTTAGATTACACATACACATCAAAGTGGTATCTGTAACGGAAATAATTATCTATTATGCCTGCCTGTATGTCAATTTTCTAAATGGAAATTCCCCATGTGGTTTCGTGGAATACTGAATACATGATTGTATTAGTGTATACTTTACCGCTAAGAAATGTTTATGGGTTTACTATTTGTCTGTATTCTTAACAGGTCTGAAGGTAGTTTTAAAAATAGACATATAAAGATGGTTGTATGCTTTTTATTTTAACCAACTGCCCCAAACATACAAGTCTACCATATCATAACATTATGACCTCTGAAGTCAGTCAATCACTTCTAGTAGCGAGATAGCATTTCGTTTTGGTTTTTAATTGTGACAGAAAGGAGTACAGTAAATGATAGATAAATAAACTGACAAAAAAAAATAAAGAGACGATTTTAAGTTTGAAGACGGGAAATTTAAGTTTGGCTGAAACCGTTTATGAGCGATTATGGAAGAATGCAACATGCCTTTCACTATTTGGAAGTGCCGGAATCATAACTTTATTTTCAGACAAGACGTTTGATCTCAGTAAAAGACAAAAATGGATGCAGTTGATAAGTAAGCATTTTTATTCATTGTTTTGAAGCACTTTCAAGTACCGAATCGCAGCAGTCGATTACTCAGAAATTAATATTCTATGTAGTACACAGATTAGCAGTTTGGAATGTCCTAAAATTTCATATTTTTTACTGGCGAATGCATCTGACCAAATACACCATACCAATAGTTTGGCTCAGTGGTAAAATAAACGTAGCCACACCAAGTTTAGTGCCTACATATGCGAATTTCTGTAATTAACTTCTTCAGTTTTTTTTCTAAAGGTGACATATACGTCTCGGGAGACAACGCATCAGCTCCCCTGAGCACATAATTTCTGAAGCAATCCGCAATTTTCCCACGACGTTATGGCTGGATATACAAACATTTATCAAATACCATATCTGTTCAGCATGCTATTTGGAGTTTAACGCGTCTTTTTAAGTTTATATGTGCAACTTTACTTTTCTGTCCTAACCTGGTCTAGTTTGTCAAAGGCTCTCAAAGCTTGCGTCATCACTAGATTGATTGGGACAAATAATTATTACCCTACCAAATTATGTAACTGTTCCATTTGCCATCTTTCTTTGTCATATCAAGAGATCAAGAGGAGGTTTAAAATCATATCAAACCAGACTGGTCTGGGTCTATCTGGGGAGCTGTCAATTCCGTTCTAATGCTAAGAATCCTTGGAATCATCCCTAGGCATCGTTACCTCATTCATCAGCCTGTATTGCTTGCTAGAATGCCAATTTAATAAAAGCATCAGGCGAGATGCATGGCAGATATAATGTCACAACTGAGGTTGAAATGAACAGAAAATCAACTGAATGAGAAAACAACAAAAGGAATAATCCTTTAAAAAAGGCAGTGAAAAATGAATCTCATATCTCGTGTTGCATGCAGATGAAATGAAAGAGATAATAAATGGCATTCCGTGCTGAAGAACGATTTGCGTGATTTGTAAACCTCAACATTACGGTTGAGTCTGGTATCTTTGGACAGCGGGTAAATTCGGACATACCACTGCAAACACTAAAAATCCAGATGAGACGGCTCATAATATGCCGACTCATTAGGATTTTTACTGTTTACCCAGTTAATTTTTTATTTTAGCATATAAAGGAAACAATATTACTGTCCGAATTTACCCGACTTGACCCAACTGTTACTGAATGCCTTCTCATACTCATGAACTTCTCGGATTCATTTAACAATTCAAAGACTAATAACTTTGCAACCGATGATTTTCGATAAACGATTATCACACGCAATGCTCATTAGTTGCAAAAGTACATTTCCATTTCAGTTATTGTTCAAAGTGCATTTCAACTGCTAACACATTTTCAAGCGTCCCATCAAAGGAATGTATGCAATCGTGAAGATGGGAACTGGTTGCTTAAGAAAAGACTCTACTTAAAAAACCTAGAATAAACTCGCTTTCTACACAAGCTAATAGAAGACATTTTTCAATGCACGGTTACGACGTAAGCAAGCAGTATTACTATTTTCAATACTGTAAGTACATGTATAAGTTTTCACAAGTCACTGTGCGATAGAGTTTTTACTCTTCTCACTATGATTTTATACCTATACATATATTCTCCTAAAATACCTTGCTTTTTAAGCAGTATCCTACGTTATCCGGATCGAATTCGCTGTTTGCGATGATCTTGTGTAATGGAGTTATGTATATACATGTACATACGTCTCTCCTTTTATCTTCATTTTCATATCAATGCACCATTTGAAAACTGAAAGAGGTCTATATTCCTGCTGTGCATACCTTTCGCTTTAATATGTTACTATTTGTTTATTTTTGACTACGCCATCCGGCTCTCCTGTCCGTCCTTATATTGCAAATAACTCAAGTCGACTAACATTTCCATTATGATATACATCACCAAAAGGATCCCTTTCAAATAGAAATATTTTGAAGTGAACTTGCTAGCTATTGTATTGTAAAACTTGAAGAATATTTACCTTTTTGAGGGGCATACTAACTACACTACTCAAAATATTTAAAGGAGCACCTAATGATTTTTCGATAGACGACAGTGTAACGCATTCTTCCTTTGAGAGTCATTTGTTTCCAATCGAAGAAGACACACAATTTACAATCACTTTGCCAATCTTCATAGAGGATCAAAGTTACTGACAGCACAAATTTTGATCTAATATCTATCCTACTCTTGTCCATGCACTGATTTTTGTAGAAATTGGAATTTTGGTAAAAACCTTGTAATTTTTCAAACAGACGAAAATCATGAAAATTTCAACCACAACTGAAAACGACCATTTTGTTTACGTATCAAACTGAATGTCTTACAAGAAGTCCCGTTTGAAAGATCAGTTTAAACTCAAGTTTATGAGATTAAATAGACTTCTAGAAAAATGCCTCATTTTCAGACAATTTGAAAATTGACAAAATTTGTTTTATGGAAATGATCAGGGCACCAGTTCTATTGGATTTCTTGTTGTCTTCGATTCTTCTTCAAAATACTGCAAAAGAATGGAAAACTCTCGGCCACTGGCAGTCGATTTATGGGTCGTTGAACTTGGTATATATTGTAGTAATGTCTATGGGAAAATATCAACTGCTCCTTTAAATATTTTGAGTAGTGTGTATTTCATCGAATGTGTTGAAAATATCAGTAATTTTATGAGTCCTTTGCTCGAGTGAAATTGTCCATATTTTCAACACATGAAATGAAAGTTCTTTGGCGTTTACTAAAAACTGGTAATTTTCTTTTCATTTATTCATTTATTTATTTATTTAGGACAATATCAGAAAGCAGACAGTCTGAAAATAATAATATTTTTTTTCCTAGTCGTTTCCCGCGTTGTGTCGCACAGCGCGTTTAGTGAGTTTACTCTTTTGCGTTTGCACCTCACCTAGCAAATGGTAGATATTGTCGTTACAATGAATGGGTAAAAAGAAATCGGCGTTAAAGAAAGCAGCCTTTTGGGTCCCGTTGAATTGATGTCATGTGCATATAACCGTGATGCCAGCTCAAAATCGGACGTCAGCAGTGATGCCAGTGTTTGCTTTTAACGTGTTAACGTCCGTAGCATTGTATAAGACGCGAGCGCAACAGTTGACATTGTGCTTGACAGAAATTAATCCAAAATTAGCAAGAAACAGCCGCATTTTGCTACAGTGAAAATAAACATCGTATCAGCCACTGAGGATAGGTTGCGATATCATTTCTGTCATGCCTTTGAAGCCAGCCTAAACCTCCTGATAGCCATGATATGGTTATCATTACCAAGTAATGCTCAGTTCACTATTCATTTAACTATGCATCAACAGCTTGAAGGCAAGCGTCTACTATAGGAACCGCCTCTTGTATTGCATGATATAGTTTCATAATGATAAACATAAGTATGGTCAACAAATTTATTGTAATATTTCCTATTTCTTCATTTCTCAGATACAAATACAGTCAACTTTAGATATCTCAAATCAAAGCTCGCCTTAAAACTTCTGATATCTTAGGCAAAAGTGCTTTATTTGCTTTATCTATAACATCTTAAACATGTCCCTGCTTTTCACCGAATTTCAAATTTTACTATTCAAGCAAATAAAATATCAAAAGACACTGCATAACACAGTGTGTTGTGATATGTGCTTGTTTTACATAAACGTTTTAGACAACTGGGTGTTTTACCACACTATGCAATTGCTACATGTGTACATGTTGATGTGCATTCCTTGTAAGAGCTACGGTAGCCGATATGCCTGGGATAACACTGTGAAATGATCAGTTATCTCAATAAAAGCCGAATTCGAGATAACCTCGTATAAAAAGAGCAATTAAGAACTCCTCTGTCATCGCCCAGTCAAGATAGCTAGAGTCTAACGAAAGCAATATACCAAGTTCGTTGTACGGAAACTATCAAACAGGATTATATGAGCCGCGACACGAGAAAACCACTAAGTTGTTGTGCGCAAAGGGCAGACTCAGCTCAGTCTAAGCATCTACCCATCTTTATCAGACACTTTGCTAAGCGCTTAAATTGTAGCTAAGGAACTAAGCTACCTCCATGCGGACAGCGAAGACTCTGATACGCCTGGGCGGATGCCCATGCTGATCTGAGTCTGCGCTGGGCGCACAACCACTTTGTTGGTTTTCTCTTGTCGCGGCTCATTTTTTTTTTCATTAATGAAATAATCTGACTAACGCTATAAACAGAACAGTACTACAAGCTGAAATTGTAAACATCAAAGAAGGAAGGCGAAACTGATACATATAAAAGCTTTGAAAAAAATATTAGTGACCCAGGGTAAATATAAAGAAACCACAAACTACTTGTTCTGAAAAGAAATAAAAAAGACTTATTCAAGGAAACGATAATTATTACGTAGGATTATACCAATATCAAAGACGGCGAAATTGATACATGAATCAAGCCAATATTCTAAAAGATTTCTGCGACAGAAATTGATCTGGCAACTGCGAATTCCACACAATTGTAGAGTTCCTTTAGTAGGTTTAAACGGACGTATCAGAGCAACATCCCTAGAACAGAGAGGGTATTAGAGAGTAATATTAAATCAGCCAGCCAACATTATAATCTAAAAAGAGTTATTCCATTTTGTGGATTCACACAGATTCAATGTACATGATATATTTATGTGGGTTCATTGACATTTGATACAGGACATAAAAAGTCACTCATATATTAATTGCCATAACAGCTTTGGCCATAGGTAGTACTATTTTACTTCCTATAATTGTTGTTGGAGAAATTGATATGTAGTATTAAAAGAAAAATGGGAAGTAAAAATGCTAACATAAGCCAGAAAGCAGTATTTGGTTCCTTTGTTGTTTCTGGTTCGTTTCTTTGAGACAGTATTTCAGTCTACATCGAGCCGTCTCCCAGAGAGAGAAAGAAAAGAGAAGTGATGGACGATTTAAAAAAAATGTCCAAAAACCCACTTGCACACGCTACAAACATAGTAGTTCTCGCCCTACTATTATCCAACTTAGTAGGACACCCCGACACTGAAAGGTACCCAGCACCATTGCACCGATTGTACCACCTGTTTTGTTTCACTGATTTTATTTATTTCTTCTACAGCTCTTGTTGTTTTCTAGATTTTTTTAGTTATAGCTATGTGTTCGTAAGATTGATAGCATACACGTATAATGCAATTTTCTAAGGAGCCCCGGTAGTTCAGTGGGTTATGCTGCTGATCTGTTGATGCCGGGCTCAGTTTCCTGTGGAGGCGGAAATTTCGTAATCCGGGGACGTGGTACCAAACTATGCAACCTTTTATTATCCCCCTTCGATCGTTGAAATATTATCAAAATACTATTGAAAAAGATATTCAATTACCCATCTATACCATTTTCTTTTGAAGGATTATACCTGTCATGTAAAATGTATGTCCATCAGTAAATAGAGCCCAGGGGCCGTATTCATAAAGCCACTTAAGTCGTTGCTATGCAGTTGCTAAGGCTAAATATCTATTAAGGAGATTCCCTACAGCTATGAAATTTGGTCTGGAGGAACAGTCTTTGTAAGACTGTTCCTCCAGAGCAAATTTCATAGTTGTAGGGAATCTCCTTCAAAGAAATTTAGCCTTAGCAACAGCATAGCAACCACTTAAGTCGTTTTATGAATACGACCCCTGGTCAACAAGCATCATAATCTGTCCTTGCATACTGCGTTAAGAAAGGGTTCACTGGTGTTACAGTCATACAACTAGCAAATGGCTGATCACAATTTTTGTTAATTATTGGTTGTGTTAGTGGTAATTATAGCTGTAGCTGTATTTTAAACCTCGAATATGGTCATAGTAAACCGTAATGGTGAGCATCTACCGAGAGGAAGATGGAACTGGTCGCTGTGCTTGCCGATTGTTTCATGTCAGAGCTTTGTGTTTTCACATTGTACGTTTCTTCTTCTTTGGGTCAAAATAGGACTGCAATCACTGATTGTTACACTCCTTTGAGACTGTTCCGTTGTTTTCTTTCATAGGAGTGTAACTTACTGCGGACGTCTGTCATTCCCAAACTACGGAATAAAATTTCCTTACAAAGGGCAACTTAATAGAACGAACGTAATTCTACATTTCTTTTAATACAATCATTGCACTACAGATTAGACATGCGTGGGAACGTCATTGGAACAATAGATTTAATTTGAAAGGGTGGTTGTTCCTCCCGAGACCATCAGACTGATTGCCAAATACGTGGTCCGCAAGTATATGATGCAAGTATGATTTACTTATTCTCGAACGATAAATTCGTAGATTGTTGGACAAGCCACTGATTTTTAAGTACCATTAGGAATAAGTCCAAACAAATACGCAAACTCGCAAAGACTGATGGAACATTGCCCACCAGTTATATTCATTACGTTGTCCATTTTTGTGTCGATGTAATTAATTACATTTAAGATTGGTTTCATCTTGATGATTTCACTAGTTTTCGATTTTACTGGACCCTAGATAATCCATTGTTATAGGTGATGTGAGTCAAGAAAGTGTCCAAATAAAATATTTCGTCAGTTTTAATGTACTTTATACTACAGTACGAGTATATGTTTCGCTAATATCGAAAGTAGATAAAAAATAAAATAAAAAGATAATCACATGCTGAGAATTAGATACAGTCAACTATCAATATCTCGAAGTCCAACTTCAGCCCAAACTACTGATATCTCAAAGTAAATTTTCTGGTACCAGAACAATTACTTTGAGATATCAGTAGTTTGAGATAACAGGTGTTGACATGTAAATAAATATATGAAATATATTCTTTGATAAAAATAGATACATTGAGATATCAGTGATCGAGATATCGGGAGATGACAGTATAGCATCATAAAACTACGCTAATTGACGCTTAAAATCTAATGGTAAGTCACCGTCACAGGATTAGATGAATGCTAATGTAGGTGGTGTGTGCTATTTAGAATGACAAAGACATTCATCAACCAAAAAACATTTTAAGCTAAAATTACATTTCCCAAATTTAGGTAAAAGTAAAAAGTATGCAAAGACCAGGAACTGAAACAATCAAAATCCAAATCCAGCCCTCAAACCATAGTTTTAAAAAGACTTAAATGTTGAGATAGGATATAACTGTAAAAAAGCGACATTTGGCTTAATCTGGTTCAGAAGAATACATCTTTAAAAGTGTCAACACTTTCCCGAAACAGATATTCCATTTACATTACAATTTATGGTAAAAAGTACACTAAGCAAACTGAATTTAGAAATGATGTTAGGGATTGGCTGTTATGCAAACTCCGGCTTTCTTCTGTGTGAAACGCATGCAAAACATACGTCAATCTGTCGAGAAAGCATTATTTATACCAAATGTCGACATTTTCACTCTTAGCGTCTAATCTATCGTGGAGTCAGTTTCTCGGGCCAGTGACATAGCTAACATTTCAAACCATGGGGTGGCACCAAATTAAAGTGTACCGCGAGAAATACCATATGAAAGAAAAAGAAAGAAAATGCTAAAAATTGCAAAAGAGGGAAAAACCTCTTTGAAAGCCTATACTATGACGTTTATGAGTGATATTTATGGAATTGATTTTTTTGTGCGCTGGCCATTGTGTATTGCCTAGAACAAGGTAGCATAAACATATAAATTGTCTAAAAGCTAGCATAATAAAAAGAACAAACACCAAGCTTAATTTCCACCCTTTTTCATAGACATTTTCCGGTTTGTTAATGCAACTCAATAGCCAAGTTCGTCGGACAGTGGACTATCAGCCCGCCCAGTTAATAAGACTTTTGTTTTCCACTAAACTGGAATGACCCGAAACGAGTGTGCGTTTTTGTTTCTTTGTGTTTTTTTGTGTTTTTTTTTTTTTTTTTTTTTTTTTTGGGGGGGGGGGGGGGGGGGGTTGTCATTTTTATTCTTTAGAGTACTGACATACTGACGTCTACGATGTCGACCATGGTTTTTTAGATATTGTGCTTCCTACTTTGCACGCATGCATTTATTTAACGAGAGAAAATGGGTGTAAGTGATAATAACAAAAGCAAAGACATCATGTGTTTCTGATTTTTGCATTGATTGGAATAGAGTGTAATAGTTAAATTAGACCACTTCCGCGTTTTTTCGCTTATTTTATTTACCGAACTATAGCAATAGTTACTGTATTATTGTGGCACCTGGTGTTCGAATAACTGATTTATCCTATACAATTTAATATTCTTGTTTTTTTCCCAGGCAATAAAATATGACATATAGGCAAAACTCAGAAACTAATACAACCAGATTTCAGATCCTGACCTCAAAACCAAAGTAAAAAAAAAAAAAAAAAACTGACAAAAGTTCACGAAAGACACGCATGGTAAACCGAATGAAAAGTTCTTTCCTAAACAGGTGATAATTCAGTTACCCTGTAAAATCTATTTTTACCTATTTTCTTTTTTAAATTACAAAACAAAACGGAAAAAAGTGGGCAGCTATACAGGGGACTATTCTGTTAGATGACAATAGACATGCGGACATAAGAACATGTGACACTGAGGAAACACAACAGAAGTACTGCCTTGGTACTGTCAGTTATAGTTCACTGGGGGCGGCGAGGGGCTTAAACTATCTTTACTGGATCAAAACCCTCGCTCTCTGCTTCTGCAGTGGTTCGAAACATTTTATTAGCTGTTTGGCCCGCATGATGGTTTACTAGCTCCTATCAATTTGTCGTCACAGGAAATAAACAAAGGATAAGGCCTATAAGGAATCAGCAAAGAGGACTCGACACAAGCACCGTACTTGAAGGAAAACAGAAGAAACGATGAGCAAACAAAACAAGCAAACTGCCAAAATGATCAGCCTTTTTCCTACGAAGCTATCCTTTATAATGTAGACATTTTTGGAAAAGAGTTGTTTATTCTGTTTAGTTACTATGCACGTCCTTTGTGAACTGTTGAAATGCATGTCTTTTCCTTTTAATTTTGAGGACTATTTGAGATCTGATTGTATTACTTCCTGACCATCGCCTATCATTTTAGTTTAAACGCGCGCGTAACCCTCGACATGAATTATTGCAGATATATATAGTATGTTTCTAGGCCAGTCTATCCCGTAACCTTGCACGGTCGCTAGTGTACTTCGGGTGACTAAACAAAAATGCCTTTTCAAATAGTTCTGTCTTCAACCGCGCTTGGTGTGCTCGCAAAAGCCGTCCCACTCCACGCTTTATTTTTATATCTGTACGTGTTCCTGTATGTACCCCTTCTTCTATCTCCTTTCTCTGCATCCTGTTGAATCATCTATATATAGAAGAAACTAAGAAAAAAGTAAGGAATATTAATCAAACAAAAAACAAAGGTCATATGCTGGAACGAAACATGGTTAAAACAACACGATAGGTTTAGATTCAGCTTTAGAGTAAAGTTTATACAGACTTTCATCTCTTTTCACAGTGTACTGTCAAAATGCTTTGATCAGGAATTGATACACCAAACTTGAACAAAATCTAAAAAAAAGGGTTTTGCGCTTTCAGTTGTTAATATTTTTTTCCAAATGGATTTGCTCTTCCAGTTTTATTTATCGTTGTTTCTTTAATATTTTTTATCTTTTTTTTTCTATTTACCCTAATATATTATTTTATTATTATTTTGCCGTTTTGAAGGTAATACTAGCGAATGGAAACAATTAGAATACACTTTCAAATGTTAAGTGGTATTTGAAGTCGGCCGCTAAAAATCCCAATATAACAGTAGAGTAAACATTCAAAGGCAATGAGTATCCCAGTTTGATTGTGTCAAAAGTAGTTGACAGTATGCGGAAACAGATTCTGTGACCAACAAAAGCTGACTGCCTTAAAACGCGTCCAACTAGAATTAAATCAATCCGAGTTATATTCAGATATGATCTTATTCAGGTAAATCAGTCACAAACGGAACAGATTAGCTAATGAAGCCAAGCAAATTATCTTAATTGCTCAATAGTTTCGACGTTTTAAATTGTGAATTAATGTATACGCCACCAATATTATGGTATTATGACAACTGTTTCATTAAATTCATTGGTGCTGAATTATCTTTATAGCCAAAGCCTTTGAGAATTTTCTGTCAAGGTACTGTAAACATATGGTTGAAGCTGTCACAGTTTGTAAAAAGAAATCAGAATATAAGACGTCTGTTAAATCATCATCCCAATATATTGTATTTGATGGAAACTTGCAGATTTGTATTATTATTGACTCATCGACGTTACAAAGAGTATAAATGTAACGTGAAGCAAGTACATTGGCTCGAAAATATTTGTCATTACACAAAACTAATGTCAAATATTGATTAATAAGGAATTCAACTATTTTTGTAGCTTTCTTATTCTTTTACGCGTAATGAGCAATAGCATATGAGAAGTATTGTTTCGGTGGGGGATTGACTGCATAAAGTTTAAGGGCAGATCGATTTGGAACCCTGCTTGCCATGCCAACATATTGCTCCCATAGACTTATAATATGAAAAATAAATCCTCTATGAAACAATCAGGCCCTGAGCTTATATATATTCAGTACTTAGCAATGTTTAGTGGTAAAAGTAAAAAGTATGCAAAGACCAGGAACTGAAACAATCAAAATCCAAATCCAGCCCTCAAACCATAGTACCCTACATAAACCTTCCATTCAAGTTCCTGAGGATATGTTTGGCATTATTGTTAAATTTGCGTTAGAATTACTTGCCCTTGAGCAATTAGATAATCCTTATTTGAAATGTCTTGGGCATAACGCATGCTCGAACAAAGTTGAACAATCGTTGTCCATTTGGCAACTCGTTAAAAAGAGGCACAACTTTTGTGAGTTAAACTTTACTTCCCTGGATGATTTTAACTATTTTAAAAAGACGGTCTACTCAATGACAAATTGCTTCTAGAGGATAATTTTCTTTTTTCTAAATTGTTTAACCCATTGAAAATAGAAGCTTAACTGATAACTGTATCGTTGCCTGGCTGATCCTTCATGTAAGACATCACGAAACTGAAGTACTCTAAGGGACCGACCATTTGATATTCTGGGGGGGGGGGGGCCTGGTATATTTATCAAAAAAATTTCCTGTCTTTGGATATGCAAGAAAAAAATAACCTGGCTCATAAGGGGCTTCAAAAAAATAATCTGGCCTCAAAAGTAAGAGAAAAAAATAACCTGTCTCCACCCCAAATTTCAAAAAAAAAAATATATAGTCTGCAGATAATTCCATTGGAATTGAGTTTTTATAATGTCTCTGGCTTCTGGGGGGCTACGCCCCCAGACCCCCATATTTATAATAATATTTTGATATTATCTACTATTGGTTTACATCAGCGAGCCCGCATGTGCATACATTTAGAAAAACATCCTATACAACATTCACATACATGTATTATTGATCTGCCACATTACTAAGTAAATGTTTCCACTAAAACTGAATTGCAAAAGAGTCACTAGCTTATGGGAGACAAAACCATTTTGGCAAAATAAACACTATAAAAGGCAAAAGTCCTAATATAAAAACCCTTATTTTTATCATCATTCCTAGTTTTTCTCTATTGTTTCCAGTCTTAAAATTGCCATTGAAATTGGGAATTTGCTTTAGCTTCTGGGGGGCGTTGCCCCCCAGACCCCCCTTTGTTACCTTCTTAGCACATAACTTTCAGCCATTTTATTAATTGCCATTCATGTATAATGTGACTCTATCATGTAAGTAATGTGACTCTATCATGTAAGTATTTAGCAAACTTTCTAAAATACGAATAAAGCATGTTTGGGCATATATTGGGATAGAAAAAAACAAACTTAAATTCCTAATGTTAGCCCTAAAACTTTGCCAAAATAGCCCTAAATTTTGGCCAAAATATCCCTAATTTAAGGCCTGATTTTTGGCCAAACTCATACAGGGATGTTTGTATCTGTACCTTAGATGAAAAGAGTAACATGCTCCAGGCACTGGTTTGCAAAAGCAAGCTAAGCCATGCCTTTGGCCTGGTTAAAGACAGCACCATGTTCTTTTTGTGAGAAAAAAGGTGTAAAAAATACTGATGTGGGTAAAATAAAAGGATATTAAGGTCAAGTAAACAAGGATCTGATAGATCAGCTATAAAATTAAAAAAAAAAAAATAACCTGTTTGAGTTACTTTGTAAAAAAAATAAATTGGCTCCCACAAGGTGAAAAAAAAAGAAATTGTTTCCAGAGGCCAGTGAAATAAAATGTCGTGTCTCCATCAAGAATACCAGGCCCCCCCCCCCCAGAATATCAAATGGTCGGTCCCTAAACAGGCAAGTAGTACAGGGAAACATTGTTAACCATAGCTTTGGTATATCAAATGGAGGATTGCAGTAGACTTCAAACCATCATAGCTTAGGTAAAATGAATGGAAGATTGTGCATGAATTGGTTTAAACATATTTTATTTTCAAAAACATGCATTCATGGTTACAGCAATGATGAGATATAATTATTTACACGTTAGGATCAGAACTAAAGCATAAGCTTATTTAGGTCTGATTCCAAACTACAGCTTAGAAGATTGTGTAAGTTCCAATATGTAATCTAAGTAAATCTAATGAAGACTGTGGTAGAGTTCAAGTAATAACTCAGGTAAACTCAACAGAAGATTGCAGAATTTCTCTCCAAGGAAATTGACCGGAGGATTGCGGAAGATTTCAAACCAAACCTTAGGAAAATTGAATGGAGGATTGCGGAAGTTCAAATTCAAACCATACCTGTGGACCAGATTTCACTCAGAATGTTTGTCAGATTAAACTAAGCGGAGTTAAGGCAAACTGAACGGAGTATTGCGGAAGATCTGAAATCACAGCTTAGGTAAACTGAACGGAGGATTGTGGAAGATCTCAAATCATACCTTAAGTAAATTGAACGGAGGATTGCGGAAGATTTCAAATCATAGTTTAGGTAAATTGAACGGAGGATTGCGGAAGATTTAAGACCATAGTTTAGGTAAATTAAACGGAGGATTGCGGAAGATTGAAGACCATAGTTTAGGTAAATTGAACGGAGGATTGCGGAAGATTTGAAATGATAGTTTAGGTAAATTGAACGGAGGATTTCGGAAGATTTCAAATCATAGTTTAGGTAAATTGAACGGAGGATTGCGGAAGATTTGAAATCATAGCTTAGGTAAACTGAGCGGAGGATTGAGGAAGATCTCAAATCATACCTTAGGTAAATTGAACGGAGGATTGCGGAAGAATTCAAAACGTAGTTTAGGTAAATTGAATGGAGGATTGTGGAAGATTTAAGACCATAGTTTAGGTAAATTGAACGGAGGATTGCGGAAGATTTGAAATGATAGTTTAGGTAAATTGATCGGAGGATTGCGGAAGATTTCAAATCATAGTTTAGGTAAATTGAACGGAGGATTGCGGAAGATTTGAAATCATAGCTTAGGTAAACTGAACGGAGGATTGCGGAAGATTTGAAATGATAGTTTAGGTAAATTGAACGGAGGATTGCGGAAGATTTGAAATCATAGCTTTGGTAAACTGAACGGAGGATTGCGGAAGATCTCAACTCATACCTTAGGTAAATTGAACGGAGGATTGCGGAAGATTTCAAATCATAGTTCAGGCAAATTGAATGGAGGATTGCGGAAGATTTGAAATCATAGCTTAGGTAAACTGAACGGAAGATTGCGGAAGATCTCATGAAAGATGTTTGATAAGGTTAACTGAGTGGAAGATTGCAGAAGTTTTCAAACCATAGCTTAGGTAAAGCTAAGATTTTAAACCATAGTTAATTTAAATTGAATGCAGGATTCCAGAATCTTTCAAACCACAGCTTAGGCAAGCTGAATTGAAGATTTAAATTGATAACCTAGGTCATTCTCACTTAAGATTGTGAAAGATTTCACCCAGGATGCTTGTCAAGGTAAATTGAGCAAAGAAGTTTCAAATGAAACATTGTGACTTTATCTGATAGCTGAGGATTTCATTGCAAATCTTGATCAGAGGGGTCTTAAAATGTCTTATCAAGGTATACATTTTCACCCATATGCTACTGTCCTAATACAGAGTCATTTTTGGTATGTTTGGTGATCCTGCATCCAATATTTTAAAGCTGTGACATCTCATCAAAAACATGATAACCATTGGTGAGTCTTGGTTCGTTTTGGTGAGCTGACCCTGTAGGTCTGAGCGGCCTTCAGCCATGATGCTTGCCTAGTGTCCAGTTTCGTCTGTAAAGAGGTGATTCGATCAAGCTTGATAGTAAGCAGCGCTACAATTGAAAAGAATTCGAGTAGGGGCCACCGCCAAGATGGTCCAATAATGAACAGCACGGCCAAGATAGCCTTGACACAGGGGCCTTTGGCAGTGTAATCCTGAGCCCTTCAGGCCCTTGCATATAAGGAATTCAGTATACCATGTCACAGTATGTAGCATGGCAGAACTACAAGTAAGGTGACAAATTGTCCAAAACACACCAACCATAGGTGATCGAGTCTTGGCTCAAGCTGGTGCACTAACCCTGTAGAGAGCTAGTCCGAGCAGCCTTTGCCCATGATGGTTGCCTAGTCTCCAGTTTCATCAGTAAAGAGCTGATCTGATCATGCCTGACAGCAAGCAGTGCTACAATTGAAAAGAATCTGAGAAGGTGCCACTGCCAAGATGGTTCAGTAATGAACAGCTTCACCAAGATAGCCTTGACACAGAGGCCTTCGGCCCTGCGATCCCGGGCCCTTCAGACCCTTGCAAAAGGAACTTAGTATGTAGCATGTAGAAGTAGCTCCATCTGGTGCACTGACCCTGTAGGAAGCTTGGTCCGAGCGGCCTTCGGCCGAGATGCTTGCCTAGTGTCCGGTTTCAAAAGTAAAGAGCTGATTCGATCATGCTTGATAGTAAGCAGTGCTACAATTGAAAAGAATCCGAGTAGGCGCCATCGCCAAGATGGCTCAGTAATGAACAGCACCGCCAAGATAGCCTTGACCCAGGGGCCTTCGGCCCTGCGATCCCGGGCCCTTCGGGCCCTTGCCTAAGAAACTAAGGATACCATGTCATAGTATGTTGTACGACAGAACTACATGTAAGGTGACAATTTAAATTGTCAAAAACACACCAACCATTGGTGAGTCTTGGCTCCATCTGGTGCACTGACCCTGTAGGAAGCTTGGTCAGTGAGGCTTTGGCCATGATGCTTGCCTAGTGTCCAGTTTCATCAGTAAAGAGCTGATTCAATCATGCTTTATAATGAGCAGTGCTACAATTGAAAAGAATCCGAGTAGGGACCACCGCCAAGATGGTTCAGTAATGAACAGCACCACCAAGATAGCCTTGATGCAGGGGCCTTCAGCCCTGTGATCCAGGGACCTTTGGGCCCTTGCATAAGGAACTTAGGATACCATATGTCATAGTATGCAGCATTACAGAACTACATTAAAGGTGACAGTCAAAAACACACCAACCATAGGTGAGTCTTGGCTCAATCTGGTGCACTGACCCTGTATGAAGCTTGGTCCCAGTGGCCTTTGCCATGATGGTTGCCTAGTGTCTGGTTTCATCAGTAAAGAGCTGATTAGGTCATGCTTGATAGTAAGCAGTGCTACAATTGAAAAGAATCCGAGTAGGGGCCACCGCCAAGATGGTTCAATAATGAATAGCACTGCCAAGATAGCCTTGACCCTGGAGCCTGCAGCTATGAGATCCCAGGCCCTTGCATATGAAGCTTAGGATACCATGTCATAGTATATAGCAGTTGCTTTACAGATGTATTTGACATCTTGTCTGAGCCAACAAGTTTAAGAATTGCCTGACTGAAAATTAAGTCCACTGCTTTTACATCAATTGACTCTGTGTTTTAAATCTTCCGCAATCTTCCGTTCAGTTTACCCTGACTATAGCAGAAGTCTTCCCCAGTCTTCCGCTAGTTTTACCCAAACTATGTGCTTTGAATCTTCAGCTGATTTTACTTAAACTGACTCTGTGTTTTAAATCTTCCCCAATCTTCCGTTCAATTTACCTAAGCTATGACAGAAATCTTCCGCAATCCTCCGTTCAATTTACCTAAACTATGGTCTTAAATCTTCCGCAACTTCCGTTCAGTTTACCTAAGCTATGATTTCAAATCTTCCGCAATCCTCCGTTCAATTTACCGAAACTATGGTTTGAAATCTTCCGCAATCTTCCGTTCAGTTTACCTTAGATATAACTTGAAATCTTTCGCAATCTTCCGTTCGATTTACCCGGACTCAGACAGAAATTTTCCGCAATCTTCCGTTAGATTTACCCCGATTATGACAGAAATCTTCCGCAGTCTTCCGTTCGGTTTACCTAAGGTATGGTTTGAAATCTTCCGCAATCTTCCGTTCGAGTTACCCGGACTCAGAAGAAATCTTCCGCAATCTTCCGTTCGATTTACCCAGACTATGACAGAAATCTTCCGCAATCCTCCGTTCAATTTACCCGGACTCTGACAGAAATCTTCCGTTCAGCTTACCCAGTTTGTGAAAGAAATCTTATACAAACTTCTGTTAGGTTAACCTGAACTATGACTTTGTGTTTTTATATCTTCTGCTGCTGTTACTAAAACTGACACAGTTTTTTAAATAAATCTTCCGCAATCTTACGTTCAATTTACCCAGACTATGACAGAAATCTTTTTCAAACTTCCGTTCAGTTTACCCAGACTATTCTGCTTTTTCGTGATGTCTTACATGAAGGATGAACCCGTTGCCTTCCCAGAAAGTCTATCCATTCACCGTAACATATCTAGGGCCGTATTTATGAAACGACTTAAGTCGTTGCTATGCTGTTGCTAAGGAGGAATTTCTATGAAGGAGATTCCCTACAACTATGAAATTTGCTCTGGAGGAACAGTCTGAAAAAGATTGTTCCTCCAGAGCAAATTTCATAGTTTAGGGAATCTCCTTCATAGAAATTCAGCCTTAGCAACCGCATGGCAACCACTTAAGTTGTTTTATAAATACGGCCCCGGGAATATAAGAAGAGATCACGGCAGGTTGAACCAATTACTAATGTTTACTGATGTATACCATGTTATGATAGGCATAGGATATATCTGTCGTTATTTTGAAGTGTGTATTGACGTAGGTTTGCCCTCAAATCGCCCATATGGATTAAGTTTGATACATAATAAGTCCTCATATGTCATATGCTACAGGCGAACCGTCAAATTTGCTCATCTGGTATTAAGCAGTGTGTCAAAACATTTACGTTCTCGAAAAAATATAATGCATTTTATTGCATTCACCCATGTGATATACAGGCTTTGCACTGGACTTGACCAGTGGCTTGTCAGGTGCCAAATTTGTATATCATGTTTAAGGTAATATAAAATTGCTACATGTTCTTTAATTAAATATCATTTTTGAAAGTTTGAAATTCCAACTACGATTCTTTTAACGTAACCAAATTGTTGGTCTTCTTAGTCATCAAAAGTACATTTTAATTGGCATAATGTGAAAACAAAAACTCAAACTGTACTTTCTTCATCAAAGAAGTGTAAGCAGTTTGTATTTAGTTTGGTATCACTTGTAAACTTGAAAAGTAACATGGCGAAAACAGAATATACTTTTAGTCGTTTACTTCCGTAAACAAACATTAAACCTGGATTTACATGCGGGCTGCTATCTTTTAAAGTGTAATGGGTGTAATGGTAACCTACAGAGTCACTGATGAAATACCTTCAGGATATCTAATATCAAACTGCATGAGGAAAGGCAGGAGTTATGTTTCTGTGAAAAGTACAGGGTGTTAATCCAGTGTTAAGCGTTTCAGACCAAGCAAAATACAAATATATATAAAGCTTTTGTACAGAAAAAGAACTGATTCATCCTTACAGAAACATTCTTCTGTCTCATTAATTTTCGAGTGTCGATGAAATGATATTCACAAACAACAGAAAGAGGGATAGTTGGGTGAATATGGTAGCGCCAGAAATAACTGCTTTGGTTTTGAATATTTTAAGCCTTGATATCACTGTGTTTCGAAAGTTTATCATTCAGTCGCAGAAAAAGCCGGCTTTGAAGCAAACAATTTGTCAAAGACTAAATAAGAAAGTAAAACGTGATTGACATTTGCACGACAGAAATCTTTATTCTGACTTCTCTATTTTAGAATAAGATATATGAAGCTGTATATTAGAGACATCCATAAACGTCAAATCAACAATTTCCTTTAAGAATAAGTAAGATCGTCAAGTAATTTACAAAACGTAAAAGACTACAGAAAGCCAACATTGACAATAAAAGTATATCACACCTGAGGCACCGCCGTGGAACTGTCAGTAATATATAACTGGTCGGGAATGGAATGGGGCACAAATAAGATAGATTTCACGTGCACACAACCTTCTCCCTGAATTTTATTATGGTTCATTAAAGTCAGGTGAACGTTACGAGAATTATCCAAAACGTGTGTTACAAGACTCACAACTTTTTTTCAGATGTGCTGGGGCAGGATGTTGTAAACGAGTGCGCTTCATTATCGCCTCATTGCAACAAACCTAGCCCTCGGTTATGACTTATGACGACACAGACTACACAGAGAAAATACCATGTAAGTGCCTTGTGATACCAAGTATAGCGGGCGAGACCAGAAACAGCATAGGAATGGCGAGGCTCGTCCCGCCATTCCTAGGTGTTTAGCTTGATATCAAAACACTCAATATATGATTTTCTATTACCATTCATTATTTAATGCATTTAAAAGCGCCAAAGTAAATGAAAATGAACTGCAGTTTTGTCCGAACTAGCTAACGTCGCGATATTTATGATGTCGTGGTTCGGTTACGTAATTTGACCAATCAAACACCGTTTTCACGTCCGATGGGATCGAGTAGCAATTGCTTTCAGAGATCGCTTCTGAAGGCACTGCCAAATATCTTTCGCGCAAGCACAGATATTAACTGACGTGATCTCAAATAAATGCTGATAAATATCACGATTCAAGATATTTCAACATGAATAATTGTCTTCAAAAACAAAATGTTCACGAAATGCTATTTTCGTTTAGTTTGGCCTATAAAAACTATCAGCATGTCGCTTCGAAAATATTCCGAGTTAAAGTAAAAACATGTCATTATACTCGAAATAAGACTGTGTTAAAGAATGAAAACCGTACTTTAATAAAGTTAAAAATAGGCAATGATCAGGAATTAAAGCTGCTATCATACCTTGATGGTGTGTAATGTACGAACGTAGCGCAAAAACACATGCACATTTTAGCATTTTTATTCTTTTTGTACGTTAGTCAAACACTTTGGGTGACTGTAGTATAACCAAACTGTAGTGTCTTTTGGGGTAAAATGTATACTGGAATTCGAATGGGATTCGCAGAAATAAAAATATAAGGCATTTAGCAGAAGGCACAAAAGACAAAGCACAATGTACACCGTCCACCGAAAGAAGAAAGAAACGCAAACGACTAAACCGAAGGCTCGTTTCATAAAATTCATATGAAATGATCACGACTGTAAGATTCTGTTTATCATATGACCCTTTAAAAGGGGATGTTATCACCTTCGAAATGAACATTATAAAAATAAGAAAACGCATTGTTGGCAAGGTCGATATCATTGACTTTACATGTACATGTACGTGGTTTTGATATTTTCCTCTCTTATATTATTTCTCTTTTCTTTCTCCTTCTCTCTGGGAGACGGCCCAATATAGACTGATATACTGTCTCAAAGGGCCTTCAAGTCCAAAACAACCAACCAACCAATACAGGTACGCGCCAAAATATTATTACACGTGTGGTCATACGACATTTACGACACGCCGCTATCCACTAAATAGCAACGACGACACATGATAAAAGTATTTCTCCTTTAATAGACATGCTCAGTGCAATACGAGGGCAATTTAGTAATAATGTAATGATCTCCGTATATACTTTTGTTTGACATTTAATTTAGATATACCTTTTTTTCCAAATGGAGTGCCACAGACACGCGTTTCTGTTATTAACTTCTTCGTGTCGCTAAATATAATTTAATACATGTATATCATTAGAAAGCTGGTTTCAATGTCTCTTTACATGGTTATGCTTAGTCACTATTACATGGCAGCCTATACATGTCCTTATACGCGATGAGGGGTTGAAGACTGAAAATAACCTTTATAAGTTCAGCGTGTTCGTTCGTATGATAAAATGGTGTCTGTGATGAAAATGTATGTAGCTTAATGCATAACAACTGGCACAAATCGAGAATCTGATCACAGTAAAATGACAAGCAAGTTTGTTTCTCTGCCACGTGTGTACGAATGGGTTGTTAATATCAATAAGTCGTAATTTGAGACGCGACACGAGAAAACCAACAGAGTGGCATGTGCGCCCAGTGAAGACTCAAATAATCAGCCTGGGCATCCGCCCAGTGTGATCGGAGTCTTCGCTATGCGCTTAGAGGGTAGCCCGGGGTTTAACCTAGCTCCATGCGACCAGCAAAGACGCTGATCAGATTGGGCAGATGCCCATGCTGATCTGATTCTCCCTGGACGCACATGCCCCTTTCTTGGTTTTGTCGTGTCGCGGCTCATTTGCATACATACATTCATGTTACAACAAAGTATAATCTGTTTGAAGGTGGAATTATAAGCTCAGCATGTTTTTTGCGATTGCTAGCATATGACTGATGGCATTTGCGCACACGTTATAACAGAAGTTGCAAAACGAAATAAGCGAAATAAGCGAAAATTTGTGTCAAAAACAAAACCTCACTGCTAATAAAAAGACAAAGTCATGTTAAATACAGTTTGCTCTGTTTAACAGTTCGTCTTAATTAGTTAAAAGGACAAACTGATAGTATGAACTACACACGAGCACTTGAATATCTTCTATCTATTCTATTCTATCCCATAACCTTACTAGGTCGTTGGGGCACCACAGCTGACTTCAAAACAATCCCTTTCCACCTTGTCCTGTCTTCAGCTGCCCTAGTTGAGCTGGCAAAATCCATTCCAGTCCACTCCTAGATATTGTCTTCCCACCTCTTCTTCTGTCTACCTCTTCTTCTTTTTCCTTTCACTGTGCCCTGAAGAATTGTCTTTGCTAAACCAGAAGACCTTGAAACGTGGCCAAACCACCTTAGTTTCCGTTTCTTGACCAGCGTCAGGAGTTCATCATATTCTCCAATGGCTGCTTGGATCTTCCTGCAAACCTCTTCATTGGTTATTTGGTCCTTGTACGAAATGTTCAGTAACCTTCGGTAGCATCTCACCTCAAAGGCCTGCGTTCTTTTCTCTAACTCTGCTGTCAAGGTCCATGATTCACAAGCATACAGAAATATGGAAATGACAAGGGAGCGCATAAGTGTCACCTCTGATCCAAGAGATATGTTGTTATCTCTCCAAATTGGTTTCAGCTTGGCAAGAGCTGAAGTGGCTTGTGCTATCCTTGAGAGAACCTCCTGTTTTGAGCCATCATCTGAGACAACTGCTCCAAGGTATTTGAAGCTGCTTACAGTACCCAGCTTCTGTCCCTTTACCTTGATCTCCCTCTGGATGCCATCTGCGCTGTTTGTCATCAGTTTGGTCTTTTCAGCACTGATCTCCATCTTATACCTTGTGCAGGTCTGGTCGAGACTTTCAACTAGAGCTTCTAGTTCCTGCTCTTCCTCAGCAAGAGCGTCTATGTCATCGGCAAACCGCAGGTTGGTAATATTTCTTATTTGTGTGCAAAAACCTATGGGAGGGGAAGTAAATGTTTGTAAAATTTCAAGATGAACACTGACAAAAGATCATACCTTCCTTTAAACGTTGTTTTAAAGAAGAACTCGATAAGCAGGGAGAGGAACTCGATAAGCACATCGCTTCAGTTCTAATCCCATAGCTTGTACAGATATCTTACTTGTTTATGTATGTATATATATATATGTTAACTGAATAAGCTAAATACATATGTTTAAACCAAAGATTATTTATTTAAGAAAAAGCATGACACATTAAATTTTATTCGTTTTTATACCCCGCCACACGTTAGTGGCGGGGTATTATGTTTTCACGTTGGCTGTCCGTGTTTCTGTCCGTCCGTCCGTAGTACGTACGTCTGTCCGTCCGTCCGCACTTCGTTTCCGTTCGATAACTTAAGTACTTATCAACGGATTTCCTTCAAATTTTGCATATGCATTTGTACCAAGAATGTCTCGCTTGCGATTGTTAATGGGCAATTTCATTAATTTCTGACAGAGTTATGGCACTTGTCAATATACAATAAAAGGTTTTGGGCCTCTACTTCTTTTACTACTTGGAGTATCATGATGAAACTTCACAAACATGATCGAAGTAACAAAAGCTATGTATGAGCACAGAAATTTTATCATCTGGGGTTATCTGCCCCTGCCCTGGGGCTCTATACACGTATAAAATCATGAAAAATTCCATATAAAATCAGAGTTAGAAGCAATTTTTCTGAAACTTACAGCAAATGATCACAGTGATAAAAGCCTCCAGTGATGCTCAAATTTACCTCATTGGAGTTATCCCCCCTGCCCCCGGGCTATATACATGCATAAAATGATGAAAAAATCTATATAAATTCAAGTGAAACAGATTTTCAGAAATTTGCATCTGATAGAAGTAATAAAAGCTTCTTGGTGTGAATAAAATTTGACCCTTTAGGGGTTAGCTTCTTGGGGTGAATAAAATTTGACCCTTTAGGGGTTATCTTCCCCTGCCCCATGTTTAAAATCACTAAATTTGATTAGAGTGGTAAGTGATTTATCCGAAGCTTATTGTAAGTTATCAGAGTAATGAAATGTCCTGTCATGACAAAGACTTTATCTGTGTTCAATGGGGTTAGGCTGCCCCTGCCCAGGGATTATACAGAGAAACAATAAATCTGGAAAAATCATTGTGTGGAAAAGGTTTGCAGTGGCGGGGTATCACGCAGTCGTTTGCGATGCTTTTATTGCGAGATATTTTAGTTTAATAATTCAATTCACTTTCAAATTATGCGTACTCAAAAGCCGTGTCTTAAACTGAATTTTATAAAAGGTTCGATATCTTGAATTTTGCACAGAAGTAACGTCATAAGATATGTAAGCTGTTTCATGATTAGTCAGTTCCTAAGTCTATCGAAACATATATTTTAAGTGACAGACTGTAAAAACTCAGTGAAATTGATAAGATATTTTGCGACCTAGAATATATTACAATTTATAGCCAGAATTAACAAATTATGAAACTGACTCCACATAATTTTATCATATGACGTCGCATCTGAGAGTGTAATAAAGCCATGCATTAAAAACGATAATCCACTAGTGGATTAAATATGCAAATTACATGTACGTCGCAGCGTTCTGCGTTGGCGTCCATAAAAACGTCGCTTTTTCTAGTGGGGAAATCATGACGCTTTAGTGCAAAATTTGCTAATAAAATGCGATTTTAGTGTCATATGATAAATAGAATCTTGCATTCGTGCTCCTGTATTATTGAATTTATTAAACTCGTTGGGAAAAGCGATAAGATGCTCGGCAGAGCCTCGCATCTTATCTTTTTCCCCAACTAATTTAATAAATTCAATAATACATGAGCACTCATGTAAGATCCTCTCTTTATTACATGTAGACTTTCAGTGTATATACCCTAACACAATGATCTAAGTACATGTGCATTAAGAAGAAAAAAAAACGCTAATAATTCCTAGAACATATCAACACTATTAAATGCCCCTCGTACAGACCAAATGCACATAAATGCATACAGCAAACCTGAAAAGTCATGAACATAAATAAAAGCATATAAAATGTCTATTTTCATCTATTTTTTTCTACACTAATTTAACCATAAAATAATCGAAGCGAAATCATGATCAAACATTCATCATTTATTCCACTGTTTCTATTCGAACAGGGTGCGTGTTTTATGTAATTTATGTTGGAAAATTGCAGTTAAGGTATAAAATATGATAAAATGATTTAAGTGTTTCACGAACTTTAAAACGACATTTTGGGCTTGTACTTTCGTGTAAAAACAAGTAATGAAACCGCATTAATGCAGTCAAAGGTGTGAATTAAATTAGTGCAAACCACATTAGTGCATTCGGAGGTGGGAAAATACGACCGATGCCTGAAATCGCTGTAAGCAAAGTAACACATTTTCCGAATGACTTTTCTCAATATTAGCTTTCGTTTGAATGTATATGAGATGCGTCGCCTGCAAAGATACCTTACAGTTTGTGCGGACGGATTAGAATAAGGCTATGACAGTTTTCCTTTTTCGTATTTACAATAAATGAATCCTGGAAAATATGAAAATGGATAAGTGGAAGCTCTAAATAGGCTGATATTATTATTTGGTGTACGCATATGACTAAAGTTTCGTTTTTGCGCGACGACAAGTAATAATAAAGACACCTAGAAGAGCCTGAAATAACAAAGTAATATCAGCCCAGGACATCGATGAAGTAGAAATGTAAAAGATTTAGTTTTTGGTATACGCATATGACTAAAGTTTCGTTTTTGCGCGACGACAAGTAATAATAAAGACACCTAGAAGAGCCTGAAATAACAAAGTAATATCAGCCCAGGACATCGATGAAGTAGAAATGTAAAAGATTTAGTTTTTGGTATACGCATATGACTAAAGTTTCGTTTTTGCGCGACGACAATCAATGATAAATTTACATTTACCTAGGAGAGCCTGAAACAGCAAAGTAATATCAGCCCGGGACATCGATGAAGTAGAAATGTAAACGATGCAACGATAAAATCAGAAAACACATTCGTGATAAATAAGGATAAATAAGGAGTTAAATGACTTTAAGAATAATTATTTGTTTGAGAAAAACTGAAAGTTCTGTTGAAATTCAGCTTGTAATTGAAAAATTGGCGGAGCGTGTGTGCCATGCTTTGATGCCAGTGACGTCATAGATAGTTTAACATAGCAACTGAGAGTTAATACTGATCTCAAGGTGACGTCATCGAGACGTCATTCTGCCAAGATACTTTACACATTAGTTGGTAATTCAATGCCAATGCCTTAAGATGACTGGTCCCGTTTTACAAACTGTAGTATAATATTCGTAAGTTATCACACAATGAAGTCATAAAAAAGGTACAAATAAATTACATGGAAAGCGTCATTAATGTATTTCGCACAACATACAATATAGCCAGATTTGTTTTCATAAATATGTGTTTTTTTTCATTGCTGACAAGGGCTACGTGTTTACAACGCTGTTACCCACGCATTATTAAGAAACTAACCGTTTTTGTTTATTTTCATCAGAAATATTATTGATATAAGGGATGAAACTTATCAACAATACAGTTCTTCGCAAAGATTAGCGAACTAAACATAGCCAAAGCAGAAAAGAAAGCACTTACCTATGATCACGTATTCACATTAACTGCGTCGAATAAGACAGACTTCTTGAATGACTGAATATGAACCGCGACACGAGAAAACCAACATAGTGGTTGTGCGGACAGCGCAGACTCAGATCAGCCTGGGCATCCGCCCAGACTGATCAGAGTCTTTGCTGTCCGCATGGCGGTAGCTAAGACCCTTAGCTACCCTTTAAGCGCTTAACAAAGAATCTGATCAGACTAGGCGGATGCCTAGGTTGATCTGAGTCTGCGATGGGCGCACAACCACATTGTTGATCTTGTCGTGTCGCGGCTCATTTAATAAATTCTGAAGGAAAAACAAATTGGAACACAGGCACGTATTACTGCATAAAACTCCTACCGTGGATTTTTTTTTGCCAAAATATGTTGCACTACTTCGCAGTACATTATTCATTTCCGAGTTTGACTACTAATGCAAAACTAGATAACAGTTACTTCATAACAGTGATTCATGATAACGTCTAGTATTGGAGGTCTCTATCAAAATACGCTCTTTAAGAAACAATTCAATTATTCAATTACTACAACTTTATCAATTTGAGAACATAAAAGTAAATTTTGCTTCATAATTTCGATTTTTTTTATTAACCAAATAATACATTTAGAGTAATGACAAATAGAGTAGAAACTCAGTTAGGTTGTTGAGAGACTACATATTCAAACGGGCTGTTGATATCGGATTGAAATACGAGTGTTACATGTGGTTATTTTCAAGTTCTAGACTCCTCTTCGCTGCAGTACAAATGTCAAACAAATGATTATTAAACTCTCCTATGGTAGCCTGTCGTAAATATCGGCTCGAGCAAATTCCACTACAATTGTTTATTACTTGCTTATTAGTCTGGGTGCCGGGACGAGAACCCGAAAAAATAGTCCGCACAAATGTTTGATGCAGATTCTTATTATTTAGGATGTCCTTAACCAGAAACAAAATGATGCCACCTTGGCATCCTTGGGGAAATTAAAATATTCAAGATGGCGTCCAAGATGGCCGCCAAGGGATAAAATTCATAATATCTTCTTAAATATAAGGGCTAGAAACATACTTTTGGTGGCTACCTATAGGTTTTTGAGGTCGAGGAATCGATTAAGCATGTAAAAAATTATTTCAGACAAATGAGTTACAAAATGGCGGACAAGATGGCCGCCAAAACATAAAAATCTGTATATCTTCTTTAATATACGTGCTAGAAACATAATTTTGGTGTCTACGTATGGGTTTTTGGGGCCAAGGAATTGGTTAAACATGTTAAAATTGACTTAAAAGCAAACCGGTTACACAAAATGGCGGACAAGATGGCGGACAAAGCAACGGTCACGACACTAATTGTTGGAGAAATGCACTTTCCGATAGCAGAATTCTGGTTTGTGTATTAGAAACCCGGATTTTGCATGACATTGTATAAGATTGTTAAATATAAAAATGAAGTTATAAAAAGTCCCATTCAAACAGTGTTTTAACAAGAGGGCCAAAATGGTTCACAAGAACCTAGTGCAGGCAAGGGCAGATAACCCGTTGACAAAGCTTTAGTCATTACAGAAAGCTATTGTTACGAGTAACAATCTAAAGGTTACAAGAAATGCGATATTCTGTTATCTATTTTACTTTCTTCGATTAAAATTCAGGTTAAGAAACTTTGATATATTTGTTGGTTGCTTGCGTCGTTTAAAATTACAGCTCATGGTCGGCAATCAGTGAGTGGTGTGGGTGTCGTAGGTTCGTGCCATGCCACAGCCAGATTTTTAGCATCTGGACGGTATGGAAAATTTACAAAATATTTGTTGGTTGCGTGCGTTGTTCAATATTATAGCTCATGGTCGGCACTAGTTGTGTGAGTGTCGCAGATTCGTGCCATGCCACAGCCAGATTTTTAGCATCTGGCCGGTATGGAAAATTTACAAGTCAGAAAAGATCATACTTACTTCAAAGCAGTCACAAATTTTGTAAACTTTTTAAGATTTTAATTTGAATTTTTATGTAGTTTCCCAGTTCTATCAAGTATAAAGGAGACAGTACTACCCATGATTATAGACAGTTGAGTACAAATTGTATATGCATATCTAAAATGTTTTAGCTTCAAAAGTGCATAATTGTCATGCCAGTTTGTGCAAGTATTCTTACCCGACTAAACCTTCCGAGCAATGCTACGGGAAAGTTAATAGCATAAACTGACTTCACAGACCGAGCAATGCTACGGGAAAGTTAAAAGCATAAACTGACTTCACAGACCGAGCAATGCTACGGGAAAGTTAATAGCATAAACTGGCTTCAATAGACCGAGCAATGCCACTGGAGTTAACAGCATAAACTGGCTTCATAGACCGAGCAATGCTACTGGAAAGTTAATAGCATAAGCTGGCTTCATAGACCCGTCTGCTTAGATCACCATAACATTCAAACAGATTCTTCTCCAAAGCTGCTAGGCCGATCAAAATCACTTTTTGCGTTACTAGAGTAGTTGGTTTAAAGACAGAAAACAGGGAGTTTGAATCCTATCTCTGACAACAACTGAAAAAGGCTATCTGTCGGCTTAGCAAAAAAAATGTACTCGTACTCAACTAGAATCAAGAATGGTCAAAAGACGGCACAAGGCTAGATTAATCTCGACCTTTCATAATAGCGCTATGCCAAAGAAACAGTGAGAATCTAACAACCCATTGCTCCAACGGCACAAAGGCTACTGGGATAATTTGATCTATAGCTATGAGAGAACGAAAGTTGGTATGAATGCTTGCGGCCCAAGATGTCACCGTTTCATCAAAAAAGTCCTGTTCTCCTGAACCACTGAAGTACACATAAGTTGGTATTTTCATGCAATATTTCACATTCCTCAAAAGTTTTAAATATGTAAACGTTGGGTCATGTATGCCCCCAAACTCGGGGCACGTACTCTATAGAAACTGAATAAATGACTTTGCATTTGGAAAAAGAAAAGGTAGATCTACAGGTAGAGTTTGAACCATCTCTAAAGGGATTTTCCAAAACTGCAATACAGTTTCCAGGCAGATTAAAACTGTCGCCAAAAGTTGTTTATTCCAGCTTCTAGCCCATACGCTAACTAACCATATGCTATAAGCGTAACACTGAGATAATGTCAGCATAAAATCAAAGACCTGAAAGTGATTTTTATTAAGCTCCTGACAAAAGATCAAAGTAAAGATATTTTTTCTGTTACGACTGGAATTTTATCCTTCTGGGTTATTTACCCCGGCTTAAAGGCTAATATACAGAAAAAGAAGTAAATCTATAAAGTCAGGGGGAAAAAGGGTTTTTTCTTACAAAACTTAAATTCAGCTAAGCAATCAAAGTAAAAAAAAACCTTTGTACCAAGATCAAATTTTGCCCCACTGCTTGGCCATTCTGGGTTCTACTGGTGTTTTTCTTTTGCTCCAGGATTTCATCGGTGTTGTTTCGGGGGGATCTCCAGGTGTCGCAATACGATGTTTCTGTCGAGTCCTCATATTTGATCCATCACAGGTTTTATCCGTGATTGATTTGCCGTAGATGATGATTCATTAATTGGTTGGGTACCCTTCATGCAGACCAAATGCTTAACTAAATGTTTTGAACCACTGCAGAAGCAGTTCTCTAAGGCATGGTTTTGGACCAAGTAAAACTAGTTAACTTCCGTTTTACGTGTTCTTATGTCCGCTTGTCTGTGGTCTTCTAGCAATATGGTTACCTTATAGCTGCCCAGTTTGCTTTCTGTTTTGTTCTATTTGAAACACTGATAAAACAGGTAAAATAAATGTTACTGTTGTTTTCAGTTGGGATAACTGAATGTCTGGGAAAGGGCTGTTCATTCGATTTACTATGCTTGTCTTTCGCGAATATTTGTCATTCTTGTATTTTGGTTTTGAGGGCGGAATGTGGGGTCTGATTGTATTAGTTCTTGATCTCTGCCTATCATTTTACTTTACCAAAAGGTACATGCATGGAATTATGAACATAAAAAAGCCATTAAAAACGACATTCTTAAAATAATAATGAATTATCGAGCTGTCAATGTCTTCCGATTGCGACTGAAATTTTCTAAACAGGGCTGTCTGCCCATACCTGGACTGGGCTCTTATGGATCATCATGGTCTCCTTGGTAGTAACACTATCAGATGCAAAATGAGGTCTTTATGGCTTCGTTTGTTTTAAATTCATAGATCTTATAATTTCAAAATTCCGGGTTAAAAAAAATTTCTAATGCCTGAATTCTGCTATCAAAAAGTGCATTTCTTAAGACATTCAGCTCCGTAATCGATGCTTCGTCCGCCATCTTGTCCGCAATTTTGTATAAGTTAGTGCCTTAAAGTAAATTCTAACATGCTTAACGGATTCCTTGACCCCGAAAACCTTTGTACAGACACCAAAATCATGTTTCTAGCCTGTATACTAAAGAAGATATGGAGATTTTTATGCTTCGGCGGCCATCTTGTCCGCCATTTTGTAATTGATTTGTCTGAAATAATTTTTGACATTCTTAATCGATTCCTCGACCTCAAAAACCTATATGTAGCCACCAAAAGTATGTTTCTAACCCACATACTTTAGAAGATATTGAGGATTTTATCCCTTGGCAGCCATCTTGGCCAAGGTGGCATCATTCAGTTTCAGTGTACGGACATGTTGGTGAACACATTTGTGCAAAAACATTTTGTGCGGACTATTTTTTTGGGTTGCACCCAAAATCTCCATTTGGCAACCAGACTATATCTAATATATGCTATAATAAACAGTCGTCTCGAATGCGCAAAAATCCAAGAGAAGATGTCGAAGCATCTTTGTTCTCGCTATCAGCTATTTCAAAGGCAGGTTATTTTCTTTTCATTATCATGTAAGCTGTAAGCTTCAGTGTAAGGATAATAGGCTGATGTATTCCTTTAAAATGAGGCTTCAATGCAATACAATATAAACTCCTTTATTTTTGTCGATCTATACAATATATGGCAACATGAGAAAAATAGTTGTTTGTTTCGAAAGTACTGGATAAAACGAGGATGTTAGTTTATTCGACAGACAGTGTGCTTAGTTTTAACCCAATCCCGGCTGACAACATTTTTTGTTTTTATTTGCAGGCCAGTTGGTGGGACCTCACTCTTAATTATGGCTCCAACGGAACTTATGTTTGAGCTCACAATGTTGGTTCTTGTTTGTTAACGATACAGCTGAAAAATATTACATAATAAATAAATAAAATAGGTGTCATATATAGATTTTATTTATCGTTCTATCAAAGAATTGTGATTTATAAACCGAGGGAGATTTAAAGATCCAAAAAAGAAACGGGTCCGTATGACGAGTTTCTTAATTGGATCTTTGAACATCCCGATGTTTATAAATCCCACATCTTTAATGATACGTTTCAACAATTGTATATTACATTCGTTTGTCTTATATTTCAAGAATTTCCATCTCTGTGAATGTTTTCAACATTTTTTCCGAAAGTCTGTACACAACAGCGCGAAAGAATACATAAAAGGACCTGGTATGATAAGGGCCGTTTTTGGCCCCCGGAAAACTCATTTTTTCAAAAATTCTATTTCGATAACTAAAATGTATTCATCGGAAAGTTGTATCCTAAAATGACGCAGCAAATACAAAATCAACCAGTTCTTGCATAAAATGTTTGTGTTTTTAATCTTGAACATACCATACCCCCAGCGAATTCTGACGAAAATGACGAATTTGGTAGCCTTTGCGGCTTTCAAAATATATGAGCCCGGCCTCCAGCACATTTTACATTATGCAGACATAATTTTGATATATTTACATGCCATGAAAATATTAAATGTGCTGGAGACTGGGCTCTATGTTTATTTTTAACTTTTTGTTACCAAACTGGCAGCGTTTGGAACAATTTCCCTGTTTTCTCAGCACAAAAACGCCCATATCTCCGCTCATAGACAAAATAAACATATGTTGTGGGTAATCATTTTCTTAGTTAGACCACAAGGAATAATTTGGTATACGTTTCATTTTGATCTGTTGGAATTCTTTGGTTAGCGTCTCTGGACTTGCAAACTTGAGTGGGTGGGGTACCTTGACAGGTCTTGTGCAATGCACAGGTAATTAGCCGTGGCACCCAACGTATAAGCATTTCATCAAAAGCCTTTTATCAAGAGCTTTCAAAAGCTATTGTAAATGACTTATTTCTTCAAAAGGAAATATGATTAAACTCAGTTTTTCATATTATTGAACCAACATAGGCATGTCAGCAATCATTTTATTCTGAGAATTAACAAAAACGAAACATATTATTTCTGTTTGTTCCCATATGCACAAATAATAAGCAATACAAACCGTGCAATTTTAAGAGAATTTGAATGGGGGCCAAAAATGGCCTTATCATACCAGGTCCTTTGATAAGATTTGACCGTCATTTTGTTTTTTGAAAACGTCAAGGTTTGAAATAACAAGAATAATTTACCGACCTATGAAACCTGCATTTTGCCTTTACAATGATTGTCCGTACAGCTACTGGTCCCGACGATTAAAGGCTCGGAGAAAGTCTGCTAAGAGCTGAAACAAACGTTTCTTATTTTCCATTGCGGAGCGTGTGTGATAAAAAGCACTGCAATCCCACATAAAATGGACACACGCCAGAAATACAAACAAACGTTTACTATAAATTTGAAATTTTTAATTCAACGCCTGTTGTTTTTCTCAATATCAAAAAAGGCAACTCCGGCGGTGTTTTATAGCTGCAACTGTAGTGGAAAGCTAAACCTGTGTAAGTAGGTCTAAAAGCCGGTACTCGGCTGCACATTTCTAACCAATCTCCGAATATTATGTGAAAGGTAACCAATCTACATAGATTTATTCCCTGGAGGAAATAAAGCCTCGAAGATAACTGGTAATTAGCATATTTATTTTGGCAAGAAAGCCTTGTCTTTCTGCGCTTAATTTAATCATATTTTATTGCCTTTGAAACAAGCAATGGGGTCGGGCTGTAAGTTCTCACAACATTAGTTACAGCCCTTCCCTTACTACATATATTGGGGAACGACTGTAACTGATATTGTTCTGCGCTTTTAATGTGATATTAATATGATTGGTGTTTTGCGCAAAGCTTTATATTGAGAAAATCTTGATGACCACCTACCTGAAAGAAAGACTGTTTACTCAGTCTCATATAAAGTACTGTTGTCATATATAAAGTGTTGTTTTTCATTTCGTTTTAGGTGGGTGGGGGAGTCGTGGTAGGGCCATGAAGCTAGGTAACTTTCACTGACAGGTCGTCTTTCTAATCTGGATAATAGACGGCTAGGGCACATTGTGCTTGAAGTAGTTGCAGTTTTTTTGTTTTTTTTTTTACATTTCCTCTCTCCTTTTTATCAATTTTAGTTCTGTCTCTCTCCGGGTGACGGCTCGATATAGAGTGAAATACCGTCCCAAAGAGCCGTTAACTCCAAAACAAGCAACTAACCAACTTATTTGGTTTTGTGAGTGGGATGAGGAATTTCAGTTCCTGAGATTTTATATTTACTACATCTCGTGGATTTCGTTTGTACCGAGGCCTCATATTTGTTCTATTGCATTTTATTATGTTTGCATGTTTTCTTCGATAGTTTTTCTTTGAGCTAAAAAGCCTCCAAAGCGGACCGAACCAACCAACAAATTTCGATGAACTACTGCAGATCCAATCTCCGATTAGCGATAGATATATTCAAAACCGTCTTTTTATTCAGCTTCGTATATTTTGTTTGTTATTTGTATTTTATCTCGTTTGGAGAATTTGCTCTTCTGCTAGTCTTCGACTTTTTGTCGGTTTAGCTGCTGCAAGGTTTATGGTAACCTATACTGGGAAGAGCCGGGGCCGTATTCATAAAACGACTTAAGTGGTTGCTATGCTGTTGCTAAGGCTAAATTTCTTTAAAGGAGATTCCCTTCAACTATGAAATTTGCTCTGGAGGAACAGTCTTACAAAGACTGTTCCTCCAGAGCAAATTTCATAGTTGTAGGGATTCTCCTTTTTAGATGTTTAGCCTTAGCAACAGCATAGCAACGACTTAAGTGGCTTTATGAATACGGCCCTAGGTCGTTTAGTTTTCCGCTAGTGCTGTCGTACATTTTCTCTTGTCCTTGCTGTTTATTTTTCAATTCCGATGTTGGTCTTGTGGGATGGATGTTGAATTTTATTGTATCAATCCTGAGAATGTTTGTTATTTATTTTCAACCTGGTTCATTTGTTCTTGAAATAGTTCAGAAGATTTTTTTGCCGCTATTAAACTGACAAACAATCTAATTGGTTACAGAAATGCCAGATTAAAGAGTTTACATGTCAGACATAAGTTTGATGTATGTATGATATTAATATGTTCACTAGGTTATAATTTGTCACTTCTGTTATGGCTAATAATAACACCGTCAAAAAGACCATTTTGTTAATGGTGATGAATGGTAAGGTTCTAGATAACCAATCAAACTATGACAAATTAAAAATTATACCCCTAGTTTCAAAATGACCTCCTGTCTTTATCAGCTTTACAAGTTATTAGTGCATATGCAAAGTGTCTATGAATGTAAGCGAGACCTTGACTAACCTCTGATTAGTTTATAATATGTTTTCAAATGATTCCTTCATCACAGATTACTTTCAGAAAACAAATTATTCAGGCTAATTGCCATGCAAATTGACGTGTCATTATCTTGTCATGCTTAAGTCTGATTTTCCATCAGTCAGAGTTTAATTTTGGATTAACCTCCAAACAATATCAATCCATCTCACAGTGATAGTTTGAAGGAAGGGCAATCCAAGCTGATCAAGCTAAAACTGGCCCAGCGGTTATAAAACTTGAGTACATTCTCAAACTCAAAATAAAGCACACTGATTGGCTGCTTCGTGCTCAGAAGCAGCCAATCAGTGTGCTTTATTATGAGTTTGAGATTATTCTCAAGTTTTATTTTCAAGTTGTTCAAGTTATTTTCAAATACAACCAGTTAAAGCACTACGCAACCCACCACCCCCCTCTCCCAAGTTGTTTCAAGGCGGCGATTCTGTGGTGATTACCTGGTATTTTGGGTTGTTTGTCCGCGTATTTGTAGGGCTCTAGCAATGTGGTCACCTGTATAGCTGCCAGCTTTGCTTTTTGTCATCTTTATTGTTTGTATACGCTACGTAAAAATGTCCTTGATGGTATAGGTCCTCAAATAATGCATCGCTTGTGGTTCCATTCGGAACAAATACCTATTATAAATTGTCTTTTATTTGCTTTTTTATTTTATTTTCAGGAAACACTTGGAATGATTTATACAAATGAACTCTCTAAGATAATCAAAGCTACCACGCAACAAGGTGCAGGTATCTAATTTACAGGATTTTGAATAATGGCTAAATTGCATGTTCAGACAGTCTGGTTGCAGCTTCAAATACAAAACTTGCTGAAAATGTCAGAGAACGATAATATACCACTGCAACGGTCGGCGTGTTGTGCACTGATAATCATATGAGAAGTTTGTCTGTGTAAGAAATGACAAAAAGAATGTCAGATCGAGTTTAGTGTAGTCTTAATTTCCTTGTCAGGTTTCACTGACACAAAATAACAAAATATGTTGAAACTCCTCTGGGCTATACAACACTCCTATAAAGGTGAAATTGTGGTAAGTACCAAAATTCCTTCTGTGTGTTAACATAGCCACCGACAGAACCTTTTTTAATCATAACATAACACTCAAAATATATTCGTATTCTTGCGCAACCATTTGATTTTTAAACCTTCTCTCAATGCTTAAAGGAATATATGAAGTTGGTAACAAAAGTAGCACACGGAAAAAAATGTTTCGTAATTAACATTACGTCATATCATTTGCACCTGTCTATCAAATGACAGACGGATGTAAATGATCATGATATAATTTTAAAATCTAACACAGAGTAACTGGTGTAAATGATCATGACATAGACACAGACTAAGCAAATGGACATGTCTTAATTTGAGAATCTATCTCCTAAGGTAATTTACAAAATGGTTTTCACTAACCTTGGCTGTTCCTATTTTCTTTTGTAGAAATTTATAGAATATTATTTGAATGTTCTCTGTTAGATGTTATAAGTTCTCATGCCACATTATGCAAATATCTAAGTTTTAAGAGTTAGTATAATTGCTATATTGCATGTTCCGATAGTCTGGTTGCAGCCTTAGACATTTAACTTTCTGAAAAAATAGGGAGGTTTAAAACAAGTTGGCTTCTTTAAAAAGAAATCTGCTGCAGTGTCTTATACAGTTTAGTAGCCGGTTTTCAATCAGGACCTCGCCAGTGGCGTCTGCTGCAGAAAATGTAATTGCATGTAATATTCAACTAAATGGTCTAAAACGAATGCTTAAAACCGTAATGGCAGTCATTTACATTACCCTCATTACTGTATATACAACAGCCAATCACTTGCTAAAGCAGAAACGGTATTGATTGTTGGATGACTTGTGATTTTACGTATTTTTTAACAGTATTGCAGTCATATCAGGACAATGGGAAGGTGATAATGAAATGCTGTTTGCAATGGAACCCCATTAACGGTTAGAAAGATCTCACATATAGCGGCCCAGTAGCAGGGCTCGAAGCCGGGACGGCTAGATCAGTAGCCCTTAACCTACATAGCTACCGGGGCTCCTAGAAACGCTATGGATCTGAAAGGTCTCATTACCAGATGCGCGATTGCTAGTAGTCAATGGAGATAATAGTCACAATGGTTCATGGATTTAGTGATGCTTGTACTATTTTACCTTTTTTCTTTTAACCAGCAGCGTTTAGGTTTCAAACAAGTTCCGCTAATACAATATTCTATTCTATTTTTATCCATTAAACTTGCAAGGTCGTTGGGGCACCACAGATGACTTCGCAACAATCTCTCTTCGCCTGGTTCTGTTTTCAGCTGCTCTTGTTGAACTGGAAAAAATCCAACCCTGTCCACTGTTTAATATTGTCTTCACACCTCTTCTTAGCACTGTCTGCCTCTTCTTCTTTTTCCTTTTACAGTGTCCATTAGAATCGACTTTGCTAAACCAGAAGACATTGAGACGTGGCCAAACTACCTTAGTTTCCGTTTCTTGACCAGGGTTAGGAGTTCAGTTTATTCTTCAATGGCTGCTTGGATCTTTCTGCGAACCGCCTCATTGGATATGTGGTCCTTGTACAAAATGCTCAGTAACCTTCAGTAGCATCTCATCTCAATGGCCTGCGTTCATCCCCCTAACTCTGCTGTCATGGTCCACGTTTCACAGGCATACAGAAAAACGGAAATGACAAGGGAACGCATCATTTCCATCTTTGACCCAAGAGGTATGTTGCTAACTCTCAAACTTGGCTTCAGCTTTGTTAAAGCTGCGGTGGCTTGTGCAGCCCTAGAGAGAACCTTCGGTTTTGAGCCATCATCTGAGACAACTGCTTCAAGGTATTTGAAGCTTATTATGTTACAGCTTCTGCCTTTTTATCTTGATCTCCCTCTGGATGCCATTGGCGATGTTTGCCATTAGTTTTGTCTCCTCAGTACTATCTCCATCTTATACCTTATGCTGACGAGGGTGGGTGACAGCTGACATCCTTGCCTGACTCAAACTGTTCTTATGATCCATTCTTCCATGCTGCCTTTCATTTGGACTGCACTTGTAGCCTTGTCGTATAGCTGCTCAATGGTGCGAACTAGATTTGCACTGATATTGTACTTCCACATGGTGGCCTATACCGCATGTCGAAGGATTTTTATTTTAAAATCAATGAAGACATGCTATAGGTTTTGCCGATGCTGGAGGTACTTTTCACACAAGATTCTGAGGTTGAAGATCTGTTCTGTGGTGCTCCTTCCGGCTCTGAACCCAGCCTGTTCTTCAGCGAGTATCGGTTTCTCTTGGGGATTAAGCCTGTTCAAGATGACTTTCAGCATGACTTTGCTCGAATGACTGATAGGGCTGATGGTTCTGTCGTTCTGACAGAGCTGTAGGTTGCCTTATTTAGGGTTTTAATAATCAGTGACTGAGCTCATGGGGTAGGCCATTCTCTTGTTCTCCAGATCTTGTTACAAATCTCTGTTAAAACATCAGTCATGGTTTCCCCGCCAGCTGGAACAAGTTCAGCTGGTATATTATCACCTCCGGCAGACTTCCCCCTTTTCAGTGTTGCTACTGCAATCTCAATCTTAAACAAAACCAGTGAACACAGCATCATTGGGCGGAAGTCTTCATAGAAGTCTACGGCTAGGATAGAACTCGAATCTGAGTAACGGTAATACCCGAATACGCGAACCTTGCTCAGCTTGATAAAACAGCTAAATTAAGGGGTCCTTGTAGGTTAGGGGTAGGCCCAACTATTTTTGCTCTTTGAGACTTGTCATTTATATCGTAGGCAGTGAGCAAGTCATTAACTTGCTTGAAGAAAATAAGAAGCTCCTACCTCCATGCCCGGGCCTGCATGAGTCTTCCAGCCCGTTATATGGCCGTTGTATTTCATTGGCTAAAGAAAAAGGTTTGAGTTTAGCTTACTTATAAGATCGTGTGAAACAATTCTTATTTGCAAACCTGAATAATGCATTAAACTTGTAAAAAAAGAGAAAGTTAAACCCAGCTTCAAATCTTAGTGTTTACTAAGGTACGTCGCATCAGCTTTAATAACATGTAGTAGAGCAATTCATATTCACAAAAAAGTGCATTCGTTGCTTGATAAAATGTGCAATGCTCAACAAAGAATAACACGCCGTACATTGTCCAAGACAGTGAAAATTTGCAATAACTATTGTTACCCACCGTACCTTAACAAGCTCTGTGATTTTGGACTGGACATCGATCTATCGATTTTTTCTATACCGGCGATGACAGATTTATGGGTAATAAATGCAGAACCAGATTAAAATGCCCTGCTTGTAAAGTGAACACAGTGGAAAGGTCTGAAGACATTTCCAATGAAACCGATCAGTGAGGTGCACGCAAACGCACATCCGTTTGCGATGGAAAATATAAAACAGCTCATGGAGATCATCAGTAACTTCGTACTGTACTTGCTTGTCGTGTTTATACCAGATTTCTTTAAATATCATTCAGTGTCGATACAGCTTAATCAGTGTTTAGTCATGGGCAAGACTGACTGGTATCTTCATAAAAACTGAGCCGTGACACGACAAAACAAACAAAATGACATGTGAGCCATGTGAAGACTCAGATCAGCCTGGGCTTCTCAGTCTGATCAGGGCCCTCGCTGTCGGCATGGAGGTAGCTTAGACCCTTAGCTACTCTTTAAGTGCACAACAAGGACTCTGATCAGACTGGGTGGAATCCAAGGCTGATCTGAGTCTTGGCGTGGCGCGGAGGCCACTTTGTTGGTTTTGTCGTGCCGAGGCTTAATAATTACTAGACTTATTATGTGTTATAAATGAAAGTGCATTTATGTAACTGACTATGGAAGGACAATGACCTGTTGTGCTTTCAAATACTAATTTTTCACGGATGCTTGGTGATGTAAACTAATTAGCGAAACTTTCTTGATCAGAAAATTGGCAAAGTCGACAGATTCTAGCTCTAGTAACATTATCGGCATTGCACGAGAACATAGAGTGGCAAGTTACTTTAGTTTCTTTTTTATCAAATAAGGCAAAATTGCACAGAGAGGCGCCGTAGTCGAGTGGTTAGAGTGGCTCGGTTATTGTGCAGAAAGTCACCGGAATGTCGTGAGTTCGCAGCTCACCGTCGCCATCCGATGACTGGAAAACTCTCTCTGTCGACCCAGCAGTAAATGGGTACCTTTTTCGAATTTGGGAAGGCTAAGGCAGCGAAAGGAGATAGATGGGCTCCGCCCTTCATCAGCTGTGCCCAAGATACAGTGGGTCTCTAACCCCCACTGCCCCAACGGCTATTAGGCTATGGGAAACCTTTACCTTTTTTACTTATCACATGACTTCGCTGTTATTCAATGGATAACGTCGTGTCATAAATATCGTAGAGCCACACGTGCAATAAAACTTTGGCGCATACTTGTAACGTCATTGATAACGACTGTGTCAACAAGGAGTTTTCTTATTGAAATAATGTTAATTTTGAAGCCGATAAACCCCCTTTTTAAAGGGTCATCTGAAAAAAAAAAGAAATCTTACACTCGTGGTCATTTCATATGAAATGGCCACTCGTGTAAGATCCTCTATATATAACTGTCAGTGTTGATAAGATTCTAGGGTATAATGTATAATTATTCTGCCTTTTCTCGTATCATAAAACATAAAAATTCTTTTAGACCGATTTTTATTTTGTCATCTGCATATATATTTTAGCCAATAAACAACAAAATATCTGACGTTTCGTAAACGTTTCCGTCCACCGACGGTTTAAGCAATGACAGGTCACAAACAAACATATGAGCCGCGACACGACAAAACCAGCAAATGTGGTTGTGCGCCCAATGCAGACTCAGATCAGCCTGGGCATGCGCCAAGTTTGATCAGACTCTTCGTTAAGTGCTCAAAAGGTAGCTTAGTGTCTAAGCTACCACCATGTGGACAGCGAAGACTCTGATCAGACTGGGCGGATGCCCAGGCTGATCTGAGTCTGCGCTGGGCGCACAACCACATAGTTGGTTTTGTCGTGTCGCGGCTCAAATATTGTTGAAGGGTGGTTAAGTATTCTGCGAAGACACTTTAGATTACGTTTAATTTTGCTTAAAAATAAATGATTTAATAAAGCAGAGTCTCATTATTTTCATTATGATACATGTACCTGAGAGGCGCCGTAGTCGAGTGGTTAGAGTGGCTCGGCTATTGTGCAGAAAGTCACCGTAAGGTCGTGAGTTCGCGGCTCACTGTCGCCATACGATGACTGGAAAACTCTCACTGTCAACCCAGCAGTAAATGGGTACCTTTTTCGAATCAGGGAAGGATAAGGCAGCGAAAGGAGAGGGATGGGCTCCGCCTTTCATCAGCTGTGCCCAAGATACAGTGGGTCTCTAACCCCCACTGCCCCTACGGCTATTAGGCTATGGGAAACCTTTACCTTTTTTTACATTACCTAAATTGTTCCTAGAAAGCAAACCTTAATGATTCTTTACAAGATCACTGATTTCCACACCCTGACAGTTTTTACTTCTGTTTGTTATTTAACTATATAAAACTTTACGAAAACCGTTGCCCGTTTCCAAGTATTGAATTTGTGTTCATACAAGTTTACATTTATTCTTAAGTTATACAAATCTGTAGCTACCATTTATTTGGAGGACTCTGTTCCCTCTGAGAATTGCCAGGTGTGCTTGTCCCATTCATGGATGTATTAATAAAATGTAATGAGCCGCGACACGAGAAAACCAACAAAGTGGTTGTGCGCCCAGCGCAAACTTAGACCAGTCTGGGCATCCGCCCAGTCCGATCAGACTCGTCGTTAAGCGCTTAAAGGGTAGTTAAGGGTAGAAGCTACCTCCATGCGAACAGTGAAGACTCTGATCAGACTGGGCGCATGCCCAGGCTGATCTGAGTCTGTGCAGGGTGCACAACCGCTTTGTTGGTTTTCTCGTATCGCGGCTCAAATAAACTGTAGATAGCCTCGCAGATGGTAGAAAACTCTAATATCTCGAAAACAAAATAATGTTCCTTTTTCTGAAATGGGTCTGTGTTACTATCCATTTTCGGGGCGAAGGCAGTGGGCAAAATTTCAGTATCGGGGCGTTCTACTAATTTGGATAACACTAGGGCAATGGCCGGTTGTGCTTGCTGCACGTGCGGGATGTGCGTTTTTTGGGTATTTTCACTCTTGTCTTTTTCCATCTGTCTTGGATAATAGGCCGCTGTAGGGCCTTTGAAACCTAACACAAACAGTCAATCGACTTAGCTATTCACTGTAAGTTTAGCTTCAGAGACTTTTGCGTGATGACGTTGGTTCTGCAAATATTTGAGACAACCTTGATAATATTTTTCCATCTTCCGATATGTAGACAATACAAAACTATGACTTTAAGAGAAGAGCTCGATACTAGATAGAATAATTAAGGATTTAATCAAAGGCTGCCTCTGTGACATTTGTTTACTATTTCTGCGTCAGTAAGGCATTTTTCTCGGACTTTGAGTGATAAATTGACGCTTTCAAATTGCAAAATCTATAAATGGTAGACGGACAGACGCATGAGTGCATCCTACACTGCAGTATTCATCGACGAATGTATATTTTAGACAATGTAAGGCGTGTGTGGGAGAAGAAGGAACGTTCTTAGCGAGTGCTATTCAATTCCATTGTTATCTCATAATGCATGTCTCTTTCAAACAAGGATCACCACTACCGGTCACTGGTGATTATTTCAAAGAAAGGTTTAAAAACAGCTTTGCAATTCTTCTGCAATATGTATAATAAATCCGACTTGATTTAATCCGATTGTAAAATGGTGGAAAACATGGAGGTGTACCCAGATACCTTACACCATGGCTTCTGACGCCATAATAGTGTTCCAATCTATGTTTATATCAGAAAAAATTTCTAAGATAATTCTCAAAGACTCGTTTTCCTTCCGGAATTGTACAAACTGAAACAACTTTGAACTTCCGTTTGCTTCCCTGGACAATCCGAGAAGGCCAACATTCTTGAAGGAAAAGAGTTCCTCAGAGAACACATTCTTTTTTCTAGGATTAAACCCCATTTAGAAAAAATGCAACAGAAAAAATGGAAGTGTTGATCCCCTTTCTACTTTAAATATTCAAGAACTTAACTAAACAAGAGATAAAAAAAATAGAAGAAAATGAAGAGACCAAGCACTGTAAACGAAGAAATTTACTCATTGAGATAGATAAACATTTATTATTTGTGGTGAATAAAAACTTTGCATTAAATGCCGAAAATACAACAGGTCTTATCAAAATGTAGCAGATGCCTTCTTTATGTTGTTGTTCACAACTTAGAGTTAAAAAATCATCACTTGTAAATGTTACAAAGGGTTTTATAGGAAATATGCGCCACAAACGTATGAACAATAACCAATAACCATCAAAACTGAATATGCATTTAGGTGTGAAGGTACTTAATGTTTTGAGCGTAATGTCCTAACAATCATATTTTCCAACTCTTTCACAAACGTTCGGCAATGTAAAATTTCATCATAATAGCTGATAAATAGATGATCTGTTAGATATAGGCTAAGAAGGTTAACTAGTATTACACCTAAAGACCGATATAGCCACCATATTCAGGTGAGTGATTCAGGGCCTCGTGGCCCTCTTGTTTATCTGTTTAACATTCTTATCTAAGAAAGAGTTACAAAAATAATTAATAGAGCATCTTTCTTAAAGCACTGAAGTACATTCAGCTATAAATGCATTTTCATTAATGATGGTCATTTTTAGATTGTTGCGCTTTTTTGCCCTTTGATCCTTTCTTTTATTAGCCCTTTAACATCAAAAAGTAACATATTTCGGAATTTGTCATTATAGAAAAAAAATAAAAAGAATGCATCTGCTTAGTTCAGGGAAGATCTGTTGTATTTTCAGCATTTTCAGCATTTTATGTGGAGTTTTGTACAAAAATCAGTGATAATCACTACCTTGGGCAATTAATCGTAAACTATAAGACATATAAAACATATATTAAGCCAATCGTTATCTTTAAAATAGTTGGTTTCTTCCCTAACGGTGTTGAAATATTTATGAGGAAGAGAATATCTTTGTAATGTTTTCAATATGTTCCTTTGTTATAAGCAAAATAAATGAATAATTGATACCGTGAACAATGTATAAGATAGTTTTGATATAAAGAAAGATATTCTTTGTTTCCTCCAGAATGGAGAGTAGCATATAAAGAAACATACATACAACCTATATACACAGTGATATATCCTGTTTACAAAAAAGTTGGAGATAGAAAAACTATGAAAAATTGTAGCACATGCAACAAACGCGATATCCACACGAAACGGTTAGTGTCGGCAAGATAAATATCAGCTGAGACACATTTCATGAAAATTTGGACGATATAGCCTATCACGTAACCTGCTTACAATTTGTTTCATGCAGGGGGTCAGGACTAAAATGTGGCAAATTTGAACAAATCTTCTTTCAAATTCTTCAACTAAGCTAATCTTTCCATGCATTTTTGAGCCATGCAGTTTTGAGTTTTGTATGCTAAAAGATTCTTTTTCTTCCTCAAAACTGTCATTCACACACACTTTTCCCCATTTATTTTTGAATTTTACATCTATAGTGCATAATTAAATTCTTCAGGTTTAAAGATTGCATTCAAGCATGATTGGAAATAAGTTAATTGCAAACTGTAGTCCGCTTCGAAAATCATATCACATTTTACCCTTCAATCTTTGTAAAGTAGCCACGCCTTGTATAAAATGTTATACTTTTACTTGTTATGAAGCATGACAGGTTCGTGTATAAAGAGCATGCAATGCTTCCAAAACTAGCGTACTGCTTTAACACATATTCGAGTTTACTAAATTTGCATTTTACATGTATATAAATCATTAGGTACATGTCAAATTTATGGAACTTGACATCACGCCTGCCCTTGTAGCCATAAAGCTTCGCGTGAGTGCGATTCAATTAAATATTCTATTGAAAGAGGCAATCGAATAGTTCCTTTGTTAAGGCAAATATGTACACTTTTTAAGTAAGCAATTCTGTTATTTCATTTGCCTTCTTTGTCAGTTGGAGCCGATTTTTTCAAGAAAACAAGATGTCCAAAAAAGAGCAAATTTGTTCATTAAAGACATGTTTGCATTTTGTAAGGGCTTACTTCTATTGGAAAACAAAAAGGAAGCGATAAAATTTGTTCGTTTTGTAAAAATGGCGAGATAACATGGCGGTATACCCCTACACTTTAAATAGGCTTCGACATGACAAAACAAACAAAGTGGCATGTGCGCTCAGCAAAGACTAAGATCAGCCTGGACATCCGATCAATCTGATAAAAGTATTCACTGTACTGTTAAAAGGTAGCTGAGGGTCTAAGCTAGTTCCTGCGAATAGCGATTACTCTTGATCAGACTGGACGGATGCAGAGGCTGATACGAGTCTCCGCTGGGCGCACATGCCACTTTGTTGGTTTTGTCGTGTCCAGCTCAAATGGTTTAGTTCTCACTGAAAACACTGTCATTTACTTTTCATATCTGCACCACGAGCTAAAATAAAAGAAAAAAAATATTGCTGTGTGACGCACACTTTATACATTAGCTCGCTTCAAAATAGAAAATACTTCCCAAATTAAAGAGGAATATCAATGACGTTTATTTCATTAATGGATCAAGAGGTAACAAACAACTCCTGCCTTGTGATCATAAATGAGGTCATTAGTGGCTGATTAAAGTCGTAACAGAAGATTTATAACAAGATCTATATCGGATCAGAAACGATAATGATTACCACACATGCACTTAACACTGGGGCATATTATACACTGTCTTAAATATTTCTAGTATTTGAACAAGTTGATACAATATATTTATGCTACAAAAGCCATAAGTACGACAGACCTCGATCAACGTATTAGTCTTATCCTGGTCGGAATTATTTATTCAGGCATTCTATTCAAATTCTAGGTATTTAGTTTGCCAATGAATGCGCCCCTGAAAGTTCAAGGATAGACTATCACCGTTTGATATACATTTATGTGTAGGCGTTAATAAGCAAACGTTACAATTAACACACACAAAAAAAAACGCTCAGCTTGCATTATCTACCTATCTATCTATCTATCTATCTATCTATCTATCTATCTATCTATCTATCTATCTTTCTGTCTATCTATCTCAATATACTACCTAAGCCTTTGCAAGCAATTCTTTCGGGCTTTGTGCGTTTAGTTGGACGAATAAGGTTCATAAAAGCACCACAGTGATGTGTTTAAAAGATGATCGGTCAAATGTAAACCCACAAGATATAGGACCATAAAACACATGTGTTTGACCGATCAACATCGAAAATGTAAGAAGCGGACTAAAATATAGAAACAAAACTATTTACTAGTTAAAACAAGGAATCTTAGTTTATAATTAAGGATTTGATTTAGAGTTAGTACATTCGAGCTAGGGCATTCTGGCATTCAAATTAAGTCGTGGTCGTAGTAAGAGAAATCGAATGTAAAGAAAAAAGGGAAATATTTTAATTTATTTATTTATTTATTTATTTATTTATTTTTATAGGACCACTGAAATAATATTATTCTGTTGTTTATTTTGGTGGATATTATGCAAAATGTTTTGTGTTCTAAATCCCATTTAGGCACCTACGATAACATCTAGAATTGAAAGGTGTACCAGGATTTATTTTTACTTGCTTGTCAAAACGATATCAACATACGGAACCACGAGTAGCCATGCTGAAAACTCTTTTATTGTTCTTTCGAAATTTCGTGAATTTGCATATACATGAATAGTGATGACATAAACAAATGCATATAGTATACAAAACTTGAGTCTGTTAATTAAGTGTCAGTGTGCATATTCATTGCTCCTAAGGATCGTTCTTTTAAGAATCTATTTATCAGTTTGCTGTTCTATGGTGCCATAAATGGTATTCTTGCACACCGGATAGAAAATGCAATTCTTTTCACCTGGGATAGAAAATCTCATCTTACCCTGGTGTTCTGACCCAGGACCGGAAAAAATCACGAGCTGTCAATGCATTGGTTGAATAGGAGCTCACGTACCTGCGTCGTCAAGTGACATTGGCATTTAAGATGATGACGTCACGAAGACGGTAGAAATGACGTCAGTTTATGCACGCCAGTCGTTGGCGTAAAGAGCCGAATGGCGATCGTTGAAAGCGGCGCCTTCTTTCAAAATCAAATTTAAACCTCTCAAGCACTAGAATTACGCATTTTAAGCAGTTCTGAAGTTAAAACAAAACGTGGTGTGCAAGAAAAAGTATCTATCATTAGTGTGAGGTGCGGATAGACAAATCCGTCACTCGGGATCACTGTTCGGCATCACTCGGCAAGCCTCGTGATGCCGAACAGTGACCCTCGTAACGGATTTTTCTATCCATACCTCACACCCATGATAGATACTTATAACCCATTTATGCCCAGTGGACTATTCTATCCTTATCATATGAATTAGTCCATTTGCCAATTAACGGATTCCGGTTTAGTTCATTTGTATCATTTCTATTATATTTTGAGAACAAAATACCAACTCGTCTTATGCAAATAGTGTAGACCCTGATGATCAGACGCCGGCGGTGTCTAATATGGGTCTACACAGTTTGTCTTTGTCCTGGCTTTTGCGACGCAAGATGTTGGTGGGCATATATGGATTGTATGCGATAGACGTACAGTCAACTCCCGATATCTCGAACATTGATATCTAAAAATATCTTCATAAATCAAAGAAAATAGTTCCTATTTTAATTTACATTTCAACTCCTGTTATCTCAAACTACTGATATCTGGTACCAGAAAATTTACTTTGAGATATCATAAGTTTGGGCTGAAATTTGACTTCCAGATATCGAGAGTTGACTGTATATCAAGTTGATGATTGCTCTGCTCTTCAACTGCACGACGAGCTGTAAGACCTCAGGCCAATGATCAACGCAGCCCTCCCAAGCCTTTAACCAGTGGATTGGCGGTTGACTATATTTCTTTTGTCCCCTCTCCGTGGTTTAACTAGTAGGTCTCATTATCTCTGGTTGTCAGTGTTATTGTGCTATGGGCATGCGTATGCATTCCATCTCACTGATTCTTACTGTCTGTGTTTACAATGATTTAGTTAGGGAACCGCTGTACAAGCCGAACAATTACATGTACTGGCAGCAACAGCGTCGGAAGCGCGGTGAGCCTTTATGTACAGGAAAAAACTTAAAGTTTGAACCACACACACACACCCATCCCATCGCCACCACCCCGCCCCGAAGTATTTTTCATCTTTATTTTCGTTGACGGTTCTCCAGCGGTGGTTCTGATCTTACTCGATGTCTGTCAACCACCTTATATGCAATAGCTCCAATGCTGTCAGCCGGCAATATTGACTCATATTATATGTAGACTAACCCGGTGTTGTGTATTCTTAAATGCCATTTTTAAGTATAAGTGACTGACAATTGTCTTTCTTAGATCCACAGGCCAAGATCATAGATTGTTTCTAAATTAACACTTTGAACCACACCCAATCTTTTAATTCAAGAAAGTTGTAATCATGGTACTATTATATCCTTGAATGAGATACACACCTACAACTATTGCTTCATTAGAATTGTTTCTAATGCCGTCTTATTTACTTCAGCTTATCTAAACTTGTATGTAATTCTTGAATTGTGAGTATACTAGCGTTTGATTCCCAGCGTTTCATTTCCATTGACAAATAAGATTTTGCCTAGAATAGCCAATACTATTTATTGATAACACTGATAGAATACTGAGTACATGCTTACGCAGGTTACATATATTGGAGAGACAAACAAGTTGAGTATTAGTTGGAGAGACTGCTCTAATCATAAAGTGTGATCTGACAATCCGATACCGCATAGGCATAGCTGATGCTACGTAGTTTCTCAAATGTATCTTATTGGTCATATAACAGAATTCAAATTCATATGATATAAAACACTTATAAAATCAAATAGTCGTCAGTTTTGCTTAATATTGCATATCGTTAAAGCAGCTTTGGTACGGAGAATATCACGCTGTTTTATTAAAATTATTTATTGGGAGACAGGTGATAGAAACTATCTATTGAGTCAAACACTATAAAATAGAAATGATGCGACTGATTGAATTTAATTTATTGAAAGGAGAATATTTGCGTGTAGTTCCTCTGTTCTATATTTTACAGGCTTAAATATCACATTAAACTTTGGTGGAAAAAGGACGAAATTTACCTGACACCAAAACACCAGACATGACTAGATAATAATTTGCCAATAGAATAATGATGTATTAAAAACAAACAAACCGTATATACCATACATAGTTTGCTCATGAACAGAAAATGGAGAATACATCAGATCTAAGTGATATAAATCAAAGTGGCATCGTAATTATTCCGCCTGTAACCGTAGAAAACGTGACTTCCTTAGAAATGATTTCATTTTCTGCTTTATTCTTTATAATTGGGACGGTAGGAATTCTCGGGAACTGTATAGTGATTTATATTGTATTCAGTGACTCTAACATGAGAGTATCTATGACAAACATGCTGATTGTTAATTTAGCTGTGGCCGATCTGTTGATATTAGTGTTTGGTATTCCTGAAATAGTGATGTTTATGATTAACGAGGGATGGTTGCTTGGTGACGAATGGTGCAGAATACAGAGATCTGTCCTGGTGGTTTCCTTGTATGCTTCTGTAATGACATTACTAGCACTTTGCGTTGAACGGTAAGTAAAATGTACAACTTTTAAACTTTTAATCAGATGCTTGTTTATTCAATTACATTTTGGTCAAGGATAAACAGCTTTGAAGCGAATATTGAGGCTTTTTCGAGGGTTTGCTTAATCGCTGGAGGAAAATTGATTGTAATTTAGGCAAATTCACTTTACATAATTTGAATTCAGCTCGGGACGAGCTTCACTATGTCCTCCCGGCTGCTTTTTTCTGTCATGAAAAGGCAATGCAAAGAAGGAATGCCTCCTGAATTTTATACCAAAGGAATCAACCTGTCAAACAAAAAAAAAACAAAAACGGATATTTGCATTTTTGGGCATAGAGCTTGAAGATTCTAGTTAGCTCCTGACTGATATTGCAAGTACTACAAGTATATAAATTAGTTTTTTTGTTTGTTTGTTTTTTCACTTTTCCCATAAAATGTTTAAAAATGTAAGCCAGGTTAGCTATATTAACAAAAATAAAACATTTGGACTGTTGAACCAAACGTTTTCTATAGAAATAATATAAACATTTGACCATAAGTATCTCTCTCTCTTTCTCTCTCTCTCTGCCACTCTCACAACCCCTTTCTGTATGCACATTTACTGGATGAAATCATGTTTTGTCTTCATTTTGACTATCGTTGACGTGCAAGCCATACGCACGCTATGTTATCACGTGACCTAACTGTACGGCAACAATTGATTTCTTGGTAACAAAACTGCTTTCTTGAGAAGGAAAATGATGACCACGCGCTTCGTTGTAAAGATAAGTTGATTTATTTGTTGCCTAAATATTTCAAAATTGAAATGATTTACATCGAGCAGAGGTATCAATAAATAATCTGTTTTGTACTTTGACAACTAATCTATGCAAACGGTATTTAAGCGACAATCAGAAGAAATATGTATAGACATTGTGCTCCTGTTTGTTATTATCTCATATATTGGTGTTTTCTCTCGATTCATTATGCTACTTTTGAATGATCACAGATGTATTATACATTATTTATACTGATAAATGTTAATGTTCTTTATCACAAAAATAGAACAGGAGGCCGTTTTGCCTCATTGTTATGTTTAATGAATGTACTGCTTTCTGTTGTGATGAACTGCTTTCTAGGTATTACATTCAGTCAATTGTACTGCTTTTCGTGAAACGATGTATCCTAGCGTAGGACTTTAGGCCACTGTATCGTCCTGAGAATATTAAGAAAAGTCAAAGCAACTGCAACTCGTCTCGACTTTAGCCTTGAAGTATGATTAAAGTTCCATGAACATATGCACTGACATACTCCTCATCGCATGTCATGCTGTACCATTATACATAGAACAATACTTAGATAACTGCAAAGTCTAGGTATTTTGCAGTTTATTCTGTTTTATTCCAATTACTTTTGCCCATCTTGTAGTCGTAGTAACATTAACAGACCCCCTTCAACCAAAAAAGCAAATCAGTTGGATTTGTTTCATGCTAAGAAAGCAGTTCATTTCTGTCGACAGAAATTGTCACTTTTCTCATACAATATTAAGCTAGTAAAGTTAAACTGTATTTAATTTGGAAAATGCACTTCTTTTCGTACCATACACAAACTTTCCCGGTCTCTTTCGTAGTATTTTTAGGTAAAAAAAATAATTGTTTTTGTACTACAAACGCGGTAAAAGGCTAATTCAAAAAACGTTTAATTGCCATATTCTCATTTATTTCTATCTATTCAAAATGACACCAATGCTATAATAACCGACCTATATGGTGAAGTTATTGATGCAAGACTTTTCACCTTTTTGGCTGTATCAGAGAAGGAATTCTTCTAAATACTCACATGGTGCAAACGCCCGTCTCCTGAAATCATTCCTAGAAAGCAGTTTGGTTACCAAGAAAACAACTGTCGCTGTACAGTTAGGTCACGTGATTGCATAACGTGTTGTTACAGCATGTTTCCGCCTTTATACGTATCTAAAGAAGTATAACACTCTCAGTTACATAACAACTTACTGTAATTTGAACTTACTGTAGTTTGATGTTAGTGACAATTATTTCGTTGTTTATGTAACACTACATTCAAAGTTGATAGCTTGCAATGTGTATGCTCGAGGTAGCACTTATGTTGCCACCTTTATCAAATATGTTTTCACTGTATAAAGAAAGGCATTCAAATAAATTAACTGCCCACTCATCTGTACAACACTTTTTTCACTTTTTTGAAAAAAAAACACATACGTTTTGAAGATTATTGATCCCCTCGTAAGGCAGAAATTTGCCGCCTTTGATAGTGACACTTTTAGCGCTTCTGATAAATTTTGCAACTAGACCTTACTTTTTCTTTGGGCTTTAATTAAAACTTAAAGGAAGCTTATGCGATGCATAGCCGAAATTCAAGTAAGTAAAAATGCGAATTATATAAGCTCCCTGAAAAGCTTAGTTGTCACTGAAACGGTTTCATTGTCAGATCCATGAATTAAAATGTTATTTGATTTGGACATTAAAACATATATGGCTATGTTTTTCACAAAAAAAGTTTGACTAAATATAAAATTGTCGTGAATTTATTACAATGCAATTTATATAGGACAGCTTTCTTAATGGAAACCCAGAACAAACAGCTCTATCTGCTTCGTAGTCTAGACTTAAACTTGTAAATTGAATGTGTCTGATGTGCAGCCCTTCTTGAATATTCATTCAATTGTTTTGAAATATCATTGATCCCTCTTAAAGACGTTTTTCCTTCAAAAATATATGCAATCTACCGTACTTATAGAACATCTTAGATGGCGATATCCAGGAAATACCACTGTCACAGAACATTTGAGCCACGACATGGCAAAACAAACGAAGTGGTTTGTGCGCTCAGCGAAGGCTCAGAGCAGCCTGGACATCTGCCCAGTCTGATAAAAGTCTTCGTTTAGATTCTAAGCTGCCCTTTAAATGCACTGCAAAGACTCGAGATCAAACTGGCCGACTACCTAGGCTAGTCTGTGTCTTCGCTTGCCGAACATGCCACTTTGTTGGTTTTGTCATGGCGTGGCTCGTTTGTACCACATCGTACATGGTCAAAATGTAACAGTGACTGAATAGTACTTATGTTGATTTCTGCCATGCACGTCAGAGTCACGTATGGCACCTTGCTATCATGAAACATACCTGACAAAATGTAAATAAATAACAGAGGAAACAAAAGAGAAAAACGAAAGAGCAGCTTTTAGGCCTTCCATCCATTCTTTAGTGTTAATTGGACATGGAGCGTTGAACCAACGGCGTTTTCTGACATTTCACCCACATGGCTGTGTTATGTGACTCATGGATATCTCGAGCACTGATATGTCAAAGTATCTTTTTATATCAAAGAATATTCTTATTTTCATTTCAATTCCTGTTATCTCAAACTACTGATATATCAAACTAAATTTTCTAGTACCAGAAAATTTACTTTGAGATATCAGTAGTTTGGGCTGAAGTTCGACTTCGAGATATCGAGAGTTGACTGTAGTCGAGATTTCAGGACAAATTGATTTTGTGTAATCAGACAAAATTTACGCATTGTATACGTATGGTATGTATTATTCATTATTTCTCTCTTGTGTTTTACTGTCGAGACAATCGCTGCTGCTTTCTCTGTTAAATAATACCTTAAAATTCTAAAAATTAGGACACCTTACAATAATTACTGCAATTGTGCTGAGATGGAATAGTTTGACTTTACGATACAGTAATGCTTACAATGAAGTAATGCGTCCGAAAGTTGTAGATAGAGGGCAAACAAGCCCAGAGGTTATAAAACTTGAGAACATTCTCAAACTCAAAATAAAGCACACTGATTGGCTGCTTCCGAGCACATGCTCGGAAGCAGCCAATCAGTGTGCTTTATTTTGAGTTTGAGATTATTCTCAAGTTCTATAACCTCGAACCCAGGTATACCCTGATCATATCACTCCTTTAGGAACATTCTGATCTGGCCCTGCACTTTCTGATCAGACCTGATGTCCCTTTATCTAGTAGATAAAGTCTGAATGAAAAACGTTCCCAGAAGTGATTGGTGTAATACTTGGCAGCGATTCTTGCGAATAAAGAAATGAAATTAGCGAGAGAAAAAATACATTTACATACCACGGTCTTTGCAATGCACAAGAAGCAGACCTTAGGCAATAAAAGGTGTGAGAAATAGGAAACAATAGAATTTGTAGTACCAGTTTATTTATAGAACTCTGCTGAGGCGGGTGCTAGCGGCATCGGATGGGTTGCAAAATTACGTTTCATAACTTCATCATATGAACAGGCGCAATTAGACTGAATCGTTTTTATTATTTTTTTTTTTTTTTGTCCTTTTTGTCCTTTTTATACTTCAGAATTTATATGAACGAACTTAGAGAAACCGAAGTGAGATCTCCGATCGGTACATTCAGAAATATGGATAAACACATCCAGTAAAATGCCAAAATCACAAAGCTGTCCGAATTTACCAGACTTTACCCTAGCTGTCCATTTTGCTGTGGATGATAAAGAAAATCAAAGCTGTTCTATCTCTATTAAATAGCCCCTTTTCACGTACATATATTTTTTCTAATATACCTAAATTCTTATAAGTGCGTATTTCCATTTTGGAATGATTTATTCAGTTCGATTAATTTTGTTAAATATTTTCTTGCTTTCATACCATATCGGCGCTGTTAAGCCCGTTTTCAGCCAAATCCAGTTGCATTGCTTTGCATGAGCATCAGTTGTAATTCGCTAAAGCTGAAAGAGTTTCAACCGATTGTTGAGCTTCTGTAGTATCTGTCGCATGGCTTTCAACTGATATATTCTATGAAATATTATTTGAATTCTGCAATGGAATTCTAAGAACATACAATAATATAAACTTTTGGATATAAAAAGAACAATCAATATACAACAATGTCAAGCTAAATGGAGCTCTGTCAATGTTGCTAACAGTATGCTGTACCGATCTACCGAGCTGTCCCATTTCTCGCAGAGAAAGTTAGGAATTTTTTATTTGGGTTGGCTCGGGAGCTTTTTATTCAAGCTTCGTTCTCCATCTTTTGCCAAAACTGGAAAGCATCGAGCCATCGTTCTCTCGTGAGAATGGCTGAGCCGCGAGACGACAAATTAAAATCTTAAAGAGTTCCTTCAAGATCATCGCACATTCGAAAGGAGGAACATGGGTAAAACCCACAAAGTTCCATGTACGCCCAACGAAAACTCAGCTTAGCCTTGGCATCAGCCCAGTCGGGCCAGACTTTAAGGGAATCCAAGGGTATAAGCTACCTCCATGCGCACAGCGAAGAGTCTGATCAGACTGATCTGAGTCTTCGCGTGGCGCACATGTCACTTTGTTGGTTTTATTATGTCGCGGCTTATATGTTTATAGTGTTGCGTGATGAGTATTAACAGATGAGCCCTAATGTGTTTTTATTGACAGATCGGATGTTGATACCAACCCACTATTCCTTGTCTAGTCAAATGGAAAACAGCACTTACTTCAAATTAATACTAATTAACGTGTATACGCATTCAGCTGAATGAAATCCATTAGCACACCTACTGGCATTTTGTTTTCGTTGTCTTGTTTGTCTTCAGTGATCAATAATATTACGCTTTCTGGTTACTCAAGCGTACAATATACACGACATCTTTCATCTTAAGGCTCATGGAAGCACTTTCTGTGAAAGCAACTCTGGCATTTTCATTTTGAGTCCCTTCCTCTTGAGGCTCAACTCTTAAATATTTAAAAAAATCCTTCATTTAAAAGTTGACCCTTTCCTTCAAGAAACCTTCCTTCTTCTAAAAGTAGACCCTTTCTCTTAAAGAAACCTTCCTTCTTCTAAAAGTTGACCCTTTCTCTTAAAGAGACCTTCTTTCTTCTAAAAGTTGATTCTCTCTTAAGGAAACCTTCCTTTTTCTGAAGGAAGGCTTTTCTTACAGAAACCTTCCTTCTTCTAAAAGTTGACCCTTTCTCTTAAAGAACCTTCTGAAGGAAGGTTTCTTTAAGAGAAAGGGTCAACTAAGAGAAAGGGTCAACTTTTAAATTTGAATAATAGTAGGGCAAGGACCTACTGTGCTTGCAGTAGGTGCGGTCGGGGGTTGTTTGGACATTTTTTCTCTCGTCTTTCACTTCTCTTCTTTCGCCCTCTCTCTAGGAGACGGTCCGATATAGACTGAAATACTGTCTCAAAGGGCCGTTAAACCCAAAACAACTACTACCAACCTTTGTAAACTGGACAAAAATATAGAGGTTCGCCCATACATCTAAGCCAATAAAAATGTCAGGACTCCGTGATACTACCATTATCAAAATTTTGTTCGAAACTTTATGCAGAACTTAAAATGTTTATCCTTTGTCTAGTTGACATTTTAGATATATTGCCACTGTTGGTTGTCTCAAACATTATCCATTTTTTTCGTCGTTTTAATGCATAATCAGTTCAGGAATGGCTTAAAACAACATCCACCTTAATGATTCTGCTTTAATTAACGAGCCAAATGTGATATTTTTTTCAGCAATAAAATAGGAGCTAGCTGTCGCCAAGGAGTACATTACTGCTAGCTTGAGGTCGTTACTTAAGATTTATGAACCTTCTTTGAATAAATGAATGCTTAAGACAGTCAATGAATTCATTGCTGGAGTTTTATTGTTAAATTATGCATACTGTGTTCGTGCACATTACGTCAAGAATGTTTCCTTTAAATGTGTTGTTCTTAATTTTCTCTTAGTTTAGAAGCTGAAACAATACTGATAATAATATTTCTTTAATGTCTTAAAGGTATACTCTGCTTTATCTTTACATTTGAGCATTCGCATTTTACGTCCATAACATCATGTTTGAATGAAACTTATCATACCAATACAAAAATGGTGTTTCGGTATTGCCATTGAGCGTTTTGTTTACAAAAATAGAACACTCTAATATTGCTTTATTTACCAATATCTACCGGTGAGAGGAAAGAAGATCATATTAGGAGCATGGAGCGCGAGTTATATATCTGTATACCGATAAATAGTGATGTATTACATGACATTGGTATATCATGTGTTGACAGAAAAGTTCCTACGTAGTCTCATGAAAGAATTCTATGTAAACGTCCAAAACTATGCTGCCTGGAAATGGTGAAGAGAGCAAGCCGACGAAGCCAAAGCAAAGGTTCAAATGGCACTGTTTCCAAATGTCATAAGAAGACCCTTTTGGTCGCGATCCGTATAGTTTAACAGTGGCTTTAGCATAACTTTTATTTAAGATGTACACCGAAATGTTTTTCTATCATTTTTCAAAGGTTGACAATTTTTTACGTCTTCCTGCATCCGTTCCTATGTGAACACAGGGTATAATCGATTCCGCCAATTTTCGCTTCCTGCAGAGACTGTCCGTCATATTTGGCTTCCACCGAGACTTTCCGCGAACTCTTGCTTCCTGCAGAGACTACTGTCCTCGAGAAATGGCTTCCTGCCGAGACTGTCCGCGTGACTCTGCTTTCTGCCGAGAGCCTCGGCAGGAAGCAGAATAACACGGACATTCTCTGCAGAAAGCCATTCATCATGTACAGGAGCCTCGGCAGGAAGCAAGAGATCGCGGACAGTCTCGGCAGAAGCCAAATATGATGTACAGTCTCTGCAGGAAGCGAAAATTAGCGGAATCGATTATACCCTGTGGTGAAGAAATCCTCGCACAAAGTGTTCACTCTTAACAGAAGAAATTTGCACAATTTTGAAGAAGATTTGAGCCGCGACACGACAAAACCAACAATGTGGTTGTGCGCCCAGCGTAGACTCAGATCAGCCTGGGCATCCGCCCAGTCTGATCAGACTCTTTGCAAAGCGCTTAAAGGGTAGCTAAGGGTCCAAGCTACCTTCATGCGGACAGCGAAGACTCTGATCAGACTGGGCGGATGCCCAGGCTGATCTGAGTCTGCGCCGGGCGCACAACCACATTGTTAGTTTTCTCGTGTCGCGGCTCATTTATTCCTTTAAGAAGTGAATTCTGTCGTGAGATCAGAAACCGACACCATCAATCTCCACATCCTGTTCAAAACACCATGTTTGAAAAGTCAAGTGGGGAACAAAGCAAACTCAAGACAGGCGAACAGCCAAGACTTATTCTAATGCTTTTACGTACGTAACTCGACGTCTGATTGGATAACGTCAAAAATTTGCGACTGTATATCCTGCAATTTACTGTCGAAAACCCGACGTCATTACGAAACGTCGCTTCTCATTGGTTGACATCTGGTCTTAGGTCACTGAAAGAGTTTGCTATGGATGCAAAGTAGCACACTTTTTAAAGTGAAAATGTGAAAAGTGCATTAGAGTGGGAATAACTGTATTGAAAATTGTCGCCGTAAAACGAAATTTCCGTTTATAATACCGACGATTTGTCTCCCCATATGACGATTTTGAGTACAGTTATCCCTTTATTATAAGCCGACAAACAATGGCACTAAATAAATGTTTACCAACAAGACACACTACCTTGAAACGGTCAGTAATATATTACTTAACCCCTCTTTACGTCGAGGAACTCTCGCTCTGGGCTCCATATGTGATATAAAACTAAAAACAATAATCAAAATTCACGAAACATCTACATGTATTTAGGGGATAACTGTACTCAAAATTGTCATTTGGGGAGGTGAGTAGTCGGTTTTATGGTCGGAAAAAATTTGTTTTACGGCGAAGCGCCGAATCAGTATTGCCGAAACCGTGTCGAACTTGCTAAGAAATAAAATACGAATCATGATCAATTTAATGTATTCAACTATAAATAAGACTTGCTGAGAATTTCAATATAATATATTATAAGGAATGACATCGGCACATATAATCTTAGACTGAAATAAAAGTAAACTCGTGCCGCATCCCCTTTTGGCATGAGGATAAATTAATACTTCATACATCTGTGCCACTTCTCTCAATGGGAGTAGGGACTTAAAGGGAAGAATTATATCTTTAAATGTCGTGAATTTTTTACTTTTAAAAGTCGTGAAATTTTTTGGATCGATTTTATCAATTGAAGCAAGCAAAACGTCGCAAAAAGTGGCTCTCTGATAAAAAGTCACGGATTGCATTTCACCGCATTTGTACATGTTGTCAAATTAAAATCTAAAAGAGTAGCACCTGAAAATTTTGAATTTTGATGATTTATTTGTCTTGAATAAATGTACGTGTTTTGCACTGAATCCCGTGTATTGCACTGCAGACTCTAACACTGAAGCTAGACATACAGTTATCTCTGACCGCTCATGTCGGTCACATTTGCTTTTGACACAGATCTAGCCTTAGAAATGTTTATCCTATTATATATTAAGCAAGTATTGCGTGATAATCTAGTTTTATGTTAATTAACAAACGAACCCAACCAGTTTAACCCATATATGTCTTATATAAATTGGATCTGGGTTTGAGGTTATAAAACTTGAGAATAATCTCAATTTTGAGTTTGAGAATGTACTCAAGTTTTATAACCTCCGGGCCAGGCAATTTTTTATTAAACGGTTTTATAGGCGTCTATCTGGATCCGCACTCGTTGCGTAGCCTACGTCCCTTTATAGGACTCTAGGTATAAATGGGTTACGACATGGCAGCTATACAATCAAATAATTACATTTCAGCATCATTGATATTATAAAACCAGGAGTATGTTATAATGTAGCTATAGTAATGCTTTATCCTTTTTTGGTATTTTGTTTATATCTATTCGCCGGCAATGATCAATAAAATACCATGAGTATATAAATAAATTTTGTAACTAACATTTATTCTGTTATAAAACGGGAGTTTGCCTTCTCTAAAATGACGCAAATTATCTGAATCAGTGTTATGCAGTTCAGTAAGAAGATGGGCATTCGCCTATATATTTTTTTACATCCTTTGAGATCAGAGGATAGATTCTGAGAAATCTAAAATTTGAGATCGATTTAGACTATAATTCTAGATCATCGTCTTTTATATTATTTGGATCCTTTTGAAATTAATCAGTCTTTGAATCGACTGCCCAATTAAAGTTAAGAAATTACAGTACGCTTTTTTTCTGGATCCGTCACCAGATATTGTCAGGGTCACTGACGAACCTTTATTAGCCAAAACTACATAGTCTGGCCCATGTTCCTACTTCTGTATGTATTTTCTGCTCTTGAATGATCTTTTTTAAGATTTTAATTTCCGCTTCCAAATCAATCCTAAAAATCTCGATCCGTCTTTAAAAAAGTTTTTTGGATAGGTATTGAAGGAATAACCTACGCCCTATAACTGAAGAAACTAAAATCTAAACGAGTTCCTTCAAGAGCAGAGAAGACATTTGAAACAGAAAAAAAAATATGATAAAGGATGATTGCTGCAGACTCGTAGGAAGATAGATAAGCTATGTTCTCACTTAATAGAAAAACTTAGAAATAATTAAAAAGTGGAGCTTTATATAGGCATGTTGGGCTTTTGCTATTTGCTAGCGTCATTTTATCAAACACAAAGGAAAACACCAAATCAGAATGAGCATACTAACATGATGGATTAGTACTATTCAGAACTTATTTGTAAGACCACATGCTAACAGTGAACGAGGAAGAAATTCTTAAATTCGGTTTAGATATAAGCTGTATTAATTTGTCTTTCTTTAATCTTTTACATTAGATATCAATCTAGTGTAACTAGTATGAGCAGCGACACGACAAAACCAACAAAGTGGCATGTGCGCACAGCGAAGACAAAGATCAGGCTTGGCATCCGCCCAGTCTGATCAGATTTTACACTGTCAGCATGGAGCTAGCTTAGACATTTAGCCATTCTTTAGGCGCAAAGGGAAGACTCTGAACAGATCAGACTGCCTAAGCTGATCTGAGTCCTAGAGCGCACATACCACTTTGTTGGTTTTGTCGTGTCGTAGCTCCTATAACGTTTACCTTAGAGTGATGCAGTAGAGGCAATTACTTAAATCAGGCTATATCGTGGCAGGCATGTAGTCTTTGTGTGTCTTTGTCATTTTCAGTAAACATGTTGATACATTTCAGCCATTTATTCTTGAATGAAATATCTTGCAAGGGTGCTCATGCATTATTTAATTTACTAAACGAGTTAGGGAAGAGATAAGATGCGAGGCTTTACAATTATTTTGAATTGATTAAAAGGTTTTAACAAAAGAGAGTCAAAATAAATAATTTTAGTTGTTTATAATTTATGCATTTCCGATTGTTGTTGTCATTTTTATGTAAGTATGCTTGCATGTTTGTTTTAAAATATTGTCAAACACAAACTGGCAAAATTTATAAAATGAAATGCAAATTAAAATTAATGATCTTAAGGTCCGTTTGTTTAATTTTCGAAACCAGTAACGTCACTGACTACTTGCGAGTATTAATGAGATGGAAAAATGGACTGTGCAATCGTTATAAGTTATTAACGCTTTTAGATATATTATTACATTTTCTTTTGGATCATTTAGACACATCTGCCGGAAAATTTGAATTTACATTGTACTATATAGTATTTCTAAATGATATGATTAGCAGTGGCAGTAATATAACACCAGACTCATGATATCAGATTTTGCTAACCTTTGCAGTTAAAGTTACTTAGTAATTTAAGTAAAAAATAATTGATACAGAGACGAATCAAGCCGCGATACAAATCAACCTACAAGGTTGGTTGGTTGGTTGATTTGATGCTTAACGTCCACGGTAAACAACTAAGGTCATGTCGGGACGGTCAGTTAACCTAACCACACTATTCCTGGGCAGGCTTAGACCTCCTAAGCGGTTAACCAGTACTAAGTGCACATAATTTCGCCAGTAACTGACAACTGCCCTTCTTGAATCAGCGGAAGGAGAAACGAAAGTATGTGGCCAGACCGGAATTCGAAAGTATGTGACCAACCTACAAGGTGGCATGTGTGCCACGCGAAGACTCAGATCGGCCAGGGAATCCGCCAAGTCTCATCAGAGTATTTGCTTTGAGCTTATAGAGTAGCTAATGGTCTAAGCTACCTCCATCCCGACGGCCAAGACTCTTATCAGACTGGGCTGATAGCCAGGCAGATCTGAGTCATTGCCAGGAGCACACTCCACGTTACTGGTTTTGTCTTATCGCGGCTGATTTTTAGCAAATTACAGAATCTGCAAAACTAACGGAAACTGTGTAGGCAAGAAAGTCTCCGCAATGAACTAACAACTTTGCAATGAGCCGCGACACGACAAAACCAACAAAGTGGCATGTGCGCCCAGCGAAGCCACATCCACAGAAGTCATCACAAAGGGGAAAAACTCCCCTTTTTTACCGAAACCGATGAATTTCCAATACCCTGTAGAGTTAGTACGCTTGGTTACCTGTCTTACGGATTGACTGACAAATCCGATATCAGTTTCGAGGACATCCTCAGGTAATCTTGCGATAGGCTAATTCCGGCGGTTATTACACAGGTATTTTCATTATGGCGTATTTGAATAGTGATGATAAAATCGTCTCTTTGTATAACTTGTTTGCTTCCCAATTCTATTTATCCGTGTGTGCCAAGTTAGCTCTGTGTTTTTCAGCTTTTAAACTGAACCGTCGTCTCACAAACAGTTCAATTTATCGGTACTTTAATAATTCTAAGTATTGGGACAGATAGGTTTAAGCAAACAGTGCCGCTCGAGAACAGACTGATTGTCGAAGAGCAGTCGGATCAAGGTCTATTCTGTTTGCATTTAACCATACTATTCAATGTTTTGGAAAATTACAGTAATTATGTTAGGTGTCCCAATATTTAAAATTCTAAGGCGTATTTATGAAAATAAATTTCCTCATCTAACAGGTAATACAGTAAACACATGAAAAAAGAGAGACTAATAGTTTTGAGCTTTATTACAAGAATCAATGCATATAACATTCAAGGCAATTAAACGAAGCAGTGAGTTACACATATATAGCAATCCTGAATGTTTGCGCATTTTCAATTCTGGTACAACTCAGTTTTACTTTATGGATGCCTAATCCCATAGATGACTAATACAATCAGCGAAGGCTATGATTAACTGCGCGTATGCTCAGTGTGAACTGTGCCTTAACCTAACGCAACCAACGAAGCCTATGACCAAACTGCGCGTATGCACAGTCTGAACTGAGCCTTCGCTGGTCTTAATCAGCGAAATGAGCCTTCGCTGGTCGTACATGTCGCTTTACTGTCAATCTCACGTAATAGCTCATAAAATTACCAGAAAAATACATAGATGATGATTAACAAGCTACATCTTATCAAGAAACCTGCACAAAATGTATGCTGTTTTAAATGTCAAATAATGCTGAATTTCATGATCGCTTTTCGTACTACAAAGTCTCTAGTGAGCAGGCTGAGACTGTGCTGATTATTTTCATACGCTCAACCGGTACTGCTTTTTTACGCAGAAGTCCGTCACTGCACTTAATCCATGTAGGTTTCAGAATAAGTCTGCGAGTAACTCTAACTGGAAACGAAATCTGAAGGCCTTCTCCCTTTGAGTTCAGTTTGTAAAACCAATTAGAACACATTGGCAACTTCTGAAAATCATCCTGCGACACTAACTTATCTTTACAATTACCGAACACAAATCTAAACACATCAAAATGTATAGGAATGATACACTCTGGGGTTCTCGAAGATAGACGTTTTTGAACCGCTCTTGTAATAAGTTCTGCTACAGAGTTCAACCTGTCTTCGGAAATCTCGGGAATTTCAAACTGATGTCGAAGTACGATCGGAATATGACATGCTGGCTCATATGTACAGTCTTCAATTCCCCAACCTTTCCATTTCACCAGGTACTCTTCACCCTTAAATGAAAAAAGACAAAAAATAGAACATAATAATGTAAGATGGATATAGATAAAGGCATAAAATGAGCCGTGACACGACAAAACCAGCAAAGAGGTTGTGCGCCTAGGGCAGACTCCGATCAGCCTGGGCATGTGCCTAGTCTGATCAGACTCTTTGCTAACCCCTTAAAGGGTAGCTAAGGGTCTAAGCTACCTCCAGGCGGACAACGAAGACTCTGATCAGACTGGGTGGATGCCCAGGCTGATCTGAGTCTGCGCTGGGCGCTAGGCGCTGGGCGCTGGGCGCACAACCACATTGTTAGTTTTGTCGTGTCGCGGCTCAAATATACATGTCAAGCCAAAATGTGTTTTATGACAAAAAATAGGACATAATAATGTTAGATGGATATAGATAAAGGCATAAAATAAGCCGCGACACGACAAAACAAGCAAAGAGGTTGTGCGCCTAGCGCAGACTCCGATCAGCCTGGGCATGTGCCTAGTCTGATCAGACTCTTTGCTAACCATTAAAGGGTAGCTAAGGGTCTAAGCTACCTCCATGCGGACCTGCGAAGACTCTGATCAGACTGGGTGGATGCTCAAGCTGATCTGAGTCTGCGCTGGGCGCTGGCCGCACAACCATATTGTTAGTTGTGTCGTGTTGCGGCTCAGATATGCATGTCAAGCCAAATGTGTTTTATGACATATACATAAAAAAGACCCAAACCAGCATGCACATGACGCATATGCGCACGCTGATTGAGAGCAAAGCAGAGCTTCCCGTCAGAAGAAGCGTGGCTACCAGCCTGTGCAGTACATGGGTAATCTTACCCAATAAATTTAATTCTTATTAGATATTAAAAAAATTTAATTCTAATTCGTCGTTCTGAGAGTTTAGTTCATATTTGGGTAGCTACCATTCAGAAAATCAAAATTTGAGACAAACAATTACTCTGTTTATCTGATCGGTTTTATGGCCGAGCAATTGTATATTGTCAGATAAGCTGGGCAATAAATAAAACGTCGCGTGGCCATATTTACCGCAGCAATAAAACTAGCTAGTTGTTAACACCTATCAAGTTTGATTTCTTTGTCAAGAGGGGCATTTTGATAATACAACAAATAGATTAAGAACTTAACCTGAAAAAAGTATTTAAGGGTTTATTTCCTTAAATATCTCAAACAACTCTTTCGGAATCGCCTCGGCGAGGAGATTCTGAGTATCAACGTATCAATGCACCCCTTAAATGTCATTTTTATAATAAATAGAATTAATGATAAAATATATTAATTAAAATAAGCAAAAACCTTAAGAGCTGACCCAAAACAGTACCTGAAAATTTTCATCCCCCCCCCCCTCTCCCCCCACGGCATCCCCTCCCATAACCACCACATTCTCAATAAAAGATACATTAAAGAATTAATAACTACATGGAAACATAATACCCCGCCACCAACGTGTTGCGGGTATAAGAACTAGTTTCTACTGTAAGCAACCCTTGAGTACCCACTTTGCCCCCCCCCCCCCTCCCTTAACCTCACCCCACCCCGAGGTACCTCAAATGTCAAAAATTTATATATAATACCTCTTTCGGATTTCTTCTTCTGTCAATCAGTCTCTCGACCTCATCAGTCTCTGGCAAAACCGTCCGGCTCTGCAGTCTCAACCGTCTGGTACAAATCTTCTCTCCCTCGTGGATTTCTTTGTAATTAACGTTTTCTCTACGTCTTAGACTAGCCATGGCTGCACTGTTCATCAGGCGACCAAATGGTTGCACAATTCAATCGTGTAAATTAATGCAGCTGTTTGAGTAACAAACTTTTCACACTTTTCAATTTATCTTCAATTAATCTTAACAAAAGGATTACTTCAGATGCGAAAGATCACAGACCACAGCGACCTTTTTTTAATGACGCCTAATTAGGAAGACACACCGAATCTTAAATGTTTAGACAACAATTATAGAAAAATGTAAGAAGTCTTTCGAAAGACGCGGGCCGCAATTCAAAAAGTTAATTGCACATCAAGGAGCAAATTAAACCTGCTAATTGATAATATTTTCTTTTTAGTAATTTAATAATGGAATCCAAAATATAGTTTAGATAGATTGATGGGCGTATAGTGTTAAAATATTTTACCATATTTTAATAAAATTTGTTCAAACATTAATTTAAAAAAAATACTCAAACCATTCCACAGGCTTTATTATTATTATTATTATTATTATTATTATTATTATTATTTATTATATTTATATAATTGTTATTAGTATTACCTGTGTATGCGAATATTTAGCAGTTTTAACAGTGGAATAGAATAGTGCTAGGTATGAATTGATCCGTCATCAACCGCTTGCTGCAAACCAGTCTTACGCGGTAAAATGCAGTTTTAGGTGCTTCGTCCACTAAGCTTTTTTGAAAAATGACCTAACTTTTTTTAAAAGCAGAAATATGAATTATATACCTTTAGAAAGATAAATCTTTCTAGTTTGAGGAAGTATCAGCAATTTTGTATTTAATGGAAAAAATAATGTTGTTTTAATCGGTTTTTTAATCAAAGGGGGGTCGTTTTTTATGATTTTTATATTGTGGTTAATAGAAAGAAGGGTATGGACATTACATATAAAAATGACCTAACTTTTTTTCATCCAAAAAATATGAAAGTTATATGTTTGTAAAATAGAGTTAACGTAGATTTAGGAATCATCAACAATAATTTGTTTATCTAAGGTTTTAATAGTTTTATTGGCTCAGTAAATAACATGTCCTATGTCAGCCCATTATAAAATGAACGTGTCACTTATCGACTTATCGATACGGTGGCCAGGTGAATTTACACACCATTTCTGCCCATGCAGATCAGCCCAGGCCGATCAGAATCTGCGCTGGGCGCACAACCACTTTGTTGGTTTTCTCGTATCGCGGCTCATTTAATTCTTTACGTTTCACCTCTAAGTGCTCTTGCCTCGTGTATCAGATTTCTGTTGTCACCAAAACTGTTATTATAGAGAATAGCCAATACGATTAATTGATACCACTGCTACCATAGCCTTCATGTGCTCCTATATTGGAGAAGAAAACAATCAGGAATATCAGTATGAGATATTCATCCAATACTCACGGTGTGATATTATATTTAATATTTGATATTAACATTGTTCAGCATGTGCCTTCTTCTTAATTGCCATGAGTTCACTGATATAAGAAATGCATAAAACTGCTGATATGCTATAAAAACAAATAGCTTCAAATTTATTTTATCCTTACTTCAGTCAAACAAATCATGAAAAGAACTTAAGTTTATTTGATATTCAGTGACAAAAATGATTTTATCCATTTCCATGTAAAACAATATAAAACTAAATCAACTCAGAAAATAAGATATTAATAGAATAATGAAGCATGGCGAAAACATAAAACATATATTAGAACGATGTTTTATGACGCCAAAGCGAATGTCAAGCAAATTTAAAAAAGCCAGTCTTCATTACAGTGCCTCTTGTTAGAAACATCAAAGATATATTGAATAACTGAAATATACAACGCTGCTTTTGAATACAAATTTGGAAGAAATAAATTATTATCGAACTGTTTTAGCTAGAAAACTAATTACAATCATGGAAAATATATCAGATGCTATTGAGGTTAATCAGAGTAGTATTCTAATTACTCCGCCCGTTAGCATAGAAAACGTGACAACCTTAGAAATAGTTTCATTTTCGGCTTTATTCTTTATTATTGGGACAGTCGGAGTTCTTGGAAACAGCTTAGTAGTTTATATTGTGTTTAGTGATTCTAACATGAGGATGTCCATGACAAACATGTTAATTGTTAATTTAGCTGTGGCGGATCTATTAATTCTGGTGTTTGGAATTCCTGAAATAGTGATGTTTATGATGAATCAGGGATGGCTGCTTGGTGTTGAGCTGTGTAGGATACAGAGATCAGTACTTGTCGTATCATTGTATGCGTCTGTTATGACTTTGTTAGCACTCTGTGTAGAACGGTAAGTGACCATTAGTATAATACAATTATGAAAGTGAATACATTATTTGAATACTGTTTGCAATACAAATATCACCGTGTAAAATTAATTAATTTTACACGGTGAGATTTGTATGGCAAACAGTCCGTGAAACACAATATCCGGATAGCGTTGTGGATAGAGCACTCGCTTTTCACCTCTGCGGCCCGGGTTCGATTCTAGTGGTCGCCCGTCCGAAGTCGGTGGTTTTCTCCGGGTACTCCGGTTTCCGCCACCAGCATAGGACCACAAACGCGCGAACATCCGTGCCATCGAGAGTATTTAAATGAGTTAGCATGAGCTTTCAATGCAATCGATGTAAAATAAATTAAGTTTACATTTACAAACACATTATATCAAATAGGTAAATTTATAAAACATCTGTGTGTCCTAACAATTTTTTGCATACGACTTTTGTTTTGATCAACCCAGTCTGTGCTATAGTATAGAGAAGCATTGCTATACAATTTTATGTGCATTTTAAATCTTTATGTTGAACACTGTTAGCATACTCTACATTATTTACTAAATTAAAGGGTGTTTGTCTGCGACAAGAAGTTTCCTTACATTTTTGCACGTGTAACTGTAAAATAGTTCGTCACATTTCTTTCATTGATTTTTGAGGCGATACAAACCAAATTAAGTAGCTATTTTAGACTAATGAATACATGACATTGAAATTTCTTTAAAGCATTCTCAATTGAAGGGTAAACAGGCCCCGAGGTTATAAAACTTTTTTCGTGCTCAACTCAGCTGAGCATGAAATTTTCTCTGCTGATAAATATGAAAATACCAACTAATGTTGGCATTTTCATATTCATAAGCAGAGAAAACTTCATATTCAGCCAAACTGAGCAAGAAAACAACTGTACTTACCAGTAATTTGCTATTTATTAGCGGGTAAAATTTCATGCTCAGCTGAGTTGAGCATGAAAAAAGTTTTATAACCTCGGGGCCAGGACTAATTATTACTACGGGTTATCATTGTTTTATTATGTTACAGGGCTTCTTATGAGAAGTGTCCGTCACTTACATGTAGCGTTATCATATTTTAACAAAATGTGGTTTAGAAATTTTTAGAAGTTTCTGCGATTTAAAGATTCAACAAAGGTTTGTTTGAAAGCACTAAAAGCGGAAAGCATCAAAAGCTCTCATGTTTTTAAACAGGAACTTATCTTTTTTTAAACAGAGAGTTTGCATAAATAAAACACAATATACAGTTTTAGAAAATGGAACAACGAACTCAACAGAAAAGGGTCTGCGTTTTCGATGTTTGCGCGGAATAAGTGTTGTGGTTGTTGGCTGTTCTGGAAAATACATTCTCAAGGAAGCTTTTAGATGCAAGGTACATTTCAAATACCAATAGCAGATATATTTCGATAAAGTCTGCTCATGCGCAATAATTTAATATTCCAACTTTGGCCATGCCTCCTGGCACCGACATCAGTGGAAAGTAGAAAGATAGGCAATGATCAGGAACTTATACAATCCGAGACCAGGTCCTGCGCTCAAAACCAAAAGCGGAAAATAACAAATATAAACTGAAAAAAGCTTACGAAAGACACGCACCGTAAACCGAAGATCAGTTCTTTGCCAAAAAGGAGTCTATCAGCTACCCCAACAGAAAAAAAAACACTAATATCTATTTTTATATATTTGAGACCGCAAAACAAAACAAAATAGGACACGCCAAGTGGACATCAGGTAACGTAAAATGAAGAAATCACAAAGAAGTACCGCCTTGAACGGTCAGTGAAGGATTGGTGGGGCTTGATTTCATTTTACTGGATCCAAACCGCGCCCTCTGCTTCTGCAGTTGTTCGAAACTTGCAGTTTGCTCTTTGGTCATAAAGAATAATGTATGTATTTCATTATAATACAACCCAACTCTGGAGCCAAAACCACAAGCCATGTTTAACTATAATACAGCAATTCCGTCAGCCCATAACGAGTGTGGCGAAAAACTCATGTTAGTTTTTTCAATACTGCTTTTTGATGATCCTAATGCCGTTTAAGTTAAAGCACAAGAAACTAAAACGGCTCCGAATTAAAACTGTTATTTACTTCTAGTCATTTATAATCCGTTTGCAGTTTCAGTGGCACGCGGCACAAAACACAACACAAGTAAATCATAGCGCAGTACACTGATCGAAACTTATAACCGTCCACCCTACATTTTGGCGACTGGCTCTGCAAATAAAACTTGGTGGTCAAAAGAAGTATGTTGCATACATATGTAAGCCCCTGCCTAATTTCTTCAACTTATTTCATCCAGTAACGTTGCTATATCGCCAAAAATTTCAATGCCGTACGGCCGACACTAACGTCTACAGAGCAGCGCGAACTATGTATCTGTGTAATGTGCTTGCAGCTGAACTTCTGGGATTAAACAGAGCATTTTTTTCGCGTTATTGCGTAGACCTATGCATGACCATGCACATGATTTCTGATTTTATCCATTTTGATTCATTCGCATATAGATAGAAAAAATGCAATATGAAAAGTGGACGGTTATAATATTCGTTCAGTGTATATGCACCGGCAAAGATGCATTGTTTCTAAAATTCAATTAAATCAAAAGCCCTAGAGTATAATTCCAGTGATTGCCTTATGGCTTAAAAAGTGCAGAGCGCTCAATCATTCACATTTTCAAAGGAAGACAATTCGCTTTGACAATTAATTAATCAATTTCTAACTCATAGATGGATTTAACCTTGAATAGTAAAGTAAAGTATTGTTCCATGAGATATGATAAATGACCTTGTTTTATTTTCAAAGACCTGTCAATTTTTTAAACATTTATATCCTATCCGTATTGCCAGCCTTTGTAGTATATGCTTGGTCAACCATTAAATGAAAGTATGAAAGAGTACTGTGTGTTATCGCAAATGGTAAATATGCACATAAGCTGGGGTTACGATGCCTACATCTTAAAACAGTTAAAAAGAATTCTAATCTACGACTATGTTTGATTGCTTCCGAGCTTTTTGTCCAATACAGAAGGATATAATAAAACAGATAAGCAGATTAAACTCTTCGGTAGATGGCAGATACCTCCTACTACTAAATTATTAATATGTAAAAGATACACGTTTTTATTTCTCTCTCTCTCTCTCTCTCTCTCTCTCTCTCTCTCTCTCTCTAACCGTATTGATGCGAAATTAAATTGTATTCTTGAAGCTGAGTGGCCGTAGAGGAAGCAGGTATAATTACAGTACCCCTCTTTACAACGACGTCACTTTTCCCACACGTTTTAATTTGCTGTCATAGACAACATATATTTTGAACAACAAAGCCATTGTGTTCACATCAGACTGCTTTAAAAAGAATTTTGCTGTTGTACTGAAAGCCGATTTAAAAAGGGTTGACTGTACATTTCCAAAACACAATCTTCACCGAAAAGTAAGACAAAACAAAATATTGTTTGACTATCATGTAGTTATGCATATTAGTGCACAGTTTGACTTAAAAGTAAAAATAAAAATGGTTTAGTTATCAAAACGCTCTTGAAAGTTGCCACATCAAAATTTTGTTTTGATTACTTACAAATTTTTCATAAAGCCGAACATTTGTGCTCGTATGATTTATTCACACATGTGTCAATTAGCATTTTCATATCTTGGCTATCCGTTAATAATTTCTAGGTGGGAATTAAATCGTTGTTTTACCAGACCTGAAAAAAACATGTCAGAAAGAGTCAATTATAAAGTTTCTGTCGATAAAATTTGATTTCATGCATGCCTGTAACTTTTTATTGTGGTATATTCAAGTTTATTCTTTCTTCTTTCGAAGCTATTCCGATTGGTCTAGTTTTTATGATTGAAACCAAAAGTTAACCAGGTATTGGAGTTATGCACGACCCGGACGGCCAGTTTTCTGTCTGGACAAGTTCTGTTCCAATCCGGTAACTAGGTCGGTTTCGGTCCGTTCCGGTAAATTTACTCACCGTATGTTGACCAAAGAAAAGCAGAGATTTGTATGGAACTCACCAATAACTAGATGTTTCCTGAAAACCTGTAAGTCGGATTGTTTATAGAGCACTATGTAAAATTGGTCTATCGCCCAACTTGACGGGCTGTGCAATTAGCTTGATAAGAATATACACGGCAAATGCACCTTCCTTTCAATCGGCATAACAACATCGAATCGAATACTTTTCCGATTTTGCTTTATTCTCTAAGACGAATGGAATGTGTCAGCTACCATCTTTCCGATCATTGTTTGTATTCATTTTGACAAAATAAAATATAAAGAAAACAGGTAAACAATGGTCATAGATCCCATGCCATGCCCCAAAACCAAAGGCAAATAAGTATTACCCCTTATAGCGCCAAAATTGAAATTGCTGAATTGGCAAACAGTGTAGAACCAGATGAGGTGGCTCATAATGAGCCACCTCATCTGAATCCACACTGTTTGCCCTCTAGTGTTCGAATTCTCAATATGATATCGCTTGGACGAAACATTTTGAAATTCTGCAGACGTATATTTTGTCGTCTGCTTTTTGGCGCATTAAGGGATAACATAAACTGACAGCAGTTCACGAAGGAACAGTTCTTTCCAAGACAGATGGGCATTCAGCTCGTAAACTACAAATGTCAATGAGTTAATACAGATACACTAAAGTATTAACACTGACAGCATGAAGAAGCACAACTGAGGTATCGCCTTAGAACGGTCCATAATAACTAACTGGACTTTACGGGATCCCAACCATTGCCCCTAGCTTCTCTGCAGTGGTTAGTTGTTCGATGCGAGTGAAGGTTTTTAAGCTCACTGAAGAATCCTGACGAGCAATATATAGTTAAAAATTTGAGCAGCGACACGACAAAACCAACTATGTGGCATGTGCGCTTAGCAAAGACTCAAGTCAGCCTGGGAGTCCGCCTAGTCTGACCAGACTCTTTGCTATGCGCTTAAAGCGTAGCTATGGTTCTGAGCTACCTCCATGCCGACAGCGAAGACTCAGATTAGAATTTGCGGGTGCCAAGGCTGATCTGAGTCTTCGCCTAGCGCACATACCACTTTGTTGGTTTCGTCGTGTCGCAGCTGAAATAAAACACGATAAGAATTATGATGAAGAAAAGAAATGAGGAAATCCTTAGATGCCTTGGTGTCCAACAACACCACTAAACTACCGGAATTCAGGAAAGCCGCAAGTTTGAAGTGCACATGACTATATAATTTACTGAGTCGATGAAAACAAAATAAGATAAAATTTACTGCCTAAACCTAACAGCATGTTAATATACTGAGGTAATGGAAGTGAAACTGCAATACAAACCTCCTTAAGATTCTGAACTGACATACCAGTACTATATGGCTTACCATTTCAATACAGTATTATTGCTCTTGTGGTTGCTAAATGTTACGCTTGTCTGTGGTCCTCTATCAGTATGGTCACCTATGTAGTTGTCCACTTTGCCTCCTGTTTTGATTTGTAATTTGAATAACAAACGGGAAAACATAGATGTTATTGTTGTTTTCAACTGGGGAAGATGAACTACCGCTTGTTTTGGCTAGGGCTGGTCATTTGGCTTATGGCGAGTGTCGTTCGTGAGGACTTGTCAGATTATGTTTTATACTTTTTCTCTTTTGGTTTCGATGCCTGGATATGAGATTTGATTGTATAAGATCCTGATTATTGTCTTTTTACTTTGAACTCGCTAGAAACATGCAAGTATTTCATTATAATATCTTTACGCATAAGCTTACCCCATTGGTAAAAGAAAAACTATCATCGATTGTTTTTACAGATCAAAAGTCTCAAAAAGACAATACCATTTTAGACATAACACACGTTTTTATCAAAAGAGCCAGACAGTGATTATATGTTTCTGAGCGTGAAGCCGTTCTATATTTAGCTGATTTGATTATTAGGAACAATTCACAAGCCCAACAACCAGTATGATTGTCTTTCATTAATTTCTCCAGAAACAGTAACATGACAATAGAAATGTCTGCAGCTCTGATTCATATTCCAAATTGAATTGGTTACTACTGTTATAAGTAGAGTATTCTCATTGTTCTATAATATCTATCTTCTCGATTCTTACTGCATTCGTCTGATTTCTCTGAAAGTCTGACATATTCCATTGTCAGACGTTTGATCACATCCAAATGCCGTAAAACTACAGCCTCATGTATAATGTCGCTCAGCTGCAAATAGAATTATGATTACTGAGTACGCAACACTACACGCCAATTGCCTTTGACTTTGTCACTATGCGTTCAAAATGTCGTGTTTCTTTGATCTTGCTTAAGATTGGCACTGATACTTCCAAGTATCTATAAGATGTCTTGGAAGCGGCATGATGAAAGGCTAGAGTCTAGTACATGTGTTTTTAATTTACATGTATACTCCATTCATTCCCGGTAGAAACTTCCATCTCACAATTTTGAAAGGTCCATTTACAATGAAAGGGATGTCTAATTTGAAGTTTATTACTATTTGTTTCTTAATAAATTATTTTTAATGCAAAAATGTAGACCCTGATCAAACACTGCGCTTTTCGGCGCCTGATCTGTGTCTGCGCTTTTTGCCAATTTCCCTTCAATTCGGTACAGTTACAATTGTTTTGATAGTTTTCATTAACGTGTCTTTCCTTTCAATTTTGGCTAAGTTTTTATTCATTTATTTATTTTGTTTTTGCTATCTATTTAATATATTACTGTTATACTAGTCTGGAACACTTTCGGAACTATTTTAATTATTGATCTATTCAATAAATTATGATAGCCTGCTACATTGAGTCTTGTATGATTGATTAGTTATTGTAAAGTGTTGACCGTTTTGTTCACATGTATTCATAATAAGTGAAGTATATAGAAACATTTCTATGAAAGTTGTATGGAATAATTTACTCAAGATGTAATCTTTCAGCTTCATAAATACATTATTTTAAACGGTAATTCTAGCAGAGGTTGCGTATAGAGGCCATTGCAAATCACAGTGATTTGTTCAGCAACAACCGACTGTTTGGACTGTTTTTTGGCACATGCGGCTAGTTCGGGTAATTCTGGAGTCGAAACAAAATGCGCACCAGGCCTTATAATTCCTTTTTTTTTCGGTAATTTTATTTGCTATGTTGGATGTTCGCATGAACCACAAAATGTGCAACGCCTTTAGGTTAATGAATACACCTAATCTCTATAACTTCGTAGCTGGTTTTGATGATTTTTGTTTCTGATGTGTTTATTGCCCACTGTTATTAGTATCATTATTATCAACAACAAGGCTTTGTAAAATCGCCTTTCCAAGTAACTTTGTTGCTTTGTTCGATGTTGCTTAGCTAGGACTTGCGACTTCGCCGTTCGTCCTAACTTTTTTGGCACTTTTGATGTTTGCATGACCTCAAAGTATAATATTACTTTGTGATGTTTTTTCACTGTAACGTCGTTGCTATTGTTTTAGATTTGCATGAACCATAAAATCTAGATAGGCTTGGTGACGTTGCCTTTTCTCGATTTCTTCATTGTCATCCTTTTGACTTTCTGCTTTTATACTCGCTTGAAGCAGAACATGTGAAATCACCCACCTATAAACTACAAGTGGGGAAAAGGTTGTTCAAGATACGTATTTCTGACAAGCAAAGCACAAACCATCAAACAGCTTAAAAGTTTGTGAAATCACATTTTTTGTAACTTTAGTCCTACTTTTGAGGTTTGCATCACAATAAAGCTTGTCACGGCTTTGACATTGTGGCGAATTTAAAGGCGAGACAACATTATGTTTTCAATAGATTTGTTGCTATTGTTTTATTTTATAGATAATAACATTTAAATGATGAGTACATTTTTTGTTATTTTCATCATTATTATTGGCTGTAGTATCGTGGATAAGCGCAAAACTCCCCTCGAGGGGTCGAAGTTTCGATTCCCAGCTTCTCCGGACTTTTCGATGGGACATTAAACCGAGGCTCGCTATATGTTGATGGGACGTGAAGCACAAGCTCACACACTCACTATTATTATTATTATTATTATTATTATTATTGTTATTATTATTTCGTTTGCATTAATCAGAAGAAAAAAACAACATAGGTCAGTCTTGTGAAATCGCCTTTTCTAAGTAACTTCGTTGCTGTTTTTTTTTAGTTTGACACGGCTCACTGTAGGGGACTTATGAAAATATTATAGTGAAAATGTTTTAATAATATGCAATGCGTGATTGAGACTCGCTAACATCAAAACTCCAACTTTCGACGTTTACTTTTGTTAATCCGAGACTGGTCCAGATTTTGACTTAATGTGAAACGTCAGACAATTATTACATTAATGTTTCGATTACTAAATTAGACGTTTATCTTGACTATAATGTTTCGTACGATAAGCATGTTCACTTTGAACTTCATTTAATGATGGTATCATGAACATATAGTTGTCGCAAATAATTGTGTCATGACATGCAAGCGTTCCTTATTTAACGTCTCAAGTTAAAATTATTAGTGATTCCAAGATTGTTTAGGGATTTAAACCAATTATTTCACATATTATAAGACGGCATAATAAGGATCTATAAAACAGCTGGGGATAAATTTACCTAGACTCGAATATACCTGAAACTCTATCTAAACCGTTTGTGTTTTCGTCCGACCCTGGTCATATCAAGATAAGCCTTGTGTTTATCAGTGAAAAATTCCTACTTTTCAAAAGTGCCTCACTGGGTATTTTCAGCAAATACATGAGGATAATAACCTAAGGTGGGTCTGTCCAGAAAACCTGCAACGGTGTTCATTAGGGTGGCTGGCTGGCTGGATGGATGGATGGATGGATGGAGAGATGGAGGAATGGAGTGATGGATGGATGGATGGATGGATGGATGGATATATGTTTATATGATAAGTAGGTAAGTAGATAGATAGGTAAATATTCAGGTTGCCTATCAGCTAACTGGCAGGTCTGTATTTTAGTTTCCTACATAACATGACAGGATGTCCAACTGACCGTAAAGCTTACCAATGTTGTATGTGTATTTAAGCCCACGATATTGAAGACATGTACCAAACGATTAACAAATCTATCTTCTGCTTCGATATGGCATGTTACGAAAATAAAATGAATTGACAGCATTTTCAACAGTTCGTATTTCATATGTTTCAGGAAAAACATTTTTGCACTGCATAAGTGACACTTACGTTGCAGGAGGAGATGTTAATGAAAACGTGTGAGGTCGCAAATTTGAGTGGGGGACATGATGGGGTGGGGAGCGGGGGAGAGGTATAATAATGCAGCATATGTGATTCCTTTAGAGGAATGTAAACTAAACACTTTTTAGAGAAATCGTTTCCAAATTTAGTATTCCATAACTACTAGCAGAAGTTAAAAGCAGACGCAAGATTTAATGACTGCTCATAGAAGCCGTAAGGTGATTACAAGGAAACCCTAGAGGGTTTATCAATTGAATCCTATGTTTATGTGTTTTAATTTCCGATTAACCGCGATAAACAAGATAAATCAGTTAATAAGGGCAATCTAACCAACATGGAGCAATATCGTTGCACAGATAATTTGCAAGGCTTCATGTAAGCTCTGTATATTATACTTTTTTTTATAAAACTAGGTTGGTTGGCTGGTTGCTTTGGAACTTACCGGTCCTTTGGGACCGTATTTCAAGGTTTTTAAACTATCCCTCAGAGAGGACGAAAGAATATATCAAAACAACTTTAACCCAGCTAATTGTGCTAAAGGGCGGTAACAGCTTGAAATTCCGACAGCCATGGACTTCTTAACGCTGTTGGTGGGATTTCGCAGTACAGAGCAAATCGTTATCACCTACAGAAGTCTTGGTATGAATGAAAAACCACTCAAATGGACGTTAAACAATTCAGTATTATCCATACATTCAGCCATCCTTCGGCATCTTTCAGCCAGTTCTGAGAAATTTATATATGTATATAGAGATCTTGTTTGAATTTCAATTCAATAGTTAACTTTCCATTAGTAGCAATATTCCTTTGGTACTCGCATACGGAGTTTATGTCTGTCAGATAGTCCTTTTATGCTAGAGCCTATTTCAGATGTCAAGACTTTGTTGAAAGAGGGAAGCTGCTCACCAGTAAATTGTTGTCATACGGCTACCGCAGAATAAAGCTTGTGTCTAAAATTGAAATAAAATTCTATTTGAAAAATCTTTACCTCGTTGATCTTTACAATGTGGCCGTTTCTAAATTTAAATCCGATTAAAGGCATCAGTCGAAGCATAGTAAAGCTTTCAAATACGGACTTAAATTTTCACTGACTAATTCGACAGATATATAGCTATGGCGGGTGTATTATAGTAGACAGGCGATGCTTACTACTCGCGAGCACCTGATTACACCTCTGTTTTGGGGTCCATGTCTGTGTATCTAAAATACGGAATTGTCAATGTTTATTTGATTTATGGGTTCGAATTTATACTTTTGGAACTTTGACCACTGTATTTTAAAAGTCTAGGATCACTGATCTAAAACTATTTAACTACTTGTATTTCAAAGTACTTTTGAGCCAGAAAATCAAGATGAGATGTCATTAGTTTGAAATTAGCTTCTTGTTTGAGCTATCGAAATTTCACTGCATTACATGTGTTTGCACATGAACAAATCAAGACGGTGTATTCGTGTCCGTTAAGGTCAAGAATACGTAAATGACCATTACATAGAAATGTTTTATTAATTTTGCACAGGAGTACATCTCTATGTGTTACATCGAATTGTGCGATACAAAAGGTAGGTCACCAGGTTCGTTGAGCAAGCAGGTCCAATTAAAAACCGAAAACATGGAAGTTTGATCCCGTTGCTATTGACGGCAATGGGAATGCTATGAAAATACTCAGATTTCCAATTTTAAACGCACACATCTTGTTTACCACTACATAGATTTTTCTCAAAAAAGCTATTTTATGCCACGGGATGCACAATGATTCTGTGAGTAAACAGCGAAGATACTTTTCAGACTGCATTAATGCGCAGGCTGATCCAGGCCTACGTTGTGTGCATATGTTCTGACATCTTTTCAGGGTTACTCATTATAGTCAGATCACGTTGTTACGACCATTTCAACAAATTTTCAGTCTTATCGCGATAAAAAAAACTGCGTGTAGTGGAATCCCATTTTCAACCGCCGGCGGGATGTTTCCCGTAGCCTAGTGGTCGTTGCAACTGTGAGAGGCCCTTTGTATGTAGGGTACAGCATATGAAAGGCGGAACCCATCTCTCTCTTTTCTTTTCTTTTCGCCTTTATATACTTCCCTGATTCGAAAGGGTTCCAACCTGCTGCTGGGTTGACAAAATACTTTTCTAGTCGTCTGGAGGCCTCTCTCTCTCTGTACATTTTGTATGAATACATTTTATATTGATGAAGAACTTCAAATATTCTAAAATAACATAGGTACATTGCAATATCAGCATAGGACTTGAGTAAAAGATGATTAAAATCTCCGTCTTCCACATGTTTGACGTAACTAATGAAAGTCCGATAGGGGCTGCCATAATAAAAATAACAATGACTCGACAGTATAACATGATGTTACATTATGGCAAGCCGACTGCACTATGAGTCTACAAACATAGATTTGTAAATTACAAACCTATGTTCGAACATCTAACATAGGTTTGAAATTTGCTAGCATAGGTTTTTTTAAGTACTATCAAAGGTTTTTTTTTTAAGTTCTATCATAGGTTTCAAAAATGATTTTCTAAAACTCGTGATAAAACCTTCTTACATAAGATCTGAACAAATCATAGTTGCCAACACCACAGTAGGTCTACAAACATAGGTTTGTAAATTACAATTACGGGTTTTGTCACGGGTTTTATTAAAACTATGTTTGAAAATCACTATCATAGGTCTATTGTTCTTAAATGCGTTTTAAAACCTGTGATTGTTAATTTAAAATCTATCCTTGAACTTGAAACCCATTACTGAGATCTATGAGTCTTTGTTTGTTGACTTATTGTGTACATTGCAAACATAATTTTGTACAAGTTAAATCACGGGTTCTAAGGTTTCAAATAATGAATCCTATGATAACCTTCAAAACTCATGTTAGGAAACCATTAACATATAACAGTGGTTTTCACACATAGCTTAGGGGTTCAACATAGGTTTCTGATTTACAAAGCTATGTTTGTAGATTTATTGTGCACTTTGGTTTGCCATATAACGTCCTTTGCGACGCGCGTAATTAATTGCGCCATTATTCTTCAGCTTGAATATACGACACATTCGGAGAAATGTAAAGGGAACACGAACCTTCAAAGATCAAAAACTGGTAAAAATGGCATTTAAATCCAATAAATGTTTCTGCACTTTTATCTAACTTTGATTGATCTTTATTGAAATAAAACAATGACACGCTTTCTGCGTTATAAATAGAAGAGAAGCTCTAACAGAGTATTATTTTTAAGATTGTCTTGAAAGGAGGAAGGAAAACAATTTTAAATGTCAAATACTAATTGATGTTAAAGTTGCTATCATTCACTTAGACGTTTAGAAGGTTTGCACATGGCATACTAGTCAAACAAATGCACTCTAAGCCAATCGAAATATGTTAATGTTTCAACTTAGTTCTGTCCAGATCAATTGTTGCAGCCTGATGTATCGATTTTGAAACATTCCGGGGTTGACATTATATTGTGCATGGTCTCATATATAATGTTCCCAAGACAATCACATGCTTATATCGTATTCTGAGTACTACTGTTATTAGAAACAAAGTTTGTCAAACTGATCAAAATGCCAAATAATCATATTCAGATGTATGATTTCCGTTAGATAATCTGATCGGGAAGATTTAGCTTGACACCAACTATTTTTCTAAAGGCGCACCTGCAGGAGCTCCGGTAGTCAGTAGACGGAAATTTTCCACCCCAACCTTTAGCTGTCAGTCTTTCGTTTGCTCGGAATTACTGAAATACTGTTATAAGGTCATTAAACTAAAGCAATCCGTCAATTTATCTATCAGCATACCTCGTCACGTGATTGTTTCAGTTCCTGGTCTTTGCATACTTTTTACTTTTAGATTATGCTACGTTTCCCGCCCTACGATTGGCAAACAGTGTAGCCCGTTTTGTAGGTATTTAGGTCTACTAAGTTCCCTGTACGTTTCCAATACGTTTAACTATGCTTTTCTCCGTCTTAACCGGGTATCAAACGGCTTTCAGAAAGGATGAGTACAGTTAACTTACCTCCTATTATACCGTACGTTTTACTAGGGACTATTAGGGGTAGTGTCAGGGATAAATATCTAGCCAAAGTGACATTTGAGACGAAACGTAACAAATATGTAGGCTAAGCCATACGTGACGGTCCTCTACGTACTTCTACGCATTATATATGCTTTCCCACGTCTTTGTACATTTTGTTACATTTTATTCTGCGGTTTATTACGATTTGGTTTCTTTCTCTATTATGTGCATTTTGTTTTGTCTTTTACTTCAGTCTGTGCTCGCTTTTCGCAAATCGCACTCAAAGTAATTTATGACTTAATGACCTTTCTTCTTTCTATTTAGTCTTTTTTTTATTTGTTTATTCTATTCATTTATTTATTTAATTTTATTTTTATTTATTTTATTTTATTTTATTTTATTTTTTGAGAAAAACAACACGCATGATCATTGAGGTTGATGATAGAATGCACCTATCTTTGTGCAGAACGTTGGAATTGAAATAATTGATAATAATGTTGTGAAACTGCCTAGAAATGACGCTTAACGACTGGTAAATAGCATAAATGACAAAATTAAGAAAACGCGTGAAGAGTATTGTCTATACGACGGTTTAAAAAATAATTCCCAGAGAATTTTTTCCAATGCAGTTTCCACGCAAATGATTGTCAGCCAAACTATGCAGAGAGGAGTTTGTACATCGATATATCCTGTTGACGTTGTATTCATACGCGACTACGAGTCTTCAAATTTGGAATCTTATGCCTAATATTTAACCTGAAACGCAAACGTTTATTCACCACAACTTAAAGCAAGTCTGTGTATGACGCTAATTTATGACGCAACGTTAAAGTCATTTCAAACAACAGTTGATAATCTCTTCTAAATCGCGGTGCCGTCAACACTGTATTATCTGAAACACTGGCTGTTTTGGAGTACTCCTGACTTTTCTGGCAAAGATACAGAACAGAAATGGAAACCCCAGACATAATGTTGGCCATTTCATACGGAATATGTTGGCGTTTTTTATGAGACACTTATTTCATAAAACGCTGCTTATATAAAAGTTTTTCCACAGGCTAGTAGCCGTAGAGGTAGTGGGGGTTAGATGCCCACTGTACGATGACCACAGCATATGAAAGGCAAGCCCATCAATCTCTCTTTGCGGCCTTATCTTTCCTTGATGCGTACCAGGCATCCAAAAGGTCCGTCTTATAAGACTATTATTCTAGATTTTAAGAAATGTTAAGGAATGGGGTAAACAATTTTCTAAAACAGATGGAATACGGCAAATTACTCAAACAAAATACCGTGTGTGCCAGTTCAATGATGGAGCATTTCAAAACAAGTCCATGTTGCAATTATTAGCCTTAGAATGAATAATGTGCTTACATGGAGCCCCCAGTGTGTCTATTAATTGATTTCCATATTTATGTCATTTAATTTCCGACTAACCGAAGTAAACAAAGTAAATCATTTAATAAGCACCTTCTATGCATAATCCAAGCCAGAGAAATAAGGGTAGCAGGATAAGCAAAACGGCTTTATTTACCCTAAAAGCGACTAAAACTAAAGAAAAAACAATGCATCTGCAAAATTTTTAATTTGTTTCGCCCAAGCAATGTCATATAGAAAATTCAAAAACTAGGCGGTCAAACAGTATAAATCCAGATGGGGTGACCGATTAGCTTCATCTGGATCTACGCTGTTTACAAATTCAGCCATTTTAAGTTACGACACTTTAAGTGTTTAACTCTGTCTATTATTGTCCGATTTTGTGAAGCTGCAGCTTGGTATTTGTAACAGTATTACGACATTATATGCATTGACAGCATTACATCAAAGTTGATACGAGGTCATTTTAAGATGAATGGCAACTCCTAAACGGGAGGCAATTCTGATATTTTTTCGACTCCCTTTTCAATGGGGATCAATATTTAAGGATCGAATTTGCTCCCGTTGGAGTACTCAGGCCTGGGTGTTATAAAACTTGATTACATTCTCAAAATCAAAATAAAGCACACTGATTGGCTGCTTCCGAGCACATGCTCGGAAGCAGCCAATCAATGTGCTTTATTTTGAGTTTGAGATTATTCTCAAGTTATATAACCTCGAACCCTGGTCTTAGTCTTACGTCATTCAGGAAATCAAACAGGAAGAATAGTCACAAAATGTGATTCCTTTTTTGGAAAGATGGTCAAAAAGACGTAGGTGTAACTAAACACTCTACTATTATAGTGTTTTTCTTACTGTTTCAGTCCTGGTAGAAATAGACGTTTGCACAAACAGCAGCATTGTCACCGTATTTAAGAGCAAAGGGAATATCGTATTAGCTTTTAAAATGGAAAAAATGAGAAAGTGAAGTCAAGAGCAATCATTAGACTATTTTCATTTGTATTGTAGCAGATGCTGAAACCTCATGTTACTAAATTCATTTGCTCCAAGAAGTCATCCAGGCCTTTGCGTGAGCGCTAATCGTTTAGTGGGAGATTAAAACACAAAAACTCGATAATATAAATCCCATTGATGTAAGGGATTTATCCTGAATCGTTTTTTTTTAATAAACGCACAACAACAAAATAAGAAAAGTGTATAGTTTTAGTAAAAATAGATAAGGAAAGATTGCTGTGCGTTTTGGATGTTCTGAAATCAGGTGCTTGTAATATAAGTAAATTATTATCAATAATGACGCCTTGGTGTAACTACCAACTAATTGAACCCCCAGTAGTTATTACTGACCGTCCCAAGGCGGTACTTTCGTTACGGTTGTATTTGCTTTATGTTCGGTGCTGTTCAATATATTGTGTTTTTATTTTAACCCTTTGGTAATAAAAAATAGAAAATAGGTAAAAATAGTTGTTAAATGTTTTCCGTATAATTTGTTTAGTCTGTCGTGTGGTACATGTGTGCACCACGGCCGAGGGTGAGGGCCCAGTAAAACCGGTTTAAACCCCCAGTAGTTATTGCTGACCGTCCCAAGGTGGTACTTTCGTTGCAGTTGCATTTGTTTTATGTTCGGTGCTGTTTAATTTATTGTGTTCTCATTTTAACCCTTCTATAATAAAAATAGAAATTGGGTAAAACTAGTTGTTAAATGTTTTTCGTATAATTTGCTTAGTCTGTTGTAACCCTTCTGTTGGTCTAAATTGTTTAGTTCAATAAAGACCGCTGAGTTGCCACCTATTTGGGAAAGAGCTGCTGACTCGGCTTATCACTTGTAATTTGTTGTTTGTTTGGATGTCTTTGTCAATCTTTCCCTTTGATGTTGGGGATGGGATTTGGGATATGATTCAGTCACTTCCTGAAGTATAGTTACTCTTTAAAATTGGGAAAAACAGCGCTATACGTTTGTTAACGTGTGTGTTTGCGGGCTAACTTAATATGCCTTTACCCAGAAACAAAAACGTTAAAGCAATGCCAAACTGTCTCTATGAGTTTGTATACATCATCTTCTTTGAAGTTGGTTATCTGAAGCAATTCAATATCAAACAATCGACCGCCTCCTAAACCGTATGAAGACCCACCTCAGATAAATCATGGTCCTCTCAGAATATTTAAAATTGCTGCTTTGAACTTTGCGTCATCTTTCTTAATAACGTGTCTTACACGCTGTTTTGATGAATTCAAAGAAATTTGTATGAACAACAATCGCTAGCAACTGCAGAACAATAAGCAAGGAGAGAATTTCCAAAGATGAATTAATAATTAATCTTTGAAATTTCTTTGCTTTCATATTGTTCTGTTGTTCTGCAGATGCTAGCGTTGACATGAAATGTGCCTGTTTCAGGGACATAATGCCTTAAGGTGAGGTGGGAGTAATTCAGCGCCGCCATGCGGCAGTTTCTGTCGCCACGTTACGTAATGACGTCAAACGTTCCGTTTGAGAAAAACAAGATGGTGTCAACATTATCCGCTTCTGTAATCACTCCATGATCTGCTCACAAAATGTCAGGAGGCTGAGCGCTGGGTAGGATTTAAAGGAAATATATAGTACCGTATGGAAGAAACTGAAAAAAGGATAACTAAAGTTTTTCATGGGGGAAGATAACCAGCGGGAAAGCTGTTCTCTGAGAGTTTCTCACCAGCTTGTTAGACGGAGTTCGCAACTCCTGAGTTGCAACGATTTTATTACAAATTTCATACGACAACAAAGCCTCGTGAATTTGAATCCAGTGTCGGACAATGAGTAGTCAGATCACTGTCTACACTTCGCCCACGCACTTTAGAGTTAACATGATAGCAGCCATAGACAGGCGTTCTCATGGATGGATGGATGACTTGGGATTTTACGTCCTTACAAGTATTTTAGTCATATCAGAGCAATGGGATGGTGATAATGAAAGGATTTGCGCTATGGAATCCCGTTTACGGTTGGAAAGATTTCCGCCTCGGCCTCCCACGGGTCTCAAACCTGGGACCACTAGATCAGCAGGCCAGCGCTTAACCTGCTGAGCTGCCGGGGCTCCTCAGGTGTTATCACATCACCCACACTTAAATACTAATCAGCAAAAATTATGCCATATTTCATTCATATTAAAAATTCTTAGACTGTCCCCCAGCGCTTGAACAATGCCAGACAGCCGTATCAACGTCGATGCAATTTACCAACGTTGATACGATAATTCAACGAGCTGTTCTGTCAATTAGCTAAAAAACAATGTGGCTTTTTCTCTTTTTCCTTGCGTTTCTTTCAGTTTTCTGTCTTTCAATTCTCTTTTGTTTCCAAGTGTATATCAAAGAGTCGTTTCATTAAATTATCTAGACAGTAAATTGAATCCAAGCTGTCTGTCATTTTCAGAGAGAGAGAGAGAGAGAGAGAGAGAGAGAGAGAGAGAGAGAGAGAGAGAGAGTCCAGTCATAGTGCAGAATATTATAGATTCTTTCTTGTGTCGGGTCAGGAACTGGAAAAGTTGACTCGCTTACACTGTACAAACGACAAGTGGACTAGGGAATTGTTTAAATGTCAAAACACGTGGAAGCCCACGCTAAAGTTGTTGCTTCAAAGAGTTTGTCAACTCGGGTGCGCGTAAACTCTGTGGGAGGTCACATTGCGATGTTTTCGATTCTTTTTTCATTTTTCCTTAAAAAAAAAAAAAAAAAATAGCCAAGACGACTTATGCAGAGATTGAAAAAAATACTACATCTTCCTTCACCCTGCACTTTCTAGAAGATGACAATCATAAGTGACGAAAGTCCTATAAAATTGCCGGTTGCCTACAATAAGCGGCAGTTGATACGTGGCGCGAAAAGTTAAGAAACGTTAACGTCACCATGCGCGACGTTAACATTTCAGTCTAAAGAAACAGCAAGCCGAGCATTTAATGCACTTTATCTCGAAAGTTAAGTCGGCGACCTACTGTTTTTATTGCTTTAATGTAAACTTCTATTATTGGACCATACTGTGTTAGTTTTTAAAGAAAAAAATATGTTTTGTTTTCTCAGAATGAAGGTTTTTATCCATGAGAGAAGTGCAAAAAAGTGCGTTTTCCATAGAACGCCATTATAACGTCGTGTCGAAAATGAACAATAATTGACGTTTTTGAGGTCAAATATCTTGAAAACGACAACGGCGACCCCCCTATTTTATTACATTTTCTGAAAGAGGGACTGAAAATGTACAATATAGGGAAGTATGAATAAAATCATGTGTTCTGTCAATTACTCCCACCTCACCTTAAATAATTTAAAGTCACTAATAGTATCGCGTGATGACGAGCAAAACGCAAACAAAACAAGAAAAACGTGTAGGTTGTATTTTGTTTGTTTGTTTGTTTGTTATTTTATAAAAGAAGGATAAAATCAATACCAATATAGTTATAGTGCGTCAGGCAAAGAATTGAAAGGGTTGAACAGATGTTCTGCATCATAAATGTTTAGTTGTCTAAAACCTACAAAACATGGGATTTATTGTTTTGTTTGACATATGCATGCGCCTCATGGCGTCTTATCAGAAATGTATGAAAGCAATCAGGCGACTTAAGCGTAGCTTGTTTTTTCGCGGGTAAAGCTTACATTTGCAAACCTTTAGGTGTGTGGGTAAGCCTCTTTTTGTCTGTCTTTTATGAAAGTGAACAGCTTTCGTAGTTCCCTCTTTGTCTTACTGGGTGACAAAAGCCTTTCGAAAGGACCCTGCGATTAAAGGAAAGAGTTCGCTCTATTTAGAGCAAATAGAGAACGGAGGCAAAAATGAAAATACCAGCGTTGCTCTCCCTGAAAGTAAACCATTCACTAAATTGATCGAAACCGCTTTTATTTTGCGATTTTTTTTATATTCACGTAGCTAAAGATGTCCCTGTCTACGTGTTCCGTCTGATCAACTTGAATGTGTATTCAAGGATTCTCTGCCGTTGGTTTTACAGATGTTTAATTTTACGTTTAAATGTAGCCATTACTTCAATTTAATTTACACAAAATAACATATAATTTGAAAACCTGCGTTGGATAGAATGTTTACTTGATACATCTACATTTTAAAATTACGTTCGAACATTTAAGAGAAAGAACTTAATAAGCAACTCAAATTAGAGCCATTTTATTCCAACGAGCGTCACCAGAAATAATTTGTTAAACAGCAGCGGCGAACTAAATTAACCCTAATAGGTTCAGTCTGCAAAATACTCAGGCATCACTAGGGTCCAAATAATCAGGCATCACTAGGGTCAAATCGGGTAAATTCGGACAACAGGTTAATTCGGACAGTGGCATTGTTTCCTTTATATGCAGTTGTTTGGATTTAAAACAAAAATAACTTGGCAAACAGTAAAAATCCTGATTAGACGGCTCATTATCCGTCTCATCTAAATTTGCACTGTTTGCAGTGGTATGTCCGAATTTATCTGCTTTCCGAATTTACAATTATACTTGACCCCTATTGCAGGAAACATAGATAAGGGACAATACGTATCTGAAATATCGTCCAAAACAACACAACGCCTTGGATTTCTTTTCCAAAACTTGGCACTGGCACCGAGAAAAAACAGGAAACTGCATATGAAACGTCCAAAACTGGAATTTGGAACACATACACTATAACTTACTCTTGTTACATGTAGATTGAAAAGGTGCAGAGGACGGCGGACTGTTGGACTGACAGGTATTGGAGTGATGTCAGCAAAAGGTTTGATGAGCTCCAGTGGCCACAACTTGAAGCCCAATGGGATCAGTCTCCTTAATTTTTTACACAAATCACACTGAGGCTTTCGCCATTTATAGACTATCTTACCATTGCACCTATGTTGAGACAAACAAGGGTGGCATAGAAGAATAGAAAGAAAATCCATGCACATGAAAAAGAGAAGCTGGCTTGACAGTCAGGTGGTGCTTTAAGTAAATTGGCTATTGCATTGAACTATATATGCAAATGATATACAAATTAGATAAAACGACTTCTGCTTTAACATTTATAAGACCAATAAATCAAGCAAATTAAAAAGTACATTGAAGCCTTTTAGACGATATAGTAGTATTGTAATGCGTTCTTCCTGTTTCTTTCGTTCTAGCTATATAATAAGTCTCGGTTATAAGGTAAATATTTTTTCACAGAAATAAGCATTATCTTAGACTAGAAATATCAGTGGTTCCTCGCTAGGAATGTAAACGTCAAATTATTCCAAACTGCTATCTACCTGAGGTAGCGACATTGAATTTTTATTTACGTTACGTTACCTTACCTTGCCTTATCTTGCCTTACCTTCAATATCTCATCTATCTATAAAGCGATCGATCTCGAGTCGCTCATGTGTGACTATTTATGACGTTTTTTTTTTTTTTTTTTTTTTTTTTTTTTTTGTTGTTGTTGTTTTTTGCATATAGTTGCAAAAAGCAAATCTGATGTATGCTAAAACCTCTGATTTTGGGCGTATATAAGCACTTCAAACTGCTCTGTGGTCTCTGCGTAGATCATTGAAGCGGGAAGATGAGGAAACGTACCCAGCGGGCACGTCATTTCGTCGCATCGACGTCAGAACGACGTCATTTTGACATCATGTGCCTGCTGGGTATGTGGAAAAAGGCGATTAAAGGAGTCAGAATATCAAGTATTTTGAATGCTGCGAGTTGATTACTACGGCCAGCCATAACAATGTTTTCGTTTTCGTTATCAGTCAATCAACTGAATGAATTTCCCAATAGGTTTAGATATTGTTTCGTCTTTAGAATGTAAGGCAATCTCCGATGTCAGCTGGTATGAATGAATCATTGAAAATAGTGAAAACAAAACTAATTAAACATAATGAGATACAAACACCGGTGTGATAAAATGGCTTAACATGTTTACCCACGTGTGTGCTTACCTTAAGTAGCGGTATGGGATACAAACAGTGAGGATATGAATTATCAACACATATCCTAATGTTTTGGAAATACTAATACAGTTATCACGACAACCTGTTTAACGCAATAGCGGCACTAACTACAAACATTGACACAGGTACTTTCTGAAAAAAGATTCTCTGGAAGCAATTAACGCATAATAATTGAGCAGCGACACGAGAAAACAAACAAAGTGTTTATGCGCCCATCGCAGACTCAGATCAGCCTGGGCATCCTTCAAGTCCAAACAGAATCTTGGCTAAGCGCCTAAAGGGTAGCTAAGGGTCTAAGCTACCTCCAAGCGGACAGCGAAGACTCTAATCAGACTGGGCGGATGCCCAGGCTGATCTGAGTCTGTGCTGGGCGAAAAATCACTTTGTTTGTTTTCTCGTGCCGCGGCAGCTATATGAAATGCATGATTGCAATACTGCCCTAAAACCTGGCACCGATTTTAGCGGAAATCGATTCAAAAAGGCATAAGAAATATAGTCCTAAATTCTAATTTGTAAGAGTTAGAAAAACACTTCTTTGTTCCACACTTTATCCACTTACAACATATATCTGAAATATACTACTGATATCAAACCAATATCTGAATTAGCCTACTGTGCTTGCAGTTGGTGCTTGTGGGGGCTGTTTGTACATATAGATGAGAAACAAAACAAACAATGGAAAGTTCGGGTTTCCTGAAAGTGTACACCCAGCGGGCACATGTCTTCGAAATGACGTTGTAAAGATGTCTGATCAAAGTTACCTGATCAAACCTTAACTGAAGGTCCTCAATTACTACAGTGAAAAATTACAGTAAAATCGGTTTTATGTTTTCAGTGTATATTGCATTACAGTTTAACCCATAGATCAGTAGTTAATTGTTTCAATTATTCCTAGTAGTGGAGCGGGATATAGTGAAAATACTTCAGTTGATGATACAAGCATGAAATTTACAGGATAGCAGGTACATGGCATGCACTTTAACATAAGATCGTGGGCCACTTGAAATTATGTCATTTTCAAGATGGCCGCCGCGTAAACAAAATGTCCGCCATTTTTATGTACTTTTCAACACATTGTTTAAGGTAATAGTCCAGGGGGCCGTTGGCATGGATGTTTATTTTATGCCCTGATTAAAGTCACCTAGAGCAGTCACTTAGGAGTTGCAAAATGGTTGTTGCCAGTTTTTCGTTCAACACTTTACCGAAAAAAATGACCAAAGTGGTGGGTGGGGTAACACTGGTCCATTACAGCACCTAAAAGCAATAAACGCAATGTAGAAAATACCTTTGTGTCATAAATATCCCTTTTTAAATGTTCTAATACATAAAAAGCAACTTGAAGTCTGGAAATGATGATCAAAAAGCATGATATATTTGTAACGTATATAGCTGTAACTAAAATACAAATGATCAATGAGAAACAGACCAACCGGTGGTATGAAAATTTTACATGTGGTCCTAAATGAGCATAATCTATTGCTCTTATTTGACTCATGCTCATTTCAACTTTGACAGAATTCCTTGATATATTTTGAATCAGTTAGGTTGCAGTTAGTTGTGGCAACATCAGTTGAAGACAGAATGTAAATTATTTCTTATGAATTCCCAAAACACTGGTGAGAAAGTATAACTAGCTGTAGTTTGTATTATGTTTTAAATTGAAAAAGTGTACAAGTACGCATGTAAAATGCCATTCTTATATTCATAAGACTGTTATAACTTTGGGTTGTATCTGAAAGGCACCCAAACGGTAACATTACGTAACAGAATCGAAATCCGTCCACGGAAGAATAATCCAGGGTCATATGTAATAAAATTGGGTCCTCGTTTAGACATGAACTTAAATTAAATGTGTTATCATAATCATTAAAGCAGTCTTTCAGCACCTCAAAAATGATAGTTGCTATATCATTTTATGTGTTTTACCTAGAAACTGACCAAAGTAACGGGTGGGATAACAGCGTGTTACAGAAGCAAACTGTTACAAATGAAATGTAGGGAACAATTAAAGTTATAAATGTAAAGAGCAACAAAAATTATGATGATTTTTTTATATTTAAATAAATAAAAAATATTGACATATTTAGAAAAAGATAGTCATCAGTCAAATAAGACCAGTAACGTACATAACCGAGACTAAATCACAATCGCTGGAATGAATTTTATATGATTGGTCCTTAATCAACATACTCTGTCACTTCTCTTTAAACCATGTTGAAAGAACTGCTTGCATATTCTGAATTAGTTAGGTAGCAGTTAGCTGTGGCATTGCCAGCTGAAGAGAAAAGTTAACTTTTCTTTAGAATTTTCCCCGATATTGACGAAAATATCTACGTAACTGTAGATGATATAGCCTTTCAGTGTAACTGTTTTGGTCTTAAGTTTACACATGTGAAGCAGCCATAAAGAAACACCACTGTTTATACCCCCAAGTCTGATAATATGGGGTTGTCCTGTATTTGAAAGGCATTGTAACAGTGACAGTATTGTACATATCTGTAATGCATTAGGAATAAGTTTTTTTTATTTGAGTAAGTTGTTTTCAAAGGCTCAAATCTTGGATGCCAGAAAGCATTTAACTTACCATTGGTATTAGGACAGCAAATATTTACTTTTTTACACTCACAAGAACTCAACATGAACATCTGAAGCATTTAGAATTTTCTTAACATTTAACGTGACTTACAGCAACATCACAAAACGCATCATTTAAAATCTTGAGGGACAAGTATAATATGTATAAGTTGATCTAACTGAACCATGTCTAGGTTTAGAATTATCATACGAGAGATACCTGTTTCCCTACCTGTGCTGTCTACCGAGACAATCAGGTAACCTACATGCAAAAATGGCTGTCAGCTAAGGCAACTGATAAAGTATCGACTCACTTGATAGTTATTAACATCGTGCTTGATTGTAATCAACGTTACCTTTTTGTGTTGCTCCCATTAGTTACACTGCACCATATAATCACTATGTCAGTTAAGCAATGGAAAATGATATACTTTAGGAGACACATATAAAGCGTCTTTTCATGAGTCTGTTCATGACGTGTATCTCTCATTGTAACATTACCAAGATTTATTTGGTCAGATAATTCTGTACAGCCCCTGTTTGTGTTCTGATACATTATTACTAATACATTTAAAAGTGTTTAGTTTTGATCATTCGACTTTTTATGTGTATGCTTCTTCTATCATTGTATTGATATAAATGGTATCAGAAAGCTGCATTTTCTTACTGTTTATGAAGTATCCGGTCAAGACGCATTCAGTAAGACTTCATTAATAAGCAGTTAACCCCTGTAATTATTGCTAAACAATGATTAATAATAATAATAATTATAGCTATAGCTTCAAAGTCAAGGAGGTCATCTGAAAATAGATATATCAAGATTTGTCCTTGACATCAGTAGTATGCATTACCTTATCATTTACTAATTTTTAATGCAGAACTAAATGTATTACTGTTTAAGCATATGAGATATGAGGAATTTATAAATTACCCAGTAATTGGTTGTATACGTTATTCGATCTGTTATCCTTCTCTTTGTTTCCTTCTCTTTGTTTTGATACCGTACCGCAATGTGAAACTACAGGTCATTACATTCTTTAGCGCAACTGGTATTTGCCCAGAAATATCCCGCATCAAATATGCTGTCGTTTTGATTTGCCACTTCATTTTATGGCTTAGAATTCTGTAGAACTCGGTCCCTTAAAACGTAAAATATTCGTCAAATTAAAAGTCCTGAAGCTGGTTCCATGCTAAATCGACTCATTATCCAACCGACTATATATTGCTTTATTTGAAGCATGTATACAAATTATTTGCTGGCTTATAATTGCAGCATTTTTTCTCAAATGAAATATATCTGTTATGCAGTTTTTGAGTATACAACAAAATGTCACGTATATTACTGTCTTAAGAATCGTAAGACTGAGTAGCTGGGTACAATCATTAAAGGTGCAGATATATGCTATTAGAAATAAACAAGCAGCAAAACCTGCTTTGCAAGTATGGAATTTGCTAAGTCTCCATTTATTAGCATTTGCAATATTCTGAGTTTCGTCGCATATAAAATGTACCTCAGGAAGTCCCTAAATTAGTTATAAGCTGATTGTTCCAAGAAAACAGTGTTTTTAAGAAGTGCCAGGATATTAATTTCATAATTGTTCTCTGAGAGACAATAAAGAAATTCCGTAAGCCGTATTATAATGGACTAACTTATGAATTAAAGTTATTTACGTTACTACAAGTAGTAATAAATGGAAAAAAAACATACAAAAATGTATTTGCTAATACTTAACGATGATTCTATGGAGAAACTGCATTTGAAAATAAAAAAGTAGTGTACCTTAAAATTATATGATTCTAAATTAAATACACATAGGTAACGTATATAATCGATGCTTGTAGCAAAAGAGTCGTTAGGAAAATTGACAACATGCGCTTTTCCATTGTGAACACTCTATTGTTGACGTTTTACATGTATATATTGCCAAAAAAATAACACACATGCCCACGGGCACTACATATGCCTGCGGACAATAAGCATGTTATAAATTAAAACGATAGCATTTTGAAACTTGGCGGCCATCTTGAAAATGGATGGTTTTTAAGTGGCCCACGATCATTTTTGAATCTGGGCCATGTAAGGAACATTTAGTGAAAATTTCATGCTTGTATCATCGATTGAAGTATTTCCTTAAATTTTCACTCTAAGCCGCTCCACTATAGTGAGACTCATGAATGTCCTTCTAATGATTTATTGTACTAAATATATATGAGCCGTTCTCTGTGAAAACCGGGCTTAATGACATTACGTAATAATTACGTTGTGAACGGATGAAAAACATCAAAATTTATGATTTGTCGGACCTCTATTTATTTCCATGAAAATACCTTAGGCGTTGAGATATAACAGAAAGCCCATGAATTCAGACAAAGTCCAGTCATAAATATGACATATGTTGCCATGACAACGCTTATTCCAAGGTAACCCCAAAGCGTTGAAAACAGATGGTATACCGTCATAAAGACCTACCATTTGAGAAAGAATGTTAAGTCATGCAAATTGTTATATGTGTAATATGAAATACACATTGAAAATGAGCAAACAAACTTTTTGTCCGAGTTATTTTGTGTAACAAGTACAGAAAGTGCGTTCAAACAAACGTAGTGACGTTGACGTCAAAATATACGTACATGACGCTAATAACGTCACAAAAAGAAACTGCACTACCTGTTAGCTTCTGAAGTCTATATCTCAGTAATAAATAATGGTAGCCATCCCAAATTTTCAGTAAATGTTTAGAAAAGTTAATACTTTTCAGTGGTGCAGTTAGTTAATTTTTTGTACTTATGTCATTAAGCCCGGTTTTCACAGAGTCTGGCTCATATGTCAGTTGAAAGATCTAAATCGCTGTAAACGACTTAGATAAATAAATGTAATAACAGAAGCCACGTTAGTATTCATAGTATGTATCAAGTATATTGTAAATCTAAAATTTAGGTCGGTATCTTTATAGCCAAGAACACGCTTTTTCCTGGACAATAAAATAATGGTAGGAGAAACATTAAGAAAACTAAAAATTGCAACTAACTTTTTAAGACCATGACGCTTTCAAGACGTTTTTCATAAACAGTGCATTCTTTTTCTTCTCTTTCTTTCAAATGCCTGAGTGGTCGTGGTCGGGCGATGATGCTGGGTAATTTTTAGTTCTGGGGCGTTCTACCAATCTGGATAATAGTAGGGCAAGATTCTACTGTGCGTGCAGTAGGTGGGGGTAGGGGTTGCCTGGACGTTTTTTCTCTCCCCAATCATATTTCTTTTCCTTCTTCCATTCTCTGGGAGAAGAATCGATATAGACTGAGATATTGTCTCAAAAAGCCGTCGAACACAAAACAATCAACCGTCAAAAATGTTTCAAAAACCAAAAATTACTTTTGTGAGTTATTTTGGCTTCAATACTAAGATTTCATAGTCTTATTAGCAGTCATCATCAGAAACATTTATTTGAGTTATGCTACATCTTGGCGATGACACAACACTACTTCCCCCGACATTTTACTGGAGCGTTTATTTTGTGTTCTTTTTTTTGTGTGTTTTTTCACACATGTCTCGGTAGAAAATAAATACATAATGATATCGAATCAAAAAGCGAAGTTTTCATTTTGCTTCTGTTAGAAGAATCATTTCTTTGTTTTAAATTCAAGTCAAAAGCCGGTATTACCCTCAGAGTTTTCAGCAACATATTTTGTCTATTCTTAAGTATTGAGTATCCAGAAAATGTGTGCCTAGGCAATCATTTATATGAACGATTATTTTCCACTAGAACGCTTAGAAGTCAAATGTACCAGCGGGCTATGTGAAACTTATTTAAAGTTAACTTCGTTAGAAATAAATATTTGCTGATGCGGCATATGCATATTCGCACTATTTCGATACCTTCGACATGCACGAGTATCTTAAATAGAAGGGCAGACGCATTTAATATTACCACAGATTTCTTACTTGTAGTGCCTTTGAACAAAAGTCACATACTTACCTCTTTGATCTGACACTTACAATAGATCAAAGTAGGCTTTCAGATTACAAATGGCTTTAACAAATTACCCTGTTTCTCATATCGATAGATCAATGAATTATATTATTTCAAATATCCCTATAACAATGTATACTTGCAATGCAAGTCCATCTGGGCCACAGTTTGGTCGTGCAATACCTTCTATCCTTCACTGTGGCTTTTTAGCTCACCTGAGCCGAAGGCTCAAAGGTGAGCTTATAGTATAGGCAGGCCTCCGTCGTCCGTCCGTCGTCCGTCCGTCCACCATTTTAAAAGGTCTTCTTCTCCGTAACCGTTGGGCCGATCAAAGCCAAATTTTATATGGAGCCTCCATGGGTTAGGGGAACGAAAGTTTGTTCGGGGTACCTGGGTCTCATGACCAAGAAGGCCGCCACGCCCTTATATGGTAAAAACCCTTCAAAAATCTGCTTCTCCAGAACTAAAAAGCCTGTGACCTTGAAACTTGGTATGTAGCATTGGGCATGCGGGCCCATCATAGTTTATACAAATGATGACGTTGTGATGACCTTGATTTAATTTATGACATGGTCAACTTTGGTACGTTAGGCTTTTATATGGGAAAACGTTTAAACAGTGGGTTTCTCAGAAACTATTTAAGTCTAAGGTACAATACTTAATATACATGGTCAACTAAATGAACAAATGAAGATATTATGTCACTAAAGGTCAAGGTCATTCGGTACGTCCATCCGTCGTCAAGATTTTCAAACATCTTCTCCTCTGAAACCACAGGGCGGATTAAAGCCAAATTTCATATGGAGTCTCAGTGGGATGGGGGAACGAAAGTTTGTACGCGGGGTTTGGGTCACATGACCAAGATGGCCGCCATGCCTATATATGGTTAAAAACCTTCAAAAATCTTCTTCTCCAGAACTAAAAAGGCCTGTGACCTTGAAACTTGGTATGTAGCATTGGGCATGCTGGCCCATTTTAGTCTATACAAATGATGACCTTGTGATGACCTTGACCTAATTTATGACATGGTCAACATTGGTACCTTAGGCTTTCATATGGGAAATGCTTAAACAGTGGATTTCTCAGAAACTATTTAAGTCTATGGTACAATATTTGGTTTTTATGGTCAACTAAATGAACAGCTGAAGATATTATGTCACTTAAGGTCAAGGTCATTCTGTCAGCCCGTCTGTCGTCAAGATTTTCAAACATCTTCCCCTCAGAAACCACAGGGCCGATTGAAGCCAAATTTCATATGTAGTCTCAGAGAGATGGGGGAATGAAAGTTTATACGCGGGGTTTGGGTCACATGACCAATATGACCGCCATGCCCATATATGGTGAAAACCCTTCAAAAATCTTCTTCTCCAGAACCAAAGAGCCTGTGACCTTCAAACTTGGTATGTAGCATTGAGCATGCAAGCTCATTATAGTTTATATAAATGATGACCTTACGATGACCTTGACCTAATTTATGACATAGACAGCTTTATTACGTTAGGCTTTTATATGGGAAAACGCTTAAACAGTGAATTTCTCAGAAACCATTTAAGTCAAAGGTACAATACTTGGTATACATAGTCAACTAAATGAACAAATGAAGATATTATGTCACTAAAGGTCAAGGTCATTCGGTCCGTCCATCCGTCGTCAAGATTTTCAAACATCTTCTCCTCTGAAACCACTTCGTCGATTGAAGCCAAATATGATATGGAGTCTTAGTGGGATGGGGGAACGAAAGTTGGTTCCCGGGATCTGGGTCACGTAACCAAGATGGCCGCCATGTCCATTTTGGGTAAAACCCATTCAAAAATCATTTTCTCTAGAACCAAAAGGCCTATGACCTGTAGACTTGGTATGTAGCATTTGGAACTTGGGCCCATCATAATTGATACAAATCAGGACTGTGCATTGAGTGTGACCTAATTTATGGCAGGGTCAATTTTGATGCATTAGAAAATGCTTAAACAGTGGATTTCTCAGAAACCATTCAAGTCTAAGATATTTGGTATTTATGGTTAACTAAGTGAGCCTATGAAGATATGTTGTTGTTAAAGGTCAAGGTCATTCTTTGGCCTTTGTTCAAGGTCACTGTGATTCTGTTGCCTGTCAACATTTTCAAACATCTTCTCTGAAGCCACTGGGCTGTTTGAAGCTATATTTCATATGGAGCTTTACTGGCTTAAAAGAACCATAGTTGTTGAGCTGGTCATGGTCACATGACCAAGATGGACACCATGCCCATATATGGTAAAACTCCTTCAAAAATCTTCTTATCCTGAATCAAAGGCACAATGACCTCGTGGCATGGTATGTAGCTTTGAGAACTTGGGCCCATCATAGTTTGAACAATCATGATGGTGCATTGGCCTTGACCTAATATATGGCAAGGTCATCTTTGATATGTTATGCTTTTATATGGGAAAATGCTTAAACAGTTGATTTCATGGATTTTTAAGCCTAGATATAATAATTGGAAAATATGTTTAAATAAATGAATACATGAAGACATAAGGTTCTCAAAGGTCAAGGTCATTTTTTTTAAACTTTGCTCAAGGTCACTGAGATTTTAAAATTAAAATTTGCACACCTTTTAAGTTACTGGTTTCAAATTTGTAACAAATGAGCGAAATGACAAATTGTGTCTATTGACAGAAGCTGTCAGGTGAGCTACAGGACCATTTTTTTTTTCATCCTTTGAGTCCCGACATGACGAGACCTACAAAGTGACATGTGCGCCACGCAAAGACCCAGATCAGCATGGGCATTACTGCAAGACCCTGAACAAAATTAATTAAACGGATGCCCTGGTTGATCTGAGTCTTTGCTAGGCACACATGCCACTTTGATAGGGGTTGTCGCGTCGCGGCTCATTATTATTTTTTCGATTCTGTATCTGTATGGATAGTTCTCTTGAAGCCAGCCATTACCTACTGCAATAGGACAATTATTTACAGGTTAGGCATAATGTAAAAATATACATAGAAGTCGCAACAAAACCAACAAACTGGTTTGTGCGCCAAACGAAGAGACACTTCAACCTGGGTATCTTTCCAATCTGATCAGAGTCATTGACGTAGCTTAGATCTTTAGCCAACCCTATTTGGTGCACAGAAAAGACTCAAATCAGACAGATACCCAGGCTTATCAAGTCTTTGCGTGGCGCACATGCCACTTTGGTAGTTTTTCGTGTCGCGGCTTAAAATCAATTCTAACTGAAAAAGAAATAATTTAAAGATAATTTCCGTTAGCTTAATATCTGAAAATTCATGTTGAACTTTCAATCTCTACTTTTTACATCCACATTTTACGATCCCCCGAGGTACATGTAACGTCGTAAATATTCCCGTATGAGAAATTGCGCTTAAGATGAATAATTCTTCCGGTTAAGCAACTCTGCCATTGCCATTGTCATTTTGTTTCCTACACATAGGGAGTCAACTCTTGAAGGAGGGAATTTACTTTTAAATGTAAAAAATTATTTCCCCAAAGGATTTGTCCCATTTTAAAGGAATTCCTCTTCCAGAGAAACAAACTGGAAGTCATTATAAGTATCTTTTACTGAATCTTATGGCGGGAAAATCAGGGTAATTTACCTATACACATCATGTTTAATAGTTACACCATAGTTTGGACTCCATTTCTATAAAGACAATTAAAAGTAGATGGGTACACTTCTACGGGAAGCAAAAAAAAAAAAAAAAAAAAAAAAAAAAACACTTCTACGGGAAGCAAGAAAAAAAAAAAAAAAAAAAAAAATTTTGATGACATTCATTCTACACGGGTCAAATTTTGACCTTTAAGAATGAAACCGACTTTGGAATGTTTTGTTGTTTAGACAAGTAAAGGGAAGTCACAAGTTCTGATTCTTTTTGTTAAACTGACAGAAAAAAACATATAGCGATACATCTTAATATCTCTTGATATACGGAACTTTTGTCCAGTGAGGCTCTTTTCAATAATCTCCTAAACTGTGTAATTTTTTTTTACTAAAAAGTAGTAGTTTTTACAAGAAAGGCAAAACTTTTCATGTCAGAGAGACCTCCCTTGAAGTCCATCTTTACATAATATGAGCCGCGACGCGAGAAAACCAACAAAGTGGTTGTGCGCCCATTGCAAACTCAGATCAGCCTGGGCGGATCAGAGTCTTCACTGTCCGCATGAAGGTAGCTCAGGCCCTTAGCTACCTTTTATCATTTCAAGTGTTTCTAATCGTTTACACAAAAGAACACAATGTTTGCGACTTCTTTTGCGCTTCCCTGGACCACATAATTCTTTTCCAATTTGGGCGTACTCTTAAATGCAAGAATTTGCTTTCAGATAAGATTTTTTTTAAAAGAGTCAAGTACCAGTGCGAAGGGACCTATAATGAAAATGACTGAATTATCTTCCTTTTCAAAATATACCCTTTGACCTTTACTTAAAGAAAATTGCGGGATTTATAAATTCAAAAATACATATTCATTTTCTTTATTTTCAGGTACATAGCCATAGTGTTTCCAATCAAAGCGCATATTATCTGTACCAGAAGAAGGACTTTGTTCATACTCCTGATTGTCTGGTTTATGGCCTTAGGATTTGGGATGCCAACTCTGCTATTTAACATTGTGATGTCTTCCAATGGTACAGACCACGGGATGAAGTTCTGCATGCTTATATTTCCCAGAGATCATGCCAAAGTGTTCCTTATATTCAAATATCTAGAATCTGTCCTGTTCTATTTTGTGCCACTGCTTGTTCAGATAGTGTGTTATGTGATAATAGGTAAACATCTATTTATAGGCATGAATGAACTGCACGGACAAAACGTGCACCGTAGCCCTCATAATGTTGATTCAAAGAAGTGCTCAGATACAATTCTAGCTCGCAGAGGAGTAATCAAAATGCTAATTGTCAGTGTTCTGCTGTATTTCCTTAGCTATTCGCCCCATCAAGTTTTGTTGATTTACAACACATTTTCTCCGTCGCCATTTCACCAAAAGTGGTCATTTCTTGTGGGCGTGACTGTACTTGCCTACATAAATAGTGCTGGAAATCCTATAATTTACTGTGTGTTTAGCCAGAAATATCGCCAGAAGTTCAAATTAATTCTTTCCTGTAAACGAAACGATGAATATATATTTAATTCGACCGGAGATACTATATGTCTACACTCGTCCAAAGACGCGACAGAGTATACACAGTTATTCAGGAAGTCAACGAAAAGGTCGATGATTTTAGCCCGCTAAGCTTAGTTTTAATTGGAAAGCCATAATAATCTTGTGTCTTTGCTAATTTAACACTGCAACAACTGTAATTCAAGTTGTGTTTTATGTTGCTTACTTTTTTTTTCATCTACCTTCCAGTTTGAATCAGTACGTTTGTCTTTTCAGGAAGCTTGACAGATAAGCCAATAAGGAATACATTTTCAGACTTCACTGAATGACCACCTGATCTGAGATTGCAGTGTTTGCTAAAAAAAAATACCCAAAATACTCTGAATTGAATAAAATTTTATCCTAACCGAATGCAGTTTAAGTAAGGACAAAAAGCCATGAAAGCTTCACCGGCAGTACATTTACGAACATTTTGCCATTTACATATTATGCAATACCGATCAATTATTGCATGATAATCAAACGCTCGAGAAAGGTCAATGGCAGTAAGGCTAAGCACATAATTATTGCTACTATTTCATGTAGACCACTTACATATGCAGGAAGTGTTGTATATCTATACATGTACGTTATTCTTCACTTCCCTATTCAGTTTTGCGGTTTAGCAGCATTACCATTTAAACATCATCTGATATTATTGTTAAATAGCCGGCACTTGGTTTAGCTAAAATTTGAAGGGAAATTCAATTTTATTTATGCATATGGTCGGGCTTTTCTCTGACAAAACCTGTCTAAAAGCAGATGCTCTTGCACATGCTTCATCAATTCGGACATGACGAGTATTTCGTGAAAGACAGGTGAGCGTTATTTTAGTGTGTATGCGCACTGACAGCTCTAAATATGTACAGTTTCTATCAGATAAAGTCGGGTAAATTCGGGCAACGGGTAAATTCGGACTGTGGCATTGTTTCCTTTATATGTCAGTTGTTTGGAATTAAAACAAAATTAACAGGGCAAACAGTGAAAATCTTGATGAGACGGCTCATTATGAGCCGTCTCACCTGGACTTTCACTGTTTGCAATGGTATGTCCGAATTTACCCGCTGTCCAAAGTTACCCGATTCTACCCTAGAGTCTGTTTTACATGTGCTTCAACAACTAACCAATTTGTTTGCAACGGTAATCCTTGTAAAGAACATTCGGAGATTGTAGGGAAAAATCGTTTTAAAAGTGCGAAGTGCATTTGTTTTTTGTCTTTTTTGTTGTTGTTTTTTTCTTCTGATGCACGACATTTCTCCCAATGAAATGGTCTTGAGGAAATATCAGTTGATGCAACTAACTACTAAAACATAACCATTTTTGCTAAAGGGCCGTGCGCGTGTAATTATAGATTTTCTGATGCTACCAGTTGAGGTTAAAGGGCAATGAATATGAGCTTAAAGTAAATCGCCGGATTTTTCATATTTAACCCCAGGACTAAAGCAGAACGAAGAGAAATATATATTGAAGCTTATTATTGCTTCTTGCAAAATGCGGCTCTGGATATATTTTGCCACCCAAGTAAGATAGTGAAAAAGCTAACGATTTCTTCTTCTTCTTCTTTACGATGAGATTGATATGGTTTTTTACAAATGGATAGTTTTGTGATGTTTTTTTTCTGAAATGAAAACATTGGACTGCGCCACTGTCTGATGTAATAAATTTGAATAATAAAACATCAAATATCATGATACTCTATTTTGTTCTATTCCTCTGCCAGAAATATGCAGCCAGATAACCAAGAGGTTTTACCGTGAATGTAAATTATGAAATATTATCAACACATGTATATATCTATTTTACTTTTGGTTTTGATGGCGGTGTGAAGGATTTGATTGTATTTGTTCCTGATCAGTAACTTTCTTTTTAACTATCGAAATTGCACAAGTAAAAATTAAACCAAAAACACTTGTATGAAAACAAAATGAAATGATTGGAGACAAGACAACATCTAACCACCGCAACAGAAAAGATGTAAGACACCAATCGGAATATTGTTGGATGAAGTGACATCAGTACTAGTAAAAAGACAATATGAGAGCAAAATGAGCCGCGCCACGACAAACCAACAAAATGACGTGTGCGACCAGTGAAGACACATATCAGCCTAGGCATCCGCCCAGTCTGATCAGAGTCTTCACTGTGCGCCTAAAGGGTAGTTGAGGGTCTGAGCTAGCTCCATGCGGAAGCGAAGACTTTGATCAGACTGGACGGATGCCAAGGCGGATCTGAGTCTTCGCTATGCAAACATGCCACTGTTGGTTCTGTCGTGTCGCGGCTCCTTTTTTCCAGGTAGGTAGTCACAAAACTAGCCTTAAAACATAAATACATAAGTATCTTTATTTACTGAGCTTCTGTTGACCGTGTTTATCTGTTTGTACATATCGAAGAGAACTGAAAGAGCAGACCACAGCCAATAGCATCGATAAACCAAGACAGAAGCACCGTCTTGAAATGGTGGATAATTAACAACTAATTCCGAAACAAGGATTTCGGAGCTCTTACCCTCGATGTCGATCATAATTAATATGGCATTACATTTGGGCCGCGTGGAGTTTTTTTTATACCATATGTGAATAGCCAAAGTGAACACGTGAATCGAGAAATAACACAGCGGTAAAGCAAAGATTGGGATTCATCGGAGATACAGACACTATGACTCTGGAGCCACAATAAAAACACCTGTTTTAAAGACCACAGTGACTGTAAAACAGCACTACCCACTCAAGGCTTTTGAAGATCATGAAATATTAGACATGTGATTACAAACCAAACTCTAACAAACATGATCGCTAAGAAAGAGCATGCATAAATAAAACCATATACGGCGTCTTTTATATATTTTTGAACTAAAATATTATTTCCATTACAATACTTGTTTCTAATGTCGTTAAACTGTAAGTTTTTACATACGTACTGCATATTCTTCCGGACTAACCGGCAGTTGGTTAAGAATACAGGCTGAACAGCATGCAATCATGGAAAGAGAAATTAATTGGAAACTTCAGCTTTCAATATGTATCAGTCTCAGAGAACATACTATTTGTACTTAATCATTCGAAAGACTGTATAATAAGTAACAACTAGACCCCGCCGAAACATCTTGTTGTAATCGACAATCGTTTAGTAGCTATGCTTGAAAGGATACTGAAGAATGTTCAGCTCTTTAATTAACACTGTCTTTTATAAGGTATTTTGTGTGCACAATCAATTTAATAATATCCAATATAAGGTTTGTTTGCATCAACTCAATACTAGTTCGATTCAAGATTAAGATAAAATTCGAACTAAATACTCAACTTCAACTCAAGCTTACACAACCGTAGGTTAATCAAAATTCATCTGAAACATTGCTATCTCAAACTTACCCTCTTATATAAAACGAAACATATCATTGGGCACATTTCATATTTCATACTCATTTTATTTATCCAGTTTCTTTCTTTCCATATTTAGAATGCTTAAACTTTGTGTTACAGTTTTTCGTTTCAAGTGCAATATTAAAGCGGTGCAGCTTGGTTATAGTCAGATCCTGAGACAGTTCTAGTGTCTTGCAATGTTTGAGTCACCTTTCCGACGTAATTTCGAGTGCAAAAGAGTGCCTATTGATCAGGGGGTAATGAAAATCCCTTAAAGCTCATGTTTTTAAGGAGAAATAAGAAAAGCATGCAGTTTTACAAATCTTCTGATAGTGCTATTCTTATCTATGTTATTGCGTCTTATTCCGCACCTGCACCATGCTTCCACAGAATTCATGATTCAGTACTTATAAAAGCAATTGTTTACTTTTTTGCGTATGTATTTCAATTATCTCCATTTTTTTGTTTTGTTTTGTTTCATATTGTCATTTTTCTGTATGTCAGTGACTGGGTTACTGAGGTTGAAAAGGACCAATGGATTCTTATCAAACTCTTTTTGCCAGCCGTCATTTTGCAAAACATTCTTTATATATTTAAATTTGTCTGAAACTATTCCTGTTTTTGTTGTGTTTGAGCTTGATTTGATTCGCTACTCTTAAAAGCAACTCGAATGTAGTTGATACTTTATACGTACTCAATTACCAGGTAAAATGGTTTGTTTCAGTTTTACCTATTCACTACATACTCATAGTACTACATGAACGGATAGCTGGTCTGGTTACTTTTTACTTTTACTGTACAAATAGTACTACCATGCCATTTCTATTCTATCTGGGTGTTGTCAGTGTAAAGTAATTCTTCCTTTAAATTCTTTAAAGTAAAAAGATAGGCAATGATCGGGCACTGATACAATCAAATCCCGCATTCCGCTCTCAAAACCAAAAGGGTAAGAAGCATGCACACAAACTGACAATGCCCACGAAAGACGCACATAGTAGACCGAACAAATATCTCTTTCCCAAACAGGCGGTGATTCCGCTACCCCAGCTAAAACAGTAGCAACATCTTTTCCAACTCATTCTCTTTTTAAGCCACAAAACAAAACAGAAAATAGAAAGGGTAGCTATTTAGGCGACCACATTGCCCAAACCATAGATACGCCGACATGACAATATGTAATATTAAGGACCACAACAGAAGTACCGCCTTGTAACTGTCAGCAATAGATTACTTGGGGTGGAGGGGGTCTTAAACTATTTTTTCCTGGATCAAAATCCTCACCCTTAGCTTCCACAATGGTACAACCCAACCAAAACAATTACATGTACCACCCACACAACCGACCAACCTTAGCATCAATTTGGACAATAAGAACAAATTATACAGTCATTTTATTACTATAAACATGTATCATCTATTTCTAACTTATTTTCTTTTTATTACATATAACAGGTAGCAAAGAAATTTAGCCTTACCAACAGCATAGCAACGACTTAAGTCGTTTTATGAATACGGCCCCTGTCATTTAAGAGACTCATTTACAATGTGTAGTATTCATTAAATCGTAGACTATCACTATTGTGTACATAAAACCAGAGGGAAAAAGGCGTTTTCTTGACTACATATGGCCATATTGCTAGTAGACCGCAGACAAATAGACACAAGAACAGCAGTAAAGAACCACAACTGAAGTACCGCCTTTGAACGGTCAGTATTAAATTAATGGGGACCTTAAACTAGTTTTACTGTGCCCAAGCCCAGCTTATGCAGTGTTTCGAAACATTTACTTAGCTGTTTGGTTTCCTAAACTTTAAGTTTTACACGTTTTTAACTCCAACAGGTTCGCTTTTACGTCCAACAGGGGCATGTAGTTTTGGAGATTCTTTACTCACTGTAATGCAGGTACCACATCATTCTGTAGTCAAGAAAACGCGTTTTCCCTCTGGTTTTATGTACACAATAGTGATAGTCTACGATTTAATGAATACTACACATTGTAAATGAGTCTCTTAAATGACAGGGGCCGTATTCATAAAACGACTTAAGTCGTTGCTATGCTGTTGCTAAGGCTAAATTTCTTTGAAGGAAATTCCCTACAACTATGAAATTTGCTCTGGAGGAACAGTCTTACAAAGACTGTTCCTCCAGACCAAATTTCATAGTCATAGGGAATCTCCTGTATAGATATTTAGCCTTAGCAACAGCATAGCAACGACTTAAGTGGCTTTATGAATACGGCCCAGATTTGGCTAATACATCTCGATTATGAATAATCACAAGGTATCTTAGTTATTGTTACGTTATTATGTTGACGTATAACTCACTTTTTTTCCGAAAATGGGATTAAATTTGGCACAAAAAGATGATTGCGAAAGTTACAATTTTTTCAAAAACAATGCAGTTAGCCGGGATTCCAAAGACCCTATATGAGATTGTACAATAACTCCCGATTAGGAGTATCAGTTGTATGTTCGACTAAAGGGTTTATTTGAGTAGCTGTTAAATCCAACGTTTTGTCATCATTTAATGAAATATAACTAAATAGTTGCTGTATGGACAGAGTGTAATGAAATATTATTATGCTGGAAAAGTGGTGCTAGCTATTGCATCACTAAAATATGGAGAGGGCTTTTGGTCTAGAACAAAGGCAACAGTGTTTAAGTCAAGGTCAGAGATCTTCAATAAAATTAGATTGTATAAATTACTGGACAGTTTCATATTAATATACACCTGGAAAAAAAGTTAAGCACCCCCAGTAAAAATTCCTTTTTTTTGCCATCGAGCATCACAGAAAGAAAACCCAGATGTTGAAATTGATATTGAATGCAAATCAAAACTCGGTACATCTAGCATGTTCTGACTGAATTAGGGGCCATCGTTTGTCAAACTAATTATACTATTTTCTGGAATTGCAAGCGGTCCTATTTAATGTAGGGGTTAAACTTGACATTGATATGCACGGACTCATTGAGTTACCTAATGTTTCAAAAAATTGAGTTCTTGTGCTAAGCGGCTTATCAAATCAGTCACTTCTGGGTATGAACAACTAATGAAACACGAAGTTCCTTGATCCTAACCCTAACCCTAACCCAAGCCACCTTTTTCGTTCAAAACATAGCGCGCGCTTTCAATTAAATTTTTTGACTTATTTACTTTCTGCTGCTGCCAATTTTCTCGGATATCAAGAAGCAGTATATCAAGGCTTAATAACTACGAAAAGAAATGGGTTGGAATACTATCAATAAGAAGTTGTGAAAAGTTTAGATTAAACTTCTGCAACAATAACTGGGGTGCTTAACTTTTTTCCAGGTGTATATTTATTCTTGCCGTGTTAATCAATGTAACCTGTATCATCCTTATTTACGACGGCTAGAGGATACCCAAGAACACAGCAGAAATAGTATTGTTTAACTGGAGCTTAAATAACACAGCGTCAGCGATAAAAGATCTTGTTACATTATGTAGATGGAAGGAGAATCGTGGAATGATTTATTAAACAAAAATGTATTTTACAACACGTATAGTATATTGAAATTTTCCATGCAAACTGTATGGCAATTTTACGGAACCCCGGAAGGGACATTTCCTTTCCGATATCTACCAGAATAGAAATTTTAACTGTGCATTTAAGGAGATAGGAGTCCTTAATAGATAACTTTTACAAACCACCCTGTAATGCGGACGCGACGCCGAGAAAGGCTGTTTTGTGTGCCGTAAATGTGAGCTAATCTAAGAGGCAGTATTGAGACAGGCAGACTGTGAAATTATTATTTCTGTAGAATGGAACTATAATCAAATACATCTTGTATAAGTCAACGACGTTTTGTATTTACCAAGGAAAACGCAGCTATCATTATTCATCAGTGAAGACATAATGGTTAACAGTACCGATACGATAGAATGATATTAAACACACAATGTGCGCTTTCGGCATAATTACATGGGTAGTCCCGAGCAATATCCTGTACTCCTCGGGCTATTCGAAGATATCTTCGAATAGCCCGAGGAGTACTGGGTATTGATCGGGTTTACCAAAGTAACTATTCCGAACGTGCCAAAATATAATTGAAATATAAGATTTAATATTGACTTGCAAACTGACATGCATCTTATTAGCAGAAATATAAAACGATGAGAAATTAATGTAATATTAAATCGTAAACTGATATACAGCTAATTAAAAGCGGTAAAAAGTTCTGGATAATATTGATGGAAGATAATTGGAGCCGCGACACGACAAAACCAACAATGTGGTTGAGCGACCAGCGCAGACTCAGATCAGCCTGAGCATCCGCCCAGTTTGTCAGACTCTGTTAAAGTGCTCATAAGGTAGCTTAGGGTCTAAGGTACCTCCATGCGGACAGCGAAGACTCTGATCAGACTGGGCGGATGCCCAGGCTGATCTGAGTCTGCGCTGGTCGCACAACCACATTGTTGGTTTTGTCGTGTCGCGGCTCATTTGTTAATATGTTTCAGCTTTTAATTTGCAAAGAAATCTAGGTATATGAAATGCTTTAACCGTTCGTAATATACATGTTCCAATGAGTTTACACACAAATAGTTAATGACAACCAGCATCTAATCAACAAACCCAAGTAAACACCCGTTCATTTAATTGGGTCATAAATAAGTAGGCCTTTGTGAAGAGCTGGTTGAGAAATGTTGATTCAAAGCCGCAAAATACTCTCGGTGGTTTGATTTCATACAAAACACGATTGAACCATCAATTTCAGTAGCAGTATTTCAGTTGGTAAGCTTAGACTATGACACATAAGTGTTAAATTAGAGAGAAAAGTAAAAAGTATGCAAAGACCAGGAACTGAAACAATCAAAATCCAAATCCAGCCCTCAAACCATAGTTGGAAACAACTAAGATTACAAATAATCAAGATACAGAGAGCATATGGCCAACCGAGTGAGCAGCTTGTTCCCAAAAGGTGGCCACTCAGCAACCCAAACCGAACCAAAAATAATAAGAACATACATAAGGTAAAACATCACAGAAACTCTGACACCAAAAACAGGCAACAGAGAACCACAACAGAACTACCGCCTTGGAACGGTCAGTAATGAATTACTGGGGGCTTAAATCGATTTTACGGGCCCAACCTCACCCTCAGTTTCTGAAGTGGTACAAAATATTTAGTTGGTTGTTCGGTTCGCATGATAACCCTCTAACTCGTCAATGAATCATCACGGTAAACACATAAATCAAATTTCAACACCACGAAGAAGCAAAGACGAGGACTCAACAGATACAACGGGCCGTCTGACAGGTGGAGATCCCACTGGAAATCTGAAGCAAAAGAAGGTCACCAGTTGAGCCCCGGTGGACCAAGCAACAGACAAAAAGGCTCCGGTCCCAACCAACTAAAATATATAGCTTTAGGTCGGGGCCATCATAGACCTCTCCTCAAAATCACTATTTTTTCTGGTTCGCCATTGCGCACTAAATATAACGCATGCATTACAACAATTAGGATCCATTGACCTGTGCAGTGTGATTTTACCATTATTGAAGTAGGTGGACTAAACAGGTCAAAATGGTTGCCAAACAAAATTAGATAAAATAGTTTCTAACATTTTCTAAGGCTGAGCATTTAAGGTAATTTACAAGACGAAGGTGTTCTAAAAAGCTTTCAGGGAAAGCCTGTTTTAGAATAATACATACATTTACAAATCTGGGAGCGTTGTGACAGCTTTTCGCCGAAAAAAACATATAGGACAAGCAAACACCATAACATTTCCTTCCAAACCCGGAAAAAAGTGATACTAAATGCACAGTGTCAGCTTCTAATGCATTTCAGTGTCCCGATAAGTCAATTAGACGTAAACTAGAAACCAATGAATGTTTATACGTCATACAAAGAAGAGTGTTGTTGTCAAAACATGCTCTCTCAATGTCATTTATGCTATTTTCTTTTCCATTAACCTGCCGCTGCGAGTTCATTAAGCTGTCATGATGTCTTTCCAGGAGAGAGCCCCAACAAAAACAGGTTCTGGCAGCCAATATTCATATGAGCCGCGACACGAAATGAAAACAAAATGCTACTGCGCACAGCGCAAACTCAGATCAGCCTGGGCATCCGCCGAGTCTTATCAGAGTCTTCGCTTTGCGCTTTAAGGGAAGCTTAGGGTCTAAGGTAGCCCCATGCGGACAGCGAAGACTCTGATCAGACTGGGCGGATGCCCAGGCTGATCTGAGTCTTCGCTGGGCACAACCACTTTGTTGGTTTTGTCGTGTCGCGGCTCATAATTGTCATCCTCGCGCGTATTCTGACAGGAGCCAGCTCTAAAGAATCCGTGATCTTTTGAATAGGAGTGCTGATCTTTTATTCATTTCGTTTTTCATCTCTGCTGTGCTCCAGTATGGTTCAAAACACATTTCCATAAGCCAAAGTCTGCTTGCAGGAGGTGAGGAGTTTTTTTTCCTACGGGAACTCCGGATTTACGACTCGTACTAAACGCTAGGCTCAATAACAGTGAAACAGACTTGAAAGAGCGGCAATACTAATAACAAATGGTCTTCTCTTTATGACTAAACAATGTAAGAATCCATATGTGACCACTCTCTTTCTGCAGTCAACTCTCGATATCTCGAAAACTGACATCTCAAAATTTCAAGGAAAATATATCAAAAATATACATGTGTTTGGACATATCCCCCTGTATTTATTTACATTTCAATTTTTGTTATCTCAAACTACTGATATCTTCAAGAAAATTTTCTGGAACCAGAAAAATTACTTAAAGATATCAATAGTTTTGATGAACTTTGACAATGAGATATCGAGAGTTGGCTGTATATACCGAACAGCAAAGACTCCTAACCCTTAAAGCGCCAAAATTAAAATTGTTGAATTGTCAAACAGTGTAGATCCAGATGAGGTGGCTCATAATGATGTTTGCCCTCTAGTGCTCAAATTCTCAATATGATATCCCTTTTACTACACATTTTTTGAAATTCTGCAGACGTAAATTTTGTCGTCTGCTTTTTGGCGCATTAAGGGTTAAAAGAGTGTGGGGATGGACAGACCTATCAGGGATCATGCCGTTCCTATGTGATTCTCTTTCCTTGACATGGCTTAAGCCACACGTTACAAGATATTATGTTCTGACAAGTTATATGGGTACACCTCCACGTTTGTTTTGCCATCTGTAAAACGAACAGTTTGCTTCTCTTGACCATTTACCTCTCAGAATGGAGTCTACCTTTAAAGGTCATACATGAGCTGCGACACGAAAAAAAAACAACGATGCGGTCGTGCGCCCAGCGCAGATTCAGATCAGCCTGGACATCCGCCCAGTCTGATCAGAGTCTTCGCTGTCCACATGGTGGTAGCTCTGACTCTAAGCTACCAGTTAAGCGCTTAGCAAGATTCTAATCAGACTGGGCGGATGCCCAGGCTGATCTAAGTCAGCGCTTGGCGCACAACCACTTTGTTGGTTTTCTCGTGTCGTGGCTCACATGTATATTGCTCCGGAGTGCCATCTTTTAAGAGTTGTCCTCTATTGCAATGAGAGGCAAAATAAGATTGTAGAGTTACATTTCCTTAAGGTGAAATCATACACTATAATGCCAGTTTGTAATGGTCTTGGAAGACCCAAGATAAGCGCCTAAACAAATTAGGATTGATTGATTGATTGATTGATTGATTGATTGATTGATATGGGTTTAACGGCCCTTTGAGACAGTATTTCAGTCTATATCGGGCCGTCTCCCAGAGAGGGAGAAATGATAGACGAGAGAAAAATGTCCAAAACAACCCCCTTCCGCACCTACTGCAAGCACAGTAGGCCCTTGCCCTACAATGTTCCAAATCAGTAGGACGCCCCGGCACTGGAAGTTACACACAACACCATCGCACCACCCAACCACCCCCAACAATTTAGGAAAAGACAGTAAAGTTATGTCAGAGGAATACGTGTGTACTAAATTTTGTGCCGTGTATCCTGACAAAGTTAGTCTTGTAATGGCTCTTTCTTGGCTAAAATGAGGTAAATTGCAACTCTGAGGACCATTTCTGTTTTATTCATACAACAAAAATTGTATTTTTGCAAGAAGCAAGGACTAGAACTAGGACTTTCTAATTTTCTTTGTATGTTTTTTCTTTTTTACTTTGGTGTTAGTTCTGCGTATAATAAAATAATATGTTAAGTGATTTTGGATTAGGCTAGATTTATGACCACCCACCCAAGAAAGAGCTGCTTAATTTGCCATCCGCTTGAGTTGCTGCTTCGTGGTAGTTTATACAGTGTGAGGTCGTGGGTGTTATATGAAATTTGATCGTCGGTCTAGAAAATTAACAAGCCGCATTGCTCCATTTGACCCTACTTCTGTGTTCGTGTCAGCAAAGTGTTAAAATTCTGCTGGAAAAGATCACCTTCTATTGTATGTAACTGATTGAGGCTAAATCTGTCGTGTAACCAAAGGCTACAATACCATTTTTATGTTTTATTGGTTTGGAAGCATTGCTAACTTCATCGTAATGCTAGATTTCAAACACCTGCCTTCTCTTATGTTACAGACAGTAGCCACGTATTTTAGCAGTTTTCTTATAAAATGTAATCATTTTAATGTGGTATCAGGTGCACGCGTTTAAGGAGTTTTAATTTTATATGACCTCTTATTAAATCCTTTTATGTGTATATCTGTTTTTGTGTCGTCCTTATCAGGTAACTTGCGAACTTCCTGCACCTATTGTATAATTCAAAATTATGTACATCCAACCTAAAAATTTTATATCAAGCAAAAATGAATACGCAAGAGTTTTCAAATCAAGTGACATAAAATGGATACAGTGTCCAGCATGTTTATTTTGGAAAACCTGCGCAATACCAAGTTCTTTCATGTCAGTCCATGTCAGACTCTGATGCAGCATAGACATAAATGATGCAGCTGTCACAAAGGACATGGTAAAACAGACAATAGTCAAGGACTGATACAATCAAACAACATCCCACCGCAATACACACAGAGATATAGTGATTTATATCAACAACAATAATTACAATAGTACGACGACAAGAGCGGATGGTAACATAATCAGCTCTTTCCAAACTACAGCCAGCATTAACAAAACATAAATAAATACAGTAAGAGCACAGAACTTCTTTACCTGTTTTGAATGATAACTTACAACGTACATCGAGACAAATTGGGAAACAGAGTAAAAAAATTTTGTTTGTCGTTTGTTTTTTTGTTTAGTTTTTTTTTTTTTTTTTTTTTTTTTTTTTTTTTTTGTTGTTTTTTTTTTTTTTTTTTTTGTTTTTTTTGTGTTGTTTTTTTTTTTTTTTTTTTTTTTTTTTTTCTCCCTCTCCTTTTTCTTTTTCTTTTTCTGTGCTTTTTTGTTTTTTGTTGTTGTTTTTTTCTCTCCTTTTTCTTTTTCTTTTTATGAAAATCATAGATTCTGCATCTCAATTGATTGTATGGTCAGACTTTACATTGTCTGTATTTTGTATACATTAGCTTTCTTGCATCCTTATCAATATCAGACTTTACATTTTCTGCATTTATGGTCCGACTTTGTTTAGGATAAAAAGTTAAACAATAAGTACGGAAAACGTATAAGTAAAGCAAACCTATAATTTAATATAAAAAGGATGTAACACTAGTAGTTGTGATACGAGAAATGGTAATGGAAAGTTAAAAGGCGTCTGTGTTTTATAATTCAATATCCCATAATCAAATGAAATGTAAATGTTTTAATGGAGCGGGGTTAAGACATGAAGCCATCTATACAAAAAAAGAAATAACAGATTACTTAGAGATGTGTAATTTATTTTTGTATGGCTTTTGATGTGGTTTGATCACCCTTCATTTTTGGAGTCCATATGAGCTGCGACACGAGAAAACCAACAAAGTGGCATGTACACCCAGTGAAGAATCAGATCAGCCTGGGCATTCACCCAGTACGCTCAGTCTTTACTGTGCACTTAATGGGTAGATAAGAATCTAAACGAGCTCCATGCGGACAGCCAAGACCTTGATACCCAGGCTGATCTGAGTCTTCGCTGGGCGTACATGTCACTTTGTTGGTTATGTCGTGTCGCGGCTCATATATCTTGTATTTTGAACTGAGATATTTCGGATTTGTCGATATTTTATTTTTTTATGAGTTCGGAATAATGATTTTGGTTATTTGACCACTTTTACTTGTATTATGTCCCTCTGTATTGAAATGGTTGTGTCTTATAACAAAGATATAGTGTTTGCTTTTATTGTGTGTCTCTATCCCTTCGTTTACTTTTTATCCCCCGACCGAAAGGTTCGGGGGATATAGCGATGAGCCTGGCGTCCGTCCGTCCGTCCGTCCGTCCGTCCGCCGTCCGTCCGTCCATAAACATTTTCTTGTCCGCTCAATATCTTGAATACCCTTTGGAATATTTTCATGATACTTCACAGTTATGTAGAACAGGTCATGACGATGTGTCGCGTACAAGAATGGTAACTCTTGCTATTGTACTTTTTGAGTTATTTCCCCTTTGGTGAGTTTTTTAGCAGATTCGTGTCCGCTCTGTAACTTAAATACCCTTTGGAATATTTTCATGATACTTCACAGATATAAAGAACAGGTCATGACGATGTGTCGCGAACAAGAATGACAACTCTTGCTTTCTTACTTTTTGAGTTATTTCCCCTTGATGGTTTTAGGTGTGATTTTTTGGCAACTTCGTGTCCGCTCTATTACTTGAATACCTTTTAGAATATTTTCATGATACTTCACAGATATGTAGAACAGGCCATGACGATGTGTCGCGAATAAGAGTGACAACTCTTGCTTTCTTACTTTTTGAGTTATTTCCCCTTGATCATTTTAGGTGTGATTTCGTGTCCGCTCTATAACTCATATACCTTTGGAAATATTTTCATGATACTTCACAAATATGTAGAACAGGTCATGACAATGTGTCGCGAACAAGAATGACAACTCTTGCTTTCTTACTTTTTGAGTTATTTCCCTTTGATGATTTTAGGTGTCCGCTCCATAGCTTGAATACCTTTTGAAATATTTTCATGATACTTCACAGATATGAAGAACAGGTCATGACGATTTGTCTCATATATTAATATCACAACTCTTGCATTCATACATTTTGAGTTATTTCCCTGTGGTATTTTGAGCTGCTGTTTGAGTCTCTGCTCCATATCTGTATAAGCCTGGCCTGCTCCACAATTTTAATAACCTTATACCTATTAGAATATTGATGAACATGCTGTGATATCTCATCAGTGTTCCTAACTCTCTCTGACCCCTCTTCATTCCCCCACCCCACCCCACCAAATTTTTTTTTTCTCCAGATTTGGATTCTTTGTCCAAATTCACTTACTAGAGAGCTCAAAATTAGGTTTGTAGGGCTTGTAGTTTAGAAGTTTTTCACACATTTTGAAAGTTTAATGTATCATATGCTATATATTTATGTATATGGCGGCTGTTTGAGATATTACTTCTTTTTAGCAGTCAAGCATACTATTTTAGTCTGAGTGTTAGATAATCATGCATCTGTTAAACAGATTATGTCAATCAGAAGCATAAAAGAATGGCAATATATTACTTGTATGTGTTTTGAAGTGCACCCTTTTTACCAAGGCCCATGGGGGTCTTCGGTCGGGGGATTTGCCATCTCCTCTGATGGCTATTTTTGTGTATGGGATGAGTTGTGCTGTTTGGTATTGGCCTTTAGTAGGTATATTTATGTAAACTGAACAAAAATAAAAACTTGACGGGTTTCATTTCTGAATTCCAGGCAACCTAGCAAATATGTAATGTATATATGGATGTTTTCGAGTTGGACAGACGTCTGATTACGTAAATCATGAAAATTTATTGGTAATTTTTTGTCCTGTCCGGAGTTATCTAACTTATTCCTATTTTAATAATTCAGACCAGAACTTTAATTTGCTCATGTGCAGAAGAAAGTTTTCTTGTACGCAATAAACAGTTGTTCCAGTACGCAAATAAAGCACTTAAACGCATATGTTAATTGTAATCACAACATGAAAATAACGTTCAAAGATTCAAAACTTTCAGATTATTTCCCTTTGAATTAAACATATAGAGGTTTTTGAGATGCCATATCTTCTATACCAGTATGTCTTTCTAATTATTTTCTTCGAGATTTGTTTGATTGTCTTGCAAACTCAATGTCTTTATTACGTAATTTATTTGAAATCCATTTCTTAAACTACCATTAAGAATTTAAAGTGTAATTGGAATTCCATTGAAACTGAATTTCCGACTTCATAATGGCATGGACTGAGGTTTTCGTATGGTTCTCACGGTCTCCTAGTCGACCGTGCATTGGCATAAATTTAGCATATAAGTCCATACTGATTGGATTTAATAATGGAAAGGCATTGCCAACATAATTTTATCATTTAAGCAGACTTTAACAAATTTAAATTCGGTAATTGTTTGGTTTTAAGCATAGAAAACAGAAAATTACCCTCATGACATTTACAATAGCCCAAATATTGCTGCTTCTAAAGAATCTTGAATTTTTTGTGACTATGATATTACCAAATGATTACTTTTTCTTAAATTAAAAGAATTTTTATATCTCACTTTTGTCGGATTGTGGTGAACTTTGCAGCAAGCCATTGTTTGTTCTCATAGATGGATGATAAGCTGAGGTAACTGTTACTTAAGTAGGATCCTGCTGTGATATATTAGTGAAACTATTTCAAGTTCAATATTTAAGCTGTTTAAGAGCATTTTGTTTTCGTAAGCTAGTAGAGGCTAGTTAACAAATGACCAAGGGCCTTTTGTGTGACTGTACCATATAGTAAATATGCAGGTGCGTGTTGAAATCTTGTCAATTTGACAATATTTTAATACACACCTGCGTATTTACAGCTATGGCCTTGGATTCTAGTAATAATGTCATGTTTCATTCATACAGTACAAATATACATGTATTTTATTCATGAACATGAAAGAAAATTATCATGATCTTACAACTATTGTTTAAAAAGTAAATTGTTTTCTCTTCACTGTCTATTTTGTTGTTCTTCTCCCGGAGCAAACAACTTTTCCTGATATATCATGGCAGAACTCAGGTTAAAGGTTGATGCATCTATCGCCCCCACCCCCTACCCTCACCGCCCCAGTTAACACGTTACAGACCGTCCCAAGGTTCATCTTTGGTTAGTTCGTCGGACTTTAAGTTAGGCTTCCATCGTTTGTTGGTTATGTTGAGGCTAGCTTAGTAGCATGAGACCAAGCTGTTGACTTAATGCATAGGTCAAAATGCAAAAAAGAATCTCCAATTCAAGTGGAGCGAACGTTTAGTTTGTTCAAACCGACAGCTGTTTCAATAATCCGACCTTTAAGGAAACATTAATCAATCAACTGATGGTAATGTGCACAACTGTGGTGAATGTAGAATAATCAGTTTCTCGTGCCAGAAGGAATGTATGGAAATGAAATTGGTCATTTCTTGTAGAATGATGCATATTTTTATCAAACTACACCATGTGGTTAAGAGTTATGAGCAATTTCACTCACTGCCTACAACGGAAGGACAAACAGACTGATGGACTTGCACAGCGATTAAAGTGCACACCTGTGCTTCGTGCAATACTGTTTAGACTTTCGTCACCGTTTTGCATGCCGGTGGCTGGACAATGTTAAAACACATAAGTATACAAAATTTTAACCATATATACCACGGGGTTCAAGAGTTATGAGCATTTTCACTATTTGACCGTAATTTTATTTTAAACTTGTGCTCAGCAAAGCCTCGTCCATCAAAAAAGACGGTGATGAATGCGAGTCGTTAGATAATGTTGACATGTATAAGTATGCAAAATTGTATCAAAATATAGAATGCGGTTCAAGAGTTATAAGCGTTTTTGCTAACTGATAACGGACGGACGGACGGACTCACACAGTGATTATAGTGCAAACCTGCGGGTTGTGCAATAAGAAGTATTGCACACCAATGGCTGGGCAATGTTGAATTACATAAGAATACAAAATTTGAAGCAAATATACCAAGCGGTCCAAGAGTTATGAGCATTTTCAATAAAAGAGCTCGACCGGCCAAATTGATGCTCAGTGAAGCCTCCTCACTGTTTTGCGTGCCGGTGGCCAGACTATTTCAAAATACATAAGCATACAAAATTTGAACCACATTTACCACGGTGATCAAGAGTATGAGCATTTTCAGTATTTGGACGTAAATTTTTAACTTGTGCTCAGCAAAGCCTCGTCCATCAAATAAGGTTGTTATGCATGCGAGTCTTTAGACAATGTTGACGTGTATAAGTATGCAAAATTTTATCAAAATATCCAATGCGGTTCAAGAGTTAGAAGCGTTTTTGCTAACTGATAACGGTTTTCGCTAACTGATAACGGACGGACGGACGGACTCACACAGTGATTATAGTGCAAACCATCGGGTTGTGCAACATGTGTCTCACTCGTATTCAAGTGACACTTATGGAAATAGAAATCTCTGGACAATAAGCGGGCGTCTAAAAGCCCAATAAGCCTTTAAACAAGCAAACCGCGGTAAGATGTCTTCAGTATGTACTATGTTAGCTTCTCATTTATCGAGCATGTTCATGCCAATAAGGAACAGCCTTAAGTCTGTTACGCAGGCTGATCTGTAATATGGTGACAGCGTATGTCTTCCGTAAGTGTTTTATCATGTCACATCTCATTTCTATTCACTTTATGAATTTTGTTCTAGCTTACTGTAACAGCATTTGCATTATTCATTTGTAATTAAAGCTTCGTGCAAAAGGAGGAATTCGAAATTTTGTTTGACAGTTTAGAATCTAAATGTAACTTGATTTTAGATCTCTATGTCTGGTTTTCTTCAAAGAACAGTGTTAAAGTCTAGTATATGTTCCGTGCATGGTAATGATGTTGCATTATTTGACTTGGTTGTCACTTAGCCTAGGTATGAAAGTGAGACATGTGACAGGTTCTTTCTCGCTGTTGTGCATAATCCTAATGAAGTCTGAACAAACATGCTGTAGCGTCTGAACAAGTCACTGAGAGCAAACACAACAAGCATCCCGTATTGTTAAATCTGGCATTCATTTCTCATTTGGATGCCTAAAGATATAAATCACTTGAAGCCGGGTCAGGATGTCAATTGCCTTCAAAATTTCGGACTTACCAGAAAGAAAAGGGCATCCGAGAAAATGTGTATTTAAAAAAAAAAACATGACAAATGGTCCTCTTCAGAAAAATATATAATTAAATAATAAATTTCTAATGACTTATGCAGCTGATGTTGTGCCGTGTGACGGCCGTAGAACCTCTCCCCGTGCACCATCATAGTACAGATTATATTTTCTGATCCTATGGAATCATTGCGCTCATTTATACTCATTCTGAAAATAGGGTTCTTCTTTGATTTGAACATAGAGTCTGTACAAAGGGGCTTGGCTGGTGTCGCACATCTCACTGCCGTTCAAGAATAGACTCAAACCGAGTCTTCTACTGTCATTTGGTTTGTGTATAAATTTATTCCAAAGATTTAACTATTCATAACTTATTTAAGATAATTGTTTAAAACAAAACAAATGTTCTGTGATAAGAAGATAAAAACAGCCTCTAACAGCTGGACTTACAGCCAACTCTCGACATCTCAAAGACGAAGTTCATTTCAAACTACTGATATCTGAAACTAATCTTTCTTGTCCAAGAAAATATGATAAATGTCTAAAGACTATTCTGTGATATAAGAGGGTCCTTTGAGATATCGAGAGTTAACTGCACATACGATATTTCGACAGGTTTTACGATATTTTGTCGAAAATCTATACAGATCAGGGGCCAGTTTCATGAACACATCTTAGATTTGTGCTTAAGTTACAACTTAAGTTATAACTTAAGTAAAAAGTAAGAATGACTTAAGTTCGAACTTAAGCCGTTTCACAAATGCATCTAAGCAAAAACCTAATCTGTTTTGACTTAAGTCTTGTCTATTTTTAGGAGTCTATTTTTAGCTGTGTTAGAAATCTGCAATATACTTTTATGTACCAAACAACATGATGACGTATCTGAGACGGTGGTGTGGTGGATTGCGTTTTGCGCTGTAGCACAGACAGTTACGGGTTCGAAACTCCACTTTTCCCTTCCATTTTTGTCAGTTTGTTTAATTTTTTTTTTAATTTATTTACGGTACTTTAATTTGATATGGTACGGCTTTGAATGTGTTCCCTAATTTTTATGCATCCTAAAGTTAAAGCGAGTATAAAAGTTTCCTGACACGCATGCCGTTATCGAAAACCATGTTTCAAGTTTCTTCAACCTTTTGGGGATGGTCGTGGTCGGAAGATGATGCTGGGTAACTTTCAGTGCTGGGGCGTCCTACTGATATGGATAAAAGTGGGGCAAGGGACAACTGTGTTTGCAGTAGGTGCGGGCGGGCAATGTTTGGACATTTTTTCTCTCTCCCATCTCTTTTCCTTCCCCCCCCCCCCCACCCCCTCTCTGAGAGACGGTTCGATATAGACTTAAATACTGTCTCTAAGAGCCGTTAAACCAAAAACGATCAACCAACTAAATCTCCAATCGTTTATGCCGCGTTCAGTTGCAGCAGACATAGTAAGTGCGGAAGTGATAGAGTCTTGATCAATGGAAAAGAAATGTTTAGAACTGCTGAGATCTTTAGCCGTTACCAGCAGTGTGTACAATGGTCAGTGCCAAAACTTAGGGTCCCTCTTTCAGTTCATCAGTTAAGAAGGGGAAGCACGAATAATTTAGGGATAATTTTTAATATTTCTCCATATAAAAACATACGTTTTGACCCCTCATTAGAACCGTGTTACCGAGATGGTTCTCTGTTACCCCTTCTTATCTGGAGCACTGCTCTTGCCTCCGAAATAAAAGTCGACTATTTAGCGAATATAACTACATCGGAGAGGCACTTCCTGACTTCACCTAACTCTTCCACCGAAACATAGCTACAGGAGAATTTTGTGGGACTTTGGCATTTCCCACTCTCATCATAGCTGGATTTCTCGATCTAAAATATGCACCTTTATGTAGGCATGCACGTACAAAAACATTTACGCACGAATGATCATGCAGACCATCCACAAACTCGCACATAAGTATGACAAAGATACCACGAAACTTTCGACATATGAACGTCCCAAGTTAGAGCAAGGACCTGCTACTTTTGCAGTAGGTGCAGGTGCAGTATTTGAGTAAAATCTGTCTTAACGGGGTCAATAAGGTAAAAACAATCAACTAGTCGCAGGTTAGGCGTCACTCTACATGGAAACTGCGTGCAGGTTTAATTTATAATTTCTTCGTATCGATAGAAAGAGGGACAAGCATACAAAAGAGACACACACAAATTTGAACTAGCCTTACTTTTGACTGAACATGAACTTTTCGGTGGAAATTCTCCCTTTCGCCATAGCTAGTATTTATGCATTTTCAAACGCACATACACACATATACATGAAAATTAGCACATACATACATTGCGTGCGGGCGTGCACTAAACATGCACATACACGCAAATGCACGCTTGTCGGAATCCAAAGTCACACACACACACACACGAGCGCATGCGCACACCGACACACACACCGACACACACACACACATTACATGACTGCGCAGAAAGACGGAGATTTGACAGCTGTTTCCCCATGAGCAAAGATAAAACATACGGATACACACTTTCTTTCAGCTTTCCATTTTTTCTCTCTAATGTTTGATTCTGATTTTATTTAACTATGTAACTTGAGAGTCTGGCTCCAGGTGTAATGAATATAGAAAGGGGGGCTATATATGATGGAGTACGATCACATGATAAAGTCATTTCCATTCGCTGACGCTTTTACGCTACCAACATCCCAAACCACACCCCTTCCAGGGAGAGAGAGAGAGAGATGATGATGATGATGATGATGATGATGTATTTTAATTGATTATTTTATAAAAAGAGACACACACCAGTGTGTATACGAATGCGTTCGTATAAGGCTTTCATAAACTTATCGGCAGTGTCGTGAGAAAACGTCCTGAATGTACAGGCCTGGGCTGCCATGTACATACCGTTTAACCTGGTAAGCACTCAATGTCGCAGGAAATGGGTCCTGTCCGAGCCCTGTCTTCACCACCTTAAGAAGTACTCGTCTATATGACTCATGTAAACAGTTTAACTTGCTTTGGTTCACCTGTGGCAGAGCTGTGACTTTACCCAGAAATGGCCACAATCACAGAACATAGGGTTTTCGGAGCACGAACAGTAGAAGACTGAAGGAGGACGAAATCAAACCCTATCATGTGCAGTGTCTACTAAATGAACAAAGGGGAATCGGAACAAAAACCACATATTGGACGTGCAGTAGCAAAATTGCTTGTGTTCCGAACCGCTTATAGGTTACAATACAACATAAAATACAAGTAAGAATTCTAAGCGCATAACGAATGAACAAAACAGTCTTCATTTATAAACGCATTTTGTGGTATATCCTGAATTATGACAGCCTATCATCAGCATATCTACCTTACACATTTTAAGTTAGAACTTAAGTCACCTCGCTGGTTGACTTAAGTTTATAGCAAAATCTAAGCAAAGAGTTTCAACTAAAATTTTTTGTGAAACCACGTAAGTATACACTTTTGACTTAAGTTATAACTTAAGTCAAAAGTTCTTGCTTAGATCGTTTGTGAAACTGGCCCCAGGACGGAATGTCAAAAGACGATAGAAACAAACGTCAGACAGATAAAGACATAAATGAGCCGCGACACGAGAAAGCCAACAAAGTGGATGCGCGCACAGTGCAGACTCAAATCAGTCTGTGCATTCGCACAGTCTGATCAGAGTCTTCACTGTCCGCATGAAGTTATCTTAGAACTTTAGCTACGAGTACCTTTTAAGCGCTCAGCGAAAAGACTGAGCGGACTGGGCGGATGACCAGGCTGATCTGAGTCTGCGCTGTGCGCACCATCGCTTTGTTGGTTTTCTCATGTCGCGGTTTAAATGAAGTAAATGATATTAGCAGATTACATCTCAGATGGGAAATCAAGTAACAATTTGGACAAGGACGTCCAGCTTTGTTTCCAAAGATATTGGATTGGAGTAAACAATATCAGAGGATGAGATGTATGATAAGAACACTATGGTCAGTGCGAATACACGACGAAGTCAAAGGTATTCCGACCAACAATTTAGTATGAAATTTAGATAAAGTAGATTAATTTGTACATACAGGGCACGTGGAAAAGTCTATCATGCCACTAAGTGTAAATTATCGTATATATACATCATTAGCAGTATTTAATAAGCACACGTACCTTATCCTAAAAGGATCAACAGACTAAAGCACTGCTACTTGCATGTACTTAGAAGATACACAAAGGACCTCTGACAATTGTCATGTTAATTTGCTATGAAATTAGTCAAAATTAGATTTTTGATATTTCTCTTGATATTTGTTGCTCTCAAATTTCCCTGACTGGCTATGAATTTAATTTCTGATTTTAAAGCTCATAGACTTCGATTTTTTGGGTAAAAAAAAGCCAAATTTTATAATTAAACGTTATGGAAAAAGAATTGTTTTTAAAAAAGAACCCCCCCCCCCCCCACACACACACACACACACACACACACACCGAGCCTAAGCTAGCCACTTTGCATGCATGTGTGTATTATCATAATACAAATAATATGTGAGTGGCTTACTGAGGCACGAGGGGGAAAATATATTATCAGTCTACAGCTGAAAAACAGAAAAAGTGGGGGTGGGAGGGGGTACTTACACCCTTTATATCTAAAATAGGGCTAAAGTCCTTATTATTGAAAAAATATTCCAAAAATATGCAACAGTAGTGTCCATGTCAATTTTAGCATGATAGTTATCAAATAAAAAAAAACGAATTTTATTTTCAGAGACTAAAAATTTCATTCACCTTTCTTGATAAAATCGGTTTAAGTTATTCCAGAGGCATGATAATTTTTGAAAATCACTGTTAACACGTCTTTATTGTACATAAGTCTACATATTAATGCCAATTATTTCAACTTTTTCTGCCTGAGGAAGGTGCAATAATTTATCAGAAAATAGGCAAATATGCATTGATACTGTCAGAGGTCCTTTTAATGAAGTGGTAGGATGTTTATCCTTACAATGCAAAATAGCAGACAATAAATTTTACGTCTGCTTAATTTAAAACAAACTGGTTTAGGCAATACCATTTGAGAATTCGAAGAAAAGAGGGGGGTGGGGTAGGCAAAGCGTGTACATCCAGATGAAGCAGTTCATCATGATTCGCCTCATCTAAAAATCACATGAACTAATTTAAATGAATTTGCAAATTCATTTAAATTAGTTCATGGGATTTTTAGTGTTTAATTAGACAATCAAATGTTCTATTTTTATGGATTTTTCATTTAATATTTCCATTTTGAAACGGCAGCAACAGGCATCGGCGTCTCATCCTGAGAAATGTGAATTGAGCCGCGACACGAGAAAACCAACAATGTGGTTGTGCGCCCAGCGCAGGCTCAGATCAGCCTGGGCATCCGCCCAGTCTGATCAGAGTCTTCGCTGTCCGCATGAAGGTAGCTTAGACCCTTAGCTACCCATTAAGCGCTTAGCGAAGAGTATGATCAGACTGGGTGGATGCCCAGGTTGATCTGAGTCTGCGCTGGGCGCACAACCACATTGTTGGTTTTCTCATGTCGCGGCTCAATTAATCGACTAGGTAAAGACTCCTTGGCATCATTTCCAAAGATATCAGACCGAAGTTAATGATTAATTAGCTTCTTTCAATAAGGCAATTCCACCGAGGTTTACGCAATGAAATTCAAATTAATGAGATTGTTTTCGGACATCGTTTTCAAAGAATCTTGTCTGATGACTCATGATCTTGACTTTACTCCATTAAATGATTAGCTCAGCAGAATATACCCTGCAGGCACGCAACATTCACTCAACAATGGAACAACGTCATGGCGATGTTGCATCAGCGTTGATTCAATGTAAATTTAGTGTTGTGTTCAAGATGGGTAGCGTATCAATTGCAAAGCAAGAATAGACACAATATTCGAGGAGGAGGTTTACAATTAAAACAATATGCAGGGTGCCTAAAAAAAGTTAACCTTTTTTAGAAATCTTTGTAACACCTTCATTTAGCAAGGAAGTTATTTTTCAAATTTGTGTCTGTGGCAATGTGCTGACTCTTTGCATTAATGATGTTTTATTATGATGTGGCGCTGCAAACACGTAGTGACGTCATCTTGACGTCACACTGTATTTATGTCATCATTTTCTGTTGTCCGCACTTAATTCATTTTAGATCCCACCCCTTTTTTACTAAAGAATTTGCTAGGAAGAGTAGATCCCTTCTTGGAAGGATTTCTTCATTTAGAATAGAAAATAGGAAGTCACAAAAGTTGTCATCCTTTAGAATGTATATAAATAGGGGAAGGTATACCCATTTTCTTAACGGGTACTCAGAATACAGCAAAAACTACATAGCGCAACTTTCGAACATTAGATATCAAAAAGTGTCTGTCATAATGGCAGTGTACCGAATCGGAGAAAGCAGACCACAAAAAGTCTTATATCTATAATAACATTTTTTTCTAAGTAAACTGTAAGATTTCTTTTACTTAGACGTATACGTTTTATTGCATTATCTAATTGTTGGAATCTCTTTTTCCACCGATGCACATTAGGTTGAGAAACAGACAAAGGAAAAGGTATTGACAAGTTATAAGATGTCTGAGTAACAGGAAAGAACCAAAAACTTTTATCATGATCTGGAACGCCTTAGACACTTTACAAGCTATGCGTCTGAATAGACACATCGGAGTAATCGCTTCCATGACTGCAATTCTAAAACATCCAGAGATTGTTAATTGAAAATTGAAATACTGGGTTCATATTGCAGCAAACTTGCAGATACTGTAAGGCTTTTCTTCTTTGACATTGTTAAGCCTATATCGCCTAATTGTATAAGCAATACTAATCAAATGATATAACTGGCCGACATGGTTCCAGAAAGAGGCATTATCTGAACAAAACATTAATACAAAACAAATATAGGACCCATCAATCCAAAAATTTGAAACCAATCCTGGTGCATGTTCAGTGCCTAAAAGACCGCAAAAATGTAATATATATATATTTTTTTTTTTTGCTGGACTTTCTTTTTCGAAGTTGAAGGTACTTTTGTTTGCCGCCACTTAAAATAAAATGCAACACGATTATTGTAAACAGTTACAGTTGTCACTTGTAATCACTAAAAATATTTTTGTGGATTTCAGTTTTGGGTTGTATTTAAAAGAAATTTAGCAATAAATATGATGCGTTCGTGATCCAATATTGTCAGGGCCTCTGACGAGGCTTGATTAGCCGAAACTTCGAAGTATGGCCTATAGTTTTGTTCCAATGTGTCCGCTGCTCCTGAATGAACATTTTTATACTTTAATTCTGTTCTAATAATAGCTTGTTGTAGAATCTGAAAAGTGAACTTAAATATATCCATAAATTGCTTCACTTTAATCTGCATAAAAATGTACTGTCTTTCTATGCGTATAAATGATGGGCCTAGCACGAATTTCGGGAACTGCAGTTAAAGATTGTAGGAGTAACCGCAGTGTTGCGCTAAGCTCTCGAACTGTCATAGAACGTGCTTGGTAATCTAACCAAATGAGCACTAAAGTTGATTCGACGTTAATTCAGTGTTATTCAACGTTGATTAAATGTTGATTAAACGTTGTGTGCCCGCTTGGTAGCATGCTAAAATAGATTTTCTAAGAATATTTGGAGCCAATATCTGTGCCTGTAAATATTTCGGATTTGTCAATTTTTCTATGGTCCTTAACGTTATATTAAATTGCCCTTCACATACCCATACGACTTGACTTTCGCCTGTTATTGCTGGAAGAAAGAGTCGAATCATCCAACCTGTTGTCATCTGAATATCAATATGAAATACGAATATACCGCATAAAGACTGAAACAATGCGGGATTCGCGGTGGTATTACCAAGACAATACAAAAAAATACTTTGAATTGGCACGACCAAATTACACAGCCACTCGCAAAGCCAAATATTACAAAGACTAGAAACAGCCTGCGGCAACACTAAATGAGCCGCAACACGAAAAAACCAACAAAGTGGCATGTGCGCCACGGGAAGACTCAGATCAGCCTGGATATCTGTCCATTCTGATCAGTGTCTTCGCTGTCGGCATGGAGGTAGCTTAGACCCTAAGCTATCCTTTAAGCGCACAAAAAAGACTCTGATCAGACTGGGCGAATGACCAGGCTGATCCGAGTCTTTGCTGGGCGCACATGCCACGTTTTTGGGATTTGTCGTGTCGCGGCTCAAATATAAATCAACACATGCGGGAAGCCAAACGATTCTTAACACAAAATGCATAGTATTAATCATGTGAAACAAGTCATTTTACATTTCGCCGTTTATACTTTTTTGAAGATATTACTTGCCAAAAATAAAAATCAAGTCAGTACACCCTATTATCTGATGTATTAATTGAGACTTATAAAGAATAGTTTCTGCAAAATATTGGTCGTGTTTCAAAGACAATCGTGAATAATTACTGTTTTGTAGATGGCAATAAAAGTATAAAAATTTCAATATTAATTATATCCTTATGCTTTGCGGGCATTTGTGATAGCCACAAATCATTGCATCTCAAATTATAAAGATGTATTAATAACATTGCTTCCTTTTCCGATAAATGTGCTAATACATGACCTGATAAACAAAAACGAAATACGCCAGTTAATTGAGAAAAAAAATTCGTAGGATCATTTTCATTGTTCTGAAGGAACTCATTTTGATTTTGATTTACACTCAGAAGGTATATTTCCATCTTTCGCGGGATAGCTCGGTGGGGATCTCTGTATCATTTCATTTTCTAACGCAGGCGGATAATTCATGCTGTCTGCGGCTGGTATGTCTCAAGGAAAGGGTCCGTTAATGTGTGCTCGGAAGGGGATCTGTAACGACTGTCTATACTTCGCCGTCATCTATTGCTCTTTCAAAACATTTTGAGATTTAACGACTCTGTAGAAGATTAAAACGGAAATGCACATTTTTTGCACTGGATTTGGTGTATTGAATTTCATATTAGAGAGCAAACACCTAACTTAATGTGTTTAAGATCTCCCCCTCCACCACCTCACATCTCTTCTTAATACGCATAAGCAATATATGAGCCGCGACACGAGAAAACCAACAAAGTGGTTGTGCGCCTAGCGCACTCAAAGCAGCATTGGCATCCGCCCAGTCTGATCAGAGTCTTTCCTATGCGCTTAAAGGGTAGCTAAGGGTCTAAGCTACCTCCATGCGGACAGCGAAGACTCTGATCAGACTGGGCGGATGCCCAGGCTGATCTGAGTCTTCGCTGGGCGCACAACCACTTTGTTGGTTTCCTCGCGTCGCGGCTCATATCTATCTTCATGTGCTGTTCCAATCATGTTATCACTCCAATAGTGACAACGCATTCTTTCATCACACTGTTACAAATATTTATACATGTTTTGTGCCTACGTGTGTCATAAAACTGAGCTGAACTTGTCAGGAAATGGCATTTATAAGCTCAAGCTTACAGCCAGATCCTGGAATGTTAAAAACTGTTTATTGATGTACCTATGTTGTAACTGATAAATAAAATATTGTTTAAACCAAAACTGAGCTACTCTAATTTCTTACCCAATAATATTTAAACGAATTTGGAAGCCTGACAAAACTTAATCCGCTAAGTTTAACTCCAAATAAGGAAAGGATTATCTCCACCATGTTATGGTTTACCGCCACTGTTGATCATAAGAAGAAGTGCCTACTCGTCTTTCGATTTCTAATTATCTCCTTCACTTTACTTAGCATCTATGTCATAAGAGAAACTATATAACAAAGTATCAAGGAAGAAAACTCAAACGTCTAAGTTTTCTTAATGACTACGGCTACGTATTTTAGTATGTTATTACTAAAGGCTCTTTTGTACGGTCGAACGGAAACACTAAACGTTTAGAACCTCCGTAATGCTACTGAATGCCTCGATTAATGGCAATAATTTGCAAAACCAGATTTCAATGTACAGGAAAATATCTCATAATATATCATTTGAGCCGCAACACGACAAAACCAACAATGTGGTTGTGCATCCAGCGCGGACTCAGATCAGCCTGGGCATCTGCCTGGGCATCTGCGCATGCACGTAGCTTAGACACTAAGCTACCCTTTGAGTAGCTCAAAGGGTAGCTTAGTGTCTAAGCTACGTGCATGCGCATAGTGAAGACTCTGATCAGACTGGGCGGATGCCCAGGCTGATCTGAGTTTACACTGGACGCACAGCCACATTGTTCGTTTTGTCGTGTCGCGGCTCAGTTTTGTCTGTATAGTAGACAATACACCTTAGGAGCATCGATTTTAATTATCAGAAAGGGACAAATATACAGTGAAAGTAGGTCTGGGCCAAGAATATTTTAGACTGCTCAAGACTGTATTGTAAAACTTTTATTGTCCATTTTTGCATATTATAGTTTCTATTATAGGTGTCCTAATTATCTTATTTTTCAACGGTTATAGTTTTGTTTGAAATGTTTTCATGGAATACTCCGAAAGATAACTTCGTATATTTAGTTCAGTGGTGTTTGTGGGTAAACTCTTTACACATTTTTGCCAAATAGACGCTTCCGTCCTTATAAATTGAATGAGTTCATTTGTGAATATCGAGTGGTGTCTGGTTTAGTTTAATTTTTATCGTGTTTTATTTGAGTCGCGACTCGAGATAACCAAAAAAGTGGTTGTGCGCCCAGGGCAGACTCAGATCAACCTGAACATTCACCTAGTCCGTTCAGACTCTTCACTTAGCGCTTTATGGGTAGCTAAGGGTCAAAGCTACATCTATGCGGAGAGCGAAGACTCTGATCAGACTGGGCGGATGCCCAGGCTGATCTGAGTCTGCGCTGGGCGCACAACCACTTTGTTGGTTTTTTCGCGTCGTGGCTCATTTGTTTGAAGAAAAATATCCATTGGTCACCTATAATTTTGGGCGTGTCATATGAATCTGCGCCGTTTGCAAAAATGTCCCTTTTATTAGAGACTATGCAAAAATGTGTTACACCATAAAGGATTCTTAAACCATCTTTGAAACAAGTCAGTTCTTGTATTTGCACCCAGTGCCTGTGAAGGACTGTTATAATGGTTCGGTGCTCCCGATTTGTTCAGCGTAAACTGTGTCCCTGGGGAACACTGAATAAAAAGAAAATAATTTGACGGATGATGATTTAGTGGGTTACCATGTTAAATACCATAATAACGAAAAATTTAAGCAATTTGGTCTTGGTCTATGCGTCTTTCTCAGACCTACAAGTCCCGATATTAAGAATGTTAACTTATTGCAGTTGAAGTCTAAACCGATGTGGGCCGCGACACGAGAAAACCAACAAAGTGGTTGTGCGCCAAGCGCAGACTAAGATTAGCCTGGGCATCTGCATAGTCTGATCTGACTTTTTGATGAGCGCTCAAAGGGTAGTTAAGAATCTAAGCTATCTTCATGCGGACAGCGAAGACTCTGCTTTGACTGGGCGGATGCCCAGGCTGATCTGAGTCTGCGCCGGGCGCACAACCATTTTGTTGGTTTTGTTGAGTCGCGGCTCATGTACTGTTATCTCTGAACAGATCACCGAAAGCAAATCTGAAGAAATTTTTGTCTTGTGGATCCTAACATCCGTTACAGCTTTAATTGCATCTAGATATAACGCACTTGAAACTGGATTGGAATGTTCAATGTCCTAATATCGCGGACATACGAATAAAGGGACAAAAAGCAAACTGTGGATATCAAATACCAATGACAAGTTACAGAATGTAACTAAATCGCATTTTTAAAGGCTGCATGATATTACTCCGATACAAGACATATCGATACGGAGTGTCCAAAGAAGATAAAAAGCAAAGACAGACAGATAGAGACATTAATGAAGTGAATAACATTAGCGGATTACCTCTCATCGGGGAAATCAAGTTACAAATTGGATAAGGACGTCCAGCTTTGTTTTCAAAGACATTGTATCGGAGAAAACAATGTCAGAGGATGAGCCAGTACTGCAAGGACAGAATTTAAAAACGGTATACAGTTTGCAATGCAATATCATTTGTTTCTGAGTTCATTGCATACTTTCTTAGGCCTTTGCTGACTGTGAATTTTGTCTATTACATGATCTCCTCAGCTGAGTCACTGGCTTTTTATTGGCTTCAGACAATCTGCTTTGAAATTTCAGGCTTTTATTTAAAATGGAATGTATACGACATGGACATGATATAAATTATTCATAACTGTGTCAGCGCAAAGATACACCAATAGTGAAAAGTTTTTTAACACTGTCTTGCGATCATGGCTGTAGCTTACGGATATGGTGTAAAATATCATTTTAACACTTTGCTTTGTAATACTGAATCATTTTGAACAAGAAAAGAACCACTTATTGAATGGATATTTTCCTTTTATCCCTTTTTCTACATAATTTATAATTATGTTTTTGCAAACATGGCATTTGAATGCAATAAAAACAAAAACATGTTATCCCCTTTAAAATGAAATGAATTAAAGTTCAAAATGTCTGACATCCGTATTTGATTATTAAAACATACGAGGGGCGTTCGAAAAGTAATGCAAATGGCCTCATAACTTTGTTTAGGGGAAAACTGGGTACAAATGCTATGCATATGCTGAAAACACTACATTTTGTCTTTACAATGATACCAAACGCTGTACAAAGACACCTTTTCATATTGACTTACAACGCATTTTATTAGGCCCCTGTCATGCCACTGGCCTAATTTCATATGTAAAATAGTTTCAGTGTTAGGCATTCAAGTCAAATATCATTGAAAATACAAAATTAATCTTTGTCAGTCGCTTGTCCATTGTTGCCTTCAATATTCATACAAAAGTTAGAAGGGTGGCAACTGTTATCGATTTATTCTTGGCAAAGCAGTGCGCAATTCTTATGACGTTATTGAAATATACGTTAACGTCATTTTTAAAAGCTTGTCGAGGCTTCGTTTTTGGCATTAATTTTAATTTATTGACAGGTTTTCGTTGACCCATGTAAATGCTCTGGCTGAAAAGATTTTGAATGCTAATACACTTGTTTTCATTACGAAATCATTTAATTTTTGGTAGAAATGGGATGAGAAATGGGGAATTTGCTACTACATAATCAATATTCCCGGGCCAGTATGGAACCCAGATTAAAAAAAATCCGCGATATTTTCAGGACAACATTCCCTGGGCATTGTCTTTAAGTTGCAAAAATAAAAACAAATCAAAGACTGACGATATATAAATTACGGCCTACTTAACAAAAATTCTGCAGTGTCTTTAGGGTATACCTCTTTCAAAGAAAATAAAAATGCGCCCTTTTTGAAAAAATACACCGTGTTTGCAGACTTTCCTACGCATAATATAGCTTTATGTGTTTTTGCAATCAGAAGTTCTGTTTTTATATTGGTTACCGAGAAATTACGTCATTTGCATTACTTTTCGAACGCCCCTCGTATAATGACTATAGGTTATGAATTCCTACAAATGAAATGGAAATAAATGAAACAAAATTATTTAAATAAGATAAAGTGGTTTGGATTTAAAACTCCTAAAATATCTATTAGTTTGTCCATAGATTAATATTATTGAACTTAATAATCATTTGCAATGTGTTCTCTGCTCTTTAAGGAACGCTATAAAGATTTTAATTGACAATGTGTAACCTTATAAAACGAAAACAGCTAGGACGTTAATCTTTACAGCGCTATCACAGCAATTGACTAAACAAAGGTCTGCAAAATTTAAAAAGACAAAATGATTCAATCAAACTATATTATATTAAGAAATCAAATACTACTATGGCTAAAAGCCAAAAAAGTGTAGATTCAGATGAAACGGCTCCTGATGAGCCGCTTCATCTTGATATATGAGCCGTGACACGAGAAAACCAACAAAGTGGTTGTGCGCCCAGCGCAGACTCTGATCAGCCTGGGCATTTGCCCCGTCAGATCAGACTCTTCGCTTTGCTCTTAAAGGGTAGCTAAGGGTCTAAGCTACCTCCATGCGGACAGCGAAGACTCTGATCAGACTGGGCGGATGCCCAGGCTGATCTGAGTCTGCGCTGGGCGCACAACCACATTGTTGGTTTTCTCGCGTCGCGGCTCATATGATGTTTGCAAAATGCAAATATTTTTATTTATGACGCTTCAATGTTAAAATGGAACAAAACTATCATTTTTAACTTGCCACTGACTTCCCTTAGGTAAACCTCGTAGAGCAATTAGTTTTAAATTTCGACGAACGACAACTGATCATGTGATTTCATCGTCAAGAGACGTCTGAGGTAAACCAAAGTCTTGATTGTGTCCTAACGTTTGATGGCGACGGCTGTTTAACGTAATGGCTGAACACGTCGGTATTTAGATTTCTTCGACCCATATTTCGCATAGTCTACACTTAATAACCACGAAAACGGCAAAGAATGTCTAAAAATAAAGTGTAATTATAATAATTAAAATTTGTTTTTTCAGCGTTCATCGTGAGAAGAAGCCAGTTGTCGTCGCTAAAGTTCTACGAGAAGGGTTTCGCGCGTCATGGAATTCTAGCTCCGCCATTTAGCTTCACCACACGATGAGCGCTGAAAAATCAGATGTTAATTCTTATCAAATAACAGACAACGGTGAATAGTATATCATTTGGGAAATCTAAAGTAGTCGATAGGACAAATACACTCTGACATCGATCTAAAGATATAAGACTTAACTTTATGGTTAGTTAGATTCTCTAAATAAGGCAATATCTGCCGAGGTTTAAGCAATGTAATACAAATTAATGCGAATTCATTGTTCGGACATCTTGTCAGCGCTTTCTCGGGGGAATGTAATCATGATCTAGACTTTACTGCACTTAAGGTACAGCTCTAGTGTATAAACTGCAAAGAAGGATTTGCCGAAAAAGTGATTTTAACTAACAAATCTGCCGATATACTGTAGTGATGTTAACGCATTTAACTCGTTATTGTGAAATGCCCGGGAAGTGACATAAAGGGCACATTCGGCATATTAATTTGCTGGGTAAACTCGAGTCATTCACGGGTGTTCATTTGGTTATTCGAAAACATGTACTAACTCCGAAGAATACCTGCGTACGGCTCGGGTTTATCTTTATCCAAGTAATTATGCCGAGTGCACTCAAAGCAGCATTTGGACATTGGCATCGGTTACAACTCTAAAGTAGAGTATTAAATAGAAAAAATGAAGACATTAGAAAAATACTACTCTCATGACAGAAAAAAACTCCAAGGAAACTAAAAGTCTTCTCTCTTTTTTTAATTATACACCTGGAAAAAAGTTAAGCACCCCCAGTAAAAATTCATTCTTTTCCATCGAGCATCAGAGAAAGAAAAAACAGAAATTGAAGCTGATTTTGTATGCAATTCAAATATCGGCCCATCTAACATGTTCTGACTGAATTTGGGACTATCATTTTTTTTTCTGAAATAGCAAGGCGGTCCTATTTTATGTAGGGGTTGAATTTGACACTCTTATTAACGGACGCATTGAGTTACATAACTTTTACAAGCTTAAGACTTCATGTGCTTGTCAAATCAGTCACTTTTGGATATTAACAACCAATGAAACACGGAGTTCCTTGACTGCAGCCCCAAAGTTATACAGGCCAATTTTTTGTTCAAAACATGGCCCGCGCTTTCAATTAAAATTTTTGACTGATTTACTTCCAACTGAGGCCCTTTTACTCAGATATCAAGAAGCAGTATACCAAGCGTAATAATTACGAAAAGAAATTGTTTAGAACACTATCAGTGAAAAGTTGTGAAAAGTTTAGATTTAACTTCTGCAACAATAATTGGGGGTGCTTAACTTTTTTCCAGGTGTATAGATGTATACGTGTTATGACATTATTTAATAATTGTTATCCCTTTCTTTTCAATGCAAATTAGTCCAAGAATTAGACATAATAAAAGTTATGACAACTTGTAAGACGTCAGAGTAATAGCAAATGATCAAAGCTATGAGCTAAAGAGCGATCGGGAATGAAAAAGACTCCGAACAAGATATGCGTCTCAATACACCGAGCAGAGTGTTAGTTTTTCACAAACGTCCAAGGGTTTTGAAGGTAAAGCGACATTTCTGTTCCGATTGCACAGATGCATGTTATCTTTCAATCTCGCAGATACCTTTAGTTAGTGTTATTTGTCTTTGTCATTGTTGCGCCTATCACCTATAATGGAATAAAGTAATATTAAAATGCTTATAATAGCTTTGACTCACATGGCTTCAGCAAGAGATAGCATGATCTTAGCGAAATAAAAAGCATTATAGTAATACAACATATCTATAAATCTAGTACATGTACATGATACAACAAACAGGACACATTAGTCCTTAAAGTTAAAACGCGTGCTGGTCCGTGTTAAGGGTTCATTAGAATGCACAGTTCTGTTTGAGCCTTTGCTAGTTTCCTTTTCCAAGGGTATCCCTGCTCGTCACCATTGAATATACATGTAACATGGAAACATTGCATCGACATATTGTCTGACACAGAAATTATTGTTTTTGGACATCTGGTCACACTACTGAGTCAGATATAAAAACGAAATTACTGTTATGGGTTAAATAAATGATGTTGTAGAATCTGAGAGCAAACTATCAGTATGTCTGGACGAAATATATTCATACATTTTTTATTTCATTTTTATCTGTATGAAACATTGTAATCTCAAGCTCTGCTTATTAACATGAACATTCCTTGTGAAGTATAACAAACAGTAATTACATTACTAAAGTGACTGTATTCACAGAACGTGCTGAATGAGGTAATATATTTGAGCCGCGACACGACAAAACCAACAATGTGGTTGTGCGCCTAGCGCGGACTCAGATCAGCCTGGGCATTCGCCCAGTCTGATCAGAGTCTTTGCTGTCCGCATGGAGATAGCCTAGACCCTTAACTACCTTTTGAGCACTAAATAAAGAGTCTGATCAAACTTGGCGGATGCCCAAGTTGATCTGAGTCTGCGCTGGGCGCACAGCCACATTGTTGGTTTACTCGTGTCGTGGCTCATTTTAATAATATTTAAACTTGACATTTGTTTTCAGCTCTACTTCTGTCGTTTGTGAAAAAATACGATGTTGAAATGATATGCAAAATATGTTTGCGAACAGTGCTCTGCAACTTTCCCTCAAGAATTTATCTCCATCAAATTAAATGCATTCTATATAAGTAACTATACCGTTTAAGACAATATTTATTGAATGTGATATCGTAATGGACAATTTCGCTTCAAGGTGTAACCCAATCCCAAATAAGTATATAAGAGTATGTCTGGTTGTTCTCAGTAAAGAGTATTCTCCCGTCTTTCGATTCCTTTACACTTTATCAAATTGTTGATGTATATATTCCTACAACTGCTTTTCAACCTACTCTTGATGAAGTGAGAATCGATTTATTCAGTCTTTTGTCCTTTGAATCCTTTACAAAAATACAAATAAACCGCGACACGACAAATCTAACAACGTCACGCGTGCGCCCAGCAGACTCAGATCAGCCTGGGCATCCGTCTTCGATGTCTGCTTAGCGGCTCTATGTTTTGTAAACGGCAATAAAGAAAAAAATAATTTTAGTTATTTTTGTTTCTGCTCATAGGTAAAATATGACAGCCATAAAACTTTGCACATCAAATAATGAGGTAGTACGAGGGACATTTGAGAAGTGCGTAGCTTGGCACCGTAACTCTACAATACGTTGTCAAAATACTACAAAATCTTTATTTTGGAAACAAAAGTACACCCGCTACAGGATGCTTTGTACATCGTCGTACGTAACTTGAACGTGCAGCGCATGCTCGAAATGGATAGGTGTATAGTCTTTAGCAAAAACAAATGCGTTTAGTTTGATAGAAAATGGGTGAAATATGTATCTGGTTGTAACATTTCCATCTGTAAATTTATTGGGCGATTAATAGGCACCAAATTTAAACATTCTGAATGGGGAAAAATATATTATTAGAATGATAACTGTCGTTCATGAAACGTTTATGTACTTTTACAATAACTTGGCCACTACAATAGGAACAAAATCCAATAAAATGCAGACATTTTGCTTTAGTTGTAGAAAATAATGAATGAAAAGCATTTCGTCATGCTACAGTTTTTGACTGCCGTGTTCCGTTTACAAGAAAATTAATCCAAATTAATTAACCCCCTAATGTCAAGAAGTGGGTGGGGTAACTCACGTGTGATGTTTCATCCTATGCACGAGATGTTTTGAAGATATCAAGTTTACCTTCATAAAATAAATCTGTCTAAGTCACAAGGTATTTCTTTCTTTTGCAACTTGTTTCATTTAAAATGAACGAATTCATTTTGCTATTATCTCCCTACCCCATGGGAAGATTTGAAGAGTTATTTGCCTTTTGAGATGACTAACTTGACTCCTTTTGATTTTGCCACAAAGCCCACGAGTTGTGCTTGATGCAAAACTCTACAAGGAACAAGTCTAAACAACGACCTGATTTATATTAAAACAATATATTCATTGTGACATTGTGCCTTTGGGTCTGTACCGTATAAATGCATTTCAGTGTGTATTTACAGACGCTGATATTAGTTTATTTATATTTTATCAATTAGAACACCCTAATTTAGTCAATTTTCATTTCTCTGAGTTTGTCAGTTGATAGTCTATAAAGTTTATGAAAATAAAATAACTTTCTCAGTCAGTGAAAATGTTATGCACCATTTTTGAAAAAGTAAATTTGAAAATCTGCATCTTCCAGTGTCCAAATAGTATATGTATTCATATTGAAATATTTTTTGCCTGTCACATACCTTCCATCTCAAATTTATTTTAATGTATGTGCTGTGTGCTCTAATAATTGTATCTTAAGGATTTGAACGAAGTTAATCCCGCCTGCTGGCATCATATCAGGTCATCTGTTTTTCTGACATAATTACCCGGTCATCCCAAAACAATTTACAAAACTGATAATTACTCGCACTGTTTTACTGTTCTTGTTCTCAAAACAAATATAGCTTACCTTGACCTTTCACGATTTGGATTGTTTCTCATATTATCGTTTGGACTTATCAATAATACATCATTGTATTATCATGATCATATAACTTGCTTCAAACTTTTTGGTCATCACTGTGGTTTAGATTCTATTTTTAGAATTCTCGAAAAGCCAGTCGCGTGACTAGGGAATTGAAAGTAAGACGGAGGTCAGTTGTCTGCTGCTGGCTACTGTAAATACTAGGAAACGTTGAGAAAAGTACAATTTTTTGCACATTTTAATGCCAGTTTCTACATTAAGGCGAGTAATTCTTGATTAAAAATGGCTTTGGGAACAAAACCTTGCATGCTTGTTTACGCCATTTACCGGATTTGCCAATGAACGATAACATGAGAGACAACGATAATATGAGAAAAAGCGAAAGCAAAGATTGCCGTTTAAAATGGTACCCAAAATAAATAGGTTTGTAAATCGGTTACTGACAAATTGGACCATGCTACGTACTTTTACAATGCCCCTCGTATTGTTAATATGCTTCCCTTCCCGACAGGTACATTGCAAACAGAATGTCTGTTTTGACACGTGACTTGACAAAGATAATATGCCGATTCATTGGATGAACTTCATTGTAAGAAATATAAATTCTTTTCGTTGCACTATCGATACATAACATTTTAGGCGAGCATGTACTTACCTTAATGTTTCTCATTCCTCTCAACCCCTCCGATTTCGAAATGTGCGATACTTTTATCTTGACATTGAAACCCTAAATAAAAATCCATATACACTCATTTCACCTATTCCCGCGGATTCACCTATTCCGGTGTATCCTGTTTCTTTCTCTGCTACGAAACAAGCTAGAAGAGATATGATTTTTAGGTAATTATTTCCAATATTTATTTGTCAAATCCACATATAGGAAGGATCTCATTTATCAATCAAAGATACGGAAAGCTGAGTTTAAAAGTGGCTGGTAATGCATATCTAACAAGAAAAATGACAGGTGTTTTCAGACCAACAGTAAAAATAGGGCCGGACAATATTTGTGTAAACAAATATGTCGTAAACCTATATGTTTGTCGATTGCTCATATTATCAGCTATCTAAGCTGATAAATATCAAAAGGAAATAAAATCATTTACTTAGGTTTATTGAAGTTTTAATTTATTAGCTCATTTAGCCTATTCCGGTGGATAGTATATTTGGGGAATGTCCCTGAGTTCTGAAATCCATATTAGTGCTGCATTCTCGTCATGCAATTTGAATATTCAAGATCAGTTGTAAGTAAACTCCATAAGGCGGTTTTATTTTGAATTGATGATATCCTTTTATCACAGAATCCTGGACAAAAATATCAAACATTGTGCTTACGGACACTGAATCACCGAAATAAATTTTCAGCGAAGGCGTGTGTATAATCAGATGTTTTAAATATCAATTATGTCAGATAGACACTTGTTTGCATAAAATAATCTTTCATCGAGCTAATAATAATCCGACAATTTACTTTTGGGGCGCCCCTCGGTGGTTCTTTCAACGTATTATAAATAAAATACAGATCCACCCGAATAGAAGAAGGTGCTTCGAAATAGGATAAAAGACAACGTTTGGTTATCGCCAGATTTCACTATGTTCCTCAAATACTTTGTGCACCCAAACAAAGTGCCTTAAACAAGAGGCTTTTATTTATTTACTGACACAAATAAAGAAAAGATGACAGTGAATTTGGATTGAAGCGCACGGTCGACTGCAACATGCGTCGGAATAGGTCAAGTGACTGTATTTTGACCCCATCGGATCATGTTTATCCCCTCACTGCTGTTGGTGCTCTCATACCATTATAAACTGACACTCATATGTTTCCAAGGAGTTGCTCTAAATTTGTTTCTGAAATTAATGATTCATATTTGAGCCGCGACACGACAAAACCAACAATGTGGTTATGCGCACTGCGCAGGCTGAGATCAGCCTAGGCATCCGCCAAATTTGATCAGACCCTTCGTTAAATTCTCAAAGGGTAGCTAAGGGTCTAAGTTACCTCCATACGGACAGCGAAGACTCTGATCAGACTGGGCGGATGCCCAGGCTGATCTGAGTCTGCGCTGGGCGCACAATCACATTGTTGGTTTTGTCGTGTTGCGGCTCATTTGAAAAAAATAACAAAACTAATGCCACTTGATGATGACATAATTTTAACTTGAAATAAGAGCTGACTTTTACCCACATTCGGTCATGGGTTATCGCTACTGTTGATCATAGACAGGTGTGAGTAAAACGTCTTTGATATTTTATTGCTTCTACTTTCTAACCATATTGCAGAATATCTCAATGTCAAAGTTGTATATGTGCATTTAAAGTACGGGCTGGTGGTCGGACGATGGTGCTGGTTATATCTTCTAGTGCCGGGGCGTCCAACTTATTTGGACAAAAGTAGGGCAAGGGCCTACTGTACTTGCAGTAGGTGCGGGCTGGGTTGTTTGGATTTATTTTCTCTTGACTATATTTCTCTTTTCTTTTTCTATCTCTCTGGGAGACGGCCCGATATAGGGCCGTTGAACCAAAATAAAAACCCAACCAACCATTAACTTACATACCCATTTAGCTAAGTTATTATCAAAGGTTTCATTGTAAGAACCAAAGGAAGCGCTAATAGTTTAGAGTTTCCGTTATGCTACTAAATACATCTATTTATGGCAATATTTTGCAAAAACAGATATCCTTTGAGAGGGAAATAATTTCAGAAGAAATAATTTGACTGTCTGTAAAAGTAGACAATACATCGCAGTATCTATTTTTTTCTTCTGAAATGTTATAATGGAAAATTGCAATACAAACTTCGTATGTTAGTTTAGTGTCTTCGTGTATCACTTTTAAGCCATAAATAATACTTGAAACACCTTTGAGACAAGTTGATTCATCTCTTTATACCCAATGCCTGTAAAGGACTGCACAGGGAAAAATCGATTCCGCCAATTTTTGCTTCCTGCAGAGACTTACGTCATATTTGGCTTCCGCCGAGACTGTCCGCGAACTCTTGCTTCCTGCAGAGAATACTGTCCTCGAAAAATGGCTTCCTGCCGAGACTGTCCGCGTGACTCTGCTTCCTGCCGAGAGCCTCGGCAGGAAACAGAATCGCGCGGACAGTCTCGGCAGGAAGCCATTTATCATGTACAAAAGTCTCGGCATGAAGCAAAAGATCGTGGACAGTCTCGGCGGAAGCCAAATATGATGTACAGTCTCTGCAGGAAGCGAAAATTAGCGGAATCGATTATACCCTGTGGACTGTTACAATGTTTAAGTGCTACTCATTTGTCCAGGATAAACTGACCCAAGAGGTAAGCTGCCTGGAACACGGAAGCCAAAAACATAATTGGACGGCAAAATAATAAGTGGCTACCATGGCGAATTGACTCGCGGTGATTTACCATATGTGATCTCATTCAATATTGGTATCTTCTGGTGAAAATCTCGTCATAGTCAATCCTTCCGTAGTCAATACCTGTATAACATTGAATGCCATCGCAGACTTGAACGTATTGTGGAATGGTTTTATCTTGCTACTCACTGTATGTTAGATGCTCATCATCGAAGTTGATTCACCGTTGTGTCAATCCTTATCATCAGTTAAACCCACGTTTTCAGCCCGCTGATGGTGTCCTGCAGAAAGTTTGGCCTTTCCAAATGCTCCTCTTTGAAAGTCAAAAGAAATTTAGAGAATTACAGGTTTTAACAAGCTGCTCACTCGGTTGGCCATATGTTCTCTGTATCTTTATTAGTTGTAATCTTAGTTGTTTCCAACTATGGTTTGAGGGCTGGATTTGGATTTTGATTGTTTCAGTTCCTGGTCTTTGCATACTTTTTACTTTTTTTAAGATATATTAAAAAATCCACTCTTTGTAATTTTTTGTTATTCATTTATTTGTACGGGCGGTTAAATTGTATTAACAGCGTCAAGAATTTGGGAAAAGAAATTTTAACAACACTATACACAACAAATGCCGCTCTGTCCTTCTTATACTAAATGGTATCACCCTACCAGAATGACCATCTCTGCCACTAGCCTTCTCGTCGTTTCTTAACGTCTGAACATCTCAGATGAATAAAAAGGGGGAAAGTTTGGCCGTCTGAATCCTTTTTAACCACTGCAAAAGGCTTTAATAAAGGATTTTGAGGAAATAAAACAATTTAATAAGTGAGAGGTATCAATGAAAATGAGGGAGCGAGAGCCTAACATACGGCTTTTACTATGTGATTCTTTTAGTGGCAACCCTCTATGATGACTCCAAGTTTGACATTATATTTCATAAAATGGCATAAAGTTTGACAGAATGACTGAAAGATGTTAGTCTAAATATACCGAAGTCTAAAAGGTACATGTTAAAAATCAATATTTTCTCCCCGAAAATTTAAAAAAAAAAGCTGTGCCTAGCATACTTAAATGTACTGACCATACGTAAACCAGTAGTTTTGGGCATGATCTAGTATAAAGATTACTGTGCTGCTGATGAACATTCTCTGCAAAATCAATTATGCCATTATCATTTCGTCGATTGTCACTCACTTTGAAAGCATCCTTATGCCGAGACTATAGCTAGTGATCAGTGTTTGTAAGTGGCCCTACGCATATCCACTGTAGATCATAGATGGCAAAGAGTATGCTCCATGTCAACTAATATTGCAAATACAAACTAACAAGATGGCTTTATTGGGTCAGTCTCAAAGCTAAAAATTCATAAAAATACGATAGTATGCAGGAAGTGTTAAAATTGTTGTTCTTAAAATAAATTCTTTCAGCCAGAATTTACCAAGAGAAGTATGAAGTGTGAATTAATTTGGTGATGTTTCAAATTGTATCTTCGAAAATACTGCGTAGGCAGAATATAAGTGTTAATACGACCAGGGGTCGTATTTATAAAAACACTTATGTCGTTGCTATGCTGTTGGTAAGGTCAAATTTCTATGAAGGAGATTCCCTATAACTATTAAATTTGCTCTGGAGGGACAGTCTTTTTCAGACTGTTCCTCCAGAGCAAATTTCATAGTTGTAGGGAATCTCCTTCATAGAATTTTCACCTTAGCAACAGCATAGCAACCACTTAAGTCGTTTTATAAATACGGCCCCAGACCTAACTTAGAAACAAAACTATTAAGGTATTTTGTTTCATTTAGCCACATCGTGAGTGAACTAAACGTTAAGTAAAAATAAGTGTGTCTATCACAGCCTAATAAACACTAGTATTGGTATAAACTAGACATAAAATGTATTGACGGTGTGTCCCAGACACATTTATTTGGACTATAGCGTGTATCTGGCACATTATTATATCATTGCAACACCAGGCAGTCTATATGATAACATTAAAGTATTGTACATCGGATAATGTGGGCGTTTTATAATGCCACTCCCCGCCAAACCGACAGGCTGGTGACATGAGTGTACCTGTACTAAACATCACGGCACTGAAAGACATATAAAAGATTAGTTAAAATCTAAAAGAGTTCCTACAAGAGCAGAAATCATTTCCGAAAGAAGGAACATGGGCCAAAGAGTTTGTTTAAGAATTGAAATTTGACTTTCACCGTTTATCGTGTGATGAAGCCAATAGGTAAAGCTAAAATTCTACATTCTGATTTTTCAGCGTTCATCGTGTGATGAAACCAATCGGTGGAGCTAAATTTCCATGAAGCGCGCAGCGTTTCTTGTGGACTTTTAGCGACGACCATCGGCTTCATCACACGATGAACGCTGAATAATCAAATTTCAATTCTTAAATAAATTCTTTTATATGTCTTTCATACGACACATTCTTATTCACATATTAATACTTTATCTTTAGACCCTTTCTGTGCCGTTTTCATGGTTATTCAATTTAGAGTATGCAAAATATGGATGGAAGAAAAGTTAGTAACGACGGGTTGTGTCATTACGTTAAATACCCGTCGCCATGACGTGGCGTCCGTCGTACGGTACGTGGACCAATGAAGACGTTCGTTTATCTTAGACGTCGCTTGACGACAATGTCACATGATCAATTAGTTTAAATTTTATTTATTTGTATAAACATCATACACTTATGTACAGACCATGGTTAGCAGAACACACGTTGATACAAAGGAATTCAGAAGGAAGTCTGTCGACTTTTGTAAATTTGTATCCCTAAACATGTCAATTGCCGTTATTGCATAAAAAGCAGTGCCGAGAGGTATCAACAGCCGTGCATCAACAGGCGAAAAGCCGTGTTTCAACAATGCTTTTTACGCGCTGTTGAAACACAATGACAGAACTTTTGTTATGCTTGTGCCGGGCCACTAAAACCGCCATGCACCTTTGTCTCTCCCGTTTCGGTCGAATTACAAAAAATCAAAAATTGGTGGTGCGCCTCTCCTCTTTCGGTTAATTAACAATATATTTGGTCGCGTGCTACCTATGTATTCTTGTGACGTCATCATACTTTGTACTCTTATTACGTCATAAAGTACTGACACGGATTTCAAAGCCAAGTTGTCTTCATTCTCACGATGCCAAATGGAGAGTGTTAAAGAAAACGTGCATCCTAAGCTTTCAGCAATCAAGAACTGCAGGATGGTGCATGAATGGGCCAGGCATGTTCTGTATGGAATTATTTGCTTTGATCAAGGTATCTGCTTTTTGTTGATGAATTTGCAACGACCATCTTGGACTCTTTCCATAAATACTGAGGTTGAATAGGATGATGGCAGCCATTTTGAACAGCTTGATGCTCTCGGACCAGGAAGACGGATATTAATAAGAAAGCTTCACCGGCGCGTTGACCGTGAAACGGTGACAAAATATAGTGCGGTTTTTTCGCAAATCTTAACGAACATTTCGTTGAATTTATGCAATAACAGCGATCAAACATTTTTTTCCAGTGCATTAATGTTTGATCCCTATATTCATCGGTGTATGAACGTGGTTGCTGTTGAAGGTTTGCCTATAAGAGGTCAGTGGCAAGTGTAAATATGTTCTTTTAAAGACATGAGGAAAGACGTTTTCTAAGCCTACAAACGTTCCCTTTCGTTTTACCTTTTGAAACGCCATACGAGTCCAAAATTGTTTTTAAAATTTTAACAACCTTAAGATATTGCGAAATACGTACATGTGAAAAACTTTCTGAGAGCCATAGGTGAGACGGTAGTTCTATACTTGTCCCAGGCATTTCGAAATCCTACATGATGAGATTTACGTTTTAGGTCTCCTGTCCGACAAACAACAGCTGAGCATATTTCTATTTTAATATATATCAAACACGAATTGGCGCTTTTAGAGGAGCTTTACTTTTGCTTTTATTAAAACATATTACTCGTCAAAACAATCTTGCGGTTACTACACTTTATTAAAATGTTTTGCTACATCACATTCTAATGTGTACGCTTTTGAAGAAAAAAACCCAGACGTTTTTGAGATCACAAAAGACATAATAATGCCGAGTCTGTCTGTTTCTTATATGTTGTTTACTTCCATAGCATCGTCGATCTTAACAAAAAGTAGGAATCAAATTCAAACAAAAAACAGTGTTGCTTAGAAAAATTGGAATGCGACAATAATTCATTATCTATTTCTTCGTCACTGCAGCTGGGGTTGTTCCGTGCGGTGACGTGAAAATGTCTCTCCGGACATTATCGTAGTGCAAATTATATATTTTCTTTTCCTGTAGGCCGATTGGGCTCATTCTGGGTCATTTTTTCATTTTGAAAATTGAATGCCGCTGAAACCGGGGCTATGGCAGGCCAAGCGCGCAGTAAGTCTAATAACAAAGGCTTGAAAATAACAAACCTGTGTTTGAACTTTTAACCCAGGCCCAGAGGTTATAAAACTTGAGTACATTCTCAAACTCAAAATAAAACACACTGATTGGCTGCTTCCGAGCACATCCAATCAGAATGCTTTATTTTAAGTTTGAATTTATTCTCAAGTTTTATAATCTCGAACCCAGGCTAGAGGCTAGTGGGCGTGGTCAGAGTTGCAATATTACAGTATTGCACACGAACAGGCTTAATTTAACTGAGCCTGCTCCTTCTGTTTCTTTGATGTGTTCATTACTTCCAGAGGATCTTTTTTCCAGAACTTATTTGAGCCGCGACACGAGAAAACCAACAAAGTGGCATGAGGCCCAGCACAGACTCATATCTGGCTTGGCATCCGCCCAATCTGATCAAAGTCTTCGCTTTGCTCTTAAAGGGTAGCCAAGGGTCTAAGCTAGCTCCCTGCGGCAGCAAAGACTCTGATCAAACTGGGCGGATGTCCAGGCTGAGCTGAGTCTTCGCTGGGCGCAAAGCCACTTTGTTGATTTTCTCGTGCCATGGTTAATTTCATCATATGAACGGTAAGATTGATTTTGGCTAAAAGTAGCATTAAACATCCTTGCATGACTGTCTTTGTAATCTGCGAACCACTGCTTGCTCTTACACACAAGTATGTCATACGGGTGAACTTCTAGCATGTCCTGTACACTTAGCATGGTGCCTCGGTATGACATGAAAGCTAAATATTCTTGTTTATTGAGTGCCATGATCCCCTTATGCAACAGTCCAGTGAAACTGCAGTATTATCAAAGAAAATACACTATCTCACATAGGTATGACGTAACAGGGCTATAAAGCAGCTAACTAGTGGTAGTGTGTTCTAGTAGAGAAAAAATGTCTTTAAGGTTTCTTGGACCGATGTCACCATAGATCATAGCGAAAAGGATCTTCTTTCTCTTGAGAACCGAGATTGATACTTTCTGCCTGGTGAGCGATCCAAACCAATTAAGAGCTCTGTTTACAGATCTTATTTGGTAAAACCCTCCTTCTTGTTTCACTGAAGAAATATTGTGCAGTTTTATTCACCAGCGTCGAGATGGCGAAAAGTAGATACTACGATTTCTTATTAAAACATCACTGTTGCATTAGAGATCAGTTTTGGCGAATTACACTCTACACACTGATGCCTATCCCAATGGGCAGATTATGTCGAAATGACGTCGTACTGACGTCGATGCGACGCCATGACGTCGCATCGACGTCAGCATGACGTCTTTCAACGTCATGTGCCTGCTGGGATCGTTCCATAAAAGAGAAACAGTGAATTCCAAGATAAGAAACTGGAGAACGAGTCTTCTTATGAAGGCTAACACAATGTGTAAATATCAGAGTTTGGTAAGAATCAAATCACTCTGAATGCTAGAGTGTTGACCTCTGTGAACTGTTACATGTATGTAGAAAAGTCCACTAGACATGAAGGAGTTAATAACTTGTTACAGCAGTTTGGTTTTGGTTCCTGAAGGTTTGTTTGATTAAACATAAAACTGACTTGCCTTTTTTCTCGAATGCTCGTATATAATGTCAGCAAATTTCAGTGCCAACGCTCTGACTGTCCTTGAAGATTTTAGATTTGTGTACTCTTGGTTCGAAATAAGGGAACAAAATTACTTAGGAGAGTAGGCTAATTTACAACGACATGACAATGACACGAGACTGTAAAATGAAGGTCTTCCATGTACACTGATTTTTTGAACCCACTCTACTATTATGTTCCAATCTGTAATTAGCTAATCGAGCCCGAGAAATACAGCAAAACCCAGTGGGTTGACAAAAGTATGACAAAATCGCCTGTCCTCCCAATGCAGCTCAAGCTTACACATAACGGAGTAAAGTTTGATATTCTGAGAATGTATTTCCACTTTTATGATTATGGTGTCTGAGAAATATGCCCAGTCATAGACTCATAAAATTTTCGGTAAATAATGCACGAGTTTGGAATTATAGCTCCTGTACGATGACCTTTTCAGCTACATATAAATCAAAGCTGGTATTTTATAGCTGATATCCTGACACAGAAGTGCGACACGCTTTGAAACAGAAGCACTTATGAGCCGCGACATGAGAAAACCATCAAAGTGATTGTGCGGAAAACGCAGACTTAGATCAGCCTGGACATCCACCCAGTCTGATCAGACTCTTTCTTAAACGCTTAAAGGGTAGCTAAGGGTCTATGCTACCTCCGTGCGGACAGTGAAGACTCTGATCAGACTGGGCGGATGCTCAGGCTGATCTGAGTCTGCGTTGGGCGCATAACCTTTTTGTTGGTTTTGTCGTGTCGCGGCTCTCATAGTTGTTGAGAACAAAAGTAAGCTCTGAGGACTGGCATGGGAATAACTTAACCGAAAGGCACTGTTAACGTAATGTATGGCAGTATCATCAGATGTTGCAAGTATTGTATACACAGGAAGGTAAAGGTACGCACTACGACTGTCAGAGATAAAGACCAAACCCGAACGATTTAAGTTAAAACCGATTGAATCATCAAACTTTGAAATGTTGCTCAATATTATAAATTGTTGTATTGTGCAAGTGTTGATATTACGCACAACTAAAGTTGTCCTAATAACGCTCTTGATGCCATATCAGTATCAAGAAAAACACGTCTACGTCTTTCTAAAAGACCTCACATTGTAAGACACCATTTGGAAGAACTGCATTTTAAAGTTGCATTGCAATGCTTCTTATTGGTATTATGTGCTACATGTAGTGATTCACACTTCTCCTAGCAGTACTGCATATTCAATGTCTATTCTATAGACGTTGGTAAATATATTACAAGTATAGCTTTCACAAAAAGCTTGGTCTGTGCTTCGCAATCATTAATTGTTGATGCTTATCAAATAAACCATTGCAACCACAAAGATCTAGAATAAAATTTTGGTTTATATCTCAAAAGCCACTATTTAAATCTCCATTTAGTGGATTTCAAGCACGGGCGCTAGTGGGTTTCAAATCATTCCATGGTTGAAATGCAGTTTAAAAAGCTATAAAATCACAGGTCATTCATTTATCTGTTCCTTGCGATACATCCGCTACCTTGTGATACCATTTGTGATTCTGCAGTACCTCATAGGAACGCTCACGACATCTACGCGAACAACGCTCACGACATATATGCGAACAGCTTGTGAACGCTCACGACAACTATTAGAATAGCGCTCACATGCCATAAATTATGTTTGAACGTCCAGCTGCATTGTAGGTACATGTAATTAATGGCTGTACTTCCGTGTCGAAAGCAATTACTAGATAGTCTACGCCCGCCTTACTGGCGTAGACAAGGAAAAGCGCTTTGGTGTACCTAAGTAATATGCAAACATTGAAAGGATGGATTTAATGAATGGAGTGATGCAATCGTAAAGCAAGCAACCCGTTGTGATGTGATTGACGTCTGGGAAAATACTATTCAGTCTAGAACAGATATCCTGGAGTATATTATTTTTTCCAACCACTAATCATTCCGTTGCAGCTTTGCAGCTGTGCACTGCATTAAGTTTCTAATTTTGACATCAGGTAGACCAAAAGGGAATTTAAACACACTCCCTGTGATAATTCCGGAATAACAAACTGAAAGACGTCAATGCAAAGGGCATTGGTTTATTGATAAACTATCATAGTATTGTTGTTCAGCAGCTTCTGGGATTACGCAGAGAGGCAAAAGATATTCATTAAGTTGTATTAATGCGCCTACATTTTTTCCCAACATTTTCACATTGGAAAGCGTTTTTGTTACTTTCCATTCGCTTTCATTCATACGGAAACTGTTGCAAAAGGGTTCCGCTCTTAAAGAAAAGGTTTTTCTCCTGCAAGAGCAAGATTTTGTTCATTAAAACATTTCTTCTTATGAAAAATGAAGAAATTGCTTTGACAGAGTTGCCACCCTGAAAGTGTATCCTTTCGGCATAAATATTACATTTATTGTATTATGGTAGAACTTTGGGTCGAGATTACGTAATGTCAACACAAATTATTCTGGCCATGCCATATACTAATATGTTATATCTAAGGAAAAAAATCTGCACTGATGATAAAATCCATTTTTCATTGTTTTAGTGAAACGCCTTCACTTCATTCCCATTGAAAGAATTTTTGCTTCATTCGAAACAAGTTGGACAAAAAAATAAATACAATCTTACGTTAACTTTGATTGTTACGATTGCCAATAAACAAGGATTCCGATGTTATTTTTGATGTTGAGACCCAATAAAGAGCGTAATCCAAATATTGAATGCTACAAGTAATCAAGACAAAACAAAAGTAAATAGTTGATGCTTATTTGAAAACTTGACCATTTTTCATTTACGTCAATTACTGTGCTAAATCTAAACCTGACATTTTTCTTCGGTAATACGTTTCTGGAGTGTGTCCATTTTTTATATATAAAATTCCGTTGTAATTTCAATTGTTTTATATATTAGATAGTTTCACGATAATACCCGTTTGCAAAACCTGATGAATATGATTTTAACAAGAAATGCGCTGTTTAACTCGTTGATTTCTTGCATTCCTGATATATACAAAGATCTCGCGAATTCTTAGGATGCACTGCCTATTTTCCTTGGTGTGCCTGCAACGTTAGTTAAGGCTTTTGGTTGTCACCATGTAAGCACATATGTATCTATTGAATGAGGTCTTTCTTCAAAAAGCATACGTATGATGCAAATGTTATTTTAACATGGATGTATTGTAACTCATCAGTGAGACGTTACACTAAAACGCACTCATATTTGATGACCAGTCACTTTTCCACGTCGCCCGCCGATCCTTTATAAATTGTGATTCAATATGGCTGGAAACAAATATACGGAGCCCGGGAGGTAACATAGCAATATATACACTGATTTTGTTCCTACAAAATGCATTTTGTTCCCACGCATTGCGATTTCGTTCCCTCAATTTAATATTTCGTTCAATCAAAATAATATTCCGTTCCCACGCTTTACTTTTTCGTTCCTTCAATTTAATATTTCGTTCCCTCGAAGTAACATTCCGTTCCCACGCTTTTCTTTTTCGTTTCCTCTAAATAGCATTTCGTTCCCTCAAAATAATATTTCGTTCCCCCACGTTACTATTTCGTTTCCTCAAAATAGCATTTCGTTCCCTCAAAATAATATTTCGTTCCCCCACGTTACTATTTCGTTCCCTCAAAATTGCATTTCGTTCCCTCAAAATAATATTTCGTTCCCACGCTTTACAATTTTGTTCGCTCAAACTAACATTTTGTTCCCTCAAATTAATATTTCGTTCCCACGCATTACTTTGTCGTTCCCTCAGATTTAAATTTCGTTCCCTCAAGATAATATTCCGTGGCCACGGGTTACCATTTCTTTCCTACGCAATACTATTTCATTTCCTTACCATAATATTTCGTTCACTCAAATTAACATTTCTTTCCTATGAAATAGCTTTTCGTTTTCTCACAAAACTATTCGGTGGTGGTAGAAGCAAAACATAGTGTATTTTAGCAGCGTGGTTTCCAGGCTAAATACTTTATTCTAAATGTTACAAGTCTTAATTTGACTCCGTTTGTATTGAAGGCCAACCATATTTTTTATTTTATTATTATTTTCTATTCAACATTGTCATTATTTTTATTATCACAATTTTGTATTACAATTATTATTATTATTGTCTTTTTATCTATGTTCTTAACTGCAGCCAGTCTAGTACTTTCAGTCATCCCAATCTCTGTGCCCCCTCTAATTCGGGGCCAACTCCTAAGAAACGAATTTGCCCCCATCGAAGCAAATGCTATCGCTTCATAACAGGCCTGCCAGAAAAGGCACTGTCACCTAGGGAAGCAAGAAGGAAATCATAACAGTTGTCTCCCTGTGGAAACCTGGCGGAAAAATATGGAGATACACCCACGCCACATCTATACACCCACACACCACAGCTTTACCATTGCTTAAAGGTTATTATGCCAACTGTCACGATTAAATTACTGGAGTATTTCCGGGCCCTGAGTTAGCTGGCTTACCAAGTTCCTAAATGATAAGGTGAATGAGTACACTTTCAAGGGATGCAATTCAGCCATCCCAGTCTCTGCAAATCCAAAACTGGGGCCAATTCTCAAAGGAAATAATTTGCTCGCCTTGGAGCTAATTCTTCCCTCCAGAGCAGGCCCCTCGAAATGGTCACACAGCCAAAGGAAATAAACAGGAAGTCACAAAAGCAGACTCCCCTTCACTGGCCCTCGTGAACCATACAAGTACTCCGCGAACTGATGGTCGACACCGCCGAGTGAGCACGCGATGTTCGGACAACGCTGACCCAACGTTCAGAAACGCCAATAATGTTTGTCCAACGTTGGGTAGACGTTGTGCCAGCGTAAAGATTTCCTATTATGATTATAATGATGCTACATTTTCTCAGTTTCTTATTTTTAAATTGTTGGTAGAATCTGTACATGTAATTCAATTACCATGTTCAAAGATTTAATATAATGTTGACCAAACTGATTATCATTATGAAATGGCCCTTGCCTTATTCAAAACAGAGCTCTTGTCAACGCCCATGATACACTGATCTGTGTAAAGCTAAAAATAGATGTAGTTTTATTCATTGCGAGGCCTCACAATAGTAAATCGTGGGAACGAAATATCATTTCGTGTGAACGGAATAGTAATCTGTGCGCTCAAAATACTACTTTGATAGAACAAAATATTATTGCGAGATAACAAAATACTATTTTAAGGACACGAATTTATTTTGCAAGAGAAAGAAATATTAGAACGTGCAAACGAAATAGTGATGCGTGGAAACGAAATGTTGTTTTGGAGGAACCAAATATTATTTTGAGGGAACGAATTGTTATTTTAAGGCAAAGAAAAAGTAATGCGTGGGAGCGGTATATTATTTTGAGGCAAAGAAATGCTATTTTGAGGGAACGGAAAAGTAAAGCGTGGGAACGGAAAGCTATTTTGAGGAAACGAAATACTTAATTGAGGGAATGAAAAATGAATGCGTGGAAACGAAAAAGTAAAGCGTAGGAACGGAATATTAATTTGAGGGAACGAAATACTAAACTGAGGGAACGAAAAAGTAATGCGTGGGAACGAAATGCATTTCGTGGGAACGAAATCAGTATATGTATTGCCATGTCCCCTCCCGGGCTCCGTACAAATAGAAACGACTTTCTGCTGACAGACAAAAAATTACAAAGTGTCACTCTCTTTAAGAAGTTTCCAGATCTCTTACACAATTATGGTTCGGCGAGACAGTCATGAATCCTATCGTCTGAAAGCTCGAAACAATCATCATTCGGTTTGATACCCATCTGTAAAAAAACGCATAACGCTAAATTGGTGCTTAACGTATCTGTGAACGGTGAAGACAAACCATCTGTGAATCAGTGCGGTTCAGCAGGACCCTACGATTGTGCACGAACAGCAAAATGTCGTATTAGATTGCGCTGATGCGCAGCCTGGTTCGACAGTTTGCTTTTCGCGAATCCATTAAGCAGTTTTGGGGAATATGCTGCAGAACAAATAAGGGTGGAACGATCTTGCAAACTGCAGATTCATAATATATTTCCTGCTTCCAACGAATCGTAGAACGAGTGCGGATGTATATTCCAAACTAAAGGCAGAACTGATATAACGTACATTAAAAGAAACGTGTCGGGCGAGAGCCATGGGAGCATTCCTAACATGTCTTCGCTGACAGCATGGTCTCAAAATAAGTGTACAACCTTCCAACTATTCATATAAGACATCACAACATCACGATAAAACACATGGAATCATTAAAAACAATGATGAGACAAAACTATAGATGAATTCAGAGCCACGAATTTGCGATTCAGAAAAAAGCGATGGAGAATGAAGACACATTTAATGTGTATGCCCATACTGATCTAAGTCTTCGCTGGCTCAAACGCATCTGGATAATCACAAAGCACAGCCAAGTAAAATTACCGACGAAAATAAAAAGTGAAACACGATTGACAAATCATAGTAGAGGGCGATGATCGGAATTCCATATTCCAGCCACGACACCAAAATAATAACAGAGTTAAACAACTGGTAACAGCTTATTCCATGATAGAGTGAACATAAAGAATACCATAACAATGCTCGAGTACGCAAAGCATTATCTAATTTGAGCCGCGACGCGAGAAAACCAACAATGTGGTTGTGCGCCCAGCGTAGACTCAGGTCAGCCTGGGCATCCGCCCAGTCTGATCAGAGTCTTCGCTGTACGCATGACGGTAGCTTTGACCCTAAGCTACCCTTTGAGCACTTAAAGATGAGTCTGGTCAAACAAGTTGTGTGCCAAGGCTGATCTGAGTCTTCGCTGGTCGCACAACCACATTGTTGGTTTTCACGTGTCGCGGCTCATTTTTATTTCTAACTACTATCTAACTGTTATGTATGTAAATGTACGTGTGACTAGAAACAGTGTCACATCAGGGCACGGTTGTTCAAAACTCACGATATCGTTAGTTAACGTTTCGTTAAAATTTTAAACGTTAATATCTCCAATACGCCAATATTTTTTGTTAAAGAAATGTGAGAAGCTTTTGCACTGCACTGCAAAAGCTTCTCACATTTTTTCAACAAAAAATTTCAGTATATTTGGTAATGAGGTTGTAAAACACTTAACGATGTGACCTCTTAACGAGCTCGTTAGGCTAACGATGCTTTGAACAACTGGGCCCAGAACTCGTAAGTCTTTTCCCACACCACAAAGACATATTGTCGAATCAAAAAGTTTAGATACACAGCCATGATCCCAAAAGGAAGTGTAATCATGTTCTTGCGAGTAGTAAGCTTCACCTGCCCAAATACAGGTTTATCCGTGATTTGTTTGTTAACTTTATTTATTTTACATCGATTGCACTGAAAGCTCACGCGAACTTATTTAAATACTCTCGAAGGCACGGATGTTGGCGCTTTTGTGGTCTTATACTGGTGGAGGAAACCGGAGTACCCGGAGAAAACTACCGATCTCGGACGGGCGACCACTACCCTTCCACATGACGACGCCGGGAACCGAACCCGGGCCGCAGAGGTTGAAAGCCAGTGCTCTATCCACTACGCTATCCGGGCACCGATGATGTTTCCGATGATGATTCATTGATAGGCGAGGAAACTTTCATGCTGACCAAACAGCTAACTAAAAGTTTCGAACCACCGCAGAAGCAGAGAGCGAGATTTGGATCCAGTAAAGCTAGTTTACCCACCCCCCTCCCTCCACCCCACCCCCAACACACACACAGCAATTTATTGTCTGTGGTCTCTAGCAGTCTGTTCATCTGAAGAGCTGCCCATTCTACTTTCTGTTATTTTTATTTGCTGTTGTTGTTGTTGTTTTCTTTATTTATTTAATTTTTTTTTTTTTTTTTTTGCTTTTTCTTTTCTAATTTAAAATAAAACAAAACTAGTAGGAAAAAAATAAAAATAGATTCTGCTGATTTCTTTAATTAAGGCACCTGAATGATCACCTGTTTGGGAAAGAACTGCTCACATTCGGGTTAGCGGTCGTGTCTTTTGTGAACCTTTGTCTATTTGCGTGTGTGTGCGCTTCTTTCCCCTTTGTTTTTAGAGCGGAATATTGGGTGTGATTGTATTAATTCCTGATCATTGCCTATCTATTTACCAGATGATCACAATCCGTGCAAAGATGATGAAAACCCGTGCAATGACAATGTAAGTCTTTTGTTTTAAATATAAATAGGCTTTATTGCAGTTGCCTACTTAGGGCTTTGACCTCAGTATTAATGATAGTAAATTGCATAATTGTGACATCTATCAGTCATCTTTCTCTCGTTACTAAAACAATTAAGAAATAATTCATCTATCATTCAGTATAAATATACCCTAGGTTCCAGTTTAAATATTCATGACGTAAAGATCGAGTATTATTTGAGGAAAAATGAACAAAAAGATAGACGTCAAATCGCAATTTAAAAATATGTCTCGTGTCATTCCCCGAACAATCTGTGGTAAACTATACTTTATGAGACGTTGCTGGCAGTATTGTAATTTTTAGCTTCATTAGGTCAAAACACAGATAGGAAAATGGATCAGACAATTTGCTCGAGTCAACGGCCTGTTATTTTTTTTTTCTTTTTATCTTTTTTGTGGTCTTTAAGAACTTAGATTAAAAGAGATACATTAAACAAAGGACTGCACTCACACTAGCAAAGTAGTATTAACTGATATAAAAGGAATACGTATCATTCGTAGGGTAAGAAAAGAAAAGGATGTTGGTAGATTTGTCAAAAACCATGATAACCTAAATTTAGGGAGTATAGAATATTGGAATTCAAAAATTGTAGCTAGAAATTGACAAATTATGCGTACCCGAGACCAAGTGCATAAAGAATGCCTTAACTACCGAAACTTGGTGCAATTTGGTATTATTTTCGAAAAAAATGTCATTTTTCGGATGATCATGGGAATATTAACGCAATGAGTAACGTCTAAAGTAAGCCTCGCCCTAAGGGCGTAACGTAAACTTGGCATGGAACTATTGCGTTCATACTTCCATGAGCGTCCGAAAATGAAATTTATCTTTTATATATATATATATATATACATTGTTTTCACATCAATTGTGCTCCTTACATGTATTTCTGAGGTTTTGACTGATTTTGCGCCAAGGAAAGGATGAAAAATAATTATTAATCAACGTATTTGGTTATGACGTTCATCGGCCGTCACTATGTCATGACGAATATCGAACATTACGTCAGCCAATCAACTACTTGATGTACCCGTGACGTCGCTTTCATTATAGCACGATACCCAAATAACAAAATCTTTAACACAAGACAAGCGTAAGGTTCAACGGTTACTCTGGGTATCATGCTATAGGTGCGACAGTGTATGTTTCCTTCGCTTGTACGGTCGATAATCCACTTCACTTAAGATCGTGGATTATCGCTCATTACAGGCGGACTAGCCATGATCTAGCAATGATCGTTGCCCTAGATTTTCTAAGTCCATCTGTTCGAAGAAGCTATAAGGTGGCAACATCTTTTTTGCATGACAATGTACATCGAACGCGCCTAAATCAAGTCCTACTGTTTAAAAAAGAAAGAAATGAGCCACGACACGACAAAACCAACAATGTGGTTGTGCGCCCAGCGCAGACTCAGATCAGCCTGGGCATCCGCCCAGTCTGATCAGAGTCTTCGCTGTCCGCACGGAGGTACCTTAGACCCTTAGCTACAATTTGAGCTCTTAACGAAGAGTCTGGTCAAATTTGGCGGATGCCCAGGTTGATCTGAGTCTGCGCTGGGCGCACCACCACATTGTTGGTTTTCTCGTGTCGCGGCTCAAATAAGTAACATGATCCTGAATGAAACTCTAAAGCTATGCTTTTAAGAAAGACTAATTGCACTAAATAATGCCACTGCGAAAAAATTGTCTTGTATACGAATTTCAATTACAAAAAGGAATAAAATGCAAAGCTAGAAAAACTTCGAACTCGGCAGAAGTAGTTTTGATAATTACCATATCAAATCTTTGAGGAAATGACATAGTTGATTCTGCAAACTGATTTTAAAACAATCCAATTCGTAGCTTGGTAACAAAGCAAATTAATTTGATGTAATTGTATTTATGTTCGCTTAGGAAAAAAATCGCGGTTTTGAAATTTTAGACAAATTCACTGTTATTTAAGTTCGCATATTCGTAATGCTTTCCAATTATTTCTTTGTAAAATCGTCGTATTAGCGGATATTAAATTTCGTGCATTTATGTTGACCGCCAAAATCGCGAGCATTAGTACACTGCAAACATTTGTACAATTACAATATACCCTGTATCTGAGACATCATTAAAGTTATCTACATATCTCTGAGAGAGAGAGAGAGAGAGAGAGAGAGATCATATATTTTTATGTCAAGTTTGGTGGGGTTTTTTAAGTAGATAGAACTATGTTTTACTCTGTTTAAAGGTGTTTTGATTGAAAATATTTTAACCATTATCAAGTTTTGTAAGAGTGGTTTATGAAATGTATTGCTCTTCAAGGTATGCAAATGTTCATAGTTTCTGAATCATTGAAACATCGTTTAGGTACATGTACATATGCTGAAGATGATACAAATATTACATAATGCTGATAGTATGTGATAGTCCACTCATAATATGCATCATACCATTATTTTCTTACATAAAGCGTCTAAGTACCCACCCTATTGGAGGTTCTTTTATTTAAGCTTCGTTTCAAAATAATAATAATAATTTTGCACAATTACAGTCAACTCCGTTCTCTCGAAGTCGAAGTTCAGCCCAAATTACCGATATCTCAAAGTAAATTTTCTGGTCTCAGTAAGTTTACTTTGAGATAACAGTAGTTTGAGATAACAGGTGTTAAAATGTTAAGAAGACGTTCAAACTGTATTCTTTGATATAGGAGGGTACTTTGAGATATCAGTGTTTGAGATAACGAACGTCTATTTTACTTATATACTCGTTTGCACACCGCATTATATTTTCGACTCATATGTCGGAAACGAGAAGAAAGAAATTTCTGCTGACATAATTCGAATTACCAGTTGTTTATCTTTGTACGAAGTTGCCAGAGATCCTATATAATTATGATGTGGCGAGACAACAATAAAAGACGCTGACAGCTTATCAAACTCATCAGAAATGCAGACACTTTAGGTTTCTGGATTGCATTAGAAATAATGCAACTGGTTCAAAACCAAACATCTCTAAGTTTGGTTCACACGACATTTGAAAACAAGATTTGAACAAGTCCGAACAATATCCGAATTTACTTACTGTCCGAAGTAACTCGACTCGATCCTACTTTACAGTCAATGAAGAGATGAGCCGAGACGCGAGAAAACCAACAATGTGGTAGTGCGCCCTGTGCAGACTCATATCAGCCTGGGCATCCACCCAGTCTGGTAAGACTTTTCGATAAGTGCTTAAAGGGTAGCTAAGGGACTGAGCTACCTCCATGCGGACAGCGAAGACTCTGATCAGACTGGGCGGATGCCCAGGCTGATCTGAGTCTGCGCTGGGCGCACAACCACATTGTTGGTTTTGTCGTGTCGCGGCTCAGATGTGTACACACCTGTTTAAAGTAGGCTTGACTTCTGAAAGGTTTATTGAAATATGATAGGGAAGTCTCGGCAACTGCATGTGGTGGAAAAAGTGTTAGAACTTAAACGTAACTATACCAAATTTAGTGTGACAGGCGGGCGTTTTTCTATGCTTTTTCGGTATCGCTAAATCCCAACGGAGAATGTTTTGCCGTAAGGCATTATAAGGTAAAGTTTGACCTGGATCCGGGTCTCGATTTTATGAAAACTAATTTTAAACTATATAGAATGTAAACAAATTTGAACAAGAAAATCTGTCTGTACAGTTTTCAGACGATATGCTATCAGAGCGAATTTGATTTTTCCTTTATCGATTTGTTTCTGGTTAAATGAATTATAGAAAATCTACAAAAAAAAATTTAAAAAAATGTAGAAGTGAAAATAAATTTTATTGCTGATAAATGCTTCCGTACAACAACGATGCGCTCGGGAATTTTTAGACGAAGTCTAATAAAATCATCGTTGCCGCCAAAACTTGACTTGATCTCTGTATGGAAGAGCACATATGTCATGGAATTGTTATTCACCTGTCAGAAGATTTAATTACATTAAAAATGTTATTATTTGCACTTTGCATTTAGTTTTAAATATGTTTTTCACTTTAACTCTGTAATGATTGATAGAGTTAATCAGAACGCGAGAAACGCAAATGCCGATGGCTTGAAAAAAAATGATTCTATGGTGCGAAAAGTCTTTCGTAGTAAAAAAGTAGTTCTTTTCCTTCCAAAGGCTGTACTCGGTGCGTAAATTTACCGGAACGGACCTAATTACCGGGCCGGACCGGAACGGACCCTTATTATTCATATTTCCAGCCGATTTTTGAGATATTTTGATACAATCTACACGCGCAGATTAATTCAAGGCCCTACCTATGACTAACATGTATTATCTTAACTTGCAACCACTGATTTTGATTTGACAATATCTGATAAGGACTATTGGCGAAACAAATTAGTCTGGCTACAGACCCTATGTTCAATATATCTCTTGCAAAGGAACATAGGGTCTGGTCACTTACATTTGAGATTTTTCCTAAATCTTGGTTAGCAAACTTTACTGACCTTTTGCCCAGCCCTTTATGATGCTGCAGTGGCAGAATTTTATGTAAGAAGCAATTTGAAGACGTAAACACAGCTGGTCAATCTGATAAAACAAATGTTCTGTGGCAATTTGTTTTTATAACTCTGTAGGTTTTGTGAACAGGAAACTAAATACAATAAACCCTGAACCTACTGATTTTCTGTAATGGATAGTTCTACCTTTTGATTTTGGACTGGTCCATTTTATAGCTGAGGGGGTATTTAATAAGTAATACAGAAAAAATAAGTAAAAACAAAAGGGTGGTCACACTTTTTCAGAGCAGTCTGATCTGGGTCTCCACTGTTCACAGAAACAGCTTTGTCCGATTTAAGAGTGTTGTGCAATCCATTAGCATGTTAACGAAACCGCGTCCCTTAATATTCAATATATATAATTGATTTGTTCAAATTAGAATGTGTTTTGAGGAAGATTCCATTGCACTTAGATAACTGTTGGTCAAAGAATTTAAAATAATTTAAATCAGCAAAGACCTCTAGAGAATGCAAAATAAGTCTTTAAAGAATTATAAGACACACTGGCTTTTTACATGTAATATATTTACATTCAAATGTATAAAAACATATTTGATCTGATCAGCACCAGTCAAGATTCAATGCATACAAGTATATTTTAAGAAATGTCCTTTATATACGTGATGCCAGTGCAATGATTGGACTGGCACTAATCAGATTTACTATGTAGCGGATTGTTCAAAAATAGTCTGCCATGAATCATATCATGACTAGTGAGGATAAAATTTGTTTAAATTGGAATGAGCAATGCAATACAGCTGATTGCCTGTTATTGGTTCAAGACAGTTTGGCCTAATGTGCCGACTGTTAAACAATATAATTTGGCATGGTTTTAATTGTGGAATGGAAACGAGTGGAATGGAATGGTCTTGTCTGCCTTTTTCCCTTGATTTGGAATGGCACTCTTAGTCTCTTACAGGAAAGAATTTGCTCCCTCTGAGGGAGCAATTTCTTTCTGTAAGAAAACCACTGTTCCACGCTCTTGGAGCAACTTGTAACAAATTCACCGTAGATTATGACATCCGTTCCATTCCAGGTTTTAAACTATGCTCTAAAATTCATATACAGGTTGAGAGGTTATTTGGAGAAACCAAAACTAATTGATTTCTTAGAGTGATGGAGATTGAGATCTTTGTTAGTCTAATGGGCACTTTATGGCACTTGTAATGGTGCCATTATTAACTCAAGAATTTGTGAGAAGAGTATCAAATTGCAGAGCCTCTTCTGAAAGTTACCAGGCGAATCTGACCACCTGAATAATATACAGATTCGACTGGGGCCAGGCTAGAAACAAATGTCGGTCCGTCAGATAAATAGACGACTTATTGAAACATGATAATGGTGCTAACTGTACAATCGATATACAAAGTTTCCCTTTATACATTTAGACCACTGTAATGTTTCAATTTAAAGCTGAAACACAATAGCTCTACATATTTTCTGTGGCTGAAATGTTGGTCATGATACTATGGAACAAAAATTCGGGAATTTTTGTGTTTTTCATTCGCTCCAAGTCTTGGAAGAAAGATAACCAGATTTTTGTATAAGATTATATGATTTTAAGATGAAACGCATATGCGTGGGGTATTAAGAGGCCTTCCCATGGCGCAAAATACTCAAAGAGTATTTTGACTATTATCTCTAATTGATTTGCGCTAGATGGCATACAGAATATGTATTAATATTAAATAAGAGTTATTTAATAAAAATATTACAAATATCTACTGAAGATAGGGGAAAACGGGTCCGTTCCGGTAATTCAGTCCATTCCGGTCCGTTCCGGTACATTTACGCACCCGGCTGTACTGAACCGGATAAAATACAGTACCGTATCATCGGAAGCATATCGGAATGTACCGAAGAATGTCAATAATTTACGGACCAGTCTGGTTTCTCGCCATAGTGGATAACCCCAACATAAGGATACTGCTATTCAATAATAATATCAGACATATTTACAGCATTGTGAACTTAGCCAATTTTTATTTTGTTATTATGACATAGCGACAGGGTTTTGAACTTGGATTTTTTTTCAATCACAGTAAAAATTTCTCATAGATACCCCATTAGATTTTGGTCCTTTTTTACATTTTAATTATTAAAGGCGTATAGTGTATTTAAAACATTGAGTGCTGATAATTTTGCGGGACGTATTCTGAAACCTTGCTTGCAGCCAATTTCTTATCTCAACAGAAATAAAAAAAAAAAATATTATTTGTTTCATATATGTCTTCTTTCACTTCGTCTTATATCTTTTTTTAAAGATATTTCTTGTAATCGCTGACTTGTAGGTGTCACTATTCACCCAACCTCAATCAGGGGCCAAAGCAAAACAACAGCAAGCACAAAAATAGTTCGAAGATTGTATGCTACAAATCAAACCAGGATGATATCGCAAATATTCGACTAAAACAGAAATTGTGTTCTAAGCAAGCTCCATGCTGACAGTGAAGACTCTGATCAAATTCGGCGGATGCCCAGGCTGATCTTTGTCTTTGCTGTTGGAAAATATGCCACTTTGTTGCTTTTGTTGTGTCATTTATGGACTGAGTTCGATTTAACTTCACGCAAGTTTTGCGTGTAATATTACCTAGAACACCATTTTGTTCCTTTTAATAGCCATTTCTCATATCACTTTCGCATTTATAGAACCCACGACTTTGTTACTTTCGGCAATTGTCATTTTTAAAGATACTTCTTGTTCCATTTATGGCGATTGGACTCTTCTGTTCTTGGAAATTGGATGAGTCCATCTGTCAAGTCAGGTGTGTCCGGTACATTATTTTCTATCATTTTGGTTTGATCTCAAAGATAACTACTGATGTGCCATTTACAAATCATGTACCTCCTGATCTTTACTGGCCGTCCCAAGGCGGCAGTTCTGTTTTGGTTCTTCTTGATTGTTTATGTATTGTAGGTTGCTAGGTACATGTATGTTATTGATATATTGTTAATGCTGATCCGTTGACCACCTACATAGGAAATGGCTGTTCACATGGCTGCCGCTGGTGTTGTCTTTGGTGGTGACTAATTTTGTGTTGTCGCTTTCCCACATGGTGTCTTGGGTTTGATCTGGGATTGAATTGTGTCAGTTCTTGAGAACTTTCCTCCTTACTTTTTAGGGATACTTTCTAGGCACTTCTTCACCTCTTTGTGCTAATTGTTAGCCCATTTATGCCTCCTCTGTCCTTAAAAATGATGAGTCCATTTGTCAGTTAAGGGGTCTCTTGTTTAGTTAATTTTATTCATTTCTTTTTCATTATAAGGAGAAATACCTACTTATTTTATGAAAATATTGTAGATTAGACGCCGCGGCGTCTGACCTGGCACTCTGTCGACGTCCTTTTTAATGGACGCTAGGCATTAATGGGTTAATCTGATTTTGATTAAATCTTTGTTGTTGGTTTTTATTTTTCTTTATCAATTTATTATTAATTTGTATTCAGTATGGATAAAAATATTTCTTTATAGATAAAGACAGCCCCAAGTTCGAAAAAAGGTTACTCCGAAGCGCTAGTATGGAATTCCATATAGGAATCCTTCTTCGACTGCTTTCTATATAAGGTCTAGTGCAACTCAATATTTGCACATGCACAATGGCTTTCGGCACGCTTATCATTTACTATGTCATTTTTGTACTAAATTGGTAATATCGAGATATTTTATTTGTCTTGGTAGCAGGAGGTTGCTAAGGGTAATTCTAGAGGGCGCATGATATTTTCAGTCTTCGCGTGTCTTGTTGCGATTTAAACCTTAAAGTCAGTTGTCAGATAATTAATCAGCAATGAAAACAGTTGAAACTTAATATGAGTGTTCAACTTTTGAGATATCATATGAATCCTAGGGAAGCCAATAGCGGTGTATTCACGTATTAATATTATAACAGTGTTCATTAAAACGATAATACATATGATATTAAATGAAAAGGAATAGAGACAGAGCCTTTGGAAAAGCACAAATATTGAAGCCTTGATTCCAAATAATGCCTTTTTTGTATGTTGGTCTCTTTAACGCGATCCGCACATATAAATATAATGCTGTATAGACATCAACTTGGAAACATAGAGTGGTAAGGGGATTATACTGTGTGTCCAAAAGCTACAAAGTTGGTACATGTATGATCGTAAATTTCATAAATATTTTTTCAAGAATATTAGAAATGTCACCGATTCATTAAAATTGATCTCTATTATGGAATAATGGGTATATTGACTAAAAACTCCAACTGTATTTTTATGGTCAGAAAAAATATTTTAACACGCAATTCACCTGGATACGGTCTGCTTATTTTATCCCCTGCCAGAGAGATGAAGTTTTATCTATGTTCGTCCATCTGTCATTCCTTCTGTCCATACGTTCGTCTGAGTAACCACAAAACGAAATATGATGAAACTAATAATAAATATATATCGACATAAGGCAATAATGCAGATGAAGTTTGAGAAGACTGGCTTCAGTAGGGCATGAATTAATGCCCATGAATGATTTAAACTCAATAAATTGAGCCATAAATAAGTAATCAATAGTCCGAATTTCATATATCTTACATTAAATGTGTATCGCAATAAGGCAGTTGAGCATATAAAGTTTTGTTAGACTGGCATTAGAAGTACATAAGTTATTGACCTTGAATCAATTTATATTTGACAAATTCACTCGTAACTAAGAAAACAATGAATGGATTTCTATCAAACTTATACTAAATATTAATTTGCATAACAGAATGGTGCATGTCAGGGTTTCTTGGACTTGCTTTAGTAGTGCATGAGTTAATGCCCTTGAACCACTTTAAATCAGACAACTTGAGTCATTACTAAATAACCTAAGATAATTAAATTTCACGAAACTTAAAACAATAATGTATCATCATAACACGACAGTGGACGTCCAAAAGTAATGAGGAAAATTCTCAGGAACTGACACAATTCAATTCTAAATCCAACCCAATACACCATGCGGTAAAGAAGCAACACAAAATTAGTCACTACCAAAGACAACAACAGCAACTGCCATGTGAACAGCCATTTCCCATGTAGGTGGTCAACGGGCTAGCTTGCACATCACAAGCAAAATATAAATAACAGACTTTGCAACTAACAACACATGAAACAACCAAGATAGAACTGCCGCTTTGGGACGGCCAGTTATGAAAGTACTTGGGGGGGGGGGGGGGCTTAACCGGTTGGTGGTCGACCAGTAGTGTCTTAAGTTTTGTCTTATTGGCATCAATAATGGATGAATTATTGCCTTAATTTGATATAAACTAAAAACCATAGGCATAACTAAGGCACCAACGAACAAAATTTCTCGAAACTGGATATGAATATGCATCATCATAGTGCGGTGATGCTGATGCAAGTTGCCTCACTTACACATGGGTTATTGCCCTTGAGTTCATTTAAAATCCAAAGGTTCAGTTATAACTAAGAAACCAGTGAACGAAATTTTATCAAACTTGAAATAAACATAAACAAATCAGCCATTTCGGCGAAGGATATAAATTTAACGTATTTACTTGTTAATCTAAATATTAAAATTTGAGTGCTAGAATGCCCTTCTTTTAAATGATTCTTTTTTATTTCAAGCCATAATACATGTATAACACAAACTTCTGCAGTGCGATCATTTCATCAATATTTATTTTGTCAAGGATCGTGTTACTGAGCTGTACAGACCATCTCTCTGCAACAAACTGTTTCTGAGTTTACCATTTACTACATTCAAAATTTGTCTGTATAACAATTTAGGAGACATGCTATTGTGCCACTTGAGACATACCATATGAGTAGAGTATAAATTTCTCGTGTAATACAGTGATAACTGAGGCCGCGTTTACACGCCCGAAGTTTCTATGACAAAGTAGGTTTGCCACAGAAAAATTTGCTCGTGTAAATGCCAAAATTTGACAATGTTTCTTTGATAAAAAATATATGGTAAAGTTACTTCGATAAATTCGATTGGTCCGTATAAACGGAGAACTTTGCTAAAGATTCTGTAACAAAGACGTTTGCTATATGCGTGGAAAGTGTGAAATATTTTGTTTCATCGCTGCAGCTAACTTTGACGAATAATATTTGGTCGTGTGAACACTGCAGCAAATATTTCATTGCCAAAGTTTATGTGACAAAAATTCTATGGCACATTTTCTTTAACAAATAATTTGCTCCGTGTAAACGCAAAATGTTTGTCATACTTTCTTTGTTAAAGTTTCTGTGACATAGAAACTTTGCTCGTGTAAACGCGGCCTAACGGTCTTAATAATTGGTCATCCTGAAATGACGGTCATGTGTATACTGCATATGTCCCATCGTCCTGTAAATTAAAGATGATAGCATGCTCACATAGCTTGACAATTGCGAACGTCTAGAAAATGATCGTTTATGTCGAAATGGCTGCTGCAGCTTTGCGACACAAAATCCATGAAAAATATAGAACAGTTCAACTTCTCTAGAACACGACTGTTTGTTTGTACGGTTGCCTTGCTAGCAAATGCAGGGTGGAGAATAACGAGTGTTTTTTGTTGTTGTTGTTGTTGTTGTTTGTGAAAGGCTACACGCATTATGAGACTGAAATAACAAGGCAAATAGCTCGATTTTCCCCCTTTAATACTTTGCATTGATTTATTTATTTGTCACTGTCCAGTCCACATATTTGCGACTCTAGCGACACTTTGATGGAACCGCTAAGATGAACACTTTGGACGAGAACTCTGTCACAAGTTTTCAGTTAGGAAATATCGAAACAAAAATGTCGACGTAATCAGTACGGAGGTCAGTTGAAGTCAGGTGAATGAGTCTTTGCCAAAAACATGATTTTTGTGGTTCAAAGAAAAATCAATTAGAACTGGAAAGTCATACATAGCTCATCGAGTGTAAACTACAGTGTCACCTGCTTATGTGGTCACCTCTATTAAGGGGTCACCTGTCTTTAGCAGCCACCTTTTCTGGGTCCCTAGAACCAAAATACAGTGCAACTGAACCTGTATTAAGGGGTCACCTGTCTTAAGCAGCCAATTTTGGGGCTTCCCTTGGGTGACCCCTTAAGATAGGTTTGACTGTACATGTATCCGAACTAGAAATAACTGAAATTTACTTACAGCATTGTCATTTGCTCTCACTGCGTAACAAAATAAACACCAATGACCTCCCTCTCCCCCTCCCCCCCCCCCCCCCCCCCCCCCCCACACACACGCACACTGAAAGGGTGAAAGGGATGATTGTGAATATATTTATCTTTCACTACGGGTTTCGACCTCAGTTTGAAAGGTTGTTAATAATTATCCATGGCATAACTGTCAACTTTCTGCCCTCACCAGATCCAATAGGAAATCATTTGCCACTTATTTAATATAATTATATCCAAGGCTTCATGTTAAATTTGTGAATATTTCCAGTACTTGAGAGACATTTAAGAGAAATGAGCCACGACACGAGAAAAACCAACAAAGTGACATTGCGCCACGCATAGCTTAAGACCAGCCTGGGCATTTACCCAGTCTTATCAAAGTCTTCGCTTTGCACTTAAATGGTAGCTAAGGGTCTTAGCTAGCTCTATGCGCACAGCGAAGACTGTGAGCAGACTTTGTTTTCCCATGTCGCTGCTCAAATTTAATGAACTGTATGATACACGTCTCATTTTATATCGGACACGATGCCTGAAGTCATTATCAGAAAGTAATTTTGCATAAAAATATTACATATGATTGTAAGATTATTGTTATTTGTAATTTAAGATGGGGAAAGGGTTCAGAGTATGCATTTGGGTTATCTGCCATTTGTAATTTTGTCTAACCTTATATTAAAAACATAATAGTAGCATTATGCATAGCAAGGACAATTCTAGAATTCTATAAAGCACAGTGAAAAGAAAAGAGGAGGAGACAGGCAGAGGAAGATTTTGCAAGACAATATCGAATGTTGACATGAACAAACCTTGCCAGCTAACCAGGGCAGCTAAAGACTTAGTCCAGGTGGCAGTGGGAATATTGCAAAACCATCTGCAGTACCCCTTTTTACCTTCACAGATGACTGGACTAGTAGAATGGTGAGTAACTACCGGCAGATGCGGATTATTACTTTCAGAGCCGGGTGATCTTAGCCCCTTTGTGCCCGGAAGACGCTTCCGTGCTTAAAAAATAGATGATTTCATTTGTCAATCAAGAAATGTCTGGTTTATGTAAGGCTATATCATTTTTACAATTGAGCCGCGACACCAGAAAACCAGCAGAGTGGTTGTGCGCCCGCGCTGACTCAGATCCACTTGGGCATCCACGCAGTCTGATCAGACTCTTCGTTAGTGCTTTTAATGTAGCTAAGGGTCTCAGCTAGCTCCATGCGGACAGCGACGACTCTGATCAGATTGGGCGGATGCCAAGGCTGATCTGAGTCTGCGCTGGAAGCACGACCACTTGTTGGTTTTGTCTTGTCACGGCCCAATTATTATTTTGAGAAGAAAATCTGTAATGTACAAAATAGTGTAGACCCTGGTCAGACGCCGCGTTTTGCTGCGTCTGACCTGGTCCGCACTTTCTGTCTCCGTCCTTTTCATTAGTCGCTGGACATTAACAGGTAAAGTGTTTTCATTTTATCTCGATGCGTATTCAAGTCCACAAGTACATGTAATATACACCGTATTGGTTACAACAAACTTTGATAATTTCTGAAAGGTTGATATTGATAAATGGCAGTTCTTACCAAAATAGACGACGGTTCTTGCCAAATCTGGCATCATCTGTAGTTCTTTGACGTTTGATACACCTTTTTGCCTATATTTTCCATATTATTCTAAACACAATCAGTAGCGCAGAGTCAGGATTTGCAGAATTTCTGTTCCAATACTTAAGCTAGCTACGGCATAACTTAATTTCAGGTATTGCATTTTAATGAGCCGCGACACGAGAAAACCAACGAAGTGGTTGTGCGCCCAGTGCAGACTCAGATCAGCCTGGGCATCCGCCCAGTCTGATCAGAGTCTTTCCTGTCCGCTTGAAGATAGCTTAGACCCAGAGCTAACCTTTACGCGCGTAGCGAAGAGTCTGATTAGACTGGGCGGATGCCCAGGCTATTCTGAGTCTTTGCTCGGCGCACATGCCACTTTGTTGGTTTTCTCATGTCGTGGCTCATTTCAGAATGGAAGCAGCTGCTTGTTACAAAATTAAAACGCCTTCTATGTCTGTCGTATTATTACCTAATATTACAACACATGCGTTATTGCTTTCTTGTTTCCATATTTGTGTTGTTACAGAAACTGCAGCACAGTTTGTGGCATACTGAAAGAGAATTCGACAAGTTTTCAACAACAAAAAATCAGTCACGTACCTGCGTTGTCAAGTGGCTTTTGTTAAGCTGCATTGCAAACAGTTTCGCTTATGCACATGCTTTACTTCTAAACCACAAATTATAGGCCTAATAATTGACAGACGCCGAAATAGATATTTCTTTCCGATTAACTCATTAACGATTTATACAAATATTGATAACTGTTCGTGTAAATGACACTGCACCTATGAATTACTGCAATTCAAGTTGTCTACGGTATTTTGGAATTTGGGACACCTCTCATACACTGATCATATCACAGGACAGGAGCATTAACTCTTTAAGCACCGAAAAGTAGACGACAAAATTAACGTCTGCAAAAAATAAAAAAATGCTTTGTTCAAGACATTTCATATTGAGAATTCAAAGACTAGAGGGCAAACAGTGTAGATCTAGATGAGACGGGTCATTATGAGCCTCATCAGGATCTACGCTGTTTGCTAATTATGCTATTTTCGTCACTGGTGCTTATAGTGTTAAACTCAGCTGGAGAAACTTAGGTGGAAATCTCTGACAAAGAGAAGGAAAGATAGTAGACTCATAATGCTTCACAAAGGTCTGAGGGGCGCAACCAGTATACCCATAAATTACCTTGTTCCCCCAAGTAGGCGTACCAGGAATCATCATTCCCTGGCATTTCAAACCCCATTGGCTGGGACTGACATTCAGAAGTCTAGTTTCTTCCCCCAAACTATAAAAGATTGGAATTCCCTAGAAGATTCCCTTTTTTCTGCTGCTGATTGTGCAGATTCAGTTACTAAGTTTACTTCTCTTGTAAGGGCTAGGGACAAGCTTCCCTGATCACAGATCCTGGAGAATGATTGTTCTTGAATATGTGACCAGTAAACAATTCTGATTCTGAACTGTTTCGGATCTGACGTTTGACTGTGTCTGAAAAAAAACACAAATGATGAAGCTAATGATACAAGTAACAATGATAATATACCGATAAAAACGAAAAGTTACCAAGACTTGTATTGTCTTGCACTGTGTGGATCCCACTGGGCACAGAATGCTAAATCAACATCGACTAAAGGTTGACTCAGCATTATGACGTTGATTCAACGTTTAATCAGATTGAATGTTTATTCAACGTTGTGTGACTGCAGGGTAGTTCTTCACCTTTGAATTCGGTATTCTAAGATGAATTGATAAACTTGGAGGGGACGTAACTCTGTTATTTTTCTTTTTTGCCTTCCTTCTCCATGAGCGTTAAGGAAATACCAAGGGCGTAGCTGCCTAGACGCAAATACGCAGGTACGTATTGAAATTTTGTCAAATTGACAAACCAGTGTATTTCCATACCGAAATTTTGTAAATTGAAAAAGAGTTTAATACAAACTGCCAACTGGCATGACAATATGCAGTCCCTTGATTACCCCTCAAGGAGTATAAAACCTGATTGTGCTTATCATGTAATTGCTTCTAGCTACGCCCTTGAATACTTTGCTGCCAGGACCGACGGACCAAATATTAGGTAGGACTACGTCATCGGGGGAAGCAAGCTGAAATGGAGGAAAAACATAAAGGTCATCCCATTAAATCTGTCAGAACTGGAGCTTAATTAAACCACATGTATACAAACCCTGTTCAATGTTTTGAGATACAATGTCGGGACAAAAAGGGACAGATCTAGAAGACTATGCCACTGTTGAAAAGTAATAATGAACGACGGATAGCAGGAAATGTTACATTAACAGAAAACTTCTCTTATAAACTGCCCCGGGACTCGCCTACGTGCCTACTGAAAGGTTCTCTATCTGAACCGAGCAAGAATAAACATGATGTTGCAATGGATTTTAGTTTTTGATTTATGTTTTTAGCCTTGAGAAATGAGGAGTGATGTAAATTGTTTAAAATGATTTGAAATTATACAACCTACACGCTAACTTGAACATTTTAGTCTATTACACCGAGGGCGTCGTGCCAAAGACACCGAATCCTTCAATTTACTTTTAAAGGAAAAAGGGCGTTATAATTCAAAATGCAATCTTTGTATAGCTTTTTCATGGAAAAGAGCGAAACTAAAACATAAAATACGTTTGTATGATCACAATGAGTTCTACTGCTATGTATATCGTCAGTATTATTATATTTACCATAATATGAAATCATAAATGAGCCGCGACACGACAAAACCAACAAAGTGGCTTGTGCGCCCAGTGAAGACTCAGATCCACCCAGTCTGATCAGAGTCTTTGCTGTCAGCATGGAGATAGCTTATACCCCTAGCTACTTTTTTAATGCAATACAAAGACCCTGATCAGACTGGGCGGGTTCCCAAGCTGATCTGAGTCTTCGCTGTGCTCACATGCAACTTTGTTGCTTTTCTCGTGTCGCAGCTCATTTATTTTTCCTTTTAGGTTCAACCTATCTGCGTATCCGCTCGATATTGCTTTCTTCCAAACCAAAACTAAAAGCATATTGCTTTATATAGCAATGGCACATAACTATAAGTTTGAGCATTTAGGGCATCAATGCATTCAGACGAAAGATCCTCTGGAAGCAAGGAAAAAGTTATAGAAAAGAAATTAGCTGACTCAATTTAATTGATGCTGGTCAAGTGTAGTTATGCAGTGTAGCAACACAGCACACACACAGAGCAACAGCCTCAGAGGAAGTCTAAGGCTCCCAAAAGACCATAAGATATTTAATATGCATGACGATGAAGTACGGGGGACCTTTTTTAGGCCGCAAACGGGCACTTAACCCCATAAAACCACGTTTCCTTTCCTAAACCCCACACCGAACAGCTCTTCAGAATAATAAAACTCTGCTTTAGGGGAATCTGTGCAGGTATTTGAGGGCCCGTCAGAAAGTTCTGATTCTGGCTGCATAACCTTGTTTAGCGGCAAGCTGGGGACAAATGCTATGCATGTAGTGAAAGCACAACATTTCGCCCTTACACTATACAAGAAACATTTTCTGATTTTCTTATTGATCTTATTGAATTACAACGCGTGTTATTTGGCCCCAGTCATACCACTGGGCTAATTTCATATGTGAATTTATTTTCAGTGTGTCAGTCAAGTCAAACATCATTGTTAAAACAAAATAATTTTTTGTCAGCTTCTTGTCATTCGTTGCTTTCAATATCCATTCAAAAGTTAGAAAGGTATCATTAGTCTTTGCGAAGCAATGCGCAGCTCTTATAACATAACATAACATAATTTTATTTTGTACATATAGGCCTCCGGCCCAAAATACAATATATCATAATACATACATTTCAAAGGTGACATCAAAATACAATCTATGCTTAAATAGTTTTTACTGTTGACTTTATGTATTAATTATAATAATACAACTTAGCATTTAGTATTGTTATTATTTTTTTTTGTTTTTGTTTCTACGATGTATTTTCCTTACGCTTTTTAAAAGCTTCAAATATAAATTTAGCTACTCTATTTATCATTATTCCATCATTACTTGACATAATTTTGTTAAACGAATGAATGTTTCTATTAGATAATGTATTTGTATCAAACAGACTTTGACGCAGCTCTTCATATTCTGCACATTCTAATAGAAAGTGATACTCTGTTTCTACAACAAATATACCTTTAACATAACATAAATGACAATAGCGAAAAGCTCTATCAAGGTTAATATGGCGACCTCTTTCTATCATTAGATCATGGGTTGAGCATCTAAATCTCGCAAAACTTTTTCTTAAATGATAAGGCATATCAATAAATAGATATCTTTCTGTGTTCAGGAGAGTTTTATAGCCACAATATAATTCTGCTTTACTTGAACTATTTACTTTTTCATACCAGCTTTGTCTAAAACGATCTTTTATACGCTCAGTAAAATATTTAATAAAAAGATTTGGGTTTCCAACATCTTGCGAGATCCAAACAAAGCCGAAGCCATATTTATATAGTAAAACTCGTATATTAGTTGCCCAAGTCTTTCGTCCCACCTCATCAAGCCTATGTAATAATTTGTAACATTGTTTAGGATATCTATATTCAGCCATTCTAATAAGTTTTAACCAATACTTAATGCATTGTGGTATATATGATATGCAAAGAGGTAGCCGACCACATTCACCAAGTGCGAAAAAATCTGCTGTATTTTGCGATAAAGAACAATATTGCTTACAGAATTTCGTTTGGACTTTTTCTATTTTTTCAACATATTGGTACCCCCATATATCTGCACCATAACATAGTATCGGTTTTACAATACTGTCAAAGAGTTTAAACATGTCCTGTGGTGAGAAAAACCCAAAAGATTTCTGAAAACGGAAAATACATGCTACTGCTTTCTGGGCTTGAAAAGCTGAGTTTTCCCAAGTTTTTGACCAAGTTAGTTTTGGAGTCATATACACCCCAAGATATTTGTAAAAAGGCACAACACTTATAGGGCGTTCATTATAAAACCACTTTTCATATCGCTTTAGGTACCCGCCATTCCTAAATACTATGATCTTTGTTTTATCTAAGTTGATTTGCATTTTTACTGACTGACAAAATTTAAATATTATATCAATTTGTTTCTGAAGTCGCACCACAGTATCTGCAAAATTGGAAATATCATCGGCGTACATTAGCACCATAATCTCTTCTGTATCCTGTGAAACAAAGATTCCATGGCTACCTTCTGATCTCATAAAACTAACTAAATCATTAATAAATAATGAAAATAGTATAGGGCTACATTTACAACCTTGTCTTGTACCAATATTACACATAAAATAATCTGTCAACCCATTAGCTGTTTTTACACATGATTTAATTTTTGAATATAGGGACTTCATTATATTTAAGTTCTTTCCTCCTATACCATTCCGACTTAAGGAATCCCAAAGTTTTTTATGTCTAACCGAATCAAATGCCTTTGAGAAGTCTATGAAAAGACAGTAAAATCTACCTCTGGATTTACTTAAGTATTTTTGTGTGAGTGCTTGCAAACAAAATATGTTATCTATTGTTGAGTAATGCTTTCTGAACCCTGACTGTGATTCATCAATAACATTATATCTGTCACACCAGGTTTGCAACCTTTTATTCATAATTCCCATAAAAATCTTGCATAAAGTGTTAATAAGGGATATACCTCTAAAATTCCCCGGATCATCCAATGAACCCTTTTTATGGATTGGGCTTATAATGCTTTCCCCAAAGGATTCAGGAACAACGCCCTTATTAAAAATCTCATTAAACAAACTAATGAGAAATGGACAAGTAAAATCAAGAGTTGCCTTATAAAGTTCAGCACATATTCCATCTGGTCCAGGGCTTTTATTTGAATGTAAAGAGAACACACTTTCTCGTATTTCGAGCCCAGTGATCTCTTGGTTAAGTTCCTCACAGTCATTATCGTGCTGAATATTGTTTAGAATCGAAGTTTCGTCAACATCTGTGTTATCTAATGACACATTAAATAGGTTTTTAAAATAATTATACCACTCTACGCTAGTTATATTTTCTGACATATTACTCACGTGAGAATTCGTAGTTGTACTTTGTTTGATATTATTCCAAAACAGTTTAGAATTATTCCGCGAGTCTACTAATTTACGCCTGTTTAATTTCTGATAATCGTTTTTACATTGTCGAGTTACTGCTTTAAAATTGTTTCGTGCTGATGTATATAATTCAAGATCGTTTCCGGTGTTTGTTTGCCGAAATTGCCTTAACGCCTGATATTTTGCCTTTTTCATGCGTTCGCATTTCGTATTCCACCATTTAGGTTGCATATTAAGAGTAGATAAACGTTTGGCTTTACACCTCATGTTGCTAGCTGCATCCTGAAATAGTTTTATAAATTCTGATAATTTATCGATTGTTAATATATCGCCCATATTCCCCGTAAAACTAGTGAACAATTCTCTTAATTTTATCATAAACTCATCTTTCATTGTTTCTCTCCATTTGATTTTCTCCCAAACTTTCAGTTTCTCATCGACTACATTCTCTGACCGGACACAAACTTTTTTAAAGGTAAGTTTACAATACAACGGGCAATGAACAGAGAAAAGTTGATCACTAATTCCAAAATCCGTAAAATATGCAAACAGATTTGATGAAGCTATCATATAATCGACAACACTGGTTCCATTATTTGCAAAACATGTAAATTCGCCGAGCTTGTCATTAAAAAGTCTACCGTTTAACACATGAATTCCATATGTACAGCACAGCTCAACTAAAGAAAGACCAAAATTGTTATAACGATCACAGTCTTTGGATTGCCTTGGTATATCAAAATTGTCAGCTGGATATGAAATATCAGTTCCAAAGATAAAATCCAACTCATCATTTGGAATAAAATCACAGAAGTCTTTTATTCGAGCGTTCAAGTCTCCAGCCAAAAATATTTCGGCATTTGGATAACTTGTAACTATATCTGAAAGTTTATCATTCAGGAGTTCTATTCCGTTCGGGTTTTGTTCGCTATATATTGGGGAACTTTCCGGCGACACATAAACGAATATCATAACTATATCATTTATACCAATATACTTTTTGCCATCAATGAGTAGCACGACGCATTCGGAAAAATCTTTAAAGATCCTTTTGACCACATCATTACGTATAAGATCAGATTTTACCAAAACTGTTACTCCCCCCGAGTTTCGGTTTGCCATTGGAGATTTTCTCCGAACAAAATCAAAATGCTCATATCCGCACAGGAAATCATCAAAATCATTTTCACTTCTAGCCCAGGTTTCACACATTCCAAATGTATCGAATGAAGATGCAAATTCTAAAAATTCCCCATCCCGTTTATATTTATCAAATCCTTCAATGTTTACCGAACAAATTTTAATATCTTGTTCTTTTTCCGAATGCGTCAATATACTGTCATTACCGTCTAACTTACTTTGCTCGTCTAAATTATTTGTACGATCAAAATGACCTTGGCCTATGCCCTATTTCAAGACTGGCACCGGCCGCTTCAGATTTTCATCATAATTATACCACACATTGTCCACAACAAGTTTGTCGTATTTTAGATATGCATTTTTCTGACCATCGAGACTTTGTTTTAAGAATGGATACAACAGCTTTCTCATTTTAGTTACACGTTCGGGGAAATCTTCAGCAACTCGAATATTAGACCACGCCGATGCCGCATTATCTGCTTGTTCAGCTTGATCATGAGAATAACTCTTTCTCTTCTCTCTATAACCTTTCAACACTTTCTCCTTATCTTTGAAGAAAGAAAACTTCGCAATGATAGGCCTAGGCGTCGATTTGCTGGGTAAACGATGAGCACGCTCGATATGGCAGCCATCAATACCTAATTCTTCAGATAAATATGTACGTATTTTGTTTTCAGACTGTTCCCACGTTTCATGAGTTTCTTCATTCATATTGTAGAATTTCATATTGTCGCGCCTACTCTGCGCTTCAAGTTTTTCATTTTTCACCTGAGTATCATGTGCTACTTTCTCGACTTTCTCAACAGATCTAGTGAGAGACTCTACTTTATCCGTCAAATCTTTATTTTGCTGTTTTAACTTTTTGTTGTCTTTTTTCAACGCATCTACTGATTTCTCGATTTTATCAAACTTTCTGTTCATTGTTTTCACATCGTTGCGCACCTCGAGCAATATAGTTTTTAAATCAGACTGTTGACTAAATGAAGAAGATAACAACGTTTCATGACCAGTTTGCTTATACTGATTATACTCCTCATCATCTGCCCCATCTGCGCCATTAGAACTATCCGTACCAAATAAAGATTCCATATCACTCGAGCTTCGAGCTCGGGAATTGTTCGAGACTGTTTGCTTCGGCCGAGGCTCAGTAGTAATACGACCACTGCTGATCCATGTGTTTAATGTTGGTTGTTCAACTTGCGATTGTGAACGAGAACGAGAAGCACCTCGCGTCTGTATAACATTATCTCCATCGAACGTAGAGTGAACAGTACCACGGCCACGACCCCTATTACCAGTATTCGAGCGAGACGATCTCCCTCTCCTTTGTGAGCCAGGCCCAGGATTTGATTCAATCCCTTCTACAATAAGCAACAGAAACAATACCACACGTATACCAAGGGATAAACGATGCCCAGATGTCAATGTCAGACCATGGAAGCAAGATTTGCTTTTATCTGGTTGGGCAAATGAGCCAATACGAGCCCGCCATAGTACAATGTTAATTCCCATACTGTAAACAGTAAACTGTAATATGCGTAATAACTGCAACTGTAATCTTGCGGTCCAGTATCCATTTACATAATTCCAATTATTATGAAACCCTTCTCATGCTAGATATACCCATAGTATCTCCATCGAATCTTAGTCCAGTACTTATAACTAACTTGTAACCAGAGTTCCGAAGCACAACGTCTCTTGAAACAATGAATGATTCCGAAATAATTTCAATTTTGTAGCTCCTCTAAAATGTAAACATGTACTCTCAAGGGACGTCACCCCTGCTTATGACGTTATTGAAAACGACGTCAATGTCATTTTCGAAAGATCGTAGCGGTTTCGTTTTTTATATTAATTTTATTTTTTTGACGGTTTCGAATTGGCCCATGCAAAGGCTCTTCCTGAAAAGATTTTGAATGTGAAGACCCTTGTTTTCATTACAAAATCGTTATAATTTTAGTAGAAAGGGAGAATTTGCTACTACATAAAATGGAGATAATCTAAATTAACGGGATAGTATGGAACCTAGATTAATATATATTTTTCGTGTTATTTACAGGTCACAGTTGCCTGGGGACTGTGGTTAAGTAGCAATGATGAAAAAAATCAAAGACTGCTCATATATGAACTATAACCTTCTTAAGTGAAAATGTGCAATGGCTGTAGGATGTACCTCTTTCAAAAACTATCCGTTTGCAGAGTTGTCCGAACATATCATACCTTTATATACTTTTGCTATCGGAAGTTCTGTATGTATGATGGTTACCAAAATAAGACGTTACGTACAGAACTTTCGGAACATTCTCGTACAGCGACACTTATCTCTGATACCTCTTTTTCTTCTCTTACGTCCCATCTCCACCCACCCCTGCCATCTCATCCACCTCCCAGCTCCCTTAAATTGCCATGCAAAACCAAACCACCAAAAACAGACCCTCAGAATTGATAAAATTCAACGTTATTGAAACTGTGTAGCTGTATGGTGAACTTTTTTATATCTCCTTTAAAAATAGATACAACAGCTACCGGAAATCTGGAAACTTTGCATATAAACGGGTGGTCTATTTTTATTTCCATTTTGTTTTTCTTTTCCCCGAAAAAAGACTAATCAGCCCTTTGAAATGACGGAACTCGACATTATGAAAATTGTGCAAACTAGGTCGAAACCTACTTTCGGTTTTCTTCGTTTCTTTTCTTCTTTTCTTGGACAAAAAATAAACAACCTTTCAGAATAATGAAGCGCGCAGCTTTAGAAACAGTGCAGATGAATGTGAAACCTTCATTTGATATACAGATCTCGTGCTAATAAAAATAAGTCTCTTAGGTTGGCCAATTTGATGGTTTTATGGCAGAAGGAGAGACTGCAAACCCGATAAACTGTCTACCGGAACTCTTGTATATATTCTTTGGACAATCAAAGTATATTTTGTTCTCTTCCAAACTAAACATTTAAGATAAAAGGCAAATAGTGTAAGCCATGACAGACTGCTCTTTAGGAGCAGCCTGTCATGGCTTACAGTGTTTGCCGTAACGTCATGCCTTGTCCATCCTGTTTGTCCAGGAAATCTATCTGAGTATTTAGTGAGAATACGGTGCTCATCGTAAGTGCAAGTGACTGGATGTCACAGAAGTGTTTATATTAATTGCCCTACTAGACAACCAGTCTGGCAGGCGGTTCCATTACAGTGATGGATTACTTGTTAACATAAGACACAGAGCAAACAACACTTGGTCTGATTTGGATAAACTTCTTAATGAAATGAACATTCAAAGAAGATATTCACGTACGTACGGTCTACGTTGATTCTTTATCAATAGTATAAAAAACCTGAAGGAAGATTCTCTGAGAGCAAAGAAATTAAACTAGTTTAATTTATTCTGTTATTATGAAGTGATGTATAATGGCACCACTGCCCATGCTCCCCCATCACCACGACACATGCTTTAGCAAAACTCTGTTTTCAAACTGGCGACTCAGTATGAGCCAAGCGATCCAAAAGGACTGGCAAAATTTATCGTCTGTACTACGATGGACTAGCAGAAGACTTTTAAGGTTACCACGCAGCACTTAACACCGGCTAAATTCGGAAGCCAGGTCTTGTGGAGGCAAGAAACAAGTCAGCGAAACAGCAATAGCAAGCTCGGTTTAACTGAAAAGGGTAAAGTTGAAAGCGCCTAACAGTGATTCACCATGCTTTCACCATAACAAAACAATTAGCTGGACATTTTCAAGTACGTGTAAGTCAACATTCTTTCAATTAAAGCGAAAACAACAAAAATCATCAGGGCGTATCAGAATCAAACACCACAAACCATGTCTGGCACTAAACCATGCAGCCACAAAACTTTTCTAGACAAATAGACTGCCAACAAAGCGACCAATTAAAATCTAAAAAGAGTTCCTTCAAGAGCAGAGATTCGAAAGAAAGAACATGGACCATACTTCGAGGTTTCGGCTATTAAAGCTTCATTAGTGACCCTAAAATGATCTTGCGACAGAAGCCAAGGAAAACGTAGTGTAATTTCTTAATTTTAAAAAGGCAGTCGATTAAAAGACTGATAGGTATCTAAAAATGGTGCAAATGAATAAGAAGCGATGGTCTAGAATATGAGAAGCACACAAACAAATTTACAAAAAATCAAGAATGACACGTAAGGCAATCCGAATGAACAGCTCTTTCCCAAACAGATGATCATTCAGCTACCCTAAAACTACAAACTTAATGCAACACATACTCCCATTTGTTCAAGCCAGTTGTTGAATTGGTGAACATTTCTTTCGTCTTATAACTATATGTCGTTTATTGCTTTGTTGTTGTTGTTTTTTTGTTGTTGTTTTTTGTAGGGGGAGGGGGGGGGGGGTTGGGGGAAGTTGCTTGTTTTTTGGGGGGTGGTTGTTGTTGTTTTATTTTGTGCGTGTGTTTTTTTTTGATCAAAATTATATTGGGATACTTAATTTTATGTGTGCCTACACATAAAATTAAGTATGCCAATATATTTTTAATGAAAAATAAACATTTGATAAGAGAAAAGCCAAGAGCACAGTATCCGAACGCAAGTTGTACCGTCTCTTCCGGTTTTCATAGCGTCGAATCGAGAGTACAAACTTGGCTTATACCCAGTAGTCGGAAATCATTATTATTTGAGATTTTATCCGGAATCTGCTGGGTCATTTATAGTTTTTCAGCTTTGAAAATGTAAAGAGGTAAGTTTACTACTATTAGCTCTTCGGTCTTTTACTATGATTGCCTTGTACAATGAAAACCTCCTGGCCGTCACAGAAATTCTATTCCGAACAGCTAATTTAACACGAGTTTGTGTCGTGCAAAACCTAGCTATCATCCTACTATCAAAACTAACAAACTGTAGATTGATTACGCCTTCCGTTTAGTTTAAATATTTTTATAAAACATGTAAAAAAAAGGCTCAAAATAGTTTTAGAATCATGCCAAGGGCGATTTGAATACTGTACCAATTACTACCCACCCATACACAACATTACACCGGACAATAAAGTAAAAGACCGACGAGCAAATTATATTAAACTTACCTCTTTACATTTTCGAAGCTGAATAACTATAAATGACGCAGCATTATTCCGGATAAAATCTCAAAACATAATGATTTCCGACTACTGGTTATAAGCGAATGTTTGTACTCTCGATTCACGCTATGAAAACCGGAAGAGATGGTACAGTGCGTTCGGATACTGTGAAGAGGTTAGCCCTTTCCCAGCAGATGGCCGCGAAGCTATCCTATCATATTTCACAAAAAAGCCAAATACTTAGAGAAGGCCGAAGCCGACAAATAGTGACAATAAGAATAAACTACTACAGAAGCAGTGCCTTGAAGTGGTTTGTGCTTTAGAACTGTCTGGTTTTACTTTGTGCTTGAGAAACAATTTCTTTGGATCAATAAATATTTCGAATTGCCTGTTAAACATTTTTTACTTTTTTATATGTATAAACATCAAATAAACACCAAATACAGAATTATTGCTAGGTGACAACTAGGTGAAAAAAAACTTTATTGCTGTGCCATTGGGCGCGTTCGGCTTAAACGTAAGTGACCTTACATTAACCGCATGACAATAAAACCCGTATTTTGGCATAAACCAACTGCACATGCCAAAGAAAGTCTGGGGGCCTTTCATGGTCTTGTCAGAGCATATACAGTTATCTCAGTAGGTGAGCGGTGTATATGCAAGGAAGATCAAGCTTTAGTATATCCTTGACCAGACTGCGTATATGATCAGTTTGTTTGTGGCATGTGCAGTTGACACGAGACAGGGTTTTCACAGCTTGGCTTGAATGTATCAAATTGTCTTAAGCTTATTTCTTTTTTACAGACGGTCTTAATGCATTTATGTCGTGTAAGTATCAATAACAGTTTCAGGCTGGCCAAGTTACAATCTATGAGTAATCATCAAACCAATAAACTGTCTTTTTCGAGTATTTATATTAATTAGTGTCTGCCGCGTGTGTTTCTTGTGGTGATGGATCACGTTTTGTCATAAGACAGACTTGACTTCGTGGGGTAAAAGACTGTTTGGAGAAATCAAACGACCAAGAAAAAGCTGTCTGGATTGGCGTTGTATCTTATAGCGATGGATTATTTGGAGTTCAGCTTTCCAGTTTATAGCCTTGGAGTAATAGCAAGAGAATGAAAAAGTGACATAGGGTCGAGTCGGGTAACTTCGGACAGCGGGTTAATTCGGACACACATTGCAAACGGTGAAAATCCAGATAATAATGATCCGTCTCATCAGGATTTTCACTGAATGCCAAGTTATTTTGTTTGGATTCCGAACAACTGACATATAAAGGAACAATGTTACCGTCCGAATTAACCTGCTGTCCGATTTTACCTGACTTGGTCCTAATCGTTTAGCATGTCCTGTCATAAACCCTAATTGGTAAAGATAAATATAACAACATAAAGACGCCTCACAAAGCAAAACGAAACAAGCAAAAAGACAAAGAACAATAGCCAAGCGGTCAGATATTTCTCGGTCGATAGTCGCGAAGCTCCTCAAAATAATGCACAAAAATCCAAACACCAATAAAGCCTAGAAAGTAGGTGACATACATGTAATTAGGCAAACACGGGGCAACGTAGTGGGGATTGCGTTTCAAAATGGAGATGTTACGATCTACATGTATTTAAAATACCAAATACTTGATAGCTAGATATTGAGGCAAAACACTTAGAAACCAAAGACTAGGATTTTAAACCAAGTAAAGGCTGGTTGGTTGGCTGTTTTTGGTTTAACGGCCTTTTGAGACAGTATTTCAGTCTATATCGGGCCGACTCCCAGAGAGAGGGAGAAAGAAAAGAGAAATAATATACGAGAGAAAAAATCCAAACAACCTCCACCCGCACCTACTTAAGGCATAGTAGGCCCTTGCTATGCTTTTATCCAAATAGGATGCCCCGGCACTGGAAGTTATAACCAACACCATCGCCCGAACCCCCGCTCTCCCCGCCCAGTAAAGGAGATTCAGCTTGGGTATATAATACAAGGGCGTAGCTACGTATACGGCAAATACGCAAGTGCGTATTGAAATTTTGTCAAAATTGACAAAATTTCAAAACGCACCTGCATATTTGCATTCTGAAATTTTATAAATTAGACAAGATTTCAATACCAATTACCAAAGTGGCTGAAATACTAGCTTTCCTTTCAAGAAGTAGAGCATAAAAAATGGTTGTGCGTATCATGAAATTGCCCCTAGTTACGCCCCTGTAATGCATCTCACTGACAACAAAGCCTGGCACGGGACCCGAAACGTGTTAGCGTAGTATGTAGGTGTATAATAGCAAAGTAGTGTTTCCAGCTCCTTATAGCGCAGATGCAGAGTAAATTCTCGAAGTATTGATGTAATTAAGGTCAAATACCGGTAGTGCACTCCAAGAGAGAGTAGCCCTCCTTTTTCCGTTTGTTTTTAGTCGTTTTTAATGTTTAATGGGAATCAAATCTTTAAGGAATGTTTGGAATATACCTCGCTGTTCCTTGAAGCAAACTGGAAGTCACGAATGCTTTTCTCGTTTGTAGGAATTGCGAGGAAAAGATACCAAGCCTTTTAAGTCTACCGTGTACAATTACCAGTGTAGAGTGAGAGGTTGCAGATTCGTACAGGTTGCAGATTCGTACACTTGGAGTTTTAGTGCCTCTACTGAATGCATCATGTCAATTAAAAAGAAATCAATTATACGACTGTTTACACAATCTATTGTGTCAATCATTTTCAGTGCAAGCTTGCGCGTGCCTTGTAGATTTCACTCATTGCAAACGATTTTTCCGACCGTCTTCACTGCTGCCTCTCTGATACAGCAGTTTGATTTCATGATCGAGGAGCAGAATGGCCAAGTCCACAGCTTGTTCTAATAACAGATCTTGAGAAAATCTTCCTACTTTAAGGTACACACATTTACTTCAGTGCAAAATGTCATGAATATTTTAAAATTTCCATTTTCTGAGCCGAGTCCCGCTCGCTGACTCATTCGATTCAGTTCTGTTATGCTTCCGGACGCTGTCGGTGATTCGCTGTACCAGCTATATTGAAGTGCTTAAAATCTTATTTTCTTACTGATAGTCGGCCTTGATGTTTTGCACGTCTTTCTGAAATATATTAGTTTTGTTCAAAACAATGTTGCTTTATCTGGCCCTTGTTTTGTTTTGTAAATATAGTGGTGTACGAATCTGCAAACTGTGTCAAGAAAAATTGTTCTCTTTTCCGGCAGCTGCCTTGTATTAGCCCCCGAGCCGGGTACCAAAGCTGGGTCTAATTTTAACTTTTCAAAATAAACAAGAAATGTGTATTAGGTTGACGCTGACATATTAAACAGTAATTCTCAAGTGTAAGAAAAATACAGTAAAAACACATGTAAAACTGTACGAATCTGCAACCACTCACTCTACGGTATTTTGCTGCTCGAAAAAATCAGTTGCGTGCACATAGAATGTACCTGTAACTGCACACGCATTTTGAACTTTCGGACAAAGATATCACGGGAGGGCCACAGTCAACAGTCAGAATTTCTCACTAAGGCTAGTAAGCAGTTAAATTTTTATTGCGTCTTTGTGGAATATACATAATGATTTGTTTAACAATATGTCTTTACGCGATTTCAGATAGTGAATCCGTTGTTCCGTTGTTTTCCAGGTGCTTAGGCGGGATTGTATGCAGGCCCTTCGGAAGAAACGACCTGAACTCGTTGAGCAGTTCGAGAACGCTATATTTTCACCAGGACAACATGCCTACCCATACAGCAGCGATGACACAGCTAGAGATCGGACTTCTTGATTTCGACAAGATCACACATCCGACTTACAGCCCCGATTAAGCCCCGATGAATTTTGCAGCCTATCATGCTTCGGTTTAGACCAGGTATCATACCTGCGACAGTGTGCTATGTTGTGTTATTGTTTTAACGTCCACGGTAATCAGCTATGGTCATGCCGGGACGGTCAGTTAACCTAACCACACTGTTCCTGGGCAGACTTAGACCTTCTGAGCGGTTAACCAGTACTAAGTGCACTTTCTTTCACCAGTAACTGACAACTGCCCTTCTTGAATCAGCGCACCCAGGACCTCTGGCTTATAAGTCAGACGCCCTACTGACTGCGCTACGCGGCCCGGCATACTTGTGACAGACCCTGACAGCGAGTCCCTGAAACAATCAAGTTGATATTTGTATGTTGATAGAAAAAGAAAAAAGGTACAGTGTGGTCTTTCAAGCAAATAAATGTTCCAAAATGATCTGTAAAACTTGCACAACTTTACTAAATATTGGGACAGTAGACCAAGGCAAGACTTTTCAGGGACTGTAGTAGTATTTCCCATTCTGCCAGCACCTTTGTGCCAAATTAATGATACTCAATTCAGTGAAGGTAAAATCAACTTAATTTAAGTTTACAATGACATCTGGTGCAGAGATGGCTTCTGTCAATATTAAAGATGCCATGATAAGGTATTTATATCAGTAAGCAGTCAGCTATTGCATTGTGCTAAAATGGGCAATCAACCTTAGCGAAAAGTGGACTTGTCCATTACGCATCAGACCTGTTCTTAAAATTTGTATAAGATCTATAGTCCTATTTGCAGTGTCTCAATAATATCCGAACCAGCCTCGAACATTTTGATTTCAACCACAAAAGCCTAGAGAACTCTTTGCAGTGCCAAAACAAGTTATCTAATAATTCTTACATTATTCAAGTTTCTTATCTCGGTTACACCCCCATTTATGTCTAGTGGACTTTCTATCCTTATCAACAGAATAATCCATTCATCCATTTCAGAACTTTCAGCGGAAATCAGAAGACGACACATCTAAGCCTTGCTGGAGGGGCAACGCCACATGGCAAGCCAGCCACGTGGTGGAGAAGATCGTCTACGGTGTGGAACAGGGGAGAAGGAACCTACCTTCAAGTTGGTGAGTTGCAGCCATCCTTTGGTGGTTTTTAAACGCAGAGACAATCACAGACGCAGTGCCATGGACTGCGGCCATGGTTCCATACCGCAGAGCTCTGGGGTCAAACACCGTTACGAGAAGGTAAAACCAACGAAAAATCAATTTTGGTGTGCTAGGAAAGGCCTTTTGTAAGAGACTATGCATTAATGAGTTGACATAATTGAAATCACCTCTTCTTCAATATGCGTGTCTCTTCAGGTGGCTGTAATTAGCCGCGTAAAAATATAATTGTATCAATTTAAAAAGAAGGTAATCAGGTACTAGCGCTCGTATGATGTCAGCAGCCCTAATGACATCAATCTGGTTGCAATTAAGCCAGTGTCATAATACAAGAGCAAAAACACAGATTCTCTTGCCCTCTCGAAAAAAATATTTAAAATGAAAGTCAAATTAGTTTAAATGAAGGTTCGGTTATAGACAGGTGAATGTTTTAACTGAAAGTTTGTTCAGTTAAAAATAGGTGACACATTTGCTTCAAGACAAATATTCTTGTTTATTGGATGTCTAATCCTGTCATGCAACAATTTACTAATACTGACATTTCGTCTAAGCGAAATCCCGTCTAATATGGATAATGGCTTTCTATTCTATTCCTATCTATCTCTGTTAAAGCATCAATCATGGTCTCCCCACCTGCTTGAACAAGTTCTAGTGGTACAATAACAACTCCAGCAGACTTCACTGCAGCTGGTGTTGTGTCGTGTGGCGGCCTTAAAACGTCTCTCCGTACAGCATCCATAGTGCAGATTATATTTTATGTTTGTCCTTTGAAATCAGAAAATATATTCTGAGAAATCAGAAATTTTTGATTGGCTTAGACTCATGTTCTAGATCTTGGACCTGTTTTGATATTAGTCGGGGGCTTTTTTTTATCGACTACCTTATTAAAAGTAAAAAATTGCAGTGTGTTTTTCTCTGACTTTCGTCGCCAGATCAGGTCGGGGTCGCTGATGGGGCATAAATAGCCGAGACTTCGGGGTATGGCCCGGGTTTCTTCTTTTGAGTGTGTTCTCTGCTTTTGAGGGAACCCTTATAGATTTTAATTCCCCTTCTTTATGACTGCTACTGGGATACTGACATAGCAGAGTCATAAAACAGCTGGAAACACATCGTGAGTTCTACATATACATAATCTACAATAATGTCTTTACGAACTACCAATTCCAGAATATTGTCATCACACCATCAAACATACCGTATCGTAGTAAAATGTACGTTCATCTACTATAGTGTCAACACTGTGGACGGGATCACGAACGCGCTTGCGAGAAGATTGCAGTTATGCAATAGCAACAGTATCACCGTATGCAAGAGAGTCTCTGACTTGTTGTCAGTGGTACACTATAATACATGGAAAAAAATTCAAATACGCCTCACTTTGAAAAGCAAAATTAATAAACAGATATAAATGTTTCATGACAGTGATAATAAAAATACGAGGTGACGGATAGGTTATGTGTGGAATTGTGATTTAGTATGTACGTCTGGGAATTGTTGAAAAATCAAACCAATTTGTTGATTACATTATCTGCTTTTCAGAAATGTCATTGATCAAATAAATCAAGAGACATCAGAACAGATTAGGGTTTATAAACAGCTGGAGTTTAGCGGCTGAAACATGCTATTCACAGTTTGTCTGGATTATCAAGACTTATGCAGTTAATCTACGCAACTGTCGCCAACATAAGCTTCAGGGACTTTTTAGAAGGCAGATTAGGCGGATGCCCCATAATACTTATTGATACACTGCATTTGGTTTATAAGACTTAGTCCTGGAATGACTATACAAAACATTTGGCGTTATGTCATCTGCCAGATACGCTCGTCACGGCCATCGAGTCCCAAATCACTAACTCTCAATACTGATTAGGCCCAGTTGTTCCAGTTGTTCAAAGCATTGCGTAAGATGAACGAAGTCGTTAGTCAATGACTCGTTCAGTCTTCTAGCACATATAGAATTATCTGTCCTAAAAGTTTTGCTGACAACCTATTAGAAGCTCCCACATTTTTTCGGCAAAAATGATAGTGTTCTTGCATACAGTATGTTAAAAAAACGTCCCGTTAACCTACGCCGTCATTAGTTTTGATCATGGACCAGATGATGAAAATGCAAAAAGAAAAGAGATCTGGAAACTGGAAGCTTTTGTTTTCAGCTTATGACTAATGCATTGTTATGCGGAAGATTCTAATCGGATATATGCAGGATGCTGTTTCAGACAAGTACCTTTTCATGGGATGTCCCTCATTTTTCGAGTTACAGTGTAACATGCCCAATATATTTGCTTGGCGGTATTTCGTTTCCGACACAAACAGAACGAACAAGCACGTCTTTCCTACGACAGTTTCTGTACATAAACCTAAATAAGAAACAGACAAGTTGTACATAAACCTGATTTATTATTTAATTAGATCATACTGGGCCTGTTATTGCATTACTTATTCCAACTGTGGGACGTAAACATGACATCACTGTCGCAATAAATATATTTAAATATAAGTTATCCAATATTTGAGCCGCGACACGACAAAACCAACAATGTGGTTGTGCGCCCAGCGCAGACTCAGATCAGCCTGGGCATCCGCCCAGTCTGATCAGAGTCTTTACTGTCCGCATGGAGGTAGCTTAGACTCGTAGCTACCCTTTGAGCATTTAACGATGAGTCTGATCAAATTGAGCGAATGCCCAGGCTGATGTGAGTCCGCGCTAGGCGCACAACCACATTGTTGGTTTTGTCGTGTCGAGGCTTATTGATTTTAGTGTTGTTTACGCTTTCTGGCCCTGATGCATCCTTTGGTTATCAGAGTCCTCTTTGAAAACAGAGTTCCGCTGAAGTCATACGCAGTGGCATGGGCGGTGTTGCACAACACATGATTGTTCGTAAACAGAATCAATGTAATTAAATTTGCTGTTTTTCGTTTCTTTTCTCTATTTCTTGCTATCATAGGATCTAACTTTAAACTTTCAGAATTAATTCATACCCGACCACATACATGTATTTCACAGAAGAATGTAAAATTCATCAATCCATCTTTTCATCGGTACAATCATATATTACAAAACAATATTTCTGATGATAATACTGGTTTGCATAAAATACGTTTTGGGAAAACAAGTAGTTTACAAATCTATTTAACTGCATTTTAACACAGTGTGCATAACCTGCGAACATAGGGATAACAACATATGGGTTTGTACTCGGCCATTGTCGCTTTACTTATTCCTCACAAAAAGACATTCCTGTCAAACTTAATCTCTGTCCCTCATTCATCCTACTAGTGCGCTGAATGCGAGCGGACTGGTCTTGTTTTCACCTTGAGATGCGTACAGGTGTAATTTCAAACAATGTAAATGACGCTTGCCAGAAAAAAAATATACAAAATAACATATCTCTTTAACTTTTTTAACTTTTAAATATAGACTGTTCATAAAAAAACATTTGTATCGTGGGTTTTGAGAACCAATAATAAATAAAAAGATAGGCAATGATCAGGAATTAATACAATCAAATCCCACATCCCTCTTTTAAAATGAAAAGGGAAAGAAGCACACATCAAAAAGTGACAAAAGTTCTCGAAAGACTCGCACGGCAAACCGAATGAGCAGCTCTTTTCCAAACAGTCAAAACAGCAGCAACAACTATTTTTTTTAAATCACAAAACAACATAAAATAGAAAACAGAATGGGCCGCTTTTCAGGTGACCAGACTACTAGAGATCATAGCCAAGCGGACATAACAACCTGTAACACAGGAAAACCACAACAGAAGTATAAAATGCTTATTTTGCAGGTTTCAAATGACATGTTTATATATCTTGTGTTCCATTATATAAATTTATTGGTTTCTGTCGATGGATACGTTACCCTCAACAGGTAAACGCAATAAAATAAAGAAATATCTATATTGAATGCATGTTTTATTTGCATTTAGACATGCAAATACAACATGCATTTAATTCATCTAGTCCTTTTAACAAAAAAAACTGCTATATACATTGAGCTGAAATATTTCGAAATTAAAAATGTGAAGCAGAGAGCATAAGCATATATTATGTTTAATTAATTTTACGAAATGATATTAAGAAGCTCTAAATTACTTCCATTATATGACATTGCCTCAGTCAGGCTATATATTGTACGCTTTATTCGTATATCTAAACTGGTGAAATGCTGGTGAGCGATACCAGACTTTTATATTTCTCGTTTCAGTGTTTAGTCTGTGGCATTAGTGGCTTTAGTTTTAATAGTATCTATGCAGAAAGGACATAAATGTGCATTTTTGCCTCTTAATTAGTAGTATGTGACCAATGTTTATTCCCATCTCTAACAAAGAAGTATTCACACATCCAAACTTCTTTATCTCAATATCGTCGTTTTCAGAACATAACCAAAACTCATTTTGCATCTGACAACATACACGCTACAGAGCTGACCCCTTATAGTGGAAAACTCTGATGCTTTCATGGCCAGGCTAAGTAGAGGATCTTACATGAAGGCTCGTGTATTATTGAATTTATTAAACGAGTTGGGGAAAAAGATAAGATGCGAGGCTATGCCGAGCATCTTATCGTTTTCACCAACGAGTTTAATGAATTCAATAATACAGGAGCACGAATGCAAGATTCTATATATCATATGACACTAAAAGCGCATTTTATTAGCAAATTTTGCATTGAAACGTCATGATTTCCCCATTAGAAAAAGCGACGTTTTTATGGACGTCAACGCATAACGCTACGACATAATTTGCATATTTAATCCACTAGTGGATTATCGTTTTTAATGCATGGCTTTATTACACTCTCAGATGCGACGTCATGTGATAAAGAAGAGTATAACTAATTCTACTTTCTCACGTTTTTGTTCAGCAGACCATCTTTTAATATTTTTCATTCACACATTTATTCACGTTTTATTCTTTTTTCTTTTCTTTTTCTTTCAACACGCTCTTAAAAGAACATCTGCTGTAACCTTAGAATGGATGCTTATAACATGAGCTGTGACACGAGAAAACTAATAAAGTGGATTTTTTTCACCAAGTGTCACTTTGACAAAGACAGTTCAATAGACTGGTGCATAGATTGCAGCCGCTGAATAGTTAACCGAGTTTTGTATTCGAAACCAATTTATATAACCGTAAATCTAATTAAAATAATGCGACAGGATGAAACACAAGACCAGTATAGAGAAATTTTATTCGATAAAAAGGTGGCGTGCTGATATACTTATTATGGTCTGGAAGAGTGGAAGAGATGCAATTTTGACGTGTTCAAGCCGGTCGGGAAAAGGTCTTGAAACCCATTTGCGTGGTGACACACCAGTGTATGTCTATCCGCGTCAATGATGTTATGACACATATGCCTACTCGTTTAGATATTTGCTTAATCGATGTCTTTGTCAAAATAATTGTATCTATTTCTTTCGGAGAAAATTGAATATTGTGGATTTCCCCTGTGATACACTTTTAAAATAAAAAAACATTGCACATTCTGCCCAGCACTCCCTGTCCTATCCTCGCAACAATAAATTTACGGAACGAAAAAAAAAAAAAAAAAATCAGATGCACGGCATTTCTAAAACCACTCCTGTTACGTCTGCCAAATTATTGTACGCAGTCCGGCATTTATTTAAGGTCTATGTCGTTTCCTCGACCGAGTTATTATCAGGACAATACTTTAAGCATAAAGCAGTATAATTTAAATCTGCTAATAGATATTTGTCTGTGATGCGATATTCTATTCGATTATACAATCTAATAAAGACTGCAGCATGACGATTGCCGCAGGGAAATTGTATAGACACACAAATATCCGACCTGTCTCTTTAAGATGCTGATTATTTGCTGTCAGTTGAAATGCAGCAGAATCATTTGAGCCGCGACACGAGAAAACCAACAATGTGCTTGCGCGCACAGTGCAGACTCCGATCAGCCCTGGCATCCGCCCAATCTGATCAGACTCTCCGCTGGGCGCTTAAAGGGTAGCTAAGGGTCTAAGCTACTTCCATGCGGACAGCGAAGACTCTGATCAGACTGGGCGGATGCCCATGCTGATCTGAGTCTGCGTTGGGCGCACAACCATTTTGTTGGTTTTCTCGTGTCGCGGCTCATTTAATTCGTTGAGCAGCTATGCTACAATAAAGATAATGGGATATCTTTGAAACACCGGAAGGCATATTTATTGATATATTCTTAAGGGAAACAGACATTATTTTTCAGTTTTTCAAGATAATATCTTTATTCTGAAAAACACTTAAGTTTGGCGGTAACTGAATTTTGCAGATATCAACGATTTAGGTATACAGCGATAAAACAGAATTAAATCTTTATAATTTCCTTCAAGAGCAGAGAACACATTCAAAAGAAGGAGCATGGGCAAACCAACGTGATTTCGGAACATGGGTCATACAACAAAAGCCTCATCAGTGACCCTCACAATACCTGGTGACAAAAGCCAGAGAAATTTCTGAATTTGAATAAGGCAGTCAATTCAAAGACTCATGTAGCTCAAAAAGGGTCCAATCATTTAAAATTGATGATGTAGAATAAGAGTCTAAATGATTAAGCAATTTTACTTTTTCAAAATCGGAAGTCCGTAAAAAGTATTTGAGCTTTTAAACCATTCACATATGCACAGCATAACAGATGTCAAGAAACAACGCGAGATAATGGAGGGGAGGCTTTGGGCGAGGGCGTTTGTACTAGGTAACTTACAGTGCCGGGGCGTCCTACTACTTGGGATAATATTGAGACAAATACCTACTGTGCTTGCAGTATATATGTGTGTGGATGGTTTGGATATTTTTTCTCTCGCCTATCATATCTCTTTTCTTTCTCACTTCCTCTGGGAGACGGCTTAAGATAGACCTAAACACTGCCTCAAATGGCGACCGTTAAACCCAAACACAACCAAGCAACCAACAACAAAAGGTTACCTCGTGAGTATTTGAGATCATTTTCATACCGTTCCATATCATTATATTCATTGTGGAATCCCAAATAGATGCCACATTATATACTGAGCAAAGTGAAAACGCTACATTATACACCTTTCCTATAATTCAGAGTCTGTTCGAGTTTTGTCCCTTGTAACGCCTGTGACGTCATCTATAGGATAGGCTATTGTTTTTCATTGTGTAACCAAATAAATGCCGGTTTTCCGTATATTCAAAACTAACATTCAACGGTTAAGATTAAGACAACTATTTTGTTTCAACTATATTTAGCTCTGACTTTGTCGGAAAATAAGCTTTATAACTTATAGCATTTGGGAATTTGACATAAAACAAAAGATTTCCCACCAAAATTTCGGGCCAAAAATACCGTAATCGAAAGAGTATATATCACTAGTACAGCTGCCAAAACATATGGAAAAGAAAGAAAATCGCGGAAAATGTTCCGACCGTTATTACAAAAGATACAAAACGAACGATTAGCTGATTATAAAGCAGACATACGCATAAAATTACAACAAAGTGTGCTGACACGGAATTCGTTTGTGTAATCACCGAATTGCGCGCATTGCCGCAATAAACAAACACCCACGGTTGTGTATTACCTAGACATGTGTTCCGAAGGCAGCTTTAAGAACACCTACCGTGAAATGGAAACGATCAAATAAATAATACCGAAGATAAGTAAGAGCTGGAAAAAAATAATATAAATTCAACCTCGGGTTCAAACTTACAGAAAACTGTCCGGATGCTGATGCTTTTAGATCGGTGTATCGCACAAGAAACCATAAATAGGCCTATCAACGTTATAATCTGTCTGATAATAATACGTAGTTACTATCTGAATGTCGGAAAAATGGAAATAACTTTTCAGATTTACGAAACTTATTTATACGAAATGTAACTGATCAAACGTGAATGTATTGCCGGGGTGTCAAAACACGGCGTCGATGAAAGGGGTCATGAAAATCAAGAGCGACTTGTCGGGATTCTCAATATGATATTAAAAATATAAAAATAAAATATGTTACATGAAAACGGGGCAATTATACTTTCATCTGGTCTTTCAATGATTTTTTTTGCAGTTTACATTTACAAAACGTCTGCTTTATGCATGTTATGTGTGCTTGCAGTTGTACTGAATTATATGGGATATCCTATAGATGACGTCACAGTCTACTTGGGTAGATAACTCGTGCGCGACTTAATCGATTTATAGGAAAGGTGTATAAAAGGCAGTTTGTAGCTAACCCCAATACTATGTTTTTGCCTGGATATCGATGTTCAAGTCGTGCATGACATTCAGCAAGAGAATGTCTAAAAAATTCTGAATCTGATACTCTTCATAACAGAGTTATCTCACTTAATCCAGTTTTAGCATATATTGTATAACACCAAATATGCGCATGCGCAGATGCACATTTCATTGGTGATCTGAAGCGATACATCCAGGGTGATAGAAAAAACAACAAATGACTCCCAATTGTTTTTTAGAAAAACTAGGAAATTGAAGCCTTAAATTTCAAAATTATAAATTATCTCCCTTTGCATTAAAACCATAGCAAATTTCAATTTTCGATTAATGTTTGGTTTATTAATTTTCTATGCAACTTTTTTCTCCTTCTTATAGTGTAATAACTCATAAACTTTACCTATCGTTAATTTCACGCAAAAATGTAACAGTATCTGAGGAAACCACAAATTAATTTCTTATGGGAATTTCCATTGTTCACGGATTCTAATTGTGTTTTCGAAGAAGTAGCGATATTTCAACACTATTTTTCAAAGACATAAAAACACATATTCACGTGTATTTTCTCTTGCGATATGTCTGGTGCACTGATTGTTTACCTAATGCAAAATAAGGACAAATTTATCATGAACTCCTTTTCTAAATCAAGTTAAAAGCACCTGATCGACTGTTCAATATTTGCACAGCAGAAAATCGGACCCCTGTTCACTTCGAAAAGTGTTCGTTTTATCTGAAACGGCTTGTACAGCTATCCACTGGTATTATGGCTTTTCACATGCATTTAACTTTAAAATGCGTACTTATGCATGGACTAATTCTGGTTCCACAAAAGAGAAATTTTAAAAACAAACCACTTGTAGCGTTTTCACTTTTGTTCAGTATATATTTGAGCCTCGACACGAGGAAACCAACAAAGTGGTTGGGCGCCTAGCTCAGACTCAGATCAGCCTGGGCATCCGCCCAGTCTGATCAGAGTCTTCGTTGTGCGCTTAAAGGGTAGCTAAGGGTCTAAGCTACCTCCATGCCGACAGCGAAGACTCTGGTCAGATAAGGCAGATGCCCAGGCTAACCTGAGTCTGCGCTGGGCGCATGACCACTTTGTTGGTTTTGTCGTGTCGCGGCTCAAAATTTTTAATAGAATAATAAGGGAAAAAAATATCACAAAGGACCTGGCATGATTGGGGCTGTTTTTGGCCCCTATTCAAATATTACTTCAAATTACATGTTTTCTGTTGCTTAATCGTCTGAGTAAACGGGTTCATACAGAAATAATATGTTTTTTCTTCGTGAATCCTCAGAATAACATTATTTTAGACATGCCTGTTTTGTTTTCAATAATTTCAAATAAAACGACAAGAACTGTGTTTTAGAAGGGTTTCCTTTAATGAAGCAAGACAGTTAATGCAGCTCTAGAGAGCACTTGATAACATATTTTGGTGGTACACTAGTAAGTGGTACAACACTACTGAACTGATGTGTACTGTTTAAAGGTAGGTTCCTGGACTAGCGATAACAATTATGTTCACAAAATAATTTCGCCTTTTTCTGGGTAGTATTGAATTCTCTTATTTTTCTGAATCTGTTGCTACTGAGAAAATCGTCAGTTGTTGCAGAAAATAGTCGTTTTCCCTTTTGGTTTATTTTCCTTCGTTGGAATTCCAGTTCTAAGAATAGATGTGTTATATGTCTATAAGTGCGCGATTTCTGATGCGATTCTCCAAAGGTAAATTTTCTCTTGCCATGAGCTCTCCTAGAGGTCCTGGCATGGGAATGGGTTAAAACTATCCCAAAATGTAATGCAGCATGACGTCAGCTAACGTTATCTATTTTGGGCGCGAACTAAAAATAGCACTAACTGGTGTGCGAAGCAGAGTTAGGACATCCCTTGCAAACCAACTTTTCTAATAGTATTTTGATTTACTCTTTTAAGTGAAGCTTTTCATTCCATTTTTATAAGTGCTTTCCAACAACTTGGATGAAAGATGATCAAAATTATGATGCATTCCAAAGTACAGGAACCTACCTTTAAGGCCTGTCCAGGTACTCCATCCACTCAACTTAGTAAGTCGAGAGACGCTAACCATAAAAATTCCACGGATCAAAATAAAATGTGTACCAAATGATTTCCTGTCTTCTAACTAAGAAAATTCATACCCTCAGCATATGTTTATTTTGTTTATGAGCAGAGATATGGGCATTTTTCGTTGAGATCATTGGTCCAATGTCCAAGAAACTGCAAGGGTTTTTTGAAAAAAGTAAAAAATTTAAGTGTCAACACAGTCAAGTGCACAGCTGAATTTTTCACATATTGTTGGCATTATTAAAATACATCATTGCACAAACCAGTAGCTGTGCACTTGACTGTGCTGACATATCTTAAAGCCCTAATACAAGCTAAAAAGTGTCGAAAATGCATACAAAAAAAAGCTGGGTAGGGTGCAACTAGACGCGCAGAAAAACATAAAAATCGCAAAAGTGTAGAAAATTTGAATAATAATAGATAGGTAAAGGTTTTAACACTCCTAATTATTAGCAGAAGTTGAAAGATACAATTCTGAAAATTAATAAATATGGGGGCCACATATTGCCCAAATCATACCAGACCCTTTACATCAAAATTTCCATTTTTATTTAATTGCGAAATTTTGATTCCGCAGACACGAACATTAAGTATTTTACAGTATCCACTGTTTCGTCCGATGCTGGAAAATCTTATCTTCCATCCAGCCCTAGGGGTAGATTGACAGGAAAAAATATGTAGTCATAATTGCAATTGCTGAACGGACCAAATATTTATTATGCATGAGCGTCCATGGATCAAGATGCATATACTCTGATTCCAAAGGACATTTTCTTCCGGATAGAGTTAATTTATTGGGAAGGTTTCAGGAACAAACAAACTCTATTTCAGCCTTATCTTTCGCTCACTTTAGCATTTTTACACATATATAGAGAATACCATGTTAGTGTCTTTTGATATCAAGCTTATCAGGCGAGACCAGAAACAGCGTAGGAATGGCGAGGCTTGCTGAGCCAGTCCGACGTGTTTCTGGTCGAGACTGATAAGACACTTGCATTGTTTTCTATTTATATTGCATCATTAGAAGATTTTAAGGCGTAAAGAAAGTCAAACAAATGGAAAGCAAACGCAGTTTTGTTCGAACTTGCTGTCGTCGCGAATGCGTTTTGGCGTAAGTCGGTGACATCATTTAACCAATCGAACGTTGTTATCATGGCCAACGTCAGTATATAGCCAATCGTCTTCAGAGATCGCTTCTAAAGGCATCGCCTGATAACATTCGCGCATGCGCAGACTTACAGTGACATGATATCACAACATGTTATCGTACCCCTGTTATCAGGTGAGTTTTGCAGCAGATGCGTGATAAGATAAAAATGTGTTAACTTGCTTCTGTTTTCTTGAAAAAAAAAACATTCACCTCAGTGACCTGCAAGCTGACTCGCTGAAATAGTATGACTTTAATTGCACATAGAACGTGTCTTATTCACCATGACTTGTCGTGCATGAGTTTATAATCCTACAAGCAGTAATAGTAGTGTTAACACTGCATGATTTGTAATGCATAAACAGTGCAATCACCCTTCAATTTGCACATCTGTTGACGCATGACTAAGACGGCTGTCACGCTTACGCTTATTGCTTGAAAACAAAACTTGATCCACCATCCCTGATTATACCAGGATAAATAAATTTGTTAAAACTTAACAACTGAAGCAAGCATATTAGTAGTAGATTTTCTCGCAATCTCTCTCTCCCCTCTCTGTCTGTCAAAATGATTGTCTATCAATGACTTTGACGGTTACAAAAAGAAGATAGGCAGTTTAACAAAATGCCGTTATTTTTGCATGCAAGACTAGCGAAACTTAAAATGCTTCATAATCACATTAGCTCAAAAGGGATTCATCGACACACATCAGCTCAGCGTTTCAGGGTTTCGTCTTCTTGTTTGAAAGACAATCTATGGAATAGTTAATTACTGCATAATATGAATATAAAACGTATTTCCTTACTACTTTAGTTATATCTCTAAAGACATTCAATAAGTAGAAATAAATGCAAAGGAAACTTGATTGATCACTGTTTACACACACTATTTGCAGTTTTTTGTTACTACTCGATATGCCTTTCGGATATACTCTGTTTTCTGAAAAGATAATTTACAAAGGAAATAAATAACAAATAATGACGGACAATATTCATTAAAATGGATGCTTGTAATTACAGCACAAGGCTAAAATTTCCAGATGAATGCATAATAAATGGTGTAAACAGTGCATGTTCTTTTGCGTATTTCAGGTCAGTTTAAAGGCCTGGGGTCGTATTTATAAACCGACATGAGTGGTTGCTATGCTGTTGCAAAGGCGGGCTTTCTGTAAAGGAGATACCTACAACTATGAAATCTGCACTAGAGGAACAGTCTGAAAAAGACTGTTCCTCCGGAGCAAATATCATAGTTGTAGGGTATCTCCTTCATAGAAATTTAGCCTTAGCAACAGCATAGCAACGACTTAAGTGGTTTTATAAATACGACCTCAGTACACAATGTCAGGGTGCAAGAAAGTGTTATAGAAGTAAAATAATCCTCTGAACTTAGAGCACTGTGTTCAGACAGGAACTTGGACTGGGACACACTTCGTCCAGATATGAAATTGACAGTGATTTTGCTGAGCTAGCCCATGGAAAGAAAAATATGAAACTTGAATGAACAATAATTGATACAGGTCAGGACGCTTGAAAACGATAAAATCACAAATTTTAAGATAAATGGGCACACTTTCAATGGAAGCACTATATAAGAAACACAAAGTGGAACAGAAGAAATGCATAGGAAATGTTGATTATAGGACACCTAGTGTCTAAATTCATTTAAACATTGGCGACTCTTGATTCGAATACAGCTCCACTACTAAACACCGTTAAAGCAGATTCGTTTTAAGTTTTTTAACTCTTTGCTTACACAAAAAAAGTTAGTAATCGGTTTGCCAATTCTTCATTTAGGAATCATATTTGAAAACACAAGCACACACACACACAGACAATCTATAGCGAAACAAAGTAGAGGAGGGCTAGATAAACGATAATGCAAAAATAATCCATCAGTCAGAAACTTGCACCAACAAGTAGTTCAACTCTTTCTTAAGCTAAATAGTCATGTTACTAATAAATCATAGTGGTTTGTGGATATTTATGTTATTTTAAAAGTATATACATTTCAAAGTGCGAGAACTGGACAAATCTCCAGCAGAATATGAAATTTGTTATAGGTCTTTGCAATTTTATTTGGGTCGCTGAAGCCGACCTCTGGATTAAGGAATTATTAAATGTCATTATAAAGGCAAAAGTCTTGCCGATTCTGGTTTTTGCTTGACATATTGAATATGTGTGTTGTTTTTATTTCAGAAAAAACCCTGGCAAGATATACAGCAGCTATTAGAAAATACTTGCAAACATAAATATAGTAACATCCGGGACAAGACTGCCCTAAAGCTCTTACCCATGGAGGAGGAAGTATTTTTTAGAAATACCATAGGCTACATACACTGCATAGCCTCGAACCTGTTCTTAATTATTAAAAGTGATTTTTTTTTTTTTTTTTTTTTTTTTTTTGAAATGCAGCTGTTAAATTTTGGCAACAAATTAAAAGTATTCTATACAGAAGTATATGGTAAATGAGCCCGCCCCAATTAGAACACCCTATTTCTTTTAAAAAAAATCGACATGCCTTGAGCATCTTTATAACAAACTACCATAGCAACGTTACTACCAAATTGCTTAAAATTCTTGCTAGTGGGTTTTTAGAAATAGATTTTTTTCTAATATTGTAACAGCTCGCTTATTATTTTCTATTTTCTGGCAAAACCAACCAGTGTTCTACTTGGATTCCATATGTTTGAGCAACTTTCAGTCAGTACCACCAAAGAACCATTCCTGTGTGTGGTGTGCAGAGGGGGGTTGCTTGCGGTCGGACGATGGTGATGAGTAACTTTCAGTGCCAGGGCGTCCTACTAATTTAGATAATAGTAGAGCAAGGACCTACTGTGCTTGCAGTAGTTGCGGCTGGGGTTGTTTGGACATTTTTTCTCTCGTCCATCATCTCTCTTCTTTCTCCCTTTCTCTGGAAGATTGCTCGATATAGACTGAAATATTGTCTTAAAGGGCCGTTAAACTCAAACCAACCAACCAACCAATAACCATTCCTGTGAACTTAAGTTGGCATTGACCCAGTAGTTTAGGAAGTAATGTCGAATATGTCACATTTTGTAAGAGAAACACGGAGACGAAGAACGACGGACGCCGTAGAGCCGCCCATACTACATGTAATAGCTCAATAGCAGTTCGCACTCAGGTGAGCTAAAACGTTATCCGTACCTTAGATAAAGTGAAGATTGGTTCTCCGAGACATTGAGCTCATACTCAATCCAACTTTTCAGATTATCTGAGCCGCGACACCACAAAACCAACAAGTGGTTGTCTCTAAGCGCAGATTCAGATCAGCCTGGCCACCACCCAGTCTGATCAGAGTCTTCGCTGTCCGCGTGGAGGTAGCTTAGACCCGTAGCTTCCCTTAAAGCGCTTAGCGAAGAGCCTGATTAGATGCCCAGGCTGAAATGAATCTGCGCTTGGCGCACAATCATATTGTTGGTTTTCTCGTTTCGCGGCTCATTTTGCTATTAAATTGTTGCAATATTATTTTGCTATTATTTACTATTTTGCTTTTCTGCCGAATCCGACTTTATAGACTATAGCTGCATTGTTTTTCTTTTAAAACAATTTTAAAAAATCAACAAAGAGGTGCAAAAACGCCTCCAAACCATATGAAAACTTGACATCCGTTCCTGGTTCAGTGCTGTTGTGAGGAGAAGGGATTTGCATGGAATATTTTTATATTCACCGAAAATCCTGCGAAGAAGGAAAAAGGAGAAACCATCATGGATGAACGTTGCTCTCTAAGTGGTCTCTGCACAGAGTATTGTCAGTACTGCTGGAGACAAATATATGAGCTCAAGTTATATAAAAAACATAAAAATGAACTACATATTCTCTGTGCCTTGCCTCGAGAGATTCCAATGAGTAGCTAGGAGACAATGTTAAATGAATGATTGATTGATTAATGTGAGCATGAATATTTTGCCAATTCTATTATAATTCCATAAATCTCGCGGTCGTCTTTTGTTCGCAATTTGGAGATAGAGCATTCAGGCAGATTATCAATCCAAATCATAACAGATAGTGATGAATGACGTCTGAAAACAACTCGGAACATGCAACTAAGCCGCAACACAACAAAACCAACAAAGTGGCAAGACATTGTGCGTCCAGCGATGACTCAGATCAGCCTGGGCATCCGCCCAGTCTGATCAGAGTCTTCGCTTTGCGCTTAAAGAGTAGCTGAGAATGCCCAGTCTGACCAGAGTCTTCGCTGTCCGCATGGAGCTAGTTTAGATTCTAAGCTACTCTTTAAGCGCACAGCGAAGACTGATCAGACTGGGCGGATGCCCAGGCTGATCTGAGTCTTCGCTGGGTGCATGTGCCACTTTATTTGTTTTCTCATGTCGCTGCTCAACTGGTTTAAGATGTATGGGTATACCGCCATGGTTTCCACGGTTTATTCAGCGGAGACCAGCATTTGGTACTTCGTGTTTGCTTCTTTGCACGAAGAGGCCGTTCCAACAATGATCATTATTCTTAAAAGAAAGCCTTTGTTACAAGATGTGATGCTTAACGTCCACGGTAAACAGCTATGGTCATGTCGGGACGGTCAGTAAACTTTACCACACTATTCCTGGGCAGACTTAGACCTCCTAAGCGGTTAACCAGTACTAAGTGTACATACTTTCGCCAGTAACTGACAACTGCCCTCTTAAATCAGCGGAAGGAGAAACGAAAGTATGTGGCCAGACCGGGTTTCCAACCCAGGACCTCTGACTTATGAGTCAAGTGCCCTACCGATTGCGCTACGCGGCCCGGTGAAAGTCATCTTGAACAGGCTTCTATTTATTTTTTTCTATAAGATCAAAGGATTTATTCTGAAGAATCAAAAATTGCTGTTTCATTTAGACTCCTATTTTTAGATAATATTTTCTTTATTATTTGGACCCTTTTTGATTCTAATGAGTCTTTAAATCGACTGCCTTCTGAAAATTTAAGAAATTACAGTATGCCTTCTGTCGCCAGATATTGTCAGGGTCACTGGTGAGACTATGCTAGCCGAAACTTTGAAGGTATTATGTTCCTTCTTTTGAACGTGTTCTCTGTTCTTGAAGGAGATCTTACAGGTTTTTACTGACAGTTCCAAGGCGGTAGTTCTGTTGTGGTTCTCTGTTGCCTGTTTTTGGTGTCAGAGTTTCTGTGATGTTTTACCTTATGTATGTTCTTATTATTTTTGGTTCGGTTTGGGTTGCTGAGTGGCCACCTTTTGGGAACAAGCTGCTCACTCGGTTGGCCATATGTTCTCTGTATCTTGATTATTTGTAATCTTAGTTGTTTCCAACTATGGTTTGAGGGCTGGATTTGGATTTTGATTGTTTCAGTTCCTGGTCTTTGCATACTTTTTACTTTTAACATCAAACAGAAGAATAATTGCTGAAGAACAAACTGGATTCAGAGCCAGAAGAAGCACCTCAAAGCAAATTTTCAACCTCAAATTCCTGTGAGATAATTACCTCCAAGGTTAACAAGATCTGAACCGTGTCTACATTGATTCCGAAAAAAGTCTTTGATTATGTATAGCATGCAGACCTATTGGTCAACATGCGGAAGTATAAGATCAGTACAAACCTAGTTTCACCATTGAGCAGCTCTACGAAAAGGCTACAATCTACAGAAAAATAGTTAGAGTAAGGCAAGGATGTCCTCTGTCACCCACCCTCTTCAACAATTTTTCTCGAATGGATCATGTCTGATGCTCTGGAAGAATACGATGCACTGGAAGAATACGATGGGAAGCAAAGGTGGCAGCAACATTACCAATCTGCGGTTTGCCGATACGATAGTCGCTCGAGCTGCAGAAGAGCAGAAAGAAGTGGCCCTATATGAAAGTCTCATCAAATTCTGCCAAAGGCGTAAGATGCTGGTCGGTGCTAAGAAGACCAAACTGGTAACAAACAGTGTCAAAGGCATCCATAGGGAGAATAAGTTAAAGGTCAAAAGCTGGATTTCATAACAAGCTTCAAATACTTTGGATCAGTTGTCTCAGATGGTGGCTCAAAACCGGAGTTCTCTCGTGGATTGCACAAGCCACTTCAGCTCTAACGAAGCTGAATCCAATTCGGACAGATACCAAAAAGAACGCAGGCCTTTGAGATGAAATGCTACCGAATTGTATTGAGCATTTTGTACAAGGACCACTTAAAAATGAGGAGGTTGGTAGAAAGATCCAAGCAGCCATTGGCGAATACAATAAACTCCTGATCATGGTCAAGAATCAGAAACTAAGATGGTTTGACCACGTCTCAAGGTCTTCATATTTAGCAAACACGTTTCTGCGGGACACAGTGAAGGGAAAAAGAAGAAAGGAAGAAAAGGTAGACAGAAGAAAAGTAGGGAAGACAATATCGAAGAGTGGAGAGGGACGGACTTTGCCAGCTCAACTACGGCACCTATAACAGGACAAGATGGAAAGGAACTGTTGCGATGCTATCTGTGATGCCCCAACTATCTTGCAAGGTTGTGGAATAGAATAAAATGGAAAAAGACAAGTGTCAAGTAATCGAACGATGTCAAAACTTACATTCTGAAAAGCTGGATGTTTTTGGAAGCAAGAATTACACGAAAGAAACGAAAATAATAGACACGGTTTTATTGCCTATTTTCATGAGCAAAGTTATGTAACATATAAAAGTGCTTGAACACATACTTTAGTCAAACTCAGCATCAAACTCAATGTATTGGAAGTATAAGAAGTCAAAAACTAAGTCGTCAAGTGGCGTTGGTTGTACGAACGATGACGTCATGAAGACTGTCAAATTTTGACAGTGTTATAATGCCGGATGGTAACGTAAAGAACAGAATGTTGGGCTTTCAAAATGGCATTTTTCTTTAATAAGACGAATTGAAAAGCTTTAAATCTTCATACGTTGATCATGAAACCCAAAAGTTCTTATCATATGACATAAGCTTTTAGGCTAAAATGTTTTATCAATTGCAGACATACAAAGCTGTAAGTGAGCAATATGTTTTAGCTTTAGATAAACTTTAAGATGTATCCGTCATCCATTACAGGAAAGAAAACACCAAACTTTTTAACCTTTTGGCACAAATGTATCTTTTGAACAATCTTTAATATGTCAAAATTATATTTGTGCTACTCGGAGTTGCATTAATTCTGTATTTGATTGTATCAGTCTGTAGTCAGCACAATAAGTAACTACCATATTCATAAGCTATTAAACGGAGTTTTGCCTTCTCTAGAACAATCCGAAATGTCTAAACCAGTCATGAAATTTTACTTTTATATAGGGTTTTCCCTTTCAAATCCAAATATCGAGATCTGTCTAATAAGATGCATCTTAAGTTTTGGGGTTGTTTTGAAAGGGGATGACCGTTTCATATCGGAAGAAATAAGCTTTCAAGGCAACCTACCGAAGCAATTTTTGAATATTGAATAATAGACCAGGTCACTGTAAAATTAAGTTTTCAGAAACCATGCAGCAGAAATGTTTTCAATTGGACATAATATTTTGCAACCAAGTCGAAACCTCGTTGTGAAAGTTTAGATTAAGTTTTTCGAAGTTAGTGATACCTTGTGACTTGCTTCAGGGAGTTAAACCATCAAACTTTTATTACGATTTATTAATGTTAACAATTTGACACTCTGACAAAATGAATAAGCAAATTGGATGAGAAATATAAACACCATAAGGTGCAGCACGTAAACTGTCACCACAAAGACTTAAAGAGAATGAACAAAATCAAACGCATCGTGTTTGTCATCATAAATTTGACAAGAAACGTAACTGTTTGGCATTGACAAATGCACATCTGATGGCCTTTAGTAATCTTCCCAAGTCTCCTTTGAACTAAGTCTTTTTAAAATTCAGAATCCAATTGACACATAGAAGCTGCTTTTAGAGACAAACAAATGCCTTTTACTAACAAAGTGTCAAGACGACACTTAAATTCGACTGCTGAAGGAGATTCTGGTACATGAAAACAGTACTAAATATTCCGCCAAACGCTGGTTTGTAAAATCAGCTAGTTCCATTTCTAGAACACTTACAGTTATTAATAAACTGACCAAATGTAAAGGATAATTAATCTATACAAGTTAGAAGAGTGTCTCTTTTCAAAGACAATACCTGCCTACCTACCTGGTTCTACCTGGGTTGAAGGCCGTTGGTAAGCAATGCTTGTACTGGCCTCTTTTAGCAACTTGTCTTGAACAATAACATAATACATCAAAGACATTTAAACCCTGGGGCATTATTATTAGAAATATAATTGTAAGTTGAGAAACCTTATAAGATTTCTGATTAAAACTTAAAACTTATCATAATATTGTATCTTTCAAGTCACTGACCGAATGTCAGGGCCTAGATTTCGACCGAAACTGATGAAAATTATGGCGTGTTGCAGAAGCAACTAATGTATGGTTATTCGTTTTTGAAACTGTTTATTTTTAGAACCCAGGATTTGGTTTCGTGCGATAGCCCTTAAACGCCTCTCCGTACTTTACCATAGCATTACAAGGCGTTGTTTATATTCAGTATTAAGTTTGAATTTTCGGGCTCTTTTCCGGAACACGATTGAAATACAGTACTGTTTTGTTTGATATTATATCAATCAAAATTTATTAATTATATTAATCAAAATCATTCCACCAACTCATTTGTGTCTAGTGTTCTGTTCTGCTTGTCCACGCCCGATACAGGGACAGTCTTACTAATTTTCTGCAGAAACTCCTGTTTTGGTTATTTTGTTTGTCATAACCTGTGTATGGGACACTAGGCCTTAAAGATTTGACATGGAACTCGGTAAGAAAGCTTAAACTGCTACGTTCATTTAACCAGAGTCATCCCCACCGTTCCCCTTACATGAGCCGCGACACGAGAAAACCAACAATGTGGATGTGCGCCCAGCGTAGACTCAGATCAACCTGGGCATCTGTCCAATTTGACTAGACCCTTCGTTAAGTGCTCAAAGGGTAGCTAAGGGTCTAAGCTACCTCCATGCGGACAGCGAAGACTTTGATCAGACTGGGCGGATGCCCAGGCTGATCTGAGTCTGCGCTGGGCGCACAACCACATTGTTGGTTTTCTCGCGTCGCGGCTCACATGTTTTAGTGGAAAAAGAAGTGACGAGATAATATGAACTTATTAGCTATTGACAAAGAGATTACAATATTATCAAAACAACGTTAAGGTTTGTTTACACGGGTTCTTGGTATTTGGACATCGTTTGAAGGTAAAATCACTGAATCCATTTAGTAATTTTGAAATAGAGTACTTCATACTGTGAAAACTTATATTTGGTGGTTACTGAATTTTTGCGATATTGGCGGTCAAGGCAAAGACCGCTAAAATAAAAGTCCGCCAATATTACATACATTTAATACATATACATACGCAAAGCATAACAGAGGCTCAGAGTAAACAGGAGTATTTGATGTTGTTGTTTTATTATTTATTTATTTTGTTGTTGTTGTTGTTGTTTTTTGCTGTACCTTTCAATTTAACTTTACATTGTTGCATTCCATTAGAATCGCCTCAATGAGGCTATTCTGATAGATGCCACAATGTATAGTTAAAGAGAAAAGTTGGAAAAATTGTTACAAATTTACATCAAATTGTCTGTATTATCTAGAGCCATTGCATATCATGACCGCCAAAATTAATATACGCCAATATGTCATTTTCATTAAGGTTTCATTAAATCGCGAAATTTTGATACCGCAGATATTAAGTGTTTTACAGTAAACAGACACCAAATAATGTGATTGGCATTGAACTTTGTATTTCTTGTCATGAACAGACTCAGGTCGGACCGAGTCTTTTATTTTCCTTTGTCTAGAGTATTGCTTGCTTTCAAAGGGTCTAACATTTCAGAACTTATTTAAGTGTATGCTTTATTGTTTTCCTAATGGATGAATTCCTTCTCAGGAGGGAGATAGGCTGTAAAATTAAAGAGTGCTCCCCGCAAACTGATCATAAGTCTCAGTAATAAAACCAGCTTAAGTTTATGAATAAACTGTCTTTTTGGAACTGAAAATTATTAAAAGCCTAAAGGAGTAATAACTATAATAAATGAAAAGATGTCAATCATTATAGCTATTTTGTAAAGTCCCTTATCATTCGTACATCATGTATGGACAATAAATTGGTTTTAGACTAAATAGTTTATCACTAGCAGACATACAAAACGTGTTCAGTAAGCAATAAATCTTTAGTTTAAGATATGTTCTATAAGATTAAATCAAACTGATACAAGAATTTGTTTGTTGACTGGCTGAAAACATTAATAATATTCTTAAATAGTTGACTTTAGTCTTTATCTGCATGACTGTTAGTGGCAAATGTAGGTTTTAATTGTTTCTTTATTCGGAAAAGAAAGAAAAAACAAGATATGATTTAAAACCTGTGGAAATACAACAGTCATTGTGGCGCAGCAACAAAATGGTAAAGGATTATTGTAGAGTGAGTTGGTGAAACAGACCCCGCGTATTTTTGCAAAGCATATAAAAGATGAAATCCTACTTTCTCTTTTCACTGCCTTTATTTACTGCTGGGTTGGCAAAAAAAATTCCGTAGCAGGCTGGCCCCGTTCGAACCCGCAAAATATCTTCACCATAGCCATAGTCGACCGCCTCTAACCACCAGACCACTACGCTCATAGCGCAGCGTTAGCCACATAAAAGTTCTGTTTCTTGCACAGAGTACAATCAACCATATCAAAGCATTGTCACAATAGAGATAAGTATTTTGACTAGAACACAGGGTATAATCGATTCCGCTTATTTTCGCTTCCTGCAGAGACTGTACATCATATTTGGCTTCCGCCGAGACTGTCCACGAACTCTTGCTTCCTGCCGAGACTTCTGTACATGATAAATGGCTTCCTGCTGAGACTGTCCGCGTGATTCTGCTTCCTGCCGAGGCTCTCGGCAGGAAGCAGAGTCACGCGAACAGTCTCGGCAGGAAGCCAATGTTCAAGGACAGTAGTCTCTGCAGGAAGCAAGAGTTTGCGGACAGTCTCGGCGGAAGCCAAATATGATGAACAGTCTCTGCAGGAAGCGAAAATTAGCGGAATCGATTATACCCTGTGTAAAAACTGTTTTTCCTCCGTAAATCACATTGTTGGACCTGGCATACTGTCTAGTTGAAGATGACATTTACCGTAATGCCATACGTTTTGGAACAGAAAAAAAATCTTGAGAAAGTAGTGTATACTCAGGTCAGACTGCTCCATTAGGAGCAGTCTGATCTGGGTCTACACTGTTTCACTTCAGACAACAACTATTTAACCGAACTGCTTTGCGCTGAATCAGCTTGTTCAATTATAAGTATGATGAACATTATATGTCAGAGACCTGTACCGTATATAGGGTAAAAACGGTTAGGCGGAATCTAGATCATTTCTTTTCAAAAGCAATAGTAAAATAATACATCAAAGACGTTTCAACCTGGGGGTATTCATTGCACAAAATATGATTATCGGCCTAGTAATGCAATATAAACGTGAATCAAGGGAATTTCTGCTTATCACTTAGAGTCTCTTGATAAGACATTGCCCTAATGTCAATGTCTGAATTTCGACCGAAACAATATGAGGCAACGGCGTGATACATAATCAGTCCATGTATTTTCCAGTTTTTCAAAACGTTTATATAGGCCACCGATGAGGCCTTATTGCCAGAAATTAATAGCCTTGAAACACAACCACAATGTTGTTTTCGTTTTAATCCCAATTAGCTGTCAATCATTTAACAGGTAAATTTTTTCGCCATCATCAACAACCAATCAGATCAGGTATTGAAATTTTATGACCTATTTGAGATGTTAACCCTTAAGAGTCTGGATGATATTGAAATGAGCCGCGACACGAGAAAACCAACAATGTGGTTGTGCGCCCAGCGCAGACTCAGATCAGCCTGGGCATCCGCCCAGTCTGATCTGAATCTTCGCTGTCCGCATGAAGGTAGCTTAGACCCTTAGCTACCCTCTGAGCACTTAACGCAGAGTCTGGTCAAACCATGCAGATGCCCAGACTGATCTGAGTATGCATTGGGCGCACAACCACATTGTTGGTTTCGTCGTGTCGCGGCTCAAATAAGGTACCTTAGTCTGCCTTTAATAGTCCACCTAAGCGTTTGAGTGATCACCTGTCTGTCTTAAGCAATTTTCATTTTGGTGTCCCTTGGACCAAAATCCTACATATCTGAAGCTGTGTTAAAGACATATTTCTTGCTTACTGGATGTCAAAACCCGATTATGCAACAGTCAAGTGATACTGCTATTTCATCAAATGAAATACCCCAATCTCACATAGGTAATGACATAACAGGGTCATAAAAACATTGTAGAGTGGTACCACCTTTTGGCTTACTTTACGTATCCCTTTAAGGGGTGTAACCTGTTCAGTTAAGATTGGTAATTGTTCAGAATAACTATGAGTTTGGTATTATCTTGACACCTTCATCACTAATAAGTCCAGATTCAGATTTAAGAACGAAAGAAAGAAAGAAACAAATAAAGAAAGAAAGTGAGAAAGAAAGAAAAAAGGAAAGGAATAAATATGTCTGAATAAATGAAAACAAAAACAAAAAAGATAAAAAAAATTGAAAAAGGGATGCAACAAATTTATTAACTTTTCATTCACGCTATAATTAAATATATTTTCGGTACTTCTCAATGATGACAGATTAAGCAATCCTTTGAATAAAGATATTAGATACAATTCATATTTCACTGTGTAACTAACTGCTTTTTCATCGGTGCTGTAATGAAATGAATTTCAAGATATTTATTTAGCTCACCAGAGCCGAAGGCTCCGGGGAGCTTATAGGATAGGCAGTGTCCGTCGTCGTCGTCAACGTCGTCGTCGTCCGTCGTCGTATGTCGTCGTCCGTCAACACTTTTAAACAACATCTCCTCTGAAGCCACTGGGCCGATTGGGCCCAAATTTCATCTGTAGCATCCTTGGGCTGGGGGATTGAAAGTTTGTGTTTTTTATGAAAATCTGCCCTTCAGTTTGGTTGCTATGGTAACTTAGAGTTCCCATAGACTTATAATGGGGAAAATTGAAAAATGACATTTTCTGCCAGGCCATTGCAGATATGTTGACAAAACTTTTGAAATGTTCCTTGAGAAGTCTTCTATCAGCTGTATGTTTTTTGGCCCAGTGCCCCTTTTATTGGTTGCCATGGAAACCAAAATGAAAAAAAAATGGAAAAAATACTTAAAAATTATCTCCTCTGTAACCACTGGGCCGATAAGGCCCAGATTTTATCTGTAGTATCCTTCGGCTACGGTATTGGAAGTTTGTGTTTTTTATGAAAATCTGCCCTTTAGTTTGGTTGCTATGGCAACTTAGAGTTTCCATAGACTTATAATGGGGAAAATTGAATAATGGCATTTACTGCCTAGCCATTGCAGATATGTTGACATAACTTTTATAGAAATGTTCCTTTAAGAAGTCTTCTATTAACTTTATTGTTTTTGGACCCACTGCTCCTTTTACTGGTTGTCATGGAAACCAAAATGAAAAAATAATGGAAAAAAAAACTTACACAATCATCCCCTCAGAAGCCACTGGGCCAATAAGGCCCAGATTGCATCTTTAGTATCCTTAGGCTGGGGGGGGGGGGTTGAAAGTTTGTGTTTTTGATGAAAATCGGCTCTTTCGTTTGGTTGCTATGGCAACTTAGAGTTGCATTGACTTATAATGGGGAAAATTGAAAAATGGCATTTACTGCAATCAAAATATGGAAAATAGTTATATATTTTGTTATCAACTCAACAGACTTTCAGACTGAGACTTTGTAGTTGTATATTTTGTATTAGGCTGTACAAATGTGACAGTAATTTTGATCGCAATTTTGAGCTAGAGATCTGGTGAGCTTTGTGGCCCGTGGGCCTCTTGTTTCAATCTTATCAGGAACTACTCTAAAGAATCATATATCTTTGGAAAACGTAAGACTTTTCTTTTATTAAATTTTGCTCCCTTCATTTGTTCGTTTTTAGAACAATGCAATCGAATAAGTGCATATTATTATATTGTACAAAATGAGTGTATATAAAAGGGAAAAGCAAATTATTTTTTTATTGGAAAATCACATCACTTAATATTTTTACAACAACTTGATCGCTTTCACAAGCAGTTACACATCTTAAAGAGGACAGCAATCTTATCAAAGACAAAAAAAAATATTGATGATATGTTCACATGGCAATGATAAGAGAATTTGAGTATTACAGAATGTTGTTATTGGACCAAAATATTGATTGTCAACTCTTAACTTATCATAATTATTCATGCATTTTTCTTGTTAAGAATTGATAATTGATTATTGCTTTTCTCCTATTTGTAAGTTTATTGTAGTACGGCCTTACAAATAAACCCTAACACGGAATTGCATGTCTATTAGATATTAGAATTATTGCAAGAACAGAAAGGTACTTTACTTCATTTCAGTTTCTTTTTTTTTTTCTTTTTCCTTGGCTAACTGAAGAATCAAGTTAGAATTATCGCGAGAACAGAAAAATACTTTATTTCATTTTTGTTTCCCCCCCCCCCCCCCACCCCACACACACACACACTTTTTCTCATATAAAAAGAAACTGATTGACCTTCTCTTTAAATAAAAATTGTTTCAATCTGGAAAATAATATCTACAGTATTAGACATTCCATAAAAACATTGTGATCCAAGAAACTTGTGCTGCACAATCTAATCTTGGTTACTTTGTCATTTACTATATTCTATCTATGAATAAGATAGAGGTCAATTCTAATTTGCCTGCATGGGGCTTCCATCTATCTAAAAATCATTCTCAATCTTCTAGGTTTCTTCGTGGTCAGTTTCTTATAAGTGATGCGCTTTAATGACCATAGAATACATAGTTTATTTCTTTAAGAAGAAATTTTTGTGTATACATAAGACAAATTAAACGGTACATCGTTCGTTTGTTTTTCAGACATAAATGTGCACTTTTTCTTTTTTGGTTTAACCCGTTAATGCCAAGCGTTCCATAAATGGGACGTAGGCAAATGATACAGACACAATTCAGACGCCCCAAATATCATCGTCTGATCCGGGTATACACTATTTGCATAGGACAAATGGAAATGTTCTTCTTAAAATAAAATTAACAAAATAACAGTGAACTAAAATAGCCACCTCTTAACATTCCATAGCCGTAGTGCATTTTTGCGTAATTGCTTACCGTCGCTTTTTGAATAACCCTCACGACCTCGCACATTTAAGGATTGTATAAAATGTGGATTTTCCGGTATATGCCAGTACCATAGCATTCCATGCTATTAGTATCAGCCAGTCCTGAACATAAACTGGGAGGCCACTAGAAGCTGTCAAATGCCGAAAAACTTGAAAAAAATAACTTCTGAAAATCGATTTTTACCTTGTCTTTTTAAAACGTCCTACAGAGCTTACAAAACAGGCAGGGCTGAAACAAAATATGGAATAATTGCTCAATGAAAAGGCAAATAAAAAGAGAGAGAAAAAGAGTAAAAGAGGGAGAAATCTATAGGAAAATCGAAAAGAAAAAAAAAATAGAAAAAAGTCCATGCGTAAACGCATAAACTTCTTGGTAGCTTGATCCCTGAACGGTGAACTCTGACGTCATCAGAAAAATAATTGTCATATATGTTAAATAGCCTATATTCCACTTTCGATTTTAATCATCAAATCGGTAAGTAAAATTATCAACCCCAAACCCTTTTACATAGGTTTTCTTTTGACAATCAGACTCATCCATTTGACAAGAACAGAACAGTTCACCGGGCACTAATTGTTTAATTTATTTCATTAGCTTAGATACACTCAGTTGTATCACATTAGATTCCTCGAGTTAAGTCAAAAGCTATGACTGTTATCACGTTTTTCTGTTTTAAGGAAGGAAAAAGCGAATTGCTTCACTTAATATAATTTGATGCATCAGACATTTTGCTGCACGGAATTCCTGTAATAGTCAAATGTCTTCTCCTGGGCTACCTTCGTATAATAAAACAGTTTTTGTAGCTATATGGCGTTGTTTTAAGAAAACTTAATAATACTTAATGATACTTGCATATCCTGGCATAAATGTCATCCTTCTCAAATAAAATGCCTCTCGGCATGCTGTTCAGCGAAACTCTCATTTCAAAAACACATGAGCAGATTATGTCCCATAAATTCTAGCAATTTTAAATAAATCATCTCTTGTTTGTCTGGGGGTTTAAGAGCACATGTACGTCAGATTCACATAATGTAGTCCATAATAATGGCATACGAGGAGCAGGAAATCTAAGTTCAAGTTACCTCATTAGAAATGCATATTCCAAGCATTTAAAGCGCAGCTTAAGCGATACGTTGGTCCAACTTATTTTAAAGGGCCGGCCCGGAAGAGACCATAGGCATAAATGAATAAATGTGTAATAGTTTGTACCATCACCGTAGTAAAGACTCTCTTAAAGGATATGCGAGTAACAAACACATAGGTAACCACAATGCAAAATCGAAGCTAGCAAACACGAATCATAGCAGGACGACAAAACGGGCATTTTTAGAAATGCCCTACAGCTAGTGAACACATATCAATACGGAGAACAAAAAAAGATTTAACAAATCTATGCCTGACGGAATGATCTGGCCTTATAAAATGGTTGGGTCCATTTGTCAATTCAGGTGCCGGTTTACTTTCATGTTTATCTGTTTAACTTTATTTTTATGTAATTCATATATTTATTTATTTTCTATTATTTCATGGAGCAATATCCATTCGACTTCTGCAAATAGTGTAGATTCTGATCAGATTCTGATCAGACCCGCGTTTTGCGGCGTCTGAGATCTACTTCTGAAGTGTTTGACAAATACTCTTTCATAATTGGCACAAAAAGGCTAATCCCCAATCCTCATGCCACCCCACATAATAATTTATCACTGACCGTACCAAGGTGGTGATTCAGTTGTGGTTTTATTTAAGAAATATATCAGCTCTAGCAGTGAATTGTTGAGTAATAATACACTCTTGGAGGTCAGTTGTAAAGTTGATCATATCACGAGCGCGAGTGATATATCTAATTACAACTGACCAACAGACGGTGAATTATTACTCAACAATTCAATGTTAGAGCTGAACTATTTCGATTCTAACACTCAAAAACGCTGAAAAAGAGTTTTTTATCATTCAAATTCTCCCAACCATCCTGTCAGCGTGTTCATGCTCCCGCCAATTTTCTTAACTGTATCTAAGATAAATGTATGTTTTTATGGCGCTTTTAGAAAGAAAAAGAGATGTTACACCGTCTAACGTCTTAAAGAAATGTCAGAAATTACGTCAGTAATGCAAGTGACGTCAGCAGTTAGACTCACGCGCTCTGAAACAGTGAATTGTTGCAGAATAAAACACGGAAACTTTCCATTGCTTCTATAGGCGCACTGTGTTAGAGTGTGATATATACGTAACTTTACCGAATTTAGTGGACAGACGCGCGTTTCTGTAATTAAATTCTTCAGTGTTGCTAAACCCAAAAAGCTTGAAAGAAAAAGTAATTTGCTGGTCTCGAAAGGCAATGAGCAGCCCTTTCCGAGCAACGCTTATTGACGCTTTCCGCGAGACACAGTAGTTGCAGACATCAGTTATGAGACGCCTACGTATTAACTCGCGAGCGCAGGCGTCCAATACCGAGCCACCTTAAACCCTGTGTCTTGAGAAACGAAAAAGACGAGGGCATCAGGAAGGAACCTTCCGGTGCAGCAAGAACCTACTGAATGACTGTTTGTTGCAAAGGCGTAGCAAATATGCAGGTGCGTTTTGAAATTTTGTGCGTATTTGCCGTATAGGTAGCTACGCCTTTGTTTGTTTTTTGTTGTTGTTGTTTTTTTTTTAATTTATTTTTATTTTCCTTTGACAAATCCAATCTATAATACAACATTTTATATAAATACAATTTTCAAAATTTCTAACTTTGATATAACAACATTGTCATATCCTTTTCATCAAGGCATATACACTGTCTTAAATGCATGTATATTGTCCTGTACAACAAATTTATGTTTTAATCGAAATAGTGCTGAAGAGACCCCCCTATTTGGCATAGTACATTATTTTACGTTTACCGACTTAAAAAGCAGGAAAACAAAAGACTATACAAATGCATCTAACTACATCTAATTATGGTGTGCTACTGTAGTTAGAATAGCGCTTAGCGCTTCGTTGAGCATTGACAATTTTATACATGTTTTAACAAGTGTGGTATTTCACGAAGGTCCACGTTAACAACAATTGTTTTTTAAACGCGGTACATTCTTGATTATTGCAATTAAAGGTAAGACTATTTCAATTAATAATGACTGTTTGTTGTGTTCGATTATCTGTAGTCTTTGAAAACGCCGTTTGTTTTGTCTTTTCTCTATGCTCTACGTATGCCGAACAAAGCAAGGAACGAAATTAAAGCATTCAAATCTTTCTTTTTTTCAGGAACACTTCATTCAAAGATCAAAATTTAACCAAGGCAAAATCTTGCCCGGTATTTGCTACGAATATAAATTCATTACCAAACAGTTTTAAGTGTATTTTCTAAAGATCCAATTGATCCCTTTTTAAGCGTACATGTATTTAAGGATTTATTTTATTTTATTTTTTCATTAAATTTATTTGGGTTTTTTGGGGTTTTTTTTTTTTTTTTTTTTTTTTTTTTTTTGGGTTTTTTTTTTTGTTTATTTGTTTTTTTGTTCAGTATGAATAGTTCTATTTGTGGTTAGCTTTGGGCTTGGTTATGTGGGAAAGAGCTATTTATATTGCTTTCTGCTCGTGTTCGGCTCACCTTTTAGTATTGTGAATGGAATGTGGAATTCGATTGTATCTGTTTCTGATACTGCATGTTTTACTCTTTGAATCAAAAATACAGTGACAAACCTTTTTGCACCTTACAAAAGTCCGACGCTCCTTCAACTTTATTTTCCTCTATTTTAGCTCTGAATAAGAGTTTAATGATGTTATTAAGATCAAATGTCTTCCATTAAACTGCAACATTCTGTTAGAATTGCTGTTTATTTCTAAAGATGGATTAGATTGATTATAATTTCATTTTTATGTAGTAGAAGGCGTTAACTCTCATCTATTGCAATCTGGTTTCTTACCAGTTGCATCAACAAAGTTAACTTTCAGTGGCCTTTCGGTACCCAAGAAGGAATGACAACGTGCATAAACCAGCTACGCTTGTTCAAAAAATTAATATGAACTGCATCAGGTCAAACAAATCTTAATCTGAGTGAGTACAGTATTTACCAGTTACACTGTACTGCCCCTTTTAAAAGTGGTAAAATCTTTAGAAAAAAAAAAATCCTACGTAATAGGGATAAGCTCTTACAGTAATTAAATCGGTCCAAGAGAACCATTTGTTTTTCTTATTAAAAAAAACACCCATTTTGGAAGGGTTGCGAAGTCCAGGGTGGCACAGTAGTCCCTGAAGCTGCCCCCCCCCCCCCCGCCCTTAGTAAATATCGCGGCAACCATGGAAGTGCACGAATATACCCTTAGGCATTCGGATCTTATAATCTTATGAACTGAACAGAATGCACTGTAGAGGTAACATGCTTCATTGGTTTCTTAATGGCCATTCTGCCTATGCCTATAGTCAGTTTTTATTTTTATTTTCTTTTTCAACAGTATTTTATCTGTTCAGTGCAGATAATTGCTACTCTTACACGATTTTTTTCTGCACTAAGTTTCGCAGTTGGTCTTTAGGAACATTAAGGACTGGCTTACACAAAGACAGTCAGAACACTCACTTTTTACGAAGGGCTTCGCCAGCGCCACCTACTTCTGTGTTGCGTACTCCAGCCGGTACAAGTACTGCCTGTCTTCAGAAACAGCTCGCATAGCATGGACTAGAAGGATTTTTCTGCACTGCAAAATAACTAGTGCTTTTCCATGGGCATTCTTCTGTGTGTCCAACCCTGACATTTTACCTTTTGTGTGTTTTCAATGGGTTTGACTCCAAATTTAACTTTTGTGTCTCTTTTCAATGAAAAGAGACACAAAAGTCAAAATAACAGAGTGTAAAGTCTTAAAAGAAACGAAATGCTCATTTCTAAACAAATAATTTCCCTAGAAGAGTAGACCTTTTTAATAGCGTATCGTCACCCATGGAAGCAAATAGGAAATCGGAAAAGTCGATCCTATTTGTAAGAATAGGGAGAAATTTGGAAGTGTCTCCAAACACCTTACAGTTCCAACTAGTAGTGTTTCAATAGTAGTATTTCCTATATGTATGCGGCTAATCTGTTGCAATTCCTCTATCTAAATGTCAGCGTAGAGTAGTGCATTAACAGAAAGCAAAATTCTTTTTGCTATCTGTTATTACTGCAGGTTATCTAAAGCTTCAAAGTTTCAGCCGCCTACCAATATATAACAAATATCTTATGACGAAAGATCATCAAAGAGAAATTTAAAACCCGCTTTTATCTTTGTCACTTCTTTTGTATCTACCTTTAATTGCATGCAAAATTATATTTGACGACAGAGAGACCTATCAAATCAAAGGATTACACAGAAGTATCCTGACTAATGCCTTTTGAAAAAACATCAGAAAAGCAATGAGAAATCAAATTTGATATAAAAAAATAATAAAAAAGTAAATAGGAAAATTCTCAGATACTGGCACAGTTCAATCCCAGATTTCACCCAAGACACCAAATAGGAAAAACAGCACCCAATTACACACTACCAAAGACAACAGGTAAACAGCCATTTCCAATGTAAATTGTCGACGGGCTGGCCTCAGCAGCACAAACGATATATCAATAACAACCACAGCAACAAACATTACATACATGTGACAGACCAAGGACAAAAACAGAAGTGCCGCTTTGGGAGGGCCAGTGGTGAAATTACTGCGTTTGGGTACGATTTGCATTGAACTTGCATTACTTTTTAAATAAGATTAACACCTGTTCTCAGAATAGACAATCAAGTCCTGATATTCGATGTCTTATAGTCAAAACTACTATTAAAATATTTTCACATAAATTAAACATACTTCCATTCCAGCCTCTAGATGTGTTTTTCATTTTCAGTTGTAAATTAAAGCATCACATGAACAACTTTTTTCCATTATCGATGCTTGAAGAGGCTAAAAATAGCATAAAACACATGTCGTTCTGAATGGTACAAACAACTACCACACCTTTTCCGCAAAAAATATGTAAAATGTAATAAATGGAAGCTTCTAAACTGAATAGAATATGTTTATGTGCAAACCTGAAATGCCGTTTTATAAATCACAGTTCCCTGGGAAAAGCATTTTTTTCATCTGCAGTGTCTGTAAAATGTATGTAAGCTACGTTACCAGCATGATACTGAATAGTTAGCAAGCAATAAACAAGTGTTCCGCTTCCAGATAAATCTTTAAAATAATCATTTATGGCTGTCAAATTTGATAACCACTATATGGAAGCATTGACCGCTTATAATATGAAGATTTTTTTTCTCCGAAAACTACACGTTCAACAGAATGGATAAGGATGTAAGCTACGTTGCCTCAATTGTGAATAATCTACAGAAGAATGGGGAAAATTGTTACATTCGTAATCGATATGCTTACAGGTGGAGTGCAAAACTATCAAAAACTTTCGACTTTCTATTTCGTGTATTGGAGTATGCATAATTATATTGTATGATGTAAGCTACGTTATGTAAGCTACGGTTTAAGTATTTTGCCTTTGTTCCATAACTGCTGTTGAAGTTTTGCCAAATAAGAAATACAGCAGTCAGTATTCTTATCTTTACAAATATTTTCTTTTTAAAACTTGCTACTTCCGGTTTGTACTTGCTACTTATGGTCTGCTAATTGTCGATTGTCTGATTCCCATTATTGTGACACTAGGCACCCCTTTTTTAGGTATTTAAAAAGAAACCTTTCAGAATTTGTATAAACATATTTCTTATATGATTATCTAAACGTGCTAACGTGCTAACTGCATAAAATATAAGACCAACTCGCAAGCTTTATGAAAACCAAGCCGGCACCAGCCTCTCTTATGCAGTGATATATATTCGATCACAGAGTAGCCTGTTGATTTTAAGTGTTTTGAATGGAGGAAATGGGTACACGTTCAGGTGAAATAAGTTGGCATCTTCATTTTAGCCTCTCAACCCTTAAAAGAGTTTGCTTCCACAGGAGCAAATAGTCTCATTTAAGGGAAAAACCACTAATAAGGTCCGACTCTTAAAGAAATTTGCTCCTCCGTGCCGGCCGCCGTGTCGCGTGACAGTATCTATCATTCTGTTTGTCTGTCTGTCCGTCCGTCTGTCCAACCATAATCTATCCATCCATCCATCCATCCATCCATCCTGACTTACGCTCTTATCGACATGCTACGCATCTACTATATCCCTTGACTCAATGGATGTATGAATATTGTCGGCATTCTAGGCATCTACTATATACCCCTTGAATCAAGGTTGTATGACTATATCATTGGGACAAGCCAAAATGCTGATTATGCTTTGGTGACTTTTACCCAATTTTGAAGCTCACATGAGCTCCAACGCTGTTAATATTGTCTTTGTCTGCGGAGACGTGATTCTTTGTACCCACGATACCTCTTGAACCGAGTTATGGTTTGCATAACTTGAATAGCTGCACCATCGACACAAACTTAACAGCGGTTTAAATTTTGGTGACCTTGATTGCGTCTTTAAGGTCATGTGTGTGCACTTATAAATATTAACTGATAGTATTCTCTGTAAGAATAGCCTACATACATAGCTCACCTGAGCCGAAGGCTCAGAGGTGAGCTTATAGGATGGGAGTCGAGCCGTCGTCCGTGCGTGGGTGCGTGTGTGGGTGGGTGGGGGCGTCAACACTTTCAAACATAAATTTCTCAGAGACCAGTGGGCCAATCGCAATCAAATTTTATCTGAAGCATCATTTGGGTGGGGGAAAGGCTGCATTAGGTTTTGGTGCCAATCAGCTTAGAACTCTGGTTTCCATGGCAACAGATAGCCCCCATAGGGTTATAATGGGGAAAATGGCGTCATCACGTTTTCTCGACTGTTTTTGATTAGATCCTTATCATACTTGCAGGTAATGATGACATACACAAGAGCTTGGATGAGTTCGAAATTTGGCCGGATTCCAGCACAGACTACGGAGTTAGCTGCCCTTGAGCGTTTGAAAAAAATCCCATAGGGTTATAATGGGGAAAATGGCATCATCACGTTTTCTCAACTGTTTTTGCTTAGATCCTTCTCATACTTGCAGGTAATGATGACATACATAAGAGCTTGGATGAGTTCGAAATTTGGCCGGATTGGAGCGCAGACTACGGAGTTAGCTGCCCTTGAGCGTTTGAAAAAAATCCCATAGTGTTATAATGGAGAAAACAATGTCATCACATAATTTGAGAAAAAGTTTGTCATCACTCTATTGCCTACATTTCTCAACGGATTTTGAAATAACTTCACACAAATGTAGGGCATGACAATATCTCGAGCAAGTTCGACTTTCAGGATGCTGCGCCCAAGGTCAAGGTCACTGTGGCTATTTTTGGAAAAATTTTGTCAGCGCTCTAGCACCTACATTTCTCAGCAGATTTTAAAATAATTTCACACAAATGTAGGGCATGACAATATCTCGAGCAAGTTCGACTTTCAGGATGCTGTGCCCAAGGTAAAGGTCACTGTGGCTATTTTTAGAAAAACTTTGTCAGCGCTCTAGCACCTACATTTCTCAGCAGATTCTAAAATAACTTCACAGAAATGTAGGGCATGACAATATCTCGAGCAAGTTTGACTTTCAGGATGCTGCGCCCAAGGTCAAGGTCACTGTGGCTATTTTTGGAAAAACTTTGTCAGCGCTCTAGCACCTACATTTCTGAGCAGATTTTAAAATAACTTCACAGAAATGTAGGGCATGACAATATCTCGAGCAAGTTTGACTTTCAGGGTGCTGCACCCAAGGTCAAGGACACTGTGGCTATTTTTAGAAAAACTTGGTCATCGCTCTAGCGCCTACATTTCTCAACGGATTTTAAATCAACTTCACATAAATGTAGGGCATGACAATATCTCAAACAAATTTGACTTCCAGGGTGCTGCGCCCAAGGTCAAGGTCACTGTGGCTATTTTTAGAAAAACTTTCAGCGCTCTAGCACCTACATTTCTCAATGGATTTTAAAATAAATTCACACAAATGTAGGGCATGACAATATCTCGAGCAAGTTCGACTTTCAGGGTGCTGTGCCTAAGGTCAAGGTCACTGTGGCTATTTTTAGAAAAACTTTGTCATCGCCCTAGCACCTTCATTTCTCCATGGATTTTGAAATAACTTGACACAAATGTAGGGTATGACAATATCTCAAGCAAGTTCGACTTTCAGGATGCTGTGCCCAAGGTCAAGGTCACTGTGGCTATTTTTAGAAAAACTTTGTCATCGCTCTAGCACCTACATTTCTCAACGGATTTTAAAATAAATTCACACAAATGTAAGGCATGACAATATCTCGAGTAAGTTTGACTTTCAGGGTGCTGTAATCAAGGCTTTTGATTAGATCCTTATCACACTTGCAGGTAATGATGACATACATAAGAGCTTGGATGAGTTCGAAATTTGGCCGGATTCGAGCACAGACTACGGAGTTAGTTGCCCTTGAGCGTTTGAAAAAAATTCCATAGTCTTATAATGGAGAAAACAACGTCATCACATTTTCATTTTTCATCAGATCCTCTTCATACTTGCAGGTAATGAGGATATGCATAAAAGCTTCGATTAGTTAGCATTTCGGCTAGATCCCACCACTGACTATGGAGTTCCTGCCCTGAGCATCCAAAAAATCAATGTCGCCACTTTTTCTTGGTTTCTACTGATCCGATCCTTTTCAAACTTGCAGGTAATGAGAAAATGCATAATATCTTAAACAAGTTCAAATTTTGGCCAGATCAGGCCAACCACTATGAAGTTAGCTGCCCATGACAGCTCTGTCTATTGTGCTCTTGATCGGATACTTTTTAAACTTGCATATATTAAATGAGGGCATACATAATGTTTTGGATGAGTTTAATTTTCAGTCTGATTGGACCACTGACTGTGGAGTTAGCTGCCCTTGAGGATCTTAAATATCCCTATAGGTTTACAATGTCTCTCAGGTGAGCAATTGTTGCCCTTTGGGCTACTTGTTAATGTTACCAACATTTAGATTTTCATATCTTTTATTTACTTGTTATACTCACTTATTATGTAAGCTACGTTACTCAATTTAAATTCATTGTAAAACTGTTACTTTTTTCCATTATCTTACTTCTTCCCTTGGTTTTTTACATGCATTTGAAATTGCAATCCGTTAATATGAAAATATGCACAAGAGCCTCTTTCTTTCTGTTCTGATAAAAAAAGAAGTCAGTGCGTTAAACGTGTTTGGGACAACTAATGCATGAGTACATGCACTTCGTAAGATTCTAATAGTTTGGGATTTGAAAGTTTCGTAGTATCCGCTGTTTTACTGTGCCCAACAATTTTATGTTCTAAAATGTTTCACAGACGGTTTTTTTAACAATATCTGATGTACATTATCACCATTTCACTAACGAAGGGGTAGAAACTTAAATTACTTCTTTATTTTACCCCATGGCCTTTGGAGAGAATGGAAGTTTATTAAAGAATGTTCCCCGAATGCAGATATTTTGACATATGGTTCTTAGTATATATTAAAATGTATGAAATAAAGAAAATTTGCATTTCCGAAAAAAAAATAATTTCACGTTTTCATAATTTTATTGCGCACCTACTCTGAGAACAGGTGTTAACCGAAGTTATGAGCTATGATCTTTGGAAAGGTGAGCGAATACAGTTGCAGGAAAAACTGTTCTGCTGTTTTCTTGTTTGCCATCCTGCCCAAGAGGGGTCGGCTCTTAAAGGGAAAACTTTGCTTCTCCATGGGCATTCTTTCCAATAAGAAAAGAACCCAATCCCTATCCCTCGTCAAAAAAACGTAGACAGTAAGTAAACAAAATTGTTTCCTTTCGTAAAAAGGTGGAATTATCAGATACACTCAAATAAACAAAGAGGAGCTTCAGCATAAGATCAGCTTGGAACGATCAGCAGATAAATAGCGAGGTATGTCATTCTAAAAGGTGACTAAACATGTCTGCGTTTATCGAAGACTAAACTCAGTCTGTGAATCTCGGGTCAATCCGGACAGTGGGTAAATTCAACAATTCCCGCAGGAAGTTCAGGATCCTACTGTTCTGAAATTTTCTTTTGAATAAAAATAAAAACAATAACCAGTCATTTCTTGTAATAAGTTATTAAGACTTGGGTATTGCAAATTGAAGTAGAAAAAAAGGGACCAAACAGATGGCAATTATCTGCACACAGACTTTGCTACAATCAAACTTTCAGAAATTACATTGTAGTATAAGTATGTTTGACACTGAGAAGTGCCCTCTCAAAATGTATCTATTTACTGTATTTAAGATACAAATCGATGGGACATCCTGGCAACCAATGTTGCAAGACATCGGATTTACGTAGTCTTGTTGTCTAATTTCAGGATTTAATCCTTTGTGTCAGCCTTCTTCAACTCAATATGGCGACTTACTGGTTGTTGTTGATAATAATCGAAATTGACGCATTAATTTAATTTGGCATGTTCAAGACATTTTGGCGACCGTAAATCAAAAGAAGACATTCATTGGAAATTTATAGATTTTAAAATGGCAGGCTTACAAACGCCGTTACGCTTGCCAAAAAAGTTAATTTATTTTTTACCTGTATCGAAATGTATGAAATATTGGGTAACGTAATTAATATCAGCGTGATTTTTTTTAATCCCGTAGGCTTTGTTTTGACAGGGATACTTATTAGTTATCATTTATAGTCCTAGCGCTAAATTAGTTTTGAAACATGTCAAGAGACAGTTGTCCATATGGAAAAGACGAGCAGAAACTTCAACAACGCACAGTCTGATCCAGTTACTGTCAACACCAGTATTCGGTACATACTAAGCAATTTGTATGATCAAATGTGAAAACTCTTAACGTCCAGTCTATGCAGCTACATGGACCGATCTGAGTATTGGTTGCTATAGGGTTGCACAGATCACAAGACTTTTTCCCAAATGTTTTATTAAACTTTGTGGTCCATGCGACAGTTCTTTTTAAGTACAGGGCGTATTGACATTTTGTTTTTGCTCTTAAATAAAATCAAAGTAGGTCATCATAAGACTGGATTGGTTCTTTAATATTAACTCGACAGAGAGAGTAATTTCTAAGGTAGCATTTAAGTCGAAATAATAAAACTGTAGGTGTGGAATTCTACAGACAAAAGCTGATGACTATGATATTGGGTTCCTGTGACAGAAAGATAGAGAATGACAGTGTCTTCTGGGTACTTTTGTCCATTTCTGTCCATCCCAGTGGAAGTGGGAAGGTGGTGTAGTACTCCTTTAAATGAAAGAGTTTGCTGGTTATGCTCTACGGACATTGGTGATGAATACCTTTACATAATGACATGTAATTTTTTCATAAATCAACGAAAGAAATTTATCAAGCCTTACTATTACCGAAATCCTAATACAATAAAATTCAACGAACTTATGAACCTAGGCAATACTGTACAAATAAAAAGACTATGTTCATTTATCGAGATCATCATGAAAGAAGTTTACCAGATTGATGTTATTAACTAGAACCTATATTTTGTCAGTTATAGATTTATAAAGCCCGGAATTACTATAGTGTTGCAGTCTAACCTCATTTAAGAATAATGCATGACCATTCTCCAGGCACGCAGAGTCGACTCGGCATTTGGCCAACGTCGATTTAGCGTCATGACGTAGAATCGACGTTGACCCAATGTCGATTCTATTCTGCGTGCTTAGTGAGCACGTTAGGAGGGGGTAGTCAATGAAGATCCTGACCAGACGGTGCCGTTTCCGCCGCCTGATCTGGGTCCTCGCTGCCTGCAAAATGAGTTTGGACAAAACCAGATTATGACGATTTGGGCTTATCATAACGATAAGCTTAAATTATGATACATTTGTCACCATTTGCGTTTTTGTGTCAACATTTGTCAATCTTTCATATTCTATATTACATATATAACTTCCTGGCGGGCGCGAGATGCTGACGCAGCGTCGTATGAACGTTGACTTTTCAACGTTGGTGCGACGTTCTGCCGGCGTGGGTATGTCTGCTGGGACGTTATATCTGTAAAGTTTAAGACTTGTGTCGAGGGCTCTGAATAGATGTATCGAAATAGAAATATAGAGAAAATTGAGTATCGTATGTAGTATACCAGTATATCGGCGGGTACATTCGCTGCCAGTTTCTTGGGAGAACGCTCCCACAAAGTTTAGAGTATTGCGAAATAATGATAGACAAGCCAATTTATGTTGTTAAACTTGTTTGTGTTTCATCGTTTCGCGAGCCGATTTACTGCAAAAATGCAAATGTGACTGCGCATGTCGTAGCGAATTTCCCCACAGTGTAAATTAATATGTTGAAAAATGGAAATGGTTCTGTTAGCATGTCATCCCTACCGGCAGTTAATGACTCAAAGATTATCGGTTATAAAAAGAAAAAAAAACTTTTACTTACCCCCTTTGCATATTTTTACTCCAATGTCACCACTGTATTTAGTCTATATGTATCTGCAGTGCTATGATCTTTGTGTTAAATGGAGCAAGACAAATATTTCACGAAGTTTGCATGCTCTAAACCTAAAGTTCGGCAATTTTCAATCATGAATGAAATGCCTAGACATAAACAAAGTATAGTAATTTCATAGTACTCTTAATACAAACTACGAATTGTTGCCCTCTAAGTTCATCCCCTCCCCCACCCCCACCCCACCTTTTTTCTCGATGTTTTTGAGTCATTAGCGCCGCCATAGATATTTAAGATAGTAATAAGTAGTGACTGAACTCATGTTGTTATATTTATGTATAACCTGAGATTGAATAAACTTGAAAACTTGAAACTTGAAAACTTGTATATACTTCTTTCCCTTTTTATTTTGAGGGCGGGATGTGGGATCTTCATCTGATTGTATGATCAGATTCAGATCCCATAATCCGCCTTCAAAACAAAACGAAAAAAAGCATATACATGTACATTAATTTTCAAATGTTCAAGAAAGACACGTGCAGTAAACCGAATAAACAGCTCTTTCCCAAACAGACGGTCAATCAGCTATACCCATTGTTCCATCGAAAGACTAGAATTTTATCTAAATAGTATGCAGATTTGAATGGATACAGAAAAACAGATGCAAAGGCAATGATTCATATGCAACTCGTATCAACATCCTGCCTAAAAATAGCAAATGGTAAAGGAAAACAGAAAAGACATCACACAAAGCAACCCAAGAAAAGTCAAGAGGTCAGCTTTCCCAGGCAGATATCCGCGTTGCTGTCCTAAATAATCCACAAAAAGTCTAAAACTAATAGACAGCCAAAAGAACAAACTGTGACAATTGCAGCAACTTAAATTAGCCAAATGAAATATCTCAATTGCAGGTTTCTCTCCTTGATGTTCCTGTTTTGGTCTAACAGGAAAAAGGATAGACAATCTTGAAACTGTTCCAACTAAACTATACCTTTTTAAGGTCTTTTCAGTATTCATATTGCATTTAATTCTCCGATGGAGAATCTAGGGAGCCACATTTATGTGTCCTTTGTGAATCTGCCGTCCAACAGTCTGCAATTTGAAATAATGTATTAATTTTGACATAAATGAAATCATTTGCGTCAATATTCTCCAATATGTCAAGGCACTTATTTGACGTTTGTTGGTAATAAGGAGAGCGCATCTCAAATTTAAATGTAAAAAGACAGATAGTGCTAAATTTTCAAGATGAAAGCCGGTACACTTTTTGGGGAAGTTAACTAGATATGCCTTCCTTCTCAATGGAAGTCAAATCAACATTGTCTAACTTACAAAGAAAAAAAACATTTGTAACTATTGTAATACCGATTCACTTTACGAGTAAAACTAGTAATGATATGATTAACAAAAAATCAAAGCTCAGATCAAACTAATCTGTCCAGGGAATTAAGCTGAAACTGTCATTAAATGCATCATTGTGCGAAAAATTTGCTGTGCACTTGATTGGGCTGACATATTTTATAGCCTAAACGCAGGTGGAAAATGGTCGAAAATGTCAAAAACTCAGATGAGCAGGGTGCAACTAGATGCGCAGGAAAGCATATAAATCTCAAGAATGTAGAAAATTTGAATAATAATGAATAGTAAAGAACTTCACTACTCACATATCATTAATAGAGGTTAAAAGATACAATTCTGAAAATTCATAAATACGGGGGCCAAATGTGGCCCAATAAAATACTAGGCCATTTTACATCTGCCATACAACATTACCTGTTAAACATGCTGGATAACGAAAAGCAAAATCTGATCGTTTCTATAACCGTATGACATCAGTGGCAGATACTTTTAAAACAAGTGTTTGTCATCATGAAAAATTCTTTACTGCTGACAAATGTCCTGAAAGTAGGTCAGTCATTTAATATTTTATTTCATGGAATGCTCTAAATAATTCAACTAATTTCCACACAGGACCAATTCTCGGTTCTCATTTATAGACACATACGAACATTGACCTGACCTAAACGTACTCCAATGATTGATCATGTGATTCTTTAAGAAGCGTCAAGTTGGTTACTTATTCCCTATTCCCTATTCCCGATTCTAATAACCTATAAAGATATCGATCGGTACTTTAACGTTGCGAATTAAATACTCTTGGAATATTAATCTTTTCTCTAGTCTGTAGTTGTCTGTCTGAGTACATCTCTACTCAGTCAGGTTGTTTGTCCGTCTGTCTGTTCGCATGTATTTGCTTTCGCATATCAAAAGGGTATATCTGTTCACTTCGAATTCTATCAAGCATCTCCCTAACAACTTCATGGAGATTATACTTTTGTTTTGTTGTGCCTGTCCATGCGTTCCTTCATTATTTTGTCCGTCCTTGCGTCTGCCTGTCCTGTAGATATCCTGTCCTTTTTGTCTTTGTCTGTACAGATATAGCAAAGCAGGTGTGTAAGTTAACTAAGACATTGGGAGGAACATATTGGTGAATTACTATAATACTATAACAGGCTGTCCTTGTTGTACATCGACGCGATCTTTTATCTGTCCGTATGTGTATGTCTGTTTGTCAGTCTGATTGTGTTTGCATATACATGCATGTATATACAAACAGCAGCAAAACGTATAGGATGTATTGTTGTTACCCATTTGGAAGGGTTTTCGTGGTCCTGAGAAGCAAAGAGGAAGTAACAGAAGTTCTCTCCCTTTGAAAAAATAGTGGCGAAAACATGGAACAGTTACCCGTGCACCTTATGGAAATACTGCTGTGTCCGTCTAGGTATGTGTCCGTGTAACCGTCCGTCCGGCTTTGTTTGCATTTATGCATATCCAGTTAGCAGTAGCTAGTAGATACAACCTTTTGCATGCAAAAAGACACATATATGGAACAAATGATATGAACATTTTAAAGGCCCATTGCTCTATCAGCGTGAAAAATTTAATCATGAGGCATCGCTGCAAGCTTCTCAGTATCGTTTCGTCAGTGTAAATGACCGTGATTAGTCAGCTTTAAACAAATAAAACATCTTTGAGTTTCACATAAAAAGGGTTTGAAAACTTATTTGGGTTATATTAGGTGGCAGCTAAAATGACATATTTTCGATTTCATTAAGTTGAATATAATGGTAAAAATACAACGTACAGGCGTGGGGTCCCAATCACTATCCCGCCTATGTTTATATAGCTTTGCTAGACGGGAAACCAGAACAGGAATTTTAATTTGTGGAGCGATTTGTTATTTTTCAAAAAACAATTTTCTATACTTTTTGCTTGTTATATGAATCAATATAAGCATATCAACCCACATTTTATTACCAAACGTGAAGGTTGAACCGCTTTTTACAATAATTTGAGTTTAGACGTTTTCACCAATAGAAGGACTATGGAGACTTAAAGGAATTTCGCTGAGCCAATTTTGAAAAAAAAAAAGGTTTTTTTTTTTCCATATGAAATGAAGTGAAACAATGTGGACGATTTCACCCCAACTTTATACTTGAGAGGGAATTTTGAATGATACAATCTTTAGCATGCAAAAAGACACGTATATGGAGCATATGATATGAACATTTTAAGGAATTTCACTGAGCCAATTTTGAAAAAAAATATGAAATTTTCTTCCGTATTAATTTAAGTCAAACAATGTTGACGATTTCACCCTTACTTTATAAGTGAGAGGGAGTTTTGAATGATATAATCTTTTGCAAGCAAAAAGACACATATATAGAGCATATGATATGAACATCTTAAGAAATTTCACTGAGCCAATTTTGAAAAAAAATATTAAACGTTTTCTTCCATATAAAATGAAGTGAAACAATGTTGACAATTTTCACCCTAAATTTATTGGTGAGATGGAATTTTGAATAATACAATCTTTTGCATGCATAAAGACACATATATGGAGCATATGATATGAACATTTTAAGGAATTTCACTGAGCCAAGTTTGAGAGAAAAATATGAAATTTTCTACCGTATTAATTTACGTCAAACATTGTTGACGATTTCACCGTAACTTTATAAGTGAGAGGGAGTTTTGATTGATACAATCTTTTGCAAGCATAAAGACACATATATGGAGCGTAGGATATGAACATTTTAAGGAATTTCACTGAGCCAATTTTGAAAAAAAAATATTAAAATTTTTCTTCTTTATGAAATGAAGTGAAAGAATGTTCATGATTTCATCCTAAATTTATAAGTGAGAGGGAGTTTGGAATGATACAATCTTTTGCATGCGTAAAGACGCATATACAGAGCATATGATATGAACATTTTAAGGAATTCCACTGAGCCAATTTTGAGAAAAAAAAATGAAATTTTCTTTCATATTAATTTAGGTCAAACCATGTCGACGATGTCACCGTAACTTTATAAGTGAGAGAGAGTTTTGAATGATACAATCTTTTGCAAGTATAAAGACATATATATGGAGCATACGATATGAACATTTTAAGGAATTTCACTGAGCCAATTTTGAAAAAAAAATATTAAAAGTTTTCTTCCATAGGAAATGAAATGAACGAATGTTGACGATTTTATCCTAAATTTATGAGTGAGAGGGAGTTTTGAATGATACAATCTTTCGCATGTATAAAGACACATATAAGGAGCATATGATATGAACATTTAGAGGAATTTCACTGAGCCAATTTTGAGAAAAAAAAATGTACTTTTCATCCATACTAATTTAAGTCAAACAATGCTGACGATTTCACCGTAACTTTATAAGTGAGAGGTAGTTTTGAATGATACAATCTTTTGCATGCGTAAAGACGCATATAAGGATCATATGATATGAACATTTTAAGAAATTTTTCACTGAGCCAATTTTGAGAAAAAAAATGAAATTTTCTTCCATATTAATTTAGGTCAAACAATGTCGAAGATTACACCGTACTTATATAAGTGAGAGAGAGTTTTGCAAGTATAAAGACATATATATGGAACATACGATATGAACATTTTAAGGAATTTCACTGAGCCAATTTTGAAAAAAAAAATATTAAAAGTTTTCTTCCATATGAAATGAAATCAACGAATGTTGACGATTACACCCTAAAATTATAAGTGAGAGGTAGTTTTGAATGATACAATTTTTTGCATGCATAAAGACATATATATGGAGCATACGATATGAACAATTTAAGGAAGTTCACTGAGCCAATTTTGAGAAAAAAAATATGTAATTTTCATCCATACTAATTTAAGTCAAACAATGTTGACGACTTCACCGTAACTTTATAAGTGAGAAGGAGTTTTGAATGATACAATCTTTTGCCAGCATAAAGACATATATATGGAGCATATGATATGAATTTTTTAAGGAATTTCACCGAGCCAATTTTGAGAAAAAAAAATATGAAATTTTCTTCAATATTAATTTACGTCAATTAATGTTGACGATTTCACCGTAACTTTATATATGAGAGGGAGTTTTGAATGATACAATCTTTTGCATGCATTAAGACGTATATATGGAGCATATGATATGAACATTTTAAGGAATTTCACTGAGCCAATTTTAAGAAAAAAAATATAAACTTTTCTTCCATATTAATTTACGTCAAACAATGTTGACGATGTCACCGTATTTTTATAAGTGAGAGGGAGTTTTGAATGATACAATCTTTTGCATGCATAAAGGCACATATATGGAGCATATAATGTGAACATCTTAAGGAATTTCACTGAGCCAATTTTGAAAAAAAATATTAAAAGTTTTCTTCCATAGGAAATGAAATGAACGAATGTTGACGATTTCATCCTAAATTTATAAGTGAGAGGGAGTTTTGAATGATACAATCTTTCGCATGTATAAAGACACATATAAGGAGCATATGATATGAACATTTTGAGGAATTTCACTCAGCCAATTTTGAGAAAAAAATGTGTAATTTTCATCCATACTAAATTAAGTCAAACAATGTTGACGATTTCACCGTAACTTTATAAGTGAGAAGGAGTTTTGAATGATACAATCTTTTGCAAGCATAAAGACATATATATGGAGCATACGATTTGATTTTTTTAAGGAATTTCACTGAGCCAATTTTGAGAAAAAAAATATGTAATTTTCATCCATACTAATTTATGTCAAACAATGTTGACGATTTCACCGTAACTTTATAAGTGAGAGGGAGTTTTGAATGATGCAATTTTTTGCAAGGATAAAGACATATATATGGAGCATATGATATGAATTTTTTAAGGAATTTCACTGCGCCAATGTTGAGAAAAAAATATGAAATTTTCTTCAATATTAATTTACGACAAACAATGTTGACGATTTCACCGTAACTTTATATATGAGAGGGAGTTTTGAATGATACAATCTTTTGCACGCATAAAGACATATATATGGAGCATACGATATGAACATTTTAAGGAATTTCACTGAGCCAATTTTGAGAAAAAAATATGAAATTTTCTTTCATATTAATTTACGTCAAACAATGTTGACGATGTCACCGTTACTTTATAAGTGAGAGGGAGTTTTGAATGATACAATCTTTTGCTAGCATAAAGACACATATATGGAGCATCTGATATGAACATTTTAAGGAATTTCACTGAGCCAATTTTGAAAAAAAAATATTAAAAGTTTTCTTCTTTATGAAATGAAATGAAAGAATGTTCATGATTTCATGCTAAATTTATAAGTGAGAGGTAGTTTTGAATGATACAATCTTTTGCATGCGTAAAGACTAATATACGGACCATATGATATGAACATTTTAAGGAATTTCACTGAGCCAATTTTGAGAAAAAAAATGAAATTTTCTTCCATATTAATTTAGGTCAAACAATGTCGAAGATTGCACCGTAACTATATAAGTGAGAGAGAGTTTTGAATGATACAATCTTTTGCAAGTATAAAGACATATATATGGAGCATATGATATGAACATTTTAAGGAATTTAAATGAGCCAATTTTGAAAAAAAAAATAAAAGTTTTTCTTCCATATGAAATGAAATCAACGAATGTTAACGATTTCATCCTAAATTTAAAAGTGAGAGGGAGTTTTGAATGATACAATCTTTTGCATGTATAAAGACACATATAAGGAGCATATGATATAAACATTTTGAGGAATTTCACTGAGCCAATTTTGAGAAAAAAGAATATGTAATTTTCATCCATACTAATTTAAGTCAAACAATGTTGACGATTTTACCGTAACTTTATAAGTGAGAAGGAGTTTTGAATGATACAATCTTTTGCAAGCATAAAGACATATATATGGAGCATATGATTTGTATTTTTTAAGGAATTTCACTGAGCCAATTTTGAGAAAAAATATGTAATTTTCATCCATACTAATTTAAGTCAAACAATGTTGACGATTTCACCGTAACTTTATAAGTGAGAAGGAGTTTTGAATAATACAATCTTTTGCCAGCATAAAGACATATATATGGAGCATATGATATGAACATTTTAAGGAATTTCACTGAGCCAATTTTGTGAAAAAAAAAATATGAAATTTTCTTCAATATTAATTTACGTCAAACAATGTTGACGATTTCACCGTAACTTTATATATGAGAGGGAGTTTTGATTGATACAATCTTTTGCATGCATTAAGACGTATATATGGAGCATACGATATGAACATTTTAAGGAATTTCACTGAGCCAATTTTGAGAAAAAAAAAAATATGAAATTTTCTTCCATATTAATTTACGTCAAACAATGTTGACGATGTCACCGTATTTTTATAAGTGAGAGGGGGTTTTGAATGATACAATCTTTTGCATGCAATAAGGCACATAGATGGAGCATATAATATGAACATCTTAAGGAATTTCACTGAGCCAATTTTGAAAAAAAAATATTAAAAGTTTTCTTCCATAGTAAATGAAATGAACGAATGTTGACGATTTCATCCTAAATTTATAAGTGAGAGGGAGTTTTGAATGATACAATCTTTCGCATGTATAAAGACACATACAAGGAGCATATGATATGAACATTTTGAGGAATTTCACTGAGCCAATTTTGAGAAAAAAAATATGAAATTTTCATCCATACTTATTGAAGTCAAACAATGTTGACGATTTAACCGTAACTTTATAAGTGAGAGGTAGTTTTGAATGATACAATCTTTTGCAAGCATAAAGACATATATATGGAGCATATGATATGAACATTTTAAGGAATTTCACTGAGCCAATTTTGAGGAAAAAAATAGGAAATTTTCTTCAATATTGATTTACGTCAAACAATGTTGACGATTTTACCGTAACTTTTTAAGTGAGAGGGAGTTTTGAATGATACAATCTTTTGCAAGTATAAAGACATATATATGGAGCATATGATATGAACATTTTAAGGAATTTCACTGAGCCAATTTTGAGAAAAAAATAGGAAATTTCTTTTCATATTAATTTACGTCAAACAATGTTGACGATTTCACCGTAACCTTATAAGTGAGAGGGAGTTTTGAATGATACAATCGTTTGCATGCATAAAGACACATATATTGAGCATATTATACGAACATTTTAAGGAATTTCACTGAGCCAATTTTGAAAAAAAAATATTAAAAGTTTTCTACCATAGGAAATGAAATGAACGAATGTTGACGAGTTCATGCTAAATTTATAAGTGAGAGGGAGTTTTGAATGATACAATCTTTTGCGTGCATAAAGACACATATATTGAACATATGATATGAACATTTTAAGGAATTTCTCTGAGCCAATTTTGAAAAAAAAAATTAAAATTTTCTTTTTCATATGAAATGAAGTGAAAGAATGTTGATGATTTCATCCTAAATTTATAAGTGAGAGGGAGTTTTGAATGATACAATCTTTTGCATGCATAAAGTCACATATATGGAGCATATTATATGAATATATAAGCCAAAATCACTGAGCCAATTTTGAAAAAAAAATATGAAACTTTTCTTCATTATGAAATGAAATATATAACATGTATAGTGCGTACATTATACATAGAACATTGGAAAAATCCACTGAGGCAATTTTGAAGATTTTTTTTTCAAACTTTATCTTCTTTATCAGTAAAAGTCAAATAAGTTGAAGATTTCAATTAAGGTATACTAGGGAGAGGAAATATTGAATTAAACAATCTTTTTCACGCTTAGAGACCTATATAGTGAAAACATTATTTGAATATTTCAACAAATTCCACTGAGCAAATTTTGAGAAAATATTTGAAAAGTTTTTCTTGTATATTAATGAAAGTAAAAAATATCGGAGACTTGACTATAAATATATCGGTTAGAGAGAGTTTTGACTAATAAAATGTTTTGCGTGCTTATAGTCGTGTATATTTCGTACATAATACGAAAAATTCGGAAAACTCCACTGGGCCTATTTTGAGAATATATTTGAAATGTTTATCTACTATATTCAAAAAGTCAAATAATAGTGAAGATTTCACTATAAGTATAGCGTTTAGAGAGAGACTTGAATTATACAATATTTGGTATCAATGGAGAAATGTATATTGAATTTATGCTGAGAATATTTGCAAAAAAAACTGAGCCAATTATGATACAGTTTTGGCAATCATTTACTCATCCATTAAAGGTCAAATTTTGTGAAGCTTTGACTCTATGAATAGCGGTGAGTGAGAATTTTGAATGATACTATATTTTCTTGTATATTAATAAAAGTCAAATTATGTTGAAGATTTGACTTTAACTATAGTAGTGAGAGGAAGCATCGAATGATACAATTTTTGCACGCTTAAAAACAGGTTTAGCGAGATTATTATTGAACATTTGAACAAATTTTACTGGATCAATTTAAAAAAGAAAAAGAAAAGTGTTTCTTGTATATTTATTTAAGTCAAAATGTTGAAAAATCGACTATAAAGATATCGTTGAGAGTTTTAAATGATACAGTCTTATGCTTCTTTATAAACATGTATATAAGGTATATAATCACAAAAAATGGAAAAAATCCACTGAGCCACTTTTGAAGAAAGTTATGCTAAATTTATCTTCTGTATTTGTGAAAGTAAAATAATCATGAAGATTTGAGTTTTTCTATACTAATGGAAGGAAATGTATCGAATTAAAGGATATTTTGCACGCTAACCTGTATAGTGAGAATATTATTTGAACATTTTAACAAATTCCACTGAGCAAATTTTGAGTAAATCTTTGAAACGTTTTTCTTGTATAAATATATTATTAAATTTTTAAAAGTCAAACATGTTGAAAGTTTACTACAAATATATCGATGAGAGGGAGGTTTGAATGATACAATCTTCTGCGTGTTTATAGACATAATAATTGCGGTTGTAATAAGAAAAAAAAACTGGAAAAAAACTCTGAACCTATTTTGAGAAAATGTTTGCAAAGTGTGCGGCCGTAAAACGTCTCCCCGTACATCATCATAGGGCAGATTATATTTTTCTGGTTCTTTGGGATCATTGAGTTCATTTTAGTTATTTTGAAAATAGAGATCCGCTGAAGCCGGTGCTACAGGGCGTGGCTGGTGTAGCACATTTCATTACTGGTCATGTATAGAGTCAATTAAACCGAGTCCGCTATTTTCTGTTTTTGATGATGTATTCCTTGCTTCCAAAGGATCGGATCTTACTTTTCAGAGCTTTTTTATCGTATATATTAGTAAAAACCAGGTGTTCCGCAGGGCTCTATCTTAGGACCCCTTCTGTTCCTTTTGTATATTAATGACATTGTTGAAGATACTCTACTATACGGCTCTTTGCTGATGATACAAGTCTTTATATAATTGTAGAAGATTCCTTGCAAGCAGCCGAACAACTTAATACTGATCTAGCCAAGATACATTTATGGGCAACTAAATGGCTCGTCTCATTTAACCCCTCTAAGTCAGAATCAATAATATTTTCTAGAAAACAGGCAAAACCTTATCATCCCCCTATTCATATGAATCAACAACAAATCAGCGAAGTAAATTCGCACAAACATTTAGGCCTTAATTTTTGGAATGATTGCACCTGGCATGAACACCTAGATTACATTAAAAATAAGGCATGGCTGCGGATTAATATTATGCGCAAACTTAAGTTTACACTACACAGAAAATCTCTTCAAACAATTTACATTTCATTTATTAGACCACTTCTTGAGTATGCCGATGTTGTCTGGGACAACTGTACCCAATATGAAGCAAATGAGTTAGAACAAATCCAAAATGAGGCAGCGCGCATTGTCACAGGAGCAACCAAACTAGTCTCTATCCACTCCCTTCTTTCGGAAACTGGTTGGGAATCTCTTGCATCCCGTAGAGAAAAGCACAAGTTAATTCTGTACTATAAAATGCAAAACGATCTTACGCCAGACTTTTTGTCTTCCCTCGTACCACCTACTGTTGGTAGTACAACAACATATAACTTGCGTAATGTCTCGAACCTACAGACTGTTCATGCAAGCTCACAGTTATATTATAAGTCTTTTCTACCGTCAGTTACGCGTAGCTGGAATGAACTGTCTGAAGATAAGAGAAATACAACTTCAGTAGCAGCTTTCAAAAATGAACTTCAATCTAATGTCAGATCCCCGCCATCCTTATTCTTTGATGGTAAAAGAACAGGACAGTTACATCATGCGCGACTGAGATTGAATTGCAGTTCATTAAGACAGCATCTTTTCTCAAAAAATATTGTAGACAGCCCTCTATGCGAATGTGGAGCTGTCGAGGATAGTAAACATTTTCTTCTAGACTGCCACCGATATAGGAATCAGCGAGTTGAACTTGTCAACACCATCTCATTGTTTTGTCCCCCAACACTTGATAGCCTTCTTCATGGTAGTTCCGAATTAACAGACTCTGATAATAAGAAAATATTCCTAGCGGTGCAAGACTTCATAATTAAATCCAAACGATTTTGAGTCAAATATCTGAAACATCATTTCTAATATATATTGGCATATGCTTTTAGTCAGTCAGAAAACCTGCCTGAGCTTGTTGAAAATAAGAGTGACCTTCTTACAGCTACATATTTATATAGGGCAACCTGAATAGAATACTTAAAACTCCTTACTGCATACAAAGCCAAAGAGATATGCTGAACTCCATTCCCCGTGGAGCTCTATTTGGACTCTTTGTAAAACCCTGGTAACATTTTATCTTCTTTTCTTTCTTTTTCATCTATCTTATCAAAAATTAAAATGTGTGTACACACATGTTGGAGCAGCAATACTTGTGATGCCCCGCATGTGCGTATGCACATATAAACAGAAGATACTAAGATAATATGATAAAATAGATAAAAATCTATTGACAAACACGATAGATAGTAGTATATTCTGTGTTATTGTATTATTGAGGCATACAGATTCAAATAAGTCTTTTGACTTCCTTCTGGATCCCTTTTGTGTAATATTTTTGTATTTATGTCATAATGTCCATTGAATGTTTGTTTGTTATACAAAAGAAATAAAGTTTAAACCAAAAACCAAATGGTACTGAATCTTTGACTTTAGCTAGACTAGTAAAAGGATCTAGAGAATTATACAATATTTTTGTTCGCTTAAAAACATGTATAGTTAGAAAATTATAGAAACATTTTAACAAATTCCACTGAGCAAATTTTGAGAAAATATTTGAAAAGATTTTCTTGTATATTAACTAAAGCCAGAAATGTTGCAGATTTGACTATAAATATATCGATGAGAGGGAGTTTGAATGATATAATATTTTGCATGTTTATAGACATATATATGGCGTGCATCATACCAAAATAATTTGGAAAAGTCCATTGACCCTATTTTGAGCAACTGTCTGAAAAGTTTATCTTCTTCATAAAAAAGTTCAGGTAAAAGTGAACATTTGACCAGGAGGAGAGCGGTTAGAGAGAAACTTCAATGATACAATCTTTTTCATTCTTAAGACATGTATATTGAGTTTACGATAAGAGAATTTGTAAAAACATTCGCTGAGCAAAGGGGGTGCCTATAAGACCCTTTTTCTGCCCAAGAGCAAAATGTTTTATTTTCAGCTGATGATTAGCCTATAGTGTCTGCTATACTGAATAAATAGTGGTTAAGCTCCGTAAGCACGACTTTTGGAATAATGGGGTTATTAAAGTGGATGGGGTAAATCAGCATGAACCAGGGAAGTCATACTATCAGCTATATTAATCCTTCAAATTTAATGACATTCATAAATACCTTCCTTTATTAGTTGAAGTAATGTCTTTGGTGATATCCTTTCTCAAATTCTACCTTTCAAAGTAAAATCTTATGTCTGCAGAATTTCTTTTAGAGACACTCTCAATTTTCATTTATTTTGGTACTTTGAATTCAATATATTCTACCATATTTCTAAAACAAATAGATGACTTCTTACCAAACTAACTTGGTTTCACCGTTGGGAGAGTGCAAACTATTGATTAAATTTTGGTGACCTTGACATTTGTTTCAAGGTCAGAGTAAGACTTATAATGTCAATTTTAAGTCAAGTTTTGACCATTGTCTACACATTAGCTTCTGAACTGGTATGAAATTATGACCAAAGTGGCCTAAATTAACCATTATGAGTAGTTAGAGCACTGGTTGTGATCAAGTGTAAGTTATCCGTATAGAAACGTATCTGACGGTAAAAGTCCGTAAAAAAACTCCGAACGAGACCCGCAACTAACCGTAATTGAAGGTAACAATCTGCGCCAAACCGTATCAGTCCACAACTTGGGGTTGGGCTGCGGAATGATAGGTTTATATACGGATTAGATATGGATAAAATACGGATTAGATACGGATTATATATGGATAAATGCGAATGAATGCCTTCAATTACCTTTTGTTACGGATCAATACGGTGTATTCGTCCGCGCTTGAATTTTGAAAATTTTCAAAATTTGGAATCGAATCCTGCGGGCCTTACGGATACGATACGGACAGTTACAGACTCTGCGGATGCGATACGGACTTTTACGAATAACACTTTTACGAGAAAACTTTTAATATTTTTTTTCAAAATTGGCTGAGTGAAACTCCTTAAAATGATCATATCATATGCTCCATATATATGTCTTTATACTTGCAAAAGATTGTATCATTCAAAACTCTCTCTCACTTATAAAGTTACGGTGAAATCGTCAACATTGTTTGACGTAAATCAATATTGAAGAAAATTTCCTATTTTTTTTTCTTCTCAAAATTGGCTCAGTGAAATTCCTTAAAATGTTCATATCATATACTCCATATATATGTCTTTATGCTTGCCAAAGATTGTATCATTCGAAACTCCCTCTCACTTATAAAGTTACGGTGAAATCGTCAACATTGTTTGACTTAAATTAGTACGGATGAATATTACATTTTTTTTTCTAAAAATTGGCTCAGTGAAATTCCTCAAAATGTTCATATCATATGCTCCTTATATGTGTCTTTATACATGCGAAAGATTGTATCATTCAAAACTCCCTCTCACGTATAAATTTAGGATGAAATCGTCAAAATGTTCATATCATATGCTCCTTGTATGTGTCTTTATACATGCGAAAGATTGTATCATTCAAAACTCCCTCTCACTTATAAATTTAGGATGAAATCGTCAACATTCGTTTATTTCATTTCCTATGGAAGAAAACTTTTAATATTTTTTTTTCAAATTGGCTCAGTGAAATTCCTTAAAATGTTCATATCATATGCTCATTATATGTGCATTTATGCATGCAAAAGATTGTATCATTCAAAACTACCTCTCACTTATAATTTTAGGTTGAAATCGTCAACATTCGTTCATTTCATTTCATATGGAAGAAAACATTTAATTTTTTTTTCAAAATTGGGTCAGTGAAATTCCTTAAAATGTTAATATCATATGCTCAATATATGTGTCGTTATGCATGCTAAAGATTGTATTATTCAAAACTACCTCTCACTTATAATTATAGGGTGAAATCGTCAACATTCGTTCATTTCATTTCATATGGAAGAAAACATTTAAAATATTTTCTCAAAATTGGCACAGTGAAATTCCTTAAAATGTTCATATCATATGCTCCATATATGTGTCTTTATGCATTCAAAAGATTGTATCATTCAAAACTCCCTTTCACTTATAAAGTTACGGTGAAATATTCAACATTGTTTGACTTAAATTAGTATGGATGAAAATTACATATTTTTTTCTCAAAATTGGCTCAGTGAAATTCCTCAAAATGTTCATATCATATGCTCCTTATATGTGTCTTTATACATGCGAAAGATTGTATCATTCAAAACTCCCTCTCACTTATAAATTTGGGATGAAATCGTCAACATTCGTTCATTTCATTTCCTATGAAGAAAACTTTTAATATTTTTTTTTCAAAATTGGCTCAGTGAAATTCCTTAAGATGTTCATATCATATGCTCAATATATGTGTCTTTATGCATGCAAAAGATTGTATCATTCAAAACTACCTCTCACTTATAATTTTAGGGTGAAATCGTCAACATTCGTTCATTTCATTTCATATAGAAGAAAACATTTAAATTTTTTTTCAAAATTGGCTCTGTGAAATACCTTAAAATCCATATCATATGCTCCATATATGTGTCTTTATGCATGTAAAAGATTGTATCATTCAAAACTCCCTTTCACTTATAAAGTTACGGTGAAATAGTCAACATTGTTTGACTAAAATAAGTATGGATGAAAATTACATATTTTTTCTCAAAATTGGCTCAGTGAAATTCCTTAAAAAATTCAAATCATATGCTCCATATATATGTCTTTATGCTTGCAAAAGATTGTATCATTCAAAACTCCTTCTCACTTATAAAGTTACGGTGAAATCGTCAACATTGTTCGACTTAAATTAGTATGGATGAAAATAACATATTTTTTTCTCAAAATTGGCTCAGTGAAACTCCTCAAAATGTCCATATCATATGCTCATTATATGTGTCTTTATACATGCGTAAGATTGTATCATTCAAAACTCCCTCTCACTTATAAATTTAGGATGAAATCGTCCACATTCGTTCATTTCATTTCCTATGGAAGAAAACTTTTAATATTTTTTTTTCAATATTGGCTCAGTGAAATTCCTTAAAATGTTCATATTATATGCTCCATATATATGTCTTTATGCATGCAAAAGATTGTATCATTCAAAACTCCCTCTCACTTATAAATTTACGGTGAAATCGTCAACATTGTTTGACGTTAATTAATATTGAAAAAAATTTCATATTTTTTTTCTCAAAATTGGCTCAGTGAAATTCCTTAAAAAAATCAAATCGTATGCTCCATATGTATGTCTTTATGCTTGCAAAAGATTGTATCATTCAAAACTCCTTCTCACTTATAAAGTAACGGTGAAATCGTCAACATTGTTTGACTTAATTTAGTATGGATGAAAATTACATATTTTTTTTCTCAAAATTGGCTGAGTGAAATTCCTCAAAATGTTCATATCATATGCTCCTTATATGTGTCTTTATACATGCGAAAGATTGTATCATTCAAAACTCCCTCTCACTTATAAATTAGGATGAAATCGTCAACATTCGTTCATTTCATTTCCTATGGAAGAAAACTTTTAATATTTTTTTTTCAAAATTGGCTCAGTGAAATTCCTTAAGATGTTCATATTATATGGTCCATATATGTGCATTTATGCATGCAAAAGATTGTATCATTCAAAACTCCCTCTCACTTATAAAAATGCGGTGACATCGTCAACATTGTTTGACGTAAATTAATATGGAAGAAAATTTCATATTTTTTTTTCTCAAAATTGGCTCAGTGAAATTCCTTAAATGTTCATATCGTATGCTCCATATATACGTCTTAATGCATGCAAAAGATTGTATCATTCAAAACTACCTCTCATATATAAAGTTACGGTGAAATCGTCAACATTGTTTGACGTAAATTAATTTTGAAGAAAATTTCATATTTTTTTTTTCACAAAATTGGCTCAGTGAAATTCCTTAAAATGTTCATATTATATGCTCCATATATATGTCTTTATGCATGCAAAAGATTGTATCATTCAAAACTCCCTCTCACTTATAAATTTACGGTGAAATCGTCAACATTGTTTGACGTAAATTAATATTGAAGAAAATTTCATATTTTGTTCTCAAAATTGGGTCAGTGAATTTCCTTAAAAAATTCATATCATATGCTCCATATATATGTCTTTATGCTGGCAAAAGATTGTATCATTCAAAACTCCTTCTCACTTATAAAGTTACGGTAAAATCGTCAACATTGTTTGACTTAAATTAGTATGGATGAAAATTACATATTTTTTTCTCAAAATTGGCTCAGTGAAATTCCTTAAAATGTTCATATCGTATGCTAAATATATATGTCTTTATGCATGCAAAAGATTGTATCATTCAAAACTATCTCTCACTTATAATTTAAGGGTGAAATCGTCAACATTCGTTGATTTCATTTCACATGGAAGAAAACATTTAATTTTTTTTTTCAAAATTGGCTCAGTGAAATTCCTTTAAATGTTCATATCGTATGCTCCATATATATGTCTTTATACTTGCAAAAGATTGTATCATTCAAAACTCTCTCTCAATTATAAAGTTACGGTGAAATCGTCGACATTGTTTGACCTAAATTAATATGGAAGAAAATTTCATTTTTTTTTCTCAAAATTGGCTCAGTGAAATTCCTTAAAATGTTCATATCATATGCTCCGTATATGCAACTTTATGCATGCAAAAGATTGTATCATTCAAAACTCCCTCTCACTTATAAATTTAGGACGAAATCATGAAAATTCTTTCACTTCATTTCATAAAGAAGAAAAAATTTCATATTTTTTTTTCTCAAAATTGGCTCAGTGAAATTCCTTAAAATATTCAAATCATATGCTCCATATATATGTCTTTATGCTTGCAAAAGATTGTATCATTCAAAACTCCTTCTCACTTATAAAGTTACGGTGAAATCGTCAACATTGTTTGACTTAAATTAGTATGGATGAAAATTACATATTTTTTCTCAAAATTGGCTCAGTGAAATTCCTTAAAATGTTCTTATCGTATGCTCCATATATATGTCTTTATGCATGCAAAAGATTGTATCATTCAAAACTACCTCTCACTTATAATTTTAGGATGAAATCGTCAACATTGTTTGACTTAAATTAGTATGGATGAAAATTACATATTTTTTTTCTCAAAATTGGCTCAGTGAAATTCCTCAAAATGTTCATATCATATGCTCGTTATATTTGCCTTTATACATGCGAAAGATTGTATCATTCGAAACTCCCTCTCACTTATAAATTTAGAATAAAAACGTCAACATTCGTTCATTTTATTTCTTATGGAAGAAAAACTGTTAATTTTTTTTTTTCAAAATTGGCTCTGTGAAATTCCTTAAAATGTTCATATCATATGCTCCATATATATGTCTTTATACTTGCAAAATATTGTATCATTCAAAACTCCCTCTTACCTATAAAGTTACGGTGACATCGTCAACATTGTTTGACGTAAGTTAATATGGAAGAAAATTTCATTTTTTTCTCAAAATTGGCTCAGTGAAATTCCTTAAAATGTTTATATCATATGCTCCGTATAAGCGTCTTTACGCATGCAAAAGATTGTATCATTCAAAACTCACTCGCACTTATAAATTTAGGATGAAATCATGACCATTTTTTCACTTCATTTCATAAAGAAGAAAAAGTTTAATATATTTTTTTCTAAAAATTGGCTCAGTGAAATTCCTTAAAATGTTCATATTATATGCTTCATATCTGTGTCTTCATGCATGCAAAAGATTGTATCATTCAAAACTCCCTCTCACTTATAAGGTTACGGTGAAATCGACAACATTGTTTGACGTAAATTAATATGGAAGAAAATTTCCTATTTATTTTTCTCAAAATTGGCTCAGTGAAATTCCTTAAAATGTTCATATCGTATGCTCCATATATACGTCTTTATGAATGCAAAAGATTGTATCATTCAAAACTACCTCTCACTTATAATTTTAGGGTGAAATCGTCATCATTCGTTCATTACATTTCATATGGAAGAAAAATTTTTTTTTTTTTTTCAAAATCGGCTCAGTGAAATTCCTTAAAATGTTCATATCATATGCTCCATATATGTGTCTTTATGCATGCAAAAGATTGTATCATTCAAAACTCCCTCTCACTTATAAAGTTACGGTGACATCGTCAACATTGTTTGACGTAATTTAATATGGAAGAAAATTTCATTTTTTTTTCTCAAAATTGGCTTAGTGAAATTCCTTAAAATGTTCATATCGTATGCTCCATATATATGTCTTTATGCATGTAAAAGATTGTATCATTCAAAACTCCCTCTCATATATAAAGTTACGGTAAAATCGTCAATCTTGATTGACGTAGATTTATATTGAAGAAAATTTCATACTGTTTTTCTCAAAATTGGCTCGGTAAAATTCCTTAAAAAATTCATATCATATGCTCCATACATATGTCTTTATGCTTGCAAAAGATTGTATCATTCAAAACTCCCTCTCACTTATAAAGTTACGGGGAAATCGTCAACATTGTTTGACGTAAATAAATATTGAAGAAAATTTCATATTTTTTTCTCAAAATTGGCTTCGTGGAATTCCTTAAAAAATTCATATCATGTGCTCCATATATATGTCTTTATGCTTGCAAAAGATTGTATCATTCAAAACTCCCTCTCACTTATAAACTTACGATGAAATCGTCAACATTGTTTGACTTAAATTAGTATGGATGAAATTTACATATTTTTTTTCTCAAAATTGGCTCAGTGAAATTCCACGAAATATTCATATCATATGCTCTTTATATGAGTCTTTATACATGTGAAAGATTGTATCCTTCAAAACTCCCTCTCACTTATAAATTTTGGATGAAATCGTCAACATTGTTTGACGTAAATAAATATTGAAGAAAATTTCATATTTTTTTTTCTCAAAATTGGCTTAGTGAAATTCCTTAAAAAATTCATATCATATGCTCCATATATATGTCTTTATGCTTGCAAAAGATTGTATCATTCAAAACTCCCTCTTACTTATAAAGTTACGGTGAAATCGTCAACATTGTTTGACTTAAATTAGCATGGATGAAAATTACATATTTTTTTTCTCAAAATTGGCTCAGTAAAATTCCTCCAAATGTTCATATCATATGCTCCTTATATGTGTCTTTATACATGCGAAAGATTGTATCATTCAAAACTCCCTCTCACTTATAAATTTTGGATGAAATTGTGAACATTCGTTCATTTCATTTCCTATGGAAGAAAACTATTAATATTTTTTTAAAAAAAATTGGCACAGTGAAATTCCTTAAAATGTTAATATAATATGCTAAATTATTGTGTCTTTATGCATGCAAAAAATTGTATCATTCAAAACTACCTCTCATTTATAAAGTTACGGTGACATCGTCAACATTGTTTGACGTAAATTAATATAAAAGAAAATTTCATATTTTTTTCCTCAAAATTGGCTCAGTGAAATTCCTTAATATTTTCATATCGTATGCTCCATATATATGTCTTTATGCATGCAAAAGATTGTATCATTCAAAACTCCCTCTCATATATAAAGTTACGGTGAAATCGTCAACATTGTTTGACGTAAATTAATATTGAAGAAAATTTCATATTTTTTTTTACTCAAAATTGGCTCAGTGAAATTCGTTAAAAAATTCATATCATATGCTCCATATATACGTCTTTATGCATGCAAAAGATTGTATCATTCAAAACTACCTCTCACTTATAAAGTTACGGTGAAATCGTCAATATTGTTTGACTTAAATTTGTATGGATGAAAAGTACATATTTTGTTTTCTCAAAATTGGCTCAGTGAAATTCCTCAAAATGTTCATATCATATGCTCCTTATATGATTCTTTATACGTGCGAAAGATTGTATCATTCAAAACTCCCTCTCACTTTTAAATTTAGAATATAAAAAGGTCAACACTCGTTCATTTCATTTCATACGGAAGAAAATCTTTTAATTTTTTTTTCAAAACTGGCTCAGTGAAATTCCTTAAAATATTCATATCATATGCTCCATATATAGGTCTTTATACTTGCAAAAGATTGTATCATTCAAAACTCTCTATCACTTATAAATTTCGGTGAAATCTTCGACATTGTTTGACCTAAATTAATATGGAAGAAAATTTCATTTTTTTTTTCTCAAAATTGGCTCAGTTAAATTCCTTAAAATGTTCATATCATATGCTCCGTATAAGCGTCTTTACGCATGCAAAAGATTGTATCATTCAAAACTCCCTCTCACTTCAAACTTTAGGATGAAATCATGAACATTCTTTCACTTCATTTCATAAAGAAGAAAAGGTTTAATATTTTTTTCTCAAAATTTGCTCAGTGAAATTCCTTAAAATGTTCATATCATATGCTCCATATACGTGTCTTTATGCATGCAAAAGATTGTATCATTCCAAACTCCCTCTCACTTATAAGGCTACGGTGAAATTGTCAACATTGTTTGACGTAATTTAATATGGAAGAAAATTTCATATTTTTTTTTTCAAAATTTGCTCAGTGAAATTCCTTAAAATTTTCATATCGTATGCTCCAGATATATGTCTTTATGCATGCAAAAGATTGTATCATTCAAAACTACCTCTCACTTATAATTTTAGGGTGAAATCGTCAACATTCGTTGATTTCAATTCCTATGGAAGAAAACATTTAATTTTTTTTTTCAAAATTGGCTCAGTGAAATTCTTAAAATGTTCATATCATATGCTCCATATACGTGTCTTTATGCATGCAAAAGATTGTATCATTCAAAACTCCCTCTCACTTATAAAGTTACGGTGACATCGTCAACATTATTTCAATTCATTTCATATGGAAGAAAACTTTTAATATTTTTTTTTTCAAAATTGGCTCAGTGAAATTACTTCAAATGTTCATATTATATCCTCCATATTGAGCCGCGACACGACAAAACCAACAATGTGGTCATGCGCATTGCGCAGACTCAGATCAGTCTAGGATTCCGCCAAGGTTGACCAGACCATTCGTTAAGTGCTCAAAGGGTAGCTAGGGGTCTAAGTTACCTTCATGCGGACAGCGAAGACTCTGATCAGACTGGGCGGATGCCCAGGCTGATCTGAGTCTGCGCTGAGCGCACAACCACATTGTTGGTTTTCTCGTGTCGCGGCTCATATGTGTCTTTGGCATACGAAAAATTGTATCTACTAGCTACTGCTAATTGGATCTGCATAAATACAAACAAAACCGGACGGACGGACGGTTACACAGATACATACCAAAACGGACACAGCAGTATTTCCATAAAGTGCATGGGTACTGTTCCATGTTTTTCGCCACCATTTTTTCAAAGGGAGACAACTTCCGTTACTTCCTGTTTGCTTCTCAGGACCACGAAAACCCTTCCAAAAGGGTAACAACGATACATCCTATACGTTTTGCTGCTGATTTTATATACTTGCATGTATATGCAAACAAAATCAGACGGACAAACAGACATACACATACGGACAGATAAAAGATCGCATCGATGTACAACAACGACAGCCTGTTATAGTATTATAGTAATTGCACCAATATGTTCCTCCAAATGCCTTAGTTAACTTACACACCTGCTTTGCTATAACTGTACAGACAAAAGACAAAAAGGACAGGATATCTCCAGGACAGGCAGACGCAAGGACGGACAAAATAATGAAGGAACGTATGGACAGGCACAACAAAACAAAAGTATTATCTCCATGAAGTTTTTGGGGCGATGCTTGATAGAATTCGAAGTGAACGGATATACCCTTTTCATATGCGAAAGCAAATACATGCGAACAGACAGACGGACAAACAACCTGACTGAGTAGAGATCTACTCACACAGACAACTACAGACTAGAGAAAAGATTAATATTCCAAGAGTATTTAATGTCGCAACGTAAAAGTACCAATATCTATATGGGTTATTAGAATCGGGAATAGGGAATAGGGAATAAGTAACCAACTTGACGCTTCTGATTCTTTAATCATATTTTGTAATCTTCCAATAATCCAATCATACATAATACAAATTATAACTATATTAGGAATGACTGATTTACCTTTGGTATTACTTGCTTAAAAGACTATCAATTTCTGTCAAGGGTGCGAGGTGCGGATTGAAAATTCCGTCCCTCAGGATCACTGTTCGGCATCACGAGGCTTGCTGACTAATGCCGAACAGTGATCCCGAGGGATGGGTTCTCATATCTGCACCTCACACCCATGGTAGATGCTTTTTCTTGGATGCCTGGCATAATGTTATCGCTTCAGAGAATTCTAGTATGTCTTGAAAGAATCCAACGCTATCAACGACTGACGTTCGGCTCTTTACGGCAAGGCCTGAAGCGGCATGTGCAACCTTTATTTTCCATCTTCCCGGCGTCATCATTTCAAAAGCAAACGTCATTTAACAGAAAATATAATGTTACGGAATGTTTTATGACGTAACTAAAAGACACAGGTATGTAATGTAACGGCTATGTAAAGCCGTTACGACACTACTTATGACAAAGTTTAGATTGATGACTCGCGAATTTACGTCCTTTTCAACAGTACTTTAGTCATATCAGGACGATAAAGGCTGATAATGAAATGCTGTGTGCACTGGAACCCTGTTCATGGTTCAAAAGATTTCTGCCTCCAGTGGGAATTGAATCCGGGACAGCTAGATCACCAGGTCAGCGCATAATGAGTACCAGGGCACCTGATATGATAAAGATAATTTATCGCATGGCAAAGCTGCTAGTCATTGCATTATCTTTCTACAAATATTGAATCTTTGCACTGTGAGATTCAAATCTGTTTTCAGTTCAAATGGATTTGCGTGACAGATTACTGTAATGTTTCTTCTGTAAAATCAGCAAAAAGCGATATTTATGTAAATCATTATTACTGAAAACTGCGTCCTCGATATCGTTGGCTTGTTGCACGCAACATGGTTTTGTTATCCTTTATTTGATGAATTTTTCTTTGAAACCAAATTGAAATATTAGGACCAGTGCAGGAGAACTGAAAATGAATTTCTACCTTTAGAAACAATTCCTGTATCGTCGAAAAAAAAAACAAGATTTTTTTTCCAGCCGGATGTAAAATAGACCATCAAAGTAATTTGACTCTGTGTCGCCGTGAAAAAAAACAAAAATGACAAAAATCCTTTGCATGCTACATAATTACCGAATCGTCTAAACATAAATTAAATTTTGGCATGCTACATGTGTTAATAAAGGAGTATTTACACGGCGAAAATTGTTGCTTGAAACGTGTCATGCAACAAGTGTCGCCGTGTAAATACTCATTTATTACCGCTAAATGCTTTATGGAATCAGTAGAGTAGGGGTTAGATTTTAAGAGGAGTAGCCAGAGGGAGGTTCGGAGCTCAGGTCGTCAAATAGATTCAAACATGTTTCATCATGCATTAACGTTGCTAGACCCCGAGGGAGGTGTTGCAAATCGAACCGGTACCCCGCGTCCCATCTGAGACTGGCGGTAATGTAACCATATCTGACTTAGGGATTACTTTAGAAGGGGCCTTTGAGCTAATGAGCACATTGTTTTGAATCCCGCGGAATGCGACAGTAAGTGTGGCTCGGAGAGGGATGCCCGTTGCTAGCCGAGACCTGCCCATCATCTCTTTTCTTTCAAACTTTTGGGGTTTAGCGACAATGAAGAACTTAGATACAGAAACGAGCGTCTCTCGCACTAAATTTGGTATGGATACGTTCATTTCATACAGACATAGGATCTGAGTGCTGGATAAAAATCGAACTTTTAAGACCTAAGATAAAGCTGATTTTCTTACTTGGTTCCAGATTATTTGTTTGAAACACAAGCCTATTTACAGTCATTTGTACTTGATCGGGACGTGATTTGTCCATCTTGATAGTTGCTTCCTTTGAACGTGTCACCTAAAAGCAATTTATTTAATTTATTTGTGTGCGATACCTTTTTTCTGGGTACATTTAACTACCCCACCCAAACGTCATCTGCAGAAAGTGTGCATTTTATAACTTTCCAGATATATGGATTTGTTCTTTATCATAGCAAAAGGACTTTCTATGCTATCAGAGCGGCTTATGGTTTCTTTTGTAGCTTAGTAGGAGTTTCTGAAAAGCCGCTTTCTTCTGCCGTGGCAACCGGCTGCAAATCACTGGTTTCCGTCAGAATAAAAGATGTAACTAAAGACAGAAAAAAGTCTTCGTGTGGACCTATGTCTGAATGAGTTAAATAAGCCCAAATGATGTACTGCTTCAAAAGAATTCCTAATTTGACGATCTTTAAATTGCATATCCACTTCCTTGGAAATGACAATATTGTTCGAACTTATTAGATTCCATTCAGAGTCAACTGTAACAGGTTCATTAAAATGCAAAATAAATGAAGATATTATAGGATTGATCCTCATTAATGTCAAAATGGTTTGACTGCGAACAAAACCTCCACCAAAAGTGCATCATTAAACTTGAATTGCTCATATGAGCCGTGACATGACAAAACCAACAATGTAGTTGTGCGCCCAGCGCAGACTCAGATAAGCCCGGGTATCCACCCAGTCTGATCAGAGTCTTCGTTGTCCGCATGGAAGTAGCTTAGACCCTTAACTACCCTTTGAGCTCTTAACGAAGACTCTAATCAAACTGGACAGATACCCAGGCTTATCTGAGTCTGCGCTGGGCGAACAACCACATTGTTGGTTTTGTCGTGTCGCGTCTCATATGTGTTAGTTTCTGATCTGTGACGTGTCCAATCACTGCTTATTTGAGCCCTTATGTCAAACAGGAAATACTTCCGTCGATTAAATATCACCGTAATTGGTAGCGGCTGTAGTATAGTGGATAACACTCAGGACTACCAACCCAGGGATCGCAAGATCGATCCCCCGCTTCTCTGGTCTTTCGGATGAGACTTTAAACCGAGGTCCCGTCTCCATATGACCTCGTTGTTGGTGGGACGTTAAACCCGAGCTCACTCACTCACTCACCGTTATTTCACCGAGGAATTGTCAAAATAGTATTAGAATTATATTTTGGTTCATAGGACACCAGTAAGGTGGCTGCTGGACAGCTGATCGCTTAACAAAAGTGGGCACATATTCTGGTATGTCTGTAGCTACGTTGTCTTTTCTCCCGTTTCGAAAAGTACATTTAAATGCTAAATAAGGAGAATGAATCAAGAATGTTTCTCTAATTCCAGAATGTTTCGGTCAATCTTTTATCAATAGATTGACCAAAACACCCTAGAATTGGAGAAACATTCTTTTTATATAGTTTCATAATGTGCTATGTAAAACATGGTAGAAACCCAACATTAATGGATTTGATATAAGAACTTCATCAAGTTATGCAATAAACCGCGTTTGCTTCATAATGAAGATAATATAATGTTACCATGTTTATCTCATATAAAATGGAAGATTTAATTTTCAAGGAAATTGCTATTTGAATCGCTAAAGCTAATTAAACAGACGTTGAAAAAATGGAAGGTTAATGTCCTGTACACAGATTAGAAATGTATAAAAGAAGTAAACACAATCAGTAAACAAATAACATATCCCATTAACGCCTTGTTTATGATATGCATTCTTTAACCCTTATTTACTGCAGTGATAACCCATCGGGCACGCATTGTTAAATCAACTTTGAATCAGCGTTGGTCCAACGTCACGACTTTGTATCAATGTCGATTCAATTCAGAAATTAAATTTGATTTTTAAGCGTTCATCATTTGATGCAGCCAACGGGCGGAGCTAAAATTCCGTGAAGCGCGAAGCGCTTCTTGTAGAATATTTTCGCAGACCACTGGCTTAAATTATGCATATGATGAATATGAAATCATATTTTTATTCTTATATTAACAGTTTGTTTTTAGACCCTTCCTGTGCTGCTTTTTATGGTATTTTAGTAGTATATGCAAAATATGAGTCGAAGAAAAAATAACAGTAGCGACGTATTCGGCCATTACGTTAAAGAGTCGTTGCCATTACGTGGCTTTAGCTTGCATTCCACCATTAATTTTCCATAGACGACAATGTTAACATCTGGTCATTTATTACAAAACTGTACATACAAAGTTTTCCAAACCCGTCTTGCTTTAAAGTGTCATCCTAGCCTATCAATTTAAGACGAAAACATCCACTGACTTCCCAACTCAGTAAGCCGCTAAGCTGGATTTAAGTATTGCAACCACCAATTCGTACCCCCAAAAATAGCATATTTTTACCAGGGGGTAAGTTACCAAAACCAACCCCATCTCCTTCTGGTAAAATATTTCTCTATTAAACATGCCTTTTTGTAACTATCATTTGTTGGGATTTTTATACTGCAAGAAGTCTAATATGCATGACTGACAGATGACGTCATCTCTCTTACAATGTAAACCTAATGCTCTCCCTGAAAAGGGCGGGGCTATCCTCATGAATATTTAGTGGACTGTACCCTAAATCAAACTTTTTTTTTCTTCAATATGCCATAAACTGAACAGTTTGAATGTTAGTTTGATACAGTTTCATTGTGATCTCCAAGTTTCAAATCAATCTGTTTGTGGTTGAATCTGTTATACACTATGCTGTGTTCCCACTATCACGATTCGCAGAACGATTGAAATCGTGGTCCTAGTCGTAGACTAATCGTGGTGATCCCATCATATCTTATCAGATCGTAACAGTTCTTGAGGTCAGTCGTGGCAATCGTGATGATCGTAGAAAACTTTTTGACGGTTAAAAAATTTTCCACGATCAACACGATTAATTTTCAGTCGTGAAAATCGCATTAGATCGTATTTGATCGTACCAAAACGCGACAGATCCCATCTAATCGTGCTTCTAAATCGGGTTGATCGGGATCAGTCTTGGACAAGACAAACGTCACGCTCTGCTGAGATTTGCTGCGATCTCATACGATCTGTTACGCTCTGTTAATTTATTGGCAATTTTCTACATATACTCCTTAAATTTGATTAAAATCTTGGTATTTGGAGGCTATTTAAGACACAAAGGCAGTAAAACTGGTTTGATAGTCCAAATCTGCATACCAAAGGGTGCAAAAAAACAAGGTTGATATGAATTTAAAGTAAATGTTTGGTTAAAATTATATTTTTCCTTAAAAAATACCTTTTTACATGCAAAAGTCTCCGAAGAGCGAAGCTTTCTGTATTTTGCAGAATCGCATACATATAATGCTTTTATGGGCTTTTAAATGTTTCCAAGTGTTCCAGATGCTTTTTCTTTAACCGCATAATGTTAAATTTTACTAATGTGAAATAATTTACAATCGAAACTTATAGTACGAAAATATAGTAGCATTCCCTCACCCCCACCACCTGGATTCTGCCTGGGAAAAAAAGTTGTTTTCTTTTCTGCTGATGATCCTGGGCCAAGAGCATCTAATCATCAATTACAACAACTATCTCACTATGGGTCAGCACAAACAAGAATGCACTTTAAATCGCCAAAGGGACACAATTCTCCAGAAGTGCAGCTAAAGTGAAACCGAAAGTAAGAAATATAGTCACGGTCAATCTTGACTTACTGCGATTTAGGTTGCATACCACCATTAATTTTCCATTGACGACAATGTTAACATCTGGTCATTTTATTACAAAACTGTACATACAAAGTTTTAAAAACCCGTCTTGCTTTAAAGTGTCACCCAAGCCTATCAATTTCAGACGAAAACATCCACTGACTTCCCAACTCAGTAAGCCGCTAAGCTGGATTAAGTATTGCAACCACCAATTCGTACCCCCAAAAATAGCATATTTTTTACCAGGGGGTAAGTTACCAAAATCAACCCCATCTCCTTCTGGTAAAATATTTCTCAATTAAACATGCCTTTTTGTAACTATTATTTGTTGGGTTTTTTAATACTGCAAGAAGTCTAACATGCATGACTGACAGATGACGTCATCTCTCTTACAATGTAAACCTAATGCTCTCCCCGAAAACGGCGGGGCTATCCTCATGAATATTTAGTGGAATGTACCCGTCAGTTAAATGTTACTTGGACCAATCAAGACGTTTGTTTTCCTTAGACGTCGCTTGACGACAAAGTTACATGAACAACTGTCGTTCATTGGTGTATGAAGCCAGTTGTTTCTGGATAAACGTTGTGTGTCTGCAGGGAAGTATCATGTCATAAGAAGTACCGCCTTGTGATTGCCAGTAATGAAATTACTGGGGCCTTTAACCGGTTTTCATATACCTTTATTTCTTGAAACTGTCGTTGCGGTTGCGACCGGCCCTCGACCTTGGCTCTGCTTTGGTTTTTCGGCCACTAAGTCGTTCGGTTTGCATGGAAGATTCCTAGCTAATAGGTGTAATATCTCAAAAATATAGAAATAAAAATGGACCCCCGGTAGCTCAGTGGGTTAGGCTTATGCGACGGCTGATTATCGCAATGGCCGAACACATCGTAACGTTACCATTTTTCCTTCGACGCCTATTTTGCATCATCTACATAAATTACCACGAAAACAGCACAGAGGTCTAAAAATAAAGTGTAAATATAGGAATAAAAATTTGATTTTTCAGCATGCATCGTGTGAAGAAGCCAGTAGGCGTTGCTAAAATTCGACAAGAATTCTACGGAATTTTAGCTCCGCCCACTGGCTTCATCACACGATGAACGCAGAAAAATCAAACTTCAATTCTTAAATGACGTCGACGTTTGCTCGAAAAAGTCGGTTTCTGCTTCATTCTACGAGTGAAAGTATACTGCATATGGTTTCAAAGGCTGTCAATGAATATGAAGTTCGAAACTGAAAATTGCAAAAATTCCAGGAACCATAGCAACAAGAATTTCGACATCTAGCGAAACCTAATCAATAAATGATAAACGAGTATCGTTTAATTATTTCAAATTCAAAGTTTTTGAAATGAGTGTAAATTTGAATTTCATTTCCTGAGAATGCGTATCAATATATAAATACATAATATATGATACTGTACGTTAAAGACTATCCTTCGAGCTTCCTGCGGAACATCATTTTATCCTGTAAATAAGATTTTGTTGTTGGAAAACGCGTTATATTTTGCACTTTAAGACGATATAAATGAAACCAATGCATCTACAGCCGTGACTTTAATTATACAAATGTGCAATTAATGTTCACACAATCCAAATACGGCGCAGTTGAATCATAATTGAGCCGCGACACGAGAAATCCAAAAAAGTGATTGTGAGCCCAGCGCAGACTCAGATCAGCCTGGGCATCCGCCCAGTCTTATCGGAATCTCGCTAAGCACTTAAAGGGTGGCTAAGGGCCTAAGCTACGTCCTTGCGGACAGCAAAGACTGGTCGGACTGAGCGGATGCCCAGGTTGTTCTGAGTTTTCGCTTGGCGCACATGCTACTTCGCGGCTCAATTATGTCTACGTTTTGCAAACTCGGTTCATATTAGTCATTATTGTAAGAATATTTAAGAATATACCCACAATGACAAAGTACAACCCACCCTATACAGGGGCTAGCTGGGAGCGATTTCAAGATATGCACAATCATGTTTTATACGCCTTTGGGAGAGTGTAGCTGTTCAGACCCTATGCTATTTCAGATTCTCATGTCTTTTGGCAGTTGGTATATCTTGTAAATTTTATAAACTTTCAGCATGCAAATATGCAAGTGCGTTTCGAAATTTTGTCAAAATTTCAATACGCACCTACGTATTTGTTTGTCAAAATTTCAATACGCACCTGCGTATTTGCATATGGGCAGCTACGCCATTGCAAGACATCGATATAAAAAAGGCAGAAATGCAAAATGAACAATATCTTTGATAACAAACACAGCTTTTGCACGTTAACGTGTTTGTTAAAGGAATAAAACTACTGTTGTTTGTGACAGATGATGTTGTTGATTACACGGCCATGTTGGGAAAAGTTAATTAATTCTTTATATATATCAGATATTCTGTTAAGGCTTGGCAGTCTTTTTTTTACAATAAAAAAAGCCTCGAGTGCATAATACAAGCTGATGTATATCTGTACTTTTACGAGGCTTGCCTTGTTGAAAGAAAACATAACATGTAGGAAGTTTCGAGAACGACATTAAAGGAACGATGTTTCGTATTTTAGCTCACCTGAGCTAGCAGCTCCGGGGAGCTTATAGGATGGGAAGGCTCCGTCGTCGTCCGTTGTCCATCCGTCCGTCCACAATTCCAAATAACTTCTCCTCTGAAACCGTTGAGCCAATTGTAACCAAATCTCATATGTGGCCTCCAGAGGAAGGGGGAACGAAAAGTTGTTCAAACGGTCCTGGTCACATGACCAACATGGCCACCATGCCCATATATGGTAAAAACTTTCAAAAATCTTCGTCTCCAGAACCAATAGGCCGATGGCCTTGAAACTTGGTATGTAGCATCGGGTACGCGAGAACTACCATTGGCAAGATTGTTCAAATTATGACCTTGGGTTGACCTTGACCTTTTTTACGGTAATATCAAATTTGCTTCCTTGTGCTTTTATATGGCAAAATGCTAGAAATAAGATATCTTGGAAACTGTTGAAGATTTTGGGCTAGCAATTGGTATCTACAGTCATCTTAATGAGTACATGAAGATTTATGGGTACAAGAGGTCAATGTCATTTTTTGACCTTTTACCCAGAACTCTAATATTTTGACAATTTTAAACAATCTCCTCAAAAGCTACTGAGCCAGCTGAAATCAAATTTCATATAGAGCCTCCAGGGGTTGAGGGAACAATAATTTATTCATACGGTCCAGGTCACATGACCAACATGGCCCATATATGGTAAAAACCTATAAAATCTTCTCCCACATAACCAATTGACCGATGGCCTTGAAACTTGGTATGTAGCATTGGGTACTCAAGTACTATCAAGATTGTTCAAATTATGACCTTTTGTTGACCTTTGCCTTTTTTACGGCAAGGTCAAATATTGGTAAATGCCAGAACATAAGATTTTATGGGAAGTTTTGAAGATTTTGGCCTAAAAGTTGGTACAGACAGTCGTCTTTATGAGGTCATGAAAATTTATGAGTACAAGAAGTCAAAGTCATTCTTTCACCTTTTACCCAGATCTCTCATATTTGAAATTTTCAAACATTTCCTCAAAAGCCATAGGGCCAATTGAAAACACATTTCATATAGAGCCTCCAGGGGTTGATTGAACAAATATTTGTTCATCTGTCCCGGTCACATGACCAACACGGCCGCCATACCCATTTATGGGATAAACCTTGAATATTTTTCTTCTCCATAACCAATACACCAATGGCCTTTGAACTTGGTAAGTAGCATTGAGTACTAGAGTTCTACCAAGACTGTTCAATTGATGACCTTGGGTTTACCTTGACCTTTTTTGCGGCATGGTCAAATATGAGAAAATACTAGAACATAAGATTTCATGGAAAGCTTTGAAGATTTTTGGCATAAAAAATGGTATATATGGTTGTCCTAATGAGTACATAAAGCTTTGTGAGTACAAGAAGTCACGGTCATTCTTTTACTTTTGACCCAAGACTCATATTTTGACAATTTCAGACATAAGAAAAACCATTTTCCAATTGCTCAGGTGAACTATTCAGGGCCTCAGGGCCCTCTTGTTTATGTATGTGTTTGGGGACGGGGTCGGGATAGGGATGTGCGCAGGCAGCAGAGGAGGATTTTACCTATGTAAACGCCGGCGAATCATTCACCAAATAAACAATTATATTTTGAAGGAATACCCTTTCGAGGCGATGAACGCATTGATATTAAAATAGCGAACTAGGTTTAAAGGTAGGTTCCTGTTCTTTGGAATGCATCATACTTTTGATGATCTTTCATCCAAGTTGTTGGAAAGCACTTATAAAAGGGAATGAATAAGTTTCACTTAAATGTGTCAATCAAAAAAATATTAGAAAAGTTGTTTTGCAAGGGATTTCCTAACTCTGCTTCGCACACCAGTTAGCGCTATTGTTAGTTCGCGGCAAAAATAGATAACGCAGCTGAGGTCATGCTGCATTGCATTTTGGGATAGTTTTAACCCATCCACCATGCCAGGACCTCTAGGAGAGCTCACGACAAGGGAAAATTGACCTTTGGAGAATGTCATCAGAAATCACGCACTTATAGACAGAATAAACATAGTTATTTTTAGAACTGGAATTCCAACGAAAGAAAATAAAGCAAAAGGGAAAACGACTATTTTCTTCAACATCTGACGAGTTTCTCAGTAGCAACAAATTCAGAAAAATAAGAGAATTCAATACTGCTCAGAAGAAGACGAAATTATTTTGTGGACATAATTGTTATCGCTAGTACAGGAACCTACCTTTAACTGAGTATGTTATGTGCAGTAATGAAATGTCGAAGCAATGCTCATGCCCCGTTTGCCCAGCATCAGCACACCAGGCCTCGAGGTTATAAAACGTTTTTCGTGCTCAGCTCAGCTGAGCATGAAATTTAATCTTCGTATAAATGGCAAATTGCTGATATTCCTGCTCAGTTTAGCTAAGTATGATATTTTCTCTGCTGATAAATATGAAAATGCCAACATTTCATATTTATCAACAGAGAAATCTTTATGCTCAGCTGAGTTGAGCACGAAAAAAAATTATAACCTCGAGGCCAGTTTACAAACTGACACAAAATGAACCATCTGATCCCAAAGGACCAGGCCCCGAGGTTATAAAACTTTTTTCATGCTCAACTCAGCTGAGCATGAAATTTTCTCTGCTGATAAATATGAAAATGCCAACTTATGTTGGCATTTTTGTATTTATCAGCAGAGAAAATTTCATACTCAGCCAAACTGAGCAGGAAAACCACTGTGCTTCTCAGTAATTTGCAATTTATTAGCAGGTAAAATTTCATGCTCAGCTGAGTTGAGCACAAAAAAGGTTTTATAACCTCGGGGCCAGGAAATATATCATTTTCTAAATAGGTAGCAATATGAGGCTGGTTGCTGTTGCTTGAGATTGAAACCCATGAACTGAATATAAAAACATACTGAAGGCAATGGCTGCATATGAATATCAAGAAAAACAGGCCAACATTGAAGTTAAGAAAAACCCTGCTAAATTGAGAGGATGGAGTAATAAAACAAACCAAAAGTTGTCTTCTAATACGATTTATCCTAATGTTTTGTAGTATTTTATGTTGAAAAATAATGGTTAACACATTTTCAAATACTACTTAGACCCTGGCCACTTAATTTCAACAATATTAAAAAAAGAAACTTTGCAGACTGGTTGAAAGAGTTGTTGGGCTGTTATAAGGACACACGTTTGAATGTTTGTCATATATGTTTTCAGACAAAAATATAACATGCTTATTAACATCTCCAAATAAATAGAAAATAAATCAAAAATATCCGTCTGATAAAAAATTTGAAATTTACCAGTGTTAAAAAAGTATTAAGAAAAATGTATAAAAATGGGGTTATAATTGAAAAACTGTATACTGTGAAATTATTAAAGGCAGGATGATGTGCTTACCAAACCTACATAAAGTCAACATGTCTTAGTGTATATCTCTGCCATAAAGAATTATTTGCAGCACTGCCTTTAACAATATTGATAGAATTTAAAAGGTCACTGAAACTGTTCTATCAATGAAACAGGTCCACCTACGATACATGAGCCGCGACACGACAAAACCAACAAAAAGGCATGTGCGCCCAGCTAAAACTCCGATCAGCCTGTGCATCCACCCAGTCTGATTCAGAGTCTTCGCTGTGCGCTTAAAGCGTAGCTAAGGGTTTAAGCTACCTCCATGCCCACAGCAAATACGCTGATTAATCTGGGCGGATGCCCAGGCTGATCTAAGTCTTCGCTGGGCGCAAATGCCACTTTGTTGGTTTTGTCGTGTCGTAGCTCAGATAAATTCTGAAAGCAGATCCTCTGGAAGCAAGGATCACACAAAATACACGAAAATACAGTCAACTCTCGATATCTCGAAACCGAACTTCAGCCCAAACTATTGATATCTCAAAGTAAATTTTCTGGTACCAGAAAATTTACTTTGAGATATCAGTAGTTTTGAAATAACAGGAGTTGAAATGTAAATAAAAATAGGAAATGTATTCTTAAATGTAAGAAGATACTTTGAGTTATCAATGTAAGAGACATCGGGAGTTGACTGCAGCAGACTCAGTTTGAATCTGTTCAGGCGCAGTTATGTAAGGATGCAAGTCTGCCCACATCCCCAAGCACTATAGTTAATGGAACCCAATTTGAAACTGCTTCCTAATAAGTCCAATGCTCTCAAACAACCAGAAAATATATCTTCGGCTCTATAATGCCGGGCACGTTTTATGATCCATCGGGCCTTATGCTTCGCTTGTGAGTGATTCGCGGGCGTTAACCTATCGATAAATACACACAGAAAATATACAATATTTCCTATTATTCAATATCTGTCCATCATACATTTTTCCGGTGTCTACTATTTTGTCGACACCATGAGAGGGTCAAAACGTTTGACGAAATGAGCGGCCCTTAAGTATGTCTGCATTTTCCATTAGAATTGCAAACAACGTTGCTCTTTCGGTTTCATTTTAATCAGTTACAATGCCCGAAAAGATGGAAACGCCCAATGATAGTCAAAGTTTCAAACAGGGGCTCTTAAAAGCGGATAAACACGTGCTGCACATCAGTTCAACTTCACCTACAGGTACGTTGACGACAGTTCAAAGATTTCGGAGTTTATTGACCTCGCCTATCCATGTAAGCTTGAAATTAAAGAAACTGAAGAGTCCAGTTCATCTGCATCATACTTACATTGCTGTCGAAGCTTGCTACCAGGTTTTATGAGAAGAAAGAAGACTTCAAATTTTCCTTCAGTTTACGTTCTATTTTTTTAGAAGCAAAATTCATTCTTCGCCGGTATATAGAGTTTATATCTCGCAGACAGTCCACTATGCCAGAACATGTTTCAACTCTCGTGATTTTATTGATAGAGGGAAGCTACTCTCCGGTAACTTGTTGCCACAGGATAGATGCAAAACAGCAAAATGTTATATCGATGGCACCATGTCCTCCTTCATTCCTGTATTTCCTATAATGTGGCTTATTTGACGGCCACAGCTGAAACACTATAATTGAGCCGCGACACGAGAAAACCAACATAGTGGTGATGCGCCCAGCGCAGACTCAAGTCAGCCTGGGCATCCGCCCAGTCCGATCGGGCTCTCCACTAAGCGCTCAACGAGTAGCTAAAGGTCTAAGCTTCCTCCATGCGGACAGCGAAGACTATGATCGGACTGGGCGGATGCCCAGGGTGATCTGAGTCTGCGCTGGGCGCACAAACACTCTGTTGGTTTTCTCGTGTCGCGGCTCATATGGCTTTCAGCGTACGCTTCACGGCTGTAAAAATGTTTAGAGGAACAAAGATTTACTTAAATGAAGGGGCATATATGACACGCATGGTTCTCATGCTCATGCATAGTCAAATTAAGATCTAAAAGAGTCCCTTCAAGAGCAAAGAACACTTTTGAAAGAAGGAGCATGGGCCATACTTCGTAATTTCGGCTACTTAGAAACCTTTAAAAAATGGTCTTTGAAACTATACAGCTGATGAGACTTAAAATTGGTAAACAGCATCGGACTTATGTTCAACGAATTTTTAACTGATGATTTTATGTTGACTTCTGACTTTTTTAGTAAAGATAATGTTTGCATCCTGGTGCTTTGTATTGGATAATGATAAAACGTAAGAGTTCTCTTTCTATTGAAGTCTAATGATATAAAGGTTAACATATGCAGTCAGCAAAATACGTACATGAAGAATTTTGAGCTCTAATACAAATCATGTGGAGCTTCACCAGATTGGAGAAGCGAAAGTTGTTTGAATTTGTTGCCACATGACCACGACATAAAGAAATTTTATACCAACGGGTCTACTGAACCAAAATATCACATACAGGCCTCATGGATCGAAGAAACGGAAGCATCTACGACCTTTCTTGATCACATAATAAGAAGGCCTTCATGCTGATATATTTACACTTGCCAATGACTCCCCATAGGTAAACCGTTTAGAGCAAATAGCTTCAAACACCGATGAACGACAATTGACCATAAAGTAAAACTCACCCATTACTTTAGACTGTATAGAACAGAGCCGCAAACTTGTCTCAGCCGGTAGAATTCTCATCTGGAGCTCCAGGGAAAGAAAGCCCGTCTTCCCGCTACGACGTCAAGGTCAGTAAGAGAGCGCTTCTGCAGTCACGTGCAGCGAAATTAGCGCCATCTAAATGCCGAACCAAATCGACCAGTAACTGACCGCAATGGACAATCCGTCAGACATGGCGCACCACTACACTCCTCCCCATTTTATGAAGAAAGATCCGGCGACTTCTCGAATGTTCTCAGTATCAGTAGAACACCTGGTATGCAGTGAAGCTCCTAGTGTTTAGCTGATGTTGGCAGCGTGTCGTAGAATATTCAAGAAACATCTGACATGCAGAAGGCGCTATTGGTTGTATCGTAGCTGACTGGCGGTTCCTGATACATCTGACGTGCAGAAGAAGCTATCAGTTGTATCGTAGTTGATTGACGATTCCTGATACATCTGACGTGCAAAAGAAGCTATCAGTCGTATCGTAGCTGACTGTAGGGTGTGACTTCTGGATACATCGGACGTGCAGAAGAAGCTATCAGGTGTATCGTAGCTGACTGTAGGGTGTGACTTCTGGATACATCTGACGTGCAGAAGAAGCTATCAGGTGTATCACAGTTGACTCGGGTTCTTGATACATCTGACATGCAGCGGTAGCTGTAAGTGGTATTGTAGCTGACCGTGGGGTGTAATCTGTCCCTACCCTTCATAGTAGATCCCTTTCTGCCTGGCCCTTCCAGTACGGCCTATATGTCGTAATCTGTGATTCATGGATCTCAAGGATGGAATCTTCCAGTACGGCCTATATGTCGTAATCTGTGATTCATGGATCTCAAGGGCATTACACAAGAAAAAATGGTCAACAGCTGCTTTGGCTGTTACTTCAGCAGTTTGCGATGGGGGTGGTATACATTCTACCCATTTAGTGAACTGATCTACCATCATAGTATGTTCTCATTTCCTCTGGGCGTTTTGGTAATGGTCCCAGGTCAATATGGACTCCCAGGTCAATATGGACTCTCTCCGTGGGTGACCTATCAACAGAATTTCTCTTTGGTTCTGGCCACTCAGCGTCTCCCTTATGTCCTGTAGATGGTATATGCAATGACTTAACTGGATGACTTCGTCTCTCAAACTTGTTGGCATGACCAGGTCCTTCTCGTCGGTGGCGTTCCGAGTTCTATACAGGATCTCGTCAATCAGGAGAAATTATTCTCTGTTAAGCCTGTACGACTTTGCCGCAGGGCCTGCCAGGAACAGAACTCCCTCTTCAGATTTCTAGCGCTTTTCACCCTGTCAAGTATGATATGCACATTTCCATCTTCAGCTTGCCCTTCTTTTAAATCTTTCCATGAGAAACCCCAGCATGATGGTTCTTCAGTTGCTCCATGGCTCGTAACCTTCCAAGGACTACCCCATCCAATGTGGCTATATCTATATGGACTTATTTCTCCCAGGGATCTCCCCAGACCATTAAGGCATGTCGCTTGCAACATGCCTTAATTCCAATGAAATTTTATTAAAGTGCTATTATTTTCATTTTTTAGCCAGTAAAGTTTTTAAATGCATTAAAGCTTACAACAAATTATTTATAATGTAAATTTAGGCTAATTTTGACCAAACATTGCTATATTAAGGAATTTTTTTGAAAAACTGATCAACAAGTAAAAATCTGATTTTTGTGCTAAAAGTGACATGACTTCCGAAATTTCTGGGAAGAACACTGTTATCCTGACTCTAACAGCTAACGAACAACTTTGTTGCTGTAGCTGAGTTTCTAACTGGCTATTACTTACTCCCTACAACACCTCAGGCTCTGGGAAATACCCCTCCACGACATACCCCAGGTTCTACCTGAACATATTCCAAGATACCCCAAATTCATAGTCCCTAAAAATTTCCAGATTGTATCCAGTTTGACTATTATCACAATCCCCAGAATTAATCTGAACATTTCCCATGGTATCTTTAATCCACCCATCAGGAGCTACCCGATTCATATCTCCAAGTTTTTCAATACCCCAGGTTTTCCCTGAACTTTTTCTGGTACGACCCCGTGCCCCAGGAGTGTCCCCCTGTTCCAATTCAATTGTACTTATACGACATTCCCCAGGATTTTAAGAACTGAACATTTTCTTCCATACCAATTAAACATTCCCCAGTTACATCACCATTTGTCCAGTGATCATAGGTATAATGATCTGCAACATTGGAGATGCCTTTGTTACTGAACCATCCACTTCCCTGGAAAAGGAACCCCCATTTTTATCGGCCTTTATGCAGAATTCACACCCCCACACGGCAGATCACAGGGTTTTACCCTAAGACCATATGCATTACAATGCTCTCTAGACACCGGTATTCTAGACATTGCACCAGCATATCCATGGTTACACAGGTCGATGTTTCACTATCCACCTGACCAACTGCCCTTGTGGGTCTTAAAACCGTAATAGCCAAGTTAGACTACAATGATCTGTACGAACCGTAAAGAGCCTACCCAGCAACAGTACCTGCATTGTCTAGTAAGCCGTACTGTTGCCAGCAGCTCCTTAAAGGCCCCATTGCTCTATCAGCATGAAAAATTTTATCATGAGGAATCGCTGCAAGCTTTTTACTATAGTTTCATCATTGTAAATGACCGTGATTAGCCAGCTTTAAACAAATAAAACATCCTTCAGCTTCGCATAAAAAGGGTTTGAAAACTTATTTGGGTCATTTTAGTTGGCAACTAAAATGACCTACTTTCGATTTCATAAAATGGTAAAAATACAATGTACAGGTGTGGAGTCCCAATCAGTATCACGCCTATGTTTATATAGCATTGCTAGACGGGAAACCAGAACAGGAAATTTGATTTTGCGAGCGATTTATTAGTTTTCAAAAACTTGTTTTCTCTACTTTTTGCTTGTTATATAACTCAATATATGCACACTAACCCGCATTTTATTATCAAAGGTGAAGGTTGAACAGCTTTTTACACTGATTTGAATTTAGTCGGTTTTACCGCTGATAGGACTATGGAGACTTTAAGTGTAGTACAGTATTTTCTGTTCATGAGTCAGATAAAACTGCCATATGCCACCATTTTCTCTTCCCCACTTTGGAGCTTTAGTTCTGCTCCTATGGTCAGAACTTTGATGACATTGCATCAAAACTTTCCTGAAGCTTTATCATGGCTGCTTCAAGATCTGAGATTCTTGATGAACTTTGCTCATCAGAACTCTCATTCTGGACGTTTGTCCCTTGAACAACCATCTCAAAAACTTCATTCTGTTTCCGTTTATTGGATTTTCCATAAACGGACTGATGTAGGTGTTGATACCACCTTATACTATTGATGGCTTGCTCTATTGTAGCAGGCTTATCCATTCCAACACGCAACCCAGCTTCTCTGTCGAGTAGACCTTCACATAATCTAACGACAGCCTGCTTGCTAGAATACTGCTCTGGCAACATCTTAAATGCTTTAGTTGCCAGTGTCAATATCCTATCAGCCCAGTCTTCAAGTGATTCCCCTGGTTCCTGGGTTGCCTGCCGAAACCTTGCCTGAGCAGTTTCCGCCAATTCCTTGACACCGAAACGTTTTTCCAATCGACTCATTAGACGTCGATACGTCAAATGCTCGTTTCTTTCCATCAAGATGGCATAGAAATCTGCTGCTTTATCAGTCAAGCACCAGCATAAACAATTTAAACATTCACTAGAAGTCCATTCACATGCAGTGGCATATCGAGTGAACTTCTGTTTGAATGCCAGCCAATTTGTTTTCCCATCATAACTGAGATTTTTAGGCAGTAATCTCAGAATTGCAGCCCCACTCTTTTTCTTCGACTTTTTATGATGAGAACGGTGCTTTGCACGGATGTTAAACTCATCATCAGAGTCTGTAGTAGAGCTAGAAGAATCAGAGGAGCTAGGGGAACTGGAAGGCTCATCTCTAGACTTTCTTTTCTTAGTCTTTTTCTTGGGCTTTGCCCCTTTCTCAATGTATTGATGGTCTTCGGAAGAAGAGCTGGAATATCTCTGAACTTTTTTCTTGTGCTTTCCAGCCTTACCATGCCTACTTTTTTCCAGCTTCCCCATCCCTCCCTCTTTCTTTGCATTGTCACTAGACGAGGAAGAGGATGAAGAGCTAGAATCTCTGTGAGTTCTTTTCTTGTGCTTTGCACTCTTTTTATGATGTTTACTCTTTTCCAGTTTCCCTACCTTTTTCTCCCTCTTCGTACTCTTACGATACAGTTCTTTGGCAAACTTTGTTGGCTTCGGAACTTTATATTCCTCAATCCTTTGGACAGAGGAACTAGGAATGGGCTTACCACATGACGGGTCACCGCCCCTTTCAGCAGGAAGAGACGGTTTCTGGTCATGCATGCTGGTCATTGGGGAAAACTGTTGTCTCAAATTTTCCCACCTTTCAAACATGGCTGGCCTTTGTTCATACATGGGAGGCCTTTCTGCAAACATGGGTGCCCTTTGTTCAAACATGTGAGGCCTTTTATCAAACATGGGTGGCCTTTGTTCAGTTACCTCTTTTTTGTTCATGTTTGAAGGATTTACTTCAAAGGAGTCCTCATAAACACTACGGGCTGGTAAAACAGGTCTTTGCCTTTCCACCACCCTAGGTTCCTCCCTTTCCTCCACCCTAGGTTCCTCCCTTTCTTCCAACCCATATTGTGCTGGTGCAATAGGCAAGCCTACATTGCGAGAAAAATCTAACATTGCCAACGTTTCCTCATCGAACTTTGCTCGGAGAAACGTCTGCAATGTTTCTAGGGTCAGATTGCCTTGACTTTCTCGCAATGCAATCAATGTACATGCAACCTTTGGACCAATGTGTGGAATGCTCTGGAGGTCTTCAACCGTCGCAAAATTCACACGAATTGGGTCTTGCATGTCTGATGACATTTTGTCGCAAAGTAAATACACAAGAATAAATTTTATAATTTATTTCTTTTTACCTGCAACAAAACGGCTGCTCACTTACAATGACGTCGAAACTGTTTTCAAACCACGTTTATGGCTGGTGTACACGTCTTTGACTAACACGAGCTTCAAAACCGGTTTATACCCCTCTGAATATGTATTTCATTCAAAACACGTTTCAATATTTGCGCAAGTCTTTGACTTATGCCATGAACCCGGATGCACGTCTGCAAACATGTATTTTATACAAACAAAAACTGTCTGTTAAAATGAGGAAATTTTAATGAAATACATTTTTTTTTTCTTCCTTTGAAAGAAATTTAACTTGTAAACTGGGGTATTAAGCTGTAAACAGTTGCAGGAATAGCCAATTAAATGAAAAAGTAAGCTTAGCTGTCTTTTTTCAAAATGGCCGCCACGTGTGCACGTGCGCAATTTTGTTCAGCCGAAAATTTTTAATTTCATTATGCCAAACAATATTGAAGAAATTATGTCACAGACAGTGCAGAATAATTCTAAAAATGACAGTAAACCTTTGGAAAAACCATACAGTTATTAGAATTATCAAGTCTGAAAACGCATGCTGGTCCGGGCCACGAAGTAGCAAATTTTTTGGTTGAGACTTTCTAGTAAATTCTCCCTCTCAGAAGCGTTGGAAGTTCTGTTCAGCTGCCACCATTAAAGTAAAACTCACCCATTACTTTAGACTGTACAGAACAGAGCCGCAAACTTGTCTCAGCCGGTAGAATTCTCATCTGGAGCTCCAGGGAAAGAAAGCCCGTCTTCCCGCTACGACGTCAAGGTAAGTAAGAGAGCGCTTCTGCAGTCACGTGCAGCGAAATTTGCGCCATCTAAATGCCGAACCAAATCGACCAGTAACTGACCGCAATGGACAATCCGTCAGACATGGCGCACCACTACACTACTGCAGGACACCTGGAACCACCCAAATCACCTGGGTCACCCATCCAGGCACTAACCGAGCCAAACGTTGCTTAACTAGCAACAACAGTCCACCACTCTAACCACGTCGCCATAAAAGCATGCTTCTACAGCAAGGCGCTAGTAGAGGTATTTATACCCATTCACTACACTACTCCCTCCTTTTTCTGGAATACCGGATGTCAATCGGCAGGAAGTAGTGCTCCGTGTGCTCGTACCTACACTTCTGACACCATTGCAGGACACCTGGAACCACCCAAATCACCTGGGTCACCCATCCAGGCACTAACCGAGCCAAACGTTGCTTAACTAGCAATAACAGTCCACCACTCTAACCACGTCGCCTTAAAAGCATGCTTCTACAGCAAGGCGCTAGTAGAGGTATTTATACCCATTCACTACAACCATGTGACGTTGTCGTCAAGCGACGTCTAAAGTAAACGAAGGCCTTGATCGGTCCATGTAACGTTCGACTGACGCAACATCCTGGCAACGGCTGCTTAACAGTGGGAACGCAGACGCATCACATTTGAGTAATTCATTTTCTGAATGGTCGTCTACGCACAAAAAAGTAATCCCTTTTTTCGCCGGAGAAAAATGGCGGGAAATTTTTGTCAGAAACAGCCCCAAAATAATGCTCATTTGAAAAGATATGCAGTCGTGGTTTTCTGACGGACCAGATCACAATGAAATTTTATGTTTTATTATTGAAATCAGATGCATATCGGTACCTCAATGCAGTTTGCACACCCAAAACAACGAACACAATTTGACAACCGTTTTTCAGAAAATTAAAACCCTAAGACAGTACCCCAAAGTTATTTTGCAAAGAAAATTGTCCCAAAAACCAAATTAGACGCCATTATAACTGAACCGTAGTTCATACATTCGACCGTCTTTCAGCGTGGTATACACCTTTCCTATAAATCGATAAAGTCGCGCGCGAGTTATCTACCCAAGTAGACTGTGACGTCATCTATAGGACATCCCATATAATTCAGTACAACTGCAAGCACACATAACATGCATAAAGCAGACGTTTTGTAAATGTGAACTGCAAAAAAATACATTGAAAGACTAAAAGTATAATGGCCCTGTTGTCATGTGACATTTCTATATAATTTTGTTTTATTTTAATATCATATTGAGAATCCCGACAGGTCGCTCATGATTTTCATGACCCTTTCATCGACGCCGTTTTTTATCACCCCGGCAAACATTCACGTTTGTTCAATACAAAAGAGCTACATTTCATATAAATAAGCTTTGTAAATCTGAAAAGTTCTTTCCATTTTTCCGACTGGTAAAACGTCAGCATTCAGGTAGTAACTACACCTTATTACCGAACAGATTATAGCGCTGATAGGTATGGTTTCTTGTGCGATACACCGATCTAAAAGCATTAGCATCCAGATAGCTTGCCGTAAGTTTGAACCCGAGGTTAAATTTATATTATTTTTTTCCATCTCTTACTTATCTTCGGTATTATTTATTTGATCGTTTCCATTTCGCAGTAGGGTGTTCTTAAAGCTGCCTCCGGAACACGTGTCTAGTTAATACACAATCATAGGTGTTTGTTTATTGCGGCAATGCGCGCGATTTGGTGATTACACAAACGAATTCCATGTCAGCACACTTAGTTGTCATGTCTGCTTTATAATCAGCTAATCGTTCGTTCTGAACATCTTCCGTGATTTTCTTTCTTTTCCTTATGTTTTGGAAGCTGTACTGGTGATACATGCTCTTGATTACGGTAATTTTGGCCCGAAATTTTAGTCGGAAATCTTTTCATTTTATGTCAAATTCCCATATGCTATAAGTAATAAAGCTTATTTTCCGACAAAAAAGAGCTAAATATAGTTGGAACAAAATAGTTGTCTTAATCTTAACCGTTTAATGTTAGTTTCGAATATATGGAAAACCGGCATTTATTTGGTTACACAATCGAAAAACAATAGCCTATCCTATAGATGACGTCATAGGCTTTGCAAGGGACAAAACTCAAACAGACTCTGAATTATAGGAAAGGTGTATATCTACGGGAGAAAGTCTATTTACGTTGAAAATCGATAATGAAGTTGGTCATTTTTACAGCACGTGCGTTTGTCAACACACGGACATTTTTCTGCTGGATCGACTTGAGCCAGTTGAGGAGACCAACTGTTTCTTCATTTATGGTACAGTAAAGTTTGTAATCATTTAGCATACTGTGCATTTATTAAGATTTTGCGTAAGTCTGCCTGCCTGTGATTTTTTGGGCTTCTGAATTTAGGCTACACGCCGAGAACGAACGAGAGAAAGCAAAACAAACACACTGGTACTCGAGTAAACCACAAAGTTTGACAAAAGAAAAACATTGAGTGATTGACCGGCTGTTTTTTTAATAGTGGAACAAGAAAGAGCAAGCGGAATGATAATAAATATTTCAAGTGAAACCTACGTGCTTTAGTCGAATTACGGACAACTCGCCCCAAGACAACTCGCCCCACAAAAATCTCGCCCTAAGACAAGTCGCCCCTCCTGCAGGTGACAACTCGCCCCACATTCTGAGACAACTCCCCCAGACAACTTCCCCCAAGACAACGCGCCCCACCTTCTGAGACCACTCGCCCTTCTAAAGAATTCTGTCCCGGACGACGCCCCCCGCCCCTCCCCCCCCCCCTCCCCCAACACACACGTACCCTTTCAGAAGGCATCCCACAAAAAATATAAGAGACAGCTTGCTCTTACTCATAAATCTGTCAAAACCCTGTCCCGTTAGGCGCTAAGGGACCGACCATTTGATATTTTTTGGGGGGAGGGGGGGGGGAGGGGCGGAGGGGGCTTTGGATATGCAAGAAAAAAAATAAATTAGCTCATAAGGGGATTTAAAAAAAATCAGACATCGAAAAACAATGAAAAAAAAAACTCCACCCAAAATTTCTTAAGAAAAGTCTGCAGATAATTCCATTTGAATTGAGTTTTTAAAATGTCACTGGCTTCTGGGGGCGCAGACTCCCCATATTTATAGTAATGTTTTAATATCTACAATTTATTTTTTACACCAGCAGCACCCCCCCCCACCCCACCCCCACCCACATACACATATCATATGTTCATACATTTTACCAAAAAAATCCTATACAACATTCACATACATGTATTATTGATCAGCCGCATTACGAAGTAAATGTTTCTACTAAATAAAACTGAATTGCAAAAGAGTCACTAGCTTGTGGGACACAAAGCCATTATGGCAAAATAAACACTCTAAAAGGAGGCAAAATTCCTAAAAAAAACCCCAAAAAACAACCCTTTATTTCTTTTATCATCATTCCTAGTTTTGCTCTATTTTTTTTCCAATCTTAAAATTGCCATTAAAATTGGGAAATTGCTTTGGCTTCTGCGGGGCGTTGCCCCCTAGACCTCCTTTGTTAACTTCTTAGCAAAGAACTTTTAGCCATTTATTAACTTGCATTCATTCATAATGTGACTCTATCAATAAGTATTTACAAGTAGCACATCACACTTGTGTGATAGGCTCTTGGTATTTATCAAACTTTCAAAAGTGCGAATAAAAGCATACAGGAATGTTTGCATCTGTACCATAGATGAACAGGGAAACATGCTCCAGGCACTGGTTTGCAAATGCAAGCTAACCCATGCCCTTATTCTTATGATCGGTCCCTAAAGGGGACAACAAAATACTAATAAGCATTAATGCATGATTTTAGCATGCCTCCCAGCCACAGTTTGATAATTACTCTGCAGCTGCAGAACCCTCAAAACCTCGCTGCTCAGCCCCTGGGTGTACCAGGTTATCGTTGAAGTGCTTTGGGTATTTAATGTATTTACCAAGGTCCACCCATTCACAACCAGGGTCACGGCGAAGCTCTTCCTTTTTTTTGTGTGTGGGGGGGGGGGGCACAGGGGTGGGGGGAGGAGGCGAGTTGTGTTCTGCATCGGGGACAAGAACATAGATATTCTAGTAAGGTGAGTGGCTGAGAATATGGGGCGAGTTGTCTTCTGAAAGTGGGACAAGTTGTCTTCTAAAAGATGCAGTTGTAATGACAAACAGCGTAGATCCTGCTTCGGGATCTATCGCACTTTCATCGCACTTTAATCACTTTTTTCATCAAATTCGGTAATTTTCCTTGAAGGAATATGGAGGCTGCAATTCAATTCATTTCAATTCAATGTATAATTTAACATTGATTCAACACTGACTCTCAACATTTTGCTATAACAGGTTTACCCAAGGGAAGTCAGTTTCTGTGCACAAGGCAGTAAGTATCTGCCATATGTTTGAATAAGTGGGTCAAATTTTACCAAACTTCCATGGATATATCGTTTGGACAAGCCAAATAGCATCTTTGCAAGTCAAGGGTACTAAGGCCACTTTGTTTCTTATGTATGTAAGGAACAAAGTGGTCTTAGTGCCCTTGGATTGCATAGTGGTCTTAGTACCCTTGGCTTGTAAAGATGTCTAAAAAGTTGATTAGGTGTTGGTGACTTTGACCCCATTTTCAAGGTCACAAGAGGCCTTAGACTTGACCTTCTGTGGTCTGCGTCAGCATGACAATTTCTTGTACCCACAATATTTCTTGAACCAATTTCACCAAACTTGCATGGATATATCATTAGGACAAACATAAGAGCATAATAGATTTTGATCACGTTGACCTTATTTTCAAGGTCTTCGGAGGATTTAGTCTACATATGTGAAAATTTCACTTATACAGTATGCTGTATATCTCTTCAGCCCCCACTTTCAATCTCTTCAGTAAGGGAAAAAAGGAGACCGTGTTTGGCAACACATGGGAAGAAACTCGTGCAGAAAGAATTATAATAGTGATTTGAGAAGTAACTTCCCTTATATTGAACTGGCTGACGTACCATAAAGTCTCTAAAGATTGGAGTGAGTGAACTCGGGTTGAACGTCCCACCAACAACGAGGTCATATGGAGACGGGACCTCGGTTTAAAGTATACGAAAGACCGGAGAAGCGGGGGATCGATCTTGCGACCCCTGGATGGGTAGTCCGAAGTCTAAAGATTGGAATTAAGCATTTATAACTGTCTTAAAACTGATGTTTGGTTTTTCACTGCAGTAATGCGTCTAGAGATGCAGATAGAATGACAAACAGCGTAGATCCTGCTTCGGGATCAGTCCGACCAAGATCTGAAGTGTTTGTCTCTATATTATATTACTTTGTATCGAACTGCCCAAATGTACTCACGAAAACGCTAGAAATAGGCTAAAACTTTTGCGAATTTGTTAATGGAGTATTGAGGCTTCAGTTCAATTCAATGAATAATTCAACATTGATTCAACACTGACTCCCAACATTGATTCAGCATTGAATGTCTGCTGGGCCTTTACTACTTCTGTATTCCATGTCAGTCCATTGGCTATCACCCCATGAATGCCATAGGACCTAACCTATTTTGAGTCGACATTTATTAATGAGAAAGTCGACTGATCAAGTAAATTTTACCGGCGAGACTCCACTTGGCAGCTGCGCTACCGAGACTCTTTGGACTGTGGGAGTCGGTATGAGCCGAACAAGAGTTGCAAACAATGTTTGGTTTGTAGATTCAGACTCTAGAATGGGTTGAGTTTTCATACGATTTCTAGAATGAGGAAATTACAAATTTGTAGATCTTTGTAATCGTGTCTGTTCTGCGTGTTGTCGCTGATATCACACCAAAAACACACATACGCATACTTTTCGATATTTGTTTTATATTTGACCTGAGAAAAGGTGCAGACTTGTCAAAGCTGCCAGGCGACAGAGTCGATTACCCCCCCCCCCCCACCCACCCCGCCTCCCCGTTCCTCTCACCAACCAGCACACCGGGCCTGTACGACGGAGAGCGGAGGGTGCAACTCCCATAACCGAGCAAATTACATAAAAAAACATGCAGTTTTCTGCCAGAAAGCGAGTTTACACCCCTAAACTAAAGCTCTAAAAGTGTCCTTAAAATCTGGATTTTCTTAACTTTCTCACCCCCTTTAACCCACCCCAACCCCCACCACCCTACGGCACCCCTCCCCTCTCGCCACCTCCCCACTCACACTGAAATTCGTTCCAGCCACACCTTCTTACCCTCCGCCCCTAATCCCTTGGCAAAAGTATGTGCACGGGCCTGCACAACCATTCCATTTGATCCTTCAGATGTAGGACCCATTAAGTTTTCTCTCCCAAAGTGAAAGTTCACGTGCTGTCTTAATTGAATAGTTGTTTAGTGGTGTAGCGATATTTGTCTTGCTTTAATTTTTCAAACAGGGTCGCGCGATATAGCATTTGAAATATTGGCACACTGGCTGTCAGCCGACTCACAAGTTAATATCAGTAAATTCCACAGTAATACAATCAATTTACTGTTTACGTCATAATTTCATGACGTAACCAGCACTACTGATCTAGCTTCCTTGTTTACAAACTCTGCGGGTGGGTATGGAATTGTGGTTATTTGTGAATAAAATATAAAGATAGACTTCTGTCATGCAACATATTTAATTTAATCGCGCTTGGTATTCTAGCAATACATGGAGTGAGTGAGTGAACTCGGATTTAACGTCCCACCAACAACGAGGTCATATGGAGACGGGACCTCGGTTTAAAGTCTCATCCGAAAGACCGGAGAAGCGGGGGATCGATCTTGCGACCCCTGGATTGGTAGTCTGGAGTGTTATCCAATACATGGAATAATGATTCTCTCGATTTTGTCGCAAACGTTGAAATGCATAGCCGGGCCAGTGATGTAAACACTGTTGTCCGCCATTTTGTTGAAAACAACAACAACAAATTGCTTAGAGTACCCGAAGATTATTTTGCAAAGAAAATTGTCCCAAACACCGAATTACTTGATTTTTGTCACAGGGAAAGGGCGAATACCATGGTTTTTCATGGCATATGTCCGCCAGCGGGAGAAAGTCGATTTGTTTTGAAAATTGCTTTTGAAGTTGACTTAAAAAGTCGTCTTTCGACGATCGTGTCAACTGCTCGAATGCCGAGTATCTCGGTGTTCAGTTCGGATCTCAGAGAACTAGGAAATTAAACTAAGATGTAAGGAATAAAACCGTGTATTATTTTCGGCTGTGTGTAGTTTGATTCGCCGACAAAGCAGCACTGAAATTGCGACCCGTTCGTCGATTGAATCTGAATCTGAGGAATTTCGAACGTTTTTTCGTTGCTATCTGTATAAAAATATCACTCCGCCATGGATACGCGTTCCCACTGTAACGTAATGGCCGTACACGACGTTACTAACTTTTCTTCGACCCATATTCTGCATATTGTACACAAAATTACCACGAACACGGCACAGAAATGTCTAAAAATAAAGTGTAAATATAAGGATTAAATTTTGACGTTTCAGCGTTCATCGTGTGATGAAGCCAATGGTCGTCGATATAATTCTACAAGGAGCGCTTAGCGCTTCATGGACTTTTAGCTCCGCCCACTGGCTGTATCAAACGATGAACGCTGAAAAATCAAATTTCAATTCTTCAATAATGGCCTTGATCCAAAATCAAGACGGATTGTGTTGCGCTATCAAGTAAAGCAATGAAGGGAGCAAATGTATTTGTATGCAGAGCAAATGCATTACATGAATGATACATTTCGCTTTGAATGATTTCAATCCATGCAATATTGCTTTTATTTAAATGCAAATTGGTCTTAATATCTTGGTATTGAAAGTATCATCAGCATACAAATTCACTTGATCATTACAACTGTTTAAATACTTATTTTTTTGTTCTCTTGTCTCATTCAGAGCAAAGTTCTGTGTCGCGCACCAAAACTGTTCTGCATTGGGTTAGTTATGATGGTTGTCTTGGGTTAACGGTCATCTGAGGTAGTTATTTAGTCTATACCGTGCGGTCCTCTACGAAAAGGAAAAAGGGGAATAGACTAGACGAGAGTAAAAATATAAGCAAACAAACAAAATCCCTTTTAATTCCTGCTGCAAGCACATCCGTCCTTTGCCCTACTATTGTCTAAATGGTAGTACGATCCGGCACTGAAAGTTGCTCAGCACCATCGTCCCTCCCGATCTCGGGATTGGAATCATGCAAGACTGCATTTACCATGGTTGATAAATTAATTTTATCATATGACGTCGCATCTGAGAGTGTAATAAAGCCATGCATTAAATTAGATAATCAACTAGTGGATTTAATATGCAATTCTAACACAGTGCGCCTATAGAAGCAATGGAAAACTTCCATGTTTTATTCTGCAACAATTCACTGTTGCGGAGCGCGTGAGTCTAATTGCTGACGTCACTGGCAGTACTGGCTGGCGACCAGTGGTGGCCGTTTTTTTGTTACTCTTTTTATCTTGTAACGGACATATAGTGATTAGTGATTCTATATTTTGGTTTAATAAACTAGGGGTAACTGTCGTTATAATACTGATTTATTTTTTGAAATAGACTATAACTTGTGCCTGTGACAGATCCTCAAACTAGGTCACCAAAACGCATTGAAATACGAGCGTGGCGTACCAGTGATGGCCGTCACGAATGCCATGCGTTGAATGGTGCATTTTTCAAAACCTTGTTGTGGGTTTAAACTTTGATGATATGTCATTGTAAGTCTGTGGTCTTTGTCAGAGTTAAATAGTCTTAGCGCTTTCAGCACAGATAGAATATAAGCGACAGTCAGAAACGGACTTTAAAACTCTGACGTAGTCATTTCGTAGGCACACGCTACATTACGTCGAAAACAAACATAAATAATGGCTACACGTGTGCTGTCATTTACAAGAATTTAGATGCTTTTTTTGCAGGCTGGTTGCAGGTTATACCCTTTTCGTCATAAGTAATCATTTATAAAGTAATTTGTTCATGTTTATTTGTGTATTTAATTATGTGTGTATCAAGGGTTGTGATCCCCGGCAAGGCAATAATGTTGGTATGAGGGTAGCTTTGGGAAATTGTTAACCTTTTGCCTTCCGGGGAGATAATTTAACCAGTATTTTTTGTGGGAGTTCCTTTTGTTTCCTTTTACAAAATGGCCAAATCTGAGACGGATCATATACGTAATTGCGCGTGCAAAATGCAAACGGCCACCACTGGTACGCGGCCACCACTGGTCGCACGCCAGTACTGACGTAATTTTGTGACGTTTTTGAGCAGGTAGACGGTGTAACGTCTCTTTTTCTTTCTAAATTCGCTATAAAAACGTACATCTATCTTAGATACAATTAAGAATATTGGCGGGAGTATGAACGCGCTGACAGGAAGGTTGGGAGAATTTGAAGGCAATGAACACTTTTTCAGCGTTTTTGAGTGTTAGAATCGAAATAGTTCAGCTCTGGCATTGAATTATTGAGTAATAATTCACTGTTTGTCGGTCAGTTGTAAATAGATATATCACTCGCGCTCCGCGCTCGTGATATGATCTACTTTACAACTGACCTCCAAACAGTGAATTATTACTCAACAATTCACTGCTAGAGCTGATCTATTTCTTAAATAACGTCGTAACACTATATGCGTTGACGTCCATAAAAACGTCGCGGTTTCTAATGGCGAAATCGTAACGCTTTAGTGCAAAATTTGCTCATAAAATGCAATTTTAGTGTCCTATGATCAGTAGACTCTTGCATTCATGCTCCTGTATTATTGAATTTATTAAACTCGTTGGGGAAAACCGATAAGATGCTCGGCATAGCCTCGCATCTTATCTTTTCTCCCAACTCGTTTAATAAATTCAATAATACATGAGCACTCATGTAAGATCCTCTATCTTCAAGACAGTTCTAGTGATTCTGCTCATGTGTGCTTTACAAGAATGTAATAAGTTGTTATTCCACATGTATTCACTAGCTTTCTGGGGAAGTTTAAAAAATTTCTTATGAAAGGCTTCTTTTAGACAGCGCCTCAGACACCAGAAGGGTGACCTATTTCTAAAATATATACATGTATTTAAAATCTATTTGTCTTGCATTACTTTGAAAATTTAACAAACTTTAAATGGTTCTTGTAGTACATGCAATTATGATGATTTGCCCATGGTTTGATGGAAATACAAAATATCTTATATTGTTTAGCTGTAAACCGACAGCCCTTAAATTTTGAGAACCATGTCTTCTTTTCGTGTTTGTTTGGGAACATTGTGGGGAACCAAAATGTTTAAACACAAATAAACGTTGAGATTTTACATAATTTTCGTCACAATGAGTTTAAAGGTATTCACTCCTGGTGACACACAACATGCGACTCCGATTGTGTACGATCGACAGAAACTCTCAAGATAGACACTTGCTGCCACTTGAATGGATCTTCATTCTAGCGTCGCAGCCACACAGCCCGTTCAGAATCTGCAAATTTCGAGAAATGGATTCTTCGAAATTAATTTTTATGAGAACAGAAAGAAAAAAAATGCGGTCGGAATCTGCCAACCTATCGCTGTAAGGACATACTGTTTGATACATTCACCGTTGTGTAGTTTAAAAAGCGAATTTACATTTTCATGCCTTTTGCTTGTTTTTTCAAAAGGAGACATACTTTGTGTCTTCCTGATTGCTTCCCTTGTTCCTAAATTCCAAAAAGGACTTTATTCTAAAAGTAGGATTTGCTTCAACTTAACGAGTGAGTTTTCATTTAAGAAGAAAGATTAAAGAGCCGCGTCACGACAAAACAGACAATGTGGGAAGTGCGCCCAGCGAAGGCTCAGATCTGCCCAGTCTGATCAGAGTCTTCGTTGTGCGCTTAAAGGGTAGATAAGGATCTAAACTACCGCCATGCCGACAGCGAAAGCTCTGAGAAGACTCGATGGATGACAGACTGATCGGAGTCATGCCACTTTAAAGGTTTTGTCCTGTCGCGGCTCAAATCAACAATCATTATGGCAGAGTTGCGTCAATTATATCTTAAATGATCGTTTCCGAACTATTGAATATCAGAATAATAATGCAGAACAAATTCAGCAAACATTAATAAATGCTAGTTTGATAAAATAACATCTGATACTAGGTGTCTTTCCGTTTATGATAACCTGAAGTAGAAGAAAAATAAAATAGCATGGGTACAATAAAAAACAAAATTGCATGTTTTAAGATACACATGCCGACTTCGAGGTCTGATTTCTCATAATTTGAGAAATTAGTGACACCATTTATTTGTTATATTGTCTGGTCGGCAAAAAGGAAATTAAATTTTATGAAATATTTCTATTTCTATTAAATCTAAAAGGAAAAGAAAACTGCTTAAAGAAAGAACAAAATACAAATTTTATGTTGCACATGGTACTTTGGAGATCTGATTTCTTATAATTTTAGCTCTCATTCACATCGTTTTGTTTGTTATCAAGGAAAATTTCTGTTAATAGTTTATTCTGGAGCAGTAAAATTGCATGAAAAATTAGTAGTGGGAAGTGCAGTTATCATAAAGACTGAGCCGCGACATACAAAACCAACAAAGTGGCAAGTGCGCCACGGGAAGGCAGATCAGCCTAGGCATCCGCTCAGTCTGATCAGAGTCTTCGCTGTACGCTTAAAGGGTAGCTAAGTGTTTAAGCTAGCTACATGCGGACGGCGAAGACTGATCAGACTGAGCGGATGCCCAGGCTTCGCTGGACGCTCATGCCACTTTATTGGTTTTGTAGTGTCAAGGCTCAAGTGTGCATGGCATATAACAAAGGCATATCGAATTGCATTTCTGTCAAGTTGTGTGCACATGGAACTCACCTGCCCACCCACAGTGTCATGCAGGAAATAGTATAACTGCACTTTAATTTCACAGTTGTTTGAACATAGAAAAAATATACCGGTATATTCATTCACCTGTTGCGTTAACCTCCGTTTTTAAGTTATCGCAAGAGCTAGAGTCGGCAAACTTTCTCCATAGATACGCATCTAGCGCACAAAATTGGTCCAAATCGTTGAGTACCTTTGGATTTGTTACCAGAGTAACACCAGTAACATGCCGTAACTATATTAAAATACCCACTTCAGGCAATATAAGTCACATTAAACTTACTCTTTCAGACCATATCGGAAATGCCCTTTCTAGAATACACTGTAACTCTTGTAACATAAGTGTAACAATCAAGGAACTTCACAGTCACAACAGAGAAACATAAAATTCTTATCATATATTTTGTGTTTTAGTGCTCTGATGGGCTGTAACGCTGTAACAGTGTAACATTGGATTTGTGGAGTGGGCCTATCGAGAAAGCACTGTAACTCTTGTAACATCAGTGTAACAATCAAGGAACTTCACAGTCACAACAGAGAAACATAAAATTCTTATCATATATTTTGTGTTTTAGTGCTCTGATGGGCTGTAACGCTGTAACAGTGTAACATTGGATTTGTGGAGTGGGCCTATCGAGAAAGCACTGTAACTCTTGTAACATCAGTGTAACAATCAAGGAACTTCACAGTCACAACAGAGAAACATAAAATTCTTATCATATATTTTGTGTTTTAGTGCTCTGATGGGCTGTAACGCTGTAACAGTGTAACATTGGATTTGTGGAGTGGGCCTATCGAGAAAGCACTGTAACTCTTGTAACATCAGTGTAACAATCAAGGAACTTCACAGTCACAACGGAGAAGCATAATATTCTTATCAAACATTTTATGTTTTTGGTGCCCTGAAGGGCTGTAACGCTGTAACATTGTAACATTAGATTTGTGGAGTGGGCCTATCGAGAAAGCGCTGTAACTCTTGTAACATTAGTGTAACAAACAAGGAACTTCACAGTCACAACGGAGAAACATAAAATTCTTATCAAACATTTTATGTTTTTGTTCACTGATGCGCTGTAACATTGTAGCATTGGATTTGTTGAGTGGGCCTATCGAGAAAGCGCTGGAACTCTTGTAACATCAGTGTAACAATCCAGGAACTTCACAGTCACAACAGAGAAACATATAATTCTTATAATATATTTTGTGTTTTTAATGCTCTGATGGGCTGTAACGCTGTAACACTGTAACATTGCATTTGTGGAGTGGGTATGTCAAAAAGCGCCGTAACCCCTGTAACATTAGTGTAACAAACAAGGAACTTCACAGTCACAACGGAGAAACATAAATTTCTTAAAATATTTTTGTGTGTTTAGTGCTCTGACGGGCTGTAACGCTGTAACATTGTAACATTGGATTAGTTGAGTGGGCCTATCGAGAAAGCACTGTAACTCATGTAACATCAGTGTAACAATCAAGGAACTTCACAGTCACAACGGGGAAACATAAAATTCTTATAATATATTTAGTGTTTTTAGTGCTCTGATGGGCTGTAACGCTGTAACATTGTAACATTGGATTTGTTGAGTGGGCCTGTCGAGAAAGCGCTGTAACTCGTGTAACATTAGCGTAACAAACAAGGAACTTCACAGTCACAACGGAGAAACATAAAATTCTTATAATATTTTTGTGTGTTTAGTGCTCTGATGGGCTGTAACGCTGTAACATTGTAACATTGGATTTGTGGAGTGGGCCTATCGAGAAAGCGCTGGAACTCTTGTAACTCCAGTGTAACAAACAAGGAACTTCACAGTCACAACGGTGAAACATAAAATTCTTATTATATATTTTGTGTTTTTAGTGCTCTGATGGTCTGTAACGCTGTAACATTGTAACATTGGATTTGTGGAGTGGGCCTGCCAAGAAAGCGCTGTAACGCTTGAAACACCAGTGTAACAAACAAGGAACTTCACAGTCACAATGGAGAATCAGATTATTCTTATTAAATATTTTATGTTTTTGAGCCCTGATGGGCTGTAACGCTGTAACATTGTAACATTGGATTTGTGGAGTGGGCCTATCGAAAAAGCACTGTAACTCTTGTAACATTAGTCTAACAATCAAAGAACTTCACAGACACAACGGAGAAACATAAAATTCTTATCAATCATTTTATGTTTTTGTGCACTGATGGGCTGTAACGCTGTAACATTGTAACATTGGATTTGTGGAGTGGGCCTATCAAGAAAGCGCTGTAACTCTTGTAACATCAGTGTAACAATCAAGGAACTTCACAGTCACAACGGAGAAACATAAAATTCTGATAATATATTTTGTGTTTTTAATGCTCTGATGGGCTGTAACGCTGTAACATTGTAACATTGGATTTGTGGAGTGGGCCTGTCAAAAAAGCGATGTAACTCTTGTAACATTGGTGAAACAACAAGGAACTTCACAGTCACAACGGAGAAACATAATATTCTTATAATATTTTTTGTGTTTTAGTGCTCTGATGGGCTGTAACGCTGTAACATTGTAACATTGGATTTGTGGATGGGCCTATCAAGACAGCGCTGAAACTCTTGTAACACCAGTGTAACAAACAAGGAACTTCACAGTCACAATGGAGAATCAGATTATTCTTTTTAAATATTTTATGTTTTTGAGCCCTCATGGGCTGTAACGCTGTAACATTGTAACATTGGATTTGTGGAGTGGGCCTATCGAAAAAGCACTGTAACTCTTGTAACATTAGTGTAACAATCAAAGAACTTCACAGACACAACGTAGAAACATAAAATTCTTATCAATTATTTTATGTTTTTGTGCACTGATGGGCTGTAACGCTGTAACATTGTAACATTGGATTTGTGGAGTGGGCCTATCAAGAAAGCGCTGTAACTCTTGTAACATCAGTGTAACAATCAAGGAACTTCACAGTCACAACGGAGAAACATAAAATTCTTATCAAACATTTTGTGTTTTTAATGCTCTGATGGGCTGTAACGCTGTAACATTGTAACATTGGATTTGTGGAGTGGGCCTATCAAGAAAGCGCTGTTACTCTTGTAACATCAGTGTAACAATCAAGGAACTTCACAGTCACAACGGAGAAACATAAAATTCTTATCAAACATTTTTTGTTTTAATGCTCTGATGGGCTGTAACGCTGTAACATTGTAACATTGGATTTGTGGAGTGGGCCTGTCAAAAAAGCGATGTAACTCATGTAATCTTGGTGAAGCAAACAAGGAACTTCACAGTAACAACGGAGAAACATAAAATTCTAATAATATATTTGTTGTTTTTAGTGCTCTGATGGGCTGTAACGCTGTAACATTGTAACATTGGATTTGTGGAGTGGGCATACCAAGAATGCGATGTAATGCCTGTAACATCAGTGTAACAATTATAGAACTTCACAGTTACAGTGGACAAACATAATATTCCTATCATATATTTAATGTATAAAGCGCCCTGATGGGCTGTAACGCTGTAACATTGTAACATTGGATTTGTGGAGTGGGCCTATCGAAAAAGCGCTGTAACTCTTGTAACATTAGTGTAACAAACAAGGAACTTCACAGACACAACGGAGAAACATAAAATTCTTATAATATATTTTGTGTTTTAGTGCTCTGATTGGCTGTAATGCTGTAACATTGTAACATTGGATTTGTGGAGTGGGCCTATCAAGAAAGCACTGTAACTCTTGTAACATCAGTGTAACAATCAAGGAACTTCACAGTCACAACAGAGAAACATAAAATTCTTATAATATATTTTGTGTTTTTAGTGCTCTGATGTGCTGTAACGCTGTAACTTTGTAACATTGGATTTGTAGAGTGGGCCTGTCAGAAAATCGATGTAACTCTTGAAACCCAAGTGTAACAAACAAGGAACCTCACAGTCACAACGGAGAATCATATATTCTTATCAAACATTTTATGTTTTTGAGCCCTGATGGGCTGTAACGCTGTAACATTGTAACATTGGATTTGTGAAGTGGTCCTATCGGAAAAGCGTTGTAACTCTTGTAACATTAGTGTAACAATCAAGGAACTTCACAGTCACAACGGAGAAACACATAATTCTTATACTGTATTGTGTTTTAAATGCTCTGATGGGCTGTAACGCTGTAACATTGTAACATTGGATTTGTGGTGTGGGCCTATCAAGAAAGCGCTGTAACTCTTGTAATTCCAGTGTAACAATTAATGAACTTCACTGTCACAACGGAGAAACATAACATTCTTATAATATATTTTGTGTTTTAGTGCTCTGATGGGCTGTAACGCTGTAACATTGTAACATTGGATTTGTGGAGTGGGCCTATCGAGAAAGCGCTGTAACTCTTGTAACATTAGTGTAACAAACAAGGAACTTCACAGTCACAACGGAGAAACATAAAATTCTTATAATATATTTTGTGTTTTTAGTGCTCTGATGGGCTGTAACGCTGTAACATTGTAACATTGGATTTGTGAAGTGGACCTGTCAAGAAAGCGCTGTAACTCTTGTAACACCAGTGTAACAAACAAGGAACTTCACAGTCACAACGGAGAATCAGATTATTCTTATCAAATATTTTATTTTTTTTGAGCCCTGATGGGCTGTAACGCTGTAACATTGTAACATTGGATTTGTGGAGTGGGCCTATCGAAAAAGCACTGTAACTCTTGTAACATAAGTGTAACAATCAAGGAACTTCACAGACACAACGGAGAAACATAAAATTCTTATCAATCATTTCATGTTTTTGTGCACTGATGGGCTGTAACGCTGTAACATTGTAACATTGGATTTGTGGAGTGGGCCTATCAAGAAAGCGCTGTAACTCTTGTAACATCAGTGTAACAATCACGGAACTTCACAGTCACAACGGAGAAACATAATATATTTTGTGTTTTTAATGCTCTGATGGGCTGTAACGCTGTAACATTGTAACATTGGATTTGTGGAGTGGGCCTGTCAAAAAAGCGATGTAACTCATGTAACATTGGTGAAACAAACAAGGAACTTCACAGTCACAACGGAGAAACATAACATTCTTATAATATATTTGGTGTTTCTAGTGCTCTGATGGGCTGTAACCCTGTAACATTGTAACATTGGATTTTCGGAGTGGGCCTATCGAGAAAGCGCTGTAACTCTTGTAACATTAGTGTAACAAACAAGGAACTTCACAGTCACAACGGAGAAACATAAAATTCTTATAATATATCTTGTGTTTTTAGTGCTCTGATGGGCTGTAACGCTGTAACATTGTAACATTGGATTTGTGGAGTGGACCTGTCAAGAAAGCGCTGTAATTCTTGTAACACCAGTGTAACAAACAAGGAACTTCACAGTCACAACGGAGAATCAGATTATCTTATCAAATATTTTATGTTCTTGAGCCCTGATGGGCTGTTACGCTGTAACATTTTTCACTAAATCTGCTTGTAAATTAGGTCTAGAAATGACTGTTCTGTCCTAAGTATCATTTAAAATACCCTAATGTACTTACGTATTGGGACACCTAAATTTATAAATTTTCCATTTGTCCAAAATGGAAAATTCACTACTTTTAGGTGTCCCAATATATACACACATTACGGTACTTTTTTAGCAACTGACAACTGCCCTTCTTGAATCTGTGGAAGACCGGGTATCAAACCCAGGACCTCTGACTTTTTAGTCAGGTGCCCTACTGATTGCATTACATGGCCCAGCTAAATGAAGTGTTGCGTTTTTAATTCGGTTACGTATATATTTAGAGGTAAGCATGATACATGTATTGTCTTGATTTTCATCGAATACTATTTTGAGCTGAGGGAGAAGTGAAAATGTATAGAACATGTAGGGAAAACCAAAATTTGGACTGAAACTTCTCCCTAAAGCGCAGAAAATGCTGCAAAACTTCTCCCAGTCTGAAAGCTCTAGGCTGAGCCCTGTTGGTATGTGTGTTCCATAATATTTTTATACCCCTACATATATAAGTACGTGATCCTATTAAAATGGGGTTAAGATTGAATTCAGGGTTCCTATGTAGCGAATTACATATGGAGCCTGGAGCAGCTCTTGGTCAGGGGGACAAAAGTTTATTATTATTCGAAGTTGAGGGGGCATAATGGTTTGGGCCTGACCATCCTTCCATCCGTCCATCCATCAGTACATAAGCTGTTTTAAGGTGATGATTATCACTGATTTGGGGCAAAAACATAAATCTGCATACAATGCTGAAAATACAACAAATCTTCCTGAAACTTAGCAGATGCCTTCTTTATGTTGTTCTCACAATTCAGAATCCCAAAACGCAGGACTTGTTGATGTTAAAAAGAATATTATATAAGAAAAAATCAAAGGGTAATTTTGTGCGCATAAATCTAAAAATTGACCATCATTATTGAAAATGTACCTAGGTCTGAACATAAATTAATGCATTAAAAAGAGCGTCCTAGCAATTATTCTTTCCATTTTTGTAGCACCTGCTTTAGCAAGGTGCGATATAGGGGTCCGGTTTGCCATCCGTCCATTTGTCATCCCGTTCATGCGTTCACATATATGTCGACCCTAGCATTTAAGTCCATTCAAATGACTTTATTTCCAAAACCACTGCACCCATGGTTCTCAAATTTCTCATGCTGCATGACCAGACTGAGGGCTTCAGAATGGTAAAATTCAGTATGGTCCAGTTTCCAAGATGGCCGCTGTTACTAAAAATAGCAAAAACAATAAACTTTTTCTCCAAAACCACTTGGTATATTGGCTGAAATTTTGCATGCAGCATCAGTTAGGCATTGGTGTTCAAAATTTTCAAAATAAAAAAAATCTGTAGCGGAATTAGGCCACAGTGACCTACTTTATGTTTACGAGTGTCATTTTGCTAAAATGCCATTATCTCAACAAATCATGGCTGGATTTTAGTCAATTTTGGTCAGAATGGTCTATTAATGGAGTTTTTTCAAATTATATGATTGGAGACCATCCAAGATGGCCGCCAGCCAGCGTTGCTAAAAATTGCAAAAACATGAAAATGACAATATCTCTAGAACCCATGATTGGAATTGGATCAAATTTGTTTCAGAATGATCCTTGCATGAAGCTACTGCAAGATTTTTAAATTAACCATCCAAAATGACCGCCATCCACCGCTACTAAAAACTACTGAATGGATTTTGACCAAATATACATATGTGACAAAATGATGCTTTCATTGCATATGTATTTGTCTATTTCTGGTTCAGTTGTATTATTCTGTATCATAATGTTTAACATTTGAGGGCCTCATGGAGGATTAGGTTTTTAGCTCGCCTGAACGAAAGTTCAGGAAGAGCTATTGTTGTCACCACGGCGTCAGCGTCCGCGTCCGCGTCGGCGTCCGGATTGGATGTTTTGGTTAAAGTTTTTTTAAAGACCTATATCTCCTTAACCCATGGATGGATTCATTTGATACTTGAACTGTAGTTAGATATTGGTCCAAAGTTTTACAGGATACCACCCCACCCCACTCAGTGACCTTGATGTCAAGGTCATGGACTTAGAAAATTTGGGTATTTTGGACTGGATGTTTTGGTTAAAGTTTTTTAAAGCCCAGTATCTTCTTAACCCATGGATGGATTCTTTTGATATTTGTATAGTAGTTAGATAGTGGTCCAAAGTTTGCCAGGGTATTACCCTCGCCCCACTCAGTGACCTTGATGTCAAGGTCATGGACTGATAAAATTGTTGAAATATTTTTGAGATATCTTGTTGACAAGATTTCCTTATGATTTTTTCCAAAGGGGCATAACTCCAAACAAGGAGACACCTCTGACAAGAAAAATATACATATCAGCTATTTTTTATGACGAATTCATATGTGAAATTTCAAACCTCTAGCATGCACGGTTCCTAAGATATGTTATGCATTACAAGTTCCATAGGCTGACTATGCACCAAGTTGAAAAAGGGGCATAACTGGATCAAAAATTCACTTTCACTAAACTGAAAAAGGGGCTTAACTCGGCCAAAAATTTACATTTTATTTTTCAAAAGTTAATAAGTTCATCTACTCATCAGTCCAAATAAGCTGGCAAAGTTTCAAGGCTCTAGCTAAAATACTTTTTGAGATATCTTGTTGACAAGATTTGCTATTGATTTGTTTTCTCAAGAGGCAATAACTCCAAAAAGGGAGACAACTCGGACAAGAACAAAAATACATGTCAGCTATTTTTTTATGAGGAATCCATATGTAAAATTTCAAAATTTAGCATGAACGGACAGATGCACGGACATACGGACAACCCTGAAGCAATATGCCCCCGCAACTTCTTCCAAGTTGGGGGCATAAAGAGTTACTGTTTTTATCTGGTGTACCTTACAATTTGAGAAAGAGTTGGAACAAATTATTGCTGGGATGCTCTTTTTAACTCATCAAAGTATCATCAGAGCCAAGTACATTTTCAAGAACAGCTTTTATTTTTCAGATTCCTGTGCAGAAAATTACCCTTTGATCTTTCCATATAAAAACACTTTCTTAAGTAGCATGCCCCTCTATTTTGTATTCTACAGTGTAGACAACAACAAAAATAAGAAATCTGCTAATTTTCAGGGAGATACGTGAACTTTCTATGGTTTTATGCTGATTTTTGTATATACCACAAATCACCACCTATTGTAATAATATGTACTCGCTGTAGAAGCTCACAGTATGAGCTAATTATAAACAGGCTTACAGGAATTCACTATCCTTCAGTAATTATCAATCAAGCAAAGTGCTGATCAACAGATACTGTAAAGATAGGTTTGATAAAGAAATAATAATAATAATAAAAACATGTATATATTTAAACATAATAAATTAATGAAAAAAATCATAATATGAAAATTTTCATAGAGTAGGCAAAACGGGAATGAAGTCATATTTGACAGTAGGCGAAATGGGAATAGGCTTAAGGTAGACCATTACTATAGAACTCTGTATTGCTTTTGTCCAAATAAAACAGAGTTATTGTCGCTCAAAGCAACCTTGGGGTAGCTTACCACTAAATATTCATGAATGGCCTGTTTAGGGGAGAAGCTTCAGTTAAGAAGAGAATGGTAAGAATGGCCACCATTTGTAAGGTAACTAATGTAAGCAATCGTTAAATAAAATAACAGACCTAGATGAAAAATATTGAATGGCAACTTTGATTTTTTTTTGCTGTAGACCACTGAAGTATCAGACAGTTTTATAACTTTACCCAGTACTAAAATGACATGTCATATTTACTGCACGCGCTGGGGTTACGTGTTCTAGTTGAAACAATGGCCTCCAGAGCAGTGCTTATTTTTCTTCTTTAAACCATCGGCTAGAGACGTTCTTCAAAATGCGATATTAATTTCGAGTTTTCTAATGACTAGCTTAAAGGTTTTTACTGTTGCCTATGTAAAATAATTGGTGGTAAGCTACCTATACAAATGACACTAACTACCTTAATGATCCTAAGTTTTTGAGCAGATAGGTTTGTACTAATAGTGAAAACTGAGATCAGACTGCTGCTTAGGAACGTTTCTGATTTTCCCTTCCATCTGTACATTTTTGGTGGCATTACTTTTGGTATAACCAAAATAACCTGGGAATAAATAGTAGGGCAAGGGCCTGCTTTGGTTGCAGCAGGTGCAGACTTGGGGTTGTCTGTTTATTTGGGTTTCTCAGATTTGGGGGTATTTTTTATTTTAACATTGTTTTGCAAGGAAATGAAACGGTGAAAATTTGGTATTTTTGTCTTATTCTGTAACATACAATGTAAGTTTGTCTGAAATAATATGCATGAGCATGCCCCATCGATCAAATATATTTTTCATGACTTTTTTAATGAAATTAAATTTTCTTGCATTTTTAGCTCACCTGAGCCAGAGGCTCCAGGGGAGCTTATAGTATGGCCAGGCTCCGTCGTCCGTCCGTCCGTCTGTCAACAATTTCAAACGACTTCTCCTCTGAAACCACAAGGCCAATTGTAACCAAATTTTATATGTAGCCTCCAGGGCTCATGGAAAGGAAAAGTTGTTCAAACCGTCCTGGTCACATGACCAACATGGCCGCCATGCCCATATATGGTAAAAACCTAAAAAAATCTTCTTCTCCAGAACCAGTAGTCCGATGGCCTTGAAACTTGGTATGTAGCATCGGGTACCATGTACTACCAAGATTGTTCAAATTATGACCTTGGGTTGACCTTGACCTTTTTTATGGTAAGGTCAAATTTGCTTCCTTGTGCTTTTATATGGCAAAATGCTAGAACATAAGATATCTTGGAAACTGTTGAAAATTTTGGGCTGAAAATTGGTATCTACAGTCATCTTAAGTAGTACATGAAGATTTATGAGTACAAGAGGTCAAGGTCATTCTTTGACCTTTGACCTAGAACTCTCATATTTTGACAATTCCAAACAATCTCCTCAAAAGCCCCTGGGTCAATTGAAACCAAATTTCATATAGAGCCTCCAGGAGTTGAGGGAACTAAAAATTTATTCATATGGTCCAGGTCACATGACCAACATGGCCGCCACGCCCATACATGGTAAAAACCTTTAAAAATCTTCTTCTCCAGAATCAATTGACCGATGGCCTTGAAATTTGGTATGTAGCTTTGGATACATGAGTACTATTAAAATTGTTCAAATTATGACCTTGGGTTGACCTTGATCTTTTTTACCGCAAGGTCAAATATGGAAAATGCCAGAACATAAGATTTCATGGAAAGTTTTGAAGATAAATGCCTAAAAATTGGTATATACAGTTATCTTAATGAGTACATGAAGATTTGTGAGTACAAGAGGTCAAGGTCATTCTTTGACCTTTGACCCAGAACTCTCATATTTTGACAATATCAAGCAATCTCCTCACAAACAACTGTGCCAATTGTAACCAAATTTCATACAGAGCCTTCAGGGGGTTGATGGAATGAAATTTTTTCAAACGGTCCAGGTCACATGACCAACATGGCCGCCAGGACCATATATGGTAAAAACCTTTAAAAATCTTCTTCTCCAGACCCAATTGACCGATGGCCTTGAAGCTTGGTATGTAGCATTGGGAACTCCAGTACTATCAAGATTGTTCAAAATAATGACCTTGGGTTGACCTTGACTATTTTACGGCAAGGTCCAATGTGGGAAAGTGCTAGAACATAAGATTTCTTGGAAAGTTTTGAAGATTTATGCCTAAAAATTGGTATCTACAGTCATCTTAATGAGTACATGAAGATTCATGAGTACAAGAGGTCAAGGTCATTCTTTGACTTTTGACCCAGAACTCTGTCGTTTTGACAATATCAAACCATCTCCTCAAAAGCCCCTGGGCCAATTTTGAAACCAAATTTCATATAGAGCCTCCAGGGGGTTAAGGGAATGAAAGTTTTTTCAAACATCCAGGTCACATGACCAACATGTCCTCCATGCCCATATATGGTAAAAACCTTAAAAATCTTTTTCACCAGAACCAATTGACCGATGGCCTTAGAGTAACTTACCCTAGAGTACTGAGGCTGAATGGACCCAGGTGAGCTACAGGACCAACGGTCCTCTTGTTTATAAAATGTAAAAAAATACTTATTATCAAGATTAGTGTATTCTTTTTTACCATTTTGTTTTAAATATCCTTTAGTATAGATTATATGAATCACAGAAATGAAAGTGCATTCATATGCTAGAAAAATGAATTTAAATAGAAACTGTGTAAAAATGTGTGTAGAAATACAAAATTTTGATTTTTTTGAAAACGAAATGGTAAAAATCTTTTTTCTCTTATCCAAATGCTTTATAGCCCTGTGGGTTATTAGGCTGGTAAAGTGGTTTGAACACCCCACCAATATTCTTATTTAGTATCTAACTACCTTAATGGGAGTAGGAGAAATGGGAGTAGGCGAAATGGGAACATCCCGCTACAATGAAACTCTTGTTTAAAATTTCTTTGTATGTTTTTAGGTTGACTCACTTCCGCATGGCGGATCTGGCCAATGCTTGGAAACTCCAGTCAGCGCTGAACTCTGGCTTTAAGGAGGGTGGTCTACTATGTTACTTTAAAGGAGAGGAGATGTTTCAGCTGAATAACAAACTGGATGAAGAAATGAGGCAGAGGGAAGATGTTACTAAATCACTGCTCACAATTGCTGGTTCCCAAGATAGCCAGGGCCTATATTTCCTTAATCCTCAACAGGTTATTAACTTACAGACAGGAGAATTGGTAAGTACATTTGAGTTCTGCCTGTTGGAAAGACATTTACAAATATTTCTCCTTTTTTAGTAATAGAAATTTGTTAGTATATAACTAACCTGAGCGTAAGGCTATGGGAGAGCTTATAGGACGTACAGGTTCTGTTGTATGTCAGTCGTCAGTCTGTCAACATTTTAAAGTTTCTTAACAGCTTCTGGGTTGATTGTAACCATATTTTTATACCCCGCCACTAACGTGTTATACCCACGTTAGTGGCGGGGTATTATGTTTTCACGTTGGCCGTCCGTGTGTCTGTCCGTCCGTCCGTCGTACTTACGTCCGTCTGTCCATCCACACTTTGTTTCCATTTGATAACTTAAGTATTTATCAAGGGATTTCCTTCAAATTTTGCATATGCATTTGTACCGAGAATGTCTCGCTTGGGATTGTTAATGGGCAAATTTCATTAATTTTTGACAGAGTTATGGCACTTGTCAATGTACAAAAAACGGTTTCTGGCCTCTAGTTCATTTACTACTTGGAGTATCATGATGAAACTTCACAAACATGATCAAAGTAACAAATGCTTTTTATGAGCACAGAAATTTTATCATCAGGGGTTATCTGCCCCTGCCCTGAGACAATATACATGTATAAAATGTATAAAATCATGAAAAATTCCATTTAAAATCAGAGTTTGAAGCAATTTTCTGAAACTTTCAGCAAATGATCAAAGTGATGAAAGCCTCCAGTGATGCTCAAATTTACCCCATAGGAGTTATCTCCCCCTGTCCCCGGCTATATACATGCATAAATCTGGAAAAATCAGTGTGTGATAAAGGTTTGCTGTGGCGGGGTATCACACAGTCGTTTGCGATGCTTTTATTTATATGGCTATAAAGGGCCAGTGGAAACAATTTTGAGCAAAGTTGACCATCATGGTTGCCATGTCCAGAAATAGTAAAAACATAAAAAGATTCTCCAAAACCAAACTACTGAGGGCCAGATATTATGACTATTATGCATAGTCCTGAGGGTATTGCATTTTACAAAAGGGGGCCATGTCTTAAGCCTAAAGTGTACTCATCAATTAGCCACTGCCAGATACCTCATATACACATTATTAAGGTGATGGGTATATTTGCAAAGGAAGCAACTATTATTTTGCATCCCTTCTCGGAAGGGGTCAACTCTTCGAGGAAAGAATTTACTCCTGGTGACATTATTAAATTGACATTATTTTTTTAAAAGAGACAGGGCGTTTATTAGTAAGAGCAGGAGCATTTATAAGGATGAATAGGATTTTTTGTGAGCCCTCTTTATAACTACCTCACCAAAGCAGCTCAAATGAGAGATCACAAAATATGGTTAAAGGAAGAAATATTGAATGACTCCCAGACTTCAGTCTTTGCTGGATCTCTCACATGTTCAGCTTGATTGACAACCCTAAGTAGGTGGAGGGGGACTACAGAAATGATCCTCATCCACCTGTGTGTGGGTTATATGGACCATCTGTCTGTCTTTCCATCTGGCCAGCCGGCCTTCCAAAATAATCTTGTCCCTGCAACTCCTCCTACAACTTCCATCTGGTCAATTTCAAATCTCATGGACTTTCAGCCAGTGATATGAAGCTGTCCATGTGGTTTTATGATAGAATAAGGATGCTGTGTCTTGGATGTTATTACTACTGTGCCCAATAACAAGCTAGTTGTGCTGATTCTTAGATAGTTGCAGAGATAATCAAAGATCAAGAATTAAATATGATGCGGCAAATTTGTTAAATGCGTTATAAAGCTGTTGAAAATTAATTGCTTAACAAACATAAACAGTGAGCCCGTTACACAGATTACACATGCTGTAGATACCTTCACTGGTCTTTTTAGCTACCCTGAGGGAAGGGCTCCGGGGGAGCTTATAGGATGGTAGCCTCCCTTGTCGGTCATCCGTTGTCCGTCAACATTTTCAAAGGACTTCTCCGACTAAATTATTGGGCCAATTTCAATTAAATTTAATATGCAGCTCTCTGATATGGAAATGCATTCGAATTCAGCCCTATTAAACTGTAGAGGTCAAAGTCATTTTGTGACCTTGGCCAAAGGTTACTTGACTATTGTTTGTCAACATTTTCAAAGGACTTCTCCTCAGAAACTACCTGGCCAATTTCAATTAAATTTCATATGCAGCCTCCAGGCAAAAGGGGAAGAAAATTTATATTTGGTCAAGGTCACATTACCATGATGCCAGCCATACCCATATATGGTAAAACCTTTAAAAATTCGTCTACAGAACCCCTGAACCAATGGCCTTGAAACTTGGTTATTGTAGCATCCGCTTTTACAGTTTATGTAAATGATGATCAAGGGTTGACCTTGGCCTCTTTTATGGCAAGGTCAAACTTATTTCTTTAGGCTTTTGAATGGGAAAAGCTGAAAAAGTGCACTTTTCTACTGCTGTTGAGCTCTGTGATAATAAACTACAGTTACAATGACTTTAATCCCTTTGAATTAAAGAGGTCGAGGTCTTTTATTGTCCCTGGCCAAATGTCACTTGGGTGGAAAATTTTAAAGTACTTTCTTCTCTGAGACTACTGGACCTGATATTGCATTGCTAACCACCATTTGGACTCTGTTATCTTATGCCTTCAAAAGGTCGGTAGGTTCATAGTGATAACAAATGCCCAAAAAGTCTCACGGCTCAGAGGAGCGATCAGGACCTCATGGTCCACTTGTTTAAATTTTAGGCTATAGAACGACAGTTTTATAATACATGATGACTAGATAATATATCACCAGAATCAAAACCACATCCAGACCATGCAGGCCTAACTTCAAACAATTGAGTTCTGTTCTTTGCAGGTAGATCATCAAACACTACCTCTGGTATGGATTCCAGACTGGCCAGGAAGTGGATTACCAAGAGAAGATCTTTTTCACCAAATCCATCTCCCAGTGGCTCTCAGACCATTCCAGGTTAGCTTTATTTTGTAGTTTCGGAGACATATTGTTTTTGCCCTGGTCGTCTGTCTGTCTGACCATCTGTCTGTCACAAATTGTGTCCACTCAATAACTCTGTAATCGATTAAGATAATTTCACGAAACTTGTTACAAATATAAAGCATCATCAGACGACATGCAGAGAGCAAGACCCGTAACTCCACCTACATTTATAATGGAATTATGCCCCTTTGAAAATTTTAGTATGGATTTTGTGTCCGCTCAATAACTCTGTAACCGATTGAGATAATTTCAGGAAACTTGGTACAAATATAAAGCATCATCAGACAACATGCAGAGAGTAAGACCCATAACTCCACCTACATTTTTTACGGAATTATGTCCCTTTGAAAATTTTAGTATAGAAATCGTGTCTGCTCAATAACTCTGTAACCAATTGAGATAATAATTTCACAAAACTTGGTACAGAATATAAAGCATCATCAGACGACATGCAGAGAGCAAGCCCCGCAGCTCCACCTACATTTTTTATGGAATTATGTGCCTTTGAAAAAGTTAATATAGAAATCGTGTCCGCTCAATAACTCTGTTACCGATTGAGATAATGTCACAAAGTTTTGTACAAATGTAAAGCATCATCAGACGTCGTGCAGAGAGCAAGACCCATAACTCCACCCACATTATTTATGGAATTATGCCCCTTTGTAAGTTTAAGTATGGAAATTGTGTCCGCTCCATAACTCTAAAACTACATGAGATATTTTCATGAAACTTAGTACAAATATAGAGCATCATCAGTGGATGAGCAGAGAACAAGAACCATAACTCCAGCTACATCTTTTATGGAATTATGCCCCTTTTGCAAATTTTACTCCATCTACATTCCTGATGAGGTTTTGAGAGAGAGAGAGAGGGGGGGATGGGGGAAGGGGGAGACATCTGTTTTTGTTTCAAAAACAAACATCTAGTTTCTTGTTGCTTATCATAAAATAGTATGTTTAATGAACATTTGCTATTGACAGCCATTTCTCTGTTTATCATAACCAAGTTTAATCTGTAGGTACTGTAAAACACTTATATTTGGCGGTCACTTTATTTTGGCGATATTAGCGGAAAAGAAGAAAACCGCCAAAATTAAAATTCCGCCAATTAAAATTGATGATCGTAAAATAAAAATCACTACTGTTGGCCTATGATATATTCCCTCTACCATAAAGCCAAAGTCAGTACACCTCACAGTGAGAGAACACAAGAAGACCCCATTGCAAACAACAAGCGGGAGAACACGGAGTGTGAAAATACTAATTAGACATGCTAGTACATAAGCCAATTTGATTAAAATAATATTTTGTTCAAAGTCTATTGACTTACAATCAAGACAAATTGATAACATCAGAAGCAACAAACATGCACCTATTACGAAATACTTAAAGGAATTGAACTGTATTAACCAGGGGTCTGTAGAGTTCGGACTCAAGTGACCAAAAATTTTATGGTGTCAGCATAAATCTTTTTTTTCAGAAATCACATATCCGCCAAAATTAAAGTCCGCCAAAAGGTCCATTTATAGAAACCGCCAATTTTTGCTGTCGCCAAATATAAGTGTTTTACAGTACATAACTGGAATGAATCAATCTTACCAATGTTACTTTTTTCCTAAAAATGAGATATATGTTCAACTAATGGATAGATACTCATCAGACTTGTGTGGATATATGATTTTGACAGGCTTAAAACCAGCCTGCGCAGATTTGCTGGTTGATATGGGCACAATTACTGTGTATCTGTCATTAGACAAGTTTTTCTCATTTACACGTTATCTTTTACAAGCGGATTATTTTGCCTCATATGTCTAAAACTTTCTCGTGGATTCGCATTATTCTTGGGTCGGTAGGTTAGCTGACACTGAGTGACTTCTACTTATTATAGGTCAGTGTGACCTATATTTCATGGCCCAATGATCTTGACCTAAATCAAGGTTGGTGTAATGGTACAGATATATTGATTGACATGATCACATATAGGTCTCTGTAAGATTTAGTTCACAGTACAGTGATATTGTCATATCTCTGGCAATATTCTAGGGGTTTGAATTATTCTTAGGATAACTGTTTATTCTGACACTGCAGTTGATCTCATTTCACTTGCCCCGATTGTCCATATTGAACAAGTCCTTGTTAAAGTCAAGTAGCCATCAGGCATGCTTTATTGTCTTCTGACAATTCTTGTTTTTTTATTTTTCTTTAGATATTTCTTGATGAGGCCAAGACCAGTTTAATGAATAATTTTGCTCCTGCTCTGCTTGCTTGGTCAGCAATGCTGATGATGTTTAGATACAGATGGACTTTGCGTCACATTCGGCACTTCAACTTACCTCTTCTGTATGGACCACCCAGTGTTGGAAAGACTCTTGTTGCCCAGTGTGCAGCGTGGTTATGTGGATGTCAGGAGACACAGATAGCCTCTAGGTTTGTATAAAGACTTGTGTGTTTCTATGACTATACTTCAATGTTTGCTGTACAGAAATACTAATTTTAATCTCAAGAAAAAATGTTTGTAGTTGGGTTTACTGTATCTGTCCGATCATCTCGTATTTTTGCTCAGATTTGATTAATAGATCCAGTATGAGAAAAGCAGTAACACATAATTTTTGGTTTCTCTTGGAAGAGTTTTAGGGCTTTGAAATATAAAAGAATGTTTTTGCAACTCTTCCCATAGACCAATAAACAGATTTTCTTGAAATTCAGAGCTCAGCTAAGATGGCAATTTGGGAGGAATAGTCTCCCTAAGCTAACTGACTTCTCCCTATTTTGAGCTGGGTGAGAAGTGCAAATGTATAGAACTTATAGAAAAATCCAAAATTTGGACCAAAACTTCTTCCTAAAGTGCAGAAAACGTCGCAAAACTTCTCCACCTCTGAAAGCTCTAGGCTGACCCCTGTCAGAAAATACAGTAGATCTTCTGTGACTCGAACAGGCTTGAGACCATGAAAATTAGTTCCAGCCAATGGTAGTTCTAGCCATGCAGGGCTAGTTTCTATATAAAGTGACCTCCAGGGACCCAGGACAGAGTCATGCAGGATTAACAAGCCTTCAGGGTTCAAGCCATTGAAGTTCTACTGTATGTGAATACAGATTGGTAGCAATGTACATGTATGCATTACGGTTAGGGGTTATAGTTTCAGTCTTTAGATTTTTCTAAGATCAACCTTGAGATCTAATTACTGTTGTCACTCTAGGCCCCCGCCTGTTAGATAGATGGGCTGCCTCAGGTGCCTCTGCTGCAGAAGCTGTAGCAGAGCCTGAGTGTCATTTATATCAGTTTGATAAAAGTCCTACAAACTCGGAGGCAGTGAGTCCACAACTATCAGTAAACCAATTGAGCATCTTTTTCCTAAACAGGTGGTCATTTAGCTACCATTATTATAAACAGCAGCACCTTTTTTTAGAGCTAGGTAAATTTTGCTCTCTGGTCCATCAATATTGGAAAATAGTAGTCTGTTAGATTTCATTGAAATTGTTGTGAAGATTTTGGCCTAAAAATTCTTTATGAGGAAAAAATTGGACAGGTTCTATCGCCAGCAATAATTGAAATGCAATTAAGATTATCCTAGGGTCAGCCATGAGTTTTCAGACAGGGAGAAGTGTTGCGATATTTTCTACATTTTAGGGAGAAGTTTTTGTCCAAAGTTTGGATTCCCCTATATGTTCTATACATTTTCACTTCTCCCTTAGCTCATAACAGGGAGAAGTCAGCCAGTTTGGTTTAAACCATATTTTATTTGTATAACGAACAACATACAAATTACAATAACAGAGACAACAGTAATACATGTTTATACAAACTGGGATTCAGAAGGAAGTCATGAGACTTTTGTAATCTGTATCCCACTTAGGGAGCTTAGGGAGACCATTTCTCCCAAATCGTCCTCTAGGCTGAACCCTGATTATCTGGTTGGGCTGTTACACTGTCAAATAATTTGAATCCATATTTGATTCAACAAATTGGATAAAATAACATGGGCTTAAGACAGCTTCATTTGCATTGTATTTTGTACAAGGACAAAAATACTCAATATGAAATGATCCCAAAGACAGGTCTGACTGCATGTCAAAGAGTTCTCATGAATACCTGGATGAACTTTGACTAAATTTTTATTATACCCCACCACATGTTAGTGGCGGGGTATTATGTTTTCCCGCTGGCTGTCCGTGTGTCTGTCAGTCCGTTGTACTTACGTCTGTCCGTCTGTCCGTCCGTCCGTGAGCACTTCGTTTCCGTTCGATAGCTTGAGAGAATCAGTAACGGATTTTCTTCAAACCTGGCATATGAATTGGTCTTGGATATATCTCGGTTGGGATTGTTAATGGGCAAATTTCGATATCTTGTGACAGAGTTATTCCCCTTGTCGGTGTCCCAAAAGTGGTTTTTGGTCTGTTATTCTTTTACACTTTGAAACATCATAATGAAATTTCACAGAAATGATTGAAATAATATATTTTTTCTGTTGTTAGCAGAATTTTGTCCACCAGGGTTATCTGCCCCCGCCCCGGGGCTATATACATGTATAAAATCATGAAAAATTCTGTATAAAATCAGGGTTGAAAGTGATTTTCCTGAAACTTGCTACAGCTTATCGAAGCAATATAAGCTTTCTGTCATGATCAAAACTTTGTCCCCTAGGGGTTATCTGCCACTGGCACAGGGCTATATACATGTATAAAATCATGAAAAAATTCCATGTAAATTCAAATTTTTGGTATATCTTTATGAAATTTCACAGAAATGATATAAGTAACATAAGCTTTATTTTACAACCAGAATTTAGTCCAGCAGGGTTACCTGCCCCTGCCATAGGCATATATACATGTAAAAAATCAATAAATCAGAACTGAAAGGAATTTTTATGAAACATGTAACAAATGATCAAAGCAATAATAGCTTCTAGTGATGGTTAAAATTTTATCAGGAGGAGGTTAATTATCTGCCCCAGTCCTGGAGCTATATACAAGTATGAAATTATAAAAAAAAGCTATGAAAGGTTTGCAGTGGCGGGGTATTACGCAGTCGTTTACGATGCTTTTATTGTGAAGTATCTTTGCATCAGTATCTCTCACTGAAGCGAAAAATACTTCTGCTTTGATTCACAAGTTGGTAATTGTGGCTGTCATTCCTTTTCATGGAAGACAGAATAGATATGGAACTTACTAATTATAAATGGCTAGATGCATTTGTTCAGTCTTGGTATCTTGACTCGTAAGTCAGAGGTCCTGGGTTCGAAACCCGGTCAGGCCACATACTTTCGTTTCTCCTTCCGCTGGTTCAAGAAGGGCAGTTGTCAGTTACTGGCGAAAGTATATGCACTTAGTACTGGTTAACTGCTTAGGAGGTCTAAGCCTGCCCAGGAATAGTGTGGTTAGGTTAACTGACCGTCCCGACATGACCTTAGTTGTTAAGCGAGGACGTTAAGCATCAAATCAACCAACCAACCAACCAAATCTTGGTATCTTTGCATCACTCCTCTTTTATTTGAAAAATAAGTTATGCTTGGATGCACAAGTATAATGACAAACAATTGATGTGATTCAGTGCTGTCTCTTTGGCTGGAAACATAGGGAAACATTATTATCCCCTACAGAAGGCAGAGGAATATAGTTTTCTCCATGTCCGCCTATCCATTTGTCCGTCTGTCCATCCATCCATCCATCCGTCCTTCAGCTCTTCTGCCCAGAGCCATAATTTAGTAAACACTGGACAGAATTTCATGAAATTTAAAATAAATATATGGCACTATAACGCTCTGATGCACATGAAGTTTCATCATACTGGCTTCAGTAGTGCACAGGTTATTGTCATTGATTTTACATAAACTCAATAGAATTAGCCAGAACTTGGTAACCAATAATTGAAACTTCATGAAACGCATGTAATGCATGTATCACAATAAAGCAATTATGCACATAAAGTTTCATCAGAACGACATTAGTAGTGCATGAGTTATTACCCTTGAATCAATTTATGATTGACAAAATCAGCCATTACTAAGTAGTCAATGAATAGAACTCTATGAAACTTCTACTAAATATGTATCACCATAACATCTTGTTACATCAGTCTTACGTTTTGTGGGAATCATTTCAGTGAGCAATGAGTTTTTGCTCTTCCATTGGTTTAAAATCAACATATTGAGTCATTACTAAGTAACCAATGAATGGAACTTCATGAAACTTAAAATAATTATGTTTTGTCATGACACAGAAGTGCCCATTAAGTTTTGTCATAATCACATTAGTAGTGCATGCTTTAATGCCCTTAAATTGATTTAAAATCCATAAATTAGCCATAACTAAGGTTCTGGTGAACAAAAATTCTGAAACTGAATTAAAAATGTATCATCACAATGTAGTTATGCTGAGGCATTAGTCTTTAAGAATGGCTTCAGCTTATGCCTTACTTATGCCAGAGTTCGAATTTGCTTGTTTTTATTTCATTTAACCATCAACTAAAGCAGGCTATCTTTCTACCCTTGGAAGTTTTGTGTCTTTTGATTTCAACTCAGTCTGTTACACACAAACTAACACTTGAAGTTTCATTACTGAGGTACTGATATAGCCTTTGGCCTTTTGTATGCTATACTACTATGAAGAGTTTCAAACTGCCTGTTTATGTAGAGTGAATGTATTTTCTGTTCCAGATGTACTTTGCCTTTTCTTATACAATGGCTGACAACATCATCTATGCCCTTTGTGTGGGACGACCCAACAAATCCAGAAGAGGTTGGGCAGTTGGCGGTTGATTTAGGAAACGGAGCTGTGAGAGGGAAGGCCAATGAGATGCCTCAAGTTCCCACAACTGGTTGCCTCGTTACGGCCAATTTTGACCTGTCTGCTGTGGCAAGGTATTTATTGCAATCATGCTGGTAAAATGCCAGTTGCGCTAACTATTTGAGGGTCATCCAACAATTATTACAAATGCTGCCATAACTCAGATATATAAATTGAGCTTAGTTGAGCAGATTGTACCTAAACTGTCAACATTTAGGGTCAACATTTAGTGTGCACATACCCTTAAAATTTTACATACATAAGTGCCTCTAGGACTTTAGTTTTACAAGTAGTTACATTTATTACCCTTTATATGGTAAAGTTTATTTGAAAGAGAAATCTTTTTGTGTGAAGAAAAAGTTTGCCATAGAACATAAAACAAGAAACTAACCATGAACACAGAAAACTGGTCAGAATCAATTCAGATATATTTAACTAAGAAAATGTGGCATGGTTGGCCGTTCAAATAAAGTTTATTTGCCCAGGCAACATTAATAAGAAATCTCTGTTCATGCTGCCAAAGTTTATTTGACAAAGATTTCAAGGTCATGGACTTAGAAAAATTTGTTTTTTTTTTTTTTTTTTGTTTTGGTTATTTTTTTTTAAAGACCCATATCTCCCTAACCCATGGATGGATTCTTTCAATGCTTACCCTGTAGTTAGATATTGGTCCAGAATTTTACAGAGTACTAGCCCAACCCTGCTCAGTGACCTAGATGTCAAGGTGATGGACTTAGTAGAAAACTATGACCTTGACATCAAGATCACTGAGCAGGTTTTGGTGAGTACTTTGTAAAATTTTGGACCAATGTCTAACTGCATATTGATTCATAATGCTTCATTAGATTTTGTTTACATCTGAACTGATGATAGATACTTGTTTGAGTTTTTACAGAAAAGTATACCAACCCCACTAGGTGGCATTGAAGTCAAGGTCATCAACTTAAAATTTATTTTGTCTTAAAGATCTTGGTTTAAATTTCATAAAGACATAATGTTGCAGTGCAACAATGGATTCAGTTGAAACTAGGACATGGTCTGATGTTATCTAATGGTGCAGGGTTTTGATAAATCCAGCCCTCCCCTACCCCTCAGTACCATGAGCTCAAGGACATAGACTCTGAAATTTTAAGTGATTTTTATTTTATTTTAATTTATTTCTAAGACTTCTGAAATAGCTTTTTGTCGCACCTGCTTTAGCAAGGTGCGATATAGGAGTTCACTTTTTCGTCCGTTCGTCCGTCAGTCCGTCCGTCCGACCACAATTACGTCGACCCTAGCGTTCGGGTACATTATTCTCAATCTATGATACCTACATTCATCAAACCTGGTATAAAGTTTCTACTTAGAATGGTCTCGAGGAACCTTGAACTTATTTTGACCTTTGACCTATTTTTCATGCTCTAATGACTTAGTAAAATTTTGTGCCGTCCGTCCATCCACAATTACGTCGACCCTAGCGCTCGGGTCCATTATTCTCAATCTATGATACCTAGGTTCATCAAACCTGGTATAAAGTTTCTTCTTAGAATGGTCTCAAGGAACCTTGCACTTATTTTGACCTTTGACCTATTTTTCATGCTCTGATGACTTCATAAAATTCTATGCCAAAAAATTGTTAACCCTAGTGTTTAAGTCCATTTCTCTCCATCTATGATACCTGCAATCTTCATACCTGGTATAAAGTTTTTTCTTAGGATGGTCTAGAGGAATGTTTCCTTTATTTTGACCTTTGACCTATATTTCATGCTCTGCTGACTTAGTAAAATTTTACGTCAAAAATTACGTCAACCCTAGAATACTGGTCCATTTCTCTCAATCTATTGATCTAGAGGATTGTTGCACTTATTTTGACCCATATTTCCTGCTTTGCTGACTTCGTAAAATTTTACTTATAAAATTAAATTGACCCTATCATTGAAGTCCATTTCTCTCTGACAATCTATGAGAGCTAGAATCCTCAAACCTGGTATAAAGTTTCATCTTAGAATGAACTCGAGGATTAATGCACTTGTTTCAGCCTTGATATATATTTCACGTGCTACTGTTTTTGTAAAAGACCTAGTGTACACTTTCCTCTAACCATGGTATGTACTACTGAGAAAGCATAAGGCAGGTGCGACATAGCATTCCGCGGAATTCTTGTGTTTATATGTTGACAATACATAGTCATGCTTTATTGAAGTTTAATGCTGTGCAAGCCACACCTGCATAGCTACTATGCGATGGGAAGCACCAGTTCAGGCAAGCTATGCTGTCAGGGGACAGCTCTTGTTGCATTCCTGTTAAACATTTCTCGTGTCTTGTTACTTTAACTGTTGTGTATGTAAATTTGCTCACATACCTGCATTTATTGCCTTCAGGTCAAGGTCTTGGACTTTGAAGTTTCGGGATATTCTTTCGTTTAAAAGGGTAGTCAGTACCAAAACCCAGAAGTGAGCTTCCTCAAACAATAAAAGTTGACAATTTCGTTTTATTCAGCCATAAGAAAGCATGCAATTTTTTATTCAGGTACCACAGCAGACTTTGTATTATCAAGATGGATCCTCTGGACAAACAGAAGCAGCCGGGTGTTGCCAGAAAATTAGAGTCAAGTGCCGATAAGGCATCCAGTGCCCTACCCATTCTGTTGAAGTGTCTGTGGTCATTGGAAGAGGAAGACATCCACTTGTGCACAGATGAACTCTCTCAGAAGGTGTCTGTAGACTTAAGAGTTGTTGAGGGCTTGGCTGTACCTTTGGCAGCAGCCAAGAAGGTAATCAAATATAAATGAAAATTTCATCTTTGAAACTGGCAAAAAGAGGAGTCTTGTAGAATTTGTAGATAAAGGGATCAACAGAATATTTTGCAGGCTTTGTCATGCAGTGTCTTCTGTAAATATTTTCATATGACTTTTCCACTGAAACCACTTTGCTGACTATCACAAATTTCATACAGAGCCCCCAGGGGTTGGGGGAACAAAATTTTGTTCCAATGGTTGGGGTCACATGACCAACATTACACCATGCCAGTATATAGTAAAAACTTCAAAAATTTTCTCCAGAACTAAATGATAGATGGCACTGAAACTTGGTATGCAGCATTGGGTACTTGAATACTACTAAGACTATTTAAATGATGACCATAGGTTGACCTTGACCGTTTTTATGACACTTTCAAATTTGCTAACTGGCATTAAAGACTGAATTTAGGTCAACAAATCTATGTTGTGCATATCAAATGATGCTATAAGGCATTCACTGTTATAAAAAAGCTTGATTGTGAATGAAATTTCTTTTAGTACCAGAGGTCAAGGTCATTTTTGTCTCGCCTGCAAAGCAAAGCAGAGGCAAGGTATATGTATTGCTTTTTCTGTGTCTGCGGAGGTGGTGTAAATATTCATCTAGTTTTTGCGTTTAGCTCATTTTCTCAAAAAATGTAAAGGCTAGAGCCATTAAAATTGGGTCATGCATACATGTCGAAGATTAGAGCTTAAAGCCATCATCAATATTGAGTCTTGACCTACATATTACAGTTCACCAACTTTGGAATTCTTTGTCATGATTAGGTCCATTTCTCAAGAACTATCAAGGCTAGAGCCATGCAATTTCGGTTATGCATACATCTGGAAGTGTTGGGCATAACGCCATCATCAATATCGAGTCTTGACCTACTTCTACGGTTCATCAACTTTGTAATTTTTGGTTGAGTTTTAGTGTTTAGCTCCATTTCTAAGAATGGCTAGAGCCATGAAACTTGGGTCATGCATACATCTGGCCAAGTACAGCTTGGGGCTTCCAGCAATACAGTCTTGACCTACTGTTTACTGATTACTGACTTAGCAATTTTTTGTCAAATTTTGGGTTTACCTATGTTTCTTGATAGTTATACATGCTAGCGCCCTGAAACTTGGGTCATGCATACATCTGGAAGTAAAGCTCAAACCCAACATTGATATTGAAATTTGACCTACTTTTTAAGGTTCACCAACTTTGTGATTTTTTGTCAAGTTTCGTTAAACTCTGTTTCTCAGATGCTAGAGCCAAGGAACATAAGTCATGCAAAGATCTGGAAGGGTAAAGCTCAAAGTCACCATTGATAAAAACTCTAAAAATTGGGACACCTAAAATATTTAACATAACTGTCCTAAATAAGGAACAGTTTGGTTTAACAATGCAGTAATGCTCTCAAAAGCTGCATTAGGAATAGCAAACAGTGTAGACCCTGATCAGACTGCTCCTTTTAGAGCAGTCTGATCTGGGTCTGCACTGTTTGCTCATACCTATCTGTCCCTAGATTTAGTGTGTTTACCGTATATACAAAGCAAAACATTCAAGCAACCACTCACTTTGTCTTGAATAATAGCATTGATAGATGGTATTGGGATGAATTTTCTTATCTGTTTGCTCTTTAATTCAAGCAAACAGTTTAAAAGATAGAAACATGTACAAACAGGGATACAGACTAACAGGGGCCCAGTAGCCCAAAATCCCTAAATTTTGGGCAGGGCTTCTAAAATTTTGGACAAAATGCCCATACCCCTAATGTTAAATTTTGAATTTTGGCAGTGTGGGCCCCTAAGTCAAAATTGTTAGTCTTTATCCCTGACATATATTACATTTTTTGGGCAGCAGAGGTTGGACATGAATGTTCATTGTTGAAAAATGCAAAGATTTGAGCTGTGGCAGGGAACCTTTAGACACTGTGTCTAATATCAGTTAAATCTAACTGATGCTTTCTGTGGCACTCACAAGTCAAGTTAATAGTCTTATGCATATACCCACCAGTTATTATAATCGTATTCTGATTAGATTTCTGAATGGGGTTCAATTCTTTATATTTTTTGGAGTTATGGCCCTTTGAAATATAGGCTTTTTAAACTTGGCAGGAAGAGCTCTAAAAAAAGATGGATGTTCTGGTCCTTTGAAATTTTGAAAAATGCCAACCCTGCTCACTGATGTGATGCCCTCTTGTTGGAAAAAAATATACTGAACAAAAAAAGAAACGTTACATGCACATTCAACGCACGTTTTCTTTGAACTGAATTAAGGCTTTACCAATTTTATTTTACATCTAACTGCAAAAAAGTATTCGTATTTAAGAAGATGAAAATCATAACATAAGCTGCTAGATTAATGTCTCCAGATTAGTTTGAATCAATGAGGGGTCAGAATTTGCAAGTGCTATTTTGAGGTGCATTTTGAAGACCCGTGTTTCACTCAAGTTGTCAGCCCATGTGAGCAAGTCACTTCTGAGACGTTTATCAGGCACTAGTTGTTTCGCAAACGGTCCAATCGCCGCTTCCAAAGGGTTGATTAGTGAAGCACAAGGCTCGGAATATCGCTTTTCATGACACTTGACTCTGACTTTCATGCTATGCACTGAAACTCCCATAGACAATGCAAGGTGATATATCACGGACAATTAACCAGTTTGGTCAAACTTTTTCATCATAAACCATTGTCTGGAGAGGCTGGAATAAGATCCATGAATTAAACTTGAATTTTTTATTGAAACGTACTGGTTAATCGGACTAAAAGATTTGCTATACTTTTAATTGCAAGGGAGACAATTTCAAAGACACATTATCTTTAACAGCTTATTTCTTGAGTTGCTGGTAAAGTATCATACAGTTCATAGGATTTCTTATGGGCGGTTACAAGACAAATCTGAAAGTGCAAAAATTTAAGAGCTTGCGCATGCGCATCGAGTGTTTCACGTTGTCAGTGGTGTTTTCAGTCAAAGTGGAATAATTCTGTAACAATTGATGCAAATCGCAAACCGATTAGTTCATAAGGTTGTCTGACGTCTGACACGTGGGAGAATAACGTAGCATTATTCAAAAATAGTGTTCTTTGGCTTAAAATCCATGAATTACCTTTGTAACGTTTCTTTTTTTGTTCAGTATATTTCCATAGGAATACTGTTTAGAAGGCAGGGTAATACTTCAAGAGCTAGGATTCTCCCTAAACCAGAATTTAAAATAAAGGAGGAATAAAATAACAATACAAGCTTTAGACAAAGTGGAGATTACTTCAAGTACTTATTAACTTTTTTTCATCCTAGTTATACATAATGAGGGGAATTTTAACATAGGAACTCCAAATGAAGATAGTTTGTGAATATTCATGCTAGTTTCAGTTCACTCCTTTTCCCTGCCATAACAATGACGGTTTAATTACAGATATTGAAGAAAGCTAGGAGAGAGGACTATTACAAAAACATCAGTGACTATTTAGAGAAGATCCTCTTGCCATATGTATCGGAGTGCCTCCCTACTAGAGACAGCTGTGGGAATATAATCGTCCAGAAGATACTGAACTTCCCTCAACTGGTAATCACATCAAATTGTTTTGCAATTGTTTTTTTTAGCTCACCTGAGCCGAAGGCTCACAGGTGAGCTTATAGTATAGGCAGGCATCCGTCGTCCGTCCGTCCGTCAATATTTTCAAACGACATCTCCTCTTAAACTAAAAGGCCCATTGTTACCAAATTCATATATAGCATCTATAGGCAGGGGGAACCAATAATACTGTTTTTATCCAAATCGCTTCAGAACTTTGGTTGCTATGGCAACTTAAAGTTTCCATTGACTTGTATGGGAAAATCAATCCAGGAACTACTGTGTAGACACTGGCCAAAACTTGGCTTAAAATTAACATTATAAGTCTTACTGTGACCTTGAAACAAAGGTCAAGGTCACCAAAATTTAATCAACAGTTTACACTCTCCCAAGGGTGAACCCATCTTAGTTTGGTAAGAAGTCATCCATCGTTTCTAGAGATATGGTAGAATATATTGAATTCAAAGTACCAAAATTAATGAAAATTGACAGTGTCTCAAAAAGAAATTCTGCAGACATAAACTTTTACTTTAAAAGATAGAATTTGAGAAAAGACGTAACTAAAGACATTACTTCAACTTATAAAGGAAGGTATTTATGAATGCCATTAAATTTGAACGAGAAATATAGCTCATAATATGACACCCCTGGTTCATGCTGATTTACCCCACCCACTTTAATAACCCCATTATTCCAAAAGTAGGTCTTACGGAGCTTAACCACTATTGATTCAGTATAGCGGACACTATAGTCTAATTATCAGCTGAAAATAAAACATTTTGCTCTTGGGCAGAAAAAGGGCCTTATAGGCACCCCCCCCCCCCTTTGTGGCAAAATCATACTTGCATTGGGGTGTATGATAATAACTAAATACAGTCCAGTCAAGCTGGCCTCTGATACTAAAACTAGCAAAATGTGAAAAATGGAAAAACCTCAGTGGAATTGGACAAATTTTGTATCAAAATGGTCCTTGGCAAAATGGCAAGGTGAGCGATATCAGGCCCATTTGGGCCTCTTGTTGGAGGGCAGATCACGAATTATGACTTCACAACAACCACAGGCCAGACTGAGTTAATATTTGTATCTGCCCGACAACATGTGTCAATCAGGGATAATTCATAGATACGGTAAAATTATTTAGATTCTAACATTATACATAATGAATGCAAGTATATTACAATGTTTTGTAAAGGACTAATTTTAGAAGCTGACGTCAACAGAAGCAAATGTTTACATTCAACGTCATCAAGGCATGAAATTGGCACATCTCAGGTTAACAATGTGAATTATCACCATTTTTTACATGCTGCCACTTCCTATTAATTTAATTCGGAAACATTTACGCCATGTTAGAATTAGAAATATCAGTGTTGACTGTATCCTTCAGTCAATGATATTTCCACAGCTTTAATGCATAAACAGGAACATACAATGAAGTATGCCACTTGAACTATATCAGTTGCATATTTAATAAGTGTACTTTATCATTGAGGATCCAATTACTTGTTTAATGCACTTTTGACTATGTATAAGTTTATGATTCCTCATAATGTGATTTATCTCTGAGCTTTTAGAAACACAAATTGCATAGTCTATGAATGAGATATATAAGGCCAGGAGAAAGAAATTTGTTCCCCTTCAACAGTTTTAACCATGACAACATTTCATATTTCAGTTGCAGGAGAACGTTGAGATAAAGGATAACTCTATTAGAATAATGCGGTCCTTTCTTCTGGAAGTTGTTGGGTTGAAGGAAGCCACGCTGGCAAGTGTTTCAAAGGAGGATGTTGGATGTTCATCCAAACCAGTTAGATTTAGGTGTGGTTTGCGGCGGGCAACAACTGTAAACTGTAGTTCTGTTAAAGAAGAACTGCTCTACCGGCTTAGGAGAGGTAAGCTGCCTTGACATTTGATAATGATATCTTGTCTTTAAATATACCATATGATAGTGGCATTGCATCATGTTTTACCGCACACTGTTTCTAATGTCTACACATGTCTATACATCAGTACATTTACTAAAACTAGTATACATATCACTCACCCTAATTTCAATCCCACAACACAACAGGTCATTGTCCATATATTAAGTTGCAAGATTCTAGGTTTGAAAGTCGCTGAGAAAATCGCAACACAAAAAAAGCGTCACGGAGCTTCGGGATTAATGAAAAGACCAAATCTAGTATAGCCCCACTTTTCAAAGCCTGGTTATAAATACTCAACAATGAGATGACTGATGTATATGTAGACATAGGAACAGTCTGCCAGACAAAACAAAAAGTTGCCAAGGAAGTAACATGTGGCAGAATATAAAAAGGCACGATAAAGATAACCCAAGAGGACAAAATTCTGATCAAGATTGTAAGGCAACTGCAGGCCAAAACAGTGCTTTGGAAATTTTTTAGTTCCATAACATTGCACTGACAAAACCGTATTTTATGCTGCCTAAAGGGTGAGCATATAGACGGGACGGGAAAAAAATCACGAGCTGTCAATGCATTGGTTGTATAGGAGCTCACGTACCTGCGTCGTCAAGTGACATTGGCATTTTAGATGATGACGTCACGAAGACGGTAAAAATGACGTCAGTTTATGCACGCCAGTCGTTGACGTAAAGAGCCGAATGGCGGTCGTTGAAAGCGGCGCCTTCTTTCAAATTCAAATTGAAACCTCTCAAGCACTAGAATTACGCATTTTAAGAAGTTCTGAAGTTAAAACAAAACATGGTGTGCAAGAAAAAGTATCTATCATTGTATCCGTCACTCGGGATCAAGCCTCGGGATGCCGAACAGTGACCCTCGTGACAGATTTTTCTATCCGCACCTCACACCCATGACAGATCCTTATAATCTAACACAAGTAGTTTGGTGTTTATAATGATCAGTTATGTAGATTTCATGGATTACATTTCACAAACACTGTGATGGCTAATCATTATTATTCTCAGTGATTGTTTACCATTATTTGCCAAAGGTGAAAACAGAGTAGATTAGCATTGTCTCATTCATTTTTCTTCATTTTTTCATTTTTAATTGGATTATGTTTACACAGAAAGTCACTCCTTCAACAGGACACCCATTTCACTATTGCACACCTTCAGGGAGCATCCATCAGTTCCACTGATTCTCTTGTAGTATTTTATTAACCAAACTTGGCATGTTTTGAGAATGCTTCACTGATGATTGTTAATATGATATTATGGCACTTGGAAATGTCCAAAGTATTGTTTTTGGTATGTAGTTGCCAAAAACTATCCTGGTGAAATTTCACAGAAGAAGCATATATGCTCTTTGGTGTAATTCAAAATTTTGTCCTCAGGGGTAATCTGACCCTGTCCCAAGTCTTGATAATTTTGAAGAAATAACCAAAAAATAAAAATAAATAAATAAAATTAATAGGTACAATAAAAAAGTCGAGGGTATTTCAAGAAAAATACAACAAAGGATCCGATTAATGAAAACTTCCTGTCATGATAAAACTTATGCCCTTCCTGGGTGCTACACATGCATTTAATTTCCTATCATGAACAGGTCAGTATATAAAGTCAGATTTGAATGGAATTTTTCAAAAATTACAAATTGTCAAAGTAATGAAAGCTTGCAGTGGCTATCGAAGTTCTGCCTCATGGGTTTGAATTGCTAATTTGTTCGTGCTCTAGGGTTTGATTCATATACAATTTTTTAAAGAGATCTGTAAACAGAAGTTATGATCAAGGGGGAAAAAATTACCAAGAGCACCACAAGTGAGCCAATATACACCTGCTTAACCATTAGCGAGATCTATAGCTCAGACAATCAATCAATCCCTGTGAATTCTTGAATTGATATTTGAGTTAAAAGCTGTTAATATTTTGCAAAGAGCTTACAGTTGAAATGCACATTTCACTCTGGTCCTAATCTGTTAAAGTATGACTTATTTTTGCCTCATCTTATACTCCAGAGACATTTTCCCAGTTTCTGCATCACTTCACCGTGGAAGCTGAATTTTAAAGGCAAACAGTGTTTATTGTGTAAAATATCCTAGGTAAAGAGGAGTTAACCGTGCATTGGAGTCACTTTCTCTATTAAGGTGGTGATAATCACTGGTTTGGGGCAAAGACAAACTGAATAAAATGCTGAAAATACAATTGATCTTCCCAAAATTTAGCAGATGCTTTCTTTATGTTATTTCTCATAATTCAGAATCCCAAAATGCAGGATTTGTTGTTGTTAAAAAGGGTTTTTATTAAGAAAGATCAAAGGGTAATTTTCTGCGCAGATATCTAAAAAAAAAACTATCATTATTGAAAATATATCTAGTGCTGAGGGTACCTTTTGGCACTACGTAGAGCATCCTAGCAATTATTTTTTCCGACTCTTTCACATATTATCAGGCTGAGCAGCTGACAAATGACTTAGCCTGTGTCCAAATATTTTAACACACAGATGAGACTTTTTCAACAAGGTTGAACAGTTTCATTTACACACCTGTTATAGTATCAGTAATGTATTATATTGTGGGTGTTATAGGTATGCTTGCCTACCCTAGATATAATGAATGCATCCAGTGTACATGCACCTTGTAAATGGTTCAACATTTGAGAACAAGCTAATGTTTTTATCCGGTTCTACCTTACAACTTGAGGAAGAGATGAAACAAATAATTGCTAGGACACTCTCAATAGTGCAATAGTATACTTTCAGCACTAGGTAAATTTTCAATAATGATGTGTTTTTTTTAAAGATTTCTGCACAGAAAACTACCTTTTGATCTTTCCTAATAGAAACATTTTTAGACAGCATGTACCTCTTTTATGTATCTAAACTGAAGAAAACAATAAAAGTAAGAAGTCTGCTAACTTTCAGGGAGGCACATTATTTTCTATCTTTTTATGCAGATTTTGGTATTTGCCATAACTCAGCACCTTAATTCTATTTAGGCCTGCTATAAACTGCTTGCAAAGTTTTTGTTTTGAGTACTTGATATATGTTTCACCATGTTTATATTTTCAGAATTAGAAAATCCTGACAGGGAAGTTAATCTGGATGAAGAAAACCACGAAAGGGAAGTTATTCTGGATGAAGAAAACCACGAAAGGGAAGCAGATCAACTAGAAGGAAATAATGCAGAGGGGGAAGTGGACCAAAGGCAGGAAGAGGCAAGGTCAACAACAACCTCCTGTTCCTCCTCAGAGGAATCGCCATGTCCTCCAAGGCCACCTGTGCGGAGGAACAGGAGAAACAAAAGTTCAAGGACTGAAGAACCCACACCAGAGGAGTGTCCATGTCCAAGGCCAAGGAGAAGAAGTTTAAAGCAAGGAAGATGTTTGAGAACTAGGCGGTGTTAAATAGTAGAAACTGAGATCAGACTGCTCTGTAGGAACATTTCTGATTTGCCATTCCGTCTGAACATTTTTGCTGGCATTACTTTATGGTAGACCCAAATTGAGAGGGGGAATGAATAGTAGGGCAAGGGCCTGCTTTGGTTGCAGCAGGTGCTGAATGGGGTTGTCTGTTTATTTGGGTTTCTCAGATTTTGGGATATTTTTGAACTTTAACATTGTTTTGCAACACTGTTGTGCAAGGAAACGTGACGGTGAAAATTTTATATTTTTGTCTTGTTCTGTAACATACAGTGTAAGTATTTCTGAAATAATATGCATAAGCATGCCCCATGGATCAAATATATTTTTCATGAGTTTTTTGATGTAATTAAATTTTCTTGCATTTTTAAAAAATGTGGAAAAAATACTTAACAAGATAAGTGCATTGTTTTTTACCAGTTTGTTTTAAAATTCATATCTCTAGCACATGAATGCACCTTCATGTCTGCAAATCTATAATAAAGAATACTTGAAACAACGGATAACAAAAAAATGCAGTTATCTTGATATATATTTTTACATTTTTAAAAAAATGCAAGAAAATTGAATTTCAAGAAATATCAGAAAAATATATTTAGTCGATGGGGCATGATTATGCATATTATTGTAGTAAAACTTACATTGTATGTTACAGAATAAAACAAAACAAACAAACAAAAACATACGTTTCACCTATTCGATTCCTAGAAAAACAATGTTTTCGTTCAAAAATATCCCCGAAGTAGACTGCCCAAATTCTGTACCTGCTGCAAGCACAACCAGTTCTTGCCCTAATATTTATTTTTGGCTCTACGACAGGGTAATGCCTCTAAAAAATGCGCAGATGGGATGGCAACTGTGAAGACCTTGATCATTCTGGTTCCTAAGCAAAAGTCTGATCTTTGTTTGCACAGATCTATGTGTCCAAAAAATTATGAGCTTTATGGTAGACATTGTTAGTGTGTGTGTTATAACTTTATATACTCCACAGTTGATAGATTTCACCACCAACAATAACTCCCTTTTGTTTAACAAATAAAGAACAGAGACATTCCATATACAACTACCTTAAAGATTCTGGTAAAAGTTTATTTAGGATTAATTTTGCGGTGCTATGATGGATTCAGTTGATACAAGTACTTGGATTGATGAGAAATAATGTTCCAGGGTTTTGATAAATCCAGACACCCATCACCCCTCAGTACCTTTAGGTCAAAGGACTTGTAAATTGGATGTTAGTGTTTTACATTTCATTTATATTATAACCTTATTTCTTAGCTTTTGTTTTTAGCTCACCTGAGCACTAAGTGCACAAGGTGAGCTATTGTGATCGAAATTTGTCCGTCGTCCGTCCATCCATCCGTCCTTCTGACCGTCCATCAACAATTTCTTCAAACGACATCTCCTAGACCAGTGGACCAATTTCAAAATAATTTCACACGAACGTTTCTCTTATAGCCCTGTACCAAAATTGCTAAAATGGTTCCGCTCCACTGAACAAGCTGGCCGCCAGAGCTAAAAGTAGAAATTCCTTTAGACAACATCAACTCTTAAGCCAGTGGATGGATTTCAAAATAATTTCGCAGAAATGTTCGACTTATGGCCCTGAACCAAAATTGCTAAATCGGTTCCGCTCCACTGAACAAGATGGCTGCAATAGCTAAAAATAGAAATAAAAACCACAGCTAAAAATAGAAATAATCTTTAAATGACATAGAGGCCACAGTTTTGATCCAATCTTCCTGAATCTTTGTCAGAATGATTGTCTTCATCAAATCTAGGACATGTATGAAACTAGGTCATGTTGGGTCAAAAACTAGGTCACCAGGTCAAATCTTAGTAATACCTTGTGTACACTCTAAGGGCACAGTTTTAATCCAATCTTTATGAAATTTTGTCAGAATGATTATCTTCATGAAATCTAGGCCAAGTATGAAACTAGGTCATGTCGGGTCAAAAACTAGGTCAGATCTTTGTAATACCTTGTGCACACTCTAGAGGGCACAGTTTTGATCCAAACTTCATGAAATTTTGTCAGAATGTTCATCTTCTCGAAGTCAAGGCCAGAATTGGAAAAGGGTTATGTCTGGTCAAAAACTAAGTCACTAGGTCAAATTGTTTGTCAAATGGTGGCCCCAGGGTCCAAAATGGGCCCCTTGGCATGGAGTGAAAGGTTAGACCCATGGAAATGCAAAGAAAAATATTCATAAATCTCCTTTAGAACTGCAAGGCTTAGATACATGAAATTTGGTATGATGCACTGCCTAGTAGTCCTATATACAATATTGTTCAAATGGTGGCCCCAAGGTCCAAAATGGCTCGGTGGCAGGGAGTCCTAGGTTTGAACCATAGAAATACATAGAAAAATATTCAAAAATCATCTTCTTCAGAACCACTTGGCCCAGATGCTTGAAAGTTTGTATGTAGCATTGCCTAGTGGTCTTTTACCAAGTTTGTTCAAATGATGATCCCAGGGTCTAAAATGGTCCCGTCCCAGGAAATTCTGGGTTTGAACCATAGAAGTGCACAGATAAATATTCAAAAATCTTCTTCAGGACAACTTGGCTCAGATGCTTGAAATATGGTATGATACATTACCTGGTGGACTCCTACAAAGTTTATATAGATGGTGGCCATGGGATCCAAAATGGTCCTGGGGCATGGAGTCTGGTTCGAAATAAAATATACTAAAAAAATCTTCTTCTCCAGAACCCCTTAGGGCAAAAGCTTGAAATTTGGTATGATGCATTGCCTTGTAGTCCTTTACCAAGTTTGTTCAAATGATGGCACCAAGTTCAAAAATGGCCCTGCCCAATGGGATCCTGGGTTTGAACCATAGAAATACATTTAAAAGTATTCAAAAATCTTCTTATATATATATATATATATATATAAAACACAATTGAATCTGATTTCACAGTAATGAATGATTTATTTTGCTGTTTTCTACCAGTTTCACTGTTATAGTACAGATCATCATGCGACGGGAATGCTACGTTGCTAACGTCGTCTCCATGCGACACAAAGCCGCCATGTTTGTTCTTGATGATCTGTACTATAACAGTGAAATAGGTAGAAAACAGCGAAATAAATCATTCATTACTTTGAAATCAGACTCAATTGTGTTTTATAGACTTTCCTTGTATGTGCTTTTATTTTGGACATTATATATGAGCCGGTCTCTGTGAAAACCGGGCTTAATGACATAAGAACAAAAAAAAACTAACTGCACCACTGAAAAGTATTAACTTTTCTAACCATTTCCTAAAAATTTGAGATGGTTACCATTATTTATTACTGAGATATAGACTTCAGAAGCTAGCAGGTAGTGCGGTTTCTTTATGTGACCTTATTAACGTCATGCACGTATGTTTGACGTCAACGTCACTACGTTTGTTTGAACGTGCTTTCTGTGCATTTTACACAAAATAACTCGGACAAAATGTGTGGGTGCTCATTTTCAATATGTAATTGAAATAGTACACATATGACAATTTGCATCTCAAATGATAGGTCTATATGATGGTATACCATCTTTTTTCAAGGCTTTGGGGTTACCGTGGAAATAAGCGTTGTCATGGCAACATATGTCATATTTATGACTGGACTTTGTCTGAATTCATGGGCTTTCTGTTTTATCTCAATGCCTAAGGCATTTTCATGGAGATAAATAGAGGTCCGAATAATCATTAATTTTGACGTTTTTCGTCCGTACACAACGTAATTATTATGTAATGTCATTAAGTCTGGTTTTCACGGAGAACGGCTCAATATATATATGTAAATATACATGAAATAAATTAACAGAAAAATTTTGTGTAAATTCTTTATCCTTTCCACATAATGACTGATCGATCAATGGATTGTGACGGGTCTAATGGCCCTTTGAGACAGTATTTCAGTCTGTAATAACAAGAAAAGATATGGCAAATGACTATTAGCTCAGCTGAATAAACGGCTCTTAAGGAGCTCATAGAATTTTATAGGGCCACGGGAACATAATTCTTTCAAATACTCTTGTCTGACCAACATGGCTGCCATGGCCAAATTATGAGGGAACAAACAGGAGGTCTGAGGACATGGCAGTGAGAAAATAAGATCATACTTATAGGATGTGATGGCTGGCACGAGTCTTTACTGTCATAAATATGCCCGAAGTCTAGACTGATCTCAGTCTTTGCTGTTCACTCAAGCTGCAAGGCCTTCTTTGGTACATATGACTCAAAGCCATTCCTTAAAGAAAATAAGCCTTATTGCTCCTGTGAATACATAAACAAATCCTCTCAAACCTTCTATGGGAGAGCTTATAGGCTCTGTCATTGTCATCCGCCTGTTGTCTGTCTGTCCTTTGTTGTCCAACCACATTTTCACACAGCTTCTCTGAAACCACTGGGCAATTGTAACCATATTTAATATGTAGCCTGCAGGGGTCAGGGGAATGAAAAGTTGTTGAAACAGTTCTGATCAAATGACCAATAGGGCTGTCTAACCCATATTGGTATTGGTATATGGGTACTCCCAAGACTCATCGAATTGTGACCTTTGGTTGACCCTGACCTTTTTCGTGGTAATGTCAAATTTGTTTTCTGATGCCTTTATATGATAAATGCTCGAACCGGAGATTAAATGGAAATTATTGAAGATTTTGGCCGCGAAAATTGGAATATTGAGTCATATAAATGAGTACATGAAGATTTGTGAGTACAAGAGGTCAAGGTCATCCTTTGACCCAGGTCACTTCTCTTTAAACAGTTTCAAACATCTCCGCAAGTCACTGAACCAGTTGTAAAGAAATTTCATCTAAAGCCTTGAAGTGTTGAGGGAACAAAAATTTGTTCAAACAGTCTAGGCCACATGACCAACATGGCCACCACATCATATAGGATAAAAGCCTAAAAAATCTTTTCACCAGAACCAACAGACCGATGACTTCAAAAATTGGTATGTAGCATGGGGTACTCCAGTCCTACCAAGATTGTTCAAATGATTACCTTGACCTTTCTACAGCAAGGTCAAATTTGCTGCCTGGTGGTTTTATTATGCCCCCAAGATGATAGGGGCATTCTGTTTTACCCCTGTCTGTCTGTCTGTCCATCTCACATTTATGTAGTAAGTTTGTGTAATCAACTCCTCCCACAGTTTATGATGGATCAATTTGAAAATTTTGCACATATGTTGCAGACATATTGCAGATATGCATGAAGATTTCTTATGGCCCAAAAATTATTTTGGACAAAATTACGGGCTTTGGGACTTAGACATTTTCAGTGTTGGTTAGTGATATAAAGTAGCAAGTTTGTGTAATCAACTCCTCTCAGAGTTTGACTGATCAATTTGAAACTTTGCCTTTTCCATAAGACACAGCACAATATATAAGATAGCTTATATAACATATGATATCTTATTTAGTAAATGAGATTTCTTACATTGGATATAAGATATCTTATAAAGGACAGGAGATATCTAATTTTACATATAAGATATATAGCATATATGACATGAAAAATGAAATAAGATATTCTCATATCCTATATAAGAAATCTTATATCCTATATAAGATATCTTACATCCTATATCATAAGGAGCGAATGTAGCGTAGTGGATAACTCTCCAGACTACCAATCCAGGGGTCGCAAGTTCGATCCCCCGCTTCTCCGGTCTTTCGGATGAGACTTTAAACCGAGGTCCCGTCTCCATATGACCTCGTTGTTGGTGGGACGTTAAACCCGAGTTCACTCACTCCTATATCATATATCTTATGTAGGATATAAGATACCTTATATGTTTTAATAGATATCTAATATGTTATATTCCATATCTTAATAGGCATATTAGATATCTAATATACTATATAAGATATCTTCTATGCATAATAAATGGTAAAATGTCTTGCCATAGAAACACAATCAGGCCCAGAGGTTATAAAACTTGAGTTCATTCTCAACTCAAAATAAAGCACACTTATTACATGCTCGATGGCAGCCAATTAGTGCGCTTTATTTTAAGTTTGAGATCATTCTCAAGTTGTATAACCTCGAACCCAGGTGTCTATAAAACTGTGTTTTGAATTGTAACACTGTCTTAGAATTTATAATATCAACCACTAAATCATTCCAGCTGTCAATTGTTCTCACACAGAAAAAATTCAATCTTATTGTCTTTAATGAACTTTCTAATATGCCCACGCCTCTGAGTGTGACAAAAACTCAAATAATCCATCCATTACAGTGCATGTCTTGATGAGAGTGCCCCCATGTGCTGGCTGATATGAGCAAAAATACTGTGTGTCTGTCTTTAGGCAAGTTCATATCTATTAAAGATTTCCGACACAAGCTACAATACGATAACGAACGAATGTGAGCGACAAGCATTCGTTTGGAGCTGATTTCCAGGGAGCAGTTATTATTTTTCGATCCGCTTGTAAAAGATAACATGTGTAAATGTGAAAAACTTGTCTAATGACAGACACAAAGTAACTGTGCCCATATCAACCAGCAAATATACGCATATACTCCTAGAGTCAGTTAATGTCGAGCAAACTGGGAATGGTCTGACTAGACTTCGGTATACGCCGGCTGGTATCGGCATGCAAAGCTTAATTTTAAGTGACACGATAGGGGTCACGAAACACCTACTAATATACTTGCACTTGCTAAACAAAGAACAGTTATACCGCAACTAACACCAAATTCGAAATTCTAGTTTGTACATGAATTTGGTAGCTCCCCTTGAGTCAGATTTTGTTCTTTTATCATCCCAATTCACATAGAGAGGTTCATTGTATTAGGGTTTGACGACTCTTTGGGACCGTATTTCAGTATACACCGATTTCAGGTCGAACAAGTCAGCTCGACAGTGGCCGTGTCGACAGTCAGTCAAATGGAATTTTATTTAAGGTATGATTTCTCTCACAACTTATGTGCTGTTTTGATATAACAGAAAACCCCCTGTCACCAAATAGAGAGCACCCATTAGCTCAGTAGCTTAAGCGCTGGCCTGCTGATCTAGCAGTCCCGGGTTCAAGCACGTTCTAGGCTCTAGGCGAGAGCCTTTTCAACCGTAAATGAGTACTAGTTCCACTGCAAAGATTGTCCAGATATGGCAAATAACCCATCCATCTGTCACAAGTCACCAAACATTGGAATTTCTTACGAACTGAATACATATACAACTAGAGGTGGCAGTAAGCATGGCTTACTAAATACCCCCTGCATATAGCTCTTTGTCATCCAACGTTTTCATATACACAGAATTCAACTTACATGTTAAAAATAAACAAAGGAAACACAGGTACAGCTCATCCCTAAAGATCTAGCAGGCAAAACTGACAATATTCATGTATACTCTTTTCTTCTGCTGGTTTTCTGGACCAAATCTGAAAGAAATCCGAGCAAGGAGGACAAAAAAAAATACAAATCAACAAACTCTGTTTTCAAAAACCACAGAGGCATAACCGAGCTGAAAAACTCTTCTGGAAAAAGCTGAAAAAATATTTGTCATCTGTTGTCTTCTGTACCTAGACACCAAATAGGAATAAAATAGAAGCAATATGACAAAAAATCCTGTATAAACAGAGCATAAAATATAAATAAGGGGCATAACTCAGGCAAAAAGGGTAGGTAATTAAAATTATAACCTTAATGCACATCTTCATACTAATATGTGTTCATATGATTAATTTCTAGAAAATCGGTCAAGCAGTCTAGGAGGAGTAGCGATAACAAACTTTTATTACAAAAAATGAAAAGGGAAATAACTCAGCAGGCAAACACTTATGTGAAAAAATGGAAAACACAGGTCAACATTTTTATTATGATGCATCTATGAACCAAATTTGAATAAACTCAAAGCAAAAACGACTACCCCCACCTCCCCACCACCAAAATAAATTTAGAAAAGAAATATCAGAAAGGGGCATTACTCAAGAAAGAGAGAGAGAGAGAGGGGTCAGATGTCAAAGTGGAAACATTAATGCACATCTTCATACCAATATGTGTGCACATTTTATTTCAAGAAAATCGGTCAAGTGGTCTAGGAGGAGTTTCCATAACGAGCTCTTTTTTACCGAAAATATAAAGGGGCATAACTCAGCAGGAAAACACTTCCGGGAAAACTGGTAAACATGTGTCAATTATTTTTTATGATGTATCTATGAACCAAATTTGAATAAAATCAAAGCAAAAACGACTAAAGCCCCCCCCCCCCCCAAAATCAGGATAAAAAAATTAGATAGGGGCATAACTCAAGAGCAAGAGGGGTCAGATTTCACAGTGGAAACCTTAATGCACATTTTCATACCAGCATGTGTTCACATACTTAATTTCAAGAAAATCAGTCAAGTGGTCTAGGAGTAGTTGCGATAAATTTTATTTTACGAAAACTATTAAGGGGCATAACCCAGCAGGAACACACTCCAGGGATAAACTGGAAAACATGTGTCAACTATTTTCTTATGATGCATCTAAGAACCAAATTTGAATAAAATCAAAGCAAAAACGACTAAAATCCCCAAAATTAACCAAAAATATCTAAAAAGGGCATAACTCAAGAAATAGGGATCAGATTTCAAAATGGAAACCCTAATGCACATCTTCATACCAATATGTGTTCACATACTTAATATCAAGAAAATCGGTCAAGCGGGTTAGGAGGAGTTGCGATAAACTTTTTTTACGAAAAATATAAAGGGGCATAACTCTGTAGGACAACACTTCCGGGAAAAACTGGAAAACAGTTGTCAACTATTTTCTTATGATGCATCTTTGAACCAAATTTGAATAAAATCAAAGCAAAAAGGACTAAAAAAACACACAAAAATTAGGGCCAAAAGTATCAAAATCCTCCATTCTCGACTTAGAAATAAGTGCATCACATGAAAGCATCACTTGTTTTCTAAAAACATTATACAGAGTCCCCTATGTGACTGTGGAGCTATTGAAGACAACCAGCACTTCCTTCTTGACGGTTCTTTTTGCATATATATTAATTTAAGGCAGGAAATGATAGGAGCTATTTCTATTCTGTGCACACCTACCTTAAACGTTCTTCTTTATGGTGACCAGACATTATCGTTTGACTTTAATAGACAAATATTTTTAGCTATACAAAACTACATCATTAAGTCTAAAAGGTTTGAAGTCAATCGTAAATTCATAAAAAGAACTACATGTATCAGAATTTAACACCCCCCCCCCCTCTCACACACACACAAACTTCCTTGTCCCAGAAATCAATAATGCATGTGGTTATCGATTTGATAAGTACGTTGAGTAACATTTACCGTATACATTGTAATTTTCGCGAAGTTCCATTTTTCGCGGTATTTCGCGGTCACTTAGAAACCGCGAATATTAAAATCGCAAACACTTTCCTGTTTCTTACAAAGTGTCTTCTGTAGACACAGTGTTCATATATTTTGTTTGTGTTTGGTTCGGTATTTGCTGGTACTCTTCACTTGAGCCAGTTCTTTCATTAACCGGGGGCCCTGACACAGGTTAATGAAAGAACTGACGGAAGTGAAAAAGAAATGGTTTTGCTTTTTGAGCATGTTGCTAACCATGAAAATTAGAAATCGCGAAAATTACTATTTATGTATTTGACCCATAACCGCGAAAATATGAACCCGCGAAAATTACCGTTACACGGTATATCAGTTCCATTTGTAGGTATAAACTAAGAAGATGTCAAAAGACTGCAAAAATGAGACTATCCAATTAACACGGCCAGTCAATTAACACATTAAAATATTGCTGACCAGGAATCATCATTCCCTGGCCTTTCAAACCCCATTGGCTGGGACTGACATTTACAAGTCCAGTTTCTTCTCCCAGACTATCAGAGGTTGGAATTCCCTGGAAGATTCCCTTATTTCTGCTGCTGAGTGTGCAGAGGATTCAGTTACTAAGTTTACTTCTCTTATAAGGGCTGGGGACTAGCTTCCCTGATTCACAGGTCCTGGTGGATGATTGTCCTTGGACGTATCACCAGTAAACAATTTTGATCTGACTCTGAGCACTGGGAGCTAAAACAAAAACAGTAAAACCAACTTTTTAACACTGCGAACTTTTATTCTCGAAAAATTCAATTACATAAAGCCATGCCCTTTAAATACTAATTAATACTCTGTCTTTGATTCTGGTATGTAAAACGCAGTCTTTGAACAAATGGAGTGTCCGTACATTCCCCGTGGAGCCTCAGTTCTCAGCTTGTTCACTGTTATACTTCCCTGAAATAATATTACAAACGTAGCACGTTACACTGTAATAACGGTTTTTTGTTGTTGTTTTTTTTTCCTTTCTTTCCTTTCTGTTAAACTTCAGCTTCAGTGCTGGAAACGGCCAGTAGCCCAGTTGCCAAATGCGCATAAATATTGTCTCAAGCCATCAGAAATCTCCAAAATATGACCTTTAGTGGCCCAAATTTATCTTTTTGGCAATACTAAGTGAATGTGAACTTTAAGTTGTGGATAATGTGGGGCACTGAAAGTTTGGCCTGTTTAGCTTTTGGGCCGCCACATTAATCTTACGAGTTTCCAGCACTGAATTTACTAGTATTGAACATTTCCAAGTTAATCAGAATCAGAATACGACATTGTTCATGACAAATTTATCTGTAAATCTGGGGGGGGGGGGGCGGGGGGCGTATCAAGCAGATATACTGATGCTAATTCCAGGGCCAATTTATAGAAAAAAATTAAATTCAAACAACTAGAAGGCTTTTGTGCCACCGAAGAAACTTCGGCTGGCATATTGTAAATCGCACCGGCTGTCTGGCATTGTGTCTGTGCGTTACAAAGCGTGAGGTGGCATAACTCTAAAAGTGCCGAAGCCTATTTAACCAAACTTCACAGATAAGTAAACCATAATTAGAAGTCCAGGGTCAAGGTCTCAGTTAAAGGTCAAAAGTCAAATCAAGTATCTGTAATTACTAAAAAGGGCTATTTTAGGTAAATAAGAGGTAAATGTTTCCCATAGCCTAATAGCCATAGGGGCAGTTGGGGTTTAACGCCCAGTGTATTTTTTGAAAAAACTAGCATATGAAGGGGAGAGCCATCCCTATCTTTCGATGCCTTATCATTTTCAGATTCGAAAAAGGTACCCATTTTCTGCATATATTTATAAATATTTTCAATATATAAAATCAAAGAGGTAAAAATTGCAGATATCTTAGTGATAGGAATATATTTTTCCCTATTTTTAAATGCAGCATTGTTTTTGTTGTTGGTTTTCAATTATCTTAAAGTGCAGGTAAAAGGAATTTCAAGAAAAAATTCAAGAAAAATATATAATATTGATGGGGCATGCTTGTGCATATTACTTCAGTAAAATAACATTGTATTTTGGATGAAAGTAGGGCAAGGTGCAGATGGGGACTTTTTTCTCGCGTCTTTCATTTCTCTCTACTTTCTCCCTGTCTTTGGGAGACGGCCCGATATAGACTTAAATACTGTTTCAAAGGGTCGCTATTCCCAAACCAACCAACCAACCAACATTGTATTTTACAGAATCAGACCAAAAAAATCGTGTTCGCAGATCTGGTAATGTTGGAGTTAATTTCTCCCTCCCTCCCCTCCCCCCCCCCCCCCCCCCCCCCCCCCCACCGAATGGCTAGTCAGTGAGTGAGTGAACTCGGGTTTGACGATCCACCAACAACTAGGTTACACGGATACGGGACCTCGGTTTAAAGTCTCATCCGAAAGACCGGAGAAGCGGGGATCGATCTTGCGACCCCTTGATTGGTAGTCCAGAGTGTTATCCACTACGCTACCTCATAACTCCTTTTCAACTGTATTTCAGTCATATCAGGACGATGGAAGGGTGATAATGAAAGGCTGTGTACAATGGAACCACGATTGCAGCTGGAAAGATTTCCGCATCGAGTGGTTCTCGAACCTGAAACCGCTAGATCAGCTGGCTAGCGCTTAACCCACTGAGCTACCGGGGCTCCTTGGCTTGTTGTTTCGGATTTAACGGCCTTTTGAGATTTGATTTAGAGTCTAGATCGAGGCATCCCCGAAAGAAAAGGAAATAACAAATCGAGGACAGAGGTCACCAAAAAAGAGCAAAAAGTGAAAAATAATAAAAAAAAATAGACAAGCTCCATTCTGCACCTGTTGCAAGCGAGTGAGTGTACTTGGGCTTAACGTCCCACTAAAAAGTAGATCATACGGAGACGGGACCTTGCTTTAAGGTCTCATCCGAAAGAGTGACAGAGCGATATTGCGACTCTTGGATTGGTAGACCAGCGCGACATCCACTACACTACCACAACTCCTACCTGCTACGAGCACAGTTAGCCCTTGCTCTACTATTTATTCCCCTGTTACTCTGGTTATACAATAGAGAAATGCCGACAATGATACGCAGATTTATGCCTACAAAGATACTCTGGTTATACAATAGAGAAATGCCGACAATGATGCGCAGATTTATGCCTACAAAGATGCGCAGATTGCATGATAACTTTGTAGACCCTGATCAGACCGGTTCCTAGGGAGCAGTCTGATCTCAGTATCCGCTGTTTGTACAGACCTAACTGTCCGAGAACTTAGGATTTTTACTAGACATAATCAGTGTACATGTCATACCTTGGCAGATTTCATCACAATCAATAACTCTGGTTTATTTTAACAAATAAAAACAGGTTTAAAACTGATTTATCTATGTTTTTTTTATCTTAATTAAAAAGGCGTCAAGGTCGAGTGGTTATAAACTCCCGATTATGGTGCAGAGGGTCGTGAGTTTGAATCCCAGCATTGGTCAACTCGCGACTGGAAATCTCTCTAGGCCAACAACAGGAATCAGGAAATGAAAAGGTGGCGAAAGGATGAGACAGCTCCGCCTTTCATTATGTAGCTCTGCCCACGATACAGTGAACCTCTAACCCCAACTTTCCCTACGGCCATTAGGCTATGGGAAACCTTTACCTCTAAGTTACCTTAAATAGCCTTTTTAGTAATTACAGATTCGTATTCTGATTCTGATTAACTTGGAAATGTCCAGTACTACCTAACTTAACCTTTACAAGGTATTTCAAAAATACCGATAATTACATAAATTTATTAGACTATCACACTTGTTTGAATAGTGCATGTGTTGCAATCACGGGATGCAGATTCAAATATTCTTCTCAATCCCTTTTGTATATTCATTGTATTTGTAGTACTTGTATTTGTTGTGCCATGTATATATTATATAGTCCTTTTGCTCCCAAATTCAAACGGCAATCCCAACATTTTCTCAAAATTGGTGAGAGGTGGACGATTTTCGATGGCTCATTCTTAATTTTTATCCTATACATAACGCAATCGTAATTTTGTAGAAGTGTGAGTCTTTGCATAAATGTTTCTATACAGAAACATGACCTAAATATCTAATTTTCGGCTCTCTATTACAAGGGAGTAAAACTTGGCTGTTGGAATTCCAGTGTAGTCTTACGTATTATGGCATATGCAAATGAATGCTATCCTTAGATTAAAAATTGCATAATTGATTCAAATTTCATTTTGAATCCACTTTTTCTATTCTTGTTTCACTCATACATTTTCAAATTCCTAGACATACACTTTTTACTCGCAAAACTAAATAATAGTTCATGTTTATTTACAACATAGTACCACATAACCAGTGACACCATGCGTTTTGCGTGCAGACAGGAGAATTCATTTTATTAGTTCATTCATATACGCCCACAACAATAGCAAACAACGAGTTTACGCTGTTGCCTATATCAACAATATTTTGGCTGTTCTAACAAGCATACGACGCCCTTCAGTGAAATTGATCAGTGAATGGAAAATATTTTACAAAAGCATCCAAAAATTTGGATTCTTCGTATTCTAGCTGTTATGTGTAGTCATAAGTCATATTTATCTTCTTTTTTATGCCCCGCCATGAAATGACGGAAGGGCATATAGGGTTTACCCTGTCCGTGTGAGAGTGTATGTGTGTATGCATGTATGTGTTTTTGTGTGTTACCAGAGTCTTGTCCGGGCAATAATTTCATCCTGCATGGTGGGATTTAATAATGATTTGGCACACGTGTTCATCATGAGAATAAGACGTGTCGCGTGTAAAAAGTTTTTCGCTAGGCCAAAGGTCAAAGTCATACTGCGCACTTAAAACTTTGTGCACAAGCTATTGTGAGAACATTTTCGTGTCCAGCCCATGATCATCTTGGCAAGCCGATGTGTTGCGTGCAAGAGCCATGTTGCTAGTTTGAACTTCAATGTTACAGCGTTACAGCCCATCAGGGCACTAGAATCTTAAATATATATTATGAGAATTTTATGTCTCTTCTTTGTGACAGTGATGTTCTTTGGTCGTTACACTGATGTTACAAGAGTTACAGCGCATTCTCGATATTCCCACTCCACAAATCCAATGTTACAATGTTACAGCGTTACAGCCCATGTATAAGGTAAAAGCTTTAATATTAGAGACATTATTTGATGTTATTCATATGTGACTATGATGTTCTGTGTTAGTTACATTGATGTTACACAGATTACTGTACATCCTTGAAAGGCCATCTTCACAAATCAAGTGTTACAATGTTACAGCGTTACAGCCCACCAGGGCACTTAAACATAAATATATGATAAGAATATTACATTTCACTGTTGTAACTGTGAAGTTCTTTCATTGTTACACTGAAGTTACAAGAGTTACAGCGCTTTCTCGATATGCCCTCTCCACAAATCCAATGTTACAATGTTACAGCGTTACAGCCCATGTATACGGTAAAACGTCAATATAAAATACATTATTAGATGTAATTCATATGTGACAATGATGTTCTGTCTTTGTTACATTGATGTTACACAGGTTACAGTATATCCTTGATAGGCCATCTTCACAAATCAAATGTTACAATGTTACAGCGTTACAGCCATTCAGGGCACTAAAACATAAAATACATGATATGAATATTATGTTTCTCCGTTGTAACTGTGAAGTTCTTTAATTGTTACACCGACGTTACAGGAGTTACAGCGCATTCTCGATATGGCCACTCCACAACTTCAATGTTACAATGTTACAGCGTTACAGCCCATCTCGGCACTAGAATCTTAAAATATATTATGGGAATTTTAAGTCTCTTCTTTGTGACAGTGATGTTCTTTGTTCGTTACACTGATGTTACAAGATTTACAGCGCATTCTCGATATGCCCTCTCCACAAATCCAATGTTACAATGTTACAGCGTTACAGCCCATGTATACGGTAAAAACGTTAATATTAGATGCATTATTTGATGTTATTCATATGTGACTATAATGTTCTGTGTTAGTTACATTGATGTTACACAGGTTACAGTATATCCTTGATAGGCCATCTTCACAAATCAAATGTTACAATGTTACAGCGTTACAGCCCATCAGGGCACTAAAATTATAAAATATATGATTGGAATATTATGTTTCTTTGTTGTAACTGTGAAGTTCTTTAATTGTTACACTGATGTTACAGGAGTTACAGCCAATTCTCGATATGGCCACTCCACAACTTCAATGTTACAATGTTACAGCGTTACAGCCCATCTGGGCACTAGAATCTTAAAATATATTATGGGAATTTTAAGTCTCTTCTTTGTGACAGTGATGTTCTTTGGTCGTTACACTGATGTTACAAGATTTACAGCGCATTCTCGATATGCCCTCTCCACAAATCCAATGTTACAATGTTACAGCGTTACAGCCCATGTATACGGTAAAAACGTTATTATTAGAAGCATTATTTGATGTTATTCATATGTGACTATAATGTTCTGTCTTAGTTACATTGATGTTACACAGGTTACAGTACATCCTTGAAAGGCCATCTTCACAAATCCAATGTTACAATGTTACAGCGTTACAGCCCATCAGGGCACTAAAATTATAAAATATATGATTGGAATATTATGTTTCTTCGTTGTAACTGTGAAGTTCTTTAATTGTTACGCTGATGTTACAGGAGTTACAGCCAATTTTCGATATGGCCACTCCAAAACTTCAATGTTACAATGTTACAGCGTTACAGCCCATCTCGGCACTAGAATCTTAAAATATATTATGGGAATTTTATGTCTCTTCTTTGTGACAGTGATGTTCTTTGTTTGTTACACTGATGTTACAAGAGTTACAGCTCATTCTCGAAATGCCGTCTCCACAAATCCAATGTTACAATGTTACAGCGTTACAGCCCATGTTAACGGTAAAACGTAAATATTAGATACATTATTTTATGTTATTCATATGTGACTATGATGTTCTGTCTTAGTTACATTGATGTTACACAGGTTACTGTATATCCTTGATAGGCCATCTTCACAAATCAAATGTTACAATGTTACAGCGTTACAGCCCATCAGGGCACTAGAAACATAAAATATATGATATGAATATTATGTTTTTTCCGTTGTAACTGTGAAGTTCTTTAATTGTTACACTGATGTTACAGGAGTTACAGCCCATTCTCGATATGGCCACTCCACAACTTCAATGTTACAATGTTACAGCGTTACAGCCCAACTGGGCACTAGAATCTTAAAATATATTATGGGAAATTATGTCTCTTCTTTGTGACAGTGATGTTCTTTGGTCGTTACAGTGATGTTACAAGAGTTACAGCGCATTCTCGATATGGCTTCTCTACAAATTCCAATGTTACAATGTTACAGTGTTACAGCCCATGTATACGGTAAAAACGTTAATATTAGATACATTATTTGATGTTATTCATATGTGACTATAATGTTCTGTCTTAGTTACATTGATGTTACACAGGTTACAGTATATCCTTGATAGGTCATCTTCTCAAATCAAATGTTACAATGTTACAGCGTTACAGCCATTCAGGGCACTAAAAACATAAAATATATGATATTAATATTATGTTTCTCCGTTGTAACTGTGAAGTTTCTTTAATTGTTACACTGATGTTACAGGAGTTACAGCGCATTCTCGATACAGCCACTCCACAACTTCAATGTTACAATGTTACAGCGTTACAGCCCATCTCGGCACTAGAATCTTAAAATATATTATGGGAATTTTATGTCTCTTCTTTGTGACAGTGATGTTCTTTGTTCGTTACACTGATGTTACATGAGTTACAGCTCATTCTCGAAATACCGTCTCCACAAATCCAATGTTACAATGTTACAGCGTTACAGCCCATGTTAACGGTAAAACGTAAATATTAGATACATTATTTTATGTTATTCATATGTGACTATGATGTTCTGTCTTAGTTACATTGATGTTACACAGGTTACTGTATATCCTTGATAGGCCATCTTCACAAATCAAATGTTACAATGTTACAGCGTTACAGCCCATCAGGGCACTAGAAACATAAAATATATGATATGAATATTATGTTTTTTCCGTTGTAACTGTGAAGTTCTTTAATTGTTACACTGATGTTACAGGAGTTACAGCCCATTCTTGATATGGCCACTCCACAACTTCAATGTTACAATGTTACAGCGTTACAGCCCAACTGGGCACTAGAATCTAAAAATATATTATGGGAATATATGTCTCTTCTTTGTGACAGTGATGTTCTTTGGTCGTTACAGTGATGTTACAAGAGTTACAGCGCATTCTCGATATGGCCTCTCTACAAATTCCAATGTTACAATGTTACAGTGTTACAGCCCATGTATACGGTAAAAACGTTAATATTAGATACATTATTTGATGTTATTCATATGTGACTATAATGTTCTGTCTTAGTTACATCGATGTTACACAGGTTACAGTATATCCTTGATAGGCCATCTTCACAAATCAAATGTTACAATGTTACAGCGTTACAGCCCATCAGGGCACTAAAAACATAAAATATATGATATGAATATTATGTTTTTTCCGTTGTAACTGTGAAGTTCTTTAATGGTTACACTGATGTTACAAGAGTTACAGCGCATTCTCGATACGGCCACTCCACAACTTCAATGTTACAATGTTACAGCGTTACAGCCCATCTGCGCACTAGAATCTTAAAATATATTATGGGAATTTTATGTCTCTTCTTTGTAACAGTGATGTTTTTTGGTCGTTACACTGATGTTACAAAAGTTACAGCGCATTCTCGATATGCCCTCTTCTACAAATTCCAATGTTACAATGTTACAGTGTTACAGCCCATGTATACGGTAAAAACGTTAATATTAGATACATTATTTTATGTTATTCATATGTGACTATAATGTTCTGTCTTAGTTACATTGATGTTACACAGGTTACAGTATATCCTTGATAGGCCATCTTCACAAATCAAATGTTACAATGTTACAGCGTTACAGCCATTCTGGGCACTAAAACATAAAATATATGATATGAATATTATGTTTCCTTGTTGTAACTGTGAAGTTCTTTAATTGTTACACTGATGTTACAGGAGTTACAGCGCATTCTCAATACGGCCACTCCACAACTTCAATGTTACAATGTTACAGCGTTACAGCCCATCTCGGCACTAGAATCTTAAAATATATTATGGGAATTTTAAGTCTCTTCTTTGTGACAGTGATGTTCTTTGTTCGTTACACTGATGTTACAAGATTTACAGCGCATTCTCGATATGCCCTCTCCACAAATCCAATGTTACAATGTTACAGCGTTACAGCCCATGTATACGGTAAAAACGTTAATATTAGATGCATTATTTGATGTTATTCATATGTGACTATAATGTTCTGTCTTAGTTACATTGATGTTACACAGGTTACAGTATATCCTTGATAGGCCATCTTCTCAAATCAAATGTTACAATGTTACAGCGTTACAGCCATTCAGGGCACTAAAAACATAAAATATATGATTGGAATATTATGTTTCTCCGTTGTAACTGTGAAGTTCTTTAATTGTTACACTGATGTTACAGGAGTTACAGCGCAATCTCGATACGGCCACTCCACAACTTCAATGTTACAATGTTACAGCGTTACAGCCCATATCGGCACTAGAATCTTAAAATATATTATGGGAATTTTAAGTCTCTTCTTTGTGACAGTGATGTTCTTTGGTCGTTACACTGATGTTACAAGATTTACAGCGCATTCTCGATATGCCCTCTCCACAAATCCAATGTTACAATGTTACAGCGTTACAGCCCATGTATACGGTAAAAACGTTATTATAAGATGCATTATTTGATGTTATTCATATGTGACTATAATGTTCTGTCTTAGTTACATTGGTGTTACACAGGTTACAGTATATCCTTGATAGGCCATCTTCACAAATCAAATGTTACAATGTTACAGCGTTACAGCCCATCAGGGCACTAAAATTATAAAATATATGATATAAATATTATGTTTCTTCGTTGTAACTGTGAAGTTCTTTAATTGTTACACTGATGTTACAGGAGTTACAGCCCATTCTCGATATGGCCACTCCACAACTTCAATGTTACAGCGTTACAGCCCATCTGGGCACTAGAGTCTGAAAATATATTATGGGAATTTTATGTCTCTTCTTTGTGACAGTGATGTTCTTTGGTCGTTACACTGATGTTACAAAAGTTACAGCGCATTCTCGATATGCCCTCTTCTACAAATTCCAATGTTACAATGTTACAGTGTTACAGCCCATGTATACGGTAAAAACGTTAATATTAGATACATTATTTTATGTTATTCATATGTGACTATAATGTTCTGTCTTAGTTACATTGATGTTACACAGGTTACAGTATATCCTTGATAGGCCATCTTCACAAATCAAATGTTACAATGTTACAGCGTTACAGCCATTCTGGGCACTAAAACATAAAATATATGATATGAATATTATGTTTCCTTGTTGTAACTGTGAAGTTCTTTAATTGTTACACTGATGTTACAGGAGTTACAGCGCATTCTCGATATGGCCACTCCACAACTTCAATGTTACGATGTTACAGCGTTACAGCCCATCTCGGCACTAGAATCTTAAAATATATTATGGGAATTTTAAGTCTCTTCTTTGTGACAGTGATGTTCTTTGTTCGTTACACTGATGTTACAAGAGTTACAGCGCATTCTCGATATGCCCTCTCTACAAATTCCAATGTTACAATGTTACAGTGTTACAGCCCATGTATACGGTAAAAACGTTAATATTAGATACATTATTTTATGTTATTCATATGTGACTATAATGTTCTGTCTTAGTTACATTGATGTTACACAGGTTACAGTATATCCTTGATAGGCCATCTTCACAAATCAAATGTTACAATGTTACAGCGTTACAGCCATTCAGGGAACTAAAAACATAAAATATATGATATGAATATTATGTTTCTCCGTTGTAACTGTGAAGTTCTTTAATTGTTACACCGATGTTACAGGAGTTACAGCGCATTCTCGATACGGCCACTCCACAACTTCAATGTTACAATGTTACAGCGTTACAGCCCATCTCGGCACTAGAATCTTAAAATATATTATGGGAATTTTAAGTCTCTTCTTTGTGACAGTGATGTTCTTTGTTCGTTACACTGATGTTACAAGAGTAACAGCGCATTCTCGATATGCCCTCTCCACAAATCCAGTGTTACAATGTTACAGCGTTACAGCCCATGTATACGGTAAAAACGTTAATATTGGATACATTATTTGATGATATTCATATGTGACTATGATGTTCTGTCTTAGTGTTTCAGTGATATTCCCTTATAGTCGCATTGTTTATAATACGTTGTTACTTAACGTTACTTATATTACACAAGTAACAAATTCATGGTGGTTCAATATTTTGGACCAATTTTATGCTCTATCTAGACGTATGTCAGGGAAACTGTAAACAGTGATGCATATTGGGCCGTTACCTCTATTTCACGGTTGATTGAACATAGAAAATATTATTTTCACCTGTTGCGTTAAGCTCAGTTTCTAAGTAACTGCAGGGAATAGAGTCTTCGAACTTGCTCCATAGATACATCTGGGAAAGGTCTACTGAAAGAGAGCCATAACCTATATTTCACGAATGTTTCAACATAGAGAAAGGTATATTCACCTGTTGCAAATTTCAAAGTACCCGCAAGAGTCTCCAAACTTGCTCCAAAGATACATCTGGGGTTAATTCAACTGAAATCTGCAATGCATATGGGGCCATGACTTTATTTCATGGTTGTTTGAACATAGAAAAAAATATTCACCTGTTGGGTCAGGCTCAGTTTCTAAGTAACCACAAGGCTATGACTTTCATGCTTGCTCCATAGATACGCCAGGTAAAGGTACACTGAACACAGCGATCCATATCGACACATGGCCTATATTTCACTGTTGACTGAACATCCAAAAATATTCACCTGTTGCTTTTAGCTCGGTTTCTATGTAACCGCAAGGGCTAGAGTCTTCACACTTGCTTCATAAATACGTCTGAGGAAGATCTACTGAAAACAGCTAAGCATATTGTGCTATGACCTTTATTTCACGGTTAATTAAACATAGAAAGAATACTCACCTGATGTGTTTAGCTCAGTTTCTTAGTAACCGCAAGGGCTAGCTTCTTTAAACTTGCTCCAGAGATGTCTATGGGAAAGATGTACTGAAAGCAGCGATGCATGTCGGGCCATGACCTGTATTTCACGGTTGATTGAACCTGATGCGTTTAGCTAGTTTCCAAGTAACCACAAAGACCTGAGTCTTTAAACTTACTCCATAGATACATTTGGGGAAGACCTATAAAGAAGCGTTGCATATCGGGCCATGACCTATATTTCAAGGTTGATTGAACATAGAAAAATATTCACCTGTTGCGTTTACCTCAGTTTCTTAGTAACCGCAAGAGACAGAGCCTTCAAACTTGATCCATATATACGTCTAGGGACGATCTACTAGAAGCAGCAATGCATATTGGGTCATGACCTGTATTCCACAGTTCATTGAACATGAAAAAGCCTGTTGCGTTTAGCTCAGCTTCTAAGTAGCTGCAAGGGCTACAGTTTTCAACTTTGCTCCATAGAGACATTTGGGGAAAATTTTCTGAAAACAGCGATGCATATCGGGCAGTGAGCAGTATTTTATGGTCCATTGATTTTTGCCTTATATCTCGAAGTTTATTTGATGTATAAACATGATTGCTCGCGATAATGACACAGTATGAACAACAGTAGATCACAGTGACCTATATTTCATGGGCCAATAATTTTGCCTTGTATCTTGAAGCCTTTTTGAGGTACGAACATGATTCTTGAGATAATGACTCAGTATGGCCTGATGTTTGACCTCAGGCTAACAGCAGGTCACAGTGACCGATGTGTCATGGTCCAGTGATATTGCCTTATTATATCTTGAATACTTTTTGATGTACGAACATGATTGTTTGGGATAATGACTCAGTATGACCCGATGTTTGACCTCAATGTAATCGTAGGTCACAGTGATCTATACTGAAGGGATTTAAAAACTTCCACCCATTAATTTTGAATATCTCAAAAATGAATGCAGCAACGTCCACCGAAATTTTACAACATAAATATTCTCTTATACCTGATTATATCAATATACCGAATTCGAAATCGTTCAACCGAATCGGTCAGGAATAAGCACGTGCTTCTCGTGTTCTTAATACCGTTTACATACGGATAAATAGTTCATGTATACAGTTTTCTGAATGAAACATTCTCTTACAATATCAAATTGAATTTTAAAAGTTTGAACTCGATCTGTGGCTTTATTTGGCCTACAGCGCCTAACTGTCTCAAACAGGTGCAGAGTTTTGGGTAAGATAAATGCTGACATTTCAAAAAATGACGGCGCGAGACAATTTTATTTGTTAATTACGACAATTTAAAATCTCAGACGACGTGCACGGTTAAAGGAAGCTCAAAAGACCGGCAGAAAACCACCTAACGGAGGTTCAAAACCAGAGGTCATGACGTTAACTCACGTCGACGCTGTCTCCGTAATAGGTTTTGCGCGACAGCATCATCCGCAATGATACTTGCAGATAAACGTGGATTACGTAACAATATTAAGACAGTAAGAAATGGTCGAAAAGAGTGTTGAATAAGATAACGCCGTCATCGCCTTATGCATTTCAGTGACGTAACGCTCTTTTACTGACGTCATTTAAGCAAACGATATGAAAAAATGCGTAATCTTTAAATTTGATAAGTTTCAAGCATTTTGTCCTTAAATATTAAACACTGTCATGTGTGAACAGATCAGCAGCAAGAAATAAAAAGTGGAAGTTTTTAAATCCTCTCAGTATATATTTCATTGTCCAGAGATGTTCCCTTATATCTTGAAGACTATTTGATGCAAGAAATGATTGCTTGGGATAATGACGCAGTATGACCCAAAGTTTGACTTTAAACTAACAGTAGGTCACATTGTTATATATGTCATGGTCCAGTGAATTTGCCTTATATCTTGAGGAACATGATTGCTTCTGATAATGACGCAACATGACCCAAAGCTTGAACTCAAACAAACAGTTGGTCACAGTGACCTTTATTTCATAGTCCTGTGGTTTTGCATTATTTCTTGTAGATTTAAGATGTACGAACATTATTGACCTCAAATTAACAGTAGGTCACAGTGACCTATATTTCATGGCCCAGTGATTTCGCCACATATTTCTCACACTTTTTATGGATTAACCTTATACATTCGGCTAATGGTTTGAACTAACACTGTGAGTGACCTCATACTGATTGTAGGTCAACGTGACCCCTATTTCGACGTTCATCCATTAACTAAAATGCTAACTAATCTTAACTCTTTGATGACGACCTGAGCGATAGCTTGCCATGAGGTTGCATGAATGCCTAGAAGCTTCTATGCTTTGCTAGAATAAAATCGTGTTGAATGTAATCAAATGCTTTAGAGAGATCCATCAAAATGACGCCTATATACATTTGGTCATCCAAAGCACTCTTCCAGTCCTCAATGGTGCAAAGCAAAGTTGAGCCGCGACACGAGAAAACCAACAAAGTGGCATGTGCACCCACTGACGACTCAGATCAGCCTGGGCATCTGCCCAGTCTCTTCAGGGTCATCGCTGTCCGTATGGAGCTAGCGTAGACCTTTGGCACGACAAAGAGTCTGATCAGACTGGGCGGATGCCCAGGCTCATCTGAGTCTGTTCTGGGCGCACATACCACTATGTTGGCTTTCTCATGTCGCGGCTCAGTTGTCTGACAGCCATTAAATGCTCTAAAGGCAGATACAAAAAAACTGCCGGAAATGGAGCTGAAGTGGGCAGTTTATTGATCACTTAACAGTTTCCATAGATATTTGAAAGAGTAGGGCGGATACTCACAGGGCGGAAACTTTTTCTATAAGAGGATCATCTTTGTTTTAAATATTTTAGTCTCTTGTGCTCTCTTTAGCTGGGAAGGGAAGACTTCTTTATTTTGCATTCCATTGGCTATGTTTATCTGTGTCTAGAGAGGTTTGGGCAGCAGCTGTAACTATTTTAGATGGTATCATATCTACACCAGTATCTTTTTAGCTTTTAATTTCATAGACATGAATTAACCTTTTGTTCTGTAAAAGGTCCAAATTCAAAATCAACCACATTCGCATTTTTATTTACTTTAGCTATGTTAGGGTGGTTGTCGTTAACAGGGCCAGTGCTATCAATACCTATTTTAGCTATGTTTATGAAAACGTTAATCTTTTCATACACATCTTGTTGGTCTGAGACGACTGAGTCATCAGCGTTTAAAATAATAATACTATTCAGTTAGTTTTGACAGTTGATTTTGGGGATAAGAACGGTTTGATGGTAGGCCAGAAATCTTTAGATTTAGACCCACCACCACACCATTCTTGAAAGTATACAGAAATAGATTCTCTTTTTATCTTGTTTTTTAGATTTCTTAATTTAGTATACTTGTTCCAGTTTTCAGGGGTTTTGTTCTAGTTATAAGCATTTTTGACTGCCTCGTTTTATAGATATTTTCCTGTACTCTGATTTCATATATGGGGGAAGACTTACCTTTGGTATTTTTCCTTTCATTGGGCATGCTCATCGACCAGCTCTCTGAAGAGAGTCTCGTAGACCCAGTTCACGTCATCCATATCATCAAAGACATAGCCGGGCGACGTGAAATGGAACCCTCACCAGGCCCTCTTTGAACTCTGTCTGACTGAAGTTTATGTTATTCCTGATAGTGACTTTATATTTACATATGTACAAACTTCTTTCAGAGATATTGCAATAAAGTTGAGATAATCACTAAGTCAACACTTTAAGTTTTAAGGTATTACACAACAAATCTTTGAGTTGGTTAGTCAATTAATGTTGTTTTTGCTAAAGCATGTTGGTTTATTAACAAGATTTACACAGACAAAATTATCACAGATATTATTCAAGGACTTGCTTTTGTCTTTTCTAAGCAAGCCATAATTTAGGTGTCCAATACAAAATTCATGGTCAAAATGTATAATGCATTAATTAAATACAGGTAGAGCAGTTATACCTTTATCACACTCACAGTATACCATAAAATTCTATATATTGGGACAGTTAGGTCTGAGCAAATAGTGAAAACCCAGATCAGACAGGAGCAGTCTGATCAGGGTCTACACTATTTGCCATCCCATTGCATTTTTTGGGCACATTACTGCGTTGTAAAACCAAACTGTTCCAATTTTAGGACAGTTATGGTAATTATTTTTAGTGTCCCAATATTTAGAATTTTTACCACCATGACACAGGTGTGTATATAAAATTGTTCAACCTTGAAAATGGACTCTGCTGGTATTTCGGAAAATATTTTGACACAGAAAAGACCATTTTTTATCTGCCCAGCCTGAAAATGTGTGAAAAAAATGGAAAAATTAATTGCTAGGACGCTCTCCATAATGTATTGAAGAACGTTCAGACCCTATTACATTTTTAATAACGATGGTTATTTATCAGATTTTTGCGCACAAAATTACCCTTTGACATTTTCTTATATAAACCCTTTTTAACTTCAACAGGTCCTGCAGTTTTGGATTCTGAATCGTGAGAAACAACATAAAGAAGGCATCTGCTAATTTGGGGGAAGAACTGTTATATTTTCAGCATTTTATGCAGATTTTTTACTTCGCCCAAAATCAGTGATTATCACCACATTCAGTTGTAGACATATTTAGCTTTTGAAAAAGCTTGAGAGGTTATCCCTTAGCAAATGAATCTACAGCATGCAAGTGGTAAAGCAGAAAATTGGCAGCAATTTAAGTTAATTTTATTGTATTCTTGGATTTGTTGAAGCTGTAGGTAAGTGGCGAGTTTGACAACTTTTGCTTTTTGTCTAGTGATTGCTTGTAACAGGTGAGCTTCAGTGCTTTTAACTTTTGTCAGATGACCTGTACTGTTTAGTAATGTCTCTTCATAAGTGGACTGTACTCTCTGGTAAGTGCTTGTATTAGGTGAGGTTCTTGTATTAGGCAAGATAAAGTGTTCAGGATAAGTTTTACAGCTCATGTCTCAGCAATGCTGGAAGGGACCCTGCAGCTGGGTGCGCCAAACTATGGGAGCAAATACCGATAAATAGTGGCACCTGCATGTAGCGTTAATCAAGTAGAACTTGTTATTGATATGTACTGTTAAGTGATAACATAACTTTCAGGTAACTGTTTGTATAGGGAGAGATAAAGTGTTTTAAGATATAAGCTATAAATACCATGCATTAGCGATGCTGGCGAGAACCCTGTAGCAGGGTGTGCCAAATGTAGAAGTATCGGGAAATAGTGGGACCTGTATTAGCAAAAGGAAACGGAAATGGTCTATACAAGCTATGAGCTTTCGACCAAATCCTTTTCATGAAAATTGTACTTTGAATGTACCAAATATAGATAATTATACTGAATAAAATAGTGTTTAAACCAAAAGGAACGGCGTACATTAATCGAGTACGAATTCCTATCTTAATATGGCTATCCCCGAGGGGATAACCAAAAATGGACATTAGTGGAATTAAGTTCACCTGCTAGAGCCAAAGAGGCATATGAAAATCTCATTTCAACGTTATTGGTCATGATATTGGCTATGTTCTGTATCTGTCCTTGTCACCGTATGTGTGCATTATCACACGTGGACATGTCAACAAAAAGTGTATGGAAGATGGGTTCCGGTCGCACATGAAGAGTAAGAGACAGGACTCAACACATGTGTCGTTTCTCATTGCTAAGGGCGGTTTCCTCCAAAGTGAAGGCCCAAGAAAGGCTGGAATTCTAAATGAACAATTTCATGCTGCATACACTAGAGCAGACACTTCTGTACTTCCAGACAAAGGCAAGAGCCCCTACCCAGCGATGAAGCGGATTCAAGCTCACAAAGACGGAGTGTTGAAGTTATTGAAAAACCTCAAACCGCACAAAGCATCTGTTCCGGACGGCATCCCAACTCGCATTCTGATCCTTGCTGCTGATCAACTAGCACAAATCTTGACAGCTATTTTCCAGTAATCACTTGATGTTGGCGAGCTACCTACAGACTGGAAGGATGCTCTTATATCTACAAGAAAGGAGACAGGTGTTCAGCCGCCAACTACAGACCGGTATCCCTTACTCGTGTTGTGTGCAAGATCCTAGAACACATCATCCACAGCTCAGTGATGAAATATGTAGACAAGCACAACATAATCACTGACAAACAACATGGATTCAGACGCAAGCGCTCATGCGAAATTCAGCTAATAGCCACCATTGAAGGCATAGCCAGCAAGCTCCGAACAGGCAAAAAACAAGTTGATATTATTCTTCTTGACTTTGCGAAAGCTTTCGACAAAGTGCCTCATGTGCGCCTACTTCACAAGTTGAATTACTACGGTATCCGTGGAGGAACTCTAATGTGGATTACGGAATTCCTAAGTAGCCAATCCCAACAAGTGGTCTTAGAAGGTCCTCCATGGAACTGTTTTGGGACCACTGCTATTTCTGACCTTCATTAATGACCTCCCAGATGTAGTAAAGACATCAAAGCAAGACTGTTAGCTGACGACTGTCTTCTGTACCGCCTCATTAGGAATTACAAAGACTCAGCATATCCCCATCTAGATGGATTGTAATGTGTATATAGTTTTAATTGTAAAAAGCCGAACTGATTTTAACCTTTTCTAAAGGGTGTATGTCTGCCCCAGTCACTCTCGCTGGACAAAGTACATTCCCGGCTGCATCCTGTCCATTTCCGGGAAGAAGAAGAATAATTAAATCAGACGGCGAGTGAGGGAACAGGGCAAACAGCAGCGATTCCGGGACAACTCGGTCCCTAACAAACTCGGCCCATTGCAAGCTCGGCCCATGGCAAACTCGGCCCTTGGATACATAATGGTATCGTTTCGCAGCTCTCACAAAGGACTTTTTTCATTTGAAAAGGCATGTCTTACAATAAGTGGATGCAAGTGACGTGTATAATAATAACCAGGTGTAGAAGACAGCGTTGAGCAAGATATTATTTAGTATAGCCATCCAAATGGTATAGGCACATAAGAAAGTCAGTTCATAACAAATTCGGCCCATAAGTACAATGTATGAATAATCACGCAGGGGTATTATATTCAATATACCTGTTATTAGTGACATTAGTTGATAAACACTATATATATATCTAGATAGAAGTTAAAATTAAAACAATATTCATATGGTTTCATTTATTTTATCAATTCTCCAAGGACTTATTATATACCAGAGACATGTATAGGAAACAATTCTATAGGAATAATTGTTCTTTAAATTCAGGCCAAAAAATTGTTTCAGGGACAATAAACAAAGTTTGTTCTATTACCCCTGAAATCAAGCATATGTCAATGCTTTACCCATAGGGATGACGGATTTGAAAATTTGCTTCGACTCACTCTCCCCCCACTCCCAACCCCCTCTCACACTTACAACATTGGAATTTGTTCTCTATTAAAAGTATCAAGGAGTCCCTGGGAATATTTATGCACACATTTCCTACAATATTTTTATCAATGATATGTAACTCCAAGACCAAGTTTGATATGGGACGAGTTTGTATACATGTGCCAACTTTAGTTTAAACAGTATTTTATACAACATATTTTGAATTTTGAATGTGCGAACATTGTTACGCCATATCTTTCTTTCTATATTTACTGCTACACCCTCTTTTCAGAGTATTATGAGCAGGTGTACTTTTGTACACTCCAGTGTTGCAGGATGAAAGCCTACATATAGCCATGTATTCTGTATTCTGTATGTGAGTTTCTGCCTCTGTAGACACACCGTCTTAGGTAGTAGCTATAGTAGGGATCTTTAACCTGCACAGGGGATGACTCTCCCTGCACAGGGGGGGGGGGGGGGCTCCAGTTAACGTCCCGATCCGAAGGACGGCACACTTGTTAGCATCATCCCTGCAAATGATGCTAGAAAAACGCGTTCGGACATAGGAAGATTTCACCTTGGGTGAGGCTCGAACCCACGACCTCTGGCGTCAAAGTCAAGTGCACTAACCACTGAGCCACCGCGCTTCTCGGTTTCTCGTTTTGTATAACCTCTGGGACTCAGAGAATGCAGATTTGAGTCTGTATGAACATCATATTTCAAAATTAAATTGATGAAATAAATTAGTGAGAAACACCATTAAAGCAAGGCACAATAATGTATATGTATGAGCCGACTTTGCTATGGGCGGAGTTTGTGTAGGCCGACTTTGCTATGGGCCGAGTTTGCAATGGGCCGAGTTTGCTATGGGTCGATATGTCCAGTTACCACAGCAGGACGTAAACAATGATGAACACCATTTTCTATCATCAAGATGGTATTGTCTGGTGCTATGTTTTACCCAAGTCATGTCAATATCATGCGCCCGGCTACACTGACGATAACGAAAATTGTAGAAAAATATCACAGGGGCTTGTATCACTCTTTTTTAGGCAAGAGTCATAGTTTATATAGTATAATATGGCAGGCACTATCGAAGAAATTTACCAAGCCACAAATAAGCACTTATTTCAGTGAAAATTCTGAACCTACAACTCAAAATCTGTTACAGTTTAAGTCTGGCACAACCTATTTTCGACCACTGCCTAATTTCGACCACCTAAGACTGCTTCATTAAAGATTTACACCCACAATATTTCTATTAAATTTTAAATTTCTCACAAAACATTATATTCTGGGCATGATAATGATTGCTATTAAAAGTACATTTATCTGCCAAATTTATGATTTGTGATGGTCACTGAAAATAGGAGAATTTAAGGAAATACACAAAAAGAGCAGCAATAGCGGGTCACCATTCCCGCCAAAACTGAAGATTTGATACGCCCAGCAATCATAGTTAATCAGGTTAAAGTTATATCATGAATAATTTTAAGCCCTTCAGGGCTCCAGATAAGAGTTTATGGTTAATTGGGTATTACCCACTGATTTTTTTGTTAATTGGGTATTCCATACATGTGATGTCTCCCGGATCATCCGGGAGTCTCCCGGAAATGGAGCCCATCTCCCGCGCTCCCGGAAAGTATTCAGAATCTCCCGGATGCTGAATTTTCCTGTCATAATTTTTTCTGAACCGTCCATTTTGCGGTAACTACTTAGCCGGCGGCTGTCAAAAGGATTAACTGTCCGTGACCTAATTACCTAACAGGATGCAATATAGGACGTGTCATTCCGAAGGGTATTCGCTGATCAGACGCAGCGAGGTGTTAAATTGGCTAGCGCACCAGTAAAGGTACCTGTTCTAAATGTAATAGCAGGTAACTTTTACCGAGAGCAAATAACTTTATTGCGTCGCGGCTTTATGCATCGGTCATTGTTTATGTCATTGAGTCACAGTGCATTGAGTTGCACGAATAGATGGAAGTGCCGCCAATCGACAATGATTCCATATCGATTTTCTTCAGTAAACATGTCAGATACGTAATGTACAGTCATTATAAATATCGATCATGCAAAATTTGCGCAGGCTGATCAGATCATACTTTCATGAAATCATAACGGTGCCAGCAATTTTTTTTTTTTTTGTTTATATTTAAGTCAGTTCGTTCACTTTAAGAATAGTTTCCCGCGTTTTTCTATCCAGTTCCCGCCGGTTCAGATGCATCGTATGCGAAATGAGAACCAGTGTGAATTTATAAATAAAACATGGGAAATCCGCGATCTTCAGCATCTGACTGAGACAGAAATATGCCATTCTACAAGTTTACTGACCCAAATATGCAGCTATATTTGTTCTTAATCTAATATTCAACGAAAATAGACAGTTTTATTGACAGGTATGTTCATTAAAGTGTAGAATATAACTCGGTTTTGAGATAAACAGATTCTGAGTTTGTAACAAGTATCAGCTTTCATCAAAATAACTGGAGCAAATCGGACCCATCATCCAAGATGCAATTTTGGACTTTTATATTGAGGGAGGGTTAGGAAAAAGTGGGGAGGGGTGATGGTTTGAGAATGCCAGATAATCAGATTGTTTCTTAGCAATGGAATGGTCAGCACTAACACTATGAACAGTACTGTTCAATTACACTGTAAATTAAACTTAGGATGGTAGTGTTACTGCACTGAAATGGCATACTTTTGAGGTTATATTTGAAGTATTGGGTAACTCAAAAGTAAAGAAGTTAAACAAACTATACAACTGTACTTTAGTTCATGTTGTTTTATTTTAAAACAAGAAGCCCCCCCCCCCCTTTGCCCCCACCACCAAAAAACAAAAACAAAACAGTTAAGTACTCGAAACAACGCGTCGAAGTTGCCGTCAAAAAGTCTCCCTGATGAGGAACTCAATCTCCCTGAAATGAAATCCAGAACTCCCACATGGTCCTCAAGAGTTCATCACATGTATGGTATTCTGAATTTTAATTGGGTAATGCAACTTGCATTACCCACTGATTTTGCTTTTAATTGGGTATTCTGATTTTTATATGTGCAATGTGGTAAAACTGGAGTTAGGGCTGCAAATCTTAACATTTTGCATGACCATGATTTTGCATCGGTATCTATCTATATGTATAGTCCAGGGATCCCGGGGACGCCGAATTTGGCGTCCTTGGACGCGAAAATTTCGGCCCGAACGCCAATAATTGCTTTCCGAGGATTCCCGCTGACGCGTTATTTTTGCCGGCTGTACTTCTTTAAAATCTCCTAAAATGTCAGACTCAGTTGTTGCAAGTTTTGAAGAAGCCACGCATTGCTCGCACCTTTGACAGAGCTACAAAGGGACTGTTTATTTGAACCAGAAATCAATAAAATCATCGTAAATGCCACCTCACATTTACCTGGAATTTCACACCTTCTTAATCCCCACTACCGTATGTCGTTAATCAGCAGTAGCATACGGCACGTGTCAGTATTTCACACTTTCTAAATCACTGGTTTGATCAATAAACGAATTGTGTCAACACGGTATCTTTGTCTTAGATCTACCGCCTCACGTGATTGGTCAGTTTACGTCTTTAGAAGTATCGCATCGCAATAATTGACAGCTTGTCAAAGGTGAGTCTTTTACAGTGGCTTTGCCAGCAAATTAATATTATATTACCGGTATATCACGCGCCAAAGGGATGAGCCCGAGAGGGGCAACTCGGCCAACTCCCGTCGCAGAATCTTTCACGAGAAAAAAAAAAAAAGATTTTTAGGTTGCCTGCCGAAGTTATGAGCCTTTTCTGCGGCACGTTTTTCATTTCCTTACTGTTCGTATTACGCACGTGCGCTGTGCTCGATGGGCATAACACGTGTGTTAAATCAGTTTTCAACTTGGAAAATGCAATCGGTAGCCTCAAGTTGCTAGAAGCGGTCGTCAAAGATAATTATACTATATTTAAGCAAGACCAAGTCGTTGCAATTCCCGGAAACCGGTGCCTTGATATCTTCGGTTCGTGCACTTTAAAATTCTTTCCCGCTGTTGTTAGTCTGTTTCCCGCCATTTCTCGCGCGCCATGTACAGAACGAGTACCAGTTTATCTATAAATAACGCTGCGGTAAATCTGTGAGGTGAACACGCGGCATAGGAATTACACCTTGCGCTTTTGTTTACACATGACAGCCTTGGACAACACCGTCGTTACGCTTCTGTCTTTTGGGTCTTTGCGTACCGGGAATTTTGTCTGCGTATTGGTACGCTTACAGGAAAAGGTCAATTGTGTTTTTCAATTATTTTATTGGGTATTTACGCAAATACGCTGCTTATCTGGAGCACTGGGCCCTTTCTTTACTCAACTTTAGACAGTTATTGGCTGAAAACAACTCACGTGCACAGATTAGAGGTTAATGCTATTGTTAAGTTATTTACTCCACCAATCATAAAATTCAAAACATGCTTGCAGAAACGCCTGTGCAGGGACTGACAAATCAATTGCCCGGACGCCCGGGACAAGCTCCAAATCTGGCCGGACAAGTGCTATTTCCAGCTTAACGCCCGGCCGGGCAAGTAAAAGAAAATCCCCAACACATTAAATTTGGAAAGAATAACTGTAAGCGTGTTCAAAAAGACAGCCGCACTGCTGTTTACAGCTATAATAATCATGATTTTTTCACCTTTAGTTACTGAGAGTTTGTTTATTGTCACCCATCCGTTAATCCAGTGTAGTGGTTACTGATGGTGTTTGCGACACCTGTCAATCATTTAGCGAAATTTCACAACTAGATGTGGACCGTTGACCAATGAGTTTTCTTCTCGGATGCATGATGAGCTTGAGTCAAAATACAGAGTCTAGACAGGTCGGTACTGTTTGATCTACAAAGCGATCTTTATTCTAGAAATTGGGACAACCGAATAGTTAAAAAATCAAACATTTTTTTATTGCGTCTAACAGATGAAGGCAGAATGGCAAAACAGTGTAGACTTTGATCAGACTGCTCATATTCAGGAGCAGTCTGATCTGGGTCTACACTGTTTGCTCAGACATATGTCTCAATATTCAGAACTTTTATGGTAATCTGTTTGGTATACCGGTATTCTTCGATGTAAAGTGCAAACGACCTGAGTCAACCAGTACAAAGTAGCATTTTCCCGCCAAATGTCACCTTGACAGTGTGTGCTATAAAGATAAAAGGAAAGGCTTCCAAAATTACCTTACGTATTTTGATCAAAGTGTAATATTGCTTGGCAGTAAGAGTAGACCCTGATCAGACTGCTCCTACCATATTTGGATCAAAGTGTAATTATACTTGGCGGTCAGAGTTGACACTGATCAGACTGCTCCTATGCAATTTGAGCAGGGTCTACACTATCTGCCAACATCTTTGTCTACTAATAGTCTATACTGTTTGCTCAGACAAGATTTCCAAATTTAAGGGAATGTATGATTGTACAGAACTTTTTGTGTTTGTGTGTGTGTGAAAAATGTGGGCAATCCATTTTTTCCGGACAAGTGAATTTTGTTTTTACTTGTCCTGTGGGCAAATGGAATTTTTTTTATTTGTCAGCCCCTGCTGTGGGAGTCAATCAATTTATGACGACAAAATATTCGTGAATATTCAGGAACGGTACGCATTGATATATCGTCTCTGCCTCCATAACAATGATGTTTTAGCTGAAGATTTTTTAACACATCTTAATTATGTTGCATACAACTAACCAGCTTCATAATTTTGTGATTATTTCGTAATGAAATACGAGGGAGTATACCTTTAAAATCTTTACAAGCTAAATGTTGTAGGTGTTATGGTATTTTTGCTTACAGCAGGAACAGGCCTGTTAGGCAGTTATTGTCTTTGAGATTTGGTAGTTGAATGTGAACCATGAATAAGCATTGAATAGGAGTATCCTGTTTTCTTGATATATGTTTGTTAATACATAATTACTGGGTTACTAGTTTTACCGGAATATACCTTATTACCGGAAAGCACCAAAATATATATTTATATTATCAAAGTATACATTGATATTGTCAGCATTAATAAAATAAGTACCATTTCCATCTAAGTATTAGTGGGTTTTTTTGGTAGTGAGAATCAATGGACTAACCTTAGTATGGGTTTCGGATAGGTGTCACTGCAGATTGCAAGCTGGTTTGGGTCTTTGTAAGGGTCAGTCACTTGCCAGCATTTACATGCAGCAAATACTAAATGATGCATTTTAGATAAAATTATTTATATTCTGGTCAAAATTTAGTGTATTTTGGTAAACAATAATTTGTATTTTGGTATATTCCCGTAATTACATGTATTCCAGTAATTCTAGTAATTGCAAATTATTTGCTTAGTTCCCTGGCTACTATTCATACATGTTTGAAACAGTAGTCATTGTTTATACATCTTCATGATTAAAATTGTTTTTCCTGACCATTGTTTCTCAACAAAACTGAAAAGCTTACATACCATACAAATTTATTTTGAGGTAAACCTCAGGTCTGCCATGCTTATGGCAGTTTTCTTTATTTTCTCTAATTTTTTAAAATGATCTATGTTCCTGTAATTGAAAAATCAAATACCTCATCAAAGTCTTCAATATTTATCTTTTATACTGATGTGAGGTCTATATAGGCTCGCTTCTGTTGAAATGCACTTCAGTGCTGGAAACACATAAGTTTGATGTAATGGCGAGCTATGTTTTTATACCACATATGGCTGCTCCGAGCATGCGTTAAGTTTAACTGCCCAATTATGGTCACTCTGGGCATGCTCGCTATTGACGAAAATTGCATTTTAGAGCAAGAGTTCCTGTATATAGTCAACACCTGTATAGTCTAGCAGTCTATAATATGTGACACTAACTTTGAGTATACTTATATTCAATTTGGGGAAGCCAAACACACATGCACAATCCTAGTTCTATATACTTTGAGCAGTGGTTGCTCCACGCACCATTTTTGTATTTCTTTATTGCGAGCACGCGCGTACTATTAACAATCACCTTTCCAATTTATGTGCTTCCCCAGCTTGATTTAGAAAAAAGCGCTCGGTGCACCCTGGAGCATGCTCTGGGTGACCAAAACTGGAATGTTAACGCATGCTCGGAGCAGACAAATGTGGTTAAAAACATACCTGTAATGGCCCCTAACCAGGTCAAACTTTCAGTGGCCCAAATTGTCCACAGGCTAAAGATCCCTTTCATTTATTATTGCTAAAAGATAAATTTGGGCCAATAAAGTTCATATTTTGGAGCTTTCTGGTAGCCCCAGACAAAAATTAGGCCCATTCAGCCACCTGGCCACTGGCGGTTTCCCGCACTGCACTTGCTTTGTCTCTGTGGATAGTGCAAACTGTTTTATATACCATTAACATAAACCCTACCCCCAGCAATTCAAATGTTTATTCTGAGAAATGTACCTGATGAATATTGGCATAGTGTGGTGGGCTGCTTGCTTGTATCCAAAACTAATTTGAAAGTATTTTGCTTTTGTAAGGTTGTACTGATACAACAGAAACATTTATAGGATAATTTCTTTTATCAGAAAAATATTTACCCTAGGCGGTCGGATTTAGGTTGTTAATTTTCAGAATGTCCTTCCTCTGATAACTTCTGAAATGAAGGGCTTAGCTAGACACAAAGGAAGGAACTCAAAACTTTATGGTCATGTGTTTGTTGCGCTTTGACTGAGGGACCATATATGGCAATTATCAAAGAATTGGACATAAAGGTAAATAAATGGAGACAAAATAACGCTTAAGGGGTCGAAAACAGGTTGTGCCAGGCTATATTATGTATCCATATAATAGTACCTGCTAGAAGTCCCAGAGCCCCATCACAACTGTGCAGCAGCCCAAAAATCTCAGATTTCTTTATGCAAATCCAACGTTGTTGCTTAGCCTGTCCATGTAAATTCCTCTACACACTAGTGTTAACAAGTGCTTTCAAGGCCATTTCCAACTTGTCACATGTAAAAGATGAAACACACATGTGTGGGTTATTTACAGGCCTACCCATGGCGCAAAATGCTCAAAGAGTATTTTGACTAATATCTCTAATTGATTTTGCACTGGACAACATACAGAGTACCGGTGTATATAAATATGAAATAAGTGCGTGTTTAATGTAAATATTACAAAAATCAACTGGAGATAAGGAAAAACAGGTCCGTTCTGGTCCATTTGAGTAATTAAGTCCATTCCGGTCCATTATGGTAAATTTACACACCCTTAAAATCAGACAGGGGTCAGCCTAGAGTTTTCAGATAGGGAGAAGTCTTGTGACATTTTCAGGACTCTTGGGAGAAGTTTTCGCCCAAATTTTGGATTTCCCTATATGTTCTATACACTTTCACCTCTCCCTCAGCTCAAGATAGGGAGAGGTCAGCCAGCTCAGGGAGACTATTTCTCCCAAATCGTCCTCTAGGCTGAGCCCTGAATCAGAGTATTTGGGCTGCTGCATTCTTGAAGAGGCTGTGGGGCTACTTCTAACAGGTACTGTTACATGGATAAATAATATATACTTGAACTGTGGCATTCTGATGTTTAGTTGTAGGCTTAGAATTTTCAGCGAAATAAGAACTTAAATGTGGCTTGGTAGGGCCAGAAATAAAATTATGTTTGTTTGAAATTGCCTACCTACCCACCCAAAACTTCCCTACCCCAATTTTTTTTTGCCATTTGGGGCAGCATATATATATTTTTTTTTTTAGGAAAATGGGAAATTTACTGTGGTCAGCCTGAACAGTAAGACAAAAAGGCCTGACCAATCAGTGTAGAGCCAGTTCAGACTGCTCCCAGGAGCAGTCTGATCTGGGTCTGCACTTTTTGCCTTAATATCTGCACATTTTGGGTACACCATTTGTGGGTGAAATAGATACATATATGTTTAAAACGTAGGATGCTGTTATCTTAGTATTATGGGTAATTAGTGTAACAATGTGTGACATTTTACCAGTATTTTTTGTTGTTGTTTTCATAGTTTCATAGTTTGCAGGAATTTAAAAAAAAGCCGACCTGCCTACCCTACAAAAAAATCCTGGGTTGGCAACTGCAAACAAAATATTTTGTATGCTTGGCCTAATTTTCTTCGAAAGTGCCCTTCTTATACATATTAACCTATGACTACAGCCTGAAAAAAAGGGTGATACAAGCCCCTGTGGTTTCTATTGAACGGTTGTGTTTCCTATTAAGAATGTCTTTGACAGCTAGAAGCTAGAGTTAGAAGTGATTGGGCCTTGGACATTTACATCTGATAAATGCACACGCTACCAAGCTCCTAATCAACAACAACAATGGGTGAATCGGGAGTGAAGAAACGAAAATTAGAACAAGAAAATGTTTGCAGAGTATTTGAAACTTTCCATACACAGTATGAGGAGGCAGATATGGCCATCTTGCATAGCGCATTCAAAGATCTGTGTGATAAAGCATCCTCGTTCAGACTGAAAATATGTTCGATTAAAAATTCAAATTGTACCCGTGCAGCCTCTTTCAAAGCAGCTTTTCTTGATGTACAGGAGCACACAGATGACTTGTATCCCTTTGGGGCCATTTTTATAACTGGCTTGAAATTGCTACGCAACTTTCTGAAGGTAAAAGAGATACCCCAAGAGGAGCCATTTCGAGGAATACTTGCCTCATTGTTGACCTATTTACGTAATAAAGGTTAGTCATATCAATGATCACTCGTGAAAGACATGCCATTTTACGTCCTTTTCAAGAGTATTTCAGTCATATCAGGATGATGTTTGGATATTAATGAAAGGCTGTGTGCAATGGAACCCCTTTTACGACTGAAATGAATCCAGCTTCCAGCAGTTTTCCAACCTGGCACAGCTAGATCAGAAGGCCAGCCCTTAGAAAATTTAGTCTATTAGATATTTAGCTCACCTGAGTCAAAGGTGAGCTTATAATATAGCTTAAGATCTAGCATTTGTTGTCTTCTTTGTCTGTTGTAGTTAATTGTCAATATTTTCAAACAAGTATCTCTCTAAAGCTACTATGCCAATCTTGATCAACTTTCATGTGTAGCATCATTGGGCAGAGGGAAAGGCTGTATTAGGTTTTGGGGCATGTCTGATCAAAACTGTGGTTACCATGGCAACCAATAGCTCCCATTGAGTTATAATCGGAAGATTCTCTCCGCTCTTATTGATTGGATCTTTTTCAGACTTGCAGGGAACAAGGACAGGCACAAGAACTCTGACAAGTTCCTAATTCTGCTAGATCGGATTTTCCGTCTCAGAGTTAGTTGCCCTTGTCTCCACAGTTTCAATTTTACTCAGTTTAATCTGATAGAAGTTTTACATACTTGCAAGAAACAATGACAGGCAAGAAGTCTCAGATGATTTCGAATATCAGTCAGATTGGACTTATCATAACAAAGTTACTTGCTCTTGGGCATCAAAGAATATACAATGTACGGTAGTGTCTCCAGCTTGTTTTGGTCATTTTTAGCAATAGGGGTCAAGATCATTCTTTGAGTTTGACCTTTAACAGTTTGACACTACCAGGTTTGTCCAAATGATGACCCTAGTTTGACATTTGACCTGATTACCTCTTGTTACTTGGAGTCTCAGACACTATTTTGGGGGTCTAATACCCTCTATCTTGTGTCCAGAAAAGTTGAGAAAACCCTGATTAGATTTCAGATTTACACCAGATTGCACATAATGTATATATTTGTGTGTTCATTGATGTTCAATTTGTTTCTGTACTTTGTCTATATATGTTAAATATGGGGAAACCTACTAGACTAGTGGCCTTCTGGCTGTTAGGAATCCTCGTTAAAACTAAAGCATTAAATTGAGTTACAGAGTGGGACTCTGCTAAGAAAGGCATCACTGGACAGATTACACCAAAAAGAATGAAAGTAAGAGTTGTCTTTCTTGTATGTTCACATTGACTAAACAGTGACAAACTATATCTTAAAAATAGTCCAAAAAGTATTCAAGTGATAGAGAGTAAAAAGATTTGCTTAAGAATGAAAGCAGGCTCAAACCCCACCCCAGACCTCTGGGTGGAGGATATAAATACATTACCATGATTTGGTCCATTCTTGATATACCGTATTACTCCTAATAAATGCCCCTGCTCTAATAAAGGTCCCCTGTCTTTATTCCGAAAATAATGTTTCATCAGCTTGCATAAAATTCTGTTTGCTTCTGTGGATGAGGCATGGGGTCTACCCTTAAATGAAAGAATTTTCTTCTAGAGCAAATTCTATCCTTAAGAGGTGACCCCTACTGAGCCGGGAGTTGGGTCCTTTGAAAGTATACCCATTACCTTCATATTGCTTATTAGAGTATTTTGGCAGTGACTGATATACAACACTTTATGCTCAAAATACCCCCACCCCCTTGCTCAAAATGCAATGCCATTAGAGCATTTAGTAGAATTAATACAGTACATATATTTATAATGATTTATATTTGCAGATATGGTAGAATCTCTTGGCTCATTACACAGACATTGTAGAACCGAACAAGCAATGACCTTGCTTGTTCTTAACCATCTGCTGCTACAGCTTACCCCTCCAACAAAATGCTTAATCGATGGGAAATACAATTGGCATTTATACTGCCCAGACATGTGTAGATATAGTCTTTCGAAGTTCAGGATTGATGAAGGCGACACAAGCATTGGTGAGTGTCATTTTTATCGGCCATGCGAGAGTACTGGCCAAAGTTTGTAGTTTCTGTCATTTCATCGCTCAGTTGGTACCAAAACCATCAGGAAATTGGCAAGACGTGTGTAAATATGATCTAACGATGTTCATTTGTTGTTGTTGTTGTGTTGTTGCTTTACGTCCACGGTAAACAGCTATGGTCATGTCGGGACGGTCAGTTAACCTAACCACACTATTCCTGGGCAGGCTTGGACCTCCTAAGCGGTTAACCAGTACTAAGTGTCCATACTTTCACCAGTAACTGACAACTGCCCTTCTTGAATCAGTGGAAGGGGGGAAATGACCGTAGAAAAGATTTCATAATCAATTTCCACGAAAGTATGTTGCCGGACTGGGTATCGAACCCGGTACCTCTGGCTCTTCAGTCAGACGCGCTACCGACTGCGCTACGCGGCACGGCCTAACGATGTTCAGGATTGATGAAGGCGACAAAAGCATCAATTGGCGAGTGTTATTTTTATTGCGCCATGTGAGAGTACTGGTCAAAGTTCGTAGTTTCTGTCATTTCATCCCTCAGTTGGTACTAAACCCATGAACATAAGGAAATTGTCAGTTTTTCTCCAAGCTAGCACAGAGTCTAACATTGGTAATGGAAAGCTTCAGTCACTCTAAACATCAAAACATGGAATGATTGTTTAAATGTGTCTACTTTTGCACTCCAGGTGAATTCTTAGAACTGTGAAGTTTCATGACTATGCTTTGAAGGGTTTAGTAGCTTTCACAGGCAATAGGTTGCCGAACATGATTGAACCAGTAGGTGAAATTTAATCAGACATGTATTGATTAGGGACCGACCATTTGATATTCTGGGGGGGGGGGGCCTGGTATTCTTGATGGAGACACAACATTTTATTTCACTGGCCTCTGGAAACAATTTCTTTTTTTTTCACCTTGTGGAAGCTAATTTATTTTTTTTACAAACTAACTCAAACAGGTTATTTTTTTTATATATAGCTGAACTATCAGATCCTTGTTTACCTGATCTTAATATCCTTTTATTTTACCCACATCAGTATTTTTTACACTTTTTTTTCTCACAAAAACAACATGGTGCTGTCTTTAACCAGGCGAAGGGCATGGCTTAGCTTGCTTTTGCAAACCAGTGCCTGGAGCATGTTACTCTTTTCATCTAAGGTACAGATACAAACATCCCTGTATGAGTTTGGCAAAAAATTAGGCCTTAAATTAGGGATATTTTGGCCAAAATTTAGGGCTATTTTGGCAAAGTTAAGTTAATGAATTTAAGTTTTTTTCTATCCCAATATATGCCCAAACATGCTTTATTTGTCCTTTAGAAAGTTTGATAAATACTTACTGATAGAGTCACATTACACTTGAATGGCAATTAATAAAATGGCTGAAAGTTATGTGCTAAGAAGTTAACAAAGGGGGGTCTGGGGGGCAACGTCCCCCAGAAGCTAAAGCAATTTCCCAATTTCAATGGCAATTTTAAGACTGGAAACAAGAGAAAAACTAGGAATGATGGTAAAAATAAGGGTTTTTATATTGGGACTTTTGCCTTTTAGAGTGTTTATTTTACCATAATGGTTTTGTCTCCCATAAGCTAGTGACTCTTTTGCAATTCAGTTTTAGTGGAAACATTTACTTAGTAATGTGGCAGATCAATGATACATGTATGTGAATGTTGTATAGGACTTTTTTGTAAATGTATGCACATGCGGGCCCGCTGGTGTAAACCAATTGTAGATAATATTAAAATATAACTATAAATATGGGGGTCTGGGGGCGCAGCCCCCAGAAGCCAGGGAGATTATAAAAACTCAATTCCAATGGAATTATCTGCAGACTATATTTTTTTTTTTGAAATTTTGGGTGGAGACAGGTTATTTTTTTCTCTTACTTTTGAAGCCAGATTATTTTTTTGAACTCCCTTATGAGCCAGGTTATTTTTTTCTTGCATATCCAAAGACAGGGAATTTTTTTGATAAATATACCAGGCCCCCCCCCCCCCCCCCCCAGAATATCAAATGGTCGGTCCCTTATGGATATACAATTATGACAAGCCAAGGGACGATGAGGTTTCGGTGATCTTGACCTTGTTTTCAAGGTCACAGTAGGACTTCAAATCCTCTTGCATCTGTTGACAGCTGGAGAGCTGACTTGATAGACAATATCAACATATCAAACATTTAGGATAATGTTACAAGCACGTGCAAATGCACTGGTGGGGGATACAAGGAGTTGGAAATGACTTTATGGGGGTTAGGACATCTGTTTTTCACTGAAACACATTTCCACTTTATAAGGAAGCGATTTGGCATGCCTTTGTATGAAAGTTTAAAGAGTAACTACACTTCAGGAACTGACTGAATCAGATCCCAAACCCTATCCCAAACATCAAAGGGAAAGATTGACAAAGACATCCCAACAAACAATAAATTACAAGTGATAAGCCGAGTCAGCAGCTCTTTCCCAAATTTTCTTTTTGAAGTTGCAAAACACACTCAAAAGTATTTTTGTTTTCCTCTTGCTCTGAAGTGAGAAGGGTAATTTATCAGTGAATAATGAGGACATATATTGACATGATGTGAACCAATAAAATGTCATCTAATGGTGAAAAAATATATTTCACCAGAATATGTCAGATAGACTAGTTTTGCACTAGAGCCTTAAGTTGCAATAAAAAAAAAAACATTATTACTGGTAATTGCCCTCTTTTTCAGGTAATCCAAATGTCTGGCATGGATATATAGATGCCATGATAGGAAAACCTACAGGAGATGCTGCCCTTGCTCTTACAGCAATCAGAGTTGATGATCATGATGGTGATGATGATGATGAATCTGAGGACAGCCCAGACAAGTCGTTTGTAGATGCAGATACCCCTAACCTTCAGATAGTTTCACAGGCCATAGTGTTTTCTTTTCTTCAGAGAAAGCTACATCCAGAAAGAAAAAACTCATTGATACCCACAATAGGTATATCTGGAACTGAGATTGTCGTGTACTTTTACGATAGTGAAAATGACATTCTGTTACAGAGTGTGGGAGGCTTTTCTTTCAGTGACGCACAACAACGTATTGGGACAATTCTGACAGCATGGCTAATTGTCAATTATAAGTATTTCTGTAATGGTTTTGTTGAAGTTTATAAAGATACACCAAAAGCGAATTTTTTTGAAGTTTGTAAGGAAAAGATTGATGTTTATAAGCATAATGTAATGCACGGTGGTGTAGGACAATGCCAGACAAGTAAATTACCACTATTCAAATATGAAAAATCTACAGTGCATGTTACTCCTGCTTTGGCAGAGATAGATGATTTATAGAATGAACATCTTATAAAAGATATAACTTGTCTTTTATGAGATGCATATTTTAAAAACATGTGCTCAGATGCTGGGAGAAAGATGAATTTCATCGCTTCTGCTTTAGCAAGGTGTGATGTAGCTGTCCAGCGTATATGAAAAGTGCTTCAGAATGGAGTAGTATACCCTCAGATACTAGATGTTAGAGGCTGGTGAGGACGTAGATTTGAAAAGGAGGCAGTGCCTAGTGGAGACTTGATGGTCATGGGTCCAAATCCCACAGGAACCATTCTTTTCCCATTTTCTTTTTTTTCCTCTGTGTGTATGTGTGTGTGTGGACCATTGTAGGCGCCATATTGAGGACGAGAAACAGGGTCTAGGGCATTGGAAACTGAGGATTTTGTGTTCAAATGCCATTTATAAATAGTCAAGGGAAATCCCTCCTCTAACAAAGACTTCATATGACACAGAAGATGAAATTAAATTTTATGAAAGGAGTGCTGACAATCTGTTAATGGAGGTCTATAAATGGTTCTTGAACCAAAATTAACTTACTACAAAGCCCCTCATCAAAAGAAAAATGGAAAAGGGATATTTCATTTTGTGCTTGTTTCTCCAGTGGTGCTCCCCTGATAAAACACATGGAATGTGGGCCCCTTGAAAGGAAAAATAAATTAATTATATTTATTCTTGATACATGCTGTCACATCAGGTCAGAAATGACTGAGTAATGCAACTGATATATTTCTTTTAACCCCTGTATACACATACTATAGATAAATGGGTATCCTTTCAGGGGGAAAACTCAGCCTTTTTCATTTTGCCTCGCTTTACAGTGGGGATCAACTCTTTAAAAGGGAAAAACTTTCTCCTATAGGAGCAAATTCTTTCCTGTGAGAGTGGTTTGAGACTTAAACCACTTTTGGAAGGGCCTCAATTTCCATGGAAGCTAACAGGAAGTAGCAACTTTTTCAACTTTGTGAAAATGGCAGAAGGCCATACATGTACACCAATACAGTCAAACCTGCTCATGTAGTCACCTGTCTTAAGGGATCACCTGTCTAAACAAGCCACATTTTCTGGGCCCTTTAGTAGTAACCAAAATACAGTGCAAATAAACCTCTATTAACGGGTCACCTGTCTTAAGCAGCCAACTTTTGTCCTTCCCCTGGGTGACCCCTGAAGGCAGGTTTGACTGTACTTCCTTAGTATGTCATACTTCTGCTAGTTGTGTATCAGGATGACAAAGACCCAATAAAGTAATTAAGTAACAACTAGCATCGATCCCTAGAGAATTAAAAACTTGTCTGTATGAGAACCGTAAGTAATTCCTTGTTATGTATTGTCTACAATGCTGGCATTCACTGTATACAAATGAGCAGCGACACGAGAAAACCAACAAAGTGGCATGTGCACCCAGCATAGACTCAGATCAGCCTGGGCATTTGCCCAGCCTGATCAGAGTCTTTGCTTTGCGTCTGAAGGGTAGCCAAGGGTCTAAGCTAACTTCATGCCTGCAGCAAATATTCTGTTCAGACCGGGCATTTGCCCAGTCTGATTTTAGTCATTACTGGGTGCACATGCCACTTTTTTGGTTTCCTCGTGTCCTGGCTTAAATAACCATTGATGGAAGATTGAGACAGACTTTATTGTTTCGTACTGTTTTAGGATTACGCATTTGTTTACAAATTCAGAAAACACCTAGCCCACCTCATTTGCTGACCAAATGAGCAACGGATTTGAATATTTTCTGAATAACAACAAAGGCTGTGATACGTAGCATCAGGTTTACCTACTGGTGGTATTTCTGGCTTCTCTGAATTAATTGGTTAAAGAGATCAAAACTTGAGAGATCGGTTGGGAAATTGGGGGATGAACGCAGAGGCAAGGGTCAATGGGTGGTTTAAATGTATTTAATTGCCATATTGACATGCAGTGGGATGGGACCTCAAGTTCTGCCAATTTTAATAACGGTTCCTCAATGAGTATTTTATGAGACCCAAACTGCGTCTGCAGAAACTGACCAATCAGTTAACTTTGTCCTTACAGAGCTGCAGGTACAGTAGAAAGCTATAATGATATTTATACTTGATAAGAATTAGGGGATAACTGTATTGACAATTGTTATTTGGGGAGGTAAATCGTCGGTATTATGGTCAGACATTTCGTTTTACGGCGAGGCGCCAAGAGTATTTGTTTGCATCCATTGCAAGCGCTTTCCGCGGTGTGAAACCAATCGTCAGTCAATTTCTCATTTCCCCTAAAGCGGAATGGCGGGGCATTGTACTTCTACAGGTGTAAACCAATTCACACATACACGGGATATATGGGGAAATTTCGTTTTCACTTAATAACTTTTATTATTAATATATTTTTACATCACAAACGGTATCAGAAAGTAAAATACTTCATCTTTAATATAGTGTTTTAATTTTGATTCTAGCACTAGTACAAAATGGTCTTTTTTGGGTGATTATCTAGAGGTATATAATTTAATTAAACAAATAACAAAATCTCCGCACAACAACTAGGGCACACGAATTCGACCACTTATTTAGAATCAAATTGATGCAAAATGTTATGCATCACAAATGGATCAGATAAGAAGAAAGAATATATTTTCATCTGATGTAATTTTTATTAGTCTAGCTAAATGATAAAATGGTCTTTTTATGCCCCCGTGACGATAGTCAGGGGGCATTAAGATTTGCCCCTGTCTGTCCGTCTGTCTGTTCGTCACGCTTTATGGTATAGAGTTTGTGTAATCAACTCCTCCCACAGTTTTCAATGGATCTGTTTCAAACTTTGCATACGTGTTGGGGACATATTGAAGATGTGCATGTGGATTTTTGTTGGACCTAGAATTAATTTTGACAGAATTACGGCCTTTTGAACTTAGTCATTTTAGGCAAATTTTTGCATTGTAGGGTATAGAGTTTGTGTAATCAACTCCTCCCCCAGTTTTCAATGGATCTTTTTCAAACCTTGCATACATGTTGTGGACATATTGAAGATGTGCATGTGGATTTTTGTTGGACCTAGAATTAATTTTGACAGAATTACGGCCTTTTGAACTTAGTCATTTTAGGCAATTTTTTGCATTGTAGGGTATAGAGTTTGTGTAATCAACTTCTCTCACAGTTTTCAATGGATCTTTTTCAAACTTTGCATACATGCTGTGAATGTATTGAAGATGTGCATGTGGGTTTTTGATGGCACTAGAATTAATTTTGACAGAATTATGGCCTTTTGAACTTCTTTTTTCATTCTAGGGAAATTTTGCATTGTAGGGTATGGATTTTGTGTTATCAACTTGCTCCACAGTTTTCAATGGATCTTTTTCAAACCTTGTCTACATATGGTGGACATATTTAAGTAATTGCCTTGGGCGAAGATTATATGATTGGATATTGTAGTAATGAATTTTCAAGTAGCTAAATTATGCAAATGTAGGTTCACCCAGCCTGCTTGAAACTAAAAGGTGAACGAATATTTTTTTCTGGTCCAGAGCTGCCCTATAATGTAGACCAAAGTTTTCTGATGAAAGAATGAAATTGAAGCCGTGCGTCTGAAAAATAATTGATGCAAACATATTCAACACTGAAATATTCAAATTTCAGTCTTTGATCCGGTCTAATAAGCTTTACATGAAGACGAAAAGTCGCTCGGCAAACTTCTTTTAACTTGTGAAATAAATTATATCACTGGTGCCGAATTGAAAGACAATTATCTTATGATTGTATAATGCCAATTAGTAAATTACTTTCTGTGTTTTTCGAAATTTAGCTTTTGCTCAGTAGTTGCTCATAAACAATTGTTTTGCGAGTATCTCTCTCTCTCTCTCTCTCTCTGTCTCATTCCCTATCTCACTCTCTCTCTCTCCATTTATCTGTAATCATTTGTCTGAATTCGCCTTAAAATCAGTAGTAGGCTAGCAAAACAGTTTTACTGCTTCTGTTTATTATGAACTTTATGAAATTGTATTATCTAGTTGTCTTTACATTAACAAGCTAATAATTTATTTATTGTTTTGTTGTTTTTTTTTCTTATTTTTTATTTTTGTAAAGTTATTTTTCAGTATCTTTTTTTTTAAATTTATTTTTATTTCTCAATTTCTTTGCAAGAGATGCCTGCTTTGGTACATAAGAAGAACTTTATTTTTGCTTATTTGTTGTATGGGTTTGAAAATAATCATTCGGCGGACTTTAGATGTAGTATAGTTTTCTTCGTAAGAACCAGAAAACTGTATACTTCAGTAGCGTAAAATTATTTTTGTTTGTTGCCTTTTTCTCACTGACGGTCTTCATGTTAACATGTTTTTGTTTTCTCATATGTTTAAAGGGAAAATACTTCAACAAAGCTCAAATTCGATTATTACTCTTTGTCAATTTATGTAACTGGGGTATTCATCGTTAAATGACACGGCACGCGTCCACAGTACCGTGTCGCAATAAATGAGCCATGACATGACAAAACAAACAAAGTGACATGTGCGACCAGCGAAGACTCAGATCCGCCTGGACCTTCGCCCATTCCGATTTGAGTCTCCGCTATGCGCTTAAAAGGTAGCTTAGGGTCTAAGCTACCTACATGCCGACAGCCAAGACTCATCATACTTGGCTGATGCCCAGACTGATCTGAGTCTTCGCTTAGCGCACATGCCACTTTGTATATTGTGTTTTGTCGCGGTCAAATATAAATTGTCTAATGACGACGAAGGCAATTTGGGAAAAGACCTTTTTCACATTGTTTCCGCCCATGCGCCTATTGCTCAAATATCGCGTCTTATCTCGATAAATGGCGAGATTTTATAAACATGGGGTAAATGAAACGAATGATAATTTACCTTTTATTTTCTTATTATTACATTAAAATTAATAGTGTGAATGGCTTGAGATTAATAAATAATACCCAAAACTATATATCAGAGCGCGTAGAAAAAAAATATGCAATAACTGATGACTTGTGATTTTACGTCCTGTTCAACAGTATTTCAGTCATATCAAGACGACGACAGAGTGAACTAATCCTTTAATCACAGTATATAAGTTGTCTTCTATCGTATAGTTTTAGAATTATCTCCAAAAAAAAGAAGTTGAGTTGTAAGACAGACTCATGTATTATACCTACCCATTCTGACTTGGGAATGAAATTCATAAAGCCATAAAGTTCAAATTTTTATCTTGACGGAGATAAGAGTATTTAGCCTTAGGGATTAGTTTGACACCTACGATTATCGCCTGTTATCGTCTAGTTTCGGAGAACTGCCGAAGGTTATCCCACTTCTACATACAGGGTGATTTCAAACCACATATCTGTGGTTCTCAGACAAATCAACTTATGAGCCATGTAATTAGTGAAAATTACCAGCCCTCCTGTCCACCAGCATGGAACCATCACTAACACCTAGTTATAAAGGTATAAACTGGACAGCCAGATCCTGAGGATGTTAGCTTATCTGTATGACACTGTATATTTTAAAACTCTGCTTCACAATTGTTTATGATATCAAGGAAAAAGTTTTGAATTTAAAATTCTACTGTAATGTCTAAATAAAAGGCACAGAAAAATTTTATGATCATTGTGTTTTGAAATTAGGATTCATTTTAGTTAGACAGTTTAATTATGTAAACATAGCCTATGTTTGCGTCTAATTGGAGGTTTCAGTAATTTGCAAAATGTTTATTTTGATGCTATGAAACGATCAGCAACTTGTTCATATACAAAACCTACATGATAACAGATATGGGGTAAGTACTGTTGTGTCCTTTTTAAATTGAACTGATTCAAAGGCACTGTCCCTTTTTAAGAGTTGCAACTTAGGTATATAATATTTTATCGTGGGGTTTCACTACAGTTTCATCCTTGAAAATGACTGCGACTTAGCCGACTTTAAACAAATAAAACTTCTTTGACTTTCACATAACAGTGTTGAAAAATCCTGCAAGGCACACAACATTGAATCAACATTGAATCATTGTTGATTCAATGTGAGGATGTTGAATCCACATCAGTTCAATATTGATATAATGCTGTGTGCCAGCGGGGATGCTTTGGGTCATCTAAGTTGGCAATCAAAACGACATACTTTCGAAAGTAAACATGCATATATGATAAAAATACAATGTACAGATGTGGGACGGCATTCTTCGCCACGCCATCGTTTATACTGCATTGCTCGACGGGGAACCAGAAAAAGAAATTATTTTGGTGGATAATTTATCCTGTTTGCAAAACATGTTCACTCTAGTTTTTGCCAGTTGTATGACACAATATGTTCACATCAATATGTCAAGCCGTTTTACTATTTATTATGCATAGTAGATATCTTATATAGTATATCAGATATCTAACATGCCAATTAAGATACCTAATATAACATATGATATCTAATATAACATATAAGATATCTTATATCCTATATAAGATATATAGAATATAAGATATCTTATATAGGATATAAGATGTATAGAATATGAGATAGCTTATTTAATTTTTCACATGAGATATCTTATATAATATATTAGATATCTTATATAGCATATAAGATATCTTATATATCAAATATGGAGACATAATAATACCGCACCGTCCATCCATCTGTCCGTCCGAGTGTCCTTGCATGCCAAATCATGTCTAGGATATTACTCGAAAACTATTGAAGCAAATTTCACCAATCTTGACGGACAGGTAAATTATATAATAAGATTTGTCGCTTGCAGGACCTGGGTACCCCCACACAAGGCTAAGGTCAGAGTCAGGGGCAAATGTCAAATCATTTTTCGCGACTTATAAAAACTACTGAAGCAAATTTGATTAAACTTCATAGAAAGGTAAAGCATAATAAGAGGTTGTATTTCACATGAGATCGGGTCATCTATATACAAGTGAAGTTTGCAGCTCGAGGTCTCCGTTGCCCAGTGGATAAGAGGTCTGTCACCACAATGGGTTCGAGTCTCACTCAGCGAGCAAGTTAGAAAAGTTAGAAAGCCAAGTTCTGCTAGCAGATTGTCAAATACTTTGTGTGTGTGTATGTGATTAGGGGGGAGGGGGAAGGGGGCAGGCGATGCACACCTCAAAATCATAAAATCAAATGTGTTTGCAAAATGTTCACCAGCAAAGACTCAGATCAGCTTGTTGGATTTCAAGCAGTCTGTCGGAAGGGTGGCCGGTGATTTAATGCCACGACACATTCCACACATTTGTAGTGCAGGTAGACTAGACTGTGGAGAAGAACAGACTGAAGTTTACCCTTGCTTTAAATGTGTACCATAAATTTCATAAGCCATAATTTTTATAAGTTTTGTTCTTCACTGTAATTATATATTCAGTGTGAACTGAAATATTTTTCTAATGCATGGGCAGTGCAGTATTGATAACAGAATCACTAATTACATACATCTGCTGATAATTATACTCAGAGTGGGAGATAGATAATGTGAAGATAATACTCTTCCATGATTCATTATTTGATTACTCTGAGACCCACAGATTTGTGGTTTGAAATCACCCTGTATGTAGGACTGATCCGGAGATTCTACCTGTATAGCTGTAAGAAATCAATGGTCAGTATCAAATACGAATATTCTGCCAGATGGTTGCTATTGCGATTCGGATCCATTTTGTCCTATACCTGTAAAGACTGACAACTCAAGTCAACCGATAATCTGTACATATGCTCATCAATAAACACCAATCACGGTGATTAATCTGGCAATTATCACCTAGCTATACCCGACTGCCATGTGTTAATGTGCCTCCCCAAATGACAATTTTCAGCGTCGTTATCCCCATTCTAATGCACATTTTCAAATTTCCACCTTTCAAAATGTATTTGTTTGCACCCATTGCCAGCAGCAGCGTAACACCAAACGTCAGCCAATGAAAATCGACATTTTATAATGATGTCGGGTTTGCGACAGTATATCTCGAATATAGTGTCGCAAACTTTTGACGTTATCCAATAAGACATCGCGTTATACTTGTAAGTGCATTGGAATAAACGTTTTGTGCTGGATAGGTCCATTCTATGAAAAAAAACAGTCTTTGTATTTACTTGCTTTTAGTAATCTTACAAAGTCAAAATGTTAGTTAAACAAGTACCTAGCTTTGTACATGTAACTCCTCCAACGTTTATCAAAGCAATCGTAACACAAACACGCGCACACACACATGTGCGCGCGCTTATATAAAAAGACTCGCTTTATTTGATGGGGGGAGTTTCAGGCTGTTGACGTTCATCTGCAAGGATGACAACTTCAAGGAAAAAAGAAAAGTCGCGGATTTTGTTAGCATAGTTTGGATGCATTTGGCAGAAAAATTAAGAAACATATTTAGCATGATAGTAACTTAAAGCCAAAATGATATTTTACATTCATCCACATGAAGCAAACATGAAGCATTAACACGAGTGGTCATTTCACGTGAAATGTATGAAACGACCCTTCGGCGAGTTTCATAAATTTCATATGAAATTGCCACGAGTGTAAGATCCTGTTTATCTTATGACCTTTTAAAATGAAATTTTAACGCCGTCACACTGAACGTTATTTCAATAAAAATACACATTGTTGTCATGGACGATTTTTATGATCCGACGTTATCCACTGAATAACAGCGTCGTCATATGATAAATAACATTTTTACACAGTGGGGTTTTCTGTGCTTTTTTTTTCTTTGAGCGCGTGAGTCATTCTTTCTACGTTACTGTTATAAATATTGAATTTTATGACATTTGTATGACGTTGACGTCTTTCATCAGTAAGCAATGCAATTATTATACCGAAGACTATTGACGAGATCATGCATGCACAGAAGAAAAGTGTGGAAAAATAGAAGGAAACTAATACTCTGCGCGAATACTAACTTAAAGGTGTTCGACTTGAGGTCCTTGTGACATTATTTTTGTGTTGTTCTCTTTTCTGACATGCTTTTATTTACTTTTTTTTTAGAAAAAAAAGAACTTTGATAAAAATTTCTTCAAGGGTATTAATATGCTTTACAAAGATATCACCGCAATTAAATATCAAAATATTTTTATGACTGAACTATTATTGCATGGGCAGGTGATATAATGAAAAATATTGGATTTCATTAATTTTATGTCTAGATCAAACTGATTAAAAAGTTCTTCAGGTACGATATCTAATCGTGCTAGTTTATTGATATGTCATAACTTTGCATATGGAAAACAGGCACACAGGCACCAACGCAATTATTGTACAGTGTAAACCTGAAAAACAAGACCATTATTGTCAACCTATTGTCAACCTGGGAGTCCCTTAATGCATTCAGGTCGCAAAATATATCAAGTGATCCTCTGGTGTTAATCTAACCAAGAACCACTGATTTACATAAAAATCAAAATAAGCTGAAATCTGCAAACAAATTGATTTTGATAATAGCAGGTCATTGTGACCTATATTAACCAAGTTTTACTGCGGGAAATATTGAGTGATTAGATATACACAACGATGCCAAGTGGTTCTACAAATGGAGCTAAATATCTTGAAACCCGCAAATTGTATTTAACCTCACGAAACAAAATGCCCTTTGATGGCCTACTAAATATCGTGGCATGGCGGTGTTAGATCATATAAAAGCCAATGTATATCAAAATATATCTAATGTATTGAACTTCAGCCAAGCGAATTATCGTGACCTTTGATGACCTAATTGCATGAAGTAACATTTTGAGTAACTAGCCCTATGTACCAAAGCCCTAAGGACATATAGATGTCAGAAAATTTGAAAATCCACAAATTACATTTCATGTCAAGAAAATAGATCATTATGATCTTTGATGACCTAGTTGCATGGTATATTTTCCAGATCGATCAGATATTGCCCCTATGCGCTACTGAAATCTGTAAGCTCGTTGTCTCAGAAAAGTACAAATAATAGTTAAATTTAAGTCGGGACACGACAAATCCAACAAAAGGGCATGTGCACCCAGCAAAGACCCAGATTAGCCTGGGCATCCGCCCAGTCTGATCAGATTCTTGCTGTGCAGTTAAGTAGCTTTGTGTTTAAGCTAGCTACCTCCATGCCACCAGTGAAGAGTCTGATCAGGCTGGGTGGATTCCCAGGCTGATTTGAGTGTTCGCTGGGTGCACATGCCACTTTGTTGGTTTTGTCGTCTATGTCGCGGCTCAGTTATGTTGAAACTATCATAAAGTAGATGACGGTAGCTTTGATGGCCGTCTTACACATCCACTGAACCCAAGTTGCCAGTGGATATACCTTGATCCAAATGAAATGTCAGGGCGTTGACAAACATGCTCTGCCAATATCTGTCAAATTTGATCAGTCCACCAGAAGATTCGGTAGAATAAGTTTTGCACGCTTGTTCAAGTTCACTAAGCATAACGCATTGGTATTTTATCTCATGTCACCACATTTACTGTCATATATGAGAGTCTATCTATACAAGCAATATAAGAAAGAAGGTGCATTTCTTAAAATGATAATGAAATTTTGCGCGCAATGGAGTACTGTGTACGATGTAAAGGATTCTGCCGCCGCCGGGATTTGAATTCGAAGAACCAGGTCTTAGCGGACTGCTCTGCCAAGGTCCATTACGTATATATATACATTTATATACTGTTAGAACATCATGTATGCAAAACCTTAAAATAAGAGTCAGCATAGTGCAAAATTCGGGCACACGCTACAAGTAAATATTTTCGCTCATATTCGGGAATCTATGTTTGCTCGCAAAATGACATTTCGCGAATATTGAAACTTATCTTAAATCTTAAGGTGCCAAGAGAAAGCTTGAAAATCGTCGTATCAACGTCTAGGCATAAATCTGAAACACTGTTATTTTAGCGTTAACACGACGGTGTTTCAGCTCGGCGGATGCTCTGCTGCGAAACTCTGGAACACACTGTAATAATTAAGAGACGCCAAAACAATGTCATTTATACAGATTATCGTTCGGTGTAACAGCGAAGACTCAGATCAGCCTGTGCATCCTCCCAGTATAATCGTCAGCTTATTTTCTGGTATGCAGGAGGTGGATTCAGACACATCACATTCTATCACTGAGAATATACCCAGCGGGCATGTGACGTCGAAATGACGTCGTACTGACGTCAATGCGACGTAATTACGTCGCATCGACGTCATTTCAACGCCATGTGCCTGCTGGGTAGAGTCAACTGGAAACGTATTTAATGCAAAGACAAACGCAAGCCTTTTCTTTTTGTACGTGCAAATAGAACTTCATCACGGCAGCACTCGTCTCCGTTCACATATATGTAGCCAAGTTTTAGAACATGAGGAATAGTGAATTTAGTCACACGAATGGTCATGATTAGGAGTTGGGATGAACATGTACCAAGACAAAAGGCACGTATAGCATGTGCGAATGGTGAAGACTCAGATCAGCCTGTGCATTCTAATCATCCATATTGCAAGGTTTTGTGGGGGTTTTTTTTCAACTTTCATTCAAACCTGTCTGGAGTCGTCCAAGGGAACTAAAAATTGTTGCGTCGTGTGACCTCTTTACACATGTTCGTTTGGTTTAAACGATATCTTATTAATTATAAATTACATACATATACAACAATACAATTTCAAAAGTGTCAGGACTTGACAGTAAGCAAAATGCTTATATATAAAGTCATTCCATGTTCGTTTGTACTGTAGACCCCCAAAAAGGTGACTTTTAAAGGCAGGTGGCCTTTAACAGAGGTGACCACATAAGCAGATTTGACTGTATTTCATTACCGAAAAAAGGTGACTTATGAACAGTGTGAACAAACAAGACTTAGGCCAGTCTGCGCATCCTCGCAGCTGATCTTGTGTCCTATAAAAGTACATGATTTGTGTTGTGTGAAAAGATGCATTATTTCATGTGCGAAAAGAAAATACTCAGATAAGCATGCGCATCCCATCAGTCTTCCCTTTTTGCTCGATGTTGTACTTGTACAGGTAATATGGCTAGCCACGTGCGTCTATTGTTGGCTAAACCGCATGTCCAGGTATTGCATAACGTTACATTGGAATAGTACGTTTTGTTACAGCGGAGTTATTTTTAGCTCACCTGGCCCGAAGGGCCATAGTGAGCTATTGTCATACCAGTGCGTGCGTCGTGCGTCGTCACGGAATTTGTCCGTCAACACCTAAAAACAAATATTCAAACATCTTCTTATGTAAAACTACTGGTCCCATGGTTCTCAAATTTCACATGGAGCATAACCTGACTCCAGGGTCTTAGAATTGTAAAATTGGGTCAGGTTGAAAATCCAAGATGGCCGCCGTTACTAAAAATAGCAAAAACAACAAAATAAACTTCTTCTCCAGAACCACTGGGTATATTTGTCTGAATTTTGGCATGGAACATCAGTGAAACCTTGGTATTCAAAATTGTAAAAATGAAAAAAATCTGTAGCGGAGTTTTGTCACAGTGACCTTTCTGTTTATGTGTGTAATTTTGCTCAAATGCCAATGTCAAAAAATGACCTATTTAAACAACTTCAAACATCTTCTTCTCTAAAACCACTGAGCCCATGGATCTCAAATTTCACATGGAGCATGACCAGACTGCAGGGTATCAAAATTGTAAAATTGGGTCAGGTCAAGAATCCAAGATAGCTGCTGTTACTAAAAATAGCAAAAACAACAAAATCAACTTCTTCTCCAGAACCAGTTGGTATATTTGGTTGAAAGTTTGCATGGAACATAAGTGGGACCTTGGTATTAAAAATTATAAAAATAAAAAAAAATCTATATCGGAATTAGGTCACAGTGACCTACTTAGGCCGATTTTGCTCAAATGTCAATATCTAAAGAAAATGCAACCAATTCTGACCAGATTTGGTCAGAATTGGTTCTTGAATGGAATTATTTCAATTTTGTGCCAGTTGACAATCAAAGATGGCCACCATGGGGGCCGTTACTAGAAATAGCACAAACATAAAAATAACAATTACTCAAGAACCCTTGAATGGAATTGGACCAATTTTGTGTCAGAATGTTCCTTGCATGAAGCCGTTTCGATTAATTGCAATTTGGCATTCCAAGGTGGCCGCCATCTGGTGTTACTAAAAATAGCACAAACATAAAAATGACAATTACTCAAGAACCCTTGAATGGAATTGGACCAATTTTGTTTCAGAATGTTCCTTGCATGAAGTCGTTTTGATTAATTGCAATTTGGCATTCCAAGATGGCCGCTATCTGCTGTTACTAAAAATAGCACAAAACATGAAAATGACAATATCTCAGTAACCGCTGAATGGATTTTGACGAAATTTGTGTCAAAATGATTCTTGCATTGAGATGTTTCAAAAATATCTAACTGTAGACCATTCATATTGGCCTCTGTTACTAAAAATAGAAAAATGTGAAAATTAGAAAATCTCAATGGAGTTGGATTAATTTTATGTCAGAATGGTCCTTTCATTAAGCTTTTTCGATTTTTTGCATTTTGGCATTCCAAGATGGCCGCCATTTGCCGTTACTAAAAATAGCACAAAACATGAAAATGACAATATCTCAGTAACCGCTGAATGGATTTTGACGAAATTTGTGTCAAAATGATTCTTGCATTGAGATGTTTCAAAAATATCTAACTGTAAGACCAGTCATATTGGCCTCTGTTACTAAAAATAGAAAAATGTGAAAATCAGAAAATCTCAATGGAATTGGACCAAATTTGTGCCAAATGGTCCTTGCATGAAGGCTTTTCGATTTTTTGCATTTTAGCAATCCAAGATGGCCGCCATCTGCCGTTACTAAAAATAGCACAAAACATGAAACTGGCAATATCTCAATAACCCCTGAATGGATTTTGATGAAATTTGTGGCAAAATGATTCTTGCATTGAGGTGTTTCAAAAGTAAATATATAAAGACCAGGCAAGTTGGCCTCTGTTACTAAAAGTAGCAAAATGTGAAAATGAGAAATTCTCAGTGGAATTGGACCAATTTTGTATCAGAATGGTTCCGTTGCACAATAGCCAGGTGAGCGATATCAGGCCCATTTGGGCCTCTTGTTGTTACCGGTGAGTGAGCAGCGTGTATGCCCCATGCTCCTTTTTGCACAATCGAAAAATCCAGGGGAAGGTATAAAGATAGCCCCGCCCTGACATTTCTTTTGGTTCAAGGTATACACTGATGAAGATTTTTGAACCAGGGGTAATACAGGGCCAATATCAGTATATGAGCTTTTGACAGAAAATGTTGTTGTATGTAAACGCACAGAAAGTGGCCTTGCTCTAATTCCGCTACAAAGATTTTTTTTAAATTATTTATTTCATTTACTTTTGCGTTTTTGTTTAAACGGCCTTCTGTCTTTGGAAAAATACCTACCATGTTAAATGATTATGTAACACTAAATACGAAGCGAGTAAAATCGAACTGGCTGGCCATTCGTATTCGTGAATACATCATTCATTCGCTAACTTTTCTATTTTCTAACATGAAAGCTCTGGTCACTTGTCGATATATATTAGAGTGGGATCGGATCAATGAGGAAATCTGTGGCTGCTTTAAGTAACAACAACTGTTTATCCCCAGAGATTTAAAAGGATTGTTCCGATGCGAGGAATATCAGCCATTCCTTGTTCCGCCTTGTCTAAAGCATACATGTGTGCTAAATACAAACGAAATTTGAGCCGCGACACGAAAAAATCAGCAAAGTGGCATGTGCGCTCGGCGAAGACTCAGGTTCACCAGGGCTTCCGCTCAATCTGACTAGAGTCGATGCTAGATAGGTAGCTAAGAACCTTAGCTACCCTTTGAGCGCACAGTAAAGACTGATCAGACTGGGGATGTCCAGGCTGATGTGAGTCTTTGCTGGGCCCACATGCCACTTTGTTGTGCTTTTTTTTTTTTCGTGTCTATGCTCATATATGAATAGAAGACAATGCATCTTATCATTTTGCAACAGACACCTTTTAAAGTAAGCCCACACAGTCATACACACGCACACATGCATACACATGCGAGCGTATAATTAGAATCGGCCCTGTGTGCATTCTATGGCAAACTAAATGAAAACATTCAACACTATATCCAATGACTTTTGAATAAGTTCCCCGATGGTATCTCCTACATGTGAACCAACGAATTTGGACAGTGAATTCGTGTGGTTAGTCATTTAAAAAAGTGCAGTATAACGCTCCGCGTGACTATCCGTTAAGGTGGTGATAATCACTGATTTGGGACAAAGACAAAAATCTGCATAAAATACTCCAAATAACACTGATCTTTCCAAAACTTAGCAGACGCCTTCTTTATGTTGTTTCTCATAACTTAGAATCCCAAAATGCAGCATTTGTTAATGTTAAAAAGTGTTTTTATAAGGAAAGATCAAAGGGTAATTTTCTGCGAATAAATCTGAAAAAACAATATTGTTATTGAAAATATACTTAGTGCTTAGAGTACCTTGTTGCATAATGGAGAGCGTCCTAGCAATTATTTTTTCAAACTCTTTCACACATTATCAGGCTGAGCAGATGAAAAAAGATGCAGTCTGTGTCCAAATTTTTTTTGTCAAAACACACAGGTGAGACAGGTTAGACTATTTTAACAAGGTTGAACAATTTCATCTACACACCACTGAGCATGTCAGTAATGTATTGTTTATACTGTAGGTGTTAACATAGGTATGCTTGCCTACCCTATATTTAATAAATGCGTCCAGTGTACATTTACTTTGTACATGGTTGAACATTTGAGAAAAAGCTACCGTTTTCATCTGGTCTACATTACAATTTGAGAAAGAGTTGGAATAAATAATTGCTAGGACGCTCTTTATTATGCAATAATGCACCTTGAGCACTACGTAAATTTTCAATAACAATATTATTTTTTTCAGATTTATTCGCAGAAAATTACCCTTTGATCTTTCCTTATAAAAACACGTTTTTAAGCAGCATGTACGTCTATTTTGTATTCTAAACTGTAAAGAACAACAAAAATAAGAAGTCTGCTAACTTTCAGGGAGATACATTACTTTTTTATGGTTTTATGCAGATTTTTACATTTACCATAAATCACCACCTTAAACAGCAAAGTGTACATATTGCAAGTGTATCCAGTGCAGACAAAATTTGGTTTGAAAGAGAAAATAATAACAAGTAGCCCAAAGGGCAACAATTGCTCACCTGAGAGACATTGTAAACCTATAGGGATATTTGAGATGCTCAAGGGCAGCTAACTCCACAGTCAGTGGTCCAATCAGGCTGAAAATTAAACTCATCCAAAACATTATGTATGCCCTCATTTAATATATGCAAGTTTAAAAAGTATCCGATCAAGAGCACAATAGACAGAGCTGTCAAGGGCAGCTAACTTCGTAGCGGTTGGCCTGATCTGGCGAAAATTTGAACTTGTTTAAGATATTATGCATTTCCTCATTACCTGCAAGTTTGAAAAGGATCGGATAAGTAGAAACCCAGAAAAAGTGGCGACATTGATTTTTTGGATGCTCAGGGCAGGTACTCCATAGTCAGTGGTGGGATCTAGCCGAAGTGCTAACTAATCCAAGCTTTTATGCATATCCTCATTACCTGCAAGTATGAAGAGGATCCGATGAAAAATGAAAATGTGATGACGTTGTTTCCTCAATTATAAGACTATGGGATTTTTTTCAAACGCTCAAAGGCAGCTAACTCCGTAGTCTGTGCTCAAATCCGGCCAAATTTCGAACTCATCCAAGCTCTTATGTATGTCATCATTACCTGCAAGTATGATAAGGATCTAATCAAAAACCTTGATTGCAGCACCCTGAAAGGCAAACTTGCTCGAGATATTGTCATGCCCTACATTTGTGTGAATTTATTTCAAAATCCGTTGAGAAATGTAGGTGCTAGAGCAATGACAACGTTTTTCTAAAAATAGCCACAGTGACCTTAACCTTAGGCACAGCATCCTGAAAGTCGAACTTGCTCGAGCTATCGTCATACCCTACATTTGTGTCAAGTTATTTCAAAATCCATGGAGAAATGAAGGTGCTAGGGCGATGACAAAGTTTTTCTAAAAATAGCCACAGTGACCTTGACCATGGGCACAGCACCCTGAAAGTCGAACTTGCTCGAGACACTGTCATGAATTTATGTGTGAATTTATTTTAAAATCCATTGAAAAATGTAGGTGCTAGAGTGCTGACAAAGTTTTTCTAAAAATAGCCACAGTGACCTTGACCTTGGGCGCAGCACCCTGGAAGTCAAACTTGTTCGAGATATTGTCATGCCCTACATTTGTGTGAAGTTGATTTAAAATCCGTTGAGAAATGTAGGCGCTAGAGCGATGACCAAGTTTCTCTAAAAATAGCCACAGTGACCTTGACCTTGGGTGCAGCACCCTGAAAGTCAAACTTGCTCGAGATATTGTCATGCCCTACATTTGTGTGAAGTTATTTTAAAATCTGCTGAGAAATGTAGGTGCTAGAGGGCTGACAAAGTTTGTCTAAAAATAGCCACAGTGACCTTGACCTTGGGCGCAGCATCCTAGAAGTCGAACTTGCTCGAGATATTGTCATGCCCTACATTTGTGTGAAGTTATTTTAAAATCCATTGAGAAATGTAGGTGCTAGAGCGCTGACAAAGTTTTTCTAAAAATAGCCACAGTGACCTTGACCTTGGGCGCAGCATCCTGAAAGTCGAACTTGCTCGAGATATTGTCATGCCCTACATTTGTGTGAAGTTATTTTAAAATCCGTTGAGAAATGTAGGCAATAGAGCGATGACAAAGTTTTTCTAAAAATATGTGATGACGTTGTTTTCTCCATTATAACACTATGGGATTTTTTTCAAACGCTCAAGGGCAGCTAACTCCATAGTCTGTGCTCGAATCCGGCCAAATTTCGAACTCATCCAAGCTCTTATGTATGTCATCATTACCTGCAAGTATGATAAGGATCTAAGCAAAAACAGTTGAGAAAACGTGATGACGCCATTTTCCCCATTATAACCCTATGGGATTTTTTTCAAACGCTCAAGGGCAGCTAACTCCGTAGTCTGTGCTCGAATCTGACCAAATTTCGAACTCATCCAAGCTCTTGTGTATGTCATCATTAACTGCAAGTATGATAAGGATCTAATCAAAAACAGTCGAGAAAACGTGATGACGCCGTTTTCCCCATTATAACCCTATGGGGGCTATCTGTTGCCATGGAAACCAGAGTTCTGAGCTGATTGGCACCAAAACCTAATGCAGCCTTTCCCCTACCCAAATGATGCTTCAGATAAAATTTGATTGCGATCGGCCCACTGGTCTCTGAGATATTTATGTTTGAAAGTGTTGACGCACGCACCCACCCACGGACGGACGGACGACGGCTCGACTCCCATCCTATAAGCTCACCTCTGAGCCTTCGGCTCAGGTGAGCTAATAATAAAAGTAAGGTCTTTTCTCCAGGATTTCAGGAGAGCTGTGATAGTGTGTGTCATATATTTTGAGAAGTATGAATGTCCTCAGCAGCATAAAAGCTTCAAAAGAGAATAATTTGCGGATTATTCTTCAGTCAACATTACCTTATCCATTTAATCCTTTTACACTCTCACATATTCATGCTGGTCATTCATCAGAATGACAATGAACCAATAAAGGATGGGTGGATTGCGATTTTACGTCCTTTTCAACAGTATTTCGGTCCTATCAGGACGATGGGACGGTGATAATCAAGTCTGTGTGCAATAGAACCTCGTTTATAGTAGGTAAGATTCTCGCCTCAAGCGGGGCCCGAACCTGGTCCGCTAGCTCAGTAGGCCAGCGCTTAACCCACTGAGCTACTGGGACCAATAAAGGAATTTAGCCGCGACACGACATAACCGACAAAGTGGCATGTGTGCTCAGCGAATACTCATATCAGCTTGGGCAGCTGGCCAGTCTGATCAGAGTCTTCGCTGTGCGCTTGAAGCTAGCTTAAACCCTTAGCTACCCTTTAAGTGCACTGCAAAGAATCTGGTCAGCCTGGGCGACACCCTAGGCTGAGGCTAGCATTCGCTGAGTTTATACATGCCACTTTGTTGGTTTTGTCTTTTCGTGGATTATATTTATATTTCTAGAAGTATGATGTTCCCCAGCAACTGAACATATTGGCATAAAAGCTTCAAAAGTGTAGCTTTTGCGGACAAATTCTTCAGTCAACATGTAGGGTAGAGTCGGGAAATCTCGAACAGCGGGTAAATTCGGTCATACCATTGCAAACAGTGAAAATCCAGATGAGACGGCTCGTCAGGGGTTTCACCGTTTGCCCAGTTAATTTTGTTTCAATTCCAAACAACTGACGTATAAAGGAAACAATGTCACTGTCACTAAAATTATGTCCGAATTTACAAGCTGTCCGAATTTACTCGACTTTACCCTACTGTATCCGTTTAATCCTTTTACACTCTAACATATTGGTGCTGGCGATTCATCAGAATGACAATGAACCAATAAAAGAATTAAGTTACAACAACCATTAATCCCTGGAGAGCAAAGCGATTCGTCTTTTGCAAGGACAATGAGTAATTTGTTGTTATGTACTGTCTACAACTATGGGTTTGTAGAATACAAATTGTATGAAATGAAAATTGACAAAGCTCTTTTAGTGCTGTTACACTTTCGTAGCATTACATATTTGTAGCAAGTTCTAATGAGGTGCAGCCTTTGTCTTTTGGCGGCAAAATTAGTCGCAGCTGTAGAGTGCGATCAAGTAAAATATAGATCCTTAAAAAAAATATTCATTATTACTATGTCAATGACCACTGTCTACCCATGCACTGACTTTCTATGAAATGTGTAACTATGGCGTAACACCACATTATTTATTTCATTTTATTTTCTTATATTTTATTTTTATTTTTTTTGCAAGTATGCAACAGCAAATTCCAGCGATCCTAAAAATAGTGCTAACTTAGAATAAAAAAAAATCGTTTCCTCACGAATTCATATTGTTGTTAGGAAAACGCTAAGACCGTTACCAACGGTCGCTCAGCTGAGAAGTTTTAAGGAAAACGTACATATACTCATTGTTACCGTGTGTTAGCCCATAAAATGGATATAAGCAAACAGTACAGAACCAGATCAGGGGCCATATTTATAAAACGACTTAAGTGGTTGCTATGCTGTTGCTAAGGCTAAATTTCTTTGAAGGAGATTCCCTACAACTATGAAATTTGCTCTGGAGGAACAGTCTTACAAAGACTGTTCCTCCAGACCAAATTCCATAGTTGTCGGGAATCTCCTTTATAGATATTTAGCCTTAGCAACCGCATAGCAACGACTTAAGTCGTTTTATAAATATGGCCCCAGAAGATTCCTGAAACATATGGATGTTTTTTTTTCTCCCAAAGTACATAATTTTCTATTTTGATTTATGAGCCTCCTGATCTTGTTCTGCGCTGTTTACAAAGTCAGTTTCAGTGAACTCTCGATATCTCAAAGTAGAATGTCATTTCAAACTGCTGAGATCTCTAAGTAAATTTTCTGGTCGCAGAAAATTTACTTTGAGATATCGGTAGTTTGAGATAACAGGAGTTGCAATGTAAAGAAAAAAACAGGGTCTCAGAAAATTTACTCTGAGATATCGGTAGTTTGAGATAACAGGAGTTGAAATGTAAAGAGAAAAGAGGAGATATGTTCAAATTATCTTCTTTGTTATATGAGGGTACTTTGAGATTTCAGTGTTGAGATATCGAGAGTCAACTATATTTTCATTTCGGCAATTTATGTGTGAATCAGCTCCGAACTAATGTAATGTACCGGAGTTGGTCATTTGTTGGCATTAATAAAAGTGCTACTCAATCAATCAGGAAATCTGTGTTTGGTTTAAATAATCCCTGTAGAATTAGCAGGATTGCTCTGATGCAAGAGCAATGAACAATTCCGTCTTCTATGTTGATTCAGACGTAGACATTTGTTGAATATAAATTGTGTTTAAATGCAAAGATGTCCTATTATGCACTTTATATTCTATTCGTACAAAGTACGCCTATAGAAGCAATGGAAAGTTTCCGTGTTTTATTTAAGAAATAAATCAGCTCTAGCAGTGAATTGTTGAGTAATAATTCACTGTTTGAAGGTCAGATGTAAAGAAGATCATATCACGAGCGCGGAGCGCGAGTGATATATCTACTTTCAAGTGACCGACGCGCTCGTGATATGATCTTCTTTACAACTGACCTTCAAACAGTGAATTGTTACTCAACAATTCACTGCTAAAGCTGAACTGTTTCGATTCTAACACTAAAAAATAAACGCTGAAAAGGTATTCTTTTCATTCAAACTCTCCCAATCTCTCTGCCAGCGCGTTCATGCTCCCGCCAATATTCTTAACTGTATCTAAGGTAAATGTAGATTTTTATGGCGACTTTAGAAGGAAAAAGAGACGTTACACAGTCTAACGTCTCAAAAATTTCACAAAATTACGTCAGTAATGCCAGTGACGTCAGCAATTAGAGTCACGCGCTCCGAAACAGTGAATTGTTGCAGAAGCTTTCCATTGCTTCTATAGGCGCATTGTGTTAGAATCTGCAACAATTCACTGTTTCGGAGCGCGTGAGTCTGATTGCAGACGTCACTGCAATTACTGACGTAATTTTGTGACGTTTTGAGACGTTAGACGGTGTAACGTCTCTTTTTCTTTCTAAAATCGCCATAAAAACGTATATTTGTCTTAGATACAGTTAAGAATATTGGTTGGAGCATGAACGTGCTGGCAGAAAGGTTGTGAGAGTTTGAATGAAAGAATAGTTTTTCAGCGTTTTTGAGTGTTAGAATCGAAATATTTCAGCTCTAGCATTGAATTGCTGAGTAATAATTCAGTTTGTCTGCCAGTTGTAAGTAGATATACTCAACAGTTCACTGCTAGAGCTGATCAGTTTTTAAACAAAATTCGGAAAGGGCTCATCATGTTTGTTACGGTGAATTTGATACACTTTTAGGAAAAAGAACTCCATTTTCATTTTGCATGCCTTTTCAGTTGTGGTCAACTTTTAAAGGAAAGACTTTGCTTCTCAGTCATTTTTGAAGGCTTCGTTACCCAGGAAAGCAAACAGGGGCCGTATTCATAAAGCCACTTAAGTGGTTGCTATGCGGTTGCTAAGGCTAACTGTCTATAAAGGAGATTCCCTACAACTATGAAATTTGGTCTGGAGGAACATTTTTTGTAAGACTGTTCCTCCAGAGCAAATTTCATAGTTGTAAGGAATCTCCTTCAAAACAATTTAGCCTTAGCAACAGCCTTAGCAACAGCATAGCAACCACTTAAGTCGTTTTATGAATACGGCCCCGGGGCCCAAATGTTCAAAGCGTCGTTAGCCTAATGAAGTCATTAGTCGAGGATTAGTTCTTATAGTACTCACAAAATCAATTGCGATAATATTTTTGCCATAAAATGGTGAGGAGATTTAACACCATAAAAGCTCCTCACATTTTTTTGACAAAAGATGACAGAGTTCTTACGCATAATACGCTTGTATTTAACGTCTCGTTAACTAACGACATCGCTTGCTTCAAACAACTGAGCCCAGAAAGTCATAAAACTGTTCCCTTTAAAAGTGGCTGAAAACAAGGAGCTGAACTCGTACACCTTTACAATGTACTTTCTGCGAAAGAAAACAAATCGGGGTCTCCACAGTCTTTTTTTTTCTAATTTCTGATTTTTATGAGGAAGGCCTAGTTCAAAATTTGAATATAAGAGTCCCGCTGCGGCATTTCTGATAAACTTTGATTAATGCCTTCCGGGAACAAAGAAATATATAATATTTGTTCTGCTTCTTTCCAACTATTTGCATATAGCAGACTATTGATTTTTAGCTCGCCTGAACGAAGTTCAGGAAGAGCTATTGCACTACCCCCGGCGTCGGCGTTGGCGGCGGCGTCGGCGTTAGCAAATGTTAAAGTCTTACGTTAAAGTTTTTATACCCCGCCACATGTTAGTGGCGGGGTATTATGTTTTCCCGCTGGCTGTCCGTGTGTCTGTCCGTCCGTCGTACGTACGTCCGTCCGGTCGTCCGTCCGTCCGTGAGCACTTCGTTTCCGTTCGATAACTTGAGTATTTATTAACAGATTTTATTCATACATGGCATGTGCATTGGTCTTGGGAAGATCTCGGTTGGGATTGTTAATGGGCAAATTTCGATGTCTTATGGAGTTATTGCCCTTTTCATGGTCTTCAAAAGTTTTTGGTCTGTAGTTCTTTTACACTTTGAAATATCTTGATGAAATTTCACAGAAATGATCGAAGTAACATAAGCTTTCAGTTATAAGTAGAATTTTGTCCACCTGGATTATCTGCCCCTGCCCTAGGGCTATATACATGTATGAAATAATGAAAAAAAATGTATAAAATTAGAGTCGAAAGGGATTTTTCTGAAACTTGTAACAATTTATCATATTGATATAAGCTTTATGTCTTGATCAAAATTTTGTCCCCCAGTGGTTATCTGCCCCTCACACATGCTGTATACATGTATGAAATCATGAAAAAATCAATATAAAATCAGATTTTCGGTATATCTTGATGAAATTTCATAGAAATGATTAAAATAACATAAGCTTTCTGTTACAAGTAGTATTAAGTCCACATAGGTTACCTGCCCCTGCCCTAGAGCTGTATACATGTATAAAATTATGAAAAAATTCTGTATAAAATCAAAGATTAACAGGATATTCCTGAAACTTGCAACACATTATCTAGGTAATATGAGGTTCATGTCATGATAAAAAAAAATGTATAAAAGATAGAAGACAGGGTATTGGTTTGCAGTGGCGGGGTATTACGCAGTCGTTTACGATGCTTTTATTATGTGATGGGCAAGGCGCGGTCAGGCGAGCTATCCTGTCCGTGTGACAGGTCTTGTTAAACAATATTAGATAAAGAATGAACCATCGTTATCCTAGATGAGCAAATTCTTTTCTTCCAGAGTTTAAAAGGGAGATAAAATAAAATGGCAGAGCTGCTTCCCCTGAACTCGTTCACATTAACAATCATATTAGAAGCTGCGACACGAGAAAACCAACAAAGTGGCATGTGCGCCCAGCGAAGACTCAGATCAGTCTGGTCATCCGCCCTGTCTAATCAGAGTCTTTTCTGTTGCCATGGAGATAGCTTAGACCCTTAACTACCCTTTAAGCGCACAACGAAGACTCTTATCAGACTGGGCGGATGCCCAGGCTGATCTGAGTCTTCGCTGGGCGCACATGCCACTTTGTTGGTTTTCTCGTGTCGATGCTCAATTTTATTCTTCACAGCGGGTACATAACGTCGAAATGACGTCGTTCTAACGTCGATGCTCATCAAGGATTACGACGGTACATTCCTTATCTAGTATTGTAAATTTCCTATAAAATGACCACGAGTGAAAGATTCTGTTTAACATTTGACCCTTTAAAATGGATTTTTTTTTTCATCTTAAAAAATGAACATGAAATTAATAAGAAACGCATAGCTGACACAGTCGTTATCAGTGACGTTGCATGTACGCGCCAAAATGTTATACGATGTTTATGACACGACGTTATCCACTGAATAAAAGCGAAAAGGAATTTCAACAAAATTTTAAAACCGCTCGAACAATCAAATGCATTAAATAGAGGCGTAACGTATTTCCTGAATCAATTTTTCTTAAACAGCGTTAGCTGCAAATTAAATCAAATTGCTTTCATTTAAATGCAAATTAACCTAAATTTTAGAATCAAAACTTTTATCATCACGCAAAAGTCGCTGATGATACAAAATAGCCCCTAAAACATACAATTTTCTTCCAATTTAAAAGATTTATGGGATCAGATTCATAAGATTCAGCAATAATGCTGCATTAGAATATATTGCACTTTATTCGTGTTCAGTAACACTTGAAGCGTATGCCACCCATCGGACAAGCACCTTTGCAATGAACTCCTCTTCAATATTTGCACTTTACCAAACTCTTTCAGGAAAAACATTTCAGCTGCGACACGAAAAAAACAACAAATTGGTTGTGCGCCCAGCGCAGACTCAGATCAGCCTTGGCACCCATCCTGTCGGATCAGACTCTTTGCCAAGCGCTTACATGGCAGCTAAGGGTCTAAGCTACCTCCATGGAAACCGCGAAGACTCTGATCAGACTGGGCGGATGCCCAGGGTGATCTGAGTGCGCTGGACCCAGAACCACCATTTTTGTTTTGTCGTGTCGCGGCTCAATTTTTATTTGACTTGTCTTGTGCGTTATAATAAATCATGTCGCGGTTTGTATATATTCCAGATAAATGCAAATGCAGCACAGAAACTAACACAGTCTTCTTAAGGCGTCTGGAAAAAAGGTGTGCCCGCTAAAAGCAATACATGTAGGCTTACTTGAACGGCCTCAGAATGGCAAATTACCTAAATACCATATTAATCATTATAAACGCCCCTGCTCTAATAAACGCCCTGTCTCTTCCAAAAATGATGTTACATTGACTTGCCAGCCTCCGTATTTTCCGTCAGTTTTACAAAGGGGAACAAGACGAATTCCTGTTTGCTTCTCTGCAGAACGTAGCTTTTTCAACTGGGGTCTACTCGTCAAGAAAAGAAAGTACTACCTAGTACGATTTGTATGATTTGTGCCAAGAAGCAAACAGAAATTCATGTTGTTCCCGTTTGTAAAACTGATGCAATATATGGCAGCTGGCAAGTCAATGTAACATTATTTTTGGAAGAGAGACAGAGCGTTTATTAGAGCACGGGCGTTTATTATGATTAATACAGTAATTAGGTAATTTGGCATTTTGATGACATGCAAACAGTGTAGACCCAATTCAAAAACCACAAAACGCAGTCTCTGATCAGGGTATACACTGTTTGCTTACAGTAATTTTCTATGAAAAATAAATTGAATACACTCACCAGAAACCCCTAAAACAAGAAATGGACTCGTCCAAATAATGAGGCTGGAAAGTTTTCCCGTCAAAAAAGGGTCAAGGTATATTTGCACGAGTTGCACAGATGGTGTGCTGATGTGTGTATTCTCTTTCCACTGTTGTAGAATTGATTTTTTAATAAAATCTTATGACACTGATGCGATTAACGTGAAAGAAAATTCCATGGCATCAATTTTAAAGTAGAAAGCAAAGAACTGGGAGCTAAACGGCAATTTCGCTTATTGCTTAGATTTTTATTGTTGTTTCCCTTTTTTACAGAAGCATATCAAACGCCTGTCTAATGTAAGTACGGGTTCATAGTAAACGTATATTTTAAGAATTTAAAATTACAATTGAGCCGCGACACGAGAAAGCCAACAGAGTACAGAGTAGCCGTGTGCAAAGCGCAGACTCAGATCAACTCAGGCATCAGCCCTGTCTGATCAGAGTCTTCTCGGTCCACTTGCTAGTTTAGACCCTTGCCTACACTGTAAGCACAAGTAAAGACTCTGATCAAATTGGGCGGATGCCAAGGCTGAACCGTCTTCGCTGGGCTCACATGCCTCTTTGTTTGTTCTTTCGTGTCGCGGCTCACAGGGTCTCCTGGAGCCGTATTCATAAAGCCACTTAAGTCGTTGCTATGCGGTTGCTAAGGCTAAATATGTATAAAGGAGATTCCCTAAAACTATGAAATTTGGTCTGGAGGAACAGTCTTTGTAAGACTGTTCCTCCAGACCAAATTTCATAGTTGTAGGGAATCTCCTTCAAAGAAATTTAGCCTTAGCAACAGCATAGCAACGACTTAAGTCGCTTTATGAATACGGCCCCAGGAACACGGAACAGACCAGCATATCGAGGAAAGAAAAGGGCAGGTTCAGTTTTACTGAGTATGTTCGTTAGCAATAATGAAATTTGAAACAGTATATAATTTTAATGAACGGGTATAAATATACAAAAAAATAAAGTTCTTTTCGTTTTCCGTTCGTTACCCAGATAGCTGTCATCACGAAAACCAACAACTTGGCGAGGATTTGGGATAACTGGGCTCATTCGGAGTCCGCTCAAAATAATTATCTCTGAAGTCGGTTTGTGTGTGTGTGTGTGTGTGTGTGTGTGTGTGTGTGTGTGTGTGTGTCGGGTGGGAGGGGGAGGAGGCGAAGGGGGCTTTGGCACTGTTGTAACATTACTTACTGTACAATGACAGACTCAAACCGAGTAATGCTATTTTTTGCTGTTGTTGTTGTTTTGTAATCCTTGCTTCCAGAGAATCTTCCTTCAGAATTTGTTTTAGTCTCTTTTAAAGAGAAAACGAAATATCAATCATACTTCTTCGGAATACATTACCAGCACGACACCAATTAGTACCGCCTTAGGAGGTTGTAATATCATACGAACGGATAAGCCTGATTCCTGAAATGATATCCAGTTTCTGAGTTCGGGTTCAAAAGGTTTGCGGTTTATGTCAGGTTAGTATTTGCTATGTCAGAATCTGTCTCCAAAGTGGATTGGCAGCGGAGTGTCTAATACATGCAAATTTAAAATGTTCTTACGTGACAGGCAATTGGCTTTTAATTAACGTGTCAAAAGTTTATGGAAACTATTGAATTCAGGATAAGAAATGCAAATTATAAAATTATAATAATAATAATGACAAAAAGGACATTTAGTTTCTCAAAAATCATATGTACTTTTCCTTGTGTAGCCCTTTTTAGACTAGGAATCCATTTTAGGAGACAAATGCAAACAGTGCAGACCGCATTCAGACGCCACAGAAGCAGCGCCTGATCAAGGTCTACACTGTTTGCTAACAGGAAGTTCTCAGTAAAATAAAATAAAAATGAAAGCTTCCACCAGAAACCCCTCAAAATGAAAATAGACTCATCCAAATGATAAGGATGGACGAGTCCATTGGTCAGAAAAAGGGTAGGATTGATTCCATCATCTAGGAAAGCTAACAGGAAGTCGCAAACGTTAAAGTTGTTTTACTGTGAAAAAATAAATGAAGAAAAAGTACATGGAGGTGCACTATTATACCTTTATTGTTCACATATATTATAACACAGTGAAATGTTTACATATAACACATTGAACTGTTCACATAATACACAGTACAGTGTTCATATATATTATTACACAGTATAGTGTTCAAATGTTAAAACACAATCAAGTGTTCACATTTTATATCAAAGTGATGTTTCGTTTGTTATCACATAGTGGTATTCTCATCGCTAAGTGAAGTGTTCAAGTTATAATACAGTGAAGTTTCCACATATGCTATAACACAGTAAAGTATTCACATATGTAAGTATTCACATACGTAACACAGTGATGTGTTTACATGTTATAACACGGTGAAGTGTTCACATATGTTATAACAGAGTAACGTGTTCACATTTGTTATAACTGAAGTGTTCACATATGTTATAACACAGTGAAATGTTCACATGTCATAGCATGTGTTTACTCGCTTTGCATACTTATGAAGAAGAACAAATAGCAACAACATTTTTAATGCTGGTTCATGTTACAACGATGTTTCATAAAATCAAACGGATTTCGTCAACTTAACATGGAAAACATATAGTGCAAAACAAATCACCGGTATGAAATATATCTTCGGCTTCGAAATATCACGAGGCTGCAAAATCTGAATTAAAAATAAAAATAAATAGATATAAATAGACGATAAAAATAGAATGTCGCATACTAGGATTAAAACAGGAAATATGTATATACTGACATCAAAGAGAAACTGAACGGTTGACTTAGAGATAAACTTTGTACCTTTTCAGAGCATATTTGGTATCCCAATGTGTGAAATTTATTTGGAAATAGGATGCATTATTTATTTTATTTTATTTTTATTTTTATTTGTTTTTCTTTTTGATTAATTTAGGTAATTCTTGTTTCTTTATGCTTGAATGACATGGTGGTTTCAGATAAAAGTTGCCAATTTTAATTTCTGCTCTAGGCTCTTCTGCAATTTGCATCGGATGTCAGCCTTTCAGACGTCGCTAAGAAGTTTAACCAACTCAGAAATATCATCATCTGCCTGCGTTTATCCGTAGTAGAGGAGGACATACCAGAAACAGATACTGATTATTTTTTAGAGGTACAGCCTCGTATAATTTCGATAATGTTCTACATTTCACAAGATTGCATTGGTCAAATCACGCGTATGTCAAAATATAGCCAATAATATCAAAGGTCAATGAATATTTAATCTTCGTTTTTCCCGTCGTTCTGCACTGTGAATACTAGCACTCTGCTTATATTAATTCAAAATGTTTCTCTTGTTTGTAATTTTACATTAGAATTATTATCGAGAACAGACGCAGATATTCAAAACTTTCTTTTTTTCGTCGTAGATCTACTTTCGGTTTCTACTTTCGGTTTTATACACACAAACAAACAAACAGTGCAACATTTGAAATCAGTCAATTTCAAGATTGACCGCGGTCCATTTTGGAAATTACAAATTGGACAGCTCAATTTTGAGGTCTCTACCCAGTGTCAAAAGTACGGTTGTGGATGCCTACCGACATAGCTTACTTATTCATGAAAGTTATTGTCAAATTTTCAACTAGAGACATATAACAAAACACACTTCCATTTAATCTGCGCCGATTATCTTTTTTTAAGATTTTTCTTCTTTATGTTGACTGTCCAATATCTTAAGTCAAAAACACATTTCGAATAGAAAATAACATATGCAACTTTTACTTTCCATTCCCACGTCATTCAAGCTTTAGGAGATATGCTAAAAATCACCTACATTAAGTTTAAACGGACGAATAATGTTGCCGAAAAAAAATCACACATTTGGATACCCAATTTGCCTATATCCTTATCTAAAAGGGTAAAAATTTTATTTCGAAGTCAACTGCACAGTTTCCTTTTGGTCTCAGTATCTAAATGTCAACAGACAAACTGAAAACACCGATGACGATTGCATTTAGTGCATTTTAAGATACAAATGTAAAAATGGTTAACATCATAGCCAACTCCCTCTCCCTCAATAAACTAAAACACATCTTTGGTTCTGATACGGTAACACCCATTTTAACATTTTTAAAGGAATCCTTCATTTTGTCAATTCATGTCCAACAAATGTTTTCTATTTTAATGTGTAGTATTTTGTTTAATTTATCTTTTTTTATCTTTATTTCATACAACTATGCAGTCTCCTTCTAATACAAAAGTAAATACCGAACCTACGTTTAATATATGAGTTCTGAAAAGAGAAACAAAATCAAACCTTATCGAAACTATTTGAATTATAGTCTGATTGAGCAGCTTAAATGTCGCTATAAAATTATGCATGATTTCGACTTAGACTCATTGTTGGCGGTGTTAGTCTGTTTTTGATTGTGCGCGGTTGTTGCCTTCTCTTCTCTTGTTCGTACACGTTCAGGATCTACTTTACTGTGTGCATGAACACCATCCAGCTTTTCTTTATGATTGTTACTCATGTTTTGATTTGAAGAAGCTTCTGATTTTGCATTATTCCCTAATTTTCCTCTTTCCCAAGTAGCAGTAAGGGTGTTTGTGTTACCCGAATTTTTCACGATTGCCGATGAATCGCCTGTCGTAGAGTAATTGTTTGAAGTCTTTATAGGACTGGTTTTACCCTTTTCTGTAGTGCTACTAATGGCTTTAACTGAGGCTGCTTTTGTAACAGCTAGTTTTGTGTTCGGGCTACTTGCCTTCCGGCTGATATTTTCATCCGTGCTGCCACCTATAGTCTTTCCGCCTTTCTCACTTTTTGAACTGTTATTTCCTAAAGTATTGTTTCTTTTTTCTACAGTTTGCTTAGTATTAATGTCTGCCTGGGTTTTCCGTTCACTTGAGTTTGAAAAAGTCTTGTTTTCTTCGTTACTGTCAGCTGAACCAACAGCAAAAGACGTGCCGTTTTTAATATCACGTGAAGTTTTGCCGACCGGAGCTTTGCTTGCTCTGTTTCTTTCTGAAGAATTTGGAGAGTTCTTTTCTTCTTTAGTGGTAGCTGAAACAGCAGCGGTAGATTTGCCGTCTTTACTGTCATGTGATGTCTTGGCGGATGAAACTTTGCCAGCGTCTTTTCTCTCGAAACTTACATCGACTTCAGGTACAAACTGACTCAATTTTACCTGCAGTTCGTCAAACTTTTCACCCTTCCACGCCATCTGCACGGCTTCATCTCGGTAAAAATTGATGAATAATAATTCCGTAAAGACCATACTCATAGGACCGTCAGGCGGCCATTTCATCTGTTCTAACAGCAGGGGTATTATTGGCTTCTTCAGAGCGTCAGCGAGACTCACCTCCCGTCTACAGTTAGCTGACAAGGAATATTTCTGTGTCACACAAGATACTATAGCCTTGCATCCTCTCATCCCTCTGTCAATTTTATCATACAACGAATCCCCTCCACCCATCTGATAGATGTCCATCCAGACGGTATATCTCATCGTCGTGAGGCGTTGGTACAGCGCCTTGACTTGTGGCTGTTTGCCCCATTGGTAAGACAGAAATACTAGTGGAGACTGGTCGGCTTTAACAACCTGCAAAACGAAGATACAAGGGTTGATCCGGAAGTAAAGTCACGGTGTCCATTGCGCGCTGATTCATCGTAGCATTATTATAAAACAAAATTACCAAGCTACATTGAAAGTCAGTTCTGACTACATGTACGTAACAGAACAAACATACAATTGAAATCTTTTCCGTCTCAATTATATAGACGTTCAAAGTATTCCACCGACGCCATCGCACCGTACGTAAGAATAACGTTAATTACATGAGCATGATTTTCAAAGACAATCACAAATCAAAATCAAACTAACGCGTCACTTCAGATAAAAATTTGATACGATGACGAAAATGCTTCTGCCGCTCATTGTTGATATTTTTAACGTCTTTATAGTTCGAAGTTCGCTGGTTTTTGCATGTTACTGCCGAGTGAAAAAAAAAACTCGATTTCCTGCAAATGCGTAAGCAGAAATATATGCGGTATTGCCACAAATGAGGGACTTTACCTTCAGAGACTTATGAGCTATCTAAATTGTAAGACATGTGGTGATATAATAGTAATTACGAGGCTTTTATAAAAGTCCAATCAGCGCTATAAGGCTGCAGATGAGTCGCAGAGGATCATCTGGAAGACCTTTATGAGCAATGTCAGAAAATATAATGTCGCTCTTGTTTGGACCCCATATATGAAGATCGATAAATTCTTTTACATGAACTGCGGGGCTGTTCAAATAATACTGGAAGATGAGATAAACATGGGTGGCCAGATATTAGTGCTACGCTGGAACAACGAATATGCTACTTTTGACATGACACAATATCTAAAACTTCGTCTAGACCACCAACAATTCCATCGGCGTGCGGCGCGTGTCGTTACCATGATTTCTGTCTATCTCTATTACCGTACATTATATTCTTAATGACATTTTCAGAGTATAATGCAAATAGATTAAGATACATGTTAACGAAATTCTGTTGCTCTTTTTTTTTAATAAACATGATTTTACAGCTGTAGTGACATTACTTCTGGATCAACCCTCGTATAATATTTCATTTGTAGTTAAAAACTTACAATATGACAAGCCTAATTTGGATCTATGCTATTTGCAAATTCATCTAAAGATTTTTTTTTTTTTATTTGTTGCTTTAAGTGCAAATCTATTCCAATGTATACAAACTCCGAATACTTACACTAAGAAGATGAAAGAAAAATAAGGCTTATAATGAATCATGTATTTGTAGTATAGTTTCAATCCATGTTGTAGCCTATGTCTATCAAGTATTTCTTTATGAATTCCATGTAATTCGAGTTTATGTGGTGTTTCAATAATGCAGTTTCTCTTCTTTAGACACTTCGTTATTGAAAATGCATTATTTCCTTTTGGCGTTTGTGTTTCTCACTTTTTCTTTTTCGGTGCCCTTGGTGGGTTGTGCTTTGTAATGGTAGCCTTTCGAGGGTAACTGCATTTGAACCGCGACGCGACAAGCCAACAAAGTGGCATAAGCGCTAAGCGAAGAATCAGGTAAGTCTTAGCATCCGCCCAGTCTGACTAGAGTCTTCACTTGCTGTCCGCATGGAGCTAGCTTTGACTGTTAACAACCTTTTAAGAGTACAGCAACGAGTCTGATTAGACTGGGTGGATGCCTCGGCTGATCTGTGTCTTTGCCTGGCACAAGTGTTACTTCTTTGGTTTTGTCGAGTCACGGCTCTTAAATATCTTGGCACTTACTTTATCAGATGATATATAAATTGATTCTATAATATGGATTAGTATCACAGTATGGTCTGCATGTTTATTGTCAATATCCATAATGAAAATAAAAATGAGATGTCATGCTATCATCAAATCACCTTCTTCTACCTTGCACATCTTTGAGGGGGTGGTCGGGGTTGGGGTATCTTCCAGTGCCGGGGCGTCCTACTTATTTGGCTAGAAATAGGACAAGGTCCTCCTGGGCCTGCAGTAGTAAAGTAGGTGCGGGTGAGGGTTGTTTGGACTTTTTTTCTCTCACGTATCAATTCTCCTTACCTTTTTTCCATTTGATGTATATCAGGTAAAATTTCTAAATTATTCTAAAACTAAGACTGGCTTGTCATAGCGGCATGAATCTTAGTGGAGTTTGGCATCCATTCTTTTGAGTCTTTTGGCTTTTTGCGGGTTCTTGCTGCATCGGACATCTCTTTTCTAGTGCCCTTATCTGTCACCTTTCTCGAGATGCAGGGGTTGAGGTGGCTCGATGGTGACGCTTGCGCTCGCGAGTAAATACGCAGGTGTCTCTTACCTGATATCTGCACCTAATGTGTCCCGCGGAATACGACAGTGAGTGTGGCTCGGAGAGGGATGCCCGTTGCCTGCCGTGACCTGCCCATCATCCCTTTTTCTTTCAAACTTTTGGGGTTTAGCGACAATGAAGAAGTTAAATACAGAAACGCGCGTCCGTCGCACTAAATTTGGTATGGATACGGTTACTTTGTATAGTCTTTCTCCCGTTCGCTGGGAGACGCCTGAATATAGACTGAAGTACTGTCTCAAAGAGCCGTTAAAACCAAAACAACCAACCAAACAAGCATATCATTCATACTTCGGAGAAGCTTTAGGAAAAAAAGTAAAAAAGAAGTATACCTGATTGTTATTCTGTGACGACTTTGGGGAAGAAGTTTGCTTTTTACCCTTGTTTTTGTCTATTACGATGTCTTCGGTGATTGGAGCCCACCAGTTGGTGTATTCTGTAAAACGACCGATATTATAGACAATTCTCTACATAAGTCAAACAACATTTATTTACTTGAGAAATACCATTAATTACATATGTATGGAATACAAACTGAAACATTAAAGCCAAAGCTTTGGGGTTTACAACAGCATTTATTTATGTATGATTAGTGTTATTCTGTGTGTGTCCACTCGACAACTTCAATGGCTGCAATTTTCATCACATGTATAACACTGATTGACAGCTGGCCTATGACTTTCGTTAGAATAAGCTTTGAAGGATGTGCATGTCCAGGTTACACTGCTTTAATCGACTATCTAGCTAGCAGATTAAAACTTACAAGTATCTACTGTGGCCAAAATGCAGATTTAATGCACCGATACCGAAGCAACCGTCTTATATCATTTTGAACGGCTGATAATCACTGGTGTTTCGTGTAAATGACAACACTGTCCTGTCATTTCTATAGAAGACTTTATGCCTGCTTTTATGTCATGAAATTTTGCCCGGGTTACTCAGTGCAATGGGTGTGTATAAATCTGAGTGTTTATTCCCAAACGTGCTAGACAAACTTGTTCTCCTCTGACGATAGAACAAACAGGTCTGGCCTTAGCCCAATGCTGCATTAAACGGTACCTGGAAGGCGCCGACTGAGTGCAGACTGCAACTCTATTCAAACAAGCTTTGCATGAGCAGACATCTATATACAAGAGACGGCGTTTGTTATGCTTTGTGTCCTGGGTGATTTAGTCAATTACAGAATTGAACAATTCATTCCTTTTTACTTTACTTAAATAACATAACAGTTAAGTAAATGAAAAAAATGACAGACCCTTTTTGACCATCTTCTGATCAGGAACAACAAAGAAGTTCAGTTGCATCAAAAGTTCCTGGAACTTTGGTATAGGCCAATATCTCTGGTCCTTTTCTGTTGTCTCTTCCCCACCTCTTTGGAAGAACCGGATGAACAAGTACTCGCTGAAGATAGGGCCCATAGAACCTTTCGGTGGCCAGTCCATCTTTTCCATCAGTAAAGGTATGATTGGCTTGTTTAAATTTACTGACAAATTAACCTAGAAAAGAAACGCCTTGTGTAGTTATTGAATGGTATTTACCTATGGTATAATAGGGATCATACATGCTTGTACACGCGTTGGCATTTGCCAGGTCCCGGAGAAGTATTTCAGACATGAGACCTCATCCAAGTGATCAAATTCTTCCGAGGGACCTAGCAAATGTAAATGCAATGACAGAAACATGAATGATCGCTGTCCTTGCGTTGGTTAGTATAAGCTGATTTAAAAGCATCGTCGACATCAACTGAAAATTTCCAACAACCGTGGTCTATATTGCCTTGTGTATCGTGTCGTGTTTCCGTAAAAAGGAAGCTAGATTTGTGCTGGTGGAACACTACGCCCCCAACCATTTGCTTGCCACTAAAGGTGTCAAACTTAAGAATGTCTAAGCCTGAAAAGAAGTTACATAACTTTTACTAAAGTATTTAATTCATGAAATAAAAAAATCTTAAATGCTTCCTTCAGAACATACCACACATTGAAAAGAAGGAACGTGGGCCATACTTCAAAGTACATGTACTATGATACCAAAAGTCGGCTTCCTAAATGAAAGATTTCAGAAGTTGGAAAAGTGCCCAATTCAAACAAAGGCCATTACTTCATTAAAGTTTTACGGAATTCTCCCAAAAGTTCATCAGGTAAGTTACTCCACATATTCCATCAGTGTTCTAAATACCAAGGCCATAGCTCAAAACCTTTTTAGAAATGTTTGCTAACAAGATTTTCACCTCATTTTATAATAAAAAGGGGCATTACTCACAAAAAGGAGCAAACCTTAGAAAAGAACAAAGATACGGGTCAGCTATTTTATCATGGGAAATTCAGAAATATAAAATTTCAAGACCCTATGCCCAGTGGTTCTTGAACCTAGCAGCTGCATAAGTATTACAGGGGAAATAACTTCGTAATTAATGAATGCATAGTTACCTTACCTTTACTAAAATATTTAACTTATCAAGGACTACTTTAATACCAAAAATCAGCTTCCTAAATCAATCATTTCAAAAGTTGGAAAATGCTCATCCATTACTTCATTAAATTTTTACGGAATTGTCCCAAAAGTTAATCAGGTAATTTGCTTTTCATATCCCATCATTATTCTACATATAAAGGCCATAACTCAAAAACTTTTTGAGATATCTTGCTAACAAGATATGCACCTCATTTTATGAAAAGGGCATAACACAAAAAGGAGAGAAACTAGGAAAAGAACAAAGATACGGGTCAGCTATTTTATCATAATAATTTCAAATATAACGTTTCAAGACCTTATGCCCAGTGGTTCTTGAGCCCAGCAGCTGCAAAAGTATTCATTATCAGGGGAGATAACTTCATAATTAATAAATGCAGACTTACCTTACCTTTACTAAAATATTCAACTCATCAAGGACTACTATTATTCCAAAAACTGGCTTCCTAGACCAAGCCGTTCAAAAGTCGGAAACATGCCAATTTCAAAGAAGGGCCGTAACTCCATCAAATATTTACAGAATTCTCCCAAAAGTTAATCAGGTAATATACTCCTCATACCCAGTCAGTGTTTAGAATAGCAAGTCCATACCTCAAATTCTTTTTGAGATATCTGGCTAACAAGATATACATCTTCCTTTTTTAAAAGGGGGATAACTAAAAAAAGGGGTATAACTCAGAAAAGAAATACAATATGGGTCAGCTATTTTTTCATTACGAATACACATATAAAATTTCAATTAAAAGTAAATGAAGGTATTAAAAAGCATGCCCGGACGAACAGACGGACAAACGGACAAGCCGAAAACAATTTGCCCATACAACTTTTTCGAGGTTGGGGGCATAACAAATGCACACCCAGTATGGCTTTGAAGGCAATAAAAGTGATAACAAAAATGCCTATCCCGGGGCTGGGGGCAAAGTTATGCCAGGCAACATCACAAAAACAATATACGACCCAGAATGTAAATAAGCAAGCCTAAACTAGTTTCCGAATATCATTAGACTACCATGATTAAAATACATATTTTGATTCATTCCAACATGACTTCACTCAGCTATATGTACAGGTATCTGGATACAAGACAGGGGTCATACATACAAGAAAACTACTTTAAACATAACTACATGTATATCATTTTCTAAAATAAAACTTGAGTCGCTTCATGGGCAAATGTGTACAGGCTACAGCAGTCTTTAGAATCTTTTAAAAACAGTTTCGATTACATGTATTACAAACTATCAAACAAATCAATATGAAATTTAAAGGCATAAATCAATAATCTTTAAAATGAAATGAAATGACCGACCTCTCTGTTACAGTTAGGAGACTGTGCATATTTCTCTGTCACACAGCAAATGACTATCTTTGCTCCTCTTATTCCATTGTCAATCTTAGCAAACAGTTTGTCTCCTCCTCCCATCTGACCCACGTCAAGCCAACATTCATATCCCGCCATGTTGAGGTGTTGTTTCAACAGTTTAACTTCATTCTGAAAGCCCCATTGGTAGCTAATAAATACTGGAGGAGGGCTTGGGTACTCAAATTCTTCATCTTCTACTACACCCTCTGGCAAAATAATATGTGTACGGTAACAGAAATTTCTCGGGAACAATATTCTACCATAGTATAAATCTAAACAAATATATAAAAGAACCATCAATATTTATATACTTTCAAAACTGTTTTCAACAAAAAAAACTTGTCAGTCAGCAACTCTAACAATATATTAGAACCACTTTTTTCTAATGCTGTAAAAGAGCTGAGTAATGGGACAAAAAGATTTGGATAAACTGCACAGACCCATAAAATAAAACAGGGCAACCGCAAAAGGCAAATACGTGTAGACTTAGTGAAGACGATAATAATTCATAAAGTCTTTTCATAGTCTATGATTGCAATATGTACATTCACCAACTTGCATTTTTACTATCTGCATGTCAGATTTGTGTTCTCTTTTGTGTCGGTTTTCGAGCTAGCAAAAATAGTCCCACTTAATACGATTACTTAATGTATAGCAATGATTTTTGCTCATAATTTTGAACCGACTTTAGTTCTAAAACGACACAGAAAAGCCGTGTAGACGTCTGTGTCAAATCATGTCATGAATACCTTGTTAAGAACTGAATGAGGTTGACTTGTAACTATTAAAATGTTTACCTGCGGCTTTCATTGCATTTTCAACAATTGCAACGCCATCCATTCTGTTCATCTCCGTTAAAGCAGTGAGAACGCCATATGATGCTTCGCTCGTTTTATGAGTGGCATACCATTCACTAAGTAATGCCATACAGGGATCATGTTGTGTTGCCCAGCCTCTTATGTCATCGTTACTGTAGCCTAGGCGACTTGCTAGAAGTCTCCAGTCATTCTCCGCGACTGGATTCATCAGTTTGGTGAGGTCACGGGACCATTTTGGAGCGTTGGACATCGTCTGCAACAAAATTGCAAATTCGCTGTCAGATTTCAAGCCTGTTATTTACAGAAACACGGTTTGTGCAAAAATAATTGTCCAGTATACAAAATGATCTGAGTTACTACCAGCACAACATTTTAAACTCATAGGTGAACTCAACAGACTTTTCCGCACGGAAATTTCTTGGTTTAGTCAAACCATTTAGCAACTGGGTCAAATCATCCAATACAAATTCTCCTAATACGTTTTTAGTTAATAAAGGGTAATCTAAACAAATACCTTATTATCGATTTCTTCCACTTTAATCTTTGTTTCACCTAAGTTTTCCTCCACGTCGTCAACTCTTTCTTCAACCCTCTCTAGTCCTTCTCCAAGTTCTCCGATTTCCTTGTCATGTTCTATAACCTTATCACCCATAGTAATTACTGTATCAATGGTAGCGTCAACTTTTGTATCAAGTTCTTCAATGTCCTCTTGCTGTTGTTGTAAATCTTCAACAATGTTCTCAACACTGATAAAAGATAAAGAAATATTATTTGTTTTCCGTTTCTGTCATTGTGAAGCTATATTGATGCAAAGTGAAAAACAAAAGCAGGAAAACATCGGCAGCCTTAACTGCAGGTGGATTGTCGTTGCATATACCTATATGCATAGCACACTTGACTGAATAGATTACTACTGAATAATAAACTAATGTTTATGAAGATGTTTAAAAGGACTTTAGAATTGAGTCATTTAGGGTTAAATTGAATACAGAGTTCTGCCTAAGCCGGTGCTTGGGGCGTAGCCGGCATTGCACTTTTCATTGCTGATCATGAATGAATTCAATTAAAGCGAGTCTGCTATTTTTGTTTGTTTGGCGCTTTCCTTGCTTCCAAAGGATAACAGTATTCAGAACTCTGTTAATATCAAAGTATCCTTTCTTGTTAAAACATAAACATTATTAATAAGCAGGTATGTATAGATATTTGCATAAGAAGACATAAAGTCCATTCTAAAAACTGACATTTTCTTGTCTTCCAATTTATACCTTTTTCCTTCCAGTATCAGAATCATATTATGAGCAAGATCCTTTATGTTTGGTGCGGTTGCAGTTTGTTCCAGTTTCTCCAGTTTGGATTTATGTTTCTGCATATAATTCGTGTGCTTTCTGACCATTGTTGATAACTGTCCCACCACAATTTGGGAAATCGTGGTATCAGAATAGTCAGCATACTTCATCAAATAATCTACTGCCTTCTCGCCAAGTTTCTGGAAAAAGTATTAATCCATGCATTTTAAACGGCTATTACTTAGCTCATGTTTTACACATGATCCCAACATGTTTATACTTTAACAAGACGCTATATGCCTAAGTAACATTACGTCATATTTTTTTAAAGAAATGCTCACTTTTATATTCCCAAATGGAATCGGTAATATAATATTGTAAAACGCAATTATAGTTTTGATACATGTTATTTCTCTTTTAAGCACTTAATAAATGGCGACTTATTAGTCAGTTTGCAACACAGATATTCATTTGGACAGATTATGATGTAATCCAAAGAGGGAGATTAAGTTGTTTTATTTCTTTGGATATGTTTTTGTATGAATACTTACAAAACAATAGCCTATGTCCGAGCGGTTAGACAACGCTGAAAAACAAGGTCTTTCAACATTATAGACCTTGAGCTGACCATAGACCCCCTCCCCCCCCCCCCCCGGGGGGGGGGAGTTTTGTACCCTATGATTTTCTGAAACTACATTATATAAGAAACAAAATGACACATGTTAGCCCTCTGTACGTTGGGGCATTAACGTGTAACGTCAACGTCAATTACACTACCCAAATTTATATGTTCACGTTATAATAGAAAATACACATTGGTATACACATGTTAGTATTCGCCCTAAATAATGTTGGGTTTTGTCCGCTAGTACATAAATCGCTGTTTAAGGTAATTGATATTGTCAGGGATAAGTTGACTAACCCGTATAACGTAGTTTACATTTTATTTGACGTTTTTCCCCTTCAGAGTTTAAATACATGTAATATCAGGAGCAAAGTGTAAGAATTGAAGTGAAGAGAAAAGTTATTGTCATATATATGGCTGTTTCAATATTCTAGTATAAAAAAAAAAAAGTCTTACAAAACTCGTCAGCAGTCACGATAAATATGTAACGTATATAACCACAACAAAAAATCGGGAAAAAACACAACCAGACTAAATCGCTGAATTGGTGGACTGAGGTTTATACGTGCTCCATCAATCTTCTTTGGTTCATGCCCAGCTTAGATAAGTTAGGCAGCAGTTAGCAGTGGATATATCAAATATGGACAGAAACTATTTTATTTTTGAAGAATTTAACCTATAAAATGACGAGAAAAGCTAAGAAAGCCAACATCAGCTGCATTTTATTTTAAATGTTATCTGTATTATGTCTTAAGTAGACACTGTTGTATATGTAAATATGAAGAAACGCCAATGTTATGTGTCCTCAAACTATAAAATAAACATCGGATAGTGTATATTTGAAAAGCAATCTAACAGTAACGTTACGTTACATAATTGTAATATGTCGGGGGATAAGATTTGTGAGTCATCTGTTATAAAAAATTTAGTTCCCGGGCGATATGAATTATTCATTGCTGTACTATTAGCTTACCACTGGTAGTCAGATGGCAAATTTAGCTCTTTGAAATACACAATAACTCAGCAAGACGCACATAGATTCTTATAGCTGAAGCAGTTCGACCTTGCCTTCAATTTAATTTCACTTAAAAGTGACTTCATAAAAATGATTTTTTTTAATTTTATGCATAGAATGAAAATTTTTTATGCATAGAATAAAAAAAATATAAGTTGATATATGCTGCAACTGATTAATATTTAGGTTCTCATCATGATGGGGAAAAAACCAATTTCGCTACCTGTGCTGTTGGCTGAGCCATTCAATTAACCTACATACAAATATGCAACTGCGACTGCCAGCCGAGGCAATCAAAAGCAGTACCAACTCTGCCAACAGGGATTAACACCATTTTTGCTATGCTGTCAGTCAAATCGTCAGCCACAAGCCTCTTTGCGCAGTAACTGCTTTATATAGGTTAGCAAATATGTGTGGCTCCCGTGATCATAATTTACATGTTAATTTGTGATCTACGTGATCTGTTTATGCAGCTCCCGGCCATTAAATACATTACAAGCTATTAACAATGTGAAAATTTAAGACTGATAGAAAGTGACATACTTTATAACGCATACAACATTCTGTCAACAGCCTGTTCAGAGTTTTATTTTTCATTATGTTGTTACAAATATTTAACTGGTCTGGTAATTTTGCAAACCCCATGGTTTTATTCCTACTTGTTGTTACTATCAAGGACTAAAGGTGTTACGAAATACACATTTGAGTCAGACAACTTTTTAATATGTAAGCAACTGAAATTGTTGTTTGGATATTGCCAAAATGCTGTATTCTCTAACAGTATTTAACGTATTTGGACAAAGATGATTAGATAAGCAGTAGGTATCACAATTAAGCAGTTCTCAACCATATTTATTGCTAAAAAGTAAACAATATGGTAATACAAGGTCGCAGAGATCAAATGCAGTAAGTTATTTAGGTTAGCCCATCCTTGGCATGTATAGGTATGCACTATTTCTATTGTTTGATTATTTGCTCTTTAGAAATACTGTATTACTAGTTAAGGATATCGGAAATTAGGAATCATAAACTGGCAATGAATACGTTGTATACGTTACTTGTTCGGTCTTTGTTTTCTCTTTTTTTCTCTCAATATTATGCTGCAAAGCATAACTACAGTGTAGGCGAATACATTCTGAAGGAGAATAACTAAGATTTGCTCATAAAAATCTATCCAGCGATGACCAACATTAATATATTCTGTCATTTTCATTTGCCATTTCATTATGTGTGCAGAGCTACTTAAACACTGTCCCTGGAAAAAATATTTTTTTGTCTAACTAAACGTATCATTATGTTCTTTGGTGAATAGATGCTTTAATAGATGGTTGAATGTAGTTAGATGCTTTTAGAGATGATTGAATGTAGTTAGACTTTAAAGAGAAAGAAACAAAAACATAGAAATATAGATCATCTTAAACATAGCATTTATAGATTGCTACAGTATACTAGTAAACTGCCAGTGTCTCTTTTCTGTATTAAATGTTTCTGATACTATTCTCCCAAACTCCTGATTGACACATTATTGTTAATTACATAAATGAACCAAATAAAGCAATGTATTGACACTACCATTAATTATTTTCAAAAGTTTGTTTCTTAACTGTAACTCAGCAATGTTGTTTCCCTAGGTAACGTAAAATATATAGTCTTACAAAAGTAGGTATACGCTGCCAGCAAATATCTACATTAGCTTTGATGCAGTACTGTATTTGGCTTAAGTCTTCAAACTTCAGGTTTACTGTTCTGCTTTAGAGTTTTTTCAGTGTGCATGTAAAAACTATACCAAATCCTGTCAATAAACAAGGTGGTACTCCATTTTGCATTGTTAATTACTGATTATTTTATAATTTTTTACTAAACACGTCAAAAGCGCTTAGCTTTTAATGTTATCAAACTGATTGTATATCATTTTATTCGAGCCCTATTTGCAAAATCTATGCTGGCTTAGCTGCGGCTTTATCTTTTTTATCTTTTCTGATGTGGTATTTTTTTTTAATTTTCTTTCTTTTTTGATTTTTTTAGTTGTATATAACAAAATTTCACGTATGTTACTGTCTTTAGAACTCAAATGTACAAATTGTAAAAGAAACAAACTGGGCAATGCCATTATGAAATACTTTATTTTTGATATAATAACAAAATAAACAGCAAAAAAACGTTTTACATGTGCAGAATATGTCAATGCCCTTAACATTACAATTTGAAGTATACTGTGTTTAATCACGTATAAAACACACCTCATGAATCCCTAAAAGTAATAACTGAGAGAAGTATTGCTAGGTCCAAGAACACAATATATCATAAGAACCCCCAGACTTATATATGTTATTGTTTTTTATGTGACAGTGGGAAAAACCTGATTAACGGTATTATAATGAAATATTCTAAATGTTAATGTTATTTACGTTACTACTAGTTATAGCTTATCATAGAAAATAAACCAGAATGCATTTTTTCTTTTATATTAAAAGATTATTTTATGAAGAAACTGCTATCAACGAAAAAAAAAATGATTCTATCTTCAAATTGTATGAGTTTAACAAAAATAGCCCTCGGTAACGTAAATAAACGGTCATTATGGCCGCTAAAATGCGTTCAAAATATTGTGGAGCTGTTCCTTGCTGTTTAGATAGGCTGGCATATTCAATATTACCTTTTACTGTTGTCTTTTAATTCATACAGTGTAGTTCAAGCACTTTAATTATACAGAAAGTGATAATTGTAATATGGAACATTTATATGGGGGTGCTGTGTTCAACATCCTATTTCTCCCAAAGTATACAAGATAGGATGATATTTTTTGCAGATCTGAAAAGACAAATAAATTGTCTTTAATACAGTAACAAACATATGGTCTAATATTAAAGAAATAACTTACAAAAAGAAAGTATTTTGCATGAAAATAGCAATTTTAATGGAGTGTAAAGACAAATGTCACGTATATTACACCGTGTGGGCTAAAGTGACCTTTCAAACATCCTAACTTTTAGCTACTGGATTGTTCTATTAGACTCTACTATAATTTTAAACATAGGAAAGTGACTTCTATTTTTTTAATAATTTTTGATAATTTTTATTTTATGTTTATTTTTTAATGGGTAACGTTTGTAACAGGCTGTTACAGCTTAACGCCCCACTAGCCAGAGGGCTAACATGCTGCAAAATACTTCTAAGATGCTGGGCTTTAAGAAAAATATGGTCTACAAAACTCCCCCTGGGGGGGAGAGGTAAACCATATTTGGCTCATGGCCTATTATTGCTCAACTTTTTTTTGTCCATCAGCCATTACCCCACTAAGTCCGCCAATACAAGCAATATTAATCATAAATCACCACCTTCAGGGTTTCTTTTGACCTCAAATACACGTTCTTGTACTGATAATCCTTAAACAGCGGACAGCCATGCTGGAAAACGGAGTCGCTCATTTTTTTTTTTTTTTTTTTTTTTTTTTTTTTTTTTCGACGTTGTTCCTTCCATTAGCAATTACCTCACTTAGACCACCAATACAAGCAATGATACCAGTCCTCAAATTCAAAGAATCTGGTGTGAACAGTGTGTCATCACAGAGCTGTGGGAAAAAGTCGACCATGTTCTTTGGGTGTTTCTCTGAGATCGCTCGAATGATCATCATAGAGTTTATCTGTTCATGTTGAGTACCATTCTTGTATCGTTCGAAGAAACCACTGATTTGTTGTTTTGTGAAGATCTATGAAATAAAATAGATTTATCGCAGTTATTCAGTGGATAACGTCGTATCATAAAAATCGTATGACCATGCATGTAATAACACTTTGGCGCGTACACGTAACGTCATTGTCAATAATGCGTTTCTTATTGAAATAATGTTCAGTTTGAAGGCGATAAAATCCCATTTTAGAAAGTCATGATAAACAGAATCTTACACTCGTCGTCATTTCAAATGAAATTTATGAAACTCGCCAAAGTCTCGTTTCATAAATTTCATATGAAATTATCAGTCGTGTATGGGCCTCTATATCAGTCGCGCCATGAGAAATACCGAACAATTTGTAGGTGTCTGAGCATTCAGGGCTGACTCAGATCTGCAGTCTAATAAGGAACAGCCTTGTTTGCCATTCCATACGCACATCTTAGACGCGCTATTGCATTATAAAACCGGTAAGTTCCAGTTTAGGACATTTACAGAAGATATTTTGGTAACCATTTTTTAGAATTCAACTGTAAACGTATGCCTCTACCGAATAACCAAGACTGAAATACAAGAAAATGGAAGGATCTCCAGGAAATACAACAATCTAAGGTCGGCGTCCTCTTCTAGGACACAGAAGAAGGGCAGTAACGCGTGAAACCACTGTTAGTAAAACACCAACCTACCAACACTCTCCTCTTGAAATCACAATGCTAGACTGCCTACCTGCCGGTTTAAAGCAAATACGTAAGTCGTGGACCGTTATTGTTATGATTTCAGTACAACAACCTACGTCATTCGATATAATGTCAGATTGATCAACGAGCAATCATTATCCATGGTACTTTTGAAATTCAGAGTACCAATGAAATCTGTATAAGCTTACATTTAATCGAGAAAAAAAACTGCATGCACCAATCGTACTCATAAAAGTAGTATATCGTGCCGTAACTGTAATGTTCTTGACCAAATACACCACAATATAATTTGAGACATGTCCAGTCGAAGTGTTGGCAAAAACTCAACATACAAAATCAACAGCCGATTTCTATGCAGTTAGATTACCCAATTGTTAATAGATCTGGTGATGCTGGTGGCTTTTTAGAGACTGAAAAGTTCAAGTACCCAAGTATTTATGCTGAACGTGTATATTGTTTCCAGCTTGTGTTCTAATTCGACACTGCTGTGGCTCTTATCTGAGCCGCGTAGTGGCAAAATCCGTCTTTTGACATATGCAAACGGTAGATCGACCAGGCCCCGAGGCCATAAAAAAATTCCATGCTCTTCTCAGCTGAGCATGAAATTTCACCTGCTAATAAATAGCAAATTATTGGCAAGTATAGTTGTATTCTTACTCAGATTATCTGAGACTAAATTTTGCTCTGTTGCTGAATATGAAAATGCCAACAACAGTTGGCATTTTCATATTCATCAGCAGAAAAAATTTCATGCTCAGCTGAGTTAAGCATGAAAAAAGCTTTATAACCTCGGGACCAGACTGCAACAACCTTTGGCGCCAACAGCTGAAGAGATCAACCTACCTCCGGGCTCTGTTGTGAGACTTTCAAAAACAACGCCATCATGTGAACTCGCATGTTATCATTCATATCCTCCATAGCGTCAAAGAAATCTTGAAGTCTATCGTGGACGGCTTTGGGATTATGTGGGTAGAGATGACTGACAAAATCTGTTTGAAACGAAAGGCATAGTATTGGTAGTGATTGGTATTGAGAGTTCAAGCAAAGCAAAAGTTAATCGAGTTTGATATATCGAACTTATATCAGAACAAGATTGGCGTTTGAGGACGGATAATCTATCGTTCTTAGAAAACCCTATACAGCTTAGCTTTGACTGTATATCTAATGCTAATAATTTCTTGATCGGCCTGAAATATGTCAAGTGCAGATGATAATTAATACCAACTGTTCTAAAAAATCAAAGTACTGAAAGGCGGCCATTTTATTCAAATGGTTTAGAGGAGACGTTTTGAAAATGTTAACAAACAGACATATGATGGATGATGACAGAGGCACACCATTCCATAAGCTAGCTCTTCGCGATGAAATTTAGATAAAATCCGTTTTGGAAACAGTAGGGTATTGCCAAATATTTAGATTATTTTATTGAATACCAAAAATTACAATTGTTAAGCAAAGAAACAAAAAGGTTCTAAAAAAGTTGTTTTTATACAGTAGGGGTGTTATTGTAATTGGTTTCAGTTTTGAATTGAATGGGTAGAAGAAATGGTGTTGGCATTTTCCTTCAACCATGTTACTTGTTCAATGAACGTTGCCTTATCTTCTCAACCGTAACACGGTCAAGGTTTAAATCATTTTGGAGGCAAACTTCTTCTCGACTGTAGACGGCGCTCCATTGCAAATTTCACCAGCAATTGATTTTGACGACATTGTCAGATCCCCATTCATTATATGTACTGTTGAAAATGAAGTTTGTTATTCTTAATTGTAGCAAGGTTGCAGGCATGTGCATTCACCCATTTTTTTAGCTCACCTGAGCCAGCGGCTCCGGGGGAGCTTATAGGATGGTAAGGCTCCGTCGTCCGTCCGTCCGTCGTCCGTCCGTCAACAATTTCAAACGACTTCTCCTCTGAAACCGCCGGGCCAATTGTAACCAAATTTCATATAGAGCCTCCTGGGATGTTAGGAAAGAAAAGTTGTTCAAACGGTCCTGGTCACATGACCAACATGGCCGCCATGCCCATATATGGTAAAAACCTGAAAAAATCTTCTTCTCCAGAACCAATAGGTCGATGGCCTTGAAACTTAGTATGTAGCATCGGGTACGCGAGTACTACCAAGATTGTTCAAATTATGACTTTGTGTTGACCTTGACCTTTTTTACGGTAAGGTCAAATTTGCTTCCTTATGCTTTTATATAGCAAGATGCTACAACATAAGATATCTTGGAAACTGTTGAAGATTTTGGGCTAAAAATTGGTATCTACAGTCATCTTAATGACTATATGAAGATTTACGAGTACAAGAGGTCAAGGTCATTCTTTGACCTTTGACCCTGAACTCTCATATTTTGACAAGTTCTAACAAACTCCTCAAAAGCCACTGGGCCAATTGAAACCAAATTTCACATAGAACCTTCAGGGGTTGAGGGAAGGAAAATTTATTCATACGGTCCAGGTCACATGACCAGCATGGCCACCACGCCCATATATGGTAAAAACCTTTAAAAATCTTCTTCTCCAGAACCAGTTGACTGATGACCTTGAGACTTAGTATGTAGCATTGAGTACCCAAGTACTATCATGATTGTTCAAATTATGAACCTTGGTTGACCTTGACCTTTTTTATGGCAAGGTCAAATATGAGAAAATGCTAGAACATGAGATTTCATGGTAAGTTTTGAAGATTTTGGCCTAAGAATTGGTATATACAGTCATCTTAATGAGTACATGAAGATTTGTGAGTACAAGAGGTCAAGGTCATTCTTTGACCTTTGACCCAGAACTCTCATATTTTAACAATTTCAAACAATCTCCTTAAAAATCCACTGGGTCAATTGAAACCAAATTTCATATAAAGCCTCCAGGGGTTGATGGAATGAATAATTTTTCTGATGGTCCTGGTCACATGACCAACATGGCCGCCACGCCCATATATGGTAAAAACCTTTAAAAATCTTCTTCTCCAGAGCCAATTGACCGATGGCCTTGAGACTTGGTATGTAGCATTGTGTACTTGAGTACTATCAAGATTGTTCAAATTATGACCTTGTGTTGACCTTGACCTTTTTTACAGCAAAGTCAAATATGGGAAAATGCTAGAACATAAGATTTCATGGAAAGTTTTGAAGATTTTGGCCTAAAAATTGGTATATACATTTGTCTTAATGAGGTCATGAAGAATTATGAGGTCAAGGTCATTTCTTGACTTTTGATCCAGATCCCTCATATTTTGACATTTTCAACCATTTCCTCAAAAGCCAAAGGGCCAGTTGTAAATACATTTCATATAGAGCCTCCAGGGGTTGATTGAATAAAAATTTGTTCAAACGGTCCAGGTCACATGAACAACATGGCCACCATTACCACTTATGGTATAAATCTTTAATAATTTTCTTCTCCAGAACCAATACACCTATGGCCTTGAAACTTGGTAAGTAGAATGGAGTACTAGAGTATCACCAAGACTGTTCAAATGGTGACCTTGGGTTTACCTTGACCTTTTTTGCGGCATGATCAAATGTGGGAAAATGCTAGAACATAAGATTTCATGGAAAGTTTTGAAGATTTTGGCCTAAAAATGAGGACATGACCCAAGACTCATATTTTGACAATTTCAGACATGATAAGAAAAAGCCACCTTGCCAATTGTTCAGGTGAGCGATTCAGAGCCTCATGGCCCTCTTGTTTATTCATGGGACTCCACATACCGCAAGGTGAGCATTAGAAAGAAATACAGGCTAATTAAATATCCATAAAATATTGACATTTGGCAGACTAGGTTATATTTGAGTCTGACTCTTGCGTGTTTTGCTAATGGATCATTTAGGCGGGGTCACTGTGCCTTGGTCTGGCAATAGCCGCTTTATAGGTAAACAGCAGTACAGCAATACTTATGAAGTGCTTTGTTGGCATTTAGTGCGTAAATTTAAGTTGTCTTGACTGCATGTTCGCGGTTTTCTACACTTGTTTCAAATTAACCAGGAAATGCCATTAGGCAAGCTTTTTACTGCATATAGCGTAACGGAATACTCCTGGTGGACCACGAAAGACTCTTCACTGACTACTAACGATAAAAGAGCGACCATAGTCTGTCTAAACTGGATAAATGCTGACTGCAGTCACTCTGCAAAAGACTAAATATCCATTGCATCCATCTGCAAAAGATCACTTTTAAATGCAGTCATCTGTAACATAAAAAAAATGATGACTGCTGTCTTTTTCTTGTTCAGTTAGATTAGTCAGACAAGATGAAAATCATCAAAACACTGCCTAGCGGCCACAACCTAGTAATCTCATCCTTAATGACACGTCAGTACAGTCAGTCGGCTTCAACTATGCATTGCATAGCATAGCAGATCTTTGCTTTGGATTCTTTTTTAAAGAAGTCAACTTGTACTCACCAATCGGCAAAAAATTTACGTAATGTATATATACACACGTTGATCGCTCAGATAAACATTGATTTAAGTCGCAAACTGAAGCTTTTTTCAATTTGAATAAATCAACATTGACTATGAAGAATCATTCGACCTTGTTCAATTGTCTGGATTTTCGAAACTACACAGAAATGTTAGAACTATTTTCTCTGTTTCAAATGTCGTGCGCGTAGAGTAGGCTTACAAAACAGAGATATGTTAAGCCCTCCGCAAAACCGTTTTGACAACCGTAGCTATAGACGGATTTTCGGCACACTACCCGGAAGAATGTTTAATATATATACATGTAAATCATTAATGAATGTGTTCAAAATGAATGCCCGGTAACTCATAGAAGGAAATGTCTAGGGGCACGTGACTGTGAATCTGGTTGAAAAGTGTGAAACGTCAGATGACAAAGTTTGCCAGTGTTAAACTTTGTTTGTGTTTACCAATTTCTCCTATATTTGCCATTACGGGTCTAAAATCTTAAGGAATATTGGTAGTTGTTCACCACCATTTTTTTCAAAGGAAGAAAAGTTTTGCGACTTCCTTTTTGTTTCCTTGTGTGATGATACTCTTCCGCAAAGAGGTCTACTCTTAAAGGAGTTGGTCTTTATTGGAAGGGGGGGGGGGAGGGGGGGGAGGGGGAAAAATGAAAATGACAGTTGCTTCCCCTGAATGTGAATCACTTCATCTTCAAAAGCTTACTTTGGAGTTCCTGATATTTCTCCGTTTCCAGCATAAGATCTATAATTTCTGGCAACGTGTTCTTGAGCTCAGCGGGTGGGGAAATCCCAATCCACGACAGCATGCCGAAGTTCCAGTTGATCATGTCGTCATGGTCCTCTTCAACTGATATTTTAATCCAGTGTAGTATCCTCGGAATTATCGGTACTATACATGCTAATGTTCCAGTCTTCTGATGCTGGTTAAAGAAAAAATGGTATCAAGGTGTATAGGTATACCTCCAACAGTCTGGGGACTTACGGTTTGCATGACGCACATTTCTGATGGTCACCCACATCTCTTACAATTTTCAGTCAAACTCATTAAAATGGCAATTTAACCCACTTGCAGCGTTCAGTATGCCCTGTCTACACTTAACATTGATATTTGGTCCAGCCTTTAACTACTCTTAGTATTAACAGTCTGTAGTTTGGTTATTTATACATAATCATTGTCAGAATTAGGTAAACATTGGTATGTATTTGGCTTGTTTCATTTCCAAGAAAAATACCTCTTAACTTTCTATTTTTTCTATTCTGTTACGATTGACATTGTCTACAATGCTTGCTTTTTTGCAGTTGTCCTTGCTTACTTTTTCGCAGTAGACTCATTGTATGAGTTACTCAAAGTTTTGCACCAGTTTCTCAGCTGACAAGTACTTAAGGGTTTTTGGTTTTGTTGTGGTCAGCCATAACACCAGAAGAAACTAACATTATGGCTCTCCATCACGTTTCATCCTTCGGACATGTAGTAACATATTGTGGTAAAAAAAATAATTATATCATGGTAAGTCATAATGTCAGCTCATTTAAATTGCATGGTTAACCATCACAAATTGCGTGTTGGAAATCAATAAGTCTCCAGACTGTCCAAGATTTTTCGCATTTTTTACAAAGGGAAACAACTATTGTGACTCCCTGATTGCTTCTCTGGACGAAGAAATGCTTCCATCAAGAGGTCTGCCCTTAAAGAAAAGAATTTTCTCCTTTTTCTTTAACTTTTAGAGTTTAGTCTGTATATGAGGGAGGTAAAAATGAAACTGAAAGAGTTGCTTCCCCTGAAAGTATAAAACATAAAGTGGCTCTACCTAGCGAGCATGCAACGTTGAATCAACACTGAATCAAGGTTTGTTCGATGTTGATTCAATGTTGTATGCCCAGTGGGTATTTATAATATATACTACACCTAATTCAAAATATTTTGCATCAGTTACATGTATGACGTCACTTGCAGGGCTGAAAGGCTTCCAGACCTTCTTCAAAGCGAGCTAAAGGGAGCTATTATTACTTTCTCCAACAACATCAGCTACACATAAACTTCTACGGTAGCTCATTATTATTAGCATGCGTCAAAATAAGATATAATAATCAACTCTCGATATCTCAAAGTCGAACAATCCAAAATAGCGAATTGAGTTTAACTCTACAGCATTTCCTCTAAACCTCAAGGTAATTTTGTATTTTATATCTTCTGGTGTGTGTTCATACAGTTATACACTGTGGTTAGGCAGGAATACGGACTCCATATTCTCACGGTATATGGACATTTGCATGCTGTTTATAAAGGATCTTACATGAGTGCTCATGTATTATTGAATTTAATAAACGAGTCGGGGGAAAAAGATAAGATGCGAGGCTTTGCCCAACAGGAGCACGAATGCAAGATTCTATTTATCATATGACACTAAAATCGCATTTTATCAGCAGAATTTACACCAAAACGTCACGATTTCGCCATTAGAAAACGCGACGTTTTCATGGACGTCAACGTATAACTTTACGACGTAATTTGCATATTTAATCCACTAGTGGATTATCGCATTTAATGCATGGCTTTATTACACCCTCAGATGCGACGTCATATGATAAAATGAATTCCTTACGCTGATTCAAGAAGGGCAGTAGTCAGTTACTGACGACAGTATGTGCACTTAGTACTGGTTAACCGCTTAGGAGGTCTAAGCCTGCCCAGGAATAGTGTGGTTAGGTTAACTGACCGTCCCGACATGACCATAACTGTTTACCGTGGACGTTAAGCACCAAAATCAATCAATGATAAAATAAATTAAATGCATGCAGAAATGTTTCCTTATTCAAAATGTTTAATACAACCATATCTAAATTAACTAGAAACATGATAACTAATAGGGCCCCGCCTGTATGAGACTTTTGATGGCATTTAAGTCATACGTCCCCAACCAGAAATAATGATAACAGCTTTCTATTCTCATGTTCCTTGATATGCAATATGTTATTTGGAATTAAGCCTCTGGTAGAGTCATTAAGATATGGGCGAAATACAAAATTATGACTGATTCAAACAAATGCAACAACTCTGTAAAGCAGGAAGCTGGAGTTACCATTCTTGCACTCTGCACACCATCCGATGTACCGAGTTTTGTGAAAATATCTTCAACAACAGTTTTAAAGTTAAAGAGCGGAGCGATTGCTTTACTGAAAATTACACAGAGGCATAATACTGTAAATAATGTAGATGAAGTTACAATTCTTAATCTCTGCATATCCTCTGATAATGCTTTATATTTGTACAAAATTTCATAAAAAATATCTTTCACGGTTTTAAAGCTATTGAGCAGACATTATTTCTATACTTAAAATTACAAAGGGGCGTAAGTCTGTAAAAAATGTAGATGGACTTAAGGTTCTTATTCTCTGTGCATCGTCTGACAATGTTTAGTATATGTACAAAGTTTCATGAAAATATCTCTGAGAGTTTTAAAATTATAGAGGGGACACGCTTTCCGTACTGAAAACTACAAAGGGGTATAATTCTGTAAAACAGTAAGTGGCGTTACAGTTCTCTGCATATTGTCTGATAATGTTTTACATTTTCACCAAGTTTCATGAAAATACCTCGAGCGGTTTCTGAGTTATGGAGAGGACACAAATTCCGTACTAAAATTACAAAGGGGCATCATTCAGTAAAACAATGTAGGTAGAGTTATGGTTCTTGTTCTCTGCACGTTTTCTGATAATGCTTTACATTTGAACCAAGTTTCGTAAAAATATCTCTAATGGTTTTAGAGTTATGGAGCGGACAAATTTTCGGTACTAAAATTTACAAAGGGGCATAATTCCGTAAAAATGTAGGTGGAGGTACGGTTTTTTTTCTCTGCACTTTGTCTGATAATGTTTCACTTTTGTGCCAAATTTCGTGAAAATATCGCAAACGGTTTTAGAGTTATGGAGCGGACATGATTTCTGTACTAAAATTACAAAGGGACATAATTCCGTTAAAAATGTAGATGGGGTTACGGCTCTTGTTCTCTGCATATTATCTTATGATACTTAACACTTGTACCCAGTTTCGTGAAAATATCTCAAACGGTTTCAGAGATATGGAGCAGACATGATTTCCATACTAAAAAAATTACAAAGGAGCATAATTCAGTAAAAACTGTAGGTAGAGTAACAGTTTTTGTTCTCTGCACATTGTCTGATAATGCTTTATATTTATACCAAGTTTCGTGAAAATATCTAAAACGGTTTCAGAGTTATGGAATGGACATGAAATGATGACGGACGGATGGACAGACGGACAGACGGACGGACAAGTGGATTACCATAGGGCCTCCGCAGACTTCTTCTGGCGGGGCCCTAATTAAGGCAAGAAACAGCAAGACTGGATCATTATTGTCTATTTTATAGCCACTTTTATCCTCCTGGGGTGTTGCTTGATCCAGTTTTGATGATTTTTCACTATTTTGGATTTTAGAAAAGACAGCATCTTCAAATAGTGACAAAACTAAAATCTAATGTGTTGTAGTACTTTGTATACCTGATGCCTGTAAGTCACTATAATATAATAAGGAGACATGTTTGTCTCAGGGGTTTTATTTGGATCTACCGCGAGAATATGATTGCCGCGCTAATATGGAGTTTGAATATAAGAGGTTTTACCAGGTTTATGTAATTTCTCAGGCCATCTCGCCAGATTCTAAAATTTTTATTTGGAATATGTGTGTCGTCTTCAAGGTAAAACTGTTCATCAACTGTTTCTTTCCCTTCACTGGCAAGTTTAAAGATGGCCATGAATAGTTCGTTTTCCTTTTCGGTTACTGCTTTACCATTTCTGAAAACAAATACATATTTCTAGGTAAAGAAGGGCTTGGGTGGCAAGGGTTTGGGGTTAAATGTACATCTCGTTTTTCCCGAATGCGATGATGTTGCGGAAAGTGCCGACTGGTGGCAATAATTCAGCATATTACTCTGTTACTTGAGAGGCTGTTTTTGCTGTAAAGGTCTGCTACCGCAGTTGCGACGCAGTGGCGTTGCATCGACATTGATGCAACATTGTTTCATCGCAATATGTCTTCTACACTATGTTTCTTATTCTCAATGACGTAATGTCTGATGTTGGTGACAATTAGCTTAATGTCAAAAAAAAAAAAACGTCGGATTTTGAGCTCTGTTGCCAGTTCACTGCAATGGCCACAGCGCATTTCTTAAATGTGGATTTAATTCCCAACTGCTACTGTTGATGATTATTAGTAGTAGTGCTAATAATAATAGCAATAGTAATAATGATGATCATAATAATAACGATAACAATGATTATAGTAGTAGTAGTAGTAGTAGAAGCAGCAGTAGAAGTAGTAGTAATTTTGCGCAAAAGAAAGAATTAAGCACTCTCTGAATATTCTTTCACTTATTGAAAGTTCTTTGGCGAAAAAAAGATAAAAGCAATGTCCGTTGAAAATACTGTATCGGGGGAAAATTAGAACGATAGATCAGTGAAAATGAAATTGTCACCAACATCTGACGTTACGTCAATACATGATTCTAATGCACTAACAAATATAAGGCGACGTCCATGATTGAATAACGTCAAAAATTTGCGACAGTAAATTCTGCGATATTCTGTCACAACCCCGACGTCATTAAGAAAGGTCGCTTCTCATTGGTTGACGTATGGTTTTACGCAGCTGAAAGCGCTTGCTATGGGTGCAAAGTAGCGCACTTTTAAATGTGAAAAGTGCATTAGAATGGGGATAACTGTATTAAAAATTGTCATTTGCGGAGGTAAATCGTAAATGGTCGCAAATTGCATTTTACGGCTCCGCTGGCGCGTTGCCGTAAAACAAAATTTCCGATCATAAAACCGACGATTTACCTCCCCAAAGGACAATTTTGAGTACTGTTATCCCTAATTTAATCGTTAGTTTTCCCAAGGAAGACAATCCCTGTGACTTCCTGCTTGCACCACCGAGCGACGGAACCATTCCAAAAGACGGTCTACTTTTAATGAAAAGAAATTCTTCCCGTAAAGTATTGACCCCCACTGATAAGGGAGGCAAAATGAACTCCACTGAGTTGTTTCTCCTGAAAGGGTTACTCACTGACCTTTACCCTTTTTAGAGTGGGGTATTATGCAAACAGTGCAGACCCAGTTCAGACGCCGCAGAACGCGGCGTCTGATCAGGGTCTACACTGTTTGCATACAGGATTTTCTATGCAAATACAATAATAGTGAAAACATCCCCCAGAAACCCCTAAAGCTAGAAATGGACTCATCCAAATGATAGGATGGGTAAGTCCATTGGTCAAAAATGGGTTAAAAAAGAATGACAAGAAAGTACCAAACTTACTTCTCATAAGAGTCCACAAGCCTGTCCATGATGTGGCCAAGTGCAAAGTTCACAGCTCTGTCGCCTTTTGGTAAGCGCTTGTTGCGCAGAAGGTGTTCTAGATTCTCTAGGGCCACTTGTCTCTGTGAGGGCTCTTTCTGTTGGTAAAATATACAATAGAAGCCACTTATTGCAAAATAGGGCTTACCGTATTTGCGAAGGGTTACGACGCAAATCATTCATTGATTCTGTGCAATCTAGCTAAAGCCTTCGTCATGAGTCTGTGGATCCGTTAGACTCTGATCAAGCCGCGTGCGTGTCGCGGCTCATATTTTCCTCTATCACCTACATACATGAAAGAACAAACATGCCATTTGTAAGAGTGTGGAAATGTGCTGAATGAATAGTATCTAGACTTATCTTACATAGTGCCTGAGTGCACAAAACTATACCCACTTTGATCCAGACCGAATGATTAATTGTGATTTTACGTCCTTTTCAACAGTATTTCATATCAGAACGATAAGATGATAATGAAAAGCTATGCACAGTGGAACCCCGGTTATGGTTGAATAGATTTCTGCGCCCCTATGGAATCGAACACGGGACCGCTAGATCAGCAGGCCAGAGTTTAACCCACTTAGCTACCAGAGCTCCTGGATCCAGGCTGTTCAAATAACGTTAGCAGCCAAATGGATACAAAATGTGTAGTCTTCGATAAAAATGGATCATTGCAGATGGTATAGACCCAGATCAAACACCGCACTGTTTGCAGGAGTACCTAAAACAATCAAATCCGTCGAAACAGACTTGCTATAAGTGTCCACTTAAGTCATTTGAAGCGCGACAAGAGAAAAACGACAAAGTGGCATGTGCGCCCAGTCGCTACTCAGATCAGCCTGGGCAGTCGACCAGTGAAGACTCTGATCAGACTGGGTGAATGCCCAGGCTGATCTGAGTCGTCCGGTTGGGCGCACATCCCACTTTGTTGGTTATGTCGTGTCGTGGCTCATTTAATGGGTCAAACTCTTACTGAGAGGTCCATATACTTTCTGTCGGAACATCTTTCGGCAAATTCCGCCTTGGCAGGGGTGCTAATCTGCATGCAGTTGAAAAAGAATGTCGCCAGACTGGACTGAAGTTTAGGCAGGAGTTTAATTTTCCTGAAAATAAATCTATACTTTATAAGCATAAAATTAAGCAATAAGATAAAGGCTTAACCGAAACTATATAAAATCAGTCTTGCTTAACCTTTTAAGCTCCAAAAAGCAGACGACACAATTTACGTCTGCAAAATTTCAAAAATTGTTTCGTTCACGCTATATCATATTGAGAATTCCAATACTAGAGGGCAAACAGTGTAGAACTAGACGAGGCGGCTCCTAGTGAGCCGCCTCATCAAGCCCTAAGCTGTTTGCAAATTCAGCTACATTTGTCCCTGGCGCATAAAATGTTAATTCGCTATATATGATGGGTTTTCCGTTCATAAACAATCCCAAAAATCTAGATCCGTGTTGTAAGACGGTTGGGGTTGTGTTGGAGAGAAAAATAAACGTCTTATAACTGAAGAAACATGAGCACTTTAGGTCGTGTCATTTAAGGAACGAATTTGAGCCGCGACACGACAAAACCAACAATGTGGTTGTGCGCCAGCCTGGACAACTGTCCAGTCTGACCAGACTCTTAGCTAACCGCTTAAAGGATAGTTAAGGGTCTAAGCTACCTCTATGCGGACAGCGAAGACTCTGATCAGACTGGGCGGATGCCCAGGCTGATCTGAGTCTGCGCTGGGCGCATAACCACATTGTTGGTTTTGTCGTGTCGCGGCTCATTTCATTTTTCTGAGGTTTATCGAAGTATAAACTACATTGGGTCACGTGCAAAGTGAATGAACCTTCGGGGTTCATGTAAACTTTTGCTAGTGACCCAATGCAGTTTACACTTCGATAAACAACAGAAAAATTAAGTTCAGTGCTTATATTTACATTCGTTTCAATCAAATATTTCATGAAAAATCTTATTTAAGCGCTAAAATTGAAGCAGTATAACATGTACACGCAGTTTTTCTGCTAACAGCAGAGCAGCATGCATGACGTAATGACGTCGCTGACCTCCAATCAGATTGTAGAGAGCCATTGTTAATTTTTTACGTCATTGACGCCGCGTGTCTCAATGCAATTATTGGAATGTAAACTACATTACGTTCCAGTGGTTTACTAAAGGGCTTTTCAGTAAATACACCAAGAATGTAAATATACAAAAATGGTGCATATCTTATCGTTTACCTTTTATAATCGGTTCACATTTAGAATTTTCATCAATTATATAATCGATAAAAGTTACAATACTTTATTATCGTTTATAATTCATAATTATATACAACTGATTGACGTGATCACCATCTATAAACGATACCTTATAGACCAGTCTCTTCAAAATGAAGCAGGAAAATTCTCAGGGACTGACACAATTCTATCCCAGATCCCACCCGAGAAATGTTTATAAATGCTATTATTTACGTTTTAGCGGGTGGAGGCGTATATCAAATGGTTTACTGGAAGTTGTTGTGTGTAACTGTAAATATACTGTGAGTGATAAAAAGTTTCAGTCAATAAAATAAAGTTTTGATTCAAAATACATATAGAAAGAGTATGTTTTAACTCAAAGGTGTTGAGCTACGACAAAAGTTAAAATAAAACTATTTAAATATAAGCAATGAACTTAATTTTTCTGAGATTAATCGAAGTGTAAACTACATTGGGTCACTAGCTTCGGGGTTCATTCACTTTGCACGTGACCCAATGTAGTTTACACTTCGATAAACCTCAGAAAAATGAAATTCATTCCTTAAACAAATAAAGAGAAGGTTTAATGATAATTCTAAAATATGTTTCTTATTAAGAATTGAATGTTATTTTTTTTATTTTACTGAAGTGTAAACTACATCGGGTCACGAGCAAAGTAAGTGAACCCAGAAGGGGTTTACGCAAACTTTGCTTGTGACCCGACATAGTTAGTACTTCAGTAAACGTTAAAAAGTGACTTTTATTCTCTATAGATATTTATATTATTTTTCTAGTTTCCACCGAAATCAATCTTAAGAAAAAAAAGGTCAAAGTACAGCAAAGATCGCTTTTAAAGTCTCTCTTTCCGGTTGTTCAGAACAAATGGGGGAACAGCTGTCATAACGTTTCAAAATCCAGCTTCCACGATTTGAGGCCGCGCCTACAAAGAAATAGTTCCAAACGGCAATTTAAATACCATATCTAATAATGAGTATTTTATCACCAAATTGATTTTAATAACACGATTTACCTATCTGCGATTTAAAAAAAGACGGAACATCCGGCCAGCTTCTCAATTAGAATCAAACCAAAATAGTGCCTGTATACGTACGCAGTAAACGAACTGAAAATTTGCCATGTGACTCAATGTAATTATTGGTTTGTTAACAACATCGGGTTAGAGAAAGCTTTGCACTGATAATGTAAATATTTTGGCATAGAAAACATGTCGTGGTCCCTTAATAAATGGAGGGCATTCCCTTTTTTGAGGTGAATACCAAATATATTTCATCGAATGTGTTGAAATATGAGCTATTTCACATTTCACAAGTGCGTAGCACGAGTAAAACGATTGCTGATATTTTCAACACGCGATAAAGTATTTTTGAGATTTAACGAAAAAAAAGTGTACTTTTTCTCTGTTTACAAGAATAACGGAAAACAGACCGCTTCAAAAATAACCTTTTTTCCTAGTCATATAACCTAAAAAATGGTAAAAGAAATCGAGTATTTAAGAGAGCCGCTTGCAACGGTTGTCTTCGTATTGATGTCGCGAGCGAACCATTGATATGCCGGTTCAAAAAGTGACGTCAAAGTGTGACGTCAGTTTCAGCAGCATAATGTCAGACAAGAGCACGCATCTCAGTCTTTTCGGAAAGAAATTAAGCCTAAAATTGTCAAAAAACCGCGGTTTGCCACTGTGAAAAATATAAATCGTATCGGTCACTTGAGAATTAAAATGATATTGTTTCACTGTTAACAATATGCCTTGCACTGATATTTATTCTAGATATGCATTGAATTCACTGCTAAGTTAAAAATTAAACTTCTGTTTACCCGAGATGAGACCGTGTTCTCGCAAAATGCAACTTACTTCAACAAGTTCAGGAAATCTCGCACAAACTTTTCGTATGTGTCCAAGGTATCTTTTTTCGGTTTCATCGCTTTTGCTGGTAGCTCACCAATGATGTCCAATATTTCTTTCATCGCCTCCACATGTTTCTTTTAAAAACAGATAAATAATCTTTTTCAGAATGAATTAGATCTATAGGCTTGAGAAAATCACCCTTTTTCACTGTAAGAATTTTATATTGCAGCTCACTTATAATTCGAGAGAAGCATGACATACAGTGTATTTCATGCTCCTCTCGAATTATGAGATGACGCCATAGATGTGTTACCATAGCAACTATGGAATTACAAACTGTTGTGCTCAGCACCTTGGCAGAATGACGTCCCGTTGACATCAATATGAACTTTAGTTGCCATGGTAACAGATCTATGACGTCATTGATATCGGAACATAGCAAACAGTGTTTGCCATGCTCCGCCCAATTTTCAATGGCATTAGAAACTGAAAATCTTTCTGATATTCTCAAACAATTATTCTCAAGTAATTTAATTCCGCATTTCATGTGAGCGCTAGGAATCGATGGGTTAACCGTGTCCAATGTGTTTTCTTGAACTAGGCTTAGCATTTTTTTTTTTTTTTTTCTTTTTTTTTTTTTTTTTTGATTTAGACTTTTTTTGTCATCACATTAATATTGCAACTCAAGCGTCATCATCATTGGTCTGACTTGTAGCTTAAGCATTTAAGTATTACTGGGAATATCTTTCAAAACAGATCACCCCTAATAGTGATTTGTTGAGAAATAAATCACTGTTTGGAGGTCAGTTGTGAAGAAGGTTATATCACGAACGCAATGCGAGCGATGTATCTCCTTACAACTCACCGACAAACAATAGCATATTACTCAGCAAACATAAAAGCTTACGTATTTTGATTCTAACACATATAATTTCATAACAAAAAAACTGCATCTGGGGCCGTATTCATAAAGCCACTTAAGCGGTTGCTATGCTGTTGCTAAGGCTAAATTTCTTTGAAGACTGTTTCTCCAGAGCAAATTTCATAGTTGTAGGGAATCTCCTTCATACAGTTTTAGCCCTAGCAACAGCATAGCAACCACTTAAGGCTGATACGGTCCGAGTGCTGAGATCAGGGATGGGATCAAAACAACCGTGTGATGATCTTTTTATCATATACTTTCTTATAGAAATTGAACTTTTGTAAGAAATACTGCAATATTTTTGTTCCATTAAAATGTGTCTGTTTTGTTTTTTTGTTTTTTTCTTTTTATTGGCTGAAAAAAATGAATACGGCCCCTGGATCAAGAGCTTGAGCTTTCCTCTTTCTTTGAATTCTCATTATGATATGGCTGAGATATATAGAGAATATTACACGGTTGTTTTGATCCCAGCCCTGATCTCAGCCCGAGTTGACCGTATCGGCCCGAGCCCGAAGGGCGAGGGCTGATACGGTCCGAGATATTTCTGTCCCGCCCTGCACGTGAGGTGATCTCGGCCCTACACCTGGCTTTTTGACAACAGGGCTGGACAGCGCTTTCTGACAGGGCTATAATGGGTGGGCCAAATATCTAGTATCAAGGGCTATACTAGTGAAAGTATATGATAAATTTCTCAGCCCTTCGGGCTCGGGCCGATACGGTCAACTCGGGCTGAGATCAGGGCTGGGATCAAAACAACCGTGTAATATTCTCTATGTCCCACCCTGCACGTGAGGTGATCTCGGCCCTACACCTGACTTTTGGACAACAGGGCTGGACAGCGCTTTCTGACAGGGCTATAATGGGTGGGCCAAATATCTAGTATCAAGGGCAATGCTAGTGAAAGTATATGATAAAAAAAAACTTATTTCTTTTTTATTTATTTTTTTTTTCGGAAATTTTGCAGACATAAATTTTGTAGTCTGCTTTTTTTTTTTTTTTAATTTCGAAGACGTAAATGTTGTCGTCTGCTTTTGGGCGCTTTAAGGGTTAAGCGGCATGATAAATATGCATACTATTCCCTAATATGATTATGGTTTCCCTAATATGATAATGGTACCTGCCAATCAATTGATTTGGCTTTCATAAGTGCTCCCACGCCATCCATAGCTTTTCTTACGACCTCATCCCTCCCTGTCTTAACCATTTTAACGATTAACGCCATTAGCTGGGTAACTTCCTGTTCAGATCTGAAAATAAATAAAGGATAAATAAGCGGATAAATAAATGAATAACGGTCGAACCAATTTTAGTAAGGTCACTTCCTCTAGCCCTGAATCTGTAATAAAAGACAAAAGTCTAATTACAGCCAAACCTGCTTATTTGCTCATCTCTATTAAGGGATCACCTGCCTTAAGCACAATAAGCAACCACCTTTTCTGGGTCCCTTGAACCAAAATACAGTGCAAATGAACCTCTATTAAGGCGTCATCTGTCTTAAGCAGCCACTTTTTGTCCTTCCCTTAGGTGACCCCTTAAGACATGTTTGGCTGTAGTGTAAAGTGGTGTGTATTAATTAAGCAAGCATTTGCTTTTATCGTGCAGGTCTTGTGCCATCGGGCACAGTGCGCCGAAATGATGTCGCATTGTCGTTATTACGACCCGGCAATTTTCATTTATTGTCTCCCTTCTCATTGGGGGCCAGCTCCTAGGGAAGCATTTTTATCGGTTTAAGAGTTGACCCCTATTGAAAAGGGGGCAAAACTAAAAATTGCAGAGCTGCTTCCCCAGAAAGGGTGCCCGTTTACCTTAAGTTCAGGCTCCGAAGTTATAAAACTTGAGTACATTCTCAAACTCAAAATAAAGCACACTGATTGGTTGCTTCCGAGCCCATGCTCGGAAGCAGCCAATCAGTGTGCTTTATTTTGAGTTCGAGATAATACACAAGTTTTATAACCTCGGGACCAGGTTTGTTGCTTTAACTTTCTTCATCTGAAATTGTCCTTTAAAAATGCAACCATGACCATATTCATTGCCAGAAAACCGGGCACTCCACGTGGATTTTTTCCCCGTGGTCAGGATGATTATGTTTTCTAAATCAGATTAGCGACACAAAAATTTTTTGTGATAACAGAAGTGCAGTTAAACTCCACTTCTCTTTGAAGGCCCCATAGCTGTATCAGCATGAAATATTTTATCGTGAGGTATCGCTGCAAACTTCTCACAACAGTTTCGCCATTGATTATTATCTTGATTGGCCGGCTTCGTAAAATCAAAACATCATTGAGTTTATCATAAAATACATTTGAAAAATAACTAGGTCATTTACTTTCCAACAATTTCACAAGATTTATTTCATGGTAAAAACACAAGGTACAGGAGGTAAAAATACAAGGTACAGGCGTTTCAACAAGTGATAAAAATACAATGTACAAAAAGCAAGGATCCCATTGATTGTGTCGCTGTTGCATTATTCCATTGCTTAACGGGGAACCAGAGACGAAAACCATATTTTTATGGAGAGATTTATTATTTTTTCAAAATATATTGTTCCTTCTTTATTGCCAATTAAATGATACAAAAAGCACATCAACCTACATATTTTCATCAATTCTGAAGGCTGAACAGGTTTCATAATGGTTTGTATTTTGGCGGGTTTTACCACTGGTAGGACTATGCAGAATTTAACCTCAAAGCAAAAATTGTCCATAAATATGCTATACATACATATCAGTCGAGCAACATTAATATACATGTATTTTGACAATCCGTTTGAAGATTTTTGATTTTTTAATTTCGGGTTAACACACCGGGTAGGCGGCAATCGAAAACGCTCATGCAGTCGACGAACGCGGATCAAAAACCATTAGAAACAGCGTTTTCGATTGCAAATTGTCGCCAATTTGCAATCGAAAACGCTGTTTCTAATGGTTTTTGATCGCCAATTTGCAATCGAAAACGCTGTTTCTAATGGTTTTTGATCCGCGTTATTCGATTGTTAAGAGCGTTTTCGATTGCCGCCTACCCGGTGTGGTTAACCAGCCGAGTATGTAATCCTGTTGTAACATCGATATCTTCCTGATAGCAAGCAATATGTCTTCGGATTATCTCTCCTTGCGTAAAAAGCTGGCTCAAACTCTTTTATTCGATCAATGCTAGTACGATAATCAAATCAGACTGGGATGCATCGTATAATTGATCTTTCTAAAAATGTACTGGCATGGTCCGTATCATAACTGATGTTGACCGGATCTGATAATATGATTTACAATGTACTTACAGCGGCGACTTTTTCTTCAGAAGAAAGTCTACATCGTCGATCAGCAGATCTACAAAAATAAAATAATTCAGCATGTGAGTCAGGAGCTCGCGTCCTTATGGCATTGCAATTATGTCTTATTGCCGTCGATGCGACGTATTTGACGTCGTACTGAGGTCGGTGCGACGTTATGACGTCGCGTCGACATCAGTACGACGTCATGTGCATGTTGGAATGCCATGGATGATGTCGATGTCTGAATTTTATTTGAATTATAATATTTTGCACATCGCCTATAAGCAAATATTCAATAGGGCTTGGTCTTGTTTGAGATACATGTAAATAGACATCAATCAATGGGTCAATAAAATAGGTCTCTTAATATTTAACAAAAAAATCGTGACTCCATATTGAACAAACGTATTTTTTGTAGTTATAGAAGTATATCATATTACGTGCAAAATGGTCGAGTATGCAACAATGAAATTTTGTCGTGACTTCGAAGCTATATATAGAAACAAAATAAAAAGAAATCTACAAAAAGAAACAAAAGACGCCCCCTACATAATCGATTGGAAATCATTTCATGTCGCGAGAACTAGGTCAACGATAAATCGAAATCAAATTTGCTTATAATTGGTTGTTTTACCTTTTTTCACTTTTCTTACTTAGTTTTATATTTTAGTATACTTGAACAACATCTTAACTCAAACTAGTGGTTTGGTTAGATAAAGAAAACATTTGAATATTTAATTATATGCTCGACCGGCTTTAAATAAGAAGATCTACCAAAAAAAATCTTAAGTATTGGGACACCTAAAACCATTTATTGGGAAACCTAAAACCATTTATTTTCCATGTGTTCCAAATGGAAAATGGTTTTAGTTTTACTAGTATTTTAATACGCACAGTAAGGTATTTCTTTTTACTCGTAATAGCATGTTTAAGGTGGGTGAGCACACTTTCAGGGAAGCAACTCTGCCTAATTTATTTTTATCTTTCTTCTAAATTGGGGTTAACTCTAAATGAGCCGCGACACGAGAAAACCAACAATGTGGTTGTGCGCCCAGCGCAGACTCAGATCAGCCTGGGCATCCGCCCAGTCTGATTAGAGTATTCGCTGTCCGCATGGAGGTAGCTTAAATCCTTAGCTACCCTTTGAGCGCTTAGCAAAGAGTCTGATCAAACTGGGCGGGTGCCCAGGCTGATCTGAGTCTGCGCTGGGCGCACAACCATGTCGTTTGTTTTCTCGTGTCGCGGCTCAAATACTCTCTCCTTTATCATTAGACCTTAATTGGAAGGACCGTTTGCACCAAGGAAGCAAACAGGAAATCACAAAAGTCGAGCCGCGACACGACAAAACCAACAATGTGGTTATGCTCCCTGCGCAGACTCAGATCAGCCTGGGCATCCACCCAGTTTAACCAGACTTTTCGTTAACTGCTCAAAAGGTATATAAGGGTCAAAGCTACCTCCATGCGGACAGCGAAGATTCTGATCAGACTGGGCGGATGCCCAGGCTGATCTGAGTCTGCGCAGGGCGCACAACCACATTGCTGGTTTTGTCATGTCGCGGCTCAGTTGTTTTTCCTTCGTAAAGAGGGTGGAGAACGTTAAGGTGTATCCATATACAGTCAGATGATACTAGAGCTATAGCGCTAGTCAATATCAAGCTCAAAAGAACCACGACACGACAAACCTAGCAAAGTGCAATGTGCGTCCGCTCAGCCTACTCAGAGTATCTGCTGTCCGTTCGGAGCTAGCTTAGACCCTTAACGACCTTTCAAGCGCACAGCGAAAACTCTGATCGGACTGGGCGAATGCCAAGACTGATCTGATTCTTTACTGGGCGCACATGCCTCTTTGTTGGTTTTGTCATGTCGCGGCTCAAAACGTTATAAACTCATTGTTCAGTTCAGTTCAGTTCAATTCTCTTATCGACGTTACCCAAGTGGCTCAACGGTACGTACCCATAGTTGCACACACTTGGCGCCGTGTGTCCGTCCAATATAAACTCATTGAATAGCTCGTCTTCTTTTTCAGTCACTTAAAATTTAAGTGAAATGAACATGTTTGAATCTGACTGCTTTCAGTGTACGCTTTAATCAAGATAAGGACATCTAAAACATAAAGTATCATTTTAACAAATATCCTTATTTAACGCATGAGATTAATGTCATTACATATATATGGGAGAAATATGCATCCAACGTGGAAACAACGCCGTAGGGGAAAGTCGGGAAACTTCGTACAGGCGGGTAAATTCGGACATACAGTTGCAAACAGTGAAAATCCAGATGAGACGGCTCATAATGAGCCGTCTAATCAGGATTTTCTCTGTTTGGCCTGTTAATTTTTGTTTTAGTTCCAAACAACTGACATATAAAGGAAACAATGCCAGTGTCCGAAATTACCCGCTGTCCGAAGTTACCCGAATCTCCCCTATCCCCTATCGATGTCACGTCCAGTACAGCGCAGTCGCCAGGCGTACGACCAGGGTATTTCAGAAGGACAAAAACCTCAAAACCTCAAAATAAACAAAAAAAATAGGCAAAGGTGACAGACGCACAGAATAGATTTTGCAAAATCAAATAATCTGCATTTCAGGCATCTATTCCCTGGAGCTATTACCAGCCCTTTTACAGATGATAAAACTTACCCATTTTTCCTGAATCAGAAGCCTTTGGTAAAAATGAAATATCATCACTTGTTTCACGTCGTTCTAACCATTTCTATACCCAGTTAAAAGCACACAGGCAATTATCATCGATTTTATATTATATTTCTGTATACAGTACTTGAGCGTATGCATATAGACAGGTAAAGAAAAAAAATGAAGAAAAAAAAACAATTAAAAAAATTCCGGGGAGCGGATTAAATCGTCTGCAAAACTGGTACACAAAGCTGAAACAACAACGTATCAAACAAGACACAACGTCGTCACGTTGCGAATGCGTTGATGTACACGATATTTGATCGTTTATTTGTTTATTTCTTTATTCTTTTCTATATGTTTGATTATTTTTATTTATTAGTTTATTTTCATTCATTTCTTCTTATTTATTTTTTCTTTATCTTTTTATCAGTCTAACATCAGATTTCATTTCATCGAACGAACGCAAAAAAACAGCATTATTTTCATGAGTGGCATCAGATTTCGTTTCGCCGAATAAACGCCAAAAGCGGTATTTTCCCGAGTGGCGCCAGATTTTATTTCGCCGAACAAACGTCAAAAGCAGTATTTTCCCGTGTGGCGTCAGCGTTTATTTCACCGAATAAACGCCAAAGGCAGTATTTTCCCGAGGGGTGCCAGATTTTATTTCACCGAATAAACGCCAAAAGCGATATTTCCCCAAGTGGCGTCAGCTTTTATTTCACCGAATAAACGCCACAAAAGCGGTATTTTAACCAAAAGCGGTATTTTCCCGTGTGGCAGCTTTTATATTAACGAACAAACGCCAAAAGCGGTATTTTCCCGTGTGGCGTCAGCTTTTATTTCACCGAATAATCGTCAAAAGCGGTATTTTCCCGTGTGGCGTCAGCTTTTATTTCACCGAATAAACGCCAAAGGCAGTATTTTCCCGTGTGGCGCCAGATTTTATTTCACCGAATAACGCCAAAGGCAGTATTTTCCCGAGTAGCGTCAGCTTTTATTTCACCGAATAAACGCCAAAAGCGGTATTTTCCCGTGTGGCGCCAGATTTTATTTGACCGAATAAACGCCAAAGGCAGTATTTTCCCGAGTGGCGCCAGATTGATTTCACCGAATACACTGTACAGTTGATTTAGAAATAATATTCTTCCCAATTTAGATATGAAAATATATATATAAGTGAATTGATATAAAAATGAATGGAATTTATTTGATATCATGATGCATTACTTTGGAATTAATTTAGGTAATGGTCAGTATATTTCTTTACGCTTGAATGACTTGGGGCAAAAGGTAAAAGTTGCACATTTGCAAGTTGCATCTTTTGCTTTAATTTCTATTCTAAATGTGTTTTTGAACTCAGCCATATCTGGGATGCCCTCCTCTCGTACAGAACAACGCAGGTAGATGATGTATTTCTGTGACAGTTAAACTGCCTTGCGACCTCAGAAGCGCCTTGAACAGAAATTAAAATGTGAAACTTTTATTTTCACCCCAAATCATTCAGCGCAACGTAAAATAATGCATCATGTTGCCAAATTAATTTCACACATTTTGATATCAAATTTGTCTATAATAGTTTTCTCTTAAAGGCTAATTAAGTCAACTGCCCAGTTTCTTTTTGGTGTCAGTATATATTAGGGGCTTAACCTTTCCTTAGACTCTCATCAAAGAGTGTGAAACACGACTGCACGTACCATGTAATTGCTCCTAGCTTTGTGTCCCTGAATTGTGAAAGAAAATTAACTCCCTTACATAGGACCTCTGACAGTTGTAATATGAATGTGTTTATTAATAAATCTGCGTTAAACACAAGACTTTCTCTTGGCATCTGAGGCATTTAACTATTTACATTTGGATTTTTGTTTTTCGGATCTTAACACATGTACGTCATATTTTAGTGAAAAAGCCAGTTTCAATTAGCATTTCATCAAGAACACGTTCCTCAACAAGCTATTTTGCAGGCACACGACGTTGAATAAACATTGAGTGTACCTTGAATCAACGTCATGACGTTGATTCAATGTTGATTCTACGTTGTGTGCCCAGTGGGGTGGGTGTGTAGTGTATTTTCATTCCCAATATCAATGAATGTGTGTAAGGTATATACGCTGATGATAGGCTGTCATATTTCAGGAGATACCACAAAATGCGTGAATAAATGAAGACTGTTTTGTTCATGCGTCTCGAATTCTAACTTGTATTTTATGTGGTAACCTATAAGAGGTTTGAAACACAAGCAACTTTACTACTGCACGTCCAGTGTGGTTTCTGTTCCGGCTTCTCTTTGTTCATTTAGTAGGCACTGTACACGGTAGGGTTTGATTGTGTCCTCCTTCAGCCTTCTACTGCTTGTGCTTCGGGAACCCTTAATTCTGTAATTGCGGCCTTTTCTGGATACATTCATAGCTCTGCCATAGCTGAACCAATTTACATGAGTCATATAGACGAGAACTTCTTAAGGTGGTGAAGACAGGGCTCGGATTTAGGACCCATCCCCTGGAGTACTGAGTGCTTATAAGGTAAAAAAGAAAACAGTATGTACATGGCAACCTAGGCCTTACATTCAGGACGTTTTCTCACGACATGGCCAATACGTCTATAAAGCCTCATACGAACGCATTCGTATATGTATGTGTGTGTGTGTTTTTATGCCTGTCCCTCTTTCAACCAATATGAAGAAATAAACTAAACCTGCACGCAGGCTCCATGTAGAGTGACGCCTAATCTGCGACTGGTAGATAGTTTAAATGCCAAAGTCCCACAAAATTCTCCTGTAGCTATGTTTCAGGGGACGTGGGTGAGTGGGTGAATTGACTGATGGATGGATGACGCGTTTTTTCATCCTTTTCAACAGTATTTCAGTCATATCAGGACGATGGGACGGTGATAATGAAAGGTTGTGTGCAATGGAATCCCGTTTACGGTAGGAACTATTCTCGCCTCAAGCGGGGCTCGAACCCGTTCCGCTATATCAGTAGGTCAGCGCTTAACCCACTGAGCTACTGGGGCTCCTGGGTGAGGAAGTGCCTTTCCGATAAGGGTATATTTCACTAAATAGTCGAGTTTTTTAGGAAGCAAGAGCAGTGCTCCGGATAAGAAGGGGTAACAGGGATAATTCTGAGATAATTTTCCTTATTTCTGAAGGAAAACATATGTTGTGACCCTCATTCGAGCCGTATCGGCAACACGGTTCTAATGAGGGGTCACAACATATTACGCTTTTATGGAGAAATATTGAAAATTATCCTTAAATTATCCGTGCTTCCCCCTCTTATCTGACTACTGAAAGAGGGATCCCACTTTTTGGCACTGACCACTGTCCACACTGCTGATAATGGTCTCACGGTCTCAGCAGTTCTAAACATTTCTGATGCCAGCAATATCCTTTCCATTGATCAAATTTTCGACCAGATCCGCACAGTGGCACTTAATTACAGTGTCTGCTGTAGTTGAACGAAGCATAAAAGGTTGGGGATTTCGTTGGTTGGTCGTTTCTGTTTTAACGGCACTTTGAGACAGTCTTTCAGTATATATCAAACCGTCCCTCAGAGAGAGAGAAAAGGAAAATAGATAGGATAGGAGAGAAAAAATGTCCAAACAATACCCTCCCGCACCTAATGCAAACACAGTTGGCCCTTGCCCCACTATTATCCATATTAGGAGGACACCCTAGCACTGAAACTTACCCAGCTCCATCTCTGGACCACGACCATCCCCGAAAGTTTGGGGAAGCATATATTTTTCAATAATGACAAGCATGTCAGGAAACTTCGTATACTCCGTTTAACTTTAGAATGCATAAAAATTAGGGAACACATTCAAAGCAGTACCATATTATATTAAAGTACCGTATATAAAGATAATAATAAATAATAATAAAATAAAACAAACTGAAAAAAATGAAATAGAAATCCGAAGATTCGAACCCGTAACTGTCTGTGCTAGAGCGCAAAACGCTACCCAATACACCACCATCTCAGATATGTAATCCCGTGGTTTGGTACATAGACGTATAACACGGCTAAATTAGACTCCTAAAAATAGACAAGACTTAAGTCAAAACAGGTTAAGTTTTTGCTAAGATACTTTTGTGAAACGGCTTAAGTAAGAACTTAAGTCATTCTTACCTTTTTTACTTAAGTTATAACTTAAGTTGTAACTTAAGCACAAATCTAAGATATGTTCATGAAACTGGCCCCTGAAGTTGATCCTATTTAATCACAAAAGGCCTTTACATGGGGCAAATCATGACGAGTTATACATGTACCGCGGTTTCTTCACCCGTGATCGGGAAAGCGGTCCCCGAGCTCTAGTGAGTGAATTTTCGATCGCACATGGAGACTTTTTTTTAAGGCAGAGGCTATTGACAATTACTGTAAATAGCCAAAAATCGTTAAAATGGCTATTTACAGTTAACTTTCAATAGCCAAAAACGTTAAATTGGCTATTTACAGTTGACTGTAGATAGCCAAATATAGTTAAAATGGCTATTTACAGTCGACTGCAGATAAAGCTTTTTACAATTTATAATTAGAGTCATGGGTATGTTCGTTGTTTCATCTGATCTCTAGTCTCTGGATTGTCTAACCCTTTTCGTTATATCTATTGCATGACTGAGATATTGTGGAAAGGCCTGTTTGGCTATAAATTATCTATCAGATCTACTAGATTAGATGATGCAAAGTGTGTAATAATTTATCACAATCATTCGAGAAATAAGCAACAGCCACATAAATGTTTCACCTTTTTAAATTCATTACCTTCTGAAAGAAACAAACTCGTGGCCCGACTGGGGCTCAAAATCAAGACCTCAGGCGTACCCTATCACATGATCATAAATAAAACTATTTGTAAATGTCTTTGGCATCACACCTTTATCTAACAGTTGCTCCTCTAAACATCTTACAAACTATACTGGATCTTAAATATATTTTCTGTAGGAAATTAAAATCTATAAGAGTTCCTTCAAGAGCAGAGAACACATTCGAAAGAAGAAACATGGGCCATAAGATTATAGGCAGATTCGGAAAATTTGTATTCCGTAAAAAATCATTCACTAAAGCCCCGGTCCCACAGAGCTTGCGACCGCGCCGCGACCTATCCGCGACTAAAAAAATTGACAGTCGCAGAGAGGTTGCAGAAGTCGCGGAGAGGTTTTATAATGGTCGCAACAAGGTCGCCGAGCGGTCGCCGAGCAGTCGCCGATCAAAATTAGTCGCAGCCAATCTTTTGAACATGCACAAAAGACTAGCCCCGACTGATTTTGATCGCCGACTGGTTGCAATGGTTTTCTGGAAGTCGCCGATCAGTCGCCGAACAGTCGCCGATCGGTCGCCGATTAGTTTCATCAACTCTTTGGCTCTGAAATGTTGCAACCTTGCTGCGACCTATTGGCGATCTGTCGGCGACTGTTCGGTGACTGTGCGGCCACTGATCGGCGACCGATCGGCGACTTATCGGCGACTGACCACTGGTGAGACGGCGACTGATCGGCGACCGATCGGCGACTGGTCGCCGACAGGTTGCAGCGTGCGCCAATAGATCAAGGTTTGCAGTGCTAGCTTTAAAACGAAAAGTTGTCTTTGCATCCTGGCATTATTTTATTACGAGGGTATAAAGTGTTCGCATCATGATACATAGAGAAAGCCCCCCCCCCCCCCCCCCACACACACACACACCTAAAAAAAAAACAAAAAACATCGGCGCCAAAACAGACAGCAGAAATGACTCCCTACGTTCGGACGCCTGCTTCAGATGAGGTATCTCAACAGTCAAAGGAGGAATCTCAATAAACTGCGGCCTTTTTGAAACCAATGTCTTATCCGGTACTGTGTTCTCCTCCGTCTTAATCGCCTGTACACCATCACAGACAATACAGGTGATGCCGGTTGTTTCGTTGCAAGCAAGGAACTGAATCTGTAGCTGTGTTATTTTGACAACTTTCACTGAAATGATTTCATTCTTGTCACCACAGGGGGTGGTCGGGTGGTGCGGTGGCGCTGTGTGTAACTTCCAGTGCCGGGGCGTCCTATTGATTTGCAACATTGTAGGGTAAGGGCCTTCTGTGCTTGCAGTAGGTGCGGGTGGGGGTTGTTTGGACATTTTTTCTCTCGTCTATCATTTCTCCTCTTTGTCCCTCTCTGGGAGACGGCCCGATATAGACTGAAATACTGTCTCAAAGGGCCGTTAAACCCAAAACAATCAATCAATCAATCTTGTCACCACATTTCCATTGATTTTATTTTTTATCGCAGAATGGTCGCCAATCAGTCTCCGACCAGTCGCCGTTCATTTGAAACCAGTCGCCGAAGAGTCGCCGATTGGTCGCCGACTGGTCGCCGATCATTCTGAACTAGTTGCAATCCTGTCGCAGATCCTACGGCGACCAGTTGCAGTGAGGTCGCCGATCGATCGCCGACTTCACGCGAAAGCTGTCGCCGACTGATCGGCGACCACATTTGAAGAGGAAAAGAAGTTGCAATGGTCGCAAACGTCGCAGGTCAGACGCAGACAAAATCAGTCGCAAAGCGGTCGCATCGCAGGCGCAAGCTCTGTGGGACCGAGGCTTAACTCACAAATTTCTGTGTTCTACACAGACTTTATTTTTCTACTTCAAATGTATCAAATGTCATCAGGCGACACAATTTTCCTCTTTTTTTTAAATGACTTTGTAATTTTTTTATCTAACGTCCGTCTTGAAATAAATATATCCGGACGGGCTTCAATGAAAGGACTTTGAGGAAACGTAACTGTAAATAGCCATATTAACGTTTATTGGCTATTGACAGTCAGTCAACTGTAAATAGCCTTTTAACGTTTATTGGCTATTTAGCCACTCCGTTTTTTTAAACCACGCCCATCAACGTAGACCTTCCACTTAAGGTGACTGGGTACATCTCCATTTTTATACGCCCGTTTGAAAAACGGGACGTATATTGTTATGGCGCTGGCGTCCGTCCGTCCGTCCGTCCGTCCGTCTGTCCGTCCGTCCGTCTGTCCGTCCGTCCGTCCGTCGTAAACTTTTTCGTTTCCGGATAACTCCTCCTACAGTTTACATCCGATTGAGCTGAAACTTGGTATATAGTTAGACTATGAGGTGGACCAGCGCATATTGTTTCGAGGTTACGCTCCAATGATTTTTAGCGGAGTTACAGCCCTTTACTTAGAATTTTTGGGGTGTTCGTTTCCGGATAACTCCTCCTATAGTTTTTATCCAATTAAGCTGAAACTTTGTAAATAGTAAAACCACGATGTGGAGTAGCGCATATTATACGAGAATTTTGCTCTTATGATTTTTAGCGGAGTTATGGCCCTTAGAAAAAACTCGTCTATGGCAGTTTGTATGGCAATTCTTTAGCATTCCATAACTTGGTTACTCTTTGGAATATCAGGATGAAACTTTATTACAATGTATATGAGGTTAAGACAACATGTCACATACAAGAATGGTTACTCCCCTTTACTTAGTTTTTGAATTACCTCCCTTTGATTATTTTGTCAGACTATATTTGTATACCTCATATCTTACTAACCCTTTGGACTATTGTGATGAAACTTGATAGTGTTGTATATTAGGTTGACACAATATGTCATATATAAGAACGATTGCCTCCCCTTACTTATTTTGGAATAATCTCACTTTGAATATTTTCTAAGGCTATTCTTATGCAAACGATAAGTAGGCAACCATATGGAATATCTTGATGAAAATTTATAGCAATGTGTATTAGGTTGAGGTTGTGTGTCTTATATAAGAATAATTGCTCCCCCTTCCTTATTTATGGAGTTACATCCCTTTGATTAATTTCTACTGCTATTCTTGGGCAAGTCATTACTAGGTAACCGTATGGAATATCTTGACGAAACTTTATAGCAATGTGTATTAGGTTGAGACAGTATGTCTAATAAAAGAATAATTGCTTCCCCTTCCTTATTTCATTAGTTACATCCCTTCGAATACTTTTTAAGGCTTTTCTTTTGAGAACCTTAATGTTTGGAAATTTGATAAACTTGATAGCAATGTAGACAAGGATGAAACAGTGCAAAAAAAACCCATTCAGAAACGGGCGTATATTGCCCCGCTTGCGGAGCTCTTGTTACAAAGGGAAACAACTGTCGTGGCTCCCTGTTTGCTTCCCTGGAGGAGAAAACCGCCCCACATGGGGGTCTACTCTTAAAGGAATGAATTTGCTCCAAAAGGAGCATTTTTTTCCTTTTAGAGTGAAACACCATTAAAAGAGGGACACAAAAGAAAATGGTAAAAAAGTGCTTCCCCTAAGAGAGTACCAATTCACTTTAAAGGAGTTTGAGTGTTGATACGAGCGAAAAAAAAAAGCTGAAAGAAATCTGGTCACAGTTGAAACAGAGTTTGTTGTTAAAAATATTGAACTCAGAGTTGGTTAATTGCGATACAAATAGAGAATCTTACACGAGTGGTCATTTTATATGAAATTTATGAAACGAGCCTTCGGCGAGTTACGTAAATTTCATATAAAATAACCACGAGTGTAAGATTCTGTTTATCATATGACTCTTTAAAATGAGATTTTAACGCCTTCAAACTGAACATTATTTCAATAAGAAAACGCTTTGATGACACGGACGTTGTCAATGACGTTACGTGTACGCGCCAAAGTGTTATCACACGTATGTTTTACGATTTTTATGACACGACGTTATCCACTGAATAACAGCGACGTCGTATGATAAGACAGTTTATATATCAAAGAATCATTTTTCCAGTTACCCTTGAGCTTCTCTAACACCCCGCCAACTAGCAAATAATAATGAAACTACGCGACCGCAACTTTCTACGCCACTTGGAGTGACGTGTGAATAATTGCTATTTGTTATACATATTTGGTCAGCCTAGAAAATAAGGGTACTAATCAAAGAGTGAAAATGACCGCACTGTTTTCTGCCTGTTTCGGAAAAAAATCAACAAAATTCTGAATAATTCAATTTTTCAGAATGAACACGGAAAATGATCATTCAGTGATGAAAACAAAAAGAGAAATATTTGGACAAATCTTTGATTAACGTAGTGCAAAAGTCATGATTTACAATATTAGCTATACATATTGAGAATAATCAACTTAAATTTGACAGTCGGACCGCGGTATTTCTTATGCAAACTTTTCAAAAAAAAAAAAAAAAAAAAGATATATCATGTTGTTCGAATGTTGTTTAAATCGCGGTTTACGAAATGAACACGGATGGAAATGTAAAGAAAAGTGAAATTAAGAAAAATAGAGGACTGTCTCTATATTTAGTGTATTGATTAATATTTACATTTTTACATTTTCAGTGCAAAGCTCCCTGTAAACCCATTTAAGTGATGCGGGAGCCATGCTGATACAAGTTAATAGCTACATTGTGTCACGTCACTTTGGGTGACAGCTCACCTCACTAACTAGCACGTGGAATCTACAACATGTCATGTACTTAAAATGCCTAGCAAACATTGAGTGACAGCTCGCTACGCCTACTTGCACGTGAAATCTACAGCAGGAGGTGGATTTTACTGGTAGGCGGTGGCAATACGAATCTAAAACGATTCTTAAATGTGAACCTCTTACTTTTGTGTTTATCTATTTATTGACGAAAAGCTTCCGTTTGATAGTATAAATATAAGGAATGAACGTTTCTTTAACATTTACTGAAGTATAAACAACAGTCAAAGGACATAATTGTTCACCGCCCAAGAAGAAAATTGGTAGACTTGGTTTACATACTGTGTTTGTTTTGCTCTATGCTGCTCACACACATATAAGTTATGAGGGTCTCAATTGGGTTTACTGATTAGCGAATTTTGGCCCCAAAAATTACTGATTAGCGAAATTTGAGAGGAAATTTTACCGGTTAGCGGCGTCGCCTATACTAAGCGATTAACGGAATCGGCCGAAAAATATACCGATTAGCGGAATTAAACTGAGATAAAGTTTCCTTTTAAAAGGAAAGGCTTGTCAAGTTAGGGCTTTGTTTCTGAAATACGTGTAGTTCAATGTTTGTGGTATTTTGTGGTTTATGGTTTGTAGTCTTGAGATGGTATCTAATTGGAGACACTTTCTTCGTTTAAAAACGTCCACAACTGTAGTAAACAATGAGGTTACGCTACATTCGGCTGTTCTGACAATCATATGATAACCTTCAGTAAAAAGGTCATTTTTTGTATTACTGCTAATGAAAATATTTCATAAAAGCATTTAATAATAAGGATTTTCGTAAACTGTTATGTATTGTTATATAAGAAATTTTAGGACCTTAGAAGATTTACTGGGAGTTACTTCGTTTGTTTGTTTATTTATTTATTTATTTTGTGAAACTAAGCAGAACTTTGTATGTACTTTGGAGCAAACGGACTACGCATAACTGGTGAAGCGTAAAATGAAAATAGTTCAAAGGGTATTCAAGTTACAGAGTGGACAAGAAAATGTTATGAACATACTAATATGAGCCGCGACACGACAAAACCAACAGTGTGGTTGTGCGCCCAGCGCAGACTCAGATCAGCCTGGGCATGCGCCCAGTCTGATCAGAGCCTTCGCTGATCGCATGGAGGTAGTTAGACCCTAAGCTACCCTTTGAGCACATAAAGAAGAGACTGAGTAAACTGGGCGGATGCCCAGTCTGATCTGAGTCTACCTTGGGCGCACAACCACATTGTTGGTTTTCTCGTGTCGCGGCTCATATACGGACAGAGACAGAAGGACGGGAATTTGATTGCTATGTTCCCTGAACTGTTCGGTTAGGACAAAGCTATGTTTATTATAAGATCGTCATGTCTTGATGTTGAAAAAATACATCTTACAATGGGAAAGTACTTTTACAAGTCTCTTACATGTAAGATGCTATATGGTTCTTGATTTCTGATATGAGAAGGAAAGAGTGGAAGTAGTTCATCCTACCAGCCACATTTGTGACAGATTGGTAGGAACAAAACTCTTACTGTTCGCAACAATGGCTATTTGTACAAGGGGGATTAAACTTTTGTGACTGTTTTCCTCCTTGTTTCTGTTGGAGCACATTTAAAAGCTAACTACCACTGAGACTCTCAGAGGAGGTTATAATGAAAATGATAGTTCCTTCCCAAACAGTTGCCATAGATAGTCTGCAAATATTCAGCTTATTCTGTTGGGTATTTTGTCATCACTGAGTTCAGTTATAAGTACTGGTAAAGCCTGTGGTATGTTGTTGTTGTTGTTGTGTCATTGTTTTACATCCATGGTAAACAGCTGCATGTATGGTCATGTCAGGACGGTCGGTTAATTCAACTACAATATTCCTGGGCAGGCTTAGCCATCCTAAGCGGTCAACTAGTACTAAGTGCACTTACTTTCGCCAGTAACTGACAACTGCCCTTCTTGACTCAGCGGAAGTGGAAACGAGAGTAAGTGGCCGGACCGTATATCGAACCCGGGACCTCTGTTTTTTAGTCTGACGCGCCACCGACTGCACTATTCGACCCAGCAAGCCTGTGATAATTGGTAACGATTACAAGTCAATGAAGGAATTAGTGTATTTTTGTTGCTTCCAAAGGATGTTTATTTTCAGAATCTTGCGTGCTGTCCTTGGTCATCACAAATTTTGTCATTAGGGATTTAATGCAAAAGAAAAAAAGAAGTCTTCTATATGTTAGTAGTTGTTGTTTTGTTGTTATTTTATTGTTTTACATCCACGATAAAAAGCTATGGTAATGTCGGGACGGTCTATTACCCTAACCACACTATTCCTGGGCTGGCTTAGACCTTCTAAGCGATAACCGGTACTATGTGCACATTGTCATACTTTCACCAGTAACTGACAACTGCCCTTCTTGATACAGGACAAGGAGAAACGAAAGTATGTGGCCGGACAGAGTAACGAACCCGGGACTTCTGGCTCTTGAGTCAAAACGCACTACCAACTGCGCTACGCGGCCCGGTTCCTCTAAATTTTAGTATATTTTATTCAGAAAGGAAGGTAACTACTAAAACTGCGTAGGCCTAGAAAAGGACGATTTGATGGCAGTTTTGAGAAACTGATATTTTCCCACACATGTTGTGTTTCCTGAACTGATTTTTTTCAATAAGTCACTTTCATGAAACTGAATTACAATGCACGTTTATGAAAAAATAAGAAATTGATTTTCAATGTACGTTTATGAAAAAATAAGAAATAGTATCTAGTAAATACGATCAAACACCTTGTCTGTAAAACCAGTAAATGCTTTGAAATAACTTAAAATAAAGTAAGACTGTTGGAACAGACCCTGATTAGACTGTTCCAACCAGTAGTCTAGCTTGGACCTACACTCTACACTGTTTGTACAGGCATAATAACTATTGTGGAAATATTTTACGGTGTTTTACGGTGCCAGGTTTTACAGCGTCTGAAGTCCAGGTTTAACACAGTCCGAAGTGATAATAAAGTTCTGTTCTGTTCTGTTCAGTCCAGAGTCCAAAGTCCAGAGTCCAAGTCCAGTCCATATTTTACATAATGCCCGCGAATTGCGCATATCGTTATTTGACCTTATGTCACAGTGGACAACGAAGACACATTCAAATACACTGGATAAATAAATAAAAAATAATAATAACTCATGTTTTTAGTAAGGCAAAAGATGCTACACATGTTCGATTATTTGGCGTGCCAGATTGTGGCGTGTCGTTACTGGCTTGCCCGCTTCGGCGGGCGAGCCTATGTATTCAGATGGAATAGGACTTCCTGCCATGCGCACTCAAGCGGAAGACGCTTTTTTGTTCCCAGCTTCGAGAATGGTCTATAAGTGCAAGTGGAGAACCAGTATATGGAGAGCGTCTACGGGGCGCAACTTCGTTTGACTGTTTCTTTCGCTGGTAGCAATTTTGTACCTAAGCACCGTTAAATAACGACACGCCACAATCAGGCACACCAAATAATCGAACATGTCTAGCATTTCTTGCCTTGCTTAAAACCAAGTTATTTTTATTTTTATATTAATCCGGTGTATTTGGATATTTCTTGATAATTGTCCACTGTCAAATAACGACATGCGCAATTAGCGGGCATTATGTAAAAACGTGGACTGGACTTGGACTCTGGACTTCGGACTGTGTAAAACCTGGACTCTGGACTTTGGACTAGGTAAAACCTGGATTTTGGACTCTGGACTTTGTTAAACCCGGACTAAAATATTTCAACAATAGTTGCTATGCCTGCATAAACAGTGTAGAGTGCAGATCCTAATTAGACTGCTGGTTGGAATACTTGTGCCAACAGTTTTATTTAAAAGCATTTACTGGTTTTACAGACAAGGTGTTTGATGGTATATACTAGGTACTGTTTCTTATTTTTCATAAACATACATTGAAATTCAGTTTCATGAAAGTTCCGCATTGAAAAAATTCAATTCAGGAAACAACATGTGTTATATGTAAAAATTATCAGTGTCTTACAATTGCCATCAAATCATCCTTTTCTAGGCTTATGCAATTTTAACAGATACCCTCCTTTTTAATAAAACTATTAAAATATAGAAGAATTCTTTATTTTTTTGCATTAAATCCCTATATAATGACCAAATATATGATGACCAAGGACAACACGCAAGTAATTCTGAAAACAAACATCCTTTGGAAGCAATAAAAATACACTAATTCCTTCATTGACTTGTAGTCATTACCACTTACCAGTTATACTCTATACCACAGACTTGCCGGGTCGCATAGTGCAGTCGTTAGATACTATTTATTTCTGCCTTAAAAACCAGACGTCCCGGGTTCGATACACGGTCCGGCCACTTACTTTCATGTCCCCTTCCGTTGATTCAAGGAGGGCAGTTGTCAGTTATTGGCGAAAGTAAGTGCACTTAGTACTGGTTAACCGCTTAGGATGGCTAAGCCTGCCTTGAAATAGTGTGGTTAGGTTAACAGACCGTCCTGACATGACCATACATGTAGCTGTTTACTGTGGATATAAAACAATAACACGACAATAACAACATACCACAGGCTTTACCAGTACTTATAACTGAACTCAATGATGACAAAATACGAAAAATAATAAGCTGTCTATTTGCAGACGATCTAGCAGCGGTGGTAGTGTAGTGGATAACGCGCTGGACTACCAATCCAGGGATTGCAAGATCGATTCCCCCTTCTCCGGTCTTTCGGATGAGACTTAAAAACGAGGTCCCATTCTGTAGGACCTAGTTGTTGGTGAGATGTTAAACCCGAGTTCACTCACTCACTCACTACAGACAACCTATGGCAATTGTTTGGGAAGGAACTATCATTTTTATAATAACCTCCTCTCAGTGGTGGCCAGCTTTTAAATCTGCTCCAACAGAAACAAGAGGGGGAAACAGTCACAAAATTTGTTTCCCCTTGTGATAAAAACTGTTGTTGCGAACAGTAAGATTTTTACCCTACCAATCTGTCACACATGAGGCTAGCAGGACGAACTACTTTATTATTTCCTCCAGGAGTCAATAACCATACATCATCTCACATGTAAAGTACTTGTAAAAACACTGTCTCAATGTAAGATGTATTTTTCTCAACATCAAGACATGACGATCTGAAAATAAACATAACTTTGTCCCTGACCGAAAGGTTTAGGGAACATAGCAATCAAATTCCCGTCTACTTGTCTCTGTCCGTACGTTTATATTTCCATTAGCATTTTCTTGTCCACTCTGTAACTTGAATACCCTTTGGACTATTTTCATTACACTTCACCAGTTATGTGTAATCCGTTTGCTCCAAAGTGCAAAAACAGTTCTGCTTAGTTCCACAAAAAATAAATAAATAAATAAATAAATAAATAAAACACACGAAACTGCCAGTAAATCTTCTAATGTCCTAAAATTTCTTGTAATAATACATAACAGAATACGAAAAATCCTTATTTTTAAATGCTTTTTTGAAATATTTATCATTAGCAGTAATGCAAAAATTGACCTTTTCACTGAAGGTTATCATTTGATTATCAGAATGGCCATAATGTGACGTAACATCATTGTTTACTACAGTTGTGGACGTTTTTAAATGAAAAAAGTGTCTCCAAGTAAGAGGCATCTCCCAAGACCACAAACCATAAACCACAAAATATCATAAACATTGAACTACATGTATTTCGGAAACAAAATGCTAACTTGGCAAGCCTTTCCTTTTAAAAGGAAACTTTATTTTACGGTGCTTAGGTAAAAGAAGCAGTCAAACGAAGTTGCGCCCCGTAGACGCTCACCATATATTGGTTCTCCATTTGTAATTATGAATCATTCTCAAAGCTGGGAACAAATCAGTGTCTTGCGCTTGAGTGCGCGTGACAGGAAATCATAACCTGTCTGAATACATAGGCTTGCGAAACCGCAAGCCAAAAATGAGCCGCGACACGAGAAAGCAACAAAGTGGTAGTAGTGCGCCCATCGCAGACTCAGATCAGCCGGGGCATCCGCCTAGTATAATCACAGTCTTTTCTAACGGTAGCTAAGGGTCTAGGCTACCTTCATGTGGACAGCAAAGACTCTGATCAGACTGGGTGGATGTCGGGGCTTATCTGAGGCTGCGCTGTGCGCACAACCACTTTGTTGGTTTTCTCGCGTCGTGGTTCAAAATAATGATATTGGAAGTCTGCCCACAGTCATAACTAATTTATTCTAGGTCCACGTTTCATTAACATCGATCTTCAGACGAAAGAAGCAATTCAATAGGGAAAAGAAATAATGCCAGAATTTGTGCATCTTGCCAAAATTGATAAATTCTGCATTTCTATAATACAAAACTAAAATTGACAAGAAAAATGTCAGAACTGCCTTTTTAATTTACTTGTTATTTTTTTATTTGTTTTAACTATTGCAGAACTTAAATGTACAGAAAATTAGATGTGCCTGCGTGTAGGTTTTACTGCCCAAATATAGGTATGTGCTACATAGGATTTTTTGCAATCCTTTATTATTCTTACGGGCCACCAGGGTTCATCTCCCATAAAGTGCAGGTTACTATGATGCTTATGTTGGTTCCATCTGTTTGTGCGACTCCACTTTGGTTGAAGGTATATCATTTTAGAGTCCAGATGCGCTGAAACAGGCGCACATGCTGCGATCTTGTACCCATGCCCCTGTGCTTGCACCACATCCATATGCATGTTGTAGCAGACAGGCCGCAGTATACAGTATCCAAGACGCAGTAGACAGACAGTAGACACTTCACCGGACAGTAAATATTATACAGAAAACCGCGAACAACATGCACTACTTTTCAGCATGCTCCAAAGCGAAGGGCGAGTGGACAGTGCGCAGCAGACGGTAAACGGTCTTTAACGTTGAGGGAAAAGTATTTTCCTTCGCACAGCTTTGAGATACATATACAGTGATCGGGAAATTGGGGGAAGAAAACTATCAAAGAAGAAGAAATAAAAATAGAAAATAAAGAAAAGCAGACTAAAGTCTGCAGCACCCGGTATTCCCAGGCGGTCACCGATCCAAGTACTAACCGGGCCCGACGTTGCTTAATTTGCGTGATCGGACGAGAACCGATGTTTTCAATGTATTATGGCCGTAGACAACAAATTACCGATTTTCAACATTTACAAAGTGTACATTTGAGAGTTCGCTATCAGTAATAGCCTATCCTGCAGTTCTTACTACTGGGACACACATTGCAGGCCTAGTAGAGCAGTCGTATCAGGATCTGCGCTGTTTGCATTTCAGTCTCATCATGCCAGCAGACAAAAAAAGTTGAATCATCATCGAATCAACGTTGATTCAATGTGAGTCGATGTTTTGTGATCATCGATTAAACTATGGCAAAACATCTTCGATCAGCCTCTTTATTTCGGAGTACTAATTCGCGCCTCATATGATCAGCTTTGTCTTTATTGTAAAAAGTAACCGTCAATATCAACGTTAATTCAACGGCATAGTGACGTTTAACCAACGTTAATGACACGACGTTGTGTCAGCGTTGTGTGTCAGCTGAGCATGAGGAATAAATCTGTTTTCATTGAATGTGGCTGGAATATTTAGTGATGCACCACGCGAAGAAAGTCTTCAGATGAGCATTTGCGAACTGCGCATATGCACACTATGCTCAGTAAGTGCATGGAAAGTCAAATACGCAACATCTTACTAATTGCAGTACGTAATACACTTTTTCTGACTAGTCTGAGCAGTGCAGGCTCTCTCGTAAACGACGCACTGCACTAACTCTGACAGACAACGCAGCTGCATGGACTTATCCTGGTACCCACTGTTTGCATATAGCGTCAAACATATTTTATCCGGACAGGGCTCATAACATTCAAAACAAGAGTGGAGCATAAAATGCACGTGAAAATAAGAGCGACCCTTGATTATATGATTGTCAATGATGTAACCCAAGAGCCTCACCCTCGGAAAATTGCCACATGAGACGAGAAGAATCAGCCCAGTCTGTGGTAACATGTATGCGTTCACAACATGTATAGGCAATCTTGAGCATCATACACTGTGGCGCCGTAAAGAGTGCGAAAAGAAAAGACACTAATGGGACTGCATTCGCTTTTCCCAATATTGGGTGAAATACATTTTTCCTTGCGCATACCTCGTGTCGTGATAAAACCAGTCTTATTTAATAAGCAAAACGCGCGTGTCTTGCCTAGACGCATGCGCAATCAGAGCAGGGTAGACTACACATGAGCGTAGACATATCTTGGTACCTCCTGGTTGCGAATACATACATATTTCGTTGCAAATATTATGGGCTGAAGCACATTTTTTCCTTGCGCAGGCCATTTGAGTCGTGTCGTGATAAAGTCAGCCTTGTGGTGTATGCAAAACACCTGTGTCCAGACTAGTCTGTGCACAAGCACAATCAGAACAGGTTAAGCACAATAAGTATGCCTTCTAGAAATCAAACGGTGGACTGCACTAACTCTGACAGACTACGCAGTTGCATCGTCTTATCTTGGTACCCACTTTTTGCGTATAGTGTCAAACATATTTTGCCCCGAAAAAGCTCATAACGTTTAAAGAGATGAGCATAAAATGCACGTGCAAATATAACCGACCCTTGATTATCAATGTAATTCAAGAGCTGCAAGATTAACAAAAAATATAAATAAAAATAACAGCAGGGATCCTAAATTTTGGGATAGATGTATCTGAGAAATCACTTTAGAATCAGATCAAGATGTGCAATGCGTCATATCCTATCAGTATTTTTGACTAACTGTCAGCTACTTAGCATTTGTTTAAATTTTAGAAATTATCTGGTAATTTAAAGGTGTTCCAATAGAGAGAGTAAATTAAAACGATGGAAATTGTTTGAACAGCATTGCAAGACACCCAGCAGGCTCATGACGTCGTAATGATGTCAAAATGGGGTCGATGCGACGCCACCATGCCGCATCGACGTCAATACGACGTCATTTCGACGTCATGTGCCTGCTGGGCAGTAAAGTATTTCCCAGCGGGCACATGACGTCAGAATGACGTCGATTAAATGTAATGTTTGCGTCGACGTCAATGCGACGTCATTATAACGTTGTGTGCCTGCTGGGTAGTATGATCTGATCCGTCTCCTTGAGCTTCCAATTAGGTATCCGTTTATCTGAATCAGAAAAAAATGAGCCGCGACAAAAGAAAGCAACAAAGTGGTAGTAGTGCGCCCATCGCAGACTCAGATCAACCTGGGCATCCGCCTAGTATGATCACAGTCTTTTCTAAGCGCTATAACGGTAGCTAAGGGTCTAGGCTACCTTCATGTGGACAGCAAAGGTTCTGATCAGACTGGGTGGATGCCCGAGCTTATCTGAGTCTGCGCTGGGCGCACAACCACTTTGTTGGTTTTTTCGCGTCGTGGTTCAAAATAATGATATTGGAAGTCTGCCCACAGTCATAACTAATTTATTCTAGGTCCACGTTTCATTAATATCGATCTTCAGACGAAAGAAGCAATTCTATAGGGAAAAGAAACAATGCCAGAATTTGTGCATATTGCCAAAATTGATAAATTCTGCATTTCTATCATACAAAACTAAAAATTGACAAGAAAAATGTCAGAACTGCCTTTTTAATTTACTTGTTATTTTTTTATTTGTTCTAACTATTGCAGAACTTAAATATACAGAAAATTAGATGTGCCTGCGTGTGGGTTTTACTGCCCAAATATAGGTATGTGTTACATAGGATTTTTTGCAATCCTTTATTATTCTTACGGGCCACCAGGGTTCATCTCCTATAAAGTGCAGGTTACTATGATGCTTATGTTGGTTTCATCTGTTTGTGCGACTCCACTTTGGTTGAAGGTACATCATTTTAGAGTCCAGATGCGCTGAAACAGGTGCACATGCTGCGACCTTGTACCCATGCCCCTGTGCTTGCACCTCATCCATATGCATGTTGTAGCAGACAGGCCGCAGTAAATCGTATCCAGATTGCAGTAGACAGACTGTAGACACTTCACTGGACAGTAGATAGTATACAGAAAACCGCGAACAACATGCACTACTTTTCAGCATGCTCCAAAGCGAAGGGCGAATGGACAGTGCACAGCTGACGGTAAACGGTCTTTAACGTTGAGGGAAAAGTATTAAACTCCGTTCATTAATTCTGAAACTGGGTTTTTCGCTGCTCATACTTTTATAATCTAATCAATCCAGGTAAGACTGTGCATAGTGATAAAACTCGACTTCCGCCGATTTCTCATCAATGTGTCCTATGACTCTGTTCTTCGTAGGATGCTGAGCTAACCTGCACAAAACTGCAAAAGACAGATTTTCAACCCGAGACTAAGTCCATCGGACAGGTTGGAAACGCCTTTTAATACCATATAAAGTGGTCGCTATAAATAGTTTCGTGTACGGGTGGGGTTAGTATTCTAATACATGCTCTGCGCGTGCGAAATCAGTCAGGGTGACAACAAGCTTGTCATCCAGATAATTTGTTCTCAATTTGAAATTGATTTCACCGCATAAATTCGCACTGGACAAGGTTTTCGGCGTTTCATCATAGTATCTCCACCGGCAAACAACGTCTTAACGACGTCATATCAGCGTCGGTGCGACGTAACGATGTTCAATGGCTTTATTTTAACGCAAATATTACAGCTTTCCGCAGTATGTAATAAAGTTCTTAAATTCCAAAACATTTATTACCAATGTTGCGTTAAAACTGCAAAGTGAAATACAAGGACAAAAGGACCAAACCATGCACCTCTCAAGCTTATTACAGCTCCCCTTAATCAGTCTATTCCTCCTTCTTACCCCCCCCCTTTTAAAGAATAATAAAATAATCTTGCCCACACAACTTTAAACCCCTCCCCTCAATTAGGCTACTATCCAGACTCCCACCCCTCGGCATGACCTCTTCCCAAACCTCCTTATTCAATCTACCCCCTCCAATAAATCACAGGAATAAGAAAAAACGTTCGGCTAATTTTTAAAGGCCCCATTGCTCTTTCAATGGTAAAAAAATGTATGAAAAAAAGTTTGTGGAGAGGTATCGCTGCAAGCTTATCACTACAGGTTCGTCGTTTAAAATGACCGCTATTTTCCAGGTTTAATTATGTAAAGCTTCCTCGAGTTTCATATAAAAAAATGTTTTAAAATGTTTTGAGTTTCATATAAAAATGATTTAAAAATTATTTGGGTCAATTTAGTCGGCAACTAAAATTAACTACTTTCGATTTTATAAACTTGAATTTATTGGTCAAAATATAATGTACAAGTGTGGTGTCCCGTTCACTATCCCGCCCGCTTCTGCTTATCTTGAATCGCTCGACGAGAGCCAGTAAAGGAAATCGTCTTTAGTGGAAAAATACCAAGTAACTACGTGAGCTACATTTTTCAGTTTTAGGATTTTAGGATTAAAAATCAGATCCAGTTTCTTTACCTTATTTTGAATACTTGTATTTGTTTGTGTCATATTTTCTCGAAAAACTATCAAAAGTAGTATAGATCTACATATAAACAAGGGGACAGTTGTATCATCCGACTCAGAAGCGAACTTCAGTCCTATAAAACATCCCTGCAAATATTTTTTTTTCCTTCTATATATATATATATATATGTTCATGTCGCAGGGTAGAGGTCGGAGTGGTAGAATAATCGAGGGAATAGTTTGTTGAAAAGAAGTGGGGGCGGGGCGGGGGAGCTGTAAGGTGTGTCTAGAGACTAGGTTGGCGGACTAGGTACCACAGTTATTACCCAAATGACCAGCGAGATACCCACGTGGAATGTATCTGAATATGTATGACTTTTGGCTGTCAATTACATCAAATTGTCTTAGTTTGCGGACAGGTTTTTGAAATTTGCTGTTTCGTGCACGTAACTGCAGCATCAGGCGCCAGGCTAAGATACATGAGACCTTAATGAGAAATCGGCGGAAGTCGAGCTTTATCACTATGCATAGTCTTACCTGGATTGATTAGATTATAAAAGTATGAGCAGCGAAAACCCCAGTTTCAGAATTAATGAACGGCGTTTAACTTCGCACAGCTTTGAGATACATATACAGTGATCGTGAAATTGGGGGAAGAAAACTATCGAATAAAAAAAGAAAGAAAAATAGAAAATAAAAAAACAGACATCTGCAGCACCCGGTATTCCGAGGCGGTCACCCATCCAAGTACTAACCGGGCCCGACGTTGCTTAATTTCCGTGATCGGACGAGAACCGATGTTTTCAATGTATTATGGCCGTAGACAACAAAGTACCGATTTTCAACATTTACAAAGTGTACTTTTGAGAGTTTGCGATCAGTAATAGCCTATCCTGCAGTTCTTACTACTGGGACACACATTGCAGGCCTAGTAGAGCAGTCGTATCAGGATCTGCGCTGTTTGCATTTCAGTCTCATCATGCGAGCAGACAAAAAAGTTGAATCATCATCGAATCAACGTTGATTCAATGCGATTCGATGTTTTGTGATCATCGATTAAACTATGGCAAAACATCTTCGATCAACCTCTTTATTTCGGAGTACTAATTCGCGCCTCATATGATCAGCTTTGTCTTTATTGTAAAAAGTAACCGTCAATATCAACGTTAATTCAACGGCATAGTGACGTTTAACCAACGTTAATGACACGACGTTGTGTCAGCGTTGTGTGTCAGCTGAGCATGAGGAATAAATCTGTTATCATTAAATGTGGCTGGAATATTTAGTGTTTCCCCCCGCGAAGAAAGTCTTCAGATGAGCATTTGCGAACTGCGCATATGCACACTCTGCTCAGTAAGTGCATGGAAAGTCAAACACGCAACATCTTACTAATTGCAGTACGTAATACACTTTTTTTTACTAGTCTAAGCAGTGCAGGCTCTCTCGTAAACGATGCACTGCACTTACTCTGACAGACAACGCAGCTGCATGGACTTATCCTGGTACCTACTGTTTGCGTATTTAACCCGGACAGGGCTCATAACATTCAAAACAAGAGATGAGCGTAAAATGCACGTGAAAATAAGATCGACCCTCGATTATATGATTGTCAATGATGTAACCCAAGAGCCTCACCCTCGGAAAATTGCCACATGCGACGAGAAGAATCAGCCCAGTCTGTGGTAACATGTATGCGTTCACAACATGTATAAGCAATCTTGAGCATCATACACTGTGGCGCCGTAAAGAGTGCGAAAAGAAAAGACACTAATGGGACTGCATTCGCTGTTCCCAATATGGGGTGAAATACATTTTTCCTTGCGCATACCTCGTGTCGTGATAAAACCAGTCTTATTTCATAAGCAAAACGCGCGTGTCTTGACTAGACGCATGCGCAATCAGAGCAGGATAGACTACACATGAGCATAGACATATCTTGGTACCTCCTGGTTGCGTATACATACATATTTCGTTGCAAATATTATGGGCTGAAGCACAGTTTTCCTTGCTCAGGCCATTTGAGTCGTGTCGTGATAAAGTCAGCCTTGTGGTGTATGCAAAACACCTATGTCCAGACTAGTCTGTGCACTAGCACAATCAGAACAGGTTAGGAGCAATAAGTATGCCTTCTGGAAATCAAACGGTGAACTGCACTATCTCTGACAGATTACGCAGTTGCATAGACTTATCTTGGTACGCACTGTTTGCGTATAGTGTCAAACATATTTTGCCGCGACAAGGCTCATAACGTTTAAAGAGATGAGCATAAAATGCACGTGCAAATATAACCGACCCTTGATTATCAATGACGTAATCCAAGAGCTGCAAGATTAACAAAAAAAAATAAATAAAAATAACCGCAGGGATCCTAAATTTTGGGATAGATGTATCTGAGAAATCACTTTAGAATTAGATCAAGATGTGCAATGCGTCATACCCTATCAGTATTTTTGACTAACTGTCGGCTACTTAGCATTTGTTTAAATTTTACAAATTATCTGATAATTTAAAGGTGTCCCAATAGAGAGAGTAAATTAAAACGATGGAAATTGTTTGAACATAATTGCAAGACACTCAGCAGGCTCATGACGTCGTAATGATGTCAAAATGGGGTCGATGCGACGCCACCATGCCGAATGTCATTTCGACGTCATGTGCCTGCTGGGCAGTAAAGTATTTCCCAGCGGGCACATGACGTCAGAATGACGTCGATGAAATGTAATGTTCGCGTCGACGTCAATGCGACGTCATTATAACGTTGTGTGCCTGCTGGGTAGTATGTATCAGTGTGAAGATCTGATCCGTCTCCTTGAGCTTCCAATTAGGTATCCGTTTATCTGAATCAGAAAAAAAAAGAGCCGCAACACGAGAAAGCAACAAAGTGGTAGTGCGCCCATCGCAGACTCAGATCAGCCGGGGCATCCGCCTAGTATGATCACAGTCTTTTCTAAGCGCTTTAACGGTAGCTAAGGGCCTAAGCTACCTTCATGTGGACAGCAAAGAGTCTGATCAGACTGGGTGGACGTCGAGGCTTATCTGAGGCTGCGCTGTGCGCACAACCACTTTGTTGGTTTTCTCGCGTCGTGGTTCAAAATAATGATATTGGAAGTCTGCCCACAGTCATAACTAATTTATTCTAGGTCCACGTTTCATTAACATCGATCTTCAGACGAAAGAAGCAATTCAATAGGGAAATGAAATAATGCCAGAATTTGTGCATATTGCCAAAATTGATAAATTCTGCATTTCTATCATACAAAACTAAAATTGACAAGAAAAATGTCAGAACTGCCTTTTTATTTTACTTGTTATTTTTTTATTTGTTTTAACTATTGCAGAACTTAAATGTACAGAAATTTAGATGTGCCTGCATTTGGTTTTTACTGCCCAAATATAGGTATGTGCTACATAGGAATTTTTGCAATCCTTTATTATTCTAAAGGGCCACCAGGGTTCATCTCCCACTCATTTTAGAGTCCAGATGCGCTGAAACAGGCGCACATGCTGCGATCTTGTACCCATGCCCCTGTGCTTGCACCACATCCATATGCATGTTGTAGCAGACAGGCCGCAGTAAACAGTATCCAGGACGCAGTAGACAGCCAGTAGACACTTCACTGGACAGTAGATAGTATACAGAAAACCGCGAACAACATGCACTACTTTTCAGCATGCTCCAAAGCGAAGGGCGAGTGGAAAGTGCACAACAGTCGGTAAACGGTCTTTAACGTTGAGGGAAAAGTATTTTCCTTCGCACAGCTTTGAGATACATATACAGTGATCGTGAAATTGGGGGGGAGAAAACTCTCCAAAAAAAAATAAAATAGAAAATAAAGAAAAGCAGACTAAAGTCTGCAGCACCCGGTATTCCCAGGCGGTCACCCATCCAAGTACTAACCGGGCCCGACGTTGCTTAATTTCCGTGATCGGACGAGAACCGATGTTTTCAATGTATTATGGCCGTAGACAACAAAGTACCGATTTTCAACATTTACAAAATGTCCTTTTGAGAGTTTGCGATCAGTAATAGCTTATCCTGCAGTTCTTACTACTGGGACACACATTGCAGGCCTAGTAGAGCAGTCGTATCAGGATCTGCGCTGTTTGCATTTCAGTCTCATCATGCCAGCAGACAAAAAAAGTTGAATCATCATCGAATTAAAGTTGATTCAATGTGAGTCGATGTTTTGTGATCATCGATTAAACTATTGCAAAACATCTTCGGTAAGCCTCTTTATTTCGGAGTATTAATTCGCGCCTCATATGATCGGCTTTATCTAAAGTAAAAAGTAACCGTCAATATCAACGTTAATTCAACGGCATAGTGACGTTTAACCAACGTTAATGACACGACGTTGTGTCAGCGTTGTGTGTCAGCTGAGCATGAGGAATAAATCTGTTATCATTGAATGTGGCTGGAATATTTAGTGTTGCGCCACGCGAAGAAAGTCTTCCGATGAGCATTTGCGAACTGCGCATATGCACACTCTGCTCAGTAAGTGCATGGAAAGTCAAACACGCAACATCTTACTAATTCCAGTACGTAATACACTTTTTCTGACTAGTCTGAGCAGTGCAGGCTCTCTCGTAAACGATGCACTGCACTAACTCTGACAGACAACGCAGCTGCATGGACTTATCCTGGTACCCACTGTTTGCGTATAGCGTCAAACATATTTTACCCGGACAGGGCTCATAACATCCAAAACAAGAGATGAGCATAAAATGCACGTGAAAATAAGAGCGACCCTTGATTATATGATTGTCAATGATGTAACCCAAGAGCCGCACCCTCGGAAAATTGCCACATGAGACGAGAAGAATCAGCCCAGTCTGTGGTAACATGTATGCGTTCACAACATGTATAGGCAATCTTGAGCATCATACACTGTGGCGCCGTAAAGAGTGCGAAAAGAAAAGACACTAATGGGACTGCATTCGCTTTTCCCAATATGGGGTGAAATACATTTTTCCTTGCGCATACCTGGTGTCGTGATAAAACCAGTCTTAGTTCATAAGCAAAACGCGCGTGTCTTGACTAGACGCATGCGCAATCAGAGCAGGGTAGACTACACATGAGCGTAGACATATCTTGGTACCTCCTGGTTGCGAATACATACATATTTCGTTGCAAATATTATGGGCTGAAGCACATTTTTCCTTGCGCAGGCCATTTGAGTCGTGTCGTGATAAAGTCAGCCTTGTGGTGTATGCAAAACACCTGTGTCCAAACTAGTCTGTGCACTAGCACAATCAGAACAGGTAAGGCGCAATAAGTATGCCTTCTGGAAATCAAACGCTGAACTGCACTAACTCTGACAGACTACGCAGTTGCATCGTCTTATCTTGGTACCCACTTTTTGCGTATAGTGTCAAATATAGTTTGCCGCGACAAGACTCATAACGTTTAAAGAGATGAGCATAAAATGCACGTGCAAATATAACCGACCCTTGATTATCAATGTAATCCAAGAGCTGCAAGATTAACAAAAAAATATATAAAAATAACCGCAGGGATCCTAAATTTTGGGATAGATGTATCTGAGAAATCACTTTAGAATCAGATCAAGATGTGCAATGCGTCATATCCTATCAGTATTTTGACTAACTGTCGGCTACTTAGCATTTGTTTAAATTTTAGAAATTATCTGGTAATTTAAAGGTGTTCCAATAGAGAGAGTAAATTAAAACGATGGAAATTGTTTGAACAGCATTGCAAGACACCCAGAAGGCACATGACGTCGTAATGATGTCAAAATGGGGTCGATGCGACGCCACCATGTCGCATCGACGTCAACACGACGTCATTTCCACGTCATGTGCCTGCTGGGCAGTAAAGTATTTCCCAGCGGGCACATGACGTCAGAATGACGTCGATGAAATGTAATGTTTGCGTCGACGTCAATGCGACGTCATTATAACGTTGTGTGCCTGCTGGGTAGTATGTATCAATGTGAAGATCTGATCCGTCTCCTTGAGCTTCCAATTCGGTATCCGTTTATCTGAATCGGAAAATAAAGTTTCCTTTTAAAAGGAAAGGCTTGTCAAGTTAGCACTTTGTTTCTGAAATACATGTAGTTCAATGTTTGTGGTATTTTGTGGTTTATGGTTTGTAGTCTTGAGATGGTATCTAATTGGAAACACTTTCTTCGTTTAAAAACGTCCACAACTGTAGTAAACAATGAGGTTACGCTACATTCTGGCTGTTCTGACAATCATATGATAACCTTCAGTAAAAAGGTCATTTTTTGTATTACTGCTAATGAAAAATATTTCATAAAAGCATTTAATAATGAGGATTTTCGTAAACTGTTATGCATTGTTATATAAGAAATTTTAGGACCTCGAAGATTTACTGGGAGTTACTTCGTTTATTTGTTTATTTATTTATTTATTTTGTGAAACTAAGCAGAACTGTGTTTGTACTTTGGAGCAAATGGACTACGCATAACTGGTGAAGTGTAAAATGAAAATAGTTCAAAGGGTATTCAAGTTACAGAGTGGACAAGAAAATGTTAATGAACATACTAATATGAGCCGCGACACGACAAAACCAACAATGTGGTTAGGCGCCCAGCGCAGACTCAGATCAGCCTGGGCATCCGCCCAGTCTGATCTGAGCCTTCGCTGGCCGCATGGAGGTAGCTTAGACCCTAAGCTACCCTTTGAGCACATGAAGAAGAGACTGAGTAAACTGGGCGGATGCCCAGTCTGATCTGAGTCTACCTTGGGCGCACAAGCACATTGTTGGTTTTCTCGTGTCGCGGCTCAGATATTATACGGACAGAGACAGAAGGACGGGAATTTGATTGCTATGTTCCCTGAACTGTTCGGTTAGGACAAAGTTATGTTTATTATAAGATCGTCATGTCTTGATGTTGAAAAATACATCTTACATTGGGAAAGTACTTTTACAAGTCTCTTACATGTAAAATGTTATATGGTTCTTGATTTCTGATATGAGAAGGAAATAGTGGAAGTAGTTCGTCCTACCAGCCTCATTTGTGACAGATTGGTAGGAACAAAAATCTTACTGTTCGCAACAATGGCTATTTTTACAAGGGGGATTAAACTTTTGTGACTGTTTTCCTCCTTGTTTCTGTTGGAGCACATTTAAAAGCTGACTACCACTGAGACTCTTAGAGGAGGTTATAATGAAAACGATAGTTCCTTCCCAAACAGTTGCCATAGATAGTCTGCAAATATTCAGCTTATTCTTTTGGGTATTTTGTCATCACTGAGTTCAGTTATAAGTACTGGTAAAGCCTGTGGTATGTTGTTGTTGTTGTTGTGTCATTGTTTTACATCCATGGTAAACAGCTGCATGTATGGTCATGTCAGGACGGTCGGTTAATTCAACTACAATATTCCTGGGCAGGCTTAGCCATCCTAAGCGGTCAACTAGTACTAAGTGCACTTACTTTCGCCAGTAACTGACAACTGCCCTTCTTGACTCAGCGGAAGCGGAAACGAGAGTAAGTGGCCGGACCGTATATCGAACCCGGGACCTCTGTTTTTTAGTCTGACGCGCCACCGACTGCACTATTCGACCCAGCAAGCCTGTGGTAATTGGTAACGATTACAAGTCAATGAAGGAATTAGTGTATTTTTGTTGCTTCCAAAGGATGTTTATTTTCAGAATCTTGCGTGCTGTCCGTGGTCATCACAAATTTTGTCATTAGGGAATGCAAAAGAAAAAAAGAAGTCTTCTATATGATAGTAGTTGTTGTTTTGTTGTTATTTTATTGTTTTACATCCACGATAAAAAGCTATCATGGTAATGTCGGGACGGTCTATTACCCTAACCACACTATTCCTGGTCTGGCTTAGACCTTCTAAGCGATAAGCGGTACTATGTGCACATTGTCATACTTTCACCAGTAACTGACAACTGTCCTTCTTGATACAGGGGAAGGAGAAACGAAAGTATGTGGCCGGACAGAGTAACGAACCCGGGACCTCTGGCTCTTGAGTCAAAACGCACTACCAACTGCGCTACGCGGCCCGGTTCCTCTAAATTTTAGTAAGTTTTATTCAGAAAGGAAGGTAACTATTGAAACTGTATAGGCCTAGAAAAGGACGATTTGATGGCAATTGTGAGATACTGATACTTTCCCACACATGTTGTGTTTCCTGAACTGATTTTTTTCAATAAGACACTTTCATGAAACTGAATTACAATGTACGTTTATGTAAAAATAAGAAATTGATTTTCTGTGTACGTTTATGAAAAAATATGAAATAGTATCTAGTAAATTTTGTCTGTAAAACCAGTAAATGCTTTTTAAATAACTTAAAGGAAAACACTCACTAAAATTAATGTTGGACTCAAATTAAAGATTCTAATAAAACATAAAATTTGCCGAAAATTTCATAAAAATCGGACTTAAATGAAGAAAGATATGACAGTTTAAAGATATTAAAATGTTGTGCTGGGAACCAGCAAATCTGTGAGTTAATGACGTCATAAACTCACAGTCAAAAATGAGAATCTTAAATAAATTAAGTTTGAAACAAACTGTAGATAAAGCAAATGCATAAATCTATATCTTGCTTCAAAAAGAGATGATCAAAACTAAATAATACTGTAAGAGTACGCTATTTATGCTCTTATTCTAGATTTAGATATTTATCACGTGACATGAACGTCCAAAATGGCGGCCTCCAAGACCGTCATTTTGAATTTTTAAAATCTTCATATCTTTCTTATTTTAAGTCCGATTTTCATGAAATTTTCACCAAATTTAATTGCTAATCAAGATCTTTGATTTGAAGTCTGTTCATATTTAAGTCAGTGTTTTTCCTTTAAAATAAAATAAGACTGTTGAAACAGACCCTAATTAGACTGTTCCAACCAGTAGTCTAGCTTGGATCTACACTCTACATTGTTTGTACAGGCATACCAACTATTGTGGAAATATTTTAGTCCGGGTTTTACGGTGCCAGGTTTTACAACGTCTGAAGTCCAGGTTTAACACAGTCCGAAGTCCAGATTCCAAAGTTCAGAGTCCAAGACCAGTCCATATTTTACATAATGCCCGCGAATTGCGCATGTCGTTATTTGACCTTATTTCACAGTGGACAACGAAGAAACATTCAAATACACCGGATAAATAAATAAAAAAAATAATAATAACTCATGTTTTAGTAAGGCAAAAGATGCTAGACATGTTCGATTTTTGGTGTGCCAGATTGTGGTGTGTCGTTATTTTACGGTGCTTAGGTAAAAGAAGCAGTCAAACGAAGTTGCGCCCCGTAGACGCCCTCCATATATTGGTTCTCCACTTGCAATTATGAATCATTCTCAAAGCTGGGAACAAATCAGCGTCTTCCGCTTGAGTGCGCATGACAGGAAGTCATAACCTGTCTGAATACATAGGCTTGCGGCCGAAGCCGCAAGCCAAAAAATACTGGTTAGCGGCATCACATGCGGTAATAGGTTACTGGAATCGCCGAAAAATCGTTATTATCCCACTCCAAGTTAATGTTATATGATGAAGATTCAATTAAATGAAATTAATGATCGTTACTTCTAAGAAAAGTTGTGTTGTGTCACATGCTTTCCCAGTAGGTATGCGAGCTTTATATGTGTGGCAAATAGGGATATAAATGAAAAATGTCAAGCATGTGTACAGTTACAACTCTGTTAGGCAGAGGTGCCTGCATACCCTCATAGTCATGGCCCCATGGCTCGAAAATGAATCCATGTACCTTCCGTTTTCTTCTTAGATTTGTAATGCAGGTATACATAATATTGTATGTGACAAGTTTAAACAAATTCTATAGAGAGGATTAGTTTGGTCTCTTCCGAGACAGGTGTACCTATTTACCTTAACAGTATTGCCTCACAAATAGTAAAACTGCGGTTGCGTCCCCTGTCAGTAGCTTAGTCACATTAGGTTTACAAGCCTATGCAGAAGTATGTACTTCTGTTCCTTAGTATTTCCACTATATTCAATGGTATAAATGAGGATTAAATTGTATATTTTTTTATTATTTTTTCATTAAAATAGATTTCATTTGGATTTGGTGTTGTCAAAAGACTACATGAATTCACAATCAACACAAAACTTCATTATCGGACTCCAGATATGCGTAACATGACGAAATAACCCCCACCATACCTTACACACACACACACACACACACACACCTGAAAACCTCAGCTTTATCGGTTTAAAGTGTTCGAGGGGGTCTAAATTATATAGACATGTTAATGTGATGTAATTCTAGGAGTGCATGGAAGCTGTAATTGCAATTATGCCAGAATACACCTTTAATTTAGTTATGATACTCAGTATAATAAAATCATAAAGATTGATCACATGACTGAAAAGTCTTATTTAGTCAATGCTTAAACCAGTATCGGGTAAAGTAAAATTTGTATTCATTTTAGATTGACTTCTTTGTACAGCAGATAAAATGGCACATTGTGATGACCCAGATCAACATCATGTCCTGCGAATCCTGCAAGAGTTAACAGATTGCTATATTATACATGCCATTAACGTTACCATTTTTTAACTGATGCACAATCTCTGTCTTATGTCGGCAAGTTTCATAACAATACAACATAAGCACTTGATGAGCTTTTGAACCGGCTCTTGATGAGCTTTTGAACCGTGTTCAAAGCTATGTAAAAATGCTGTTTTTTTTTTTTTTGTTTTTTTTTTTTCAGGTTATATTTACACACATTTCTTTATAAAAATGCATCTGTATGACATATACACAGAAAAACAGTCGATTTAGACTATTTTTCTAGATCATCGTCTTTTATATTATTTGGATCCTTTTGAAACTAATCAGTCTTTGAATCGACTGCCCAATTAAATTAAGAAATTACAGTATGTTTTTTTCTGGTTTCGTACCAGATATTGTCAGGGTCACTGACGAGGCTTTATTAGCCGAAACTACGTAGTCTGGCCAATGTTCCTATTTCTGTATGTATTCTCTGCTCTTGAAGGAACTTTTTAAGATTTTATTTTTTATGTGTTTAGCATCAATTTCGGAGAATATTATGGTACCATATGTCAGCGGCCCTGTGTCAGTAGTATTCAAAGAATGCATCACTGGCATGAGGTAGAAAGCGGTATGTAATTTTACTGATTTTGCCAAAATTTTACTGATTACTGATTTTTGGGCTGAAATTTTACTGATTACTGATTTCAGAGGTACCCCATTGAGACCCTCAGTTATATTATTGCACTGAAAATTGCTTATTACTTTGCTCGTGACCCGATGTAGTTCATACTTCAGTAAACGTTAAAAAATAGAATTCATTCCATTACAGACTGTGTAGTGTATTGTTATGAAGGGGACTCCCAGGACATGTGAACGTGTCATATTTCCAAAAATATATATAGGCCTGTTGAGTAACGGAGTTGGTTTTCTTCGAATCTGCCGTCAGTGAATTTGTAACTACCAAATGAACTACGACTACTCAACGCCATGCCCGGTGCTCCTGACAGAGGAGGAATCTTGTATCTTGTATTGTAGAGATTCTGCCAATCCTGGCACACCTCCAGTCCGCTGGAGTACCGAATAGAATGTTCAGTCTAAAATGGTTGGTCCACCACCCTATTTACACGCTATGATATATCTATTTACAAAGTTTATGACGTAAAGTTTATCGTAAAAGTTGTTTAAAAGTTCAGTAATAACAGTGGATAAAAAGTTCTGTAAAAATACTGGATAACCCCGCTATGTTGTGTCTTGGATAACCTCTGTGTACTGCACTTTAAGAATTAGTCTTTTTCTTTCTAACCCTCTGGGGGACTTCAGCAAGTTTCTTAAAGCGTTCACAATGTAGCGTGTAACAGAGTCCTCTACTATGGAATTCTATAGACTCTAATAGGTGATGGTTACGTTTCGGGATAGTATGATATAAGCCACTACAATCTAGCACTATCTGGAGTATGTCACTAGGAATGTTAGTAAGCTGAGGTTCATGCAGACTAGTATACGAGCCTGTGATAATGTCTAATATGGGTTGTCTAACACTATGCAAAGCTGTGCAATTTAGCAGGAAATGATCTATAGTTTCTTCTTCAACTTTACACAGCAAACATGTAGGTTCAATCTGGTTCTGGTTGAATGCCGCTCTATTACACTGGAGGATGTATGTGCCCGTCACCAGCTTCAACTTCGTGGTACGAGGTTTTACCCACCAATCGCTGTTACCTCCCTTCATCGGCCTTTTCCGTTTCCGGTCCATAATGGTGAGCAGCAAAAACAATTTTAAGTAGCCATCAAATCACTAATCATCCCTCTTTATAGCTTTTAATAGAACCAATAAAGCTCTTATACTGTAAAAAGAAACACAGACGGTCCATGACGTAATGTTATATTATATGATGTAACATTGAGTTAGTACACGTTCGAGAGTCTGCGTAAGAACCCTAATATGAGGTAAATAGGTAACTCACTTTTGGTGATTTTTTCGGCTCTTCTTCTTAGCTGGATTTAGAGGGTCTATGACGAAACATAGAACGACAAAACATAGAAAAGCCAGAACATAGAAAAGACAATACATAGAAAGACAAAACATAGAAAAATAAGATCGAAAAAAGATCGAAATAACATCAAAATAACATCGAAAAATTTCAGAAACATCGAAAATTTTATTAACAACCATTTAACGACGACAAAGCTTTTTAAAAAAAAAGAAAAAAAAAATTTTTTCCAAAATGTTTCACCGGAATTTTGAAGTAGCGAACAATTGATGAGCGACCAATACAGTTTAACGGGTAACTGTATTTACCGAAACGTACCGAAATACCGAAACGAACTAGAAATACCGAAACGAACAATTAAATATATAGGGAAGTAGCGTTTCGGTATTTGACTGTTTGTACAGGTGTTAAAGATATTTTTCACAAGTGCAATAGGCAGTTTAAAAAGATTAAAGGAGCTCTTTTTGTGCTGAAATTATAATTTTATGAAAGTCTCATCATTGCGTGCATACCACTCACATAGGCCTCAATATTTAAATAAAAAGAAGCCACTCTGAAAAGAATCATTTGGAACTATTCTAATAGTTCTCTACATTAAAACATACACATATATGTGCATCAGTGTGCATATACTATTACATATAATATATATTAACTGCAGATATATATCTTTGTATGCATGCAGCAGTTCAGTCATAGGCCGCTTTTTTCAGTGTGGCATTTGTCTAACGCATTTTATTGTAAAAAAGAAAAAAAGAAAAAAAAAAAGAAAAGAAAAAAATAACATTTTGCGAACTTGTGTGTGTGGGGTGTGTGTGTGGCACCTTATATTATACTTGTGAAAACATCTTAACACCTTTCTCAGTGCTGGAAACGGCCAGTGGCCCGGTGGCCAAATGCTCCTAATTTTTGTTTCGGGCCACCAGAAATCTCCAAAATATGACCTTCAGTGGCCCAAATTTATCTTTCTGGCAATACTAAATGAATGGAAACTTTAGCTAGTGGATAATTTGGGCCACTGAAAGTAAGGCCTGCTAAGCTTTTGGGCCACCACATTAAATTTGCGAGTTTCCAGCACTGCTTTCTATTACCTGTACAAACGTTCTTTAACACCTTTACCGTTCCTGTACAAACAATCAAATACCAAAAACGCCATTTCCCTATATATTTAATTGTTTGTTTCGGTATTTCTAGTTCGTTTCGGTATTTCGGTACATTTCGGTAAATACAGTCACCGCAGTTTAACGCAGAGTAATATTGCTTTTTCGATCAGTCCAATACAGTTCCATTCAGTATTTGATTCAGTCAACATGCGTACCTTCAAGCTGAAATCAAGGCCGTCAACGTACTTAGTTCGAAGGCCAAGTTCAGAAATTGTGCGCTAATTTGTCCAAAAGCCAATCAGTTGTCTTTGATAATTTTAAACACAGCTGTGTATATTTCACTGCTTTTCTTTTATAGCAAACAGAAACCATTGAGAAAATGGTTGATGTTGAGGATAGGGTTTGGGATCTGAGTCAGTCAGTTCCTGAAGTGTAGTTACTCTTTAAATTCCCACGTATTCTCCATGAATGGTGTAAAAATGTTTAAAAAATGGCGAGGTATATCAAAACCCTTTGACCGTAAACGTTTTCATTGAAATGAGCGAATGTTCAATGACGCAAAGCATTGCCGAGCGGTCAAGTTATTATCGTTTTCACACTTATTGTTCTATCATTGGTCGTTCTATTATTCATCGATCTATTAAATGTCCCGTCTATGTTTTGACTTATCTATAAAGTGTCGCTTCTCTCTTTTGTCTTTCTATGTTTCGTCATATACCGGATTTAGATACCATGCACAAAGATCAAGACTAACACTTACAGTTTTGTCTTAGGGTGCCCAGACTGCCACAATTCAATAGTCTACATGAAGACTATGGATGTTGTTTTTGTTTGGAATTTTCTCCAAAAACTGACCTAGCTCTAACGTTTTAACTCTCGAAAAAAATTTTCCTGCGTGCATTTGTATCATATGGATATTGCAGGTAGAAGTCATGATTATGGTAACCCTCGAAGGGGACACAGATGGTGTACTATTGTACACTCCGGTGTTGCAGGATCATCATCATCATCATCATCATCCGGGTGAAGGGTTGAAATCCAGATTGGAATGTCGGAAACCCTGTGTAAAATCTGTGCAGCCCAATAAAAGAGTTGTGTGTGCAGGTTAAAACTATTTACAAACATCTTGTCATCTAGTGGCATGGTTTGAGGGATCCCAGACTGGCCCGGAACGCCTCTGTGGTGGTGCAGTCGGTGACCTTTGTCTACAAAGCCTACATATAGCCATGTAGCAGTCAATGTTCTGTGTACTTGAGAGTTATGCACGAGAAATTTTGTATTGGAGTCTGATTTGATATTCCTTCCCTTAGAGGCCAGCAACGAATCTCAAGGCATTCTCAAGGTATATTGGAGAGATACTGCTTCTGAAAGGCTTACCAAACTAACCAAACCTACCTTGTAATTTGGACAAGTTTATCTTTGTCTGTAGGAAAATGCAATGGGCTAAGCCTCCTGGTTTGAGGTAATTTCAGCCCTTTACCCCTAAGTCTGTATCATTTCGACGCAAACCCAAGGGTAGGGATGTTCATTCGATTTGGGTGGGTTGTTTCGGCCCAGTTTTTAGTTTAAACATATTTCATTGCCACAAAAAGTACAAGCAATTTGGTCGGACCACAAGTTCTAACAACATTTGTTACAGTCCTCCCCACAATTTTTGGGGCAAGTTGATTGGCCTTGATATTTTGGTTGACATGCATATATTTTTTTTGCTTTGATACAAGTGAGAAAAGTACTTTCATGTATGTGATGTCCCATTCAATGAATCACTAAAGGTATATAGGTATGTGTCCATGTTGTTTTGTTTGTTTTTTCTGAAATTTTGGCCAAACAAAGTGACCTCCTGTTGGCTTCTCTGGATGACAAAGCACTTCCAAATGAGGATCAGGGGCCGTATTTATAAAACCACTTAAGTCGTTGCTATGCTGTTGCTAAGGCTAAATTTCTATGAAGGAGATTCCCTACAACTATGAAAGTTGCTCTAGAGGTACAGTCTGCCCCAGCTCATTAGTCTTAATTAAAAGATTATTTTCAAAAGTAAAGAGAAGGAAGCATTTATATTAAAGAAGTAATCTGGAAATAGATGAAAAAGTAACATCATTAGTTTTTCAAATTAAATAATATTTCTCATTGCAGGCTCGTGTGAGAACAAAGACTGTGAAAAAGGCAGCTCGAGTAATCATCGAGAAGTACTACACTAAACTGACTCTAGATTTCCACACCAATAAGAGAGTATGTGAGGAGATTGCCATTCTTCCCAGCAAGAAGCTGAGGAATAAGGTTGCTGGGTAAGTTTTTATAATAGCCCCAAATATGGGAAGTATTCAGTGATAATTTTGGGACCATTTTTCTCATCTTAAACATGGGATTTGACTCTGCATTAGAACCATGACGAGACATTCTGAGGAAGGTCCCAAAATGTTTTATGAAATTGTGCTGTTTATGTCCAGATTCTCCATCTTACATGTACTCTAATTGAATTTATGTTTGCAGGGATAAGCATTCATGGTTTCACAGTGCCACTCTGGTTCAGATGGATGGAAGGATGGCTTGCGATTTTACATCCTTTTCAAAAATATTTCAGTCATATCAGGCTGATGAGCGGGTGATAATGAAAGGTTGTGTGTAAGGGAACCCTGTTTACGATGGAGAGAACTCCGCATTGGGCAGGCTCAAACCCGCGACCGCTACATCAACTCTGGTTCAGCCAATATAGTTCACCTTTCTTTAAGTAAAAGCTGTTAACCAAATTACCAAACAAATAGCTAATTTGTCAGACCGCAAGCACAATGTTAAATCCTCAGCCTTATTTTTTAAGCTTTTGTTTTTAGTGCAACTGCAGATTTCTGTATATTTTTACTCCCTACTATTAGGCTGGGGACTCCGGTGCTTCTGTACTACATTTTGTGACTCATACTTTCTTCAAAATCTTAGGAAAATTCTGAATATTCTTACACAAAAATGGGGACATAAATGCTGGATTTAAAAAAAAAAAAAAAAAAAAAAAAAAACTCTTTTTGAACTACATTTTTAACTTTAAATCACCTTGTAAATCAAATCTCCAGGTTTGTGACCCATCTGATGAAGCGTATCCAGAGAGGACCAGTCCGTGGTATCTCTATCAAGTTACAAGAAGAAGAGAGAGAAAGAAGGGACAACTACGTCCCAGAGGTAATAAACAGCATGTTCTTCTTTCAAAAATACAAGTATGATAAATATGCTGCCTTTTTAGACATCTTAACAGTGAACAGATATTAGTCATATTACCCTTTATTTTGTTTGCAGAACGGTATTCAGTGCAGACCCAGATAGAGGTGCGTGAGTAAAGTTGCAGGGGAAGCAACTACTCTATTTCATATTTGCCACCCTCAATGAGGTCAACTTTGATAGGAAAGAATTTGCTCCCATAGGAGCAAATTCTTTCCTTTCAGAGTAGACCCCATTTTGAAAGATCTTTGTCATGCAGGGAAGCAAACTGGAAGTCACAAGAGTTGTCTCCTTTTGAAAAATAGCAGAAAAAAAACATGGTATTTTACTCATTCACATTAAAAGCAACCTGATTTGGGGGAGCAGTGTGATTTGGATCCACTCTGTATGATCTATGAATCCCAATCTTTATGGTCTTTACAATACTACAATAACAATAGTGACTTGATATTACTATGAGGGGCTCGGTGCTGTGGATAAGCAGTAGTAACAATTTTCGTCTTGCATGCAATTTTCAGAAGCGAGATATAAGTACAGTAGAACTTCGATGGCTTGAACCCTAACGGCTCCTTAACCCTGTCTTTCTAGAATTCGTTCCTAGGTGTCAGTTTATATAGAAACTAATCCTGGATGGCTAGAACTACCTCTGGCTGGAACTAATTTTCATGGTCCCTTGCCTGATCATGCCATTGAAGTTCTGCTGTATAACTTATGGGTGGTGGTGTCGGCGGCGTAAACTTGGCATCAAGCTTTCTGGTTCAGCTCTGTTTTCTGATAGTGCGCTGACAGGCGAGACACTGCATTCTGCTGATTTCTTGTTAATTTTCAAATGAGAATGGAATTTGTTTACCAGGCATGGCATAATTGGGACAAAATTGAAAATGGCAGTTGCTACCTCTTACCCCTTAAACTGCACTCACTCACCTTACATCACAGAGGATTTTCTTTCTCATGTCTGTGTTGTTGAGAAGTCACATAGATTTGGTGTTCATACCTATTATTATCATGACAAATGTTTTAAAAAAAGTTCTCGTCTCTTTCTTCAGATCTCTGTTCTGGAACAGAATGACATTATTGAGGTGGACCCTGACACTAAAGAAATGTTGAAGTCTCTTGTAAGTACTATCAGATTCATTCATTCATAAGACAGCAGAAATTGCCATGGTCAGGAATTTTTTTTCCAGGTCAGGTAAAAGTCAGGGAATTTTGTGGTTGGTCAAGGAAATTTGAAAGGACTTGAAAAGTCGGTGAAAACCCTGGGAATTGGGAAAAAATGGCTTTGGTAGTCATCAGAAGATTTACTTAAGCGGCAAAGTGTTATTGCATGTGTGGTCATAGGTTTTTTATGACATGATGTTATCCATTGAATAACAGGGATGTTATATGATGAGAGGGTATCTGCGTGTAACTGTTTCACCTGTACCTTCAGATCTTACTCAACATTTGGTCGCTTTTGAACTTGTCTTATATATAGAAACGTTTTATATTGTTGACGTTTAGACGCTGTATGCCCTTATCAGGGTTGAGTGTCTATAAATAATCTAACATTCATGCAGATCTTACTCAGCTATACTGTTCACAAAAAGTAGGGGATATTAAGCTATGAAAAATTGTAGCATCTACAACAAATCTGATATCCATATGAAACGGTAAATGTCAGTATTAAAGATTAATATCCGTTAAGACACTTTTCATGAAAGTTTGGACGATATATCCTATCACGTGACCTGCATACAACTTGTTTCAGACAGAGGGTCAGGACTAAAATGTGGCAAATTCAAACAAAATTCTTTCAATTTTTTCAACTAAGCTAATCTTTACATACATTTTGAAGTTTTGTATGCTAAAAGATTTTTTCTTCTTCTTCAAAACCGTCATTTGGATAGGAAATTCGTACTGATGCATCAAGTCGCCGAAAAATTTAGATGTTTTTGGCAGGCATTCTTTATTTTGACCAAAAAATATGTAAAACCAATTTGCAGCTTGTTAAATGAATCACGGCGAGTGCATCTGTATAAGTTTTGTAATCTGAAAAGGATCTGCTGCAATACCCGATTCGTGTGAAATTTGGGTGTCGACCCCACAGTCTAAAACAAATTGCATGCATATCATGTGACAGAATAAGGTCATCCAAATTGAAATGCAAAATGTCTTATTGAATATTTGTCTAATAGACACTTGCTGTTTCAGATGGATTTGATATTTTTTGCTAATTTATACAATTTTGAATAGCTTAATATCCCCTACTTTTTGTGAACAGTAAACGTTATCTCACCCAGGACCAGAAATCATGTGTAGTCATTGCATTGGCTGAAAAGGAGCTCGCGTATCTTTGTCATCAAGTGACATTGGTTTTTGATATGATGACGTGGAGGAGACAGAAAATTAAGGCAGGTTATGCAATGTTGGGCATTGCCATAAAGAGCTGAACGGTCGGCTTCTTTCAAGGTGTTCTAGAAACCTCTACAGCAATAAAATTATGCACTTTTACCATGACTTGAACAAGTTCTTCCTTGAAAATCAGGAAAAAGTATCTGTAATTGTATGCAAGGAAAAGTATCTCTCATAGGTGTGAGGTGTGGATAGAAAAATTGGCAAGCCTCATGATGATGAACATTGAACAGTAACCCTCATGCCAGATTTTTAGCTCGCCTGAACAAGTTCAGGAAGAGCTATTGCACTACCCCGGCGTCGGCGTTGGCGGCGGCAGCGGGGTTAGCAAAATGTTAAAGTTTTACGTATAAGTTTTTTATGTGATAGGCAAGGTGCTGTCAGGCGAGCTATCCTGGCCCTGTGACAGCTCTTGTTGTATCTGCACCACATAACCATGAAAGAACACTATGAGCCATGCCATGAGAAAACCAACAAAGTGGCTGTGCACAAAGTGCAGACTCAGATCAGCCTGGGCATTTGCCCAGTCTGATCAGACTCTTCCCTAAGTGCTTAAAGGGTAGCTAAGGGTCTAAGCTACCTCCATGCCGACAGTGAACACTCTGATCAGACTGGGTGGATGCCCAGGCTGATCTGAGTCTGCGGTGGTCGCACATCCACTATGATAGTTTTCTCATGTCGCGGTTCATATCATCTTGTACTTGCAGATGTACCGCTAGTCAGTTTACGGTTTTATTTCAATATTTCAGGACTTTGGTAACATCTCTGGACTACAGGTTACTGCCCCTACCCCACAGATGAGCGGGGGTCAGTCAGGAGGGTTCCAGGCTGGCGGCACTGGCTTTAGCAGAGGGCCCAGAACTTAATGTGATTTACTGTAAATAAGTGGAAAATAAAGAGAAAAAGAAACAGGGACTCCTTGTTGTCTTGGTTTGAATCATTAAGGTGGATGGTTACACTGTCAGGGGAAGCAACTGTGCAATCTTCTTTTATTCCCCTTTTTAGTGGGGGTCAACTATTAAAGGAAAAAATTTGCTCCTGCTGGAGCAAATTCTTTTCTTTAAGAGTAGACCCCTTTGTGGAGGGCTTCATTATCCTGGGAAGCAAGTGGGATGTCATGAGAAGTTGGTTTGGTTTTCTTGGTAAAATTGAGGGAAAATATGAAGGTTTAGGGCTATGATGAAATTTAATGTATCGTGATTCTTGTAATGAGGAGCCACAACATGATTTTTAGAGCAGATTCTTGTAAGGGTTGACAGCTGGTTCGATAGTGAAACTTCTCTGAATCATCAAATTCCCACTTTATCTAGTGCTGGGTACTTTAAGTGAGTTGGTAAACTTTCCTATTTCTGCATTTCTTTCAAAGGGTGACAACTTTGTAACTTGCTTTTCGCTTCCATGACCACAAAGCTAGTATTGTACTTGAGTTTACCACCACAGAGAGAATATTGAAAATGGTAGTTATTTCCATGAAAACACACCTATTGACCTTAGCAACAATGCATGATCTACACTGAAATGAGGAAGAAATACCTTCTCCCTCACATCATCCAAAATTACAGCCAGTCTTCAAAATAAAATAGGTCTCTATAAAAACCCTGGCAGTCTTAAAAAGAACATTATTCTTATTTCAAATTGACAGCCACTATAATAAGGATATGTGTTAGACACAGGTGAAACACACATTCCCAGACCAGCCTGACTGTATTGGCATTTTTTGCTGTTTTAAGTAAGATAGGTTTTTTGCACAACATGTCATGGGAATGCAAATAACTAAAACAATTCATAGCTTGTATTTCATAAGCTTTAATATACATATATTAATTACCATTTAATACATTTATAATTGTATTTTATGTCACAATTTCATTCTTGTTCTCAACAACTTGTGTTGTATAATCAACAATGTTAACCCTTAAAATGCAAAAAATGCAGACAACAAAATTTACATCTGCAAAATTTTGGTAATTGTTTCCGCCAGCTATTTTAAATAGTAGTCAAAGGCTGGAGGGCAAACAGAGTAGAATCGGATGAGGCAGCTCATAATCTGGATCCACACTGTTTGCAAATTCAATTGTTTTGATCTTGCACTTTAAGTGTTGGAAATGTTTACAGGTACAAATCAAACAACTAACAGAGCTCTAATCAAAGAGAGAAAATTAGTTGAAAAATGAAAGAGAAGTTGCAGTCACAAGTTTTGCATTACCAGTGCTCAGCTGATAAAATGCTGTAACTAGCAGAAAAGGTCTACTCATGACCTTGATGAAATGTGATCCACTTCAGATGATGAAAACTGTATCCTGAAAGTTTTGAGAAGATCGGCTGAAAAATGTAGAAGTAGCAGCCACAAGGAACCTCACTGGACTGATCAAGGGCAGTAACTCTACCAGAAAGGGTCTGACCCTAGCCCTGACGAATATGATCTGCTTCAGATGGACCATAGTGATAATATTCTGAAAGTTTCATGAAAATCAGATTGAAATGGAAGGAAGAGTGTGGCCACAAAACATTGCATTGTTGGACAGTTCTAGGGCTGTTACTCTGACAAAAATGGTCTAATCAAGACCCCAATAAAATATGTTTGACCTTAAATAGTGATAACAGTGTCCAGAAACTTTTACGAAAATCAGTCTGAAGAAGTTGCAGGCACAAGGTCACAGATTTGGGCCATAACATCAACAGAAAGGGTCAAATCATATCCATGATAAAATATAATCCTCCTCAGGTGGTGATAACAATATCCTCAAAGTTTCATGAACATCAGAAAAGCACTGAAGGGAGTGTTGAGGACAAGATCTGACCACATATAAATGGCAGTAACTCTAGCAGGAATGGTACAATCTTGATCCCAATAAAATCTGTGAAAATTGATGTAGGAGTTGCAGACATAAGACTTGACCACAGATTTACAGACAATAGGGCCAAGACTGGCAGAAAGGGTCTGATCTTTGCCACAATAAAATACGATCCACGTCGTGTGATAACAATATCCTGAAAGTTTCATGAAATTCAGATGAAAAAAGAGTTGAGAATACAAGAATTGTCTACAGACAGATGGATAAACGGAACACATTACTACTGTTCCCTTTGACTATGTTAGGGGACATTTATCATCAAATACTCCTTATATAGAGCTCTGCATAAAGGATCACTGCTAAGTCTGAGCTAACTTTTTAATTAGCAGTCTGGGGACTTATGGATTTCCGTCACGCATATTTGTGATGGTCAGCCATACTTCTTACATTTTTCAGTCCAACTCACTAAAATGGCAAATTAACCTACTGGCAGTGTTCAGTCTGACCTGTCTACACTTAAAATTAATATTTGGTCCAGCCCTTAACTATTCTCAGTATTAACAGTTTTATTTTGGTTATGTCTGAAGAATTATGGTCAAAATTAGGCAAATATTGCTGTGCGTTTGACTTGTTTTATTTCCAAGAAAAATAGATATTTACTTTCAATTTTTAGCTCACCAGAGCCGAAGGCTCCGGGGGAGCTTATAGGATAGGCAGTGTCCGTCGTCGTCGTCCGTCGTCGTATGTCGTCTGTCCGTCAACACTTTTAAACAACATCTCCTCTGAAGCCACTGGGCCGATTGGGCCCAAATTTCATCTGTAGCATCCTTGGGCTGGGGGATTGAAAGTTTGTGTTTTTTATGAAAATCTGCCATTCAGTTTGGTTGCTATGGCAACTTAGAGTTCCCATAGACTTATAATGGGGAAAATTGAAAAATGACATTTTCTGCCAGGCCATTGCAGATATGTTGACAAAACTTTTATAGAAATGTTCCTTGAGAAGTCTTCTATCAGCTGTATGTTTTTGGCCCAGTGCCCCTTTTATTGGTTGCCATGGAAACCAAAATGAAAAAAAAAAATGGAAAAAATACTTAAAAATTATCTCCTCTGTAACCACTGTGCCGACAAGGCCCAGATTTCATCTGTAGTATCCTTAGGCTGGGGTATTGAAAGTTTGTGTTTTTTATGAAAATCTGTCCTTTAGTTTGGTTGCTATGGCAACTTAGAGTTCCCATAGACTTATAATGGGGAAAATTGAATAATGGCATTTACTGCCTAGCCATTGCAGATATGTTGACATAACTTTTATAGAAATGTTCCTTTAAGAAGTCTTCTATTAGCTTTATTGTTTTTGAACCCACTGCTCATTTACTGGTTGTCATGGAAACCAAAATGCAAAAATAATGGAAAAAAAACAACTTACAAAATTATCTCCTCAGATGTCACTGGGCCAATAAGGCCCAGATTTCATCTTTAGTATCCTTAGGCTGGGGGGGGGGGGGGGGGGGGGAGGGGGTTGAAAGTTTGTGTTTTTGATGAAAATCGGCTCTTTCGTTTGGTTGCTATGGCAACTTAGAGTTGCATTGACTTATAATGGGGAAAATTGAAAAATGGCATTTACTGCAATCAAAATATGGAAAATAGTTATATATTTTGTTATCAACTCAACAGACTTTCAGACTGAGACTTTGTAGTTGAATATTTTGTATTAGGCTGTACAAATGTGACAGTAATTTTGATAGCAATTTTGAGCTAGAGATCTGGTGAGCTTTGTGGCCCGTGGGCCTCTTGTTTATAAAGTGTTACGATCAAAATTGTCTACAATGCTTGCTTTTTTGTAACGGATGCTAACCATAGGAGTTACTCAAGGTTTTGCATCAGTTACGCGACAGAAAAGTACTTGGGGTTTTTAGCTCACCTGAGCCATAGGCTCAGGGTGAGCTATTGTGATCACCCAGTGTCCGTCGTGCGTTGTGCGTCGTGCGTCGTCAACAATTTGCTTTAAATGACATCTTCTCTGAAACCACTAGGCCTAGGGCTTTGATATTTGGTATGAAGCATTGTCAAGTGGCCCTCTATCAAGTTTGTTCAAATGGTGGCCCCAGGGTCCAAAATGGCCCTGGGGCAGGGGGTCTCGGGTTCGAAACCAAAAAATACTAAAAAATCTTCTTCTCCAGAACTGCTTGCCTCAGATGCTTGAAATTTGGTATGTAGCATTGCCTAGTGGTCCTCTACCAAGTTTGTTCAAATGGTGGCCCCAGGGTCCAAAATGGCCCTGGGGCAGGGGGTCTTGGGTTCGAAACTAAAAAATACTTAAAAATCTTCTTCTCCAGAACTGCTTGCCTCAGATGCTTGAAATCTGGTATGTAGAATTGCCTAGTGGTCCTCTACCAAATTTGTTCAAATGGTGGCCCCAGGGTCCAAAATGGCCCTGGGGCAGGGGGTCTTGGGTTCGAAACTAAAAAATACTTAAAAATCTTCTTCTCCAGAACTGCTTGCCTCAGATACTTGAAATCTGGTATGTAGAATTGCCTAGTGGTCCTCTACCAAATTTGTTCAAATGGCGGCCCCAGGGTCCGAAATGGCCCTGGGGCAGGGGGTCTTGGGTTCGAAACTAAAAAATACATTAAAATCTTCTACTCCAGAACTGCTTGGCTCAGATGCTTGAAATTTGGTATGTAGCATTGCCTAGTGGTCCTCTACCAAGTATGTTCAGATGGTGGCCCCAGGGTCCAAAATGGCCCTGGGGCAGGGGGTCTTGGGTTCGAAACTAAAAAATACATTAAAATCTTCTACTCCAGAACTGCTTGGCTCAGATGCTTGAAATTTGGTTTGTAGCATTGCCTAGTGTTCCTCTATAAAGTTTGTTCAAATGGTGGCCCCAGGGTTCAAAATGGCCCTGGAGCAGGGGTCTTGGGTTCGAAACTAAAAAATACTAAAAAATCTTCTTCACCAGAACTGCTTGCCTCAGATGCTTGAAATTTGGTATGTAGCATTGCCTAGTGGTCCTCTACCAAGTTTGTTCAAATGGTGGTGCCAGGGTCCAAAATGGCCCAGGGGCAGGGAGTCCCAGGTTTGAACCATAGAAATACATTGAAAAATATTTAAAAAATCTTCTACTTCAGAACCGCAAGGCTCAGATGCTTGAAATTTGGTATGTAGCATTGCCTAGTAGTTTTTTACCAAGTTTGTTCAAATGGTGGCCCCAGGATCCAAAATGGCCCCGCGACAGGGAGTCCTAGGTTTGACCCATAGAAATATATAGAAAAATATTTAGAAAATCTTCTTCTTCAGAACCACTTGGCTCAGATGCTTGAAATTTTGTATGATGCATTGCATAGTGGTCCCTTACCAAGTTTGTTCAAATGAAGGTGCCAGGATTAAAAATGGCCCCGCCTGAGGAGATCCTGGGTTTGAACCATAGAACTACATAGAAAAAAATTGAAAAATCTTCTTCACCAGAACTGCTTGCCTCAGATGCTTGAAATTTGGTATGTAGCATTGCCTAGTGGGCCTCTACCAAGTTTGTTCAAATGATGGCCCCAGGGTCCAAAATGGCCCTACGGCAGGGAGTCCTGAGTTTGAGCCATAGAAATACATAGGAAACTATTAAAAATCTTCTTCTTCAGAACCACTTGGCTCAGATGCTTGAAATTTGGTATGATGCATTGGCTAGTGGACTCCTACAAAGTTTGTGTAAATGGTGGCCCTGGGATTCAAAATGGCCATGGGGCAGGGAGTCTTGGGTTTGAAATTAATATGTACTTAAAAACCTTCTTCTCCAGAACCCCTTAGTGCAGATGCTTGAAATTTTGTATGATGCATTGCCTAGTGGTCCCTTACCAAGTTTGTTCAAATAAAGGTGCCGGGGTCAAAAATGGCCACCCCAGAGGGTCCTGGGTTTAAACCATATAAAGACATAGAAAAATATTCAGAAATTTTCTTCTTCAGAGCCACTTGGCTCAGAGGCTTGAAATTTAGCTTTTAGCAATGCCTAGTAGCCCTTTACCAAGATTATTCAAATGATGGCCCCAGGGTCCAAAATGGCGCTGCCCCAGGGGGTCCAGGGTTTGAACAATAGCAATACATAGAAAAACATTCAAAAATCTTCTTCTTCAGAACCATTTGGAAATGGTTGCGAACTATGAGGTTTGTTCAAATTTTGACCCTAGTTTGACCTTTAACATTTTTGCTCAGGTGAGCAGTTTAGGGCCTCTTGGCCCTCTTGTTAGCCTTTGTTATGGTCAGCCATAACACCAGAAGAAAGAAACGTTATGGCTTTCCATCACGTTTCATCCTTCGGACATGTAGTGACATCTTGTGGTAAAAATTTCAGTAATTACGTTATGGTAAGCCATCATGTCAGTTCATTTAAAATGCATTGTTAACCATCACAAATATGCGTTATGGAAATCCATAAGTCCCCAGACTGATTAGGAAGTGAACAGAATATATCCTCAAGTTCCTGTCAATCTCAAACCCAACCATTCTATCTAGCTCTGATAACACTAAATTTCTAAAAGATTTTACATCATTTGAGCCACGACATGACAAAACCAACAAAGTGGCATGTGCGTTCAGCAAAGTCTTCACTCTCCGCATGCAGCTAGCTTAAACCCTTGGTTACCCTTTAAGCTAACAGCAAAGACTTTGATCAAACTGGGCAGCTGCTCAGGCTAACCCGAGTCTTCGCTGGGCACACATGCTACTCTGTTGGTTTTGTCGTGTCCATTTTAATTCTGGGTGCCTTCAAGCACACAGAAAATCTCAAGGATGTACTAATTTACAATTGTAGCATTTACAAAATATTATGTGCATATAAATTCTTCACTTCAAACAGTTCCAGAGTGAGATGATAGGTAGTTTTAACCCCTCACATCCATTAAATATTTCTGAATTTGAGCGAAGCATTCTGCTAGCACTTAACCCTTAGCCGGCATAAAATTTATATGCTTCTTTGCCACACAACAAATCTTTGCTATGCCATCAGTTATGCTGATATAAGTCTTTATTCAAATGAAAAGTGTTATCACAGTATTCAATGTACAAAAAGTACAACACAAACATAATCATGGTCACAAACACAAGAACTGTGGTTGTATGTTAAATGACCTTGATTTGTTTTGGTGTTTTTTTGCATTTATAGAAAAATATTTACCCTACCACTTAATTATGGATACATAATCTTTTAAAAAGCCCTTCAATGAGAGTCTACTCTTAATGGAAACAACTTGCTCCTGTGGGAGCAAATTCCTTCCTTTAAAAGTTGACTCTAACTGAGTAGGGAGGCAAAAATGAAGATGGCCGAGTTGCTTCATCTTTAATTCATAATCACAGTACATGTCCAAAGATTTTGTTCATAGCATAGTCATTTAAGAACTAATTTCTTGGGTTACAACTTTGCCTGTTCCTGGAAAAGCATTCCTAACTTCTGTGCTAACATGATGTTGCCAGCTAGCTTCAACTTCCCCTGCATAAATGCCTGAAAATGAAATTAAAAAAAATGAAAAGTCAAGTTTCCATATCTCGATGTCACAGTTCATCTCAAAACTACTGACACCTCAAAGTAAATTTTCTGGTTCCAGAAAATTTACTTTGAGATACCAGTAATTCGAGATAATCGGAGTTGAAATGTAAGGAAAATAGAAAAAGTTCCAAACTATAATGTTCTTTTGAAATTAAAGAGTTACCATGGCAATGACCATCCTTAACAGTGTGTGTGGTAAATGCTTGTCAATTAGATACCATATCTCTAGAACGCTGTTCTAACATCTAATGTGTTTTCAATTATCATCCTAAAAGTAAACTAACTTCTAGATAAGGAAAGTGTTTGAGTCGCTGCATAACAAATCAACAAAGTGGCATGTGCACCTAGCAAAGACTCAGATCAGCCTGGGCAGCAACCCAGTCCTGATTGCTGTGCACTGAAAGAGTAGCCAAGGGTCTAAGCTAGCTCTATGCAGACAGCAAAGACTCTAATCAGACTGGGCGAATGCCCATGCGGATCTGAGTCTTTGCTGGGTGACAAGCCACATTGTTGGTTTTGTTGTGTTGCAGCTCATTTGATCTTTTTTTCCCCCCCCACACAACATTTGTAGAGACTTCATTTTGAACCACCTTGGCAAGGCCATTCAAGTAAGGTGTCAATAGTTTTAATGGAGGACTAACAGAAATGAACATGAAATACTTCCCTAGTACACAGCTCTGGAAAAGACTAGAAACATTACTTACATTTTGAGCATTTAATTTCCCCTGTGCCAGTAATATAAGGTCCTCATCTGATAGTGTCAGAGAACAGTCAGCTTTTCCAGTTTTAGGTTTTCCCCGATATATGGCACCGTCACCTGTCTTGAAGTCTGTGGCTGAAAATCATGATGGCATAATTAATAATACTACAGACTGCAACAGAAAGAGGACAGGTCACTGAAGAGAATGGTTAATTCAGAAAAAAAGAAATTTCATCTAGAAATAGTTGAAAATACTTTACTAGTAACAGATACACTAGCTGAGCATCGTGCGATGAATTCATAAGGGCTCTGTCTTTTCTTATATGAAATAAGGTCAACTCTCATTATCTCACTCTCGTTATTTCAAAATACTCTCTCATATCAATGGATATAGTTTGGATGCATGCCATGTTTTTCGCTACATTTTAACCCCTGTATCACACTACTGGTATCTCAAACTAAATTTTCTGAGACCAGAAAATTTACTTTGAGATATCAGTAGCTCAAGGTGAGATACTGAGAGTTGACTGTATCAATCACTCTTCAGTTACCTTTTAAACTTGTTGAAAAGTATCCAGCAAAAGTCAACAATGTGTTAATCTTAACGGGTAAACCTACTGACACCTGACTGGCCGACACATTGAATATTAGCACTTAACAAAAATTCAGCACTCTAGGTCAATCATTACAGATCAAAAGTTGCAAAAACACCAAAGTAAACTTGGGGAATAATTCAGCCAAATATTTACACAGAAAGTCCAAAAGTGATTCGAGTGATCTATACCTCACACCTCATACTCTAAAGAGTAAACCAAATATTACTTCGTATCTTAAATGATTCTTGAAAATCTGGCTGAAAATACTGATTGTTTTAACAGAAATAGAAATTTTGCTAAATCAGGGCTTACAGCAGAATAAATATGAAACTGGGTTTCCTATCAGAAGCCCTGGCCGCTCAGTATGTTAAGCTGAGGGCTGTCTAGCTACTGGTCCTGGGTTGCAGACCCGCTGGAGGTGGAAATCTTTCCAACTGTAAACGGGGTTACATGGCACACAGCCTTTCATTATCATCCTCCAATCATCGTACTGAAATACTGTTGAAAAGGATGTAAAATCACAAGTCATCCATCCATTCTAATGCACTTACGTATGTAACGCGACGTCTGATTGGATAACGTCAAGAATTTGCAACAGTATATTCTACGATATACTGTCGCAAACCCGACATCATTATAAAACGTCCCTTCTGATTGGCTGACGTTTGGTTTTACGCTGCTGAAAGCGCTTGCAATGGGTGCGAAGAAGTACACTTTGAAAGGTGATAATGTGAAAAAGTGCATTAGAATGGAGATAACTATATTGAAAATTGTCATTTGGTGAGGTAAATCCTCGGTTTTATGGTCGCAAATTCCGTTTTCGGCTCCGCTGGCGCGTCGCCGTAAAACGAAATTTCCGACCATAAAACCGATGATTTACCTCCCCATATGACAATTTTGAGTATAGTTATCCTCTAATTGATTTCCAACAATGTGGGCTACTCTTAAGAAGAGAAGTAAATAATTCCATGTCAGTGACTTCCCTTGGAAGAATATCTATACATCTTAAGGTGAAAGAGTGCACTTTCTGTGGAAGAAACTCTACCATTTTCATTTTTGCCTCCCTTTTCAATATTATTCAAAAGGGAGGCAAAAATGAAAATGGTAGAGGGTAAAGGGTCAATTCTTGAAGGGAATAATTTGCTCTCGTTGGAGCAAATTCTCTCTTGTCAGAGAACACGACATTCTGGAATAGTTCTGTTGCCTAGGCAAATAAACAGTAAGTCACAAATGTTGCCTCCCTTGAAAAAATGCCAAAAAGCATGGCGGTGAACCCATTCACTTAAATGCAGGCTTGCCATGATCTGGAAAATGATTTTCAATTTCACGTCTGGGAAAAGTGAGGGAATTTCGTGGTTGGTCAGGGAAATTTGGAAAGGATTTGAAAAGTGAGGAAGTTTGAAAATTAATGGCAATGGCAATCTTCAGAAAATATCTTTTTTCAATTCAAGATGAAAGGATGTACTTTCTAGAGAAATACTCTGGGCACATCTCCCTCCTCATTAGGGGCTACAGTTAAAGAAGAGAATTTGCTGGGGAACAAATTCTTTCCTTTAAGAGTAACACCGAATTTTGAAGTGATTTGTCTTGCACTGCTGAAGTGAGTGAGTGAGTGAAGAGCAACGTTAACTTTTAGATCCATAAAAAGAGTATGGAAAACTGTGAAACATCAGGGAATTTTGAAGTGGAGGATAAATGGCAACCCTGAAATCAGACTTACTCCATTCTGAAGCAGTTTTGCCTCCTACTGTTATGATCCATTGGAAGACAGCGTTAATTTTCTTGCCTACACCTGGTCGATTCTTCAGCTCTTTGGAAAGTTGTTCAAACAGGCTTTCACTCTGTAACTGTGGTCCCGATGACTAAACAGAAATAATAAGTAACAGATAAAAAATACGGTCAAACCTGTGTTGAGGAATGCTTAAAACAGGTGCCCCTTAAGTCGATACAGGCTCATAAACTCTACTGTTACCTGTATAGACATTGCAACTGGGCCTGGCTGCTTGAAACTAATGATGTTGTTAATTAACCCCCATTTACAACTTTAAATTTTCAAACGCTGTCATGTAACTGGTAAAAACACTACCATTTTTTGTCAACAAAATGTGAGGATCTTTTGCTCCTACAGCATGTGATGCACATTTTTACACATACCATAGGGTATATGCAGTAATTTTCACGGTGTTCCATTTTTCGCAGTATTTCGCGGTCACTTTGAAACCACCAAACTTAAAATCGCAAAATAATTTCCCATTTTTCATTAAAAACTGTGTCCATATAAATGTATTTTGATTCTGTTTCTACTGGTAAATTCCTGTACTTTCCACTTAAGCCAGTTCTTTTATTAACCTGTGGACCTTCCGTGCATGTTGCTAACCACGAAAATTAAAAATCAGTTTTTCTATTTATTACCGTAAACCTAAAAAATTTGAACCCATGAAAATTACAGGGTATACAGTATTATTTGGCTGTAAGATGAGGCTTTCTCTCTCGAAAAGAACCCCTAACATGTACATCAGTCTTGTGTAATTTGGCTTTTTCTTTTCTAACACAATCCAAAAAATCTAGATCCATCTTTAAATCTAGATCCATCTTGTAAGATGGATCTAGATTTTTGGACTGTTTTGAAAGAAAAAATAACTCCATCTTATAATTGAAGAAATCCAGTATATCCTGCATTTTCTCACCTGTGAAGTAGCTATTAGATAAGATTTCTCTTCTAAAACAATCCAAAAATCTAGATCCATCTTGAAAGATGGATCTAGATTTTTTCACTGTTTTGGAAGAAAAAAATCCATCTTATAATCGAAGGAATACTACGGTATATATCCTGCAAATTTTCCTAAAGCATCATCTCCTCACCTGTGAAGTAGACTCTGACTGCACTGCTCCTGCATACAAATCAACATATGCTCCTGACAAACAAACATTACCATTCTCTACAACCTGTAAATATATATGAAGATTAAATTAAAGTGAAAACAAACATTCAAAATGTCACTAAAGATTACACATTCAGCACAGTAAGTTTATTCTTGGGACTCATCTAAAATCACATATTGTATAAATCCTATTAAATGCCTTGGGCATTGCGTTTTACGAAAAGGGGTGTTATTTAGAGCCTGAAGAGTACAAATCAACCACTTACCAAAATGCTTTAAATAAACAGTAATAAGTGATTTTAACAAAGTAAGAATCACTTCGATAAAATAGCTGACAGTTGCATGAAATACCTTGGGGACAATAATGATGTGAACCATTTATTAACCACAACATTTAAATGTTTTATATCCTTTTGACAGCCGTAGCGTATTTTTACGTAATTGCATACTACTACTTTTTGAACGGCCCTCACAACCTTGTTTATTCAGTCATCTTATAAATGCTGATTTCTCTGTATATGCCAGTCAGTTCTAAAATGCATATTGGGAGGACACTAGACGCTTTCAAATGCTGAAAAAATCTTGAAAAATTCACTTCTGAAATTCAGCTTTTACCGTGACTTTTTGTAACCGCCATACTAATCTTGCCAAACAAGCAGGGCCAAAAGAAAAATAGGGGTTAAATGTGCAATAAAAAGGAAAATAAGAAGAGAGAGAAAAAGAAGAAAACCGGGAACAATCTGTAGCAAAATAAAAGAAAAACAAGTCTGTGTGCATATTTCTTGGTAGGGTGACCCCTGCGCCGTGACCTCTGATGTCATGAGAAAAATAACTGTCTTATATTGTATAGCTAAATATGTATCGTATCGATTGTACTTTTGATTTCACTCATCAAGTAAGCAAGTCAAAATTTAGGGTCAAATATTCTACCCTACCCCCTTTTCCAGCGAGTTTCTTGAAACATCTGGCCATCAAAAGGATATCAGGAATTTTGCCATTTAAGCCTATCTATATAACATTATTTTGGGAGGATTGGGACGGAATCTCTCTTCCCCGGAACTTTAACCTGCAACCCGGACCTCAGTTGCAGTCCCAAAAAACCATAAACAGTTACTCACCTTACACTGGAAGTAGATTCTGTTACCATCCTTCCACATGTCTGTCTGTAGTGTCTGTCCTGGTAATACTGGCTTGGCAAATCTGGCCTGGAACACGAGACACAGCTAGCATTAGATAACAGAGGTAGGATGGTATAGACAAAAGTTTGCATGTGTGTGCGTTTGTGTGTAAGGAGCTGGAATAGGATAGACCAATCCTTGCTAGCGTGTAGTAATTATATCAAATACATTCAAAACACAAAAAATTTGTCTGCTTAATACTGGTAACCTTCTGTATTTGGGTTCTAGGGCCCCAGAAAAGATGACTGCTAAACACTGAGGACCCCTGATAGCAGGCTTCACTATACTGATTCTGCGGACTATTCTGTGAAGAAATATCAGCTTGAAATTGAAGCTTTTAATTACTACAAATGATTTATTTCTGATTTCACAGTTTGGCAGTTTCAAAGGTAAAAAAAACAACAGTAATAACAATTCTTAAATTCCAGTTTATACATTCTAGACTTAGGCCCAATTTCACATCACGGTTATAACTCAAATTAACAAGTATGTGGTTTATTTTACTGTAAGATGCAATGTAAAATTTTGGTGCTACATGTATGAACGCTAATCCATGTACTAAGTTCTAAGTGAAATCGGGTCATAGACCTCAACATAGAACATTTAATCAGCAAAATCTATTTCCAATCCAAAAATTACATGACCAAAGAAAAGTAGTTTACCTTAATACATTTGATCTTGGTGACATCATTACTGGCGTATGTTTTCAGTACATGTCTCAGAGCAAAACCATAGCTGCACATTCCATGTAAAATTGGCTGTTTAAATCCTAAACAAAGTCCAATAAAAAACACTCATAACATCTGTGTCTACGCTAAATAAGCTGGGCCCAGTTGTTGACAAGGCCTGTCAGGGCACAGAATAGCTCACCTGACAGCTCCTTGCCCATCACATAAAAAAACTTTGTCGTAAAACTTTAAATTGTAACCCCCATGCCAACACCGACATCAGGGTGACAACAATAGCTCCCTGTAATTTCGTTCAAGCAAGCTTAAAACAAACAACAACATTATAAATGAGACATTAAATTTTCAAATGTATTCTACATAAACCACTGCCCTTTTTTTTTCTTTCCCTTTTTTTTTTTTTTTTTTTTTTTTTGATGAAAAAAAATGAGAGTAGCTTTTGCATAACTGTTAGGTAAAAATATTATCGCAATTAATTTTGTAGGTATTGCAAGACTTAATGAATCCTCCGTTAATGGCTTTGTTCCAATAATTTTGCTTTGAACCACCTGGCCTGGAATACGAAAAAGTGAACATCAAACAGCAACTGGATTGTAATCTTGGACATACTTACATAAAAGCTGAATGTATGTAGATGAATTACCAATAATTATCGTTTCTTTGATGAGAATCTTTCACACAAAGTCTCTTGAAAAGTTTGCATAAAGGTAGTTTTATGCCTAAGGTGAATTGGTATACCTCCATGTTTTTCTCCCATTTTCACGAAGGAAAACTTCGTGTTTGCTTCTCTGGGCAATGAAAACCTTCCACTACTGGTTTACTTGAAAAGGAAAGAATTTGTTCCTCCAGAAGCAAATTCTTTCCTCTAAGAAATGATCCCAGTGAAAAGGGAGCTAAAAAAAACTTGGCAGAGTTGCTTCTCCTGAAAGTACCATTTGAAATTGGTCCTTAGCCCATGTAATTACTATGCTCATAAAATGGATATGAGCCACAATATGAGAAAACCAATAAAGTGGCATGTGTGCCAGCGCAGACTCAGATCAGCCTGGGCATTCACCCAGTTTGATCAGATTCTTCGCTGTCCGCATGAAGGTAGCTTTAGACCAGTAGCTACCCTTTAACTGCTTAGTGAAGAGTCTGATCGGACTGAGCGGATGCCCAGGCTGATCTGAGTCTGCACTGGGCGCACAACCACTTTGATGGATTTCTAGTGCTCATATAGGGGTTGCAATTTTACATCCTTTTCAACAGTATTTTAGTCATAACAGGATGATAAGACAGTGATTATGAAAAGCTGTATGCAAGGGAACTCTGTTTACAGTTGAAACGATTTCCATCTCCAGCCACAATCGAACCCCAGACCACAAGGTCAGCAGGCTGGGGCTTATCCCACTGAGCTACTTGGCTCCGCTCCTACTATGCTCATAAAAGATGGCAACATGAATGCCTGCATGAAACCTACCTCCCATGGCTGCAAAGGCAGGGTCTATATGTAAAGGATTTCTGTCCCCTGTCAGTCTGTATAGTGCTGCCTGTAAACAGAAAAAATATTATGTGAGCCGGGACACGAGAAAACCAACAAAGTGGTTGTGTGCACAGAGCAGACTCATTTCAGCCTGGGTATCCAGCAAGTCTGATATGACTCTTTGCTAAGCGCTTAAAGAATAGCTAAGGGTCTCAGCTATCTCCATGCGGACAGTGAAGACTCTGATCAGACTGGGCGGATGCCCAGGCTGATCTGAGTCTGCGCCGAGTGCGCAACCAGTTTGTTGGTTTTGTCGTGTCGCGGCTCATGTGTTGTCTTTCTGAGGGGATTGGGTAAACTTTCAGAGCATAGGAACGAACTCTGCCATTTTCATTTTGCCTCCCTTCTAAATGGGGGTCAACTCTTAAGGGAAAGAATTTGCTCCTCAAGGAGCAAATTCTTTCCTTTAAGAGTAGACCCCATTTAACAACAGCTGTCGCCTGACAGCATAGCTCGCCTGAATAGGTGCTTGCCCATCATACAGTCGCTATGGCGGTGTGGACTGCTGTGCATAAAACTTCAGGCAAGCATGTCCATAATGACAACACATTTATTAACAAAAGGTATCTCAGAATCTCAGAAATAAAATTAAAGTAAAAAAATCCACATGGAATTTCAACAAAGTCCATGAGCTTGAGGTCAAAGAACTATCTGGGGGGGGGGGGGGGAGGGAGGAGGGGGAGGGGGGGTATTAGTACCAAGTATTAGTATCAACTAAGTTCATCGTGGCACTGTGAAATTATGTCTTCATAGTCTTCATAAATATAAAACTTTAACCAAAATCTTTACGACAAATTTCAAAGTCAATGACCTTGACTTCAAGGTCATCCAGTGGGTTAAGTATATAGTCTTTTTTAAAAACTCAAAAAAGTATCTAACATCAGTTCGAGTGTAAACTAAATACCTGTAAAGCATGATGTATCAGTATCCAATATAAAACTTTAATAAAGACCAAATTTCCTAAGTCCCCGACCTTGACATCAAGGTCACTGAGCGGGGTCTGGGTAGTACTCTGAAAAACTTTGGACTAATATCTAACTACAGTGCAAATATAAAAAGAATTCATATATGGGTTCAGGAGATATGTGTCTTTAAAAAACTTTAACCAAAACATCCAATTATTAAAAAGACAATTTTCTAAGTCCATGACCTTGACATCAAGGTCACTAAGGGGGTGCTGGTAGTACCTTGGAAAAATTTGGACCAATATCTAACTACAGTGCAAGTATCAAAGGAATCCATCCATGGGTTAAGGAGATATTGGGCTTTATAAAACTTTAACAAAAACATCCAGTCCACAAAAACTCCCAATTTTCTAAGTCCAAGACCTTGACATCAAGGTCACTGAGTGGGGTTTGGGTGGTACCCTGTTAAACTTTGGACCAATATCTAACTACAGTGCAAGTATCAAAAGAATCCATGCATGGGTTAAGGAGATATAGGTCTTTAAAAAACTTTAACCAAAACATCCAATCCGGACGCCGACGCTGACACGGATGCGGACACGGACGCCAGGGTGACAACAATAGCTCTTCCTGAACTTTCGTTCAGGCCAGCTAAAAAAGGATTCATGATTCAGGAAAGCTAACAGGAAGTCAAAAGAAATTGTCTCCCTTTGTCAAAATGGTGGAAAAACATGGAGGTGTACCCATTCACCTTAAGTGGATTATGGGTCCTTAATGTCACCATAATGTCAAACAATTAAATATGCTGGTGGATAAGAGGCTACATCGTAAATCTTCCCCGTTTTTTATCCATCTCCTCCGACCTTATCCTCCCACCCTCTGGATTTGTTTGACTTATAGATTTTGAATTTTAAATATGGAACATACTGTAATTTGCATATTTTATAACCTCCCTTCGATGCATTTCATTCCATCACAGGGAAGATGCTGATATAGCTGGATAAGGTAAGAGCTGACAGCAAAGCCCCAGATAAGGGTGGCATTTGAAGATATAACTTTTCTTAAAGTGAATGGATACACTTACACAGGAAACAACTCTGCCATTTTCATTTGCCTTCCTTCTACAGGGGAGTCAACTCTTAAAGAACCGAATTTGCTCCCCCGGGGATAAATCATTTCTTTTTAGAGTATACCCCTTTTAGAATGGGTTATGTCCTCCACAGAAGCAAACAGGAAGTCACAAAAATGGCAGAAAACCATTGCTGTGCACCCATACCCTTATTTCCCAATAAAAACATTTGCTTTCAGCTTGTCATTTGACCTACAGACTGTTGATACCAGGCAAAAGGCAGCACACAAATTCCTGATAATTTCAACACAGCAACAAACTTATCATTTTCTTGCAAACTGTTTCATGAAAAACTTATGCTCCATCAACATGTTACAAACACTTTTTCATCCTATTTTATCAATGAATGAAATGGAAGGCATAAATGACGGCTGACCCCACCATTTCATCATTGCAAAGAGGGTCCACTGTATGACATGCACTCCACGTTTAACACAGAATTAAATGAGTAATGAATAAATATTTGTTTCAGAAAATCTGAAGTTTCTGTTGTCAAAGCTGTTTGCCATGCTCCTACAGGAATGATGTCATCAGTATAGGAGCATGGCAAACAATGTTTGCCATGCTCCATCAATTTTTCAGTGACATTACAAACTGAAATTTCTTCAACAGAAACTTCAGATATTTTTTCTCAAGTCATTTAATTCCGTGTTATTTATTTTTTTACAACTAACCTCCAAACAGTGTTGTGTTATTGTTTAACATCCACAGTAAACAGCTATGGTCATGTCGAGACAGTCAGTTAACCTACCAACACTATTCCTGGGCAGGCTTAGACCTCCTAAGCGGTTAACCAGTACTAAGTGCACTTACTTTCACCAATAACTGACAACTGCCCTTCTTAAATCAGCAGAAGGAGAAAGGAAAGTAAGTGGCCAGACCAGGTATCAAAATCAGAACCTCTGGCTTATAAGTCAGATGCCCTACCAAATGCGCTACACGGCCCTGATCCAAACAGTGATATACAGTGTATTTGTTTTCGCTGAAATATCTCTTGACCCTTAAAGAGCCAAAAACAATAAAGCAGACAACAAAGTATACATCTTCCAGATTTAAGAAAATGTTTTGTTCTGGCTGTATCATATTAAGAATCCAAAGACTGGGGGCAAAAAGCATCAATGCTTTTTTCCCCAAGTCTTTGGATTCTTAATATGATACAGCCAGATGTTGATGCTTTTTGCCCCCAGTCTTTGGATTCTTAATATGATACAGCCAGATGTTGATGCTTTTTGCCCCCCAGTCTTTGGATTCTTAATATGATACAGCCAGATGTTGATGCTTTTTGCCCCCAGTCTTTGGATTCTTAATATGATACAGCCAGATGTTGATGCTTTTTGCCCCCAGTCTTTGGATTCTTAATATGATACAGCCAGATGAGGCGGCTAATAATGAGCTGCATCATCTGGATCTACCCTGTTTGCAACTTCAACTATTTTAGTTTTTGGCGCTTAAAGTGTTAAAACCAGCCCACTAACCTGATCTACACTAGTCTTTTCTGACATGGTTGCATCGGGACTTCTTTTTGGTGGGTCCACTGGTGCAATAATACTGTCAGATGCCCTCTTCCCACCAAAATTTCCCGCACCAACGACGAATATTGAAAACTGGTTGAATGCTACTTTTTCCTTTTTCTCGTTGAAGGTTTCCACTAAAATGATACAAAATATGAAATAAATCATAGCTGGTCAAAATTGTTCACACACCGGTCAATACTGGTCTTTTGTGACATGGCGGAATCAGGATTTCTTTTAGGTGGCTCCACTGTTGGAATGGTACCGTTGGATGTTCTTTTACCACCAAAGTTACCCACACCAACACCAAAATGTTGAAAACTGGTTGAAGGCTACTTTTTCCTTTTTCTCATTAAAAGTTTCCACTAAAAGATACACAATACGAAATATATAAGACTGGTCAATAACAATCAGAAAGCTTGTCAATACTTGTCTGTTGTGACACAGTCGCATTAAGTTTTCTCTGGGGGAATCTACTATTGAAATGGTATAATCAGGCCTGTGGTTATAAAACCTTTTTTCATGCTCAACTCAGTTAACCATGAAAATTCAAACCCATATTGAATAAATCTTATGCAGTTTCCACAAATGTTTATTGTTTCCAGTTTTTGCTTTTCACATACTTTCTCTTCGTAGAACATATATCACAAGTTTGGTTTAGTAATTTAAATTTTATTCAAAATTAAAGTTTGAGCATAATCTCGGCTGACCATGAGAAACTGTTTTAAACTTTGGAATTCGGAGTGACTGGAAATCTCCAGCTTTACCCTTGAACATTGATCCTATTCGGACAATCGTAGTTTGTGGAGCTGATAGACCCAGTGGAGCTCCTTTCTCCGACGGACGGCAGTGCTTTTTTCACTGTCAGGGTCTGATGCTAAAATTTCAACAATCTGAAATTTCATATGTTGTAGGGAGTAGTTGTTAGGTTAAAATGACTAGCGACCGGTGTGTCCCTTTTATTGCGGGTGTCACATTGGTGCTCTATCATTCTGACCTTTGTCTTTCTATTAGTTTCGCCGACGTCTTGTTGTTTGCAAGGTTTGCATGTTATTAAATAGACAACATTTCTTGTTGTGCAGTGTCCTCTCAGAGGGAATTTATAATTGTACTATGTGCATGTATTAGTGAACACTTTAGATTTGTTTCTATCAAGTGCAGTATTTACAATTTATCGTAGTACAATCTTGTACTTGTTTTAAACTTTGGGCCTCATGTTATGTTACCATCTAAGTTATCCATATTGACTATAAATATTGAAAATTGGTTCAGTGCTACCTTTTCTTCTCATTACATGTGTCAACTACAAAAATATATTTAATTAGCATTATACAGAGCTCTACATAAGGAGGTTATATGTATAGTGCAGTTCGTTCCTTGAATAATAACTGAAATTTGACTTTTTGAGGTTCATCGGGTGATGAAGCTAGTGAGAGGAGCTATAATTCCATGAAGCCTGCAAAGCTCTTTATGAAGAGCTTTGCAGGCTTCATTGAATTATAGCTCCTCCCACTAGCTTCGTATGAAGAGTTTTGCATGCTTCATGGAATTATAGCTCCTCCCACTAGCTTTGTATGATGAGCTTTGCAGGCTTTATGGAATTATAGCTCCTCCCACTAGCTTTGTATGGAGAGCTTTGCATGCTTCATGGAATTATAGCTCCTCCCACTAGCTTTGTATGGAGAGCTTTGCATGCTTCATGGAATTATAGCTCCTCCCACTAGCTTCGTATGAAGAGTTTTGCATGCTTCATGGAATTATAGCTCCTCCCACTAGCTTTGTATGATGAGCTTTGCAGGCTTTATGGAATTATAGCTCCTCCCACTAGCTTTGTATGGAGAGCTTTGCATGCTTCATGGAATTATAGCTCCTCCCACTAGCTTTGTATGGAGAGCTTTGCATGCTTCATGGAATTATAGCTCCTCCCACTAGCTTTGTATGGAGAGCTTTGCATGCTTCATGGAATTATAGCTCCTCCCACTAGCTTTGTATGGAGAGCTTTGCATGCTTCATGGAATTATAGCTCCTCCCACTAGCTTTGTATGGAGAGCTTTGCATGCTTCATGGAATTATAGCTCCTCCCACTAGCTTCGTATGAAGAGCTTTGCAGGCTTCAAGGAGTTATAGCTTCTCCCACTAGCTTCGTCACTTGCTGATGAACAATGTAGCTGCATGATGTAAAACTGATGTCATGAAAACAGTGTGGTCTGATTGGAAATCAAAATGTTCAAATGACATCCAGCTATGCAGAGATAATTTCTATTCAGCCTAAGAAACATTGTATGATGCTTGTTCCCAGAAGTAAAATCTAGATTTTATTTTAACCTTTAATACACTAAAAACGAAAAACAGTTGAATTTTCAAACAGTGAAGATTTAGTGGGGCCTTATATGGATCCATACTGTCTTTCTCAACATGATATAGTGTGGATAAAACATTATTGAAATTTCAGAGACGTAACTTTTGTTGTCTGCTTTAACGGTGCTTTAAGGGTAAGCCTTCGGGGTAAGCAAGGATATGGTTTAAAAAAAAAACAGCGTACCATACCTTCTGATAAGATGAGACAGCCTGAGCCTTTATCTAGAACATCGGCAATCTTGGCATGTGATGTTAATGTTCCGCTGGGTTCAAATGGTTTAAATACTTCAATGTATTGTTCTCCATGTAAAATCTGAAGAAGAAAGAGTGTGAAATTTGACATGGCAAAGGTTTTAAGCTGGACCTTTTCTGAAAATGAATTTCACCTGTAACATATGAACAACTTTTTACGTAATTTTGTTATTACATTAGTATGTTCATCTCATGGTCCACAAAGTGTATCACCCAACTGTCATGCTACTTCAGTGATGACAAAATGCAGCTATTATTCTTAGACAGTTAGAAGCACTTACTACTATCTGTTGAATATATTTAAGGGTGTGGCTGATCTGTTTCACTTCAGGTATATAACAAATGTCCCAATATTTCATAAACTATAATGTCCCAGGGACATTTAATAGGATTAATATAGTATATCCTTTTGTCTACAGCTCTATTACTGCTAAGCTTCTTAGCGGCAAAGCCAGCATGAGTAAAACTGGTGACCTAAGAACCCTTCCACTTATCCACCAGAACCACCATATTTCTTCAGTTATAAGAACAGATTTTCCCCTCCAAAACAGTCTAAAACATCTAGATCTGTCTTGTAAGACAAAACAATCCCAAATATCCAGATTTTTAGGATTGTTTTGGAGGAGAAAAAAACTATTTTAGAAGAAAAGAAGAAATACACAAGACTATGGTAATTTGGATCATGTCAGAGGTTGGAGGTGAAAGGAAGTGGTCTGTGTGGTGTGTTTGTGAGTGTGTGTTTGGGGGGGGGGGGGGATAGTAGGAGACAGATTCCCAGTTATCTGTGGGGTGGGGAGAAGTCTTTACTCAAATAATTAAGTACCTTAGTTGGGTCTATATTTAGTCCAGGTATTCCTCCAGTAAACATCCCTGTAGAAGCTGACTGAGCGGCGATGGCAGCAAAACTAGGTACCACACAGAAGTCTGGGGAGCCTTCAAATAGGAACTTCAGGTAATCTTCATCTTTAGTTGTGTAACCAACTGAAATAGAATTGAAGGTAAGCCATTTTATCATGGAACCATTTTTTTTAACCAAGTCCATTCATGATACCCCTTTAGGGCTATCCGGGCAAACAGTTTGGATCCAGATCAGGCCCCACAAAAACAGGCCCCACAAACGTGGGGCCTGATCTGAGATCCAAACTGTTTGCTGCCTAGACATCATTTCTACATGAGTTAGTAAGACCAATATTGTCAAAGTATTCTTGGTTTTTGATGCAGACGACAATTTCAGCAGATGACAAAAAATACCCAGAATGCAATGGGTTAAACAATAAATTCTTGCACAGATAGCTATGAGCAAAGCTGTTTGGAACTATGATCATAAGGAACATAATCTGTAATCCAATCATGAAATTCTCATGCCATTTGATTGTCACTTTAGGCTTGCTTATGCACATTCTGGACCCTTACTTGTCAACCTAATACAGTCAACTCTCGATATCTCTAACACTGATATCTCAACGTTCCATGTCACATAAAAGAATATAGTTTGGGCACATTTCCTATTTTTATTTAAATTTCAACTCCTTTTATATCAAACTACTGATATCTCAAAGTAAATTTTCTGGAACCAGAAAATTTACTTTGATAATATCAGTAGTTTAGGATGAGATTTGGCTTTGAGATATCGAGAGTTGACTGCTTTACCTGACATTATGGTTTCAGCATGGGATATGCAATTTTGTTTTCTCTTTTTAGCATTAAAGCCATTCTGTTTTCATGGTAAGATGTCACGATACAAATGAACTATGAACAACCATTTTTATGACTTCCAAGGCATATTTGACATTTTCTTTAATGGAACCATACTCTAAAATGCAAGAACAGTTATCATATATGTTTGGTTAAGGAACAAATGCTTCCAAGGTAAGGACACCCCTGTTCAAAGGGTAAATTTTAAAAATGCTCAGCAAGCTACAGTTTTTAAATATCTATATATGCCAGAACTTACTGCCTAATGCATATAAAATGGCTTCCCTTGGTCCATATGTGAATTTCGATGGTCTGAACTTAGCTGCCTTAGCCATCTCCTGTAAAGCAAAATCACCGAATTATTCAGAGCTCCAGATAAGAAGGGATAACATGGATAATTCAGAGATAATTTTTCTTATTTCTCAATGAACACATATGTTGTGACCCCTCATTCGAACCGTCTCGGTTGCAATTTATGTTTTTATGGAAAAATAAGGAAAATTATCCCTGTTACCCCTTCTTATCTGGAGCTCTGTGAATTACCATAATTATTTGTTTATAAGATGGGAGTTTATCCTTCCAAAATTGCTTCCCAATTAGGACAATTCCTCTGAAAATGAGGTTTACTCTTAAAGGACAGAATAATTCATTCCCTCAAGAGTAACCCCCTGTTGGAAGGGAGAAAATATGTCCAGATCTGACTGGTCTCCCTTGGACTTATATCAATACACCAGAAACCCATAAAGATTGGACTTACAGGATCTATATCTTTGGAGGATGAAGATGATGAGCCACTACCGGAACTACTTTTGTCTAGGTCACCAAGAACTCCCAGTATCACTCTTGAAGTATCTAAGAAACATAACAAATAAACTGAATATTTATCACAGCAACCCAAAGAACTGGGGCAAAATTGTCTAGGCAAACAATGTAGAACCAGGTCAGACTGCCCCAAAAGTAGCAATCCTGACATCATCTGTTCTGTTTGCTATTCCACCTGAAATTTTTCAGAAACATAGCCAGATAGTAAAATCAATGCTTTCCAACTTTAGGGACAATTACTTAACCTTAAAGTACCGTATTAATCCTATTAAATGCCTCAGCCAGCATTGCAATTAAGAAACAGGGAGCATCACAGCGAGTGCTTAGAGTGTAGTAAATTAGCCACTGCCAAATTATCTCTTATGTACAGTATCAAGGTGAAAGGATATACTTCCAGAGGAAGCAACTCTGCTATTTTGCCTACTTTCTTGGCAGGGGTCAACTCTTAAAGGAAAGAATTTGCTCCTTTAGGAGAAAATTCTTTTCTTTAAGAGTAGACCCTACTTTGAAGAGTTATCTCATCCAGAGAAGCAAACAGGAATTCATGCAAGTTATCACTCTATTTTTGGAAAAGAGGCTGGGGGTGCATTTATAAGAGCTGGGGCGTTAATAAGGATTAATATGGTAAATGGTTACACCTCCATAGTTTGGATTCCATTTCTAGAAGGGAGACAACTTTAACACAGTAGTAACTGCTTCCTTAATATGTGAGTCCCTGCTCCGGTTGGAGAAGGTCTAAAGGTGTAAGGGTACACATCCGTGACTTCCCACCAACTTGGCAACTTTTGTGACTTACTTTTCCTCCCCAAACCACTTAACCCTTGGATAATGGGGTCCATTTTTAAAACAATGAAGTTGCTCCTAAAAATTCTTCCCTTTAAGAGATGAACCTCATTGAGTAGGAAAGCAAAACTGAAATATGGGAAAAGTTGCTTCCCCTTAAGGTGTACCCACTCCCCTTAATAGGAAGAAGTTTGCCGCTCTTCATGGAACGAATTTTGCTCTCTAGACAAAGAATGCTTTCTGTTTAGAGTAACCCTTGTATGAAGGTAAGCAAGACAAGTACTTCAAAACCCAAGTGATTTCCCTTAGAGATGGTTCCAAACACCCTAATGACCCTCAAAACTGGTAATCATTAGAAAGAATGTTACAATTAAAACTGGGTTCGAGGTTATAAAACTTGAGAATAATCTCATACTCAAAATAAAGCACACTGATTGGCTGCTTCCAAGCATGTGCTCGGAAGCAGCTGATCAGTGTGCTTTATTTTGAGTGTGCTTTATTTTGAGTTTGAGATTATTCTCAAGTTTTATAACCTCGAACCCTGTTTAGTAATCATGAGAATACTGTAAAAAATTTTAAGTATTGGGACAGAAATGTCTGAGCAAATAGTGCAGACCATATCAGACAGCTCTCTGATTAGGGTCAACACTGGTTGCTACGTCATCTGAATCTTATGGATGCATTGCTGTATTTTAAAAACAAACTGTTGCAGTTTTAGGATAATTACTGTGGTTAGTTTAGGTGTCCCAGTTTTAAGAACTTTTACGGTACTATTTCAGGGTGGATGATCACAGGTTTTCTTGCATCATTTTCTTACGTCATTCTGAACAAGGAAACCCCGGAAATTCTCCACGTTTTAGTTAATAATTTCAATTTTTCTGTATGCATTCTTTCAAAATGCAACACAGTGAATGTGTAGTCATGAGTACTTTCAGATGATATTAGAGATTTTATCATGAGTTTTATAGTTTTTGAATTTAATTGTCCCCCAACATCTGAAACTGAAAGTAGGCTGTGGCACGAGAATGATGTTATTGCTCCAAAAACTGGGGGAGGTTTAAACGCAAAAACAAGTATACTTTCAGTTAAAACAAGTACACCAGTTAAAAGTTCTTACAGGCACACATTCACTGTGCTTTATTCTGTAAAATTGCATTTGGCAACAAAGAAGTCATCTTGAAAAAAAACTTACCACAAAGCAGTCTTTGTACTGGAATTTCCAGTATTTCCTGTGACGTGAAACCAACGTGATCATCCACCCTGTATTTGAACTGTGTGAATGCAATCTAGCTGTATCATGAATGAAAACATTCATTTTCACACCCACAGTCTACATACCTGCCGAGCTCTTGGGTTTTGTTGCATCTGTGAAATCTGATATTTTACTCCAGTTATCTCTAACTGTAAAGAAATTAAAGGTTATAAAAGTAGCATCCAGCAATAAAGAAATTTAAGGATCCCTGTTTATTATGACATCATAGTTTAAAGGTTTTTATTCCTCTGTTCAAAATTTTAGGGAAATCTGCAAGAAAGACTGTTCCTTACCACACTAAAATGTAACTTAGAGAAATTAACATCGAAAAAAAAAACTTATCATCAGCTGATTAAGAAAAGTACTGGTTTATTATTGTCATTGTAGTTGTTGAGTTTTGGTTTAACATCCCTGTAAACAATATTTCAGTCATGTAAAGACCTTGTCTCTGAATTTGTAAGACTTTCACTCAACATAAGATTATGACACTCAGGTCAGAGTTTTCACTGTCCACATGGAGCTAGATTTAACCCTTAGCTACCCTTGAAGCACACAGCAATGATTCTGATCAGTCTCATTGGGTGCATAGTCCACTTTGTTGGTTATATCGTGTCGCTGCTCATATGTAAATACTTACTTCTTTCTGGAGTCATCTTCTCTGTTGCTGTTCTACAAACTGCTCCCTGAGTTCTCTCCCATTGCACTGAAAACAGAACAAAAACTCATTTGACAATTGGCTGAGTCCTCTTTCATTACTTAGAAGCAGTTGAAAAAAGAGGTAAAACGATTACTTTGAACTTCACAGTGCTACCACTCATCATTCACTTAAAAATTCCCTCACCTTTCTCTGATTTTTTCCTGACATTGTTTGCCTTACCCTACAATAGATCCAAAGTTAATTATTGTTTTACAGGGGCACCGATTTTTACGAAATCAGAATCAGGAATGGTGGTTGGTTGGTTGGTTTGTTTTGGGAGGGGTGGGGGGGTTGAGATTAGCATTTAGTGTCAATTGATTGAAACCATACAGGAATAATAGCTGAAATTTTCTTTTACTCAAATACCTTATAATTGCATGACATACCATTTGAATTATGTTTCAGTTAAAATGGGATGAATGTATGCTCACATATAAACTAATCTGAGGAATTTTATGCCCAGAATTTTGCACAGTTTTGAAGAAAAAAAAGAGGCAGGGGCCCTTATTAGAGTGGGTGGTGTTTATGACTAATACAGCATACTCTTTACTTTAGTCTTAAGGATAACCCCTTTAGCTGTTAAAGTAAAGGGTATACTGTATTATTTCCTTTATGAGTAACTCCCCATGAAGAGGGAAACAAGTATTTCTTTACAGGGATTATCTTTTCTAAAATCATTTACTTTCCCTTTCAGCAGAATAAGTATATTTCACAAAGACTTCTAAAACCATAATTCTAATGCACTTACGTATGTAACGCGATGTCTAATTGGATAATGCCAAAAATTTGCGACAGTAAATGCGATTTACTGTCGCAAACCAGATGTCATTACGTAACTTACTTCTCATTGGTTGACATCTGGTTTTACGTCGCTGAAAGCGTTTGCTATGTGTGCAAAGTAGAATACTTTTAAAGGTGAAAAGTGCATTAGAATGGGGATAACTGTATTGAAAATTGTCATTTGGGGAGGTAAATTGTCGTTTTTATCGTCGCAATTGTGTTTTACGGCTCCGCTGGCACGTCACCATAAAATGAAATTTCCAACCACAAAACCGACGATTTACCTCCAAAAAAGCCAATTTTGAATACAGTTATCCCCTCATTTTCTCTAGTACTTTCCGAATTTCCCTGACTAATGACAAAAGTATCTGACTTCCCTGACCAGGAAACTTTCTTGACAGATGTATTCCTTAACTGTGGCAGCAGACTTCATCATACAAAGGAGCCCTTGGTGCAGAGGAACTCGGTTATAATTTGTGTTCAATCTCTTAAGAAACATGTTTTTGTGTCCACTCCACTGCAACTAATCAATGTGATTCCAGACATTCAAGCAAATTCTTTCCTTTAAGAGTTTACCTCAATTGTTTTGTAAAACACTAAAATTTGGGAGTAAAACAGAGCTCCAGATAAGAAGGGGTAACAGGGACAATTAAGGACAATTTTCCTTATTTTTCCATTAAAACATATCTTGTGCCCCTCATTAGAACCGTCTCGGCGAGACGATTCTAATGAGGGGTCACAACATATGTTTTCGTTGAGAAATAAGAATAATTATCTTTGAATTATCCTTAATACCCCTTCTTATCTACAGCTCTGGTAAAACATGGATGTCTACCTTATACTGAGTACCATAAAAATTCTAAATATTGGGACACCCAGACAGTCATAGAAATGGAACAGACTGAAGTTACAATGCACAAAGTACAATGCTGTTAAAATGAAGTAATGTGTCCAAAAGATGCAGACAAAATGTCAAAGAGTGACTACCCTGATTAGATTGCTCTTTAGAGTGCTCCTCTAGGAGCAATCTGAGTTGGGTACCCACTGTTTGCTCAGATCTATCTGTCTCTATACTTAGAATTTTATGGTTAAAGTATTAAAAATGCTCTAGTACACTTACATTTTCCTATCCAACCACCGCCAGTTTCAAACAGGCCTCCTGTCTCTTCTGTGTCTTCATGACATAGATACAGCACAAGTGGGGCTACATATTCTGGTTTTAGGGCTTGTACAAGTTCTGCAAACAATAGCAAACATAAAATAAGGCAAGTGTCAGTGAATGTGAAGTCAGAATACATGATTTGGAGGCATTATCTACATTCACATCTCATCCCTAAAATCTTCTCTATACAACCCACCCCACCCCCTCCCAATTCTTTTCCACAATGCCATCTCTCTCTCTCTCTCTCTCTCTCTCTCTCTTTTCTCTCTCTCTCTCTCTCTCTCTTACAGTCTACCCTCTCTCTCTCTCTCTCTCTCTCTTACAGTCTACCCTCTCTCTCTCTCTCTCTCTCTTACAGTCTACCCTCTTCACAGTGGCATTCATTACAGTAGCAAAATTCTTTATAAGATCAATTTGATATGCACAGAATGCCTTTCTTGTTCAAAATATTTACAACAGCAATTTCAGTTTAGCATCAAAATGCTTGGGAACTAATGCTATCGTTGCAAAGAGGGTCTGCTGTACCATGCATAGAAACATATTGTTTACCATAATTATTTGCTTCTAAGACAGACAAACCCCCACCCCACAGCCCCTCATACCCAAAAATAACCCCGAACTTCTAGATCCATGTTATATATGTCCTGGAAGGGGGAAAAAAAACTACAGCAGAACTGCACAGAATTAGAAACTTGGAGGGTGGAAATGCTGTCATCTTATAGCCAGATAAATATGGTACATTGTGTATGGTACTCACCTGGTGGCATGACAGTCTCTGTGAGTCGGGAACCAGCCTGTGGTGCTACAGCGTTACATTTGATGTTGTACTTGGCCCCCTCAATTGCTAATGTGTTGCTAAGACCTACCAAACCAAGTTTAGCTGAAATATATGACAATAATAAATTAGTCAATACAACAAGGTTGTTACCGGTATGTACATTTATGACAAACTATCAAAGAAATATGCAGGTAAATTTAAAATCGAGTTGAAAATAATAAAAGTGTTACCAGCCCAATACTGGGAAATACTATTCTTTATTGGGATAGTGAAGGAGACGAGCTTTGATTACCGAATACAGGACAACACTACTCAAAATCAATTCCACGGTGTTCTTTAACCCTATAGCACTCTACAGTGTTCTTTAACCCTATTGCACTCACTTCATGGAGTTTTGGCCATTCTGAGTGCAACAGGGTTAATATCCCAATGACAAAAATATGTGGTTGCATATACAATAAAATCTGCCAACAATAGCTCTCACTACGCTTTTGCAGAGGCAAGCTAAAACATTTATATATCTCTGTAAAACAACCTGTACGGAGCTCTTTGTCTACTACAACTCTGCAAAATTATTAACCAAGTCCTAAAACTATTGGAAAATGAACCATGAAAGGGAAAACCTTTGATTTCCCACACAGATATACCTGCACTGTAGTTAGCCTGACCAAAGTTTCCATAGATACCAGATGAGCTGGCTGTCATAATAAACCTGAAATGAAATACTGAATCAGCAGTCTTTGCAACTAGATACAACACGCATACTAATCATCCAGTTTTGGAATTTAACGATGAAGGCAAAAAGGTGTTAGAATAATTGAGCCTCAATTTTAAATGTTTGTGAAGACTAATTCATCTGTAACGCTAATTGTCAGAAATAAGTTGTATAAATAGATTTTACCAAAACCATGTAGGAATTAGGTAAGAAACATATTTCACATCAAGAAGAATGATCAGTATTTTAATGTGACAGACCACTTCTGAAGTCATACATCAAAGAAAAAGGATTTATTGTTCCTAATTCATAAAGCACTACTTTCTACTAAATTTTGAATCAAATATTACTTCCATGTTCCTGTTCATATTTCGCTTCTGTTAGATCAGGGTTGCCACTTATCCTTCACTTCATATTCCCTGATTTTTCCCTGACATTTCAGTTTTCCACATGTTTTTCACGAATCCAGTTCATTTTACACTGCTAACTGTATCACATCAAATATTTGTGCTTACTCTTAAAGGAAATAATTTGCTCCCCTGAGGGAGCAAATTCTTTCCTTTAAGAGTATCCTCAATGAGAAGGCAGATGTGCCTGGACTATCTCTCTCAAGAGTACATGTTAATTCCTGTTAATACAATCAGTGTATTTTCTGAGGTCTGCAGAAGCCATTAATTTTCAAATTCCCTGACTTTTCCCTGAATTTTCAAGTGCTTTCCAAATTTCCCTGACCAACCACAAAATTCCATGACTTTTCCCTGACCTGGAATAAAATCATTTTCCAGATGTTTTTCCTTGACTGTGGCAACCCTGTAGATGCAGGGAACATGAAAACTGTTGACTGAATGGGAAACAGTGCAGGCTCTGATCAGATTGTTCCTCTTCATTAACAGAGATCCAGATAAGAAGGGGTAACAGGGATAATTATGGGATAATTTTCCTTATTTTTCCATGTAAAACATATTTTGTGACCCCTCATTGGAACCTTCTTGCCAAGTTCTTATTTCTCATTGAAAACATACATTGTGACCCCTCATTAGAATTGTCTTGCAGAGATGGTTCTAATGAGGGGCCACAATGTATTTTTTCAATAATAAGAAAAATTATCTCTGAATTATCCCTGTTACCCCTTCTTGTCTGGAGCTATGTCTTGGGGACATCTGAGTTCAATATTTGGACGGGAACCAAAGATAAATTTTGATTACCTTTATTCTAGGTAAGGAATTGTTGTATTTCCTGGAGCAGCAATAATGATTTTACACAAACTAACCTGCCATAGTTTTGTTTCTTCATGTGGGGGAAAGCAGCTCTGGACACCGCAAAGGATCCTTTCAGATGTACTTTCTGGATCAGGTCTAAAATAAATATAATGTAAGAACGTATTCTAGCAGAAATTGTATCAAAGCCTACTTTATTTCTCGTTGAAGTAGCCCATTCATTAACATTATAATAATAATGCACTGCTAGAAAATTTGGAAGAAAGGTAAAGGTAGATGAAGGTTTCCCATAGCCTAATAGTGGGAATTAGAGGCCGACTGTGTCTTGGGCACATCAGATGAAAGGCGGTGCCCATCTCTCTCCTTTTGCTGCCTTATCCTTCCCTGAATCAAAGCAGGTACCCATTTACTGCTGGGTTGACAGAGAGAGTTTTCCAGTCATCAGATGGCGAAGCCTGCGCTTGAACTCACGACCTTCCGGCAACTTTCTGCACCATAACCGAGCGTCTCTAACCACTGGACCACGGAGCCTCTCAAAGAAGGTGGTGCTAAATTTCTGTTCAGTTTGCATGAAAATGTACCAGTATAAGTCTACAAGGCTTTAGTGAAAGTGAAGTTCTGTCAAGTCTAATAAGAAGAGAGAAGTGCCTTGACTTCGAAGTCTTTGGGCATTCGCAGTTGGCAAAGACATATATGAGCAACGGCACGAGAAAACCAACAAAGTGGTTGTGCGCCCAGCGTAGACTCAGATCAGCCTGTTCACCCGACAAGTTTGATCAGACTCTTCACTAAGCACTTAAAGGGTAACTATGGGTCTAAGCTACCTCCATGTGGACAGCAAAGACTCTGATCAGACTGGGCCTATGCCCAGGCTGAGCTGAGTCTGCACTGGCCGCACAACCACTTTGTTGGTTTTCTCGCTTCGTTGCTCATATCATCTTGCATGTCCACTCAGTCACATCAGTATCATATCATCCATGTATGGAACCTGAAGAATCTTTTTTTGCAAAAATCAAACACTCCCACTTTGATAAGATTGCTGACTCATCCATGCTTTCACAGCTCCCACATGCCCCAAAGCATGTTTTCTTGTTGATCAGCTCTTTTGGAATAAACTTACCCCAGTCCAAATCACTAATTCTGGCAAAAGACTTGTCTCTAAGTATTCCAGCATTGTTGACAACAACGTCTGTAGAAAGAAGTTTTAAATGATATAACATTTTGTTATAGTGATTAAAAAAAAAACGAAGTGTTTGAATTATAATTGCATGAGAGGAAATTAAAATATCAGATCACATAAGCAGCAAATAATTTCTGAACCCATACCCTATATACTGCACTCTCTCAACATTGCCAGCTTATGAGAAACTAGAGCCACCATGTTAGTTTTCCTGTTTTTTTTTGTTGTATTCACACCTATGACTACCTCCCATAAATGCGAAACTGTATGAATGCATAATAAATCTCCCCTGTTCACTGACATATGTGAATTTATGAAAGACCTCCCACTACTAAAAGTTTCTGGGTTATCTAAAACATTTGTATCACTACTCTTTAATGTGTTTCCAGTCACCTTAATTTTAATTAATATACCTCCAAGAAAGAGCTTTTAGGCTAAAAATGTTCTGCCTCTCTCTACAAAGGGCAGCAACTCTAGTATAACAAAAATTTTGTTTCCCTGGTAGTTTAACCTCTTCTACAAAGTGGGGCTACTTTTAAAGGAAAGAATTTGCTGAGAGCAAATTCCTTCCTTTAAGAGTTGCCCCCTTACAGAAGGGAGACAAATAGCTCAAGATCAGAGTTGTCTCCCTTGGAGCTGTTACTACTAGTCTTAAAGAAGAGAATTGGAAACTAAATCTACAAGTTAGACTTACCGATTCTGCCAAATGCCTTGATAGCTGTTTCAACAAGCTTCTCTCCATTTTCAACTGAATCTGAAACATAAGTGAAATCATAAACAGACTGTCTACGTAATTTTTTTACGCCCATCAAAGACGGGTCATATTATGTTCTGACCTCCATCCGTCTGTCTGTTAACTTTTCGTGTCCACTCCATATCTCCTTAAGCTCTGGAAAGAATTTTTTGAAACTTGGGTCAAATGATTGCCTTATCCAGGCGATGTGCAGAACTCATACTTCAATGATGTCTGACAAAGGTCAAGGTCACACTTAGAGGTCAAAGGTCAAACAGTAAAATTTCGTGTCCCTCCATATCTTGAAAACCGTTTAAGATTTCTTCATGAAAGTTTGTACAAATATATAGCACCATCAGACGATGTGCAGGGAAAAAGAACCATACCCCTATTTTCATTTTTGATGGCATTATGTCCCTTTGTATTTTACATATAAGCTTTGTGTCCGCTCCATATCTCGAAAACTGTTTAGGATTTCTTCATGAAAGATTGTATAATTATAAAGCACCATCAGACAATGTGAGGAGAAAAAGGACCATAACCCTACTTTCACTTTTAACAAAATTACACCGCTTTGTATTTTTCGTATAGTAATTTCATATAAGCTTTGTGTCCTCTCCATATCTCGAAAACCGTTTAAGATTTCTAAATGAAAGTTTGTACAAATATAAAGCACCATCAGATGATGTGCAGAGAAAAAGATCCATAACCCTATTTTCATTTTTGACGGAATTATGTCCCTTTGTATTTTTCATATAGTATTTTCATATAAGCGTCGTGCCCGCTCCATGTCTCGAAAATCGTTTAAGGTGGACGTATACGGAACAATTCTGTTCTTACTTTTTTAAAAAACAAAACAGAGTTATTGTTCATGATGAAATTGATCAACTGTGGAGTATATACAGTTCAATGTCTACTGTAAAGATCCTAAGTTTTCGGGCACATAGGTCTGTACAAACAGTGGAAACCGAGATCAGACTGTTCCTTAGGAACCAGAATGATCAGGATCTTCACATTTGCCATCCCATCTGCGCATTTTGGTAGACATTATTCTATGGTAGTACCGAATAACAGGAAAATAAATAGTAGGGCAAGGACCGGCTGTGCTTGCAGCAGGTGCAAAATTTGGGCAGTCTGTTTTGGGGATATTTCTTAACTTAAACATTGTTTTTCTAGGAAACGGTGAAATGTTTGTTTTTTTGTTTTATTCTGTAACATACAATGTAAGTTTTACTAAAATAATATGCATAAGCATACCCCATCGATTAAATATATTTTTCATGAAGTTTTTCATGAAATTCAATTTTCTTGCATTTTTTTAAAGAATGTAAAAATATACTTATTAACAAGATAACTGCAATTTTTTGTTACCAGTTTGTTTCAAATATCCTGTATTACAGATTATATGATTTGCTGAAATGAAAGTGCGTTCATGTGCTAGAGATATGAATTTTAATGGAAAATGTGTAAAAAAAAGTATGTGGAAATACAAAATCTTGTTTTTTTAGGAAAACAAAACAGCAAAGAATTTTTTTTCTTATCCAAATGTGTTATAGCTCTTTGGGTTATTTAGATGGTATAATGGTTTGAATGCCCCGCCAATATTTCCATTCAGTATCTGTCTACCTTAAGATTTCTTCATGAGAGTTTGTATACATATAAAGCACCATCAGATGATGTGCAGGGAAAAAGAACCATAACCCTAATTTCACTTTTAACAAAATTACACCCCTTGTATTTTTCGTATTGTAACTTTGTATCAAATTTGTGTCCACTCCATATCTCCTGAACCTCTTGAAAGATTTTTTTGAAACTTGAGTCCAATGTTCACCTTATCGAGGCAACTTGCAGAGCTCGTATTTCAACAATGTCCGACAAAGGTCAAGGTCACACTTTGAGGTCAAAGTTCAAAAGGTTACATTATTTGTCTGCTCCATATCTCAAAAACCGTATAAGATTTCTTCATAAAAGTTTATAAAAGTTTATACAAATATAAAGCATCATCAGACAATGTGCAGGGAAAAACAACCATAACCCTACTTTCAGTTTTCACAGAATTATGTACCTTATTTGCCTTATTATTCAAGATTTAAGCTACTGACAAAAGTTCTGTCATCTCTTGTTGTCTTTCCAATGTTAAGCCCCCAACGGGCGTATATTGCCCCGCTCAGCGGAGCTCTTGTTGAATCTGTAATAATGCTGAGAGTTTTTACACTTTTACACATCATCTACACAAAAGTAGAGTACTGGTTATTAAACGTTTTCTACTATATGTTGAATATTTTAAGGTGACTTGGTACACTTTCAGGGGAAGCCCTTAGGTCATTGTCAATTTGCCACCCTTCTCAATAGCAGTTAACTTTAAAGAAAAGAATCTTCTCCTAAGTTTGGAAGGGCTTCATATCGGGGGAAGCAAACAGAAGTTACAAAAGTTGTCCACCTGAACTAGAAATGTGTCTAATGTACATAGATGCCCCCACCTTGGGTACCTCCATAAAACGTGATATATGGATCATTATGCCCTGATTCTTGTGAATTCCTGTTGTACTTACAGCATAAATCCTCATACAAACTTTAAAGTTGCTACAATAATAGGAACCCCTGTAATCTACCTTTTACAAAAATCTTGAAAAAATTGGCCTAAGTCTGAAGTCAGTGGACCATGACATATGGAGCATCATACCCTGTATTTGTATATTCCTGTTGTACTTGCAGATATAAATCCTCATACAAAATTTCAAGTTGCTACAATACTAGGAATCCTGAAATCCACCTCTTACCGTAACATATGGCTAATCATACTCTGATTCTTGTATATTCCTGTTGATGTAATAGATATAAATCCTCATACAAAATTTCAAGTTGCTACATAATAAGAACCCTGACTTTGCCAGAAATCTACCTCTTATAAAAGTCTTAACCTGAGTCCAACAGGATCATGGACCTAATAACGTAGGCACGACCAAAATACTATACAGGCATCATCCTATGGCGGGGGCATAAAAAAGCAACAAGGTTTACCCATACCCGTTAATAGTACAGCATGGCAAAATCTTTCTTTAAGACTTGACCCTCCATTAAGAAAGACAAAAATGAAAATGGCAGATTCATCTACCTGACGGTGTACCCATTCACCATAAGATTAATGAATACGTATTCAGTTATGAACTCGACTAAACAGCTTGATCTTAACTGGGTTCAAGAGAATGTAAATATAATGGTATATTCAAATGGCAATAGGAGAGCCAGACATTTTATAGCAGCTTGTTCCATGAAACAATGCCATAGAACATATAAAAGCAATACAAATGTCTCAAACTGTATAAAATTAAATAAAAACTAAAGGTAAACAACAAACCATAGTTAGCCACCGCCTTTCCACCCTTGGCTTTTATCTCTTCCACGACCTTGTCTGCCACTCTTGCACTCTGACCTTCACCTTTGAAGCTACCACCAAGGTCATTCACTACAATAAATATACAACAGTGGACTTTATTTATGTACATTATTTTCTAATAAAAGCAAATGTCTGATCAATATCTCCATAATGCATGCTTAAAGCAAAAATATTGGTCTTGTATTACCTATCGCTCATATTGCTCATATCATGCAACAGACAGATTCTTCATCTATTTACAATTCCACTAGACATTAAGTAACTGCAATAATTACACCCCAACTGCACCTTGGGCATAGTATTTAAAAGTTGGGGCACAGTCCCCTCAGTCTGCTGTCTTTCAACCTTACCTGGCTCAAATTAGTACCAACTCACTGCCAGTTTGACAGAGAGACAGACTTAACTCACCACACCCAACATCAATGTAAGTCATTCAACTTGTACAGATGCATCTCAACATTGTTGATATTCTCTCACTGGGTGGCCAGCTTGGTAACATGCAGCCTCAAACTTATATGGATGCCTGGGCCAATGGTGAACCCAACAACTTTCTTCTCCTTTGATGTCAAACCTCTTTTTTTTGAGGGAGAGGAATCCTATAAGCATTTTGCTTTCATTCCAATCCCATTAACTATTTTTTGTGTATATCTTATGTTGCATGTGAGTGAAATTATGAATAAAAATATGTTTAAACTAAACCTCTTTTTTCTACTGTGGCACCTCACTAAACAGCTCAAGATAAGCAAACCTGTGAAGGCTGTTTTTTTGTTGTTTACATATTCTAATCATTTCTCCACAAAAAAAAAAAAAATCAGAAATCCAGATAGAGCTGGGGAGTAAGGATAATTTATAGCTACAGTTCACAAAGCATGAAAACATAATTGAGCCACAGATTCCTGGTGACCCCTGGTGACAGTATAATGAGTATTTGAGATGCAACATCACAAAATCAACAAAGTGGCATGTTTGCCGAGCAAAGTTTCAGATCAGCACCTGGGCATCCACCCAGTCTGATCAGAGTCTTTGCTGTCCACATGGAGGTAGCTTAAACCCTTAGCTACCTTCTAAGTGTATAGCAAAGACTCTGTTCAGACTGGGCGATTCTTCAGGTTGATCTGAGTCTTTGCATGGTGGACATCCCACTTTGTTGGTTTTGTCGTGTCGTGGCTCATATACTGTGACCAGAGTCTGATGACAATTCCAAGAGAACTTTTCTTATTCTCCATAAAAATATGAAATGTGACCCCTTGTTAGAACTGTCTAAATGTAAAGGTTCTTTTTGGAATCACAACAGTTTTCTCTTACCTACAACAGAAGCACCTCTCTCTGCAAATTGTAGAGCATATTCCCGACCTAAACCTGCAAAGACAAAGATATATGTTTATTGGTCATCCATAAACTCACAGTACCCAACTGAACTTTTCCAAAGTCAGGCTTTATCATCAAGACACAATAATTGTAAATTAGATACGTGATTTGAAAAGATCAAAATTGAAAAATGAAAAAAACAATCTAAACTCACGGTGACATGAAATCTGAGTTAGACACTTCAGCATTTTGCCATGCAATAGAACTTTACTACCACTCCCATTAAAGGCGGTTTCTTTCTACATTTAATAACCTTCTTTTAATACTTCATTTTTTATGAACAAAATGGTTCACTGTTATCTCCTCATGTATAATGACCTAAAATGTCTGTCAAGGCCTTGAACTTCAGTTACTTGACCCACAATTTTGATTACACCCAGAGCCATGTGACCAGGTATAACTTAAAATACACAAATACTTTGCATATAATGGCATTGAAGTAGGTGTCAGATATAATGATAATCACGCAGAACGTATGACAGTGTGCATTAATGGGATCAGACCTGGTACACTGTAGTGTACGTTCAGATGACTACTGGAAAAGTAGGACGTTCTACTTATTGACCTCAATTTGGAGACCATCTTTTTAGATTCTTTTAGTTGAAATTAGAAATCAGGTGGCTTATAAATTATCACATGTTCAAAGAAGAAATATAAAGCTTGCTAATTCCATGATTGTCAGATTAAGATGCTAACCCTGGCCAGCTCCTGTAATCAAAACAACTCGGCCATCAAACCTCATTTCTCCTCCCATGTTGAAAGTCTGTTCGCGTCAGAGTGGTCTCCCTTGATAAGGGTTTGTTTGATTATTTTTTATTTAAATGCAATAAATATATGTGACGGTACCAAATAATCACTGGGTAAACTATGTTCATTTAATGGTAGGAAGCAGGAACTAGAAGCTCTTGTTGAAAGTCTCGACCAAACCTGCACAAGGTATAAGATGGAGATCAGTGCTGAGAAGACCAAACTGATGACGAACAGCGCAGATGGTATCCAGAGGGAGATCAAGGTCAAAGGGCAGAAGTTGGGTACCGTAACAAATACCTTGGAGCAGTTGATGGCTCAAAACAGGAGGTTCTCTCAAGGATTGCACAAGCCACTTCAGCTCTTACCAAGCTGAAACCAATTTGGAGAGATAACAACATATCTCTTGGATCAAAGGTGAAACTTATGCGCTCCCTTGACGGTGACTGTATATACCGAAACGTACCGAAATACCGAAACGAACTGGAAATATCGAAACGAACAATTAAATATACATGTATAGGGAAAAATGGCATTTCGGTAATTGATTGTTTATACAGGTACAGAATAGGTGTTAATGATTGTTTGTACAGATGTAGAAAAGGTGTTGAAGATGTTTTCTCAAGTATAATATACAGGTTGATGTGATTAAAGGGGTAGATTAAAGTGGCTCTTTGTGTTTAAAATATTACTTTAACATAGAGATAGATTTTAGTACATAGCGGACCTCTCATGGGTCAGGTTTAGTATATGGCTTATCTCTCATGGGTGGACTGACGGACAGATGGGCGGTCGGATAGAAGACGGACGATAGCTAGAATATAAACTCTGAGATAGATAGATAGATAGATAGATAGATAGATAGATAGATAGATAGATAGATAGATCCAGTACCTATACACCACCAACAAGATTTTTTTTCATAGGGGATTCAAATGAAAAATACAGCTTCAAATCCGCAAGACTCAGAATCGGGAGCTTAACGTATCTTCGAACTGCGAAGATTCAAACCAGTCTGTGAAACCATCTATATATTGTGTGTGCGAACGGCAAAAGCTCTGGCCAGAATGCGTGGATGCGCAGGCTGATCTGAGCCTCAGCTTTTCGCATATACGTTAAGCACCTTTTTGAAATAGCGTTCTATTAATGCGTATAGAATCTCATATATTTTTTTTTGGATCACTTCTGTCGTTGAATCATTATCATGACGTAAGGGTTCCACTAAAAGTTGAATCAATGTCGTACAAAAAAATTGGAAGAATGTTGTATCATCATCATGGCGTAAGAGTTCGCTGCTGCATAAAAAAACGTTTGAACAACGATGTAACATATCATAAGGACGTAAGGATTCATATGTAGTATGTGCGAACAACTAAAGCTTTGACCTGACTGCATGAATGCGCACTCTGGTTTGAACCTTTGCTGCTTGCATATGAGTTCAGCACCTTTTTTTGCGCATGGCAACTCATATATTTTTTTTTTGGGGGGGGGGGGGGGGGGGGAGGGGGGCACTATGCAAAGAGAGAGAGAGAAAAAAAAAACAACAGCGTTGGAACAACGTCGTATCGTCGTCATACCGGAAGGGTTCATGCTTGCCGAGTGTGAACAGCCAAAGCTCTGACCAGACTGCTTGGATACGCAGTCCAGTCTCAGTCTTTGTTGTCCTATGGTGCAAATATGTGGCGCGGTGTTATGTCCCTTTCAACAGTATTTTAGTTAATCAATCTGGCAAATGAAAGAGTGATAATGAAAGGCTGTGTGCAATGAAGCCATGATCACTGTAAAAAAGAGTTCCGGAATCGAACCCGGACTGCTAGCTTAGCAGGTCCGAGCTTAACCCACTGAGCAACTGCGGCTCCGCTGGTTTATTTGCACCCACTAAGTATCGCAAGATGTAAGATTTTAGAATCAGTAGCCACAAATGCACTTTCTTTGCGGATGTGCCGAAGGGAGAGGCGCAATATTATGTATCTGACTCATGCTTTTTATGAATATATGTCGTTAAACTTGTATGCCAAATAAATTGTTGAAGAAACTTTATCTCATTTGATAGTCCATTCTGAAGCTTATTCTCCAATTCGTGCATCATGCACATCATAATAAAAACTTTCATTGACTTCGACTCACGCCACGAATGATTCTAGTTCCACTGACCTCCCAGCAGGCACATTACGTCGAAACGACGTCATACTGACGCCGATATGACGTCATTACGTCGCATCGATGTCAGTACGAAGTAAATTTGACGTCCTGTGCCTGCTTGGCTTTGATTTGTTGAGTGAAACAATCGTTTGTTGTTTGGATATTATATTGCATATTTCGCCAAAAATCTTTTTTTTTCTTCTTCTAAAGTTTATTCTAAATCATTAATAATCTTATTTTCTTTTTAATTGTACAGATTATCATCTTAAATGTTAGGGGAATTGAAATCTTTCTAGTCTAGTCTAGTCTATCCCATAAACTTGTGAGGTCGTCGGACCACCACAGATGACTCTACAACATTCACTTTCCACCAACTCCTTCTAAAATCTTTATGGTTCAGAAATAGACATGAAACTCTAGCTAGAAGCAGAAAGGCCTCAAAACGATATTTCAGTTATCCGGAGTGATTTCTAACCATATTCCCGGTTGAGATAAAACAGTAATCTCTGGTACTTAATTTTATGAGAGCATTGACAAGGCAATTCTTTTGAGATGAAGCCCTGTATGTTCTATGGAGAGAAGGCTTTCTTACACATAAGTAGTGTCCCATATTCATTATGCTTAATCAGCAATATTTCAGCTACCCCTTAATAGTTTTAGCTTATAACGCGTCTCTACAATCCTACAATTTCCCCCAGTTCAACTTCCACACTGGGGAAGTAAACAAACACATTCGCCTGTAAATCACCATTATTGGTATTTGAGGTCAACGGTTATGCTTATGCTGGGGAAAGCGAAGTACTGTTTAGATAATGGTGTTCATTGATAAGTGCGAAAACCATTTCTAATAAAACATGAGGCGGTTCTATTCTGAGATACAAGATCTCATCAGTAGGCTAATGGAGGAATAAGTTTTTTTTCAGAATTATCAATTCAAAATCTCTCTCTCACACACACACACACACACACACGCGCGCACGCACGCGAAGGTTAAATTAAGGCCTCTGAATGGACTACTTGCGTAGAATTATATCTGCAATTATTGTATACATTATGCAATGGTGAATATGCAATAATGCATATGTATGTATATATAAGCGTTAGGAGATAATTATTATACAGCCCCTCTGTTTGTGTATTGCACTTGTGAAAACATTTTAACACCTATTCTTTACCTGTATAAACAATCAATTACCGAAATGCCATTTCCCTATCGTTTCGGTATTTCCAGTTCGTTTCGTTATTTCGGTACGTTTCGGTAAATACAGCTACCCCTCCCTTGACATTTCCATATTTCTGTATGCCTGTGAATCTCGGACATTGACAGCAATTTTAGAGAAAAGAACGCAGACCTTCGAGATGAGATGCTACCGAAGGTTACTGAAGATTTCGTACAAGGACCATATAACCAATGAGGAGGTTCACAGAAAGATCCAAGCAGCAATTGGAGAATATGATGAACTCCTGACGCTGGTCAAGAAACGGAAACTAGGGTGGTTTGGCTACGTCTCAAGGTCTTCTGGTTTAGCAAAGACGATTCTTCAGGGCACAGTGAAAGGAAAAAGAAGAAGAGATAGACAGAAGAAGAGGTGGGAAGACAATATTAAAGAGTGGTGGACAGGGATGTATTTTGCCAGCTCAACTAGGGCAGCTGAAAACAGGACAACGTGGAAAGGGATTGTTTCGAAGTCACTGTGGTACCCCAACGACCTAGTAAGTTTATGGGATAGAATAGAAAATAGAATAGAAAAATAGGAACGACTAGGAACACCAGGAACAACCACAATCATTCATCACAGTCTTCAATGATGCCATAGTAACTAAATAATAAAAAGTAAAGCAACCAGTTCTCTCTTCCCCAACGAGGTGATTGCAGTGATAGGTAGGACTATCTAACAGAACAGCAAGGCACCAAATACAACATATTATAGTATAGGCCTATGGCAAGGGGACACAGATGCATCCATAGGGTGAACAATGTCAGAATCATCGCCTTAGAATGGTCAGTGGCAAAACTACAAGTGAAGGGGGTATATTAGTTTTACAGACCAGATCTTCATATTGCGCAGACTTTATAAAACCCAAAAGTACTTGTATCGCTACATCTACATGTATATCTAAATCTACCCATTAAGTGCATGGCAAGGATTGGCACTGTCGTACTGTAACAAATCCTGACAACACATCAAATCAGTGTAAACAAAAGAGGCCAAAGTACCAAAACCACAAGTTCAAACTCCTAACTCATTGAAACATTTACAAATCCGAAAAAATCCAGACAAATGACTTTGCCTATTCAAACACAATGTGATGGCGTTTCCGCTCAGTACAGGAAGAACTAAAATGAAAAGCCTTGGACTGCATTTCAGTCAGTGCGAGTCTCTCATTTTACAATTAGCAACAAGTAGGTGCTTACCGACTCAAAAACTGAGTGGGCGATGGATTGCTTTGATCCATTATATACCTTCCTACCTATCTTTTAACCATTACAGACGCAAAGAACAACAGTTGATCCTGAAAAAAAATTAAAGCTCCGCTCCACCAGTCCCTACCACAAATAACTTACTAGTAACGTTTCCAATGCGGTACTTCTGTTGTAGCTCCTCACTGCTACTTGTTCTTTTATCCGTATCAAAACGTTCGTTCACACATGTCAGTAGCATCTTTTTTGTTGTTGTTGTTGTTTTAAGTTAAGGTAACTGAATGACCACCTGTCTGGGTAAGAGCGTCAGTTTAAATGCATACGCCTTTCCCTTTTGGTTTTGAGGGCATGGTATGGAACCAGATTATACAACGTTACTGCTCTGTGTGAAATGTTGATTAGATGTAAAACTTAAATCTCCTAGAGTTCCTTCAAGAGCAGAAGACACATACAAAAGAAGTAACATGGGCCATACTTTGAAGTTCCGGCTACTCAAGCCTCATCAACCAAGTAGATGATGAATTGAGTGATGGGGCTTAAGTAGCCGTATCTTCGAAGAATGGTCTATGTTCCGTTTTATAAATTATCAAAGTATATTATCAAATCAATTAACAGAGTTGTTATCTGTAGTTGCTGCAGAACTCGACAGTTCAAAGTTTATTTCATAACATCTCTCCAGTAATCTTTGCTGATCATTCCAAGGCGGTACTTCTGTTATGGTTCCTCGATGTTACATGTTGTTATGTCCGCTTGTCTATGGTCTATAGCTGTCTGGTCACCTGAAGAGCTGCCCATTTTTCTCTCTGTTTTATTTTGTTTTGTAATTTAAAATAAAAAGAAATTAGGCGAAATTAGATTTTGCTGCTGTTTTTATTAAGGGTAGCTGAATGACCACCTGTTTTGGAAAGAGCTGCTCATTCGGTTTACCGTACGTGTTTGTCAGTTTTTGTGAGTGTGCTTCTCTCCCTTTTGGTTTTGAGAGAAGGATGTGGGATTTGATTGTATTAATTCCTGTACATTGCCTATAACATGTATTTTTTTAAAAACTTTTTTATGTCTAAATGTATATGTGTGTTTACATTTAAACAAATGTATATATATGTGAGAAGTGAAATAATATCATGATCAGTCATATGTCAGTTTGGTGGCATATCAATTCATGTGTGGGTGGTATGGTTTCTGTCTAACTGGTGTTTCTGAGAATAATGCTTTTGAGTAAAAAAGTAAATAGAATCATTTTAATGCAACATAATCAACCGAATTGTCTATTTGTCTACATACATTTTATTTGAGCTCAGTGATGCAGTTATTGGGCGCAAAAGCTATGAGTTTCATTTTTTACCGATTATAATGAGGTACTCTGAGTTGCTAAATGTCTTATGGCAGAATATTGTACTTAACGTAATAAGAAACCGGGAAAATCCACAACAGCACTTTTATTATATTGAAACATAAAGCCATTTCCCTATAAAAAATAAAAAAAATTCATTGTTCGTTAAATTAAAATCTGAAAGAGTTCCTTCAAGAGCAGAGAATACATTCATAAGAAGGAACATGGGCCAGACTAGTTTTGTTTTGTTTTAAAGTCTGTTTTGTTTTGTTTTGTAATTTAAAATAGAAAATAGGTTAAATAGATTGTGTTGCTGTTTTCAATTAGGGTAGCTGAATGAGCACCTGTTTTCGGAAAGAGCTGCTCATTCGGCTTATCGTGCGTGTCTTTCGTGAACTTTTGTCAATTTGAGTGTGTGCTTCTTTCCCTTTTGGTTTTGAGAGCGGGATGTGGGATTTGATTGTATTAATTCGTGATAGCCTTAACAGTGGCAAAATATACTAAAAAAAACTTTAAATTGTATATGTGAAATTCAAAGAGGTTTTATTTGTTTAAAGTTGACTAATCTGACAGGGTCATAAAAATGACGAAACCGTAGTGAGAAACTTGAAGCGATATCTCACAATAAAATGTTTTATGAATTTATAACACTGATCTGATAAAGCAATCATGAATGGGCCTTCAATTTCGAAATAAAAACGTACTTTACCGAATACAGTGCAACACATACGTGATTCTGTATTAAATTTCTTCACAGTTGCAAAACCCCAAAAGTTTTAACTAGGAAGATGATGGACAAGTCTTGGTAAGCAACGAACATTCCTTTTCCGAACGCATTCCAAGAGACACAGCAACTGCAGGCGCCACTATATGAACTCGCGAGTGCAAGCGACCTACCCCCTCCAGCCACCGCAACCCCTTTGTCCCGAGAAATACATTAGACAAGGGCATCCGGAAGGAGATGTCTGATGCAGAGAGGACCTGCAGAAATCCAAAATAATCCAAAAGAATGGAAGCCAAACTCTGCTTATTTATTTTGCTATGACAAGTCAGTCTTAGTTTTAAAATGGATTAGAAAGGACCTGGTATGATAAGGCCCATAATTGACCCCGAGAATAATCATTTTTCAGAAATACTATTTCCATTATAAAAATGTATTCATAGGAAAGTTCAAACCTTGAATGTAACAGTAAACACAAAATCTAGAACTTTCCCATACACCCAGCGGATTCTGACAAAAAATACGAATTTGGTAGCCTTTGCGGCTTTCGAAATATGTGAGCCCAGTCTCCTGCACATTATGTATTTTGTATACAGACAAAATTTTAATATTTACATGTGATAAAAATATCAAATGTGCTGAAGCCCGGGCTCTATGTTTATTTTTTACTTTTTGTTACCAAACTGGCAGCGTCTGGAATATTTTCCCTGTTTTCTCAACATTAAAACGCCTATGTCTCAGCTCATAGACAAAATAAACATATGTTGTGGGTATTCATTTCCTTAGTTAGATCACAAGAAATAATTTGGTACACATTTTATTTTGATCTGTTGGATTTTTTGTTGTTGGTGTCTCTGGACCGGCAAATTTGAGTGAGCAGGTTTCCTAGACAGGCTTGTGCAGTGCACAGGTAGTTAGCAGCATTATCTAACATATAAGCATTTCATCAAAAGCCTATTATCAAGAGCGTTCAAATGTTATTGTAAATGATTTATTTCTTTAAAGGGAGATGTATTAAGCTCACATTTACTTGCAATTTTCCTTCGTATTATTGAAACAAAATAGGCATGCTATTCTGAGAATAAACAAAATTGAAACATATTATTTCTGTTTGATCACATACGCACAAATGATATGCAACTTTAAGAGAATTTGAATGGGGGGCAAAAATGGCCCTTATCATACCAGGTCCTTTAAGTACTGACGGAGCGGCGGTCGTGTAGTGGATAAATGCTGGACTACCAATTCAGGGATCGCAAGATAGATCCCCCGCTTCTTCGGTCTTTCGGGTTACACTTTACCCTCTCCATGACCTAGTTGTTGGTGGGACGGTAAACCCGAGTTCACTCACTTAAGTACTGACGCCATTGCTAAAGAATCAGAATAAGCACTGAAACACTGAACAACGGATTGGCGATTTCCTCGGGGACAAATTATCCACCAACAGTGATTTCGGTCTTATGCTTTAATATCGAAAATGACCTTTACCAATTTAGTGTGACAGACACGCGTTTCTGTATTTAAGTTGTTCAGTGCCTACCCTTCAATCCTTCAATCTTGGTCTGTAGACCGTTTGTTCCCTGTGTAAAAAAACTGGGGTACTCTCAATGGTAAATTGACACACGGTGCTTTTAAAAACAGTATCGGGAACTGAAGGATGAAGGATTGGTTGCTGGATGAGGCAGCTCGATTTGACCAAAACGCCCAGTGCCATCGATGAACTGACACACCATTTTCAATAAAATGGCTAATGTAGCGGCTGAATGGCTTTCTTCGGGTTGTCCAAGTAGGATTTGTAGGTTAAGTCCACTAATGCCAGGTCCAAGGAAAAGGCGCACTCTAAATTGTTTCCTTTCATTCTCATAGTTGGGGCACTGTAGCATGAAATACTCAACTGTCTCCTTATCTCCACAACAACAAAATGGGGGTGGTGTCAGTCCGAGTTTATGTCTATACTCATTTAGTGGTGAATACCCAGCTCTAAACTAAAACAGAATAGAGAAATGTTTAGTAGGTATATCGAGCAGCTTCTTTCCTGCAGCCTTTGGGCAGAAGTCATGGAACTGACTACCTACTGTAGACTTTTCCCATCGGTCTTGCCATCTCTATAACTGGTGTTGTTTGCTGGCTTGTTTAATAACTTGACAAGAGACCATCTGAGTATTCACATCAGGGTTTCAGCTTCTTTTGCCAGCTTGTCTGCGAGCTCATTTCTTCTGCTATCACTATGACTATGCGTACACATACTGTCGACCAGGTTTTGATTATCTACTAGAACTTTGATTGCCTTCTTGATGTCATTGGTTACAGTTTGATACGATTCATTTAGGAGCATAACGGACCACGGATAAAACGGACCATGGACAAGACGGACCATGGTAGGACAAAACGGACCACAGTAGGACAAAACGGACCATGTTTAGGACGAAACGGATCAGACTTTAGGACGTAACGGACCATGCATCGATCATATCTTGAGAGTGGAGTAGGATTGCCTAGAGAAGGAAAACCGCCTATTCTTTAATGGATGCAGGCTTTCATGGAGGCAATGGGTTATAGGCTGCTCAGAACCGCCATATATGCGGTTTATCTTTGTTATCCCCAGATTGTTATATGAGCTGAATGTTCAGCTGCTATTGAAAATCTTGAGAGGATCCAGAGGCAATGCCTTAAACAGAACAGTTAGACCAATAGCTCTTCCATTTACAATGTCCTGTTTGTCCTGAAACGTGGTCCGTTTTCTCCTGAAACATGGTCAATTTTGTCCTGAAAAGTGGATGATTTTGGCTGGTACGTTTTATCCATGGTCCGTTTTGTCAATTTACCATATGATTTATCCGTAATATAAGCCCCAATAGTTGAAATGAAATGTTCCGGTAGTTAGTGTCACCTACTGGTTAGGATTAATCGAACCCACGACCGGGTCACGGGTCCATCGAATTACCCCAAACCACCCCAAAACACCCCAAACCACCCCAAACCGACTAAAAACCACCCCAAACCACTTTTCTTAATATTGTTTCAGGTTAAAATAGGTTGCAAACCTTCTGTTTATGCTTTTTAATGATTTCAAAATTATTTAATAAAAATAAATATGAGCTATTTGTGCAGAAAAAGTGAATTGCATATTGTATGCACTGATAATAATATAGTGGTATACGTATGTAGGCAGCGTGTACGTACATGTATGTAAATATGTCGCATATGTATGTTTGTATGTCCATTATATGTTTGTCAGAACATGTATGTGTAAGTGTATGCATGTTATATACCATTCATATATTCACATACATACATAAATATAGCCTCATATTGGTAACAGCAATTTTTCCCTGTAGCTGCAAATATAAATCAATTTTCCTAATTTTTAAATATTTTAAACATTACCAAAAATATTTTAAAGTAGTGTAAGTTGCTGCAAAATACCAAATTTGGTTTCAAGTGATTTGTTTTTGGTGGTTTGGGGTGCTTTTATCGGGCGGTTTGGGGTGGTTTGGGGTGTTTTGGGGTGGTTTGGGGTGTTTTGGGGTGGTTTGGGGTAATTCGATGGACCGCCCACGACCTAATGATCGACGTCGATCAAGCGCATTATTCTGACAATATCAAGCGTCCACTCTGTAACATATTGCTCGCTACTGACAGTTTTCTTTCAGTTTTGTGACAAATTTAGTGTCTACACTGGCAAATTTAGAACTGTTCTTTCTTGTCGAATGTTCAAGGAGAAGCTTGTTTATGATTAGGCCAAGTGGACGAGATAGCTGCTCAAAGGAAAGCTCATTCAACTTTCAACCGAATCTGATTGGTCCAAGTTCTGTCCCCTGATTGGTCTTTTAGCCTATTTACAAACACATGGACACGTGCAATGTTGCTGAAAATGGTGTTCTCAGATAACCTGCCATTAAGCTTGGCAGTTGTATTTGCATTGTCAATGCTGATTTCTATAACTGCTGCAGATGATGTGAAGTCAGCTGATTTTGATGTCATACCTGGTGGTGCAAGGAATCATTTTCAAAGTGAAGAGTGGGTAGGCATCTGCTTCTGTATTCACCAATTCCCAGGGGCGGATCCAGGAATTTTGGATAGGGGGTGAAATCAGCTGAGGTGGGGTGGAAGCCAGGGAGATTTGATTTGAATTAGGGACAAAACGGACCATGGACAAAACGGACCATGGACATAACAGACCACGCTTGGGACAAAATGGACCACGTTCAGGACGAAACAGACCACATTCAGGACAAAACAGACCACGTATAAGGTCAAAAGGGACCACTTTCAGACCTTCCGTTAACATTGAGAAAGCATGTTTTATTTTAGTTGCAACAGTAATATAGAAATTTGCATGCTTAGAAGATAAAAATCTTACCATTAATTAGATTTTTTTTTTTGTGACAACTTATGCGCCACACCAGAAACCTGTCATCATGGTCAAAGTTGACCGAGTACAGTAACGACAGAAAGAAAGAAAGATAGTTTTGACAACCAAAGATAGTTGAGATCATTAACAGTAGTCAAATAATTTTGACCATTTAACATTGTCTTTGGTAATTATATACTCCTTAATCTTTTAATGAATCCGGGTCCACTCGGCCTGGGGTCAACTCGGCCCGGGTCAACTTGGCTGGTGAAAATCTATCTATCTATCTATCTATCTATCTATCTATCTATCTATCTATCTATCTATCTATCTTTGTGAAGTGCACTGTGCAAGTAATTATTGCCAGCACACTTAATTTTTTAATTTATTACCGTTTTAACTGTAAACCCACTTTACCTACCGTATTGATACATAAAGTATTTGATGAAGATAATTATAATAATCTTTAAGTTATTAACACCTTCCCTGCAAACATTCATAGGTGTGACTAATTACCCGGAGAAATGGTTGAAACGATTTAAGTGTTTGTTTTCCTGTGCTTTGTTTTCGTGATACATTACGGTGATCAATCACTGATAAACTTCATTTTTAGGGACAGGTCGTCAGTAAGTACACATTGCATTCCTTTTCAATTTCTTTGAAAAAAAAAAAATGTTTAAACTGAACAATTAATTCTACATACACAATATTCCATATTTGTAAAATAACATTTAACAGGCCGAGTTGGCCCGGCCGAGTTGGCCCTGCCGAGTTGACTCGGGGGCCGAGTTGACCCGTGACCCTTTTGATTGGCACCAATTAATGGTCTGGTTTGTCTTCTAGCGTGGTCCGTCTGGTCTCGAAACGTGGTCCGTTTTGTCCTGAAACATGGTCAGTTTTGTCTTAACCGTGGTCCGTTTTGTCCATGGTCCATTTTGTCCGAGTACCATTTGACCAATTTTTTCCTGAAATTCTCCTTGAAAATGAAATAACATAGGCTGAAGAGGGGGTTTGTTTGAAACCCAAATCCTCTCTTGATCCGCCCTGAACTCCTATTTTTCTTTTCTCCCCTCCCCCCCCCCCCCCCCCCCCCCCCCCCCCCCCCCAGAAATGTAGGGTGTGCTCATGCACTGACATATAGACAGACCAGACCAGTACGCGGACAGTTTAAGGGTGTTTCACCTGATGTTTATGAGTCCAATGCGTTCCAGGCTACCAGAGGCCAGAGGGGCATGCAATTTCAGGAAAATCATTGTGCTAAATATAGACAAAAGGAACATGTGAAAAAATTTATCTGTGCATGCGCAACGTAACACTGTAGGGGTCATGTTATTTGCTGTGTAGAAACAGGCTTATCATACCAGTATGCAGACACTTTAGAATCTGAGGAAACTGAGATGGCATTTATACGCTGCAGTGCTATCGTAGAGGATTGTTCTGATTTCATATTGACACATGGCTGTTTGCTTTGCCTTTCCGGGTGTTTCTCCCAGCTAAACTGAAGCACCGATTGTGATACTCATCTGCAATAGCCCTGCAAATTCAAAACTATGTTGTGTAAATATAAAAGTGAATGACAAAAAGATAAAGGGCACCTTGAAATAATAGTTACAAAGTCAGTTAAATTCAGAAGGGATAATAGCGTTTATTTGACGCAAAACACAAAAGTGTCCGCATACTGGTAGTGTCCGCGTACTGGTTGAGTCTGTCTACAAAGGTATTCTTTGTAACAGTGCTTGATATAATGGCCAAAACTGGCATAGTCGCACTGTGAACACCTTAAAACAGTCAATCATGCTTGAAGGTTCTTATACAGTCCATTGAAATACCGCAAACTACGGCCAACCGCAACAAGCCAGCACAAACCACCTCAAAAACTACTTCACTGTACATTTCATGAGTATATTTGATGTTGTTGTACTAATAAAGACAACTTTACTGTATAAAGAACCATAGAATTTTCAATTTTATCTATATATTTTCTATCATGCCTATATCCATGCACAGGCCAAGTGTGAAAATACCTGTAATTATAATTATGGCTTCTTTTTTTGAGGATTATAAAAAAACATTTCCTTTTATTTCTAGTTGATCAAAATAATCATAATAATAATTAATTTTAATGATAATATTATTAACAGAGATGCCTAATTGATGGCATAAGTGGCCTTTTTGGTGCTTTAAGATAATTCAGGGAATTTAAGTCATAAAACATAAGTATAGTATGCCTCACCTATGCCACAGTTTTTGCCCTTGATTTGATTTACATTTCACAAGTTCAGCTGTAACTACATGTAAGTAACCAGTGAAGGAAATTTTATCAAACAAAATAAACCATAAACAAATCAGGGCCACTTCGGCGGGGAATATAAATTGAATAAATTCACCGAATTTGCTTGTTGGGATTGTTTTAGAAGGAAAATCCTATCACAAATCAGCATTTCTGACTGATTTAGATTTTAAGGTTCATTCTAAAGATGAGAAAAACAGTTTTACAGCTGAATTAATACAGTAAAAAACTGTGTTGTTTTTTTTGCATCATTTACATTTTATATTTATTATTTTTCAGCACGGTATCACCTGTACTTTCACTTATATATGTCAAGGAGGAACTAAAGAGGTAATTCTAAATCAGTGAGTACCCTTTCAGGCAGGGATCAAGCTAGAGATCAGAATGAGGGAGATGTTTTTCTGATTTTAGGGAGAAGTTTCTGCCCATCTTTCATCTTTGCCTATATATTCTATACATTTAAACTTCTCCTTCAGCTCAGAACAGGGAGAAATTTGATCCTGCAAGGAGACTACTTCTCCCGAGTCTCCCTGTAGCTTGATCCCTGTTTCAGGGGAAGCAACTCTACTTCTGATTAGATTTTTGTTTCACTTCTCAGTATGTCAACTTTTAATGCCCTAGGAGCAAATTTCTTTAAGGTGTAACCCTATTTTGGAAGGAGTTTGTCATCCAGGATGCAAACAGGAAGTCAAAAAGTTGTTTCCCTGTAAAATACAGCAGAAAAACAGTGGTGTTCCCAGAGCTCTTGATAAGAGGGATAATTTGGTGATAATTAAGGATAATTTTTGTTATTTCTGCATAAAAACATATGGTGTGACCCCTCATCTGAACCGTCTCGATGAGATGGTTCAGATGAGGGGTCACAACATATGGTTTCAGTGAGAAATGAGAAAAATTATCCCTCAATTATCATCAAATACCCCTCTTATCTAGAGCTCTGCTGTTCCCATATGCCTGAAACATACTGATGTAATGTATAAGCTAATTCTTTGTGAAGGTAGAAGGAGGTTTGGGGCTTGAATTGACACATGCAGGACAGTGTGAAACATCTTCTACATTCACCCTGAACATTGTGACTCAAATTGAAACAAAATGTGTTAACACTTATCAAACTGCTCCTGTGGAATACAAATGTAACATAAACGAGGAAAATCTTTAAAAAAAAAAATATTCGGCACAGTTTAAATGGAAGTATGTTTTGTAATGTGTCTCTAGGTGAAGACTTGACAATAACTTTCATGAATATGACTCAAGTGAGCTATGTCGGTAGGCACGCGCAACCGTAATTTTGATACTGGGCAGGGACAATGACCTATCTCAAGATTGAGCTGTCCAATATGGATTCGCAGTCAGTCTTGAGATTGACCTGATTCCAAAACAGTTATGAACATGATGCAATGTTTGTTTGTGTGTATTAAACCGAAAGTAGAAATCAAAAGTAGATCTACACTGAAAAAAAGGAAAGTTTGAATATCTGCATCTGTTTTGGATAAAATTTCCATTGTAAAATTTACAAACAACTTTTACAAGAGAAACATTTTGAATTAACATCTGACAAGAGTGCTAGTATTCACACAGTGCAGTACAACAGAAAAAAAAAACGAAGATTAAATATTCATTGACCTTTGATATTACTGGCTAAATTTTGACATACCCGTTATTTGACCAATGAAATCTCATGTAAGGGTCATACTATTACTAAACACCGTAGAGAATGGAACACCTGGACGTTTCCAGGATTAGCTTGACCCCTGTATGACACCTGTGCCTTAGCAAGCCACTTTACATGCATGCCTGTACTATTAATATACACAATATTATGTGGGTGGCAGTTCAATGCTTTTTCTGTATACTCATAAACTAACTTTACTCGGTAATTTCAACTTTTCCTTTGCATTTGTCATAAAAATTCCAAAAATTGGGACTCCACAAAATTTCTATAGGTGTCCTGAAACTCAATTGGAATGACAAAATGTGTAGACCCTAAGCCAACTGCTCCTGCAGTTAGATCTGGGTCTGCACTATTCATTTTTAATTATCTCAATATATAGAACTTTTATGGTAATTTCATTATGCCCTCAACTTTGAAAAAAATGGTGGTGCATATTGCTTTTGGTTTAAACAGTATTTTATTCAGTTAAGCTACATACATATATACAAATAGTAATCATTTCAATGTAGGATCTGATGGTTTGCTCAATCAGAGCTCTAGATAAGAGGGAGTATTTGATGATAATTAAAGATAATTTTTCTTATTTCTCATCGAAACCATATGTTGTGACCCCTCATCTGAACCGTCTCGTCGAGACGGTTCAGATGAGGGGTCACAGCATATGGTTTTATGCAGAATTAACAAAAATTATCCCTAATTATCATCAAATACTCCCTCTTATCTAGAGCTCTGTCAATGCTTGTATGATAGTCATCTCCTATATTGCTTTTGGCTTGTCTGTGCATTAGTTTGTGTGTGTGTCACACTTTTTAATGCCTGCTGTAGCTTTTGAGCCTTGCCTGCTATAGTTTTGAACTTTCATATATGGATTCCTATTGGAAAAATAGCTGATAATTTTTCCCTCTCTGAGTTATGCTCCTTTTTAGAGTCATGTCCCTTTTAAAAATGAGATTAATATCTTATTAGCAAGATATCCCAAACAGTTTTAAGCTACAACCTTGATATATGCTATACTGATTTGGGTATGAGAAGTAGATGACCTGATTAAGATTTAAATTTTGATTGAGTTATTGGCCTTGTTTGAAATTTTGGCATTTTTCCATCTTCTGAACTGCTGGACTTAAGAAGCTGATTTTTGGTATAACTGAAATCCTTGATGATATTTTAGTAAAGATTAGGTAACTCTGAATTTATTAATTGCGGAGTTATCTCCCCTGATGGTTCATACTTATGCAGCTGTTGGGCTAAGAAACCACTAGGCAGAGGGTTTTGAAATTTCATATATGGATTCCTCAAGGAAAAATTAGCTACATATTTTCTTTTTCTCCATCAAACTACTTTTAGAGTTACCTCACCATTGTGGAAAATACAAGAACACTGTTACCACGATATCGCAAGATATACATGGGCTAAGATGATTATATTTGGTAACAGCTTCTGAAAAATTTCAATCAAAATTAACAGAATTATGCCCCTTTTCGACTTAGACAGTCTGAGGTTTGACACCTTTAGAGGCAAGCATATGATTGGGGGCATAGTGCTTCACAAACACAGTTTCTAGTGTCTTTTGCATTTGGTTTCTGTTACCAGCACTGGGTGATGACTGTAAGAAGGGATGATGATTTCAACTACAAGTGTGTCGTGGAGCGGCCGGAAAAAGTGTCTGTATCCTATCTCTACTTTCAAGAGTTTCGGATCGACGTCACTGGAGCAGCTGTAGAGGGCACTGAAATTGAAGTGAGTGTTGAATTGTCGGCTGATTGTTTTGGGTTTAACCCTTTAAGTGCCAAAGTTGAAAATACCATAATCAACACATTTAGCACCCTGTGCACTTAACTTCTTCAGAATGGTTGTAAATACTTGTAGTAAATTTTCTTTTTTATAAGCACACATTTCAATGATTTGTTTTGTATTCTACAGGGGTTTCATTAACTTTTATGGCGCCCGTCGGTCAAGGCAAAGTAGGCGGGGATTTTATATGTTTTCCATATTATTCCTATACAGATTTCCAAAAGGCAGGGAATAAGGCCTGAGTGGCAGGGAATAAGGCCTGAGTAGAAGTGGAAAATCCCCGCCTCCTGCCTCTTAATGACATGCCTGATACAGGGAAATGTATTTAAAGGTTAAGCATAGGAGAAAGGCTGCTTATGGTCATAGAAGAAAAGCAAAGTTTCACAAATGAAAAATGAAAGATTCTGTAGCATTTTTCAGCTCTTGTAAACTAGCAAACAAAGGGATAAACCATTATAAATATGTGTGCTTATATGCCAAAAATTTTTTTTTTTAAAAAATGCCATGATGTGTGCTTATTTCGGCATGTGCAATAATTAGGTCGAATACGGTAGTAGCATTTGCAGACAGCAAAGATCCAAATGAGGTTGCTCATAATGAGCCACCTCATTTGGATCTAAACTGTTTGTTCTCTTTTCTTTGATTTCTTACTATGCTATAGCTTGGACAGAATTTTTTTTTAAATTTTGCAGACATAAGTTTTGTCATCATTTTTTGTGCTTTAAGATTTAATGGTCGTTTGAGACATTATTTCAGTCAAAATCAAGCAGTCTCACAGAGACAAAAAAAATTACAATACACAGAAGGAAACTTCTTGTTGGTAGATAGGTTTTGCTGATGCAGTAGAACTCCTTTGCTGATACGGTAGACCTTCACTGGCTTCAGTGGTTTGAACAGGCTTGGGACTATGAAAATTAGTTTCAGCCAAAGATAGTTCTAGCCATCCAGAGTTAGTTTATGAATTGACCTCAAGGGACACAGGAACAAGTTCTAGTCAAGCAAGGTTAACAGCCCATCAGGGTTTGAGCCATTGAATTGCCACTGTATGAAAAAAAAGAAGTCAAAATATATAGATTATATACTTCTGCCTGTTAACATTATGAAAATACTCTTTTGGGTGCCTATCGCAAGAACCAGACAAGGATACTGTATGTATTATTACAGAAATATTTTCAAGTTTGTTGTAAAACTATAATATAGTTAGATGCATGAGTGCTTGAAAGTGTGATAGAACTTTTTGTTTGACTTAAAAAAAAAAAATCTGTGTTCAAAACCCTGTATTTTTGATACATACAAAAAGAACTTTATATACTTGGAGATGTGATAGAGTATTATGTCTATTTCCTATTTTCAGGGCAAAGATGTTGACCGCCCTCTAAATGAAGAGGAATATATTGTTGACAAGGAAGATAATTCAGGTAGGTTCAAGAAATAGATAGCAGCGTCCCAGCATACTGGCTCCATTTGGAGGAGGTCAGTAGGTTCAGTACTTGGCCTGCTGATCTAGTGGTCCCAGATTCAAGCCTTTCTGAAATTGGAACTCTTTGGAATTGTATGGATGGATGGATGGATGACTTACAAGTTTACATCCTTTGTAACAATATTTCAGTCATATTAGGATGATGGGTGGTTGATAATGAAAGGCTTTGTGCAATGGAACCCTGTTCTTTTGCACACAGCCTTTCAGTATCACCCTCCTATCCTCCTGATATGACTGAAATACTTTTGAAAAAGATGTGAAATTGCAAGGTATCTATCCATCAGTACATTTGGTGTATGTTGGTTGGTTGGTTGATTTGATGCTTAACGTCCATGGTAAACAACTAAGGTCATGTCGGGATGGTCAGTTAACCTAACCGCACTATTCCTGGGCAGGCTTAGACCTTCTAAGCGGTTAACCAGTACTAAGTGCACATACTTTCGCCAGTAACAGACAACTGCCCTTCTTGAATCAGCGGAAGGAGAAACGAAAGTATGTGGCCAGACCGGGATTCGAACCCAGGACCTCTGACTTACGAGTCAGGTGCCCTACCGATTGCGCTACCCGGCCCGGCTTTTTGGTGTATGTAGTTGTCATGCAACATCCATGATTCTACAGTAAATTGTAATGACCCTAAATTTCGGACACCCGAAAGTCGGACATCTGTTGTTCGAAAATTCTTAGAAAGTGGATTTTACGCATATTAATGCATCCGAATGGCAAACATTAACATTGTTAACCTTCGATGTTTAAGCAAATGATCTTCTACTTGTCCACTTGTCTAACCAATTTAATATTTTAATATGACATTTTTTTTTTTCATTCCAGTGAAAAGCTCAAAGAAATTCAGAAATGCGTTGAACAGAATTGACGTCTTTTTGAAGAGACAGAAAGGAACTAAGGAAGATTTATAACAGACAAGAAATTTTGTGGGAGACAAGATAATCAATTATGTGCCACCTACCAGAAAGAGGGTTTATTGGGCTAGCTGTTTTTACCTTAAATTGTTGAGTGATAAAATTCTGAGGGAATATACTGATTCTAGCTATTTATTTATAGTAACCAAATTTTTGGGATGTAAAGAGCTAGAACCAGTACTTTAATCTTTGGATAGGTTGATCAAAACAAACAGTGTAGATGCAGATCAGACTGCTCCTTAGGAGCAGTCTGATCAGGGTTAGCACTGTTTGTCAACAGTTGATTATGGAACATTTTCCTAAATGGATAAAGAGATTTATTTTAAGGCATGTGGATACACTCTCAGGGGAAGTAATTTTGCCTCTTTCATTTTTGCATCCCTTCTCAATGGGGGTAAACTGTAAAAGGAAAGAATTTAATCCTTCATGAGCAGTTTCTTTCCTTTAAGAGTAGATCCCATTTCGGAAGGGCTTTGTTCACTAGCGAAGCCAACAGGATGTTACAAAAGTTGTTCCCCTTTGAATAAATGGTGGAAAACAAGGGAGGTGTACCCATATACCTTAAATATCTGTTATAGAATTGGTTGAGGTAATAGAATATTTAGATTAAATGTGGTGTTTAGATAATAAAGACACAAATCTGCTGCACAGTCAAGATGTCTGAACGCAGCTCTTGTTGGTTGAACTGCAGGAGCTTGAAGTTTTAGCCTAGAAACATTTCTTAACCCTGTCATCCAAAGTGTCCAATACAATAATGTACAAAACTATTTTAATGACATATGGTTTTTCCTATTTTTGTACGTTATGAAGTGTTTGAAGGTCTAAATTTCAATCGCCTGTGGTTACCCACCAGGCACACAGGGTTGTCAGTGTGATTGTTATGTCATGACATTGCGATGACATCAAAAGGATGCCATTTTGACATTGTGTGCCAGCTGGGATGGGTCTTGAGAAAACTGTGAAGCGAACTGTGAACACACTTTTCAGGCTGTGAAATCTGTGTTTTCAGCTAACAGAGCTTCCATGGCCAGGGAAAAGCATCTGAATATTGAATTTTTATGGGTGAGAGAACATCATGGAATTTTGTGATTGGCCATGGAAATTTGGAATGGACTTCAAAAGTTAGGAAATAGTTATGGAATTTGAAAATTAATGGGTATGACAGGCTTCAGAAAATAAACTTACTCTACTCAAGAGGAAAGGATAAAATTTTGTTAAAAATAATTTTGCACAGAAATTTTTAACTGGGCTACTTTGAAAGGAAAGAGTTTGCTCTCAAGAGTAACCCCGCATTCTCGACTTATACCTGTGCATTGGTAAAGTAAAGTAACAACTTTTGGATTGATAAAGGGATATTGGGAATAAGAAATTGTCAGGGAAAAAGCTGGGTAATATCAGGGAATTTTGAAGTGGATGATAAGTGGCAACTCTGTTAATATTGTTTGGAGGGTTCGGTAGCTCACTAAGGGAATGATGAAGACCACACCAGTTGTGCATTACAGGTTTTGGTTCAGGGTTTTCTTTAAATGTAATTTACATTCCATGTGAGTTTGTGTGTAGTGAGTTAGCTCTGAGATATCCTTTAACTTTTCAAGCGCCATAGACAAAATAGCTGCATTTGCAAACAGCTTAGATCGTGATCAGGCGGCTCATAATGAGCCGCCTCACATAGATCTACACTGTTTGCCCTTTAGTGTTTGAATTTTAATATGATATATCTTGGAAGAAACATTGGCAAAAGTAAATTTTGTCGTCTGCTTTTTTGCGCTTAAAGGATTAAATACACCCAAAAGCTAATCACTCATGACTACAGCTACCTTAAAGTAAAGTAAGGTTCATTTTCATGAGGAGCAACTCTGCTCTTTTCCTTTTTAGCTGGCCTGTACGAATGTATAGGAAGAGATATTGCACTACCCTGGCGGCGGTGGTGACGTTAGCAAAATGTTAAAGTTTTACGTTAAAGTTTTTTTCATGTGATAGGCAAGGCGCTGTCAGGCGAGCTATCCTGTACCACGGACAGGTCTTGTTGCCCTTCTTTTCAATTGGGGTCAACTCTTAAAGGATAAAAATTTGCTCTTCCAGGAGATATGCTTTCCTTTAACAGTAGGTTCCATTATAGAAGAGTTTTGTCACCCAGAGATGCAAATAGGAAGCCACAAAAATTGTCTTCCCTTGAAAAAAAAACAACAAGAAGTCACAAAAAGTTCACTTCCTGTGTAAAAATGGCAGAAAATATTTAATATCAGTAGCTGTATGTACAAGTTCTAGAAGTTTCTTGCAAAGATCACCATGTTGTCTCAGAATTTATCTTAGTAATGACTCATTGTGTATCAGTTTTCCCATCTAAAGTTGTATAGTACTGAAGTTTTAAGTCAAATAATGGTAGGAATCATGCTAGCTTTATTTATAAAGGTCATTGTTTCAAATCTAAGGACTCATTCAAATTATGCATTCCATTTGCATGGTCATTATTTATATCCTTTGAAGAATTTTCGCAATGACTGCTAGCTTTGTCATCCAATGAGCATCCAGTTAAATCTTAGTTCCTGTATTTACACATTCTGTGAGCCATGTTTATTTTTGACAACAGAAATAGAAAAGAAATACATATATGCAAAATCATTAGTATAGAAAAAAATTAACAGCTGTTTTTTGTCTTTACATCAAACAGCAGTAACTACAGGCAGATGTTAAATGTTATGACCAATCTAAATGCTCCATTATCATGATGTCAGTCAGATGTTATGATCCACAGGGCTTTATCCTTTGTCAGCAGATGAAGACAGCTGCTCCAAATAGATTCATTTAAGGAAAGTCAATGCAAATGTAATTACTTAATAGATCAAAGATTTTCTTTTATTTCTGCATAAAATATAATGTTGTGGTCTATCATTGGAACTTAATCAAGCAGTTCTTATGAGGGGCAACAACTCATGTTGCAATGGAAAAATTTTCCATTGCAACATGAGTTGCCGCCCCTCAAAATCAATGTTTTGGGAATTCAAGTAGCTCAGTATACTAATAGTCATTTTCCGAGTCATTTCATGACAATCATTCTATGCACTGACATAAAACCCAGCCTGGGAGCAATATAAGATAGTATATTTCTGAGGGGCCATACCAGCCTGTGCATCTGCTAAGAATCAGACCAGGGCTGTTTCATACATTATAACAACACATGTATTTTAATTTATTGGGCTGCAGATATTAAAATAATTTCAGTTATGAAGGGTTAGAGCATATGTTTGTATAGAGAATTTAAGCAAAATATCCAAAAATGCTTATCCCAAGTTCAATTCCGGCTGGAGGCAAAAATCTTTTCAACCCTAGACAGGATTCCAGTGCACACATCCTTTCATTGTAGCCCTCCTATTGTCTTGATATGACTGAAATACTGTTGAAAAGGACATAAAATTGCAAATCCATCCATCCAAAATGCTCATCAGATATCCCCTCTGTAATACCTAGAGTTCTGAAGTAAGCCAGGGACAAGCAAAACCCTGATCAAGCTATACAGATGAGCAGGCTGGTATAGTACTTCACTGTTTTCAGATACCATAATTAAATTGTTCCCAGGCTTGGCCTCAGGTGAATGGGTACACCGCCATGAATTTCTGACATTTTTGTGAAGGGAACAATTTTAATGAGTTTCTGTTTGCTTTCTAAGCTGATTAAACCCTTTCATAAGGTCTCTGCACTTAAAAGAAAGAATTTGCTTTAGGGGACCAACATCTTTCCTGTAAGAGTTGACCCCGATTGAGTAGGAAGGCAAAAATTACCATATTAATCCTATTAAACACCCTAGGAGTGTTGCTTTTTGCAAAAGGTGTGTGGGGGAGGGGGGGGGGGGGGTGCGTTGAAATATTTAGAGCCTAAAGTGCAGTAAATCAGCTACTGCAAGAGTACCTATGATAAGCAATATAAAGGTCATGGGTATATTTTCAGAGGAAGCAACTCTTGTAGTTTTGCCTTCCTTCTCAGTAGGGGTCAACTCTTAAAGGAAAGAATTTGCTCCTCTAGGAGCAAATTGACCCATTTCAAAGAGCTACCTTATCAAGAGAGGCAAACAGGAATTCATGCACGTTCATAGAACATTATTTTTGGAAAAGAGCAGAGGGCATTTATTAGAGCAGGGGTGTTTATTAGGATTAATACGGTAAATGACAGAGTTGCTTCCCCTAAAGGTGTACCCATTCCCCTTGACTGTACATATTTTTGTGTTTGGAATATGTGGAAAAGTTGAACAAGGTTCATTTTCATGTCAAGTATCTTTGTAAATGAAGTCGTCGTGGGCTTACAGTTTTCACTCACATTTCATCAGATTGTAGATTTATTAATAATTCTTACTTGCAGAATCTTTGATCTGATGTTGGGTACTGCGTATCAGGTACATTCAAAGTCATAAGCTATCAAAGACAAGACAAACACTGTTAATGGCACTAGATTTCCAAGTTGAAAGTGATCTAGGTTTTCCAGTGATATAGATATCATGATATTTGACAGAATCCATACTTCATTCTGTACGACTGCTCTTAAGTTGATTTTAATGTATTGTGTAGATTGTTAATGAATTATTATTTCAATATTTACCATAAATATTTGGACAGAATTCCAAACCAAACACTGCAGAACCTGATCAGGCTGCTCCTTAGGATCAGTCTGATCTGGGTGTACTTTGTTTGCCAAAAAAAAATTTACAATACATTCTTCCATGGGACAAACAAAACCCAATTTGCTATTTATTTTTCCATTGGACAAATAGAGTTGAAGGAGGAGTCTGATCAGAGTCAACTTTGTTTTCAAAACCCAGTTTACTATACATTCTTCCATGGGACAAATAAACCCCAATTTACAATACATTCTTCCATGACACAAACAAACGGTTGAAGGAGCAGTCAGCATTGTTTGGAAAACAGAATTTCCTATACATTCTTCCATGGGACAAACAAAACCCAATTTACAATACATTCTTCCATGGGACAAACAAACAGTTGATGGAGTAGTCTGATCAGTATCACCATTGTTTGCCAAACCAAATTTCCTATACATTCTTCCATGGGACAAACAAAATCCAATTTCTTCACATTCTCCTAATGAACAAACAGAGTTAAAGGAGCAGTCTGATCAGGGTCAACATTGTTCACAAAACCCAGTTTACTATACATTCTTCCATGACACAAACAAACAGTTGACGGAGCAGTCTGATCAGTTTCACCATTGTTTGCAAAACCGAATTTCCTATACACTCTTCCATGGGACAAACAAAATCCAATTTACTTTACAATCTCCTATGGAACAAACATAATTAAATGAGCAGTCTGATCAGGGTCAACATTGTTTGCAAACCAATTTACTATACATTCTTCCATGGGACAAACAAACAGTTGAAAGAGTAGTCTGATCAGTGTCAACATTGTTTGGAAAATAGAATTCCTATACATTCTTCCATGGGACAGACAAAACCCAATTTTCTTTACATTCTACCATGGGACAAACAAACAGAGTTGAAGGGGCAGTCTAACAACAGGCCATGAGGGATTATAATGTGTTTATTTTGCTGTTCACCACTGATCAGGGTCACTATTGTTTGCAAAAACCAATTTACTGTACATCCAACAATGGGACAAAATTGAAGGAGCAGTCTGATCAGGGTCAGCATTGTCTGCTAATACATTCTATGATGGGATTAGTAGTCAAAGTTGAAGATGGACATTTTCATTACAGGACAAGTTAGCCCTTAATCTGCCAAAAATCAAAATTGTTGAATTAGCAAACAGTGTAGATCCAGATGAGGTGGCTCATAATGAGCCACCTCATCTGAATCTACACTGTTTTCCCTCTAGTGTTTGAATTCTCAATATGATATCGCTTGGACGAGACATTTTTAGCGCGCCTTTGCGAAGCAAAGGAGAGCTTATGCTATACCCCCGGCATCGTAGTCCGAGTATGCGTTAGCGTACCCGTCAGCGTCCTCGTCGACGTCCGTGATCAGGTTAACCAATGTTAACAATTGGGTTTAACTGGATGTTCAACTCTGTATCTTACAAACTACAGCAGCTACAATCATCATACTTGGTACATATATACATCCATATGACTGCAGCAGCTGCATGACACAATTATATGTCCTTGACATATATGTTACGGTTGACTGACTTTGCTGTTTGGCACTGTTTTTAAGGCAAAATTTTTAGTTCTGATGAAACCTTTGACAGAAGAGGCTTGATAATTGGTCAAATAGCATATCCCTATAATTGCAGCAGCTGCAAAGCTTCCATGCTGACTCCTGTGCCCTTGACCTTTGTTCATGGTCCAGTGATTTTGCCTTATATTTCAAGACCTGTTTGATGAATTAACATCATATCTGGCATAGTGGATCAGTCTGACATCCCGAATGACCTCATATTATTTATAGATAGCTGTGACCTATATTTCATGGTTCATTGGTTTTGCCTTGTGTCTCCAAAACTAATTATAGATTAACAGCATATTTGGAAATTTGAGGTCACTCTGACATAAATCTTATTGTTCAGTGATTTTGCTTCATCTTTGAGTTGTATTTAGTATGTATTCATCATATACCTGGGATAATGGCTCAGTCTGACACTGCAGATGACCTGATATATTTGTAGGTCCTTGTGACTGTGAGAATCAGGCACCCATAAACCCATAAAGCGCGCTTTGTTGTCTTCTGACAACTCTTGTTTTAAATTCTGCAGACGTGAATTTTGTTGTCTGCTTTTTGGCACATTAAGGGTTAAAATGTCCACATATTTATGGTAAATATAGTAATTTCTTTGCTGTATTATAAAAGTAGTGGGGATTAGTCTATTTTAGCATAAGATGCTTAATGTTCCATGAGTGATAAGAAAATTCTGTTTTGAATGCTTGGTTAGTGGTATTTAGGTCATGTGCATATACAGGTACTTACTGTACATGTTATAAGACTCTGGGTGAGCCAAAATTTGGGTGATGAGAATTTTGCTACTTTTATCAATTTCTTATAAAAACACTGCATGTATTCTCAGATCTCAAGAACAATTCATTTTGTGATTTATTGACAACTTAACTTCAAGCAGATTTATGTGAGACTTACTGCATAAACCTTGTGAGGGGATTAATAAATATTTTTCCATACAGAAAGATTTGTGGCTCCTCATTGTAACCCTCATTGAGGCAGTTCTAAAGAGGGTTACAGCATGTGTTTATGGAGAATTAACCCATTCCATTCAGGATACCCTTTTAGGGGTATCTGGGCAAACAGTCTGGATCCAGATCAGGCCCCACTAACGTGGGGCCTGATCTGAGATCCAAACTGTTTGCTGCTTAGACATCATTTCTACAAGAGTTAGTTAGATCAATATTGTCAAAATATTCTTGATTTTTGATGCAGATGACAATTTCAGCAGACGACAAAAAATACCCAGAATGCAGTGGGCTAAGAAAAAATTACCAAGAATTGTCATGAATATCTGCAGTTTTTCAAGTGCTGGTCAGCTAAGCTAGCAATCAGGGTCATTTCTTGCTGTATGTAGTTGGTTCCATTGCAGACAGCCATTAACACCCTCCCATCATCCTGATATGACTGAAGTGTTGTTGAAAAGGTTGTAAAATTTAATGTCTTCAATCCTTTGATCTTACACACAATTTGTGAGGAAGCATTCTCACTTCAAACTTTTGGCTTACCTGGAGCTATGATCAATAAAATGCACTGGTATATGTACCCGTATTCTATGAACTTTAATATGTATGTGTATGTAAATTTCTGATGTCAGGTAATATGTGCTTAAATTTTATTGGAGCGACACCATGAGAAAAGGTATCTAATGACATGTATAAGCTGCAAAGATTCATAGCCTGCACATCTGTGTAGCCTGGGCACAAGGTGATAAAAAAATTTCATGCTCAACTCAGCTGAGCATGAAATTTTACCTGCTAATAAATAGCAAATTACTGATAAGTACAGTTGTTTTCTTGCTCAGTTGGGCTGAGTATGAAATTTTCTCTGCTGATAAATATGAAAATGCCAACATTAGTTGGCATTTTCATATTTATCATCAGAGAAAAATTCATGCTCAGCTGAGTTGAGCACAAAAAAGTTTTATAACCTTGGGGCCTGATCACAGGAGTTTGTAGTTGAGGCTAATTGATGCTCCACAAAAAGCTAAATACTGTAGAATTTCTAAAAATTGTGACTCCTAAAATGTTTATCGGAAGTGTCTGAAATTGGTACAGTTTGGTTTTGCAATGCAATAAGAAGTCTTAAAGGTGCAGATGAAATGGCAAACAGTGTAGACCCAGATCAGACTGCTGTAGGAGCAGTCTGGCCCAGAGGTTATGAAACTTGAGTACATTCTCAAACTCGAAATAAAGCACACTGATTGGCTGCTTCTGAGCACATGCTCGGAAGCAGCCAATCAGTGTGCTTTATTTTGAGTTTGAGATTATACTCAAGTTTTATAACTTCAGACCCTGATCTGATTCTGCACTGTTTCATCAGACTTTTGTGTTCCAAAATTTAGAATCTTTTTTGTAACCAAAACAATTTGGCCATTTAGAAGACTATTTTAGCATTTGTTGGGCTAGACTTCAAACTTCTGTGGCCTGCCAGTTATCATGTTTAGTAGATAAAAGTGGATTCTTTAGGATCAGAGCTTGTTAAGTAGAGGATAACTGTACTCAGAATTGTCATTTGGTGAGGTAAGTTGTCGGTTTACTTGTCAGAAATTTCATTTTATGGCAACGCATCAGTGGAGCCTTGAGAAGCACCAGCGGAGCCGTGAAATGAAATTTCTGATCATATAACCAACAATGTACCTCCCCAAATGACAATTCTGAGTAAAGTTATCACCATTCTAATGCACTTTTTCACATTTTCACCTTTAAAATTGTGCTGCTTTTCACCATAGCAAACACTTTCAGCAACATAAAAACAGTCGTCAGCCAATGAAAAGTGACGTTATGTAATGAGATTTGGTTTCCCACAGTGTATCGCAGGATATACTGTTGCAAAGTTTCAACATTATCCAATCAGACATAGTGTTAAATAAGCGTAAGTGCATTAGAATTTCTGATCACACTGCATAACTGCACAGGCTTCTCAGAGAAGACTTCACATATGAGCCACGACATGACAAAACCAACAAAGTGGTTGTGTGCCCAGTGCAGACTCGGAGCAGCCTGTGCATCTGCCCAGCCTGATTGGAGTCTTCACTGTCCGCATGGAGGTAGCTTAGACCCTTAACTACCCTTTAAGTGCTTAGCAAAGAGTCTGATCAGACTGGGTGGATGCCCAGGCTGATTTGAGTCCTCGCTGGGTGCTCAACTACTTTGTTGGTTTTCTCGTGTCATGGCTCAATTATTATAAGGTATTTATAAGGTATTTTTTCTCATGGAACAGCTCATGTTAATTGGTGCAAAGAATTATGAATTATTCATAAGGAGGATAAATAAAAGAAAAAACACCATTCTTGTCTTTTTAGTCATGCAGGGTGCTGGGTGTTTGACTTCCATGGGTGGCACAAGTTTGATTGTTATTTCCAATCCAACCAACCAGGAAATCGACACCAAATACTGACATTATAATCCTATAGCATCTATTACCATACATGTAAGGATGCTGGAAACACGGCAGCAAAAATTATGTAAAGTTTTTATTTTTGCTAAGTATAGCAGAACTCCACAAAACTGTTTGACATATTTGGAGTATTGTAGAGGGGGGGGGGGGATCCTGTCTTATCGAGTATTATTAGGGTAGCTTCTTGTGTGCTTACCTACATGCCTTCTGGTCAAAATTCGAAAACATTATGATCAGAAAGCAATTTCAAAGACCATAAAGTCTGCCATATTTCTTATTAATCGTAAATCAGTTTATTAATCCTAATAAATGCCTCTGCTCTAATAAACGCCCTCTGCCTCTTTTCTGAAAATAATGTTAAAGTAATGTGCATGAATTTCTATTTGTTTTCCTGGATGATGGAGGTTGCTCTTTGAAATGGGGTCTACTCTTAAAGGAAAGAATTTGCTCCTAGAGGAACAAATTCTTTCTTTTTAGAGTTGACCCATTTCTGAGGAGGAAAGCAAAAAAGATAAACAGTGGAATAGTTTCCTCTGCAGGTATATCCATTCACCTTAATAATTATGTTTATTAGAAGTATTTTGGCAATGGCTGTTTGCTATTCTTTAGGCTCTAAATGACACCCCCTCCCCCCCCCCTTTCGTAAAATGCAACGCCCCTGGTTTAATACAGTATTTATGCATGACTACATTTATTTCATATAAGTTGATATCAAAGGTCAAGGTCACACTCTTTAAAATTTGTATATTTATTACCTATTTGCATTAAATTTTTGCGTTATGCCTGCTTCCATAAGGCAATGGCACCGGTCGAGCGTATACGTGAGCCCCTGCTCACCTACTCTAGTTTGTATTTTTACAGTCAAGTTTGTCAAGTTTGCACTTTTACTGCTGATGGATTTAATTGGTGTATTTAATTTATAAAAGCATATAATACCGTCATATAAGTCATAAAAAATTGTGAAAATACTGAGCTAAGATTTTCTACATCCAGACAATTTTGCAAATAAAGTTATGTCATAAAACTGGATGCATAATGATTGTCTGATAAAAGCAGATTTCTATGAAGAAACTTTTTGTTGTTACATCTTTAATGAAATGCTATCGTTTTGATCTAAAAAGCAATAAATTTTGGATATGACTAAGTCGTCTTAATTTCTGCATTGAGATAAAACCGAAGTTTTGTGAATTATGTTGCTAAATGGTTTTCTTGCATTCAAAAATATTTTTCAGTATAGTGCATATTATCAGTCAGGTCCAAGATGGTTACCTATCCCATCTCCTTCAGAGGAAAAAGCATCTTATGTCATAGGATGGTTTTTCAATCCCATGCATTTTTAGCTCACCTGAGCTGAAGGCTCCAGGGGAGCTTACAGGATAGGCAGGCTCAGTCGTTGTCTGTCCACAATTTCAAATGACTTTTCCTCTGCAGCCACTAGGCCAATTATAACCAAATTTCATATGCAGCCTCCAGGGGCCTTAGGAGCAAAAAGTTGTTCAAATGGTCCTGGTCACATGACAAACATGGCTGCCATGCCCATATCTGGTAAAAACATTTTAAATTTTTTTCTCCAGAACCAATAGGCTGATGGCCTTGAAACTTAATTGGTATGTAGCATCAGGTACATGAGTACTACCAAGATTATTCAACTTATGACCTTGGGTTGACCTTGACCTTTTTTACGGTAAGGTCAAATTGCTTTCTGGTGCTTTTATTTGGGAAAATGATAGAACTTAGATTTCATGGAAAATGTTGAAGATTTCAGGCTAAACAATGGTATATACAATCAGCTTATTGAGAACATATACAGCTATGAGTACAAGGCCTCAAGGTCATTCTTTGACTCAGGTTACTAATATTTGAAATGATGACCTTGGCCTTTTTTGCAGCAAGGTCAAATATGGAAAAATGCTAGAACATTTGATGTCATGAAAAATTTTGAAGATTTTGGCCTAAAAATTGGTATATATGTTCATCTTAATAATTACATGAAGATTTGTGAGTATTAGAGGTCATCATTCTTTAACCTTTGACCCAGGGCTCTCATATTTTAACAATTTCAAACATCTTAAAAGCCACTGGGCAAATCGTAACCAAATTTCTTACAGAGCCACCAAGGGCTGATTAGGAATGAAAATTTGTTCAAACAGTCCAGGTCACATGAGCAACAAGACTGCAATGTCCATATAGGGTAAAAACTTTCAAAAATCTCCAGAACCAATTGACTGATGGCCTTTAAATCCTTTGGTAACCATTATACCTTTGCTTTCTCAAGAAGCACGTTCTTCCAAGCTGGATTGCTTCAAATACACAGGTGTATGTTTTCTATCCACATACTGACATTAAAAGACTTAACTAGATGCCGCAGAATGCTGCATCTGCTCAGGGTCTACACTGTTTGCTTACAGGAATTCCTATGCAAAATACAGTATGAATGAAAACATCCAACAAAACCCCTCAAACTAGAAATGGACTCATCCAAATGATAAGAATGGACAAGTCCACTAGTCAACAAAGGGGTTTAATGTTACAAGTTTTATACTTATACTGTTAAAATCTAATTACCGTATATGCAGTAATTTTCGCAGGTTCAAATTTTGGCGGTTAAGGGTCAAAAACATAAACAAAAGTTTTCACGACTTTTAATTTTCACAGTAAGCAAAATATGCGAAACAAAACTATTTCTTTTTCACTTGAGTCAGTTTGTTCATTAACCTGTAGCAGGGCAGCTGTAGGGTAATGAAAGAACTGGTTCAAGTGAAAAATACCAATAACTACTGAAGCAAACAGAAACAAAATACATGAACACTGTGTCTACAAGAGAAACACTTTGTGAGAGACTGGAAATTATTCATGATTTTAATATTCGTGGTTTCTAAGTGATGGTAGTTGGGAATAAGTGTCTGACTAAACAGAGTAGACCCAGACCATACTGCTCCTTCAAAAGCAGTCTGATTTGTCTACACTGTTTACATCTGACAATTTTTTAACCCATTCCATTTGGTATCTGAGCAAATAGTTTGGATCCAGATCAGGCCCCACAGACCTGGGGCCTGATCTGAGATCCAAACTGTATGCTGCATATACATCATTTCTACAAGAGTAAGGTAGACCAATATTGTTAAAATATTCTTGATTTTTGATGCAGACGACAATTTCAGCAGACGACAAAAATACCTAGAATGCAATGGGTTAATCATCTCCAAATAATAAATTCTATTTTGTAGATTCATTATATTTATAGTAAATCCTTCAAACTTCTCAATTTTTAGCGTATTATTCCCCAATTTTTCTGATCTTTAGAGTAGAGAGTTTACCATTCACTGAAGTTATTATCTGCTTCATTAGACGGTGATGAGGATTTTAGTGGCACAATAGGTGATAATATAGAAAGCCTTACTTTATCAAATTAGATTTTATACAAGGATTGATCCAGAAGTAATGTTACTGTGTCCATTGCACTCTTACCCATCATAGCATTATTATAAAAATGTATTAAGCTACACCGTAATTCAGTTCGGATTAACAGAATAAAAAGAAAGTTGGAAACTTTTTCCTTTCCAATTAACCCTTAAAGTGCCAAAAATGAAAAATTGTTGAATTTGCAAACAGTGTAGATCCAGATGAGGTGGCTCATGATGAGCCACCTCATCTGAATATATCTAGTGTTTGAATTCTCAATATGATATTGCTTGGACGAGACATTTTTGAAATTCTGCAGACGTAAATTTTGTTGTTTGCTTTTTGGCGCATTAAGGGTAAATAGACGTTCAAAGTTTGCCACCAGAACCATCACATGGCATGTTAAAATAATATTAAATACATTAACATCATTTTCAAAGGCAATCATAAACCAAAATCAAACCAACCCATAAAATTAGATAGAAATTTGAAACGATGACAAAATATATTTCTGCGGCCTACTGTTGAAACTTTAATATCGTCACTGCAGTGTGAAGTTTGCTGCTTAGTGCTAATGCTTGTATTTGCCACAAATTAGGATTATCACCACTAGAGACTCTATAGAGCTGTTTAGTAAGACATGTGGTTATACAACAGTGATTATGAGACTTGTGTAAAGGTGCAATCAGGGCTATAAGGGTGCAGATGAGTCGCTAGAGGATTGTCTGAAAACTGGAAGCGCTTTATGTGCGATGTCAGACAATAACATCACACTTGTTTGGACCCAATATATAAAAATCAATGTTCAAAGATCTGCAATTCAAATACTGTGTAAATTCTCGAACATAAGCTGTGGGAGAAAATAAGATAAACATAGGTGAACAGATAAGTGCTATGCTGGGACAACGAATATGCTACTGTCGACATGACACAATATCAAAACTTCATCTGGAACATCAGCAATGCCATTGTCATGCGTTGCATGTCTTTACCATGCCTTCTGTCTATCTCAATATCTCGATTACTATGCACTGTATCTTTATGAAATTTTCAGATCATAACCCAAATAAATAAAGGTACGTGGGTATGACATTTTGGTGCTCTCTCTTTATCCACATGAGTTTATAGCTGCAGTGACATTACTTTTGGATCAACCTTCGTACTTGTTATAAATGGCCAAGAGCATTTAAGAAAGATGAAAGGTAACTTTTAACTGGAGTTTTATTATTTTAATGTGACAAAAGTTAGAAAAGTGAGATAAGGAGATAGTGAGATATAGTATGAGACTGTGAGACTATTTTTGTACACATGAGGTGAGTGGCCATTGGTTAAATTAAATTTGATTTAAAAATCGTTTTTCAGGATAAATTAACAAAATACAATAAATCTGTGATTGTGCACTGTATCTTTTTCAGTCTTCAAATAAATCTGAAATTACCATGTTAATCCTAATAAACACCCCCTGCCTCTTTCCGAAATTAATGTTATATTAACTTGCATAAATTCCTGTTTCCTTTTAAAATGGGGCTCTCTTCAAGGAAAGAATTTGCTCCAAGAGAAGCAAATTCTTAAGAGTTAAACCCTACTGAGAAGGGAGGCAAAAAACTAGAGTTGTTTCATCTGAAAGTATAACCATTCATCTTAATACTGTTTATGAGGTATTTTGGCAATGGCCGATTAACAATTTTTAGGCTCTAAAAACCAGTAATGCCACCAATTTGCAGGGTGTTTAATACGATTCATACACTATATAATATTTTCGAGATGGGTGGGTACACCTCCATTTTTTACAACCATTGTTATGAAGGAAGACCTCTGTTGAGACTTCTGGTTTGCTGAGAAATGCCAATCAAACAAGGGAGATAATTCATAAACTAAGTAAATCAGAGTTACAGACCTTGGTCCCAATATATTCGTTTAACAACATACATATCACCATTAAAATTCTTTAAAATATTTTAAATGGTTATATATATATATATATAGTTACAGGGTGAACTAGAAATTTATGCAAGGGCAGATAATTCAGAAGTAACTCAGCCAGTTAATTAATTAAGCAGTAACTCAGCCAGAGTTGTGGTTTACGCTTATGATACAGAGCATACACTATATAATATTTTCGAGATGGGTGGGTACACCTCCATTTTTTACAACCATTGTTATGAAGGAAGACCTCTGTTGAGACTTCTGGTTTGCTGAGAAATGCCAATCAAACAAGGGAGATAATTCATAAACTAAGTAAATCAGAGTTACAGACCTTGGTCCCAATATATTCGTTTAACAACATACATATCACCATTAAAATTCTTTAAAATATTTTAAATGGTTATATATATATATATATATATATATATATATAGTTACAGGGTGAACTAGAAATTTATGCAAGGGCAGATAATTCAGAAGTAACTCAGCCAGTTAATTAAGCAGTAACTCAGCCAGAGTTGTGGTTTACGCTTATGATACAGAGCAAATTGAGCTTAGCCATTTTTCATACATTTTTACTATCAAAGTGAATTGCCCCATTATTATACACATTTCTACAAATTTTCATTAAAATATTTCAAAGAGTTAAGGAGTTATGGAGTGAATGAGAATAGCCTAAAAAAATAAACAGAGGGAAGTTACTCCAAAATTAAGGGGGGAGCAACCATTCTTTCTGGGACACACTGTCTTGAGACATGCACATTGCTATAAAGTTTCAGCAAGATATACCAAACAGTTACAAAGTTACCGCATGCACTAGATTAGTATACACAAAAATACCCTAAAAACTAATCATATACACAAAATACCCTAAAGAACTAATCAAAGGGACATAGCTCCAAAACATAGTAAGAAAGAGCAACCATTGTTAAAGCTACACATTGTCAGGACTTGGTAAACATTACTATGAAGTTTCGTCAAGATATCTCAATTTCGTGAAGATATCTCTAGTTATGGTGCGCATAAGACTAGACTGGAAAAAAACATATCAAAGGGGCATAACTCGGGAACAAAGAAAAGAGGGAGCAATCATCACTTATGTGACATGTTGCCCCAACCTTATACATAAGGCTGTAAAATTTCATGTAGATATCCCCAACAGATCTGAGTTATGGTGCGCGCAAGAATGTTTACAGATGGACAGCACCATGACATAATGTCCTTGTCCAAAACAGGCATATAAAAATGATTATTGTCTTAGCTATAAATCAGGTTGAGAAATCAAAGATTAAAGAGCAAGTAATAAAGATACACATAAAGCAGCTCATTATAAGCTGCTTTACCTGGATCTGAACATTTTGCAAATTCAACAATTTTCATGTTTTATGCCCCAAACAAGCACGACTGGGGTTATTCAGTGTTTAGATATGCTTTTACATCTGCTTGTGTGAAATGGCGTTAGACCCAGGTGGTTAAGGTTTTGCCCAGGTGGCAGGGGCATCACTGCACTTTGGACAAATTTCTAATTGGGCTTTAAGTGGTAAGTTCTCATTGTATCTTGATAAAAGCTTCCCGTATTAATCCTAATATATGCCCCTGCTCTAATAAACGCCCTCTGCCACTTTTCTCAAAATTAAGTTATATTAACTCATACAAATTCCTGTTTGCTTCTCTGGACAAGGTTGCTCTTTGAAATGGGGTCTACTCTTTAAAGGAAGAATTTGCTCCTAGAGGAGCAAGTTCTCCCCTATACGAGTTGACCCCTACTGAGAAGACAGGCAAAAACAGTAGAGTTACTGCCTTTAAAAGTATTCCCCTCACCTGTAAAATGCTTATCATAGATATTTTGGCAGTGGCAGATTTACTCATTTGACACTTTCAACTCTAAATAACGCGCCCCTTTGGCAAAATGTAATGCCCCCGGGGCGTTTAATAGGACTAATACTGTAGTTTAACTCTGTGAGATAACCTTTAACCTTATCTGACCAGATGAAACAGATATAATATTTCCCACAGACTTAATACCATTTCTATTATTTTTGGAAGTTTGTTCTAGCTAGTAAACAATACACTGGAAACTTTTCTGCAAACATTAGGACACACGAGCCAAGTGAACTGAGTAGATTTAGATCAGAAAGCTCCTTTGGAGCAGGCTGGGCAGGGTCCTGCAATGTTTTACAATGTTGTCAAACAGTTTCATGATTTGATAGAAACAGTAGATTTATCAAACTTCAGAAAACTCTTCTATTTACAGAAGCTAGGTCAGTCAGCTTGCAATAAATGTTCTTGAAAGGGCCGTAAAACCCATATCAACAAAAAAAATTATGTGATTACTATAAGAATTTTAAATATTGCGACAGATTGATCTTACCAAACAGTGCAGGCCCAGATCAGACTCATTAGGGTCTACACTGTTTGTCATTCCATCTGCATCTTTCAGAGATTAGCTGCATTGAAAACAAAGTTCAAATTTTAGGACAGTTACGGTCAATTATTTTGAGTGTGCTAACTTATAGCATTTTTATGGTAATAAGAACAGTGGGACATGTACAAATATTTTAAATATGATAGATCTTAAAGTCCTTATAAATTTTCAGTGTTTAAGAGGATGTAAATGAAGATGGACGTAGAACTAAATTTCAGTTTGAACACATTTGACATGAATGCATCATTAATGGAAGACAATGCTACTGCTAATGTTACCATTGCTACCCACGGTCCTTCTGCTCTAAAAATAGCATCTGATGTTGTCATAACAACGACCTTGATATTAATAATGCTCGGAATGGGTAGCACAATAGAAATTAAGGAACTAATTAAACATCTACGGAGACCTATAGGAGCAGGGATTGGAATGTTGGCACAGTTTATAGTGTTGCCATTGGCAACATTTGGATTTGCTCATGCCCTACAGATGGAGCCACTTGCAGCTATTGGTATGTTGGTGATGGGGTGCTGCCCTGGAGGATCAACGTCAAATGTGTTTACATACTGGTCTGATGGAGATGTACCCCTCAGGTAAATGAGAATAATTGCTGTCAATTCCTTGCGCTATTTATAGCATATTCAAAATAGCAAAATTAAATCAGCTTGCACAGTCTGCTTAGTTTTCATTGCAGTGACATCTATGAATCCTGATGTATTTACATAATGAATGGTACTATACTTACCCCTTCAAGCGCCAAAAAGCAGACGACAAAATTTGCGTCTGCAAAAATTTCAAAATGTTTCATCCAAGCTGTATCATATTGAAAATTCAAAGACTAGAGGGCAAACAGTGTAGCTCTAGATGAGGTGGCTCTTTATGAGCCCACTCATCAGGATCTGTACTGTTTGCAAATTCAACAATTTTTCATTTTTGGCGCTTTAAGGGTTAACTTGGTAATTGGACAGGGTTTTCACCTAGGATGAAACCGAAATATCTACATCCTGTAATTCTGCTACTTTGAATATTCAGTAATTTGCAAACCCCAAAAATCAGCATCCATCTTTCAAGACAAACCTAGATTTTTGGCATTGTTTTGGGAGAAAATTAAGGCAATCTTAAAGCTGAATTACATGCCTGACATAATAATTTGGGGTAATTTTAGAAGCCTCAGCTCTTACAGTGGAATAAATACCATATTATGTCACAACCCCTCTTCATCTGATCTCTGAAAAGCTGTTTAGTGATTATGTGTACCATCAAATCTGAACTGCAAGCCGTAAGAGCTGATTTCTGAAGCACAGTTAAATTAAGACCCTAAAAAAATTTCTGCCATGTTTAATACCTCTTTGGTGCTATCATGCAAGAAACACTGTGCTATCATGCAAGAAACAAATTTAACAGTACATGTATGTTTTGTTCTTGCTAACTTGTAAACAGTTCAAATGTAAATTGTGAAACTGGATGCAAAACTCCAATTTTATATTAGAGCTGCCTATTGAACAAATACATGTGAATCGAAATACATGTAATATGGGAATTTGTTTCAATAAGGGCAATATACCGTAATCAACCCATTTACCGCACCGTGCGCTTAACTTTTTCAAAATTGCAACAAAAAGATGTGGTTAAAAACGTATCTAATAACCGCACACTCAGAACAATGAAATGCAGGGTGACTGGAAAGAGGCAACATGGGTAGGACTGGAAATACCTTGTGTTTAGCGGTTATAGGGGCATGTGCGGTAAATGGGTTGATTACGGTAGGTGGCATTTATGTCACTTGGTGAGACTACACACTTATGTGTGTTAAGGGGGTTTATTCACACTAGGTTAACTATGTTTTCAAGGATGTTACATAACGAAAAAGAGTTGTAATGAAATAAAACAAGAGGGCCATGAGGCCCTGAATCGCTCACCTGAACAATTGGCAAGGTGGCTTATACTTATCATGTCTGAAATTGTCAAAATATGAGTTTTGGGTCAAAAGTCAAAGAATGACCATGACCACTTGTACTCATAAATCTTTATGTACTCATTAGACAACATATATACCATTTTTAGGCCAAAATCTCCAAAACTTTCCATGAAATCTTATGTTCTAGCATTTTCCCATATTTGACCATGCCACAAAAAAGGTCAAGGTAAACCCAAGGTCACCATTTGAACAGTCTTGGTGGTACTCTAGTACTCCATGCTATTTACCAAGTTTCAAGGCCATAGGTGTATTGGTTCTGGGGAAGAAAAATATTAAAGATTTATCCCGTAAGCGGTAATGGCGGCCAAGTTGGTCATGTGACCTGGACCTTTGAACAAGTTTTCATTCAATCAACCCCTGGAGGCTCTATATGAAATGTGTTCACAACTGGCCCTTTGGCTTTTGAGGAAATGGTTGAAAATGTCAAAATATGAGCAATCTGGATCAACGGTAAAAAAATGACCTTGACCTCTAAGTCTTGTACTCATAATTCTTCATGAACTCATTAAGACAACTGTATATACCAATTTTTAGGTCAAAATCTTCAAAACTTTCCATGAAATCTTATGTTCTACCATTTTCCCATATTTGACCTTGCTGCAAAAGGTCAAGGTCAACACAAGGTTATAATTTGAACAATCTTGATAGTACTCAAGTACCCAATGCTACTTACAAAGTCTCAAGGCCATCGGTCAATTGGTTCTGGAGAAGAAGATTTTTAAAGGTATTTACCATATATGGGCATAGCGGCCATGTTGGTCATGTGTCCAGGACCGTTAGAAAATATTTTCATTCCATCAACCCCTCGAGGCTCTATATGAAATTTGGTTTCAATTGGCCCAGTGGTTTTAGAGCAGATTGTTTGAAATTGTCAAAATTTGAGATTTCTGGGTCAAAGGTCAAAGAATGACCTTGACCTCTTGTACTCAAAAATCTTCATGTACTCATTAAGATGATTCTATGTACCAATTTTTAGGCCAAAATCTTCAAAACTTTCCATGAAATCTCATGTTCTAGCATTTTCCCATATTTGACCTTGCCGTAAAAAAGGTCAAGGTCAACCCAGGGTCATAATTTGAATAATCTTGATAGTACTTGAGTACCCAATGCTACATACCGAGTTTCAAGGCCATCGGTCTACTGGTTCTGGAGAAGAAGATCTTTAAAGGTTTTTACCATATATGGGCGTGGTGGCCATGTTGGTCATGTGACCTGGACCGTACGCATAAATTTTCATTCCCTCAACCCCTGGAGGATCTATATGAAATTTGGTTACAATTGGCCTTGTGGTTTTTGAGGAGATTGTTTGATATTGTCAAAATATGAGAGTTCTGGGTCAAAGGTCAAAGAATGACCTTGACCTCTTGTACTCATAAATCTTCATCTACTCATTAAGATGACTGTAGATACCAATTTTTAGCACACAATCTTCGACAGTTTTCAAGATATCTTATGTTCTAGCATTTTGCCATATAAAAGCAAAAGGAAGCAAATTTGACCTTACCGTAAAAAAGGTCAAGGTCAGCCCAAGGTCATAATTTGAACAATCTTGGAAGTACTCGCGTACCCGATGCTACATACCAACTTTCAAGGCCATCGGCCTATTGGTTCTGGAGAAGAAGATTTTTTTAGGTTTTTACCATATATGGGCATGGCGGCCATGTTGGTCATGTGACCAGGACCGTTTGAACAACTTTTCGTTCCCCCTTCCTCTAGAGGCCACATATGAAATTTGGTTACAATTGGCCCAGCGGTTTCAGAGGAGAAGTCGTTTGAAATTGTGGACGGACGACGGACGACGGACGGACGACGACGGACGACGGAGCCTTACCATCCTATAAGCTCCCCCGGAGCCTCTGGCTCAGGTGAGCTAAAAAGTCATAGTTACCAAATGACCTGATCATTAGGTTGTTCGGTAACTATGACTGTTTTTTGTTTCGCAACAGCTCTTTTTCATTTTGTAACAGCCCTTGTATATACATACTTCACCAGGGGTGTTATTGGCACAGTTTCAAGAGTCCTGGAGACTTAGCTTTGAATATTGATGTATGCTTATAATTTCTGTGAATAAACTGAAATTTTCTAAACCACATGCCACTGTACATTTTCAGTCTTACCATGACAACAGTATCCACAGTTCTAGCCCTGGGTATGATGCCACTTAATGTCTGGTTGTACAGTCGGAGTTGGACTGATGATACCCTGGTGATTCCTTATGTCAATATTCTAATATCACTAGCAATGACAGTCACACCAGCTGCTGTGGGCATCTTCATTCGATGGAAATGGGAGAAAATTGCCATGTATATCATCAAGGTGAGTATTTCAGAATATTTCACTTATTTTGACACTTATAATATAACCCTATTGCACTTAGTACGGCCAAAACTCCGTTTTGGCCTTTCTGAGTGTAATAGGGTTAAAGCGCCAAAAATGAAAACAGATGAATTTGCTAACGTAATAGATCCAGATGAGGCAAATCATAATGAGCCACCTCATTTGGATAAACACTGTCTGCCCTCTATAGTCTTTGAATTCTCAGTATAATAAAGCTTTGTCAATACTTTTAAGCAATTTCAGGGTCAAATATTGTTTGACATAATTCAACCTTTGGATGATTCATCTAAATTAATTGCTCTACAGAATATTTAGAAATTTTCACGATAGGGGTATATGTGTAAATATGAATGAAGGCATATTTTGCAATAGAATAAGAACTATAATGATTATGGCCAATGCCATTCTGTCTAGTTTGGACTCAATAACGCCTGATGTCCGATGGACTGGTCTGAGCTGTGGAGCTGAAGAGTCCACCAGGCTTTCCAAGGGTGTTAGTTCTGCCTTTATTGGTTAAATTCTAAGCATTGCTTCTCAGAAAAGTCGCCTAAGCTAAATCTTATATATAAGACCCAGTTTTATCCATACTCTCAGTAGGCACATGACGTTGAAATGACGTAGATGCGACGTAATGATGTTGCATCGACATCAATTCGTCGTCATGTGCCTACTGGGCTATATGCTTTAAATTGCAGGTTGGCAGCTACTGTGGAGCATTTGCTGTGGTTCTAACGATGGTACTGATCAGCCTGCTTTATCCTTTCATGTACAAAGCTTCCTGGAAAATCTATGTAGGATCTTTCTTTCTCCCATTTGTCGGCTTTGTTTTTGGCTATGTTGTTGCCATAATATTCCGTATGGACCAAAAGAGAGCTCGAACAGTTGCCCTGGAGACTGGAATACAAAACTTTCCACTGTGTATGACACTGATAAGTTTATCATTTCCAAGGGAGTTAATTCCACGTTTAGCATTATTTCCCCTTTTATATGGAGTATTTGTTTTGATAAACAGTTGTATATTTGTTTTCATCTATAAAGGGATTCAGCGACTTAGAGGAAGCAATACGAAACAAGAAATTCAGTTTGTGACTGTTCCAACCAATGAAACAAGACAAACAATAAAATGCTGACAATGTGAAAACCTAAAAGTGCATGTCAGTGACTTTAATTAGCCAGTACAGTAACTATTTTAACCCTATTGCACTCAAAACTCTATGGTACTCAAAACGGCCAAAACTCTAACCCTATTGCACTCAAAACGGCCAAAACTCTATGGAGTTTTGGCCGCTCTGAGTGCAGTAGGGTTAAATAACAAACCATTTCCTGACCAGACTGTGCCTGTGTTGAGCTGGTCTGGTAATACAGTTGACTTATATGGTATGCTTTACGGCAAATTTTATATAAGAACTGCTCATGTTACTATAAAATAAGGATTTTCACTGCTTGTGAATCTGATTTGACATTTTTGAATTCATGATTCTGGTCATTATTCACTGAACTGATAACAGCTATAACAATTTTGCACAGTTTTATCTTCACAAAGGACCTCTGACAGTATCAATGCATATTTGCCTATTTTTCGACAAGTTATTACACCTTCCTCAGGCAGCAAAAGTTGAAATATTTGGCATTAATATGTAGACTTAAATACTACAACGACGCTTCAACAGTGATTTTGAAAAATTATCATGCCTCTAGACTTATTAAAACCAATTTAATCAAGAGGGGTATGTGAAATTTTCAGTCTCTGAAAATAAGTCCATTTTTGTCTTTTTCTAATATATCGAAATTTTAATTGTCAACTCTGCTAAAATTGACGAAGGCACTACTGTTGCTGATATTGTGCAATGTTTTTTCAATAATAAGGACTTTAGCCTATTTTTAGATATAAAGGGTGTAAGTACCCCACCCACTTTTTCAGTTTTTCAGCTGTAGACTATCTTTTCCCCCCGTGCCTCAGCAAGCCACTTACATATAATGTGTATTATGATAGTACACACATACATGCAAAGTGGCTAGCTGAGGCACGGGGGGAAAAGTATCTTTAAAAAACTTTCCCTGTTTCCATTATGTTTAATTACAAAATCTGGCTTTTTTCACCCAAAATTGAAGACAGTGTGCGAAAAAATCAGAAACTAAATTCATAGCCAGTTAGGGGAAGTTGAGAGCAACAAATTTCAAGAGAAATTCTTGGGTTTATCAAAAATTTAATTTTGACTAATTTTATAGGCAAATTAACATTACAACTGTCAGAGGTCCTTTGGAATTAGGAAATAGTCACACATCCCCTCAGGATATAAACCAGTCCGCCAATTTTCACTTCCTGCAGAGACTATCCATCATATTTGCCTTCCGCCGAGACTGATCGCGATCTCTTGCTTCCTGCAGAGACTTCTGTACATGATAAATGGCTTCCTGCAGGGACTGTCCGTGTGATTCTGCTTCCTGCCGAAGCTCTCAGCAGGAAGCAGAGTCATGTGGACAGTCTTGGCAGGAAGCCATTTTTTGTTTTTTGAGAATGGTAGACCCTGCAGGAAGCAAGTGATTGCTGACAGTCTCAGCGGAAGCCAAATATGATGGACAGTAGCTAAGGGTCTAAGCTACATGCATGCAGAAAGCAAAGACTCTAATCAGACTGGGCAGATGCCCAGGCTGATCTGAGTCTGCGCTGGGCACATAACCACTTTGTTGGTTTTCTCGCGTCGCAGCTCATATGGTGTAGTTCATCAATGAAAACTAAAAAGCAAAACATGAATATAGCATTGAATGATTTAATATGCACTAAATCAAGCATCAACACCATGCAGTATGCCCACAAGTTTACCCATTTCATTCATAACTTAATAACAGCCTAAAATACAAATTACAGATGAACATATTTGGGCAAAATACTGAAATTACTTCAAATATTCAGTAATTTCTGTAATCTTAATGAAAGTGAGGCAAGCAAGGGAAGACATTAACAAATTTGAGCTCCAGATAAATAAAAATTCTAAAGATGAAAATCTGACATGACCAGACCTCTAATTAAGAGGGAGTATTTGGTGATAATTAGGGATAATTTTTGTGAATTCAGCATAGAAACTTATGTTGTGACCCTCATCGAGACGGTTCAGATGAGGGGGTCACAACATATGGTTTCAATGAGACATAAGAAAAATTATCCTTAATTATCATCAAATACCCCCTCTTATATAGGGCTCTGCACGACGTGATATTTTGTCCCAATATTTGGACAGAAGATGTAAGAAAATCATTATATCTTTAATTCTCCAAGAATTTTCATGCTGTAATGTGCAGATGTCTTGTCGTTTTTTGCAGCAAGCCATTATCTAAAAGCTCTTTCCATGCACACTGTATTTTACAACATAACCTCTAGCAAAGTCAGAAAGTCTTTGCTTGAGACATGTTGAAAACAACAGTGCTTAGCATAAAAGCACTAATATATTTGTTTGTTGCCAACCAAGACATTTGCACTTTACCGATGAAAAATTCATTTAGTACGGAAATAGTGGACTATTTTCTTATCCACTTTGCCCAAATACAGATACAAAATAACTGAGACAAGAATCTCCAAAAACTCTCAATATCTCAAAGTCGAAGTTGATCTCAAACTTCTGATATCCCTAAGTAAATTTCATGGTCCCAGAAAATTAATCTTAAGAGGCCAGTAGCCTGAGATATCCGGAGAGGAAAAGCGAAGAAAATAAGAAATACATTTAAGCTATATTCAAATATTAAAAGAGGATACTTTGAAGTATCAGTGTCTGAAATAACAAGAGTCAACTGTTTTTACCTATATGCAGTACCGTCAAGTGCATATATATTGGGACACATAAAAATAATGAATTTTCCATTTGGGACAAATGGAAAATTTATCATTTTATGTGTCCCAGAACTTAAGCACATTAGGGTAGTTCCATCATCAGAACTCAGGGTTATCTTGGACTCAGGTAACAGTTTAACAAAAACACCAACTTTAACTTGAAACTCAACATGAACATGCAATTTTATTGCCTAGGCAGAACAAACACAAAACATAACATTTGCAAATCAGTGTTAACTGCAACATAAAAAGCAAATGAGCCGCAACACAAGAAAACCAACAAAATGGTTGTGCCCCAAGCACAGACTCAGATGAGCCTGCGCATCCGCCCAGTCTGTTCGGACTCTTCCCCAAGCACTTAAAGGGTAGCTAAGAGTCTAACCTACCTCCATACGGACAGCAAAGACTCTGATCAGACTGGGCAAAAGCCCAGGCTGATCTGAGTCTGTGCTGGGCACACAACCACTTTGTTAGTTTTCTCGTGTTGCGGCTCAAAAAAGACTGCAGGCTGCTATAGATAAATAATTTTATTTTGGCAATATCAACTCTCACGTTTTGAGTCATACTATCACAAAATCTGCTCCAACATATATCATACAAATGCACTTTACGTTGTCTTGTCTGGGCACCCAGTTTTCTTTTTTTATTATCTACATGGGACTTCAGAAAACGAGTATTCAGCATATTGTGTTACACTCTACACGGACAGCTGATTTATCCAACAGACAACCTGTGATTGTTCATGCAAGTATTTGAACAGCAAGATGACAAAACCAACAAAGTGGCATGTGTGCAAAGCGAAGACTTATATCAGCCTAGGGAGCTGCCCAGTCTGATCAGACTTCGCATTGCACTTAAGAGGTAGCTAAGGGTCTAAGCTAGCTCCATGCGGAAAGCAAAGACTCAAGATCAGACTGGGCGGATGCCCAGGCTGATCTGAGTCTTTGCTGGGCGCACATGCCACTTTGTTGGTTTTGTCCTGTCACAGCTCATTTGTAGCATGCGGTCAGCTGTTTTTCTCCAAATTCAAGTCCTTCATGAATAGTCTGAGCAAAAATACCATTCTCAGGCAGCATAAATACACAAGTTGATCTGGTTCTCATATGATAATGTAACTAATGAAAACCTTTATGTACCCATATTATTATGATAGTATGCCCACTAATAAACCTAATCTTCCCAGACTTACTATATAGGTGACTACAGGTGAATAAATCACTCATGCCATGACTGAACACTCCTGAATATCTAATCAGGGCATTTGAACAGAAAATGCTCATTTCTAACCCTTAATGCGCCAAAAAGCAGACAACAAAATTTATGTCTGCAGAATTTCAAAAAATGTTTCATCCAAGCGATATCATATTGAGAATTCAAACACTAGAGGGCAAATAGTGTAGATTCAGATGAGGTAGCTCATGATGAGCCACCTCATCTGGATCTACACTGTTTGCAATTTAACTATTTTAATTTGTGGCGCTTTAAGGGTTAAATGTTGAAATTTGGCCAAGTTCATTTTTGTCCCACCAGGAGACATCTTAGGCGTATGACTATATCCCCATGTTCTGCCATTTTTTTTAAAGGGGAATAACTTTTAAGACTTCCTGTTTGCTTTCCTGGACCAAAATAGGGTCTACATTTAAAGGAATTTGCTCCAAGGGAAGTAAATTCTTTCCGATAAGAGTTGACCTAGGCTGAAAGGAGGCTAAAAAAGAAAATGTCTGATTGGTTTCCCCTAAAAGTGTGAACTCTAATCAGTTTGTAATAGCCTGATCTGAGCCTACTTCACTATGGCCTTTCAGTGGGATTTATTTTAAATGAAGCAAAAAAATAATTTATAATGATACCATTAAAGCATAACATATGCCAACTGATCACAAAATATCTTATTATCTTGTATTTTTCATTTTGTTTTTTTTTCAAATTTGATTGTGTCATCAGATCTATACCACCATCTTCCCAACACTCAAACAAATCCCAATTATTTCCTTGTGTGTTAATTGCTAGAACACCGTTAGAACACCAAGCATTCTACATATCAACATGTCATCAAAATGCCATCCTCGTATGACTATTAGGTATCAAGAGACAAATGCTGTGGGTAGTCTCTGTTTATACATATATGCTAAAGATTTTGCCGCCAAAAGTAGAGATTCACGTCTGCTCACTCCCACAATTCCATTCTGCCAGTCTGCATGTCCAATATGAGGCAAAGCCTCTTCAATAACTTGACCGATTGTCACAGCAAGTCCTAACCACCTCAAGGGATAATCTGCTGGGGTCCTGTCCTGGGCTTTGAGGATATATTCCGCGGGTATAGGGGACGGTTGAGAAAATGTCTGTAGGTCGATTCTGTGAATTGGGTCTTGTAACACTAAACAACTCATCTCATACCACCTGTAAAAATATTGCAATGGTTACACGTAAACAGTATACTTAGCAAAAAAAAAAAACAGTAAGGTGTCTAAATTTCGGGACGACCAAAATAATTCATTTTCCATTTGGGACACATGGAAAAGTAATTATTTTCGGTGTCCCGACACTTAAGCATGTTACAGGGGTATATTCTCTCTTCAGCTTCTCTCTCCTCCACCCACACTCCTCCCAAACACCCAGCCTTATAGACACTGGAGAAAACACTGATAAATGCGTAAGATCTTACCTATCTGGCAGCCTTTCCATAATAAAGCCAGAGCTCTGGATAAGAGGGAGTATCTGAGGATAATTGAGGGATAATTTTTCTTACTTCTCATTGAAACCATATGTTGTGAGCCCTCATATGAACCGTCTCGTCGAGACGGTTCAGATGGGGTTCCAATGTATGTTTTTATACAGAGTTAACAAAAATTATCCCTAATTATCACAAAATACTCCCTCTTATCTACAGTTCTGTAAACTCTTCCAATGACACAATAGGCTGGTTCTCCTCTACTGTTCCGGACTGGCGTAATTTCTGTACTCTTGCTTCAGATCCCCACCCAATCTTCCCATTACTCCCATCCCCACTCACCCTGCCCCACCCCAGCAGGAAACTGATAAAAGCCTACCTATCTGGCAACATTTCTATAATAAATCCCTCCACAGAGACAATAGGCTGGTTCTCCTCTACTGTTCCAGACTGGCGTAGATTCTGTATTCTCTCCTCAGCTCCTTTTAGGCCGGCTGTGAACCCCACAGGTTGGGCCGCCGTAGTAGCCTGACTCTCCTGTCATAATAAAAAGAAGCAACTTTCTTCCTCAAATCTAAAAACTATGCATCATCATAATACATACTTTTTTACAATATGGAGGATGTTTGTCTCTATATTTTCAAGATGCCAGCTGCATCTATTTGTGTCTTCATTCTGTCATTATTCTATTGAAGTCTGGATTCGTAATATAGCAGTTTCATCAAGTTTAGACAAATAGAGACAAAATAGCTATTGGGACTGTTAGGAAATTCTGTTTTAATTCCAACATGCTACAGTCCATTACAAATGTTTTGGTGTCCAAACATCTATAGTACAAATAGTTGTGTAATTTACTAACCCTCCCCATTACTATTGCCTTTCCAAAAGTCTGCTGAAAGGCCTCTCTAATAGCACCAACTTTGGACTCTTTTGTAGAAGTTACAGCTATACATACATCTCCGCCAGTTCCTGAGAAAGCAAAAATATGGTTTTATGGTGAGTACCCTAATGTGCTTAAATACTGGGACACCTAAAACCATTAATTTTCCATTTGGGACAAATGGGAAATTTATGGTGTTAGGTGTTCCATTACTTTTTAAAGCACATTAGCGTAGATACACTTTCAGGGGAAGCAACTATGCCATTTTAATTTTGCCTCCCTATATGATAAGAGTCAAATCTAAAGAAAAGAATTTACTCCTAGTCTCTAACCTATGGCTTGTTTTTTTATCTTTATCTCACTCATTCCCCATTCCTCGCCTTAAGTACTTGAAATACTGTTGAAAGGGCCATAAAATCATAATTTGTATATTACAAGCCCTACTTTAACAATTTAGACCCATTAGAGGTGGGGCTAAAATACTGTAAATTCCTTAATATTGCTCACTAATATTTGTGGATATATTGGCTTGCAAGAATTTAAAGAATCTTGCTAATACTTGACTAAATGAAAGGTACTTTTCCTTATTTTTCCGCAAAAGCTTATGTTGTGACCAACAATCAGAAACATCTTGTCGAGAGAGAGTTCTAATGAAGGGTCACAACATATGTGTCTATATAGATATATGTACAATTATGCCTGAATCATTCCTGTTACCCCTCCTTTTCTGGAGCATATCTCATAATGCTATGTATAACTGTCAGCACTCCAGGTAAGAAGGGTAACAGGGATAATTCAAAGATATTCTTTTCTTATTTCTAAACAAAAACATGTTGCAATCCCTCATTAGAACAGTCTTGTTGAGGTGGCTCTAATGAGGGGTAGCACCATATGTTTTTATGGAAAATAAGCAAAATCCTTCTTATCTGGAGCAATGAACTGCACTGTACATACTTACTAATCACTTCTTTCATGCCAGGGTCCATTATAGTTATCATATTTTCCATGGATGACTGTAAATATAGAAATACAGAAATCACCTGAATGCTGAAAGAGCCAAAGTTGAAAAAAGTTGAATTAGCAAATAGTGTAGATGCAGATAAGGCAACTAATAATGTCATTTTTTTTAAAATCTGATAGCACGCATTTAAGAGTTGATCCATACCTGTTAAACTTTTTTTTAAACCTAATGGGGGAGAAGTCGTAAACTTTTTAGGCAAAGCTGTGCATGCTTCTAAAGTCATGACAATTTCCATGGGTGTGATTTTTGGAAATTTGATGCATTTGAATGGCACAATCTTAAAATTCAAACAAAAATAGGGAAATACTCTTAAAATGGGAGGGAGATTTGGCATTTTTAGCAAAATAGGGAGAGGGCCGACAGGTAATTATGTTGGCAATACAACTTAATGGTATATACCTTCGTTTTCTCTACCACTTTGGAAATCATTTTGTTTCCTGAAAACCACCCAAATAATCCTCCTTTCTGGTCAGGGCTCTGTGGGCTGATAGGGGGAATCTCTGATTCAGGGATCTGGATAGAGGAACTCACATCAATGGGGCTCTCAATAGGGGCTGAAAAAGAAACAAATTTTAACACCTCATTTATAATCACTCCATTATACACTACTTGAAAAAGCTTTTAACAGGAAACATATAATTAATCAATACTCTTATCAAGTAGAAATTACTAAGAAATTCTCATGAAAGTACAGTGGTTTGCTTTGGAAAGATATTTCATTTGGACAATTTTAAAGACAGGACTTTTCTGCCGGGGGGGTCTGGTTCCCAGCACATAACAATGTTACCTGTATAGGTAAAGGTGTGAAAATTTAGTCAACCAATCAGTGGGCCAGAATTAACAGTTAAGATGATTTTATTGGCTGACTGGAGTTGTTGACACTATGAGATCAAGAGACATAATGACACTGTTCTGTTCTGTTCTGTTCAATTATCGTATCGACGTTACCCAAGTGGCTCAACGGTACGTAACCATAGTTGCACACACCTGGCGCCGGGTGTCCGTCCAATATAATGACACTGTGGAAGTTAATCCTCCTTATATAGTCCCATCCCTGTCTTTAAGAATTTCCACCACTAGCTCAGAAACTTGCTCATTACAGAGCTCTAGATAAGAGTATTTGATGATAATTCAGGATAAGTTTTCTTATTTCTCATCGAAACCATATGTTGTGACCCCTCATCTGAACTGTCTCATCGGGTCACAGCATAAGTTTTTACGCAGAATTAACAAAAATTATCTCTAATTATCACCAAATACTCCCTCTCATCTAAAGCTCTGTCATTTCCAGCAGTTTCGTCTAGATCATCTCTGTTTGCCAAATGCTCTCTGCTAGTGGTATTTTTTCCAGTCCCTATATAGAGGATCTTACATGAGTGCTCATGTATTATTGAATTTATTAAACGAGCTGGGGAAAAAGATACGGTAAGATGCTAGGCAGAGCTGGGGAAAAAGATACGGTAAGATGTGAGGCTATGCCTAGCATCTTATCGGTTTTCCCCAACGATGTTTAATAGATTCAATAATTATTGAGCAGGAATGCAAGATTCTATTTATCATATGATAGTACTAAAATCTCATTTTACTAGCAAATTTTGCCATAAGAAAACCAGACGTTTTTATGGACGTAAAAACGCATAGTGTTAAGATGTAATTTGCATATTTAATCTAGTGGATTATCGTTTTAATGCATGGCTTTATTACACTCTCAGATGTGACGTAATATGATAAATCTAAATAATGGACTTGCTCAAACAGAATGATGAAGTCAATTTCAGCTAGACAGGTTTGAAAGGGGTAAAGTATCAAACAAGCTCTTACCAGGTGCTTGCACCTGACTTTGCTGTGGTGTGGTTGTTGTTATATGGGCAGCAATTCCTGGGACTGTGGGAACCTGACATAAGTAAAACATATGATTAATTTTTTTGGTAAAATAAGAGGACAATAATAAAATTCAAAATTATGAGGACAGTCTCAGCAGGAAGCCCTTTCTCATGGATGAAACACTATGCAAAAAGCAAGAGTAAGCAGACAGTCTCAGCGAGAGCCTTACATATGTAGATGGACCGTTGCGATGGAAAGTGGAAATTGGTGGACTCTTTCATACCCTGCAAACCTAAGGCCTTCAACTGTAATAAATCTTTTGGCCTTGCAAAGTATCATTTCTGTGCAATTATCAAATACATGTATAGATATACAAAAAAAATTATTCCCATTCATCAGGCTACTAGTAGGTACAACAGCAACGTCAAAATTTGATTTGCATAAATAAGCAACTCGAGCGTCAAACATATCTGTATTCATATGATACCAACTTTTATAAAATCAACTCTGTGTTTTAGAATATACATGGGAAAATTTAGTATTATTATCCACACTTTTCTGTTAACATCCTTTAAAACATCTATGTAAAAAGGAAAATATACAAATGTTTTTAACAGCACTTAATTTGCCAACAGTCTGAGGGTGAAAACTTTTTTTTTTTCTTTCATCTATTTCTCTAGAAAAACATATGTTGTGGGATGCATTATCAAATGTACAATCTCTGTACAACAAACTGAGCTTCTTACAATTATCTCTATGTGACAATTATCACCATTAATTTATGCCACAGAAATTCTTATGAGACCCATCAAAGCTTCTGAACAATCTGACCTCTTGTCTACCTACCTGTGGAGACACTGGTACTTGTGGGACTGGCTGAGTCTGAGGAGAAGTTGGTATATTTGGTGTTGCCATAGAAACTTGTGTGGTGGCTTGTGTTGGTAGGGTGCCACCTGGTGGTGTTTGCGAGATAAATGAGGGAAGTGGTGCTGGTGGCGCTATATTGCTTTGTGTTATGCCTATTGCTGAAATGAAACAAAAACATACAATTACCATAAAAATGCAAAGTATTGGAACAGACACCCCTAAAGTGCTTAAGTATTGGGACACTTAAAATAATAAATTTTCCATTTGTCCCAAATGGAAAATTCATTTTTTTTAAGGTGTCCCAATATATATGCATATTATGGGTAGCTCTGAGCAAACAGTGTCAGCCAAGATAAGACTGCTTCTTAGTCTGATCAGTGACTACACTGTTTGCCATTCCATCTGCATCTTTTGGATGCATCACTGCATTGTAAAATGAAATTGTTCCACTTTGAACAGCTACAGAACTTATTTTAGATGTCCCAATTTTTATGGTACAAGACTTTTTTTCAGGAGACCAACGAAGAAGGTGTCCTCTGATACAAACAACATCCTTTATAATACAAACAGAATATTATCAGACTGGCATTAGGCGCAAAAAAAAAGAGGAAAAAAAGCAAGCTCCAAAAACAGACTAGCACAAACTGTATCCTGACTAGTGCTGATCAGTGAGACGGTTCTAATGATGGGTAACAAAATATGTTCTTATGGTAAAGTATGGAAAATTATTGCCAAATTATCCCTGTTACCCTTCTTATCTGGAGCAATGAACAGTCCTGAAGAAGCATAAAAAAAAAGACTCCAGAGCCCAATACATGCAGATAAAACGTAAATTTTCTGTTAAGTTTTGGTAATTCCAAGTTTCGTTTCTTTGTGTTCCAGTACATGTATTTCTACAAATCCCAAACCAGCTTGCAAAAGTATTTGTCTGTTTACATCTTTGAATGAATTAAGTCCACACATCTATTAATTCCATGAGAGGTCACATAATTGTTTTATAATGGCAGATCAAACAATAACTAGAATTGTTTTTCTACGAAAAAACAGAATGTCTCCCCCCTTTTTGATGTCAAAAGGATCAGTCATTAAGACGCCAAGGGAAAAACAATATGTTTTCCTACCCTGAAGCAGGGATTCATAATAAGTAAAAAGTATAAATGCAAGAGTTATAGTTGTTATGCTCTGCATGTCATGTAATGTTGACTGATATTCATATTTAGTTTTTGTCAAAAAATATAAATGCAAGAGTTACAGTGCTCTGCACGTCGTCTATTTATATGTTGACTGATATTTGTATGAAGTTTCATGAATATAGCTTAAACGGTTTTCAAGTTATAGAGCTTAGACGATTGAGACACGATTTTGTGTATGACAAAGTTCCAAGGGAAATAACTCAAATAGTATAAATGCTGTGCTCAGCAGGTTGTCTAGTGTTGACTGACATTTGTATGAAGTTTCGTGAATATAGCTTGTCCGGTTTTCAAGTAATAAAGCGATTGAGACACGATTTTGTGACTGACAAAGGTCCAAGGGAAATAACTCAAGAAGTATAAATGCAAGAGTTATGGTTCTTGCACTATGCAATTCTTCTAATGTTGATTGATATTTGTATGAAGTTTCGTGAATATAGCTTGAATGGTTTTCAAGTTATAGAGCAGACACGACTGAGACACGATTTTGTGACTGACAAAGTTCTAAGGGAAATAACTCAAATAGTATAAATGCTAAAGTTATGGTTCTTGCATTCTGCATGTCGTCTGATGTTGATTAATATTTGTATGAACTTTCATGAATATAGCTTGAATGGTTTTAAAGTTATAGACGGACTCGTCTGAGACGCAATTTTGTGATGGACAAAGTTCCAAGGGAAATAACTCAAAAAGTATAAACGCCAGAGTGCATTCTGCACGTCATCTGATGTTGATTGGTATTTGTATGAACTTTCATGAATATAGCTTGAATGGTTATAAAGTTATAGACGGACTCGACTGAGACGCAATTTTGTGATGGACAAAGTTCCAAGGGAAATAACTCAAAAAGTATAAATGCCAGAGTTACCATTTGTGCACTCTGCACATCGCCTCATGTTCATTGATATTTGTATGAAGTTTCGTGAATAAAGCTTGAGCAGTTTTCAAGTTATAGAGCGGACACAATTGAAACACAATTTTGTGATGGACTAAGTTCCAAGGGAAATAACTCAAAAAGTATAAATGCCAGAGTTACCATTCTTGCACTCTGCACGTCGCTTCATGTTGATTGATATTTATATGAAGTTTCGCGAATATAGCTTGAGTGATTTTCAAGTTATAGAATGGACACGATTGAAACACAATTTTGTGATGGACTAAGTTCCAAGGGAAATAACTCAAAAAGTATAAATGCCAGAGTTACCATTCTTGCGCTCTGCACGTTGTCTCATGTTGATTGATATTTATATGAAGTTTCGCGAATATAGCTTGAGCGGTTTTCAAGTTATAGAGCGGACACGATTGAAACACAATTTTGTGATGGACTAAGTTCCAAGGGAAATAACTCAAAAAGTAAAAATGCCAGAGTTACCATTCTTGCACTCTGCATGTCGTCTCATGTTGATTGATATTTATATGAAGTTTCGCGAATATAGCTTGAGCGGTTTTCAAGTTATAGAACGGACACGATTGAAACACAATTTTGTGATGGACTAAGTTCCAAGGGAAATAACTCAAACAGTATAAATGCCAGAGTTACCATTCTTGCACTCTGAACGTCGTCTCATGTTGATTGATATTTATATGAAGTTTCGCGAATATAGCTTGAGCGGTTTTCAAGTTATAGAACGGACACGATTGAAACACAATTTTGTGATGGACTAAGTTCCAAGGGAAATAACTCAAAAAGTATAAATGCCAGAGTTACCATTCTTGCACTCTGCACGTCGTCTCATGTTGATTGATATTTATATGAAGTTTCACGAATATAGCTTGAGCGGTTTTCAAGTTATAGAACGGACACGATTTGTGACAGACGGACAGACGGACGGACAGACGCCCGGGGAAAAACAATATGTCTCCCGACCCTGAAGGGGGGAGACATAATAAAGTCAATCTATAAATAACAGTATAGTTTAAAATCTGGAATGGAATGGGCTGGAATAGAACAGACAAAATAATCTACATTCCACTGACTACAATTTGCTGCCAGAGCCTGGGATGGTACTCCTACAGGAAAGAATTTGCTCCCTTACAGGGAGCAAATTCTTAGGGAGCAAATTCTTTCCTGTAAGAGTACCAGCCCAAATCAATGGAAAGAAGTTGAGGAGATTGATGCAACAAAAAACTGTGAGCTAGTTCCAGGGGTCAGCCTAGAGTTCTAGCACAGGGAGAAGTTTTGTGACATTTTCTGAATTCAGGGAGAAGTTTTATCCTAGATTTTGGATTTTCTATATAGTTTATACATTTGGACTTCTCCCTCAGCTCAAAATAGGGAGATATCCATCAGCTTAGGGAGACTATTTCTCCCACTTCTCCCTCTAAGCTGACCCCTGAGTTCAAATCACCTGAAGTCTTCTGTTCAAGTTCAGCAACCTCGGCTTCCTCTTTACTTATCATTTCGCCTGACTCATCAGAGGAGTGGGACGACTCTTCCATCATAATTATAGTCTCTGGCTAAATATCTTCACCTGAAATTCATGTAACTTCATAAGTCACAAACAGATGTTGGTTGGTTGGTTGATTTGATGCTTAACGTCCACGGTAAACAACTAAGGTCATGTCGGGACAGTCAGTTAACCTAACCACACTATTCCTGGGCAGGCTTAGACCTCCTAAGCGGTTAACCAGTACTAAGTGCACATACTTTCGCCAGTAACTGACAACTACCCTTCTTGAATCAGCGGAAGGAGAAACGAAAGTATGTGGCCAGACCGGGATTCGAACCCAGGACCTCTGACTTACGAGTCAGGTGCCCTACCGATTGCGCTACCCGGCCCGGCACACAAACAGATGTAAGAATGGATGCACGACTTGCAATTTTACGTCCTTTTCAACAGTATTGCAGTTATATCAGGACGTTGGTGATAATGAAAGGCTGTGTGCAATGGAACCCAGTTTACAGTAGGAATGTTTCTTGCCTTGTGCGGGACTCAAACCCAGTCCGCTAATTCAGTAGGCCAGGGCTTATGAGCCATCAGGGTTCGAGCCATTGAAGTTCTACTGTATATTGTTTTCACATTCACACACACCAATAGCTGTTGCTTTTCACCTCTGTTTTGTCAACCCCAAAATGATTACTAAATTCAATAATAAGCCACGGTTATTGTTCTATTAATTAGCAACCTGTGACAACTTTGCTTTTATTTTCTTTAAGTCCAAGTAAGTGTAACTTTGCACTGAATATGACAGTACATGACACAAGATTTAGTGTTTTTTTACCAACTATTGTGCTGACAGTAAAACATCTAATATGGGACAAGTTGTTTGAAATTCATATAATATGTTGAGTTGTCTAATGAGGTGAATAGTCTAATAGTATGGGGCGAGTTGTCTCATCAAAGTTTTAACTGGGGCGAGTTGTCTTAGGGCAAGTTGTCTTTGGTCTAAGTTGTCCATAATTCTAGTCACTCTGCATAAATGTGGCGACGCACAGTCGTGATTTTCTCTTGGTCCTGTTTAAGATGATTAAATAAATCTCTTGGTATTGTTTCAGATGGTAATTAAATGTCCTCTTTCTTTTTTAATGAGAAATGCTACTTTTTCTTTTCATCTACTGCCCTCGTGGGGATTACATGCAAGTAATGATGGTCTCCTGATCCTTATGAGAAAGTACGTATCTTTTGAAAAAGTTTACTGCATGCAGCCTTTTATTATCACCCTGCAAACTGAAAATGATGTAAAATCTCAAGTCATCTTTCCATCCATCTGCACAGGGCCTTACTTTACTTTACTTTAAGATTAAGGGGTATAATTTAGGCAGATGGTCAGGGGCCTTCAGTTAACATCCCTAGTGTATTGGTGCGCCATGTCCGACCGATTGTCCATTGCGGTCATTTACTGGTCGATTTGGTCCCGCATTTAGATGATGCTAATTTCACATCACGTGACTGTAGAAGGGCTGGGCAGCGTAGCGCAGTGGGTAGGGCACCTGACTTAGAGGTCCTGGGTTCTATACCTGGTCTGGCCACATACTTTCATTTTTCCTTCCGCTGATCATTCAAGAAGGGCAGTTGTCAGTTACTGGCGAAAAAATGTGCACTTAGTACTGGTTAACCGTTAAGGAGGTCTAAGCCTGCCTAGAAATAGTGTGGTTAGGTTAACTGACCGTCCCTACATGACCATAGCTGTTTACCGTGGACATAAAGCAATGAATTGATCAAATTGACTTCGATGCTGTAGCAGGAAGACAGACTTTCTCTTGAACTCCAAACAAGACGTACGTTCTACCAACCTGCTAAGACAAGCTTTGCAGCTTTGGTGTAGACGGTTCTAAACAGCATATAAAAGTAATTGGTGAGTTTTACTTTAAAATACTATCTAAAGGACAGCACATTCGGTCAATGAGCCCATGCCCAGACACCTGGCTTCTAACACTAGATGGAGATGAACTGTAGAATTGTAGTATCTGATGCAAGTGGGCTAACCTTACTATCATTTTGGCAATCAATCTGTCAATTACGTTACCCCACCCATCTGTAACTGTGTTGAGTGTGAACAGAAACGATGAATCTCTACCTTTTAATAACTGTCAACCAACAACCGTGTACGTTCTTACGATTGCTTCAACATTAAGCTTCAATTCTTTGGGTTATGACTGCACTATATTTAACTGAAATACACCATTAATCCCAATATTGAACACAAACACGATTCTGACAGTCTGGGAATTTCCCTAGCCACGTCCACAACAACCTCGTTTTCAAAAGGCTTCCCCAGTGAGAGTCACCCAACTGTGCAAGTTACATGAGCAGATAAAACCCTGCACCAGACAGCACTTACGGCAGGCGTGAAGTAGGGTAGGGAGGTAATACCAGAATTTTTGGGAACGTTCATTATTTGTGTGTGTGTGTGTGTGTGTGTGTGTGTGTGTGTGTGTGTGTGTGTGTGTGTGTGTGTGTGTGTGTGTGTGTGTTGGGGGGGGGGGGGGGGGGGACTGGAGGAATTAGAGGGAGGGGTTTGCAATTTGAAACCCTGCTCTGCTCTGGTATGGTGTGTGTGTGTGTGTGTGTGTGTAGAGGGGGGGGGGGGGGTCAGTAATTTGTGTGGTCTGATGCTGGAGAGGTTTATAGGAAATGATATGCTTTTATGCTTTCTTAAAGTTTTTGATTTTCTAATATTGTTTGGCTTCCGTGTGGTTATCTGTTATCTGGAAATGAAAAGTTTACAATGGACAGATGGACCGAAGGACGGACAAACAGGCAGATGCCAGCGCCATAATATAATTAGTCCCGATATGTATCATGTTCATACATTAAAAGGTCTTCAAGATATAAGGCAAAATCACTGGACCATGAAATATAGGTCACTATGACCTACTTTTTTGTAGGTCAGACATCAGATCATACTGACTCGTTATCCCAAGCTAGAATCATGTTCATACATCATTGCTTCCAGATATAAACAAAATCACTGAACCATGAAATATGACCTTCACTCCATAACCTACAAGACAATGGCAAAAGGTGGAGCCATTCCTGACAAACTATTTGTTTAAGTTTGTTCCAAAACAGATTTATAGAAAATACATTTTAACAGTCCTAGATTTTGACCTGCAGCCCCACCCCTGGGCATGACCCTGGGGCCAAAGTTCATGGCATGAAAGCTGACCCTCTAAGGTACCATGGTCAAATATGAATGCTTTCTGATAAGTGGTTGACCAAAACTTTGATATAAATTCCACCTACATGAGGGAAATTATCGAATGAATGAACAAACATAGGAACATAAAAAACAGAAAGACAAAAGCTATATACCCCTTGGCATAAATGCCAGGGCAATAATAATGGAAAATCACTGGACCATGGAATATAGGTCACACAGACCAACAATTAGTTTAAGGTCAATCACAGTGTTAGACAAAACCATTAACCAAAGTATAATGCAAATCCATGAAACAGTGTTATTATATGGGGCTAATCAGTGAACCATGAAATATAGGTCACTGGGACCTACTTTTATTTTGAAGTCTAACATCGGGTCATGTTCATACATCAAATAGTTTTCAGGATATAAAGCAAAATAACTGGCCCAAGAAATAAAGGTGATGGCCTAGTTGATATATGCATTGATGTTTTCAGTAGTCTCTGGAGCAAGTTTGAAGACTCTACATGTATCTCTTTGGGTAACTTAGAAACTGAGCTAAAAGCAACTTTTCTATGTTCAGTGATCTGTGAAAGATAGATCACTGCCTGATATGCATTGCTGCTTTTAGCAGATCTTCCCTAGACGTATATATGAAGCAAGTTTGAAGGCTCATTCTCTTTTGGTTACTTCGAAACTCAGCTAAACACAACAGGTGAATATTTTTTCCTATGTTCAGTGATCCATGAAATATAGGTCATCACCCAATAGGCATTGCTGCTTTCAAAAGCTCTTCCCCAGGTGCATCTATGGAAGTAGCTTGAAGACTCTATCTCTTTTGGTTACTTAGCAACTGAGCTGAACACAACAGGTGAATATTTTTTTATGCTAATTGTCCGTGAAATATGTCATGACTCTATATATATCACTTTTTCAGATGTTCTATAAAGCAAGTTTGAAGACTCTATCCCTTTAGGTTACTTAGAAACTGAGCTAAATGCAACAGGAGAATTTTTTATGATCAATGGTCTATGAAACATAGGTCATGGCCGGATATGCATCACTTACTTCAGTAGATCTTCCCCAGATGTATACATGGAGCAAGTTTAAAGACTCTCTCTTTTTGTTACTGAGAAACTGAGCTAAACACAAAAGGTAAATATTATATTTCTATGTTCAATGATCAATGAAATATAGGACATGGCCGAATAAATAGGAAGAAAGGAAGGGGGGAGGAAGGAAAAAGGGAAGGAAGGAATGAAATGGAAGGAAAGAAGGAAGGAAGAATGTGTTCCAAAATGCTTTTGCCTTGTTAAGACCTGTTCAACTTCTGTGGCAATGCCAGGGCCCTTATATCCTTGCTGACATAGCTCCCATGTGACATGTTAATGGGGGCTGTAAATGTTAATGGGGGCTGTAAACCTGCTTAGAATGCACAGGAGGATATAGTCCGTTCTTGACAGATGCCAAACAAAGGTTGGCAGATTACTCCACGAGGGTACAGATTGAGTCTGTTCTGTTTCAGAATGTAAACCTGCTTAGAATGCACAAGTGGATATAGTCCGTTCTTGGCAGATGCCAAACAAGGCTGGCAGATTATTCCATAAGTGTACAGATTGAGTCTGTTCTGTTTCAGAATTGAAACAGAGCAGACTCAGTCTGTACCCTCGTGGAATAACCTGCCAGAAAACACTCAAATTTAAAGGAGGCTGTGGATGTAGAAATTAGTCTGAATTTCTTGGAGTGAGCTAGCTGGTTCTTGCAGTAGACAGAGGCAGATAGTTGATACATGCATCCATCCCCATTTAACTCTTCAACCATTTAGTCCTTAATTGTATTGGTTTATGAAACTATCAGTCCCAAATGGACTGCACTGTAGTATTTCCAATTGGCAAAATATACTGTATAATTCCCAATAAAGGCCCCTAGTCCCCCTACTCTAATAAACGCCCCCAGCTTCTTTTCAAAAAATAATGTTGCGTTAACTTGCATGAATTTCGATTCGCTTCTCTAGATGAAGTAGCTCTTTAAAATGGGGTTTACTCTTAAAGGAAAGAATTTGCTCCTAGAGCAGCAAATTCTCTCAAGAGTTGACTCCCATCCCTACTGAGAAAGAAGGCAAAAAATATAGAGTTAGTTCCTCTGAAAGTATACCCATTCACTTTAATAGTTTATTAGAGGTATTTTGGCAATGTCTGACTCACTACAATTTAGGCTCTAAATACTGTATTGTAAAAATGATTGTGGTGTACTAATGTTCACGATTTATACGATCAACATAAATGTGCAAACTTTAAAATATCTGTGAACATGATGATTTTACAAAAGAACAAGAGGACCAATGGTCCTGTAGCTCACCTGAGATCTTAATGTCAACAGACGATGACAAAGTTTTTCTAAAAATAGCCACTGTGACCTCGACCTTGACCCCAGAATGCTGAAACACTAATTTGTCCAAGATATTGTCATACTATTCACTTCTATGAAATGAAATTGAATTCGGTCCACAGATGGCGCTAGAGCGATGACAAAGTTTTTCTAAAAATAGCCACTGTGACCTTAACATAGACCTTAGGATGCTGAAACACTGAAGGCGCAAGAGTGATGACAAAATTTTCTAAAAATAGCCACTGTGACCTTGACCTTGACCCCAGAATGCTGAGACAAATTCTGGTCCAAGATATTGCCATACTTATCACTTGTGTGAAGTTAAATCAAAATCAGTCCATAAATGAAGGAGCTAGAGCGATCACAAAGTTTTTCTAAAAATAGCCACTTTCACCTTGACATTGACCTTAGGATGCTGAAACGCAAACTTATTCAAGATATTGTCATACTAAACATTTGTGTGAAGATTTAATGAAAATTGGTCCATAAATGAAGGCACTAGAGTGAGGACAAAAATTTTCGTAAAATAGCCACTGTGACCTAGACCTAAGTCTATGGGAAAATATTTTATCGAGACATCCAACCTGGCCCAAATTCGTCCAAGATGTTTTGGCTTTCCTGCCTACCTGCAAGTTACAAGAAGTTGCGATCAAAAATGATGAAGCTAGGGCCTGGATAACATTTTACCCATTATAAGTCTATGGGAAAATATTTTATCACTCAAAGGCAAGTAACTCTGAAAAGAATCATCCAACCTTGCCCAAAGTCGAACTGATCCGAGATGTTTTGGCTGTCCTGGATACATGCAAGTACCAAGAAGTTGCGATCAAAACTGAAGGTGGCGCTATGGCCCGGACAACATTTTCCCCATTATAAGTCTATGGGACCTTTTTGTTGCCATGGTAACCACAGTTTTAAACCAATCTGTCCCAAAACTATATGCAATCAATCATCCACCCCAACAATGCTACATATAAAATCTGATCAAAATTGGCCAGCTACTTTAGCAGATATTAATGTTTAACAAGTAGCCCAAAGGGCAACAATTGCTCACCTGAGAGACATTGTAAACCTATAGGGATATTTAAGATGCTCAAGGGCAGCTAACTCCACAGTCAGTGGTCCAATAAGGCTAAAAATTAAACTCATCCAAAACATTATGTATGCCCTCATTTAATATATGCAAGTTTAAAAAGTATCCGATCAAGAGCACAATAGACAGAGCTGTCAAGGGCAGCTAACTTCATAGTGGTTGGCCTGATCTGGCCAAAATTTGAACTTGTTTAAGATATTATGCATTTTCTCATTACCTGCAAGTTTGAAAAGGATCGGATCAGTAGAAACCAAGAAAAAGTGGCGACATTGATTTTTTGGATGCTCAGGGCAGGTACTCCATAGTCAATGGTGGGATCTAGCCGAAATGCTAACTAATCCAAGCTTTTATGCATATCCTCATTACCTGCAAGTATGAAGAGGATCTGATGAAAAATGAAAATGTGATGATGTTGTTTTCTCCATTATAAGACTATGGGATTTTTTTCAAACGCTCAAGGGTAATTAACTCCGTAGTCTGTGCTCGAATCCGGCCAAATTTCGAACTCATCCAAGCTCTTATGTATGTAGCTGCAAGTATGATAAGGATCTAATCAAAAACCTTGATTAAAGCACCCTGAAAGTCAAGCTTGCTTGAGATATTGTCATGCCCTACATTTGTGTGAATTTATTTTAAAATCCGTTGAGAAATGTAGGTGCTAGAGCGATGACAAAGTTTTTCTAAAAATAGCCACAGTGACCTTGACCTTGGGCACAGCATCCTGAAAGTCAAACTTGCTTGAGATATTGTCATACCCTACATTTGTGTCAAGTTATTTTAAAATCCGTTGAGAAATGAAGGTGCTAGGGCGATAACAAAGTTTTTCTAAAAATAGCCACAGTGACCTTGACCTTGGGCACAGCACCCTGGAAGTCAAACTTGTTTGAGATATTGTCATACCCTACATTTGTGTGAAGTTGATTTAAAATCTGTTGAGAAATGTAGGCGCTAAAGCGATGACCAAGTTTTTATAAAAATAGCCACAGTGACCTTGACCTTGGGTGCAGCACCCTGAAAGTCAAACTTGCTCGAGATATTGTCATGCCCTACATTTATGTGAAGTTATTTTAAAATCTGCTGAGAAATGTAGGTGCTAGAGCGCTGACAAAGTTTTTCTAAAAATAGCCGAAGTGACCTTGACTTTCGGCACAGCATCCTGAAAGTCGAACTTGCTCGAGATATTGTCATGCCCTACATTTGTGTGAAGTTATTTTAAAATCTGCTGAGAAATGTAGGTGCTAGAGCGCTGACAAAGTTTTTTGTAAAAATAGCCACAGTGACCTTGACCTAAGGCGCAGCATCCTGAAAGTCGAACTTGCTCGAGATATTGTCATGCCCTACATTTGTGTGAAGTTATTTTAAAATCCGTTGAGAAATGTAGGCAATAGAGCGATGACAAAGTTTTTCTAAAAATATGTGATGACGTTGTTTTCTCCATTATAACACTATGGGATTTTTTTCAAACGCTCAAGGGCAGCTAACTCCGTAGTCTGTGCTCGAATCCGGCCAAATTTCGAACTCATCCAAGTTCTTATGTATGTCATCATTACCTGCAAGTATGATAAGAATCTAAGCAAAAACAGTTGAGAAAACGTGATGACGCCATTTTCCCCATTATAACCCTATGGAATTTTTTTCAAACGCTCAAGGGCAGCTAACTCCGTAGTCTGTGCTCGAATCCGGCCAAATTTCGAACTCATCCAAGCTCTTGTGTATGTCACCATTACCTGCAAGTATGATAAGGATCTAATCCAAAACAGTCGAGAAAAGGTGATGACGCCATTTTCCCAATTATAACCCTATGGGGGCTATCTGTTGCCATGGAAACCAGAGTTCTGAGCTGATCTGCACCAAAACCTAATGCAGCCTTTCCCCCACCCCAATGATGCTTCAGATAAAATTTGATTGCAATCGGCCCACTGGTTTCTGAGATATTTATGTTTGAAAGTGTTGACGCACCCACGCACCCACGCACCCACCCACGGACGGACGACGGCTCGACTCCCATCCTATAAGCTCACCTCTGAGCCTTCGGCTCAGGTGAGCTAAAAATATGTGATGATGTTGTTTTCTCCATTATAACACTATGGGATTTTTTTCAAAACGCTCAAGGGCAGCTAACTCCGAAGTCTGTGCTCGAATCCGGCCAAATTTCGAACTCATCCAAGCTCTTACGTATGTCATCATTACCTGCAAGTATGATAAGGATCTAAGCAAAAACAGTTGAGAAAACGTGATGACGCCATTTTCCCCATTATAACCCTATGGGATTTTTTTCAAACGCTCAAGGGCAGCTAACTCCGTAGTCTGTGCTCGAATCCGGCCAAATTTCGAACTCATCCAAGCTCTTATGTATGTCATCATTACCTGCAAGTATGATAAGGATCTAAGCAAAAACAGTTGAGAAAACGTGATGACGCCATTTTCCCCATTATAACCCTATGGGATTTCTTTCAAACGCTCAAGGGCAGCTAACTCCGTAGTCTGTGCTCGAATCCGGCCAAATTTCGAACTCATCCAAGCTCTTATGTATGTCACCATTACCTGCAAGTATGATAAGGATCTAATCAAAAACAGTCGAGAAAATGTGATGACGCCGTTTTCCCCATTATAACCCTATGGGGGCTATCTGTTGCCATGGAAACCAGAGTTCTGAGCTGATCTGCACCAAAACCTAATGCAGCCTTTCCCCCACCCCAATGATGCTTCAGATAAAATTTGATTGCAGTCAGCCCACTGGTTTCTGAGATATTAATGTTTGACAGTGTTGACGCACCCACGCACGCACGCACGCACGGACGGACGACGGCTCGACTCCCATCCTATAAGCTCACCTCTGAGCCTTCGGCTCAGGTGAGCTAAAAATGTGAACGGACGACATATGACGGACAACGTACAACGGACCAAGCCTATACTATAAGCTCACCTTGTGAGCCTTCGGCTCAGGTGAGCTAATAATAGGAAAGCATGACACATTTTAGAACTTAATTCTGAAATTGCAAACCATGACCTTTTGTTCCAGCAACAGTTACAGTAACACCCTCCTTTCGAAAAATGCAATGCCCCTGGGGTGTTTAATAGAATTCATATGGTATTTGGAACACCTTGAAGTTAGTAGGTACATCCTCATGTTTTGGTGCCATTTTTTATGATTTATGTTTACTTCCCTGGACAATGAATCTCTTCTGAAATGGGGTCTACTCTTAAAGGATTCCTTAAGAGCTGACCCCCACTGGGACTGGAGGAAGAAAATGAGATGGCCGTTGAATATTAGTATCACAAATCTATTTCTTGTAGTTACTGAGATACTAGCCTTTACACAGTAGGTTCAGCTTTGTTTAATAGCAGTGAACCATGAAAAATAGGTCAATGTCAGAAGTTACTAAGAAACAGAACAGTTTCATCATGTGCATAAGAAATGTCACTTGAGCACTCATATGCTTCCCCAAGGCCGGCATGCCAAAAATGACCAAGAATTGTTAGTGTGTACAAAATGCCTCAGAGGCCCTTTAAAATTGACTCCTGTGACCTTGACTCTAGAAATAGGAATGCAAGTCTTGTTCATTACATACATTCTCAATATGCTTTACTTTTCTGAGTTGAATCAAATTCCTTCAGTTGTTTGTGAAACATGATTACCAGTCTGGGGACTTACAGATTTCCATCACGCATATTTATGATGGCTAACCATGCACTTTAAATAAACTGACATGATGGCTTACCATAACATAATTACTGAAAGTTTTACCACCAGATGTCACTATATGTCCGAAGGATGAAATGTGATGGTAAGTCATAACGTTGGTTTCATCTGGTGTTATGGCTGACCATAACAAAACCAGAAATCCCAAGGTACTTTTTTTGCGAGTAACTGGTGTCAAACCTTGAGTAACTCGTACAGTTAGCATCCGTTACAAAAAGCAAGCATTGAAGACAATTTTGAGCGTAATACTATATAAAAAAATAGAAAGTAAACTTGTATTTTTCTTGGAAATAAAACAAGCCTAATACACACCAAAATTTACCTAATTTTGACCATAATTCTGCAGAAATAACCAAAATACAGACTATTTATACTAAGAATAGTTAAGGGCTGAACCAAATATCAATTTTAAGTGTAGACAGATCATACTGAACACTGGCAGTGGGTTAAATTGCCATTTAGTGAGTTGGACTGAAAACTGTAAGAGTGATGGCTGACCATCACAAATGTGCGTAATGGAAAACCATAAGTCCCCAGACTGATTACCCAAGTTTCACATTTGATCCCTGTTTCAGTGTGGATACACCCTTGAGAGACAGTTTTTCGTTATGCATTACCTTTTGGTTGGTTTCATCAATCCTACATAGTGGCTTGTGTAATTGTGGCATCACAATTTAACTTTCAGACCCTGATTGTGACTTTGACTGTGGGAAACAAACTCTTACATACACCTCAATTTTCTTATCATGTTTGACTTTTCTTAGAAATTTCATCAAATTCCCTTTGGCAGTTTAAGTAATTGCAGATGTACTATTTAATCTTTGAGCTCTGGGTGTGACCTTGCATGGAAACTTTGTGGCTAAACCTTTGCCTTAGAAGTTTAATCAAATACACCTCTAATTGAAGACATTGTTTGATTTTTGACTCTTGAGTGACCATGACCTTGGACATGGGAGCTTAAATCTTATATATTGCATTTGACCCACTTATTCATTAGACCTTACCTTTCTCTAAAGTTCTCCTGCATTCATCTGACCTGTGACCTTGATCTTGGCTGCAAGAAAAAACTTAAACACCTCTCATCTTCAAATCATTTTTCTCTGAAGTTTGATCTAATTTACTTCTGTAGTGTTTAATTTACTGCAATCAAGCACTCTTTGCCCTTTGGCCCCTGACTGTGACCTTGACCTTGGGCATGGGAAGCTAATCTTGTGCATGACATACCTTCTTGTTATGGTTCACCCTTCTATAAGATTTGAATTAATTACCTGTTGAGACACGATTTGACCTTTGATCCCAGATTCTGACCTTAGCATTTGGCATGTGACGTATCTACTAATTATGCTGTACCTCCATTTGAGGTTTAATCAAATTTACTTCAGTAGCTTTAATAATTTTTGAATTATTGTAGTTTTTGAATTATTGCATACACATGATGACCTGTGATTGTGACCCTGACCTTGGATGAGGGATTTTAAATTTTGTACACAACACTTTCACATGATTTGGATGGATGGATGACTTGCGATTTTACGTGCTTTTCAACAGTATTTCAGTAATATCAGGACGATGGGACGGTGATAATGAAAGGCTGTGTGCAATGGAACCCATTTACGGTAGGATTCTTGCCTCAAGCGGGGCTCGAACCTGGTCCGCTAGATCAGTAGGCCAGCGCTTAACCCCCTGAGCTACTAAGACAAGATTTGGAACACATGGACAGGCTTACAGATGCCAGTCAGACGGAAGCTGCAATTTCAATATAGCACCCAAAGTTTCTTCAGGGGAATAATAAAATTTCCTTTTAAAAGGAAGGCTTGCCCAGCTAAGCCAGTGGAATTTTCATGAGTTGTTATTAAAGTGAACCCAATTGTTGGTACACTTTCTGTTGCTATCTTTTAATAAGCAAAGCATTTAATTTCTTAACTTTTTGAATGGTGGCATTATCCATAGGTGTGAGGTAAAACAAGTGTAGAATTTATTTGAAAAACAAACTGAGGAAATATTTAAACACACACACTCACACACACACACACACACACACACACACACACTTAGAGAGAGAGAGAGTTTTCCTGGCCGTTAGGCGTGTCTCAAGGAAAATTACCATATGAACCTATTTCAAGTCTTTTCTTTACGGCTGCTGAGTCATTTAGTTTGAATCAAATTTAGGAAAGACTGTTTAAAACCCATGTCTATAAAATTTTGGCATATCTGAATTAGGCATCAAAGAAGACAATACATTTATATTTACTGAAGTTTATTTTTGGTTTTAGTGGCATCAGTGGCAATTTTGACACTCTGAGAAGAAAATGCATGCTCTTATTCTTCGAGACAATAACTTGCTTTACACCGTTTGGGAGCAACAAAGCATGGAACCCTTTGCGTTCATACTTCCATGAACTTCCGAGAAATGAAATTTATCTTTTATATTTATGCTATGTTTTCACATCAATTCTGACTAATTTAACGCCGAGGAAAGGACAAAGAATAGCTATAAACCAACGTGTTTTATAATGATGTACAACAGCCGCCACTATGACATGACATATATCAAACGTTACATCGGCCAATCATCTATTTGAATTATCCGTGACGTTGCTTACGCTTGTATGAATGAGTGTTGTTCATGGATGTATGAACATTGTCAGCCCAGTATATGTTCATCTAAGGAAAACGTCGACGAATGTAAATATTTCTCTGTACATTTGTATAGGTGAAGTAAATAGGCAACATAAGAGAGTGTTATAAAAGCAAGAAAAATGTCCACACAACCCCCAACCGCACCTACTGCAATCACAGTAGGCCCTTGCCCAACTATAATCCAAATCAGTAGTACGTCCCGGTACTGGAAGTTATACCCAGCATCATCGCATCATCCAACCAACCACTACATTGTCATAAAGCTGTCAATGATTCCCTAACAGTCGGCCTCAACGAGATTCAAATTTTAACGGTTCTGAATTGTCCCCTTTTTCTGTACCTGTATCATTGTAAGAGGTTTCCAGTTCAGGCTATTCATGAACATGTTGATGGCGAATAGAAAATTTATCAGAAGCTAGAAATGCGTACATTATATCGCTTATGCCTGTTGCAATGCGTATGCGTTAATATTACTCACCTACATTACCAGCTTTTACATACATAACACGGTCAGTTGTACATAAAAGCCACACATACGGATAGATGGGATACTTTTTTTCAGTAAATGTGATGAGTGATAACGGGAAAAATCGTTAAAAGCGCATGTTTCTAAATTAAAACAATGAATTTGAACTTCGCTATTTTTTTACAGATACACAGATCAGCCCATTCCGGCATAAGCGCAGTCTGATCAGTCTATCCTCAGCATGAAAGATGTCTGCATCATGAAGAATATATATGCCGAAAAAGACTGATCAGATCCCAAGCATGCACCGGCTCTGGACAGTGTGCCGGCTGCTTTGACTAGTCGGATTATGCGATGCCCTAATGCCTATTTTTTGCGACGCCGCTGCATGATTTTGAAAAAGCTAATGCTTGTAAACTAAGCTATAGATATACACTGTTTCTTACACAGGTTTTGATATATTTCTAAGGATGCAAAACCAAATATTTTGCATTAAATTAAGAATTTCATTTTTATGCAATCAGTTTATAAAAAGCAAAAGATATGTGGCCAAGTTCAAGGCACTTGTGAAAGAAAAACGTGCTTTTTAACGGAAATATCAAAACAAAGTACATGCACTATCAAAAATAGATTTTCCGTCTGTTATTTTTAGCAGATGAGGTAAATCGGATATGGATAAAAATAGACTCTCTTGGTATTTTCCGACTAAGCATGACGTATCGTCTCTTCCGAAAATAACTCGGTATCACTAAACCACTTGAATACTGGCTTGCGACCGTCATCGCAAGCCAAAAATGCTATCATAAGAACCATAACAAATTTAATCTGGTTTTAAGGAAAACAATAAAAACAACATTTTAGCTGCTTATATCATAATTTATTTTAACTTATAATATAATATTATGACAAATGCCAATTCAGTCAAACAATGCACAAGCTAGTATAGGCACAAACATTCTTATTTTTGTTGTGCTGATAAGAACACGCAGACTTTTGGGCATATGCACCTAGAATAATTCATTGAACCGCGATACGTGAAAACCAACAATGTGGTAGTGTGCCCAGCACAGGCTCAGATCAGCCTGGGCAACTGCCCAGTCTGATCAGACTCTTTGCTAAGCATTTCTAGGCTAGCTAAGGGTCTAAGCTAGCTTCATGCGGACAGCGAAGACCCTGATCAGACTGATCGAATGCCCAGGCTGATCTGAGTCTGCGCTGGTTGCACAACCACTTTGCTGGTTTTCTTGTGTCGCGGCTCAATTTTCCACTTGTCCCAAATGGAAAATTAGTAATTTTAAGCATCTCAATAAATGCCAGTCTTACAGCACTCAGACCAACATGCTGATCAGTGGCTTCCCATTTCCTCTACAGGTGTCCAGTGTTGGTTCTAAGCAGCTGCACGAATGCACTAGCTGGCCAGATACTCTGCTGTTTGTATTCATACAAGACCCTATGAAAAGTCTGATCTGGGTCTATGTTGTCTGACAGACTTTGTAATGGATCTAATTCTATGCAGATTCAAAACTCCTGCTCCAGCTTTGAAAAGTTCTTCATGGAAGACAAAGGACAGAAGTTTTACACCGTCATCATCTCCACTCAGTAACTGCAAGAAAAAAAATAAATTAACAGGATCTTACATGAGTGCTCATGAATTATTGAATTTATCAAATGAGTTAGGGAAAAAGATAAGATGTGAGGTATATTAATTCCAATAAAGACATTTTTTAGACTTCCAAATGAATCCTCCCAAAACTTTAGATCCATCTTCCGATCTGTACCCAGTTAAGATTTTTCTACTTCAAATAAGAAGGACTGTAACTAATTTTGTGAGAACTTGTAGCCCAACCTCATTGCTACTATTTGAGCAATAAAATATGTTTAAACCCTAAACGCTACCTCAAATAAATAATCTATGAATTCTGAGGAATCTAGCAAACATACAAGAATCTGATATGACTGAACAGATGTACAAGAAGAACTAAGTCTTTGCAGTTCATTAATGCAATAAAACAACATTTACAAAATAATTGAGTCAGGACATGACAAAACCAACAATGTGGCATGTGCTCCCAGTGCAGACTCAAATCAGTCTGGGCAACAGCCCAGTCTGATCAGATTCTTGGCTGTGTGCTTAAGGGATATCTGAGGGTGTAAGCTATCTCCAGGCCAACATTAAAGACATTAATCAGACTGGATGCCTATTCTGATCCGAGTCTTCACTTAGTACACCTGCCACTTTGTTGTTTTTGTCATGTTGCGGCTAAATTAAACACAAAACACTTACCTCCCAAGTTGTCCCCCTGATATTGAAAAATATTTGTTGAAGTCTAGTCGTAACAACAACTGCGCCAGATGTGGACTAGAACTGTTACTGCGAACACTGGATAACATCTTGAACAATAAACTGGACTGTCTCTGGAGATTCTATTGAAAAAAAACAAAACTTTGAGTCATGCCATGAGAATTCAACAGTAATTTCAGCCATGCTTCAATAAAACTGCTGTCGCTTGGTACAAACTTATTATTTATGACCTCGGTGTAATGTTTAATATTTACATTCTCGGTGTACTTATTGAAAAACCCTATGGTAAACCATTAAACCGTAATGTAGTTTATACTTCAGTAACTACATCAGTTCACACTACGATACATGACGCTAAGTGATGTCAAAATAACTCATGGTTCTCCAATCTGATTGGACGTAGGTGACGTTATGATGTTGTAACGTCGTTGACTCTGTTCCGTTTTTAGTAGGAAAGCTGCGTATAAATGTTTTTCTGCTTCAACTGTAACCCCAAGCGCAAATTTGTGGTCAAATAATAGATAGAAAAGAATGTAAATGTAAGCAATGAACTTAATTTTTCTGGTGTTTATCGAAGTATAAACTACATTGGGTCGTGTGCAAAGTTTACATGAACCTCTTTGGGAATCACTTACTTTGCACATGACCCAATAGAGTTTATACTTCGATAAACATCAGAAAAATGAAATCCATTCCTTTAATTATTCATATCGTAAAAGCATGGCGAGCTTTATGAATATCCTGCACAATGTTGTCAAAAGACTATAACGAAATTGGCTCAAATTGATGGGTACCTTAAATAACTGTCAGTAATGACCATTATTGCACAAATATTGGTGTCTCATGCTATTAACCTACATGTTTTAACAAACACAAAACCATGTATTAAAAGGGTGATTCACATGCTATAATGACTGCCTTTGTGACCTTTTGTACAGAATATTCTGTGAACTGCTGCTAAGGTTGGACAATAATTCACAATAGCTGACCATGGTCTGAAACGAGGATTTTTATAGAAACCCATAGTGTGTGTAGGAATCAGCAAGGTATGTGTCGATGAGGCAGAAAAATAGTGCCCAAACATATTTATTATTTTTGTAGTCGAATTTATGCAATAATAATGATCAAACATGGTTTTTCATTGCATTGACATTTGTCAGGTCTCAAAGAGGCTGTTGAAACCCTCGCCTTGGGCCTCCCTCAGGACCTGGTAAATGCCAGTGCATGAAATTGATGTATGATCCCTATATAATTACATTGATGGGACCCAAGTTCACTCACTCACTCACTCATGTCATTAGGTATTTTTTCTTTCAGCATGCTGGGATATTAAAATATTTTTTATCATATGATGTCACTGTTATTCAGTGGATAACGTTGTGTTATAAAAATCATATAACAGCACATGTAATAACACTTTGGCACATACACGTAATGTCTTTGATGTCTGTCAACAATGCGTTTTCTTATTGAAATAATGTTCATTATGAAGGCGTTAAAATCCTATTTTAAAGGGTCATATGATAAACAGAATCTAACACTCATGGTCATCGCATTTCAAATTTATGAAACTTGCCAAAGGCTAGTTTCATAAATGAAATGACCACGAGTGTAAGATCCTCTATATACACCATATTCATTGTTACAAGATGGGAATTTGCCTTCTAAAATGACCCCAAATTTCAAAACCTGTCATGTGTTATTCTTCTATAAGATTTTTTTGCCTTCCATAATATCCCAAAAATCTATAGCCTTCTTAACAGACAGACCTAGATTTTAAGGGTTGTTTTAGAAGTTGGAAACTCTGATGTATGTCTGATTATAAAATCAGGTTCTAAAATATCCTTTGTCAACAGCAAACAACAGCAACAACAAACCTGTTGACATTTAATTATTCAGTCACTACATGATATGAGCCACATCATGTGATTTCAAACTAGGTGGCATTGGTGACAAGCAAAGGGACAGATCAGACTGCACATAAGTGCAGTCTGATTCGAGCGCGTTATCACATCAGCCATCTATAGAAGTGATCCAAGGCATACATCCATAAGTGAGGTTTCTGATAACCTGGTATAAATGAGACGGATGATCTGAATATTACATGACAAAATTGGCCCATTGTTGGAAGTCATACAATGGCTCATGTATCTCTTCTGAGAAAAGGCAACTTAATGCTTTTTGTGTGAGAATGAATCACCAGCAATTTAAAGATAGAAATTCTAACAAAAACTCACCTTAGCAACTAACTCTAACTGTGCAGTGTCTCTAGCTGACATGGGAGTCTCGCATCTCGACACCAAAGATGTGAAAGCTCTACACTGGTCCAGAATCTCATATAAACAGTGAGCAACCTAAAATTATAACACATATTCAGGGCCCAGTTGTTCAAAGCATCATTAGCTCAACATAGTCTTTACTCAAGGATTCATTAAGTTTTCTTGCACACATAAAATCAAGTAAGCTGATATTTTTTGCTGAAAAAATGTGAGGAGCTTTGGCACAGCAAAAGCTCATCACTTTTTTCCCAGAAAAAGGATAGCAGTGCTTTACTACATCAAGTATGTTTGAAAATGTGACATCTCATTATTTTTAACGAGGTTGTTAGTTAGTTTTGAACAACTGGGCATAAAACTCCATTGGAATTTGGAAAACATGGAATTTTGTCTATCTTTACAGACATATGTACTGGTTTGTTGTGTGTACTACAGAATTGTCTTTCTTGGGTGGTCTCTATACAAATGACTTATTGATCTGACTTTATGACAGTCAGCAAAAATGTTTTATCTAATGAGAATCTCAGGTTGAAGAACATATTTGAGCCGTGACAAAACAAAACCAACAAAGTGGCAAGTGCACCCAGCAAAGTGGCAAGTGCACCCAGCAAAGACTCAAGGTCAGCCTGGGCATCCGCCATCCGCCCAGTCTGATCAGAGTCTTCACTGTCCCCATGGAGATAGCTTAGACCCTTAGCTACCCTTTTAAACTCTATCAGACAGAGCATCTCCCCAGGCTGATCCTAGTCTTCGCTGGGCACACATATCACTTTGTTCATTTTGTTGTATCTCAGCTCATTTTGATAAGGAAGGCAATGAAATTTTTTGATTCTCTACATTACTTTTATCATTAATGTACTTACTGATCTCATATGTACAAAACTCTGGGCCAACAATGCTGAGAGGAACTGGTCGTGAGCTAGTTTGACGGCCTCATAGTCCCTTGTACTACTGATCTTGTCTAATAATATTCCGTACTGAGATTCTATCACATCAACCTGACAAAAGAAATTTATTGTACGGTTTTACTGTCATTCAAAGGTTAAATGTAATATCATAACAAGAATTCTGCTTTTAAGGTGTCCCGCCTGTCTGTGCACAGTTACAAACAGAGCAAAAAGTAGAAAACTCAATACAAATTTTCTGCCGTCGATGCTGACAATGATTACATACGAAAAGTAATACCTATGCAGTCTGATCTAAACTGTCATTGTTTGTCACAAGGCCTCCCCCTGATAGAAGCATTGTGTAACTAGCAGACTTGGAAAACAGTGTCAGGCCATACAGGTTACCTTTAAAAATTCTAAATAAACTGGACTGTCTCTAAATTCTAAATATTGGATCAGACAGGTCTGAGCAAAGATCAGGCTGCTTTTTATGAGTATCTGATCAGGGTCTACACTGTTTGACATTATATCTCCATCTTTCTGGTGTATTACCATTGTAAAACCAAACACCGTTGCATTTTCAGGGCAGTTGTGGTAATTGTTTTATGTGTCCAAATTTTTAGACTTTTTTTGTGGGGGTTACTCCCGGTGTTTGTGAATCACATTCTGCTGGTTACCAATCAGATTATCCAAAGGCAGGAAACCAGCCTACCTGTAGAAAATACTGTAAATTATCAATAAGAAATGACATGTGTGTCCTCAGCTGCCATTTTATAGCCTCATTCTGGTCTGTATGCCGATGCTTTCCGTCCATCTGTATTACCCAGCATTGCTGAAGATCTACTTGTGTCCGGCGAACAGCTATCAAGAACCGAAAGACTTTGTTATATCTGGAAAATAAGTGTTATGAGGAGTAAGGCAACTACATGCTATATGAGCCGCGACATGAGAAAACCAACAATGTGGCTGTTCGCAAAGAGCAGGCTCAGATCAGCCTGGGCATCTGCACAGTCTGATCAGAGTCTTTGCTTTGCGCTTAAAGGTTAGCTAAGGGTCTAAGCTACCTCTGTGCGGACAGCAAAGACTAGGATCAGACTGGGCAGATGCCCAGGCTGATCTGAGTCTGCGCTAAGCGCACACCCACTTAGTTGGTTTTCTCGTGTCGCGGCTCATATTATATGGACTCATCAGCTGCTCAAACTAACATAACATTACTTAACAAGACAATATATTTTCAATTAGAGGCAGGCAATACTCAAAAACTCTGATGATTTCTGCTGATAAAATTATGAGCTTTTTTCTGGGAAAAAGTTTTAGCACACCTCATTTTATGTGCATCACAAGACTTAGCATATCCTTATCTAACAACTTCATTAAGCTAACAATGCTGTGAATAACTTGGTCCTGAATGTGAACACATCAGATCTTCACCAGTCATGTGGAGAAAATCAGCATGATTTTCCAGTAAATCAGGGGATAACTGTACTCAGAATTGTTGTTTGGGCAATTTAACTGTTGGTTTTAAGGTCCACCCTTATTAATCCTATTAAATGCCCCGGGGGCGTTGCATGTTCCAGAAGAGGGGCGTTAGAATACTTTCAGATAAAGTAATATTCTACTTTTTTCCTTTTATTGCCTCCCTTTTCAACAGGAGTCAACTCTTAAAGGAAAGAATTTGCTCCTCTAGGAGCAAATTCTTACCTTAAGGAGTAGACCCCATTGGAAGCTCTGACCTCCAGAAGCAAACACAAATTCGTGAAAGTTGTTCCCACTTGTACAACTGATGGAAACATGGCGGTATATCCGTACACCTTAGGTGATTCGAAACGTCTCGGAAAAGAGGCAGGGGGCATTTTTTAGTGCAGGGGCATTTATTATGATTAATACAGTAAATTTGATTTTTATGTTGATGCCTTGGGGGTGTCCTTTAACCAATTTGTGACAATAAAAGAGTCAATTTACCTCACCAAATGACAATTTTCAATACTGTTATCCTGATTTTAATGCTCTTTTTCACATTTTCATTTTCCAAGAGTACCATTTTGAACCCAAACAAACACTGTCTGCAATACAAAACTGGGCCCCAAGGTTATAAAACTTTTATCAAGCTCAACTCAGCTGAGCATGAAATTTTTACTGCTAATAAATAGCAAATTGTTGGTAAGTATAGTTGTTTTCTTGCTAAGGTTAACTGCGTAATTTTCATTGATTGTCGATAAGAAAATGCCAACATCAGTTGCCCTTTTCATACTTATCAGCAGAGAAAATTTCAAGCTCAGCTGAGTTGAGCATGAAAAAAGTTTTATAACCTTGGAGTCAGATGTAAGCCAATGAGAAGCAAATGTCCATAATGATGTTAGATTTTTTGACAGCATACCACAGGTTAAAATCTTGAAAACTTAACATTATCCAAGAAATGTTGTTATATTTGTAAGTGCATTAGTATTCCCAGAATATTTTCTGTATCTGAAATTTTATATCATGGCAAAGCTTATGCCAAGGTTTTCACGCCTTGAGATGTATGGATTTGCCAGGTTTTTACGCCAACAACTTTTGTAACTTTCCGTTCTATTTGCCTCCTCAGAAAAGAAGCTGCTCTTCTAAATAGGGGTCTACTCTAAAAGGAAATAATTTCCGTCACGAGTGGCCCCCATTACAAAGGGAGGCAAAAATGAAAATGGAAGTTATTTCCCCTGAAAGTGTAATCACACACCTTGAATGAGATGGCATAAGTATCACGATTACCACCTTTCTGAAGCTTTGTCTTGTGGCAAAAATTACTTCCAAGGTTCAAACACACTTCAACTGAACTTACTTTTCTAAAACATTTGGTGTAAAGAAGATGTGTAGAGGCCACTGGACTGTGTAGTTTAGGGCAAGACTGTTCCATCCTGGTTCTATTGTTGATGACTGTCCGCTACTGCTACTACTGCTGATAGAATCTCCTGAATAAAGATCAGATTCCAAATTAGCCCAAATTGTGGGGCTGATCACATTAGCGTTCACTGTGGGATCAGTTTTTGCCACAATATACTTTCAAGATAAATATTCGCAGAGTAATGTATACACAAATAAAATTTACAAAGAAAGTTTTTGAAAACAAAGAACACAAATAAGCCACATCACAACCAACAAAGTGGCATGAGCGCCCAGCACAGACTCAGATCGGCCTGGGCATCTGCCCAGTCTAATCAGAGTCTTTGCTTTGTGCTTAAAGGATAGCCAAGAGCCTAAGCTAGCTCCATGCAGACACCAAAGAATCTGATCAGATTGGGCAGATGCCAAAGCTAACTTGAGTCTTTGCTGGGCATGCATGCCATTTTGTTGGTTTTGTCATGTCCCGACTCAAATAAGGAAAATTAGAGTCTTGTTTTTTATAAGGACTCTTTGTATGACAGAGGTGTCATTTGCATGGCTGCATATGCCACCTAGCATAAGCTTCAGTGGTACTCAATTTTGCAAGTCACATGTTGCTTTAACACTATTTTTTGGTGTATGTTACTGATTTTCCAGCAAGCATGTTGCAAAATTTCATGAAATCAATACCCTAACAAAATTTTCTATTATACAGTATATATGAGTCAAGACACGAGAAAACCAACAAAGTGGGCATCTGCCCAGTGAAGACTCAGATCAGCCTGGGCATCCACTCAGTTTGATCAGAGTCTTTGCTGTTGGCAGGGAAGTAGTTAGACTCTTAGGTACACTTAGAACGCACAGCAAAGACTCTGATCAGACTGGGCAGCTGCCCAGGCTGATCTGAGTCTTTGCTGGGAGCACATGCCACTTAGTTGGTTTTCTCGTGTTGCAGCACATTTCAGTTATGGTCATCAATAGTCTCAATTATCCTGAGTCTGCTATTTTCATTTCCATGATGTATTCCTGGCTTCCAGGATTTCCGGCTCTAACTGTTCAGAACTTATTCCATTCAAGATTCCTTATAACAAAACCCTCATGTCTTGTGAAACTGCTATAGGCTTTATTTAAGAAATAAATTTCATTTTTCCGATGTTCATGGAAGTATGAACATAATTTGTCATGTGCAAAGTAAGTGATGCCCACACAATGGGTCATGTGCAAAGTAAGTGACGCCTGAAGGGCGTTCACGTTACTTTGCACATGACCCATTGTGTTCATACTTCCATGAACATCGGAAAAAATGAAATTCATCTCTTATAATTAAATTTAATTTAATTTAAAATTATTTTGAGCATCAGTGTCCATTTTTAAGAGCAATATTTGTAAAATATACGACAAAAAGCTGTCACTAACCAACAGGTTGGCCGCTTAGGTTAAACGGCTGTGACCATGAGATGACGTCAAAAAGAATGTTACAACGGCCAAAGGCATTGTTTGTTTACATGTGACATTATGTACCAACGACGTCGCATGACCGACTGTTGTTCATGGAAGTATGAATACTGTTTCTCAGAAATAGGTTCATCTAAGGAAACTCAAAGGGAATGTAATAATAACTCAAAAGAACCACTCAGAATGTTACAAATATTTTAAGAACTTCACAAATATTTTCTTTCTGGCCAATTTATAGAGAACACATGTTTCGGTTTACGGTTACTTACTCTTCTGAGGTTTTGGAGATGCTTTCACTGTCAGTCGGAATCTTTGTAACATTGTCTCATCATGAAACAGAACATTTCTAGCTGCTTGAGTAAATGCGGCATTCACGTCTGCAATAGAGGAATATCAGATATTACCCTTAATGCTCCGAGACCTAAAACAAACTGGAGCCAGTTATTCCAAGCAACTTTAGCTTAACAAGTCATTAGGAAAGGATTCCTTATTTATCATATGACGTCGCATCTTAGAGTGTAATAAAGCCATGCATTAAAAACGATAATCCACTAGTGTATTAAATATGCAAATTACGTCTAAACATTATGTGTTGACGTCCATAAAAACGTAGCATTTTCTAATGGAGAAATCGTGATGTTTTAGTGCAAAATGTGCTAATGAAACATGATAAATAGAACCTTGCATTCGTGCTCCTGTATTATTGAATTTATTAAACTCTTTGGGGAAAACCGATAAGATGCTCGGCATAGCCTCGCATCTTATCTTTTTCCCCAACTTGTTCAATAAAGTCAACAATACATGAACACTCATATAAGATCCTCTATGTCTTCAAGCACACTTAAGATCACCTGATCTTGTCAAAAGTGGGCAATCATATTTAGAAGTCCTGTGCAAACATATGCTTACAATGAAATCCAACTCAGTGCAAATGTAAGTTGCCCTAGGGTTTGATTGTTATTCTGATTTTCAATCCCTTCATTTATTTTCTATGAAATCATGTCTTTTGGTTTCATCAACGCAGACCCTATATACAGGATGAAGGTAATTGGGATCAACAACACCCAGGCACTTCAGGAGAATAGCACATCTGGCTAACTATGTTTTCAAGGATGTTATGGAATGAATAAGAGCCGTTCTGAAACGAAAAAGAGTCATAGTTACCAAATGACCTGATCATCAGGTCATTTGGTATTTATGACTCTTTTTCATTTTGATAAGATCTTACCATGTTCTGTGTTAGCTGTGGCAGGAACCCTGAGTAGGTGCTGTGCTTGGTCTATGAAAGCCAGATAAAGTTCTCCTCGCCCCAAAAGGTAGAAATCTTTGATGATTCTAAGGTGGCCCAGCAGGTCAGCATCTTGTACCAACATTTGCCACAGATGCTGAAATACCCAAAACAAATCCTTTTTTGGACCCTCATTTTTATTAACAAAATTGATCTTGTTACCACAGTCTGCACTTAACTTTATCAAAATGGTAGCAATTACTTGCAGCCAACTTTCTTCCTAATAAGCACATATTCAGAGTTATTTTGCATGTATGTAAACAGAATTTAACGGGTAAACCATCAGCCAAAATATGTTTATAGAAGAATGAAGAAGCTTTATAAGTGTAAACTATAAGATTCTACAGCACTTTAAGCTTTTCTACATAGCAAACAAAGGTACAGTCCAACCTCGTTATAACTCCCCTCAACATTACGCGTATACCGTTATAACGCGGTACCTGTCTTGGACCCCAAATTTTTCCCAAGGTACCATTTTCAGTGATTTTGAAAAAAAAAAAAAAAATATTTTCATTTTTTTTTCAGATCGCTGATTCAAAGCTGCTAGCTGAATGAGAAATTATGTTGTTGTTTGTAAAAATAATTATGAATAAAGTACTTACATGATAATTGTTTGATCTTTGTTTGTTTTTGCCCTAATTACCCTTGATCGCCCAAAGTGTACAAGCCATTATTATTGTGTTTTGTTTTGAAGGTACGCTGAGCATATTCACAAATAATTAGGTAAATTGCAATGTCAGCAAAACTTATATAACTTATATAATTACCTTATTTATTGACTGATGACCGCATGCTTAAAGGAATGAAATCTTTCATAATTATCCCTTAAAAACCTGGAATACACTTCAAACACGCCGAACTCTCAGTTTGATGGCGCCGCCATTGTTGTCGTTGCATAAAATTAACAAGTAGCCCAAAGGGCAACAATTGCTCACCTGAGAGACATTGTAAACCTATAGGGATATTTAAGATGCTCAAGGGCAGCTAACTCCACAGTCAGTGGTCCAATCAGGCTGAAAATTAAACTCATCCAAAACATTATGTATGCCCTCATTTAATATATGCAAGTTTAAAAAGTATCCGATCAAGAGCACAATAGACAGAGCTGTCAAGAGCAGCTAACTTCGTAGTGGTTGGCCTGATCTGGCCAAAATTTGAACTTGTTTAAGATATTATGCATTTCCTCATTACCTGCAAGTTTGAAAAGGATCGGATCAGTAGAAACCAAGAAATAGTGGCAACACTGATTTTTTGGATGCTCAGGGCAGGTACTCTATAGTCAGTGGTGGGATCTAGCCGAAATGCGAACTAATCCAAGCTTTTATGCATATCTTCATTACCTGCAAGTATGAAGAGGATCCGATGTAAAATGAAAATGTGATTACGTTGTTTTCTCCATTATAAGACTATGGGATTTTTTTCAAACGCTCAAGGGCAGCTAACTCCGTAGTCTGTGCTCAAATCCACCCAAATTTCGAACTCATCCAAGCTCTTATGTATGTCATCATTACCTGCAAGTATGATAAGGATCTAATCAAATACCTTGATTGCAGAACCCTGAAAGTCAAACTTGCTCGAGATATTGTCATGCCCTACATTTGTGTGAATTTATTTTAAAATCCATTGAGAAATGTAGGTGCTAGAGCGATGACAAAGTTTTTCTAAAAATAGCCACAGTGACCTTGACCTTGGGCACAGCATCCTGAGAGTCTAACTTGCTTGAGATATTGTCATACCCTACATTTGTGTCAAGTTATTTCAAAATCCATGGAGAAATGAAGGTGCTAGGGCAATGACAAAGTTTTTCTAAAAATAGCCACAGTGACCTTGACCTTGGGCGTGGCACCCTGAAAGTCAAACTTGCTCGAGATATTGTCATGTCCTACATTTGTGTGAAGTTGATTTAAAATCGGTTGAGAAATGTAGGGGCTAGAGCGCTGACAAAGTTTTTCTAAAAATAGCCACCTTGACCTTGGGCGCAGCACCCTGGAAGTCAAACTTGTTTGAGATATTGTCATGCCCTACATTTGTGTGAAGTTGATTTAAAATCCGTTGAGAAATGTAGGGGCTAGAGCAATGACTAAGTTTTTCTAAAAATAGCCACAGTGACCTTGACCTTGGGTGTAGCACCCTGAAAGTCAAACTTGTTTGAGATATTGTTATGCCCTACATTTGTGTGAAGTTATTTTAAAATCTGCTGAGAAATGTAGGTGCTAGAGCGCTGTCAAAGTTTTTCTAAAAATAGCCACAGTGACCTTGACCTTGGGCGCAGCACCCTGAAAGTCAAACTTGCTCGAGATATTGTCATGCCCTACATTAGTGTGAAGTTATTTTAAAATCTGCTGAGAAATGTAGGTGCTAGAGTGCTGACAAAGTTTTTCTAAAAAAAGCCACAGTGACCTTGATTTTGGGCGCAGCATCCTGAAAGTCGAACTTGCTCGAGATATATTCATGCCCTACATTTGTGTGAAGTTATTTCAAAATCCGTTGAGAAATGTAGGCAATAGAGCGATGACAAAGTTTTTCTCAAAATATGTGATGACATTGTTTTCTCCATTATAAGACTATGGGATTTTTTTCAAACGCTCAAGGGCAGCTAACTCCGTAGTCTGTGCTCAAATCCACCCAAATTTCGAACTCATCCAAGCTCTTATGTATGTCATCATTACCTGCAAGTATGATAAGGATCTAAGCAAAAACATTTGAGAAAACGTGATGACGCCATTTTCCCCATTAGAAGACTATGGGATTTTTTTCAAACGCTCAAGGGCAGCTAACTCCGTAGTCTGTGCTCGAATCCGGCCAAATTTCGAACTCATCCAAGCTCTTGTGTATGTCATCATTACGTGCAAGTATGATAAGGATCTAATCAAAAACAGTCCAGAAAACGTGATGACGCCATTTTCCCCATTATAACCCTATGGGGGCTATCTGTTGCCATGGAAACCAGAGTTCTGAGCTGATCGGCACCAAAACCTAATGCAGCCTTTCCCCTACCCAAATGATGCTTCAGATAAAATTTGATTGCGATCGGCCCACTGGTCTCTGAGATATTTATGTTTGAAAGTGTTGACGCACAGACGCACCCACGGACGGACGACGGCTCGACTCCCATCATATAAGCTCACCTCTGAGCCTTCGGCTCAGGTGAGCTAACAATCAGCCAATCAGAGTGAGTGAGAGGGTTTATGGGCAAAAGAATGTATAATCATCTGAGTTAAAGTGCGCGATGCAGATAAAAATTGTCCGACTTCGGTATTCATTCATTCAGTAAATTTGAAACAACACTGCATAATGGAGACTCCAAGAAAGATTATTGATTCTTGATACATGTGTGATTTGTTATTTTCGCCCGCCGTCCGTTTTGTCTGTGGCGAACATCATATTCTACATGCCAAACTGTGTAGGCCTATGTCAGGGGCACCTGTGGTTGTTTTAAGTTTCATAAAAAAAATTTCACTGGTTACTTATGAGGCTGAACTTGTGGATTGTACATAAAATCAAGGGCAATATCTCTAGGATCAGTAAGGCATAAGCTGGAGCTGTTCTTCTTAAACACTTGCCTCAGCATCACTGCACTATAATGATACATTTTAAATTCGGTTACAAGAAATTTTGTTTGTCAGCACCCTACTAATGGCTAATTTGTGGATTTTAAATCAATTCAAGGGCATTAAATCATGCACTACTGAAGAGATTATGACAAAACTTAATGTGCACTACCTTGTCATGACAATATATAATTATTATAAGTGTCTTGAAATTTTGGTTACTTAGTTATGACTCAATTTGTTGATTTTAAGCCAATTCAAGGGCAATAAGTCATTGCTTAAGCAATTCTGACTAACTGTAAGATGCAACAATGTGTTATGGTGATACATATTTTGTATAATTTTCATAGAATTCTATTCATTGATAAGTTAGTTATGGCTGGAAATGGCAATATCACATTGATCCAAGGGCAATAATTAATGCACTTTTGATGACATTCTGATGAAACTTTATGTGCATATTCACTTTATGGTGATACATAATTATTCAGTTTAAATTTCATGAAGTATTGGTTACTTGTTTATGCCTCATTTCACTGATTTTAAGTCAATTAAAGGGCAATAACTCATGCATTACTAAATCCTGTCTGAGGGAACTTCAAGTGCATCAGCACATTATAGTGATATATATATATTTTAAGTTTCATGAAATTCTGCCGAGTGGTTACTTAGTTACAGCTCATTTCATTGATTTCAAGTTAATTAAAGGGCTATAACTCATGCATTACTGAAACTAGTCTGATGAAACTTTATGTGCCACAGCAGGTTATAGTGATATATATTTATTTTAAGTTACAAGAAATTCTGCTGAGTAGTTACTTAGTTATGGCTCATTTCATTGATTTTAAGCCAATGAAGGGGCAATAACTCAAGCATTACTGCAGCCAGTCTGATGAAACTTCATGTGCCGCAGCGTGTTATAGTTATATATATTTATTTTAAGTTTCATGAAATTCCGTCCAGTAGTTACTTAGTTATGGCTCCGGATGGACAGACAGAAGGACGGGCGGGTCAATTAAAGGGCAATAACTCATGCATTACTGAATCCAGTTTGAGGAAACTTCATGTGTATCAGCACATCATAGTGATATATATTTATTTTAAGTTTCATGAAATTCTGCCGAGTGGTTACTTAGTTAAGGCTCATTTCATTGATTTCAAGTTAATTAAAGGGCAATAACTCATGCAGTACTGAAGCCAGTCCGATGAAACTTCATGTGCAGCAGCGCATTATAGTGATATATACTTATTTTAAGTTTCAAGAAATTCCGCTCAGTGGTTACTTAGTTATGGATCATTTCATTGATTTTAAGCCAATAAAGGGGCAATAACTCATGCATTACTGAAGCCAGTCTGATGAAACTTCATGTGCCCCAGCGCGTTACAGTGATATATATTATTTTAAGTTTCATGAAATTCCGTTCAGTGGTTACTTAGTTATGGCTCCGGACGGACGGACAGAAGGACGGACGGACAGACAGAAGGACGGACGGACAGACAGACAGACGGACGGACATGGAGAAACCTATATCCCTCCGCCTTCGGCGGGGGATAAAAATATGCACTTATAATCATATGCCTCTGAAATAGTCATGCTAGGCACTTACTGGGCATGTGCGCACATTAAGTCTAATAGTTAATGGAATGTTTAATTTTTAATGTACTGTATGAAATTCACTGCCATTTTTGCTGAAAAATATGAGAAATACAAAAGCTCTTAACATTTTTATACAAAATAATATGGCACACCCTATTTCATGTGTACAGTCAAACCTGTCTTAAGCGGTTGCCCAAGAAAACATCCCAAAACTGCTGGGTAAGACAGGTGACCCCTTAATACAGGTTCATTTGCACTGTGTTTTTGGTTAAAGGGATCCTAGAAAAGTGGCCACTAAAGACCCCTTGACACAATGACTCCTAAAGACTGGCAAAGCTCTAGATAAGAGGGAGTATTTGGTGATAATTAGGGATAATTTTTGTTAGTTCTGCATAGAAACATATGTTGTGACCCCTCATCTGAACCGTCTCAATGAGATGTGGGGTCACAACATATGGTTTCAATGAGAAATAAGAAAAATTATCCCTCAATTATCATCCAATACTCCCTCTTATCTAGAGCTCTGGACTGGTTTGACTGTACTAAAAGCACTTAACTAATTCTTGAGTAACAATGCTGCCCAGGGGCCGTATTTATAAAATGACTTAAGTGGTTGCTATGCTGTTACTAAGGTTAAATTTCTATGGAGGAGATTCCCTACAACCATGAAATTTGCTCTGGAGGAACAGTCTGAAAAGACTGTTCCTCCAGAGCAAATGTCATAGTTGTAGGGAATCTCCTTGATAGGAATCCAGCCTTAGGAACAGCATAGCAACCACTTGTTGGTTTATAAATACGGCCACAGGACAGTACAGGGTTGAGGAACTTACCTCAGCTACATGTGTTCTAATATCATTGATAAGAGATTCAAAGTTCATACAATTAAACACTGGTTCTTTAGCTAGCTCATGTAGACTCTTTGCAAAAGCTTCTTCCTTCCCCTTCAATATTGTTCCTGTAAAAATATCCTTTACATTTAATGAAAACCCTTGTTAGCTCCGAGGGTTGAGCACTGCAGTGCTGACCTAGCTATTCCAGGCTCAACTCCCCCAAGTAAAAAACTTTACAACCTTAAACAGAATTCCATTGCATTGCAGACAGCCTTGAATTTATCCCCCTCCCCATCTCCACAATGTCCTGATATGTGTATAACTGAAATATTGTAAAAAGGTTGAAAAATCACAGTTCATTCATCCAGCCGTCCTTCACATTTAAGAATCTGACCAAAGAAATAGTTAAACACATGAATTCATGAGGTCCTTTGTTACAACTGCTTTTCCACTAACAAAAACAGAATTTTTCCATTACTTTTCAAGTATAAAATATATTCTATTGATCTGACAAGTATGTTGATATATCATCAATATTTGCCATCAATGAAAACCCAAGCTTTACTCTTCTTTGAATTCTAGCAGGTCCTAATAGCAGAAATGACTCTAAAACCACCACCTCAATTCTGATCATGATCTTTTTATCATATGACCTCTCTGTTATACAGTGGATAACATCCTGTCATAAAAATCTTATGACCACAAGTGTAATAACATTTTGACACGTACATGTAACATGTACCAGTCAAAATCTTATTACACTTGTGGTCATAATTGTAACGCCACTGACAACAACTGTGTCAACAATGTGTTTTCTGTCTGATATAAGGTTCATTTTGTAGTTGATAAAATCCTATTCTAAAGGGGTATGATAATCAGAATCTTACCCTCATGGTCATTTCAAATTAAATTCATGAAACTCGCCAAAGGCTCAATTCATAAATTTCATATGAAATGACCACTCGTGTAAGATCCTCTATATGTCATAACTGCACTTGCACTCACACTAAGAATTTTTTCCATTAGTTTTTTAAGTTAATATATTCTTCTGATCATGAGAAAAATATAAACTAATATACTCATATTTCATCCATTTTGCCATCAATGACATTGCAAGCTGACCGGAACTTTAACTGTTCACTGAATTATAACAAGTCCCAACCGTAGTAATGACTTGAAGACCATCTCAAACCTGGTCTGGGCATTGTTGCATGAATTTCTATGCATGTCTTCTGTTACCATAATCACTTTAAATATTGACCAATTGCTGTAATAATCCTACTACTGAGCCGCGACGTGACAAAACCAACAAAAGGAAAGACTCAGATCAGCATAGGTATCCGCTCAGTCTGATCAGAGTGTTTGCTGTCTGCATGGAAGTAGCTTAGACCCTTGGCTACCCTTTAAATGCACAGCCAAGACTCTGATCAGACTGGGTGGATGCCCAGGCTGATCTGAGTCTTCAGTGGGCACACATTCCACTTTGTTGGTTTTGTCATGTTGCAGCTCATTTGAGTTTTGCTATGCAAAGAGTCGACAACTTTCTTAAGTGCTGTCTGAACTAGCTCTGTACAGTTTGCTCTAAAAACCTTCAATTACCTTTCTTCTGTGTGGAAGTTTTCCCCTGGTCTTGGAACATTTGTATAGATTCTCCAACAAACAGAATCTTGTTAGCTACTCGTACTGGGATGTAGTTAGGAAGTAAACTTGACTCCACTGAGAATAGGTGGGTGTTAGTTGATACAGAGTCACTGGTATTTAATTTTAGAAGTTTCTGGAAATGTTAATTCAGATTTAGAGATAAAAGGCATATTTGTTTAGAATTCTGGGATCAAACATCTTTTGTAAAACTAAAAATAAAATTCTACATATTTTTTCTTTTTTTGCATAAGTTTTTCTCCTGAACAAGATTAAGTGTGACAAGTTGCATCATCTTATGAAAAAATTCAAACATTTTGCATCAGAATATGGTGAAAATTATTTGGATCAAAACTACTGGTTCTAAAGATATCCTACATAGAAGACTGTGTCCTTCAAAAATGGGTCAAGGTCACTAACTACTAAACTTGTCTTAAACCTGTCACAACAATATATTCATGCCAGTCTGATGAATACAGTACAGCCGTCGACTTCTTACTATCAATCGCGCCTCGCCGCGTCTCTCCAAGACAAATTCGCGCCGAGAAGCGTGGGAAAATCGAGGGCGCGTCGTGGGTTTAGCGTGGCGAGGAGTGGCGCGGAGAGGGCGTGGCGTGGCATGGCGCGGCGCGGCGCGGAGCGGTAGATGCCGCGTGATCCTCTACCCGACTGGTAGTGGATCGCGGGAAACCGCGTTAATAGGCGCGAAAAAGATTAACGACTACCTTACACAGAAGCTACAAACTGCAGCCATTACACAATTCAACAGGTTTGTGTATTGTGTACAGCTGTCAGAATAAGAGTCATGTTTCTATTATTCAGTCTTTTTCGTTAATTATTCGGTACCAAAATATTGCCGTTTTTTGTATGTTTACCTTTTTTTAAGCGGATACTATATGGAAAACCCCTTATGTTAATTGCTTTTTTTTTTTAAAACACCTCCGAGAACTGTATGCACACTGGCCAGGGGTATCATTTTTCACGACGCTATTCCGTCGCAGTACATGTACATGTACCATTCAGAACTTATACTTTGATACCTGGTACTGGATAGACGAATTAAATAGTCCTATAACATATTTTCAGGTCAGGCTGTGCATACAGTTGTGCAGGACTCTTATCACAATGCGCTCTGTAAACCCGAGCAGTGTACATGTAGGTGGGAACTCGGGGTCAGTTTCCTGATCAGACTGCGCACACAGTTTACGGTGTTCAAATATCAACTGGTTATTAAGCAGACGATCTGCATATCTTCGTAATCAGACCGGACCATCGTTTTCTGGTATCAACTTCTACTTTAGACATTTAAACCTGTTTTTCTCTCTCTCTTTCGCACGCGCAGGCCCTTTCCAGACTGCGCAGACGTTTGCCGGTATCAAGTTCAAGGCTTTTCGCTAACACCCTAAACTGCCATTTGCGCAGCTGATATATGCTTGTCTTATTAAGACTGCCCGATAAGACTGCGCAGACGTATTCCGGTAGCAAGAGCTACGCCAGCATGTACACAGCTTTAAATCGACGTTGATTCAACGTCATGTGTTTATGTCAAGCGCATTCACTTAGCCTCTAATTTCTCTGTTGTGATTAAACCAGCTTTTTTTTCGGCACTCGGACGATCTCGATCCGGCAGACTTGGCAGACTGTCCCGCAGACTGACTTGAGTCTTCTTGTTCACACATTACGATTTAACATTCAGTGTCAGCTTCAGAACCCCCTCTCTCTTTCTCTCTTTCTCCCCCATTTACCCTTGAAAAGAAACTTGGAATCTCTTTCATACTCTCCAGACTGCGGAAATCTGCACGTGCTCAAATCATCAGTGAAGATACACAACAGGTAAATGCGCACGATATAAACACACAGAAGTAAACAAATGGAAACGATTCTACACCATGTACAAAGTGAGGATTCCGGTCGGTCCGTGCAGGCAGCTGACTGCTTTGAGTATTTATGGTCGGCCAGCACAAAAATCGACTTATCGTCGGACCCTTTTTGACATCCTGAGCCTCCTACTGTAGTAGAAATCAGGACAAGCCAGATCAGCATATATATATATACATGTATATGTCAATCATTATGATTTTTTTTTCATCAACTATTAAATGTGGCGTGCCTTTAGTTGATCCGGACCTTTGCAAATTTATGGGTTTTTAAAAGTGCACCGAGATGGACTAAGACAAACACGCACGAACACGCACACTATTGTCGCCAAGTGTTTTGCTACACAAAGTATCTGACTCCCACGTAATTACTCTAAATACTGGGGTAAAAGAGTCTAAGCATAGAGTGTAGATCCTGATCACACCAGGGCTCTCGATCACCGAAATTTGGGGCCGAAATTCGGCCCCATTCCCAATGCCAAAAAGTATGTTTTTTTCCCAATTCCAGATGAAAAATTCCCAATCTGACTAAGCCTGTTTGGTCCAAGAATACTGCAGTTGCATCAATGCAAAATGTATTTAAAACCACCTAAAACCAAAAATGTTAACATAATTTATAACTTTAAAAATCGGGAAGCGATTACATTTTCAATCACGATCGTCATGTTTTGTCACTGGAAAGTGGTACCGGGTTTTATCAAGTAGTCATGTACTGTTAGAGTTACTTCCCTTTTCTGTACTGTTAGAGTTACTTCCCTTTCATTAGAGGACGAATAGCCTAGCGAATTTCGCTGCAATATGTTAATATTTTCTTTGCTTCAAGGGCCAATATTGTTGTGGTGAACAATATTTTGACTTATTCTTTAATTTAAAGCCTTCCAATGCTAAAATTTGATCGGAGTTTTCACCTTTGGTGGATGATTCTGCTGTTTTTGCGTTTGGTACCTGAATCAATTTTCACAGACATTTTCGGCCATAGCCAAAATCATAAACAAGATTACCGGGACATTCAAGAGTTAGTATAGTGATAGTGACATACCGTGGATGTTTTGTACTTGCAGGACTGAAAGTTTTGTTATGTTCTGCATTGTGACAGTCCACTTTCTCTCAACTTCACATTATGCTTAGTTCACAGATGCTTCAACCTAGAGTGTTATACTGTTGTTATATTGAAACACTCTTTTTCTATGTCCTAGTCTTGTCTCCAATTTGAGAGTGGCAAGATAGGGAAGTTTCCAGTTCAAAGGAAAGAAAGAAAAAACTCAACACACACAAATAGTTTTGTTATTATCTAATATCCCAACTATTTGATAAAGTCTATTATGATTCACTATCTGCTAGATTTATGTCTGCTTATTAACTCGATTCCTCTGAAAATATATAACAATACCATATGTAAGTTGTGTTGATCTGACAATGAAAACGTCACACGTAAAACAATGGAAATTTTCCCAATTTCAGACAAAACGACGCTATTTTCCCAATTCTAAAGGCCCCGGCCCCATTCCCAAAAAGGGGTGTGAGAGCCCTGCACACTGCGCCTTAGGCAAGGTGTCATCCCATTTAATCATAAGTGTTCTTCAAGTTAGGACCCATGGAGTAACTGGTTAAATTGTCACAGTATTTAAAATGATTACGGTATAGTACACGGTATAAAAAGAGCTGCCCAGATACAGATTATCATGCACACATACACAAACCCTTTTTTAGTCTTGCTAAATATAAATTCTTCAAGATTTTGTAATTGGCACTTTGGTACGTATAATTCTTATTTGCAGGAAAAGAACGGTGTGTTTGTCGTCTTTTTTCTTACAGCGATTTCTCCCTACTGATGCCTCTTACCAGACCAGCGCTCAGCTCCGGACACATACATGTAGGAGTTATTACATGGGAACTGCAATGAAACTTGCGGTGTAGGTTGGTTGTTATTCTATGGACGAAGTGTGAATGCCAAAACCAGACTGCGCATGAGCGCAATCTACTCTGGGCATTCGCAGTTGTTCCCATACCTCGAATTAATCATTATCTGAAAAAGGCATCTGCGAACCGCAAAGCCTTAGACCAGTCTGCGCACCTAAATAATAATGATTTTGCAAAGTAAGCCTTTTGGTTTATATTCTCTTGACAAACTGTAAATGCTCCAACTAGACTGCACATGAGCGCAATCTACCCTAGGCCCATACGTCGAAAAAAAACGGGACAGTGTTCTACATCTGCGAACCACTTAATAAATATTGTGAATGTTTGTAAATGCACATGGTATGATAATTGAGCCGCGACACGAGAAAACAAACAAAGTGGTTGTGGGCACAGCGCAGACTCAAATCAGCCTGGGGACCCGCCCGGTCCGATAAGAGTCTTCTCAGTGATCTTAAAGGGTAGCCAAGGGTCTCAGGTACCTCCATGCGGGCAGCGAAGACTGATCAGACTAGGCGGATGCCCAGGCTGGTCTGAGTCTGCGCTGGGCACACAACCACATTGTTGGTTTTCTCGTGTCGCGGCTCATATGTATGTTCGCTGATCGGATGTGTTTTAACGTCCATTTGAAACGCGGGCTGATTTATATTACTGCACATGCGAGTAAGGTCGTAAACTCGAAGCATAAATTGAATTGGGAGCTGCGCATGGTCAAATAAGGCATCGTGGCAATTATGCCAGTGGTCTGTCTTAAGGCTCCTGCAAACTTTGAATGCACATACCATGCATGTGCATAGGCTGGTTGGTGCTCTGGGTTTGACAGATTTTGTCAGGACGTTTTTCATGTCGTTCCGACTATTTCTTTTTGCAACCCCGGTTTCTCATCTCCCGTTCATGCATCATTATCAAAAACTTAAAAATAAAAAAAAAGGAAAAAAGAAAAGAAAGACAGGAAGAAAGGAAGTACACAATACCGCACGCGCTTAAGCGCGCATGCACATTTCCACTAAATAGGGAAAGTAGACTCAGTTCAACCTGCGCACCCCACATTCTCATAAACTTGATCGTTTTCGGTTATGTAAATATGTACAGACTCCTCGGGATCAACAAACAATGCAGATACAGAGGGCACTGATCAGATTACACAGTGTGGGCTGATCTGGGTCTTCGCTGTTTGCACTCAGTTCAAAGCACCTTTTCCGACTGCACGTCGCAAAATACCGGAAAACAAATACTAAGAGTTGCACGCGCGTTAACGCACGTGCAGATTCCCGCCAAAATAACCTCCATTTAGTAGTAATACAGCTGCCGCGGGGCCAAAGTCCTAAAGCAGAGATTTTTTTAGAGAGTTCTTAGTCTTGGAAGTTATAATAGTGGAGATAAGTAGAAAAAAAAACGATGTCCCAAACTTGTGTTTGAAATTATAGAAATTCACTTTCTAAGGGTGCCTAGGCCCTATTTACTTTTATTGCAAAAACTGCCAAAACTTCATAAAGCTTGCATCATTTAAATTGAATGAAATAAGTTAAATGAAAAACAGAGCTTTTATCATTTTCGGGAGAATGGTAACACATCGATCTTCTACTTAAGCACGAAGTTTCTCGCATCCCATCCCGCGTGAGTATTACCGCAAATATCATGCATGAAGCTTGAAACCTTCGCGCGAAACACTCCCAAAACACTTGCAAAAGTCTCAAGAAACTAGCGCTGAAAAGATAAAAATTTCGGCGTGATGCGAGATCTATCGAACTTTCGCAGCGGGTGTATTTTGTTTTAATATTTTTATATATCTACATCATCGGGTAAAACTACACACACGACTTGTGTAAAAGTTGACTACATGTATGACTGCACACATTTCAAACATCGCTAGAGGCGTGGTCGCCAGTTGTCGTGGAGCAATTGCGCCGCGTCTAGATAGGCGCGAAATATTCCCACGCCGCTCCCACGCTGCGCAGCGCGAAGCGAAGCTGGCGTGGAGTGGCGCGGCGAGGCGTAGAAATAGCGCGGGAATATCGAGGGAACAGCGTGGGATTTAATCTTTTTCACGCTCCACTACACGTCACGACGCGTAGCGATTGTGATTGATAGTAAGATGTCGACGGCTGTACTGTATCTGTCAATTTGTTCAAAACATAACTCATTTTTAAGACAAAAAAATTACATTTGTAACTTAGCTTTTGACTTTGAAAATGGGGTCAAGGTCATCAAAACACAGTAAACTCTTGAGACTGTCCCAAAGGTATATCTATGAAAGTAAAGTGGAAATCAAGCCATAGGCTAATGAGATATATCTATTTTAGTGAAATTTTCACATATCTAAGTCCTCCAGTGACCTTGAAAATAAGGTCAATGTCACCAACATCTGATCAGCTCCCAAGCTAGTCTCAGTGATATATCCATGCAAGTTTGGTGAAATTCCATTTACTGGTTCATAAGATATTGTGGGTACAAGAAATTATCATCTGAGTCCTCCAGTGACCTTGAAAATCAGGTCAAGGTCAACAAAAACTAATCACCTCTTAAACTTGTCTCAATGATGTATCCATGCATGTTTGACTACATTCCATTCATTGGTTCAGGAGATATCCTGGGTACAAGAAATTATTATCTAAGTCCTCCAGTGGCCTTGAAAATAAGGTCAAGGTCACCAAAATGTAAACAGCTCTTCAACATGTCCCAATGATGTATCAATGCAAGTTTGGTTAAATTCCATCTATTGATTCAGGAGATATTGTGGGTACAAGAAATTGTCATTTAAGTCCTTCAGTGACCTTGAAAATGAGATCAAGGTCACCAAAATCTTATCAGCTCTTACGCTTGTCCCAATGATATATCCATGCACGTTTGGTGAAATTGCATCCATTGGTTCAAGAGATATTGTGCATACAAGAAATTTTCATGTCATTTAAGTCCTCTTGTGAGCTTGAAAATGAGGTCAAGGTCACCAAAATCTAATCAGCTCTTAAACTTGTCCCAATTATATATCTGTGAAAGTTTGGTGAAATTCCATTGATTGGTTCAAGAGATATCGTGGGTTCAAGAAATTGTCACGCCGATGCATGAAATTTAACAGACTAAGACCTCCTTGAAAATTGGGTCAAACTCACAAAAACTTAATTAGCTCACTGGCTTGTTCAAATGATGTATCCCCGCAATTTTAGTAAAATTCCACCCACTGGTTGAAGAAATATACAGAATACAAATTGTCAACCTGACGCTGACACACAGCACTGAAACCAGTATGTCCCCCTCACCTCTGGTGGGGGGACATAATTACATCATGCAAATAAAGCTCTAGGAAAGAAAAGTTGGGCGGGGCTAAAAATCTAATTTGCATAAACTTTAACCGTCAATAACTACGTCAATAATTACGGTTTGGGTTATAATTTTTCAGTGGGGTTTTCAGCACTCTGTTGCTCTCATAAATACCTGCTAATTAAGAATATTTCCGGAAAAAGCAAATAATACAGTAACTGTTCAGTAGCTCTTTAATCTATCTATAACTTTTTTGAACACTGACATATTACAGTCTACCTGTAACTGCCTTCCTGTGACTCCCATAATCCCAAGATCATCTTCCTCTTCTTGTGATTGGCTGGCCTCCTCATGTGACTCTCCCTTGGATGGTTGTATGAAAAATTCATGGTAGGGATCATATACATATCCATAGAGTAACCAGCTGCATAGATGTTTGTACATTACACCATGGCATACGTGCAGAACTCTGTAACAATTACATATATGATGACAGAGTGAGAGTTTGGGCTCAGTGACACAGCAAGCAATATTTCAGACATCAAGTTTAAATGGCCTAGCAGGCAGAATTTCAGACAATAAAACAAGTCATTTCCCACCAAGGTTGGCCGGGAAATACCGGTGGCGGGAATTCCCAGCGGTAATTACCGGTAATTCCCGGCCTGGGAAATACCACAAATTTTGCTAATGTGGGAAATACTGGGAAATAAGAAATTTTAGAGCTGTTTTTCTTAAACTATTCTAATATATTTCTTTAAATTTAAGTTGGTAGCACATATTTGTTATCATTTATATACATGCAAATAAGGTTATAAATATACATTATATCATACAAATAAGGTTATAAACTCCAGGACTGATCACTACCAGAGGACACAGCAGATGATTCTTGATTGTTTCAAAGGCTCTAATTTCAAAGAAAACTACCTTTAAAATTCTTAATTTAAAAAAAAAAAAAAAAAAAAAAAAGACTGTAAAATCCACTCTTTTATCACTTAACAGTGTTTCAACACTGTATTTCTAAACACAAGATCTTTTTTGTTATCATTTAGTTCTCATACAAAGGTATATACTAAACTAAGCTCAGTAAGCTGCAGTTTATCTAAAACCTTTCTCCGTTGTTTATCACTACTAAAGATCATAGCTTTCTGCAGGTTAGTTTAATATGTTCTTAAGTTTGATCATACCAAAATATGAAAGAACCCTGTGAAAGTCTTGAAACTTCACAACTATTTCATAAAAAAAGAGTGTGTACCATACTCCAGTTTCTTGCATGTATCTCTGAGTTTGTCACCTGATTACTGAAAACATTGATGTATGGACATTGTGGTCTAATGGTTACCTGATGAAGTCCTGTGATGTCTTCTTTTCCCTAAAGGCTTCTCAAGAGAATATCTATCTTATTGCTTAACTTATGATGTTTCCTATTAGTAATGACCAAACACCACCGAAGGTGTGAAAAATAATTGAGACTTAATTCAACAGACAGGTGTTAAGTTGTGGTTTTTAACATAAACTTTTAACCTGAACTTTATTCACGTTCCTGTGTGGAACGGTGCTCCTACTTAGAGGAGGAAAATACATCAACAAAGAAGAAAAGGTGGCAATTACCATAGGTACTTTTAATCTAAGTGTGTTATAACAACTTATTGATAGACAGAGACAACAGTACATGCACACTCATCTTCAGACAGTTTGTGTAAGAAAATAATTTGACTGCATATGCATATCTAAACAATATTTTATCTGTATCTTCGTTTAATGATTTAATAATAAATTATGCTTTGCTTTGCATATATAGTTGCATGGCTGTTATAAAACATAGTAAAAACTTTCTAGGAAGATTTAGGGACCAATTTCCCAGTAATTCCCGGGAATTACCAGTATTTCCCACCATACTGGGAAATATGAGTATTTCCCGCCATTTTGCCAACCTTGTTTCCCACAGACAGGGAGATTAAAAAAATATTTCTGACGCATGTATGAATATGATGCGGCATCTGACTGGATAACATTAAGATTTTGTAACAGTCTATCCTGCGTGGAAATAGCAGGTAAAAAGATTCCTGATAAAAACATGGGTGACTAAGTGCTACAGATAAGAAGGGGTGCCAGGGAAAATTTAGGGATAATTTTCCTTACTTTTCTATAAAAACATATGTTGTGACCCCTCATTAGAACCCTCTCGGTGAGACGGTTCTAATCAGCACAACATATGTTTTCATTGATAAGTAAGAAAAATTATCTCCAAATCATCTCTGTTACCCCCTCTTATCTGGAGCTCTACTGACTCTGATTGGACAAGCAGACAAGCAAGGATTGGTCAGAGTCAATGCAAATACCGATAAGTCCACAAAGTCTGCAAAGACACATAGGCAACGTGGTTGCTGTATGCACATGGCTTAAGATCCCTTTTGACATGATGCCAGTCAGATTTCATGCAGGAGTTCCAGTTTCTCAGTTGGTTAAGAGCTAGCCTGCTAAGCCAGCAATCTGGGTTCAATGCTCCCAGGAGGTGGAAATCTTTTCAACCATAAACAAGGTTCCATAGCATATTGATTTTGAATAGTACCTTTCCATTGGCTCAATATGGCTGAAATACTGTTCAAAGGGCCCTTAAACTGAAAGACATCCATCCATATTTTCACAGAGTACTATAAAAATGTCATCATTTTTGCATCACCCTACCCCACTACTCAATACTTTGAATTATCTGGAGCGCTTTCAAATGTATACCATACTAATGTTAAATGGCTTGACAGTGCTGCATTACCCGATATAAAAGATGGGGCATTATTCAGAGCTATGGTGTTAGAAAAAGCACCAAAAGTCCAGAAGAAAACATTCATGAATAGGTGCAATACTACATGTATACAGGACTGGAAAATTCCACTTGTCCGCTTGCCATGAGTGGCTTATGCTAAGGGAGGAGTGAATTTTGACTGTTCCCAGTGCAAATTATTGAAATCACCATTTCTGTGGTCTCGTTGGATGAGTGACAATTTCAAGAATTTTCCAGTCCTGCTATATTTCCACTGAAACAAGAATTCCAGGGAATGTGGTGTCTTATCTGTCTGTGCACCATCAATAAATAGGAGCTTAACCAGAAAACCTGATGCAATGTTTATACCACCAATGCAAATCACCAGAGCCCAGTCGTTCAAAGCATCGTTAGGCTAATGAGCTTGTTAAGAGGTCAACTCGTTAATCGTTTTTTTCAACTTTAAAATGAAAAACACTGATATTTTTTGTTGAAAAAATGTGAGAAGCTTTTGCAGTACTAAAGCTTCTCACATTTTTTCAACCAAAAATAAACGCTTCTCAAATTTGTTCAACCAAAAATATTGGCGTATTTGCACAATTAACGTTTAAAATTTTAACAAAACGTTAGCTAAAGACGTCGTTAGTTTTTAACCAAGCCCAGAAAAGTAACATCTATGTCTTGTTTCTGATAGCTGCAGGTAAGACAATAACTGACAATTCTAGGAGTAATGTCATGAAACATGATATTAACATATGACCATGTAATGCATATTCTGGGTCTACTATACTGGTGAAACCATATGATTTTGGTTCAGCTTCATACTGTGTGTGTGTGTGTGTGTTGTTTGTTGGGGGGTGGGGGGATGGGGGAGGTTAGGGAAGAAAGAGGGTTTTAAGGGTTTTGTTAGTGCAGGGGCATGTTGTTCCTGTTACTACCTGGTTAAAACTTCCTTCACAAGTGGATGTCCAGTCTCACTGTGTCTGTGAACTATATCTAGGATATAACAACCGTGAGCCTGAAAGAAACAAAGAAAACTATACTATATTCATTTAGCAATATAACAGGATTTTCTCCCCCCTAAAATGACCCCAAATATCAATGTCATTTTTTTTTGAAGTTCTGCTATGAGATGGATTTTTCCTTACAAAACAATCCAAAAATTTAGATCCATCTTAAAGGATGTGATCTAGATCTTTGGGATTGTTCTGGAATTACCACCACCACCACCACACACACACATACCATACTTCTTCTTTTCTTCTTCTTCTTCTTTTTTTTTTTTTTAATTTTTGTTACGGGTGCCTTACCCAATCTTAAAATGGTGATTATTTTCTCAAGTTTGATTTTTCTAATTTTTCAAATATTTATCTGTCTTCTACTGGACTGAAAATCAAAGGCAATAATTTTTGCCCCAATTTTAGAGATACAGAAGGTATACCAAAATTAGGAGTTAAATCACCTCAAACTTATTTGGAATTTTGCAGAATTTCTCATTTAAAAATAAGTCTCAATAGCCTACCTTGTGACTAACAATCTGTTCCACAACTGCTGTAAGGGCCGGAAACAGCAACTGGTACTGAAAATATAAACAATTTTCACTGTCTGAATTGAGATCTGGAACATCCTTTTTAGGAAACGGAACAGACCACCAAAGATGGCGGACCGGTTTACACACGCTAGGTTGGTGCTTTGTTTAAGCAAATTTTCTGACTATATCATACGCATCAGTCAAATGATATTAGCGAACAAATAATACATTTCTTCATATAAAACAGGCAGTGATGTGGCAAAATCTGTTGATATTTCATGAATTTTTGCAAGATGTCAACCATTCTCCTGCACACAGAGACACAACTTGTGTTGAACTAGGGAGTATATTTCGGTGACAAATGCAAATTACACGGCAGATAAAAATGAATATTTCTCAAAAACCATCAAAGAGGATTTGAACACGGTTTTCGGGGTCTGGGATAGAACTGAATTGGGCATTGCATTTTATGAAAATAACAAAAATGTATAGATGACATAGATATAGATGACATTTCATACGAAAGTCAGGAAAATCTTTGAATCATCACTAAAAATTCGAAATACACAATAAACAGACTTGAAAATATGCCAATACAAGCAAATGTATATACTTTTTGCCACATCACTGCCAATTTATATGGAGAAATGTATTCTTCGTTCGCTCATATGGCTCGTTTGACAGATGCGTATGATATATAGTCAGAAAATTCGATAAAACGAAGCACCAACGTAACATGTGTAAACCGGTCTGCCATCTTTGGTGGTCTGTTCTGTTTCCTAAAAAGGATGTTCCGGATCACGATCCAGACAGTGATTTGTAATGTTTTATGTGATGAGCACACTGAACTTATTTTTTTTTAAATAAAATCTATTGTCAGGTTCAAACCTACTTTTATGCTAGCTTAGAAAACTAAACTTTGCATATGTTTGTCAAACATCAGGAATGCACTTATCTGAGAAAATCTCTATGAAATTGTTTTATTACACAAAGGTTATATTTTACAAAAGGTAGTGTTCACTTTTTGTATGACAAACTTCCTTTCACTTGTTACTGTTAATGTAAATGTTGAGGTCCTGACATGACCAGGCCCCGAGGTTATAAAACTTTTTGCATTCTCAACTCAGCTGAGCAAGAAATTTTCTCTGCTGATAAATATGAAAATGCCAACTAATGTTGGCATTTTCATATTCATAAGCAGAGAAAATTTCATATTCAGCTTAACTGAGCAAGGAAACAAATGTACTTATCAGTAATTTGCTATTTATTTGCAGGTAAAATTTCATGCTCAGCTGAGTTGAGCATGAAAAAGGTTTTATAATCTGGGGGCCATATTTTGTCCAGGGAAACACAAGGAAGTCACAAAAATTGTTTCCCTGTGTAAACAAACATGATGGAAACACATGGAGATGTATTCATATACCTTAGAAAAGTTAAACAGTCAACTCTCTATATCTCAAACACTGATATCTCAAAGTACCCTCTTATATCAAAGAACATAGTTAGGACGTATTTCCTATTTTTTTTATAATTTCAACTTCTGTTATCTCAAACTACTGATATCTCAAAGGGACTTGAAAATTTACTTTCCCTTAAAAATTTACTCATACAAAAACTTATGAGACTTCCTGTTTGCTTCTATGGATGAAAAAAGCCCTTTGAAAATGGCGTCTACTATTTAGGGAAATAATTTTTCTAGAACTGGTTTGGGTGCATTCTACTGGTATTCCACATTTTCAAATAGTAGGGCAAATTGTCCAAAGATGTTTTTCTCTCTGCAGAACTTTATGACTAGATGTGTATGCTCTCTTCCCTCCACCATCCTTAAATAGTTTTACCTGTTGAAGTTGACAGACAATGTGTGCCACGGAGATGTGGGGATCTTTCATTATCTGGGTCTCAAGCTCCAGAATTTTGTTTCTGTAGCCATCCAATACACCATCTAGCCCACTGCAGAAAGCTTGCAAATACAGGCCATGAATATCTTCTATTTTATGATCACCTAGAATTGAGAAGATATTATTAGTGTTGCACGAAATGGTACTATTTGGCATGTAAAACTAGACAAGAGGGCCAAGAGGCCCTGAATCGCTCACCTGACCAAAAAGGTTAAAGGTCAAACAAGGGTCATCATTTAACAAACCTGATAGTTTGCAACCACTTCCAAATGGTTTTGAAGAAGATTTTTGAATATTTTTCTATGTATTGCTATGGTTCAAACCCTGGACCCCCTGGGGCCAGGCCATTTTGTACCCTGTGGCCATCATTTGAATAATTTTGGTAAAGGACCACTAGGCAATGCTACATACTAAATTTCAAGCATCTGAGCCAAGTGGTTCTGAAGAAGAAGATTTTTGAATATTTTTCAATGGTTCAAACCCAGGACCCCCTAGGTTGGGGCCATTTTAGACCCTGGGGTCATCATTTGAACCAACTTGGTAAAAGACTACTAGGCAAAGCTACATACCAAATTTCAAGCATCTGAGCCTTGCGGTTCTGAAGTAGATGATTTTTTAAAAATTTTCTATGTATTTCTATGGTTCAAACCTGGGACTCCCTGCCCCGGGGCCATTTTGGACCCTGGGGCCACCATTTGAACAAACTTGGTAGAGGGCCACTAGGCAATGTTCCATACCAAATTTCAAGCAGCTGAGGCATGCAGTTCTGGTGAAGAAGAATTTTAAATATTTTTTAGTTTCGAACCAAAGAACCCCTGCCCCAGGGCCATTTTGGACCCTGGGGCCACCATTTGAACAAATTTGGTAGAGGACCACTAGACAATGCTACATACCAAATTTCAAGCAGCTGAGCCTTGCGGTTCTGAAGAAGAAGATTTTCAAGTATCTTTTAGTTTCAAAACCCAAGACCCCCTGCCCCAGGGCCAATTTGGACCCTGGGGCCACCATTTAAACAAACTTGGTAGAGGACCACTAGGCAATGTTCCATACCAAATTTCAAGCCTCTGAGCCAAGCAGTTCTGGAGAAGAAGATTTTTAAGTATTTTTAAGTTTCGAACCCAAGACCCCATGCCCCAGGGCCATTTTGGACCCTGGGGCCACCATTTGAACAAACTTGGTAGAGGACCACTAGACAATGCTTCATACCAAATTTCAAGCCTCTGAGCCAAGCAGTTCTGGAGAAGAAGATTTTCAAGTATCTTTTAGTTTCAAACCCAAGACCCCCTGCCCCAGAGCCATTTTGGACCCTGGGGCCACCATTTGAACAAACTTGGTAGAGGGCCACTAGGCAATGTTACATACCAAGTTTCAAGCATCTGAGCCAAGCAGTTCTGGAGAAGAAGATTTTTAAGTATTTTTTAGTTTTGAACCCAAGACCCCCTGCCCCAGGGCCATTTTGGACCCTGGGGCCACCATTTGAACAAACTTGGTAGAGGACCACTAGACAATGCTTCATACCAAATTTCAAGCCTCTGAGCCAAGCAGTTCTGGAGAAGAAGATTTTTAAGTATCTTTTAGTTTCAAACCCAAGACCCCCTGCCCCAGGGCCATTTTGGACCCTGGGGCCACCATTTGAACAAACTTGGTAGAGGACCACTAGGCAATGTAACATACCAAATTTCAAGCATCTGAGCAAAGTGGTTCTGGAGAAGAAGATTTTTAAGTATTTTTTAGTTTCGAACCCAAGACCCCCTGCCCCAGGGCCATTTTGGACCCTGGGGCCACCATTTGAACAAACTTGGTAGAGGACCACTAGGCAATGCTTCATACCAAATATCAAAGCCCTAGGCCTAGCGGTTTCAGAGAAGATGTCATTTAAAGCAAATTGTTGACGACGCACGACGGACGACGCACGACGGACGACGGACACTGGGTGATCACAATAGCTCACCCTGAGCCTATGGCTCAGGTGAGCTAAAAAGTCTCGAATCAGCCTGCACAGTGTGATCAGAGTTTTCTCTTCTGGCATATACAATCTAGTATCCCTGGGGAGCCTTTAAACGAAGAATGCAGACTCTTATCAGGTTCACAGACCAACAGATTGATCTGAATGTTTACACACATTACATAACAGTTAAAGCACCATAAATGAAATAGTTAATTTGCAAACAAAGTAGATCCAGATAAGGCAGCTCATCATGAGCTCATCATGAGCTGCCTCATCTGGATCTACACTGTTTGCCCTCTAGTCTTTGAATTCTCAATATCATATAGCTTGAAAGAAGTCTTTTTTTTTTTTCATTTTGCGAAGGTGAATTTTGTTGTCCATTTTTGGCACTTTCAGGGTTAAGGTCCCTGTTTATGCAAAATATTTTTTTAGACTGAGACTGTGATATAGCGTATCAAAAGAATGCCAAACACCATCTCATCCATAGAGAAGGAATATCTCTTTTCATGGTCATATGAGATTTTCTGTCACAAACTGCCTGTCTCACATCACAGGCAGGGCTGAAAAATCCACTGCCCAGACACCAGGGATAAGCATGAAATCAGGTTGGGCAAGTACAATTTCCAGGTCGACGCCTGGCTGGACAAATCAGAGAAAATCCCCAAATTGTAAAATTTTGAAGGATTTACAGTAAACATCCATAAAAAGACTTGATTGATTTGTTGCTTTACGTCCATGGTAAACAGCTATGGCCATGTCAGGATGGTCAGTTAACCTAACCACACTATTCCTGGGCAGGCTTAGACCTCCTAAGTGGTTAACCAGTACTAAGTGCACATATTTTTGCCAGTAACTGACAACTGCCCTTCTTCAATCAGCGTAAGGGGAAACGAAAGTATGTGGCCAGACAGGGTATCGAACCCAGGACCTCTGACTTATAAGTCAGGTGCCCTACCGACTGCGCTATGCAGCCCGGCACATAAAAGACAGCTGCACAGATGTTTCATCTCTGTAAAAACCACTACCATGTCTAGTTTATGACAAATACAGTAATACCTTGCAATCCAAAACTCTGCTCCCCATACTTCCTGATGAAGGTATTCAAGTCAATATAGTGGGTACCCAGTCGGCATAAATAATCTATCTGCTCTTCGTCTGAGGAATGAAGAAATGGAAGATCCTTCTGAACCTGAAAAACAAGTGTTCCTCTATACAAAGTAAACTGTACGATCAAGGCCTAAAAAGTGAGTATCAGTGTTCTAGATAACAGGAAGTATTTGGAGATAATTAGGGAGGATTTTTGTTAAATCTAATACCGTATTCACTATTCAACCTAATTATCGCACATGCCCCTATTAGCACACATGATGGTAATTTTTTAACATATGACTATAAGCGCACATATTTTTATTAATTCATCCCCATATTTGCTAATTTACAAGTGCTGGAAAATGCTATAGAATCTTTCATTTTTCATTAGTGGAGTTTCGCTGTCCTTCTATGACCATAAGCAGCTTTTTTCCTATATGCTTAACCTTTAAATTTGTTTCCTTGAATATATAACAAATCTTTGAAATGTGCACTTATAAGAAAGAAAACTTATTACAAGTATGAAAAAGTTAAACGCACAGGGCGCTAAAAGGGTAGATTACGGTACATTTAAAAGCACAGGTTATGAGCCCCTTTGATCCAAAGGCTAACACTGTCTCTGCCGTGTCTCTATAAAAGCTGGCCGGTATGGCAAGGCAGTACTTGTGTACAATATACTTAACCTATGTCCTGACTATTTAGACTATATACTTATATACAAGCTGACCTGCGGATATGTGACTTGCTCAAAGTTGCAAACCAAGGGGCCAGGTAGGAATTTGAACTCTGGACCCTTTGATCATGAGTATAATGAAAAATTCACTCCTGAAAATCAACTTGGACCTTGTCTATTTCAAACGCCTTACTAATCATATGATACCAAACAAAAATATGTGATGAATGTGCAACAAAACAGGAAAAGAAAAAAGAAAGAAAAACAAGAGGGCCATGGTGGCCCTGAATCGCTCACCTGAGCATTAATCAGTTCACTGGCTCTGGTGAAGATTTATAAGAGTTTTTACCATACTAACATTTGACCTAGTTTTTGACCCGACATGACCCAGTTTCAAACTTGGCCTGGATATTGTAAGAATAAACATTCTGACACAGTTTCATTGAGATTGGATTAAAACTGTGCCCTCTGGAGCGTATACAAGGTCGTTCTTATATTTGACCTAGTGACCAATGTTTTGACCCGACACGACCCAGTTTCAAACTTTACCTAGATTTCATTAAGATAAACATTCTGGCAGAGTTTCATGAAGATTGGATCAAAACTGTGCCCTCTAGGGTGTACACAAAGTTTTTCTAAGATTTGACCTTGAGCCGACGTGACTCAGTTTCATAGGGGGGCTTAGATATATGGACAATAAACATTTTGACATAGTTTCATGAAGATTGGATCAAAACTATGCCTTCTAGTGCTTACACAACGTTTTTCTAAGATTTGACCTAGTGACCTAGTTTTTTTACCCGACATGACCTACTTTCAAACTTGGCCGAGAGTTACTGAAGATAAACATTCTGACAAAGTTTCATAAAGATTAGATCAAAACTGTGTCCTCTAGAGCGTACACAAGGTTTTTCTATGATTTGACCTAGTGACCTAGTTTTCGACCCAACATGACCCAGTTTCAAACTTGTCCTACATATTATGAGTATAAACATTCTGACAAAGTTTCATGAACTTTGAATCAAAACTGTGCCTTCTAGAGCGCACACAAGGTTTTTCTAAGATATGACCTAGTGACCAAGTTTATGACTCGACATGACCCAGTTTCAAACTTGGCCTAGAGTTTATGGAAATAAACATTCTGACAATGTTTCATAAAGATTGGATCAAAACTGTGTCCTCTAGAGCGTACACAAGGTTTTTCAATGATTTGACCTAGTGACCTAGTTTTTGACCCGACGTGACCCAGTTTCGAACTTGTTCTAGATATTATGAGGATAAACATTCTGACAAAGTTTCATGAAGATTGGATCAAAACTGTGCCTTCTAGAGCGCACACAAGGTTTTTCTAAGATTTGACCTAGTGACCAAGTTTATGACTCGACATGACCCAGTTTCGAACTTGGCCTAGAGTTTATGCAGATAAACATTCTGACAATGTTTCATAAAGATTGGATCAAAACTGTGTCCTCTAGAGCGTACACAAGGTTTTTCGATGATTTGACCTAGTGACCTAGTTTTTGACCCGACGTGACCCAGTTTCGAACTTGTTCTAGATATTATGAGGATAAACATTCTGACAAAGTTTCATGAACTTTGGATGAAAACTGTGCCTTCTAGAGCGTACACAAGGTTTTTCTAAGATTTGACCTACTGACCAAGTTTTTGACCCGACATGACCCAGTTTCAAACTTGTCCTACATATTTTGAGGATAAACATTCTGACAAAGTTTCATGAACTTTGGATGAAAACTGTGTCCTCTAGAGGTTTTTCTATGCTTTGACCTAGTGACCTAGTTTTTGACCCGACATGACCTACTTTCAAACTTGGCTGGGAGTTTATGGAAGTAAACATTCTGACAAAGCTTCATAAAGATTAGATCAAAACTGTGTCCTCTAGAGCGTACACAAGGTTTTTCTATGATTTGACCTAGTGACCTAGTTTTTGACCCGACATGACCCAGTTTCAAACTTGTCCTACATATTATAAGGATAAACATTCTGACAAAGTTTCATGAACTTTGGATCAAAACTGTGCCTTCTAAAGCGTACACAAGGTTTTTCTAAGATTTGACCTAGTGACCTAGTTTTCAACCCAACAAGACCCAGTTTCGAACTTGGCCTAGAGTTTATAGAGATAAACATTCTGACAATGTTTCATAAAGATTGGATCAAAACTGTGTCCTCTAGAGCATACACAAGGTTTTTTCTATGATTTGACCTAGTGACCTAGTTTTTGACCCGACGTGACCCAGTTTCACACTTATCCTAGATATTATAAGGATAAACTTTCTGATTAAGTTTCATGAACTTTGGATCAAAACTGTGCCTTCTAGAGCGTACACAAGGTTTTTCAAAGATTTGACCTAGTGACCTAGTTTTTGATCCGACATGACCCAGTTTCGTACTTGGCCTAGAGTTTATGAAGATAAACATTCTGACAAAGTTTCATAAAGACTGGATCAAAACTGTGTCCTCTAGAGCGTACACAAGGTTTTTCTATGATTTGACCTAGTGACCTAGTTTTTGACCCGACATGACCCAGTTTCAAAGTTGGCCTAGATACTATGAGAATAAACATTCTGACAAAGTTTCATGAACTTTGGATGAAAACTGTGCCCTCTAGAGCGTACACAAGGTTTTCCTAAGATTTGACCTAGTGACCTAGTTTTTGACCCGACATGACCCAGTTTCGAACTTGGCCTAGATTTAATGGCGATAAACATTCTGACAAAGTTTCATAAAGATTGGATCAAAATTGTGTCCTCTAGAGCGTACACAAGGTTTTTCTATGATTTGACCTAGTGACCTAGTTTTAGACCCGACGTGACCCAGTTTCGAACTTGTCCTAGATACTATGAGGATAAACATTCTGACAAAGTTTCATGAACTTTGGATGAAAACTGTGCCCTCTAGAGTGTACACAAGGTTTTTCTAAGATTTGACCTAGTGACCTATTTATTGATCCGACATGACCCAGTTTCGAACTTGGCCTAGATTTTATAAAGACTAACATTCTGACAAAGTTTCGTAAAGATTGGATCGAAACTGTGCCCGCTAGAGTGTACACAAGCAAAAGTTGACGGACGTCCGGACGGACGGACGTCCGGACGTCCGGACGGACGTACGACGGACGACGGACATCACGGTATCCCAAAAGCTCACCCTGAGCACTTCGTGCTCAGGCGAGCTAAAAAATAGGAAAGATCTGTAGGGGGACAAAAAAAAGTATATGTGCACACTTCTTGGTATGGTAAGCCCTGCCCCGTGACCTCTGAAGTCATGAGAAAAACAAGTGTCATATATTGTGTAACTTATTATATCTACATTCAGCTGTACTCTCAATTTCACTCGTCAAATAGGCAAGTCAAAATTAGGATCAAATATTCAACCTCACCCACTTTTCCAGCGATTTTCTTGAAACCTCGGAAGAATATGAGTTTATTGACCTACCGGTATCTTTTCTTTTATGCTTAATTCTTAATTCAGCACCACACACAATGACATAATGGTCAGACATGACGACTTGACATATGAAGATAGATACATAGATAAATAGTGCCTAAGAACTCTTTTAATGAATCTCATTTCCACTGATTCTTGTACTTCTAGGAATTCACCATAGAGGGGGAGAATGTCACAGGGTATAGGTTAGGTACAGCATACACTTGTACTGTCTTACGCTACAAGTCATTTTTTATAGCGATGTGAATCATCTTCAAATTCAAATTCTGTAGGTGATACGAGTGTTTGCCTTCAGATCAATGGGTCCCCTGTTCCATCCATGACTAGGGCCAGGGTTCAGCCTAGAGCTTTTCAGGCAGGGAGAAGTTTTGCAACATTTTCTGTACTTAAGGGAGAATTTTTAGTTCAAATTTTGCATTTCCCTATATGTTCTGTACATTTTCACTTCTCTATCAGCTCAAAAAGGGAGAAGTCAGCCAGCTTAGCGAGACTATTTCTCCCGAATTGCCCTCTAGGCTGAGCCCTGAGGGCTTCTGAGATTTTTTCAGAGTCTATGGCAATAGGTCACAATATCAACTCTTCAGCGCTTGTGTTCATAAGTAATAAAAAAAGAAGTGAAGAAGCAACTATGAATAAAGATTATTATTATTATCAGATCATGCCCAAAGGATGTTAAGGCCAAATGTTATATTAAAGGCCATATATTTCGTCCACACCTCTAGTATGCTTCAACCGTATGGGACCCTGTAACAAAATCCAACACTGCACAAAATGGAGTCAGTACAGAGGCATGCCGCCTGGTTTGGCTGCAATGACTACCACCAAACCAGCAGTGTCACTTCAATGCTGCAAAAACTTGGTTGGAAGGACCTTCAATGATCGCGAGACCAGAACAAAGTCACAATGATATACAGGATCGTCAATAACCTTGATGAAATCCCTACAGGCCATGAGGCCAGTATCTGACGGCCACAGGTGTAGTGATTATTCCAGATTGTTCCATCAATGCCTACAAGGAATCCTTCCTTCCATCAATGGTCCGCCTCTGGAATGGTGTCTCCAAATGTCATATCAAATTTGAACAATTTCAAACTCCTTGTTGGTGCCAGTATCCTAAGACTGTGATTGTGAACTGATTTTAACTGTAGATAAGAGCCTCCAAGCATGATTGTGTTAAGGCTGTTCACGGTATGACTATGGCAGTATACCAATCTTGGCAGTGCTCCAGATAAGAAGGGGTAACAGAGATAATTTTGGGATAATTAGCCATATTTCTCCATAAAAACATATTTTGTGACCCATCATTAGAACCGTCTCGTCGAGACGGTTCTAATGAGGGGTCATAACATATGTTTTCTTTGAGAAATAAGAAAAATTATCTTTGAATTATCCTCAATACCCCCACTTATCTGGAGCTCTGTCTTGGCCAGGATGTTTTGCCCTGACACAAGATTCTGCATCATTTACTCGCAAAATCCATCCAAAGACTCCCAGAAAAATATCTTGAGAGTCCTCTGGGACACTCATTTATACTTGAGTATTAACAGAATGATTCAAGCTTATGAATTCTGGTATCAGAAATGGTTTCAATTACTGGAAAGTGGATATGACAGAATATCAAATGTATTTTTTCAGAGTACAGTAAGTGGACAAAAGTATTCATCACAAAATGAAGTCGCCATTTAAATCAATGCATTTCCATTATTTTTTAAAAGAGTACTGTCGCAAAGTTTTTAATGGCAATGTAATGAAACTTGCAGGAATAAAACGCAAATTGAAAATAGCAATATAAAATTAAATATCAAGATGATTCTATGTTTAGTATAGGAGTTTGGCGTGACTGAAATGAACGTAAAAATTTCAAAAGCTTGATCCCCACTGACGTTAATGTTAATGTCATCGAAATATGGAAGTTTTTGTTTAAAAATTGTTGGTACTAAAAAAGGGCCAAAAGAATCGATTTTTTGTATTGTTTGTTTATTGCGGAAATCAATTAGCATATACTTGCACAGGCGCTTGAAGTTCTATGCTATGAAACATATTTCAATGCCGCTAAACATCTAGGCTATGAGCCATTTTGAAGAAATGTCCAGGTGTGAAAGCTTGTGTTCGACTCCATTACGGTCTCCAATTTCCGGTGTATCAACGTCGCACAGCAACGTCATCAGGTTCTATTACGGGAAAAATGAAGTGATTCTGCGGATAACGATCTTCTTAAATGTACAGCTTCCTACTCTGTTCTATCATCAAACAACAAAATCAACGATCAGACTGTACCGATGTGCAAGCTGATCTGCATCTTTGTTGTTCGGAAAGTCAGTACATGTAGGCCTCAGTCAACATATGAAACTTTTACGCCAACGTTACTGCGTAGTTTTGACGTTGTTGACACGAACGTCATGACGTCATTTCCATCATGTTTGTTTCAAGTTTTCACTCGTTAGAAACGTTTTAATCGAAATAAGAACAAACCTGATATTGTAAATGCATGGAAACGGTGACATACAACGACATTGGTCATATCTAAAAGAGTAATTGAATGATTTCGCTGATGTGTGAATTTCAAAGCGGACAAGCACATGCTCAACTTTGGCGCAGCACAGTAAACCGGAAGCTGGACACCGTAATGGCGTCTGTATTTTCTGGCAAATTTTGAATTCAGGATTACAGCACCGCATTAACCATAACTGAACAAATTTATCATGTTTATAGATACATTTTGAAACGATGTTTACAGGTAAGAAGTTTGCATTTGTTGGGGTGTTTCTAACTTGCAGTTTTAGCAGTCAAAAAATCGTGGCATTTTTGCTTGCATACCTGGTCATTTCGTAACTGCGTCAAGTGTAAAGGGTTTTGAGGGTTTTTTGAGCATAGAACTTCAAGCGCCTGTGATACTTGGTGAAAACAGTATGCTGATTTCTTTTGTAGTTTTGCAATAATAATTTTTACAAAATATGCGTAAATACATTGATTTAAACGGCAATGTCACTTTGTGATGAATACTGTTGTCCACCTTCTGTAGATAAAAAAGAAATCAGGATAAACAAGAAATCAGGAAATGGACTCCATTTTGTGCAGTGTCATTTTGTGACTGCGACCTTTGAAAAACAAAAAAAAAACTAAGCCTCAGATTCGGAACAGAGGGAAACCCTGCTTGACCAAGCACTTAAATTGGTGGATCTATATGTGTGTGTTAAGAGAACGAAACATGCGGCTAAAAGCAGCATATGGCCGAATGGCATAAACTTTGATTAACTCAATCTTATCAAAAATCTATATAGAAAAACTAACCCGGAGACCATCCCCTTTATTTTTGATAACTCCTCCTGCTTGACCCAGTAACGCAACCAGGATTTCATGAAGCATGATCTTCAAAACAAATCAAAACTTGCATTTGTTTACAGTGGTTTCGCGCGAACCGGAAATAATAATCACCTAGCTAGCCGAAATGACCGCTAATTCTCGGAAAAGAAGAAATATGGTCCGTTGAAATACCGCAAACCACCGCAAACTACCGCAAACGACCACAAACCTGTCCCAAATTTATACAAACCACCTCAAAAACTATTTCACTGTACATTTAATCAATATATTTGACATTGTCCTATTAACGACACTTTTTCCATATTTAGAACCTTAGAATCTTTAATTTAACCTTATATATATTTTCTAACATGCCTTACGCAGGCAAAGTGCAGAGAGCCAGATAAGCTTCGTATTTGCGTAAAATACGGACCAAAAAAGACAAAATACGAAGTGTCTTGAAATTTCAATCGTACCGAATACGGTAGTCATTTCTCAGCTTACGAAAGCAGCTCAAATGTGCTACGTATTTACGCTATAGCATGCGCGGTCAACCGTTTTTCAATAGCCAGAATGCGGTTACTAGAAATACCGGAATACACTTAATTACCGGAATATACCGAAATACACCGGAATATACCGGAATCTACCGGAATATACCAAAATACACATTATTGTTTACCGAAATACACTTTATTTTGACCAAAATATAAATAATTTTATTTAAGATATGTCATTTAATATTTGCTGCATGTAAATGCTGGCAAGTGACTGACCATACAAAGACCCAAACCAGCTTGCAATCTACACAGTGATACCTGTCCAATACCCATACGTTGGTCCTTTAACTCCACTGTTTTACTCCCACTACCAATTAAGAAAAAGCTAATACTTAGTTGGAAATGATACTTATTTCATTTATTCTGGCAATATTTAAGTTTATTTTGATAATATAAATGTATATTTTGGTGTATTCCGGTGTATTCCGGTATATTCCGGTAATAAGGTAGATTCCGGTAATTCTAGTAACCCGCCAGAATGTTACCTATTTTTAGCATTTACTAATCATTGCTTCAGCGCATGCGCTGTCTGTGCATGCGCAGTCAACCTTTTCCCCATTCGGAACTCCTCGGCCAATTCCATGAATCAGACCTCGGGCGTATGTAAGGCGGAGCAATATGCAGCAAAATCCAACATTTTGTTGTTCGGCCGAAAGTATACGCAGAAGCCGTAGATGTCTAGGTCTACGAATGAATTAATTTTCGACCTGCGACCTTTTACAGCTGTTGCACGGACATTCATTTAATGCTTTGCTGTTGTTAAAACAAAATAGTCAATTATTAATGACGAGACATTGCTTCTTCTCATTTTATTATTTACTCGGTGCGACAGTGCGGCCATCTTTGTTTATATCGTTGTTCCTAACAACAGTCGTGTGACGTAAGTAGTCCCACGTCATACATCCGAGGTTGATTCACGGAATTGGCCGAGCGGTGTTCCGATTGCCTTTTTCCGAAAACAGAAAGCACATGGTACCTATTTTCAGCATTCTCTTTTCGGCTTTTACTGGTCGCTTTTATGAATAGACCGGGAACAAGCATGAGTATTGGAATTTTCCGAGCGTTAGCCAATCGCTAAATTGCACATGATCTTTCCGGTCGATTGCGTAGGTACTTTCATTTTCGTTGAACAAACGTCTCTGTTACTTGACTGAACAGTCAATAAATGGCCCCACCTGGTTGTGCGAAGCTGGAAAACTTTGGCTTCGGCAAGCCAGTGGTTAATTCTAGTGAACTCTAGCCAGCAAAGATCAGCCGATCGTCCCCTGATGCGTGGTAAAAGGAAAGCAAAACACTGTCAGGGTCGGTAACGGGTCGTTTCGGCCCAGTTCTCTTTCGGCCCCGGGTCGTTTCGGCCTTATTCCCGTTCGGCCTGGGTCGTTCCTGTTGTCCAGAGTTTTAAGCAAGAACCCTGGACAAGAACAAGTAGACTGACATTTTGGGAGACCAGTTGTGCGTTAAAAAGATACTGAACAACCACTGGATCTCAGGAGTACGATACTGAAAGGACTCATCAGGATACTGAAAAGGTTAAAATTCTGTTTGGTAAATACTGAAACCACTGTAAAAATTATCTGGAGCTCTGAAAGTGTGACATAGATCTACCGGCAATTATATCTTCTTTTTTAGGATTATCTGTATCTGTATTATAAATAAAAATAACTATATTTTATAGTTGATCTAAAATAAATAATATCAACAATGACACATTAATATTAATGATAATTAATAATATTAACAGTAGTGCCTAAGTGTTGACAGAAGTGGCCTTTTAGGTGATATAAGGTAATTCAGAAAATAAATATTATATCAAAAGTATGATATCTATCTATCTATCTGGTTGTACTGCAACACCCCTCGCGAGGATTACGTGCAGGATGATTGTGCGCCGTGAAGAAAAAAGTGAGATGAATAGATGAGACTAAAACGCGCAAAAGTGAGGTGAAGAAAGATGAAAGGGTTAAAACAGTTAACAGAAGTGAGGTATTAAAATCAGGTTAAAAACAGGTCTATTGTATTTATGGCATCTGGTGGTCAAGAGACCGGACTGTCGCACTGAACTGAGTCAGTGTAGGCAGCAAAACAACGTCAGCTGGTAGTCGATTCCATTGCACAACAGCCAGGGGGAAGAACGAATACTTATAGCAATTTGCTTGAGTGTGAATTTGAAGTAGCGCAAGGGGGTGGCTGTGACGTGTCATTCTTGTAGGATGTGTAAAATACGATGGGAGAGGTACAGCAACAATATTGTAAATAATTTTGTATAGCATGCAAAGGCGAGCGTCTGCTCTTCTCTGCTCCAGAGACCTCCAGCCAAGACTAGACTGTATAGCAGTGACACTGTCGTAGGGTGAATAATTATTCAGAGTCCAGCGTAGGCTCTACGCTGTATCATTTCTATTTTGTGGATATTTGTTTGAGTATATGGACTCCACACTGTAGAGGCATATTCCAACTGAGGGAGCACTATGTTTTTGTATGCCGCTTCGCGGACACCGGGATGTTTTGTTTTAATGTTACATTTGTTTATTGGCATTTGAACAAGATGTATTAATGTGGTTGTTAAAGTTGAGACTGGTGGACTAGTCGACACCAAGATACCTGGCAGAAGAGACACTTTCCAAAACCTGGATGTGCATTATGTATGGGGTCTTTGTAGGAGTTTTTGCTCTTGTAATGTGCAAAACTTGGCACTTACTAGGATTGAACTCCATGTCCCACTGATGGTCCCATTACTGGAGTTTATCGAGGTCCTTCTGGAGGAAAGATGTGTCTTCAGGATGGTTTATGGTCATGTATACCGCAGTGTCGTCTGCAAACAGGCGTACTTGGGACTGCACATTATCGGGCAGGTCATTTATATATAATAAAAATAGAATTGGACCTAAGACAGACCCCTGCGGTACACCTGATGAAACTGGAACCTCATCTGAACACCCACCTTCCAAAACAACTCTCTGGCTTCTACCAACAAGGAATGACTGGATCCAGTGGAGAGTTTTACCATTAACCCCGTGTATTTGCAATTTATGGAGTAACTTCAGATGGTTCACCTTGTCAAACGCCTTACTAAAATCAAGCAGAATAAGATCTGTCTGCTTGCCCTCTGTCAGGGATCTAGTAAGGTCTTCAACAAGCTGAATCAACTGAGTTTCACAGGACCTGCGCTCCCGAAAGCCATGTTGCAAATCGTACAGGATGTTGTGGGTTTCAATGTGTCTGGTTAAGTTTGAAGCAATAATATGCTCCATTGATTTGCATAAAATACAAGTCAGAGAGATAGGCCGGTAGTTGGCCGGGTTACCTTTATCTCCTTTCTTAAAGAGTGAAGTGACTATTGCCTGCTTCCAGTCAAGTGGTACAGTACCAGTGTTTAAAGATAATTGGAAGATAGCTGCGACGAAAGGAGCCATTTCATTGGCCAATTCTTTAAGAACTACAGGCTTTATGGCATCCGGGCCAGCAGCCTTAGATACCTGAGGGTGAGGTTGGGCCTGTAAAATCGATTTAAGCCCCCCAGTAATTCATTACTGACCGTTCCAAGGCGGTAGTTCTGTTGTGGTTCTCTGTTGCCTGTTTTTGGTGTCAGAGTTTCTGTGATGTTTTACCTTATGTATGTTCTTATTATTTTTGGTTCGGTTTGGGTTGCTGAGTGGCCACCTTTTGGGAACAAGCTGCTCACTCGGTTGGCCATATGTTCTCTGTATCTTGATTATTTGTAATCTTAGTTGTTTCCAACTATGGTTTGAGGGCTGGATTTGGATTTTGATTGTTTCAGTTCCTGGTCTTTGCATACTTTTTACTTTTAGAAGAGTTTAAACCTGTCAAGAGTTTGAGGACACCGCTGATTTGAATATCAATATCTGTCATTGTTGTTACTTTGCACTGAAAGGGTGTGGGTATAAACAAGTTTAGGCCAGACTGGAAACCACTACGCAGGGCACCCCGAGACAGCTTGACAAGATCCAGTGCAGATCTGGAGGAAAACACTGATTTAAATTGCCGGTTAAGTGAGTTGGCCTTGTCAGCATTAGAGCTAAATATTGACTCACCTTCTTTAATAGGATCCGATGCCCTGGGAGTCTTGTTTTGAGTTTTTCAGGAGGCTGAAAAGTCTTTTACGTGAGAAATTAGACTTACCAGTATCCGGGGTGTCATCTGATAAATTGTTTAGGCCTAAAAATTCCTCTAAGTAATTATCATGTGAGGTTTTAATTTTTTATTTCACAGCATGTTTGGATTTAAGAAACTTCTTCCTGCTTTCCACAGACTTAGAATTTTTGGCTTTCTGATACAGTTTATCCCTTTTTCTGATTTCTCGCCGAATACTATTAGTAATCCAAGGAAGATGTTTTTTTGACCCGATAAATTTAGAAGGGATAAATTTATTTATGCCCTTTATGTATCACAATTTTGAACTCACTCCAGGCTTGGTCAGCGATTTTGTTTTCCAAATTTGGTAAGAATGTGGATCTGAAAGAGGTCATAAAGGTACGGAATGGCTCCCAGTCTGCTTTCCTGTAAAGGTGTGTTTTTCTTGGCTTTTGCTTGCTCACTTCAGGTCTAACGTTGATGTCAGATTTGACAATGTCATGATCTGAGAGGCCTGGGAGTATTTGAACTGAGTTGACAAGAGTGTTGTTTGAAGTTAGGAAAAGATCCAGGATATTATCATTCCTTGTAGGTTCTCTGACCACCTGAGACAGACTAAAGTCATTAAAGACCGGAGCTCAGAACTTCAATTTACCCGGTGGTAAACCATTAAGCCGATATGGAGAAGAAGGAGGAGCTTATCAGCGTGGGAAAGATTCTGTATGAGTAATTTTATCTGATGTAAACAAAACAAAGAAATCGTCTGCTAGGAAGGATATTATACTCACATTTTACTAAGAATATTAGTCCAGTATTCCCATTAAAATCATTTTACAGGTTTTCATTTTTTAAACTATCCACAGGAATTTCAATTCTGAAAGAAGCTGATCTATTTCTAGCGTTTTGCCTATCCATGTTTATAATCTTATATGTAACCTTGATACAAATGACCCTTAGAATGCCAGAACCAGGACTCATTCACTAAAGCAGATAACTAGGGGTCAGTAGGGGATTCATGAAATAAGCGCATATCATTTGTTTGTTCATAAAGTTCATAAACAAATAACATTTCATATGCATTCAAATGAAAATGCAACTCCGCAAATTTATTTTTTTTCCAGTATTTTATATCTTAGAAGGCTTCATGCAAAATTTGAGACAACAAATATGCTCTACAACCCCCAAGAAAAATGGGCTTTCTTTCTGCTGTGTGTAAATCTAGAACCTATTTCATAAAATAAACACAGCTTGTAATTACTGCTTGACTCAGACTTGTTATCAATATATAAATAAAAGAAAAGAGGATAAATGCATTATTTGTATAAGCTACCAAGATGAGATTAACCTTGGAATTCTTCATACTGTGGAAGCTTTATTTGGCCACCATAACTTGCATTTAGTGAGCACAAGAAATCATCGTTTAAGAATTGAGAAATACAAATGTTTCTGGACAATGATATGTTCCATTTAGGTGTGTGAATTGATCCAGCAGGAGCTCTGTATCTTGGCCATTTATGGGAATTAAAAAACATGATGTAGAGTTTGTTACACTGTTGTCAATGTCAAAAGGATATAATTTGTATATAACATTGACAGGATCAAAAGACAAGCATTTGATACATGTTTAGCCTGGTTTACTGCCATGTGATATTTCCCCGCCAGATGTCAAGATAGGTAAATTTGTGTGTATGAGTCATTCCACAGCTAGTATCTGATTAGCTCTGCAGCCAATGGTAGAACTGTCAATCACTGAGAGGCAAATTCAAATTTTCTAGCAGACAGCAAAAAATAATTGTCTGAAAAGTGTATATGGAGATATTATTTTGGAGTAATTTTTTCATGGTTAATGGATAATAAGACAAAGAATATTTCTGCCAACTTTTATCAAAATCTGTTAGGTAAGTCATGTTTATTTTCAAAATGTTTGTTCTGGAGCAACAGTGTACACAGCTCAGGAGGTAGGTACAAACACAGGGACTCGGGTCATACGGTTTGTTTCTTTGATCCACTGAAAATACGTATCGGGATGTACTGGGTGGTTGTTTTAGAGCTCTAAAACAACCACCCAGTACATCCCGATACGTATTTTCAGTGGATCAAAGAAACAAACCGTATGACCCGAGTCCCTGTGGGTACAAAGTGGCCATCTTATGCTTGGGATTTCTTTTATACTCCATCCCCGGTCTTTAAGGATCTTTATGAAGTCCTCATACAGGCGAGGACAACTACATCCAGGCCTGACAGTGGGGACGTCATCCTCATCCCAAGACAGTTTGGGAAAGTTCATATCGCACAAAACCCAGATACTGCCATTTTCCTGACTTACCATTGCTAGGGACTTCCTAAGCTCTGCCAGGCTATAGTCGTCATTTTCTTTAGGCCTATAGTACGAGACAATAATAAGAGGTTTCGAACCTGCGATATCGACCCTCACCCAGACTATCTCGCAATCTGTTTTAAATTGTTTCTGTTCAGAGACTAGAATCAATAATAAGATATCTAAAAAGTGGTTAGAAAAGATTTCTTCGTTCTGCACTGGTTTCATTTCTGTACGTTACTGTTTTTTCCGGTTACCTTTCCTTGTTTTCTTACGAATTCGCAGTATACGGTGAAGCGCGGTGGCTCAGTGGTTAGTGCACTTGACTCTGACACCAGAGGTCGTGGGTTCGAGCCTCACCAGGGTGAAATCTTCCTATGTCCGAACGCGTTTTTCTAGCATCATTTGCAGGGTTGATGCTAACAAGTGTGCCGTCCTTCGGATCGGGACGTTAACTGGAGGCCCCCTGTGCAGGGAGAGTCATCCCCTGTGCAGGTTAAGGATCCCTACTATAGCTACATGGCTATATGTAGGCTTTCATCCTGCAACACTGGAGTGTACAAAAAGTACACCTGCTCATAATACTGAAAAGAGGGTGTAGCAGTAAATATAGAAAGAAAAATAAAAGATACGGATTTCAAGACCTTTGGCCCGTTAAACAGGTCACGGGTCAACTCGGCCTGTAACCTACTCGGCCCCTGGGTCAACTCGGCCTCAAGTCAACTCGGCCGGGTCAACTCGGCCAGTTATTTTGCAATAATGCCAATGCTATATTTTGTGTGGATAGAATTGTTCAGTTTAAACGTTATTTTTCCAAGAAACTGAAAAGCAATATAATATGTGCTTACTTACGAACGTTTCCCTAAAGATGAGTTCTATAAGTGATCTGTGATCACCAGAGTGTAATTAATTTCAGTTCAGTTCAGTTCAATTCTCTTATCGACGTTACCCAAGTGGCTCAACGGTACGTAACCATAGTTGCACACACTTGGCGCCGTGTGTCCATCCAAAAATGTGTAATTAATCTCGATGACCAAATATTTATATTGTTTCAAATTAAAGAATATTTGCGAGTAATTCGTCACGCCTATGAATGTTTGCTGAGAATGTGTTAAATACTTAAAGATCCCCGCTAAATAATTCATGTATCAATACACTGATTAAAGCGGGTTTAGTTTAAACGGTGATTAATCAAGTGTGTCGGCAATAATTACTTGCACAATGAACTTTGATACATACATACATACATACATACATGCATGCATGAATGCATGCATACATACATACATACATACATACATACATACATACATACATACACACACACACATACGCACGCACACACACACGCACGCACGCACGCACACACACACACACACACACACATACATACATACATACATTTCAACATGTGAAAGAGCCGACCAGAATAAGGGAAAACAATGAACCTTCTACTCTTGATTTAATTTTCACAAATGAGGAGAATATGGTTGACAATATGACTTATAGTCCTAGTCTAGGCAGAAGTGACCACATAACCCTTTCGTTCGATTATATATGTTTTACTGAGAAAGAATCAAATGATACATACAAGAAATTGAACTATTTCAAAGGGGACTATCCAACTATTAGTAAATGTCTTGAAGAAATTGAATGGGATACAGTTCTTAGTGGTTTAGACCTTTTGGGAACAAGCTGCTCACTCGGTTGGCCATATGTTCTCTGTATCTTGATTATTTGTAATCTTAGTTGTTTCCAACTACGGTTTGAGGGCTGGATTTGGATTTTGATTGTTTCAGTTCCTGGTCTTTGCATATTTTTTACTTTTATCTCAGTCATGGCTCTTCTTTGCTGAAAAACTTGTCGAATTATCAGAAAAATACATACCGGTGAGCAAAGTAAGAGATGGCAGGAATAAGAATAACCCATATGTAACTAGATCTGCACAAGAAGCTATAAAAAAGAAACATACTAAGTGGCTGAAGTACAAATACTGTAAGACAACAGAAAACTATGACAACTACAAAAGGGCAAGAAATTTAGTTACAGCAGAAATCAGACGTGGCAAATATTACTACGAAAAAGATTTGGCTGCAAGGATAAAAAATGAAAATAAGCTCTTCTGGGGATATGTTCGATCACAAACTAAAACAAAATCTACTGTTAGCAAACTAATTAATGATGAAGGGAACTTTTCAGAAAGCAATCAAGAAACAGCAGATATACTTAATCAATTTTTTGCCAGTGTTTTTGAAAAAGAAGGTGATAGTGAGCTACCAGCATTTGATAAGAAAAATTATATCCAACCATTGGAGACAATAATCATAACTGAAGAGTTAGTCTCAAAAACAATAGACCGCCTAAATTCAGCGAAATCTCAAGGGCCAGACAGTATACATCCCAAAGTACTGAAAGAAATAAAAATAGTTCAAAAGCCATTAAAGATTATATTTGAAAAGTCCTTACAGGAGGGGAAAATACCAGATGTGTGGAAAAAAGCAAACGTAACAGCAATATTCAAGAAAGGCGAGAAGAAAAATGCTGAAAATTATAGACCAATAAGTCTCACCTCAGTGCCAGGGAAGTTGATGGAAAGATTAGTAAGGAATGCTATTGTTGAGCATATGACAGCTAATAACCTGTTCTCCGTTTCACAACATGGATTTATCAGTGGAAAATCCTGTATTACACAATTACTTGAATTTTTAGAAGATATAACAGAAGATATCGACCATGGCAAAGATGTAGACATCATTTATTTGGACTTCTGTAAGGCATTTGATAAGGTGGCTCACCAAAGGCTATTAATGAAATTGGAAAACTATGGAATAACAGGGAAATTACATTCTTGGATTAAAGATTTCTTGTCAAACAGACAACAGAGAGTGGTAATAAAAGGAGCTGTATCAGAGTGGATAGATATAACATCAGGCATCCCTCAGGGCAGTGTCCTGGGGCCAATACTATTTCTGGTCTTTATAAATGACCTGCCAGAAGCTATTAATGGACTTATGAAGATATTTGCTGATGATGCTAAGATTTACTATGCAGTAGATACCAGAGACTCTCCACTTCTACTTCAAGAAGGTATTATAAGAGCAGAACGCTGGGCAGAAACTTGGAAAATGACATTGAACATTAAGAAATGCCACCACCTTCATATTGAGGAAACTAGTGAAGTGTTCAGGTACAAAATGGGCACAGGAGACGATGAAACTGAAATAGAAAGGGTAAAATCTGAAAAAGATCTAGGAGTAACCATTGACGAAAAATTAAAATTCCGTGAACACATAACCCAAAAAGTTAATCTCGCCAACAGGAATCTTGGAATAATATTCAGAACATTCACATACATGGATAAAGAAATGTTTCTGAATCTTTACAAATCCATGGTAAGACCACACCTTGAGTACGCCACACAGATTTGGTCTCCGCAATATAAGAAAGATAAAATTATAATAGAAAATGTTCAGAGGCGGGCTACAAGATTACTGAAATGTGTTCAACATCTTCCATATCACGAAAGATTGAGAAAATTAGGTTTACCTACATTAGAATATCGAAGAGAGCGTACGGATTTGGTGCAAGTATACAAAATACTACATAATATAGATAAGGTGGAAAAAGATAAGTTGCTCAGAATGGCACCATATTCATCAACTAGAGGGCACTCCTTGAAATTATCTAAATCAAGAAATCGTCTCAACGTCAGAGCAAATTACTTCTCACAACGAGTCATCAATCAGTGGAATTCATTACCAGAAAATATTGTTAGAGCACCCTCCCTGAACACATTCAAGAGTCGCCTTAACAGCTACTGGAAAGACTACCCCTTCAAATTGTAGCTGCGTGCTACATGACCGAAATGTAGCTGCGTGCTACATGACCGAAGATGAAGCCAGACTGGAAAAACAACGTAGAAATGCACCGATAGAAGTCTCTGTGGCTTAGAATGGTGTCGACGTCATGTAAGTCATACATACATACATACATACATACATACATACATACACACACACACACACACACACACACACACACACATAGAGCAGGCCGAGTTGACCCGGCCGAGTTGACCCGGGTTCGTTAAACAACCCGAATATTTTCGGTTTTTAGTCTTATCCGTATTACGGTTAATAACGGGGGTCCATAGAATTACCGAAAAGCACCGAAATACCGAAAAGCACCGAAATACCGAAAAGCATAGAATTACCGAAAAGCTCAAATATGTCATATTCTTTGCAAGTATATGGGATATAACATGGATCTGGGTGTATTATATAGGGGTTCAGTAACTCATGAGGTTAAATGTGATTACCGAAAAACACCAGTATATCATAAATACTTTACCCTGGTATGATATACAACTGGGGCTCGGTAAAGGCAAATCAATCAATCATCAATCAATCGGTAAAGGTATCAAGTAACTCATCAGGTACTTTGTTATTACCGAAAAGCACCTATATGCGACGGGAACGTTGGTGCTTTAGGTGCATTATAAAGAGTCTAGTAATCCATTTATTACCTTGCTTTGTACCAGATGTGTGGGTGAGGGAAATCTTTGCACCCCCAATCGCACTCAGCCGAGTTTCTGGAAATTTTGCCCCCCCCCCCCCCCTCCCCAAATTGGGTTTCCCCGCTCCTCTGACCTTGCCAGCTCTCCAGTTCTTCTCACATTATAACATTAATATCCATTATTTGAATTAGAGATCTCAATAAATGGGCTAAGATATGGATAATGCTAATTCGAATTATTGATATCCATAAATCAAATTATGGATATCTATTAATAGGGAATAAATAGTAAAACAGCACTCCTTAAATCTGTACCATTTATAGTTAGTTTACCTGGCTTCTTCAATGAACACATTTATAAAATCGCAAAAATTTACACAGTGGAACTTGAAATTGTACAACCAGTTAAAATTTGTACGTTGTGCTAAAAGCCGCCAGTCAAAATATTAGAAGACTTTTATTAGTAAGAGAAGGCTCGGATTAGCCATAAATATGCCCCAAGCAAACAGTGTAGATCCTGATTAGGAAACTTTAAGCACTTTATCGGTTTAAACCATATTTTATCATATATAAACTATACATATGTATTATATAACAATTTACAAAGCTGAACTTAGGCCTCAGATAGATGTACAGATATACAAAGACTTCAGATAGATGTACAGATATTTTAAGCAAGATCTCAATAATATATACTTAAACACTAGACTGTATTTTTTTTTGCGTATGTCGATCATTAACCGTTAAATGCCACATATTAAAACCGCTTATATCAACAATCGATGCCTTGTGCCAACTGATTAATCGACGCTCGTGTATTTATTGATAATCGTTAAATATGACACCTAACTTAATCACTTTATCAACAATCACTGCCCCATGTCGCTGATATTTGGTCATAATGCAAGTGAAATAACCTAACATATTTGAGCCGCGACATGACAAAATCAACAAAGTGGTTGTGCAGTGGTTTGCGCCATAAAATTACCAATCAGCTCAGTCTGATCAGACTCTTAGCTAAGCCCCTAAAGGGTAGCTAAGGGTCTAAGCTACCTCCATCCGAACAACGAAGACTGTGATCAGAATGGGCGCATGCTTCCGCCAAGTCTGATCAGACTTCGCTAGGCGCATGCCCAGACTGAGTTAAATCTGAGCTGGGCACACAACCACTTTGTTGGTTTTGTCGAGCCGAGGCTCATTTAACATAATACTATATGCGAAAAAAAGTAAGTACAGACTAAATTAAACTTTTTGGCACAATAAAGTATGTCCAAAGTATATCTGATCATACTACTTCTGAACTAGCAGTCTGATCAGAGATGGCGCTGGTTTTCAATAAGCTATTTATCTGCTGAAGCGTCTAATTTAAAATAAACCTGGGTGGTAAAATCCATGATCAGGTTGCTAGTGTTTCCCCCAGAAATGAAAAAGGGCATGGTAAATTTTCTCAGAAAAGGGCACTTTAGCGCGTGAATTTTCACAAAAAGGGCACTGTATATGCTTTCATTCAAAGACCCTTGTTTTAATGGATAATAGCTTACAGAAATTAATACTGCTAATAAAGCATTAAAACATATCATTCTTTTCTTATTTATAGCTGCAGTAGCATCTTTATCTTGAAATGCAGTAAACATAATTAAGCAAATAGAGCCTGGATATAACTAAGCAAATAGAGCCTGCATATGATGATAATACATAAAAAAAATGCATCTGCTCTGTATTTTTTTTTTTTTTTTTTTTTTTGTCAAACTTCTCTTTTTTTTCTCTTCTAAATATCAAGAATATAACAATCCATCATGAGTGTCCATGTAGGATAGGGAAATCTAACCCGAGGGGTCGGAATTTCAACCAGGGACGATGCTTGCCGAGTCCCTTGTTGAAATTCCGACCCCGAGGGTGAGATTAACCTATCCTATATGGACTGGCTCATGATGGGTTATTTTTCTCCCACTGTTAGCGGATTTTAAACCTAAAGTCGTATTAGGCTTCAGAACAGGAAAATTTTAACTTTTTAACCAATGATTTGAAGTAAATTTTGAGCAGCCCAGTGTGTTTATCGGGTCCTAAAATGGGTGTAAACACAGTTTGCACCTCAAAATTAGACGGAAAACATGATATGTGGACTATTTTATCTTCCAGAGGGCGAAAACAAAATGCAACTTAGCCTTTCACGTCACGCGCGTCTAGTTTGCTAGCTTTTATTTTAACCGGTTTTAGTGACGTCATTAAAATTGAGTGACGTCACAAACCCATGATCTGCTATCAAACGTCATCCGACCTGCTTGCGTGTCCATTTTGTTAATTTAAAATTAAGATATTAGTCAAAAAATGAAAAAGTCTGGTTGCTAATATAAGAAAGATGTTGCCAGGTATAAGATAGAATTTTCTTATATGAGCTGACAGCCTATCTTATATACATGTAGGCAAAGGTGGGAGAAACATAAATAGCCTAAAACATTTCAACATCCTAATTATTATTACAAGTTATATTTTGTTACATGTATTTATCATTATTGTCCTTTATTTATAATTCTTACTGACCAGGATTATCATTAGGTCTGTATTTGAAAAAAAAATCTGGCACAGAATTGCCTCCCTTTAATTTCTATTCATATCTGTTTCAGTTAGCTCTGTTTATCTTCTTCACTCAAGTGAGTTTTGTTTAAGGGTACTCAGATGTTGAATACTATTAAAAATATATATAACCATGTTCAAATTCTATTTTGGACAAAAAAATCGGCATATACAAGACAGAAATATCAAACTTGCATAATATGCGTAATTATTTTTACACCAGAATTTATCAAACGTCTTGAATGTAACTCATATATAATACGCATATCGGAAAAAAAGCCTTACGGGGTGAGCAACAAGTGAAGACAATGATCAGCCTGCACATCTGTGGGTCAAATCAGTTTCCCAAATACAGTCCATGAATCCAAAGGAATCTAAAAAAAGACTTCTAGAAAAATATTAAAACAAAATACGTAATGGACATGTTGATTTGTGTAATTGTGAAACATGGCTATTGGCTCCTTTTCTTTCAACAAGCCTAACTTTGATCTTTCCGGTAACCGATATTCTGCCGATCTGTCAGGTATTTTCATGGATCAGTTAGTTTATTAGCGAGTGGACCATAACAGGATTAATGCCAACAGTTGTGTTTACTTACGGTGTCAAAACAATTGAGGCAATGAACTGTGAATACACATGTGTATCTCCTTATTGGCAGGTGAAGTTTAGAGCGAAAAGGGCATGGCGCTGGAAAAAAGGGCATGGTGCTGGAAAAAAAGGGCATGGCGCTGGGGAAAAGGGGCATGGCGCGGCGCCATGCTAAAAGGGGCTAGGGGAAACACTAATTGCACCATTGGCCAATTAGTAGGTAGATCTATCCCGCTGAAGCGTACATAGGGTTTGGATAGGGTTTCCAAATGTTTGCGGTTTTAACTAAGTAAATAAATAAATGTGTAGTATTTCAAACAGTCTACAAAACTGTAACATTCTACTTCAGGCCAGGCAAAGAAAAAAATGACTTAATTCAAATTCTGACGTATTGAAAATGTGATTTACCGGGGTGACGACTTGCTTTCTTAAAACTGCTTTGAACATAAATTGTATGTCTACTTTGAACATAAATTGTATGTATCAGTTAAAATTTAAAGAGCAACTACACTTCAGGAACTGACTGAATCAGATCCCAAACCCTATCCCCAACATCAAAGAGAAAGATTGACAAAGACATCCCAACGAACAATAAATAACAAGTGATAAGCCGAGTCAGCAGCTCTTTCCCAAAGAAAAGACCTTGATGAAGCAAGGATGAGGACTCGACAGCCAAAACGTGTTGAGACCCCTGGAGATCCCTGGGGCGTCAGCAGCACCATTGGAATCAGAATTGTTTACTGGTGATACGTCCAAGGACAATCATTCACCAGGACCTGTTAATCAGGGAAGCTAGTCCCTAGCCCTTATAAGAGAAGTAAACTTAGTAACTGAATCCTCTGCACCCTCAGCAGCAGAAATAAGTGAATCTTCCAGGGAATTCCAATCTCTAATAGTCTGGGAGAAGAAACTGGACTTGTAAATGTCAGTCCCAGCCAATGGGGTTTGAAATGCCAGGGAATGATGATTCCTGGTACGCCTACTTGGGGGAACAAGGTCATTTATGGGTATACTGGCTGCACCCCTCAGACCTTTGTACAGCATTATGAGTCTACTATCTTTCCTTCTCTTTTTTAGGGATTCCCACTTAAGTTTCTCCAGAATGCCAGTCATACTCCCAGTTTCATATGTGTAATTTCCCGTTACAAATTTTTTTTTGTAACTGCCCTTTTCTGCACCTTCTCAAGTTCATCTTGAAGAAGTATACGTTGAGGGTCCCAAACTGAACTGCCATACTCCAGTACTGGACGCACCAGTCCCTTGTATGCTGACTCTTTAACATCTTGTGGACATGCTGCCAAGTTACGTCTGAGGAAGCCGAGGGTCCTATTAGCCTTTGTGCAAATACTGCTGACATGAGTCAGCACTGAACACTGGAGCAAAAGAAGCAAACCAGTTGAACCCCGGTGGGCCAAGAAACAGACAAACATCCGGCCCCAACCAACTAATATATAGCTTTATGTAGGGGCTAAGCATATGACATATTGGTGCTTTTCGGTAATTCTATGCTTTTCGGTATTTCGGTGCTTTTCGGTATTTTGGTGCTTTTCGGTAATTCTATGCTTTTCGGTATTTCGGTATTTCGGTGCTTTTCGGTAATTCTATGGACCGTAATAACGGTGCACTTCGGACTGTAATTAACCACGCTATGTAATCACGTGACATAACTGTACTACGACAGATGCTGCTTTGGTAACCGTACTGCTTAATTGTAAAGAAAAATGGTGGTCACGCGCTTCATCGTGACAGTAAGCTGGTTTATTTCTTGTCTAATTATTTCAAAATTGAAATGATTTACATCGAGCAAGTTGTATCTGTGAATAATCTGCTTTGTACTTTGACAACTAATCTGTGAATACGGTATTTAAGCGACAATCTGAAGAAATCTGCATGGGTCATGTGCTTCAGTTTGTTGTCATCTTAAATATTCGTGTTTTCTCTCGATTTATTATGTTATTTTTGAATGATCACATATGTATTATACATCATTTATACTGATGTTTTGTAAAAAATACTGGTATTTATTACGTGAAAAGAACAGGGGACCGTTTTGCATGTTTTGTCTAATGTACTGCTTTTTGTTGTGATGAACTGCTTTTTAGGTTTTACATTCCATTTACTGTACTGCTTTTCGTAAAACGATGTATCACAGTTTAGGACTTCAGACTACCATATCGGCCTGAAAATTAAAAAAAAGTCAAAGTACAGTCAAGCCTGTCTTAAGGGGTCACACAAATGAAAATTGGCTGCTTAAAACAAGTGACTCCTTAACACAGGTTCATCTGCACTGTAGTTTCGTTCAAGAGACCAAGATAAGGTGGCTGCTAAATACAGGTGGCGCCTTAATGGAGGTGACCACATAAGCAAGTTTGACTGTGTCGACTTGAGCCTTAAGGTATGGTTAAAGATGCCTATGCTGTACTGCCTCTACACTTCTCTCCCTAATTAGCCACCGTTGCTTTATTTAAGTACTTCGTATAATGGCAGAACTGTGTGGATAATTATTATTGCAGCCTATTAGTATTTTGTATGCTAGGTCATATCTTTCTCATTCCATATTTGCTAGAGGCAAGAATTTCTACAGGAGTTAAATTCCTGTCTATATTGTGTGATTTTAAAAAAAATGAGTCTTTTTTTTCCCTTGAGATATCTGATCAAAGAAAGCTTTTTATACACTGTATTTATTGTCAGAGTATGCATTGTAATGAGCTTAAAAGTGGTGCAAAGTTTTGCTTTTGTAGCTTCAGTACTTACAAAATGATGGCTCAAAAAAGGGTCAATTTTGTCCCGAGTGTAACCCACAAAGTGTGACATTTTTACTAAAATTGTCTCTTTACCTCTTTGCATGATTAAAATGACTGTTTTTAAATATATGTTTTGTCATTTGATTAAAAGCTACATTATTGGGCCTTCAGATCAACATATTGTTTTGTCTTTAATTTTGATATTGCATGCATGGTGTGCAGTTGAATAAGGCTTGGTGTAAAAATGTCCCGAGTGTAACAAATCTGACTAAATTTGTCAAATTTCTGCAACAGACAGAAGTCAGAAAAAGTTTACCATAATTTTTTTACCCCTCATATTGATATAATTGTTTACATGCCACAATCAGCTATTTCCTTTAAAAGATCTAGGAATCAGAAAGCAGAATCTGTACCATGTCTTCACTGATTTAAAAAAAAAAAAGGCTACAAGTGCAGTCCTGATAAATGGCAGCACAGGAGAATGGTTCAGAACAACAGTTGGAGTAAGACAAGGATGTCTTCTGTCACCCACCCTCTTCAACTTTTGTCTGATGCTCTGGAAGAACATGACGGAAAGGTAAGCATAGGCGGCAGATACATTACCAATCTGCGGTTTGCCGATGACATAGACGCTTTAGCTGAGGAAGAGCAAGAACTAGAAGCTCTAGTTGAAAGTCTCGACCAAACCTGCACAAGGTATAAGATGGAGATCAGTGCTGAGAAGACCAAACTGATTACGAACAGCGCAGATGGCATCCAGAGGGATGTCAAGGTAAAAGGGCAGAAGATAGGTACAGTAAGCAGCTTCAAATACCTTGGGGCAGTTGTCTCAGATGATGGCTCAAAACAGGAGGTTCTCTCAAGGATTGTACAAGCCAATTCAGCTCTTACCAAGCTGAAACCAATTTATAATAACAAATCTCTTGGATCAAAGGTGAAACTTATGCGCTCCCTTGTCATTTCCATATTTCTGTATGCCTGTGAATCGTGGACCTTGACAGCAGAGTTAGAGAAAAGGTCGAAGGCCTTTGAGATGAGATGCTACCGTTACTGAACATTTCGTACAAGGACCATATAACCAATGAGGAGGTTCGCAGGAAGTTCAAAGCAGCCATTGGAGAATATGATGAACTCCTGACGCTGGTCAAGAAACGAAAACTAAGGTGGTTTGACCACGTCTCAGGGTCTTCTGGTTTAGCAAAGACAATTCTTCAGGGCCAGTGAACAGAAAAAGAAGAAGAGGTAGACAGAAGAAGAGGTGGGAAGACAATATCAAGGAGTGGACAGGAATGGATTTTGCCAGCTCAACTAGGGCAGCTAGTTGGAAAGGACAAGGTGGAAAGGGATTGTTTTGAAGTCATCTGTGGTGCCCCAACGACCAAGTAAGGTTCTGAGATAGAATAGAATAGAATAGAATTGTGAAGAAGACTGTTTATTCAAGCGCTATAGGCTATGTAGCCCTTGAACATATACATGTTCATATATCCAATACATATATAAAAAAAAATAAAAAATGTGACAGGTAGTACAATAAGCGCATAATATCACCTTAATAAATATAGACTAATATATGAGTCAAACATCGTTAATACTTAAAATTATTAATTTCTTTCCTGAGATATATCCCAACCTATCCCACCTAGATCTTATCTTTGCTTGGAGATTGTGCATTGCAATCCACTCAATACATACAAGATTTTCCTACACTATAGCACATTTGCCCTTTATACAATGTTGCTTCACTATCCAGATTTGCCCTTATTTCAAGCTAAAATGTTAATCAGCGAGACAAAAGAGGGAAAACACCACCTTTCCCAGCAAGTTTTGACACTTACACTAACAGGATGTTGACATTCAACTACGACTATCCATGAACACATGCACTAACACCGGCAAAATAATGGCATCATCGCATGTCACCCTATACTAGTAGACTTAGTTTAAACCCTCCAGTAGTTATTACTGACCGTCCCAAGGCGGTACTTTTGTTGCGGTTGCATTTGTTTTATGTTCGGTGCTGTTTAATTTATTGTGTTCTCAGTTTAATCCTTCTATCATAACAATAGAAAATAGGTAAAAATAATTGTTAAATGTTTTTCATATAATTTGCTTAGTCCGTTGTAACCCGTCTGTTGGTCTAAATTATTTAGTTCAATAAATATAGCTGAGTTGCCATCTATTTGGAAAAGAGCTGCTGACTCGGCTTATCACTTGTAATTTATTGTTTGTTGGGATGTCTTTGTCAATCTTTCCCTTTGATGTTGGGGATAGGGTTTGGGATCTGATTCAGTCAGTTCCTGAAGTGTAGTTACTCTTTAAATTTACAGCAATACTTAGTACTGTAATCTGTAAATTTTAGGTATTTTGGAGTTTATTCGTTTTATTTGAATAACTTTTGGTCATTCTGTAGTCGCAGTAACAGACTCCTGGAAACCAAAAATGCAGTTCAGTTGGATTTGTTTCATGCTAGAAAAGCAGTTCACTTTTTCCCACGCAAAATCCTATTTTTCTCATAGAATATTTATCTAGTAAAGCTAAACTCTATTTAATTTGGAAAATGCACTTTCTGTCACACCATAGGTAGACTTTTCTCTGTCTTTTTCGTTGTATTTCTAGGTAAAAAATTACTTTTTTCGTACAACAATCGTGGTAAACGACTAACCCAAACCCGTTAAAGTGCGATATTCTCATTTCTTTTCCATACATTCAAAATGACACCTCTGCTGCAAGAACCAGCATCTATGATGTAATTATTTGTGCAAGAATTTTCACCTTTCTGGCTATATTAGAAAAGGAATTCTTCAAAATACTCACATGGTGCTGCGGAAGTCGTCCCAATTAAGCAGTACGGTTACCAAAGCAGCATCTGTCGTAGTGCAGTTAGGTCACGTGATTACATAGCGTGTTAACTGTCAGAACGGGGAGCCAGCATACCTGCCAACATGTCGAGTGACGGTGGAAAAAGTGTGCAAATTTACCTTTCTGTAGCGATATGTTTAATAAAAAGAATAGCGCCGAAATCTTACATGCTTTGTTAATGCTGAATGACTCGAAATCGAGCTTTTATTTATGTTGCAATACCATACTTTGATGATTTGCCAGTAATTCCGTGTTGAATTTCGACGAGTCCTAGTAGTCGTCCTCCTTTATTTCTCTAGCTCAGCAGTCGTGTAGTCACTGTAAACGTTTGAAATCATGTGCTTGGCATGACTTGATAGTTATTCCCCACCAAAGGCGGAGGGAAATACTTTCCTCCATGTCCGTCTGTCCGCTTCCATCTGTCCATCCGCCCAGAGCACAAAATCCTCGCGAGGGGGTGTTGCAGTATAAATAGATAGATAGAGCCATAACTACATAACCACTGGGTGGAATTTCATGAAACTTATAATAGATATAGAGCAACGGAAGGTATTATCGACAGGTAGTAGTTATCTACCACCCCTTGTGAACTTTTCCATTTCTTAACATCTTTTTGTAAATAAGGCATTATAGTGTTGCAATTTCATATAGCTTTATGTACAAGTGCAAAAAATGCTAGAAAGTTAGGTGTTTGGAGAAAAAATAGGCATATTTGTTGATGTACTAATGAAATACATGCCTCTTATGCATGGCTGTAAGGGGAGGTCACTCAGACACATGGTAATTTTCACTCACATAAAGCGCTTTCATGTGGTTTTATTCCATAAACTAGATCACCATGGAGAATATTAAGAGCAGACATGGTTACTCTCTACAAAATCATAATGGTACTGTGACCTCCAGGGTGTCGATAACACCCAAAAATTAAATGTCTCAAAAATGCACAGTTTCTAAAAAAATAGATCAGAAAAATAGTTTATTTTTAGGGGTGCGCGATATTACCGGTATACCGGTAAATCGCGATTCAAAATTCCAACGATACGAATCACGATACGTTTTGGCCATACCGGTACGCTCGGTAAATTTCGGGTGTTTCCGGACATTCTCGTGAAAACGTTTTATATGCTTTTAATTAACAGTTTCCTTTTCATTTTGTTAGTATTTTGCCCCAAATATACTTTTTTTTATAAAACGGATCTAGGTAGTAAAGTCAATTAAAGCCAATAGTCTTTAAAAACAGGTTTTGATTGTTTACTTTTGCCAGAGGCTCGCTTCCTCTTTTGTCTTTTATCTCCGTAATTATCACCCACAAACAAGATGTAAACAAAAATTACCGTGATTGTAGATAATAGTGTCCAGTTTAATCCTTTTGTCAGTATCCAATTGATCCTATCACTCCAACGGTATGATCATTTTGACACATATTCCCATTCATAACTTACGTAAATATTCGAACATCTTTTAAAACATTTTTTTTTTGTGTGTGTGTGTATATCACATTTTCACTTACGGGAAGTTTCATTATTTTGTTGACATACTAGACTGCAGATCCTGATCACACTGCTCCAATGCGCTGTCTGATCTGGGTCTACAACATTTGCCCAGCAATTACTGTCCGATTTTTTAGTGTATTTCCTTTTCATGTCACCGATAAAATAATTCACCTAGACTTCAGACACGTGTCAATTCCTTTGATCTTTGATGACAACTGGTGTTGAAAATCTGCATGCTTTTTTCATTCTCGCCTTGGGGCAAAACTGGGTCAGGGCAGAATAACAAATAAAGAAGTCATGCACCAGATGCATGGTCACCAGGGTCACGTCAGTAAGTAAGTCAATTAGTTAAATAAAATGAGATCGCAGACCAATAACAGTTGCATTTTAATAAAGTACATGAGCCGGTTATAATTTGTTTTGGTGTTAAAATAAACAGGTAAAGAATGCGATGTTCATTTTTATTACAATCATTTAATAAAAGACAGAAGCAAACAACATAGTAAAAGCATGTAACATGGAAGTACATACTTAAAAAGAAGTCACGATATATCGTGATACATATCCCGATACGGACCAGTGTATCGTGATATATCGCGATACGGTTTTCAGTGGCGATACCCATCCCTATTTATTTTCATGTAAATTTATCTCAAAAAGCAAACAAAACATCATCAAATGTACAATGTTTAATTTTATCTTTGTAAGATTTCTTTTTATTTCAAGGGTAAAAATTGAAAAAAAAAAAATCCACAATATTTACAGCAATATTTCAAGGGTAAAAATTGAAGAAAAAAAAAATCCACAATATTTACAGCTACTTTTTCATATTTTTGCATATTTTCTGGCTGAGAGTGTAAAAATAAAAAAATCTTGGGATTTTATGTCTGAATTTAAAGCAAATCTTTCAATCGTTATCTACACTAAATGATCATAGCATAATTTTAAGAGAAGTTGTGTTAAACAATCATTATTTTTATCATTATCATTTACAGGTAAATGGGGTGTTGATAACTGCTTCCGAGTGTTGATAACTGCTACCCTCCGGTACATAGCTTGAAGCAAAAGTTATTTTTGAAATATAAACAATAATGTAAAGAGTTCCTTCTCATCATCTTTGTAGATAATTGTGGTAGTGAAAACAGGTCAGTCCAATATGAATTTTACAAAAGTATCTGCTTCACACCAAATAGTAGCTTAAGGTGTCGATAATACCTTCCGTTGCTCTATATCATTATAACGCGCTGGGGCACGTGAAGTTTCGTCAGACTGGCTTCAGTAGTGCACAGGTTCTTGCCCTTTAATTGACATAAAATCAAGGATGTCTGTCCGTCCGGAGCCATAACTACGTAACCACTGGATGGAATTTCATGAAACTTAAAACAAGTATATATCACTATAACACACTGACACACATGAAGTTTCGTCAGACTGGCTTTAGTAATGCATGAGTTACCACCCTTCAATTGACTTAAAATCAATAAAAGAAGCCATAACTAAGTAACTTATTATCAAAACTTCATGAACCTTAAACAAAATATGTATCACTATAACAGGGATATGCACATAAAGTTTCATCAGAGTGGCATCAGTAGTGTATGAGTTATTGCCCTTGAATCAATTTAAGATTGCCAAATTCAGTCATTTCTAAGTTATCATTGAATAGAATTCTATGAAACTTATAGTTACGTAAATAAGATGTATCACCATAAAACATTAGTGCATCTTATGTTTTGACAGAATCGCTTCAATAAGCCATTGCAGATATTCTGATCTAGCATTTTCAGAAATATTTCTTGAGTGATCTTCTATCAGACCTGTGTTTTTCTGAACACTGCTCATTTTGCTTGGTTGCCTTGGCAACCAAAAAGAAAAAATAGCAAAAACACCTTTGAAAGTTATCCTTTTTTGTTGCCATGGCCATCAAAATGTGGCAAATAGTTATGTATTTTGCTATCAACTCAGTGTTCCCATTCACGTAGAATTGTGCGTGAATCACGCGGAAATCATTCTAATCACGCATAAATTTTGGGACAAGAACGTGCATTCACGTGCATATGTTTCTCTCAAAAATATTAAAAATCATCATTTTTCTTCATTCTATTGCGAGTCTGCCAGGCCAGATGATTTTTGTAGTCGAGAAGAGAGTCAGAAGTCGCTGTTTTGATCTGAAATGCGGGCCGTAGTAAGATACCATGCTTTCATTCACGTCCGTCACATCCGTTCTACGGCCAATCAAATTCATTATTGGAAAACACTACCACTAATCGGCTGCATGAATATTGATGACATGCGCGGTCATGTTGCGCACTAGAACTGTCATAATGGCCGACAGAATTTGTCCGTATTTTTGCGTTTATTTTCGATGTTTCTGTTTGGAAACGGCACTTTCTGTTTTTTTTCATTTCAATTATTTGGAAAGGAATCCGTCAAATGATTAATATTGGATAAAACGAGGACCGGAAAAAGGCATGACAGCCATTTTCTTCATTTTTTCAGGCTTCAATTGGAAACACATCGGCACTTTAGTGTTTGTAAAAGAAGCGTACCATTGGTTCCGGGTCATTTCTGCCCATAACTTTTTCGAGATAAAAAGTCATACCCGTAAATTTTACTTCATACCCGCAAATTTTATAGATAGGGGGTATAAAAACCCTCAGTTTAAAATTTGAGTGGGAACACTGCAACTCAACAGACTGTTAGACTGAGACTTTGTAGTTGTATATTTCATATTAGATTGTACAAATGTGACAGCAATTTTGAGCCCATACAAATGTGATGGCAATTTTGAGCCAGAGATCTGGTGAACTTTGTGGCCCATGGGCCTCTTGTTTTTGGAGTTATGGCCCTTTGAAATTTTCACCATTTTAAACTTGTCAGCAAGATATCTCGAAAAGTATTTGAGCTATCTATTCTATTCTATTCTATCCCATAACCTTACTAGGTTGTTGGGGCACCACAGCTGACTTCAAAACAATCCCTTTCCACCTTGTCCTGTCTTCAGCTGCCCTAGTTGAGCTGGCAAAGTCCATTCCAGTCCACTCCTTGATATTGTCTTCCCACCACCTCTTCTTCTGTCTACCTCTTCTTCTTTTTCCTTTCACTGTGCCCTGAAGAATTGTCTTTGCTAAACCAGAAGACCTTGAGACGTGGCCAAACCACCTTAGTTTCCGTTTCTTGACCAGCGTCAGGAGTTCATCATATTCTCCAATGGCTGCTTGGATCTTCCTGCGAACCTCCTCATTGGTTATATGGTCCTTGTACGAAATGTTCAGTAACCTTCGGTAGCATCTCATCTCAAAGGCCTGCATTCTTTTCTCTAACTCTGCTGTCAAGGTCCATGATTCACAGGCATACAGAAATATGGAAATGACAAGGGAGCGCATAAGTGTCACCTTTGATCCAAGAGATATGTTGTTATCTCTCCAAATTGGTTTCAGCTTGGCAAGAGCTGAAGTGGCTTGTGCTATCCTTCAGAGAACCTCCTGTTTTGAGCCATCATCTGAGACAACTGCTCCAAGGTATTTGAAGCTGCTTACAGTACCCAGCTTCTGCCCCTTTACCTTGATCTCCCTCTGGATGCCATCTGCGCTGTTTGTCATCAGTTTGGTCTTCTCAGCACTGATCTCCATCTTATACCTTGTGCAGGTCTGGTCGAGACTTTCAACTAGAGCTTCTAGTTCCTGCTCTTCCTCAGCAAGAGCGTCTATGTCATCGGCAAACCGCAGGTTGGTAATATTTCTGCCGCCTATGCTAACCTTTCCATCATGTTCTTCCAGAGCATCAGACATGATCCGTTCGAGAAAAATGTTGAAGAGGGTGGGTGACAGAAGACATCCTTGTCTTACTCCAACTGTTGTTCTGAACCATTCTCCTGTGCTGCCATTTATCAGGACTGCACTTGTAGCCTTGTCGTATAGCTGCTCAATGGTGCGAACTAGGTTTGCATTGATATTGTACTTCCTCATGGTGGCCCATAAGGCTGCATGCCATACCCTGTCAAAGGCTTTTTTGAAATCAATGAAGACATGGTACAGATTCTGCTGATGTTGGAGATACTTTTCACACAGGATTCTAAGGTTGAAGATCTGTTCTGTGGTGCTCCTTCCTGCTCGGAACCCAGCCTGTTCCTCAGCGATTATCTCTTCGGCATGTGGCTTAAGCCTGTTCAAGATAACTTTCAGCATGACTTTGCTTGAATGACTGATGAGGCTGATGGTTCTGTAGTTCTGGCAGAGCTGTAGGTTGCCCTTTTTAGGGAGAGTAATAATCAGCGACTGAGTCCATGGGGTATTTGAGCTAGAGACTTGAAACAAAAACAGTTGAATGGAGATGATGAATAGAATAACTGATAAACTTTTTGGACGAATTTCATCAATTTTTTTTCTGAGTTATGGCCCTTTGAAATTTTCAGCATTTTAAACTTGTCAACAAGATATCTCAAAAAGTGTTTGAGCAAGGGACGTGAAACTTGGTCTCCTGATTGGAGATGATGAGTAGGTTGACTGATTTACCTCTGAAGAATTTACGTTAATAATTTTTAGTGTAAACATTCCCTTTTAGGGTCAGGCATATGGTTTGGGGCACAGTGTTTTACAAACACTTTTTCTAGTTGTTATTTGTTTTGAAAAGAAAAAAAACATGTCCCTCATTTTTCTTGTAGCCAGTCATAAAAAAGTTCATAATCAGCAAGAAAAAGTGTTTTGGATTGTTATATAAACCATTCATAAGTTATGTCATTTAGGGGATAACTGTATTCAAAATTGTCATTTGGGGAGGTAAATCGTAGGTTTTATGGTCGGAAATTTCGTTTTACGGCGACACGCCAGCAGAGCCGTAAAACGCAACTTGCGATTATAAAACCGACGATTTACCTCCCCAAATGACAATTTTCAATATAGTTATCCCCATTCTGTCAGATGAACTTTTTTCACATTTTCCCCTTTCAAAGTGTACTTCTTTGCACCCATTGCAAGCGCTTTCAGCAGGGTAAAACCAAACGTCAGCCAATGAGAAAAGACGTATAATAATGACGTCGGATTTGCGACAGTATATCGTAGAATATACTATCGCAAATTTTTGACATCCAATCAGACGTCGCGTTATATTCATAAGTGCATTAGAATGTAAGATAAAGTCACTATCTTGGCTGTGTATACACAATAAATTTTTATCAGTGAACTGTCATTGAAAGTGTTGGTGAGCTGTCTTCAGTTTCGTCAGTGAACTGTCAATAACTCTCATTTACAGGTCTTCCCGTGTCAGAAATGGATACAAACCTACTGTTTGAGAAGTTTACTATTGATGAAATCAGAAATATTGAAAAAAGGACAAGGTAAGCTTTATCTTCTCTTTAATTCCACAAAATAAACTCAAAAACTTCCGTAATGATCCTATTCAATGCACAGGTGTTGCATTTTACAAAAGAGGGGAACGTGTGCGTTATTTAGAGTCGAAAGAGTAGTAATTCAGCACTGCTGAAATACTTCTAATCAACCATATTAAGGTGAATGGATATACTGTTAGATGAAGTTATTCTAATATATACTTTTTTTTGCCTCCTTCTCAATGGGGTGACGGGTCAGCTCCTAAAGGATCTCGGAGCAAATTATTTCCTTGAAGAGTGAAGCTGTTTACCGTGGACATTAAGCATCAAATCAATCAGTCAATCAAATCCTTGAAGAGTGGACTTCATTTGAGTGAGCTACGTCCTCCAGAGAAGCAAACAGGAATTCATTTTGTTCCCCTTTGTAAAACTGATGGAAATCATGGAGGTCAGCCAGATATTATAACTTTATTTTTGGCAAAGAGACAGGGGGCATTTATTAGAGTAGAGGCATATTTTAGGATTAACACGGTATATCACAGGGCTCGGGAAATATTGAAAAATGAATCGGTCCAGCCGATGACGTCATCACCTAACTAATTTCCATTGGAAAAAAAATTGATACCTGTCACGAAAACTAATGACAACCGGCGAAGTCCTATGAATTAATCCCGATTTCCGTACAATGGTCGTACATTGTTGTTTTTGGTGGAGTTCTTGGTTTCAAACATTTTAAGACGTTTAGCTACGCATGTAGAAGCAAATACAAGACTAGAACGTGTTCGTAGGCAAAGCGGACGTTATAGAAGACATCACACTTGATTGACAGGTGGACAGGGGAGACAACCTGTTCAAGCCCATTGCATTATAATTGACGGTCATTCCTGTTTGTATGTGAATACGTAAGTCCTGAGCATTAACTCGCACAAGTTATGATGGTTGTATTGTTTAACGTACCCAAATTGCATAATTTCCCCTCCACTGCCGCCGAATGGGCCGCGTCGGAAATGGTGACTTACGGAACGCGTGAAGAGCGTATATTGACTAGCTTCCACCGAAGTATTCAGTTGTCGCTAGGTCTCCGTTCATTATTATTCATGTTAGATGCGAACAAGAAAGACCGGTCTGACTGCTTAGTTGCGCTGGCTGATACAATTGTTAGTCATCTGTGTGTGTACTTAGGTACCTTTAGCCGTCATACAGTTAGAATGACACTGCGTACGTTATACTCACAGCGGCGTCTTTTATCTTTACATCAAAGACAAAACGGGCTTGACCCATAAACGAGCGGGTAATTGCATATCAACGCTACCGTTAGTATTATACCCAATATAATAATCGCGTAGACCCTGATCAAAATGCGCTATTTTTTGTGCACTGATCGGCATTATTTTCGCACTGGTCTGCATGACGATATGACGATACAACTAGGAAATCGGTGAAATGGACGTTTCCATTTTCATATTTTATGTTCCATTATTCAAAACATTGTATATTTTCACAAGAGCGTAGACCATAACGTGTCGGAAATAGTGACTATTAATATTAACAATATATCTTCGTTTTGAATCTACACTTTTCGCGGAATAGGTTGGTATTCCTAAACACTCCATTGCATGAAAGACTATCCGTTGTAAGGGCAAATGCAAATATGAATGAACTTCGGACAGACTTTGTCAATACATTCGTCAGCATTCATCTGTTATGGATACATTCACAAACTTTTGAAGTTGGCATACGTCCTACACATATAGGTCAGTTACATTCTCGCGATTGTGAAAAAAGATGGTCACCTTTCATCCCAAAGCCCAGTCATCGTGATTTTGATAAGTTGTTTTGTAGACTGTCGTAAGAGTGCGCGTCATTATGACACTTGTTATTGACAGGTAGGCGGTCCGACATGTGGTTCAGTGCTCCATACGGAAATCTTGATTGACCCGTAGGCGGTCTTTTCTTCTGGCTAACACCTGCGTTAATCCGATTAGTTATGACACGTGCTAGAATTTTAAAGACAGTGGCGATATTTCATGCGTCGGGACAAGATCAAACGGCCGTGTGTAACAATTATCGGACAAATCGGAGAAAATTTCCTAAGTATTGGGCCAGTATGGGACCGATTTTTTGGGGCTTTGGGCTGTTTCCAATCGGTCCCAATTTCTGAATTTTGGTCTGGGACCGAAAGAAATCCGGTTTTCCCGAGCCCTGGTATATCATGTTTAATATTATATGATTACAGGGTGTGCATTTTGTCACTTTTTGACCCCAATCCATCTTATGGCATATAAGTTGTTAGGAACATGTACTGATTGATGCAGTAGTACCGGTAATCAAATTAATTGTTTCTGTTACTAGCTGGTTTATGTAATTAACCTACCTACACATGACATTGTATATGAAAGTACAGGAAACATTATTGCTTTCACCCCTCATTGGCATCAGTATAAACAGATCCCTAGATAAGAGTATTTGGTGATAATTAGGGATAATTTTTGTTAATTCTGGATGAAACCATATGTTGTGACCCCTCATCTGAACCGTCTTGACGAGACGGTTCAGATGAGGGGTCACAACATATGGTTTTAACGAGAAATAAAGAAAATTATCCCTCAGTTATCATCAAATACCCCTCTTATCTAGAGCTCTGGTATAAGTATTGGTGGCTGCAGTGGATGGTTTGGTTAAAGTGTTTTTAAACACATCTTTTTAGCCCATGGATAAATTGGACTACTGTTAGATTTTAGTCATCCTTGATTTAAATTTGAATGCCTCGGTTGAGATTTCATTATCCTACATGGACATTCATGACGGATTCTTTTAGTCTGAAACTCTGTCTTTGAGATGTGAAAAAAATACTGTTTTCTGTTTCAGGGCTGATATTGAAAGAAAGAAGGAGGACCTCAGAACAATGGTGGGGTAAGACTTCTAAAACTTCTTTCTGAAAAAAGTGATAACTGTCAGACTCAGACTTGTAACATACAGAAATCAACCTAGAGATGACTATATGAGTCAGACTCATATAGTCATCTCTAGGTTGGCTTCTGTATGTTACAAGTCATGTGACACATAAAGTGAATTTCTTTCCATAGTGTTTCTTCCCACAATTGTGGTATATTCTGCTGGTACATGTAGCAGGGGTATGTGGTTTATTCCAGAAATGTGCAATCCATAGATGTGGCGCAGATCTGTTTATGTAGGACAATTCATTACTCCAGATAAGCAGGGGTGACAGGGATAATTTTGGGATAATTTTCCTTTCTTCATTAAAATATAATGTTTTGACACTTCATTGAACCATCTCACCGAGAGGGTTTTAATGAAGTGTTACAACATAAGTTTTCATTGAGAAATAAAGAAAATTATCTCTAAGTTATTCTCAAAAACTCACCCTGTCCAGGGCTCTGATACATAATTGTTGGAAGATTATGTATTATATAATTAATACATTTGATGACTATGCCTGTAACCCACCTTTGGTGAATGTATATTGTCTATAGACTATAACAGTTATAAATAGTAGGACAGATAGGTCTGAGCAAACCAGATCAGGTCCCGAGGTTATAAAACTTTTTTCATGCTCAACTCAGCTGAGCATGAAATTTTCTCTGCTGATAAATATGAAAATGCCAACTTATGTTGGCATTTTCATATTCATAAGCAGAGAAAATTTCATACTCTGCTCAACTGAGCATGGAAACAATTGCACTTATCAGTAATTTGCTATTTATTAGCAGGTGAAATTTCATGCTCAGCTGAGTTGAGCATAAAAAAAGTTTTATAACCTCGGGACCAGACTGCTAGATCAGAGTAAACACTGTCATTCCATCTGCTTCTTTTGGACATATTACTGCATTGTAAAACAAATGTGGTCCATTTTAAGACAATTACGAGAATGATTTATTTATGTATCCAAAATTTAACATTTTCATTGGTTTCTTTTCAGTGAGAGATACCGAGATTTAATTGAAGCTGCTGACACTATTACAGAAATGAAGAACAGTGCTCAGAATGTAAGATAATACAAGCTGTGACAGGACAAAACCAACAAAGTGGCATGTGAGCTCAGCAAAGACTCAGATCAGCCTAGGCATCGGCTCGGTCTAGCCAGAGTCTTCGCTGTTAGCATGGGAGGTAGCTTAGATCTTTAGCTACCCTTTAAGCACACAGCAAAGACTTTGATCAGACTGGGCGACTGCCTAGTCTGATTTGAGTCTTGGCTGGGCGCACAAGCCATTTTGTTAGTTTTTGTCATGTCACAGCTCAGAGGTTTTACAATTCCTATGATGCCAATTGAGTTTGCAAACTTATTTGTATTGGACAATATAGGCTTCCTGGATTTGGGCCCAAAAAATAGGAAACAGAAATTACAAGGGTGATGTTTTTATGTTACATACATTACACAGTGTATTTTGTACCAGAAAATATATCGCATGCTTTCGTTTGGTTGGCCTTTTGAGTTGAGATACAGCAGTTGTTGAATTTGCCAGGAGTCAGTTAGTGTATGTTAAACACCCTGAGGTGCCTCATGTCACTTAGCCTCCTTCCATCTTGCCTCTATTTCTTACAGTTTATCAGAGCTCCAGATAAGAGGGGTATTTCATGATAATTGAGGGATAATTTTTTTTATTTCTCTATTAAACCATATGTTGTGACCCCTCATTTGAACCGTCTCGTCGAGACGGTTCAGATGAGGGGTCACAACATATGTTTTTGTACAGAATTAACAACAATTATCCCTAATTATCACCAAATACTCCCTCTTGTCTAGAGCTCTGGTTTATACATCAGAGGCATCTTATGTTGCTGCTTATAATAATGTGTTTCAGATATAATGCCACCATGTCATGGCTGTCATTTCGACTAAACTACAAAGAAATACATGTATAGGGCTTCTTCTCTGTTAGTTAAGTCTCATTATAAAGCTATTCACTTTTAACAAAATTTCTTTATTTGGATCCCAAACATAGCTCAAGGTGTGTAGTTTCACCCACCTCCATGTTTTTCTGCCAGTTTTCATAGAAGAACAGTTTTTAGCTCGCCTGAAGGAAGTTCAGGAAGAGCTATTGTACTACCCCGGGTGTCAGTGTTATCATTAGCAAAATGTTAAAGTTTTACGTTAAAGTTTTTTAGGTGATGGGCAAGGAGCTGTCAGGCGAGCTATCCTGTCCTGGTGACAGGTCTTGTTGTGACTGCTTGTTTGTTTCCCTGAATGGCATAGCTCTGCCAAAAAGGAGTCTTCTTGGAAAGGAAAGAACTTGCACCTAGGGGAGCAAACCCTTTCCTATCAGGTTGACTATCATTGATAAGGAAGGTAGCATTAAAAGTTGCAGTTGCTACCCCCGGAAATGACCCTTACACCTTGATAAAGAGATTTATTGTATTCTCAGGTGATGTCAACCATAGGAAAGTTAGAGGTGTTGTGTACAGAATTGAAGAGTGCTCAGACAGTGAAGGGAAATTCTCTACAATTCCAGAAGAAACAAGAACAAGAACACAAGTATGCTAAATAAATATGAGCCGCAACATGACAAAACCAACAAAGTGGAATGTGTGTCCAGCAAACATTCAGATCAGCCAGGGCATTCGCCCAGTCTGATCAGAGTCTTCTCTGTGAGCTTAAAGGGTAGCTAAGAGTCTAAACTAGCTCCATGGGGGACAGAAAAAAAAAGGAAAAAATCTGATCAGACTGGGTGGATGCCCAGGCTGATCTGAGTCTTCGCTGGGCACACATGCCACCTTGTTGGTTTTATCGTGTCATGGCTCATATATATGTTAGAGGTGGAACACTCCTTTGAAATCGTAAATACCATATTTATTCAGTTCTAAGATGGTGTATTTCCATGTCTAGAGGGACCCTAAAAATCTAAATTAGGCTTATGAAATTCTGCTGTTAGATGGTTTTTCCTTCTTAAACAATCCCAAAAATTTAGATCCATCAGATGGATCTAGATTTTTGGGATTATTTTTTAAAAGAAAACTCCCATCTTATAACCTAAGATAGGGTATTGTTTTGAGATACTAAACAGGATGTCATGTAAGTTGTTTCCCCTTTTAAAAATTAGGAAAAACATCAAGGTGTAGCCATGCATCTTATGTATCTTTCAGGACATATCCTTGTATTGACTAGTGTCTGGGTACACATTTGCATGGACTGATTTATGTCCACCCAGGGATCACGCTAGACCAAAAATTTAGGGAGAAATGACTTCTCCCTACCAGAAAAATAGGGAGAAGTTTTCTGAAAACAGGGAGAAGTTTGAATCGGGTACAGAAATGCTTTTCAGTGTTCCAAATACTGTTGAAAGGGCATTAAATGCCATCATATTCCTCACCTTAATTAAGACATGAAAATATATAGTATGCATTTTATTTTAAACTTTCAATATTTTTCACAGCTCACTGACATGAAGCACTCATATCAGCATGATCACACTGTAGTTAACTTATATGTCAGTATATAAGAAGAAACGGTTTGCACATTTGAGGACACATCAGTTTGTTGGTCTGTCTGCTGAGTCAATGAGAAGACCTTCCCGAAGGGAGTGCTAACTCATTATAGAACTGCTGCCAGGGTTTCACATAGACTGAAATGACAGACCAACAAGCTCGAATCAACATATCAGGGCTTACACTATAAACTTTTCAAATTTTGGAAGTTTATACTCCCATGATGTCAATTGTGGACGTCTGGAAAGAATTGGAAGTCTGAAGTTATTAGGAATGACTTGACGCATGACTATTCTCTCTCCCACTCTATTGAACTTTTTGGTTCTACCCCGTTGTGTGCGAATAAGGATGACGCAGGGAAGCCTGAGCATCTGTGCATTCCTGTTTGTTTAAACAATCCATAAATCATGAGTATTCTGAAAACTGAGGACTAGAACCAGTCCCGATGGCTGCTCTGCATGTTTTGACTATTACCATATAATTACGGTACCCAGATTTCTTAAGTATTCACGCGAGACATATGGGCCGCGTCGCAAATACTGTGACTAACGGAACGTATCACGGAAGTATTCGGTTGTCGCTAGGTAGACGTTCATGGTACATGTAAGCTGTGAACAGGAAAAACCAGTCTGACAGGTTTTTTTGCGCAGGCTGATATAAGTAACAGTTATCAGTGTGTGTGTACTGAGGTGTCCTTATCCATCTCTAGGATAATCGGCACGCTTATATTCACCGCGGCGTCTTCTGATCTACACATCAAAGACAGAATGTGTATTGGGAGCTGGTATTGCCGTACCGACGCTAGTATTACACCTAACAATTAGGTAGACCCTGATCAGAATGTTATTTTCGCACTGGTCGGAAAATGGTGAAATTGACCTTCCGTTATCGTATTTAAATCGTTCTATTCGAATCAGTGTATATTTACAAGAGCCTCGACCATAATGCGTGTTACGAAATGGATCTAATCGTCCACTATGTCGTCGAGATTATTTTTAATCCTTTCAATCAGTAAGGCTACAGTTTTTAGGGTAACTGTGGTAATAAAACATTTACGGAAATTGTGGCTACGTTATGCATGGGTTGTTTGTGAATACCTCTCGTGGACAGCGTGTTGCATGATTTTAATGTGAATACCTGCACGAGTCCCATGATTTAAATGTGAGACGCATACTATTTATACGCCTATCTTTTATTGAAAAGTTAGACGTGGCTGTTTAATTCTTGATGGATGTTATATTATTGTGTGCCCAGATTCTGTGTTAAGACCTAGAAGGGTAAGATTTTATTATATTTATTTAGAATAGTTTGGCTAAGAATGAAAAATGTGACTTCTGATTGATATGGTATGATTATATGTGTCGACTGATTTGATTTTGTTGGCAGTGATCAGGCTGCGCATGTGTCGACCTATTTTGTTAGTAAGCATGCTGCGCATGGTATTTGTATATTAGGAAGTTTTGTAAATTACGGAAATAGCTTATATCACTGATGTTGGTTGCAATGGTGTGCGTCTATTTGACGTCCAGTGACGTCAGTTGCATTCATGTTATTCATGTGACGTCAGTTGTATTCATGTTATTCATGTGACGTCAGTTGCATTCATGTTATTCATGTGAAGTCAGTTGCATTCATGTTATTGCGACGTCAGCACTTTTTATATTAGTTTCACGTATACGTGGCCTATAGAAGTAGATTGATTTGTAATGGAACTAATTTATATACTCGTGACGTCAATTGACGCCATAGCATGCACCGCATTAAGGGTTTTTTCCATAAGTTATAATGGTAACATTTGGTCATCATGCGTTTGATTTGCCTTCATTAGACGGCGTCATATGGTATAACATCATTGATGTCATGATGTCAGATCAAACGTTATGATCCCAAATGTGTGAGAAACGCTTATTCAGCTATTATATTCTATGGCAAATGGTATTACGCTTAGTTTAAAGAAATGAATTAATACATAGGCGAGTTAGATTTTGGTCAATCAATTTAATGTAAATAGGTCATTGTTTAGATTATTCATGTTTTATGTGGGGTATGTCATGGTAATGCCTGTTGACGTCAGTATACTTCTTGACAATGTTTGACGTCAGATCCTTCGACGCACATGCGTGGTAGGATCTACGTTTCTTCATTGGCGGAAGTGGTAAGCACACTTTTAGCTTTACATCGTGAGCGCGAGTCGTGTCTAGTGACACGGCTGGCGTGTGCACGTTATGCTCGGCATTCGCCGAGGGCGTTGTATGGTATTTCCAAGACAGGCCCAAGTCTTACGTATTATTATTATGTAGTTACAATGTATTAAGTGTAAGTTCGTTATTTTTAGGCACATCAAGTCCGGCAGTCAGCTGTTAGGGCTTAGAGCCACGTCTCACCTGGAGATGCGATATACGTCTCCATGTTAATACCAACCCGGGTAGAGGCAGTTACAACGCCGTTTGTGCATGGTTCCTAAGCAGAGGCGGGAAGCACAAAATGTAGGCGGAAGTGGTTAGCACAGTTTTGCCAGATTCTGTGATAAGATCTGAAGGTCACATCAAGTGTGGGACAGTGTTCGTCCACTAAGGTGTATTAATATATATATAGACTGGTCCCTGGTACGATCCAGGGAGCGACCAGTATATAATCGTGCACGTGTGAATATAAGTTGGTGTTCCTCATGATATATGGACTGGCCCATGACATGATCCAGGGAACGACGAATTGAAGTCTACCAACATAAGGCCTTGTTTTTTGTATGAGCTCAAACTAACGTTTTTTTGTTCTTTGTGTTTTCCTTTAGTTCATGGCGCTGAGCCGAGTACGGTGTTGACGTCATACGGTAATCTATTTGCGTATTGTACGCAAATCGATTACATATTTGAAACAAACACCTTACTTGGGCCAGCGACATGAACTGATATGTGTTGTATATTATTGTAATTGTGACAGTTGTAAATTGTATTGTTGTATATAAAATTTACATTATATATAAACTTAAAAAAAATTCTAACGTTGTTAGAGTTTCCTTGTTAGTGTATTACACTAGTAGATAACCCTTTAACCGGAAGTCACCCTCCGCCGTCCTGGCGACGCATAAGGCTCTACACCCGTGTCGACCGAGTGTAAAACCTTCTGCGTAACATGGTGTCAGAAGTGGGATTTGATTTCCGGTTAATATCTGCCAGTGTAACACATTGACAATATATACAGAATCTAGGCACAATTTTGTCAGACATTTTTTTTTATTATTATTATTGACTTTCTGATTGTTCTTTTCTAAGGTGACGTAAGGCTGTGAATTTTAGGGGAGCAATTTTGCCACTAAATTCTTTGTAAATGTAACCTACACTCAATTAAGGTCAACTATCCTTATTCCCTGCGTGATGAAGTGCGATAGCCCATGCATTAATTTGTGATAAAAGGTAACAGGTTGCATATCTGAGTGGGGAAACTGAGGTATATAGACCTGAATTGTCTTGGCACGGATGATACGTATTTAGTTTTGAAGGTCCGGTTGAGTACCTTGGCACTGCTGTTGCATGACAATCTGTAAGTTTATTAACCTAAACGTTTTGTACGTTGTGTCGTAACCGTTACTGAGGTCCATTTTATGTCCTGATTTAGTAACGTAGGTCACTCGTAACGTTATATAATATCGTTACAATGAATAAAACCTAATAGCGGAATCTTAAGTTTGATTTACCGTTGGTATCTAATATGGTTTTGTAATGTAGGACGTACAGTTGTCGTGTCAGTGTTAATACGTTGCGTTACATACGTTACGTTTGTATATCCGATACGCTAGATCAAGTTGGGCGTAATTGTATGTGGGTTATTTACGTCATTTATTTACGTCATCTAATAGTGAAAAGTAATTCTCGGCAAAGTCAACGTCAGTTTATGACGTCATTTCCGGTCTGTTGTCGACGTAACTTTAATAGCTACGTCTAGATCGCGTGTATACTAATTAATCAACGTTTTAGTTGGATTAGTTTGTTATTATTATTGTTAACGTTTTAGTTAACGTGTGTGACTATAAGTGAACGTCGGTTTCAGTTAGGTTAACGTGAGCTTTACGTCAAGCGGCATGGATCAGTTAGTTAAGACGGGAAGGGAGTTAGGTTATGAAGGGCAGGCATTGCAGGAATTTGTAAAGCAACAGCAAGAGACTGTGAGGGCAGAAAGGCACGCGGTAAGGGAACTTGATAAAGAGAAGATCGCGGCGGAAAAAGAGAAGATCGCGGCGGAGAAAGAAAAGATTGCGCAGGCCGAAAAAGACAGGGAAATTGAGTTAGCTAGGATCGCGCAGGCCGAAAAAGATCGGGAAATTGAATTGGCTAGGATCGCGACGGAAGAAGCTAAGATTGCGGCGGATAGGGAAATCGAGATGGCGCGGATTGAAAGTATAGAGCGGCAAGCCGAGAAAGATAGGGAAGCTAGGTTGTCTCAAGTCGAAAGCGATAAGGAAGCAAAGTTGTCGAGCGAGATCGAGTTAGAAAAGTTGAAGTATAGTTTTGAATTGCAGCAACGCGAGTTGAAAAATCAGATAGATTTGCAGAAGGTAACGTTTAGAGTTGAATTAGAAAAACAGAAGGCTGAAAAGTTAGCGCATGCGCGAGATCCCAAATTACCGTATTTTGATGAAAGTAAGGACAAAATGGATAGTTACTTATCAAGGTTTGAGAAATACGCGACGGCGAATAAATGGGATAAAAACGTTTGGGCTGCATATTTAAGCGCATTACTTAAAGGTCGCGCGCTTGATGTTTATGATAGATTGTCTGTAGATGATGCAGCAGATTATGACAAGTTGAAAGATGCGTTGTTAAAGAATTTCGATATGACTGAACGCGGATTTAGGAAGAAATTTCGCTATGATAGGCCTGAAAAGTCCGAAACGTTTATTCAGTTTAGTAGTAGACTTAGGTCGTATCTTAATAAATGGTTGAAAATGGCGAAGGTAGACCAGTCTTATGAATCTGTTTGCGATTTTTTCGCTAGAGATCAGTTTTTAGAATCTTGTAGTAAAGAACTGTATGTTCATTTGAAACCGAAAACATTCACGAATCTAGGTGAGATGGCTAGGGAAGCAGATTTATTTGCAGAAGCACGTGGCGGTGTCTACGCTTGTGTTAATAAGGGGCAGCGTGATAGTAAGGGCGTAACTCAGAGTAGATCTGATAATAAGCCGAGTGCGAAGCCAGAGATAAAATGTAGTATTTGTGGTAAGGGACATTTAACATATAAATGTTTTAAGAATCCCGATAGGAAGCAAGCATATAGTGCGGAGGTAGGTGCGAGTGCAAGCGGGTATAGCGGAAGTAAGGGGAGTAGTTATGCACCGAAAGATGAGACACAAAGATCACAGAGTAAGAGCGATACTGTACAGACGAAGGGTAGTAATTCAGATCGTGGCCGTGGTCGGGGTTATTCCCGCGGACGTGGTCGGGGTGGCGGACATCAAATGAGTTTTTGTAAAACTACAATGAATAGGTCTCATGAAATTGAAGGTCTCTATAAGAGTAAGGAAGAAAGTCCACTAATCAATGATAACGTGGATAGGGAAGGTGTCTGTTACTTTTTAAGGTCGCGATTACCAACAGCGCAGGGTACGGTTAATGGTAAGACTGTTGTAGTTTTAAGGGACACAGGTTGTACTGGGTGTGTCGTTCGTAGAAACTTGGTTTCTAATGATCAATTACTTGGTAGAGAATCTGATGTAACTTTGATTGATGAATCTACCCAAAGGTATCCCTTAGCAATGGTTGACATAGATTGTCCATTTTTCACAGGAAAAACTGAGGCATTGTGCATGGAAGATACATTGTATGACCTGGTTATTGGAAATATTGACGGGTCAAAACTTCCCGATATGACCCATTTTGCAATGGCGGCAGTGACTAGGTCACAAGCTAAGCAAGGTGAAGAGGTCTATAAGAAACTTAAAGTTCCTGATCAAATTATTGCTAGTGATAAGGAGGCATTGAAGCAGGCCCAAGTTGTTGACCCTAAATTGAATGGCATAAGGCAAAGAGTGGAATCTGGGAATGTGACTATTAGTCGTGGATTGAACCGGGGTGAAACTAAGTTTATTCGAAAGAAAGATTTATTGTATAGGCAGTTTACTAAGGGAAACAAGGTCACTTTGCAACTTATTATCCCTGAAGGTTTTCGTGATAAGGTGTTAAGATTGGCGCACGAAACCTTGATGTCAGGTCATTTGGGCATAAAGAAAACTATGGATAGAGTTTTAACTGAGTTCTTTTGGCCTGGAGTTTGTGGTGATGTGGCAAGGTTTTGTAAATCTTGTGACATATGTCAAAGGACTATTCAAAAAGGTCGTGTCACTAAGGTACCTTTAGGAAAGTTGCCACAGATTGACACACCATTTAAACGAGTCGCTGTTGATATAGTTGGACCGATAGAACCTCGTTCTGACAGGAAATCCCGCTATATTTTAACAATGATAGACTATGCGACGAGATATCCCGAGGCGGTAGCGTTACCCGGCATTGAGACGGGACGCGTAGCCGAAGCGTTAGTTGAGATGTTCAGTAGATTAGGAATACCGAGTGAAATGCTAATCGAGCATGATAGTAAGATCACGATTGACGTCATGAGAGAGGTTAGTAGGTTGTTGTCGCTTCAAGATCTGACAACTATTCCTTATCAATCTACTGGTAAAGGACCCGTGGAGAAATTCCATGATACATTGAAGCAGATATTACGTGAAATGTGCGTAGAACGTCCGAATGACTGGGACAGGTATCTCCCAGCATTATTATTCGCAGTAAGGGAAGTTCCGCAAGAGTCATTAGGTTTTTCCCCGTTTGAACTGTTGTATGGGCGTAATGTTAGGGGTCCTATGCAAATATTAAAGGAATTATGGTCTGTAGAGGAAACTGACCAACGTGCATTATTGACGTATCAGTACGTTATTGATCTAAAAGAACGTTTAGAAAGAACGTGTAAGTTAGCACAGGATATTGTCCGGAAAATGGACGTAAAGCAGAATGCTTATTATGATAAACGCGCGAGGTCGCGTAAGTTTGACGTCGGAGACAAAGTACTTTTGCTACTCCCGAATGAGTGCAATAAATTGTTACTTCAATGGAACGGGCCATATGAAGTTGTCGAAGTAGTCAATTTAATGAACTACAAGATTAACGTCAAAGGCGTCGTGAATACTTATCCTGCTAACATGATAAAGCAGTACGTTCAACGTCAAAAGAACGTGTCGTCTGCAGTTGTTAATGCACGTGACAATGTTGGATCAGAGGATCACAGTGATCCGAATGTCCAAAGAGTTAACATTTGTACGTCAGAGGACGTATCCCAATATGACTTCATACGTGAAAACGTAAAGCCCGACGACGTAACGTTGACTCAGAAATCGAATATGGAAGAACACGGTGGCGATAGTAGATTAGAGGCAGAGGCAACGGATCCTGTGGGATCTGTCGTGCGAAGTAGGTGTAATGTCAAAGACAACGTTAATTTTACGTCTGATACACTTAAAGGTGGCGATTTCCATCTAGTGTTCGATCAGACTTACCCATACTTCCCCATTCCATTTGAGGCACGACAGGTACGACACAGAGAATTGATTGACTTTGGGATTAGGTAAATCCGCGGCCAAGATAATTTGGGGGCGGACTACCTTAGTAGATAGTTTGGCCACGTTATGCATCGCACCGTTGTTGTGTATATAGCTAGTTTTCCAGTTTTGACATAGCCTGCGGTTCGATCGCATTTCGTACTATTTCAGAAAAGAAACATTGTTATGTTTTTTTCTCCCTAAGGGGAAACCTATGTTACGAAATGGATCTAATCGTCCACTATGTCGTCGAGATTATTTTTAATCCTTTCAATCAGTAAGGCTACAGTTTTTAGGGTAACTGTGGTAATAAAACATTTACGGAAATTGTGGCTACGTTATGCATGGATTGTTTGTGAATACCTCTCGTGGACAGCGTGTTGCATGATTTTAATGTGAATACCTGCACGAGTCCCATGATTTAAATGTGAGACGCATACTATTTATACGCCTATCTTTTATTGAAAAGTTAGACGTGGCTGTTTAATTCTTGATGGATGTTATATTATTGTGTGCCCAGATTCTGTGTTAAGACCTAGAAGGGTAAGATTTTATTATATTTATTTAGAATAGTTTGGCTAAGAATGAAAAATGTGACTTCTGATTGATATGGTATGATTATATGTGTCGACTGATTTGATTTTGTTGGCAGTGATCAGGCTGCGCATGTGTCGACCTATTTTGTTAGTAAGCATGCTGCGCATGGTATTTGTATATTAGGAAGTTTTGTAAATTACGGAAATAGCTTATATCACTGATGTTGGTTGCAATGGTGTGCGTCTATTTGACGTCCAGTGACGTCAGTTGCATTCATGTTATTCATGTGACGTCAGTTGTATTCATGTTATTCATGTGACGTCAGTTGCATTCATGTTATTCATGTGAAGTCAGTTGCATTCATGTTATTGCGACGTCAGCACTTTTTATATTAGTTTCACGTATACGTGGCCTATAGAAGTAGATTGATTTGTAATGGAACTAATTTATATACTCGTGACGTCAATTGACGCCATAGCATGCACCGCATTAAGGGTTTTTTCCATAAGTTATAATGGTAACATTTGGTCATCATGCGTTTGATTTGCCTTCATTAGACGGCGTCATATGGTATAACATCATTGATGTCATGATGTCAGATCAAACGTTATGATCCCAAATGTGTGAGAAACGCTTATTCAGCTATTATATTCTATGGCAAATGGTATTACGCTTAGTTTAAAGAAATGAATTAATACATAGGCGAGTTAGATTTTGGTCAATCAATTTAATGTAAATAGGTCATTGTTTAGATTATTCATGTTTTATGTGGGGTATGTCATGGTAATGCCTGTTGACGTCAGTATACTTCTTGACAATGTTTGACGTCAGATCCTTCGACGCACATGCGTGGTAGGATCTACGTTTCTTCATTGGCGGAAGTGGTAAGCACACTTTTAGCTTTACATCGTGAGCGCGAGTCGTGTCTAGTGACACGGCTGGCGTGTGCACGTTATGCTCGGCATTCGCCGAGGGCGTTGTATGGTATTTCCAAGACAGGCCCAAGTCTTACGTATTATTATTATGTAGTTACAATGTATTAAGTGTAAGTTCGTTATTTTTAGGCACATCAAGTCCGGCAGTCAGCTGTTAGGGCTTAGAGCCACGTCTCACCTGGAGATGCGATATACGTCTCCATGTTAATACCAACCCGGGTAGAGGCAGTTACAACGCCGTTTGTGCATGGTTCCTAAGCAGAGGCGGGAAGCACAAAATGTAGGCGGAAGTGGTTAGCACAGTTTTGCCAGATTCTGTGATAAGATCTGAAGGTCACATCAAGTGTGGGACAGTGTTCGTCCACTAAGGTGTATTAATATATATATAGACTGGTCCCTGGTACGATCCAGGGAGCGACCAGTATATAATCGTGCACGTGTGAATATAAGTTGGTGTTCCTCATGATATATGGACTGGCCCATGACATGATCCAGGGAACGACGAATTGAAGTCTACCAACATAAGGCCTTGTTTTTTGTATGAGCTCAAACTAACGTTTTTTTGTTCTTTGTGTTTTCCTTTAGTTCATGGCGCTGAGCCGAGTACGGTGTTGACGTCATACGGTAATCTATTTGCGTATTGTACGCAAATCGATTACATATTTGAAACAAACACCTTACTTGGGCCAGCGACATGAACTGATATGTGTTGTATATTATTGTAATTGTGACAGTTGTAAATTGTATTGTTGTATATAAAATTTACATTATATATAAACTTAAAAAAAATTCTAACGTTGTTAGAGTTTCCTTGTTAGTGTATTACACTAGTAGATAACCCTTTAACCGGAAGTCACCCTCCGCCGTCCTGGCGACGCATAAGGCTCTACACCCGTGTCGACCGAGTGTAAAACCTTCTGCGTAACAATGCGTCGGGAATTTGTATGAACAGTGTCTCTTCACGTAGGATCTACACTGTTCCCTGTTCACGGAGGAAGTTCGTCGTATTCCTATAGACTTCATGTCCGACAGAATAGACCATAACAAGTCCATCCGTTTTAAAGGCAAAAGTTAACATGAATTTTGAACTCGTAAAACCTGTGGTTAGCGTTTGTGATTACATTGAAATTCTCATTCACAAACTTTTCGCGGTTGGTCAGTTCATCATTCTATACCTACGTGCACTGATTAACTATGCCGAATCAGACACGTGCGTCGGAGGATCTTCAAAGACAAAGACTGCTTCTTGGAGTAGCCGAAAAAATCAATAGCTGACCGATAAATTATCTGAGCCGTAACACACAAAAACAGTACTATGTATACATGCAAAAGCGAAAACTCGGAGACTGTCACAGTCTTCTTAAGCTTTTATATATTTGGTGCCTTCAGATGCCTCCGTTTTTTTAAAGCGAAGACTTTGACCAGACTACAAAGATGCGCTTGCTGGTCTAAACCTTTGCCGCTCGTACTTCAATTAAGCTCCTTTTCGCACGTCGCTCAAATTGATAGACACAATACCAGTATCATTGTTAATTTGTGCCACACTCTTGTCATCGAAAACGTGTAAAGGATTAAAAGTTTATTATACTGCCGGAGGCACATTTAACAGGTAAGGATTAAAATGATGTATCATTAGGTCGCTTTAGGTGCTGATTTTGACATGTGAATATCGGTAAGAAAGACAATTACCGCATGAAGAAAAACACTTGCGCCGAAATTTTAAGGCAAAGTTTTCTTCGCCCGGAAGCCTGTCGAGGGCGACATCGGGCATGTCAGGGCAACCACGTCGCTCCAGTCGCCTAAAAACAACATCCCTGTCCACCTGTTTGTCTGTGTTAGTGGAAGGGAGGTATATGTGCAACTCAAGGGCATATACTTATCTGCATGGCTGTCACCCTCCATTCTGCAAGACTTTGGGTGTTCTTTGGCACCTTATGCTACTTCTTGGCGGGAGGGACATTCTGATATTACATTGTTCATTTCCAATTTGTCTGATACATGTATAATGGCTGCTAAAATGTAATTTTGCTCTAGTTTCATTTTACTGACAAAGGCTTAGAGCCAAATTGTTTAGGAAGAGTGGAATTTGACATTGATATTTCTATATGATTGCAGACGGAAAGAAGGAGCAAGGTTTTATGGGATTGCTTCTCAGATCAAGCTGCTCTTGGATATGCCAGAAAAGGTAAAATACTGGTAGATAAGTCAAACTACAGTCATCTCTCGATATCTGAAACTCAGAAAGTTGAAGTTCATTTCAGACTACTGACATCTCAAAGCAAATTTTCTGGTCCAGAAAATTTACTTTGAGATACCAGTTGTTTGAGATAACAGAAGTTGAAATGTCATGAAAAGTAGGAAATGCGTCCAAACTATATTCTTTGATATAAGAGGGTCCTTTGAGATATGGGTGTTTTAGATAACGGGAGTCAACTGTATTTGGAATGAAAATTGTTTATGCCTTATGCTCATTAGTGGATAAATAGCTAGTGGTCTAACTGCAGTGACTAAATTAGTAATATGTGAACATAGCCTCAACCAATAATATGAATCATTATTAAATGTAGCTTTTTCTAATTTCAGCTGACATTCAAATGTAAATAAAACAGTAAAAAAGGGAAACTTTCAAATGTCAATTTTATCCATAATCTTGTTTTTGGGTTCAAGAATTACAAAGGAAGCTATGAGGGTGCTTTGAGGTGTTTGTGTGCAAGCTGCATGACAAAGAGGGCACTGAGTCAAAGACAGTACCTTAATTTCATAACTGAGCCACGACAGGACAAAACCAAGAAGAAAGTGTCATGGAGGCCCAACAAAGACTCAGACCAGCCTGGGCATCTGCCCAGTCTGGTCAGAGTATTTGCTGTGTTCATGGAGCTAGATCAGATCCTTAGCTTTACTTAAAGCGCACAGCAAAGACTCGGATCAGACTGTTTGTGTTTGTGTGCAAGCTGCATGACAAAGAGGGCACTGAGTCAAAGACAGTACCTAAATTTCATAACTGAGCCACAACACAACAAAACCAACAAAGTCTCATGGAGGCCCAACAAAGACTCAGACCAGCCTGGGTATCCATCCAGTATGGTCAGAGTATTTGCTGTTTGCATGGAGCTAGAGTAGACCCTAAGCTTCACTTTAAGCACACAGCAAAGACTGCGCAGTTGCCCAAACTGATCTAAGTCTTTGCTCGGCGCACAAGCCACTTTGTTGGTTTTGTCATGTTGTAGCTCATATTATTGTCATTTGTATTAATATTTCAGATCTGGACAAGTTTAGACAGTGAAGATTATTTGTCAGCTAGTCGTCTGTTTCTCCTGTCACAACATATCAACACCAGTCTACAACTTGATACCCAGCATACACCTAACTTCCTGTACTGGTTCCCAGTTCTTAACAGGCAGTGGGCTGCCATTAGCCACTTTAAGCTAACAATACTACAGGGATGCAGGAAAATGCTGAAAGAACCAAGTGCATCTGATCAGGTATTCATGTTGTATCCATATTCACTGGGCATCAGCTAAATGAGGATGTTTTAGAGATCAGGGTGTGGTTACTCAAAACCAACAAGATTGTTAGTTAATGAGACATTATATTTCAAATTTATCCTACACAAAAAAAAACACTGAAATTTTTGACAGAAAAATGTGAGGAGCTTTTGGAGTGCAAAATCTTCATTTATTTTTTCAGCAAAAACTATTAGGACACTAAGTTTTATGTATACTAGATGACTGAAAGATTCCTTGACTAACAGCTTCGTTAACTAACAGTGCTTTGAACAACTGGGCCTAGATTTATTATTTATGTATCAGCTGAAATATACAATGTTATGTCTCATTAGTTATTTTAAAATTTGAAAAAAATAATTTTTCTGTTGTGAGATGTCTTAAAAAATACTGACAGACGGGAAACAGTGCAGATCTTCTACAACAGTCTTGCATGAGTCTTCACTGTGTCCGTAGCCTTCAGATTCAGTAACTAAGGTAATTTCAATAAAGGTTCCTTTTTCTTTCAGAAAATTGCCGAGAGCTTATGCTCCATTTTGCTTCTGGAAAACTCAAACCCAAGACAAGTCTTCAATGAATTTCTTCTTGCAAGAACAGTAAGTTTGTCTGCTCTTAGCATATCAGTCTAAACGTATACCTGCCTTGCTAGAAAATGCTACCCGATATTTCATAATGTACAAATTCTGCACTGATAAGGGTGGTATAAACTTGTTATTTCATGGTTTGTTCGCCTTCTGAGATTTGTTACTTTATAGTTCACTTTTATCCACTTTTATTGATGTTTGTTTACAGTCGGCTGTTTAACAGTTGTTCCATGGCAGTAAACAGTCTAACAGTACCAAAAACCAGATTTGTACCATTGTCAGACTGGTTACCACCAGAAAATGTCAGATATATGCTGTGTTCTATGAGCTGCAGGAGAACCAGACTGATACCATTAACCAGTCAGGTACTCATGATAGCTGATAGGCTGGCAATCATTGCAGACCCTGATCAGACTGCTCCTGCAGGAGCAGTCTGATTGGGGTCTGCACTGTTTGCTGGGGTCTTCTGTCCCAATATTCAGGGTAATAATTTTGGTGTACTATAAAATGCAATGTTTCTATTTTGTTTACAGTCAGCCGTACAACAGTTGTTCCATGGCAGTAACCAGTCTATCAGTACCAAAGATCAGATCTGTACCATTGTCAGACTGGTTACCACTACCATACACCAAATACATGCTGTTTTCTATGAGCTGGAGGAGAACCAGACTGACAGTAGCAACCAGTCTAGTAAGTACATCAGTCTCTAGGGCCTACTTCGCCTGGGGCTAAATCTGCAGCTGTAGCAGCTGCTCCATTAATTAGTCATTGCTCACGAAAAGAATCATCCAAACAAATTTTTGTGACCAAATTCATGATCCTCAGACTGGGTATGATACATACATGTATTCGCTGATTGGTCGAAATTTCTCATCCGAGTATTTTTTGGCTATATCTCTGAGAATGGCCACAGCTATAGCCCCAACTGAACATCAGTAGCTCAGCTATAGCTGCAGAATTAGCCCCAAGCGAAGTAGGCCTAGCAGAACATTAGATAATGGGTTGATGATTATTTTGCCCTTCATTATATCTGCCTGAGTGAGGCTGTTTTATTGAGGGGCCACTGCAAGTTCTTGATGGATAACAAACAAATCTTATCTGAAGTCTGTGCAATAACCGTATATCAGCTAGAATGAAATTACAGTAAACAATACTTTAGGAGCATATCAGCTCTGATTTGTGTGCTCTTGTTTCTATCTTGCTCTTTAAGATCAATAATTAACAAATAGAAAAGTAAGCAAACTGTATTAAGTAGTTATTGGTATAACCTGAGTATCGAAATACAAACGTAAAAAAAAGATTACTGTTACAGTAACTAGCTCTTTTGGAATGATGTGTAGATGGGAATTATTAGTAGTCTTACCTGTATATTCAAGTCATACCATTATGAAAGGTTCATATAATACTTAGACATTGAAGACTCGTGTCAGCTAGTGCACTCACATTATATCAGAGCTAGAAAATTGTTAAAACTGTCACTTGTCCTACATTATGAGTTGTATGAAATGCTATGGTAAATTCAACATTGAGCATTGGAAAATTTGAAAAAATTCATATCTTGTCCTTCAGCATGAGCCACTCGTCATGGCAAGCAGATGAGTGGATTTTTCCAGCCACCCTGATCTTATCTTAGTCTTTGCTGTTTGTATATGAATTTGGCACAGAAGATTATTTTCTTCAGCTTATTGTTTTGCTACATTAATTCATTCTAGTAGTTATTCTCATTATCTCTTTTGGCAGTGTAAATATTGTAGCATTTCATATACAGTCAACTCTCGATATCTCACACATTGATATCCCAAAATATCTTCTTGCATCAAAGAATATATTTCCTATTTTTATTCACATTTGAACTCCTGTTATCTCAAACTACTGATATCTCAAAGTAAATTTTATGGTATCAGAAAATTTACTTTGAAATATCAGTATCAGAAAATTTACTTTGAAATATCAGTAGTTTGAGCTGAAATTTGACTTTGAGATACCGAGAGTTGACTGTATGTACTATTTTCATTTACAGTGCCTAGTAATCTTCTGTGGAACATTTTGACCAAAGTTACATCAGAGAAACAGATTGGTAAGTACAGCACAGCTTCATTATGATGTCATTGATTGTAATGCTATGTTGACTATAAACATGGAATTGAATGACTTAAGAATAATTATTTGTCTGAGAACATCTGAAGTTTCTGTTGAAAGAATTTCCTTTTGTAATGTCATTAAAAAATTGGCAGAGCATGGCATACATTGAATGCCATGCTTCTATACCAATGATGTCATAAATTTGTTATCATAGCAACTATGGAATTACCAGCTCTTGTTCTTAGTACCCGGGCAGAATGACATCTCGATGATGTCAGTCTGACATCAGTATGATGTCTTAGTTGCTCTGGTATCAGATCTTTGATGTCATCGGCATAGGAGCATGGCATTCAATGTATGTCTTGTTCCGCCAATTTTTCAATGACATTACAAACTGAAATTCTTTCAACAGTAACTAAAGATTTTCTTAAACAAATAATTATTCTCAAGTCATTTAATTCCATGTTTATAATCCTATGATAAAATAAGAGAGGCATCATGACTAGGCCAGATTTTTAACTTGAGACCTCTGGATTATGAGTACAGAGTCGGCACTCCAGATAAGCTGAGTGTTTGAAGATAATTCTGAGATTATTTTTCAATGAAAATGTATGTTGTGATCCCTCATTAGAACCGTCTCAGCCAGACGGTTCTAATGATGGGTCACAATATATATTTTTACTGAGTAATATGAAAAATGATCTCTAAATTATCCCTGTTACTCCTCATCTGGAGCACTGCCGAGTGTTGTGTCTTTGACTATCTTGACTGGATCCCCCAGAACTCTAGATAAAAGGGAGTATTTGGTGATAATTGAGGGATAATTTTTCTTATTTCACATTGAAACCATATGTTATGATCCCTCATCTGAACCGTACCATCGAGACGGTTCAGATGAGAGTTCACAACATACATTTTACACAGAATTAACAAAAAATATCCCTAATTATCACCATATACTGCCTCATATCTATAGATTTGATCCCCTCATCAGAACTGCTTTGCACATTTTCATGGAGAGAAATTACTAGAACTAGAACATACTCTTTGAAAGATAAAAGAATAGATTTCTCCATCCATGAAAGCTGTGAAACGTGAACCCAGATGCTCTATATAAGCTTCCATCTGACTGTTTTACATTAACCTGAGCCTTTATGAAATGATAAAATAATTATTTGGACATATTGTTTTACTTCAGACACAGGCCTGTTGGATCTTCGCAGCTCCATATCTGCCAAAACTCTACCTAGGACTGTGACAGAGTTCTGCCCCAGTCACAAGTCGTTGACCCAGGGTGTGTCGAAGAGTTATCTTCAAGACAACTGTAAACAGTGGATACACACGTAAGTGGATACTATACAGAAAATGTCCTGGCCTAGAGGTTAAAAAAACTTATTTCATGCTCAACTTAGCTGAGCATGAAATTTTCTATGCAGATAAATATGAAAATGCCAACTAATGTTGGCATTTTCATATTCATAAGCAGAGAAAATATTAGTTGGCATTTTCATATTCATAAGCAGAGAAAATTTCATTCTCGGCTAAACTGAGCAAGAAAACAACTGTACTTATCAATAGTTTGCTGAATCTGAATTGTTTACTGATGATATGCCAAAATTGACAATCTTTCACCAGGGGGGTGTGACTGGAGGAAAATTAGTCCCTAGCTCTCACGAGAGATGAGAAATTTGACACACAATCATCTGACATTTCAGCAGAGGAAATCAGGGAATCAGGGAGGTCATTCCAGTCCCTGATGGTCTGGGGAAAGAAGCTACATTTATATGCATCTAAACTAGCAGTGGGTACCTGAAATGCCATGGAATGTTGATTTCTGCAACGCCTAGTTTTGGGAACAAGGTCACCTGTAGGTATTCTGGCTTTACCTTTTAGACCTTTGTATAGCAATATGAGTCGGTTATCCTTCCTCCTCTTTTTGAGGCTTTCCCACTTAAGTTGCTCAAGGATGCCAGTCATGCTACCCGCCTCTCGGGTGTAATTCCTAGTTACAAACCTAGCTGCACGGTTTTGCCCCTTTTCTAACTCTTCCTGAAGGCCTTGTGTATAGGGATCCCAGACCGAGCTTCCATATTCGAGGATGGGACGCACCAATGTCTTATAGCCTACTTCTTTCACTTCTTGGGGACAAGAAAACAAATTTCTCCTTAAGAATCCTAGGGTTCTGTTGGCCTTAGTGCAAATATTAATGATATGGGTATTCCATTTCAAATCACTTGTAATTGTTACTCCAAGGTATTTGATACTTTCAACATTTTCCAGTACTGTACCCTCAAGGGTGTAAGAAGCCTGGATTTTGTTGTGCTTTTTTGTCAGCTGCATCATGTTGCATTTGACAGGTTGAAATCTCATACCCCATTTCTTAGCCCAACATCCTAAGCGATCAATGTCTTCCTGAAGTTTCAATGTATCATCTATTCCTTTTATTTCACGGTAACAAACACAATCGTCAGCAAAGAGTCTTATTTCAGACTCAATGTCTGCAGAGATGTCGTTTATGTACAAGGAGAACAACAAGGGACCAAGAACGGTGCCCTGTGGGACACCAGACACAACAGGGGCCCAGTCTGACATAACACCATTTACTACTACCCTTTGTTGTCTAAAGCATAGGAAAGCGTTTATCCAGTTCAATGTTGAACCACCTATACCGTAGCTAAATAGTTTGCTTTTAAGGAGTTCATGTGGGGGTGTATCAAAAGCCTTTTCAAAATCTAATATAAAAGTGTCAACCTGACCCTTATTGTCTAACACTTTTGCCCAATCATCTATCACCGTAGTCAACTGAGTTTCACAGCTATGCCATTTTCTTAATGCATGTTGTTTGTCTGACAAAAGTTTATGTTCATCAAGATGGGCCATTATATTCGAACACACGATATGTTCAAGCAGCTTGCAAGGTATGCAAGTCAAGGATACCGGACGATAATTACGGGCAAGAGACCTGTCCCCCTTCTTGAACAGGGGGCAAATGTTCGCAAGAGACCATTCACGAGGGATTTCACCTCTATCAATCGATTGTTGAAAAAGATGGGCAAATACCGGACCCAACTCTGTCGCCAACTCCTTTAGAACTCTAGGATGAAGTTCATCAGGTCCTAAGGCCTTAGATGGGTTTAATCCTTTAAGAAGTTTTGTAACCCCATTTGCTATTTGTTAGCCGGTAAAATATCATGCTCAGCCGAGTTGAGCATGAAAAAAGTCTTATAGCCTTGGGGCCTGACTTAGTGAAATGTTTTCAGGATTGACTGGAATCTAATTCTGTCATAGCTGATGCATGCACAACTGGATCCATTACATTCAAACCCAATTATCTTAAAATCAAGGTCATGGTTAAGATCTCTGAAATTCCATTCAGTTAACAATCTGGGCCCAGTTGTTCAAAGCATCGTTAGGCTAACGAGCTCGTTAAGAGGTCAACTCGTTATGTGTTTTACAACTTAATAGCCAAATACACAATTTTTTGTTGTTGAAAATATGTTAGAAGCTTTTGCAATAGCTTCTCACATTTTTTCAACAAAAAAATATTGGCATATTTAAGTTATTAACATTTGAAATTTTAACGTCACGTTAACTAACGACGTCGTTAGTTTTGAACAACTGGGCCATGATGTTTATGCCTTTCTTTTCTGCTTACAGGTGCATTGGTGATGTTAAAGTTGGGGTTACAAAGCTTTTGAGCTTTGTGAATACTGTAAAGCATCTGGCTAAAATCAGAGACACAGTCTGGGAGCTACTTTCACAGGTAAGTAAAATTAATTAAAATACTGTTTAACATTTAACAAAAATCGTAGACATGGGATGGGAACTGCTTTCACTGATAAAATTAACTTAAATACTGTAAAATGTATGGCAAAAAATCAGAGGCACGGTCTGAGAACTACTTTCACAGCTGGGTAAAATAAGTTGGAATATTCAGAAAACATTTTTTGGCAAAAAATTTTCAGAAACACAGTCTGTCTCAAGAAAAAGCTAATGTAATGCAGATAAAATCAGTGCTAATTTGTTCAAAGCATCATTAGATTAAGAAAATCATTAGTGACGGATTCATTAAGTTTTACAGTTTTGTAAAATGGTTACCGTGAACAAGTCTCATTTGATTATCAATAATGGAAGCCAATTTTAATCAGCAAAACCTGGCATGAGAGGGGAAAAATTAAAGAAATTTCTTGCCATGAACTTGTATAGGCTTATTTATATAAAAGGAATAAACAAAGTGTAGCAAAAATAAAAAAAAATCTGAACTAAGTTATATATATTAGGACTTATCATTCCATTGCAAAAATCTTTTAACTCTTTTCTTTCCAGGATACTAGTCTGTCAAGCTGGGATACAGTGTGTGTGAGAATTCTAGACCAGACATTATCAGTGTGGGAAGATCTTCTGAGACCATTGTTTGTAGACAGAGTAAAGGTACTATGATATTGTGTATGTAAAAAGTCGTTGTTCAAAGCATCATTAGCTAATATTTTTTGACGAAAAAAATGAGACCTCACATTTTTTAGGAACAAAAGGCATTTTTTGCGTACACTGTGTTTGAAAATTTAACATGTGGATTACTAACAAGCTCGTGAGTTTTGCACAACGAGGCCCAGGTGTAAGTGTGAGAACCTTGAGTAGAGTACATGTATAAGTGTAAGAATCTAGACCAGCAGATCTACTGAATTATTGCTTGCAGGTAGTGTTTTGATGACACCAGAGTTTATTGGCATGCAGCTTGAAAGATACCTTACAGCATGTATCAACAGGAAAGACTAGGACCAGCCTATGCATTCTCAGAGTCTGATCAATGACTTTCCTTTTCGCAAACCTATGAATTCTAGGAAATGGAAAGGATGAGAAGCAAAGCCTCAGAGCAGTCTGAGCTGATGTGTAGATGGATTACACATAGCAGGAGGTCCCTTTTCGTTAGATGCCTTTCAGTTCTGAACCAGGCTGGAAAGGTCTGCTGGGGCCACTGGAGCTGTGAATATGAATGTTGTGTAAGAATTCTGGAACTAAGGATGATTGTATTGGCTTATTTAAAATATTCTGCAGCTGACATTATCAGTTTTGGTAGTCTGCTGAGTCTTTTTTATATACTTAGCAAAAATAAAAACTTGACAGTCGCTATTTTTTATCCTACGGTAGTCGGGAAAAAGTGAGACATGGAAATTTTTTTAATGTATGAAAAAGTAATCATTTGGTAATATCATACTCACACAAAATTCTAGATTCTTTAGATACAGCAATATTTAGGCTATTGTAAACGTCACAAGGGTACTTTTCTGTTTTCTATGCTCAAAACCAAACAATTATCGAATTTAAAATTGTTAAAGTCTGCTTAAATGATAAAATTCTGTTGGCAATACCTTCCCATTATTAAATCCATTCTGTATGGACTTACAAGTTAAATTTATGCCAATGCACGGTCGACTAGGAGGCCCTGAGGATCAGACGAAAAACCTCAGTCCATGCCATTATGAAGAAGGAAATTCAATTTCAATGGAATTCCCATTACACTTTAAAGTCTTTTTGGCAGGTTCAGAAATGGCTTTCAAATAAATTTAGTAATAAAGGCATTTAGTTTGCAAAACAATCAAACAAATCTCGAAGAAAATAATAAAAAAGACACACTTGTATATAGAAAATATGGAATCTCAAAAATCTCTATATGTTTAATTCAAAGGGAGACAATCTGAAAGTTTTCAATCTTTAAACGTTATTTTCAGGTTGTGATTACAATTAACATAAGCGTTTAAAGTGTTTTCTGTGCGTACTGGAACTACTGTTCATTGCGTACAAGAAAAATTTCTTCTGCGCATGCGCAAATTAAAGTTCTGGTCAAAATTATGAAAATAGGAATAAGTTAGATTACTCCGGACAGGACAAAAAATTACCAATATTTTTTTCATGATTCAAGTGATCAGACGACTGCCCAACTCAGAAAAATTCATATATACATTACATAATTACTAGGTTGGCCAGAATTAAGAAATAAAAACCGTCAAGTTTTTATTTTTGCTCAGTATATGTACTAAATTGTCAAACAGTAATGATGTATAGGAACTCTAGATTCCACTCTTAAGCAGGGTGGATGTAGATCTGTGTAACAGACTGAAGAGTAATGTGCATCCAGCTATGCATTGACACAAGTTTAATTTTAAAAGAAATTGACTGAAACATCCAAATGTGTGTGCCAACCCTGACACAGACATGGGCACTGACATTGACATTGGGTCAAGAATAGTAGGCTGGCTCTTCCATTACTCTCTAGGATGCAGACAGTCGGTCAACAACAGAGCCAGCCTACTGCTGTTGATTCACTGTTAGTATCAGTGTCCACAGCTGTGTTAAGTCTGCATCCACATTCTGGTATTTGAGCCGGAACAAGAGAAAACTAACAAAGTGGTATGTGCGCCCAGTGCAGACTCATATCAGCCTGGGTATCCACCCAGTCTGATCAGAATCTTCGCTGTCTGTGTATAGCTAGCTTTGACCCTTAGCTACTCTTTAAGTAAATAGTGAAGACTCTGATCAGACTAGGCAGATGCCCAGGCTGGTCTGAGTTTTCGCTGGGTGCAGGTGCAACTTTGTTGGTTTTCTTGTGTCGCAGCTTCAAATTTCTTTAACTTGTGACCCATATGGCTGTACAGTTGACTTGAAGCATGTCTTACAGGCTGAAAGTATTCTTATTATCTCTTCAGGCATTAATCCGCTTCCAACTAGATGCAACTGTTGAAGTGACACAGAGACAAGTCTTTAAGGTTCTGACAGAACTGCAGAATATCTCTGACAGGTAACACTGACAATAGTATAGAACCCAAAATATATGTTTGGATAGTAGTTTTAGGCCCTAAATAATGCACCCTTTTCTTAGAAAACTGTGCCGCAGGGCATTTTGATAGGATTGATATGGTAAAAATACATTAAGGTGGAATAGGACAAAACCCAAATTTTCAATTTTCATGTAAAATGAACAATCATTAAGCATTTTCTAAATTACAAACTGATTTTCCTTTAAGTGTGAAACAACTACTTCTTTGTCTATGACGTCATGAAAATGTGAGGGATAGACGTCTTTTTATGCAAAATGAATAGCGCTCGATTACCTATTTTTCGCATTTTATTTGCTGTCTGTAAAGATATTGTAATAAATTTCATACCAAAGTTTGAGCCGTCAAGAGGCCTTTAAAAGTCTATAATTACTTCTTCGAAATATTTCCACATTTTGTGTTGATTTAGGCAAATATGACGTTTCATTAGCTACTGAGTATTGCTTAATTTTCCATTAAAGCTTAGACAGAGAAAAAATGTCTCCGAAAAATATATCTGAAATTTTGATATGTATTAAAAAAATATGTTGACGTGTAATTTTAGAAATAATTTTTAGCTTTCACCGTGCAAATTTTTCACAAAGTAGATTTGTTTAACTAGACCCCCTATTCCGATGACGCCATTTCTTTCAATGTCAAAGGGAGGTTATTCCTAAGAATGTTTTCGAGTAGTTGTTTAGATTCTAGTAAAACATTTATGATCTATTCTAGAGAATATAACTGCACAGAAAACGAAAACACTGACTAAATATCTCATTCCATCTTCCAGAGAGGAAGATTTTAACACACCAGGGGTTCATTTTGCCATGACACTTATTTTGCATAACGTGACGTCTTGTTTATTGAATTCTTACGAGCCTCGTATTTCGCGACGTCAATTACTGCCGAAAAAGCTAAACCGGGAAAAATGAACCCCTGACCTGTTTCAACTCTTCTATATAGAAAACGGAATGAGATATTTCTTCAATATTTTCGCTTTTCATTTTGATAGACTCTCTAAAATGACTCGTCACTGGGTAATTGGAATTAAAAATTATGTCAGAAACTGCTCTTAGCGCCAAATCTAGATTGACGCTAGAAAAATCGACGTTATCTAAACAGGGGGTATAGTTTAAAAAATCTACTTTGAGAAATATTTCCACGGTAGAATCTTAATATTATTTCATCAGTATTTCAGATTTACATTTAATTAAAACATATAAAAAATTCAGATATATTTTTCGGAGAAGCTTTTTCTCTATTTCAATTTTTACGCCAAAAAAAGCAAAATTCAACAGCTAATAACGATTAATGTTTGCACCAATTCACTCGCAATGCGTAGAGATTTGGCAAAGAGGATAGCACAGCTTTATGTACCTCTTAATAACACGTTAACCGGTATAGGATTAATTTTAATACCACAACGGACTACAAAGGAATGTCGATTAAAGGGATATCTGAGAGCTATGAATTTTGCTTAAAAAATGTCAAACCATCACATTTTCACGGCGTCATTGAAATAGGAATATTTGGTTTCATGCTCAGAAGAAATTCATTTAGTGAGTCACAAATGTCTGAAGTTTTTGATGATATATTGTTTGACTGGAAAACTGAAAGTTTTGGTTTTGTCCTATTCCACCTTAAAGGGTCACAAGCGACAGTTTTGGAGAAATAATCATTATCATCAAATACTGACACTGTGGGATGACATGAAGCAGATATGTTAAAAGAACATCACATATACATATACTTGATATGTAGCTAATCTGTAGATAGATACTTGCTGATTCAATCCCTTTATTTATATGACAATAAAATATGTGTAAGATGGAAGTCATAAACATACAACATCAAAAAGATCAAGCTTTTTGCAGAAAGTATATGTATGCATCTTTCGTTCATGCTTGGCACTCAGAAAAAGATTTATTACATGTATTAGTTGGTAACTGTTTGAGCCATACCATTTCTGTTAGGCCTTGAATTTGTTACCATAGATTGATATATTTCAGTTCTCTCAAGTCAGAGACAGACCTTGCTTCCTATATCTGGTCGGAGTCCTCAAGTGACATAGCCCCCAACACAGCCTGGACCCTATCTGGGTCTCGTACCTTGTTGGAGAGCGGTGGACTAATGATGAAGGCTAAAGCTTATACACCAGTTGTACAGAGGTGAGGCAGAATCTTAAAGACAAAAATAGCTTTTTATTCCTGACTGAAAAGCAGAAAGTATAGTCAACACTAGATATCTCAAAGTTGATCCCAAACTACCGATATCCCAAAGTAAATTTTCTGGTACCAGAAAATTTACTTTGAGATACCAGTAGTTTGAGATATCCGGAGTTGAAATGTAAAGAAAAATAGGAAATGTATCCAAACTATATTCTTTGACATAAGCAGATACTTTGAGATATTATTGGTGGAGATCTTGAGAGCTGACTGTGTTCATGAAAGTTGTACTTTTCGAAAACTTCATGTTTTCAAAATTTCGTGAAAATAAAATGATCATGAAATGCTTATGGCCTGAATTAGTCCAGGGAATCATTGTCAGAATCGAGAATTGAGTGCTTTCTGAAAAATTATGTTAACAGTGATTCACATGAATGAGCATTGTGAAAATTTCCTTGTTTACAGGTTTCTACAAATGATATCAGAGTCATCTCCATACAATGTGTACTCTCTGCAGAATTGGTTCGTTCAGACAGTTGTAATTACATCCTGCTGCATATGTTTTTATAGAGAAATGAGAAAACAAGCATGACACACCCTTTTTGGGGGAGCAAAATTAATACCTCCCTTAAATAGTTGGCCCCCATTGAGGAGGCAGGCAAAATGAAAGTGGCAAGAGCTGTTTACCCTAAAAAAGTACTTAGTGTATTGTACCTAAATTTTGGGACACCTAAAATAAATCAATTTTCCATTTGGGACAAATAGAAAATTGATTTACTGAGGTGTCCCAATACTTAAGTACATTAGGGTATTCACCTTAAGAAGTGATTGAAATACTGTTGTTTTTGCAGTTTGTGTAAAAACTTTGATGAGAAGTTGAAGACAATGTTGGAAGATTGTAAATTTTATCTGTACAATGAAGAGGATGGGAGTTCTGTTACTATGACAACACATTCATCATTCAATAGATACCAGGACACACCCACTTTGCTCAGTTACATACAGACATCTTGTGTGGACGAAATAAATGGGTAAGTCTCCCTGGTTCTTAATACTCAATGTGCCAAAATTGAAAATACGCGACAAAACCAACAAAGTGGCATATGCGCCCAACATAGAATCAGATCAGCCTGGGCATCTGCTCAGTCTGATCAGGGTCTTCACTGTCTGCATGGAGGTAGCTTAGACCCTTAGCTACCTTTTAAACACTTAGGGAAGAGTCTGGTCAGACTAGGCAGATATGCTAGCTGATCTGAGTCTGCACTGAGCGCTTGACCATTTTGTTGGTTTTCTCGTGTTGCGGCTCATATAGTTGAATTTGCAAACAGTGTAGAGCCAGATGAGATGACCCATTATGAGCCACCTCATCTTGATCTACACTGTTTGCACTCTAGTCTTTGAATTTTCAATATGATATAGTTTGGACAAAAAATTTTCTTAAACTTTGCAGACATAAATTTTGTCATCTGTTTTCTTGGTGCTTTAAGAGTTAAAATAACCAATATTTTAGAAGATAGACAAAAAATATTATCTGTGGCATCAAACCTGTACAAAGAGAGGTCCATATTAAAGATGGAATTTCAGTGGTAATTTAAGATGATTTAGTAATACATGTAGATTTATTCTCCCTTTTTATAACCACTTTGGTTGGAACTAACGTTGAATCTCATTAAAACTTCCTGATCAAAGCATATAATGATTCCTCAAACGGACCACCTTGGCAAGCCACTACCAGTTGGGACACCTGAAACATTTACTATAATGTTCCTAAAATGGAACAGTCTGGATTTTTACAATGGGATTCCAATACACACAGCCTTTCATTATCACCCTCCAATCATCCTGATATGACTGAAATATTTTTGGAAAGGATATAAAATCGCAAGTCATCCATCCATCCATTTTGTATATAAAAACTATAAAATGTGGAAGTTGAAGTGCATAGTTAGTTTTGTTGCTATGTTAAAAGACATGCATTTTCATACATTACTATTTCTTTCTCTTTGTTACCCAGGATATTACATTTCCTTGATGACCAGTTAAAGGACTGCAAGAAGATTTTAGCTGAGAGCCAGAACAGAAATATTCCATTAGGCAACAAGTAAGATTATTATCAGATCAGCCGCAGCACAACAAAACCAACAAAGTGGCATGTGCATGTGCGAAGACTCATATCTGACCAGTCTGTCTAGTTTAAGTCTTCACTGCCTGCATAGAGGTAGCTTAGACCCTAAGCTACCCTTTAAGTGGGCAGCAAAGACTCTGATCAGACAGGGAGGATGCCCAGGCTGATCAGAATCTTAACTGGGTGCACATACCACTTTGGCCGGGCTGCGTAGCTCAATCGGTAGGGCACCTGACTCTTAAGTCGGAGGTCCTGGGTTCGAAACCTGGCCTGGCCACATACTTTTGTTTCTCCTTCCGCTGATTCAAGAAGGGCAGTTGTCAGTTACTGGCGAAAGTATGTGCACTTAGTACTGGTTAACGGCTTAGGAGGTCTAAGCCTGCCCAGGAATAGTGGTTAGGTTAACTGACCGTCCCGACATGACCATAGCTGTTTACCGTGGACGTTAAACAACAAATCAATCAATCAAACATACCACTTTTTTGGTTTTATTGTGTCACGGCTCAGATTATTTTTGACTGGACTGCAACTAGCAGATTGTGAAACATAGGAATTATTTTTCTTATCTTGGAGTAAATTTTCATTGAGTTTTCTGGTATAGCTCTGGTATTTTCTGGTATATGACAAGTCACAGACAGGCTAGGTACCTAGGTACCTTGCTATATGAGCCGCGACACGAAAAAAGCAAAAAGTGGCATGTGTGTCCAGCTAAGACTCAGATCAGCCTGGGCATCTGCCCAGTCTGATCAGAGTCTTTGCTGTGCACTGGAAGGGTAGCTAAGGGTCTAAGCTACCTACATGCTGACCACAAAGATTTTGATCAGAATGGGAGGATGCCCAGGCTGATCTGAGTCTTTGGTGGATGCACATGCCACTTTGTTGGTTTTGTAGTGTCATGTCTCATATAATAGATATGCATTTTTCTTGGGACACTGTTTCAGTCTGAATCTGTGTATGACCTTATACTGCTTATAGGTCACATTTCTTAAATTTCATGGTCCATTAATTTTGCACTATATCTCCTCCACCATTGGATGCATTTGCATGATATTTTGAATATTGTATCAGTCTGACACTGCAACTTACCATGTGCTACATGTATGTCACTGTGACCTACATTTCATTATTCAATGAGTTATAACAGTTACCTTGGTGTCTATTATTGAAATTACCTCATTTAAAGTTAGGTACATTATATTGTATTCTTACAATTCCTGTTGAATAAAAGTGTCACAGTTTTGCAAAATTGTCCCCTTAGTCATGTATTTGTTACATATTAATTAATCGGTGTTGCCTATAAGGTGGTTCCTTCATATCATGTTTCATTTAATGGCTTTTGGATAGATAAATATAAATATTATAAGCATGATGTGATTGTTTTGTTTTTGCAAACTTTTGCATTCACATTGAGACTGCATTGAAACATTTGTGCAAAATTAGATTTTCACCAGTATTCCATGTACATGTATAATTCTCTGGAAGGAAAGTGAGTTTAATGCAATCAACCAATAATTTTGCTCATCTGTCTTAGGTTGTTGCTGATTGGTCGACTGTGTGCTGCTATCTGTGATCTGATGCCACATTTGAAGCAGTGCATGATGGGAAATATAAAGTTAGAAAGACAAGACAGTCTGAGGTAAGGGAGACAACAAAGTTCGATCTGCTGTGATAGATCTGCAGATTTTGAAATTGATCTGTACCCAGTTGTTCAAAGCATTGTCAACCTAACAAGCTCATTAAGAGGTCAACTCGTTAAGTGTGTTATAATTTTATAACCAAATGCACTGAAATTTTTTGTTAAAAAAAGTGTGAAAAACTTTTGCAAAGCAGTTGTTCAAAACTAACAGTAGATAAGATATTAAATTTTCAAAAATATTGTATGCAAAAACACTGCCATTTTTAACCGAAAAAATGAGAGAAGCTTCTGCAGTGCAAAAGCTCCTCTCATTTTTTAGCAACAAATACTGGCACACCAAATTTTATGTATACTGGAAGACTTAACAAACCCTTGACTAACAACTCTGTTAAGCTAACCAGGCTTTGAATTACTGGCCCCTGAATGTCATAGATGGCATCCACTTTTTTCAAAAGAAAAAAAAAAAAAAGAGGAAGAAAAAGAAACTCAAATGTTAAGATAATGTAGTGAGTAGTGAGCTCTGTCTTTAATCAAAAGATGTAAATCAAATGGTGTTTAAGAAAAAGAATTTGTTATTTTGTGTCTGATATAGAGATATAAAATCCTTCATATATAAAATCCTTCCTTCAGAGAACACTTGTCAGAATCAAACATAGCCTTAAATGTGGATTCTTCAAACATTGTATAATATGAAAGCAATGTTTAAAAGACAGAATTAAGCACTAAAAACAGATGATAAAAAATGAGCATCTACAGAACTTTAAAGAATGCTTTGTCCAAGCTATATCATGAAGAGAATTGAAAGAGTAGAGGGTGACCAATGTAAATCCAGATGAGGCAGCTCATTATGATCCTCATCAGACTCTGTTCTGTTTGCAAAATCAAACATTTTTAATGCTTTAAGAGTGGTTTAACGTTCTTCTTATAGATCTCTCAAGAAGACTGCAAGAGCGGGTGATGTCAACTCAGTATGGGAGATCAGCAAGACAAAACTGATAGCTTGTCAACATGACGCTTACAGGTAGAAAACTTATTGGGATATTTGGGATGATTTAATAATAATTTTTAACCCTACTGCACTCAAAAAGGCCAAAATTGTATACAATTTTGGCCTTTCTGAGTGCAGTAGGGTTAAGATGAATGGAACACTTTCAAGGGAATCAACTCCATCATTTTATTTTTAAGGGAAGCAACTCTATCATTTTATTATTAAGGGAAGCAACTCTATCATTTTATTTTTAAGGGAAGCAACTCACTCTAACATTTTATTTTTAGGGGAAGCAACTCTATCATTTTATTTTTTGGGGGAAGCAACTCTATCATTTTATTTTTAGGGGAAGCAACTCTATCATTTTATTTTTAAGGGAAGCAACTCTATCATTTTATGTTTGCCTCTCTTCTTTAAAGGGTAAACTCTTAATAGAAAGAATATGCTCCCTTGAAAGCACTTTTTTTCCTATAAGAGTACCCTGAAGTGCTTAAGTATTGGGACACCGAAAACCATTAATTTTCCATTTGTCCCAAATGGAAAATTGGTTTGTCCCAAATGGAAAATTGGTGTTTTTAGGTGTCCCAATATTTAAGCACTTTAGGGTAGAATCCGTTTCTGGAGGGCTTCGTTCCCCAGGAAAGCAAACAGGAAGTCATGAAAGTTGTTCCGGAATGTTAAAATGGCAGAAAAATATGGAGGTGTTAATAGTATCAGACATACATGTATATTAGTCTCTAAAGTTAGGTAACTCAAGGTCCCAGTCCCCATAGGACCTTAGTCTTGGAGGGATGTTTAATTGGCATCCAATCACTCTCGACAGTTTAGAATCAATGTTCTATAACAATTTAGTGTCTTAATATCCCATATTTTAGGGCCCCACCAGACGAAGTCTGCGGAGGCCCTATAGTAATCACCTTGTCCATCTGTCTGTCCGTCCGTCCGTCCGTCATCATTTCGTGTCCGCTCAATAACTATGAAACCGATAAAGATATTTTCACGAGACTTGGTACAAATGTAAAGCATTACCAGATGATGTGCAGAGAACAAGAACCATAACTCTGCCTACAATTTTTACTGAATTATGCCCCTTTGAAATTTTGAGTACAAAAATCGTGTCCGCTCCATAACTCTGAAACCGTTAAAGATATTTTCACGAGACTTGGGACAAATGTAAAGCATCATCAGACGATGGGCAGAGAGCAAGAACCATAACTCTGCCTACAGTATTTACTCAAATTAACTCTGAAACCGTTAAAGATATTTTCACGAGACTTGGGACAAATGTAAAGTATCATCAGACGATGGGCAGAGAGCAAGAACCATAACTCTGCCTACAGTATTAACTGAATTATGCCCCTTTGTAATTTTGAGTACCGGGTACAGAAATCGTGTCCGCTCCATAACTCTGAAACCGTTAAAGATATTTTCACGAGACATGGGACAAATGTAAAGCATCATCAGACGATGTGCAGAGAACAAGAACCATAACTCTGATTACAGTATTTACTGAATTATGCCCCTTTGTAATTTTGAGTACAGAAATTGTGTCCGCTCCATAACCCTGAAGCTTTTATTTAAAGATATTTTCACAAGACCTGGTACAAATGTAAAGCATCATCAGACGATGTGCAGAGAACAAGAACCATAACTCTGCCTACAGTATTTACTGAATTATGCCCCTTTGTAATTTTGAGTACAGAAATCGTGTCCGCTCCATAACTCTTAAACCAATAAAGATATTTTCATGAGACTTGGTACAAATGTAAAGCATCATCAGACGATGTGCAGAGAACAAAAATCATAACTCTGCCTACATTGTTTACTGAATGATGCCCCTTTGAAATTTTGAGTGCAGAAATTGTGTCTGCTCTATAGCTCTGAAACCAATAAAGATATTTTCACAAGACTTGGTACAAATGTAAAGCATCGTCAGACGATGTGCAGAGAACAAGAACCATAACTCTGCCTACATTATTTACTGAATTATACCAATATCTTAAAGACACTACCAGAGGCTTAAATTCAAACAACATATTGAATATGAAGGAACAACATGATAATAGAAAGCTGGTATTGTTATTTCTGGTTGGGCACATATGACTTAAATGTCATCAACAGTTTCATAAAGGCGGGGCCCTATTAGTTACCATGTTTCTAGTTTGAAGCAGTATTTATGACAGTTTGGCAATCTCAATGCACATTTATGACACTTATCCCTGAATGTTTCAACGCCTTTACTAAACACTGTGATTGTCCTAAAATTTGAACAGATGATTTGAGCCGGCAAAAGCAACAAAGTGGCATGTGTGCCCAGCTAAGACTCAGATCAGCCTGGGCATCTGCTCAGTCTGATCACTCTTTGCTGTGTGCGTAAACTGTAGGTAAGGGTCTGAACTACCTCCATGCTGATGGCAAAGACTGATCGGACTGGGGGATGCTTAGGCTGATCTGAGTTTTCACACGGCGCGCACGCCACTTCATTGGTTTTGTCCTGTCACAGCTCATTTTACTAAACATCAGTTTGTGAAAAATGTCTCGTCAAAATAGCAAACAGTGAAGACCCTGATGAACCTGTTCCTTTAAGGGCAGTCTTATCTAAGCTAGAACTGTGTGATCAGGCAACTCTCCCAGGTACCGTAATTCTAAGTTTTATTAAAAAAATCTCTTCCCTCCAATTTTTGTTGGACAGAACTTGGGTTTATCTAGAGATGTATTTGTTTTTTCTAGGATCTGGATCAACCACATTGCTGAGATTGTTCTCCAAGACTTCAGATTAGCGGCCGACTCTGAGACTTCTCAAGACCTGGTCAGAACATGTTCTGTAAGTTTCTGTGTGAAACTCTAGTAATCTTTAATTAGCAAATCGCAAGAATACAGTGCTTTTGGCTGTTACAATCTAGCAACAATATAGCAGTATACATAGAGTAAGTCTTATCAGGGGAAATGGTACCTTATTAGATGTACAAATAGTGAAGATACGGACAGAATCTGGCAGGAGTCTTCACTTCTGTACATACATGTATAATCCACAAAATACCCTAATTAAAGATCCCAACAGGCAGTGCTAATGAGCAGGCTGCTCCAGGAGGAAATGTTTATTGCAAAATTTCTTGATTAACAGTTATGAAAAAAATTACTATTATTATGTCAGAAGGAAAGGTTTATGACACAGGGAAACATGAAAGACTCATATCACTATAATCAGTTTGTCTCCCATTCTGAGTAGCCCCGGTAGCTCAGTGGGTTAAGCGCTGGCCTACTGACCTAGCGGACCCGGGTTCGAATCCCGCTCGAGGCGAGAATCTTTTCTACCGTAAACGGGGTTCCATTGCACACAGCCTTTCATTATCATCGTCCCATCGTCTTGATAAGACTGAAATACTGTTGAAAAGGACGTAAAATCGCAAGTCATCCATCCATCCATCAGGTCTCCCATTCTCCGAGCAAATTGTTAACATCTGTGATGTTTATACATTTCTTGAGATTCCGTGATCATTGATGTGAGAAGAGAAGATAGTTGGCTGATGCCTTAATGCTCCCATTCTCCTAGCTGAGCATTTGTTTTAAAATATATCATTTCTATACTTTTCCACCACTTTTACTAAGGGGACAACTTCTGTTTCCTTCCCTGGAGGATGAAGCCCTTCAAATGGGGTCTACTCTTAAAGGGAAGAATTTGCTCCTCTAGGAGCAAATTCTACCCTTTAGGAGTTGAACCCCATTGAGAAGGGAGGCAAAAATAAAAATGGCAGAGTTGCTTCCCCTGAAAGTGTACCATGTTTGTGTTGTTCTAGAGATGGGAGGAGGTCTCTATAGAAGAAGAGACGGAGGATGGAAAGAAAATAAGCTCAAAGATAGCTGTACCCTCACAAGTAAGTCTTACCACCCCTATTGTAATGTACTCCAGCCAAGAAAAACTGTGCTCCAGATAACGGTTGACTATTTTAATCCTGGGCTAGATTTCCTCACAGTGATTAGTCAGCCATTGCCATTCTGGTGTAATTTATTTGGCATAATGACCATTTTATTTAAGCCTTGCTAAAAAAACTAATTAGCTGCAACACGAGAAAATCAACAAATTAGCATAGAGCCCAGGAAAGACTCAGATCAGCATGGGCAGCACCCAGTCTGATCAGAGTCTTCGTTGCATGCTTAAAGAGTAGCTAAGGGTCTAAGCTAGCTCCATGCGGACAATGAAGACTGATCAGACTCGGCAGATGCTCAGGTCTAAGCTAGCTTCATGCTGTAATTGGAGACTGATCAGACTGGGTGAATGCAAAAGCTGATCTGAATCTTCGTTGGGCACACATGCCACACTGGTTATACCCCCGGTATACAAAGTATATAGGGGGTATATAGTTTTTGGTTTTTCCGTTAATATGTTTGTGTGTGTGTGTGTATGTTAACATTTTTTCTGTCACAGATTTCTCAGGAACCACAATAGCTAGGATTTTGAAATTTGGTACAAACGTTGGGTATGACTAGTTGTACTGTGTAAGAGACAATCAGCCTTCTCCTGCTTATCATTCCCTTTGTTTGTCCATTTTTTCTTTCTCTCCAATTAAATTTCTGTCACAGATTTCTCAGGAACCACAATAGCTAGGATTTTGAAATTTGGTACAAACGTTGGGTATGACTAGTTGTACCGTGTAAGAGACAATCAGCCTTCTCCTGCTTATCATTCCCTTTGTTTGTCCATTTTTTCTTTCTCTCCAATTAAATTTCTGTCACAGATTTCTCAGGAACCACAATAGCTAGGATTTTGAAATTTGGTACAAAAGTTGGGTATGACTAGTTGTACCCTGTAAGAGACAATCAGCCTTCTCCTGCTTATCATTCCCTTTGTTTGTCCATTTTTTCTTTCTCTCCAATTAAATTTCTGTCACAGATTTCTTAGGAACCACAATAGGTAGGATTTTGAAATTTGGTACAAACGTTGGGTATGACCAGTTGTACCGTGTAAGAGACAATCAGCCTTCTCCTGCTTATCATTCCCTTTGTTTGTCCATTTTTTCTTTCTCTCCAATTAAATTTCTGTCACAGATTACTCAGGAACCAAGACGGGCCGGGTAGCGCAATGGGTAGGGCACCTGACTCATAAGTCAGAGGTCCTGGGTTCGAAACCCCGTCTGGCCACATACTTTCGTTTCTCCTTCCGCTGATTCAAGAAGGGCAGTTGTCAGCTACTGGCGAAAGTATGTGCACTTAGTACTGGTTAACTGCTTAGGAGGTCTAAGCCTGCCCAGGAATAGTGTGGTTAGGTTAACTGACCGTCCCGACATGACCATAGCATACATGTGATGAACTCTTGAGGACCATGTGGGAGATCTGGATTTCATTTCAGGGAGATTGAGTTCCTCATCAGGGAGACTTTTTGACGGCAACTTCGACGCGTTGTTTCGAGTACTTAACTTTTTTTTTTTTTTTTTGGTGGTGGGGGCAGGGGGGGGGGGGCTTCTTGTTTTAAAATAAAACAACATGAACTAAAGTACAGTTGTATAGTTTGTTTAACTTCTTTACTTTTACCCAATACTTCAAATATAACCTCAAAAGTATGCCATTTCAGTGCAGTAACACTACCATCCTAAGTTTAATTTACAGTGTAATTGAACAGTACTGTTCATAGTGTTAGTGTTGACCATTCCATTGCTAAGAAACAATCTGATTATCTGGCATTCTCAAACCATCACCCCTCCCCACTTTTTCCTAACCCTCCCTCAATATAAAAGTCCAAAATTGCATCTTGGATGATGGGTCCGATTTGCTGCAGTTATTTTGATGAAAGCTGATACTTGTTACAAACTCAGAATCTGTTTGTCTCAAAACCGACTTATATTCTACACTTTAATGAACATACCTGTCATTAGAGCTGTCTATTTCCGTTGAATATTAGATTAAGAACAAATATAGTTGCATATTTGTGTCAGTAAACTTGTAGAATGGCATATTTCTGTCTCAGTCAGATGCGGAAGATCGCGGATTTCCCATGTTTTATTTATAAATTCACACTGGTTCTCATTTCGCATACGATGCATCTGAACGGGCGGGAACTGAATAGAAAAACGCGGGAAACTATTCTTAAAGTGAACTAACCGACTTAAATAAACAAAATAAAATTGCTGGCACCGTTATGATTTCATGAAAGTATGATCTGATCAGCCTGCGCAAATTTTGCATGATCGATATTTATAATGACTGTACATTATGTATATGTCATGTTTACTGAAAAAAATCGATATGGAATCATTGTCGATTGGCGGCACTTCCATCTATTGCATTCGTGCAACTCAATGACATAAACAATGACCGATGCATAAAGCCGCGACGCAATAAAAGTTATTTGCTCTCGGTAAAAGTTACCTGCTATTACATTTAGAACAGGTACCTTTACTGATGCGCTAGCCAATTTAACACCTCGCTGCGTCTGATCAGCGAATACCCTTCGGAATGACACGTCCTATATTGCACCCTGTTAGGTAATTAGGTCACGGACAGTTAATCCTTTTGACAGCCGCCGGCTAAGTAGTTACCGCAAAATGGACGGTTCAGAAAAAATTATGACAGGAAAATTCAGCATCCGGGAGATTCTGAATACTTTCCGGGAGCGCGGGAGATGGGCTCAATTTCCGGGAGACTCCCGGATGATCCGGGAGACATCACATGTATGCCATAGTTGTTTACCGTGGACGTTAAGCATCAAATCAATCAATAAAACTCAGGAACCACAATAACTAGGATTTTGAAATTTGGTACAAACGTTGGGTATGACTAGTTGTACTGTGTAAGAAATAAGAGGCCTTCTCCTGGTCATCATTCCCTTTGTTTGTCAATTTTTTCTTTCTCTCCAATTAAATTTTTGTCACAGATTTCTCAGGAACCACAATAGCTAGGATTTTGAAATTTGGTACAAATGCTATAGTCTGGGTGCCAAGACGAGAACCCGAAAAAATAGTCCGCACAAATGTTTGATGCAGATTCTTATTATTTAGGATGTCCTTAACCAGAAATAAAATGATGCCACCTTGGCATCCTTGGGGAAATTAAAATATTCAAGATGGCGTCCAAGATGGCCGCCGAGGGATAAAATTCATAATATCTTCTTAAATATAAGGGCTAGAAACATACTTTTGGTGGCTACGTATAGGTTTTTGAGGTCGAGGAATCGATTAAGCATGTTAAAAATTATTTCAGACAAATCAGTTACAAAATGGCGGATAAGATGGCCGCCAAAACATAAAAATCTCTATATCTTCTTTAGTATACGAGCTAGAAACATAATTTTGGTGTCTATATATGGGTTATTGGGGCCAAGGAATTGGTTTAAAATGTTGAAATTAACTTAAAAGCAAACCGGTTACACAAAATGGTGGACAAGATCGCGGACAAAGCAACGGTCACGGCACTAATTGTCGGAGAAATGCACTTTCCGATAGCAGAATTCTGGTTTGTGTATTAGAGACCCGGATTTTGCATGTATAAGATTGTTAAATATAAAAATGAAGTTATAAAAGTCCCATTCTAACAGTGTTTTAACAAGAGGGCCAAGATGGTTTACGAGAACCTCAGTAGTGCAGGCAAGGGCAGATAAACAGTTGACAAAGCTTTAGTCATTACAGAAAGCCGTTGTTACGAGTAACAATCTAAAGCTTACAAGAAATTTGTTATATTCTATTATCTATTTTACTTTCTTCAATTAAAATTCAGGTTAAGAAACTCTGATATATATTTGGTGATTGCTTGCGTCGTTTAAAATTACAGCTCATGGTCGGCAATCAGTGAGTAGTGTGAATGTCGGAGGTTCGTGCCATGCCACAGTCAGATTTTTAGCATCTGGGTGGTATAGAATATTCACAAAATCTTTGTTGGTTGTTTGCGTCGTTAAATTATAGCTCATGGTCGGCATGAGTGGCGTGAGTGTCGCAGGTTCGTGCCAAGCCACAGCCAGAGTTTTAGCATCTGGCCGGTATGGAAAATTTACATATCAGAAAAAATCATACTTACTTCAAAGCAGTAACAAATTTTGTAAACAGCTTTTGATTTGTTTTGTATTTTCCCAGTTCTTTCAAGTATAAAGGAGACAGAACAACCCATGATTATGGACAGTTGTCTACAAATTGTATATGCATATTTAAAACGTTTTAGCTTCAAAAGTGCATAGGTAATTGTCATGCCAGTTTGTGCAAGTATTCTTACCTGACTAAATCTTCCGAGCAATGCTACAGGAAAGTTAATAGCATAAACTGACTTCATAGACCGAGCAATGCTACACGAAAGTTAATAGCATAAACTGACTTCATAGACCGAGCAATGCTACGGGAAAGTTAACAGCATAAACTGGCTTCATAGACCAGTCAGCTTAGATCACCATAACATTCAAACAGATTTTTCTCCAAAGCTGCTAGGCCGATCAAAATCACTTTTTGAGTTACTAGAGTAGTTGGCTGAAGTACAGAAAACAGGGGGTTTGAATCCTATCTCTGACAACAACTGAAAACGGCTATCCGTCGACTTAGCAAAAATATGTACTCGTACCGGACTAGAATCAAGGATGGCCAAAAGACGACACAAGGGTATATTTAGCCCGACCGTTCATAATAACGCTATGCCAAAGGCACAATGAGAATCTAACAACCCATTGCTCCAACGGAACAAAGGCTACTGGGATAAATTGATATATAGCTATACTTCCATTTGTTTGAGAGAACGAAAATTGGTATGAATGCTTGCGGCCCAAGATGTCACCGTTTCATCTAAAAAGTCCTCTTCTCCTGAACCACTGAAGTACACATAAGTTGGTATTTTTATGTAATATTTCACATTCCTCAAACGTTTTAAATATGTAAACGTTGGGTCACGTATGCTCCCAAACTTGGGGCACGTACTGTATAGAAACTGAATAAATGACTTTGCATTTAGAAAAGAAAATGTAGATCTACAAGTAGAGCTAGAACCATCTCTAAAAGGGATTTTCCAAAACTGCATACTGTTTCCTGGCAGATTAAAATTGTGTCACCAAAAGTTGTTTATTCCTGCTTCTAGCCCATACGCTAACTAACCATATGCTATAAGCGTAACACTGAGATAATGTCAGCATAAAATCAAAGATCTGAAAGTGATTTTTATTAAGCTCCTGACAAAAGATCAAAGTAAAGATATTGTTTTCTGTTGCGACTGGAATTGTTTCCTTCTGGGTTACATACACCTGCTTAAAGGCTAATATACAGAAAAAGAAGTAAATCTATAAAGTCAAGGGGAAAAAAGGGCTTTTCTTACAAAACTTAAATTCCAGCTAAGCAATCAAAGTAAAAGAACCCTTTGTGCCAAGATCAAAATTTTGCCCCACTGCTTGGCCATTCGGTGTTCTACTGGTGTTTTTCGTTTGCTCCAGGATTTCATTGGTGTTGTTTTGGAGGGATCTCCATTTGATGCAATACGTTGTTTCTGTCGAGTCCTCATATTTGATTCATCACAGGTTTTATCCGTTATTGATTTGCTGTCTGTGATGATTCATTGATGAGTTGGGTACCCTTCATGCAGATAAAATGCTAACTAAATGTTTTGAACCACTGCAGAAGCAGAAGGCATGGGTTTGGACCAAGTAAAACTAGTTAACTTCCCTTTTGGTTCCTCAGTGTCACGTGTTCTTGTGTCCACTTGTCTGTGGTCTTTAGGGATGGGTATCGCCACTGAAAACCGTATCGCGATATATCAAGATACACTGGTCCGTATCGGGATATGTATCACGATATATCCTGACTTCTTTTTAAGTATGTACTTCCATGTTACATGCTTTTACTGTGTTGTTTGCTTCTGTCTTTTATTTAATGATTGTAATAAAAATGAACATCCCATTCCTTACCTGTTTATTTTAACACCAAAACAAATTACAACCAGCTCATGTACTTTATTAAAATGCAACTGTTACTGGTCTGCATCTCATTTTATTTAACTAATTGACTTACATACTGACGTGACCCTGGTGACCATGCATCTGGTGCATGACTTCTTTATTTGTTATTCTGCCCTGACCCAGTTTTGCCCCAAGGCGAGAATGAAAAAAGCATGCAGATTTTCAACACCAGTTGTCATCAAAGATCAAGGAAATTGACACCTGTCTGAAGTCTAGGTGAATTATTTTATCGGTCATGAAAAGGAAATACACTAAATAATCGGACAGTTATTGCTGAGCAAATGTTGTAGACCCAGATCAGACAGCGCATTGGAGCAGTGTGATCAGGATCTGCAGTCTAGTATGTCAAAAAAATAATGAAACTTCATGTAAGTGAAAATGTGATATACACACACAAAAAAATGTTCTAAAAGATGTTCGAATATTTACCTAAGTTGTGAATGGGAATATGTGTCAAAATGATCATACCGTTGGAGTGATAGGATCAATTGGATACTGACAAAAGGATTAAACTGGACACTATTATCTACAATCACGGTAATTTTTGTTTACATCTTCTTTGTGGGTGATAATAATTACGGAAGCGAGCCTCTGGCAAAAGTAAACAATCAAAACCTGTTTTTAAAGACTACTGGCTTTAATTGACTTTACTACCTAGATCCGTTTTATAAAAAAAAGAATATTTGGGGCAAAATACTAACAAAATGAAAAGGAAACTGTTAAGTAAAAGCATATAAAAAGGTTTCACGAGAATGTCCGGAAACACCCGGAATTTACCGAGCGTACCGGTATGACCAAAACGTATCGTGATTCGTATCGTTGGAATTTTGAATCGCGATTTACCGGTATACCGGTAATATCGCGCACCCCTAGTGGTCTTCTAGCGATATGGTTACCTTATAGCTGCCCAGTTTGCTTTCTGTTTTGTCCTATTTGAAACACTGATAAAAATAGGTAAAATTAATGTTACTGTTATTTTCAATTGGGGTAACTGAATGTCTGAGAGGGCTGTTCATTCGATTTACTATGCTTGTCTTTCGCGACTATATGTCATTTTTGTATTTTGGTTTTGAAGGCGGGATGTGGGGTCTGATTGTATTAGTTCTTGATCTCTGTCTATCATTTTACTTTACCAAAAGGTACATGCATGGAATTATGAACATAAAAAAAGCCATTAAAAACGACATTCTTAAAATAATAATGAATTATCGAGCTGTCGATGTCTTTCGGTTACGACTGAAATTTTCTAAACGGGGCTGTCTGCCCATACCTGGACTGGGCTCTTATGGATCATCATGGTATCCTTGGTAATAACACAATCAGATGCAAAATGAGGTCTTTATTTTTTTTAAACATTCATAGATCTAATAATTTCAAAATTCCGGGTTAAAAAACTTTCTAAAGCCTGAATTCTGCTATCAAAAAGTGCATTTCTTAAGATATTCAGCTCCGTAATCGATGCTTCGTCCGCCGTCTTGTCCGCCATTTTGTGTAAGTTAGTGCTTTAAAGTAAATTCTAACATGCTTTTTGGATTCCTTGACCCCGAAAACCATTTACGTAGACACCAAAATCATGTTTCTAGCCCGTATACTAAAGAAGATATGGAGATTTTATGCTTTGGCGGCCATCTTGTCCGCCATTTTGTAACTGATTTGTCTGAAATAATTTTTGACATTCTTAATCGATTCCTCGACCTCAAAAACCTATAAGTAGTCACCAAAAGTATGTTTCTAGCCCACATACTTAAGAAGATATTGAGGATTTTATCCCTTGGCAGCCATCTTGGACGCCATCTTGAATATCTTAATTTCCCCAATGATGCCAAAGTGGCATCATTCAGTTTCAGTGTTCGGACATGCTGGTGAACACATTTGTGCAAAAACATTTTGTGCGGACTATTTTTTTGGGTTGCACCTAAAATCTCCATTTGGCAACCAGACTACTAGGTATGACTAGTTGTACTTCGTAAGAGACAATCAGCCTTCTTCTGCTTATCATTTACTTTGTTTGTCCATTTTTTCTTTCTCTCCAATTAAATTTCTGTCACAGATTTCTCAGGAACCACAATAGCTAGGATTTTGAAATTTGGTACAAAAGTTGGGTATGACTAGTTGTACCCTGTAAGAGACAATCAGCCTTCTCCTGCTTATCATTCCCTTTGTTTGTCCATTTTTTCTTTCTCTCCAATTAAATTTCTGTCACAGATTTCTTAGGAACCACAATAGGTAGGATTTTGAAATTTGGTACAAACGTTGGGTATGACTAGTTGTACTGTGTAAGAGACAATCAGCCTTCTCCTGCTTATCATTCCCTTTGTTTGTCCATTTTTTCTTTCTCTCCAATTAAATTTCTGTCACAGATTTCTCAGGAACCACAATAGCTAGGATTTTGAAATTTGGTACAAACGTTGGGTATGACCAGTCGTACCGTGTAAGAGACAATCAGCCTTCTCCTGCTTATCATTCCCTTTGTTTGTCCATTTTTTCTTTCTCTCCAATTAAATTTCTGTCACAGATTACTCAGGAACCAAGACGGGCCGGGTAGCGCAATGGGTAGGGCACCTGACTCATAAGTCAGAGGTCCTGGGTTCGAAACCCCGTCTGGCCACATACTTTCGTTTCTCCTTCCGCTGATTCAAGAAGGGCAGTTGTCAGCTACTGGCGAAAGTATGTGCACTTAGTACTGGTTAACCGCTTAGGAGGTCTAAGCCTGCCCAGGAATAGTGTGGTTAGGTTAACTGACCGTCCCGACATGACCATAGTTGTATACCGTGGACGTTAAGCATCAAATCAATCAATAAAACTCAGGAACCACAATAACTAGGATTTTGAAATTTGGTACAAACGTTGGGTATGACTAGTTGTACTGTGTAAGAAATAAGAGGCCTTCTCCTGGTCATCATTCCCTTTGTTTGTCTATTTTTTCTTTCTCTCCAATTAAATTTTTGTCACAGATTTCTCAGGAACCACAATAGCTAGGATTTTGAAATTTGGTACAAATGCTAGGTATGACTAGTTGTACTTCGTAAGAGACAATCAGCCTTCTTCTGCTTATCATTTACTTTGTTTGTCCACTTTTTCTTTCTCTCCAATTAAATTTCTGTCACAGATTTCTCAGGAACCACAATAGCTAGGATTTTGAAATTTTGTACAAATGTTGGGTATTACTAGATGTACAGTGTGAGAGAGTATTGGCGATGGCCGCCAGCCACCGTTACTAAAAATAGAAAAATATGAAAATAACAATACCTCAAGAGTCCTTGAATAGAATTGGACTTAATGTGTATCAAAATGATCCTTGCATGAAGCTGTTTCATGATTTTTTTAAAATTGACCGTTCAAGATGGCAACCATCCACCGTTACTCAAAGTAGCGAAAACATGAAAACGATAATATCTCATAAACTACTGAATGGATTTCGACCAAATATGTTTCAAAATGACTTTTATCAAGTTCTTAAAGTGAAGGTGCAAAGCAGGTGCGACATAGCTTTCCGCGGAAGTCTTGTATTGTTTGGTGGCTCAATTAATTAATAAACCTTTCTGAAGCCATACCTACTTTAAACAGGTAATCATCTCTTTATTTACTTGAAGGTAAATCACAGACTTGTTACGGGTTATTAAACACGTTGGACTTTGTTTGTAGGTCTATGTCACATGCTAAGCTAAGTTGTTGCTGCATTATATTCTATTGGTTGTCTTTTGAGTGACATTCTGGGTGTGGCTCGGAAAGGTCCGTTAGCAAATTCATGATTTATTAGAAGATACAGGTATAAATCATACCACAGCATTTTGATAGCATGTGGTTGAATTTGCTGTATCTGGCTTCTCAACAGCAGCAGATATGAAAGGGTTAAAATTACTGTACTTAGTTTTGATTGTTTGTGGCTTGAAGAGACTATGGGTTGGGGAGGCAGGGGTGGCAATAATAAACGTGAATCAGTTATTTAGGAAGGGCTGAGGAATTGACATTAGTCAAACTTATACATATAATTATTTACAGGCCTCATGGTACCTATTGTCTCTGCTGTACAGTGTGTGTCAGGATTTGAATCAAGTTGGTGGACATGCTGTGGGCAGGTAGGTACCTGTGAATGTATTTCCTGATTTTGTAGGGTTGCCATACTCAGGGAAGAACAGCTGGAAATTGAATTATTTTCCAGGTCAGGGAAAAGTCAGGGAATTTGTGATTGGACAGAGAAATCCAGAGAGAACTTTCAAAAGTCAAGGAAAAGTCAGGGAATTTGATTATTAATGGCAACAATAGTGTTCAGAATTTATACTTATTCCTGTCATGGAAAAAGAATATAGTTTTAGGAAGCTTTAAGATAATCCATGCACAGAAGTAGTAAACTGCCGTGTCTTTAGATTTACTTTTAAGGCCAAACATACAGAAATGACTTGGCCCAGTTATGTGTGTTGCGAAGGACTCTATGTCACATCATACTTTGTAGTCAATGTTATTTTGAATATGGCGGCTCCCACTGAACTCCATGAAGTAATATCAAATTGGAGAAAGCTGAGTTTTAATCTGTTTCATTCAAGCCCTCTTTTCTATTGCCCTGTTCTCTTTTATTCCTATATACATATATAGGAGTTCTCTGCTATGGAGTCTTTCATCAGCATAAATATATTCATGCAGAATTTACTTGCATGGAGGATTGAATCTCTGTTAGAGTTTCTCTGTATATACAGTCAAACCTGTGAACAAAGGCTAGCCATGGGAAAAAGCAAAATTGACCTTTGTTTACAGGTGGCCGTTGTTCAAAGATTCAATAATTTCACGATTTTGATTGACTGATAAATGTAAACTTCGTCGGAGATTTTTTTCGCGCGCTTTTGTTTGCAGGCAAGCGTTAATATTTCCAGCCTTTTTTGCACATGCGGGAAATCAATATTCAAAGTGCATATATACCATTAAAATACTCCAGAAAATAAATTTCCGAAATAGGTTTAAATTCTGTAATAATTTGTTTTCAAAATACACGTATAGGTAAAAAGACTTTCGCTTTCATGGTTGATGCACACGACTTTTTGGCGAAACGTTCTATTGACTGATTTAATCAGTTACAGATGATTAATTATCGGCTGACTGAGCATACTGTATAAGACATGATTAGCCGAATAAAACTGACCTTAATTACCTTACAGAAATTAACACTAAAAGAATCAAACACATTATGTGCTATCAAATTGCGTAGAATACACTTTGTTACATAAATTATACTGCACTCGAAAATCAATAACCAGTCTAGTGCTAAAAATAGATTAGGCAATACACAACCACGTGTGTCTGAAAGTGAAACTGTGTTTTGACACAAGGACTGACCGTTATTGGGAGAAATTAGCGCGTCTCGGGATGGAATTTGGATGACCGTTGACCGTAGTTGGCAGTGGACCGCTATTCCCAGGTAATTTAACCAGGAAATTTGACGGGAGGAATCCTAACCGACTGTTGTTTACAGGAGACCGTTATTAGGAGGTGACCGTAAGCACAGGTTTGACTGTATGTATTTTGTTTGTGATTTGAACATAAAATGTTACATGCTACATGTAGAAACATACCAGATATTTTGCCTTTTGTATAGTAAAAGATATTCTGATATAATTTCAGGTCAGTTCTTCAGCATTTAGTATATCTAGTATCAGATGGACTGTTGAAGGTGTATGAGAGTATTGTGAAGGGGAAGGGAGGTCACTCTGGTCACTGTCCTCTCAACCAGCAGAGGGCACTGCAACTTCTGTTTGATGTCAAGTTTGTGATGCTGATTATTCCAAGAAAAGATGATTCCAGGGTATGTATTAGTTTGATAAGTGTTAATTTACTGCTAATTATGCTTAAGTTTTAATGGGTACACTTTCATGGGAGGCAACTCTGCCATTAATTTTTGCATTCCTTCCAAAATGGGGTTCACTGAAGGTAAGAATTTGCTCCCCAGTTTTAGAAGGGCTTTGTCTCCCTGGAAAGCTAACAGGAAATCACAAAAGTTGTTTCTCTTTGTAAAAAATGGCAGAAAAACATAGGAACATACCATACATTCCAAAAGAAAACACCTAAATTTTGCATATGCAATACTTGCACAATATTTGCCCTTGTATTACCCTAGCAGGCTTAAGCACCTGGATCATGACATACCCCTCACAATTTAAAACCCATTCACTCCCCTAATGTCATAAACTGGAAAAATGTGTGATAATTTTGATATTGCACTTTTCATATCATACCAATATTAGCTCTTGGGCTGATATGGGTGTCTCCAGTTGATGTGGGGTATGATATGAAAGAGGTAAAAATTCCATATACATGAAGTAATCCCTATCTTTTGATATTTGTAGGAGAGCAAGCAGTACATTCAGAAGGTGCAAGGCATTATATCAAAGTTGGAAGAGCGAGTAGATCCATTTGATCTGGATGTGTTTTCACCATACATGCAGTCTAATCTGTCAAAGCTGGCTCAACGGTCTTCTGTAAGTAGCAGTTTAATGGCTGAATATGAATATACCGTAGGTACATTGCAACTGTATTTATTTAAGAAATAGATCAGCTCTAGCAGTGAATTGTTGAGTAATAATTCACTGTTTGGAGGTCAGTTATAAAGAAGATCATATCACGATGGAGGAGCGCAAATGATATGTCTGCTTACAACTGACTGACAAAGCTGAACTATTTTTGATTCTAACGCTCAGAAATGCTGAAAAAGTATTCTTTTCATTGAAATTCTCCCGACCTTCCTGCCAGCATGTTCATGCTCCCGCCAATATTCTTCATTGTATCTAAGATACAATTTTTTTGCAATTCTAGAAAGAAAAAGAGATGTTGCACCATCTAGCATCTCATAATGTCACAAAATGTATCAGTCATTGCCAGTGATGTCAGCAATAAGACTCACATGCCCTGAAACAGTCAACTGTTGCAGAATAAAACACGGAAACTTTCCATTGCTTCTATGATTGCACTGTGTTAGAATTGGAAAATAAGAATTATTTTCACACAGAACTAAAATTCTGTTTGAGTCCATGAGAAATTACCCCATAATGCTCGAATGATAATACAATGAATTGAATTAACGAGGATCTTCATCTGAATTATGTTTATGGAGATAGTTAAGCAGTTTTACTATCTTTTTCCAAATGTAGGCACTTCAGGCAAGAGTGGGCACAGTTTCATGGGAAATAACTCTATTGTCCCCATATTTCCTCCTGCCTCGCTTGCCTGTAAGAGAAAATCCCATTTTGGAAGGGTTTTATTGCCCGGGGAAGTAAACAGTTTTCCTTTGAAAGAATGGTGGGAAAACGGAATGTAACCCTTAAACCTTAACATTTTTACTGTATATGCAAATTCAGGTGTTACTTGGAGCTCTTACAAGTATTGACAAGTCAGGACTGTATGGCCTCAGCTCTCGACCGATGGTCGGCTCACAGCAAGAACAGCATAATGTGATATTACTCTCAAACTGTCCTTCAAGATTCTCTACTCTACCCCTCAGTACACAGATGTCAAGATACACAACACCACAACCCATACCAAGTCAGACACTGTATAATGTAAGTATATTTTGACCAGGGTTCAAGGTTATAAAACTTGAGTATGATATTGGGACACCTAAAAACTGCTAATTTTCCATTTGGGACAAATGGAAAATTAATGGTTTTAGGTGTACTAATACTTACATGTAAGCACATTAAGGGTAAGTAAAGATATTTTTGCATATCTTGGCTTCCCTGACTAATACTATAATACCCTAAATTTTGGTACCTAACCAATAATTTGAAGGTCATTTTACTATGCATTAGTGTATCAAAATTTTGGCAGATATCTGTGTCAATGAAACTGCTCTATTTTAGAAGATGGAGACTAGTGAATTATTTAATTGGTTGCCTACAGGAGCAAAGTCTCATAGCTCCAGATAAGAGGAGTATTGAGGATAATTCAAAGATAATTTTTCTTATTTCTCAACGAAAACATACGTTGTGACCCCTCATTAGAACCGTCTCGCCGAGACCCATCATTAGAATCATCGGCGAGACCGTTCTAATGATGGGTCACAATGTATGTTTTTGTGGAAAATTATCCCTAAATTATCCCTGTTACCCCTTCTTATCTGGAGCACTGAAGTCTGTTTGTCAGTATAAATGTATTTCTTTCTTTTGCAATTACAGAGAACAGAGAACAGTGGGCCCTCATTAACAGAGACAGCCGGTTCCATTCTACCACAGCCATCACAACAGAAACTAGGAACCAGCTCTTCATTCTATGATAAACTTGGAACCGGCCTAGGCAGTATGAGTGAACTGTCTAGTTGGTTCTCACATATTGGCTCAAAGTCATAAACTTCAGCCAGTAAAACTGGTGTTACAGTCAAGTTAAGGTGTATGGATACTCCTCAAAGGGAAGTCACTCTGAAATTGCAATTTCGCCTCCCTTTTCGTAGGGGGCCACTCTGAAAGGGAAGAATTTGCTCTCTCCAGAGAACAAATTCTTTCGTTTAAGAGTAGCCTCATTCTGAGAAAGGATTCACCTGAGAAGCAAATACATTTCTGTCAAAGTTTTCTTCCATCATGAAAATGGCTACCAAATGATAGCAGTGAAGCCATAACCTTAATATCATTTCCTTGGATGAAATCCAGGATTTCACAAACTGGGGCTTAAGTGTGTCAAGTGGGATTGAAATGTATGATTGTGTAGCAGTCTATCTATTATTGAATTAAATCTCTCTAATTTTTCCTGTTTAGGTCAGAATCAGAATATTGCATCCTGTGCAGTTATTTCAAATTTATTTATTCATTTAATGTTGTTTTAATGTATGCAATACATATTTGGTTGATCATGAGAAAATCTGTCAAGGTGAATGGGTACACTTCTCAGGGGAAGCAACTCTTACCATTTTTGCTTCCCTTCTCAAAAGGGATCAGCACTTGAAGAAAAGAATTTGCTTTTTTAGAAGCAAATTCTTTTCTTTAAAGGAGCAAATTCTTTCCTTTAAGAGCAGACCACAATTTGGAAGGGCTACACTTGTATTTCTGCAATTTTGCTACTTAAGTTTTCTGCCCTGGACAAAGAAGCCCTACCAAACTGTGGTCTATGTTTAATCCTTAACTGTCCTACATCTAGAAGGGAGGCAAAAGAAAATGTTGAGTTGCTTCCCCTGAATGTTTACCCATTCCTCTAAACGGATTTCCCTTTAACATAATTGCTATGAGAACCTGCAAATTGACATAAACCATGTGAGCTGCAATACCACAAGACCAACGAAGTGGCATGTGTGCTCAGCCAACACTCAGATCTGCCTGGGCAGCTGCTTAGTCTGATCAGAGTTTGGGCTGTGCACTTAAAGTGTGGCCAAGGGTTTCAGCTACTCTATGCAGACAGAGAAGACTCTGATTAGACTCAGCAGATGCCCAGGCTGATTTAAGTCTTTGCTGGGCGCACATGCCACTTTGTTGGTTTTATAGTGTCGCGACTCATATATTGTTGTAGTCATGGGCTATGAAATATTTAGAGAATAAATAAAGTGGGATAATTATTTCTGTTAGTGTTGGCTTTCTATCAAACTTTAATATACAGGTGCCAAATAAGAAGTGTCACTATCTGGGCCTGCAAGAAGAGTGCAAATGCATGTTACGAGTCAAATCAGCTTCTGTGTGCCAAGACAGGTCAGATACTTCACTGTTCCTTAGTAGATTTCTGTGGACCCAAACATGCTTAGAGGGAGAAAAAGGTTTCCCTTAGCCTTGTGGCCATAGGGGCAGTGAGGGCTACAGGCCCACTGTATCTTGAGCACAGCATGTAAAAGGCAAAGCCCATCCCTATTCTGCTGCCTTATCATTTCGCTGCCTTATCGCGATATGAAAAAGGTACCCATTTACTGCTGGGTTGACAGAGTTGACCCAGGCCAGGATTCGAACTCTGGACCTTCTGCACCATAACCAAGCATCTAACCACTTAACTAGGAGGGATGGGTCTCTAACACGCTTAGAACATAATGGCAAACAGTGTAGATTCAGATGAGATAGCTTGCTATGAGCAGTCTCAACTTGATCTTGACTGTTTGCTAAGATATCTCCTCTGGTCTCTTCTGTAAAGGTGAAAGCATTCACTTTAAGGGGAAACAACTCTTATGAAAGTTGTCTCCCTTTGAAAACTACTCGCCTTAAAATGTCTGTAAAATTGGGTCATCTGTAACATGAACAAAACAATTTCGAAGGTCCTTTTTATTCAGCTTTCTACAATAACAATTACCATAATTACTTCCAATTTTGGAACACCTTTTTCAATTTCTATAATTATCTTAAAATTACAAGTAGAACAAACAGATTTTACTGTCATGGAATGTGTCGAAAAAATGCTTGCTTAATGTGAACGGGTGTAACTCAATTTTATCCACTATTTGTTTCAAAGGGGAACAACTTTTGTGATTTTGTCTTTGCCTCCCTGCAGAATAAAGCCTTTCCAAAAGGGGGTCTACTTTTAAAGAATTTGCTCCTAAAGGAGCAAATTCTTTTCCTTTAAGAGTTGACCTCAATTCAAAAAGGCAGAAATGGTAGAGTTGCTCCCCTTAAAACTGCACCTGTTCACCTTAGTGTCAAAATTGCTGGTAGGATGGCAAAAAAGCACACCCTGCTCAGTCTGATCTGGGTTAACTCTGCTTAGGTAAGTTCTTTTAACATTCAGGGTTCTTATGGTAACTACCAGTGTCAAAATGAGGTAAATCTTGGTTCTATAAACCATAGACAGCTGTCACTGGACAGTATAGCTTGCCATAACTGGTGCTCGCCCATGGAGCAGCTGAAGTTTTAAAGTCTGTGACCTGCCATGGGCGTTGCTGTGCACAAAACTTACAGCAAGCATGCACTGCTAGCCTACTGTGCAACAAACCATGAAATAATCTTGAGAACATGAATTTCCAAGACCTTGACCTTGACATTTAGGTAACTGACAGGGATGGGGATGGAACTATTATAACTGGACCATTTTCTAACTTTTGATCAAAGTAGCAGCTAGAAATCATCACATTGTAAAACAGTTTGTTAGAAAACTTTTAGTTTCTAAGTCTGGTCAACCGACTGGCTAGGGTTTGTATTCTGACCAGTATTCAACATCATTTCAAGTATAAACTAAATCTATCAGCAATCCTGAAACAATATTTGATTAGAAAATTTTCACCAAACCCCCAACTTTCTATCTCCATGACCTTGACCACAAGGTCACCAAGCATGATGGGGAGATACTCTGTAAAATTTGGACCAATATCCAGGTATCAGCTGAATCCATCAATGGGCTGAGGAGAGAACTTTTACCAAAATATCCAATTCAGATGCCAAGGTGACTATAACCCATTCCATTTGGGATACCCCTTTAGGGTTATCTGGGCAAACAGTTTGGATCCAGATCAGGCCCCACAAATGTGGGGCCTGATCTGAGATCCAAACTGTTTGCTGCTTAGACATCATTTCTACAAGAGTTAGTTAGACCAATATTGTCAAAATATTCTTGATTTTTGATGCAGACGACAATTTCAGCAGACAACAAAAAATACCCAGAATACAATGGGTTAATAGCTCTTCCTGTACTTTACACAAGCAAGCTAGAAACAAGTATGCATACATTTTGCACAGCAAAATAAATCAACATTCAATTTTAATAGGTATATAATTTCCAAATCACAGATTGGCAAACAGGAATGATTATTAGAAACAAGAGATCATATATCTGGAATTTCTTTATGTTAATTCAGAAGTTTGTTAATTGCAGATATACTGTTTGTCATGTCAGCTGCTATAGATACTTTTCTGATGCTGTACTGGGAGCTCCATTGAGGGATAATTTTAAAAACAAATAGAGAAAACCATGTAATGTCTTTTGATATCAAGTTGTTACCTGCAGCAAATCAAATATTCATAGCTCAGTTTGTAAATATGTAGTCTTCATAAGTCACAATGAAAGTTCTACAGAGCTTAGTTTGTTGTCCAACAACAAAAAACACTATAAATAAAGATTCTAAAAAATAAAAAAAATAATAAGTAGAACATTTCTTGAAATGATGAAAGTGGAGTATACCTGTTTCAAAATACTACGTATTTCTTGTTCTAATTGTGCTACGAGAAAAACCTATATAACATGAAATAAAACTAAACATTATGAAAAATTACAATGATTGCACTTTCTAATCACAGTTTGAGCTTATTTCATCTCAATAAGAATAACACATAAAATGATACAATACAAATATAAAATATTTACTGTGTATAATAAATTACATTCAAAAGATCACGTATATGGACGGAATGTAAATACAACCTCATCTGGGTTGCAGAAAAATTATTAGCTTGTAAGTATACATGTATACATTTATTACAACAAAAACAGAAAAAAATCTGTATTATCATCAGGAAAAAACGCAAATATTTATTGTCAAGAGTAAATGAAGTAAAGTCCCACTAAAAAACAAATCTACGCCGCTACACGAGAAAACCAATGTGGTTGTGCGCCCAGCGCAGACTCAGATCAGCCTGGGCATCCGCCCAGTCTGATCAGAGTCTTCGCTGTCTGCATAGAGATAGCTTAGACCCTAAGCTATCCTTTAAGTGCTTAGCAAAGAGTCTGATCAGACTGCGCTGGGTGCATAACCACTTTGTTGCTTTTCATGTGTCGCGGCTCATATATTCTTTATATCTATGGTCAGTGTTTTTTACAGCCTTCCCACACAAAAATACCCATTAGCTTTACGCTAGTTAAAATGAATGGGTGAACCTCCATGTATTACTATTTTCACCAAAACTTATGTGCTTCTCAACTAATTCTTGGTGGACACGGACCTTCCAAAAATTGGCCCAGCTCTTAATGGAAAGAATTTGCTCCTCTTGGAGTAAATTCCTTCATAGCTGACCCCCTTTAAAATGAGAACAAGATAAAATTTATTCCCTCGAAAGTGTACCAATTCACTTTTAAATTGTTATAAAGGCTGTAAATCCAATATTTTATGTGCTGTGCCGTAAAAAATTAAACAACAAGCACAAACTTACCCCAGCCTGTAAAATGCGGTCTGATTCTTCATCTAAACAATGACTGGTCCTAAAGGTGTATAAGTACACTTTCAGGGGAAGCAACTCTGCAAATTTTCTTTTTTTGCCTCCCTTCACAATGGGGGTCAACTCTCAAATGAAAGAATTTGCTCCCACAGGAGCAAATTCTTTCCTTTAAGAGTAGATCCCATTTTAAAAGGGCTATGTTCAGAGAAGCAAACAGGAAAAAACAAAAGTTGTTTCCCTTGTAAAAAATGGCAGAAAAACATGGGGGTATACCCTTACACCTGAAAATTTGTGCGCACAAGCTAATCTAGGCTTGCCTTATAACAGGTTACCTTGTGATGCAGTTCACAAGGGATCAAAGCACCCAAAAAGGTCAACTGACAACAATAAACTATGTACATGAGCAAAAGAATCACAATATTCATAAATATCACAGTTTTATTGAATTAGCAGAGCCAGCTGACCAAGCAGTTCTTTTCTCCATTTGCATTTGAGACCATCAGATCACAAGCAATGGATGTAAAGTAATTGCCTCAGATGACAGTATTGTAAGTCCATCTTCCATCCTGTGGAACTTGAAAATGTTTTAGAGGTAGTTCAAGTCTGTTAGTAGTTATTGAGTAAAATAATCATTCATAAAATCACTCTTATGGATGGACCTTTCAAAACAAATGGATATTAGTTGCCAACAGCTGTAAATATTAAACGAACGTAAAAATGCAGCCAGTTTTTGCCAAAAAATGTACAAATGCACCTCTTTTTTTTTTTTGGCATATCAATTTTTTTTAAGTGAATACCCTTTTGGAAGGGCTTTTTCATCCAGGGCCATAAACAAGATGTCACAAAAGTTGAAATGCAAGAAAACCATGGAGGTGTATGCATTCACCTTAATGAGATGCAAAGTCAAATACAGGTTTGATGCCCTATGAAATATTATGCGTGCGTAAGAGACAAACAGTAAGTCATTCTTACTTTGAACTACACCCACATATTGTCAGCATAAAAGCCGTAGTATACAACAAAATTTCTTAATACAGATCATGTGCCATTTGTGTAATACCGTAACGTGTGTATATATTGGGACACCCAAAAATAATGAATTTTCCATTTGAGACAAATGGAAAATTTATTATTTTAGGTGTCCCAATACTTATGCAAATTAGGGTATTTACTGACATAAATGCACAATGTAGTGACTTGCATCTGGTTCATTTTCATTTTTATTTTATATTTTGTTCGTAACTTCTAGATCACATTATACTACACAATCTGCTCTTTGGTTTTGCAGGTTTTGGAGTTTGTATTTGTCTAGACTGCGGTAATGTAATCGACTGCTGTTGTGGTAATGTAATCGACTGCTGTTGTGGTAATGTAATCGACTGCTGACTCTGCGGTAAGGTAATCGACTGCTGACGCTGGACATTTCTCCTAACCTCAGCATCTGTTGGAGAGGCTCTCAAACCTTCTAGCCTGTCATAACTTTCTTTTCTCATCCCACTATTTAGTTTTACATTTTCTTTGCTTTCTTCATTTTGGACAGTTTTTACTGCAGATGGTTCTTTTGGCCTTGCACCAGACTGTGCCTCTGTTCTGTCATTAGACAGTGAGTCTCTTCTGTAGTCCATAGACTGTGATTCCATTTTGTTTTCCATGGACTGTGACTGTTTTTCTAAGCTGTTTACAGACTGATACTGAGATTCCATTTTATTATCAGATCTATTTACAGCATACTGGTCCTGAGCATTTGTTATGGTTTCTTTGAGTAAAGGGAGTGCCTCTGTAGTTTCTTTCACTCCAATTGTTTTCTTCATCTCATCTATCTTTTCTTCAACTATATTTTCCCATGACTTCTTACGCTTAGACTTCTTAGTTGGAGTTGGTAAAGTTGGTATAGATTTTGGGGTGATTGAACCTGAAGAAAAGTATCGGAATTTAAATGTGACCGAGTCATTACTACCTAATATAGGTCTAATGTAGGAGCTTCAAATCTTTGCATTAGCATACTAACTTGTTAGTCAGTCATTCTTTATATGGATCATTTTCTCATGCATTAACATTCCCTGGGTCCAAAGGAAGTTATTTGAACATAAGGCTTTAGCCATGTGTTCAAACTTCTTCCGAGGGACCCGGCAAATGATAATGAAACAAACATGCATGATGCCTATTCTTGCATTTAGAGTATGATTTCATTAAAAACTGAGTGAAAATGCATAGAAAATCATAAAAATCTCAATTTTTAGTCACAGAATTTCTATACTGCGAAGGTATTTTGGTACTAGAAAATTTCAAAAAGACAATCATTTTGACTGGAAAGCATAAAAATTCTAAAATTTGGGACACTGAAAATAATTACTGTATATGTCTAAGTGGAAAAGTTTGGTTTTACAGTGTAATAATGCATCCAAAAAATGTGGATGGAATGGCAATCAGTGTAGACCCTGATATGAAGCTGAATATGCTCAAACTTCTCTGTCCATTACAATTTTTATTGTAAACAGTCATCAGAGCTCTAGATAAGAGGGAGTATTTGATGATAATTAAGGATAATTTTTCTTATTTCTCACCAATACCATATGTTGTGACCCCTCATCTGAACCGTCTCGTCGAGACGGTTCAGATGAGGGGTCACAACAAATGGTTTTATGCAGAATTAACTAAAATTATCCCTAATTATCATCAAATACTCCCTCTTATCTAGAGCTCTGAGTCATGCCTGTTTTGTAAAGTAGAACTTTAATGGCTTGTTAAGCCTGCCTGATTAGAACTTGTTCCTGGGCCCCTAGAGGTCAATTTATATAGAAACTAACCCTGGATGGCTAGAAATGCCTTTGCCTGGAATTGACTTTCAAGGCTCAAACCTGTTCAAGCCACTGAAGTTCTACTGTATTTTGTTTTGTCATAGCAACTTACTGTCCTTTTTCTTCAAAGATTTTCTTGTTGATTTAAACTTGTCTGTGTATGTCTTATGGTCCAGAGCCCGTAGTCCTTCAACCAGGAAACTGCTTGTTCCTGAGTCAGTATCCAGCTGTTTATCAGACGCAACAGCCTCGGTGCCCAGAATTGTCACTCTCATGGAATTGCGATGCCTGTCACACAGCCATATTGTTTTCCCATTGGGCAGACGACACCTAGAATACATTAAATGCAATTAAATGACAGTTACTGCTTGCATTTAAACATTTTAAAGCAGTTATGATCATTTATTTAAGCCTTAAATGGCAAAAAGCAGACAACAAAATTTACATCTGTAGAATTAAAAGAAAAAATTTCGTCCTAGTTATATCATATTCAGAATTCAATGAGTAGAAGGAAAACAGTGTCAAATGAGATGGCTCATTATTAACCCCAGCTGATAGTAGGACCAGGTGGAAAGGGCTTGTTGTACATTGAGCCACAACAATCTTGCAAGGCTATGTGATAGAATAGACTAGAATAGATAGACAAAGTGACCAAAGTTTACTTATTTATAGTGCATCACTTTGGTGTTCAAAAACAATGTCACAGAAAAATTCAAGCTGGAAGAAACTGTTGCCATGGCAACTGTACCTCATAAGATTCCCCATTTTTCTGAAGAGATCAGCATCTACCACCATCTTTCTGAAGTCATGATATACACTCTGATAGTCAGACATTGTTGCTTGTGGACTCTGTAAGGTAATATCACATATTAGTTACTATGGTAACCATGACACAGATATCTAGTGATTCTACAGCATGCCACATTAGGGTGTAGGGGTATACCTCAATGGTTTCCCCAAAAAATAACTTTTGTAAATTCCTGTTTGCTTCTCTAGGTTATGAAACCTTCTAAAAACGGTCAACTCAACTCATTTAAGTCGGTTTATGAATACGGCCCCTTACCTCTTCCAGCCATTTCAGGTAATCCTGTCCTAGTTCCTCCTCTAAGTACTGGAACTTCATGGATTTGTTGTACTTCATAATGGCTGTCACACGAGCCAGGAATGGAGAGAACATCTCTAGGTAGGCATGGCCAAAGTCATCAGGTAGAGGTAACGGGTCTGTAACACTGTGCCAACCCTGAAATTAAAATCTTAATAAGTTCCTTCAAGAGCAGAGAATACATACAGAAGTAGGAACATGGGCCAGACTACGTAGTTTCGGCTAATAAAGCCTCGTCAGTGACCCTGAAAGACAATTATATTTTATTGTATGACTACACTGTAACACACAATTCATTGGAAGACCTGGCATCATGTGAGGGTCAATATTTTGCAATACTGATTGGTAAGTCAGTCAACATTTATCCTGATGTCATTTGTATTTCATAATGTATCTTCATATAAAGTATTAACATTAATGGCATAATGCCATGAGATAAAACAATGGAAACTGCAATTTCAGAGGGACATAAAATAAGATTATGAGAGAATAAAACATTTATCGACCTTTATTTTATTGAATATGCAGTTTTATTGACCAGCAAACTTTACATATTAACCAACACCATGATCTATGATGTTGTAATGTCAACTTTTTTGTTTTTGGTGCTTAAGGGTTTAACAATCAGGGCCCACTTGTTCAAAGGATCGTTAGCTTAACAAAGTCGTTAGTCAAGAATTTTTTTACGTCTTCTAGTACACACAAAATCTAGTGTGCCAATTTTTTTTGCTGCAAAAAGTGAGAGAAGCTTTTGCACTGCAAAGTGCAAAAGCTCCTCATTTTTTGCCCCCCAAAAATTCAGTGTTTTTGCATATAAATCGTTTGAAAATTTAGCTTTTCATTAACTAACGTCATAAGTTTTGAACAACTGGGCCCAGAATGTCTACCTCATCATGTTCACATAGGATATGAACAGTGAATCTCTGCATCTTGAAGGCAGACTTCACGTCAGACAGCCTCTTGCTCAGTGTATGGCCGTCATGTGACAGCATTCTTGATAATGGACGTTTCTTTTCTGTTTCCTCCTTGTCTTGTTTTTCTGAAAAGAAAGAAATAAGACAGCTTGAAATATTCACAAACCTCATTACGTTGTTAACCCATTAATGATGAATGAATTCTGCTACCCTTATGAAATGGACGTGTCCATTCATCATTTTAGGGGTTTCTGGTAAATTTTTACTTTTCATTCTTTTACAGAAATCCTTGAATTTTAAGCAAACCCTGAAGACCTGATCAGATGCCGCATCTGAGTTGGGTCTGCACTGTTTGTTTGTGTCCCATTAATGACACACTAGGCTTTAATGGGTTAATCTAGTTCATCATTTCATGGCAGCCATTAGCCAAGCACATGTATGAATGCCTGACAATATCAACAGCACCAAAGGCAAAGCTATTTGTCTTATTTCACAAGATTGTAAATTTTACTGCCTCTTTTTATCATGATTTTATAACTAAATGCTTCTTCAAAATTTGATAAGAAAATATTACACATACAAAATTGTCTTGACAGGTTTTGAAAAAATATGATTTTTGTCATTTAAAAGGAATTAAAAAGGAATAAGCTTCTGACTCAACTTCATTCTAGACATTTCAATCATACAGCCCTATGGAACAAAGTAAGGTTTGACATGATTCTCTCACAAGATGACTCATATCCTCGTGTGTCAAGCACATCTATAGTAAGTGTTCTAACAGTGGGCCTACAGAAGCAATGGACAGTTTCTGTGTTTTGTCGAATTGCCGACGTCAATGGCAATTACTGAAGTATTTTGTGACATTTTGAGATGTCAGATGGTGTTACATCTCTTTTTCTGTCAAAAATCGCCATATAAAGGTACATTAATTTGCTTTAGACACAGTCAAGAATATTGGTGGAAGCATGAACTCGCTGGCAGGAAGGTTGGGGGAGTTTGAATGAAAACAATACTTTTTCAGCGTTTTTGAGCATTAGAATCAAAATAGTTCAGCTCTAGCATTGAATTGTTGAGAAATGATTCACTGTTTGTCGGTTAGTTGTAAGTAGATATATTACTCGCTCGTAATATGATCTACTTTACACCTGACCTCAAAACAGTGAATTATTACTCAACAATTCACTGCTAGAGCTGATCTTTTTCTTAAACAAAAATCTTATTTGTTGACACAATGAATTCATGACTTACCTGTCTTACTGGTCCTTGACTTGGCAAAGTCTGCCACAAAAAGTCTTGGATATATGTCCACGTCTTGATGTTCAGCATAGAAACTAAGTTGGCGTAGCAATTTCCTCTGGGCCAGCTCAAATAACTCCTGTAGAAATATACATAGCATGTTAACCTATATTTACTGAAAAAAAGATTTCACATCACATGTAAAATAATCATCCATATTTATTATCAAATAAAAGCATCGCAAACGACTGCGTGATACCCCGCCAATGCAAACCTTTTTCACACACCGATTTTTCCAGATTTATTGTTTCTCTGTATAATCCCTGGGCAGGGGCAGCATAACCCCATTGAACACAGATAAAGTCTTTGTCATGACAGGACATTTCATTACTCTGATAACTTAGAATAAGCTTCGGATAAATCACTTACCACTCTAATCAATTTTAGTGATTTTAAACATGGGGCAGGGGAAGATAACCCCTAAAGGGTCAAATTTTATTCACCCCAAGAAGCTTTTATTACTTCTATCAGATGCAAATTTCTGAAAATCTGTTTCACTTGAATTTATATAGATTTTTTCATCATTTTATGCATGTATATAGCCCGGGGGCAGGGGGGGGGGGATAACTCCAATGAGGTAAATTTGAGCATCACTGGAGGCTTTCATCACTGTGATCATTTGCTGTAAGTTTCAGAAAAATTGCTTCTAACTCTGATTTTATATGGAATTTTTCATGATTTTATACATGTATATAGCCCCAGGGCAGGGGCAGATAACCCCAGATGATAAAATTTCTGTGCTCATACAAAGCTTTTGTTACTTCAATCATGTTTGTGAAGTTTCATCATGATAGTCCAAGTAGTAAAAGAAGTAGAGGCCAGAAACCTTTTATTGTACATTGACAAGTGACATAACTCTGTCAGAAATTAACAAAATTTGCCCATTAACAATCCCAAGCGAGACATTCTTGATACAAATGCATATGCAAAATTTGAAGGAAATCCGTTGGTAAGTACTTAAGTTATCCAACGGAAACGAAGTGCAGACGGACGGACAGACGTACGTACTACGGACGGACAGACACACGGACAGCCAACGTGAAAACATAATACCCCGCCACTAACGTGTGGCGGGGTATAAAAAGATTGACAAGTGGCCAAAACTGGATATGCTCAGATCCAAGGGCCATCAACAATAGATTTCAAAAAGCATATGTAGTAACCCATGTCAGTATTCAACACATTCTTTCTGAAAATTATTTATATATATCAAAATGAGTTAGTGAGCTACATACTATTTTTTGAATTTATTTAGATGAGAAGCTTTGGCTCTTTCCTGTGGTCAGAAATAATCCAAAGGTAAAGGTTTTCCATAGCCTAATAGCCGTAGGGGCAGTGGGGGTTAGAGACCCACTGTATCTTGGGCACAGCTGATGAAAGGCGGAGCCCATCCCTCTCCTTTCGCCGCCTTATCCTTCCCTGATTCGAAAAAGGTACCCATTTTTACTGCTGGGTTGACAGAGAGAGTTTTCCAGTCATCGTATGGCCACAGTGAGCCGCGAACTCACGACCTTACGGTGACTTTCTGCACAATAGCCGAGCCACTCTAACCACTCGACTACCGCACCTCTCTGAGGGACCCCTAAAAAGAAAGCCTTTTAGATTAATGAGTACACAATCAGGAAAGCATCTCTGTAAATTTTATTTCAGCCTCCTTTCTCAAAAGAGATCAACTCTTTAAGGTAAGAATTTGCTCCCCAAGGAGCAAATTCATTCTTTCAATAGTAGACCCTGGTTTAAAAGGGCTAAATCATTCAGGGAAGCAAACAGGAAGTCACAAAAGTTGTTTCCCTCTGTACAAATGGCAGAAAAACATGAAGTGTACCCAAACATGAAGTGCTACTCAAGGCTTGTGTAATTAATGAAGCTCAGTGGTTCAGATTTAAAAGGGTAAAAGGGAGAATTTTGAGATAATTATCCTAAATTTACCATAAAACATACTTTTAGAACCCTCTCGGCGAGACAATTCTAATGAGGGGTCACAATGTATGTTTTCCTTGAGAAATAAGAAAAATTATCTCTGACTTATCCTTGTTACCCATTCTTATCTGGAGCTCTGGGTCACTCGGATCAGCTTACAGACCATTCTGCACTTTATACTGTCTGATCAGTGCCTTAACTGTTGGCATCAGTTATCTAGGAACTTGCACTGTGTGGCAACAGTTTAATTTGTAAATTAACGCCCCCTGATTCAAATCTTCATGTCCTAATTCATTGAAAGTAGTGAGAGCTGCTAAACCCCGTCACCAGTTTTAAACAAGATTCCACTGCGTACAGCGCCTTTCACTATCATCCCACCATTATCTCAATATGACTGAAATACTGTTAAAAGTGACATAAAACGCAATTTCATCCATCTAGCCAAGGTAAATGTGGTACCTGGAATGAAAGATTTTTATGTTCTTCATTCTGTTTATTCTTGATCTCTTTCTCTGATGGCCCAGACTGTCTTTCTAAAGCTTCTCGCACATGAGTCAGCAAAGAATCATGGGCTGTCTCACTCTTCTCCTGGAAACTCACCAGAGGGTAGCCAAGGGACAGCACTCCAACCTAAGTGCACTTACTGTTTTACTATTACATGTATATAGAAGATCACAAGTGGTCATTTCATATGAAATTTATGAAAAAAGACTTTGATAAGTTTCATACATTTCATATGAAATGATCAGGAGTGTAAGATTCTCCTTATCATATGACCCTTAAAAATGGGATTTTGGCGCTTACATGTAACTTCACTGTCACGGACATTGTCAATGACATTACATGCAAGCACCAAAATGTTATTACATATGTGATATTCTATTTCTATGAATAACAGCGACATCATATGATAATCTGTTTTATGTAAACATCTTTATTTTATAAACACCTACTTGACTCTTCTACCTCACATCTGTCTGCTGATCTAGAACTATACTGTTTGCAAAAAAAGACAAAAAAAACACACACACTATATTGTTATGTTCATACCCAATATCAAATTCTCTGATTTCATCTTCAGATTCTGTCAAATGAATCACTGAAAACCATTGAAAAGAAAAAATGAATTTTTAACCATTTTTCCTGCATATTTTTTTTCTATTTTTATCTTATTTTTTATCATTTTTGTCAAAGTCAGGTAGAAAAATAAAGTTTCAACATAATTTTCTTTTACAGTTTAGCAGGTTTTCTTGTGATATCATGTCATAATTTTTGTATGTATAATTATGATATCTCTATATGAAGAAGTCAGCAGGAATTCATGTGATAAGATGTCCTAGTTTTCATACAAATATTACATGTACAGATACTAGAAAATTGTGTCTGTAAGACACTAATGATGCCCCCGTGCAGTGCCTGTCACTGGACATGTGTACATCCCTAAAGCACGTTTATGCTATTTACATTGAATCCACTGAAAACAATACACAAACTTTATACCCAAAGTGCAAATTGCAGCCAAAAATGACTAAGTTTAAAGGGTTATAATTCCTTCAGAATTTTTTTTTCTGATCAAAGACCAACATGCACATCTTCATTATGTTCACAACAAGTCTGCAATGTCTGAAAACTAGCCAAAGGAACTTGTGGGAGGATTACACAAGGTACTTACCTTAGAATGCAAACATATGCCTAAAATGACTAAGTTCAAAAGGCCATTATTCTGTCAAAATTAATTCTAGCTCCAAGAAAACCCCACAGACTAAGTTCAAAAGGCCATAATTCTGTCAAAATTAATTCTAGCTCCAAGAAAAACCCACATGCACATCTCCAATATGTCCAAAACAATGTATGCAAAGTTTGAAAAAGATCGACTGAAAGCTGAGGGAGAAGTTGATTACACAAACTCCATACCCTACAATGTAAAAATTTGCCTAAAATGACTAAGTTCAAAAGGCCATAATTCTAGCAAAATTAATTCTAGCTCCAACAAAAACCCACATGCACATCTTCAAAATGTCCACAGCATGTATCAAAGGTTTGAAAATGATCCATTGAAAACTGTGGGAGGAGTTGATTACACAAATTACGTACCCTACAAAGCAAAAATTTGCTTAAAATGACTAAGTTCAAAAGGCTAAAATTCTGTCAAAATTAATTCTATCTCCAACAAAAACCCACATGCACATCTTCAATATGTCTACAACATGGACGCAAAGTTTAAACTAGAAAATTGTGTCTGTCTCTGTAAGACACTAATGATGCCCCCTTGCAGCGCCTGTCACAGGGCATGTGTACATCTTCCCTCAAGCACCTTTTAAGCACAAATACTATTTACTAAGAATCCACTGAAAACATTACACAAACTTCGTACCCTTTAGAGCAAAGTTGCAGCCCAAAATTAATAAGTTTAAAAGGCCATAGTTCCTTCAAAATTATTTTTTCATTTTTTTTTTCATCAAAAACCCACCTGCACATCTTTATTATGTCCACAACAAGTCTACAATGTCTGTAAAACAGCCACTGAAAATTGTGGGAGGAATACACAAAGTACTTACCCTACAATGCAAACATATATCTAAAATGACTAAGTTCAAAAAGCCGTCATTCTGTATAAATTATTTCTATCTCCAACAAAAACCCACATGCACATTTTCAATATGTCCACAGCATGTATGCAAGGTTTGAAACAATCCACTGAAAACTCGGATGAGTTGATTATACAAACTCCATACCCTACAATGCCAAAAATTGCCTAAAATGACAGAGTTCAAAAGGCCTTAAACCTATCAAAATTAATTCTAGCTCCAACAAAAACCCACATGAACATCTTCAAAATGTCCACAGCATGTATGCAAGGTTTGAAAATGATCCATTGAAAACGGGGAGAGGAGTTGATTACACAAACTCAATACCCTACAATGCAAAAAATTTGCCTAAAAAGACTACGTTCAAAAGGCCATAATTCTGTCAAAATTCATTCTAGCTCCAACAAAAACCCACATGCACGTCTTCAATATGTCCACAACATGTATGCAAGGTTTAAAATTGATCCATTGAAAACTGTGGGATGAGTTGATTACACAAACTCCATACCCTACAATGCAAAAATTTGCCTAAAATGACTAAGTTCAAAAGGCTGCTATTCTGTCAAAATTAACTCTAGGTCCATCAAAAATCCACATACACATCTTCAATATGTCCACAATATGTATGCCAAGTTTGAAAAAGATCCATTGAAAACTGTGGGAGTAGTTGATTACACAAACTCCATACCCTACAATGCAAAAATATGCCTAAAATGAATAAGTTCAAAAGGCCGTAATTCTGTCAAAATTAGTTCTAGGTCAATAAAAAATCCACATGCATATCTTCAATATGTCCACAACATGTATGCAAAATTTGAAAAAGATCCATCAAAAACTGTGGGAGTAGATGATTACACAAACTCTATACCATAATATGTGACGAACGGATGGATGGACAGACAGACGGAGGGTCGGACAGACAGACAGGAGCCTATCTTAATACCCCCTGACTATCGTCACGGGGGCATAATAAAAGTTTTGTATTTAATACTAAATAAATCATCCATACCTCAGAGGCCCTCCATCTGTTTCCTTTACCCACTACAGCCATAATGATGGGTAATTTGAGGGTACTGGCAGCATAGCGGAACTCTATTCTACAGGTTGCTGAGTCGGCATACTCATCTGATACACAAATTACCACAACTTTGGCACTGAGCAAACCTTCAGCAATGTCGTCAAACAACCCATTCTGCAAGAAAACGTCAACAGTTACTGTAGCTTTACATGACAGACAATACAACAAACCCTGCAAACCCCATATGAGACGCAACACGACAAAACCAACAATGTGGTTGTGCGCCCAGGGCAGACTCAGATCAGCCTGGGCATCCGCCCAGTCTGATCAGAGTCTTCGCTGTCCGCAAGATGGTAGCTTAGACCCTGAGCTATCGTTTGGGCACTTTACGAAGAGTCTGATCAAACTGGACAGCTGTCCAGGCTGATCTGAGTCTGCACAGTGTGCACGACCACATTGTTGGTTTTGTCATGTCGTGGCTCATATAAAGTTGTCTCGTTATCTCAAATCCGTTATCTTAAAGTACCTGCTGATATTACAAAAGTATAGTTTGGACAAATTTTCTGTTTTCCTTTACATTTCAACTCCTATTATCTAAAACTACTGGTATCTCAATGTAAATTTTCTGGGACTAGAAAATTTGCTTTGAGATATCGGTAGTTTAAGATGACCTTCGACTTTGAGATATCGAAAGTTGGCTGTAATCTGGGTGACTCTGGATTCCCTTAGTATTCTCAAATCTCTTATTTTTCAATATGCAGTTCTTTTTTGGTTCATTTGTTTTGAACGAAAAATAAGATAGAGTATGGCAGCTAATTTTCCAGTAGGAAATATAATTTCACATTTTAGGAGGAAAAGAAATAAGAAAAGAACACCATCTATTCCTAGGATAACAAGACCTGTCACAGGGACAGGATAGCTCGCCTGACAGCGCCTTGCCCATCACATAAAAAACTTTAACGTAAAACTTAAACATTTTGCTAAACGCCGCCGCCGACGCCAAGGGTAGTGCAATAGCTCTTCCTGAACTTCGTTCAGGGGAGCTAAAAACGACAAATAAAACTTTATTTCTAGATTCGGTGACTGTTACTGCAAAGTCCCAGGTACTTAGAACACAGATCCTGACCTTATGTAATAAGAAGCTTCCAACTCAACTTTAAGTCTTTTCTGCCACCCTAGGCTCAAATGTCATGAGTTCATATTATTGTATGAAACTAGTTGTGTATACTGACGATCACATTTGGGTTTTTTACAGCCAGTAAGCTGAAAATCAAGAGTCTGGACCCAGTTGCAGCCATTCTAGCTAGATTACTTTGCAAGAAAATTTTGACACAATCAATCTCAATTAATTTGATCAAATCTTAGGTAAATTCTCATCAGATCTCATAGACTGCCATCCCTGTATGACACTGTTATATGAAACTATGAATAAACTTGTCTATCAAACCAGTGGAAAAGAAGTGATCACTGGAATAATTTAGGGATACTTTTCCACATTTCTTCATAAAAATATGTTGTGACCCCTCATTAGAACTGTCTTAGTGCAGAAAAAATATGTTGTGACCCCTCATTACAACAGTCTCACTGAGACATTCTAATGAGGAGTCACAACATATTGTATCATTCAAATACAAAAAAAATCTCAGAATTATCCCCAAAAGCCAAACTTATGTGGAGCTCTGATCAGACAGTAAGCTCACAAGCTAACCTGGGTCTTTGCTGTTCCCACTGGTGATCAACACACATTTTCCACTGACATGGCCAATTTTTGGCCATTTTTCCCAATAATGATCAATGACTAAATCCACATACCTGACCTACTCTTTCCACGTCTATCCAACATCTAATGCCATTGTCCTCCAGATGCTGTTTGATTTCACGTGGATCTCCATACCCTATAGCTCCCGGAACACTCCTGCAATAAAGCAACAATACTGTACATGTCTATGAATTAAGATGAATGGGAATATTTCCAAAAAGTTAGAGTAACAAAAACTATATACCCCCAGTATACTTCGTATACCCGGGGGTATAATTACAGTATCCTTTATAAAAGCATTTATTTGGAGCTGCTGGCTGCTCAAGTTTCAAAAAACACAAGAATGATTTTTCCTAGCAGTGTTCTTTACTGAAACTTGCTGTGCTGGCATACTAACCTTGAAAATAATATCAAGGACACCAAAAATCTAATCCACTTACCTGACCTTCATAATTTTATAATCTATCAAGTTTAGTCACTATCATTTGATAGGTTCAAGAAAATGGGTGTAGTATTGTATTTTTTTAGTACAATTCAATATACTAAGCATCCCTCAAATGGGTTCACTGTCACCATGGGTGATCAAGGTCAAGCATATTTGGTAAAACTCTGCTCAAAAATATATGGCAGACATGTTTTTTTCAGTTAGTCAGAGGCCACCTTGGAAATATGATCAATGTCATCAACACTTAATGGCCCCTCCCAATTATATGATTTATCCAGTCTCCTCCAACTCTATCTGTGGGTGTAAGAGACAGACGCAGACAAGCATTTCAAGCCTCCCTGTGACCTTGAATATAAGGTCAAGGTAATCAAATTCTGACCAATTCTTTGGTTCAAGAAAAACTGAAAAACTGAAGCTGACTTGATAAAATGAGTATCTAATCAAAGGATTACAGGAGTAAGAAATGCAAAATTTTACCTTGTGCCAAGTTTAACAGCTTGTGCAGAGTTGACCCATGTGTAACTGAAGAAGCAGGGTGGGGTCGGGGCATCCCCTACTATTCTGTTTGTCTTCTCACCAACATTCTTCAATAGTTCCTCAAACTTTGTCTGGTAGTTAGGTTTCTTGGCATTAGTCATGTTCACAAACACCTGCATAAAATGACATGCAGTAAAACTCCACATTCCAATTTATCACTGAAGAAAGATCAAAGCCAGCACCAATTTGAAAAAAATCTTGAGCACTGTGTTGATTTTTTGTCCCAATTTTTAGCAAAACTATCATACTTCCAGAAGCAATACACTGGTCTCATATCAGAACCAGAGGGCCAATGGCCCTATATCGCTCACCTGAGCACTGAGGTTATGTTGGAAAAACTAAGTTGCCACAGCAACAAAACAACATGCACAGCAGCAATAAAACATACCATTTATGTAGAGGATAATATCACAAACATTTATGCAAAAAATAAGCTTTATCCTCCCTTAATGGCTTCTGAGAAGAAGATCTTTGGCAAAAAAAAAAAAAATGAAAAAATTGAAAATTTGGCCCTTCAATTGCAACGGCAACCAATCAAAATCAGGTCTTTGGGCAAAATTCTTATAGCTGATAGAGGACTACTCTAGGAACATTTCTGTAAAGCTTTTGTCAAAATATCTGCCGTAACACAGAAATAAATACCAAATGTCCACTTTCCCCATTGTATGTCTATGGAAACTTTAAGTTGCCATAGCAACCAGTTCACATGGGCAATGTTAATATGAAATATACTTTAGGTAGAGGCTAATGTTATCAATATGTATGCAAAGTATCAGCTTCATCCTCCTCATGGCTTCACTTTCCCCATTATAAGTCAATGGAAACTTTAAGCTGACATAGCAACCAAAGTTCTTATTGGGTTGGAAGAAAAAACAAAATTCATGTAGAGGCTTCTGTCATCAACATGTTTGCACAATATCAGCTTCATCCCCCATATGGCTTCTGAGAAGAAGATTTTTTCATTTTTTCTTTTTTTTCTTCGAAAATTTACCCTATATTTTGCCATGGCAACCAATAAAATTCAGCGATTTGGAGAAAATTCATATGAAATATAGAGGACTATTCAAGAAACATTTCTGCAGAAAGAAAATCTAAATAAAAGCCGTGAGACAGCAAAAATTGCCAATTTCCATTTTCCCCATTATAAGTCAATGGAAACTCTTCGTTGCCATAGCAACCAAACTGCTGGAGTAATTGCCATGAAAACTAGAGCATGTGAGCAGGGGCTCACGTATACCCCCGGCCAGCACCACCGCAAAATAAAAACACATTTAATACAAGCAAATGTTAACTAACAGACAGACAGATGGACAATCTATTACAAATCCAGTGAAAGGCTTATAAACAAACACCAAAAGGTTCCATTAAAATAAATGCAAATTATGTTATCAAAAAAATATACAAATTTAACACAAAATTTCAACGTAAGTTTACATAAACTTCTATGTCTGCAACCTTGACCTAAAGTCAGCAGCAGCATCCCAATGATGTCAACTAATCAGTTTAAAGCTAGATGTAAACCTAATAACATAGCAATCTGAGATTTTTTTCCATAAATTTTCCCATTTATTGCATTGGAGTGAGAGATGGGAAACAGAAAAAAAAGAAAAAGAAGGCCAAAAGAAATCTTAGCATCTTGATTTTCTTCCCAGCAATATATATGGCCATTCTCATGATGTATACAAAATTTGAAGACTGTGGCTCTCATGAGAACAGAGAAATCTGTGACAAAAAGTTAATTGGAGAGAAAGAAAAAATGGACAAACAAAGGGAATGAAAAGCAGGAGGAGGCTGATTCTCTCTTACACAGTACAACTTGTCATACACAACGTTTGAACCAAATTTCAAAATCCTAGCTAAAGTGGTTCCTAAGAAATCTTTGACAGAAATTTTATTGGACAGAAAGAAAAATAGCCATCAGAGGAGATGGCAAATCCCCCGACCGCAGGCCCCCTGCGACTTGGTAAACAAAATGCATATAAATAGTATACTGTCATTCTTTTATGCTCCCTATTGACATTATCTGCTTAACAGATGCATGATTATCTAACACTCAGACCAAAAAAGTATGCCAGATTGCTTAACAGAGGTAAAATCTCAAATAGCAACCATGTAGACAATGTATTGCATATGATACATTCAACATTTCAAAATGTGTGAATAACTTCTAAAGTACAAGCCCTACAAATCTAATATTGAGCTCTCTAGTAAGTGAATTTGGACAAAGAATCCAAATCTGTAAAAAAAAAATTTTTTTTTTTTTTGGGGGGGGGGGGGGGTTGAGACTCGGAAAAGTATGAAAGCAAGAGTTGTCATTCTTGTACGAGACAAACTGTCATGATCTGATCTCCTCCATATCTGTGAAGTATCATAAAAATATTTCAAAGGGTATTCAAGTTATGGAGCGGTCATTCTTGTTCGCGACACGTCAGCATGACCTGTTCTACATAACTATGAAGTATCATGAAAATATTCTAAAGGGTATTCAAGTTATGGAGCGGACACGAAATCACACCTAAAACCATCAAGGGGAAATAACTCAAAAAGTTAGAAAGCAAGAGTTGTCATTCTTGTTCGCGACACATCGTCATGACCTGCTCTACATATCTGTGAAGTATCATGAAAATATTCCAAAGGGTATTCAAGTTACAGAGCGGACACGAATCTGCCAAAAATTCACCAAAGGGGAGATAACTCAAAAATTACAAAAGCAAGAGTTACCATTATTGCACACGACACATCGCCATGACCTGTTCTACATAACTGTGAAGTATCATGAAAATATTCCAAACAGTATTCAAGATATGGAGCGGACAAGAAAATGTTTACAGACGGACGGACGGACAGACAGACGGACGGACGGACGCCAGGCTCATCGCTATATCCCCCGAACCTTTCGGTCGGGGGATAAAAAGTGGACAAACAAAGAGAATGATAAGCAGGAAAAGGCTGATTCTCTCTTACATGATACAACTAGTCATACCCAATGTTTGTACAAAATATCAAAATCCTAGCTGAAGCAGTTCCTGAGAAATCTGTGACAATAATTTAATTGAAGAGAAAGAAAAAATGGACAAACAAAGGGAATGATAAGAGGAAGAGGCTGATTCTCTCTTACACAGTACAACTAGTCCTACCCAACATTTGTACCAAATTTCAAAGTTCTAGCTGTAGTAGTTCCTGAGAAATCTGTGACAAAAATTTACTTGGAGAGAAAGAAAAAATGGACAAACAAATGGACTGATATGCAGGAAGAGGCTGATTCTCTCTTACATGGTACAACTAGTCATACCCAAACATTTGTACCAAATTTCAAAGTCCTAGCTTTAGTGGTTCCTGAGAAGTCTGTGACAAAAATTAATTGGAGAGAAAGAAAAAATGGACAAACAAAGGGACTGATAAGCAGGAGAAGGCTGATTCTCTCTTACACAGTACAACTAGTCATACCCAAGGTTTACACCAAATTTGAAAGTCCTGGCTGTAGAGGCTCCTGAGAAATCTGTGACAAAAATTTAATTGGAGAGAAAGAAGAAATGGACAAACAGAGGGACTGATAAGCAGGAGAAGGCTGATTCCCTCTTACACAGTACAACTAGTCATACCCAACGTTTATACCATATTTCAAAGTCCTAGATGTAGCGGTTCCTGAGAAATCTGGGACAAAAAATTAATTGGAGAGAAAGAAAAAATGGATAAACAAAGGGACTGATAAGCAGGAGAAGGCTGATTCTCTCTTATACCGTACAACTAGTCATTACCAACGTTTGTATCAAATTTCAAAGTCCTAGCTTTAGTGGTTCCTGAGAAATCTGTGACAGAATTTTGATTGGAGAGAACGAAAAAATTGACAAACAAAGGGACTGATAAGCAGGAGAAGGCTGATTCTCTCTTACACGGTACAACTAGTCATACCCAACGTTTGTACCACATTTCAAAGTCCTAGCTATAGCGGTTCCTGAGAAATCTGTGACAAAAAATTAATTGGAGAGAAAGAAAAAATGGATAAACAAAGGGACTGATAAGCAGCAGAAGGCTGATTCTCTCTTACACGGTACAACTAGTCCTACCCAACGTTCGTACCAAATTTCAAAGTCCTAGCTTTAGTGGTTCCTGAGAAATCTGTGACAGAAAAAATGTTAACACACACAAAAAATTAATTGGAGAGAAAGAAAAAATGGATAAACAAAGGGACTGATAAGCAGCAGAAGGCTGATTCTCTCTTACACGGTACAACTAGTCCTACCCAACGTTCGTACCAAATTTCAAAGTCCTAGCTTTAGTGGTTCCTGAGAAATCTGTGACAGAAAAAATGTTAACACACACACACACACACACACACAAACATATTAACGGAAAGACCAAAAACTATATACCCCCTATATACTTCGTATACCGGGGGTATAAATAGTAATTCTATAGAGGCTAGTACTAAGATTCTATCTGTAAAGTTTGAGCTTTATTGGCCACACAGTTTATGCAAAGATGATTATTTAATATTTTTCCTTTTTTAACTATTCGGTTGCAATGGCAACCAGAAAAATTGCCCAATTTGCATAAATTTAACAAGGCTGGTTAAAGACTACTCCAGGTACATTCCTATAAAAGTTTTGTCAAAATATCTGAATTGACATAGCAATAAATGCAAATTTTCTATTTTGCCATTATAAGTCAATGGAAACTTTAAGTTCCCATAGCAACCAAACTGCTAGAGCAATTGCCAAGAAAAACAGTACTTTTATAGAGGGCAGAGCCAAGATCCTTTTGTGAAGTTTGAGCTTTATTGGTTGCATAGTTTCTGAGGAGATGACTTTTGAATATTTTTTCTATTTTTAACCATTCGGTTGCCATGGCAACCAGCCAAATAGTGCAATTGACAAAAATTTCATGTGGTTGATGGAGGACTACTCAAGGAACATTCCTATAAAAGTTTTGTCAAAATATCTGCAGTGACATAGCAATAAATGCAAATTTTCTATTTTGCCATTATAAGTCAATGGCAACTTTAAGTTCCCATAGCAACCAAACTGCTGGAGCAATTGCCAAGAAAAACAGTCCTTTTATAGAGAGCAGTGCCAAAATCCTTTCTGTGAAGTTTGAGCTTTATTGGTTGCATAGTTTCTGAGGAGATGATTTTTGAATATTTTTTCTATTTTTAACCATTCGGTTGCCATGGCAACCAGCCAAATTGTGCAATTGACAAAAATTTCATGTGGTTGATGGAGGACTACTCAAGGAACATTTCTGTAAAAGTTTTGTCAAAATATCTGCAGTGACATAGCAATAAATGCAAATTTTCTATTTTGCCATTATAAGTCAATGGAAACTTTAAGTTCCCATAGCAACCAAACTGCTAGAGCAATTGCCAAGAAAAACAGTACTTTTATAGAGGGCAGTGCCAAAATCCTTTCTGTGAAGTTTGAGCTTTATTGGTTGCATAGTTTCTGAGGAGATGATTTTTGAATATTTTTTCTATTTTTAACCATTCGGTTGCCATGGCAACCAGCCAAATTGTGCAATTGACAAAAATTTCATGTGGTTGATGGAGGACTACTCAAGGAACATTTCTGTAAAAGTTTTGTCAAAATATCTGCAGTGACATAGCAATAAATGCAAATTTTCAATTTTTCCCATACAAGTCAATGGAAACTTTAAGTTGCCATAGCAACCAAAGTTCCAAAGCAATTTGGATAAAAAACAGTATTATTGGTTCCCCCTGCCTATAGATGCTATATATGAAATTTAGTTACAATGGGCCTTGTAGTTTTAGAGGAGATGTCGTTTGAAAATGTTGACGGACGAAGGACGACGTACGACGTACAACGGACGACGGACGACGGATGCCTGCCTATACTATAAGCTCACATGTGAGCCTTCGGCTCAGGTGAGCTAAAAATACTGTATGCCTGAAGGTATAACAATGCACCTTCATGATTTGGTCGTAATTTCTACATAAAAGACAACATTATTTCGCTTCCATGAAAGATGAATGTATTTTTGACATTATGATGAATTTTAAGAATAATATTTGCTATTATACGGGATTTTATTTTAAAGTGAACTGACTCTATACTGCAAAGGCCAAAGATTCTTTTTTCATGTTTCATCAAAAACTGAATTTACCTCATCTGACAGCAGGATTCCCAGTTTACTTTGTTTCCACTCAAACCCCTCACCCACAGCCACAACCACCATGGGCTTGCGTAGTGTCAACCTAGCATACTTGAATATATTGGTGCAATCCTCATCTTTGGCGTAATCCACTGATACAAAAGCTACAAAGACCTCAGAGTCAATCAGAGCCCGAGCCATTTCATCAACCGTGTATGTCTTGGTCTTTTCTTGGAACCAGCTGTAAGAAAATGGGGTATACCTCAATGTTTTTCTGCCTTTTTTACAAAAATACAACTTTTGGGACTTCCTATTTGCATACTGGCAAATTATCCGAGATATAGTTTCAGAAATTTGTTCCCCTGGGTTAGTCCAACAACACATTCTATGATACCAACATAAGACCGGAACTGTCTAGCTATAAATCAGGGCCTGGTTGTTCCAAACAAATGACATCATTAGCTAAGTTTTGTTAAAATTTCAAATGTTAGTATCTCAAATTCACATTTTTGCAACAAAAAATATCAGTTTATCTGATCATAAAGTTGTAAAACACTTAATGAGTTGACCTCTCAACGAGCTTGTCAGGCAAATGATGCAACAACTGGGCCCAGATATGCATGTGCTTTCATTCACAGCCGCTGCAGTTGTGGATCCAGAGGGGGTCTGGGGGTTCAAATGAACCCCCTTCTCAGCCCAAATTATCTTACTTTCATGGGGAATTTCAGGAAAAATTGGTCAAACTGCATAAATTGACCCCCCCCCCCCCACCAGCTAATTTGAACCCCCTATCCAAAGTTCCTGGATCCGCCCCTGCGCTGTACTCACAAAGTAACACCCAGATCCCTTTATACTCTAATCTGGGCCAGATGAGTCAGTCTAGCATGAGTTTAGATCAAACCTGCAACCAGTTGGCACATTTACAGTCCAAAACAGTGCTCAAGATAAGATGATGACAATTTAAAATTAAACATGTCAACCCACTGGGTTGGATGTAACAGGGATAAATTAGGGATACTTTTCCATATTTCTCCACAAAACACACTGTGACCCCTCAATAGAACCGTCTCATTGAGACGGTTCTAATGAGGGGTCTCAACATGTTTTCAGTGAAGAAAAATTATCTCAAAATTATCCTCAAAACCCCACTTTATCTGCAACTCAGCTGCAATTTTTATTACTGAGCTACCCCAGCTGACTCAGTTGAAATGCTAAGCAAAACTAACCATTTATATCCATGTTTCTCAAGGTCATCTCTGACTGTTGCTGGGTGAATAACAGAGCCCCGGGATAGTGGGGCATCCTTGCCACAGTATGACATGAAAATATCTGAAAAACAGATGAAATTGGATGGCTGATCAGTGATACTTTATGGAGAATGAGTACATGTCCATGTTTTTCTGCTATTTTTACCAAGGGAGGCAACCTTTGTGGCTTCATGTTCATTTCCCCAGAAAAAGAAGCTCTTTCTTAATGGCGTCTACACCTAAAGGAAAGAACTTACTTCTTGGAATAATGGCTTCATGTTCATTTCCCTAGACAAAGAAGCCCTTTCAAAACAGTGTATACACTTAAAGAAAAGAATCTACTCCTTGGGGAGCAATATTTTTTCCATTAAAAGTTGATCCCTGCTGCAAAGGAAGGCAGAAATGAAAATCACAGACTTGTTTCCTTGGAAAGTGTATATGTTCAATTTAATTACAAAGTGATAAATAAGAAAATAGTAAGAATAAAATTATGTATTTTCTCATAATACAACAAATAGTAGACTCATTATCTCAATGCCCATTGTACCTGGAAATTGATTTTGACATATCAGTAGTCTGAGTTATGAACAGTAATGCAGTACATTCTAGTTTAACTTATAGCCACAAAATATACTATATGAGCTGACAAAGAAAATATAACTTGCCATACCAGCAGATAGATCTTTTCTGAGGTCTCTAAGGTTACGCACAGACTGTACAAGGTGAAGGTCAAAGTCACTGTGATTATCAGGAGGCATACAAGCTGTAGAAATAAAGAACAACATAAACTTTATTACAATGATGGAATGAAAATCTACATACTTTGATATGACAATAAAACTCAATACAATATTCAGGAGAACCTGTTTGTACTGTATTTGGCTGTAAGACAAGAGTTCCCCTTCCTAAATTACTGCAAATGAGCCACGACACAAGAAAACCAACAAAGTGGCATGTGCATCCAGTGAAGACTCAGATCAGCCCGGGCATCAGCCTAGTCTGATGAGAGTCTTTGCTGCCTGCATAGAACTAGCTTAGACCCTAAGCTTACTTTTAAGCCCACAGTGAAGACTCTGATCAGACTGTGCAGATGCCCAGGCTGATCTTAGTCTTTCAGTCTTTGAGTAAGATGGCACCTTGATTAAGTTACTGGCACTTGTAAGATAACTAGGTTCATGGAGGCAGACTTGTACAATATAAACGGCAAATCAAGAGACACGAAATATGAAAACGACCTATCCAGGACTAAGTTATAGGCCGGACACAAAAATGTTTTCACTATAGCCTATACATAAAGTTTACATGCACAGTGTGACCTTGACCTTCAAGCTAGGGGTTTGTCATGATGATCATTTAGTTTTGAAATGATAGGTTTGTCATGATGATCATTTAGTTTTGAATCCCACCATGCAGGATAAAGTTATGGACAGGACATAAACATGTTTCACGGAAGCCTAAGCATAAAGTTTAAGTGCAGACTGTGACCTTGACCTTTGAGCTACCGATATGATTCTTGCATGTGACACATCAGCTTGTCATGATAATTATTTATGCCAGATAGTTTTGAAATCCCATCATGCAGGACAAAATTTCACTACAGCCTATGCACAAGCTTAAGTGCTGACTGTGACCTTGACCTTCAAGCTAGCAGCGTGGTTTTTGCACACAACACACCATCTTGTTATGACAATTATTTATGCAAAATAATTTTGTGATCCCACCATGGCGGACAAAGTTATGGGCCAGAAACAAGCATATTTCATTATAGCCTATGCACAAAGTTAAAGTGCTGACTGTGACCTTGACCTTGATAGTGATATAATTCTCGGAAGAAACACATTCTCTTGTCATGATGATCATTTGTGCCAAATTACTTTTAAATCCCACCATGCAGTCCAAAGTTATCGGTCCGCCCCGAACATATTTCATTATAGCCTATGTACAAAGTTTAAGTGGGGACTGTGACCTTGACCTTTAAGATAGCGACATGGTTCTTGCATGCAAAACACTGTCTTGTCATAATGATCATTTTTGCCGAATAATTGTTGAATCCCACCATGCAGTCCAAAGTTATGGATCGGACATGACTTCGGTAACACACAAACAAACACACATACGCACACACGGACAGGGTAAAATCTATATGCCATTCCGCTATTTCATGATGGGGGCATAAAAATATAAAACTTTATCACACTTTGGCACAAAAAGGACTCTGAACTGCATGCTCCTTATAAATAAAGCAAATACCATCCAATGTAAGCATTGGGGCAGTAGTTGCTAGAAGCCCACCATATCTTGGGCACAGCATATGAATGACAAAAGAGCCCACCCCTCTCCTTTTGCTGCCTTTAATTGCTGGGTTGACAGAGAATTTTTAGTTCCTGGATGGCATATTTGGGATTCGAACCAGCAATCTTCTGCACCTAAGCCAAGCACCCCTAACCACTTGACCAGGGTGCCTCTGTCCCTTAGGACATGTCTAATGGCATCAGTATGAGCTGCTCAAGTACTGACATCTACATTTTTCAAATAAAACATTGTCTCATCCTATATAACCACCCCAAATTTTCGACACTGTCACAATATGAAAATGAGCAGCAACACGAGAAAACCAACAAAATGGCATGTGCGCCTAGCAAAGACTAGATTATGGACATCCATCAAGTCTAATCAAGAGTCTTCACTGTCGGCATGGAGGTAGTTTAGACCCTTAGCTACTCTTTAAGTGCACAGCAAAGACTCTGATTGGACTGGGCGGCTGCCCAGGCTGCTCTGAGTCTTCACTGGGTGCACATGCCACTTTGTTGGTTTTGTTGTGTCGTGGCTCAAATAATGTTTTCAATATAAGGCATTTCACAGAATGTTTTCAATATATGACATTTCATAGTAAAGCAAGCACACATACTGGAATCAATCTGAAAAACACTTCCACCTACCAAGCAAATCCACACATGATATAGTATGAAAATATTTGACACACTGGAGGAATGGAGCCTTTAATCCCACTGCACGTCTGATTGTTGAGGCAGCAAACATATGGGGATCTCGTAGACCCTGAAAACAAAAATAAAAATAGTAAATAATTCCCAGAAAAGGTCTGTTTATCAATTGACAAGCAAAAACTAACAAGCCGCCTTATGCAATTTCACAAAGGGGTAATTAAATATAATGCAAACATGTGATTTAAAATATAATTCTTAAGCAACTGTCATATGCTACCGACAGCACAAGGTGAACGTTTTTGCAGGAATCAGTATGCTACCTCTCTTAGGTGTGCCGGTATATCTCCATATTTGTTTGGTTTTTTACCATTTTTACAAGATGGGAACAACTTTTGTGCTTCTTATTTGCTTCAGAAAAACAGGGCCTACATGCTCAAAGCATTGTTATCTAAGTCCTTAGTCAAGAATTTGTTAAGCTTCCAGTACTCATAAAGTCAAAGGTACTACAGTCAACTCTCGATATCTCAAAGTCAAATTTCAGCCCAAACTACTGATATCTCAAAGTAAATTTTCTGGTACCAGAAAATTTACTTTGAGAGATCAGTAATTTGAGATAACAAGAGCTGAAAAGTAAATAAAAAATAGGAAATATATTCTTTGATACAAGAAGATATTTTGAGATATCAATGTTTGAGATATCGGGTTGACTGTATTATTTTTCTAGCAAACAATGGCAGCAATTTTGCATACGTGTTTGAAATGCCTCATTTACTAACAAAATCATTAGTTCTGACCAACAGAGCCCAGAGTGTTACCTGTTTGAGACAGTCGGGACAAGGCGTGAGGTAGTCATAGGTTACTCCCCTGAAAGACTCGGAGATCAAACCCTCAAACACTTCATGTACTAGAAATATCACATTCTCTGGGCGAGGGCCTTGGACACTCACTATCAGCTCAGAACCTCTGAAATTAAAATCAGGCAAGAATGAGTGATTTAAGAGTAATCTCCCTTCACTACTGCTTTTCATGTAATAAGCTCTGGACTTCTGTAAGTAAGACATGATGAAGTTTGAAGTCAATTTGATAGAATTAACCCATTAATGCCTACTGTAAAGCACTTAATATCTGCGGTATCAAAATTTCGCAGTTTAATGAAAATGACATATTGGCGTATATTAATTTTAGCGGTCATGATATACTATGGTTCTAGATAATAAAGAAAATTTGATGTAAATTTGTGACAATTGATCTCAATTTCTATTTAACTATACATTGTGGCATCTATCAGAATCGCCTCAATGAGGCGATTCTAATGGAAAGGTATACAGAAATCTAAAAAAAAAAATAAAAAAAAATTATCAAATACTCTTTTTTATCTGAACCTCTGCTATGCTTTGCCTACGTATATGTTTTGTTATATTGGCGGACTTACATTTTAGCGCTCTTTGTCTTAACCACCAATATCGCCAAAATTCAGTAACCGCCAAAAATAAGTGTTTTACAGTATTGTTCAATAAATAGGTCATAGACAAACACTGCAGACCAAGATAAGACACTGCAAAATGTGGCATCTGATCAGGGCACTCGCCTGTCAGCACAGTCACAAAACAGTGCTAAACCAAAATACTTGACAAAAGTTTATGTTGCCGATGTTGCCAACTAGGGGAGGAGGGAAGTAGTACCCCTGTCTCCCTTCTGCTAGTTGTAGCAGAGACAAATTTTTTTTTTTTTTACATAAATGAAGACAGGTGTACCTGCTTTGCAGAATCAATGCAATATGGCCATTTTTCTTCAAGAAAGATCCTTTCTTCCAAATTAAAGCTGCATCAGATATCTGGTGGAGGCGTACCTAAAATATAACAATTAGGGGATAACTGTATTCAAAATTGTCATTTGGGGAGGTAAATTGTCGGTTTTATGGTCGGAAATTTCGTTTTACGGCGACGCGCCAGCGGAGCCATAAAACGGAATTTGCGACCATAAAACTGACGATTTACCTCCCCAAATGACAATTTTCAATATAGTTATCCCCATTCTAATGCACTTTTTCACATTTTCACCTTTCAAAGTGTACTACTTTGAACCACTGCAAGTGCTTTCAGCGGCATAAAACCAAACGTCAGCCTATGAGAAGCGACGTTTTATAATGACGTCGGATTTGCGACAGTATATCGCAGAATATACTGTCGCAAATTTTTTACGTTTTCCAATCAGACGTCGCGTTATATTTGTAAGTGCATTAGAATGGGTTTTTAAAACATAGAACTTAGATGATAGAAAGTATAACTGTAAGACAACTTTCTTATGCTGGACTTGAAGGAAAAGATGATTTTTTTTGATTTTTTTAATCAGGAATGGATGGATTACTTGCAATTTTACTTCCTTTTAAACAGTATTTCAGTCATATCAAGATGATGGGTCGTAGATAGTACAAGGCTGTGCTCAATGGAACCCCATTATGGGTTGTAAAGATTTCCACCTCTAGAGGGTCTCGAATCTGGGACCATTAGATCAGCATGCCAGGGCTTAACCTACTGAGTTACAGGTGCTTCTTCAAATCAGGGAAGTTTTTCACACAAGTTCTTTCAAGGAATTCAAACAATTTCTTTTATAAGAGCTGAAGTTCATTTTTATTCAAGTAAAGATGATAAAAAAAATGAATGTGACGATAAAACTAGTAAGTTTTGATAATCTTGCAGATTTCAGTTCAACACATGTGAGATTCCCACTCCAAAATTTCATTCTCACTGAAATCTCAGAGAACCTACCTGTCCTCTGTTAAACAATCCAGCAGGTAGATAGTCAAACTTATAGATCATCTTGTTTTCCTTGATGTCAGAATCTTTTTCTACCTCTGGCCAGGTAAACTGAAGATACATATACACAATAAAACTGACATTTGTAAATCAAGTATTTGTAGAGTTCTAACTAACTAACTAACTGCCATTATGCAAGTATTTGTACATGTAATTGTAAGTATGGAGAAGAGAAGACATAAAAATTGGAATCAACTCTCAGAAGTGTTTAATTTTCTTTTGAAAGAAATCAACAGCAAGTTCAGGTCATCAGTATATAATTTTACCATGGATATGCAGCATGGTTGTAGCAAACTATACCAAGTAATATAAAACAGCCACTGTAAGGGTAAGGTCATCGTGTAGTGGCATAATGGCATGATAAGATAATGGCATGTTTTTTTCTTGCAAACTGGATGAGGATATCCGTGTGTTTCCCCTGTACCTACAAATCTTATCTCCCCCATGTTATCTCACCCAGGACCAGATAAATATCACGTGCATTCAATGCATTGGCTGTATTGGAGGTCACGTATCTGCGTTGTCAAGTGATGTTGGCATTTTAGATGATGACATCATGAAAACAGCAAAACTGATGTCAGTTTATGCATGCCAGATGTTGACGTAAAGAACCAAATGGCATCGTTGAAAGCAGCACCTTCTTTCAAAATCAAACAGAAACTGCTCAAGCACTAAAATTACGCATTTTAACAAGTTGTAAAGTTAAAACAAAACATGGTGTGCAAGAAAAAGTATATATCATGGGTGTATGGTGTGGATATAAAATCCCTCACTCGGGATCACTGTTCGGCATCACTTGGCAAGCCTCATGATGCCAAACAGTGACCCTGGTGACAGATTTTTCTATCCACACCTCACACCCATGAAAGGTATTTATATTTTTGCACACTGGATGAGGATATCCCCGTTTCCCCTGTACCTACAAATCTAATCTCACCCATGTTATCTCACCCAGGACCGGATAAAAATCACGAGCATTCAATGCATTGGTTGTATTGGAGTTCACGTATCTGCGTTGTCAAGTGACGTTGGCTTTTTAGATGATAACGTCATTAAGACGGCAAAAATGATGTCAGTTTATGCATGCCAGATGTTGACGTAAAGACGTTCTATCCACACCAGACACTCATGAAACTTTTATATCCTCCTTTTCTCTTTCACTACAAAGTGAAAAGATTTTGAGTCAGTCTGAAATATTGACTGCTCAACCAATAACACCAAAGATTTATTCAAATATTTTGGTATCCAATTTTTTTAATTTAGTGAGTGAAACTGAAAATGCTGTTTACCTGTGGCTGTTCTTCGGGCAACAGGCAGGGAACTAGGTTGACTGGTTCATTTTCCAGTGGGAAAGTGAGGTCATATTCCTCAGTAAGTTTGAGCAACCAGTCATGTAATTCTTTTGGGTAGTCCTTCCAGACAGCTGAAATATCTTTGTGTTTCAGTCGACCTTCCTGAAATTATTTGTAAGAAGCAGAAGATATGTTATTTCAACCAACACTCCATAAAACATGGTGCCTCAACTGTCTGCGCATTGTCTCTAAAACAGACTTCAACCAAAAAACCCAACAAATGTTTGAGGACAAAAAAGCTATACCTACGTATTGCTTTCCCTAATCTTTCAAAAGAAAAGATTTTAGTATAACTTTTTAAAAAGAAAACAGCCTTAATATATTAAATTCATGTAACTTGAAGAACAATACAGTAACTGTAGATGGTTATAATGGCTGAAGGAGACTTTCTTGAATTTATTTCAATATTTTGACTAACTGGCAAATTAAGTATGACATCTCAAAATGCCTGAATGAAAGAAAAAGTAAACCTTACATGAATAGGAGAGTTCTTGACAGAGACCACACAGGCCATGACATCAACAATCCACTGTGGGTTGACAACAACTTTAGTCTTGAGAGACTCTGTTGTGAAATGTTGTAAACTTCCAAGATCGTGCAAAAACTGGACTGCTTGGTGGACCTACAAAAGTACCATATATTTTCGGTTATAAGTCCTTCTTTTTCTCTACGTAACAATCCCAAAAATCTAGATCCATCTTGAATGACATACCTCGATCTTTGAGATTGTTTCAGAAGTAGAGCGACGAAAGTACAAAAATCATAAGTCTCAACTCATATAATCCATACAAACATCAACAAATCCGAAATATTTAGATACACAGACATGGACCCTCAAAGAGGAAGTGTGATCAGACAGCTAAGTACATGAAGTTAAAATATACAGTAAGTATATGAAATTAAAATATACATATGCTTATTTCACTTACTTCAGAATAAAGGTTTGAGTGTGTGAAAATGAGGTGGTCGTTAGAATTCTAATCAGATTTTAAGACCGAGCAGGCCAAGGAAAACATGGGATGAAGTGCTTGTGAACGACAGAAAGAAGCAATGTATGGATTCTGCTGCCCCTCAGAATCGTTCTGAGTGGAGAGGACGCCTTCGAAGAAACTTGTCAAACAAGCCCAACCCTCAGTAGAGGAAAATATCGCTTTAAAATGGATATGATGATGATGATGATGAAATATCATTATAACAGAAATTTTGTGCTACTGAACATTTGAACTAAAGTAGGTCCATGTGCTAACCTCAGTTTTGTCAAATATTCCAGACATATTGGCCATCTTCTCTAAGGCTGAGTATTCTATCACATCACAGCTGCTTCTGGAACTAAAGCAAAAAACAACTTTAACACTTACACCACCAAAAATTAAAATAGTTGAATTTGCAAACAGCATAGATCCAGATGAGGTGGCTCATAATGACCCACCTCATCTGGATCTGCACTGTTTGCCCTCTAGTCTTTGAATTCTCAAAATGATATCAGCTTGGATGGAACTATTTAAATTTTGCAGAGATAAATTTTGTCTACCGATTATCTGGTGCTTGAAGAGTAAATAGCCTACATTCTTGCAAACAACTTGAATATTCGAGTGCTTCCTAAAACTGACAAAATGTGGAAAATCACATCCATATCATAGTTACAAGACACAAGAAACTCTTTTCTGTGACATTCCAACTGACTATACTCACATGTACCTTGTGCTCAAATCCTTTTCAGCTGTGTGCATATGCTTTAGCCTCATCGCCAGTATAGCTAGCGGCCAAATGTTAGTTCAACAACAAAAAGACAGTACATATAAAGACCGAAGAATAAAATCACATACTCAATGACCATTCTTTCAAATCTGAGCCAGACTTCTGGAATTTGTTCACCCATGTATTCCTCTTGTAGTGTGCACTCAAATAACTGTTCCTTCAATTCTTTTATACCCTGTAATATAAACAGAAAATGACATTACCAGGATATGGTATCTCCTCTTTAGAAACTGCTGCTGTATTTATGTTCTAGAAAGAGTTACTCACCTTACAAAATATATTAACTGCTCTTTACCACAAGAATTGAGGTCCTAAATGAAAAACAGATTACTTGCTGTATGCTTTGTAATTAGCTTCTAATATATGCTTTCTAGTTTACAGTCATGTAAGAGAACAATGATACAGTATTCAGTTTTCTGATAAAGTTTACCATATCTTAACTTATACCATTATCTTTATTCACTCTACAAGCTCTATCCAATGCCTATATTCATCCTTGACTACATCAATATTTTTCATTCATACTAGGGTAGTCTTTAATGTTAAATCTTTATTCTCCAACCTCAGCCCATACCCACTTTCCTAAATAAATATTCTTCATACACCTCACAATTAAAGAGGTGTTAAAAGTCAAAATCAGCAATATCTCTCTCATAACAGATTAGCCCTACCCCCTTTCAACTCAAGTACAGCCCCATAACAGATCTTATAAATCAACAACCTTAACTTACCTCTCCAGTGAAAGAGCTAATAAAGTGGAATCCAGCTATCTGTTTGTACCTCTGTCTCATCTCATTGATAGGAAAATCATACTTGGATACCTGGTGGAAGAAAATTATAGAATTCTAGAAATCAGCCTTTTAAGACCAAAGATATAATTTTTTTCTTGCTAGTATTAAGAATTTTTCCTTTCCAAATGATTGAAAAACTGGGCCCTGAGCTCCCAGTAAGCCAGTTTTTGACGTCCATGAACGTTCAGTGAATCCTGCTATAAATACAGGATCTTACACGAGTGGTCATTTCATATGAAATTTTTTAAACGAGCCTTTGGCGAGTTTCATAAATTTATGAAAGACCACCAGTGTAAGATTCTGTTTATCACATGACCCGATAAAGAAATTTATGCATAAATGAATATCAGAGATACTATGGCCAATTAACAGTGTAATAATGCTATATGCTGGTTATATGTCAGATGTCCATCATTAAAGATAATACAGCAGACAAAGTACGTCAGGATCTGTTGGTTTATCAATGTTTGTGGTCCAGCTGTTCAAAGCATCATTAACTTAACAAAGTCATTACTTCAGGATTAGTTAAGTCTTACAGTACTCGCAAAATCAATTACGGTAATATTTTTGCTGAAAAATTGAGGAGTTTTTGCTGCTCACACTTTTTCATAAAAAAATGGATTTTTTTTTACGAACATTTGCAAATTTTACGTCTCCTTAACTAACGACATTGTTAGCTTTGAACAACTAGGCCCAGACTGGCATCTACACTATTTACATTTATGATTTTCTGATTAGATTACCTAGCTCTGACTTGTCATTAAAAGAAAAGAGTTATGCATAATATTTTGTAAGAAAATAAATTTACCTGATCCACATGTGAACCAACAACGAAGATCGGGGCTTTAGGAGCCTGAACAGATACTGAACTGAGCCAGAAATCTAGACCAGCATGCTCGTAGCCAAGTCTTACGTTCCACAGTAGCAGGTACACAGCTCTGTTGGACAGGAAAAACTGAAAAGAAAATTTACCATTTAACAATTTTCATTATGTGAGCCGCAACACAACAAAGTGGCATGTGCGCTCAGTGAAGACTCAGGTCAGCCTGGGCAGGGCTGGAAAAATCCACTTGTCCGCTTGCCATGGCGAGTGCCTCAAGCAACAAGACGAGTAGAATTTCTCCGTACTGCCAAGGTTACTTATTAATTTCACTATATATCTTGTGATGCAGGAGGAGTGAAAATTTATGAATTTTCCAGCCCTGCTGGGCATCTGCCCAGTCTGATTAGAGTCTTGGATGACCTCAGACCCATAGCTACCCTTTAAGCACAGACTTTTATCGGACTGGGTATGTGCCCAGGCTTATCGAAGTCTTCGCAGGGTGCATATGCTACTTTGTTGCTTTTGTCATGTCATGGCTCATGTTGTAAATGTGTGATTCTGAGTATTCCCTGAGAGAATAAACAGGATATAGGTAGACCATATATTTGTACTGCCTTGTGCTACAAGCTTGCTTTTATAGCAATGTGGTAGAATGTTTGCCTTTAGATCATTTGGTCCGCAATTGATCCTCAGTTTGAGTGTCAAGCTTTTTTAGAGTCTGTGACATTTACTTTGTACAGCAGTTTACAGAACCATTGCTAGAGCAGTTGTTCCTTAGCAACTAGCTCATAAATTTTGCACTTATTTTTTTTAGCTGAAAACAAACATTTGCATATCTTAATCAACTGACCATATAAACTCATAAAAGGAAGTACAGAATTGTTTGAGTCCCAGTGTACCTGACCATCTTTATCATTTAGAAGAGTTCATTGTCATCTGATGCAGTTTCAAAACTTTTGTGATCATGCTTTGATACTGATACTTGAGGTAATTAAGTTTACGACTTATATTATGGCACTTCCACAAGAGCTGTCAAATAGTTAACAGTATGTACCTGGTGTGTGTTATAGTACACAGTCTGTCCAGCAAAGTCCCAGACACTATAGGTAATCTTCTCATCTCCTGCCGACACTGTCCATGTTGATATATCAATACCTGTAAAATACAGTGAAACCTGTCTTAAAGACCATCTCTGTGAAACAAAAAAATGTCTCAAAAAGGCCAAACTATCATATTTTTAGAATTGACCTGTGTTAAGCAAACACCAGTCTTATGCAAGCAGTTTTTTTGCGCTTCCCTTACATGTTTGCTTAAGGCAAGTTTGGCTATAGTTGTAATGTTGCAATAAAAGGCTAATATGAACTGCAACACGACAAAACCAACAAAGTGGCATGTGGGCCCAGCAAAGACTCAGATCAGCCAGGGCAACCACCAAGTCTGATCAGAGTTTTTCACCTTGTGCTTAAAAGGTACCTAAAGGTCTAAGCTACATCCATGGGGACTGCAAAGACTGATCAGACCAGGCAGATGCCCAGGCTGAGCTGAGTCTTCGATGGGTTCACATGCTACTTTGTTGGTTTTGTCGTGTCAGGGCTCATTTAATGATATTGGAACAAATGGGTCTACGAAAACAGTGCATAACTTGATCACACTGCTCCTATAAGGAGCAGTGTGATCAGTGTCTACACTGTTTACCACACTGTCTGCTGTTTTCTATACAACACTGAATAATACAATCAATTCTACCTAAATTTTGGTACAGATATAGTAACTGGTTTTTAATAAAACAATAAAACTCACCATCAGTAATGTTTTCCCCTTGTGTAAGGTCAGTCTTTTCATCTTTACTCAGCAAAGCTTTCACCAAACTGTAAAAGAAGATTTTAAACTAATTAACCCTTCATAAGCAGTCAAACCCGTCTTGTACACCGATTAACCCCTTCATAAGCAGTCAAACCAGTCTTAGAGGCAATCTCTGCCAAACAAAAATCTGTCATAAGAGACCTAAATCTCATATACCAAAGTCTTAATTTCAGTATAATTTTACCTGTATTAACCAAACACCTGCTTAAAGCAACCAATTTTTGCCTTTTCCTAAAATGTTTGCTTATGACAGCTTTGATGTATATTTTCTACTTTAAAAGTTTGAAAGAGTACTACAATACAACTCTATGGAATGATGGAATTAATAATGCTTTTGCAACCAATGGCTGCTAAGTTCTCTACCACTGCAAATCCCACTCATCAAATGAATAGGCAAACACTGACGTGATTCTAGAGAAATTCACATTGATAACCGTGAGAACTCAAAGTGGGCAAAAGTTTTGTGCCAAGATATTTTCTTATTGTTTTTCTTATGAAGAAGAATTCCACTAGACTCATACAGAGGACCCTTCCAAAGGAAACAAAGGTAACATTTTAATCATCTCATGAACCAAACTACAGTGCAAATGAGCCTAATTATTTATACATCTAAAATGGCTGCTAAAACAGATATCCCCTTAACAGAGTTGACCACATCAGCAGATCTGACTGCCAATGTAATGAAGATATTCCTATCCTAACACTTTCAGTGCCAACAAGAGCTTCGCAAGTGGCACATAATACGCCCATTTCAGTATAACTTGGAAACTAAGAAAGGGGGAGCAACCATTACTATACGTGACACTTTGCCCCATCCTAATATATATGCCTACAAAATTTCATGAAGAAATCTCATAGGGTTTCTGAGATATGGTGCCCACAAGAATGTTGACGGACGGACAGACAGACAGACGGGTGGATGGACGGACAGCCCCATGCCATAATATGTCTGTTTTTTTCAAAATGGGCGTATAAAAATAAATTTGCAAACAATGTAGAACCAGATGAGGTGGCTCATTATCCACCTCATCTGTATCTACATTGTTTGCCCTCCAGTAGCTTGGAAGAAACATTTTTTTTAATTTTGCAGACATAACTTATGTTGTCTGCTTTTTCTCTTTTTTTCTATTCGTCACTTTAAGCACTAACCTTGTTTTCCCAGCTCCACCAAGGCCCACCAACATCAGTTTAGTTCTCTTACACTCCATGGAGCCACTCATCAACCTCTGCAGGTAGGCAAATGTTGTTGAGAACCCTTTGGCCCTTATCTCCTTGGGTGGAGTCTTCAGTAGGGGACATTCCTCCAGCTCTAGCTCTGAAAACAAGTATCCAGAAAACGTGATGCTTAGATTCAGTTACAGCAGGCACATAACACTGAAATAATCAATTCTTATAATCTAATGAAACACTATAACTTTTAATGAATAGGATTGCCATTTATCGGCCACTTCATTCTCTGACTTTTTCCTGATTTTTCCAATTTTACATAAACTTTTACACATTAAAAAGTTGATTATACTTTTTACTTTAGCACTGATAAAAGAATCACTTCAAATGAGGGCTTACAGTAAAGAATTCCCCCCCCCCCCACCCCCGCCCCCAATTGTAGAGACTTCCTTCCCCCGCCCCCAAAAAATGTAGAGACTTCCTTCCTCTAACAGTAACTCCCAATGAGGAAGGAAGTAAACTTTTCTAAGCATGGACTACCTTTACTGCAAATATAGCATTTACCCTTCAGCAAGTAAGTGTATTTTCTGAAGACTGTCACTGGCTTACTTTTAAATTCCCCAACTCTTCCCTGACTTGGAAATAATTCATTTCCCAGATGTTTTTCTCTGACCAAGGCAGCTGAGACAAATCTTGTTAGACATTGTTTCAAGGCTGTGTGCTTATTGGAACAATGACATTTCTGACCATGCCCTTATTTACCTAAATTTGCTCATCCTTGGAAGAAAGACCGGGCTCATATTCTTACCTTGACCTTGATTCTCAGTGCTCAGCTCTGTAATTCTCACTCAGTTGGTAAGTTTTATTATGTCATGTAACTTTCATTTTCTATATTATTTATTATGGGATATACCCATATTTCTGAAAGCATGTTCTAGACCTTAAATTTCTTACTTGTTGGCAAGGCCAACTGATCCCAAATGGGTTTGACAAACCCTTGACAGTAATGGTCAAGTTGCAAGTTTAACTGACATAGACATTAAATTTCTTACTTGTTAATGAGGTCACAGTTCCTAGTTCTGCTGGTAGACTCAGTAAGTTGGGATTATGGCTCAGGTTTAACAGCCTAAGGTCCTGTAGTTGGCAGATCCCTGGGGGGATTGACACAAAGCCCTGATAGTAAAGGTCAAGGTGCTGAAGGTTGGTACATTCCAATATCTCCTCAGGGAAGCCGCTTGGCTCATCATCATCTGAAATAATATGAGATGTAACTGCGGCTATGTGCGGATTCTCCAAACTGGTTCCGGTAGTAAACCAGGTTTTACCGTTTATTCATACGGTATACCGTAGGACCTTTTAGGAGTTGCGTCCCTTCTTTAATTGCGTTACAAAACTTGCGCCAAAATTTCTTTTGTAGTGAATTTCTGCGATTACTGCGGCCCAAAGAGGTAGTATTCCAACAACATCAACATATTTCAGTTCCATTCCATGCCGGCCTTTATATTCCATCGTCAGTTTACAACAGTATTAGTTATTTTCACATATTTCAATGCCTGTTTGCTTGCATCATCGATGTAACATAAATTCGGACATATTATAATTTCGGTATTTGGTGCCTATATTGCATAAATCAGCTTGTGTGCAATTTATATGACTCATGGACTACGATTCCACCGTTTAGTAATTGTAGCATGCATATTTACTTTCAGTTCGATGGAGTTTACCAGAATTAAACTGCAGTACGACTCTAAAGGCGTTTATTCGTTTCACCACCCTCAACCCTGCTGACTGTGTAGTTATATGAGAATATAAGAATTCCAGACAATGTGTGATTTTTAGGGGAACCAACTCTGCCATCTGTACTTTTGTCTCTCTTCTCAATAGCGTCTACTCTTAAAGGAAAGAATTTGCTCCTTGGGAGCAAATTCTTTCATTTAAGAGTAGACCCAATTTTGAAAGAGCTCCTTTGTCCAGTAAAACAATCAGGGAGTCACAAAACTTGTTCCCCTTCGTACAAATGGCAGAAAAGCATGGAGGTGTACCGATACATCTTAATGGACTCTGTATTGAGACATCTGACACCTGAATATCTTTGTATCACTATATATTCCATAAAATTTTCAACCAGCTTCATGGAGGACATACATGAACTTGTCGCCAGCCCAGAGGATGACTGATATAACATCTGACCTGCTGTCCTGCACATCATGAGTTGTTATATCTCTTTTTTTCTAGATTCGTAAACATAAAACCACTACTGGTCTAAGATTGTTAAACAACATCCGGATCAAGTTTTCCAATGGCGAAAAACATTACTAAATAATCTGACAGGAGTCATGTACAGACAGTTATAAACATTAACCACATACAACTGAGCCTCAAGCTTCTTTCCTCCAGTTCAGCTCAACTGCTTTTATAAGCTCATTTCCAGGTAAAAATTGTGTTTAGACCCTTTAAAACTGATAAGGGCTATTCCATTAAAATCTATATGGTGGTGGCGGACGGCAAGGCTATTTTTTATGTTCCGTAGGCTGGTGTTGGAGAGAAAAAAAAATAACTGTTGGCTGGGTCATTGAAAATTGGTAATCTCTCGTAAGCTGTGTTTTAAAATAATAATTATTTGTCGTAGGTTGTCAAACACCAAGAGGTTGGATCATTTTTACTCTTTCTAGTCCGATAATTGTGCAGACACAAAGGAAAATCCATTGAAATCCGATAAAATTACCGAAGACATCACATTGTAGAAACGACCAGCCATTTTGAAACTCTGTTTCCGGTACTAAAACCCGGACCACTCTTATGGTTACCATAATAATTCTATGTTTTGGGACGCCAAAAATTAATTACTTTTGCAGCTGTGGCCCAGAGCTTCCGTTAACGGGCGTATGGCCGTATATTACGCCCAGGATTTGCTCCCGTACGTCGAGAAATGGGACCTCTGGCGTCTGGCATAAGCCCGATAATTGTCACATAAGGCCGTTTGATCTTGTCCCGACGTATAAAATATCGCCACTGTCTTTAAAATTCTAGCACGTGTCATAATTAATCGGATTAACGCAGGTGTCAGCCAGACGAAATTTCTAAATACGTCCAAATCTGACACCATGGAAGTCTGGACTTCCAAATCTTGAAAGTTAGTGGAAGCCCTGACTGCTGTCCCATTACTTACAAGCTGGTAAACTAATTGATTTTGTCAGTATCCCAATTTTTACGATCATGCTCCCGCCATTTCTATAAAATCCAAGCATAAAATCTGTTCCAGTCGGCAGTGCTTCAGGCATTTTAACACGTCCCGCAATTAAAGAGATTAGCTAGGGTACCTTAATTTGTATACAAATGATGAAATAAAATAGATTAGAAAAACTTACAACGTGTTTGTTTGTTTGTTTTTAACTCTCCGGTAATTATATCCTTAGATCACTAATTACTAATTGGTTTCACACTTTTCCTTGTACAGTGGCCTATCAAGGTAAGTTTGTTTTGAATTTTTTTTATCTTTCATGTGCCTCCTTGATCGGATCGGTCGTGACGGCAGCCTTGATTAGCGCATTGGGGGAAAAATCGGTACGTTTGATGTTGCATGTGCAGTCCGCATCACATAAAATGTATCTTATGAAGCAATTGCAGCCTGATTAGCTTCCACGGAAGTATTCGCTTTTCTTTGGAAACGTTGACACTCATAACCCCAAGAAGGAAACGTCAGTCGCATTACAATACTGCGCAGGCTGATACGAGTCTTTGCTATCAGCGTTTGCCTGGGTTAAGATACCTTCTCCCGCCTCTCGGTTCAGTCTGACACATCGAGCTGCACTTGTCAGACGGCGGCGTCCTTTGATCTGAAACTGAAATCAACATCCAGGATTCGACAAGATTACCCTTTTTAACCATTGCACTACCGGTTTTACGCTCGGTAATCACGTATGTATTGATAAGAATGAGTAACCCGCACTGGTAGTGGTCGCCAGTTGTAGCCCGTTCATCCCAAAATGATATTGACGCGTTGATATAACGTAGACTGATCAGACTGCGCAGATGCACAAGACCGTAAGATATCTGTTGCACGCGATGGCTATCAAGCGTTAAATGAGCCATACTACATCGAAAAGCCTCACAGTGTGTTATGGCAATGAAATCTCCGATCAGTCGGCTCATCCGCCCAGACTCATTTGACAATGGAAATTCTGTGCAGGTGCGCCGGCTGATCAGTCTGTTTCACTTGGGGCCACTAAATTTAGGTCAGTCAGTCACAGCTGGCAGTTGGCCAACACGTGTGAGAATGTCGGTAATTTTGAACTCGGTGAAAGGCTTACCGTATAGACTTTAAGTATTGGAAACATAATTTACGTTTTGGGCCGGATCGGACCAGAACTCTGATTTCCATGGACACAGATACCTCCCATAGGGTCAAAATGAGCTGAAATACTGTTGAAAGGGATGTAAAACCGATTACTCCATCTAATGGATATTTGTCCATTACAGTGAAAAGTAATTTCAGTGATTTTATAGGGATTTTGTCCTTTAGATTTTGAAATTCATAGTATTTGAAGAGCTGCCATAATTGTCAAAAATTAGACCATTCATGGATTGGAAAATCTATCATACAAGGTTAAAACAGCCATATAAAGTCACTGAAGTTTGCTTTTTCCCTTCGAAATAAACAAAACAACAGGAATTAAGTATAAAGAAGGTTTATTCATTTTTTTGGCAAACAGTACATGTAAATGCTGTATATTCATTTAATGCTTTAAATAATCATTTAGTTTTAATTTAGAATAAATGATTCAATATTTATTTTTAATTTCCCATGGGTTGTCAATGCTAAGAATTTTTTTTTCCTGCTGGTTATATCTGAAAGAAATAAAAAATAACCCCAGGCCATACCAGTAGAAAATTTTTATTTTGCATAGGCTATGTCAAAACTGAAGTGCCGTCCTCCACCCCCATATAGATTTTACTGGAATAGCCCTAAACAGGGAGACCAAAAATTTATAAACTCAACAGTTAAGGGGTATCACCAAAATTTCATTGATAAGTCTTAAGTTATGGGTGCAAAAATGTGTTCCACCTACATACTGGTGTAGGACAAAGAAACCACACCCTCCAGATAATAATATCACTGACAAGAGCTCTGCAAGACTCAATTCTGAAAAAAAATATTCAGACCAATACAAAATTCTGGATGGGCTTTACCAGCTATAAAAATGTCTCCCCCCTCCCTCCACCTCCACCTCCACCACCACCACCACCACCTCCCTTGCTCAGTAAGTAGAGAAGGAAATTATTTTCTGTCCAGTATCTTATTGCTGTCAAACGCCCATTCATCATCTATCTCACATTATTACCCGGTGCTTCAGTCCCCTTGTAACCAAATCTTGGGAAGATGTTAAAGATGGCAGCATTCAGTTTGCCAAGTTCCTTCAGGTCCAAAGTGCCATTAGAATCTTCATCAAAGTATTGAAACATCTCTTTCCTGTCCTGTGAATTAACAAAACACATGTGTTAATATTTTTCAATGCAGGAAAACTAGTAACACATAATTAAATGACTTGAGAATAACTAGAGGTTTGAGAAAAACACATTTTTTCATCGTAAGAATTTCTGGTAGCATCTCACTTATAAATCAAGGGAAGCAATTCTGCAATTTTCATTTTTCCCTTTATTCTCAAAGAGGGTCAATTCTTAGAGAAAAGAATTTGCTCCTCTAGGAGCAAATTCTTTCCTGTAAGAGTAGACCCCCTTTTGGAAGGGCTTTGTCCTCTACCCATACAACCTGTGTTTGCAAAATTTGACCCAAATCTAGAATGTGTCTGCTTTTGTGACTGAATCAAAGCCCTATATAAGAGGGAGTTATTAAAATATTTTTTTTCTCACTAAAAGCACATGCTGTGACCCATCTATGAGGTGTCAAAATGTACATTTGATTTACGCAAAATTGTAACCAGTCACTCCTTTTCTGTTATACCTAACAAATAAAATCAAATATGGTTTTACCTCATCATGGGCCTCCAGCCATCTGTCAATATTTCTCGTCTTCAGAAAATTTATAAACATATCATATGGCACAATCTTCCTCGACTTCGAAACACCACACCAGGGGACCCCACTCATACTCAATTCTTCCAGATTCTTCAGCTTAGCAAAACTTGCAGGCAGCTTTGTCAGGCAGTTGCCATTAATAAGCAACTTTTCCAGATTTACCATGTTGCCAATATCTTCTGGCAGGGAGGTCAACATCATGTGTGATGCGTACAGCCTGTTCAGCCATGTTAGTTTGGTAACTACAGCAGGAACTTCAGTCATTACATTACTAGCAATGTCGAGTCGGAAAAGTTCTTTACATTCTATCAAAGTATCTGGTAGATCATTTAAGTTGTTCTCCCGTAACGTCAAGCTGTAGAGCTTCTTGCAATTTCCAACAGATGCTGGTAAAGTTTCGATGAAATTATTGGAGCAATCAAATTCTGCTAGGTTTGGAAGCACTTTGAACATTTCCTCTGGAATTTCTTTGATCTGATTGGCTGGCATGTCTATTGACATCAGGAACATGGAGTAGTTGCCGTAGATTTCTGGAAGCACCTATAAAAGAGGAATAAATCAATTACACACATTTAACTAGCCTTTCAGAAGAATTTCACTAATTTCAGGTTGACATGGGGCAAGAGGTTTCAACCAGAATCTTCAAGAACATTACTGTAGTAGTTTCATTTTGACCATAGTTTTATTATATTGTACAGATTATAGCTTTTTAAGTAACCAAATTTCAGGGCATTACCCCCTTCATAAAGGGTATTTCTTCTATTTGCATTTGAGCCATGACACAACAAAACCAACAAAGTAGCATGTGCCCTCAGCAAAGACTCAGATCAGCCTAGGCATCCGCCCAGTCTGATCAGAGTCTTTGCTTTGCGCTGAAAGGGTAGCTAAGGGTCTAAGTTAGCTCCATAAGGCCAGCACAGACTCTGATCAGACTGGGCAGATGCCACGGCTGAGTATTCGCTGAGTGCCATGCCACTTTGTTGGTTTTCTCTTGTCGCGGCTCATTTCTTCTCACCTCCAGCCTGCCATTTTGATGTTTTCCTTTGTGACATTGCAAAAAAAAGCCCCACAATGTCATGAAATCGTCGGGCTGTTGCTGCAATGTCATATCACTACTGAATAAAAACACTTACCTTTGTAAGACCTTCTTCCACTCTCATAGATGCATAGTGACCATCACACAGGTACAGTATATTCTCCTCATTGAACTTACTCACGGTACGTATCATACCAGTCTCCTCATACTGATTCTCTAGAACATCAGCCAGAATCTGCAATAGTTAGATATTAACTTTACGAGGACAGATGACTTGCAATTTTACATCCTTTTCAAACCTATTTCACTCTCATCAGGATGACAGGAGGATTATAACAAAAGGCTGTGTTCAATGAAACCCAATTTATGATTGAAAAGATTTCTGCCTTTGGCAGGAATCAAACCCAGAACTGCTAGATCAGGGTGCCCATAACTTTATGAGGAATACACTTAAACCTGACAAGAACTGGGGTGATTCTGGAGCTAAACACAATTGTTAAAATAGGTTGATCTGATCATCAACTAAAATGATGAAGCAGGAGCTAATGCTGACATACACTCTGGCTACAGTGCCAAGTTTATTACAATTTGGCTTGCAAGAAACTTTGAAATACTGTAAAACACTTAATATCTGCAGTAACAAAACATCACAGTTTAATGAAAATTGCATATTGGCGCAGACTGATTTTACATCAGAAACTTTGATGTAAATTTGTGACAATTTTTCATATGCCTGTTTTGAAGAAACGTACGTATTATGGCATGGCATTGTCCGTCCGTCCAACCCTCCGTCTATCAAAATTCTTGAGCGCACCATATCTTTGTAGCCGTTTGAGATATCTTCATGAGATTCGTATATATATTAGAATGGGGCAAAGTGTCCCGTACAGTAATATTTACTAGTTTAAAGCTCTTGTTTAACTTTTCTATCAAACTATACACTGTGGCATCTATTAGAATTGCCTCAATAAGACAATTCATAGTATGTCACAATCTTACACTCATGGTCATTTCATATGAAATTTATGAAACTCGCCAAAGGCCAGTTTGATAAATTTCATACGAAATGAAAAGTGAGTTTCATAAACTTCATACCAAATGACCATGAGTGTAAGATACTCTATTTCAATTACAGTTTTGTTTTTAACTCACCTTTGTCTGCTGGGTCAGCGCATACTGATCCTCAAATACTGGCAGCAGATATTCAAGGTCTACACAGAGCAGAATCCTCCAATATTCCATCTTTAGAAGGTCAAAAAGACCAGCCTCAATCTGTCTCCGTGTGTCGTTGTTTAAAATACCCGGGGGCAGCAACTCCGTAATCTCTCTTGGAAGAGTTACCTGTAAATTTTTATTAAGTAATATACATGTATTGTTTCAAAGGATTTACATATTCTGACTGATACAAAGTTCCCTAAAAGGTCAAGCAAATATTTCAAATAAACCTAACAGTAACATCTGATATGAAACAAACAAATTAAGCTATCATCTGAAAGCCTACTTATGACATTTAAACTAAATAACATACATGTAATTTAAAAATATGAATATGTTGACAATTCTAGAACAATGGTATGGATTAAATCTGTATGGATTAAAAGGTTAATAAAACTGACTTAACCCTGAATTGCATTTTTTGTATGAAAGGAACTGGATAATATAAAATCCCTGGTATCCCTTATATTCTATGAAATGATGTTTCAAACTCGGTGACATTTCCTGCAACTTGAAATTTCATAAAGTTCCTAAAGAGTCTAAACATTAAGGGCAATTACAGTATACAGTAAAACCTGTCTTAGTGACCACCTCCATTAAGCAAGCAACCTGTATTAAGCAAGCATGTATTCAGTTCCCAAAACAGGCAAATACATTGAAATGTACCTGTATTAAGAAAGCACCTGTCTAAAGCATGCAGATTTTGATTATCCCGTAGGTGCTTGCTTAGTACAGATTGGACTGGACAGTATACAAGATACCATTTGATAAGACATTTTCTTCCAAAACAACCCAAAAATCTAGATCCATCTTATAAGATGAATCTACATTTTTGGATTGTTTTGGAAGAGCAGAATGCATCTCACTTAACTATACAAAACTGGTTTAGACATTTGGGATCATTCTGAAGGGGAATGACCTTATGTTAATTCAAAACTGAATGAATATTTTACCTTTGGCATTATGAGCATTATAAAATGCCAAGCCCAAAGTAACTGGTAAGCTTTGTCAGCAATTACAAGTTGTGTCTTGGGCTCAACAGAGAAGCCCTTGCTGTCTAGGAAATGTATCATCCTGTAGACTGACCAGGATTCTGGCACCGCTGCCGTACCACTGAATGTCATCACATCACTGATCTTGGCTGAAATAAAATGAATGGATATACTTTCAGGGGAAGCAACTCCACTATTTTCTTTTAGTCTCCCTTCTAAATGGGTGTCAACTATAAAAGGAAAGAATTTGCTCCTTAGGAGCAAATTCTTTCCTTTAATAGTGGACCTACTTTGGACGGATGTCATCCACAGAAGCAGATAGGAAGTCACAATACAGTATAACTTCAATGGCTCGAACCCTGATGGCTTGTTTACCCTGCCTGGCTAGAACTCATTCTTTGGTCCCTAGAGATCAGTTTATATAGAAACTAGCCCTGGATGGCTGGAACCACCTTTGGCTGGAACTAATTTTTATGGTCCAAAGCCAGTCCGAGCCACTGAAGTTCTACTGTAGTTGTTTCCCTTTGTTAAGAATGGGCACAAACAAAGAGGTGTACCCATATACCAGAATAGGAAACATATAAATTTTATGAAGTACAACAGGGATTAGAAACAAAAATGTATCCACAATACATAATATATTTTTAGACGGTTAAGTCTTGTCTATGAACTGAGAGGCATGTGTCCTTTTATTTGAAATGCAATGCTATCAATGGTTACAGAACATCTCGTACAAAGACCATGTGACTAATAAGGATGTTCATAGGAAGATCCCAGCAGCCATTCTGATGTACCCATGTGCTATATTACAGTAAGTTATTCTGGTAGTATCTTGGGAATGAAATAACTTACTTCTTGTGTAACACAGCGGATGATAGACATTTTCATTCTTCACAAGCTGATAGGATGGAAACTGGAAACTATGCATTGACAAATCCTTTGGAAGCGTCACCATCGAAGATCCTGAAATAAAAAAAAAAAGATTGCTGTGTGATGTAAAACTCTGTTAGTCTCTGAGCATTTTGTAAAGTTGGCAAACAAGTTGTCAAGAATAGTAATCAGTGACTGGTCAGAATAAAAAAGGCTTTCATTAAAAAAATTAGGTAAACATTTATTTCATGACCTCAACAAAAATTTCGCTGAATGTGTGGACTCGCTTGTCTATGCACTGTCACAAAACAGAGCAAAGCCAGAAAACTTAACACAAAGTTTATACCGCAAATGACAATGACACTGAAGTAATACTCATGTCTAATTTCTTCTAGTTGCAGACAAGACAAAAGCTGAAGGGCACAGTTTTGTATGAGTAATCATTTTTTCATGTCATTGAATATAATCTCTGTGTGTAAATATTGTTAGTAAAGTTCAAATTTTGTTGAGAAAAGTATTGTGCATTACTTGCTTTCAGCTACCTAATGTGCTTAAGTATTGGGACACCTAAAACAATAAATTTTCCATTTGTCCCAAATGGAAAATTTATTATTTTTAGGTGTCCCAATATATATGCACATTACAGTACCTGTGCCAATAGGCACACTTCAGTGTCATTAAATCAGATTATTAATTTTCAAGTTACTAAATGGAAACTACTGTGTTTTAACAAATAGAACCCAGATGGGTCTGTATCAATCCTTTAAGATCATAGCTCTAAACTTACCCGAGAAGTTCACCCCTCCTGCTTGGAACAGAGCATTTTCAGCAAACCTTTTCCCAGCAACTAAGCTTGCCTCAAATCCTAAAAGATAATACATCTTATTTACCTCATATATTCAAACAGCAGAACCTGAGCAAACAGCACAGATTTAAATCAGAAAACTCCTTATAAGCATTAATATATACTCTGAACAGTCACTCTTTATTTATGATGTTTCGGTATACTGCCTTTTCTTTGATGAAGGCAGTATGCCGAAATGTCATAAATAAAGACTGACTGTTAAGAGTATATAATGTTTCTTATCCCTACATGGATTCCCTTCATGATACATTAATATAGATAAACTACACTGAGTTGACCCTTTTTGGAAGAATTTCATTGCCATGGGAAGCAAACAGGAAGTCACAAAAGCTGCTTCCCTTTGAAAAAGATGCAGAAAACATGGTGGTGTACCCGTACACCTTAAGAAGTGTACAAATATGTTAAGTAAATATGGAAATACCTGCAACTGAGTTTGACCCTGAACATGTGGCTCTCTCTCCTAGCTCATCAAAGCCTAGGTCCTTCACTTTCTGAAAAATAGTGTATACCCATATACCATAAAAAAGTCTTAAAAACAGGATAGAGCAACGGAAGGTATTATCGACACCTTAAGCTACTATTTGGTTTTTAACAGATACTTTTGTAAGATTCATATTAAACTGACCTGATTTTTATTAACACAATCATCTACCAAGATGATGAGAAGGAACTCTTTAGGTTATTGTTTATATTTCAAAACTAACATCTGCCTCATGCCATGTACCGGAGGGTAGCAGTTATCAACACCCGTATGCAGTTATCAACACCCTATTTACCCCTAAATAATAATGATAAAAATAATGATGATTTAATACAATTTTTCTTAAAATTATGCTATGATCATTTAGTGTAGATAATGATTGCAAGATCTGCTCTAAATTCAAACAATAAATCCCAATATTTCTGATTTTTACACTCTCAGACTGAAAATATGCAAAAATATGAAAAAGCAGCTGTAGAAATTGTGGATTTTTTTCAGTTTTTACCCTCAAAATATAAAAAAATTCTTACAAAGGTAAAATTAAACAGTGTACATTTGGTGATGTTTTGTTTGCTTTTTGAGATAATTTTACTTGAAAATAAACTATTTTTCTTATATATTTTTTTAGAAACTGTGCATTTTTGAGACATTTAATTTTGGGGTGTTGATAATTACTGCCATGCTGCATGTAGGGAAGTAGTTATCGACATCCTGGAGGTCACAGTTCGGAACTGTTCCATATATGGTTTTGAAGAGAGTAACCATGTCTGCTCTTAATATTCTCCATGGTGATCTAGTTTATGGAATAAAACCACATGAAAGCACTTCATGTGAGTGAAAATAACCATGTGTCTAAGTAACCTCCCCTTATAGCCATGCATAAAGGCACAGTTTTTCATTAGTACATCAACAAATATGTCTATTTTTTCTCCAAACACATAACTTTCTAGCATTTTTTGCACTAAAACATAAAGCTAAATGAAATTGCAGCACTATAATGCCTTATTTACAGAGAGATGTCGAGAAATGGAAAAGTTCACAAGGGGGTGTCGATAACTATTACCTGTCGATAATACCTTCCGTTGCTCTACCTAAGATATTTTCCATGGATGTCCAATAAAATGGAAAAGTTTGATTTCCAATGTTATATCATTCTGAACTCACAGTATGTAGGGCACCCTGCTATGTTTGTCAACATATTAACAAACATTCAACCAAACAAATTTCAAACAAATTTTTGACAAAAGTTTTCACTGATAAGATAGCAAGGGAAGATGAAGTATGGAGACAAATCATAACTGATCATATAGCAGAACTAGACTGTAATGACAAGCAATACTCAGCTGAAATATTTAAGCTGTATGATTCCAGATAAAATTTCTAGTAGCTTGATACAATGAAATTCACCTTTGAAGATGGAAGCAATGTTTTGACTCCCCCTGTCTTTCCATTGAAGATCAGTTGCAAAAAACCATTTACGGTATTAATCCTAAAACACCAATGTTCTAATACCCCCCTCCCCAACCTGCTTCTTTTCCAAAACAGTGCTCTAATTAACTTTAACTTGTATAAATTCCAATTTGCTTCTCTGGATGAGGCAGCTCTATGAAATGGGATCTACTCTTAAAGGAAAGAATTTGCTCCTACAGGAGCAAATTCTTTTCTTTAAGAGTTGATCCCCATCCCTACTGAGAAGGGGGGAAAAAGAGCATTATTTCCACAGAAAGTAAACCCATCCACCTTAATACTATTTATTAGAGGTGTTTTTGCAATGGATGAGTTACTACAAATTAGGATCTACATAATGCCTCCCCCTTCCCCCATTGGTGAAATGCAACGCTCCCGAAGTGTTTAATAGGATTAATATGGTATCAAAGTATAACTACTAACCTTTTGTTTTGGTAGAGCAATAACAACAGACATTGGGTGTCTGGCAGTCAGTGTCACTGGGCAGCCCTGGGTAGAACATCTGTGCCTGTAGGCTGGCAGGCCCCGAAGTCGCAGGATAATATCCATCTCATCCAAATCAGCCTAGAAACATTCCATGAGTCAAATTTAAAAAAGAACAAGAATTCTGCAGAGCTCACACCAGCCTCATGCTTCAACAGTAGAAACATTACGTAAATCAAAGTTAACCATTAACATGCCTGTAAAGCAGGCATAAAATTTATGTTTGAAAAATTGCAACAAATCTTTTACCCAAGCTATACCATGCTCAGAATTCAAAAGAGAAGATCCAAATAAGGTAGCTCATTTTTAGTGGCCTAATCTCGATTTACCATATTTGCAAATGCAACCATTTTCATTTTTTGGTGCTTTAGATATATAAGATCCCAAGAATTCTGCAGTATTCTGTGTCACATCTGCCTAAAAATACTAATTTTGTATGCAAAAATTTGATGCTCACAAAGTGCTCTATTTTGTAAAAGAAAAGCAAAACAATTTAACAAATGAAAACATATGACAGATAGAATGTGCTCTCAATGCAATCAGCCAAACAAATTAGTCTACAATCAAGAAGAAATATTATCCCATTCTAGCCAATTATCCCAGAACCAGTGAGATCATGCACAGATACGCAGAGTTAACAAGAAAATTCGGTGAATTTATATCCCCCGCCGAAGTGGCCCCGATTTGTTTATGGTTTATTTTATGTTACATAAAATTCGGTTTACCGGTTACTTAGTTACAGCTGAACTTGTGGATTGTAAATAAAATCAAGGGCAATAACTCTGGGATAAGTGAGGCATAAGCTGAAGCTGTTCTTAAACACTTGTCTCAGCATCACTGCACTATGATGATACATTTTTAATTCAGTTTAAAGGAATTTTGTTCACCGATACCTTAGTTATGGCTAATTTGTGGGTTTTAAATCAATTCAAGGGCATTAAATCATGCACTACTAAAGAAATTTTGACAAAACGTAATGTGCCCTGCTGTGTCATGACAATACATAATTATTTTAAAGGTATACTCCCTCGTATTTCCTTACGAAATAATCACAAAATTATGAAACTGGTTAGTTGTACGCAACACAATTAAGATTTGTTCAAAAACTCTTCAGCGAAAACATCTTTGTTACGGAGGCAGAGACGATATATCAATGCGTACCCTTCTTGAATATTCACGAATATTTTGTCGTCATATATAGATTGACTCCCACAGGCGTTTCTGCAAGCATGTTTTGAATTTTATGATTGGAGGAGTAAATCACTTTACAATAGCATTAACCTCTAATCTGTGCACGTGAGTTCTTTTAAGCCAATAACTGTCTGAAGTCGATTAAAGAAAGGGCTTAAAATTATTCATGATATAACTTTAACCTGATTAACTATAATTGTTGGGCGTATCCAGTCTTCATTTTTGGCGGGAATGGCGGTCCGCTATTGGCGCTCTTTTTGTGTATTTTATTAAATTCTCATATTTTAAGTGACAGTCACAAATCATAAATTTGGCAGATAAATGTACTTTTAATAGCAACCATTATCATCCCTCGGAAATAATGTTTTGTGAGAAATTTAAAAGTTCATAGAAATATTGAGGGTGTAAATCTTTAAGTTTCATGAAATTCCATTCACTGGTTACTTAGTTATGACTCAATTTGTTCATTTTAAACCAATTCAAGGGCAATAACTCATTGCTTACTGAAGCAATTCTGACAAAACATAAGATGCAACAATGTGATGTGGTGATACATATTTAGTATAATTTTCATAGAATTCTATTTATTGATTACTTAGTTATGGCTGAATTTGTCAACCTTAAACTGATTCAAGGGCAATAACTCATGCACTACTGATGCCCTTCTAAAGAAACATTATGTGCATAACCGCGCTGTGGTGATACATATTCAGTTTCAGTTTCATGGAGTTTTGATGATTGGTTACTTAGTTATGACTCGTTTTATTAATTTTTAATCCATTAAAGGGCAATAACTCATGCACTACTGATGCCGTTCTAAAAAAATTTTATGTGCATAACCGCGTTATGCTGATACATATTCAGTTTCAGTTTCATGGAGTTTTGATAATTGGTTACTTAGTTATGACTCATTTTATCAATTTTAAGTCCATTAAAGGGCAATAACTCATGCACTACAGAAGCCAGTCTGACGAAACTTCACATGCATCAGCGTGTTATAGTGATATATATTTATTTAAAGTTTCATGAAATTCCGTCCAGTGGTTACTTAGTTATGGCTCCGGACGGACGGACAGATGGACTGACAGAAGGACGGACGGATGGAAGGAAGGAGGGACGGACAGACAGACATGGAGAAAACTATATCCTTCCGCCTTTGGCAGGGGATAAAAACAATATGGTGACATCAGAATGATTTTTATGAGAAAGTCTGCAAGTATTCTTACACAAAGAGAAATTTCAACAAGGCTTTTAACAATGAAATCACCCCGTATTTTCTTACCCATGTAACTGAAATCCTAACTGGCCTTGACTTGGATGTTTGGCTGGGTTAGACAGTTCTGGACTACCAATCCTGGTGTCACACGTTCAATCCCCAGATTCTCCTGTCTTTCGGAGGTGACTTTAAACCAAGGTCCCATCTCTGTATGACCTCTGTGTTGGTGGGACATTAAACCCAAGTTCACTCATTCACTTTTAATCTGCCCATGGGTCATATGGGTCATATATGGTTATTCTTTCTAATAGTTTAAACAGTAAATACCTCTACAAATTTAAGTTCCACAGCAATACTAGCTCCTTCTTTAGATAACAGACTCAGGTCATTCGGGTTACAGTTTTTCTCCTGGTTCCCTGCTGTCATCAACTTCAGAGTACCAGCAGCAGAGTCATACACCAGCTTAGAGGAACCACTACAATGTAAAATGTCAATTAAAGGCTGTATTTGAAAACAATTATGAAAATTTGAGACCCTTCAGCCATAACTCAAACGTCAGCCATGACAAGAGCAAAAGTCTTGATCAGACTGTGCCTCAATATATTTTGATATGAGCTTTGATGTTAATGTGACAGGGCAACTTTCACAGACAAGAACTCTGCCATATTCATTTTTCCCCCTCTTCACAGCAGGATCCACTCTTAAAGGAAAGAATTTGCTACTCTAAAAGAATTCATATTCCTTTAATCACAAGCACTATTTTGGAAGGGGTGTATCATCCAGGAAAACAAACATAAAGTCATTATGCAAAAATGGATGTTGTATATACACATTATTATAATAGTAACTTGATCTGGCGTACTGTATCACGTCGAGTGGACGAGCTCATACCATCGGATCACCCGAGACGCTTGTGTCGAGAGTGATCCGATGGTATGAGCTCATCCACGAGACGTGATACAGTGCGCCAGATCAAGTTACTGTTATAATAATTTGTTTATTATATACCTTAGGGAACAGTCAACAATTCACACTGCATCGACCTGGATTCGAACCGGCGCGGCAGAGGTATATAGCTAGTCGTGAGACAAACGCTACCGACTGAGCCATCGTTGTGCGCCCTTTGAGGTTTTTGTTGACGTTACGTCACTAGTCCCGTTTCTCTGGTTCTCGTTTCTACGATTCACGTTAACAAATGACGCGCCTGAAGCTGGAACTCAGAAATAGCCTCGTTTTAAAGGATAGTGATACGGATTCAGAAAACGTCAGTTTGATAAGGCTCCCTGTATCAGATGGCCAGAAAAAAGACAGTTCAAAGGGTGTATCATTGATAGGTATATAATAAACAGCTTTTATCAGCAAAAAAAAAGTCACAACATGTGGAAATGACACCAACCAGGTGTGTTTTATTTTAAGTTTTGCATTCAATCAAATGAAATATAAAAAAATAAGACTGCTAGAGTGCCTCTTTTAACTCTTTAAGCACCAAAAAGCAGACCACAAAATTTACGTCTGCAAAAATTAAAACAAGAGGGCCATGAGGCCCTGAATCGCTCACCTGGGCAATTGGCAAGGTGGCTTTTTCTTATCATGTCTGAAATTGTCAAAATATGAGTCTTGGGTCAAAAGTCAAAGAATGACCATGACCACTTGTACTCATAAATCTTCATGTACTCATTAAGACAACCATATATACCATTTTTAGGCCAAAATCTTCAAAACTTTCCACGAAATCTTATGTTCTAGCATTTTCCCATATTTGACCATGCCGCAAAAAGGGTCAAGGTAAACCCAAGGTCACCATTTGAACAGTCTTGGTGGTTCTCTAGTACTCCATGCTACTTACCAAGTCTCAAGGCTATAGGTGTATTGGTTCTGGAGAAAAAAAATATTAAAGAATTATACCATAAGTGGTAATGGCAGCCATGTTGGTCATGTGACCTGGACCGTTTGAACAAATTTTTATTCAATCAACCCCTGGAGGCTCTATAATTATGAAATGTGTTTACAATTGGCCCTTTGGCTTTTGAGGAAAAGGTTAAAAATGTCAAAATATGAGCGATCTGGATCAAAGGTCAAGAAATGACCTTGACCTCTTGTACTCATAATTCTTCATGACCTCATTAAGACAACTGTATATACCAATTTTTAGGACAAAATCTTCAAAACTTTCCATGAAATCTTATGTTCTAGCATTTTCCCATATTTGACCTTGCTGTAAAAAAAGTCAAGGTCAACACAAGGTCATAATTTGAATAATCTTGATAGTACTCAAGTACCCAATGCTACATACCAAGTCTCAATGCCATCGGTCAATTGGTTCTGGAGAAGAAGATTTTTAAAGGTTTTTACCATATATAGGCATAGTGGCCATGTTGGTCATGTGACCAGGACTGTTAGAAATTTTTTCATTCCCTCGACCCCTGGAGGCTCTATAAAAAATTTGGTCACAATTGGCGCGGTGGTTTTTGAGGAGATTGTTTGAAACTGTCAAAATATGAGAGTTCTGGGTCAAAGGTCAAAGAATGACCTTGACCTCTTGTACTCACAAATCTTCTGGTACCCATTAAGATGACTGTATATACCAGTTTTTAGGCCATAATCTTCAAAACTTATCATGAAATCTCATGTTCTTGCATTTTCCCATATTTGACCATGCCGTAAAAAAGGTCAAGGTCAACACAAGGTCATAATTTGAACAATCTTGATAGTACTCAAGTACCCAATGCTACATACCAAGTCTCAAGGCCATCGGTCAACTGGTTCTGGAGAAGAAGATTTTTAAAGGTTTTTACCATATATGGGCGTGGTGGCCATGTTGGTCATGTGACCTGGACCGTATCAATAAATTATTGTTCAATCAACCCCTGAAGGCTCTATATGAAATTTGGTTTCAATTGGCCCAGTGGCTTTTGAGGAGATTGTTAGAACTTATCAAATATGAGAGTTCAGGGTCAAAGGTCAGAGAATGACCTTGACCTCTTGTACTCGTAAATCTTCATGTAGTCATTAAGATGACTGTAGATACCAATTTTTAGCCCAAAATCTTCAACAGTTTCCAAGGTATCTTATGTTGTAGCATCTTGCCATATAAAAGCATAAGCAAATTTGAACTTACCGTAAAAAAGGTCAAGGTCAACCCAAGGTCATAATTTGAACAATCTTGGTAGTACCCGCGTACCCGATGCTACATATCAAGTTTCAAGGCCATCGACCTATTGGTTCTGGAGAAGAAGATTTTTTCGGGTTTTTACCATATATGGGCATGGCGGCCATGTTGGTCATGTGACCAGGACCGTTTGAACAACTTTTCCTTCCTAAGGTCCCAAGAGGCTCTATATGAAATTTGGTTACAATCGGCCTAGCGGTTTCAGAGGAGAAGTCATTTGAAATTGTTGACGGACGACGGACAGACGGACGGAAGACGACGGACGACGGAGCCTTATCATCCTATAAGCTCCCCCGGAGCCGCTGGCTCAGGTGAGCTAAAAATGGTTTGTCCAAGACATTTCATATTGAGAATTCAAAGACTAGAGGGTGAACAGTGTAGATCTACATGTGGCGGCTCATTATGAGCCGCCTCATCAGGATCTACGCTGTTTGCAAATTACACTATTTTTCATCACTGGTGCTTAAAGTGTTAAACAGAGTAGATCATCAAAATAAACTTACATCTTGATAACAAGGTTTAGGAAACTGCCTCTGATTGGTATGATTTCCACCAGTGGACAGTAATTTGGGGTCAGCTCTTGGTCTAGACTGTAAGGCTCTTCGGGGATCAGACTCACATAACTACCATCTTTATCGCGGAAGTATGGGAACAAATTGGTCTCTAATTTCTAAAAAGAATAAATATTTCATTAACTGACAAAAATCTATTCTTTGATAATACAGTCAACTCCTGATATCTCGAACATTGATATCTCAAAATGTCTTCTTATATCAAAGAATATATTTCCTATTTTTATTTACATTTCAACTCATGTTATCTAAAACTACTGATATCTCAAAGTAAATTTTCTGGTACCAGAAAATTTACTTTGTGTTATCAGTAGTTTGGGCTGAAATTTGACTTCGAGATATTGAGCGTTGACTGTATAAAGCTCATAATTTAAGGTCTATGGGTACATCTCCCTGTTTTTCCACAAAAGTTACAGACAGGAAGAACTTCTGTAGACTTGTACAGTCAAATCAGGATGTCTCAAACTTGCCTGGATCAATGTAAACAGTTTGACTTAAAGCATTGCTAAAACTGAACCATTTCAATTCTAACCTATAAAATCTCAGAAAAGTGTATTTACTTTCTTCAAGGTCATCCAACCATTCTCTTACCTATAGATAATCCCACCAAAAATGTTGACTGTAACAAATGCTTTTGCATTATTATCTAGGATTTTCCTCCAAAAAGTGGATGCTGCACCATCAAATATAAAGGGAACATTCTGTGACATCATCTATTTAGCTTAATGTGTGAAAAAATTGTAATTTGCTGTAGCATAAATCTCCATGGCTCTATATGTGCACTGTGTTTGAATTGATAATAATATCTGTGTAATATCAAACCTTTCTTTCCAAATATATAGTCTTGCAAAAGGGCCTAGTTGCTCAAAACTAACAACATTGTTAGTTAAAAGGACATTAAATTTTCAAACATATTGTACGCAAAAAAATGCCATTTTGGGAAAATTTAATAGCACACTCAACTTTATGTGTACTAGAAGAGTAAACCAGGCCCGGAGGTTATAAAACTGGAGTACAATCTCAAACTCAAAATAAAGCACACTGATTGGCTGCTTCCGAGCATGTGCTCGGAAGCAGCCAATCAGTGTGCTTTATTTTGAGTTTGAGATTGTACTCCAGTTTTATAACCTCGGACCCAGTCCTTGACTAATGACTTCATTAAGCTAACAATGCTTTGAACAGCTGGGCCCAGTATAATATATTTACCGTGAGAAAGATGACACATCTCTGACATATTCCACATTTGTCACACATCTGAGCCTCACGATTACAACTGCAATTCCTGAAGAAAATTACGAAACATTTTTCACATTAACAATCATACATACATCCTCATGCTTGTCTACATTTGTGACACAGGGAAACAAAATTGAGCCACATCATGTGATTTCCAACAATGTGGTATTGGTGGCAAGTATAGGCTCTGGTCAGACTGCACATAAGTGCAGTCAGATCAGAGCCTTCGCTTGTCACATCAGCCATCAATGGAAGTAAACCAAGCCATAGAGCCATCAGTGAGGTCTCTATTACCCTATATAAGTGAGGAGGAGGATCTGAATATCAAATGTCAATTTGTCACATTGTTGGAAATCACATGACACGGCTCAAATTAAGGGACTTCTCATTACCTTCCCACATAGTTCTTTCAAAACTGAGGAGAACACTTGCAAGAAAGAATTTGCTCATGAAGGGGGCAAATTCTTTCCTTTAAGAGAAGCCTTCTATGAAATTTAATAAGTGTCCTTATTTATCACACTGTGCTTGATGCCAAGAAGAAAACACTCTCAAACCCATATGCACTGGATTACCAAAAGCACTGTGTAACACAATGGTACGTTCTGCATACTTGATTTACAGTTGTGTACCTAACCAAAAATAAGGTGCAGCTGGGCTACAGCAGCCTTACCTCTCTCTCAATAGCTTCTTTTTGTTAGTAGTTTCATCTAGAAAACTTACAGATGATGTCTAGAAAACAGATTATGCTCAAGAAGCTGCCTACAAGCTCTTACCAAGAAGTTGATCCATTGTCTAGATTTCCGTCACACTCAGGCCCATCCACTCCGCAACTATGACACATCATACAGCGATTGTAGGAACTGAATGATGGCAGACAGCCAAGGTAGGAATGACACGGGTTTATCTCCCTCATAGGAATACCTGAAATTATATAAGCAACATACTATGCATCTTCCCACTATTGCAACAGCAACATTTGAGCCGCGACGCGACAAAACCAACAATGTGGTTGTGCGCCCTGCGCTGACTCAGATCAGCCTGGGCATCTGCCCAGTTTGATCAGACTCTTCACTCAGTGCCCAAAGGGTAGCTAAGGGTCTAAGCTACCCTCATGCGGACAGTGAAGACTCTGATCAGACTGGGCGGATGCCCAGGCTGATCTGAGTCTGCACTGGGCGCACAACCACATTGTTGGTTTTGTTGTGCCGTGGAACATATTATACTTCATCTTGCTACTGCAACATTTCATTGTTGGCTTAGATTCAAAAACATAGAAAATAATAAAAAGACAAATGAACTAAGTCATTTTATCACAGACACTGGCTCAGTAGATCCTTGTCACAAAATTTACCTTTAACCGTACCTCTCAGCTATATCATAAATGTCTTCAGCAGCCACTCTTTGTTAGCCTGAGGTTCACAAAGTACAGCAAAGCTGAGATATAGACTTACGCCATGAACAATGATACCCTAGTTGCTGCACTTCTAACTGAGCAATTTTAAAACAGTCATAAGTAAATCAAAAGGAATCAGCTTTTAGGCGGAACGTTTGATTTGGCAGTTGACAGTAACAAGTTATTGGTTGTGAGGTAAGGACAGAAAAACCCTTCCCTCAAGATCACAGCTAAGCATCACTCGGCCAAACAGTGACCCTCATGTGAACTGGAGGGATATTTTTCTGTTCTGACCTTACACTCATGACAGATAGGGTAACACATCATGAGGGTCACTGAATTTTCCTATCTGCAGTTCACATCCTTGAAAGGTATTTATTTTTTGCACCCATAAGACAATATTTTGTTCTCACAAGATGATTTCTTAACATAAATGATCTAGGTAAAAAGGGTAACAAGGATAATTTATGGATAATTTTCTATATTCTCCACTAAAACATATGTTGTGACCCCTCATTAGAACCGTCCCCCAGAGATGTTTTCATTGAGAAATAAGAAAATTACTCTCCAAATTATCCCCCCAAAAAACACTTTATCTTGATCTCTGCTTAACACCACAAGATAAATAACAACAACTTACCTTACCTCTGCACCTTGCATCTCTGAGGATGCAACATTTTTACACAGAATCAGAGCTCCAGATAAGAGTGGGTACTGAGGATAATTCAAAGATAATTTTTCTTATTTCTTAACGAAAACATATGTTGTGACCCCTCATTAGAACCGTCTCGACGAGACGGTTCTAATGATGGGTCACAAAATATGTTTTTATGAAGAAATATGGATAATTATCCCTGAATTATCTCTGTTACCCCTTCTTATCTGGAGCACTGCACAGAAGGCAAAGATTTGAAGAGAAAATTTGCCTGTGACAACTAGTCCATTGATATCTTAGTTTAATCTGGCTTTTACGATACTAAATGGATTTCGCTGCACAGTTGTTTTATCAGCATGTCAAAGAGGGGTTGCAGAGACCTCTGAGATTGGGATGCAAAGATTTCTGGCCTTGTGCGACCTGGGACCTATTGAAGTAAATCTGTAAAAGAATAATTGGGTATCTAAACTCAGTACCTGTGGTTTTGTTTACAAATTGGCTTCTTTGATTGGGTCTTGAAAATGCAAGATCTGGGATGCAAAATTTTTATAATCAATGAGTCAGTGAAGGAATGCACAACCTTGAGCTTGGGATGCAAAGATTTCTGGCCTAGTGGGTCCCGAGATGCAAGAGGCAAATGTAAAAAAATCAATGCTTACTGTCTCCAAGTGAAGTATCCAAGTCCACAACTGCACCGTCATTTTTACATGTGACTGTCTGCTGGGCTGTTCTGCGGGCCTTGAGAACATGCTCTCGCAACAGTCCAATCTCAGTGGTACGAGCATTGACAGTTTTATACCGATTCTTAGATGGTAGGCACGTCACACATGGTATGGTTTCCTGTAAATGATGCAAAATTTTCTTATAAAATGTGTAATGATTTCCCATCAAATAGTTATAGTGTATATGGATACACCATATGAGCCACGACACTAGAAAACCAACAATGTGGTTGTGCGCCCAGCACAGATTCAGATCAGCCTGGGCGTCTGCCCAGTCTGATCAGAGTCTTCGCTTCAGGCTCAATTTATCCCCCCTTTAATAAAATGCGGCGCCCCTGGGTCATTTAATATGGTATATCAGCTGTTTTAATTTCAGTGCAAGATGTTCATCTGCCTTCCAAAACAATTCAAAATATTTTGTAAGACAGCTCAATTTTCAAGGTTGTTTTGGATGGGAAAGCCAAATTAATAAAGTACATATTTTGTAAAAAATACAGTTATCACTCACCAGAGTGCCAGATAAGAAAGGGGTAACAGGGATAATTCAAAGATAATTTTTCTTATTTGTCAACAGAAACATATGTTGTGACCCCTCATTAGAATCTTCTTTGCGAGATGGTCTAATGAGGGGTCACAATATATGTTTTTATGGAAAAAATATGGAAAATTATCCCTAAATTATCCATGTGACCCATTCTTCTTTGGAGCACTGCTCACCACAGCATAAATCTTGTACTGCACAATCAGGTTCTTCACTAACGACTGGTAGATTCTTCTTGTTGAATCCAGAATGGTAAGTACTGGACTCCCCTTTGGTGTTTGTGTTGTGGACATAATACGAATACCAAGATGCAATACAGGGGTATCTAGAAGGAAAAACAGGTCATAAAATACATAAGAACTTAATTAAACCCTAAGCAGATATCAAAATTCATGGATGCAAAATTTAAAATAAATTTTTTTTAAAGACTAAGGGGGGCAAACAGTAGGGCTGACTATCGTCCCAAATTCTGACTTTCACGATACTATCCCTATCGGAGAAACCCCTATCACGATACTATTACTATTGAGGGTCTTACATCACAATGCATCATGATACTATCTCTGTCTCTGAATATTGCAATTTCTTAAGAATTCAGATGATTTAAGTAAGTCCCTCATCTCTAAATTACATACCAGTGCTGTCCACTATGAGTGTAAACTTTACCACCATATAAACACAAGTTTTTTTATGCAAAGCAGGCACCTTTCAGGTTCCTAAATGACATATGTTTGGAAGAGAAGTGTCAAAATCCAGTCCACAATGTGAAAATCTACATGAACAAAAAAATACCAAAACTATCGATAGTTGAAAGCACTATTGGTGATAGTTATCGATAGTTGAAAACACTATCACGATAGCACTATCCAGGCAACCACTATTACAATGCATCTATATACTGATGTATCGTTACACCCCTAGCAAACAGTGTAAATCCAGAGCCACCTGACGTGGATCTTCGCTGTTTACAAATTCAACTGTTTTTGTTTTTAAGTGCTAAAAGTGTGAATGCTAGACTGGATATACTTGTATCTATGTCATTATAGCTTGCATCATGACTAAACTAGAAAAGAATACAAATATTTTGATAACTAGAAAATGTGTTTATGAAACACTATGCCCCCAACCATATGCTTGTCTCTAGAGAAGGTTCATCCAATAATGCTTTTACCTTTGTACCATAGGCTTACAATGCACTAAGTCGAAAAAGGGGCTTAACTCAGTCAAAAATTTACGAATTGTTTTCGAAAGTTAATCAGGTCATCTACACCTTGGGCAATATCAACCTGCAAAAATCATGATCCTAGCATCAGATATTTTGTTCACAAGCTTCCATAGGCAAATAATGCACTAAGTTGAAAAAGGGGCATAACTCAATCCAAAATTTACAAATTATTTTCAAAAGTTAATCAGGTCATCTACACCACAGGCAGTATCTTCCTGCATAAAATCATGCTCCTAGCATCAGGTGTTCTTGAGATATTTTGTTCACAAGGTTCCATAGGCTTACAATGCACTAAGTCGAAAAAGGGGAATAACTCAATCAAAAATTCACGATTTTTTTTCAAAAGTTAATCAGGTCATCTACACCACAGGCAGTATCTTCCTGCAAAAAATCATGCTCCTAGCTTCAGGGGTTCTTGAGATATTTTGTTCACAAGGTTCCATAGGCTTACAATGCACTAAGTCGAAAAAGGGGCATAACTCGGTCAAAAATTCACAAATTTGTTTCAAAAGTTAATCAGGTCAGCTACACCTTGGGCATTCTCATCTTGCAAAGCCTCATGATCCTAGCATCAGGGGTTCTTGAGATATTTTGTTCACAAGGTTCCACAGGCTAAGTCGAAAAAGGGGCATAACTCTGGAAATTCATTGCCGGCAGAAAAATAAAAAAATACGGGTCTGCTTATTTTCCATACTGATCATGTGTATAAAGTTTCAAGTTCCTAGCTCTTATTGTTCTTGACTATATGTAAAGGTACCTTTGTACCATAAGCCTCAATGCACTAAGTCGAAAAAGGGGAATAACTCATTCAAAAATTCTCGAATTTTTTTCAAAAGTTAATCAGGTCATCTACACCACAGGCAGTATCTTCCTGCAAATAATCATGCCCCTAGCTTCAGGGGTTCTTGAGATATTTTGTTCACAAGGTTCCATAGGCTTACAATGCACTAAGTCGAAAAAGGGGCATAACTCGGTCAAAAATTCACGAATTTGTTTCAAAAGTTAATCAGGTCATCTACACCTTAAGCATTCTCATCTTGCAAAGCCTCATGATCCTAGCATCAGGGGTTCTTGAGATATTTTGTTCACAAGGTTCCACAGGCTAAGTCGAAAAAGGGGCATAACTCTGGAAATACATTGCCGGCGGAAAAATAAAAAAATACGGGTCTGCTTATTTTCCATACTGATCATGTGTATAAAGTTTCAAGTTCCTAGCTCTTATTGTTCTTGACTATATGTAAGGGTACCTTTGTACCATAGGCCTCAATGCACTAAGTCGAAAAAGGGGAATAACTCGATAAAAAATTCACGAATTTTTTTCAAAAGTTAATCAGGTCATCTACACCACAGGCAGTATCTTCCTGCAAAAAATCATGCTCCTAGCTTCAGGGGTTCTTGAGATATTTTGTTCACAAGGTTCCATAGGCTTACAATGCACTAAGTCGAAAAAGGGGCATAACTCGGTCAAAAATTCACGAATTTGTTTCAAAAGTTAATCAGGTCATCTACACCTTGGGCATTCTCATCTTGCAAAGCCTCATGATCCTAGCATCAGGGGTTCTTGAGATATTTTGTTCACAAGGTTCCACAGGCTAAGTCGAAAAAGGGGCATAACTCTGGAAATACATTGCCGGCGGAAAAATAAAAAAAATACGGGTCTGCTTATTTTCCATACTGATCATGTGTATAAAGTTTCAAGTTCCTAGCTCTTATTGTTCTTGACTATATGTAAAGGTACCTTTGTACCATAGGCCTCAATGCACTAAGTCGAAAAAGGGGAATAACTCGATAAAAAATTCACGAATTTTTTTCAAAAGTTAATCAAGTCATCTACACCACAGGCAGTATCTTCCTGCAAAAAATCATGCTCCTAGCTTCAGGGGTTCTTGAGATATTTTGTTCACAAGGTTCCATAGGCTTACAATGCACTAAGTCGAAAAAGGGGCATAACTCGGTCAAAAATTCACGAATTTGTTTCAAAAGTTAATCAGGTCATCTACACCTTGAGCATTCTCATCCTGCAAAACCTCATGATCCTAGCATCAGGGGTTCTTGAGATATTTTGTTCACAAGGTTCCGCAGGCTAAGTCGAAAAAGGGGCATAACTCTTGAAATATGTGACCCGCGGAAAAAAGAAAAAACACGTGTTCGCTTATTTTTCATACTGATCATGTGTATAAAGTTTCAAGCTCCTAGCTCTTACGGTTCTTGATATGACAGACGGACAGACGGACAGACGGACGGACGGACAGACGGACAGACGGACAGGCCCAAACCAATATGCCCCCACAATTTCTCCGAAATTGGGGGCATAAAAAAAAAAAGATGTTTTCACCACTCACACTGTCCCATCTGTGCCATCTGTAGAGGATGTGCACTGACCAGGTTCTATGGAACTTAAAATGACCCGTGACAGTGACACGACAAAACCAACAAAATGGTTGTGCGCCCCGGACAGACTCAGATCAGCCTGGGCATCTGCATAGAGGTAACTTAGACCCCTAGCTACTCTTAGAGTGCTTAGTGAAGAGTCTGATCAAACTGGGCTGGTGCCTGGGCTGATCTGAGTCTCACTGGGCACAAAGCCAATTTGTTGGTTTTGTCGTGTTGTGGCTCCACTATACAATGCATATCTATCAAAAACCCTGAATTTTGTAAAACTTACTGTCGTATGAACTAAGGAGCTCAAGCAGAACTAGGACTGGTCCTTTCTGAATTATCACTCCTTTGTTCCAAATCAGTCGCAATTCCCCAAGGCGTGAACAATGCCTGAAAGCAAAAAGTTTTAAAAAACTGTGACAACTACAGAAGTAACAAGAGCTGTCGCCTGACAGCATAACTTGCCTGAATAGGTGCTTGCCCATCACACAGTTGCTTTGGAGGTGTGGACTTCTATGCATAAAACTTCAGGCAAGCATGTCCATTATGCCAACACGTTTATAAACAATAGCTATCTAAGAAATAAGTCTTAAAATAAAATTAAAATAAAAAATCCACATGAAATTTCAAAGTCCATGAGCTTGAGGTTAAAGAACTAAGAGGTAGGGGTGGGGGTGGGGAAGTGGGGGGGGAGAGGGGGGGCTAGGATGTAACAAAACCTTGAACCATTATCTAACATCAGTCCAAGTATTAGTATCAACTGAGTCCATCGTGGCACTGTGAAATTATGTCTTCATAAATATAATACTTTAACCAAAATCTTTAAGACAAAATTCTAAGTCAATGACCTTGACTTCAAGGTCATCCAGTGGGGTAAGTATATAGTGTTTTGTAAAAACTCAAAAAAGTGTCTAACATCAGTTCAAGTGTAAGCTAAATCTCTGCCAAGCATTATGAATCAGTATGCAATTAGAAAACTTTAATAAAGAACAAATATCAAAGTCCCTGACCTTGACATCAAGGTCACTGAGCAGGGTTGGGGTAGTACTCGGCAAAACTTTGGACTAATATCTAACTAAATAGCAAATATAAAAAGAATTCATCACTTGGTTCAGGAAATATGTGTCTTTAAAAGACTTTAACCAAAACATCCAATCAATAAAAAGACAATTTTCTAAGTCCATGACCTTGACATCAAGGTCACTGAGGGGAATGGGGGTAGTACCTTGGAAAACTTTGGACCAATATCTAACTACAGTGCAAGTATCAAAGGAATCCATATATGGGTTAAGGAGATATTGGGCTTATAAAACTTTAACCAAAACATCTGGTCCAAAAATACTCCCAATTTTCTAAGTCCATGACCTTGACATCAAGGTCATGGAGTGGGGTGGGGGGTGGTACCCTGTTAAACTTTTGACCAATATCTACCTACAGTGCAAGTATCAAAAGAATCCATCCATGGGTTAAGGAGATATAGGTCTTTAAAAAACTTTAACCAAAACATCCAATCCGGACGCCGACGCTGACGCTGACGCAGATGCGGACGCGGACGCTGACGCTGATGCCGGGGTGACAACAATAGCTCTTCCTGAACTTACGTTCAGGCGAGCTAAAAACCCTAAAATTTGAACAGTTTGGTTTTTTAATGCAGTTATGCATCTGAGAGATGCAGATGAAATGGTTAAAAATCGAAAACTCAGATCCAGCCTGGGCCGTTATTGAAAACTAACAGCATAGTTAGTTAACATTTCGTTATAATTTCAAATGTTTAAAATATCTCAAATACATTCATATTTTTGTTGCAAAATGTGAGAAGCTTTGGCATTGCAAGAGCTTCTCACAATTTTTTCAACAAAAAATATCAGTGTATTTGGTTATATTAACATTCTTAGTGCATTTATTGAAAAGCCCTATGGTAAACCATTAGAACGTAATGCAGTTTATACTTCAATAACTACAAACACTTCATTACTTTATTACTTTTGCAGTTATTTCACAGCAGTTTGGAAACAGCAAGTACTGCCTTACAAACTGTAGCAAAATTGTTACTACAAGAAAAAAACATGTACACTTTGTACAGAACCTTGAATGGAACAAAATGGACTTTTAGGGATAATCTCCTCAACCTTATTCCACTTATTTGGGATGGTAATCTTACATGAAGTATTTGCTCCCTTTCAGGGAGCAAATTATTTCCCGTAAGAGAACCATCCTAGGCTCTGTGAGCAAATTGTAGCAAAAGGAATGTAGATTACCTTGTTCACTCCATCTCATTCCATTCATGATTTACACTAAGTTGAAAAACAAAGCAAAAAATACCTGAGAACATTAGGGAAGAATGAGTCTGGGATCCCTGGATAGAAGGAGAAATATCTCTCACTCTGGAACTCGTCATAAGGAACCCCATCAGGCCAAAAGTCTTCCTGAAATACAATACAATATGAGCCGCAACACAACAAAACCAACAAAGTGGAATGTACACCCAGGGAAGGCTCAGATCAGCCAGAAAATCCCCCCAGTCTGATCAGAGTTTTCACTATGCATTTAAAGGGTAGCTAAGGGTCTAAGCTAGCTCCCTGCAGACAGGCTCAATTTTGTCCTAATCATGCTACTCTCCATTTTCTGTAAATAATTAGTATGATTCCAAAGGCATTATGGTCATTTTTTTCAAAGTCTCAGTGCACCAAAGGTGCATCTTAGGTAGCAAAGCAGCCACAGGTGGGTCAAGGTTGTTTAAGAGTTTTATTTTTATTTATTTATTTTCTTTCTTTTTTTTTTTTTTTTTTTTTTTTTTTTTTTGGCTATTTTCAGAAGTAGTTAAGTTTGTACACATTTTTCTCCCTTTACCACATGTCAGCATCTTAATTGCTTCACTGAAGTATATATCTGCATTAAGCTAGTGTATAAAGTGTTTTAGAGAACATCATTATATCTATTACTTGAACAGCGAGAATAGGCATTTTGTAATTATTCTATGGGTTGTTAAGTGACTGACTATTCATCGATTCCTCAATTCTGTCACTTGTTTGAATCACCAGCCATCCAAAAAGACAATGATATTTAGCACAATAAATACTGCAGATCTTGCAAGTTATATTTTGCAAAAAGTGAACATTGCCATATAGAGGTACCAGGAACATACAACTTATACTATTTTCCATTACATCTGCACATTCAAAAGAAATAACCACAGTTGTGTGAAAATCTGAATTGAACAAAAAATCATCTTAAGTGAGAAAATAGTCACAAATAAACACCTACAAGTATTCCAATTTTGCAAAATGTGACATTTAATTGTCTGACAATTACAAACTTTAGTAGAAACTGTTTTCAAAGTCACATTTTGTTGTTGTTGTTGTTGTTGTTTTTTATGAAAAAATGCAACTCTTACAATATCTGTTGTTGGGTACATGGGTAGATCCTTGATCAGAACATAGGCACAAGTAGCCCCTTCCAGGTCTGTGGTCCAGGGGTCACGTGGTAACTTTAACATCACGCCAAAACTCTCCAACAGCTTGATCATAACTGAAGCCTGTAAAACATGGAATGTTGTTACAGAAAAGCTAGGTTAAAGAAGGCTGTACTTAAAACTGTATGGAAGGGTACTTCCATGTTTTGTTGTTGTTTTATTCTGAAGGCAAGGGACGGGCTCTGTCTTTCATATGCTATACCAAAGATAAATCTGGCCTCTAACAACCACAGTGACTGCTCCTATGGCCTAAAAAATTATCATTTATTCTCCTTCTTCAGGGAGTTTTTCTTTCCTATCCTCTGGTCATATTTCCTTTTATTTCCTGAGGTAATGTTTTCTCTTGATGTTGCAAAACATTTCATCATCTTTTTTTTCTTCATCTTTCAAAGGAAGTCTAAACTATAAAGTAATCATCTATGTGCAAAGTAGCTATCAGACATGTATATACTCATAATCAAAATACAGTCAACTCTCGATATCTTGAACAGTGATACCTCAAAGTACCCTCTTATATCAAAGAATATAGTTTGGACTTATTTCTTATTTCTATTTAAATTTAAACTCCTATTTTCTCAAACTACTGGTATCTCAAAGTAAATTTTCTGGGACCGAAAAAAAAAAAAAAAAAATTACATGGACGGACGTTTGGCGCCCCGTTACTGTGGCTATGGATTCGTTCCGCTGAGGTGCGGGGGCAACGTCGATATGAGAATTGAAATACTACAAAAAATTTACTCTGATATATCAGTAGATTGGGATGAATTTTGACTTTGAGATATCAAGAGTTGATTGTAATATAATCAGAATGTTACCATTTCTTTAGATCCATCACATGTGCTTTTCAAGTCTTCTGCAGTCCAGCATGGGAAGTTTGCTCCAAGAAATCTCCAGGAAGCTTTTCTGGGTGCAGATTGAGACATCATTTTCTGGTAAATACTTTCTAGGACAGTAAAGTCTGTCATCGTTGGTGAACCAGAGACAAATGGGAAGTGAAGAGCATCTCCCTGTCAAAATAAACCTTTCTGTGTATTGTAAACTAGTAACTTTTTCAAGACTGCTTATTGGTTTTATGAATTAGTGTTAACATGATAAAAGCTTCTGGTAATATGCTCCTTTTGGTGGCAGAGCAGAATGATTAAAATACTCCAAAACAGCCCCACAAAACAAAGCATTCTAGTTACTTCTGATAGATGAGTCATGCCACTGAAAAAGGAGTCTCAAGAAATATGTAAACTGCATACCAAGGATATCAGACTGGTTCTACTTTAACTCTTTCTGACTGGTTCTGATGCAGTTTTTCAGGTAACTCTAATGTAACTCTTTCTGACTGGTTCTAATGCAGTTTTTCAGGTGACTCTAATGTAACTCTTCTGACTGGTTCTAATGCAGTTTTTCAGGTAACTGTAAAGTAACTCTTTCAGACTGGTTTTAATGCAGGTTTACAGATGATTCTAATATGTAGTGTCTTTCTCCAATGAAACTATTATAAGATTGTACTTGTTCTCAGAAGACATTTTCATTTTTTTTTCCACCATGAGAATACTGGACAGACAGGTCTCGTGATAAATAGTTCTTTTTTTTTTGTATACACACTTACCATTGTCTTCATTGTGCTGAAAACTTTCCCCACATGTGAGTATGCATTAGTCTCATGGAAACTTTGCTTCACTTGTTTAGGTACATTAGTGTTAAACACGTCATCCAACTTGCTTGGCGGGAACTTGTTCTTGACGAGTTCCTTCAGAGCTGTGTTCAATTCCTCTTGGTACGAGAGAAAATACCAGGGAAAATGATGTTTGAGGCTCTCAGTAGCAACAGTAAGGACCGCTTTGACTGGTTTCTCTTTGTTTCCACCAACATGCTGTAATTAATAAATATTGGAGCAATCAGTTTTTACTGTAAAACACTATATATCTGTGGTATAAAATTTTTGCCGCCTACAGAAAATGACATATTGGAGCATGTTAATTTTGGCGGTCTAGATGTACCATGGCTCCAGATAATAAATAAAATCTTATGTTAATTTGTGACAATTTTTCTTACTTTTCTATTAAACTATACACAATGGCATCCATTAGAATCGCCTCATCGAGGCAATTCTAATGAGATAACACACAATGTATAGTATTGACACTGTGGCATCCAGTAGAATCACCTCATAGAGGTGATTCTAATGGGATGACACAATGTATACTATCGAGGCGATTATAATGGATGTCACAATGTATATCTTAATGGAAAGGTATAACAAAATTCTAAAAAACCCATCAATGAACCTCCATTTTGCTGTGCAAAATCTATGTAATATTAGCAAACTTATATTTTAGCGCTCTTTGCTTTAACCGCCAATAGCGCCAAAATTAAGTAACCACCAAAAATAAGTGTTTTACAGTAGGTAAATAGATAAACTTTCAGGAAAACAACCCTGCCATTTTCACTTTTGACTCCCTTTACATTATGAGTCAACTCATAAAGGAAAGACTTTGGTCCCCCAGGAGTGAATTCTTTCCTTTAAGAGTAGGCTTTATTTTGTACAGGCTTTGTTTTTCAGGGGAAATATCCGTTATACTTTGGTTACCCAGACGCTAAAACTGCAGGTGTGTCAAAAGGTAGCAGTGGATTTTGACTGTAATTCTGATTTTGATGATAACTCATTTTTATTTCTCTTGATCTCTGAGACAGATGTAGGCAAAGGTAAAGGTTTCCCATAGCCTAATAGCCATAGGAGCTGTAGGGGTTAGAGGCCCACTGTGTCTTGGGCACAGCAAAAGAAAAACGGCGCCCATCCCTCTCCTTTCCCTGCCTCATCCTTCCCTGATTCAAAGCAGGTACCCATTTACTGCTGGGGTAACAGACAAGAATTTCTAGTTGTTGCATGGCAAAAGCAGGGCGTGATTTCAAAACCTTGTGGTGACTTTCTGCACCATAACTGAGGGTCTCTAACCACTTGGCCACAGCACCTCTCAAGAGACAGATGTAAACAGCCTATTATCTTTTTACAGAAATTATTGTTTTACTCGGAAAATATCTTGTTTTATAGATGACTAAAACTAAGTCCCATATGAAGCTTTGGTCATTATATTGGAACAAAACCTATGCCTGACATATGTTATGTTGGAACAAAACCTATTCCTGGCATAGGTTATGTTGGAACAAAACCTTTTCCTGGCATAGGTTGTTTTGGAAATTAACATGCATGAATTCCTGTTTGCTTCTGTGGATTCCTGACATAGGTTTTGTTCCAAAATAACCTATGCCAGGAATAGTTTCCAACATAATGACCAAAGCTACATATGGGACTTAGTTTTAGTCATCTATAAAACAAGGTATTTTCAAAGTGAAAAAATAATTTCTGTAAATAGATAATAGGCTGTTTGTAGCTCTTGGTTTTACCATCTGCTGAACAGTCTGACCTACAGTTGCAGATGTAAATTTTGTAGTCTGCTTTTCTAGTGCTTTAAGTGTTAACTTGATACAACATGTACTCACCAGAACTGTTGACAAGAGTAGATCTTTCTTGAACAATGTCTGTTGCTGTCCATGGCCAGTAACTAGTTCGCTCTGTTTATAGAGAGTCCTGCCATTTCCAAACTTCTCTTGGTCACCATAGCTCATTGTGCGGATAAAACTATTTCTTCTACAATCAGAGACAAGATTTCAATGAAACACTATGCATTGCCTGTCTGGGTACTGTTCCAAAGTGTTCTCCAAGATACAATGACATATGGGTATAAATATAATAAGCAGGTGATGCTTACTAGCTGTGGCAACCTGATCACACCTCTGCAAAGGGGCCCACATTTGTGAATCTAAATATTTCAGATATGGTTTTAAGAGTTCAAACTTACGATTTTGGTACTTTGACCACTATTCTGGTAACACAGCGTTAGCAGAAAACTTAACCAAAGTCTACCTGGCTGTTGACCATGGCATAGAAAAGCATTATCCATATCTTCCTTACTGCTGAGCTCATGTACAAACAAAATAAGAAGAAATGGGGATGCCACTGCACACCAGTCAGACATGTAGACTTTGAGGGTAACTATGAGGTCATTTCTTTTGACAATTTCATAAAAGTATTTGACCCATCGTTAGAACTGCCTTGGCCGTGGCAAGACAGCTCTACTGAAAGATCACATTGCAAGTTTAACTGATATTTTTGGAGAAGAAAAACCCTTGTCTTATAAATGAATAAATACGGTAATGTTCTGAACATGTACAAAATAAAGCAACACCATTCTAACAGAAAATTCTCAATATGACTTTTAATAAACTAGAGAATTTGAATCCAAATTTAGTATTATAAAGCAGTCAATGCCTCCTATAAGGGGATGATATTCTGTAAGTTTAGGGATAATCTTTCTTATTTCTCACTAACAGTATACATTATGACCCTCATTAGAACTGTTTATGAGGGGTCACAACATATACTTTTTTATGAGAAAATTTATCCCGAATTTTCATAAAACTGTCTCTTTATAACAAACTAAGTGAGATTCAGATGTAACATTTACTCGGTAGATAAGCCCAATTCTTTCTCCAACTCATCCGTACGTCTTTTGAACTGCTGTCTAATCATGTTCTTGTATCTGTCAGCAATACTTTCCAGCCCAGGCTCGGCTGCAAGCCCTAGCAGAATGAAGACACAGTTGGGACACTAGGAAAAGAACAAAAATAGCATATAATCAGAGCTCCAGATAAGGTGGGTTTTTATAGGATAATTCGGGGATAATTTTCTTTACGAGGGGCGTTCGAAAAGTAATGCAAATGGCCTCATAACTTTGTTTACGGGAAAACTGGGTACAAATTCTATGCATATGCTGAAAACACTACATTTTGGTTTTACAATGATACCAAACTCTGTACAAAGACACCTTTTCATATTGACTTACAACGCATTTTTTTAGGCCCCTGTCATGCCACTGGGCTAATTTCATATGTAAAATGGTTTTAGTGCTGGGCATTCAAGTCAAATATCATTGCAAATACAAAATTAATCTTGTCTGTTGCTTGTCCATTGTTGCCTACAATATTCATACAAAAGTTAGAAGGGTGGCAACTGTTATCGATTTATTTTTGGAAAAGCAATGCACAATTCTTATGACGTTATTGAAATATACGTTAACATCATTTTTAAAAGCTTGTAGAGGCTTCATTTTTTTGGCATTAATTTGAATTTATTGACGGGTTTTCGTTGACCCATGTAAATGCTCTTGCTGACAAGATTTTGAATGCTTATACATTTGTTTTCATTGCGAAATCATTTAATTTTTGGTGGAAATGGGGAATCGGCTACCACATAATCCATATTCCCAGGCCAGTATGGAACCAAGATTAAACAAGAGGGCCATGAGGCCCTGATCCGCTCACCTGAGCAATTGGCAAAGTCGCTTTTTCTTATGTCTGAAATTGTCAAAATATGAGTCTAGGGTCAAAAGTCAAAGACTGACCATGACCTCTTGTACTCATAAATCTTCATGTGCTAATACGCATTAAGACAACCATATATACCATTTTTTTAGACCAAAATCTTCAAAACTTTCCATGAAATCTTATGTTCTAGCATTTTCCCATATTTGACAATGCTGCAAAAAAAGGTCAAGGTGAACCCAAGGTTATCATTTGAACAGTCTTGGAAGTACTCTAGTACTCCATGCTACTTACCAAGTTTCAAGGCCATAGGCATATTGGTTCTGGAGAAGAAAAATATTAAATGTTTATACCATAAATGGGTATGGCGGCCATGTTGGTCATGTGACCTGGACCATTTGAACACATTTTTGTTCCCTCAACCCCTGAAGGCTCTATATGAAATGTGACTACAATTGGCCCTTTGGCTTTTGAGGAAATGTTTGAAAATGTCAAAATATGAGAGATCTGGGTCAAAGGTCAAAGAATGACCTTGACCTCTTGTACTCATAATTCTTCATGACCTCATTAAGATGACTGTATATACCAATTTTTAGGCCAAAATCTTCAAAAATTCCCATGAAAGCTTATGTTGTAGCATTTTGCCATATTTGACCTTGTCATAAAAAGGTCAAGGTCAAGCAAAGGTCATAATTTGAACAATCTTGATAATACTGGAGTACCCAATGCCACATACCAAGTTTCAAGGCCATCGGTCAACTGATTCTGGAGAAGAAGATTTTCAAAGGTTTTTACCATATATGGTCATGGCGGCCATGCTGGTCATGTGACCCAGACCATTTGAAGAAATTTTCGTTTCCTCAACCCCTGAAGGCTCTATATGATATTTGGTTACAATTGGCTTTTAAAAAGAAGTTTGAAATTGTCAAACTATGAGAATTCAGGGTCAAAGGTCAAAGAATGACCTTGACCTCTTGTACTTATGAATCTTGATGTACTCATTAAGATGACTGCATTTTCCAATTTTTAGGGCTAAATCTTCAAAACTTTCCATGAAATCTTATGTTCTAGCATTTTCCCTTATTTGACCTTCCCGTAAAATGGTCAAGGTCAACCCAAGGTTATCATTTTGAACACTCTTGATAGAACTGGAATACCCAATGCTTCATACCAAGTTTCAAGGCCATCGGTCAACTGGTTCTGGAGAAAAAGATTTTTAAAAGTTTTTACCATATATGGGCGTGGCGGCCATGTTGGTCATGTGACCTGAACCTTTTGAACAAAATTTCATTCCCTCAACCCCTGGAGGCTCTATATGAAATTTGGTTACAATTGACCCAGTGGCTTTGGAGAAGATTGTTTGAAAATGTCAAAATATGAGAGTTCTGGGTCAAAGGTCAAAGAATGACCTTGACCTCTTATACTCATAAATCTTCATGTACTCAACTGCATTAACCAATTTTAGGCCTTACTCTTCAAAACTTTCCATGAAATCATATGTTATAGCATTTTCCCATATTTGACCTTGCAGTAAAATAGTCAAGGTCAACCCAAGGTCATAATTTGAACAATCTTGATAGTACTCGAGTACCCAATGCTACATACCAAGTTTCAAGGCCATCGTTCAATTGGTTCTGGAGAAGAAGATTTTTAAAGGTTTTTACCATATATGGGCGTGGCGGCCATGTTGGTCATGTGACCAGGACAGTATGAATAAATTTTTGTTCCCTCAACCCCTGGAGGCTCTATATGAAATTTGGTTTCAATTGGCTCAGTGGCTGTTGAGGAGATTGTTCGAAATTGTCAAAATATGAGAGTTCTGGGTCAAAGGTCAAAGAATGACCTTGACCTCTTAAAGTCATAAATCTTCACGTACTCATTAAGATGATCGTAGATACTGGTTTTTAGCCCAAAATCTGCAACAGTTTCCAAGATATCTTATGTTCTGGCATTTTGCCATATAAAAGCACAAGGAAGCAAATTTGACCTTGCCGTAAAAAAGGTCAAGGTCAACTCAAGGTCATAATTTGAACAATCTTGGTAGTACTCGCGTACCCAATGCTACATACCAAGTTTCAAGGCCATCAGCTTATTGGTTCTGGAGAAGAAGATTTTTTTAGGTTTTTACCATATATGGGCGTGGCAGCCATGTTGGTCATGTGACCAGGACCGTTTGAACAACTTTTCGTTCCTAAGGTCCCAGGAGGCTCTATATGAAATTTGATTACAATTGGCCCAGCGGTTTCAGAGGAGAAGTCGTTTGAAATTGTGGACGGACGACGGATGGACGACGGACGACGGAGCCTTACCATCCTATAAGCTCCCCCGGAGCCGCTGGCTCAGGTGAGCTAAACAAGAGGGCCATGAGGCCCTGAATCGCTCACCTGAACAATTGGCAAGGTGGCTTTTACTTATCATGTCTGAAATTGTCAAAATATGAGTTTTGGGTCAAAAGTCAAAGAATGACCATGACCACTTGTACTCATAAATCTTCATGTACTCATTAAGACAACCATATATACCATTTTTAGGCCAAAGTCTTCAAAACTTTCCATGAAATCTTATGTTCTAGCATTTTCCCATATTTGACCATGCCGCAAAAAAGGTCAAAGTAAACCCAAGGTCACCATTTGAACACTCTTGGTGGTACTCTAGTACTCCATGCTATTTACCAAGTTTCAAGGCCATAGGTGTATTGGTTCTGGAGAAGAAAAATATTAAAGATCTATACCATAAGTGGTAATGGCAGCCAAGCTGGTCATGAGACCTGGACCGTTTGAACAATTTTTCATTCAATCAACCCCTGGAGGCTCTATATGAAATGTGTTCACAATTGGCCCTTTGGCTTTTGAGGAAATGGTTGAAAACGTCAAAATATGAGCGATCTGGATCAAAGGTAAAAAAATGACCTTGACCTCTTGTACTCATAATTCTTCATGAACTGATTAAGACAACTGTGTATACCAATTTTTAGGCCAAAATCTTCAAAACTTTCCATGAAATCTTATGTTCTACCATTTTCCCATATTTGACCTTGCTGTAAAAGGTCAAGGTCAACACAAGGTCATCATTTGAACAATCTTGATAGTACTCAAGTACCCAATGCTACATACAAAGTCTCAAGGCCATCGGTCAATTGGTTCTGGAGAAGAAGATTTTTAAAGGTATTTACCATATATGGGCATGGCGGCCATGTTGGTCATGTGTCCAGGACCGTAAGAAAATTTTTTCATTCCTTCAACCCCTCGAGGCTCTATATGAAATTTGGATTCAATTGGCCAAGTGGTTTTAGAGCAGATTGCTTGAAATTGTCAAAATTTGAAATTTCTGGGTCAAAGGTCAAAGAATGACCTTGACCTCTTGAACTCATAAATCTTCATGTACTCATTAAGATGATTGTATATGCCAATTTTTAGGCCAAAATCTTAAAAACTTACCATGAAATCTCATGTTCCAGCATTTTCAGATATTTGACCTTGCCGTAAAAAAGGTCAAGGTCAACCCAGGGTCATAATTTGAACAATCTTGATAGTACTTGAGTACCCAATGCTACATACCGAGTTTCAAGGCCATCGGTCTACTGGTTCTGGAGTAGAAGATTTTTAAATGTTTTTACCATATATGGGCGTGGTGGCCATGTTGGTCATGTGACCTGGACCGTATGAACAAATTTTTATTCCCTCAACTCCTGGAGGACCTATATGAAATTTGGTTACAATTGGCCTAATTGTTTTTGAGGAGATTGTTTGATATTGTCAAAATATGAGAGTTCTGGGTCAAAGGTCAAAGAATGACCTTGACCTCTTGTACTCATAAATCTTCATGTAGTCATTAAGATGACTGTATGTACCAATTTATAGGCCAAAATCTTCAACAGTTTCCAAGATATCTTATGTTGCAGCATTTTGCCATATAAAAGCATAAGGAAGCAAATTTGACCTTACCGTAAAAAAGGTCAAGGTCAACCCAAGGTCATAATTTGAACAATCTTGGTAGTACTTGTGTACCTTATGCTACATACCAATTTTCAAGGCCATCGACCTATTGGTTCTGGAGAAGAAGATTTTTTCAGGTTTTTACCATATATGGGCATGGCGGCCATGTTGGTCATGTGACCAGGACCGTTTGAACAACTTTTCGTTCCTAAGGTCCCAGTAGGCTCTATATGAAATTTGGTTACAATTGGCCCAGCGGTTTCAGAGGAGAAGTCGTTTGAAAGTGTGGACGGACGACGGACGGACGGACGGACGGACGGACGGACGGACGACGGACGACGGACAACGGAGCCTTACCATCCTATAAGCTCCCCCGGAGCCGCTGGCTCAGGTGAGCTAAAAAAATCCGGGATATTTTCAGGACAACATTGCCTGGGCATTGTCTTTAAGTTGCAAAAATAAAAGCAAAACAAAGACTTACGATATATAAATAACGGCCTACTAAACTAAAATTTTGCAGTGTCTTTAGGGTATACCTCTTTCAAAGAAAAATAAATATGCGCCCTTTTTTAAAAAATACACCGTGTTTGCAGACTTTCCTACTCATAATAAAGCTTTATGTGTTTTTGCAATCAGAAGTTCTGTTTTTATATTGGTTACCGGGAAATTACGTCATTTGCATTACTTTTCGAACGCCCCTCGTATTTCTCTATATAAACCTATGTTATGACCCCTCATTAGAACCATCTCACAAAGGTGGTTCTAATAAGGGGTAACCACATATGTTTTCGTATGCTGTGACTCCTCATAAGAACCCTCTCATTGAGATGGTTCTAATATGGGGTCACCATGTTTTTGTATGCTGTGATCCCTCATTAAAACCATCTCATCGATACAGCTCTAATATGGTGTCACCACATATGTTTTTGTATGCTGTGACCCCTTATTAGAACCATCTCACTGAGATGGTTCTAATAAGGGGTCACCACATATGTTTTCAGTCGGAAATAAGAAAAGTTATCCCAGAATTATTCCTCTTATCCATTCTTATCTTGAGCTCTGATTCAAATTTAAAAAAATGTTTGCAAAAATCTGCACCAAAAAATAAGTTTAGAACTCCTGCTAACAGACAGTGTTTTCTTTCTAAAAAATAGCCATCAGAGGAGATGGCAAATCCCCCGACCGAAGGCCCCCTGCGCCTTGGTAAACAGGGTGCACTTCAAAACGCATATAAAAACAAGAGCTGTCGCCTGACAGCATAGCTTGCCTGAATAGTGCTTGCCCATCACACAGTCGCTTTGGAGGTGTGGACTTCTATGCATAAAACTTCAGGCAAGCATGTCCATAACGACAACACATTTATAAACAAAAGCTATTTAAGAAATAAGTCTTTAAATAAAATTAAAATAAAAAAATTCACATGAAATTTGAAAGTCCATGAGCTTGAGGTCAAAGAACTAAGCGGTAGGGGTGGGGTGGGGGGGGGGGGGGGGGGGGGGGGTGGGGGGGGGGGGGAGGGGGGTCTAGGAGCTAGGATGTAACAAAACCTTGAGCCATTATCTAACATCAGTCCAAGTATAAGTATCAACTGAGTCCATCGTGGCACTGTGAAAGTATGTCTTCATAAATATAAAACTTTAACCAAAATCCTTAAGACAAAACTCTAAGTCAATGACCTTGACTTCAAGGTCATCCAGTGGGGTAAGTATATAGTGTTTTGTAAAAACTCAAAAAAGTGTCTAACATCAGTTCAAGTGTAAACTAAATCTCTGCCAAGCATTATGAATCAGTATGCAATTAGAAAACTTTAATAAAGAACAAATTTCCAAAGTCTGTGACCTTGACATAAAGGTCACTGAGCGGGGTTGGGGTAGTACTCGGCAAAACTTGGGACTAATATCTAACTAAAGTGCAATAAAAAGAATTCATCACTGGATTCAGGAGATATGTGTCTTTAAAAGACTTTAACCAAAACATCCAATCAATAAAAAGACAATTTTCTAAGTCCACGACCTTGACATCAAGGTCACTGACAGGGGTGGGGGTAGTACCTTGGAAAACTTTGGACCAATATCTAACTACAGTGCAAGTATCAAAGGAATCCATCCATGGGTTAAGGAGATATTGGGCTTTATAAAACTTTAACCAAAACATCCAGTCCAAAAATACTCCCAATTTTCTAAGTCCATGACCTTGACATCAAGGTCATGGAGTGGGGTGGGGGTGGTACCCTGTTAAACTTTGGACCAACATCTACCTACAGTGCAAGTATCAAAAGAATCCATCTATGGGTTAAGGAGATATAGGTCTTTAAAAAACTTTAACCATAACATCCAATCCGGACGCCGACGCTGACGCGGACGCGGACGCCGACGCCGGGGTGACAACAATAGCTCTTCCTGAACTTTCGTTCAGGCGAGCTAAATAGTATACTGTCATTCTTTTAGGCTCCTTATTGACATTATCTGTTTAACAGATGCATAATTATCTAACACTCAGACCAAAACAGTATGCCAGATTGCTAAAAAGAGGTAAAATCTCAAATAGCAACCATGTAGACAATGTACTGCATATGATACATTCAACATTTCAAAATGCGTGAATAACTTCTAAAGTACAAGCCCTACAAAGCTTATTTTGAGCTCTCTAGTAAGTGAATTTGAACACAGAATCCAAATCTGAAAAAAAAAAATTGGGGAGGGGAGTGGGGGTGGGGGGGAGGGGGCTCGGAAAAGTATGAAAGCAAGAGTTGTCATTCTTGTATGAGACAAACTGTCATGATCTGATCTCCATATCTGTGAAGTATCATAAAAATATTTCAAAGGGTATTCAACTTATGGAGCGGACACTAAATCACACCTAAAACAATCAAGGGGAAATAACTCAAAAAGTAAGAAAGCAAGAGTTGTCATTCTTGTTCGCGACACATCAGCATGACCTGCTCTACATATCTGTGAAGTATCATGAAAATATTCCAAAGGGTATTCAAGTTATGGTGCGGACACGAATTCACACCTAAAACCATCAAGGGGAAATAACTCAAAAAGTAAGAAAGCAAGAGTTGTCGTTCTTGTTCGCGACACATCGTCATGACCTGTTCTACACATCTGTGAAGTATCATGAAAATATTTCAAAAGGTATTCATGTTATAGAGCGGACACGAATTCACACCTAAAACCAGCAAGGGGAAATAACTAAAAAAGTAAGAAAGCAAGAGTTGTCATTCTTGTTCGTGACACATCGTCATGACCTGCTCTACCCATTCTGTGAAGTATCATGAAAATATTCCAAAGGGTATTCAAGTTATAGAGCGGAAACGAATCTGCCAAAAATTCACCAAAGGGAAAATAACTCAAAAATTTCAAAAGCAAGAGTACCCATTCTTGCACACGTCACATCGCCATGACCTATTCTACATAACTGTGAAGTATCATGAAAATATTCCAAACGGTATTCAAGATATGGAGCGGACAAGAAAATGTTTACGGACGGACAGACGGACGGACGGACGCCAGGCTCATCGCTATATCCCCCCGAACCTTTCGGTCGGGGGATAAAAAGTACCCCAAATATGTAAATCAGCCTTGTGTAATCTGGCTATTAGATATTTTTTGTTCTTATCTAAATCAACCCCCAAAAATCTAGATCTGCCTTTCAAACCAATTCACAAAATCTAGATCTGTCTTGTAAGATATATCTAAATATTTTGGACTGTATTTAGAAGAGAAGACTCCGTCTTACAGTCAAATAAATATAGTAAGATGTGACTAACTACAGTACAAATCATTTACCTTTGAAAATATCTTTGCCATATTGTAGCAGATCTGATCCCCATAATCCTGGTCTGGGCCGTCTTCCGCTAGCAGGTATGGCAGAACAACGATACTACCCTCACTCAACAACAGTTCATAAAAACCCTGTACAAAAAAATAACATATTTATCACACTTGTAATTTAAGCATACAGTGCATTTCATGTTACATATTGTTTGCTAAACTTATTGTTTTAGAAAACTTCAACTAAGTCTACAGTAAAATCTCACAAAATTTTCTACTTTGTTTACAAATTATAGTCTTGTAATTAGTTAAATCACTATTGCCTTGCGCATGTCTTATTCTTCGAAGACTGACTGCCTTATATTACTCATAACTATCCTACAGAGGATAACAAGGGCTTCGCAAGCGGCGCATAATACGTCAATTTCCTAAAGGAGTTATAGAATGAGCAAGATTGCAAAAGGATAGACAGGCAGACAAACAGGGGCAACCACTCTATAATAATTAACTAGAACTGTCAGCGAATCTGACTATACCCCGCTTAATTGCTTAAATCAAATGATGTTATTTTCGTAACAAAAAGCATAAAGAGGGAGAGAAATCATTGTTACCATGTATACCAAAAATGAATGGTTGCTGTGAAATCTGTTACAAAAAATTACATTATTCAAAGTCAGGAGAGAAAGAAAATTGGAAAAATATAGGGAAGAATAAGCAGGAGAAGACTGGTTATCAATCCCACAATACAACAAGTTATCATCAACATGCATACAAAAATCCCTACCCTAACTTACAGATACATAGAAATCTTTTGCAAAAAAAATGCATTATTCAAAGTAAAGAGAGAAAGAAAATCGGACAAATCCAGGGAATAAAAAGAGGAGAAGTCTGGTTCTCAATCCCACATTACAGGAAGTCATCATTAACCTGCATACCAAATATGACTAATCTAGCTTGCATGGTTGTGGAGAAATCTTTGATGAAAAAGTTCATTATTCAAAGTATGGAAAGAAAGAATATTGGACAAATACAGGGAAGAATAAGCAGAAAAAGGCTGGTTCTCAATCCCATGATACAACATATCGTCATCAACCTGCATACCAAATAAGAGTACTCTAGCTTGCTTGGTTGTGGAGAAATCTTTGACGAAAAATTTTATTATTCAGAGTATGGAAAGAACGAATATTGGAAAAATACAGGGAAGAATAAGCAGAAAAAGGCTGAATCTCAATCCAAAGATACAACATATCGTAACCAACCTGCATACCAAATATGACTACTCTAGCTTGCATGGTTGTGCAGAAATCTTTGACGAAAAATTTCATTATTCAAAGTAGGGAAAGAAAGAAAATCGGACAAATACAGGGAAGAATAAGCAGGAGAAGGCTGGTTATCGCGGGATCAACATGTCGTCATTAACCTGCATAGCAAATATGACTACTCTAGCTTGCGTGGTTGTGGAGAAATCGACGAAAAATTTCATTATTCAAAGTATGGAAAGAAAGAAAATCGGACAAATACAGGGAAGAATAAGCAGAAGGCTGGTTCTCAATCCCACAATACAACATGTCGTCATCAACCTGTATGCCAAATATGACCAGTCTAGCTTGTATGGTTGTGAAGAAATCTTCAATGAAAAATTTGATCAAATGGGGACGGAAGGACAGATGGAAGGACGGACAGATGGACGGACAGACGGACAGACAGATGTAAACCAGTATACCCCCCACTTTTTCAAAGTGGGGGTATAATGACTGCAACATCATCTAAATATTTAACACATGATATACTGTTAGTATTCCAAGGTAAAGTTGGACAAGGGAGATAACCTAAATACACAAATTACACCATTTTTAGTTCTAGTTTTTTCCCTTGACAATATATTGTACAAGAAAACACGAAACCTAGCCTTTTAGAACTAATGAAAGGGATTAACTCTAAAACGAAGAAAGGGAAAGCAGCCATTTTTGCACGCGACACATCGTTAGGGCTTCATTCACATTGCTATGAAGTTTTATAAAGATATCCCAAACGGTTATCTAGTTATGGCGCGTACAAGACTTACAGTGAAACAAGAGGGCCATGAGGCCCTGAATCGCTCACCTGAACAATTGGCAAAGTGGCTTTTTCTTATGTTTTGAAATTGTCAAAATATGAGTCTTGGGTCAAAAGTCAAAGAATGACCATGACCTATTGTACTCATAAATCTTCATGTACTCATTAAGGCAACCATATATACCATTTTTAGGCAAAACTTTCCATGAAATCTTATGTTCTAGCATTTTCCCATATTTGACCATGCCGCAAAAAAATGTTAAGGAAAAACCGAGGTCACCATTTAAACAGTCTTGGTACATGTAGTACTCTAATACTCCATGCTACTTACCAAGTTTCAAGGCCATTGGTGTATTGGTTCTGGAGAAGAAAAAATATTTAAGGTTTATACCATATATGGGTATGGTGGCCATGTTGGTCATGTGACCTGGACCGTTTGAACAAATTTTCGTTCAATCAACCCCTGGAGGCTCTATATGAAATGTGATTACAATTGGCCCTTTGCCTTTTGAGAAACTGTTTGAAAATGTCAAAATATGAGAGATCTGGGTCAAAGGTCAAAGAATGACCTTGACCTCTTGTACTCATAATTCTTCATGACCTCATTAAGACGACTGTATATACAAATTTTTAGGCCAAAAACTTCCCATGAAATCTTATGTTCTAGCATTTTCCCTTATTTGACCTTGCTGTAAAAAAGGTCAAGGTCAACCAAGGTCATAATTTGAACAGTCTTGATAATACTGGAGTACCCAATGCTACATACCAAGTTTCAAGGCCACTGATCAATTGGTTCTGGAGAAAAAGATTTTGAAAGGTTTTTACCATATATGGTCATGGTGGCCATGTTGGTCATGTAACCCAGACCATTTGAAGAAATTTTCATTTCCTCGACCCCTGAAGGCTCTATATAATATTTGGTTACAATTGCCGCATTGGCTTTTAAGGCGAAGTTTGAAATTGTCAAACTATTCTGAGAATTCAGGGTCAAAGGTCAAAGAACGACCTTGACCTCTTGTAGTCATGAATCTTGATGTATACATTAAGATGACTGTATTTACCAATTTTTGGCCTAAATCTTCAAAACTTTCCATGAAATCTTATGTTCTAGCATTTTCCCATATTTGACCTTGCTGTAAAATGGCCAAGGTCATCCCAAGGTCATAATTTGAACAATCTTGATAGTACTTGAGTATCCAATGCTACATACCGAGTATCAAGGCCATCGGTCAATTGGTTCTGGAGAAGAAAATTTTACAAGGTTTTTACCATATATGGGCATTGGCGGTCATGTGACCTGAACCGTTTGAACAAATTTTCATTCCCTCATCCCCTGGAGGCTCTATATGAAATTTGGTTTCAATTGGCCCAGTGGCTGTTGAGAAGATTGCTTGAAATTGTCAAAATATGAGAGTTCTGGTCAAAGGTCAAAGAATGACCTTGACCTCTTGTACTCATAAATCTTCATGTACTCATTTAGATGACTGTAGATATCGATTTTTAGCCCAAAATCTTCAACAGTTTTCAAGATATCTTATGTTCTAGCATTTTCCCATATAAAAGCACAAGGAAGCAAATTTGACCTTGCCGTAAAAAAGGTCAAGGTCAACCCAAGGTCATAATTTGAACAATCTTGGTAGTACTCATTTACCCGATGCTACATACCAAGTTTCAAGGCCATCGGCCTATTGGTTCTGGAGAAGAAGATTTTTTTAGGTTTTTACCATATATGGGCGTGGCGGCCATGTTGGTCATGTGACCAAGACGGTTTGAACAATTATTCGTTCCCCCTTCCTCTGGAGGCCATATATGAAATTTGGTTACAATTGGCCCAGCGGTTTCAGAGGAGAAGTCGTTTGAAATTGTGGACGGACGGACGACGGACGACGACGGACGACGACGGACGACGACGGACGACGGAGCCTTACCATCCTATAAGCTCCCCCGGAGCCGCTGGCTCAGGTGAGCTAAAAATTAATCAAAGGGGCATAACTTTAAAAGTAAGAAAGGGGGAGCAACCATTCTTGTACGCGACACGTTCCCCCACCCTGATACATATGCCTACCAAATTTCATGAAGATATCCTGAATGGTTACTGAGTTATGGCGTGTACAAGAATGTTGACGGACGGACGGACGGACGGACGGACAGCGCCACGACATAATACGTCCGTTTTTTCAAAATGGGCGTATAAAAATTAGTACGCCTATTTGTTTACTCATCTACGTTCCTTTGCATAAATTTCAAGTCAAAGAGGCATTTAAAAAAAAAAAGCAAAACAAACCAACTGCTATTTACTTTTTGTAGCTATAATATTATTTGGGTCTTATATCAATTTTCAATGTGATATTATGTTTTCTATGTTTTCAATGTGATATTATGTTTTCTATGACAAAAACATTTTTGAAACATAACCACTCTGTCAGGTCATTGAAAAGTAGCCATGACTTGTCATGATGTAGATCCGATACAACTTTGAATGGACCAATCTATCAAAACACGTGACCTGGTAATGTAATGGTAAACAGTGTATTATCCATTACCCAGCAGTCCCGTATGGGATAGGTTTGTATTTCAATGCTACTTATCAGCGATGATGGTTATATCACAATTTAACAAAGCATTGCAAGAGGTACATTCCCCTTGCATCTGATTGTTAATCATACTAATTTCATAGCTGAATGACGGATTATTTTCTATTGTTAATGTCCAAGGTATTGTCATATCTAACATTTGAGTGAATTATATTGAAACTGGTTCATAATTAAGATGCTAGAGTGTTGACAAAGGCTTTTCGTGATCAGATCTTGTGTTCATTCATATATGAGCTGCAACATGATAAAACCAACAAAGTGGAATGTGCTCCCAGGGAAGAGTCAGATCAGCCTGGGCATCCACAAAGTCTGATAAGAGTCTCGACTGTGCGCTTGAAGGGTAGCTAAGGGTCTAAGCTAGCTGCATGCAGACAGCAAAGACTCTGATCAGACTGGGCGAATGCCCAGGCTGATCTGAGTCTTCACTGGGTGCACATGCCACTTAGTTGGTTTTGTTGTGTCACGGCTCATATGCATTTGATTCTTATTTCACTGTCTGTTAAAGGAAAAACTAAGTACATTTTCTATGGGTGCTTCAAACATGTTCAGCTGCACGTTCTTGTCCAGTGCCCAGTTTGTTTTCACAGTAAGTCTTTTTCTTGGTGAGACATCTTTTTCATTGGTCATCACAGCTAGTGGGCTCCATGGTAAGTTATCCTCTGTCAAGATCACCATTTTAAATGTGGTCTGCTCAAATTTTGGCCGATGCTTGTCTACCTCCACTGAAATAAGAATCCATTTTTAAAATACCCTGATTAATATTCATGAGAGTTTTATTTTTGCAATCAATATTCATCTACTGACTCACAAAACAAAGTAGATGCATACTGCTAATATTCCAGATGTATGTATGAGGAACTCAGGTTACACAGGGTTCCCAACAAGTAGCCCAAAGGGCAACAATTGCTCACCTGAGAGACATTGTAAACCTATAGGGATATTTAAGATGCTCAAGGGCAGCTAACTCCACAGTCAGTGGTCCAATCAGGCCGAAAATTAAACTCATTCAAAACATTATGTATGCCCTCATTTAATATATGCAAGTTTAAAAAGTATCCAATCAAGAGCACAATAGACAGAGCTGTCAAGGGCAGCTAACTTCGTAGTGGTTGGCCTGATCTGGCCAAAATTTGAACTTGTTTAAGATATTATGCATTTCCTCATTACCTGCAAGTTTGAAAAGGATCAGATCAGTAGAAACCAAGAAAAAGTGGCGACATTGATTTTTTGGATGCTCAGGGCAGGTACTCCATAGTCAGTGGTGGGATCTAGCCAAAATGCTAACTAATCCAAGCTTTTATGCATATCCTCATTACCTGCAAGTATGAAGAGGATCCGATGAAAAGTGAAAACGTGATGACGTTGTTTTCTCCATTATAAGACCATGAGATTTTTTTCAAATGCTCAAGGGCAGCAAACTCCGTAGTCTGTGCTCGAATCCGGCCAAATTTCGAACTCATCCAAGCTCTTATGTATGTCATCATTACCTGCAAGTATAATTAAGATCTAATCAAAAACCTTGATTGCAGCACCCTGAAAGTCAAATTTGCTCGAGATATTGTCATGCCCTACATTTGTGTGAATTTATTTTAAAATCTGTTGAGAAATGAAGGTGCTACAGCGCTGACAAAGTTTTTCTAAAAATAGCCACAGTGACCTTGACCTTGGGCACAGCATCGTGAAAGTCGAACTTGCTTGAGATATTGTCATACCCTACATTTGTGTGAAGTTGATTTAAAATCTGTTGAGAAATGTAGGCGCTAGAGCACTGACAAAGTTTTTCTAAAAATAGCCACAGTGACCTTGACCTTGGGTGCAGCACCCTGAAAGTCGAACTTGCTCGAGATATTGTCATGCCCTACATTTGTGTGAATTTATTTTAAAATCCATTGAGAAATGTAGGTGCTAGAGCGCTGACAAAGTTTTTCTAGAAATAGCCACAGTGACCTTGACCTTGGGCACCGCACCCTGGAAGTCAAACTTGCTTGAGATATTGTCATGCGCTACATTTGTGTGAAGTTGATTTAAAATCCGTTGAGAAATGTAGGCGCTAGAGCGCTGACAAAGTTTTTCTAAAAATAGCCACAGTGACCTTGACCTTGGGTGCAGCACCCTGAAAGTCAAACTTGCTCGAGATATTATCATGCGCTACATTTGTGTGAAGTTATTTTAAAATCTTCTGAGAAATGTAGGTGCTAGTGCGCTGACAAAGTTTTTCTAAAAATAGCCACAGTGACCTTGACCTTGGGAGCAGCATCCTGAAAGTCAAACTTGCTGGAGATATTGTCATGCCCTACATTTGTGTGAAGTCATTTTAAAATCTGCTGAGAAATGTAGGTGCTAGAGCGATGACAAAGGTTTTCTAAAAATATGTGATGACGTTGTTTTCTCCATTATAACACTATGGGATTTTTTTCAAACGCTCAAGGGCAGCTAACTCCGTAGTCTGTGCTCAAATCCGGCCAAATTTTGAACTCATCCAAGCTCTTATGTATGTCATCATTAGCTGCAAGTATGATAAGGATCTAAGCAAAAACAGTTGAGAAAAAGTGATGACGCCATTTTCCCCATTATAACCCTATGGGATTTTTTTCAAACGCTCAAGGGCAGCTAACTCCGTAGTCTGTGCTCGAATCCTGCCAAATTTCGAACTCATCCAAGCTCTTGTGTATGTCATCATTACCTGCAAGTATGATAAGGATCTAATCAAAAACAGTTGAGAAAACGTGATGACGCCATTTTCCCCATTATAACCCTATGGGGGCTATCTGTTGCCATGGAAACCAGAGTTCTGAGCTGATCGGCACCAAAACCTAATGCAGCCTTTCCCCCACCCAAATGATGCTTCAGATAAAATTTGATTGCGATCGGCCAACTGGTCTCTGAGATATTTATGTTTGAAAGTGTTGACGCACCCACGGACCCACGGACCCACAGACCCACGGACGGACGACGGCTCGACTCCCATCCTATAAGCTCACCTCTGAGCCTTCGGCTCAGGTGAGCTAAAAAGCCGAGAAAACAAAATTCCCTGACTTATCCCAGACCAACTTCCGATTTTCCCTGATCATAATGTTGTTTTTGCTAAAACTTGATTATTCGTCTACGAGCATTATTATGGTAATAAATGTTGGGTTTCATCCAATCAGCCACCAGGTAGCTCAGTCAGTCAAGCTCTCACCTGCTGATCTAGCAGTCCTATGTTCAATTCCCACTGGAGACTAAAATCTTTTCCAATGCAAACTGTGTTTGCAAAAGTTTGAAAGCTATTCATTTTCACCCTCTAATTGTCCTGACATGACTGAAATGCAGTTGAAAAAGGTTGTCAAAATACAAGTCATTCATCCATCCAGGTGTATGAATACACTGCCATGGTTTGGCTGACATTATTTACAAGGGACATAACTCCAGCAAAACACTATTATTTTCTCCCAAGTGGGTAAATCCCTTCTTCAATTGGGGTCACTCTAACAAGGAATAATTTATTCCATTTGGGAGCAAATTCTTCCCTCTTAAAGCAGCCCCGTACAAAGAGAGATGACCATTTCCAAATCAGAGTGACATGCCCTTGTAGGTAGGTGATGCTTCATAGAGTAGCAAGATACAAAAACCTTTATTTTCTGCCTCATTATTAAGGTGTATGTGCTCTTCTGGGAAATGAAGTTCTGATAGCAAGAAAATCTACTTACATGTGGCATCTCTGTATGTAGACTCTGTGGGTGAAATAAGTGGACAACCTTTCAATCTCAAGCTGCCAGCTGAAATGTATGAAACAGACTACAGTCTGATTCACCATAAAAATTCGAAAAATTTGGACAACTAAAAGTGTCCTAAAACTGGAACAGATCAGGTTTGCAATGCAGTAATGTATCCAAAAGAAACAGAATGGCAAAAAAGTTCCTGAACAGGCTGCTTCTTCTGGCCATATTACCATTTTTGTAAGTATATAGAGAAGGACTTAGGTTTTAATTACAGATGATTTTTTTGGTGCACTTTTTCATGAAAAAATAGGCATGTTTGTAAGTACCATTTAGTTCTTAATGATCACAAAGAGTACAAGACCTGTCGCGTACAGGATAGCTCAACTAACAGCACCTTGCCCATCACATAAAAATTTTTTTATTGTAAAACTTAAAAGCGTGAATTCACACCCATACCAATGCCAAAGCCCATGGCAACGTTGGGGGAAAACACTAGCTCTCTGTGCTTTCATACAGGCAACCAAAAAATTAAAGCAAACAGCTCCAATGGACCATGTAGTTTCATTTTCCATTGTGGGTACTGTGATTTAAAGAATAAGTTTGAAAATGCTGAATACCAGATTTAACATTTCAATACTGCTTTTTTCAATACTATCCAACTTAGTTCTGTAAACCCAATTTTGAGTCAAACATTTATCAGACAATAAGAATTAAAGAACTGAACATTTCGATCTCATCAAAATGTCAGCTATTAAATTCTTATTGTCCCAGAAGTGTTCAGTGGCTTAACCTAACAACACAAACACTTTTTAGACATCCCGGGGACTGTTCAACTGTACATTACAAGTTTTATAGCACTGTGTATGAAGAAGTACTCACAGTAATCTGGCAAAATGCCAACATTTGTCCCGGACATGTTGATACTCTTCAACGAGGTTTGCCATTTGTTGATAATCGCATACAGTGAGATCTCTGAGAGGTTCTTACACCCACACAACTCAACCTGTTAAAGAAAATACCGTAGGAATTCTTAATATTGGGACAGATAGGTCTGAGCAAACAGTGCAGACCCAGATCAGACTGCTCCAACATGAGCAGTCTGATCAAAGTCTACACTGTTTGTCATTCCATCTGCATCTTTAAGTCACATTACTGCACCAGAAAACCCTTACTGTTCAATTTTCAGGACACTTACGGTAATTATTTTAGGTGTCCCAATATTTAGAATATATATGGTAAGCTATAACAGAGGTTCAGTAAGGTATGGTAGTAGGGTCAGACAGGGTGATTATAATTTCATGAAAACAATCTCAAACACAAATGCTGTGGTTGTCATGGTTATGACCTATCATTAAATGCATTTCTTCCAAAGAAAATGTGAAGAACCAAATTGATAAACATAACTGTTGTATAAATTTCCAATTTACAATATCATACAGTGCGCCAGATAAGAAGTAAACCTAATGAATTAGGAATAATTTTCTATATTTCTCAATAAAAACGTAGTTGTGAGCCTCATTAGAATTGTCTTGATAGACGGTTCTAATGAGGGGTCACAATGTAAGTTTTTATTGAGAAATAAGAAAAGCTTATCTCAGAGTTATCATCTAAACCTCATGTTATCTGGAGCTTTGAATTCATCATACACCTTTTTAGCCACATCCAGAATGTCACTCAAAATTCACCTAATTGTCACTCAAAAGTCACCTGATAGTGTATAACTGACCAATGAAATGACAGCTTAGCATGTGACATTGTCCCACAAACAAAATTGAACATGTTGAATATCCCACAAAAAAATTGTGAGTCTACCTTACAGTAACTGAAAAGATGCATGCCTGTTTAAAGAAAGCATGGCTTTGTAAGTAAGCATGTAAAGACTTTGTTTTCTGAGGGTTTTGGAAAGGTGAATCGAAAGACGATACCTACCATCACTAGTTTCTCTACAGATGCGGCAGACAGCCACTGTATACCATCATCAGTTATTCTGTAACAACCTGTGGAAGAAATCACATTCCATAGTTTAGCTGTTTCTCAGTATTAAGGTAATTGGGAACATTTCAGGGGGAGCAACTCTCATTTTTATTTTTGCCTCCCTAGTGGAGGGAGTCAACTCTTACAGAAAAGACTTTGCTCCACAAGGAGCAAATTCTTTCCTGTAAGAGGTGAACCCATTTTAGAAGAGCTTTCTCATCCATGAAAGCAAACAGGAAGTTGGTTGGTTGGTTGATTTGATGCTTAACGTCCACGGTAAACAACTAAGGTCATGTCGGGACGGTCAGTTAACCTAACCACACTATTCCTGGGCAGGCTTAGACCTCCTAAGCGGTTAACCAGTACTAAGTGCACATACTTTCGCCAGTAACTGACAACTGCCCTTCTTGAATCAGCGGAAGGAGAAACGAAAGTATGTGGCCAGACCGGGATTCGAACCCAGGACCTCTGACTTACGAGTCAGGTGCCCTACCGATTGCGCTACCCGGCCCGGCGCAAACAGGAAGTCACAAAACTTGTGTCCCTTTGTAAAAATGGCAGAAAAATATATGGGTGTCCCCAAATTCCTTGACAACAAGTAACCCTCTGAGCTCTTGATATTGGCATGGGTGTTCCTGGAATGGGGCATCCATATATTTCCAAAAGAAAATGTGAATATACACTTGTAAGATCTTCTCATTTCATCATCCTGCTGCACTTCAATTAAGAATTGAAAATTGATTTCTCGCGTTCACCGTGTGATGAAGCCAGTGAATGGAGCTAAAATTCCATGAAGCGCGAAGCACTTTTTTGTAAAATTTTAGCGACGACCACTGGCTTCTTCACACGATGAACGCTGAAAAATCAAATTTTTATTCTTATTTACACTATATTTTTAGACCCTTCCTGTGCTGTTTTCGGGGTTCATAGAATAACCGAAAAGCACAGAAATACCGAAAAGCACCTGAATAACCGAAAAGTAATTTCAAAAATTAGTTTTAACTGAGAATAATTATTTAAGTAAGTCTTTTCGGGGTTGGAAATAATTTGTAGTACTATTTGTGATATTTTTTCAGTTAGGATGTCATACTATAATAGCATTGTAACAGAAAAGAGCGATAATAATTTTCAGCATTTCTCCCAGTGCTTTTCGGTTATAACAAGGCATGGGAACTGTCATCTGCTTTATGTAAAAACAAAACAATCACAATCAGTAAATGAAATAGCATGGTTGTGAATAGTCAAAAACAGTTTATTTCATATATATGTACTGAACACACTATCAATCTTAGACACAAAATTTGACTAGTTTCAAGTGCTTTACGGTTATTTGTTAGTGCTTTATTTTGTGGATTCACATTGTCAATTATTGTGAAATCAAGACAACTGTAGTCTGTAAAATAACTGTTTTCAATGCATCTTTAACCCATGAAAATAATATTATATTGATAATTCCTATAAAAACTGATTTTTTTAATTGCTTTTTGGTTTTTCAAGTGCTTTCCGGTATTTCTGTGCTTTTCGGTTATTCTATGCACTGCTGTTTTGGTGGTAATTGAATGTAGAATATGCAAAATATGCGTCAAAGAAAAGACAGAAATGCCGTATTCGGCCATTATGTTAAACAGCCGCCGCCATAACGTGGTGTCAATAGAACGTTACGTGGACCAATCAAGACGTTTGTTTACCATTGCCGTAGCTTGAAAACAACGGCACATGATCAACTGGCGTTCATCGGTGTATGAAGCCAGTTGCTCTTTTCGGTTTACCTATGGGAAGTCAGTGGCAAGTGTAAATATTAGAAAATACACCTTTCCGAGCCACACCCAGAATGTCACTCAAAAGTCACCTGATAGTGTGTAACTGATCAATGCAATGACAACTTAGCATGTGATGTAGATTCTGCTCATTTTTTGTATATATTGTGCACATCAATTGGGTAAATTTTTTTTTGCTTAAAAATTATGAGAACTTGGCAAAAATTGGCAGTGTTTTGCGTACTTATGTTTGAAATTATAACATCTCATTAACTAACAACACCACTAGTTTTGAACAAATAAGCCCTTATATATGTACTTAATTTACATACCATTTAAACTGAGGTTCTGCAGGCATGGGAAATTGATTTGTCTCTCATAGACCATATAGAAAAAGGCATCATTCAGCTGCTCTAATCCACTCATGTCCAGGGTCGTTAAATCTGTTGTCAAGACTTGGGTTTTCAAATAATCCTGAAACAGATATGAGAAGTATGCTCAGCCTCTATTTCCGTCAATCCAGAAAGACAGGATGTTTTAGAATCACTATGATGAGCTCACAAAAGTTTTTGAAACAGAAAGACAAGATGTTTTAGCATCACTATGGTGAACTCATGACAGCTTTTAAAACAGAAAGACAGGATGTTATAGCATCACTATGATGAGCTCAAATAAGCTTATGAAACAGAATGACAAGATGTTCTAGAACCACTATGATGAACACTCACAAAAGCTTTTCAAACAGAATGACAAAATGTTTTTGAATCACTATGGTAAACACGTGAAAGTTTTTGAAACAGAATAACATGATGTTTTAGCATTGTTATGGTTAACTTACCATAGCTTGTAAAACAGAATGACAGGATGTTATAGCATACTGTAATCAACCCAGTTAGTGCTCTGTGCGCTTAACTTTTTCAAAATGGCAGCAAATACTTGTAGTAAGTTTTCTTTTTTATAAGCACACATTCCAATGAGTTATTATGGATTGAAGGAAACAAACTGAAAGGTTAATCATAAAAGCTGCTTATGGTCATAGAAGAACAAGAGAGAAGTATTACAAATGAAAGATTCTGTAGCTTTTTTCAGCACTTATAAACTAGAAACCCCCCCAGATAAACCAGTAAAAATATGTTCGCTTCTAGTCTTATGCCTCATACATTACCATGGTGTGCACTTATAGGGGCATGTGTGCTAATTAGGACAATACGGTAAAAACATAACCTACCACAGCGTGTAAAATATGAAGACAGGATGTTATAGCATCATTACAAGAACTTAACCCAGCTTGTGAAACAGGAAGACAGTATGTAACTCAACACAGCTAGTGAAATTGGAAGACAGAATTTTATAGCATCATCAGGATAACTTACCAAAGCTTCTGAAATAGGCAGACTGGATGTTGTAGAGACGGTAAGATCCCGCATTACCTCCGATCTGGTAAGTGTTACTGAAACAAAGGTATTGTAATGTGTGTATGTATTGGGACACCTAAAAATAATTAATTTTCCATTTGTCCCAAATGGAAAATTAATTATTTTTAGGTGTCCCAAAATTTAGGCACATTACAGTAGTACATATTGTTCTTCATAGCGTCCGTAAAAAATATCTAAATACCAGTGTCACAGTTTGTGCTTATAAACTGGAAACAGGTAATGTAAAATGTATTACTATGCATGAATTCTATTTTTGTAGATTTCTTTTAGTGTGACATCACCAACAATTGAGTCATACACAGAAAAAAAAAAAAATTCAGAAGGCAGATTCTCTGGAAGCAAAGAACACATCAAAGAAATGAAAATAGCAGATTGTGTTTAAATGAGTCTTTTCAGTAATACTGGTTCTGTGCAGTATTATAATATCACACACTTCCTAGCACCAGCTTCAACAGAGTTCTATTTTCAAAACGAACTCAGAACAAGCCCATGACACCAAAGGACCAGAAACTTATAATCTGCACTATGATGGTGTATAAGGAGACTTTTACTGCTGTCACATGGTAAAATACCAGGGCCCAGTAGTTCAAAGCATTGTTATTCTTGAGAAGTTGTTAGGCGAGGATTTGTTAAGTCTCACAGTACTCAGTAAATCAACTACAGTAATATTTTTTGCTGAAAAAATGTGAGGAGCTTTTGCAGTTCCTCATATTTTTCCAGCAAAAAATGGTAGCATTTTTGCTTAAAATGTGTTTGAATGTTTAACATCTCCGCAACTAATGACGACATTAGTTTTGAACAACCGTACCCAGACCAATAACAAAGAGAGTTCCAGATAAGAGGAGGGACTGAGGATAATTCAAAGACAATTTGAGCCGCGACAGGAGAAAACCAACAATGTGGTTGTGCACCCAGCGTAGACTCAGATCAGCCTGGGCATCCGCCCAGTCTGATCAGAGTCTTCGCTGTCCGCATGGAGGTAGCTTAGACCCTTAGCTACCCTTTGAACACTAAACGAAGAGTCTGGTCAAACTTGTCAGATGCCAAGGCTGATCTGAGTCTGCAGAGGGCGCATGACCACATTGTTGGTTTTGTCATGTCACGGCTCATTTTCTTATCTCACAACAAAATCCTGTGTTGTCACCCCTAATTAGAACCATCTCAGAAACCGTCTCAAAGCTTCAGAAAAGAAGTTTTGAAAATAACTCTGATATAACTTTTCTTATTTCTCAATGAAAACATTTGCAGCGACCTGCATTAGAGCCATCTTAGCAATACAATTCCAGTGAGCAGAGCTCTAGATAAGAGGGGTATTTGATGATAATTGATAGATAATTTTTCTCATTTCACACTGAAACCATATGTTGTGACCCCTCATCTGAACCGTCTCGTCGAGACGGTTCAGATGAGGGGTCACAATATATGTTTTTATGCAGAAATAAGAAAAATTATCCTTAATTATCACCAAATACTCCCTTTTATCTAGAGCTCTGAATGATGGGTCACTTTTTACAGACTATTAAGGCAAACAGTTCCCAAGTTATCTCTGTTACACCTTCCTACCTAAAGCACTGATTTACCTGGATTGAAACGTTTAGCATCACCATGCTTTGACAGTGTTTTCTTCTGTTGTTTCAACACAGTTGGAGACAATATCTCATTCAGGCCTGTTGTTTTCCGTCCAATCTCTGTAGTATAAGGATTATTCTGAAGAGTAGAGCCATAAAAACTGTTTGATTCTGAAGCCATTTTCTTTTTCTTGGATGGCAGAATCGGTACAGCTTTTTTCTTCTTCACCGACCTTTTCTTGGACTTCCCAACAGCACCTAGATTACTCAAATCATCCTCTTCGTCAGTTGGGCTACTCGCTTCTGAATCGTAAGCACCCTTGTCAACTTCCTCTTCTGTTTCCTCTTCTGTTTCCTCTTCTTCTTCTTCTTCATCAGCTGAGGTGTAAAAAGTGTCAACATTACCATATTTGATCTAATTAGCACACAAGCCCCAAATATTACTACATTTGACCTAATTAGTCCATCAGTAAATATGCGCTTATTGAGAAGAATTTAACAACAAGGACCACTGTAGTGCCATTTTGAAAAAGCTAAACACACTGTCTCCTACACTCAAGGTTGAATGGAAACATCCAAAGGAGATCATTCTAATATCAGAGCTACAGATAAGAGGGGGTATTGAGGATAATTTGAAGATAATTTTTCTTATTTCTCAATGAAAACATATGTTGTGACCCCTCATTAGAACCGTCTCACCGAGACGGTTCTAATGATGGGTCACAAAATATGTTTTTATGGAGAAATATGGATAATTATCTCTAAATTATCTCTGTTACCCCTTCTTATCTGGAGCACTGTAATATGTATGTAAATTACATTTATCTCTCTTCTTACATGGAACTACTTTTAAGGGAAAGAATTTGCTCTCAGAGAAAATCATATCCTTTAAGAGCAGTCACAACTGCAGAAGGGGTTATCCAACCTGTAAAGCAAACATTATTCCTTAATATTTACATTCTCAGTGCATTTATTGAAAAGCCCTATGATAAATCATTATTTAAAACGCAATGTAGTTTAAACTTCAATAACTACTAAAGTTCACGCGACATTACATGAGGTCAAGTGACATCAAAATAAATGATGGTTCTCTCCACTGTGGTTCTCTCCAATCTGACTGGATGTATGCAACGTTATGACGTTGTTGTCGCTGTTCCGCTGTTAGTAGGAACAAGAGCTGTCGCCTGACAGCATAGCTCGCCTGAATAGGTGCTTGCCCATCACACAGTCACTATGGTGGTGTGGACTTCTATGCATGAAACTTCAGGCAAGCATGTCCATAATAACAACACATTTATAAACAAAAGCTATCTAAGAAATGTCTTAAAATAAAATTAAAAAAAAAATCCACATGAAATTTCAAAGTCATGAGCTTGAGGTCAAAGAACTAAGAGGTAGGGGTGGGGGTGGGGAGTGATGCTAGGATGTAACAAAACCTTGAACCATTATGTAACATCAGTCCAAGTATTAGTATCAACTGAGTCCATTGTGGCACTGTCATATTATGTCTTTATTAAATTAAATATTAAACTTTAACCAAATTCTTTAAGACAAAATTCTAAGTCGATGACCTTGACATCAAGGTCATCCAGTGGGGTAAGTATATAGTGTTTTGTAAAAACTCAAAAAAGTGTCTAACATCAGTTCCAGGGTAAACTAAATCTCTGCCAAGCATTATGAATCAGTATGCAATTAGAAAACTTTAATAAAATACAAATATCCAAAGTCCCTGACCTTGACATCAAGGTCACTGAGCGGGGTTGGGGTAGTACTCGGCAAAACTTTGGACTAATATCTAACTAAAGTGCAAATATAAAAAGAATTCATCAGGAGATATGCGTCTTTAAAAGACTTTAACCAAAACATCCAGTCAATAAAAAGACAATTTTCTAAGTCTATGACCTTGACATCAAGGTCACTGAGGGGGTGGGGGTAGTACCTTGGAAAACTTTGGACCAATATCTAACTACAGTGCAAGTATCAAAGGAATCCATCCATAAGTTAAGGAGATATTGGGCTTTATAAAACTTTAACCAAAACATCCAGTCCAAAAATACTCCCAATTTTCTAAGTCCATGACCTTGACATCAAGGTCATGGAGTGGGGTGGGGGTGGTACCCTGTTAAACTTTGGACCAATATCTACCTACAGTTTAAGTATCAAAAGAATCCATCCATGGGTTAAGGAGATATAGGTCTTTAAAAAACTTTAACCAAAACATCCAATCCGGACGCCGACGCTGACGCTGACGCGGACGCAGACACGGACGCTGACGCCGACGCCGGGGTGACAACAATAGCTCTTCCTGAACTTTTCGTTCAGGCGAGCTAAAAACTGCATGTAAATGTTTTTCTGCTTCAACTGCAGCCTTAACACAAATATGTGGTCAATTAATGGATAAAAAAGAATGTAAATATAAGCAATGAACTTAATTTTTCTGGTAACTATATTGAGTTGCATGCAAAATAACTGAATCCCAAAGGGGTTCATGTAAACTTTGCTAATTTTCATGTAAACTTTGTCAATTGTCTCCTTTGTATAATGGTGATAAAGATTTTTTTGTGTGTTTAAACCTGAAATAATTGGACTTATTTTTCCATAATTTTAAGCAGGTTGAGACCCTTTATTGACCTGTCACCACCTGTCAGTTAAAATATGCACTGACCAGGCAAATAGGTTAACAGCTCTGACAAACAAAAGCATGTGTGTTTATATGATAATTTCTTTTGTAAAATATACTCGGACAAAGAAAGGTGGATCAATAAATGGTTTGGCATTACGTCAACTAGAACATCTTTGGCCAGCCTTTGGCTATGTTTTAGTGAGACTATCTAATAAGGGGTCACAACATATACTTTATCAAGTTGTCTAGATGTTTCCATACATATACACATACATACATAATGTTTTTTTCTTTTCAGGTAAAAATCAAACAGGTTAAAAAGAAAGAAAAATCAAAACAATACCGAAGTTCTGCACTGAATCAAAATGGAGCCAAATGGGTAATGAAATTCTGGATTTAATTAATAGAAATTTTCATGACAACGAATACATATGAGTCAATGTGGCTCATATGTACCGTCATATGTTGTCATGAAATTTGTAGTAAGTAAATTCATGGATTATCTTTTTGGGGATAAGCCATATAAGACACCAGTAGCAGGCCCGGATCCAGATCACAACTAGCTTGCAGGGCTCTCTCTGGACAACTGGTGGGGCCATAAAAAGGCCACAATCAGGGCTCAAAATAAAACAGAGTATTCGATAAAAAATCAAGATAATATCATGCTTACCCTAAAGTATATGTTATGACATCTCATTGGTATCGCCTCAGCGAGGCAATTCCACTGAGATGTCATAACATATATTTCAATCTGACAGACCTTATGGAATAGCATCTCAAATTACCATCAGGTGCTCCTTATTACCTACATTCCTGTATTATATTGGACACAGAGCCCCAGGTGGCAGGGCTTAAGCCCCAAAGCCCATCCCCTGGAACCGGAGCTGAATAGGTAAAATCTTACATATATTGTCTCGCAAGACTTTTCTAAGTCGTGGTTGCTGCTCTTGTTTCTGCTGCTGTTGTTGTTGTTGTTGCTCTTGTTGCTGTTGTGGTGGCATCTGTGCCAGCTGTAGCCTCGGAGCCTTGCCTCCAGTTGATTTACGGGCTGTCTGTTTTGTTCTTGCCATTGTCTAGTAGAACTTCTAAAATATGAAAAATCCTACTTTAAGGACTGTAGTCTATCAAATTACCCCCAAAACATCCCTAATCGCTCCAAAGCACCCCAAAACTGCCACAAAAGCTCCCCAAATCACTCAAATTAACTCACTCCAAATCATTATTTATTCTTATTTTGTATTCTTTGAAATGATAAAACAATATTTATAATTTAGGGAAAAGTGATTTATCATTTGCAGCAACAATGATGAACGTTGGTCAGGCCCGGATCCAGACCACCACGTACTGGTGGGGCTCCGGATAACTGGTGGGGCTGGGAGGTGCCGAAATGTGGGGGTGGGGGACGGGTGGGAGACGGGTGGGAGTGGGGCTTGAAAATATATGACATAATTAGGAATTAATTTGACGAGAATTTTTGCTAATGTTTTTTTTTGCCTTGAAATATATGTTGTGATATCTCATTAGAATCGCCTCGCCGAGGCGATTTTAATGAGATGTCACAACATATATTTTAATCTATCCAGGCCATGGTGGCAGGGCTCAAGCCCCAAAGCCCACCCCCTGGATCCGGGGCTGTTGGTTACCATGAACTATGTATGTATGCATGCTTGCAAGAACCTACATACTACATTGTACATGCATGCACTCACACATGCATGCAAATATGCATTTAAGCTCACACACATATATATATAAAAGAGAACATATGTTAGTAACTACAGAAAATATTTCATAGTGAGGATACCATAAATTATATACTTGAACTGTAACTCCCAAGCCAATCACATTCTTATGGTAATTAGAGTTCAAATTTTTAGCCTGCAAACTCGCAAAATGCGACCAAAATTGGAAACCACCACTTGATCTTTTTAGTGAGCGTAGTTCTCTGCACATTTTGGTTGGGTACAAACCAAAAGAAGTAATTCAGAAGTGTAATTTTTTTGTTTATGTATAAAACAAGATGCACAGTCACAAACTTGTCTTGATGGCCTAAGCGCTTGTCCCATATTTTTTCTCCAATAATTATGTGGCACATCTCCTTACGGGTGTGTGACAACCCGTATCTGCAAGCGTCTGTTTTAACTTTGATAAAAAAACGTGTTCTTAAATCAATAAACATGGACTTAATTTTTATTGCAAAGTGGAAAAGGGTCTAAATGAAGAATCAGGAGAAAAAATCTCCTGACAATAAACCTCCCAAAATAGAAACAGAAGCAAACATGACTAACTCTTTTGGACAAAAAAAGTGGGAGAAAAAGCTCTGAGTTGCTTTGGACTATGAAACTAGCAGCTGTGATGAGAATCTGTTGGTTCAGTTATGGTGTAGGGTGTGTAGGCATAACTCTTGTGAGATAAAACCTCATCAATAAGATACTTTATACTGTCTGTCAGGTACGGATAAAGGGAGTAGAATGAATGTGGACTACTAGGTCAATATGAGTCACTGTATTCATCCAAACCTTTTCCCTTTTTTCTACCTTCCTCCCACTTCAACAGCCATTAAGTTTAACTTAAAAAATAGCCTAGGCAAGGGGACTCTATGCCCAATTTATCAAAAAATTTAAAAAAAGCCCAACCCATGTTATATAAATACTAAAATACAGTGCTCTTAATGCTATAATAACATAAAATTACGGTGCTCAGAGAAAAAGCAAAGGGGCTTTCTGATTTAGCAAGCAGTAAAATTGAGCAAAATTGCTCAAATTAGCAAGCAAGAAGAAAAAGGTAAATTTGAACCCTGGTGTTTACAAATAAATCCCTGTGACAAACATGTTTCCTTATTTGAGCCGCGACACGACAAAACCAACAATGTGGTTGTGCGCCAAGCGCAGACTCAGATCAGCCTGGGCAACCGCCTAGTTTGACCTGACTCTTCGTTAAGTGCTCGAAGGGTAGCTAAGGGTCTAAGCTACCAACATGCGGACAGCGAAGACACTGATCAGACTGGGCGGATGCCCAGGCTGATCTGAGTCTGCGCTGGACGCACAACCACATTGTTGGTTTTGTCGTGTCGCGGCTCATTTGTATATGGCATAAAAGTATGAGGTATGCACTAACAGAACAAATTAGATTTTCATTCTGCATCTTTTCAAAAATGTCACCACTTCTATTAAACCAAAATAAAGCCCAAAGTCACTAAAACTGGGAACAAGAAATAACACAGGTTATTAACTTTTTCAACAAAACTATATCTGCGCATGCATTCAGTTTGTAAATATCCAGGCTAATGTTCATTTTTTCTACCGTTAGAATACAGAGTCCATTTCTGCCTAGCTACATTGATGTATAGTTCTGTACCAAAACCTCAGGTTTTTCAAAAAAACATCTTTTTCATTGGATATCTATGTTGAAAAAAAACTATTTTTGACATATAAATGTTCGATGAAAAAAAATACAAAAGTATGTTTTGGTACAGATCTACATTGATGTAGTACTGTATATCAATGAAAATATGGAACACACTTTCTTTCTTTCTTTCTTTCTATCTTTACTGTCTCGGTCAATCATGACCATGATGACAGACTAGTATATAAAAATACAAATTGCCCTAGGATTACATGAAATACTGTTGAGTTTAAGTACATGCACTAGGTTGGATACTTGGTTCTTATACGACAGTATCACAATGCAGATGTAGACCAGACTTGCTTGCAACTGTAAGAATTCAGAGGGGGCACCTCTTAATCACAATACATTTTTCAATCTCTTTTGCCTCTTAATGTTCTACACCATCGTTTCAGCTCTTACTTAAAAAAAGCTGTCATATCTTTTTATAGAACTGAAAGGGTAAAGTAAAGCTGAGTCAGCTATTTTTGCAAACTATTTCTGATATCTGGTACTGTCCGAATTAAAACCCATGTAATTGCCAATTAAGTGGCTCGTGCAGTATTTTGGCGATATAGCATACTTTAAATTATCATATTATGGACGGAAGACAAGGAGGAAAATAGAAATGAGTATTTTACAACTTAATGTAGTCAGCAGAATGTGTAGTTTTAAGAGAAACTTAAGATTTCAACTGTCAGCTTCTCCGTCTCCATAATAAACAATTTTCAACATGTAGGCGTTTTGGGGTAAAAGCCCCTCCTTCGGGATCGGTCTATCAAATCACCGCAAACAACTGTCAATGTCTAGCCTTTGTTGCACAGTGTGTATTGTCGCGAACAGTCGAGGTATCGTTCACCTCTCGCGAGAATGGCGTAATAATGTAGTCTGTTTATACCAGGACTTCCATTCGAAACTGATTACACCCTCTAAGGGTGTAAACAGTTTCGAATGAAAATCCTAGTCTGAGTGTGTGAACAGTTTCGAATGGAAATCCTTGTATAAATTTAGAGGGTGTAAACAGTTTCGAATGGAAAGCCTGGTATGAATAAAATTATATTGGAGTTCTGAAATCAAATGATTGTGTGCATGAAGCAGAGAATGAAGACTGTTTTTTTTATCTTTTTATTTTTTTGTTCATTCGTTGTGGGGGGGGGGGGGGGGGAGGGGGGGCGTCTCTCGTTTGTAGACTAGGTGAGCTGCTGTTTTGGTGTTTTGGAGGATGACTGCTAGTCTGCTATTATGCTAAATATGTACATCATCTGCTCAGAAGTCGTTCAAAATGTAACTGTTTTAAAAAACGCCAACCATCAAACTATATAACTATTCAAAACAAAATAAAGGGAAATTTTCGAAAAAAGAGAAGCTTGCGCGGTTTTCTGATTCACAACTCTAATATGTACACTGCTACTTTCTATGCATCCTCAGTATACTGTTCCATGGTTACTGTCTAATGCGATTTTGTTTAAAATTTATCAGCGTTAAGACACAATTTTGTTTCAAATCTTACCATTAAAATAACTTTATGCTCAGAATGCTATTCAGATAAATTACTTCTGCATCTCTTAAAACCCAATAAGTTGATCCACCCACCATAGTGACTGTTGGTAAACATGTCAATGCACATGCTGATAACAGTAGCAATTTGTACTGGCTTAGTTAATTTAATATATGTTTAAGTTACCAAATACCCTTTTATTTCAAAGCGTTTTTGTCATGTTTTATTCACTATTGTATTCAAAAACAATCTGAGTCCCATGTCCTTCATTAAGATCTGTGACTATTTTCCTGAACAAGATTAAAATTTTTAAGTCATTTGACTTGATTTTGATAAAAAAATGGACAAAACAAATTACCCGCCATTCACTTCTATTTTAACTCATATCTTTTACTTCAGCTAATATACAAACTTGTGGGGTGCCCTTTTACTATCTATTCCCTATTATCAATGGATATCCATTATTTGAAGTTTGGATATCCATAATTCAATTTAGGGATATCTAAAAATACAGCAGAATCGAATTAATAGATATTCATAAATCGATTTATGGACACCCAAATATACATTTCATTTTTGAAATCCCATAAACCGATTGTTGATATCCATAAATCATTATGGATATCTGATATTGTTTTGTTAAATCCAAACATGAATAATGGATATCAGTTAATGGAAATACGAATATCTAAAAATGAATAATAGATATACAAAAACAGGAAATTAATAGTAAAACGGCACCCATACCAACTAGCTAGTTCTGCTTGCAATCTACAGGTAATGTTTGCCAGCTCATAGCTTAGCAATACAATTTTGGAGATTCACAATTGAAAAGTAAAAGAATAAGCATTTATCAGGAACTGATACAATCAGACCGGAAAATACAGCCAACAAAACCACATTTACGACAAGGTTGCAAATGCAGCCCGGATGAATGGCAGCACATAGAATGTTTCAGAACGAAAGCTGAGGTGAGGAAAGTATGCCTCCTATTACCAACCCTCTTCAACATTTTTTTTCTCGAAAGGATCATGTCTGATGCTCCGTAAGAACATGATAGAAAGGCCAACAAAGGCCGCAGAACTATTATCAACCTGCAGTTTGCCGATGACACTGATGCTCTGGCGGAGGAGGACCAGGAGCCATTGTAAAAAGTCTGACAAAATCTGCACAAGTTATAAAATCAAGATAAGTGCTGAGAAAACCAGAATAATTACAGACAACACCAATGGTATACAAAGGGAGTTCAAGTAAATGGGCAGAAGCTGAGAAAGGCGGAAAGTTTCAAATACCCTGGAGCAGTTGTCTCAGACAAGGGCTCCAAACCTGAGGTTCTCTCAACAAAGCTTAAGGCAATTTGGATAGATAACAACGTGTCTCTTTGATCACTTGTTAAGCTGATATGTTCTCCTTTCACGCCCATCTTTCTGTATGCCTGTGAACACAGGCCTTCGAGATGAAATGGTACCGAAGGTTACCAAACATCCCGTAGGAGGAACATACAAGTAACTAATGAGGATTTTCACTGAATAATCCAATGAGCGATTGGAGCACACGACGTAACTCTGACTGTGGTCAATAATAGAACACTGTGGTGGTTTGGCCATGTCTTAAGGTCTTCTGACCTAGCAAAGACGACCCCCGCAAGGCAAAGATAAAGGAAAAAAGATTGGCAGGCGGAGGAAGAGGTTGCAATGCAATATTAAAGAGTGGATAGTGTTGAACTTGGTTAGCAACTGAAAACAGGACCAGGTGGAAAGAGATTTTGTCTAAACAATAGTTTATTTGTATAAACATATATTACAAATCAGAGATAAATGAAATTACAATATATCTATGTTATACAATTGGGATTCAAGACTTATACCAGTCTATATCCCACTGTATCGTTCTGATCATTCTAACAAAATATGATTTGAATATCGAACTCAAGCTACAATACCTTGCTACATTGATTATAAATTTCAGTACAAGATTTCCTGAGACAGAGATTTTGCAAAGTCGTCTGTGGTATTCCAACGACATTGCAAAATTATGGGATAGAATAGAAATAGAATAAACGTATATGGCTCAACTAACTTAATGGTAGTTCTTGTACAGGATTTTGCACAAATGACTAGGAAAAGGGTTACTTTTGAAACGGTCTGTGTTACGTTATTGTCATTTAGGAAAAAATAAATGGAAAATTTTCTTTTTCTTTTTTGTTCGGTAAGTACCAAAAATATTTCATCTCATATGTTGAAAATATCAGCAATTTCACTCGTGCTATGCACTCGTGAAATTGCTGATATTTTAGTACATTCGATGAAATACATTTGGTATTCACCTAAAAAAAAGACAATGTATAAATATTCTCTATTTTTATACCCAAAACAATAAGAGTAAATCCTTTGTGATGATGCTTCTTGTGTAACAACATAATAAAGATTTTACTTCAATTACAAAAAAATTTCAACTGCCCGTCATTCACACAAAAACACTGGCCTTGGACAGGCTCCAACTAACACCGGAGCGGTGACAAGTGACAAGGACCTCTGATCTGCCCAAGAACCGACATCGTAAGAGTAAGACTAAAGTATGAAAAAAGGTAAAAGAAGCGACCAAATCGATAACAATTAATTAAGAACTACGTCAACACAACATTGTTTATAATTGTCTGGACATATAAATTGCCAGAAGTCCCTAGTGGTTTTCAGGGTAAATGAAATTATTGTCATGACAGCAATCCCAATTAGTATTTTACTGAAATACTATAAGGGTATAGGTTATAACGTGAGTTGTTTTATTCTTTACAAAAAAAGGATACGATTCCTAGAAAGATGTGGTATTGATGCCTTAAGACTGTTTACCTTGAGTGATTCGACAAAACAAAAGAAAAATTGCAAGTCACATTTCTTTAAGCAGTTTCGAATCGACAAGAGAATACTACGTAAATAGCTTTTCGGCTGTTTCCATAGTGATATAATTCTAAGAAAGCTATTAAGATGTTTACGATGGAATGTCCAATAATTAAATCATTGATCAGTTTTAACATCTTTGACAATGAATGCGCCAAAAAATTGCAAATTACGTAGATCCAGATGAGGCGGTGCCTCATCTGGATCTACACTGTTTGTCCTCTAGTCTTTGAAATTCTCAAATGATATAATCGTAGCTTGCCAAGTTGGACTGTAGTAGTGATAGGTATAAGATACACTTGTACTGCCTTGCGGTACAAGCCGGCAGTACAAGTGTACAAATTGTGATTCATTGAAATCTTTCAGTTCATGAAAATACTTTAGACTCTTTAACGAACGATTGCCACTGGTAACTGATCATTTCCTTGTACTCGTCTTCAAACAAGACAGCTGAACTATTATTCTGCTTTATTTTATTTTATTGACATATTGACTCGTAAGAATAACTTGAATCTAGTACACTTTTGTCTTCGAAGGATGGATACAAATACATCGCAAGTATTTGGCCAGATTCTTGCTGAACTAAATTCAGAAGCAGTTGAGAAGAACATCGGTGGAATAACTTTAGTTTCTGTGTTAATGGTGTTCGGAAGTTTTGGCAATATTCACGTGCTGATTGTGTTTGGAAGTAAAATCATGCAACCAACAAACCATAAAACATTTATATGTTGCCTTGGAATAGTAGATATGGTTGCATGCTGCGTAAGCATGCCTTTCACCATTGTGGATTTAACTCACCCATTAACTTTTTACAATATCCCTGCTTGTAAAATATTCAGGCATGTAAATTACTTTATATGCGTGAGTTCTGCGCTTATTTTAGTGGTTGTGACAGTGGATAGATACAGAAAAATATGCCATCCCATGGGATGGCAAATAACAAACAACATGGCTAAAACCATTTGTATATTGACTTTTATCGTTTCATTTGGATTGTCTTTACCAGCCTATTTCATATTTGGGCGTAGTACTGTACAGACACGACTTGCGAACGTAACCGGTGTGCGGTGTTCAACAGACGATAGTTACGTTGCTACAAATATTCCAATGATTTACAATACAGTGCTGATATCCCTTACATCATTAGCTTTCGTAACCTTTATAGTTCTTTATGCTTCAATGATCCACGTTATTTTGAATCATGAGAAAAGAAAATTATTTCATCAGAAATTCATGCTTCACCTAACGAGCCGGAAAAGACATTATTCTCCATCTTCTGTTGTTTCAGTAACTGACACTGCTGTTACGTCCAAAGAAACGAAAAGATTAACAATAATTTTCTCTATAATAATTGCAATTTTTTTCTGCAGCTATATTCCACATTTGACTCTAAAGATTGTTACTTACACCAACTATAACTTTTTCCAACATCTTACAACTAACAATGCTATACTGTATAATACATTCAACTGGGTTTTCTTTTTCAATAATGTGGCCAATCCCATGGTCTACTTTTTTCTTGATGTTAAATTTGGATCAAAAATAACATCTTTTTACAGTAAACCATGTAAATGATACATTTTGAACATATGTTGATCGTATTCTTTCATCAATTTAGTGTGACTGCAAACATATCTACAAGTACAACAAATAAATACGGTACCTTTGTTAGATAATACACAGCACAATGAATGGGATACAGAAGCAAGTCAACGACATTCTCTTGACCGCTGTTGACACTAGTCTTAGAATCATTTCAAAATAAAAGTCGCACTAAAGTTGGTGCTAGAAAACTTGAGCAGAGTTTGGCATGACATTGCTACAGTCAACCCGAATTTGCTTGAGCAGAGTTTCACATGACATCTATAGCCAAACCGAGTTAATATTTGTTGTTTTCCATTCTTTCTTTGGTGTGCCTTTGCGTCCAAAGGCTCTATATCTACCTACAGCGATTTAGGATATAACTGAGCAACCCAGCCACATGGTGCAAACAGAACAACATTTGTCAGTAAATTTATGATAAAGGAGCGTTCAACCTACTGAAAAAGCATTTTCAGATATTGATATGGTTAAAAGGATATCCGGTAGGCGATAACAGTCATTGTTTTAAGAGGATGTCAAACATCGAAGCGATAATCTGGCATGGAATTACAGGTAATGTCAACAGAACTCTTGTATAGCTACCAAAAGCATTTGTTTTTCATGAGATAAAACAATAAAATCAAAGTTGCTGCGAAGATTTTGCGAGGTGTTTTAAACTCTGATATCTGAAAGGATAATGCTAACTGTATGTCGGTTCGATATGATTCTAACGGAATCGCCTTCACATTGACAGTCGTCAGATCCAAAGAGTATAACTAAATGTTAAGTTGCAGATTACTGGTTTATTCAATCAAGAAAAATATCTCACTGAAATGGAGTACTTAAATATTTCGTATAATCAAATTCTAGAGAAGCTGAATGCTGAAAAAGCTTCTGAGGCTACAGGAGGCATTTGCTTCGTCAGTGTTTTAATGGTATTTGGAGTTGTCGGAAATACGCATGTGCTTGTTGTGTTTGCAAGGAAAATCAGATCGTCAAACCATAAAACTTTTATATGCTGTCTTGGAATTATAGACATGACAGCTTGCACTATTAGTATGCCTTCCAATATAGTTGATCTTACACACCCATTGACATTTTATTATACAATTATTTGTAAAATTGTGAGGACCGTTAATTACTTCATGTGCATCAGTTCTGCGCTTATTTTGGTCATTGTGACAGTTGACAGGTACAGAAAACTTTGCCATCCTATGGGATGGCAAATGACAAACTGCATGGCAAAAAGAGTCTGCTTTCTGACAATTTTGTTCTCGTTTGGATGTTCCTCGCCGGCTTTCTTCATATTTGGACGCAGGACTGTTGAGACTAAATACAACAACTTGACAGGAGTTCAGTGTTCGACAAATGATGCTTACATTGCGACCAGTATTCCAACTATTTACAACGTGGTTTTGATAGTACTTGCTGTTGTTATAATTGTTGCCTTTATTGTGTTCTATGCTTCAATAAGTCACGCTATCTTGAACCGTGGGAAAGGAACAAGTCGCGAAATGCAGCACAGGCCAGACGAGATGATACATAAGTACACTGAATCCACATTTTCAATTTCTGGTGCTGGGGATACTAATACTATTGAAATTTTACATTGTATTCCAGATGCAAGAAATAACGTGGCGATAGTTTGCCAGAAAAACTATTCTGCTTATAGGATGAATAATATCAGTTTTGCTGAGAACAGCATAAACGTGAAGAATCGGACAGCCTTGATCAAAGAAACAAGGAGAAAGACATTTATGTTTTTCGTAATTGTTGCAATATTTTTCCTAAGTTATATGCCAAATCTAATTATAAAACTGATTACTTATACCAACTATGAAATATTCCAGCATCTTACAATAGCTGGCGCTACAATATACAACATATTTACCTGGTTTTTCTACGTGAATAATGTTGCTAACCCAGTGGTCTACTTCTTTCTCGACGTCAGATTCAGAAAGGAAATAAAAACATTTTACAGGAGGCTATGGACATAAAACTCGAATCTTGCTAAATCTTGGTTTATTTCATCGTATACATGTATTTATGTTCAAGAATAAAAATGCTTTTCTTGAAGACATGTTAGCTCTCAAAAATCGACAACAGAGAGACCATAAAATGAAATGCAATAATGCAACACTAAAAAGACAACTCTGTTATTCATCTGTTTTGTTCTGCAAAAAATAAACTCTTTTAAAAGTCACTGTTTCTTGCTTGATTTGGTTTATTGAATAACTTGTTTCAGTTTTTCTTCATACTGGAATAGTTGGATATTTTTTTTGGTTTTAGATTTTCCCTAAATAATCAATTAATCCCCGTACTTCTTTTTATCTCGAGCTCTGTGTGGCATTCACAAATATATAATTTACCTCAGTTTGCAACTCACTAACAATGCTTGTAATGACAGTGCAAACATACCTGCAAAGTGGCTTTTAAACTAAAATCTGTTAAAACGATACTTAAATTTGCATTGCGTAGGTGTGCACCATTCAAGAACCAAGTAAATAATAATTAATCTCATCAGCAATTAGACTTCTGTTTACCAACGATTGTGAATGCTGTGTCCTCACCATGGTAGCAGAAAGATAAATTGATAACGTTTTAAAAAGGCAAAGTCCTATTTAATAATATTCAGAAGAGCTTAATTATCATTTTTGGAAAGAAATCCTGTGCCAAAGATGAAAAATTCAGACATGTTGGAAAGTCAGATTCTCGATCAGTTAAATTCAGAAGTCATGGTTAAGAATTCTGGAGGAATAGTCTTTGTTGGTATATTGATGGTTACAGGATTTATTGGCAACTTGCACGTTTTAGTGGTGTATACATTGCGAATGGCGCCATCTAACCACAGAACCTTTATTTGTTGCCTTGGGATTGTAGACATGATTGCTTGCGTTGTCGGCATGCCTTTCACTCTTGTAAATTTGACTAAGCCGCTGACATTTGACAATTCTAACGTATGCAGAATTATGATAACTTTGAATTATGGCATATGTTCAAGCTGTGGAGTAGTTTTAGTTGTAATCAGTATTGACAGATACAGAAAAATATGTCACCCATTGGAATGGCAATTAAGCCATGGAGTAGCTAAGATTGCTTGTATTCTAGCAATTGGAGTTCCTGTCGCAGTGTCTTCGCCGGCTTTCTTTTTATTTGGATACAGTTCTGTGGAGACAAGGTATCCTAATATAACAGGGGTCCGCTGTTCGACAGATGATAGGTACATAAAAACAAATTATCCAACCATTTTCAACCTTGTCTTGATTGTTCTAGTTTCTATGGCAGTTTGTGAAGTAGTAGTACTCTATGCATTGATAAGTCGTGTCATGCTGAATCGTGGTAAGAAAGTGCCTTCAAAACCAGTGGAAAGAGACAAACATAAAATTAAAAGAAAACGAAAATTCTCAGTTGCAGAAGCCATCGTTTCAACAACAAATGTTATGCCCAACTATGGGGAACTGAGAAGTGTCTCTTCGAATAAATATATCACGGGATATGACAGTTCAGAAAACAACACTGAGGTCAAGTGCCATATTAATGTTAAGCACCGGGCCTCCAAGCATAAAGAAACGCGCCGAATCACCGTCACTTTCTTTATTATAATTGCTGTGTACGTGTTAAGTTATATTCCTAATCTCATCTTAGAAATCATTGCTTTCATTAACATTCGATATTTCCAGAACCTCAGTACACCGAGCGCTGTCGTGTTAAATATCTTTAACCGTTTTTTCTTCGTTAACAACGTTGTAAATCCGATCGTATACTTTTTCTTAGATCTCAAATATAGAGCCGAGTTGAAAAAATTCTACGGAAAATTGTGCAAGTGAAAACAGTATTTCTGCGCAGCCTCGAAACATGTTAGCATGTTGGGTTTACACATACTTGTACAGAAATAGACTAAAGCTGTTGAAAAGTGCAATTTATGGATTTAAATAATGTTTGTCTGAAAGAAATAATTTTTGTTGTTGTTTTTATTTCTGTTGTCATTATAATTATTGGATCTGTTAGAAATTTTTATGATAGCTCAAACAGAAAGTGCCGTGCATCTCCCCATTATTGAAAGAGTTCTGAGAGTTTCGTACGAAAATGAGCTGACAATTTATGCTGGCTGCTGCTTTGAAAGTGGTCGTTGAAAGTGGTATGTAATTTCTTTACTGTGACAGTGGCCCGTGAAAGATTAAAATAAAATATGGCAAAATTTCAGGTGATAATGCAAGTTTTGCTGCCTCGGAATTTGTTCAAATTTTATTTATTTGTATAAACAACATAAACATGTGTATACGTGGTGGTTAACAGAACATACGTTTATAGAATGGGATTCAGAATGAAGTCTGTCGATACTTGTAAATCTGTTTCCCTGGAAATTAATTCGTGCGTAAACCTATGACAAACAGAGAGCTTAAACAAATAAGCCATCAAACAAACCATGTAAAACAGTAAACATTAAGAAAAAAGTAACAAAAAAGAGATAGTACAAACTTATCTATGGAGATTAATTCTTCATTTCTGACGGGATAAACTGGCCTCCGCGAAAGAAACATGTTACTCGAAGTGAGAGAAAATGTCTTTAATTTTGGCATTAGGCTTCCAGCATTAAAGACGGTGGAATGTTCACTGCGGTCATCCAATATTGTGGTACGAATGAGATTTCTTTAAACTAAGCTGTCCGAGTGGTGCGCATACTCGAGACATCAAACTAAGATAGCCAAACCGATATCATCAGGAATTGTTGCATGATTGCTTGCGTCGGTACACCCTTTGACTTATAACAACTCCGGGGCATGCAGATACGATTAACTCGAATTAATTCTTGTGATCCAAGTTGTGATGCCCGGTAACAGACACATAAAAACGTGCCCGACTGTCTAGTCTATCCCATAATCTCTTAACCTCTTGCAAAGTCGTTGGGGCAACACAGATGACTTCAAAACAGTCCTTTTCCACCTAGTCCTGTATTCAGCCGCCCGAGTTGTGCTGGCAAAGATCATCCTAGTCCACTTTTTAATAACGTCTTCCAACTTCCTCTTCTTTCTGCCTCAGTCTTCTTCTTTTTCCTTTCAGTTTGCCCTTTATTGGCGTCTTTGCTAAGTCAGAAAACATTGAGATGTAGCCAAACCACCTCTGCTAAAACTGTTCCCGATTCTTGACAAAATTGCCAGGAGTTTGTCAGGAGTTTAAATGACTGCTAGTTCTCCAATCTTTCAGCAGGATTCCTGATTAGTATAGCAGTTAACAAATCATTTTCGTTTTATCATTTGGAGTTTCTGGTGGAACGCTGTCACCAGTATTCACAGTTCTGTGGAGATGAAATATCCTAAAATATCAGAGGTGCGTTCAACAAATTCCGCGGAACATTATATCAAACCTGTCTTGCGCTAGATCATAGTGAGAATACATTCAAAAATCACTGTAAAAGTTTGGTGATACATGTACAACAGTTGGGGAATGAACTATTGCACATATTATATACTTAGCCTTAGCAAAAATAAAACCTTTACATATTGTTTGCTGCTGTATCTCCAGCATCCCTACATGTACGGTAATGGATGCTATGAAATTATAATGTAAACACATAAGCGTAAATAAAGTTCCCTTCAAAAGGAAAGGCTTGTCAAGTTAGGGCTTTGTTTCTGAAATACATGTAGTTCAATGTTTGTGGTATTTTGTGGTGTATGGTTTGTAGTCTTGAGATGTTATCTAATTGGAGACACTTTCTTCGTTTAAAAACGTCCACAACTGTAGTAAATAATGAGGTTACGCTACATTCGGCTGTTCTGACAACCATATGATAACCTTCAGTAAAAGGTCATTTTTTGTATTACTGCTAATGAAAAATATTTCATAAAAGCATTTAATAATAAGGAGTTTCGTAAACTGTTATGTATTGTTATATAAGAAATTTTAGGACCTTAGAAGATTTACTGGGAGTTACTTCGTTTATTTGTTTATTTTTTTTTTTAATTTTATTCCAGAATTTTTCAAAAGCGTACAATTTACATACATAAATACTCGATTACTTATTTTCAAACTACACATTATTATATTTCATGTCCTAATGCAGATATACACAATTGAAAGTATATAGAGATGGAGAGAGAGAGAGAAAAAAAAGACAGAGAGTTTAGAGAAGGAAAAAAGGAAGATAAACCGTAATAGACATAGATATACGATTACATGTTTTCAAACTACGCCTTATGCAGATATACACAAATTAAAGTATAGAAAGAGAAAGTAAGCGAGAGATAGAGAGTATTTAGAAGAGGAAAAAGAGAGCTAGACCGTGGTAGACATGATATAAACGCTTACTAAGGAGACACAATATTTAAAGAAAAAGAGGAAGAAAAGAGATAAACAGAAAAGCATAGTAAAGAAGACAAAATAGAAAGGAGGACAGGATAACCTAACCTGTGGAAATTCTCTTTTGAAACTCCTAATCAGCAATGGTTCATCCTGCAAGGAATTACTGCTGTATTACTAATTACTGACATATAGTCCGCTCTCGATATCTCGAAGTCAAATTTCAGCTCAAACCACTGATATATCAAAGTAAATTTTCTGATACCAGAAAACCCACTCTGAGATATCAGTAGTTTGAGATAACAGGAGTTGATATGTAGATAAAAATAGGAAACATATTCTTTGATATAAGAGGATATTTTAAGATATCAATGTTCGAGACACCGGGAGCTGACTGTATTTCAACACTGAAGCATCCGCACCCTTCGCACTCTTAGAATATATAAATATATGTATTTTTCTCAGCAAAACTGCTAGCTGAAGTATATATATAATCCATAACCCCCCTTTATCGCTATAAGGATTTTCAGTTTATTCTAACGATAATTATACTACATTATTGAGACCACGTATATATTTTTTCTTCCTTTTTCTTATATTTATTATACAATAGTCTAGTTTAAAATTAAAGTCCTTACTCCATACTGATACTAATGTCATCTTTATAATCTCACAATCTTCTTATAAACGAATTTATTTTATTTAATATATAAATGCAACTTTTAGCAATATTATCAGGTTTGCAACATTCAAACTCTATTAAAATATTGACACAAGGGATACCATTTCGAAAAAAACTTTGCAGTGGTACCATTTACATATGCGATATACTTTTCACTTTTAAATTTTCTTTCAAGAAGACTCAAAAAGCTATTTAAGCTTAATTCTTTCCCCGAAAATTTGTTACTGTATATATAATACTTACCTATAACAAACAAATATATTTTCATTTGATTTGCATCTTGATAAGAAAACAATATATTTCGTTCATTTAAATCGATCGTTATGTTTGAATTGGCAGATAACCATACTTTAAGTTGATTCCAGAATTGTTTTACTTTTTCGCATTGTACAAAAAGGTGATAAATTGTCTCTGGGTACTGGTTACAATATTCACATAGATTATTATCGACTTTATTTATTTTACACAAAAAAGATTTTGTTACTAAAATTCTGTTTGTTATTTTATATTGAAAGTCTTTTAACTTTACTTCCTTTTCTAACTGTATCACACGATTATAATTTTTCCACTGCTGCTCATTTATATTTCCCACCTCATTCACCCATCTAGTATGTATATTTGGTTTGTTAGCATCTATCATAATATCATATATACGTCTGCATCCTTTTTTATCTTTCATAAGCTGTTGTACATATATATTACATTTAACGTTATATCTGTTACTAATAATTAAAATCTTATTGTTATTTAATGTCGTCATCCAGTTTTTTGGAATTTTTCTAAGCACAGACTGATAGTCTAAAAAAGTACCTCTCAAACCATATCTATTTTTCAATGTTGCAAACTCATATAAGTCTCCATTGTCATCAAATAAATCAGAAATAAATCGTATCCCCTTTTTATACCAGTCACTTATAAAGAAATTTTGCCCATTAATTAAATTTGTATTATTCCACACGGGGGAATCAAGTATATGCTGTGCAGTTTCTATATTAAATTTATTACAAAACTCCGACCAGTATGTTATGATATCTGTCCAAAATGGATTCTGCAAATTCAATATTTCTTTCAACATTTTACTCCCTGATCCTAAACAAAACAAAGTTTGAAAGTCAATTTTAGCTAATGAAAACCAAGACTCAATTTGGGAACTTTTTATCACTCTTCTTAACCATGATAGCTTTAACGCTTTTACAAAAGAGTTTATATTTGTCATTCGCAGACCACCTACTCCTAGGTTTTTGATAATTACACATCTTTTAATACGATCCGGTCCAGAATTCCATAAAAATTTATAAAATATTTTATCGAGTCTTTTTATTAATTTCCCCGGAGGATTAGGTAATGCCATAAATAAGTGTATAAACTTTGCCAAAGCTAAGGATTTAATAACAGTTATTCTACCAAATAGCGTAAGTTTTCTTTTTGACCAGTGGTTACATACATTTTCAATTTTTGTTAAAATTTCATTTGTATTTACATCCCAAATATTATATATTTCTGTAGTAAATGTTACACCTAAAATTTTAAAGGGCCCTTGCGTCCAATCAAGTTTATAATTTCTGCAAATTTGTCTTTGAGAGTTACTTAGACTACCAACCCAAATAGCTTTTGTTTTTTCCACATTAATTTTTAGGCCAGACATATTATAAAAAGAGGTTAGGATATTTAAAGTTTTTCTTAGTGATTCTTCTGTACCACCTAAAAATATCTGAGTATCGTCAGCATACTGACTTAATCTATATTCTTTTCCATTTATTTTAATCCCTTTTATATCTTGTTCTTTTCTTATCATTTGTCCCAATACTTCAGCACATAAAATAAAAATATATGGGGAAATAGGATCGCCTTGTCTGCACCCGCGTTTTAACTTAAAAAAATCAGACATAAAACCATTCTGAATAATACAAGATTCTGAACCTTTCTGGAAAAGTTTAATCCACGATATAACTGATGGCCCAAAATTAAAATATTTTAAAACCTTCTCAATAAATGACCATGACACTGTGTCGAAAGCTTTTTCGAAATCTATAGATAAAACTAGTCCAGGCAATTCTTGATTTTTAGCCTCAAACAAAATATCATATATAGTCCTAACATTTTCCCCTATAAATCTCCCCGAAATGAAACCTTTTTGCTCTTCGCAGATAAGTTTATCTAATACAGTTTTAATTCTATTTGCTATTACAGCCGATGCCATTTTATATACTACATTTAATAACGATATGGGCCTCCAGTTTTTCAAGTTATGTCTACATTTATTCGGTTTAGGTAAACATGTTATAATGCCTTTTGTTTGAGTAACTGATAAAAACCCATTTGAATAACCATAATTTAAAGACCTTAACACAAACATACCAATATCAATCCAAAAAAATTTAAAGAACTCCGCCGTAAACCCATCTAAACCCGGACTTTTATCATTTTTCATATTTTTTAGCGCTGCTGATAATTCCGAAAATGTAATGTTTCCTTCTAATTTCTCGGCATCTAAATCTGATAACCTGCTTAAATTTTCTCCTATTATATTTTCAATTGGCCTATCATCTACCACATTACTTATATCATATAAATTTTCATAAAACTGTTTCTGACAATTTAAAACATCTTGAGTATTCATATATTCTTTACCATCATCATCTACTAATTTAGTTATAACTTTATTTGTGAAGTTTCTATTTTCTAAATTAAAAAAATATTTTGACGGTTTTTCTCCTAAGTCTTGATACCTACACCTAGACCTTAACATTACTCCTTCTATTTTTTCCTTTCTGCTTTCTACTAAGTTTTCTTTAAGCTGTGCTAAATTTTGTATTTTTTCTAAGTCTGTATTTAAAAAATTACTATTTATATCTTCTTCTAAACTATTAATTTCTTCTTCCAACTTCTTTTCTTCTTCGTGTTTTCTCCTTTTTTTCATTGCACTGTATTTAATAGTATTACCTCGTATAATCATCAATAAAGTTTCTAAAAATAACTCTTCATTAATGTTAAATTTTATATGTTCATTTGAAATATTTACCCTTTCATCAGCATTGTCATTTATAATATATGTATTTTTAACTTCCTCTATTGTTTTTTTTATTTCTTCAATATATAATTCATCTTTAAGTAACGTATTATTAAATTTCCAGTATCCCCTTCCCCTTTCATTTTCCTGTAATTTGAATTTCAAAGTAATACCCGAATGGTCTGTCCTATAACCCGCAACTATATCCGCATCTGTTACATACTGAAACAGAGTATCACTTACTAAATAAAAATCCAACCTAGCCTGCTTTTTAATGGGGTTTAATCTACGCCATGTATATTTTCTACTTTCCTCATTCATAACTCTCCATGCATCTACAAAATTTTCATCTTCTAATAAATTTTTAAACTACTTGTCTTGACTTAGGATTATTAACATGTAAATAATTAAAACTATCCATTTCTGGGTTAATGACTAAGTTCCAGTCTCCGCAAATAATAACATTTTCGTTTTCAAATTCAGCAACTTTTTTCATTAAGTTTTCATAAAACTGAGGGTTGTCCTCATTAGGACCATATAAGTTTACTAAAGTGAGTTCTTTATCTTGTATAACCATATCTAAAATTATATAATTTCCATTTTTGTCTGTTTTTATTCGTTTCACCTTTTGTTCAAAATTATTATTCATTAAAACCATTACACCCCTACTCATAGTTGTATAAGAACTAAAATATATATCATAACCCCATTCAGCTTTAATAAAATATTCTAATTTATCATTTATATGCACATCCTGCAGACAGATAATATTATATTTTTTACTTCTAACATAATGAAACAGATCACGTCTTTTAGTGGCAACAGATAGACCCCCACGACAGTTTTGCGAGAAAATAGTAAGCTGATCATCCATATTCATCTATAGCTAATTCCTTATTGATATCAAATTGTGACCAGTGCGAAGAGTGCGACCACCAAAGTATGAACATACGGATGGAATAAATTCCCCTGCTACAAATACTAGCAGCTATTCCACTTGGAAAGAAAAGAAAACCTACCTTAAAATATATCATTTTCCGGTTTATGCTACAAGAAGCGCTAAATTTTAAAAAAATTTCTTGTATATTGCTGGCACTGTTGAAGTGTACCTAAATGCGCTAAGCATAGTTCCATACTTGCATTAATAATACACCCTTCCGAGCAACACCCCCAAATGCCATCCAAAGGTCACCCGACAATGCACAACCCGTGCAACAACATCCCAGTAAGCCACACAGTCTCATAAACAATTTTGCACACTTTAGAAAACCCATAAAAAATCTGAGACTTCACCCTACAGTCAACGGAAGAAAACATACAAGTCTATTTCAAAGGGGGCGCAGCTTCGAAAAGGTGAATTATATTTAAACATTAGATATAGGTTCAAATTATAACTACTCATGTAATTGTTTCGACTATTACCCACATTAATATAATGAAATGTTTAAAAGTTAATGCACTTCTATACATGTTAAATTCAAAGATGGGTGGTGATATTATAGGTGGTTGTCCTTATGTATGTGAGTAACAATTATCCCGTTATCAATCTATATATCAACCACCTATGAAACATGAACGTTTCAAAACATATCAAATATTCTTGTCTCTACCCAACAGGCACCCGACGTCGAATGACGTCGCACTGACGTCGATGCGACGTAATGACGTCGCATCGACGTCAGTACGACGTCACTCCGACGTAATGCGCCCGCTGGGTATCATTCTTAGACAGTCTGAGGATTATCATAATTAATCTTCTTGAAAGTGTTAATCGGATTTATCTTCGAGTATTAAAGGGATAGGTATCGGATTTGAAATGATCTCTACATTCCACTATATTCAGAGAACAGAAGGCACTTGTAAGGGATACTATTTAGTAGTGATAGAATGTATATTACTTTACCCATTTCACGTAAATAATCTTAACACTAAAAACTACAAATGCTTTTTTTTTTTTTAAACTGATGCCCCCCCCCCCCCCCCCCCCCGTTTCCCATCCCCTCTAGTTATTTAAAAACCTGTACGAATACAATATCTATGCAAGTTTGGAAAAAAATCATCGACTGTTTCCAACGATATCCTATATAGAAGACTATATCTAGTGATGAACCAACGCTAATTTGGTAAGTTTCCTCCACCTGCTCAGACGATATCGTGTGTAAAAATGTCATGTAAGTATTCCAGTTACCTTGATAATGAGGTCAAGGTCAACAAAATTGTATCAGCTCTTAGACTTGTCCTAATGATGCATCAGTGCAGGTCTGGTGAAATTCTATCCTTTGATTCAGTAGATATCATGGGTAGTAGACCTCTGATTCCTTCAGTGACTATAAAAATTGAGGTCAAGGTCATCAAAATTTAAAGTTTATTTGTTTATTTATTTATTTATTTTGTGAAACTAAGCAGAACTTTGTATGTACTTTGGAGCAAATGGACTACGCATAACTGGTGAAGCGTAAAATGAAAATAGTTCAAAGGGTATTCAAGTTACAGAGAGGACAAGAAAATGTTATGAACATACTAATATGAGCCGCGACACGACAAAACCAACAATGTGGTTGTGCGCCCAGTCTGATCAGAGCCTTCGCTGACCGCATGGAGGTAGCTTAGACCCTAAGCTACCCTTTGAGCACATAAAGAAGAGACTGAGTAAACTGGGCGGATGCCCAGTCTGATCTGAGTCTACCTTGGGCGCACACCCACATTGTTGGTTTTCTCGTGTCGCGGCTCATATACGGACAGAGACAGAAGGACGGGAATTTGATTGCTATGTTCCCTGAACTGTTCGGTTAGGACAAAGTTATGTTTATTATAAGATCGTCATGTCTTGATGTTGAAAAAATACATCTTACATTGGGAAAGTACTTTTACAAGTCTCTTACATGTAAGATGCTATATGGTTCTTGATTTCTGATATGAGAAAGAAATAGTGGAAGTAGTTCGTCCTACCAGCCTCATTTGTGACAGATTGGTAGGAACAAAACTCTTACTGTTCGCAACAATGGCTATTATTACAAGGGGGGTTAAACTTTTGTGACTGTTTCCCTCCTTGTTTCTGTTGGAGCACATTTAAAAGCTGACTACCACTGAAACTCTCAGAGGAGGTTATAATGAAAATGATAGTTCCTTCCCAAACTGTTGCCATAGATAGTCTGCAAATATTCAACTAATTCTTTTGGGTATTTTGTCATCACTGAGTTCAGTAATAAGTACTGGTAAAGCCTGTGGTATGTTGTTGTTGTTGTTGTGTCATTGTTTTACATCCATGGTAAACAGCTGCATGTATGGTCATGTCAGGACGGTCGGTTAATTCAACTACAATATTCTTGGGCAAGCTTAGCCAACCTAAGCGGTCAACTAGTACTAAGTGCACTTACTTTCGCCAGTAGCTGACAACTGCCCTTCTTGACTCAGTGGAAGCGGAAACGAGAGTAAGTGGCCGGACCGTATATCGAACCCGTGACCTCTGTTTTATTTAGTCTGACGCGCCACCGACTGCACTATGCGACCCAGCAAGCCTGTGGTATAGAGTATAACTGGTAGTTGGTAATGATTACAAGTCAATGAAGGAATTAGTGTATTTTTGTTGCTTCCAAAGGATGCTTATTTTCAGAATCTTGCGTGCTCTCCTTGGTCATCACAAATTTTGTCATTAGGGAATGCAAAAGAAAAAAAGAAGTCTTCTATATGTTAGTAGTTGTTGCTTTGTTGTTATTTTATTGTTTTACATCCACGATAAAAGCTATGGTAATGTCGGGACGGTCTATTACCCTAACCATACTATTCCTGGGCTGGCTTAGACCTTCTAAGCGATAACCGGTACTATGTGCACATTGTCATGCTTTCACCAGTGACTGACAACTGTCCTTCTTGATACAGGGGAAGGAGAAACGAAAGTATGTGGCCGGACAGAGTAACGAACCCGGGACTTCTGGCTCTTGAGTCAAAACGCACTACCAACTGTGCTACGCTGCCCGGTTCCTCTAAATTTTAGTATGTTTTATTCAGAAAGGAAGGTAACTATTAAAACTGCATAGGCCTAGAAAAGGACGATTTGATGGCAATTGTGAGATACTGATATTTTCCCACACATGTTGTGTTTCCTGAACTGAATTTTTTCAATAAGTCACTTTCATGAAACTGAATTACAATGTACGTTTATGAAAAAAATAAGAAATTGATTTTCAATGTACGTTTATGAAAAAATAAGAAATAGTATCTAGTAAATACGATCAAACACCTTGTCTGTAAAACCAGTAAATGCTTTTAAATAACTTAAAATAAAATAAGACTGTTGGAACAGACCCTGGTTAGACTGTTCCAACCAGTAGTCTAGCTTGGACCTACACTCTACACTGTTTGTACAGGCATAATAACTATTGTGGAAATATTTTACGGTGTTTTACCGTGCCAGGTTTTACAACGTCTGAAGTCCAGGTTTAACACAGTCCGAAGTGATAATAAAGTTCTGTTCTGTTCTGTTCAGTCCAGAGTCCAAAGTCCAGAGTCCAAGTCTAGTCCATATTTTACATAATGCCCGCAAATTGCGCATATCGTTATTTGACCTTATTTCACAGTGGACAACGAAGACACATTCAAATACACCGGATAAATAAATAAAAAATAATAATAACTCATGTTTTTAGTAAGGCAAAAGATGCTAGACATGTTCGATTATTTGGTGTGCCAGATTGTGGCGTGTCGTTATTTTACGGTGCTTAGGTAAAAGAAGCAGTCAAACGAAGTTGCGCCCCGTAGACGCTCTCCATATATTGGTTCTCCACTTGTAATTATGATTTATTCACAAAGCTGGGAACAAATCAGCGTCTTGCGCTTGAGTGCGCGTGACAGGAAGTCATAACCTGTCAGAATACATAGGCTTGCGAAACCGCAAGCCAAAAATGAGCCGCGACACGAGAAAGCAACAAAGTGGTAGTGCGCCCATCGCAGACTCAGATCAGCCTGGGCATCCCCCTAGTATGATCACAGTCTTTTCTAACGATAGCTAAGGGTCTAAGCTACCTTCATGTGGACAGCAAAGACTCTGATCAGACTGGGTGGATGTCGGTGCTTATCTGAGGCTGCGCTGGGCGCACAACCACTTTGTTGGTTTTCTCGCGTCGTGGTTCAAAATAATGATATTGGAAGTCTGCCCACAGTCATAACTAATTTATTCTAGGTCCACGTTTCATTAGCATCGATCTTCAGACGAAAGAAGCAATTCTATAGGGAAAAGAAATAATGCCAGAATTTGTGCATATTGCCAAAATTGATAAATTCTGCAATTCTATCATACAAAACTAAAATTGATAAGAAAAATGTCAGAACTGCCTGTTTAATTTACTTGTTATTTTTCTATTTGTTTTAACTATTGCAGAACTTAAATGTACAGAAAATTAGATGTGCCTGCGTGTTGGTTTTACTGCCCAAATAAAAGTATCTGCTACATAGGAATTTTTGCAATCCATTATTTTTTTATTCTTACGGGCCACCAGGGTTCATTTCCCATAAAGTGCAGGTTACTTTGATGCTTATGTTGGTTTCATCTGTTTGTGCGACTCCACTTTGGTTGAAGGTACATCATTTTCTGCGCTGAAACAGGTGCACATGCTGCGATCTTGTACCCATGCCCCTGTGCTTGCACCACATCCATATGCATGTTCTAGCAGACAGGCCGCAGTAAACAGTATCCAGGACGCAGTAGACAGACAGTAGACACTTCACCGGACAGTAAATAATATACAGAAAACCGCGAACAACATGCACTACTTTTCAGCATGCTCCAAAGCGAAGGGCGAGTGGACAGTGCACAGCAGACGGTAAACGGTCTTTAACGTTGAGGGAAAAGTATTTTCCTTCGCACAGCTTTGAGATACATATACAGTGATCGTGAAATTGGGGGCAGAAAACTATCAAAGCAGAAGAAATAAAAATAGAAAATAAAGAAAAGCAAACAAAAGTCTGCAGCACCCGGTATTCCGAGGCGGTCACCCATCCAAGTACTAACCGGGCCCGACGTTGCTTAATTTGCGTGATTTGACGAGAACCGATGTTTTCAATGTATTATGGCCGTAGACAACAAAGTACCGATTTTCAACATTTACAAAGTGTACTTTTGAGAGTTTGCGATCAGTAATAGCCTATCCTGCAGTTCTTACTACTGGGACACACATTGCAGGCCTAGTAGAGCAGTCGTATCAGGATCTGCGCTGTTTGCATTTCAGTCTCATCATGCGAGCAGACAAAAAAAGTTGAATCATCATCGAATTAACGTTGATTCAATGAGAGTCGATGTTTTGTGATCATCGATTAAACTATTGCAAAACATCTTCGGTAAGCCTCTTTATTTCGGAATACTTATTCGCGCCTCATATGATCAGCTTTGTCTAAAGTAAAAAGTAACCGTCAATATCAACGTTAATTCAACGGCATAGTGACGTTTAACCAACGTTAATGACACGACGTTGTGTCAGCGTTGTGTGTCAGCTGAGCATGAGGAATAAATCTGTTATCATTGAATGTGGCTGGAATATTTAGTGTTGCGCCACGCGTTGAAAGGCTTCAGATGAGCATTTGCGAACTGCGCATATGCACAGTCTGTTCAGTAAGTGCATGGAAAGTCAAACACGCAACATCTTACTTATTCCAGTACGTAATACACTTTTTCTGACTAGTTTGAGCAGTGCCGGCTCTCTCGTAAACGATGCACTGCACTAACTCTGACAGACAACGCAGCTGCATGGACTTATCCTGGTACCGACTGTTTGCGTATAGCGTCAAACATATTTTACCCGGACAGGGCTCATAACATTCAAAACAAGAGGTGAGCATAAAATGCACGTGAAAATAAGAGCGACCCTTGATTATATGATTGTCAATGATGTAACCCAAGAGCCTCACCCTCGGAAAATTGCCACATGAGACGAGAAGAATCAGCCCAGTCTGTGGTAACATGTATGCGTTCACAACATGTATAAGCAATCTTGAGCATCATATACTGTGGCGCCGTAAAGAGTGCGAAAAGAAAAGACACTAATGGGACTGCATTCGCTTTTCCCAATATGGGGTGAAATACATTTTTCCTTGCGCATACCTCGTGTCGTGATAAAACCAGTCTTATTTCGTAAGCAAAACGCGCGTGTCTTGACTAGACGCATGCGCAATCAGAGCAGGGTAGACTACACATGAGCGTAGACATATCTTGGTACCTCCTGGTTGCGAATACATACATATTTCATTGCAAATATTATGGGGCTGAAGCACATTTTTTCCTTGCGCAGGCCATTTGAGTCGTGTCGTGATAAAGTCAGCCTTGTGGTGTATGCAAAACACCTGTGTCCAGACTAGTCTGTGCACTAGCACAATCAGAACAGGTTAGGCGCAATAAGTATGCCTTCTAGAAATCAAACGGTGAACTGCACTAACTCTGAAAGACTACGCAGTTGCATCGTCTTATCTTGGTACCCACTTTTTGCGTATAGTGTCAAACATATTTTGCCCTGAAAAGGCTCATAACATTTAAAGAGATGAGCATAAAATGCACGTACAAATATACCGGTAACCGACCCTTGATTATCAATGTAATTCAAGAGCTGCAAGATTAACAAAAAAAAATAAATAAAAATAACAGCAGGGATCCTAAATTTTGGGATAGATGTATCTGAGAAATCACTTTAGAATCAGATCAAGATGTGCAATGCGTCATATCCTATCAGTATTTTTGACTAACTGTCAGCTACTCAGCATTTGTTTAAATTTTAGAAATTATCTGGTAATTTAAAGGTGTTCCAATAGAGAGAGTAAATTAAAACGATGGAAATTGTTTGAACAGCATTGCAAGACACCCAGCAGGCGCATGACGTGGTAATGATGTCAGAATGGGGTCGATGTGACGCCACCATGCCGCATCGACGTCAATACGACGTCATTTCGACGTCATGTGCCTGCTGGGCTGTTAAGTATTTCCCAGCGGGCACATGACGTCAGAATGACGTCGATGAAATGTAATGTTTGCGTCGACGTCAATGCGACGTCATTATAACGTTGTGTGCCTGCTGGGTAGTATGTATCAATGTGAAGATCTGATCCGTCTCCTTGAGCTTCCAATTAGGTATCCGTTTATCTGAATCAGAAAAAAATGAGCCGCGGCACGAGAAAGCAACAAAGTGGTAGTGCGCCCATCGCATACTCAGATCAGCCTGGGCATCCGCCTAGTATGATCACAGTCTTTTCTAAGCGCTTTAACGGTAGGTAAGGGTCTAGGCTACCTTCATGTGGACATCAAAGGTTCTTATCAGACTGGGTGGGTGCCCGGGCTTATCTGGGTCTGCGCTGGGCGCACAACCACTTTGTTGGTTTTCTCGCGTCGTGGTTCAAAATAATGATATTGGAAGTCTGCCCACAGTCATAACTAATTTATTCTAGGTCCACGTTTCATTAACATCGATCTTCAGACGAAAGAAGTTATTCTATAGGGAAAAGAAAAAATGCCAAAATTTGTGCATATTGCCAAAATTGATAAATTCTGCATTTCTATCATACAAAACTAAAATTGACAAGAAAAATGTCAGAACTGCCTTTTTAATTTACTTGTTATTTTTTCATTTGTTCTAACTATTGCAGAACTTAAATGTACAGAAAATTAGATGTGCCTGCGTGTGGGTTTTACTGCCCAAATATAGGTATGTGCTACATAGGATTTTTGCGATCCTTTATTATTCTTACGGGCCACCAGGGTTCATCTCCTATAAAGTGCAGGTTACTATGATGCTTAAGTTGGTTTCATCTGTTTGTGCGACTCCACTTTGGTTGAAGGTACATCATTTTAGAGTCCAGATGCGCTGAAACAGGTGCACATGCTGCGACCTTGTACCCATGCCCCTGTGCTTGTACCACATCCATATGCATGTTGTAGCAGACAGGCCGCAGTAAATCGTATCCAGGACGCAGTAGACAGACTGTAGACACTTCACCGGACAGTAGATAGTATACAGAAAACCGCGAACATAATGCACTACTTTTCAGCATGCTCCAAAGCGAAGGGCGAGTGGACAGTGCACAGCAGACGGTAAACGGTCTTTAACGTTGAGGGAAAAGTATTTTCCTTCGCACAGCTTTGAGATACATATACAGTGATCGTGAAATTGGGGGAAGAAAACTATCGAAGAAAAAAGAAATAAAAATAGAAAATAAAGAAAAGCAAACAAAAGTCTGCAGCACCCGGTATTCCGAGGCGGTCACCCATCCAAGTACTGACCGGGCCCGACGTTGCTAAATTTCCGTGATCGGACGAGAACCGATGTTTTCAATGTATTATGGCCGTAGACAACAAAGTACCGATTTTCAACATTTACAAAAGGAACTTTTGAGAGTTTGCGATCAGTAACAGCCTATCCTGCAGTTCTTACTACTGGGACACACATTGCAGGCCTAGCAGAGCAGTCGTATCAGGATCTGCGCTGTTTGCATTTCAATCTCATCATGCGAGCAGACAAAAAAAGTTGAATCATCATCGAATCAACGTTGATTCAATGTGATTCGATGTTTTGTGATCATCGATTAAACTATGGCAAAACATCTTCGATCAGCCTCTTTATTTTGGAGTTCTAATTCGCGCCTCATATAATCAGCTTTGTCTTTATTGTAAAAAGTAACCGTCAATATCAACGTTAATTCAACGGCATAGTGACGTTTAACCAACGTTAATGACACGACGTTGTGTAAGCGCTGTGTGTCAGCTGAGCATGAGGAATAAATCTGTTATCATTGAATGTGGCTGGAATATTTAGTGTTGCCTCACGCGAAGAAAGTCTTCAGATGAGCATTTGCGAACTGCGCATATGCAAAGTCTGCTCAGTAAGTGCATGGAAAGTCAAACACGCAACATCTTACTAATTCCAGTACGTAATACACTTTTTTGACTAGTCTAAGCAGTGCAGGCTCTCTCGTAAACGTTGCACTGCACTTACTCTGACAGACAACGCAGCTGCATGGACTTATCCTGGTACCTACTATTTGCGTATAGCGTCAAACATATTTTACCCGGACAGGGCTCATAACATTCAAAACAAGAGATGAGCGTAAAATGCACGTGAAAATAAGATCGACCCTTGATTATATGATTGTCAATGATGTAACCCAAGAGCCTCACCCTCGGAAAATTGCCACATGCGACGAGAAGAATCAGCCCAGTCTGTGGTAACATGTATGCGTTCACAACATGTATAAGCAATCTTGAGCATCATACACTGAGGCGCCGTAAAGAGTGCGAAAAGGAAAGACACTAATGGGACTGCATTCGCTTTTCCCAAGATGGGGTGAAATACATTTTTCCTTGCGCATACCTCGTGTCGTGATAAAACCAGTCTTATTTCATAAGCAAAACGCGCATGTCTTGACTAGACGCATGCGCAATCAGAGCAGGGTAGACTACACATGAGCATAGACATATCTTGGTACCTCCTGGTTGCGTATACATACATATTTCGTTGCAAATATTATGGGCTGAAGCACATTTTTTCCTTGCTCAGGCCATTTGAGTCGTGTCGTGATAAAGTCAGTCTTGTGGTGTATGCAAAACACCTGTGTCCAGACTAGTCTGTGCACTAGCACAATCAGAACAGGTTAGGCGCAATAAGTATGCCTTCTAGAAATCAAACGGTGAACTGCACTAACTCTGAAAGACTACGCAGTTGCATCGTCTTATCTTGGTACCCACTTTTTGCGTATAGTGTCAAACATATTTTGCCCTGAAAAGGCTCATAACATTTAAAGAGATGAGCATAAAATGCACGTACAAATATACCGGTAACCGACCCTTGATTATCAATGTAATTCAAGAGCTGCAAGATTAACAAAAAAAAATAAATAAAAATAACAGCAGGGATCCTAAATTTTGGGATAGATGTATCTGAGAAATCACTTTAGAATCAGATCAAGATGTGCAATGCGTCATATCCTATCAGTATTTTTGACTAACTGTCAGCTACTCAGCATTTGTTTAAATTTTAGAAATTATCTGGTAATTTAAAGGTGTTCCAATAGAGAGAGTAAATTAAAACGATGGAAATTGTTTGAACAGCATTGCAAGACACCCAGCAGGCGCATGACGTGGTAATGATGTCAGAATGGGGTCGATGTGACGCCACCATGCCGCATCGACGTCAATACGACGTCATTTCGACGTAATGTGCCTGCTGGGCTGTTTAGTATTTCCCAGCGGGCACATGACGTCAGAATGACGCCGATGAAATGTAATGTTTGCGTCGACGTCAATGCGACGTCATTATAACGTTGTGTGCCTGCTGGGTAGTATGTATCAATGTGAAGATCTGATCCGTCTCCTTGAGCTTCCAATTAGGTATCCGTTTATCTGAATCAGAAAAAAAATGAGCCGCGGCACGAGAAAGCAACAAAGTGGTAATGCGCCCATCGCATACTCAGATCAGCCTGGGCATCCGCCTAGTATGATCACAGTCTTTTCTAAGCGCTTTAACGGTAGGTAAGGGTCTAGGCTACCTTCATGTGGACATCAAAGGTTCTTATCAGACTGGGTGGGTGCCCGGGCTTATCTGAGTCTGCGCTGGGCGCACAACCACTTTGTTGGTTTTCTCGCGTCGTGGTTCAAAATAATGATATTGGAAGTCTGCCCACAGTCATAACTAATTTATTCTAGGTCCACGTTTCATTAACATCGATCTTCAGACGAAAGAAGTTATTCTATAGGGAAAAGAAAAAATGCCAGAATTTGTGCATATTGCCAAAATTGATAAATTCTGCATTTCTATCATACAAAACTAAAATTGACAAGAAAAATGTCAGAACTGCCTTTTTAATTTACTTGTTATTTTTTCATTTGTTCTAACTATTGCAGAACTTAAATGTACAGAAAATTAGATGTGCCTGCGTGTGGGTTTTACTGCCCAAATATAGGTATGTGCTACATAGGATTTTTGCGATCCTTTATTATTCTTACGGGCCACCAGGGTTCATCTCCTATAAAGTGCAGGTTACTATGATGCTTAAGTTGGTTTCATCTGTTTGTGCGACTCCACTTTGGTTGAAGGTACATCATTTTAGAGTCCAGATGCGCTGAAACAGGTGCACATGCTGCGACCTTGTACCCATGCCCCTGTGCTTGTACCACATCCATATGCATGTTGTAGCAGACAGGCCGCAGTAAATCGTATCCAGGACGCAGTAGACAGACTGTAGACACTTCACCGGACAGTAGATAGTATACAGAAAACCGCGAACATAATGCACTACTTTTCAGCATGCTCCAAAGCGAAGGGCGAGTGGACAGTGCACAGCAGACGGTAAACGGTCTTTAACGTTGAGGGAAAAGTATTTTCCTTCGCACAGCTTTGAGATACATATACAGTGATCGTGAAATTGGGGGAAGAAAACTATCGAAGAAAAAAGAAATAAAAATAGAAAATAAAGAAAAGCAAACAAAAGTCTGCAGCACCCGGTATTCCGAGGCGGTCACCCATCCAAGTACTGACCGGGCCCGACGTTGCTAAATTTCCGTGATCGGACGAGAACCGATGTTTTCAATGTATTATGGCCGTAGACAACAAAGTACCGATTTTCAACATTTACAAAAGGAACTTTTGAGAGTTTGCGATCAGTAACAGCCTATCCTGCAGTTCTTACTACTGGGACACACATTGCAGGCCTAGCAGAGCAGTCGTATCAGGATCTGCGCTGTTTGCATTTCAATCTCATCATGCGAGCAGACAAAAAAAGTTGAATCATCATCGAATCAACGTTGATTCAATGTGATTCGATGTTTTGTGATCATCGATTAAACTATGGCAAAACATCTTCGATCAGCCTCTTTATTTCGGAGTTCTAATTCGCGCCTCATATAATCAGCTTTGTCTTTATTGTAAAAAGTAACCGTCAATATCAACGTTAATTCAACGGCATAGTGACGTTTAACCAACGTTAATGACACGACGTTGTGTAAGCGCTGTGTGTCAGCTGAGCATGAGGAATAAATCTGCATTGAATGCCTAGTAGAGCAGTCGTATCAGGATCTGCGCTGTTTGCATTTCAGTCTCATCATGCCAGCAGACAAAAAAGTTGAATCATCATCGAATAAAAGTTGATTCAATGTGAGTCGATGTTTTGTGATCATCGATTAAACTATTGCAAAACATCTTCGGTAAGCCCCTTTAATTCGGAGTACTAATTCGCGCCTCATATGATCAGCTTTGTCTAAAGTAAAAAGTAACCGTCAATATCAACGTTAATTCAACGGCATAGTGACGTTTAACCAACGTTAATGATACGACGTTGGGTCAGCGTTGTGTGTCAGCTGAGCATGAGGAATAAATCTGTTATCATTGAATGTGGCTGGATTATTTAGTGTTGCGCCACGCGAAGAAAGTCTTCAGATGAACATTTGCGAACTGCGCATATGCACACTCTGCTCAGTAAGTGCATGGAAAGTCAAACACGCATCATCTTATTAGTTCCAGTACGTAATACACTTTTTCTGACTAGTCTGAGCAGTGCAGGCTCTCTCGTAAAGACGTAACGTCAGATGTTGGTGACAATAAACGTAACGTCAGAAAGCGTCAGATTTTGATCTCTTTCGTCAGTTTACTGCAACGGCCTCATCGAATTTCTTCAAATTTTCCTAATAAATACTAAAATTTATGTGAAGTTAATTGCCAGTTGCAGCTGCACACATATCGGAAGATATTAATTTTCGGGACAACTTAGGATTTTGCTCGATTTCAATAGGGGGCCCCGGTAGCTCAGTAGTTTAAGCGCTGCTCTGCTGACCTGGCAGTCCCAGGTTCGATCCCCGCTTGAGATGAGAATCTTTTCAAATGTAAACGTGGTTCAATTGCACACAGCCTTTCATTATCAACCTCTCATCGTCCTGATATGTCTGAAATACTGTTTGAAAGGGCATAAAATCGCAAGTCATCTATCCTCCCATTGATTTCAATAAAAAGTAACTAACGTCAAATACAGTTGCGACAAAACCGCTAGATTTGCTTATTTGTAAATTACATCGGCTCTCCGAAATAAATTCCAAAAATACTCCTGGTAAAGAATTATTCGGAATAGGTATTTCATGTCCGTCTGATTTAAATTTGTTTTATATTAAAATTCGATATGGTTTTTATGCTCAGAAAATGCCACCCATTATGCAAAATAAAGAAATCTGGCGTTGCGGACAAAACCGCTAGATTTGGAAAATTTGGTATTACTTTAAAACGGATCATACATTTCGAAGTCTGATTTCACAGCTCAAAAATTCCAAATAGGTATTGTATGCTAGTAAAATTTCTACTCTTCTTCTGCTGCGCATTGTTCTTTAGTGATCCCTTGATCTTCGTCGGGTGCCGTTTTTTAGTGCCGAAAATCTGACGTTTACGTTTTTCTTGGATCGCTAAATCTTGAGTTTTCTTCTAGACGGAAAAGCTTAACTCATTGGCTTTCCGATGTTAGTTTACATTACTTCACTCGCATCGACGGTGAAAATTCTGTTGGTTTTTGAGTTCTGGTTTGCAATTTAAGCTGAAATAACTTATTTGCATTGCGAGTGCGTTGCAACGTCTTACAGCGTAAAAACTGACGTTGTTTGGTATTTCAAGACGATGTATTTATTTTTATGTCTCATAAATGAAGATTTTCTTTTTGTCTTCCAAATACTCAATATTAAATAACCTTTTAAATGGTATAAAATTTAGTATGTTTGCTCGTCCGTTAGATATACTGTATCAGGGAAATATTATAAAGATGGCTTGAAAATGAAATTGTCACCAACACCTGACGTTACGTCAAACGATGCACTGCACTAACTCTGACAGACAACGCAGCTGCATGGACTTATCCTGCGGTACCCACTGTTTGCGTATAGCGTCAAACATATTTTACCCGGACAGGGCTCATAACATTCAAAACAAGAGATGAGCATAAAATGCACGTGAAAATAAGAGCGACCCTTGATTATATGATTGTCAATGATGTAACACAAGAGCACCACCCTCGGAAAATTGCCACATGAGACGAGAAGAATCAGCCCAGTCTGTGGTAACATGTATGCGTTCACAACATGTATAAGCAATCTTGAGCATCATATACTGTGGCGCCGTAAAGAGTGCGAAAAGAAAAGACACTAATGGGACTGCATTCGCTTTTCCCAATATGGGGTGAAATACATTTTTCCTTGCGCATACCTCGTGTCGTGATAAAACCAGTCTTATTTCATAAGCAAAACGCGCGTGTCTTGACTAGACGCATGCGCAATCAGAGCAGGGTAGACTACACATGAGCGTAGACATATCTTGGTACCTCCTGGTTGCGTATACATACATATTTCGTTGCAAATATTATGGGCTGAAGCACATTTTTTCCTTGCGCAGGCCATTTGAGTCGTGTCGTGATAAAGTCAGCCTTGTGGTGTATGCAAAACACCTGTGTCCAGACTAGTCTGTGCACTAGCACAATCAGAACAGGTTAGGCGCAATAAGTATGCCTTCTAGAAATCAAACGGTGAACTGCACTAACTCTGACAGACTACGCAGTTGCATCGTCTTATCTTGGTACCCACTTTTTGCGTATAGTGTCAAACATATTTTGCCCTGAAAAGGCTCATATCATTTAAAGAGATGAGCATAAAATGCACGTGCAAATATACCGGTAACCGACCCTTGATTATCAATGTAATTCAAGAGCTGCAAGATTAACAAAAAAAAAATAAATAAAAATAACCGCAGGGATCCTAAATTTTGGGATAGATGTATCTGAGAAATCACTTTAGAATCAGATCAAGATGTGCAATGCGTCATATCCTATCAGTATTTTTGACTAACTGTCAGCTTCTTAGCATTTGTTTAAATTTTAGAAATTATCTGGTAATTTAAAGGTGTTCCAATAGAGAGAGTAAATTAAAACGATGGAAATTGTTTGAACAGCATTGCAAGACACCCAGCAGGCGCATTGCGTCATACTGATGTCAAAATGGGGTCGTTGTGACGCCACCATGCCGCATCGACGTCAATACGACGTCATTTCGACGTCATGTGCCTGCTGGGCCGTTAAGTATTTCCCAGCGGGCACATGACGTCAGAATGACGTCGATGAAATGTAATGTTTGCGTCGACGTCAATGCGACGTCATTATAACGTTGTGTGCCTGCTGGGTAGTATGTATCAATGTGAAGATCTGATCCGTCTCCTTGAGCTTCCAATTAGGTATCCGTTTATCTGAATCAGAAAAAAATGAGCCGCGGCACGAGAAAGCAACAAAGTGGTAGTGCGCCCATCGCATACTCAGATCAGCCTGGGCATCCGCCTAGTATGATCACAGTCTTTTCTAAGCGCTTTAACGGTAGGTAAGGGTCTAGGCTACCTTCATGTGGACATCAAAGGTTCTTATCAGACTGGGTGGGTGCCCGGGCTTATCTGAGTCTGCGCTGGGCGCACAACCACTTTGTTGGTTTTCTCGCGTCGTGGTTCAAAATAATGATATTGGAAGTCTGCCCACAGTCATAACTAATTTATTCTAGGTCCACGTTTCGTTAACATCGATCTTCAGACGAAAGAAGCAATTCTATAGGGAAAAGAAACATTGCCAGAATTTGTGCATATTGCCAAAATTAATAAATTCTGCATTTCTATCATACAAAACTAAAATTGACAAGAAAAATGTCAGAACTGCCTTTTTAATTTACTTGTTATTTTTTCATTTGTTCTAACTATTGCAGAACTTAAATGTACAGAAAATTAGATGTGCCTGCGTGTGGGTTTTACTGCCCAAATATAGATATGTGCTACATAGGATTTTTTGCGATCCTTTATTATTCTTACGGGCCACCAGGGTTCATCTCCTATAAAGTGCAGGTTACTATGATGCTTATGTTGGTTTCATCTGTTTGTGCGACTCCACTTTGGTTGAAGGTACATCATTTTAGAGTCTAGATGCGCTGAAACAGGTGCACATGCTGCGACCTTGTACCCATGCCCCTGTGCTTGTACCACATCCATATGCATGTTGTAGCAGACAGGCCGCAGTAAATCGTATCCAGGACGCAGTAGACAGACTGTAGACACTTCACTGGACAGTAGATAGTATACTGAAAACCGCGAACAACATGCACTACTTTTCAGCATGCTCCAAAGCGAAGGGCGAGTGGAAAGTGCACAGCAGACGGTAAACGGTCTTTAACGTTGAGGGAAAAGTATTTTCCTTCGCACAGCTTTGAGATACATATACAGTGATCGTGAAATTCGGGGAAGAAAACTATCGAAGAAAAAAGAAATAAAAATAGAAAATAATAAAGTTTCCTTTTAAAAGGAAAGGCTTGCCGAGTTTTTACTGACGTCGCACTGCGATGTAAGCGCCTGGCATCGACGTCATTTTGACGTTATGTGCCCGCTGGGTTAATACCAACGAAAGGGGAATTACGAGAACTAGCGTATGAGGCTTAAACAAAAAGAAATTTAGCCTAATTATGAAGTTGTTGTCGTACACTTCTCGTTACAATTTGTTTTTTAAAGATTTACGCCCTTGTTTTTTATTACAAAAACTTTTTCGTGTAATATTTATACTGTAACTCCGAAATGGCCCATTTATACATTTGACAATAATCATTAAGAGCAATTTTTGTGAGAAGTAACTTTATTCCTAGAAATAAGATACTTTTTTAAAAATCGCGGTCCGCTATCGAAATCGCCTCATTGTACAGATTTAATTTGCTCTGAGGTCACTAGCGCGTGCACGAATAAGAAAAATACCTAGGTATAGTCATATGACCGTAAGGCGTGGTATCGACTCCGCTATTGACTGACGATTGTGTTCATTTACATTTTTAATCTCGATACTTTATTTTAATTAAAAACTGCACCAAACTGAATCACTTTTTCTGAACTTTTATAATGGATTGACATATAATTATATATTATCTAACGAAATTAGTCATATTGAATATTTTAAAGATGGTGAAAAAAAATGAGGGAGTATACCTTTAACTAAATCCCCTCTTAGGCCAGCGATTCTGCAGTGTTTGGATTCCAGTTGCATACAAAGGTTCTTCTTGCATGTCAAGAAATTCCAGGACAACCAAAATGACGTTATAATTACTGACAAACTGCTTTCCAGCCAATTCTTGAAAACGGTGGAAGTAATCAACAGAAATGCAGCGACAACACGCCTTTGATAACTTTACTCGGCGATGGATCTTGATTTTCTGTCTCAGCTGCTTCAGTAATTGACCTCGCATTCCCCACTATTTACCTGTCCCTAAACAGGTGGTTAACATGCAAGCACTTTATGAATCCCGAATGACTGAAGCGACCACTTTGTCATCCGAAGGCATAGCCATTGCCTTCTTTGGAGACATGGCGTTAGTTTAAACGATATTTTATTAACTATAAATTACATACATATACTACAATACAATTTCAAAAGTATCAGGATTTGACAGTAAGCAAGATGCTTATTTATAAAGTCATTTCCTGGAGTTGCGTTGTGGCATATTCCATAGTTTCGGGTGTTGGTTCGGTTCTGGCTGAGAGAGATAGACCAGTGGCTCATCCAGTGTCTAAAAACTGTCAATGAATCCCTCAGAGAGATTAAAATCTCAACGGTATTGTATTAGATGTTGAATTGAGTACATTACACCGCTGCTTGCCATCGACATGGCCTTTACAATGAATACACGTTACCTATACACCGGCGTTACCGTATTTTGCATATATAAACACGGCCATTGTGCATATTAGCCACACACACACACAGATAGATGGGATACTTTATTTGGTAAAAGGTGATGAGTAATGAGGAAAATCTCCAGAAGCGCCTGCTAGTTGAGTTTAAAAAATAAAATTGAACGTTGATTTTTTCTGCTTTGACAGGTTTTCCAGATACACAAATCTCCAGACGTATCAGCGCAGTCTGATCAATCCATCCTCAGCATGACGTGTTCCTGGATCATGGAGAATATGAATACCGAAAAAGAAAGACCCTGATCAGTCTGCGCGGATGCATCAGCTCGAGCGTGGTGGCTGTTCTACGTAGTTACATGACACAATACCCTACGGCCTTTTTTCGCCCAAACGCCGCTGTATGCTAAAAGCAGCAAGCTTTTTGGAAAAGCTAATTCTTGTACGATAAGCGTCATGTGTACGGAAAGTGCCGACCGTTGGCGACAATGCGATCAAAAATAGAACAAAATTCAAGCTGTTATTTTTAGCAGATGCGGTAAACCAGCTATGGATATAAATAGACTAAGTCGGACGAGTTCTCCGCTTGTTGCAATGAAACGTTCGTATATGTGAAGAACAACATGAACAAATGCAGTCTCAAACCGGAACGAGCTTTTCAATCTATATGGCTTGCGGCCTTTGGGCCGCAAGCCAAAATAAAGTTTCCTTTTAAAAGGAAAGGCTTGCCAAGTTAGCGCTTAGTTTCTGATATACACACAGTTCAATGTTTGTGGTATTTTGTGGTTTATGATTTGTGGTCTTGGGAGATGGTATCTTACTTGGAGACACGTTCTTAATGTAAAAACATCCACAACTGTAGCAAAAAAAAATGAGGTTACGCTACATTTTGGTTGTTCTGACAATCATATGATAACTTTCAGTGAAAAGGTCATTTTTTGTATTACTGCTAATGAAAAATATTTCATAAAAGCATTTAAAAATAAGGATTTTCGAATTCTGTTATGTGTTGTTATATAGGAAATTTTAGGACATTAGAAGATTTACTGGGAGTTTTTGTCGCTTTTTTTTTTGTTTTGGTGAAACTAAGCATAACTGTGTTTGTACATTGGGGAAAATGGACTACACATAACTGCTGAAGTGTAATGAAAATAGTCCAAAGGGTAGTCAAGTTACAGAGTGGACAAGGAAGTGTTAATGAACATACTAACATACGGACGGAGACAGATGGACGGGAATTTGATTTCTATATTCCCTGAACCACCCGGTTTAGGACAAAGTTATGTTTACTATCAGATCGTCATGTCTTGATGTTGAAAAACTACATCTTACATTGGAAAAGTTCTTTTACAAGCCCCTTACATGTAAGATGATATATGGTTCTTGACTTCTGATATGAGAAGGAAATAGTGGAAGTAGTTCGTCCTACTAGCCTCATTTGTGACAAAGGACCTCTGACGTTGTAATGTTAATTTGCCTATAAAATTAGTCAAAATTAAATTTTTGATATACCCAAGAATTTCTCTTGAAATTCATTGCTCTCAACTTCCCCTAACTGGCTATGAATTTAATTTCTGATTTTTTAGCACATAGACTTCAATTTTGGTGGAAAAAGCTAAATTTTATAATTAAACGCAATGGAAACAGGAAAAGTTTTTTAAAGATACTTTTCCCCCCGTGCCTCAGCTAGCCACTTTGCATGTATGTGTGTACTATCATAATACACATTATATATGAGTGGCTTGCTGAGGCACGGGGGGAAAAGATAGTCTACAGCTGAAAAACTGAAAAAGTGGGTGGGGTACTTACACCCTTTATATCTAAAAATAGGCTAAAGTCCTTATTATTGAAAAAATATTGCATGATATCAGTAACAGTAGTGTGTACCTCAGTTTTAGCATAGTTATCAATTAAAATTTCGATAAATTAGAAAATCGAAAAAAATTACTTATTTTTCAGAGACTGAAAAATTCACCTACCCCTCTTGATAAAATCGGTTTAAGTTAGTCTAGAGGCATGATAATTTTTCAAAATTACTGTTAAAATGTCTTTATAGTACACACGTCTACATATTAATGCCAAATATTTCAACTTTTACTGCCCGAGGAAGGTGCAATAATTTGTTGAAAAATAGGCAAATATGCATAGATACTGTCAGAGGTCCTTGGTAGGAAAAAATCTTACTGTTCGCAACAATAACTATTATTACAAGGAGAAACAACTTTTGTGACTGTTTTCCTCCTTGTTTCTGTTTATTTAAAAGCTGACTACCACTGAGCGGAGGCTATAATGAAAATGATAGATCCTTCCCAAACAGTTGCCATAGATCGTCTGCAAATATTCAACTTATTCTTTTTGGTATTTTGTCATCACTGAGTTCAGTTATAAGTACTGGTTAAGCATGCGGTATGTTGTTGTTGTTGTTGTGTTATTGTTTAACGTCCATGGTAAACAGCTACATGTATGGTCATTTCAGGACGGTCAGTTAATTTAACTGCAATATTCCTGGGCAGGCTTAGCCATTCTAAGCGGTCAACTAGTACTATGTGCACTTACTTTCGCCAGAAACCGACAACAGCCCTTCTTGACTCAGCGGAAGCAGAAACGAGAGTAAGTGGCCGGACCGTATATCGAACCAGGGACCTCTGTTTTTTTTAGTCAGACGCGCCACCGACTGCACTTTGCGGCCCAGCAAGCCTGTGGTATAGAGTATAACTGGTAATTGGTAATGATTACGAGGGTCATTTCAGAAATAGTGTAAATGAGTCGACCATTCCCAGGAATGTAGACCGATTTTTGAAATTTATGTCTTAACTTTTAGGTTTACATATCACCCAATGGCATTCACTCAAAAGTTTTGAGGCACTGGCATTTTCTTCAAAATATGCCTTGACAATTGTTGTTAGGGTAAGGACACTAAGTAGAAACAGACGTAATATTTATGTAAAGACAAATTCATATTTTCTTAACTCCGGATACAAGCAGCTCTGGATTGATACCTATAATTCCTGTTATACTGAAAATATTTCAGTATGAAAAGCATTGTATCAGCCTTGCTAACACACAAGATTTACCTTGCAAGATAGGCTAATCATGGAACAATGCGCATATCTGGTGACGTCACTTCCTGTGCTAAATTGAAATGTATAGTAAGTTGTTTAAACTTCTATTTTCAGGTCAAATTAAGTGATAGTGAATGTTCGGTGACAGATATGAAACAGAAAATAAATAAGATTTAATTCGTCATGCTTTTTTTTTCTGTTATAAATAATCTTTTATGGCGCTTTATGCTCTTTTGTCAGTGGCCTACCTGATTTTGTACGATAAGTTACCCCACCCACCCACATAGTTCAATGTCAGTATGTCATATTAAATTACAAGTCTTTCAAGTCTTTATATATGAATTTTTCTATCAATATGTCCTTCTATTTGTTAACATTAAACAAAGTTAAATATATTGAGCCTGTGTCTTTTTATTAGAAGATAATTTCATTTTATTGTTTTGTATTTTACATTAACTGCTGATACTTTGCAACTTCCGGCGTGGGGTTTGCACACGTATCATCCAGTTTCATCAGTGATTTGATGCCAGTCGTAACAAAATATAGTGAAATTATCATTTCAGTAATAAAATGTCTGTCATTTGTTGGATTTGGATGTGATTGAGTCAAAAGCCACAATTTTATTGATATAATGCATTTATATTAACTTTGCATTTATAACCACAGAGCAGACAAAACTCTCGTTTATTATGTTACTTGTGTAGAATCTAGAAACGATTTCTGTATAGTTTTCTTATTATACATTGAAAGAACAGTATTACGCGTTTCGTCATTAAAATATATCATTTTCTCATTAAGCAAACAGTAACAGAATACAAGAGACTTTCGGTGAAAATGTATAGTTTCCAGTGTCCACACCTTTATGGCGTATAAGCACGTGCTGTCATGCATAGGTGACTTAGAAATTCTTTTAAAGCATACCATTACAAAGCTCTTGAATTTAGCTTTCCAATGATATATAACATTACTGCTAAATATCAGCCAATAGGCTAAGCTGAGATCATTTACATTATTTCTGAAATGTCCCTCGTACAAGTCAACGAAGGAATTAGTGTATTTTTGTTGCTTCCAAAGGATGTTTGTTTTCAGAATCTAGCGTGTTGTCCTTGGTCATTACATATTTTGTCATTATATAGGGATTTAACGCAAAAGAAAAAAGAAGTCTCCTATATTTTAGTAGTTGTTGTTTTGTTGTTTTACGTCCACGATAAAAAGCTATGGTCAGGTCAGGACGGTCTGTTACCCTAACAACTCTATTCCTGAGCAGGCTTAGACTATTTTTAAGCGGTTAACCAGTACTAAGTGCACATACTTTAACCAGTACCTGACAACTGCCCTTCTTGAAACAGCGGAAGGAGAAACGAAAGTATCTGGCAGGACCGAGTATCGAACCCGGGACCTCTGGCTCTTGAGTCAAAACGCGCTACCGACTGCGCTACGCGGCCCGGCCCTCTAAATTTATTACAAGTTTTATTAAAAAAGGAAGGTAGCTGTAAGAAGTGCATAGGCCTAGTCAAGGATGATTTGATGGTAACTGTAAGAGACTGATATTTCCCACACATGTTGTGTTTCCTGAATTGATTTTTTTTTCAATAAGACACTTACATGAAACTGAATTACTATGTACGTTTATGAAAAAATAAGAAACTGAATTTAAATGTGCGTTAATGAAAAAATAAGAAGTAGTATTTAGTAAATACGACCAAACACCTTGTCTGTAAAACCAGTAAATGCTTTTAAATAACTTAAAATAAGACTGTTGGCACAGACCCTGATCAGACTGTTCCAACCAGTAGTCTAATTTGGATCTACAGTATACACTGTTTGTACAGGCATAGCACCTATTGTTGAAATATTTTAGCCCAGGTTTTACAAACTCCAGAGTCCAAAGTTGTACCGAAGTAATTAAAAGAAACAATGAAGTCTTTTAATAGTGATCGTATAGATTTTATTAAAGTTAATTTCTAACTTTTTGTCTTTAAAATTTTAATTTCTGAATTTGGCTTTTTGTTTCCGAAATATTTCCTAAAAGTTAAAGATGAGAGTCCAAAGGTTGAATATGTCGTTTCTAACGGACAGTTTATCCGCGCGATAGCAAGCAAAACGCATATTACCAGTCCTTCTGAATTTCTATTCTTTTATACCCAGTTGGAATGATGCAATGGCATGAACAACGTAATAATCCTTTAGTCATCATCCCAACCAGGTCACCAAAAGCGCCTTCAACCCTGAACCCTGCAGCCATTGGATGAAATTATATTGGTTAATCACCTGACCAACCAATATATCTCAATTCCATCGCAAAAGCTGTACTTTTAGTCATGTGACACACCAGGTGCAGTGTAACCCCTACAATATATTTAAGTACAATCATCAAAAATTGACAGATAGTATATAAAAATATGTTATCTCTATAAATATTTCCTAAAACTGTCTATAATAAGTCAACAATGAAGGGCTTATTTATGTATATTCCATTGGAAATACTAAATTTGCCAATCACCTGACCAGTGCAGTGACCCTTCATTATTGCGTTATTATTTAGTATAATTAACAGTGCATTTTAATAGTACATTTCAACAGTTTTCTATGAAACCTTAAATCCTAATGTTTTTAATAAAAGAAGCATAATTCAACAAATTTAAATTATGAACTCATTAGATCAATCATTATAAAATCATTCAAAGCCCCACTTTGCAACAAAGTCCAGGTTTTATAAAGTCTGAAGTCCAGGTTTTACACAGTCCGAAGTCCAGAGTCCAAAGTACAGAGTCCAAGTCCAGTCCATATTTTACACAATGCCCGCAAATTGCGCATGTCGTTATTTGACCTTATTTCACAGTGGACAATTAAGAAACATTCAAATACACCGGATAAAGAAATAAAAAAAATAATAATAACTCATGTTTTTAGTATGGCAAAAGATGCTAGACATGTTCGATTATTTGGTGAGCCAGATTGTGGCGTGTCGTTATTTTACGGTGCTTAGGTAAAAGAAACAGTCAAACGAAGTTGTGCCCCGTAGACGCTCTCCATATATTGGTTCTCCACTTGCAATAATGAACCATTCTCGAACCTGGGAACAAATCAGCGTCTTTCGCTTGAGTGCGCATGACAGGAAGTCATATTCTATCTGAATACATAGGCTCGCCCGCCGAAGCGGGCAAGCCAAAAAGCAGACAAAAGTCTGCAGCACCCGGTATTCCGAGGCGGTCACCCATCCAAGTACTAACCGGGCCCGACGTTGCTAAATTTCCGTGATCGGACGAGAACCGATGTTTTCAATGTATTATGGCCGTAGACAACAAAGTACCGATTTTCAACATTTACAAAGTGTACTTTTGAGAGTTTGCGATCAGTAACAGCCTATCCTGCAGTTCTTACTACTGGGACACCCATTGCAGGCCTAGCAGAGCAGTCGTATCAGGATCTGCGCTGTTTGCATTTCAATCTCATCATGCGAGCAGACAAAAAAAGTTGAATCATCATCGAATCAACGTTGATTCAATGTGATTCGATGTTTTGTGATCATCGCCGGATTAAACTATGGCAAAACATCTTCGATCAGCCTCTTTATTTCGGAGTACTATTTCGCGCCTCATATGATCAGCTTTGTCTTTATTGTAAAAAGTAACCGTCAATATCAACGTTAATTCAACGGCATAGTGACGTTTAACCAACGTTAATGACACGACGTTGTGTAAGCGCTGTGTGTCAGCTGAGCATGAGGAATAAATCTGTTATCATTGAATGTGGCTGGAATATTTAGTGTTGCCCCACGCGAAGAAAGTCTTCAGATGAGCATTTGCGAACTGCGCATATGCACAGTCTGCTCAGTAAGTGCATGGAAATTCAAACACGCAACATCTTACTAATTCCAGTACGTAATACACTTTTTTGACTAGTCTAAGCAGTGCAGGCTCTCTCGTTAACGATGCACTGCACTTACTCTGACAGACAACGCAGCTGCATGGACTTATCCTGGTACCTACTATTTGCGTATAGCGTCAAACATATTTTACCCGGACAGGGCTCATAACATTCAAAACAAGAGATGAGCGTAAAATGCACGTGAAAATAAGATCGACCCTTGATTATATGATTGTCAATGATGTAACCCAAGAGCCGCACCCTCGGAAAATTGCCACATGCGACGAGAAGAATCAGCCCAGTCTGTGGTAACATGTATGCGTTCACAACATGTATAAGCAATCTTGAGCATCATACACTGAGGCGCCGTAAAGAGTGCGAAAAGGAAAGACACTAATGGGACTGCATTCGCTTTTCCCAAGATGGGGTGAAATACATTTTTCTTTGCGCATACCTCGTGTCGTGATAAAACCAGTCTTATTTCATAAGCAAAACGCGCATGTCTTGACTAGACGCATGCGCAATCAGAGCAGGGTAGACTACACATGAGCATAGACATATCTTGGTACCTCCTGCTTGCGTATACATACATATTTCGTTGCAAATATTATGGGCTGAAGCACATTTTTTCCTTGCTCAGGCCATTTGAGTCGTGTCGTGATAAAGTCAGCCTTGTGGTGTATGCAAAACACCTATGTCCAGACTAGTCTGTGCACTAGCACAATCAGAACAGGTTAGGCGCAATAAGTATGCCTTCTGGAAATCAAACGGTGAACTGCACTAACTCTGACAGACTACGCAGTTGCATAGACTTATCTTGGTACCCACTGTTTGCGTATAGTGTCAAACATATTTTGCCCGGACAAGGCTAATAACGTTTAAAGAGATGAGCATATAAAGTTTCCTTTTAAAAAGGAAAGGCTTGCCGAGTTTTTACATTTTGTTTATATTACAGTATGTTATAAAAAGTAAAAAGTATGCAAAGACCAGGAACTGAAACAATCAAAATCCAAATCCAGCCCTCAAACCATAGTTGGAAACAACTAAGATTACAAAAAATCAAGATACAGAGAACATATGGCCAACCGAGTGAGCAGCTTGTTCCCAAAAGGTGGCCACTCAGCAACCCAAACCGAACCAAAAATAATAATAACATACATAAGGTAAAACATCACAGAAACTTTGACACCAAAAACAGGCAACAAAGAACCACAACAGAACTACCGCCTTGGAACGGTCAGTAATGAATTACTGGGGGGGCTTAAATCGATTTTACAGGCCCAACCTCACCCTCAGTTTCTGAAGTGGTAATACTAACGGAATTGGAATTATGAGAACTAGCGTATGAGGACAGAAGGAAATGAATTCAGCCTAATTATGAAGTTGTTGTTGTTCATTTCTCGTTATAATTTATTTCTTAACTAAATCCCCTCTCAGGCCAGGGATGCTGCAGTGCATGGGCAACTTTTTTCCTCATACCCGTATAATCTACCTGTAAACGACGATATCGCGTGAGCTTAAAATAGCATTAAATCATATAGGACATTGACAGTTTTTCACTGTTTTTGTCTTCCTTGAATAAAAAATGAAAAATGTTGTGTTAGGTCAATATAGTGCACTTTTTTTTTTAGCTGCACATAGATATTGTTTTCAAGCTTTTAAATTTACATTTAATGCGGTCCTTGATGCTCCGAGTAATATGGCCATCGTTTCCTAATAGTATATAGGGAAAATAGAGAAAATGAGCAAAAAGTTACTCAGTTTTCTACGTTTTTCTTAAAGCACGGATCTAAAGTAAAAAATGTTGTGTTATCCTAGTATTCTACACTATCTTACAAATCTTTTGATATATTTTGTAGGAAAAACAAAGAAATATTTGTGCGGTCATTTTTTACTTAATACTACCCTACATCCAAAAACTGAATTTTCAGTTCAGTGCGTGACTATATCGAGGTGAGGAGAATTGTTGGGGACGGATTGGATTTCAGTTGCATACAAAGGTTCTTCATGCATGACAAGAAATTCCTGTACTACCAAAATGACGTTATTATCACTGGCAAACTGCTTCCCAGCCAATTCTTGAAAAAGGTTGAAGTGGTCAACAGAAATGCAGCACAGACAAAGCAACCGTAGCTTTCATAGCTTTCCTCGGCGATGAATCTGGCTTTTCTGTCTCAGCTGCTTCATTAATTGACCTAGCATCCCCTGTCCCTAAACAGGTGGTTAACATGTAAACACTATATGAATCCAGAATGACTGAAACGATTACCTTGCCGGCTGAAGGCATAGTCATTGCCTTCTTTGAGACATGGCGGGATATTCTGGTATGTTTCCATTGTTTTGAGTGCTGGTTCTGTTCTGGCTGAGAGAGATAGATCAGCGGCTCATCCATTGTCTCAAAGCTGTTACGAATCCTTCAGTACTAGCCTCAAAGAGATTAAATCCCAACGGTTTTGAAATTTTCCACTCTTCTCGTTATCTGTATCCCTATAAGAAGTTTCTAGGACAGACTATTCATGGATGGTCGAAAGGTACTGTATTTTATTTAGATGTTGAATTGTGCACATTGCACCGCTGCTTGCGAACGGCATGACCTTTATAATGAATATGCGTCATTTATACACCTGCTTAATAATTGTACATGTATAAACACGGTCAGCTGTGCACGTTAGCCACACACACAGAGATAGATCGTATACTTTATTTGGTAAGATGTGATGAGTGATGAGGAAAAAAATCAGTAGCGCCTGCTTGCTGAATTTAAACAATAAATTTTGACTTTGACTTTTTCTGCTTTGACAGGTTTACAGATACATAAATCGGCCCACGCTTCAATCTGATCAATCTATCCTCAGCCAGCATGATATATTTTTAGATCTGCCGGAAAACAAAGACCCTGGTCAGTCTGCACAAATGCTTTAGCTCGAGTGTGGTGACTGCTCTAAGTAAATACATTACACAATACTCTAAGGCCCTTTTTCGCCCAACGCCGCTGCAAAATAAAGATAGCAAGCTTTTTGGGAAAAGCTTATACTTGTATGCTGAGAGTGTCATGGATACGGAAAGTGCCGACTGTGGGCGACAATGCGACCAAATATAGAATAAAATTCCATCATTATTTTTAGCAGATGCGGTAAACTTGATATGGATATAAATAGACAAAATCGGACGAGTTCTCTGATTATTGCGATGAAACGCTCGTATAAGTGAAGGAAAACATGAACAAATCCAGTCTCAAACCGGAACGAGCTTTTCAATCTATTGGGCCGCAAGCCAAAAATGCACGGGCAAATATAACCGACCCTTGAATATCAATGATGTAATCCAAGAGCTGCAAGATTAACAAAAAAATAAATAAAAATAACCGCAGGGATCCTAAATTTTGGGATAGATGTATTTGAGAAATCACTTTACAATCAGATCAAGATGTGCAATGCGTCATATCCTATCAGTATTTTTGACTAACTGCCAGCTACTTAGCATTTGTTTAAAGTTTAGAAATTATCTGGTAATTTAAAGGTGTCCCAATAGAGAGAGTAAATTAAAACGATGAAAATTGTTTGAACAGAATTGCAAGACACCCAGCAGGCACATGACGTCGCAATGATGTCAAAATGGGGTCGATGCGACGCCACCATGCCGCATCGACGTCAATACGACGTCATTTGGACGTCATGTGCCTGCTGGGCAGTAAAGTATTCCCAGCGGGCACATGACGTCAGAATGACGTCGATGAAATGTAATGTTCGCGTCGACGTCAATGCGACGTCATTATAACGTTGTGTGCCTGCAGGGTAGTATGTATCAGTGTGAAGATCTGATCCGTCTCCTTGAGCTTCCAATTAGGTATCCGTTTATCTGAATCAGAAAAAAATGAGCCGCAACACGAGAAAGCAACAAAGTGGTAGTGCGCCCATCGCAGACTCAGATCAGCCTGGGCATCCGCCTAGTATGATCACAGTCTTTTCTAAGCGCTTTAACGGTAGCTAAGGGTCTAAGCTACCTTCATGTGGACAGCAAAGACTCTGATCAGACTGGGTGGATGTCGGGGCTTATCTGAGGCTGCGCTGTGCGCACAACCACTTTGTTGGTTTTCTCGCGTCGTGGTTCAAAATAATGGTATTGGAAGTCTGCCCACAGTCATAACTAATTTATTCTAGGTCCACGTTTCATTAACATCGATCTTCAGACGAAAGAAGCAATTCTATAGGGAAAAGAAATAATGCCAGAATTTGTGCATATTGCAAAAATTAATAAATTCTGCATTTCTATCATACAAAACTAAAATTGACAAGAAAAATGTCAGAACTGCCTTTTTAATTTACTTGTTTTTTTTTTTTATTTGTTTTAACTTTTGCAGAACTTAAATGTACAGAAAATTAGATGTGCCTGCGTGTGGGTTTTACTGCCCAAATATAGGTATGTGCTACATAGGAATTTTTGCATTACGGGCCACCAGGGTTCATCTCCCATAAAGTGCCGGTTACTATGATGCTTATGTTGGTTCCATCTGTTTGTGCGACTGCACTTTGGTTGAAGGTACATCATTTTAGAGTCCAGATGCGCTGAAACAGGCGCACATGCTGCGATCTTGTACCCATGCCCCTGTGCTTGCACCACATCCATATGCATGTTGTAGCAGACAGGCCGCAGTAAACAGTATCCAGGACGCAGAAGACAGACAGTAGATATTTCACTGGACAGTAAATATTATACAGAAAACCGCGAACAACATGTACTACTTTTCAGCATGCTCCAAAGCGAAGGGCGAGTGGAAAGTGCACAGCAGACGGTAAAGGTCTTTAACGTTGAGGGAAAAGTATTTTCCTTCGCACAGCTTTGAGATACATATACAGTGATCTTGAAATTCGGGAAAGAAAACTCTCAAAAAAATAAAAACAAAAAATAAAATAGAAAGTAAAGAAAAGCAGACAAAAGTCTGCAGCACCCGGTATTCCCAGGCGGTCACCCATCCAAATACTAACCGGGCCCGACGTTGCTTAATTTCCGTGATCGGACGAGAACCGATGTTTTCAATGTATTATGGCCGTAGACAACAAAGTACCGATTTTCAACATTTACAAAGTGTACTTTTGAGAGTTTGCGATCAGTAATAGCTTATCCTGCAGTTCTTACTAGTGGGACACACATTGAAGGCCTAGTAGAGCAGTCGTATCAGGATCTGCGCTGTTTGCATTTCAGTCTCATCATGCCAGCAGACAAAAAAGTTGAATCATCATCGAATTAAAGTTGATTCAATGTGAGTCGATGTTTTGTGATCATCGATTAAACTATTGCAAAACATCTTCGGTAAGCCTCTTTATTTCGGAGTACTTATTCGCGCCTCATATGATCAGCTTTGTCTAAAGTAAAAAGTAACCGTCAATATCAACGTTAATTCAACGGCATAGTGACGTTTAACCAACGTTAATGATACGACGTTGGGTCAGCGTTGTCTGTCAGCTGAGCATGAGGAATAAATCTGTTATCATTGAATGTGGCTGGAATATTTAGTGTTGCGCCACGCGAAGAAAGTCTTCAGATGAGCATTTGCGAACTGCGCATATGCACACTCTGCTCAGTAAGTGCATGGAAAGTCAAACACGCAACATCTTATTAATTCCAGTACGTAACACATTTTTTCTGATTAGTCTGAGCAGTGCAGGCTCTCTCGTAAAGACGTAACGTCAGATGTTGGTGACAATAAGCGTAACGTCAGAAAGCGTCAGATTTTGATCTCTTTCGTCAGTTTACTGCAACGGCCTCATCGAATTTCTTCAAATTTTCCTAATAAATACTAAAATTTATGTGAAGTTAATTGCCAGTTGCAGCTGCACACATATCGGAAGATATTAATTTTCGGGACAACTTAGGATTTTGCTCGATTTCAATAGGGGGCCCCGGTAGCTCAGTAGTTTAAGCGCTGCTCTGCTGACCTAGCAGTCCCAGGTTCGATCCCCGCTTGAGATGAGAATCTTTTCAAATGTAAACGGGGTTCAATTGCACACAGCCTGTCATTATCAACCTCTCATCGTCCTGATATGTCTGAAATACTGTTTGAAAGGGCATAAAATCGCAAGTCATCTATCCTCCCATTGAATAAAAAGTAACTAACGTCAAATACAGTTGCGACAAAACCGCTAGATTTGCTTATTTGTAAATTGCATCGGCTCTCCGAAATAAATTCCAAAAATACTCCTGGTAAAGAATTATTCGGAATAGGTATTTCATGTCCGTCTGATTTAAATTTGTTTTATATTAAAATTCGATATGGTTTTTATGCTCAGAAAATGCCACCCATTATGCAAAATAAAGAAATCTGGCGTTGCGGACGAAACCGCTAGATTTGGAAAATTTGGTATTACTTTAAAACGGATCATACATTCCGAAGTCTGATTTCACAGCTCAAAAATTCCAAATAGGTATTGTATGCTAGTAAATTTTCTACTCTTCTTCTGCTGCGCATTGTTCTTTAGTGATCCCTTGATCTTCGTCGGGTGCCGTTTTTTAGTGCCGAAAATCTGACGTTTACGTTTTTCTTGGATCGCTAAATCTTGAGTTTTCTTCTAGGCGGAAAATTGGCGTTCCGATGTTAGTTTACATTACTTCACTCGCATCGACGGTGAAAATTCTGTTGGTTTTTGAGTTCTGGTTTGCAATTTAAGCTGAAATAACTTATTTGCATTGCGAGTGCGTTGCAACGTCTTACAGCGTAAAAACTGACGTTGTTTGGTATTTCAAGACGATGTATTTATTTTTATGTCTCATAAATGAAGATTTTCTTTTTGTCTTCCAAATACTCAATATTAAATAACCTTTTAAGGTGGTGATAATCACTGATTTGGGACAAAGACAAAAATCTGCATAAAATACTCAAAATAACACTGATCTTGCCAAAACTTAGCAGATGCCTTCTCTATGTTGTTTCTCATAATTTAGAATCTCAAAATGCAGCATTTGTTAATGTTAAAAAGTGTTTTTATAAGAGAAGATCAAAGGGTAATTTTCTGCGAATAAATCTGAAAAAATAATATCATTATTGAAAATATACTTAGTGCTTAGAGTACCTTGTTGCATAATGGAGAGCGTCCTAGCAATTATTTTTTCAAACTTTTTCGCACATTATCAGGCTGAGCAGATGAAAAAAGATGCAGTCTGTGTCCAATTTTTTTTGTCAAAACACACAGGTGAGACAGGTGATACTATTTTAACAAGGTTGAACAATTTCATCTACACACCACTGATCATGTCTGTAATGTATTATTTATATTGTAGGTGTTAACATAGGTATGCTTGCCTACCCTATATTTAATATATGCGTCCAGTGTACATTTACTTTGTACATGGTTGAACATTTGAGAAACAGCCACCGTTTCACCTGGTCTACGTTACAGTTTGAGAAAGAGTTGGAATAAATAGTTGCTAGGACGCTCTTTATTATGCAATAATGCACCTTCAGCACTACGTAAATTTTCAATAACGATATTATTTTTTCAGATTTATTCGCAGAAAATTACCCTTTGATCTTTCCTTATAAAAACACTTTTTTAAGCAGCATGTACATCTATTTCGTATTCTAAACTGTAAAGAACAACAAAAATAAGAAGTCTGATAACTTTCAGGGAGATACGTTACTTTTTTATGGTTTTATGCAGATTTTTACATATACCATAAATCACCACCTCAAATGGTATAAAAGTTAGTATGTTTGCTCGTCCGTTAGATATACTGTATCAGGGAAATATTATAAAGATGGCTTGAAAATGAAATTGTCACCAACACCTGACGTTACGTCAAACGATGCACTGCACTAACTCTGACAGACAACGCAGCTGCATGGACTTATCCTGCGGTACCCACTGTTTGCGTATAGCGTCAAACATATTTTACCCGGACAGGGCTCATAACATTCAAAACAAGAGATGAGCATAAAATGCACGTGAAAATAAGAGCGACCCTTGATTTTATGATTGTCAATGCTGTAACCCAAGAGCCTCACCCTCGGAAAATTGCCACATGAGACGAGAAGAATCAGCCCAGTCTGTGGTAACATGTATGCGTTCACAACATGTATAAGCAATCTTGAGCATCATATACTGTGGCGCCGTAAAGAGTGCGAAAAGAAAAGACACTAATGGGACTGCATTCGCTTTTCCCAATATGGGGTGAAATACATTTTTCCTTGCGCATACCTCGTGTCGTGATAAAACCAGTCTTATTTCATAAGCAAAACGCGCGTGTCTTGACTAGACGCATGCGCAATCAGAGCAAGGTAGACTACACATGAGCGTAGACATATCTTGGTACCTCCTGGTTGCGAATACATACATATTTCGTTGCAAATATTATGGGCTGAAGCACATTTTTTCCTTGCGCAGGCCATTTGAGTCGTGTCGTGATAAAGTCAGTCTTGTGGTGTATGCAAAACACCTGTGTCCAGACTAGTCTGTGCACTAGCACAATCAGAACAGGTTAGGCGCAATAAGTATGCCTTCTAGAAATCAAACGGTGAACTGCACTAAATCTGACAGACTACGCAGTTGCATCGTCTTATCTTGGTACCCACTTTTTGCGTATAGTGTCAAACATATTTTGCCCTGAAAAGGCTCATAACATTTAAAATGCACGTGCAAATATACCGGTAACCGACCCTTGATTATCAATGTAATTCAAGAGCTGCAAGATTAACAAAAAAATAAATAAAAATAACAGCAGGGATCATAAATTTTGGGATAGATGTATCTGAGAAATCACTTTAGAATCAGATCAAGATGTGCAATGCGTCATATCCTATCATTATTTTTGACTAACTGTCAGCTACTTAGCATTTGTTTAAATTTTAGAAATTATCTGGTAATTTAAAGGTGTTCCAATAGAGAGAGTAAATTAAAACGATGGAAATTGTTTGAACAGCATTGCAAGACACCCAGCAGGCGCATGACGTCATAATGATGTCAAATTGGGGTCGATGTGACGCCACCATGCCGCATCGACGTCAATACGACGTCATTTCGACGTCATGTGCCTGCTGGGCCGTTAAGTATTTCCCAGCGGGCACATGACGTCAGAATGACGTCGATGAAATGTAATGTTTGCGTCGACGTCAATGCGACGTCATTATAACGTTGTGTGCCTGCTGGGTAGTATGTATCAATGTGAAGATCTGATCCGTCTCCTTGAGCTTCCAATTAGGTATCCGTTTATCTGAATCAGAAAAAAATGAGCCGCAACACGAGAAAGCAACAAAGTGGTAGTGCGCCCATCGCAGACTCAGATCAGCCTGGGCATCCGCCTAGTATGATCACAGTCTTTTCTAAGCGCTTTAACGGTAGGTAAGGGTCTAAGCTACCTTCATGTGGACATCAAAGGTTCTTATCAGACTGGGTGGGTGCCCGGGCTTATGTGAGTCTGCGCTGGGCGCACAACCACTTTGTTGGTTTTCTCGCGTCGTGGTTCAAAATAATGATATTGGAAGTCTGCCCACAGTCATAACTAATTTATTCTAGGTCCACGTTTCATTAACATCGATCTTCAGACGAAAGAAGCAATTCTATAGGGAAAAGAAACATTGCCAGAATTTGTGCATATTGCCAAAATTGATAAATTCTGCATTTCTATCATACAAAACTAAAATTGACAAGAAAAATGTCAGAACTGCCTTTTTAATTTACTTGTTATTTTTCAGTTGTTCTAACTATTGCAGAACTTAAATGTACAGAAAATTAGATGTGCCTGCGTGTGGGTTTTACTGCCAAAATATAGGTATGTGCTACATAGGATTTTTTGCGATCCTTTATTATTCTTACGGGCCACCAGGGTTCATCTCCTATAAAGTGCAGGTTACTATGATGCTTATGTTGGTTTCATCTGTTTGTGCGACTCCACTTTGGTTGAAGGTACATCATTTTAGAGTCCAGATGCGCTGAAACAGGAGCACATGCTGCGACCTTGTACCCATGCCCCTGTGCTTGTACCACATCCATATGCATGTTGTAGCAGACAGGCCGCAGCAAAATCGTATCCAGGACGCAGTAGACAGACTGTAGACACTTCACTGGACAGTAGATAGTATACAGAAAACCGCGAACAACATGCACTACTTTTCAGCATGCTCCAAAGCGAAGGTCGAGTGGCAGTGCACAGCAGACGGTAAACGGTCTTTAACGTTGAGGGAAAAGTATTTTCCTTCGCACAGCTTTGAGATACCTATACAGTGATCGTGAAATTGGGGGAAGAAAACTTTCGAAGAAAAAAGAAATAAAAATAGAAACAAAATTCTGCAGCACCCGGTATTCCGAGGCGGTCACCCATCCAAGTACTAACCGGGCCCGACGTTGCTAAATTTCCGTGATCGGACGAGAACCGATGTTTTCAATGTATTATGGCCGTAGACAACAAAGTACCGATTTTCAACATTTACAAAAGGAACTTTTGAGAGTTTGCGATCAGTAACAGCATATCCTGCAGTTCTTACTACTGGGACACACATTGCAGGCCTAGTAGAGCAGTCGTATCAGGATTTGCGCTGTTTGCATTTCAATCTCATCATGCGAGCAGACAAAAAAAGTTGAATCATCATCGAATCAACGTTGATTCAATGTGATTCGATGTTTTGTGATCATCGCCGGATTAAACTATGGCAAAACATCTTCGATCAGCCTCTTTATTTCGGAGTACTAATTCGCGCCTCATATGAACAGCTTTGTCTTTATTGTAAAAAGTAACCGTCAACATCAACGTTAATTCAACGGCATAGTGACGTTTAACCAACGTTAATGACACGACGTTGTGTAAGCGCTGCGTGTCAGCTGAGCATGAGGAATAAATCTGTTATCATTGAATGTGGCTGGAATATTTAGTGTTGCCCCACGCGAAGAAAGTCTTCAGATGAGCATTTGCGAACTGCGCATATGCACAGTCTGCTCAGTAAGTGCATGGAAAGTCAAACACGCAACATCTTACTAATTCCAGTACGTAATACACTTTTTTGACTAGTCTGAGCAGTGCAGGCTCTCTCGCAAACGATGCATTGCACTTACTCTGACAGACAACGCAGCTGCATGGACTTATCCAGGTACCTACTATTTGCGTATAGCGTCAAACATATTTTACCCGGACAGGGCTCATAACATTCAAAACAAGAGATGAGCGTAAAATGCACGTGAAAATAAGATCGACCCTTGATTATATGATTGTCAATGATGTAACCCAAGAGCCGCACCCTCGGAAAATTGCCACATGCGACGAGAAGAATCAGCCCAGTCTGTGGTAACATGTATGCGTTCACAACATGTATAAGCAATCTTGAGCATCATACACTGAGGCGCCGTAAAGAGTGCGAAAAGGAAAGACACTAATGGGACTGCATTCGCTTTTCCCAAGATGGGGTGAAATACATTTTTCCTTGCGCATACCTCGTGTCGTGATAAAACCAGTCTTATTTCATAAGCAAAACGCGCATGTCTTGACTAGACGCATGCGCAATCAGAGCAGGGTAGACTACACATGAGCATAGACATATCTTGATACCTTCTGCTTGCGTATACATACATATTTCGTTGCAAATATTATGGGCTGAAGCACATTTTTTCCTTGCTCAGGCCATTTGAGTCGTGTCGTGATAAAGTCAGCCTTGTGGTGTATGCAAAACACCTATGTCCAGACTAGTCTGTGCACTAGCACAATCAGAACAGGTGAGGCGCAATAAGTATGCCTTCTGGAAATCAAACGGTGAACTGCACTAACTCTGACAGACTACGCAGTTGCATAGACTTATCTTGGTACCCACTGTTTGCGTATAGTGTCAAACATATTTTGCCCGGACAAGGCTAATAACGTTTAAAGAGATGAGCATAAAATGCACGTGCAAATATAACCGACCCTTGATTATCAATGATGTAATCCAAGAGCTGCAAGATTAACAAAAAAATAAATAAAAAATAACCGCAGGGATCCTATATTTTGGGATACATTTATCTGAGAAATCACTTTAGAATCAGATCAAGATGTGCAATGCGTCATATCCTATCAGTATTTTTGACTAACTGCCAGCTACTTAGCATTTGTTTAAAGTTTAGAAATTATCTGGTAATTTAAAGGTGTCCCAATAGAGAGAGTAAATTAAAACGATGAAAATTGTTTGAACAGAATTGCAAGACACCCAGCAGGCACATGACGTCGCAATGATGTCAAAATGGGGTCGATGCGACGCCACCATGCCGCATCGACGTCAATACGACGTCATTTGGACGTCATGTGCCTGCTGGGCAGTAAAGTATTTCCCAGCGGGCACATGACGTCAGAATGACGTCGATGAAATGTAATGTTCGCGTCGACGTCAATGCGACGTCATTATAACGTTGTGTGCCTGCAGGGTAGTATGTATCAGTGTGAAGATCTGATCCGTCTCCTTGAGCTTCCAATTAGGTATCCGTTTATCTGAATCAGAAAAAAATGAGCCGCAACACGAGAAAGCAACAAAGTGGTAGTGCGCCCATCGCAGACTCAGATCAGCCTGGGCATCCGCCTAGTATGATCACAGTCTTTTCTAAGCGCTTTAACGGTAGCTAAGGGTCTAAGCTACCTTCATGTGGACAGCAAAGACTCTGATCAGACTGGTTGGATGTCGGGGCTTATCTGAGGCTGCGCTGTGCGCACAACCACTTTGTTGGTTTTCTCGCGTCGTGGTTCAAAATAATGATATTGGAAGTCTGCCCACAGTCATAACTAATTTATTCTAGGTCCACGTTTCATTAACATCGATCTTCAGACGAAAGAAGCAATTCTATAGGGAAAAGAAATAATGCCAGAATTTGTGCATATTGCCAAAATTAATAAATTCTGCATTTCTATCATACAAAACTAAAATTGACAAGAAAAATGTCAGAACTGCCTTTTTAATTTACTTGTTATTTTTTTTATTTGTTTTAACTTTTGCAGAACTTAAATGTACAGAAAATTAGATGTGCCTGCGTGTGGGTTTTACTGCCCAAATATAGGTATGTGCTACATAGGAATTTTTGCATTACGGGCCACCAGGATTCATCTCCCATAAAGTGCAGGTTACTATGATGCTTATGTTGGTTCCATCTGTTTGTGCGACTGCACTTTGGTTGAAGGTACATCATTTTAGAGTCCAGATGCGCTGAAACAGGCGCACATGCTGCGATCTTGTACCCATGCCCCTGTGCTTGCACCACATCCATATGCATGTTGTAGCAGACAGGCCGCAGTAAACAGTATCCAGGACGCAGTAGACAGACAGTAGACCCTTCACTGGACAGTAAATATTATACAGAAAACCGCGAACAACATGTACTACTTTTCAGCATGCTCCAAAGCGAAGGGCGAGTGGAAAGTGCACAGCAGACGGTAAACGGTCTTTAACGTTGAGGGAAAAGTATTTTCCTTCGCACAGCTTTGAGATACATATACAGTGACCTTGAAATTCGGGAAAGAAAACTCTCAAAAAAAAATAAATAAAAAAAGAATAAAAAATAAAATAGAAAGTAAAGAAAAGCAGACAAAAGTCTGCAGCACCCGGTATTCCCAGGCGGTCCCCCATCCAAGTACTAACCGGGCCCGACGTTGCTTAATTTCCGTGATCGGACGAGAACCGATGTTTTCAATGTATTATGGCCGTAGACAACAAAGTACCGATTTTCAACATTTACAAAGTGTACTTTTGAGAGTTTGCGATCAGTAATAGCTTATCCTGCAGTTCTTACTAGTTGAAGGCCTAGTAGAGCAGTCGTATCAGGATCTGCGCTGTTTGCATTTCAGTCTCATCATGCCAGCAGACAAAAAAGTTGAATCATCATCGAATTAAAGTTGATTCAATGTGAGTCGATGTTTTGTGATCATCGATTAAACTATTGCAAAACATCTTCGGTAAGCCTCTTTATTTCGGAGTACTTATTCGCGCCTCATATGATCAGCTTTGTCTAAAGTAAAAAGTAACCGTCAATATCAACGTTAATTCAACGGCATAGTGACGTTTATCCAACGTTAATGATACGACGTTGGGTCAGCGTTGTGTGTCAGCTGAGCATGAGGAATAAATCTGTTATCATTGAATGTGGCTGGAATATTTAGTGTTGCGCCACGCGAAGAAAGTCTTCAGATGAGCATTTGCGAACTGCGCATATGCACACTCTGCTCAGTAAGTGCATGGAAAGTCAAACACGCAACATCTTATTAATTCCAGTACGTAATACACTTTTTCTGACTAGTCTGAGCAGTGCAGGCTCTCTCGTAAAGACGTAATGTCAGATGTTGGTGACAATAAGCGTAACGTCAGAAAGCGTCAGATTTTGATCTCTTTCGTCAGTTTACTGCAACGGCCTCATCGAATTTCTTCAAATTTTCCTAATAAATACTAAAATTTATGTAAAGTTAATTGCCAGTTGCAGCTGCACACATATCGGAAGATATTAATTTTCGGGACAACTTAGGATTTTGCTCGATTTCAATAGGGGGCCCCGGTAGCTCAGTAGTTTAAGCGCTGCTCTGCTGACCTAGCAGTCCCAGGTTCAATCCCCGCTTGAGATGAGAATCTTTTCAAATGTAAACGGGGTTCAATTGCACACAGCCTTTCATTATCAACCTCTCATCGTCCTGATATGTCTGAAATACTGTTTGAAAGGGCATAAAATCGCAAGTCATCTATCCTCCCATTGATTTCAATAAAAAGTAACTAACGTCAAATACAGTTGCGACAAAACCGCTAGATTTGCTTATTTGTAAATTGCATCGGCTCTCCGAAATATATTCCAAAAATACTCCTGGTAAAGAATTATTCGGAATAGGTATTTCATGTCCGTCTGATTTAAATTTGTTTTATATTAAAATTCGATATGGTTTTTATGCTCAGAAAATGCCACCCATTATGCAAAATAAAGAAATCTGGCGTTGCGGACAAAACCGCTAGATTTGGAAAATTTGGTATTACTTTAAAACGGATCATACATTCCGAAGTCTGATTTCACAGCTCAAAAATTCCAAATAGGTATTGTATGCTAGTAAATTTTCTACTCTTCTTCTGTTGCGCATTGTTCTTTAGTGATCCCTTGATCTTCGTCGGGTGCCGTTTTTTAGTGCCGAAAATCTGACGTTTACGTTTTTCTTGGATCGCTAAATCTTGAGTTTTCTTCTAGACGGAAAAGCTTAACTCATTGGCATTCCGATGTTAGTTTACATTACTTCACTCGCATCGACGGTGAAAATTCTGTTGGTTTTTGAGTTCTGGTTTGCAATTTAAGCTGAAATAACTTATTTGCATTGCGAGTGCGTTGCAACGTCTTACAGCGTAAAAACTGACGTTGTTTGGTATTTCAAGACGATGTATTTATTTTTATGTCTCATAAATGAAGATTTTCTTTTTGTCTTCCAAATACTCAATATTAAATAACCTTTTAAATGGTATAAAATTTAGTATGTTTGCTCGTCCGTTAGATATACTGTATCAGGGAAATATTATAAAGATGGCTTGAAAATGAAATTGTCACCAACACCTGACGTTACGTCAAACGATGCACTGCACTAACTCTGACAGACAACGCAGCTGCATGGACTTATCCTGCGGTACCCACTGTTTGCGTATAGCGTCAAACATATTTTACCCGGACAGGGCTCATAACATTCAAAACAAGAGATGAGCATAAAATGCACGTGAAAATAAGAGCGACCCTTGATTATATGATTGTCAATGCTGTAACCCAAGAGCCGCACCCTCGGAAAATTGCCACATGAGACGAGAAGAATCAGCCCAGTCTGTGGTAACATGTATGCGTTCACAACATGTATAAGCAATCTTGAGCATCATATACTGTGGCGCCGTAAAGAGTGCGAAAAGAAAAGACACTAATGGGACTGCATTCGCTTTTCCCAATATGGGGTGAAATACATTTTTCCTTGCGCATACCTCGTGTCGTGATAAAACCAGTCTTATTTCATAGGCAAAACGCGCGTGTCTTGACAAGACGCATGCGCAATCAGAGCAGGGTAGACTACACATGAGCGTAGACATATCTTGGTACCTCCTGGTTGCGAATGCATACATATTTCGTTGCAAATATTATGGGCTGAGGCACATTTTTTCCTTGCGCAGGCCATTTGAGTCGTGTCGTGATAAAGTCAGCCTTGTGGTGTATGCAAAACACCTGTGTCCAGACTAGTCTGTGCACTAGAACAATCAGAACAGGTTAGGCGCGATAAGTATGCCTTCTGGAAATCAAACGGTGAACTGCACTAACTCTGACAGACTACGCAGTTGCATAGACTTATCTTGGTACCCACTGTTTGCGTTTAGTGTCAAACATATTTTGCCCCGACAAGGCTCATAACGTTTTAAGAGATGAGCATAAAATGCACGTGCAAATATAACCGACCCTTGATTATCAATGTAATCCAAGAGCTGCAAGATTAACAAAAAAATAAATAAAAAATAACCGCAGGGATCCTAAATTTTGGGATAGATGTATCTGAGAAATCACTTTAGAATCAGATCAAGATGTGCAATGGTCATATCCTATCAGTATTTTTGACTAACTGTCGGCTACTTAGCATTTGTTTAAATTTTAGAAATTATCTGGTAATTTAAAGGTGTCCCAATAGAGAGAGTAAAATAAAACGATGGAAATTGTTTGAACAGCATTGCAAGACACCCAGAAGGCACATGACGTTGTAATGATGTCCAAATGGGGTCGATGCGACGCCACCATGCCGCATCGACGTCAATACGACGTCATTTCGACGTCATGTGCCTGCTGGGCAGTTAAGTATTTCCCAGCGGGCACATGACGTCAGAATGACGTCGATGAAATGTAATGTTTGCGTCGACGTCAATGCGACGTCATTATAACGTTGTGTGCCTGCAGGGTAGTATGTATCAATGTGAAGATCTGATCTTCCAATTGGGTATCCGTTTATCTGAATCAGAAAATAAAGTTTCCCTTTAAAAGGAAAGGCTTGTCAAGTTAGCGCTTTGTTTCTGAAATACATGTAGTTCAATGTTTGTGGTATTTTGTGGTTTATGGTTTGTAGTCTTGAGATGGTATCTAATTGGAAACACTTTCTTCGTTTAAAAACGTCCACAACTGTAGTAAACAATGAGGTTACGCTACATTCTGGCTGTTCTGACAATCATATGATAACCTTTGCTAAAAAGGTCATTTTTTGTATTACTGCTAATGAAAAATATTTCATAAAAGCATTTAATAATAAGGATTTTCGTAAACTGTTATGCATTGTTATATAAGAAATTTAAGACCTTAGAAGATTTACTGGGAGTTACTTCGTTTATTTGTTTATTTATTTATTTATTTTGTGAAACTAAGCAGAACTGTGCTTGTACTTTGCAGCAAAGACTACGCATAACTGGTGAAGTGTAAAATGAAAATAGTTCAAAGGGTATTCAAGTTACAGAGTGGACAAGAAAATGTTAATGAACATACTAATATGAGCCGCGACACGACAAAACCAACAATGTGGTTGTGCGCCCAGCGCAGACTCAGATCAGCCTGGGCATCCGCCCAGTCTGATCTGAGCCTTCGCTGACCGCATGGAGGTAGCTTAGACCCTAAGCTACCCTTTGAGCACATAAAGAAGAGACTGAGTAAACTGGGCGGATGCTCAGTCTGATCTGAGTCTACCCTGGGCGCACAACCACATTGTTGGTTTTCTCGTGTCGCGGCTCAGATATTATACGGACAGAGACAGAAGGACGGGAGTTTGATTGCTATGTTCCCTGAACTGTTCGGTTAGGACAAAGTTATGTTTATTATAAGATCGTCATGTCTTGATGTTGAAAAAATACATCTTACATTGGGAAAGTACTTTTAGAAGTCTCTTACATGTAAGATGTTATATGGTTCTTAATTTCTGATATGAGAAGGAAATAGTGGAAGTAGTTCGTCCTACCAGCCTCATTTGTGACAGATTGGTAGGAACAAAAAGCTTACTGTTCGCAACAATGGCTATTATTACAAGGGGGATTAAACTTTTGTGACTGTTTTCCTCCTTGTTTCTGTTGGAGCACATTTAAAAGCTGACTACCACTGAGACTCTCAGAGGAGGTTATAATGAAAATGATAGTTCCTTCCCAAACAGTTGCCATAGATAGTCTGCAAATATTCAGCTTATTCTTTTGGGTATTTTGTCATCACTGAGTTCAGTTATAAGTACTGGTAAAGCCTGTGGTATGTTGTTGTTGTTGTTGTGTCATTGTTTTACATCCATGGTAAACAGCTGCATGTATGGTCATGTCAGGACGGTCGGTTTATTCAACTACAATATTCCTGGGCAGGCTTAGCCATCCTAAGCGGTCAACTAGTACTAAGTGCACTTACTTTCGCCAGTAACTGACAACTGCCCTTCTTGACTCAGCGGAAGCGGAAACGAGAGTAAGTGGTCGGACCGTATATCGAACCCGGGACCTCTGTTTGTTTAGTCGGACGCGCCACCGACTGCACTATTCGACCCAGCAAGCCTGTGGCAATTGGTAATGATTACAAGTCAATGAAGGAATTAGTGTATTTTTGTTGCTTCCAAACGATGTTTATTTTCAGAATCTTGCGTGCTGTCCTTGGTCATCACAAATTTTGTCATTAGGGAATGCAAAAGAAAAAAAAGAAGTCTTCTATATGTTAGTAGTTGTTGTTTTGTTGTTATTTTATTGTTTTACATCCACGATAAAAAGCTATGGTAATGTCGGGACGGTCTATTACCCTAACCACACTATTCCTGGGCTGACTTAGACCTTCTAAGCGATAACCGGTACTATGTGCACATTGTCATACTTTCACCAGTAACTGACAACTGCCCTTCTTGATACAGGGGAAGGAGAAACGAAAGTATGTGGCCGGACAGAGTACTTAACGAACCCGGGACCTCTGGCTCTTGAGTCAAAACGCACTACCAACTGCGCTACGCGGCCCAGCTCCTCTAAATTTTAGTAAGTTTTATTCAGAAAGGAAGGTAACTTTTAAAACTGCATAGGCCTAGAAAAGGACGATTTGATGGCAATTGTGAGATACTGATATTTTCCCACACATGTTGTGTTTCCTGAACTGATTTTTTCAATAAGACACTTTCATGAAACTGAATTACAATGTACGTTTATGTAAAAATAAGAAATTGATTTTCTATGTACGTTTATGAAAAAATATGAAATAGTATCTAGTAAATACGATCAAACATTTTGTCTGTAAAACCAGTAAATGCTTTTAAATAACTTAAAATAAAATAAGACTGTTGGGACAGACCCTAATTAGACTGTTCCAACCAGTAGTCTAGCTTGGATCTACACTCTACACTGTTTGTACAGGCACACCAACTATTGTGGAAATATTTTAGTCCGTGTTTTACGGTGCCAGGTGTTACAACGTTGAAGTCCAGGTTTAACACAGTCCGAAGTCCAGATTCCAAAGTTCAGAGTCCAAGACCAGTCCATATTTTACACAATGCCCGCGAATTGCGCATGTCGTTATTTGACCTTATTTCACAGTGGACAACGAAGAAACATTCAAATACACCGGATAAATAAATAAAAAAATAATAATAACTCATGTTTTTAGTAAGGCAAAAGATGCTAGACATGTTCGATTTTTGGTGTGCCAGATTGTGGCGTGTCGTTATTTTACGGTGCTTAGGTAAAAGAAGCAGTCAAACGAAGTTGCGCCCCGTAGACGCTCTCCATATATTGGTTCTCCACTTGCAATTATGAATCATTCTCAAAGCTGGGAACAAATCAGCGTCTTCCGCTTGAGTGCGCATGACAGGAAGTCATAACCTGTCTGAATACATAGGCTTGCGGCCGAAAGCCAATAACGGTGTAGCCGGTATCATTGTATACACGGTCCATCGAATTACCCCAAACCACCCCAAAACACCCCAAACCACCCAAAACCGCCCACTAAAACACCCCAAACCACCCAAATCAAATCACTCCAAACCAAACTTGGTATTTTGCAGGAACTTACATCGCTTTAGAAATGTTTGCTCATACTAAAATTATTTGTAATTTAGGATAATTGATTTAAATTTGCAGCGATATGGAAAAATTGTTGTTACCAATATCTAGGCTGTGTATTTATGTATGTGTGCTAATCCATGAATCTTTGTGATATATAACATGCATATACTTACACGTGCATGATAACACGCGTGCTAGCAAAATATATGCAGACATGCAATCATACATATACCACTACGTTATTATCAGCACATAGCCTGTGAAAATTGATTTTTCTGCACAAAAAGTTAATGTTTACTTTTTCTATTTTATAATTTTTCAAGTCATAAATAGCATGAACAAAAGATTTCCAAGGTATTTTCACCTGAAACAGAATCAAGAAAAGTGGTTTGGGGTGGTTTTTAGGCGGTTTGGGGTGGTTTGGGGTGTTTTGGGGTGGTTTGGGGTAATTCGATGGACGCCTTGACAAACTTTAAAATTAAAAAAAAAACGGTTTTGATTTTGTCTGTGGATAAGAATGTTCCGTCTGTCTGAAGATTAGCGACAGCGATTGAAATGCTCATGGCTGGCGTCGCCGTCAATGCCGTTTCACGAATGTTTGGCTGCACGAGGCAGACCAGTCACTATCTGATTACATGCTATGTGCATACTGGTCAAGCAGGCCACGTGCTACGACGCCAGAATGGACCGGTTCATTACGTTGACGCATTTACGTCAACGCCTTTTGCCGGCGACGGCCACTGCTAGGCATTATGGGTTATCTGCCTAATCAGCTTATAACCGTCTGCTCAAGAGTAATCATCCCATTCGTGTGCGTCGCACTTATAAAGGCCAGATTTAGATTTTTAGCGCGCCTTTGCAAATGCAAAGGAGAAATTATGCAATACCCCCGGCGTCGTAGTCCGAGTATCCGTTAGCGTCCACGCCAGCGTCCTCGTCGGCGTCTGTGATCAGGCTAACCCAATGTTAACTTTTGCGTTTAAGTCGATGTTTAACTCTGTATCTTACAAACTACAGTAGCTACAGTCATCATACTTGGTACATATATACATCCATATGACTGCAGCAGCAGCAGTGTTACTTAATTTTGCGTCCTTGACCTATATGTCACGGTTGACTGACTTTGATGTTTGGCACTGTTTTTAAGGATTTTTTTTTAGTTTTCATGATACCTTTGACACAAAAGACTTGATACTTGGTCAAATAGCATATTCCTATAATGCAGCAGCTGCAAAGCTTCCATGCTGACTCCTCTGTCCTTGACCTTTATTAACGGTCTACTGATTTTGCCTTTTATCTGTAGCACTATTTAATGAATTAACATTATACCTGGCATAGTGGATCAGTCTGACATTGCGAATGACCTCATACTATTTATAGATCACTATGACACCCCTACCCTCCCCTTTCATCCACCCACCATCATATCCACAAGTATGAGTAAGAATCCTTGTCCAGGGTGGGACAAGGGGTCAATATCTAGGATGATCTTGATGTTAAAGTTTTCGGTTAAAGTTTAAGGCTCACTCCTCCAAACTCATTCGAGATACCTGCTTCGTATTTGGTCAGAACCTTCCCTGGAGCATTGGATTGCAGCAGCCAATCAGGCAAACTCTTGTGTCCTTGACCTTTATTCATGGTTGAGTGATTTTTCCTTATACCACTATTTAATAAATATGCAATATGAATATATGCATTTCTCTCCGAGCTCAATACTTTGATACCTTTTACAATCCGTATAGACTGGCTACGTGGAAACGCGTGTACCACGGGCAAGTGTACTCGTAAATCGTATAGCACGGAGAAACACGGCGTAGCACGGAGATTGTTTACGGGTGACTTTTCAGAAAATGTTAGATTTCACCGACAAATTAAGATGTTAGTTTCATCTAACACTTTTTAATTTCAACCAATATATCTTTCATATACCAACAATGATTTATTTGGCAAAACTTACACTATTTTTTAAGTATGCTACCACAAAGTCAAACTCACCACTTTCCCTTCAAACAGCTCTTTTGGGGCAATATTCTTGACACTTCTATTATTTACATGAGCATCTTCAGTAAGTTAGAATCTCTACGCTGAACCGACCAGAATCAAACATAAATTGCGAATATACCTCAATGGGCGCTGCGGGATAACACGGGTCTGGCAACGGAGTAACACGGCTCAGTGTTTTCGAAAGACTACGGTATAAAACGGGCACCGTTTTTCTTTTAGACTCATTAAAAGGGAAGAAATGAATAATGTGAACTTGTTTGTTTCCGGAAATCTTTAACTTTTGATAGGCGTAGTTGTAAAGCCGAGAATCCATTTATACACGATGCGAGGTCCAAGTACGTGGTCCATCCTTAAATAGATGAGCAGGCAAAAACTGAATGGTTTCAAAAGTACGAACATGTCTCAGTGATTTTGACTGCCTCTCATATATACGGGTGCGGGCAGGGATGCGGACCACTGATCATGTACTGGGTTCCTGGCTCGAGCACAGACTTTTGCATCTTCATCAATAAACGTCTCAATTTTAGCTTGCTTGAGCCTCGACCTGTGCTAGGCGCTGTTATATGAGCCGCAACACGCAACATGGTGCTTATGGGAAATGCGAATAGCAAAGGTTCAGATCAATCTGCATCTTTGCAGTCTAATCAGAGTCTTTGCTGCTCACGAAGACCACATATGGGTCCTTAGCATTTTACAGACACAAAATGAAGGCTGGACTCACAGACTGGTTTGAGTCTTTGCTGTTCGTGGATAGTTACCCAAACGTATTGTGTGACGCGGCTCATATGTGTGACGCTGGCTGGAGTAGAGTACATGAAGAGCATAAACTGTGTACGCTCGTTGTGTGTGAGCAACAGCTAAGCCCATCCTGCACACCCATTCAGTCTTACGTGGCTTGGCGTATTTCAATTAATATGTAGAACTTTCAAACTGCTGCCATAGGATTTGATTACTTGCACATATGTCTTTGCAGCCGCGGTGGTAATACCAATTTTGCCACCTACGCTGTCGACCGTAGACGCCGGTACTATAAAAATGGCTGTCGACCGAGAATTCAGTCGACAGCATTACCGTTGACGGTAAATGTTACTTCTGTAAATAGCTGTCGACCGAGCTGATACTGTTGTAATTGCCTCGGTCCACAGCCATTTTTTCATGTAGGGTAAATGAACGGCTCGGTCGACAGCACAGATTGGGAAATTGGTATTACCACCGTGTAAGATCTAGGTTGACTGTATTTTAAAATGCAGTTTCCACAGAGTCCATACATGTTGTATGCAAACAGCAAAGGGCCGGGCCAAACTGTGAGGATGCGCAGGCTGGTTTTAGTCTTTGCTGTTCGCCTATACATTGAACATCCTTTCTCCATGTGCAACTCGTATTATGATCAGTCTTTATCGCTTGCATCAACAATTCTCTGAAGAAGAAGAATCTACGGTATCATTAAAGCAGACACATTTTAGTTGCGCATGCTAGTCTGAATCTTTCTACAAAGCCTGTCTATGCCATTCGAGAATACCAAAGACGCAAATCGGCCCGTGCGTTCTCGCAGTTTTGTTCGCTGCTTACGTAGTGTGATACCCATCTCAATAGGTGTGGACGAAAAACACATTACTCTTGGCTAATTTGGTGGCCTTGAACGTTTCGCTACTCTGCCTGCCTTGTGCAAATGCATGTGTCGATGTATATTTGAACAAATGAGGTTCATTTTTTCTTTTTACTACCTTCATATTGTCGGGGAGCCCCGGTAGCTCAGTAGGTTAAGTGCTGGCCTGCTGATCTAGCGGACCCGGGTTCAAGCCCCGCTGTAGACGGGAATCTTTTCAATCGTAAACGGGGTTCCATTGCACTAAGCCTTTCATTATCACATGTACATCGTCCTGATATGACTGAAATACTGTTAAAAAGGACGTTGAAGTCGTAAGTCATCCATCCATCCATATTTTTTGGCAGTGTGAAACGGTCTTTGCAGTAATACTGGAGGTAAAGACTATGTACTTGGCCTATATCAGCAGTGTTTGTCTAAGAAATCTTTCATTGTCTACTTCTAGTCTAAAACAGGATTCTATTCTGCTCCAGATGGGACAAAAAGACCGAAAAGGTGCGTTACCCGGGTTATACCGATGCCTGCTCCGGGTAAAGCCGTAGCCGTCACAGAAAGGTATCCGTTATTACACCGTGACTTTGAAAATGGGTGGTGTCTCGCAATGATCCATTTCAAGGTGGCATCATAAAAAATCTTGATGAAACTTTCATTGACAAACGCCTAAACATATCTGTATTGAATTATGTGTTTATATCAAGATTTTATTGACCTATAGTGAGAATAAACATCGTAGATATAACGTGGTAAATTTTAAACGTATTTATGACTTCAACAGCTCCAGAATACAGTATGAGCATAAATTCGGATTTCAAAGTTTGATGTATGTATACTCACCAAGGTATAACAAGCCAAGTTAAGTAAAACAGCACGTCAACATACCTCTTTCCGTTTTGTCTTTGTCATCTAAAGTGACCTACCCTCGGTAAACAATCGCCGTGCTACGCCTTGTGGCTCAGTGCTATACGATTTACGAGTACACTTGTCTGTGCTACACGCGTTTCCACGTAGCCAGTCTGTACGGGTTGTTTTATGCTACAAAGTTTAAATGTAGTGTGATACTTACCCGAGACCAGGCTTTGACAACTGGTTCAGGCTAGGGGTGAGGTTATGGGGTGGGGCCAAAGGAAACATGAGAAGTCTGCAAAGGGTAAGGTGTCATCGGACCGACTTAGTACTGGGTAAAGGTAGCGTGAAAACCCATACTAGGAACCACCCTTTGTCACCATGAGGCATTATACTAGTAATTAAGTTAGACTAAGTTGGTATTTCTCCGTCTGGTGCACGAGGACCCGACCCTCAATGTCCGCGCAGTGTCCAGATAGTGGCATACAAGTCGGCCCTGTATGCCAAAGGGAACAACTGACTTAGTCTAGCTTCTGGTGTAAACTTCATTTGTGCACTAGCTACCACATTCACCCCTGGTTTAATATGTTAACAATGTTTTGAGTCAGGATACTTTGTAGCCTTGAGAGTCTGGCACCCATTAGGCGCGCTTCGCTGTCTTCTGACAACTCTTGTTTACAAGACGTCACGGGCTTAGTAGGGTTCAATGGGCTACATTTCGTTTCATCCGGCGGCGTGCTGACTGGAACAGAGTTCTATTCAGTGACGAATCCTGGTTTGCTCTAAGTCATACTGATGGCAGAATTTGGGTTTACTGCCGCCCAGACCAGCGATATGCTGATTGCTGCGTGCTGGAGAGGGATCGATTTTGTGGGGCAGTTTGATGGTTTGGGGTGGGTTGATTGGTTTCTTTTTATTGATTTGTTGCTTTACGTCCACGGTAAACAGCTATGGTCATATCGGGACGATTAGTTAACCTAACCACACTGTTCCTGGGCAGGCTTAGACCTCCTAGCGGTTCACCAGTACTAAGTGCACATACTTTCGCCAGTAACTGACAACTGCCCTTCTTGAATCAGCGGAAGTAGAAATGAAAGTATTTTGCCAGACCGGGTATCGAACCCAGGACCTCTGAGTCAGGTGCCCTACCGACTGCGCTACGCGGCCCGGCGTGGGTTGATTGGTGGTCAGAAGACAGACTTGGTTGTTATTCATGGCAACCTGAATGCTCGTTATATCAATGACATAGTCAATCCCTTAACTGTGATTACTTGACCCTTAACTGGGACCCTCTATGAGAAGCGAAGCGGAACTGGTAACGTCATGTGTTCAAGACTATTATTTCTGTATAAAAAAATCTGTTGCTGCAGTTAGACAGCTTGCCAAGACTGTTCTAATGAGTGTCTAAAACTTATGTTTATATTGAAAAAGAACGAAATTTCTCTAAAAATTTAATATCAGCAAAATCTGCCCTTATGTGAAAGCAAAATGCCTTCCTGTGGAGCTCTTAAAATCTTACCAATTTAATTTGCAATATTACAATGCATGCCATAAGCTCTGGACTGCAATACACAAGTTCTGATGACCTTTTACGTTAGTTGGTTGTTTGTTTTGGGCGTAAGACAGCTAGTATTATGTCACCAGGAAGACATATTGGTTTCAGTGCAATGTGTCCGCCAGACAATTTGTATCCTGTGTACTTCTTCAACCAGTGGGTGGAATTTTACCAAAATCGTGTGGGTACATCACTGGGACAAGCCAGTGAACTGATTAAGTTTTTGGTGACTTAGACCAATTTCAAGGTCACAAAAGGTCTTAGACTTAAATTTCATGCTGCGGCGTTGGTGTCTGCATGAAAATTTCTTGTACCCACGATATCTCTTGGACCAATTGGTGGAATTCCACCAAACTTTCAGGGATATACCATTGGGAAAAGTTTAAAAGCTGATTAGATTTTGATGACTTTGGTCTTATTTTCAAGGTTACAGCAGGACTTAAATATGTGAAAATTTAATTAAAAATGATATATCTCTTGAACTTTTGGCTTTATTTGCACCAAACTAGCATAGATATACATTGTGCACAATCTCAAGAGTTGACTATGTTTTGGTGACCTTGACCCCATTTGTAAGATCAAGCCAACTTACAAAAGTTGAATTTTTTGCTAAAATGAGACAGTTCTTGAACAAATGGATGGATATTCATCAGACTTGCACGGATATATAATTGTGACAGGTTAGTTTAAACAATATTTATTCATATAAACAACAATGACAATAATTTATACATACAATAAGCGAATAGGATCTGAACGAAAGCGCATTGCTTATAAAGTTCATTTCCTTATAAAGTTCATTTCCTTATTTGCTGTGACAGGCTGAAGACATGTTAATTGTTTTGTTGACCTTGACTCCTTTTATAAGGTCTTGTATGTTGGATATCTCAAGAACTAGTGGATGGATTTTCTCCAAACTTGCATGGATATACCATTGGGACAAGCAAAAGATCCGAGTAGTTTACTTCATTTTCAAGGTCACAGAAGGACATAAGCAAGTAAAAAATTTACTAAAATTGATATATCTTTTGAACCTCGCACTCAATTCCCATTAAACTTTCACAGATATACCTTTGAGACAGTCTGAAGAGTTGATTGTGATTTGATGCTCTTGATCTCATTATCAAGGTTAATAACCAACTTACTTATGATAAATTTTCCTTTAACACGAGATATTTTTTTAGGAAGTGGCTATTGACAACCGGTTGTCACTAGCCTCACAGGCTACTGACAACCGGTTGTCACTAGCCTCACAGGCTGCTGACAACCAGTTACTATAAATCCTATTGTTTTCAAATAATAAAACTCAAGATATTTTTAAAATATTAGTTTCATGGTATTACTATTATATCATGATATTTGTTGATATTTGTTTCCACTCTGATGAAGTTTTAAGTTGATTGTAGAAAGCAAGAAACTATTAAAAGCAGATGTAAATTTCTGTGTGTTTTTTTTTTTATATTTACATTATTATTGTCTGGAAGTCATTGAGTTATTCATACAAATAGCTAAAAGAATTTATGCATCACATGCACACAAATTATACATTTACCTTGATAGAAAAAAGGTTTTACATAAATTCTCCAGTTACCATTACATGATCTTCCCTTAGGACCCTATAGTTATATTCTTGCTGTTCAGTCATGCAAATTGATTCTATCCACTAGGAAAAATAAACTACAAATTTATAATAAGAATACAAGAATAACTACTATGATCATGGAGGCAATTGTGCAAACAGAATTAGCACATAAACATTCAGAGAAAATCTGTAAGTGGTATTTTGAGTTAGTTCCCTTACAAAGTATGATTTGAGTTACTTCCCTTGGAAAATCTATTTTTAGAAGATATCTCTTCTCCATATTTTTGCCTTTTTATTTGCAGATATTTTGTTGTTGTGATTCATATGTAGCTTGATTTAAAGCATAAACCTATTTAGAATTACTTGTGATGTTATTACAATGAACCAATGCTTCCTGCCCTTCAAAATGCATATTAATTTATTAGCTGGTTGTCACTAGCCTCACAGGCTAGTGACAACCGGTTGTCTCTAGCCTGTGAGGCTACTGACAACCGGTTGTCACTAGCCGTCGCCTTTTTTTTTTTATTTCACAACACGTGTCGTAACTGTTGCCGACAGACATTACCTTGCCTTTGATCTGTACCTTATAAAATTAGCTGCTGATTATGACGTAACAATTGTCTGGCAAAACCTGTACATGTCATGCTTTGCGTAAGGTACACAGAATTTAGAAAATAAAGATTTTAATAATAGACGTTTCCGAGGACACCGTCAAGTACATTAAGATTGGCTTCTGACGACTGTGTAAGGTATTATAACTTGTTGGTGGTTTACCGGGTATTCAGGTTCTGTTAAACGATGTGTGAATTTTGTAAACGTTTAGCACATATACACGAACCATTACTGTTTATCCGTAAACGTAGAAGCCCTAGCTTGCATGCATTTCACCACCCTATGTCACCTACCATGAAACTTTGTCATCACTAAACTTTTACTTTGGCTGGATGTCCTTCTGTACCACCAGTTCAGTTTTTGGACAGGAGTTGCATGAATGTCTAGGCCACATCCAGGCCCTTAATACTTCATCAATGCATGCATTTTTACCACTCCAGGTGGCCTGCAATGAAACTAGGTCACCATGACCAACTGTCTCCTTGGACCACAGTGAAGCACTGGTTCAGTTATCAGGGTGGGTCAGGCTCGCATCTCAACTTCTGAGGGCCCCAAGATCCAATTTCCTTCAAGCTTCAACAGTGTATGCATAAGGCTTTTCACCATTCTAGCTCATGTACCACAATCCAAGGTCACCAAGACCAACTTAAATAAAATATTACCAGTCAAGTTTTCAGGGTTGTAAAAGGTAAAGGTTTCCCATAGCCTAATAGCCGTAGGGGCAGTGGGGGTTAGAGACCCACTGTATCTTGGGCATAGCTGATGAAAGGCCGAGCCCATCCCTCTTCTTCAGGGTTGTAGGCCTTTCAAATTTCATCAGTGCATGCATTACACTACACTACAGGAACTATTGTTCAACAATACAAGCCTTCAGTGTGACTCGACAACATACGTAATGCACTCAATGTAAAATCAGGCCTTCCTGTTCTGAACAAGAGTTTCCACACAGGTGCCAGAGAGTACCTGCAAATCAACTCATTGAACTCAATAAATGTTGTGTTTAGGTGGTCAGTCTGGTTTTAGATGTAAGTTTGACACTCTAGATGACAAAAATGATGAATAAAAAAAGAAAATTACTGTCTCCTGGACAGTCATAACACACCAGCATTATCAAATGACTTAAGGTAATTGGGTACACATTCAGGGGAAACAACTCTTCCTTTTTGTGGTTTTCTCCCTTTTCAATGGGGTCAACTTTTAAAGGAAAGAATTTGCTCCCATAAGAGCAAATTCTTTCCTTTAACAGTGATTTTTTACCCCTGCGTCCTGCGTCCTAGACGCATAATTTTCCAAGAGGATGCAAAATATTTCCTTGGCTGCGTTCCGGGACGCATAAAAATAGCCGATCGGTAGTCCAACTTCCGATTTCGGATTCGTTTACAAAGCTACTTTCGTTTTAAGAATATAGCAACGGTGCATTAGCAGATTGTTATATTACTGGTAAAAACAGTACCATATTCTTTCCTACTCCCGCTAAATACCGAAGTCTACCTGTAATACCAATAATCAATAGTAGTTGTCCAGTACCGGAGGAACATAGTATTATCGACCACGGTGATGTCTTTTACCTAAGTGCAAACTTTTATCAATACACCGGGTCAATAAGTAATCATGCCTCCGAAAGACAAGTAAAAGATCAAACTTGATTCAAAGCAGCAAACATTATTTGGTCTTCTTGGGCAAGACAAACACGCAAGGCCAGATGTTGCAGATCATGATGCGACCGATCAAACTTCCGAATCCGAAATGACAACGGATGTCTCCAAATCCAATACGCTGTCCAGTGATTTTTTTTACAAATCTCCTTCTTTGAGTCCCAGGACTCACAAGACCTAAAATCTTTGCATCCCAAGCTCAAGGGTTTGCATCTTTACTGGGATGCAAAAGCAATATTTTCTCTGCATCCGAAACTTAAAGGGCTTCAAAGGACAAGCCCTATAAGTAAAAAATAACCAACGTCAAGCTCCTGTGGTCACAGGAATAAAATAAATCACCTGTTGTCTCATTGTCAGACAGCGTATTGGATTTGGAGACATCCGTTGTCATTTCGGATTCGGAAGTTTGATCAGTCGCATCATGATCTGCAACATCTGGCCTTGCATGTTTGTCATGCCCAAGAAGACCAAATAATGTTTTTTGCTGCTTTGAATCAAGTTTGATCTTTTCTTGTTTTTCGGAGGCATGATTACTTATTGACCCGGTGTATTGATAAAAGTTTGCACTTAGGTAAAAGACATCACCGTGGTCGATAATACTATGTTCCTCCGGTACTGGACAACTACTATTGATTATTGGTATTACAGGTAGATTTCGGTATTTAGCGGGAGTAGGAAAGACTATGGTACTGTTTTTTTACCAGTAATATAACAATCTGCTAATGCACCGTTGCTATATTCTTAAAGGAAGTGTCTCCGGGTACGGTACCGTATCCCTAGACCCTGGGTCTTCAGGTACGGAACCGTACCTGGAGACAGCCCTATGAGGATTGGCTCCGAGTACGGCAGTAAGTTTTCAATACTATGTATTAAGTAGTTTTATCCATTTAATATATAATTAATCCAGCAATGCTTTTACTCCTTGTAAAAATTTCATTAAGTCGCCATCTTTGTAGGGAAAATTATAACGTAAGTCAGTCATTTGCGTTATTCTGATTGATGTTCATGTACATAAACTGCGAAAAACACGGCCGAGGTGTCGTATTTGATCGGAATTAGGGACATAACGGACCATGGACAAAACGGACCACCGACATAACGGACCACGCTTGGGACAAAACGGACCACGTTCAGGACAAAACGGATCACGTTCAGGACAAAACGGACCACGTTCAGACCTTCCGTTAACCTTGAAAAAACATGTTTTACTTTTAGTTGCAACACTAATAAAGAAATTTGCATGCTTAAAAGATAAAAAATCTTACCATTAAATTCATTAGATAGTTGCAACAACCAAAGATTGTTAAGATCATGAACAGTAGTCAAATGATTGTGACCATTTAACATTGTCTTGGGTAATTATATACTCCTTAACCTTTTAATTGACACCAATTAATGGTCTGGTTTGTCTTCTGGCATGGCCCGTCTGTTCCTGAGACGTAGTCCGTTTTGTCCTGAAACGTGGTCCGTTTTGTCCTAACCGTGGTCCGTTTTGTCTGGTCCGTTTTGTCCATGGTCCGTTTTGTCCGAGTACCTTTGATCGCCCGCTAATTGCTCGCCGACAATGACTTCTGAAGAATCCGGGTCAACTCGGCCTGGGGTCAACTCGGCCTGGGGTCATCTCGGCCCGGGTCAACTCGGCCTGCTACATATGTATGCATGTATGCATGTATGTATGTATGTATGTATCAAAGTGCACTGTGCAAGTAATTATTGCCGACACACTTGATTAATCACCGTTTATAATGAACCCGCTTTAATTAATATATTGATACAGGAGTTATTTAGTGGGAGTGGGGATCTTTAATTATTTAACACATTCCCAGCAAACATTCATAGGCGTGACGAATTACTCGCCAATATTCTTTAATTTGAAACAATTTAAATGTTTGGTCATCGAGATTAATATTACACTCTGGTGATCACAGATCACTTATAAAACTCATGTTTAGGGAAACGTGCGTAAGTGAGTACATTATATTATATTACTTTTCAATTTCTTGGAAAAATAAGTTTTAAACTGAACAATTCTATCCACACAAAATATAGCATTAGCGTTATTGTAAAATAACAGGCCGAGTTGACCCGGCCGAGTTGACCTGAGGCCGAGTTGACTCAGGGGCCGAGTTGCTTACAGGCCGAGTTGACCCGTGACCCTTCTGAATAGTGCAAACAACTATCATCTCGTTATAATCTGTACAAATATTTATTGAAAAGTATCCATCTTTTAATAATTCTGCGAAAAGCAATGTAGACCCAAAACAGACACCTACAAAACGCATGCAGCGTTCTTGAATAAAGACCTACCTTTAGGGGCAATGAAATACTGTCGTCAAACGGTTTTAGCACATCATGTCTATGCGCCAAGTAAAGTTCTCCAAGTGTTGTACGTTGCACAGCTCAATCGAAATGACATTGAGAATTTAATTGTGTGCTTATGAAGGTTATTATCACTTCAACAGATATCGCACTGACGGCATCAGGACAACTCGGACCAAAGACAACTCGCCCCATGCACAAAAATCTCGGCCCAGGACCCACCTCATATTTTTTTTAACTTGCCACAAGTCAGCTCGTCCCATATCACAAACTTGCCAAAAGTCAACTCACCCCAAATTACAAAAACTCGGCCCAGATTTATCATGAGTATCTTGCTTTTTAATTTTTAGATGCCACTGAAAATGTGCCGTCTAAATTCATGTATATGCACTGACAAAATAACAGTCCCTGACGCATAACTTAAAAGGATTTACGGTAATTACGAACGTCTTTATAAATTTGGTTTTAGCTCCCCCGCCACCCCCTCACCCCTCAAAGAAAAAAAATAATAATCACTAGCGTTACAGAAAGACATATAATTGATTTAATACACCTCAGCGGAACGCATCCATAGCTGCAGTCCGTCCAATGAATAAAAATTGTTACTCATTGTTTCATTTTATTATTATTTTGGACAAAACATGCAGGTGTAAAAAACAATTATTGTTGTGAGTGCGAAAACGTCAGGTTATTTATTATGCAAAATAAACACGTTGTTTTGATCGCATTATCAATAATTATTTTCCCTAGCAAGATGGCGACTAAATGAAATTTTTACAAGGAGTAATTTTATTGTTGGATTAACTATATATCAAAATGGTAAAACTACTTAATACATAATGTTGAAAACTTACTGCCGTACCCGGAGCCAATCCTCATAGGACTGTCTCCAGGTACGGTTCCGTACCTGGAGACATAGAGTCTCGGGGTACGGTTCCGTACCTGGAGACCCAGGGTCTAGGGATACGGTACCGTACCCGGAGACACTTCCATTCTTAAAACGAAAGTAGCTTTGTAAACGAAGCCGAAATCGGAAGTTGGACTACCGATCGGCTATTTTTATGCGTCCCGGAACGCAGCCAAGGAAATATTTTGCATCCTCTGGGAAAATTATGCGTCGAGGACGCAGGACGCAGGGGTAAAAAAATCACTGGCTGTCTGACAATGAGACAACAGGTGATTTATTTTATTCCTGTGACCCTAGGAGCTTGACGTTGGTAATTTTTTATAAATAGGGCTTGTCCTTTGAAGCCGTTTAAGTTTGGGATGCAGAGAAAATATTGCTTTTGCATCCCAGTAAAGATGCAAACCCTTGAGCTTGGGATGCAAAGATTTTAGGTCTTGTGAGTCCTGGGACTCAAAGAAGGAGATTTGTTAAAAAATCACTGCTTTAAGAGTAGACCCATTGTGGAAGGCTTCCTGCATTAGGATTGCAAACACAAAGTCACTAGAGTTGTTCCCCTTTGTGAGACTGGTGAAAAAGATGGAGTGTGCTCATGCACCTTAAGGCTGATAGACAAAAAATATTTTGGCACAGACTGCATGGGTCCTGCAGCAACAGTAGCAGCTTACAGTCTGACTCTGTTATTAGGTGCAACAGATGATAAAAATCAATGTTTAATAATTTGTGTTTATTCAGATGGTCATGAAATAAATTATTTAAACAAAGTAGATTTGAATGCTTCCATTTAAAAGTAAATTGCTTTATACATCCAAGTCTAGGTTTCGAAAACAGGAATCCGAGAGCTATTTTTGTCTCGCCTGCAACTGGCGAAAGAAAGACACAGTGTTGTCGAATTTTTAGTGCGCCGGAATGAAAGTTTGAAAAGGAAGAGCTGTTGTTGTTACCCTGGTGTCAGCGTCCTCATCGGTGTCAGGATGTTCTACGGATGGGCAAGGTGCTGTCAAGCAAGCTATCCTGTATGCGGACAGGTCTTGTTGTTACTTACAATAAGGTCCCATGAGCACCCATCACATTATCACACACAGAGTTGGGTATACTATGTGACTGTTTCAGTTTGGGAAACTCTTTAAATTATTAAAGTGTATGGAACTTTGTGTGTGATCATATGATGGGTGTCCGTGGGACCTTATTATAAATTACTGACTGGTATTCGCAGTTGTTTATTGTTTAACTTTGCTGTTTTATTACCTCATATTTCTGGCCCCATGTTGAGTTTATGAATAATCTCTTCTTTTAGTGGATATCATACTGTTAACAACTTTAATGTGGTTTTATGCATGTTGAACATACAAATTCAGAGCCCAAAATAATGAAAGTCTTGTCGGATAATTTCTTTTCTTTAAGCTCTCTATAAAACATGTTATGGCCTCTCATTAGAGCCACCTCAGAGTGGCATTTCTAATGAGGATCCGCAGCATATTAACTTATTAAGAATCTGCTAGAATGATCCCTAAAAGTAGCTTCTATATAGGGAGCTCTATTATCATGAGAAGTCTGGTCGTTGCCGTATTAGTGAGGATGAACGATGAAGTGCTGTGCTCAGCTTTTTTGTACTTTACTTATGACCCGAATAATAATTGGGATAAGAAGAATCGACAATGGGTTTTATCTACGAAAAATATGTCTGGGCCGGGCCAGGATTCGAACCCGCGTGGCGGATACAACCCTTGAATCGGTAGCCAGACGCGTTACCGATTTAGCTATCACGCCCGGTTGAGACAAGAAAACTGTCCTGATACCGGCTTTTATTTCAGAGAGTACCCAAGTTGAACTTTTGTAAAACCGAATTTGATTGGCTATATGCAAATGAGCTCTGGTGTCACAAAACAAGTTAGACGCACCAATAGGGTCAAAAGTCTATTTTTAGTGTGACACTAATATTATTTTACGTCCAACGTAAATTAATTTACGTTGGACGTAAAATAATTTACGTTGGACGTGAATTAATTTACGTTGGACGTAAAATAATTTACGTTGGACGTAAATTATTTTACGTTGGACGTAAAATAATTTACGTTGGACGTAAATTAATTTACGTTGGACGTAAAATAATATTAGTGTCACACTAAAAATAGACTTTTGACCCTATCGGAACACCATACTTGTGTGTATTTGCGGTTTGTGTCGTTATTGTTTTGACCAATCCCACGTATACAGGTAGATCTTTTTGAAGATCTATTTTGTAGTATATTTTCTATGCCTGGATAAAACTTTCATTGACTGAATTGTGTCACTTACTTTGAAAACTCTAATATCGGGACATAAATGTTTTAGCAAACAGTGTAGACCGAGATCAGACTGCTTAGGAGCAGTCTGATAAGGCTGTACACTGTTTGCTGTTCCTAAAGCTATTTCTGAGTCATTGCTAGATAGTAAAATTTAAGTTTAATTACTGGTTACGGTATCACAATATTTAGGGTCATAATGGTACCTTTAGTTGAATTTAGTTCATCTTGTTATATTAGCCAAGTTTCATTACTTCAACACGTAGACCACTGTGCAACTTCGCACATCGTACATGTCAATTTAATAGATGTCTCTATTCCATACAGATTTAATCTTGATTAACACACTGTAATGTTTTGTGTTTTGTCTCACCTCCAAATTTGATGACAAATTTAAATGCTGTTGAATGTGAATGCAGTGTATGCTTTTAGGGGAAGCAACTCTGCCATGAATTTTCCCCTCTTCTCGGTTGGGGTCAACTCTTAAAGGAAAGAATTTGCTCCTCTTGGATGGCTGTGAACCTTAGATTGTCTTGAACATCAGTTAAAGAGATTACGCAATTTTCACCTGTACCAAATATTTTTTTACTTGTCCATATTGTCACATCTACACACCGGGTAGGCGGCAATCGAAAACGTTCGTGCAATCGACGAACGCGGATCAAAAAACAGTTAGAAACAGCGTTTTCGATTGCAAATTGCCGACAATTTGCAATCGTAAACGCTGTTTCTAAAGGTTTTTGATCCGCGTTAATCGATTGTTAAGAGCGTTTTCGATTGCCGCCTACCCGGTGTGATCTAGCTCTGGAAATATTATCGCTCAAAAACCAAGGACAATGTATAGTCAGTGCATTGATTGTATAGGTGGTCATGTCTGCATCATCAGGACTGGAGATGTTGGTTGTACAGTGATGTAACGAGGATGGCAAAATGACATCGGTTATGCCTTGCCAGATGAACCAAATGTATTTCATTGGTAGCATCAGCTTAAAATAACATCCGCTCAAAGGCTTGATTTATGTGTTAAAACAATTTCTATGTTAAAGCAGATGTTGAAAATCAAAAGGTATGCAAGAAATAGTATAAACGTATCCTTGGTGTGAGGTTTTGTTAGAAAAATGCATCCCTCAGCAAGGCTGGTGATGCCGATCAGTGATGCTTACGCCTGTATTCTAGAATGTCACTCCAGCTACACTCGTTGGGTTAATCCTGAATATTGCTCAAATTTCAATGGGATAATCCTCCCCCTGGCTACAAAGTTGATTCACTCACTGGTGAGTGAGGTCTTAGGATACAGCCATTAGAACAGCTATTTCTGTCCACACCTCAGACCCATGAAAGATACTTAATCTAGCTGACTTCACCCGATATCTTAACCCATTCCATTCGGAATACCCCTATAGGGGTACCTGGGCAAACAGTTTGGATCCAGATCAGGCCCACAAACGTGGGCCCTGATCTGAGATCCAAACTGTTTGCTGCCTAGACATCATTTCTACAAGATTTGGTAAGACGAATCAAACTATTCTTGATTTTTGATGCAGACGACAGTTTCAGCAGTCAACAAAAAATACCCAGAATGCAATGGGTTAAAGGCCTATCTAGTGGCATTGTAGACAAGACCAAGACTTTTAGATACAAATTTTAATTCATTCATTGGTCAGGTGGTTACACTATTTGCTAGTCCCTCTATCCAGATGGTGAACTTGCCCTATTTTTTGAGGTAAATTTTATCCACTTGTTTTGATTGGAGAAGAGTCAAACTGTATTAATTTTCATGTTTAAAGCATTTTGAACTTGGTCTGAAACATTTTAATGGCTCAGTCACCAAGATAAGCTGACAAATTAGAATACAAGAGTATTTTTAAAAGGAAGTGGCTAGTGCCGGTTGTCACTAGCCTCACAGGCTACTGACAACCAGTTGCTATAAATCCTATTATTTTCAAATAAAACTAAAGATATTTTAAGCATATTAGTTTCATGGTATTACTATTATATTTGTTGATATTTGTTTTCACTCTGATCAAGTTCTAAGGTGATTGTAGAAAGCAAGAACCTATTAAACAAATCAGATGTAATTTTTTTTATTTTTTTTTATTTATTTACATTATTATTGTCTAGAAGTCATGGAGTTATTCATAGAAATATCTAAAAGAATTTATGCATCACATGCATAAAAATTTTACATTTATCTTGATGGAAAAAATATTTTACATAAATTTTCCAGTAATCACTACATGCTCTTCCCTATAGCTATATTTCTGTTGTTCAGTCAAGCAAATTTGTTTATTTACTGATTCTATCCACTAGGAAAAATAAACTTCAAATTCATAATATGAATACAAGAATAACTACTATTTAATGAATTTGAATACAAGAATAACTACTATTTAATCATGGAGGCAATTGTGCAAACAGAATTAGCACATAAACTTCAGAGAAAATTGCAAGCAGTATTTTGAGTAAGTTCGCTTACAAAGTATGATTTGAGTTACTTCCCTTGGAAAACCTATTTTTAGAAAATATCTCTTCTCCATATGTTCGCTTCTTATCTGCAGATATTTTGTTGTTGTGATTCATATATAGCTTGATTTAAAGCATAATCCTATTGAGAATTATTTGTGATGTTTTTACAATGAACCAATGCTTCCTGTCCTTTAAAATGCGCATTTAATATATGAGCCGGTTGTCAGTAGCCTAACAGGCTAGTGACAACCGGTTGTCTCTAGCCTGTGAGGCTGCTGACAACCGGTTGTCACTAGCCGTCGCCATTTTTTTAACCAATGGCTGGATATTCATTAGACACGCATGGATATATTATTGTGACAGGTTTAAGACACTTTTAGTTTTTAGTGACCTTGAACCCTTTTTCAAGGTCATAGTCTTGTATGTGGGATATCTTTTGAACCAGTAGATGGATTCTCGAGAAACTTGCATGGACATACAACAGAGACAAGCTGAAGAGTTGGTTGAATTTTGATGACCTGACCCCAGTTTCAAGGTCATGTGAGCACTTATTAATTTTCACTAGGAGTATTTCTTGAAACAGTGGGTGGAAGGTAATCAGACTTTTATAGATTACAACAAGCAGAAGAGATGATAAGATTTTCGTGAGCCTGGCTTTGTTTTCAGTCACAGAAGGACTTTAAATGCTCTTGAATGTATTGACATCTTTAGACCAAACTTGATAGACTACATTAACATAGCAAAGATTTAGGATAATGAAAAAGTGGGTGAGAATGCACTCATGGTGGATAAGAAGAGACTGGAAGAGGCTGGTGGGGGCGGACATCTGTTTTTCTCTGAAAAATATTTCTGGTTTTAGTCTACACTGAGCCCTCTGCCAAAGAGAGAAAGAAAGGAGTTATGATAGGCGGAGCAAAATATCAAATGACCTTCCCTTGCACCTACTGCAAGCACAGTAGACCCCAAAGAAAAAAAGAAGAGAGTTATGACAGGTAAGAGTAAAATATCCAAACTACAAGCACAGTAGGTGCTTGTCCTACTATTATCCAAATTCTTAGGACCCTCCGGCACTGAATGTTACCCAACATCATGATCCACCAAGGCCCGGCAAGACCACAACCAGACCTTTAAGTGAGATCTGAATAGTTAAATGAAAATCTAACAATTTCTTTCATCTGTTACTTAATAGATATGATTCCTGAGGGACAGATGGAAAGACAGACAAATAAGACTCAAAACTGTATCTGACCACCTTCCATGGGAAGTGCAAAACCTTTCATTTGGTGCTTTAATGAAAGAAACAAAAATAATAGTATAAATATTTGTTTATTTCTAACTGAATGAAGGCCATCCAATTTCTTATTTATGAGCTGTGACATGATAAAACCAACAAAGTGCCATGTGAGCCCAGCAAAGACTCAGATCAACCTTGGCATGGCCAGTCTGACCAGTCTTTGCTGTCTGCCTGGAGCTAGATAAGACCATTAACTATCCTTCAAGTGCACAGTGAAGACTCTGATCAGACTGGGCTTTTGCCCAGGCTGATGTGAGTCTTCGATGGGCGCACATGCCACATCCTTGGTTGGTTTAGTTGTGTAGCGGCTCATTTGAAGAACTCAACACAAACTGCATACTGAAAAGTACCAGTAAATGATATTTTAAAGTGTGTGGGTACACCTCTATTTTTTCCTGCGATTTTTACAAAGGGAAACAACTCTCATGACTTCCTGTTTGCTTCCTTGGAAGACAAACCCCTTTCAAAAGGGTGTCTACTCTTACAGGACAGAGTTCTTACTCTTTCCTTCAAGAGTTGACCCCCACTGAAAAGGGAGGCAAAATGGCCGAATAGGAGTCCCTTCCCATGAAGAAGGGCAAACTTAGCTGTTATGTTAGCTCAGCGAAACCTGGCAAGTATGGGGCGCAAAAGGCAGGGCCAGTACATATAGAAAATTCAATTGAAGGATTACACTGATTTTTTTTTTTTTTGATGAAAAATGCATAAAGGGATCCTTAGTATATATGAGTCGCGACATAACAAAACCAACTAAGTGGTATTTCTTGTCCACTGATTTGTTGAAAATGTTTTCACACCTGTACCTGTGCAGGTAACATATTTTATATGCTGGGAACCAGACTCCCCCCCCCCTGGCAGAGATGTCCTGTCTTTAAAGACCAGCTATGGGTCTAAGCTAGCTCTATGAGAACAGTGAAGACTCTGACCAGACTAAACAGATGCCCAGACAGAACTGAGTGTGCTCTGGGCCCACATGCCACTTTGCTGGTTTTCTCTTCTCATGTAGTGGCTCATATCGAAACAGCAGACTCAGACCAGCCTCCAGATCTAGTTTTTCAGAGCCTTCATTGTTTCCCTGCAGACTCTTCAAAGAGCTTTCATTGCTTGTCTGCAGATTCCCGGGCCAGAGCTTCAGATAAGAGGGAGTATTTGATGATAATTAAGGATATTTTTTCTTATTTCTCATTGAACCGATATGTTGTGACCCCTCATCTGAACTGTCTCATTAAAACAGTTGAGACGGTTCAGATGAGGGGTCACACCATAATTATGTTTTTATGCAGTTAACAAAAATTGTCCCTGATTATCACCAAATACTCCCTCTTATCTACAGCTCTGAATTCTTCAAAGTCAATACTTAAGGTGCTAGGGACACTTTCAGGGGAAACAGCTAGGCCATTTTCATTTCTGCCTCCTTCTCAACAGCAATAATTTCCTCTACAAGCAAATTTTCTTTAACTGTAGACCCCATTTTGGAAGGTCAACATCATCAAGGAAGCAAACAGGAAGTCACAATGAGGTGGATACTCCTCCATGATCTGGACGCCATTTTTACAAGGGACACAACTTTAGCAGAGTAGTCTTTATTTTCCGGACAGGTGAAACCCTTCTCTAATTATGGCTATTCTTAAGGGAAAGAAAATGCGCTACAGTGAGCAAACTCCTGCCTTTGAGAATGACCTTCAATAAGAAAAGGACATTTATTGCCATCAGTGATCTCCTGAGGAGGTGTATGATTGCTACTCATCATTCACTTCAAATTCCCTGATTTTTCGCTAACAGTTTCCATTTTTCCATACCCAAAAGCATTATAGGCAGCTGTCCCAACCTATTCATACACACAAACAATTCTGTTGATCACTGTTTGCTGCTGTGAGAGTAGTTGTGAAGTCCATTTGTTTAAGGCATTATATCTAGCTGTTCCAATAACTTCACAAACCCATGATATTTTATCAACAACTGCCCACTGCAAAAAGTGTAGCTATAATGTCCATTTATTGAAGCCGTGATGTCTAGCTGTCCTAACACAAGCACTCATGCCATCAAATTGACCATTGCCTGCATAATGACTATAACTGTAATGTTCATTAATGGGTGTGTGCATTTACAGTAAAAGCTGAATATTATATGAGCCACAACACAACAAAACCAACAAAGTGTCATGTGCCCCCAGCAAAGACTCAGCTCAGTCTTGGCATCCCCCAGCCTGATCTGAGTCTGCTGTGTGCTAAAAGCATACCTTAGGGTCTAAGCTACCTCAATGCCGACAGTGAAGACACTAATCAGACTGGGCTGATCTGAGTGTTCGCTGGGCACAAGCCACTTTGTTGTGTTCTTTTGTCCTGTTGCAGCTCATATCATTTATTTGTTATATTCCGACAAATTCACACACTCATGCTATTTTATTGATCACTGCCTGCTGTAAAGACTGTAACTGTAATGTCCATTTATCTAAGGCATTATATCTAGCTGTTCCAACAGACTCCCTGTTCAGTTCTAACACAAGGTTTACTTGGTCTATTCTGCCATGTATTGTACTGAAAAAAATACAGAGTAAAGTTAATGTCATGAAATTAACCCTTACAGTGCCACGAACGACAATAGTTGAATTTGCAAACAGTGTAGATCCAGATGAGGCTGCTCATCTGGTCTACACTTTTTGCACTCTAGTCTTTGAATTCTTAATATGATACAGCTTGGTCAAATTATTTTTGAAATTTTGCAGACATAAACTTTGTTGTCTGCTTTTTTGGTACTTTAGGATAACAGGACCAATTTCACAGCCACCTTTATACACAGCTGCAAGCTTTGAAATTTCAAGGAAGGTAATTTAATCCTCAAAGAAAAATTAAAGCAGACAACAATATTTACATCTCTTAATTTTCAAAAAAAATACTTCATCCAAGCATTATCATACTGAGAAATCAAAGATAAGAGGACAAACAGGGTAGAACCAGTTGAGGCAGCTCATTATAAGCAGCATCATCTGGATCTCCACTGTTTGCAAATTCAACTGTTTTCATTTCTGGCATTTTAAGGGCTAATTACAACAGGCATTAATACCATTTTGACTTATATTCATAAATTGCTATTTTACAGCTACCATCCGAATGTCATTTTTGCGTCCAAGGCTCCATACTGAGAAGCAACGTAGTCGAGTGGTTAGAGTGATTCGGTTATGGTGCAAAAGTCTGCTGGGTTCAAACTGGGGTCTTACCATCTGAGTGACTGTAAACTCTTTTTGTCAACCCGGCAGTAAATGGGTACCAGTTTCGAATCAGGGAAGGATAAGGCAGCAACAGAAGAGGGATTGGCTCCACCCTTCATATGCTGTGCCCAAGATACAGTGGGCCTCTAACCCCAACAGCCACTAGGCTATAGGAAACCTTAACCTTTTTTTTCAACCTTGTCTCACAGCCATTCAAAATCTGATCTTACTTCTTTAATACATTGTAGATATCAGAGTTCCAGAAATCTTAGCAGGGTCTTTGCAATATCTTTTGCAACCAATGCACCTATTTACAATGTTGAGTTCCATATTAAAGCTGCTACCTGGTAAAATTTCTTAAACTCTTGATTGAATCTTTCAATGATTAAAACAGTCAAATTAACCGGATTTCCATGGAATGCACTGTCTGGATTGTCTGCTCATTGTCCCAAATTGAAATCAGAAAACTTGACACAGACTTTATGCTGCCACCGGAAAAGTAACACTTACATGTATATTGTGCTTCTGCTGGTCGCTGGCAAGACAAAAATTAAGGTATATGAGCATACCACCATGATTTCCTACCATTTTTTCAAGGGAAACAACTTTCAAGGCTTCTGTTTGCTTTCCTGGGGAATAAAGCCCTACCAAAAGAGGGTAAACTCTTGAAGGAAAGAATTTGCTCCTATAGGAGCAAATTCTTTCCTAAAAGAGTAGACCCCCTTTTAGACAGCAGGTAAAACTGAAAATAGCTGAGTTGCTTCCCCTGAAAGTGTACCCATCCACCTTTATTAAATCATGCCAAAAAAGATGCTTAACATAAGCGCAAAGAACAAGGCTCACCCTCCACATCTGTGCAGCTTTTAATATTCATGCTACAATCGACAGACCCTGAAGAATCTACATAAAGTAAAAATTTGGCTATAAGACAGGGGTTGCCTCTCTCTCAAATAACCCCAGAATGTTTTAAATCAGTTTTTTGAGGGTTTTTTTCCCTTCTTAAAAACAACCCCTACCATTTTAAAGACTAACATTTTAAAGATGTCATTTTTCACTTCTAAAACAATCCCAAATACAGAGATCCATAAGATTCATAAGACAGATCTAGGTTTTTGGCATTGCTTTGGAGGAAAATAAACCTCATCTTTTAACTAAATAAACATGGCAGACAAAATGAGGGCTTTAACTAGATTCCACAGATTCACAGACTGGTTAGAGTCTTGAATGTTGGCAGATTACTTAAATACCCATGGCTAAAATAAAAGAACCACTTACTTGTCTAATATACATGATACTAAGAGATTTTCTACTTCCACTGGATCTATATTTAGTTCCTGAAAGAAATATATAAAGGTAATGTTAACCCTTAAAGCACAAAAAATGAATGTGAAAAATACCATAGTTAACCTAATTATTGCACATGCCCCTATAAGCGCATATCATGGTAATTATTAGGTACATTACTATAAGAGCATAATATTTCTACTAATTTATCTCTTTGTTTGCTAGTTTACACAAGCTAAATTCAGAATTTTTCATTCTCTATCCTTCTATGACCATTAGCAGCTTTTCTTCTATGCTTTACCTTTAATTTCGTTTCCTTCAATATATAATAAAGCGTTGAAATGTGCACTTATAAGAAAGAAAATTAACTGCAAGTACAAGTCGCCATGTTAAAAAAATTAAGTGCACAGGGTGCTAAAAGGGTCAATTATGGTAGTTGAATTTGCAAACAGGGTAGATCCAGATGAGGCAGCTCATAATGAGCCATTGAATTCTCAATATGATATAGCCTGGACATCACAGTTTTTGAAATTGTATACAAATAAATTTTGTTGTCTGCATTTTTGGCACTTTTAGGTCTAGCTAGAGATGAATTCTAACATCATAATGGTCTAACACATGTACAGTAGAACTTCAATGGCTCGAACTCAGATGGCTTGTCAACCCTGCCTTGCTAGAAATCATGGATCCCTGGAGGACAATTTATATGGAAATCAAGCCTCGATGACTAGAACTACATTTGGCTGGAACTAATTTTCATGGTCTCAAGTCTTTCGAGCCATTGAAGTTCTACTGTAATATGACAACATTCACTATTGAGACAATGGCATCAATAAGCTCTTTTTGTCAAATCCTAAAACTTACTACCATGTAATCTTTGTGTTAATATAAGATGTCAATGTGAAAAGATACAGTTAAACAATCAATGGTGGGGATGGTTGGGCCTACTGTGCCTGCAGTAGGCAGCCGGTGGGGGTTGTTTGGATATTTTTCCTCTGGCCTATCACATCCTTTTTCTTCCCCTCTCTGGGAGACGGCTTGATATAGACTGTTACAAAGAGCCCCGTATGCCCAAAACACTCACCAACCAACAATGATCACAGTTATAAACAAGGTCCTTTATTTTGGGGAGCAACTCTTGCCTCCCTTCTCAATGAGGGTCGATTAAGTCTTATAGGAAAGAATGTTCTTCCCTAGGAGCAAATTCTTTCCTTTAAGAATAGACCCCAATTTTGGAAGGCTCTCAAATGGAACTTCCCAATTGGGAACGGGACAACCACAACACGTCCAGTAAGATTGCAAAACTCATCAATATTCATAAGGCATATTGCCTATAGCGCGACACAAATTCAGTCTCAACAATAGGTGCTGCGCAATGAAAAAAAAAATAAATGAAAATAAACAGAAATAGTTAAAAAGTGACTGAAAATAATAATAATATGATGATGATGATGATCAGATATGTTTAAAATAAAATATTAGAGCCCTAGCTTTGTTTATGAGCTTGTCTTGCCATGCCGATTAGTGTGACCCTTTAAGGGACGAGTCATTTATTGTCAGGTGGGGTAGGGGGGGGGGGGGGGGGGGGGGGTCGGAATTGTTTTGGGTGATGTACTGGGGGTGTCGGAAATAAAAAAGCCATGAAGTAGGGGGGAGGGGAGGGGTTTTATATTTTATTCAGGATATTTGGGGGGGGGGCAGAATTCTTCCATCAGTCTTCTTTTCTCTACAAATGTCTCCGCTTCTTTGAAGGCTTCGCTCCCAGACCCCCATTACTTCTATTCTTGTTAACTTAAACCCAAGCTTAAAAAGACATTTATAGAAATGACACAAAAATCTTGGCCGCTTCATATCAAAAAAGTTATTTTTCATAAATTTGCTAGTAGGACAGTATGCAATTGTCTATAAAATCAGGTCAAGCAGTTGATTTTGTTCTTGATTAAATTTAAGGCCTGTGTTTGTGATATCAGCTCTCCAGTTGCCTTGTCATCAGCAAACCTATTGTGGCTTCTGGGGGCTGCGCCCAGACCCCCCTCCATTATTAGTATTAACAATTTATTGAACATTCATAAGCAGGAAGAAAGTGTAAAATATCAAAATATGCTGACAAGATTTAGAGACCATTAATCTGCATAATTTATCAACCTGTCAGAGTAAGAAAATGTTCTTTGTGTTTCATACAGGTTGGATTGGGGTCAGTCTGACATAAAATGGGTTATACAGTGTGTGTGTGAAGGGTAGCTGGGGAGTTGGGAGGGGGGGATCATAAACTTTTTTGTCACCTATCTTGGGGGGTCAGAAAAAAATCTGGTGAGACTGGGAGGGGGTGGGTTGGAAAAATTTTGGTGACTCATATGAAAATGTATCCGCCGCCCCTCCCCCCCCCCCCCCCTACAATTGATAATAAATGACTCGTCCGTGAAGGGACAAGGCATAGCGTAACAAGCCGAGGTAGGGAATCTGGGCTGCTATATGTTAATTCCCCGGAATTGCTAAGAGTTTCTAAGTGGAAAGTTGCAACTACGGTATTTGTTTTTTATTATAAAAGCTGGAACAACGTCTGGCAGTTTTTTTGTTTGTTTTTTTTTGTTTTTTTTGCAATTTTACCACTCCGTTACTTTTGTATTTTGCATTTTAATTCCGACGAAAAGCATTCAGTAAAACCATATAAGTCATAAAGTACATAGAAAACGAAATTTCTCAGTGTTTGAGCGGAAAAGAAGCGAAATATCAGCAAAATCGTAAAAGTGTAAACTGTGCTTATACCTTATGGCATCTTTCTTGTTAATTTGAAACCATTTTTTTTTCACGAAATTATAAACAAGAGGGCCATGAGGCCCTGATCCGCTCACCTGAGCAATTGGCAAAGTCGCTTTTTCTTATGTCTGAAATTGTCAAAATATGAGTCTAGGGTCAAAAGTCAAAGACTGACCATGACCTCTTGTACTCATAAATCTTCATGTGCTAATACGCATTAAGACAACCATATATACCATTTTTTAGACCAAAATCTTCAAAACTTTCCATGAAATCTTATGTTCTAGCATTTTCCCATATTTGACCATGCTGCAAAAAAAGGTCAAGGTGAACCCAAGGTCATCATTTTGAACAGTCTTGGAAGTACTCTAGTACTCCATGCTACTTACCAAGTTTCAAGGCCATAGGCATATTGGTTCTGGAGAAGAAAAATATTAAATGTTTATACCATAAATGGGTATGGCGGCCATGTTGGTCATGTGACCTGGACCATTTGAACACATTTTTGTTCCCTCAACCCCTGGAGGCTCTATATGAAATGTGACTACAATTGGCCCTTTGGCTTTTGAGGAAATGTTTGAAAATGTCAAAATATGAGAGATCTGGGTCAAAGGTCAAAGAATGACCTTGACCTCTTGTACTCATAATTCTTCATGACCTCATTAAGATGACTGTATATACCAATTTTTAGGCCAAAATCTTCAAAAATTCACATGAAAGCTTATGTTGTAGCATTTTGCCATATTTGACCTTGCCATAAAAAGGTCAAGGTCAAGCAAAGGTCATAATTTGAACAATCTTGATAATACTGGAGTACCAAATGCCACATACCAAGTTTCAAGGCCATCGGTCAACTGGTTCTGGAGAAGAAGATTTTTAAAGGTTTTTACCATATATGGTCATGGCGGCCATGTTGGTCATGTGACCCAGACCATTTGAAGAAATTTTCGTTTCCTCAACCCCTGAAGGCTCTATATGATATTTGGTTACAATTGGCTTTTAAAAAGAAGTTTGAAATTGTCAAACTATGAGAATTCAGGGTCAAAAGTCAAAGAATGACCGTGACCTCTTGTACTTATGAATCTTGATGTACTCATTAAGATGACTGCATTTTCCAATTTTTAGGCCTAAATCTTCAAAACTTTCCATGAAATCTTATGTTCTAGCATTTTCCCTTATTTGACCTTCCCGTAAAATGGTCAAGGTCAACCCAAGGTTATCATTTTGAACACTCTTGATAGAACTGGAATACCCAATGCTTCATACCAAGTTTCAAGGCCATCGGTCAACTCGTTCTGGAGAAAAAGATTTTTAAAAGTTTTTACCATATATGGGCGTGGCAGCCATGTTGGTCATGTGACCTGAACCTTTTGAACAAAATTTCATTCCCTCAACCCCTGGAGGCTCTATATGAAATTTGGTTACAATTGGCCCAGTGGCTTTGGAGAAGATTGTTTGAAAATGTCAAAATATGAGAGTTCTGGGTCAAAGGTCAAAGAATGACCTTGACCTCTTATACTCATAAATCTTCATGTACTCAACTGCATTAACCAATTTTAGGCCTTACTCTTCAAAACTTTCCATGAAATCATATGTTCTAGCATTTTCCCATATTTGACCTTGCAGTAAAATGGTCAAGGTCAATCCAAGGTCATAATTTGAACAATCTTGATAGTACTTGAGTACCCAATGCTACATACCAAGTTTCAAGGCCATCGTTCAATTGGTTCTGGAGAAGAAGATTTTTAAAGGTTTTTACCATATATGGGTGTGGCGGCCATGTTGGTCATGTGACCAGGACAGTATGAATAAATTTTTGTTCCCTCAACCCCTGGAGGCTCTATATGAAATTTGGTTTCAATTGGCTCAGTTGCTGTTGAGGAGATTGTTGGAAATTGTCAAAATATGAGAGTTCTGGGTCAAAGGTCAAAGAATGACCTTGACCTCTTAAAGTCATAAATCTTCACGTACTCATTAAGATGACTGTAGATACTGGTTTTTAGCCCAAAATCTGCAACAGTTTCCAAGATATCTTATGTTCTGGCATTTTGCCATATAAAAGCACAAGGAAGCAAATTTGACCTTGCCGTAAAAAAGGTCAAGGTCAACCCAAGGTCATAATTTGAACAATCTTGGTAGTACTCGCGTACCCGATGCTACATACCAAGTTTCAAGGCCATCGGCCTATCGGTTCTGGAGAAGAAGATTTTTTTAGGTTTTTACCATATATGGGCGTGGCGGCCATGTTGGTCATGTGACCAGGACCGTTTGAACAACTTTTCGTTCCTAAGGTCCCAGGAGGCTCTATATGAAATTTGGTTACAATTGGCCCAGCGGTTTCAGAGGAGAAGTCGTTTGAAATTGTGGACGGACGGACGGACGGACGGACGACGGACGACGGACGCCGGAGCCTTACCATCCTATAAGCTCCCCCGGAGCCGCTGGCTCAGGTGAGCTAAAAATGCAGTAGAAGTGAGCTTTGGTCCCAAGCATCCGAAATATCAAACAGTCCATGTGGCAGCAAAACAGCAAAAACAGACCTGGTTAATAAAGTTCTCAGAACTGAATATGTTTAACGCTAAAGAACAACCCTTCAAGGGAGTTGTCTGAAAACTGATTGCAATCACATCTCTTTAATAATGGGATATATTGTAGTCTGATGTGTATTCAAGTAAATGATTTCACTTGCACCTCTTCAATTGTTTCTTAATACTGGACTTGTTGAAAACGTCTGATGTGATTTCTGGAAGTGATATAGTTTTATCTCTTTCATTGTTTTCTTAATACTGGACTTGTTGTACTCTTAAAATACGACATGTCTGATGTGATATCTGGTAAATTATAATTTATATCCCCGTACTGATATCCTAAATACTGGACGTGTTGTACTCTTAAAATACAACACGTCTGGTAAATGATATCACTAAAGTCCCCGTACTGGTGCCCTAAATACTGGACGTGCTGTATTCTAAAAATACAACACGTCTGATGTGATGTCTGGTAAATAAAATGATATCCTTTACATCCCATTACTGGTATCCCTTATACTGGACGTCTTATACTCTTAAAATACAACACGTCTAATGTGATGTCCGGTAAATATAGCACAAGCATCTGCGTAATTGTTTCCTCAACACTGGACCTTCTGAACTCTTAAAATGCAACACGTCAAATGTGGTGTCTGGTCAAAGATATCACTTACATCTCTGTAATGCTTTCTTTGTTACTGGACCTGTTGTACTTATAAAATGCAACACGTCTAATGTGATTGCTGATAAATGATATCGCTTACATCTCTGTAACGGGTTCTTTAATACTGGACTTGTTGTACTCTTAAGATACAACACGTCTGATGTGATATCTGGTAAATGATAGCATTTGCATCTCCGTAAATGTTTCCTTAAGACTTAACCTGTTGTACTCTTAAAATACAACATGTCTGATGTGATTTCTGGTTAATGATCCCTTGAATTGTCTCCTTAATACTGGACTTGTTGTACCCTCAAAATACAACATGTCTGTATCGCTGTATGACAATTCGTAGCACTTTCATTTCTGTAATGATTTTCTTAATACTGACCTGTTGTACTCTTAAAATACAACACGTCTAATGTGATGGCTGATTAATGATATCACTTGCATCTGTACAATGTTCTTTCTTTAATACTAGACATGTTGTACTCTTAAATACAACACGTCTGATGTGAAATCTGGTAAATAATATCACTTACATCTCCGTAATTGTTTCCTTAATACTGGACGTGTTGTACTCTTAAAATACAACACGTCTGGTGTGATATCTGTTGAATGATCTCACCTGCAGCTCCGTAATTGTTTCTCAATACTAGACCTCTTGGAATCTTAAAATACAACACGCCTGATGTGATATCTAACCAGTGATATCACTTACATCTCCGTAATTGTTTCCTTAATACTGCACCTGTTGTACTCTTAAAACACAACACGTCTGATGTGATGGCTGGTAACTGATATCACTTATATCTCTGTAATGGTTTCTTTAATACTGGACCTGCTGAACTATTAAAATACAACACGTCTGATGCGATATCTGGTAAATGATATCACTTACATCTCCGTTACTGTTTCTTTAATACTGGACCTGTTGTACTATTAAAATACAACACGTCTGATGTGGTGCCTGATCAACGATATCCTTTGCAGCTCTGTGATGGTTTCTTCAACTGGACCTGTTGTACTCTTAAAATACAACATGTCTGATGTGAAAGATGTGAAATATGTTTAAACTAAAGATGGTCAATGATATCACGTACATCCCCGAAATTGTTTCCTCAATACTGGACCTATTGTACTTTTAACAAACAACACGTCTGATGTGATATCTGGTCAATAATATCACTTACATCCCCGTAAAGGTTCCTTAATACTGGACCTGTTGTACTCTTAAAACACAACACGTCTAATCTGATGTCTAGTAAATGATATCACGTACATCTCCGTAATTGTTTCCTCAATACTTGACGTGTTGTACTCTAAAAATACAACACGTCTGATGTGATATCTGGTCAATGATATCACTCACATCTCCGTACTGATATCCTTAATACTGAACGTGTTGTACTCTTAAAATACAACATGTCTGATGTGATGTCTGGTCAATGATATCACTTACATCCCCGTACTGGTAATCTGTATTCTGTACGTGTTGCACTCTTCAAAAACAACACGTCTGATGTGATGACTGGTAAATGATATCACTTACATCCCCGTACTGGTATTCTTAATACTGGACCTGTTGTACTCTTAAAATACAACACGTCGAATGTGTTGGCTGGTAAATGATATCACGTACATCTCCGTAATTGTTTCCTTAATACTAGACATGTTGTACTCTTACAATACAACACGTCTGGTGTGAAATCTGGTAAATAATATCACTTACATCTCCGTAATTGTTTCCTTAATACTGGACGTGTTGTACTCTTAAAATACAACACGTCTGGTGTGATATCTGGTGAATGATCTCACTTACAGCTCAGTAATTGTTTCCTCAATACTAGACCTCTTGAAATCTTAAAATACAACACGTCTGATGTGATATCTAACCAGTGATATCACTTACATCTCCGTAATTGTTTCCTTAATACTGCACCTGTTGTACTCTTAAAACACAACACGTCTGATGTGATGGCTGGTAACTGATATCACTTATATCTCTGTAATGGTTTCTTTAATACTGGACCTGCTGAACTATTAAAATACAACACGTCTGATGCGATATCTGATAAATGATATCACTTACATCTCCGTAACTGTTTCTTTAATACTGGACCTGTTGTACTATTAAAATACAACACGTCTGATGTGGTGCCTGATCAATGATATCCTTTGCAGCTCTGTGATGGTTTCTTCAACTAGGACCTGTTGTACTCTTAAAATACAATATGTCTGATGTGAAAGATGGTCAATGATATCGCGTACATCCCCGAAATTGTTTCCTCAATACTGGACCTATTGTACTTTTAACAAACAACACGTCTGATGTGATATCTGGTCAATAATATCACTTACATTCTCGTAAAGGTATCCGTAATACTGGACCTGTTGTATTCTTAAAACACAACACGTCTAATGTGATGTCTAGTAATTGATATCACGTACATCTCCGTAATTGTTTCCTCAATACTTGACGTGTTGTACTCTAAACATACAACACGTCTGATGTGATATCTGGTCAATGATATCACTCACATCTCCGTACTTATATCCTTAATACTGAACGTGTTGTACTCTTAAAATACAACATGTCTGATGTGATGTCTGGTCAATGATATCACTTACATCCCCGTACTGGTAATCTGTATTCTGTACGTGTTGCACTCTTAAAATACAACACGTCTGATGTGATGACTGGTAAATGATATCACTTACATCCCCGTACTGGTATTCTTAATACTGGACCTGTTGTACTCTTAAAATACAACACTTCGAATGTGTTGGCTGGTAAATGATATCACGTACATCTCCGTAATTGTTTCCTTAATACTAGACATGTTGTACTCTTAAAATACAACACGTCTGATGTGAAATCTGGTAAATAATATCACTTACATCTCCGTAATTGTTTCCTTAATACTGGACTTGTTGTACTCTTAAAATACAACACGTCTGGTGTGATATCTGGTGAATGATCTCACTTGCAGCTCCGTAATTGTTTCCTCAGTACTAGACCTCTTGAAATCTTAAAATACAACATGTCCGATGTGATATCTAACCAGTGATATCACTTACATCTCCGTAATGGTTTCCTTAATACTGGACCTGTTGTACTTCTAAAATACATCATGTCCGATGTGATGGCTGGTAACTGATATCACTTATATCTCTGTAATGGTTTCTTTAATACTGGACCTGCTGAACTATTAAAATACAACACGTCTGATGCGATATCTGGTAAATTATATCACTTACATCTCCGTATCTGTTTCTTTAATACTGGACCTGTTGTACTATTAAAATACAACACGTCTGATGCGATATCTGGTAAATGATATCACTTACATCTCCGTTACTGTTTCTTTAATACTGGACCTGTTGTACTATTAAAATACAACACGTCTGATGTGGTGCCTGATCAACGATATCCTTTGCAGCTCTGTGATGGTTTCTTCAACTAGGACCTGTTGTACTCTTAAAATACAACATGTCTGATGTGAAAGATGGTCAATGATATCACGTACATCCCTGAAATTGTTTCATCAATACTGGACCTATTGTACTTTTAACAAACAACACGTCTGATGTGATATCTGGTCAATAATATCACTTACATCCCCGTAAAGGTGTCCTTAATACTGGACCTGTTGTATTCTTAAAACACAACACGTCTAATGTGATGTCTAGTAAATTATATCACGTACATCTCCGTAATTGTTTCCTCAATACTTGACGTGTTGTACTCTAAAAATACAACACGTCTGATGTGATATCTGGTCAATGATATCACTCACATCTCCGTACTGATATCCTTAATACTGAACGTGTTGTACTCTTAAAATACAACACGTCTGATGTGATGTCTGGTCAATGATATGACTTACATCCCCGTACTGGTAATCTAAATTCTGTACGTGTTGCACTCTTAAAATACAACACGTCTGATGTGATGACTGGTAAATGATATCACGCACATCTCCGTAATTGTATCCTTAATACTGGACGTGTTGTACACTTAAAATACAACACGTCTGATGTGATATCTGGTAAATGATATCACTTAATTGTTTCCTCAATACTAGACCTCTTGAAATATTAAAATACAATACGTCTGATGTAATATCTGGTCAATGATATCACGTACATCTCCGTACTGAGATCCTTAATACTGGACGTGTTGTGCTCTTAAAATACAATACGTCTGATGTGATGTCTGGTCAATGATATCACTTACGCCCGTACTGGTATCCTTAGTACTCTTAAAATACAGCACGTCGAATGTGTTGGCTGGTAAATGATATCACGTACATCTCCGTAATTGTTTCCTCAATACTTGATGTGTTGTACTCCTAAAATACAACACGTCTGATGTGATATCTGGTAAATGATATCACTTACATATCAGTACTGATATCCTTAATAGTGGACATGTTGTACTCTTAAAATACAACATGTCTGATGTGATGTCTGGTCAATGATATCACTTGTATTCCCGTACTGGTAATCTAAATTCTGTACGTGTTGCACTCTTAAAATACAACACGTCTGAAGCGATATCTGGTCAAAGATATCACTTACATCCCCGTACCGGTATCCTTTATACTTGATCTGTTGTACTCTGAAAATACAACACGTCGAATGTGTTGGCCGGTAAATAATATCACGTACATCTCCGTAATTGTTTTCTAAATACTGGACCTGTTGCACTCTTAAAATACAACAAGTCTGATGTGATATCTGGTCAATGATATCACTTACATCTTCGTACTGATATCCTTAATACTGGACGTGTTGTACTCTTTTAATACAATACGTCTGATGTGATATCTGGTCAATGAAATCACTTACATCTCCGTACTGATATTCTTAATACTGGACATGTTGTACTCTTAAAATACAATACGTCTGATGCGATGTCTGGTCAATGATACCACTTACATCCCCGTACTGTTATCCTTAATACTGGACGTGTTGTACTCTTAAAATATATCACGTCGAATGTGTTGGCTGGTAAATGATATCACGTACAGCTCCGTTATTGTTTACACAATACTGAACGTGTTGTACTCTTAAAATACAACGCGTCTGATGTGATATCTGGTCAGTGATATCACTTACATCTCAGTACTGATATCCTTAATACTGGACATGTTGTATTCTTAAAATACAACACGTCTGATGTGATGCCTGGTCAATGATATCACCTACATCCCCGTACTGGTATCCTTAATACTGGACGTGTTGTACTTTTAAAATACAACACGTCTGATGTGATGTCTGGTCAATGATATCACTTACATCCCCGTACTGGTATCCTAAATTCTGGACGTGTTGTACTCTTAGAATACAACACGTCTGATTAGATGACTGGTAAATGATTTTATTTACCTCCCCCCTACTGGTATCTTTAATACTGGACGTAATGTACTCTGAAAATACAACACGTCTGTTGTGAATATGATAAATGATATCGCCGTTATTGTTTCCTCAATACTGGACCTGTTGTAATCTTCAAATACAACACGTCTGATGTGATGGCTGGTAACTGATATCACTTACATCTCCGTAATTGTTTCCTCAATACTAGATCTGCTGAACTCCTAAAATACAACACATCAGATGTGATTGCTGGTAAATGATATCACTTACATCTCCGTAATGGTTTCCTTAATACTGGCCTGTTGTACTTCTAAAATACATCATGTCCGATGTGATTGCTAGTAAATGATATCACTTGCATATCTGTAATGGGTTCTTTAATACTGGACCTATTGTACTCTTGAAATACAGCAGGCCTGATGTGATATCACTCTTACCTTTGCAATGGTTTCCATATCATTGTGCCTTATTGCCAGTAATTTTATCCTAAATTTCGTCGTTTTCTATGATTTCGTATCTTACTTTGGGCACATGCTGTGACCTATATTTAATGATTCAATAGTTTGCGTTATATCTTGAGTACTTTTAATTCAATTTTTATTTAAATGGCAGATGCGAGATAGCCTTCAGCAGAATTCTTTGCCTCAGTTCTTTAGCCAACTATTTTCTCAGGCTTAAAAATGGACGAAACTTCCTCATCAGTTTTATATCACGTTTTCTATCTAACAGGCTAACATTCAGATAAACGTTTTGTTAATAGTGCTTCTCCAACAGGCACACAAGGTTGTATCAACCTTGAATCAACATTGAATCAACATCGTGGTTCATTTTTATACCCCGCCACACATTAGGCGGGGTATTATGTTTTCCTGCTGGTTGTATGTGTGTCCGTCCGACCGTCGTACGTACATCTGTCCATCCGTGAGCACTTTGATTCCGTTCAATAACTTGAGTATCTATTAACGGATTTTCTTCAAACTTGGAGTGTGCATTTGTCTTGGGAATATCTCAGGTGAGATTATTAATGAGCAAATTAAGATTTCTTCTGATGGAGTTATTGCCCTTGTCAAGGTCTTAAAAATAGTGTTTGGTTTGTAGTTCCTTTACACTTTGAAACATCTTGATGAAATTTCACAGAAATGACCAAAGCAACATAGACTTTCTGTAACAAGCGGAATTTTGTTCGCCTGGGTTTGGGCTATATACATGTATTAAATAATCAAAAAGTATAAAAACAGAGTTGAAAGGAATTTTCTAAAACTTAAACTATGTAACAAATTATCATTTTAATATATGCTTTCTATCATGACGAAAATGTTGTCCCCCAGTGTTTACCTGCCCCTGACACAAGCTATATATGCATATATGAAATCATGAAAATATTTATAAAAAACTTATGGTATATCTTTATGAAATTTCACAGACATGATTGAAATAAACTTTCTGGTACAAGCAGAATTTAGTCATAATGGGTTACCTGCCCCTGTCCCTGGGTTATATTCATGTATGAAATTATGAAAAAAATCTGTACTAAATCAAAGACGAACGGGATTTCCTGAAACTTGCGACACATTATTAAGGTAATATGAGCTTCACAATTTTGTCCGCAGAGATTATCTGCCCCTACCCAGGGGCTATATACATATATAAACTGATGATAAATATCGCGTAAAATGTATAAAAGGTAAAAGAATGGGTATTGGTTTGCAGAGGCGGGGTATTATGCGGTCGTTTACGATCCTTTATTTATATGTATTAAAGTGATGCCGGCAATTTTCTTAAAATTCGTGCGACACCTTGTTGGAAACTCAAATGTGTAAAACCGTCACAAATGTAACAACATACAAGCAAACAAAATTCCCCCCCCCCCCCCCCCCCCCCCCACACACACACACACACACACAAAAAAAGGAAAAAGAAATTGTCCATAAAAATCAGTGGCCACTCTTCAATGGAACATTCTTCAATGGAACATTCTTTCTTAGCATTTCCATAGACACACAGGTATTATAAAAACCACACCATATATAAATGTGTGTGTTTCGTAAACTCTCTAAGCAAACAGTGCAGATCCAGAGCAGACTGCTCCTCTGGAAGTTGTCTGATCAGGGTCTTCACTATTTGTCATTCCATCTTCATATGTTGGACGCATTGCTGAATTAACATAACATGCAACTCAAGCTTTGCTAAAGAGGAGCTCCAGTTGGTTTTAACTTTTCTTCAGCAAGTGGGGCCCTCTGTGTTCTGAGCATCCGCGCATTTCAAATGCTTGTAGATTTGTGAACAAACTGATTGCTTTGTATTTATACCCCCCCTCCCCCCGTAAACTGTGTTTGAGGGGAGGTATACTGTTTTCACGTTGTCCTTCCTTCCGTTCGTCTGTCCATCCGTTCGTTCGTCCGCAACACATTAAACTTGCTCCGATTTGTTTCAAATTTTGTCTTTGGATGAAGCATGTGAAAAGAGATGATACGTATTTTTCAGTTTTTCGCGGATGGGTTTTAACGCTGAGTTATTCCCCTTTATATTATTCGTAAAAAAAGTTTGTTATCGCAACCCTACTAGCCTGCTTGACCAATTTTCTTGAAATTAGGTATGTGAACACATGTTGGTATGAAGATGCGCATTAAGGCTTCCATTTTGAAATCTGACCCCTTTTTCTTGAATATGCCCCGTTTTGATATTTTTGGCCATAATGTTGTTTTTTTTTAGTCGGTCGTTTTAGCGTTGCTTTTATTCAAATTTGATTCATAGATACATCATAAGAAAATTGTTGACACGTGTTTTCCATTTTTTCCGAAGATGTTTTCCTGCTTAGTTATGACACTTTATATTTTCCGTAAAAAAGTTTGTTAGCTCAACTCCTTTTTGATATTTTTTATCCTAATTTTGGGGGTTTTAGTCGTTTTTGCTTTGATTTTATTCAGATTTGGTTCATAGATGCATCATAAGAAAAGTGTTTGCCTGCTGAGTTATTCCCCTTTGTCATTTTGTAATAAAAGTTTGTTATCGCTTCTCCTTCAAAACTGGTAGACAGATTTTCTTGAAATTAAGTATATGAACACATATTGATATGAAGATATGCATGCCGGGCTGCGTAGCGCAATCGGTAGGGCACCTGACTCATAAGTCAGAGGTCCTGTGTTCGATACCCGGTCTGGCCACATACTTTCGTTTCTCCTTCCGCTGATTCAAGAAGGGCAGTTGTCAGTTACTGACGAAAGTATGTGCACTTAGTACTGGTTAACCGCTTAGGAGGCCTAAGCCTGCCCAGGGTTAACAGACCGTCCCGACATGACCATAGCTGTTTACCGTGGACGTTAAGCAACAAATCAAACAATCAAATGAAGATATGCATTAAGGTTATAATATTAATTATCAACCCTTTTTGCCTGAGTTATGCCCCTATTGGATATTTTATGCTGTTTATACAGGATTTTTGTCTTGTTGCTTCGATTTTATTCCTATTTGGTGCATAGATACAAGAGAAGACAACAGATGACAAATATTTTTCAGCTTTTTCCAGAACAGATTCCCAGCTTTGTTATGCCTCTTTGTGGTTTTTGAAACAGTTTGTTGCTGCTTTTTCTCCTAAACTGTTTCTCAGATATTTTTTTTCAAATTAAGTGTGTGAACATATACTGGTCTATAGATGTGTATTGAGTTATGGGTTTATTACGTCAGTTTTTTTTTCTGAGTTCTGTCCTTTTTCAATAGTTGTTTTGCTCTAATTTTTTTTGTCATTCTTGCTCTGATTTCTTTCAGTTTTGGTCCAGGGACCAGGGATCCAGCGTAAGAAAAGAGTATACACGAATATGGTCATTTTTCCATGCTAGAACTTCAGGGATGAGCTGTATCTGTTTTTTTTTATGTAACTTGAATGTTGTGAATATGAAAAAGTTGGATGACAAAAGCAAACTAAGTGCTAAATGCGGAGGGTATTTAGTTAGCCATACTTACTGCCACGTCTAGTTTAGCAGATTTTCTGAGGCAGTCTGCTCAGCATGTGGAATATTTGTGTGATTTATATATGACCATGATTGTTTTGATCTCATGCTAATGGCAGTCATAGCCGGTGATAAACTTAACTTTTGCTGCTTTCTGGCACGTTTTATCCACACCCAAACACTAGTGTTTGATGGAATTGCGCGTAACAATTAAGGATAAGAAGACGCCCTGTGGGTTCAAAGCGCTGGAGTAGCCCTTGGTCGGTGTCAGCTCAACGTTTTTGTGTTGAACCAGCATTGACGTGGCGTTGTTTCAGCAGTGTGTGCATTTATAGGGAATTCCTGATTATAGATATTAATCTGCTTCTTTTGAGGTCATTTCAGGGGACGCAGCTTTACCACTTTCCTTTATAATGGGAAATGGCTCTGGAGGGGAGGAGTTTGCTCCTTAAAGTTCAAATTCCTTACGGCCAACAAGCCATTGACACTTGAATCGCCGTTACCTATCAGAGCTAGTTACATATGTCTTTACAGAACGTTGATTCAATGTTGATTCAACGTCATGACGAAAAAAAAAAAAAGAAAAAAAAAAAGAGCAACATATTGTAAACCGCTGCACTCATGCTACAACCTCTGGTAAGTGGATGCACAATCAGGGGAAACAACTCTGTCACGCCGATTTTCCTGTGTTCAAAGATTGTCACCAATTGAAGGAAAGAAATTGCTCTTTTGGAAACCATTTTTTTCTTTCAAGAGTAGACCCCGTTTAGGAAAGGCATTATCCTCTAGGGAAACAAACAGGAGGTCACATTAGTTGTTCCCGTTTGTAAAGATAGCTGGAGGTGTATCCATAAGCTAAACCTTCTCATTACTTTCAGTATAAGGTGGCGAGTTTTGGGATATGGAGACAATAGTCACAATTATACCGACCTAAATACAGATAAGTACATTGCAGATAGCACTTAAAATTTAGATGGATAGGTGACGTGATGTTACATCTTTATTAACAGCATTTCAGTCATATCAGGACAGCATTAAACAGTACGCTAAAATTAACTAGCTCCGCTTCAGCTGAGGGTGAGACGCATAGCATGGAATGGAATGGGATGAAATTGCAGTGATAATCTTTCCCACTGCATAGCAGATACACAGATCAGCTTGTATATCTAATTACAATATTTGCCTTAGTGGACGTAGAGTCCTTAGATTAGTCATGCGGACAGCCCAGACGACTCCAATCTGACTGATCGTAAGCTCAGGCTGACCAGTCTTTGCTTTGCGCATGTCATATTGTTTTACAAGTTTTGTTGCCTTGCTTCGACTACAGAGCAAACCCACAACTACTGGACTGACTCCGACAAGAAAAGAGGCTAGTCAGGTCGACACAGACAAAAAAGTACTGTAATGATGATTAATGTTGAAATCAAAATGTTGATAAATAAAGATAGGCTCACATGGCGACACATGTTCCATGATACTTATGTCATGCAACCCGTTTCGCTGTCAGTTGGTTTGTGTCTATATCGAGCCATGTTCCGGGCAGAGGGAGAAAGAAAAGTAACAGATATAGCAGATGGGACAAAACAAATCAAACGGCCCCAATCCCGCACTGCTGCAAGCACAGCGGTCCTTGCCCTGATATTACTAGTATCCAAATTAGTAGGACACCCTGGGTACTGAAAGTTCTATAAAACCATCGCCCGACTCGACCACCCCTAATGTGTCATTGTGTAAACACCCCCCAAAACATATGTTGCATGATACAAATCTGTTGCATGCAACATGTCTCATTATCTAAACAAAACCTAGTTGTGAGAAACGGTTGCATGACGCATTACATGCAGTATGTACCACGTGTAAACGCCTTGAGTTAAAATAACTTCCTTGGGATCCGGTAAATGTTAATCATGAAAACCATGTATGATCCCTATATTCAAGTTTGATAAGACCTATATTTATTAAACGTTTAGTCAATACCGTAGGTTAAGGTTTGAATCATGAACGTTCATTAGACGATTATATCTCTACGTCTACGTTTACTCAAATTTCATAATCAACACAAAATCTCTGTTTATTCAAGATTGGTACTAAACATTGGGTCAATGTAGATTCAAACTAAAATGCCCGTTGGGTATTTCGCAAAAATAAGCCGAGTTTTGGCCCTTTCTCGACTAGGGAATTTTATTAGCTTCTGCAACATTTCACATATGAAGAGACATATGATATCAGAATATTATTTGCCAGGTAAAATATTTTGTTATAGATGAGGTTATTATTCGTGATCGTGGATTACAAAGTTATTGCTCCTGTTTTTAAATATTTGTGAAGCAATGGGGCCCCGGAGCGGCGGACTTAGCACTCTGAAATTTTATTCATGAAATGAAAAATAAGCGGGCCCGTAATTTCCCACATTTGCCTTACAAGTTATGCCCCTTATAGACTTTCGCATTTTAAGGTTGTGATTTGTGGTATATACACAATTCTTAATAAAACCATAAAAAGTATCGTATCTCCCTGAAAGTTAGCACGCATTTTATTTTTTGTTGGTCTCTACAGTTTAGAATACAAAATAGAGGGGCATGCTGTTTATAAAAGTGTTTTATATGGAAAGATCAAATGCTAATTTTGCTACTGTGTATTTAAGACTATATTTTGACACAGGCCACAACTCTTTTTTTTCATCTGCGCAGCCTGATAATGTGAAAAAATGGAAAAAATAATTGCTAGGACGCTCTGCATAATGCATTAATTTATGTTCAGACCTAGTTACATTTTCAATAATCATGGTCATTTTTTAGATTTTTTGCGCACAAAATTACCCTTTGATCTTTTCTTATATAAATCCTTTTTAACATCAATAAGTCCTGCATTTTGGGATTCTGAATTGTTAGAAACAACATAAAGAAGGCAGCTGTTAAGTTTTGGGAAGATCTGTTGTATTTTCAGCATTTTATGCAGATTTTTGTCTTTGTCCCAAATCAGTGATAATCACCACCTTACCCTGCTGCGCGTCGCATTTTTGGTGAACTGCGTAAGACAGTATACGGCGTATCATGTTCCGCTTGCTAAGCTGTTGTCTTCCTTGAATAAAATTTCTTAAAACGTGTTGATGGTGTGTTTTTCTTTGATTCTTTTATTTACCCATAGACCACACAGTCTTGGTGAATTTGAAGAGTAAAATTCATGAAAAAATAGAGAGAAAACTTATCCCCAAAAAGACCACAAGTAGAAACCACAACCATCCACAATCATTCATGAAAAACACAGCTGCTGATAGCGCAATTCCATTCCCATTCGGATTAAAATATCAAGCATAGATAGATAAATAGTCCAAATATAGCTATACCATGCGAGTTAGAACATGTATAACATTTCAGTTTTGTAATCAATTAAAACAAATTAACACCTGAAAGCGGGCAAAGCGAAATAACTTCACAATTTTCATTTATTTCAATGCAGTTATAATAAGTCAAATAGCATTGTTATATTGTTAACTACTCGTTGGCGCTTGAATTTTGACTTTCTAGGTGGGACTAGAATTGTGCGTATACCTGGCATGGACAAAAGTAAATGATATAAACTAAAGTCCATCTGACAGAAACTTAATGGAACTACTTAGGGTTTCAACAATCGTTTATTACATGACAGAACAACGGGTCAGGTATTAAGGAAATTAGTTATATCAGTTATCAGACACCGTATCTGACGTATTGTATTTTAATAGCACAACAGGTCCCGAACTGAAGAAAGTATTATGGAGATGAGAGTGCTATCAATTAACAGACACCATATCTGACGTGTTGTATTTTGATACTACAACAGGTCCAAAACTGAAGGAAGCACTACAGAGACGAGAGTGCTAGCAAACATCAGGCACTACAATCGACGTGTTGTAGTTTTGATAGTACAACAGGTCCAGTTATAAGGGATCTATTACAGAGGTGAAAGAACTAGCAATTATCGGACACCTTATCTGACATGTTGTATTTTGAAAGTACAACAGGTCCAGTGATAAAGAAGCCAATACAGAGGTGAGTGAGCTAGTAATTATCAGACACCATATCTGACGTGTTTGACTTGGGTAGTTCAATATGTCCGGGCCTGAAGGAAGCATTACAGAGATGAGAGTGCTAGCAATTATCAGACATCACAATTGACGTGTTGTATTTTGATAGTACAATAGGTCTAGTATTGAAAAAATGTTTACAAGAATTCGAATCTAACATGTTGTATTTTGATAGTACAATAGGTCCAGAACTGAAGGATAACATTACAGAGATGAGAATGCTACCAATTACCAGATACCACATCTGTCATGTTGTATTTTGAAAGTAAAACAGGTCCAGAACTGAAGGATTCATTATAGAGGTGAGAGTGCTAGCAACTATCAGATACCGTATCTGCCATGTTGTATTTTGATAAAATAACAGATTCTTAACTGAAGGAATCATTACAGAGACAAAACTGCTATCAAATATCAGACTCCACATCTGGCGTGTTGTATTTTGAAAATACAACAAGTCCATAACTGAAGGAATCATTACATAAACGAGAGTGCTGCCAATTACCAGGTGCCACATCTGACGTGTTGTATTTTGAAAGTACAACAAGTCCAGAACTGAAGGAATCATTATATAGACGAGAGTGCTGCCAGTTACCAGGTACCACATCTGACGTGTTGTATTTTGATAGTACAACATGTCCTGAACTGAAGGAATCATTACATAAACGAGAGTGCTACCAATTACCAGGTGCCACATCTGACGTGTTGTATTTTGATAGTACAACAAGTCCATAACTGAAGGAATCATTACATAAACGAGAGTGCTGCCAATTACCAGGTGCCACATCTGACGTGTTGTATTTTGAAAATACAACAAGTCCATAACTGAAGGAATCATTACATAAACGAGAGTGCTGCCAATTACCAGGTGCCACATCTGACGTGTTGTATTTTGAAAGTACAACAAGTCCAGAACTGAAGGAATCATTACATAGACGAGAGTGCTGCCAGTTACCAGGTACCACATCTGACGTGTTGTATTTTGATAGTACAACATGTCCTGAACTGAAGGAATCATTACATAAACGAGAGTGCTACCAATTACCAGGTGCCACATCTGACGTGTTGTATTTGGATAATACAACAAGTGCAGAACTGAAGGAATCATTACATAGACATGAGTAGAACCAATTACCAGGTACCATATCTGACGTGTTGTATTTTGACAGTGCAACATGTCCAGAACTGAAGGAATCATTACATAGACGAGAGTGCTGCCAATTACCAGGTACCACATCTGACGTGTTGTATTTTGATAGTACAACATGTCCAGAACTGAAGGAATCATTACATAGACGAGAGTGATGCCAGTTACCAGGTACCACATCTGACGTGTTGTATTTTGATAGTACAACAAGTCAAGAACTGAAGGAATCATTACATAGACAAGAGTGCTGCCAGTTACCAGGTACCACATCTGACGTGTTGTATTTTTATAGTACAACAAGTCAAGAACTGAAGGAATCATTACATATACGAGTGCTGCCAGTTACCAGGTACCACATCTGACGTGTTGTATTTTGATAGTACAACAAGTCCAGAACTGAAGGAATCATTACATAGACGAGAGTGCTGCCAGTTACCAGGTACCACATCTGACGTGTTGTATTTTGATAGTACATCAAGTCAAGAACTGAAGGAATCATTACATAGACGAGAGTGCTGCCAGTTACCAGGTACCACACCTGACGTGTTGTATTTTGATAGTACAACATGTCCTGAACTGAAGGAATCATTACATAAACGAGAGTGCTACCAATTATCAGGTACCACATCTGACGTGTTGTATTTTGATAGTACAACAAGTCCTGAACTGAAGGAATCATTACATAGACGAGAGTGCTGCCAGTTAGCAGGTACCACATCTGACTTGTTGTATTTTGAAAGTACAACAAGTCCAGAACTGAAGGAATCATTACATAGACGAGAGTACTGCCAGTTACCAGGTACCACATCTGACGTGTTGTATTTTGATAGCACAACATGTCCAGAACTGAAGGAATCATTACAGAGACGAGAGTGCTACCAATAACCAGGTACCACATCTGACGTGTTGTATTTTGATAGTACAACAAGTCAAGAACTGAAGGAATCATTACAAATACAAGAGTGCTGCCAGTTACAAGGTACCACTTCTGACGTGTTATATTTTGATAGTACAACATGCCCCGAACAGTAGGAATCATTACAGAGACGAGAGTGCTACCAATTACCAGGTACCACATCTGACATGTTGTATTTTGATAGTACAACAAGTCAAGAACTGAAGGAATCATTTTATAAACGAGAGTGCTACCAATTACCAGGTGCCACATCTGACGTGTTGTATTTTGATAGTACAACAAGTCCAGAACTGAAGGAATCATTACATAGACATGAGTAGAACCAATTACCAGGTACCATATCTGACGTGTTGTATTTTGATAGTGCAACATGTCCAGAACTGAAGGAATCATTACATAGACGAGAGTGCTGCCAGTTACCAGGTACTACATCTGACGTGTTGTATTTTGATAGTACAACAAGTCCAGAACTGAAGGAATCATTACATAGACGAGAGTGCTACCAATTACCAGGTACCACATCTGACGTGTTGTATTTTGATAGTACAACATGTCCAGAACTGAAGGAATCATTACATAGACGAGAGTGCTGCAAGTTACCAGGTACTACATCTGACATGTTGTATTTTGAAAGTACAACAAATCCAGAACTGAAGGAATCATTACATAGACAAGAGTGCTGCCAGTTACCAGGTACCACATCTGACGTGTTGTATTGTGAAAGTACAACAAAACAAGAACTGAAGGAATAATTACATAGACGAGAGTGCTGCCATTTACCAGGTACTACATCTGACGTGTTGTATTGTGAAAGTACAACAAATCCAGAACTGAAGGAATCATTACATAGACAAGAGTGCTGCCAGTTACCAGGTACCACATCTGACGTGTTGTATTGTGATAGTACAACAAGTCAAGAACTGAAGAATCATTACATAGACGAGAGTGCTGCCAGTTACCAGGTACCACATCTGACGTGTTGTATTTTGAAAGTACAACATGTCCAGAACTGAAGGAATCATTACATAGACAAGAGTGCTGCCAGTTACCAGGTACCACATCTGATGTGTTGTATTTTGATAGTACAACAAGTCAAGAACTGAACTAATTCTTTACATAAACGAGAGTGCTACCAGTTACCACATCTGACGTGTTGTATTTTGAAAGTACAACATGTCCAGAACTGAAGGAATCATTACATAGACAAGAGTGCTGCCAGTTACCAGGTACCACATCTGACGTGTTGTATTTTGATAGTACAACAAGTCAAGAACTGAAGGAATCATTACATAGACAAGAGTGCTACCAGTTACCAGGTACCACATCTGACGTGTTGTATTTTGATAGTACAACAAGTCAAGAACTGAAGGAATCATTACATAGACGAGAGTGCTGCCAGTTACCAGGTACCACATCTGACGTGTTGTATTTTGATAGTACAACATGTCCAGAACTGAAGGAATCATTACATAAACGAGAGTGCTACCAATTACCAGGTACCACATCTGACGTGTTGTATTTTGATACTACAACAAGTCCAGAAATGAAGGAATCATTACATAGACGAGAGTGCTGCCAGTTAGCAGGTACCACATCTGACGTGTTGTATTTTGATAGTACAACATGTCCAGAACTGAAGGAATCATTACATAGACGAGAGTACTACCAATTACCAGGTTCTACATCTGACGTGTTGTATTTTGATAGTACAACAAGTCCAGCACTGAGGGAATCATTACATAGACGAGAGTGCTGCCAGTTACCAGGTACCACATCTGACATGTTGTATTTTGAAAGTACAACAAATCCAGAACTGAAGGAATCATTATATAGACAAGAGTGCTGCTAGTTACCAGGTACCACATCTGACGTGTTGTATTGTGATAGTACAACAAAACAAGAACTGAAGGAATAATTACATAGACGAGAGTGCTGCCATTTACCAGGTACTACATCTGACGTGTTGTATTTTGAAAGTACAATAAATCCAGAACTGAAGGAATCATTACATAGACAAGAGTGCTGCCAGTTACCAGGTACCACATCTGACGTGTTGTTTTGTGATAGTACAACAAGTCAAGAACTGAAGAATCATTACATAGACGAGAGTGCTGCCAGTTAGCAGGTACCACATCTGACGTGTTGTATTTTGAAAGTACAACATGTCCAGAACTGAAGGAATCATTACATAGACAAGAGTGCTGCCAGTTACCAGGTACCACATCTGACGTGTTGTATATTGATAGTACAACAAGTCAAGAACTGAAGGAATCATTACATAAACGAGAGTGCTACCAGTTACCACATCTGACGTGTTGTATTTTGAAAGTACAACATGTCCAGAACTGAAGGAATCATTACATAGACAAGAGCGCTGCCAGTTACCAGGTACCACATCTGACGTGTTGTATTTTGATAGTACAACAAGTCAAGAACTGAAGGAATCATTACATAGACAAGAGTGCTACCAGTTACCAGGTACCACATCTGACGTGTTGTATTTTGATAGTACAACAAGTCAAGAACTGAAAGAATCATTACATAGACGAGAGTGCTGCCAGTTACCAGGTACCACACCTGACGTGTTGTATTTTGATAGTACAACATGTCCAGAACTGAAGGAATCATTACATAAACGAGAGTGCTACCAATTACCAGGTACCACATCTGACGTGTTGTATTTTGATAGTACAACAAGTCCAGAACTGAAGGAATCATTACATAGACGAGAGTGCTGCCAGTTAGCAGGTACCACATCTGACGTGTTGTATTTTGATAGTACAACATGTCCAGAACTGAAGGAATCATTACAGAGACGAGAGTGCTGCCAGTTACCAGGTACTACATCTGACGTGTTGTATTTTGAAAGTACAACATGTCCAGAACTGAAGGAATCATTACATAGACGAGAGTGCTGCCAGTTACCAGGTACCATATCTGATGTGTTGTATTTTGATAGTACAACAAGTCCAGAACTGAAGGAATCATTACATAGACGAGAGTGCTGCCAGTTACCAGGTACCACATCTGGCGTGTTGTATTTGGATAGTACAACATGTCCAGAACTGAAGGAATCATTACATAGACGAGAGTACTACCAATTACCAGGTACCACATCTGACGTGTTGTATTCTGATAGTACAACAAGTCCAGAACTGAAGGAATCATTACATAGACGAGAGTGATGCCAGTTACCAGGTTCCACATCTGACGTGTTGTATTTTGATAGTACAACAAGTCCAGAACTGAAGGAATCATTACATAGATGATTGTGCTACCAATTACCAGGTACCACATCTGACGTGTTGTATTTTGAAAGTACAACAAGTCCAGTAATAAGAAAACCCAATACAGAGGTGAGAGGAAACATTACAGAGATGAGAGTGCTCTCAATCTAAATATCCCATGAGTTTCAAATACTTATGTTTAAATTCAACAAGTTATCCCAGAAAAACCAAATGTTGCGGGGTTTTTCATGTTCTTATTATATATAGTTTATAAAGTATAGAATAAATGTTTTAAGCTGTTTATTAGTTCATTAGCTGTAGATGAGTCGACTAAGACGTGCACATGTCCAGAACTGAAGGAGGCATTATAAAGATGAGAGTGCTGTCAGTTATCAGATACCATATCTTCTATAACAAATATAAAAAGGTTTGTAATTTTCTCTTACCAATTCCAGAGAATATACAACAGCCTAGACTCCCTATCTTGCTTATATTGTCACGCTCTGCCTTGCCCATTTTAATATTCAAAAAAGATAAGTCACACTAATCGGTATGACAAGACAAGCTCATAAATGATTCTTAGGATCCGATTTTTATCTTAAACATATCTATTTATCATTACTATTATTTTCAGTCACTTTTCAACAATATTTCTGCTGATTTTTATTGCGCAGCACCCGTTACTGAGAAATGTATTCGTGTCGGAATTTAGGCCATAGCCTTATGAATATTGATGAGTCGGGCTATTCTTACTGGACGTGTTATGGTTGTCCCGTTCCCTTCCCAATTATAACATACTGAAGTCCATACTTCTCAACTTTTTGTGAACTATGAAACCCATCCATGGCTTGGTTATTGCAAGCTGATTAAAGCACGGAATCCTATCAATACTACCAGAATGGTCTAACTTGTGAATTTAACAATATCATTCATATATGAAGTATCAACCATTTCGTATCCTTGACAGAGCATATGAAGTATATGTCCAGAACTGAAGGAATCATTACATAAACGAGAGTGCTACCAATTATCAGGTACCACATCTGACGTGTTGTATTTTGATAGTACAACAAGTCCTGAACTGAAGGAATCATTACATAGACGAGAGTGCTGCCAGTTAGCAGGTACCACATCTGACGTGTTGTATTTTGAAAGTACAATAAGTCCAGAACTGAAGGAATCATTACATAGACGAGAGTGCTGCCAGTTACCAGGTACCACATCTGACGTGTTGTATTTTGATAGCACAACATGTCCAGAACTGAAGGAATCATTACAGAGACGAGAGTGCTACCAATAACCAGGTACCACATCTGACGTGTTGTATTTTGATAGTACAACAAGTCAAGAACTGAAGGAATCATTACAAATACAAGAGTGCTGCCAGTTACAAGGTACCACATCTGACGTGTTATATTTTGATAGTACAACATGCCCCGAACAGTAGGAATCATTACAGAGACGAGAGTGCTACCAATTACCAGGTACCACATCTGACATGTTGTATTTTGATAGTACAACAAGTCAAGAACTGAAGGAATCATTTTATAAACGAGAGTGCTACCAATTACCAGGTGCCACATCTGACGTGTTGTATTTTGATAGTACAACAAGTCCAGAACTGAAGGAATCATTACATAAACATGAGTAGAACCAATTACCAGGTACCATATCTGACGTGTTGTATTTTGATAGTGCAACATATCCAGAACTGAAGGAATCATTACATAGACGAGAGTGCTGCCAGTTACCAGGTACTACATCTGACGTGTTGTATTTTGATAGTACAACAAGTCCAGAACTGAAGGAATCATTACATAGACGAGAGTGCTACCAATTACCAGGTACCACATCTGACGTGTTGTATTTTGATAGTACAACAAGTCAAGAACTGAAGGAATCATTACATAGACGAGAGTGCTGCAAGTTACCAGGTACTACATCTGACGTGTTGTATTTTGAAAGTACAACATGTCCAGAACTGAAGGAATCATTACATAGACGAGAGTACTACCAATTACCAGGTTCTACATCTGACGTGTTGTATTTTGATAGTACAACAAGTCCAGCACTGAGGGAATCATTACATAGACGAGAGTGCTGCCAGTTACCAGGTACCACATCTGACATGTTGTATTTTGAAAGTACAACAAATCCAGAACTGAAGGAATCATTACATAGACAAGAGTGCTGCCAGTTACCAGGCACCACATCTGACGTGTTGTATTGTGATAGTACAACAAAACAAGAACTGAAGGAATAATTACATAGACGAGAGTGCTGCCATTTACCAGGTACTACATCTGACGTGTTGTATTTTGAAAGTACAACAAATCCAGAACTGAAGGAATCATTACATAGACAAGAGTGCTGCCAGTTACCAGGTACCACATCTGACGTGTTGTATTGTGATAGTACAACAAGTCAAGAACTGAAGAATCATTACATAGACGAGAGTGCTGCCAGTTACCAGGTACCACATCTGACGTGTTGTATTTTGGAAGTACAACATGTCCAGAACTGAAGGAATCATTACATAGACAAGAGTGCTGCCAGTTACCAGGTACCACATCTGATGTGTTGTATTTTGATAGTACAACAAGTCAAGAACTGAACTAATTCTTTACATAAACGAGAGTGCTACCAGTTACCACATCTGACGTGTTGTATTTTGAAAGTACAACATGTCAAGAACTGAAGGAATCATTACATAGACAAGAGTGCTACCAATTACCAGGTACCACATCTGACGTGTTGTATTTGGATAGCACAACATGTGCAGAACTGAAGGAATCATTACAGAGACGAGAGTGCTGCCAGTTACCAGGTACCACATCTGATGTGTTGTATTTTGATAGTACAACAAGTCAAGAACTGAAGGAATCATTACATAGACAAGAGTGCTACCAGTTACCAGGTACCACATCTGACGTGTTGTATTTTGATAGTACAACAAGTCAAGAACTGAAGGAATCATTACATAGACGAGAGTGCTGCCAGTTACCAGGTACCACATCTGACGTGTTGTATTTTGATAGTACAACATGTCCAGAACTGAAGGAATCATTACATAAACGAGAGTGCTACCAATTACCAGGTACCACATCTGACGTGTTGTATTTTGATAGTACAACAAGTCCAGAAATGAAGGAATCATTACATAGACGAGAGTGCTGCCAGTTAGCAGGTACCACATCTGACGTGTTGTATTTTGATAGTACAACATGTCCAGAACTGAAGGAATCATTACATAGACGAGAGTTCTACCAATTACCAGGTTCTACATCTGACGTGTTGTATTTTGATAGTACAACAAGTCCAGCACTGAGGGAATCATTACATAGACGAGAGTGCTGCCAGTTACCAGGTACCACATCTGACATGTTGTATTTTGAAAGTACAACAAATCCAGAACTGAAGGAATCATTATATATAGACAAGAGTGCTGCCAGTTACCAGGTACCACATCTGACGTGTTGTATTGTGATAGTACAACAAAACAAGAACTGAAGGAATAATTACATAGACGAGAGTGCTGCCATTTACCAGGTACTACATCTGATGTGTTGTATTTTGAAAGTACAATAAATCCAGAACTGAAGGAATCATTACATAGACAAGAGTGCTGCCAGTTACCAGGTACCACATCTGACGTGTTGTTTTGTGATAGTACAACAAGTCAAGAACTGAAGAATCATTACATAGACAAGAGTGCTGCCAGTTACCAGGTACCACATCTGACGTGTTGTATATTGATAGTACAACAAGTCAAGAACTGAAGGAATCATTACAGAGACGAGAGTGCTACCAATAACCAGGTACCACATCTGACGTGTTGTATTTTGAAAATACAACATGTCCAGAACTGAAGGAATCATTACATAGACAAGAGTGTTGCCAGTTACCAGGTACCACATCTGACGTGTTGTATTTTGATAGTACAACAAGTCAAGAACTGAAGAAATCATTACATAGACAAGAGTGCTACCAGTTACCAGGTACCACATCTGACGTGTTGTATTTTGATAGTACAACAAGTCAAGAACTGAAGAAATCATTACATAGACAAGAGTGCTACCAGTTACCAGGTACCACATCTGACGTGTTGTATTTTGATAGTACAACAAGTCCAGAACTGAAGGAATCATTACATAGACGAGAGTGCTGCCAGTTAGCAGGTACCACATCTGACATGTTGTATTTTGATAGTACAACATGTGCAGAACTGAAGGAATCATTACAGAGACGAGAGTGCTGCCAGTTACCAGGTACTACATCTGACGTGTTGTATTTTGAAAGTACAACAAGTCCAGAACTGAAGGAATCATTACATAGACGAGAGTGCTGCCAGTTACCAGGTACCATATCTGACGTGTTGTATTTTGATAGTACAACAAGTCCAGAACTGAAGGAATCATTACATAGACGAGAGTGCTGCCAGTTACCAGGTACCACATCTGGCGTGTTGTATTTGGATAGTACAACATGTCCAGAACTGAAGGAATCATTACATAGACGAGAGTACTACCAATTACCAGGTACCACATCTGACGTGTTGTATTTTGATAGTACAACAAGTCAAGAACTGAAGGAATCATTACATAGACGAGAGTGCTGCCAGTTAGCAGGTACCACATCTGACGTGTTGTATTTTGATAGTACAACATGTCCAGAACTGAAGGAATCATTACATAGACGAGAGTGCTGCCAGTTACCAGGTACCACATCTGACGTGTTGTATTTTGATAGTACAACAAGTCCAGAACTGAAGGAATCATTACATAGATGATAGTGCTACCAATTACCAGGTACCACATCTGACGTGTTGTATTTTGAAAGTACAACAAGTCCAGTAATAAGAAAACCCAATACAGAGGTGAGAGGAAACATTACAGAGATGAGAGTGCTCTCAATCTAAATATCCCATGAGTTTCAAATACTTATGTTTAAATTCAACAAGTTATCCCAGAAAAACCAAATGTTGCGGGGTTTTTCATGTTCTTATTATATATAGTTTATAAAGTATAGAATAAATGTTTTAAGCTGTTTATTAGTTCATTAGCTGTAGATGAGTCGACTAAGACGTGCACATGTCCAGAACTGAAGGAGGCATTATAAAGATGAGAGTGCTGTCAGTTATCAGATACCATATCTTCTATAACAAATATAAAAAGGTTTGTAATTTTCTCTTACCAATTCCAGAGAATATACAACAGCCTAGACTCCCTATCTTGCTTATATTGTCACGCTCTGCCTTGCCCATTTTAATATTCAAAAAAGATAACTCACACTAATCGGTATGACAAGACAAGCTCATAAATGAATCTTAGGATCCGATTTTTATCTTAAACATATCTATTTATCATTACTATTATTTTCAGTCACTTTTCAACAATATTTCTGCTGATTTTTATTGCGCAGCACCCGTTACTGAGAAATGTATTCGTGTCGGAATTTAGGCCATAGCCTTATGAATATTGATGAGTCGGGCTATTCTTATTGGACGTGTTGTGGTTGTCCCGTTCCCTTCCCAATTATAACATACTGAAGTCCATACTTCTCAACTTTTTGTGAACTATGAAACCCATCCATGGCTTGGTTATTGCAAGCTTATTAAAGCACGGAATCCTATCAATACTACCAGAATGGTCTAACTTGTGAATTTAACAATATCATTCATATATGAAGTATCAACCATTTCGTATCCTTGACAGAGCATATGAAGGGGTAACAGGGATAATTCAGAGATATTCTGTCTTATTTCTCAAAGAAAACTTATGTTGTGACCCCTCATTAGAGCCATCTCGGCAACAGCGTTCTAATGAGGGGTCACAAAGTATGTTTTCGTTGAGAAATAAAAAAAATTTTTTGAATTATCCTCAATACTCCCTCTTATCTGGAGCTCTGCTCATGTAATCCAGAAATAACCAAGTGATGGTTGGGTTTCAAAATACGAAATGCATGTTTCAAATCCTGGTTTGAAAAGACTGGAGATTTTCTTAGTGTACAGTTTGTGTTAAAGTAAGTGCCTCTGACAAATATATTATCACATACTTACCTTTGAGATAAATGGGATATGAATTCTAGTGTAAGGTTTTATCAATTTTATTAAAACTTGGGTCCTGATATTTCTCAACAAATCTGAAAGGTAACAAAATACAAGTTTCTGAATATTTCTTTATGAATTTTACATTAAGTTCAGATGCAATATCAATTCAGAGCTCCAAAACTAACAAAATTTGATAATAATCTGAGAATGTTTGCATTCGTTTTCAAACAAAAGAAAAGTATGTTGTGGTCCCTTAATAGAAATGTCTCAGGTGCTTCTAAGAGGGGCAAAAAAATTGCTGTATAGACAGACACAGAAACATAATGTCTAAAGCAGCAATAAAACTAATTGTCACATGACATTGCTGTTATTCAGTGGATATGACCACATGTGTATTAACATTTTGGAGTGTCCATGTAACGTCATTGATAACAACCGTGTCAACCATGGGTTTTCTTTTGAAAGAATGCTCATTTTGAAGGCAATAAAGTGCCCATTCAAAAGGTCAAATGATAAACAGAATCTTATATTCATGGTCATTTCATATGAAATTTATGAAACGAGCCTTTCGCCAAGGCTCGTTTCATAAATTTCATATGAAATGACCACTCGTGTAAGATTCTCTATTTCTTCTTCCGAATGTACATAAGAGAAAGAAGACCATAAGACTGTGACAAGAATTCCCAGTGGGCACACAACACTGAAACAACATCAAATCAAGGTTCAATGAACATCATGACGTTGATTCAACATTGATTCAATGCTGTTTCATAGTTGGTGAAAATGTTGATAGCTGTCTGAACATGCAGCTAACTGGACAATTATACTGCAAAAATAATCAAGCATCCTACAGAACAGTTCATAAATTATGTCTGGAACAGGGGGCTGCACGACAGTAAAATCCAGCACAGGTCAACACTAAGTAAACAGTCCCAAATACAGGTAACTTTTTCCAATTGATCTCTTCAGACATACCTTCTATATGTTCTCTAATAAAAGGATCTTCCATTATATTTCTTCTGTTCACCTTTAATATCTTCTCAAACTCATTTATATCATTGTTCTGATAGGCACTGAAAACAGACAGAAATCAGTGACAACCAAATTTGTCAAAAAGCAGGAATTTGTGGCAACCGTCAGTAGCTTTATAAGCAGGGCTTATTAGATAAATTTACTGAATATGTTACACCTTAAAAAGTAAAGATATCATTTATTTTCTATTAATATGTACACCTTATTCTGATATATGGGTATTAACAAAGTATCTTTCCATCCAATAAAATCTTACAATAATTTCATTAAAACTGAAGACGAACAAATATTACAAATGCTGTCCATAAAAGCCTTTTAGCCTTACTTTTTAAGTTACCCAAGGGCACACACTCTGTAGCTGAATTTTCATTTAAAACAATTAGTCAAAAACTTCTGGAGAATTGAAAAACAATGCATACACTGATCAAACTGCTCTTTATGATCTTGGTCTACAGTGTTTCAAATTTTTAGAACCAGTTGTGTTGCTATAACCTAGAGCTTAAATTCCCAGGTCTTACAACCCCAGGTCTCTAGGTTATATTACTCTAATGCTAATTTCACTCATTTCCTCACTGGCCTGAAATGACTGCAATGCTGTAGAAGGGGCCATAAACCCCCAAAATCATCCATTCCAATATTTAGGCTTAGTACAGTATTTTCTAGCATCTTACCTGACAAGATTTGTCATGGCCAGTATTTCTGGATCATTTTTATATGGCTTTGTTTCTTGAGAATCAAATGGATTGATGCCGGACTTCATCAGCATGTTGGCCAGAACAAGATACTTCAAACAAGTTGTCCGTCTACAAAAGATAAACAAAAGTGCAGCTGCAAGTACTAGTATACCACAAAATTTTATACATTAACTATTTAAAATTACTACGAAAGCATAGAGATGAAAATGCCATACTTTTTCAAACAAACATCCCAAGGTCATTGCGATTCGTAATTGCTATAAATGGCATTCCTGAGCCAAAAATTTTTCACAGCAGAAGCTCCTCGCAAGTTTTTACCAAAAACTGGCAGTATTTTTGTTTACTATACATTTGAAAATACACAACTGTAGAATGTCTCATTAGCTAATGGTATTGTTTAATAGCTTTTTACAAGCAGGTCCAGATATTTTACCTTGACAGTGGCCTCCCTGATTATTTGGTGATGTGTAATAAGTGATAGTAAAATCACAATTAGTGCAGACTATGATCAGACTGCTCCTTCAAGACTGTCTGATCAGGGTCTACACTGTTAGTTCAGCCAAGGCTGCCCAACCATTTTGTATCATTATGGTAGCTGAACAAACCTTGGACTTCCTGATTCATCGTAATTCTTGAAAGCCTCAAAAAAGTCTGTGTGTGCCCGCTCATATTCACCCTCTCGCAGGTGCATTTTACCACCACATTCTGTAACACAAAGTTGCATGTAAGTGTCTTTCATCTATGTGACATGCCAACAGAAGAAAATGTTTCAAGGATTACTGTTCCTTATGATGCCAAACACTGATCTAAAGGGACTGAGTTTTCTATCCCCAAGTCATACCCATGATAGATTTTTTTGTCCTGCATACCTTTTAACTGAAAATTTTATTTCAATATAGAGCTTGCTAAAATGTGTAGTTTTAGCATTTGCGTGAGTGGTTTCATTTTAATTTTGGAAAAAGCAAACCCCATCAAGAACAGACATTTCGCAAACTGACACCAAGTGTGCTGTCTTCCTGGCATCAGCATCTGAACAAGCAAAGTCTTGATGATACATATCAGCCACGACACAACAAAACCAACAAAGTGGCATGTGCACCCAGTGAAGACTAAGATCATTGTGGGCATCCACCCAGTCTACTTAGACCCTACACTACTCTTTCAACACACAGCGAACACTCTGATCAGACTGGGTGGATACCAAGGCTGATCTGAGTCTTTGCTGGACACACATTCCATTTTTTTGGTTTTGACGTGTCCCGGCTCAAATGTGTGATCTCCTATATGACCAATGTACTGACCACACATATGTTTCTTTGTTTTTATGCTGGCAACTTCAAAGAAGTTTAGAGGGCATACTGACTTGGGCTTGACTGTTCATCCACTTGTTCATAAAATTTTAGGAATGTCCAGTTACTCAAGAAATGATGCCTGCTGGTGCCTTGTTATTAACCCTTTTGTGACTAGTGGACTTGTCCAATCCTTATTACTGGGCTAAGTCCATTTCTAGTTTTAGAAGTTTCTGCTGAATTTTTCACCTTTATGGTATTTTGCATAGAAATTCCTGTAAGCAAGCAGTGCTGACCCTGATCAGATGCTGCATTATGCAGCATCTGAACTGGGTTTGCACTGTTTGCATATGTCCCTAAAATGGGTTTTCAGATTAAACAGGGTAGACCATAAAAAGTTAGCACACCCATATTTTTTTTCTCCATTGGCCTTGTGCTTACATAGTTATGCCTTTTTTTTCAGAAACTTAGATGAGGGCAACAATTTTATTTTATGCACAGTATTGTGGAGCTATATTAATCAAAATTTCAGAGCTCCAGATAAGAAGGGATAACAGTGATAATTCAGAGATAATTTTTCTTATTCCTAAATGAAAACATATGTTGTGATCTATCATAACTCATTGACCAGTCTTGGTGAGATGGTTCTACTGAGTGGTCACAACATGGAATTATTATAGAAAAATAAGGAAAATTATCCCTTAATTATCCTTATTACCCCTTTTTATCTGGAGCACTGATCAAACACTCTTCTCACCTGGAGTTCTGGTTCATGTGTGATTCAACTTACCTCGTATGACCCCCATAATCAAAGGATGTGGAATTGCTGATTTTATGTGTAGAGACTGTTCATATAATGCCTACAACATTGAAATGAAATACATGACTTACAGTATGAGAAAATAAGTCTTTCTGCAAACAATCAACAGTCAAAAAACCATGAATTCTAAACAAATTCACATAAACACATAAACATTATGAACAAATGCTCCAACGATTTATAAAATAGTAATAGTCAAACCTGCTCATGTGGTCACCACTATTTAGGGATCTCCTGTCTTACAGTAAATAGCCACCTCTGGGTCCCTTAAACCAAATTACAGTGCAAATGAACCTGTATTAAGGTATCACCTGTCTGAAGCAGCCATTTTTTGTTCTTCCCTTAAGTGATCCCTTAAGGCAGGATTGACTATATGCAACTTAAACTTCACCTTCAAGTAATATGCAAAAATTTATATTCTGTTTTTCTTTTTTTCATTTTCACCATTTTCTTGAATCCAAATGAGAAGTGTTTTGTTTTTCTTAAGTGCTTGCATATTGAAATGAGATAAAAGTTTACGAGTACCTTTAATTTCTTATTGTTTTTCTGTGCTGTGTACATCTGTATTTCTAGGGCATATATCTCTAAGAGTTGTGTCCCTTTTTTCAGATCATCTTCTCCTTCATCAGTCTACAATAAAACAACAAAGTACCAACTTATTTTATGCACCAGATACATAAATGATATACAATAATTCCAATGTTTTTGTGCTAGTAACACAAGGAGGACTAACACAATAAGACTATCAATGGGATTGTACATAAGAAATTCTTTTCAAGGTGATTCTTTTTTATACTTCTACATTTTCCAACATTCCTCACATGCATGCAGATGCTCTCATGAGCACCTGCGATCGTGAATTTCTATTGGAAACTCAACAGATATGAACAGCAGTATGAAAAGGTACCTTAATGCATGTGCAAAAGGGAAGACTCATATCAGCCTGCACCTCTGGGGAATCTGATCCAAGTTTCTCCTGTTCTCATACACAAATAATTGATGACACCTAGAAATACCTAAAGTGATAACAGAGGTCTCTGGTTAATTTGCACAAGGTGTAAGCTGATTTGAATAGTAGTGGCTTATGGGTCCTTTTCATGCAAATACCAGTTATATGGAGCCAAACATTCCTACTGAAACAGATTTTAACAAACAAACAAACCTGACATGAGGTGTGCAGTTGTTTCAATATTCTCTGTAATTTATTGTAATCCGCTCTGTCAAAATATAACTTCCCAAGCTTTGTGTTGGTTTTGAACCATAACCTCTCATTCTTGGCTTCTTTTAAGGCGTCTAGAGTTGTCTCATAGAAATTCTGTAACAGTTCCATCTGAAATAGGTGGACATACAAGATAACTTACCGTATTAATCCTAATAAACTGCCCCTGCTCTAATAAATGCCCCCTGCCTCTTTTTCGAAAATAATGTTATATTATGCTACATGAATTCCTGATTGCTTCGCTGGATAAGCTAGCTCTTTAAAAATGGGGTCTACTTTTAAAGGATAGAATTTGCTCCTACAGGAGCAAATTCTTGGAGCAAATTCTTTCCTTTAAGAGTTGACCCCTAGGCCTACTAAAAAGGGAGGCAAAAATAGCATAATAGAATAGCTTCTTTTGAAGTGACCCATCACCTTTACATTGTTTATATTTGAGGTATTTTCACTATTTTGGCAGTGACTGATTTATTACTTTTGGCTCTAACCCCCCCTTGCCCCCACCCACCCCGCAACTTTTTTAAATTCAAAATGCAACACCCCAGGGTGTTTGGTTTAACAGGATTAATAAAGTATGCAGATCTATGCAAAGCAATATCTCAACACATCCATCTAAACTAAAATTTTACTTAAATTGGCAGTGTGTTTATAGTCACAAGTTTTATAAATTGAAATCTGTGTAAACAGTTTCACTGAGATATTTTAATGAGGGTCAAAATATACAGTCAACTCTCAATATCTCAAAGTCGAAATTCATCACAAACTACTGATATCTTATGGTAAATTTTTTGGCCACAGAAAGTTTACCTTGAGATATCAGTAGTTTGAAATATATGGAGTTGAAACGTAAAGAAAAATGAAAAAGGCGGCCCAACTACATTCTTTGATATAAGATGGTAGTTCTAGATTTTAGTGTTTGAGATAAAGAGAGTCAACTGTATATGTTTAAAAGAACGGAGAGAAACTATCTCATAATTATCATAAAATCTTGCCCTTTACAAGATCTTTGTAGCTACATACCTGTTTTGATGTTGATATGTAATCCAGTATAGAGTTGATAGACTTCTCGGAGTAATTTCTCGTCACAGCTGTTTTAATATACGTCAACAGTTGTTTGTATCTCTTCATCATCTCATCAAAATTACTCTGGAAGGTAAGCAAGCAAGAACTATTTCAAAGCCTCAGCATGTTGCAGGGGTGTTGTGTCAGAGCAACCTGGGTTTGCCAAGGCAGACAGGCTATGATTTTGTTTTTGACTATTAAAACGTTTTTCAAAGGGAGTTTATTTTACACAGATTTATCTTCCTTGGCTCAAGTGAGAATCTTAAGTACTGGACTGACTACTATAAATGGGTTACACAGGGGTATAACGTGAAATGAAATAATTTTCAGATGATAATAATATTTATCATATGACGTCACATCTGTGAATGTAATAAAGCCATGCATTATGAACAATAATCAACTAATGGATTAAACATGGAAATAATGTTGTAACGTTATGCATTGACATCCATAAAACTAATCTTTTCTAATGGCAAAATTGTGACGTTTTGGTGCAAAATTAACTAATAAAATGCGATTTTAGTGTTTTCATATGATACATAGAATCTTGCATTTGTGCTCCTGTATTACTGAGTTTATAAAACTTGTTGGGGAAAACCGGTAAGATGCTCGGAATAGCCTTGAATCTTTTCTTTTTCCCCAACTGGTTTAATAAATTCAATAACACATGAGCACTCATGTAAGATCCTACAGGAGGGTGAAACCCTTCCAAAAGGGATTGACTCTTACAGTAAAGTATTTTCTCCTAGAAGAGCATGTTCTTTTCTATAAGAGTTGACCCCAACTAAGAAAGGGGCAAACCAAACTGTTCTATTTTTAGACAATTACAGTATATTTTAGGTGTCTCAATTTGTAGAATATTTATGGCAAGTTTCGAACACTAAATCTGGCCCCGAGGTTATAAAACTTTTTTCATGCTCAACTCAGCTGAGCATGAAATTTTCTCTGCTGATAAATTGCTCAACTCAGCTGAGCATGAAATTTTCTCTGCTGATAAATAAGAAAATGCCAATTTTCATATTTATCAGCAGGGGCATTTTCATATTTATCAGCAGAGAAAATTTAATACTCAGCCAAACTGAGCAAAAAACAACAACTGTACTTATCAGTAATTGGTTATTTAATAGCAGGTAAAATTTCATGAGTTCAGCATGAAAAAAAGTTTTTATAACCATGCGGCCTGGAGGGGAATCACATGGTTTTTGTTTTGATGTGCTGTGTAGGAAAATGGCGATGCTTTGAGTGACTCTTGGTTTATGTCAGCTTATTTATTTCTCTTTCTAATACAGTGGACCCTCTTTACAACGACGGCATTTGTTACCAAAAATTTTGACGTAAAACTGAATTTGCTGTTGTAAAGAATGCATATTTAGAACAATTTAGCCATTCCGTGCAAATCAAAATGATGTTATAAAGAATTTTGCTGTTGTAATGAGTGTTGTAAAGAGGGTTTACTGTATTTTATGCTCATTAAGCTATGTACCATTTCCCAGTCAGCATCTGTCTGGTTCTTACGGCACTTTGATAGAACTACAAAGATTCGTACTTTGGGCTAGGATTCTGTCACAAAATTTCAAATGACATCCATGCAAATTATGCCGCCATTTTGGTTTCAAATTTCTTGACTGGAATTTTGTGACAGAGTCATTTTTCAAAGTGTGAATCTTCGCAGTTCCATCAAAGTCTTGTTAGATTCAAGGCAAGAAGATGTTGACTGGGAAACAATGTATAAATCCATCAGTGTACCGTAATGTGCATATATATTGGGACACCTAAAAATAATGAATTTTCCATTTGGTACAAATGGAAGATTCATTATTTTAGGTGTCCCAATACTTAAGCACATTATGGTAAATATCAAAAGAAAGATAATAATAAGCTATTTTATACCTCAATTCAATCAATTTTGTCCACACAGTGTATCTAATCAAAAGCCATGTGATTCCCCCCCCCCCCCCTGTATATGTAAACTTACCAGTTTAAAGTTAATTTTAATCATCTGTTTAAGGGCTTTAAATCCCCACTCTCCTTTATCCTTCCCCTCCAGCTCCAGCACCTGAAACAAAAGGGGCAAACACTATACCCATCAGAGTAGCATATTATATACATGTATCATAGCTTCAGGAAGGGGAGTACCTTATAATTTATTCTTGTATAAGACGGAGTTTTCCTTTCCAAACAATCCTAAAAAGACAGACTGATCTAGATTTGGCAATTGTTTTGAAACAGAAATACATGGTTAATCCATCTTGTAGCAGAATTACACAAGACCGATTTATACTTCAGAGATAACTTTCCTCATTTTTTTACTGTCATATGTCATGATCTCTCATTACAACCGTCTTGATGAGACAGTTCTAATGAGAGGTAACAACATATATGTTTGTGGAAAAATATGGAAGATTATCCCTTACTTCTCCCAGTTACCCCTTCTTATCTAGAGTACTGAACAACATACATTTTCTTGGAGACTATCATTAACCATCCCCCACCCCCATCCTCCGACCAATTCTTTGATACGGGAAGCAAATATTCCCAGTCAGACATATATCCCTGGAAGGTGTCTCCATAGACCTTCAGAGTTCTAGATAAGAAGGAGTATTTGATGATAATTAGGTTGGTTGATTTGATGCTTAACGTCCACGGTAAACAACTAAGGTCATGTCGGGACGGTCAGTTAACCTAACCACACTATTCCTGGGCAGGCTTAGACCTCCTAAGCGGTTAACCAGTACTAAGTGCACATACTTTCGCCAGTAGCTGACAACTGCCCTTCTTGAATCAGCGGAAGGAGAAACGAAAGTATGTGGCCAGACCGGGATTCGAACCCAGGACCTCTGACTTACGAGTCAGGTGCCCTACCGATTGCGCTACCCGGCCCGGCATGATAATTAGGAATAATTTTTCTTATTTCTCATTGAAACCATATGTTGTGACCCTCATCTAATCTGCCTCGTGGAGACATTCTGATGAGGGGCTACAACATATGTTTTAATGCAGAATTCACAAAAATTATCCCTAATTATAACTCAATACTCCCTCTTATCTAGAGGTCTAGACCTTAATGGTAAAAGAATGTACCTTCTGAAAGTTATCCAATGCAGCCTTTGGGTCATCATCTTTCAGTGCCTTTGAGTTGTAATACTGGTTCTCTAGGTCCACATCTGGTTCTGAGTTGCTCTCTTCTGAATATTCCTGGAAATATACCATAGAAATTCTAAAAACTGAGAAACTGAAAAGAAATACCGGTGATCACTTCCTGGAAATATACCATAGAAATTCTAAAAACTGAGAAACTGAAAAGAAATACCGGTAATTGTACTAGATACAGAACAGTTTGGTTTCCCAATGCTTCAAAAAACTAAAGTTGGAGCGGCAAACAGTCTGAGCTCTGTTTGCACTGGTTCCTCAAACCTATCTATCCCAGTACTTAAAATTTCTATGGTACCATGGTACATCAGAGCTTCAGAATAAGGGGGATTTTGAGGATAATTCAAAGATAACTTTTTTTTTATTTCTAAATGAAAACATATGTTATGACCCCTCATTATTATCGTCTTGGTGAGACAGTTCTAATAAAGGGTCACAACTTCTTTGTTTTTATGGATCAATCTCGAACAATTGTCTGTAAATTATCCCTATTACCCCTTCTTATCTGTAGCACTGCGGTACAATAGCAAATTAATCCCATTGATCTACTAGGGCTCTTCACTGCAGTCAATCAAAATGTAGGTTGTTCAAACTGAGACCAACGAAATGGTGCTACATTGTGTATATTTTGGTCAGCTTCATTACAGAAACTTGAACATTCACTTTCACAGAAGTTTTTGATAAGCGCTCGAAATCCTGGAAGATCTGCAGATTGACAGATTTCCAATGAAACCGAAAAGATGGTAAAACATGCTAAAATGTCTCTAAACCTTCACTGAATCTCATTCAAACCTGAAAGATTTATATTTTGATCACTTCCTGGAAATATACCATAGAAATTCTAAAAACTGAGAAACTGAAAAGAAATACCGGTAATTGTACTAGATACAGAACAGTTTGGTTTCCCAATGCTTCAAAAAACTAAAGTTGGAGCGGCAAACAGTCTGAGCTCTGTTTGCACTGGTTCCTCAAACCTATCTATCCCAGTACTTAAAATTTCTATGGTACCATGGTACATCAGAGCTTCAGAATAAGGGGGATTTTGAGGATAATTCAAAGATAACTTTTTTTTTATTTCTAAATGAAAACATATGTTATGACCCCTCATTATTATCGTCTTGGTGAGACAGTTCCAATAAAGGGTCACAACTTCTTTGTTTTTATGGATCAATCTCGAACAATTGTCTGTAAATTATCCCTATTACCCCTTCTTATCTGTAGCACTGCGGTACAATAGCAAATTAATCCCATTGATCTACTAGGGCTCTTCACTGCAGTCAATCAAAATGTAGGTTGTTCAAACTGAGACCAACGAAATGGTGCTACATTGTGTATATTTTGGTCAGCTTCATTACAGAAACTTGAACATTCACTTTCACATCTGTCATCAACAAAACTGGGATTTAAACTTTGACATACATCATAAAGTCTCTTTTCAAACTTTATGAGACCTTGCCAAAAAAAAATTAAAAAAAAATCAATAAAATTTTCATTCCTTACATGTGTAATGCTATGCAGATGTCCTCTGTCATGTAATTAACGGCAGGCCTGGATCCAGACCATCACATACCAGAGCTATAGATAAGAGGGAGTATTTGGTGATAATTAGGGATAATTTTTGTTAATTCTGCATAAAAACATATGTTGTGACCCCTCATCTGAACCGTCTCGATGAGACAGTTCAGATGAGGGGTCACAATATATGGTTTTGATGCCCCCAGCAGACTTAACCCATGTTGGGCAAGTGGGCAATTGCTTATTTCTAACACTGTAAGTCCAATTTTGTTTCTGTATTTGGAATCTGTGATATTCCTATCTGACAGACAATGCCGAATGCACTCCCGTTGTTGCATATCTGCACCAAGACTGAACGGGTATGAATTATTCACCAATATTGTCCAATCACAAATGACTGTATGTAACACCATGTCATGGGTAAAACTGTATTGCGACATTCCAGGCCAGTTTATGAGCAGATAAAAAGACATGTTTCAGAACATTATTTTGAGATATGAAACAAAGACCATTTCAGCGAGGCAGACTAAACTTTCAGAAGGAGCAAAGGCGCCGACTCTGGAAAAGGCACATCAAAGTTGTGAACAGTCAAACTCAGGAAAAACTCCACGAGACAGGGGAGGTTTCTTGTCACTACATTTTAAGTATGAATACCAATTAACTGACTTCAAAAAGGTGTACCCTCAAATTTTGGCTTGTATCAGCGAATGCCAGCCCCTAGGGGTGCTTGTACCCCTAACAAAATTGTGTGTGGGCATGCTGATATTAGCAAAACTGGCAATACAAAACATTAAATTACCTACAGGAGCCTCTAGTTGTTCAAATCATTGTTAGCTTAACGAAGTTGATAGTCTATGATTAGTCAAATCTTTTAGAACATGTAAAACCAAATGTGCTAAATATTGTTTGCCGAAAAAAATAATGAATGGAAATAACAATCTAAAATCAATCCACAGTACACTAACATTTGATTCTCTTTCTAGGCATTCAATTTTCTTTTTCCATTTCTGATTTTAATTGTAAATAAGAGCCTCCCAGCACAAATGTAATGGGGTCTGCAAAGTGCGAGCATGGCCAATCTTGGCCATGCACTAATTGGAAGATGTAGATAGATTGAGGGACGGATGACTTGCGATTTTAAGTCCTTTTCAATACTGTTTCAATTATATCTGGACGATGGGATGGTGATAATGAAAGGCCGTGAGCAATGGAACCTCGCTTACAGAATTAAAGAATCTTGTCCTCAAGTGTGACTTGAATCCAGTCTGCTAGGTCAGTAGGCCAGTGCTTTACCCACTGAGCTACTGGGGCTCCTGGAAGATGTACATGTAGATATGGATGTGAACCTTTAAAATGCTGTATCTTTTAAAGTTTCAGTGAAAAATCTCCATCGATATCTATCGATAATGGCTCTGCCTACTAATCAATCATTAGTTTTGATTAATCAGCACATAATTGATGCGAATTGTTTACACAGAATAGCCGGATTGTGCAGTGCCAGAAAACTGCGTTCCCCACCCACTGAAAGTGTATAGAGATGCCGGTTATAGAATAGTGAAATTCTACTTTCGCAGTATTCTACGGACATTAACAGCCTGTAAACATTAGGACTGATAGTGACTGTATAATTAAACAGGCTCATTATAATATGGCAACGCTTTCTTCCCTTACCAAATCGTATTCTTCGTCATCGTCGACCATAAACTCATCGTCCGACATTTTAGCTTTCACTGCGCATGCGCATCTAAGTCTGCGTCTAATAAACGCTTGCGTTTACAGAAGTTTTTGATAAGCGCTCGAAATCCTGGAAGATCTGCAGATTGACAGATTTCCAATGAAACCGAAAAGATGGTAAAACATGCTAAAATGTCTCTAAACCTTCATTGAATCTCATTCAAACCTGAAAGATTTATATTTTGATCACTTCTACAGTTCTAGGATGAATGATATTGGTTGAATAATTGATGCATGACAGGGAAAAAAATAAAATATTGGCAGCCATGATGCAGGCCTGAGGTCATACAGCAAAAAAAACACAAAATTTTAATGACAGTTTGAAAACAAAATTTTGCATATCTCAGCTACATCTTCCATATTGTTTCCTGACATACTTTCAGATAAATGGCTGGATTGTTATTCTATCAAAAGAGAGAATGAACATGTCATTTATACGCCCACATGGCACTCCCGCAGAAAGAGGAAAGATTAGGCAAAATAAGATTATGGTCAGTCTACAAAAGCGCAAACTTTTATGCACCAAAAATTCAGTATTCTGGTAAATTTTCTGTCCTGCCAAAAAAGGCAAAGCATGAATTTGGCATAACTTGAGAAGCGTGGTGGCTGAGAAGCGCGGTGGCTTTCTTTCCTTCTTTCTATATTTACTGCTACACCCTCTTTTCAGAGTATTATGAGCAGGTATACTTTTGTACACTCCAGTGTTGCAGGATGAAAGCCTACATATAGCCATGTAGCTATAGTAGGGATCTTTAACCTGCACAGGGATGACTCTCCCTGCACAGGGGGCCTCCAGTTAACGTCCCGATCCGAAGGACGGTACACTTGTTAGCATCAACCCTGCAAATGATGCTAGAAAAACGCATTCGGACATAGGAAGATTTCACTCTTGGTGAGGCTCGAACCCATGACCTCTGGCATCAGAGTCAAGTGCACTAACCACTGAGCCACCGCGCTTCAGTGGTTAGTGCACTTGACTCTGACGCCAGAGGTCGTGGGTTCGAGCCTCACCCAGGGTGAAATCTTCCTATGTCCAAACGGGTTTTTCTAGCATCATTTGCAGGGATGATGCTAACAGGTGTGCCATGTGCCTGACATGTCTAGTAAAAATTCTTTCGGTCTGGTAAAAATATTCAGAACTTTCAAGTACATCTTAATCATTTTACTAGATTCGGTCTGGTAAACTCTCACAGACTTTCATGAACTCTGAGTTATATGCTATCACTGTAGATTTCTAAATAATGAATTTTACCAGTCGTTGACACCAATATAAGTCTCTCTGACATCATAAGGCGCTTTTCCATATTTTCTGTCAGAAGGACCTGCTTTGAACGTGTTAAGGGAGGGTGCTTCCACTACAGCTACTGGCAAAATATTCCAAAAGTTTATTACTCTGTTAGGGAAACTATTTGCATGCTCATTAAGTCTTGATTTTTCTTTGTATAACTTGAATGAATGGCTTCTTGTTGCTGTGTACTGCACTGTTGTAAATAACTTTTCCCATGTTCTAGACTTATTCAAGCATAATGATAATATTCACTATTCAGCGAGTGTTGCGTGTTGAAATGCCTGAATTATGAAGACTAAAAAGAAATTCCCCATAATAGTGTCTGTGCAAAATGGACACACACACACAAATACACAAAAACAAAACAGAACAAAAGTACAAGATCTATGTGTAGGTTGGTTGGTTGATTTGATGCTTAACGTCCACGGTAAACAACTAAGGTCATGTCGGGACGGTCAGTTAACCTAACCACACTATTCCTGGGCAGGCTTAGACCTCCTAAGCGGTTAACCAGTACTAAGTGCACATACTTTCGCCAGTAGCTGACAACTGCCCTTCTTGAATCAGCGGAAGGAGAAACGAAAGTATGTGGCCAGGCCGGGATTCGAACCCAGGACCTCTGACTTACGAGTCAGGTGCCCTACATCTATGTGTAGGGGTGTAACGATACATCGATATATTGATGCATTGTGATAGTGTTTTCAACTATTGATAACTATCGCTGATAATACTTTCAACTATCGATAGTTTTGATAGTTTTTGTTCATGTAGATTTTCACCTTGTGGACTGGATTTTGACACTTGTCTTCCAAACAAATGTCATTTAGGAACCTGAAATCATCTGAATTCTTTAAGAAACTGCAATATTCAGAGACAGTGATAGTACCCTGATGCATGGTGATGGAATTGGGACGATAGTCAGCCATATCTAAGTGTATGGGGTATTAGAATAAGCAAGGGGACTGGGATTGGGCACTTCAAAGCCCCATTAAAAGCAGCTAATTGAAGCGTGAAGCACTTTTGAATGAGAATGGGTTCACTTTTTGGGGAAGCAACTCAACAGTTCCCTTTTTTTGCATTCTCCTTAAAGTGGGTCACTCTGAAAGGAAATAATTTGCTCCTATAGCAGCAGATTGTTCCTTTTAATGAGTAGGTCCAATTTGGAAGGGCATTTTCAGCCAGGAAAGCAGATAGGAAGGCACTAAAGTTGTTTCCCTTTCAAAACCTGACAGTGAGCCTATACACCTTAACACCCAGAAGTCCAGTTAAGTTGGGCCTTGTGGGCAATTCTGGAATGAAACATCTCATTTTTTCACCCAAAACGTATTATTCTTCATCAAGGCAGTTCTGACAGTTCTAAGAGGGGTGGGGGGTCACAAGATGTTATTATGAGGTGAGATCTGAATTAATGTAACAGTTATTATTCTCAAAACCAGCCTTTCCTCCTAATGTTACACCTCTGCTGTTTTTTATAGGCTGACTTTCTGAAGGAGCTGCCATCTTATGATGAAAATAATTTTACAAGATTCCATGCAGAATCAGGCTGTAAGACAAATGTAAGTATTTTCTGTTTTATCACTAGAGTTAAAGGTACCTTTGTTGCTTGTCCATCCTGTTCTCTACCCCTCTGGAGTATTTTGCTTTTATTTAGATAAGTTTATATATCTTATATCAGTTTACTCTTGGCGTACAGTGCAGTGCATGGCAATGCCTTATAGTAAGCTGTAAGGGACACTAACATACTGTTAATTTTAGTACTGTACATTGAAATGTGGGCAGTGAAATTCTGACTTACCTTCCATGATATTATCTCCAATTAAATTTTGTACAAAAGCGATTTGGGTCCTGTTTCAAATTGGACTCTGAACAGCTTGGAATTTGTTACAGAAATTTGAAAATAGGAAAATATGAAATGGTAAAAACCTGATGAAAAAAAAATGTTGTACAATATATTTTTCTTTTTTTTTCTAGCAGAAAGTCCCGGGTTTTCTTTCTAGCGATAGTATCAGTTTCGGTACCGTTTCTGATGAAAATACCAGATACTAATTTTCCATATGTATATGGTACTGCTATGCATTGCCTGGATTGCAATGTACAGTACTGAAAGTGTAAGTGTACCTAACAGCTTACTGTACGGCATTGCGATGCACTGCACTGTACGCCTAGAGTAGAGTAAAGAACAGGGGTTTCACTAAGATTTTTGACATCTGGCAGTCAAGGGGAAGTAGGCGGGGGATTTTCTAGGTTTTCCCTATTACCTCTATACAAATTTATCAAAAGTAGCAGGGGGAAATGTCTTATTTTGACAAAGTAGAAGGGGAAAATCTCCGCCTCCAGCCTCTTAATGAAACCCCTGAAAGGAGAGTAGAGTAGAGACTAGTAGAGAAGACAATGCAACTTCCAAAGATGGAGATTGGATACCTACACACTTCCCCTACCCTTTTCAAACTGATCTACCTAATCCTGGGTACCAGAGCACCTGCCTGCTGAGCCTCACCTCGTCCAAGAGACATACAATGACTCAAAGGGGACAAACACCAAACCAATATGACCCCTCAGTCACAACCTATCCATTTAAGCATAACTGATCCCCTAAATCACAAAATTCAACAAAATGCTCATTTTCTTGGCTAATGAATAGTTAGGGAATAGAGTTTGGTCAATAAAGAACATTAAACTTACAGCCCTTTTAAGTTATGGATATTGATGGAATAATTTACTCTTGACAACTACAGGAATGTGTATCCAATTTGTTCATATGCTGTCAGAACGGCAAAATATCGGCTACACTTGCTCCAGGACAAAACAAATTTCTGCCGTGGTTTCAGATTCAATTCACACCTATAGGAAAGTGAATATAGGGTTGCATGACATTCCCTGAAGAATAAATCCCGGTTCAACCGGTTCACTCACCCTTGTGTCATCCCAATTTCTAGTCCCCTTCACCGCAACCAGACATCCCCTCAATGTTTTTTTCTTTTCACAACACAGTGTTGTGCTTGAGAAGATAAGCAGGCGTGGTTTAATTTCTCTTCCAAAACAATCCCAAAATCTTGATGCCTGTAAGACCAACCAACATTTTTGGGATTGCACTGTAAGAGAAAAATCCATTGTATAGGAGAATTACAGAAGATTGAATTTGATATTTGGGGTCCTCCTGGTGGGAGAAACATCCAGTCTTGCAGCGGATACTGTGCTTGCTTCCAGCAAATTGAACATTAGCACTATCTGGTATGAGCATGCATAGTTAGCAAAGGCTTGAAGACAGAGCTGCAGATTAAAGGGGAGTTGGTGGTGGGGGTGTATGGAGGGGGGGGGGGAGGTATTCAGGATACTGCAAAGATAAAGATAATTTTTTTTATTTCTCAACGAAAGCATATGTTGTGACCCCACATTAGAACCGTCTCATCGAGACGGTTCTAATGTTGGGTCCCAACATATATTTAACCCTGTCATCAAGAAGCTCTAATAATGGGTCACAGCATATGTTTATATATAGAACAATTTGGAAAACTATCCCTGAATTATCCCTGTTATCCCTTCTTATTATCTGGAGCACTGTAAAATGTAGACATGTTTTATCACGAAGTTAGGTGTAAACTTTGCACTCAGTCTCATAATATGATATAAGAAAGCTTCTCTATACATTCACTGAAACCTAACCATCCATTTAAAGAACCAATCCAGGTGTCGCAAGTTCGATCCCCCGCTTCTCCGGTCTTTCGGATGAGACTTTAAACCGAGGTCCCGTCTCCATATGACCTCGTTGTTGGAGGGACGTTAAACCCGAGTTCACTCACTCACTCACTCCATTTAAAGAGTTTTCCTTCTGCTGTGATTGCAGGTAAAACGACCAGCTGTGTATATATCAACGAAAGATTATCCTTCAGAACAAGGTAGGTGCCTGAAATTTATTTAAAGTGTAATGGTCTCTCTCTTTGTAGGAAGTTTGTAATTGCAATGCAATGTTATGGCAGTTGTGAACTTTGTATGACAAATTTACTGGTATGTCACTTAGCTTTTTAGTCTCTGATTTAAAATCTTGATTGGTGCAGTAAAAAATTTTTCAAGTTCTGTTTCTTTCGTTGCCTTTGTGCAATACTGATGAAAAGGCTTGCTAAATTACTGTGTTTAGCCTGAAGTTGATAGATGGTCGGATGACTTGCGCTTTCACATCCTTATCAACAGTATTTCAGTCATGTCAGGATGAGGGGAGATAATGATTGTGAAATGAATTGCCAAGAAGGTTTGGACAGAATCTCGCCTCCAGCACTACTCAAACATGTGACCCAAAGTCAGTGCTAACCACACAACCACACAAATGCTTCAGCCTGTAGTTAATCAGCGTGATATTTTCAGGATGATAACAGATTTTAATGTGTTCCAAAAAGACTTACAGTGCTACTTTCATGGGTTCGAGGTTATAAAAGTTGAGAATAATCTTACACTCAAAATACAATGTAAAGCACACTGATTGGCTGCTTCCGAGCATGTGCTCGGAAGTGGCCAATCGGTGTGCTTTATTTTGAGTTTGAGAATATTCTCAAGTTTTATAGCCTCGGGGCCTGATTACATGTATTAATATTCTGTTTCAGTGATAACAACAGAAAAGACCAATATTTTACTACGGTATTTACACCAGCAATGGGATAAAAAGGTAAAATTATTATTGTGTTGCATTTGATTCAAAACTTAGCCTGTGCACAACTGAGACATTATAGACTTGCAGAGCTCCAGGCCCTGAGGTTATAAAACTTGAGTACATTCTCAAACTCAAAATAAAGCACACTGATTGGCTGCTAGCACATGCTCGGAAGCAGCCAATCAGTGTGCTTTATTTTGAGTTTGAGATTATTCTCAAGTTTTATAACCTCAAATCCAGATATGAAGGTGTAATAGGGATAATTCAGAGATATTTTTTATTTCTCAATGAAAACTTATGGTGTGATCCCTCATTAGAGCTATCTCAGTGAGACTGTTCTAATAAGGGGTCGAAACATAAATTCATAATGCAAAATAAAGCATCAACCATCCCTAACTTATCCCTAATACCCTTTCTTATCTGGAACACTGGACTAGCTGCTGAGTACATGCCAATTTTTTATGACCTTGACAGGGCATTCTTGTCCATAGATACATATACTGTATGTCCATCAGTACTGTTTGTTCTCTGCAGCTCTATGCAGTCTTAGAAAGTAACTACACATTGTTAAGAGAAGTGCCATGGTCAAGTGGTTAGAGGACTTAGTGATGCTCTCCCATGATGCAGAAGGTTGCGCATTTGAATTCAAGATGGACCAGCCAGTGACTGAAAAACTCTGTCAGCCCAGCAGTGAATGGATACCTTTTTCAAATCAGGGAAGGTTAAAGCAAGGGAAAGTAGAGTAATGGACTCTGACTGTTCATGCTGTTGCCCACTGTATGATGAGCCTCTAATACCCTCTGCCCTGTAGGCTACAGAGCTACAGGACTCATTTTCCCTTTTTTACACAAGGAAATTTGTTGTTGATGATATAATAATTTAAGGTGGATGGGTACTCCTGCATGCTTTCCCACCAATTTTACAAAGGGAAACAACTTTTATGACCTCCTATTTTTCCCTTCCAAAGAGGGACAGTGCTCCTGATAAGAAGGGGTAACAGGGACAATTTAGGGATAATTTTCCATCTTTCTCCATAAAAACATATGTTGTGACCCCTCATTAGAACCGTCTCACTGAGACAGTTCTAATGAGGGGTCACAACATATGTTTTCCTTGAGAAATAAGGAAAATTATCTCCGAATTATCCTCAAAAGACCTACTTTATCTGGAGCTCTGGAGGGGTCTAGTCTTGAGGAAAGAATTTGCTGATAGAGGAGTATATTCTCCCACCTTTGCATATATAAGATAGGCCCTCAGCACATATAAGAAACTTCTATCTTACATTAGCAACATCTTTCTTATATTAGCAACCAGACTTTTTCCATTTTCGACTGGTATTTTAATCTTGAATAAAATGGACACGCAAGCATCTCGGACGATGATTGACAGCAGATCATAGGTTTGTGACGTCACTCAATTTTAATGTCGTCTCTTAAATCGCTAGCAAACTTGACGCGTGTGACGTGATAGGCTAAGTTGCATTTTGTTTTCGCCCTCTGGGAGATAAAATAGTCAACATATCATGTTTTCCATCTATTTTTAAGGTGCAAACTGTGTTAACACCAATTTTAGGACCCCATAAACACACTGGGCTTCTCAAAATTTACTTCAGATCACTGGTTAAAAAGTTAAAATTTTCCTGTGTTGAAGCCTAATCGGACTTGAGGGTTAAATTCTGCTAAAAGTTGGAGGAAAATAATCCATCAAGAGCCAGTCCATGTAGGATAGGTTAATCTCATCCTTGGGGTCAGAATTTCAACCAGGGACTCGGTCCTGGTTGAAATTCCGACCCCTCGGGTGAGATTTCTCTATCCAACATGGACACTCATGATGGATTGTTATATTCTTTTCTTTAAGAGTTGACCTCCATTGAGATAGGAGGCAAAAAATGAAATTTCAGAGTTGGTTTCTCTTACAGTGTATCCATTCACCTGAAGCAAAATTACATCCGAAGTTCTATGTTAGTCTGTACTTACGTAAACTCTAATTTCCAAGTTTAGTTAGACCATTTTCCCACTCCAGTCAATTTACTGGCAAAAGTATGTGCACTTAGTACTGGTTAACGCTTAGGAGGTCTAAGCCTGCCCAGGAATAGTGTGGTTAGGTTAACTGACCATTCCCTGTTTACCGTGGACATAAAGCAATAAATCAATCAATCAATCACTCCAGTCAATAATAACATATACCAGGGCCTGACAAATCCATTGTCAGGCTGCCCGGAACAAGTTAAAATTTTTGCAGGGCAAGCAAACTATTCTCTTACTTGCCCAGAAAAATGTATAGGATATATAGGGAAAACCTAAGGATTTCAGCGTTTTGTAGCAGAATCTGTGTACCGGACAAGTTGATCAAATTTTGATTTGTCAGCCCCTGCATATACACCAATTTCCAAGTTTACTTATCCCCATTTTCCAACTCCAGTCAATAATAACATAACACACCATTTTCCAACTCCTTATACCCATGATTTTTGTTTCTTACAGACTTCCAGTAAACGTGATTCAACAAAAGCCACTCTAGAATCTTCAGAAGGAGCTACGCCAGCCAAAATGGCAAGAATGTCAGAGGCAGATGACTCTTTATAACCTCTTGGGCTTTCTTTCTTGTATTATTATGAGTGGCGGGTGAAGAAAGGGGCAGTTTGTGACCTTGAAACTGTTTCTTTAGATCATTACAGACATCACGGCTATGGTGCAGAAATATCCTAGTTTATCTGTTGGCAAGAAATTACTGGATACCTGCTTTCAAAAGACTCACTCTCCTACTAATTCAAAGGAGTTGTAAAGTAAACCAAAATACAGTGTACAAATTAACGCTGTCCCAAGCAACCAAAATGCAAAAATGTCTGCTCTTTTAGAAAAACTGAGCCAAAGTTTCCAATAATAAAACTGCTATTCTGTTGCCAACTGATGTAGGACATGTGCCATGAAGCAAAGATCGGCTTCAGCAAGTATGCTGAATGTCAAAGTTCAGTTTCAATATAAAACAGTTCCTGTCTTCATTTGCTATTCAGACATGACTTTGTGGGCCAGTAGAAATGAATGGTAACTAATCGGAGACGAAAATCCTCAAGCTTTTCCAAAGATGAAAACATCATCCCGCCCATTCTTCAGACAGCTGAGCTCTTCGAAAGTCAATCCATATGCTTATCTTGTCATTAGCTTCTCAGAGCCCTAGTTAGATCAGACCTTTACCTCTTTCGGCGCCATTGTCGCCCAGATGCGACTGATAGGCAGAACATCATTGTCTCTTTAATGCGACCGGCACAGTCCCGCTTCATAGCTTCATTTTATGACATTACAAGGGAAATAATTCAAAGTCTACGACCAGATAATCACGAAGATTTTCTTCGCGAATAAAACAAAATTTGGCTGTTTTCAGTGATTTTTTGAGACTTTCAAGGTTTTTTATTGGCCAGAAATGCCCAAACTTGTAAAATAAATTTGGCGCTGGAAAATGCATTTCTGTATAAACTTGGCGCGGAAAGAGTTAATATGAAAATATAGTCCATTTTAGCCAGTCTTTGCCAAGCAAAGGGGCACTTGTGCTATACCTTCAGCATCCTAGTTTGAGTAAAGGTTTGTGTATTAAGGGTTAAAAAATCCTGTTAGATTGATAAGGCATGCTGTGTTGTCCTCTGGCAACTCTCATTTCTTATTCTCTGAGAAGCACACGTTATGGAGTTTCAATAAAATGGCCTCATTGAGAAATGCCAACATAGTTCCATAGAAATGCAAGAAGGTAAAAGGAATTCTATGGCATTTTTTCTAAAACTTCAAACAGTAGTAGGGTTGAGTTGTTAAAAACGAATAACATTGTTAGTTAACGAAACATTACATTTCAAACATATTGTATGCAAAAAACTGCTTTTTTGCAGAAAAAAAAATATATCAGGACTTCAAAGGTTCCCAACATTTTTTTTTTCAGCAAAAAAGTATTAGCATATTTGATTATATGAATACTAGAAGACTAAGGCCGGATTTCAGGTCACATTTAGAACTCAGATTAACTATTCGGATGTCTGTTTTACTGTAAGGAGTAATGTAAAATTTAGGTGTTCAGAATGATGCTAATTGGAACTAAGTTTGATGTGAAATCGGGCCTTAATGTTAATGAACTCTTTCCATCACTAACAACATTGTAAAGCAAAAGACCCTTTAAACAACTGCAGCCAGTTTGGTAATAAAATGCCTAGGCAAACAGTATAGACCCAGATCAGACTTCTCCTGCAGTCAGACCAGGGTCAGTACCTTTTGCCATTTCACCAAGAATTTAGTGGAACAGTCACTGGGTAGAAAATTTTAGGATGTGACAGTGTTCTAGAAGGGGTACAGTGTTAGAGCTTTTAGAAAATTTATCATAGCCCAAAGATTTGGACTTACCTTATTTTATGGGGAAAATGAACTTCACTACTACCTTAAAGCATTTTACATTTTATGTGATTGACTGAATGCATAATTTCATGTTGATATTTATATTGTTTTCATAATGTCAGCAAAACAGTTTCTTTTTGGATTTTTTCAGCTGCATTCCTGTTCTCACTTTGTTCCTTTTTTCCCCAGAATATCTGATATTGTTTGATATTTGTTTTTGGGCAAATCTGTAATTTAGAGGGGTGTAACAGTAAGGCCCAAACAGTATTGCATGATACTGCAAAATGCCAGATTTATTTTGAGTATCTATTTTAATACTTTGGAGCCAAGTTTCAACCCAAGTTTATTTTCGAGCAAATAATTGCTGTTTACAAAATAATAGCCAGTTCTATACATGCACACAACATGTAGTACTTTTCACATAATATCAAAAAGATAAACTGTTCTTTAAAAGCCGGTACAGTCAAACCCATATAGCAGTGCAATATTTGGTTTGCTCATATTGCAATTTTCTGGGTTATCAATAAACTGTTTCAACTCTATGATTTAGATACCGGTATTAAAAACACAAATTATTGCAGCATTACTGAAATATCTCCCTTTGGTAATATGGGTAACAGAAATAAGTCTCTTTCAGGGGGACCTATTCCTTTGTAAACATTTCTTCTTTTGACCTTTAATGTTGGATCCATCTAGATTGACTGACATATTGTTTATTAATCCTAATAAATGCCCCTGCTCTAATAAACGCCCCCCCCCCCCCCCCCCCCCCCCCCGCCTCTTTTCCAGTAATAACATTGTGTTAACCAGGTTTAATTTCTATTTGAATCTCTGGATGAGGTAGCTCTTTGACATGGGGTCTGCTCTTTAAGAAAGAATTTGCTCCTTGGGGAGCAAATTCCTTCCTTAAAGAGTCGACCCCTTCTGAAAAGGGAGGCAAAATTGTAATGTTGCTTCCTCTGAAAGTATACCCATCAACCTTAATACGGATTATTAGAGATATTTGGCAGTGGCTGATTTACTACACTTTAGACTCCAAACAATGCCCCTTTTTTGTAACATGCAGCACCCACAGGGCTTTTGATAGGATTAATACGGTACTTATGTTTAAGATCATTTTCATTCAGATGTACGGATATACCTCCATGATTTGCACTTCATTTAATAAGGGAGACAACATCTGATTCTGTTGTAAGCAGATCCTTTTTGCAAGGGGGTTGCTCATAAGTAATTGGAACTCCTCGGCCACTTCTGTGAATCAAACCTAGGATATTTATTGTGGGACTACTCAAATTGCATAACTGTTGTTAGGAATGATGACAAACAAAGATGGCCATGACTGTTGCACCAAGTAAATAATAATGATACAAAAGAAACAAATGTATTTGAGCTGCGACGCGACAAAACCAACAATGTGGTTGTGCGCCCTGCGCAGACTCAGTTCAGCCTGGGCATCCGCCAAGTTTGACCAGACTCTTCGTTAAGTTCTCAAAGGGTAGCTAAGGGTCTAAGCTACCTCCACGCGGACAGCGAAGACTCTGGTCAGACTGGGCGGATGCCCAGTCTGATCTGAGTCTGCGCTGGGCACACAACCACATTGTTGGTTTTTTCGTGTCGCGGCTCATTTTCTGTCTCGGCATCAGTGATTGACTATTTTGTTTTGCCTACAGCAAAGCAACAAACAAATGTCCATGCAAAAGCTGAATAGATCGTAGGCTGGGAATTGATTATCGCTCATAGAAGTAGAGAGCTTTGTCTTTTTAGTATACTTGTTCAAGTGAACAAAATGTTGCATATTGAAACAAACGTCTACACATTACATAAACCCGAGGCCTGCTTCACAAATTTGGCCAAGCGGTGCTCTGATTTGCTCTTAAGAGGTATGAGTACACCTCCATGTTTTCCATGTTTTCTTTGTATTTACAAAGGGGAACAACTTTTGTGACTACCTGTTTGCTGCCTTGGAAGATGACTCCCTTCCAAAATGTGGTCTCCTTTTACAGGAAAAGAATTTGCTCTTGGCAGAGCAAATTCTTTCCTTTAAGAGTTGACCCTTATTTAGAAGGGACACTAAAATAAAAATGGCTGAGTTGCTACCTCTGAAAGTGTATCCATTTATCTTAAGAAAAGACCCTATGAGGAGAAAGGCAAATCGATTTCCCCTGGAATTGTATTTATACACTATTATTACATATTTCTATGTAAATTATATAACAATGTGAGCCGCGACACGAGCAAACCAACAATGTGGTTGTGCACCCAGGGCAGACTCAGATCAGCCTGGGCATGCACCCAGTCTGATCAGACTCGCTGTTAGGAGGTCAAAGGGTATCTAAGGGTCTGAGCTACTTCCAAGCAGACAGGGAAGACTCTGATCAGACTGTGCAGATGTCCAGGCTGATCTGAGTCTGCGCTGGGCGCACAACCACTTTGTTGGTTTTCTCGTGTCGTGGCTCATATGTTTCTTGTCTACCAACTGCTGTTCTAATCTCTGGGCATTATCCAGAACTCAAGTACAGTCAAACCTGTCTAAAAGGCTGATTGTATTAAGAAAAAAAACAGTCTAAGAAGGCCAAACTCGAGAAATCTCAAAGTAGGATTTTCAGAACAAGTTGACCTGTATTAAAACAGGTTGATTTGTACTGAAAATGCTACTTTTGGATTTTTTGAGAGTTTGGCTCTTAGAAGTTGTCTTAAGCAAGCTGTTTTCTGCCTTTCCCTTGGGTGCTTGCGTAAGGCAGGTTTGGGAGTATGGAAATATGAATGTATGCATTAGCATAGTTTTCATATCATGGTGGGATGGGGTGGGTGAGTGATGATTTCTCTGTTTTATTCTCCATAAAACATACATTGTAGCTTTCATAAGTATTGACTAGTGGAGGGGCTGCAACATATGTTCTTACAGAGAAATAAGAATTATTACAGTTGACTGTCATTATCTTTAATAACAAGGGGACAGAAAATCTATTTTGAGATATCAGTAGTTTGAGATAAGAGGGCTTGAAAGATATAGAAAAAAGAAAAAAAAATGATCAGAGTAAAGGAAAATGTGTTCAGATTTTTCATAAATTGAGCTGCGACGCAAGAAAACCAACAATGTGGTTGTGTGCCCAGCGCAGACTCAGATCAGCCTTGGCATCCGCCCAGTCTGATCAGGCTCTTTCCTAAGCGCTTAAAAGGTACCTTAGGGTCTAAGCTACCTCCATGCGGACAGCAAAGACTCTGATCAGACTGGGCGGATGCCCAGGCTGATCTGAGTCTGTGCTGGTCGCACAACCACTTTGTTGGTTTTCTCATGTCAGGGCTCAATTTACTTTGACATAAGAAGGTACTTTGAGATATCAGCATTTGAGATAATGGGAGTCAGCTTATCTTGGAAGTGTTGTCTAACTATTTGTACAAAGGTTTGAACTTGATGAAAATATGTTAATGGTTTTAAGTGTTGTAAGACTATGCTTTATTGTTAAGTTTTTGACACAAGTTATGTGCTGTGTTTGTTGGAATGTTTCTGTGAAATGTTTGGAACTTGCCTATAAATTTAAAGATGTGATAATGTCTCAGATGTTTTTGAATTTCTTGAACTTAGCTGTGAGAGGGGAAACTGTGACTTGTAACCTGCGCAAACAGGGAAGACTCTGATCAGATTGCACAACAATGCAGTCTGATGAGAGTCATTCCTGTTTGCATAAACAGTCTGTGGAACCTAAGGAATCTGTAAAGTGAGAAGCAGACATGTTACAATTTCATAGGCATTGTACACTAGACACTGCTAGATTTTGCTGAAAAAAATTTAAGGAGCTTTTGCAGTGAAGCTTCTCACATTTTTTTCTGCAAAATTTTTAGCAGACTCTTTTTTCTGTGGAGAGTAAGACTTAATGAATCCTTGACTAGCAATTCCATTTAGCTAAGGATGCTTTGAACAACAAGAGGATAATGATTGGAAGCAGAAAAAAAAATAAATTGCTCAGTTGTTCAAAACTATAATCACTGACAAACCTCAAATATTTTGCTATAATACATTGTAATGTAAGTAGTTTTATCATTTAAGGAGCTTTTGCACTGCAAAAGCTGTACTCACATTTTTTTAAACTTAAAAAAGCTGTGTATTTTTAAATATTAAATTTGCTAAACATTTAAGAAATCCATCTCTTAATGAGTCATTTATCAATTACAATCATCTTAAGCCCAGATTGTTTACAGTTTCAGGTCAGTTGGTTGGTTGTTTTTGGGTTTAACAGCTCTTTGAGACAGTATTTCAGTCTATATCAAGCTGTTTCCCAAAGAGAGGGAAAGAGACATGATAGGGGAGAGAAAAAAGTCCAAACACCCCCACCAGCACCTACTGCAAGCACAGTAAGCCCTTGGCATACTATACTGAAAGGATTTAAAAACTTCCACTTTTTGTAGCTGGCTGCTGATTCGTTCACTCATGACAGTGTTTAATTTTTAATGACAGAATGCTTGAAACTTATCAAATTTAAATATTTCGCAGTTTATTCGTATCATTTACTTAAATGACGTCAGTAAAAGAGCGTAACGTCTCTGAAATGATAAGACAATGACGGCGTTATCTTATGCAACACCCTTTTAAACCATTTCTTACTGTCTTAATATTGTTACGTCATCCACGTTGATTTGCATTTATCATTGCGCCTGCTGTTGTCACGCAAAACCTATTACGGAGACCGCGTCGACGTAAGTAAACGTCATGAACTCTAGTTTATAATATCGGTTAGGTGCTTTTCGGACGGTCTTTTGAGCTTCCTGTAAACCGTGCACGTGGTTTGAGATTTTAAATTGCTGTAATTAACACATAAAATTGTCTCGCAACGTCACATTTTGAAATTTCAGTATTTAACTGGCCCAAAACTCTGCATCTGTTTACGATATTCAGGCGCGGTAGGCCGAATAAAGCCACAGACCGAGTTCAAACTTTTAAAATCCAATTTGATAATTGTAAGAGAAATGTTTCATCAGAAAACTGTATACATGAAGCGATTCATCCGTAATAAACGGTACTAAGAACACGATGAGCATGTGCTTATTCCTGGCCAATTCGGTTAAACGATTTCAAAGTGGGGATATTGATATCATCAGGCATAAGCGAATACATATGTTGCAAAATTTCGCTGGGCGTAGCTGCATTCATTTTTGAGATATTCAAAATTAATGGGTGGAAGTTTTTAAATCCCTTCAGTATATTATTCAAATTAGTAGGGCGCCTTGGCACTGAAAGTTACCCAACACCAAGTCAACAAAAGTCTGTTGATGTTTTTGGAGGTTTGTCATTGGATGCTTATAAAATAATGATCTGTCTGAGGCAGTGAAAATAACATAAACTTGAAGCTGTGCTGCAGAGGAGAGTCCGTTTTGTCCTTGAGACTAGAGGATTTCAGTATTGTCATTCAGAAGGGGCTTAATCAGAAATCTTATAGTTTGGAAGATATCTTCTTTCTTTCACTTCCATTCAGCTGAGTTTTATGGTTGCTTTAATAAAATATTGCAATACTCAACCCTTAAGGTGCCAAAAGTGAAAATAGTTAAATTTTCAAACAGCATAGATCCAGACGAGACAGTACATAATGTCTCCCTCATCTGGATCTAAACTATTTGCCATAAAATGTCACTCAAAAGTCATCTGACAGCGTATACCAGACCAATGCAAGGACAACCTAGCAAGTGACCTAGTCTCACAAACAAATTGGCACATGTTCAATGTCCCTCATAAGTCAGTGATTTTACTTTACAGTTAATGGAGGGATGCATACCTGTTTACAGTAGGAGTGGTTTTCGGAACTATGAATTCTTGGAACTCTTATTATGATATCTTGGTGAAAATATTTTTTTGAAATTTTGCAGGCTTGAATTTTTGTCTGCTTTTTGGTGCTGTAAGGGTTAAGTGTACCTGCGTCTTCAGTTTGGAATTATTCTGAGTTATGCTTGTGTCTATATGTGCTTTGTTACATGTGTATGATATAATTTTTTGTTAGTTGATATCTAATCCTTATGTACATACTGTAAGTTTGTTAATTATATTATTGACTGTTTTGTGTAAGAGGTAATGAAACTTATACCACCCATGATACCAGAAAATGCCAACTTGAGCTCAAAATATCTTGCAATGAGCAAGGTCTACACTGGTAAGTGTGGTATAAAAAAATTATACCATGGTTTGTCTACTTGTACAGGAGATAATCCACTCACTAAAGCTCATGGATTATCTCCTCGTACAGGCGGACAAACCATGGTATAACTATTACTGAAATAACAGCTGAAGATAAGGGAATTACAGTGTATGGGTACAGCTTCGTGTTTTCCGCTATTTTAATAGGGGAAACAACTTTTGTGACTTCCTGTTTCCTTCCATGGGAAACCAACTTCCAAAATGAGGTCTACTCCTAAAGGAATGAATTCACTCCTATAGGGGCAAGTTCTATCCTTTTAGAGTAAAAAATGAGGTCTACTCTTAAAGGAATGAATTTGCTCCTGTAGGAGCAAATTCTGTCCCTTTAGAGTTGACCCCCTTTGAGAAGGGATGCAAAAGTAAAAATGGCAGAATTGCTTCCCCTGGAAGTGTATCCATTTACCTTAATTGATTGGTGATAATTCTGGGATAATTTTTATCATTTTTTCATGCTGAGTTGACTTTAATGAGGGGTCACAACATATGTTTTTAAGAAATAAGAAAATTAGTTTAGGAGCTGTCAGCAGATAATCCTCCCTATCTTCAGAACTGATACATGAGAGAATGATAGCTATAAGTCGCTTGTCTTGTCTCGGTTAGAGAGTGGTATGACATCAAAACCAAAATGCTATGAAAATGTTGGAAAATGACCACCTTTGTTATCCATGAAAAGTCTTTCTTTTATTATATGAATACAGAGTAACAGATTTTCATTGAATACAGAGTAACAGATTTTCATTGGATAATTCAACATGATGTGCCAGTCAATATTTTGTAGTATTAACCATTTAGTTAATACATGTATTCCATTTTATCTTGAAGTTATTTGGTGATGTAACATTGGATTTTATTGACATAAAATTGCATTATCTTGCAAATAAATGCCATGGCATACTGTGATGTCTTCACTGAGACTGCATTTTAGTCTGCACTGGATGTTTTGGTTTAAAGTTTATGAGTGATTGGCTAGGTGTTGTCAGGCAAGCTATCCTGTACACTGACAGGTCTTATTGACTGAAAACTTTATACATCTGATGCTCTGAAATTCATGAAAGGTTGTGACTCGGTAGGGCTGCAGGTAAGGTTTTTATGGTAACTCCGGGATAATTAAGTTCCTTCACTATGAAGTCCTCAATGGGGCAGATCTGATGAGGGGGTCCAGTATAGGTAGCTCAGGGGGTCAAGTGCAGGCCTGCTAAGCTAGCAGTATAGTTTGAATCCCACTAGAGGTGGAATTCTTTTCAGCTATGAAATAAGGTTGCATTGTACAGACTTCATACATGTTTTGTTTTGCAAAAAGACTGTTTTCATCATCAAAACTTGGTTCTCTGAAGCACTAGCATAATGATTTGGTGAATTTCTGTCCTTTTAAAAAGTATTGCAGTCATTACAGGATTATGGAACAGTTTGGTTTAAGACAGATACTCACCTCATTGGGACTCAAACCTACAACTGCCTGATGAGGGGCCACAACATTTTATGCAGATATAAGAAACAACTAAACACTTATTTATCTTTGTGGCTATTAATTTTTTTCTGTTTTGCTGATGGCACTCAATTTCACAGTGATATTTTTTTACAAAAGTCTTTCTCAACTCATTTGTCAACCCATTCCATTCAGAATACCCTTTAGGGGATCTGGGCAAACTGTTTGGATCCAGAGCAGGCCCCACAAATGTGGGGCCTGATCTGAGTTCCAAACTGTTTGCTGCCTAGACATCATTTCTACAAGAGTTAGACAAATATTGTCAAAATATTCTTGATTTTTGATGCAGACGACAATTTCAGCAGTTACAAAAGATACCCAGAATGCAATGGATTAACAGTGCAGAATCAAAATTTAATGGCATTTTATTTTTGTGAAATTGTCTTCCTATGAAATGTTGGGAAAATAAATAGCTAGAGGATTTTAATAGGTTTTGAGTATCTTGAATTTTAACAGTATGATAGAGTTATCATTAAAACCTACCCTTTATCTTGAGCTCTGAATTAATTGAGCCATGACACATGAAAACCAACAAAGTGACGTGCGCCCATCGAAAACTGGTCAGACTGAGCGGATGCCTAGTCTAATCTGAGTCTTCACTGGGCATACATGCCACTTTGTTGGTTTGTCATGTCAAGGCTCATATCAGTGCTCCAGATAAGAAGGGGTAACAAGGACAATAAAGGGATAATTTTCCTTATTTTTATACAAAAACACATGTTGTGACCCCTTATTAGAACCGTCCCACCAAGACAGTTCTAATGAGGGGTCACAACATATATTTTCGTTTGGAAATAAGAAAAATTATCTCTAAATTATCCCTGTTACCCCTTCTTATCTGGAGTACTGTCATATGTGTGTGAAAAGTGACAAATGGAGAATGAAAGAAACAGGAAGTGCTAAATACTTTTCTGTCATTTATTTAATGTATTTTAGAATTTCAATAATAGTAAAATTGTCAATAAAATCATTTTACATGTATTATCGCTGTGTTCTGTTTCATTTATTTTGAACTTCCCTTGAGAAATTTGCTAGTGTCACATCAAAGCTGCTTATCTTCACAATCACCACATTTAACCCTTGAAGTGCCAAAAATTAAAATTGTTAAATTGGCAAGCAATGTAGATCCAGATGAGGTGGCTCATAATGAACCACCTCATCTGAATCTACACTGTTTGCCCTCTAGTGTCCGAATTCTCAATATGATATCGCTTGGACGAGACATTTTTTGAAATTCTGCCAACGTAAATTTTGTCGTCTGCTTTTTGGCACATTAAGGGTTAACAAACAATGACTAAATCAGGCAACTTACATTTGTGTACCAAATGGCAAAGTAATTCAACCCCTTCTATAATACAAATAATTTGTTAAAGTCCCAACCTCATAAGAACATGAATAGACACTTTATCAGACTCCGCTTGGATAATTTGGGCAGTGTCCAAATTCATTGTAAATGTGGTGAGTGAATGAACTCGGGTTTAACGTCCCACCAACAACGAGGTCATATGGAGACGGGACCTCGGTTTAAAGTCTCTTCCGAAAGACCAGAGAAGCGGGGATCGATCTTGGGTTGTAAATGTGGTGATTGTGGAGATCGGCTTACATAAAATTAATTTCTCGAAATTATGAATGATTTTATCACACTCTGCACTAAAAGTAAATGTTATCCCTTGGGTTGTGTTACAGTCTGATTTGGAAAATAAAAGCAAAATCATGAATTTTCGCATTTTAATGGTGTGGTGAGGATAGTGATAGGGATTCAGAAAATGTCAGTTTAATATGGCTCTCTGTATCAGATGGCCAGAAAACAGACAGTTCAAAGGGTGTATCATTGAAAGGTATATGATAAATTGCCATATTTCTCACTGTGGCCACATTTCTTTTCAAAGGGAAACAACTTTTGTGACTTCCAGTTAGCTTTTCTGGATAGAGAAGCCCTTCCTAAATGGGTCTACTTTTAAAGGAAAGAATTTGCTCCAGAAGGAGCATATTCTTTCTTTTAAGAGTTGACCCCACCAAGAAGGGTGGCAAAGAATTGTCAGGGAATTCTGAAATTTGATGACTGTAGGAATCCTGTCTGCAAATGGATAGCCAGGGGATTTTCTATGTGTTCATAGGGGCTGAAATGGGCCCCATTCCCAAACAGAATTTCTTTAAAATCATAAATGTGCAACTTATACCTGGAATTTGCATTCCCAAATGGCCATTTTTTTTCCCAATTTTAGGAAAAAGGCCCCATTCCCAAAATACCTGGATAAAGCCCTGATAGCCTAATCTGAGTCTTCTGTGTCCATTCTACATGATGCCACTCATATATAGTTGGCAAATGAATTTGCTAAACTTGCCGAGGCAGCTCGACATTCCCCAGAATAAGCGTATTCCAGCTTACGAGGTAAGGATTTCTGCTGTTTTATATGGTGCTGAAAAATCTTATACCCCTTTTCCAGCCCTAGAGCTAGATAAAAGTCAATGTATTGGTCATAATCTGTGTCATCAAGTAGCATTGGTTGCATCGATGGTGAGCCGGGCCGCGTAGCACAATCGGTAGGGCACCTGACTCATAAGTCAGGGGTCCTGGGTTCGAAACCCGGTCTGGCCACATACTTTCGTTTCTCCTTCCGCTGATTCAAGAAGGACAGTTGCCAGTTACTGGCGAAAGTATGTGCACTTCGTACTGGTTAACCGCTTAGGAGGTCTAAGCCTGCCAAAGGAATAGTGTGGTTAGGTAAATTGATCGTCCCGACATGACCATAGCTGTTTACCGTGGACTTTAGGAATCAAATCAATCAATCAATGCACGGATGGTGACTCAAGAAAACAGCTAAATGAACATCTGTCTTTGATAGTGCTGATTTCTTTCAAAGTAAAATAGAAAACTCTCAAATACTAAAATTATGCATTTCAACAAGATCTACTTTTAAAATCTGACGTAAATAAAAAAGCATGCTAGAAAAAAATATCTTGGTGTGAGGTGCAGATATAAAATCCGTTCCTCAAGATCACTGTCAGCCTCATTAGTTAAGCCTCTTGGCAAATTTTCTATCAGTATCTCACACCACTGAATTATACTTATATTCCTAGGTATCTAAACACATTTCTGGAGCATTCCTGCACTATAAAAACCTGTTCAACAACTAACTTGCATAGTAAAAAAATCACAGTAATACTGATTCATACATCTTGTCTCCCCTTTAGAAATTAACATACCTTCTCTAGGTATTGGGACATTTATCTACCCTATAAAGAAATACAAAAACTTCTGTAAATATTATAAAATTTAAGGTGAATGGGTGCACATTCAGGGAGAACAACTCTGCCATTTTCATTTTTGCTGATTTCCCGCTGGGGGTCAACTCTTAAAGAATTGAGCCATGCAGTGTAATATCGGCATTGAGAAACACAGACAGACAGACAGACATGCACACTAGCTCCTCAAGGAGCAAATTCTTTTCTTAAAATGTAGACCCTTTCTGAATGGGTTTTTATGAATTCTCAATATGATATCGCTTGGACAAAACATTTTTTGAAATTCTGCAGATGTAAAATTTTGTCCTCCTCTTTTTGGTGCATTAAGGGTTGAAATATCAACAAGTAAATTTTTCAACTCCAATACTCTTTCCTGATAAAAGTTTACATTGGAATCCTCAACAGTCATACATTTCACACTAGTCTGATACATGAACAATTATATACACCATGTCAGTCTGCTGTTTGGACTGGCACAGAGTGTATAAAAGACTGTTTTGAAAATGTAATTGCATGGCTCATAATCAAGAGTGGTATTTATCAGGACCCCGTTGGTCAAAACTAACGATGTCGTTAGTTAACCAGACATTAAAATTTCCAATGTTAATGTCTCAAATATGCCAATAAATGTGAGAAGCTTTTGCATTGCAAAAGCCTCTCACATATTTTCAACAAAAAATATCAGTGTATTTGGCTATAAAGTTGCAAAACACTTAACGAGTTGACTCCTTAATGAGCTTGTTAGGCTAACGATGCTTTGAACAACTGGGCCCAGATCTGCTTATATATGAATGTAGTAGGTGTGTATCAAAAACTGCAAATACAAGCCCAATACAATCATAACTTAGTCCAGAAGCTATCCATGATCTGCCTGCATTATTGCTGCACTTTTTAGTTTGCAGACTTGGTCAAATGATGCAACTCATGTAGACTGGAATCAGTCCAAAATATGATAACTAATTCACTTATAAATTTCAGCCCTCTCAGATACTGGTTGTCCAGATAAAATCTTTTCATGTTTAGCTATCAGAAGAAAATTCTTTTTATATTGAGAAAGAAAAATAGGTATGGTGTATGTTATGAATAAACAAGAAAAAATTAAAGGGCTATTTCTAGAATACGAATGATGGCATATTGTATCGAAACTGTAAGCAACTATTTATTTACCCTGTTTCTTAAAGCTGACATAATTAATTGAGCAAAAAATATATATAGTGTATTCCCTAATACGGCCAACTACCTAAAGACAAATGGGTATACCCCACATTTTTCTGCCATTTTTACGAACGGAGCCACCTTTGTGACTTCTTACCGTATAAATCCTTATAAATGCCCCTGCTCTAATAAATGCACCCTGCCTCTTTTTCGAAAAACAATGTTATATTATCTTGCATGAATTCCTGTTTGCTTATCTGGATAAGGTAGCTCTTCAAATGGGGTCTACTCTTAAAGGATAGAATTTTCTCCTTTCCTTTAAGAGTTGATCTCTACTGAAAAGGATGGCAAAATAGTAGAATCGCTCCCTTTGAACTGACCCATCACCTTTACACTGCCTATTAGAGATATTTTGGCAGTGGCTGATTCACTACACTTTGGGCTCTGATTAACACCCCCCACCCCCTTTTGCAAAATGCAATGCCCCCAGGGCATTTAATAGGATTAATATGTTATTTGCTTCCCTGAATGACCAGCTCTTCCAAAATGGGGTCTACTCTTAAGGAAAGAATATGCTCCCAGTAGGGCAAATTATTTACTTTAAGAGTTGACCCATACTGAGAAGGGAGGCAAAAGGAAATAGTTTTGTTATTTTCACTGAAAGTATACCCATTAGTCTTGTGTAACAGACTTTTGAAAAGATATTTACGTTGAAAACATATAAACAATGAAGATCTCTATCTATAAAGAATACAAGTTATCATTTCTGAGAACCAGTTTACATTTACCAATTATCTTTTAATCATATTACTAACAGTTAATAAACCTTTTTATCACATGACCTTGTTGTTATTCAGTTGATAACGTTGTGTCATAAAAATCATATGCCCACACGTATAATAACACTTTGGCACATACAATTAACATCATTGACAAAGTCCATGTCAACAATACGTTTTCTTATTGAAATACTGTTCATTTTTATGGTGATAAAATCCCATTTTAAAGGGTCATATGATAAAAAGAATCTTATTTTGGTCATTTCATATGAAATTTATGAAACTCGCCAAAGACTTGTTTCATAAATTTCATATGAAATAACCACTTGTGTAAGATTCTCTGTATCTGAACTGAAATTAAGTCTTTACAAAACCATAGACAACAAAACTGAAACTGTCATTAATAAAGGTGCACCTATGATCTAAGTAGCCATTTGGGAATTACTGTTCCCAAGCAGTGAGTATTGCAATACAGAGACGCAACTGAAAATATCATGATCTATCAACACATTGACGATAATGCCTCAACTCTAGCAGGTCCATACAAAACTGCTTATTAATATAAGCATCTCATCAGGGTCTACATTGCCTTTCAATATTTTTATACGACATGATCTGACAAGACCATGGACCATTCCAAATAAAAATGGCTGACATTTCTAAATATTTGCAGTAAATACATACATGTATGGTAAAATTTTCTTGTAATGAAAATCTGATTCATCTAAACTGAAAAAAATCTTAAAATTGTGACCTCCATAATTCTAAGAAAATTAAAACATATGAGCATTTTATTTACAATAATAATAATAATAATAATAATGTTTAAAAAAAAACAGCATATCACAGCCACATATATTTATGGTAGAGTCAACTCTCGATATCTCAAAGTTGAAGTTCATCTCAAAGTACTGATAACTCTAGAAGTAATTTTCTGATCCATGAAAATTTACTTTGAGATATCAGTAGACTGTATATGGCTACACCTCAGTGGATTGTTGCCATTTTTCCAAGGGCAACCACTTAAGCAGAAGTAGGTGAATCCTTTCTCTGAGTGGAGCTACTCTTTAACCCTTTTTTGACTAGTGGACTTGTCCATCCTTATCATTTGGATGAGTCCATTTCAAGTTTTAGGGTGTTTCTTGTGAAAGTTTTCACTTTTATTGTATTTTGCATAGAAATTCGTGTAAGCAAACGATGTTCAGTGTTGACCCTGATCAGATGCTGCATTTTGCGGCGTCTGATCAGGATTGATTGGTTGATTTGATGCTTAACGTCCACGGTAAACAACTAAGGTCATGTCGGGACATGTCATGTCAGTTAACCTAACCACACTATTCCTAGGCAGGCTTAGACCTCCTAAGCGGTTAACCAGTACTAAGTGCACATACTTTCGCCAGTAACTGACAACTGCCCTTCTTGAATCAGTGGAAGGAGAAACGAAAGTATGTGGCCAGACTGGGATTCCAACCCAGGACCTCTGACTTACGAGTCAGGTGCCCTACCGACTGCGCTACCCGGCCCGGCGTCTGATCAGGGTCAACACTGTTATCATATATCCCTGCAAACGGGTTTTCAATCTAAAATGGGTTAAAAGAAAGAAGCCACTTTTTCTACAGTGCATGTTCTTTCCTTCTAGAATAGCCTCATGGCAAAGGGAGGTATAAATATGTTTGTCAGTGATCTCCCCCGAGCTTAAGCTATACACCTTGGTACACCATACAAGAATGTAATTCTGCCTTTTTCAATTCTGCCTCCATTCTCAATGGGGGTAAACTCTAAAAGGACAAAATTTGCTCCCCTAGGAAGAAATTCTTACTTCTAAAGGAAAACATCTGCTCCCAAAGAGCAAACTCTTTCCTTTAGAACTATTGCACTCAGAACGGCCAAAACTCTATAAGAAATTGTGCCCATACACCTTGGAATTAAATGCAAGAACACTGCATAAGATTTCGGCCTGGACGGCCGACAGTGTCATACGAATCCAAAATAGACATGAAAACTAATGACTACACTAAGTATGCCACAAACCAATAAGTCATGAAAACTAATGACTACCCTGGAGCGCCGTTATAACGCGAAGACATAAAATCGAACTGCGTTATAAGCCATTTAGTCCACATGTTCTTACTTATCCTGAAAAATGGGCTTGAAAGCGCAGAGACAGTCAGACCGAAAGTGAAAGTACCAATCGGACATCCTCGCCAATCTTCATTTACGGAATTGGCCGAAGTATTACGATTGACGTACTTTACTGTATTCGAGTTAATTCCCTTGAAATTTGAATATGGTACCTTCGGAAGAAATACAAAAAAATATTTTTCTGCGCGAGAAATGACGTGGGCTGAAGAAAAAAAAACCTGACCAGCCTGCGCATAATCAAGTCCGGTTTAAATTTTCTTTTTGCTAGTCAAATTCTTTCCTTATGCTATCTTTGAAAGTATACAGTAACCTTACGTTGCACAGCGTTTTTCCGTGCGTTGGCATGAGTATGTGTGTATTACGAGTTGTGTAAAACCTTCGCCGCTGGCCAAAATTGTGACACATGCTAATTATCGAAGATTTCTAAAAACATAATCAGTGTTCACACTTTGGCAAGACAATCGACACTTTTTTTATCTGTGATAACTTTTGACAGCAGTGCGTGATTATTGGATTAATAATATGACACATGGCTAAAATCCAGGTAATTATGTCATCATACATCCGCAAATTGCGTTTTATTCGGACCGAAAAAAACGTGCCTTATGACATCTGAATCGGTTTTTCGAATTCAAAATCGGTCAGAACCGACAAAAATTCGGATTTCTGTAGCCCTGACTTCATAGTCCCACATAAGACTATCCTTTATTAGAATTTTGTGATGTGGAGCTGTAACATGTTTTCATGGAGAAATAAGAAATTGTCAGTTTTTATGCCTCCACCATTTAAAATGGGGGGTCATATAGTATCACCGCTGTCCGTATGTATGTACGTACTAAATGGTTTCCGTTCAATATCTTTTGAAAGCATTGGTGTATTGAATTCATATTTTATACGCAGGTATATAATCATAAAATACAGGTCAAGTTCGATGTTGGGTAAAATCCGTCTATTACCGTGGGAGTTATGGCCCTTTTTCGACTTCTGTTTCTATGAAAAAATGGTTTCCGTTCAATATCTTTTGAAAGCATTGATGTATTGAATTCATATTTCACACACAGCTATATAATCATAAAATACAGGTCAAGTTTGATGTTGGGCAAAATCTGTTGATTATTTTGGGAGATATGGCCCTTTTCGACTTTGTTTTGTATGAAGAAATGGTTTCCGTTCGATATCTTTTGAAAGCATTGGTGTATTGAATTCATATGTTATACACAGGTATATAATCATAAAATACAGGTCAAGTTTGATGTTTATTAAAATCCATTTATTATTGTGGGAGTTATGGCCCTTTTTCGACTTCATTTCATACAATAATGTCTATTTCTTTTGGCAAGCTGCATGGCATCCATTTCTGTGATAAGATACAGAATGTTATCACATATTACAGTCATGACCCCCCCCCCCCCCCCCCCCCCCCTCACCTTCACACTTCTCTTGATCCAAGAAGCACAATACATCTGCCCAAGGATAACAATAAAACATGTACCACAGAAGTCTGCCTTTGTGAACCTAGTTATGCTACAAGTGCCAGTACCTTAAACAAGGCGCCATCTTACTTAGGGCACTAGGCGGGGGCATCTCCGTGTCCTATGGACACATTTCTAGTTTTACCTATGAAGATATGAATTTGGATTTTTTTTATATAAATTGCTATTGTTAGAGTAAATTTGGAGTGATGATTGAGCTGCTCTTGGTTTTACAAGTTATTACTCACAGCACAAATCGCAATCTCCTATAATGCAATATGGTTGTATATTTTATTTATTTATGCCTACAGGTAGTTCAAGTGTGAAACAGTGAAATATGTTTAGACAGTTATTGTGTGCAGTGTGTGCATATGCTCTATTGTTACTCTAACAATAGCAATTTATATAAAAAAAATCCAAATTCATATCTTCATAGGTAAAACTAGAAATGTGTATTGTATGAAATGAAGTCGAAAAAGGGCCATAACTCCCACAATAATAAATGGATTTTAATAAACATCAAACTTGACCTGTATTTTATGATTATATACCTGTGTATAACATATGAATTCAATACACCAATGCTTTCAAAAGATATCGAACGGAAACCATTTCTTCATACAAAACAAAGTCGAAAAGGGCCATATCTCCCAAAATAATCAACAGATTTTGCCCAACATCAAACTTGACCTGTATTTTATGATTATATAGCTGTGTGTGAAATATGAATTCAATACATCAATGCTTTCAAAAGATATTGAACGGAAACCATTTTTTCATAGAAACAGAAGTCGAAAAAGGGCCATAACTCCCACGGTAATAGACGGATTTTACCCAACATCGAACTTGACCTGTATATTATGATTATATACCTGCGTATAAAATATGAATTCAATACACCAATGCTTTCAAAAGATATTGAACGGAAACCATTTAGTACGTACATACATACGGACAGCGGTGATACTATATGACCCCCCATTTTAAATGGTGGAGGCATAAAAACTGACAATTTCTTATTTCTCCATGAAAACATGTTACAGCTCCACATCACAAAATTCTAATAAAGGATAGTCTTATGTGGGACTATGAAGTCAGGGCTACAGAAATCCGAATTTTTGTCGGTTCTGACCGATTTTGAATTCGAAAAACCGATTCAGATGTCATAAGGCACGTTTTTTTCGGTCCGAATAAAACGCAATTTGCGGATGTATGATGACATAATTACCTGGATTTTAGCCATGTGTCATATTATTAATCCAATAATCACGCACTGCTGTCAAAAGTTATCACAGATAAAAAAAGTGTCGATTGTCTTGCCAAAGTGTGAACACTGATTATGTTTTTAGAAATCTTCGATAATTAGCATGTGTCACAATTTTGGCCAGCGGCGAAGGTTTTACACAACTCGTAATACACACATACTCATGCCAACGCACGGAAAAACGCTGTGCAACGTAAGGTTACTGTATACTTTCAAAGATAGCATAAGGAAAGAATTTGACTAGCAAAAAGAAAATTTAAACCGGACTTGATTATGCGCAGGCTGGTCAGGTTTTTTTTTCTTCAGCCCACGTCATTTCTCGCGCAGAAAAATATTTTTTTGTATTTCTTCCGAAGGTACCATATTCAAATTTCAAGGGAATTAACTCGAATACAGTAAAGTACGTCAATCGTAATACTTCGGCCAATTCCGTAAATGAAGATTGGCGAGGATGTCCGATTGGTACTTTCACTTTCGGTCTGACTGTCTCTGCGCTTTCAAGCCCATTTTTCAGGATAAGTAAGAACATGTGGACTAAATGGCTTATAACGCAGTTCGATTTTATGTCTTCGCGTTATAACGGCGCTCCAGGGTAGTCATTAGTTTTCATGACTTATTGGTTTGTGGCATACTTAGTGTAGTCATTAGTTTTCATGTCTATTTTGGATTCGTATGACACCGTCGGCCGTCCAGACTGATTTGGATTTCAAAATTTCTGTAGCCCTGTATGAAGTATTGTATTTATTTGGTTATATGATGGTATTTTCATTTCAAAAACTATCTCATTATTTATCTAGATATGCTTACATATTTGTAGTTATTTAGCAAGACAAAATCCTTTGTCTTACAGCTAAATAAATATGGTAACATTTTGTTGAGCATTAACGTTTTAAGCGCCAAAAAGCAGACGACAAAATTCACATCTGCAAAAAATCCCAAATATGTTTTCTCCAAGCTTTAATATACTAAGAATTCAAAACTAGAGGCAAACTGTGCAGATCTAGATGTCTGATGAGGTGGCTCATTATGAGCCACCTCATCAGGATCTACAGTGTTTGCAAATTCTGCTTTTGCAATTTCTTAACTGGCACTTAAAGTGTTAACAACATGATCTTAGCTTTATCTTCACAAAAAGTATGGTTATCTTATTTATTTTTTCTCAAATTTAACACAAGTTGGACTCAAACAATTGAAATGAGGAATTTACCATAATCATTTGGCTATATGACAAAGGGTTTTCCTTCCAAACTTACTCCAAGTATGTAAATTAGTCTGCTGTACATTTAATTCAGATATACACCTTTCCTATAATTCAGAGTCTGTTCGAGTTTTGTCCCTTGCAACGCCTATGACGTCATCTATAGGATAGGCTATTGTTTTTCATTGTGTAACCAAGTAACTGCCGGTTTTCCGTATATTCAAAACTAACATTCAACGGTTGAGATTAAGACAACTATTTTGTTCCAACTATGTTTAGCTCTTTCTTTGTCGGAAAATAAGCTTTATAACTTATAGCATATGGGAATTTGACATAAAATTAAAAGATATCCGACTAAAATTTCGGGCCAAAATTACCGTAATCAAGAGCATGTATCACCAGTACAGCTTCCAAAACATAAGGAAAAGAAAAATATCGCGGAAGATGTTCAGACCGTTATTACAAAAGCTACAAAACAAACGATTAGCTGATTATAAAGCAGACACACGCTAAAAATGACAACAAAGTATGTGTAATCACCAAATCGCGCGCATTGCCGCAATAAACAAACACCTATGATTGTGTATTACCTGGACACGTGTCAGCTTTAAGAACACCCTACCGTGAAATGGAAACGATCAAATAAATAATACCGAAGATAAGTAAGAGATGGAAAAAATAATAAAAATTCAACCTCGGTTTCAAACTTACGGAAAACTGTCTGAATGCTGATGCTTTTAGATCGGTGTAACGCACAAGAAACCATTTATATCAGCGCTATAATCTGTTCGGTAATAATGCGTAGTTACTACATGAATGCGGAGGTTTTACCTGTCGGGAAAAATGGAAAGAACTTTTCAGATTTACGAAACATATTTATATGAAATGTTGAACAAACGTGAATGTATTGCCAGGGTGTTAAAACACGGCGTCGATGAAAGGGGTCATGAAAATCATGAGCGACTTGTAGGGATTCTCAATATGATATCAAAATAAAAAGAATATATAAAATAAAAAATGTCACATGACAACAGGGCAATTATACTTTAATTTGGTCTTTCAATGTATTTTTTGCAGCTCACCTTTACAAAACGTCTGCTTTATGCACGTTATGTGTGCTTGCAGTTGTACTGAATTATATGGGATGTTCCTATAGATGACGTCACAGCGTACTTGGGTAGATAACTCGTGCGCGACTTTATCGATTTATAGGAAAGGTGTATAAGATGGGGTTTTCTCTTCGAAAAAAAAAATCCCCGAAATGTAGATCTGTCTTGTAAGATGGATCTTGATTTTTGGGATTGTTCAAAATTGAAAATCCCTGTTTTATAAGTGAATAAATATTGTCGTTATCACTAAGTGACTGACCTATACCCCCTCTTTCTGATCAATATCAACATCTCACAATGTATATCTTGAGGAAAGATAAACAGAACACTACCTATATGCTATTACTACTATCACAAATGAGACAATAAAACTGAGGTACGTATGGTTATGGAGCATAAATATACATAAACAATACATAAAATATACTGTGTTAATTCTATTAAATGCCCTGGGACGTTGCATTTTACGAAAGGGGGGCCGTATTTACAGCCTAAAGTGTAGTAAATCAGCCAATGCCAAATACTTCTAATAAACAGTATCAAAGTGAATGTGTTCACTTTCAGAGGAAGCAACTATACTATTTTTAGCCTCCCTTCTCAGTAGGGGTCAACTCTTAAAGGAAATAATTTGCTCCTTTAGGAGCAAATTCTTTCCTTTAAGAGTAGACCCCATATCAAAGAGCTACCTCATCCAGAGAAGCAAACAGAAATTTATGCAAGGTAATTAATATAAAATAATTTTCAGAAAAGAGGCAGGGGTGTTTATTAGAGCAGGGGTGTTTATTAGAGCAGGGGCGTATATTAGGATTAATATGGTATATATACAATTCAGTGTCTGTTGTTCAAAACTAAGCATGTTATTAATAGATGAGACTTAACATTTTCAAATACACTGCATGTGAAAACATTGCCATTTTTTGATAAAATAAATGCGAAGAGTGTTAGCACTGCACAAATTGTCAGCAAAATAGTACAGTCAAACCTGTCTTCAAGGGTCACCCATGGGAAGGGCAAAAAGTGGCTGTGACCCCTTAATACAGGTTCATTTGCACTGTATTTTGGTTCAAGGGACCAAGAAAATGTTGCTGCTTAAGAAAGGTGAGCCCTTTACAGAGATAGCCACATGAGCAGGTTTGACTGTATTAGCACACTTAATTTTACGTGTACAAATCCCTGACATTGACTTTGCAAAGCTAATGATACGTTGAATATCCAGATAGGGGAGGGGAGGTTTCAATAAAGCTCCTTTTTTAGTTTCTTTTTTAATAAAAATGTGCATCTGTTATTCCCCTCATAAGATCAGCCTGAAGCATCCACATTTTTTTTCTCTTTTTTTTTTTTTAAAGAAAAGCAGAAACTATTTCTGAAATGTTATCGGTGAATGGGTCCACCTTAATCTTTTTATGTCAGTTTTGCAAAGGGAGATAACTTCTGTGACTTCATGTATGTTTCCCTTCTAAAATAGGCCAACTCTTAAACAAAAAGATTTCTCTTCTATGAGCAAAGTCTTTCCTTTTAACATTAAAACCCCACTAGAAATGGAGGCAAAAAATGAAAATGGCAGAGTTGCTTCCCTTGAAAAAGTATCCATTCACCTTAAGACCAAATGCCCCCCTTATCTGGAGCAATGATAAAATTTTTATAAAAACAACTAAACGGTGCAATCTTAAAACAGATAATTTATAATGCAGCCCTAAATCAATATGCTGAGCTACACACTAGTGCTTAAATACAAAAAGTCTCATTTAACGTGTATTGGTACACATTCAGGGCATGCAACTCTGCCATTTTCATTTTTCGCTCTTCCATGATGAGGTCTACTCATAAAGGAAAGAATTAACTCCAAGATGGAGCAAATTCTTTCCTTTAAGAGTAAACCCCATTTTGGAAGGGTATGTTATTCACAGAAGCAAATGAGAACTTACAAAAGTTGTTTCTCTTTGTAAAATGGCGGAAAACAGCAAGGTATACCAATACAACTACACAATGATACATTTGCAGGCTTATACAAAATTTATTATGCTCCTAATAATTCTACACTTGATTTATCTATTAGCAGTTTCATTGATCACAATAACTGATTGACTCATGGATATATTATTCTCCCACCTTTGCCTATATAAGATAGGCTCTCAGCTCATATAAGAAATTTCTATCTTATACCTGGCAACATCTTTCTTATATTAGCAACCATACTTTTTCATTTTTTGACTAATATTTTAGTTTTAAATGAACAAAATGGACACGCAAGCATGTCGGATGACGTTTGATAGCAGATCATGGGTTTGTGACGTCACTCAATTTTAATGACGTCACAAACCCATGATCTGCTATCAAACGTCATCCGACATGCAAGCCTCGTCCCTGGTTGAAATTCCGACCCCTCGGGTGAGATTTCCCTATCCTACATGGACACTCATGATGGATTGTTATAGCCTTATTATGCAACTTCTATTTCTGGTGTGGTTCTTTTGTTAACTAGCTGATACAGGGAAGCCATTATGCAAACAGTAGATACAAATCAGTCTGCACATATATGTACAGTGTCACCTCTCTACAACAGGCTTCCTATGGAAGCTATAAATTTGACTATTGTGTTAGGTGACTATTATGGAGTCGAGTGGTAAAATATATTGTAAAATTGCACTTAAAAGAAATCCAAAAAACTGGCCTGTATATTGCTAGGTTGCTATTGTTGAGATAGGAATATATATTATGCTACTACCCTATTTATCTGGCTATCCATCACTACAATAAACCCAAATACCTAAATCAGTCATATAAATTTTTTGTTACAAAATGGATTTTTTTCCTTTCAAAACAATCCCAAAATCTAGATCCATCTTGTAAGATGGATCTAGATCTTTGGGATTGTTTTGCAAAGGAAAACTACAAGATGGATCTTGAGTTTTGGGATTGTTTTGAAAGGGAAAAACTTTTGTTTTATGGCCATATAAATCAGGGGCCGTATTTATAAAAGCACTTAAGTGGTTGCTATGCTGTTGCTAAGGCTAAATATCTGTGTTGGAGATTCTCTACAACTATGAAATTTGCTCTGGAGGAACAGTCTGAAAAGACTGTTCCTCCAGAGCAAATTTCAAAGTTGTAGGGAATCTCCTTCATAGAAATTCAGCCTTAGCAACAGCATAGCACTCACTTAAGTCATTTTATAAATACGGCCCCAGGTATGCCACTAATGTAATAGCTACAACACTATTATCTCTGTTGAGTTTTTATTTCACAGACCTGAGTAAATTCACGTTATCACAGCTTTTTTAATCCATTCAATATATCTCTGAGCTAATTTCTTCTGATAAAGATTTCGTGTCTTCTGCTGCAGTTTTGCCACTGAGTCAATTTCCTTCTGCTCAAGAACATGATGGTCATTCTCCAGACGCGTTTTCTTCTGGTGGCAGTTGGTGTCGTCTGCTGAGCTACTGCAGTGGTCGCCGTCTGCTTGGCAAACCTCATTATTGCTGCTTTTGTACAGTTCATATAATGTTCTGAATACATATTTTCTGAAATAAATAGGAGATTAAATGAATATCGCATTGTGTGCTAGAAACTTTTGCAATTCACTGATACTAAGGTGACCTGCTTCGAAAAGGGGTCTTAATTCTGTTATGGTTTCACGATTTTATGTGCCCCTGGGGATCTGCTTATCAGTTTATCTGCCTTAAACAACTTAAATGGTAACGGTTTTCCATAGCCTAGTGGCCCTATGGACAGTGGGGGGTTAGAGGCTCACTGTGTCTTGGGCACAGCTTAATATGGAGTTTACCCCCATCTCTCTCCTTTTGCAGCCTTATGCTTTCCTGGTTTGAAAAGATACCCATTTACTGCTGGGTTGATTTTCCAGTTGCTGGCTGGCCCCATGGCATTTTCAAACCCACAACTTTCTGCACCATAACAGAGCACCTTTAAACTAGACCACTTGCCTCTCTTGAGATAACCATGAGTTATCATAAAGTTGGTTTACAGCTGAATCAATAGAACTCTGTCATGTTGGCTTTGACATGGGGTGTTGTGGAGCTAATTATCAAAGTAAAAGTACATGCTGGATGTCACAATCTTGCACCAATCATGCCATTCAAATGCAGTGTTGAAATTTAAGGAGAAAAATGAGCTTGAAAAATTTTTTTTTAAGACTGAAAATCGGTTTGTTGAAGAAGCTTCAAGGACCTAACAAACCTTCTACTCTGCCTATGAATTGTATTAGACAAACACAAAACAAGAATTCAACAGTAAGCAGTCTCCCTTTCTGCTTGTTGTCACAAAACAGAGCAAAAGCTGCAAACTCGACAAAAATTTACGCCACACTCATTGTCACAAAACAGAGCAAAGCCTGAAAACTCGATGAAAGTTTATGCCACACACTCATTGTTACTAGAGAGAGCAAAACCTCGAAACTCAACAAAAGTTTAAGCTGCCATTGCTGACTAAATGCCAGAGACGAAATACCTATGTTTCTCTTCTACTAGTCACTGGAATATGCAAATTCATTTGAGCTGCAACATGAGAAAACTAACCAAGTGGGATGTGGGCCCTATGAAGACTCGAATCAGCCTGGGCATCCACCCAGTCTGATTGGAGTCTTCACTGTGCACTTACAGGGTAGCTAAGGGTCTAAGCTAGCTACAAGCGGACAGGGAAGACTCTGGTCAGACTGGGCGGATGCCCAGGCTGATCTGAGTCTTCACTGGGCACACATGCCACTTTGTTAGTTTTATCGTGTTGTGGCTCAATTTTCTATCTGACCAACCTGTGCTCCCAGAGTGCCTCATGCCCTGGAAATGTGGTCACCTGATCAACAATAGTCTGGTACTCTTTCTGAACCAGACTGGTATAGTGTATAGAAAATTGCTCTTTCAAGTTCTCAGTCTGGTTACCCAACGTTGTCAGTAGAAACTGCCTATAGTGGAAGCCACTGAAATCTGATATATGTTTACTCATCCAAGATTCTGTTGACTGAAATTCACTTAATAACACCTGCAAAGAAACATCAAAATACATAACACACTTCAAACATTTTACGGTTGTATAGAAAGACTCATTCTTATGCACTTATGAATATAACATGAGATCTGACTAAATAACGTCAAAAATTTGAGACAGAATATCATGTGATTTACGTTGGAAATGTCTCTACTCATTGGATGACATCTAGTTTTACATTGCTTAAAATGCTTGCTTTGGGTCCAAGGCTGTACACTTTTTACATTGTTGTGAAACAAAATTTATGACCATAAAAACGATGATTTACCTCCCAAATAACGATTTTGATTACAGTTATTCCTTAATTACATGTATATTCAAAACACTGATGGAGCTAATGTCTGTTGAGTGTTGACTGAACAAAGGAAGGTTCTTATGCACAAGTAACATCCAACTGTATTATGTAAAGGTAACCTTTGGTTCAATCTGTCTTATCAAAACATGACTGCCATCAACCCAAGACTATAAGCCGAGATGGTCTAACAATATTTTATTCATTATAGTGTCATAAGTAGCAGGAGCTGACAATAAGCACAATGCATTTCAGCCATTTCCTGACTACCTAAGTCATTTCAATAGTGCATAGCTTACTGCAGGAAAGAAATATGAGTTAAAGGACAAAATTTATAGAGGCATATAAAGAAGGAAAACGTTTCTCACCGGTAATGAACAATTATGGCAGTGTTGTATGACCCAGATTCGATGAGACCAGGCGTAATAATTACAATGGTATTTCTCTGCTGCCATATGACACACTTTGAACTCTGACCTCATCTGCTCATGATATTCGGATTGAGGCTGTAACCTGAAATGGACCAATCAGAGACTAAATTATTTTCAAGTTCTGTTGATAGCTTCATATCCATGACATTATATTCACTACAGTGTTACCACTAAGATTCACATATCTAATGGCTCATTCTTGCCAACATTGCCAAAAGACAAGTGCTTGGTCGCAAATGTAAGAACTTGCCAATGATTTCAAAACACAAAAATTGCAAAATAAAAACTGAGCAAAACTACAGAGATTTACAAAATGCTTTGCAATATAATTTGATCTACGACATCAAATGTCCTTGACAAAGACAGCAATTGTAAATTGTAGCTTTTAAAACTGCCTATATGAAGACAATTATGAGGAAGGGCATAATTTTTGGAAGCAAGCAAAACAATTCCGATATATCATTCCTACCTTACCTGAGATCGTTATGTCCATTTTCTACAGGTGGTTGTTGATTTGCATCCAGATTGAGATCAATGGCCTCCATACTGATATAACCATCTTGATTACTGGCCGAGCTGCCAGTGGATCCCTGACTCGACTGCAAATAGTTATCTACAAACCGGCTCAGTACCCATTTTCTGAAAGCAAAGAACAGCCAACAATGTGTTAACTTACCAGTATGCGGCTTTCATTATTTTAAGTTGAAACTTTAAATTCTCAGATACAGAATACAATATCTGTTTGGCTATAAAATGTTTATCTCCTTCCAAAATGACCCCCAATATCTAAAAAAAGTTTTGTGTAATTCAACTATAAGGTGGGTTTCACTCATCCACAACAATCTCAAAAATCTAGATGTAATGCATATCTAGAATTTTGAAGTTGTTAGTGCAAGGGGAAACCCCCATCTTATACATGTAAATAAATAAATATGGTACCTCAGTCACATCTTTCAAGTAATAAGGACTGCTTCTTGCTAAATTACATTTCAAAATATGCTTTTCCTCCATGTAGCTAATGTATTCTGGCCATGACTTTACCATAATGTGTTTAAATATTTGGACATCTAAAACCGTTCACCAAACGGAAAATTAATGGCTCTTAGATGTCCCAAAATTATAGCACATTAAGGTGCTTCACATTTGCACCAAAAAGTGTCCTTTGGGAGTTTCAATTACCTTCAATGAGAAGATTAGTAAACACGTAAATCATAATGCTGCTTCCCCTGCAAGTGTATCCATTCACCTCAGACCTGGGGTAATTGTAATCTGTAATCGTGATTACTTGTAATCGATTACAATTTCTAAGTAATCATGAAGTAATCTGTAATCATGCATTTTTATGATTACAAGTAATTGTAATGTAATTAATTACATTACAAAATGGGCTGTAATCATGATTACTTTATGATTATATTTTGATTACTTTGATTCATTTTCAGAAATGAGAAAAGAAGATGAAAAAAAAGAAACTTGCTCTTCTTTTTAATAGTTAAAAGAAAAGACTTGTGCAAAATAATAACAGAAAGCAGTTGATTGTTCAAAGTGTCTTCAAACTGAATAAGACAGAAAACCAGAGGGCCAATGGCCCTATATCGCTCACCTGAGCACTGAGGCACTGAGGTTACAGCAACAAAACACCATGCACAACAGCAATAAAAAACACCATTTATGTAGAGGATAATATCACAAACATTTATGCAAACAAGAGGGCCATGGTGGCCCTGAATCGCTCACATGAGCATTAATCAGTTCACTGGCTCTGTTGAAGATTTATAAGAGTTTTTACCATACTTAATTTGACCTAGTTTTTGACCCGACATGACCCAGTTTCAAACTTGGCCTGGATATTGTAAGAATAAACATTCTGACACAGTTTCATTGAGATCGGATCAAAACTGTGCCCTCTGGAGCGTATACAAGGTTGTTCTTATATTTGACCTAGTGACCAAGTTTTTGACCCGACATGACCCAGTTTCAAACTTTACCTAGATTTCATTAAGATAAACATTCTGACAGAGTTTCATGAAGATTGGATCAAAACTGTGCCCTCTAGGGTGTACACAAAGTTTTTCTAAGATTTGACCTTGAGCCGACGTGACTCAGTTTCATAGGGGGCTTAGATATATGGACAATAAACATTTTGACATAGTTTCATGAAGATTGGATCAAAACTATGCCTTCTAGTGCTTACACAACGTTTTTCTAAGATTTGACCTAGTGAACTAGTTTTTTACCCGACATGACCTACTTTCAAACTTGGCCGAGAGTTTATGAAGATAAACATTCTGACAAAGTTTCATAAAGATTAGATCAAAACTGTGTCCTCTAGAGCGTACACAAGGTTTTTCTATGATTTGACCTAGTGACCTAGTTTTTGACCCAACATGACCCAGTTTCAAACTTGTTATACATATTATGAGGATAAACATTCTGACAAAGTTTCATGAAATTTGAATCAAAACTGTGCCTTCTAGAGCGCACACAAGGTTTTTCTAAGATTTGACCTAGTGACCTAGTTTATAACTCGACATGACCCAGTTTTGAACTTGGCCTAGAGTTTATTGAGATAAACATTCTGACAATGTTTCATAAAGATTCGATCAAAACTGTGTCCTCTAGAGCGTACACAAGGTTTTTCTATGATTTGACCTAGTGACCTAGTTTTTGACCCGACGTGACCCAGTTTCAATCTTGTTCTAGATATTAGGAGGATAAACATTCTGACAAAGTTTCATGAACTTTGGATCAAAACTGCGTCCTCTAGAGCGTACACAAGGTTTTTTCTATGATTTGATCTAGTGACCTAGTTTTTGACCCGACATGACCCAGTTTTAAACTTGGCCTAGAGTTTATGGAGATTAACATTCTGACAAAGTTTCATAAAGATTGGATCAAAACTGTGTCCTCTAGAGCGTACATAAGGTTTTTCTATGATTTGACCTAGTGACCTAGTTTTTGATCCGACATGACCCAGTTTCGATCTTGTCCTAGATACTATGAGGATAAACATTCTGACAAAGTTTCATGAACTTTGGATGAAAACTGTGCCCTCTAGAGTGTACACAAGGTTTTTCTATGATTTGACCTAGTGACCTAGTTTTTGACCCGACATGACCCAGTTTCGAACTTGGCCTAGATTTTATGCAGATAAACATTCTGATAAAGTTTCATTAAGATTGGATCAAAACTGTGTCCTCTAGAGCGTACACAAGGTTTTTCTATGATTTGACCTAGTGACCTAGTTTTAGACCCCACGTGACCCAGTTTCAAACTTGTCCTAGATACTATGAGGATAAACATTCTGACAAAGTTTCATGAACTTTGGATGAAAACTGTGCCCTCTAGAGCGTACACAAGGATTTTCTAAGATTTGACCTAGTGACCTAGTTTTTGACCCGACATGACCCAGTTTCAAACTTGGCCTAGATTTTATAAAGACTAACATTTGACAAAGTTTCATAAAGATTGGATCGAAACTGTGCCCGCTAGAGTGTACACAAGCAAAAGTTGACGGTCTTCCGTCCGGACATCCGGACGTCCGGACGTACGACGGATGACGGACATCAGGGTATCCCAAAAGCTCACCCTGAGCACTTCGTGCTCAGGTGAGCTAAAAAATAAGCTTTATCCCCCATTAATGGCTTCTCAGAAGATCTTTGGCAAAAAAAAAGTGAAAATTTGGCCTTTCGGCTGCAATGGCAACCAATCAAAATCGGGTAATTGGGAAAAATTCATATTGCTGGTAGAGGACTACTCCAGGAACATTTCTGTGAATTTTTGTCAAAATATCTGCAGTAACACATAAATAAATAGCAAATGTCCACTTTCCTCATTATAAGTCTATGGAAACTTTAAGTTGCCATAGCAACAAATTCAAATGGGCAATGATAATATAAAACATACTTTAGGTAGAGGTTAAAATTATCAATATGTATGCTAAGTATCAGCTTCATCCCCCTCATGGCTTCACTTTTCCCATTATGAGTCAATGGAAACTATAAGTCTCCATAACAACCAAAGTTCTTATGGGATTGGAAGAAAAAGAATAGAATTTATGTAGAAACTACTGTCATCAACATGTTTGCACAATATCAGCTTCATCCCCTATATGGCTTCTGAGCAGAAGATTTTTTTTTTTTTCGAAATTTACACTATATTTTGCCATGGCAACCAATCAAATTCAGCGATTTGGAGAAAATTCATATGAATCATAGAGGACTACTCAAGAAACATTTCTGTAGAAAAAATTTTAAATAACTGCAATAACTGCAGTTAGTTAGACAGCAAATATTGCCAATTTCCATTTTCCTCATTATAAGTCAATGGAAACTCTTTGTTGCCATAGCAACCAAACTGCTGGAGCAATTGCCATGAAAAAAAAATTCTATATAGGCTAGTACTAAGGTTCTTTCTGTAAAGTTTGAGCTTTATTGGGCCACATAGTTTCTGCGAAGATGATTTTTTAATATTTTTTCTATTTTTAACCATTCGGTTGCAATGGCAACCAGCCAAATTGCGCAATTTGCATAAATTTAACATGGCTGGTTAAAGACTACTCAAGGTACAGTTCTATGAAAGTTTTGTCAAAATATCCACAGTGGCATAGCAATAAATGCAAATTTTCCATTTTGCCATTGTAAGTCAATGGCAACTTTCAGTTCCCATAGCAACCAAACTGCTAGAGCAATTGCCAAGAAAAACAGTACTTTTATAGAAGCTAGTACTAAAATCCTTTCAGTGAAGTTTGAGCTTTATTGGTTGCATAGTTTCTGAGGAGATGATTTTTGAATATTTTTTCTATTTTTTAACCATTCGGTTGCCATGGCAACCAGCCAAATTGTGCAATTTACATAAAGTTCATGTGGTTGATAGAGGAATACTCAAGGAACATTTCTGTGAAAGTTTTGTCAAAATATCTGCAGTGACATAGCAATAAATGCAAATTTTCCATTTTGCCATTATAAGTCATTGGCAACTTTCAGTTCCCATAGCAACCAAACTGCTAGAGCAATTGCCAAGAAAAACAGTACTTTTATAGAAGCTAGTACTAAGATCCTTTCTGTGAAGTTTGAGCTTTATTTGTTGCATAGTTTCTGAGGAGATGATTTTTGAATATTTTTTCTATTTTTTAACCATTCGGTTGCCATGGCAACCAGCAAAATAGTGCAATTTACATAAAGTTCATGTGGTTGATAGAGAAATACTCAAGGAACATTTCTGTAAAAGTTTTGTCAAAATATCTGCAGTGACATAGCAATAAATGCAAATTTTCAATTTTTCCCTTACAAGTCAATGGAAACTTTAAGTTGCCATAGCAACCAAAGTTCTGAAGGGATTTGGATAAAAAACAGTAGTACTGGTTCCCCCTGCTTATAGATGCCATATATGAAATTTGGTAACAATGGGCCTTGTAGTTTCAGAGGAGATGTTGTTTGAAAATATTGACGGACGGACGGACGGACGACGGACGACGGATGCCTGCTTATACTATAAGCTCAGCTGTGAGCCTTCGGCTCAGGTGAGCTAAAAACAGATCTAATTTGTGCACAAAAGGCAGCAGACCAAATTCAGAAACTGACAGAATTCCCTATATACTTTTGTGGGGAGTAAAATTCAAGCTGTATCATAGTTAAAAATATGCACTGTTTTACCCATTTATGACTGGTAGACTCTTCTATCCTCACAAATTGGATAAGTCCATTTAGCAGTTTAGGGTGACTGGCATATTTTTTTCACATCTTTTTATACAAATTGTTAAAAATTTTATGAAAGCAGTGAAGATCCTGATCAAAATGCTGTATTCTGAGCATCTCATCTGGGTCTGCACTGTCTAACTGTCTCGTTTTATGGGATGCTAGGCATTAATGGGTTAAAATTTAAGGATAAATTTGTTAATAGTAAAAACTCTGAGATTTTGATACTCTGGAATGCAGGTTAAGACTGGTAGCTGCCTTGGTTGACTTTTATTTGTATGAGTGATTTACATGATTTATCATCTTTACTTTGGACAGGCAGGTTCAAGTGTTAAAGATGTTTTTCAAACATACTGGCTGTTTTCTGTTTATTGGTGCAGAGTTGAGCAGTACAACTCAACTCTGATTTTCACACCTTCTTTGTGGATTGAGCTAACTGTAACATCTGTCTACTTTATGACACCTGTGTATTGCATACAACAAAAAGCCAATACTTTAATTCCTTCCTTTCCCATTTATGAGCCAACTTATTAACTTTGAATTTTTTGCCAGACTTAGGGTGGGCAAGAAAAAGATGAAAATGAAAAATGAAATATATAGTGATAGTTAAATTGTTTTGAAATAAATAAATTTACAGGAAGTGTTTGGCCCCTTGCTTTGAATACTTTGAACTAGTCTTTCACAAGCAATTTTATGACATTGGAGACAATGTAGAATCATATTTCTGATGTTTGAATTAAACGTTAAATAAGTGAGAGAGAAAAACATATTGAAGCATGAGCTTTAAATTTAGGACCTGACTCATAGCATTTATTGAATTTCTCAAACTTCATAAATAGCATACAGTCACTGTATGCACATTACAGGTAACTGCAGACTGCTAACTAAGTTTCATTCAGATTAAAAAGTAAGTCAAGTTCTTCAGAAGTTATTTCAGTCTTACCTATTAACACACATGTAAGCCACCAATTATTTGCTGATTTAGGTATAAATCAGTCTTTTTGAATATAGTTTTTGCACTGTCACAGTCATGATCTTTCTGTACACTTGTATAATAGCGCAATCGGTAGGGCACCTGACTCATAAGTCAGAGGTCCTGGGTTCGAAACCCGGTCTGGCCACATACTTTCGTTTCTCCTTCCGCTGATTCAAGAAGGGCAGTTGTCAGTTATTGGCGAAAGCATGTGCACTTAGTACTGGTTAACCACTTAGGAGGTCTAAGCCTGCCCAGGAATAGTGTGGTTAGGGTAACTGACCGTCCCGACATGGCCATAGTTGTTTACCGTGGATGTTAAGCATCAAATCAATCAATTGTATAATGTAATCACATGTAATCATAAAGTAATCATGATTACTTTGCAAAGTAATTTTAATTGTAATCAATTACATTGAGAAAAAATGTAATTGTAATGTAATCTGTAATCATGATTTTAAAAAGTAATTGTAATTGTAATTGATTACATTGGCATGTAATCAGCCCCAGGTCTGATTCACCTTATACACATATAGTCAACTCTCGATATCTTGAAAACTGATATCTCAGTGTACCATATTATATAAAAATATATTCTAGATTAATTTTCTATTTTTATTCACCTTTCAACTCCTCTTATCTTAACTACTGATATCTCAAAGTAAATTTTCTGGTCCCAGAAAATTTACTTTGAGGTATCAGTAGTTTGAGATGAACTTTGACTTTGAGATATCGAGAGCTGACTGTATTCTGTAAGGGTAAGTGCAGAATGGTACACAGTAACTTTCTTCATGAATATGTTTCCAAACTTTTTATTGCACTGCTATAAACATTTAAAGGAGCGCTGTATATAATATCCATAAGTTTCTATATAAACATTTTCATCCTTAAAACTATTAAACAGACTAGGCTCTGTGCTTACAAATGAGCTGCAACACAACAAAACCAACTTGACATGTGCAGCCAGTGAAGACTCAGATAACTTTTAAGGCTAGGCATCTGCCCAGTCTGATCAGAGTATTTGCTGTCCACATGGAGCTAGCTGAGAGTAATAGACCCTTAGCTTCCCTTTAAGCGCACAGCAAAGACTCTGATCAGACTGGGCGGATGCCCAGTCTGATCAGCCCAGTCTGATCACAGTCTTCGCTATGTGCACATGCCACTTTGTTGGTTTTGTCATGTCATGGCTCAAATAGACAACGATGCCTGCCCTATTTATTAGTTTTGATGACAAAGGGTTTTATAGACATGATAGACTTGTGAAAATTATAGTGATCCTTTACGTATTTTGAGCAGTGTAAATTGCATTCATAAGGAAAAAAAATTTCAACTTCATGGGCCAAACAGCTTGACTTTACCTATGTGAGAAAGTTTCTGAGCTTTTAGGATGTTTAGTGAGGACCAGGGCAGAGAACTTCAACTCCTCTTGAACAGAAATTTCACCTGCCTCAATCAGCTCCTTTCTAAAAAAAATATCAAGAGAAAGTAATTGGTGGGAATGTTACTTCTGAAATGAAAAAGATTAAAAACAAGAAATGTGACAGTGTGTAACAAATGCCCCTGAAGGCCCCTATCACCTGGTATTTGACCCCTGACCTTTGACTGTGAACTTATCCTTGGTTATGGGAACCTAAATTTTGTGCATGACACAACTTACCATTTTGATTTACCTTTCTGTAAAATTTGATTAAATTCACTTCAGCAGTTTTTGAGATATCTTGGACACAAGATTTGTAAGAGACAAACTTATGACCTTTAACTGTGACCTTGACCTTGACCATGAGAACCTAAATTTTATGTATGACTCAACTTCTCACTTTGGTTTACCTTCCTGTAAAATTTGATTCAATTTGCTTGAGCAGTTTTTGAGATATCTTGGATACAAGATGTGCAGGAGACAAATTTATGACCTTTGATTGTGACCTTGACCTTGGTAATGGAAACCTAAATTTTGTGCATGACACACCATCTCATTTTGGTCTACTTTTCTGTGAAATTTGATTCAATTCACTTCAGGGTTTTTTGAGTTATGGCAGACACACGATTTGTAAGGGTCAAACCTATGACCTTTGATTGTGACCTTGACCTTGGTCGTGGGAAACTAAATTTTGTGCGCAACACACCTTCTCATTATGGTTTACCTTTTTGTGAAATTTGATTCAATTCACTTAAGGGGTTTTTGAGTTATGGCGGACACATGATTTGTAAGGATCGAACCTATGACCTTTGATTGTGACCTTGACCTTGGTCATGGGAGCCTAAATTTTGTGTGTGACACACCTTCTCATTATGGTTTACCTTTCTGTGAAATTTGATTAAATTCCCTTTAGCGGTTTTAGAGTTTTCGAAGTTCCTTCGGGGGCATAAAAATTACTCTCTAGTGATACCTCTGTTTAAAAAGCTGATCTTGAAATGCAAAATTCAAATTATTAATAAATGCAGATATTACCTTGGCAAAAAAAAGTATGTTTCTGGTTTCAATATCTACCCTCATTTTGCTCCAACCCTTTATTCTTAAGAAATTCAGACTTTAATACCATCCCTTGTTTGTTCCAGAACCAAATTTTCCCAGATATTTAGACTTTATTCTTTTAACTAAGAAGCATACAGTAAATGTAAACAAATGTTGGCATACAATTATTAAAATTTTTTATGTACTTGGACAAATAGGGTTGAGCATGAACTTTCACGCCCATACTTCCAAACATTTCTAATATTTATTTTTATGAAACTAGAAGTTAAACCTGACCTACCAACCCTACTTCTTTCGAGCTGAAACAGAAAACACACATATTATTTCACTTGACCCCATGCTCACCTGATGTTCCAGGCAGTGTAACATTCTGAATTGATAAGAACAACTGCTCTAGACAGGCTGATCAAGTCAGGTGTATCTGAAAAAAAATATAAATGGCAGCTGATGCTGAAAATGTCCTATCACAAATCAAAATTTACAAAGTAAAAAGAGCCTGAAATATGTGTCAAGGATATAAAATGGTGCATTAACACAAGAGACAATTTGAACTGAAACCAAACTTTATATCAGTTGATTGTAGGTATACAACATTATAGTTTAAGAAAATCTGACTGCTTCCTCAAACAAATAACAGTATTAAAGGCTTTTCCCTTCCAAAGCAATACCAAAAATTTAACTTCATCTTAAAGGATGGATAGAGATATTTGTGATCATTTTGTGGCCTGCCAAATATCTAGATCTATCGTTTACATGTTATAATATGGATTTAGATTCCCCTGCTTGTTTTGGAAGGGAAAAACCTTATAAGACAGGTCTTATAACATAGATCTAGATCTTTGTGACTGTTTTGGAAGGGAAAATCTTATTAGATGGATCTAGATTTTGGGAATTGTTTTGGATAGGAAAACTGCATATCACAGCAGAATTTCATAAGACCGATTTAGATATTTGTGGTCATCTTAGAAAGGGGAGAATCCTGTCTTATAGCCGAGCCTTTTTAAAGTGAATGGGTACACTTTTTTTTTGTGCCACATGCATATTTACAAACTTAAGGAAAACAACTTACTTCCCTACATGGCACAGCCCTGGCAAAAAGGGATCTACTCTAAAAGGAAAGAATTTTCTCCTACAGGAGCAAATTCTTTCCATTAATAGTTGACACCATCAAAATGGTTGGTTGGTTGTTTTGGGTTTAAAGGTTCTTTAAAACAGTATTTCAGTCTATGTTGAGCCGTCTCCCAGAGAGAGGGAGAAAGAAAAGAGATATGATAGGGGAGAGAAAAAAATGTCCAAACAACCCCCACTCGCACCTACTGAAAGCACAGCAGGCCCTTGTCCTACTAATAATCCAAATTTGTAAGACACCCCGGCACTGAAAGTTATTATAACCCAGCACCATCGCCCGACCACCACTCCCTGACATCAAGAACTGAAAAAAATTGTTAATTAAAGGTAGGTTCCTGTACTTTGGAATGCATCATAATTTTGATGATCTTTCATCCAAGTTGTTGGAAAGCACTTATAAAAGGGAATTAATAAGTTTCAATAAAAAGTGTAAATCAAAAAAATATTAGAAAAGTTGTTTTGCAAGGGATTTCCTAACTCTGCTTCGCACACCAGTTAGCACTATTTTTAGTTCGCGCCAAAAATAGATAACGCAGCTGAGGTCATGCTGCATTGCATTTTGGGATAGTTTTAACCCATCCACCATGCCAGGACCTCTAGGAGAGCTCACAACAAGGGAAAACTGACCTTTGGAGAATGGCATCAGGAATCACGCACTTATAGACATAATAAACATAGTTATTTTTAGAGCTGGAATTCCAACGAAAGAAAATAAACCAAAAGAGAAAACGACTATTTTCTTCAGCATCTGACGAGTTTCTCAGTAGCAACAAATTCAGAAAAATAAGAGAATTCAATACTGCTCAGAAAAAGACGAAATTATTTTGTGGACATAATTGTTATCGCTAGTACAGGAACCTACCTTTAAACGGAAGGAAACAATTTGCCTCCCTACATGACACAGCCCTGCCAAATGGAATCTACTCTTAAAGGAAAGAATTTGCTCCAAGGGGAGCAAATGTTTTTCTTTTAAGAGTTGATTCCAACTAGAAAAGGGAGACAACAATGAAAACTGTAGAGTTGCTGCCTCTGAAAGTGTACCATACACCTTAAGTACTTACAGAAAATAATGTATTTCTTCACATAAACACCCCCACTCTAATAAACACCCAACATTTTCTATTGAAACATCTGACCAAAAACCACCAAGACTAGTAGCTTCAGAACCACCAAAATGTGTTATTTATTACTCAAATCTGACACAATAGTAACATTTATAGGACCTGTGAATTGCAGGGTGTTTATTAGAAGAAATATGGTTGTTGTTGTTTTATTGTTTTACGTAGACGGTAAACAGCTATGGTCATGTCGAGACGGTCATTTAACCTAACCACACTCTTCCTTGGCAGGCTTAAACCGCCTAAGTGGTTAACCAGTACTAAGTTCACATACTTTTGCCAGTAACTGGCAACTGCCCTTCTTGAATCAGCGGAACCAGAAAGGAAAGCATGTGGATGGACCGGTATCAACCCCAGGACCTCTGGCTACAGACTGCGCTACGTGGCCCAGCAGAAGAAATACTGTACTGTACCTGAGAATTTGTGAGGCTCTTTACTCCTCCAGGCTAACAATGTATGGTATGCATACTGGAAGAGAATCTTAACACTCCAGAGTTCTAACGCTAGCTTGTGCTCCACAAGTACTACAGGACTGCGGTTCTGTTTTGGCTCTGTCACAGGTAGGAAATCAAACTCATCACTGCAACAAAAAGATAGCAGGGCTCTAGAAACTAGTAACTGACATAAATTTTATGCAGATTGCAGGCGATTTTCTATGTATTCATAGGGGTAGAAAAAAGGCCCCATTCCCAATATAAATTGCTTTAAAATCATACAGAGTTCCCAAATTTTGCAACTTACCCGTAGAAATTTCTTTCCCAAATGTCCAAAATTTTCCCCAATTTTAGGAAAAAGGTCCCCGTCCCAAAATACCCAGATAAAGCCCTGGATTGGTCAGTCATGAGTCAGTCAACAGACTAGCTTTTACTAGCCACTGTAAGGAAATGAACATTTTCATAATCGACAGGATATAGAGGATGGTCCACTGGTAATGCCTGCATCCAGGGCTGTGGAAATACTATACCTTACTTGTACTTCTTGTCATGTTTCACTCTGGACAAGTGAGAAATTTCAGTTTACTTGCCCTGGGACAAGTATTCAAAGTGTCATCAGTGGAAGAATCTCAGGATAATTCTGAGATATTTTTAATGAAAACATGTTGGGGGTTCCTGTTAGAATTGCCTAACTGAGGCAATTCTAATAAGTGCCCACAACATATGTTTTAATTCGAAACTTTGTGACATACTCCAGTCAGTCTAAGCAAGATAAAGGCTTAACCTCAAACTAATTGCAACAGAAACTTTAACACCTGATTTGTCAACTGTTATACTATACATACAACATGCAAAAAGTCTTAGTCAGTCGGAAATGGGGAAAGTGACAAAATTTAGTATTACATAATTTCGTGTTTTTATGAAAAAAGCATGTAAAATCTGTTATTGCACTAAAACAGTTTTAGTTTATTAATTGTTGCTTCCCGAATTTCTGCATTTATTGCTTTATAAATATGTTTAGATACTTAAAATAAATATAACTACTGAAATATTTTGAAAATGAATTAGCCAAATAATAATAATAATAATAGTAATAATAATAATAATAATTATTATTATTATTATAACTTCAAACTTTACAGTCAAGTCGTCTCGTTTTATATGTGTCAGTGAATGTGCTAACTTACACTCAGTTATTTGAGTAACAGAAAAGATAGTTGCAGACAAACTGAGAATTGAACCGCAGTAAAACAACCTTATTTTGCAGGCATAATCTTTCCCAAGTTTCAAAGGAGAGACATTTCATGAGATTTTAGTTCTGTATGCATATTATGCCGATGCCTCTCAAAATAAGATTGTTTCTTACATGTGTTGAAACTAAGTATCATCAATAAGGTCCAATTCTGTTATAGTTTGAGCGTTCAAACAGCTTTTTCCTTGGCATTCGCCGCAGCCTGGTGAGCATTCAAGTCCATGTTTCCGACAAGTACAGCGTTTGAATTCACAGTTAGATTTGCAGCTGCATCTTATGATTTTCAGGAGATCTTCTGGTGCTGGTTGTAGATGGGTCTGAATGGGTAACAGTAGGCTGTCAGCTTGTTTCCATCCCCATTCTAATGGATTCAGATTCATGATGTTTCCAGTCCATTCTTGAACTTGTAGATATGTTCGCATGCTGTGATAACTAGCAGCAGCACTTGTTGGTGGCAAGGCATGGACTTGAATAGATGTTGTGCTTGTCATAACTTTGTTAGCGAACGTCCTGAATCTGAGGTGATCAAGTCCTTCGTATGGTGCACCATTGTATAAACAAAGAAGAGTTTCTTCTCCTGCTTTGATAATCTCGGTTTTAGATGATACACCAGTAAATTTTACAGCTTGTTCTTTCAAGTAATTGTCACTAATCATTTTTTTCAAAGCCATGCCTTTTCCTATGCCAAAAACACGTGATGTTGTGTCGCATCCAGTGATTGCGTGAATAAACGGAAGCATACTACAAATATCCTGGCCTAACAATCGCTTGGTTTGTAGTATATCCCATTTCTTTACAACCTTAACATTTGGTTTGTTTGCACCAGACATGAAACAAATTCTATTGCTGTTTAGCTTTGAGTGATATAGCAAGAGAACTAACAGGTCAGTATCCTCCCCTACGACAATGGTATTACAAACACTAGCAAACTCTACTGCAGTTTTCACTATTTGTGTGTCGGCATCGCTGACTGCATGAACTGCCTGAAAACCTTTCTCCTGTAGGTGCTGACTGAGCATATAGATAAAAGATTGCTTGTTTTCAGTATTTGCAAGAAACTGTTCCTTTTTAGACTTACAAGGAGTGTTGCCAGTAAACATTACCTTGGCACTAGACAAGCCATGTGTACGCCTAAGGTGGGTACAATCTTTTGTAGAGGGCCCTGCGGAATACCCATCAAAAACAACTACAGCATTTTGATATCTACGACTGACGTAGTCAACATACATATTGCATATAGCTGAAAATGTTGCTCCGCGTGCCCAGGGTAACCGCTGTATTAATGAGCCGCCATCTAAAACGTACTGTAAAGGTTCAGTGAGAGTTTCTTGAACACCACATACACCAAGGGACCAGATAGCAGAGGCCAGAGATGGCTTATCTGCTTGTCTAAGAAGACCAGATGCTTCGAAGAGAGAGGCAGGATAGCTACATAACTCATAAGAAAAGATTTCAGCCTGATTTTCGACGAGTCTATCAGCAGCAGCTATGAGTCTCTGGAACAGAAGCTGAGGATCAACGTGAATAGCTTCTCCGCCAATTTTTAAAGAATTTTTGGCATTTAAGGTCACAGCTTGTTCAGACTTTTTAAAACTGTACTCTATCACAGATTTTCCAACCATTGATTCAATAACTCGATCACCAACTTCCTTAGCTATATCAACATTAACTGAAGGATCTCCTTCTACACCAGTTTCAATATTTCTCAAGGAAACTTCTTCAACAAATGGGCTTCTCTCTTGAAGGAATGACAAAAATTTCAGACGGTCCTTTTGGTCTCTTTCTTTTCTTGACAGGCCAGATTCTACATGTTGATCGCTTGTGTGATAATCTACAGTTGTAAACTTTTGCATGGAATTGTTGATATCAGTACATGCTGGCATCGAGAGGAGCCACTGTGTTCTTTGTGATTCTGACATTCCATGCCCACGTGTCAAACCACCAGTAGACTTGATGCTTTTCATCAGAACCTGTTCAATTATTAAATCAGATGATAGACCAGCCCAGTAACGATCACTCCTTCTAATCACATGATATTCGTCATGGAATAATTGATAGATATCAGGATGTTCATGCTCCAGTTTTCCCATCATCTGCAGATACATGTAGGCTGATTTGACATACAAATTGTGACCAGCTGCGGCAAAATAGGGAAGCATTTCTTTCACTGATTGAAGGTGTAGCTGCCAGTTACCAGTACGCTCTGCTTTAAGAAACTTAAGTAAAAGGTCAATCATTGTCATGTACTGAAGCCACAATTTTGCAGTCCGATATTTTAACAAGGCTCTTTTCTCATTTAGAAGTGTTCCCTCAAGAGTCTCTAAAACAGGGTTTTCACAAACTGCTTCCACATCAATTTCTCCGCTCATTAATTTTTCATATAAATCACATGCTTCTTTCAAAGTGTCATTAAGCATAAGTGTCTCCATTACAGTGTGGGGTTTATCTTCTACACCGTCTATCCTGTCCTCTGTTTGTGCTGATGTAGACTCGTCTGAGTGTGGTACTTCAGGAAGTTCTTCAGGGCTCAAATCAGAAGTGTTTTCTGCTGAATCCAGGTCTTTTTCTTGCAGTAAGATTGGCAGTTGAATGTCAAACAGCCTGGCAAGGAGCATGGCATTTAAGCTGTCATCAACAAGAAAATGTCCCCTCAATGCTCGAGATACAGCCTTACCAGTCAACATATGAGATACCGTGTTGGAAGCATAAACTACTTCCAAAAGTTCATTAAGTCCAGAGCCTTCCATCAGGCGTCCAATACACCCGAGGTAGCTCATCTCAATATGGATCCCACCTAAACGCAACACTATCAATTTCAAGTCACTATTTTGTGCTTCATTGGTAATAATAGTCGGAGCTTTCCAGAAGAGTGGTTGATCAAATGTTAACACTGGCTTAGTATTTTGTTGCCTGGCTTGACCACACACGTAATGAAGGGTTGAATATATGCATGACATGTCTCCTGGGTTTAGATCAATCATCGGGAGAAAGTATACAGTTGATTTTCCTGGATAAGTCCCTTTCTGTACCATTTGCATTATTCCAGACCAGCCAGGCCTTGGGGCTTTTAGTGGCCAAATGATTTTTGACAATAAGTCCACATGTTCTGTAGAGTCGTGACCATCAAAAACTGGCAAATTTTCGAAATTCAATGAGGTCATGAAATTGTGTTCCTGTTGATAATATTGAATGCTTATATTTCCTATTTCAACAAGATCCTGTGTTGTTGCGGCTATTCTTGGAACAGTGACACTGTTGTTTGTTCCCGGTGTGATGCACCCTATAATACCCATACCGTGAAAAGTATTGTGGCCGTCTAGAGTCCTGATGTTGTGGTCAACATTATCAGCCACAAACTGAGCAAACTGACCTTGCGCTAATGTAGGAATACTGTTGCCTTGCCATGCTGCAGCACTAACCTCAAATCTCTGAACTTCAGTGTAGGAAGAGCTAAACCCTAACTTATTGAGGGTATCAATCAAAAACTTTGAAGCGAAGTGGTGATGCATCTGAATGGCAAGCCCAATTTGAAGTGGCGCAATGAGAACCCTTGGTCGTGCAGCTTGTATGATGGCTTGTCCAATAGAAGCAATCTTTATGTCAGCATTGGTTTCACTGAATAAATTTCTTAACAACAAATATAAGGACTCTGGAATGTATTCTACATTGACTTCTTGTGACAATAATTTTGAAGGCTCAGGATAGTTCTTTTTAGGTGCATTTATTGACTTGATGTCGCTTAACAGGAATTTTGCAGCCGTTTTTATTATTTCCATTTTCTCGGCGGAGGGATCTTCTGTCTTTGGTCGCTTGTAAAAGGTCTGCAAAATAGAAGCTGCAGTGTTTCTAAAGGTCACTACATTATGTTTTCCGTTTATTTCTGTAATTATTATAGACGAGCCAAAGTGTTCTTGTAACTTTTTCTTCATGTATATCTGCGAGTAAGCAAGATCTCCACAACACTCTTTCATTTTGTTTACTAAATCAGTGACTGTTATTTGTTCATCGTCATTTTCTTTCAGATATTGTGCAATGTGTGTAAATGCTGTTGTCTGATCAACATTTAAGGGACGGCCATAGGATTTCTTATTCAGTGTCACATTGTCTGTTTGGAATGTCATAGGTAACTGTTTCCCAGTTCTGAAATTAACACTGCATGTTTGATGATACAGTGCATCTGCTGCCGGCAAGTCATGCACACTTTTCAACCTGAGTTTAACTTGTTCAGCCCACTGGTCATTTCTTTTATCACAGATTTGTTCAATTACTTGACCAAATTCTAGTGTTCGAACAGGAAAAACGTCATAGCCTCTCTTTCTGTTTTCATATTTCGCTGCTTGGCCACAAAACAGACAGTGTGTGGTTAACTGGAAATTGGTTTTCCCAGATCTAAGTAAAGGGGAGCTAGCTTGCATTCTTTCTGATGATTTCTGTGCCTTCTGAATCTGCTGGGGATTGCAGTACAAACGACGGCATTCTTTGTGAACTTTGTCACCGGGCTTTGTACAAATGTCATCACCTCGGGCCTTGCTTGCTTCATTGATACCATTACTTCCCTTTTCCCGTAGGCCTACAACCAAGTTTTCATCGTCTACTGGAAGCTTGCATATGATGCAACACTCATCTGATACACTGAAGTGAAAAAATGGGCTGACACTATAATGGGAATAGGAGAATTTGTTCAAATTTGTTATATTTGTGTATGCAACTTTTTAGCCCAACTGTTGTTTTTTGGTTGTTTTTTTCCGGGTTTTTTTTTTTTAAAAAAACTGATAAACATACACTACTACTACTTCTTTGCAGCATTTAAATCAGCTAAACACAAGAATACAGCAGAAATTCTGTGATTTTCAGCAAACTTAGGACGTTCTGATGGCAACAATTTGCTTCCATACTTTTTTTATTTTAGACAGATTCCATCCCAGACAAAGAAAATTAAGATCATGGGAAAAAAACCTTATTACTGACAGGAAATATGATATAATTAAGATTTATAAACTAATATATGGAAAAGGCTAGGCAGCTGAGAATATATGTTTAGAAGAAACAGAAATTTGTTTGATAATTTCGATTTTATGTAACAGAATTGAAATATGAGTGAGCATTAAAGTATTTTTCCAGGGACACAGCAATAGATTACTGTCTGTAATTTCTTTCAGAAATACTTCCAAAGACATCACCAGGCATTCAGTAAAGCTCAAGATTAATAGTTTTTGAAACAATAAGCACAATGGTAGTATAAATATTCACTTACCTCATTTCTTTTGAGTATTTCACACTTTTTTTATTGGGTCAATCATTGTTTATAAAGGTAAACGCCTGCAGAGTCTGAGAATGAGTCATGTATGGTGGCACATAGTTGCTGCGCAAGTGAAACAGGATTTTTGCATAATCAAACTTAAAATCTAATTAACTTCCCCACATAAGATTTTCTAAGACTTTTAGTATGTTATTATATATGCATTAAGCTATCAAATGCAAAAAAGAAAATTTCTGTTGCAATTAGTTTGAGGTCAAACTGTAGGCTGATTGGACTAACAGTTAGCCAAAAACTGTCATCAAGTTCAACTTTCCCTCTGTTCATTACCTATTGTTCTTTCCTTATTTCATGTGTACCTTTTTTCTTGGCGAGTAAATATTTGTTTGGACAAGTTAATTTTGTCGATTCACTTGTCCATGGACAAGTAGAAAATTTTGAAATTTCCACAGCCCTGCAATAATGGTAATTTAATTGCTTTAGATGTCCCAAAATTTTTTATTGCCAAAGTTGTGCACTGTACTAAGTTCCAAAGGGAAAGCCAAAGATGACATTTTCTTGCCATCATGTTCACATGCGCTGCTGCTTACTGATACCAGATCCAGATTGTCAGGGTTCCCACAGAAAATAAGAAATAAAATTCCATGACTTTTCCATGATCAAAGTTAAACTTCCATGACCATTCAAAAATTCTTCCTTTCTCTTTTGCCATAATGCTGTATAAAAGACAAGAATGGATGGATGACTTGCGATTTACGTCCTTTTTTAACAGTATTTCAGTCATATCAGGATGATGGGTGGAAGATATTGAAAGGCTGTGTGCAATGGAACCCCATCTATGACTGAAAAGATTCCCGCCTCTGGTGCCTGGTGGGGCTCTAACCCGGCACCACTAGATCAGCAGGCCAGTGCTTAACCCACTGAGATACCTGGGCTCCTGTATAGAAGACAAAACAGATATTGACGTCGCAAAAGTAATTGACTTCTTAGTCATTTCTTCTTTTCTGATGGAGAAAAAAATGAGAAATAACGACAGCCAAACTGGCATCTCATATCAAAATTCTATGATTTTTCCACGCATGGATTTTTTTTCACTCATTTTCCAGAGCCCGTGGGAACCCTGGATTGTTAAATGCCACTAATTTACTTTTCAGCAAGTACGGTGTGGTCTGGATCCCCAAGAAAATTCTTCAACCTCAGTTGATGAAAACACATGGCTTAAGTCAAAGCATTATCTGTCTTAGACTTGGTTGTATCAGTTCCTGCATGGGCATCACTTTTCAAATGCTAGGGGAGAAACCTCTGAGGGGCAAAATTTCTCAAGGGACAAAACCTCTGAGTGCGGAGCTCGTTCAATGGTGAATCTGCGACAGGGACAAGTACAGAGGTGAAATTTACCTTAGAAAAGTGTAGTGCACCTGAACATATGAAACTTCATGGTGTGAAAAACAGATTCACACCAGATTCTAGCAAAGTGATCAAAATTAAAAAAAAAACATGCTAAATATATCTTATAAGAATCCAAAAATAAACATTTCATTATTACATAGCTGAGTCTCTTCTAAATGCGTTGTTTAAATCTGACAGCAGTCTGTGTCCTCTTCTGTCAATCGCCATTTTGTCTGTTTACATCACATGACATTTTCTAGAGATACTCGATTATTTTAACACATCATGAAGTTTGGGTCGACCAAAAATAAAGCGCAATCGAATTGCTTGGATAAACCAGGGTTACCTCGGACGAAATAAGGACCGTATTTTTGTATCTGGTGTCGGGAACTACCGACCGGACCTAATGGGAAAGGTCCGAATCCGGCGGTTACTAGAAATACCGGAATACACTTAATTACCGGAATATACTAAAATACACCGGAATATACCGGAATATACCAAAATACACATTTTTGTTTACCGAAATACACTTTATTTTGACCGGAATATAAATAATTTTATCTAAAATATGCCGTTTAATATTTTGCTGAATGTAATTGCTGGCAAGTGACCGACCCATACAAAGACCCAAACCAGCTTGCAATCTGCACAGTGTACCTATCTAATACCCATATGCTGGTCCATTTATTCTCACTACCTATAAGAAAAAGCTAATACTTATATGGAAATGGTACTTATTTCATTTATTCTGGCAACATTTAAGTTTATTTTGATAATATAAATGTATATTTTAGTGTATTCCGGTATATTCCGGTAATAAGGTAGATTCCGGTAATTCTAGTAACCCCCGAATCCGGTAAGTAAATTCACCGGATCGTACCGGATCGGGCATAATCACCGGATCGGACCCGAATTTTGCCATTTATGGCCGTTTTATCATACTTTCTTTGGCTGTTAATGTTTATATTTTGCATAAGATAGTGTATCCAACATATATATTGCAGTAAGATTTGAACTTAATGAACTTACATTTGCTATTGGGTTAGCATGTACGTCTGACCATTCACAGAGGAAGGTACGTAAACACGCATAGGCCTATATGCAATACAATGCGATTTTTATGGCTATGAAAATAAAATTTGCAGATGAAATAATGTGATTTTTTTCTAGTTTTTGTTCAAAATATGGATTGTGGGTACAGGTTATTGAGGCAGTTAGAGCAAAAATAAAACCTGCTGAATACACCATTTTAGCAAGTGATAGATGCAATGAGGACCCCTTAAAGTGATTGTTCACATCTTTTTCTAAACCTTCATAACATAGGTTAAAAATATGATGAGAATCATACCTCTAAAATTTTTGTGAAAACCATTTCAATTAGTGTGTACTTTGATGATTATCACTTGCCCCAGGAGTCTGCCATTTATAAGTTGAATGACCTCAAATATTTTCTGTTGGAATCACTTAGCAGCTGCAGCAAGGTAAAATGAGTTACAGAGCAGCTGGAGAAATTGGCTTAGAGTAGTGCTCCAATGCAAAGCCAGATCAGTCTGTTCATTGAAATGCACACTGTTAAACGTTGACAGGGAATAAATGCCTTTGCAACACCTGATCCAAAACAGTTTAGACCATGATCAGACTGTTTCTTTAGGAGCAGTCTGATCTGGGTTAGCACTGTTCTGTCCCAATACTTGAATTTTAAGGTAATTCTGGCAATAAAAATCTAGCATTAGCAGGTCAGCTTACAACACATTAAAATAGTACATGTACTAGTACTTATTTAAATAATAATAATGAATACATTAAATAATGCATGAAAACGAGAATAATGGTAATAATAGCTGTTGGTTATACAAACATGCTTTTCTGAAGTCTGTACATAGGCATACAAAAAGTAAAAAGTATGCAAAGGCCAGGAACTGAAACAATCAAAATCCAAATTCAGCCCTCAAAACCATAGTTGGAAACAACTAAGATTACAAATAATCAAGATACAGAGAACATATGGCCAACCGAGTGAGCAGCTTGTTCCCAAAAGGTGGCCACTCAGCAACCCAAACCGAACCAAAAATAATAAGAACATACATAAGGTAAAACATCACAGAAACTCTGACACCAAAAACAGGCAACAGAGAACCACAACAGAACTACCGCCTTGGAACGGTCAGTAATGAATTACTGGGGGGCTTAAATCGATTTTACGGGCCCAACCTCACCCTCAGTTTCTTAAGTGGTACAAAATATTTAGTTGGTTGTTCGGTTCGCATGATAACCCTCTAACTCGTCAATGAATCATCACGGTAAACACATAAATCAAATTTCAACACCATGAAGAAACAAAGACGAGGACTCAACAGATACAACGGGCCGTCTGACAGGTGGAGATCTCTGGCCTGCCAAACAACCCCACTGGAAATCTGAAGCAAAAGAAGGTCACCAGTTGAGCCCCGGTGGACCAAGCAACAGACAAAAAGGCTCCGGTCCCAACCAAATAAAATATATAGCTTTAGGTCGGGTCCATCATAGAGTCTGACGACCGATCCACCGGTGTGCAATTAAAGAGTGCAGCAAAGTTATCAACCGTGATTGGGTTAATCACTAAGCATGCAGACTGTCGCATAACATTTAAATTATAGCCAATACGTTTGTGACGTATTATTATTTTTCGGAATTGATCAGAAAAATCAGTCCTACCCTTAATCTTTTTGAATTTGTATACTAAGTCACCATAAAATTCTGGTTCCGATAGGCCTTGCACCATAGATAATTGACACCTCAAGTATGTCAAGCTATCATCTGCATTTGAAAGTCTATATTTCAAGTCATCTTCTGTATATTGAGGTGACCATAGGTGCCTTTTTAATGTCACATCCGAAGACATTATAAGCTCAGAAACTAATTGCAATCTTTCCATATGGAATCACGGTCAACTCCTCTAGAAAGTGGTTCCACTGCGTAAAAGTTTAGGTAAACAAACGCTTGCTATCCAGCTGTTTCAAGCTGTTAGACTGACATGATGGAAAACATGGCTGCTGCCTGATGTTTAAGATAAGAGCAATAAACATGATTTTAATTACCTTAGCAGATGTAGAAATGATCTGTAGAAATTAAATTAGGACATACTGACTTATTTATTTTTGATATAGAGAACCAGTTAAGAGATCTGAACAATCACTTTAAAACCCGCATATTAAAGTAATGTATCTGTTGGATACACTATCTTATGCAAAATATAAACATTAATAGTCAAAGAAAGTGTGATAAAATAGCTATAAATAGTAAAATTCGGGTCCGATCCGGTCCTATCCGGTGATTATGCCCGATCCGGTCTGATCCGGTGAGTACACGTACCCGCCCGAATTGATACCAGAACGATTTCAGAAAATGCCAGCCCGGACTGTGATCTCATATGGATGTCGAGAAAAGGAGACAATATCATATATCGCCTTTATTTCCTACTGTTTCTGATTCTGACCCCACGCCCTGACAATGCAAGAATCAAGACTGAGGCCAGAAAGGCCAGAAAGCAACTTAGCCGGAGCTGAGTTCTGACATTGAGAAGAAACCCAGATGTGACATCACTGACATACACATTTCTAGACTACTACAGGTTCACATTTTCCCCAGGACTATCATCCATTGGAATGTCCTCCCAGCCCAATTACCGGTCCTTCACACCTTAGCGCAGTTCAGCAGTGCTGTCTGTCAGGTGATCCATGTCTCTCCCTAAACACTAATTTCTGTTTTTATCTGTAAACTATAATAACACTCTTTATCGCACTGCACAAACTCATCTCGTACACTTTCCTATACGTTTTTTCAGCTACCCCACTTCAGCATTTGATTTGCCGGAACCCATCTAATGCCCCCCCCCCTCGGGAGTTAAGACGTAAAGGAAGATAAATAGATAGATTTTAAGTAACAGCAGTCGAAAATTTTGCACCTCTCATCGGTCTGAGGGATAATGACATGGAAATAGATACAAAAGAATACAGACAAGATAACAAGTGGGTTCAGAAGGTCTTTAGAAAGAAAAAAAAGAACTGGATAGGTGCTCAGTGAGAGAAATTGAAACTTGCCTGAACAAAAACAACAGTAACAGAGCATATCAGTTGGTGAACGATCTAACTGCAGAGAAACAGGGTAGACCCATAACTATCCAGAAAAAACTCTGAGAAATGTCTAACAAAAGAACAAGACAGTAGATGAGGAGGATATTGCTCAGAGCTATACAATCATGAAAGTTGTGGTTACAATGTAGTTCTGGACTGCAATTAGCGCACAGAAAAAGATAAAGCCAATCCTTTGTGAGGAAGCTGAAATTGCGGATGAAGGACTGAAAAGGTCGAAGTCAGTCGTAGGTCATAATAAACCAGCAGAATTTTTTCTTTTAACAATGATCTGTTACAAGATTTGGAGAACAGGACTGCGGAGAATGACGATCCTATGACCTCAGTCACTGATTATTACACGCCCTTAAATGGACAAGAGTGGACAGGGATGGATTTTGCCAACTGAACTAGGGCAGCTGAAAACAGGACAAGGTGGAAGGGGATTGTTTCGAAGTCATCTGTGGTGCCCCAACGACCTAGTAAGGTTATGGGATAAAATAGATAGAATAGACAACTCTAACAGAACCACAGGGCCATTATCCTTATTAGTAATCCCAGTAAAGTCACGCTGAAAGTAATCTTGAACTGGATGACACCCAGGCTGAAGACTGAGAGTATCACCGAAGAACATGCTTGGGGCAGGCTATGGGATCTGATTGTATCAATTCCTGATAATTGCCTACCTTTTTACTTTGGTTCAGAGCACCACAGAACAGATCTGCAATCTTAGAATACTGTGTGCAAAGAACCTTCAATATACCAAGAACAAAAGTTGGAGTAAGGCAAAGATGCCCTATCTCACCCACCCTTATTAACATTTTGGATGAGGTGGGGTAGGGGGGGAGACGTTTTACGGCCGCCACACGACACAACACCAGCGCCGGCAATGAAGTAAAACTAAACTCTCAAAGAGTATATACTTTATACTTTCCTTCAAGAGCGGAAAATATATTCAAAAGAAGGAACATGGGCCATACTTCGAGTACCGGCTATTCTAGCCTCGTCAGTGACCCTGAAAATATCTGGTGACGAAAGCCAGGGAAACGCATACTGTAATTTCTATATTTTAATATAGCAGTCATTTCAAAGACTGATTAGTATCAACAAGGATCCATATGATTAAAGTCTCCATAGTCCTATCAGTGGTAAAAATCGTCAAAATACAAATCATTATGAAACCTATACAGCCTTCAGAATTAATTAAAATATGTCGGTTGATGTGCTTTTTTTTGTCTTATATAACTGTCAGAAAAGAAGGAATAAGGTATTTGAAAACATGATATGTCTCTCCATAACAATTCGGTTTTCGTCTCCAGTTCCCCATTAAGCAATGAAATAATGCAACCGCGGCACAATCAGTGGGATCCTCGCTTAACATTTTCGTACAATGTATTTTAATCAACTGTTTAACGCCTGTACCTTGTATTTTTATCATCTGTACCTTGTGTTTTTACCATGAAATAAAGCTTGAGAAATCGAAAGTAGGTCATTTTAGTCGGCAACTAAAATGACCTAGTTAATTTTTCAAATCTATTTTATGATAAACTCAAGGACGTTTTGATTTTTAAAAGCCGGCCAATCACCATAATAATCAATGGCGAAACTGTAGTGAGAAGTGTGCAGCGATACCTCACGATAGAATATTTCATGCTGATAGAGCAATGGGGCCTTTAAAAGCGACGGTCCAGAATTAAAGTCTAAACCAAAGTAATAAATCTGATTTCTCAGAGTCATCTGTGGTGCCCCAAAGAACTTACAAGGATATGGGATAGAATAAAGTAGAAAAGGTTACTGCAGTAGTTTGGCATCACGAGCCGTAATACGTTATTAAGACATTGCTTGTATATGGGAAGAATGAGAAAGATCCCCACTGGAGAGAGGCCATACTTGAATACCTGAGTTTATTTCAGACATTAAGAGATGGGAAGATTCTACCCAACCCCACCCTCATCCCAATATACATACCCTACCCGACCATATTCTTCCGTTTCCTACTCAAGCTTACCTAACCCATCCTAATCTATCTATCTATCTATCTATCTATCTATCTATCTATCTATCTATCTATCCGTCCGTCCGTCCGTCTGTCCATCTAACATTCATCCATCCATCCATCTACCTACCTACCTACCTACTTCCTACCTTGGCGAGGTGGCTTTATGCAGAGGTGGCACAGGTATGTTTTAGGAGAATAAAAAGGATTTTGAAGATAGTCATCAAATTCCATTTATTTTCCAGAGTCGAGGAATAAAAACATTTATAGTTTAGTAAATCTCAGTAATTCCAATTCAGCTTTTCCCTTGATGAATCGCTGACACGTCTATGGTCATAAAATACCCGATTACATTGGTCAACGGCATCTCACTGGAATCTGTGTAACATGTTTAATAACTGTTAAACACTACAATAAATGAAACCAGTTGGAGGTCTAAAAACCCTATGCAGGCTACTATTACTGACCGTCCCAAGCTGGTACTTTTGTTGCGGTTGCATTTGTTTTATGTTCGGTGCTGTTTAATTTATTGTGTTCTCAGTTTAATCCTTCTATCATAAAAATAGAAAATAGGTAAAAATAATTGTTAAATGTTTTTCATATAATTTGCTTAGTCCGTTGTAACCCGTCTGTTGGTCTAAATTATTTAATTCAATAAAGATAGCTGAGTTGCCATCTATTTGGGAAAGAGCTGCTGACTCGGCTTATCACTTGTAATTTATTGTTTGTTGGGATGTCTTTGTCAATCTTTCCCTTTGATGTTGGGGATAGGGTTTGGGATCTGATTCAGTCAGTTCCTGAAGTGTAGTTACTCTTTAAATTTGAGCCAATCTCTGAAGTTTGTGTCAGATTTAGAGCAACTGAATTGCACTCCTGGTATTTTTGTTGTTGTTGTTCGTTTAGTCTTTTTTCTGAAATACCCGGAGACCAATCAAAAAATAAATTCGGAGTTGCGTTAAATTATCAGACAAGTGCCAGATTGCAAACTTAGAGTATCTAGCAAAAGTTCACTTCAACTTCAATGTGGGTTCTTGTCAAAATCCGCTTGGCAGACATCTCGACAAGGGTAAGAATTTGTGCACGCGCGACGTTAGACGTTCCAAATCAAATAAAAGAAAAAAGTATGCAAAGACTAGGAACTGAACTCGGGTGTGAATGTTAAGTAAATTGTCCAACATGTATTTACACTGTACATTACTACCTTGGCTTACACTCTTGATGTGGGCTGGACAGCCAGCTTGAAGCTGTCTAAGCTCTGAAGGTTGGTTATGGATCTAGGGAGTTGGTTCCATGGAATCACAATCCATGGAAATACGAATGTTGATATATATTCAATTTACAATGATACGGAATGAAACGGATACAATCAGCATACCTGGGGGATCTTGGTGGGAGATACGTCATTGGCACGGCACCAAGGCAGTAAACAACTTTGTACATGAGTACTAGGTCAGAAGCTCTACGTAGGTAGAACCAGAAAACCTGTAAAACCAGAATTTTATGGTGACTTAGTATACAAATTCAAAAAGATTAAGGGTAGGACTGATTTTTCTGATCAATTCCGAATAATAATAATACGTCACAAACGTATTGGCTATAATTTAAATGTTATGCGACAGTCTGCATGCTTAGTGATTAACCCAATCACGGTTGATAACTTTGCTGCACTCTTTAATTGCACACCGGTGGATCGGTCGTCAGACTCTATGATGGCCCCGACCTAAAGCTATATATTTTAGTTGGTTGGGACCGGAGCCTTTTTGTCTGTTGCTTGGTCCACCGGGGCTCAACTGGTGACCTTCTTTTGCTTCAGATTTCCAGTGGGGTTGTTTGGCAGGACAGGGATCTCCACCTGTCAGACGGCCCGTTGTATCTGTTGAGTCCTCGTCTTTGCTTCTTCATGGTGTTGAAATTTGATTTATGTGTTTACCGTGATGATTCATTGACGAGTTAGAGGGTTATCATGCGAACCGAACAACCAACTAAATGTTTTGTACCACTTCAGTAACTGAGGATGAGGTTGGGCCTGTAAAATCGATTTAAGCCCCCCAGTAATTCATTACTGACCGTTCCAAGGCGGTAGTTCTGTTGTGGTTCTCTGTTGCCTGTTTTTGGTGTCAGAGTTTCTGTGATGTTTTACCTTATGTATGTTCTTATTATTTTTGGTTCGGTTTGGGTTGCTGAGTGGCCACCTTTTGGGAACAAGCTGCTCACTCGGTTGGCCATATGTTCTCTGTATCTTGATTATTTGTAATCTTAGTTGTTTCCAACTATGGTTTGAGGGCTGGATTTGGATTTTGATTGTTTCAGTTCCTGGTCTTTTTCGTCAAAGTCGTTTTGGAAATATATAAAGTCTCGTAAACAGGACAGTGTTAGCATAGGAACCTTGAAGGATAATGGTAATATTGCGGAATATGCAAAGGATAAGGCCGAAATGTTCAATGAGAAGTTTTATTCGGTCTTTACGAAGGAGAACTTAGATAGTATACCAGATAAAGGACAATCTCCCTATCAGTCAATGTTTAAAATACATGTAACTCTAAATGGTGTCATTAGATGTGTGAAAAGACTGAATTCTAAGAAAGCATGTGGACCTGATAAAATGCCGATATTAGTATTGCAGGAAACAGTCAATGAAATAGCCCCAGTACTTCAATGGATATTTCAGCGGTCACTAGACTCTTGTGAAATACCGTCTGATTGGAAAAAGGCCAACATAGTACCAATTTTCAAAAAGGGAGACGGAACTAAACCCAGCAACTACAGCCCAGTTAGTCTTACTGCAGTGGTCTCTAGAATGCTTGAGCATATTGTTGTAGCCCAGATTATGGATCATCTAGATCAACAAAAAATACTACATGAAAATCAACATGGATTTAGAGTCCAGCGCTCATGTGAGAGCCAACTTTTACTCACAACTGATGACATCACCAAGAGTATAAACCAAGGTCATCAAGTAGATATGGGTATACTGGATTTTGCAAAAGCCTTCGATAAGGTATCGCATCAAAGGCTAGCCAGGAAAATGTCATATTATGGCATCCGGGATTCAACACTTAACTGGGTCACTGAGTTCCTGCGTAGACGAAATCAACAGGTTGTCGTGGATGGAGAAGCCTCTCACCCTGCCGAAGTTACTTCTGGAGTCCCGCAGGATACAGTCCTCGGGCCGACATTGTTTTTGATATACATTAATGGCATTGCTGAAAATATAAACTCAACCATTCGGCTTTTCGCTGATGATTGTGTGGTTTACCGTCAAATTGAGTCTCTGCAAGATCACCTTATTCTACAAGAGGATCTTAACAAATTGGTTGAATGGAGTGACACCTGGCAGATGGAATTTAACGTCGATAAATGTTTGGTTATGAATATTGGACCACTAAGAAGTAAATCTATTTTTGATTATAAGATGAGAAATCAGACATTGGAAGTTGTGAAACATCACCCATATTTAGGAGTAGAACTGACAGATAATATGAAGTATAACCAGCATATAGATAGTATTACGTCAAAGGCTTCAAGAGTTCTTGGCTTTGTAAAACGTAACTTAAAACATTGTCCAAAAGTAGTGAAAGAAAGAGCATATCAGACTTAGTACGTCTTAAACTTGAATATAGTTCACCTATTTGGAACCCTCAACAAGTGACTCAGATTAAACAAAATGAGCAAGTTCAGAGAAATGCAGCTCGTTTTGTGCTAAATAAAAGTTAAAGTTAAATATGCTTAAAGTAGTAAACTGGTATTGGTATTTCATATCTGAGTCTAGACATGTTTTTGAACCTGTGCAAGTCAATGGTCAGACCACATTTAGAGTATGCTTCAGTAATATGGTCACCCCTCTACAAGAAGGATAAAATTACGATTGAGAATACTCAGCGTAGAGCGACAAGATTAGTTCCCTCATTAAAAGGACTCAGGGGCGGATCCAGGAATTTTGGATAGGGGGTTCAAATTAGCTGAGGGGGTTCGATTTATGTCGTTTGACCAATTTTTCCTGAAATTTCCCATGAAAATAAAATAATCTGGGCAGAGAAGGGGGTTCGTTTGAACCCCACGAACCCCTCTGGATCCGCCACTGGGACTGACTTATCCGGAGAGGTTAAGGCGTTTAGGGCTTCCAACACTGGAATACAGACGCGAAAGAGCTGATGTCGTGGAAGTTTACAAGATATTGAATAATATTGATCTTGTAAATCAGGAAAAACTGTTCCAAATGGCTACATATCAAGCTACAAGAGGTCACCCCTTCAAGCTGTTTAAGAGACGAGCAAGGTTGAACGTGCGAGCAAATTCATTCAGTGTAAGGGTAATTGATAATTGGAACAATCTTCCCGCGTCAGTGGTAATGGCACCCTCCCTTGAGTCCTTTAAAAGTCGCTTAAACAAACACTGGCAATATCACCAACAAAGTTCACAGCGTCCTGTTACACACCGGGTCAATCAGCTAGTTACAGGACACAATCAAGAAATGCGCCGGAACAGGCTATTGAATAGCCTCCTAATGGGCGTCGAGATCCAGCAAGTGGTATGTCAACATTATCTTCTAGATGAAAATAAATTGATGGGCACATTTTAGTTTGTGAGTTTTTTTTCTCGGTATTTATGCATTTTTTAATATTTCTTAGATAATAGTGTGCTATTTAATATATTGCTTATTTTCTTAATGTTATTTTTAGCATGTATTACACATAATTTGATTTGTCATATTTGTGAGTCGGTAAATAGCTATACATAGCTAATGTTTCACTGTTATAACATGTCCGACTATAAATAAAATTTGTATTGTATTGTATTGTATTGTATTAGACCGTAAAGTTTGAGGGTCAAACGAACTTGGATATTGAAAAAGATGGCGGCGCCCTTCAGTCACAGCGATTCGTTCAACGTACCGCAACAAACTAACGAGAACATACCGTCACATATTCATAGCAATAATCTAGCTCCTCCACCAGTACCTTACGCCAATTTTAAGACACGTGATCAACGTCAGCAACAGCAGAGTTTCGGAAATCCTCCTGACGGTGGATTCGCTCCCAATTCATTTCGTCCTCCAAATGTTTCTGGCTTTAATCAAAATCAGATGATGCCACCGCCACCTGTTCCGAATTTTTTAATGGGACAGAATGACGGTTCAGCAGGTCTTCCACATCAAAAGCCTGCATCACTGCAGAATTTGGATCAGTCTAACATGCATCCAGGGAATATGCCCCAACCAGTTCAGCCACCAATAATGCAGCCACCTTTTCTAGGTGTCCAGAATAATAGAATGCCAGTGACTTCAGGTCCACCACTGGTGAATGAAAATAAATTCAACCCCAGGGTTGAACAGCGAGTGCCAAGCTTTGTAATTGAACAAAAGTGTCAAGAAAATTTTCAACAAGTAGAAGTGGCTCAAGCACAAGAAGACAGAAAATGGCTGAATGACTGGTTAAATAGGTGTAAAGACAGGCATCAACAATCTGAAACAAAACATTCTTTGCATGTAAGTTATGGTTATTGTGAGCATACTCTCACTGTACAGTGACATGTCATGATTGGTATTGTGGTAATTGGCCTGACATGCTGATGGAATGTTTAATAGCTCCTGAATCAACTACATATAAGGCTTTTACTTACAGTCAGACCCTGTACCATATTGTACTTTGTTCTACTAGTTTGTTACCATGTGGTTTGTATTAAATAAAATATTGTTTTAACCAATCAATTACATTTGAAAAAACAACATAAAAAGCCTGTAAATGATCAAAATATGCTCCTAAAAAATCTCCAGTAACTGATCAAAATATGCTCTTAAATATAATTTCCCTCAGCAGCTGGCTTCTATTATCACAACTGTCTAGATGATCCATTATTTAATTTAAAAAAGAATTTTTTGTGGAAAATTTATAAGATATAGATAATCATTATTTCATCTCGCTTTCGAAATAACAGATAACATTAGCTATTTGAGCTATTTTCAAAATTTGACAAACAAGTGAATAAAAATTATGTACTCAAAAGCAGCTGTAAAACAGAAAAAGAGCAAATTAGTGTCAAATGCAAGCATCAATAAATAAACAGTAATGGTTAATAAAGAATAATAGTAAATAGCAAAAAAATGAAAAAACAACATATCAAATGAAAGAACCTAAAATTTATCTGTTAAAAGTTCCAGAAATTGCCAGAATTTACTATGATACAGGTATGGTCAATACATATAGCAAATTGTAGCTTGGGACTCATGAAATGTGATTCATTGGTATGCTGATAACCTGATAATATTGTGTAAGTTATAATAAGCAATAGAGTAGAAATCAGAGCTCTAGATAAGAGGGAGTATTTGATGATAATTAAGGATAATTTTTCTTATTTCTCATCAAAACCATATGTTGTGACCCCTCATCTGAACCGTCTCGTCGAGACGGTTCAGATGAGGGGTCACAACATATGTTTTTATGCCAATTTCGCGAAAATTATCCCTAATTATCACCAAATACTCCCTCTTATCTAGAGCTCTGGTAGAAATATGTTAGTTTTTCATTATCCATGTCACATTGTGTCCTCATAAGATCTTCTTGTGTGTGTGTGTGTTTATGGCACTTTATGCAGTAGTATCTGTTAATAGGCTAAAAAGTTCTAGATGAGGCGTAAAAATAGGTTGTGTGTTTCAGGTTATCCTACTTTGCCTAGTTTTCTTCTGCCGACCCTACATTTTCTAAAAGGATTTTGAGGGAAGCCCATGGGATTTCCCCATTTTGACATATTATTTCATATCAGTTCTCGGCTTAGCCAAGATAATGTGGACAATTTAAGTTTCCCCATGTTATGCGATGGTTCTGAGCCTCACATACATCTGATCTCCTTAAAAGTTGTGTAAATGAATAGTACTTCAAATGAGCTTTCCTGTGATATATGGTTTTATATATCTGCATTGAGTAGTTTACCAAATCTTTGGTCTGAAAGGCTCAAAAATGACCATTTTTTGCATGTTATGCTGTTGCAAGAAAAAGAAGGCATTTTTTAAATGTATGACACAAACAGGGACTGGATCAGATATTGTAAAATATATGTTCTTCTAAAGGAGACGCCATTCTTATTAACATTACTTTTTACGGAATGAAAATCATATAAAAACTGCCAAAGACATGTAGAAAAATGTAAATGTATACACTTGTTATGCATTTCCAGTTTTTCACCAATGGTTACTTCACATTTAGAAAGTATACTTTTCACTGTTAAATAAATTAAGAAAACATCTGTAATTTACAAAAAAGATGCAATCACACATGAAAACCACAAACATTTTTATGAAATGCTCTCCACCTAGTTTTACTGGCTTAGCCAAAATCATGTTAATTTTGTATAGTCCGTAGCCCCATATTTCAGCATGTGCTATAAAAGTCAAATCAATGTCTATCTACATGATAAGCTGTTTTATAGTTTCAGAAAATGACAGAACAGCTACACAAAAAGTGATTAGCGGCTGATGGCCGGCAACAAAATTCTACAGCCAATAACAATTTGTCCGTAGCCCTGTATAGTCCGTAGCCCCCCTCAAAATTCATACCTTAAGATGATGTCATATGCAAACTAGAGCTGTGGTTTTAGTAATTTTTTTCAGGAATATGCAGGACTAGCAGATAAAGCTTTTGTGACATTTAAATGATGAAATATCTGCTTTACTCCAATAAAGTAAAATGTGGATGAACTAATAACTGTTGGTGCTAGATTATATATTTATGTACAACATACACATAATGCAATAGTACAGTGTCAAGTTGCATTTTAAAATGAAGTTTCATAATGTCAGAATAATTTAATACAACTTTTGGGGTGTTTTATAATGCTTTGTTGTGGAATTGTTTGGAGACATTAAAGGCTGACAAAGGGGCTACGGACTATACAAGTTTTTATGTCAGTCTTTCTATATTCAGATATGTGACTTCTCATTGCAGATAAGTTAAGAAATTAGGAATTAACAGTGAAACCTGTCCCAAGAAAAAGAAATTGGGAAGATAAAGTCAGATAAACACTTGATAACCTACCCAAAGCCATAGTAGTACATCTCTGGGTGATGGCTCGATATAGACAGAAATACTGCCAAGAAAGGGCATTAAAATTACCCCAAACAACCAAGCAACCAAATTACTGCAGTACAAATAGTACTTGTTTAAGGACCTGGTTTAAATGTGTCTCTCTATTACACTGTTGTGCAATTTACAGTGATTGAAAATGGTCAGGCTATTTGAAAAAATTTAAACCATATTTAACAGTTGTGTGTGTTTCAAGTGAAGTGGTACAGTTACATAGAGTAGGTCTGAGAGCAATTAAGGTTTTCCTTGTTGTTTCAGTTGCAATTTGTTTTACAGTTATTCCATTAATTATGTCTGTCATGAGTTGCATTATTTTGTGGCATTGTCCATCTGTCTGTGTGCCAAACTGTCTTTTTCTTTGACACTTAACTAAAATGTATGCCTTTTCAAGACATTGTGCAGAACTCATTTTAACAACGTGTGCCAAAGTTTAAGGTCTAAAAAAGGTTGAAGCTCAAACATTAACATTTTGTATCCGCCCCATAGACCTGCAAAACGTTCAAGAATTCTTCATGAAAAATTGTACAAATATAAAGCACCATTAGATGATGTGCAGAGAAAAAATTCCAATACCATACTTTCAGTTTTGATGGAATTGTTTCCCTTTGTAATTTTGGTATATAGTAATTTTATATTAGCATCACATCCACTCCATTTTTTTGAAAGCATTTAAGATGTCTTCATGATAGTTTGTACAAATATAAAGCTTTAGCAGACAATGCATAGAGAACAAAAAATCTACTTTCTGTTTTGACAGATTTATGCCCCTTTGTATGGTCCTTGTAGTAATTTCGTGGGACTGGCTGCTCCCAGTAACATTAACACTGTATAAGAGCTTGATTTGAAACTTTGTACAAGTATAAAACATCAGCAGCGACAAATTATTTTGTGGTGTTCATCTGTCTGTCTGTTTGTCTGTCTGTCTGTCTGTCCAATAACTTTGTCTGCTCCATATCTCATAAACCCCTTAAAAGATTTGCTTAAATTTGGACCAAATGTTCATCTTACTAAGATATGCAGATTTGCTTAAACCTGGACCAAATGTTCGTCTTATTTAGATGATGTGCAGAACTCACATTTTAACAATGTCTGACAAAGGTCAAGGTCTTGCACAGAGGTCAAAGTTCTTAAGGATATAAGGAGGATATATATATAATGTTTGCTCCATATCTTTAAAACTATTCAGGATTTCTTCATGAAAGTTTGTACAAGTATAAAGTGCCATCAGACAATATGCAGAGTAAAAGAACCATTAGCCTATTTCTGATTTTGACAGACTTATTCCTCATTTTATAATTCTTATAGTGACTTTAAGTCTGCTTCCTAATTAAAAAACTGTATTAGACTATGCTTTGAACTTCGTTCAAACATAAGGCACTATCAATGTGCAGAGACTGCTTGTAGTTTTGACAGAACTTTTTGTATAACTTTTATAGTGCTTTCATATCTGCTTCACAACTGAAGATTTCAGTTACTGGCAAAGTTCAGATCTACTGTTTCCTTTCTTACATAAACCCCAATAGGCGTATAATTGCCCCACTCAGCGGAGCTATTGTTAACTTGGTGGTAGTACCTCTAGCCCATCTTGATGGCTTCCTTTTCTGGTATACTCTCTAAACAAATTACAATTTACATGTTTACTTCAGTATATTTCTATAGACTTTGCTAAACAGATACTGGTTGAATATACTTGACATAAGGAATACCATGGACTCATGGTACAAATTGCTTATAGTCTGTATAGTCCGTAGCCCCTGGACTATACCAATATGAAGTTTGTAATATGCTGTTTACTCCTATTATACAACCATAACAACTGTTTAATTTTGTTTCTGAAATATTTGCAATTAAATTGTAAAACATTTAAGTCAGAAGTTAAGGTCTGAAAGCCCTTTTGAAGAAGCTATGTCAGGAAGTGACTAACAGTTTGCTATGCGCTTATTAGTTTTGAAATAAAGTTATTCACAAAACATGTATTTGTTTATTCTAATGCAAATGTCATTGTAAAGTAACACTAAATGGTAAAGTTAGACTGTATTTTTAGAGTTTATTGAGAAAATATTTCTTCCAAGTGCAGTTTTAGACGTTCACTATAATTGTATAGTCCGTAGCCCAACTGTGAGCAAAATTTGCTTCTTGCACCATAAAGTCATGAAAGTGATAATTTCAAAAATATTTTCTATGTCAACCACAGACAGCTGTATATTTCATGTGAGAGGACTTTTAAACATTTTCAGCTGTCATCTAAACAATACTGATAAATGCAAAATTTACATCTTTTCTGCTTTCAATGGTAGTTGCAATCTAACTGAATAAAAATATTTTTTACCTTAAAGCAGCTAATTCTTTGTCTCAAAATTTTGATGTTGACAGATTGTCATTACCTAATGAACAGTAAAACCTGTCTGAAAGCAATGTTTTCTATCTTAAAACAGCATGTTATGCTCCGATATGTATAGTCCGTAGGCCCACACAGGTACTAGTATATATCGGCCTGTAACTTTTTTATTGGGCCTGTGCCACAGAAATCGCTTCGGGATATTACACACAAAGATCACAGCTTACATATTTTTATGGAAGTTTAAAGATTAAAACAATTCTAAAAATTGACTTTCGTGCAACACAAGTGTCCACTTTATCTTGGCCAAGCCGATGATCTATATTTAAAAAAAATAAAATAATAATATTAAATAAAACTACCTACCGTTCCTATTTTGATATTCCTCCATATAACATGAAACTCACATAATTTTGTATTCCCCCTGATTGAACTCCACAGCTTCACTGATTAAGATAAACGGCAATTCAGATTTCAGCTGTCAGTTGAAATTGCAGGGTACCAGCAAGAAAATAAGAAAACACTGAAGCATGTTGGCACATTCTATCACATTCTTAGTTTTGTTTAAAAAACAAACTAGTAACAAAAAAAAAAACATTAATAAAATACTGTAATTTACACCTAGACATGGACACTCATAATGCTATGGAATATACAGTAATACTCCTAATAAATGCCTCCTGCTCTTATAAACGCCCCCTGCTTCTTTTCCGAAAACAATATATTATTAGCTTGCATGAATTCCTGTTTGCTTCTCTGTATGAGATAACCTTTTGACATGGGGTCTACTCTTTAAGGAAAGAATTTGCTCCTAGATGGGCAAATGCTTTTCTTTAAGAGTTGACCCCTTCTGAAAAGGGAGGCAAAATAGCTGATCCCGTGCAAGCGTACCCATTCACCTTAATACTGTTTATTAGAGGTTATTGGCAGTGGTTGAGTTTCTATACTTAAGGCTCTAAATAATGCCCCTTTTGTAAAATGCAATGCCCCCGATAGGATTAATAGGGTATTTCATCAGCGTTATAAGTTTTTTACTGTGTATTTTGCAGCTATCGGAAGTTCATATGAAGACAAGACAGATGCTAGTGATGATTGCAAAACTACAGAAACAGAGACAGATCTTAGAAACTCTCAGAGATGAAGATAAATCAATATGGGATCAGAAAGTGCTGGAGATAGAGAGAACAAAGGTAAACTGACATTCTGAGCTACAGTTAAATGAGAAATTTGAAAAGATAACTCTAAATCTCTAAATATTTTATTAATTTTCCTTGAAATATGTTACTCTATCTTTAATATCTGAAACAACATAATAGGAAATTATCTCAGAATTATCATCAAAGCTTGCCACTATCTGGAGCTGGTTGTTTGAAACTAACCACAGTTTGCACTGCAAAAGCTCTTCTCATTTTCAGCCAAAAATACAAGCACACTTGTTGTATGCACATAAAGTCTTAACAAATCCTTGACTAATGACTTTGTTTAGCTACTTGAACAACCAATTCCTGGGGTTTTACAAGTCCATTTGCAAACTTTTCATTTTTCTCTGTTGGATATACAAAGTGCAGTATTTTGTGCTAATTGGCTATCATTGGCATGATTCAGACTGCCACTCTCAGGTATAAAAGCATCAGAGTTTTAAGTTGTTGTAATACTCAAGTAAATTAACCAAAGAGCTCCAGAGAGGTGGAGTGAGGTGCCATGGTGTAGTGGTTAGAATGCCAAGCTTTGTGCTGAGGGTTGCGGGTGCTAATCTCACCTACAAATTTGCTACTTGCTTCTGTTAATTTCAAACACTGTGCTCCTATGGCCACAAAGTTACGGAGAAGCTTTACCTTGTCATTGAGTATTCAATGAAACCACATGTATTTCAAGTTTCTTTCCTTGAATTCCATAAATTTAATAAATACATACACTTCCCTTATGACAGACTCTGTGTAAGATAGTAACTTAGAAATGTGTTTATTTTGTTTTGATTCAGGCTGAGTTGGAGCAACTTCAGAACCATCTGACAAGTGAAGAAACTGTGACAGAATTGAATAAGAAAATCCTGAACAGAAAAAAGAAAAGGGTATGCACATATTTTATTTTATCATCTTCAGCGCCATCTGGCAGTCTGAATAAGAAACGGTAGCTTAAGCTGCTTGCTTACACCCCATGTTTTTCCAGCATTTTACAAAGGGGGACAAGCTTTGTGATTTCCTGTTTGCTCTCCTGGACGAAGAAACTCTTTCAAAATGGGTTCTATGAATCACTCATGGGGCTATGAACCTGAAAACATCATTGAGGGTGAAAGTGCCATAATCATCTATGATCATTGGCTGCCTGATCCCAGCAGTGACTGGCATTAATGTGTTTGCTTTGCAGGTTGTTGCAATTTCAACCATCACTTGGAACATCAGATTTAGATAAGACTCTACTAAATATTAGTACCAGTTCATATTTTAGATATCTTACAATGAATTGTATTATCTGTTTAGTTGAGTAAGTAGTTATAAGCCTCTGGTTCTACTCATGAAGAAAAGAATTTGCTTCTTGGGAAGCAAATTCTCTCCTTTTAGAGTTGATCCTTATCGAGAAGGGAGGCAAAAATGAAAATGGCAGCATTACTTCCCCTGAAAGTGCACTCATTCACTTTAGTTTGATTAAATATGAGCACCAGAAATAGAGTCGTAGTATGCTGCAGACATTTAAGGCTCCTCTATGCAGGCTTCCCTTACAATGCCCCCAAAAAAGCGGATGATAAAATTTATGTCTGCAAAATTTGTTCGATCAGTTGGTAAGATGAAACATTTTTAGAAATTTTTCGGATGTAAATTTTGTGGTCTTCTTTTTGGAGGCTTTAAGGTGTAGAAAAGTACTTGTTCATAGTGTAAGGACGATCAATGAGAGAGAGTTATTTTGATTTTAATAGTACTTATGAAAGTAATATTAGCAAAAAATTGACTGTTTTCAACATTAGGGGACTTGCAGCTGACAAACAGATTGTAATAACATTATTTAGTTGTTTAGCTTGACAAATAAAATACTGTTTAACAGTATAACACCATAAGTGCCTGAATTTGCAAACCATTTAGATCTTGATGAGGTGGCTCATAATGAGCCCCCACATCTAGATCTACACTGTTTGCCCTCTAGTCTTTGAGTTCTCAGTATGATATATCTTGGACAAAACATTATTTGAAGTTTTGCAGATGTAAATTTTGTTGTCTGCTTTTTGGCTCTTAAAGGGTTAAAGAAAACAGTTGCAGTCTTGAGTTAAATTTTGTTGTCTGCTTTTTGGCTCTTAAAGGGTTAAAGAAAACAATTGCAGTCTTGATTTATTTCTCACTTGGGATTAACAGAAGCAAAACTTAGGTATTACTTTTCCATTGTCATCATCGGTGGTGGCAGCTGCATAAAGCTTTTGTAGAATTTTCAGATATAGGTCTGTTTTGTGACAATGCGGAGACAGTCGAGACAGCATTGCGAGGCTTATTAGAATTAACACAAATTTTTTTTCAGCTAGACCTTTCTCTTTACACAGATTTTTCTTGTCTTTAAGTCATTACATAAATGAGCAGCGACACGAGAAAACCAACAAAGTGGTCGTGCACACAGCGCAGACGCAGATCAGCCTGGGCATCCGACAATTCTGATCAGGCTCTTTGCTAAGTGCTTAAAAGGTAGCTAAGGGTCTTAAGGTACCTCGATGAGGACAGCGAAGACTCTGATCAGACTGGGCGGATGCCCAGGCTGATCCGAGTCTGCGCTGGGCGCACAGCCACTTTGTTGGTTTTCTCGTGTCGCGGTTCAGATATAGTTTTGAACATGTAATATTAATATTTCAGTATGTACAAATTTTCAGGCCTGTGTGTTGTACAAACAAGATGTTAAACCATATATCCTTTGACTTGGATATCAAAGCTGTATCCTTATGAATTTTGTCAGTGTGGTTATAAAACTCCGAATGAATGTTAATTTTGACTTTGATTTTAACTGTGTCGCAATATGATCAGAAATTTCAGATTTTTGGAGTACAGCCAAACCTGTCTTAAGGGATATTCCAAGGGGACACACAAAAATTGGCTGTTTCAGACTACAGGTTCATTTGTGCTGTATGTTGAGTCAAGGAATCCAGTAAGGTGACTTTCTAACAGAGTGATCCCCTTAAGACAGGTGTGACTGTATTTGAGCTGCGACACAAGAAAACCAACAATGTGGCATGTGCGCCCAGTTAAGACTCAGATCAGCCTTGGCAGCGGCCCAATCTGACCAGACTTTTGGCTGTGCACCTATAGGGTAGCTAAGGGTCTAAGCTAGCTTATGTGGACAGCGAAGACTCTGATCAGGCTGGGTGGATGCCCAGGCTGATCTGAGTCTTCGCTGGGCGCACATACCACTTTGTTGGTTTTGTCGTGTTGTGGCTCATATAATATCAGCTCCAACAGTAATTTGTTGAACAATAAACCACTATTTGAAGGTCAGATGTAAAGTAGATCATATCAGGAGCATGAAGCTTGAGTGATGTATCTAGTTGCAACTGACCAACAGGATTTTATTCAACAAACCACTGATAGGGCTGACCTGTTTTGATTCTAGCACAAATATTGCAATTTTTTTTCCAATTGTTATTATTGTCTATTCTTCCAGCACCAAAAAGTTCCAGTCAGTACTTCAGTTGACTGTAACATGCATCTGTGTATTCTTTTTTATGCTTTTCTTAAAAAAATAAATGATATGGCACCACCTGACATGAAAGAGTCGTTGTCTGGTATCATCAGTCTTGGTGACAGCATCAGCTATTGTCTAACATGCTTCAAAACAGTGATTTGTTGCAGACTTCCCATTGCTTGAATAGGTACACTGTGTAAGAATTGAAGATAAATTTGGATTTTTTCTTATCGTTCACTAAACATGAGTTGGTACCCTCCATTATTATCCATTAGAACTCAGTGGGGCTGTTGATTGTCCTGATGAGGTGCCACAAAATAAAGTCTTGCTGAGAATTAAGAATTACATGTATTTCAAATACTACCAGTATATGGGCAGTTAATCCTGTAAGCTCATGATTTTAAAATTCTGGGCCCTATTATTTTTATCCCCCGTCAAAGGCGGAGGGATATGGTTTTCTCCATGTCCGTCTGTCTGTCCATCCATCTGTCCTTCTGTCTGTCCGTCCTTCCATCAGTCCGTCCTTCCGTCCGTCCCGAGCCATAACTAAGTAACCACTGGACGGAATTTCATGAAACTTAAAATAAATATGTATCACTATAATGCGTTGATGCACATGAAGTTTCATCAGACTGGCGTCAGTAGTGCATGAGTAATTGCCCTTCAATGGACTTAAAATTAATAAAATGAGTCATAACTAAGTAACCAATTATCAAAACTTCATGAAACTTAAACTGAATATGTATCACCATAACATGGTTATGCACATAAAGTTTCGTCAGAAGGGCATCAGTAATGCATGAGTTATTGCCCTTTAATGGACTTAAAATTAATAAAATGGGTCATAACTGAGTAACCAATTATCAAAACTTCATGAAACTTAAACTGAATATTGTTACGACCTGGCGGAGGTAACAAAAAGATGGAAGTAAACCAGCAACAAGCCTGTTTTAAAATTTAACAAAATATATTTACATGTACATCAAAATTAAAACAGTCATTAATCAATTATGAAAATATGTAATTTACGATACCTTAAATTATCCCGAATGTCCCTCAAAATGTCCTGTTTAAAACACAAGTCCTTTCACAGTTTCTGATCCCAAATATTAAAGTCAGCAGAATATTTCCAATAATCCCAGAATGAAAGTCACAAAAGTAATCCCATATATTTAAATTCCAGTGTAACTTATTTAACTATAGACTGGTGAAAGTGTTTACAAAGATCACTAAAGGAAAATGTGTGGTCTTTATATATTAGCTAGGAACATTCAGGAATTAACCAGTGATAGATTTTTCCAGACAGTTCTCAATTCTGACAAAATTTTATACCAGAAAATTCTTAATGTTTACAACGGAAATTTCTATTATTTTCTACATTACTAAAATTAGATATTCCAGAAAATTCTCGAAACATCTTGAAAGTTCTCAAAGTTTCCTGAAGCTTCCACAACATTCTTTTGACAATGGGGAGCAAATTCCAGAACTTTCTAGACAATTCTTTCTGTTTCAGGAACATTCTAAAGATTCCCCAATTTTCCAGAATGTTCTAAAGTACAATGTAAACAACTTGTTTATTTCAAACCTAGTAAACATCTAAAAACTGCAAAATCATGGTAAAAGAAAATATTTGCACCAAATTAAACACCATATTCATAACACTTCCCCTCTTCAAGGAGAAGAAAGTTTTATGAAATAAAGCTTTCTTTTGCCATATAACCAATTATTATGAAACAAAATTAAGTTTAATGCTTATACACTGTACATATATCAGTACCAATCCAGACATCATGTAGTAATAGCCAAATTTAGGCTCTTGAAAGTGCATCTGGGATAATATTATCTTTTCCTCTGATATGCCTGATGTCAAGATTGTATTCCTGCAACATGAGACTCCACCTGAGTAACCGCTGATTCTTGTTCTTCATTTTATGAATGAAGGTCAGTGGATTGTGATCACTAAAGACAACAATTGGTGTGGCTGAAGAAGATAAGTACACTTCAAATTGCTGAAGTGCAAGGATGAGAGATAAACACTCTTTCTCAATAGTGGAGTAATTTCTCTGATGTTTGTTAAACTTTTTAGAAAAGTAACAATCAGGGTGATCCACACCATTATCGTCTTCTTGAATCAAAACACTGCCTGCGCCAACATCACTGGCATCTACCGCCATCTTAAATGATTTATTAAAGTTCGGTGCTAAGAGAACTGGAGCACTCTTTAGTATGGCCTTTAGCTTATCAAAGGACTTTTGACAGTCTTCATTCCAAATATATTTCTTTCCTTTACCTAGCAAATTTGTCAAGGGCTCTGCAATTACAGAGAAGTTATTGCAGAACTTCCTATAATATCCTGCCATACCAAGAAAGCGCATCAGTTGTCTCTTGCATATAGGAACAGGAAAATCCGAGATAGCCTCCACTTTAGCTTCTACAGGTTTTACCTGTCCTTGACCCACAACATGTCCTAGAAATGTCACATTTGCATGACAGAATTCACTTTTTGATAAATTGATTGTCAATTTTGCATCACTAAGTCTTTGAAATAACTCTCTGATAGTCTGTAGATGTAGTTTCCATTCATCGTTGAAGATGATTGCATCGTCGATGTATGCTTTACAGCCATCCAGATCAGATGTCAAGCTATTTATAAGTCTCTGAAATGTTGCTGGAGAGTTTTTCATACCAAATGGCATAACCTTATACTGATAGAGTCCATCTGGTGTAACAAATGCTGAAATCTCCTTAGCTCTGTCTGTCAAAGGAATTTCCCAAAATCCTTTCAGAAGATCAAATTTAGTAACATATTTTGCTTGTCCAATTTGATCAATACAGTCATCAATACGTGGGATTGGAAATGTATCCGTTTTAGTCACAGAATTTACTTTTCGATAGTCTGTACACATGCGAAAAGTTCCATCAGGCTTTGGCACAAGAATACAAGGAGAACTCCAGTCACTTTGACTTGGTTCAATAAAGTCATTGTCCAGCAAATATTGAATCTCTTCCCTGAGATACTGTTGTTTCACAGGGTTCATTCGATATGGATGTTGCTTCACAGGCTTCGCACCATCAGTGTCAACATCATGAAAGATTTTGTCAGTCCTGGTTGGAATGTCCGGAAATAAGTGCTCATATTCAAGAATTAACTGTTTTAGTTCAAGTCTCTTGACTGGATCCAGGTGTGACAGTTTCTGGTCGAGATCCTTTAAGATGTCAGAATTCTGGAGTTTTGATGATGAGGGATCAGATTTTATAAAGTTCACTTCCGCAGAGTCCATTTCAGATTGTTCTTGAGGGACAGAATTTACTACACTTATTGGTGAAACAACTGAATTATCCCTATCAATGTACTTTTTCAACATATTAATATGACATAACTTTTTTTGCTTGCGCCTCCCAGGTGTGTTGATAATATAATTTACATCACTGAGCTTTTTGTCAACAGTGTAAGGGCCGTAATATCTGGCCTGCAAAGGTCTGCCAGGAATTGGCAAAAGAGCAAGTACCTTCTCTCCAGGTTCAAAATTTCTTTCCTTCGCATTTTCATCATAGTGAAATTTCATTTTGTTTTGAGCTGATTCAAGATTGGACCGAGCAGCTTCACAGGCCTTTGACAATCTGTTATTGAAGTCAGAGACATACTGAAGCAAATTTAAAGAATTGTTATCATCAGAAAGAAATTTCTCTTTCAAAAGTTTCAGTGGTCCACGCACTGTGTGACCAAATACAAGCTCAAATGGGCTGAAACCAAGTGATTCTTGTACGGATTCCCTAGCTGCAAATAACAGGAAATATATTCCTTCATCCCAATCCTTTTCAGTGTCAAAGCAGTAAGATCTGATCATGTTTTTCAGTGTTTGATGAAATCGTTCTAAGACACCTTGACTTTCAGGATGATATGCTGATGACCGATATTGCTTAATGCCTAATTCATGCATTACTTGCTGAAATATTCCTGACATAAAATTAGAGCCTTGATCTGACTGAACAGATTTAGGGAGGCCTACAAATGTGAAAAACTTCACAAGAGCCTTAACTATGGTCTTTGTCTTAATATTCCTAAGTGGAATTGCTTCTGGGAAACGTGTGGAGGCACACATTATGGTCAAAAGATATTCAGAACCTGACTTTGTTTTGGGTAAAGGACCTACGCAATCAATAATTATTCTGCTAAAAGGTTCCTCAAATGCAGGAATGGGCTGCAAATGGGCTTTAGGGATAGTTTGATTAGGTTTTCCTACCATTTGACATGTATGGCAAGATTTGCAATGTTTAGAAACATCAGATTTTAACCCTGGCCAATAGAAATGATTAAGAATCTTGTGATAGGTCTTGTTTACACCTAAATGACCGGACATGGGAGTTTCATGGGCCAAGTTTAAAATTTCAGGGCGATAAACCCTTGGAACCACAATTTGGTGGTTAACAGTCCACTCGTCTTCTGCTGAGACATCAGGAGGACGCCATTTTCTCATCAAAATGTCATTTTTGACATAATAGCAAACAGGAACCTGGGACATGTCATTGTCATCTAAAACCCTTTCAAATAAAGGTGAGATCTCAGGATCACTGTGTTGTTCTTTGCAAAGCTGTGACCTTCACAGGAGGTCATGACCTTGGTCATTTGAAAATGAAGGAGAGTGGTCCGTGTTGGACACAGATGAGTTGTGTGTAAAGTCTGTCTGCATGCCAGACAGGCTGGGTGAAAGAGATTTTGAAATCTCGTCATTAAAAGACTGACCTATAAATGTGTCAGTTAAATCAATGTCCTGATTCCCATCATTCAACATGGCTTTCTTTGCCATAGCCCTAGTGACAGCACACGAGGGGTAAAGGTCAGGAATTTCCTGCTCAATGGGGTCAGGCGGTTGATCAACACAAGGAGTGTTGGTCAAAAGTGGATTAACCACAACCTTATCTCCTGCTAGGTCATTGCCTAATAATAAGTGAACACCTTTAAAAGGTAATGAAGGTCTAATACCAACAGCCACTGGACCAGCAATTAAGTCTGAGGACAAATAAATGTTATGAAGCGGTACATTAACAAATCCACATTCTACTCCCTGAATAAGGACACTAGTCCCAGAAGAAGTCTTCTCGGAAAATGGCAGGGTATCTGCCAAAATAAGGGATTGAGAAGCTCCAGTATCTCGTAAGATAGTAATAGGGGTAGACTGGGCAAAGTCACAATTTAGTGACACAAAACCTTCTGTTAAGAATGGTTCATAAATCTCCATAACAGAATCAGTCTCAGAAATTTTGGCCTGAATAGGAGTTTGATCCTGAACACAAGACTGTGGCGTTGACCGTAAAGAGGTAAGACCTGTGGGTTTTGGACCCTCTTGTTTTTCCCTCTTCCTCTTCAAAAGTAAGCATTCAGAAATTATGTGTCCTGATTGCTAACAATAATTACAAATAGGTTGAGGTAAGGGACTTTGACCTTTGTTTTCACCAAGGGGTTTGGGTTTTGGAGTATATGTGGGACTGGAATTGCCAGATGGATTACTGGGACTGAATTTTGGACCTGACTGAGGGGAAAATGTCTTTTTAGGAAAAGGCTTGAGCACAAAAGATGTCTTATGAGTTAAAGCATAATCATCAGCCAAACGAGCTGCTGCCTCTAAAGTTTCAACTTGCTTTTCATCTCAAAAATGACTTAATGTCAGAATTAATGCACCTTTTAAATTCTTCAACAAGCATGAGCTGTCTCAGTTTACTATAGTCAGAGCCTACTTTCTTTGATGAGCTCCACCTAACAAATAACTGCTCTTTTGTCCTAGCAAATTCAACATAAGTCTGGTCATTTTCTTTTCTGCAGTTCCTAAATTTCTGCCTGTAAGCCTCAGGGACCAACTCATAAGCCTTAAGAATAAGCTCTTTTACTTTGTCATAATCTGAGCTCTGCTCAAGAGAAAGTTGAGTATAAATTTCGCGAGCCTTGCCAATCACAATGCTCTGCAGAAGCAAAGTCCAATGCTCTTTTGGCCATTTTAAATTTTCCGCAACTTTTTCAAAGTGAAGAAAATATTTGTCAACCTCTTTTTCTTGAAATGGTGGAACGAGTCTGATGTGTTTGGTAACATCAAAAACTTTTTAGAGTCCAAAGGCAAAGATTTTGATGTGGTCTTTTCTTGCATTTCCATTTCTTTCATTCTAATTTGAAATTGTCTTTCTCTTTCTTTTTCTTCTTTTTCAAATTTTAATTTTTCCTTTTCTATTTCAATTCTTTCTTCGTTTTCTAATTTTTCTTTTTGCATTTCTCTTTCTTTTTCTAATTTTTCTTTTTGCATTTCTCTTTCTTTTTCTTTTTCTCGTTCCTCCATTTCTAACCTTAATTTTTCATGTTCTAATGTTTGTTTCTGCAACCTTTTTTCTCGTTCTAAAGTTTCAAGCCTAATTCTCTCTTCATGCTCTAATCTTAACTTTTCCATTTCAACTTGTCTTTGAATTTCTAATTCTCGCATCTGCAAATCAGTTTGAGTGACGAGAATGTGAGAGGTTGCAGAGGAATCAAAAATTTCCTCATCAACAAAGAACTGAATCAAAATATTCTTAATTCCATGTTTCAACATGGACCTTTTGACTGATGTTAATTCATAATGTGCTGCAATATCCAATAAATCTGTCTTTTTGGCCAAATTCAGCAGCTCCTGAGAAGGCACAGCAATGAATTTATCAAGATCAAAAGACATGATTGCTTTTTGCTGGCTTTACTTATTTGCTTATTTGAGAAGCAAACAGTGAAAACTTTTTTTTTTTTTTTCAAAATTATTTGGTGCACAAGAAATTTCAATCCCGAACTCGAGCCCGGGATAGGACATTATAAGCCAAAATGGCTTTCAGTCATCATAAATGATGACTTCCTTGAAGTGGGGGAGTGTTACGGGCCAACTCTCCTACCTTCCAATATCTACAATAGTAGATTTGCGCATAGCTTAGGTATATATTCAATCTCTGACAACTGCGTCAGGGAGTTAACTCTTTGGCTCAGTGGTTAGAGTAGAGGCCGGGCCGGGTAGCGCAATCGGTAGGGCACCTGACTCGTAAGTCAGAGGTCCTGGGTTCGAATCCCGGTCTGGCCACATACTTTCGTTTCTCCTTCCGCTGATTCAAGAAGGGCAGTTGTCAGTTACTGGCGAAAGTATGTGCACTTAGTATTGGTTAACCGCTTAGGAGGTCTAAGCCTGCCCAGGAATAGTGTGGTTAGGTTAACTGACCGTCCCGACATGACCTTAGTTGTTTACCGTGGACGTTAAGCATCAAATCAATCAATCAGTGGTTAGAGCATTGGACTATCACCCGGGAGTTCCGGGTTCGAATCCCAGCAAACGACTGGAATTTTTTCAGCTATGCTTTGGTCCGTTTGTTGCGGCAGCAATGTCGTAAGAATATGTATCACCATAACGTGGTTATGCACATAAAATTTCGTCAGAAGGGCATCAGTAGTGCATGAGTTATTGCCCTTGAATCAATTTAAGGTTGACAAATTCAGCTATAACTAAGTAATCAATGAATAGAATTCTATGAAACTTATACTAAATATGTATCACCATATCACATTGGTGCATCATATGTTTTGTCAGAATTGCTTCAGTAAGCAATGAGTTATTGCCCTTGAATTGGTTTAAAATCAACAAATTGAGTCCGAACTAAGTAACCAATGAATGGAATTTGATGAAACTTAAAATAATTATGTATTGTCATGACACAGCTGGGCATTTTAAGTTTTGTCATAATCACTCCAGTAGTTCATGATTAAATGCCCTTGAACGGATTTAAAGTCCACAAATTAGCCATAACTAAGGTATCGGTGAACAAAATTTCTTGAAACTGAATTAAAAATGTATCATCATAGTGCAGTGATGCTGAGACAAGTGTTTAAGAACAGATTCAGCTTATGCCTCACTTATCCCAGAGTTATTGTCTTTGATTTTATTTACAATCCACAAGTTCAGCCGTAACTAAGTAACCAGTGAACGAAATTTTATGTAACTTTAAATAAACCATAAACAAATCAGGGCCACTTCGGCGGGGGATATAAATTCACCGAATTTGCTTGTTCATAACAAACTTTTAGGGAACTAGATACGTTGTTGCTATAAGCTACATTATTATAGCAACAGATTGATTAAAAAAACAATGTCTGTTGTATGTTCTTTCATCTGCTGTAGCAAGATGTGATATAGGGATCAGGGAATTTTTATCAGTTCCATTGAACAAGATACCACTAATCACTTTGTACAACATTCCTTTTGTGGGAAGATTCTGAATCAGAAGTCCAAACTTCTAAAAAAAATACAGAAAGCATATATACATGTACATTGAAGTCCTACAGCATGGCTGACATGGGACGAAACCTTGGTTTAATCTCAGTAACATCTAAATTCAGAACAGCTTCCATGACACATTATTTTGTGGAGAAATAACAGGGCTAATCTTGAAATCTTATATTTTAAGTCTTGCTGGGTCTGTGGTGCTACCATATAAAGGGTTCTTAGTCAGTGCATATGTAACTGCTAAGACGTGGACCAGTCTGTGTATCCATTTAGTTAAGCTTTATCTCAGAATTAGCCTTGAAACATCTCCTTATCATGTTGTGGCCTTTTAGAGAAACTGCGTAAGGGAGTCAGTTCTGCTGAGAGCCACAACATACATTTTTATGGAGAATCAAACCCCAACTTGTTTTCTAGTTCCCTTAAACAGTACTGTACAATGTAGACCACAAAATGCCTTGGTAGATGCTTTGGGTTGGTCATTTGAAGATAATTCTGATAAATTGAAAATTATTATGGCTGTCCTGAGAACTACTGCTAAATATTCAAACCAAAAATACCCAATTGTGCTTAAATGTTGGGACACCTAAAAAAATTAATTTTCCATTTGGGACAAATGGAAAATTAGTGGTTTTAGGTGTCCCGATATTTAAAGCACAGTAGGGTAATGTACTGAATAATAAATTATATTTATGCAGGAAAGGTTGAAGCGTCGGAGGAAAGAAGAGTATGAGAGAAAGAATGAAGAGTCAGAGAAAAGTGAACAGCTTCATAATGAGATTGACAGGAATCTCGACAAAATACAACAAAAGGAGAAAGATGCTAAACAGGTACCATACTTATCCGAAATATTTAGACACCTTGTCCATAATGTGTTAAGCTCAGCTTCTTACATTTTTGAAGTTTGACTTGACAAGTCCATATGTACCATCAGGGCAGCTTTATTTATAGACTACATGTATTTTCAGACAGTGCAGGCCCGGATCCGGCAGCTTCTCAGGAGCAGTCTGATCTTGAACTACTCTGATAATGTCTAGTTATGTAGGATACAGTAATCACCTGTTTTGTTGATACAGAATACTGATTTCAATTTCTTTTGCCTGTTTCAAAGAAGTCTTTTAATTGCTAAGTGCTGGTCACTTGTAGCTCATTTTATTGGGCGCAGTCATTCATGGAAGAAATGTTTATCAGTTAGTACAAAGAGTATTTTTATGCTGCGTTATAATGAATTATAAGAATTTTAGCAATGACCACTTGCTTCACTAGCTTTGCTGTTTTAACATTGATTGAGAATGGTGATAACTTATAAGTTGAAGGAGCTCTATTTATATATGATTCCTTGTGTCATTTATAGATTTAATATTTTTCTTATGGCTTATCATCACTTACAAAATTACAATATACTATTTCCTATATCAAGATAAAAACAGTGGACGGACACTCGGCACCAGGTGTGTGCAACTATGGTTACGTACCGCTGAGCCACTTGGGGAACGTCGTTATGAGAATTGTAGCAGAACAGAATATCAAGATAAAGGGAGGTAACTAATAAATGTGTCATATTTCCAGGAGAAAGATCTTCAGAAGGAGGTAGATCAGATCCTAGGTCAGGTTAAGAGAAAGATTACGGAGAACACCAGGGCCATGCAGCTGTTACAGGGCCTAGAGAAACTACGACAGATGAGAAAAGACAGGCAGGAAAGACAAGGTAGATCAAACTGCTGGGAAACGCTATAATGTCCCCAAATTTTGAGATACATAGCTGACTGTAGAAGGAAAAAAATAATTTCCTGGAACTGTTGATATGTTTGATTTTGAAAGAAATGTCAGGTTATTTTCATAGCAAATATTGTTTGCCGTGTAGAAAACAGAAGGAATGATATGACAGACTTAGCAGACTTTCTGTAATATTCATAACAGTGAGGGTAGGACCATTGTTAAGGTGAGTAAGTAGACATTCAGGGGAACCAACTCTCCCATTTTCAGTTTTGTGTCCCTTCCCAGAGGAGTCAACTTTTAATAAAAAGAAGTTTCTCACCTAGGTCCCTGGGTAAGAAACCATAATTCACCTTTCGGATGCCACACCTACTTCAAACAGGTTAACTGTAAGGTAAAATCACAGTCTAATTGTGAGACATTCAACACGTGCAATTTTGTTTGTGGGACTCTGTCACATGCAAAGTTGTTGTTGCATTAATCAGTTAAACACTATCAGGTGACCTTTGAGTGACATTCTGTGGCTCAGAAAGGTGCTTAGGCACACTACCTTCGAGTATGTTGAGTTTTGTGTGCATATAAGACATACCCTGACTTACAACAGTACTGCAGTCACCAGCTGTCACCATGATACCACTTTTTTCCAGCTCAATGCATTTAGGGATGTGGTCTGTTGGACTGAAGAAATTTAACGGACATGGGCTGCCCAATGGGAGTTCAGCCCATGACCTCTGCTTGAAAGGGGAACACTTAGTTCACCAGGCCAGGCATTCACTTCCCTTTAAGAGTAGATAGTATTTATACTCCCGGTATACGGGGGTATATAGTTTTTGTCTTTTCCGTTTATATGTTTGTGTGTTTGTGTGTGTGTAAACTTTTTTTTCTGTCACAGATTTTTCAGGAACCCTTATAACTAGGTTTTTGAAATTTGGTACAAACGTTTGGTATGACTAGTTGTACCGTGTAAGAGAGTTTCAACAACCTTCTGCTTATCATTCCCTTTGTTTGTCCATTTATTCTTTCTCTCCAATTAAATTTCTGTCACAGATTTCTCAGGAACCTCTATAGCTAGGATTTTGAAATTTGGTACAAACATTGGGTATAACTAGTTGTAGGGTGTAAGAGAGTATCAACCTCCTCCTGCTTATCATACCCTTTGTTTGTCCATTTGTTCTTTCTCTCTATTTAGGTTTCTGTCACAGATTTCTCATGAACCACTATAGCTAGGATTTTGAAATTTGGCACAAACATTGGGTATGACTAGTTGTACAGTGTAAGAGAGTATCAACCTCCTCCTGCTTATCATTCCCTTTGTTTGTCCAGTTTTTCTTTCTCTCCAATATCTCTCAAATTAAATTCCTGTCACAGATTTTTCAGCAACCACTACAGCTAGGATTTTGAAATTTGGTTCGAACATTGGGAATGACTAGTCGTACCGAAAAAGAGAGAATCAGCCTGCTACAGCTTATAATTTCCTTTATTTGTCCAGTTTTTCTTTCTCTCCAAGTCTCAAATTAAGTTTCTGTCAAAGATTTCTCAGCAACCACTACAGCTAGGATTTTGAAATTTCATACAAACATTGGGTATGACTAGTTGTACAGTGTAAGAAGGAATCAGCCTGCTCCTTCCTATCATTCTGTTTGTTTTTCAAGTTTTTCTTTCTCTCCAATATCTCTCCAATTAATTTTTTGTCAACAGTTTCTCAGCAACCACTACAGCTAGGATTTTGAAATTTGGTACAAATTTTGGGTATGACTAGTACGATTTAAGAGAGAATCAGCCTCCTGCTGCTTATCATTCCTATTGTTTGTCCAGCTTTTCTTTCTTTCCAATTAAATTTCTGTCACAGATTTCTCAGGAACCATTACAGCAAGGATTTTGAAATTTAGTATAAACATTGGGTATGTCTAGTTGTATTGTGTAAAAGAGAATCAACCGCCTTCTGCTTATCATTCCCTTTGTATGTTCAGTTTTTCTTTCTCTCCAATTAATTTTTTTGTCACAGATTTCTTGGCTGCTGTCAGAAAGTGTGTATACATCTTGAAAATGGACAAGTATATTGTGGGAAAGAAAAACAAGAGATGAGATTAATTTTGGCTCCTTCTTCCTTTTTTCCATCTTCCACTCCAACGTAATAAATGGGAAAATTTATGCGAAGACTTTTCAGATTGCTTTATTACTAGGTTCAAGTAAAGCTTGAAACTGATCAGTTTACATCTTCTGGCTGCTGCTGCTGACTTTAAGTCAAAGTCACAAACATAGAAGTTTGTGTTAATTTTTGTTGAAATTTTGTGTTAAATTTGTTTATTATTTTGCTTATTGCAAATTTTTAATTGAATGTTTTGGTATTAGTATGCCTTTCATTGGGTGTGTCTTGGATTGTCCATTTGTCTGTTACATTTGCTTTAAAGTTTTATATGAAGAGTGTTTTTATTAGGCGGTGTCGCTGGCCGGGGGTATTTGTGAGCCACTGCTCACGTGCTCTTGTTCAAAAAGATTTTGTCATTCAGGGAAACAAAAAGAAAGTCACAAAAGTTTTTCCCTAGCTTTTGTTTCACAAAGTAGTCCTATTATACAGTAAAAAGAAGTAATAAAATAATTCCTCTCTTCAGGTGTCCACATCAGCACCATGGCAAGCAGTCATATTTTTAACTCTAAAGCGGAAGCATTGAAGAAAGTGTTAGAAAAACAAGAACAGACATATAAGGCTGAGGAATCTGCTCTTAAGGTTGGTACTGAGGCTGTGCCAATTTTGTTTTCCCTGTGAGTAGCTGAAAGTCATACAATGGCCTTGCTTTTCCAGTTGCATCAGTGTTAGCTACGGTGGCAGCGTAAACTTTTGTTGAGTTTTATGCCTTACCACAGTGCTCCAGATAAGAAGGGGTAACAGAGGTAATTTAGAGATAATTATCATTATTTCTGCACAAAAACATATTTTGTGACTCATCATTAGAACGGTCTCATTGAGCGGTTCTAATGAGGGGTTACGACATACGTTTTCATAGAGAAATAAGAAAAATTATCTTTGAATTATCCTCCATACCCCCTCTTATCTGGAGCTCTGCCATACCTCTGTAAGTAGTGGCCAATGTGACAGTGTGCAGACAGGGGAGACATGGTGTTCTTCAGAATTCTTGTTATCCTGACAGTTTAGAGAGTTACAGCATTCTTCAGAATTCTTGTTATCCTGACAGTTTAGAGAGTTACAGCATTCTCCAGAATTCTTGTTATCCTGACAGTTTAGAGTGTTACAGCATTCTCCAGAATTCCTGTTATCCTGACAGTTTAGAGAGTTACAGCATTCTCCAGAATTCTTGTTATCCTGACAGTTTAGAGAGTTACAGCATTCTTCAGAATTCTTGTTATCCTGACAGTTTAGAGAGACACAGCATTCTTCAGAATTCTTGTTATCCTGACAGTTTAGAGAGTTACAGCATTCTACAGAATTCTTGTTATCCTGACAGTTTAGAGAGTTACAGCATTCTTCAGAATTCTTGTTATCCTGACAGTTTAGAGAGACACAGCATTCTTCAGAATTCTTGTTAGGGCCCCGCCAGACGAAGTCCACAGAGGCCCTATAGTAATCACCTTGTCCGTCCGTCCACCCATCTGTCCATCCGTCAGCTTTTTCAGGTCCAGGCCAGAACTCTGAAACTGTTTGAGATATTTTCTCGAAACTTTGTACAAATATAAAACATTATCAGACAATGGCAGAGAACAAGAACCATAACTCCACCTACATTTTTTACGGAATTATGCCCCTTTGTTGTCTGTTCGTCAGCTTTTTGTGTCTGGGCCATAACTCTGAAATGTTTTGAGATATTTTCTTGAAACTTTGTACAAATATAAAGCATCATCAGGCGATGTGCAGAGAACAAGAACCATAACTCCACCTACATTTATTACGGAATTATGCCCCTTTGTAATTTTAAGTATGATATTGTGCCGGGTCCGTAGCTCTTGAAACCATTTGAGATATTTTCTCTAAACTTGATACAGTTATAAAGCCTTATCAGATGATGTGCAGAGAACAAGAACCATAACTCCACCTACATTTTTATGGAATTATGCCCCTTTATAATTTTAAGTATGAAATTGTGTCCAGGCCGTAACTCTGAAAGTGTTTGAGATATTTTCTCGAAACTTGGTACAGATATTAAACATCATCAAACGATGTGCAGAGAATAAGAACCATAACTCCACCCACATTTTTTACGGAATTATGCCCCTTTGTAATTTTTAGTATGGAAATTGTGTCTGGTCCGTAACTCTGAAACCGTTTGAGATATTTTCTTGAAACTAGGTACAGCTGTAAAACATCATCAGGCAGTGTGCAAAGGACAAGAACCATAGCTCCATCTACATTTTCTATGGAATTATGCCCCTTTGTAAATTTAAATTTGGAAATCATGTACGCTCTATAACTCTGAAACCGTTCAAGATATTTTCAGGAAACTTAATACAAGTATAGTTCAAAATCAGACGATGTGCAGAGAATAAGAACTGTAACTCCACCTACATTTTCTATAGAATTTTGCCCTGTACTTTTAGTATGGAAATCATGTCTGCTTTATAACTTTAAAACTCACAAAGATATGTTCATGAATACTTTGCACAAGTATAAAGCATTATCAGATGATGTGCAGAGAATAAGAATCATAACTCCATATACATTTTTACAGAGTTATACCCCTTTGTAATTTTCTATATAGAAATCGTGTCAGCTCTAGAACCTTAAAACTGTTGAAGATACATGTACTTTCACAAAACTTGGTACGAATATGAAACATCATCAGACAATATGCAGAGGACAGGAACTATAACTCAGCCTATATTTTTTTACAGAACTTTGCCCCTTTGTAATTTTGTGTATGGAAATTGTGTCCATCCACTCTGTAGCTTTAAAACAGCAAAATATATTTTCACAGAAGTTGTTACAAATACATGTATAAAGCATATCAGACAATCTGCAGAGAATGAGAATTGTAACTCCATCTATATCTTTTACAGATTTATGCCCTTAGTAATTTTTAGTGTAGAAACTGTAGCCAGTCTATAACTTTAAAACTGAAAGGTTTTATTGTTATTTCCAGTTGGTGACATATGACTTAATGCCATCAATAGTCCCATATAAAGGCGGGGCCCTATTAGTTAACATGTTTCTAGTTATCCTGACAGTTTAGAAAGACACAGCATTCTTCCGAATTCTTGTTATCCTGACAGTTTAGAGAGACACAGCATTCTTCAGAATTTCTGTTATCCTGACAGTTTAGAGAGCTACAGCATTCTTCAGAATTCTTGTTATCCTGACAGCTTAGAGAGACACAGCATTCTCCAGAATTCCTGTTATCCTGACAGTTTAGAGAGTTACAGCATTCTCCAGAATTCTTGTTATTCTGACAGTTTAGAGAGTTACAGCATTCTTCAGAATTCTTGTTATCCTGACAGTTTAGAGTGACACAGCATTCTCCAGAATTCTTGTTATCCTGACAGTTTAGAGAGACACAGCATTCTTCAGAATTCTTGTTATCCTGACAGTTTAGAGAGTTACAGCATTCTTCAGAATTCTTGTTATCCTGACAGTTTAGAGAGACACAGCATTCTCCAGAATTCTTTGTTATCCTGACAGTTTAGAGAGTTACAGCATTCTTCAGAATTCCTGTTATCCTGACAGTTTAGAGAGACACAGCATTCTCCAGAATTCTTGTTATCCTGACAGTTTAGAGAGTTACAGCATTCTCCATAATTCCTGTTATCCTGACAGTTTAGAGAGTTACAGCATTCTGCAGAATTCTTGTTATCCTGACAGTTTAGAGAGACACAGCATTCTCCAGAATTCTTGTTATCCTGACAGTTTATGATAAATAAACTTCATAAAGGTTTCAAGTATAAGCATTTGCTTGAATCATGTGGGTGATACAGCCTAGGGTAAGGGGATTTTTGAAGATATTTTGTACATAATATATGAGCCATGACTTGACAAAACCAACAAAGTGGCATATGAGCCCAGTGAAGACTCAGATCAGCCTGGGCAGCTACCCAGTCTGATCAGAGTCATGGCTTGCGCTTACAGGGTGGCGAAGGGGTTAAGCTAGCTCAATGCCGACAGTGAAGACTCTGATCAGACTTGGCCAATGCCCAGGTGATCTGAGTCTGCACAGGACGCACATGCCACTTGGTTGATTTTCTCGTGTCACGGCTCATATAATTGTTTTCCATAAACAAAGCATGCAGTGCACAGTATTTTTGTGAAGTAAAAAAGTTTTGCATGAAAATAAGTTGTACCCAACATATATTATTCACAAATAAAGAGAGTTATAGGCAGCTCAAATTCTGGAATTAGGAGGGCACTGTAAAGGAAACAGACAAAAAAAAAATAGAAGTTATCCACATCATTGCTTATAGCAGTAACTGTTGCATGGTATGGACTAGATCCTGTCAAATGATAGTGCTTGCTAGGACTCTGCCATGAAATAGTGATGTGAACTTGATGGTCTTTCTGCCAGTGAAAAGAAGAGTAAATACACTAATATTCTATATTTTAAATCATTCAGGTTATATTGGAAACAGAACAAGAAGAGACAAGAGAGAAAGAAAGAGAGAAGGATAGACAGAGAGAGGTAGAAAGACAAAAGAGAGAAGAGAAAAAAGTAGAACATGCTTTGTTTGGATCATACAGTAAGTTCTGACAGGTTAAAGATAATAAGAGTTGTATAGGGAGATATGAGCAGTGACATGAGAAAACCAACAAAGTGGTTGTGCCCCTCAGAGCACTCAGCTCAGCCTGGGCATCTGCCCAGTTTGATCAGACTCTTTGCTAAGCGCTTAAAGGGTAGCTAATGCTCTAAGCTACCTCCATTTGGACAGCGAAGACTTGGATCAGACTGGGAGCACAGCCTCTTTGTTGGTTTTCTTGTGTTGTGGCTCAACATTACCGGTATGCAAAATGCACATGCCTAGACTGGTCTGGTTCCCAGGATTGAAATGTTTTATAGAAGAACCAAATAAGCAACATGCTTTCGTTCTAATGCTATAAACTTATATGTTGTATTATCTATGTATGTTGTGAAAAAGTGAAATCCAAATATTTTAGAGGGAGGCAACTCATATGTCAAAAATACAAAAAAAAAAATACAGTCAACTCCCGATATCTCGAACATTGATATCTCGAAATATCTTCTTATATCAAACAATATATTTCCTATTTTATTTACATTTCAGCTCCTGTTATCTCAAACTACTGATATCTCAAAGTAAATTTTCTGGTAGCAGAAAATTTACTTTGAGATATCAGAAGTTTGGGCCGAAATTAGACTTCGAGATATCGAGAGTTGACTGTATATACTCTGGGGACTAGTAAGAAGTCTGGTATGAGTAAATGGAGCATGCAAACTTTAGAAAATGACTTTTGGATTTAGCAAACAGGAAGTCACAGAAATTGTTCCCCTTTGTATAGATGGCAGAATACCCATACACCCTAAACTACTCACACTATACATGTAATTAAAACAAACATTTTGATCAAAATATTGTGTTGTAAGAAACTTGTGGAAGGCTGTATGCCAAGTATACAGAACAAAAATAAAAACTTGATGGTTTTTATTTCTTAATTCCAGCCAGCCTAGTAAATATGTAATGTATATATGGATTTTTCTGAGTTGGGCAGTCGTCTGATTACGTAAATCATGAAAATTTATTGGTAATTTTTTGTCCTGTCCGGAGTTATCTAACTTATTCTTATTTTTATAATTTAGACCAGAACTTTAATTTGCGCATGGGCAGAAGAAAATTTTCTTAAACGCAATAAACAGTAGTACCAGTGCACACAGAAAACACTTTAAATGCTAATGTTAATTGTTTATCACAACCTGAAAATAATGTTTAAAGATTCAAAACTTTCAGATTATCTCCCTTTGAATTTAACATATAGAGATTTTTGAGATTTCCATATTTTCGATACCAGTGTGTCTTTTTATGCCCCCAACTTCGGAGAAGTTGAGGGGGCATATTGGTTTGGGCCTGACCATCCGTCTGTCCGTATGTCCGTCCGTCCGTAACGCTTTATGGCAGATAGGAAACTCAAGAACCGCTTATGCTAGGATCTTGAAATTTCATATGTGGTATGTACATGAAAAATAAGCGGACCCGTATTTTTTCTTTTTTCCGCCGGTCACATATTTCCAGAGTTATGCCCCTTTTTCGACTTAGCCTATGGAACCTTGTGAACAAAATATCTTGAGAACCTCTGCTGCTAGGATCATGATTTTTTGCAGGATAACATTGCCCAAGGAGTAGAAGACCTGATTAACTTGTGAAAATTTTTTATAAATTTTTGACCGAGTTATGCCCCTTTTTCAGCTTAGTGCATTGTAAGCCTATGGAACCTTGTGAACAAAATATCTGAAGAACCCCTTAAGCTTGGATCCTGATATTTGGCATACAGTTACAGACTAAGGGCTAAATGAACTGATTAACTTTTGAGCCAATTTCAATAAATCTCAGTTGAGTTATTCCCCTTTTTCGGACATAGGCATTTGTATAGGAACAACCTTGTGAACAAAATATCTAAAGAACCGCATAAGCTAGGGTCCTTAAATTTAGCATGCTGGTTTGGACTAAGGTGTAGATGAACTGATTAACTTTTGAGCATATATCGTAATTTTTTGGTTGAGTTATTCCCCTTTTCAGGCCTTAGGCATTTTATATAGGAATTACCTTGTGAACAAAATATCTGAAGAACCGCTTAAGCTAGCACATTTATATTTGGCATACAGTTACAGACCAAGATGTAGATGAACTGATTTACTTTTGAGCATATTTCTTAAATTCTTGTTGATCGAGTTATGACCCTTTTTCGACTTAGTGCATTGTAAGCCTATGGAACCTTGTGAACAAAATATCTGGAGAACCCCTGATGCTAAGATCATGATATTTTGCAGGAAGATACTCCCTAAGGTGTAGATGACCTGATTAACTTTTGAAAAAAAATTGTATATTTTTTATCGAGTTATGCCCCTTTTTCGACTTAATGCATTGAAGCCTATGGTACAAAGGTACCTTTACACCCAGTCAAGAACCATAAGAGCTAGGAACTTGAAACTTTAAATACATGATCAGTATGAAAAATAAGCGAACACGTATTTTTTCTTTTTTACGTGGGTCACATATTTCAGAGTTATGCCCCTTTTTCGAGTTAGCCTGTGGAACCTTGTGAACAAAATATCTCAAGAACCCCTGATGCTAGGATCATGAGGTTTTGCAGGATGCCCAAGGTGTAGATGACCCGATTAACTTTTGAAATTAATTTGTGAATTTTTGACCGAGTTATGCCCCCTTTTCGACTTAGTGCATTGTAAGCCTATGGAACCTTGTGAACAAAATATCTCAAGAACCCCTGATGCTAGGAGCATGATTTTTTGCAGGAAGGTACTGCCTATGGTGTAGATGACCTGATTAGCTTTTGAAAAAAAAATCGTGAATTTTTGATCGAGTTATGCCCCTTTTTCAACTTAGTGCATTATTTGCCTATGGAACCTTGTGAACAAAATATCTGGAGAACCCCTGATGCTAGGATCATGATTTTTGCAGGTTGATATTGCCCAGGGTGTAGCTGACCTGATTGACTTTCAAAAACAATTCGTAAATTTTCGACTGAGTTAAGTCCCTTTTTCGACTTAGTACATTGAAGCCTATGGTACAAAGGTACAAACATTATTGGATGAACCTTCTTTAGAGGCAAGCATATGGTTGGGGGCATAGTGTTTCATAAACACATTTTCTAGTTTATTATTTTCTTCGAGATTTGTTTGATTGGTTTGCAAACTAAATGTCTTTATTACTAAATTTATTTGAAGGCCATTTATTAACCTGCCATACAGACTTTAAAGTGTAATGGGAATTCCATTGAAACTGAATTTCCTACTTCATAATGGCATGGACTGAGGTTTTTCGTCTGGTCCTCACAGCCTCCTAGTCAACCGTGCATTGGCATAAATTTAGCTTATAAGTCCATGCAGATTGGATTTAATAATGGAAAGGCATTGCCAACATTTTTTTTATCATTTAAGCAGAGTTTAACAATTTTAAATTCGGTAATTGTTTGGTTTTGGGCATAGAAAACAGAAAAATACCCTTGTGACGTTTACAATAGCCTCAATATTGCTGTATCTGAAGAATCTTGAATTTTGTGTGACTATGATATTACCAAATGATTCTTTTTTCATAAATTAAAAGAATTTTTATGTCTCACTTTTTCCCGACTATCTTAGGATGAAAAATAGCGACTGTCAAGTTTTTATTTTTGCTAAGTATAGATATAAAATCATATGCTTTGAAATGGGTAAACAGGTTCAGTACCAAGTTTTATGTCAACTTTTTCAGAGGAACCAAGACCAGATGATCCTCTGTATCCATTTAAACAGTACCACGATGCAGCTAACCATAGCTTTGATGCTTTTCTCAATATTAGGTAGGTATCAGTTATCATCCTTGTTTTGACTTAGGTATTCACAATAGCCAAATTGTGAGAAAATTTGAGTAAAGCTTTTGTCTTCTGCATAACTGTGCAGGACATAGATTTAACTTTTCATGCAATGGTGATACTAATAACAGAGAATTAAATTATTTGAGAATGACTTTAAGATTTGAGAAAATCATACTTTTCCATTGTATGCATTTCAGGTAGCATCTCACTTATAATTTGAGAGAAGCATGGCATACGCTGTATGCCATGCTCCTAGGGTTTTTTTTTAAGCGCGGGTCCGTTGGCCCGGGCCCTTTGATTTTGGCCTCGGGCCAGTTAAATCCTACTGTAGCAGGTCCGTCAGGTCAGTTGAATTTCGGGGAGTCATTTCGGGACATTCAGTTTGTTTCAAACTTGAAGCGAAAACCATCTGAAAACCAGTCTACTTTCGTTTTGCTACGGATGATTTCATTGGACGATCAGAAATGTTTAATCCAATGAAATTTCTCCTCGCATTGCAAATAGACAATATGGCCGACTGATGAAGTTTGGGGATGAATCGCAGAAGTCACATGTAAAAAAATGGACCCCAAAGGACTTCAACCTCCTTATTTCAACCCCCGCCATCTAAAAAACAAAAACAGCTGCTTAAGTCCGATGAAGAAAAAAGCCACCCGAGACAAATACGAACAGTCTGGCCGCCATCGGTATTTTCAACCTTGGTGGCTGACTGAATTCAAGTGCCTGAAGTGGCTCGAGTTTGATGATGCCCCAGGAATGAAAAGTTCAATTTGTAAAACTAGGGACACAGTTGGCTCTTATGTTACTGGATGCACCAATTACAAGAAAACCTCACTGCTATATCATGAGGTATCAGACTTGGCTTAATGGGTTAATTATCTTAAACTTTCTGATACTAAACAATTACAGATAAGACTGGATATTTGGTGATAAAGGATCATACATTTTAATGGTGCTTTATTTTATTGAATATAATTAGTCCTGTATATTCCGCACTGGAAAAATAGTCGGGCCAGTTGAAATTTTGGATGGCCAGTAGATTTTCCGGCCAGGTGGCCCTGCAGGCCAATGGCATTTTGGTCCCTAGGAAAACCCCTGTGCTCCTCTCAAATTATAAGTGAGATGATGTTCTCACTTATAATTTGAGAGGAGCATGGCACACAGTGTATGCCATGCTTCTCTAAAAATTATAAGTGAGATGACATCTTAGATCTGTTACCATAGCAACTATGGAATAACCAACTAAAACCATGTCAGAATCATGTCTCAATGACATTTTATTTGACATCAGTATGAACCCTTGGTTGCTTAGGTAACAGATATATGATGTCATTGGTTCCTGGGCTTGGCAAACAGTGTATGCCATGCTCCACCAATTTTCCAATGACATTACAAACTGAAATTCTTTCAACAGAAACTTCAGATTATTGTTCTCAAGACATTTAATACCCAGTATAAAGTTGACTTAAGGTCCATGGATAACCCTCCAAGGCAGATCAATCTGATGTTGAAGTGGTTGTCTGGAGAAAGGCATCTGAATACAAGCATATACAGCTTACCATGACCTACTGTGAACCTTGGTATTCTCAACTTTTTAGTTTACTCCACACTTGGGTTGCCAATTTCATAATATTATACTAGACATATACAGAATTCTAAGTGAATTTCTTAGTATTTCTTAAACAAATTTAGTGAACATTATAAATATATCCTATGATTTGTACATGTATATATGAACATCTTCATAATTTTGTTTGTACACTTATGTGTAATGTATAATGTTGACAAATTGCCATGCAGTTTAAAATAAATAGTGTTACAATAATTCTTGAAGACTTTATGGTGGCCGGTCCTAGTAGCACAGTCAGTAGCTGGTCTGACTCAAGAGCTAGAGGTCCTGGGTTTGATACACAGTCCAGGCCACTTACTTTTGTTTCTCCTGCTTAGGAGGTCTAAGCCTGCCAAGGAAAAGTGTGGTTAGGTTAATGACAGTCCGGATGTTTCCATAGCTGTTTACTGTGGAAGTAAAGCAACGAAACAACAACAACAACAGCAACTGTTATGGTACATCTAGTGTTACCATATGAATATTGTGCTTATTTCTTCCATTCTGTTTTCTGCCCTATATTAAAGTGTTTATTTATTTCAGACATGAGTGGGACAAATTCCTTGTGCGAGAAGGTACCCCAGGAGGGTCCAGGCTGCCTGACCATTGGGTGTTGCCACCTGAACCTTCATCAGACACATGGGCATCTGCTCTTCAAAACAGATAACAGTGGTTTGAACGGGAGAACATTTTGGGAATGTATCCTAGTGCTGCTCATTTAACCAGGAGTCCGAAGGACGAGTTTATAGGATCTTCAAACCTCCCTCGGTTTATAAATCCAGCATCTTAAATGGGACGATTCAATAAACTGTATATAACATTCGTATTCCTTAGATTTAAAGAATATATCCATCTGTATTTATGTTTTCAAGTGTCCTTCCGAGAAGCTGTACACAATAGCGCTAAAGGATGCTTGAATACTGAATTGCTTTGGCCGCCATTTTGTTTCTATGAACGGGCCAATGTCTGTTATAATAAGAATAATTTTCTGACCAATGGGACCAGCATCATGCCTTTACAATCATCGTCTGTGCAACTACTGGTCCCGACAATCCAAGGCTCGCTCGATGAAAGTCTGTTATGAGCCGGATGATACGTTTATTATTGCACATTGCGGAGCATGTATCGTAAAAGGCAATGCATTTCAATATAAAATAGCATTTTCGTAAAATCATACATGTCCACACATCATAAATGCACATTAAAGTTTGTTATAGGTTTGTTTAGCGTCTGTTGTTATGCCCCCAATTTCGGAGAAATTGTGGGGGCATATTGGTTTGGGCCTGTCCGTCTGTCATATCAAGAACCGTAAGAGCTAGGAGCTTGAAACTTTATACACATGATCAGTATGAAAAATAAGCGAACACATGTTTTTTCTTTTTTCCGCGGGTCACATATTTCAAGAGTTATGCCCCTTTTTCGACTTAGCCTGCGGAACCTTGTGAACAAAATATCTCAAGAACCCCTGATGCTAGGATCATGAGGTTTTGCAGGATGAGAATGCCCAAGGTGTAGATGACCTGATTAACTTTTGAAACAAATTCGTGAATTTTTGACCGAGTTATGCCCCTTTTTCGACTTAGTGCATTGTAAGCCTATGGAACCTTGTGAACAAAATATCTCAAGAACCCCTGAAGCTAGGAGCATGATTTTTTGCAGGAAGATACTGCCTGTGGTGTAGATGACCTGATTAACTTTTGAAAAAAATTCGTGAATTTTTTATCGAGTTATTCCCCTTTTTCGACTTAGTGCATTGAGGCCTATGGTACAAAGGTACCTTTACATATAGTCAAGAACAATAAGAGCTAGGAACTTGAAACTTTATACACATGATCAGTATGGAAAATAAGCAGACCCGTATTTTTTTATTTTTCCGCCGGCAATGTATTTCCAGAGTTATGCCCCTTTTTTGACTTAGCCTGTGGAACCTTGTGAACAAAATATCTCAAGAACCCCTGATGCTAGGATCATGAGGCTTTGCAAGATGAGAATGCCCAAGGTGTAGATGACCTGATTAACTTTTGAAACAAATTCGTGAATTTTTGACCGAGTTATGCCCCTTTTTCGACTTAGTGCATTGTAAGCCTATGGAACCTTGTGAACAAAATATCTCAAGAACCCCTGAAGCTAGGAGCATGATTTTTTGCAGGAAGATACTGCCTGTGGTGTAGATGACCTGATTAACTTTTGAAAAAAATTCGTGAATTTTTTATCGAGTTATTCCCCTTTTTCGACTTAGTGCATTGAGGCCTATGGTACAAAGGTACCCTTATATATAGTCAAGAACAATAAGAGCTAGGAACTTGAAACTTTATACACATGATCAGTATGGAAAATAAGCAGACCCGTATTTTTTTTATTTTTCCGCCGGCAATGTATTTCCAGAGTTATGCCCCTTTTTCGACTTAGCCTGTGGAACCTTGTGAACAAAATATCTCAAGAACCCCTGATGCTAGGATCATGAGGCTTTGCAAGATGAGAATGCTTAAGGTGTAGATGACCTGATTAACTTTTGAAACAAATTCGTGAATTTTTGACCGAGTTATGCCCCTTTTTCGACTTAGTGCATTGTAAGCCTATGGAACTTTGTGAACAAAATATCTCAAGAACCCCTGAAGCTAGGAGCATGATTATTTGCAGGAAGATACTGCCTGTGGTGTAGATGACCTGATTAACTTTTGAAAAAAATTCGTGAATTTTTGAATGAGTTATTCCCCTTTTTCAACTTAGTGCATTGAGGCCTATGGTACAAAGGTACCTTTACATATAGTCAAGAACAATAAGAGCTAGGAACTTGAAACTTTATACACATGATCAGTATGGAAAATAAGCAGACCCGTATTTTTTTATTTTTCCGCCGGCAATGTATTTCCAGAGTTATGCCCCTTTTTTGACTTAGCCTGTGGAACCTTGTGAACAAAATATCTCAAGAACCCCTGATGCTAGGATCATGAGGCTTTGCAAGATGAGAATGCCCAAGGTGTAGATGACCTGATTAACTTTTGAAACAAATTCGTGAATTTTTGACCGAGTTATGCCCCTTTTTCGACTTAGTGCATTGTAAGCCTATGGAACCTTGTGAACAAAATATCTCAAGAACCCCTGAAGCTAGGAGCATGATTTTTTGCAGGAAGATACTGCCTGTGGTGTAGATGACCTGATTAACTTTTGAAAAAAATTCGTGAATTTTTTATCGAGTTATTCCCCTTTTTCGACTTAGTGCATTGAGGCCTATGGTACAAAGGTACCCTTATATATAGTCAAGAACAATAAGAGCTAGGAACTTGAAACTTTATACACATGATCAGTATGGAAAATAAGCAGACCCGTATTTTTTTATTTTTCCGCCGGCAATGTATTTCCAGAGTTATGCCCCTTTTTCGACTTAGCCTGTGGAACCTTGTGAACAAAATATCTCAAGAACCCCTGATGCTAGGATCATGAGGCTTTGCAAGATGAGAATGCTTAAGGTGTAGATGACCTGATTAACTTTTGAAACAAATTCGTGAATTTTTGACCGAGTTATGCCCCTTTTTCGACTTAGTGCATTGTAAGCCTATGGAACTTTGTGAACAAAATATCTCAAGAACCCCTGAAGCTAGGAGCATGATTATTTGCAGGAAGATACTGCCTGTGGTGTAGATGACCTGATTAACTTTTGAAAAAAATTCGTGAATTTTTGAATGAGTTATTCCCCTTTTTCAACTTAGTGCATTGAGGCCTATGGTACAAAGGTACCTTTACATATAGTCAAGAACAATAAGAGCTAGGAACTTGAAACTTTATACACATGATCAGTATGGAAAATAAGCAGACCCGTATTTTTTTATTTTTCCGCCGGCAATGTATTTCCAGAGTTATGCCCCTTTTTTGACTTAGCCTGTGGAACCTTGTGAACAAAATATCTCAAGAACCCCTGATGCTAGGATCATGAGGCTTTGCAAGATGAGAATGCCCAAGGTGTAGATGACCTGATTAACTTTTGAAACAAATTCGTGAATTTTTGACCGAGTTATGCCCCTTTTTCGACTTAGTGCATTGTAAGCCTATGGAACCTTGTGAACAAAATATCTCAAGAACCCCTGAAGCTAGGAGCATGATTTTTTGCAGGAAGATACTGCCTGTGGTGTAGATGACCTGATTAACTTTTGAAAAAAAATCGTGAATTTTTGATTGAGTTATTCCCCTTTTTCGACTTAGTGCATTGTAAGCCTATGGAACCTTGTGAACAAAATATCTCAAGAACACCTGATGCTAGGAGCATGATTTTATGCAGGAAGATACTGCCTGTGGTGTAGATGACCTGATTAACTTTTGAAAATAATTTGTAAATTTTGGATTGAGTTATGCCCCTTTTTCAACTTAGTGCATTATTTGCCTATGGAAGCTTGTGAACAAAATATCTGATGCTAGGATCATGATTTTTGCAGGTTGATATTGCCCAAGGTGTAGATGACCTGATTAACTTTCAAAAACAATTCGTAAATTTTTGACTGAGTTAAGCCCCTTTTTCGACTTAGTGCATTGTAAGCCTATGGTACAAAGGTACAAGCATTATTGGATGAACCTTCTCTAGAGACAAGCATATGGTTGGGGGCATAGTGTTTCATAAACACATTTTCTAGTTTTTCTAATGATTGTTAAAGGCACATTCAGCGATGTGTTATAGCTACAACTGCAGTGGAAAGTAGTTCTAAAAGCCAGTACCTGGTCGCACATTAATAACTAATCTCGGAATGTTATCGGGAAGGTAATCAATCAACAGGGATTTATTTCCCTAGAGGAAATAAATCCTCGTAGAGAACTGGGAAATAGCATATTTATATTGCCAAGAAATCCTTGTATTTCTTCGTTAAGAATGAAATAAAATGACTTTAAATACCTAAATTAGTCTTGTGCAGTCTTGGGCTTTTCCCTCCAAAACAATCCCAAAAATCTGGATCTGTCTTATAAGACTGATCTAAAATTTTGAAGTTGTTTGGAGGGGAAAACCCATGTCTAATGACCAAGCACTTTTAGGTATTCGTGCTATATTGAATTTCAAGAGAAACAGAATATTTAGCTTGCCTCTAAGAAAGGACAGGAAGAGCAATTGTTGCAGTCACATCAGTGTTTGCTTTGGATGTTTTGGTAAAATCTTGCATGTGATGGGCAGCCAGGGGTTACATGAGCTATCCCATATGTAGGCAAACTATCCCATGTGTCAACGGCTCTCATCAACACATGAAATACAGGCCAACTTCGTTGTTTCAAACTTGCTTATCTCGAAAACCCTGCTAGTGTAGAAGTGATCTCCCATTCCCGAACATTCCCCTCTATATGATATTGCATTTCGACCTCCGTTGTGTCGAACTCGCTTATAACGAAAACACTGCTGTATCGAAGTGATTTTTGATTCCCCTCCGACACTTTCTGTGTGTTTTACCACTGTTTGTGTCGAAGTCAAAATGTATATTCAGAAAAAGATTGCCGAAACGACGGAAAGAAAATGATGGCCATTTTGTGTAGATGTTTTGCGGTAATAAAAAACCTGCATATTTTTGTCTTTAAGCAAATTGGTACAAACATCGAACAATAACAATGAAAAAGAACGATTTACCGAACAATTGTCTTTAATTGATCGCAGTTCAATCAATTATCCCAAATTATCCAATAATTATCCAATGATTGCATGAAACGATGCAGGCATTGTTTTGTTGATCAGCTGTTTTTGTGTGTAAGTTAATTGACCTTGAACCGCGTATACGTCACAGGTCAGGTGCGTTAGATTGGAAAGTTCGGTCAATTAGGCGCCTTTGAAATTTAATTGATTGAACAGTATTGATAGGCGCTCTTTGATGCGGGCTATTAGTAGTGATTTTTCTTGTCTTTATTTCAATCCCGTTTTCAGTAGAAACAGTTTTACTACGTTCATGCTGCACACGTTTTGTAGAAATACTGACTACGCAAGTTAAGATATTGTACATGTATAGAACAAAAATTTTGGTGACGTCACAATTTGCCTATCTCGAACTTCGGAAAACTCGAAGTGGATTCTCCATTCCCTTGGAATTCGAGATACCAAAGTTGGCCTGTAAATGAAAGAATAAGACAGAATTGGCATTAATATTTTGAGAAATTATTCAAACAAATTTAACAATAGCTATAATTGATAAACAATATCACATTGGAACTTTAAAAAAACAGTACTTGAACAAATGATATCATATCAACATTAAAAAGTTAGTACATGAAAATAAATATGAATTCCAAAATAAAGTATTTCATTTATTTGTAGAATATCAAATAAAGTTGTCAGAGTTCAACCACTTCTAACAGGAAAGAGATCTCAACAATAACAACCGTCATTTCACACAGACACAAATTAACAAGTTTTAAGGTATATGGGTACACTGTCATCTTATTCTGCTATTTTTACAAAGGGGAACAACTTTTGAAACATCATTTTATGTCATTTTGACAGAACACTTCCAAAGTGGAGTCTACTCTTAATAAAAAGAATTTGCTCTCCAAGGAGCTTGGGGAGCAAATTCTTCTCTTTAAGAGTTGACTGTCATTTGAAAAGATGGCATATGTGACATTGGCAGAGTTGCTCCCCCTGAAGTGTACCCATTCGCCTTATAGCTTTATAAAGAGCGATATTTAAGAAATAGATCCTTGCTAACAGTGATTTGTTGCCCAATATATCACTGGTTGGAGGTCAGTTGTGAAGTGGAAATATCTGGAACACAAAGCACTGAAAGAAAGACAACCAGTGATCTATTGCGCAACAAATCACTTGTTAGCAAGAATCTAACACACAAGGAACAAGGAATGAGCAAGTGTATCCTTCAGATTTTTTCCAGTTTGACGCCATTACATGAAGAAATCCTGCTAACAACTTTGACTGTAATAGAAGCATTTACATTTATTTCGTGAGTCTTTGGTGCCTGAAAGCATTACATCACCTTATGTCATGGAAATGAAAATTGACCAAAAAATCAAAATGATGTGCGAATGGCACCAAATACTGTCATGCTAGTCCATCCAGTGATTTGTCACGCAATTATATGAGCCGCGACACGACAAAACCAACAATGTGGTTGTGCGCCCAGCAAAGACTCAGATCAGCCTGGGCATCCGCCTAGTCTGATCAGAGTCTTCACTGTCCGCATGAAGGTAGCTTAGACCCTTAGCTACCCTTTGAGCACTTATCAAAGAGTCTGATGAAACTAAGGGGATGCCCAGGCTGATCCGAATCTTCGCTGGGCGCACAACCACATTGTTGGTTTTGTCGTGTCGTGGCTCATATATCCATATATCACTAGATTTTTACCATTGGCTATATAGGCGACACTAGAGTTAGAGTACAGGATTATCTCTGTAACCTTGAAACCATTGTTGGCAAGAGAGGTAAATATTCATGCAAAGGGAATTGAGTGGAATTGTGTGAACTGGTATCTTAGGCATGTGGGTACCATAAATACTCCAAAAATGCTGGGCATCATTTCAGACTGATCAGTTTTAGATTTTCCAGCATTTAAAGAGGTTTAAACCAAAGAGGGAGGACTGATCAGATTGTACAGATGCACAAGTTGATCTGAATATTTCCTGTTTGCACATGTAGTTACGTACCTTTTCACACTATGCTGATTCTTTATATTTGATTTTGGACAGAATTAAATCAAAGGTCCATATAAGGATAGGTTTTAATGATAATTATGTGAGAATTTCTGTTGATTCTACAGAATTACAATGATAAATTGAAGTTAAAAGAAACTACCAGCTTAGTCAGAATTTTATTTAACCCTTAAAGTGCCAAAAATTAAAATTGTTGAATTGGCAAACAGTGTAAATCCATAAGAAACTACCAGCTTAGTCAGAATTTTATTTAACCCTTAAAGTGCCAAAAATTAAAATTGTTGAATTGGCAAACAGTGTAAATCCATAAGAAACTACCAGCTTAGTCAGAATTTTATTTAACCCATAAAGTGCCAAAAATTGAAATTGTTGAATTGGCAAACAGTGTAAATCCAGATGAGGTGGCTCATAACGAGCCACCTCATCTGAATCTACACTGTTTGCCCTCTAATGTTCGAATTCTCAATATGATATCGCTTGGACGAAACATGTTTGAAATTCTGCAGACGTAAATTTTGTTGTCTGCTTTTTGACGCATTAAGGGTTAAGATGCAGACTTTTGGATCAGTTTGAATTATCTAGTTCAAAGAGTTTGTATTGAGTTTGGGGATCTAGAGACTGCTGTATACAAAAGTACAAGTTGTGACCTGTTGCTAGACCTGCTTTGCTGGGGAGGTATATTTTAATCTAGAAATTCCAAGAATTATCACCAAAACTTTTCCTTATCTGGAGCTTGTCAACGTCAAAACATTTGGTAAATTCTTTTTATTTAAGGGGTGCATTTTGAATTTCCATGTATCTGTCATAGGTTGACTTCATTGTTGAGACACTAAACTGGTCACACTGAAAAACAAAACAAATATATTTATGTTCACAATTATGCATGATTATGCTGTTTCTGTTTGATTTTCAGGAATATTGGTAACACAAAATGCTACACTTTTTGTGTCTGAACATCAGAATTTTAGTTGAATATTACTGTCATAAAACTATATTAAACTTTCTTGAAAGGGTGGAGTTAATTTGATGAGTTTATTTTAATAAGGAAATGAAAGTAATACTTGTTCTCTAACATATTGAATAAATTGACCGTGATGTGGAAGCTGACACACAAAAAATGGCTGCATAAGACAGGTGATCCCATAATACAGGTTCATTTACACTGCATTGTGGCTCAAAGAACCCCCAAGAGATGGCTGCTTAAAGCAAGTATCCCTTTAACAGCGTGACTTCTGAAGACCTGTTGACAATTATTATTGTGTGGTATATGATGAATTAGGTCATACTGATTTATAATATGCCTCTGATGTCTGTTCAGCAAAAATAAAAGATGAAAAAAAGATGAATACCTCTTTGTCTTTTCCTGTCTTGTTTTCAGGAGTACAATGCGTGCTAAGCGTCCTTCTTGAAAGCCTTTCACACTGTAACCATACAAATAACACAAGTTTTGATAAATAGTCAGAAAATGCTTCACCATGATTGTCCTACATCCTGGGACTTTTTAAACTTTATGGACATACCTCCATGTTTTTCGGCCAATTTTACAAAGGGGAACAACTTTTGTGACTTCCTATTTGCTTACCAGATTGACATAGTCCTTTTGAGATGAGGTCTACTCTTAAAGGAAAGAATTTGCTCCCTTAGGAGCAAATTCTTTCCTTTATGAGTAGACCCAGCCTTTAGGAACAAAGTCTTTCCTTTAAGAGTTGACCATATTGAGAAGGGGAGCAAAAATGAAACTGGTAGAGTTGCTTCCCCTGAAAGTGTTGTTCATTCACCTGAAGCCATTTACAGTAGAACTTCAATGGCTCGAACCGTGTTGGCTCATTTACCGTGTCTACCTAGAACTCTTTTCTTGGTCCACAGAGATCCCTATATACAAACTAAAGCTGGATGGCCAGAACTATCCTTGGCTGGAACTAATCTATTTGAGCCAATGAAATTTCATACTATGCAGAATACATTGTGTGTTGCCTGGTAAGCCTCATTCACATGGGCAAAGTTTGCCGAACGAATAAACATGCCACATTTTTCTTTGCCAAATACATGTTATAAAGTTTATTTGACAAAGTTGGTCCTTTTGAATGGAAAGTTTGCCAAAGAATATGTGATAAAGAAAACAACTTGCAAGGAAAGTGAGTTTCATTGTTGGCCTGACATGTAAATGATAGCAGGATACACTCTGATCAGACTGCACAGGTAGGCTGCCTTATATTCTCATTTCATCCAGTTATCTTATTTTTTGTAGCTAATATTTGCAAATCTGCTGGCTGCTTTATGGAAGAGCTCTGAAATCCAAGGAACAAACAGGAAGTCACAAAAGTTGTTTCCCTTGAGCAGAAATTTCCATAAAATGTAGACAGAGCCATGATTGACTTATTCTTAAATCCAGTAAGGATGGATTATTTCAATACCACATTATGTGAATTCCAACAATGTGGCATTGGTTACAAGAAAGGGCTGTGCAGTCTGATCACAGCCTTTGCTTGTCACATCAGCCATCTATGGAAGTGACCCAAGCGGCAGAGCCAACAGTGAGGTCTCTGATTACCCTATTTAAATGAGACGGATGATCTGAGAATCACATGACAAAGGACCTCTATGCTTAAGGCGTGAATTTTCCCCATGATTAAAAAGTTATACGGATCACTGACTTTTGCTTTGCATTTATGACTATGACATGTAACTTGCATGACAAATGAATTTTCAACTGTTTGTGTCTATGTAAAGTACGTTAAACATACGTTGACGTTGACGTCATTGTTGAGATAAATTGTAAATTATCCTCAAACTGATCGTTGAAATAATGAATTATTGTATACATTTCACCCTTTTTTGACTGACATTACTTACATAACAGACAACACTTGATAAGTTTGACTATATGTATGTGACCTTGACCTCATTTCAAGGTCATGGTGCACCATATAATCCTTGAAGATCACAGTGCTACTGTTGACCATTCTTCTTCTTTGGCTTACTGAGTATCGTTCCCCCCCCGTGACCCAGCTTCCCACTCATATATATTGTGTACTTGCATCGCATAAGTCTGCTGCATGAAGGAAATGCTGGGTCACAGGGGGGGGGGGGGGGGGGGGGGGGGGGGGGAAAGTACTTGTACTTTAATTATAGTGAAGCGTTCTGTTTTGACCGGAAGTGTAACTGGTTTTGCATGTTTAAATGCCAGTCAGGCGTAACAAGAAGAAAATCATTGCGTTGTATTGTGATATGCATGTATTTAGCATGCATTTATGACAAACATGTATGGAATGAATGACTGGTTTCAATAATTTTATTACCTCAAAAGATGAGGTATGCGAAAACCTTGATTTTAGGGTAGGTAGGGTCAGAATGGATTATCTCCCCATGTCTTTGGGTCTGAATCACAAATGATCTGATTATATACGGTTTACATATTTGTGGAAGCTCTGCTAACAAAAATTTGCACACTTTCGACTTTTGAAAATTCGGACCTGTCGCGCCGGTCTAATGGGGAAAATCCTCGCCTTAATCATAGAAGTCCTTGCCACATTGTTGGAAGTTGCATGACGTAGCTAATTTATATCAGACATTTTAGGCCAATGGGAAAGTTGTTTACATGATAATGAGACTGTATTATCCCTGCGGAGAAGAATCATAAACTGAGTCCAAAAATCAATCTACAGCCCCTCAAACATGGCCAATCCAGGAAGAAGAAATGTCTAAATCAATTGCATAAATTGCTGAAGAAACAAAACTACAATATTACCTCTTTTACTTTCTCATCATCCAGTTTATTAATGGATCTCAGCTGAGCTAAAATAAAAGCAAAGAAAAAAAAAACATTATTGAAAATGTCTGTAAAGCAAAGTGTGAATTAAATTTTGTTATATCGTATGTCAATCAGTTTTGCAAGAATGAAATACATGTATTCACAAATATATTGACATTTTAATTCAAATGCATATATATTTTTGCTAACATTTCTGCTTTATCTTTGCTAACATTTCTGCTATATGATTTAAATTGCCACTCTTTCCTTCAAGTGTGTGAGTCACAAATCCATCAGTGTGCAAGTGATTGCTAGTCTCAGAGCAATACATAATGTAATAGTTACATTATGTATTGCTCTGACACTAACAATTATTATTACATTATGTATTGCTCTGACACTAACAATCATTATTACATGTATTGCTCTGACACTAACAATCATTATTACATGTATTGCTCTGACACTAACAATCATTATTACATGTATTGCTCTGACACTAACAATCATTATTACATGTATTGCTCTGACACTAACAATCATTATTACATGTATTGCTCTGACACTAACAATCATTATTACATTATGTATTGCTCTGACACTAACATTACATTATGTATTGCTCTGACACTAACAATCATTATTACATTATGTAATGCTCTGACACTAACAATCATTATTACATGTATTGCTCTGACACTAACAATCATTATTACATTATGTATTGCTCTGACACTAACAATCATTATTACATGTATTGCTCTGACACTAACAATCATTATTACATTATGTATTGCTCTGACACTAACAATCATTATTACATGTATTGCTCTGACACTAACAATCATTATTACATGTATTGCTCTGACACTAACAATCATTATTACATTATGTATTGCTCTGACACTAACATTACATTATGTATTGCTCTGACACTAACAATCATTATTACATTATGTAATGCTCTGACACTAACAATCATTATTACATGTATTGCTCTGACACTAACAATCATTATTACATTATGTATTGCTCTGACACTAACAATCATTATTACATGTATTGCTCTGACACTAACAATCATTATTACATTATGTATTGCTCTGACACTAACAATCATTATTACATGTATTGCTCTGACACTAACAGTCATTATTACATGTATTGCTCTGACACTAACAATCATTATTAATTATGTATTGCTCTGACACTAACAATCATTATTACATTATGTAATGCTCTGACACTAACAATCATTATTACATGTATTGCTCTGACACTAACAATCATTATTACATTATGTATTGCTCTGACACTAACAATCATTATTACATTTTGTATTGCTCTGACACTAACAATCACTAGCACACTGATGGATTTATGACTCACTCACTTGAAGGAAAGTGTAGTGAGAAAATTACAATAACAATATAGAAAATTACAATAACAATATAGACAATATTGCATTGAAATCAAATTATTTGATTTAAATGCAATATTGTCTATATTGTTGTTGTAATTTTCTCACTGTATCCATAAAGATTTCAGTTTGTTTTAGTGATGATATTAGAAAAGTCTCTGACAGAATGCAAGTTCAGATTTTGAAAAAACTTACGAAATTTATGCTATAATATTTGTTTCTTGAGTAAATAGAGGATATTTGACTTTTTCAGTGTAAGATCAATTTTTAATTCACCTAATGAACACCAAAAGTGGTATTTTCACTGGTGGCATTGCCACTAGTGAAAATATCGCTTTTGGTGTTCAAAAGTGGTATTTTCACTCGTGGCTTTGCCACTCGTGAAAATATCGCTTTTGGTGTTCATGAGTGAAATAAAAATCGATCTTACACTGAAATAGTCAAATTTTCTGTTTCTTTTATGCTTTAAAAATACAATAATTTAGGTTATTCAAAGCGATATCCATCATGACAGACACACAACCTTTTTTCTAGCTGTTTTTCGCCATATTTGATGCTTTCAGCGTGTTTACTGGGTATGATATTGGTTGTAAACATGGTTTGCAACTGAAAAGTTGCTCATCACTTCATTTTTATAAACGGATCTCAAGAATTTTGCTAAGGAAGAATGCCTAAAGGAGACTTAGGCGGCCTGGCGACGCGTGCGCTAACAATGTTACATTGGCACGTTTAGTGATATCATTAACATCGTAATGACGTGCAAACATGCTTGACGTAGTCTATGTCAGGCCGGATGATGTTTAGTCAATTAATCAACAAATACATGAGACTATTTCACAAAAATCCTATTTTTGAAAACAGTAAATCAAAAGTGATAATTTCACTGTTTGAAACAGTGAGATTATCAGTTTCAATTTCATCGAGAAATCTCTATAATTCATTGAAAAGTATAAAAGAAAAACATAATAAAGGGTTTTAAACCTATTTAGGTCAGCTTGGAAGAGATTTTTGTGGGAGTCTCAATTTGATCTAATCTATTTTAAAATTTCATCATTTCTCACAGATTGCGGTCCAAAGCTTACGCCGTGTATGCATACATTGACACCAATTCTATTCAAAGGAAACAAATTTTTATAATAAATAAGCTCACCTTCAACTTTCTCAGTAAATGTATCACAGATGGCGTATATATCAGTTTCCTCTATCTTCCTCAGGCCAGGGTCTAAATCCAGCACGTCAACCCATGACATTAAGAACTCGTACAGGATGTCTTGGGTCTGACTGTTGAAGAATGCCCTCTCCTCTATTTGGCTAACTTGAGTACTGATTCCCAAAATGCAGTTCAGCTTTCTGTTGAACATGCATGTATATAGCTTTACAACTGGCTGTAGCCTCTGCAAAAGTGTGAAAATGACACTGGGGCATCTGAGGTTGAAATATCAGTCATAACCCAGTTCAGTATTATAGTGTAACAACTTTTTATACTGTAAAAATGAATTGGATTATGGCTGAAAATTTAAGATAAGGTGCCAATGGAAACTGACAGAACAATGGTCCATTTTTAGCTCGCCTGAATGAAGTTCAGGAAGAGCTATTGCACTACCCCCGGCGTTGGCGTCGGCATTGGCAGCGGCGGCAGCGTTGGCAAAATGTTAAAGTTTTACGTTAAAGTTTTTTACGTGATTGGCAAGGCGCTGTCAGGCGAGCTATCCTGTCCCTGTTACAGGTTTTGTCAAATTAAATGTAACCAACTCTTTAATTTCTTTTAATTTCTTTTCCAGTATTTTTTAGACAAAAACTCTGTTCAGCATTTTACAAAATATGGCTAAGCTGAATCAGAGTGACTTTGAAAGTAATGAGAACAGCTTCAGTTTGAAAAAAGCAGACTCAGTTTAAATGATTCTTGAGAGCAACAGAGTTTTTCTAAAAAAAACAAAACAAAACAAAAAACAATTTGGTAAGAAGAAATGCATAGGCAATCAGTATTATATCCCAGATCAGGAGCAGTCTGGCAGTGTCTACAGTGTTCGCAACTTTAAAAAATAATGGAAGATTTTAAGGTGACTGGGTACACCTGCAAGGGAGGCAACTGTGGTTTTCAATTTTGCCTCCCTTCTCAGATGGGGTCAACTCTCAATATAGAGGAAGGAATTTGCTCCTCTACGAACAAACCCCTCTGAGTATACTTATCTGGAAAGACAATGTCCTCCAGGACTCATGATCTTTGAATTAGGAGCAAGGAGCATTAATCCATCAGCTAACATGATCAGCAATGAAATATATGCATGCTCTTCCAGTTGTGCAATACCGGATTTTCCCAAGTATAACTTTTGTACAGGTAAGCTTTTCCTAGGTGTCAGTCTGAGCATATAGTTATCAGATACCCCTTTGTACCTTTATATAAAATCAAATGTATGAGGGCAGAAAAGAGGGTAATCGACCCTCGTTATAAAATGGTAAATTTTGGGTCCAGTTGTTCAATGCAATGTTAGCTTAACAGTCATTTGTCAGGGATTTGTCAAGTTAAAATCAACCGTGGTAAATTTTTTGCTGAAAAACAATGGCAGCAGTCTTACATAGAAAATGTTTGAAAATTTATCCTCACTAATTAACTGTCATTAGTTTTGAAGAACTGGGCCAAGGTTAACTATTACCTCAATCTGAGAATCATCCAAGACTTTTCTTCTCTGTGGCTTCTCTTCCATGCGAGCTGTAATGGATCCAAAAAACTTGAGTGGCATTGCTTGACAAGATGGTAAACATTCAGTTCATCCTGTACAAACTTGGCAAAGCTCAAGATTGGACATAGTTTTATGCAAACAGGAAAGACTGATCATAGAAATGAATTGCAGACTGATCTCAGTCTTTGTTTTTGTCCCAAGGACAGGTTTTGCCATGATCTGGCTCAACTGATAACCAAAAGCAATAGACAATTTAATCCTTTGTAGACTGGAAACCTGTTTGGGGGGCATTTGCAAACAGTGCAGATCAAGTTCAGACGCTGCGTTTACAGGAATTTCTATGCATATTAGTTGAATTACAATAAAAATGAAAACATTAATCAGAAAACATCCAAATCTAGAAATGGACTCATTCAAATAACAAGGATGGACAAGTCCACTGGTAAAAAAAGGGTTAAACAATGACTACCTACTTGACCAAACCTGGACAGTGACTGGGTATAGATGGATGGATGACTTGCTATTTTACATTCTTTTCGACAGTATTTCAGACAGGACGTTTGGAGGGTGGTAGTGAAAGGCTGTGTGCAATGGAGCCCATGTTATGGTTGAGAAGATGTCACTCCCACCCGGGCTTGAACCCGAGACCACTAGATCTCAGGCCAGTGCCTAACCTACTGAGATACCAGAGCTCCAGTGACGTAATTACAGTAAATATTTAAAGACCTCAGCCTTCATCCATATTCTATTGGCATCACATAAATAGTATCTTATGACATACATGCAAACAGGAGAGATGCAGGTCAGTCTGTGCATTCACACATTCAGTCTGATGACAGCTTAATTCTCTTTTCACATATACTGTATTACCAGTAATCCTAATTAACGCTCCTACTCTAATAAAAGCCCCTGCCTCGTTTCTGAAAATAATATTAATATGCACAAATTCCTGTTTGCTTCTCTGGATGTGGTAGTTCTTTGTGAAATGGGGTCTACTCTAATAGAAAACAATTTGCTCCTAGAGGAGCAAATTTTTACCTTTAAGACTCCCCAACGGAGGCGGGAAGCAAAAAGGAAAATGTTAGAATGGTTTTCTCTGAAAGTATATCCATTCACATTAATACTGTTCATAAGAAGTATTTTGGCAGTGGCTGGTTTGCTGCTCATTAGGCTCTAAATACATCCCTCCCCACCCCCTCCTTTAGTAAAATGCAATGTCCCCAGGGCATTTAATAGAATTAATACAGTATATAATATGACTTACATGAAAACCAAAGACACTGCAGTTTACACTGATGTGCAAGCTTATTTGATAAGTCTTGATTCGCACTTGTCTTAGAGTCCCATTTCACACAAGAATATTTGTCATGTCAGGGGGATGCTTTAGAAAACTACTGGCAAACTGTATGCCCTGACCAGACTGCTCTTGATCTGGGTCTGCCCAGTCCTACCAGTGTCTTCCCTGTGCACTTAAAGGGTAGCTAAGGGTCTGAGCTACCCTCAAGCTGATAGCAATTACTCTGATCAGGCGGAGCGGATGCCCAGGCTGATCTCAGTCTTTGTTGTTTGTTGGTTTTGTCATGTTGTGGCTCAGTCATGTTCTTAACTTGTTATTATTACACCTGTTTGTGAAAATAAAAGCCCTGCAGGGCTTATGTTAATTGTTTTATATATCCGACAGTAAATAAAGATTATATGTCAATGTCTATAACCTGTGAACCCAAGCTATCTGTAGCTTCTTTAACTGGTCACAATTTACAAGAATTTTACACAAAAAGGTCATTTTACGGGTAATTCTCTGGTAGTGCACATTTTTTATGCCTCTAGTAAGTCAATTATAAAAGTCAAGCTGCTATCAAACTCGTAACGTCATAAACGTGGAAATCGAAAGTGAAAGTAGAAACTGTTTGCATAGCAAAACCGAAAGTAGGTGATGTTGCTTTTACTGATTATGAGATTATGATAAATCCCTCCCTACCTGTCAGTTTCTTCACAACTGGATCCCACATTAAGTGCAAATCAATTGTATCATGCTTTGCAATCGCTGCAATCAAATCTAGTTCTTTGACCATGTTGAAATAAAAACCATACAATGGAAATTTGATATCATCGTTTTTGAAATAGGCTTTCTCAATCTGCTTGACGGCCTCTGTGATCCCAAAGACCTCCATAAACTTGTCAGTACATGGGCAGCCTCCACTGTTTACTCCAACCGCCAGCACCACCAAAATAAAAATCTTTGCCAATTTGTCTCTCATTTTTTTTTTTTTGAAAGCGAAAGTAGAATTTCCATGTCGCCGGCTGAAGCCCAGCCATTCGTTGAATTTACTAAGTCGGAAACCAGCATAGCTAGTTTGAACAGATCCGGTTGTTGTTGTTGTTTTCGTTCTCGTAACGATGCAGTAGGTCAGGTGTGTAAGGCCAGAGAAGTCTGGCAAGATACGAGGAACACGGGCGGGGGTTCGAGAGCTTTGTCCCTCAGGGAAGCAAACAGATAGTCACACAAGGTGGTTTTATGTATGTGTACTCATAGAATATACCTTAAGTAATGGTTATACCATGGTTTGTCCGACTGTCCGAGGAGATAATCCACGAGCTTTACTAATTTTATACCACCCTTATCAGTGTAGACATTGCTCATTGAGAAATATTTTGTGCTGAAGATAGCGTTTTCTGTAAAGAGTGGTATAACTATTACTTACAAACACAAAGATGGATATATAGTAGTCAAATTGGGGTTATTTTCGTTTTTGCGTAATCAGTCTAGCAGGTTCCGAAAAGAGGTAGAATGCTCAGCAAAAGTCTCGTCGGCTATGTAATAGTTGTACCATGGTACGAGGAGATAATCCACGAGCTTTAGCTTTTGCTCGTGGATTATCTCCCGTACTGGCGGACAAACCACGGTATAACTATTTTATACCACCATTACCAGTGTAGACCTTGCTAATTGTCCCTCAGGGAATATGAGTTATATCGTGGTTTGTCCGCCAGTACGGGAGATACTGATAATGTATAAAAGTGTAAAAAAAAATGAAAGGCATACAGTTTTTGGTGATTCGGTTTGGGGACTTTGCCATGGTCTTTGCAAAGTGTACAGATTTCATACTAGCCTACCAGACAGCAGTTCTAAACGTGTGCGTGTGAACAAACCATATTACCTTTGTCGTGTAAAGCTGCAGTAACATTAAACTATCGCCGGAATGATTACATAACCCCCCCCCCACGCACCCCCCCTTCCCCTACAACACACACACACACACACACACACACACACACACACACACACACACAATTTCACTTTACCAAGCAAAACATTAGTCAGAGCTGCGTTAGAACTGCGAATGCAATCCGACCAACGATTTTTGTCTTTAAAACTCTAACAGAGCCACAGAACTTTGATGCCAGCAGGGAGAATATGATCAGACTGTAAGCTTGCATGCCAGTCTTAGTCTACATGTTCGCTTACAGCGACTATTTTGTCGCGACGCAGCTCAATTAATTTTTACTTTCGTCGGTTGCCTTATTATTTACATAATCATAATCCCCAGTTACGACTTAAATTCAGATAAAGTGAAACGTATCTGAAGTGTGTTTGCCTCCACAAACTTTGTAAATGTGCTACTGTTCTCAAATAATGGTTCTGTTTCACAAACTGTTACAATAATAAAAGGACCTGGTATGATAAAGGCCGTTTTTGGCTCCCATTCAAATTCTCTTAAAATTGCCTGGTTTCTGTTGCTTATCATTCGTGTGTATGGGAACAAACAGAAAATAATATGTTTCAACTATGTTTATTCTCAGAATAACATGATCTCTGATATGCCTATATTGATTAAATAATATGAAGGAAAAGAGCAAGAAAATTGGAGTTTAATACACTTTCCTTTAAAGAAATAAGTCCTTTACAATATCTTTTGAAAGCTCTAGATAATAGGCTTTTCGGAACCAGAATTTTATGGTGACTTAGTATACAAATTCAAAAAGGTTATGGGTACGACTGATTTTTCTGATTAATTCCGAAAAATAATAATACGTCACAAACGTATTGGCTATAATTTAAATGTTATGCGTCAGTCTGCATGCTTAGTGATTAACCCAATCACGGTTGATAACTTTGCTGCACTCTTTAATTGCACACCGGGGGATCGGGCGTCAGACTCTATGATGGCCCCGCCTAAAGCTATATATTTTAGTTGGTTGGGACCGGAGCCTTTTTGTCTGTTGCTTGGTCCACCGGGGCTCAACTGGTGACCTTCTTTTGCTTCAGATTTCCAGTGGGGTTGTTTGGCAGGCCAGGGATCTCCACCTGTCAGACGGCCCGTTGTGTCTGTTGAGTCCTCGTCTTTGCTTCTTCATGGTGTTGAAGTTTGATTTATGTGTTTACCGTGATGATTCATTGACGAGTTAGAGGGTTATCATGCGAACCGAACAACCAACTAAATGTTTTGTACCACTTCAGAAACTGAAGGTGAGGTTGGGCCTGTAAAATCGATTTAAGCACCCCCCCCCCCCCCAGTAATTCATTACTGACCGTTCCAAGGCGGTAGTTCTGTTGTGGTTCTCTGTTGCCTGTTTTTGGTGTCAGAGTTTCTGTGATGTTTTACCTTATGTATGTTCTTATTATTTTTGGTTCGGTTTGGGTTGCTGAGTGGCCACCTTTTGGGAACAAGCTGCTCACTCGGTTGGCCATATGTTCTCTGTATCTTGATTATTTGTAATCTTAGTTGTTTCCAACTATGGTTTGAGGGCTGGATTTGGATTTTGATTGTTTCAGTTCCTGGTCTTTGCATACTTTTTACTTATTTTTTGATGAAATGCTTAAACGTTAGATAACACCGCTAATTAATTACCTGTGTACTGCACAAGGCCTCTCCAGGTACCCTACCCACTCAAGTTTGCAAGTCCAGAGACGCTAACCAAAAATTCCAACAGATCAAAATGAAATGTGAACCAAATTATTCATTGTGTTCTAACTAAGAAAATGAATACACACAACTTATGTTTATTTGTCTATGAACGGAGATATGGACGTTTTTATGTTGAGAAAATAGGGACAATGTTCTAAACGCTGCCAGTTTTGTAATAAAAAGTTAAAACTAAACATAGAGGCCGGTCTCAAACACATTTAATATGTTCATGGCATGTAAATATATAAGAATTTTGTCTGTATACAAAATATAAAATGTGCTGGAGGCTGGGCTCATTCATTTTGAAAGCCGCAAAGGCTACCAAAGCCGTCATTTTGGTCAGAATTCGCTAGGGCATGGGTATGTTCCAGATAAAAAAAAACACAATTATTTCATGTAACAACTGGTTAATTTCGTGTTTGCTGATACATTCAAGGTCTGAACTTTCCATGAATACATTTTTATCATCTAAATAGGACTTTTGAAAACTGAGTTTTCTGGGGGCCAAATATGGGCCTTATCATACCAGGTCCTTTATGTAAGATTGTTGGAGTGTTGGTTAGTCGTGAAGATATGGATAAGAAAATGAACAGCATATGAAGCCCTAAGCTTCCCGGGCATGAGTCCTTATAAATTTCATGTAAACTGACCGGAAAGCTTGTCATATGAACACTTAGAAACAGAGCAGCACGCCTGATTCTGCACAGGGACATCATTCCACATACTGCACATCGAAATTTTGACATTCTCTAGCTTTTATAGGGTCTATTCAGTATCATTTCATATCTTTGTATTCCTTTCTCACTTATTACTAGGTAAATGTTTGGCAGCTTAGGAAAATAAACGTTTGAAAAGACATATTTGCTGACATTTAAAAGCAACTTCCTGGTGTTTTCAGTACATTTACCGCGACCAAGCAAATGCTGCACGCGTCAGTTTTGTTATAACACCAGTAAATTTGTATACAACAAGTCGATTGAGACGTTAAGAAAATAAAGTGTTCCGTGCATTTTTCTTGTCGAGCAAATATGCACGTTTAAAGGTAGAAAAACATTAGTTACTCACCAAACCTTCGCTTTATCCTAAAAAACACACACTCCTGATGCGACACAACCACCTCTCCACAATTGTGCGGCTACACTCGGTGAAAACAATACGATTTACTAAACAGATCAGGGATGTATAGTGAACAGAAAAAGAAAAGCACGTGCATGTTTTATATTTATTTTCAGTTACGTTTCATATCAAACAGCTGCAATCATTATTCGGTTTTGTATATTCATTACCATAGAATTTAATTAAATTCCAAACCGCAAGACATTAATCGCAACAGATATTCAAATTAGATCACTATAAAAAAATTACCTTCTTCAAGTCGGAAGTGGATGTGACCACCCCTAGTGATAACGTTCAGCTGTTAAGTACTATGATTGAGCAGTTTAGTACTGATAAATCTTTGACCAGTGCATTTGCAAATTTAAGTTTATGAACGTCACATCTAGTTCCTCCCATAAATGGTCAACAGGAGAATGGGCCGGGTTGTATGACGGTTATTTAGTATCTTTCACGTATTGATAACGGTCAAAATACATTTCTTGGCAGTCCCTTGCCTGCTAGCGTTTTTGTCTCGCCTGCGAAGCAGAGGCGAGACATAGGTATAGCTTTTCCGGTGTCGTCGTCGGCGGCGGCGTCGGCGGCGTAAACTTTCATCGGGTTTTTGCGTTTAGGTCAGTTTCTCAGAAACTATAAGGGCTAGAGCCATGAAACTTGATTCATGCATACATCTTGAAGAGCCATGAAACTTGATTCATGCATACATCTTGAAGAGTAGATCTCAAAGCCATCATCAATACTGAGTCTTGACCTACATTTTACGGTTGACTGACTTTGCAATTTTTCATCGGGTTTTTGCGTTTAGGTCATTTTCTCAGGAACTATAATGGCTAGAGCCATGAAACTTGGTTCATGCATACATCTGGAAGAGTAGAGCTCAAAGTCATCATCAATACTGAGTCTTGACCTTTATTTTACGGTTGACTGACTTTGCTATTTTTGTCAAGTTTCCATGTTTAGGTCATTTTCTCAGAATTTATAAGGGCTAGAGCCATGAAACTTGGTTCATGCTTACGTCCGGAAGAGTAAATCTCAAATCCATCATTAATATTGAGTCTTGACCTACATTTTACGGTTGACTGACTTTAAAAATTTTCGTCTAGTTTTCACATTTAGGTCTGTTTCTCAGAAACTATAAGGGCTAGAGCCATGGAACTTGGGTCATGCCTTCATCTGGAAGAGAAGAGCTCAAAGTCATCATCAGTATTGAGTCTTTACCAACATTATACAGTTGACTGACTTTGCAATTTTTTGTCAAGTTTTCACTTTTAGGTCTTTCTCAGAAACTAGGGCTAGAGCCAAGAAACTTGGTTCATGCATACATCTTTGCTGATTTAGCTCTGTTTTATGACAAAGCGCTAGCAGGCGAGACACCGCATTCCGCGGAATTCTTGTTTCTCTAAATATGAACCCAATTTAACCGTGTTTTAATATTAGGAATTCTCGGAAAGTCATGTCAGATATTTATCGCAGTGAGAAAGCAGTAACTGAGCAACAGATAGAGCATCAAAAAACGTCAACGTCATGTTATTTGATGTTTACTCTATGGATGTTGTCCCACGAGAAATCCCGATACGGTCCATCTACATCGCTTCCAACGAAACTATATGATTGTCTGATATGTAGTAAATAATTTAGATCAGACTTGTAAACCATTGTTCTTCATTTACTGGCGATACCGTTTGAAGCAATGTCGTCACTGCACGTTAACAACCATCTTTGGCGTGGTGGTGCTGAAACTACAGATATGTGACGCCTGAGCTTGTCTCATTTCAAAAGTAAGGTAATGGCAGTGGGGGTATCTTGAGCACAGCATATGAAAGGCGGAGCCCATCCCTCTCCTCTCCTTCGCTGCCTTATCCTACCTTGATTCGAAAAATGTACCCATTTACTCCAGGCGCGAGTTGACCCAAGCCGAAATTCGAACTTAAGATCTTCTGTACCATAATCGAGCGTCTCTAGCTACTCGACCATGGCGCCCCTCATAAAATTTTAGAAAGTCGAAAAAACAAACAAACCCCCCAAAAAAACTTAAGTTTCTTTTTCGTTTCAGGATAGAATAGATTGAGGTGGATAGGTTAAGTAGGTATGTAGGCTGTGCTATTCATCCAGTCAGTTGTCCTTTCATCAACAAATCTGCTGTGATATTCATCAGTTGTCCAGCAATCCAATAACAAAATAGATAGGTAATTTATATTAGTTTAGCCAGTGTACCTAGCACCTATCCTGCACGATACACTTCCGATCATCCACCCTCCTTCAAGCAGGCATATAGATATACAGAAATGTGTACTGTTAAATTGTACCGATGGGTAGCTATCATAAATCTCATATCAGGGAATACTTGTTAATGTCATAATGATTTGTATCTTCAAACTTGAACTTTTTATTAAAGATTACTAAGAAAATGAAGTTGTTGTTTAAATTTTTGCTGTGACAGGGTCCCCATGATTGCTATTGATCATTGGAGCTGGGTGACCAAAACATCGGGTTTTTGTTTGTTAGTTCGATGTTTGGTTTCTCATTCTATAGTAACCCTACAGCTTGTTGGTTTAGAACATAGCCCATAGCATATTTGCTTTCAGTATGTGCTCCTATCTCTATTTTATTCTATCCCATAACCTTACTAGGTCGTTGGGACACCAAAGATGACTTCGAAACAATACCTTTCCACCTTGTCCTGTTTTCAGCTGCCCTAGTTGAACTGGCAAAAACCATCCCTGTCCACTCTTTAATATTGTCTTCCCACCTCTTCTTCTGTCAACTTCTTTTTCTTTTTCCTTTCACCGTGCCCTGTAGAATCGTCTTTGCTAAACCAGAAGACCTTGAGACGTGGCCAAACCACCTTAGTTTCTGTTTCTTGACCAGTGTAAGGAGTTCATCATATTCTCCAATGGCTGCCTGGATCTTTCTGCGAACATCCTCCTTGGTTATATGGGCCGTGTACGTAATGTTCAGTAACCTACGGTTGCACTCATCTCAAAGGCCCGCTTTCTTTTCTCTACCTCTGCTGTCAAGGTCCACGATTCACAGGCATACAGAAATATGGAAATGACAAGGGGGCGCATAAGATTCACCTTTGATCCAAGAGATACGTTGTCATCTCTCCAAATTGGTTTCACCTTGGTAAGAGCTGAAGTGGCTTGTGCAATCCTTGAGAGAACCTCCCGTGTTGAGCCATCATCTAAGACAGCTGCTCCAAGGTATTTGAATCTTGTTACGGTACCCAGCTTCTGTCCCTTTACCTTGATCTACCTCTGGCTGCCATCTGCGCCTTTTGTCATCAGTTTGGTCTTCTTAGCACATCTCCATCTTATACCTTGTGCAAGTTTTGTCGAGACTTTCAACTAGAGCTTCTAGTTCCTGCTCATCAGCTAGAACGTCTGTGTCATCGGCAAACCACAGATTGGTAATGTTTCTGCCGACTATGCTAACCTTTCTATCATGTTCTTCCAGAGCATCAGACATGATTCGTTCGAGAAAATGTTGAAGAGAGTGGGTGACAGAAGACATCCTTGTCTAACTCCAACTGTTGTTCTGAACCATTCTCCTGTGCTGCCATTCATCAGGACTGCACTTGTAACCTTGTCGTATAGCTGCTCAATAGTGCGAACTAGATTTGCACTGATATTGTACTTCCGCATGGTGCCCATGAAGCTGCATGCCATATCCTGTCAAGGGCTTTTTTGAAATCAACGAAGACATGGTACAGATTCAGGTGATGTTGGAGATACTTTTCACACAGGATTCTAAGGTTGAAGATCTTTTCTGTGGTGCTCCTTCCGGCTCGGAACCCAGCCTGTTTTTCAGCGATTATCTCCTCGGCTTGTGGTTTAAGCCTGTTCAAGATGACTTTCAGCATGACTTTGCTTGAATGACTGATGAGACTGATGGTTTTGTAGCTCTGGCAGAGCTGTAGGTTGCCCTTTTTAGGGAGTGTAATAACCAGTGACTGAGTCCATGGGGTAGGCCATTCTCCCGTTCTCCAAATATTGTTACAGATATAGATCTGTCAAAACATCAGCCATGGTCTCCCAGCCAGCTTGAACAAGTTCTGCTGGTATATTATCAACTCCGGCAGACTTCCCCTTTTTTAGTGCTGCTACTGCAATCTCAACTTCCTCACGAAGGATCGGTTGTTGGTCTTCTTCTGGGAGCTGATTGCGGTCCAGAACCTCATTGTCACCGTAAGTCTCATGGTTGTATAGTTCTGAGCAATATTCTGATTCTGTCCATCCGCTGAGAATCTCTTGTTCCTCTATAAGGCATTTCACAGACCTGCCCTGGATAGTTATGGATCTACCCTGTTTCTCTGAAGTTAGATCCTTCACCAGCTGGTATGCTTTCTTGCTGTTCTTTTATTTTTTTTATTTTTATTTTGTTCAGACAAGTTTCGACCTCCTCGCACTGAATACCTGTCCAGTCCTCCTTAGCTTTCTTCACTGTCCTCTGAATCCTCTTGTTTGCCTCCCTGTATATGTTGCTCCTCCTGCTTCATACCGCTTCTACTTCAAATTTCTCCTCTCATCACAGAGGTCGAGAACATCTCTGGTGACCCAGGGCTTTTTCCTGCGACGTTCCTTCCCAAGTATCTCACTGGCTGCATCAGTAACTACTGTATTGTAGGTGGTAATCATGGCGTCTATGTTCGTGTCATCACCCCTCAGACTAATGAGTGGTGCGAATTTCCCACCTATTGTTGCTTGAAAAATGCATGGCACATCTGGGTCCCTTAACTTCTGAAGATCAAACTTCACACTTAGCTGGGTTGGCTTCTAGCCTTCTTCTATCTATCTATCTTTCTATACTGCAGCACCCCCTCGCGAGGATTATGTGCAGGTTGATTGCGACTTAAAGTCCAAATGCAAGAACAGAAAAGAAAAAGTTAAAAGGTGATAGTGTTAAAAGAACAAGTGCAGAGTTTAAAAACAGGTTAAAAACAGTCTCGTTGTTGTATTAAGGTAGACGGTGGTCCAAGGACCAAACTGCCACACTAAACTGTTCAAGTGTAGGCAGCATGACAACTTCGGCTGGCAATCTGTTCCAATAAACTATGCGACGAAATACTCAAAATCTAATATGTTTTCTAATTTTTTTAAATATATTTCTTTCTATTGATGCAGGTGTTTAAACGGAGGATGTATAGTGTTATACATCATTATATGTACAATATATATTCCTCTCTCTATATATATATATGTGTGTAAGACTCAAAATATTGTAATTTTGTATTATTATGTTCAAAAATTGTGTTCAATAAAATTATAAAAAAAAACTATGGACAAGGGGAAGAATGAATACTTATAATAATTTGCAGTGGTGTGTATTTGACGGAAGGCGAGGGGATGGCTATGTCGTGTCCTTCTACTAAGTTGCTCATAGTACACTGGAAGTGGAATGGCTACTATGCCATGTACTATTTTATAAAGCATGGTGACACTCGCGTCGGCTCTCCTCCTTTCCAGTGACCTGAGGCCTAAAGCTGACTGCATGGCAGTCACACTGTCATAGGTTGAGTATGAGTGGCATATCCAGCGGATTGATCTTCTTTGCACCATCTCCACTTTGTATATATCTTTTTTGGTATAAGGGCTCCAAATGGAAGAGGCGTACTCGAGCTGGGGCCGAACAATTGTTTTCTTCAGACGAACTCGGAAGGTCATCATCACTAGGTCATGGTCACTTCCTATGTCAGCTCCAGGAAAGCTCCTATGAAAGCTCATATGTGCTCCTATGAGGGCCGAAAATAGAAAACTTTTGGAACGATGCGGGTAGATTAGGGACCGACCATTTGATATTCTGGGGGGGGGGGGGGGGGGGGCCTGGTATATTTATCAAAAAAATTCCCTGTTTTTGGATATGCAAGAAAAAAATAACCTGGCTCATAAGGGGGTAAAAAAAAATAATCTGGCCTCAAAAGTAAGAGAAAAAAATAACCTGTCTCCACCCAAAATTTCAAAAAAAAAATATAGTCTGCAGATAATTCCATTGGAATTGAGTTTTTATAATGTCTCTGGCTTCTGGGGGCTGCGCCCCCAGACCCCCATATTTATAGTAATATTTTAATATTATCTACAATTGGTTTACACCAGTGGGCCTGCATGTGCATACATTTACAAAAACATCCTACACAACATTCACATACATGTATTATTGATCTGCCACATTACTAAGTAAATGTTTCCACTAAAACTGAATTGCAAAAGAGCCACTAGCTTATGGGAGAAAAAACCATTATGGCAAAATAAACACTCTAAAAGGCAAAAGTCCTAATATAAAAACCCTTATTTTTATCATCATTCCTAGTTTTTCTCTATGGTTTCCAGTCTTAAAATTGCCATTGAAATTGGGAAATTGCTTTAGCTTCTAACGCCCCCCAGACCCCCCTTTGTTAACTTCTTAGCACATAACTTTCAGCCAGTTTATAAATTGCCATTCATGTATAATGTGACTCTATCATGTAATTAATGTGACTCTATCATGTAAGTATTTATCAAACTTTCTAAAGTACGAATAAAGCATGTTTTGCCATATATTGGGATAGAAAAAAACTTAAATTCCTAATGTTAGCCCTAAAACTTTGCCAAAATAGCCCTAAATTTTGGCCAAATATCCCTAACTTAAGGCCGAATTTTTTGCCAAACTCATACAGGGATGTTTGTATCTGTACCTTAGATGAAAAGAGTAACATGCTCCAGGCACTGGTTTGCAAAAGCAAGCTAAGCCATGCCCTTGGCCTGGTTACAGACAGCACCATGTTCTTTTTGTGACAAAAAAGGTGTAAAAAATACTGATGTGGCTAAAATAAAAGGATATTAAGGTCAAGTAAACAAGGATCTGATAGTTCAGCTATAAAATTAAAAAAAAAAATAACCTGTTTGAGTTAGTTTGTAAAAAAAATAAATTAGCTCCCACAAGGTGAAAAAAAAAGAAATTGTTTCCAGAGGCCAGTGAAATAAAATGTCGTGTCTCCATCAAGAATACCAGGCCCCCCCCCCCCCCCCCCCCCCCCCCCCCCCAGAATATCAAATGGTCGGTCCCTTAGAGTCCACTTGGGTCAGCCCTGTTAGGGGACAGCACTCTTACCTACCTAAACAAACACAAGTAGCGGTGTAGGAAAAGACGATTTTTAAACAAAATGGCTTCAAATGCCGGGAATATTGATGTGGTTCTAAACACAGACGGTTTAGCGACACCTTTCTGCCCACATGGTATAATGCCCAAGCATCGTCCTCATGCATTTTATGACCTGACTCCATTAGCGTGTAAAGCAGTATAAATTCGCGTGTTACTAAAATCCGGAAATCAAATTTTTTTTTGTCTTTTTTTTTTCCTATGTGGAAATACCAGTATAGCAGCTGGTCCATCTGTAATTATTAGTTAGAGATTCAGGATTTTATCATGATATGACGAGTAACCTGTCATCATGGTCATAGTTGACGGAGTACAGTAACGATAGAAAGTACAGGAATTAAATTTAAGTCATCGGAACAAACTGGCAAATATTGACTAGATCAATGACACTGTTGCAAATCTTGAAGAAAACGCATCTTAAAGGGAGGACATTTTCAGAGCTGTAGATAGGAGGGAGTATTTGGTGATAATTAGCGATAATTTTTGTTAATTCTCCATAAAACACTATGTTGTGACCCTTATCTGAACCGTTTACTTCTCTTATAAGTGCTAGGGACTGGCTTCCCTGAGTCATAGGCCCTGGTGAATGATTGTCCTTGAACGTATCACCAGTAAACAATTTTGATTCTGATGAGGGGTCACAACATATGGTTTCAATGAGAAATAAGAAAAATTATCTCTAATTGTCACCAGATACTCCTTCTTAGGCCAAATAAAAAAATAGTTGTGTTTCCGGTTCCCCGACCGACCGGAAGTTTTCGGGGCCGACTCAGAACTTTTTTTTTGAATATCAGTAAAAAAAAAAAAAAAAATCCCCAATGCGAGGTGCGCCGATTCGGGCTGGATTTATTTTTCCGATGCGGTTAATTTTCGGCGATTCCGTTTATTCAACAAAGATGGCGGCTTCCTACAATTGGCCGTCGGTGGTGATGGCAATCAAATTACACAAATGTGATCACTTTGAGACCAAAAATTTCATGATTTCTGTAAGAAATTCGAAATTGATAGAAGAGGTGTTTAACGACTGTCACAATGTAGATAATCACAAAGCGTTTGAGAAAGGTTATTCCATCAATTGCGAATGCAAAACTGAACTGAACTCGAATGAAAAATTCGAAGTAGAAAACTTCCTTACAGTCGGAGAAATCGTCGACAAATTCAACATCAAATGCATCGAGTTTACGTGTGAGCCAATTAAGAAGAGTTCTTTAGAATCAGCTATAGCAGAATCAGTGGAAACGGCCACCAAAAAGACTGTAAATGCCTTTCAGATTCTTATGGCTGGTGGTCGGGCGTACCCAGATTTCAAAACTAGCAAGTAGGTATTCTTTCAATTCTCTGTTAGGAATGGAAAAGGGTGGTACTATGACAAAATGGCTTTTTGAGGAAGTGTATAAAATACAAAAGGAGAATCATTTGCAGCATTTATTTTAAATACTAAAGTACAGTTTTGTAGGGCCAAAAATAAAATATTTAATGTTTCCCCTTACGCGACCGACCGTAAAAAATCGTAGCGACCGGAAATATTTTTTTTCCGATTTCAAAAAAAAATATTTTTTTTCTACCTTAATTTGTGCCGAGTACCAAAAATCTGGGTCTTCAGAGCTCTACATAAAGGTGTTTCTAATGTAAAAACGCTTGCAGTCCCAAACTAATGAGTTAAGAATAGGCTACTCACACTAAAACAGGATTTAGCATCATAAAAACGAACGGCATCGTCTTTTTAACTATGTTTGGAGACAAAAGAAGCAGTCCGGAATAGCCAAACAAAAATGCGCTCTAGCACCTTAGTTAAGACTGGCAAAAGATCAAAGGATTTCAATCATCTTTTGAAGTCACAGGCTGTCGCTCAACGCACGTGCCGATAGGTTTTATGTAGAGTAACCTGGAGCTGAAAATTTCGGTGTCGGGCAAAAACAAAGGTCATTCTTTGATACAGAGCGGCATGCGCAAATTGTTGAGCAACGAAATTGCACTCCGGGTATTGTTATTTTCAATTTGTCTTTTTCTGAAATACACGGAGACTGTTCAAAAAAGTAAAATCGGATTTGAAGTTACATGTATTAGACTAGTGAAAATCGCAGAAAAATGCTACATTTTTAGGGTACTTTACGACGTGTGCATATAGGGAAAACGCAGATAAGCATGTGTATTGGCTAAGTCTGCAGGTATGTTTTCTTCCAACATTTGTCTGCTCCGAGCATGCATAAACAGTCCAGTTTTGGTCACCCAGAGCATGTCCCAGGGTGCTCCTAGCGTTTTTCTAAATCATGCTCGGGAACAGCATGAATTGGAAAGTAGATAGATAAAGTGCGCGCCTGCTCCCCAAAAAAAATAAAAAGCGCTGGGCGGAGCAACCATTGCTGAAAGTACATGTAGAAGAGGGATTATACATGCGCGCTGGGCTTTCCCAAACGCAATATAAGTATACTTAAAGTTAGTGTCACAGAATATATGCTGCCAGACTATACAGGTGTTGACTTTATACAAGGACTCTTGCTCTAAAATGCAATTTTCGTCAATAGCAAGCATACCCGGAGTGACCATAATAGGGCAGTTAACGCATGCTCGGAGCAGCCATGTGGTATAAAAACATAGCTCGAGTCTGATCAGAGTCATCTCTGTCTGGACAAACAATTCATCTAGTATTAGGTTGAGAACTATTTCGATTATTAGGAAACGCACATGGCTGAAATCTCGTTTTCCCGACGCCAATCAAAACGTCTCCAGTGAGCAGACAGATAATGTGCCAAATGTGTCCAACGGAACGCGAACACGCAGAAAATATTCGCTTTTCTAATTTATGGTAAAAGTTTACACTCATAATCCAAAGATCAAAGTTGTGAATAGGAAACACCAGTCGCATTGCATTACTGCGCAGGCTGATCGGGGCATATGGTATAAGGTACCTTTCCCTGTCGAACGGTTTTATATGACACGTGTCCAGTTCAATGCGGCGTTCTTTGATGTCTGATCAACATAACCACGTGCAGGTTGTTACCGTATTTAAAAAAAAAACTACTACCGTCTTTAAACTCTGCTATAGCGTATTCCCTGATGAGAATGCGTAACTCGCAATGACCATAATTAATGTTTGCATGTTGTTTTGATACAGATTGACCCGTTCACCCTAATAAACTCATCTTACGGAGATAGATCTTCATATTTGGGTTGTTCCAACAAAAGTGTATAGACGACGATGCAACGAGAATGTGTTTATCTCCGGTGCATCCGATCCCATATTTGCTAACAATGCAGCCTCGTCGGGGCCACACTGTTCTTATCGTAAAACTTGAATGAACGTGTTATATACTGTTCTGGGCTATATGGCCAACATTAAAGAAGGAATGCGTCGGACTTTATAAAAAAATCTGTGTACCAGTTTGGACAGTCACCTCATATCTACACTGCTTGATTAAACAAATACGTAACTAAGTAACCAGAATAGACCATGATCAGAATGCGCATTACACATGTCCCCGATATGGCACGTTCACACTTACATTAAATTATGAGTGTGCGCGTGTTTTGTACTTGTGTGTCTTATACTGCCCTGTACCTCAGCGGAACGTATCAGTAGTCGCAGTAACGGGGCGCCATTCGCCCGTCCCTATTTAATTATAAAAAAAACTACGTCGTCTATTTTTATAGGACTTATATGCAAGTACTTTTGAAAACACTCCTACGTCTTAATTTGGGATGGAAAAACCATCAGATGAAGCGGCTCGAGTGAGGCGTCAGCATGTCCCCGATTATCTGGAGCTCTAACTTTTCCAGGAAAAAAAAATAAAATCCCGACCGACCTACCCACCATTGAGAAAAAGGGTCGGGTAAGGGGAAACAAGAATATTTCTAAGGATGGCCTAGCATAAAAATGATAGGCTAGAAAAAAAAAGTAAAAAAAAAAAAAAAGTAAAACCTACCTACCGACCCTGTTTTTTTCTGGCAAGGAAGTTGAAACACAACTATTTTTTTTTTGGCCTTATCTAGAGCTCTGATTACTCAAACTTCTTCAATTTGCGGTGTCCATGTTTCTTCGTCTTTATTTTCAGGTCCTGCTCTTCTGTTTTCTAAGTATGATATCCAGAGTGGAAAAGAGGGAAGATTTTTTTCTTGCTCAGCATTTAGAGACAGAAAGGAGTGTTCATTTTTTCAGTGGGAAAATGAGACAGTGAGCAGTGAGAAATTGGCAGCCAGAGAAGATGTCAGGAAAAGAAGTCAGCCACTGTTTAGCCCTAAACAGTTTAGGAAGAGGTCATTTTCAGATATGGAGATATGGAGCTAAAGGGGTTATGAATACTTGTAGCATATTTTGTCTCCTTAACTCATAAAACTGTGCTGTAACCCCTCATTTGAACCCTCTCAGTGAGACGGTTCTAATAAGGGCTCACTGTGATGCAAAACAATTCTTTCTGAGAATCAATAATTTTTTTTATTTAATCATCACAAATGAATCCCTTTTCTCCACATCTGAGTTCTGATTTTTATATGTTCATGTAATTCTCAATCAGCCCTGAAGTTTGGGACATATTGTTGACCCTGACAGTGCCGAAAACTTGTACTAAGTTCAGACATGTTAAGTTTTGAAAATAAAAATGAGGGAGACAGTGCGTGCGAGTCAGTTTGGCAAGCGGCAAAGGCGCGAAGCCTTGCTGCGGGGGTCCGGGAGCATGCTCTCCTGGAAAAATTTTGAGAAAAGGGTACAAAATGGTGCAATCTGAGAGCTATTTTGAGCACTTTTTTGTCTGTCTTAAGACTCCTGTCCTACTAATCTACAGTACACGCAACGTGAAGACTTGATCTGACACGCTCTCGCGAGAAATTTTAATCTTTCCCACGAAAGTTTAGTGGGGTTTTTGCGTGTGAAATGCATGGGAGATGCGAGACACTCGCGAGATGCGTGACGTTAAATTCGCGAGAAAACAATATCTTTTCACGCGAGACACGCAACTTTCAAGAGAAAGGATTAACTCCATGTAAGCTCAGGTGAGTCATCGGCGCCAAACTTAATCGCGCGTGACGCGTGTTTTCGATTGGAAAGGATTAACGATTCCTGTCAATTTCACAGGTCATTGTATGTTGTACAGGTAGTTCATTTATATTTTTACATTGGGCCTAAAAAAAAGTTGTGTGATTCCGGTTTCCAGACTGACTGGTCTTATTTGGCGCAGACTCAAAATTTTTTAGCGGCAAAAATTACAATCGGCAATTTCCGCCATTCCGGAAATAACCGAAAGTGCCGAAAAACAGCTCACGCTATGACCCGTAAAGCATACCAGTTTGTCGCATTATATTTAATAAGTGCAGGCTGATCCTAATATTTACTATTCACCGTCTGATGATTCAATGTGATACATGTCCAGTCTTGTGCTCTGAGCGGCTTCCTTTGATGTCAAGGCACGAGACTGACCTATAAACGTGATGTGTTTACCGTATTTCAACAAATGCTACACTCTTTACATTTTATTTTGGCGAAGGCCCTGAATGCGTTCAGTCACCTTTGAATATGAATATAGATATTATTATGTTTACTAGTTCGAATATTTTGAGAATTTTTCCGCGCAGCAGAATCACTTTCGTTTTTCATATAGATAATGTGATTTTGCCACGCAGAGTTCGGAATATAAAAACAAACTTCTCACCTCTTATTTTTCCTTCATTTTGATGCATTTTTAAAGTCCAAACACTTTGACTATTGATCCACGACGCAAAATCATATTTTGCATATTTCATGAATGAACTGATTAAGAGGATGCAGCTGTGACATATTTTTTTAGCTGTCAAACCAACAGGTTTACAAATTTGCATAATTCAGTGAGTGGATTAAGTGGACGTCAATCACCTTTGAGACTGCCCATTTGCTAATAATTGTTGTCGCGTGCTCGTTTAATGGGAACTTGACAGCTCTTACATCAGAAAGTTTATTTTGGTTTAATAAGTAAACTTTCGGCACGTGCCACTAGCGGCTATATCTTTGAGTTCAAAAGCTGATCGAAACGCTTTGATCTTTGTGACTGTTTTGACATGGATTGGGCTATTATCAGTGGCGGCCGAGCGAAATTTTTTGTCTGTGTCATCATTCTAGAATTTGAAAGAACTCCGTTTGCTACTAACTAACCTATTAACAATATTCTTTCAAACATAAGCCTCTCTAATTAACTCGCTGCATAACTGCAACAAAATAACGCTGATCATGATTGTTTATCAACCCATCCTTAATACCGTACGGTCAAACAATGCTTGCGTTGAGGATGCGATCAATTAGGTATTCAAGCACGCTTACAATATATTAATTGAACCGTTATCAGCGCCGAAAAAAAAAATACATTGCTACATCATATGCCTTGTCTGTAAAGGTACATGTACTTTTATAGAAACTTGCATTTACTGTCCCAAAATTCCACGCGTGATGCGAGAAAGTTTCTCGCATACATCATTCTATGAATTTCACGCGAGATGCGAGGAATTTTCTTGCGTGGAACGTGGGGATTTTCACACACGCGAGGAAGTTTAGTGTGAAATGCATGAGAGTTGCGAGAGAATCTCGTGGATTTTAATCCCTTCCTCGCGATTTTGAGTGTCACGCGAGAGCGTGTCAGATCAAGTCTTCATGTTGCGTGTACTGTATGACCAAAGCTCTGTAATATTGAGAGGTCAATTTCATAGCAGATGTAAGACAAAAGTATTGGTCCTTCTAAAATCTAGCCAGTGCTGGATATTTCAGAAAAGGTTTGACTCTGACTAGTCTGCACATATATGCATGCTGATCTGAATATTTCCTTGTCAATATGCAGTAAGGTACGTTTTCATACCACCCCAGTCTAAGTGAGGACGAATGAGTGCGATCCAAATGTCATAATATACAGTTTAGAAAATAATGGCTTGTATTATCTGTGGTGAATTTATTACAGTAACTACCACTGTTTTCTTTTTCCCGCGTCTTTAAAGATACAGAAGCCATGAATCTTCCGTATCAGCTCTGAAGAGGCAAGTGGACGGAAGCGATCTGGTTATGGTTTGCATCGCGGTTGAACACACTGGAGACGAAAGTAAACTCTGCAAGATTTGTTACAAACATTTTCATTGGACTGATGTTTGAAGGATATCTCTTTTCTACCAATCAAAACAAGCCAGTTCAAGCATCTATTGATATTGACATTTGGTATACCTCAGCATTTTCCGCTGAATTTTACAAGGGCGGCTTTTAAAAAAATTCAAGCGCGGCTTTTCAAAAACATTGACCAAAAAATCGACATTTTCATTTTTTCGGGAGTTTTTTCCCAAATTTCGTGAGGTGTGAGAAAAGCTATTTTTGGGGAGTCTCCCGCGATTTTCGGGAGACTTAACATGTCTGTAAGTTGAAAGATTAATGTGGCAGCCAAAAAGAGTAAACAGCCAGTGGTAAATATTGTTTACAAGCAGAGGTCAGAGGATCCAGCTAATTAGCTCGCCTGAACGAAGTTCAGTAAGAGCTATTGCACTACCCCCGGTGTCAGCGGCGGCGTTGGCGTCGGCGTTAGCAAAATGTTAAAGTTTTACGTTAAAGTTTTTTATATGATGGGCAAGGCGCTGTCAGGCGAGCTATCCTGGCCCTGTGACAGGTCTTGTTTTTGGTAATCAGTACGAGACATATATATGGGCTACTAAAAACTTATTTCGGAGATTCTGGGTGGCCCCAGACAAGGGTTAGGCACATTTAGCCACCAGGCCATTGGCCTTTCCCAGCACTGCAGTGCTCAGACTGCTCAAAGTGCAGTCTGATCAGGGTCAGCACTATTTGCCATTTTCTCAGAAGTTTTTAAACACTGCTGGAAAGAAATTGCTGCTTGTTCCTATCAAGCAACTAGTTAAGATTCCCTATCACAGAGCTGTAGATAAGAGGGAGTATTTGATGATAATTGAGACTAATTTTTCTTATTTCTCACTGAAACCATATGTTGTGACCCCTCATCTGAACCATCTCATTGAGACGGTTCAGATGAGGGTCACATATTTTTCTATGCAGAATTAACAAAAATTATCCTTATAATTATCATCAAATACTCCCTCTTACCTAGAGCTCTGCCTAATATTACAAATAGTTAACATTATGGTAGTCTCACATATAACAATTCCTTCGAAAATATTAAACTCAAACCCATCATAAATTCTATTAATCTTAAGAGCACCTTTAACTGTAGCTTTGGTCTTGTTTAGATTTCTACAGATCAAGAAGTTACCAAAAGAAGACAGAAACTTCTGCATAAACTGTGGACTTCTGTTATTGCCAGACGAAACAGCTCAACATGAAGGTCAAGGTCATAAAGTAAGAAGGTCACTGACTAAGCAGTTATTGAAGCGGCCAACGGAATTGTTCTCTCCTCTAGAAAACAATAAAACTTATGCTGTAAGTTGGAGAAACACTTTCAAAGTCTTGTTCTTAGTTATTCCTTCAGGTTAAGTCAAAGCACTAAAAATAAAATTTCATGTTTTTGTGTTGGGATAAAAGTGTGTAACTTTTCTATAATACTTACTTAGCTCAAGACCTTTGCTGACTTAATTATTGACTGCATATTACCAGAGCTCTAGATAAGAGGGAGTATTTGGTGATAATTAGGGATAATTTTTGTTAATTCTGCTTAAAAACATACGTTGTGACCCCTCATCTGAACCGTCTCATCGAGACGTTTCAGATGAGGTATCACAATATATGGTTTCAATGAGAAATAAAAAAAAATTATCCTTAATTATCATCAAATGCTCCCTCTGATCTAGAGCTCTGTATTACAATGAAAACTGTCAGGTTGAAATGCATCTGAGAGTTCACATTTAGTACTGTGGATGTAATGAGGGGCAACAACATGTTGGAGAAATGAGGACAATCATCCTTGAATTTTCATCATTGATTCATGATTGTGGCCTCATAAAATTAGGGGATAACTGTATTCAAAATTGTCATTTGGGGAGGTAAATCGTCCGTTTTATGGTCGGAAATTTCGTTTTACGGCGACGCGCCAGCGGAGCCGTAAAACGCAATTTGCGACCATAAAACCGACGATTTGCCTCCCCAAATGACAATTTTCAATATAGTTATCCCCATTCTAATGCACTTTTTCACATTTTCCCCTTTCAAAGTTTACTTCTTTGCACCCATTGCAAGCGCTTTCAGCAGCATAAAACCAATCGTCAGCCAATGAGAAGTGACGTTTTATAATGACGTCGGATTTGCGACAGTATATGGTAGAATATACTGTCGCAAATTTTTGACGTTATCCAATCAAATGTCGTGTTATATTTATAAGTGCATTAGAATTGCAATTTTGTGCTCACCATTTTACACAAATTCAAGGCTGTGGAAATACCATGCCCGACTTTTAGTACTTGTTCCATTTCACTCAGGACAAGCGAAAAATTTTAATGTACATGCCCTGGGACAACTGAAGTATATGGATTCATTTTCAGTTACAACAACTAGATTTTGAATTAGAAAAATACTTAGGCAATCAGTGTGGACTCTGATCAGACTGTGACTGCTCCTACAGGAGCATTCTGATCAGAATCCATACTCTTTGCCATTACAGTTTGTACATTTATCTGAAAAAGTTTTACATGTGTTGAATAAGGAATAAGATGTTACTCTCTTGTTGAGGCACTCCAGCAAGTGGTTTTTCGAAGTCTATGCTTAAAGGATAAAGAAACAACAAATTCCACTTACATGGTTCAATTTACTACCATTTCTCGTAGTCAGATTTGTCCAGTAGAGTTTTTGAAATTCATTGGCATACTCTCAAGCTTGAAAAGTAATCTCTTGCAATGTATTTTTTTCAGTTTCAAAATGGCGGCCTCAAATAACCATTATTGCTGTAGGGGTGGCATGTTTCAAGCACATTCTTGAAAATTACCATTTCATATAAAATTAACATGAAATCAGTTCAGAAGAATTTATTCTTATATCTTATAGCAGTTATTTTTGTAAGTAATATCTTTTTGGAAAACAAAAAGATGCATAAGTGTAGCTGACACTCCAAGCAACCCTTTGCTGAAATGATCATATTCCAAAACAGATCAGGTGATTAGTGATGACATCATTTCTGTTGTGATGTCATAATGGGTGGTTCCCAGCTTATTTAAAATTCAAATGAACCTCATCAAAGGCTGGAAACCAGAAGAAATATTTTTACTATTGGAAAACCCACCTCCAAACAAAAAATGATAAAAATAGACAAAAGAGGTCAAGCAATATGCTGCAAGTCAGTATTTAGCTACGAGAAATGGTTTTGGGTATGTTAAACCTAAAATTTTGATATTTAAGCATCTTTTAAGAAAAAAGTTCCACTAAAAACCACTTGCTGGAGTGCCTCAACAAGAGAGTAGATTCTTTTTTCAGACATTTAGCATAGAAAGATGCCTGTTATTCAATTTTGAGGTTTTGAGGCTATTTAAAATAAGAGATGATATTTGTCAAAATAGTTATTAATGATGAAATATATGTTTATGACTGAATAACCCTTAAAATAATGCAAACAGCATATTTGTCTTTTGAACAAGTAATTTTTTACTGGACAAGTCAAGTTTGACTTGTTACTTGTCCCTGGACTAGTAAGAGATTTTTCAGTTTCCACAGTCCTGACAAAGTTGAATACACCTTTTGAAAACAGTATCACCAGCCGTAGTGATTGTTGCAATACTTGTTTAACTTCAGCAATTTCTGTTCTCCAAAGCTACAGTAGAGTTTGTCATCAGCACGTTGAAGAGGCTATCATACTCACATATTGTATGTGTTGGATGTCCAAGGTTAGTGTGTAAGAGTTGTCTTTAACTGACAATATTTACATTCTTGGTGTACTTACTGAAAAGCCCTATAGTAAACCATTGGAATGTAATGTAGTTTACATTCCAATAATTACATTGAGACACGCGACGTCAATGACGTCAAAATAAAATAGCTCTCTACAGCCTGATTGGACGTCTGCATCGTCATGACGTCATGCATGCCGTTCTGCTGCTAGCAGAAAAAACTCATGTACATGGTTTACTGCTTCAATTTTAGCGCTTATAGAAGATTTTTCGTGAAAGATTTGATTGAAATGAATGTAAATATAAGTAATGAACTTAATTTTTCTGATGTTTATCGAAGTGTAAACTACATTGGGTCACTAGCAAAGTTTACATGAACCCCTTCGGGGTTCATTCACTTTGCACGTGACCCAATGTAGTTTACACTTCGATAAACCTCAGAAAAATGAAATTCATTCCTTAATTGATAGTTGATTGTTTGGAAACACCTTTACAGTAAATGGCTGTACCATTTTTGCCATTTTTACAACGGAAAACGGCTTTTGTGACTGCCAGTTTGCTGCCTTGGATGAAGAAGCTTTTTATAAAAATGAAAGAGTTTGCTCCTAAGGAAGCCAATTCTTTAGATTGACCCCATTGAGAAGTTCTTAAAATTGACCTTCATTGAGAAGGGAGGCAAAATTGAAAATAGCAGAGTTTCTTCCCAAGAAACTGTAGTCATTAACCAAAAGCAATAGGAAATGAGCTTTAGTGAAATTCTCTGACCCAAAATACATGGAAGTCAAGAGTAATTGCTGCATGATATAGAAAAAAAAATGAATTAATAGAAATAAAGTAAAATAACAAAAGTTCTGCAGTTTTGAAATTTATGACACAGTAGTGAAAAGTAATATTCAAGTAACTTCATTGGAGGCGTAGATGAAAAGTCAGGTAGTTATTAGTAATTTACAAATCCAGATTTTCAAAAATATCAACAAGGGACAAGGGTGATAAATCACGATTATATCATCCAGTTCAAGGTGGATTTTAGCAGAAGACTTGAAAATGATATGGTAATTGTCTTGAAAATTAGAATACCACCCAAAAAATGGGCCCCCTAAAAATTTGAACACCATAAAAGTTTGAATGCATGTTATTTGAATACAGGTCATTTTTTGTCCACATAAGTTACTTCAGCTTTGGTTACTGCCTTTATGTGGCAAACATCGTAGACCCTTTAGGAGCAGGCTGATCTTGGCCTGCATTATTTTCAAATGCATTTTAGTCACTACCAATTGTTTCTGTTACCGGAAAAAATCTCAGATTAAGCTACAGTATTGTATGATGATGTCGCCTTTTACAGGATTCATGAAGCAATCCAGAATTTGTCTGTTGAAAATGGTAGTCAGTCATTGAACAGCTTGCTGTTGGATTTAGATCAGAGATACGTAAGTTTTTAAGGTTCCAGCACTGTAATTGATGGTTCCGAAAGCCACGCCTACTTTAAACAGGTATACATCCCTCCATTAACTGTAAGGTAAAACCATACACTTCTGTATGACATTGAACGACAGGCGAGTTTGTTTGTGAGACTATGTCACCTGGTAAGTTGTCATTGCATTGGACAGATATACACTATCAGGTGACTTTGAGTGGCATTCTGGTCGTGGCTTGGAACTGTGTATTGTACAAAGTAACGTTTTTTGCGGTTAAAGTAAAAAATGTGAATTTGAATCTCTGTCAATATTATGATTTTTATGAAGGAATAAAAAGGCAAATATAGCAACTATAGAAAATTTAATACCTATGAACAAATCTAAATTTGTAAAATCATGAACTTACGTCTCCGTGTCCATACTTAATAAGAACAGTTACTATATGACAAGGATGACAATTTGCATCATAGAGACATTGGAACCTTTCAGTTGTTGGTCATTTTGATGAGACTAAGGAAGATAGTTTGTTAAATTAAAGGGTTGTTAACATTGAAGTACCAAATATCTAGTTGATGTCCCACTGGTAGATGTTTTTGAGCCATGAATACGGGAATTAGTTTTATCCATTCATCAGGGCCTAGTTGTTCAAAGCATCATTAGCTTTACAAAGTTATTAGGGAAAGGTTCATTGAGTCTTCCAGTACACATAAAATCAAGTGTACCCATATTTTTGCAGAATAAAAATTAGGGGAGCATTTGCACTGCAAAAGCTCCACACATTTTTTTCAGCAAAACTTGCAGTGATTTTGTGTACAGAATGTTTGAGAATTTAATGTCTCTGTACTTAACAACATTAGTTTTGAACAACTGGGCCCAGGTAATTATGATATATCAATTGTTCAGCTTCAGGTTTATTCCCCTCAGAAGTTTTGTCAATACAACATGATCAATCACCACTTCTTCTCTGGTACTCGGTCAGAAGACATATTCAACAGATTTGTTGCTGAGGATTCTGGGAAGAGGGTTGCCATGGTGATTGATCCACCATTTGGTGGCATGGTGGAAGCTCTTGCTTGTTCTATCAGTAAAATTGAGAAGCAGTGGCAGCTTAGTTCAGGTATTGTAGTTTTTGTCTTGTCTGCTACCAGCAGAATTAAGACGTAGGTATTATTTTTTCGGCATTAGCATTGTTGTTAGCAGCAAGGTAAATTTGCATGAAGTTTTGGGGTTTAGCTCAGTTTTATGATAATATGCAGACAGCCAAGACACTGCCTTTTGTGCAGTTTTGGTTGCTATCAATTTTGGCCAAGAACTGATTAAGTTGTTTCACGTTTCTCCACTTTAATGAGGAACTTGGTTTAAATTTTCAACTGAAAGACTAGTAGAGCTGGTGCTGGAATACTGATCTCTGCTTAGTTCCTTACAAAACCATCCAATACACTAAATCTGTAGTTCCATTCCAGTGTAAACATGTTCACTATCTGGAATTTATCACATGACGTAGCTGTTGTTCAGTGGATAACTTGTGTCATAAAAATCATATGATAACACATGTAATAAACCTTTGGTGCATACACTTAATATCATTGACAATATAATATTCAATTCGAAGGCATTAAAATCCCATTACAAAGGGTCATATGATAAACAGAATCTTACACTCTTGGTCATTTCATATGAAATTTATGAAACTCGCCGAAGGCTTGTTTCATAAATTTCATATGGAATGACCATGAGTGTAATATCCTCTATATATGCATGGTACAGCTGGATGTTAAGATGTATGTGTACACATCCATGTTTTTCCATCATTATTTTAGACACAAACAACTTTTATGGCTGTTTGCTTCCCTAGGCAAGGAAAACGTTTAAAGAGTTCACTTTCAAAGGTAAGAATTTGCTCCTAGAGGAGCAAATTCTTTCCTTTCAGAGTTCACCTCCATTGAGAAGATAGGAAAAACTGAAAATGGCAGAGTTGCATCCCCTGGCAGTGTACCCATCTGCCCAAGCTGGACTTGTAGACATGAAAAAGCAGCTACATATCTAATTACTAGTCGGTGCATTTGCACAAACTGGTTAGGTAATATTCATAGGGCATGGGTCAAGACAGGTTTCCATCACTATATGACCCACATGATAAAAGGGATAGGGCTTTGTGATGTTGGGATGTTTTATCCCAACCCAGTTCCAGCAAAACAAAATATAGAAAGATGCTTTGAACAATATATTGTCTTGAAACAAATGTCACATTGAACTCTTAGAACAAAAATGATCATTTGCATACCAAAATTGGAATTTTGAACAGTGCACACTCTGACCAGATTGCTCCCTAAGGAGTAGTCTTATCTGAGTCTTCTGAATCTTCACTGTTTTCTCAGCCCTATCTGTTCCTATACTTAGAATTTTAACTCACAAAATTATTTCAGGGTACTATAGTGAGAAACATCTGCATGTCCTGTGGTTTTTCCCATACTTTATGGAGAAAAGAATAGTAGAATGCTGCCCTATATTTACTATGTTAGACTATAAGGTAAGTATTATGACATTTAAATCGCATATAATCCATTCACTTCATTGTAGCAAACAGCCTGTAATTTTTGCACCTGTCTGTTGCATTTATCATGCAAAAGATGAGAACTTTTTGTCAGGGTGTCTGCCATGTTAAATCAAAACTGAATAATGCCCATAAATTCATGCACTGGATATGAAAGCTCATGAGAGCTTTTTGTTTACCCTTTGTGAGGATAGCATTTTACTCTAAATGCTTGAGCAAAAGTGTAGATGGAGGAGATATTGTCACATGATCTGATTATTCTTTAAACAAGTAACGTTTAGTGGTTAGCACAAATGAGCCGCGACAGGAGAAAACCAACAAAGTGGTTGTGCGCGCAGTGCAGACTCAGATCAGTTAGGGCATCCACCCAGTCTGATCAGAGTCTTTGCTGTCCACATGGAGGTAGCTTAGACCCCCTTAGCTACCATTTAAGCGCTTAGAGAAGAGTCTGATCAGGCTGGGTGGATACCCAGGCTGTTCTGAGTCTGCGCTTGGCGCACAACCACTTCGTTAGTTTTCTCGTGTTGTGGCTCAAATGGAGATTTGCTGAGGTCTAAAAAGAGAATAAACCAACTTTTGTGTTTATGAGAATCAAATTCAAAAACGTAAAATGTGCTTTGTTTTGCAACAGGTAGATTATGACAACCATGCATTATTCACTGGGAACAAAGGCAGGAAGCAGGGATCTCCAGTGAGACTTTTCACCAACATATCTTCAGCAGAGGTTGTCTTACCCTCTGATGAAGGCTACTGGTAAGTGAAAAATCTAGTCTGTATATATATTGTGAACTGAGAAGTATTTGAAGTTTTATTAATCAAAAATTGCAAAATGAATTTGGCCTATATCAGTCAAAAAGTCATATTGAAAATTGGGAGTTCAAAACCCATTGAATATTGCCTGATTTCCTTTCATAAATATTTCTTATACGTATTTCTTACTTATTTTTTCTGTCATTTATGAAATAGAGCATTCACAAAATAAAAAGAAAGAAAAAATGACTTTGAAGGTCTTAACACTAGAAATAAGATAGCTGGAAATTTGTAACTGAAAGTCAAATATGTAAGATACATTTTAAAGATTAGCTATTTGTTTTGACATTTTGTTTACAACTTGATTTGTAACATATAAACAAGAGGCCCACGGGCCACAAAGCTCACCAGATCTCTAGCTCAAAATGTATATTTTCCATATATATGCAGTAAATGTCAGTTTTTAATTTTCCCCATTACAAGTCAATGCAACACTAATTGCCATAGCAACCAAACTAAAGAGCCGATTTTATATAAAAATAAATTTTCAATCCCCCAGCCTAAGGATATTTCAGATGAAATCATCGCCTTATCGGCCAAATGGCATCTGAGAAGGTAATTTTTTAAGTATTTTTTTTTCATTTATTTTTGCATTTTGGTTTTCATGGCAACCAATAAAAGGAGCAGTGGGCAAAAAAAAAAAACATAGCTATTAAGAGAATTATCAAGGAACAATCTATAAAAGTTTGTGAACATATCTGCAATGGCTTGGCAGTAAATGCCATTTTTCAATTTTCCCCACTACAAGTCAATGCAACTCTAAGTTGCCATAGCAACCAAACTGAAGGGCCGATTTTCATAAAAACACAAACTTTCAATCCCCCAGCCCAAGGATGCCACAGATGAAAACTGGGCCTTAAAGGCCCAGTGGCTTCAGAGGAGATAATCTTTTAAGTATTTTTGGTTCCATTTTTTTTACATTTCGGTTTCCATGGCAACCAATAAAAGGAGCAGTGGGCCAAAAAACATATAGCTGATAGAAGACATCTTCAGAAACATTCTATAAAAGCTTTATCAACATATCTGTAATGGCTTGGCAGAAAATGCCATTTTTCAATTTTCCCCATTATAAGTCAATGGGAACTCTAAGTTGCCATAGCAACCAAATTAAAGGGCTGATGATCTTAAAAAACACAAACTTCCAATCCCCAAGCCCAAAGATGCCACAGATGAAACCTGGGCCTTATCGGCCCAATGGCTTCAGAGGAGATAATTTTTTAAGTATTTTTTTCCATTTTTTTTGCATTTCGGTTTCCATGGCAACCAATAGAAGGAGCAGTGGGCCAAAAAAACATACAGCTGATAGAAGACATCTAAAGGAACATTTCTATAAAAATTTTATTAACATATCTGCAATGGCCTGACAGAAAATGCCATTTTTCAATTTTCCCCATTATAAGTCAATGGGAACTCTAAGTTGCCATAGCAACCAAACTAAAGGGCCAATTTTCATAAAAAACACAAACTTTCAATCCCCCAGCCAAAGGATGCCACAGATGAAATATGGGCCCAATCGGCCTAGTAGTTCCAGAGGAGATGTCGTTTAAAAGTGTTGACGGACGACAGACTACGACGACGACATACGACGACAGACGACGACGACGACGACGACGGACCACTGCCTATCCTATAAGCTCCCCCGGAGCCTTCGGCTCTGGTGAGCTAATAATCCAGTAGATATAGACCAGGTTTTTAGGAAACCCAAAGTCCTTTAGTTTGTGCATTTGTCCAGTTTCTACTTTTATGACTACTGTTGGCCCCTTCCTGTTTGTTTCCTAGATGGTGTAGCCTTTCTTAAATGGGGGTCTTCTCTTTTAAAAGAAAAGAATTTGCAAATTGTCTTAAGAGTTGACCCCTTTTGAGAAGGAGGCAACTATAAAAATGGCAGAGTTGTTCTCATTGAAAGTGTACCCATTCACCTTAAGTGAGTAACTGGTACAAAATGCAGAGGTGCTGGAGCTGTTTTGTAAGGCTCTAAATTGTTTGGCACTTGGCTAACAATTGAATTAAACATCCAGGGACAAGATCAATGGATTTATAGACATTCAGAATTTAGAATTGGATGGATGGATGGTTTGCAATTTTACGTCCTTTTTCAGCAGTATATCAGGACTATGGGAGGGTGATAATAAAAGGCCATATGCAATGAAACCCCATTTACGATTGAAAAGATTTCCACCTCCAGGAATCATTCTGGGGATGGCTAGAACAGCAGGCCAGCACTTAACCAAGTGAGCTACCAGGACTCCTATCAGATTTAAAGAAATTACCATCAATGAATACTTAATGCTAAATATTTTGCATATCTAAAGGGTGAATGGATACACCGCCATGTTCAGCTGCCATTTTTACAAAGGGGAAGAATTTTTTATATTTCCTTGTTTCTATTTAATGGACGATCTATCCCTTCCAAAATGGGGTCAACTTTGAAGGCAAAAATTGCTGACTCCTTTGGTCCAGAGTTGATCTCTGTTTTAGACGAGGGTGGAAGAGTTGCTTCCCCTGCAAGTGTCTCCAGTCACCTTAAGCAAATATACTGTAGTTACTCAAAAATCTAACAAATTGATTAGACTATGAGCACTGTTGTGCATCAGAACATATAGGTGGAATGGCAAATGGTGCAAGTCTGGTATTAGACTATATTAGCCTTTAAGACTGTTCCATTTAGGAGTAGTCTGATCTGGATCTACACTGTTCTAGTTCAGACAATTCTGTCTCAATATAACAGTTGTAGGGTACTGATAATAAAATTTATTCATTATTTCAGGTATTGTGAGAAGTGTCAGAGGTACTCCAGTAAAGAGAACAAACACTGTGACTTTTGTGAAGCTTGCACAACTAAGGTAAATGATGTAATGGAATTGGTAATGGAGCCCAACTCTGTATACCCAGATCAGGGCCAGGTTGTTAATGAAATAATGGTGACTTTAGATAACGAGACTTTACATTTTCAGATGCATGATATTCAAAAACATTGGCAGTTTTTGCTAAAAAAGTGAGGAGCTTTTGCACTGCAAAAGCTCCTCACATTTTTAGCAAAAGATAATGGAATTGGTAATGGAGCCCAACTCTGTATACCCAGATCAGGGCCAGGTTGTTAATGAAATAATGGTGACTGTAGATAACGAGACTTTACATTTTCAGATGCATGATATTCAAAAACATTGGCAGTTTTTGCTAAAAAAGTGAGGAGCTTTTGCACTGCAAAAGCTCCTCACATTTTTAGCATAAGATATTAGCATTCTTGTCACTGGAAGACTTAATGGTTGACTAATGACTTCGGAAATTAATGATGCTTGAAAGCTAGGTCAAAACTTCCACAGTGGTGGCAGTCTGATCAGAGTCTTTGTTGGTGCCTCATACCAACAAATGTTTCTACACTAAATTCCGTGGGAGTAACACATATTTCTATACAAGTCGTTAGCTTGGTCATTGTCACTAACCTCAAAAGCCTGAAAAAAAAAGTGATGGGCAGATTTCTGCAGGCAAAGAACATCTTCTAAGCACACACATCCTGATATAGTCTTGGAGACTGAGCAGCAGACATCAGATATGGGATATGATGGCCACGTATAAAATCCGGAGTGTGGGCATCTCTGGCTGAGCCACCGCAGTTACTGTTGTGCAAGAAAAAGTGCAGCCGCTGGCATCAGGAACAAGATATCTGATGTAGCAAAAAAAAAATGCAAGAAGGCAAATTAATTCAAATAACTAGAAGTGAACTTCAGCTAGGGAACATGTTGCAGCGACAAGTCCATCTTAGTTTGAAGATTAAAAATGTTCACTATTAATCAGTACTTATGTACTGAACCCTAACACAAAGTACATATATCAGCACTGACATAATGATTACAGGGTTCTAATATCCTCATGGACAAATTGTCCAACAGCATATTCATTTTTAACAGAGAATGAAATTATTTGAGCCTATTTTCCATTATTTGAATTTCATGTAGCATCTAAATTATAATTTGACTGTATGCTATGCTCCTAAGCAAGATGACGTCATAAATCTCTTACCATAGCAACTACATGTGTATGGAATTACCAACTATTGTGCTGAGGTCCTTGGCAGAATGATGTCTCGATGACGTCACTTTGACATCAATATGAACTTTTAGTTGCTATGGTAACAAATTTATGGTGTCATTGATATCGTAGCATGGTTTACAGTGTTTGCCATGCTCTGCCAATCTATCAGTGACATTACAATCTGAAACTCCTTCACAGAAACTTCAGATTTTCTCATAGACGTAATTATTCTCAAATCGTATAATTCTGTGTTATTTGTGTTCCAGGATGGTAGGACCTATGTACATTGTGATAAATGTGGTCGCTGTGTGAAACCTTCACGACTTCATTGTGACACCTGTAATGTATGTGAGATACCAGGACATCAATGTGGACAGGTTAAATATACAGGTAAAAGTCATATGTTTGGCATAGCATGAATGGCATTTGCTAACAGGCAAGATTCCGATGTGTGGTCACAACATATGTGAAAAATAAGAAAATTACCATAAAAATGCTAAAATGTGAGATGCCTAAGATAATTACTATAATCCTCCTATTAAATGGAACAGTTTGCTTTCACAATGTATTAATGCATTAAGAGTATGCAGGTGGAATAAAAATAGTGTAGACCCTGATCACACTGCTATTTCAGGAGCAGAGATTTGGGTCTGCAATTTGCTCAGCCCTATCTATCCCAATTATTAGACCATTTACTCCTCAGAATTATCCTCATAAAACCACTTATCTGGAGCTCTTAAATTTTAAATTTATATTCTTTGCTGGGGTTTGGTTAGAATTCGGAGATAATAGCTATTCTGTCTATAAAAGCGCAAGTTGTGGCTCAGCGAGAAATTCTTATGAGATGAATGTGGAGTTTCAATATGCATATATTTTTCATAGAGAAATACCTTGAACATTCTAAACTTTTAAATAATTACTGTAACTGCACTATAAATGAAAAAGTTTGGTCTTATTATGCTGTAATGCATCCAAAAGATGCAGATGGAAAGGCAAACAGTGAAGACCCTGATCAGACTGCTTCTTGAGGAGAAGTTTTGTCTAGGCAGGGTTACTGCAGTCAGGGAAACACATCTGGAAAGTGATTTTTTCCTTACTAAACAATATGAAAATCCTGGGTCTGTCTTTAAAGATGCATCTATTTTTTTTTATGTTTTGAAGTGGAAAAAATCTTTATGATTAAAATACAAATTTAATCAAAAGTCTCTAGAACTGAAAAGGTCAGTTTTGTTATTAAACTTCTATTTTTTTCATTCTCCAGGATGCCATATTTGTGGACAGATGGGTCATAAAAGAAGAGATTGCCCAAACAAAAACAGCCACTCTGACATAAAGTTAACACATAATGGGTATGTTTAGCTGCTGCTTGTAGATCAATATAAATTGCTTCAAAATTGATGTTACCTTTGAAAACACCCCCCAAAAAAGAAACAAGTAGCCCAAGGGCAACGATCGCTCACCTGTCAGTTTATGCTCAATTTATATAAAATTGGTAGCACTACAGTCCCAGATGCTACAAACCAAGTTTCAAGGCAATTGGCCCAGTGGTTCTGGAGAAGAAGATTTTTCAATGTTTTTGTCATATATGGCCATGGTGGCCATCTTGGTGATGTGACCTGGACCAAATATATAAACTTTGTTTCCCGCTTTGTCTGAAGGCTGCATATGAAATTTCATTTAAATTGGCCCAGTAGTTTCAGAGGAGAAGTCCTTTAAAAATGTTGACACATTACAGACAAATGACCTTTAGCCGAGGTAACTAAATGACCTTCAACCCTAGAATTCTTAGGGGTACAAGTTGTCTGCATTTCCATATCAGAGCACTATAGCAACAAAAAAACGCACTTTTTCAGCTTTTCCCATCAAAAGTCTTAGGGACCAAATTTGACCTTAAGGTAAAATAGGTCAAGGTCAACCCAGGGTCATCATTTATATAAACTTTGTAGTACTGGAGTCCAAGATGCTAAATACCAAGTTTCAAGGCAATCCGCCCAGTGGTTCTGGAGAAGAAGATTTTTTAAAGGTTTTTACCATATATGGGCATGGTGGCCATCTTGGTCATGTGACCTGGGCCAAATATATAAACTTTCATTCCCCCATCCTGTTAAGTCTCTATATGAAATTTGGCTCCAATTGGTCGAATGGTTTCTGAGGAGGAGATGTTTTAAAATGTTGACACGCAATGGACAAATGCCCTTTGGTCAAGGTCACTAAATGACCTTGACCTCTAGTATTCATAGGGGTTGAAGTTGACTGCATTTCCATATCACAAGACACAATAGCCACAGAAAAATGCACTTTTTCAGTTTTTGCCATTCAAGAGCCTAAGGGACCAAATCTGACCTTGCCATTAAATAGGTCAAGGTCAACCCAGGGTCACCATTTATATAAACTTTGTAGTACTAGAGTCCAAGATGCTACATACCAAGTTTCAAGGCAATCAGCCTATTGGTTTTGGAGAAGAAGATTTTTTAAGGTTTTTACCATATATGGGCATGGCGGCCATCTTGGTCATGTGACCTGGGCCAAATATATAAACTTTCCTTCCCCCACCCTGTTAAGGCTCCATATGAAATTTGGCTTCAATTGGCCCAGTGGTTTCTGAGGAGAAGATGTTTCAAATTGTGAATGCTGACGCCGACGGACGACCGACAAGGTTATACTATAAGCTCACCTTGATAGGTGAGCTGATAATGCACTTTTTTTTAGCTTTTCCCATTCAAAAGCATAAGAGACCAAATTTGACCTTGCGGTAATACAGGTCAAAATCAATCCAAGGTCTTCATTTATACAAACTTGGTAGTACTAGAGTTCCAGATACTACATACCAAGTTTCAAGGCAATCAGCCCAGTGATTCTGGAGAAGAAGATTTTTAAGGTTTTAGCTCACCTGTGAAGGTGAGCTTATAGTATAGCCTTGGTCCATTGTCCGTCGTCGTCGTCGGCGTCGTCCACACTTTTAAACATCTTCTTCTCAGAAACCACTGGGTGGATTGAAGCCAAATTTCATATGGAGCCTTAACAGGATGGGGGAACGAAAGTTTATATATTTGGTCCAGGTCACATGACCAAGATGGCCGCCACGCCCATATATGGTAAAAACCCTTCAAAAATCTTCTTCTCCAGAACCAAAAGGCCTATGACCTTGAAACTTGGTATGTAACATCGGGCATGCGGGCCCATCATAATTTATATAAATCATGACCTTGTGATGACCTTGACCTAATTTATGACATGGTCAACTTTGGTACATTAGGCTTTTATATGGGAAAACGCTTGAACGGTGGATTTCTCAGAAACTGTTTAAGTCTAAGGTACAATACATGGTATACATGGTTGACTAAATGACCAGATGAAGATATTATGTCACTAAAGGTCAAGGTCATTCCGTCGGACTATCCGTCGTCAAGATTTTCCAACATCTTCTCCTCTGAAACCACTGGGCCGATTGAAGCGAAATTTCATATGGAGTCTCAGTGGGATGGGGGAACGAAAGTTTATATATTTGGTCCAGGTCACATGACCAAGATGGCCGCCATGCCCATATTTGGTAAAAACCCTTCAAAATTTTTTTATCCAGAACCAAAAGGCCTATGACCTTGAAACTTGGTGTGTAGCATCAGGCATGCGGGCTCATCATAGTTTATACAAATCATGACCTTGTGTTGACCTTGACCTAATTTACGGGATGGTCAACTTTGGTACGTTAGGCTTTTATATGGGAAAACGCTTAAACAGTGGATTTCTAAGAAATTATTTAAGTCTAAGGTACAATACTTGGTATACATGATCGACTAAATGACCAGATGAAGATATTATGTCACTAAAGGTCAAGGTCAGACCATCTGTCGTCAAGATTTTCTTACATCTTCTCCTCTGAAACCACTGGGCCGATTGAAGCCAAATTTCATATGGAGTCTCAGTGGGATAGGGAAACAAAATTTTATACTCAGGGTCTGGGTCACATGACCAAGATGGCCACCATGCCCATATATGGTAAAAACCCTTCAAAAAAAAGTCTTCTCCAGAACCAAAAGGCCTATGACCTTGAAACTTGGTATGTAGCATTGGGCATGCGGGCCCATCATATTTTATACAAATCATGACCTTGCGTTGACCTTGACCTAATTTACGGCATGGTCAACTTTGGTATGTTAGGCTTTTATATGGGAAAACGCTTAAACAGTGAATTTCTCAGAAACTACTTAAGTATTAGGTACAATACTTGGTATACATGGTCGACTAAATGACCAGATGAAGGTATTATGTCACTAAAGGTCAAGGTCATTCTGTCGGACCATCCGTCGTCAAGATTTTCAAACATCTTCTCCTCTGAAACCACTGGGCCGATTGAAGCGAAATTTCATATGGAGTCTCAGTGGGATGGGGGAACGAAAGTTTATACCCGGGGTCTGGGTCACATGACCAAGATGGCCACCATGCCCATATATGGTAAAAACCTTTCGAAAATCTTCTTCTGTAGAACCAAAAGGCCTATGACCTTGAAACTTGGTATGTAGCATCGGGCATGCTGGCCCATCATAGTTTATACAAATGATGACCATGTGTTGACCTTGAATTAATTTACGACATGGTCAACTTTGGTATGTTAGGCTTTTATATGGGAAAACGCTTATACAGTGGATTTCTCAGAAACTATTTAAGTCTTAGGTACAATACATGGTATATGTGGTCAACTAAATGACCAGATGAAGATATTATGTCACTGAAAGGTCAAGGTCATTTTGTGGGTCTGTCCGTCATCAAGATTTTCAAAACATCTACTCCTCTGAAACCACTGGTCTGATTGAAGCGAAATTTCATATGGAGTCTAAGTGTGATCAGGGAATAAAAGTTTGTTCTCAGGGTCTTGACCAAGATGGCCGCCATGCCCGTATATAGTAAAAACCCTTCAAAATCTTCTTCTCCAGAACCAAAAGGTGTATGACCTTGAAACTTGGTATGTAGCTTTGGGCACTCAAGCCCATCATAGCTTATACAAATGATCGTGCGTTGACCTTGACCTAATTTATGACACTGTCAACTTTGGTACATTATGTAGGCTTTTATATGGGAAAATGCTTAAACAGAGGATTTTTCAGAAACTATTTAAGTCTAAGGTGCAATATTTGGTATATATGGTTGACTAAATGACCAGATGAAGATATTTTGTCGTTAAAGGTCAAGGTCATTCATTGACTTTTGTACAAGGTCATTGAGATTCTGTCACCCGTCAACATTTTCAAACATCTTCTCAGAGGCCACTAGGGTCAGTTGAAGCCATATTTCATATGGAGCTTCACCGGCTTAAAGGAACCATAGTTTGTTCAGATGGTCTTGGTCACTTGTTAAAGGACTTCTCCTCTGAAACTACTGGGCCAATTTTAATTAAATTTCATAAACAGCCTTCAGGCAAAGCGGGAAAGAAACTTTATATATTTGGTCAAGGTCACATGACCAAGATGGCCACCATGCCCATATATGGCAAAACCCTTAAAAAATCTTCTTCTCCAGAACCACTGGGCCATTTGCCTTGAAACTTGGTAAGTAGCATCTGGAACTCTAGTACTACTAAGTTTATATAAATGATGAACTTGGATTGACCTTGACCTGTTTTGCCACAAGGTCAAATTTTGGCTCTAATGCTTTTGAGTGGGAAAAGCTAAAAAAAAAGTGCATTTTTGTGTTGCTTTTGTGCTCTGTGATATGGAAATGCAGACAATTTGAACCCCTAGGAATTCTAGGGGTCAAGATTGTTCAGTGACCTTGGCTTAAGGTAATTTGTCTGTAATTTGTCAACATTTTTAAAGGACTTTTCCTCTGAAACTACAGAACCAATTTCAGTTAAAGTTCATATGCAGCCTTCAGGCAAAGTGGAAAAAAAATTCATATATTCAGTCCAGGTCATATGACCAAGTTGGCCACCATGGCCATATATGGCAAAAACCTTGAAAAATCTTCTTCTCCAGAACCACTGGGCCATTTGCCTTGAAACTTGGTATGTAGCATCTGGGACTGTAGTACTACCAATTTTATATAAATTGAGCATATACTGACAGGTGAGCGATCGTTGCCCTTGGGCGACTTGTTGCTATATGTGGGCATGGTGGCCATCCTGGTCATGTGACCTGGGCCAAATATATAAAATTTATTTCCTGCTTTGCCTGAAGGCTGCATATGAAATTTAATTAAAATTGACACAGTACTTTCAGAGGAGAAGTACTTTAAATATGTTGACACATTACAGACAAATGACCTTTTGCCAATGTCACTAAATGACCTTGACCTCTAGAATTCCTAGGGGTTCAAGTTGTCTGCATTTCCATATCACAGAGCAATATAGTAACAAAAACAAGAGGCCCACGGGCCACAAAGCTCACCAGATCTCTAGCTCAAAATTGCTTTCAAAACTGCTGTCACATTTGTACAGGCTAATACAAAATATACTACTACAAAGTCTCAGTCTGACAGTCTGTTGAGTTGATAACAAAATATATAACTGTTTTCCATATTTTGATTGCAGTAAAATTTTCCCCATTGTATGTCAATGCAACTCTAATTTGCCATAGCAACCAAACAAAAGAGCTGATTCTCATAAAAGAAAAACACATATTTTCACTTCCCCAGCCCAAGGATACTAAAGATAAACTCAGCCCAATCGGCCTAGTGGCTTCAGAGGGGATCATTTTTTAAGGGATTTTTTTCCTTCTTTTGCTTTATGGCTTCCATGACAACCAATAATAAAAAAGGAAGTGGACCAAAAACATATAGCTGAAAGAAGACTTCTCAAGAAACATTTGTATAAAAGTTTTGTCAACATATCTGCAATGGCTTGGCAGTAAATGTGATTTTTCAATTTTCCCCATTATAAGTCAATGCAACTCTAAGTTGCCATAGCAACCAAACTAAAGGGCAGATTTTCATAAAAAACACAAACTTCCAATTCCCCAGCCTAAGGATACTACAGATGAAATCTGGGCCTTATCGGTCCAGTGGCTTCTGAGGAGATAATTTTGTAATTATTTTTTTCCCATTATTTTTGCATTTTGGTTTCCATGGCAACCAATAAAAGGAGCAGTGGGCCTAAAAACATCAACGCTAACAGAGGACTTCTCAAGGAACATTTCTATAAAAGTCTTGTAAGCATATCTGCAAGAGCTTGGCAGTAAATGCTATTTTTCAATTTTCCCCATTATAAGTCTATGGGAACTCTAAGTTGCCATAGTAACCAAACTAAAGGGCAGATTTTCATAAAAAACACAAACTTTCAATCCCCCAGCCTGAGGATACTACAGATGACAGCTTGGCCTTATCGGCCCAGTGGTTTCAGAGGAGATAGTTTTTAAGTATTTTTTTTACTTTTTGATTGCATTTTGGTTTCCATGGCAACCAATAAAAAGGCAGTGGGCCAAAAAAACATACAGATGATAGAAGACTTCTCAAGGAACATTTCTATAAAAGTTCTGTCAACATTTCTGAAAAGGCTTGGCAGAAAATGCCATTTTTCAATTTCCCCATTATAAGTCTATGGGAACTCTAAGTTGCCATAGCAACCAAACTAAAGGGCAGATTTTCATAAAAAACACAAACTTTCAATCCCCCAGCATAAGGATGCTACAGATGAAATTTGGGCCCAATCTGCCCAGTGGCTTCAGAGGAGATGTTGTTTAAAAGTGTTGACGGACGACGACGACATACGACAGACGACATACGACAGACGCCGACGGACAACTGCCTATCCTATAAGCTCCCCCGGAGCCTTCGGCTCTGGTGAGCTAAAAACACAAACTTTCAATCCCCTAGCCCAAGGATTATACATATAAAATTTAAGCCCAATTGGCCTATTGGCTTCAGGGGGGATGTCGTTTAAAAGTGTTGACAAACGATAGACGACGACAGACCACAGCCTATCCTATAAGCTCCCCCGGAGCCTTTGGCTCTGGTGAGCTAAAAAAAAACCCCATAAATTTTCAATCATCCAGCCTACAGATACTACAGATGAAATCCTGGCCTTATCGGCCCAGTGGCTTCTGAGGAGATAGAAAAAAAAAAATTAAGTATTTTTTTTTTCCCATTTTTTTGCATTCTGGTTTCCATGGCAACCAATAAAAAAAGCAGAAGGCTAAAAAAAAAAAAAAAAAACACATAGCTAACAAGGCATCGCAGGCGATACAAATCCCCTCACACAAGACTACTTGCTCGAGATATTGTCATACCCTACATTTGTGTGAAGTTATTTTAAAATCCATGGAGAAATGTAGGCGCTAGAGCGATGACAAAGTTTTTCTAAAAATAGCTACAGTGACCTTGACCTTTTAAGTGCAGCACCCTGAAAGTCGAACTTGCTCGAGATATTGTCATGCCGTACATTTGTGTGAAGTTATTTCAAAATCCATTGAGGAATATAGGCACTAGATCGCTGACAAAGTTTTTCTAAAAATAGCCACAGTGACCTTGACCTTGGGCGCAGAGCCCTGAAAGTTGAACTAACTCAAGATATTGTCTTGTCCTACATTTGTGTGAAGTTATTTTAAAATCCGTTGCGAAATGTAGGTGCTACAGCAATGACAAAGTTTTTCTAAAAATAGCCACAGTGACCTTGACCTTGGGCGCAGCACCCTGAAAGTCGAACTTGCTCGAGATATTGTCTTGCCCTACATTTGTGTGAAGTTATTTTAAAATCCGTTGAGAAATGTAGGCGCTAGAGCGATGACAAAGTTTTTCTAAAAATAGCCACAGTGACCTTGACCTTGGGCGCAGCACCTTAAAGTCGAACTAGCTTGAGATAATGTCATGCTCTAGAATTGTGTGATGTTACTTCAAAATCCGTTGAGAAATGTAGGCGCTAGAGTGATGACAAAGTTTTTCTAAAAATAGCCACAGTGACATTGACCTTGGGCACAGCACCCTGAAAGTCGAACTTGCTCGAGATATTGTCATGCCCTACATTTGTGTGAAATTATTTCAAAATCCGTTGAGAAATGTAGGCGCTAGAGCAATGACAAAGTTTTTCTAAAAATAGCCACAGTGACCTTGACCTTGGGCGCAGCACCCTGAAAGTCGAACTTGCTCGAGATATTGTCATGCCCTACATTTGTGTGAAGTTATTTCAAAATCCGTTGAGAAAAGTAGGCGCTAGAGCGATGACAAAGTTTTTCTAAAAATAGCCACAGTGACCTTGACCTTGGGCGCAGCACCCTGAAAGTCAAACTTGCTCGAGATATTGTCATGCCCTACATTTGTGTGAAGTTATTTCAAAATCCATTGGGAAATGTAGGCGCTAGAGCGCTGACAAAGTTTTTCTAAAAATAGCCACAGTGACCTTGACCTTGGGCGCAGCACCCTGAAGTCGAACTTGCTCGAAATATTGTCATGCCCTACACTTGTGTGAAGTTATTTCAAAATCCGTTGAGAAATGTAAGTGCTAGAGCGATGACAAAAGGTGAACATACGTACGTACGTACGTACGTACTTACGTACGCTCTTACGTACAAGACAAAACCTATATCCCCTCACCACTTCATGGTGTGAGGGGATAATAAGAGACTTCTAAAAGAACAATCTATAAAAGTTTTGTCAACATATATGCAATGGCTTGGCAGTAAATGCCTTTTTTCAATTTTCCCCATTATAAGTCAATGCAACTCTAAGTTGCTATAGCAACCAAATTAAAGGGCCAATTTTCATAAAAAAACACAAACTTTCAATCCCCTAGCCCAAGGATGCCACAGATGAAAGCTGGGCCTTATCATCCCAGTGGCTTAAAAGAAGATAATTTTTTAAGTATTTTTTTCCATATTTGTAACGTTTCGGTTTCCATGGCAACCAATAAAAGAAGCAGTGGGCCAAAAAACATATAGCTGATAGACGACATCTCAAGGAACATTTCTCTGAAGGTTTTATCAACATATCTGCAATGGCTTGGCAGAAAATGCCATTTTTCAATTTTCCCCATTATAAGTCAATGGCAACTCTAAGTTGCCATAGCAACCAAACTAAAGGGCCCATGATCATAAAAAACATAAACTTTGAATCCCCCAGCCCAAGGATGCCACAGATGAAATCTGGGCCTTATCGGCCCAGTGGCTTCAGAGGAGATAATTTTTCAAGTATTTTTTTCCATTTTTTGTGCATTTCGTTTACATGGCAACCAATAAAAGGAGCAGTGGGCCAAAAAACATACAGCTGATAGAAGACATCTCAAGGAACATTTCTATAAAGTTTTATCAACATATCTGCAATGGCTTGGCAGAAAATGCCATTTTTCAATTTTCCCCATTATAAGTCAATGGGAACTCAGTTGCCATAGCAACCAAACTAAAGGGCCAACTTTCATAAAAAAACACAAACTTTCAATCCCCCATCCCAAGGATGCCACAGATGAAATTTGGGCCAAATCGGCCTAGTGGATTCAGAGGAGATGTCGTTTAAAAGTGTTGACGGACGACAGACGACGACAGACGACGACGACGACATACGACGACGACATACGACGACGACGGACCACTGCCTATCCTATAAGCTCCCCCGGAGCCTTCGGCTCTGGTGAGCTAAAAAAAATGCACTTTTTTTAGCGTTTCCCATTCAAAAGCATTACAGACCAAATTTGACCTTGCAGTAAAACAGGCCAAATTCAATCCAACGTCATCATTTATATAAACTTGGTAGTACTACAGTTCCAGATACTACATACCAAGTTTCAAGGCAATCGGCCCAGTGATTCTGGAGAAGAAGATTTTTTAAGGTTTTTGCCATATATGGGCATGGTGGTTATCTTGGTCATGTGACCTAGGCCAAATATATAAAATTTCTTTCCCGCTTTGCCTGATGGCTGCATATGAAATTTAATTAAAATTGGCAAAGTAGTTTCAGAGGAGAAGTCCTCTAAAAATGTTGACACACAACAGACAAATGACCTTTGGCCAAGGTCACTTAATGACCATCCAAGGTCACTTAATGACCTTGACCTCTAGTATTCATAGTGGTTGACAATGACTGCATTTCAGTATCACAGAGCACAATAGCAAAATAAAATGCACTTTTTCAGCTATTCCCATTCAAGAGCCTAAGGGACCAAATTTGACCTTGCCATAAAATAGGTCAAGATCAACCCAAGGTCATGATTTATATAAATAGAGTTCAAGATGCTACATACCAAGTTTCAAGGCAATCTGCCCAGTGGTTCTGGAGAAGAAGATTTTTAAAGGTTTTTACCATATATGGGCATGGCCGCCATCTTGGTCATGTGACCTGGGCCAAATATATAAAATTTCTTTCTAGCTTTGCCTGAAGGCTGCATATGAAATTTAATTAAAATTGGCAAAGTAGTTTCAGAGGAGAAGTCCTCTAAAAATGTTGACACACAACAGACAAATGACCTTTGGCCAAGGTCAATTAATGACCTTGACCTCTAGTATTCATAGTGGTTGACGATGACTGCATTTCAGTTTCACAGAGCACAATAGCAATATAAAAATGCACTTTTTCAGCTTTTCCCATTCAAAAGCCTAAGGGACCAAATTTGACCTTGCCATAAAATAGGTCAAGGTCAACCCAAGGTCATGATTTATATAAATTTTGTAGTACTAGAGTCCAAGATGCTACATACCAAGTTTCAAGGCAATCTGCCCAGTGGTTCTGGAGAAGAAGATTTTTAAAGGTTTTTTCCATATATGGGCATGGCGGCCATCTTGGTCATGTGACCTGGGACAAATATATAAACTTTCGTTCCCCTATCCTGTTAAGGCTCCATATGAAATTTGGCTTCAATCCACCCAGTGGTTTCTGAGAAGAAGATGTTTAAAAGTGTGGAAGCCGACAACGGACAAGGCTATACTATAAGCTCACCTTGACAGGTGAGCTAAAAAAAGAACGAAAATATTTGAATTTACAAGGTAGCTCCAGATGAGACATGGTGAGCTGCCTCATTTGGATCTTTACTGTTTGCCCTCTAGTCTCTCAATTCTGAATGATACAGCTTTGACAAAATATTTCTTTTTGAAACTTACCAATGCCAGTTTTTGGCACTTAAAGGGCTAGACATGCAAGGCAGGCCTGACACACACTCCTTAGCTCATACTTAATCATTTAGACCATCTGTAGCTGTGCTATCTATTAAGGTGAATGGGTACAAGTGCATGCTTTTCCGACCTTTTTTACCCCGCCTTTCCAAGTGGGGTCTACTCTTAAAGGAAAGAATTTATTTCCAAAGAAGTGAATTCTTAAACCTTCAAAAGTTTACTGCCATTGAAAAGGGAGGCAAAAAAGATATAAGACAGTTTTGCTTCCCCTGGAATATATTGCTTCACCATAATGTGATATGTACAAGAAATTGGTTGGACAAGAAAAGGAAAGGATAGAGTAGAAATAAAAATAGCCATCAGAGGAGATGGCAAATCCCCCGACCGAAGACCCCCATGGGCCTTGGTAAAAAGGGTGCACTTCAAAACACATATTAGTAATATATTGTCGTTCTTTTATGCTTCTGATTGACATTAACTGTTAACAGATGCATGATTATCTAACACTCAGACTAAAACAGTATGCTTGATTGCTAAAAAGAGGTAATATCTCAAACAGCCACCATATACACAAATGTATAGCATATGATACATTCAACTTTCAAATGTGTGAATAACTTCTAAAGTACAAGCCCTACAAACCTAATTTTGAGCTCTCTAGTAAGTGAATTTGGACAAAGAATCCAAATTTGGAAAAAAAATTATTACTTTTTTTTTTTGGGGGGGGGGGGGCACGGGAATGTGGAGGGGTCAGAGAGAGTTAGGAACACTGATAAGATTTCATAGCATGATCATCAATATTCTAAAAGGTACACAGTTATTCAAATTCTGGAGCTGGCCAGGGTTATACAAATATGGAGCAGAGACTCAAACAGCAGCTCAAACTACCAAAGGGAAATAACTCACAAAGTATAAAAGCAAGAGTTATAATTCGTGTATGAGACAAATTGTCATTACATGTTCTGCATATCTGTGAAGTATCATGAAGATATTTCAAAAGGTATTCAAGCTATGGAACGGACACCTAAAATCATCAAAGAGAAATAACTCCAAAAGTAAGAAAGCAAGAGTTGTCATTCTTGTTCGGGACACATCATCATGACCTGTTCTACATATCTATGAAGTATCATGAAAATATTCCAAAAGGTATTCAAGCTATAGAGCGGACACGAAATCACACCTAAACCATCAAGGGGAAATAACTAAAAAAGTAAGAAAGCAGGAGTTGTCATTCTTGTTCGCGACACATCGTCATGACCTGTTCTACATATCTGTGAAGTATCATGAAAATATACCAAAAGGTATTCAATTTATAGAGCGGACACGAAATCATACCTAAAATGATCAAGGGGAAATAATTCAAAAAGTAAGAAAGCAAGAGTTGTCATTCTTGTTCGAGAAACATCATCATGACCTGTTCTACATACCTGTGAAGTATCATGAGAATATTCCAAAGGGTATTCAAGTTATAGAGCGGACACGAACCTGCCAAAAAATCACACCTAAACCTATCAAGGGGAAATAACTCAAAAAGTAAGAAAGCAAGAGTTGTCATTCTTGTTCACGACACATCGTCATGACCTGTTCTACATTTCTGTGAAGTATCATGAAATTATTCCAAAGGGTATTCAAGTTACAGAGCGGACACGAATCTGCCAAAAAAATCACCAAACGGGAGATAATTCAAAAAGTACAATAGCAAGAGTTACTATTCTTGTACACGACACATCGTCATGACCTGTTCTAAATAACTTTGAAGTATCATGAAAATAATCCAAAGGGTATTCAAGATATAGAGCGGACAAGAAAATGTTTACGGACGGACGGACAGACGCCAGGCTCATCGCTATATCCCCCCGAACCTTTCGGTCGGGGGATAAAAACTAGCATTAACATGTCAACTTTAATGAAACAAATACATCGTAATAGTAAAAAGCAAACTGTGATGATCCTGATCACTGGGAATGCAAAGGTTAGTCAGTCCTGATCATTGACCATTCAGAATGGCCACAAGCCCATGTCTTCGTGATCTTGATTGATGTATTAAAATCAACTCTTGATATCTCAACGTCGAAGTTTATCTCAAACTACTGATATCTCAAAGTAAATTTTCTGGTCCCAGAAAATTTACTTTCAGATACCAGTTGTTTAAGATAGGACGAGCTGAAATGTAAAGAAAAATAGGAAAATGTGTCCAAATTGTATTCTTTGATATAAAAGTGAACTTTGAAATGTCAGTGTTTGAGATAACAAAGTCAACTGTACATTGTAAACTTTGTACAGTTGAAGTTTCCATAGTCCCACATTCCTTTGGGAGAGCAATATGTGACGCGTCATGACATTTTGGGTCCAAATGAGGTTTGACGTCATTTGAGAAAAATGCGCTCGAAACGTCACGACGTGACGTAGGCGAAGTTAATTTACGTCGCACCTGTTTTAACGTCGTGGTGAAACACGTCTCGTATCTTCGTAATAACGAGTATCTAGCTACAATAATTTGAGAAAACAAACGCGTAGAAACTAAAATTATTTATTCAAAAAGGGCGTCAGACCAGATACATTGCAAAATATATGGAATATGTTCTCGCGGGATCTGTATTTCACCACACCGGGTAGGCGGCAATCGAAAACGCTAATGCAGTCGATGAACGCGGATAAAAACCATTAGAAACAGCGTTTTCAATTGCAAATTGGCGCCAATTTGCAATCAAAAACGCTGTTTCTAACTGAGGGTGAGGTTGGGCCTGTAAAATCGATTTAAGCCCCCCAGTAATTCATTACTGACCGTTCCAAGGCGGTAGTTCTGTTGTGGTTCTCTGTTGCCTGTTTTTGGTGTCAGAGTTTCTGTGATGTTTTACCTTATGTATGTTCTTATTATTTTTGGTTCGGTTTGGGTTGCTGAGTGGCAACTTTTTTGGAACAAGCTGCTCACTCGGTTGGCCATATGTTCTTTGTATCTTGATTATTTGTAATCTTAGTTGTTTCCAACTATGGTTTGAGGGCTGGATTTTTTCAGTTCCTGGTCTTTGCATACTTTTTACTTTGATCCACAGTAATCGATTGTTTCGAGCGTTCTCGATTGCCGCCTAACTGGTGTGTTCACGCTACTGATAAATTTTAATCCAGAAATTGCAGTTGCAGTTGTACCTGTTTGAGCTCTTACAAGATTTATCTATCTACTTTGATTATCCGCCAGCTCGGCCTCTTTCTTCGAGATTCAAGAAAAGGTGTCCGTTTCTTTTTTTCTTTTCCTTTTTGCATTTGTGCTTAAGGATCAGGTAATTTCATAATGCTGGTAATATTAAAGTTTAACCCAGTTTTTTTTATGTGTGTAGAATCATTTTCTCATTGTGGTCCCAAATGTTTGTGGTCATCGGATGATGGCTTGCAATTTAACGTCCTTTTCTACAGTATTTCAGTCATAGCAATGCGATGGGAGGGTGATAATGAAAGGCTGTGTGCAATGGAACCTCGTTTGCGGTTGAAAATATTTCCTCCTCCAGTGGGACTCAAACTCGGAACCGCTAGACTAGCAGGCGAACGCTAGCCTAATCTACTGAGCTACTGGGGCTCCTGTGGCCATGGATCCTGAAACTTTGTGGTCATTAGGGCACCTCAGCTGATATTTTTTTTCAATTTCTGTTCTACGTACAAAATGTAACCGTGTGGTCTTTTATTCCCCAGCTTAGAAATTCACGAAGACTGCTACTGAGCAAAATACACATTTTGCAGAGAAATACTGATCATAGAATGGAAGAGCCTGATTTTTTGTTCTTCCTTTCTTTTGTGCATTATTTCGTCAAGAGGTAGATTTAAGATGTACTTCTTACATTACCGCTTTATAGACAATTTGTTATTCCCGATAAAGCATAAAATCATATTTTTTTCTTTTTAAAAATTGGGATACCCTGAAGATTTGGACATCGCTATAAATACTTTTAAAGTGATTCTGTGGACCGAGCAGTCTTGTTTTGGTTTAGTTTTGCTTACACCCCAAACACAGTGTGTGTCCAGAACCTTTCAGAAATATTTTATGCTAGTGCAGAAATATTAAGGCTTGTATGCAAAGTACTGTACCAGGCATTGTCTCAAATTTCTGAATACCAAGTTCATGCTCCGTTCAATTATTTTTTTCTGCTGCCGTCAAATATGCTGAAACTTTTACTTAAAAATTCAAGAATAATTGCATTTTAAGCTGACTGGAATTTATCCAGGGAAGCAACTCTGCATCATTTAGCCTCCTTCATAAATCTTAAAGAAAATATCTCGTGTGCAGGAAACTGTAAAAATAGCAATTTGATACAGGATGGCTGGTTGATTTAAGGTATATTGAAGGTGTATAGGCACACTTCCGTGATTTTCTGCCACTTGGTCGCACCTGCTGCAGCAAGAAGCAATATAGGACTTTACTTTTTCGTATGTCTGTCAGTTTTCCGTTAGATGCACGTCCTCAATGGGCCCTACTTCTGCTCTAACCTTATTTCCATAATTCTGAAAATATGATATATACAATCACCAAGCTTGGTTATACTGATGTCTTAATTATTAAAACTCTGCTGACTTGGTAAAATTTTACATCAAAATTACTTCATCTCTGGCGCTTAAGCCCATTTCTCTTAACGTATGACACCTGTAATTTAACAAACCAGGCATAAAGTTTCTTTTTAGAATTACAGGGATGACTACTCCTGACTTATATTTCACACTCTGATGACTTTATAAAATTCTTTGTCGACCTTAGCATTTAAGTCCATTTCTCATGCCTATTATCATTTCCTTTAATGTCCTTCTGGATGCTGCTATTATTTGTACATTTACCCTTGACTTATATTCTATGCTATGCTGGCTTTGATACATTTGAAACCAACCTTGCATTCTCAGTTGCATAGCCTCTAGTGTTTAAACTCATTTCTCACTATTTCACCTGTAATTAGCTACCTACAATCATCAGACACAGCATAAATATTTTCTCAGGCTGGTCATCTGAATCATTGGACTACTGAATACACTCAAAGCTTATGTACTCACACATTGTTGACTGTGGAATTTTACATCCAGAATTGCATTCTTCCTAGCTTGTAAAAGCCAATTCGCTCCAAATGTTCTAAATAGAGCCATTAAACCAGCCATGCAGTTTCTTCTAACTGTGTCCCTTACTAACTATGGACGCGAAAGGCAGGTACATGTGCCAACTAACATTCTGTGGAATTCTTATTTTCGACGAGAAACAGCGTTTTGACTTTCTGGTGCTTCCAGACTCTTCCACAATGGGTCCACACTAAATAGAAAAAAGTTTCCTCTTGGCGCAGCAAAGTCTCTCCTTTAAAGACTTGGCCTCAGTTGAAAAGGGAGTCAAAAATGAGTGTAGTAGAGATGCTTCCGCTAGAGCTGCGCACATCTAGATTAAAATTTGATACAGTTTTGTGACTGTGAACGATTTGTTTTGGTTGGAATGAAGATGGTTGCCTTATTGTTTTTAAGTTCCGGCTCTTACAATAAATGTGTAGAATTGTCATAAAAACGCTGCTACAAAAGTGTCTGAGAAAAGAAACCGCACATCCAACGCAAGTTTGCACTTTTTAATACTGAACAGGCATTTCAAGTGCCCACGAGCTCATTTTGTTTTACAGGACAACTGAACCCGGGCGTTGTTTATTTAAGAAAATATGCCGCGGACGTGGAACAAGTATTGGTGCCTTTAAAACGTAAGATGACATTTTTTTCAACTGTGTATGTGCAAAGAGTTATCAGGAACCATTTCCAGGGACTCGATGTGCAAAGACAATGGTATCTTTATGAAGAGGCTGCTTGATACTGCTCAGATGCAGACGTGTACCTAAGGCCAGCTGCCCAAAACAAATACGAAGGTGGAACCTAAAACACTTCAGGATTATCTCAATGACATTTAACAATAGAAAGTTTTCAAATTCCAAAAGTTTAAAAATTGCAAATCAAAAAGTGAAAAGTAAATCTATGTCCAGATTTACTTGAGAAATAAGCTAAGCCAACATGTTCTTTGTTGGCATGTAACGATGATGTCGGTTGCCATGGAAACACTTTTTTTCTGAATTTAGATTGCGGGATAATTAAAGAATACTTTTGTCTAATTCTTATAATTTCTGCAGATACTATATCATTTTAAAGAGAACTTATCAAAGCATAAGGCATCTAAGTCAAAGATCGCTTGAAAATGTTCTTTTTGAAACTTGAAAATTTCATTTTTGGGTCAGAGTGACATGAGTCAAATTTCTCAGAAACCGCTCACTATATTGAGTTGAAATTTCATATATGCACTCCAGCATTATCAAGCTATCAGAAAATGGTGATATCTCATTTTCGCCCATGTGCCTCATTTGGACCCAAAATCTCATGGTCGGTCACATATGGCCTTTAATCATTCTTTGTTCTCTTTTTTTTCAGCACAAAACGGAAGCACATAGACCAGAAACACAAGTCCAGAAAGAAAAGAAAGAGATAGAAATTCAGTTATAAAGAAACTATTGTACAAATACAAAATAAACCTGTCCAGAAAAGAGATGCTACATTTTGTGGTGAATTTGGTATACCTCTATCTTTTTCCACTAGTTTTACAAAGGGGAAGCACATGTGATTCCTTGTTTGCTATGAAGCTGGCTTAAGACCTTCATAATGGAGTCTACGCTTAAAGACTTTGGCCCAATTAGGAAGGGAGGCAAAAAATGAAAATTCCAGTTACTTACAATGAAACTGTACTCATTTACCTTAATTTTGTTAAATTCGCTATACAACATTTACTTTGAAACAAACTATTAGAATGGATACAATGGCATGACTTTGCTTCAGTGCTTTGGCATGGCACCGATACAAACCTTATTTTAGACCAGATATCTGCTTTGGGGGACATATCTAGACAGTGCAGACCTAGTTCAAATGCTGCAAAATGCAGTCTGAGCAGGCTCTGCACTTCTGCTAAGGAATTTCTATGCAAATTACAATTATGAAAGTATTAAAAATGAAAATGGTAGAGTTGCTTCCCCTGAAAGAGTATCTGATCACCTAAACAAGGTGTTCATTTAAGTCCCTATGGCTTGACCTTGACACTGTGTTGGCCTCTTGGAAATATGAGCATATTTACAATATTTTACAGGGTTTGATTGATTGATTGATTGTTCTGGTTTAACAGCCCTTTGAGACAGTATTTCAGTCTATATTGGGTCGTCTCCCAGAGAGAGGGAGAAAGAATAGAAACTAGAATTGTTTTTCTACGAAAAAACAGAATGTCTCCCCCCTTTTTGATGTCAAAAGAATCAGTCATTAAGACGCCAAGGGAAAAACAATATGTTTCCCTACCCTGAAGCAGGGATTCATAATAAGTAAAAAGTATAAATGCAAGAGTTATAGTTGTTATGCTCTGCATGTCATGTAATGTTGACTGATATTCATATTTAGTTTTTGTCAAAAAATATAAATGCAAGAGTTACAGTGCTCTGCACGTCGTCTATTTATATGTTGACTGATATTTGTATGAAGTTTCATAAATATAGCTTAAACGGTTTTCAAGTTATAGAGCTTAGACGATTGAGACACGATTTTGTGAATGACAAAGTTCCAAGGGAAATAACTCAAATAGTATATATGCTGTGCTCTGCAGGTTGTCTAGTGTTGACTGACATTTGTATGAAGTTTCGTGAATATAGCTTGTCCGGTTTTCAAGTAATAAAGCCATTGAGACACGATTTTGTGACTGACAAAGGTCCAAGGGAAATAACTCAAGAAGTATAAATGCAAGAGTTATGGTTCTTGCACTATGCAATTCTTCTAATGTTGATTGATATTTGTATGAAGTTTCGTGAATATAGCTTGAATGGTTTTCAAGTTATAGAGCAGACACAACTGAGACACGATTTTGTGACTGACAAAGTTCTAAGGGAAATAACTAAAATAGTATAAATGCTAAAGTTATGGTTTTTGCATTCTGCATGTCGTCTGATGTTGACTGATATTTGTATGAACTTTCATGAATATAGCTTGAATGGTTTTAAAGTTATAGACGGACTCGACTGAGACGCAATTTTGTGATGGACAAAGTTCCAAGGGAAATAACTCAAAAAGTATAAATGCCAGAGTGCATTCTGCACGTCGTCTGATGTTGATTGATATTTGTATGAACTTTCATGAGAAAAGCTTGAATGGTTTTAAAGTTATAGACGGACTCGACTGAGACTCAATTTTGTGATGGTCAAAGTTCCAAGGGAAATAACTCAAAAAGTATAAATGCCAGAGTTACCATTTGTGCACTCTGCACATTGCCTCATGTTGATTGATGTTTGTATGAAGTTTTGTGAATAAAGCTTGAGCAGTATTCAAGTTATAGAGCGGACACAATAGAAACACAATTTTGTGATGGACTAAGTTCCAAGGGAAATAACTCATAAAGTATAAATGCCAGAGTTACCATTCTTGCACTCTGCACGTCGTTTCATGTTGATTGATATTTATATGAAGTTTCGCAAATATAGCTTGAGCGGTTTTCAAGTTATAGAATGGACACGATTGAAACACAATTTTGTGATGGACTAAGTTCCAAGGGAAATAACTCAAAAAGTATAAATGCCAGAGTTACCATTCTTGCACTCTGCACGTTGTCTCATGTTGATTGATATTTATATGAAGTTTCGCGAATATAGCTTGAGCGGTTTTCAAGTTATAGAACGGACACGATTTGTGACAGACAGATGGACAGACAGACAGACGGACAGACGCCCGGGGAAAAACAATATGTCTCCCAACCCTAAAGGGGGGAGACATAATGATAGACAAGAGAAAAATGTCCAAACAACCTCACCCGCACCTATTGCAAGCACAGTAGTCCCTTGCCCTACAGTATTCCAAAGGAGTAGGACGCCCCGGTACTGGAAGTTATAACCAGCACCATTGCACCACCTGACCACCCCAAATTATTTTACAGGGTTATTGCCATTTTTACTAAGGGAACCAACTTTTGCGACTTCTTGGTGACAAAACCCTTGGAAAGGAGTCTTCTTTTACAGAAATTTGCTCCTAGGGAAGCGGACTCATACTTTAGGAGTTGATCCTTATTAGAAGGGAGGCAGGAAAGGTGGTGTACCCTCTTTTTGCTCATTGTCACAAAACAGAGCTAAATCAGGAAATTTGACAAAAGTGTGCGGAAAAGTAATTCCTATGTCTTCCGCTTGTCGCATGCAAGAAAAAAATGGTACTGCTATTTGTACAAAGAAGCCAGCCCAAGCAGATAACTACTTGTTTATCAAACTGAATTCTTCAGTGGGGGCTACTTTTAACCCTTAAAGAGCCAATTAAAAGCACACACCAAAATTCACTTCTGCAAAACTAAAAATGTTTCATCAAAGCTGTATACGTTGAGAATTTAAAGAATAGAGGACAAACAGTGTAGATCCAGATGAGGCAGCTCATAAGAGAGCCGCCTCATCTTGATCTATACTGTTTGCAAATTAAACTAGTCATTACTGGTGGCACATGTGTGGAGAAGTCTCCCTTGCAAATGGAGATTAATGCTTCCAAATAAGTAATGTCCCTTAGAAATTTTCCAATCTATCTATCAAATTGATTGATTGATTGACTGATCAATAGATAGATAGATAGAAAAGTATACACTTTAGTCTGCCTTCATGACATAAATATTTGTGGAAATAAAACATGCACAAATAAACTCTGTATTTATGTATTTCTTTTGTTCCACAGACAGATTGCATATAATAATGGCAGTTACACGGCTGGATAATTCTTCAAACTATCACTTGTCCACTTTACCAACTGTATCAAATACTAAGGCAAATTAATCTGTAATTCAGTATAGGCAAATTCAAAATATTTAACTCATCCTTCAGCATGACGTACTGATCATGGGCAGCAGACTTTTTTTCCCCAGCCCTTCAGTTTTTGGTCATACTTGCACAAGCTGATCCCATTCATTTGGAGCTCTGATAAGAAGGGAAAACAGGGATGGTTTCTGGATGATTTCCTTATTTTTCCACTAAAGCATATGTTGTGACCTCTAATTAGAACTGTCTCAGTGAGACAATTCTTAATGGATTCTAATAATGGGTCACATGATATGAGCCACAACACAACAAAACCAACAAAGTAGCATGGGCATCCAGCAAAGACTCTGATCAGCCTGGGCATCTGCCCAGTCTGATCAGAGTCTCCTGTCTGCATGGAAGTAGGTTATACCCTTAGCTACCCTTTAAGGGCAAAGAAAAGACTCTGATAAGAGCAAACAGATACCTAGGCTGAACTGAGTCTGTGCTGGGCGCGCATGCCACTTTGTTGGTTTTATCGTGTAGCGGCTCATGTTTTCATTGTGAAATATGGAAAATCATCTCAGAATTATATACAAAATCACACCTTATCATTCTGAAGCTCTGGTTCATTACTGACTGACCATGTCAGTGCTCCAGATAAGAAGGGGTAACAGGGATAATTTAGGGATAATTTTGCATATTTCTCCATAAAAACATATTTTGTGACTCATCATTAGAACCGTCTCGCCGAGACGGTTCTAATGAGGGGTCACAACATATGTTTTCGTTGAGAAATAAGAAAAATTATCTTCAAATTATCCTCATTACTCCCTCTTATCTGGAGCTCTGCATGTGTAAAAATCATGTTCACAAATCAAAACTTACTGGAACAATTTACAGTTTCTTTACCAGTAAACAACTTAAAGGTCTATGCACTTAGCACTCATATCTACACAGTGAGGTTCACAGGTGAATAATTTTACAGGTACTGGCCAACCTGTATTAGGCAAGCATCTAAGGGAAAATCAAAATCTGCTTGCTTAAGACAGGTGCTTGCTTAATACAGGTACATTTCAATGTATTTGTGTGTCTTGGGAACTAAATTCATGCTTGCTTAATACAGGTTGCTTAATACAGGTGGCCACTAAGACAGGTTTTACTGTATCAGTTGTAAAACAGTACTACACGTACTTTCTAACAGTTTGCCAATTAGATTGGTTAAAGGTAAATAGACACACTTCCAGGGGAAGCAACTGTGCCATTTTCACATTTGCCCCCCTTTAGAGCTCTAGAGAAGAATGACCATCACAGATACCCTAATGTGCTTAAATATTGGGACACATAAAAACCATTAATTTTCCATTTGGAACAAATGGAAAATTAATGGTTTTACATGTCCTAATACATAAGCACTTTAGGGTAATTTTTCTTAAGTTGCAATGAAAACATGTAACCCCTCATAAGAACTGTCAAAATGAGACAGTTCTGATGAGGGGTAACAATGTATGTTTTAATGGAAAAATAAGGAAAATAATCCTCAATTTGTCCCTGTCCTTCCTTTTTGTCTGGCACACTAATCTCTTCTACTCCTAAAGGAAAGTATTTGCTCTTTCCTTTAAGAGTAGACCCTATTTTGGAAATGCTTCACAGGGAGGCAAAGAAGACGTCAAGAGTTGTTCCCCTTTGTAAAAATGGTAGAAAAATATTATGAAAGTATATCCATACACTGTATTCACCAGTGAAGCCCCTTCTAAGCTATCCATTCTTAAATCCTCATTCAAAACACTGCATTTAAAGGCTGACCCCTAGTTACTGGTACCCCAAAGCTAAATGCAAATTTCATAACTCAAGCATTCCACAGGAAAGCACGCTGTCGTACATGTACACGTAGAAATCTGATTTTTTCTTTCCTGGGAGCCTAATTATCCTGCTATTCAATGAAACTGGAACAGCCTAGTACTGAATGCTGGATATTTATTAACACACTGGCTGTTCCAAAAACTGCACAAATTAAGAGTAAAACTTCAAAGATTAGATGCATTTTTTTAACATGTAAGTGATCTGACAATTTTTTATTTGATGATCAAAAAATTCTGAATTTTCTTGCCTGAGTTCGTATGGGCAATAGATTAAGGTATGCAAAGCTTCATGAAAATTTATTCAGTAGTAATGAAATTCAATCAATTTCTTGCCCTCCACTTTTTCGCAAACAGCCTATATCTTTCAACACAATGTCAGCCAACTGAACCAATATTCTAGATAAAGTGAAGATAGGTCAGAGAATTTTTCTCAGTTCTTGAAAAAACAACAACAAAATAAGTACGTTGTGGTCCCTCGTTTTACTGAGATGTTCCGAATGAGGGTCACAATGTATGTTTTTGTTGAGAAACATGAACCAGAGGACCAATGGTCCTGTAGCTCACCTGACACTTGGTCCTGGTATATATTTTAATGCTTTTATACATGTATATAGCACCAGAGCAGGGGCAGATAACCCCCCTCCCTTGGGGATTAATATTGAGTCCCAATTCTATATACCAAGCCACAAGGTCACTGGGCCTTTGTTTCTGGACAAAGATTTCCGAAGGGTTTTTATCATATATGGGCGTGGTGGCCACCATGTTCATGTGACCATGACCATCTGAACAAACTTTGATTCCTTTGACCCAGTATAAAAGCTACATATGAAATACAGTAATCATTTGTATAAACTATGATGGGCCTGAGTGCCCAATGCTACATACCGGTACCAAGTTTCAAGGTTATAGGCCTTTCGGTTCTCCAGAAAAAGAAGATTGAAGAGTTTTTACCATATATGGGCATGGTGGCCATCTTGGTCAAGTGACCAAGACCATCTGAACAAACTATGGTTCCTTTAAGCCGGTGAAGCTCCATGTGAAATATGGCTTCAATTGACCCCAGTGGCCTCTGAGAAGATGTTTGAAAATGTTGACGGGAGACAGAATCTCAATGACCTTGTACAAAAGTCAAAGAATGACCTTTACCTTTAACGACAAAATATCTTCATCTGGTCATTTTGTCAACCATATATACCAAATATTGTACCTTACACTTAAATAGTTTCTGAAAAATCCACTGTTTAAGCATTTTCCCATATAAAAATCTACATAATGTACCAAAGTTGACAGTGTCATAAATTAGGTCAAGGTCAAAGCACGATCATTTGTATAAACTATGATGGGCTTCAGTGCCCAAAGCTACATACCAAGTTTCAAGGTCATATGCCTTTTGGTTCTGGAGAAGAAGATTTTGAAGAGTTTTTACCATCTTTGGGCATGGCGGCCATCTTGGTCAAGATCCGGAGAACAAACTTTTATTTCCCGATCACACTTAAGACTCCATATGAAATTTTGCTTCAATCAGACCAGTGGTTTCAGAGGAGAAGATGTTTTGAAAATCTTGATGACGGACAGACCAACAAATTGACCTTGACCTTTAGTGACATAATATCTTCATCTGGTCATTTAGTTGACCATATATACCATGTATTGTACCTTAGACTTAAATAGTTTCTGAGAAATCCACTGTATAACGCTTTTCCCATATAAAAGCCTAACCTACCAAAGTTGACCATGTCGTAAATTAGGTCAAGGTCAATGCAAGCTCATCATTTGTACAAACTATGATGGGCTCGCATGCTCAATGCTACATACCAAGTTTCAAGATCATAGGCCTTTTGGTTCTCGAGCAGAAGATTTTCGAAGGGTTATTACCATATATGGGCATGGCGGCCATCTTGGTCATGTGACCCAGACCCCGGGTATAAACTTTAGTTCCCCTATCCCACTGAGACACCATATGAAATTTGGCTTCAATCTCCCCAGTAGTTTCAGAGGAGAAGATGTTTGAAAATCTTGATGACGGACAGACTGACAAAATGACCTTGACCTTCAGCGACATAATATCTTCATCTGGTCATTTAATTGACCATATATACCACATATTGTACCTTAGACTTAAATAGTTTCTGAGAAATCCACTATATAAGCATTTTCCCATATAAAAGCCTAACAGACCAAAGTTGACCATGTCGTAAATTAGGTCAAGGTCAACGCAAGGTCATCATTTGTATAAACTATGATGGGCCCATATGCCCAAAGCTACATACCAAGTTTCAAGGTCATAGGCCTTTTGGTTCTGGAGAAGAAGATTTTTGAAAGTTTTTTACCATATATGGGCATGGCGGCCATCTTGGTCATGTGACCCAGATACCGCGAACAAACTTTCTTTCCCTCAACCCATGGAGGCTGAATATGAAATTTGGCTTCAATCGGCCCTATGGTTTCAGAGGAGAAGATGTTTGAAAATCTTGACGGCGGACGGTCCAACGGAATGACCTTCACCTTTACTGACATAATATCTTCATCTGGTAATTTAGTCCACCATGTATAACAAGTATTAAACCTTAGACTTAAATAGTTTCTGAGAAATCCACTGTTTAAGCGTTTTCCCATATAAAAGCCTAACGTACCAAAGTTGACCATGCCGTAAATTAGGTCAAGGTCAACGCAAGGTCATGATTTGTACAAACTATGATGAGCCCGCATGCCCGATGCTACATACCAAGTTTCAAGGTCATAGGCCTTTTGGTTCTGGAGAAGAAGATTTTTGAAGGGTTTTTACCATATATGGGCGTGGCAGCCATCTTGGTCATGTGACCCAGATACCGCGAACATACTTTTGTTCCACCAACCCATGGAGGCTGCATATGAAATTTGGCTTCAATCGGCTCAGTGGTTTCAGAGGAGAAGATGTTTGAAAATCTTGACGAAGGATGGTCCGACGGAATGACCTTCACCTTTAGTGACATAATATCTTCATCTGGTCATTTAGTCGACCATGTTTACCAAGTATTAAACCTTAGACTTAAATAGTTTCTGAGAAATCCACTGTTTATGCTTTTTCCCATATGAAAGCCTAACGTACCAAAGTTGACCATGCCGTAAATTAGGTCAAGGTCAACGCAAGGTCATGATTTGTATAAACTATGATGGGCCCGCATGCCCGATGCTACATACCAAAATTCAAGGTCATAGGCCTTTTGGTTCTGGAGAAGAAGATTTTTGAAGGGTTTCTACCATATATGGGCGTGGCGGCCATCTTAGTCATGTGACCCAGATACCGCCAACAAACTTTTGTTCCACCAACCCATGGAGGCTGCATATGAAATTTGGCTTCAATCGGCCCAGTGGTTTCAGAGGAGAAGATGTTTGAAAATCTTGACGACGGATGGTCCGACGGAATGACGTTGACCTTTAGTGACATAATATCTTCATCTGGTCATTTAGTCGACCATGTTTACCAAGTATTAAACCTTAGACTTAAATAGTCTCTGAGAAATCCACTGTTTAAGCGTTTTCCCATATAAAAGCCTAACATACCAAAGTTGACCATGCCGTAAATTAGGTCAAGGTCAACGCAAGGTCATGATTTGTACAAACTATGATGGGCCTGCATGCCCGATGCTACATACCAAAATTCAAGGTCATAGGCCTTTTGGTTCTGGAGAAGAAGATTTTTGAAGGGTTTTTACCATATATGGGCGTGGCGGCCATCTTGGTCATGTGACCCAGATACCGCGAACAAACTTTTGTTCCCCTGACCTAGGTAGGCTCCATATGAAATATGGCTTCAATCGGCCCAGTGGTTTCAGAGAAGAAGATGTTTGAAAATGTTGACAACGGACGACGGACGGACGGACGGACGACGGATGCCTGGCTATACTATAAGCTCACCTATGAGCCTAAAGGCTCAGGTGAGCTAAAAATTATCCCGATTACCTCTTCTTATCTAGAATACTACTGGATCCCTCAACTTCCCTAGGTTAACCCATTCCATTTGGGATTCCCCTTTAGGGGTATCTGGGAAAACAGTTTGGATCCGGATCAGGCCCCACAAAAGTGGGACATGATCTGAGATCCAAACTGTTTGCTGCGTAGACATCATTTCTAAAATAGTTAGACCAATATTGTCAAAATATTCTTGATTTTTGATGCAGACAACAAACAAGAGGCCCAAATGGGCCTGATATCGCTCACCTGGCTATTGTGCAACAGGACCATTCTGATACAAAATTGGTCCAATTCCACTGAGAATTTCTCATTTTCACATTTTGCTACTTTTAGTAACAGGGGCCAACTTGCCTGGTCTTTATATGTTTACTTTTGAAACACCTCAATGCAAGAATCATTTTGCCACAAATTTCATCAAAATCCATTCAGGGGTTACTGAGATATTGCCAGTTTCATGTTTTGTACTATTTTTAGTAATGGCAGATGGCGGCCATCTTGGATTGCTAAAATGTAAAAAATCGAAAAGCCTTCATGCAAAAACCATTTTGACATAAATTTGGTCCAATTCCATTGAGATTTTCTAATTTTCACATTTTTCTATTTTTAGTAACAGAGGCCAACATGACTGGTCTACAGTTAGATATTTTTGAAACATCTCAATGCAAGAATCATTTTGACACAAATTTCGTCAAAATCCATTCAGCGGTTACTGAGATATTGTCATTTTCATGTTTTGTGCTTTTTTTAGTAGCGGCAGATGGCAGCCATCTTGGAATGCCAAAATGCAAAAAATCGAAAAAGCTTAATGAAAGGACCATTCTGACACAAAATTAACCCAATTCCATTGAGATTTTCTAATTTTCACATTTTTCTATTTTTAGTAACAGAGGCCAATATGACTGGTCTACAGTTAGATATTTTTGAAACATCTCAATGCAAGAATCATTTTGACACAAATTTCGTCAAAATCCATTCAGCGGTTACTGAGATATTGTCATTTTCATGTTTTGTGCTATTTTTAGTAACGGCAGATGGCGGCCATCTTGGAATGCCGAATTGCAATTAATCGAAACGACTTCATGCAAGGAACATTCTGACACAAAATTGGTCCAATTCCATTCAAGGGTTCTTGAGTAATTGTCATTTTTATGTTTGTGCTATTTTTAGTAACACCAGATGGCGGCCATCTTGGACTGCCAAATTGCAATTAATCGAAACGGCTTCAGGCAAGGAACATTCTGACACAAAATTGGTCCAATTCCATTCAAGGGTTCTTGAGTAATTGTCATTTTTATGTTTGTGCTATTTTTAGTAACGACCCCCATGGTGGCCATCTTGGATAGTCAACTGGCACAAAATTGAAATAATTCCATTCAAGAACCATTTCTGACCAAATCTGGTCAGAATTGGTTGCATTTTCCTTAGATATTGACATTTGAGCAAAATCGGCCTTGTAAACGCTAAGTAGGTCACTGTGACCTAATTCCGCTATAGATTTTTTTTTATTTTTACAATTTTCAATACCAAGGTCCCACTTATGTTCCCTGCAAACTTTCAACCAAATATACCAAATGGTTCTGGAGAAGAAGTTGATTTTGTTGTTTTTGCTATTTTTAGTAACGGCAGCCATCTTGGATTCTTGACCTGACCCAATTTTACAATTTTGAAACCCTGCAGTCTGGTCATGCTCCATGTGAAATTTGAGATCCATGGGTTCAGTGAGTGAGTGAGTGAACTCGGGTTTAACGTCCCACCACCAACGAGGTCATACGGAGACGGGACCTCGGTTTAAAGTCTCATCCGAAAGACCGGAGAAGCGGGGGTTCGATCTTGCGAACCCTGGATTGGTAGTCTGGAGTGTTATCCACTACGCTACAGCCGCTCCTCCATGGGTTCAGTGGTTTTAGAGAAGAAGTTGTTTGAAGTTGTTTATATAGGTCATTTTTGGACATTGGCATTTGAGCAAAATTACACACGTAAACAGAAAGTAGGTCACTGTGACAAAACTCCGCTACAGATTTTTTTCATTTTTACAATTTTGAATACCAAGGATTCACTGATGTTCCATGCCAAAATTCAGACAAATATACCCATTGGTTCTGGAGAAGAAGTTTATTTTGTTGTTTTTGCTATTTTTAGTAACGGTGGCCATCTTGGATTTTCAACCTGACCCAATTTTACAATTCTGAGACCCTGGAGTCAGGTCATGCTCCATGTGAAATTTGAGAACCATGGGACCAGTAGTTTTACAGAAGAAGATGTTTGAATATTTGTTTTTAGGTGTTGACGGACGACGCACGGACGCACGCCGGACGCATTGGTATGACAATAGCTCACTATGGCCCTTCCGGCCAGGTGAGCTAAAAATACATGTACCCAGAATGCAATGGGTTAATGAAGGTGTAACAGGTCAATGACTTGAAAAACTAATAGGGCTTACTTGAAGTATTGGGATACCTAAAATCATTGATTTTCCATTTGAGACAAATGGAAAAATCAATGGTTTATGATGTCCCAATATTAAGCACTTTAGGGTAATACATGTATCAATATGACCATTTGTTCTCACAATGCATTTTTCCACCAATTGAAGGTAAATTTGTAAAACTTTTTATGACATGACTTCTCACTTGCTTTGTAATCACAGTCCCCCATGGAACTCAGTGTCACATCGAAACCCTCAGCTTTTAAGTCAAAGAAAATACAGCTCATAATATCTCTCTCAGATACATCCACTTTCCAGGGACCCATTGTAATGTCAGCAGGAAAAGATATACTGGCGTGAGGATTCTCTTTCTGTGCAGGTCCCTTACTCTGGCTCTTCTCCTTTGGATTAACTAGCAACATTACATCTGTAGTCGGAAATGTTGCTTTTGTTTCTGAAATCAATTTTATAATGGAATCATACCATTCTTGATACCCTGGAAAACTTTTGCGGAAATTATCCCGCTGAATCTTGCTCAAAATAGCAGGAAATCTTTCCAACTGCTTGACAAGATCCTTAATTCCAAAATAATTGGCTTCCCTGTAAACAATCTCAGCCAGGTTTTGTGGTGGAAGGACATCATAACGAAGGTAGTTCAAAATGTGGATGAAGTTGGAGCCGTCAGCATCGATAAAGAAGCGGCCTTCTTCGTCTTTTTTAACTGCAAAGTAGTTGCCACTAAACATGGCCGACAGCTTGTTGCCCCTTTTTTTCCGCAAGGTTGCCAGTGTAGTTGTGTAGTAGCTGCCACCCACATTCAGCTCAATAACATCAGGAAACTGTAATAAGATCATAGTTAATAAGTCGCTACAAATTGCTTGTGACCCGAAAGAACAGCTATCATAAGTTTCAATATAGGAAAGAATTTCAATTTTGTGGATTTTATCGATGTGTAAATGCCAGCGAATCACTCACAAACTGAATAAAGCCTGAAGGGCTTTATGTTAAGTTTGTGAGTGATTCGCCGGCGTTTACACATCCATAAAATCCACAAAAATAAAATTCATTTCTTATAATTCCAACTCGGCCATCTTTTTTTCAAAATTGTCAGCTATAGTGAGTATATTAGAAATCGCCGTCAAGAAAATAGTTCCAAGTAGTTCCAGATTTCTGGCTCAGGGGGTTTATCGAAGTATAAACACCGGTTCATGTCCGCTCTTGACCAATCAAATTGCACTAAATTAGTGTTAGGAAGTTGAGTTGGAATTATTACCCTTTGGAATGGCAGAACAGAAAAATTGCTTTGTGCACAAATTGCAAATACAAATAAAATGTGGGATTGATCATTAAATCATAGAAACATATTTGTAGATTAGTTATTTACTGAAATAAGTAGCCTTCGTGTAACAGAGTGTCTTTTGAGCTTTGAGTCCAGGTTTAAAAATGAAATTTTAACACGTTACCATAGCAACATATGACATCGCCATCATGTTGGGTATCACCTGTGACTTTTTTCGACGTCATTTTGGTAAGGAGGTGCTTGTATTATGCTTAATTCAAAAATGGCAGAGTCGCTTTCCCGAAAAGTATCCATTCATGTTGAGTTCCTTTGATGGATTTGAACTGGCCTGAACTACAAATGTAGGCGAACACAGCTGATAGAATGGTAGCATCATTATCTCACTGTCGTGAAATTAATGTTTTCCAAGGAGTTATTGCAATGTTAGTTCTGATTCTTGCAGCATAACTTTATTTAGATTTGACCTAGTGACCTAGTTTTTGACCAACATGACCCAATTTCAAACTTGACTTAGATTTTATGGAGATAAACATTCTGACAAAGTTTCATGAAGACTGGATCTAAACTGTGCCCTCTAGGATGTACACAAAGTTTTTCTAAGATTTGACCTAGTGACCTAGTTTTTGACCCGACATAACCCAGTTTCAAACTTGGCCTAGATATTGTGATGATAAACATTCTGACAAAATTTCATGAAGATTAGATCAAAACTGTGCCCTCTAGAGAATACACAAGGTCGTTCTTATATTTGACCTAGTTACCTACCGTATTTCTTCGGCTATAAGACGGGGATTTTTCCCGCCGAAATGACCCCCAAAATTTGCCCCCGTCTTATAACCGAGGCTTTGGACACCCTCGCTATTTTCACCAAAGTCCCTGAGCAGCTGGTCACGGTCCATGTTTGTAAATATATAAGGCGCTCCCATTTAGTTATGTCCAGGTGCATCGCAAAACCCAATAAGTGTTGAGACATAAACAATACCTCTAGTACCGATCACATGAAATGATACCGTATGCAAACACTGATTGCATCTAGCAAAACCGAATTTCTCTACTGTGTGCCCTCATTAAACTCCTTTTGGATTCCAAATCCGCAAACAATGTGTAACATTATCATCTTTATTTTTTTCCTAAACATTCATATAGGTATTTTTCTGCAACCTAGATGTAAAAACGTAAGGCACTTTTACTCTTTACCTGTCGGTATTAATATCCTGACTTGACCCGAGTGACCTGTCAAAACTGAGTCGGTTATGTAATTATTTTGAGAGCAGTATTGATCGAGCTGTAGTGTGATCAAAGAAGCCGCAAAAAGTGAGCCGGTCAATGACCTTCAGGTGACACAATGTTTGTTGAACTGCTGGTGTTGGATTTGGATATTGACTGTATTTATGCTAAATATTCGGCTAGTGAACAAAAACAAAATCTGTTTAATATGGATTCTTCCATCTTCAAACTGGGATACAGGAATATGTTTTCTCCACTTGTGTACATGCAAAGCTAAATTTAACTTATGGAAATACGACCTTTGCTCATACTGGATAAAACAATGAGGTAATTAATCCAAGATATTTGTGCACATTACGGTAACTGCATAGCGACCATCGGTGACCGGTGATGACCTTTGGGGAATTTAGTAGTAAATCTAGCATCTCAGCAGAATGAAGTAACGGGGCGCCGATCATCCGCCCATGTTGGGGAATTGGCAGAAAATAGGCCCGTCTTATAGGCAAGGCTAAGCTAAATACTTGCCCAGACAGTCCAAAAAACACACCCCGTCTTATAAACGACTCGCCCTATAGCCGAAGAAATACGGTAGTTTTTGACCCGACATGACCTACTTTCATACTTGGCCTAGATATTGTGATGAGAAACATTCTGACTAAGTTTCAAAAAGATTGGATCAAAACTGTGTCCACTAGAGTGTACACAAGGTTTTTTCTAAGATTTGACCTAGTGACCTGGTTTTTGACCCAACATGACCTGCTTTCAAACCTGGTCTGGATATTGTGAGGATAAACATTCTGACAAAGTTTCATGAAGATTGGATCAAAACTGTGCCCTCCAGAGTGTACACACGGTCGTTCTTATATTTGACCTAGTGACCTAGTTTTTGACCCAACATGACCTAATTTCAAATTTGGCCTAGTTATTGCGGAGATAAATATTCTGATAAAGTTTCATGAAGAGTTGATCTAAACTGTGCACTCTAGGGCATACACAAGGTCGTTCTTAAATTTGACCTAGTGACCTAGATTTTGACCTGACATGACCTACTTTCAAACTTGGCCTAGATATTGTGACAATAAACATTCTGACAAAGTTTCAAAAAGATTGGATCAAAACTGTGTCCTCTAGAGTGTACACAAGGTTTTTCTAAGATTTGAATTAGTGACCTAGTTTTTGACCCGACATGACCCAATTTCTGATTTGGCCTAGATATTGTAAGGATAAACATTCTGACAAAGTTTCATGAAGTCTGAATCAAAACTGTGACCTCTAGAGTGTACAAAAGGTTTTTTTAAATATTTGACCTAATGACATAGTTTTTGATCCCACATGAACCAGTTTCAAACTTGGCCTAGATTTTATGAAGGTAAACATTCTGACAAAGTTTCATGCAGATTGGATCAAAACTGTGCCCTCTCGGGTGTACACAAAGTTTTTTCTTAGATTTGACTTAGTGACCTAGTTTTTGACCCGACATGACCCAATTTCAAACTTGCCCTGGATATTATGAGGCTAAACATTCTGCCAAAGTGTCATGAAGATTGGATCAAAACTGTGCCCTCTAGAGCATAAACAAGGTCATTCTTATATTTGACATAGTGACCTAGTTTTAGACCCGACATGACCTACTTAAACTTGGCCTAGATGTTGCGAGGATAAACATTCTGAAAAAGTTTCATGAAGACTGGATCAATACTGTGCCCTCTAGAGCGTTCACGAGGTCGTTCTTATATTTGCCCTAGTGACCTTGTTTTTGACCCGACATGATCTACATTCAAACTTGGCCTAGATATTGTGACAATAAACATTCTGACACAGTTTCAAAAAGATTGGATCAAAACTGAGCCTTCTAGAGCGTACACAAGGTCGTTCTTATATTTGACCTAGTTTTTGACCCGTCATGACCTACTTTCAAATTTGGCCTAGATATTGTGACGATAAACATTTTGACAAAGTTTCAAAAAGATTGGATCAAAACTGTGTCCACAAGAGTGTACACAAGGTTTTCTAAGATTTGACCTAGTGGCCTGGTTTTTGACCCCACAATCATGACCCAGTTTCTAACTTGTCCTAGATATTGCAAGGATAAACATTCTGACAAAGTTTCATGAAGTTTGGATCAAAACTGACCTCTAGAGCGTACACAAGGTTTTTCTAATATTTGACCTAGTGACCTAGTTTTTGACCCCACATGACCCATTTTTGGACTTGGCCAAGATTTTATGGAGATAAACATTCTTACAAAGTTTCATAAAGATTGGATCGAAACTGTGCCCTCTAGTGTGTACACAAGCAAAAGTTGACAGACACTGTCAGACAGACGGACTTTCGGACATACGTACGCATACGACGGACATCACAGTATCCCAAAAGCTCACCCTGAGCACTTCTGAGCACTTCGTGCTCTAGTGAGCTAATAATGCAACGACGTCACAATTCTGGTCCCTCCTGCTAAAAATCAGCCAAAAAACCTCAAAATAGGCTTGATCAAAAGTCTTTCACATTCTGTATTTCTGCCAGGTTTGAGAGCAAGTCATGAATAACTATGTTTCCTTTAGTATCTAAGACTTGCTTCTTAGGTATTATATATATGGAGTACTGTTTTGATACATAGCTAACAAAATAAATACTAGTTTCCATTATTTAATGATGACCCCTTGTAACTGGACCTAGAAAAAGGACCAACAGTGCAGCCCAGATAGAAACCACAGAATGTGGTATCTGACTGGGGATACAGTTTGCATAAAGATTTGAACCAAACAAAAATAAAAGACATGAATCCCTAATGTCCCTGTCTTTTTAAACCACCACTTATCCACCCCTGGCAAATAGTAGGGACTTTCATTCAGCAAATCCCTCCTGCAGGGACAAGCACTTTGTAAAACCACTGCTGTTTGACCCCCTTCTTTCACTTCAATTTTGCCTAACACTCAGTAACAGACAAAACCCTGGCATATGTCCAGCCAGTACTCAGACAAAATGAACCATAGACAAAACGGACCAGACAAAATGGACCATGGATAGGACAAAACGGACCATATTTCAGGACGAAACAGACAATGTTTCAGGACAAAACGGACCATGTTTCAATTGGGATTTTTGAGCCCATACTTGTAGATCTTTTAAAGTAAGCAGACACTAGGGTTGATGGTGGCATATGCATGCTGCTAACATCGATGCTGTTGTAGAAAGAGGCTAAATAAAATCGAGGGGCATAATACTGTGCATAATCTGTTAAGCATCTCAGACCCTTGCCCTGATAGCATAGCTGCGTTTTTATAGTGTTGTGACAATTTATGGTAAATTATGTGCACATAAATGTGCAAGGTATAACGGTCACAACAATCAACAGTAACATTTGGGAGGGAAGGGGGCAATGTTCATACTATGCATCAGCAATATCATGCTACCGAATGTGTTATTTGCACTCTTGCCGAAATGAAAATGCAAGAGTATGCACTGGGCCTAACCCAGCATTGTGCTTCATAAATGGCTGTTTTGTCAGAACGAGAACACAAGATTGCCTTCATCTTATAACCACACAAATTGCTTTCATGTAAGTGTTGCAACTAAAATGAAACATGCGTTCTCAAGGTTAACGGAAGATGCAATTTCAATTCAAATGTATTCATATGTATAAGATGGTCATTTTGTCTAAAAACATGCCATGGTCCGTAATGTCCTGGAATGTGGTCCCTTTTGTCCTTAAACGTGGTCCATTTTGTCCTGAACGTGGTCTGTTTCATCCTGAACATGGTCCATTTTGTCCTAACCATGGGGTACCCATAACACTAGAAACGAAACCAAAACGGAAGAAACAAAACAGAACACAACGAAACCGAACAAAACGGAATAGAAATCAAATGAGCCGCGACACGAGAAAACCAACAATGTGGTCGTCCGCCCAGCGCAGACTCAGATCAGCCTGGGCATCCGCCCAGTCTGATCAGACTCTTTGCTAAGCGCTTAAAGGGTAGCTGAGGGACTAAGCTACCTTCATGCGGAAAGTGAAGACTCTGATCAGACTGGGCGAATGCCCAGGCTGATCTGAGTCTGCGCTGGACGCACAACCACATTGTTGGTTTTGTCGTGTCGCGGCTCATTTATTTTTAATATCCCTATACCAATGCATCAACAGTTACACTCGACTATCACTGATGGGATAAAAAAAGTTAAGTACAATTTCCAGCTTTAATAACGTAGAACATTAGTCTCCTGTTGTGACTTTGTCAGAACAGCAAGGGCAACTGACGGCTGTCAGTGGTGCCCGAACAACCTTACAAGATTATGGAATACACTAGAATACCCACTAGACTAGATCAGATGTTAGTCTGTTGTCAAATAAAAGCAGGGTGGATACAGGACGCAGCAAAGGGGTGGAGAGTGGGGGATGAACCACTTTTAAACCTCAATAAATATTGTTTTAAGAAAAAATTGTAGGTTGAAGAAAAGTTAAATTCCAAATGGTCACACTCTGCCTCTTGCCTTTCCCTTAAAGGTTCATTTGGAGGTTTGTATGTGGACATGGAATTTGGGTATGGGTATGGGGCAGTGGGATCACTAACATGACAACAATGGAACCACGGGAAGGATAACTTAAATTTGTGGGAACCAGGTAACATTTTCTGAAATCATTATAATAATGATCCGGAAATTCAGCATAAAACAATTATTGGGGACCAAGCCAAGAATACAATTAATTTTCAGGAACCTGGGTCATAGGTATGGAGCTGGCAGCCCGAAAAGTGTCAAAAAGATCGACGCTCCACAACAAAAACAATACAATAAATATTATGCACCAGTCATTTGCAACCACAGCCCCCCCCCCCCCCTGGGGCCGGGGAATAGCGGGGATATTGACTTTTCACTCTGCAAAGCCCTGGTATATGCCCTGCACTGTGGGAACATCTTTCAAGTCAAATCCCTGGGAAAGGTCTCAGCCCCCAGGGGATCATGTAAATATAACTAGAGCAAGTGAGCAGGGGCTCACGTATACCCCCGACCAGCGCCACTGCCTAATGAAACCACCGCCTTAAGAAACCACCCCCTAATGAAACCAATCTTATACAGAATCTAAGTCACCTATCAAATGGTTCCATCAAAATAAAGAATATAAACTCAATGCAAAACTTTGACGCAAATATTCAAGTCTGTGACCTTGACCTTTGGTAAGCACCTATGAACCTAAAAGTCTAGTCAAATATCAAGGTTCCATCAAAGGATACTGGAAGTATAAAAGAATATAAACTTCACACAAAACTTTAAAGCAAATGTTCAAGTCTTTGATCTTGACCTTAGGTCAGCTGCAGCATCCAGATGATGTCAACTATTCTGCATGAATACAGAAGTAAAACTAGTCATTTATCAAAAGGTTTCATCAAAGGATATTGGGAATATAAGCAAAGTTTATAAACTTAACGCAAATATACAAGTCTGTGACCTTGACCTTTGGTAAGCAGCAGCATGCAGATGATGTCAACTACTCCGTATGAACCTAAAAGTAAACCTAGTCAAATATCAAAAGGTTTCATCAAAGGATATTGGAAATACAGAAGACGAAGATAAACTTAACGCAAAACTTTAACGCAAATGTTTATGCCTGTGACCTTGATCTAAGGTCAGCAGCATCATCCATTCTGCATGAACCCAGAAGTATACCTAGTCACATACCAAAAGGTTCTGTCAAAGGATATTGGAAATATAAGCAAAGAAAAAAACTTAACGCAAAACTTTAACGCAAATGGAAACTGTTAATTAAGAGCATATAAAACGTTTTCACGAGAATGTCCGGAAACTTCAGAAATTTACCGAGCGTACCGGTATGGCCAAAACGTATCGTGATTCGTATCATGGCAATTTTGAATCATGATTTACCGGTATAATGGTAATATCGTGCACCCCTAGTTGTGATGTTTTATTGCGATACTTTCATGGTATTTTTCAAATTTTGTTCCATTTCGTTTTATTTCTATTTCGTTTTGTTGCGTTTGTTTCATTTCGTTTCTAGTTTTATAAGTACGCACAACCGCGGTCCGTTTTGTCCATGGTCTGTTATGTCCCTAATTCGTCCAATCAGATGGGGATGATACCAGGATACATGGCTCATTTCAGAGAATTTACCTGTTTACAGGACCCAATCTGGTAAAATGATTACAACGTATTTACCTCGTCTTCTTGATTGTCACCTCCTTTAAAATCTAAATTGTTATTTGTCATGCTAGTTGGAATCCCCGCGCTAGTTCGGGGTTTTTTACGTCTGGTGGGGCTTGATTTACTGTTTGAGCTAGAGTATCTTGCAACAAAGGAGTTCTTATCAGTCAATCTGCAGAAATCATTGCAAGACTCTTGAAACCTCACAGCACTATTCAACTTGTTCCAGCAGGGGCCACACAGAAATTTCATATGGTTTTTATCAGATGCTGGTGTGATCACAGCTGTTCCTGTTAGTTCTTCCAAATGAATGCGTGCAGGTTTTCCACTTGCAGGCATTTCCCTATCCAAGGCATACCTATGGTAGCCCTTGTCTCGTTTTTCAAAGTTCACATGGCAATTTACACATTTTTCCTCCATGTTTCCAACCTGGACCTCCTACATGTATTATGTTCTGCAGGTTGGGAACAAGCTTCAATTGATCTATAGTAGATCAATTGGTCTTTTTTAGATCAATTGATCTACTAAAATGCACTGAAATATGTATTTTGAGCTCTGTGCATGCCCATCATTGAAAATTGCAAAATTCTTCTATAGCTGAATTGTTACTTTAGATAATAGAAATTTATAAGTGTAATCAGATAAAATTTTCGTCAGGGATTTTGGGGCAAAAATCATTTTTTGATAAATTTATATGCTAATTTAGAAACTCTTTCATTTTTTCAGATAAATTGTTTCTTATGCTTGGTTATTTAAAAGTATTTGTTAAAGCAAACATGCAAGCCGTCATTTTGATACGAAAGAGCAATAATCTCTATGAATTATAAATATTAGTCGCATAATGAATTCTATATCAAGATTCCTTGTTATCACTTTGAATCAAGATAATTAAAAAAAAAAAGTAATGGAAAATTGGTATTATGCATCAGCAATAAGTATACGGTACACAATGCTAAAATTTACAGCACTAGTCTGAACAAAAAGATTTCCAAATTTTGCACATTTCATGTGCAACTATTTGAGTCTGAAACCAAGATAATTTGGTCCAAACCTGAGAAGAAAATGTATGAACACACAATTTTATAATTAAAAAATCATTTTGTAGAGAAACAGGCCAGAATTTTTCACTTTTGTTGAATGCAGTGTCAAGTCAGAATGTCCAGTATATGTTCCGATTCTTAAGGCTAAAAACAGAGTTTCTTAAAAAAAAAATAATGGCTTAAACGAGTGCTTGTTGATTCCAAATGACAGCTCTCATGTTTGCTTCAATGAACCTTTAAAATAAACTAGCATAACAAATCACTTATCAGAAAAATCAAGTAATTTCGAAAATTAGCAGGTGTATCAATCAAAAAGTGCTTTTCTGCAAAAAATTCCCTGACGAAAATTTTACCTGATCACACTTATGAATTTCTGTTATCTAAATTAACAATTCAGTCTGGTACTGGTACTGGTTGTTGTAGAACTGTTTGAGTCCCGTGACTCGTCTTCTACGTCAATTTTCTTTATCCACTTTAAATAAGCTTCCGGTGTATTAATGTGAAAATAGTCTCTATATATATATATATGATGGTTGACATAATGTTCACTTTAAGTAATTCTGTAGGTCATTAATCTGTAGAACTCAATATATATCCGAAACACAATATTTTAAGTCATTCAGGTGTCTATCAAGCTGTCATAAAAGAATTTTGCAATTTTCAATGATGGGCATACACAGAGCTCAAAATAAATATTTCAGTGCATTTTAGTAGATCAATTGATCTAAAAAAGACCAATTGATCTACTATAGATCAATTGAAGCTTGTTCCCAACCTGTTCTGAAGGTTTGAAGGTTTATTCAATGACCGGTCGAAAACAGGTGTGAATGAATGAATGTTTGATTGAAACGAATGATCTACTTCCGGTAAGTCATACTAAACACCCATCGTTATTGTTGTCACCTTGGAGTCCCTCCGCTGACTTTTCCGAGCACCGTCTGAGACGTGTTGTAAGGATAATTCTTTTTTTTTTTAAACTTTATTTCAAGAGGTTGTGAGCTTGTCACCAGTCTCTGCAATTACCGGAATAATCCTACGAGGGATTTAGCGACTGAGTCACAGAAAAGTCTATATATTTCCGTACATGCTATCATTTTTTTTAACTGTTTACCAAAGCAATTGTTATTTTTGCTCAGAAGGTCGATTCAATGAGTATATTGTTTAATATGTGTGCCTGTCTTGATGGTTTTGCCTACACTTTTCGTTTTCGACACAAGGACCTGATGCATTCATGATTATCATGGTTTTCTGGGCCCTTGTCTTCCCTACCCTATTTTTCTCATGATGCATTCATGATTATCATGGTTTTCTGGGCCCTTGTCTCCCCTACCCTATTTATCTCATGAAGATTGGTATGTACTAAGGTGAATGTTATAGTAAGTTGAGGGAAGACAATGAAGTCTTTCTCAAAGTTATCAGGTATATGATAGGGAAATAGGGTATTACTTTGTTGTTTATTTACAGAATGAAATGTATCTACGATGCATTGTTATATACAAAATGTTTTGTTTTACCCTTGATTTTTTTTGGATTTTTTTATTATGCATCATATGTCCGTATGTACGTGATCCTAACATTATTGTAAGCGTTAGGTTTCAGGGTTGCCTTTATTGTAGCAACTTGAAATTTTGTATGAGGAGTTTATATCTATAAATACAAAAGGAATATACAAGAATCAGGTCATGATGACCCATACGTCACAGTCCACTGACTTCGGACTTACGCCGATTTTGCAAGGTTAAGGTTTTTGTAAGAGATAGATTTTAGGGTTCCTAATACTGTAGCAACTTGAAATTTTATATGAGGGTTTATATCTATAAGTACAACAGAAATATACAAAAATCAGGACATGATGACCCATATGTCACGGTTCATTGATTTCGGACTTAGACTGATTTTGCAAGGTTAACATTTTTGTAAAAGAGGTAGATTTTAGTGTTCTTGCTATTGTAGCAACTTGAAATTTTGTATAAGGATTCATATCTATAATTACAACAGGAATGTACAAGAATCAGGTCATGAAGATCCATATGTCATTGTTCACTGACTTTGGACTGAGGCTAAGTTTGCAAGGGTAAGATTTTTGTAAGAGATATATTTTAGAGTCCATATTATTGTAGCAACTTGAAATTTTGTATTAGGGTTTACAGCTATAAGTACAACAGGAATGTACAAAATCAGGTCATGATGATACATATATTATGGTCCAATGACTTTGTTGTTTAAACCGGCCTCTGTTATACACAGTATTTACTATTTTGGCCAGTGACTCTGAAAATGTATAAGGCGCTGCAGTTTTTGTTACATTTAAAACACTGGGCAACGCTTAACCTATGGCCTTTAATATTATGCAAGTCTGTCTCTGTATGAACCTATTTATGTTATAAGTGCCAATACCTTAATCAAGGCGCCGTCTTACTCAAGGCACTAGACGGGGGTATCCGTGTACTAATGACACATTGTTAGTTTAGATGAAAATATAATATACACCTACCGGGAGGACTTATCCCAAGCTTTTGTATGGAAACTTCGTAACTGAAGCTTTCCATGGGAAAAGCAGTGGCGGATCAAGAGGGGATTCGGGGGTTTCAAACGAACCCCCTCTTCAGCCTAAATTGTTTCATTTTCATGGGGAATTTCAGGAAAAATTGGTCAAACTGCACAAATCGAACCCCCCTCAGCTAATTTGAACCTCCTTTCCAAAATGTCTGGATCCGCCGCTGAAAAGGACCTGGCTTTTCCAGAAATGCTTACTATCCTGCTAATCAGTGAAGCAAGAATAGCGTGGCACTGATTGTAAAATAAAACACCTTTAGGTGTAAATGAGATGTTAGTCGGCTATTTTGATTTGAAAGGAGTCACCTTGTCTATGGTATGGAATACAATGACATTTATTTTCATTTTCGATGTTACCACCTGCAAAAAATTGCAGTTACTCGGAAACAATGCGAAACCGACTCGAATCACTAAAAACGTCTTCCCGCATATATAAAGATACCTAACTAGAGCAAGTGGACAGGGGCTCATGTACAATACCACCACCTAGTGACACAGCGATGTTAGTCTAATAAGGCGATAACTCAAAGGATCAAATTAGTCTTTTTTAAATACCGTGTTGCGTTCGCATATTCCCTGTAACTAGGTACTTGCTTTAGCTTACAGACATCCATTCTCTATTACACAGAACACGCCCAAGTTGTAATCTATTTATGCCCCTGTTATAATATTACCTTTTTGAGAAGGGTAACAGTCAACTCTCGATATCTCAAACACTAATACCTCAAAGTACCCTTTTATATCAATGAATATAATTCGGACATATTTCCTTTTTTTTCATTTTAACCCTATAACCTCAAACTATTGATATCTCAAAGTAAATTTTCTTGGATCAGAAAATTTACTTTGAGACATCAGTACTTTGGGAAGAACTTTGACTTGGGGTATAAAAAAGAAGACTGCAGTAGTTTTCATTTATCTTTGTTAGTCAGAACAAAACAAGATGTTAACATTTTCTATGCCCCTGACCATAATCAAAAAATCAAACAAGAGCTGTCAGAAGACAATAAAGCGCACCCCATGGGTGTCTGAGTCTCACAATTATTACAAAGACCTTCAAATATATGCTACTATTTGACCAATATAAACTCTCTTGTCCCAAAGTTATCATCAAAACCAAAACGTTTGCCTTAAAAACAGTGGCAAACAGCAATATCAATCAACTGTAACACTCGGGTCAAGGACAGAAAATTGTGTGATGCAGCTGCTGCAGTCATATGGATGGATAAATGTACCAAGTATTATAACTGTAGCTGTTGCAGTTTGTAAGATACATAGCTAAACATCGAGTTAAATACAACTGTAAACATTGGTTAACCTGATCAAGGTTGCCAACAAGGACATTGGTGGATAATAGCTTACATTTCAAAAGTAATAATCTAAGACTAACTAAAAACAAATAAGTTATATGTTATGGGGTGCTGTTTTACTATTCATTCCACATTTTGGGATATCAATAATTCATTTTTGGATATCCATAATTCCATTTATTGATATCCAGTAATCATTTTTGGATATCACAAAATAATATTGGATAAGAAATATTTTTGGATATTGATTATTCGATTTTTGGATATCCATAAATCAGTTTTTCAATATCTATCAATAAACCTGAATATTTGATAGCCATAATTCCATTTAGGGATATCCATAAATCAAATTATGATAGATATCCAACAAGGGCTTCGCAAGCGGCGCATAATACGCCCGTTTAAATGTCATAAAGGAGTTACAGAATGAACAAGACTGTTTACAAAAGGATAAACAGACAGACAAACAGAGGCAACCACTCTATAATAAATGAATTCAACATTATATTTAAATATTCAACATTAATATGTCAAGGGAGATAAACTAAATTACTAGATATACCATTCTTGGTTGTATTACATTCCCTTGGCATCAACAGTTGAAATGTTACAGAGTAAACAGGATATTTATGCAAGGGCAGGTAATTCAGTAAGTAAGCCAGAGTTGTGGTTCTTGCTCAGGATACATTGCCTCATTATTATACAAATTCCTACAAAGTTTCATTCTAATATTTCAAAAGTTTAAGGAGATATGGAGTGAATGAGAAACACCTAAAATATACTAATCAAAGGGAGGTTACTCCAAAATTAAGAAAAGGGGAGCAACCATTCTTATATGTGACACACTGTCTTGTGATCATGCACATTGTTAAAAAGTTTCATCATGATATTCCAAACGGTTACCAAGTTATGGTATGCACAAGGTTAATATACACAAAAATAGTCAACAAGAACTAATGAAAGGGATGTAACTCTAAAATGAAGAAAGGGAGAGCAGTCATTGTTGTACGCGACACATCGTTGGGCCTTCATACACATTGCTATGAAGTTTCATTAAGTTATCCCAAACGGTTATCTAGTTATGGCGCGCACAAGACTTGCAGGGCAAAAATTAATCAAAGGGGCATAACTTGGAAACTAAGGAAGGGGGAGCACCCACTTCTGTACGCGACACGTTCCCCCAACCTAATACATATTCCTACCAAATATCATGAATATATCCCAAACGGTTAATGAGTTATGGTGCGCACAAGAATGTTTACGGACGGACAGACAGACGGACGGACGGACAGCGCCATGACATAATACGTCCGTTTTTTCAAAACTGATTAATGGATATCCATATAGAGGGACTATATAGTAAAATGGCACACCATAATATCTTGTGTCTTACAAGGCTGATTTCAATGTAATAACAAGGTACAATCCCCTCGCACTGGACAATTTATCATACTAATTTCATTGCTGGATGAATTTCCATTTGCTAATTAATGTATATGCCAAAGGTATTGTCAAATTAAACATTTTAAAAAAATAGCAACTCTGACCATGACCTTCACCACAGACCACTGAAACGCGAACTTGTCCAAGATATTTTTATACTTAACAGTAATTTGTGTGAAGTGGTATTAAAACTGGTCAGCCGATGAGGGGGCCAGAGCAATGACAAAGTTTTTCTAATACAGATAATAGCAACTGCCACCTTGACCATGGCCCTAGAATGCTGAAACGCAAACTTATCGAAGATACTGTCAAACTAAACATTTGTATGAAGTTAAACCAAAATTGGTCCATATATAAATGTGTTTGAGTGACTAGATTTTTTTTCTCTAAAAATGGCCACTGTAACCTTGACTTTGGCTCTATAATGCTGAAATCTAAACCTGTCCAAGATATTGTCAAACTAAACATTTGTGCAAAGTTAAATCAAAATTGGTATGTAAATGAAGGCAACAGAGAAATGACAAAGTTTTTCTACAACCTTGACCTTGGCAATAGAGCGCTGAAACATGAACTTATCAGAGATATTGTCTAACTAAACAGTTGTATGAAGTTATATCAAAATTGGTTGATAAATAAAGTCGCTAGAGCACTGACAACAATTTTCTACAAATAGCCCATGCGACGTTGACCTTGGCCCTAGAACACTGAAACGCAATCGAACACTGAAACGCAATCTAATCCAAGACACTGTCAAATTAAACTTATGTGTGAAGTTAAATCAAAATCATTCAAAAAATGAAGGCACTAGAGTGATTACAATTTTTTCTAAAAATAGCCACTGTGACCTTGACCCTTAAATGCTGAAACGCGATCTTGTCCAAGGTAAAATTGGTCCATACATAAAGGCACTGAAGCGATGACCAGAGTTTTTCTAAAAATAGAAACTGTGACAAAGTTGTTTCTAAAATAGCCACTGTGACATTGACCTTAGAACGCTGAAATGGAAACTTGTCCAAGATATTGTTATACTAAACATTTGTGTGAAGTTAATCAAAATCGGTCCATAAACAAAGGCGCTTGAGCAATGATAAAGTTTTCTAAAAAATAGCCACAGTGACCTTGACCTTTGCCCTGCCCTTGAATGCGGAAACGTGAATTTGTCCAAGATATGGTCATGCTTAACATTTGTGTAAAGTTAAATTGAAAATCGGCCCATAAACAAAGGCGCTAGAGCCATGAAAAGTTTTTTTCTAAAAATAGCCACTGTGATCTTGACCCCATCCTGCTGAAACAAGGAATTGTTTGAGGTAATGTCATATCCAATATTTGTGTGAAGTAAAATCAAAATCGGTTAATAAATAAGGTCGCTAGAGAGACGACAAAAGGTGAACATACATACTTACAAGCATCAGAAGTGTCCTGGTTTGAAATCTGACTATGACTAATGAGATCAATTTTTTTAATTGTCCTGGAAAATGGATGATAGCATTTGGTATAAACAAAGCACGTTACTACGGAGCAACTGGGCTTTTTGACATAAAACTCAGACTTTTTAGACCTAAGATATAGCTAATTTTCTTATTTAATTTAAGTGTTTCGAGATAATTTTCTTTTGAAACATAAACTATATACCATAATAATCATGTAACTGTGACAAACATTTTCCACCTTGATACAAAACAACTTGAGACCTATTTACTTAGGGTCAAATCGGGTAACTTTGGACAGTGGGTAAATTCGGACATAGCTTTGCAAACAGTTAAAATCCAGATGAGACAGCTCATAATGAGATTTCATCAGGATTTTCATTGTTTGCCCAGTTACTTTTGTTTTGATTCCAAACAACTGATATATTGGCCTAAAGGAAACAATGTCACTGTCCGAATTTACCCACTGTCCGAATTTACCTGACTTTACCCTATTGGCTAAAATAAATTTCATAAAACAGGCAAAACAACTGTATAGTAACATTTTCTACAAAATTTCATAAATAAACAACGTAATAATTATATTCGCTTTCACAGATAAAACAAATTTTCTGTCATATAACAGGTAACATAATAACTCTATATGTATAAAGCACACATTCGCATTTAGAGGCTTAAACAAATAATCCATCATGTATAACAACTAAACAACCTACTAACAAACACATGCATAGCACTGAATACTACATTCTTCTAAATAATTTTATGATTAAATGACATATTCACCGGCTAAAACGAACTGGCTAAAGTATAATCATAATTCATTTCACATGCTACATTCCGATGCAAAAACTAAAATTATGTATTAAGCACACATTCCCATCCAAAGGCTTAAACAAATAATCCATCATATATATAACAACTAAAATGGATACTAATAAACACATGCATAGTACTACATTCTTCTAAAAAAATTTATGACTAAAACCACATACCCTAATGAGTAATGTGCGTATATATTGGGACACCTGAAAATAATAAATTTTCCATTTGGGACAAGGTTGGGTGGTAAATTCCACCCCCGGTATTTACCGGTGGAATTTACCGGTATTTACCGGTCTGGAAAATACTCCCAAAGTGGAAAATACTGGCAAATACTGGTAGATTGAACTTTTTCGCCTTTGAATCTTACTAAAACCCAAACCAACTTAACTTGAAATAATATATATTCAAACTAAAATGACTTAAGATGTTTTAATTAATTTCTATATTAAATAAGAAGTTAGTTTATTATCATAAAAAATAAAATGTTTCACAAATTAAGCAGGCTGAAACATCCAAAACGTGGATTTAAGATAAAAATTTGACAATTTCACAAGTAGGAACAGTATCTTGATTTAACTTTATTATTTGTCCTTAAACTTAACAGCATAAAGTACAGGTAAGAAATGACAGGTAAATTCACCTGTGCACCTGGCCAGTCACCTGTGCACCCAATTTGCAATACAATCTAAAATGTTAAAACAACAAGTTTCAAAACGGTACTCAGACAAAATGGACCATGGACAAAACGGACCAGACAAAACGGACCATGGTTAGGACAAAACAGACAACGTTATAGGACAAAACGTACCATGTTTCAAGACAAAACGGACCACGTTTCAGGACCAGACAGACCACGCCAGAAGACAAACCAGACCATTTATTGGTGTCAATTAAAAGATCAGAGAGTATATACCAAAGACAATGTTAAATGGTCACAATTATTTGACTACTGTTCATGATCTCAACTTCCTTTGATTGTCGCAACTATCGAATTAATTTAATACATTGATAAAGGGGTAAATTTTTTTTATCTTTAAGCATGCAAATTGCTTTTTTAATAGTGTTGCAACTAAAAGGAAACATGCTTTCTTAAAGTTAACGGAAGGTCTGAACGTTGTCCGTTTTGTCATTAGACGTGGTCCGTTTTGTCCTGAACGTGGTCCGTTTTGTCCTGAACATGGTCCATTTTGTCCCAAGCATGGTCCGTTTTGTCCGTGGTCCGTTATGTCCCTAATTCTTTCAAAACAATGTTTATGTAAGGGAGCAGAGTATTGCTTGGTGCTTGGGGCAAGGATTGAAACAATAAGTAGTCAGAATGGTTATCTGTTTTATTCATAGGTTAGACAATTAGTCAAGGTGAAGTACATAGAGGTGTTATTGGTAGGCTTGAGCTATAGTATGGCTTCAACTCTTGAATACATTTATAGCAGTCAGATAATAATTTGTCATAATAAGGTCCTATGCTGCTGAAGACCAAGACAACAAGACCAGTGCCAATGTATTGACTGCAAAACAGTAGTCACTGCCAAAGCTCCATGACTCCAGGCCCGCAGACAGAACTGTCCAGCTATGAAACAGTCTATTTTTTTTTCCCCTAAAACAAAGTTCAAAATTTCACTGACTAGATAACCTATTAATTAAATAAGCAGATACAATTGTCCAATTTCAGTATAAATATTAAGTCAGTTGACCAGTATAACTGAAATACCCCTATGGATTTAGAGTGTAGGTTATTGTATAAATTCCAGGTGGGACCATTCAATCTACCAGTATTTGCCGGTTTTTTCCAGTATTTGCCGGTATTTACCGGTAAATACCGCCGGCATGGAAAATACTCATATTTGCCGGCATTTTGCCAACCTTGATTTGGGACAAATGGAAAATTTATTATTTTAGGTGTCCCAATACTTAAGCACATTAGGGTACAGCAAAGTACTGTATTAATCCTATTAAACACCCCAGGGGTAATGCATTTTAAGAAAGAGGGCGACTGGGTATACTATAAGAGGAGACAACTCTACTATTTTTGCCTCTCTTCTCATTAGGAGTCAACTCTTAAAGGAAAGAATTTGCTCCTCTAGGAGCAAATTTTTTTCCTTCAAGAGTAGACCCCAAGTTGAAAAGAACAGGACTTCATGCAAGCAAATAAAAAATAACATTATTTTCGGAAAAAGAGGCAGGAGCATTTATAACAGCAGGGGCATTTATTAGGATTAATAGGGTATTCACAGGCTAAAACAAACTAACTCAAGTAAGATCATTTTCATATTCACATGCTAAATGTACTACAAAAATTCTAAAAATAGGGAGACCTGAAATAATTACCGTAACTGTCCCAAAAATAGAACAGCATGGTTTTTACAAAGTAGAGATGCTCCCTAAGAGGCAGCTGGAATGGCAAAGAGTGTAGGAACTGATCAGAAGCACCTTTGGGAGTGGTCTGATCTGGGCCTGCTCTGATTGATCAGACCTATCTGTCCCAAATTTTAGAATCTTTACATCAATACAAATTTGCTAAGATAATACATATTACTGTAGAGTAACATTGTCTTAACAAATTCATGAATTAAACCACACCTTCACATTCACAGGTTAAAATATATAAATAACTTCAACAACCATAAACTACAAATTTCAATATATATCAACTTATAAGAATAACTACCCGTAATATATTTTAATGTAAAATATTGATTAAAATTTTTATTAACTATCAAACAATAAGTTTATATACTGCTCAAAATAAGTAAGGGATATTAAGACATTTAAGGTAGCAGACACAAGGAAAATAAGTAAATGAATATTGAATTGTTATAATTCAGAAAACAAATATTCATAGAGACCCTCAATACGAAAATTGAAACGATTAAGCTTGTCACGTGACCTAGAGTAAATTGGAAGTAGACAAGGGGTCGACACCCAAATTTCCCACTAATCCAGCGCAGCAATGACTAATACATTTTATGCAAACTTTATTAAGACAGACGCCTAATGCCTCAGTTAACAAGATACAGATACTTTTTTCACGCGGTTTTATCACAGGAGAAAATGATAGGTGTAAAAGATACCATTGTGTGGTGAATTGTCTCACATATGGTGACATTTGTAACAGCCCTATACCTTAAATAACGCAATAAAGCGTACCAAAGTGGGTGTTTTCAGTTTGGAAAATTATGGAGAATTTTATTATTCACAGAATCTGAGAGTCCAAAAGAAATTTTTTCGCCAATGTGAAATTGAGGTGTAGACCCCATAGTCCTTTATTTGCTTCTCTAGGTCACATGACCTGCATCGAAGGTTTCTGTTTTAGTTGAATATTGTTACTTTATGCTTGAATCATACAACAATAAACTAACGCAACCATTATTATTTATTTTTGTACACGCTTCCATATCATAGTATCCCCTACTTTTTGTGAGCAGTATAGTTTGCTTCTGACTGTTTGACTTGTTAAAACTTAAAACTATTTGCTCATCTGGGCACAGTTGTTAGCTATTTGGTCATCTGGGCACAGTCGTTAGCTTAACAAAGTCATTAGACGAGGATTCATTAGGTCTTATAGTATTCACAAAATCAATTGGGGTAATAATTTTGCTGAAAAATTGTGAGAAGAACTTGCATTGCAAAAGCTTCTCACATTTTTTCAGCAAAAATGGTGGTGTTTTTGTGAATACTACGTTTAAAATTTTAACGTCTCGTTAACTAACAACGCCATTAGTTTTGAACAACTGGGCCCAGAACTTCAAACAAATGGTCTTGTATTATAAACAAAGAACTTTAGAGCTTACGCTATGTGCAAACAGCAAATACTAAGTTAAATCAGCTTGACTATCTTTGCAAACTGATTTAAGCCTTCACTCCCATTGTTCATGAGAGATGGGAAGAATCTTATCAGACTGCACTGATATGCACGATGATCTTGTTCTACGATTATAAGGTATATACCTATGGGTACACATCTATGTTTTCCCACCATTTTTAATAGATGGGGCATTTTTTGTGACTTCCTGTCTGCTTCCCCAAATGACATGGCCTTCCAAAAAAGGGGTCCACTCTAAAAAGGAAAGGCACTGCTCCCAGGGGGAGCAGATTCTTTCCTTTAAGAGTTGATCCCTAATGAGAAAGGTGGCAATAAAAAAAAACAATAGTGCTATTTTCCCTGAAGCATTACTGATTTGCCCTAACCATTATGGAAGCACTGGATGATCATTATCTATCCTTAATCAACTGCAGATTGCAGGTATACATATGTAGTTACAAATCAAAAACACTAAGAAAATCTGTAACGACAATAAATATAAAATCTGAGAGTAAATAAATTCATGTCTCATCTATAGCCAAAGCAGTTTTATTAGGGGAAAAAGTATCAGAGATACTTTCCTTTAGGTTGCTGAACTGTTTGCTGATAGTTTCAATTTCCTGTAACTGACATTTACAGTTTGTTAAAACTGAATGTCAATTTGTAAACACTGACAGTTTCAGTTTGTTGAAACTTAATACTGACATTTTCAATTTGTAATACTAACAAAGTAACAATTTCATTTTATGTGCTGGCAGTTTCTTCATTCAGTTCGATATTTTATTATAATACTGACAATTAATGAATGAACGGTAACCTGATATACAATTTAAATGTAAAGCACTCCATGGGATAAGAAGGGGTACCAGGGATAATTTAAGAATAATTTTCCATATTTCTCCATAGAAACATATGTTGTGACCCCTAATTAGAACAGTCTCAGCGAGACTGTTCTAATAAGGGGTCACAATATATGTTTTCATTCACAAATAAGAAAAAAATATCAGAAAATTATCCTCAAAAACCTTTCTTATAAAGAACTCTGTATATAATATGCATAAGCATAGCTTTTTAAATGGTAATACAGCTCCATATATCAGGTAAAGCCTGTTTTAACCATGTAGACTAGTGGAGTTCTGTCAGACGGTTCTAATGAGGGGTCACAACATATGACTCTATGGATAAATGTGGAAAATTATCCCTCAATCATCCCTGTTACCCCTTTTCACCGGGAACATTGATCAATTACAGAATTTATGCACTACCAAATTGGCAATTCTTCACTCTGGGCCTTTCCACCAATGAATGGTTAGTTTGTAAAATTGTTTATGACATGACTTTTGGCCAACTTTGTAATCACAGTCTCCAATATGATTCAAGGTCACCACAAATCCTTGAGATTCTAAGTCAAATACAATACAACCCATAACTTCTCTCTCTGACATATCCACTTTCCAGGGCCCTAGTTTAACATCTGCAGTAAACGTTTTGGTGGTGAATATTGAAGAGTACATACAAATGTGGTTGAAGTTGTAGCCTTCTGGGACATGTCTATTGTTTTTCCCTTTCTCATCTGCATACACAAGCACTCTCACTTCTGTTATTGTAGTCTTTGTGTGAGTTTCTGAGATCAATGTAGTAATTGTATCAATACATTCTTGATATCCTGGAAAATTCGTGCGGAAACTGTTTCTCTGAATCTTGCTCAAAATGGCAGGAAATTTTTCCAACTGTTCAACAAGTTCTTGAATCCCAAAATACACTGCTTCTTTGTAAACAGTTTCTGCTAAGTTTGGTGGTGGAAGGTGGCCATACCGAAGATAGTTCAAAATGTGGATAAAGTTGGAGCCATCTGCATCAATAAAGAAGCGGCCATCTTTGTCTTTAACTGCAGAGTAGTTGCCACTAAACATGGCCGATAGCATGTTATCTTTTCCTTTTGTCAAGGTCAGCAGTGTGGTAGTGTAGAAACTTCCACCAACATTCAGCTCAATAATGTCAGGAAACTGTAATAAGAAAAGTTAGATAAATTTTCAGAGCTCTAAATAAGAGAGAGTATTTGGTGATAATTAGGGATAATCTTTGTTAATTCTGCATGTTGTGACCCCTCATCTGAACTGTCTCGATGAGACAATTCAGATGAGGGATCAATTCATGTTTCAATGAGAAATAAGAAAAATTATCCCTCAATTATCATCAAATACTCCCTCTTATTTAGAGCTCTGGACAATTCAGGATTTATGGTATGTCTCAATCTTTTCTGCCATTTTACAAAGGGGGACAACTTTTGCAATTTCATGTTTTCTTTCTTTGACTATGAAGCCCTTCCAAAAAAGGGGTTTAAACCTACAGGATTTTTTTCTTATTGTTCATAGATCATTCAATTCTTAAAGAAAAGAGTTTGCTCATCTCAGATGAGCAAACTCTTTTCTTTAAAAGTTGACTCCCACTGAGAAAGGAGGCAAACATGAAAAAGACAGAGTTGCTTCCCCTGAAGGTAAACCCATTCACCTTCAGAGGCTCTCTAGAAAAGGTGAGATTTTGTTTATCATAGTAAGAGTCAGGCCAACATCGCAAGACCTCTCACTCCCAAGACACTCAAAGACTCAGAGAAAAAAATTATCATGTTAATTAAAAGCAGTCCCAGGTTTGAGCCCTTCTGCTGGATGTACTAGCATCAAGCTGTGCACTAAACTTCTCATAGCATAGTACCAGGAATAAGATACCAAGGGAAGGCAAATGGTAACGTTTTTTTGAACCCACAAACTTTTACAAATTTTATTTATAGTCCAGGGCATGTTACTTCTCTGAAATCTCGAGGACGTCGAGGAGGGGAGACCTTTACCAGGGATTTGACATAAAAATGTCCCCACAGTGCAGGGCAGTACCAGGACTATGCAGAGTGAAAAGTCAATATCCCCACTATTCCCAGGCCCCAGGCGGGCTGTGGTTGCAAACGACTGGTACACAGACTTACTATACTTGTTTTCTGCACATTGTCTGACGATGCTTTATATTTGTACAAAGTTTCATTAAATATATGTGTCTCTTTCACAGTTTAAAGTTATAGATTGGGCATTTTTCCCATATTAAAAACTACAAAGGGACATAGTTCTGTAAATAATGTAGATGGCTTATCATAATTAAGCCCATCTACATTATCTACAGAACTGTGTCTGGACTTTAGGGACAAGATTTGGTCCAAATTTTGGATTTCTCTATGTTCTATACATTTTCACTTCTCCCTCAGCTCAAAATAGGGAGAAGTCAGCCAGCATAGGGAGACTATTTCTCCCAAATCGCCCTCTAGGCTGAGCCCTGACTTATGGTTCTTGTTCTCTGCACAGTCTGTTGATGCTTCATATCCCCAGGTTTGTGAAAATATCTTTAACAGTTTTAAAACTATAGAGCGGACACAATTTCTATACTGAATTGAAACTTACAAAGGGGCATCATGCATATAGTGAATGTGTAAATGGCATTACAGCTCTTATTTTCTGAGGAGCTGCAGCGGTACGTAATGTCACCGGATCGGGCCCGATCGGACAAAATCACCGGATTGGACCCGAATTTTACCATTTAAAGCTGTTTTATCATACTTTCTTTGACTGGTTAAGTTCATTTTCTGCATAAGACCACAGGGTATAATCGATTCCGCTAATTTTTGCTTCCTGCAGAGACTGTACATCATATTGGGCTTCTGCCGAGACTGTCCGCGAACTCTTGCTTCCTGCCGAGACTTCTGTACATGATAAATGGCTTCCCGCAGAGACTGTCCGCATGATTCTGCTTCCTGCCGAGGCTCTCGGCAGGAAGCAGAATCACGCGGACAGTCTCGGCAGGAAGCCATTTCTCGAGGACAGTAGTCTCTGCAGGAAGCAAGAGTTCGCAGACAGTCTCGGCGGAAGCCAAATATGATGGACAGTCTCTGCAGGAAGCGAAAATTGGCGGAATCGATTATACCCTGTGAAGACAGTGTATCCAACAGATATTTTGCAGTAGTATTTGAAATTATTTATTAACTTAAGGTAGCGTGAATGTCTTGGCGTGTGTGTTGTAATTTCTTGGACATTTCACAGAGACAGATACGTAAACATGCATATGCAGTATAATGTGATTATAAAGGCTATCATACATGTGATGAACTCTTGAGGACCATGTGGGAGATCTGGATTTCATTTCAGGGAGACTGAGTTCCCCATCAGGGAGACTTTTTGACGGCAACTTTGACGCGTTGTTTTGAGTACTTCACTTTTTTTTTTCTTTTTTTTTTTTCTTGGTGGGGGGGGGGGTCTTGTTTTCATATAAAACAACATGAACACTAAAGTACAGTTGTATAGTTTGTTCAACTGCTTTACTTTTGAGTTACCCAATACTTCAAATATAACCTCAAAAGTATGCCATTTCAGTGCAGTAACACTACCATCCTAAGTTTAATTTACAACTGTAATTCAACAGTACTGTTCATAGTGTTAGTGCTGACCATTCCATTGCTAAATTGCACAAAAATAAAAAAAATAAAAAGAAAGAAACAATCTGATTATCTGGCATTCTCAAACCATCACCTCCCCACTTTTCCCAAAACCTCAATATAAACATCCAAAATTGCATCTTGAATGATGGGTCCGATTTGCTCCAGTTATTTTGATGAAAGCTGATACCTGTTAAAAACTCAAAATCTGTTTACCTCAAAACCGACTTATATTCTACACTTTATGAATATACCTGTCATTAGAGCTGTCTATTTTCGTTGAATATTATATAAAGAACAAATATAGCTGCATATTTGGGTCAGTAAACTTGTAGAATGGCATATTTTCTGTCTCAGTCAGATGCTGAAGATCGCGGATTTCCCATATTTTATTTATAAATTCACACTGGTTCTCATTTCACATACGAAGCGCCTGAATCGGCGAGAACTGGATAGAAAAAAGCGGGAAACTATTCTTAAAGTGAACGAACCAACTTAAATAAAACAAAACAAAAAAAATTGCTGGCACCCGTGATGATTTCATGAAAGTACGATCTGATCAGCCTGCGCAAATTTTGCATGATCAATATTTATAATGACTGTACTGTACATTACGTATCTGACATGTTTACTGAAAAAATCGATATCGAATCATTGTCGGTGCAAATCAATGACATAAACAATGACTGATGCATAAAGCCGTGACGCAACAAAAAGTCATTTGCTCTCGGTAAAAGTTACCGGCTATTACAGTTAGAACAGGTACCTTTACTGGTGCGCTAGCCAATTTAACACCTTGCTGCGTCTGATCAGCGAATACCCCTCGGAATGACACGTCCTATATTGCACCCTGTTAGGTGATTAGGTCACGGACAGTTAATCCTTTTGACAGCCGCCGGGTAAGTAGTTACCGCAAAATGGACGGTTCAGAAAAAATTATGACAGGAAAATTCAGCATCCGGGAGATTCTCAATATTTTCCGGGAGCGCGGGAGATGGGCTCCATTTCCGGGAGACTCCCGGATGATCCGGGAGACATCACATGTATGGGCTATGTAATTAGAGGTTGCCACAAGGCTATAAAAAGTGAAAACTGTCAGATAAAATACTGCGATTTTTCTTAGTTTTGATCAAAACATAGATTGTGGGCGGTTTAGAGCAACAATAATACTTGCTGGATACATCACATTAAGAAGTCATAGATCTATGCAATGACGAATCCTTCAAACCCAAGTATTACTGTTATATATCAGCTGGATACACTATCTTAAGCAAAATATAAGCATTAACCTTCAAAGAAAGTATGATAAAACAGCTATAAATAGTAAATTTGGGTCCAATCCAGTGATTTGGCCGGATTCGGCGAGTACACGTACCCGAGAGGCAGCAGTGTAGTGGATGACGTGCTGGCCTACCAATCTTTCTTTCTTTCCTTTCTTCCATTTACACCTTAACCCCCGAAGGGGACACAGACGGTGTACTTTTGTACTAGGGGTCACATGATCAATTCCCTGTTTCTCCAGTCTTTCAGATGAGACTTTAAACTGAGGCCCCATCTCAGTGTGACCTAGTTGTTGGTGAGACGTTTAACCCGAGCTCACTCACTCTTATTCTCTGCACATAGTGACTGAGGTTTATGGAGGTTTCGCCACTAAACAAGTTCGCCATCGGAGGTTTCGCCACTAAACAAGTTCGCCACTTGGAGGTTTCGCCCCTTGAGAGGTTTCGCCCCTCGGAGGTTTCGCCACAAGTAATGTAAAAAGGCATTGGTCAGAAACGGATACAACCTAACTTACTAAGTCCAAAAATTAATAGTGCTTTGACTTTTCTGTATGTTTTCAGCATCAAACGGTATAAACGCGTTTTCTCGGGGATCCATAACCCAGTGCTGAGTACTACAACTCATGGATGATGTTTCCAACATGACTTGTATTCCTCCAACGCCTACAGTCTTTTGCACATACTCTATCTGATATGAGTGGCTCTTGGTGCAAGGATACCAAACTGGTGCTTCATGTTCCAGTTTTTACACGCACAAGCGTTTTCTATCCAACTTTCATGGCTCTTCGCATGTCAAAGCGGAATTCGGGGACAGAAAAAACAAGGACTTGCTTTTCATGAAATGTCATATACATGTTAACCCCAAACTAGATTATCTAGGTGTATGAAAACAGCACTATGGTGGTTAACTATATTATAAAGCAGTGTAAAAGGAATGAGCAGTAACTGATACAATTAATTTCCATAACCCACCCACGACACCAAACGGGTGAAAGATAACATTAAGTATGTCACTGGTAGTAAGAAACCACAAGCGGATAGCAAAATGATCAGCCCTTGCCTAGGTAGTTGGTCACAAGGCTAACCACATCACTTAAACGTCTATTTGCCCATTTTCTATTTCATATACGTCAAACATAGATCAGAATAAAAAGGAGACTATCCAAAGTTTAGAATATTTTTCATCAATGTTAATTCATATGAGAAAGACTAAAATGTGGCGAAACCTCCAAAAGCAAAAATGTGAAAAGTGGCGAACCCTCTTATCCAGGTGGCGAAACCTCTTGTGGCGAACTTGCAGAGTGGCGAAACCTCCATCACCCGTGACTGACTGTAGTCCTGTACTACTGACCCTTAGTCGGGATCCACTATGCTCCTCCCGTAGGGTCATGTGTTGATCAACGGCAAAAACTTGAAATTACGAATTGTATCAAAATTCGGTCCGAATTCTCCAATAACAAATGATACCCACAGTAATTAAGATAGGTACTTGATAGATTATCTTTACGCGTTGCAAGAAAACCATAAAACTATTTGTGATTCGCCTTTTAAGTTATCACATCTTTCTTTTTTCCTCCTGTAGTCGCGAAACAAAAATGTTTCGTTGCCATGTTTTGGATAAAGGCCAAAGTTCTCCGAATTTTCCGTCTGAAGCCGTGAATATCCGTCATCCTGAAGGTGAAGCCCGATACTTTAGTGCCGGTAGTACAAATATTGGTCTTGTTACTCAAGTAGGTAACAGTGCGCTCCGATACGAGTCAGTTGAACCTACCGTCAACGTTAGGGTATGAAATACAGACAAATTATTGAAAAGAGAGCGATTGCAAGGGAAAAGACTTAGAGGAGAGTATAAAATAACGACAACATATTTTTTTTTCAATAAATAATACTGGTCGGGTATGAAAACCACAAACCTTACCTCCGTACTCCGCACCTAAATACGTACTGGAAAATTTTCGGTCATGTTAGGACTCAAAGTTAGGATTATTGGTGTCATATTAAAAGATCATGTATAATTAACATCTGTTATAAAATTTCAAAATTTCATATTTTTAATAAAATAACAATGAAATGGAATTGTGTGTGTGTGTGTGTGTGTGTGTGTGTGTGTGTGTGTGTGTGTGTGTTTTATGGCTCTTGTCCTTTCTGCACCATAATTTAACCTGTCATCTTTAGATAGACTCACTCGCCTGCTTCTTATCATTCATTTTTCACAACATGAAGCGGAGATCACGCCAGTGCCTAAGCAGTTTACGAAGATAGATAGTGTATACTCTTTCCGGCATTCCGTCTGTTCCGGGGTTTAGCAGCAATCTAGGTACAAGTCATCCACTCATTGTTATAATCGCTCAATGCATTTTCTTTTGTACGCTAGCGAAGTTACAAACCCCGTTCTTCCCCGAATAAATTCATAATGAAACATTCTGTCTTGATAAAATAGCAGCTTTTATCATTATTTACTATCACTGCAGCTGGATGTTGTGCCGTGTGGCGGCCGTAAAAAGTCTCCCCGCACTCATCTATAGTGCAGATTATATTTTCCTTTTGGTCCTTTGAGATCATGGAATATATTCTGAGTAGTCAGAAATGATCATACGTTTAGATTCATTTTCTAAACAATTTTGAAATATTTTGGTATTTTTCGACGTATATCAGTCTTTGAGACGACTGCCATGTTAAAACTGCAAATTTACTGTTTTTTTCCTCTGGCTCCTTGTGCCAGATTTAAAGGGTCACTGATGAGGCTTGAATAGCCGAAACCGCGGTATGGCCCAACTTCTTACTTATGAATGTTTTCTTTGCTCTTAAAGGATCTAAACTTTTATCATTATTTAACACGATAAAAGGCGTGCGTTTAGATATCTAATGCCCCATTCACATGCGCAGATTTGCCCACGTAAGTATTTTTTGCATATATGCAAATTTTACTCACGTAAGTAAATTCGTCATGTGAACGCAAATACATACGGAAGCAAAATTGCTTACATGAGTAGCTTATTCAAACCCAGAGCATTATCTAGTTAATTTTACTCACATTAGCTAATTAACTTACATGCAAATACACTTACGTAAGTAAATCTGCGCATGTGAATGGGGCATAAGGTTACAATGGTCTTTACAAGTATCTTTTTGGTCAATATTTTCATTATATTTTTAATTTGCTAATACCACTATTTTTCTATAATGGGCTTTAAAGGTTTTGATATCTGTGCCACACTTCATAAGTTAAGCAAACTAATTAAATTAACGGTCCATTAACGCAGCTTTGAGAATTAACGACCCGTAAAATGATTAAGGTTTTAAATCTTTGAGCCTCTAATATCTTAATAAAATTCGAAATTACAATTAGAAATTCATTTAGGCATTTGAAACACAATATTCTGAGATACAAAACCAGATTATCATATATTTGTTTTTAGAATTTTATAATTTGTTGGCAAACGTCGTTTAAGAAAAAAAAAGAAAAATGGAAAAAAGGAAAGCGAAACGAGAAAAAAAGGAAGAAAGAAAGAATAGACCAAAAATCAAAAGGGACTGTTCCCGCACTTTCATAGCGAATGCAGCTGCTTATATTATACATAAATAATATAAGACTAAGAAGAAAAGCTGCAAATTTCTACAAAACCAAGGAAATGACCAAAGTCCTTAAAAGAAAGCATGATACTGGAAAAGCTCAGGGTCCGGGCTATCAAGTTGGATATAGAAAGAACTCTGGGCCTTGAGTTAAAGAGAGCCTAAAATTAGACAGGGCCGATGCCCAGAGTGATCTGAGTCTTCGATTTTGTTCTGTTCAATTCTCGTATCGACGTTACTCAAGTGGCTCAACGGTGCGTAACCATAGTTGCACACACTTGGCGCCGTGTGTCCGTCCAATGTCATTCAGTCTGTAAATGTCTCGTCGGTCAGTGCTGCCTAACCAGTATTTATGCATAGATGATTGCCTTCTGTGGCTCCTGTCCGGAGAAGGAGGCGCGCGCCACATGAAAGCCACCCCAGCGGAAAGTCCAGAGAAACACAGGCCAACCCCGCCAGCAGAGGAGGAGCACACCGAAACCCAGGTCCCAACGAGAGAACACGCAGGTGTTCCTTAGGTTTCAAGGATGGGACCTGTTGGGGTCCCATATTACTTACAGCCCTTAATTTTAACCCTCCCCCCGTATCCAAGTAATTTGGTTCCGGATGGAGGTCCCTTATTCTGACCTTACCCTTAGGTGGGGATTGACGCAGTCACAGGTAGGGACCTTTTCAGGTACCTTTAGGGCTGTTGCACTTCAGTTATTTTGGTCGAGTAATTTTGCCAAGTGATGAGTGCAACCTTAAGTTTGAATTTTGAACTCCCCCGTCAAAAGTGAGCATCTAGCGTGGTGCCGGCTTTAGGATGCTAGCGCCTTGCTCATTAATCATTTGTGATCCTAAAGGACATTAAAAAGAGCAGAAATTAGTTGGGAATGGCTTAAAGTTTTTTTTTGCATAGGGATGGGTCTCGCACTGTATGGTCAAGCATATAATATTATATAAAAAAGATGTGGCTGTTATATACTAACCCCAGTTAGTTAGGTATATAATATTGATAAGTTGATGGGCCGTTAGTAATTTTTCTTGTGAGTATGATGATGCCACCATAGGGCGCTCGCTATTAAAAACACGCCTCACCCAGGGGTGGCAGAGCATCAAGTTTGGTTGTTAGTATGTTTTGCGTGCGTGTGTACCTGCTTATCTTGTGCTAGCACAATGTGCGTGTACTTGTTATTTTTTGCGTGCATGCGTGTTTGCGTGTATGCCGGCTTGCATGCGTGTTTGTGTGTTTGTGTTTGTGATTGCGTATCTGTCCGTCTGTCCGTCTCCATCCTCTTCTTCTGGGATGTCTCCACCGTTGTTGTGTCTTGCATCCGTCGTTGTTTCGCTGCCGCGCCGTAACTTTAACAGGCATGCAAGGTAAGACTGGCGGAGTGTCATTACCCAGAGAGACAAGGACGGTGCTTAATTGGTTATTGCTTAAATTCCTGTTACTCATTTTGTTGCAAAAATACCAATTTAGATGCCTAGGTGTGTAGGTTATTTTACCCTAATCTTATTGAAATATATGTCTCGCTCACCTATATTTTGGCCCCTAATGCGTCAGCCTTTTCATGGCACATCTTTCTTCCCCTCTGTTCTTCTTTTTTCGATGGCAAAATAGCCGAGGCGTCTCCCCTCGTCGGGGCGCTGATGGGATTACCTCCCTTGCCCTTTCCTCATTGAGGGGGCACGCGCATCGTCTCCCGCGCGCGCCGCGTGTAACACTTTTGTCCAAATATAAAATTAATGATGGATTTCTATGTTTACGTTCACGACGCGACAGGGTCTAGCCGCGCGAAGCCCCCCCCCCCTTTCCCGGATAATGGTCTCGTCCACATTCTAAGGGGGATGGTTCCATTCCTTATACACCCGGGGAATAATTACTATCCCTTATGAAGCCCACCATCGGCCCCTCGAGAGGATTTTCCGAGTTAAAGGACGGAATTTCCATTTTTGTCGCCTTTTTTATTAAAAAAATAGTCTATGCGTCATTCCCCCCCCCCCCCCCCCCCCCGCCTGCGGAGTTGGGTCGTCCACATTTATAATTGGCACACACCTCTCCCCGCAGGTAGTGGGAAGGGGGCCAACCCATATTTAAGCGATTTATGTATTTATTTGTTCTATTATTGTATTTTGAAATTTATGCTTCATTACAAAAAGGGGTTTATAAAAAAATTTTGAAAGAAGAATTTTAACCCACACAAATGTTTGCCTTTTGTTGTCTCTTTCTACTTTGGTAGGGTTTAGCGTCTGATGTAGATTACTAATTCCCTATATTACTCTAATTCCTAATATAATTAACTAAATTCCGAAATTCCTAAATTCATTTTATGCTGTAATACTTCTCCTTCTTTCTTCATTCGAGTGCCTGTGGTTTATTAATTTCGGAGTTGCAATTTCGCTCTGTGATCCTAACTAAATTCCTAAAATTCCTAAATTCAACAACTTCCATGAAAGTAATTCTTATGTTTTTATTACCTTTTTTTCTTGATACGACTGCATATTAAACATTTTAATCTGAGTCTTCGATGGGCACATCTTTATTTCCATATAAAATTCTTCAAAATTAACCATCATACAATACATAAGGTTTAAACAAGTCTGGGTCATATGAAAACAAAAGGTTTAAACAAGTCTGGGTCATATGAAAATAGTAAAAATCTTAAAACACAGACCAAATAACATTATTCGCCTTTCTAGTAAATTTGAATTTGATGCTTATAAGAAGATGATTGTATAAGATTAAAAAAAAAAAAAAAAAAAAAAAAAAAAAGAATCGATATTTCAATACAAATGTTCTACAACCTACCCGTCTGGTTTATGAACCAAGGTGATCCCGTAAATTTCAAAGATAAAAATGTGACCCTTAAAATGCTTTTATGCTAAATTATTTACCATGTACTTTTAGTTTAGAGTATAAACTTTATACTGATATAAAGATCATTAAATAATTATCAGTTATAAAGGAGATATCGCTGCTGGCGCAATACTGCCCCCTGAATCCCAGATGGGATCCCGAAGGATCCCGGAAATTTTAAATGTGAATATATGGCTAAATATCGCTGATTTTGCGGCTTTGTTGCAATATTATAATGATATAATGTTTTATCTTTATTTATCTAATTTATCTTTAAACTGATAACAAAATTTTGAAAATCTGATAAGTTGTTGTTGAGATATTAATGCCAACGCAGCACTACCACCTACATGCCGGATGCGATGCGAGAGGATCCCGGAAAATTTGAAAGTAGAACGAACATGTCAAAATTCCTAATTTCCTTGTTTTCTTTAAATTATCTTTTAGAATTATGTTTAATCTTCCAACTGATACCAAATTTATAAAAATCTGATAAGATATTGTTGAGATATTAATGCCAACGCAACACTATCCCATAGATCCCGGATGCGATGCGAGAGGATCCCGGAAAATTTGAAAGTAAAACGAACATATCAAAATTCCTAATTTCCTTGTTTTCTTAATTTTATCTTTTAGAATTATGTTTAATCTTTTAAGTGATACCAAATTTATAAAAATCTGATAAGATATTGTTGAGATATTAATGCCAACGCAGCACTATCCCATAGATCCCGGATGCGATGCGAAAGTATCCCGGAAAATTTGAAAGTAAAACGAACATATCAAAATTCCTAATTTCATTGTTTTCTTTATTTTATCTTTTAGAACTATGTTTAATCTTTTAAATGATACCAAAATTATGAAAATCTGATAAGTTGTTGTTGAGATATCAATGCCGACGCAGCACTACCACGTAGATCCCGATTCGATGCGAGAGGACCCCGGAAAATTTGAAAGTAAAACGAACATATCAAAATTCCTAATTTTCTTGTTTTCTTTGTTTAATCTTTTAGAATAATGTTTAATCTTTTAACTGATACCAAAAATATGAAAATCTGATAAGTTGTTGTTGAGATAGTAATGCCGACGCTGCACTACCCCCTAGATCCCGGATGCGATGCGAGAGGATTCCTGAAAATTTGAAAGTAAAACGAACATATCAAATTCCCTTATTTCCTTGTTTTCTTTAAATTATCTTTTAGAATTATGTTTAATCTTCCAACTGATACCAAATTTATAAAAATCTGATAAGATATTGTTGAGATATTAATGCCGACGCAACACTACCCCATAGATCCCGGATGCGATGGCGGACGGGTGAAAGGTAGCGGCGCTGACTACGGAGATGTATTGTTACAAATCTAAGTAGTTTTTGGAAAAAATATGTAATATTGACATCGGTTTTTATTAACTTCATTTACAATTGAACTAAAAAGTGGAGTCTATGCGTATGATGTGTCGAAATAAGAAAATTGCAAGTTTCTAACAGCTTGCGTGTCATGACGTTAGAGTGAAGCGAAGCGGAACTGGTAACGTCATGTGTTCAGGACTAGACTGACTGATGATCAGTGATGCTTTAAATTTGTACAAAATTTGGATGTTAAGAGCACTCGCAGATGGGTAATGTTTTTGCAGTATTGGAGGACACTTACTTTCTTGTCATTCTCCATCATTACATACTTAATTTAGCGCAATCAGTGACAAATAGACAGAAAATTGTGCAGTGTTGTTTTCTTTCGCCTCCCACTAAAACGTAAACAAAAACAGTCGCACTTGTTTCAATACACCGTTTTACAAGCGGCGTAATCCGATTTCGGTCACACTAAACGGCAACCCCGAGTCAACTCGTCCTCAGGTCAACTCGACCGGGTCAGTTCGGTCTGTTGAAGGTTATTTCCCAAATAAATTTGGTTTAAACAATATTTTTTTCACATTAGTTGCTATACAATTGTGCATAATATTACCGGTATATGTTACATGATCTGATAGAAAGCTGAAGCTTATTTAAATCATCTCCTGAAATATATATGAATACAGTAACATACGTGAATGATGGACAAAAAACAAGTAAATCAGGTCAAGTCAAGTCAAGTCAAGCCAAGTAAATTTTATTTCAAGTCGGTACATTTGTACAACATAAATAACACAAGCTCCCAGGAGCTAACTCTGTTTCTGTTTCTGTTTCCGTAAATCCCGCCAGTAGAATGGCGCACCCAGGTCGTTGACCGATAGATGTTTTACGTTGATTTGTTGATTTGTTGTTTCACATAAGTAGGTAAATCCAGGAATAGCAGCTATATACACACTATGTACAGACAGGTTAGACTTGTGGTGGCGGCCACATTGATAAATCGGGGATATGGTTTAATTGGACAAATTTCTGTATAGTTGCAACCTTTTTGCATGCAACCGGAAACAGTACCTACGACTCAGAGCCTCCAGCTGCAACAAGACCTCCTCTGCAACACGGGCCCCCTGCAGGCTCATCAGGTTGTGACTATCTAGCAGAATCTTCACCAACTCCGTCCTTGATCGTGATGCCCAGAATTGCTGACCAAACTGACTAGCCAGGAACACCCTGATATCTTTCAATGACGAGTCTCTAATCTCAGCCAGAGCAGGGCAACGAAGGAGAACATGAGGTAAATCTTCTGGGCCGAGTCTACACAACGGACAGGTCTCATCCACACTGTACTGATTGAATCTAGCTTTTGTGGACTGAAGCATATATACTCCTGTCATCATACGTACTTTAGTGACACTTCTTCTAATATCATGCACATTGTTTGCAGCTGATTCCCATACTGTATGAGTAACACCCACCGCCATCGAAGTAAGATTACAGTTAACCAGGGTAGACCTCGTCCGTGCATCTGCAACCAAACACTGGGTCCAGAACTGACATATTGACTCACGAGTGATCATTTTCCAGGAGAACTTTGTATAATTTTCAAGACAGGAGGGCTGAGGAAGGTTATACATATCCAAGATGCATTCAACCTTACAAAAGAAACTACCCTGGCATTTAAGTGTCAGCTGTCGAGCCATCAACCCCTTTATCTTCTCATTTCTAGAACGGGCAATGGAGTGGAGTAGACTTAACTGCCTCTTATGTAGTTCGGCCTGTATTGGAAGAGCGCCCAACAGCAGCTGTACTGCCGAAGAGACCGTCCGCTCTGGTAACGATTGTAGTTTCTTCAGAGTTGATACGTGGAACCGTTGTAATTGACCGACTTGGGTGTCAGTCAGCGACAATGTCTCCAGACCGTACAACAACCTGGGAATCACATAGACCTGGTATATCCTAAAGGAGATCTTCGGATTTAGTCCACTCGTACCATGAACCCCAGTTTTCATCAGGGCATACAAGGTCCTTCGGGCTGCACTTATTCTTTCTGTGATATTGACGGAAGTTTCTGATTTTTCTGCCCTAGTCAGGCCAAGATGGATTAACTTTGGTTCAACCCGTACCTCTTTTGAACCTAGCTTCCAAGTAGTTATAATTTCATTGTTTCTTACACTTTTATTAACATTACGTCGTAAAGCTGTACTCTTTTGGGGGTGAATAATATATCTCTTCTCCTGTGAGTTGATATAAGCAAGATTGAGCATTAGCTGCAGTTCATCGTCTCTGGAAGACACTAGGAGAACATCATCAGCCACGGTCGGGCATCCCACATACAGGTCACCAATATACTTCCCTAGAGATCTAGATTCCATCTCCAACATGCTAACATGGTAAAAATATCACAGGTTTTATACACAGATTTTAAAACAAATAAAAATTAAATAACTAAAGGAATAAATAATGATAATTTGTAAAAGAGTATGATGTGAAGATAAGATAAGACTAAAAAATAAAAGCAGTTCTGTAATCACCCTCGCGGAACCACTTTGGGCGAAAGAGAAAAAGGATCCTTGCAGCCATACAAGCTAATTGGCAAGGTAACGGGTCGTTTCGGCTCAATTCCCTTTCGGCCCGGGCCGTTTAGGCCCTATTCCCGTTCGGCCTGGGTCGTTTCGGCCCGATATCCGGGGTGGGTCGTTTCGGCCCAATTTTAGCGGGTCATTTCGGCCAGACTTTTTTTCCCGTAGTTGTAATAGACAAAAAATGTGTTTGCAGACGTGATTTTTTTAAATCAAATAGTCCGGTATATAATTTTCTTTAACCCAGTCATATCTATCTACCTACCTACCTACCTACCTATCTATCTATCTATCTATCTATCTATCTATCTATGAAGGAGAGTGGTAATACCTGCTCTCTGAAGTAAATTTTCGTAAGAAGCATTAAAATCTTGAAAAATAAACTTTAAACCCTAAAATGCATGAATGTTTTCTAGCTTATTTGTGTTGGTCTTGGCACAAAAGTGCCAGACCAATGGGCAAAAGTTAAAAGTTGACATTATAAAAGCATGATAGACTGCTTTCCTTGATTGAAAATTAAGATATTTCCCGATGCGTTTTAAAACATTTATCTGTAGTGATGCCTTCTTGCATAAATTAGATACTTGAACATCAAAGGGGGGGGGGGGGGGGGGTATCAATAGGGTGGGTTTTCTGCATCCTACCAAAGTTTTAGTTTTTTGACTGATGGTCTACTCCAGTGTGTCTAGTTTATTGAACCATATGTGACTTTGGTCGGAAAGCCCTAGTTACTGAGCTATGGGTCCACAGAAGTGGGTGGGGGTAATTCAACATGGTATTAGCTGGTCTTTTAAAAATGGTCTCATTTGGTAGAAGAGTGCAACAGACAGACAGTGTTTGATAAAATGATTAATAGAACATCTAAAATGTATTTCCATATCATTTTAATTGGCTTAATTTGAATATATGTGGTCAAAAAAGACTGCCTTTGGCATTCGGCATTTTTTTTATATTTTTGTCCTCTATTTTCAATATTTCTTGGCATCCTTGCTAAATAAACTGACCAGTAATCATCAAACTCATGTCAAGGAAGCACCTTGACCAGTACTATTGGATGATGTGACCAGAAATTTACAATGACCTAGTTTTCATGGTTTACTGAACACAAAAACTTGCTTAGAAGATGGTTATATTCAATTTTATGACCTAGAATTACGAAACTTTGGTCAAATTAATATCTTAACTGCTATATTATGCCCCACACCCCAGCCACTAAAGGTGAGAGAATACATACTGGCTTCAGGTCACATGATATTGGAAAACGCTAGAACGTAAGATTTCAACGGACGTTTTGAGGATTTTGGCTTAAAAATTGGAATATACAGTTGACTTAATGACCGGGGGTATAAAAAGCACAATATAGAACTATCAACAGACACTTTGACCTTCAATTTTTTTTTTCTGAAACAAGTATAAAATTCCCTGACTTTTAGCATTTAGGAAAAATTCGTTCAACCGGCGGTCCAGGTCACATGACCAACGTTGCTGCAATACCCATTAATGGTATAAACTTTTAATATTTTTCTTCTCCAGAACCAATATACCTATGGCCTTGAAACTTGGTAAGTAGGATGGAGTACAAGAGTACCACCAAGACTGTTCATATGATGACCTTGGGTTTACCTTGACCTTTTTTTTGCGACATGGTCAAATATGGGAAAATGCAAGAACATATAATTTCATGGTTCTTAAGAAGAAGATGTTTAAAGGTTTTCACCATATATGGGCATTGTGGCCATGTTGTGGCCATGTCATTAAGTCAACTGTATATTCCAATTTTTAAGCCAAAATCCTCAAAATGTCCCATGAAATCTTACGTTCTAGCGTTTTCCAATATATGACCTTGCCGTAAAAAGGGTCAAGGTCAATCCAAGGTCATCATTTGAACAATCTTGGAAGAACTTGAGTACCTGATGCTACTTACCAAGTCTCATGGCCATTGGTCAACTGGTTTTTAAGAAGATTTTTAAAGGTTTTTACCATATTAGGGCATTGTGGCCATGTTGATCATGTGACCTGAAGCCAGTATGTATTCTCTCACCTTTAGTGGCAGGGGTGTGGGGCATAATATAGCAGTTAAGATATCAATTTGACCAAAGTTTCGTAATTCTAGGTCATAAAATTGAATATAACCATCTTCTAAGCAAGTTTATGTGTTCAGTCAACCATGAAAACTAGGTCATTGTAAAATTCTGGTCACATCATCCAATAGTACTGGTCAAGGTGCTTCCTTGACGTGAGTTTGATGATTACTGGTCAGTTTATTTAGCAAGGATGCCAAGAAATATTGAAAATAGAGGACAAAAATATAAAAAAAATGCTGAATGCCAAAAGAAGTCTTTTTTGACCACATATATTCAAACCAAGCCAATTAAAATGATATGGAAATACATTTTAGATGTTCTGTTAATCATTTTATCAAACACTGTCTGTCTGTTGCACTCTTCTACCAAATGAGACCATTTTTAAAAGACCAGCTAAAACCATGTTGAATTACCCCACCCATTTCTGTGGACCCATAGCTCAGTAACTAGGGCTTTCCGACCAAAGTCACATATGGTTCAATAAACTAGACACACTGGAGTATACCATCAGTCAAAAAAATAAAACTTTGGTAGGATGCAGAAAACCCACATCATTGATACCCCCCTTTAAAAGATAATAAAGTTCCACACCCACTCGATTTCCGCCTCTCCAATCTTGAAAGTGGGCTTCTCATCAAAGGTCCTCCCTCCAACTGCCAGGGCCTGAAACTTGTCAGGGTTGGCCTTCATTTGGTTGTGAGAGAACTATTCGATGAGATTCCCACTCTCCTTTTCCAAGACAGCTACCAGACTGGCGAAATCCGGGTGTGATTTTAACACATTGTTTACGGTTTGACAAATAATCACTAATGAGTTTTACTGCATCTGTAGATAAACCATATGCTATCAGCTTATCCTTTACTAAGGCTGGTGGATGGCAGTCGAATGCCTTGGACAGATCCATCAGTATGGCAGGTGAAAGGAATGAAAAACAACAACAACAAAACAAAAAAACGAGGGAAAAATGATAAAAACAGAGAACAGTACAGATTTTATTGTGTGTGATGAAATTGTTCCGTTTAAAGATTATTTTTTTTTTCGCGAAATTGAAAAGGAATATATACATGTACTAACTAACTAACGTACCGTCCCAAGCAATTCTCCTCACCTCGATATAGTCACGCACGGTACTGAAAATTCAGTTTTTGGATGTAGGGTAGTATTAAGTTTGTAAGAAATGACCGCACTAATATTTCTTTGTTTTTCCTACAATTATATCAACAGATTTCTAAGATAGTGTAGAATACTAGGATAACACAACATTTTTGACTTTAGATCCGTGCTTTAAGAAAAACGTAGAATACTGAGTAACTTTTCGCTCATTTTGTCTATTTTCTCTATATACTATTAGGAAATGATGGCCATATTAATCAGAGCAAAAATGACCCCATTAAATGTAAACTTAAAAGTTTGAAAAAATATCTATGTGCAGCTAAAAAGTGCCTTATATTGACCTAATACAACTTTTTTTTTCAAAGAAGACAAAAAAAAAAAAAAAAAAAAGAAGAGAAAAACTGTCAATGTCCTATATAATTTAATGCTATTTCAAGCTCACGCGATATCGTCGTTTACATGTAGATTATACGGGGCTGAGGAAAAAGGTTGCCCATATGGTGGTCCTGAAGTTAGAAACTAACACAGTCCGGCTGGCCCATCAAACATTCATTGGTGTGACGAATTACTCGGCTTGAAACAATTTAAGTGCTTGTTTTCTTTCCTGTGTTCAGTATCTTTGTTAATAATCATTAATTTCAACCTGGTGGTCAGTGACCAGTTTCTAAATTTAAACTTCAGCGTCAGGGGCCATGCACGTCAGGAGGTATACAGCTTTGCATTAGAAATACCATATTTAGTCCAAATGCTAGCTCTCGTCTTTAAAGGATTTGAGCCGCGACACAACAAAACCAACAAAGTAGTTGTGCGCCCAGCGCATACTCAGATCAGCCTGGGCATCAGCCCCGTCTGATCAGAGTCTTCGCTGTCCGCCTGGAGGTAGCTTAGACCCTTAGCTATCCTTTAAGTGCTATGCGAAGAGTCAGCTCAGACTGGGCGGATGCACAGGCTGATCTGAGTCTGCGCTGGGCGCACAACCACTTTGTTGGTTTTCTCGTGTCGCGGCTCATTTCACTTTCAAGACGAGAGCTAGCAGCTGGACTAAACTGTTCTTATTCTTTGAAATAGAAAATGGCTTAGCACCACTCTTTCTCACAGACCTTATATCCCCTCGTGTGGGAGATACTTCTGTGTACAGTCTTCGCAACTCTGAAAACTACGCACCTCAGTGTACAGGCATACACACGCACACGTGCTGATTCATTTCTTCATTCAACAGTCCAGGCTTGGAACAATCTCCCAGCCTCAATCAAATCAGCTAATACCTTGACTGCTTTCAAACAACAGTTGACACATGCAACTCCAACTATACCTAAGTACGTTATAGTGGCGTAAGGCTTGATCAGATCCTTCATACGCGTCTTAAAACCGACAGAGTGCAGCTCACTAAACCAGCATCTATTCAAACATAATCTCGTATTTAGTTCCAATTGTGTATGTGGTGAAGTTGAGAGTAATGAAAATTTTCTTTTAACATGCCCCAGGTATAACCTAATATGTGAAGACTTGCTCAATACTATTCGTAATCAAACTTCTCTAACTGTTAATGTATCAACAGATATCTTACTGTTTGGAAACCGAGAACTTTCGGTTCAAATCAACACCAGAATCTTCAAGGCCGTACAAGAATATATAAAGAAATCTAAACGATTTGCACCATAACTTTCGATTACCGGAATTAGGTAATTTATGTGTCCAAAATCGATATTTCAACATATATTTGTCATGGATCTGCTTTCCCTTTCGTGTCATCACTTTTGCATCCCCCTTTTTCTTTATATTCACCTTACTTATTGCTGTGATTTCTAACAACAGTCAGTTCTCTATATCTCGAAGTCGAGGGTCATCTCAAACTACTGATATCTCGGGGTTAGTTTTCCGGGAACAGAAAAATTACTCTGAGCTGCCATTGGTTGGTGATGGCAGGAGTTGGAGTGTAACGATAAACCGATTTGGGCAGGTTTTTGACGTGTCAGTGTTTGAGATAACGAGAGCCAATTTATTGTTTCTTTCTCTTTTCTTTCTGTTTGTACAAATGAATTTCTACTTCATAAACTTATAGTGCTAGGCCCGAAATCTGTAGCTACGCTAGATAACACTTTCGCTCTCCCTAAAGAGTAGAGTTTGACAACCATGTGGATGTTATAGCCTGTACCCCTCTGGACATAATAAAGCCCGGAGACATTCTGAGAAATCCCTCTGGGGCGCTAGAGGGGTGAATTTGTAAAAATGACAAAAAATGACTATTTTCTCTGATTTTTTTAAATTTCGAAAAAAATCCGGTTGTCTTAATTTTGTATCAAATTACACCCATATATATGTTGCCACAAATGTGTTCTAATAAATAAGACCTTCCAAGGTGATGTAAATGTCACCAAAGGGGCCCCACGAAGGGATAATTACCAGTAGTATAATTTTCGTAATTTTGACCCCACCCTTGAAAAATGTTATGTTCTGAATCACTTCTAAAAGATTTTGATTTTGTTTAAGTATGGAGGTTTTGCATATAGCCTGTGACAGTTTTCAAGTGCATAGCATTTTTGTTCGAGATAACGGGCGTGCCACAGTAAAATGAGATATATGAATGCAAAATTCTCTTAATCCCAACTATTTAAATTTAAACTACAACTGTCTTTCATTGGTTTAAACATATTTTATTTCAAAAAATCAAACATTCATGGCAGTAACAATATTGTTATATATATAAACATAATAGGATTAGAACGGAAGCAATTGCTTATTTAGTTCCTCTCCTATGCTTATTTAGTTCCTCTCCTAACTGTCTTTCATTGACATGGAATAAGGCATTTTGGTTGGAATTTTGTTGATGAACACTGAAATGTTTTAAATAAATATATAAACGTCCGATTTGATGCAAATTTGCTACACATGTCAGTCATAAATATTAATTTCATATAAACCCTGAAGAAAAAGGCTACCTTTCATTAAGCCGCAACCCTGTTTAATCTGTATCAAAATAATGTAGTAAATAGACATTTTATAAAGTTCCCTTACAAAGTGGAAGCTTTTTAAAGGAGAATATATACATATTTATATGTGCTACTGATTTATATATGTTACATATTTATGCACGTTTTATATGGACATATTTATATGTAAAATACAATTTATACAAAATGTACAATATGATTCGATTATACTGTATAAAGATAAAATTTCATTTCAAAAACTTGTGGAACCAGGGCTTTTTCGAACTTACAAGTGTATAAGTGCATAGTATAACCTAATCGTCATTGTACCATGTTGTCCAAAACTAACGGTTGCATGTGGGCAGATGGATCTCATCAGCCTGGGAGGGTAATAGGAACTACATGTAGAAGGGTAGGTGCAATCGTTAGCCTTGGTTGGCAGTCCACCTAAGAATTCATTGCTAGGTCTGTGGACAAAACGTGCTAAAGAACACCTGTGAAAGTTAAAGACTTCCTAGAAGAAGTCAACGGCCAGTATAGAGCACCAACATGAGCTCAACAGTCGTATGTTAGCTGCAAGACCCGAGCGAGCCTTGCTCAGCTGGGTACAACATCTAGATTTCAGAGATCACTGTTGATTAGGATAGGCCTAATCACCTTGGCCCTTTCCGTATGTTGTATTATATTTAGTGGCTTGCTTGGAGAAACCAAGAAGCCACTTCCACCTCCATAGGTCTCCCAAGCCTAGGGGTCAATTTGGGTTGGTGTAGACTCAACATCAAAGAGTGAACGTCTTCCTAGAAGAGGTCAACTCCCGGGGTGGAATAATACTTTTAGCCAACCGACACATGCTCATGACCAAGGCGAGCCATATAATTTTCTTGGAATTCGGTTGTGGTCAACATAATCAGTCTGAAGAAGTATGGTCTCCATCAGGTTGACTTTTGCCCAAGTAACATTTTCACCAGTAACTGACAACTGCCCTTCTTGAATCAGCAGAAGGGGGAAATGAAAGTAAGTGGCCGGATATGGTATCAAACCCGGGACCTCTGGCTTAAAAGTCAGACGCGCTACCGACTACGATACGCGGCCCCCCCCCCCCCCCAATGATACTTAAATACCGGGTCTGTCAAAATCTGGGCCCCACAAACCATCCACAAGGTGGACATGGCACAGCCGAGACAGGAAGCATTCAGACCAGATTAACTACATCTTGGTGAGGAAGCGGTTCCAACGAGGAGGACAAGGAGCTTTTTCAGCACAGACGTATGAAGTGTACATTACCTGTTGATGATTACCTCTCAAGTTCGTCTGAAGGAGACCAGAAAGACAACCCAGCCAAGACTGAGGTTTCACCGTGAGAAAGTCAAAAACCCAGATGTGGACATGCACGTTCCAAGTAACAATAGGCGGGAAATTTGCACCATTCATCAGTCTGAGGAATGATGACAGACATAGATAGCATGATAACAAACTACAATACAACATTGACTGACACAGCCAGTGAGATACTTAGGAAGGAACGTCAGAGGACAACGCCCTGGGTCACCAGAGACGTTCTTGATCTCTCTGTGATGAAGGAGAGATTCGAAGAAGAGCCGGCATGAAACAGAACGAGTGAAAGAATACAGGACAGCCGACAAGAGTGTTCAAAAGATCCTGAAGAATGCAAAGGAGGACAGTTCGAGGAGATTGAAACTTGCCTGAACAAAAATATCAGCGTAACAGATGGTGAAGGATCTAACTTCAGGGAAACAGGGTAGATCAACAAATATCCAGGACTCGCCTGGAACATGTCTGAAAGAGCACCAAATTCTCAGCAGATGGACAGAATATTGCTCAGAGCTATACAACCATGTGTCATGGTGACAATACAGTTCTGGACTGCACTTGGCACTCAGAAAAAATCTACAACCGATCCTTCGCGAGGCAGCTTAGATTGTAGTAGCTGCACTGAAAAAGGAAAAGTCTGCCGGGGTTGATTATATTTCAGTATAACTTGTTCAAGCAGGCAGGAAGACCATGAAAGGTCTATAAAAATTCTGAAGAACAGAAGAATGGCCGACCCCAATGACTCCGTCGCTGGTAACTATGCTCCCTCAAGAGGGCCAACTCTGTCAGAACTACAGAACCATCATCCTCAAAATAAAGTCATGCTGAAAGTCATCTTTAACAGGCTCAAATCCCAAGTTGAAGAGATTATTGCTGAACAAAAGGCTGGCTTCAGTGTCGGAAGAAGCACAACAGAAGAGATAGGCCTATCTCCTGTAGAAATTACTCAGGTGAGCAGATGGTCATTTTTGAGTCTCCTGGGCGTTTCTCGAAATGTCTCCGGGCGAAAATCTATGGTAAAATAAATGTATATTTTAATGCACAGGGTTGTCAAACTCTACTATTAAAGGAGAGCGAACTTCTTTTTTTTCTCTTGGGCTCCTGGACTATTAGTGATTTTTCTTCTCTTTCTTCTTTTTATTCCTTTTTCATTATTTGAAGTATGTTGTATACTTAATCTTTATGTTTTGCTATATAAATCAGTAGCATAATATACCATTCACCACCCCATCCATTCCAGTCTTGGCAGATCCACCTTTGTGAGTATGAGGGGCTGCTGGCATTTGTAATTTTGTGGTTGGTGATGGGGGTTTGTTTGCACTCGAATGTGCGGGGTGTTCACTTTGCTTATTATTTTTTCAGGAGATGATTGATACATGTATAAGCTCTTTGCTTGTTTTCAAATCCCGCCATTGCAATTGTGTTAAATGCTTTTCTAACATGTTACCTATTGTTTAAACCAAGAATCGAAATGCAGCAATGCACCCTTTACGGAAAAATTCGAGCCCGAGTGGCAAAATGACCGTCAATGGTTTAAGAAATGGTTGAAGGTTTTGTCAATTTTCCTGAAGAAGCACGAAAACAAATTTTCTTCATGAAATTGGTAAGTACTGCTACTGCTGCGACAGCAGCAGCAGCAGCAGCAAGAACAACAAGTACTAGCAATAATAACACTTACCGTAGTTTATAATCAGTTATTGATCGATTAAGTCGGGTAAATAGGCCTATTTTATAGATATCATAGATATCATCAAAGGGATAGTCATTGTGTTTTAACAGGAGTCTTGTCTACTTCGTTACGCCAGTATTTGGACATAAATATCCGAGCAAACAGTTTAGCGACAGCTTGATCAGGATCTGCACTGTTTTCTATTCGGCGGTATTAACAAACACGTCGTCGCGACTATTTAAGCCAGCGTTTTCCTTTGAATGCCTAGCGTCCCATGAAACGGACATTTACAATGCTGACGGCAGAGAGGCATAAAATTTACATCATTGTCTTTAATCATACACAAAAAAAATAAACTGAGCCGCGATAAGACAAAACCAAGAAAGTGGTTGTGCGCCCAGCGCAGACTCAGATCAGCCTGGGCATCCGCCCTGTTTGATCAGAGTCTTCGCTGTCCGCATGGAGCTAGTTCAGACCCTTGGCTACCTTTGTTCAAAGCGCAAAGCGAAGACTCCGATCAGACTGGGCGGATGCTCAGGCTGATCTGAGTCTGTGCTAGGCGCACAACCTCTTTGTTGCTTTTCTCGTGTCACGGCTCATATATTGAGACATAGAATTGGCATAAATGTAGGGGGAACCTTTTTATAAAAAAATACAAGTCGTTCAATAAAATAAAGTTTTCCTTTTCTGGCTCCCCGTCGAGCGATGAAATATAAAAATGCGGGACAATGAATGGGGTCACACGCTTGTACATTGTATTTTACAATTTTATTTAAGCTTATGAAATCGAATGTAGGTCATGATAGTTGCCCGCTAAAATGACCCAAATCTTTTTTCAAATCTTTTTATGTAAAAGTCTTATTTGTTTAAATGTTGAAACTATTTTGAGGTGCTCGCGGCGGTACCTCACGATAAAATATTTCATGCTGATAGAGCAATATGACCTTTTTCCAATATAGTTAGGCCTATCCCATTTATTTAGTGTGAAAAGGGCAGTATCTTAATTGATGGTGATTTTTATCTTAGCTCCTTATGTGTAAGTGTCCGTCTGTTTGTAGGCGTTCTTGTCAGTTATCTCAGATATATATATATTATTTGGGAAGGGGAAGATAAAACAGAAACGAAAAGTATACAGCATGTATACAATAACCTGGATGTTACTGGTGGTCGCTGGTTTTTGTCATACCACACCGGTGTCAGGTAATCTTATTTTCGTATCGTGCAGATTTTGACAAAAAAAAAAAAAAAAAAAAAAAATGAAAACTGTCATGCAAACAATATTTCTTGAGGAGGAAAAAACTTACCCCAGCAGCCTGTCTATGACCGATTTTTTGGTTCAGAATCTTCCCAAGACGTTGAATCAACGATGATTCAAAGTTGATTCAACGTTGTATACCTGCTGGGTTGTTCAGGTTACATGTATTTCTCTATTACTTACACACCTTTTAGTCGTACTAGAGGCATGCATCCATAATGCGCGTTCTGTTGTCTTCTGACAACTCTTCTAAAAGTTAAAAGTTCTCACCGGTATATTTCAGTCGATCTTGAAATGATTCCAGTCGCACAATTTACTGTCTCTGAGAATAGTCCTACCCGAGCAATTCCACAGCTTTTTAGATGGTCGTATCTGAGCAACTCTTTTTGAAATATTGCCAAACGAGCTTAACCGACCGATTGTTGCTTACATGTCATTAAGAGGAGAAGAGATACACCTTTTCAACTAGGAAAACTATCTGCTAAAACTGTCCCCTTTGAGAAATAGTGGGGTGTATCCATTCGTTAGTGACACCAGATTATGTTACTTTGATTTCGTAGATAACGAAAATTCTGTTCCAAGTCTTACCAAATCTTTCAAAAAGAGATCCACTATTGAAGGAGACAATTTTATTCCTGATGAGCATTTTTTCCTTTAGGGGTTGACCCCTATTGAGGAGGGAGAAAAAAACCGAACAAAACAAAACAAGACAAAAAAAACTGAAAATGTATCTATTTACCTTAATTAAAAATCTTTAACTTTTATATAACAGGACAAGAGAACGGCGCAGGCATTATCCGTTTACGTGACGGCACACGGGACTCTGAAGGTCGCTTGGAGGTTTTTCGTAATGGTACGTGGGGAACTGTTTGTGACGATGGTTTTGATACTCATGCGGCCTCGGTTGCATGTCGTATGCTGGGATATACAGGGTAGGTGTAGTTGTTCTAATTCAGCAAGCAATATATTGAGGTCTAATGTGTATGTCTACAGATCTAAAACAATTGAGCCATTATTGAATAATTTCCCGTGAATAATCAACATGCTCAAGTGAAGTAACAATTTTGAGGGGAAACCAGTCAAACCTGTCTTAAGGGGTCACCCAAGGGAAGTCCCAAAAATGGCTGCTTAAGACAGGTTGCCCTTAATACAGGTTCATTTGCACTGTATTTTGGTTCAAGGGACCCAGAAAAAGTGGCTGCTAAAGGCAGGTGACCCCTTAATAGAGGTGACCACATATGCAGGTTAGACTGTATTGAGTTTTTTTCCAAGCGAGGCAATTTAAAATTGTCTTCAATTCAACAAATAAATTTCCATGAGTCAGTGACAAAATCCAGAGCCTTCTCCAACACGACTTCAATCAAGAGCTGACATGTGCTGTTCTCTACTTGTTTTTGTCCGAAATTTCCTTTTTTCTTTTGAAATTATGACGCATTTTGTCTACAAATTTTCGGTCAAAGTGCATCGTCATTTCCGTGCAAAGACTAAACAAAAACAACGACGACAACAAAAACACAAGAAAACAAACAATATCAACAAAAAGAAACTAAACAGCAACAACAACAAAAAGGCAATAAAATGGAAAACTTGGCGAGAGCCTTACGATAAAAGCTAGATTTCATGTGTACACTGATAGAGCATGATATATTTTTTTCAGAGAAGTGCATGGACGCCTTTTACGACCTCACGATAATAAATTACATGAATTCGGAGCAATAGGGCCTTGAAAGGAAAGAATAATTCCTTTTCTTTAACAGTAGACCCCTCGCTGGAAGGGCTTCATCATCCACAGTAGCAAACTGAATTGATAAAAGTTGACTACCTTGAAAAATGGCAAAAAACAACTACAAAAACATGGCAGTGTACCAATAGACATTAATAAGTGATTACACGGAATTAAATGATTTGAAAATAATTATTTGTTGGGAAAATCTAGAGTTTCAGTTGAAAGAATTTCAGTGTGTAATGTCATTAAAATTGGCGGAGCATAGCAAACAGTTTGCCATGGCCTGATACCAATGGCGTCATAAATATGTTACCATATCAACTAACAGTTCATATTGATGTCAACGTGACGTCATCGAAACGTCATTCTGCCAAGGTACTAAGCCCAATAGGTAGTAATTCCATAGTTGCTATGGTAACAGACCTATGGCATTGTCTCACTCATAATTCAAGAGGGGCATGGCATACAGTGTCGAATTATAAGTAAGATACTACCTGAAGTTCTTGCAATGGATAAGTGTTTTATTTCTAATTCTCTGTTTGATTTCGTTGTAATCTTGCCTTTTTTCTACCGAATTATGATATTTCTCTCATCAATGGAGGCGACAATTAATGAGAGAAATATCATAATTCGGTAGAAAAACAGAAGTTGCCTTTTTTCTATTGCTTTATTACAGAAATGCGCTTTTTCGACCAGATGCTTTCTTTGGCGCTGGAAATGGTACCATTTGGTTAGATGACGTCAGGTGTACTGGAAATGAACCAAGTCTTTATGATTGTCACCATACACCGTGGAATCATAGCGACTGTGAACACAATGAAGATGTTGGCGTAATGTGCGGACCACGTGAGTAGTATGATCATTGTCTTTGCCTTAACAAGCGCGGTGGCTCAGTGGTTAGTGGTTAGTAGGTCGTGGGTTCGATCCTCACCCAGGGCGAAGTCTTCCTGTGTCCGATCGCGTTTTTCTAGCATCATTTGCAGTGACAATGCTAACAAGTGTGCCGTCCTTCGGATCGGGACGTTAACTGGAGGCCCCCTGTGCAGGGAGAGTCATCTCCTGTGCAGGTTAAAGATCCCTACTATAGCTATATGGTTAAATGTAGGCTTTCATCCTGCAACACTGGAGTGTACAAAAGTACACCTGCTCATAATACTCTGAAAAGAGGGTATAGCAGTATATACAGAAAGAAAGAAAGAAAAAAAGAAAGCCTTCACACGCAGCATGGTATCAGTAGAGTCAACTGTATTTGGTAGAATCCACACACAGAACAGTAATAATGGCGCGCAATAATACTATAATTTTCTTATAGACTAACAATTGCCAAAATGCTGTCCCGGGCATAACAACTATATTTTTTGATAGAAGTTGATAAAACTTAATGATAACCAGGACAGGCATAACTTCTCGGAACAACTGTATTTTTGATAGAAGTTGATAAAACTTGCTGATAACCAGGGCAGGCATAATTTCTCGGACGAGTTCAAAATTTTGCTATATTATACAATAAAGTCACCTGCCCTTGAGTGCATAAATAGCCCATAGCTGGCATTGTCCCGGGCATAAAATCCATAATCTCGGACTAATTTGAAATTCGGCCATATTGGACAATTCGCGTTACAGTTACTTACTATTGAGTGCTGAGGATGAATGGACCTAAGTGAGCTTCAGGACCAATGGTCCTATTATTTGTTTATTTATTTACTTATTTATCGTTCTGAAGCCTGTCTCTTTTAATTGTCTTAATTGTAGTTTCGTGTTTGACAATAACGTCTGCCCGTATCTCCGTCACTTTTACAAAAAGTTGGTAAAATCAACTCCTTTTTACAGTTTTAAGCAATCAATCTAAAACTTTTGTGGCAGGCATATTGAAGATGTGCCTTTTTCTGAAAAGGAATAAAAATAATTTTTGACAAAATTAGGGTTTTTTCAAAATTATAAAAGATCTCGGGTTATGGCTAATATCTGATTGCAAATTTATATCTACAATTCCTTTCACAGTTTATGGGCAATTATCTGAGACTTTGCACAACTGTTGCAGATATATTGAAAATGTGCATGTGCCTTTTTTTAAAAAAGGAAATTATTATTTTTGACAAACATATCATCTTTTCAAACTAAGACATTTTTGGGTTATGACAGATATAGGATGGCAAATTTGTATAATCAGCTTCTTTCACAGATTATAAGCAATCAATTTGACCCTTTGTGCAGCCCTACTGAAGCTGTGTATATGCCTTTAAAAAGAAAATAATTGTTTTTGACAAAATTATGGCCAAGTTTAGAAAATTTTCAGGTTATGGGTCATAAAAGATGACGAGGTTGTATAAACAACTCTTTTTCACATTTTTAAGCAACTGATTTGAAACTTTTATTTGTACAGATGTTACAGACATACTGAAGATTTGCAAATGCCTATTTAAAAAGAAAATGTTATTTTTTTTTTGGATAAAATTACACGTTTCAAACTTCGAAATTTTACAGTTTATGGCTAGTTCAGTATGGCAAGTTAGCATAATCAGCTTTATCCACCAGGTTTCAAGCTATCAACTATGTACAGATGTTACATACTTTACATGCTTTTATGAACAGGAAAACTATTTTTGAAAAAATACGGTCCTCTTCAATTTTAGAAATTTTACAAGGTATGATTAAAATAAAATGGCATGTTTGTACAATCAGCTCTCCCTGACTTTTAAAGCGATCAATGTGAAGCAGTTTACAGATTTTGCAGACATACTGCAGACATGCATTTGCTTTTTTTTTTTCTTTTTGAAGAGAGGAAGGTGGCCGGGTGTTAAGAGGAGCTTGATGGGGATGAGTAATTATTGTAGGCGCTAATGCTAACACAAAGAATTTTATTACTGAGGAGCAAATTCTTTTCTTTAAGAGTTGACACCTATTAAGGAGGGGGGCAATATCCAAATGAAACTGTTGCATCTCTTGTAAGTATACATGAGCCGCGACACCACAAAACCAAAGAAATTGCATGTGCGCCCAGTGAAGACTCAGGTCAGCCTGGGCATTTGCCCAGTCTGATCAGAGTCTTCGCTGTGCGCTTAAAGGGTAGCTAAGCGTCGAAGCTACTGCCATGCTGACAGCGGAAGTACTGATCAGACTGGGCTGATCTGAGTCTTCGCTGGGCGCACGTGCCACTGTATTTGTTTTGTCGTGTTGCGGCTCACATATTTACCTAATTCTGAAACTTTGACTTTCATATTACAGGGCAAGCAAGCGGCACAAACATAATCCGTTTACGTAACGGCATACGGGCCTCTGAAGGTCGCTTGGAGGTTTTCCATAATGGTACATGGGGAACTGTTTGTGACGATGGTTTTGATCCTCACGCAGCCTCGGTTGCATGTCGTATGCTGGGATATACAGGGTAGGTATAGCAGAATTCTGCCAGCAATAGATTAATTAATTAGGGTATGATTGCCCAACAAAGGCTTGAAGTGTCCTTAGTACTCCCAGAAAAGCGGCTTACACAAATCCTAATGAAAAAGGGCTGAACCTTCACGTTTAAACATGAGGGTTGATGAGCATATATTTGGTTATATGTCTGGCAAAAAAGTAAGAACATATTTTTGACAAAAAATGACAAATCCCTCTACAAAAGACTTTTTCTTCTGGTTTCCGGTCGAGAAATGAAATATGAACAGAGACAAGACGATGATAAAAGGGAGCCTGCGCCTATACAGTGTATTTTTACCACTCATTCACGTTTATGAAATCGAAAGTATGTCATTTTGGTTGCCATCTAAAATGGCCCAAATAATTTTACAACACTTTTTATGAGAAACTTACAAAGGTGTCTTATTTTTAGGCCAATGATGGTCATTTATGTACAGTGACAAAACTGTAGTGAAAACCTTGCTGCGATAACTCAAGATAAATTATCACAGGAATTCTTACCTCCCAGAGAGCAATGTGGCCTTCAACGATGCAATTTCTTTGTCACAGTTTTCAGGTTTTGTAGAGCGAAGAAGAACCTAACCAGACACATTGCCAGCCTAAGACACAAGTGGAGCTGATCTGGCAATTTTACATGTTTGATAGCGAGGGTTTCATTTACAATAACATGATGCGCAATAGAATTTTTGATTAAGCCAATATTAATAAACAAAGTGATGCAAAAAGTAATGTCAAAATCCCTGATATTTTCCGACAGATTATTGAAATGTCTATTGTGTCATATAATGGCGTCATTAGTGACGTTGGCGCAAAACTGACATATAGCAGGACCAACCTCTTTTAAAATTCCGCAGTTCAGCTATCAGGGTGGCTTTTGTTTTGATACGCTTCACTGAAATATGGCGATGTTGTGAGTAAATCTTAGTTTATGTCAGCTGCACCGCTTTCCAGTCCATCTTTTGGACACGAGTGACGACACTCAGGCCCAGAGGTTATAAAACTTGAGTACATTCTCAACCTCAAAATAAAACACACTGACTGGCTGCTTCCGAGCACATGCTCGGAAGCAGCCAATCAGTGTGCTTTATTTTGAGTTTGAGATTATTCTCAAGATTTATAACCTCGAACCCTGATTAACTCCGTAGGTTCGTAGTTTGGCCAAGAACTCTATCACAAAGTGTCAACTAACGACCGAACAGATTATGCTGTCATATTAGTTTCGATAATTCATGACTGAATTTTTGTGACAGAGCTATTGGCCAAAATGTATGTCTTTGCGGTGCCATAAGTGTCATTAGAATTGAGAAGATGTCGACTGGAAAGTGACTCAATAAGTGTAACATATTGAAAGAGAAATAATACGCTACGTATGAAAGAAAATAAAGATTTACTCATATTTTCCGTTCAGCTTATCAAAACGAAGACTGCATGATCCCCACCCTGAATGTAGTATAGTATAATATAGGTTAACTGACCGTCCCGACATGACCTTAGCTGTTTACCATGGACGTTAAACAATAACACAACAGCAGCAATAACTGAATATAGTGAATAAGTGTCAGAAAAAGGTTGACCCACGTTTGACACGGTACTGTAAATACCTGTTTCAATGTTCTTTCTTTTATATTCTTTTCTTGAAGAAATGCGGTTGTTCGAGCAGATGCTATCTTTGGCGTCGGAAGTGGTACAATTTGGTTAGATGACGTCAGGTGTTCTGGAAACGAAACAAGCCTTGATGACTGCAATCATAAACCATGGAATCATAGCAACTGTAAACACAATGAGGATGTTGGTGTAGACTGCGAACCACGTGAGTAGTTTGATCAGTGTCTTCCAAGCAGACAAATGACGTCGCAATTGAATACGTTTTTGTAGTATTTTATATGTAATTTGGCTAGCGAGTATAAAAATGATAGATAATGTATGAAATTATAAACACATTTAAATAAAATAGAGTTTAATGAGATTTTCCTGGAACTTACAAAAAACTATGAAGGTATATACGCTTCCTGCCTTGATCAAACTTTAGTCCCAAGTTGTTTTATGCCCCTGACACAGGGCTATATACAAGTATAAAATCATGAAAAAATACTTGTAAAATCATAATTGAAGGTGATTTTTATGGAATACACAGCAAACGGTCAAAGCATTAGCAGCTCCCTGTCATGGTCAAATTTTATCCCTAAGAGGTATTTCACAGTTATTTGCGATGCCTTTACTCCGTTTGAAATAAACTCTAATATACAGTTATTGACTTTTGTTGAGGTGGATATGAAGCGGAGGTCAATATGAATTTACTGTTCAATAACACTTCATGTTCACCGAACAAAAGTATTGTTTTATTATATAATGAGTATAAGTTCAGTTGAATGGGCTGCCATTGGAGTTAACTTGACGTCAAATTTCAGTTGACGTTACTTTACAAACAGTTCGCAATTACGACGTTACGTTATCAACCATGCCACATGAAGACGTTACGTCACAAACTATGCGACATGAAGTAATGCCTGCCGCACGTGATCAGCCTCTGAACCAATGAAATGGGTTTTATTTATAGATTATTTAATAATATCAAATATCGCATGTTGCAGACCTTTCTCCGGTAGTTCCAGTCCGTGTTGTTGATGGTAACTCTTACACTGAGGGTCGGGTTGAAGTTTATTACAATGGGTCCTGGGGAACAGTGTGTGACGATGGCTGGGACGATAAGGCTGCACAAGTGGTCTGCAATCAGCTCAACTTTACAAAGTAAGGCTTGTACCATCAGAGGTCCAGATAATGGTGGGTTTGGAGACTATGGATAATTTTGAGACAATTTCTGCTTGTATTTTGTAAAAAATGTTGTGCCCCTCTTTAGAGCCGGCTTAAAATATATTTTGACCCTCACTAGGATGGTCGCTTTGTCACCGTATGTCTTGATTGAAGCGTTAGAAAGCCGGATTATCACAGAATTATACTAAACTTCCCACTTTATCTGGACCGCTGTGAAAAACCAGGGGCGTAACTAGGGCTGATTAGATGTTACGCACAATTATGTTTTATATACCTAATAATAAGAATTTAGCCGCAAAATATTTTATGTAGTTGCGACAGTTTGCGGTTATTATGGACATCTTGTCCAATTTACAAAATTTCAACATCATGAAATATGCAGGTGCGTAATGCAATTTTGTCAGTTTGACAAAATTTTATTACGCACCTGCGTATTTGCGTATAGGCAGTTATCCCTTGCAAACGGAGAGTGAGGGTTGGATGAAACTGCTTTTAACTGCTGAAGTAGTTAGCCAGGACAGGTCATCGTTCAAGCTTACAGTTTTTGTCTGAAAGTCCCAAAACGAGAGGGTGTTTTGAATATTGATATCCGACGTCGGAGACGCCGACCATATAAGCTGAGATGTTTGTACTTCAAAACTGTTCACGGATGCATTTTAGTAACCAGAGACAACTACGTATCAGTGACACAAACCCAGGCAAAGAAACCAAGTGTTTCTGAATGTTTGCACTGTTTTAATAGGATGCGACTTTTTTATGTCAGGCCCCTTCCACATTTTATTCCGTATTTCGAACTCAGCTGCAGCTCTTGTATTTTTGAACCATATGGTAAATAAAATATTTATTTTTACTAAACATAACGGTGCAATCTGAATCAACAAGATATTAATTTTAGGCGGAACATGATAATATTTATTAAATTGAGGGAACAAGATATTACAATGAGAAACACAAGATATCGTACTGAGGAAACAAGAAATTGTATTGATGCAACAAGAAATGACAATGAGGGACCAAGATATAATATTTGAGAACGGAACATGATATTCTATTGTAGGAACAAGATATCATATGGAGGGTACAGGATATTGAGAAACTAGATGTTGTATTTGGCAAACAGAACACAATATTCTATTGAGAGAACAAGATATTATATTAATTTGATGGAACAAGATGTTATATTTTGGGATGGAACACGGTGTCCTATTGAGGGAACAATATATTCCATTAAGGGACAATATATTATATTGAGGGAACAAGAAAATAGCATGATGTTCTTCAAGATTGTCCTTAAGGTAAAATGACTTTGTACTTTCTTGTTCAGGTAGATCTAATTTCATATGTTCTTATTTAATTTCAGTACACGTGGTATCCCAGTCAGCGATGCTCAGTTTGGTTATCGCACCAATGGTTTTATCTGGCTTGATAATGTAAGGTGCACCGGTAAAGAGACTGACATTGGCCAGTGTAGCCACTTGGCATGGAATCACAACAATTGTTACCATAGGGAGGATGCTGGAGTTATGTGTATTACAAACAACAGTTAGTAGAAAGTCTCAGTCATAACAGCATTTTCTTTTTCCTACTTAGGAGCCCCTGTAGCTCAGTGGGTTATGCGCTGGCCTACTGTATAGCGGTTCCGGACTCGAGCCCCGCTGGAAGTGGGAATCTTTCCAACCGTAAACGGGGGTTAATTGCACACAGCTTTTTATTATCGCTCTCCCATCGTCCTGATATTACTGAAATACTGTTATAAAGGACGTAAAATTGCAATCCATCCATCCATCCATTCATTTCCTTGCTACTTCCTCTTTTTATACCCCGCCACACGTTAGTGGCGGGGTATTATGTTTTCCCGCTGGCTGTCCGTGTGTCCGTCCGTCCGTCATACGTACGTCTGTCCGTCCGGTCGTCCGTCCGTGAGCACTTCGTTTCCGTTCGATAATTTTAGTATTTATTAACGGATTTTATTCATACATGGCATGTGCATTGGTCTTGGGAAGATCTCGGTTGGGATTGTTAATGGGCAAATTTCGATGTCTTCTTATGGAGTTATTGCCCTTTTCATGGTCTTAAAAACAGTTTTTGGTCTGTAGTTCTTTTACACTTTGAAATATCTTGATGAAATTTCACAGAAATGATCGAAGTAACATAAGCTTTCAGTATTAAGCAGAATTTTGTCCACCTGGATTATCTGCCCCTGCCCTAGGGCTATATACATGTATGAAATAATGAAAAAAATGTATTAAATAGAGTCGAAAGGGATTTTTCTGAAACTTGTAACAAATTATCATATTGATATAAGCTTTATGTCTTGATCAAAATTTTGTCCCCCAGTGGTTATCTGCCCCTGACACATGCTGTATACATGTATGAAATCATGAAAAAATCAATATAAAATCAGATTATCGGTATATCTTGATGAAATTTCATAGAAATGATTAAAATAATATAAGCTTTCTGTTACAAGTAGTATTAAGTCCCCATAGGTTACCTGCCCCTGCCCAAGAGCTATATACATGTATAAAATTATGAAAAAATTCTGTATAAAATCAAAGATTAACAGGATTTTCCTGAAACTTGCAACACATTATCTAGGTAATATGAGGTTCATGTCATGATAAAAAAAAAATGTATAAAAGATAGAAGATGGGGTATTGGTTTGCAGTGGCGGGGTATTACGCAGTCGTTTACGATGCTTTTATTTTCTCTGAGGTAAAAGTGTACGGATCTGTTTGCTCATTATTTATATCTCTCTGAAATGTACTAAAACGAATAAAAGATACCATTATTTTGTATACATGTATATCATATTGTAGAATATCTAAAACTCTCAATCAAATACAAATGTTGATATACCTATAAGTACTGTCCGTATATGACTTTGCCAACATGTTTCTCGTTTTGAAGCCTGTACCACTGTGTGCTACCGGACAAAATTTCCATCGGAAGCGGCTGTCACTGCAGGTCGATAATCGGTTGGCTGAATAAAATGAAACATTGTTTTCAACCGCTAGATAAAGCTTATTAATTAGGGTCTTCGAGCAACTGGAAATATTTACATTATCAGTGTAGAGCTCTCTGTTAACCCCATTAAGTGATGCAGGCGTCAATGTTGTTTAAAAGTCAATAATTACATTGTATCACGCGCTTCAGAGTGACAGCTCATCTCACTAACTAGCACGTGAAATCTACAACATTCCATGTACTTGAATGGCTAGTAAACATTGAGTGACAGCTCGCTACGCCTACTTACACGCGAAATCTACAGAAGGAGGTGGAATTTACTGGTAGGCAGTGACAATGCGGCTGTTCCAAACTATTGCTAAATTCGGCCGGTAATGTTTTTTAAACAATCTTTATATATGTATTTCTTAATTTGGTTTATCTTTTTATTGATCAAAAGCATCGTTTAATAATATAAATATAAGGAATGAATGTTATTTTTTAAACGTTTACTGAAGTATAAACTACATCGGGTCACGAGCAAAGTTTACATAAACCCCTTCGGGGTTCACTTACTTTGCTCGTGACCCGATGTAGTTTATACTTCAGTAAACGTTAAAAAAATAACATTCATTCCTTAAGAATAACAGTTCTGTACCATTTCTTCCTAAACCTGCTCTGTAATACTTTGAATGGGCAATTTCTGAGAAAATTGATAAAAAGTCGCTGCTGAATCATTGATTTGCTTCCCTCGCGGCTACTCGATTTGACAAATTTTGATTTTTGTGGCCCAAAAGGCGAAATGTCTTTTGGGTCACAGTAATCAATTTTTTGTCAGAAATGTTTTTATTTCATGCACAAACTCAAAGCGATCATTCTTGACGAAGTGTTTATACTTTTCTTATTAAGTACAGAGTACATTGAAAATATAATTGCCTTTTCGTTTTGCCACTATCGCTCGGGTGACTGTCTGACCACTTGCAAAAATAGGTTTTAGCTAACTGATTATCGACGTACATAGACAGCAGCTTCCGATGGAAATCCTGTCCGGTAGCACACAGTGGGTACTACACAGCCAAGTATAACCCAGTCACACACAAAAAAAATCTTAAAAAATGGGACACAAAAAATAATTAATTAACTAATTAATTAACTAACTAATTAACATTAATTAATTAATGGTGCGGAAGTGACGTCGACGTAAACAGCTAATTTTCAAAACAATGAAGATGAAATTTTGATTATTTATTTATTTCTGAAGTCTACCAACCGTGATTAATGGGTAAAGTGTATATTTAAGAGAAGAAAATACTCCGGTTTTATCTAGTGTCATCATTTTTCGTGTGAAATATCGGTATAAGAGAAAAACTGTAAATCATTCTGCGACAGTGTTGCGAAGATACATGTAAACAATATGACGGACGTCGTAGAGGTCTATGTCGATGGCGCTTGCAGGAATAACGGACAACAGAACCCCCAGGGAGGATGTGGAATATTTTGGAGTGAGTACCATCCCCTTAATACACATGAATGCCTTGTCGGCGACAAACAAACAAATAACCGAGCAGAGTTATCGGCGGCAATTATAGCACTGATGCAGGCCTACCATCTCAACATTCAGTCTATAGAAATATGTACGGATAGTAGATACGTAAAAGAGGGAATCTCAAAATGGATTAACACATGGAAAGTTAATAATTGGAAAACTGCAAAGCTAAAGTCAGATGTATTGAATAAAGACTTGTGGCTAATCCTTGACGGGCTGGCTAGTCAGTTACAGGTGAAGTGGCGATGGATAGAGGGGCATAATGACTGCGAAGGGAATATTCAAGCAGATGAACTTGCTAAGACCGGCATTTCTGTGGAATTTTCCTACTGGCAAACATTGGCAGCATTACTGGAGTTCGACAGCACCAAGGCTTCTTCCCCTGTGAAGGTTACAAATGATAACAAGGTACAAAGCAGTAGCAGTAAGTGCGGAGTTTGTGCAATGATAGTGACTGATACTGGCATCCAGTGCGTAGAGTGCAAAAATTGGTGTCATTATAGTTGTTCTAAATTACCAGCATATCAACTGTATATGTTTGAAGTATCACAACGGAAGTATTCATGTGAAAAATGCTCTATGATGGATGACGATTTCCGCAGTAAATTAGAAACAGAACCTTCTTTTCAGTTGCAACTACCTACTAGTCAAGATAAGACACAGATGTATGCTATGGACCCCGAAATAAAGTTTAGAATGGCGTATACAGACATTGGCATTCAGTGTGAGACTGATTCTGCAGATCTTTTATCGTGTACCACCACTTCTTCTTCCCCGCTAAAGAGAGATTTTGCCGTACAAGCACAGCCTCTTCACGAAGACAAAGCAGCACAAACTATAGAAGCATTGACAAAGGACCTGGTATGATAAGGGCCATTTTTGGCCCCCACTCAGATTCTCTTAAAATTGCATGGTTTCTATTGCTTATCATTTGAGCGTATGGGAACAAACAGAAATAATATGTTTCACTTTTGTTAATTCTCAGAATAACATGATTTCTGACATGCCTATGTTGGTTCAATAATATGAAGGAAAATTGCAAGAAAAACTGAGCTAAATCATTTTTCCTTTAAAGAAATAAGTCATTTGTAATAGCCTTTGAAAGCTCTTGATAATAGGCCTTTGGTGAAATGCTTATACGTTGGGTACCACGGCTAATTACCTGTGCACTGCACAAGGCCTGTCAAGTTACCCCACCCACTCAAGTTTGCACGTCAAAAGACGCTAACCAAAAAATTCCAACAAATCAAAATGAAATGTGTACCAAATTATTCCTTGTGTTCTAACTAAGAAAATGAATACCCACAACATATGTTTATTTTGTCTATGAGCGGAGATATTGGCGTTTTTGTGTTGAGAAAACAGGGAAAATGTTCCGAGCGCTGCCAGTTTGGTAACAAAAATTAAAAAATAAACATTGAGCCCGGTCTCCAGCACATTTAATATTTTCATGGCATGTAAATATATCAAAATTATGTCCGCATATAAAATATAAAATGTGCTGGAGGCCGGGCTCATATATTTTGAAAGCCGCGAAGGCTACCAAATTCGTCTTTTTCGTCAGAATCCGCTTGGGGTATGGGTATGTTCAAGATTAAAAATACAAATATTTTATGCAAGAGCTGGTTGATTTTGTATTTGCTGTTACATTCAAGGTTAGAACTTTCCTATGAATGCATTTTAGTTATCGAAATAGAACTTTTGAAAAATGAGTTTTCTGGGGGCCAAATATGGGCCTTATCATACCAGGTCCTTTGTCTGATTGTTTGACGGAGTTCAGAGACGGAATAATCACAAGACAAGAAATCGGTAGGGCACCTGACTCGTAAGTCAGAGGTCCTGGGTTCGAATCCCGGTCTGGCCACATACTTTCGTTCTCCTTCCGCTGATTCAAGAAGGGCAGTTGTCAGTTACTGGCGAAAGTATGTGCACTTAGTACTGGTTAACCGCTTAGGAGGTCTAAGCCTGCCCAGGAATAGTGTGGTTAGGTTAACTGACCGTCCCGACATGACCTTAGTTGTTTACCGTGGACGTTAAGCATCAAATCAACCAACCAAAGCAACCGAGCAAGATGTGATTTTAAATGATGACGATAGTTACTTGCCTTTACATGATGACTATGTAATAGATAATACTATAATATGCAGATGTAGCCAAGATGCTAAAATATGTACACGGGGGAGAGAGCTATTGGAAATGTGTATATCTAGCAGAATGAGGATATTGAATGGCAGGACGTTTGGCGATTTTATGGGCAAATTTACATCCTATCAGTACAATGGCAATAGCGTGATTGATTACTGTTTGTTATCTGAAGAGCAATTGTCGAAAGTTTTGTATTTTCATGTTGATGACCCAATTCTACGGTTATCTGATCATTCAAAAATTTCCCTAAGGCTAATGGCCAACTTTATGCATGATGAGCGTAAAGAATCCCTGCAAGTCTTTCCAGATCAGTTTAAATGGGAAAGTGTTTCACCCCAATTATTTAGAGAATCTCTGCGGAGTTAACCACTTATTGCCAAGATAAAAGATATTTCAGACAACCCTGTCAGCGAAGCCTCACATATTAATACAATAGTAAATGATTTCAAGAATATTATGTTAACTGCGGCAAATCTATCTTTGAAGAAAAAGAAAACAAAGAGAGATAACTATAGCAGAAGTAAAAAGTGGTTTGATTCCGATTTGTATAAAATGCGGAAAACATTAGATCATAAAGGGAAACTATTAGTTAAATATCCCTTCGATCCTTAGGTGAGAGGAAGTTTTTATAAGTATAGAAAAATGTATAGTAAGATGTGTAAATTTAAACGTAAAAAGTATAAAGCTGAATTAATTGATAAATTAGACAATTTATTTGACAATGATCCTAAAGCTTACTGGTCTCTGTTAGATGAACTCAAAGATGACAAACACAGTAGTATAAACACTATGGGTTCATCAGAAAATATGCACGATCATTTTTCTAATCTAAATAAATTGCCTAATAAGTTTAAAAAGAGAGCAAGTGAGATTGAAGAATTATTAGTGAATACAGAAGAGGGTTCTTCCTTTTGTAAGCTTGATTTTGTGATTTCCAAAGATGAAATATCTAAATGTTGCACGAATTAAAGAGCGGTAAGTCATCGGGTTTAGATTGCATTTCCAATGAAATTTTAAAATGTAGTGAATCTTTAGTATTACCATGTATACAAAAAAATTTCAATGGTGTTTTGCAACTCGGAGTATACCCTAGAGAATGGAAAATGGGATATATTAACCCTATCTATAAGTCAGGAGACAGGTCTGACCCTTCAAATTACAGAGGAATCACTATAATGAGTTGTATTGGGAAACTTTTTAATTCAGTTTTGAATAATAGATTAGATGTCTATCTTCATGAAAACAATATTATTAGCAAAACACAAATTGGCTTTCAAAAGAAGGCACGGACAGCGGATCACATGTTTGTGTTACGAACTTTAATTGAAAAATACACGAAACAGAGTAACACGCGTTTATTTACTTGTTTCATTGACTTTAAAAAAGCCTTGGACTCGGTATTACACCAGGCTCTATTTCTAAAATTACAAAATATTGGTATTAATGGATTGTTTTATAATATGGTAAAAAACATGTATGCTGATAATATTCTCCGTTTAAGAATAGGTAACGGTATGACAGATGAATTTCATTCAGAATTGGGTGTAAGACAAGGTGATACATTAAGTCCGAACCTTTTTAAAGTCTTTATCAATGATTTAGCAGGTATTTTTGATGCTGACTGTGAAGGGGTTTCTTTAGGAAATTTTGATTTGAATTGTCTTATGTTCGCGGATGACGTTATTCTTATATCACAAAGTGAAACGGGATTGCAGAATTGTTTAAAGAAGCTTGAAAAATATTGCGAGCTATGGTGCTTAGATATTAATATAGATAAAACGAAATCAGTTGTGTTTAATAAAAGCGGAAAGTTATTGTCATATAAATTCAGTTTTAATGGAAATCTTATAGAAAATGTTCAGACATACAAATACTTAGGTGTTACCTTTTCAGCATCAGGTACATTTTCTCATGCAAAATCACATCTATATAACAGAGGACTAAAGGCTTTTTTTCAAACTAAAAGGCATTTTCGGTGATTTATGTCCAAACATTAAAACAAGTTTGCATATCTTCGATCATACCGTGAAACCTATTTTATTATACGGATGTGAGGTATGGGGAACATGTTCTTCATCTACAGCTTCAGTAAGAAATGAATCTGATTTTAAACTGGAAAATGCTTACATAAATTTCGAATGTGACAAGTTAGCCATGAAATATTATAAATATATTCTAGGTGTACACAAAAGAACAACTAATTTAGCAGTACGAGGTGACTTAGGTAGAAGTCCCTTATCTATTGATATTATCTGCTCAATTTTAGAATATTTTAAAAGACTAGAGATAATGAATTTTGATAGCCTTCTTGGTCAAACGTTGCATACCAGTAAGCAATTACACATAAGTGGTAAACAGACGTGGTATTCAGGCATATCATTTATTATGCAACAGTTGAACATTACTATTGACAGTAACATTGAGGAAATCAAGTCTAGATTAATTCAGAGGTCTATGCAATTTTGGGAAAAACAAGTAAATGATAATGCTGTTGTTAAAAAAGGAAAATTACGTACATATTATGCTTTTAAACCTCTTTTCAAAAAAGAACTTTATCTGGACATTGTTAAGAATAGGGACATTAGAAAATGTTTTACACAATTCAGACTAAGTGCACATCATTTGGAAATAGAAAGAGGAAGATATAAGAAGATTTAACCTGAGAACAGGTTATGTAAATATTGTCAACTGAAAGAACCTGAAGATGAAGTTCATTTCTTAACAAAGTGTCCAGCATATATGCATGAACGTAAAGTCTTGTTTGATTCTATTACTAAGTCATGCAAAAATTTCATCAATTTATCACTTGAAAATAAATTTGTGTGGCTGATGATAAATGAAGACAAAGATGTTGTGCAAAAACTTTCAAATTATGTATATACCTGTTTTGAAATCAGAAAACAACTTTGATATTCGAGTAACTAATTGTCACTTCAGTAAGCTGCTATTTTTTTTTTTTTTGAAGTGACTAGTATGAGAATTGACTGCTACATTTCTATAGTTTTTTCATATTTGTATGTAAATATATATGTTTATGTGTGAGGGTGTGGTAAGATATACCATTGTAATATCCAGGGTCAGTTGTATTAAACTGATATTTCATTATAACACCCAAGGGTCAGTTGTTTGAAGCAGTTTTTTTTTTTGACCAGCGCATTCGCCCTTTAAGATGGTGTTATCTCTTAATTTGGCGGATGCGTTGATAGTTGAAGAGTGCTTTGAACAGCTGGGCCTGGTGTTTTAGAGGTGCCAGTATATGTATATATTAGAGGTGTTAGAGGTGTAAGTATATGTATATTTTAATGTGTATGTAGTTCATAGTAGTTATTTGGTCATGTCTGTTGTTATGCCTATATGGGCCCGATATGAAAATAAAAGATATTCTAATTCCTAAAATAGTTTTGTTTTTAAATGCAGAAAAGATGCAGCTTAAATGCCATACAGTGGAGACCAGACTTTTCCTAGATCATATACACCGCGCTAAAAAGGATGGAATAGACTTATTATTAATATAAGAAATGTAAAATAAAATATACCAGTCAATATTTCCAGTTTGCCGCTCCAAGATCGGATCGCATACGAATTGTTGAACAAGACATTGCTTCAAAGACAGAAAACAAGCAAAAATCAAACACATGAATGCCAATAACAAACAGATTCAACAGATCATATGCACCGCGTTTAGATTGCTGGAATAGACTTAGTAATATAAGAAATGTAAAATAAACTATACCATTCAATATTTCCAGTTAGCTGCTCCAAGATCGGATCGCATATGAATTGTTGAACAAGACGTTGTTTCACAGACAGAAAACAAGCAAAATTCAAACACATGAATGCAAATAACAAACAGATTCAACAGATCATACGCACTGCACTTAGAAGGCTGGAATAGACTTAGTAATATAAGAAATGTAAAATAAAGCATTCATGTCATGGCACTCTCAAAAAATCTAAAAAAGGGACACTAAGATAATTGAATGAACTGTCTTGAAATGCAAAACAGATGCAGCTGGAATGCCAAACTTTGTAAACCCTCATCTGACGTTTTCTTTAGCTGCACTAAGTGTACAGACCTGTATGTCCCAGTACTAAGAAGAATTTTACGTTAGTCATGAACCTAAAACTCAAGAAATGCCATATACTACATTTAAAAGCTCTAAAACAATATATCACACCTGAATTTCTTTGACAGATCAAATCTTCCACTGGAGTAATGAAAGTTATGTAACAAAAAGAAAGATTGATACATACTAAGGAAGGGCGATCAGGTTGATATCTGACTAACGTTAAACTGCTCTTGATTGGTTTGGTGTATCGGTGCTGTTGGTAAGGGTCGAGATTGTGTGTGTGTGTGTGTGTGTGTGTGTGTGTGTGTGTGAGAGAGAGAGAGAGAGAGAGAGAGAGAGAGGGGCATGGGCTTGTTGCACCATTGCAGCACATGAATATAGACTCTATTAGCCTGAGTCTGTTATTTTCGCTTCTATCCTAGCAGGCACACATGGTTGCATCAACCTAGAATCAACATTGATTCTCCTGTGTGTGCTCAGTGGGATAATTCGTCTCTTGCTTCCAGGAGATCTTCCTCTAGAACTTATTTTACTTTGTTCAAAAAAGTATAATGCCATTTGTGTGTATTGTTGCAGCAAACACCATTCAGACTCAGACACGACTGGTCGGCGGCTTTGCACCATTTCAGGGTCTTGTTGAGATCAGATTGTTCAATCGCTGGGGAACCATCTGTAATGGCGGATTCGGCACTACTGAAGCTGCGGTTATATGTCGCATGCTGGGATATAACAAGTTAGTGTGTATTAGTTTACAGTATTAACTAGTTTTCACTTTTTACCATATTAATCCTATTAAACGCCATGGCCCCAAGGTTATAAAACTTTTTTCGAGCTCAACTCAGCTGAGCATGAAATTTTCTCTGCTGATAAATATGAAAATGCCAACTTATGTTGGCATTTTCATATTCATAAGCAGAGAAAATTACATACTCTGCTAAACTGAGCAAGAAAACAAATGTACTTCTTAATAATTTGCTATCTGTTAGCAGGTAAAATTTCATTTTCAGCTGAATTGAGCATGAAGGTTTTATAACCTTGGGGCCAGGGGCGTTTTATTTTATGAAAAGGGCGTTATTTGGGGCCTAAAGTATAGTAAATCAGCCCCCGCACCATTATTTCTAATAAACAGTATTAAGGTAAATGGATGTACTACCAGATGAAGCAATTCTACTACTTTCCGCCTTTGTGCCCACCTTCTAAAAATGGGTCAGATCTTAAAGTGAAGAATTCGCTCGTCCATGAGCAAGTTCTTCCCTAAAGCAGCTCTTATTATGCAGCCAAAGTCCATCCACGTCCGGTCTTCTATATTGCCTTCCAATCTCTTCTTTTGTCTGTCTCTTCTTCTGTCTTCCTTTCACTGTACACTACATGTTCGTCTTTGATAAGCCAAGAAATCTTGACATTCGTTTAAACCGTCGGAGTTTCCGTTTCTTGACAACACTGAATTTCTGAATAGAGGCTCAGAAAATATACAAATCGTGGAACTCGGTACAAAATACGCAATAAGCATTATGTAACTTGACGAGGTCCATGATTTGTCTCGATTATACGGAACCCCTGAAGGGACATTTCCTTTCCGATATTTATCAGAACAGAAATTGAAACAAGAAAATTAGAACGGAAATCAAAACAACAAATATCTCGTTTAAACGATTTATTATATCGTTTAAACGACATATTATGTTGTTTGAACGATATAAAATAGGATAGAAATTAAAACAAGAAAACCAGAGTGAAATTATATCAAGACAAACAGAAAAGAAATTGAAACAAATATACGTCGTTTAAATGCTTTATTATCTTCTTTCCTTTCCGATATTCAAGAGAATAGAAATTAAAGCAAGAAAATTAGAACGGAAAGAAAAACAATAGATATCTCGTTTGAACGACTTACTATATCGTTTACACGACATATACAATTAGAACGGAAATAAAAACAACAAATGTCTTGTTTGAACGACTTATTAAATCATTTGAACGACTTATTAAGTCGTTTAAACGAGATACTTGATGTCTTGATTTCCGTTCTAATTTTCTTTTCACGATTTCTTTTCCGATATTTATCGGAATGGAAAGTAGAAAATAAGTCGTTTAAACGACACATTTTGGTTTCAATTTCTTTTCTGTTTTTCTAGAGTCAATTTTATTTCTGGTTATCTTGTTTCGAATTCCATTCTATTTTATATCGTTTAAACGACATTATGTCGTTTAAGCGATATAATAAGTCATTTAAACAAGATATTTGTTGTTTTGATTTCCGCTTTAATTTTCTTGTTTCATTTTCTTTTCTGATGAATATCGGAAAGGAAATGTCCTTTTAGGGGTTCCGTACTATTAAGAACCTAGTTTCTGTTTCTTGACAACAATGAATTTCTGCCATTCTAGTTTCTTAATAGAGACTCAGAAAATAAACAAATCATGAAACTCATCAAGTAACAAATTAATGTTTGAGATCGTCTTTATCATACAATCTGTTTTTCCATTAATAATACAAAAATTTCAATATGAATGAAGCCTAAACTCTGAAACTTTGATCTACAATTTGTGCATAGCCACTAGGTGTGACTAGACCATTCTATTTTTCTTTCATTGCAGAGGAGGCCACACTTATACTGCACGTATAAATGATGTCAACCGTGTACCGATTTGGCTTGATGACACTAATTGTGTGGGCAATGAGACCTCCATTCTCGACTGCGACCACAAAGTTCTTGGTGCGAATAACTGTGAACACAGAGAAGATGTTGTTGTATTTTGCAACCAAGGTATTCAAACACACCTGCTATACTTAAAACCCCAGGGCTCAGTTTTTCAAAGCATCGTTAGCCTAACGAGCTCGTTATGAGGTGAACTCGTGAAGTGTTTTATGACTTCATAGCCAGATACACTGACACTTGGTGTTGAAAATATGTGAGAAGCTTTTTGCAAACTTCTCTCATTTGTTTAAACAAAAATATAGGCGTATTTGAGATATTAACAATTTAGAACTTTTAACGTCTCGATTATCTAACGGCGTCATTGGTTTTGAATAACCGTGCCATGCAGTCTAACTTTTACATAGGGCAGAAAAGTCGTTATAGTCACGGGATTTTCCGATAATCTTCGAGTGAGCCGGAGATAAGCAGTTACCTGTATACTGTGCTCAGTTTAATAGGGGAATGTATAGAAGTTCATAAATAAATTTCTTTTTCTTCCTAAATATATTTTCCGTCATTAAGTTATAATAACGTCTAACAGAAAAAAACATTTCAAGCTCTTTAATCTGGTATGAAAATATAGAAATACGTCAATGAACAGTTTCTTCCATCTGAGCCCATATTTCCTTCTATAAACCATAAGTTTCTTAACATAACTTATTCAAATTAACTTCGTTTTTAGACCTAAATAACATACATGAATTAGCATTTGCGAAGCTATTATAACGTATTAGCTGAAAGCTGGTATTCCATTGATTCACAATGATTTAGTTCTTACATATATAGCTAAATGGGAAATTTATTCCCTGAACGTCAAATTTTAGCTAACATTTGATGGTGTAACTGACCGTCCTGACATGACCATAGCTGTTTACTGTGAACGCAAAACAATAAAACAACATAAAACAGCAGCAACTTTTGATTCGAAGCTTGGTCGAACATTTTCTAAGTTCTGTCTATAAAGCGTTAAGACTATGGAAAGGGAAGCAATCTCATTTGTGGCCAAGGGCTAAATTTTACAGATAGTATAGAGTTATTGATTTGACACCGTCATGCCTTTTCTGTAAGATGATTGTTCTAAGGCAGATCCATTTTGTTAGAACATACACTGTTTGCACAGTAGTGATTGGACTTTGCGGAAATTTTGTAATCGAGCATCGGTTTATGAAAATGTTTGATGATGGAGTAAACATCGATTAATGAGACTGTTAAAATTAAAACCTTAAAGAGTACCTTCAAGAGCCGAGAAAAGAAGAAAAATTGGCCGCACTTCGAAGTTTCGTCTTACAAGCTTCTTCAGTGACCATGAGACTATCTGGCAACGAAAGCCAGGAAAAAGCATATTGCAATTTCATTATTTTTTAATAAGTCAGTCGATTCAAAGACTGATTAGTGTCTAAAAGGCGCAAATAATTAGGAAGCAATGATCTAGGATAAGAGTCTAAACCAAAATTCTGGTCTCTCAGAATATATCTTTTGATCTCAAAGGACAAAAATAAAACATAGTCTGCACTATGGATGATGTACGAGGAGACGTTTGACGGCGCCATACGACACCACACCAGATGCTTTGAAGTCAGATTTAAATCTTAAAGAGTTTAGAATAAACAATAGGTTTTGTCCATCTATAGTTTATCGCATCTGGACTAGGAAGTCCATATAAAATACTTCAAGCAATGCAATCGCAGATTATGTTGTCCTTACGAAATCAAAGTCAAAAGAGAATTAAATGTGCAGTATAATACATAAACGTACACGTATTTACAAATTACAAACTGATATATCGATTATACAGATTATGATCGATTAGTCGCTCATTTGCTGCTAAGGAGTAATGATGCAGTAGCTTGGTTAAAGGCATTCATTCTCTACTATACAGAACACACCCCTAGTTGTTGATTGTTTTATGGCCCTGTTATGACATTACCTATGTGAGGTAGGATAGTTCCTTTGATGTATTAGCAGTGTCACTGGACTGTTGCACAACAGGATTAAGACACCCAATAAACAAGAGTAGTTGTCTTCAAATCGGCAAACCACTATTGCACAGTGCTATATGTCGAGGATAATTGTCTTCAAATCGACAAACCACTATTACACAGTGCTAAATGTCGAGGATACAGGTATGCGAGCGGCAGGAAGAAGTCTTCAATATGCATAGAACAATAATTGGGCCGCAACACGATAAAAGCAACAAAGTGACATGTGCGCCCAGCGAAGACACAGATCAGTCTGGGCATCAGTCCAATGTCAACAGAGTCGTCGCTGTGTGCTTAAAGACAGATATTCATGTCTCATAATCCTATTATGCAACAGTCCAGTGAAGTGACTATTTCATCAAAGGAAATATCCCATTTCACATAGGTAATGACATAACAGGGTCATAAAACCAATAAAGACTGAGGCTGTGTTCTGTATAGTAGAGAATATTTGTCTTTAAAGGGTAGCTAAGAGTCTAAGCATGGATCTGACTTTTTAGAATTTATTTAACTTCACTGCAGTTGGTGTTAAGTGCCTTGAGGCGACCGTAAAACGTCCCCCACGTAATTAATCATAGTGCAGATTATATAATTTCAATTTCTTTGGGATTATTAACATCATTTAGAGTCATGAGTCATTTTGAAAAGAGAGTTCTGTCTTAGCCGGTGCTGGAGATTGGGTGGGGCGTGGGGGGGGGGGGGGGGGGTTGGGGCAGGGGTGGAGGGTGCGTTGCCGGTGTTGCGTGTGTCATTACTGATTATGAATAAACTCATTTAAATCTGAACCATATATTTTTCTTTTTTTTTCTTACGAATACGCTTTGCTTTCAAAGGATGTATCTGTCAGAACTTATTATATATTAAAAACATGCAAACTTCGCATACAAGGACCAGCCTTAGCACTTGGGCTGTCTTATCAGAACATGTACTATTTACTTTGGTCTGAATACCGTCAAAGAAAAATGCGTACCCACTGTTCGCACAACGTAAAAATGACGTATTGTCAATGTCAGTGCGACGTTATGGCTGCTGGCGTCATATTGACAATTTATGCGCCTGTTGGGCATGTTCTTTCAAATGACAGCACCAATGTATCGTTTATAAATGCCTCAACAGTAGCCTCTACTGATGCCTCTTATTTGGTTCTTATAAAGATACCGCTCCAAATGTCCAAGTCCGTCTCGCCGGATCATCAAAGTCCAATGAGGGCCGAGTTGAAGTATCATACTACGGTGTGTGGGGAACTATTTGTGATGACGAATGGAGTCAGGAAGATTCTGCTGTTGTTTGTAGAATGTTAGGATTGCCATCGTAAGTATTACTGATAAAATACCCTCCTTCCTTTCAGGAGAATGGGTTTTTATCTTTTGCCATTGATTGTTCTTAAAGGTATTAAACACGGAATTAAATGGCATGGGAATAATTTTTTGTTTGAGAAAATCTGAAATTTCTGAAAGATCCAGGACTAGTGCTAAGTAATGTAATATGTATGGAAATTTCATATTATTGTTTATTGTCATTGTTATCATTTATGATTGAATTAATTATGAGGTTTAACTTACACATGTATAATTATTCTAACACTTTCAGAAATTCGTTCTGCCTTCACCTGGTAACTTTTAGGTAACATAGTTTTGTAGCTGGGATATAAATAGCCTATGAGTTTTCTCTACTTTACTTTTCTTTATCATGTTTATTAGCTCTGGAGCTCACGCATATCTACATGCCTCATTTGGAAATAAAACTAGCGCTGGACCAATCTTAATGGACGAAGTGAACTGCACAGGAACAGAAACATCTCTGGCTGACTGTAGTTTCAGTGGCTGGGGTGTTAACAACTGTGGTCATTCTGAAGATGTCGCTGTAATTTGCCAAACAGGTAAAGTATGCTTTAATGTAAAGGAGAAAGATAAGCAGTGATTTGATATTTATACAATTAGATCCCATATCCCGCCCTAAAAAGCTGAATAGTTTGATTTCTAATCAGTTTTAAAATTTGAGCACAAATTTAGCTGAGTAAGAAAAGAAAAAAAACAACTTTATAATCTTAGGGCCAGATTGGCATTAGCCCTTTGTTGGCATTAGCTTTGTGTTGTCTGTTTTGAAAATTTATGAGTTTTACTGCACAAACTTAATATGTACAATGTACTTATTATGCCACGATCCCCCAATTCACACATCTTTAGCATGGGATACCTCGTGACGTGCAAGGCCTACACTTGGCATTATCGTAAAAGTGAGATAGGGCATGGTTTGTCCGCCTATATGGTTGATTAGCTGTTAGCCAAAGCTGCACCAGAATCACCAGACTGAGACTGTATATGCATAAAATTAGTTGAAGTCCAAAATTAGTCTTACTTCTGACCGTTCCAAGCTATTTCATCTCATCTGTTACAGTTCCCCTTTGTTGTTCGGAATGCATAAGCTGTTCTGTTTCTTATAGGGTCAAGACAGGTAAATTCGGATAAAAGGTAAATTCGAACTATGACATTGTTTCCTTTATATTTCAGTTGTTTGGATTTAAAACAAAATAAACTGGGAAAACAGTAAAAATCCTGTTTAGACGGCTCATTATGAGCCGTCTCATCTGGATTTTCACTGTTTGCAATGGTAAGTCCGAATTAACCACTGTCCAAAGTTACCAGACTCGACCCTATCGGTGTCGCTATGTGATTATAGACTGACTGTTGCGGATACTTTATTCATTTGGACACCTTTTGATAATAATCGACTGCTTTATTGTAGTATGTTTTTTCTGTCATCGTCACCAGAGCATGCCAGGGCCGCTGATGAGGCTTGGATAGCCGAAACTTCAAAGTGTGGCCCATGTTCCTTGTTTCAAATGTGTTATCTGCTCTCGAAAGGCATCCATTAGATTTCAATTTGTTGCCTTTTCGAGTCAGCCATCTGACATCTGTAAGTCGATTTTTATACTTACAGCTGCAGAGACAAAGATACCAATAAGCCTTGTGAATGGACCTAGTTCCAGAGAAGGACGCATTGAAGTATTTCATAACGGAACATGGGGCACTATTTGTGATGGTACTTGGGGCACAGAGGAGGCCACAGTAGCATGTCGACAGCTTGGATTCCAGGGGTAATATTAGAACAACTATGCATTTTTCTGTAGTTTTAAGTGCGGCTCCTTAATACAACCTTTAAAACAGAAACTTTAACGCAAGCGTATAATGCGTTTGCTGTTAAATGCACACGGTGGTTTCGTTTATTTTCTAAAACACGTCGAAACCGGCTTAAAACAATCGACTGTATCGGTTAATACATAACAACGAACGACCTTCTCGAGGTTGGATGCATCTTTGTAATATTGCCATTACAGGTGCAAAATATCGAGTAATTTCACTTAAAGGGTATAGTACAGTTCATGGAATAGCTAAAAACCATGATTGTAAATAAAAATCTTAAAGGAGTTCCTTCAAGAGCAGAGCACACATTCAAAAGAAGGAACATGGGCCATACTTCGAAGTTCTCATCAGTGACCCTGACAATATCTGGTTACGAAAACCAGAGAAAAGTATACTGTGATTTTTTTAATTTTAAAAAGGCGGTCAGTTGAAAATCTAGTATCGAAAAGGGTCCAAATGGTTAAAAGCGATGTTTTAGAATAAAGGTCTAAACCAATCAAAAAATTCTGATTCCACAGAATGTATCCTCTGATCTCAAAGAACAAAACAAAATATAAACGGCACTTTGGATGACGTTTGGTGTAAACATTTTTTTCTATCGATATCGGCCTCAAAATAGTTCTTAAGAAAACGACGAAATATCGCATTTTCTTTCTATATAATTCAGGATCGAAATAAATTCTCCTTTCCGGTGAATTATCGTTGAGTAACGTGTTAATCATAGATAATTCGCCAGTAAAGCAACGTTATTTTTCTTCAGAAAGTCTGTTTTTTATTTTCCAGCTCAGTACCTGTACCTATCGATAACGCGTTCTTTGGTGCTGGAACTGGTATCATCAAATACGTACTGAACGAAATCACCTGTAATGGAAAAGAGTCTAACCTCGGCTATTGTGACACAAAATTCAGGGATGCTACCCATAGCTGTGGACACAATAATGATGCTGGGCTCTTGTGCCTTCGTAAGATTTTTTATTTTATATTCATACTCGGGTGATTTACAGACCACCGACCTCTATGTGTAGTATGATTTATGAGACGCAGGTCTCATGCCATTTTGGTCCAGTTGGCCATATCGATGTCATCGGTCGCATAACATATGCGTGCTTCAGTGGTTGGTACCTGTACAACATGGGTCAATATTATCTTAAGGCACAATATAGGTCTCTCAAGATACTTTCTATCATAGTGGCTTACATCTGTATAGCAGCAGGTCACCCTCTATTTTAATTCACGGTTATATTATGTGCTCCACACATTCTCTTGCCACCAGAGCATTGCATATGCAAGAAGCCCTCTGGGCACAACGTTGAATCAGCATTGAATCAACGTTGAATAAAGGTAAAAAATTGAATCATGGTTGATTTAATATTGTTTCGGTGTTGTTGCCTGCTGGGAAGATCACCATATACAGGAGGAAAAGGCCGAAGGCCAAACGTTCCACGGCGTAAGGACATATCAGTAACTGGGACATTTGTTTTGAAAGGAGTCATTGCTGCAAGACGATTGATGATTTAAGGCCATACTCTGTCAAATATTTGATTATATAATCAATAGAAAAATAGTTGTTGAAGTCAATTTCTAGTAGGTTTCATTCATGCGGCTTGCTTTTTGACTCGAGAATTCCTACCAAAAGATACAGGTTGATGGATGGGCCAGGTCAATAACTCTTGTAGAACCTAAGGGCGAGGTATGGGTCCGGTAAAACTAGTTGAATCCCCCAGTAATCTTTTGCTGACTGTTCCAAGGCGGTACTTCTGTTGCGGTTCCTTGATGTTATATTGTGCCGTGTCCGCTTGTCTATGGTCTCTGGCGGTTTGGTCACCTGTATTGCTGCCCAAATCTGCCTTCTGTTTTGTTTTGTATTTAAAATAAGAAATTAGGTAAAAATAGATATTGATGCTGTTATTGGGGTACCTGAATGACCATCTGTTTGGGAAAGAGCTGCTCATTCGGTTTACCGTGCGTGTCTTTCGTAAACTCGTGTCAATTAATGTGTGCATGAGCTTCTTTCCTTATTGGTTTTGAGAGCAGAACGTGGGATTTGCTTGTATTATTTCCTGATCATTGCCTATCTTTTTACTTTTCATGTTCACGATGAAATATGAGTTACTTCCAGTCATGAGAACAATTGATTATTAATAATCGTTAAAGGAAAACCACTAGAATGTTTTACAAGATAAACGTCAACAGATTGATCAAGGGATTTAACTCTGGCAGGACGCATTCTGTATTGACAGAATGAAATTTGATTCACTTCTGATGATGCAAACCGTCTCTTGAAAGTTTCAAGAAAATTACTGTATACAATATCATTTTCGTGATGTTTCGTTTTTTGCGGTCACTTAGAAACCGCGAATATTAAAATCGCGAAATAAATTCCTGTTTCCTACAAAATATCTTCTGTAGACACAGTGTTTATATATTTTGTTTCTGTTTGCTTCGGTAATTGCTGGTATTTTTCACTTGAGCCAGTTCTTACATTAAGCTGCGGAGGCCCTGTCGCAGGTTAATGAACGAACTGGCTCAAGTGAAAAAGAAGAAGTTTTGCTTTTCGCGCATGTTGCTAACAGCGAAAATTAAAAATCGCGAAAATTGATGTTTATGTTTTTGACCCTTAACCGTGAGAATTACGGCGAATACGGTAATTAAAAACTGAAAAGGGAGTTGCAGCCACAAGATTAGCATTACTGGACGGATAAAGGGTTGTTACTATAGCAGAAAAGGTCTAATCGTGATCTTGTTGTCATATGATCCATATTTGATGGTGATAACTGTAACCCTTATGTCTCGAGAAGATCGTCTGAAGACTGTAAATGTTGCAGTCAAATGTTTCCTCACTGGACTGACCAAGGGCTGATACTTTGCAAGAAAAGGACTGATCCTGGCCCCGACGAAATATAATCTACTGCAGATGATGATAATAATATTCTTAATATTCAGTTTCATGAAAACCGGTTAAAAACTGGAAGAGGTGTCGGGGGCACAAGATTTGACCACAGGTATATATATCAAGGTCCCTCACTCTAACAGAAAGAGCCCGAGCATGATCGCAATAAAATATGATCCACGTCAAATAGAATAAATGGTCTATACAAGCCATCAACTTTCGACCAAATCCTTTTCACAAAAATTGTACTCTGAATGTATAACACGTCAAATAAAATATTGTTTAAACCAAATAATGATAACAAACATCCTGACAATTTTATAAAAATCGGATGGAAACTGGAGGAGGGTTTGCGGCCTAAGATTTGACCACAGATTTACAGATAATGGGCCGTAGCACACTACGAAACAATCACATGGAATTTTCTCATAAGATTCGTCCGGCAACAGATCATTTCTTTTATTTACAGATTGCATACTCGTTCCTAAACTGCAGCTCCCTGCAAAGAATCAGTTTAATAATCAACTGGGCCATGTTCATTGATGTACGAGTACATTGTTCTTTTATTTTCAGTGAAGGATAATCAGGCTGGTAGCAAGATAAGCGTTCGTCTGGCTAATGGAATAAGTCCAAATCAAGGTCGGGTGGAAATTCGGATATATTCTTACTGGGGAACCATATGTAATGATTACTGGGACGATGACGATGCCACCGTAGTATGTAAACAGCTTGGATACACGTAAGTATTTATTTAATAGAACCATGAAATGAGTATTGCAACCTGTAAGTTCAAAAGGTATATTCATATCTGGAAAGTTTGTAGTTCTGATGCAAACATGAGGTTTCTATTCCTTCTATGTATTGGCTACCTAAGCTTCGCAACAGACCAAATAAAACACGATTTATTGCCCACTCATGTCGTTGTTCTTTAGTGAACTCTCTAAATTATTAGCTTATTGCCTCATTGCTGTCAAAAATTATGTGATTAAGTACTAGTGGAAAGTTATGAAATGACGGGTTAAGATTGCTTTTGTTCTATTAAAATATGATATAAGTGTACAAGTGTATGATAGATCTATTTATTATATACCTATCAATGATACGCCCTTTGAACAGCCTGTTTTCTGGCTTCTGATATAGAACGCCGTATCAAACTGACGTTTTCTGAATCCGTATCACTATCCTTTAAAACGAGGCTATGTCTGTGTTCCAGCTTCGGGTGCGTCATTGTTTAACGTGCATCGTAGAAACGAGAACCAGAGATACCGGACAAGTGACGTAATGTCAACAATCACGTCAAAATGGCGCGCCTCGATTGCTCAGTCGGCAGCGTTTGTCTCGCGACTAGCTACATACCTCTGCCGCGCAGTTCGAATCCGGGTCGATGCATTAGCGCTGGCAAGTAAGAATGGTTGGCTGTTCCCTAACGTATATAATAAACAAATTATTACAATAGTAACTTGATCTGGCGTACTGTATCACGTCTCGTGGCTGAGCTCATACCATCGGATCACCCTCGACGCAAGCGTCTCGGGTGATCCGATGGTATGAGCTCATCCACTCGACGTGATACTCTACGCCAGATCAAGTTACTATTATAATAATGTGTATATCTAACCTATACCCTGTGACAAGGTAATCAATGAAATAAAATCGAGAGAATTTCTTGCGATCAATTTTTTAACTTCTGACTTTTCTTCACTCTATATCACATATTAATTCAACGAAAATCATATATTTAACTGAGTAGACTTTCAAAATGGAAGGTTTGCATTTTCTTGCCTGAACTGAAGTCAAACAAAGCTAATGCCTCCGGTACCAAAGCTCCATTTATCGATTTACACTTATCTGTTTCGACATGCTACATAAGAGAAGTGATAACTTAATGATAGTTTTATGTGAGGTTACATAATAACGCTTAAAATTAATTTGATGATTTAAAATTTGCACAAAAATGGTTTAAGATTTATGAGTCTGCATTTTATTTATACAAAGTGACTTGAATTATATTGTTTTGCGTAAAAAAAGAAGATTGTGCGTACATATTTGCCATAAACATCTTTATTTTCTACCAAAATATGATTCAAGCACTTGTTTATAGTATTTGTAAATTCTTATGAAGTTTGTCTTTTTTCGGCGTTTTCTCATACCAGTGGAGGCCATGCCGTTACTCAACATAGCAGCGGACGAGGCCCAATCTGGATGGATAATGTCAAGTGTAACGGTACAGAAACAAGCATAGCTGACTGCAATTTTAGAGGTTGGGGTATTCATGACTGTAACCATGTTGAAGACGCTGGTGTATTTTGTAACGATTGTGAGTATACTACTGCCTACTATTTATGCTTTGTACAACTTATATTTGAGCCGCGACGCGAGAAAACCAATAAAGCGGTTGTGCGCCCAGCCCAGAATCAGAGCAGCCTGTGTAACCACCCAGTCTGATCAGACTCTTCGCAAAGCGCTTAAAGAGTAGCTAATGGTCTAAGCTACCTCCATGCGGACAGTGAAGACTCTGATCAGACTGGGCGGATGCCCAGGCTGATCTAAGTCTGTGTTGGGCGAACAACCACTTTGTTGGTTTTCTCGTGTCTCGGCTCATGATCCGTTTATTGCTTTTCTTTCAACGTTTTGTTATGATTTTTGTTACTGTTTCATGAGACACGAATGTGTTGTGGAGTTGTGGACGTGACGTTTCTCAAACCTTGAATTCTTTACTATTAAGATTAATTTATCGAATTTATTTAAATTTAATTACTTTCGAAATGCAAGTTGCAGATACAACATTTAATTATGTCGTTCAGAATGGTGATTTGAGCTTTCAGTTCTACACATGACGAGGTATGACTGGCTGACCTACTAATTGATATTGACAGCTGTCTGAAAACTAGAAACCCTATCCTTGGATTATTAAATTCTAAGTTGCACAGTGTACAATATCAAAGTTACAAGTCAACTGTTGAACCAAAATATTCATTTCGTCACATGCTTCATTACTTTAGTCATTATCTTTAATTTTGTAGTGTGATATTTGTATTTGATAAAAAAAAACTTCTCCTCGATACCATTCGCCGCTAGTGAGCCAAAGGCGCCTGTAGCCCTCTAGCGGCGAAAGTAGCAGAGAGAAGGAATAAGTCGAATACTTAAAACAATTATTTTTCTTTCTGTTTTCAGTCACACCTGGAATAATTGGCTAAAGGCTTTTAAATCTTTCGCATCCATATATTGTAGTCAGATCTCCATAAATGGGGATAAATCTGCAAAACTTTTCTTTCCTGTCCACGAAAAAACATTCATGTATGTCCAGACTGTTCTGAAAATGGATATAACAATAGCTTTATGGAAAATAAGACAGTTAGGACAAATAACTCCAGAATAAACATATATCTATGCAGCTAGGCTAAGTGTAATATTGAAAAACGGTAGAGTCAAGTCAGGTAACTTCGGACAGCGGGTAAATTAGGACATACCATTGCAAACAGAGAAACTCCAGATGAGACGGCTCATCTGGAGACGGCTCATAATGAGCCGTCTGATCAGGGCTTTTACTGTTTGCCCAGTTAATTTTATTTTAATTCCAAATAAGTGACATTTAAAGGAAACAATATGTATAAGATTTGAGAATGAAATATGTTTAAACTAACGGAAACTATTGTCACTGTCCGAATTAACCTGCTGTCCAAATTTACCCGACTTGACCGTAAAGTGGGTGGTTACACTTGCAGGGACGGCAACTGTACCATTTTTAGTTTTGCTTCTTTTCTCATTGGGGGTCTACTTTTCCCTGAGTAGTTACAATTGTTCAGGTCCCAGGTTATAAAACTTGAGAGTACATTCTCAAACTCAAAATAAAGCACACTGATTGGCTGCTTCCGAGCACAGTGTGCTTTATTTTGAGTTTGAGATTATACTCAACCTCGGACCCAGAGACGCAAACAGGAAGTCACAAAAACTCTTCCCCTTTGTAAATACGACATTAAAACATGGTATCGCTTCAATACATATTTAGATAACAATTTTTCAAAAGACATAGGCATGTGACTTAAATTAAGAAATTATAGTTTCTTTCTAACAGTGATTTGATGCATGATACATATAAACGTGCTTGCATAATTTATTTCGTATCTCCGTTTCGATTTTCATGGAAACTGGAGAACGTTTTTATGAAAATTGAAATAACAACGATATTTTACTCAACAACGATATTTTGAGACACAAAGTAAATTATGCACGCATTCTCAAAATATCAAATGATATGTCTTGTTTATAGCATAGTGAATTCCAGTGTCTCTGTAAATAGAATCCTTCTTTCTTATTTATAAATATTGTATGTAGAATAGTAGAGCAATGTCTTTGTCTGAAATTTATATATTTGTCAGTGTCTAACATATCTCATTTTGTTTATGGGAGGCCCTTTTAAATATTAAAACATCAGTTAGCCTACTGTCGGTGACAACTCACCCCTGGGACATAGAGAATTTGTGTGTTTTTATTGACTCCCGTCGTAAATAAACCAGTCTGTCAGGAATTCAACTAAGACACGACACCAAACTTGCTTACATGTTTTATTTGATACGTTTTACACACGTCTATAAGATAAACGGACACACGTCTAAGGCAGATCACTCTAAGCTTAGGGAGAAGAACTCTATAGGAATATAACTTCTATTCTAATCCCAAAGCTTGTACTGATCTCTTACATTTCATATATGTTTATATCCTTTTGACGGCCACAGGTTTCATGAAACTCACTGGAAACGGGGGTGGGGTAGAATATTTGACTCTAAATTTTGACTTGCTTACTTGATGAGTTGAATCGAAAATACAATCGAAAGGAGACATATTCACCTACAAAAACTATGACAAATATTTTTCTCATGACGTCAGAGGTCACGGCGCAGGGGTCACTCTACCAAAAACGTTGCACACGGACTTGTATTATTTTTTCGATTTTGCTACAGATCGTTCCCTCTTTTATTCTCCTTTTCTCGCTCTTCTTATTTTCCTTTTTACTGCGCTTTTATCCAACATTTTTCGTTTGGCCCTGCTTGGCTGGTAAGATTAGTAGGGCGGTTACAAAAAGTCAAGGTAAAAGCCGAGTTTCAGAAGTGAATTTTTTTCAAGATTTTCTCGGCATTTGAAAGCGTCTATAGAGTGTCATTCCAGTATGCATTTTAGAACTGATACTAAGAGCATTAATGGTCATGTTTCTGGCATATACAGAAAAATCAACATTAATGAGATGACTGAATAAATGAGATTGTGAGGGTCGTTCAAAAAGCAATTGTCAGCAATTACGTAAAAATACGCTACGGCCGTCGAAAGGATATGTATGTCAATTGAAATAGCGAAATAAAAATGATTTAACCAGATCACTCTTAGCTGAAAACTTGATCAGTGAAGGCTTATTCTAAAGGAAAACATTTGCAGAGAGCAAGTTCTTTCCAGTCAGAAGAGGGGATTGGAACAAGAAAACAAATTGATTGGATATTTAATGGCTCGAACACTGATGGCTCGTTAACCCTGTCTGTCGAAAACTTGTTCCTGTGTCCCTAGAGGTCATTTATATAGAAACTAATCCTTCATGGCTAGAACTACTGTTGGCTGGAACTTATTTTCACGGTCTCAAGCCTGTTCGAGTCATCGAAATTCAGTATATTCTGCTACAGATGCTTTAGTTCGAAGCGATGCAAAATCTGACTTAAAGTTCTCTTTCATTGAAGTGTATATGTACATCTTAAGGTAAATGGATATATGCTTTCAAGCAACTTCGAAGTTCAACTGTATATTCTGCTATAGATGTTTTAGTTCAAAGCGATGCAAAATGTCACTTAAAATTTCTCTTTCATTGAAGTGAATATGTACGAGGGTGACTCAAAAACTACGCGGACAAGTCGTTTTATTCATAAAATAATGACAATTTTTACATAAAATTCATATCAGCGTAAAACTGGCATTAATTTCAATCCGAAAGAGTGGTCTATTTAAAATTTTCTTTTCACATGTGAAATTGATAATCCTTTTATATACATTCATTTTGCGGCACTGAACACGTAAAGTTTTGAATAAAGCAAAAACGCATGGAATAATTTTATTTTCCTGTAACTGACTATGGCGGCTAAAAGTAATGTTACATTGTGTGGACGTTGAGTGACGTCATGGCTAACGATGTTCAAAAGTTTGACGTCGTATCTTTGTCCGTTACAAAGTAATCTACAAATACGCGGAATACTTGAAAAAGCAACACGGCAAAAAAAATGACGTCCACGGACTACATGGAGCAACGTGCAGTCATTAAGTTTTGCGTTTCATTAGGGAAAACACCAGGAGAAACTATGAAACGGCTTGAAAATGCCGACATGAAGCCAAAGGCATGTAGGACACTCGTATACAAGTGGCATCAGAGGTTTCGCGAAGGTTGGTCATCTTTAGCAGACGACAAACGGAGCGGCAGACGGAAAATTGTGTCAGATTTCATCGTTCAACGGGTTAGTGACGTCGTTCAGAAGGATGCTCGTGTCACTATCAATGAACTTGCGTCCAGGCTTGGAGTTAGCTATGGCACCATTCAACACATTTTAACAGAGTGTTTGAACATGAGCCGTGTGTGTACGCGATGGATCCCGCGCCTTCTCTCTGATGAAAACAAACAGGAACGAGTATCGGCATCCCAGAATTTTCTACGACCATATGAGCGGAAAGGTGACAGTTTCCTTGAGAAAATCATTACGACTGATGAGACATGGTTAGCTTACTTTGAGCCAGAAAATAAGAGACAATCTAGCCAGTGGAGGAAAAGAGGTGCCTAGGCCACCCCCCCTTACTCCCCAGACTTAGCACCTATGATCTTTGCCGTGTTTCCTGAACTGAAGTCAACATTGAGAGGTAGGCGCTTTCAGGACCTTAATGAACTGAGATATGCAGCAAGATCAGTGGTGGAGAAAAACAACAAACAGTGGTATCGAAATATTTTCAATAACTGGGTTAAGCGCCATCGTAAGTGCGTGTTGGCAACAGGTGCGTACTTTGAGAAAAAACGAAGGGCGCTATGCGTACTTTGAGAAAAAATGAAGGGCGCTAGGCGGCGTCGACACGACGTCGAATCGGTGATGTGACGTGCTCCGTGCCGCAGACACTAGTGTGGCTTAAAGATCTGTAGACTGGCGGGACAGAGACATATCTTGTCGAATTTGTGAATGTATATAGTGTAAACGATGCACTTTTGTGTGATGTAAAATTTTAATTTTAAAATTTGACGATTCGAACTAAAAATTTTAATTTTACATATTATATATCTACCATTTATATCAGGTAGTCCGCGTATTTTTTTATTCACCCTAGTACATTTTAGCATAAATGGATATGCTTTCAAGCAACTTCGAAGTTCTACTGTATATTCTTCTACAGATGCTTTAAGTTGAAGCGATGCAAAATATAATTATTGAAGTGTATATGTACATCTTAAGGGAAAATGGATATGCTTTCAAGCAACTTCGAAGTTCTACTGTATATTCTGCTACACATGCTTTAGTTCGAAGCGATGCAAAATCTAAATCTAAAAGTTCTCTTTCATTGAAGTGTATATGTACATCTTAAGGGAAAATGGATATACTTTCAAGCAACTTCGAAGTTCTACTGTATATTTTGCTATCGATGCTTTAGTTCGAAGCGATGCAAAATCTAAATCTAAAAGTTCTCTTTCATTGAAGTGTATATGTACATCTTAAGGTAAATGGATTTTCTTTCAAGCAACTTTATCGCAAAATCGTTTTTAGATGTTAAACCATTGTAAGTAAGATAAAGAAAAATGGAGTTTTGCCTCCCTTCCAAGTTGATGCTATCTCTTAAAGGAAAAATAGTTCGTTTCTTAAACCCATTTATGCCTCGTGGACTCCCTTTTCCATATAAGTTTGATGAATCCATACATCATTTAAGGGATTTACTTTTAAGCAGTATTCCTGCCCAAATTTCATATTCTCAAAATCTATGTGTAGAGTGTTTTTTATGAAAGTAAAGCCATTATAACTCTGATTTCCATTTACTTCACGACTCATTTACAAGTAGGAATGATACTGCTGGTTTTAGTGTTAGCCTGTCTTTTTTCTAGTGATCCGAAAAAAATTAATACACACAGGAGCATGTACAGTGTCTATGTTACTTACTCGGTCTACACACTAATTGAGCATGTCTAAAAATGGTAAAAGCTTTCAAAAAGGCGAGGAATGTTAGTTTACAGTCATTTTAAATAATAAATGGAACGGTTCATTTTGAGCAGGACAACTACTTTAAACATTTTTATAGAAATTGCTGAAAATTTTAAGCAAAGAGTGAAGACCCTGATCAGACGCCGCGTTCTGCTGCGGCTGATCTGGGTCTGCGCTGTTTGCCAATGTCCCCTTTGTTGGACACTGGGCATAAATGAGTTAAGAGTAGATCCCATATCGGCTATGTCATCCAAGGAAGCAAACAGGGACTCACAAAAGTTGGTTCCCTTACTCATAAAAGTTGGTTCCCTTTGCGAAAATCACGGAAAACACTCATTTACCTTCCTTACAAAGTTTTTACACTCTAAAAACGATTTTGTGGGATGACGTGCCGGGCTCTTGTTTTATGTCCATTTCTTTTTTGTCTAAGTCGACAACAGAAGCACACAGCCGTCCCAAATGATATGATGGCCAGAAGTATTAGAACTATAAATGCCGCCAGGAAATACGGGCTCTCAAGACACGTGATTGTGTCCGTTTTACTTCCGCTTCCTGAAACAGAAACAATGCCAATAATGAGCCAGTAATAGTTGACCAAACGATCCCGAACTCGCTCAGATATCCAATCAAAACTTAAATCTAACATGTGCAACATTTTTCCTCTGCCCCGAATAATCTACCCGTAAACGACGATATCGCGTAGGCTTGAAATAGCATTAAATGATATAGGACATTGACACGTTTTTTCAAACTTTTAAGTCTACATTTAATGCTGATTTTTTTTTTGCTCTGATTTACATGAGCATCATTTTCTAATACATGTAGTATATACGGAAAATTTAGTATATAGGGAAAATAGTATATACAAAGTAGAGAAAATGAGCAAAAAGTTACTCAATTTTCTTCGTTTTTCTTAAAACGCAGATCTAAAGTCAAAACTGTTGTGCTATCCTAGCATTCTACACTATCTTACAAATCTTTAGATATACTTTGTAGGAAAATCTAAGAAATATAGTACAGTCAGTTTTTACGAACTTATTTCCACTCTACGTCCCAAAACTGAATTTTCAGTACCGTGCGTGGTTATATTGAGGTGACGAATATTGTTGGGGACGAAGTAAAATGATAGGCAATGATAAAGGACTAATATAGTCAGATCCCATATCCCGCACTCAGAACCAAACGGGAAATAGAGAATACCATGTTAGTGTCTTTTGATATCAAGTTTATCAGGCGAGACCAGAAACAGCATAGGAATGGCAAGGCTTGCCGAGCCGGTCCGACGTGTTTCTAGTCGAGCCTGATAAACTTGATATCAAAAGACACTTACATGGTTTTCTATTTATCATGCTCCAATAGAAGGTTTTAAGGTTTAAAGAGACTCAAACAAATGAAAGCAAACGGAGTTTAGTGCGAACTTGCTGACGTCGCGAATGCATTATGACGTAAGTCAGTGACGTCATTCAACCAATCGAAAGCTGTTTTCTCGGCAAACGTCAGTAAACAGCCATTCGTCTTCAGAGATCGCTTCTAAAGGCATGGCCTGATATCATTCGCGCAAGCGCAGTTCTGCAGTGACATGATATCACTTTGTGTTATCATACCGCTGTTATCAGTGGAATTTTGCAGCAGGTGCATGATAAATATTCGCGACGTCAGCGAGTTCGAACAAAACTGAGTTTGCTTATCATTTGTTTGCCGCTCTTTACGCCTTAAAATCTTCTAATGATGTATGATAAATAGAAGACCATGTAAGTGTCCTTTGATATCAAGTTTACCAGGCTCGACCAGAAACACGTCGGACTGGCTCGGCCAGCCTCGCCATTCCTACGCTGTTTCTGGTCTCGCCTGATAAACTTCATATCAAGAGACACTAACATTGCGAGGCTTGCTTTGCTTTGCTTTGCTTTTCGCTGTGTTATGTTAGGTTGTATGTATGTATGTATGTATGTATGTATGTATGTATGTATGTATGTATGACTTTTTGGAAAAGAGACCTGTATATCATGTGCTTGTGTTGGAATAGCGACTACAAAGATTTGTAGACTTATTGTGCACTTGGCTTGCCATACGTTTCACTGATAAGGAATTTTAATCCTGGGTGCCTAAGCAGTATGGGTCATTCGAGAGTCTCACACTCTGGTACATTTAATGTGAACAGTTACACTTTCATGGGAAGCAACCCTGTCATTTATACTTATGGCTCCCTTAAAAATTCTCAGTGGAGATCAGCTCTTACAGGAAAGAAGTTTGTTCCTCTCGGAGCAATTTTTGCTTTAAGAGTGGATCTGGTCCCAAGGTTATAAAAGCTTTTACATGCTAAGCTGAGTTGAGCATGAAATTTTACCTGCTAATAAATAAGAAATTATTGATAGGCCTAAGTACAGTTATTTTCATGCTCAGTTTGGCTGAGTATGAAATTTTCTCTGCTTATGAATATGAAAATGCCAACATTAGCTGGCATTTTCATATTCATCAGCAGAGAAAATTTCATGCTCGGCTCAATTGGGCACGAAAACAGTTTTACAACCTCGGGGCATAGTTGCTGTCGGACGATGGCTCTGGGTACTTTTCAGTCCTGGGTCGTCCTACTCATTTGGATAATAGTAGGGCAATGGTCTGATACTGTGCTAACAGTAAGTGTGAATGTGGATTGTTGTTTTTTTCTCTCGTCTATTATTTCTCTTTTTTTTCTCTCTCTCTGGGACTCGGCTCGAAATAGACCGAAATATTGTCTCAAAGAGCCCGTTAAACCCAAAAGGACAAACCAACCAAAATTGTGTGTTTGTATCTTTTATCTTATTATTTATCAAATTGTTATTTATCTGTTTATTTAAAAAAAAAATATTTTCTAGCATTATAATGAAAATTGTGACCCTTATTTTGGGCTAAATTATCTATTGGACTAATTGAAGACCACCGAGTGCCTCTCGGGATGCTCGCTCGCTAGTATGTGGTAGGGGAGGGTCGGGTAACTTCGGACAGGCGGGTAAATTCGGACATACAATTGCAAACAGTGAAAATCCAGATGAGACGGCTCAAAATGAGCCGTCTCATCTGGATTTTCTCTGTTTGGCCAGTTAATTTTTGTTTTAGTTCCAAACAACTGACATATAAAGGCAACAATGTCAGTGTCCGAATTTACCCGCTGTCCGAAGTTACCCTACTCTCCCCTAATTTCCTACCATCATTTGCAGCCTTTTCTGTCCCAGCAGTTGCAGGTACAACTTGTACGCTCGTAACCACACTGCTCACGTTATTTGGATTAGCCTCACGTTTACGCCGTCCAAGCACCTCTTGCGGACAGATGTCCTGAAATTGTGGAAACAACTGTGTAAGATTTTCTCTCGGGAATCATAAAGTACCTCTATCAACGCTTTGAATCTAGAGCTGCACTGTTTATGCTCTTTCAAAACGAGCTGCGTCATGACAAGAGCAACAACATAGCATATGCGCCCAGCGAAGACTCAGATCAAACTGGGCATCCGCCCAGTCTGATCAGTCTTCGATGTGCGTTTAAAGACACTTTTTTTCTTTAACAAAGTGTGGTGTCAGAAATTTATTACCCACAATAAACATTGCTTAGGGTTATAGCTCACATCAAAGGCTTATCTTATCTAGATTATTATGAGGGTTTTGTTCTATGAACGCTAAGGTCACACATCAAGGCCAAAGTTAAAATGGAATATTTCATCTTCGCTCTTTAACTTTAAAACGATTGAACATGTCTTCATGAAACTTTGAAATAATGCATAATTAGACATTGTGCAGAGAAAAAGAATTGCAATCGTAAACCTACTTTCAGTTCTGACGTAATTATGCCTCGTTGTTTAATTACATATACGAAGTTTTGTATAGGTTCTATATCTCTGCCACTGATTAAAGTATTTTTGTGAAACTTTGGTCAAATGTTCATCATACCGAGATAATGTGCATGTGCAAGTATTATATTGTGATGTTGTCCGTCCATATGTTTGTCTGTTTTTTTGTGTGTCTATGCCATACTTGTAAATTATCCTGTTAAGATGGTGTAATCAGGACAACTTCCAGAAATAGAGTATGTCATAGCACACTACTAGTCCGTCGAAAGATGTATTATGTTGCGACGTCCGTCTGTCTGTCTGTCCATCTGTCTATCCATTCGTCCATCGCTCTGTTTACTTTTCGTGTTACCGCCATAGGAGAAAGTTTTACCTTCAAGAGAAAGGTAACTTCAAACAGCGGGTAAATTCGGACATACCATTGCAAACAGTGAAAAAACAGATGAGCCGTCTCATCAGGATTTTCACTGGTTGCCCAGTTACTTTTGTTTTAATTCCGAACAACTGACATATAAAAGAAACAATGTCACTGTCCGAATTTACCTGCTGTCCGAAGTTACCCGACTCTACCCTACACTCCTCGTCGTCCAGGGCGGCAATCAGAAAAATCACAAAAAATTAAATTTATTTCCCTTTCTAAAAATTGTGGTGTAGCTAAACACCAGAAATTCTAAACTTACAGTTGTACAAGTAGTGTCACTTTCGTTGAGGCAGTGGCCGAACAGACATTTTATATAAACACGATCTGCGTCTTCGAACTTGGCCATCTTAAAAACGCCACTTTTGTAAATCTTTCTTCCTCCGGCTGTTCCACTTTGAATAAACTGGTAGTTCGGGCGGAATGGGTTGTTAGGGTTAGTGTCAGAACATCTGCAGTGGATGATAAAATTTTCGCTGAAATACACTGAACAAAATTTGTAATTGGTCACTATTTGCCATAGAATTAAGCCTCGTGCCGATATATTTACATTATCAGTGCAGAGCTCACTGTTAACCCAATAAAGTGATGCGGGAATCAATGTTTTTACAAGTCAATAATTACATTGTGTCACGCGCTTCAGAGTGACAGCTCATCTCACTAACTAGCACGTGAATTCTACAACATGCCATGTACTTGAATGGCTAGTAAACATTGAGTGACAGCTCGCTACGCCTACTTGCACGTGCAATCTACAACAGGAGGTGGAATTTACTGGTAGACTGCGACAATGCGGCTGTTCCAAACTATTGCAAAATTCGACCGGTAATGTTTTTAAAACGATTCTTATATATGTATTTCTTATTTTTGTTATTTTTGTTATTGATCAAAAGCATCGTTTAATAATATAAATATAAGGAATGAATGTTATTTTTCCAACGTTTACTGAAGTATAAACTACATCGGGTCACGAGCAAAGTAAGTGAACCCCGAAGGGGTTTACGTAAACTTTGCTCGAGACCCGATGTAGTTTATACTTCAGTAAACGTTGAAAAAATAACATTCATTTCTTAAATAGATTTGTCTCTCTACAAGTAAGGAAGAACAAATGCACATGATTTTTTGTATTTAATTAGCAGTATTGTCACTTATGAATTTGAAAAAAATGATTAACTACAATTTGAGGCGTCTATTAAGAACTACAGAAACATTGAAAGGGAGGTTATTGGAATTCTTCAATATCAAAACTGATGAAAATTTTAAGAAGACAGACTGTAGGTCTTGTGTTTTTATGAATTCCTTATTCGTCAATAAATAATATGTTGAAACCCTAGCATATGTTGAGACCTAATTCGAACCGTCTCTGCGAGACGGTTCTAATGAGGGGTCACAACATATGTTTTCATCAATAAATAAGAAAAAATATCTCTGAATTATCCTGTTACCCTTTCGGTAGAACTGACTGTAATGTTGGTGTATTATGTCAGTACATTTACAATAAAAGAATAAAAAATGATTTTCTACGAATTAACATCTTCATAGCCCAAGGGAGATGTTGCAAATCCAGCTGAAGACAAGGGTTTCAACACCTCAAACTAGGCTGGTATAAATGCATCAGAATATCATGTGTGATCGCTATTTTTGCATAAGAAACACTCTGTGGTGTAAAACTACTCGAAAACTCGTTGGGAGAATTCTTGAAACGTACTAGCTTCCTCTTTACAATTATTAACTTTTGTTGAGGTGGACATGAAATGTTACTGAGGCAGTGAATCTCGTATTGACCAACGCAAAGCGGTCTAATGAATTGTTTACTCTTCACTTCATGTTTACCGAAACAAAAGTAAACAGTTGTTTTATAATTAAGAAATAGATCAGCTCTAGCAGTGAATTTTTGAGTAACCTATTAGGTAATGTTTAAATGATTAAACATGTTGCATACAACAGACTTGTGTTTTGAAGCATGTTTTGGGATGTTTACATGTTGTATGACACACGTGCAATTTAAGCTATAGGGTAATGTTGAAATGATTAGACTTGCTGCATGCCAAAGATTTGTGTCATGAAATATGTTCTTGGGTGTTTACACGGTGAACCATGTTGCATGATACACGTGCCATTCAATATGTGTCGCCGTGTAAAGCTTTTACGTGTGACATGCAACATTTGTCGCCGTGTACAGGGGCGTAGCTAGGGAAAATTACACAGTACGCACAATTATATTTCATTCTCATTAAGGGCAATAATAGAGGGTTAAGCCCTAAGATATTTCAAATTTTCGTGTCTGTTGGCAGTTAGTTTTACAATGTTGCCCAGTTAACAACATTTCAGCATGAAAATACGCGGGTGTGTGTTGAAATTTTGTCAATTTGACAAAATTTCAATACGCACCTGCGTATTTGCGAAAAGGTAGCTACGCCCTTGGTGTAAAACTGTTTAAAGCAGTTATATAATCTGCGACACTGCTGTCGTCTTCTAGCACCCATTCTAGCAGGATTCTATTTTTGAAATTACTCTCAATACCAAATACCGGCGGCTAAATATAATTAGCGCAACATCAGTCCAGTGGTGTTGAATAAGCAATTTCAATGTTTCGGGCCATAATCTAAAGGACAGGGTTCGAGTCTTGCCCAGATCGAAGTTTCCTTTTCTAGCCTTTGAGTATTTAATATCATCTAATCTTTTCATCCATTGCCTCGTAATTATTTGGTCATGGTATTATTGGAAGGCGTAAACCCCCAAATTATCCATTCATCCGCAGTGTCACGAGCGAAAGTTCTTCAACTTACCCATGATCTAGAGGAGAGTCGGGTGACTTCGGACAGCGGGTAAATTCGGACAGGGACATTGTTTCCTTTATTTTTCAGTTGTTTGGAACTAAAACAAAAATGCAACAACAAAAAACTGGCCAAACAGTGAAAATCCTGATGAGGCGGCTCATTATGAGCCGTCTCATCTGGATTTTCACTGTTTGCAATGGTATGTCCGAATTTACCCCCATTTCCGAACTTACCCATGATCTAATGTAATATCACGCAGCCTGTTTATGTCCGAGAAGTCAGCGACACCCGAGGCCTGGCAAGTATGTGGGCTTATCCCAACAATATCAGCAAACTCTGAAATCAACCATTAATACTGCGAAACAGTCCAGTTTTCAGAAGTGTGATCCGTATAATTGAAAAATGAGCCGTGACACAACAAACCCAACAAAGTGCCATGTGCACCAGAGCGAAGACTCAGACCAGCCTGGGCGTCCGCTCAGTATAATTAGAGTCCTAGCTGTGCGTTAAAGGCTAACTCCATTCCTACAGCAAAGACTCTGATCAGACTAGGCGAATGGCCAGACTGATCTGAGTCTTCGCTTGGTATGCTACTCTTCTTGGTTTGTCATGTGGTGGCTTAAAGGCAGGATTTCTAAACCCCCCTGTAGAGGATTAGCTACCTGTATGAGGCAGTAAGTGGGCATGGCTTAGCTACTGTGCAAATTAGACCACTGTCCTGTTTTAGCCAATAAGAGCTGTCAATACTTTTACAGGTAAATACCCCAGTAAATCAACAGCCAATCAAATAAGAGATAAATCTACAGAAGCTACTGTAGATGTTTACCCTTTGGTGGCTATTGGAAAACTGAGAATAGGTAGCTAATTTTGCCTTTTATAGTCCACTCCTGCCTTTAAATACTCTCGTATTGCACCCGTGTGGCCAGGGGCGGATCCAGAATTTTTGGAAAGGGGGTTCAAATTAGCTGAGCGGGGTTCGACTTGTGCAGTTTGCCCAATTTTTCCTGAAATTCCCCTTGAAAATGAAATAATTAAGACTGAAGAGGGGGTTCGTTTAACCCCCCCCCCGAACCCCCTCTGGATCCGTCACTGGTTGCACACTTCATTGTTTGGCCATTTGGCAAAAGTGTCTTCCAGTCTGCCTCTCTGGTTGACGAAATCCTTCAAACTAGAACATGTGTTTATGAAACGCTATGCCCCCAACCGTATGCTTGCCTCTAAAGAAGATTCATTCCATAATGTTAAAGTCGGAAAGGAGTTTAATTGGTTCATCTACATCTTAGCCTGTAACTGTTTGCCAAATAAGGAACATAGCTTAGCGGTTCTTCAGATATCTTGTTCACAAAGTTATTCCTATAGCTTGTTCGTTTACAAAATACCTGTCCGAAAATGGGAAAAATTCTAACAAAAAATCACGAAATGGGCTCAGAAGTTAATCAGGCCATCTACACCTTGGCCCAAAACTACATGCCAAATATAAGGATCCTAACCTATGACGTTCTTCAGATATTTTGTTCACAAGTTTGTTCCTATACCAAGTATCTATGTCCAAAAAAGGGGAATAACTCAACCAAAATTAACGATAAATATTAAGCTCAAAAGTTAATCCGCTCATCTAGACCTTGGTCCAAACTTGTATGCCATATATAAGGATCCTAGCTTATGGGGTTCTTCAGATATTCTGTTCACACGCTTGTTCCTATAGTACGAGGGTTGATCCAGAAGTAATGTCACTGCAGCTATAAAATCATGTAGAATAGAGGGAGGCCAATAAAATTTCGTATCCAAGTACCTTAATCTACTTGCATTATAGGCTGAAAATGTCATAGAAATACAGTGCACAGCTAGTGAGCTAACGAGATAGACAAAAGGCATGGTAACGAAACGCGCCGCACGTCAATGACGTTGTTGACGCACCAGAAGAAATTTCGATATTTTGTCATGTGCACAGTAACATATTCGCTGTTCCAATGCTGTACTAATGTCTCTTCACCAATATTTATCTCATCTTTAACATTACTTGAAGGGCCCCGCAACTCAACTTTAAGAGTTTTACACTATATTCGAATTTCAGAACATTGATCTTCATATATGGGGTCCAAACAAGAGTGACGTTTTTGTCTGACATTGCACATAAAGGCCTTCCGGTTTTCAGACTATCCTCTAGCGACTCATCTGCACGCGTATCGCGCTGATTGCAGCTTTAAACAAGCCTCATAATATCTGTTATTTCACCACAAGTCTAACTAAACAGCTCTAGAGTCTCTAAGGGGGATATTCCGAAACCGAGGCAAAACCGCACATATCAGCTGACGCGTTTTTGTCAGAAATCGACAATTTACTCTCGGCAGTAACAAACATTAGCGCTAGCTAGCAAACATCAAACTGCAGTGACGATATTAAAATTTCAATAGTGGGCGACAGAAAAATATTTCGTCATCGTATCAAATTTTCATCTGATTTGGCGCGTTAGTTTGATTTTGATTTGTGATTGCCTTTGAAAATTATGTTTCTGTAATTAGCGTTATTCTGACGTGCGGCGCGATGGCGTCGGTGGCATACTTTGAACGTCTATATAATTGGAAAGAAAAAAGATTCCAATTATATATTTACTCTGTAAATCAGAACTGAATTACAGTGCAGCATGATATGATTTTTATAATAATGCTACGATGAATAAGCGCGCAGTGGACACAGTGACGTTACTTCTGGATCAACCCTTGTATATGCCTATGTCCGAAAAAGGGGAATAACTTAATCGAAAATTTACAAAATATGCTCAAAAGTTAATTAGGTCATCTACACATTGATCTGAAACTGTATGCCAAGTATCAGGATCCTAGCTTAAGTAGTTCTTCAGATATTTTGTTCACAAAGTTGCTCCAATATAAAATGACAAAGTCGGAAATGGGGCATAACTCCTGAATGACAAGACCTGCGGTGGCAAAAAAATACAGGCCCGCTTATTTTCATGTTCTGATATGACTGAAATACTGTTAAAACGGGCGTAAAATCGTGTCATCTATCCATCAACTTTAAAAACAGTGCAGATTAAGATGAAACATATTTAGCCATGTTATCAAACTACCGTCCGTATCAAACCACTTTCTTTTTACCAGTTTTATCCTGATGTATTGTTTCAAGATCATGCGGAATTTGATAGGTATTCCAGTATTCCATATGCGAGGGTTGATCTGGAAGGAATGTCACTGCAGCAATAAAATTGTGTAAAATAGACAGAAAGCAACAAAGTTTCATATCCAAGTACCCTAATCTATTTGCATTATGGTCTGAAAATTTCATATAGAGGATCTTACATGAGTGCTCATGTATTATTGAATTTATTAAACGAGTTGGGGAAAAAGATAAGATGCGAGGCTTTGTCGAGCATCTTATCGGTTTTCCCCAACGAGTTTAATAAATTCAATAATACAGGAGCACGAATGCAAGATTCTATTTATCATATGACACTGAAATCGCATTTTAGCAACAAAATTTCCACTAAAACGTCACGATTTCGCCATTAGAAAACGCGACGTTTTTATGGACGTCAACATATAACGTTACGACCTAATTTGCATATTTAATCCACTAGTGGATTATTGCATTTAATGCATGGCTTTATTACACTCTCAGAGGCGACGTCATATGATAAAAAATATATTGTACAGTTATCGAGATATTGAGACAGACGGAAGGCATGGTAACACACGCCGCACGTCGATGACGTTGTTGACGTTCCAGACAAAGTTTCGATACTATGTTATGTCCAAAGTAACGTAGCGTGTTCGTTTTACAGTATGCACTTATGATCCATAATTGATAAGTATGTTCAAAGGACCGGTAAAATGAATAAGTTATATGCTTGCTTTATTGACCTTAAGAAGACTTTCGATACTGTTTGGCATGAAGGCTTATTATTAAAGCTGCAAAGAGCAGGAATAAATGGGAAAATTTATGAGTCACTGAAATCCATGTATCAAGACTCTAGTTCACGCATCAAATGTAAGCATGTTTTGACACAACCTATTTTGATAAAACAAGGTGTTCAACAAGGTAATGTGTTGAGTCCGTTGTTATTTAATATCTTCATAAACGATATTGGTGATCATTTGTTGGTGGATATTGTACCAGAATTACTTGATTCCAAGGTTAATCATTTGTTATATGCAGATGATTTGGTTTTGTTGTCAACTTCTGAAATTGGTTTACAAAATAATATAGACAAAGTTAATGAATTTTGTAAGAATTGGGGTCTGGCTATTAATATAGATAAATCTAAAATCATGGTATTTTCTAAAACTGGTCCCACTTCTAAGGACAGATATAGATTTAAAATTGGGAAAGAAGAATTAGAATATGTTGATCACTATAAATACCTTCGTGTGAATTTTTCTAACACGGCAAAGTTTTCAATAGCAGAAAAGCATTTGAGTCTAAAGCCAACAGAGCACTATTTTCAATAAAACAAAGTATTTTTGATAAAGGGTTGAAACCGTCTGCAATTTTACATATATTTGAAACTCTTGTCAAACCTATGGCATTGTATGGGAGTAAAATTTGGTCAGCATATAAGTCGTGTTATAAAACTAAGACGGTGGATGAGCTGTTTCAGTTGTCATTTAAGAAAAATACTGATTTCGACAAAATACATATAAAGTTTTGCAAATATGTTCTTGGAGTTCATTCTAAAGCTTGTAACTTTGCGGTATTTAGTGAACTTGGCCAACTCCCTTCTTTGATTACAACTATTACTGCTAGTCTAAATTTTTGGTTGCATATTATTTAGTCTAATGGTGAGTCATTAATGGTGAAAGCTTATTTAGAGCAATTAAATAGTTCAAATGATAGATGCCTCTGGGTACAGAATATATTGCATGACCTAGGATTTTCTCATGTTTGGAATAACCATAGTACATTAAATTCTCATTCTTTATTCGCCTCAATAAAAAATAAACTTTAAGAAAGATTTGTATCATTTTTGAAAAAGCGAATGTTAGGTGAAGAAACAAAGAAACAATTAAGAACATATAGACTTTTGAAACAGAATTTTGGACTTGAAATATATCTTGAATATATACATGATAAACCTATAAGGAAATGTATTACTTCATTTAGAATTAGTGCTCACATACTTAGAATTGAATGTGGTAGGTATTTGGGGGAGAAACTAGAAGATAGGTTGTGCAATATATGTAATACTGTAGAAGATGAAATTCACTTTTTGTGTCAGTGCCAAAAATATGAAAATCAAAGGAAAGTACTCTTTGATATTTTGAAGCATTCAAATATTTTTCCATGTGCAGATCCGGAAAAACATTTCTTAACATACTGACAAATAATGACAAAAGTGTTATAAAAGCTGTAGGTAAATATTTACAAGAATGTTCTGTCGTATAACTATAATTATTCTAATTAGTCTCAATCTTATACTCCAAACCATTGCTATTACTGTATTGAACAGGAAATAATGTTTATATTGATGTAATTGTTTATGTGTGCGCATGCGTGTGTATGTGTTTTTTTTTTGTTGTTGTTAAATGTTACCATCATTGTTGTATAGTCATTCGCCTATAACCTATGATTAGGGTATATCTGTGCGAGAAAATTTTAATCCTCATTTATTCCTTATTCCTTATGTTTGTTCACCAGTGATTATCTCATCTTTCAATATTATTTGAACAGCCCCGCAGCTCATGTTCAAGAATTTACACAATATTCGAATTGCAGAACATCGATATTCATATGGGGTCTAAACAAGAGTGACGTTCTCGTCTGACACTACTTATAAGGTCTTCTGCTTTTCAGATGATCCTCTAGCGACTCATCTGCATCACTAAAGTGCTTATTATACCTTTACACAAGCCTCATAATCACTGTTATACCACCATATGTCTAATTTAACAGCTCTAGACTCTCTGATGGTGATATCCTTTATTTGTGGCAAAACCGCATAAATATGCGCTGACGCGTTTGTCAGAAACCAACATTTTTTTTAACTCGGCAGTAACAAACATAAGCACTAACTAGCGCATTTTAAACTGCAATGACGTTGAAACATATTTCATCATCGTATCAAATTTTCATCTGATTTGGTGCGTTAGTTTGATTTTGATATGTAATTGCCTTTGAAAATTATATTCATGTAATTAAATTAATTCTAACGTGCGGCGCAATGGCGTCGGTGACGTACTTTGAATGTCCTTATAACTGGAACGACTAAAGATTCTAATTTAGTATCTATTCTGTTAATCAGAATCGAATTACACTGAAGCTTGATATAATTTTCATGAAAATGCCACGATGAATAAGCGCGCAATGGACAAAGTGACATTACTTCTGGATCAACCCTTTTACAATAACAATTTTAGCAAACACAAGGCATATCCAAGAGATGGATATAAAGAAGTATTATTGACCCTGCAAAATTAAAAACACATGGATTTCAAAATAAGTGACAGAAAGCAGTCAAAAACCCCTGAGCCCAGTTGTTCAAAGCATCGTTAGGAAATGACTTTATAAATAAGCATCTTGCTTACTGTCAAATCCTGATACTTTTGAAATTGTATTGTAGTATATGTATGTAATTAATAGTTAATAAAATATCATCTAAACTAAAGCATCGTTAGCCTAACAAGCTCGTTCAGAGGTAAGCTCATTAAGTGTTTAATAACCAAATACACTGATATTGTTTTGTTGTTGAAAAAGTGTGAGAAGCTTTTGCAATTTCTTTGACCTTCAACCAATGTCTCTCATACTTTGGCAGTTTCAAATCATCAGGGTTTTTTCAACTGATGATCGGCCGCTGTCCCTCAGTGGGTTAAGCACTGGCTTCTTAAAATAATTGTCGGGGTTTGAATCATGCTGAAGACGGGATTCTACCCAATTGTAAATAAGACTCCGTTGCATACAGCCTTTCATTACACACCAACATCTAAAACGCATTCTAAAGAAGCTTGTAATAAGTTCTGTTGATCAAAACCTGCCTCCTTCAGTCAACTCAGTATATTTTGTATGAATAAAATATTGTTTAAAATAACCCAGTATAGCTGAAATATTTTTGAAAGGGTTGTAAAGCTAGTTTGATCTTTGAGCTTTGAACACAGGTGAGCGAGTCAGGGCCTCGTGGTTCTCTTGTTAATTTTAACTGGACTCTCGTTCTTACCCTCTGCTGCATTAACTGGATCTTCATCTATCTTTCCATCAAGATCGTCATCTAAAATAGTAAAAGCATAGGTTAGCCGAGTTTCTTTAGTAGGGTCGAGTCGGGTAAATTAGGACAGCGGGTAAATTCGGACATAACAGTTCAAACAGTGAAAAACCAGATGAGACGGCTCATAATGAGCCGTCTCATCAAGATTGTTACAGTTTGTTCAGTCTTTTTTTTTTAATTCCAAACAACTGACATTTAAAGAAAAAAATATTACTGTCCGAAGTTACATGGTGTCCGAATTTACACGACTTGACCCTTATGATTTTGTTATCACTCCTACCAGCTGTCATTACTACCAGTGCGTACGTTTCTAACACAGAATTAATGACTTGAGAATAATTATTTGTTTGATAAAATTTAAAATGACGTCATAGATCTGTTTCCAAAGTGACTAAGCGTTCATACTGATGCCTTAGTGACGTCATTGAGACAACATTCTGCCACGGTACTAAGCACACGTCTAAGTGATATCATTTAGGCGACATTCTACCAAGGTACTAAACACAACAGTTGGTAATTCCATAGTTGCTATGGTAACAGATCTATGGCGTCATCTCACTTATAATTCGAGAGGAGCATAACATACAGTGTATGCGATGCCCCCCTCCACCCCCCCCCCACCCCCCTCGAATTGTAAGTGAGTTGCTACCAGAAATTCATATAATGGAAAAATGTGATTTTATCAAACCTGTCGTTTTATCTCAAATTGATTTATTCCCTGTTTCTTTTCTTTTTTTGTTTCCTTTAGACAGGGCTTAAACTACCAGATTTATTCGGATATAAGATGGAATACTCTATATATAGAACGACCACAAATATCTTGATGACTCTTATGAAATTCTGCTATGTTGAAATACATTTCAGAAGTCATTTAAACGAAATTGTCAGTCGCAGAAAACGATGTTTAATACAGAATTAAATGACTTGAGAATAATTAAGTTATAGAGTCTAGAAAATCACACTTTTCCATTGTATGAATTTCATGTGGCATCTCAGTTATAATTTGAGAGCAGTTTGCCATGCCCCTCTCGAATTATAAGTGAGATGACGTCATAATCTGTTACCATAGAACCATGGAATTGCCAACTGGTGTGCTTAGCACCTTGGCAGAATGACGTCATGATGATGTCACTTAGACATCAATCTCAACTCTAAGTTGCAATGGTAACAGATTTATGACGCCATTGATTGTGGAGCATGGCAAACAATGTATGCCAAGCTCCGCCAATTTTTGAATGACACTACAATCTGAAATTCTTGCAACAGAAAGTTCAAAGTTTCGCAAACAACTACTTATTCTCAAGTCATTTAACTCTATATGAGCCGCGACACGACAAAACCAACAATGTGGTCACCGCCCAGCGCAGACTCAGACCAGCCTGGGCATCCGCTCAGTCCGATCAGACTCCTCATTAAGCGCTTAAAGGGTAGCTAAGGGTCTAAGCTACCTCCATGCGGACAGCGAAGACTCTGATCAGACTGGGCGGATGCCCAGGCTGATCTGAGTCTGCGCTGGGCGCACAACCACATTGTTGGTTTTGTCGTGTCGCGGCTCATATTGTTTGTCGATGATGAACGTGACAGATGTTCCTGTATTTACCCCATTTCTCTAGGGAAAAATTTAATATTACAAATCTTCAATTTAGAAGTATCCAGGATGACGTCGTGGTAGCGCCTTACTGACGCCAATCTGACGTCACACATGACGACGCACGGCGTCGATGTGACGTTATGACGTCGAATCGACGTCAGAATGTCGTCATTATGATGTCATGTGTCTGCTTGGATAAGTCTATGTGATTTCTTACCTATGAAATTCACAAGCTCTTCGTCAATCAAGGAGTCACAGTCATTGTCAACGAGGTCCCCTTGTTTAGGAGCTGTTGTTGTCACACACTGCAGAGAAAGAATGTTCAAATACAGCAGTTAAATATTACTATTATATACCGTATTAATCCTGTGAAACGCCCTGGGAGCGTTGCATTTTGGGAAGGGGTGGGGGCGTTATTTAGAGCCTAAAGTGTATAAATCAGCCAGTGCCGAAATACGTATGATAAGCAATATAAAGGTGAGAGGTATACTTTCAAAGGAAGCAACTCTACTATTTTGCCTCCCTTTTCAGTAGGGATCAATTAAAATCATAAAAAGTTCCTTCAAGAGCAGAGAATACATACAGAAGTAGGAACATGGGCCAGACTACGTAGTTTCGGCTATTAAAGCCTCGTCAGTGACCCTGACAATATCTGGTGACGAAACCAGAAATAAGGCATACTGTAATTTATCAATTTTAATTAGGCAGTCGATTAAAAGACTGATTAGTTTCAAAAGGATCCAAATAATATAAAAGACGATGATCTAGAATAATAGTCTTCATCGATCTCGAATTTTAGATTTCTCAGAATCTATCCTCTGATCTCAAAGGATGTAAATAAAATATAATCTGCACTATGGATGATGTACGGGGAGACTTTTTACGGCCTCCACACGGCACAACACCAGCTGCAGTGAGGTAAAATTAAAATCATAAAACTCTGAAAGAAAAGAATTTGTCCCTCTAGGGGCAAATCCTTTCCTTTATGAGTGGACCCCATTTCAAAGAGCTACCTTATCAGTAATTCAGGCAAGTTAAGATAATTTTCAGAAAAGAAGCAGGAGCTTTTATTAGAACAGCGGCATCTATTACGATTAATACGGTCCCTGAAAAGATACCGTAAGTAACCGTGCAATATTTTTCTCTATATTGCGCGATGTCAAAGAAATATTGCACGGAGCTAAGGAGTTACGTTTGCCGGAACTACTTTCGTTTTGATAGGAGAGACGTTTTGCAGCCATCTTGTATTCGACAGCAATCGACAAAACAAGTAAAATGGTAACACCAGTATCGGTTGCTCAGTATAAGTTGCATAAAAAATAATAGATATGATTTCTTTCGTCTGTCACTTTTTTAAAACAAATACTGCGGATAATAAACTTATGGAGATTTTCGTAAGAGATGCAGTGATTAAGTCATGTAAGACTAGAAGATGGCGTCCAGTTCTTTTTAACGTCAGTGTTTGTTTACTGACCTCACGTCCGATACCGAAACGTCGTTTTCAATTTAGCGCCGTTGGGCGTGGTTTTAGGATTTATCTAGATCCCAGTTCATACATTTAGTCTATATTTATGGCTCAACTTCATATAGCAGAAAAATAGTAGATTCAAATTTTATACACTCGACACAGAAAAAAGTTAAACTTTTTTTTCTGCAAGCAGAAAACCGTTTCATTATCAGACAAGTGGCTAGTCCAGGATTCTGGCGAAAAAATGAAAAAAAAAAAGTTTTTACTACATATAAGCGTGGAGGCCGTGTTAGTCATGTGACCTGGACGGTTTGAACACATTTTTTGTTCCCTCTGGGTACAGTCCACTGTTACGCAGAAGGTTTTACACACGGTCGACACGGGTGTAGAGCCTTATGCGTCGCCAGGACGGCGGAGGGTGATTTCCGGTTAAAGGGTTATCTACTGGTGTAATACACTAACAAGGAAACTCTAACAACGTTAGAATTTTTTGAAGTTTATATATAATGTAAATTCTATATACAACGATACAATTTACAACAATTCACAATTACAATAATATACAACACATATCAGTTCATGTCGCTGGCCCAAGTAAGGTGTTTGTTTCAAATCTGTAATCGATTTGCGTACAGAACGCAAATAGATTACCGTCTGACGTCAACACCGTACTCGGCTCAGCGCCATGAACTAAAGGAAAACACAAAGAACAAAAACAACGTTAGTTTGAGCTCATACAAAAAAAACAAGGCCTTATGTTGGTAGACTTCAATTCGTCGTTCCCTGGATCATGTCATGGGCCAGTCCATATATCATGAGGAACACCAACTTATAATTACACGTGCACGATTATATACTGGTCGCTCCCTGGATCGTACCAGGGACCAGTCTATAAATATTAACACACCTTAGTGGACGAACACTGTCCCACACTTGATGTGACCTTCAGATCTTATCACAGAATCTGGCAAAACTGTGCTAACCACTTCCGCCTACATTTTGTGCATCCCGCCTCTGCTTAGGAACCATGCACAAACGGCGTTGTAACTGCCTCTACCCGGGTTGGTATTAACCTGGAGACGTATATCGAATCTCCAGGTGAGACGTGGCTCTAAGCCCTAACAGCTGACTGCCGGACTTGATGTGCCTAAAAATAACGAACTTACACTTAATACATTGTAACTACATAATAACAATACGTAAGACTTGGGCCTGTCTTGGAAATACCATACAACGCCCTCGGCGAATGCCGAGCATAACGTGCACACGCCAGCCGTGTCACTAGACACGACTCGCGCTCACGATGTAAAGCTAAAAGTGTGCTTACCACTTCCGCCAATGAAGAAACGTAGATCCTACCACGCATGTGCGTCGAAGGATCTGACGTCAAACATTGTCAAGAAGTATACTGACGTCAACAGGCATTACCATGACATACCCTACATAAAACATGAATAATCTAAACAATGACTTATTTACATTAAATTGATTGACCAAAATCTAATTTGCATATGTATTAATTCATTTCTTTAAACTAAGCGTAATACCATTTGCCATAGAATATAATAGCTGAATAAGCGTTTCTCACACATTTGGGATCATAACGTTTGATCTGACATCATGACATCAATGATGTTATACCATATGACGCCGTAAAATGAAGGCAAATCAAACGCATGATGACCAAATGTTACCATTATAACTTATGGAAAAAACCCTTAATGCGGTGCATGCTATGGCGTCAATTGACGTCACGAGTATATAAATTAGTTCCATTACAAATCAATCTACTTCTATAGGCCACGTATACGTGAAACTAATATAAAAAGTGCTGACGTCGCAATAACATGAATGCAACTGACTTCACATGAATAACATGAATGCAACTGACGTCACATGAATAACATGAATGCAACTGACGTCACTGGACGTCAAATAGACGCACACCATTGCAACCAACATCAGTGATATAAACTATTTCCGTAATTTACAAAACTTCCTAATATACAAATACCATGCGCAGCATGGTCAGTATAAATAAAATTGGTCGACATATGCGCAGCCTGATCACTGCCAACAAAATCAAATCAGTCGACACATATAATCATACCATATCAATCAGAAGTCACATTTTTCATTCTTAGCCAAACTATTCTAACTAAAAAATAATAAAATCTTACCGTTCTGGTCTAAACTCAGAATCTGGGCACACAACAATATAACATCCTCAGTATAAGAATTAAACAGCCACGTCTAACTTTTCAATAAAAGATAGGCGTATAAATAGTATGCGTCTCACATTTAAATCATGGGACTCGAATATAAGCGTGCAGGTACTTACATTAAAATCATGCAACACGCTGTCCACAATCAAAAGACACGTGCAGGTATTCACCTTAAAATCATGCAATACGCTGTCCACGAGAGGTATTCACAAACAACCCATGCATAACGTAGTCACAATTTCCGTAAACGTTTTATTACCACAGTTACCCTAAAAACTGTAGCCTTACTGATTGAAAGGATTAAAATAATCTCGACGACATAGTGGACGATTAGATCCATTTCGTAACATAGGTTTCCCCTTAGGGAGAAAAAAACATAACAATGTTTCTTTTCTGAAATAGTACGAAATGCGATCGAATCGTAGGCTATGTCAAAACTGGAAAACTAGCTATATACACAACAACGGTGCGATGCATAACGTGGCCAAACTATCTACTAAGGTAGTCCGCCCCCAAATTATCTTGGCCACGGATTTACCTAATCCCAAAGTCAATCAATTCTCTGTGTCGTACCTGTCGCGCCTCAAATGGAATGGGGAAGTATGGGTAAGTCTGATCGAACACTAGGTGGAAATCGCCACCTTTAAGTGTATCAGACGTAAAATTAACGTTGTCTTTGACATTACACCTACTTCGCACGACAGATCCCACAGGATCCGTTGCCTCTGCCTCTAATCTACTATCGCCACCGTGTTCTTCCATATTCGATTTCTGAGTCGACGTTACGTCGTCGGGCTTTACGTTTTCACGTATGAAGTCATATTGGGATACGTCCTCTGACGTACAAATGTTAACTCTTTGGACATTCGGATCACTGTGATCCTCTGATCCAACATTGTCACGTGCATTAACAACTGCAGACGACACGTTCTTTTGACGTTGAACGTACTGCTTAATCATGTTAGCAGGATAAGTATTCACGACGCCCTTGACGTTAATCTTGTAGTTCATTGCATTGACTACTTCGACAACTTCATATGGCCCGTTCCATTGAAGTAACAATTTATTGCACTCATTCGGGAGTAGCAAAAGTACTTTGTCTCCGACGTCAAACTTACGCGACCTCGCGCGTTTATCATAATGAGCATTCTGCTTTACGTCCATTTTCCGGACAATATCCTGTGCTAACTTACACGTTCTCTCTAAACGTTCTTTTAGGTCAATAACGTACTGATACGTCAATAACGCACGTTGGTCAGTTTCCTCTACAGACCACAATTCCTTTAATATTTGCATAGGACCCCTAACATTACGCCCATACAACAGTTCAAACGGGGAAAAACCTAACGACTCTTGCGGAACTTCCCTTACTGCGAATAATAATGCTGGGAGATACCTGTCCCAGTCATTCGGACGTTCTACGCACATTTCACGTAATATCTGTTTCAATGTATCATGGAATTTCTCCACGGGTCCTTTACCAGTAGATTGATAAGGAATAGTTGTCAGATCTTGAAGCGACAACAACCTACTAACCTCTCTCATGACGTCAATCGTGATCTTACTATCATGCTCGATTAGCATTTCACTCGGTATTCCTAATCTACTGAACATCTCAACTAACGCTTCGGCTACGCGTCCCGTTTCAATGCCGGGTAACGCTACCGCCTCGGGATATCTCGTCGCATAGTCTATCATTGTTAAAATATAGCGGGATTTCCTGTCAGAACGAGGTTCTATCGGTCCTACTATATCAACCGCGACTCGTTTAAATGGTGTGTCAATCTGTGGCAACTTTCCTAAAGGAACCTTAGTGACACGACCTTTTTGAATAGTCCTTTGACATATGTCACAAGATTTACAAAACCTTGCCACATCACCACAAACTCCGGGCCAAAAGAACTCAGTTAAAACTCTATCCATAGTTTTCTTTATGCCCAAATGACCTGACATCAAGGTTTCGTGCGCCAATCTTAACACCTTTTCACGAAAACCTTCAGGGATAATAAGTTGCAAAGTGACCTTGTTTCCCTTAGTAAACTGCCTATACAATAAATCTTTCTTTCGAATAAACTTAGTTTCACCCCGGTTCAATTCACGACTAATAGTCACATTCCCAGATTCCACTCTTTGCCTTATGCCATTCAATTTAGGGTCAACAACTTGGGCCTGCTTCAATGCCTCCTTATCACTAGCAATAATTTGATCAGGAACTTTAAGTTTCCTATAGACCTCTTCACCTTGCTTAGCCTGTGACCTAGTCACTGCCGCCATTGCAAAATGGGACATATCGGGAAGTTTTGACCCGTCAATATTTCCAATAACCAGGTCATACAATGTATCTTCCATACACAATGCCTCAGTTTTTCCTGTGAAAAATGGACAATCTATGTCAACCATTGCTAAGGGATACCTTTGGGTAGATTCATCAATCAAAGTTACATCAGATTCTCTACCAAGTAACTGATCATTAGAAACCAAGTTTCTACGAACGACACACCCAGTACAACCTGTGTCCCTTAAAACTACAACAGTCTTACCATTAACCGTACCCTGCGCTGTTGGTAATCGCGACCTTAAAAAGTAACAGACACCTTCCCTATCCACGTTATCATTGATTAGTGGACTTTCTTCCTTACTCTTATAGAGACCTTCAATTTCATGAGACCTATTCATTGTAGTTTTACAAAAGCTCATTTGATGTCCGCCACCCCGACCACGTCCGCGGGAATAACCCCGACCACGGCCACGATCTGAATTACTACCCTTCGTCTGTACAGTATCGCTCTTACTCTGTGATCTTTGTGTCTCATCTTTCGGTGCATAACTACTCCCCTTACTTCCGCTATACCCGCTTGCACTTGCACCTACCTCCGCACTATATGCTTGCTTCCTATCGGGATTCTTAAAACATTTATATGTTAAATGTCCCTTACCACAAATACTACATTTTATCTCTGGCTTCGCACTCGGCTTATTATCAGATCTACTCTGAGTTACGCCCTTACTATCACGCTGCCCCTTATTAACACAAGCGTAGACACCGCCACGTGCTTCTGCAAATAAATCTGCTTCCCTAGCCATCTCACCTAGATTCGTGAATGTTTTCGGTTTCAAATGAACATATAGTTCTTTACTACAAGATTCTAAAAACTGATCTCTAGCGAAAAAATCGCAAACAGCTTCGTAAGACTGGTCTACTTTCGCCATTTTTAACCATTTATTAAGATACGACCTAAGTCTACTACTAAACTGAATAAACGTTTCGGACTTTTCAGGCCTATCATAGCGAAATTTCTTCCTAAATCCGCGTTCAGTCATATCAAAATTCTTTAACAACGCATCTTTCAACTTGTCATAATCCGCTGCATCATCTACAGACAATCTATCATAGACATCAAGCGCTTGACCTTTAAGTAATGCGCTTAAATATGCAGCCCAAACGTTTTTATCCCATTTATTCGCCGTCGCGTATTTCTCAAACCTTGATAAGTAACTATCCATTTTATAATATGTATGAAACTCAAATGAAACATCAATATTTATCATAAAAATGTTCCAAAAATTTAACAAATATTATTAAACTATCAAATATTCTCTTAGCATTCAAAGCATTCCATTCAAAATCCACATCTCAATTTTTTTTTTTTTTATCCTAAACTTGCACAGTATCCTGATGAACACAGATAACCTTGATCAACATAAATAATATTTCCTATTGATATACTAGCACATTCTAGGTGGGCTCTGAATGAGAAGAGAGATATCTAGATGTGGCTCTGTGGTGGCTCCCACTGACTGTCTGTTGGGGTATGCTGTCTGGTCCATTAGTAGAGTTGGCTCACTGAGATAGCTCTGGTGATGGAAAATGACGTGTAGTCCTGTAGCAAGTGAGGCTAGTTGGTCATCAAACTATTATATTTGGGGTGATTCTCTTCTCTTCCTGAGCTCTCATTCACTGACATGTGATCCTTGAGTTGTATGGGTGCACCTCCATGATCGTCTCCCATTTTTTACAAGAATGAGCAGCTCCTCTTTTGGGCCACTGTTGCTTCCCTGGATGATTGCTTCCCTGAAAAATTGATTCCCAATCATTAAATGAGGTCTGCCCTTGGAGGGAGGAACTTCTCCAACAGGAGCAAGTTCTTTCCTTCAGAACTGACCTCAAATGAGGAGGGATTGGCATAGTTGCCTTCTCTGAGGGTGTACCCATTTACCTCTAACTGATAGAAAACCTGCAAGAAAGGAAAAATAGATATCAAATGGTATTTTAGCAAACATACTACTCATACAGAATTGTGATAAGAAAGAAAAAATTAGTAAATAAAACAGAACAATAGGTTTATCAATATCAAGTACTGTCATCTTAAATAGTATGAAAATAGAAACTAATTGCGCCATAGAGATATAATGAGATTATCATTATTGTTTAGTGAAGTTTATAGTTTTTGTATGTTTTTGACATACCTTCCTTCTCTTATGTTACAAACTATGTATGAATACTTTTTTATGCCTTTTATATTTCTGTACACTTATGTTCTACTGTTTCATACACTAGCTGAGACAAACTTTGTAATGGTGAAAGTATATACCTCTACAGACCTAACGGATACAAGGAGCATTATTCTAGGAGTTTTTTATGCCAAAATATATGAGTAATAATAATAGCTTGTCAGGTATAAAAGTAGCGCACACTAACATAAATGGTATCAGAAACAAAGTTGACTCAGTAGGCACAGAACTCTCAGACTATGACATAATATGTATAGCTGAAACAAAACTTAATAATACATATGAAACTTGTAAATTAGAAATTGATGGATTCAAAGAGCCTTATCGCAAAGACAGGGATATAAATAACGGGGGTGGACTTCTGATTTACGTAAAGAGCAATATTCATAGCATCAGAAGAAATGATCTTGAGGATCAATTCTGTGAAAATATATGGTTAGAAATAAGGTCTTTACATAAGAAATTTCTGCTAGGTTTATATTACCGTCCTCCAAATAGTAGCTCTGAGTACTGGGACTATTTTGAGAGTAATATAGAGCTGGTCTCAGATCTGAACTGTGACTTGCTAGTTTTGGGAGACCTTAATCAAGATATGCTTAAGTCAAACTGTAATAATAACCTAAAACGAATAATGTCAAAATTTAACTTAACGAACCTAATTAATGAACCAACAAGAATAACTCCCACATCTGGAACATGCTTAGACCTTATATTAACAAATCATAAATCAATAATTACAACGTATGAAGTCTTAGCCCCATTTCACAGTGATCACTGTACGGTAACAGCTGAGGTAACTTTTAAAACATACAAAACCTTATCTTACAAGAAAACACTATGGAAATATGAACAAGCCGACTTAGAGTCTATTAAACACAATTTAGAAACAACAGACTGGTCATTTATAAATACTCAAGACAATATGAATATTATAAATGAAACATTCACAAAAACTTTATTAGATATTTGTAATGAATGCATACCAAAGGTAACTCTTACTGTCCGACCTAATGACAAACCCTGGATGACCAATGATATTCGCAGACTTATGAGACAGAGAGATCGCCTACATACTAAAGCTAAAACAAAGAATAATGAAACCCAATGGCACAACTATAAAAGAAAAAGAAATGAAGTTATTGAAGAAATTCGTAAAGCAAAAAAGAATTATTTCCAAAGCCTTCAGGATCAACTGGCAAGTGAAAAATTACCCACTAATAAATGGTATAAAATAGCAAAAGATGTATCAAAAATGAAAAATAAAAATGACCCATCTCCACCTCTAGTGAAAAATGGCTTTACAAATGTACATCCTTTTGACAAAGCAGAAATCTTAAATAAACACTTTTCCGACATATCAACTACAGAAAATGAACCGCAACTACCACATGAAACTGTACCTGATTTTAATCTCAGTAATATAATAATATCTGAACAGGATGTGTGTGACCAAATTCAAATTCTAAATGCAAATAAACCAGGTGGCCCCGATGAAATAATGCCTCGACTGATTAAAATAACTGGAAAACGCCTTATTAAACCCCTAACTCTAATCTATAATAAATCCATTGAGCTCGGTCAAGTTCCCTGTCAGTGGAAAATGAGTAATATATCGGCTATATTTAAGGGCAAGGGGGATGAATACAATCCATCAAATTATAGACCTATATCTATCACCAGCTGCCTTGGCAAAATACTAGAAAAAATCATATTTAAATACCTTTATAACTACCTTCAGGAATATGAAATATTAACTAAATACCAATCAGGCTTTCGTCCTCATGATTCAACAGTAAATCAACTACTTGAAATTTATCACATTATAATTGAAAATTTAGATAAAGGAAAGGAAGTAAAATTTATCTTTTGCGATGTAAGCAAGGCCTTTGATAAAGTATGGCATGCAGGTCTTCTTTTCAAGCTTAAAAAATATGGTGTGAATGGAAATATATTAAGATGGTTTTCTAGCTATCTCTCAGACAGAAAGCAGAGAGTATTTAATGACGGATTTTATTCAACCTGGAAGGACACGCTAGCTGGCGTCCCTCAAGGCTCGGTACTTGGTCCATACCTTTTTCTCCTTTATGTAAATGATATAGTTGATAATATTAAATCTAACATAAGACTTTTTGCAGATGACACATCACTATTTACTGTAATAGATAATAATGACTCTTTAAATGTGCTTACTGATGACCTTCTTAATATTGCTCGATGGGCCCAAGATTGGTGTATTATTTTAAATCCATCCAAAACAAAATCAATGACTTTTACACGAAAAAAAAATAATGATATAAGTAATGACATACTGTTTGATGATCAAACTATCAAAGATGAAGTAAGTCATACCCATTTAGGAATCACACTTTCATCTGATGCAACTTGGGGGGAACATATTAATACTATATATAATAAAGCAGCCTATAGATTAAACACGCTTCGTATGTTAAAGTACGACTTAGACAGAAAATCATTAATACGATTCTACTTATCTTTCATTAGACCAATACTTGAGTATGGTAATATAATTTGGGATGGCTGTAATAAACAACAATCTGACCTCTTAGAAAGTATACAGCTTGACGCAGCCAGGATCATAACAGGACTTCGTAGGGGAACATCTCACTCTATTCTTTATGAAGAGCTAGGTTGGTGCCCCTTATCTGTAAGAAGAAAAAACAGTAAGTTAATACATTTTTATAAGATACTCAATTACGAGACACCGCAATATATAAATGATATTATAGATAGATACAACACACATCAAACAAATTATACCTTAAGAAATCAAAATTTAAGATATCCAACTCCTAGAACAACATCGTTTCAAAATAGTTTCTTTCTCTCCGCAACTGATGCTTGGAACAACATTGATCCTGAGCTTAATAATGCAACTTCTCTATACTCATTTAAACAAATACGTAAAAAGAGACTGCCACAACCACCTAAACACTTCTCATATGGAAAACGTAAGGATAATATAACAGTATGTCAACTTAGAAACTCTAAAAGTCAACTAAACCTTGATTTATATAATGACCATCTCGCAGATTCGCCCTCTTGCACTTGTGGCGCTACACTGGAATCCTCTCATCACTTCTTTCTTGAATGCCCTAAATATAGAGACCAAAGGCAGGAATTAATTAATGCGCTTCAAAATCATCCAATTATATATGAAACAATGAGACTCAGTATAGATGACTTACTAAAAGGCAATTCAAATTTGTCGTTTGAGGATAACTGCATAATTCTAAACTATGTATCTACTTTCATTGACTCAACAGAACGTTTTAATCAGAACTGATTTCGGTTGTCAATCCATAATTTTTGAGTCAATTAACTGCTGAACATAAGTTAGTATACCCATGCTCACTGTGTTGTCCCAGCTAGTAGTACGAATATAGCTTATTATATAAACTTTTAAGAACTGATATCATATTTACATATATATATACATATATATATATACATGCCATAACTATGCATGATGTCTTGGATAAATTAACTAAACTTGGGCAAAATCTGATTGGGTACTTTCTTGGAAAAAAAAAAAAAAAAAAATAAAAAAAAAATTACCTTTAGAATTACCTTAGTGGTCTTAATCAACAGCCCTGCCCTGGTAGACGCCATGTGCCTGTTTTCGGAAAGTGGTGTTACACTACCTTGCATGGACTCCTGTTTACTTCTCAGTATTGGACGGCTCTCTGACGTGGAGGTCTGCTCTTGTGGAAGAGAATTTGCACCAAGAGGAGCAAGTTCTTTCCATCAAGAGTTGACCCCTACTGAAGGGATGAGGCAAAACTACTAGAGTTGCTTCCCTTGCAGGAGTACCCATTCGTCCTGATACTGTTTATAAGAGGTATTTGGTAGTGGCTGATTTACTACACTTTGGATAGTAAGTAATGTGTCCCGTTCATAAAATGCAATGCCTCGAGGCCTTCAACAGGAATAATACCGTATTTACAAGTGTTGCTAGGAAATGCCACAAATAAATCATTAATAAATCGGAAATGCCCTATAAATGCAAATCAAAGCATTATATTGGTACCCCCCAATAAACTATGGCATGTGTACATATAGTAGAGCTGGATCACAGTGTCAGAAGTGCATCTTATATATATCAATATATGACCACTTTACTGGGTAGAATCAGTTTGAATACCACACAATTCACAAATCATACCAGTCACTGTGTGATTATAGCATCCTATATTCAAGCTTTTTTTTTTTTGGTGTGTGTGTGGTAGATCTAATGTATTCCAGACCAGACTGCTCCCTGAGAAGCTGTCTGCTCTGGATCTGCACTAGTCATTCGGATTGGTATGTCCCAGTGCATGGAGATTTTATGGTTCTATATATTTTATCCTTTGTCACTAGACTTTGCTGAAGAAAGGGAATGTCCGTATGTATGTGTTGACCTGCTTCAGCCTGCTTCTCGGGGCATGCTGATCTAGGTCTGCACTGCAAGTTAGATTTGTCAGAAGAACCTCCGACATTTTCAATCTTGCTTAAATTACATAGATAGCTCATTAATTGTGATTGTACTGTCTCACTAACGTTATAATCTATTAGTATTACGGACCGTTTCTAAACGTTTCGGTACATGTACCTTACCTATACTTACTGTACACATTTAGCCTACCGTCTCGCCGGTCACACATGACTTGACATCAGCACCGATAGGTGTCAAACAACAATAACAGCAATCTATCTTTTATGTTACTTAGATCAGCAAGTTGACCTTTCAAAACAAAAGTACCGTTAGGAATGGCTAATCTCTTCGACTGTGCGTGCACTTGATTTGCGCCCGTCGCACGCCGCTGGCGTAAGCCTATATTATTAGTAACGGCTCATCAGCTTGGTATTTGATGCCCCACTTCATTGTGCGGCGAGGAGTCTTGGTGCAAATCAATTACACCCAATCGGAGCATGCTCGGCCAATCCCGTGAATCAGACGATTTACGAATTTGGCCGAGCGGTGTTCCGATTGCAGTTACACCCTTTGTGATCCAGCTCTGGTCGGTTCTTCTCTCTATTATAGTGTAATACTTTATTATTATTATTATTATTATTATTATTAATATTATTGTTGTTACTATTATTATTATTGTTACCATTATTATTGTTATTAATACTATTATTATTAAGATTGAAAAACATGTGACTATAAAAGATGATATCCCGGCGGGCACGTGGCGTCGAGGTAGCGTGTACTGACGTCAATGTGGCGTAATTACGTCGTATTGACGTCGCGACGACGTCGTTTCTGCGTCTCGTGCCCGCAGGGGTACTGAAGCTGTCAGCCTTCCCAGCGGGCACGCGGCGTTGAGTCGACATTGGATCGGCGGTGATTCAACGTCACGACGTTGAACCAACGTTTGTTAGGTGTTGATTCAGCGTTGTGTGCCCAATGGGTTGGATTTTCAAACTCGCATAGGTCTATGTAGGTAGTTAGACAAACATTGGTATTACTTCTAGTTGAAATGTTGTTATATTCATGTTTATATCAACTACTTCTAGTTTATATGTATGTACACTTTAGTCACAGAATTCTTGTATAGCACCTTAATATTTATGTCATCAAATATATGTATCTGTATTGCTACACCAACTGGAGAGGACAAATATAGGCAGTGCCTACGTCCAATCCATTGGCTCATGTATGTACTTTTATATATATGTTGCCATGAAATTGTGAATAAATAAATAAAAACTATCCATTTTGTCCTTACTTTCATCAAAATACGGTAATTTGGGATCTCGCGCATGCGCTAACTTTTCAGCCTTCTGTTTTTCTAATTCAACTCTAAACGTTACCTTCTGCAAATCTATCTGATTTTTCAACTCGCGTTGCTGCAATTCAAAACTATACTTCAACTTTTCTAACTCGACCTCGCTCGACAACTTTGCTTCCTTATCGCTTTCGACTTGAGACAACCTAGCTTCCCTATCTTTCTCGGCTTGCCGCTCTATACTTTCAATTCGCGCCATCTCGATTTCCCTATCCGCCGCAATCTTAGCTTCTTCCGTCGCGATCCTAGCCAATTCAATTTCCCTATCTTTATCGGCCTGCGCAAGCTTTTCTTTCTCCGCCGCGATCTTCTCTTTATCAAGTTCCCTTACCGCGTGCCTTTCTGCCCTCTCGGTCTCTTGCTGCTGCTTTACAAATTCTTGTAAAGCCTGCCCCTCATAACCTAACTCCTTTCCCTTCTTAACTAACTGATCCATGACGCTTAACGTAAAGCTCACGTTAACCTAACTGAAACCGACGTTCACTTAAAGTCACACACGTTAACTAAAACGTTAACAATAATAATAACGAACTAATCCAACTAAAACGTTGATTAATTAGTATACTCGCGATCTAGACGTAGCCATTAAAGTTACGTTCATAACAGACCGGAAATGCCGTCATAAACTGACGTTGACTTTCCGAGAATTACTTTTCACTATCGTATGGCACAATTAGATGACGTAAATAACCCACATTACAATTACGCCCAACTTGATCTAGCGTATCGGATATACAAACGTAACGTATGTAACGCAACGTATTAACACTGACACGACAACTGTACGTCTTACATTACAAAACCTTATAAGATACCTACGGTAAATCAAACTTAAGATTCTGCTATTAGGTTTAATTCATTGTAACGATATTATATTACGCTACGGGTAACCTACGTTACTAAATCAGGACATAAAATGGACCTCAGTAACGGTTATGACACAACGTACAAAACGTTTAAGTTAATAAACTAACAGATTGTCATGCAACAGCAGTGCCAAGGTACTCAACCGGACCTTAAAACTAAATATGTATCATCCGTGCCAAGACAATTCAGGTCTATATACCTCAGTTTCCCCACTCAGATATGCAACCTGTTACATTCTATCTGAAATTAATGCATGGGCTATCGCACTTCATCACGCAGGGAATAAGGATAGTTGACCTTAATTGAGTGTAGGTTACATTTACAAAGAATTTAGTGGCAAAAATGCTCCCCTAAAATTCACAGCCTTACGTCACCTTAGAAAAGAACAATCAGAAAGTCAATAATAATAAAAAAAATGACTGACAAGATTGTGCCTAGATTCTGTATATATTGTCAATGTGTTACACTGGCAGATATTAACCGGAAATCAAATCCCGTTACTTCATGACACCATGTTACGCAGAAGGTTTTACACACGGTCGACACGGGTGTAGAGCCTTATGCGTCGCCAGGACGGCGGAGGGTGATTTCCGGTTAAAGGGTTATCTACTAGTGTAATACACCAACAAGGAAACTCTAACAACGTTAGAATTTTTTGAAGTTTATATATAATGTAAATTCTATATACAACGATACAATTTACAACAATTCACAATTACAATAATATACAACACATATCAGTTCATGTCGTTGGCCCAAGTAAGGTGTTTGTTTCAAATCTGTAATCGATTTGCGTACAGAACGCAAATAGATTACCGTCTGACGTCAACACCGTACTCGGCTCAGCGCCATGAACTAAAGGAAAACACAAAGAACAAAAACAACGTTAGTTTGAGCTCATACAAAAAAAAAACAAGGCCTTATGTTGGTAGACTTCAATTCGTCGTTCCCTGGATCATGTCATGGGCCAGTCCATATATCATGAGGAACACCAACTTATAATTACACGTGCACGATTATATACTGGTCGCTCCCTGGATCGTACCAGGGACCAGTCTATAAATATTAACACACCTTAGTGGACGAACACTGTCCCACACTTGATGCGACCTTCAGATCTTATCACAGAATCTGGCAAAACTGTGCTAACCACTTCCGCCTACATTTTGTGCATCCCGCCTCTGCTTAGGAACCATGCACAAACGGCGTTGTAACTGCCTCTACCCGGGTTGGTATTAACCTGGAGACGTATATCGAATCTCCAGGTGAGACGTGGCTCTAAGCCCTAACAGCTGACTGCCGGACTTGATGTGCCTAAAAATAACGAACTTACACTTAATACATTGTAACTACATAATAACAATACGTAAGACTTGGGCCTGTCTTGGAAATACCATACAACGCCCTCGGCGAATGCCGAGCATAACGTGCACACGCCAGCCGTGTCACTAGACACGACTCGCGCTCACGATGTAAAGCTAAAAGTGTGCTTACCACTTCCGCCAATGAAGAAACGTAGATCCTACCACGCATGTGCGTCGAAGGATCTGACGTCAAACATTGTCAAGAAGTACACTGACGTCAACAGGCATTACCATGACATACCCCACATAAAACATGAATAATCTAAACAATGACTTATTTACATTAAATTGATTGACCAAAATCTAATTCGCATATGTATTAATTCATTTCTTTAAACTAAGCGTAATACCATTTGCCATAGAATATAATAGCTGAATAAGCGTTTCTCACACATTTGGGATCATAACGTTTGATCTGACATCATGACATCAATGATGTTATACCATATGACGCCGTCTTATGAAGGCAAATCAAACGCATGATGACCAAATATTACCATTATAACTTATGGAAAAAACCCTTAATGCGGTGCATGCTATGGCGTCAATTGACGTCACGAGTATATAAATTAGTTCCATTACAAATCAATCTACTTCTATAGGCCACGTATACGTGAAACTAATATAAAAAGTGCTGACGTCGCAATAACATGAATGCAACTGACTTCACATGAATAACATGAATGCAACTGACGTCACATGAATAACATGAATGCAACTGACGTCACTGGACGTCAAATAGACGCACACCATTGCAACCAACATCAGTGATATAAACTATTTCCGTAATTTACAAAACTTCCTAATATACAAATACCATGCGCAGCATGGTCAGTATAAATAAAATTGGTCGACATATGCGCAGCCTGATCACTGCCAACAAAATCAAATCAGTCGACACATATAATCATACCATATCAATCAGAAGTCACATTTTTCATTCTTAGCCAAACTATTCTAACTAAAAAATAATAAAATCTTACCGTTCTGGTCTAAACTCAGAATCTGGGCACACAACAATATAACATCCTCAGTATAAGAATTAAACAGCCACGTCTAACTTTTCAATAAAAGATAGGCGTATAAATAGTATGCGTCTCACATTTAAATCATGGGACTCGAATATAAGCGTGCAGGTACTTACATTAAAATCATGCAACACGCTGTCCACAATCAAAAGACACGTGCAGGTATTCACCTTAAAATCATGCAATACGCTGTCCACGAGAGGTATTCACAAACAACCCATGCATAACGTAGTCACAATTTCCGTAAACGTTTTATTACCACAGTTACCCTAAAAACTGTAGCCTTACTGATTGAAAGGATTAAAATAATCTCGACGACATAGTGGACGATTAGATCCATTTCGTAACATCCACTAAAAATTTAATCCTGCATGTTAGAATTCTTGCAGTGTAAAAAAAGACCAACAAATGATAGTTACAAAAAGGCATATTAAACTGAGAAATATTTTACCAGAAGGAGATGGGGTCGATTTTGGTAACTGACCCCCTAGTAGAAAAATATGCTATTTTTTGGGGTACGAATTGGTGGATGCCATACTCATTCTAGCGGCTTTCTCAGTTGGGAAGGCAGAGGATGTTTTCGTTTGTGAGTTATCCAAAGTGAGATTGTGCCTGTAATTGGTAGTTTGATGATGCTGTAGGCCTAGTATCATCAGCAGAAAAGAAAACTTTTTTCTCCAGGTAGAATTCAGGGTGTTGGGTATAGGGGGGGGGGGAGGGGTAGAAAACGCTACTAATTTTTCGTACTATAAGTTTTGATTGTAAATTATTTCACATTAGTAAAATTTTACATTAGGTGGTTAAAGAAAAAGCATCATGAACACTTGGAAATATTTAAAAGCCCATAAAAGCATGATATATGCGATTGTGCGAAATACAGAAAGCGTCGCTTTTTGGAGACTTTTGCATGTAAAAAGGTATTTTTTTCTTTTTTTTTTGGGGGGGGGGGGGAGAAATATAATTACAGCCAAAGATTTACCTTAAAATCACATCAGTCTTGTTTCTCTGCTCCTTTTGGTATGCATATTTGAAATATTCAACCAGTTCAACCAGTAGAAAATTGCCTAACCCTTATGTATAAAACAGAGTCAACCACATTTTCTTGTTCTTAATATTCAGAGAAGTATAAAGGCTCCTGTGAAAAGATAAATGTTTCCATATATATAAAAGAATAGCAACAGAATCATTATTAATTTTCCTACAGAAAACCTTGACCGACATAGTGAAATTGTCACAATGTAACAGTTCTTTAAGGATTCATTTGAAACTTGAAAATCACAATGGAAATGTATCAAACTAATATTCAAACTGTTCAGTTTATGGCATATTGCAAACATTAATTTGGTCTAGGGTACAGTCCACTAAATATTCATAAGGACTTGCCCCGCCTTTTTCGGGGAGAGCAATGGGTTTAATTTGTATGAGAGATTACGTCAACTGTAAATCAGGCATGTTTGGTTTCTTGCAGTGTTAAAAAGACCAACAGATGATAGTTACAAAAAGGCAGGTATTAAATTGAGAAATATTTGACCAGAAGGAGATGTGGTTGATTTTGGTAACTGACCCCCTAGTAGAAAAATATGCTATTTTTGGGGGTACGAATTGGTGGCTGCCATACACAATCTAGCCTGTCGGCTTTCTGAGTTTGGAAGGCAGTGGATGTTTTCGTCTCAAATTGATAGGCTAGGCTGACACTTTAAAACAAGACGGGTTTGGAAACTTTGTATGTGCAGTTCTGTAATAGAGTGACCAGATGTTAACATTGTGGTCTATTTAAAATTAATTGTGTAATGCAATCTAAAGTGCAGTAAGTCAGATTGACCGTGGCTCTATTTCGTACTTTCGGTTTTACTTTAGCTGCATATTTGGAGATTTTGTCCCCTTGACCATTAAAAGTGCATCCATAATGAGATGATGATTAAATGATGATTTGATGCTGTAGGTGGGATATGAGGAGTGGGGGGGGGGCGTGGTAGGAAACGCTTCTAATTTTTTGTACTATAAGTTTTGATTTTAAATAATTTCATATTAGTAAAAGTAAACATTATGCGGTTAAAGGAAAAACATCTGGAACACTTGGAAATATTTAAAGTCCATAAAAGCATGATATATGCGATTGAGCGAAATACAGAAAGCGTCGCTTTTTGGAGACTTTTGCATGTGAAAAGGATTTTTTTTTTGGTGGAGGGGGGGGGGGATATAATTATAACCAAAGATTTATCTTAAAATCATATCAGTCTTGTTTCTCCGCTCCTTTTGGTATGCATATTTGGAATATTCAACCAGTTTTACTGCATTTGTGTCTTAAATAGCCCCCAAATACCAAGATTTTATTCACATTTAGGGGGTATATGTAGAAAATTGCCTTTAAATCGTATGTATATAACAGAATTAACCACATTTTCTTGTTTTTAATATTCAGAGAAGCATTAATGCTCCTACGAAAAGATAAATGTTTCCATAAATATAAAAGAATAGCAACAGAATCATTTTTAATTTTCAGTTATCCTCAATATCATTAGTTTCAGTCATTTCGCTATAGAAATCTCAACCGACATGGTGAAATTGTCATAAATGTAACAATTCATTACGGATTCATTTGAAACTTGGAGATCACAATAAAAATGTATCAATCTAACATTCATAATGTTCAGTTTATGGCATAATGCAAAAATAGCTTTGTTTAAAGCACAGTAAGTCAGATTGACCGTGGCTCTATCTTTTACTTTCGGTTTTACTCTAGCTGCATATCTGGAGACATGTGCCCCTTTGACTATTAAAATTGCATTCTTCCGTGTGTTATCAAGTAGCTTATGCTCTTGGTGTTATTCATAGTGAGATTGTTGTTATAATTGAGCCGCGACGCGAGAAAACCAACAATGTGGTTGTGCGCCCAGCGCAGACTCAGATCAGCCTGGGCGTCCGCCCAGTCTGATCAGACTCTTCGCTTTGCGCTTATGGGGTAGCTAAGGGTCCAAGCTACCTCCATTCGGACAGCGGAGACTCTGATCAGACTGGGCGGATGCACAGGCTGATCTGAGTCTGCGCTGGGCGGACGACCACATTGTTGGTTTTCTCGTGTCGCGGCTCAATTGATGATTTGATGCTGTAGGCCAAGGATCATCTGCAGAAAAAACAAACTTTTTTCTCCACGTAGAATCATGGGTGTGGGGTAGGAGGGGGTGGGGGTAGGAAATGCTACTAATTTTTTTAACTATAAGTTTTGATAGTAAAATTATTTCACATTAAATAAATTTAACATTATGCGGTTAAAGAAAAAGCATCTGGAACCCTTGGAAATATTTAAAAGCCCATAAAAGCATGTTATATACGATTGTGCGAAATACAGAAAGCATCGCTTTTTGGAGACTTTTGTATGTAAAAAGGTATTTTTTTTAGGAGAAATATAATCATAACCAAAGATTTACCTTAAAATCATACCAGTCTTGTTTCTCTGCTCCTTTAAGTATGCAGATTTGGAATATACTCAACCGGTTTAACTGCATTTGTGTCTTAAATAGCGTCCAAATACCACGATTTTAATCAAATTTAGGGGGTATATGTAGAAAATTGCCTATAAACCTTATGTATATAACAGAGTCAACCAGATTGTCTTGTTCTTAATATTCAGAGAAGTATTAAGGCTCCTATGAAAAGATAAATGTTTCTATAAATATATAGAGTAGCAACAGAATCATTATTAATTTTCATTAATCCTCAAAATCATTAGTTACAGTCATTTCGCTACAGAAACCTCGACCGACATAGTGAAATTGTCATAATGAAACAGTTCTTTATGGATTCATTTGAAACTAGGAGATCACAATGGAAATGTATCAAACTTACATTCAAACTGTTCAGTTTATGGCATATTGCAAAATATTAATTTGGTTTAGGGTCCAGTGCACTAAATATTCATGACGACTTGCCCCGCCTTTCTCGGGGAGAGCATTAGGTTTACATTATAAGAGATGTAACGTCATCTGTCAATCGTGCATGTTAGATTTCTTGCAGTATAAAAAAGACCATCAATTGATGGTTACAAAAGGGCATATTAAATTGAGAAATGTTTTACCAGAAGGAGATGGGGTTAATTTTGGTAACTGACCCCCTGGTAGAAAAATATGGTATGTTTTGGGGTACGAAATTGATAGTTGCCATTCTCAATCTAGCCTAGCGACTTTCTGAGTTGGGAAGGCAGTGGATGTTTTCGTCTCAAACTGATAGGCTAGGATGACACATTAAAGCAAGACGGGCTTATAGTCCAGGAGCCCAGGAGAAAAAGAAGAGTTTCGCTCTCCTTTAATAGTAGAGTTTGGCAACCCTGTGCATTAAAATATACATTTATTTTACCATAGATTTTGGCCTGGAGACATTTCGAGAAAGACAAGGAGACTAAAAAATGACCATCCGCCCACCTGAGTAATTTCTACAGAGAATATGCCTTGAGACGAATCACCAACAGGTAATGTATACTTCCTATGTCAGCGCTATGAAAGCTCCTTGTCCTCCTCATTGGAACCGCTTCCTCACCTAGATGTAGTCAGTCTGGTCTTAATGCCTCCTGTCTCGGCTGTGCTATGTCCACCTTGTGGATGGTTTGTGGGCCCAGGTATTTGTCGGTACAGGTTGTTAAAGTTGCAAATTTAGGAGTTTCAGACCTCTCCCATTTGCCTCGGCATTGCAGTAGGGTCCTGAGTCTCGCCAGTCTGTTTGTGATTCCCTTACACTTGCCATTCCAATCACCTTGTACAACCAGATTGTCTTTCGTAATTTACTGGAGTTACTGGTAGAAATGGTGTACCTTTTTGTCATCTTGCTCAGATAGATCTTTATGATTGTGTTATGACATTGAAAAGAGCTGCTTGCAAACGGAGAGTCTGCTGCAGACTGGTTGGCAAACCTTATGTCTGACATCCGTTGACATTTCACCGAAGTTCTCAATGTACCTCTCAGAGCTCCAGTATGTTCAAGAAGTATACCCTGTCTATTTTGTGGACCAGCTCTTCAAGTTTCCCGGATGGCCTCAGAGCCCTCACATACCAGGTTCCTACTGAATTGTTCTCCCTACCTCTCCTTTTCTCGACCTTTGTCACATCAGTCGCACACTAAATGTTCTTACTAATGTCAAACGGTAGGCGTGATCATTGTTAGGCCGGGTCCTGACAGACCCAGTATTCAAGTATCGTTGGGGGGAGTCGGGGGGGGGGGGGGAGCGTAACGCAGTCGGTAGCGCCTCTGACTTGTAAGCCAGAGGTCCCGCGTTTGATACCCAATCCGGCCACTTACTTTCATTTCCCCTTTCGCTGATTCAAGAAGGGCAGTTGTCAGTTACTGGTGAAAGTGCACTTAGTACTGGTTAACCGCTTAGGAGGTCTAAGCCTGCCCAGGAACAGTATGGTTAGGTTAACTGACAGTCCCGACATGATCATAGTTGTTTACCGTGGACGTTAAACAATAACACAACAACAAGTATCATTGGGTCTGTCTTCCAAAATGTAACTCGGGCAAAAGTCAACCTGATGGAGCCGATACTTCTCCAGGCTGATAATGTTGACCACAACCGAATTCCAAGAAAATTATATGGCTTCCCTTAGTCATGAATACATGTCCATTGGCTAAAAGTGTAATTCCACCCCAGGGGTTTACCTCTTCTAGAAAGACGTTCACTCTTTGCTGTTGGGTCTACACCAACCTAAATTGACCCCTATGCTTGGGAGACACATGGAGGTGGAAAAGGCGCCTTGTTCAGCAAGCGACTGAATATAATACAACCAGACGGAAAGCGCAAAGCTGATTAGGCCTATCCTTATCAACAGTGATCCCTTAAATCTAGATGTTTTACCAAGCTAAGCAAGGCTCGCTCGGGTCTTGCAAGTAACACACGACTGTTGAACTCATGTTGGTGCTCTACACTGGCCGTTGACTTCTTCTAGGATGTCTTCAACCCATTGATGCTGTGTTTACAGGTGTTCTTTAGCACGTTTTGTTCACACACCTAGCAACGAATTCCTAGGTGGGCTGCCAACCAAGGCTAAGGATTATACCTACTCTTCTACATGTAGTTCTTATTACCCTCCCAGGCTGATGAGACCCATCTGCCCACATGCAACCGTTAGTATTGGACAACATGGTACAATGACGATTAGGATACAATATGCATTTATACACTTTTAAGTTGGAAATAGCCCTGGTTCCACAAGTTTTAAAATGACATTTATCTTTATACAGTATAATCGAATCATATTGTACATTTTGAATAAATTGTATTTTACATATAAATATGTGACATATATGTCAATAGCACATATGTATATGTATATATTCTTCTTTAACAGGCTACCACCTTGTAAGGGAACTTTATAAAATGTCTATTTACTACTTTAATTTTGATACAGATTAAACAGGGTTGCGGCTTAACGAAGGGTAGCCGTTTTCATATATAATATTAACATGTGTGCAAGATTTGCATCAGATTAGACGTTTATATATTTATTTAAACATTTCAGTGTTCATCAACAAAATTCCAACCAAAATGCGTTATTCCATGTCAATGAGAGACAGTGATAGTTTAAATTTAAATAGTTTGGTCATTGGTTTAAGAGAATTTTGCAGTCACATATCTCATTTTACCGTGGCAAGCCCGTTATCTCGAACAAAAATGTTATGCACTTAAAAACTGTCACAGGCTACATGTAAAGCCTCCATACTTAAATAAAATCAAAATCTTTTAGAAGTGATTCAGAACATAACATGTTTATAGAGTGGGGTCAAAATTACGAAAATTACACTACTGTTAATTATCCCTTCGTGGGACCCCTTTGGTGATATTAACCTCACGTTGGAAGGTCTTGTTTATTAGAACACATATGTGGCAACATATTTATGGGTGTAATTTAAAACAAAATTAAGACTACCGGATTTTTTTCAAAATTTAAAAAAAATCAGAGAAAATAGTCATTTTTCGTCATTTTTACAAATTCACCCCTCTAGCGCCCCAGAGGATTTCTCAAAATGTCTCCGGGCTTTATTATGTCCAGAGGGATACAGACTATAACATCCACATGGGTGCCAAACTCTACTCTTTAGGGAGAGCGAAAGTGTTTTCTAGCGTAGATACAGATTTCGGCCCTAGCACTATTAGAAAACTTAGTATGTACAGTTTTGTAATAAAATGACCAGATGTGAACATTGTCGTGGAAAATAAATTGTGTAATGCAACCATGAGGCTGTATTTGAATTTTGGTTACGATTTTCCAATTTTAAGGCTATTGAGAAGTGGTTTGAAATTGTCGAAACATGAAAAAATGACCTAGATATCTTGCACTCACAAATCTGCATGTACTCATTAAAATGTCTGTATATACCAATATTTGGCCAAAAAAGTGTCTAAGTCAACCCATGGCTATCATCTGAACAATCTCGGGCCAAATTTTCAAAACTTTCTATGAAATCTTGTGTTCTAGATTTTCTCACATTTGACTGTGCCGTAAAAAAGGTCAAGGTCAACCCAAGGTCATCATTTGAACAAATTTGGAATAACTTGAGTACCCAATGCTACATACCAACTTTTAAGGTCATCAGTCAATTGGTTCTGGAGGAGAAGACTTTTGAAATTTTTTACCATATATGGGCATGGCAGCTATGTTGGTCATGTGGCCTGGACCAGTTTTCGTTCCCTTAGCCCCTGGAGGCTCTTTAGGAAATATGGTTACAATTGGCCTAGTGGCTTTTGAGGAGATGTTTAAAATGGTCACAATTTGTAAGTGCTGGCTCAAAGGTCAGAGAATGAGCTTGACCTATGTACTCTAAAATATTTACATACTCATTGAGACAACTATATATACATATTTTAGGCCAAAAACTTCTTAACTTTCCATGAACTCTATGTTCCAGCATTTCCCATATTTGACCTTGCCATAAAAAACGTCAAGGTCAACCCAAGGTCATCCTTTAAACAATCTTGGTAGTACGCAAGTATCCGATACTACATACCAAGTCTCATGGCCATCTCTCAGGTGGTTCTGGAGAGGAAGTTTTTTTAACCTTTTTACCATATGTGGACATGGCAGAAGTCATATTGGTCATGTGACCTGGATCATTTGAACAAATTTTTGTTCCATCAACGCCTGGAAACTCTTTATGAAATGTGGTAACAAGTAACCTATTGGCTTTTGAGGTGATGCTTGAAATTGTCTAAATATGAGAGTCCTGGGCCAAAGTCAGATCGTGAACTCTTTTTCTCACCAATCTTCAAGTACTGGTTAAAATGTCCGCATAAACCAATTTTTAGGCCCAAATCATAAATACTGTCCGTGAAATCTTTTAGCATTTTTCCATATTTGACCTTGTCGTAAAAAGGTAAAGGTCAACCCAAGGTCATCATTTCAACAACCCTAGTAGTATTCAACTACCCAATAATACATACCGAGTTTCAAGTTCATTGGTTTATTGGTTCTAGAGAAGAAAAAATTTACAGGTTTCTACCATATATGAGCGGGCTGCCATGTTGGTCATGTGACCTGGACCATTTGAAAAAAATTTCGGACCATCAACCTCTGGAGGCTCTATATGAAATTTAGTTACAATCGGCTCACTGGCTTTTGAGGAGATAGATGAAATTGTCGAAATATGGGAGTCCCGGGTCAAAGGTCAAAGAATAACCTTGACCTCTTGTACTCATAAATCTTTATGTACCTATAAAGGTGACTGTAGATACCAATGTTTAGCCCAAAATCTTCAACAGTTTCCAAAATATCTCATGTTTTAGCATATTGCCATATGAAGGCACTAGAAAGCGAATTTGACCTTACCATAAAAAAGGTCAAGCTCAACCCCAGGTCATAATTTGAACAATCTTAAGAGTACTTGAGTACCCGATGCTACATACCAAGATTGAAGGCCATAGGCGAACTGATTCTAGAGAAGAAGATTGTTTAAGCTTTCTACTATATATGGACATTGCGGCCACGTTGGCCATAGTACCAGGACCATTTGAACAATTTTTCGTTCCCATGACCCCTGGAGGCTACGTATGAAAATTGGTTACAATTGGCCCAGTGATTTCATAGGAGAAGTTGTTTGAAATTGTGGATGGACGGATGACGACGACGGGCAACGGAGCCTGCCTATCTTAAAAGCTCCCCAGGAGCCTTCGGATCAGGTGAGCTAGAAAATGTCTGCCTTTGAAAAATGGGGGAAAATAATGGAATTGTGGCCCCATTTGCCATAAACCTATTTATGCATAGCGTCCCAGCTAAAGGGGCATAGGCAAACAGTGCAGACCTGGATCAGACGCCGCTTTTTGCGGCGTCTGATCAGAATCTAAACCGTTTGTATAAGGAAAATCTACACTTCTCTTTAAAAGAAAATAGAAATAACAAGAGGGCCATGAGGCCCTCAATCGCTCACCTGAGCTATTGGCAAAGTGTTTTCTACGCTTGATTTTGTCAAAATATGAGTCTTGTGTCAAGTGTCAAAGAATGACCATGACCTCTTGTACTGATAAATCTTCATGCACTTATTAAGACAACCGTGTAGTCTAGTATATACCATTTTTGGGGGCCAAAATCTTGAAAACTTTCCATGGAATCTTATGTTCTAGCATTTCCCCATTTGTGACCTTGCCGCAAAAAAAGTTTAGTTAAACCCAAGATCATCTTTTGAAAGACTTGGTAGTACTCTACTACTCCATGCTACTTGCCAAGTTTCAAGGCCATAGTTGTGTTGGTTCTGGAGAAGAAAAATATTAAGGGTTTATACCATAAATTGGAATGGCGGCCATGTTGGTCATGTGACCCGGACCGTTTGAACAAATTTTGTTCTATTAACCCCTGGAGACTCTTTATGAAATTTGGTTACAATTGGTCCTTTGGCTTTTGAGGAAATGTTTGAAACTTTCATAATATGAGAGACCTGGGTCAAAGGTAAATGAATGACATTGACCTCTTGTACTCATAATTCTTCATGACATCATTAACACGACTGTATATACCAATTTTTAAGCCAAAATCTTCAACACTTCCCATTAAATCTGTTATTCTAGCATTTTCCCATATTTGACATTGCCGTAAAACAGTCAAGGTCAGTCGAAGGTCATCATTTGAACAATCTTGGAAGAACTTGAGTATCTAATGCTACTTACCAAGTCTCAAGGCTACTGGTCGATTGGTCCTTAAGTAGAAGATTTTAAAGGTTTTTACCAAATATGGGTATGGTGGCCATGTTGGTCATATGACCTTAGCCATTTAAACAAATTTTTGTTCCCTCAACCCCTAGAGGCTCTATATGAAATTTGGTTACACTTGGCCCCTAGGCTTCTGAGATGGTGTTTGGAAATGTCAAAATATAACAGACCTGGGTCAAAGGTCAAAGAATGACCTTGACCTTTTGTCATAAATCTTCATGTTCTCATTAACATGACTGTATATACCAATTTTAGGCCAAAACTTTCAAAACTTTCCATGAAACGCTATGTTCTAGCATTTTCCCATTTGTGACCTTGCCGCAAAAAGGTCAAGGTCAACCCAGGGTCATCATTTGAGCAACCTTGGCAATAGTCGAGTACCTCATGCTACTTACAAAATTTCTAGGCCACTTGTTGACTGGTTCTGGAGAAGATTTTTGAAGCTTTTTACCATATATGGGCGCGGCGGTCATGTTGGTCATGTGACCTGAACCGGCTGAATAAGTTTTTGTACCATTAACCCCTGGGAACAGTATATGAAATTTGGTTACAATTAGCCCTGTGGCTTTTGAGGAGATGTTTCCAATTGTCGAAATATGAGACACCTGGGTCAAAGGTCATTGAGACGACTGTATATACCAGTTTTTAGGTCAAAATCTTTAAAGCTTTCCATGAAATCTTATGTTCTAGCATTTTCCTATTTTTTACCTCGCTGTAAAAAAACAAGGGCGACCCAAGGTCATCATTTGAACAACCTAGGTAGTACTCGAGTTTCAAGGCCATTGGTCTATTGGTTCTGAAGAAGAAGAGTTTTGAAGCTTTTTACCATATATGGGCGTGACTGCCATGTTGGTCATGTGACCTGGAGCGTTTGAACATACTTTTGGTCCATCAACCCCTGGAGACTCTATATTAAATTTGGTTACAATTTGCCCTGTGGCTTTTAGGAGATGTTTGAAATTGTCGAAGTATGAGAGACCTGGGTCAAAGGTCAAAGAATGACCTTGACCTCTCATACACATACTGATTAAGATGACAGTAAACCAATTTTAGCCCAAAGTCTTCAACAGTTTTCAAGATATTTTATGTTCTAGCATTTTGCCATATAAAAGCGCAAGGAGGCAAGGGACTTCTATGCTTAAGGTGTGAATTTTCCCCATAATTAAAAATTTATACGGAACACTGACTTTTGCTTTGCATTTATGACTATGATATGTAACTTGCATGACAAATGAATTTTCAAGTGTTTGTATCTCTGTTAGTACGTTAAACAGACGTTGACGCTGAAGTCATTGTTGAGATTAGTTCCAAATTATCCTCAAACTGATGGCTGAAATAATGATTTATTGTATACATTTCACACTTTTTACTTACATTACTTACATAACAGACAACACTGGATAGTTTGACTATATGTATGTGACCTTGACCGCATTTCAAGGTCATTGTACACAATTTAATCCTTCAACACCACAGTGCTACTCTTATACCTTATACTCTTACCCATTCTTCTTCTATGGCTTACTGAGTATCTCTCCCCTCCAGTGACCCAGCTTCCCACATATATATGTTGCGTACTTGCCATGCATTAATCTGCTGCATAAAAGAAATGCTGGGTCGCAGTGCGGTCGGGGGGGGGGGGTGTGGAGGAAGTACTTGCATTTTATATACAGTGAAGCGTTCCCTTTCAGCCGTTTCAACCGGAAGTATAACTATTGTTTTGCAAGTTTAAATGCTAATCAGGCGATACAAGAAGAAAATCATTGCTTTGTATTGTGATATGCATGTATTTAGCATGCATTTATGACAAAACATTTATGGAATGAATGATTTCAATATTTTTATTCCGTCAATAAATGAGGTATGAGAAAAGCTTGAATTACCGGTAGGTAAGGTCAAACAGGATTATGTCCCCATGTCTTCGGGTCTGAATCACAAATGATCTGATTTCATACGGTTTACATATTTGTGGAACCTCTACTAAGAAATATATGTAGACATAATACTTTTGAAAATTCGAAACTGTCGTGCCGGTCACATGGGGAAGAATCCTCGCCTTAAGCATAGGAGTCCTTTGACCGTACCGTAAAAAAGGTCAAGGTAAACCTAAGGTCATAATTTGAACATTCTTGGTAGTACTCGGGTACCTAATGCTACATACCAAGTTTCAAGGCCATCGGCCTATTGGTTTTGGAGGAGAAGATTTTCTTTAGTTTTTTACCATATATATGGGCATGGCGGCCATGTTGGTCATGTGACCAGGACCGTTTGAACAACCTTTTGTTTCCCCATTCCCCTGAAGGCTACATATGAAATTTGGTTACATTTGGCCCAATGGTTTTAGAGGAGAAGCCGTTTGAAAGTGTGGACGGACGACGGACGACGGAGCCTGCCTATCCTATTAAGCTACCCCGGGGCCTTTGGCTCAGGTGAGCTTATAAAAATTCACTTCACCAGACACCCCTTCGATGACTAATATATATGGGTAGAAGAGCTCGCTATGCATGAATTGGTAAAGCAATAGGTAAAACTCTGCCTCTGATACATTTGAATAATGATAAAAAGTTAAACGCTACGAAAAACTGAAACTCTCTTGTCTTAACCATAATATGTAGATCACACGGATCATCCGAGCGATGGTTTAGCGGTAAACAGCAGCGAAGTAGCGATTCAAATGTTTTGGCGGAAGAAAAAGCGACAATAGAAGAAAAAACATTTTTTTAGATATCAATATAAATTTTATTATACGAGGACGATAACCTCTACATGCAAACATTTTGTTGCAAAATTTACAGTGAATTCTAAATTGTTGGAATGTAATATGGTCTGAAAGTGTGCGTAAAATATTAGTTGATACATATAAAATACACCATAACAACCACAAAAATATATCATAAAGCTTTTGATTATATGTCAAAAGCAGACACTAAAATCTCCAGTGGTAGATTTGAGGACGGGTGCGGATGCCGAGAGTGGGTTTCATACCACTTACTTTTATTATCAGCCTACTGTTGAAAAGGCCGTAAAACCATAAGGCATTCAATCATCTGTACCTTGCGGTACACTGTGCTACCTTGTGAGACAAATCGCAGTTCTACAGTATTTCATATAACCGCTCACGACATCTATGCGAATAGCGCTCACATATATAATTATCTGATTTTAGCTTCTTTGTCAGTGAAGCTGTCCAAAATATAAGGTCGCATGTATTTCCGTGTCGAAGTCCATTACTACATTGTCTATGCCCATTGACGTTGACAATAAACGTAACGGTTTTTAAATAGGTGTTAGAAACCGCAAGACCGCTTATTTTCAACCGCTAGATGTTTACTTTTACTATGACTACTCAACTACTTATAAGTTTTATTGAACTGGTTCTTTAAAATTGCAACAATACTATTAACTTCAGGTATTATAGTTATGTTGTAATGTGTCAGCGTTTACTTTTTTTTATTAAAACGAGTACGGTCAAAACCATGATAGGCTACCAGAAGGTTCTTTAATGCGACGGGATGTCCATTAGAGCATAAGTCGGGTGATCCCCGCGAGATGTTGCGATTTTACTTACCTGTCCAATCGTTGGAAGTCTGTAGCCAAACGGAAGATATGCAAGTCCCGTATCATTGTCGTTAACTGCATACACAAGTGGCATGAAATGTGTAATGGCAATAGTGGAAGAAAGCGTGTACAGCTTATTCGAGCTGATAGAGGAGGCATTATAGACGAATTTGTATCCACTCGGTCCTGTGTAGAAAAATGAAATAAATATCAGTTTTATCTAATAACTGGGCATATATGTGAAATAATTGTGCACTATTTTGATAAAAGCCCTTAGCAGTATGCCAAATATGAGCATCCTAGCTTAAACGGTATTCCCAGGATTTTGGGAACAAACTTTCACGTATTTTTTTCGAAAAAGGGGCATTATTCTGTAAGTATATGGCAGACAGAAAAGGAAAAAAATACGTGTCTGCTAATTTTTATGGTCTATCCATTTTATAAATATCAAGGCCCCTGCAGTTATTGTTCTTGAGAAACAGACCACCCATAATTATGTTTTATTCAGATGAGAAAAGGAGAATAACTCTGTCAATAATGAATGCGTCATAACACAACTAACATTAGAATGATCAGCACATCAAAAACTAATAGTATTCCGACAATTAGGGTTCTAGGTTAAACGGTTCAAAAGTTGGAAAAATGCCACATTCAACAAAGAGGCATAATTCAGTCATTTTTCGACGGAATTTGCCCAAAAGTTAATGAGGTGATCTACACCTTTGCCCCCAGCAGTATGCCAAATATGAACATCCTAGCTCAAACGGTATTCCAAAGACTTTGGGAACAAACTTTCATTTATTTTTTTTGAAAAGGGGCATAACTCTGCAAGTACAACTGAAGGGCAAGAAAAAAATAAGTGTCCTCTGGTTTTTTATAGTCTACCCACCTATAAAGTATCAAGGCCCCAGCAGTTACGGTTCTGAGAAAATGTAGTGTTACGTACGTACGGACGATCAGATGGAAGGGCGGACGGACGGATGGTCAGGCCCAAACCAATATGCCCCCCTTAACTTCTTCGAAGTTGGGGGCATAAGAATCATCTCCTCAGAAAGAATGCGAGAAATAAAACTCAAATTTCACAGAAATGATTTTGGTACTACCTTTTATAAAAATACTGTTTTTCTTGGCAATTGCTTCAGCAGTTTGGTTGCTATGGCAACTAAAAGTTGCCATTGACTTATAATGGGAAAATGGAAAATTTGCTTTTATTGCTATGTCACTGCAGATATTTTGACAAAACTTTAATAGGAATTTTCCTTGAGTAGTCCCCAGCCAGCCTTATTAAATTTATGCAAATTGAACTATTTGGCTGATTGCCATTGCAACCGAATGGTTAAAAATAGAAAAAAAATATATTAAACTATCATTTTTGCAGAAACCATGTGGCCGATAAAGCTCAAACTTTACAGAAATTTTTTAGTACAAGTTATGGTTTGAGGGCTGGATTTGGATTTTGATTGTTTCAGTTTCTGGTCTTTGCATACTTTTTACTTCTATAGAACTGATGTTTTTCATGGCAATTGCTTCAGCAGTAAGGTTGCTATGGCAACTTATATTTTCCATTGACCTATAATGGGAAAAATGAAAATCCGCAACGTTTGCTATCTCACTGCAGTTATTTGGATTATTGGTTCTACAGAATTTTTTTTGAGTAGTCCTCTATGATTCATATTAATTTTTTGTCCAAATCACCGAATTGGATTCGTTGCCATGATGGCATTTTAAAGTTTCCATAAACTTGTATTGGGAAAAGTGCAAATTGGCATTTATTTCTGTGTTACTGCAATATTTAGGCAAAAAGCTTTACAAACATGTTTTTTATTGTTACTTCATCAAACTTGCCAATATTAACAAGGCATCGCAGGCGATACAAATCCCCTCACACAAGACTACTTGCTCGAGATATTGTCATACCCTACATTTCTGTGAAGTTATGTGATAATCCGCTGAGAAATGTAGGCCCTAGAGCGCTGACAAAGTTTTTCTAAAAATAGCCACAGTGACCTTGACCTTGGGCACAGCACCTTGAATGTCGAACTTGCTCAAGATATTGTCATGCCCTACATTTGTGTGAAGTTATTTCAAAATCCGTAGAGAAATATAGGCACTAGAGCCCTGACAAAGTTTTTCTTAAAAAAGCCACAGTGACCTTGACCTTGGGCGCAGCACCCTGAAAGTCGAACTTGCTCGAGATATTGTCATGCCCTACACTTGTGTGAAGTAATTTCAAAATCCGTTGAGAAATGTAGGCGCTAGAGGGCTGACAAAGTTTTTCTAAAAATAGCTACAGTGACCTTGACCTTGGGCGCAGCACCCTGAAAGTCGAACTTGCTCGAGATATTGTCATGCCCTACACTTGTGTGAAGTAATTTCCAAATCCGTTGAGAAATGTAGGCGCTAGAGGGCTGACAAAGTTTTTCTAAAAATAGCCACAGTGACCTTGACCTTGGGCGCAGCACCCTGAAAGTCGAACTTGCTCGAGATATTGTCATGCCCTACATTTGTGTGAAGTTATTTCAAAATCCGTTCAAAAATGTAGGCGCTAGAGTGCTGACAAAGTTTTTCTAAAAATAGCCACAGTGACCTTGACCTTGGGCGCAGCACCCTGAAAGTCTAACTTGCTTGAGATATTGTCATGCCCTACATTTGAATGAAGTTATTTCAAAATCCATTGAGAAATATTGGCACTAGAGCGCTGACAAAGTTTTTCTAAAAATGGCCACAGTGACCTTGACCTTGGGCGCAGCACCCTGAAAGTCGAATTTGCTCGAGATATTGTCATGCCCTACACTTGTGTGAAGTTATTTCAAAATCCATTGAGAAATGTAGGGGCTAGAATGCTGACAAAGTTTTTCTAAAAATAGCCACAGTGACCTTGACCTTGGGCGCAGCACCCTGAAAGTCGAACTTGCTCGAGATATTGTCATGCCCTACACTTGTGTGAAGTTATTTTAAAATCCATTGAGAAATGAAGGTGCTAGAGCGCTGACAATGTTTTTCTAAAAATAGCCACAGTGACCTTGACCTTGGGCGCAGCACCCTGAAAGTCTAACTTGCTTGAGATATTGTCATGCCCTACATTTGTATGAAGTTATTTCAAATTCCATTGAGAAATGAAGGCGCTAGAGCGCTGACAAAGTTTTTCTAAAAATAGCCACAGTGACCTTGACCTTGGGCGCAGCACCCTGAAAGTCGAACTTGCTCGAGATATTGTCATGCCCTACACTTGTGTGAAGTTATTTCAAAATCCGTTGAGAAATGAAGGTGCTAGAGCGCTGACAAAAGGTGAACATACGTACGTACGTACGTACGTACGAACTTACGTACGTACTTACGTACGGGACAAAACCTATATCCCCTCACCACTTCGTGGTGTGAGGGGATAAATAGGACAAGCATAACAACTCAGTCAAGGATGAAATTAGGCCATATTGTACAATTTAGTTTAGAATTACTTACCCTTGAGTGCTGAGGATGAATGGACTCAGGTGAGCTACAGGACCAAAGGTCCTCTGATTTAGTTTAAGTTGACTACCCCCAAAATGTATAGAATGTATAGTAAATAGTGACTTTTGTAGTGCGCTGATCAAAGTTTAAGCCCGTATACTTCTCTTGTTTTCATAAAAATGATCATTTTCCGTGCTCATTACGAAAAATACAATTATTCAGCATTTCGTTGATGCAATTTTTATTAACAGTGCGATCATTTTTTACATTTTCGATCAGAATTCACGCATTACTCCAGGTAGCGTAGAAAGTTGCAGACGACGACACTGATTAATAATTACAGGTATGGAAATGGAATACAGTGAATGATTATGTCCCACTGCCTTGTGGATAAATAGAGAATACCATGTTAGTGTCTTTTGATATGAAGTTTATCAGGCATGACCAGAAACAGCGTAGGAAGCCGAGCCAGTCCGACATGTTTCTGGTGGAGCCTGATAAACTTGATATCAAAAGACTCTTTTATCATGCATGATAAGAAGCTTTCGGATTTTACCGCGTAAAAAAGGCAATTACGTGATAAGCAAACGCAGTTTTGTTCGAACCTGCTGACGTCGCGAATGCATTACGGCGTAAGTCGGTGACGTCATTTAACCAATTAGTGGAGTCGCTTATGTCACAAAAATATGCTCCCGTGTCCACTTTTTGTTAATCAGGGTTTATATACATCAAAATGTTTGTCAATCTAAGTAGAGTAAGAAAATGGTTCCTGCGAATTTTTTCATGACCTTTATAAGGTCAAGGTCAAGGTCAAATGCACGGCACTGTAATTTTTCACCTTTATTTCATTTCTCTCCATTTTAAGACATTAATGTCGTGTTTCAAAGGCGTAAATGAATTTTGTTTCATGAAAATAATCATTTGATGGACGAAATCAGGAAAACGATAAGAAAAATTGATTTTGGAGAGCTTTAGCGAGCATTTTACGGGTATTTGCAGTACTTTTTCCACATAAATACAATGAAAATAGAGCTTTATATGGACTGGATTGGCAAAACATTCAGTTACAGACTTCGTATGGTATTATATAGCAATCCCTTAAATTATGAAAAATAGGGTTGGGCCCTAACGAACACAGTTGTTGCTATGGCAACCAGTATTTTCGGCCAGCAAACCTTATATCGAATCAGATTTCTATATCCGCTATGCGCTAGCTGATTCATTTTATGGTCAACCGTTCGAGATGGAGAAATAATATGCAGAAGGCCCACAGGCTGATAACACTAAACACCTTTCTTTATTTTTGTAGGTAAGTGGAAATACCGTAAGTCGAATGGTCACACTAAACACCGTATAAACTGATATCGTAGGTCTGAGATTTCTGAGAAAGTCAAGGGTACATGAAAGCTTGCTGTACATTTCTGTTTCTGTTTTAAAGCAATACTAGTGTAGTGTAAGAGATTTACAAGCAGGTAAATATAAGAAACGAGGACTGAGCTTGCACAGAAATCATCTTGCCAACTAGGAAACAGCTTTTATAGCCCAAGTCGAGAATATCAAGTAATCAAATATGACTACGATATCTCGCCATGCTTTTATATTAAGTAGCCTAAAATGTTAAAGGAAATAATATCAAACGTACAAAAAGGATCGGGTCTCTGTATCGTGCCATGCGCACTACTGCAGGGAATGCTGGTTTGTGTCCATTATAAATATGAGTCGAGAAACAAATGAGAGACATAATTTTACATGAAAATGTTGTTTTGCTTGTAAAACCTGTCATTACTATACCAGTGTTCTAGAGGACCTGTGCCGCATTGCCGAATATTTCCTAATATTACCTAACCAAAAGATTCTGTGTTCTAACAAACGAACGCGAATATTTTTCTGACTGAATAAAATAATTTATACATTATTTACCTAATCCTCTATTCTACCAGCCGACTGTTTCAGTTTTAGGGTTTATTTCTTCAATCTGTAATCTGTCAATGACCAGATCCCCGACATGTTGGTATAAAAAGATAACAGATAAAGACCCATTATCCTGCCAGTAATTGTTTGCAAATTATTAGCAAGGTGCATTAATTTCATTTCTCTACGGAGATATTATATCTATATTTCTGCAATTTAAATTTCTAAAAGAGAACGTTTTGAATATATACTAATGTCTACGCTTAATACATAATGAGTCGTAAACTTACAAGCATCGAAGTCGCGAAATTAAAAATAAGGAGTATAATGACATGGAGGATTCTAGAATTACGTGTACTGCTCCTACATTATTAGCTGCCCTGATATCAGACATATCGGTATGGTGTAATGTGATATGTTGCAAGGTTTAGAAAAGCCTCGAAAACTTGTGCCAGATCACACAAAACACATGATAAATCCATATGGAAGCTATGATATAGGCTGTTTATCTCTGAATAAGAAAGACTCAAGAAGCGGACAAAAAGAGAGAAAAAATCTGATTTGGAATGCTCATGCTGACAAAAGAGTTAAAACATGCATTACGCTCTATGCAGTTTAGGATCACATTCATTATCAAGATGAATGTGTCGAACCCCCACCAGCTGTCCCAGAAAAATATTTTCTACCGCATAGATCGTTGATAAAAAGCTGTGAAAATCATGTAATTTTTTCATGGTACAATAGAAAGATAACAGTTCGATACATTTCCTTTTACAGACAGGGTAATATACCACCCCGGCAGAATGGGAAGGGGGTGGGAGGAGGTAAGGCAGTGGATAGACAACCACCTGTGATCTGGTTCATATCATGTTCGTGATTGATTAACTTATTTCTTAAGAAATGAACGTATGTTATAGCAATAATATTTTTCGCGACACGACAAAACCAACAAAGTGGCATTTGCGCCCAGCTCGACTCTGATCCTCCTGGGAATCCGCTCAGTCTGATCAGAGACTTTGCTGTCGGTATGGAGCTAGCCTAGACCCTGACCTACCCTTCAAGCGCACAGCAAAGGCTCTGGTCAGACTGGGCGGATGCCCAAGTTGATCTGAGTCTTTGCTGGGTGCACATGCCACCTTGTTGGTTTTGTCTTGTCGCGGCTCACATATGCTAAAAGTGAAATCGTTACTTGCGAGTACAGTTGCATTACTAGTTTGTTGAGCATAAAGATCTTTTGTTTAGTATTCATTCATAAGCTTCAAGTCAGTTAGGAGTTGGTTGCTCAGGATTCAAAGTGGTTGCTCAAGTCTAATACAAAACACGTTTTTTTCTTCGAATTAAAAGTCACACAGCTGTACTTCAAACATTGCAATCTAGTTCATTGCACATGTAGGATGTTCTGTTTGAAATTCAGTTAAGGTTTGAGCGCTGTTTAAATTTAGTCTCTTAAGGCACGCATTGGAAGCTGTGGGCGGATACATAGAGGTTTTCAAGGTATTTCTTTTAACTCTATCGACTTTATTTTGTCTACATAATTTGTAGGGCATAAAAGATAATCTTAGTGTAATATGGTCAAAAATTCCAAATCTCATAAGAGTTCGTTGCTAGGGGCTCCAACCGGTTGCTAAGGACACATTTATCAACAGATTGTAGAAGTCCGACAGTTTCTTACAACACTGTCTTCATATTTTGTTTCAGGTAGAATATGTTCCGGATGGATTTCAGTAAACAGTCTCGAATCCGCTAAAGTTTGTTAGTTGCTAAGACTGGTTGCTAAGGATGCTAAGGATAAATGTATAAATAATTGTTCTAGAACAAGTGTATATTAAATAGTTTTTTTTTTCAACAAATTGTTTAAGTCCAATACTTACGCTTCAAAAGTATATACAGCAGCTAATATAATACATTGTAAATAGAAGATGATTTGTTTGGAATTCTTTCAATAGCTCTAAATCTGTTGGAAGATGGTCGTCAAGTGCTTAAATCGGTTGCTAAGGACAAATATAAACCCATATTGTTTCAATGATTTTTCAAAGTCAGCCGGCAATGCTTCAAATTGTCTTCGAAGTTTGTTGCACATAAAAGATATCCCTTATGAAGTTCAGTACAATATCTAAAACTTGTTAAGAGAAAGTTGCTAAGTGCTAAGGGTCGTTGCTATGGACAAAATATACGCCTCTTTTTCAACAATTTATTATAGTCTGTAATGGTTTGATAAACATAACCTACAGTTATCTATATAAACATTGATTATAGAAGATATTTCATTTGGAATAAACTAAATAAAATCCAAATTTGTTACAAGGTGGTTGCTATGGGCTCAAACTGGTTGCTAAGGACATAAAGATACCCATATGTTTCAACAGATTTTCAAAGTCAGACAGCTGTGCTTTAAATATTACTTTCAATTGTCTTCGTAGTTTGTTGCTCATAACAGATATCCAGAATGAAAGTAAATCAAAAGTCTATTATCTGTTGATAGGAAGTTGCTAAGGACTAAAATTGGTTGCTAAGGACAAATGTATAGACTGGTTTTTCAACAGTTTGTTAAAATTCATTACTTGATTGTTAAATATAACTAATAATTGTCTGCATAATACATTGATAATAGAAGATATCTCATTTGGAAATAAGTAAAAATAATCCAAATTTACTAAACGGTGGTTGCTATGGGCTCAAGCTGGTTGCTAAGGACACATAGATACCTATATGCTTCAACAGATTTTCAAAGTCAGACAGCTGTGCTTTAAATATTACTTTCAATTGTCTTTGTAGTTTGTTGCTCATAACAGATATCCAGAATGAAAGATAATCTAAAGTCTAGAATCTGTTGATTGAAAGTTGCTAAGGACTGAAACTGGTTGCTAAGGACAAACGTATACGCAGGTTTTTCAACACACTGTTAATTTTCATAACTTGTTTGTTAAATATTACTTACAATTGTCTGCATAACACATTGCAAATGGAAGATATCTCATTTGGAAATCAATCAAAAGTTCCAAATTTGTTTCAATAGATGGTTGCTATGGGCTGAAACTGGTTGCAAAGACAAATATAAATGCATCTTTTCAACCAACTGAGAATCTATCAGCTGTCCTTTAAATATTTACAGCAGTTTTTATCATGATTTAATACACATAATAGCTATTCTTCGTGGAATGAAGTCAAAGGTTCCAAATCTGTTAAAGATTGGTTGCTAAGGGCTGAAACTGGTTGCTAAGAATAAAGATATACACATTTCCTTCTTAAAAAATTACAGGAGTCCAACATCTATGCTCAAAACAAACCGTTTCGCATATAATAATCAAGATTTACTGCCTCAAAACCCATCAGGTTTGCACAACAAACTCCAATGCTTATCTTTAAAATACCCTGTTTTTAGAAATATGCTTGCATAAATCTGATGCCATGGCAACGGATTTGATAATTAAGATATAATGTTGAATACAATGGCCTACTAAACTATTTTAACCGTAAGAATGATCTAAGAAATGCCGTATCCAATTCGCGTTTAACGAAACAATTATCATAGTGTTTATATCTATATATTTTCTTTCGACCTTTAATGAAATGACCTTGACCTTGCCACAATAGCGGTCAAAGTCCATTGTAAAATGAATTTTTAATTACAAACATTTATTTTCTTTCGCTAATACCAAAATTTAGTCCCATATCTTACACTGTGCCCACCATAAATCACGCCTTTCAAAGTTTTCCTTTCTATTTTGAAGCGTTGACCTTTGACCTTGACCTTGAAAAGTGATAGAAAAAATTCGCAGGAACCATTTTCGAAAACTACTCGTCAAAACAAACATTTTGGTATATAACATTCCTGATTAACAAAAAGTGGACACGGGATTACATAAGCAACTCCACTAAATCGAACGTTGTTATCAAGTCCAACGTTAGAGTATGTAGCCAATTGTCATCAGAAATCGCTTCTGTAGGCATCGCCTGACAACTTTCGCGCAAGCGCAGTTCTATAGTGACATGATATCACATCATGTTATTATAGCCCCGTTATCAGATGAATTTTGCAGCATGTGCATGATAAAACCGTTCTAGATATCATTGATATGCAAATTGTATTGTTTTCTAGTGAATTAAACTTGTTAACTGGTAGACGATAACAATTCGTTTACTTGTTAAATTTTATTTGTTATTTTTGCCTACAAAATACATCAGATTACCTAACGCATATTGTTATAAGAGATGCAGACAACATACTTTTATATATAAACACATTTGACTTTACATTTGGCTTTAGCCGTATAACCTTACTATTGACCTACATTTTAAGTATTTCATCGGCCAATATAAAAACATCCGGCATTTTCATGTAAGTAGCTTACTTTCGCTTTCTTTTTCTACTTTCAGTTTCATTTGACTGTTGGCCTATAAACCGTGTCTTGATGAATCTAGATATTTCGGTCCAACTCGCTTTTTGCCAAAGAAATTTCGCCTGTTATGTCGCTCATGTAAAATGTAAAACCAAAAAAAAATAAGGTCAAACAGAAATCAAAGACGAAATTAAGTAATTGTTGCTGCCTTAGTTGGTTATGTTGTGTTGGAACTGCGACACTTTTAAGGTTATATGTGGGGCGGTAAGCCGACCAATCCTCATTGTTATGTTATGTGCAACACAGACAGACCCCAATCAAAATTCAACAGTATTTCCGAAATAAAACCCAAATACCGACAACAAATATGCATATCAACATGCGCATCCGTACAATCTGATCAGCACATTCGATATCTTACATGTACTCTGACTTATACAAATTGCATTACACACTTCTATTTAATCTTAGCCGATTATCTTTTTGAAAGATATTTCTTGTTTGATGTAACGCGGGTAACAAGAAACAAAATTACTAATAAACAACAATCTGAATAAACCGGAGTTGACGGTTTATAATTGTGGTCCTCACTGCACAAACACTACTATTCGTTCTCAAATACGCACAAATTACAGAGAACTGACTGACATTTAGAATTTAATTTTATGAACGTAGCACTGACTAATTGCTTGAATTCAGAACGAAACTTATTTTGTAAGAGCTCTTACAATTTGACGAATGACTTCGAGATAAAGATACACGTTTTAATGGTAAATAGTGTATCCTCAATGTGATCTGTATTTCATATTAAATAGCCAGTAGCACATGTTACCAAACTGAACAATCACTGTTATGCGTTTCTAAACTATAATAATATGAGTTATACATGTATTTGAAAGTAAGTCTAGCTGTAACGCTGAGTAACTTAATTATAGTTTGTACAGTTTGTATATAATTGGAAGTGATGTAAGTGAATAAGATTTGCAAATGTTGTACAGATTGAGTCCCAGTCTGCATCAAGGTCTTCAAATGCTTTTAAATTAGTATTCAACTTATTAACTCTATTTAGATTTCAGAAATATTTAGTATTCGCAGATCTTTAATATTTCCTACAGCTCAACAAGACTAGTGAAGTAGTCTCTCTCTGACTCCTCTTGATCATAGCTTTAAAGCAACATCACTAAAACAAACGTTTAATGCCACATTTGACAAGTAAAGGTAATTGGTCTGGGTTAAGGTGTGGTATCATGTCTACCGTGTACCTGCTGAGCGGTAATAAACGTTCTGTCACATATTACTGCTGTGAAAACAAAAAGACTTCAAACCTTTTAATTTGAGACATGAAAATTAGAATTTTTCATCCGCTGTCTGTTCACGAGTTGTGTTTGTCACTATAACAATAACAAATTTTTCCCGATCTGGTAATTTTCGCACTATCTTTGTCACCAGCTTAGCTTATTTCTGTCCGCTATTATCAACACCTGGCCCCGAGGTTATAAAACTTTTTTCATGCTCAACTCAGCTGAGCATGAAATTTAAAATGCCCATTAATATAAAAATACCAAGAAATTCAGCATTTTTCAGGCTCAGATAAGCCAAGAAGGCTATTTTTTCTGCTCATAAATATTAAAATGCCAACATTAGTTGGCATTTTCATATTTATCAGCAGAGAAAATTTCACGCTCAGCTGAGTTGAGCACGAAAAAAGTTTTATAACCTCGGGGCCTGACATGTTACAAGACCATAATTATTTTCTACCATCTTTTAAAATATCAATAATTATTTTAGTATTGTTTGCACATCAAAACGTTTTTGTATGTAATATTTCGGAAAGGAAAGGATAGTGTTCATTAGCAGCAGAACTTCATTAATGAATGATTTACTCCCCTCCCTGCCCCACCCCAAACATGATTGCAACAGAATAGGCGTTTGAGGCAAAAAAAAATACAACAACAACAAAAAACAAAACAAAACACCCCCCCCCCCCCCACACACACACAAAAAAAAAACTAGAATTACTTTTATTTCGGCCTGTTCTTGATATGGAAAGGTAAACATTACCTATTTTATTTGTTTCTGTCCTATACATAATGGTTTTACTCCTTAGAGTTTAAGGTGTGACTAATATGTCAACTGCCCAATGAAATGGTTGTATACGCTACTTGTTGTATGTTGCTGTAGTTTACTTTCTAATCATGCTGCTAAGTGCATTTGGAAGATGAGCAACTGAAATTTGCTTTTAAATTCATAAGTGCACTGACCTTGATTAATATGTGTAGCCCTTTTTCGTTTGCCATTGCATTTTGTGCAGTTGGAACACTGTACGTTGTTATTACTTTATGTAAAATAAAAACAACTCCGTGTTCCCTGGTTACGCAACCCTTTAAAAGACTGTTGAATTACCATTGGCAAAGATAGAAAGAAAAATAGAAGAAAATGCGACATGGAAATGAAGATTATCATAAAGAAACTATTTATCGAAACCAACTTCAAATATCTGCATAGTTATGCTCAGCTTCCAGTATCACTGACTTCTATTTCAAGTTCCCAATAATTTATTCCATAAGTCCTGCTTGTGGCATCATCATTAGGAACATAACATCGTAAACAAACTGAAGCTGTATTATAAACTTGTATGTAGTATTCTGACATTATGTAGGAATTTCTCGATTTTATATTACAAGGCCTCTAAATAAAACCCATTAACACAAGAGGGCCAAGAGGCCCTGAATCGCTCACCTAAGCAAAAAGGTCAACATCATTTGAACTAACCTGATAGTTTGCAACCATTTCAAAATGGTTCTGAAGAAGAATACTATTGAACATTTTCTATGTTTTGATATGCTTCGATTCCAGGACCCCCTGGGGGCCATTTCGGACCCTGGACCCATCATTTGAATAACACTGGTAAAGAATTACTAGACAATGCTACATACCAAATTTGAAGCAATTAAGCCAAGTGGTTCTGAAGCAGAATATTTTGAATATTTTTCTAGGTATTACTATGGTTCAAACACAGCACCCCCCTGGGACGGGGCATTTTAGACCCTGGGGCCATCGTTTGAACACACTTGGTAAATGACCACTAGGCAATGCATCATACCAAATTTCAAGCATCTGCAAGTATCGGTCACTTGCACCGAACCGATGATCGATTATAAATTTTCAACCGATTCCCATCACTAGAACTTACCATTACGGTAGAAAGATACTGAATAAAAATAATTACGGCCCATTCAAACTATTAAACCAGGTAAATAATCCAAAGACCTATAAAACATATCGATACGGAAAAATAATCACCGTTTTATTTTAAAAAAACAACAACAAAACACACACACACACACACACACACACACACACACGAAATTTTGTGTTTCTTCATACTTTTCCTTACATCTTTTCTATTTAAATTCGTATCTCTAGCACATGAAGGCACCTTCATTTTTGCAAATCATATAATCTGTAATATAGGATATTTGATACAAACTGGCAAAAATGCAGTTCTCTTGATAATAAGTATCATGAACAATAACTCTGATATGCTTAAACAAATAAAGAGATATTTATCATTTAAATTTAATAGGACACCCCTTATGTTTAAAAATGGGTCCTCCCCAGCTTAAAGTTTGAAGAGTACACTAGACATTCATTATCGTATAAATCCTATAAAACTCCCCTGAGGGCGACCCATTTTACGAAAAGGGGACGTTATGTAGATCCCTAATTGTAGTAAAACAGCCACTGCCAAACTTTCTCTAATAAACGTATTAAGGTGTCTAGGTTTACTTTCAGTTGAATCAACTCTAATTTCGCCTCCCCTCTAAGTAGCGGGGAGGGTCAACTTTTATAGGAAAGAACTTGAACCTCTAGCAGCAAATTCTTTCCTTTAAGAGTAGTGGAGCAAATTCTATAGGAGCAAATTCTTTCTTTTAAGAGTAGACACCATTTTAAAGAGCTACCTCATCCAGAGGTGCAAACAGAAATTGATGCAAGTTAATATAACTTTATTTTCAGAAAAAAAATATTTTCGGAAAAGAAGCAGGGGGCGCTGACTAGGGTTTATCTGGTTATTGTTTAATTGTTTACATACCATTGACATCTTCCAAATAGTCTTGAAAAGCACCAGCTGAAGTCCCATCAAATGACAACTTTGTGTCATTCGCAGCAGCCCAATTAGGGAAAACTATTGTATATCTCGTTGCCCGGTCTCTCGTGTATAAGGAGTAATGGGACGACCATTGTTGGACTGAGGGCTGAATCAACATAGTAACGTCGTATCCTGGCAAAAAAACAAACTAGAAATGGGTCCACAGTACACGGATGCCCCCCGCCTAGTGCCTTAAGTAAAACGGTGCTCTCATTAAGGTACTGGCAGGATGAACAGGTTCATAGAGGCAGACTTGTATAATATAAAATGCCATAGGCCAAGCATTACCAACGTTTGAAATGAGACATTTACTGCAGCCTTATATACAGTTTCAGAGTCACTGTATGGCAAAAATAGTAAATATTGTACAGAACCTGATTAGAAACAGTGGAACATGAAGTATGGATCATCATGGACTGGTTTTTGTATTACCTCTTACAAAATTCTTAACCTTGCAAACTTAGCCTAAGTTTGAAGCCATCGGACCGTGACATATGACTCTTCATGACCTGATTGTTGTGTATTCCTGTTGTACTTACAGATATAAATCCTCATACAAACTTTCAAATTGCTTCAATAATAGAACCCCTGAAATCTACCTCTTACAAAAATCTTTACCTGAGTCTAACAGGATCACGTACATACGGACGTATGTACGGACAAACGGACGAACGTACGTAACTTAATAACGTACACATGTACGCACGACCGAAACACTATATGCCCCGGCGGGGGCATAAAACAGCGTGTGCACAGAGAGCTGCACGAAAAGTATAAAATTGTATACATAGCAAAGTCCATTTTAGAATACAACAGTAGGTTAAAAAGATAGCTACTTCATGCATAAAACATTTTGCTTTTCAGTCTTGAACATATGTGTCTTATTCTCAGAAAGGACGCCTTTGCAGCTATCAAAATGGTCAGCCTGGCCACTACGTGGAGGGCGTCATTTTTGTTACCAAGCTTTGCCATTTTTAGGTCATTTCCCTAGTAACCTAAACCTGAAAAGCCTCCGTTCAAAAGCAGAATAAACATAGATGCTGCGTCCTCATATTCTTTGGATTAATATATGAGCCGCGACACGACAAAATCAACAATGTTGTTGTGCGCCCAGCGCAGACTCAGATCAGCCTGGGCATCCGCCCAGTCTGATCAGAGTCTTCGCTGTCCGCATGGAGGTAGCTTAGACCCATAGCTACTCTTTAAGCGCTTGGCGAAGAGTCTGATTGGACTGGGCGGATGCCCAGACTGATGTGAGTCTGCGCTGGGCGCACAACCACATTGTTGGTTTTGTCCTGTCGCGGCTCATATGATGTGCATTCCGTTTTTGACCCTTTGATATTTTTATTCAAGATCCGCTTCTCCAGACCTGCAAACTTGAGTTGAATGGGATAATACTGGATATACCTTGACAATGGCACATCAGGGCCCGTCGTTCATAGCATAGTTAGCTTAACAAAGTCTTTAGCTTAAGGTTCTATAACTCTTACAGTGCACTCAAAATAAAATCTGCTAACATTTTTTGCTGATAAAAGGAGAAAAGGGTTTGCACAAAAGTTCCTCACATTTTTTCGGCAACAAATGACAGTGTTTTTGTTGTACAATATGTTTGAAAATTAAGGTGGAATAGGAGAAAAACAAAATTTGAAATTTTCTAGTCAAACAATACCATCAAAAACTTCAGTCATTTGTCACTCACTAAATGACTTTCTTTTGAGCGTGAAACAAACAATACCAAGTAGCACATCACATAGGCTCTTGACAATACCTATATTAATGACGTCGTGAAAATGTGATGGTTTGTGCAACTATGGTTACGTACCGCTGAGCCACTTGGGGAACGTCATTAGGAGAATTGAAACAGAGCAGAACAGAATGAGATGGTTTAACGTTTTTCACGCAAAAGTTATAGGCCTCAGATATCCCAGTTAATCGACATTGCTCTGCAGTTCGTTGCGATATTAAAACAAATTTCATACCAAAGTGCATGCCGTCAAGAGACCCATAAAGCTGTAATAACTCAATCTCTACGCATTACGCATCTTTGCCCAGTCTCTACGCATTACGAGTGAATAAATGCAAATATGAGCTTTTATTAGCTGGTGAAATTTGCTATTTTTCACACAAAATTTAAAATAGAAAAAAAAAGAAAAAAAAAAACGTTTCCGAAAAATATATCTCTAATTTTTATATGTTTTAATGTAATGTGAAGTTGGAATATTGATGAAATAATATCAAGGTGGATTTCTTAACCTATACCCCTTTTTAAGATAACGTCGATTTGTTTAACGACAAACTAAATTGGGCGCTAAGAGCGGTTTCCGACGTATCTTTTAATTCCAATACACAATGTCGAGTTATTTTAGGGAATCTATGAAAATGAAAAACGTAAAAAGTAAAGAAATAGCTCATTCGGTTTTTTTCTAGACAAAAGAGTTAAAACAGGTCAAGGACTCATATTTCCCGGTTTGCTTTTTAGAAGTAATTGACGTCGCGAAATACGAGGTTCGTAAGAGTTCCGTGAACGAGACGTCACATCACAGTATGCGAAATAAATATCATTGCAAAAATGATCCCCTAGCGTGTTGAAACCTTTCTCCCTGGAAGAAGAAAAAAAATATTAATTTACTTTTTTCTTTGCTCGTGCTGTTATATTCTTTAGAAGATATCATAATTGTCTTACTAGAAACTAAAAAAATTACTGGAAAACGTTCTTAGGAATCATCTCTCTTTGACGTTGAAAGAAACGACATCATCGGAACAGGAGGTATAGTTAAACAAATCTACTCTGTAAAAAATTTACACAGTGAAAACTTAGAATTATTTCAGAAATTACATGCAAACATAATTTATTGAAACATATCAAAATTTCAGATATATTTTTCCGAGACGTTTCTTATCTCTATATAAGCTTTTATGTGAAATTATGCAATATTTATTTGCTAATAAAAGGTCATATTTGCCTAAATCGACACAAAATGCGGAACTATTTGGACGAAAAAATAACACATCTTTATAGGCTTCTTGACGGCTCGCACTTTGGTATGAAAGGAGGGGGGGGGGGGGGGCAATCAATAAGGTGGGTTTTCTGCATCCTACCAAAGTTTTCTTTATTTGACTGATGGTATACTCCAGTGCGTCCAGTTTATTGATCCATATGTGACTTTGGTTTGAAAGCCCTAGTTACTGAGCTATAGACCCTCAGAAGTGGGTGGGGTAATTCAACGTGGTTTTAGTCTGTCTTGTAAAAATATTCTCATGTGATAGAAGTGTACAATAGAAGACAGCTTTTGATAAAATGATTAACAGAACATCTAAAATGTATGTCCATATCATTTTACTTTGGTTAATTTGAACAAATGTTGTCAAAAAAGACTTCCTTTGACAAACTGCATTTTTTTTCTTCATATTTTTTCCGTCTTTTTTAAATATTTCTTGACATCATTCCTAAAAGACTGACCAGTAATCATCAAACTCATGCCAAGAGAACACCTTGACATGCACAATCGAATGATGTGACCAGAATTTCAAAATGACATAGTTTTAATGGTTGACTGAGCACATAAACTTGCTTGGAAGATGGTTTTCATTCAATTCTACTACCTAAAATAACAAATCTTTGGTCAGATTAATATCTTTGCTGCTATATTATGCCCCGCAACCCCACCACTTAAGGTAAGGGAATACATATTGGCTTCAGTGCGGATCTCGTTGGCGTCAGCATCTGTGTCTGCGTCACATATTAAGTCCTTCTGTGACCTTGAAAATAAGGTCAAGGTCACCGAAATCTGATCACCCCTTAAGCTTGTCCTAATGATTTTTCCATGCAAGTATTGTGCAATTGCGCTTATTGTTGCAAAAGATATCTTCGGTACAGAAAATTGCCACGCCTACGCCGACGCAGACATTTTTAACATGTTAAGACCTCCTGTGACCTTGAAAATGGGGTCAAATTAAACAAAACCGAACCATATGTTGGCTTGTCCCAATTGTATATCTAAGCAAGCTTGATCAAAGTCCACAGATGAAAGTTTGGCAAAATTCCACCCATTGATTCAAGAAATATAGTAGGTACAATCTGTCACCCCGACGACGACACAGACGCCAACGGGATCCACAATGAAACCAATACCTTTCTTCTCATCATAATTATGTGGTGGTGGAGGCAAAATTTAGCTGTTAAGATATTAATTTCATCAAAGTTTTATATTTCTAGGTTAGTAAACTGAATGAAAACCATCTTCCAAGCAAGTGTTCACCAACCATGAAAACTAGGTCATGGTGATATTTTGGTCAAATCATCCGATTTTCCTGGTCAAGGTACTTCCTTGAAATGCGTTTGATGATTACTAGTTAGTTTATTCAGCAATGATGCCAAGAAATATTGAAAATAGAAGACAAAAGTATAAAAAATGCTGGATGTTAAGGGAAGTCTTTTTTGACATCATATGTTAAAATTAAACTAAATAAAATGATATGAGAATACATTTTAGATGTTCTGTTAATCATTTTATTAAACGCTGCCTGCCTGTTGTATTCTTCTACCAAATGAGAATATTTTTACAAGACAGACTAAAACCATGATGAGTTACCTCACCCACTTCTGCGGACCCATAGCTCAGTCACTAGGGCTTTCCGACCAAAGTAACATATGGTTCAATAAACTGGACACACTGAAGTAAACTATCAGTTAAAAAAGAAAACTTTGGTAGGATGCAGAAAACCAACCTTATTGATACCTCCCCCCCCTTTATTACGATACCTTTACGGATGCGAAAACTATATATATTTGAGCGCCATATATTTTGCAAAAAAAAAACGTCAACCCTCACATTTTTATGATGACATAAAAAAAGAAGTATTTGTTTCACAGTAAAAGAAAATCATTTCGTCATTTAGAAGATGCTGAACTTCTTGATTATGATTGTTTTACACGAAAACTGAAACTTTTGCTTTTGTCCTATTCCACCTTAACTAATGATGTCTTATGTTTGAAAGAACTGGACCCGTTCAACTTAGTACATCTGGACAAATTATCGCGCTTATTTCTTTAAGGGAACGTTGTTGTTGTTGTAGTGATATGGTTTAACATCACCGGTAAATAGCTATGGTCATGTCGGGACGGTAAGTTAACCTAACCACACTATTCCTGCGCAGGCTTAGACCTCCAAAGCGGTTAACCAGTACTAAGTGCACTTACTTTCACCCGTAACTGACACCTGCCCTTAATGAATCAGCGAAAGGGGAAATGAAAGTAAGTGGCCGGACCGGGTATCGAACCCGGCACCTCTGGCTTATAAGTCAGACGCGCTACCGACTGCGCTACGCGGCCCGGCTTTAAAGGAACAGCTTTTTCTTTAGAGTTTTATTTAAATTTGCTGAAACTTTGGCCTCATTAAGTTACCGTAGATAATTAGCAACAGAAACAAATCAATTTTAAGAGAGTCTGAATAAGTTGCAGCTGGCGTTGTGCCATTTGGCGGCCTTAGAACGTCTCCCTGTACATCATCCATAGTGCAGATTTATATTTCAATAATGCAGGTTTGACTGTATTTACATATTATGCACATAAATGCCATTTTAGGCCCCAAAAATGTAAACAGCTGAATTTAGTCAAATGCTGCTTATTTTCTGCACAAGACTTAGTGTATACTCACCGTTTGAGTCAATGTTTCTATCAAATAGTTGAGCCACAAGAATTGGTTTATCAGAGGTAAGTTCACATGGCCTCGTCACTTGGATGATCAGTGGTGGTGTTTGAGCCAAAGTAATTCTGAAACAAAAGGCTACGTTCTGCATCATTGCTTGGGTAAACCAGAGCAGAAACCACCTTCTTTTATGCAGTTATATGAGCCGCGACACGAGAAAACCAACAATGTGGTCGTGCGTCCAGCGCAGACTCAGATCAGCCTGGGCATCTTCCCAGTCTGATCAGACTCTTCAAGGAGCGCTTAAAGGGTAGCTAAGGGTCTAAGCTACCTTCATGCGGACAGCGAAGACTCTGATCAGACTGGGCGGATGCCCAGGCTGATCTGAGTCTGCGCTGGGCGCACAACCACATTGTTGGTTTTGTCGTGTCGCGGCTCAATTATAACTGCATAAAAGAAGGTGGTGCCGGCTTGTCTTTCATAAGCTCGCGAGCTGGTCTAATTTCTTCTGAAGTTAGCATGTCAGCACATTTAATATAATTATAGATTAATATTTTCATACAAAGTCACACAGATACACTTCTTATTTATCTAACTAGGATGCCCAGCGTAACAATAATGGGAATCAGAAAATCTACAATTAGCAGACGAAACAACTGTGTAAACCGGAAGTAGCAAGTTTCAAGCAGAGAATTATAAGATTAATAACTGCTGTATTGCTTATTTGGCATAACTTTAACAGCAGTTCTGGAACAAGGGCAAAATACTCATTACATAGCTTACATAACGTAGCTTGCATCATAAGATATAATTATGCATACTTCAATAAGTGAAATAGCAAGTCGAAAGTATTTGTTAGTTTTGCACTACCCTTGTAAGCATGTCGATTATAAATGTACCAACATCCCCCTTTATCTGTAGATTGTCCACAATTGCGATAACGTAGCTTACAGCCTTATCCATTCTGCTAAACGTGTAGTTTTCAGAGAAAAAATGCTTCAACTCATAAACGGTCCATGCACCCATATAGTGGCTATCGAATTTGACAACCATCAACGCTTATTTTAAGGATTTACTTGGAAGCAAAACACTTGTTTATTGCTTGCTAACTTTTCAGTATCATGCGGGTAACGTAGCTTACATACGTTTTGGCGACAGTGCAGATGATAAAAATCTTTCCCCAGGGAGGTGTAACTTTTAAAATGCTATTTCAGGTTTACATATTTACATATTCTGTTTACTTTAGAAGCATAATTTCATTACATTTTACATACAGTACCGGCAGCGCAAAACCGTACATTTTTCGCGTTTTGAACGCATGTGCAACGCGTTTTTCGTGCGTGTGTATGAAACGCGTTTTAAAACGCGTTGACTCGCGTTTTTCGCGTTTATCTCGTTTTCCAAATATCCAATCAAATCGCTTCCCGAGAAACCCATGCGAAACGCGTGTCATCCGCGATTTTCGCGTAGCATAACTTAACCAATCAGAAAAGTTCATTTGCGTTTCTCTGTGACGTAGATAACGCGAAAAACGCGATTCATAATAAGCCAATCAAAACGCTCCTCGCAAAACGCGTTCGAAGCAGCCATAATATGGTCGTACGCGCATCACAATTTATCAGTATTTTTGCAGCGTTTTAAAGTGAATTATAAATTGGATTTATAAATAGAGTCATATATTTTCATACTTTTTGGCATTGGGAATCGGGCCGAATTTCGGCCCCAAATATCGGTGATTGAGAGCCCTGTTAATTAACCATAATGCCTGAATATGACGCCAACTGTACTAATTTTGAGTCTCTTGGTTCCTTTCTTGCAGGACCTAAAAATTTCTAGTACGGATTTAGGTACAGAGTATGAAAGTATGGGTTGTATTATTCATATCCGACCTGAAAAATTTTAACATAAAAAAGTTTAAAGATTTTTTTTTTGTGTGTGTGTGTGTGTGTGTGTGTGTGTGTGTGTGTGTGTGTGTCGGGAAATAGGGAGAGGGGAGGGGATCCTAGAAATACGATGTTGCCTTCCTGTTTAATATTTTTGGAGGGGAGGGTCTCTGGTTCTGGCTGCCCCACACTCCAACCGTCCGACTCCAACGAATATGATTTCATGCAAAATTTATGACTTATGACTAGGATCGTTTTCCCGTTTCCATTGTAACTTGCGGCATCCATTGACGCTGAAAAAGTTATTCTCTCAAGCTTTTACAATACTTTTGGGGGAATTGGAGAGTCACAAAGGGCTTAAATTTAACTAATTTCAAGTTCTAGAAAAAATGTGTTGTTTTCAGCCCTGAACCTGGCACCGGGATTTCATTATAATTTCCATAGATCTAATTTTCTTTATATACTTTGTCGAAAATAATTGGGAAAAAGGCAAACCTACTTTCAGTACTTACCAAATTTAGTTGGTTCTCAGTTTTTCAATAGCATTGTCAATGAAGCTAGGAACCAGTCTATACGAGACCGAAACGCGTTCGGCAAACGCAATTTTCATTGGTCTAAACACTAAACGCGTGCGCACGCGAAGTAACGAAAAACGCAAACTGGAATCGCAGTTCTGATTGGCTAAAGCGAATTTAGCGTACAAACGCGATTATTTGCGATTTTATGCAGCAATTTGATTAGTTCTTCCACAAACGCGTTTCTAAATCGCAAAACGCGTTTGAAAAATACGCGTTTCGAACGCGTTTTGAACGCGAATTTCTTTCGAAGCGCATGTACGGTTTTGCGCTGCCGGTACTGTATATTTTGCGGAAAAAGTGGATGCACTTGTTTGTACCATACGGAAAGGCATGTGTTTTATGCCATTTTTATTCTGTTCAAGCATCGAGAATGGAAAAACTTGTCAGTGTAATGCTTTAATTTACAACTTAAAATGAAAAACACACCTTTGAGCTGGAATGGAAGTATGTTTAAGGCATGTGAAATGTTTTTTAATAAGTATTTAGACTATAAGACACTGAATATTAAGACTTGTTTGTCTATTCTGAGAATAGGTGTACATGTAAAACAAATGACAATGCAGGCGCGTTTTTCGAAAAGAAGATAAATTCAGCGTCATCGCTGAGAATTTTGAAGAGCCAGAGTCATTGTAAACTACGTCACTGCACAAAGTAACGCCAATTAAGGATCATTAAAGGGTATTTCATCTAGCAGAGCCATCTATACAACTGTTCTTGTTAGACATTCTCCTATATAAGAGGTTCTATATTTTACAACAAGGATCGTTCAGTTATTGCAAAAAATACATTGACTTATTCAATCTATTTCGCATTACGTACAAAAGTGTGCGTGCAAATCGAATATGGCCGCCGCTGGTACGTGGTCGCCATTAATCTTTGCGACAGAAGATGTGGGTTCAGGAGTGGCGGTAGTGAAGTGATTAAGGCGCAAAACTGCCAATCCAGGGGTCGCGTGTTCGATTCCCATCTTCTCCGGTCTTTTGAATGGGACTTTAAACCGAGGTCCCGTCCCCGTGTGAGGTATATGTTAGTGAGACGTTTAATCCAAGTTTATTCACACACTCAAGACGCGAATTCGTCAAACCCTTTTTGAATGGTCTTTATATGTTCGTTCTACTTACGGATACGCTTGAAATCCTGACACGTCACTGTTAAGGTAATGAGTCACGTTTGTTACACCGTCTGTAGTAGCCTGTATAATGTACCTTGTTTGATTTTGGTTATACGCCGGTGTTAGTACATAATTCATACCAAGTTTGGTTAAACCCGGTATCTGCTCAGCTTGAGCTTTTTTGCCACTGAACAATGCCACAGGTTTGTCTGCGTGTATTTTAAACCCTACAACGGACTCCAATGCAGTCGAAGAACTGGAGACCGAGAGATGGAATGCTTCACGGCTCTGTAGAGAAAATGACAACATTTCTCCGGCTTTTTTTGAATCCCCATTTAGATTCACTTCCAAGGATGTATAAGATGGTAAGGTCAGCTCTACATGGACATTATCCTCAGGCGCAACAATCATCAGCTCAGAGACTTCATAAGTAGCTGGATTTGAGACTGCGATGTAATCAGTATCTAAAACATCAACTGGTAACGCCGAGTAGCAGTCTTCGGTGTTCGTCTCACGATTGCAAACTTGAACCGCCACTTCATGCATCGACGTTATCACAACTCCCTTGTCTGCTATTTCAGCCTCGCTGTCATTAGAGCTGCCCTGTAGTTCTGCAGGCAAATCAAACACCATAGCGTCTTGATTTTCTGACGTCTTACTCTCATTTCCATGTACTGACGTCACAGTGACGTATGTGCTAATTGAGTATCGAGGTATCACCACCAGGAATAAAGATTTTGAAGACTCGACATTTGCATTTATTATTAGGTCATTTCGAAGAAAACCGACAACAAAGTCCGTCCCATAATTGTCAAAACCTGCAATTGATTTATATCAATTATATGCAGAGCTCCAGATAAGGCGAGGTTTCGAGGATAATTCTGCGATAATTTTCTATTTTTTTTTAACGAAAACATATGCTGTGATTCCTCGCCGCAATATATATATACAGTTATCTCCCTTGTGTCAGGGTTGGTGTTTTTTGTAAGACTGTTGTGTGGGCGGTAGTTGTTTTTGTTGGTTTGAACAGCTAAGTATCTGACGAACCAAGGCAGAACAAAAGGCGAGGGATGATCGATTTCATTACTGGCCGTTCCCAAGATGGCAGTTCCGTTTTGGTTCTTTTTGGTTATTAAATGTGTTGTTAGTTGCTATATCTGTTATTGATATATTGCTTGCGATGTTCAGGCAAGCCCGTTGTCCACCTACATGTAAAATGGCTGTTCACATGGCTGCCGCTAATGTTGTCTTTGGTGATGACTAGTTTTGCGTTGTCTCTTTCCCACATGGTGTCTTGGGTTGGATCTGGAATTGAACTGTGTCAGTTCTTGAGAATTTTCCTCCACAGATTTTAATATGGTTCAATTTTCACCACATGATTTTCTTACTAAATGTATCGCTGTTTTTAAAAAAAAAAAGTAGGCACTAAAATAATTTTAGAAATCCTGTCTTTATAAACCGATTGTTTGTGGATAATGAAGATAGGATCATTAAAACGGGTCCTTCGTTGATATATAGGTTCCTAAAAGTTAGATCCGTTAGAATAGTGTAGCGGGATATGACCAAAATAGTTCACTTTGTGATACAAGCACCAAATTTGGTATGCAGGCTCCGTAGGCGATATGATTTACAAAAAATAACGTTGGCCACAAAACATGATTTTTTTTCAAGATGGCCGCCATGAAAAAATATATACGTTATTTTCCCTATTCACAATACTCAAGATCAAGGTCTACGCCACATTTAACTGGGATAAGTACACTTGAAATTGATAATTATAACCCTTATTACTAAATTATCATATGTTTTAGCATAGTCTTTACAATAAAACAAAAATGCCTTCATTAGCTTATGTAGTTTACGATACAGAAATTCTTTTACCATTGTTACAAAAACTGTAGCCATGATAATGTTTTGAAATGGTATTTATACATGTATATGCAAGATTTCAATAGCATGAGTAATAAACACACACATAATAAAATGCAGATGAAGTAATCTGACGTAGTTTACATTACAAAATAAAATATGATTAGAATAGATTTTAGAAGATATAAAGTCCGATCGTAGCTTACACAAGTATTGTATTTACCCCTTCACAGTTTTATTTTTAAATCAACACTCATCTTTCTGTTATGTTGGTTTAAATTGAGTTTACATAAAAAATATATTTACTAGCATGTAGTGAATCCGTTTGCTTTTATAAAATAATAAATTTGTATGTTTAAACTAAGCTATGCCTGTTTGACAGACACCTCAAAGATCATTTACGTATGCATTTGATTCCAATAATATGTTTATGCGTCTCTGAGTTCGGACATGAACAAAAACTGTAACATATTATAATTGGCGAAGCACTCCTAATGGTTACCCATATCATATGATTTTTGCAGAAGTTAATAAAAATCAAGTGTTTTGCTAATAAGTGCTTGTGTGGAAGCCGTAAAATGTCACCAGAGTATTGTTTCACTCAATAGATTTTCTCTCCCCCCCCTCCCTTTGAAATCTTTAGCTCTGACACCTTCTTTAGAAAAGGAGCTATGCTGAAGGTGCTCCAGGCTGCATGGGGCTATCTATCTTTGTGTTTCAACAGAATCAAACTAAGTCTGCTGTTACAACGTTTGATCCCTTTATTTCAAAAGGACCGCCCTTTTTCCAGATAATTTTGATTAAATCATTTGAACCTGGCAAAATTTGTCATGATAACTGAGTAAATATTGTATCTCTTGCACAGTCTTTCCTCAGAATAGAATACCGATCAGCTTCATTAGCTTGTGTCGTTTACGTTACAGAAATTAATGAAATTTTCATGCAGTCTTAGTAATGATGTGAGATGGTAGCTATGCCAGGTTATAGAAATGGTAAAAAGTATATACAATAAAATAAAATAAAGAAAAAAAAAAGATTGCAGCTTATCAGTGGTACAATTTTAGACCGCTACAAACACTCTAGGGAGTCTTATATTTTATTCAAAATATGTAAGACAATTAGGGGAGGCGGAAACTCACACAACAACAAAACCTCTAAGGGCGATGTCAAGTTCAAATTATTAGAGACATCTATAAAGAATAACATACCATCTCAGGCTACCATAGGACCTCTATGAGAACATGTATACCAGTTAGGACTAATAGAAGACCACTCAGGTGACACTGTAATATCAGTTCAGGGTACTATCATGCCTGTGTAGAAACACTGGTGCTGCCTCGGGTTATGGTTACTTAAAACCTTCCCCCAGGCTATACGAGTTATAGCTTGTTGTATATGGTACCATGCTAGGCTGCTAAAAGATCTACTAATACCACCATATACTTCGCACACTTTAACTTAAATAACCATGTTTATGTTCATTATTAAGGTAAGCCTAACAAGAGTTGTCAGAAGACAACAAAGCGCGCCTTACAGGAGATTGACTTTCACAGCGATGGTGGTATTGAAAGGCTCATGTACAAATGTATGTGACTGTCAATTATCATGACTGCCATCCATATAGGGACAGAGAAATATGACTGAGTCAGTGAAGCATAAAAATCTGTACATGGATGATGATGTTAAAATGTTCTTGTCAATATACAAGTGTGTGCCAAGTATCATGGCTCTAACCCATATAGAGACTGAGAAATATCACAAACTCAGTGAAGCATATCATAAAGTCACTGAAGCAAAAATGTATGTTAAATCCATACATGGTTGAAGTTGTTAACATGGTCCTGTCCATATGTAGGTACGTGCCAAGTATCATGACTCTAACCCATATAGGGACTGAGAAATATAAAAAAAAGTGAAGCATATCATAAAGTCAATGAAGCGAAAATATAGGTCAAATTCATGCATGGTTTGGAGTGGTGAAATGATCATGTCCATATGTAAGTATGCGCCAAGTATCACAGCCCTGACCCATATAGAGACTGTGAAATATAATAAAATCAGTGAAGCATATCATAAAGTCACTGAAGCAAAAATATAGGTCAAATTCATTCATGAAGGATGCTGCTGAAATGATCTTGCCCATGTGTACGTGTGTGCAAGGTATCATAACTGTAATCCATATAGGGACTGAGAAATATCATAAAGTCAGTGAAGCGTAAAAAATGTAGGTCACTGTTCTTCATGGTTGGTTACACTCAGATACCCTAGTCAAGATGCAAGTGCTGAACATATATCATGACTCTAACCCTTATAGCTACTTTGAAACTGACTTAAACACAAATGCTTAAAATACTTTAACCGAATTCTTTTCAAAGTCAGTAGACCAAGACCAGTAGGTACAGGTCATACATGGTGCATACATTCAGGTGATCATGTGCTGATGTAAGTGTGTACCAAGTTTCATTACTGTAGCCCTGATACTTTGTGAGAAAAAGACCTAAACGCAAATGGTTAACATAGGTTAAACTGCATTAACCTAATTTTTTTCAAAGTCAGTAGACCATGACCAGTAGGTCCAGGTCATACATGGTGCATATATTCAGGTGACCATGTGCTGATGTAAGTGTGTACCAAGTTTTATTGTTCTCTCTCTTATACTTTGTGTGAAGAAGACCTAAACGCAAATGGTTAACATTCAATTTGGTTAAACTGGTCACGGACACGGACACGGACGCGAACACGAACGCGAACGCATACTCGGACTACGACGCCGGGGGTATAGCATAAGCTCTCCTTTGCTTCGCAAAGGCGCGCTAAAAATTAAGATCGGTTACGTATATAACCTTGCAGCTAAGGCTTTTACAAAACTTTAATAGATAACAGGGTATCTGCTAAATCATCAAAACAATGTAGTGATGCCAGCTCATGCTCTTAAAAGTTATTATCAGTGGGCACCATGGTACAATCTAAGGATAATACAAGACCTTGACAGAGAATATGATATCAGATTTCGTAAATGCAAGACTTATACACCGTTTGCTGTTCCAGCTTGGTTTACTGCAAGACATCTAGAGACACTTAATGTTAGCCTGATGCTTGTCAGATAGACACTATGATAGCCACTTGTTATACTAGACATTCACAAATAATGCGGCACCTGGTCAAGGTATTGTAATGACTTAAGGACACAGCTGTAGCAGTTCAAGCTACACAACAACTTCCGAAAGACTATGGAGCTTTGGTGCCACACTATTTTAAACAAAATGTCTGTAATATCAGCTCTCAATCTTACAAGGCACATACTTACATGTTGGTATCAACTTAGTTAACTACAAGACCTTTTAGAATATGTTACATGCTTCAGCCATTTTGGAAGCTTTCCATCAAAATACTTCCTTTCAAATCACAACCCTCTTCCTCACATACTATATAACTTCCCTTAGCCAGATAGTTCACTGAGGCAGCACTGATGATTTGGTTTAAACATATTTTATTTCAAGAAATTAAACATTCATGGCAATAACAATATTGTTCTATACATAAATATAATAGGATTAGAACGAAAGCATTAGCTTATTTAGTTCTTCTCCTGATGATTTTGCAACACTTTCTCTTGCGGACAGGTCTGCGAACTCAAGACCTATCCAGTTCTTTAAATTGCCTCGTTTTCTTATGCCTGCCTTTTATCACATTCCTACCCAGCCCTATGGAGATTAAGTGAAGACTCGTTGCTACTAATGACCTATGTCAGTTCTGTGGCGTCAACTCGTGTAAATGCAAGACCTCTGTGATTACAACCTCCTAGGCTTATTGCAAAACATTTTGTTCACTAATGTATTAATTCAAGCTACTAAAAAGCTCTGTTTAAAACTACTATAATGCCAAATCACTTTGCTAAAACTCCACAGTAGTGTTTGCTCCTAATATACAGTTTGTAATGCAAATATTCATTTTTTTCCCAGAAAATTTTCAGGTAACACATACTCAGTAACGTATATAACAGCGAAACATTCTGTACATTTTGACACAAATGTATTAGTTTTTGTTTGTTTGTATAAAATTATTATAATTTGTTTTACTGGTATAAGTAAAATACTTTCTTTCATCAAAAAAATAAAGTACATCGCTCAATTTGTCTTACGATAAAACCGAGTAACGTAAGTAACATCAACTCTATTCAGTTTGAGGATACATTTTTTTCTGTAGAGAATAATAAAGTATCGATTTCACAATGATAACTATTACATCTATTTCAGTGTCGACTTAGATAAGAATTTATCAAAAATAGACAAAATTCCTAAGGATGAAGCGGTAACGTAAATTACTGCCAAAACACAGTTGTCTGACGGCAAAAACTGTCAAACTATAACTGTTTTAAAAACACTATACTACAAACATTTCTCAAGGGGTGGGGTGCATTCATTGGTAGTTCAAACACTACAGGAATAGACGACAGTTGCTATTTCTGCAAAATTACCAGGTTTTGCCGCCATTTTTTTAGACGTCGGCCATCTTTACAATGTTGGGATTTTAGATTTTGATCGCCAAATAACAGATGCAGGTTTCTGCAAAAGCAGGTGCTTGTATCACTATTTGATCGCTTTTGGGCCCTAAGCCGCTACACTAGAAGCAATGATTAGATAAAGGCACAAAATTAGAAACTTAGATTGAAAACGACTGTAAATGAACACAGTGATTCCGATGGACCATAAAACAGCTCCATAGTGAAACACGGGAGACACGTTTTACGATCTTCTCTTTTGTAATAAGTTAATATATTTCTAGGATTAATCTCATAGTAAAAGACAGAGAATATTTTAATGAAACTAGATGTCAAAATGCATTTTTTTCAGAACATCCCTTGCATAACCGGCAAGGTTATACGAGGATTGCTCTAAAATAATTCAGTTTGATATCTAGGTACACATACATTGTATTTTAAATCTATACAACTCATTATCGTTCCAGTTATATCTTATTTTTTTTTCATAAAATACCCCCTTTCTAAATAATGCGCTTGTCTGTGTTAATGGAATACTCGAGAACAGATATTTTAAAAAAGTTCAAAGCTTGGTTGATACCTTTTTCCTGCCCAGGAACAAATTCCAGGGAAAGGTACACTTTTTCTCCGAGGGGAACGGCGGTCAACGGTATATCAGTCGATTCTTGACGTACTCTCATTGAAACTCCTCGGTTCGGCTCAAACAGGTCCACCTGAACAGCTTCACTAGAAAGAAATAAACTTGTCCACTTGAACTGCTTAGGTTCTATGGGTTCACCTTTGTGTTTTCAGACATTTTACAAAAGAAACTTCCTGTTTGCTTGTCGGTGCTTAGTCGATAAACCCTTTCAAAAAGGGGTATACTCTTAAAGAAAAGAAGTTGCTCCTCTATGAGAGTAGAACCCAATTAAGGAGGGAGGCAAAATGAAAATTATTGTTCATTTGTCAACTTTTACTTCAAAGTTTTGCTTGAAAAGTTTTATGATTGTTGATATCTCCGTAACCATATATACGATTCTTTTCATAATTAGATCATGATATCTCTATAGCATTACCTTTGATATGGCGGAGACAGGGTCAATAACTATGACCTAGATATTTTTATTTTGTGACATTTTTTCGACTCCGATATTTTTATTTTGTGACATTTTTGCGGCTTAGATATTTTATAATGTGACATTTTTGCGGCTTAGATATTTTATAATGTGACATTTTTTCGGCTTAGATATTTTATTATGTGACATTTTTGCGGCTTAGATAATTTTATTATGTGACATTTTTGCGGCTTAGATAATTTTATTATGTGCTATGTATGCGCTAAACCACTTTGGTAGCTCATATCTCTTTTATTTCATGTCAACTTTTGTTCATATCTGATTCATAATAGCCCTGAGTTGCTTTGACAAGGAATATATAAGCCCTAAGGTTGGGCCCCGGGGAAGGGTTGGGTGGGGGAGGGGGGTTAATAATTAGTACTTAGGCACCCATTGTAACTGTTTGCTTACGGTGAGAGTATAATAGAATGGATCCTTTGATAAGCATGTAGAGCACATTTTACTGCCAAAAAATAGTGGACATCATCGTTATTGTTGCACTAAGGTTGAGGTCACATCCATAGAAACTTATATCGGGTTTGCACTAAAGTTTTATGTGAAGTTTGTTTTGATTGGACAGAGGCACTGTCTTGAGTATACGTAATACCCTGCATACTTGTTGTGACCCACCTTAAGTCTTATGAATGTTTCCATCGCTCTTGAAGAAACTGTCCTATCATTTTAAGCACGCCTGTAGGAAAGTACAGGGAGAGCTATTGTTGTCACTCTGACGTCGGCGTGGGCGTGGGTGTTGGCGTTGGCGTGGGTATCACATTTTAAAGTTTTACGTCAAAGTTCTTTGTAAAGTTTCAAATCTCACCAACCACTAGCCAGAACCTTTTGATATTTGGAATATACGTAATCATATCATAGGATATCCTTCTATTTTGTAACACCATACGCCTGGGTGAGGTCTTGGGATGGGGCATAGGGTCAAAATACAGGTCACATCCACTTTAAAGTTTTACGACAAAGTCTTTTAAACATTCATGTCTCAGCAACCACTTGAAAGAACCCTTCCATATTTGGAACATAATCATATAATAGCATATCTTTTCATCACATTACATTGTATCTCCGGGTCGGACCGTCGGGTGGGATCAAAAATTAGGTCAAAGTTTTGCGACAAAGTTTTTCAAACATTCATATCTCAGCAACCACTGGCAAGAAGTCTTTCATATCTGGAACATAATTATATCATAGCATCCTTTCATTACATAACACTATATCCCAAGGCAGACACTGGGTGGGGCTTAGGGGTCAAAATTAGATCACACTCACTAAAGTTTCCAATTAAATATCAGAAGATGACTTACATATAAGCGTTACGCTTACTGTCAGATCCTGTATTGCTTCACTCTATTATTCATATGTATGTATAAAATCTTTGAATAAAATATTGTTTAAACCAATTAAATATATCTCCTTTTCTCATGATTGGATTCTTTTGATTTTTGTACTGTAGTCAGATACTGATTCAAAGTTGTTTTTTTTGAGTACCACTTTCTCCTCACTGAGTGACCTTGAGGTCTAGGTCATGGACTTAGAAATTTGGGATTTTGTTAAAGTGTTGTACCGGCACCACCTGGTCGTGCTTCTAACTGAAATACTTTTGACAGGTCAGGAGGCAATAGTGCCGCTACAATGAATTTTTGGGGTTCAACCTGGGTCGTACTCAGTGCCAATGGGAAGTGAATAGACAGCCAGCCATTTTATTTCTGTTTTACAAGTTCATTATGTTTGCCCTTAACAATAGTTGATAATAAACTAACTGGATTAACATAACATTCAGAATATACTAATTAGCTGGAGTATCTTAAATTTGAAACATTACATGGAAAGTTTAGAACAGATAGCTTAACGATCATTTCATATGACTCCTTATTTCACTAGACAATTAACATTCCACTTATATATTGACAAATTACACACAAATGGTGCTTTTATTTATGTCTTGATGGATATTTGTACAATCAGTTTCTGAATTTAAATGTAAACCCTATAGTTTCCATTGTACAAATCAGCCTCTTAACAGATTACAATAATAATTACTATTATCAAATTGATATGCCGTAAAGACTGAAAGAACTATTTAGTTGCATCCTATATTTAAATGGGTCATCAATTACATTAAAATGGCGAAAGAATATCAACGTTTAACGTACATATAAACAGCATGTAACGGTTTGCTCCTTTTATAATGACCGTAACTTACAATTGCCACGCCTTTCAACGAGGTTGTTGTAAAACTAATAGATCTACCCTATTAAAGTATAGTTAATGGTAATGCATAAAGACAGTTCATTTATCAACAATCCTTGAGTTACCAATTGACAGTCTACAAGCCACTACAACCAGCATACAGCGTTGAACACGGTGACAAGGTGGATTGTTGTTGTTGGATTTGTGCGCCTTTGTAAAACTAATAGATCTACCCAATTAAAGTATAGTTAAAGTATGCATAAAAACGTTAATTTATCAACAATCCACGAGTTACCAATTGACAACCCGCATACAGTGTTGAACACGGTGACAAGCTAGATTGTTGTTGTTGTATTTGTCTTCCTTCAAAGTGCGCCTTTCAATGCATACGGAACTATTTCTTAATAAGAATGTCTACAAACAACGTTTATTAATCGAAAGAGTTCTGATAACAATTATATTCATCAAGTCAAAATACTTTTTAAGATGTTAAGAATAAAACATGCGCCAACTTCGCTTTAGAAAAAGGATGAAAAGGTGTTCACTCAAGAAGGGCGCAGGGTTCGCTTGGACAGATGGGTGGAGAAGAGTCAAAGATTATTCAGACCTCTTTGGGACCAGGCTGGTTTAGTTTCCTGTATGACATTACGCCAGCAATCAGAAACTACTTCAAGCTAGTTGTTGTAGATTTTAAGTCAGGCGCAAGAGCTTCTAGGCGTTAACAGAGGGACTGGGAACAGACGACAGTTCGTTGCTGGTATCAGTCGCAACAAGAGATTCAACGCCTGCGTACTGGTATTATAGCGCCCACGGGTTTCCAGATGTCAATGCGCTCCATATTGAAAAGTATATTATAGCCGAAACCAGTGCACGCGCATAGGAACTTATGCGCGATACTCGGAACTTATGGTTCAGTTACATATTATAGCCAAAACCAGCGCGAATGAAATCGCTTAGAAATCGAACTTTTGAACAGGATTAGATAAAGTATACAGCTACAAAAACTGATGAAAGTGACTAAAAAGGGTATGCTTAGTTCATTTAGCATTAGAATTGTATTATCTAGCAGTGGGATCTTGCTGTCAGACCGTATTTACATGGAAAAAGCGGTGCGAAGTTGACACACGTTAGATCGACCTCAGATCGTTTCGAACTTGAGATTGTGTTTACGATATGAAAATAGTAGATACAATACTAATTATGGAACAAACGAAGAATGACAGCCAATAGTCAGACGCCGTTACAACATTCCGATAGCATACTGTTCCATAGCGCTTGTGGCGGATTTAATTTTTACTTCAACTGATGTTAGATATTGGCTTGAGTTTTCACAAATACTACCCCCACCCCACTGGGTGACTTTTAAGCCAAGGTCACTGATTTTATAAATATTTTGACAATACTTGGACATGCTTGCATGAAGTTTTATTTAGTACAAGTCATACATGTACCAACAAATGCCTATGAGATGGGCAAGCGTCATTTCAGGCGAGCTATGCTGTCAGGCGACAGCTCTTATTATTAAAGATAGAACTTTCATAGATATAATTGATCTTAGACAGTGTCGCAAAAAATATGTTTTGCTGCCCATTTCAGCCGATAGCTGTGCTGAAATTTGTCACTCATTTTTGAAACCCTAAATGGCAACATTTCAAACTATTTGCTGGCTGACTTAAAAATCAGACAATTTCTGCTTAAAATTCGTCAGTATGCACCCAAAACAAATCATACTGATTTTATATGCATATGCCCGCCCAAGCTCCCCCGCCCTCGCTCCCAAGTCTCCCCAATCCCCTTTTTCTTTGAAAGTCTGTTACATGGATTTGGATGACCCCATTTCTGTGTTTTAGGGGTTTCTGGTGCATGTTTCCACTTTTATTGTATTTTGTATAAATATTCCGTTCATCCTGACCAGACGCCGCATTATGCGGCCTTGATCGGATCATAGATGTTCGTCTGTAAAATCAGCGTGCCACTGCGTCGACGTTTCACAGGATCTGCTGTACATATGCGACCAATGACGACTCAGACCTATCTGCACGTCTGTGCAGTCAACCTGATACGACTTCGTTTTTGTTTCCAACAGATATCACTGACAGATATACATACGTTGCATGTATACACATAAGTATGCTGCATGCAAATTTGTGCTGTTTCAGTTTTGGCATAATGTTCACACAATGTGCAAGAATCCCGTTTGTAGTTTAAGCTTTCCTCTTCCAGCAAGATTCGAACACGGACTGCTAGCTTATCAGGACAGCCCTTATGGGGCTCCCAACAGACTGGTACTGAAACCCTGTATATTCATTCAGTAGTACAAAATAGCCGAGTCAAATTGTGTGCCATACACTGGTAAAGCAACCCTTAACGTCAGATAAGAGCGCACTTCCAATGACAAATGCTGACATCACGTGTAATTTTCCATCATGACGGAGACGTTTCACGGCTAGATCCCGCTTTGCGCTATTCTGCCCTACATTATGGGCTCACGATTTAGTTTGAGTGGCGCTATCACAAGCTGTCTTCAAACGATCAAAATGGAAGAAAAAAATTTCCCTGGCGGGGTATTGGCGTTGAACAAATAGCTAATTCAGTATCAGCAAAACGAAAATATAAATAACACCACGTTTATTTATGCTTTCCAGACGAGAAAGAACGACATACATCGTCTTTTTGCCTAGATGTCCTAATGTAGCTAAAAAGTTGTCAGCGTCAAATCGACACTGATGCAACGTTATGATGTAAATATGATGTTGCAACGATGTAGATACGGTTTTAATTCAATCCTGCAAATGGCGTCGGGTAAAATCTTACCTTACGGTGCGTGCCTTTAAGAAAGACTCGGATCAGCTTGGGCACCGGCGCAGACTGATCAGTCTTCCTGGTTTGATGCATATGTAAAAACTAAATTGGACAGAGTCTTTGCTCGTCGCTAATGTCCTAAACTCCCTGTTCGTGCGGCGCAATTCGGCACCACAATTGTTGTGATGTATACGTTTGAAATGCCCCCTTACCTAGAACGTCCGATCTCAAATGTAGAATGTCAGCCTAGGTAAACTTTTAATGTCCAGTAGGAAAGGTTCGCTTAGAAGTTGCACGATTCTTGTTTCACAAACATGCCGTTTCTACAGGATAGCTACTGTACAATGCAACTGGGTAAACGTTCCCATTTAAAGGGTAATTCTGAACTGAAGCAATAGTTTTATGATAGTGTCTGTAACTCATTAAAAAGTGGTCACTTTTTAGGGTAAGTTTTTTTTGGAAAGTTTACGATGTGAACTGTAGCAATATAGATCATATGTTAAAAGGTATTTTGGTTAACGCTTGTGGTCTGTTTTAATTTGTAAACTGAACGTCTAAAATTTGACCAAAATGACAAATGCTATGATTTTAGCCTGTTTCAGCAGCCATTTTTCCATACTTAGTGCACAGCAAGATTCAAATTGAAACTGAAATGAAACACTAGAAGCACTGGTCTGATGAAGTCATGCAATGAAAAACTCTTATCTCGACTTTCATATTTTAACCTCAGATGGGGGCCAAAAATTGCCTTAACGCACATAGTGTCGCGGAATCTCCGCGAATGTAATATTATCAGAGTAATATTTCAGTTTTTGAATTAGTTCATTTATTCTTAAATGACTGCAGGTATATATTTTATTTGAAGTTTTAAATATTTTATTTCATTATGATTACTAAAGAAGTTTAAAGATTAATTTACTTCAAGTGACTTGGATGTCTAGTGACGTAACGTAATTATGGCGTTGGCGTCAACGTAATTTGACGTTAGTTATCAAAGACAGCAGTGCAGGAGCACAAACAGACAATTAATAACCCGAAAGGACAGTCAAAACGACACACAGTAGAGAAGAAGTTCTCACTCAGGATTTTATCTTTAACAGTTGAACAAACATTTATTTGGATACGGTTGAAGATGCTACAAACTGTTGGCAAATGTTTGTCATAACAATATTTCATCTTTTCTCAATGTGGCTTATAATTAAATGGATTTAAATTTATGTGTATTTTTAAATGAGTCGCCGCATTCAACTGGTGCCGGAACCCGGGAGCCTTTAGATACACGTAATATATTTAAAATTATACAGAGGACAATACAAATATATATTAACGATGTCCATGCTCAACAAAGAATCAACAACAGCAGCAGTTATGTATGGAGCAACCTAGACAAAGACCAGCTTCTCCAGGTAATTTGGTGAGACTTCCAAAGTTGGACATCCCATCTTTTAACGGGGATACATTAAAATGGACAGAGTTCTGGGACTCTTTTGAGACAACTGTTCATAACAATGCATCACTTTCTAATGTCGAGAAACTTAGTTATTTATTGACTAAGCTTACTGGAGAGGCAAAAACTCTGTAGCAGGTATCTTGCTTTCAAATGAAAATTATGCAGTTGCAGTGGAATAACTGAAAGACAGATATGGAGATAAACAAGCAGTTGTATCTTCACACTATACAGAACTCATCAATTGAAAACCAGCTCCAAACACTCCAAAGGGACTCCGTAATTTCAAAAATTAAACTGAGAAACATTTTAAGAAGTCTGAAAGCACTGGAACAGGACACTGATCAGGATATCTTTTTTTCAAGGCTCACGCCCACCAAACTACCAAAGAATGTTTTAATTCCCCTTAAGGTACAAAAGGGGGAAAGAACCAGGTGGACCGCGAAGCATCTAAGAGAACTTCTCCATGACTGTGTTGCGGCTAGGGAGAGAGCTGAACAACATGCCAATATGGCAAAGATGAAAATACAGAAAACTTGGAAGAGCCTATGATTTCTACTGCTGAAGCACTTGTAGCAGGAGCCCAAGCAACAGATAGTAAGGAGGAAAGAAAGAAGTTTTATCCAAGGTGTAAATACTGTGACAGGAATCACTGGAGCGATGAGTGTACAAGGTATACATCAGTAGAAGCAAGAAAACAGAGGTTAAAGGGAATTTGCTATATTTGTCTTAGACAAACCCACCAGACAAATGACTTTGATCAAAAGGTAAAATGCTATCATTGTAGCCAGGTGAAACAGCATCATAGAAATCTTTGCCCAAAACAGTTTGGGTCAATGCAGAGAGAAAACTCTAGCCTAGCTGAAGAGATGCATGCACAGGATGAGATAGTTAATACAGAAATAGTCTTATATCATCAGGAGAGATGATTTTAATGCAAACTGCTAAAACCGAAATTAAAAATCCAGAAAGTGGTCTCAGGCAGGAAATACGCATGCTTCTTGGCTCAGGTAGTCAGAGAACATACATTACGGACTCGTTGGCAAAAAGATTGAATTTAAAGCTAGGAGATAAGGATGAATTCATGTTGGTAACATTCGGCTCAACTAAACGCGAAAAACTAAATTAGACATAGTTTTAAAAGATGGTAGCACCCTAACAGTCAGTGCGAATGTCGTTCCACAAATAGCTGAGTCAATGCAAAGACGTCCTGTAAATCTTAAATCACTTGCAGTGGCGGATCCAGAGGGGGTTCGGGGGTTCAAACGAACCCCCTCTTCAGCCCTCAGGCTGACCGTAAGCATCGAGCATTGGCCCATAATAACGTGGAAAGTCGAAAATTACGGGTTTAGCTCATATTTTGGGAAATTGATATATACAAGGGTTGATCCAGAAGTAATATATCTGTGTCCATTGCGCACTTGCTCGTCGTAGCATTATTATAAAAAATTATATCAAGACACACTGTAATTCAGTTCTGATTAACACACTAAATATAAATTTGGAAATCTTTTCCCGTTCCAATTATATAGGCGTTCAAAGTATGCAAACGTCGCCATCGCGCCGCACGTTAGTATAACGTTAATTACATGAACGTGATGTTCAAAGGCAAACTTAAATCAAAATCAAACTAACGCGCCAAATCAGATGAACCTTTGATACGATGACGAAGTATATTCCTGTCACCCGCTGTTGAAACTTTAATATCGTCATTGCAGTTTGAAGTTCGCCAGGAAGTGCTAATGCTTGTAACTGCCAAGGGAAAAAATGCTGACTTCTGACAAACGCGTCTGGAGATACATATGCGGTTTTGCCACAAATTAGGAATATCGCCATTAGAAACTCTAGGCTGTTTAATTAGACCATCGGTTATATAATCATGATTATGAGGCTTGTGTAAATGTGCAATCAGCGCTGTAAGGGTGCAGATGAGTCGCTAGAGGATCGTCCGAATACCGGAAGAGCTTTATTTGCAATGTCAGACAATAACGTCACTCTTGTTTGGACCCCGTATATGAAGATCGATGTTCTGCAATTCGAAGAATGTGTATATTCTTGAACATGAGCTGCGGTTCTGTTCAATTAATATTTGAGATGAGGTAAACATGGGTGAACAGACATTAGTGCTATGCTAGAACAATGAATATGCTACTTAAGGTAGACGAATGGTGAATAAAGATATTGGTGGGGCATTCATTTCATTATACCAGCTGAATAACCCAAAGGGCTATAAAACATTTGGATAAGAAAAGAAAAATTTTCACCGTTTTGTTTTCCTAAAAAACAAACTTTTGTATTTATACATCCTTTTTTTTTACACATTTTCCATTAAAATTCATGTCTCTAGCACAAGGATGCACTTTCATTTCTGCAAATCATATAATCTTTAATATAGGGTATTTGAAACAGACTGGTTAGAAAAATTGCAATTATCTTGATTATGAGCATATTTTTACACTTTTTTAAAAAAATGCAAGAAAATTAAATTTCATGAAAAACGTCATGAAAAATATATTCAATTGATTGGGCATGCTTATGCATATTGTTTTAGTAAAACTTACATTGTATGATACAGAATAAAACAAAAAAAAAACAAACATTTCACCGTTTTGTTTCCTAGAAAAACAATGTTTAAGTTCAAAAATATCCCCCCAAAAAAACTGTCCAAATACTGCATCTGCTGCAAACACAGCCGGTCCTTGCCCTGTTATTTATTTTCCTGTTGTTCCGGGTCTACCATAGAGGAATGCCTCAAAAATGCGCAGATGGAATTGAAATTGTAAAGACCTTGATCACTCTGGTTCCTAAGGAACAGTCTGATCACGGTTTCCATTGTTTATACAGACGTATCTGCCAGAAAACTTAGGATCTTTATGGTAGGCATTGTAAGTGTGTATATATTCCATAGTTGATTGATTCACCATGAACAAGAACTCTGTTATGTGTTTTCATAAGTCGATACAGAGTTATTGTGTATCTCAATACCTTAAGACATGACACAATAGCCAAACTTCGTCTGGAACGTCAACAACGTCACTGACGTGCGGCGCGTGTAGTTATCATGCCTTCTGTCTATCTCGATAGCTCTATAACAATGCACTATATTTTAATGACATTTTCAGACCATACTGCAAATAGAATAAGGTACATGGATACGAAATTTTGTTGTTCTCTCTTTATTCTACACGATTTTATAGCTGCAGTGACATTACTTATGGATCAACCCTCGTACCATGCTTGTTTGTGTTTCACAAGTTTTTAGCGGTCGGCGTTCGGTCGTTTCCATGGTAACCAGGAGTCCATTTTGAAAATGTCAAAATTAAGACCTAAATGTAGTATTATTTTGCTAAAAATTAAACAACAAATATTATCCTATTCTTTTTTGTGTGTGTAGTTTGACAATACATAGTTGTGTAATAAGATTACATAACATGAATGTTTTCTGTCCCATATTATCAACGAAAGAGTTTTTACTGAAAAAAAAAATAGACCCAATTTTGAGTGAAAAATTAGGGTTTTATTCGCCAAATACCTAAAAATGGCAGTTACGTTTGAAAATAAGGCTATATTTACATGATAGAGCAAGGTTCGAAGTTTAAGAATGTCAAAAAATTAGGTGTAAACTCGCAAAGTTTCAAATTTCATTCATCTTTGAAATGTGTGAATGTCATAAAATAGTGATCAAGGGAGTTAAGTCAATCTGGCATTATCTTACATCCCTTGACGATTATAAACTAGCGAACACTACAGGTAGTATCAATGATCTTTCATAATGAAAGATAGTATCTTTGAAAGAATTAGATAACTGTCAACAATGCTCACCATGACCATTTTTTATCTATGAAATAGGTGCATTTACCAAGACTGCAGTTGCAGATATATTTCATGACAAGAGTTGGCCCGAGTTAAACGTCTGCATAAATAACGGAATTGAAGAACGGAGTAAAAACGTTTTATTTCAAGAAATAGGTTTGCTTTTTCTTTATTTTATGTTGAATTAATGAATTTACTATTGTTTCTTAAATAAATTGCTTCTATTAAGTAGGTTAACCACAAAAAGAGGCATTTTCAGGACAGAAAGTGGTGTAGACTAAGGCCTACAGTGTCTATTCACCATAGGATAAGCTGAAACTTTAAGCAATGTTCTGTGACCTATGATCGTGATACTACATAGATTAGCCTAGAATTGATGCATGAACGACTTACAGTTTTACATTCTTTTGACAGTATTTCAGTCATATCTGGACGACTGGAGGAAAAGAGGTTGGGTGGGGCTATGAAAGGCTGTGTGCAAAGGAGCCCCATTGGCGGTTGGAAAGATTTACGCCTCCAGCGGGTCTCGAGCCCGGAATTACTAGACCAGCAGGCCAGGGCTTAACCTATTGTGCTACCGGGGCTCCTGGAGCAGCCAAGAAAGTCTTGTAATTTAGGTAATCCTGATAGGGTGAAATCTAAAGTATATGTGTGTACACGAGTGATTTATTTATCCCATCCGCTTCCCTAATTTCATCCACTTTTCTGTAGCTTAACTGCTGAGGCCGGGCCTGCTAAGTAAGCAGTCCTTGTTCAAATCTCAATTTCTGAAAGCAGAATTCTTTTTAATAAACGTGGTGCCATTGCACACAGTTTTTTCAAAATCACTCATGCCTTGCCGCATGACCACAGTACTGCTTAAAGGGCCATAAATCTACAAACCTGCCATTAACCCTCTTCGTTTTCCAGTCTGCCAACTAAATGTTAATTTTTGGTGCCATAAAAATGTTTATGCCCATTTTGTGATAAATTTACTATTGCTGTGGCATTTGATTTTTCGAACCATAAAAATTTGAGCAAAATGATGCTCGATGCTTTCAGTCAGGTTTTCTTAACTCACTCCGGCTTCGCCGTCGAGAATTACTATATTACGTTTTGCCCTTCAACAGCATGTATTAATCAGCTATTACTCACTGGTAAAGAAAAAAATATATATTTTAACTAGTTCTATATCACACGTTTTTTCTCATTTGTACATTCTTTTTCTTCCCAAAGTGGCGATATCGCTTATGCATAATATATTATTGGGTGGGGTTTCTGAGCAGCACTTTAAATCTGTTTATTAGAAAACAAAAATAAAATGAAAACCATTAGAGATACAGACACATAGTACTGAACAACTTTTAAACCATATCGATTCTAATGCAAATTAGAAGGTGTATATCAGTTATATGGTTTTAGGGTTGTTTTGAACTGATTTTAACACTTTTATGCATTGTAACCATAAAAATAACATGTACAAATACGTTTCTACACCGTTATTTGCAAAGATGGGATAAAATGAGACTCGTTGTTTGTTTTTTGTAGCAAATTCAATCTGGCAGAGTGGTAATTAAGGCAAACAAATCTAGAAAACTATTGTTTTCTGTAAAATTGGAATTGCAAGAGGGAAGCCATTTGCACGTGCATTTATTCTTTAGTTAGTGAACGTTTACAACTAACTGTTTTGTTATGAACTGTACTTATGTTGATGTTTGAAGACATGTAAACGATTTATTCAGGCCAGGCTGACATTTTCAATAATCTTGATTTAAAAAAGTGCTATTTTCACAAATTCTATTTTTCATCCGACTATATGTATTTTCAGTTGCCATGGTTTCAACAACATGCAGAGGCCGATGCTTTGAAGGTGCAGAGAATAACAATTACATTTAGTCCTCAGCACCGTACTAGTCAAGTATTTGATACTAGCATCAGGAGAGATACAGTTACCCATTGAATTTCGTGAAAATATGTAAAATTTGACCGGCCTGAAAATGGTTGCTATGGCAACAGTAATTACTTAGATATCTCGAGAACAGTTTGAAATATTTCACTAATTTTTTCACCGATCTCCATCTTTCGTCTAGAGCTTTAAAGCAAGAAATTTTGAGCAAAATACAAAATTTTGAGTTTCCATCCAATGCTCGATGCTTACAGTCAGCTTCTCTTAAGTATTTACGTTATGGTAAGCCGTAACGTCAGTTCATTTAAAGTGCATGGTAAACCAAAACGTAGGTGCGTGATGGAAATCCATAAGTCCCCATACTGCATATACAGTGGAGCTCTAGCAACCACTGTCACTAAGGACACCAGGCTACGGGAAAATAAAACTGCAGCATCCGTTTGATATTAGGTACCATAACAACATATAAGAAATTGCCTTTGCCCTACTTTAAACATATATCTTTACATGGTAAGCCAGTGAGCTAGAAAGGTCTCATCATACAAGGTGATTCCAAATAATTTGTTCCTCGCAAAGAGCTCTGTATGCTATGAGGACCGTAACTAATGTTGAAAAAACTTGTGGTCCGACCCAATTGCCTGACATATTAAGAGGCAATAAAATATATTTAAACTATGCATGAACCATATTAGAAAGTTTCGGCCAATTTTGCCTTATCAGTGACTCTCAATTTGGAACTGAAAATATGCAAAATGATATCCGCGTACAGGACAGCTTGCCTGGGAGCCCCTTGCCCATCACATAACAAGCTTTAAGCAAGATTTTAAACAGAGAATTAAATTATCTGAGATAATTTTAAGTTTGATAAAATCACACATTTCCATTATATGAAATTCAGGTAGCATCTCACTAATAATTCGAGGGGAGCATGGCTTGCTACCCTGGAATTATCAGTGTGATGACGCCATAGATCTGTTACCACAGCAACTTTGGAATCACCAACTGATCTGCTTAGTACCTTGGCAGAATAAAATCTCGATGACGTCACTTAGACAACACCCTGACCTCTTAGTTGGTATGGTAAAAAATGTATGACGTCATTTGCTCCCGAGCATGACAAACAGTGTATGCCATGCTCCGCCAATATTTGTTTATCAACAGAAACCTCATATTTTCTCAAACAAATAATTGTTCTCCAGTCATTTATTTCCGAGCTTATAACGCAAAGTGGGACGCCGATGCTGACACCGGAGTGAGTGCAATAGCTTTTCTTGAAAAGGGGTGAAGCCTTGATAAAATAGGTTTGATTGTACTATACCTGCCAGAAAATCCTGCTGTGGCGATTTCAGCACCTGAGAGATCATCTGAGTAGCATTTGATACGATACACCACATCTTCGCCTGTGGAAAGACCTGCGTACGCTTGTGTACGGAATACCAACGCTATTGTTTTCACTGTTGTACCTGTCTGGGAAAAAAGAGAGGTAAGATTAGTTGCGCCCTAAAAGCAAGCCGAAATTAGAGTTGTACAATAAAACGGAGTGTGCTTATATTTTTTTCTAAAAATAAATGAGAAAAGCTCCTCACATTTTTTTCATCAAAAATGCTAGTGATTTTGCAAATGAAACGTTCGAAAATTTGATTTCTCGTTAGCTAACGACGCAGTCAGTTTTGAGCAACTAGACCCATGCCTTAAGTGTGTGGCTGCTTCATCTAAAATGGAGGAAATAATAGCTTAGAGCTTATTCCCAGTAACGACGATCATAAAGTTTGCGGTTTGACAAGTCAAAACCAACAAAGTGGCAGTGTGCGCCCAGCAAAGACTCACACCAGCCTGAGAGTCTGTCAAGTCCGATCAGAGTCTTTACTGTGTGCTCAAGGGTCAACACTAGCGCCATGCGGACAGCAAATACTCTTATCAGACTGGGCGGATGCCCAGGCGGATATGAGTCTTAGATGGGCGCACATGCTACTTTGTTGGGTTTGTCGTGTCACGGCTCTTTTGGAAAGAAGATGAGAATAGATTGATAACGCGTTTTTAAATTACTTGAGAATAGTTATTTGTTTGAAAATTTTGAAGTCCCGAGTCCCAGATGCTACATACAAAGGTTGAAGGTCATTAGCTTACGGGTCTGGAAAAAAAGATTCTTAAAGAATCTTTCCCATGTACTGGTATGGCTGCCATCTTGGGTCGTGTGACAAAGTCCATCTGAACAAATGTTCGTTCCACGGACCAAGGAAGGCTCCGTATGAAATATGGCTTCAATCGACCCATGGCTTCAGAGAAGAAAATGTTAGAAAATCTTGATGGAAAGCAGACTTTCTGTGACCTTGAAATAGGTCAAAGAATGACCTTTACCGTTAGGAGCATAATGACTACATCTGCTCATTTAGACATTCATATGTACCAAGTCTTATACCTTACCTTAGACTTAAAAAGTTTCTGAGAAATCCAGTGTGGAAGTATTTTCCCATAGAGAGGCTTAACGTACCAACGTTGACCTTGCCATACATTAGGTCAAGAATAATGCAGGGTCATTATTTGAAGAAACTTTGTAGGGCTTGAGTCGCCGTTGTTACATATAAAGTTTCAAGGTCATTTGCCTTCAGTTTCAGGAGGAAAAGATTTTTAAAGGATTTCTACCATATATGAGCACTGACGCCATTTTGGTAATGGGGCCAACATTACCTAAAAAAACTTTTGTTCCCCTTATTCAACGAGGTTCCACATGAAATGTTGCTTCAACTGGCCCATTGGCTTTGGAGGAGCTGTTTGAAAATGTTGACGGTGGACAGAATCTCAATGACCCTGATTAAAGGTAAAAAAAGATATTGACTTTTAGCACCATCATGTCATCTGCATAATTAGTTGACCATATATACTATATATTATACCATACACGCTTTCATTCCCCTGAACGAAGGAGACTCCATATGAAATAACGCTTCAATCGGCTCAGTGATTTCAGAAAAGAAGATGTTTGGAGATATTTACAGGGACAGAATCACATTTTCCAATATAAAAGCATAACGTACCAAAGTTGACCTTGCCATATTTTAGGACAATGTCACCTACGGTCATCATTAGAATAAACTATAATTGAGCCGCGTCACAAGAAAACCAACAATGTGGTTGTGCTCCCAGTGCAGACTCAGCTCAGCCTGGGTATCTGCCCAGTCTGATCAGAGTCTTCGCTCTCCACATGGAGGTAACGCAGACCCTTAGCTACTCTTTGAGCACCTAATAAAGAGTCTGATCAAACTGGACAGATGCCCAGGCTGATCTGAGTCTGCGTTGGGTGCACAACCACATTGTTGGTTTTGTCGTGTCGCAGCTCATTTTATTTGCTTGAGTCCTCAATGGTACAGACACAATCTCAAGATCATTTGCCTTTCGGTTCCGGAGAAGAAGCTTTTTGAGGATTTTTACCTATATGGGCGTGGCCAAGTTGGAGAGATAACAATATATCTCTTGTATCAAAGGTGAAACTTATGCGCTCTCTTGTCAATTCCATATTTCCGTATGCCTGTGATTCATGGACCTTGACAGCAGAGTTAGAGAAAATAACGCAGACCTTTGAGATGAGATGCTACCGAAGGTTACTGAACGTTTCGTACAAGGACCATATAACCAATGAGGAGGTTCGCAGAAAGATCCAAGCAGCCATTGGAAAATATGATGAACTCCTGACGCTGGTCAAGTAACGGAAACTAAGGCGGTTTGTCCACGTCACAAGGTCTTCTGGTTTAGCAGAGACGATTCTACAGGGCACAGTGAAAGGAAAAATAAGAAGAGGTAGACAGAAGAAGAGGTGGGAAGACAATATTAAAGAGTGGACAGGAATGGATTTTGCCAGCTCAACTAGGGCAGCTGAAAACAGGACAAGATGGAAAGGGATTGTTTCGAAGTCATCTGTGCAGCCCCAACTAACTAGTAAGGTTATGGGATAGAATAGAATAGAAATAGGGCGTGGCGGTCATCTTGACATTGTTGACGACGGATGGATGGACGGACAGACGGACGACGAGTGACGGTCGAACGGACGAAGGATGCCTGGCTAAACTATAGGCTTGCCTATTAGCCTAAAGGCACAGGTGAGCCAAAATAAAATTTCCTTTTAAAAGGAAGGCTTGCTCATGAGTTGTTTTTCAAGTGAACCCAATTGTTAGTGCACTTTCTGTTGCTATCTTTTATTTAGCAAATTAAAATCTGAAAAAGTTCCTTCAAGAGCAGAGAATATAATCATACAGAAATAGGATCATGGGCCAGACTACGTAGTTTCGGCTAATAAAGCCTCGTCAGTGACCCTGACAATATCTGGTACGAAACCAGAAAAAGCATACTGTAATTTCCTAATTTTAATTGGGCAGTCGATTCAAAGGCTGATTAGTTTCAAAAGGATCCAAATAATATAAAAGACGATGATCTAGAATAATAGTCAAAATCGATCTCAAATTTTAGATTTCTCAGAATCTATCCTCCGATCTCGAAGGATGTAAATGAAATATAATCTGCACTATGAATGATGTACGGGGAGACGTTTTACGGCCTCCACACGACACAACACCAGCTGCAGTGAGGTAAGTATTTAATTTCTAACTTCTTGAATGGTGGCATTATCCACAGGTGTGAGGTAAAAACAAGTGTAGAATTTACTTGAAAAACAAACTGAGGAAATACACACACACACACACACACACACACACACACACACACACACACACACACACGTTTTCCAACGTTTTGGCCGTTGGGCATGTCTCAAGGAAAATTACAATATGGACCTGATTCAAGTCTTTTCTTTACGGCTGCTGAGTCACATTTAGTTTGAATCAAAAGTTTTAGGAAAGACTGTTTGAAACCCATGTCTATGGAATCTTGGCATATATCTGAACTTGGCATCAAAAGAATACAACAAATTTATATTTAGAACGTAAATTTTTGGTTTTAGTAGCATCAGTGGCAGTGATTAGAACAAAATTTTGACACTCTGAGAAAAATAATTGAGCCGTTCTCTGTGAAAACCGGGCTTAATGACATTACGTAATAATTACATTGTGAACGGATGAAAAATATCAAAATTAATCATTTTTCGGACCTCTCTTTATTTCTATGAAAATACCTTAGGCGTTGAGATATAACAGAAAGCCTATGAATTCAGACAAAATCCAGTTATAAATATGACATATGTTGCCATGACAACGCTTATTCCACGGTAACCCCAAAGCCTCGAAAACATATGGTATACCATCACAAGGACAGATCATTTGAGAAAGAATGTCAAATCATGTAAATTGTCATGTGTGTATTATGAAATACACTTTGAAAATGAGCAAACACACTTTTTGTACGAGTTATTTTGTGTAACAAGAACCGAAAGCTCGTTCAAACAAACGTTATGACGTTGACGTCAAAACATACTTGCATGACGTTAATAACGTCATACAAAGAAGCTGCACTACCTGTGTGCTTCTAAAGACTATATCTCAGTAATGAATAATGGTAACCATCTCAAATGTTTAGGAAATGTTAAGTAGAGCTAATACTTTTCAGTGATGCAATTACTAATTTTTTTTATTTTTATGTCATTAAGCCCGGTTTTCACAGAGACTGGCTCATATGCATGTTGCCATTGTTTGAGATACTAACTTGCTTTACACCATTTGAGCCGCGACACGACAAAACCAACAATGTGGTTGTTCGCCCAGTGCAGACTCAGATCAGCATGGACATCCGCCCAGTATGGTCAGACTCTTCGCTAAGTGCTTAAAGGGTAGCTAAGGGACTGAGCTACCTTCATGCGGACAGCGAAGACTCTGATCAGACTGGGCGGATGCCCAGGCTGATCTGAGTCTGCGCTGGGCGCACAACCACATTGCTGGTTTTCTCGCGTCGCGGCTCATTTGGGAACAACAAATCACGGAACTCATTGCGTTCATACTTCCATGAACATCCGAAAAATGAAATTTATCTTTTATATTTATGCTATGTTTTCACACCAATTTTGTTACTTATTCGTAAAGTTCTGACTAAATTAACGCCAAGGAAAGAACGAGGAATAGTTATTAACTAATGTCTTTGGTAACGACGTTCAAAAGCCGTAACTATGACATGACGTATATCAAACGTTACGTCGTCCAATCAACTATTTGTATTATCCGCGACGTCGCTTACGCGTAACATCGCATGAATGAGTGTTGTTCATGGATGTAAGAAATCGTCAGACCAGTATAGGTTCATCTCAGGAAATCGTCGACAAGTGTAAATATTTCTCTGTACATTTGTACAGGTGAAGTAAAAAGGCAACATTAGAGAATCTTACAAGAAAACATTGATGCAAAGCATCAATACGCCGGGAAAGTCACATTTAGCCTCTGCGCCCTATGGTGGCTGGTTTGTGCCATTTTCGTCTTTTCGTCTTTTCGCCGCGAAAAGACGCCAAGTGAAAAGACGAAAAGAGGAAAAGACGTCATGCGAAAAGACGAAAAGACGTAGAAACGCCATGCGACAAGACGACAAGACGAAATAACGCCATGCGAAAAGACAAAAATACGAAACCCGCTACGTGAAAAGACGAGATTTCAGCGCGAAAAAGCGAAAAAAACGCCGTGCGAGTAGACGCCATTTGAAAATCTTATTTTGTCGTCTTTTCGTGTGGCGTCTTTTCGTCTCTTCGTCTTTTCGCGTGGCATCTTTTCGTTTTTTCGCGTGGCGTTATTTCGTCTTTTCTCCTTTATGCGTGGCGCTATTTCGTCTTTGCGCATGGCGTTAGTTCGTCTTTCCGCCGCGAACAGACGAAAAGACGCCAAGCAAAAAGACGAAATAACGCCACGCGAAAAGACGAAGAGACGAAATAACGCCACACGAAAAGACGAAATAACGACACACAAATACCCTTTTTATTGATAACTGTATTGATTCCTAATACTTAGACAGATTGTGTGAGTAACCTGTGAACTCATATCGGACTACTGCAAACACAGCTCTTGATGCAGTCTGATCATTGTTCGCACTGAAATGCTATTTGATGCTCTTTTTCGACGGTTAAAAACTATAAGGATAGACTATAAAAATTAATCTGGAGTCGGCAATATTTTCGGTCAGTATGGTACCGTTTGCAATTAAGATGTATAAATATCCTATTTTTATTACAGTTAAGACACTTTTACTTAGACAAGTGTTTTTGACTAAACTGTGAAGACCCTGATCAGAATGCAATCTGTAGAGAAGAGGACTAATCACGGTTTGCAGTTTTTGCCACTGAAATGTATCTTTTTAAGAAACATTACCAAAAATATGAGGAAGGTCATTTTGGTATTTCTACTGAACGGACAGACCCGAAATGAGCCGTTCTTATGTTTTGGAGAAAAATACTCCAAAGAATTTTATCATAAGTATATCTTTGATTCGATCTTAAACTACTAAAAAGATTAAGTACTTTGTTGACCATGTAATCTCTCACATATTATGGATTCAACAGACGAAGGTGTTTATACAAACACTGAAACATTATGATATGAAAACAAAACAAAACAGTTGGCATACATAAACCTGCATCGTACCCAAAATTTGAACAAGTTAATAGTTTTCTAAAGACGTGTCGATCGCAGACAGAGTAGAGCCTGATTAGACTGCGCTTTTGGCTAACGAATATGTACCAAAATATTTAAGAATATTATAGTATCACTGAGCTGCAGTCGAAGCAAGACATAATTTTTTGTTGAATGAAGTATTTTTAATCAAAAGCCACCTCCGTGAGAGATCCCTTCCCTATTGAAAATGTGTCCCCTTCCGCCATTTTTACAAAGGGGAACAACTTCTGTGACTTCCTCTTTAAAGTTTCCCTAGTTAGAAATCCTTTTTCAAAGGGGTTTGCTCTTCAATGAAAAAATTTGCTCCTAGAGGAGCAGAGTCTTTCCTGTAGTTGTTGTCCCTCTCAGAGAAGAAAGGCAAACATGCTGAGTGTTGTTATTTTGTCTTTTCGTCTTTTCGCATGGCGACTTTTTGTCTTTTCGCGTGGCGTTATTTCGTCTTTTCGCATGTAGTCTTTTCGTCTTTTCGCGGCGAAAACACGAAATAACGCCATGCGAAAAGACGAAATAACTCCACGCGAAAGGACGAAAAGACGAAATAACGCCATGCGAAAAGACGAAAAGACGCCACGCGAAAAATAAGAATTTCAAATGGCGTCTTTTCGCATGGTGTCTTTTCGTCTTTTTGCGCTGAAATTTTGTCTTTTCGCATAGCGGATTTCGTCCTGTCGCATGGCGTTTTTTTTCGTCTTTTCGTCTTTTCGCGTGGCGTCTTTTCGCGGCGAAAAGACGAAAAGACAAAATGGTACAAACCAGCCACCATAGCGCCCAGAACGCCTACCTGTGCACATGTAAAGGAATCTCGACACTAGCAAAGGTAGCTTAATATAATGTTGTGCGGTGTGATCAAGCTGATTATAGTTTTTTTGCTTTCTTCTACTATCGTATACATGTCGTAAACATGTGGACAGTTTTTGACAAACATGCATCATAATGATGCATTTCTGAGCTACTTGGATTTATTTTCTATTCAGACAACATTTTAGTTTCGCCTGCTACCAGCAGAAACTATGTAGATCTATCTACATGTGTATTACTGTTCCTGCGTCTGCGGCATTATCAACGTCGGTGGCGTATACTTAGCGTTTTTTGGTTCAGTGGTTTTTGTGACAATGCGCAGACAGGCGAGAAACAGCATGTTTATGATTTCTTTCCTAATGCATTATTGGAAACAGACTTAACCTCACGGTTTAGTCACTCGAAATTAATCATATTTTTACTCCATGTAACATAAGTTAAGAGAGGCTGACGGTAAGCATCGAGCATTAGCCCATAATGAGGTGGAAAGTCGAAAATTACGGATTTAGCTGATATTTTGGGAAATTGATATAAACCATGCTTGTTTGTGTTTCACAAGTTTTTAGCGGTCAGCGTTCGGCCGTTTCCATGGTAACCAGGGTTCCATTTTGAAAATGTCAATGTTAAGACCTTAATGTAACATTCCCTCGCTAAAAATTGAACAACAAATATTATCCTATTCTGTTTTGTTTGTGTAGTTTGACAATACATAGCTGTGTAATGAGATTACATAATATTAATGTTTTCTGTTCCATATTATCAACGGAAGAGCTTTTACTGGAAAAAATAGACCCAATTTTGAGGGAAAAATACGGGTTTTATTCGCCTAATACCTAAAAATGGCAGTCACGTTTGAAAATAAGGCCATACTTACATGATAGAGCAAGGTTCGAAGTTTAAGAATGTCAAAAAAAAAAAAAATAGGTGTAAACTCGCAAAGTTTCAAATTTTATTCGTCTTTGAAATGTGTCAATGTTGTAAAATTGTAGCAAGGGAGTAAAGTCAATCTGGGATTATCTTACCTCCCTTGACGATTACAAATGTGCGAACACTACAGGTAGTATCAATGATCTTTCATAATAAAAGACAGCATCATTAAAAGAATAAGATAACTGTCAACAATGCTCATTATGACCTTTTTAGATCTATGAAATTGGTCCATTCACCAAGACTGCAGCTGCAGCTATATTTGATGACAAGAGTTGTGCCGAGCTAAACGTCTGCAGAAATCACGGAATAGAAGAACGGAGTAAACACATTTTATTTGCAGCAATATGTTTTCTTTTTCTTTATTTTATGTTGAAATTAATAAATTTACTAGTTTTTCTTGAATAAATTACTTCTTTGAAGTAGGTAAAACACAAAAACAGGCAGTTTCAGGACAGAAAGTAGTGTAGGCCTACTTGAGTTCAGTGTCTATTCACCGGACGATAGGCTGAAACGTTCTGTGACCTATGATCGTGATATTACATAGAACAACCAAGAATTGATGCATGAACGACTTAAAGTTTTACATCCTTTTAACAGTAGTTCAGTCATATCTTGGCGACTGGAGGAAAAAGTGTGTGTGTGTAGAGAGGGGGTGGGGTATGAAGGGCTGTGTGTGTGTGTGTGTGTGTGTGTGTGTGTGTGTGTGTGTGTGTGTGTGTGTGCAATGGAGACCTATTGCCTATTGGCGGTCGGAAAGATTTACGCCTCTAGCGGGTCTCGAGCCCGGATAGCTAGACCAGCAGGCCAGAGCTTAACCTACTGTTGCACCGGGGCTCCAGGAGCAGCCAAGAAAGTCTTGTAATTTAGGTAAGCCTGATAGGGTGCCATCTAAAGTATACGTGTACACGAGTGATGTATTCATCCCATCCACTTCCCTAATTTCATCCACTTTCTGTAGCTTAACGAGTGAAGCGCGGGCCTGCTAAGCTAGCAGTCCTTGTTCGAATCTCAATTTCTGAACGCAGAATTCTTTTATCATAAACGTGGTGCCATTGCACATAGTCCTTCAAAATCGTCTATGCCTTGCCACATGAGTAAAGAAATGTTTAAAGGGCCATAAAAATACAAACATGCCATTAACCCTCTTCGTTTCACAGTCTGCCATCTTAATTTTAATTTTTGGTGCTATAAAAATGTTTATGCCCATTTTGTGATGAAATTACTATTGATTTGGCATGTGTTTTTTTCGAACCATAAAACATTGAGCAAAATGATGCTCGATGCTTACAGTCAGCTATTTTTAACTCTCTCCGGCTTCGCCCTCGAGAATTTAAAATATTTTGCGATTTGCACTTCAACAGCATGTATCAACCAGCGATTACTCACTGGTAAAGAATATATATCTTAACTAGTTCTATATCATACATTTTTTCACATTTGTACACTCTTTCTCTTCCCAAAATGGTGATACCGCTAATGCATAATAAATTAGTTAGACTAGCACTAGTCTGATAGTGAAAAGGTTACCGTTAATAGAAAAAGAATTAACTTTTTTTTCTTCTTTTTTTCTGGCCAGTCTATAAAACTTGAATCTGCTCCTTTTCTGATATATACATTAGAGAGAACTTAAAATTTTTTCCTTTAAGCTTCGAATCAAAAGTTAGCAAAATTAAGCGCTCAGGGAAGAGATTTCTCATTTAGCTATGTATGTAAAAAAAAACATCATTGTAATCAGTTGAATAACAGTTTTCAGCTCATACGTTATAATAGACTCGCAAATATTAATTAATATACATTATTTAGGTCCAAAAACGAAGATTCACGTAATTTGAATAAATTGTGTTAAGAAACTTATGGTTTATAGCTCGGAAAGAAAACTATGTGCTGAGATGGAAGAACCTTCTCATTGATGCATTTCTATAATTTTTATACCAGATTAAAGAGCTTGAAATGCTCTTTCGTGCTAGACGTTATAATTTTATGTCAGAAAATATGTTGAATAAGAAAATGAAATTTATTTATGAGCTTCTTTACATTGCAGGATATTATAACTATACTGATCTCAAACTCTCAAAAGTAGACTTTGTAAATGTAAAAAATCGGTACTTTGTTGTCTACGGCCATGTCACGTTGAACACCAATTCTCGTCCGATCACCGAAGTTAAGCAACGTCGAGGCGGATAGTATTTGGATGGGTGATATTCTGGTAATACCGGGTCCTGCAGAGTTTTGTCTGCTTTTCTTGATTTAATCTGCTTTTCTTTATTTATTTTCTAGTTTTATTTATTTTTTTCTTTGATGTAGTTTCCACCCCTCCTCCCCCCCCCCCCCCCCCCCCCCACAATACATGTATGTCTAAGCTGTGCGAAGGAAAATACGTATCTGTCAACGTGAAAGACCTTTTGATATATTCTACCGTTTACCGTCTACTGTGCACTGTCTACTCACTCTTCTTTTGGAGAATGCTGAAAGAAGTGCATGCTGTTCGCGGGAAGTGCATGCTGTTCGCGGTTCTCTGTATAGTATATACTGTCCAATGAAGTGTATACTGTCTGTCTACTGCGTCCTGTCTGCTACAACATAGACGTGGTGCAAGCAAAGAGGCATGGATACAAGGTCGCAGCATGTGCGCCTGTTTAAGCGCATCCGAACTCTACAATGATGTACCTTCAACCAAAGTGGAGTCGCACAAACAGATGGAACCCACATGAGCACCATAGTGGCCCGCAGGAATAACTAGAGGTGGCAGTAAGCATCTATATACCAATATGTGTTCACATATTTAATATCAGTCAAACGGTTTAGGAGAAGTAGCGACAACAAACTCTATTTCTAAGACTACAAAGGGGCACAACAAAGCTGGAAAACCCTTTTGAGAAAAACAGAGCAATATGTGCCAACTCTTTCCTTCTACTGTATCTGTGCATCAAATCTGAACAAAATGGAAGTGAAATTGGCCTATAAAAACTTCAAAATAGGGCAAAACATATAAAAAGGGGGGGGGGGCATAACTCATGCAAATAGGGTTAATGCACATCTTCATACCAATATGTGTTTGCATACTTAATTTCAAGAAAATCTGTCAAATGGTCTTGGAGTAGTAGCGATAACAAACTCTTCTTACGAAAACTCCAAAGAGACATAATTCAGAAGGAAAACCTTTCCGAAAAACTGAACAATATGCATCAGCTCTTTTCATATGCTGCATCTAGTAACCCAATGTGAATAAAATGGAAGCGAAAAGGCAAAAATCCTATAAAATACGGCAAAAATATCAAAAAGGGGCATAACTCAGGCAAAAAGGGACAGAATTTAAAATCAAAACCCTAATGCACATCTTCATACCACTATCTGTTCACATACTTGATTTCAAGAAAATCCGTCAAACCAACTAGGAGGAGTTGCGATAACAAACTTACTTCACGAAAAATACAAAGGGGCATAACACTGCAATAAAAACCTTGCAGGAAAAAAAATGAAAAATATGTTTCCACTATTTTCTTATGCTGTATCAATGGACAAAATTTGAAACAAATTGGAGCAAATTTTATGCAAAAACCCTATAAAATAGGGCAAAAAATATCAAAAAGGGGCATAACTCAGACAAAAAGGGGCAGAATTAAAATCAAAACCCTAATGCACAGCTTCATACTAATATGTGTTCACATACATAATTTCACGAAAATCCTTCAAACCATCTAGGAGGAGTTGCGATAACAAACTTTTTCTACAGAAAATACAAAAGGGGCATAACTCCGCAATAAAAATCTCCAGGAAAAACTAAAAAATACGTATCAACTATTTTCTTATGCTGCATCAATGGATAAAATTTGAAACAAATTGGAGCAAATTTAATGCAAAAACCCTATAAAATAGGGCAAAAAAATATCAAAAAGGGGCATAACTCAGGCAAAAAGGGGCAGAATTTAAAATCAAAACCCTTATGCACATCTTCATACCAATATGTATTCACATGTTTAATTTCAAGAAAATCCGTCAAACCATCTAGGAGCAGTTGCGATAACAAACTTTTTCTACGGAAAATACAAAGGGGCATAACTCCGCAATAAAAACCTTCCAGGAAAAATTGAAAATATGAATCAACTATTTTCTTATGCTGCATCCATGGACAAAATTTGAAACAAATTGGAGCGAGTTAAATGCAAAAACCCAATAAAATAGGGCAAAAAATATCAAAAAGGGGCATAACTCAAACAAAAAGGGGCAGAATTAAAATCAAAACCATAATGCACATCTACATACCAATATGTGTTCACATACTTAATTTCAAGAAAATCCGTCGAACCATCTAGGAGGAGTTGCGATAACAAACTTTTTCTACGGAAAATACAAAGGGGCATAACTCCGCAATAAAAATCTTCCAGGAAAAACTGAAAAATACGTGTCAACCTTTTCTTATGCTGCATCCATGGATAAAATTTGAAACAAATCGGAGCAAATTTAAAGTGTTGCGGACGGACGGACGGAAGGACAACGTCAAAACAGTATACCCCCAACAAACACAGTTTGCGGGGGTATAAATAAATGCATGTTAAAATTTCCATGATGCGCTTACTTACAGTGGACTCGACAGTATCGGATCATCGACAGTATCGGACCACCCTCATGTTATCACCCATTTTTCTCACAAATGAAGCAAACATTTTTTACCATTATATCATAGTCATCGAGTTAGACCAATGGCAAAAAGCAGGGTGAAAAATTCGATCGAAATGTGCGGCTGTGAAACAAATCAGAGTTGTTGAAAAGCTTGTCCCATCTTCAGCGGTGCTTGCATTTTGTCTGTTGCTCGCTACCCCCAAAACAAATTTCGGTTGTTTACACAATGTTATCATTAGACGATTGAAAACAATTCTGCTTTGTAATGTGCCCTGGCATCCCTAAAATTGCAGGCAGTCATTATTTTTGTGACATCCCAGTATTTGATGAAACTAAAGACTTGAAAAGTTGGGCACCCGTGTGTGACAGTAACGGATCATTATATAATTCGATCTGAAATACAGGCATTATCTGGAAAAATTATGTCGGATGCATGGTCTGGTGCTGAAAGCAAGTCATAAATCAACTACCTGAGTAGCTGCTGTGCCTTCTTTCAAAAAAGATCGATATAAAAATAATACAATACCTTTATGTGAAATATACATCATCCCACCCACGCCCCACACACTAGCGTCTGATAATGACGGTTATGCGTAGCGCATCTAAGCTTCTGCTAAACATTCTGAAGAAAATTTAAGATCAGCTCGCATGTGTGTGAACCTAGTAATGACTTGCGTTCATCAGACGGACATTTGTACACTTTGTAGACTTAGATTAGTGCAACAGAACTCGTTGAATGACCATGTAGTGTTTATACTCTGTTTACATTGATATTCCAATGCTAAGACGGAAAATCACCGCAAATTTCTTGACCCTGATCAGACGCTACTGTCTTATCAGGGTGTATTCTTTGCGAAGTCGGATTATGGTCTTAACTGTTTGAGTTGGTCCGTGCTAAAGGGGCGCAGGGGATAACTGAGTTAAGAATTATTGACATGCTTGTACATTTGTACACATTCACTGATATCTGACAGACATAAACAATTCCTAGTGATGGACCACGTGAAAAATATCGTTGAAAGGCCGTAAAAGTTTCCTCTGAGAGTTTAATTGGTCCAACTGTTTATTAAGCCAAATTTTTGAAGCTAAGAAGGTTGGCCGAACGCCTAGGAGGAACTCTCCTTTAAAATAATATTATTTGATCCGATACTGTCGCAACTGATTCGTTACTGTCGTAAGACCCTCCTGTAAGGCTGGATAGGTTATTTGCCCTTAAAGAAATAAATTTAGCAAATATTTTGACATGAATAGATAAAAGGAATATTTTACAATAGTTATATGTAATAACATTCATAATTTTAGCATACATATACAACAAAACAGGACTTTTATTGGACTTGATCCGATACTGTCGAGTCCTCTGTATATTTAAACAGTAAAGCACACACGCAGACACATCTAATACTCTGTACATTTAAAGGCCCCATTGCTCTATCAGCATGAAATATTTCATCAAGAAGAATCGCTGCAAGCTTCTCACTACAGTTTCTTCATTGTATATTATCTTGATTGGCCGGCTTTGAAAAATTAAAACGTCCTTGAGTTTCTCATAATTTTATAAAAACGATTTGAAAAATATCTGGGTCATTTTAGTTGGCAACTAAAATGACCTACTTTCGATTTCACACGGTTCAAAACATGGTAAAAATACAAGATACAAGCGGTAACAATACAAGGTACAGGAGATTAAAATACAATGTACAGTTGTTTACTTCTTGATAAAAATGCAATGTAAGACATGGATCTCATTCTTTGTCTCGCTATTGTGTGAGTTAATTGCCCAACGGGGAACCAGAAACAAAAACCGTATTTTTACGGAGAGACTTGTCAAGTTTTATTCAAAATACCTTATCCCTTCCTTTTTCCCAATTTATATGTCACAAAAAGCACAACAACCGACAATTTATCATCAGTTATGAAGGCTGTACCAGTTTTATACGGATTTGTGCTTCGACGATTTTTACCACTGATAGGACTATGGATACTTTAAGTTCTGCAATAGTTAAAACAAATAAAAAAAATACTAAATAAATGAAAAAGGCAGTTATGACATTTTTTCTCGTCAGTTTTAGTTTTGTATGATCGAAATGCAGGATTGATCATGTTTGGCCATATGCACAAATTTCAGAAACTGAGGGTGAGGTTGGGCCTGTAAAATCGATTTAAGCCCCCCCAGTAATTCATTACTGACCGTTCCAAAGCGGTAGTTCTGTTGTGGTTCTCTGTTGCCTGTTTTTGGTGTCAGAGTTTCTGTGATGTTTTACCTTATGTATGTTCTTATTATTTTTGGTTCGGTTTGGGTTGCTGAGTGGCCACCTTTTGGGAACAAGCTGCTCACTCGGTTGGCCATATGTTCTCTGTATCTTGATTATTTGTATTATTTGTATTATTAGTTGTTTCCAACTATGGTTTGAGGGCTGGATTTGGATTTTGATTGTTTCAGTTCCTGGTCTTTGCATACTTTTTACTATTATTTCTTTTCCCTATCGAATTGCTTCCTTCGTCTGAAGATCGATGTTAATGAAACATGGACCTAGAATATTTAGTCGTGACTGTGGACAGACTTCCAATAACATTATTTTTTCTGATACCTAATAGAAAGCAGAAGACACGGATCAGATCATCACATTGATATATACTACCCAGCTGGCAAACAACGTTATAATGACGTCGCATTGACGTCGACGCAACCAGATGACATCGCATCGACGTCATTCTGACGCCATGTGCCCGCTGGGAAACACTTTACTGCCCAGCAGGCACAAGACGTCGGAGTGACGTAGTATTGACGTCGATGCGGCATGGTTGCGTCGTATCGATCCAATTTCGACATCATTACGACGTCATGTGCCTGCCGGGTGTCTAACAAATTGCACCGTTTTAGTTTACCCTCTCTATTGGGACACCTTAAAATTACTGTAATTATTCTAAAATTTGAACAGGTGCTCATACTAGCCGACAGTGTGTCAAAACTACTAATAGGATATGACGCATTGCACATCTTGATCTGATTCTAAAGTAATTTCTCAGATTCATCTATCCCAAAATATAGGATTACTGCGGCAATTGTTTGTTAATCTTGCAAATCTTGGGTTACATCATTGATAATCAAGGGTCAGTTATATTTGCACGTGCATTTTATGCTCATCTATTGTGTTACAAGAACGTTATGAGCCTTGTCCGGGCAAAACATGTTTGACGCTATACGCAAACAGTGTTACCAAGGTAAGTCTATGCAACTGCGTAGTCTGTCAGAGTAAGAGCAGTGCACCTTTTGACTCCCAGAAAGCATACTATTTGCGCCTACCTTGTTCTGGTTGTGCTAGTGTACAGACTAGTCTGGACATATGTGTTTTGCTTATACCATAATGCTGATTTTATCACGAAAAGACTCAAATGGCCTGCGCGAGGAAAAAAGTGTTTTCAGCCCATACTGTTTGCATTGATATGTGTGTGTATACGCAACCAGGAGGTACCAAGATATGTCTACGCTCATGTGTAGTCTACCCTGTTCTGTTTGCGCATGCGCCTTGTCTAGACACGCGTAATTTGTGTATGGCATAGGGCTGGTTTTACCAAGACACGAGGTATGCGCAAGGAAAAATGTGTTTCAGCCATTCTTGGTAAAAACGAATGCAGTCCCATTAGTGTCATTTCTTTTCGCACTCTTTACGGCGCTCCAGTGTATGTTGCTCAAGATTGTTTATACATGTTGTGAACGCATAAATGGTACCACAGACTGGTCTGATTCTTCTTGTCCCATGTGGTAATTTTCTGAGGATGCGGCTCTTGGGTTACATCATCGATAATCACGATAATCAAAGGGTGGGTCATATTTGCACGTGCATTTTATGCTCATCTCTTTTGTTGAACTATATGAGCCTTGTCCGGTCAAAATATGTATGACGCTTTTAAGCAAACAGTGGGTACCAAGATAAGTCTACGCAACTGCGTAGTCTGTCGGAGTAAGTGCAGCGCACCGTTTGATTCCCGGAAGGCGTACTTATTGTGCTTACCCTGTTCTGATTGTACTAGTGCACAGACTAGTCTGGAAAAAGGTGTTTTGCATATACCATGAGGCTCATTTTATCACGACACGACTCATAATGGCCTGCGCAAGGAAAATGTGTGTTCAGCTCATAACGTTTGCAGTGAAATATGCTATTATACGCTACCAGGAGGTACCAAGATATGTCTACGCTCATGTGTAGTTTACCCTGTTCTGATTGTGCATGCATCTAGTCTAGACACGCGTGATTTACGTATAGCATAAGACTGGTTTTATCATGACACGAGGTATGCGCAAGGAAAAATGTGTTTAAACCCAATCTTGGTAAAAGTGAATGCAGTCCCATTAGTGTAATTTCTTTTCGCACGCTTTACGGCGCTCCAGTGTATGTTACTCAAGATTGTTGATACATGTTGTGAACGCATAAATGGTACCACAGACTGGTCTGATTCTTCTCGTCCCATGTGACAATTTTCTGAGGGTGCGGCTCTTGGGTTACATCATCGATAATCAAGGGTGGGTCATATTTGCACGTGATTTTTATGCTCATCTCTTTTGTTGAAAGCCTTGTCCGGTCAAAATATGTTTGACCCTATAAGCAAACAGTAGGTACCAAGATAAGTCTACGCAACTGCGTAGTCTGTCGGAGTAAGTGCAGTGCACTGTTTGATTCCCAGAAGGCGTACTTATTGCGCTTACCCTGTTCTGATTGTACTAGTGCACAGACTAGTCTGGACATAGGTGTTTTGCATATACCATGAGGCTCATTTTATCACGACACGACTCAAATGGCATGCGCCAGGAGGTACCAAGATATGTCTACGCTCATGTGTAGTCTACCCTGTGCTGATTGCGCATGCGTCTAGTCTAGACACGCGTGATTTGCGTATGGCATAAGACTGGTTTTATCACGACACGAGGTTTGCGCAAGGAAAAATTTGTTTCACCCAATCTTGATAAAAGCGAATGCAGTCCCATAAGTAGACTAGCGCTAGTCTGATAGTGAAAAGGTTACCGTTAATAGAAAAAGAATTAACTTTTTTTTCTTCTTTTTTTCTGGCCAGTCTATAAAACTTGAATCCGCTGCTTAGAAAAAAAAATGAAAACCATAAGTGATACAGAAACCTAGTACTGAACAACTTTTAAACCATATCGATTCTAATGCAAATTAGGAGGTGTATATCAGTTACATATTTTTAGGGTTGTTTTGAACTGATTTAACACATTTTATGCATTGTTACCATAAAAATAACATCTACAAATACGTTTCTACATCGTTATTTGCAAAGATGGAATATAACAAGTCTCATTATTTGTTTTTTGTAGCAAATTCAATTTGGCAGAGTGGTAATTAAGACAAAAACTATAAAACTGTTGTTTTCTGTAAAATTAGAATCGTAAAGGGGAAGCCATTTGCACGTGCATTTATTCTTTAGATAGTGTAAGTTTACGTTATGAACTGCACTTATGTTGACATTTCAAGACATGTAAACGGTTTATTCAGGCCAGGCTGCCATTTTCAATAATCTTGATTTAAAGAAGTGCTATTTTCACAAATTTGATTTTTCCTCCGACTATATGTACTTTTAGTTGCCATGGTTTCAACAACGTGCAGTGACCGATGCTTTGAAGGTGCAAAGAATAACAATTACATTTAGTCCTAAGCACCATACTAGTCAAGTATTTGATACTTGCACCAGGAGAGATACATTTTCCCTTTGAAATTCTTGAAAATATGTAAAATTTGACCGGCCTAAAAATGGTTGCCATGGCAACAGTAATTGCTTAGATATCTCGAGAACCGTTTGACATATTTCACTAATTTTTTCACCGATCTCCATCTCTTGTCAAGGGCCTTAAACCAAGAAATTTTGAGCAAAATGCAATGTTCGATGCTTACAGTCAGCTTCTCTTAACATTGTTATTTTTGCCCATAATATAATGTGGAACTGAAGTTGACGCAGTATTAACAGTTATACCGTGTGTGTATTTATTCTCTTAACTATTGAACTAATTTGTTCAGTTCAGTTCAGTTCTCCTAACGACGTTCCCCAAGTGGCTCAGCGGTACGTAACCAACGGTTGCACGCACTTGGCGCCCTGTGTCCGTCCAAGAACTAATTTGTGCCCCAATCTTTAAATCTAATTTATTTATTTTTTATAAGTGGAAGGTAAAAGTACAGTAATATGTCTAGCTTTCAAAAATATAAATATTCTGCTGGCTATCACTCGGACGTGTACACTGAACGAAACTCATAACTGTCCACCGTATATTTAGGCGTGAGGTTCTGCAAATAAAATTTGTCAGTCAAAAGTAGTAACTTAAATACACGAGAAAGCCCCTTGCAAAAGCCCTTCAAGTTATTTCATTTCAATATGACGCCTACTTCTTGCAAAGGCGCAGTCCGAACAAAGGTACCCTCTTTTCAAAAAGTCTCAAACCTTGCTACAGTACAAATAATTTCAAATGTCGTAGTTCATGAAGGCAAATCTTATCCCTAAGAGGTTACCAAATAACTTCAATTAAGATTTAAAAGTAATGAAAGTTTTTATGCGATCGGACTTGCCGTTAGGTCTACGCAATAACGAGAAGAAATGCAATGTCGCTAGTTAAAGCCCAGAAGTTCAGTTTTAAGCACATAAACCAGATACTAAGTTGGCGGTACTCTGTAGATGTAATTATCGGCCGTACGGCATTTAAATATTCGACGATATAGGAATATTACTGGATGTCTTCTGTAATATGTCGAGGAATGGAATTCAACCGAAATACTGATATTTTAAATTTTATCCAGTAACCGGAAGTGTACAAGATCGGTGACAATTTCCGGTCGCAATATGGACTCACCAGGCTCTATAGGATATTGTCTTGTATGCCAAGATCTAAGAAGGCACATACATCTACTTCAACCTGATGTTTAAGATGATTTTCGAAATCTGTTTTCGTTTCTCGGAAAATGCATTAATTTTAAAATTGCGTACAAACTACGACTCTTAAGAAATCTCAACATTTTTAGTGTTTATTGGTTTTTGTAGACCACACTGTTCATATTCGCGCTTAAATCTGCATGAAAATCGCGTTTAAACAACGTTTTCTCTCAAAAACTTGCATTTTTTGGATATTTCTTCTCAAAACTGTGCCAAAGCATCACAGATGTTTCAAATTATCGCTAAACTGAAGTCTTAAATAAATATCTTATTTTATGCATTTTGATACTATCTCAATTAGACAGAATAAATGAAATTTGAAAAGTGGACGGTTATAATATTCGTTCTGGGTAATTATTTACGTTCAAATTTGTATATTTATCATGTTGTTTAAAAGTTATCTTTACCGTTAAGAAATTAGTAATACAAAATTACGAAGACTTGTTGCCAATTATATAAGTATATATTACCTCCCTTGAAACATGCCATAGGATAATCATTGAGAATCCTGCTTTATGCGACAAACAAAGGTACCTATAAGACTGCATTTTGCGCAGTCTGATCAGTACCTTGTGAGCGAACGTATACATTTACCTGTTGGCGGGTTTAGCTTGATCGCAAACCAAAATAATAAATGCATCGAGGCAAAGTAGCAGGCGAACTTGTATGTACTTTATGACGTAAGCGAAGATACAAAAAAGTTTAGAACGAATCGTTGCAGTACGAACAATCCTGATATTTTCCGAATGAGCGTGACGTATCGGTTTTTTTTTCGAAAATAACTCGGTATCACTAAACCACATGAACGGTATCTCATCATAGGCTGGATTTTAATAAGTGGTAAACCCACCACCAAACAAAACAAGGTAATATAGACAAGAGAGGTCCTGCAAACAAATATATTTGTAAGTCAGTTTTTATTTAGAAGATACGGTCCCCTGTATGTGAAACCAAAATTACAAAATCATGGTAGTTAAGCACTTTTTAAGAAAGACATCCCACCTCAAATCGCTTGCTGGACTGGCTCAGCAATGGAGTGGTCAGCAAAAAAAAAAAAACTTTGAAACATATTGTTGTTTTGTTGTTTTATTGCTTAACGTCCGCGATAAACAGCTATGGTCATGTCGGGACGGTTAGTTAACCTAACCACACTATTCCTGGGAAGACTTAGACCTCCTATGCGGTCAACAAGTACTAAGTGCACATACTTTCGCCAGTAACTGACAACTGCCGTTCTTGAATCAGTGGAAGGAGAAACGAAAGTAACTGGCCGGACCGGTTATCATATTGTATGGACGTTGATCTATGCATCGACGTTGAAATGGTATCGTTATATCATTGTTTCTTTCTTTCTCTTTCTTCCATTTACGCCTTAACCCCCGAAGGGACACAGACGGTATACGTTTGTACACTCCGGTGCTGCAGGATAAAAGCCTACATATAGCCATGTCGCTATAGTTGGGATTTTTAACCTGCACAGGGGATGACTCTCCCTGCACAGGGGGCCTCCAGTTAACGTCCCGATCCGAAGGACGGCACACTTGTTAGCATCATCCCTGCAAATGATCATCGCGCTAAAAAACGCGTTCGGACATAAGATATTTCGCCTCGGGTGAGGATCGAACCCACAACCTCTGGCTTCAGAGTCAAGTGCAATAACCACTGAGCCACCGCGCTTCTTGTTCACTCGCTAAATACATACAAAAGTAGTTAACTCTCGATATCTCGAATATTGATATCTAAAAGTACGCACGTGCACTGAAGACTATAGTTTGGACTATTTTTTCTATTTTACTGATTTCAACTCATGTTATCTCAAACTGCTGACATCTTAATATTTTGAAATATCAGTTGTTTGGGATGAGCTTTGACTTCAGGGGCCGTATTCATAAAGCCACTTAAGTCGTTGCTATGCGGTTGCTAAGGCTAAATATCTATAAAGGAGATTCCCTACAACTATGAAATTTGGTCTGGAGGAACAGTCTTTGTAAGACTGTTCCTCCAGAGCAAATTTCATAGTTGAAGGGAATCTCCTTCAATGAAATTTAGCCTTAGCAACAGCATAGCAACCACTTAAGTTGGTTTATGAATACGGCCCCAGGTATCGAGAGTTGACTGAATTGTGACAAATTGGCCAGAGAAAACAGTGGAGACCCGATCAGGTTCTACACTGTTTGCCATTCCAGCTTCATCTTTTGAACGCATTACTGCATTGTAAAACCAAACTATCCTGGTTTAGGAAAAACTACGGTAATCATTTTAGGTATCCCAATTTTTAAGAGGTTTACCTATTTGAAAAAGTTACCATTTGATGGATGGCTGGATGACGCGATTTTACGTCTTATTATTTCTAGCAGTATTTCAGTCATATCAGGACGATGGCAGGGTGGTAATAAAAGGCTCTGTGCAATGGAACCCATTAATGGTTGGAAAGATTTCCGCCGACAGCGGGTCTCGTACCCGGTACCGCTAGATCAGCAGGCCAGCGCTTAACCTACTGAGCTACCGGGGCTAATATCATTTGAAAGAAACCGTAACTTACCACGTAAGCACCACAGTGATGTCCAGAATCTGCACTGAAATCTATCGCAATGCTAAAGCTGACTCTATCCTGATCTGGATCCGTAACTGTTCCATTCGCGTAGCAGGTGGATATCCGGTAATCGGTTGACAGTGTGTCCTGTTGAGAGGCGCCATAGGCGTATATTCGGTAGATTGAGTCGCTCTTTGGGACCACTCCAAATTCTATGTTGGCTTGGTTGGCGTTATTTGCATCGCTTCCACAGATAAACGAGGCTAGTTAGAACAATAATGGTTGAATAATTAGCACACGCTATTAACAGGCATGTTAAATTTAAACGAACACAAAACCATGTATTAATTATTAGCGTGGCAATCCACATGCTATAGTGCCTGGCTTTGCAACTTTCCGTATGCAAGATGCAGGGCAATACTCCGTCAGTACAAATGCAAGCGGCAAGAATGCAGTCGGAGACATCGATAATAAGACTTGTATGCAAGAGTTATGCAGATCCAGATATTGTGACAAATGGAAGAGAAGGCGACATTGAGTGAAAAATTTAGTGATAATGATTTTGAATTGTGAGCTGCTGCTAAAGGTGGGCAAAAATTCATGATAGATGACCACGGCCTGAAACGTGGACTTTTATAAAAATGCATAGAGGGTACAGGAATCAGCAAGGTAATGGCGATGAGGCCAAACTTTTCGTTATTTTTGTAGCATTGTCCTTGATGTTTAGCAATATAGTAGAACTTCAATGGCTCGAACCCGTGATGGCTTATTTATCCTGCCTGGCTAGAACTCTTTTCTTGGTCCCTAGAGGCCACTTTATATGGAAACTAACCCTGGATGGCTAGAGCTAGCCTTGGCTGGAACTAATTTTCATGGTCCCAAGCCTGTTCGACCCATTGAAGTTCTACTGTAATAAGACCAGACATCGTATTTCATTGCATTAAATGTAACATTTGTCAGGTCTCTCGGGGGCTGATGAAAACCTTGGCCTTCGGCCTCGGTTTTCAACAGCTCCCGCGAGAACTGGCAAAGTTAATGCATGAAAAACCATGTTTGATACCTATATTAACACCAACTGCTTATTGCTCAAGCGGGTTCTTGAAGAGTTAGCGGTCGATCAGGTCTAAATAAACTGAAACATAGTAAAATATCGATCCCCTAACTTTAAAATAATTGAAATGTATGAGGAACCTAATTTCAAGCGCCCTTGATTAAGATGTAGGGGTCGCCTCTATTTTTTCCACACTTTTACACAGGGGAACAACTTTGGTGATTTCCTGTTTACTTCCGTTACGGACGAAGCTTTTCAAAAAGGGGATCGCTTCTGAGAGGAAGGCATTTGCGCCTAGAAAAGCAAACTATTTTTGTCGCATCTGCTTTAGCAAGGTGCGTTATAGGTGTCCGGTTTTCTGTCCGTCCGTCCGTCCGTTCACAATTTACGTCAACCCTGGCATTTAAGTACATTCAAAAGACTTATTCTCTTAAACCACTGCATCTATGGTTCTCAAATTTCACATGCAGCATTATCAGACTGCAGGGCTTCAGAATGGTAAAATTCAGCCGGGTTGAGAATCCAAGATGGCCGCCGTTACTCAAAATAGCAAAACCAATAAAATCAACTTTTTCTCCCGAACCACTAAATATATTTGGCTGAAATTGTGCTTGAATCAGTAGTGGGACTTTGGTGTTCAGAATTATCAAACTGAAAAAAATCTGTGGCGGAATTAGGTCACAGTGTCCTTATGTCGACCCAGCATAATTTATGTCGACCCTAGCATTTAAGTCCAGTCAAATGACTTACTCTCTGAAATCACTGCACATATTGTTCTCAAATTTCACGTGCAGCATGATCAGACTGCAGGGCTTCAGAGTGCTAAAATTCAGCTGGGTCGAGAATTCAATATGGTGACTGTTACTAAAAATATCAGAATGAATATAATCAACTTTTTCTCCAGAACAACTTGGTATAGAAGGTTGAAATTTTGCATGGAGCATCATAGGGTCTTTTCTTGGTGTTGTCAGAAATATCAAAATAAAAATAATCTGTAGTGGAATTTGGTCACAGTGACCTACTTTCTGTTTAGGAACCACGTTTTGCTAAAATGCAAATATCTCAAGAAACGCTGATCAGATTTCAGTCAAATTCAGTCGGAATGATCGGCAAACAGAGTTCTTTTAAGTCAGCTGCTGTTACTAAAAATTGCAAAAACATGAAAATGAAAATTCTCAAGAACCTCTGAAAGAATTTGAACCAACTTTGTGGTAGGATGATCCTTGCATGAAGCTTTTTCAATTTTTTGCTAACTGACCATCCAACATGGCTGCCTTTCACCGTTACTAAAAATAGAAACATACAATATCTCAAGAACTACCACATGGATTTTGACCAAATATGTGAAACACATGCTTTCATTGATTTCTTAACATGAAGTCACAAAGCAGGTGCGACATAGCGTTCCGCGGAATCCTTGTCTTTAAAAGTTGATCTCCATTCCATTTGAGAAGGGGTGAAAAAGTGAGCATTGCGAAATTCCTTCCCCCAGAAGTGCACCCATTTACATTAACTGTTTGATCTCACCATAATTGCATTCTTGTGTGGCCAAATGTGACTGGCACAGATATCATTTGAGAGGGATTATAGAAGGAATACCGGCATAAATACCAGGGACAAAAACATACCGGTGCGTGTTTAATATCTAATACAGTCAACTCTCTATATCTCAATTCGAAGTTCATTTCAAACTAATGATATCTGAAAGTAAATTTTCTGGTCCCAGAAAATTTACTTTGAGATACCTGTAGTTAGAGGTAACAGGAACTAAAATGTGAAGAAAAAAAATCTGAGAATTTTTTCAAAACAATATTCTTTGATATAAGATGGTACGTTGAGATATCAGTGTTTGAGATATTGACAGTTTTTTGTTATTACCTTTTTGAGTAATCTGGCAATCAGATAACCATACCTGTTAAAGAAAAGAGATATTCAGACAGTCATTATAAATGCAAAGAGTCTGCTTCAGACACTGAATACCAAAAGCATTGTCTCTTTCGGCTTTTTAATCCTTACAGATACGGATCTGACTTAGGATACAACTGTATGGCCATCCTTAAAAATCGGGTTATTTGCTGTGCTCTTTTTCACCGTTTTGGGAGTGGGTTGGTAGGTAGGTATTTCTTTTGCCCAAGAATTATGTTTCTTTCGCAACATTTACTCGCTCCATACTATTCCACTTGGAACAAGAATTTATAAGGAGATAACAGACAAGGCACAACTTTATGAATTAAATAATCCATCGAAAATGAGATATCAAAAGAATCCCTCCATTTCTTCCAGAATCTGCAACCAGGTTTAAAAAATCTGTTATATAGTATAGTGGTCAAAGTATCCAACGTACCCAGATCATATAGCCGAGCCGCGTAGCGCAATCGGTAGGGCACCTGACTCATAAGTCATAGGTCCTGGGTTCGAAACCCGGTCTGGCCACATACTTTCGTTTCTCCTTCTGCTGATTCAAGAAGGGCAGTTGTCGGTTACTGGCGAAAGAATGTGCACTTAGTACTGGTTAACCGGTTAGGAGGTCTAAGCCTGCCCAGGAATAGTGTGGTTAGGTTAACTGATCGTCCCGGCATGACCATAGCTGTTTACCGTGGACGTTAAGCATCAAATAAATCAATCAATATCGAAATCATAAGTCTGCACTCGTAAATCATAAATCGGCACTGATTGCAAAATATTTTAGACACACAGACATGGGCCCCCAAAACGGGTATGTTACTGTGCTCGCGAGTAGTAAGCATCACGTGCCTATTATAATACACCGGCCATTTCTATGTATCTGTGAAATCAGTCGGTAAACTGAAAGTCCGGTATTTGAAAGCCTTACTACTCTCTTTGGCTGAGGCCATTAAATCAATAATAAGTTTAGTCTTGCAACTTGCAATGTGAAAATATACTTACAAAATAAAATAGGAAGAATATAAGTTGAGACTTCGACGACCATCTTTGAACCTACAAATATAGACAAATATTTGTCTACAAATAAGGTGTCTTTATAAATACAAACAGAAATCATTTACACAGTCTGATCGAAGTCTTCCATGCTGGACACAGCAAGCTACTGTCCATAAGAAAGAAAATACATGCTTTTACCTGGCAAGATCTAGTGGAATTATTCGCTTTTCGCACATCATGTGCACAGCCTGGGCGGCTGCCCAGGCTGAGCAAAGTCTTCGCTGTCGGTATAGAGGTAGCATAGACACTTATCTATCCTTTAAGAGCGTAGCAATGACTATGAGCAAACTCGGAGGAATATTGATTTTTTTTAATGTGGCCCCCTATGTATTTCAACGGTTCAAGTTCAGGACCCCTTGGGACAGGGCCGTTTTGGATCCTGGGACCACTAGTTGAACAAACTTGGTAAATTACCATTAGGCAACGCTACATACCAAGTTTCAAACTCTTGCTTTCGTATTTTTTGAGTTATTTCCCCTTGATGGTTTAAGGAGTGATTTCCTGTCTGTTCCATAACTTGAATACCCTTTGAATTTTCATGATACTTCACAGTTATGCAGAACAGGTCATGACAATTTGTCTCATACATGCATGACAACACTCGCATTCATACTTTCGAGTTATTTCCCTTTTGGAGTTTGAGTTGCAGTTTGGTGTCTCTGCTCCATATCTGTGTAACTCTGGCCTGCTCCACAATTTTAATACCCTTATACCCTTATAACTTTTATATTGATGATCATGCCATGATATCCTTTCAGTATTCCCAACTCCGCATCTCCATACCTCCCAACCCCCTTCCCCGAATAACTAATAGTGCAAAATAAATAAATAAAAGTCCAGATTTTGATTCTTTGTCCAAATTCTATTACTAGAGAGCTCAATATTAGATTTGTAGGGCTTGCACTTTAGAAGTTAATCAAATATTTTAAAATGTTGAGTGTATCATATGCTATACATTGTGTCCATGGTGGCTGTTTGAGATTGTACCTCCATTTAGCAGTCTGGCATACTGTTTTGGTCTGAGTGTTAGATAATTATGCATCTGGTTAAAAGATAAAGTCAATCATAAGCATTAAAAATTACAATATTTTTGAGTGCACCCTGTTTACCAAGGCGCATTGGGCCTTTGGTCGAATATTTGCCATCTCCTTTGATGGCTTTTTTTGTCTGACATTATGCTATGAACGTTAGCACGTCAAGTAAAGCAACTGACGTAACACTTTGACGTTACTTTTTCTGCTGAAGTATCACTAATTTGCACGGGACGTCAATCAGACGGCAGCTGCAAGCGACTTTCTAATTTTTAGCTCGCCTGTAGGAATGTACATGAAGAGCTATTGCACTATCCCTGGCGTCGGCGGCGGCGTTAGTAAAATGTTAAAGTTTGACGTTAAAGTTTTAGGTGATGGGCAAGGAGCTGTCAGGCGAGTTATGCTGTCCCGCTGACATTATAAACCATTTTCTAGGTGCCAAAAAATGCGTTAACACTCAATAATAATACCCACTAAAAGCGCTGAGAAAAGCAAAACAAGAAAAAAATTTTTTTTTTGAATCGGTCTGTTTTTTGCTATTCTCCTGAAAAAACAAACAAACTTTCTTTTCGATAAATATCAAAAATATTGAAATTGCTGATTTTTTCAACATATTTATAATATTTTTCGATGAAAGGCCGAGACAGAGTCATCAAGAATAAACATGATTTAAACTAGTTTATTTGTAATTCAGTTTTTATAATTATTTATTCCTATACTTTTTATCCGAAGTGATTTATTTATAATTCCATTTTATATTAATTTATTCCTATTTGTAAATCCGATGTGGTTTATTCAAAATTCAATTTTTATAACACGTTATTCCTATATTTTATATTCTAAGTGATTTTGGTTTTGTTTTTTATTAAGGCCCTCGTGCCGGACAGCAAGGACATTTTGAATGAAAAAGAAATAAATAAATGAAATAAAATATAAAAAATGATTGAAAGAAGAACAACAAAAATAAAAAATATAAAAATGAAGATTTTTCCTTTTTTTTATTCATATCGGACAATGTTATATGATACTCATCAGTACATGGGTAGATATAAAACATACAATTTAACTAGTAGTAGTACTTATTCTTCATTTTGTATTTTTCAATATCAACAAACGGTGTATGAAATTCACATTAAGTCGTTAAATAGATCCCTTTTAAGCTTGTGACAATAGATTTTTTGATTCAATTAAAATAATGTTTTATTAAGCCGAAAGTATAGTATAATATAAACTACCCATAAATGAAATTTTAAATATGATGAAACTTACCGATATATTCATGATGTCGGATGAATAATTTGAAAAATCTCTCCAACTTTCTCAATATATAGGGAACACAGACCACGATAAAGATGCATGTCATTCAAGCAATTTTCGATATTAAATCAGATATTATTTTATGAGTGTTGAAAGTGCATTTTGACATTTTGATAATTCAGCTGTATGCAAGACCGATTGTCATTAATGAATATGCTTAGCCGCCCGAGCAATCTAAAGCCACGATAAGGTTCGTCCCCAACAATTTCCTCGCCTTGATTTAGCCAATCACGGTACTGAAAATATGTTTGTTAACGTAGGGTAGTTATAAGTTTTTTGAAAAATGACCGCACTTACATTTCTTTGATTTTCCTACAAAATTTGTCGAAAGATTCGTAAGATAATGTAGAATACTAGGCTTACACAACATTTTTGACTTTAGACTTGCGTTTGAAGAAAAAAAGGGTAACTTTTTGCTCCTTTTTTCTTCTCTTTTTTCCGTATATATTATTAGAAAATGATGGTCGTGTAAACCAGAGTAAAATGATCGCATTAAATATAAATTTAAAAGTTTTAAAAAAAATATGTAAGTGCTGCTAAAACGTGCATTATATGGACGTAACACAACATATTTCATTTTTTTATTCAAGGAAGACAATAAAAGAGGAAACATGTCAATGTCCTATATGATTTAATGCTATTTCGAGCTCACGCAATATTGTCGTTTACAGGTAGATTATACGGGGCTGAGGACAAAAGTTGCCCATGAAAACTGAAGGCACCAAAAATTAAAATATTTAAAGACACATTCTTGATTGCATAATACCCTAATCACTGTTTATTGAAACATGGCGCTCAGATAAGACCTTCTGGGAGACTTGTGACTCAGATAAGATAAGATAGGATAAGATAATTTTATTAACGTCTCACCAATTTTACATGTACATAAACACAGTTAAAAAAATCGATATAAGATGAAAAATTGCGACTCAATATTGAGCTATGAGAGACGATCGCTCTAAAATGTGTCTGTTCTTGTGTCCTGCACCAGCACTACATCCCCTCAATACCCCACACTGACCCAAGGAAGACGGTTATCCAACCAGCAAGTCTACGCTTCCAGACTCAGCCTGGAGTATTAAATGCAGTACTGGGACAAAACAGCAATCAGTATGATAAAAAAAGCGACACGCATTATCTATGAGCCACTATCACTCTAAAACGTACCATAAATTAGTGCCCTGCATGCGCTACCTTCCCTTGATACCCCATGCCGAGTCCGGATAACCGGGAACACTCGGTGGAACCAATGTTCACACAGCATGTTGCTGGATCCGGACACGGCATGGGATATCAAATGCAGCACAGGGACCAGAGCAACAGATAAAATGAAATTGCGACTTTAATCTGCACTAAAAGAGATAATCGTGTCCGTTGAAATGTATACTGTCCCAGTGGTAAATCCTCCCTGATACCCCACGCTGAGTCCATGATAACAGGGAACATGTGGCGGAGCCAATGTCCAAACAGCATGGACCCGATCATGGACTCAGCATTGGGTATCAACCGCACCACCGGGGCAAAACAGCAGTTAGTATTGTAAATAACAGACAGCTTTTTACATTTAAATGGACACTTATAAAAAATATGGTACACAATATACATATTTACATCAACTGTACAGCAGACTACGCCTTTTGTTTAAAATCAAATAACAGGTTTTGGCACTTATCTTGACTATGGAAGGATTAGAACTCAGTGTACAGCGGACAATGTAATAAAACATGGATTTCATCCTCAACAGCATTCCTACAGCTAAAGCATTTTCTTTCACTAACTTCTAAGCCATCATAGCGGCCAGTTTCAAGTGCAATCGGGGCGGTTCCACTTCTAAATTTTGCCAAAGCCCCTCTATGAGACCTATTAAATATCCTTGTACAATATTCTTCAACTACAAAATCCTGCTTAAAGGTTCTGTATAATCGAAGTTTATTCCCTCCAACTCCCGAACGTGAACTATTGCGATTTACATCAACTGCCCACTGATTAATATATTCTTGCGTAATGAAAGGCAAAACGTTATTTAAAATATTGGTCTTATTAATGGTTTGATTTATGTTATTATAAATGTGAAAATTGGACTCTGTCAATTTCTGACCTACCCTGAAATTCCAGTTTTTACATCTGGTACTTACTTTTGAATTTGACCAGCAGAATATTTTCCTGTTCAGCCTTGTTGCGTCCATATTTATACAGCGACACCAGAATGATAACACAGACTTCCAACACTTTGTGATCATGGGCGTCCATCCTATATCTCCATTAACTGCTGCGTTAGGTGTATACCTTCATACATTTAGAAAATATCTCGCAGCTCTATGTTGTACGGCATTAATGCAGCTATAGGACTGGGTGCCCCAGATCGCAGCACCATACGATATAACAGGGCAAACAACTGACTCATAAAGCTTTGTAAAAGGACCATACTGAATACCACCAAATGCTTTTGATTTAGCTATTAAAAGTCCAAGTGCGCGATTTGCAGACTGTGTGACATGTTTAGCAGTTATTGCGAAATCTAGATGTTCTGATAAGACTATCCCCAAATATTTATACTGCACTGTATACGAAATGTTCTCATCGTTTACCGTAAATATGGCATCTGATTGTGGCATTGAGGGATTACGAAAATGCACAACATTGGATTTAGCTGAGTTGACTGAGATTAGATTACTTTTGCACCAACTTCCTAATATATCCAGCATCGACTGCAGATTTGCTTCTGTTTCAGCAATAAGAACTACATCATCAGCATACAGTAAAACAGAGACTGTATCGTCACCAATTTTAACACCTTTACCCAGTGCGTCAAGTACAGGTAGGGCCAGATAAAGGCAAACCAGCTGTCAAAGAGAAAGAGAAAATATGGTTATAAACAAATTATTATTGAATCAGACTGTAATGTTGAAGACCCATATGGACCTGTGTTAGAAAACACCATTATTTGCTCAAAGACTTATGGTTTTTAATAGGAAGAGATGATATAAATAGGGCCATGTAAATATTTACTCGTACTCGCACACAGAAGACTTTTATCAGCCTGTGCAGTCTTATCAGAGTCTTCTCTGTTTGCACGAACAGTATGAGAGTCCCGGCAATTAAAAAAAAGCAAAACTGATAATCCAGATCAGTCAACACATATGTGGTGGCTGATTTGAATATCCACTGCTCAGAAAATTAAAACCCGGATCAGTCTACACAGATATGACGGCCGATCTGAATATTTAACTATTCACACGGACAGTCTGTGATTCCTTGAAATTCAAAACGCAGAAGTGAAAATCCTGCACAGTCTACAAAGCTGTCACGACTGATTTGAATATTAATTGTTCTCATAGAAGTTGTAAGCAGTGAGTATTCCTATCAGTCTGCACAGATTAACAGCAAAATGGACCCGGATAAGCTTATGTATATGAGCCGCGACGCGAGAAAACCAACAATGTGGTTGTGCGCCCAGCGCAGACTCAGATCAGCCTGGACATCCGCCTAGTCTGATCAGACTCTTTGCTAAGCGCTTAAAGGGTAGCTAAGGGTCTAACCTACCACCATGCGGACTGCGAAGACTCTGATCAGACTGGGCGGAAGCCCAGGCTGATCTGAGTCTGCGCTGGGCGCATAACCACATTGTTGGTTTTGTCGTGTCGCGGCTCATATGTGATTTAAATACTTACTGTACATATTCAAATCAGTCTGCATAGCTAAAAAGCAAAAGTAAAGACCTTGATCATCCTAAAAAGATGTAACAACTGATTTTAATAAATAAACTGGTCAACATGAAAATGTGCCATCAAAGAGTATTCGAAACAGAAGGCTCATCTGCACTGACTGATAAGTCTTCATTTTTCCTTTTCACAGCAATGCACTTTACTGTTTTAGAATGCCAGAGACCATAAAATGTTAAACTTCTAGACAATTAAACATCTTTTTGTTTGCATTAACTTTATCAAATAATAAACTAAATAAATCAAATAAAAAACACATCAACTAGTTTATATCAGATCAGAAAAATATAACTAATATTTAAAATACAGGCTTCATTTAATATCATGAATTAATTACTTATTTTCAACTTATCTAACGTCAATGCACATTAAGTCGTAAGGTTGTGGCATATTTTGTATTACTATGCACAAACGAACTATGGTATTTGAGAACGGTTTTTTTGCAACAGGTACCAGAATTATTAATCTAAAGGATTGTTTATTTCAGTTATTCCTAAAATACGAACTTTTTCGTGAAAAATCACTGAATGATAGAAGGGTGGACCTGACGACCTTATATGACATTACATATTAAGTCGTCACCTTATGTACTGGAATGTCGTCAGTAGGCTCTTAAGTTATAACCTTCGTGGATTCTTTTGAAAAAAAAGGAAAGGAAACTTATTTAATCAATTCATTCGACCTCTTGCAAATAATAACACGTAATATAAAGAATAGAAGTCTATTATGACGAAGACAATTCAATAAATGAGCACTGAAATCGTACCCACATATGTGTGTGTGTGTGGGGGGGGTATATGTGTTTGTTCATGCATTCCTATTTAAGTGCATTTTCTTCTGGTGTTCCAAGAAACACGGGAAGCGGTTCTGGGCAGTTTATTCAAACTGTGTCTCATATTAGCTTGCGCATCTGCAAAGTCTGAGACCTCACTGACTGCCTGTATAAGCTTAGGGTCCTATGGAACCAGGCCTTGAACGCATTGCTGAAAATCAGATATTGAATAATTTGAATGAGAGAGAGAGAGAGAGAGAGAGAGAGAGAGAGAGAGAGAGAATTCCAGATTCATAATCTCATAGAGCTATTTTTCTGCAAGCTTCTAAAATCATCGATCTACAACTATATTCCATGTTTTTATGATACAGTTACTTAATTTTTCTCAAAGTAGATGAATAAATAGAATAACAGCAGTTTCCCCTTCCCCTTCAAATACCTTGGAGCAGTTGCCTCAGATGATGGCTCAAAACAGGAGGTTCTCTCAAGGATTGCACAAGCCACTTCAGCTCTTACCAAGCTGAAACCAATTTGGAGAGATAATAACATATCTCTTGGATCAAAGGTGAACTTATGCGCTCCCTTGTCATTTCCATATTTTGTATGCCTGTGAATCGTGGACCTTGACAACAGAGTTTAAGAAAAGAACGCAGGCCTATGAGATGAGATGCTACCGAAGGTTACTGAACCTTTCGTACAAGGACCATATAACCAATGAGGAGGTTCGCAGGAAGATCCAAGCAGCCATTGGAGAAAATGATGAACTCCTTACGCTGGTCAAATGGAAACTAAGGTGGTTTGGCCACGTCTCAAGGTCTTTCGGTGTAGCAAAGACAATTCTTCAGGGCACAGTGAAAGGAAAAAGAAAAAGAGGTAGACAGAAGAAGAGGTGGGAAGACAATATCAAGGAGTGGACAGGAATGGATTTTGCCAGCTAAACTAGGGCAGCTGAAGACAGGGCAATGTGGAAAGGGATTGTTTCGAAGTCATCTGTGGTGCCCCAACGACCTAGTAAGGTTATGGGATAGAATAGAAATAGAATAGCAGTTTCCCCATATAAGCCCCCTCCCCCTCCATCGTATGGTTTTATCAGTGGCTTAATCCCCTCATAATCACCTAGATAAGATTTGCCTTTGATGTGACCTATGGCCCTAAATAGAGTTTATTGGAATCAATCATTTTGTGGTACAACTGTCAAAAACGCGGGAAAACGCGTCTTTAACTTTGCAAACAGTGTAGATTTAGGTTTGGCGGCTCATATTGGGCCCCTTGGATCTACTGAGGTTGCCTTTTATATTGTCTTTTAATTCACAACATCATGGTATAACTTGGACGAAACTTTCTTTGAAAGTCCGCAGGCGTAAATTTTGTCGTCTGCATTTTGGCGCTTTGAGGATTAACAATACATGCTGTTTGTCGAAGACATAATGAGATTACTTCTCCACACTTTATGGATTCTTTCTGGTATGAATAAATAAAATAGCATTGTTTAAGTGTTGGGTTTGAATAATCAACATTTTACACAAATTTAAAAAAGTATGTTACATGGAAAAGCGTGCAAAAATATGTATCGAGCCTGCTATTTTCTTTTCTTTGATGTATTCCTTCCAAAGAATCTTACTCTTCAGAACCTATGTATTCAAATATCATTTTCGTAAAAATTAAATTCCAAATGCTGCAAAGTAGCCACCAATAACAAGACGCGCAATATAATGTATTGCCAGTGCCCAAGGCACAGCAAGAATTCATGCTGCAGTTGTGATGTCGAACTTCTAATCAGATTCTTTTAGTACTACAACTAATTTTAGTCATTTTAAGGCTCTTATATCCAATTAGAATGCGAAAAATGTATCATATACACCGTGATTCTTTTACATTCGAAAATCTCTTTTTTTAAAGATGCCGTGAAATTATACATGTGTTCGGGTAATTCGGTTATATTCCAATTGCGCATGCCTAGATCAACCCCGCAGCCTCAGCCTTGATTAGGGCATACAGTAACACCGTATAAAGTAAAGCATAATTATAAAGAAAATGTACTAACAAGATTATTAAACATTTTAACCATCTTATTCCAAATTTTCTGTGTGGAGATAAATACATTATAGCAACAATACCAATGACATCTCACAATGACACCATGGAGTAAGTCGTGCGGCCGAGGAGACGTAAAACATCGAAACTCCAAAGCAACGCAAAAAGCAGTACCAGTTAATATCAAATAGACGCCACCTAAATTGCAACCAACCTACATTAGGACTCCAATTACAAAAAAGACGGAATCAAGAAAGTTGCAGCACAGCTGCGTTGACAGTTTCTTTTTTAGTATTTTATGCAACTCTGTCTTAAGCCCCAGTCACACATTCACGGATCTAGCTACGGTTCACCACGGTTTGACCTAGACGGCAAAACCGGGATGAACCGTAGAAAATCCAGCATCACTACGGTTTGCCAGGGTTTCATAGGGTTTCTCACGGTGTTTGTACGGTTTCTGTACGGATCATCTACGAATTCACGACGGTGCAAGGCGACAGCACTACAGACAACAAGTGTATTCCACGGTCGTGTTACGGACGCTTACGATGCCACTACGGTTCGATATGGTGCTAGTACGACTCAAACCGGTAGCGCCACGGCTCCTACGATTGTCTACGGTTTAACGATGGTCATGATAATGTTTTTTGTTGATGATGTTTAATTTATTTGTAGGCAAGAAAAGGACTTTATGACATAATATAGTACTGAATTTTTCAAAAAAGGGGCAACTAAAAATTTGAAAATCGGTTAACGAATAAAAATTTTGTACTAAAAATTAATTTTGAGCAGACATTTTGCATTGACATGGAAGGTAATCCAAGATCATAAATTTTCGAGTATGGGAACTTTTTTCTCTTGAATAAAAAGTGAGTTTTCGTAGTGACAAAACTACCACGGTGGTCTACGAATACTGACGGAAAGCTTTTTGCTTTAAGCCCCAGTCACGCATTCACGGTTCAGGCCACGGTTCACCACGGTTTCACAAACCGTAGCACACCGTCGTGATTCGAAGAAGCACCGTAGATGCATCCCTCGTGTTCCGTAATGATCCCTGAAGAACCGTGGTGATCCGGGAGTCGCTACGGAAATTTTGAACTGTTTAAAACTTCCGTGGTGAACCGTGGTGGGTTGTGGGCGTGGCCTAAACCGTAGCGCAACCGTAACAGAATCGTGCTCATTCGTAGCGCTACCGTAGGTGTATCCGTGATTATCCCTGGCTTTCCGTCGGTATTCGTAGACAACAGTGGTAGTTTTGTCTCTACGAAAACTCACTTTTTATTCAAGAGAAAAAAGTTTCCAGACTCGAAAGTTTATGATCTTGGATTACTTTCCATGTCAATGCAAAATGCCTACTCAAAATTAATTCTTAGTATAAATTTTTTATTTGTTAACCGATTTTCAAAATTTTTGCTGCACATTTTTCAAAAAATTCTGTACTATATAATGCCATGAAATACTTTTCTTGCCTACAAATAAATTAAACTTCATTAACCAAAATTATTATCATGAATACCGTTAACCCGTAGACAATTGTAGGAGCCGTGGCGCTACCGGCTTGAGTCGTACTAGCACCGTATCGAACCGTAGTGGTATCGTAAGCGTCCGTAACACGACCGTGGAATACCCTTGTTGTCCGGAGTGCTGCCGCCTTGCACCGTCGTGAATTCGTAGATGATCCGTACAGACACCGTACAAACACCGTGAGAAACCCTAATGGACCCTGGCAAACCGTAGTGATACTAGATTTTCTACGGTTCACCCCGGGTTTGCCGTCTAGGTCAAACCGTGGTGAATCGTGGTGAACCGTAGCCTGATCCGTGAATGTGTGACTGGGGCTTTACAGTGCGGAAATAGTTGATAACTTAATTACAGTTAGCAAAAAATAATCTAAAAGTTAGGACTGCTAAACTAAAATTTCGATGCCCAAAGGATGCAGACGGGATGGAATATTTTCCCTTTTATAGTAACAGTGCCTCTGCCTTGCCGAACCATATTCAATATGGCTATATTCCATTCACACATTCGTGTATGATCTATGAAATCTGGAGAATCTAAAAATCAACAAAGAAGACTTGACTTATTTGCTGAAATGCGCAGGCTGATTCGAGTATTCGATGCAGGCCTATTCACAAGGCTCAATGCACCGTTTCAGGACCGAGTGGACACACAACATCCAAACGACGTCGTTTCGATATCAGTGCGACGTCATCATGCCCCAAAGACCCTTATATCTATACGGCATCGTTTTGAGGTCGTGCGCATCTCGTCGGTAGATGAGATTACAATCATGATGCAGAAAGAAGAAATGTGGAAAAGAAAGAAAAACAAAAAGAAATTTTGACATCGGTATTATTTATTTATTCATTTATTTAGAGTTATTTAATATGTCTTTTTGTTATTTATTTGTTTCCCTTTTATTTAAATGATAATGAAATGAGAATGAAACAAAGTAGGCCTAGGCTAGAGACGGGACAGGGGACAGGACAGGAGTGATAGACCTTTGACAGAGAGAGAGAGAGAGAGAGAGAGAGAGAGAGAGAGTGAGAGAGAGAGAGTGAGGTACCTATAAGAATACAATAGTTTATTCAAGAAATCTGCGGGACACAAGTTCAAGGGCATACATAGAGATGGTCCCTCTGCTATTTGTTGGTGGGCAGCCTTCAATAGTGAATTGAGTTTTCACGTCACACTTTATAGATGCAACGTCACACTGCAGCTGCAACCAATAGACTACTAGACAACGTTTTATAACTGTGGGAAACGATAGTAGAAACCATACCGTTTCTCCGTCAGCTCATGTCGTTTCTAGTAAGTTGTAAAGCTTGCTCGCCACATCAGGTATGCACCTGCCTGCTGTCGACCTAAAATGTTGAGCGTATCACAAATAAGCAGTTGCAGAGAAGGCACAGTGAAGAGGTAAGGGTGTTTCTTTTGAGGAGTCAGAGGAGGCTCTTTTTGGAAGACATTCGTGTGTTGCCAGGGAAATATATAGGCGGAACAGGAATTTATTTTCTGTATTTTCCGAGCATGCGAGTCTAGCGGCATTGTGGATTGGTTGAAATAATTTACGAAGCAAAAGGTCAATTTCTATAATGAAAACAGGAAAATAGCAAGCAAAGTTTATTTAAAAGGTCAATCGAAAGAATAAACATAGAACAAAAGAATTTACTTTTAGTGAATATTTTGTTCTTTATATTAATGATTATACCAGCATCCCGATTTCGCCTAACCAAACACCTTCGACCGGAACTTCATTGACGTGACTGACACAACAAAATCAAAGCCTTAGAGGTATGGGACAGAATAGAATAGACGGAAGCACACGTTAAACCGGAAAACAACCAACATTTGTTGTTGGTTGCTTTAAGCTGTGTGAAAGCACCAGGTTTGAGTGGACGTTTGAGTAAGAACGAAGCAAAGCTAGCATGACCAACGACTGAACATTGCAAGTTTAGGAGAGAAACTTTTTTTAATTGCTGTAACACGTTACTCACTCAAAGAGTATTTAAACGAAACATTTTTGCCCCGAAATGTGCATTTTTGATATTTATGTTGCAGCATACTTTTCGCAGACTTTACTAAAATTTAATCCAAACTTCATGTTTTGATAGGATTAATCCTTGGTGTTGATGATAGAATGATTTTAACTCAGCCCAGAAAGCTAAAAGTCTATTATAAATCATTTGCAGCTATGTACTTTTAACAATGCTAAACTTTGGCGAAGAGTATTGCAGCAGGTGCATAATGTTGCTGATTTTACTCTTGCATATTTCAGCTGCGACACGACAATACCAACAGGTGTTAATTTCATGTATATTATTATTTTGCTAATGTAAGGTAACTAGTAAGATACTCTCCTTTAGGAAACAATATTAAGTAATGTCATGTGACATCATGACGTCATAACTGCAAGCATGACAACATCTTAGTTTAGAGTTTGCTACTGTAATCAATATGGAGTCATAATAAAGTTTACAGCTTAATTTGAGTGTTTCTGTGAAATTAACAATGGTAGCAGAGCGTATGTAAAGTATCTCGGCTAGGAACTGAAGTTTTTGGTTTATACTAAGTATACAGAAGAGATCCTCAGCGTGGGGGAACAGTGTTTGGTGTCTACACTGTGGGGGAACAGTGTTTAGTGTCTACAGAAGAGATCCTTAGTGTGGGGAACAGTGTTTGGTGTCTCCAGAAGAGATCTTCAATTTGGGGGAACAGTGTTTGGTGTCTACAGAAGAGATCCTCAGTGTGGGGGAACAGTGTTTGGTGTCTACAGAAGAGCTCCTCAATGTTGGGGAACAGTGTTTGGTGTCTACAGAAGAGATCCTCAGTTTGGGGGAACAGTGTTTGGTGTCTACAGAAGAGATCCTCAGTGTGGCGGAACAGTATTTGGTGTCTACAGAAGAGATCCTCAGCGTGGGGGAACAGTGTTTTGTGTCTACAAAAGAGATCCTTAGTGTGGTGGAACAGTGTTTAGTGTCTACAGAAGAGATCCTCAGCGTGGGGGAACAGTGTTTTGTGTCTACAGAAGAGATCTTCTGTGTGGGGGAACAGTGTTTAGTGTCTACAGAGGAGATCCTTAGCGTGGGGAAACAGTTTCTAGTATCTGTGGAGTGGAGAATGGAAAATTATTTAGAGGAAATAAGGAGATAAACAGAAAAGGGAAAATTAATTATTAGTGAGTAGGCCAAGAAACTTGACCTGTGTCTACCAAGTTGTCTCTAAAAGGATGGTGAACCCATTTGGTAAACTTGGTCGAGCCCTTACTTGTAAATCATGTGGTTCATTCCGGCATATGTTATACAAGTGTCCAGATAGTTGTGAGAATATGGCGAAGTTGAGTATTGCTGATGATGAAGATGATTTGTTTACCAAGTACAATAGTAATGAAAATGCAAGTCCAGAAGTGAATTTAACAAATGAGAAGGAACAAGCATTAAGACAAGGAAGTGTGCTTCAGTAGCTTATAATGTGGTTATCATTGTATAATTTATAAAATGTTTGCTGGCTATTCTCTGAAAGCTGAACTGATGATAAGTGTAACTATGTTATTTTCATGTTTAAGATTATTTTAGTTAGTCCATCCTTATTTTAGTTTAAATGATCAATAGCTAGCGTGATATTTCCATCAACAAAGTAAGACTTATGCTGAAAGGAAAAGAAAGTATAATTAATGTTAATTTCATGTATATTACTATTTTGCTAATGTAAGGTAACAAGTAAGATACTCTCCTTTAGGAAACAATATTAAGTAATGTCGTGTGACATAATGACGTCATAACTGCAACCTTGACAACATCTTAGTTTAGAGTTAGCTCCTGTAATCAATATGGAGTCATAATTAAGTGTACAGCTTAATTTGAGTGTTTCTGTGTACTTAACAACAAGTGACATATGCGCCCAGCGAAGACTCATATCAATATCAGCCCAGTCTGATCAGAGTCTTCGCTGTCCGCATGGAGCTAGCGTAGACCCTAAATTCTCTTTTAAGGCCTGGATTTTGCTCTGTCAAATTGACCTCCCTCCCCCGACCCGCACACACACAAATCTAATCCCCTCCAATAAATAAATGATAAGAAAATCAAAGGAATTTCCTAATCACCTCATTACATGTATTAGGGTCATAAAATACTACAGTGCTGAGACCACTATCAGCTTCAGGCGCCCAGTGGGGTATATTGATGAAAGATTCAAGTAAAATCTCGAAAATGTGAGAGATCAGTTATATGTTTTATAATTAGCTGATAAGCATTCTTAGAATAATTATATGATGATGAAAACGGTAAATACAGGTGCGTTACAAAAATTTATACATGTGTAAATATTTCATATTTTTTTAAATACCCTTAATTACTTTATTAGCTTGCCATATGTATGCAGATCGTGGTACATGAAAATTACTTTGGCATATGCTTTAAAGATATCCGCAGATGTAATAAACTTACTTTTCACTTTCCTGTCTATAGACAATGGCATTGTTTATCATATCACAAATGTGGTATTACTTTAAATATATATTATGTACATGTTCAAGACTTTTGGTCGGAATGTTTTGCTACTTTAGCAGATTGCAGAATCGAAATTATGTCAGATATATTGCAACTTGTGTAAGTAAACAAAAGCATAAGATTTCGTTCTCATTTACATACAGTTCACAAACTTTGCAACGTTTTAAAGATATAGCTGCTTTGTGTTTCACGAAGCTTTCAAATACTGTACGAAGACAATATTGTCCTTATTTACACTTTGTGCTTTCCTGATCATTACATTTTCGAAATATCAAACTATATTAAGAGCACTTGTTCTCACAGAACAGGGTTAAGCACCTTTTTCGCAGCAGAATGGCTAAAAGATGTCATCTGAAGATAAACAACATTTAATACATTTAAGTCAATGGCTGCCAATTTGAAAAGTCGGATATTGTTTGACGATTTCAAAATTGAGCTTTGAAAAGTATTCAAATTGGGCATTGCTTACAAAATAACGCACCTTGCCCTACTTCTATGTATCTGATGCCAGAGGACCGTCAAACTCGCCAGTTCTAAGCAATCTGTTTGGAATATTGTGAAACGGCGCATGGGGCTATTGCCGAATAGGAAAGAGGATTCTTGGAAAAAATTCCAAGAAATGTGGTACAGCATAGCAATGGATGAATTAAAGGTCCTATATTCGACCATGCTTACCTACTGCAAAGGGTGGTGTAACTGGGTAGTAAATGCAATGGTGCTATACCGATAACTGCGGTTCAACTTTATAAATGATTTACATGCAGTGACAATATTATGAATTGGCATGAACATAGTATAAATTATTGTAAATAATATCATTCTTTCAATCCTTGAATCGTCTCTAGATTATGATACCTGTATGTAAAAAAATATGAAAAATTTACCCATGTACAAAATTTTTGTAACGCACCTGTATATGAAAAAAAAAAGGAAAAAAGGAAAAAGCAGAAAAACAGAAGAAAGAGAGAAAATTTGGTAACGTACTTTTTTCAATAATTTCTTGTATTATCACATACTAATATTACTTACTTTACTTTTTATATGTTTTAATTAAAAATTTTCAATTAAAAATATTATAAGTTTTTATTTCCTTATTTTCTTTAATATTTGTTTTAGTTGTTCATTTATTCTATTTATTTATTTCTTTGTTTTTGGTTTAGAAGATGAAACATTCTGTAATTTACTGAAAATAGAACTTAAGAATATGCTCGTGAAAAACAATGCAAGCTGTAATGTATTCAGTTTCAAAGCTTGCTGCAAAGACCTTAAGTACCTCAATTAAATTGTGATCTCTACGTTCTCAAAATCATCTCTAAACAGTTTGATGACAGTAAATATGTTTTTCACACATTTTGATAATAGTTGTCATGTTTTTACAAGAACTGACACTTTTTGATTGTGTATTTATCAATATCAGTATCAATATTTCTTTCAACTGATATCATTTGTTTTGGCTTATTAATAATTGGAATTTGGCGGAAAGGAATAAATGTGATTCTGAGATACACATCTAATATTGTTTTTGCACCAAAGTTTGAAGATTAAGTGATTAAATCAAGGTACCTGTTATTGCTCAGTCTCAGAAGACTGTTTATTGGAATAGATAAGGGTTACCTAAGTTACTAATGACACAAATCAATGTCTTTAAGCGTACAGCGACGACTCTGATCTGACTGTGCGAATGCCCTGGCAGATCTGAGTCTTCGCTTGGTGCATTCCACTTTTATGTGTTTTTTTTTGTGGTCCTGTCAGGGCTCATTTATAGTCTCTCTCGTTGTTTTGTTTAAACACTATTTTATTCGTATGATAGTCATATACAGTACAACGAACATAAGTGCAATCAATAAGAAAGTCCAGTGACTTATTTAAATCTGTATCCCAGATTGCAATATTATCATAAAATTTCTACATAAACGTGATTATAATATATGTTTTATATACAATATTTTCTGTAAAATGATATTAAAAAGCGGAAGGTAATGAAAATAGTAATAATAATAATAATTTACAGATAGAAATTGAGAAAGAAATGGAGGAAATACTCAGGTTGAGTGTGTTACTAACTATTACTAAAGAGTTAAGAAATAGTAGGGAAATTCCACGTGGAATGGAATAGCGTGTACAAAGATTATTCGCGGACTGATTTAGCAGGTCTGAATGTGACAAAAGGATGAATCCGATACTTAGTTGTTGACTTACATGTAAGATATCGGAGTTCGATAATGTGTACAGTAATAAGGATTCTCTTTGTAACTGGGAGACAGTGCGATAGAAATTGAAACGACTTTAAGCTCAAACTCATAAACCACAGAAAAATTAACAAATCAGGGCCCAGGTTCACAATCACACCTTAAGAGATAAGGAATACCTTAAAGTAAGATTTTACCTTAAAGTGCTTAAAAGTGAATCTTTACAACACCTTAGCGCTAAGGTATTCCTTAACTTAAGGAAAAATCTTAATTTTTTAAGGTTGGTCCGTATCAACTTTAACTTTTTAAGGAACTCCTAAACTCTTTATATATGCAAACAATGGCGAATGACCCTTTTAGCTGTAAAAAAAAAATAAACGAAATATTAATACATTAAAGCCCGTTATAGCCTAGAAAATATCTTTAAAAGCGATCAATGCATGATTTATTTAAAGTAATTAGCGTATGCCTATATTTTATTATGAACTAGAATAAATAAACAGAGGTTTACGTATACCCCTGGCTATGGCCATCGCCTAATGACACGAAGCTTTAAACACGCATCTTTGGCACAGATATGATACAAATTTATTTTAAATTATGTGTACCAGCATCCAGATGATTTCAATTTATCTTCTTTAACCTATCAATAAACTTTATATCAAACACTTGAATTCAGAATTAACATTTGGTTTGTCAGCGTTCATCGTGTGACGAAGACAATGGGCGGAGCTAAAATTTCATGAAGGGAGAAGCTCTCTTTGTAGATTTTAGCGACAACCACTCGCTTCTTCACACGATGAATGCTAAAAAAAAATTATATTTACACTTTATCTTTAGTAGACTCTTTCTGTGAATACAACGTTGAAAGTTTTCAGCAACGTCTCCACAATGAGAGAGAGAGAGAGAGAGAGAGAGAGAGAGAGAGTATATACAATGGGGTTAGGCTCAGTTCTCACAACATTAGTTATATCCCTCCCCCTACAATATCAAACACAACAAGACATGGCAAGAAACATATTATACAATTTCTTAACTTATCAAAAGTATAAATAAACTTGTATCAACACAACGGCAAGAACATCGTCGCCCCAAAGGCACCGGCACTGAGACGACGATGCTGCTCGTTATGCATGCAACAAAAATGTATAATGTCAAGAAGATATCAACAAGCGAGCTTAACGTCCCACCAACAACGAGGTCATATGGAGACAGGGCCTCGGTTTAAAATCTCACCCGAAAGACCGGAGAAGCGGGGGGATCGATCTTGTGACCCTGGATTGGTAGTCCGGAGTGTTATCCACTACACTACAGCCGCTCCTAGATATCAACAAAGAGAAAGAAGGAAGAGAGAAAGACAAAAAGAAGTAAAAAGGGGAAAAGAGAGAGAGACAGAATAATGAATAATGTTCAAGCAATGGGAGTTATCATTGATCTGTTGATCTTTACTTGCCATTATGCCAGTCTTTAAGTGAGAATACATGTTTCAGCGTTTTAATACCGAATATTCAAAGACTGGACTGAAATGTAGGTTTGACAGTCCGCGGGAACATAAATTGCCGCTTACATCATGCACAAAATACGTAATCTCTCGCTCACTTCCGTCCGATTTTCCATATGACTCCGTATAATTTTCCGAAGACGCCACCTTAGTTAAGGTGATGTTTAAAGTGTTGTACAGACGCACTTTTAAAGACACTCTTTAGTAAAGGTGTGACTTGGACCTTAAATAGTTAAGGTTTACCTTAATTTAAGGAATGATTGTGAACCTGGGCCCAGATATATTTAGGCACACTGGCGTGAATCCCAAACGAGAACAGAAACAACAGCCCACAAAACAGAGATTCGATCAGACCCAAAGGTTATAAAACTTTTTTTGTGCTCAGCTGAGCCGGAAATTATCTCTGCTGATAAATATGAACATGCCAAGTATAAGCAGAGAAAATTTCATACTCAGCTAAACTGAGTAAGAAAACAACTGTACTTTTTTATCAGTAATTTCTATTTAGTTTTATAACCTAGGGGCCAGATGCTCGCGAGTAGTAAGTATCACCTGCCTATTATATATTACAGGATGTCTCAAAAGAAACGTGGACCGTTTTCTAAATTGCTGAAACCCCTTTATTTATGAAGCAAACGGTTTAGAATTTCATATGGTTATCACGATTTGATATTCCTTTGCACTAATGATGTTTTTACACAAGATAGCGCTGCTGATAGGAAGTGACGTCATATGAATGTTTTAAGCTTACAGTTATGATATTTTCTTGTTTATAGCGCAGTTGAAATTTCATATTGGCATCCAGTGAAATAAATTTTCAGAGTTTTCAAAAACTTTCATTCTAAGGAAAGAAGGAGATAATGGATATTCTGTAAAGTGCAAAGAACGTAGTAATGAAATGGTCTGTTCATAGTAAAAATGGAAAGGATAGCAGAAAAGTTGCTGGCCAGTAGAAAGTTATCTTCACATGCATTATAAAAATGAATAAAACATGTATGGAAGTCTTTCAGCTATAGACAAAATAGGAGGAATTTAAGGGACAAGGACATTTCCAGTTCTGTAATGATCTTTGAAGTTTCTATTGGCCTTCCACTACCCTTTTCCCTGCAAAAGTCTCACGTTGAACAATGAAAGCCCATTAAACCTCCCACGCCTCTAACCTAATATAAGGGCCGATTTCATCATTATCAGACATTGTCCCATTATTTGAAATATTTCAAATCCTTATTTCCTTAGAATGCAGATCATTGCCCAGTTGTTCAAAACATCGTTAGCCTAACGAGGTCGTTAAGCGGTCAACTCGTTAAGTGTCTTATGACTTTATAGCCATGTACACAAATATTTTGATTGGAATATTTATGAGAAGCTTTTGCAATTCTAACGCTTCTCATATTTTCCAAGAAAAATATTGGCATATTCGAGATATTAACGTTTGAAATTTTAACGAAACGTTAACTAGATGTAGTTAGTTGTGAACAACCGGGCCCAGGAAACGTCCTAAAACTATATTCTTTTTCACTTAATGCCATTTTTGTATATTAAGCAATGCAGAGGGGAAAATGTTATGCCATTTATACATTTAAGCGTCATCAGGACGTCACTTCCTGTTGAAGCATTTATATAAAACCTTAACTGGTTCAAATAAGCATCACTTTGCCATAACCATACATTTTTTAAACAAGAGGGCCATGAGGCCCTGATCCGCTCACCTGAGCAATTGGCAAAGTGGCTTTTTCTTATGTCTGAAATTGTCAAAATATGAGTCTAGGGTCAAAAGTCAAAGACTGACCATGACCTCTTGTACTCATAAATCTTCATGTGCTAATACACATTAAGACAACTATATATACCATTTTTAGACCAAAATCTTCAAAACATTCCATGAAATCTTATGTTCTAACATTTTCCCATATTTGACCATGCTTCTAAAAAGGTCAAGGTGAACCCAAGGTCATCATTTGAACAGTTTGGAAGTACTCTAGTACTCCATGCTACTTACCAAGTTTCAAGGCCATAGGCATATTGGTTCTGGAGAAGAAAAATATTAAATGTTTATACCATAAATGGGTATGTCGGCCATGTTGGTCATGTGACCTGGACCATATGTTCCCTCAACCCCTGGAGGATCTTTATGAAATGTGACTACAATTGGCCCTTTGGCTTTTGAGGAAATGTTTGAAAATGTCAAAATATGAGAGATCTGGGTCAAAGGTCAAAGAATGACCTTGACCTCTTGTGCTCATAATTCTTCATGACCTCATTAAGATGACTGTATATACCAATTTTTAGGCCAAAATCTTCAAAAATTCCCATGAAAGCTTATGTTGTAGCATTTTGCCATATTTGACCTTGCCATAAAAAGGTCAAGGTCAAGCAAAGGTCATAATTTGAACAATCTTGATAATACTGGAGTACCCAATGCTACATACCAAGTTTCAAGGCCATCGGTCAACTGGTTCTGGAGAAGAAGATTTTTAAAGTTTTTTTTCATATATGGTCATGGCGGCCATGTTGGTCATGTGACCCAGACCATTTGAAGAAATTTTCGTTTCCTCAACCCCTGAAGGCTCTATATGATATTTGGTTACAATTGGCTTTTAAAAAGAAGTTTGAAATTGTCAAACTATGAGAATTCAGGGTCAAAGGTCAAAGAATGACCTTGACCTCTTGTACTTATGAATCTTGATGTACTCATTAAGATGACTGCATTTTCCAATTTTTAGGCCTAAATCTTCAAAACTTTCCATGAAATCTTATGTTCTAGCATTTTCCCTTATTTGACCTTCCAGTAAAATGGTCAAGGTCAACCCAAGGTTATCATTTTGAACACTCTTGATAGAACTGGAATACCCAATGCTTCTTACCAAGTTTCAAGGCCATCGGTCAACTGGTTCTGGAGAAGAAGATTTTTAAAAGTTTTTATCATATATGGGCGTGGCGGCCATGTTGGTCATGTGACCTGAACCTTTTGAACAAAATTTCATTCCCTCAACCCCTGGAGGCTCTATATGAAATTTGGTTACAATTGACCCAGTGGCTTTGGAGAAGATTGTTTGAAAATGTCAAAATATGAGAGTTCTGGGTAAAAGGTCAAAGAATGACCTTGACCTCTTACACTCATAAATCTTCATGTACTCAACTGCATTTACCAATTTTAGGCCTTGCTCTTCAAAACTTTCCATGAAATCATATGTTCTAGCATTTTCCCATATTTGACCTTGCAGTAAAATGGTCAAGGTCAACCCAAGGTCATAATTTGAACAATCTTGGTAGTACTCGAGTACCCAATGCTACATACCAAGTTTCAAGGCCATCGTTCAATTGGTTCTGGAGAAGAAGATTTTTAAAGGTTTTTACCATATATGGGCGTGGCGGCCATGTTGGTCATGTGACCTGGACAGTATGAATAAATTTTTGTTCCCTCAACCCCTGGAGGCTCTATATGAAATTTGGTTTCAATTGGCCCAGTGGCTTTGGAGAAGATTGTTTGAAAATGTCAAAATATGAGAGTTCTGGGTCAAAGGTCAAAGAATGACCTTGACCTCTTAAAGTCATAAATCTTCACGTACTCATTAAGATGACTGTAGATACTGGTTTTTAGCCCAAAATCTGCAACAGTTTCCAAGATATCTTATGTTCTAGCATTTTGCCATATAAAAGCACAAGGAAGCAAATTTGACCTTGCCGTAAAAAAGGTCAAGGTCAACCCAAGGTCATAATTTGAACAATCTTGGTAGTACTCGCGTACCCGATGCTACATACCAAGTTTCAAGGCCATCGGCCTATTGGTTCTGGAGAAGAAGACTTTTAAAGGTTTTTACCATATATGGGCGTGGCGGCCATGTTGGTCATGTGACCAGGACCGTTTGAACAACTTTTCGTTCCTAAGGTCCCAGGAGGCTCTATATGAAATTTGGTTGCAATTGGCCCAGCGGTTTCAGAGGAGAAGTCGTTTGAAATTGTGGACGGACGGACGACGGACGACGGACGCCGGAGCCTTACCATCCTATAAGCTCCCCCGGAGCCGCTGGCTCAGGTGAGCTAAAAAAGTTTATCAGTAAACAAAGGATTTACAGCAATTTAAAAAAAGTCCATGTTTTTAACTGCGACACCCTGGACATCCGCCAAAGTGGGGTAAAATTTTTTGAAAGTTCCAGCAGCTATTTTTCCTGGATCATGACGGTAGCCGGACGTTTCGGACCCAAGACGTTTCGGACCCAAGTTTTTGAGATGTTTCGGACCCAGACCTTTTCGGATCCAAGACGTTTCGGACCCAGGGACGTTTCGGACCCAAGACTTTTCGGACCCTGGTAAGCGGACGACCATGTGCTGAAATAGTCTGCAACAACCAGTTATCTCACTTATCGACGACACGTGGATAATTGTGCAACTGACCCAACCTGGTAAGGAATCGATCACACTTCTTGTGAAAACCTTTGCTAGTTTACTTCTTTGATTAGTAAATTGCACATGGGTCGAAATAGTTGTTTTGTAATCCTATTTTGGCTGTCTGAAACAATCACGCAGAAACCCGTATGATCGTCCTGAATTAATTGTTTGAAAAAAAAAATAAATAAAAAAAATAAATGAATAAAAAATAATAAAATAAACGAACTGGTTAGGTATCTAAAATCTATAAACTGCATGCTTACAGTAATGGTTATCACCGCAGAATTCCACAGCGTACGTTTTTTGTTTTTTTGTTGATGTTGTTTTTTTTATTTGGTCTCAGAAAACATGTGTTGTGGCCACGATTGATCTGCAGCGGCATTTCTGCGGTAGCGAAACTGCCACCAACGCAATTTGCTACCAGGTAGTGTTATGATTCGATTGACCAATACGAGCGTATCTTTATTAAGTTGAAACATAATTTATTGCTCATAAAGTCAAATACAAGCAAATGGGTCGAGCCACATATTTTAACAACATTGATTATATCGCAGTTGCATTGTTGGGCTAAAGTCTTTTCAGAGGATCTATCTATCTATCTATCTAAGTCGTTACGAAATTTAATGATAATACCTTTTAGAAAAGTTTTGACAATACTTTTCTGGAATATTTTATTTCGACTTAGCCGTAGAGCACATGGTTTAGGATGCTAGTAAGAATTCTGTGGCGTTCACACCCAAAGCTGAATATGCTCAACTTGTTTGAATAATTTAGCGAATCAATTCAGACTGACCAGAGTTTACCCTGCTTCTTAAAAATCTAATTAAAATCTTTAAGAGTTCCTTCAAGAGCAGAGAATACGTTCACAAGAAGGAGCATGGGCCAGACTACGTAGTTTCGGCTCATAAAGTCTCTTCAGTGACCCTGACAATATCTGGTGACGAAACCAGAAAAAGCTAAGACTTCTGCGAAGATGGAAGGGTCTAGCAAGATTGCGCGGCTGCACAGGCCTATCTGAGATTGATTGATTGGTTAATTGTTTTGGGTTTAACGGCTCTTTGAGACAGTATTTCAGTCTATAACGGGACGTCTCCCAAAGAGGGAGAAAAAGGAGAAATGATAGACGAGAGAAAAAATGTCCAAACAACCCCAACCCGCACCTATTGCAAGCACAGTAGGCCCTTGCCCTACAATGTTCCAAATCAGTGGCACTGGAAGTTACACACAGCACCATCGCACCACCCACCCCGCCTATCTGAGTCTTCGCAATTTGTACATACGACATGGTGCCTATCTGAGTCTTCGCAATTTGTGCATACGACATGGTACTTTTTCACGCGAGGCCAATAAGTGAACTTTTCGCCGTCGTTCATTTTCTTCGAGGGGCCCCTGTAGCTAAGTGGGTTAAGCGCTGGCCTTCCGATCTAGTGGTTCCGAGTTCGATTCCAGGAAGCTGAAATTCATTTCAATCGTAACGGGGATACATTGCACACACCCTTTCATTATCACCCTTCCGTCGTCCTGAAATACTGTTGAAAAGGACGTAAATCGCAAGACATCCATCCAACCATCCATCCATCCATTATCCATCGCACCTTTTGAATACAGCGATGACTGGTAACAGTTAAAAGATAAACCCTCGTCATTTTACAATTTCCAAACCATTTTCTTGTGCTAAATTTCGTCAGATATTATATTATCATATTTAAATTCTGGGTATTATTCATAAATATTCTTAGCAAAAATAAAAACTTGACAGTCGCTATTTTTCATCCTACGGTAGTCGAGAAATAGTGAGACATTAAAAATCTTTTAATTTAAGAAAAATAATCATTTGGTAATACCATAGTCACACAAAATTCAAGGTTCTTTAGATACAGCTATACTGAGGCTATTGTAAACGTCACAAGGGTACTTTTCTGATTTCTTTGCTCAAAACCAAACAATTACTGAATTTAAAATTGTTGAAGTCTGCTTAAATGATAAAAATTCAGTTGAAAATGCCTTTCAATTATTTAATCCAATCTGTATGGACTTATAAGCTGAGTTTATGCCAATGCACTGTCGACTAGGACGCCGTGAGGACCAGACGAAAAACTTCAGCCCATGCCATTATGAAGTCGGAAATTCAGTTTCAATGGAACTCCCATTACATTTTAAAGTCTTTATGGCAGTTTAAAAAATGGCTTTCAAACAAATTTAGCGATGAAGACATTGAGTTTGCAAGACAATCAAACAAATCTCGAAGAAAATAATAAAAGACACACTGGTATAGAAAATATGGCATCTCAAAAAATCTCTATGTTTAATTCAAAGGGAGATAATCTGAAAGTTTTGAATCTTTAAACGTTATTTTCAGGTACATAAGCGTTTAAAGTGTTCTGGAACTACTGTTTATTGCGTACAAGAAACCTTTCTGCTGCGCATGCGCAAATTAAAGTTCTGATCTGAATTATTAAAATAGGAATAAGTTAGATCACTCCGGACATGACAAAATATACCAACAATTTTTCATGATTTAAGTAATCAGACGTCTGTCCAACTCGAAAAAATCCATATATACCGTACGTTTTTGCTAGGCTGGCCGGAAGTAAGAAAAAAAACCGTCAAGTTTTTATTTTCGTTCAGTATATTATAGTTTGAATTCAACGACAAGTTAAAAACAATTAATGCAAATTAACAAAAGCATGAGCTGTTACGGAAAGTAATATTAGATTTCGCCATAATGCGGTGATACCAACAATATCTACTCATTCGCGCACGTGATTGCTACCGCAATCGATTTAATTTGAACCAGTCACACGATCTCCTCCAGAGAGAGAGAGAGAGAGAGAGAGAGTGAGAGAGAGAGAAAGTTGTCATGTGTTTATATATTTCTTATATATAGTTCAGCCCGACGGTGACTGTAATTTTGCAACTCTTTAAGGAGATGCCGAAATCCAACTTTTATTAAGAATCATTCTAGATCATCTTTTTCAGACACTGTGAATTTGAATTTTGGTATGGAACGTTTGTTTTTGTATACTTTTTGTTTTCTTTTACATACCGGAAAGTTTTTCGTTCTTTCTTATTTTTTCATTTTCTTTTTTAATTTTTTTTTACAAAGTCCTGTCAAATTTGATTTCTTTCCTTGTCATTGGTTGCTTTTTATTATCTGCATAAAATAAATTACCATTCTAATTGCATTTAAAAGACTAAAATATAAATACAATTTTTAACAAGCCAACATAATTAAAGACGCCTTATCTCTTGCTCATGAACGTTTGTTTATCACTCATCGATAATAATCACACCTAAAGTTATCGTGTATATTCACTAATCGATGTCGCATGTCACGATTAATCGTTACCGCTGCTTACCTGGACAATAGGCAGGTTGACTGTCTTACAAATAGATAGGTAGATATCACAATTGTCAAAACTGAAATTTCGTTAAAATAATGAACCGGAAGATAAGAAGCTCGGCCTAAATTTTAACTTTAGTTATTGTAGCTCACTTTTTAGTTTTGTGTTTTATTATTATTATTGTTTGCAGTAAGATGGCTTTCAAAGTATCATTGTCAGTTTGGAAATTAATATGTCCAGCGTTGGCATGATTTTCGAATTCTATTTGCGAAAATTAGCAAACCTGAAGATGATACGCATATGCTAGTCTAGCATATCCGTTTTACCCATCTCAAATTATGAAAGCACTGCAGTTACGTGCATCAACAATCTTTATCTTTGAAGTTAAGTGTAAAGAGCGTTTAAGTAAAAGAAAATCATGGTATTAAACATTAATATGAAATAAATAAAGAAATAAGGAGAAAGTATTAAAACGGTCCAGCCAAGTTTTCAACCTGCCATAATCTGTCATTACAGAAAAAGCATATGGGCTGAAATAACGAGTCTAAAGGAAATAAAAATAAAAATAAAATAAATAAGTAAATGTAAAAAGTATGTCAAGACTCAGTATTGATGGTATCTTCCAAATGTATGCATGACGATGTTTTCCATGAAGACAAGGTCAACGGTGATTTTCAGAACTTGATTTTTCAAGATGTTTTTTTCGGCATTAATTTTGAAACCTTGTACGGGTTTAGGACTGATACTACGACTGTTCACGTGTTGCATGTAATTTCCAGTACCGGGGCGTCCTACTGATTTGGATAATAGTGGGATAAGGGCCTACTGTGCTTGAAGTGAGTGCGGGTGGGGGTATCTGGACATTTTTCTATCGTCTAAAATTTCTCTCTTCTTTCTCCCTCTTTCTGGGAGAAGGCCCAAGATAGACTGAAATACTGTCTCAAAGGGCCCTTAAACCCAAAACAATCAAACAATCAACGAGTGTGCATGGCTATAATATTGGCATATACAGAGAAATCAACATTAGAAGAATGGTAGAATATATGAGGTCATCTTGAAGTTTTGACACACGCCCATTCTATGCTTGTTCGTGTCATTCCTTTAGCTCTTTATATTTTTTGTTTATTTATATGTGCCATGTATAACTCTTTTCATTATTTGAGTGTGCATATGTACATCGTCAAAGGTTTAACTTGGCTTATGTTACACCTGCTGTCACATTCAAATTATGTTGGGACTATTCTGTTTGTTTTATATATAAAAAAATACTTAAATTGAATGTGTAGAAACAAAGGTACTTCTGTTTTGAAGATGTGCATTCAACAGAAAAGGACGAAATAAGACTGGGAACAATGGCGAAATATTGGGTCCGAAACGTCTTCAAACAGGGTCCGAATCGTCCCAGGCCGGGGTCCGAAACGTCTTGGGTCCGAAAAATACGCAGGGTCCGAAACGTCTTGGGTCCGAACGTCCGACATTCATCATGACCATCGGAAACATGGACAACAAAGGCATGTACAACCGTCCATTAAATTTTATTACAGATTAAAGTAAAAATAGACCATAACGGCTGGCAAGATACTTTTCAAACATTTTCATGCTAAAATCAAGTATATTTATTATAAAACCAGTCAGTCATGGTTATTTGCAGTGACGACAGTGACTGAGCCGCGACAAGAGAAAACAAACAAAGTGGTTGTGCGCCCACCGCAGACTCGGTTCAGCATGGGCATCGGCCCAGTCCGTTCAGACTCTTCATTAAGCGCTTAAAAGGTAGTGAAGGGATGCAGACAGCGAAGACTCTGATCAGACTGGGCGGATGCCCAGGCTGATCTGAGTCTGCGCTGGGCGCACAACCACTTTGTTGTTTTTCTCGTGTCGCGGCTCAGTGTAGTGAAACTCTTGCAGTGATATCTTGCAATTAAAACGTATGTCATGGACAGAAGGATTACGTATTGTTGCTTTAATCTCTGCGGGTACAATACTGAACTTCGCTATTCACATCTCTTTAGATATTTTCTCACGACGCTGCTCATTTTAGATCAAGCCCAGGAAAAGAAAAATACTATTTTGCATATTCTCTGGTCTGTGAAGCTTAAAGCTTATGACGAACTGTCAATCAAACATTGAATAGAAACTTCTACTTTTAGCCCATTTTCGGAACAGGAAAATTGCTCTCGATTTTCTGTAACAAATGTCAAAAGTACACATAAACGTAAATTTAGATCTTATCTTGCCCATTTTCATCAGAACGGGTTCGTCCTGAAAGATCTACTTTGTTAAAATAAATGCAAACCTCATTTCTGCGTAAGTGCAGGTAATTTTCGAAATACAAAATCACGAATTGTAAGGGCGTTGTTTAAATTTACATAATGGTCAAATTTTCATAAGTCATGATTGTATAGTAATCCAATGCACCAGGTGTGCAATTTTAAGATAGATTTGCGCGTACATTAGAGCCGCGATATGACAAAACCAACAAAGTTGCATGTGCGCCCAGCGAACACTCAGATCTGCCTGTGCTTTCGCCAAGTCTGATCAGAGTCTTTCCTGTCCACTTAAACGAAGGCAAAGGGTCTAAGCCAGCTCCACGCGGAAAGTTAAAACTCTGACACGACTGGGCGGATGCCCAAGCTGATCTGAGTCTTCGCTGGGCGCACATGCTATATTTTGGTTTTGTCATGTCAGTTATAAAGTACTTGTAAGAATGCAAATGCACTAATTATCTTTTCTCGCTTTCTCATCAGCAGCTTTTTTGAACTCATTATTTAGCCGCGACACGAGAAAACCAACACAGTGGTTGCGCGCCCAGCGCAGACTCAGATCAGCCTGGGCATCCGCCCAGTCTGATCAGAGCCTTAGCTGTACAGGTTACATTTTAGCTTAGGATTAAAGCTAGCTCCATGCGGGCAGCGAAGACTCTGATCAGGCTTGACGGATGCCCAGGCTGATCTGAGTCTTCACTGGGCGCACATGCCACTCGTTGGTTTACACGTGTCGCGAAGTAATTTCGGCAAGTGGCAAGCGTAGCCTGATGCTCAGACATTACCGTAACAACTCTAGGTATTGAGACAGATTGATTTTGGCAAACGGTGCAGACTCAGATAAGACTGTTCCCTGATCAGGGTCTAAACTGTTTGTCATTCCATCTGCATCTTTTGGACGCATAAATGCATTTGAAACCAAACTATTCCATATTAGAACAATTATGGTAATTAATTCAGTTAACCAGTTTTTAGATCTTTTACGGTAAAATAGCTTTTACGGACAGCGGCTAGACATCGAGACACTGTATCAGAGCAACTGCGGGAAGTGTCGCTAGATTGATACTTTTTAGTTTTACGGCCGTTTGAGACAGTATTTCTATCGAGGTGTCTCTTAGACAAAGAGAGAGAGGCTGTTAAATGATGCACAACGCAAAAAAAAAATATAATAATAATAAAAAGAAAATAAATGAAAAAGCCATACTACGCTGTAATTGTAAAAGAAACAGAGATGATGCTGATATGAACGAAAAATAATCGCTCCAAGTAATTTGCATAAAATTGCACGTGCACATTTTCGAAACTGTCTGACCATAGTTACGACTTTCTGGTTTGTACATATGAAAAGCTGAAGATTTCTAGCTTCCAAAAATATTTTGTTTTGGAACATCAGTCACTTGTGAGCGATGTTATCAGAGTTTTGAACTTTTGAGTTTATTCGACCAGCGTCCGATCGCTTCCAGATCACCGGCTGCAGGAATAGTCCCTGCCCCTGAATATAAGTTTAGGACGTTAACCAATTGGCCAATAAAAATCGAACTAAAGATTATATGTTGATCTCGTAAATGCATTAAATACTCAGCAGGCTGAAAGCCTTGAATCACCATTGAATTGGCACGCTTGTCTGGACATTAGTAACGCCACGTGTACCTGGGTCGCCGTTCCCAAGCGGCATTTCATGGCAATACATTGAGATGCAGATGGCACATGACAGCTTCGCCTTAAAGCTAAATCTGTGATTGAAAAAGAAAAAAATCAAAAAAAAAATCACTGTTTGTTTTTCTTACACTGATTCATACTGTAAGATGTATATCAGTAAAGACTTAGAATTATGAATGTTAGCTTAAACTTGACACTAGGTACTTCAGAATTCATTTATTTCTAAAGGTTCATTCCCCCCTTGGAACAACAGAAGTACGAAGTATGATACCAAACAAATTTTTGTGTATCTTTGTAGTATTTTACAACATACTCTAACACAGTGCGCCTATAGAAGCAATGGAAAGTTACCGTGTTTTATTCTGCAATAATTCACTGTTTTGGAGCGCGTGAGTCTAATTGCTGACGTCACTGGCAACTACTGGCGTGAATTTTGACGTTTAGAAACGTTAGGCGGTGTAATGTCTCTTTTTCTTTCTAAAATTGCCATAAACACGTACATTTACCTTAGATACAGTTCAGATATAGTTAAGATATATTGGCGGGATCATGAGCACGCCGGCAGGAAGGTTGGGAGAGGTTAAATGAAAAGAATACTTTTTCAGCGTTTTTGAGTGTTAGAATCGAAATAGATCAGCTCTAGCAGTGAATTGTTGAGTAATAATCCACTGTTTGTAGGTCACTTGTAAAGTAGATATATCACTCGCGCTCCAGCAGTGAATTGTTGGGTAATAATTCACTGTCTGTCGGTCAGTTGTCAGTAGAGATATCACTCGCGCTCCGCGCTCGTGATATGATCTGCTTTACAAGTGACCTCCAAACAGTGAATTATTACTGAACAATTCACTGCTAGAGCTGATCTATTTCTTAAACAATATTTCAAATCACTTGTAGGTTGCTTTATAACGTTTGTAATTTTAGGATACCGATTTAAACAAGTCAGATGACTTTTTTGTATGAATCCGTTTTGCATATTGTATTCTCTTTTGTTTTGTCTATCTATAAGTTAAATGTTGCTTATACAAATGAGCCACGACACGAGAAAACAAACAAAGTGGTTGTACACCTAGAGCAGACTAAGATCAGCCTGGGCATCCACCCAGTCTGATCAGACTCTTTGCTAAGCGCTTAAAGGGTAGGTAAATGTCTAAGCTCCCTCCCTGTGGACAGCGAAGACTCTATTCAGACTGGGCGGATGCCCAGGCTGATCTGAGTCTTCGCTGGGCGCACAACCACATTGTTGGTTTTGTCGTGTCGTGGCTCAAATAAAATACTGTTTACACTTATCACCACTGAATTAACGTTGATTGAACGGCATGACGTTGATTAAACGTTGATTCAGTGTTAATTCTACGTTGTGCGCTAAGTGGGTAGTTCTGTACCCAATTTCGAGACAAAGTTGCGCTGCTTTCAGAGCCTCGCATCTCTGTCCCGAATCTGGGTACGGAAAGCCTTTTTATCATGCATCTGCGACAAAATTCACCTGACAACAGGAGTATGATAACATATGTGATATGTCACTTTGGAACTGCGCTGGCGCGAATGTTATCAAGCGATGCCTTATGAGGCAATCTCAAAAGATGATTGGCTACATACTGCCGTTGGCCGTCATAACAGCCTTCGATTGGTTAAATGACGTCACCGACTAACGTCACAACGCATTCGCGACGTCAACAAGTTCAGACAAAACTGCGTTTGCTTTTCATTTGTTTGACATTTCTTATGCCGTAAAATCTTCTTATGATACATGATAAATAGAAAACCATGATAGTGTCTTTTGATATCAAGTTTATCAGGCTCGACCAAAAACACGTCGGACTGGCTCGGCAAACCTCGCCAGTCCTACGCTGTTTCTGGTCTCGCCTGATAAACTTGATATCAAAAGATACTAACATGGTATTCTCTATATATTAGAAAGTACAACTTTTTAAAATCTGTAATAACATTAAAAAAAAAATGAAAGAAAGAAAATATTGAATTCACCTAATTTCACCTTGTTGCTTTACCGTATATCCAAGCCATGTGAGAAAAGATTATCTTAAGACATATGCGAACTCAACGTGCGTAGACCAGTCTAGATGCGCAGACCAATCAAAGCATGCAGAACATTTTTAATAGTACAAGGAAAACTGTTCTTGTGCCCTGAATAGTCGCACAAAGGTGGAGACCGGTTTTGGTGTCTCCATAGTCCTATCGGCGACAAAAACATCTGAGCAAAAAACATTGTGAAAAGCGCTCCGTCCTTTATATGAATCTTAGCTGGTAGTACATACTGTAATATTCTTTCTCAATCTCATATTTGCACAATTTGCTGTTACATAAAACACAGACACATAGACGTAAGTTAAAGAAACACATTTTAATGCTTATAAATATCAGTCTGACATTTTATATACTATACAGAGTCATAGAGTTTATTTTTTTTATATTTCATTCAGATACATGCAACTGTATGTATTACAACAGCCTGAGTACATGCCACATGCATACCTTGCATATTTGACATCTGAATGTGGATGGACACAATTTCATGTTTTCATGTCATTTTTCACAAAGCAGAACAACTATGGTGACTGCTTGTTTGCTTCTCTGAACGATAAAGGCTTTCAAAACTGTTCTATCCTTAGTTGAAATATTTTTTTTCTTTACCTTAAATAGAGGATCTTACATAAGTGCTCATGTATTAATGGATTTATTATACGAGTTGGGGAAAAAGGTAAGATGCAAGGCTATGCCGAGCATCTTATCGGTTTTCCCCAACGAGTTTGATAAATTCAATAATACAGCAGCACGAATACAGGATTCTATTTATCATAAGACACTAAAATCGCATTTTTAAGCAAATTTTGCATTAAAACGTCCCGATTTCGCCATTAGAAAACGCGACGTTTTTCGTGGACGTCAACGCATAACGTTACGACGTAATTTGCATATTTAATCCACCAGTTGATTGTCGTTTTTTAACGCATGGCTTTATTATACTCTGAGGTGCGACGTCATATGATAAATATTGATACCCATTGAGAAAGGAAGAAAAACTAAAAGAAGTCTCATTTTAACGTTTTATAAAATTATACAAGATGCATGTAGATGGCTTAAACGAGGGTAATTCTGATCTTATTTGAGCCGCGACACGACAAAACCAACAATGTGGTTGTGCGCCCAGCGCAGACTCAGATCAGCCTGGGCATCCGCCCAGTCTGATCAGAGTCTTCGCTGTCCGCATGGAGGTTGCTTAGACCCTTAGCTACCCTATAAGCGCAAAGCCAAGATTCTGGTCGGACTGGGGGATGCCCAGGCTGATCTGAGTCTGCGCTGGGCACAAGACCACATTGTTGGTTTTCTCGTGTCGCGGCTCATTTGTCTTATCAGTCTTTTTTTTTTAAATATTCAACTATAGGTTGTGCCCATCATCAAAACATCCGGAACATACATAAACATAAAATTTGAGAGCCGCGACACCACTAGAGCAACAAAATAACAAAAGCGCCCAGCGAAAGCTATGATCAGCCTAGGCATCCGCCCAGTCTGATCAGTGTCTTTGCTGCGCATTTAAAGAGAAGCTATGGGTTTAAACTATCTGCTAACGGGCAGCGAATACTCTGGTCAGACTGAGCAGATGCCAAGGTTAATCTGAGTCTTCACTGGGCGATTCGCCAATTTGTTGGTTTGTCGTGTCGCGGTGCATTTTTTCGTGGTACCGATGCAAGCATGTGTCAGAATTATCAACTTTTTATGTAGCTCTGAGTATAGCAGAAAGTTATGTAAATTTTAAAAGTCTTTAACCAATTATTCCAGGCGAGGCTGAAAATAGAAAGGAAAAAATAAAGATTATATTGAATTCTCGAGTTGTGACTTCCCTCTGCTACTTTCGTAGCTAGAGGGTTACAGGAACTAATCTCTAGCGGTGAAAGTAGCGAAGGGATTGATTGATTGATTAATTTGGGTTTAGCGGCCCTTTGAGACAGTATTTCAGTCTATATCGGGCCGTCTCCCAGAGAGGGAGTAAAAGGGGAAATGATAGACGAGAGAAAAATGCCCCAAAAAAACCCACCCGAACCTACTGCAAGCACAGTAGGCCCTTGCCCTACAATGTTCCAAATAAGTAGGACGCCCCGGCACTGGAAGTTAAAAACAGCACCATCGCACTACCCGACCACCCCCTAGCGAAGGGAAGCAGATAGTCTATATCCAATAAAATGCTAAACCGTAACATTAATATAAGTAAAGAAAATAAATAAAATATAAAGTAAAGCATGTAACGACTTATAAAATAAAAGATTTGTTAGGTTTAGACGTTGGAAAGGTACACAGGCCATCTTTAAAAAACTGAGTCAAAGAATAAGACTTCTAGTTTTCAGACAGCCGTAAAAGTGGAATATCTAATTATTATTTCGAAATTATATCTAAATATAACTGACTGAAATTACACTTTCTTCAAAGTGAAGAATTCCAATTTTAAAAAATTTCGTCGTACTGAAGAATTCATATTTAAAGGAACGTAACCGCCACCACGCATTGGCACATTTGTGACACCATGAAGCAATAACTGAAACCACAAGAAAACGATTAAAGAAAAGTAAAAATAAATAGATGAATAAAAATAATAGGAGGAGCAGAAAGAGTATGCAACAGTATACTCACGATTGCAAAACACTCCAGCGTCTTCACTGTGATGACAGTTATGCATACCCCATCCCCTAAATTTGCAGTCAGCAATGCTTGACTCTGTACCGTTACACTTGACATTGTCCATCCAGATTGGTCCTAGTCCGCTTCTGTGGTGAGTAAGGGCATGACCTCCACTGTTAAGAAAAAAAAAACGAAAAAAGGACACATTCCGTAAGTATGTATAAATACAATAAACAACCGAAGCTCGGATTAAATTTTAGTAAAAATAAAGGATACACATTTGTATATATAATTTTTCCTTTTCCATCTAGAACAATATTACTCAAGCCCTTTAGAATAAACGATACATAGACTGTTAATTTTAAAACAATTATTTTGCAATGTTTACGCCTTCAATTAAATTCCTAGTTTCTGCTTCTCTTGTAGAACGAGCTTTCGCTTTCTATTTTACATCTTGAATCTTTTTTGGATTACATTATATTGAGACAACAATTAGAATCAGATGTTATCGCGACGTCATGGCGTCACTTTCACTGCGTAAACGTTAGCACATTCGATTCTGAACTGTTATTCTAAGCAGTAAGCACCATCTAGACGGCAACGAAAGATTAAAAATCCTCAAATTATGTTACAATTTAGTTAACATTAGGATAATATCCGCTTATGACGAACACTTTAAGCCTCACAATTAAGATAATATTAAGATACATCAAGACTATAGGACTACCTCCTAAACTTCAAGACTGGAATGTCTTAAATACCATGTTACCTAACACGAAGTTACCTGTAAGTTAACACAAGCTAACAATGATTCATGTTGTTATTAGAAAGCCGAAAAGGAAATTAATTTTAGGTCAACGTTCGGCTTACTTTAATACTATCTAACCCAAAATTTAAGGTTGATGGACTAACTATGTGGCTTTCAAAATACTAGTGTGGCATTATAGAACATAAAAACTTAAGGATTGGAAAGCCTTTCATTTAGTTAACAATGTATCAACATTAAGTTAACTTTCAGTTGACATCAGCAATCCATTGCCTAAACTTTTAGATTTGAAAGCGTGATTATGTGGCCTAGCATTAAGTTAACACCAAGTGAACACCCAGACAATAGGTATCCTAAAATCATAGAGCGTGAAATTAGGATTGAGAAACAATATCTGCAATTCGAAACTGCCATGAATAATTGTACATTGAATTACATAATAAAACGCCTAAGGACCGCTAAGAGTTCCATGCAAATTTGCCTATTTTTGTCAAATTACTGCAGCTTTCTTGGGAATCAAAAAATAAAAGATTTAACATTAATGGGTAGACTTATCCATTATAAAGAAGTTTTGATATTGATTTTGAACAATTATTACATCTGTACCCTAACTGTCATTGATTCTCGCAAGCCGAGTGAGGGGTAAGTGAAATTTTTGGTCATCCTAAATACATACATTTTTTGCTTTTTCTTATTTACTGAATTTCATTTGTCAAATATGCTTTAAATGAAGTAAAACGCCAACAAAGTGGCATCCGCCCAGTCTGATCAGAGTCTTCACTGTGCGCTTAGAGGATAGCTAAGGGTCTAAGCTACGTCCATGCAGGAAGCGAAAACTCTGAACAGATTCGGGCGATGCCCAGGCTGTTCGGAGTCTTCGCTGGACGCAATTGCCACTTTGATGGTTTTGTGATGTCGGGGCTCAGACTTACGTGTATCCGAGCTGTTTACATGCTACGGTGGCATCCTCGTTGTCCCAGTAGTCGTCACATATAGTTCCCCAGTAAGAATATAGCCGAATCTCCACCCGACCTTGATTTGGAGTTCTACCATCAGCGAGACGAATGCTTAGCTTGCTAGCAGCCTGATTATCCTTCACTGAAAATTAAAGGACTACGCACATCATTGCACAAGACCCAGTCGATCATTAAATTTATTCTGTTCAACAAGCTCAAGCATAAAATAGAGTATGCAACATAAATGAGCCGCGACACGAAGGAACAAACAAAGGGTAGGATGTGCTCCCAGCGAATAGTCAGATTAGCCTGGGCATTCACCCTGTCTGACCAGAGTCTTCGCTGTCCGCACGGAGCTAGCTTAGACCCTTAGATACCCTTTATGTGCAGAGCGAAGACTCTGATAAGGCTGGGCGGATGCCCAGGCCGATCTGAGTCTTCGCTGGGCGCATAAGCCACTCTGTCGTTTTTGTTGTGTCGCAGCTCAAACTAAAAATAATGTTTGTGGTTGGACAAAGCTTTCGAGTGAAGGCAATGTAAAGTATGATTGTTTGATATTGCTTTTTTTTTGTGTGTTAGAAACGGAGCCCCAGTTCAGCCAGTTTCCCACCGCTAAATATAAGGGTTTTATCTGATATGCATACAGTTCAACTCCTGAAAGTAGTGTTCTCTGTATAAAGTGACCTTCCCGACAGAAATGCAACATTGAGAGAACATTGAACGACGAGCTTATGTAGCCAAGACCTAGGCCTGTTATTGGGACTGATGCACAGAGATGGCCTATATACTAGACCAAAAGTAGCGAGATAATACAAGGAGCGATCGAAAAGTTCTGAGCCTAAGTCTGCGCATGCGTGCTTAACACGAATGTAATTAGTTGTCATTTACTAGCTTTCGACAGAAGTGGGGAAAGTTTGCTTTTTACAGCTCCTTAAACACAAGAGGGATGGCATATTTTTAAAATCTATTTGTCTTGCCGTAATTTGAAAAGTCATTCTTCACATTCTACAAGATTTAAACGGTTCCTTTTGTACTACATACAAAAATATGATGCTTTGTCAGTAGTTTGATGGAAATGCAAAATATTTTGGCATCTAGTAGCTTTACCGTAAACCCTTAAATATTGCAACCCTGAAATTTAGAGACGCATATCCTACCTTTGTGTTTGTTAGGAACATGGTTAGCAAAATCAAACAATGTTTACACACAAATAAACATGGACATCTGACATAATTTTTGTCAAAAAGTGTTTAAAGATATCCACTTCTGTGCACGCAGTGAGACTCCGATTTTACACTGTCTGCAGAAACTCTAAAAAAGACACTTTTTTAAAATTAAAATTTTATTTGCTTTTTATTGTGACATGGAATAAATTTATATATGCATGTGACGTCGCGCACGATGTTCGAACAGTGGACACTTCCAGAGTGGCATTTTCAAGAGAATCTTTTATTTTCAGCAGAAAATAATCATGTCGTACATCAAAAGAAAGCTAAAACTCTACAGAATATGACTGTGTATATTTTAATTATTTCAAATGTACCGTTTTAAAGAGGGGCGGTAAAGCTACACGATTTCTAGCCCAAAATCGCATGTCCAGCGTTACATTTTTGGGCCCTCTCCAATCATAAAATGATAAATGAACCGCACAAAACGCAAGTGAATTCATCAAATTTTTAACAGACGCTTACCATAATGTACGTTTAGCACAATTTTCGTTGATGTTCTCATACGGGCATCTTTTAGGGTGAGAAAATATGAAGTATAATTGTAAATAGAAAATGTCCATCGACAGAAGAAACGTCACCGTCGTTATGAAAAAATGCAAATAAACACGGAAGGAAAAAGAAGGATGGGTGAGATTAAAATCTATCTTAAATGCACAATGGTTACTCTTTATTGTGAGCTATATTTATTTAAGACTGCTCGTGAAATAAAAACTTTAAGATGCCCATTTCATTTTCTCAATAATTGTCCATTGACGTTAAAACGGCCTCCAAATTTATGAATATCTTTAAAACAACTTAAATTGTCAGATTTTGAATGAACGTGCATGAATTAGCGAAGTTTATGGGAAATGCACATTGTTTGTAGATTACAGAAATATGCAATTTTCTGTTTTGCGCTTTAAATTTTAGAAATAAAGAATATCATTTTGATTTCTCACAAAATGTCCCAGGAACGCGATTTTAAACTCTAATGACGTGCAGTCTTTCCGTGTTATTTGATAATTTCTGTACGCATGCCCAGCCATTGATATATACTTGTAAAAATCACCGAAAATAATTCATCATACATGTATATAAGTGACATTAAACATTTTAGTGTAAGAAGATAATTTTTTGTAATTAGCTGCAGTTATTGATAATGAGGAGTAATGTAGTTAAGAGCTTGTGTTATATACAAGAGAGAGAGAGAGAGAGAGAGAGAGAGAGAGAGAGAGAGAGAGAGAGAATTGCAAAAAAAAAAAATAAAAAAAAAACTATTCTCTAAACCTATTAAACGACAAATTGCATATGTGTATACACGTGCTGTTCGGTATATATGTGTAGAAATGCCAGACGATATCAGAAGATAGGCACCAAGATATTCATTGTCTGTGAGAATTCATATGCCCGTTAACTTTTTATAATCACAAAACCAACCATTCAGAAAGATCAGTGAATACAGCCACCTCTCGATACCCCAAAGCCGACTGAGATCATCTCTAAATACTGATATCTCGAAGTAAATCTTCTTGTCCCAGAAAATTTACTTTGAGTACCAGTGGTTTGAGATATGCGAAGCTGTATCAAAGAGAAATGTTAAAGACAAAGAGAAATGTTAACAATCTATAGTCTTTGCTTAAAGAGCGACCTTTGAGATATCCGTGTTTGAGATTACGAGTGTCAACTGTATATCAATCTGTGATCAGTAACACAGTAAATAAATATGAATTAATGAAAGAGTGAGTGAAAAAAATATTGATGTGAACGATTGAGTAAACGAACGAACGAATGAATATTCTTTGCGCCCCTGATTGCTGAAATCCACGACGTCATTTGAGTGTAACGTTTTACGACGAACATCGTGCGCGACGTCATATGCCATCAATTACCGGGATGCTTGAGGACATATATTTGCAAAAAAAAAAAAAAAAAAAAAAAATAACAAAAATGAAAAAGAAAAAAGAAAATAAATACAATCGCAAATGTTTGACTCTGCTAAAGTTATGGTCGGTCAAAGAGTTATACAGTGCACTCATTGGGCTAACTGTAAAAAATGAAGTATTATCCACTTGATATTTAAGATAAATTCCAGAAAGTTGGTGAGCAAACAAGTCAAATTCGCTCTAAATGTTTCAAACCATGGTGGGGCTTAGAACTTTTCGATCGCTCCTCGTACTATTGAACACCAAAACTGTCTAAGGGTTGAAAAAATTACATGACATGCACACATTTCTTTATTGAGCCGCGACACGACAAAACCAACGAAGTGGCATGTGCGCCCAGCAAATACTTAGATCAGCTTGGACATCCGCCCAGTCTGACAAGAGTCATCTCTGTCCGCATGGAGCTAGCTTAGATTCTTTGCTACCCCTTTAGTACACAGCAAAGACTGATGAGACTTGGTGGCTGTCCAGGCTGATATGAGTCTTCGCTGGGTGCACATGCCACTTTGTTTGTTTTGTCATGTCGCGGCTCAATTATTATTGACCTTCTTTATGGTATCTTCCACATTTGCTATAATATGATGCACAGTTTACGATACATAATCAGTAAGGTTCATTATATTACGAGTTAAAGATTATTAAACTATACAAATCATTATAAAATGCACCTCCTTTTTTCATAATGCGCATCTTGTTATAATGTTATTGTATCTTCCGACGCTCTTATACATGTGATGCTTACTGCTTTTTATAGTATGTGCATTTTTCTTTTTCTATGTGTGAATGTCTTTATTATATGTTTTATTTCCTTATTATTAATTGACTGATAGTAATGCAGTACTTATATAGCAAAAGCAGTTCACATCACCAGTCATATAGAGAATACCATGTTAGTGTCTTTTGATATCAAGGTTATCAGGCGAGACCAGAAACAGCGTAGGAATGGCGAGGCTTGCCGAGTCATTCCGACGTGTTTCTGGTCGAGCCTGATAAGCTTGATATCAAAAGACACTTACATGGTATTCTTTTTATCATGCCTCATCAGAAGATTTTACGGCGTAAAGAGTGGCAAAAAAATGAAAAGCAAAGTTTTGTTCGAACTTGCTGACGTCGCGAATGCGTTATGACGTAAGTCGGTGACGTCAATTAACCAGTCGAACGCTGATATCACGGCCAAGGCCAGTATGTAGCCAATCGTCTTCAGAGATCGCTTCTAAAGGCATCACCTGATAACATTGGCGCAAGCGCAGTTCTAAAGTGACATGATATCACATCATGTTATCATACCTTAGATATCAGGTGATTTTTGCAGCAGATGCATGATAAATGACAAACTCGGCCAATACAGCAGACCTGTAACTGGTCCAATACAAAAGTTCTTGATTTATAACATTATATTATGCATGGGCCCTTTATTGGTATCTCTTTTATGTTTTATATACAACGAAACAGGCCATACCAAAATCAAATAATCTGCATTTGCATCAACAGCCTGTGTTTGAAACATCTGTGATTTAAAGAACAGGGCCCGGTTGTTCAAAACTAACGACATCGTCAGTTAACGTTTCGTTAAAATTTCAAACTTTAATATCTCAAATACGCCAATATTTTTTTTGTTGAAAAAATAAGAGAAGCTTTAGTAGATAGATAGATAGATAGATATTTTATTTTCCTCCAATACAGGAGAGCATACATATTACAAACGAACATATATACAATTACAAAGACAAAAGACAAGAACACAAAATGCAAAAAGAAAGGAAAAACATACATGGTAAATAAACTATCATACAAACACGATACCCATGATACCCGTAATGCATACTATATGATGCCTGAACGCATTCCACGCCGATGTGAGTAACAGCCTAGACTACAGCGAGTCGAGACTGTCACTCAAATCAGCATAGCCATACAAGCATGATATCCATGATACCACCATATTAAATTTTCACGATGTTTGAATGCATTTCACGCTGGTGTGAGTAACAGCCTAGACTATAGCGAGTCCAGACTGTCACTCACATCAGCATAGCCATACAAACACGATACCTATGATACTTATAATTCATATTATTTATTACTGACTATATTACCATTACACGATGTTTAAATGCATTCCATGCCGATGCAAGTGACAGCCCTGACTGCGGCGAGACCTGGCCCCGAGGTTATAAAACTTCTTTCATGCTCAACTCAGCTGAGCATGAAATTGTACATGTATCTGCTAATAAATAGCAAATTACTGATTAATACAATCGTTTTCCTGCTCAGTCCAGCAGAGAATGAAACTCTCTCTCTTCTTATGAATATGAAAATGCCAACATTATATTAGTTGGCATTTTCATACTCATCAGCAGAGAAAACTTCATCCTCAGCCGAGTTGAGCATGAAAAACCTTTTATAACCTCGGGGCCAGATTGTCACTCAACATCGGCATGGACATGCAGACACAATACCTATGCATATTATTTATTACTGACTTTATTACCATTATATACACGATGTGTAAATGCATTCCATGCTGATGCAAGTGACAGCCCTGACTGCGGCGAGACCAGATTGTCACTCAGCATCAGCATGGACATACAAGTACGATACCTATGATATTTATAATTCACATTATTTATTACTGACTATATTACCATTATATATACGATGTTTAAATGCATTCCATGCTGATGCAAGTGACAGCCCTGACTGCGGCGAGACCAGACTGTCACTCAACATCAGCATGGACATACAAACACGATACCTATGATATTTATAATTCATATTATTTATTACTGACTATATTACCATTACACGATGTTTAAATGCATTCCATGCTGATGCGAGTGACAGCCCTGACTGCGACGAGACCAGATTGTCACTCACATCAGCATAGCCATATAAGCACGATACCTATGATTATGATTCATATTATTTATTACTGACTATATTACCATTACACGATGTTCAGATGCATTCCATGCTGATGCGAGTGACAACCTTGACTGCAGCGAGACCAGATTGTCACTCAACATTAGCATGGAGATATGAGTATGATACTCATGATACTTCTAAACATAACGTGAACTTCTAGCGTATCCTAAAGTAATAGCCCATGTCCCATGTCCCATACCTTACCGAAACGAAATATAAGGTATGGGATGAGAGACATATCATGTTTAGATCATATATTTTTCTTGTTAAAACCAAAAACGAAGACAATTAGTACTGTTCCAGCAGGCGCATGACGTCGCACTGACATCGACTGACGCGACGTGGTCGCCAGTACGACGTCACCACGATGCCACGCGCCCGCTGGGATACTGTCACGTCTTCGAGAAATAGCCAAAGCAAAGTCGTGACAAAAAGAACCAACGGAAGATAGCCTCGGACAGTCTCGCTTACCTTGCACACAGACATACAGCAACTCATCATCAGAACCACATTTGTTGGACAACCCTTATAAGAGGCCACAACACGTACCAGCTAGTTATCGTCTATGACTTAGCATCAGACACTTCACATCTACCCCAGCAGGCACATGACGTCGTCGGAACGACACCGCACTGACGCCAATGCGACGTGATAAAGTCGCAACGACGTCAGTACGACGTCACCCAGACGCGATGTGCTTGCCGGGACAGCTCTGCAAGATATATAACAATGTCTACAACTTCAAAAATAGACATATTATTCAGAACTTCGATCAGTGAGCTATGTTAGACTCGTAAAACTAAGCCTTACATTATTTTGTACCATTTTTAAAGATGATATAAAGATTTTTAAAATTTCCCATCGATCTTCTTCATCAGTCAAAAAATCAAAACACCCCGAAAACAGTCCATCTATCTGATCAGATGGGGACAAAGCCTTAAATTTATTATAAAACCGTACCCCAAATCGGCCGAGTAGTCTATGCCACAGAACTTTCCTAAAACTATCCGTGTTAGGACAATACAGCAACAAGTGTTCTGTTAGTAACATATTTGTCTCATCACAGTTATAACATTTCCGAAACCATTTTCCGGAGAACAACATGCCTAGTAGGCGTATAGCTACTTGTACCATCCCTTTGAACCTAGGATAATCCTTAGACAGTTTCCACAATACGTGTGGCCCAAAGGTAATGTCCACATGAATTTTGAGAATACGATTGTATGAGTTAACAGTGGATACCCTAGACATCAGGTCATTACTGTAAAAGTTATCTATAGTCTGTCTTATAACTTTTTTCCAAGCATTTTTGGTCATGAAAGACCCATTTTCAACAAAACTACTGAAAACATGTGACATGGAGTATTTATCCAAAATACGAACAATATCAGGTAGAAAACCTTGTTTATGTGACATCAAACTGCTATTGCAGTGAACAAGCCTATGAAGGAACACCTCTTTTATTCTATAATACCCGGGCAGAAGACATAGTTGTCCAAAAAAAATCAGTTTTCTATAATCTATTTCGGCTTCGATAGGTTGCATTCCAATTAATGACAAAGCAACATCAGTGCTGACGTTCTTCGGTAACAACTGCATGAATTTAACACAAAAACGATGTGCGCGTTCCAAAGACACAATATGTTTTGGTAATATGTTTGACCATAATTCGCAACCGTAAAGAGCTTTCGGTAAAACAACCGAATTATATATATGCTTTATTGACATGGGATTAAGTCCATCTTCGTAAATTCCACAATTAGACAGGCTTAAAAATGTGCTTTTGATTTTATTTGTTGCTAGTTTGACATTTTCATCGATCGACATATACTTATCACATCTAACACCCAAATGTACATATTCCGTACCCTCATCGACTTGATCATTTCCAAGCATCCATGTTCGATTTGACTGCTGATAAGCATTCTTACTTTCATTAAAAATAATTACTAAGCATTTTAATGCATTATATAGATACCGCCATTTGACCGAGTACCCAAAGCAAATTTTCATCATTTTGTCTAAACCGATCTTTGAATAAGATCCCAAAAGCACATCATCAGCGACTGATGGAGAACAACAATTGATATCATACATGCAGAAACCCAGCCCCGATGATTCTAGCTGATACAATAAGTCATTTATATAAAAGAGGTACAGGAAAGGCGACAATACGCCGCCTTGGCGTGTACCTTGTAATACAGGGAACCATTACGATTTATGACCTTGACCTTTTACGCAGCTATACATATCTGTGTACATATTAACAATAAGATAATAGATTAATTTACATATTCCTGAATTGTATAGCTTATAAAATAGACCTTCGTGCCACACGTGATCAAACGCTTTTTTAACATCTAAGAAACATACAAATAGTTTACTACTGTTTTCTTTTGCAAAACCTATAGATTCTCTTAGTAGGAACGAGGTCATAAGACACCCAAGGTTTTTTTGAAATCCACCCTGCATAGAGTGAATGGGTTGGGCTATGTTATCAAATAACTGGATTCTTGTGAGTAATATTCTCTCAAGTAATTTGAGTATGACAGAAGACAAAGTTATAGCTCTGTAATTGTCGGGGTCGTCTTTCTTTTATTTCCACCTTTAAATAAAGTTATGATAACTCCCCTTTTCATTTCAATGGGTACATATGAAAATAAAACAACAGCAGTAAAAAACTTCGCCAAGATTTCGTACAGAAATTCACCGCCATATGAAATATGCTCATAATAAATTCCGTCTTCTCCACATGCCTTGCCCTTATGGGCCATGCTGACAGCCGCGCAAACTTCTTCTGAGCTAATCGATACATTATTATTTCTCAAGGCTGAATCTTGCGAACAATTGTTAATTTCCTGAGTATAATTTATAATAGTATCTTTGAATTCGGAATCAAATTTGGTATGTTCAGAGGGAGTATATAGAGCTTTGAAATAATTAGCCCATCCGTCAGTTATTTCTCTTGAGCCACAGACCCTTTTACCATCGAAAATCATGTCGGAACCAGGACAGGTAAGCGTATTTTTACGACGGCTGTTTACATGACGCCAAAATAAACGGCTATCGACTTCTGCCAGTTTATCGATTTCGTCAATTTGAGATTTCATAAAATATTCCGAACACTGCTACGCCGAAAATCGCGTTTCGCTGCTTTATACGCCTTGTACGAGTCATACCCAGGAATTCTAGGCCTGCCATTCCTAATCCAAATTCTACGCAATCTTTTCATTTCATTATGCAATATGCTTAATTCATCAGTCCAATAAGGCTTAAGATAATGCCTATATTTCCTAACAGGGAAATGCTGTTTTGACAAAAAATATCAGTTTATTTGGTTATAAAGTCATAAAACACTTTACGAGTTGACCTCTTAACGGGCTCGTTAGGCTAACGATGCTTTGAACAACTGGGCCCAGGACTCTAAAACATGAGAAAAAATCTTACGAAGGCACAAGAGACCAGCATCATTGTGTCCACAGCTATGGGCTGCATCCTTGAATTTTGTGGTACAGTAACCTAGATTAGATTCTTTTCCATTACAGAATATTTCGTCTAGTACATAGTTGGTGATCCCGGTTCCCGAGCCGTAATACGAGTTCTCGATAGGTACTGGTACTGAGCTGAAAACACGAGACAGATTTACGATTATACGCACAAAGTATTCTGTGAGCAGTGGCATCGTGAATGTTCTTAAACTCACACCTGGTTAGCTATGTTTTCAACGATGTAAAAAAACGAAACAGAGCTGTTACGAAACGAAAAAGAGTCATAGTTACCAAACGGCCTGGTCATCAGGTCGTTTGGTAACAATGACTTTTTCGTTTCGTAGCAGCTATTTTTCGTTTCGTACAATACTTGTATATACATAGTTAACCAGGGGTGGAATTAGAGGGCTTGTATGTGGCCTGGAGCCTTCATTCGGATGAGATTTTGTCCAGCTTTCTCTAATATTAGATACTCAAGCAAACTTATTGCTATTTTAGAACCAGCAATTTCACATAATGCAAACTAGAATCTTTGGCTATGACAAACTTAAGACCCCACCCAAAAACCGACTCAAAATTACCACTCAATGCTTTAGTACTAGTGATCAACTATATGTGGGAAACTGCAGCCCAAAATTTTGCTCAGCATTTTCTTTCACCATTTTTGTAAGCCCAAAACTATACTTTTAAGTCAATCATATATTAAGCGACTAGAAATGTGTCCATAGGACACGGATACCCCCGCCTAGTGCCTCGAGTTAGATGGCGCCTTGATTAAGGCACAAACATTTATAGGATAGCTAGGGTCACAGAGGCAGGCTTGTATAGTATGAAAGGGGAAATCAAGGGACCATGAAATATAGGTAAATGTGACTCACATTTATTCTGCTGACAAATATGACACAACATGTTTTCATTATAGCCTATTCACATAGCTTAAGTGTGCACTGTGCCCTTGACCTATAACGTGGTGACAGTCCTTGCACACAACAAATCGTCTTGCAATAAGTTTTGAAATCCCACCATGCGGGACAAATTCACGGGCCACATATGAAGAGGGTTTCGCTGTAGCCTATGAACGAAGTTATAGTGCTGTGATCTTGACCTGTTCTTGCACATGACACATCGTCCTGTCTTAATAATCATTTATGCCAAATAATTTGAAATCCCATCATGCAGGACAAAGTTATGGGCCAGACATGAAAATGTTTTCTCTAGTCTTACCCAAAGGTTTTGTGCGCATTGTGACCTTAACCTTGGAGCTAGGGATATGATTTTTGCCCACGACACATCGTCTGGTCATGATGCTCATGTATGCTAAAACTTGTAAAGTCCCTCCATGCAGGACAAAGATATGGGCCGGACACAAACATGCTTCACTAGCATATGCACAAAGTTTAAGTGCGCAGTATGACCTTGACCTTCAAGCTAGCCACATTGCTCCTGCATGCGACACATTGTCTTGTCTTGATAATTATTTATCTTAAAACAATTTTGAAATCCCTATATGCAGGACAAAGATATAGGCTGGACACAAACATTTTTCACTAGCACCTGCACAACGTTTAAGTGCGCAGTGTGTCCTTGACCTTGAAGCTAGCCACGTGGCTCGGGCACACGACACATCGTCTGGTCATGATGCTCATGTATGCTAAAACTTGTAAAGTCCCTCCATGCAGGACAAAGATATGGGCCGGACACAAACATGCTTCACTAGCATATGCACAAAGTTTAAGTGCGCAGTGTGTCCTTGACCTTGAAGCTAGCCACATGGCTCGGGCACACGACACATCGTCTTGTCTAGATAAACATTTATGCCAAATAATTTTGAAATCCCAAAATGCAGGACAAAGTTATGAGTCGGACACGAAGATGTTTTCACTATAGCCGATGCACAAAGTTTAAGTGCGTGGTATGACCTTGACCTTTCAGCTAGCGACAAAATTCTTGCACGCGACACATATTCTTGTCATGATGATTATTTGTGCCAAATATTTTTTTTTAAATCCCACCATGCATGACGAATTTATGGCCCGGACACGATTTTGGTAACACACACAAACACACGGACAGGGTAAACTCTTTATGCCCTTCCGCCATTTCATGGCGTGGGCATAAAAAAGAAAAAAAGTTTAGGAGCAGAAAGTCTAGCTTCTAACTTTACGGCGCGTGGGACCTGTTGCAACTATGCCGCAAGTGCACATAAACAGACTCCATTAAACCTAGTCTGCTACTTTTTTTTGATGTATTCCTTGCTTCCAGAGGATTTTCCTTTGAATTTATTGTATCATAAGACGTCGCTGTTATTTAGTTTAAACATATTTTATTCTGAAAATCATATCTTATACATATCTACATACACAAAATTACAAAAGTAAATAGGATTTGAACGAAAGCTGTAAGCTTATTGAGTTCATCTCCATAAAAACATAATATTAAAGATGCCAAGGTGGGTTATTAAGGGACGAGTCATTTATTACCAGGTGGGGGGGTCGGGTACATTTTCATAAGAGTCCTCAAACTTTTTCCGACCCCCCCCCCAGTCTCACCAGAATTTTTTTCCCGACCCCCCCAGATGGGTGACAAAAAAGTTAATGACCCCCCCACCATCCCAACTCCCCAGCTATCCTTCACCCACATACTGTATTACCTTTTTTAAGTCAGACTGACCTGAATCCAACCTGTATGAAACACAAAGAACATTTTCTTACTTTGACAGGTTGATAAGTTCATGCAGATTAATGGTCTTTAAATTTTGTCAGCATATTTTGATATTTTGCACTTTTCTTCCTGCATATGGCCATCCAGAAATCCAGAAATCTGTTGTTGAATGTTCAATAAAACTGTTAATAATAGTAATGGAGGGGGGGGGGGGGGGTCTGCCACAATAGCTTTGCTGATGACAAGGCAACTGGAGAGCTGATATCACAAATGCAGGCATTCGATTTAATCCAGAACAAAATCATCTGCTCGACATAATTATATAGACAACTGCATACTGTCCGACTAGCAAATTTATGAAAAATATCTTTTTTTGATATGAAGTGCCCAAGTTTTGTGTGTCATTTCTATAAATGTCTCTAAGCTTGAGTTTAAGTTTATAATATAATAAGTAATGGGGGGTCTGGGGGGCTTTGCCCCCCAGAAGCTGAGAAATTTTTAAAAAATAAAGACTGATGGAAGAATTCTGACCCCCCCAATATGCCAAATAAAATATATGACCCCCCCTGCTCCATGGCTTTTTTATTTCCGACCCCCCCAGTACATCACAAAAAAAAATTCCGACCCCCCCTAAATGTACCCGGCCCTCCCACCTGACAATAAATGACTCGTCCCTAAATATGTATCATAATGTTATGTTGATGGACATTAAACATGTAAACTATTCTGAAATATTGTAATTTTTGGAATAGTAAAATGAGAGAGAGAGAGAGAGAGAGAAAATAATTATAATAATAAAAAAACATAAAAAGGAAGTGGCGGAAGCGACAACAGGCAGGGAAGGACACATTGCCAACTGATCACATATATACAATGTATTTAATAGGTATAGCGGCACAGCAAATTGTGATTGTCTCTTTCCTAAGGATGCAAATAATGTCAAATTCTGAAAATTTAACCTAAAATCGTTTGGTTGTCTCTATATATTTCTGCATAGATGAAAATATAAGAATGTTCATGTCATGGCTCAGTGATTCATCACCACGAAGAAGAATGCTAGTATTGATATGTGGTATATCCGACAATTCTTGAAACATTCCATCGCGTTGTAAATTATATTTGTTACATACGAAGAGGAAATGGTAGGCACTCTCGATAGCCGCCCCACAAGCACAAGATGGTGACTCTGAGATGTTCTTTAAATAAAGGTCATTGTTCAAAGAACTGCAACCTGTACGAAGCCGAGTACATGTATGCAGAATCTGACTTTTCCTTTTACCATGATTGAAGTATTTTGGTATGGAGGTTCTGTCTTGATTTAAGAAAGCCTTAAATGAATACAATGTACTGATTTGCTTTGCTGCTCCGGGTAAGCTGTTCCATTCTCTAATTACAGCGGGTACAAAGGATGTACAATATAATTGGGTTTTTACAGTTAACCGTGGTATAATCATCCGCATTTCTTATATTTAGTTATATCTAGAAGTTTCACTAACAGATGGGGGGACAAGAGAGCTTAAGTATAGAGGGGTCAGATCATGCTGCATTTTGAAAAATAAACCTAATTTATGCTTCAGACGCCTGTCTTGTAGAGATTCCCAACCTACTTCTTGATATAACGATTGTAGTGAAACTAAAATAGTTGCCCCAGTGACAATACGTGCTGCCTCATTTTGAATTTTGTCTAACTCCTGCTTTTCATATTGTGTACAGTTATCCCATATTGTATCTCCATATTCCAAGATTGGGCGAATGAATGATAAATAAATAATTTCCAAAGATTTCCTATCAAGTATAAACCCTCATATCTGCGCATGATATTAATTCTTTGCCAAGCTTTTTCTTTTATGTATTCGATATGAGCATGCTATGAGCAATCGTGAGATAATATTATTCCTAAATGCTTGTGTGCATTGACTTCTACAATTTGTGTGTTTCCCATGTAAACCGGAGAATGAAATGGTTTATTTAACTTTCTAGACACTATAAGAGATTCCGATTTCAATGGATTAAATTTCACTAACCACATGTCAACCCATGAATTAATTTTTTTGCAAATCAGCATTTAGTACTAGTGCAGCGATTTGCGGATTTTCTACGATAATATATAGAGTTGTATCGTCGGCAAATAGCCGTATGTTCGAATAAATACTAAAAACAACAACGGTCCGAATATCGAACTTTGTGGGACCCCAGCTTTAATAGACTTTCAATCCGAAAACACACCTGGCAAGACAACTCTCTGTTTATGGTTACAAAGGTAAAATTAGAACCAATTCAGGGCGGTGCCTGTGACACCAGCTGCTTTCAATTTACATAACAGACCTCTGTGCCAAACTCTATCGAATGCTTTACTGATGTCACAGAACATGACCCTGATTTCCTTTCCATCATTTAATGCTTCACAAAAAGTATCATATAAAAATTTCATCTGATTAATTGTCGAGTCGCCAGGAGTGAAACCAGATTGATAAGGTGTAAGTATACTGTTTTCATGTAGGTGGTTATACAAATGTTTAAAGATCGTACGTTCAAACTCTTTATCTATATTACTTAGTAATGCAATAGGTCTGTAGTTTGAGACCAGCGAAATGTCTCCTGATTTAGGAACCGGAGTAACATGAGATCGTTTCCATGATTCAGGAACTTCTCCTTGTGCTAATGACTGGTTAAAAAGATCACATAAAGGTAGAAATGTACATCTACAAGTTCTTTTAAAACCCTATTGCTGACACCATCGGGACCTGCTGCTTTACCAAGGGGAAGTGATTTAAGGACAATTTTTACCTCATCTGGTTCCAAAATTATGCTGTTTAAACGAGATACAAGATTATAGTCATTAACAACAGGTACTTTTACATTATCATCGTTTATAATGGTTTGATCCCTAAAATAATCGTTTAATAAATTAGCTTTGTCTTCATCATCAGTCAACACATTATCATTTACCTGAAGCGGGGGAATGGTTGATGTTGTTGTAGGATTTATGATCTTTTTGAGCGTAGACCACCAATTTTTTGTACATTGCTCTTCAGATTTTAATTTGTCCGCTAACTTTTGTGTGTGCAGTTGTTTAGCCTTGCGAATAGTGTCAAATGTTTCATTTCTAAATTTCTTAAATTTACGCCACAGATCAGGATCATTTGCACCTTTTGCTCTTTTATACAACCTTTTCCTCTTACGATTTTGTCTTTTTATATCATTTGTTATTCATGAAGGTTCTGTAGGGTGTACCTTAATCAGTCTATTTGGTATACACGTTTTGGAAATATCAATTACATGTTCAGTAACAGCTTCAGTATACCTATTGATGTTTTCAGTTTTCAAACTATCCCAGTCGGTCTCTAATATTTTCTGTCTCAGTAAATCCTAGTTACCTTGGTAATAGAGCCAAATGTGATGAGTAAACACTTTACGTGTCGGTTTTGAAAATTTCAATATTCCGAACACTGGACAGTGATACCGAATATTTTGTGATAAATAAGAATCGCCAACTCCACTACAAATGACGCTATTTTTATTACTTACTAAGATAATATCAATTAATGATGACGAGTTTTCAGAATAATGGGTCGGTTCAGATATGCACTGATGTAACGAAAATTGTTGACATAATGACGAAATTTTACGGTTTGTTTGATCGGATAACAAACTATAATTGAAATCACCCGTTATTACTACATCTTGGATTCCTGTATCAAGTGCTAGGTGGATAGAATCTTCAATTATTTAGTGGTACATAGCTGACGAATTTGGTGGCCTATAAAACACACCAAATAAGATATGCTTATTTCTCAGGATAATTTCAGTCCAAATACATTCAACGCTTGCTGGTTCAAGGGCTAGGCGACGTTTGTAATGGATGGTGTCTTTAATAAATATCAGTACGCCACCATGAGGGTCATTCACTCGGTCTTTGCGTTCAGGTGTGCTATATGATGGAATTTGTAACTCTTCATCTGAAATATTTGGATGCAACCAAGATTCTGAAAACGCTAATATGTCAAAATCAGTCAGTTCTGCGGTTAGTTTATCAAGTTTGTTGAGTATACTTTGTACATTATAATGTATAAATGATAAATGATGAAACTGACTCAATACAGAAGTGACAGAGGAGTCTGCACTGCTACTTGTTGATGAAGCTATCGAAGGTCCAGGGTTCGGTTGCACATCACCAGACAGTAAAAGAAGACTGAGCAACCAAGTAACAAATCCCATTGCAAATAGACATTTAGATAAAAGGATACTAAATTTCGTATTTTCTCTGAATTTATTGCTTAAGTGATGTTAACGCTGTTATTTAAGGAATAATTGTTCCATACCCGTAAATTATCGCAGATTAACACATGTTGTTGGAGGGCAGATCACAAATATTAATTCACGACGGCCGCGTATTAATATTCGTATCTGCCCGAAAACACTTGTTAATCTGCAATAATTTACGGGTAAGGAAAAAATAATTCGATTCTAACATTATATACGATCAAAATTGCATGGATACTGCGACATTTTCTATTGGACTCTTTTGAGGCAGACGTCGCCAGGAGTTAAATGTTACGTCCGACGTCAAGGTGCGAAATGTGCACGCCGAACGTTAACAACGTGATTTATCACAAATTTTCACACCAGGGCACCGCTTCCTGACAGTGGGGAAAACGTTAACATCATGTTAGAATCAGTGGATAACGCCGTTCATGATCACCCGTGTACTAATATTTTGGCGCATCACAACGCACGTGTCAACAATGCGTTTTCTAACTGAATTTTTTGCTCATTTTGAAGGCGATAAAGAGCCATTTTAAAGGGTCATCTGGAACGTACGTCTTCAATGCGCGCTAAGTAATGTAATCTGTTACCTGTTACTTCGAGAGAGTATTAATGTGAATGCAGTTATTTCCCTTAGACCCGTGGAGCGAAGGCATTAATCGATATTAGGAATGTCATATCGATGTCCATCTGTACAGGTGTTGAACTTCTCTGAAGCCGATTTTGTCGTCACTGTGTTTAATATTTTATCAGCATAAAAACAATACGAAGGAGCTGGATGGAAACATTTTTAATTTTTAACAATGTGGATTTTCACTTTCTTTTTCTCAGATCAAATCCATTTACTTTTCTCAGTTGCTCCTTTTCGTTGTAATAAATCTCTTCCCCCCCCCCCTCTCTGATATTTAGGTCAAATTTTGTAAGAACTGGCGAGAAAATAAATCTGATAATTGGTCAGTTTTGACAGCGGTTTGTTTTAGTTTCTGACAACAAAAAAATCATAAAACAATAAACAAAACAAAATCAGAGGCAACACCTCGACATGACTGAACTTTTGTTTACATATATATTACATCATAAAGGGCCCTAGCTGAAGTCATTGAAGCAATTGTTCATCATGGTTTGCCTTAATATGCTCACAATGACCTTAAAGATGTTGAAGGTCCGGAAAATATCAAGACAACAACAACAAATTATTGGACTTCATTAAAACTAGCTTAAGCTACTCATGTGACCACTTAATTTAATATTGAAAGGTAGTTTTTGGATAAAGGCCGAAACGTCCACCCTTGACAATTTCTGTGGCCGAAATGTCCATGGCCGAACTATCCTAGACCGAAATGTCCTAGGCCGAAATGTCCGAGCACCGCGTGTTAGGTTATGTACAAACTCAAATTAAACTAAATTTGACAAATCATTAACTGATCATAAACACAGACCAGTGTTTTGAAAATGCATAAGCCGGTCTGAGTCAGTTTGCATATATAACTAATTCCATAAATTGAATATTGCAGCTTTATATTTTTTGCATTTATTTTTGTTCTTATCATGGTGACTTTATAACAAACTTTAACGGTTCGACAATTTCGAAAACAGTTAAGAGGTAATGTCGGATTTTATGATTGATAATCGGTTAATTCTCGTGTAATAAGCATGCTATTTGTACTGTATATTGTCAACAAATTCCGATCAGCTTGCGCAAACTGATCAGACACTGTTCAGTCTTATCAGTTTGCACATCATCAGAGGCTGATAAATTTCCGCAGATGCACAGATTAATTATCGTAAGTACTCATATTAGCAAAAATACAGAAAATAGCACAAAAAAAGAAAGAAAATATTTTTCAATATTCCTTTCTAGCTTCACTTTAAACAGTCATGAATTAAAGTGACAAACTTTCATTATGAACAGAAATATTACAAATAAAGTTAAGGGTAAAAAAAATATTTTTATAGCCTTGCAAGAAAATTGTTTCATTGCAATTTCTTTCCAAAGCGATTAATCCTTACACTACCACGGTTACGAAAAAATCTTCACCATGATTTAGTTTCTAACAATAAACAATTTTTTTTCGACAGTAACATCTTAAGAGAGCAATACAGTGTATGACCATATGTATCTTCACGTCTCCTGATTATGAATGAGCAAGTCTGCCAGTCAATAATACAATTCTGTGGAATCTAAGATTCTACCCTGGGATGCACAAAACATATTTCGGTTTCATTGATAAATACGCCCCACCACACTCAAATAAATTTCAACAAAAAATGTTAGCACAAACATTAGCAATTAGGATAATTATTGGAAGATTGGTCGAACATTACCAAAAAAGAAATGTAATTATTGGTTTACAAAATCATTTTTTAGCTTATAAAGGGATTTTTTTAAAACTACAAGTATTCGATTTACTGTCTGTTCATTTTTGATGGTATGAGTTACGTGACTTCTTTCTCTTTTTTCATTTCTTGTGTTCATTCGTTTATTCTTTCTTTCCTTCTTTCTTCTTAATAAGACAATATAAATAATCTTCATTTCTTAATTAAATCATAAAAGCATATATATAAATACATAACAAAACACGAATACCAAGAAATGATGTGGTGTAAGCCTTTGAGCAATATAGGCGGATTCGGACTTAAACTATTTGAAACTATTATGAGCGAGGTTGTTTTGAAACGCGACTTTCTGTATGTTTAGAGATCGATGGAAGAAACTTATACTTATTTTATAATGAATTACATCAATGTAAACCTTGCAAAAATCTCTCAGTTGTGATAACTAATAATAGTTTTATAGAAAATCCGATCATTTTCAAATTTTAGAGGGTTATCATGCGAACCGAACAACCAACTAAATGTTTTGTACCACTTCAGATACTGAGGGTGAGGTTGGGCCTGTAAAATCGATTTAAGCCCCCCAGTAATTTATTACTGACCGTTCCAAGGCGGTAGTTCTGTTGTGGTTCTCTGTTGCCTGTTTTTGGTGTCAGAGTTTCTGTGATGTTTTACCTTATGTATGTTCTTATTATTTTTGGTTCGGTTTGGGTTGCTGAGTGGCCACCTTTTGGGAACAAGCTGCACACTCGGTTGGCCATATGTTCTCTGTATCTTGATTATTTGTAATCTTAGTTGTTTCCAACTATGGTTTGAGGGCTGGATTTGGATTTTGATTGTTTCAGTTCCTGGTCTTTGCATACTTTTTACTTTTAGACCGTCTAAACGGTTAACCAGTACTAAGTGCACATACTTTCTTAGGCATTTTCGACATGATTCTTATAAATTTCATGTGAATGAAGCTTCAAACTTCAAAAGCCGATGGAAGAATCAACACATGAAGTTAATTTGTATATGTTATACCATATTCACGGACAAAGACTGAAGTTTAATATCATAACTTATAAAAAATTGTCGTAATATCATATATGTATTTAATTTCACATTCTACATTATATTCCTATGTAATTCCATATAACACTCGACATTATTTCAACAGGTAAGCTCTCGGATAAACCCGTAAATCGCTATCGGTAGTTTCCGCCATATTGAAGCATTTAGTTATAACAGAATCTTACTCAAGTGGTCATTTCATATGAAATTTATGAAACTCGCCGAAGGCTCGTTTCATAAACTTCATATGAAATGATCACTCTTGAAAGATCCTCTATGCATCTTTTTTGCAGCTGGTGTTGAGTGCCGTGTGGCAGCCGCAATAAGTCTCCCTGTACTTCATCATAGTGCAGAATGTATTCTTTCCGGTTCTCTTTGATCATTGTATGCACTTTCTGAGTCAGTTTGAAAAAAGAGTTCCGCTAAAAGCGGTGCTGAAGAACGTGGCAGTAGTGCATCATTTAAGAATTAAATGGGCGGAGCTAAAATTAAACGCGAAGCGCTTGTTGTAGAATTTTGGTGACGACCATTGTGTTCTTCACACGAAGAACGCTAAAAATCAGAATTTTATTCTTATATTTACACTTTATTTTTAGACCCTTATAATGCTGTTTTGAGGTAATTAAATGTAGACTATGCAAAATATGCGTCAAAGAAAAGATAGTAACAACATATTCGGCCATTACGTTAAACTGCCGTCGCCATAACGTGGCGTCAATCGAACGTTAGGTGGACCAATAAGTGTATGAAGTCCGTTGCTCTAAAAGGTTTAACTACGGAGGGTCAGTGGCAAGTGTAAATATTACATTGTATTACAGTGATTGACTACCGTGTTTTTTTACGTTAAACTGAAGCAGCTCAACTGGATTTCATAACTTCAAATGGCGTCCCGCTGTGGTAACGTCTGTTAAACTAAACACGGCCGTATAAACATTTATTCACTCTAAAGTCTGCGCTGTTTTGATTTACACCTTGTAATATGAAGCACGTATGGCCTATGAATTTTTAATATAATTGGAACACTCATAGGTCTGAACACGTAAACAAATAAACATTGATAAATCTCAAACGAATTGAGATCAGTCTGCTGGAGACCGGTTGACATTCCGAAACAGCAGTTACCGCGTCCTTATGCACAAGAAATCCAACCCCATACTCATGTTTGTCCTCTTCTCCACTGAAATAAACCTTGTGTCTGTCATCTGTTTGCATGTCACCAAAGTCTTTCCAGCGCATCTCACAGAGCCCCAGTATGTTCTAGTGATACCTATCCATTGCATATATCAATGCAGTGGATGTCCATTGCATTAATCAATGCAGTCGATGATTATAATTGAGCCGCGACACGACAAAACCAAGTCTTATCAGACTGATAGGATACCCAGGCTGATCTGAGTCTGCGCAGGGCGCACAACCACATTGTTGGTTTTCTCGCGTCGCGGCTCAATTATGATTTATGAGTTCAGACTTACAATTTTGTTACTTTGACCGCTCTACTACTCTAACGCTGTATGGCAATGCATTCTTTATCAATGTCAAAGCATTCCGTTGTACTCATTCATCTGTTTACAAGGTACATATGATCCTCCAGAAGCCAGGATCTCATCAGAGAAACGAAAATAGCAGACTAGGTTTAATTGAATTAATTCTGAAAGAAAAGCACTCTGGAAGCAAGGAACACAACAGTGAAACTAAAGTAGCAGACCCAGTTTAACCGAGTCTTTTAACGTGCAATGTAATACAATGTAATGTTGCACTTCTGGCACGTCCCCTAGCACCGCCTTTAGCAGAACTCTATTTTCAAACTAACTCAAAATGAGCTTATATTGATCCAAGAGGACCGGAAAGTATACATTTTGCATTATGATGAAGTATGAGGTGACTTTTTAGCGGCCGCCATATACACGTAGCTGCACTATAGCTACAGAAGATTCAAATTGCATAGGTGTTTTACTGTTACCCATGAAATCCAAGCTGGTTGCATGCTACTGTTGCCTCCTCAGGGCCCCACGTGCTGTCACAAACAGCGCCCCAGGTTCCATTATGAAACACCTCAATCCGTCCCTCTCTGGAACTCGGCCCATTTACAAGGCGTATTGGTATATTTGCCTCCGCCGCTGAAATTATAGAACTCGGCAATGGTTGACAAAAAAAAAACTTTAACTTTTTAAGATGTTAATTTCTGTAATAACCATATATACATTTTTGTCTACAGTTACAAAACCCTACACGTGTGCGACACCCAAAGAAAAGGACTTGTGTTTAAACGACAAACAAGAAGATCAGATTTGTGATAACACCCACATGCAGAGTAAAAAGAAAAAAATAAGAACCGGTTAAAATTTAAAGCGCAAATAACAGAAATAGTAGAAATTGCAAACAGCGTAGAGCCACATGAGGCGGCTCATCATGAGCCGCCTCATCTGGATCTACTCTGATGCCCTCTAATCTTTAAATACTTATCACGATATAACTTGGACAAAATATGTTATGAAATTTTACAGAAATTAATGTTGTCGTCTACTTTTGGGCTATTTGGGTTAAATAGATTATTCTTCAGATAATTTACGAGCTTTTATGTATCTACTTAACTCTTTCAGTACCAAAAAGCAGACGACAAATTTTCGTCTGCTCAAATCATCAGACGACAGATTTGTAATTGGAAATTTTAACAATCTAAAGACATTTTTCATAAAATCAGGCTTCTTAAAATCATATTTGAATGGCAAACAGTGTAGATCCTGATCAGACGGCTCTTTTAAGAGCCGGCTGATCTGGATATACGCTGTTTGCAAAGTTTTGGCGCCGAAAGAGTTAACAGACAGACTTTCCATGTTCTCTCTTATACCATGATAACTTTTGTTTAAACACAGTCCTATTTAGTATGACTCTAATGCTTAACAGACCGCAGTATGCTAGATTTAAGGTATGGGAGAAGGAAGTTACTTCACTAGACTTCCGTTATCTCAAACGTTATTTCGTTATTTCAAAGTACTCATTATTTCAAAGAATATAGTTTTGACACATTTTCATATATCACACTTCAAGTCATATTATCTCAAACTAATGGTATATCTCAAACTAAAGGACGAGTTGCGTTAAGGTGCGATAACGGCCCAATTTTTTCGCGAAATTTCAAAACGGAGTAATTGAAAAAATAAAGACAGTTTTAAACAGGCCAATACTTTTATTTTGAAGATCTGTTCATGTAGTTTTGACTATCTTCCTGGAAATGCGTCATTTTTTGCCTCAATCTATCCTAGAAATGGCCAAAACAGCAAAAAGTGACCAGTTTGCGAACTTTAACATCAGCGAAAAGTATCAGCGCAGGCGAGACCCAACTTAAAATTTTGACAAAAGGCGTCTTTTAATAAAACAAACATACTATCAAAATATCTACTTGGGTCTTGGCTGCGCTGGGTTTCAAAAATTAACTTTTCCGAAAAAATTATCGCTCAAGTCGGCATGTCTACTTTTTAGCTACGGCACCGGCGGTGCGTTTGTTTACATCAAAGCGGCACGTTGTGTACACATGTAACCTCTTCAGACTTTTTTTTTTAAATCAGATTGTTTTGTCACATGTGTGGGAAATTTTTATTGATGAGCGTTATTTATCATTTTGTTTTTGTTTAACATAAGTTCAAAACAAAATAAATGCAGAAGAGAAATCGATAATCTGTAGTACTGTTGGTGTTAAAGTTTATATACTTTAAAATAATGATCTGTAAATAGAATCACGGCTTGGCTGAGCTGTTTAAACGACTGTTCCATAAAGCAAGTTTTTTTAAGTTGAAAGATCGATCCCTACTTGGGGCTTTATCTTTTTTCTTCTTTTTTTTTTCATGACGAAACACACTGGTCTACAGCCCCTCGCACCTTCCACAAATTCGCAAGGCCCATGCAGTTGAAGTAATGTCTTCACACTTAACACCAAAACAATGCTATAGGACCATGTCAAGAAAGGGACAGCTTATTACTGAAGACATAAAAACATAGGCGAAGAAAAAATGTGTGTGTGTGGGGCGGCCCTCCAGTAAATCAGTAAATGCATGGCACCCCAACCCTCATGCCCTGCCCCTTTCCCTTTAAACAATGGATGTCTACGGTATGCCGGGGGCTGCCCCTTCGCCCCAATAATTTTGAAATGCATAGTGCCCCTTCATCCCCCCACTGAAAAAAAAGAAAAATTGGTTGTTTACGGTATTCAACCCGCTCCCTCTCCCTCCTGTTCTCTCTCCCTATACGAAGTGAAAAAAAATGTACCTCCTGAAATACATTAATCACATATAGCCAGGGCTGTGGTAATATTAACAATTGCACTGATTGTACTTATCCTGGGACAAGTAAAGGCCAGGCTTCACTTGTCTAAATAAAACTTAACTTGTACCAATGAAATTACAGAAGTTACATCTCTGTGTTATTCGGGGGAATAAATAAGGGGAGTATTTTGTGACATCATTTCGACAAAATTACCAGCTTTTCGTTTCCTCTTTCATAGACCTACTCATAAAAGAAAGAATTTGATACCTCTGGGAGCAAATTCTTGAAGTTAAAAGTAGCGTCTATTGGGAAAGGGTTTCAGAAACAGGGAAGCCACCCTCTGTTTCCAAAAGTAAGCTCCATTTAAAATATGGCAGTTGTATTCAGTCGACTTAAAAGAGATTTATATATATTTATGTAGAATACATGGCATCTGTAATATATAACTGCATGATATACTTGTCTATGGACAAGTATATTTTTCACTTGTCCTTAGTAAAATGGGGCAACTAGGACAAGTCGGTCGCAGTATTTCCACAACCTTCATGTAACACAAAACTTTGCTATGATCAGAGAGTAATCTGAAATGAAAACTCATTGGAAGGTACTCAGGTAACAAATATTTTATATTTTATCAGAAAAAAAAATGATTTGATATCATTTCCGTCCCGTTGTCAATCGCAAAGACTTCCTTAAGCGTGCGAAAACAGAAACGCATATACACGCTAACACACAACAGGACTGCAAGAAGCTCGTTTTCTCTGGGTGAGTCATTCTCTTTACAAAAATGTTTCTGTGTGGCTGGAATGAACAAGGATTCTTCTTCCTGCCCATACTGATGAACGCAAACACAGTTACCAGATGCGGCTGTGATTACACCTAACATTACATGTAAAAGTAAGTCGGACAGGCATTGGCGTTTTACAGAAAATGTCGTGATGTGAGCTTGTGTTAATTCTCATCACAAAAGTCCTTTAATTGAGTCTCTTTAAAATGTATCTATAAATGCAATGAGAAGAGGCAAGCTTTGAGGTAGCTTTGCAATAAATATAGGGTAAAAAATGATTAGCAGTTTTATTGAACGAGGGGAGCCGTAATGAATATAGAACCACACTGTCCATCTTAAAGTTTGTTACAAATAATCCGATGGATAAGCAGAGCTAGCAAGTTACAAAAAGGTACGCAGCCTGAAAAGGGTGCATGGGTATTAACCGTAGTGTCCGCCTTTTTACACGTAGGGACAAGTTTTGTGACTTCCTGTTTCATTCTATGGAATAATAGTAATCATAACAATAATAAACATCCAAAATGTTTCTACTTTGAAAGGAAAATTTTGCTCGTGTTGGTGTAAATTTTCCCAAATTGCCCTGTTTTAGCAGGGTGGTACAAAAGAAAATAGAATCTATGGTGATCAGGACTTACCGAAGATAATCAAATATACTTAGGCTATGCTTGGGCGAATGTGAATTTTTTTTTTTTTTTTTTTTTTTTTTTTTTTTTGAAGTTGAGTTTGAGAAAAAGCACCAAGCAGCATATGTGGAAAGCGAAAGCTGAGATGAGCTTATTCATTCAAGCAGTCCCGTCCAAAGTAACGCATGTAGTCATCGAAAGTGAAGGGTCTAGTCTGAATGAACTGCCCGTAACTACAGGCAGGTCTGAGTCTTAAGTTCGTTTTTGCACATAAGGTGCACAGAGGAGTGAAAAAGGTAACGGTTTCTCATAGCCTAGTGGCCGCAGGAACAGTGGCGGTAACAGGCCCACTCTACCTCGGGCACAGCATGAAAGGCGGAGCCCATCTCTCTTCTAATGCTGCTTTCTTCTTCCCTACTTCGATACACGTGCGAATGTGAACATGCGCGGACCCATATGAACCATGTGGGCGCGGGCGTTTAATCACAGAAGTCTGTAGAGAAAACATGTCACAGAGGTGTTCAAGTTGACTTACCTGAGGGAAACAAGTAAGCGAAGTATGCAGGGCCTCAGTCAATACAACACATATTAAGCAATATTAAACCATACAGTATATTTATGCAAGTTGTCTGTCATTATTGACAACACAATCAATCATTTTATCCATTTTCGGAATACCTGCTCGGGTACTATTCAATCTATCAATGGGCTATCATTCTCTCAAAGTAGGGCAATGGTAACTTCAGGTTGCCATGACAACCTACGTTCTGGCCGGTTCATAGACGACCAAGAAAACAGAGGGGAAAATGGACAAAACCCTGCTTGTTTACACACTGAGCAGGCAACCAAGCAGTTGCCTTGTTATCTCATGACCTAGGTTTTATGGACGGACAAATGGACAGACAGACGGGGTGGCTGATGGATGAATAACAATAATACACCCTAATCTGGTCGAATATCTGTAGGACACTAATAATGGATTGCCTTGTTGGATTTATTCTAAAACTGTAGCTGACAAATATCATCAAAATTAGAGTAGGTAAGTATCCAGTATCCATTTTTGATGAGGGTCGGTTTGCAAAAGCTATAAAAATTTAATAAAAGTGATAAATCATCAATATATTATTTTTTTTTATTATTTTCGTTTTTTTTTTTTTTTTTGTTAATTCGTTCAATCTTATCCCATTAATGGCCTCAGCAGTGTATTAATTAAGGTATTAAGGTATTCCCAAGTGAATTAAAAAATTTTGTGGCATAAACATAACAAAATACATTGTACTAAAACAAAATTGATTGATTTATTGCTTAACGTCCACGGTAAACAACTATGGTCATGTCGGGACGGTCAGTTAAACTAACCACACTATTCCTGGGCAGGCTAAGACCTCCTTAGCCGTTAACCAGTACTAAGTGCACATACTTCGCCAGTAACTGACAACTGCCCTTCTTGAATCAGCGGAAGGAGAAACGAAAGTATGTGGCCAGACCGGGTTTCGAACCCAGGACCTCTGACTTATGAGTCAAGTGCCCTACCGACTGCGCTAAGCGGCCCGGCTAAAAAAATAATAATCTAAAAAATGAGTAAGATTGAAAATTTAAAGAGTAACTACACTTCAGGAACTGACTGAATCAGATCCCAAACCTTATCCCCGACATCAAAGGGAAAGTTGTTGCCATGGCAACGTTAATCATAACACGTTAATGTATTAAAACATATCTGTGACTATCACATGTAAGCATCAAATAACAGTTTAAACAAGTCAAATAAAGAATAAAATGCAGAAATACTGCGAAATACGTAAAAATGTTTTAGAAATGTGAAAGTTTTGAGGTTGTTACCATGGCAACGGCAACCATAATGCGCTTTAGATATTATGTAAATTATATATTCTTTAAATACTTCCAATAATAGATATTACAAATCAAATCAAGAAAATCCAGCATTAAATACTGCAAAAAGAGTTAATTAAATGCTTTAAAATGTGTAATTAGAAGTTGTTGCCATGGCGACAACAAATATACCACGCTTATATTATTACTTTTTTCGGTTATTATTACAGTCATACATCCTATAATAATTTAAACATTTATCTTTTACATGCTACAAAAGTGTTTATATTTGATTTCCAATGGTGTTACTTTGACTATTTCTGTGTGAAATTTAGTTGTAAAAGGCTGAGTTATTGCCCTTTAGTACTCAGTAGTCTGACGTCATGATTGTCAAATATGCACGAGCATAAACACTAATTACTATTGTCATAGTTTAACTTCATAAATACTCAATGCGTAGCCCAGAGGAAAAAAACGCAAATAAATTCTTCCCCACTCCCTTTTTTCACCCAAATTTCCTGCTTGCTACCACACATTACAAATGACAGATTTTCTCAAAAATGAGCATCAGTACAGGAATAAAAATTCTACTTCTTTTAATTAGAGTTACCTAACTAATTCTTTATGACAACAAAATTCATTTCTGACATGGGGCCAAAATCGCCCCTTATTGCACCTCGTCCTTTTCTGGAGCCAGAAAATTTACTTTGAGATAGCAGTAGTCTGAATTAAACTTCTATTTTGAGATACCAAGAGTTGATGGATTACCTGTTTGACAAATTACAGCGACATCTTCAGAATGAGTACAGTCGTTAACACCCCACCCATCAAAAGTACAGTCTGCTAGAGATGTTTCAGATCCGGTGCAGTTGACTTCGTCCATTAAAATTGGCAAAGAACTGCTGCTGTTTCCAAATGAAGCCCGAAGATATGCGTGAGCTCCAGACCTAATGAAGTAAAGAAGAGCAAAACTAGAGAAAATTGTCAGCTTAGTAGTATCCCTGGCAGTAATTCTGTGTTACCTATCAAAGTTGCCAGGAGTAAATGAATAGACGTTAGTGCAAATTTCAGCATAAAAAATAATGACAAAAGGAATAAAAAATAACAGAAATTTAATAATAAGTAAAATAAATAGAAAACTAATAATAACAAGAGCTGTCGCCTGACAGCATAGCTCGCCTGAATAGGTGCTTGCCCATCACACAGTCGCTACGGTGGTGTGGACTCTATGCATAAAATTCAGGCAAGCATGTCCATAATGACAACACATTTATAAACAATAGTTATCTCAGAAATAAGTCTTAAAATAAAAATAAAATAAAAAAAATCCACATGAAATTTCAAATTCCATGAGCTTATATCAAAGAACTAAGGGGGTGGGGGGAGGAGTGGGGGGTGGGGGGCTAGGATGTATCAAACCTTGAACCATTATCTAACATCAGTCCAAGTTTAAGTATCAACTGAGTCCATCGTGGCACTGTGAAATTATGTCTTCATAAATATAAAACTTTAACCAAAATTCAAAGTCAATGACCTTGACTTCAAGGTCATCCAGTAGGGTAGTGGGGTAAGTATATAGTGTTTTGTAAAAACTCAAAAAAGATTCTAACATCAGTTCAAGTGTAAACTAAATCTCTGCCAAGCATTATGAATCAGTATGCTATTAGAAAACTTTAATAAAGACCAAATTTCCTAAGTCTCTGACCTTGACATCAAGGTCACTGAGCAGAGCTGGGGTAGTACGCTGTAAAACTTTTGGCTAATATCTAACTACAGTGCAAATATAAAAAGAATTCATCTATGGGTTCAGGAGATATGTGTCTTTAAAAAACTTTAACAAAAACATCCAATCAATAAAAAGACAATTTTCTAAGTCCATGACCTTGACATAAAGGTCACTGAGGGGGGTGGGGGTAGTACTTCGAAAAACTTTGGACCAATATCTAACTACAGTGTAAGTATCAAAGGAATCCATCCATGGGTTAAGGAGATATTAGGCTTTATAAAACTTTAACCAAAACATCCAGTTCAAAAAAACTCCCAATTTTCTAAGTCCATGACCTTGACATCAAGGTCACAAACAGGGGTGGGGGTGGTACCCTGTTAAACTTTGGACCAATATCTAACTACAGTGCAAGTATCAAATGAATCCATCTATGGGTTAAGGAGATATAGGTCTTTACAAAACTTTAACCAAAACATCCAATCCGGACGCCGACGCCGACGCGGACGCGGACGCCGACGCCGACGCCGACGCCGACGCCGACGCCGACGCCGACGCCAGGGTGACAACAATAGCTCTTCCTGAACTTTCGTTCAGGCGAGCTAAAAAACGGAAAATGAAATGGCTTTCCACATAACATACATGTACCCATTGGGCATACAAATTTGAATCAACTTTTATTCAACCTTGATTCAACGTCATGACGTTGAATCAAGGTTTATTCAAGGTTGATTCAAGCCTATGTGCCTGCTGGGTATATTCTTATATAAATTAATCATGAAAAAGTTTGATAATGCAAACTGTTAACATAATATAAACATAACTGCAAAGAAACACAGACCAGAACATGATGGACAGGTGGGTTTGTCAAATATTTTTCAAGCCATTCAATAAAAATCTTAAAAGGTTCCTTAAGAGCAGAGAACACATTCAGAAGAAGGAACATGGGCCAGACTACGTACTTTCGGCTAATAAAGCCTCATCAGTGACCCTGACAATATCTGGTGACGAAGCATACTGTTATCTCTTAATTTTAATTGGGCAGTCGATTCAAAGACCGAGGGTCCAAGTAATATAAAAGACGATGATCCAGAATAAGAGTCTAAACCAAACTAAAATTTTAGATTTCTCAGAATATATTCTCTGATCTCAAAGAACGAAAGGGATACATGTTGTTAGTATGGCCACGCACCGATATATTTAATAGGTGTACAGCAAACTCGATGTCCGTGGTTCTAATATTTGCCTAGAAATCCACCATCATCACGGTTTTTTCTGTAACCACATCGCCACATCGCATAAAAGGCAGTATTTAAATGCGATTAAAGTAAAAAATTCATAGGAAGGTTTCTATATCCTTGTGTGTGTGTGTGTGTGTGTGTGTGTGTGTGTGTGTGTGTGTTGATGGGGAAGACGGATGTGTCGCTTTGGATCTAGCAGCAGCAATGTTCTTCAGACCGACGAGAAAAAAACTTTCTCTTGAAGTTTTTTAGAATGAGGGTGTTGGTGGGTGGGTTCAATCACTTATAAACTTATACTTACGATGGTAGTCCTAACATTTTACAAACAACAATAGCATCTTCATGACTCCATCTGTCATCACAAATAGTTCCCCACACGCCATAGTACGATACTTCGACTCGGCCCTCATTTGACTTTGTGGATCCGGCGAGACGGACTTGGACATTTGGAGCGGTGTCTTTAGAAAATAATAAGAGAAGCATCTTTACTGGCTGGCGGTCAGTGGTGGCCGTGTACCAGTGGCGGTCATACCCAATTTATGTGTGCAGTTTCGTATTTATTGCGTTATAGATTATAATTGAGCCGCGACACGAGAAAACCAACAAAGAGGTTGTGCGCCCAGCGCAGACTCAGATCAGCCTGGGCGTCCGCCCAGTCCGATCAGAGTCTTCGCTGTCCCCATGTAGGTAGCTTAGATCCTTAGCTACCCTTTAAGCGCAAAGCAAAAACTATGATCAGACTGGGCGGATGCCCAGGCTGATCTGAGTCTGTGCTTGGTGCACAGCCACTTTGTTGGTTTTCTCGTGTCGCGGCTCATTAAAACACATGTGACTCAGATCCCACAAATCGCAGCTGAAATTGTCAACAATGAACAATATTTAATTGGTACCCTCATACCGACATCATTTCCTTTTCCGGCGGACTATGACGCTTGACCCTCGCATAGTGGGATCACTCGGATTTGTAAACCCGACGCACTCACAATGCAAAAATATGACAAAGACCACAGCCTTAGATCAGATCGGCAAATGGTCATTTAAAGTTTAAATTCATGCAGAGCTCTTGGAAAATTCATCATTCAGTGCATGACAAGCATGAAAGCCACTGGTACAGTACGTGCGTGTTTTGCTGCTTGATTGGGGTCCCACTAAAGACAGAAAAGGACTTTTGCCACCGAAAAGGACCGAAAAGAACTTTCGGGCACTGAAAAGGACTTTTTAAATGCCATTTTATGCTATAAAAACGTTTGAAAAATATAGAGGGCAAAATATTTCATTTCTTAACATAATTTTCTAGAACATTAAGTGAAAAATGCCCTTTTCGGTGCCCGAATTTCGGTGCTTTTCGGTGCCCGAATTTCGGTATTTGCGATGTCCTTTTCGGTATATGGAGTCTCAGTGGAGTCCTTTTCGGTGCAGTAATATTTTTGTGAAATTTTAGGATTAAAGATACTACAATTCACAAAATTATTATTCAAGCGCCGATCAATATCATAACGATATTAAAATTTCTAACACATATGTTTTATATGGCATTTAACGGCAACTAAAAGTCCTTTTCGGTGCCCGAAAGTTCTTTTCGGTCCTTTTCGGTGGGGGGGGGGGGGGGTGTCCTTTTCTGTCTTTAGTAGGACCGCTTGATTGTGGCTATTTCGAGGACCTGTCATAACCACATGTTACAGTCTACTTAAAAAATAAATCGGTATAATAACGACCAGAAATTTTAAGTACGGGCACGTTTTACGCCCACCACTAGGTGCAGTGAAGTTAGTAAGTTCTGAAAACTTAGATCTATTGGTAAATGGGGCTACACTTAAGAAAAAATATCAAGAAATTAACATTAAAGGCATGGGAACCCTTTAATGACCAATTCTCTCAGAAGGGCGGGACGGGCTACAACGAACATGGCAACGGATTGGCGAAGAAACTTATTTCAGCGCAGTATTTATACCAGACGTATTTTTTTTTTTTTCGAAAATCTGGTCTGACTTAGGAGTCTAGCAAACTGTCAGGTCCTTAACTATTTCAGCTCCAAAAAGCAGACGACAAACGTTACGTCTGCAAAATTTAAAAAAAATGCCCCATCCAAAACATTTCATATTGAGAATTCAAAGACTAGAGGGCAAACAGTGTAGATCTTGATGAGGCGGCTCATTATTAGCCGCCTCATCAGGATCTACGCTGTTTGCAAATTTTGCTAATTTCGTCACTGGGGCTTAAAGAGTTAAAAAGATGTCTTTAATCAAGAAGTATGCGAAAACAATTGAGTTTTATGGAATGTTGTTTTCGTTGCCTGCGCAGAATGCCGTACAAGTGTGATAATATGGGTCAACTCATTTCATATAACTGAGATGTGTAACGGATAAAAATGTGTTTGGAATACCTTGGTTGCAAGATACAACAACATCTTCATCGTGTCCACAGTCATTCACACCAATAATTCTGTGGTCGCAGTCTAGAATAGAGGTCTCATTGCCCACACAATCAGTATTATCAAGCCAAATCGCTCCACGGCTTCCAACATTCAAATCTGCTTTAAGAGTGTGGCCTCCTCTGTAATGAAAAGGACAGAGTGGCGGAGCCGCACTTAGTGGATATTCACAAACGGTAGCTATAGAGCTTGTCATTTATTTATATTGGGTTTTATAGAAAGATAGAGTCTGTGAAATAGATGAGCTCAAGAAGTAGCAAAGATTAATATCTTTCGATATCTTTTCCGAGTCTCGATCAAGAAACTATGTAAGAAAGAAACTCAATGTTGCCAAGAAATGGAACTGAGAGGGTTTGACCAAATCGTAAGGTCTTTTTCTTAGAATCACGATCTTATAGCGTACAAAGAAAGGAAAAAAAAGTAAGAGGCAGACAGAAGAAGAGATTGGAATACATGTATTAAAGAATGGGCAATGGGTGGACTTTACCTACACAAGACGGGCTGAAAACAGGTCAGGAGAAGAGAGATGTTTTGCAGATTTGTTCATATGTGGTGAACAACGACCTGGCATGATTATGGGATAGACTACATGGGTTAAAAGAGCAGCAGATATGCCAGCCCCGGATCCAGGTGGGGGGGGGGGGGGGGGGGGGGGGGGGGGCTTTGGGGCTTCAGCCCCGCCACCCGGGCCTGATTAGATTAAAATATATGTCATGACAACTTATTAGAATCGCCTCGGCGAGGCGATTCCAATAAGATGTCACAACATATATTTCAAAGAAAAAGGGTCATTATTAAAACTTCTCATCAAAATTTGTCCCTTATTATGTTATATGTTTTAAAGCCCCACTCCCCGTTCCGCCCTGCCCCGTCCCTTACCCTACCCCATCCCCCCCCCCCCACACACACATATCTCGGCACCTACAAGCCCCACCAGTTATCCAGAGCCCCACCAGTATGTGGTGGTCTGGATCCGGGCCTGTATGCTAACTGAAAAAGTGAGTAGAGTCCCCTCGAGCCGTCTTCCGAATGTAGTATACACACCTGGTCAACTATGTTTTCAAGGCTGTTGCGAAACGAAAAAGAGCTGTTACGAAAGTGGTGGTACTGGTGGGGGGAGGGGGGCGTAGTTATCATGGAGATTATTAACTACCTATCCACATCCCGCTCCACATTCTCTTGCGAATTCTCATAAACGAGGAAAAGCTTATCGAAGTTTGAATATATCCCTTGAAGTAGTATAGATAGTAGATAAACTAATTAATATAAGATTTTTATCAGTAATTGTTCAACAATATTAATCAATATCACTTTTTATTTAAACTTTCGCTTTTCTGGCTTTTATAAAGAAGAAGCTATACCAAACTCAAACCATATGTTTCAGAGCTGCACCTCCATGCAATGCAATGGTGGTGCAAGTGTATAACATGTAGTTTGATTGGCGATATGAGGCTTGATTTTAGCATTAGTCGTAGGACCCGCGGTAGCTCAGTGGGTGAGGCGCTGGCCAACTGATCTAGCAGACCTGGATTCGACACCCGCTTGAGGCGAGAATCTTTCCTACCATAGACGGGGTTCCACTGCACACAGTCTTTCATAATCACCCTGCCATCGTCCTGATATGTTTGAAATACTGTTGAGAAGAACTTATATTTACAAGACTTCCATCATCCACCCAGCATTGATCCACCCAGTCCTTGATACTAAAGGCCAACAGGCGATTATAAAATTTAAAATAAATTGCTTATGTAAACCAATAATTGAGCCGCGACACTAGAAAACCAACAATGTGGTTGTGCGCCCAGCTTAGACTCAGATCAGCCTGGGTATCCGACCAGCTTGAGCAGAGTCTTCGCTGTCTGCATGAAGGTAGCTTATACCCTTAGCTACCATTTGAGCGCTAAGCGAAGAGTCTGATCAGACTGAGCGGATGCCCAGGCTGATCTGAGTCTAAGCTGGGCGCACAGCCACGTTTTTTTTTTCGTGTCGCAGCTCATATAAACTAACTTGTTATATCCCAGCATTCGACAGACGACCGCAGCTTCAGTAATCCCGAATCCGTCATCACAGATGGTTCCCCAGTGATTAAATAATTTGATCTCAACAAAGCCCTGAAACGGTACAATGCCACCAACCAGTCGTGTCCAAGTCTGAAATATGTTTGCTGCAACAAGAGATAAATGAGCTGCGACACGACAAAACCAACAAAGTGGCATGTGCCCCCAGTGAAGAATCAAATTAGCCTGGGCATCCGCAAAGTCTGATCAGAGTCTTTGCTGTTTGCTTAAAGGGTACCTAAAGGTCTAAGCTAGCTTCATACGGACAGTGAAGACTCTGATCAGACTGGGCGAATGCCCAGGCTGATCTGAGTCTTTACTCGGCGCACACGCCACTTGTTGGTTATCTCGTGTCACGGCTTAAATGTAAATGGAATTTAGTTAAGAACCTATGTATGATTTTTTAAACAAAAGAAAATCAAATTAAGAAAAAGATCCTTTGGAAGCAAGGGTTGAATCAGAGGAACCAAAAAGGCCGTCTCGGTTTAGTTGAGTCTATTCATGTGTTATATAGTACTGTAATGTACTGTGCTGCAACACCACCCAAGGCTTCTAGCAACGGCAAACAGCAATCGGAACACCGCTCGGCCAATTCCGTGAATCTGATACACGGAATTGTCCGAGTGGTGCTCCGTTGACGAATAAAATGTTAATCAAATGTCAATCGGGACGGGCCTTCATTATCACGCCTGTCTTTCTTTACCCTATATACTTTCATTACTCCGAGGACGTTCATGTGTTTGAGTATTTCTTATGTTGTGTCTTTGGTTTAGACATATTTTATTTCCAAAACTACATGCACATTACAACATACATGTATAAACAAGATAGTTACACTAAGAAATAGGATCAGAACGAAAGCTGATAGCTTATATAGCTCTTCTCCTGAATATGAATAAACTGTACACTATCAAGCAGAAGGTAAAACGGTCTGTGCAAAATGAATATACTTCTCTGGTCATGTACTACTTATATTTTAGACAAAACATGAATTTACAAGAGACACATAAGAGAAAAGAACTTTAAAAGTCTGTAGATGGAATTGTGTTCGCAATGAAGAAGGTTCATCAACCGGTAATGTATCTAAGTCTAAGTAAAACATAACATACTGGCTAAGTAAATGTCCAGTTGACGAGCATTAATTCATTGCAAACACTTTGACAAAAATAATAAAATAGATTACATAAAGAAGTAATAATAATAATAAAAAAAACATCCACTAAATAAAAAAGGAAACAAGAAAAAAGAAAAAAAAACTCATTGTCTGTGGGAAAAGAGAGATGGGGCGCTGGCTGCAAGGGGCACTCAGATTTCTGGCAACTGACAATCACTAAGAGCAAGTCGCATGTCTTTAAGCACGTGATGATGATAATTCAAAAACGATGCGTGTCTATAATGTATTTATGTACCTTCAAAATAATGATATTATTTATTTCTGGTGAGAGAGTTAAATCACCTGTCAATAGCAGTTTAAGAGAGGGGATAGCGTATGTAGAAACCGTAGTCATCAGTTCTCTTCGTTGCAATTCAAAATATCTACAGTGAAAGAAAAAGTGTTGCGCATTCTCAATACTGCCGCAACTACACAAAGGTGATTCAGTGATGTTCTTCAGAAACAGATCTAGATTCAGTGAGCTACAATTAGTACGAATACGAGTATGAAGAATCTGGGCCTTTCTGTTACCAATGTAATAGTGGTTAGGCACTGTTGATTTGCCCTTGTTGAGGAGACGTTTGAAGGAATTTACAGAATCAGATTGTTTAATTTCTACGGATAAACCGTTCCAGTCTCTAATTGTTGAGGGCAAAAAAGAGTGTTGATATAGGCTAGATCTGGCATCTACAGTTTGAAGATCATTAGAGTTACGCAAGTTATAACGAGAAAGGTTACTAACAGACTGAGGTACTAGATTAGACAAGTAAAGTGGAGTAATATTGTGCATCATTTTATAAAATAAAGTAATTCTATGATTTTTACGTCTCTGTTCAAGTGAATCCCAACAAATTTCATGATATAAACTATTGAGTGAAACAAGCTTCGTTGCCCCCGTAGCAATTCGAGCAGCTTCATTCTGTATTTTATCTAACTCATTTTTTTCATACTCTGCACAGTTGTCACATATAACATCGCCGTATTCAAGAAGAGGTCTTATAAATGCTGTATAAATTACTTCAAGTGATTTTCTGTCTAATTTAAATTTTAATTTTCTCATTATGTTTATCCTAAACCAAGCCTTTTCTTTGATATATTTTATGTGCTGATGCCAGGTACAATCATTTGAAAGATAGATGCCAAGGTGTTTATGAGAGTCAACTTCGGTTATTTGGTGATTTTGCATAGAGAGAGCAGGATGATGAGGTTTGTTGAATTTACGAGAGATTAGAAGTGATTCAGTCTTAGCAGGATTGAAGGATACTAGCCATGTTGCGGCCCACCGTGAAATCTTATCAAGATCCGTGTTTAGACAATTCGCTGCAGTTATCGGGTCGTCTACAACAATATAAAGACTAGTGTCATCCGCAAACAATCGAATGTTTGAACCAATATCAGTTACTATATCATTAATATATAACAGGAAGAGTAAAGGTCCCAATATAGATCCTTGGGGAACTCCGGCTCTAATAAAAACCCAGTCAGAAACAGCACCAGGAAGAACAACGCGTTGCTTTCTGTCAGAAAGATAATGTTTGAACCAGTCAAGTACTTCCCCTGTGACACCAGCTGCTTTAAGTTTGTGCAAGAGACCAACATGCCATACACGATCGAATGCTTTGCTGATGTCACAAAAGACAGCCCGAACCTCTTTACCGGAATCAAGAGCTTGACAGAAAGTATTGTAGAGAAATGTTAATTGATTAACCGTTGAATCACCCGGAATAAAGCCAGATTGCAAAGATGATAGTAAGTTATTATCACGAAGGTGATTAATTAAGTATTTGAAGACAAGCCTCTCAAAAACTTTGGCTTCAGCATTAAGCAAAGATATGGGTCGGTGATTGGAGACAATGGACAGATCACCTTTCTTAGGAACAGGACAAACATTGGCTTCTTTATAGAAATCTGGCAAATAACCGGTTTGTAGAGACTGATTAAAGAGAGAACAAAAAGGAGTGGAAAGCTGGAATGAGAGTTCTTTAAGAATACGGTTACTTAGTCCATTTGGGCCCGAAGCCTTACCAACAGTTAAGGTTTTAAGAACTGATTCTACTTCAAGTGGAGTGAGAATAATAGAGCTCAACTCTGAATTAAGTACAAGAGGGGTCAAATCCGGGGGAACAGCGTTTGCCTCATTTAATATGGTTTGACTTTGAAAATATTTATTAAGGATGTTTGCCTTGTCAATTTCATCTGTATAAATATTGTTGTTATGTTCAAGGGGAGGAATGGATGAACTTGAGTTTGGAGTTATAAAAGTCTTAAGAGTTGACCACCAGTCTTTAGTCGAAATAGTGCTAGATTTTAGTTTATCTGCTAATTTATCATAATATAATTTCTTGGAATCGCGGATCATTGTGGTAACCTTATTTCGTAATCTTTTAAACGTTTTCCAATGTGAATCCATATTAGTTCTCTTTGCCTTTCTAAAAGCACGTTTGCGTTTTCGAATGTATCGTTTAAGAAAAGTAGTTAACCAAGGAGGATCTGAAGGTTTGACTTTTATATGCCTGTTAGGAACACATTCAATTGCTATAGAGTTAATGGCGGTATTTATGTTATCAGCATAGACGTTTATATCATTGTCGCGAAGAGATTCCCAATCCAACATTGACGCTTTGTCTCGCAAGAGATTGAAATTACCCCGTTCATAGTACCAAACACGTCTTGAGAACGATTTGAACTTAGGCTTAGTAAATTTAAAGATACCGTATATAGGACAATGGTACCTAAGTTCCTGATTCAGAAAGGGATCACCTACACCACTGAGTAGTAAGTGATCTTTGTTACTGACAAGAACAATGTCAATCAAAGAAGAAGTATTCTCAGTAAAGTGAGTTGGTTGATCAATAGCTTGATGAAAAGAAAACTGAACACAAAGAGATTCTATCTTCCTCGAACTTCGAACATTAAGCATATTCAGATTAAAATCACCTGTAACGATTATGTCAGTTATGCCGGTGTCGACTGCCAAGGCTATAGAGTCCTCAATATTTGAAAAGTAGGTAGCATCAGAACTTGGTGGTCGATAAAAAACTCCGAAAAGAATACGTTTGTGATTATTAGCTAATTCAATCCAAATGTTTTCAACTCCTCTGATTTCTAAGTCTTCTCGGCGCTTATAAAATAATGTTTCTTTGACATATAACATGACGCCGCCATGGTAATCGCCGACACGGTCCTTGCGCTCAGGTTTGTTGTATGATTCCAACATCACATCATCTGTATCAACTGAGGCACTGAGCCAGGTTTCTGTAAAGGCTAATATATCAAAATGAAATAATTCTGCATGTAATACGTCAAGTTTAGATGAAATACTTTGAATATTGTAGTGTACGAAAGATAGGTTATGACCGGAGCTGAAAGAACTGAATATAGATTTAGACATACTAGTTGACAAACTAGAAGCACTCTCTGATGAAGAAGTCGAAGAGGGTCCTGGGTTTGGGTGGACATCACCGGAACAAAGCAGAATTATATTAAGCCAGGTTCCGAATACTACACAAGAAAAGCAGGTAAAAATTATAAAGGTGAACCTTGTATTTGCTTGAAATGACTTACCAGGAATAAAAGACTTACCAGTCATATAGGTTTTATGGGCCAAAAACTCACTTTCTTGCAGTAATAATAGTATTGAATAAGTAATTGTAACATGCTTGTGTCTTTGAAGGAATGCCATAATCAACATTTCTCACAAGATCCAAGCGCTCTTTAGGCGACGAAATGGAAATATTGAATGGTAGTTATTTGGTCGTATATGTGTTTATAATTTTATCGGCTGCAAAAAACGAAAAACAGGCCCTTATCACAAGTTTGAAGCTTTATATCTTTGTGACAGCCATATATGGGCAATTATGTAATTATTTTTGATATTCTATACTTAACACCACAAACTGGTGGTATCATTCATTCGTTTTATTACGTGACAGAGATATAGCCCACGAAAATATAAAACGGCTTAAGTGGTTGCTATGCTGTTGTAAGGCTGAATATCTATGAAGGAGATTCCCTACAACTATAGAATTTGCTCTGGAGGAACAGTCAGAAAAGACTGTTCCTCCAGAGCAAATTTCATAGTTGTAGGGAATCTCCTTCATAGAAATTTAGCCTATCAACAGCATAGCATCGACTTAAGTGGTTTTATAAAAACGACCTCACCGGTATATAATTAGCTCAAGATATGTGGATCATAACTTATGATTTTACGTCCTTTTCAACAGTCTTTCAGTCCTATCAGAATGATGGAAGGGTGATAATGAGAAGCTGCGTGCAATGAAATTCTGTTTATAGCTGAACAAATTCCGCTTCAAACGGGATTTGAACCAAGACCTCTGGCTTTGAGGGCCAGCGCTAAGCCCACTGAGCTATCTGGATCCTTTTGAGGTGATAATGCTGATAAGTTTCTTTCTACTTACTGTTGTTCGGAATACATATAACTCCAGCATCCTCCCTATGGACACAGTTGCTATCATTCCACGCCGTGTGGCCACACTTGCCAAGGTCGGTCTCTTGACCGGTACACATCACGTTGTCAAGCCAGATTGGTCCATTGCTACCATTACCAAAGACAGCATTACCGACTGGGATACCAATTGTACTGAAATGATATGAGCCGCGACACGAGTAAACCAACAAAGTGGTTGTGCGCCCGCCGCAGACTCAGATCAGCCTGGGCATCCGCCCAGTCTGATCAGAGTCTTCGCTGTCCGCATGAAGGTAGCTGAGACCCTTAGCTACCATTTTTAAAAGCGCTTAGCAAAGAGTCTGATGAGACTAGGCAAATGACCAGGCTGATCTGAATCTGCGCTGGGCGCACAACCACATTGTTGGTTTTCTCGTGTCGCGGCTCAATTATTAGAACATCCGACACGGCTGCCACTTATCCTCCACTTCAAAACTCCCTGACTTTTCTCCGACATTTTACAGTTTTCCATACCTTTTTTACGGATTAATAAGTTAATTTAACTCTTTACTTCAACAGTGCTGTGAAATTGGGGGCTACTCCTAAAGGAAAGATTTTGTCCCAGGGAGCAAATTCTTTACTTAAAGAGTAGCTCTCAGTAAGGAGGAAGATGTGCACAGGCTATCACCCTAGAAAGTAAATCTTTTCCCAATTGACAGAGTAAGAATATTTCTGCTGCAAGACAGAATCACATCGCAGACCTAGTACAAGAATGTACACTGAGGGATTTAATGTATGGTAAAGAGGGGGTATCGCCGGCGATAAACGAAGACATCTTTACACGGGTGCAAAATTTCATTATACACTCTGAAAGATTTAATCCGTAGCGTTTGACAGTGCATCTAACTGATAAACAAATTGTTATATACATGTGCAGCTGGGACTGACCGGATGAGGAAGTCATTCTCTCTCTCTCTCTCTCTCTCTCTCTCTCTCTCTCTCTCTCTCTCTCTGTTATTCTTGTGTTAGTGTTATTAGTTAATTAGCATAATAGCGGCTTCTTCTCATGCAAACATACAACAGTTTTTGTCTATATGTCTAAACATATTCAGGATAATTCTATTCATTGTATGACTATTTTAGATTAAGATGTGTTTATTTGGAGTCTATGTTAATTTGTACATTCAACCTTTGTTTAGTATTTAATTGCTAGCAGGAGATGGTCCTCACAACAAAATACCGGAAGAGACAATTCTGCACATCTTCAGGAACATATTATCGTGTGGCCTGCACCCTTAAGAAATATCCTGTTCCCACGTGACTATATCTTGGTGAACCGAAATAGAATCAAACCAAACATCATTTCGTGTATTGTCTTGTTGAGGTATTATCTTGAGGAAATAGTTTGAGGTTTGAAGATATTATTTTCAGGAAACAATATAACATCTTATTCCCCGGGTCTTATTCCAACAGAAGACAGAAGTAAGAGGTTTAAAGCCAGAAGAAGGAAATTTGAGCCGCGACACGACAAAACCAACAAAGTGGCATGTGCGCCCAGACAAGACTCAGATAAGCCTGGGCATCCGCCCAGTCTGATCATAGTCTTCGCTGTGCGCTTTAAGGTTAGCTAAGGGTCTGAGCTAGCTCCATGCGGTCAGCGAAGACTCTGGTCAGACTAGGCGCACATTCCACTTTGTTGGTTTTCTCGTGTCGCGGCTCATTTGAAGTCAAAAAAGAGAAGCAGAAAGTGTAAAGTAATGAACCAAAAGTAAGAAGTGAATATGTTGGCTGTAGTTAGTTGTGTAGTTAGAAATCCATTCAGACCGTCAGTCTGTCAAAATCAGTGATTTTGACAGACTGACGATCTGAAGGGACTTCTAACCACTGTTATGTGAACCGCCGATAGTACGAGCCTTACTTTGTAAAGTTGAGCTGATTACAGACCACCTGTGCAGCCTTGTCATCAAAGTCATCGTCACACACTGTACCCCAGGTGCCATTGTGATAAACCTCAACCCGACCCTCAGTGTAAGAGTTACCATCAACAAGGCGGACTGGAACTACCGGAGATAGGTCTGTAACAGGCAATATGTGCTATTAGAGTTTATGAATTTTCCAGCAAATACATAACTAACCTAAGGCACAGTCAGAAAGAGAAACACCCATACACACAAAAAAAGAACAACTACACCAAAATACATACAAACAAACAAACAAACAAACAAACAAAACAAACAAACAAACAAAACAACAAAACAACAAAAAACAAAAACGAAATATAAAACGGCAAAACGGAACACAACTTTTAAAATAACTGCAAATCCAGTTTAACAATAGATCGGTGACTGCAAACCCAGTTTAAGAACAAATCGATAACTGCAAGCACTGTTTAACAACATAAAATAATAGCAACCCCAGTTTAAGAACAGATCGATAACTGCAAAGTTAACACAGTCTTACAATAGATCGATAGCTGCAAACCCATTTAACAGCAGATCGATGACTGCTAAGTAAAAAGATAGGCAATGATTAGGAATTAATACAATCAAACCCCACATCCCGCTCTCAAAACCAATAGGGAAAGAAGCACACACGCACGAAAAAAACTGACATAAGTTCACGAAAGACACGCACGGTTAACCGAATAAGCAGCTCTTTCCCAAACAGGTGGTCATTCAGCTACCCTGATCAAAATCAGAATCAACATCTATTTGTAAACCCAGTTTCACAGCAGATCGATGACTGCAAATCAAGTTCAACAACAGACTGATCTTTGCAAAATAAATTCTATTTAACAACAGATCGATAACTGCAAACCCTGTTTAACAAAATATCTATAACTGTAAACCCAGTTTAAAAACAGATCGATGACTGCAAAACTGAGGAGGAAAATTCTCAGAAACTGACACAATTCAATTCCAGATCCAAACCCAGACACCGTGAGGGAAAGAGACAACACAAAACTAGTCACACCAAGGACAACACCAAAACCAAAAGCCAAACAACAGATTGATCTTTGCAAAATTAATCCTATTTAACAACAGATCGATAACTGCAAACCCTGTTAAACAAAATATCTATCAATGCAAACCCAGTTTAACAGCACATCCAAAACTGCAAACCGCGTTTAACAATAAATCGATACTTGCAAACCCAGTCTTACAACAGATCGATCACTGCAACGAGAGTTTAACAATAGATCGATAACTGCAAAACCAGTTTAACAACAGATCGATAACTGCAGACCAAGTTTAAGGACTGATTGATAACTGCAAACACAGTTTAGCAACATATCGATGACTGCAAACCCAGTTTATCAACTGATCGAGAACTGCAAACCCAATTAACAACCAATCGTTAACTGCAAGCCCAGTTTAACAACAGGTTGATAACTGCAAACCTAGTTTGATAACCGAATTATAACTGCAAACCCAATTTAACTACAGCAGATCTATCACTGCAAACCCAATTTAACAAATAGAAGATGAACCCAGTACAACAACAACAACAACAACAACAACAACAATAACAACAACAACAACAACAAAAAGAAAGAAAAAAAAGGTCATCTCTGCCTCAATAACCACATCTTGTTTTGACAGTTTTTCAGTTGATAAATAAAAAATAAATAAATGAATTAAAAAAAAAGGGAACGTGAATAAATAAAAGCCACACATTCAAATCTGTTTCTTAACTGTTTGTTTCTGTGATATTTATAAAAATCCTACACAATGTATGCGAAAGCGAAGATTCTGATCAAACTACTCACGTGGTGCACAGTCCACACCAACATCCTCATTGTGTTCACAGTTGGTAATATTCCATGGTTTATGATTGCAGTCATCGAGGCTTGTTTCAGTACCAGTACACCTGACGTCATCTAACCAAATCGGACCACTTCCGCGGCCAAAGAATGCAATTGGTCGAACGAGCGCATTTCTTAAAAAAAAAAACACACAAAAAAAAAACATTGCAGTGGAATCAATGAAACACTTACAGTAGAACTTCAGTGGCTCGAACAGGCTTTGGACCATGAAAATCAGTTCCAGCCAAGGGTAGTTCTAGCCATCCAGGGTTAGGATGTATTAAGATGTATGGATACTTGCGACGATTTTCTGCCATGTTTTAAAAAGGGAGTTTTTTTTCCCTTTCCTTTCTTTTTTTTCAAAATGGTGTTAAACTTCAACACTTTCTGCTTGCTGAACACGGACCCTTGGGATTCCGACATTATTCAGTACGGCCTCAATGAAGTCTCAATTTGCACGGCCCGTCAATATTAGTCGATAGACCAAATTTTAGTAGTGTTCCATATTTAAGCCAAGATTGTATCGGTTTTGAGGAGACATCGAGTTATCAGGCAGTCCTAAATCTCTGCTTTTTATTGGTCACCCCCATGTCTGGTACCCTGTTCAGAATACTACCGCTGCTCTATAACGGAAACCTCAATAAACGTAGGGAACCAAGATACACACCAAGGTAGTAATTTAACCGTAAAAATCTGTTTTTCATTTATTACTATACACCACAACCCCAAAATACAACACATTAAATAACCTAAACGCACGAAACACCAAATCAAACCTGAATTCACCGAAACGCAGTTAGAATATTACTTTTCCTTTGCCTCTGGGACAGACTGCGGGCCGTGCATAGGTGCAATAGCTGGTTTGACACTTCATTCAGCAGGGGCGTAACTAGGGGCAATTTCATAATACGCACAACCATGTTTTATTCTCTACTTCTTGAAGGTAAAGCTAGTATTTCAGCCAATTTGGCAATTGGTATTGAAATCTTGTCTATTTTATAAATATTCAGCATGCAAATATGCAGGTGCGTTTTGGAATTTTGTCAATTTTGACAAAATTTCAATACGCACTTGCGTATTTGCCGTATAGGTAGCTACGCCCTTGATTCAGACTAAGCCTCTGTGGTTTGCTTCACTGGATGATGTCTTCCTTCCATAAAGGGGTACACTCTTAAGGTTAAGTATTTTTCATTCCTTTTTAGGCCCTGTTCCTCTTCCAAATTCATGTAATATTTATCTTAAGGTATCGTTGCATTTTTCTTACTACGGTTTCGCCATTGTAATTAACCGTGATTAGCAAGCTTTAAATAAAGATGGATGGATGAATGGATGGATGGATGGATGACTTGCAATTTAACGTCCATTTCACCAACATTTCAGTCATATCGACACAATGGGAGGGTGATAATGAAAGGATGTGTGCAATGGAATCCAGTTTGCGTTTGAGAAGATATTCGCCCCCAGCCAAGCTCGAACTCAGGACCGCTAGATCAGCAGACCAGCGCTTAGCCTACTGATCTACAGGGGCTCCTTTTAACAAAGTTCCGGTTCTCTGCATATTGTCTGATGATGTTTCAGACCAAGTTTTGTGAAAGTATCTTCAACAGTTTTAAGGTTATAGAGCGGACATGATTTTTCAATAGAAAATTAAAAACAAGACATAACTCTGTAAAAATGTAAACGAAGTTATGACTCTTATTGTCTGCACATCATCTGATGATGCTTTATAATTGTACTAAGTTTCGAAAAAAATATCTCAAGCGGTTTTAGAGTTATGGACCGGACACGATTTCCATACTGAAAATTTCAAAGGGCCATAATTCCATATAAAATGTAGGTGGACTTATGTTTTTTTTTATTTTCTGCACATCGTCTGATGATGCTTTATTTCTGTTACTAGTTTCATGAAAATATCTCAAACGGTTTCCGAGTTATGGAGCGGACATGATTTCCATGCACAAAATTACAAAGGGCCATAATTCCATAAAATGTTGATGGAGTTATGGTTCTTGTTCTCTGCACGTTTTCTGATGATGCTTTATATCTGTACAAAGTTTCACGAAAATATCTCAAACGGTTTCAGAGTTACGGAGCGGACATGACTTCCATACTTAAAATTACAAAGGGGCATAATTCCATAAAGAATGAAGGTGGAGTTATGGCTCTTGTTCTCTGCACATTGTCTGGAGATGCTTTATATTTGTACAAAGTTTCGAGAAAATATCTCAAGCGGTTTCACAGTTATGGCCCGGACACGAAAAGCTGGCGGACAAATTACAAAGGGGCATTATTCCGGAAAAAAATGTAGGTGGAGTTATGGTTCTTGTTTTCTGCACATCGTCTGATGATGCTTTATATTTGTACGAAGTTTCGAGAAAATATCTCAAGCGGTTTCAGAGTTATAGCCCGAACACGAAAAGCTGACAGACGGACGGACAAGGTGATTACTATAGGGCCTCCGCAGACTTTGTCTGGTGGGGCCCTAATAATAATGATTAAAATAATAATAATGATAATAATAAAGATAAGAACTCCTTCAGCCTTTCTTGGGAAAAGATGTTCTGATAAACGTCTTGCCATTCGATTTCTTCCGTAAAGGTTCTAAAAACTGGGGCAATCGAAATGATTTCCATAACTGTGCTGAAATTGGACCATTGGCTTTACACTGTGCAGTAATGTGTCGTAGATCCATCTTTCCCGTGATTATTATATATATGTGACCCGTCGCGCGAAAAGGGACGAGTTGGGTGGATGACGTTGTTTCAAGAAATTACGTTTCAACGTTGACGTCACGACTTATTAATTTCAGTTGCGCGATAAACAGGTGCGCGCGTTTTTGTCATTTGTTTCGGGCTTTATTTATTTATTTTTTTTTTTTTTTTGGGGGGGGGGGGGGGGGGGGAGGGGGGAGGGAGAGAGGGCGCTTTTATTCCCGCCAGCCTGTCAAATATTTGACGTAAATAAAGTTGCGTCCCTTGGAAGAGTATTGAAGTTTTGATGCCGCGAAAATATGAGTCGAACAACAACTTTAGTCAAATTTCCTTTACGATACTTGTTTCCTAAGCTAAGAAAATGTTGATAAAGAGACCCTAGATTTAGTTAATGATGTGGGAAGGAGGAAGAGAAAATTAGCATAAAAAAGGAAAGATGTACAGTGTGTTTGTAGCTATATCTTTTAATTTTCTGTCCATTGTGTCATGTGGTAAGGTAGCCGAGCGGTTTCGTCCGCTGAGATGATGACATAAGAGTTGTCCCGTGTAAGTTCGAACTTCATTTTCTTTTTTTTTTTTCTTCTTCAAACTATTAGAAATCCTTATCCTATATCATCTAATTTGTATAATTATATGGCCCGAACAACTTTATTTGTACGAGTTTAATGCTGCATAGGATGGCCATAACATTTTGCGTGTCTGTTTACTGCCATCACTTAGGCTAGAACTTGGTTTACTTCATGTAAAGGGAAACAGCTTTTGCGGCTCCCCCATTTATAGCTTCCTGTTAGTTTCCCGTGGCGGCGATGCCTGGTCTACTCGGATGTCCTCTTGGAGGGAGGAACAATGTACAGTACTGAAATTAATAGTACGTTACTACAATTAACAGCTTACTATACGGCATTGTGATGCACTGCACTGTTCGCCTAAAGTGGAGTAAAGAAGAGTGGAGCAGAGAAAAGTAGAGTAGAGAAGATAAGTGAGTCTAACTTCCGAAGGTGGAGATTAGATACCTACACACATCACCTGCCATATACAAACCGATCTACCAAGTCCTGGTTACCAGAGCACCTGCCAACCGAGCCTCACCTTGCCAAAGAAACATATAATGACTCAAAAGGGACAAACACCAAACCAATATTTCACACTCCCCTCAATCATAAACTATCCATTTAAGCACATCCGATCCCTTTAGTCATAAAATTCAACAAAATGCCCATTTTCTTGGCAACGAATAGTAACGGAATATAGTTCGGTCGGTAAAGAACATTAACATTAAATCCCTTTTAAAGTTATGGTGATGGATGGAATCATTTACGCTGAACAACTTCAGGAATCTGTATCCAATTTTTTCGCATTGCGTCAAAATGGCATAATATTGACTACACTTGCTCCAGGACAAAACGGATTTCTGCTGTTAAACATAGAATCTGGTTTCAAATTCGATTCACACCTATAGGAGAATGAATAGAGGGTTGCTTTCATGACATTCCCAGATTTGTGAGACTTGACATTGGAAAAGAGTAAACCTCGGTTCAACTGGTTCACTAACTTTTGTGTCATCCCAGTTTCTAGTCCCCTCCGGCGCAACCACACATCCCCTCAATATTTTCTATTCACAACACGCTATTGTGCTTCAGGAGATAATAAGCAGGCGTGAACTGGTCCATTTTTTCTTTCCATTTTTTTTTCGGAATGACGTCATGCTACTCATTTCCTTAAAAACAGTCATTTCTATAATTTCCCAGGCATTTTCATTGAAAAATGGAAGAAATTAATACGAGCACCATGTTGACAAGGTTCTGTAATGAACACCATTGAACAGCCAACTTTGTAGAGGGAAAAGTGGAGCATTGTTCGAGTTCGCAAAAAAGCTTTAGAATTCAGTGTCTAACCAAAACTGGTAAATGATGTTGTACGCGTGAAATTTTAGAATATTTTTGCCAAGGATGTTTAACAGACTCTGTCAGACTGTCCTACACGTTTCGTGAACACGGCATTATTTTACTTATTTAGTCTCAAAACAAAGATGGTTACTACTCGTTAAAACCGCCTCATCGCCGAATGAGGCGGTTCTATCAAGCAATTGCATTCTTTTCGGACAAAAACAAGGAAAATACCATAAGTTACCACTACCTTGTAAAAAATCCGAAGATTTTACGGTAGAATAACTGGAAACCAGCTGCCAGTCCATTTCCCGTTATTATTACGGGCACCCGTAAAATTGCAGAAACCATCACGCATAGTTGGATAGAATAACAACAAAGTGGCATGTGTGCCCAGCGAAGACTCAGATCAGCCTGGGCTTACGCCTAGTCTGATCAATCTTCGCCGACGCATGCAACGGCATGGCGGTAGCTTAGATCCTTTGCCATCCTTTACGCGCACAGCGAAGCTTCTGATCAGACTTGGCGGATGTCCAGGCTGACCTGAGTCTTCGTGTGGCTCAAATACCACCGTCTTGGTTTTGTCGTGTCGCGGCTCATATATGTGCATGTCACTTGATAATACATCAAAATGCTTATTTGTTTAATTTGATGCCAGTGTGTGATCTCTTTGTCATACCTGCAGGAAGAAGTTCCCGAGAAGCATGATTCGGAATATTTATTCAGCAAACAAAGCTTCCAAGGACGGCACACAAAACAAACATTTACTTTATCTATCAGTTACAAGTTCTGAACGATTTTACTTTGCGACGTTACCACAACGTCATCAAAACATGTGTGACCATTCATGACGGTACCTACGTTCTGCAGACAATTTGAGCCCCAAAATGGCCAAGAGCCACCAAAATTTTGATATTTTCCGAATCCTCTTAGATTTGCTTATTCACTGAGACAAAAAACTAAATTTCGCTATAAGACACCCAACTCGTCCCTTTTTGCGCGACGGGTCACATATATATATGAGCCGCGGACACGACAAAACCAACAAACTGGCATGTGCGCCTAGCGAAGATTCAGATCATACTGGGCATCCGCCTAGTCTGATCTGGGACTTGACTTACGCTAAAAGGATAGCTAAGGGTCTAAGCTAGGCCCATGCGAACAGCGAAGACTCTGAACAGACTGGGCGGATGCCCAGGCTGATCTGAGTTTTCGCTGGCCGCACATGCTACTTTATTAATTTTGTCGTGGCACGGCTCATATGATTTGCTATACCGACCCTGTATATCCCAGCGTACGGCATGCAATTGTGGCCGCATGAGTATCAAAACCATCGTCACATATAGTTCCCCACACACCATCATGAAAAATTTCCAAGCGACCTTCAGAGTGGCGTGTGCCGTCACGTAAACGGAGTATGCTGGCGCCGCTCGCTTGTCCTGCAATGTGAAAACATGAAAAGTTGTAGAATTAAATTGAAAAGGTAGACATTCATGGGACGCAACTATGTCATTCTTATTTCTGCCTCTCATCTCAACAGAGATCGACTCTTAAAGAAAAGAGTTTGCTCCTTCAGTTATTTCTTTTTGAAAAGTATTGTTTGCAGGGCAGTTTTCAATTTCCGTTTTTTTCCTTTCTTCCTTTTTTTTTTTTAAATTTGTTTTATCAAAATCTAGACTATGCAAAATGAAAAGAAAGAAAGAGAATACCTGACACTGGTTCGATATGACAAAAGCCGATGACAACAATTAGCAGCAGTAACATCCAGTTTATTGTATACATGTTGAGTACTTATTGTTTTCTGTTTTTATCTTCCAAATAATATATGCCTGAGATAAGGGAGAAGAAAGAAAGCCTACAAACAAGCGGACACAAAGATAAGAGCACCAGAAATATGCCCTAGATACCGGAACATGATATAAGCTAGTGACTGTATTTTACTGTATTTATTTCGTGGCTGTATTTTAATAAAAACCTAAAATGCTGTTTTAAGGTGATTACTCTTTTATCTGTATTTGGAACACACTGTCTCTCAACGTTCACTGGGGACGACTGATCCCTCTCTGCCTAGGTGCAAGATGCTCTAGATACAAGGACATTTATCCCTCTTCAGACTTGGACAGCCTTGAATTTTAAGGTCGAACATTTCATTCTTAGAAAATCTATTTGAAAAACATATTGGGAATCACAGGTTTCACGTGATCCTACTGACAATGTTCATAGAGTTGTAACGAGAAAGAAAATTCAAACAAATTTTGTGCTTGTAATCTTAAATTTACACAGTCATGATTTTTTCCTACCTTAAATTGAAGGTTGTCCTGCAATAAAAGGACTGATTGTGAATATGAACCCTGAATCTGATACCAAACTCAAACAAGGAGCCCAGAAGGCACGTGGAGTCAAAAGGACGTCGTATCGACGTCGATGCGACGTAATGACGTCGAATCGACGTCGGTGCGAAGTCATTTCGACGTCATGGTGGGAGGGTACTTACTGATACAAACGTTTCTGTCATTGTTGCCTTCATAGCGCTGTCGACAATGACAGCCACCGAGTGCGTAGCCCCAGGTACCGTCACTCTTACAAAAGAATGTGGGCGTTGCGACTTTTTTTGCATTTGGAACACACTGTCCCTCAACTTTCACCGAGGACGACTGATCCCTGCCTGTTGGTGTTTGCGGGAAAAATGCATAACTGTTCGTCGTATTAGTGCACAGTTTGTAATAGACTTTAACAGCCATTAGCGTCACGCATGCACCAGTATCTTGAAAAGCGAAATAAATTCCACGCAATCCTTTGTTTAGCGACACTGATCTAATTTCTTGATTTAAAACAGTTTCCATTGGGTTTTCAAACAAGTCGCGCGCTGCCACTTTGTCAATCATTGAGTATGAGATTTCGTTCCATGGTGGCACTTTGTGATTTGCGAAATCTCTATCAGCTTCGTAATAATATAAATTGAAAGTTTCCTGACACTGTTGCCGTTGAAGTAACGCAGGGTCGCTTCGTCTGTCACATTTTCTCATAGTAAATATTATATGTATATATAACATTTTGGCATCTTTTACATCTATGAAAGGAGTCCGTAGCCAGTTGTTAACACTACGGCTATCCGTGTAACAAGACGTTTGAACTTTGACCAGGGTCCCGTTACTCTATTTGCCGGTAACTTCATTCCACTACAAATAGAGAGAGAGAGAGAGAGAGAGGGGAAAAAGAGTAAACTGAACCGACCTATCCAGTCTTGATAAATCAATACCGGTATGTTTAAAATAACACTTTGTGCGTATGTTCTAAAATTGACTGACATTACTCTGCAGTACTCCAGATAGGAAGGCGTAACAGGAATAATTGAGGAATAATTTTCCATATTAATCCATTAAAACATATATTATGACCCCTCAATCGAACCGTCTCGACGAGACGGTTCGAATGAGGGAACTCAACTTTTTCTGAAACCATAAAAAAACATTTCTCCATATAAAAAAAAACAACAAAAAACATGTTGTGACCCCTGATTCGAACCGTCTCACAGAGACGGTTCGAATGAGGGGACTCAACATTTTTTGGAGCCATAATAAAAAGCATCTCTGAATTATCTTCAATACCCCACCTTATCTGGAGGTCTGAATGGACTCTAATCAAGCCTGGGATTGTTCAAGTTTGTATATATTCGAAAATTATCGGCTGAAATATAAAAAATAATAATAAATATCGGCAACTCAGTGCCTGTGGGCATGTGATGTTTGCACAACGTCGACCCAACGTTAATGCAACGTCCATGACGGGCGTTGCATTGACGTTGGGTAGAAGTTGTTCAAAAGTTTTGTGCCCACTTGGAATGTTTAAGGTTCTTTTCTAATTTAAGCCTGTTTCATGAGAAACAACTAGTAAGAGGTACAGTCAACTCTCGATATCTCAAAGTCGAGGTTCATATCAGACTACTGATATCTCAAGTTAAATTTTTTTGTCCCCGAAAATTTACTCTGAGATACCAATAGTTTGAGATAACAGGAGTTGAAATGTATAGTAAATAAAAATATGAAAATTGTCCAAACATTATCCTTGATATAGGAGAGTACTTTGAGATATTAGTATTAGAGATATCGAGAGCTGACTGTATATTCAGACTATGATTGCCCAGACCAGCTTCATGAGCAGAAGCTATATTAGTAATGCAGCAAAGACATAGTCCATTTGCTTCCAACTGCAAACGCGGTTTGCTTATTTTCTCGAAAACGATGAAAGTTCCATCAAATGTTCTGATGCCCGAATGATTCCTATAACTTTACAGAACAAAATGAGCCACGACACGACAAAACCAACAATGTGGTTGTGCGCCCAGCGCAGACTCAGATCAGCCTGGGCATCCGCCCAGTCTGATCAGAGTCTTCATTCTCCGCATGAAGGTAGCTTAGACCCTTAGCTACCGTTTGAGCACTTCAGAAATAGTCTGATCAAACTGGGTGGCTACCCAGGCTGATCTAGGTCGGCGCTGGGCGCACAACCATATTGTTGGTTTTCTCGTGTCGCGGCTCAAATATGAAACAATCCAAACTTTTGCATGCTTTTATATTTTTTTCCATTTGCATGCAGAAAGTGTTCAGTTTCCCTGAAGGGCGCCGTATGCTTGTTAGAACAGCCAAAATTGTTAATAAGCAATAGTAGGGTAAACTCGCTAACTCGATGTTTACTACAGGTGTGGACGTACATGTATAGGCATGCGGCTGTCCGCACGCGTAACGCATGGTGTCAATGGTCACGTTATTTGATGCGGTTAATAAATATGGAACTATTACATTGTTTTGAGAGTACAACATTTGATAATACAGGGGTGAAACAAAAAGCAGAAAAAAATGGATTCAGAAAAAAATTCAATCAGTTATGCAAATTTTGTTCTAGGGATAGCATACATTGGTCACACGCTCTAATACGTAGAACTAACAGGGAACTCCAACAGCCAACTTTTACTCTCATGTAATTAAGAGGTGACAATGACATCCTTTAGGTCCCCTTTTTGTACAGAAACATTTTTATGCAAAGCCTCTCATTTCAATAAAATCATGATTTTGTCGTGTATAGGATGAAATTTAAGACTAAGCAATTCGAAAATCTTCTACCTCTCATCAATTTTGTGACAATATTGGGGATGCCGTTAGCATTTGGGAGCAAACGGACCATGCCGGCAGCTTAATCCGGAAGCAAAGTAGCACAGATATTACAGTGGGGTCAAGTCACGTAAATTCGGACAGCGGGTAAATTCGGACAGTAACATTATTTTCCTTTCTGTGTCAGTTGTTTGGAATTAAAACAAAATCAGCTGGGCAAACAGTAAAAATCCTGATGAGACGGCTCATTATGAGCCGTCTCATCTGGATTTTCACTGTTTGCAATGGTATGTCCGAATTTACCCTCTGTCCGATTTTACCAGACTCGACCCTATTACTTACATGGTGAAATACCGGACAGTCTTCCACTTGAAAACTGCTCTCATCTTTCGACGACAATAGGTTGTTGTAACATGTGAGTTCTTTTATTCTAAATTTATTTGTCATTATTTTTTGTTTGTTTGTTTTGCAGGAGTTGAGTTAATATTTTTCCTCATCAACCTGCCCTAAACACATTAACCCTCAAAGCGCTAAAAAAGCAGACGACAAAATGTATATAAAATTGAGATTTAAAGACTGGAGGGTAAATAGGGTATATCCAGATAAGGCGGCTCATCTATTTTCATTTTTTTTTTCTCTTTTTTTTTTGTTTGACTTTTTTTTACGCTATAAAGTATGGTGGCTGTTTTTTTGTAATTTCGTCTTTACGTCTTTTCCTAGCGTAAGGGTACAACCATCGGAGACCTAAGAATTGCTTTATTCAAATAAATTTTAAATTGTAACATCAAAAAGTCTATCTACTTTATGTGACTTGCAAAATATGTATCTCATGTATTGATTCGGTAAACATCAGCTGTTGTATGACGTCATACGGAGGAATCGGGGAGCATTCATTATTTCACAGGTAACCAGTGTAAAATCTTAGTTAGGGGCACAGGGACTTGTAACAATTCATATTAAATACAAAAGAAACTTATTAATCTATACCCTAGCTAGTCTAGGGTATAGATGTATATATTATTTTTTAAATAAGTATAAATTGTTACAAGTCCCTGTGGTTAGGGGTACCCCCCCATCGGACACCTTTATTTTCTACACATGTAAACCAACTATGCATAAACAAATTTAATGTAACAGTATAAAGACATATACTTGTTTAAAATAAACAGGCAAAATGAATTCTGAATCAGAACTTATTGTCTGACATGAAAGATAAAATAATATGCACTCCCTGAGAATAATGACGTCTGTTTCTGTTTCCGTTGAACTATCGACTTAAAAGCCGGTGTTGAGATGCAGTCAAGTGTACATTTTTCTCTAATTTCTAAAAACCTAGATCGAGCAAGAGTATAAACCTTACATTATTTGTTAGGTGACTAGAATCTTCATCCAATGTTGTTGGTTAGATCATTGAACTGTATTCAGGTACAAAGAACTCGCTGTGCTAATATATACTGCAATGTTTCTGATATGTACCCTTGATCGATAAATCCCGTTTGTGAAAATTACGTTAAAGCTCCGGAGACGAGAAAGGAATGCGACAGTGTCGAGAAAAAGACCACAAACATTATAATAATTGCTATTAAATTGGGCGAGGTGCTACTCCTTCAAAACGAGAAAAGATCATAAAGGTGTCCGATGGGGGTACCCTCACGCTAGCGAAGACGCCATGCGAAAAGACAAAAAGACGAAACCATGCTATACTAGCTCTCGCTGATTTCCAGCTACTTATTCGAAGCGCGTAATGGCCGACAATAAGAACTGAGTATACGTGGGATAAAATGGCAGTCCATACACAAGTGATGTCGGTCTCAAAGGACACTTACCCCACCGTTAGTATCATCAGGAGGAGATGGCTCTACCACTTTCTTTGTCCAGTTTAAACGGTGACCATATATGTACGGTGTTGTGTCCAGAAGTACCTCTGAAAGTATGAACAGTGTATGAAAGCATAGTTATTTATCAGATTCTTATAGTCATCAAAAAGCGTTGTAGCAAGGGGTCGTATATTTTGTTAGGATTATTGGGAGTTCACTTCCATCAGTCTTCATTAGAAAAAATGTCCTAGTAGCCCCCCCCTCCCCCCCCCCCCCCCCCCCCACACACACACACACATCCCCACCACCATCACCATTCCGAACACCCCATTACTCCTACATCTTACAAACTTAAAACTTCAAAAAAAAAAAATAAAAATAAAATAAATAAATAAAAATACAAGAAAGTAACGCAACTTTGCCCGCTTCTTAAACGACATTAACGACAACAAAACAAAAGATATTTTCATGGATTTCTAGTAGGACAATGGTCTTTAAAATGTAAAGCAGATGATTTCATTATCAAATATTTACATTTCGTCGACATTTTCCTTTAAAGAGGAAGCTAGATTTACTGTGTATAACCGTTCAGTGATCAAAATCGGAAGCGCCATCATTTGTACACCCTAAAAGGCAATGGCGGCATGTAAACATTCTGGTAGCATGAAAAATATACAAAGACATAGCCGTTTACAGCGCGGTTTTCGGCATCGTTGAGAGAACTGGATGTAGTTCCCTGTATTAGTCTCATTCGCGCATATATTGATCCGGTTTTATATAGACATCGTCTTGTGATGCTGAATCAGTGATTTTGCTGTCTCTGTCACCCGTCAGCACGGTGAATCTGGGGCGATAATGTCGAAACAAACGCATAATTTCTACTTATATAAACGTGTTATCTTTGAGACACATTTAATCTGTGGCATCTAATAGCTGCCAGTGTCCAAATATTTGAATACGTCAAACTATGGCCGTCTGAATTGCACTTGCTATCTCTGGCTAACTGTCCGGCTAACGCCAACTGTACAGCATTGTTAGAGACGTTATAGTTGAAAAAACTGTCCGACTAGCTACTTATTTTCATCAAACATGAAGTAAAAATGAATTGATTGAATGCCCTTTTTAAGTACAGCAACAGAAATTTAAAGCTTAGAGTCTCAACCTTCTTGTCTATTCTGTGAACATAGCATCAAAAGATTATGACTGCTAATCGCGTGATTCAGGGGGTGTGCGAAAAGCACCATCTGAAGTATGCATTTGAGCCGGTGTTACATTAAAATAAAATCAAAAGAGTTCCTTCAAGAGCAGAGAACACATTCAGAAGAAGGAATGCGGGCCATACTTCGAAGTTTCGGCTAAATGTTGCCCACCCCGTAAAAGATTGGCCCTTAGGGTGAGTTTACAACATTGAATACTAACCCGAAGCTATATACCTACCAGTAGCTCACTTATCTCAGGCGAGCATTTGCATCTGCAGAGACTCGCCAGGCCTTACACTGTTCGCCCACGCAATAAGGGAAGGGAACAAGAAACTCCAAGGGAAAATATACAATATAGCCAAATTTCAAACTCGTCAGAGAATTTATGCATGTTCTGGTTAGAGCAAGTTTGATCACCTTTCAATAAAAAATAAAGTTACCATGCCCAGGACAACATCTTCCTCATTTTAAGTCAATGGGATTTTTTTCGGTCTATAAGGGCAAGTAACTCCGAAATGAATATTCAGATCTGGCCGAAATTCAAACTTGTCAGAGGCTTTATGTCTATCCTGATTATCTGCAAGTTTCATAAAGTTGCAATAAGAAAAAGATTAGCCTTTCGGTTGTTATGGCAACCAGTCAAAGGCAATGATTTGACAAAATTCGTATGGTTGATAGAGGACTAGTCAAGGAACAGAAATAAATGCAAATAAATGCCAATTTCTTCTTTTCCTAATATAAGTGTATTGGAACTTTAAGCTGCCATAGCAACCAAGCACATTGGCTATAAAAAATATAATAAAAATAAAAACAATTTATGTAGAGACTAAATGTCATGAATATGTATGCAGAGATTCATCTTTATTTCCCTCATGGCTTCCGAGAAAAAAGTTTTCTTAAACAAGTTTTTAAGAAAATTTACCTTTTTGGTCGCCATGGCAACCAATCAAAATCAAAGATTTTGACAAAATTCAATGGATGGTAGAAGACAACTTCAGGAACATGTCTGTAAAACTTTTGTCTAAATATTGCAGCAACACAGAAAGAAATGCCAATTTCCGCTTTTCCCAGAACAAGTTTATGGAAACTTTAAAATGCCATTGCATTGAAACCACATGGGGAATTATATAAAATAACATTGTTTATGTAGTGGCTAATGCCATGAACATTTATGCAAAGAATCAGCTTCATCCCCCATACAGCTTCTATGGAGAAGATTTTTTAATATTTTTTTCCTTTATGTTGCCAACTTTAAGTTGCCATAGCAACCAGAGTTTTGAGGCTATTTGGATTAAAAAAAATCAGTATAATTGGTTCCCTATAAATGCTATATATGAAATTTGGTAAAAACGGGCCTTGTAGTTTCAGAGGAGATGTCGTTTGAAGATGTTGACGGATGAACGACGGATGGACGACGTACGACGGATGCATGCCTATACTATAATCTCACCTGGTAGCCTTCGCCTCAGGTGAGCTAACTAGAGGAAGAGTCAGACAAAGAACCGGATATATGGTCCACTTCTGCTACACTGCGTATTTTTGTTTGGTGGGGTGTTGATGGGGGATGTGGCGGTGGGGGATGGGGGTTGCAGGATTGGTCTATGACCCGATCTTATCCGTGATTAGACACAGCTTTACATTTGTCTACATTACAGAAAGTATCATACAGATTATAAACGTACACGTATCCATACCAAATTTACTGCGACAGACGGGCGTTTCCCTATTTAACTTCTTCAGTATTGCTAAACCCCAAATATTTGAAAGAAAAAAGATGATGGGCAGGTCTCAGCATGAACCGAACATCCCTCTTCGAGTCACACTTACTTTCGCATAGCTGTCTCATACTGTCACATAACATTCACCATTTATTTACACTGTAAAAAGTCAGCGTCATTCCCCGTTCTCATATACGTCTAATCCACTAAACAACATTTTATTGTTAAAAGGTCACTAGGCGGACAGCAGAACTTTTTTAATTTGTCGCCAGTTTGACAGTCATTCGAATGGGTTTGAAGATTCCAAACATCCAGACACCTGAAGCTATATGACACCAAAGAATAAATGGAGGATCTTATACGTGTGGTCATATATATGAAATTTATGAAACTCGCCTAAAATAACGACGAACATAAGATTCTGTTTATCATACGACCCTTTAAAATGGGATTTTAACGCCTTCAAACTGAACATGATTTCAAAAGAAAACACACTGTTGACATGGACGTTGTCCATGACGTTACGTGTACGCGCCAAAGTGTTATTACACGTGTGGTCATACGATTTTTATGACATGACGTTTTCCATTGAATAACAGCGACGTCATATGATAAATCTATTTCTTGCACACCATAATTATTAGGATTAATGTTGTTCAAAGAGTTTAAATTGCAGAAATTATGCAGTACTTGTGGCTATAGCAACCTGGATTCACCGTGTTGACGGGCGACAGAAGAAACAAAATCACTGATTCAGCAGCACATGATGTTGTATACACAAACACCGAATCATTGTAAGGGATAATGAGAATTATACAGTTAAACTACATTTATTTATCTCTCCGATGCCAAAAACGTGTTGCAAACGGACATTTCGCTGTTAACTTACCTGTCAATATTTGTCATGTCACCCGACTGTTTACATGCCGCAATTGACTTTTTGGATGTACAAATGATAGCGCTTCCGACCTTGATCACTGTACAGTTGTATACAGTGATATTGGGCTGACGATGTTAATTCCTCCACGAACAACACTCGTTCACGCGACGTCACGCGTAAGAAACGTCACGGATAATTCGTAAAGGACCTGGTATGATAAGGCCCATATTTGGCCCCAAGAAAATTAAATTTACAAAAGTTCTATTCCGATAATAAAAATATAAACATAGGAAAGTTCCAACCTAGAATGTAACAGCAAACACAAAATTAATCAGTTCTTGCATAAAATAATTGTGTTTTTATCTTGAACATACCCATACCCCAGCGGATTTGGAGGAAAATGACGAATGTTGCAGCCTTTGCAGCTTTCAAAATATAAGCCCTGCCTCCAGCACATTTTATATTTTGTATGCAGACAAAGTTTAGATATATTAAAGCCTAAAATAGGTAATATGGGATGTGCGTGCGTGCGTACGTGTATGTGTGTGTAAGTGTGTGTGTGTGTGTGTGTGTGTGTGTAGGGTTGCTTGGGGTTGGGTAAGGGTGGTCAAAACCCTATTTTAGGCTTTAGGCTAGACTGACCTGGTACGATAAGGGCCGTTTTTGGACCCCCTTCAAATTCTCTTAAAATTACGCCCTTTTCAACAGTATTTCATTCATATCAAGACGATGGGCTTGTGATAATGAAAGACTGTGTGCAATGGAACCCCGTTTACGATGAAAAGAACTCCTCTAGCGGGGCTCGAACCCGCGGCCGCTAGATCAGTAGGCCAGCGCTTAACCCACTGAACTACCGGGGCTCCTAACAAAGGCAAGAACCCGCTCATAAAATGCATTTTGACAGGACTTGAAGATAGCGCAAGCAAAATTTCTGTGTTTTGGCAACGCCAACCGTAAAACGCTTACAAAACGCTATGCTTCCACAGTGAGAGAGGCGCAGTGGTCGAATGGTTAGAGACGCTCGGCTATGATGCAAGAGGTCATGTGTTCGAATTCCGCCTTGGTTCAACTCGCGAGTGGAAAACTATCTGTGTCAACCCAGCTGCAAGTGGGTACCTTTTTCGAATCAGAGAAGGAGCGAAAGGAAAGGGATGGACTCCGCCTTTCACATGCTATGCCCAAGGTACAGTGGGCCGATAGCCCCCACTGCCCCTATGGCCACTAGGCATTGGGAAACCTTAACTTTTTAAGAACAAAATAATGTTTTGACATGGAGTGACGATATAAGTAGCTAACAAGCACTGTGTTGTACAGCAAATGAGGACACAAGCGACTAAACTAAGGTCAACTAACAAATTTCAGCTCGAACTACTGATACCTCAAAGTAAATTTTCTGGTACCAGAAAATTTACTTTGAGATATCAGTAGTTTGAGATAACTAGAAGTGAAATGTAAATAAAAAGAGGAAATATGTTCTTTGATAGAAGAAGATATTTTGAAATATCAAATTGAATGTTCGAGATATCAGGAGTTGACTGTATGGTGTTTAGACAGGAGTGAGGATGCACCACAAAAGTACTCTGATTTGACAACGATTGAAGATATATCCAAGGAAACTACATAACGTCGCATCGACGTCAGGACGACGTCAATTGGACATCATATGCTCACTGGGATGTGCTTACCTGTAATTGGAGTAACAGAACTAATCAGCACGGGAATCGAGACTGCAACTAATCCAATGTAATAACACAACAGCCTGCAAAACTCCATATTTACTAGTTATATAATCCTAACTAATCAGTAAAACTTCAGATATTATAGCAGTCAGATACAGAAGAACATAAGCAACACGGGCTTGTTATCTTATTGACCTGAAATTTTGACTTACTAAGTCAAAATTTCGAGGTACAGTCAAAATAAAATCTTAAAGAGTGACAAAACTGCTAGAGCAGTTCCAACAATGTAGCAATTTTGTCATGTGATATTCAGATCATCCTTCTCAATCATATAGGGTAATCAGAGACCTTGTTGTTGGCTTCATGGCTTGGGTCAATTACGAGGGGAGTTCAATAAGTTCGTAGAACTCGGTATTTTTCTATACCATTCAAAATTTCTTTTTTTCATTTTTGTGCAGTGTAAACCTTTGTCAGTTGAATGATAACAGCCGTTCAGTCAACACGTACATTTTTTGCTCTTACTTTTTGTTTGAAAACCTATACCCATAGGCAAAAATGGAAAGTCAGAAATATTGAGTTCAGAACAGTCATAAAGTTCCTCACAAAGGAGAGTGCAAACGCCAAAGAAATCCATTGGCGCATGGCTGATGTGTATGGTGATAGTAGCCCAAAATATTCCACAGTGGCAAAGTGGTCAGCAGAATTTAAACGTGGGCGAGACTCCTTAGAAGATGACCCAAGGCCAGGTCGCTCTGCTGATGTCATCAGCCAGGAGATGATCGACTGTGTTGAGAGACTTGTGCTAAACGATAGCCGAATCAAAGTTGCCGAATTTGCTTCAGAATGTGGTATATCTAATGGAAGTGTTAACACTATAATCCATGAACATTCAGGCATGTCAAAGTATCTTCCAGGTGGGTACCCAGAAACCTGAACATGCAAGATCGTCAGCAAAGGTTGGAGTCAAGTCAAGAACTTCTGGAACTTGGCTTCACCACTAGGACCCAGTTACTAAAAAAGAGTCCATGCAATGGAAGCGTCCTGGCTCACTCCCACCTAAGAAATTTGGTACCCAACCATCAGCCCGCAAGGTAATGGCTACGTTTTTTTTTTTTGACTCCAAAGGAGTTATATTGATAGATTACAAGCCTGCTGGTACTTCTGTTACAGAAGAATACTATGCCAATGTCATTAAACAATTAAGGGTTTCTATTAAAGAAAAACGAAGGGAAAAGCTAACCGCTAGTGTCCTTCTTTTGCATGATAATGCCCCTGTACACAAGTCCAGAGTAGCACAAGCGGCTATTCGTGAGTGCCAGTTCATTCAGTGCAGACCTGGCCCCAAGAGATTATTATCTGATTCGAAATTTGAAGTCCTACTTGCGTGGAACGAGATTTCGGGACGATGATGAGCTCAAAGCTGCTACAGAGGCTTGGTTTGGGGACCAAACAGACGACTTTTATTTCAAAGGCATAGACTGCTAAACAGAAAAGTGGGCCAAATGCATTGAAGTAAAGGGGGATTATATTGAAAAATAATGTTGAAACCATCTTCCAATCTGTGAGTTAAACCCCGAGCTCTACGAACTTATTGAACTCCCCTCGTACATAGATGGCTGATGTGACAAGTAAATGCGCTGATCAGACTGTACTTAGCCTTTGCTTGTCGCATCAGCTATATTGTTGGAAATCACATGATGTGGCTCGATGTTTTATGCAAGTGTTTGCTTCAGATACAGGGCAGTTTATATGAAAAACAACAAGACCAGTTTGGGATCTGAGAGTTTAGATTTTTAGAAGGATTTGCTAACAAGAGCTTGCCTGTAAGACAGGTTACTTTACTAAGTCCAATTTACGAGCAAGTAAACCTTTTGAGCTAGTTAGTCGAACTTTTGAGTCAGTAAGTTGAAAAGCTTATACATAAGTCAAACTTTCGAGTAAGTATGTCAAAGATCGAGTCAGTGAGTCGAAAATTCGAAGTTTAGGTTAGTAAGTCGAATTTCGAGCTACCATATCAAGAAGTTAGTAATACGTGACTGGAAACACTAAGTCGAAATTCCGAAGTACCGAGTGAAGTCAAAATTTCGAGATAGTATTAAAAATCTACCTGACCCGAGTGTTCTCCCGTTATCAAACTTAATGAGTTTGGAAAGATAGTGTGGGGCCCAATACATACTATGCTGTATTGTTCGAACATTTTACAAAAAAAAAAGAGAAAAAGATACGGTACTGCGATTAGATAATCACAGGCCCAATAGCCCCGAAATGACAGATTCTATCAGAATAAAGTCATGCTACGTCGGCTCCAAAATAAATTCAAACTTACGCCCTGTTGCTTGTATATGGTCCAGCTCTAATAATGTAAATAAGCCATTTAGCGCAAATCACTTCATGCACCTGCCAAAATTATATCTCTTGTACACAAGTAATTTCTGAATTCCGACAACGGTTATTGCTTTTCGATGACTTTGAAGCACTCAGTGCTTGCGGTATTTTCGCATCACCCATTGCCTTGCGTACGTCATATTCTTCGAAGATTGACTGCCTTATTTTACTCATCATTATCCTCGAGAGGATAAAAATTAATACGCCTATTTGTTTACTCATCTGTTTTCTTACGCGAAATAGCAAGCGAAAAAAACATAAATGAAAGCAAAACGAACCAACTGATATTTAGTGTTAGTAAATATATTATTACTTGAGTCTAATATAAATATTACATGTAATATTATACTGTTCTGTATGACAAAAACATTTTTCAACGCATAACCACGCTGAAGAGTACCCATGACGCGTCATGACCTACATTTGATACAACTTTGAATGGACCAATCAAGCAAAACACATGACCTGGTGACGTAATGGTAAACACTGTAGTACCGGCTTACCCAGCAGTCCAGTATGCGATAGATCAGTATTTTAATGATACCTATCAGCGATAATGTCGCATCACCTATTGACCACGAAGGTGTCCACTTTAATGTTTACAACATGGCAGTTCTATAAATAAAAAGGTAAAGGTTTCCCATAGCCTAATAGCCGTAGGGGCAGTGGGGTTAGAGACCAACCTTATCTTGGGCACAGCTGATGAAAGGCGGAGCCCATCTATCTCCTTTCGCTGCCTTATTCTGTAAATACCCACCGATAAACACACAATTACCGTATGATGTCCTGTATAACACTATAAACCTACAGATTTTCTATTACATTACATTCTCTGCAATGACTGACGTGCTCGGAATGCTGTTTTAGGCAACTTTACAACTGTAAAACGATTTTTGTTGTTGTTGTTGTTGTTTTAGTGGCAGCTAATCTATTTTACTGGATAAAGTATGAGGGGCGCTTAAAGAGACAGATGCGCTTAAAGGGGGCGAATACGATAATTGGCGGATTGATTTTTAATATTCATTTTGTATTCGTTATATTTTTTGACCGCTGATGTCATTAGTTGGATACTTATCATTTTACAGAACTACATAAATAATTATACCTGCACAAGAATACGTGGTACTCACTTAACTTCGTACAAAACTTATTTTTCAGTTCCAGACGTTTTTAGCGAAATGAACTTACGATCACTTCATTTCTGAGCGGAAGGATACAGCTGTGAAAGTCACTTTCCAAAATACGCTTGTGACAGCTTTGAATGACTGATAGAATCGGTCATTAAAAATCACGGAGGGTAATCCGGGCATTCGGAACCGCCGGCTCCGCACCCTAAAATTTATGGGGAACTTCCGCGTCACTTGCGGCTCTGAAGTTGTAGCTGGTAAACAAGAGAAAAAGTTTGACATGTCTGGTATTTCTCAATTTACGTGACGCTGAAGGTCCCCATAAGATGTACGTTGCGGAGCCGGTGGCTCCGATTATCGAGATTATCCACCGTGAAAATCTGTGCATACAGCTTAAAATTCAGAACAGTCTGCACTTTTCAGACATAGTGAAGAAGCTGCGTACTTGTACTTCTACAGGTGTGAACCAATTTGGTATACACGGGTAATATGGGGAAATTTCATTATCACTTAATAACTTTTATTATTCTTAATATATTTTTATATCACAAACGGTATCAGAAAGTAAAATTCTTCATCTTTAATATCGTGTTTTAATTTTGATTCTAGCACTAGTACAAAATGGTCTTTTTTGGGTGATTATCTAGAGGTATATAATTTAATTAAACAAATAGCAAAATCTCCGCAAAACAACTAGGGCACACGAATTCGACCGCTGATTTAGAATCAAATTGATACAAAATGTTATGCATCACAAATGGATAAGATAAGAAGAAAGAATAAATTTTTATCTGATGTAATTTTTACTAGTCTAGCTAAATAATAAAATGTCTTTTTTCATTATTTGTTCAAATTTTAATTAATGATTTTTGTATGCCGGTCGTTTCCGTGCGTTTCGGTCAAAACTTCGGCGATAGACGACGCGGCTTTAGGTAATAAATAGCCTTGGGCGAAGATTATATGTATGAAGAGTATGATACACAATTTATGACTGGATATTGCAGTAATGAATTTTCAAGTAGCAAAATTATGCAAATGTAGGTTCATCCAGCCTGCTTGAAACTAAAAGGTGAACGAATATTTTTTTTTCTGGTCCAGAGCTGCCCTATAATGTAAACCAAAGTTTTCTGATGTAAGAATGAAATTGAAGCCGTGCGTCTGAAAAATAATTGATGCAAACATATCCAAACTTCAGTCTTTGATCCGTCTAATTAGCTTTACATGAAGACGAAAGTCGATCGGCAAACTTCTTTTATCTTGTGAAATTAATTTATATCACTGGTGCCGAATTGAAAGACAATTATCTTATGATTGTATAATGCCAATTAGTAAATTAATTTCGGTGTGTTTCGAAATTTAGCTTTTGCTCAGTATTTGCTCATTTACGATTGTTTTTGCGAGGCAAAGAGCCACACTTAGTCTCTCTCTCTCTCTCTCTCTCTCTCTCTCATTCCATCTCTCTCTCTCTCTCTTCATGTATCTGTAATCATTTGTCTGAATTCGCCTTAAAATCAGTAGTATGTTAGCAAAACAGTTTTACTACTTCTGTTTATTATGGACTTTATGAAATTGCATTATCTAGTTGTCTTTACTTTAACAAGCCAATAATTTATTTATTGTCATTTTTTTTTCTTTTTCATTTCTTATTTTTCATTTTTGTAATGTTATTTTTCAGTATCTTTTTTTTTTTAATTTATTTTTATTTCTGAATTTCTTTGCAAGGGATGCCTGCTTTGGTACATAAGAAGAACTTAATTTTTGCTTATTTGTTGTTTGGGTTTGAAAATAAACATTCGGCGGACTTTAGATGTAGTATAGTTTTCTTCGTAAGAACCAGAAAACTGTATACTTTTGTAGCGTTAAGGTGGTGATTTATGGTAAATGTAAAAATCTGCATAAAACCATAAAAAAGTAACGTATCTCCCTGAAAGTTAGCAGACTTCTTATTTTTGGTGTTCTTTACAGTTTAGAATTTAAAATAAACGTACATGCTGCTTAAAAAAGTGTTTTTATAAGGAAAGATCAAACGGTAATTTTCTGCGAATAAATCTGAAAAAATAATATCGTTATTGAAAATTTTCGTAGTGCTGAAGGTGCATTATTGCATAATGAAGAGCGTCCTAGCAATTATTTATTCCAACTCTTTCTAAAATTTTAATGTAGACCAGATGAAAACGGTAGCTTTTTCTCAAATGTTCAACATGTACAAAGTAAATGTACATTGGACGCATTTATTAAATATAGGTAAGGCAAGCATACCTATGTTAACACCTACAATATAAATAATACATTACTGACATGATCAGTGGTTTGTAGATGTAATTGTTCAACCTTGTTAAAATAGTCTTACCTGTCTCACCTGTGTGTTTTGACAAAAAATTTGGACACAGACTGCATCTTTTTTCATCTGCTCAGCCTGATAATGTGTGAAAGAGTTTGAAAAAATAATTGCTAGGACGCTCTCCATTATGCAACAAGGTACTCTAAGCACTAAGTATATTTTCAATAATGATATTATTTTTTCAGATTTATTCGCAGAAAATTACCCTTTGATCTTCTCTTATAAAAACACTTTTTAACATTAACAAATGCTGCATTTTGGGATTCTAAATTATGAGAAACAACATACAGAAGGCATCTGCTAAGTTTTGGAAAGATCAGTGTTATTTTGAGTATTTTATGCAGATTTTTGTCTTTGTCCCAAATCAGTGATTATCACCACCTTAAATCATTTTTTTTTTCACAGACGGTCTTCATGTTAACACGTTTTTTGTTTTCTCGTATGTTTAAAGTGAAATAACTTCAACAAGGCTCAAATTCGATTATTACTCTTTGTCGATTTATGTTACTGGTGTATTCATCGTTAAGGTGGTGATTTATGGTAAATGTAAAAATCTACATAAAACCATAAAATAGTAATGTATCTCCCTGAAAGTTAGCAGACTTCTTGTTTTTGTTGTTCTTTACAGTTTAGAATTCAAAATAGACACACATGCTGCTTAAAAAGTGTTTTTATAAGGAAAGATCAAAGGGTAATTTTCTGCGAATAAATCTGAAAAATAATATCGTTATTGAAAATTTACATAGTGCTGAAGGTGCATTATTGCATAATGAAGAGCGTCCTAGCAATCATTTATTCCAACTCTTTCTCAAATTGTAAAGTAGACCAGATGAAAACGGTAGCTTTTTCTCAAATGTTCAACCATGTACAAAGTAAATGTACATTGGACGCATTTATTAGATATAGGGTAGGCAAGCATACCAATGTTAACACCTACAGTATAAATAATTCGGTGCTCGGACATTTCGGCCACGGACATTTCGGCCTAGGACGTTTCGGCCTAGGACAGTTCGGCCACGGACTTTTCGGCCACAGAAATTGTCAAGGGTGGACATTTCGGCCTTTATCCAAAAATAACTTTTTATAATTAAATTAAGGAGTCATATGAGTAACTTAAAGCTGAGTCTTAATAAATTCCAATGATATGTTGTTGTTGTCTTGATGTTTTATGGACCTTCAACATCTATAAGGTTATTGTGAGCACGTAAAGGTGAAAAACATGGTGAACAACTATATCAACTACTTTAACTAGGGCATTATATGATGTTTGCTTAAGAGTTTCGATAGGTTTATATCCCTTAAACACTTTTAAAGTCATTTTGAGCATAATCTGGCACATTTGCCATCCCCATCCACGTGCCAGTGTGGCCTTTATCATTCATGTGATGCCTATCATATCTTAATAAGCGAACATATGGCTGATGAATCTGTAGTGCACCCATTTTTCGGCTTTAAGAGATATGGACATATGGTTGGAGCTATTTTGAGCCCAGTCACTTATTTTGGTATCATGTGTGCAGAAAAAAACATATATGTCATTTTAAAGGTTTACAGTAGCATGTTTTCATGACCCCATTTTTTTCAGATTTAGCCGAAACGTCCATGGCCGAAATGTCCGTGGATGAAATGTCCATGGCCGAACTGTCCTAGGCCGAAATGTCCGTGGCCGACATGTCCGTGGCCGAAATGTCCTACATTCAAATAATTCATTACTGACATGATCAGTGGTGTGTAGCTGAAATTGTTCAACCTTGTTAAAATAGTCTTACCTGTCTCACCTGTGTGTTTTGACAAAAAAATTGGACACAGACTGCATCTTTTTTCATCTGCTCAGCCCGATAATGTGTGAAAGAGTTTGAAAAAATAATTGCTAGGACGCTCTCCATTATGCAACAAGGTACTCTAAGCACTAAGTATATTTTCAATAACGATATTCTTTTTCAGATTTATTCGCAGAAAATTACCCTTTGATCTTTCCTTATAAAAACACTTTTTAGCATTAACAAATGCTGCATTTTGGGATTCTAAATTATGATAAACAACATAAAGTAGGCATCTGCTAAGTTTTGGAAAGATCAGTGTTATTTTGAGTATTTTATGCAGATTTTTGTCTTTGTCCCAAATTAATGATTATCACCACCTGAAATAAGCAATACAAATGACACGGCACGCGTCCACAGTACCGTGTCGCAATAAATGAGCCATGACATGACAAAACAAATAAAGTGACATGTGAGACCAGCGAAGACTCAGATCCGCCTGGACCTCCGCCCATTCTGATTAGAGTCTCCGCTATGCGCTTAAGCTTAGGGTCTAAGCTACCTACATGCCGACAGCGAAGACTCCTCATACTTGGCGGATGCCCAGACTGATCTGAGTCTTCGCTTAGCGCACGTGCCACTTTGTATATTGTGTTTTGTTGCGGTCAAATATACATTGTCTAAACACGACGACTTTTTTGCCCAGCGGAATGTTCTATTCCTATCAAATGAATGGGTCCATATGTCCGTTAAGGGGTGTCTGGTTTAGTTTATTCTTATCATTTTTATAGGAGAAATACCCATTTGTGTAATGCAAACAGTGTAGAGCCTGTGAAGACGCCGTGTTTTCCTGCGTCTGATCTTGGTCTGCACTGTTTGCCTATGCTGTATATATGGGACGCCAGGCTTTAATGGGTTAATTTATTTATCACCTGGTTACTTTCACATACTTAGATTTATTTCTTTATTTCTCACCGAAGTACAAACTTAAAGAAATCATATTGTTTGTTTGTTTGTTAGGTCGGTTTGAAATTTCACCAACGATACGAAATATAGACTCAAACAATGAACTAATCCTTTAATCACAGTTTATAAGTTGTCTTCTATCGTATAGGTTTAGAATTATCCCCCCTCCCCCCCCCCCCCCCCCCCCACAAAAAAAAAAAAAAAAAAAGAAAGAAAGAAATTGAGTTGTAAGACTGACTCATGTATTATACCTACCCATTCTACCGAAATTAGATTTTTCATCAACTGACTCGGGAATGAAATTCAGTTAAAGCCATAAAGTTCTCATTTTTAACATGACGGAGATAAGAGTATTGAGCCTTAGGGATTAATTTGACACCTGCGATTATCACCTGTTGTCGTCTAGTTTCGGAGAACTGCCGAAGGTTATCCGGAGATTCTACCTGTATAGCTTAAGAAATCAATGGTCAGTATCAAATACGAATATTCTGCCAGATGGACTTTGCTGTCCACTGTAGAGGTCATCAAGGTACATGAATCGTTGATGCAAACAAGGAAAGTGTAAGTATCCAGCACAGGCTGAGGTGAGTCTTCATTGTTCTATTTTACCTTCCTACATGCCTTTGAGATAAAGCCACTGCGATCGTTCAAGTATATTGTACTTACCAAATTCAACTATATGTTGTCCATTTTGTTACGCTTAGGGATAATGACATATGCTTAGAGATAATGATGAAACTATTATTAAGATATTCGAAATAAATAAATAAATAGACCAGAGGACAAATGATCATGTAGCCCACCTGAGACCTTACTGTCGACACAATGTGTTACTTCGCTCATTTGTTCCCAGTGGGTTTATAGAAGTGAATATTTCAATTTCAAATCTCAGTGACCTTGAGCAAAGGTAAAAGAATGATCTTGACCTTTGGTGACCTTATATCTTCATGTATTCATTTAGTAAACCATATTTTCCAATTATTATTTTAGGCTCAAAAGATTTAAGTGAAATCCACTGTTTACTAATTTCCCATATAAAAGTATAACGAACGAAAGTTGACTTTGCCATAAATTAGGCGTCATCATTTAAACTATAATTAAGTGGCCCGATTCCCCAATGCTACAAACAGAGTTCAAGGTCATTAGCCGTAAGATTCTGGAGAAAAAGTTTTATTTAAGGATTTAACCATATATTGGCATTAAAGCCATATTTGTGGTGTGACAAAGACCAGTTGAGCAAACTTTAGTTCCCCGGACCAACGGAGACTCCGTATGAAATGACCTAGTAGCTTTGGAGGAGAAGATGTTTGAAATGTTAATGGACAACAGAATTTCTGTGATTTTGAAGGTAAAAGAATGACCTTTGCCTTTTGCAACACAATGTCTTTGTCTGCCAATAAAGTTAATCATATATACTAAATCAAATATTATACCTTAGACTTAAATAGTTTCTGAGAAATTCATTGTTCAAGCATTTTCCCGTACTAAATCATAACTCACCACAACTGGCCTTGCCATAAACTAGGTCAAGTTTTATGAAAGGTTATCATTTGAACAAATTTTATAGGGCCCCAGTCGCCCATGCTACAAATAATGTTTCAATTTCATTGGACTTAAACTCCGGGAGAAGAGTTTTCACCATATATGGGTATGTCGACCTTCTTAGTTATGTGACCAAGACCATCTGAACAAACTTTTATCCCCCTTCATCTAGGAGGTTTCACATGATATATGGCTTCAACTGGCAAAGTGGCTTCAGAGGCGATGTCTGAAAATTTTGACAGGGGGGACAGAATTTCAGTGACTTGAACAGAGGTCAAAGAATGACCTTGACCTTATGCATCATTATGTCTTCATCTGCACAGGTTAAAATATACTCAAAAATTATTAAAGGGTCAAACTGTTACCCTGCGAATTTTAGAATATTTCAAACAGTTGGTAAAAAAAATCATTTCTAACTTCCATTTCATTCATTTTGCAAGTTTTGTACACATGAAGTATGAAACTATAGCCCTTATCTTGACCAAGTCCAGACGTCAGTTCACGTTACCCTCAAAATCAAAGCTGTCAGAAGTCCATTCGGAGCAAATTCACCAAAATTTTCGATTTCGCCAAATCATGATTTTTCAAAAAAAAAATCATTGATAGTCCTCAAATTTAATCATTTTTAAGGTCAGCAAGCTATAAGAAGTTTAAAACTCATAGCAATTTCAGAAGTTATGCCCGACCAAACTGACACACTATCAATTCTATATGGGAATTCAAACCACTTTCATTTTAGGGGTTGTTTGACTTAAAGCTTGGACTTAGTCAAGACAAAGCCTATAGGTTCAAGCTTCATGTTTATAAAACTTGCAAAATGAATAAAATGGAATGTAGAAATGATTTATTTTACCAAATGTTTGAAATGTTCCAGAGATCACGGGGTAAAAGTTTGACCCTTTAATATTTTTTCGAATATATTATATCTTAGACTTAAATATTTTCTGAGAAACCGACTGTTTAAGCTTTTTCCCCATAAAAAAGCAAAATGCACTGCATTTTACTCTGTAATACGTGTAAATTAGGTCGATGTCAAGCTACGGCCATAATTTAAATAAATTGTAATGGACTTGAGTCCCAGATGTTACATAAAGATTTAAAACTCAGTGGCCTTTCGGTTCACGGCTAGAAGATTTTTGAACACCTATAGCATATAATATGTGCATGGCAGCCATCTTGGTCCAGTGTCCAAGACTTCTTATACATTTCCTTGATCGTGGGAGACTTCATATAAAATATGGCTCCAATTGGCCCTGTGGCTTCAGAGGAGAACATGTTTGAAAATGTTGACTGGCGACAGAATCTCAGTGACCTTGATGAACGGTCATAAAATATCCTCAAGCTTTAGCAAAATATTTTCTTCATTTGCTCATTAAGTTAACCATATACACACCAAATATAATACCTTAGACTTAAAAAGTTTTTGAGAAGTGCACTGTTTAAGCATTTTCCATATAAAACACATATAACATACCAAGGTTGACCGGTGACAGAATCTCAATGCCATTGATCAACTATGAACTTGACCTTTGATAACATAATAGCTTCATTTGCTCATTAAGTTAACAATATATACATCAACTCTTATACATAAGACTTTATCAATAGTTTTTGAGAAATCCACTGTTTCAGCGTTTTCCCATATAAAAGCACAACGTACCAAAGTTGAAATTGTCATATAGTAGGCCAAGGTCAACCTATGGTCATCATTTGTACAAATTATAATGGCCATATGTCGCGACTCATTTTTTTTCCTTTTCAGTCCTGCCAATATGTCGACGTCATCAGCCAAGCGCAGATCTGTGACTGTTCCTCCTACAACACTGACAACTTTCCCATTGCTTGGGTTCTGAACAGGATTTTCTCAGAAATATGCTGAAAAGAGTAAACCATTGAAGGCATCATTGTCTAACTCCAGCGGTGGTTTACGGAGGTTCAGAGCTAAACAAACTACCACAGAATCCATTTTCAACATTAAAATGGTCTGTAAATACTTCAGCTCTATCAAGACCTCCATGAGCACTTCAAAAAACTGTTTTGCAGAATCCACAGCACCTTGGACTATCATAAGAATGCGTAGCGGCAGTGAAGATCTTCTCCGTCCTGTGCAAAGTTCCCGGGCAAAGCTATATTACAAAGAGGCGTATCTAAGATATGGAGAATACCATGTTAGTGTCTTTTGATATCAAGTTTATCAGGCGAGACCCGAAACAGTGTAGGTATGGCGAGGCTTGTCAAGCCAGTCCGACGTGTTTCTGATCGAGCCTGATAAACTTGATATCAAAAGCCACTAATATGGTTTTCTGCTAATCTTGCATCATAAGAAGATTTGCAAACGCATTTTGTACGAACTTGCTGACGTCGCGAATGCGCTGTGACGTAAGTCGGTTACGTCATGTAACCAGTCGAAGGCTATTATCACGGCCGAAGTCAGATTGTAACTAAACGTCTTCAGAGATCACTTCTGTAGGCATCGCCTGATAACTTTCGCACAAGCTCAGTTCTAAAGTGACATGATATCACATCATGTTATCATACTCCAGATATCAGGTTGATTTTGCAACAGATGCATGACAAAAGTTTATAATATTCACATAAAGTTCACATAAAGTTTTGTCTCACAGTCTCTGTGAAAAAAGTTTAGGGCTAACTCTTCAGGTATGTCCTGTTTTCATGTTTGTATCAAGAGCTAGTCAAATTATTAAGCAAAATATAGTTTACAAACGCGCAGATGCGTATTGCAGATGTGTATTGCAATTTTGTCAGTTTGACAAAATTTCAATACACACTTGCATACTTTGCGTATAGACAGTAAGCACTTGTAGATGCATTGCCCGATGTAAGTTCTCTGTGTTAGGCACTATTTCTCGAGGTGTTGGATATTTGATCAGATATTTCAAGTTTCTGATGTCTATTCATCATCCTGACATTGTCATTGCCAATTAAAACATTTGACAATGTTAGAAATTTCCATATCAACCGCGTCGTGACAAAGCTTGTCTTCGGTTATTTGCAAACTGCGCAGGCCAAGGTCTAATTTGAGCATTTATTTTTCGCAAATATTCAGCGCATGGCGAGAGCCCTGATCAGATTGTGCCATTGAGGATTTTTTTTCTTATCCCGCTGGAGAAGGAAATCCCCAGTACCATTGCATACAGGCTTTTTGTCATATCTTTTAGTTTGTATGACTTCCAAAACCATTAAGAGAAGTCAACCATCCGCCTTACATTATAACTTTAGAAGTATCCGTGTGGCCTGTCGGAGTCTTCTAAGTTCATTTTGTAACTCTCTCATGCGGACTGGGAAAACTCATTTTAGATTGCGCAGATGCGTAGGCTGGCCTGAGGCTTCATTGCTGGCACACATTGCACGACCCCTTTTCTCCTGGCTCGTCCCTTATTTAGAATTTTGAATATTTAACCAGATGCATAGCAACACCCACCTGTACCTTTTTATGTTTGACATCAATGAAAATAATAGATCTATCAATTATTTAAATGATTTTGAATCCCTAATTAATGACCCAGTGAACTAGAAAATTTTGAGCCGCGACACGAGAAAACCAACAATGTGCTTGTGCGCCCAGCGCAGACTCAGATCAGCCTGGGCATCTGCCCAGTCTGATCAGACTCTTCGCAAGCGCTTTATGGGTAGCTAAGGGTCTCATCTATCTACATGCGGACAGCGAAGACTCTGATCAGACTGGACGGATGCCTAGGCTGATCTGAGTCTGTGCTGAGTGCACAGCCACTTTGTTGGTTTTCTCACGTCGCGGCTCAATTATGTTGTTAGTAAGCATCCCTATGGTCTCTGAGAACAGGGAAGACTAAGGTCAATTGTATGTTGCAACACGGACTAGGCAGTGCATCGTTTCTGGAATATTATTGTTTTGTTTTTTTTTTTGTTTTTTTTATATATCTAGCATTGTGGCCATTTGCCTTGCTCTCTGTTTTGTTTTATTGTGCTAAAATATAGAAACTAGGCAAACCTATGTTTCATATGACGAAATAGTTTGACTTGTATGTCTCCGAATAACAACAGGTTCCAGGGGGTTATGCGCGTGTAAAATTGATTGACCCCTCCCCCCACCCTCTCTCCGAGTCCCACTAATACCGCCCCTGTAAGTGTGTCCATTCATCTACATATACTGAAAATTCCTGTTACATTCAGCAGTCATCAAATCTTGTTTTCTTTTTTGGAGGAATTTCCTCTTTTTACTCTGAGGCTCGTGACGGTTATACATGCTCATACATTTTAAATGCAAAATAGCAACGGCGTGCATGATATACAAGTAATTTGTGCTATATTTGGATCGGGAAGCTAAAACAAAAAGAAGGAATATACACCTACACTTGTTTGTAACCTACAACCTTTTTATTTACAAACTTATGTCACGATATACGCATTTAAACAACGGAAAAATCATTGCTCATGTTATAGAAAAGCGCAACAACCGCTTTATTACTAGGCCCAGCTTCATTTCCGCCATTTTTGCAAGGAAGAATAACTTTTGTGAACTCCTGTTTGTTTCCCTAGTCGACTGACAAAACTCTTCCAAAACGGGTTCTACACTTAAAGAAAGAGCAAATTCTTTTCTTTAAACCTTAATGCGCCAAAAAGCAGACGACAAAAATTTACGTCTGCAGAATTTCATAAAATGTTTCGTCCAAGCTGTGTCATATTGAGAATTCAAAAACTATAGGGCAAACAGTGTAGATGCAGATGAGGTGGCTCATAATGAGCCACCTCATCTGGATCTACACTGTCTACACTGTTTGCAAATTCAACAATTTTCATTTTTTGGCGCTTTAAGGGTTAAGAGTTGAAACTAATTTAGAAGGAGGCAAAAGGGAAAATAGTAGAGTTGCTTCCCTGGAATTGTACTCATTTCCTGGAGGCCCGATTTCAGGTCACCGTGAGTTAGAACGCCTTTTAACAAAAGTAAGGAGGAAAATTCTCAGGAACTGACGCAATTCAATTCCAGATCCAACCCCAGACACAATGTGGGAAAGAGACAATGCAAAACTAGTCATCACCAAAGACATCACCACCGGCAGCCATGTGAACAGTCATTTCTCGTGTACTAAGTTCGACAAGAAATCGGACCTTAGTGTATAAGTGTCCATAGTTTATCCACCATGTTTACAATGGAGGCAATACAAGGGAGGCAATGAAAGGGAGGCAACTTAGGCAGAACAGCATTTGCTTCATGGTTAATCAATCACTTTTTCAATATGCATTCTCAAAAAGACATAAAAAGCAACAACAAATGAAAATAAGAATTTACTCCTCCCCCCCCCCCCCCCTTTTAATCGCACCTCTATGTGATATGGCAGACATTCCCTTTTAAACGCACCCGTATGTGATATGGCAGACAAATACTTCCCGCTCAGACTTACCCCCCCCCCCCTCACCCCTGGGCCTTGAAAATGCATCCTTATGCCTTGGAGAAAAGTAACTCAATGTGTCAAGTTTGAAACGCATTCATTTCAATACTTGTACACAATCTGCCAAGAACTGTCGAAGCTTGTATATTGCAATATCAGGAACCAGCATAACATAAGGAATAAGCTCCTAGACTTTCTCCTCCTAGGCTACAAAACATAATCGTGTCTATCACTGAATTCACACTGGTTACATGACGTTTAATCAACATTGAATCAATATAGGGTTCAAACATGTTTTTTCATGCATTAACGTTTGCCAGGTCCCGAGGAAGATGTTGGAAACCGAGGCCGAAGGCCGAAATTATTTGTTAAAATTTGAGAAAAAAAAACTTGGCACTCTATTTTGTCACCGTTTGACAGCCAACGCGCTGGTGCATCTTTTTACTAATATTCATCTTCCGGGCCCGAGAGCATTCATTCTATTTAAGATGGCTGCCATCATCCTATTCAACCTCAATATTTCGGAAAAGTGTCCAAGATGGTCGTTGTAGTTGATGCAAAATAGATGGCAAATAGATCAACAAACAGCAGATACCTTGAGCAATAATTTCCATGCAGAACAAGCCTGATCCATTCATATACTGCCGTTCTTGATTGCTGAAAGCTTGGGATGCATTTTTCTTAAACACTTATTTACTCTCCATTTGGCATCGTAAGAATGTAAACAACATCGCTTTTAATCTGAGTCACGACGATGACGTAAGATTACAAAGGCATAATGACGTCATATAGGGGCATACATAGGTAGCGCACCACCAATTTTTGTAATTCACCCGAAACGGTAGAGACAAAGTTGCATGGCGGTTTTCAGTGGCCCGGCACAAGCATAATGAAAATTCTGTCATCGTGCATCAACAGCGCGTGAAAACCTTTGTTGAAACACGGCTTTTCGCCTATTGATGCACGGCTGTTAATTCCTCTCGGCACTGCTTTTTATGCAATAACGTTGTTTCAACGTCGTGACGTTGAAGCAACATTGATTCAATGTTGATTCAACTTTGTGTGCCTGTTGGGTTGTTTCCAGTACTGCCCTGTTCACGTTAATTGATTGATTGATTGATTTGATGCTTAACATCCTCGGTAAACAGCTATGGTCATGTCGGGATGGCCAGTTAAGCCAACCACACCATTCCTGGGCAGGCTTAGACCTCCTAAGCGGTTAACCAGTACTAAGTGCACATAATTTCGCCAGTAACTGACAACTGCCCTTCTTGAATCAGCGGAAGGAGAAACGAATGTGGCCAGACCGTGTTTCGAACCCAGGACCTCTGACTTATGAGTAAGGTGCCCTACCGATTGCGCTACGCGGCCCGGCTTGCCATGTTCACAGCTAATAATTCAAGTAGTGTTTGTATTTTAAGTACATGTATACTAGTTTCTAGAAAGCATCGAGGTCAGGTGCGGGTGAGCTGTTTCAATAGATCCTGGTATATATTTGGTCTGGAAGAAGTCTTTTAATGAGAAACTTGTCTGAAAAAGTCACGAACTGAAGAGAAAACAGTGTAGAGTCGGAAGAGGCGACTCGTTGCAAGAAGTGTCCTTTGTCTGAGTCGCGCCGGGCCGCGTAGCGCAATCGGTAGGGCACCTGACTCATAAGTCAGAGGTCCTGGGTTCGAAACCCGGTCTGGCCACATACTTTCGTTTCTCCTTCCGCTGATTCAAGAAGGGCAGTTGTCAGTTACTGGCGAAAGTATGTGCACTTAGTACTGGTTAACCGCTTAGGGGGTCTAAGCCTGCCCAGGAATAGCGTGGTTAGGTTAACTGACCGTCCCGACATGACCTTAGATGTTTACAGTGGACGTTAAGCATCAAGTCAACCAACCAACCAAGTCTGAGTCGCTAATTCGATATTTCGGGCTAAACTGATAACCTTAAAGTGCCAATAAGCAGACGACAAAATTTACGTCCATGAAGAATTTTAAAGATAAGAGACAAACAGTATTGGCACAGATAAGGCAGCTCATTGTGAGCCGCCCCGTCTGGATATACGTTCTTCGCAAAAGCTATTTTCGTTTCTGGCGTTTTAAGGATTTACGGAGTGCAACCATACCGGCCAACAGAATCTTAACTATTATTCTTGGCGAAATAACCACAATTATATGTTACATGCGTCCTTCTGTTATATTTTTTTTTCTGCAGCAGACACTTCATAACCTTATTGTTTATTCATCGAAGTATATGTACTGTAGTGCATTACATGAAATTATGTTTATTACATAAAAATAAAACACTGAAAACAAGCTCTTTATTAGTATTCATGTACCATTGCTTCGACCGTTTTCCTTTTTTTCTTTATAATAAATTTTGCTAATATCACTGATGTCAAAAAATGAAGTTTTACAATGAAAATCATATCTTGAGCAGTTAATAATTTGTAACACGTCATGTCTTATGGCATATTTCATTATATGAGACATAAACAATGAACCGCAAATTTTATTTATTTGTCTGTATTTTTATTACTGAGCAAATTTAATTTCCTTCCAGTAACACTTCACGTTTAATTGTGTAATATTGTGAGAATAGGATATAAAATAGTCCGCCAGTTTATGCTTTCTGCCGAGACTGTCCGCCATACCTGGCTTCCGCCGAGAATGTCCGCGATCTCTTGCTTCCAGCCGAGATTACTGTGCGTGGTAGATGGATTCCTGCCGAGACTGTCCGCGTGATTCAATCACGCGGACAGTCTCGGCAGGAAGCCATTTTTCGTAGGAAACAGAATCACGCGGACAGTCTGTGCATGGAGCCATTTTTCGATGGTAGTATTGGAAGGAAGCAAGAGATCGCGGACAGTCTCGGCGGAACCCAAATGTAAGGAGCAATGAATCTCGACAGGAAACGAAAATTGGCGGATTAGTTTACACCCTATGGTGAGGATCAGACAGGCTATATGGTGGATCAATGGGAACTCCTATACTCGGAGGGAATTTCCGTTGCCTGCCGAGATCTTCCATCACCAGCTTTTCAAACTTTTGGATTTTTTGACACTACAGAAATGTGCAGCTGTCGCACTAAATTTTGCACAGATACATTTATTATTTGGTGCAAGAGACCAATAGAAGCACGTGCACTTACCGCAAAACAAGTATGACAGAATGCTGCTGACATTTTTCTGACATTTTTCATTTTTCTGAGGCGAGAAAACCAACAAAATGGTTGTGCGCCCAGTGCAGACTCAGATCAGCCTGGGCATCCGCTCAGTCTGATCAGACTACTTCCTAAGCGCTTAAAGCGTAGCTAAGGGTCTAAGCTACCTCAATGCGGACAGCGAAGACTCTGATCAGACTGGGCGGATGCCCAGGCTGATCTGAGTCTGCGCTGGGCGCACAACCACTTTGTTTTCTCGTGTTGCGGCTGAAAATTTTGTCCGAGGCGACGGATTAATTATCTTATGACGGAAAGTGTACGCAATAAACACAAGGTTTAACTGATGGATTTGGATGGATTGATAGACTGCAACTAGCTGAGACAATGACTTTGGTTCATAGTTTATAACTTAATTAATTAAAGAATGCAAAATTAAAAATTTAAATGAGCTAATAAAACTTAGCCTTTTCACATAAATAGAGTTTCGTGAAATGTTATGTTTTTCTCAGGTATTTTACTTATCTAACTAAATAATTAGACACGGTTGAACTTGAAATGAACAAAACATCATGGCAGCTTTTGTTTATCGCTGCGTTGCCGCAACTTCTCGATGGAATTTGGATCTTCGCTGCGCCGTTACGTTTATTTAAGTAAGATTCCCATGACAATGATTTCGATGAAATGGGTTCTATTTCCAGTCGACAATATTTGAGCCGCGACATGACAAAAACCAACAAAGCGACATGAGCGCCCAGCGAAGGCTCATATCAGCCTGGGCATGCCATGTTGTTGTTGTTGTCAGTTTTTGGTCAAATCCTTACAACCGTGGTCCACAATTTTAATCGGGCCTTTGCCTTACCACCAGTCAAACAAAAATGTTCATTTATTTACACTTTCGAGTCCCTGCCACTATGAACCAATCTGTATATCAGACCTTTGCCTCGCCACCATTCACACATTTATTTGTACACTTCCGACTGCTTCAGACTGCTTACCACTGTGGTTCACACTGTACATCAGGCCTTTGCCTTACCAACTGTCACAAAAAATAGATTTAATTATTTGTTCACTTCCACTGATTGTCCACATTGTATATTAGGCCTTTTCTTCATCACCAGTCATAAAAAATGTTCATTTTTATCTACACTTTCTAGTCCCTACCACTTTGAGGCACACTGAATATAAGGCCTTTGCTTTACCACCTTTCACACCAAAATGTTCATTTATTTGTACACCTTCAAGTCCTTACCACTATGGTCCAAACTGTACATCAGGCATTTGCCTCATAACCAGTCGCAAAAAAGATGCTCATTTATTTGTACACTTCCGACTTCTTACCACTGTGGTCCACACTGGGCTTGTTTGTTGCTATGTGAGCCCCCCCCCCCCCCACCCCCTACTACCTGATCTCATCAAGACTAAATGTGTAATGGTTCACTTTCAGGGAAAGAATTTTGTCATTTCCATTGTTTGTTCCATTTTCAATAGGAATCAACTCTTAAAGGAAAGAATTTGTTCATCTAGGAGTAATTGTTTTCCTGTAAGAGTTGACCCCTTTCTGGAAAAGTTGCATTGTCCAGGATTGGAAAAAAATACAAAACAGGAAGTAAAAAAATGTTTGCATTTTACAAGATGGCGGAAACACATGGTGGAGCACCAATACACGTAAGGCTTTCACAACTGTTTGGTTATGAGAATCCTGTGCAACTTTGAGTACTTGTAAAAGATGTAGAACGCCGACACATTTTTAACATGACAGATGTATATACACCGAGGCCCAAATATGGAAGGAATGTACAATTTACAGTGATGCATTGCGTACATGTTTTGAAATACTAAATACTAATTCAGGAAGTATTTTAATATTCTTTTTATACTCTATTCTTCATATAAACATAAACTTTAATGTATCCTAAGTGTTAAAACAATGTCACGCCTCTAGACTGACCCAGATAAAAATAGTTTAGTTAAGCATTACTTAACATGATTTAAAACAATAAACTTTGTCATAGTAGGTGTTTTTGGACTTGAAACATGCCTTAATGTGACACCTATTATTATTGACGTCATTTTATTACAAACGGTTATGGTGTTTTTGACACTTTCCATGGACAATAGACCATTTAGTGTTTACTTTGTACAAAAATTGTCTAAGTGGCAGTATGCATAAAAAAAATGCTCAATCTCTTTTTGACCAGTAGACTTGCCCGTCCGTATAATTTGGATGAGTCCAATTCTAGTGTTTACAGGTAGGGATTTCTGGTGGATGTTTTCACTTTTATTTTATAATTGTCATAGAACTTTCTCTAAGCAAACAGTTTTGACCGTAATTAGACGTCAACGTTTTCGGTGTCTGAACTGGGCCTTCACTGTTTACATTTGTTCCCAAAACGTGTAGCCAGTCTAAAAAGGTTTGGGAGCTCTGTAAGATCAGTAGTACGAAAAATCATACTTGACCACTTCATCCCATAAGTTTAAGAGAAAAAGGTAATGAATGGGCAGGGGCTGCATTTATTAAACGACATAAATGGTTGCTTTGCTGGTGCTAAGGTTGAAAGAAGGAGATTCCCTACAACTTTGAAATTTGCTCTGGAGGAACAGCCAGAAAAGACTGTTCCTCCAGAGTAAATGTCATAGTTGTAGTGAATCTCCAACATAGAAATTTAGCCTTAGCAACAACATAGCAATGACTTAAGTGGTTTTATATATACGGCCCTATGTCTCTGCAGGCATCGAACCTCCCTCTCATCTCCTACAGAATTGTCAATGTCAGACCTACTCACGGTTGGTTAAGGAAGTTATTAAATATCGAAAATGTTTAATAGAATCAAGAACGTGCACACATAATTACTTTTGCATATTGAAACAGGTCACTGGTGAAGAATACAAAGAGAAACCAAAAATGTTACAAATGCAGTCAAAATATTGAGGATGAATACCATTATCTTTTGTCGTGCAAAGAATTTATTCAAACTCGTATTTTTGTTCAAGACCAAATGCCTGCAAATGTCATAAGTTGATTAATAATGAAAAATTGAATCAGTGCAGGAAATTAAGACATTCTTTAAATCTATCTTCAGTACCCTATAGGAACCCTCCTCGCAAACCATTTGCACGAATGTATAATGCTTTAGAATACATATAGTTCAGTATGAAATAGCATGCAGGATTTATTATGTTCGATGATATATCGTTTCTGTAATATTTGCGTAGCTTTGTATACATCTAGATTTCGCGTCATTTATACTATCCAAAAATTCTAACCGGCCACTTAGTTTTCATAATTTTCCTCAATGCTATTAGCAATCTCACAGTTCAGTTTGCAGCCACAGATAGGCAAACATGTCGGTTAACCATACCACTAAAAGGTTACGCACAATTCCGTGCACTGTATCCAGGAGGTACAGATGAATACGGATACCTCGATTTTCAAACTTAACAAGAATTTGCATTGAGTGGCGGGATAAGTTTAAACATTTTTACGCAAAGCGACCACTGCCCTGCAGGAAGAGTGTTCATTTGTGTATACATCTATTTCATCAGTCAGAAGTGTTTTGTGCATGTATACTGGATATTTCAAAACGTAATTTTTCACAAATTGTGATGAAATGCTGAATGTTGCGAATTTTAAATATGGGGGTACTTGTGTTCATCGGCGCATCCTGGATGTAATTTTCAGAATTTTGTCAATCCTTTTGATGGCTAAGTTGACTGACACATATGCCTAATATGGGGATGTAAAGAGAACTGTAAGATTGGGAGTTTAAAATAAAATCGATTAAAATGTAAATGGCCTGTTTGAACTTTTGGCTAGTAAATTTGTGGGTTTAGGCTGGCGACTTTATATTCATAACCCGGGGGTTAAAGGACTCGACACCGGAAAAGGTGTGATTCGTCGCTAGCCTCTGATTTATTTCATCATCATCATCAACATCTCAGAATTTGCACCATTTTTAGTTCGGTTTGGTAATATAGTATTTGTAAAACAAAAAGAGTTAGACTGGTGGTTACAGAACTTCTAACACGTCCTTCTTGTCGAATTTAGAAGCTGACTTTCTTTTATAAAATGGGGAAGAGCTATATCTTGCAGAGGAATTGTTTTGTGTTTGGGCTTTAAATCACCCATACACTCAACTCCCATATTTACAAACAGGTGTAAAATAAATTGTAACCATGTAGAGCTAGGGTTTGTCATGAGCTTTTGTTTTTAACGTACTTTATTATGACCAATCATTATCGAGTTCTTTCCTATATTGTAAGTATACCGCCCACATACATGTACTACGCGATGAAATTCTGAGCATAGAACTAAGTTTTATCAAACGATATTTGAGCCGCGACACGACAAAACCAACAATGTGGTTGTGCGCCCAGCAAAGACTCAGATCAGCCTAGGCATCCGCCCAAATTGTTCAGACTCTTCGTTAAGTGCTCAAGGGATAGCTTAGGGTCTAAGCTACCTCCATGCGGACTGCGAATACTCTGATCAGACTGGGCGGATGCCCAGGCTGATCTGAGTCTTCGCTGGCCGCACAACCATATTGTTGGTTTTGTCGTGTCGCGGCTCATTTTTTTTCTCTACTGAAATAATTCAATGCATGATGTATTGGCACTGATTTATGACTGTGCTGCAGAATTCTATATGCGAAGTCGTCATATTCATAAATAAAACAACAATCTGTCTGATAGTAATATATGACTTCCTTGAATAGCTCGTATTTTTAAATATGGGCTTAAAATAGTTTGTGGTGCTTTGTTGGTTGCGCATTTATTTGCATTGTGTCTGAATGACATCATTGAGGTCATACAATGCATGTAAATGAACTGAGAAGTGATAATTACAGAATGTATCTTTCAAACTGCTGAGAATTTGTAAATAAATAAATAAATGAATAAATAAATGAGCCGCGACGCGAGAAAACCAACAATGTGGTTGTGCGCCCAGCGCAGACTCAGATCAGCCTGGGCGTCCGCCCAGTCTGATCAGAGTCTTCGCTGTCCGCATAGAGGTAGCTTAGACCCTTAGCTACACTTTGAGCACTTAATGAAGGGTCTAATCAATTTTAGCGGATGCCCAGGCTGATCTGAGTCTGCGCAGTGCCAACAACCACATTGTTGGTTTTGTCGTGTCGCGGCTCAAATAAAAATGAGTGCCAGTGACGTTGTTTGACAAGTCTCTGTGTCATATCAGGGTTGCTCTGAGAACTAATGACTGATCCTGGGTCACCAGTGTTTGCTGAGATAGATTAGCTCAAGTACGTGAAAGGATTTGTGATTCATTGTCTACGCTCATGAGCGTAGACAGTCTAGTCATTGAGGCAGACACGAAAGTAAAGTCATTAGTTACCCACAATGCAGCTTGACCTTTATGCTTTGATCTGAGATGACCTGACGTGACCTTACTATGCGACTTTATTGTCCTCTTATTCTAGAGAGCTTCACTGACAAAGAAGCTCTCGCATATATGAGCGCTATTCGCGTTTATATGACATACTACAGAAATGCATATGCTAGCACAAGCAGCACAATGTACCGTCAGATACACATGACTTTAAAATGTCTTTTCAACAATATTAAAACCATGCATGGAAGGGTGATTATGAAAGCGAAGTGGTGTGAAACCCACCCGCACCCACATCCATGCTTGAAATCCACCACTGGAGATTTTAATGTCGGCCTGTGAGACATAAACAAAAGTTTTATTCTAGATTTCTGTTGTAATGGTGCATTTGATAAGGATTGGTAACGGTAGATCAAGCTTTTTGTGAAAGGTATACTTGTTATCCACAAGAATATGAAAAGATCATCTCATCAGTAATGCTTGCGCATGCCCAACGAATGCTATAATGCTTAGGATTGTAAAACGCATCCCTGGCTAACTATGTATATACTAGGGCTGTTATCGAACGAAAAAGAGTTATAGTTCCTAAACGACTAAGCAAATTTGTTTACTGTTACAAAGGACGTAATATCGCAAGTCACCGATCCATTCATCTTAGAAAAACGAATATTTCACATTAGCCGCGTTACGCAAAAACGTATCTTACGTATTTGCGAACAGCAAAAACTCAAACCAGTCTGTGAATCCGTGCAGTCTAGCTAAAGCCCTCCATTGGTGCCTGTATATTCCCTAGGGTCCATACATGATCAGTGCGAACAGCAAAGGCTCTGACCAGACTGTGCGGTTGTGCAGTCTGGTCCGAGTCTTTGCCGGTCGCATTGCGTTGAGAACCATTCTTGCGTGTCTGAGCTCACGTGTGAAATGCACATGCTCACGCCATTACACGTGGTAACGTTTAATGGCATTTGCATTTTGTCCAGACACTTTTTAAATCAAACAGACACTTGAACGTATTGAAGACGAAGTAATCATTCTACATGTATGATTTGCTGACTGGTCTGGGTTTGCGCAGATCGGATGCCCCATCAGACATTATTTCATGCTTTTGTGGGCATCCGGCAAAACGTGATGTGGACGACACGATTGCACTATTGATCGAGGCATCAGGCCGCGGTCGACGGTGCATTGGGAACTTCGTTAACACGAGCAAAGTTTCCGTGACAAAGTAATACCTACTTTGTCACGGAAACTTTGCTCGTGTTAACGAAGTTCCCAATGCACCGTCGACCGCGGCCTGATCGACCGCGGCTCGTGTGAATGAAAATATACATCACATTTTCATTGCCAAATTTATATGGTAAATTTTATTTGACAAGTAATATTTGTCCGTTTGAACAGAAAATTTGCCATAGAATATGTAACAAAGAAACAAGCTATGGAGATGAACACAGAAAACTTCGCTCATAATCGTATCTGTTTAATTTTTACTAAGTATATTTATTAAAGAAAATGTGCCAAGGTTGGCCGTTCACACGGGCTAAGTTTATTTGTCCAGGTAGCTTTGAGAAATAATGTTTGATTGTGAACACAGCAGCAAATATTTTCTTGCCAATGTTTATTTGACAAAAAATCTATGCCACATTTTTGTTTAACAAATAATTTGCTCTGTGTGAGCGCAAAATATTTGACAAACTTTCTTTGATAAGTTTTTGTGACAAAGAAACTTTGGTAGTGTAAAGGCACATTTAATTTTGACAAAATTACATTTTGTTAGAAGAAGAAATTTCCGTACGGCTGGTAAGTTTATTTAATAAGTTTTCGTTCAAGTGAACTGAAACTTTGCATATTTACCACAGATATATCAAATACACGTGTCTGTAATTTTTTTTGTGACGGTGAAAAAATTATTTATGACAAATGAACTTCTTTCCTGCAGGACATTCAAAATTTCAATAAGAGGCCTGGCCCCGAGGTTATAAAACTTTTTTCATGCTCAACTCAGCTGAGCATGAAAATTTCTCTGCTGATAAATATGAAAATGCCAACTAATGTTGGCATTTTCATATTCAAAAGCAGAGAAAATATCATACTCAGCGAAACTGAGCATGAAAACAACTTACCTTGTCAGTAATTTGCTATTTATTAGCGGGTAAAATTTCATGCTCAACTCAGCTGAGCATGAAAAAAGTTTTATAACCTCGGGGCCTGGTATTAGGTTTAGCTGGTCAAATAATTTTTAATGTGGGACACTGATGTGTATGTGGGTGAGTAGAGGCAGAGGAAAGATTGAGTGGATGTGACTAGCGAAACAAGGGCATCTTTAAAGTTGTTTCCCCTGCAAGTGTTTCTATTCATCTTAATTATGAATTAAGTTTGTCGTCAGTAAATATTATACAATTATTGACCTTTGTTGAGGTGAATATGCAGTTTTATTGACCTGCAAACATCATATTGACCGACGCGAAGCGGAGGTCAATATGTTATGTTTGCAGGTCAATAAAACTGCATATTCATCGAAATAAAGGCCAACAATTGTTTTATTTTTTGATAATTCTAAATTCAGTTTCCTTAGATATTTATGAAGGTACTACATGGTATTATCTCGCGACGTTACGCCATTAACATTAACGTAAATCAGACGTTACGTCACCAAAATACAATGATATCAGCGTAAAGGTAATATTCACTGACAGGCCGGTGAAAATCACAAAATATTGACCGGCACGTGACGTCAAAACAGCCAATGAAATTGCGTGTTACATCTTGGTCATATAATAAAAAAGAATTCCTTGTGCTTTTTGTCAGTATTAATATTTCTAGTCTAAAGCGTCATCAATAAAGGTGTATGAAATTTTATAGCTTCATGTTATTCAGCCATTACCCAAAGGGAGATAACTTTCATTAATTCCTGTTTGCCTCCCTGGACGACATATCTCCTCTAAATTTGGGTCATTTAAAATATCGCTCCTAGGGCCAACATTAGAAGAAAGAGTTTGCTCTTAGGGAGCGAATTCTTTCATTTAAGATTAAGCCCCATTTAAAATCAAAAATGAAAATGGTAGAGTTGCTTCCCTTGAAAGGGGACCCATTTACGTTAAGTATATACGGACATTTTTATGTTTGCGGACAAAAAATGTCGTCAATTTAAAATCGAAAAAAAAAAAAAAAACAGAGAAAAAGCCAAATGCGGATATGATTGTATAAGACATGTTTGACCATGCAGCGAATCATCTCTCTGGCCCGATTTTACTGTGCCTTTACTAGAAGTGTTCCGGAGATGGCTTGTATATAAGCGTTATGCATACCGTCAGATCCTGTACCATCTTGTGTAATATTGAATACACTAGAACTTCAATGGCTCAAACATGCTTGAGACCATGAAAATTAGCTCCAACAAAAGGCAGTTCTAGCCATCCAGGGTTAATTATTCTGGGAATCGACCTCTTGGGACCAAGGAAAGATTTCTAGCTAGACAGGTAAACGAGCCATAAGGGATCGAGCCACTGAAGTTCTACTGTATTGTGTATCCTTTCTCAGTAGGGGCCGCCTCTTAAATCATCTTCTTTAAGAGTTAGCACCATTTTGAAATAGCTTTTACATCAAAGAAGGCAACCTGGTTGGCGCAAACATTGTCTTCGTAGAAAGTGACGAAAAACATGGTGGAGTACCCACACCTAAAGACATATGTAAAGACCAACAGCGCTTGCCCTTAACCCAGGGCGTGCGCAGGTCGCTAGCGTTAATTACATGAGCCGTGACACGAGAAAACAAACAAAGTGGCATGTGCTCCCATCGAATACGCAGATCAGCCTGGGCATCCGCCCAGTCTGATAAGAGTCTTCGCTGTCGGCATGGAGGTAGGTTAGACCCTTAGCTACCCTTTCAGCGCACGGCGAATGCTCTGATCAGACAGGGCGGATGCCAAGGCTGATCTGACTGTTCGCTGGGCGCACATGCCACTTTGTTGTTTTTGTCGGGTCACGGCTCTGTCATGTTCTGAGCATACTCAGTTCGCATATCTTTTAAGGTGTATGGTGTACCTCCGTGCTTTCCACCAGATTTAAAATGGGAAACAACTCCCGAGCCGCGACACGACAAACCAACAAGGTGGCATGTGCGCCCAGCGAAGTCTCACAGCAGCCTTGGTATCCATCTAGTCTGAACAGAGTCTTCGCTGTCCACATGAAGGTAGCTTAACCTCTTAGCTATCCTTTAAGTGCACAGCGTCGCCTCTGATCAGACTGGGCGAATGCCCAGGATGATCTGAGTCTTCGCGTTGCACACATGCTCATTTCTTGGTTTTGTCGTGTCGCGGCTCTTCTGTGATTTCCAGTTTGATTCCTTCTGTCAAAACAAAATTCCAAAAAGGGTTTACTCTTAATGGAAAGAATTTGCGCCTTTAAGAGTTGACCTCATTTAGAAGGGAGTCAAAAAATAAAATGGCAGAGTTCACAGGGTATAAACCAGTCCGCCAATCTTCGCTTACTGTAGAGACTGTCCGTCATATTTGGCTTCCGCCGAGTCTGTCCGCGAACTCTTGCTTTCTGCAGGGACTACTGTCCTCGAAAAATGGCTTCCTGACTGGTCGAGACTGTCCGCGTGACCGTGCTTCCTGCCGAGAGCTTCGGCAGGAAGCAGAATCACGCGGACAGTCTCTGCAGGAAGCCATTTATCATGTACATAAGTCTCGGCAGGAAACAAGAGATCGCAGACAGTCTCGCCGGAAGCCAAATGTGGTGTACAGTCTCTGCAGGAAGCGAAAATTAGCTGAATCGATTATACCCTGTGGAGTTGCTTCATCTGAAAGAATCCCCATTCACCTTCAGGCAAGTTTTATCATGACAATGCTATTCAAATCACTTAAGTTCATAACAAAACTGAACAATTATCTATCATTTAACTTTATTGTCAATTTGTTGCACAATTGAATGATCAGTCAAAAAAATTGACCCCATTACATTTTACCACGGATTATTTTACTTTATTCAATGATATAGAAATCCGCAAACCTAAGCACACCCATTTTCAGTGAAGCGTTTCAAAAATTGCAGGTAGTGCTTAGAAACACCATGAAAAACTCACAAGCTTGTTTATGGTAATATCAAAGTGCACAGTCAGGACCAAAAAGCCTGAGGGTGATTCATTGGTCATTTATCCAAATATCACGGGTGGTAAAGTTTCAAACTGACCTCCGCGGAGGTCTGTTGAAAAACAATTTGACTATTTTCCGGTAGGCAATTTGAATATATCCTGTCATGAATTTTCGCGGTTTACCGACAGGGTTCAGACAAGATTTTTCTCGCTAGAAAAGGTATTCCGAAAATCGGAGAATGTCATGCTATATATATTTTACAGTTGTATATTGAGACCAAATGACATGGAGCAGTTTGAAGCGGTGTTTTTTAATTTACTTTTGTCCTCCAGGTTCAGTACCGAAAACGAAACTAGGAAGGAGTCCTGCACAGTTAAATAGGCTTTTTGAATGCATTTGCAGGCTTTCTGTGAAATCTAACCGATGCAGTAAGACACGTAGCTTGTATAGCTTCATTCTAAGCATACTGTCAAGAACACGCATGCCTTTATTACTACATGCTTACCCTATTTTCGTCGGCGGTCAATTTGAACACGATGAGAACAATTTGACTAATAGAGGTTAACATGGAAAAATTTAATCAGCTAAAAAGAAGAAAATGCTTAATTTACTTTTCAGAAGCTAGGTAGCTACGGATTGAAAGCATGTTTTCGTACTTATAAAGAACATCAGATACTATTGCTCATGTAACATTGTCTTTTTTTATCGTGAAATAGTAGCACAATAGTGCTTTATATTTTTTCTTTTGTTGTAAAACCAGACCTGTGACACTGATTTGTTTGTAAACATAACACGAACCGATTTTTTTCATCACATCCTTCACAGGTCATTCTAAAGCGGCCGTAATGATGTTGTTATTGTTTCATGTTGATTACCCGTGTTTCTATGTAACGGCCACTTCAGGAGTGTAATCACCTCGCAGCGGGGGGAGCATGCGGGTATGTTTACTTGATATCTTCTTATGGGTTCACTCTAAATTGTTTGAATGTCGGTTCTCTTCTCTGCAAATATTAGTCTGGATGGGTTCGTTTTATTTTACAAACAAGTGAGAGCCACAGGTCTGCTTTTACAACAAAGAAAGTGATAAAACACTATTGTACTACCAATTCACGATAAAAAAATAGAATGTTGCGTGAGAAATATTATCTGATGTACTTAAGACTTATAGAATCATGCATTCAAATTATATGATATCTGGCTCCTGAAAATTCAGCACGCATTTTCTTCTTTTTAGCTGATTAAATTTTTCCATGTTAATCTTCATTAGTCAAATTGTTCTCATGGTGTTCAAATTGACCGCCGAGAAAAATTAGGTAGGCATGTAGTAACAAAAGCATGCATATTCTTGAAAGTATGTTTAGAACGAAGCTATACAAGCTACGTGTCTTACTGCATCGGTAAGACTTCACAGAAAGCCTGCAAATGCCTAAAAAAGCCGATTTAACTGTGCAGGACTCCCTCCTAGTTTCGTTTTCGGTACTGAACCTGGAGGACAAAAGTAATTTAAAAGATACCGCTTCAAACTGCTCCATGTCATTTGGTCTCAATATACAACTGTAAAATATATATAGCATGACATTCTCCGATTTTCGGAATACCTTTTCTAGCGAGAAAAATCTTGTCTGAACCCTGTCGGTAAACCGCGAAAATTCATGACAGGATATATTCAAATTGCCTACCGGAAAATAGTCAAATTGTTTTTCAACAGACCTCCGCGGAGGTCAATTTGAAACTTTACCACCCGTGAATATTGCATGCGAAAAAAGAAAGGGAGATCGGCCGAGGATGGGTATTTACCAGACTGTCCGTCATATTTGGCTTCCGCCGAGACTGATCACTTGCTTCCGACAGGGACTACCGACCTGGAAAAATGGCTTCCTGTCGAGACTGTCCGCGTGACTCTGCTTCCTGCCGAGGCTGCAGGAAGTAGAATCATGCGAACAGTCTCGGCAGAAAGCCATTTATCAAGTACAGAAGTCTCAGCAGGAAGCAAGAGACCGCGGACAGTCTCGACGGAAGCCAAATATGACGGTCTCTGCAGGAAGCGAAAATTGGCGGACTGGTTTATACCCCCTGTGGCATGTGCCAATGTGGAGAGTCACACTTTTGTGTCTATGTAAAGGTAATCGATCATCTCCCGTTTTGCTCCTTCTGTAAAAAAAGCTTCCAAAAAGGTTTACTGTAAAAATATCCTGTGGACATGCAACATTAAAACGAGAATATGCAACTTTGTGTGTCCACTTAACCAGCATCATGCCAGATAACATCTGAATCCGGCCAGTTTGGTCGCGCGCGAAACAAATGAGCCGCGACACGAGAAAACCAACAAAGTGGTTGTGCGTCCAGCGAAGACTCAGACCAGCCTGGACATCCGCCCAGTCTGATCAGAGTCAAAGGATAGCTTAGGGTCTAAGCTACCCCCAGCGGACAGCGAAGACTGGGCGGATGCCCTGGCTGATCTGAGTCTGCGCTGGGCGCACATGCCACTTTGTTGGTTTTCTCGTGTCGTAGCTCAAATGCCTTTTATGCAGTTGCAAATTGCTAATGCCCAAATCATCTATGCAAATGTGCTGTGCACAGATGGAAAGGCTTGACTTGGCACGTAAATTTCACGTATACTGGAAGACAGACTTTGTCAACACGCAGCTCTAGCTCTCCAGTAACACACTTGCACAGACACACTTGGTAAACTATGTTTAAAGGATGTTATGAAACGAAAAAAGAGCTGTTACAAAACGAAAAAGAGTCATAGTTACCAAACGACCCATCAGGTCGTTTGGTAACCATAACTCTTTTTCGTTTCGTAACAGCTCTTTTTCGTTTCGTAACAGCCCTTGTATAACCAGAGGTGATAGAATCTTGTCTCATCTAAAGTACATAATATAAAATAAATAATATCTTTTACATTAAATACATGTACTTATTATCTTCACTAAATAAGATTGTGAGATATGAGACATATCACAATAATAAAATGCCACGTGCAGCGTTCTCAGTCTAAAAGACCAATCTCCGTTATGTTCAAGTGACACGAATTATGATTTAGGAGGTTGTCACCCGTGAACTCAGCATCGTTCAGCGCACCTGTTTTATTATGTTTTTTTCGTTTTCTTTCTTTTTTTTGTGACTGCGATAGAGATTTTTTTTGTTACTGCGATTAAGAATAAATAATTCTCCATCGCAGTCATAAACATAAAGCATAATCTATATCTCCATCGCAGTCACAAAAACAAACATAAAAAATAAAACAGATGTGTCTAATCAAATCCGTCTCAGCTGACCATAAATTTGCACCTTTTTGTCCTCGTCCCCGATGTCAGCGTCCTTGTACACCCTGCTGTCCTTGTACATCCTATCACATGACAGTTTAATTCCGACCATTTTGGCAGTTATTTGCTCACATGGTCAACGACAGTAAATTATGGTGAATGGGTCCACCTATTTGATTTTTCGTCATTTTTACAAGGGGACACAACTTCCTGTATGTTTCTCTGGACGATGGAGGCCTTCCACCTTTTCAGGAAAGAATTTTCTACTAGGGTAGCATTTTTCCCTTTAAAAGTAGACCCCATTTGAGCAGGGAAGCAAAATGAAAATAGTACAGATACGCCATCTTAAAGTGTACCCATTCACATTAATTAAGGCTATTTACGGATACACAGGCTGATCTGAGATTCTCACTGCCGAATGTGCAGCTGATTTGAACCGTCCCAGGTCGTATTGCTTGTCACCGTCACCAATTCCAACATCGTTGTGGAGACGAGCGCTCCACATGGACAGAAGTGTTCATTTCTTTATTCTTTCAACTTTTTTGTGTGATTTAAAACGTGCTTAATGCCGACGCGTGTATAAGTCACGTAACCTCAGCACCAATATCAGTCACTGTAGCGTACTATACCTGTTCTTTTTCCACACGGTTCTCGATAACGCTATTCTAACACATGTCCATCTCTGCCTTTATTCGATGCAGTTTACATGTAATTCTAAAGTTTAACGTACTGCACAGTCCTTACATGACTCGGTAATTCAATCAACCTAATACAATTTAGGACTTATTCATGCCGAATCATTCTATTATCAATTGCAGGCTGAGACCCACAACCGTATCTTTTAAATATTCTTACTACTCGATCCTTACATACATTCTCAGTGGACGCACAACGCTCAAACAACATCGATAGACGTTGTTTAAACGTTGTGCATCTACTGAATGAACCTTATAAACCCTAAAACGGGTGAATTACTTAACATGACCATGGCTGAAACTCCTTAATTTTGTCCAAAGAAGTTGGATCTTTCATCCATTCTAACATATCAGCCATAGTTATCACATACACATCACCTAACTTTAATATATCATCAAGAAATTTGGTCAATCCCGACAAGTTTTTCGTATAATGCCAGTGAAACCAAACTTGCTGTAAACGAATGGCGAATGGAGCACGGCTACCTTTATAATACTGATTAAAATTATCCATGAGAAAGTCAGTGGTTTCTTCTACACTGTAAGGCTGATTTGCACATGAATCAGCATATTCACAAGATCTTGAGTTATTTGGCCCTGATACAGGGATTATAGGAACTTCCCATACACCTGGGTGTCCCCCTACCGGACAGTCTTTAATTTCACACCTATCCCGCCAACCAAACTCCAGTGTAAAAGGCCACAGCTTACTTCCATCTCTTGATTCCTTAGGAGTGATAAGAGTAGAATCGTATAAGCTAAAATTCCTTAAGACCTCAAACTGCTTATCCCCGAGTGGTTTCAGCCCAGGACTTCTCCAACCTTTAACTTCGGAGGCTGGTATGTTTGCATTCTTTACAAGCTTTTGTCTTTGAATACCTATGTCTCTTGCCAATATTTTAGGCGACTTATAAGACACACTTTTCAGACCTTTCATTGCAATCTCAAAACCATTAGCATGTAGCATTTTCGTAATCAGATAATTACTATCTGCGTCAGTGGCAAAAAAGGTCCCTTTGATTGGACATCCATTCGGATTAAGTCTCGTTTTCTCAAATATTTTCTGAATATTTGAGTAAGAATGAAAGTCTACACTCCCATCCACTGATATGATCACCATTTGTGGCGTATTTTGAGGACGTAATCCACTAGGTGGCGAAACAGATTTACAAAGACAGTTAGGCAATTGACAATTCACTCCTTGTATACAGTTTCCAGCCAAAAAGTTGATAGATTTTGTTTTCGTACTTTTAACTGGGATGGAATCTGGCTGTTTGGTAGTTGTAGCATTTGGTTTTGCTTGCGTAGTTTTTAATACCGACAAAGTCGCTTTAGTAGCTAATGTATTTTTTATAATAACAGTGGCTGCTTTTGTAGTAGTCAATTTGGGTTTAACAGTAGTGGTTGTTGCCATAGTACTAGCCAATTTGAGTTTCACAGTAGTGGTTGTTGCTGTAGAACTAGTCAATTTAGGTGTCACAGTACTGACAGTGGTTGATTTTGGCTTAGGTGTTGTCAGTTTCATATCAAGCACGCTATCAATCGGATGTTCTGTACGTCGTCTTGTCTTTGTGGTTTGAACAGTTGTAGGCGTTGTCATGGGAACTGCCTTAACAACAATTGGTTTACTTTCAAGAGGCTGTATTACGACCTCTGTCGGGAGAGTTTCAGAATATTTGCCGCTGTCTGCAACAGAAAATGACTTTTGCCCTATAAGGTGATCAATCGAAAAGACCGTCTGAGGTTTGATACTTGTGAAAGAAACTCGCTTTCTACTTTTCTTTACAGGTGTGGCGTTGAATTCACTTAATTTCATGTTATGTAAGTTGCTGGATGCTTTGTTCAGATCCCTCACAGCCACAGATGGTTTCTCTGTTACCCAGTTCCGCCAAGGTGCATTCAGCTGTTTCAAGTCCACGGAATCCATTTGCCACATAGATTTTCCTCCAATTTTAGGAGTCATTCTAGTTGCCATTGTTGTTGTTTGTAGACTATTTCTTTGCCTTTCCATTTCTTTTAACCTTAAGAAATTTGTCTCTGCTAGCTGTTTTATCTGTTGGATTGCATCTTGCTCTAGCTGACGCTGTCTAGATATTTGTCTGTTCCGGGTGACTTTTTGTCCGACTCGTCCAAGTTGTAAAAGTTTGCGCATCTCGTTGGCTTTAGCAATCTTTCTTTGTCTTTCAGACTCTTCTTTTCTTATCTTTTCTTGATTCCTAACTTTTTCCAAACGAAGCCGTTCTAATTCTTGTTGACGTTTCAACTCCAATAACTTTTGCTTTTCTATTTCTTTTTGTTGTAAACGTTTTCTCTCAAGTTCTTGTTTTTTAACTTCCTGCAGACGAAGTTGTTCTAATTCTTGCTGGCGTTTCAACTCCAATAACTTCTGCTTTTCTATTTCTTTTTGTTGTAAACGTTTTCTCTCAAGTTCTTGTTTCTTAACTTCCTGCAGACGAAGTTGTTCTAATTCTTGCTGGCGTTTCAACTCCATTAACTTTTGCTTTTCAATTTCTTTTTGTTGTAAACGTTTTCTCTCAAGTTCTTGTTTCTTAACTTCCTGCAGACGAAGTTGTTCTAATTCTTGCTGGCGTTTCAACTCCAATAACTTCTGCTTTTCTTTTTCTTTTTGTTGTAAACGTTTTCTCTCAATTTCTTGTTTCTTAACTTCCTGCAGACGGTGTTGCTCTAATTCTTGCTGGCGTTTCAGTTCTAATAGTCTTTGCTTTTCCTGTTCTTTTTGTTGGATTATCTTTCTTTTGATTTCTTGTTCTTGTTTTATTCGACGTTCTTCCTGCTTCTTCAGTTTTTCTTGTCGCTTTCTCTCCTGTTCTTGTTTCTGCAGTATCTCCTTCTGTTTTTGGAGTTCTTGTAGCCTTTGTAGTGTTTGTTGTCGGTTTAATGCTTCCAGGCGCTCTTGTTCTTGTTGACGTTGTCTGTCTAGAGCTTGCTGCTGCGCTAGCTGACGCTGTCTTACAATTTCTTGATGTCTTTGAATGTTTTGCTGCATCAGATTCTGTTGCGGAAATATTCTCTGCTGTGGTCTAACAACCCGAATGGTCGGACGCGGATTAGGAAACCGCACATCAGGAGGTCGCCACCAGAATCTGACAAGAGGATAATTTGGAGCCAAGGGCGAAGGGCGAGGTGAATTTGGTGCATGTTGCAAGAACTGCTGCCTGGTCCATGGGAACATGGGCACCTGAGTTGGTACAACATTTGATATTCTCTGTACTAGTTCTGGTCTTATATGTACCATTCCTTGCCTGATATTGGTCTGAACTGGTCTCATGTTTACCACTCCATGCCTCACCGGTGTTTGACCTGGGCGTATAACTAAAGCATTTCGTAGACCTTGCAGGTACTGTGTGGGTACAACAGTCCTAGGCGGTGCTCGTGTTGGTGTGGGTCTCATATATATTACACTTGGTCTAAGTGGTGTTTGAGTAGGTCTCACAGTTATTCTTGGTGTAGGTTTTGTCTGTTGAGTTCTCAGCTTGTCTTTAATGGCAGCTACAGCACTTTCTCTCAAAGCATTCAGATTTTTCTGAGCTTGTAATACGTTCTCTCTTTGTCTTTGTATGTAATTTTGTTTTCTCAGGTCAAATACTTTTTCGGCTGGAACTGTACTGGTATTTTTGCCATTACACTGCCACGGTCCAAATTCTTTGATGCCGGACAAAGGTGTTGGATTACGCAGCCACTCTATAACCTGACTGACTGTTACAATATAAACATCACCAAGTTTCAGTATGTCTTTTATGAAGCGACTCATCGCTTTCTTCCTATCAGGATAGTAAAACCATGATGCGTGCATATTTATACCCATAGGAGCTCGATTTGTTTTATAATAATTCTCAAAATTATCCCACAAAAATTTGTACGCCAAATTCTCAGAGGGTGGTGGAATGTTACAGCCATCAATGTAAACACAGTTATATTTATCTAGATAATCCTTTACCGAAATCACAGGCACTTCCCAAAAGCCTTTATGCTCTTTTTTCGGGCATGGTTGTATTTTACAGTCATAGGGCCAGCCATAATCCAGAGTAAAAGGAGTAGGTGCTTTATCCTGAGAATTACTCTTAATGATAGTTAGTGTCGCATCATATTCATATCCTAATTGTTTTAAAACATCAGGTTGAGTGTCACCGAGTGGTTTCAGAAATGGGCTTCTCCAACCTTTAATTTCATTTTCCGGAATTTTTGCTTTTCTCGCTAAGTTCTGTTTCTGTTTCTTGGCTTCGTTTAAGAATGTTTTAGGGTTCGGGTTACTGTGAGTGACACTGTGTGATGCTATTTCCATACCTTTTTGATAGAACTCTCGGACCAAGCTGTAAACTGTGCTACTGTGAGAAATAAACAATGTCATTTTGATAGGGCATCCATTAGGGTTTACCCGAGAGGCGTCGAACAGTTCTCTGTAGAAATTAGCCACCTGTGGGTTTACGGCATCGTCGAAAGTAAAGAAGACCATCTGTGGAATTTTCTGATCGTATATTGGCATTTCATCCCTACAGCAGAAACAGTCCGGTGGATTACACATATGAGACTTCCTACATGTTATACACGTCGCTGGATCGAAAGCAGATGAAAGACTAATGAATAAAGTCAGTGTTAATAAATAAAATAAAATTTGTGTTTTGTCTCGTTCCTTCATTTCGTATGTTTCTCGGTTTGTTTTATGTCACAACAACTCAGCTATCATAATGTTGCTTTATTTTTTAATCAGTATTTTCAATAGCTTCCTTTTAACTCACTCGCAAGTACATGTACACCGATCTGAATTCTTATAATATGTAACCTCCAAAACTCTCTCAAACTTCCTTTTGTATTTTCTTCAGCACAAACTTTCTTTAGGTCAAATCGAAATCAAACTTTACGACTTATAAGTTTAGTTTCTGTTTTCATACAAGTTTTTAAGAAGTGATTAATTCCTTACACTGCGACTTCTCTAGCTTTTTGATGTCCAACTCGTTTACAACAAGAATAATTTATTCCAAAGTTGTCCTGGTCAATTTAACTTGTGTGGCCTCGTAATCACCAAAAGTAATATTCGCGAAATTGAAGATGAATATATTTTTTTCGAAATATCTTCTTTGCGTGATTCTCGCTCCACACACTAGCTAATGACAATCACTAATGAAATGCCGAAATGCGGAGCACGGCTATTTCTTAAAACAATAAGAACGACTATGAGTGACATGACAGCTGTCGTACTAAGTGTACGCCTGAGGCACTCGCCGTGGATTTATTAATAACATTATGTATGAAACAGTACGAGCAGTATCTTAAATACTTGCTGATGCATAGTACTTGTAAATGGACCATGATACTATGATTCTATTTCTTTATTGCTGCTACATGTACAGTTGCAGATATACTTATTTTCAGTCAGCCTCGATGAACTTTCATAAAATCAAAGAAAAAAGAAAAATAAAACGAGCTGAAAAGCAAAATAATTAAAATAAAATAAATATGATAATAAAAAATAAAAAGGAAGACTAAAAACGTTTATTCTAAAGTCGGGGAGATTATATTATTTAACTTTTTCGAGAATTTTATTGGCTATTCAGTCTGCAGTCCGCAAAATCGGGTGTGAAAAGAAATATATATTAATTAATACAGAGTTTATTTTAAAAGTTTGCCAACAGAAACTTCACAAACATGGTGCATTGCTAACAAAGGTTGCCGGGCCGCGAGGCGCAATCGGTAGCGCGTCTGACTCAAGTTCCAGAGGTCCCGGGTTCGATACCCGGTCCAGCCACAAACTTTCATTTCTCCTTCCGCTGATTCAAGAAGGGCAGTTGCCAGTTAAGTGCGAAAGTATGTGCACTTAGTACTGGTTAACCGTTCAGGAGGTCTAAGCCTGCCCTGGAATAGTGTGGTTAGGGTAACTGACCGTCCCGAGATGACCATAGCTGTTTACCGTGGACGTTAAACAATAACAACAGTGCTAACTAAGCAGATTCCATAAATACAAGGTCTTCGGTAGTACTCTGCTAATGGTACATCGTGATAAGCATTTACATGTAAAATATCGTTTTTTTTTTCATTTCTAGAAAGCATTGAGAAAGTTCGTTCTCTTTTCAAAGAATTATGTTACTGGCTGCTTATCATGAAACAATATTTATGACAAACACTTCATAATAATTTTAATTTCTTTGGAAATTCTTTAATGACTACAAACCCTGTAATAGCCGTTTTATTCTTTTAAGTCCGTGTGGAAGGACGTCGGAATCACCACCTTCTATATAAAGCCGTCATTAATTCTGACGCCGGTCTCGCCGTTCTGCAATTAAAGAACTCATGTGTATCATTAAAACAAAGTAAATCTTTTGAAGTCCTTTGATGGTCACAAAAGCCCAGAATAGACGTTAGTATTCTTTTATTAATGTATGGAGCATTAATGTGTATATATTATGTCATGTTCGTTTTCTGTTATGTTATTAACTGCGTCTGCAGATTTTTTTTAAGTATTGGAACAGACTGAGGAGCGCCTTAGTAAACAGTGTAGACCCTGCTCAGTCTGAGCAGCAGTCTGATTAGGATCGTTAATTACTGTTTTATTCTCTGTCCACAATTTACCATACAGCCCTGCATTTTAGGACGTTTCACGACATTGTATAAAAAGGTTAAATGTTAATATGTTAAATGCTGCGTAATGAGCTTGTTTTTGCTATCTTTAGACTAGAAAAACTTCATTTGATAGTTTTTGTACAGGAAGAAGACTGACCGTTTCAACCACAAACATATAAAATATGTTTTAGCTCGAAACATGAAGAAAGAAAAAGAAAAAAAAAAGGAAGAAGAACAACTTCACGCTTTTATACACGTCATCGTATAATTCGGTCAGGTCAGAAGTTTAACCATTAGTGCCTAGTGTCCCATAAATAAGAGACTGGCAAGCAGCGCAGACCAAGATTAGACGCCGCGGCGTCTCATCAGGGTCAACACTATTTGCAAAAAAAGTGAGTGAACTCGGGTTTAATGTCCCACCTACAACTAGGTCATACGGAGACGGGACTTCGGTTTAAAGTCTCATCCGTAAGACCGGAGAAGAGGGGTTGATCTTTTGACCCCTGGAATGGTAGTCCAGCGTGTTTTTCACTACACTACCGCCGCTCCTTTGCAAAAAAAAAAGAAATGGGAATTTCTCTTTAAAACAAAATATTTATAATGTAAATAATCTAAACCAGACACCCCTTAAAAATTGACTCACCAGGGGCCGTATTCATAAAGCCACTTAAGTCGTTGCTATGCTGTTGCTAAGGCTAAATTTCTTTGACGGAGATTCCCTAAAACCATGAAATTTGCTCTGGAGGAACAGTCTTACAAAGACTGTTCCTCCAGAGCAAATTTCATAGTTGTAGGGAATCTCCTTTATAGATATTTGGCCTTAGCAACAGCATAGCAACGACTTAAGTGGCCCCCTGGTGATAAGGATAGAATAGTCCACTGTGCATAAAAAGGTGAGGACATGTTTGCCAGCTTGATCATGGTGACTGTCTGAGCGGCCGACCGATCCGGTACTGTACAAAGTGGTTGTCGACCAAGAGATCAGTCGACAACTTTTCAATACCGGTAAAGGATACTGCTGTCGAATGTTTCGGTGGACATCCACTTTTGCATCAAGAATTCGATCGACAGCATCACTATAACGGTAAATGGTACTATTGTAAATGACAGTCGACCGAGCTGATATTGCTGTAGACTGTCTCGATCGACGGGGGCTTTTTCATGTATGGTAACTGACCGTTCGATTGAGAAGACAGGTAGTGACATTGTCATTACCCCCTTGTTGACAGGGTGTTGGGTTTAAATTTTAAATTTTCTTTGTGTATACACCACGTGATAGGGTGTTCGCCAGGAAAGATAAATGTACTTACTCTACTCGTCAGGAGCTAACTGGTCTGGGTCTACACTAAATGAAAATAAGAGAAAAATGCCGTTCACCAAAAGCAAGCTGATTTTCACATTTTTACAATTGAGCTGATCATCTTTCTTTTTATTTATTTTTTTATTTACTTTATTTTATTTTTATTTTTCATCTGAAAAAAATACGTGTATAAGCATACAGACATGATAAATAAACACAACTTTTCCATGTTGATATGACATTTCTTGATCATGTCAATGTAAAATTTTCATGCAAATGTATTTCTAACTAGTGTGTAAGATATCATGCTAAAATTCAGGAATTCGATCATACATGTATTATTCCGATCACTGCACTGGCATGCAAAAGTCCTTCATAAATTTTCATGTTAAACGCTTGACATCGCGTGAAAACGTAGGTGACGGCATGCGCGAACAGAGAAGATTCTGATCAGACTGCGCTGCACAGTCTGATCATATTCTTCCCTTTCGCGTATATAATCTATGAGCTCTTGGATATCTAAAAAGTCAAAAGTAAACACTCTGCTAAGTTTGGGCCATTGCACAGTCTGATTTGAGAAGTGGCCATTTTCAGCCGACGTCTATCAAATTATAACTTATCGCGTGTCTAACAAGTACCACATGTATAAGCATATACAGTCAATCTGTATTCAGTATTTGATTGTAGGCAGGAGATGGTCCTCATATATCATGGGCTTTTGATCTAATCCTGGTCCATTTGTCTGTACTTTGCACTCAAATTTGACGAATAAAATATTATCTAAACCAAATACTTTGGCCGAGGGAAACTGCTACCCTGCCCGCGCTTCACCACATTGAGTCCATCTAAAATTATGCATGTGTGCGTACATACGAAAACTGGTATAATGGCAACATGACTTTACATGAACACACTGTAAAAAAATCCCCTAAAATTTACGGGTAAAAGACGTGGGTCCAGTTGGTCAAAAAGGTCAACTCATTAAGTGTTTTATGACTTTATAACCCAAAACATTGATATTTTTGTTGAAAAAATGTGAGAAGCGTTTGCAATGCAAAAGCTTCTGACTTTTTTTTCAACAAAAATATTGGAGTATCTCAGATATTAACATTTTAACAAAACGTTAACTAACGGCATTTCGATTAACTGGGTCCTGGCATCTTCCTACCAGACACTGTACTATAAAATCACGAGACCCGACCGTCTCGTAACGTTTTATTTTGGGAAGTGACTGTATTCGACTGTATTGTAAAACGTGGTACAGTTGCAGAGGTCTGTATGCGTCATGCCGGAGCAGTCGTTGATATAGTAGTGACAAAGTCATTGTCTCACAGACTTGTAGGCGTTCAGTTTAAAATAGTTTAGCATGACAACTCTCCAGACAAGACTTAAGGTGAATGAGTACACAGTGGTCTGGCATTCATAACAGGCAACGAAAACAACGTGCAGAAAACTTGCTTATCCTTTTATCAATTTGAAATTAAATCAAGTGGTTTTAGTTTGTAAAAAGAAAGAAAAACAAATAAAAAGAGATCGACTTTTATATAGTCAGAATTTTTTGTTGGCGTGTGCGTTACTTCCATTGCTTTCATTGCCTGTGTCGAATGTCAGACCAGTGTCAGGTAATCTTCCAGGAACAAATAAACAATTCTACTATAATTGCGAGCGACCAGTGGCGGCCATTTTAATCCTGTTGCGTTATATAAGGTAATTAGTTAGTCACTGTTATGATTAAATAAACCAGTGATAACTGTCGTTATTATAGCAATTTATTTTTTGAAGTAGACTTTTACATGTACCCGTGACAGATCCTCGAAATCGGTCACAAAAAGCAACAAAACACGCAAGTTCCGTACCAGTGGCGGCCATCACGGTTTCCATCGCGGACTGATACATTTTCCAAAACCTAAGTTTACGGGCATACAAACTTTATAAAATCATTTGCTGTTTAAAGCTTGTGGTCTTTACCACATTTTTACCGTGTGAATGCATTCGGTATACAAACCAAAGTGATTACAATGGATGGTCAAATGTCAGTCCTCCGGAAAGAAATGATGTCAGATGAGGGTACCTAGGAAAAGTTGTTAATCCTTTACCTTCTAGACATGATGTGATTCGTGTCGATCTACTTTGCAAGGATCTCCTTTTTGGTTCCTTTTCAAGTGTCCAACTCTTTTAAGCAACAAATGCAACACTGCTCGTGCAAAACAAATATGGCAACCACTGGTACCCGGCCGCCACTGGTCTAAGCCAGCATTTCTTCCAAATATTTTAATTCTTACTTCCTGTCTCAGTGGGAATCAGCTGCAGCTTTTAAAGAAAAGAGTGTTCTTCCCTATTGGAAAATTCTGTCGCCAGAGTTGATTTGATAAATCCAATTTGGAAAGACTTAGTCGTTCAGAAACAGCAAAAAGGAAGTCAATAAAACTGTCTCGGCACTTTCCAAAACAAACCCAAAAATCCGTATCAGTCTCATATATAAGACAGATCCAGATTTTCAAATTGTTTTGGCGGGCAAATTCAATATCAAAGCAAAGTTTCATAGGACCGATATCATGAGACATTTGGATTCAGTCTAGAATTAAAAAAAAAAGATAAATAAATAAAATAAAATAAATAAATAAATAAATAGATAAATAAATAAATAAATAAATAATAATAAAAATTAAAGAAAGATATAAAAAACAATCAAGACGTAATAAATAAAAAAAAGCACCGTTTTATAGCACAGTGTTGTTCTTTTCTATTTTTGCTTTACACTGTATAGTGCATGCCCCACTTTCATCTTTTATGTCAGTTTTTCGTGTTATACATAAAATAAAATTGTTCAGGTTTATTACATCAAAATCAGTGTATGACTTAACAAAATGTATGTTGTTAAACAAGCGTTTCTGTGTAAAATTTTAAAGCTTGTCTGTCATTCAGTGCCGACAGACCCATAAAATGAAGGCTGGCTTTTTTATTTAGAGGTGACTGGACACGCCTACACGTTTTCTGCCATTCTCTTTAACGAATACAACTTTCGTGTTGTCGTAGTAGGCTAGTAGCCTCTATGGCTTAAAAGAGATCTGGGTCGTATTTATAAAACGACTTAAGTCATTGCTATGTTGTTGCTAAGGCTAAATTTCTTTGAAGGAGATTCCTACAACTATGAAAGTTGCTCTGGAGGAACAGTCTGAAAAGATTCCTACAACTATGAATTTTGCTCTGGAGGAACAGTCTTTTTCCAGACTGTTCCTCCTGAGCAAATTTCATAGTTGTAGGAAATCTTCTTTATAGAAATTCAGCCTTAGCAACAGCATAGCAACCACTTTCGTTTTATAAATACAGCCCCTGTTCTTAATGAAAATAATTCGCTCCAACGGTAGAAAATTCTTCCGGTTGTGTGTTCCAGTTTCCCTACGTCGAGGGACGTCAACTCGGGAAAGTCCCTGACACTGGCACTTGACCAATACTGTGTATATATGTTAACAGCGTTTCTACAAAAAAAAAATTTCCTTGCTAGAAAAATATAACACCATGGTCAGGCAGACACTTGAGCTCGACCCACAGATGATCACAAATCTGGTTCAAAATTCGAGTATCGTTCGGGTTCCGACAGAGATCTTGTTATTCCTTAATAACCCCATCAACAATGATTCTCGAGGCATAGGTAAAATACATATATTTTTTAGCAAGGAAATATTTTTTTCTTAGAAATACTGTTGGTCAGGTGCCAGTGGTCCCTGAGTACGTAACCATGTCAGGCACTTCAACAATCTAGTTCCGTCCGTTAATAGTCGATCGTATGTGGGTGAGAGCCCCGGTAGCTCAGTGGGTTAAGCGCTGGCCTACTGATCTAGCGGACCGGGTTCGAATCCCGCTTGAGGCGAGAATCTTTCCTACCGTAAACGGGATTCCATTGCACACAGCCTTTCATTATCATCCTGTAATCGTCCTGATATAACTGAAATACTGTTGAAAAGGACGTAAAATCACAAGTCATCCATCCATCGTACGTGGGTTCCCTCGGGCTGCCTGTGTCGATGCCTGGTCTTTATCTTTTGCTTATTATTGTCTTTGGTTCATCCACGTAGTAAAGGGGTCCAGAAAAAGAGAGGCCCGTTTGTTGTGTTAATATCCAGCTCCACGTGACAATATCCATTTGAGCCGCGACACGAGAAAACGTACAAAGTGGTTGTGCGCCCAGCGTATATTCAGATCAGCCTGGGCATCAGCCCAGTCTGACCAGACACTTCGCTAAGTCTTAAAGGGTAGCTAAGGGTCTAAGCTACCTCCATGCGGACAGCGGAGACTCTGATCAGACTGGGCGGATGCCCAGGCTGATCTGAGTCTGCGCTGGGCGCACAACCACCTAGTTGGTTTTCTCGTGTCGCGGCTAGTTTCGCCTTGGTGCTTTTGTTTTCAGAAATCAAAATAAAGCAGTTTTTTATTGGCGCTAAGGTTTTTGATACAAAAAAAAAGAATTTGCCAAGGTAGTCGGACGTATCTGACATTTACAAACGCCCACTTATAGTAGCGCAGATTTATCATGGGCAGTCTGATCTGGTTGTGCAGTTCGTCGAGATAATAATCATTACCAGATAAGACGAAGAGAACCTGTCGAATACGCCCAGTAGAATCGAATGTAAATGTCGGCAAATATCATCAATCATCGACAAACAACAGAGAATAAAAGTACATGAGTATTTGAGAATATATTATAGGTTTGAGAAAATCACACTTTTCCATTGTATGAATTTTAGGCAGCATGACGCCATAGATATGTTACCATAGCAACTATGGAATTACCAACTGTTGTGCTTAGTACTTTTGCAGAATGACGTCTTACTGACGTCACTTACACATCAAAATGAGCTCTTATATGCTATGGTAACAGATACATTTGACGTCATTGGTTCAGGAGCATAGCAAACAGTGTATGTCATGCTTCGCCAATTTTTAAAATGACAAAACTGAAATTCTTTCAACAGAAACTTCAGATTTTCTCAAACAAATAATTATTCATTTACCCAGCAGGCACACAAGGTGTCACGACGTTCAAGGTTGATTCAACCTTGTGTCACGACGCTGAATCAAGGTTGATTCAAGGTTGATTCAACCTTGTGTGCTCAGTGGGTAAAGTCCGTGTTCAACATCGTATTCTCATTTAACACCAGCAAGCCGATATTGAACTATAACGGCAAGGACAGAATGCAACGTTTGGTGGTATTTGTCAATGTCACAAACAGTCGACACTTAAAGGAGCTCCGGTAGCTCAGTAGATTAAACGCTGGTCTGCTGATCTACCGGTCACGGGATTGATCCCCGCTTGAGGCGAGAATCCATTGCACATAGCATTTCATTATTACCCTCTCATCGTCCTGATTTGACTGAAAATACTGTTGTAAAAGACTTAAAATCGCAAGTCAACCATCCATCTATCCATATTCCCGCACTGATCAGTCGCATTTCTTGCGGAGATTGCTGGAAAAGTTTCATTCGGATTTGTTCGGGACTATTCAGCCTTCTTTATCAAAAAACTGGATAATACCCATAAGTCCATGCGTCGAATACGTGGGATCATAACAAGCTATTGTTTTCCATGGGCATTTGTCGATTTATATGCTGATGATCTAAAACCTTAAATAAAAAAAACGCACTTGCATGATGCATGATCAGTGCATTTAAACGCTTTATTAAAGTTTTAAACGTGAAACGGACACTATCTATATAAAGAACGGACAATTTTTGATTGACATTAATGTAATAAATCAGTCATATAGGTTTTGATGACATCTTAATAGTACATAATATTTCTGGCGTAATTTATTCAAACATTCAATTTGCATGTTTAACAAAGTAAATGATTGGCAAGCGGCAATAAAGTTAGACACCTAAAGACCATCAAACGGTTTATGGGATTTTTACAACATTTATTCGAAATTTCTTAAGACTGCAAGGACTAAAAAATACAATGGCGATTACAGAATATAATTATGGTTTTGTGTTATAAGGCGGAAATAACAGATTGTTTTTAGAAACTCGGTAATTTCATGACCAATGATGTCTAATTTTGCGGTCTGGCAGAAGAGTTCGACAGGGCAGGGCAAGCAACAAATGCTTGGAACTTCCTACGCAACCTGGCCAGGAGGTTATAAAACTTGAATACATTCTCAAACTCAAAATAAAGCCCACGGATTGGCTGCTTCCGAGCACAAGCTTGGAAGCAGCCAATCAGTGTGCTTTATTTTGAGTTTGAGATTATTCTCAAGTTTTATAACCTCGAACCCAGGCTGTCTACTTTGTATTACTCTGTTGTTTTACCTCGTGCTTTTCTGTTTATTATTATTTTTTTTAATTATTTATTTCATGTTCAAATAAAGAGTATAAGCGTACAATCCTGACGCACCTATCGCTTTTTGCAACCCTGGGCATAGGCTCAAAGGTGAAACTGGTGAGCTGCCTTGTCCATATTTCTGTATGCTTTTGAATTATGGACCTTGAAAACAGAGTTAAAGAAAAGAACCCGGGCCTTTGAGCTGAGCTGCTTCGGCAGGTTATTGAACATTTTGTACAAGGGTCATGTTAAGTAATGCCCAGTTTTATTGAAACGAATGTGTAAACCATCGACAAGTTACTGTCAAAAACGCTGACGTTAAATAACTTTGCTTTACTTTGAAATATCAGTAGTTTGAGATAAACTTCGACTTAGAGATGTTGAGAGCTGACTACATCTTAAATGATGATTTTTCGTGAAAAATCACGAAAAGCCAGTATTTCCACAGAAACAGATGAATCATGTTCATTTGCATAAATTTCAATTAAGCATTGTTAGTTTGCCTGACATTTCAATTAATGGTTGTAATTATCATACAACCCCTAAAGTGTTCTGACTAACATGAAGACTTTAATTGGCTTCCATAAAGGTATCATGTCTGTCAATGTGCAGTTCCAGAGGGCAATGCAGTCAGTTATTGCAATATTTCAATTGGGCACGGTGACAACTGAAAGTGCCTTACGGTACTGCCGCTAGAAAGATTTACGGTGATTTGGTACACTTTCAGTACCTAATGGATGTTTTGAGAGAAGTGGGAGTAGACGTTTTGCAAGTAGAACGGTTATGACGCCACCCCGTCTGATGGATGGATGACTCGCGATGTTACGTCCTTTTTTAAACAGTATTTCAGTCATATCAAGACCATGGGGATGATAATGAAGGGCTGTGTGATTGACTGGCGGGTCTCAAACCCCGGGTCGCTAGATCAGCAGGCCAGCGCTTAACCCTATATACTGAGCTACCGGGGCCGCGATCCTTATCCCGCATGAGTTTAGTCTAAACATCAGTGCATCCAATACCTGCGTCATCAAAATTTGTAATGAGATGACATTGCGCGCATATTAATTTTGGCGGTCATGATATAACATGGCTCCAGATAAAAAATGTATTTGCAAATATTGGATAGAAGACAGGCTTGCTCCTCCCCTCATGTTTGTGACTGACATGCCACAATCATAGAGGCTATCGCAGAAGGGGTTCTGATCACTCGGTTTAAGGTGACAAGTTCATGCAGAGAAATATTTGAGGAATATGTTCTGGACAAAACAATTTCATTATTTTGAATTGAGAGAATTTTATATAGCATGCACTGACATCACCTACCAATAATTGTAACAATTTTTCTCACTTTTCTATTTAACTATTATACATTGTGGCAGTTATTAGAATCACCTCATCGAGGCGATTCTAACGGGATGCCACAATGTAAAATTGAATGTAAAGGTATAAAAAAAATCTAAAATAGGCCTACTCATCTAATGGACTCCTTTTTATCGCCAAAATTCAGTAACCGCTCAAATTAAGTTAGTGTTCGTGGATATGTAGACAGTCTTGCGCTTTGCACACACTGTAAGGCATATTTTCTAGCTGTGTGCCTCATTTGGCTAAAGGGCATTGAAATTTACTGTCTTACAAAATTAATGTTTTTCAACACTGCCCTCTTTGTTACGAGATGATTTCACTAATTATCAAAACGTGATATTAAATACTTTTACTTTCGACTACAGACAAGTAGGATGTGAATCATGTGTTCAACCCTCATTATAGAGTCTTAATTTCGTCTAAAATCGCGCGAGCAAACACACACGATTTAATCTTGTAATGTATCATGCTATGCTCTTTACAAATATTCTTGACACAAAAAGGTGGTATCGTGGGGGAGACAGGACACAGAAATATGAAAGGAGCCATCGGTTTTGTTGAGTCCGTTCATGGAAGTAACGTATAACACCTACTCATGCTCTTAGAACCCATTCTAGTATATTAGTTCCAAATATATTGAAATGTAGTGAAGAACGGGGTGACAAGCTTGTTTTCAATGACAATCACATGCAGAAGCAAATGTCTCCATCCATTGCCTCTCCCCCCCCCCCCCCCCCACACACACACACACTCCTGTTGCCTTACAATTTACCGTCAAACCTGTCATCATTTTAAGTCCATCTACATTAAGCAAAATCCTGTCCAAAGAGGCCAAAATCTCTATTAAGCCAAATCCTGTCTAGAGAGGCCAAAATCTAGTATTTCATAGTAGCATTTTCAGTATAAATTGACCTGTTTTAAAGAAGAACCGTGTTTGTTTAAAGCACTAGCCAATTTATATGTTATTAGCTCCAGACTTATGCTAAGGTTTGCCATAGGCAGCTACATACATACAGCTATGTAACTGTGTGAAAAAAAAAAAAAAAAAAAAAAGAAAAAACGGGGAATTTTTGCACTGGACTATCCATCGTAAATGAATGAAAAAAGAACTTTGACAGGGATAAGTAGACTGGAATAATATCAAATCTCGAGTAAAAGCGTTCAAGGCTATAAAATTCAGTTTATATTTCGACTATATAGTTCCTTTAAACTTCCTACTGATCAGGGCCTAAGCTGTTCGCCATTCCATCTGCATCTTTTAGTTGCATCACCACATTGCAAAATAAAACTTTTCAAATGTTAGGTTGGTTGATTTGATGCTTAACGTCCACGGTAAACAACTAAGGTCATGTCGGGACGGTCAGTTAACCTAACCACACTATTCCTGGGCAGGCTTAGACCTCCTAAGCGGTTAACCAGTACTAAGTGCACATACTTTCGCCAGTAACTGACAACTGCCCTTCTAGGACATTTACGATCATTATTTTGAATGTCAAAATTTTCAGAGTCAGAATTTTACGGTATCCGTCAAACCCCGGCTGGCACATGACGTCGAAATGACGTTGTGTTGACGTCGACGCGACGTCATCACGTCGCATCGACGTCAATACCACGTCATTTTGACGTTATGCGCGCAGGGACCACAAGAAATGTGTATGTGCTGTTCAAGAAACTCGTTGAACCCTATGCCAGAAAAAAATCAAGATATGCAAAATGCAACAGCGTGCGCAGATTTGCAATTCATGAAGGATCCACGACACAGCAAACGCTTTAAACGCTTGTTTATTTCACAACAGTGAAATGTCAGTGTCTATTTAATGACAGAAAATATGACATGTGGTTGTTTTGGAATTGTCATTTATTTGACCAAATTGCATGATAGTGCAAACATACGGATGGATATTGATAATAATATGTACATGGATATTGATAGTAATATATACCAGCTACGATTCAGGCATTGTCCCATGATACACCAGCTATGATTCAGGCGCTGTCTCATAGTATACCAGCTATGATTCAGGCGCTGTCTCATAATATACCAGCTATTATACACGCGGTGTCTCATAATATACCAGTTATGATTCAAGCGCTGTCTCATGATATACCAGCTATAATTCAGGCGCTGTCGCATAATATACCAGCTATTATACACGCGGTGTCTCATAATATACCAGTTACGATTCAGGCGCTGTCCCACAATATACCAGCTGTGATTCAGGAGCTGTCCCATAATATATCAGCTGTGATACAGGCGCTGTCTCATAATATACGAGCTATGGTTCAGAAGCTGTCCCATAATATACCAGCTATGATCAGGCTCTGTCCCATAATATACCAGTTACGATTCAGGCACCATGTCTCATAATATAACAGCTATGATTCAGGGGCTTCCAATAATATTCCAGCTATGATTCAGGTGCTGTCCCATAATATACAAGCTATGATTCAGGCGCTGTCCCATAGTATACCAGCTATGATTCAGGCGTTGTCCAATAATATACAGATATGATTCAGGCGCTGTCCCATAGTATACCAGCTATGATTCAGGCGTAGTCCCATAATATATCCGCTATGATTCAGGCGCTGTCCCATAGTATACCAGCTATGATTCAGGCGTTGTCCCATAAAATACCAGCTATGATTCAGGCGTTGTCCAATAATATACCAGCTATGATTCAGGGCTGTCCCATAATATACCAGCTATGAATCGGGCTTTGACTCATAATGTACCAGCTATGATTCAGGCGCTGTCCAATAATATACCAGCTATGATTCAGGCGCTGTCCCATAGCATCTGTAATTCGGGCGCCATGTCCCATAATATTCCAGCTATGATTCAGGCGCCATGTCCCATTCATTCAGCGTCTGAAACACAGTTGTTCTGGTCCATCCGAAAAGTTTCTGCCTACCCTCGAATGTAAAGTGCTCCACCCCTTCCATTTGCCGGGAACACAAATCGAAACTCCACCAATGATGGACATAATTCACTGACCTAATTATGAGACCTGGTGACCTCATAAAAACCAATTAAGTCTCCAAGTAAAGTGTTCTTTTATGGCTCTCTGACACCTTGTCATAATAATAATTGCCTAAATAGGTAAAGGTATGAACCCAGTCAACTCAGTTCATCAACCAAGTGATGTTTAACCCTTTTGAATGGAACCCCGTTTTGGGGGACATTATGCAAACAGTGCAGACCCAGTTCAGACGCCGCAGAAGGCGGCGTCTGAGCAGGTTCTTCACTGTTTGCTTACAGGAATTTCTATGCAAGATACATGTACAATAAAAGTGAAAACATTCACCAGAAACCCCTAAAACTAGAAATGGACTTGTCCAATTGATAAGAATGTACAAGTCCACTGGTCAAAAGAAGGTTAATGGATTGTGGAAACCACTAATGGCTTCGACTAGACTTCTTCTTAGGACCACCAGGAAAAAAAACGGAAATACATGGTTTCAGAAGTATGGGTACAGCCCATGTTTTTTCCACCATAACTTACAGAAAGGAAAATAACTTACATTGACTTCCTGTTTGGTTTCCAGGGAAACAAAGCCCTTTCAAAATAGGGTCCACTCTTTAGAGACACTCAGAGACGAGCAAATTGTTTCTTTTAAGAATTTATCCTACTGCCGGGATATTGCAGAGTTACCTTCCCTGAAACAGTACCAGTTTACCCTGAGTCGGGTAACTTCAGACGGCGGGTAAATTTGGACACACCATTGCAAACAGTGAAAATCCAGATGAGACGGCTCATTATTATGCCAGTTAATTTTGTTTTAATTCCAAACGACTGACATATAAATGGAAACAATGCCACTGTCCGAATTTACCCGCTGTCCGAATTTACCCGACTTTACCCTTCGTATAAAATCTTAGTATATATATATCAGCTATAATGGGGAGGCTATTGACCTAGCAGTCCCGGTCACGCATCCCTCTAGCGGTTGAATTTTTTTTCAGTCGTAAACGGAGTTCCACTTCACATAGCCGATCATCATCATCCACCGTCCTGAAATAATTGAAATACTGCTGAAAAGGAAGTAAAAATCGAAAGTCATCCACCCATCCATTACAAACTGAAAGCAAGCCGTAGTGTGCGGTAACAGCATGTCTGTACTGTAAAAAAATCCGTAGATTTTACGGTAGAATAACTGGCAACCAGCTGCCAGTCCATTTCCCGTTATTTTGAACGGGCATTTGCCTGTAAGACATTTTCGGAGATCACGATTTGGCCGCACTCGAAGTTGGTTTTATAGTGTTGAAGGGCTATATGACTAAAACATCGCCTTCTCTAATCTATCCTACAGCGCGTGATGGTCCCAGCAATTTTACGGGCGCCCGTAGAAACAACGGAAAATAGACCGGCAGCTGGTTTCCAATTATTCTACCGTAAAATCTACGGATTTTTCTTTACAGTGTGATCTAAAAAATAATTTATTTCAACCTGGCACATACATACTTATACAAGGAACCATAAGCAAAATGATAATTTGATTCCTTTGTCTTTTTTTTTAAATTTTGTGTGTGTGTGTGTGTGTGTGTTTTGGCCTTAAGGTCAAGAATACGTAAATGACTGGCGCAATTAATTACGTGCGTCGCGAAGGACGTTACGTCACGAAAAACTTCCTAGTCAGTGTAATGTTCAATATGGCGGCCCCATCGGACATTCAATAATAACGTCAAACATGGGGAAAACGGAGTTGTTGTCATTGTTTATTCAAGCCCTTTGCTGATATTGCAATCTTCTCTTTTTCCCACCGTCCCGACATGACCTTAGTTGTTTACCGTGGACGTTAAGCATCAAATCAACCAACCAACCAAATCTCTTTTTCCCTGTATGTTTGAAGTTATTTTATTAACATAAGTGTATTCATACAAAATTAATGAGAGAGAGAGAGAGAGAGAGAGAGAGAGAGAGAGAGAGAGACTGACAGACAGACAGAGTTTTATGTGTGTAACAATTTAAGGCTGGCCGGTTACACGTTCCCTCCCTGCTTTCAGGGCTCACAGGACTTTTCAGACACACATATGAAAGGCGAAGCCCATCATTCTCCTCTCGCTGCGTTATCCTTTCCTGATTTGAAAAAGCTACCTATTTACTGCTAGCTTGACGAAGAGACTTTTCCAGTCGCAAGCTGGCCGACTCCGGATTCGAGCCTGCAACCGTCTGCGTCATAACCGAACGTCCGCGGCGCCGTTGGGATTGCGCATCCGAAATAATTAATAAACCAAATAAATGTATGCCAGCTGATTTTAGAGCTTTATGGGATCGGAATGTAATATTTATTATAATGCCGATTTTTGTGGTTTTAATACACATATGATCACATATCCTTTCTGGACATCGAAAATTTTGTTTTGATTACAAAATAAGAATGATACAATATTTCTTCCACTTGTTGTATGCCGTTGCCAAAGATATAGCGGGCCTCTTACTCACACCGCCCCTACGGCCACTACGCTACAAGAAATCTTTATCTTTACCTATCCCACCGACGGTGGATTCGGAAGCTGACCTTGTAACTTACCATCATCTCGATATGACTGAAATACTGTCCAAAGGTCAATATCTATCTGACTACCATGAGTCACACCGACAGAACACCAGTCGTCAGTAATTATGATACATGCACATAGATCAGCCTGCGCATACGCACAGACCAATAAATCTCTTCGCTGTTCCTCACGGAATCATTGTACCAGAGAACAACAAAGGCTCTGGTCAGGTTGGGCGGGTGGGCACACTTATCTGAGCTTCCGCTGACCGTATATGCCCAAAGAACCCATTTTATCATGGCACGGCGCATTTTGTGACTTAGGGTGACGCAGTTTGTTATGTGCGGCTCAGTCGTGTCGGCTGCAATGACCATATTACTGTTAGAAGTATGCTTGCATTGTTTACTAATTTTTGTCTAAGAGAGTCTGAAAAATAAATTCTTTCACTTTAGCCTCTTTCACGCCACCAAAGTTTCTTTTTCACAGAATCTTTAACAAAGAAAGTTTGCCAAACATTTTGCGTCAACACGGAGCAAATTATGTGTTAAAGAAAAATGTGGCATGGAATCTTTGTCAAATAACCTTTGGCAAGGAAATATTTGCTGCTGTTTTCACACGATCGAACATTATTCGTCAAGGTTACCTGAACAAATAAACTTTGTCCGTGTGAACGGCCAAGCATGCCACCTTTTCTTTGTTAAATATACTTTGTTCCAAATCAAACCGATTTGATTATGAGCAAAGTTTTCTGTGCTTATCTCCATAGCTAGTCTCTTTGTTACATATTCTATGGCAAATTTTCTGTTCACATGGACAAATTTTGTTTGTCATAAAAACTTTACCATATAAATTTGGCAATGAAAATATGGCATATTTTTTCATTCACACGAGCAAATTTTACTTTTCCAAACCTACTTTGTCACAGAAACTTTGCCGGTGTGAACGAAACTTAAGGCATTCATCATTAGAACCCTATTAGTCTTCATCTTTCCGTATTCTCATAACGCTCTTGGCATGTCTTATTTACGTCGCCAGTAAACGACTGCAACGTCGCTTATAAATGACGTCGCGGAATGGCGTAAATTGATACATACCTATGCTTGCTTAGCAAGCGCTACTTGAAAAACGAACTCGGTAGTCAAGGACTTTTCTTACCTTATTTTAATCGACAGATCCTGTGACATGAAATATCAGTTTTTGAAAAAAATCTATGTACCGGTAAACAAGCTGTGTACGCTTAAATTTTAAAATCTGAGTTTTTTCGTCGCATTCCCATTGCCGTCAATGGAAACGGCCTCAAAATTTCACGTTTTTCAATCTGATCTAGCGCCTAAACGAACTCGGTGACCTATCTTTTTTATGGCACAATTCGATAAAACACATGAAAATGCACCCCTGTGCAAAATTTTAAAAAATTCTATGTATGTGCCATTTACGTATTCTTGACCTTAAATTGTATATAATTGAAATTACAACTCGTAAATTTAAACATTTACGTTTTCTGTCAGCCATTTATGTGCAAGTCTTGTTTGTAAATCTTCAAATTTAGCACAAAGATGAATTAGGGACCCCCAAAATGGCTTAATGTAACAATCAATTATAAAAGTGAATTATTTCACCTCCTTGTACACCTCAAAGGCTAATTAATCATTTTTCAGAAATATTATCGTGTTGGAATGCTTCATTGTAACAGGTGTATTTCCCCATTCTCGCAAAGAGTCGGCATTTTCCGCAGCGAACCGTCGCATTTTTCGCAGAAAGCCGCTTTCTGCGAGAAATGCGACGGTTTAGTGCGGAAAGCTGGGAAATTTTCATTCGGGTTTTCACGGGAGTTATCATTCCAAGCCTTGTCTGCCACCTTTATCTAAAAATATATAATACCCAAAAGTCAATGCACCAGATGCAAGAGGTCATGACGAACTATCCTTAAACCTCTCGCGAGAATGATATTTTCCCTTTCGACTTTTGCCCATCATTTAAATTGGCTAAAGTTCCATGGGTAAAACTCCATGTATTCCGAAATGTTTACGAAAGGGGACAACTCTCGTGACTTCCTGTTTTCTTTCCCTTCTCAAAAGAGGCTACTCTTAAAGTAAAGTCCTTTAAGAGTTGTTTTCCGTTGAGAAGGGAGGTAAAAAGGTCAAAAGGATAAACATTTGTTGCTTCCCCTGAAAGTGTAACTATTCACCTTAGTGTTACTTAAAAAGGACAGAGCCTGCTCATGATCAGACTGATCAAGGTCTGCACCGTATGCACTGCGTTTGTGTCTGTCTTGGTAAAAATGAAATGTGCGATTAGGAATGGGCTGAGAAGAATGACTGCATTTAAGTTAAAAAAAGAGAGAAAGAAACAAACTTTGATTTATTTACTTCTGTTGTTTGTGCAAAAGAAAAAAAATCATAAATTATTTGAATTATATATTTTGCTGCGATTTAAAAATATTGTAACTTGAATTTGATCTAACACCTGGCTCCAAAAACTTGACATATATTACAAGGAGGAAATAAACGCATTACAAAATCGAGTTTTTTTTTTTCTTTCTTTTGATTAGATGTTATTTAATGACATAAAAAGTAATAAATAAACAATTAGGTTGGCGTATTAAAAGCAATAAACTTGTGTGAAAGGTTTTGTAAGAAAGGTTTAAAAGTTATTCGTTATACAAAAGATAACATTGACTAAATCATACTTAAGCCACGACACGAGAAAACCAACAAAGTGGCATGTGCGCCCCGCGAAGACTCGGATCAGACTGGACATCCGCCCAGTCTGATCAGAGTCTTCGTTGTCCGCATACAGCTAGCTTAGACGTTTAGATACCCTTTACATGCACAGCGACGTCTCTGTTCAGGCTGGGCGGTTGCCCAGGCTCGTCTGAGTCTTCGCTGGGCGCACATGTCACTTTGTTTGTTTTCTCGTGTCGCGGCTCAAATTATCCGATACAATAACAAGACATTCATAATTAGAATTAACGACATTTATTACAAATTCCTTAACTTCGTTAATGTAACAAATCAAATATAGAAAAGCCACACCTCTTGTATTGGCTGGTTGTGCCAGACCCTATATCAAGCTGAAGGCCTCTTAGAGTTTTGTAAAATACTGCTTTTGTTCAAAGATTTTCACCTTAAAAATACTTAGCATAAATGGTTTTGTTGCTGTTTTCGTAATCTACACACGATTCCTTTCAACATTTTAAAAACAACAACAACAACAACAGCAACAACAACAACAAAATCAATAAATAAATAAATGAAATAAAAAGATAAAGAAATAGAAACAAAAAATCGCTGGAAACATGAAAGGGTTACCAAAATGCAAGAAAGTATACTTAAGAAAACTTTATGACACCGTCATACACCGTTCACAGATACCATCTGAATGTTCCCCAGTTTTACGGTTTTTTTTGTTGTTTTTTTCTTGCATCTTTCAGTTTGGACCATTAACGGGCTTGGGTGGGATCTGGGATTGAATTGTGTCAGTTCCTGAGAATTTTTCTACTTACTTTTGTACTCTGTTTCGTGTTGTATATTAAAATGTAGAATACAGTCAACTCTCGCTATCTCAAAGTCAAAGTTCATCCAAAACTTCTGATATCTCAAAGTAAATTTTCTGGGACCAGAAAATTTACTTTGAGATATCGGAAGTTTTGAGATAACAGGGGTTGTAGTCTTAAGTAAAACAGGGAATATGTCAAAACTGTATTCTTGATAATAAAGCTATTTTGGGATGTCAGTGTTCGAGATATCGAGGGTTGTAGTTAAAATGCATGTTACTGTTGCTTTCAGTTGGGGTAGCCAGAGGTTTATAACTATTCATAAGTAATTCATAAGCCTCTGAGTAGCTTAATTACCACCTGTCTGGGAAAAATCTATTCATTCGGTTTACCGCGAGTGTCTTTCGGGAATTGTTTTCTTGTTGTTTGTCATTTCGTGCTTGTTTAGCGAGGACACAGAACTTTTTTGCATGTTCAGGCCCCAAAGTTTTAATTTTTTTTTCTACTCAACTGAGCTCAGCATGAATTTTTACCTGCTAATATATAGCAAATTATTGATAAGAACGATTGTTTTCTTGCTCAGTTTAGCTGAGTATGAAATTTTATGAACATTAGTTGGCATTTTCATATTTATCAGCAGAGAAAATTTCATGCTCACCTGAGTTGAGCCCGAAAAGAGTTTTATAACCTCGGGGCCAGGTCTGATAAGGCACACGCCACTGGCGACGTTCAGCGACCGTGACTACAATCACTCAGCGCTACCCGGATACCCCTTTTCTAGCTCAGGGTTCGAGGTTATAAAACTTGAGAATAATCTCAAACCCAAAATAAAGCAAACTGATTGGCTGCTTCCGAGCATGTGCTCGGAAGCATTTGCTCGGAAGCAGCCAATCAATGCGCTATATTTTGAGTTTGGGAATGTATTCAAGTTTTATAACCTATGGGCCAGGACTCACTGGATGCGGATATCCTAGTCTGTTGGGTTTAAGAAATTGATCTGACATATGAAACCCGATGAGAGTCGAAGTGCAGAAGATTGCCATAGAATATGTGACAAAGAAACCGGCTGTCGTGATAAGGAAAAGTTTGCTCATGATCAAATCTGTTTACTTTTTTTAACAAAGTACAAGTTCGTATAACTAACATAGAAAACCGTTCAAACGGTTAAAGTCCAGGAACAAGTATCTTTGAAAATCTTTGTTCTTGCAAATGTTACAAATAGTTCTTTGCCAAAGTTTATTTGACAAAGAATCTTCGTCACATTTATTAGCTCTGTGTTAACACAAAATGTTTGGCAAACTTTTTCACCGTGGAGTCGCTTTACCCCACTTTTTTATAGTCAGAATTAGTTTTTTTCTCCAAATGACACGAATAATAATAATCAAAGACGCTTATAATGATTTGAAGTATTCGGGTCATACATGACGAAAAAATAAAGAAATCATTGATGAAGATCTAGGTTACGTGCAAATCTGTTAAAACCATTACTGGAGACATCATTATTTACAAACAGACGAAAAAACTTCCCAATGGTAATTTATGACCATCAATGGCAGAACGTATACAAACAACTTTACAATTTATTCGCATAAGGGCAATAAAATACATATAAACTAAGCAAATAAAACAGCAAGACATAAGAAATAAAACAAAAGAGGTTATGTACGCTAGACTAGAAATGAGACAACAGTTTGGGCCTGACATATTTAAAAACTGTGTGCGATTGAGTTAATAGTTCAGACTTTGGTATGATATTTGAAATTATGTCCGCGATCCATGTCAAGGATGTAACATTCCTGTGGACACACACACACACACACACACACACACACACACACACACACACACACACACACACACACACACACACACACACACACACAGGGAGAGACAGAGAAAAAAAATAACGTTGTATCAACGCTGATTCAACGCGTGGAAGTTGAATCATCACTAATGCAAAGTTGTTGATGAAAGTTACGTATAGTAATTAATTACAAAACTTAGATTCTGATGAATATTTTGCAAAGTTAGATAAAATGATTACAGTGAGTTGGTGCTCTTTCAGGGGAACCAACTCTTCCATTTTTTTCTTTGTTTTCATGGATAACTTTCCACGCCATTTTTTAAAAATCGATAATCGATATTCGCGAATCGAGCTGGTAATGAAATACACTACGAGATATGGGCAAGTCATCTTTTTCTTCTAAAATTATTTTTCCTTATTTTCAAATCCATTTTTCCGTGTTCATTTCGAAAACCGCATTTATTTGCGAACAGCCTGATATAATTTTTGAAAAGATTGCGTAAGAAATACCGCGTTCATTTTTTAGTTTAAGTTGACTACCCTCAAAATGTATAGAATATATAGTAAATCATGACTTTTTTACTGCGTTGATCAAAGTTTTTACCCGCATATGTCTCTTTTATTCATAAAATGAAAATTTTCCGTGTTCATTCCGAAAACTACAATTATTCAGCATTTCACTGATATAATTTTTATTGAAAAAGGAAGTAAAACAGTGCGGTCATTTTTACATTTTCGATCAGCACCCTTATTTCTATGCTGGCCGCAAATATCCAACAGAATTCACAGATTACTCCAGGTGGCGTAGAAAGTCGCGGACGTCCAAATCCAATGGGGTCAACTCTTAAAAGAAAGAATTTGCTCCCTTTGGAGCAAATTCTTTCCTTTAAAGGTAGACCTCATTTTGAAAGGGCTTTGTCATCCAGGGACGCAAACAAAAAGTCACAAAAAGTTATTGCCCTTTGTAAAAATGCCTTAAAAGACATGCTGGCATACCCTTACATTTCAATTTAATGTAACATTGAACTGGAGAATATAGCAGTGGCGAGCTCCAGATAATTCTATAACTTTCCCCAAAGAGCCAAATTATACATGAACTTCTTACCTAACATCTACAATTTAAACATTGAAAGAAGCACAATAACTTTAAATGTCTGCATCAAATTTATTTCCACGCAGATCTGATATTTCTAACGAGTATTTTCATATCCTTAAAAAGTTTACTAGCATCTAGAAGAATAATTCCCGCAAGAATTGCCACCATAATGAATAATCCTGCGCTCCCGATTCCGATTGCCGACAGTCGGTTGTCCGTCCTTGTTCTGCTCGGATTTCTTTTCCGTTTAACAATTATGACTTTATCTTCTTCTGTCGTTGTATGTTTCGCTGATGGAACGTCATTTACTGGGGTGCTGAAAATCTTTTCTGTGGTTATTTCTGTTCTATCTGTAAAAGAATTACGTCTTTAACGTGTTTAGTGCTACAGAAATTAATATTTTACCGAGTTGACGAATATCATAAAACGAACTTCAGGTGCTGCTAAACATTTACTTTTTGCGGTTACTGAATTTTGGCGGTATTGGCAGTTAGGGCAAAGAGCGCTAAAATATGAGTCAGCCAATATTACATACATCAAATGCATATGCATACGCACGGCATAATCGGGGTTCATATAAAGAAGGAGTATTTGATGAGTATTTATGATGCTTCTTTACCTTTCCAGTAAATTTTATATTGTGGCATCCTATTAGAATCGCCTCGATGAGGCGGTTCTAATAGCTAACATAATGTGAGCCGCGACGCGAGAAAACCAACAATGTGGTAGTGCGCCCAGCGCAGACTCAGACCAGCCTGGGCATCCGCCCAGTCTGATCAGAGTCTTCGCTGTCCGCATGAATATGGCTTAGGCCCTTAGCTACTCTTAAAGTGCCTAGGGAGGACTCTTATCAGACTGGGTGGAATCTCAGGCTGATCTGAGTCTGCGCTGGGCGCACAACCACATTGTTGGTTTTCTCGTGTCGCGGCTCATGTATAGTTAAATGCAGTGTTATAAAATTACATAGAATTTTCTTTTTTACCTGGAGCCATGGAATATCATGGCCGCCAAAATTAATATGCACTAATATGTCATTTTCATTTAACCGCGAAATTTTGATAATGCAGATACATGTAATAAGTGTTTTACATTGTAGCCTTTATGACTTGCTCCAAGTTGTGGCAATACATGCAGGAATGCTAGAGAGAATGGATTCATTCCCATGTTTTTCCGCCATTTTTACAAAGGAAAACAAATTTTGTGGCTTTCTTTTTTTCTTCCCAAGACCTACTCACCAGTTTGATAAACTTATGAACAAAGAAAAGGAAACGAAGAAAATAAAATGGGTCTCATTAAAGTTTATATATGAGCCTTAAATATAGTTTAAAGAACTGCTTGTTTACCGCTCAGTTTGACCTTTATTCCAGTGAACTACGCACCTTTTGGTGTTAATGTTGAAGAATATATTCAACAGTACCTCCTAATACCGCAGAGGTTTTCATTTCTTCTGTAGAACTTGAGGTAGTAGGCGCTCTAGTTGCTTGCATTGTAGGTGCTCCTACTTCACGATTCAGAGTTGGAACTTCTGTGGCATATACTGATATTGTGTCTGGACATTCTGAGGTTGTGTGATCTGCTACAAAGAACATGATTTGAAACATGAAAAAATAAAAATAAAATGAAACAAAGCATCGCAGGCGATACAAATCCCCTCACACAAGACTACTTGCTCGAGATATTGTCATACCCTACATTTGTGTGAAGTTATTTTAAAATCCATGGAGAAATGTAGGCGAAAGAGCGATGACAAAGTTTTTCTAAAAATAGCTACAGTGACCTTGACCTTTTAAGTGCAGCACCCTGAAAGTCGAACTTGCTCGAGATATTGTCATGCCCTACATTTGTGTGAAGTTATTTCAAAATCCATTGAGAAATATAGGCACTAGAGCAATGACAAAGTTTTTTTCTAAAAATAGCAACAGTGACCTTGACCTTGGGCGCAGCATCCTGAAAGTCGAACTTGCTCGAGATATTGTCATGCCCTACGTTTGTGTGGAGTTATTTCAAAATTCGTTGAGAAATGTAGGCGCTAGAGCGATGACAAAGTTTTTCTAAAAACAGCCACAGTGACCTTGACCTTGGGCGCAGCACCCTTAAAGTCAAACTTGCTCAAGATATTGTCATGCCCTTCTTTTGTGTGAAGTTATTCCAAAATCCGTTGAGAATTGTAGGCGCTAGAGCGATGATAAAGTTTTTCTAAAAATAGCCACAGTGACCTTGACCTTGGGCGCAGCACCCTGAAAGTCAAACTTGCTCAAGATATTGTCATGCCCTACATTTGTGTGAAGATATTTTAAAATCCGTTGAGAAATGTAGGCGCTAGAGCGATGACAAAGTTTTTCTAAAAATAGCCACAGTGACCTTGACCTTGGGCGCAGCACCCTGAAAGTCGAACTTGCTTGAGATATTGTCATGCCCTACATTTGTGTGAAGTAATTTTAAAATTCGTTGAGAAATGTAGGCGCTAGAGCGATGACAAAGTTTTTCTAAAAATAGCCACAGTGACCTTGACCTTGGGCGCAGCACCCTGAAAGTCAAACTTGCTCGAGATATTGTCATGCCCTACATTTGTGTGAAGTCATTTTAAAATCCGTTGAGAAATGTAGGCACTAGAGCGCTGACAAAGTTTTTCTAAAAATAGCCACAGTGACCTTAACCTTGGGCTCAGCACCCTGAAAGTCGAACTTGTTCGAGATATTGTCATGCCCTACACTTGTATGAAGTTATTTCAAAATCCGTTGAGAAATGTAAGTGCTAGAGCGATGACAAAAGGTGAACATACGTACGTACGTACGTACGTACTTACGTACGGGACAAAACCTATATCCCCTCACCACTTCGTGGTGTGAGGGGATAATAACAAGAACAATCTTAAAAAAAAAGAAGAAAAGAAAAAGAGAGAGAGACAGAGAGAGAGGATAATCGGCGCAGATTAAATGGAAGTGTGTTGTGTTTTGTAATATGTCTCTAAGTGAAGAGCTGACAATAACTTTCATGAATATGACTCAAGTGAGCTATGTCGGTAGGCACCCGCAACCGTTATTTTGACACTGGGTAGTTATAATGACCTATCTCAAGATTGAGCTGTCCAATTTGGAATTGCAAAATGGACGGCGGTCAATCTAGAGATATTGACCTGATTCCAAAACAGTTACGATTGTTTGTGGTTTGTGTGTATTAAACCGAATACCTCAATAATTCAATTTTTGAATACCTGCGTCTGTTTTCGATAAAATTTTCATTGTAAATTTACAAACAAGTAAAACATTTTGAATTTACATCTGACAGAGTGCTAGTATTCACGCAGTGCAGTACAACGGAAAAACAGAGATTAAATATTCATTGACGTTTAATATCATTGGCTAAATTTTGACATACGCGTTATTTGACCGATGAAATCTTGTGAAATGTGGAACAAAACTGAAATTATACTCGGCTGCGCCGCGAAAAAGAACAGAAACAGTGTTGTTTGTCTACAGGCACATGCCCACTAAAGCATTTCGTTTCGGAACTTCAGGAATAGTAGAAAGCCCTCTGCTTTACATTAAGCTGCAATAGCAAATTGGCAAATAGGGGACTTAGGCATAAAATCGAGAAGTCGTGAAGCATAATGCATCAAAGAAAATGAAAATACACCAAAGAAATGAAAATAGTAAACTCGGTTCTGCTAGTTGCGTATGTTCATAACCAGTGATGGGCCACGCCCCCTCATTTGGAAACAAGGCATACACCAAAGAAATGAAAACTGAAAACTCGGTTTAATTGAGTCTGGTCAAAACCAGTAATGAAATGCGCTACACTGGCCACGTCCCCTCTCACCGGCTTAAGCAGAACTCTATTTTCAAAATGGCCTAAAATGAACTCAGCGATCCCGTAGCACCAGTAGATATAATCTGCACTAAGATGATATACGAGGAGACGTTTTACGGCCGCCATATGGCACAACACTTGCAGTCACAACACCAGCTAGCTGCAGTGAAGATAAATAAGTTCTGAATAGTTAGATCCTTTGGAAGCAAGGAATACACCAAATAAATGAACATAGTAGACTCGGTATATCTGAGTCGGTTCATATGGCCAGTAATGACATGCTGAATAAATTACCATGCTGGGCAAAATGAATTTGAAAGAATAGTATTACATGTATTTATTATTAACCTAATGTGATGATATCGCATCTGATGTCAATAAAATCTTTTATAAACTCTCCGTGAACTTACATCTTGGCACCCGGCATATGTACTGGTGAATATGTTGACAATAGTCTGTTGTCCAGTACTGGCCTCTAACCATTAGAAAACAATGCTCTGGCGTTTCTAAATAATCGCTACCTGTCCATAAAGACCACGTGACAGGTTCGCCTGTTATCCACTCAAGTCCATTGCTTGTCTCCACAAGACCTATCCAAAACGTGTCAACAAAGCTGTAAGTAGAACAGGAAAAAACATCATAACGCGATTTATTATTTCCACAAATGTATGTAAATCTTATTTGCACACATGTTTAGTTTTGTAAAGACAACACTAGCGGAGTTATAATTCTTGAAAGCTCTAGGCCAACCAAAATTTCCGGTTTGTCCACTTTCAGGAGTTGTGTGATAACCCAGCCTGTTATTTTACTTCAAAGCAAAATAGATCTAACTGTGCACAAATGTGCTCAGTTTTGAACAAATAAGTAGAACAGCATTGTAACATTTGGCTAAGTATTTGCAGAAGCTTGATTTCTTTTATTTGCAGGTAGCAGGGGCGTAACTAGGGGCAATTTCATAATACGCACAACCATGTATTATTCTCTACTTCTTGAAGGGAAAGCTAGCATTTCAGCCACTTTGGTACTTGGTATTGAAATCTTGTCTAATTTATAAATATTCAGCATGCAAATATGCAGGTGCGTTTTGAAATTTTGTCAATTTTGACAAAATTTCAATACGCACTTGCGTATTTGCCGTATAGGTAGCTACGCCGTTGGGTAGGACTGGAATTGTGCACTTACCAGGCGTGATTTGAATAACGTTTTTGATACATAAGTTTTGGATGTTTTTTTTTTTTCGTTTTTTTTTTTCTAAAATTAACAGCTAAATGATCCATATAATGCCTTCGTCTGTTACGAAAGCTCTGAATTGTGCTTTATGATTGTGGACTTTTCTGAGAATCTTATTTTTTTTCACTTTGCAAATGTCACTTTAAGTGCAGTAAATTATAGTAGTGAAAAATTAAGTTCACACGTTGATATACTATGTTTCGATCGCAAGTGTATCTCTTCAATACAAAAATGCAGGTATATAACTTTCGAAAACATCAGTATCTTTGTGTACCTTTCAGTTAGTGATTTTAGAAAACCATTAACTGTGGAATCCGGTATGGTAACAAGTGATCCTTGATGAGCCGCGCACGCTGATAACGTGTTGTCATACGTCGCCCGCTGAGCAAACACCCGGTAACAGTAATCCTCATGCCGGTGCCATTCGGTTGGGCATTGTGTCGACACGGAAGCAACTGTAAAAGGGAGACAACTTAAGGTGCATGACTACACCTCTGTAGTCTGGTCACCATTTGCACAAGGGAGATAACTTAAACAGAATAGTATTTGTTTAAGAGAGAAAATTCTTTCCTTTGAGAGAAGTCCCATACGAGAAAAGAAGCAATAAAATGTTACCCGATATTAGTATGATCTCCTCTGGACATTAAATGTAGTTATGATATATTTACTTTTGTATATATTGCATTATTTGCAAATATTTCTTTTCGCGGAAAACGAGAAATTGCCGTAAATAAAAATAATGTTGTAAAGTGCAAACAACCTTTACACACGCTTTTAAGGAACACCGCCATGCTTTTTTCCGCCAATTTTACAATCGGGTACAACCTTTGTGCATGATTTCCTGTTTGTTTCCCTGGATGATGTAGTCCTTCAAAAATGGTCTGCTCATAACAGGAAGACCTTGCTCCTCGAAGAGAAATTCTATCCATTAGGAGATGATCACAGCTGAGAAGAGGGGCATAAAGAAATTGCAGCATTGCTTCCCCTTTTAAGTGTATTAACTGACGTTTATTTCTTTTTCGTGAAAATATCAGTCCCAAGAACCATCATGAGAACTGCGAATTCAAAAGTGTGCGGATATTTCCTTGGACACCAATTTACACTAATTTGCACTGAGACAATAACTTGGTCAAAATATGGCCAAAACGCAATCTTTAAAAGAATGAGATTAACAACTAATGTTGCCATAGAGATTCTTACCCACCAAAAAAGAATATCCATTTAGTTTTAAACATCCTGACATGATAAAGTGTCTCTTTTATGGCGAGCAGTAAAACCGACTGTAAAACTAACAGGTTGCTATGGCCAACACAATCTGCAGTGCACAGATAAAGACTTCCCTGACCGAGCTGGGAAGTAGCATTAATAATTTTTCCCAGTCGCAAATATTTGCTTTCAGTAATTATCTTTTGCAATTGATAAATTTATTGATTAGTTTCCAGTTTCATTTAAAGTGGATGCCTATATTTTCATGGGGGAAGTGACTCTGTCGGTTTTAATTTTGCCATCCTTCTCAATGGGGGTCAACTCTTAAAGAAAAGAATTTGCTCCTGAAGGAGAAATGTTTTCCTCTAATAGTAGACACCATTTTAAAAGCTCTACGCCGGAAGTAGCAAAACTTGCTTCCCTTTTTTAAAAAAGAAATGCAGAAAATACATGACCAAGTGTACCGGGCCTTGGTGAGCCTAGATCACAGAGACAGCAAAGATTCAGCTCCACAGACATGTCTGAAGGTATTTTTGGATTATTCCTTTCATCCGCTTCTTAGACTTGGACTTTCATCCGCTTCTTAGACTTGGAACCATACCCGTCGGACGACGGACAGACACACGGACAGCAAGCGGGAAAACTGCATATCAGGGTCGCGTTCCAGTGGGATTACAAAAACTGACGCATTTATCAACGAATAAAGTTTCATAAGCCTAACTTTAGGAGTTATCGAAGCGTACGTAAAAATTTCTCTTTTGCTGTTGAAGCAATCAGAATTTCTTGCTGGCTGAAAAACAAGTATCTGCTTATTGCCCCCCCCCCCTCCCCCCTCACCCCAACCTCCCCACCTCTAGCTGTTTTATATGTTTACCTTGGACACCTTTCAAGATCGCAGGTCTATTCGTACGAATAAAGCCAACGGAGTAGCTGTTTTCGAAAGTGGCCCTATTCGGTACAACAATGCATTCTGTCACCCACCCTCCTCAACATTTTTTCTCGAAAGGATTAAATCTGATGCTCTGCAAAGTTGGCGTTAGAGCCAGTCTGTTGTTTATTCAGTGACATACACGATCTTGCTGGGGAATGTAGGAAGTAGAAGCCATCCCAGCAGGTACATAACGTCAAAATGACGTCGTACTGACGTCGGTGCGACGTAACGACGTCGCATCGACGTCAGTGCGACGTCATTTTGACGTCATGTGCCTGCTGGGATTGTTGAAAGCTTCGACAAAAGCTTACAATGTATAAAATGGAGATAAGACTTAGTGCTGAGAAAACCAAACTGATGACAAACAGCACCAATTCCTGAGGCAGGTCAGGCTAAAGCAGAAGCTGGGAACGATAGTACAAGCTTCAAATACCTTGGAGCAATTGGCTCAAAGCCGGAGATTCTCGCAAGGATTGTGCAAGCCCCTGCAGCTCTGATGAAGCTGAAGCAACTTTAAATTTGGAGAAGTAACAACATATCTCTTGGATCAAATGTGAAAAGGATTCGCTTCCTTATCAATATTTCTGCATGCATTTAATTGAGAGGAGAGTGCAGGCCTTTGGGATGAGATGATATCAACATGATATACATCTGTTTTCGATTTACTTTTCTAGTCAAAATTCAAAAGTCTGCATACAACATGTTGTTGCTTTTGATCTCAGGAAATACTTGTGATAGTAGGATAAAATTCTGTAATATACATTTTTATTTTGAATTTCGTACCTAATGCAGTCAGATTACAGCTTGGAAGGGGTAGAGTTTTTTTTTCACACCGACAGTGCGGTAGTGTGGAGCTTGATGTTTAGTAACTGAGCTGCCACTTGCAGAGCACTACCCTCCAGTTCGATGTTTGATATTCTTATTTTGCAAACTCTTCTCTTGCCAAGCATATTAGCTCGGGCTGTAACGGAATAAGTAGTAGACTGTGATATAATTATTTTAAATGAATGCATAAATTTAAAAATATTAAAAATATAGTAAAATTTATGCATTCATTTAAAAATTTATAATCTTATTTTTAGATGCTCTTTAATTGTCTATTCAATGCTTTTTATTCATTTCATTCTTAGAATTGTGAGCTTATATCTTTAATTGTTTGTATATGTTGTGTTGATTTTACCAAATAAACATCAGTCAGTTATCATGATTCCGTAGTCTACTGATTATCTCGTACAAGAACCATATAACCCATTCCATTCTGGATACCCCTTTAGGGGTATATGAGCAAACAGTTAGGATCCATATCAGGCCCCACAAACGTGGGGTCTGATCTGAGATCCAAACTGTTTGCTGCCTAGACATCATTTCTACAAGAATTAGTTAGACCAATATTGTCAAAATATTCTTGATTCTTGATGCAGACGACAATTTCAGCAGACGAAAAATATACCCAGAATGCAATGGGTTAACTAATGAGGATGTTCGCAGCATTGAAAAATATCACGGACTCCTGGCAATTTCAAGAAACGGCCTGGCCACATCTCAATGTCTTCAGGCTGACCAAATACGATTTTGCATGTATATGGAATATGGAAACGAAAAAAGAATAAGAGGTAGACAGAAGAATGGGTGGAAAGACAATATTAAAGTCTGGACAGGGATGGACTTTGCCAGCACAATCAGGGACGTTGAAGACAGGACCAGTTGGAAAAAGGATTGTTGTAAAGTCATCTTTAGTGCCCTGTCGACCTGCAAAATTATGGGATACACTAGACTAGAATAGTTGCTGGGTAAACTGTGTTATAAAATTTTAAATGTCAAAATACAGACATAAGAGAAATGACATTATTTATCAATTGGATCAGTAGGGAGGAGAAGAATTTCTTTTTTCCCTTTTTCCTTTTTTAGAGGGGAAGGGGTGCTGGGATTACAGTGGGGTAAGTATCTTACCGGAATGGGGGTGTGGGGTGCGCATGAATTAGTTGAAATGATATATGTTTTCTTGTACATTAGATTTTCAAATATCTTTTGGCTTCTGGTGGGCTTCCCTCCCCCCCCCCCCCCCCCCGCCCCACTACCTCCCTCCTTTGTATAATATAGCTTGCAAAATACAACACTTCAAATAACACACACACACACACACACACACACAGAGAGATTGCCCTCATATTTTGTAGTTGTAGTATTTTGTTTAAGAGTAAGACACATACATGTATACTGGCTATGATATAGATATGCTCAATGACGTGTTAGGATTCGAACTTGGAACCCTTTGATCATGAATCAGGCGCATCGACTAGAAAATTGTCTATAAAAACAAACATTTGGGATGCATACATTGACTGTCATTCATCTGCATGTTCATGTTAAATGATTCATTATACTTTACATTATGCTAGCTGTTTTCTGTTGTGTAGGTATACATGATGTGTGTGTGTGGCGGGGGGGGGGGGGGGGGGGCTGATATGTATTTAGATGTTTCTGTTGAGCTGTTGAGTGAGTTTTTTTGCCGCGGTATGGGTGGCTGGGTGTCATAATTTTACTTTCCATAATGGAAGAGGTGGTAGTGGCGATGTATGTGTGTGTGTGAATACGTTTGTGTGTGGGGGGGGGGGGGGGGGGGGTCGGACAAAGAAAACATAAGTCAGTATGTGGATTTCCAGAAAGAAAGAAAAAAAAATAAGATTAAAAAAAGTAAAAAAAACAAAACAAAAACTCTTCTCCAGCTGAAAAATAATGACCTTTTTTTTTTAAGAAAAAAAATGAGCAAATACTTAGAAAGGTATGACGCAAAGTTCTATGTTCAAAATACAGAAAAAAGGAAAATGGACTGCCTATTTATCTTGACATTATCCATGACTATCTCTCGGGTATTATATGGACACCTTCCCTACCCCTACCAACACTACCCTATCCTGCCCCGCACTATGCCTGTCGTATCCTATCCCTCTCCTCCCTCTTTTCTCCACTTCCTCCTCCCCTCTCTCCTACCCTACCCTATCCTACCCTAACCTACCGCAGACAATCAGCCGAACCGCTTTGGGGCGAATCGCAAAATCTTACTTTCAAGTGCAGAAGAAATTCTTGAAAATCCCATGAAAAAAAATGCCTGGAAAAAACTTTATAATAGTGCTATTGATGAGTATTGGTCTGAAAGAATTGTGTCACAGTCATCATTGTACTCTTCATTGAGATATCTTACAAAGACTTATGTAGTAGGAAAGTGTCATCCCGCTATAAAGCCATTCTCATTAAGTGAAAGGGACCTATTTAGAATCCCAGTGAAAAGTAAAATACTGACCGGGACTTATATCCTCCAAAGTAATAGAGTGAAATTTAACCAAAACGAAGTCAATCCTGTTTGCCAGTTATGTCATGAAGATGATGAAACTCTTGAACATTTTCTAATTACCTGTGAAAGTTTAAAATCTGACAGAAAGCCTATACTTAGGGACTTTTTAGAGGTGCTTAGTGATCTACTTGTCGAATATCCTGGTATTGGAGATGTTGGTTTACTCCAATTATTGATAGACAGTAATGTAATAGTACAAATGTACGACTTGTCTGTGTACAAAGAAATCAGAACCTCCATAGAATTGCTCCACTATCACAGTAGACGTCTAATATACGCGCTACATACAGCCAGATACTGTAAACTTGAGTTAGAATCAAAACGTATCAAGAAAAGGACTAGGGTGCAGCAGCCTAAGCAAATTGGAGCCCCATGTTTATAGAATACAATCCTGAGACATTAGTTTTATACCTTGTGGTGATGGGCGTCAGATGGTGTACAGTGTAAATAAACATTCTGTGGCTTTTAAATTCCAAAGTTGTGACTTTTACTCAAGAGGATTCTTATTACCAAAGTTGTAATATTTAATTATTAAAGTTGTGACTTTTACTCAAGAAGATTTCCTTTCTACTGGCTATGTGCCAGGTGTGCCTATAAAGGCAGAATTTATATACAAGACAAGACAAGATGGCTTCCAATATCGCGAAGCGTCTGCTTCTAAAGCTATCATCAAAAGTAATGGCTCATCAATGGACATATTTCATCATTTCGTATATTTTTATGATGCCGCAGATAGTTTTATATAAATTCGTTAAGTAATTTTCTCAAAATTCAGGGTGTAGGCAAAGTGTGTGACCTTTATTTCAGACCGGAAGGGAAGCGCGGTGGCTCAGAGGGAAGCGCGGTGGCTCAGTGGTTAGTGCACTTGACTCTGACGCCAGAGGTCGTGGGTTCGAGCCTCACCAAGGGTGAAATCTTCCGATGTCCGAACGCGTTTTTCTAGCATCATTTGCAGGGATGATGCTAACAAGTGTACCGTCCTTCGGATCGGGACGTTAACTGGAGGCCCCCTGTGCAGGGAGAGTCATCCCCTGTGCAGGTTAAAGATCCCTACTATAGCTACATGGCTATATGTAGGCTTTCATCCTGCAACACTGGAGTGTACAAAAGTACACCTGCTCATAATACTCTGAAAAGAGGGTGTAGCAGTAAATATAGAAAGAAAAAAAAAGAAAGACCGCATGAATTCTTACGTTCAGAATAGGAGTGGGTGGGGTATATTTATCTCGCTGTTTCCAATATTATGTTCCCGAAGATGTGTACCATTGTCTTTTTGAATTAATGCAGTAGTTTTAAGATACACAGTGAGAGAGCACAGTGGAAGACATTCATTGTGGAGTGTGGTGGTGCAGTTGGGAGTGTGCCCAATTCTTATCGAATTTCTTTTTTCACAACGTTGATTACAAAAGGTTCTTTCAGCTGAGTGATAATCATACTCGTTGACATGCACTCAAACTTAAGATAAATTCATGTAAGAAAGAACTCCGCAAGAACTTCTTTTCAACAAGAGTTATTTCTCCATGAATCGCATTGCCAGAACAAGTTGTTACAGCATTCAAGAATCTTCTGGACAATTTCTTTGGAGACAAGCAGTTCACAGTATTTCCGGATAATTCCTGGATATCCAACCAAGAGGAGGATATAATAAGTTGAACCAACATGCGTCCCCTATAAGATAATGTAATGTAATGAAGGGTCCCAAGATCGATCCCCACCAGACTCCTTGCATTGTGACCTTGAGCAAGTCATATATCCATAGCTCAGTTTGTATATAGTCTTGATAAGTCACAATAAAAGCTCAACAGAGCTTTAATGTTGTTGATAAAATAAGTGCCTTCAAATAAAGATTATTTATATTATTCTCAACAGAGAAGGCTTTGAATTCTGTTGGGGGTAAATTTAAAGGTTCTAAATGTTAAGGTTAAGTGTTAAGGTGTTGACATAATTAGTATTATGTAAGCAACCTTCTACTAAATGATTCTCATCAGTCTGACAAAACTTGGCTGCATTTTCACAAGGGTGTCTACTTTTTGGCTCAGCTGCCATTAAATGAGGTTACAGTTTCGAATCCCTTATTATTTTATGTCTTAAAGGTTTGTCATTGCCAATATCCGACTGAAAATTTTACCTTTAAACTATTTCATTCATCAAAATAGACAAATGTCTTAGTTGCACAATGTTACCAGACAACATCATATGTAACTATAACTTCAGTACCCTATTAATCATACAAACTTCTTCTGGACATTGCATTTTACGAAAAGGGGCATTATTCACAGCATAAAGTGTAGTAAATTAACCACAGCTAAAATGCCTCTAATAAACATAACAATAATATGGTGACCCGGTATACTTGAAGAGGAAGCAGCTCTACTGTTTTTGCCTCTCTTCTCATTAGGGATCAACTCTTAAAGAAAAGAATTTGCTCCTCTCAGAGCAAATTCTTTCCTTAGAGAGTAGACTCCATGTCAAAAGCTACACCATCTGGAGAAGCAAACAGGAATTCATGCAAATAAATATAACATTATTTTCGGCAAAGGGACGGGGCGTTTATTAGAGCAGAGGTGTTTATTAGGATTAATACAGTGTTTTCATTTTTTATTGCAGTCAGTCCGTCAATGTCTTTTGCAACAGAGACAGTACAGTACCGAGGTAAGAGTCTAAGATGACACCATATTTGCTCTTGAAATTCATAGACTGTTCTGTGGATTATTCAATCAGTGCTCCAGATAAGGGGCAATATTGAATCATGATTTTAAGTAACTAAAAACATTCGAAAGTTGTGAAATGTGAATGTGAGCCCTCATCAGAAACGTCTCACCAGTTTGGAAAAATAAGGAACATTATAGCCCTAAATTATCCCTGTTAGGCCTTTCTATCTGGAACACTGACTATTAGAATCTTCATTTGAAGATGGAATAGGCGAGAAATAGAGTGTATAAATATCAAAAACAAATTTGTTTAAATGATTGCTGTTGTAGGATAAGTTACCTTGCCACCTGTGCAAAGAAGGAAAACTTATCAGCTTGCACATCTGTAATTAAGACATACATACAAGTATCATTAGATGTGCATGCTGATTTGAGTATTTATATAATGTACATTGCTTTAAATCCCTTTTCATGCGTTGCTAAATCAAATGTTGACATATTTACTTGTCTTGCTAGGCGAAGTTTTAAAGCACTAATGGCTCCTAGGAAGCAGTTCAATCTGGGCGAAAACTTTATCTCAGGCATATATCTACTTCATTTCATTGGAAGTTCTTGAGATGCTGTTGGTAGAATATATTATGAAGAATAAGTGTAACATGCCTTGCAAAAGGTTATAAGCTGGAAATGTGTGACAAACATGGAGAAGGTCACTCTACGGTGATTTATTTAACATGACTGCTTTTGATGTTGATATTCAAGAACAAGCTGTGCCACAACAAAACCAACAGAGTGGCATGTGCGCCAGCAATGACTCAGATCAGATTGGGGTTCAACCCAGTCCGATCAGAGTCTTCGCTGTGCACTTAAGGGTAGCTAAGGATCTGAGCTGCCTTAATGTCAACAGCGAAGATTCTGATTAGACTGGGCATATGCCCAGGCTGATCTGAGTCTAGCTCATCTGCTTCTAAGGATCTGCACTCTTTTTAATAGTTTTGTGCAAATTTAAAGTTGAATAAGACTGTTACAGCAATTTTATCCAACTCTGACAGATTTGTTCAAATATAAATAGAAATATTTGAGGTTTAGGGGAGATAGTACCATAAGGTATTATGGTAATTTACAAGTATACATTGAAATCCATACATGTCAGACCATTGGCTTGAGTGCAGTCTGCCTTATTTTAGTTGCTTTGGCCAATATTTTGTAAAATTTATCATACATATTGATTGTAAACTTACTTGAGATATGCATTGATGAAAGATAAGGTGTATGTCTGCTATAACATCTTTACCCATTGGCTAGGCTACACTACAGCCTACAATATACATTGTTAATGTCAAACAAGGGGAAAACCAACCAACCAATGTAGGAATGCTCCGAGGCTGGTATAAATGATTAAAATCTTCTTTTCTTGTTTGATGGTCTTTTAATATTAATACCATTTTTGTTGATCATTTTCTGTTTCAGAACAAGCTAGTAACGATGATTCCTGGTGATGGAATTGGGCCAGAAATATCTGCCTCTGTACAGAAAATATTCCGGGCTGCTGGGGTAGGTTTGATCTGGCTGTTTTAATTACATGCGCTTTAACAGTTAAGCAATATTCTTCTTGTTCTTTTGATGAAAATTCAGTCTTCATAAAACCCTGTCTCACCGTCTGACATGCCTGGTAAAAATTCATTTGGCCTGGTAAAAATATTCTGAATTTTCAAGTACATGTACATTTTAATCATTTTACCGTATTTGGTCCTGTGACTTTCGCAGACTTTTGTGAACTCTGAAAATTGATATCTTTTAAAGACAGGACTTCTCTGTTTTATGTTAAACTGACTTGCTGAACATTTTGAATAAAACATTTTGAACAATAAAGCCATTCAGATGTTATAAAGAATTTTGCTGTTGTAATGAATGCTGTTATAAAAAGGGTTGACTGTACATTTAATGGCAACAATACTTTATTTACTGCTGAAAAATACTCACTTCGAAGGAAAAAGCTGGCTACAAATTGAATGGTTTCCTGTCCCAAGTTAGGAAATGGATTATGAGTTCTGGGCCCGGTTGTTCAAAGCATCGTTAGCCTAACAAGCTCGTTAAGAGGTCAACGTTAAGAGGTCAACTCGTTAAGTGTTTTGAGACTTTATAATCAAATACACTGATATTTTTGTTGAAAAAGTGTGAGAAGCTTTTGCAGTGCAAAAGCTTCTCACATTTTTGCAACAAAAAATACTGGCATATTTGTGATATTAACGTTTGAAATTTTAACGTCATATTAACTAACGACGTCGTTAGTTTTGAACAACTGGGCCCTGATTTACAATTTTAGTACTTTGACCACTTGTACTTAAAATGTTATGATAGGTTCCAATCAGCTGGGAGGAGGTTGATGTAACCCCTGTGAAGGGGCCAGATGGTAACTTCCGACTCCCTCAGAAAGTCTTTGATTCTATGGCAGTGACAGAAGTGGGTCTGAAGGGTCCTTTAGCAACACCCATAGGAAAAGGTCATCAGTCATTGAACTTGGCCCTTAGAAAGTAAGAAAATATTACTAAGATATTTGCACTCTAGATAAGAGTGGTTTGTCAATAATTTGAGAATAATTTCTTTTCACTTTCCATGCAGTTTCTGTTAATTCTTTTGCACCTGGGACATACTGCAAAAGCAGGCTCAAAACTATCAATATATTGTTTCCATCATTTGGAGGATGAAAAGATAGAGGAATCTATAAACATGAATACTGTAAATTCTTTTACTGTAAAGAAACTTGATAATTCAGTGGACATTATTTCATTGCAACATTGTATATATACATAACTAAAGGGGCTTGGATAGATCAGAGGTATGTCTATTGCTTAATTGTCGCAGCTGTGGCCTGAGTTCAGTACCCAGCCTGGACATGTGATAGGTAGTGGTCCTTCATTCAAATATGTTTGATAAAACAGATGAACTTGTCTTGCGAAAACAAACAAGGCTCAAACTAGCCTGCACTCATGGTCAGAGCATGAAGCATTTGCCTGGGCAATAAAGGTATGTGTCCAGATGTACAGTCTGGTGTTGTTATGCTTATTAACCTTGTATATACTTCAAGACTATTTTTGACATTGCAAATATTTAATTGTAGAGCTTTCAGTCTATATGCCAATGTCAGACCTTGTAAATCAATAGAAGGCTACCACACACCTTATGAGGATGTTGATATTGTTACAATACGAGAAAATACAGAGGGAGAGTACAGTGGGATTGAACATCTGGTAAGAAACAGTTTGCTTCTTCAGATAAAAAAATAGGGCCATATAGCATTGATACTTCATATTTCTTTATCTACATGACACAGAAAAAACAACAACCCCCCCCCCCCCAAAGATCACAAAACAAAAACCAACAACTCAAGACAAAATATCTTTTCATTATGGCCTGTGTTACTATGGGAGCTGTTTTCTTCAGCTGGTGAAGGATCTAACTTCAGAGAAACAGGGTAGATCCACAACTATCCAGGACAAGTCTTGGAAATGCCTTACAGAGGAACAAGAGATTCTCAGCAGATGGACAGAATATTGCTCAGAACTCTACAACCATGAGACTTACGGTGACAATGCGGTTCTGGACTGCAATCAGCCCCCCAGAGGAAGATCAACAACCGATCCTTTGTGAGGAAGTTGAGATTGCAGTAGCAGCACTAAAGAAGGGGAAATCTGCCAGAGTTGATAATATACCAGCAGAACTTGTTCAAGCTGGCGGGGAGACCATGATTGATGTTTTAACAGATATCTGTAACAGGATCTGGAGAACAGGAGAATGGCCTACCCCATGGACTCAGTCGCTGATTATTACGCTCCCTAAAAAAGGCAGCCTACAGCTCTGCAGCTCTGCCAGAAATACAGAACCATCAGCCTCATCAGTCATTCAAGCAAAGTCATGCTGAAAGTCATCTTGAACAGGCTTAAACCACAAGCCGAAGAGATACTTGCTGAGGAACAGGCTGGGTTCCGAGCAGGAAGGAGCACCACAGAACAGATCTTCAACCTTAGAACCCTGTGTGAAAAGTATCTCCAACATCAGCAGAATCTGTACCATGTCTTCATTGATTTCAAAAAAGCCTTTGACAGGGTATGGCATGCAGCCTTATGGGCCACCATGCGGAAGTACAATATCAGTGCAAATCTAGTGCGCACCACTGAGCAGCTATACGACAAGGCTACAAGTGCAGTCCTGATAAATGGCAGCACAGGAGAATGGTTCAGAACAACAGTTGGAGTAAGACAAGGATGTCTTTTGTCACCCACCCTCTTCAACATTTTTCTTGATCGGATCATGTCTGATGCACTAGAAGAACATGACAGAAAGGTTAGCATAGGCGGCAGAAACATTAACAATCTGCGGTTTGCTGATGACATAGACACTCTAGCTGAGGAAGAGCAGGAACTAGAAGCTCTAGTTGAAAGTCTCGACCAAACCTGCACAAGGTATAAGATGGAGATCAGTGCTGAGAAGACCAAACTGATGACAAACAGCGCAGATGGCATCCAGAGGGAGATCGTGGTAAAAGGGCAGAAGCTGGGTACCGTAAGCAGCTTCAAATACCTTGGAGCAGTTGTCTCAGATGATTGCTCAAAACAGGAGGTTCTCTCAAGGATTGCACAAGCCACTTCAGCTCTTACCAAGCTGAAACCAATTTGGAGAGATAACAACATATCTCTTGGATCAAAGGTGAAACTTATGCACTCCCTTTTGTCATTTCCATATTTCCGTATGCTTGTGAATCTTGGACCTTGATGGCAGAGTTAGAGAAAAGAACGCAGGCCTTTGAGATGAGATGCTACCGAAGGTTACTGAACATTTCGTACAAGAACCATATCACCAATGAGGAGGTTCGCAGGAAGATCCAAGCAGCCATTGGAGAATATGATGAACTCCTCACGCTAGTCAAGAAAAGGAAACTAAGGTGGTTTGGACACGTCTCAAGGTCTTCTGGTTTAGCAAAGACAATTCTTCAGGGCACAGTGAAAGGAAAAAGAAGAAGAGGTAGACAGAAAAAGAGGTGGGAAGACAATATCAAGGAGTGGACAGGAATGGATTTTGCCAGCTCAATTAGGGCAGCTGAAGACAGGACAAGGTGGAAAGGGATTGTTTTGAAGTCATCTGTGGTGCCCCAACGACCTAATAAGGTTATGGGATAGAATAGAATAGAACTATGGGAGCACAAGGCAGGTGTGAAATAGCTTTCTGTGCAAAAGTCTAGTACATGTACTACAATATGCTTTCATTGAGAAACAAAAAGAAGTAAAATCAAGCTTAATCATCAGATACTGCTCCTTTAGCAGTCTGATCTGGGCCTGCACAGTTTGCTAACACCTTTCTGTCCTAGTACTTAAAAACGTTTTAGGGTTATATTACTTTCAGATTGTGGATGGAGTGGTACAGAGTATTAAATTAATCACAGAACAGGCCTCAATGAGGGTGGCAGAATATGCTTTCAAATATGCCAGAGAAAACAGCAGGAATACAGTTACTGCTGTGCACAAAGCTAATATTATGTAAGTTCATTGATATGTACTTTTCAGTCACTTGCATAATCATTTTGCTCCAAAATCTCAACAGCATTTCTTGCATAAATAGTAAAGCTTTCCCATAGCCTATTGGCTGTATGCAGTGCTCCAGTTAAGGGCAATATTTGACGATAATTTATTATCATAATACAGTAGAACTTCAATGGCTCGAACCCTGATGGCTCGTTCACCCTGCCTGGCTAGAACTCTTTTCTTGGTCCCTAGAGGTCACTTTATATCGAAACTAACCCTGGATGGCTAGAACTACCCTTGGCTGGAACTAATTTTCGTGGTCCCAAGCCTGTTCGAGCCAATGAAGTTCTACTGTATTTCATATTTCTCAACCAAAAAACATACATTGTGACCCTTCGCCTAGACAGTTCTATTATCTCTGTTACTTGTGTTTATTATAACATAGAGAGATGCCATGGTTGAGTGGTTAGAGTAACTTGGTTATGGTGCAAAAAGTCACTGGAAGGTCGTGAGTTAAAACCTGGGCTTGTTGGCCATCCGACATTCTGAAAACTTTCTTTGTCAACCCAGCAGTAAATGGGTACAAAAGGAGAGGGATAGGCTTGAGCAGCCTTTCATATGCTGTACCCAAGATACAGTGGGCCTCTAAACCCCACTGCCTGTGGCCACTAGGCTATGGGAAATCTTTACCTTTTACTCCTTTTTATCTGGAGTACTAGTATGGGCAGCAGATGGCAAAGACACACCATATCTTGTGCACAGCATATGAAAGGGGGAGTCCTATTCTCCTTTCACAGCCTTTATCCTTATCTGCTTTGGAAATAGGTACCCATTTGTTGACAGTTCACTTTTCAATCTCTGGCTGGTCCAATGAGGATTCAAACTTGACCTTTTCACCATAGCTGGGCACATTTAATCATTTGACCACAGGTCTCTCTGCATTTCAGGTAATAATATCACCATTTTTATGCCCCGTGACGATAGTCAGGAGGGCATTATGTTTTATCCCTGTCCGTCTGTCTGTCTGATGTGCCTAAAACAATTTGTTTAATCAACTTCTCTACAGTTTTCAAGCAATCATTCTGAAACTTTGCACAAATGTTGCAGGCATATTAAAGATGTGTATGTGCCTGTTTGAAGAGAAAATAGTCATTTTTGACAAAATTACAGACCTTTCGGACTTAGAAATTTTTACAGGTTCTGGCTATTATAGAATGGCAAGTTTTTTGTCAGGGTCACTGAAGGGTCGTCTTTTGTCAGGGTCACTGAAGAGGCTTTATTAGCCGAAACTACGTAGTCTGGCCCATGTTCCTTCTTGTGAACGTATTCTCTGCTCTTGAATGAATTCTTTACGATTTTAATTTTACCTCACTGCGGCTGGTGTTGTGCCGTGTGGCGGCTGTAAAACGTCTCCCTGTACATCATCCATAGTGCAGATTATATTTTATTTTTGTCTTTTGAGATCAGAGGATATATTCTGAGATACCTAAAATTTTAGATTGGTTTATACTCATATTCTAAACCATTGTTTTATATATTATTTGGACCCTTTTGATACTAATCAGTCTTTGAATCGACTGTCAAGTTAAGATTAAGAAATTACAGTATGCTTTTCTCTGGTTTCGTCACCAGATATTGTCAGGGTCACTGAAGAGGCTTTATTAGCCGAAACTACGTAGTCTGGCCCATGTTCCTTCTTGTGAACGTATTCTCTGCTCTTGAATGAATTCTTTACGATTTTAATTTTACCTCACTGCAGCTGGTGTTGTGTCGTGTGGCGGCCGTAAAACGTCTCCCCGTACATCATCCATAGTGCAGATTATATTTTATTTTTGTCTTTTGAGATCAGAGGATATATTCTGAGATACCTAAAATTTTAGATTGGTTTATACTCATATTCTAAACCATTGTTTTATATATTATTTGGACCCTTTTGATACTAATCAGTCTTTGAATCGACTGTCAAGTTAAGATTAAGAAATTACAGTATGCTTTTCTCTGGTTTCGTCACCAGATATTGTCAGGGTCACTGAAGAGGCTTTATTAGCCGAAACTACGTAGTCTGGCCCATGTTCCTTCTTGTGAACGTATTTCTCTGCTCTTGAATGAATTCTTTACGATTTTAATTTTACCTCACTGCAGCTGGTGTTGTGTCGTGTGGCGGCCGTAAAACGTCTCCCCGTACATCATCCATAGTGCAGATTATATTTTATTTTTGTCTTTTGAGATCAGAGGATATATTCTGAGATACCTAAAATTTTAGATTGGTTTATACTCATATTCTAAACCATTGTTTTATATATTATTTGGACCCTTTTGATACTAATCAGTCTTTGAATCGACTGTCAAGTTAAGATTAAGAAATTACAGTATGCTTTTCTCTGGTTTCGTCACCAGATATTGTCAGGGTCACTGAAGAGGCTTTATTAGCCGAAACTACGTAGTCTGGCCCATGTTCCTTCTTGTGAACGTATTCTCTGCTCTTGAATGAATTCTTTACGATTTTGATTGTATAATCAACTCCTCCCACAGTTTGTAAGCTATAAATTTGAAAATATCCACAGTTGATCCAGACTTATTGAAGATGTCCATGTGCCTTTTTGAAGAGGAAAAACTAATTTTTGTCAGAATTATGGGCTTTCATAAACTCAGAAATCTTTTAGGTGTTGACCCTTACATTATGACTATAATGTATAATCAACTCCTTCCACAATTTATTAATAATGGATTTGAAACTTTGTATGTCATATTACAGACATATTGAAGAAGCCTTTCTGTAGAGAAAAAAAATCATTTTCAATAAGATTACAACCTTTTTTAAACTATGAAATTTTACAGGTTCTGACTAATACAGGATGGCAAGCTTGTATAATCAGATTGTCCCAGGGTTTATAAGCTATCAGTTTGAAATTTAGCACATATGTTCCAGACATATTGAAGATATCCATGTGTCTTTTTCAGTAGGAAAAAAATAAAATATTTTTTGACAAAATTAAGGCCTAATCAAACGTAACAGTATTTCGGTTTTTGACTAATATAGGATGACAAGATTGTATAATCAACTCCTTCCACAGTTCTTGCGTAATACAAGATGACAAGCTTGTATATTCAATATTGTCAACAGCTTTTAAACAATTTCTTAGACCTTTCACAGATGTTACCATCCTATAAAAGATATGCATATGCCTTTTTGAAGTACAATAGTGGGGAGGGGGTAGGGGGAGAAGGAGGAATTGGGGGACAGATGCAGCACAGGGTGTGTGTGTGTGTGGGGGGGGGGGGTGCATCAGCATCATCTTTGTCTTACAATACATTGGCCTGACAGGAGTTCACAGATCTGTGTGTTATCAAGACATGGACTGTACAGAAGTTACATAGGTGTCGGCATGAATGTTGTTAGGTTTACATTACAGTGAACATTTCAATGGAGCAGGGCAAATCAGTCACTGATGGTGTTGGCTTCTTTCAACATTATAAGAAATTTTATTTTTGAATTTTATCTTGCAGGAGAATGTCAGATGGTTTGTTTTTGAAATGCTGTAGACATGTGGCAGAGAAAAATAAGGATATTAAATTCAGAGAAATGTATTTAGATACTGTATGTCTAAATGTAAGTATTTAAAAAATCCAGCAAAGGAAATAAAAGGGAAACAAGTGCAGTAGAGCATGCAAAGCAAAATTTGTTTATCTGAGCTCAGTTACATCTAAGTAGAAGTACAGTACTTCTTACAGCATTGTTAGGTTAGGTTCTTACAATGCTTGAAAATGCCTTGAATCTAGGTAGCATTCTTAAAAATCTTTGACATCTCTTTTCATTTCTGAGAAAGAAAAAAAATATCGTCAGTTGCTCTATATATGGGCATGTTCAAAAAAAATGTGACCAAAGCATTTCAGAGAATTTTAAAGAAAACAGGGCTATATTAGTGCATTATTTTTGTTCCTGAAGATGTATCGTGTGGCCTTGACGATACCTGCCAAATTTCATTGAAATACTTCGAGTAATAAAAAAGTTAAGGGCAAAAATATAGCCAAAAAACTCAGGAGTGTAACGCTTTTTGTGTGACATTTTTTTGATTACTGAATTTTCAGCATGCAATTTTACAAAACTTTGCCGGTTACCATACCTATTAGCTATAGTTTTGACTTTCCAGCACTTTGGGCTGCATGAAAATGTAAGATAAATGTCATTTCATCATCACCCATGGAATTAGTAATGCTGAACTCAACAGCACTATGCTGAATTTTTGGTGCACCAAAAAAGAAGAGGTTCCCTTCTAAATGGATGTCATTTCTATATTTGATGCTTCTAATCTCTATAATATGGTCTGAAACATTGAATAAAGATGGTATATTGTATTGCAAATTTTCCAGTTTCTTTACCGGCATCCATCTCAGAAGGTAAACAACTTCTTCTCAAGTACCCCTTGAACTCAGGAGTGTAACATTTGACATTTGGAACCCCATAACTTTTTCCAGGGGTAGCTTTAGTAAACTTTCATGCCTTGTATGAAAAGTCTTTGACCCATCATGGTAAGTGGTACACAGACAGTCTTCATCTTGGCTTTTATTTTCTTCATATGTACCATTTGAGCCACTCAGGAGTGTAACACTTTTTTGGAAAAAGACAAAAATAGCTCATTTCTTTACCACAAGCAGTTTAATTTTCATTTATTGTGCTTATAAATGAAGACCAAGCCCCCCTCAAGCAATTTTGGAACATATAGCTAACTTCTACATGTAAATAAAGCTGCACTGCCTTGAAATCGACCAAAAATTGAAGATTTTGAGATTCCATTTTCTTCATATCTATCACTATGAGGCATTCTAAACAGTAACCATATATGGCTATCAAGTGTTTTGTGAGAAATAATTAGAAAAGAATGACCAAGATAATGATACTTTGTGACTAAATTCAAGTTTTGCTATGACATGTACAGAGCAAGGTGTTACACTCCTGAGTTTTTAAAGCTTAATTCCATTTTGGACACTTATTGTTCCCTTACATCAACATGTTTGGATTAATTCATGCTAAATTTATGTTTCCAACATCTGAAAATGTTTTTTGGTGCAGTGTCATCTATTTGGATAAGATTTCATGGTTAATGGTATTTTAGAAAGGGACATTTTCTACTGATTTATAATGTGACCATCAACTTCTGAAACCGGTATGGAATGTCACTTCTGTAATATCTTTTGTAAACAGGTAATGATAGTCAAGTAAAGAAAACTGTTCAATTATCAAAAGAAAGAGTGAAGAAGAAAATTAAATTCAGTATATATCTGTTTGATTGTTCTGCATTTAGATAGCCGAAATAGCAAATATATTGTGGTACACCCAAGCATGAGTTAAGAGATATGGTTTTGGTTTTTGGTACAGCAATGACTGCAAGCTGCTTTTAAAGAGAAGACAACAAAATAATGAAATTCAAAGGCAGAATATGCACCTTTTTTTACAATACAACAAATGGCTGTAAAGTGTTACACTCCTGAGCATCAGAACAATGTTCCTTGTTAAAGAGGCCAATAATCTTGGAAAAAATGATGTTAACAACATGCAGTTGGTGTTACTTTATTATATGGAAAACTTAATCATTGACTTAAAGCTTTTATAATGCAAATTAGAGCAGTTTTGAAATAATACTCAGGAGTGTAACACATTTCTTGAAACTTATAGCACATTTTTGACATGGCCTCACCACTACCTATAACCTTTTATATGAGTAATCATTTTCTAGAATAGTTCTCTACTCATATGGCATCATTACAATGCACATTTCATTGAGATACAGTCAAGTAAATAAAAGCTATGGAAGTTTTTAGAACTGTACATCTAAAACAATGTGTCAAAATGAAGTTAAAATTTGAGTTTTTATATCATTCAGCGGTTTCTGACAGAAAACAGCATTTATTTACATGATTTGGAAATGCCCTGCATCAAATAATAGAAACTTAAAGTGATAGGATCATGATTTTAGCCTTGCAAAGCTTTCATAAAATTTGGTCATTTTCACAGATTTTGGGTGTACATTTCTTCACAAAAATTGTCATAAATTTTTTATTAATAATGTTAATATTAAAATTTATACAGTTTTGTAAACTGGAAGCACTGTAGAAAAGTCTGGAATAAAAATTAAACCTATGAAAGAGTGTTTAATTTTCACCTCCAATGTCACACTTTGGTCACATTTTTTTTGAACATGCCCATATATATGTGAAATATTGTTTGTAAATTACAAATTTAAATAAATTTTAATACAATAATATTCTAAAAAAAAAAATGCAAAAAACTGAGCATCAGTGTGAGAAAAAAAGACATCCCAGGTACCTGACCCATTGCTGTTTTGTTGCTTTATGTCCACAGTAAACAGCTATTTTCATGTCAGGACGGTCAGTTAGCCTAACCACACTATTCCTTGGCAGGTTAAGATCTTTAAGTGGTTGACCAATACTAAGTGCACATACTTTTACAACTAGCCTTCTTGAATCAGCAGAAGGAGAAACTAAAGTAAGTGGTCGGACAGGGTATCGAACCCGGGAGGAATGACCTAGATGAAACTTGTACTTTAGGAGCATACAGCTCATGCTCTACACTGTTTACATTTTTACCATGTATTCAGAAAAGAAGTGTAAAATTTTTGTTTCCATGAAATATCGGAATGATGGAGTATGTCAAATTTTAGAACAACAACTGTAGAATTCTGGAGAAATTCATGTTAAGTGCATGAATCTTTGACATATACAACTATTAACTTTAATAAATGTCCTCACTCTAATGAGGAAACTAATTGTGTGCTCATTATAAAACCAGAATTGATAGATTTCTTGTGTGAAACCCACTAACATAGAAGACCCAGAATGTATATTCCATGGTCATATATTAACCACCTGGTCCATTAACAGTCTTCATGAAAACCGTCGGTCTGTCGGACAAAACCGGCAAATTTGGAAAATGTCCAGTGATTTTCGCAAGGGCGCCGGTCCCACTGTCCGACACTGACAAAAGTTGGCATTCTCCAACTCAGTTAAATCAAATTTATTGTCAGAAAAGTCCTCTTTTGGCCGAAACAAAAACGAAAGTTTCGCCATTTCATATTTACAACATCGCTTATACAATGCGACATCTGATTGGTCAATATATGCTTTACTATTTATATACAACCAATTGTTTCGAGCATTACAGTTTCTGGCTCAAAGAGTGTTTGTAACGCTTGGTTTCGGTCTCGGAATGTATATCAATCTCATCTTCATTTTTTTTTTTATCTAATTCCGATGACTGGGCTAAAATGAAATGAAATTTATCCATATTATCTGTTTAATAACAGCTGCGCCAGGTTACTTTTGTTCTTACTATTACTGCATTTTGCTGCTTGTTAGATAGACTGGTAGTGAATTTATAGGGTCGAACTTTGTGAATCGTACAAGGCCGGACGAAGGGAAATAATCACAACAATATTTCTGTAACAAGTTTAGCTTTTAAGAAAGCTTTGGAGTTTATCCCTAACCTATGCGTAGATGGGCATAAGATATAGCAGAGACATAATATAATTAAATGGTATTTTAATTAAAACGAAGTAGAGAATGAATAATTAAATGGGAATTTAGGTTAAAATGCAGCAGTATTTAGAGTAATTACAAATGGTTCCCATTTTTTGGACTAAATTTTTTTTGTTGGCTCGAATGTGTTTTTTTTTTTTTTTTTCTGTCCTGCAAATTTCGGTTCTGTTCTGCAAATATTTTGAGACTGTCTGACAGCTGTCCTGCAACTCTTCAGGGGGTTTCGCGAAGACTGCATTAAGTATTTTATGGAATCACCAGCTATTAAATCGGTGATAAAGTACAGCTACTCAGTCCTGTTCTTATAGTTTTTAAGGTCACTTAGTTTTTGCTGGGTCCCAGGGAGCAAAGTGCTTCCAACAAAACACTAAGTGGCCTTTAAAAGTTGGCAAGCATTTGATTACTGTAAAACACATATATTTAGCGGTTACTGAATTTTGGCGATATTGGCGGTTAAGGCAAATATCGCTAAAATATAAATTAGCCAATATTTTACTTTTAATACCCGCATATGCACAGCTTTAAAGGGGAGAACCTGAAGAGTATTTGAAACATTTTCAGTACCAGTCACGTAAACTATACGTTGTGGCATCCCATTAGAATCGCCTCATCGAGGCCATTCTAATGGGATGCCAATGTAAACTATACATTATGGTATCCCATTAGAATTGCCTCGATGAGGCGATTCTAATAGATGCCACAATGTATAGGTTAATAGAAGGTAAGGAAATTTGTTACAAATTTGCATCAAAGTTTCTTTATTACAGTATCTGGAGCCGTGAACGTCATGAACGCCAAAATTAAATTGCGCTAATAATGTCATTCTCATTCAACCACTAAATTTTCTTTCCGCAGATATTAAGTGTTTTACAGTAGTAAATCTTTGGAGGCTACATAATGTTACCCCCTTTTGTTAAGATTCAAATGCCTTTGGGGAATTTAGCACGATTAATATGGTTTTCACATTTCAACTTTGGTAAATTTCAGATGGTTCAAGATCCTACACAGTTTGATGTTCTGGTGATGCCGAATCTTTATGGAGACATATTGAGGTGAGAGAACAGTTCTTTTAAATTAAAAGTAAAAGTAATATATAGCAAGCCAGATACTTGGATTTATAATATCAGTACGATACATGTCAAAGCAGTTTCTTTAGCTGATTTGATATCACAGTGATATTGAATGGTCAGCATCAATTTTTATTATGATGTTATGAGCGTTTCACTACATCACATACATTTTATTGTTTATGTCATTATGACAAGATAATGTCACGTCCTGCCATTGATGAATATACATTTTTATGGACCGGCTAACTTAACACTTCATGTCACTCAGAATCTTTGCTATTAGCAAACACACTGTGCATTGACCTTGAGGATCTACTGACACAAAATAGATGGTCTTGCTAGACTAAACAGGCTGATCAATTAGTATATTTGACAAAAAAAAATGAAAAGAAAAAAAAATTGGCAGAACAACAACTTGCACAGGCCTTGATATGAAGGAGAATGGGAACACTGTCAGGGTAAGCATTCTTATTCTTATTATATATGCCTCACTTCATTGGGGGGGGGGGGGGGGGGTGCTGTCAGCTCTTAAAGGAAATTTTTCCACTACGAGTAAACTATTTTTTCCACTACGAGTAAACTTCATTTGAGGTCAGGTTTCCTTGCCCAGGGAACCGACAGAAAGTCACTAGAATTGCAAAATATTAAAAAAACAACAACAAATTATGGAAGTATATATTAGTTTTTCTTGACTTTATGAGCAGTCTGCAGCCAGTGTGGCTCTACACTGTGTCCTCAGACACTATTCTCATTACTTAGAATCTATACTGTACGTGTAAATGTTCTACGTGTTGTAGTGATCTGTGTGCTGGTTTAATTGGTGGACTTGGAGTGACACCCAGTGGCAATATTGGTGAAAGTGGTGCTATCTTTGAATCAGTAAGTAATTTTGTCTTTGTCCGAATTATAAAAGCCGGGTATCCTGTATTTGAGTTGTAATTTTGTTAATGGGTACTACATTTTGGGACATTGGCATGAGTAAATTATCATTTAATAAAGTCATAGTTTTATTGATATTCAATTTCATGGATAAGGATTTATGTTCTTACTAAAGTGCTGTTTGCTTACATGTAACTAGGGCAGCTAAAATAGGACAAGGTGGAAAAGGATTGTTTCGAAGTCATTTTTGTTGCCCCAATGACTTTGTAAGGCTATGGGATAGAATAGATAATGTGCTATCAAGGCACAGTATTTGAACACATTCATACTTTTAGATGTCTGACAGTGAATGGTTGAATAAGAATTCACTTGTTCAAAGAGTACAGACAGACACACAAAAAATTAGAAGAGAGATTTATTTTCTTCTCTAGTAAATGAACCTCTTGTGCAATGTTGACTAATTAAACTTAAAACTTACTTATTTTGTCTAAGTTATTTGCCTTGAAAAACATGGCTGCTAAACTGTGAAGGCATATCTAGGCACCTTAAGAGAGATTTTTCATCACTAATTTCTCTGTAGGTTCATGGTACTGCCCCAGACATAGCTGGAGAAGATAAAGCTAATCCTACAGCTCTGTTATTATCAGCTGTGATGATGTTAAGATATATGGGTATGACAGACTATGCCAGGAGAATTGAATCCTCAGCTTTAGATGTTATAAGAGAAGGAAAGGTAGGTGGATGTAGCTATTGGTATTTTGCAGAATGGTTGTTATGGGAACTTCCTGAGTTATTTTTAGTAACGGAAGAAGAGAAAACAATCTTCTGCACAAAAGAGTATTGCTATGTTATTGACATTTTGATTCACTTTTGAGGTGGAAAACGTTTTGGAAGTCAATTGTCCTAGGGTTGATGTATGAAGTTTAACTTAATGAATCACACCTGGGTTACCCAGGATGTATTCAGGAGTGACAGCAGATTCTCAAGTATTAGCTAAAATAAATATCTGGTGAATATTAAAGAATTTACAGTTTGTAATCCATGAAAGAAATAGTAAGATAAAGTAAAAATGCTTTTGTGTCATTTCACGATATTGAATGTTGTGAGAGAAACAGTGTAGAAGTTTGGTTATTGTGTCATTTAAAAGTACTGAAATTCAAATCACAAGACTTTGTAAACAGTTTACCTACATGTATGTCTTTCTGATTTTGGAATCAGATAATTGAACTGACTCAGTGTTTTACATGTTTTTCCTTAATAACAGTTCACTTTAATATGACGAGTCAAAAATATTATTAATAATAATATTTTTGACTTGTCATATTAAAGTGAACTGTCATTGGACTAGACAATTAAGGATTCTGTTACACAAGGCTTTCAGTCTAATGCAACTTCGTATGATTAAGGTTTGTGATGTAAACAAGAGTCTTTTTGTTTTTTTACAGGTTTTGACAGGAGATTTAGGTGGTAGATCCAAATGTTCTGAATTTACAGATGAAATCTGTAGAAAAGTTGAAGCAACAACGTAGCACAACACTTTGAATTGTGGATCTGCTAACTACTTCACTCTTTCACCCAGACTGATCAAATTATAGACCTTGGCAAACACTGTAGATCCAGATGAGATGGTTCATTTATGAGCCATCTCTTCTGGATCTTAAAAGTCCATTTGCAGTTCTGTTATTGTTTTCGTGTAAGGTGTAAGAGCATTAAACAGAGATGGCTTACGTCAGCTGGTTTATTGTTTTAACCGGTTTGTTAAATATAGTATTCAGTCGGTATAACACGGCCTTTTTCTTTTCGTGATACCCACTGAGAAAGGAGGCAAGCATAAATATGGCAGAGTAGTTTCCCCTGAAAGTGTACCCATTTGTTTGCCTTATTGAAAAAAAACCTATACAAATTATGCTGAGATGTCAGAATATTTCTGGTATAAATTAAGTTTACCATTTGATCCATTCATTATTATTCAGAGCTTAAACAATGGTTCTGGCTTCTGTTTATTTAAGCCACAACACGACTAAACCAACAAAGTGGCATGCGCACCCAGCGAAGACCCAGATCAGCCTGTGCATCTGCCCAGTCTGATCGGAGTCTTCCCTGTGGGCTTAAGGGTAGCTAAGGGACACAGCTTAGACGAAGCTACTTCATGCTGTCAGTGAAGACACTGATCAGACTGTGTGGATGCCCAGGCTGGTCTGAGCCTATGCAAGGCCCACATGCCACTGTTGGTTTTGTAGGGTTGCGTCTCATTTTAATGCTAATAGTTGTCCAACATCATAGGTCACTGTTATTTGTTTTGAGGATGTCATTTCAGTTTGATAATCTATTATTAGTATTGAATTTTGTTCCTCCATTGTTATTTTTATGTATCTTGTTTCTGTATTTGCATAATAGTTGGATAGTGTTTTAACTGGGCCACAAGATGCAAAAAAATGTGAATTTTAGAAGTGCATATCATATGGTAAAGACGCTAGCCTGTACTTGGTAACAAAAAAGTCTGGCCTTTTGAGAAGCTAGGCTGTTTAAGTCTTTTTCACTTCAGGACATGCTAGGCACCCTTTTGTTGCATGATCGACTCAAGGTATTGTAAACCAGGGCCCAGTTATGCTCAAAGCCTTGTTTGCTTAATGAACTTTTTAGCAGAGGATTTGTTAAGTCTTACAGTACTCACAAAATTGCGGTAATATTTTCTGCTGTAAAAAATTGTGAAGAGCTTTTGCACTGCAAATGCTCCTCACATTTTTTTTTTCAGCAAAAAAATATGGCAGTGTATTTCATTTGAAAATTTTAAATCTCATTAACTATTAAGGATATCGTTAGTTTTGAACAACTGAACCCATATCTCTATCTTTGCAAGAGACTGTCACCTTTGATGTGATGTTTGTGTGTTTTTGTGACTGCACTGCAATAAGTTTTATTGTTTAAATGGCTATTACTTTACAGTTATGAGTTTTCATGTTTTCGCAAATTGGCATTTGTTTCCTAGTCAAAAGAAAGTGCTGAGTTTGCAAATTGGCATTTCTGTATCATACTCAGCGTTTGTTTACAGTAACTGTACCTGTTAAAGTCAGTGCTCCTGATAAGAAAGGAGCCCGTTTAGGTTAAGTAGGTTAAGCAATGACCTGGTGATCCAGAGGTCACGGGTTTGAGCCCTGTTGTAGGCGGGTATCTTTTCAACCATAAACAGGGTTCCAACTTCCACTGCAGTTTCCTGGTTTAGATCTGTTTGTGACAGTGCAGTCAGGCAAGACGAGGCATTCTACAGAATTTTTGTGCAGTCAACTCCTGATATCTCGAACATTGATATCTCAAAATATCTTATTGTATCAAAGAATATAGTTCTTACTTTTATTTACAATTCAACTCCTGTTATCTCAAACAACTGCTATGACATGTAACTTGCATGACAAATGAATTTTCAAGTGTTTGTTTCTATGTAAGGTACGTTAAACTGACGTTGACGTTGACATCATTGTTGAGATTAATTGTAAATTATCCTCAAACTGATCGTTAAAATAATGATTAATTGTATACATTTCACCCTTTTTTGACTAACGTTACTTACATAACAGACGACACTAGATAGCTTTGACTATATGTATGTGACCTTGACCTCATTTCAAGGTCATAGTACACAATATAATCCCTGAGGATCACAGTGCTACTGCTGTTACCGTTCTTCTTCCTTGGCTTACTGAGTATCGTTCCCCCCCCCCCCCCCCCCCCCCCCCCCCCCCCCCGTGACCCAGCTTCCCACTCATATATATTGCGTACTTACTTTGATATATATTGTGTACTTACTTTGCATAAGTCTGCTGCATGAAGGAAATGCTGGGTCACGGGGGGGAAAAGTACTTGTATTTTAGTTATAGTGAAGCGTTCTCTTTTGGCCGCTTTGACCGGAAGTGTAACTATGGTTTTGCATGTTTAAATGCCAATCAGGCGTAACAAGAAGAAAATCATTGCTTTGTATTGTGATATGCGTGTATCTAGCATGCATTTATGACAAAAAATTATGGAATGAATGACTGATTTCAATATTTTTGTTACCTCAAAAAACGAGGTATGCGAAAACCTTGAATTTAGGGTAGGTAGGGTCAGCCTGGATTATCTCCCCATGTCCTTGGGTCTGAATCACAAATGATCTGATTCCATACGGTTTACATATTTGTAGAAGCTCTGCTAAGAAAAATTTGCACGCTTTATGCTTTTGAAAATTCGTACCTGTCGCGCCGGTCTAATGGGGAAAATCCTCGCCTTAATCATAGAAGTCCTTTGACTTTGAGATATCGAGATGTGACTGTACTTGAAAATGAATTTTTTCCGGGTCAAGAAATTTTGTGGTTGGTCAGGAAAATCTGAAAAGTCATGGATAAGTCATGGAATTTGAATATTTGTGGCTGTGGGGGGCAAATTCTTTCCTACAGGAGTTACCATTAATAACCCAAGTGACACAGCACTGTTGAAGTAAAGGGTAAAATAAAAATTTTGGTCTATAAAAGTGGTATAAAAACTGCAAAATGTCAGGTAAATATCAGAAAAAAGTCAGAAAATTTCGAAATGGAGGACAAGTGGCAAACTTGTCAGACCTTGATTTTGTCTCTGACAGCATATATTTTTAATTTTATATTATTGTCAAATGCCTCATTGTGAGTTGGCTGCATCTGAAATTACTCATCTAATAGTGCTGGATATAAATGTGCTGTACATTAATATATCCATTTTTGATTACGATAAATTTGAGTTGTGCAAATTATGATTACACATCTGTATTTTGCTTTATACATCCAATCATATTCTGTTTTATGTCAGGTCTGTCACAAGAAGAAGCGAGTCAGAGGTGGCTCTTTTCCAGTAGTGTTGTTGGCATCATTGGCCTAAACTTTTGCAAGTTTTCTGAGTTAGCAATTTTTTGTGACATTGCACCATAAGATACTGGGAAACAGACAGATGAGACACTGCTTTCTGTGAAATTTGTGTTAAAGTCTGTTGAATTGATTTGAGCCACAACACAGGAAAACCAGCGAAGTGACATGCACCCAGTGAAGACTGAGATCAGCCTGGGCATTAGCCCAGTCTGAACAGAATCTGTGCTGTGTGCTTAACAGGTAGCTAAGGGTCTAAGCTAGCTCCATGCCAACAGCGAAGACTCTGATCAGACTGGGCTAATGCCCAGATCATGAGTCTTTGCTTGGAGCACATGCCACTTCCATGGTTTTGCCGTTCTGTGGCTCATTTTCTAGTTGCATGTGGGTATCTTGGATAACTTATGAAACTTATTGTGATAGTTTAAGCTTGATAGTTACCGGTGAAGAGATTTTTACTCAGTACAAAGAACTTTGGAATTAAACAGTCCTAGCTGTGAGACATTTTAGGAATTAAACAGTCCTGGCTGTGAGACATTTTAGATTGTACATGAAGAACAGTTCATTTCCCTCTGCATCTGGTGTTGTAGTCACAAACGTTGAACTCTTTATCTATAATTTCATGTATTAAATAGGGAAGTACAAGATCTGACAGGAAAACAATGCTATCCAAGGACTGTTTTGAGAGGAATTGAAATCGAGACAATATCAATGTTAATTAAAAGGCTACATGATATTGTGTTTGTTACAGTGCAAGTCAGTTGATGGCTAAGTGCACATGATGATATGAGCTGCAACAGGACAAAACCAACAAAGTGGCATGTGAGCCACGCCAAGACTCGGGCCAGCCTAGGCATCTTGCCAGTCTGATCAGGGTCTTCACTGTGCACTTTTAGGGTAGCTAAGTCTGACCAGAGTCTTCACTGTGCGTTTTAAGGTAACTTAGGATTTAAGCTACCTCCACGCCAACAGCAAAGACTCTGATCAGACTGGGCATATGCCCAGGCTGATCTTAGTCTTCACTGGGTGCACATGCCACTTTGTTGGTTTTGTGGTGTAGTAGGTTATATATGAAAGCATCCCAGCATTGATTCAGGCTATCATAAATTTGTAGATGAGAAGTCCAGATAGAGTGGGCTGTAAGGATATGAGATAATTTAAGTTCATATTCCACATAAATACATGTAGTGTCATTAAAATTTGTAGATATTGTCGGTAGCCAATATTTTAATGGAGAGTTAAAAGTTTTTTGTCTGATAGAAGTTTGTTATTACAGCTTTTGCAAATCATAGATCACACTGAAATACATGTTGTTATCAACTGAATAGCACCTGTTGGTTTCCTTACTTTATTCCTTTTATGCTGCAGTTTCTCATCTGTTTTAAGTCCATGTTTTTTTTTTTGCCATTCTTACAATGTCAGATTTCCTGTATGCTTCTCAGGATGACAATACCCTTCCAAAAAAGGCTCTACTCTTCAAGGAAACAATTTGCTCCTTCTCTTAAAGGTAGGAGCAAATTCTTTCCCTTAAGAGCTGACTCCTAATGTCAGATTAGGCAACCCCCCCCCCCCCCCAAAAAAAAAAGTAAGCATTGCTACCCCTGAAACTATCCAATTAACTTAAACATGATATTAAATGATTTGAGAATATTATCTGTTTGAGAAACTTCCTTGTGGTTAGTCTGGCTGGGTACCAGGTTTAGATAGGCACAATGATTTTGAACTTTGGGCCCGACCCCAAGGGACCTAGGTTGGTAAATGTGGACTTTGACAAATTAGAAATGATTTTTATTCATTCTTCATACAAACATAATGTAATTTTTTGTGGCCCCTTATAAGAATACATCACAAAGATGATCAAGTCAGGGTCCAAGTTTATGATTATTTATGGGAAAATGTTATTGTTTAAAAAAACAAGAGTTGTCAGAAGACAACGAAGCGCGCCTAATAGTGCCTGACTCTCAAGGTTACAAAGTATCCTTACTCAAAACATTGTTAACATAGTTAACCAGGGCTGAATGTGGTAGCTAGTGCACAAATGAAGTTTGCATCAGAAGCTAGACTAAGTCAGTTGTTCCCTTTGGCATACAGGGCCGACTTGTATGCCACTATCTGGACACTTTGCGGACATTGAGGGTCGGGTCCTGGTGCACCAGATGGAGAGATACCAACTCAAGTCCAACTTATAATGCCTCATGGTGACAAAGGGTGGTTCCTAGTATGGGTTTTCACACCACCTTTACCCAGTACTAAGTCGGTCTGATGACACCTCCTTACCCTTTGCAGACTTCTCATGTTTCCTTTGGCCCCACCCCATAACCTCACCCCTAGCCTGAACTTCTCATGTTTCCTTTGGCCCCACCCCATAACCTCACCCCTAGCCTGAACCAGCTGTCAAAGCCTGGTCTCCGTATAAACTATTTCATCTGTGATCATTATGTCCAGTTTCTAACTCTCCAGGGCAAGTAATGGTACCAGACTTATGATTTTATTCCCCTTTTGCAAGTGTTTAATATGACCTGTTATACATTCTGACCCCTGGCCCCACCCAGGGGAGCTCTACTACAAAGTCAAAGATGTTGGCCTGGGTAAGTATCATACTACATCTAAACTTTGTAGCATATAAGGTATCGAAGTTATGAGCTCGAAGAGAAAAGCATATTCATATTGCATATTTATTAAATAGTGTTCAAGGTATAAGGCAAAATCACTCAACCATGAATAAAGGTCAAGGGCACAAGAGTCTGCATGGATGCTTTGCTGCTGCTGCAACCCAATGCTCCAGGGAAGGTCATGACCAAATACGAAGCAGGTAGTGATCTATAAATAGTATGAGGTCATTCGCAATGTCAGGCTGATCCACAATGCCAGGTATAATGTTAATTCATCAAATAGTGTTAGAGATATAAGGCAAAATCAGTAGACCGTGAATAAAGGTCAAGAGCACAGGAGTTAGCATGGATGCTTTGCAGCAGCTGTAATTGTAGGGATATGTTAATTCATCAAATAGTGTTAGAGATATAAGGCAAAATCAGTAGACCGTGAATAAAGGTCAAGAGCACAGGAGTTAGCATGGATGCTTTGCAGCAGCTGTAATTGTAGGGATATGTTTTTTTGTCCAAGTATCAACTCTCTTTTCTCAAAGGTATTATAAAAATTGAAAATATTGCCTTCAAAACAGTGCCAAACAGCAAAGTCAATCAACCGTAACATATAGGTCAAGGACACATAATTGTGTGATGCTGCTGCTGCAGTCATATGGATGTATATATGTACCAAGTATGATGACTGTAGCTACTGTAGTTTGTAAAATACAGAGTTAAACATCGAGTTAAACGCAAAAGTTAACATTGGTTAACCTGATCACGGACGCCGACGAGGACGCTGACGGAGACGCGAACGCGAACGTGGACGCTAACGCTAACGCTAACGGATACTCGGACTACGACGCCGGGGGTATAGCATAAGCTCTCCTTTGCTTCGCAAAGGCGCGCTAAAAAAGGTGAAAGAAAAGAACAACAAAAAAAAAAGAAGAAAAAACAAAGAAAAGAACAAACAACAAAAAAAAAAAAAAGAAAGATTTTTTTTTTGTCAACCCCACATTTATCTGGAGCTCTAAACATACAATTAATATACCATATCAATCCTAATAAACACCCCTGCTCTAAGAAATGCCCCCTGCCTCTTATCCAAAAATGGTGTTATATTAACTTGCATGAAAATATGTTTGCTTCTCTGGATGGATGAATGACTTGTGATTTTACGTCCTTTTTAACAGTTTTTCAGTCATATCAGGATGATAGGAGGTAGATAATGAAAGGAAATATCGTCCTCATAGAAGAGCAAATTCTTTCCTTTACAAGTTGACCTCTACTGAGAAGGGAGGCAAAATTAGTAGAGTTGCTTCCTCTGCAAGTATTTCCATTCATCTTAATGCTGTGTATTAGATTTAATTGGCAGTGGCAGATTCACTATATTTTGGCTCTTAATAATGCCCCCCTTCTGCAAAATGCAACACCCCTGGGGTGTTTAATAGGATTAATATTTCTCATACTGATGAACGAAAAACTTTTAAGATTTATGGGTACCCTTCCATGAATTTCCTCCATTTTTACAGAATGGAAGAACTTTAGTGACTTTCTGTTTGTTTCCATGTATCAGGCTATACATGTTCTCTTTATAAAGCAAAGCTTTCGCTCCTAGTAGTGCAAATTCTTTCCTTTAAAAGTTGACCCACCCCTATTGAGAAGAGAGGCAAAAATAATAATGATACTTGTTTCCTATGAAAGTGTGTCCATTCACCTAAAATGAACATGAACACAAATAAATGTATCAGCTATTTAAAGTTGAACACAGCTAATGCTACAAAATGAAAATGATTCGCATGAAAAATGTTTTCCAAGTCTTAAATGTCTTTTCCTGGATCTAGCTTTCTAAGTAAAATGTCAGTTTGTTGTCAAACTTCTCCTCAGTTGTGCTCCACAATACAAGTAAAAGCTGACTTGTTGAAGCATTTAAGCAACAACCTCAGACAGCTGGATTATTGCACCAACATAATGTTTGTAGTATAGTCAATGTTGTGAGATTCACAAGATGTCAAATTCTTCTTTTCTGTGTGCTAATGTATAATACTGAAAAAAGAAAGAAAACTAATCAAGTACAGTTGTTTCCAAGCATCGTTAGCTTAACAAATTCCTTAGTGATTTGTTACGTCTTCTAGTACCCATAAAATCAAGTGTGCTCATAGTTTTTGCTGATCAAATGTGAGGGACTTTTGCACTGCAAAAGTTCTCCACATTTTTTTCAGCAAAAATAATTTTTTCTGTATAATACATTGTATAATACAATTGAAATTTTAACATCTCGTTAACTAACAACATTGTTAGTTTTGAACAACTTGGCCAAGGTACTTTACAATGTGTTAGAACCAGCAAGACTCAAACTGTAACTGCATCTGAAAGATCTAGCTGCATGCTTTAGTTTGTGCCTGTAGCTTTCTGTCTTAGCCAGGGTTGCCACTTAGAAATTCCTTGACTTTTCCTTGACATAGTTTTCCATACTCTCTTAGGATCCAAAAGTTGATTTTACTCTTAACTTTAACAGTGGTAACCCTGTCACTTGAAATCTGGGGGCTACTCTCATAGGAAAGAATTAGCTCCCCGAAGGAGCTAGTTCCTTTGACAGTAGCCAAATGAAGAGGGAGATGTTCCTTAGCAGTATCTCAAAAAAGCATATCCATTCACCATTGAACAGAATAAGTTAAAAGGCTATGGCAATCTTCAGAAGATATACTAAGTATATCTTCTGAAGACTGACTGCCCTAGCCACTAAATTTCAAATTCTCTGACATTTCAAGTCCTTTCAAAATTTCGCCGACTCACCACAAAATTCGCTGACCTGGAAAACAGATCAGTTTCTAGAATTTTATCCCTGACAGTGGCAACCCTGTAAGCATCTGTATATGGTGTGTGGAGACGAAGGCTATGACCATATGAGCCTCAACACGACAATACCAACAAAGTAGAATGTGCGCCCAGTGAAGACTCAGATCAGCCTGGGCATCTGCCCAGTCTGATCAGACTCTTTGCCTTGCCCTTAAAGGGTAGCTAAGGATCTAAGCTTCGTGTCCACAACAAAGGCTCCAATCAGACTGGGCAGATGCCCAGGCTGATGTGAGTCCTCGGTGGGCACACATACCAGTTTGCTGGTTTTATGGTGTTGCGGTTCATATGTGAAAATGAAGGTGGGTCTTAGCCTGTGCAGTTTGCATAAAGCGCATTTTGCCTTGTTGCAACTCATCTGTAACCCAGCCAACAATGAAAACCAATTGGTTAGCATTTATGCCTTTTAAATATGGAGGGTGCAGTCCTGCCTGTGAATTCTAAGTCTGACCAGGGCCTTAACTGTTTAGCAACACAGTCATGTGTACAATAATCACTGTTAACAGTCTAGACATCCATGGTACTGTAATTGTACAAATATTTGCTGTGAATTATGGGATAATTGTACCCAAAATTATCATTTGGGGAGGTAAATCATCAATTTTATGGTAGGCAATTGTATTTAATGGCTCCGCATCAGCAGAGCCATAACACACAAATTCTGATCATAAAAGTGATAATTTACCTTCTGAAATAGCAACTTTCAATACAGTTATCCCCATTCTGATGCACATTTCCCATTTTACCTATAAAAGTGTCCTATTAAGTCTCAGACCAAAGCAAGTGGCTTTCAGCAATGTTCAACCAGATGTCAGCCAATAACAAGCAAAATCACAAAATAATGTGGGATTTCTGACCGTATGTGGAAGGATATACTGTCACCAACATTAGACAGCAACCAATCGGACACTCCATTATATAAGTAAGTGCATTAGAGTTATTGTTTACAATGTTTACAGTAAGCATAAATGCACAAATTTAGATACCCCCAAACATGATGTTTTTATAAAGGAACAATAAGATAGCATGAATCTGAGAACTTGAGTACCGTTGACTACATATGTCTGAAATTGCAAAACTGCAAATGTATGTTTTTGTGAACATAGTGTACCAGTATACACCACAAAAAATAAGTTGCAGTATGCCAATGTATTGGTACATGTATATCATTGCATCAGCTCAGTCACAGTCAGTGCTCCTAATAAGAAGAGGTAACAGGGATAATTTAGGGATAATTTCCATATTTCTCCATAAAAAAATTTGTTTTGACCCATCATTAGAACTGTCTCGCTGAGACGGTTCTAATAAGGGGTCACAACATATGTTTTGATTGAGAAATAAGAAAAATTATCTTTAAAATTATCCTAAATATCTCCTCTTATCTTGAGATCCTTAATTACCATTGTTTCCTCTTATGAAGGCATCACCATATTTGTTTTTCAGCTGGCCATTTACATACTCTTCAGTCTGTTCCAGCGCAATATTCATGTATCCATCCAAACATGCTAATACTCCTAAAATAAAACAAAGAAAAATGACAGAAAAAAACAACAACAACAATTATAGCAATGAAAACAAGAGGGCCAAGAGGCCCTGAATCGCTCACCTGAACGAAAAGGTCAAAGGTCAAACTAGGGTCATAATTTGAACAAACCTGATAGTTTGCAACCATTTCCAAATGGTTCTGAAGATGAAGATTTTTTAATATTTTTGGTTCCAATCCTGGACCCCCTGGGGCTAGGCTATTTTGGACTCTGGGGCCATTATTTGAATACTCTTGGTAAAGGACCGCTATGCAATGCTAAAAGCTAAATTTCAAGCCTCTGAGCCAAGTGGTTCTGAAGAAGAAAATTTTTGAATATTTTTCTATGTATTTGTATGGTTCAAACCCAGAACCCCCTGGGGCGGGGCCATTTTTGACCCTGGCACCATCATTTAAACAAACTTGGTAAGGGACCACTAGGCAATGCAACATTCCAAATTTCAAGCATCTGCACTAAGGGCTTCTAGAGAAGAAGATTTTTAAGTACATTTTAATTTCGAACCCAAGACGCCCCACCCCAGAGCCATTTTGGATCCCAGGGCCACCATTTACACAAACTTTGTAGGGATCCACCAGGCAATGCATTATACCAAATTTCAAGCATCTGAGCCAAGTGATTCTGAAGAATAAGATTTTTGAACAGTTTTCTATGTATTTCTATGGCTCAAACTCAGGAATCCCTGCCACAGGGCCATTTTGGATCCTGGGGCCATCATTTGAACATTTTTCTATGTATTTGTATGGTTCAAACCCAGAACCCCCTGGGGCGGGGCCATTTTTGACCCTGGCATCATCATTTAAACAAACTTGGTAAGGGACCACTAGGCAATGCAACATTCCAAATTTCAAGCATCTGCACTAAGGGCTTCTAGAGAAGAAGATTTTTAAGTACATTTTAATTTCGAACCCAAGACGCCCCACCCCAGGGCCATTTTGGATCCCAGGGCCACCATTTACACAAACTTTGTAGGGATCCACCAGGCAATGCATTATACCAAATTTCAAGCATCTGAGCCAAGTGATTCTGAAGAATAAGATTTTTGAATAGTTTTCTATGTATTTCTATGGCTCAAACTCAGGAATCCCTGCCACAGGGCCATTTTGGACCCTGGGGCCATCATTTGAACAAACCTGATAAAGAACTACTAGGCAATGCATCGTAGCAATTTTCAAGCATCTGAGACAAATGATTCTGAAGAAGAAGATTTTTTAATATTTTTTATGTAGTTCTATGGTTCAAACCCAGGACCCCCTGGGGAGGGGCCATTTTAGACCCTGGCAATTTTCAACAAACTTGGTAAAAGACTACTAGGCGAAGCAACATACCAAATTTCAAGCATCTGAGCAAAGTGGTTCTGAAGAAGAAGATTTTTAATATTTTTCTATGTATTCCTATGGTTCAAACCTAGGACTCCCTGCCGCAGGGCCATTTTGGGCCCTGGGGCCATCATTTGAACAAACTTTGTAAAGGACTACTAGGCAATGCCTCAAACCAAATTTCAAGCATCTAAGCCTTATGGTTCTGAAGAAGAAGATTTTTGCATTTCTATGGTTCAAACCTTGGACTCCATGCCAAGGGGCCATTTTGGACCCTGGGGCCCCCATTTGAACAACTTGGTAAAAGACTATTAGGCACTTCCACATATCAAATTTCAAGCATCTGAGCCTTGAGGTTCTGAAGTAGAAGGGTTTTGAATGTTTTTCTATGTATTTCTATGGTTCAAACCTGGAACTCCCTGCCCTGGGGCCATTTTGGACCCTGGGGCCACCATTTGAACAAACTTGGTAGAGGACCACTAGGCAATGTTACATTCCAAATTTCAAGCATCTGAGCCAAGCAGTTCTGAAGAAGAAGATTTTTAAGTATTTTTTAGTTTCGAACCCAAGACCCCCTGCCCCAGGGCCAAAATGGCCCTGGGGCCACCATTTGAACAAACTTGGAAGAGGACCATTAGACAATAATACATACCAAATTTCAAGCATCTGAGCCAAGCAGTTCTGGAGAAGAAGATTTTTTAAGTAGTTTTTAGTTTCGAACCTAAGACCCCCTGCCCCAGGGCCATTTTGGACCCTGAGGCCACCATTTGAATAAACTTGGTAGAGGTCCACTAGACTATGCTTCATACCAAATATCAAAGCTCTAGGCCTAGTGGTTTCAGAGACGATGTCATTTATAGCAAATTGTTGACGACGCACGACGGATGACAGACACTTGGTGATCACAATAGCCCACCCTGAGCCTAAAGGCTCAGGTGAGCTAATAAAAGAAACAGTCATTTTTGCTTTCTTTCTCAATCGGGTTGTTTCTTAAAGAAAAGAATTTGCTACGATAGGAGCAAATTCTTTCCTATAAGGGTAAACCCAATTTCAAAGGGTTTCCTCTTTCAGGAAAACAAACAGGTCATAAACATTATTTTCCTGTAAAAATGGCAAAAACACATGGTTGTGTCATACATAACATTAAAAGGGAACTACATGCCACCAAGAGTGCAAAAAAAAAAAAAAAAAAAAAAAAAAACAGCTAAATAAAAAAAATTAAAAAATATAAGTCTGGGATAAATAAACATGCCTGAAAAAATCAGACCCAGATATCAATCTGCCCCTTGACATGTTTAACATTGACTGAAATATTTAAGGGCACTCGTGCCCACATTAGGACTTCTACGCTTACTAGATATTGTAAAAGTTTGCATGAGCGCTAGAAAATGGAATGATTCCATTTAAAAAACCATTACTGTTGCAATTTTATTCTTAGTATAAGACATCTATGAGATGCCCCCCTGTCTTCAGAGATTACTTTGCCTTTGATGTGCACCTTGAAAAATTAGCTGCTGATTATGACATAACAATTTTCTGGCATAACACATACATGTCATTGGTTTGCATAGAGTACACAGAATTTAGAAAATAAAGATTTAGACGTTTTCAAAGACGCCGTCAAGTACACTAAGACTGTGTAAGATCGCCCGTTACTGCGGCTATGGATTCATTCCACTGAGGTGCGGGAGGTAACGTCCTTACCAGAATTGATATGCACGACTGTGTAAGATAGTATAACACAGCGAGTTCAGGTTCGGTTAAACGATGTTGTAAACGTTTTGAACATTTACAGGAACTGTTACCGTGTCCGTGTAAATGTAAGCCCTAGCCCAAATGACAAATATTTTGCCAGACATTCAAAACAAGACCTGTCAGCATACAGGATAGCTCGCCTGACAGCCCCTTGCCCAATACCGTAATAATTCGATGTATTGGGACAAGCAAAAATAATTACTTTCTCTGATGTCCCAATACTTAGAATAATAAGTTTTTTCTGTGTCCCAATACATACAATCATACACTGTGTGATGTTGCCTTTGGCAGTATATGGAACAAAATAGGTCTTACCGAGATTAGCCTTTACTCCTAATCTGTTTACCGATGATGATATACCAGAAAAATTTTTTGTTTTTGTTCACTTCCTCAATATTAATATCCTTTTATCACCAACTGATTTAACAACAAATGGTTATCCTCCAGACAGCTTAATCCCATTAACTGATAAACACAACTAAACTGTGCAGGTGCGCATGCTGGTCACTGCATACTGATTGCCCTAAGATGAATTTTCACCAAACCCTATACATTTCGGTAAGGTCAAGCTGTGTCAGGTGTTACATAACTAATTGATTTGACAAGCGGTGAAGAGCATATTTACTCATTCACAAGTCATAACACAAGAAAAAAAGCCATACAACGTGTAAAAAACCCAGATCAGTAAGAGCACCTATACAGACTAATACTTGGGTCTCTGCTATTCTTAGGCAGTGTAGATGGTTGATACAGAGAGTAGGACTGGTGACAAATGTGCAGGTCGATCAGGCTCTTTTCTATTTACTGATGCAATGTGCACCTTTTCTCCTGTATAGAAAAAACCAGACACTCAAAAATAAAGTCTGTCTCATAAACATCACAGTCACCGATGGCAAATCGCCAAGAGTAACAGGTGTTCTTACCGTAATTACTATCAGTATTTGGACTACTTACAGTCTGAGCCATCTCTTAGCTTTTTTAAAATGTGTGCTGATCGGTATTTTCAGTTCCTTGATGCGATGAGGACATTTCCTTTAATATGCCATAATGCAATCATACATTGCGATCAGGACAATAAATTAAGAAGGCCTGTCAGTCACCGCTGGCATTTGGCCAACACATGTCATAATTTCGGTACCTTTCAAGGCGGCAAAATCTTACCGTATACACCTTAAGTATTTGGACTATCTAGCTCAGCAAACAGTTTAAATCCATCTGGTTATCTCTAACAATCAGTGCGTCCCAATTAATACAGTCACAAAATTAATGAAATTTTCCTGAAATCTTAATTAGTCCCAATATATATAATCGTTTAATTAATTGTTTTCCCCAAAAACAGCAGGTGTCCCAATACATACAGGGTCCCAATACATCGAATTATTACGGTACTTTGAAAACGTTCAAGACTTTGACCTTAAGGTCAGTAAGCTGGGTGGGAATGGTTCTCTATAAAACTTTGGACCATTATCTAACTTCAGTGCAAGTATTAAAAGAGTCCATACATGGGTTAAGGAGATATGGGTATTTCAAAAAAAAAAACTTTAACCAAACCATTCACAGTGGACTAAGTCTATGACCTGGATCTCAAGGTCACTGAGCAGGGTGGGGTGGTACTCTATAAAAGTTTGGACCAATAAGTAACTACAGTCCATGTACTAAAGGAATCCAGCCATTGGCAAAGAAGATATAGGTCTTTATAAAAACTTTAACCAAAACATCCAATCCAAAAAACACCAATTTTGAAAGTCCATGACATTGACATGAAGGTCACTGAGTGGGGTGGGGGTAATGCTAGGTAAAACTTCAGACCAATATCTAACCACAGCGTAAATATCAAAAGAATCCAACTTTGGGTTAAGGAGATATGAGTCCTAAAATACTTTTGGGTCTTAAAATATTTTAACCAAAACATCAAGTCCGAAAACCCCATTTTTTTTAAGTCCATGACCTTGACATCAAGGTCAATGAGCAAGGTTATGGTGGTACTTTGTAGCTTAAGACTAATATTTAACTGCAGTGCAAGTTTCAAAAGAGGTTAAGGAGATATGGGTCTCTAAAATCTTTAACCAAAACATCCAATCGGGACGCCAATGCGGATGCCAGGGTGACAACAATAGCTTTTCCTGAACTTTCATTCAGGTGAGCAAAAAACTGCAGACAAAAATCAGATTTCTTGTGTGACAGAGAAATGTCTTCTCACCTCTGTAATCAACACCCGAGTTCAACTTTACAACCACAGGTCTCCCAATAATCTGCTTCAGGAACTCACTTGGTGTCTGTTTTCTACTCATTGTACTGTAAAACAATGTTAATACTTCAGACTACAAAATTCACGTCTGCAAAATTTAAAAAAATGTTTTGTCCAAGCTATATCATACTGAGATTTCAAAGACTAAAGGCATACCGTGTAGATCTAGATGAGGCAGCTCCTTATGAGCCACTTCATCAGGATCTACACTGTTTGCAAATTCAGCTATTTTTGCCTCTGGTGCCAAAAATGTCAAAAAGTGACTGAAGGTGTGTGGGTTCACTTTCTAGGGAAGCAACTATTTTCTGTTTTTTTATTTTGCCTCCCTTCTCAACAGGGGTCTTACCTAAATGGAAAGAATTTCCTCCTACAGGAGAAAACTCTTCCCTAAAATAGATTCATTTTTTGAAGTGTTTTGTTGTCTTGGGAAACAAAAGGTGTTTACCTTCGAAAATAAAAAAAGGCAAAAAACATGGCAATGTTACTTTACCAAAATCACTTTAACTGACTCAACCAATTACCAAGGTTGTCAAGGTGTGTCACATGCTATACTGGTAAATACCTTCTGTTTCAAAAGAAATGAGCCCCGACACAACAAAACCAACAAAGTGGCATGTGTGCCATGTGAAGACTCAGATAAGCCTGGGCATCTGCCCAGTCTGATCAGAGTCTTTGCTATGCACTTATAGGGTAGATAAGGGTGTAAGTTAGCTTCATGCGGACAGCAAAGACCTTTATCAGACTGGGCGGATGCCCAGGATGATCTGAGTCTTTGCTGGGCACATATGCCACTTGTTGTTTTTGTCATGTTTGGGCTACAATAAATTATTTTATAATCTTGCACCAAGTAAGATATTTAGTTATATGTCAGGTCTCTAAACGCCGATTCTAATGTTGTAAAAAGCAGCTGCCCTGTTCTAATTTCATATGTCTGAAGCAGTTGTCATTAGTTTATGAAATGAAGCCATTTTATAACAGGCCGTTTCAAATAAAAGGTGTCACAAGACAGCATAGCTGACCTTAACTGGTGCTTGCTCTGGTGAACTAAAAAAAAACATCGCAGTCAAGGTACCTTAAGCACTTTTTTTTTTTATGAGACCTTGTGATTATTCATAAAATGATGGCATTTCGTGTGGACAAAGGATATTTGTCGGAACATAACTGCATTTTAATATGCTTTTTCAAATGAAACACAAGATTTACTTCTTAGATGTGATTGTGTCGTACGTTACTGTATGTTCATGAAATTAAAGAATTTACACGTGTAGGTTTTTTTTTTTCTGACAGCCAATACATATTTATTAGGGTTGCATAATGAATAGTAAATCTCCCAGCTGTATGAAGCAGTGACCTATATATTAGAGTCAGTGCTGCAGATAATTATTTTTACAGTGGAGTACTGTACTCCTCAAAATGCTGAAAACAGGAGTACAGGAAATTTAGTGGAGTACACAATCCAACTGACATGACGAATCTTGTATGTTTGTCTATGTATAGTAGGACAAGGTGTATCAAGTGATACTGTTTAGTATTATTAAACAGTATCAGTAGATGAGCCACTGGACCTGGAGAAATAGAAAGATTACATTTTGATTGTTTTCCTTTCTTGAAGAGGGATTTGAAGAGTAAATCAGTAATGACTCATTGGTTACTTTTCTATCCATGACACTGACTCAGGGCTCATTCTAGGGGGGATATTTTAGAGGAAAAATCTCCTTAAACTAGCTGTCTTCTCCATGTTTTGAGCTAAGGGAGAAGTTGAAAGTTCTAACTGTTCTCTAAGCTCAAAACAGGCAGAAGCCAGTTTAACTGTATAGAACATATAGGGAAGTCATAAATTTGGACCACAATCTCTCCAGAAATTTTAGAAAATGTCTAAAAACTTATCCCTGTTTTGGAGCTCTAGGCTGAGCCCTGGACTGACTAAAGAATAGTCAAATATTCTTCAATAACTGTGCTTAAAAATATATAAATAAGCTTGTTTTCTCTTCCTTTCATTACAAGGAACTTCCAGTTTGAAGGGTAATGTTTACTTTGAAAACAAACAGTTAACAATTGTTGCTGTGCCTGGCTACTTTTGCAGCCAACATTTCTCAGTTTCAGATTGTACTTCAGTGTGCTTGCAGAGCTTCTTCTGCTTTTCAGCAGATTCAACACCTCTGACTGACTTATCGAGGCAAAGCCTCACAACAGTTTGTAGCAGATCGTTTAGAATTAGAACCACTACGATACTGCCACTTTCGACTGTTTCTGTTTTAAAAAAACGAATAGAGGGTCCCTATAAAACTAGAAACGGAACCAAAACGAAACGAAACGAAACGCAACGAAACGAAATGAAACGCAACGGAACGAAACGCAACGGAACGAAACGCAACGAAACGAAATAGAACGAAATGGAGCAAAATCTGAAAAATACCATGAAAGTATCACAATAGAACAGTACCACATATTAATGCAAAAGGAAGACTAAAAAGCCCCATGTTTATCCCTATACATTGCTATATGAAGTTACAAAGTTACTGGGTATTTGTTAGATCAAATACATTAACTTTTAAACAGATACTTGGCTGAATTGTTTAATTTGATAAACTGACATACGATTTTGGGGCCTCATTTGGTCTTTGGGTGTTTTGGTCTGGGCATTTTCTCTATTATCTTTATAGTTTTTGATTGTTATTTAAAGATAATTAATATTTATTTTTACTTTTTTTTTTTGTTGTGGAGCGTCGTATGAGCTTTTCTACATTTTCGGGCTACCAGCTCCATACATATGACCCAGGTTCCTGAAAAAGTGTTCTTGCCTCGGTCCCCAACAATTATTTTTATGCGCAACAATCAAATATGAAAACATCATCATCATCATCAGCCAAGTATCTGTTTAAAAGTTAATGTATTTGATCTAACAAATACCCAGTAACTTGGTAACTTCATATAGCAATGTATAGGGATAAACATGGGGCTTTTTAGTCTTCCTTTTGCATTAATATGTGGTGCTGTTCTATTGTGATACTTTCATGGTATTTTTCAGATTTTGCTCCATTTCGTTCTATTTCTATTTCGTTTCGTTGCGTTTCGTTTCGTTCCGTTCCGTTTCGTTGCGTTTCGTTTTGGTTCCGTTTCTAGTTTTATAGGGACCCAACGAATAGATCGTTTTCTGACTCGCCATTTCCTTGAAATAATATTTACCACTACACCGTTAGTCCGCTATCAATAGATGCTTGTATATTATTAATTTTATTGATCAGCGTTCGGTAACACAGATCGGTGATATGGCACTGGATATTCTGAATGGTTTATCCGGTACGCGTGACTTTGTTGAAAGGATGCGTACCACTAATTTTGGCGGGGTTTTCTGTACTCGGCGGACGCGGAATTTCCAGCGTACCGGCGATAAAATTATGCGTAAATACGCGGTACGCGGCCTTATCTGCAGCACTGAGAGTGATTCGCATCTCCAGTTAAATTTAGGTATTTTTCCAATAGACGCTTGTCGTGCCACTGGACAGGTGAGTGGCTGAAAAAATCGATAATTCTATCGACCGCTTATTTCGCATCTAGAAATATTTTAATATTATCATTATTTTATCTGTATAAATCATGTGTTCTCACAAACGTTTGCGTTAAATTGTGTACTCAATTTCCGAAATTTTGATACCAAACTTGCCAAGTTTTTATACGGTAGTTTTACTTCACGTATTAAAAAAAAAAAAAAACGGGCTGGAGGGCTTTTCAATATTAATTCGGGAAACTTGTTTCATTATGCATTTGGATTAGGATTTTGATCTTGACTCTCTCTTACTTAGGAGAATATGCATGCATTGAAAATTGAAGGAAGTCAGTGACATAGGTTTTAATTAAGTTGAGTGGGTTGGAATTTCTATCAGAAATTATCGACGTGAATCGCCCATTTCATTAATGTTTACGTAATCAAATTACTATTCAATGTTAAGGTAAGCTTTGAATTTTATGATGATGTATTAGAATAGGAAGTTTTGTGATTATTTTGCTTGGTTTTGGGGTTAATTTTAATTGATGTGACAATTCTTCAATGCATAACTAACCAACCCTCTGAACTCATTGTTGTATGGCGAAAACTGTGAAAAACAAGTTTTATTTTAAGATTATTTTGACCCATTAAATCGGCACGAAATTGCAAAAAATAGCACTCGAACAATTAACAAGTCATTCAACTTAATGAAAAATATCATTTCGAGGCGCAAAAATCGTTATTTTGGGAGCCTTATTCAAAACGGGGGAGTGGGGTTTTGAACATCCTGATTTGCCGATTTTCGCTACTTTCCTAAATAAGCATATTTTTCTACTGTCATAAGACCATCATGATAGTAAATAATTGTCATGAAAATGATATTAAACAACATTTAGGTGCTTCCCCTTCCGTTTCCTAATGCTAAAACATTTCCTCAAACCTTATTAACGACGAAGTACATCGTAAAGGAAGTGATGGTTTTTACGGCGGCGGCGCCATTTTCTTTCGAGTGACCAATGTTTCTCAATTTACATCGTTAAAAATGAGCTCAAAAACCAAGCAAAATTATCACAAAACTCACATTCTAATACATCATTATAAAATTCAAAGCTTACCTTATCGTTGCATAATAATTTCACTATGAAAACACCGATAAAATGGGCGATGCACGCCGTTAACTTTTGACAGAATTTCAAGCTTTTTCAGCTTGTATTAAAAATGGCGCTCCGGTAGGAGGCGCTGCAGACGCATGCGCGACACGCCTCTTTGGACCGAAAGATGAAGACGTGAGTCACTGTATTTATAGGTCACTGTATGAAGGCAGACTCATTGAAAGCTCTTGGTTATTTTCCATCGTTACATACTGGTATAAACCTCTCATCCAGGCATTTTTGGCTATGTTCCTGCCCTTGTTAGAGTAGTTTCAGTCTCGCAGTAAAGCCGAACCACACCTGTTCAACTAAGACTATCGCTGGGCAGGAATAATGGTTATATGAGCCACGAAAACTAATGACTTATGAAACTCTACGATTTGTAAGCTAAGACAGTGGCTATAGAAGCTGAAAGATTTAACCAGCAGTAAGTGTATGTTCTGGACTTTATTACTATCTAAAGGAACGGATGGTTAATCCGTTTTGAATGGATAAATTAAATCAGTTACATTTCGGAAATCTGTGATCCTCTAGACGCTTGATCAAAAACCCATTGCTCTAAAACCGTATAAAAGATCGGGTATGAAACCCACCACCCGCACCCGCACCCGTGCTCAAAACCCACCACCGGAAATTTTAGTGGCGACCTTTGAAATATAAACAAACTTTCAATTCTAGATTTTTGTGGTTATATATATGGGGGTTTGTATGAACTATTTATGGTATAAAAGTCTTTTCCGACAGATTTAGTTTTAAGACAAAAAAGAGAATTGTTGCAATTTCGGGGGTATGAAACCCACCACTCGCCACCGGGAAATTTTTATCGGTTATTTCCATTTATTGCTTAATTAACTGAGATAATTTACATTGATTGTTACTATTTCGACTCTTAAACCAAAACCTCGCCAATTATGTTTGAAAACATTAAGATATTTATAACATAAAGAGAAATAAACGACTTTTTGCGAAAATAAGTTTTGTTCTAAAAATAGATATCCATTACGGCATTTAGCTACACCAAGAAACCGCAACGTACTGAAATATAGGGGGCAACAAACAGTAATTGAAAGGAGTCTAAGGGGTTATTGTGTTGTGTTCCATGTGTAAAATTTGTAGTATCTATCAATTCTTTAACTGTATCTAGGTACCATTATTTAACAGACTCTAAATATCTGTGTGTGTGTATGTGAGAGAGAGAGAGAGAGAGAGAGACAGACGGACAGACAGACCATGAGACGTTTGTTCTTCGTCAGGGTTTTGTACCATGCTGACTCTCTTTGCTGAGTGTAAATTTAAAGAGTAACTACACTCCAGGAACTGACTGAATCAGATCCCCAACCCTATCCCCAAATCAAAGGGAAAGATTGACAAAGACATCCCAACAAACAATAAATTACTAGTGACTTTACTGTTGTAATAGGTAATAGCTTAACTTCATAAAAGTTTTCTAAGTACTGAACAAGTAAAAATAATGAATTAAAGGTGTCAGTGTTTCGCCACTATTACCCCTCAGACTCCCTCTGCAATTTTTGTTTGTCCCCTTAATTTCAGTACGTTGCGGTTTCTTGGTGTAGCTAAATGCCGTAATTTTTAGGGCGAAAATTAGTTTCACAAAAAGTCGTCTATTTCTCTATATATTATTAATTTCATAACATTGTCAAACAAAATTGGCGAGGTTATGGTTAAAAAGTCGAAAGAGTAACAATTAAGGAAACTTATCTCAGTTAATAAAGTTATTTATGGAAATAACCAATAAAAACTTCCCTGTGGCGAGTGGTGGGTTTCATACCCCCGAAATTGCAACAGTTCCATTTTTTGTCTTAAAACTAAATCTATCGGAAAAGACTTTTATACCATAAATAGTTCATACAAACCCCCATATATATAACCACAAAAATCTAGGATTAAACTTTTGTTTATACCTCAAAGGTCGCCACTAAAATTTCCGGTGGTGGGTTTTGAGCACGGGTGCGGGTGCGGGTGGTGGGTTTCATACCCGATCCGTATAAAACCGTGTAAAGCTGTTTGTCTGAAGACCGTGTCAATTCCTCCTCGGAAGTTGTAAACGAAGTCGTGGACATACAACTTATGTCAGAAAAAGATCTGTCACTGACGCATATGTTGTTGCTCTAATTGTAGAAATGTAGAAAAAAAATGTTTGCTGGATGACGAGATGGATTCTCCAAATCTCCGAGCTGTATTGTCAGCTTTTGTTTATGAGGAGAAGGCTGAGGATATCGGCACGACCGTCGTGCCGATAAGAATCCTTATCGGCAAATCGGTCGTGCGGATAAGAATCCTTATCGACAAGACGGTCGTGCGGATAAGAATCCTTATCCGCACGACGGCGATCAGATAATCCATTACAGACGCTATGGTCTTTCTTACAATGATTTCATACAACACTGTGTCAGCAATTCATATGAAGGATATTAAATAACTTCATATGAATTGCTGACATATTAAATAACTTTAAAATGGTATAAAAGCATCTTATGGCCATCTTTTAGTTGTTAAAACGTCTGAGAACCAGCACCCAGCTTTATCGCTAACGGGGGCAATCTTATTTTGGGAATATTCCAGTTCGATGTGCACAGTTTGTATCGTTTATACATATGTATGTAAAAACGTATTCAGTCAGAGTGACAGTATGTGTTAGCACTGAAAAATTGGTTTAATTACCATTTTTTAATTTAAAGAAATTTTATTTGTTCTGCTTATGTACAAATCCTGAGAATTCAAAAGATTACAAAGTAAACAACAACAACTAATAAGTGCAACCCAACAATTGTTATATCTGACAATATTTATCAGACAAGTAGAACAACTGACGTTGACCGACAAGTTATTAAAATAAAGTTAGGCATGATTTATCATACTAACTGTCTTTAACTTGTCGGTCAAGGTCAAAGATTTGTTTCAGTTGTTGGACAAGGGCAAGGATTTTTTGACTCATTTAATATCGGTTAAGTTTGCTGCAATAAATTTGATTTTGTTCGATAATACATTTACATTATGTAATGCTATTTATTAATAGGTTTCAACATTTTCCTAAAAGGATTTATTAGTCTAGATTTCTTTCAGTAATTTGTCAGTCAAAATCAAAGATTAGTTTCTATTGCTAATTCAAATCAATGGTTTATTTCAACACATTTTATATAGGTTACACATATTATAAGTTGATAAATTCAAAATGATTGGAATGAGATGGAATTAGGCCGTAAACAAAATATTGACAAAAACTTTGCTGGGAAAAAAGTCTGACACAAGCAGGTTACAATCAAATATTTTCCTGATTCAGCTTGTCTGTCAAGGTCAAAGATTTGTTAGAAATAAGTTTATGTCAGTTAACAAAGTAAACTATTAACTGGCAAATGTTTTATGCGACAAATGATTTTTATTTAAAAAAAAATAATTATAAAAAATAATCCATGTGGAGTCTTGAACCCGGGTCGCAGGTTTGCAAGTCCGCGCACATTACCACTGCGCTACTGCCGCTGATAGCTTTGGGGCCATAATCTGAATTACTTAATGTCAAAAGTTCAATATACAGCTGTTGTCATACCCACATCGGACGGTGTTTTAACTGTAATAAACTTGTTTTAAACGCATACATGTGATGAACTCTTGAGGACCATGTGGGAGATCTGGATTTCATTTCAGGGAGATTGAGTTCCCCATCAGGGAGACTTTTTGACGGCAACTTTGGCGCGTTGTTTCGAGTACTTCACTGTTTTTGTTGTTGTTTTTTCTTTGGTGGTGGGGATTGGGGGGGGGTCTTGTTTTAAAATAGAACAACATGAAATAAAGTACAGTTGTATAGTTTGTTTAACTTCTTTACTTTTGAGTTACCCAATACTTCAAAAGTATGCCATTTCAGTGCAGTAACACTACCATCCTAAGTTTAATTCACAGTGTAATTCAACAGTACTGTTCATAGTGTTAGTGCTGACCATTCCATTGCTAAATTGCAAAAAAAAAGAAAAAATAAACAATCTGATTATCTGGCATTCTCAAACCATCACCCCTCCCCACTTTTCCCTAACCCTCAATATAAACATCCAAAATTGCATCTTGGATGATGGGTCCGATTTGCTCCAGTTATTTTGATGAAAGCTGATACTTGTTAAAAACTCAAAATGTGTTTATCTCAAAACCGAGTTATATTCTACACTTTAATGAACATACCTGTCGTTAGAGCTGTCTATTTTCGTTGAATATTAGATTAAGAACAAATATAGCTGCATATTTGGGCAAGTAAACTTGTAGAAAGAATGGCATATTTCTGTCTCAGTCAGATGCTGAAGATCGCGGATTTCCCATATTTTATTTATAAATTCACACTGGTTCTCATTTCACATACGACGCGTCTAAATCGGCGGGAACTGGATAGAAAAACGCGGGAAACTATTCTTAAAGTGAACGAACCGACTTAAATAAAAATACAAAAATTGCTGGCAACCGTGATGATTTCATGAGAGTATGATCTGATCAGCCTGCGCAAAGTTTGCATGATCGATATTTATAATGACTATACATTACGTATCTGACATGTTTACTGAAAAAATCGATATCGGATCATTGTCGATTGGCGGCACTTGCATCTATTCAATGACATAATAAACAATGACCGATGCATAAAGCCGTGACGCAACAAAAGTCATTTGCTCTCGGTAAAAGGTACCTACTTTTATAGTTAACACAGGTACCTTTACTGGTTCGCAAGCCAATGTAACACCTCGCTGCGTCTGATCAGCGAATACCCCTCGGAATGACACGTCCTATATTGCACCCTGTTAGGTAATTAGGTCACGGACACTTAATCCTTTTGACAGCCGCCGGGTAGGTAGTTACCGCAAAATGAACGGTTCAGAAAAAGTTATGACAGGAAAATTCAGCATCCGGGAGATTCTGAATACTTTCCGGGAGCGCGGGAGATGGGCTCCATTTCCGGGAGACTCCCGGATGATCCGGGAGACATCACATGTATGTAAACGTTAACTTGCTCATCCGACCCGATAAAAAGAATGAGCAACTGATGTTGAAATATATAATTCGCATTTTCGCAATTATTCGCCGGCTCTATGTTCGACAGTCAAAAGGCTTCCAATGATGAAATATAAGAAAATAATTGAAATTAACATTGTGTGTTATGACTCAAATACTTAAGAACAATTATTTACAAACAGAAATGAAATAATATTATTATACTTTAATAATAATAATTCTCAGAATGATTGCAACTTTGTCTATAGAATATCTAATATCTGACCGCCGTCGTGCGGATAAGGATTCTTATCGGCACGACCGTCTTGCGGATAAGAATTCTTATCGGCAAGACCGTCGTGCCGATAAGGATTCTTATCCGCAAGACGGTCGTGCCGATAGTCACTCCCATGAGGAGAAATATTATCGGGGTGCCTGTGTGTAGTTGGACAGAGTAGATCATTGCTAGGCGCCTATCCTTGCACCACTTGGCTGTGATCTGGGTAGCCTGCAAGGAACCTTTTCATGGATACCGAGACATGAATGAGTGGATTATAAAGTGTTCTCTCCTCTACTAATTTTCAGGGAGTACTGCTTTTGTTAACATACATTTATTAATTCTCGATTGAATTTACCTGTCGGAGTGACCTAAGGAAAGTAAATCATATAATAGAATTTCTACGTGGATATTGTTTTTAACATGATATTGTGGTGCGAACTGTTTCGTGAGTATAGTGCGTAGCCAGCTCTGGAGTGTTAAATGTGGATGGTGTTTAGGCGGATTATGTAGATTTTGGTCCTGAAAATGGGGTCCGTGGAAACACCTAAAACCACCCCAAACCAGCCCCCAAACCACCCCATAACACCCCAAACCACCACCAAAACACCCAAACCAGCCTTCCCGGATTCAAATCACCCCTTTTCCCTTCCACACACACACCAACATCGCTCCCATCCCATCCTAAACATTATCTATAATGATTCAATTTGAAAAGAACACTTAGTGGTTTCCCCATGATATGTATACTCAAAAGCAAAAATAACGCATATTTTTCTTTTTGGTATTTTTATGTAAAAATAAAAATCTGCTGAAATTGGCAAAACAGGGAAGACATTATCACTGCATGGAGTACACTTCGTCGCAAACTTATTGAAAATTTATTTGTTTATACATGCGTAACGAAAGCGTAAACAATCAAGGGATCAATCTCAAAATTCACAAATACTGACCAATTAAATCAGTGTCCTGAACTGAGTTGTGCCTGTCCATCAAACTGATGCCCTCTCTATCTAGGATGCAAACATCATCAAGAATTTTTCAGCATTGGTTACTTGTTACAAACAAAGTTATGCCCCTTTCTGCAAAACCCGTTAAGTAGGCAAGTAAAAGAAAATTTTGTGGATTTTTCAGCAAATCGAATTGGAATCCATTTCCAATTCGGGTTAAATAAAAGGGTAAGTTGTCACAATCAAACGGAGTATGTAACAAAGGGAAGTAACTCTGTACGTCCTCCTTATAATGCAACCACAGATTGAACGTTTGGGCGCTGGATCCTTGAAATCACTGAGCAAAATTGAATGAAAATCATACAGCATCTTTATCATAAAGGGCAGTCCAAGGTAAGCGATTCGGAAGACAAGATTTTTTCCAGAGAAACGTTTTTATCGGCTTTTAAATTTCGTAACTTGAACAGGAAGTCAGCAAAATTCGTGTTCATTTCAAACCAAAATTTGTTTTAAACGGGCTCTTTGCCCATAGCCTTACTCATTTTGAATCCCAAATTACCAAATTTTTCTAATAATTTGATGATTCAGACGATTTTCAAAAACTTCGAAAAACTTTGGAAAAATGCAGATTTTTGCAGGTGCAATTTTACTGTATAAGAATCAATTTTTAAAAGTTTTATACCGTTTTCCAGTTGGTTACATCATTCTGAACTCACGCGCAGCAAAATCGTATTGATAATTTATTTTTTGCCACTGTGAGCCAGAATTTTGTGATTTTTGCTTTTTGACAAAAATCTTCATATTTTTTTTCGAAGAATTGCACTGTGGCAAGAAAATGCTGCAGAGCTAATGACCACTTGAAGACAAATCCAAGTATTAAGTTAAAAGTAAAATATCATTACATTTTGTATATTTAATGAGGCAAAACATGACACAAAAATATGCGTTTCTTTTGTTGTATGAATGTATGTATGTATGTGTGACTGTGTGTGTATGTATGTGTGTGTGTTTATTTGTGTGTGTGTGTGTGTGTATGTATGTATGTATGTATGTATGTATGTATGTATGTGTGTGTGTGTGTGTGTGTATGTGTGTATGTACGAGTGTATGTATGTATGTATGTGTGTGTGTGTGTGTGTGTGTGTGTGTGTGTGTGTAACACATACAAAATACAATAACACTTCCAAAATTGAGAAAATTCAAGAAAGGGCCCTGAGGTTTGTGTATGAAGATTATACCAGCTCATATGATGAGTTGCTGCCTTGCATGTCCGACGTTTAAGAACAATGACCATTGATACTTTTAAAATTTTAAATAATTTAGCCCCACCCGTTCTTTCTGATTTATTAGTCAAAAGGGAAACTACATACAATTTTAGATATAAAAATATTTTACAGGTACCCCAGGTGAGGACGACAAGGCAGGGTAAGAACTCATTTCGCTATGCTGCACCTGTGCTGTGGAACTCTTTACCAAATGATTTTAGATCTGCAACATGTTTTAGTCAAATTAAATCTTTAATTTCTCATTGGAAAGGGGAAAATTGCACCTGCTCTGCCTGTGATACCAAATTTTAACAGTTTTGCTCCACATCATGGATGCATCATATGCACCTTTTATGTTGTTTTATTTGTTCAGCTGCTTTAACGCTTTATATGTTTTTCTTAGTTAGCCAACTATATATGCTTATTTTGTCGTTGTAGTTCTTATGCTTTTTTAACTTCTATAGATGCTCAATTGGTGGGGGTATGATGGGGTACATTGATTGGATGGTGGAGCGGAGCTTGTTATTTAGCAATTGAGCTACCACTTGCGAAACACCACCATCCAGTACAATGTCCAAATCTTTGTCTATCTTGCCCTTGCTAAGTGAGTTATATTGCATTGTTGCTATTTCGGAATGTTGCTTTAATCTGCTAGCTTTATAGTTACCTTGTTTAGTTAGTCACTGTCTGTCTTTGGTGGGGGTAAGATAAGGCACATTGACTTGACGATGGAGTGAAGCTTTCTGTTTAGCGATTGAGCTGCCACCTGCGAAGCCCAACCGTCCAGTACAATGTCGTGGGTCTCTGAATTTATGATCTTGCCCTTCCTAAGCGGACTAGTATGTAAGCTATTTTAATAACCTATGTGCTTATACATGTTTTATGTGCTTATAGGACAGTTTCTTCCCTTATAGGGCTAGTGAGTATGATAATTCATATATTTCTAAAATCGTATTATATCTCCAAGTAGTTGGGTCTGACTTGGTTGTTTGCATGGTGTGCAGACACTTGGGTCTGATGACATGCAGACAGCCAGGCCAGACGAAATTGTAACTGATTATTCATTCTTGCAGCTCTTTTACACTTGTTGATCATATACTCTTGTTTTAGCAGTCGGTTCAAAAGCTCATCAAGAGCTTATGTTGTATTATTATGTAACTTGCCGACTTTAAATAAATCTTATCTTAGCTTATCTTATCTTATCTTATCTTATCTTATATTATCTTGTATGTATGTATGTATGTATGTATGTATGTATGTATGTATGGGTGCTTTGCATTAATTTTATACCTATGCATTTTTTTCATAACTCTTAGCATACCCCAAAGTGCATTCTAGATTCGGCTGAAAGTCTTTGTTTTCAAAAAATCTTACACTTACCAAGGGAATAAATAAAGGAATACTGCTTAGGATTCCAGAATAGTTCGTTGTATAGATATATTGCTGAGAAGCGATTTTGCAACTTATCAAAGTTAACTTAACCATATTGTCATGTGCTGTAATGCGTCCACGTAGTTAAAGTCGATTTTGCGGTGTACATGAAAATGATAATGAAAAACTGAGATCAACATTTCAATAACAAAAACATGTTATATTTAATGAGACCCCGGAAAATATCATTCCTGCTTAAAAATATATTTGCTCTTAAAAAGATCCAGAGGAGACGTTCTTCGGAGCCAAATAGTAAAAATCCTGATGTTAAAACTGCTAGGCTTGCTTTAGACATTTAATAAATAGAATGCCTGTTAAAATTATCCAATTTGTGAGCGATTGAAAGAATGCTTTTTACAGTATTTTTACACTGGCAACTGGAAGACGGGACAGAAGAGAGGGATGGACACAGTGTACCTTTGCCAGTGTTTCATACGTCTTACTACATCCCTATTTGTTGTATTACAGGCTTTGAAACTGAGATGCTGGCTTTTATTCTTTCTTAAATTTATCATTTTTCTTCCTGTTAATATTCTAGCAAAGCACAAAAATAGTTTTAGAAATAAATGTAGAACCTTGCATAGAAATCTATAAAATATCTTGTTTTTTCCTACCTTTTATCCAAGCAGTATACCTACTAGAAAGCATTTGTTCACACCTTTTCGCAGTAACAAAAAAGGATGAATGAAATCACAATTTCAGTCTTGTTAAATGATTTACACGGGAGATGAAAAAGCAAACAAATCGAAATTCCAATTTTTAAAGCAAAACTTGAATAAACTACCCCACCCCTCTCTTCCGTCACGTTAAATTTCCAGTTATCAGTAACTAACTGCAAGCGAAATGCTTTGAAAAGTATGCTTGCAAAATAAGTTAAAATAGGTTGCAGATCGGCAAATAGAGGTATTTTGTTTATTAAATTTCTAAAGCAAGCTTAGCTGTTTCTAGCACTGGACCTATGCTAATTTTCTGAAAGACGGTCCCGCCTTGCTCTTTTTAAGGTTAAATATTTGCTTGCTGAAAAGAAATTTATGTGAATATTCATTATATGTAACATGTTTAAATTACTGTTATTGAAATGTCGATCTCGGTTGTTCATTACCAAATTCCAGTACATCACGAAAACGACAATAACTACGCGGAAGCGTTTCACCACTTGTCAATATAAATAAGATAACCTTAATAGGTTGCAAAATAGCTGCTCCGCAATATTCAATATAGCGAACATTTCTGGAATCCTAAGCAGTGTCCCTTTATTTATTCCCACAGTAGGTAAAAGATGTTTTGACAATAAAGACTTTCAGCCGAATCAAGAATGCACTTTGGGGTATGCTAAGACTTATGAAAAAAATGCATAGGTATAAAATTAATGCAAAGCACCTGTATGTATGTATGTGTATGTATGTATGCTACAAGCATGCTTCGTGATTTTGCTCGGTGGCATATTATTTCAAAGAATGAAGCAGGGCGGGGGCAGAGGGGTGTGGAAACAAAAAGAAAAGAAAAATTAAATTATAGGGTGAATAATACTCACCAATTGATCTGAGATGTTGGTGTCTTGGTGTATGTGTGTATTTGGGTGGGGGCGGTCGGGCGGAGGGGTGCTAATCTGTATCCGGGGAATCTGGTTTGGGATGATGTGAAGGCGGTTTGGGGTGGTTTGGTGTGGTTTGGGCTGTTTCCACGGACCGCTGAAAATGAGCCATAACTTTTGTTACTTTGAAGCTGCTGCCAGTTTTTTTAGGTCGGATATGCAGGTGGCGATACCCACGCGCTCCCACCACCCACCCATGGCACCCCAACATTGATTAAAGGCTTTTTAGCAGTGTCACATATGATTTCCAGCAATGTCATATACTTTTGGTGAACTCTTGCACATATTTCTTATATTTCAAAACTACTCGTATAAAATGACTAAATTAGGTATACACTGGAAGAAATGCAATTTCTTTAAACCACAGTGCAATGGACTCCCATTTATTTTGTTGCCTGCTGCTACTTTTTGGCTTGCGCTTTCGAGCGCAAGCCAGTATTCAAGTGGTTTAGTGATACCGAGTTATTTTCGGAAGAAACGATACGTCACGCTTAGTCGGAAAATACCAGGAGAGAGTGTACTGCAACGATTCGTTCTATGGCCGCAATTAAGCAAAAGAGATCAGAAAGTTCGTTCCGATTTGAGACAGCATTTCTTCATTATTTTCTTCACAGACATAACAAACAAAACGTTCGTTCCGGTTTGAGACAGCATTTCTTTATTACTTTCTTCACAGACATAAACAAAAACCTTGTCCGATTTTGTCTATTTTTATCCAAATCCGATTTGCCTCATCTGCTAAAAATAACATTCTATTTTTGATAGTACATGTACTTTTTTTTTTTTTTTTTTTTAAATATTTCCGTTAAAAAGCACGTTTTTCTGTTAAAAGTGTCTTAAACTTGGCCACATTTCTTTTGCTTTTTTATAAACTGATTGCATAAAAAATGAAACTCTGAATGCAATGCAAAGTATTTGGCTTTGCATCCTAAGAAATAAACCAAAACTTGTGTAAGAAACAGTGTTTATAGCTTAGCGCAAAGCATTAGCTTTTCCAAAAAATCATGCAGCGGCGTTGCGAAAAATAGGCCTTAGGGCATCGCATAATCTGACTAGTCAGAGCAGCCGGCACACTGTCCAGCGCCGATGCATTCGTTGGATCTGTCTTTTTCGGCATATATATATTCTTCATCTTTCATGCTGATGCTAGACTGATCAGACTGCGCTTATGCCGGAGTTGGCTGATCTGGATTTTGGATTATAGTAGGTGCGGTTGGGGTTGTGTGGACCCTTTCTTGCTTTTATAACACTCTCTAATGTTGCCTTCTTACTTCAGCTATACAAATGTACAGAGAAATATTTACACTCTTCGGCGATTTCCCTAGATGAACCTGACGTTGTTCATACATCCACGAACAACACACATTCGTGCAATCTTACGTGTAAGCAACGTCACGGATAATTCAGATAGATGATTGGCCGACGTAACTTTGATATATGTCATGTCATAGTGACGGCTGCTGTACATCATTACCAAACACGTTGGTTAATAACTATTTTTCGTCCTGCGTTAAATTAGTCAGAACTTCACGAATGAGTAACAAAATTGATATAAAAACATAGCATAAATATATATAAGATAAATTTCATTTGTCGGGGGTTCATGGAAATACGAACGCAATGGGTTCCGGGCTTTGTTGTTCCCAAATGGTGTAGAGCAAGTTATTGTCCCAAACAACAGCAGCATGCATTTTCTTCACAGAGTGTCAAAATTTTGTTCCAGTCACTGCCACTGATGCCACTTAAACCAAAAATAAACTTCAGTAAATATAAATTTACTGTCTTCTTTCGATGCCAAGTTCAGATGTGCAAAGATTCCATAGACATGGGTTTGAAACAGTCTTTCCTCAAATTTTGATTCAGACTAAATGTGACTCAACAGCCGTGAAGAAAAGACTTGAAATAGGTCCATATAGTTATTTTCCTTGAGACATGCCTAAAACGGCCGCCAAAAACGTTGGAAAACTGTTGTTGTTTTTTTTTTGTTGTTGTGTGTCTTCAATTTGTTTTTCAAATAAATTCTACACTTGTTTTTACCTTACATCCGTGGATAATGCCACCATTCAATAAGTTAGAAATTAAATACTTTGCTAAATAAAAGTTAGCAACAGAAAGTGCACTAACCATCGGGTTCACTTCAATAACAACTCATGAAAATTTCACTGTCTTAGCCGAGCAAGCCTTCCTTTTAAAGGGAAATTTTATATTTGATGTATTCCTTGCTTCCATAGGATCAGGGCTACTCAAATATGAATAGACGGATGCCTTGGCAATTTAACGCATTTTAACACTTTTTTCAGTGATATCAGGACGATGGGAAAATGATTATGAAGGACTCTGTGCAACGAAGGGCCGTTTAGATTTTGAATAAATCTCGCCTCCAGCACGACTCAGAACTGAGATCCTAAGTTGAAAAAGCTAACCACTTTGCCAAGTGAGAGCTTCTACTCCAGTATGCCAGAATTAACTTGTGCAACCTTTCAACACACACACACACGCACGCACGCGCGCACATACGCTCGCACTCATGCGCGCTCGTACGCACGCACAAGCGCACGCACACATGCAGGCACGCACTCAAAGAGTTATACAGCTGATTCTAATATGTATGATCCGTAATTGAGGCCTTCATTTCCACGACAGCATTATTTATCTATATTTGTAGCCCTATCGGCCCCTCTCCGGTCCTTCACTGGCCTTGGTCAAAATGAGGTTCTACACCAAATGGTCGTCTCACCAAATAAGGGGTTCAAGTGCCTAAATTATATAAGTCAGTGAGCATCTGGTCTTCACTAGCATAGGTTAAAGTGTCATTTCCCCCGCCTGCAATTCATCACCCCTTCAAAATTAGGTTCAAAGACTTTTAGAACAGTCCAAATGTTATTAAAGTTGTGTCACTCCAACATCCATCCCAGATATTAAAAAAGGGTAAAAAAATAACCACAACACAATTCCTTCTCATCTTTTTCTTGAAGGTGCTTGCGTCAATAACCAATATGATGAGGTAATGGAACTATTAAAAGATTTACACGACAGGCATGCGGACAGCCTCAGCATAACCACATGACCATAAAAATGGCGGCGCCCTTTAGACAAACGGCAGAAGTTGCTAGATGTTATGTAAAATTGTGCCACAGACAGTTGCAACGAGGATTTTCTAGCAAAATACCACTTGAGAAAAGAAAAACATTAAATAGAGATGTTCTTTGTAGTGCGGATAAAAAGCTGCTGACAACGACTTGCGTTGATTGCTGTCAGAATATCACTCCAGATGGATTGCTTTGCCGAAAACGTAGAGTCAAACCATTTTTATGTGCAAGATGGTACAGTTCAATGAGTCTGGAAGATAGAAAATGTTGGCAGTGTGGTGCAGAAACAAATGACAAGAAAGAACTGTTCTTTTGTAACTGTGGTGTAGTGCAGGAGGTGCCGACTGATCTGAATTATTTTGAGGTAAATATCCGTCTATCTCTCGATACAGAGAGGATCATTTTCTGATCATTACCTCAGGTGTCAACCTTATTGATCCTGTTTAATGCCCCAGGGGTGTTGCATTTTATGAAAGGGGGGGGGGCATTATTTAGAGCATAACTTTAGTAAATTAGCCACTGACAAACCTCTAATAAATCATATTAATTTGAATGGATATACTTTTAGAGGAGCTATTTTTTGCCACCCTTCTCAGTAGGGATTAGGTCAACTCTTAAAGAACAAAATTTGCTCCTCCAGGAGCGAATTCTTACATTTATCAGTAGAGCCAGTTTCAAAGAGCTACCTCATCCAGTAAACAGGAATTTATGAAATTTGATATAACATTAATTTCTGAAAAGAAGCAGGGGGTGTTTATTGGATTAGGGGTGTTTAATAGCAAGGATTTAATACAGTCACTGTCAGATCAATATTGAACTGAATAGCTGAAGCTGAGATGATCCATGAGAAAAAGCAGACTGATCAGAGTCTGGGCTATGGCATTGGCATGCACAAGTCTATGAAACGACATCTATTTCAGTAGAAAATCTCAATAGGGAAGGCACTGCACTTACAATTATTGTTTGAAATATTTTGATATATTTACAAATATGTTTGAAAGGTAAACTCTTGGAAGAATGTCAGTTCCATACCCCATTACATAAATTTTGTCTTATTAGTTTCTAATTTATTGTCAAATGGCCTGGTATAATTTAGCAGTATTTGGCCCCCTTATTTCATTTCTCTCTCAAAAATGACTCCAAATGAGTAAATCAATTGTGTTAATTCTGTACAGTAATTGTGATGATGAAATTTGAAGCTGTATGTTGCTAGCAGAATACTGCATAGAGAATAGTGTGGACTGTGGTCCTACTGCTCCTCATTTGAAGTCGTAAGTCATAGCTTTACCATTCTAAAACAATCATGAAAATCTAGATCTGTCTTTTATTTAGATATATCTAGATTTTGGGGTTGTTATAGCCTTAAAAACACCATCTTAAAGCTGAAGAAATACAGTACCAGATGAAAATGTCCAAATATAATTCTGGTAATTGCATTGACTTTTGTGACATTTCAGGCAATGGGGTTTGACGAAACGTTCGATGTTGATCTGGAAAAATTGTCTAAACTGTATAAAGATCTTCAGAAGAGACTTCATCCAGACAAGTACAGCCAAAAATCTGAGGTAATACATTGAGCCAAAATATCTGATCAGAAATGACTGAGCAGATAGTTAAACACAGATCTGATCCTTTTTCTTAGGAGTACATAGGCTGATTAGGTTCTACACTGTTTGCCAATATTCAGTTTTTAGGAAACATCCCTAGACGTGTCTAAAAATGAAAGTGTCTATCACAGGAATAGTACAATAAGTGTCAAATATTGTTCTTTTATTGTCTACCTTCTCATTAGGTATTAGTTTCTTCATACTGTGACATGGCTCAGTCGGGTAACAGGGATAATTTAAATAGGGATAATTAGCCATATTTCTCCATAAAAACATACGTTACGACCCATCATTAGAGACGGTTCTAATTAGGGGTCACAATGTATGTTTTCATTGAGAAATAAGAAAAATTATCTTTGAATTATCCTCAATACCCCCTCTTATCTGGAGCTTTGATGGCTTAAATTATTATAGAATTTCGAAGCATTGGGACAGATAGGTCATAGCAAACAGTGCAAACCTAGATAAGACTACTTCTTTGATCAAGGTCTACATGGTTTCTACTCCATCTGCATCTTTAAGACATATTAAACACAGAGTTAAATGATTTGAGAATAATTATTTGTTTGAGAAAATCTGAAGATTCTGTGGAAAGAATTTCAGTTTGTGATGTAATTGAAAATCGACTAAGCATGACATACTTGCCATACTAGAACTGTTATCATAGCAACTAAGAGTTCATATTGATGTCAAAGTGACAGCATCGAGACATCATTCTACCAAGGTACTAAGCACGGGAAATTCCGTAGTTGCTATGGTGACAGATCTATGACATCATTGGTTGCGGCCCTCAAATTATACATGAGATGCTACCTGAAATTCATACAATGGAAAAGTGTAATTTTCTTAAACCTATAATTTAATTCTGTTATTACTGCACTTTAAAATGAGACTGTTCCAGTTTTCTTTTTCCCACTTTATACTCTGATTTGATCACATCTGATCATTAACGGTTTATCAAAGGACTGTTCTGTGGTGGATGAAAGCTAGGACTAAGGAGTAGTTCTCTGCTGTACACAAGCTGAAAAGTACTCTGCAAAACTATGGCAATCTCAAAAGGAACAGCCAGCCTATCATACTTGCCAGCCACAGATGAACTTGCGCAGCAGAGATATATAGCCAGTCTAGAGACAAACCTCGCTACAGGCTGAGCTATGGGTGCCTAAACTAAACTTTTAGGAGGACTGTTACAATAATTATTTTATGTGTCCCAATCCTTTAACCCATTAATGCCTAGCACCCCAAAAATGGGATATAAGCAAACTGTGCAGACCCAGATCAGACGCCGCAAAAGCAGCGTCTGATCAGGGTCTGCTCTTTTTGCATATGACAAATGGGTACTTTTCCTCAAATTAAAACAAAAATCGAAAAATAAACTAAATCTGACACCCCTTAAATGACAAACAGACTCGTTCAATATATGCAGATAGAAGAGTCCAATAGGCATTAATGGATTAATTTTAATGTGATGTTCTTTTTCTCCCAGGAAGAACAAGCAGTGGCTGACAGGCAGTCGGCCTATATCAACAAAGCTTATAACACACTGCTGAAACCCTTATCTCGTGGTTTGTACATGCTAGAGTTACACGACAATGCTGTAGAAGAATCAAACACGTCAGTCGATCCAGAGTTCCTTATGCTCATGATGGAAATTAACGAGGAATTGAGTGAACATCAGCATGATGTGGCTGTAGTGAGGAAAATAGAACAAGAAAATGTTGAGAGCTGTGAAAAGTGTATTAGTAGTATTTCAGAAGCTTTTAAAAGTAAAAACATTGAAGAGGCGAAAAGACTTGTGATAAAATTAAAGTATTATTCAAACATTGCAGACAAGATTAAAGAAATACACAGATATAAAATGGATCGCTGGACTTTGTAAATGTCATAGAAAAAGATATCAGTTAGGTATTTTGCATTCAGCTACAGTAGTGTTTAGAAAAAAAATGCCATCTTGAACATGTAAGCAAGAGTTTTCTTTTCATTGTGATTATACAACTGGAACATATGCAGTAACATTCATTAAAACATGAGGACAGAGCCTTTCACGAGACAGGTTACCTGCATTTAGTATAACCAATTTCGCAAATGCTTAATTCATAATACTGGACCAAATCATTTGCTTAAGGCACCAGGTTCTGTCAACTTCTTGTTTTTCCAAATCAGCTATATTTTGTTAAATGTAATAAAAAAGCATATACCTTAGCATGCAGGTGCATGAAATAGGATTACAAATTAATTGGTATGTAGCTGGCTATAACAGCACACAGCAAGTAAATCTAATAAAAGGTACCTTTTCTCAGTGGAAATTTACATTATCTCAATTTCTTATCTAAACCAGAACCGGTTGTTGTTATGGTGCTTTACTATACTGAAATGCAACTAAGATTTATCCATATAGTTTAAAAGTTATGAAGCACGTAATACTCAGAAATCCTCTCAGAGTCAGAAATAGGGTAAAACGTTTTTTTGTCTGTTGTATACTGTAAAGTCATTAGATTTATAGCTCCATCAGGTGATCCTAATGAATTATTTTATTAGAGAAATAAAGAGAATATTGGTTTAAACAGTATTTTATTCAGTTAAGCTACATACATATATACAAATACAAATCATTTCAATGTAGGATCTGACGGTAAGCGCAATGCTTGTATAATAGTCATCTTCTAAGAGAATATTAACAATATAACACCAAATCTGGCTTTCTCTGGCTCTTAAGTTGAGATATACATGTACTAGATTTATTTAGGAGACAAAACATATCTGAGATTTTTATTCATATCCAGGATTGAAGAACTCATAATCATAGTTGCACAGCTTCTAATTTTTATATGCATATATGATCATGTCTGCAGTGTAGATTTTCAGATAACTTATAAGGGTAACAAAATCCACCTGCCACAGCTTATAAATACTCCTATATTATTCAAATTCAATGTTAAAAGAATCCAACACAGAAATATATTTTGGATTTTTTAAGGTATATGGATGCATTTCCATTTTTGGCATATATAGTTGTAAATAAGACATCTTTTAAAAATTACAGTGTGTTCTTTGCTTCCCTGAGATTTCTGTAAGGGGGCTATTCGTAAACACAAAATTGGCTCCCAATAAGGTCAAAACATACGGTTTAATGGAAAAGGATCCAGAATATCTCAAAATTAGCATGATTGTGCTCTGATAGCAGTTGCGTAGAGTTGGCCTTTAAGACAGTTTTGATCTTATATTCTTTTGGATCAGACATTAATTTCTTAATTTTCATACACTAACTCACAAAGGGAGACTGTTAAGTACTGCATTTCATGCTTTTCAAGGGAATCCTCAGCTTAAGGCCAAGTTAAGGGACATTAATGAACAGAGAGTGAGTGAACTCTGGGTATCATATCACACCAACAACTAGATCATACACAGCCAAGACGTTGATTTATTGTCTCATCAGAATCATCAGAGAAGTTGGGGGTTGATCTTGCAATCCCAGAATTGGTAGTCCAGCATGTTATCTGCTACACTACCACCACTTCTCCAGTTAAAGTGGGCTTCTGAGGATAATTTAGAGATAATTTTTACTGTTACTCAATTAAAGCATACATTGTGACCCCTCATTAGAACCATCTCAGGAAGACAGTTCTATTGGAGAGTCATTGGGGAGTCACAGTATAAGTTTTTATTGAGAAATGTCCCTCAATAATCCCAGTTTGGAGCACTGATGAAGCTTGAAAATTTGTTGCTTCGTTTCTATCATCCATTCAATCATACCATTAGATTTTCCTTACAGGAACCTGTTTTGGAGCTTGAAAACTTTTATAATTCATTCAAAATCAGTTCTCCGGGTAAGAAGTGATAACAGGGCTAATTTAGGAATAATTATTCTTTTTTTCCCATAAAAACATATGTTGTGACCAGTCATTAAAACTATCTCAGCAAGACAGTTCTAATGGTTGTCACAATACATGTATATGTTTCTAATGAGAAAGAAGGATAATTACCTCTGAATTTTCTTCAATTCCACACCTTATCTGGAGCTCTGAATCATTCATTTGCGGATTTTACCTGACAGGAATCTGCTGTTCTTATGTTTTAAGCTAATCCATTCATCATTTTGAGGAGATATTGAACAGGAAGGAAATAATGGCAAACTTTGCACACTTTTATCAGACTGCAGTGCTTCGTAGGAGCAAGCTGCCAGCAGTCTGATCTAGCTTTGCACTGGTGCAAAGATTTCACCTAGTATGGTAGGGTAAAGGTTAAATCCATTAAGGAATGAATGACAGTATTAGAAATGTGCAGCCAGGGGTCAGCCTGAGGTAGAAGTGGGAGAAATAGTCTCCCAAGGGTCACTGACTTCTCTCTATCTTGAGCTGAAGGAGAAGTCAAAATGTATAAAACATAATAGAAAATCCAAAATTTGGGATAAAAGGTCTCCCTGAAATTCAGAAAAAAGTTGCAAAACTTCTCCCTGTTTTAGAACTCTAGGCTAGCCCCTGGACAGCACCCACAAACTGGCATTTGCTTTCAATGATGCCAGTTTTTAGCCCCTCATCAGAACCACATCAATGAGAACTGTGCCAACAATACGGTAGGTTATTTTGTGGCACCTCAGAATGATCTCAATCAAAACTGCTCCACAAAATATGTGTAATGGCCCTTCAATAGAACCTCACCACTCAGGCAGTTTTATGAGGGGCCACATAGTTTGAACCCTTTTTAGAATGGAAACCCGTTTTAGGGACATACACTTATAGTGCAGACCCAGTTCAGATGCCGCAGAACATGGCATCTAATCAGGGTCTACACTGTATGCAAAGTACAATAAAAGGGAAACATTCACCAGAGACCCCTAAAACTAGAAATGGACTTATTCAAATGATAAGAATGGACATGTCCACTAGTCAAGAAAGGGTTAATGAAGACTTAACAGGAATAATCTCAAAATTATCATGAAAGCTTTCCCTTACCTACAGTTGTGTAATGTAAAACACTTATATTTGACGGTGTCTGAATTTTGGTGATATAGACAGTTAAGGCAAAGACTCACTGCTAAAATATAGGTCTGCCAATATTTGCTTTACAATACAGTTACATATGAATAATACAACAGAGGTTTAGATGAAAAGTGGTATCTAATGAAAATTGAGAATTTTTCTATATTATTCCATTAAACTATACATTGTGGCATCCCAATAGAATCGCCTCAATGAGGCGATTCTAATAGATGCCACAATATATAGTTTAACAGAAGAGTGAGAAAATTTGCTACAAATTCACACTAATTATTTTTTTATCTGGAGCCATTGGTATATCATGGATGCCAAAATTAATCTGCTCCCAATATCATTTTCATTAAAGTGTGAAAATCTGATACCAGAAATTAACCCTTAAAGCGCCAAAAAATAAAATTGTTGAATTGGCCAACAGTGTAGATCCAGATGAGGTGGCTCATAATGAGCCACCTCATCTGAATCTACACTGTTTGCCTTCTAGTGTTCGAATCCTCAATATGATATCGCTTTGACGAAACATTTTTTGAAATTCTGCAGATGAAATTTTGTTGTCTGCTTTTTGGCACATTAAGGGTTAAGTATTTTACAATCCTTCGCCGAAATACCATTTCATGTGGTGTCAGTCATGTATTTTACAACTGTTAAAGCTTCTGGATGGCTGTTCTTGTTTACTTAGTTATTTGTCAACGAACAAATAAAACTAAAAAAATGATGAATTGTTCATGTGGTTTTTGCACATTTGTTCTCTTCTATATATCTCATAACTTGCAAAGTCGTTGGGACCCCATAGATGACTTTACAGCATTCCATGTAGTCCTGTTTTCACTTGCCATAGTTGTAATGGCAATGACAAAGTCCTTTATATCTAATCTTTGATATAGAGGATCTTACACTCATGGTCATTTCATATGAAATCTATGAAACGAGCTTTGGCGAGTTTCATAAATTTCATATGAAATGACCATGAGTGTAAGATTCTGTTTATCATATGACCCTTTAAAATGGGATTTTAGCTCATTCTAACTTAATATTATTTTAATATGAAAACGCATTGTTGACCTGGACATTGTCAATGACGTTACGTGTATTGACCTGGACGTTGTCAATGACGTTACGTGTATTGACCTGGATGTTGTCAATGACGTTACGTGTATGAGCCAAAGTATTATTACATGTGTGGTCCTACGATTTTTATGACACGACTTTATCCACTGATATGAATAACAGCGACGTCATATGATAAATTGGTTTCTCATCTCATCTTCTGGTTAGCTCTTCATTTTTCCTTCCTCTGTGGTCTGCAGAGTCATCTTTGCTAAGCCAGAAGACCTCAAGTGAGATGGCCAGCACTTAGTTACCCTAAATATCGGGAGGAATGAATAATAGTTGTTTTGTTGCTTTACATCCACGGTAAGCAGCTATGGCCATGTCGGGACAGTCAGTTACTTTAACCACACTGTTCCTGGGCAGGCTTAGAACTCCTAAGTGGTTAACCAGTACTAAGTGCACATAGCCACTAACTGACAACTGCCCTTCTTGAAACAGTGGAAGGAGAAACAAAAGTAGGTGGCCGGACCGGGTATCTAGCCCGGGACTTCTAGGTCTTGAGTGAGACATGCTACCGACTGTGCTACACGGCCGGGCAGGAATGGATAGCTTACTTGTGTGTTTATGTCCATTTCAAGAGGAAAGATGGGAAGGTGATAAGCCACTCTTTGCAATGAAGTACAATTTAGGTTCAAATGGAATCTCACTCGAACCCTCGTGGTTCAAAGCACTCAGCCACATGGACACTTAATTAGTTATATAACTGTGATTTAACATCCAACATCTTATCAAAAACAGAAAAAAAGAAGAAAAAAAAGAAACACCCTGCTGCAGTGGCTTAGGGTGAAGAGCATGACCAGACTGCTCATGTATCTGTGTTTTTATGCTGTTTACTGAAGGTGAATAGAGTCAATAGACACATTTTCATGGGAAGCAACTCTGCTATTTTCTGTTTTGCTCCTCTTCTTGATAGGAATCAGTTCTTAACCCTTAATGCACCAAGAAGCAGACGACAAAATTTACGTCTGCAGAATGTCAAATAATGTTTGGTCCAAGTTATATCATATTGAGAATTCAAAGACTAGAGGGCAAACAGCGTAGATCCAGGTGAGGTGGCTCATTTATGAGCCACCGGATATGGATCTACACTATTTGCAAATTTAACTTTTTTCATTTTTGGCACTTTAATGGTTAAAGACGATGGGAGGGTGATAATAAAAGGTTTTGTGCAATGGAACCCCGTTTACAGTGGAAAAGATTTCCACCTTCAGGGGGAATAGGACCCGAGACGCTACACTAGTGCACCGGCGTATATAACCCACTGAGGTACACAGCTAGCTAGGCTCCTTGACTGAAGAGAAATATACTTTTTTATATTATGCAGGTGCATATTGTTTGTAATGGAAACTACTTATTGATGGCACATATAAACGCACTTTTTCAAGTTTTAGAATAATTACAGCAATTGATAAGATACCCGGATCATATTTTCGGATAATTATGGTATATGTAATAGTTTGTGAATATCAATTTGTATGAGATATTAAAATAGGAAATTCATCCGAAACAATCCGAAAATTGCCTTTTGTATTATTGAATAGCACAGACACGGACCAGCATGGACTCTGAACATCTGTGCAGTTTGATCAGAGTATTTGCTGTATGACGCAGGTGCTATAATGTGTACCTAACCTTAAAAAGAACTTTGTGTTGAGTACAAACAAGAACAGTCAGACAAACCTCTGCATCTGCAGATCTGGTCTGGAGGTGATAAAACTTGAGTACATTCTCAAACTCAAAATAAAGCACACTGATTGGCTGCTTCCAGCCAATCAGTGTGCTTTATTTTGAGTTTGAGATTATACTCAAGTATTATAACCTCGAACCCTGATCAAGGTCTTTCCTGTTCGTATTGTCTATGAATCATTAATGAACCGCGACACGACAAAACCAACAAAGTGGCATGTGCCCCCACAGCGAAGACTCAGATCAGCCTTGGCATCCGCCAAGTCTCAAGTCTGTTCAGTCTTAGCTGTCCGCTTAGAGCTTGCTTAATAGCTACCCTTTTAAGCACACAGCGAAGACTCTGATCAGACTGGGCGGATGCCCAAGCTGAAATGCGTTTTCACTGGGCGCACATGCCACTTTGATGGATACGTTGTGGTCGTGTTGCGGCTCATTGGATGCTAACGGCTGAGAAATAAGTGCTATTTATGCTGCTAGGCAGGCTGATTATAGTAAATTTTTGTATTCACGTCTATCTACCCACCCGGAATCAGCTGATGGACTTCTTTGGCTATAGCGTTTTAGTGTTGTACTTTCTGTTGAGTGCTCATTGCTTCATCTCTGTTTGTAATCCTGTTTTTTTTACTATTTTATTCGTTGATGGGTTAGAAGTCCTTCATACTAACCAGGCCCCGAGGTTATAAAACTTTTTTCATGCTCAACTCATCTGAGCATGAAATTTAAAATGCCCATTAATATAAAAATACCAAGAAATTCAGCATTTTTCAGGCTCAGATAAGCCAGGAAGGCCATTTTTTTCTGCTCATAGATATTAAAATGCCAACAATTGTTGGCATTTTAAAATTTATGAGCAGAAAAAAGTTCATGCTCAGCTGAGTTGAGCAGGAAAAAAGCTTTATAACCTTGGGGCCAGATGATTTATATGGTTATGGTGTACAACAGCGAATAGCAAACCAGCCACCCGAAGCGAAGATCCTTTACGTTGTAGCCGTATCCAAGGCGTTGTGCGAGTGGGAGACTTCTATGATGAGGGTTGTGCGCATGCGTCGGAGAGGGGTGTGCACACGGTCCTACTAAAGACAGAAAAGGACTTTTGCCACCAAAAAAGGACCGAAAAGAACTTTCGGGCACCGAAAAGGACTTTTATATGCAATTAAATGCCATATAAAACATATGTTTTAAAACTTTTATTATCATTATGACATTATTCAGCGCTTGACTTGTCCTTTTTATGAATTTTAGTATCTTTATCCTAAAATTACAGCACCGAAAAGGACTCCACTTCTGGTCAGTGAAGAGATGCCATGTACCGAAAAGGACATTTCAAATACCGAATTTCGGGCACCGAAAAGGACATTTTTCCATCGATAAACTAGAAAATTATGTTTGGAAATAAGATATTTTACCCAATATATTTTTCAAACATATTTATAGCATAAAATGGCATTTAAAAAGTCCTTTTCGGTGCCCGAAAGTTCTTTTCGGTCCTTTTCGGTGGCAAAAGTCCTTTTCTGTCTTTAGTAGGACCCGTGTGCACATGCGTCGCATTAGACGCTTCCGTTTCTCCGGATACCGATTGGGTTTATTTTGTGACTGTCTAGGAACCTCTTAACGAAGTCATTCGGCAGATATTTACAAGATTCCTCCTTCCCAAGGTCAATTGCAGCTTGGAATGGGCTTACAACTGAAGCTGTCTCTGGGGAGACAGGTGCGGAGTTTAAGTCCAAAATAGTGTAAACCTCGGGTTGGGCAGGGATAGAGCATGTAATGCCTACCCCTGAGGACTTCTTGTAAATAGTTTTAAATCTGTGTGGCCTTGTCATAGGTTGTGTAAATACTATTTTTTTTAAACTTATGCGCCACACCCCGCGCCTGCCATTATGGTGACCCTGACGATATCTGGCGACGAAACCAGAGAAAAGCATACTGTAATTTCTTAATCTCAATAGGACAGTCGGTTCAAAAACTGATTAGTATCAAAAAGGGACCAAATAATGTATAAAATAATGGTTTAAAATATGAGTATTAACCAATCTAAAATTTCAGATATCTCAGAATATATCCTCTGATCTCAAAGGACGAAAATAAAATAAAAAAGGCTTGTTTCAGTGCCGGGAAAAAAGCACAATAGAGCAAATAGGCCTATCCTCACCAGAAATTACTCAGGTGAGCAGATGGTCATTTTTGAGTCTCCTGGGCGTTTCTCGAAATGTCTCCGGGTCAAAATCTATAGTAACATAAATGTATGATTTAATGCAAAGGGTTGCTAAACTCTACTATTAAAGGAGAACGATCCTCGTCTTTTATTTCTGGGCTCCTGGACTATACACTTTGTGTGGCAATCGGAGCACCGCTCGGCCAATTCCGCCTAACACGGAATTGGCCAAGCGGTGTTCCAATTGTGTGGGTGTGATGATATGGGATAATGCTCAAACTAAATTCAAACTTATATAGGTTATGATCTTCTTGATTTTTATTTATGTACACAACACATGTAATACTCTTGCGCTACTCTCTCCAGCTCTTAGAAATAAAAAAACAGGGTCCGAGGTTATAAAACTTGAGTATAATCCCAAATTCAAAATAAAACACACTGATTGGCTGCTTCCGAGCATGTGCTTGGAAGCAGCCAATCAGTGTGCTTTATTTTGAGTTTGGGAATGTGCTCAAGTTTTAAAACCTCCGGGCCAGATATGCCTAATACTTGTATTTGTGAAACATATTCTTGAAAAAAAAAAAAAAAAAAAAAAACAGATTTTTGTCGATATTTGCAGAGCTTACAAGTCAAATGAGATCAAGTTAGATTATCCCTGAGCATTTTTGTGTAACAGTTAGGCTGCCTTTATTTATTGTAGCTGTATTTGTATACTCAAAGACATAAGAAACGCAACACTTTTGTTCCTTTATATCTTCCAGACTCTGATAAATATAAGATGACCTGGCTTTAATAAAGTTTTCCTAAGTAAACGTCTTGGAAGAAGACATTAGTTTTTGTTGCATAACTGACCATAACAACGTCAAGCCACGGTCTCACTGTCACGTCTTGAGGACTGGGTTTTACTGCGTTTTCAAAACGTGGCAAAACGGCAGTATACGTTGTAAAACGTAGTGAATATGTATATAGATATAGCTTAATACGTAGCCTAGTTACGTTTGATTTAGACTGTTTAACCAAACCATGGCATTTTGATGTACGTAGCGTATACCTAGTAAAACGTAACAGCACGTAGTAAAACGTTGTCAAAACGTACTAAAACGAAGCCGAAACGCATTATTTCTTATATACTTTTCAATGAATTATAGAGATTTCTCGTTGAAATCGAAACTGATAATCTCACTGTTTCAAACAGTGAAATTATCACTTTCGATTTCACTGTTTCAGAAATAGGATTTTTGTGAAATAGCCTCAAGTTTTTGGTGATTAATTGGCTAAATCTTATCTGGCTTGACAAAAATTACGTCACACATGTTTGCACGTCATTACGGCGTTAATGACGTCACTTAAAGCGCCAACGTAAGATTGTTTCTGCACGCGACGTCAGGCCGCCTAAGTCTCCTGTAGGCATTCTTTCTTGGCATTTTTTTTTAGATCTGTTTATCAAAATGATATTTGAAGCTATTTTTCAGTTGCAAACTGTGTTTACAACCAATATTATACCCAATAAACACGCTGGAAGCATCAAATTTGACGCAAAACGACTAGAAAAAAAGTTTTGTTTCTGTCGTGATGGCTGACATCTTGAATAAACAGAATTATTATATACCTAAAAAGTTCTCCGTTCACTTAACATTAGAGTAACCGTGCAATATTTTCTGCATATTGCACGGAGTCAAGTGCATATTGCACGGAGTCAGGGAGTCACGTTCCCAAGAACTACTTTTGTTTTGAAAGAAGAAAAGTTTGGCGCCCATTTTGTCGTCGACTGCAATTCAAAAACGGGTAGAATAATGACATCAGTGTCGGTTTTGGTGTATAAATTACAAAAAAGACAATTAAATATAATTTACCTTCGATCCGTCACACTTTTAATTAATATTCTGCGATAATAACGCATACGTCAGAGCTGCTGAGAGTAAGACTCGAAGATGGCGCCCAATTCTTGGAAACTTCAACGTTTGTTTACTGACGTCACGTCCGATAACGTCACGTCATTTCTACTTTCCCGCCACCAGGCGTGGCTTTTAGCGTGTATGAAGACATTAAACGGCATAATGTAATTTTAAATCTAAAGCAAGTTGTGGCCCATATACTGATATTATAGTTTGATTACGTGCGTAGGGAGCACTGATGAAACCAGCAGATTAATAACAAATGTATATAATAAAAAGGTTATTGAATTTATATTGTGAAATATTCGGCACTCGTTCGCAAGCTCGTGCGTCCTTCGCCATATGAACTCGTGCCGAATATTTCACAATATAAATTCAATAAACTATACTTATTGCGATTTTTCAAGCATAAAAGAAATAGAAAATTTGACTTTTTCAGTGTAAGATGAATTTTTATTTCACTCATGAACACCTTAAGTGGTATTTTCACTCGTGGCTTCGCCACTCGTGAAAATACTGCTTTTGGTGTTCATTCGGTGAAATAAAAATCGATCTTACACTGAAAAATTCAAATATCCTCTATATAGTTACGTACAATAACTGTACGTTGCTTGTAAAACCCATAGGTCCTCTAAGCCTCAGTCTCACTGTCACGTATGGAGGGCTAGGTTTTTTTTCTACTTATTTAAAACGTGCCAAAACGGGAATATGCGTATTAAAACATAGTGAATACGTATTCTATACGGATATATACAGCTGCATACGTGGCCTAGCTATGTTTAAATGGAAAATTCAGCTAAAACGTAGCATTTCGAAATATTTACAGTATGCATAGTAAAAGGTATTGAAGCGTAGTCTAAACGTAGATGAACCTTTTAACGCGAAGGTCCTGTACGTACTACTACGCATTATATACGCTTTCACACGTCTTAGTACGTTTTGTGACGTTTTATTTAAGAAATAGATCAGCTCTAGCAGTGAATTGTTGAGTAATAATTCACTGTTTGGAGGTCAGTTGTAAAGTAGATCATATCACGAGCGCGGAGCGCGAGTGATATATCAACTTACAAGTGACCGACAGACAGTGAATTATTACTCAACAATTCAATGCAAGAGCTGGACTATTTCGATTCTAACACTCAAAAACGCCGAAAAACTATTCTTTTCATTCAAACTCTCCAAACCTTCCTGCCAGCGCGTTCATGCTCCCGCCAATATTCTTATCTGTATCTAGGACAAATGTACGTTTGTATGGTGATTTTAGAAATAAAAAGAGACGTTACACAGCTAACGTCTCCAAACGTCACAAAATTACGTCAGTAGTTGCAGTGACGTCAGCAATTACACTCACGCGCTCCTAAACAGTGAATTGTTGCAGAATAAAACGCGGTAACTTTCCATTGCATCTATAGGCGCACTGTGTTAGAATTAAGAAATAGATCAGCTCTAGCGGTGAATTGTTGAGTAATAATTCACTGTTCGGAAGTCAGTTGTAAAGTAGTTCATATCACGAGCGCGGAGCGCGAGTGATATATCTACTTACAACTGACCGACAAACAGTGAATTATTACTTAACATTTCAATGCTAGAGCTGAACTATTTCGATTCCAATACTCAAAAAGGCTGTAAAAGTATTCCTTTCATTCAAACTCTCCCAACCTTCCTGCCAGCGCGTTCATGCTCCCGCCAATATTTATGGTAAATGTACCTTTTGATGGCTATTTAAGAAAGCAAAAGAGACGTTACACCGTCTAACGTCTCAAAACGCCACACAATTACGTCAGAAATGCCAGTGACGTCAGCAATTAGACACACGCGCTCCAAAACAGTGAATTGTTGCAGAATAAAACACGAAAACTTTCCATTGCTTCTATAGGCGCACTGTGTTAGAATCTGTGTTTTATAACGATCTGGTATGTTTTACGATACATACTCAAACATCCCTTTGGCGAGGTAGTTATCCTGGACACTACCTAGTAGTCCTTAGTAATAGTAGGTAAGTAAACTGTAAAGCGTGGTACTACGCCGCTTGACAAACGGGTAATACGAAGTAAATCGTAGTTAAACGTATTGGGAATGTAATAGAAACGTAGTACCACCTAAATACCTACAAAACGAGGTACATTTTTGACAAACGTAGGACAGGAAACGAAGTACAACGTAGCCCTCAAAACGTGACAGTGAGACAGGCCACATACGCGGCCTAGCTACGCTTGCATTGAAAAAACCAGCTTGAACGTTGCATTTCGAAATACTAACTGTATACGTAGTAAAAGCGTATTGAAACGTAGTCTTGACGTACTAGAACGTAGTTGAAACGTTTTGAATACGTAGCCATACGCGAAGGTCATCTACGTACTACTGCGCATTCTATTCGTTTTCCCACGTCTTAGTACGTTTTATGACGTTTTAGTCTGCGATTTATTTCGGTTTGGTATGTTTTGCGATACCTATTTAAACGTCACTTTGACTAGGTAGTTATCCCGGACACTACCTAGGAGTCCCTAGTAAAACGTACGGAATCGTAGTAGGTAAGTAAATTGTTCTTATCCTTTCTGAAAGCGTGGTACTCAGCCGTTTGATAACCGGGTAAATGAATACGAAGTAAATCGTAGTTAAACGTATTTGGAAACGTACTAGAAACGTAGTACCACCTAAATACCTACAAAATGGAGTAGTTTTTTGACAAACGTAGGCTTCAAAACGTGACAGTGAAACAGACTTTTTAAAACGAACTAGACGATGGGTATCAACAAAAATCTTAAATTAATGAATGCGCTTTAAGGCAGACTTGCCAACCAAAAAGGGATTGGTTGCCTGATAGCTACTGAGGCCCCTGACAAACTTTTATGCTTCTCCCCTTTCTCAATTTAAAGAAACAAGACTGGCCCAGAGGTTATACAACCTGAGTAGATTCTCAAACTCAAAACAAAGCACACTGATTGGCTGCTTCCGAGCACATGCTCGGAAGCAGCCAATCAGTGTGCTTTATTTTGAGTTTGAGATTATTCTCAAGTTTTATAACCTCGAACCCTGGTTTCGTTGTTGACAATTTATCCATGAAAATGGCTACCCCGTGCCTCTAAACGTTTAGATTTCTGACATTTGAAATTCATACCGATCAGGGGCGTAGCCAGAGGTAATTTCATTATACGCACAACCATGTTTTATTCTCTACTTCTTGAAGAGAAAGCTAGTATTTCAGCCACTTTGGCAATTGGTATTGAAATCTGGTCTAATTCATAAATTTTCGGCAAGCAAATATGCAGGTGCGTTTTGAAATTTTGTCAATTTTGACAAAATTTCAATACGCACCTGCGTATTTGCCGTATAGGTAGCTACGCCATTGCTGATCAGTCTTCGTACCAAGCGGTACTAGGTTATAAAGTTGACATAAAACGAAAATTATTACTTGTTTCCACTCATAAACCCTCTAAAGTGAGATGTAACACAAGTGTTGCGTTTGTAAAATCCGTCAATAAATGAACCGTGACACGACAAAATCAACAAAGTGGCATGTTCGCCCAGAGTAGACTCAAATCAGCATTGGCATCCGCCCAGTCTGATCAGAGTCTTTGCTGACAGCATGGAGCTAGCTTAGACCTTAACTACCCTAAAAGCGCACAGGGAAGACTCTGATCAGACTGGGTGGATACCCAGGCTGATCTAAGTTTTCGCTGGGCGCACATGCCACTTTATTGGTTTTGTTGTATTGCGGCTCATATATGGTACAATATAACTACATAAATTATCCAAACGTTTACCAGTAATTTTGGAACTGGAGCTCCACTAACGGCTGCTAATACATTCTTATAACTCTCTAAACATGCATATGTATTTTTGTTTAAGTCAGCTGAAATCTCTGAGATATTACCGCCTGTATAACCGAATAAAGCGTTAACGTTCGCCCTTTGTGACGCCGTGGCTGTTATGTTAATCAATGCAAAGTAATCATCTTTGGTCAATGTTACAGTTGGACATAGTTTGGCTTCAGCAAGATTTATTACACCGCGCTTCGCTTTACAATGCCCGTAGTCTGAGAATAGGTTAACTGTCAACCGTCCTACCTTATATGAAGGACGTTTATCTATATGAATAGCAAATGTGATCATTTGTCGGTTATTTAGTTTTACTGCTAAGTTCGTACCACGAAGTACCAATAATCTTTGTATGATAAAGTCATCCTCACAGTATTTACCCGGGACAAATTCAGCTAAAAATGAAAAATACTCTGGAAAGTCCCTATTGAAGTTCTCAGTATATTGTAGTTGATGTGACCCTCCGATATTTTGTACACATGTTTCACAGTTGACATCTAGCAGCCCGATTTCTTTATTGATCGCTTTGTAGATCGCCTCTCCAAGCTCCGTGAGGGTGGTATTCGTGTCATCATTCCATATAAATGTTGACATCTCCCATACCGGATTAAGTCTATAGACTATTTCAAAACTCAGTAAGTAAGTTTCTAAGGCGATCCGTCTGCAAGAGCCATAGAAAGGGGCACTGAAGATTGGACATGCCAGTCCCCGGCATCTGACCTGAAAAAAAATCTAAAAATAAATAAAGATAAAAATGATTTGTCGTCTTCATAACCTTGTTTGTCCGTCTGTTTGGAGAGATGTATACGAGATATTAAGAGTGGATTATCATACCGACGGACAAATCATGGTTTAACTTTAATCTTGTACCACTGACATCATTTGAGTGCAAACTTTGCACTCTTATTTGAGCCGCGACACGAGAAAACCAACAAAGTGGTTGTGCGTCCAGCGCTGACTCAGATCAGCCTGCACATTCGTCCGATTTGACCAGACTCTTCCAAAAGTGCTCAAAGGGTAGCTAAGGGTCTAAGCTACCTTTATGCGGACAGCGAAGACTCTGATCAGACTGGGCGGATGCCCAGGCTGATCTGAGTCTGCGTTGGGCGCACAACCACATTGTTGGTTTTGTCGTGTCGCGGCTCATTTCATGCTAAAATTCATCTTTCCCTACAGATGGGGTGATTGTTACACATTCCAATGTTTTCCCCAAGAGAGAGACAGGTGGTAACCTTAGTGGTGGTGCGGGGTGGGGGTGGCGAGTAGACAGAAAATCCTCACACAAGGGAAGAAGACTCAAAATTTGTTCAAGTATATGGACACACTTTTAGGGGAACCATTCTGCCGTCGTCGTATTTACCGCCCTTCGAAAAAAAGGTTTCAGCTCTAAAAGTACAAAATTTGCTCCCTAAAAGGTTTCAGCTCTAAAAGTACAAAATTTGCTCCTCTAGGGAGCAAATTTTGTACTTTTAGAGCTGAAACCTTTTTTTCGAGGGAGCCTCTAGAAGCAAATGCTTTAGAATTAGACTCCAGTCTGGGGAAGAGCTAAATATACGTCTCTTATATCTATAAATATTCAGCTCACAAATCAAAAGTTTCTCTTAATGTACCAAAGTGAAAGAAATTAATATTATTAGCAATTTTCACTTAATTATAAAATTAATTTTCCTTCTCTTGCGAAATTTGCCATCATTCGTGTTGTCCAGTGTTTAAAACAAGGAGATTCAAGCTCACCTTTAATGTTTATGATGTTTATTAATGATATTGTACAAAATGTGAACGCTAATTTTCATGAAATATTTACAGTAGATGAGCTGCAGATATTTAGGGGATAACTGTATTCAAAATTGGGATTTGGGGAGGTAAATCGTCGGTTTTATGGTCGGAAATTTCGTTTTACGGCGACGCGCCAGCGGAGCCGTAAAAACGCAATTTGCAACCATAAAACCGACGATTGACCTCCCAAAATGAAAATTTTCAATACAGTTATCCCCATTCTAATGCACGTTTCACATTTTCACCTTTAAAAGTATGCTACTTTGCACGCATAGCAAACGCTTTCAGCCAGTCAACCAATGAGAAGCGACGTTACATAATGACGTCGGGTTTGCGCCAGTAAATCCCAGGATTTGCTGCCGCAAATTTTTGACGTTATCCAATCAGACGTCGCGTTACATACGTAAGTGCATTTGAATTATGTTATTATATGCAGATGATGCAGTCGTTTTTGCCAAAATCACCTTAGGTACTAGAATTTTTATTTAACGACATCGAATAATATTGTAAAACATGGGGACTAAAAATGAATACGTTAAGGTGAGGTGGGAGTAATTGACAAAACACATGATTTTATTCATACGTCCCTATATTGTACATTTTTAGCTCCTCTTTCAGAAAATGTAATAAAAAGGGGGTGTCGCTGTTGTCGTTTTCGAGATATCTGACCTCAAAAACGTCAATTTTTCCTCATTTTCGACACGACGTTATAATGGCGTTCTATGGAAAACGTACCTTTTTGCACGTCTCTCTAGGATAAAAACTTTCATTCTGAGAAAACAAAACACATTGTTTTCTTTAAAAACCAACACAGTATAATCAAATGATAGAAGTTTACATTAAAGCAATAAAAAAGTAGGTCGCCGACTTAAAACTTTTGAGCTAAAGTGCTATCTCTTTAGACTGAAATGTTAACGTCGCGCATGGTGACGTTAACATTACTTTACTTTTCGCGCCACGTATCAACCGTCGCTTATTGTAGGATCCCGGCTAAATTTGTCTAGGACTTTCGTCACTCATGGTTGTCATTCCCGGAAAAGCGGATGTAGTACATTTTCTCTCAATGCATTAGCTGTCTTGGCTAACTTTTCTTTAATAATGACAAAAAAAAAAAAAAAGGAATCGAAAATATTGCCAGTATGCCTCTCCATACAATTTACGGGCACCTGAGTTGACAAACTCCCTGAAGCGACTCTTTAAGTTGAGCGTCCACCTGTTATGACATTTGAAAAGTTACCTTGTCCCTTGTCGTTTGTACAGTGTTAGCGAGTCAAGTTTTCCAGTACATGACCCGACCCAAGAAAGGAACCTATAATATTTCGCACTGCGACTGGCCCTTGGCGACTCTCTCTCTCTCTCTCTCTCTCTCTCTCTCTCAAAATGACAGTGAAAATGCAGCTTGAATTCACTTAGCCTCTAGGAGATTCAATGAATCGATTTTTTTATATACACTTAAAAAAAATGAAGAAATGAAAAGAAAGGCAAGAAAAAAGAAACAAGAAACGCCACATTTCTTTTAGCTTATTGACAGAAAAGAGCGTTTAATTACCGTAGCAACGTTGATAAAAGGTCCTACTGATATTGCACTGACGTTGATACGGCTGTCTGGCGTTGTTCAAACGCTAGGGACAGTCTAAGAATTTTAATATCACTGTAATGTGGTCTAATTCTAACTGATAAGTATTTTAAGTGTGGGTGGTCTGATAACGATAACACCACATTGTACACAGCATTTCATTATCACATTACAATGGTCCTGATATGACTGAATTTCTGTTAAAAAGGACGTAAAACCTCCATCCACCAATCACCCATTCATCCATCTGATAACACCCGAGGAGCCGGGGCCCGGTAGCTCAGTAGGTTAAGCGCTGGCCTGCTGATCTACCGGTTTCGGATTCGAGAACCGCGGGAGATGGAAATCTAAAATGCGTGGTCGAAGTGTAGACAGTGATCTGACTTCTCATTTCAATTTTCATGAGGCGGTATCATATGAAATTTGTAATAAAATTATTGCAACAGCAGTTGCGAACTCCATCTAACAAGCTGATGAGAAACCGCCAGAGAAAAGCTTTCCCGCATGAAGGTAGCTTAGACCCTTAGCTACCCTTTAAGCACTTAATGAAGCGTCTGGTCAGACTGGGTGGATGTCCAGGCTGATCTGAGTTTGCACTGGGCGCACAACCACATTGTTGGTTTTCTCGTGTCGCGGTTCATATGTATTGTATTACTGATGGCAAACATTAGGATAGTTCAATGACAGTATTAATAGTGATGGTTTATTTACGATCGCTTATATCACAGGGTATAATCGATTCCGCTAATTTTCGCTTCCTGCAGAGACTGTACATCATATTTGGCTTCCGCCGAGACTGTCCGCGAACTCTTGCTTCCTGCCGAGACTTCTGTACATGATAAATGGCTTCCTGCAGAGACTGTCCGCGTGATTCTGCTTCCTGCCGAGGCTTTCGGCAGGAAGCAGAATCACGCGGACAGTCTCGGCAGGAAGCCACTTTACGAGGACAGTAGTATCTGCAGGAAGCAAGAGTTCGCGGACAGTCTCGGCGGAAGCCAAATATGACGGACAGTCTCTGCAGGAAGCGAAAATTGGCGGAATCGATTATACCCTGTGTATATTGCAATGTTTAATTTAGCAGCTTAGTTTCATACCTGTGACCGGCACTTCGTTTGGTCTTTTCTAACTCCGGCCAGGCACGACATTCCTGACTCTGTACCCTTACGGAGTCAGGGCTGCCAGGTCTGACCGGTTGGTTGATTTGATGCTTAACGTCCACGGTAAACAACTAAGGTCATGTCGGGACGGTCAGTTAACCTAACCACACTATTCCTGGGCAGGCTTAGACCTCCTAAGCGGTTAACCAGTACTAAGTGCACATACTTTCGCCAGTAACTGACAACTGCCCTTCTTGAATCAGCGGAAGGAGAAACGAAAGTATGTGGCCAGACCGGCATTCGAACCCAGGACCTCTGACTTACGAGTCAGGCGCCCTACCGATTGCGCTACCCGGCCGGTCTGACCGGTGATTAGGCTGAAGAGGCGCAGTGCTGGTCATTCGGTTGTGCTTGGTTATCAGAGGTTACCGTATTGGTTTCATGTATTGTGACATACAGGTCAGGATGGTCAGCGTGGGCTCGGGACAGACTGTTCCTAAAGGAGCAGTTTGATCTGGGTCTGTGCTGCTGGCTCGCCAAGAGTTGTATATATACAAAAAAATCTCCTATTCGTGAAAACCTAGCCTGTATGTACAAAATCAAGGGTAGAAAAATACTTACCGAAGTCAGAAGGCTACGAGTTTAGTGTCCTAAGGTATGGCGCAACTACGGCGTCGTCACTATTAGCACTGTTACGGTATTGTGTTGGTAGGTACTTTGCCAATGCTGATGATCGTGATTATTTGCGAAACGGCGCAGATCATCCTGATCATCAGCGTAAACACAAAGAAATAAAATAAAGTTAACTTACCTCGAATAATAATCCAGTGTGTTTCTCTTACACAGTTATATTTTAATATGTTTTGTATAGGACAGTTCATTCATTATCCCGTCTCAATGAAATACCACGTTATCAGAGTATTGCACATTTCGCACGAGAGAAGCGCATTATTAGACAAGCGAAACCAGTAATAGACACTATTAATGAATGAACTACCGTACAAGTTCATCCGCACTTACCTGTAAATAGTCTACAGCTCGTAAGATAGATGTGTCCAAACTCAAAGAGAGAGAGTTAATTATGATAATCATTATCAAGTTCAGGTTTGAAAAAAATGACAGGTACAGGCTCAATATCTATGGTGAAGCTTCTGTCTTATATTTAAGAAATAGATCAGCTCTAGCAGTGAATTGTTGAGTAATAATTCACTGTTTGGAGGTCAGTTGTAAAGTAGATCATATCACGAGCGCGGAGCGCGAGTGATATATCTACTTACAACTGACCGACAAACAGTGAATTAGTACTCAGCAATTCAATGCCAGAGCTGAACTATTTCGATTCTAACACTCAGAAACGCTGAAAAAGTATTCCTTGCCTTCAAATTCTCCCAACCTTCCTGCCAGCGCGTTAATGCTCCCGCCAATATTCTTAACTGTATCTAATACAGATTTACGCTTTTATAGCGAATTTAGAAAGAAAAAGAGACGTTACACCGTCTAACGTCTCAAAACGTCACAAAATTACGTCAGTACTGCCAGTGACGTCAGCAATTAGACTCACGCGCTCCGCAACAGTGAATTGTTGCGGAATAAAACACAGAAGTTTTCCATTGCTTCTATAGGCGCACTGTGTTAGAATCGTTTTTTTTTCTTTGCTCTCTTCGCTTTCTTCGCTCGCCACCTCTCTTTGTTTCTCACTGTTCTTGGATCATAGAAAGTAAGCTGTTAAGCTGTCATGGTAATAACTTTGTAATTTTTTCGTGTAAACCTGTGTAACAAATTGTTGAACTTGGATCAAGTTCCTCTGTAAAACTATTAGTTTATTAATCTATATATTGTCCTCATTACTGTATATCGTTTTTGAAGGCTATAAGCATTGTTATGTAAGCTTAATGCTGAAATAAAGATATTGTATTGTATTTGTATTGTTTAGATTTTGCCTGTTGTTGCCAGCAATGAAGATTACAAATTAATTACTATCAACAGCAAAACAATTATATATCAATAAAAATGTTTTTTTTTAATCTTTTTCTTTGAGTCTCTTTCCAAATATGCCATCGCTTGAGTCGTTAAGTGTGAAAAAGAAACAAAGATGAGATTTTGCCTGTTGTTGCAAGCATTAAATTAATTACCATATAGTTTGCTGAACAGCACAGTACTAAGCAAGTAAATCTAATTAAAAAAAAAAAAAAAAAAAAAAAAACACCCGTTGTCAATGGCTAGCGAGGCCCCATTTTTGGATTTACATTTATCTATTTTAGATGGATTTGTTTCATCTAAAATTTATGACAAACGTGATGATTTTGATTTCGACATTGTTAATTTTCCGTTTTTGGATGGTGATGTTCCCCGCACCACTTCTTATGATGTTTACATTTCTCAGCTTATTCGCTTCGCTAGGGTGTCTAGTCATCTGGCTGACTTCAATGCTCGTAATAAAAGTTTGACTGCCAAGCTTTTACAGCAGGGGTATCGGTATCATAAACTTCGGAAAGCTTTTTCTAAATTTTATCGTAGACACTTTGAATTGGTTTCTAAATATAATATAGGGTTAAGGTCACTTTTGCAACAAGGCCTATCGGAACCTGAATTTTATGGTGACTTAGTATATAAATTACGCAAAATCGTAGGGGAAACAGAATTTCCCGATCAATTTAAGAATATTATCATACGATTTAAACGCATTGGCTATAACATAGATGTAATGCGACAGTCTGCATGCTTAATGGTTAACCCAATCACGGTTGACAACTTTGCTGTCCTCTTTAATTGCACGCCGGTGGGTCGGGGTTCAGACTCTATGATAGCCCCTACATAAAGCTATATATTAGTTGGTTGGGGCCGGAAGTTTGTCTGTTTCTTGGCCCGCCGGGGTTCAACTGGTGGTCTTCTTTTGCTCCAGTACTCCAGTGGTGTTGCTGACACCCCAGGGATCTCCGGGTGTCTCAACACGTTTTGGCATCGAGTCCTCATCCTTGCTTCATCACGGTCTTTTCTTGATCTTAATTGTTGACCGTGATGACTCTCTGATGAGTTAGGGGACCTCCATACGAACCGAACTACCAACTAATTGTGTGCACCGCAGCGGAGGGTGAGGGTGAAGGTTTGGGCCCAGTAAAACCGGTTTAAACCCCCCAGTAGTTATTACTGACCGTCCCAAGGCGGTACTTTTGTTGCGGTTGCATTTGTTTTATGTTCGGTGCTGTTTGATTTATTGTGTTCTCAGTTTAATCCTTCTATCATAAAAATAGAAAATAGGTAAAAATAATTGTTAAATGTTTTTCATATAATTTGCTTAGCCCGTTGTAACCCGTCTGTTGGTCTAAATTATTTAGTTCAATAAAGATAGCTGAGTTGCCATCTATTTGGGAAAGAGCTGCTGACTCGGCTTATCACTTGTAATTTATTGTTTGTTGGGATGTCTTTGTCAATCTTTCCCTTTGATGTTGGGGATAGGGTTTGGGATCTGATTCAGTCAGTTCCTGGAGTGTAGTTACTCTTAAAATTTCATAGAGTTGAATCGAGAGTTCAAAATCCGCTTATAACCAGTAGTCGGAAATATCATGTTTTGAGATTTTATCAGGAATCTGCTGCGTCATTTATAGTTATTCAGCTTTGAAAATGTAAGGAGGTAAGTTTAATATAATTTGCTCTTCGGTCTTTTACTATATTGCCCTGTACAATGAAAACCTCATGGCTGTCACAGAAATTTTATTCCGAACACCTAATTTAACATGAGTTTGTGTCGTGCAAAACCTAGCTATCAGCCTGCTATCAAAACAAACCAACTGTAGATTGATAACACCTTCCGTTTATTTAAAAGAGTTTTATAAAGCATGTAAGAAAAGGCTCAGAATGGTTTTAGAATCATGCCAAAGGCGATTTGAATACTGTACCATTTACTATCCACCCATACACGACATTGTACAGGGCAATAAAGTAAAAGACCGAAGAGCACATCATATTTAACTTACCATTTTACATTTTGAAGCTGACTAACTATAAATGACGCAGCAGATTCCGGATAAAATCTCAAAACACTGATTTCCGACTACTGGTAATAAGCGAATTTTGTACTCTCGATTCAACGCTATGAAAATCGGAAGAGATGGTACTCGAGTGCTATTAAGATTCTTCAAAGTCCTATCAGGGGTAAGTTGCCATGTAGCACCAGGTACTCGAGTGCTATTAAGATTCTTCAAAGTCCTATCAGGGGTAAGTTGCCATGTAGCACCAGGTACTCGAGTGCTATTAAGATTCTTCAAAGTCCTATCAGGGGTAAGTCGCCATGTAGCACCAGGTACTCGAGTGCTATTAAGAGTCTTCAAAGTCCTATCAGGGGTAAGTTGCCATGTAGCACCAGGTACTCGAGTGCTATTAAGATTCTTCAAAGTCCTATCAGGGGTAAGTCGCCATGTAGCACCAGGTACTCGAGTGCTATTAAGAGTCTTCAAAGTCCTATCAGGGGTAAGTTGCCATGTAGCACCAGGTACTCGAGTGCTATTAAGATTCTTCACGGTCCTATCAGGGGTAAGTTGCCATGTAGCACCAGGTACTCGAGTGCTATTAAGAGTCTTCAAAGTCCTATCAGGGGTAAAACGTCAAAACACAAATCATTATAAAAAGTGATTTAACCGTCACGTTTGGTGATAAAATGTGGGCTGATGTGCAGATACTGAGTCATATAACTAGCAAAATGTAGGGGGAACGTGTTTTTGAAAAGCGACGAGTCGTTTCACATAACACATTTTCCTTTTCCCCGTCGAGAGACGAAAAAAAGCGGAACAACGAAAGTGGTACCACGCTTGTACAGTGTATTTTTACATTTCTTTTTACTTTATGATATGGAAAGTAAGCAGAATGCCCCATATAATTTTCAAATCTTTTTAAATGAGTAATCAAGGATGTTTTATCTGTTTAAAGACAGGTAATCACGGTCATCTATTGTGAGAAGCGTGCAGTGGTACCACACGATGGTATAATTCATGCTGGTACAACAATAGGGCCTTTAAATGATGACGGAGACTTATTTTGACCTTTTTATGGCAAGGTCATTTTTTGTTTCTCGTGCATAAGATTTTAGGGAAATTGTTAAGATTTTGCATGAAAAATAATATATACAATTATGTTAGTGCTTACATGAAGACGTCTGAGTACAAAAGGACACGGTCAATCATTGACCTTTTATCAAGGTCTCTAATATTTTGATAATTATAAATATCTATTCAAAAGCCACTGAGCCAACTGTAAGTAGATTTCTTATAAAGCCTCCTGGGCCTGGGGGTGGGGGATGCAAGTTTGTTCAGACGGTCCAGGTCACATGACAAACATGTCCTCTACGCCCAAACATACATGCATGTCTGCCATTAAGCCTGTATGAGAAATAGATGTTATACTACGACTCATTCGGTTCATGCTGATTTAACCCACCAACTACAAAAAGTTGTAATCCAATTACCCAAAACTAGCACTCACACAAAAACCCTAATAGTTTTGTATGTAGATATTTTTGAACCAGTAGGAGAATTTTCTTCAAATCTGGATAGATATATGATTGTAGAACTTAATAGCTCACTAGATTGGTAACATTAGCCTTATATTCAAGGGCGCAGGAGGATCTAAATATGTGCAATTTTCACTGCAAGTGAGATAAGGCTTGACCATTGGCTTGATTTCCATTATACTTGCATGAATATACTCAAGAGTTTATTATGTTTTGGTGGCTTTGACCCCATCCGCAACTTACAAATTCTAAATGGTCTTTAAATGATATATTTGCTCAGGTGAGCTAAAAGCCTATCTCAAATTGAATTTATTAAACGAGTTGGGGAAAAAGACATCGGCTTTCCCTAACGAGTTTAATAAATTCAATAAAACAGGAGCACGAATCCATTTTAGTAGTCAAGCGGTTAGAGTGGCTCGGTTATTGTGCAGAAAGTCACCGAAAGGTCGTGAGTTCGCGGCTCATCGTCGCCATTCGAAGACTGGAAAACTCTCTCTGTCAGCCCAGCAGTAAATGGGTACCTTTTTCGAATAAGGGAAGGATAAGGCAGCGAAAGGAAAGAGATGGGTTCCGCCTTTCATAGCTGTGCGGCTCATATAATAATGGCGAGATGTGGGGATGACGATCTTTTGCTGATCTTGACTCTATTTTTAAGGTCAGTGCTTTTTGGACCAGACTTGATAGATATATCAACATATTAAAGTTCTAGGATATTTATAAGAGCAGGGGAAAATGCACCAGATCTGCACATATAAGAATTCAGTTGACATCGAACGTTAAAGAAAATGGTGCTAAACTTTTTGACGGCGTTTATCTCTTACCTGGAAAGGGTCAAGGGGCCGTATTCATAAAGCCACTTAAGTCGTTGCTATGCGGTTGCTAAGGCTAAATTTCTTAGAAGGAGATTCCCTACAACTATGAAATTTGCTCTGAAGGAACAGTCTTACAAAGACTGTTCCTCCAGAACAAATTTTATAGTTGTATGGAATCTCCTTTATAGATATTTAGCCTTAGCAACAGCATAGCAACGACTTAAGTGGCTTTATAAATACGGCCCCAGAACTTCATTATCTGAGTTCTACTTATTTGCCTATGGTGTTCCGAAATACTATTTACTATTTATTTTCTGACAGAACGCGCTCATCTTCGTCTAGTAATCGAGCGTTACGACTCCTTAGCAGCGGTCCGATCTGGATCTGCGCCGTCCGTCTTTTGTTTCCTGTGATGAAATATTGATAGATGAGGAAACCTAAATGCAAACTAAACAGCTGATGAAATTTGTTGAACCACTGTAGAGGCAGATGTTGAGTGTTTGGATCCAGTAAAACTAGTTTAAGGCTCCAATTATTCTGTTTCTGACCGTTCCTATACGGTTCTTCTATTGTCAGTCTTTTGTGTTACGTGCTCTTATGTATGCTTGTCAACGGTTTTCTAACAATATGGTCACCTGTATATCTGCCCACTTTGCTTTCTCATTTGTTTTGTAATTTAAACTCAGCTTACAGTGAGTGTCTATCATGAACTTTTGTCACTATATATTCCTTATTTTAGTTTTGAGACCAGGATATGGGGTGTGATATCTATAGTATCAATTCTTGATCATTGTCTACTTTTTAATTTTGCATATATGGATAGAATGTGTTAATAATAATTACTCTTCTCATGCTAACGACTTTTTCTTCATTTCTGAGCTGAAATTTCACGTGTTACTGTCATAATTTTTTTTTTTTTTTTTTACTTTTTACAGTTTTAAAAACGTATATGATCTAAGTTTTACTTTACAAAATTTAGAAAGGGCTACGCTCGTTAGGGCCATTTTCGTTTCCTATCTGAGGCTGATTTTGAAAGATGAGATAACAATGGATGGTTTCTCTCTGCAAATACCACTAGCGTTTCCTTTCAATTTCAGTTAAATTCTTGTCATGTTTTGAATATAAAATAATGGCTGTTAAAACAGGCTAAAATTGTTAAATCATTCGTTTCGTCAACATTTAGAGGTTTCTTCACAAGTAACAATAGAAGGCAATCTTTAAAGGCCTAGATGGGCCTAGGTAAAAGGCAAAATTAGGTGGCTGATCTCTACACCTAAGGGTAAACATCTCCAATGGGTAACAAAATTCCAATACTTGATCTGATTGTTTGTGATTGGTGAAGAAGAATTTACCTGTGAAATGACGGACAGATGATTACAGCTGATTGACATTAATTTTCATTAATTGATTGGGACTAATTGTATCAGTAAAACAGTAGCCCCGCCCAAGTACAATACCAAACTGGTAGTTTGTCTCTTACCGGTGTGTAGTGAATTTAGGCCTTTTAACAAAAACACTTTTCTTAATATACTTTTATGAAACTTATTCATAATTGTCCTAAAGGTCTGCTTGACATATTTGAGTTTCTATCCTAACATAACAAGCTGATATTTTTACCCGGATTTATGTCAAATCGCGTTTGTAAAATGGTAGAAGCGATATTTTCCTGATTAAATTTTGTAAGTGCAGCATTATCAGGGTCTGCACTGAATGCTCAGGGAGTTCCGTCTCAGTGTAAAGGAAAATGTAACTTACGCTAATATGTTTCAGACGGACTTGCTCTTGTCATGCTGCCATAACACCAGAATTTATTGTTTGGTGTTTCAATACTTTGCTGGACATCGTATCTACATTGTATTACTTAACTGTTTTGGGGGCGGTCAGGTCGGGCGATGCTAACTTTCAGTACCGGTGCGTCCTACTAAAATCAGGATAATAGTAGGGCAATGGCCTACTAAGCTTGCAGTATGTGTGGGTGGGGGTTGTTTGAATATTTTTTTCCCTTGCCTTCTTTTTTGTTTCGCCCTGTCTCTAGGAGATGGCCCGATATAGACTGAAATACTGTCTCCTAGGGCCATTAAACCCAAAACAACCAGCCAACTAACTTAGCTGTATGGAAATTAGATCTGTACTCATAATAAAGTGGACCAGTATAGCTGACATTTTGATTTGGGCATTGACAGCTTCTAACATTTTCCAGCTGTGGCAGCCTTGACTTTTTTTCTCTATTCTGAATGAAACTAGTATTTTACTATTGTAAAAACATGTATACCGTATACGCGGTAATTTCGCGGGTTCAAATTTTCGCGGTTAAGGGTCAAAAACATACATTAATTTTCGCGGTTAGCAACATGCGCGAAAAGTAATGCTACTCCTTTTTCACCTGAGCCAGTTCGTTCATTAACCTGCGGCGGGGTCGCCGCAGGTTAATGAAAGAAGTGGCTCTAGTGAAAAGTACCAGCAAATATAGAAGCAAATAGAAACAAAACATATGAAAACTGTGTCTACAAAATATACCTTGTAAGACACAGGGAATTATTTAGCGATTTTAATATTCGCGGTTTCTAAGTGACCGCGAAATGCCGCGAAAAATGGAACACCGCGAAAATTATCTTGTATACGGTATCTTACCTGAAAAGGGTCAAGAACTTCATTTATAGCGCAAGGGTATTTACTTGGCTCTTCTGGGTCATTGAAGAATGCATGGTCAAGTATGGTTGTGAATACTGGCCCGGAATCACGCGTTGACCAATCCTTTTGTTTACAAACGTTTTTTATTGTTGTCCCAGGATCGTTATTACAAAGATAACAAAACACATTTCTGTATATAGCAACGCCAAACAAAGTCATGTCCCAGAAATGCTGTTCAAAAGCCAAGCATGCTTCTTCTAAACCTTCTTTGAATGTCTTCCAGTTCCCTATTTGGTTACATTCTGAAATTACAGACAACGTGCAACGATTTGCTGCCACGTCTAACTTCGGCGGAGGAGCTACCGACAGTCTACATCTGGCTGGTACAAGCTTCGTATCCGTAACCGAGTAATCACCATCTAATATTTGTGGACAGTCCGTAGTCAAGTACCATTCCTTGTATTTCTGAACACCATTACACACTGCACAGAATTTGTTGTTATATACCTTATTTGTCTCTGTATCTGACACCCAAACAAAGTCTTCATACCGCTCTCGAGAAACCCCAGCGCATTTCTGTACAAGGTACCCGTTTTTCTCCGTGGCTGGACAGTCTGTTACCACATAATACCCAAACCTATAGAATACCAAACACAACTTTACCTGCCTGTGTACCGTCTACTGCATCATTGACTTTATCATATGACGTCGCATCTGAGAGTGTAATAAAGCCATGCATTAAAAACGATAATCCACTAGTGGATTAAATATGCAAATACGCCGTAACGTTATGCGTTGACGTCCATAAAAACGTCGCTTTTTCTAATGGGGAAATCATGACGTTTCAGTGCAAAATTTGCTAATAAAATGCGCTTTTAGTGTCATATGATAAATAGAATCTTGCATTCGTGCTCCTGTATTATTGAATTTATTAAACTCGTTGGGGAAAAACGATAAGATGCTCGGCGAAGCCTCGCATCTTATCTTTTTCCCCAACTCGTTTAATAAAGTGTAATAAAGCCATGCATTAAAAACGATAATCCACTAGTGGATTAAATATGCAAATACGCCGTAACGTTATGCGTTGACGTCCATAAAAACGTCGCTTTTTCTAATGGGGAAATCATGACGTTTCAGTGCAAAATTTGCTAATAAAATGCGCTTTTAGTGTCATATGATAAATAGAATCTTGCATTCGTGCTCCTGTATTATTGAATTTATTAAACTCGTTGGGGAAAAACGATAAGATGCTCGGCAGAGCCTCGCATCTTATCTTTTTCCCCAACTCGTTTAATAAATTCAATAATACATGGGCACTCATGTAAGATCCTCTATTTACACAAGCGCAGAAGCAGTGCCGCAGTCAAAAGTGCCCAGTAGACATGACTCAGTAAGCAGAAGACAGAACACAGTACATAGTCACCAGTGCACATCAATAAAACAGTTTTGAGCCGTGACACGAGAAAACCGAAAAAGTGGTAGTGCGACCAGCGCTGACTCAGACAAGCCTGGGCATCCGCCTTGTCTGATCAGAGTCTTCGCTATCCGCATGGAGGTAGCGTAGACCCTTAGCTACCATTTAAGTGCTTAACGAAGAGTCTGGTCAGACTAGGTAGATACCCAGGCTGATCTGAGTCTGCGTTGGGCGTTCAACCACTTTGCTAGTTTTCTCGTGTCGCGACTCATTTGAACATATTCTTCAGCAAATTCATTTTATCAACGTATACATTAGACAGTAAACAGCATACATTAGACAGTAAACAGTATACATTAGACAGTGAACATTATATATTAGACAGTAAACGATATGCATTAGACATTTAACACTATACATTAGGCAGTAATCAGTATACATGTACATTAGACAGTAAACAATATACATTAGGCAGTAGACAGTATACAGAAGACAGTAAACAATATGCATTAAACAGTAAACAATATGCATTAGACCGTCAACAGTATAAATTAGACAGTAAACAGTATGCACTTAACAGTAAACAATATACATTAATCAGTAAACAGTATGCACTTAATAGTAAACAGTATGCATTAGACAGTAGACAGTATACATTAGATAGTAAACAATATACATTAGATAGTAAACAGTATACATTAGATAGTAAACAGTATGCATTATACATTAGACAGTAAACAGTATGCATTAGACAGTTAACAGCATGCATTAGACAGTAAACACTATACAGTAAATAGGATTGCCAGCGAACGTCACAATCACATAATTTTAACTGTAAAAACTCATATTCAAATAGAGGATCTTACATGAGTGGTCAGGTGCACGAAAGCAAGACTCTTTTTCAGATGACACTAAAATCGCATTTTATTAGCAAATTTTGCACAAAAGCGTCATGATTTCGCAACTGGAAAACGAGACGTTTTTACGGACACCATCGCATAACGTTACGACGTAATTTGCATATCTTATCCACTAGTTGATTATCGATTTTAATGCACGACTTTATTACACTCTCAGATGCGACGTCATATGGGGAAAAAATCCGTAAGTTCAAACCGAACAAGACAGTCAGTAATATCTCAGGGTGTGCAAACCAAATTTAATGGTGAAAATGTCAGTTACGCTGCCATCCGATGATGCTCTGAAATGAAACCACTTACCAACTTCAGAAAAGCGATCTTCCAATTTCTGTGAGCTCAGGTTTTCGAAGTGTCATAGTAACTGGCTTTACTACATAAAACGATAACGGTTGCTTCAGACAAAGGACGTTAGTACGGGGCAACCAAAATTTACTATATTAAAATCGATACGCTTTAAAATAATTTGCTTCACTGTTTTTCCAGCTGCCATACAAATTTACAGTCACACATGATAACAATACAGACTTAGGATTAGGACGGATTCTAGTGCTTATCAAGTTCTTCTACCTAACATGTAACGTTTGTACAAGCTAGAGCGCATCTGAATATTGTAGAAAATATGTAAGAATAATCAAGCAAATTTTTTTCCAATGCATTAACGTTTGCAATGTCCCGAGGAAGATGTTGAAAACATTGGCTTTCGGCCTCGGTTTTCAACATCTCCCTCAGGACATTGCAAACGTTAATGCAGAAAAAAACCACGTTTGATCCCTTTAATGAAATGCAGTACAGGAGTCATAAGGCAATATACAGTATAGAATTATCCAGAGCCTGCAAACTTTAAGTCAGATTCTTTACAATTTTTAGCATGAAAAAGGTTAATTCACAAAGACGGCACATAAACGGCTGCATTTCTCATTTCAGTGAAACTCTCTTGTTATTTTGTGGTCAAACTTATGTTAATGCTTAAGAGGTGCTATAACACAGGGTATAATCGATTCCGCCAATTTTCGCTTCCTGCAGAGACTGTACATCATATCTGGCTTCCGCCGAGACTGTACTCGAACTCTTGCTTCCTGCCGAGACACCTGTACATGATAAATGTCTTCCTGCAGAGTCTGTCCGCGTGATTCTGCTAAGCAGAGTCACGCGGACAGTCTCGGCATGAAGCCATTTCTCGAGGACAGTAGTCTCGGCAGGAAGCAAGAGTTCGCGGACAGTCTCGGCGGAAGCCAAATATGATGTACAGTCTCTGCAGGAAGCGAAAATTGGCGGAATCGATTATACCATGTGTATAAGAGGTTTGCTGACGAACCACCATAATAAATGTATCAGGTCCTCTGGCCAAGTGATTTTTGTGCCACTGTATTATATAGGGTAGAGTCGGGTAACATCGGACAGCGGGTAAATTCGGACATACCATTGCAAACAGTGAAAATCCAGATGAGACGGATCATAATGTGCCGTCTCATCAGGATTTTCCCTATTTACCCAGTTAATTTTGTTTTAATTCCAAACAACTGGCATAAAACAATGTCACTGTCCGAATTTACCTGTTGTTCGAATTCACCTGACTTGTCCCTAGTCACCAGCGTTTATCGTAGACAGTCAGTATTTGTGTATGTTCAGATAAATAGAATTGTGTAGACATACGACAGAACAAAGTTTTGTACATACCCGGTGTCTGTCTGACTGTGATGCTTCCATCTTTTGACTATGGGGCTCCGACAAAATTCCGTTTGTGGTTTTGTTGCATCATTTTTCATATCCGGGCAGCACGTTCCCCTGTCCCAGCAGTTTTCTTCACAAGAACAAGCTTGGCAGCACGCTGTTTGATTTTCACCTTGCGCATTATAAGTGGCGTTTGACTGACAGTATTTATTATAAGGACAATATTCCGTAGGCAGCTTATCGATAAGTTCTATAACATCAGGCGAGTATTTTAGTGACGCCGAGGTACATATATACGCATATATGAATAGTAATTTTAAAATGGCATGCAGGCGTATATTCAAACGGCACTGCGACATTTTGGATCTAGTGTCATTATCAGCACTCATTGAACGGCAAAGTGGTTGCGGTGTTTATTCTTCACATTTTGCTTTATGTCTGTTTTCTTACAATTTAGTCCGGAGATATTTCCATGCATTTTTTCGCAAAAATCACAATGTTCGCAGACCTTTTGCACCTGACGGCGTGTTTTTCAGTGATATGGGAAAAAACGGTCATCAGTTCAGAATAGACGTTAAAATTGACTCACATAAAGTTTCGCGATTCAAAAATATATGTGAACAAACAAAAACCAAAATAGTAATACTATAAATATAGATATTCAATTTAATAAATAAAAATAAATGTATTGTTAAACAGGAAAACAACTACAACAGCAACAAAAATAAGCAATAAATATAAATATAGAAATTATTAAATAAAAAATATAAATTAAAATGTTTCCATCCAGCAAAAATGCAAAAACTAAGCGCCAAAATAAGCAACGATATGATGAAATTCCGCTGGCGAATAACCACAATTTTGTTCTTTATATATATGCATTGCTTGTGACAATACACGTGCTTGTGACAATTGCATAAAGTAACTCGATAACTTCCTGTGAGTTTGCTCTCTTCAGCTAATCATTAGTATCAATTTCATAAATACCAATTTGCTTTAAGAAGTAAGTGGATCCTAATGTGACAGATATTTGAAACGCACCGATGACAATCAAAACATTCGGCATAAAATTTGACACACGAACGTGTTTGTTACCTTTGTTGTTGGTAAATTTATCCAATATCTCACAAATAGCAGATAACGATTAATGTTTTCTAACGTCATTACTCTGTGATATGTATAATTATTTCCACACAATGAGCCCTCTGTACACTATGCATCTCCCATTGCTATGTAAATCTGAGAAACTCTGTGTCAGTTTGACACGAACTGTGTCAGTTTACATAAACGCTATTGTCGGCTATTGTCGTACATGTGATCATGGAACAAGGTTTGGCCTTTCATCATTATCACCCGCCAATCGTCTTTATATAATTGAAATACTACTGAATCCATCCATCCCTTACACCTTTACGCAGATATAACCTTCTTCCATATGAGCCGCGACACGACAAAACCAACAAAGTGGTTGTGCGCCTAGCGCAGACACAGATCAGCCTGGACATCCGCCCAGTCTGATCAGAGTCTTCACTGTCCGCATGTAATGGAGCAAGCTTAGACGTTTGGCAACCTTTTAAGCGGAGAGAAGACTCTGATTAAACTAGGCTGATGTCCAGGCTTATTTGAGTCTGCGATGGGCGCACCACCACTTTGTCGGTTTTCTCGCGTCGCGGCTCATATAATTATATTTTTTTATATCTGTTTAGCCCCTTTAGTACTCGAACGTTGCCATTGATGTATGTAGTGGACAGTCCGTTGTTGGTTGGCTAAGATTTTATCATGAAGGCAAAAAATACTGTCTAAGGTGAGATGGGAGTAATTCAGCGCCTACGCAGTTTCTGTCGCCACGTCACGTAATGCCGTTAAAAAATAAAACAGCAGTCAGTGTTCGTAACTTCATCCATAGTGCAGATTATATTTTAATTTCGTCCTTTCAGATTATTGGATATATACTAAGAAATCTGAAATTATTTGAGTTTGATTTAGACTCTTATTCTAGATCATCGTCTTTTATAAAATTTGGATCCTTTCTGATACTAATCAGTCTTTGAATCGATTGCCCGATTAAAATTAAGAAATTACGATATTCTTTTCTCTGGCTAATATCTTCAGCAGGTTTAATATTTGTCTTTGTTGATATTCTAAGTGTGAATATTGAATATTTCTTCATTAAATTTACCCATGGGGAATTTTTCCCCTTGAAAAAATATGGGGAATATTCCCCATGGGGAGGGTCATAATTCCCCATGGGGAATTTTTTTAAAAAAACCCGTGGGGGTTTTGACCTTTTTTGAAAAACAATTTTTAGACCTCTTATTATTTTGGGGCCAGAAGGTACAGGATTTACTTAGAAACCTCTATTTCATATAACACAAGTCATATGAGGTCTCTTAGTCAAGTAAAATTACAAGGTGAGTTTGCCAAAAACTGGTTTGGCAAAATTTTTCTGGTGACTGATGTCAGGGTCACTGAAGAGACTTTATTAGCCGAAACTACGAAGTATGGTTCATTTTTTTTTTCTTCTGAATGTGCTCTCTGGTTTCGAAGGAACACTTTAAGATTTTAAATTTACATCACCGCAGCTAGTGTTGTGCCGTGTGGCGGCCATAAAACATCTCCCCGTACATCATCGATAGTGCAGATTATAATTTATTTTCATCCTTTGAGATCATTGAATAATATTCTCAGAAATCTGAAATTGGAGATTGATTTAGACTCTTATTCTAGCTCATCGTCTTTTATATTGTTTGGATCCTTTTTTATACTAATCAGTCTTTGAATCGACTTCCCAATTAAAATTAAGAAATTGCAGTATGCTTCTCTCTGGTTTCGTCACCAGATATTATCAGAATCACTGACGAGGCTTTATTAGCCAAAATAACGTAGTCTGGCCCAGTTTCCTTCTTCTGAATGTATTCCCTGCTATTGAAAGTCTCATAAGTCCTATCAGTGGTAAAACTGTCTAATTTCAAATAATATTCTCAGAGGCAATAAAAAAAGTATGCAGTTTTTGGTTTTGAATACTAGGTCTCGTGTAAATGGCTGCATGGAAATATTAATAATATCAATTTGGCGAACGCCTAGCTCTGCAACACACAAACAGCGTTCAATAAATATTTATTTATTAATTTAATACAATAAAAACATTTACCTCAACAGAGGCTTGCATGAGATGTACTTGTTGAGACATTCTGACTAAAGCAAATAATGCTATGACTGCTACTGAGACCCGTTCCCGCTCTCTTAACCCTGTTTAGTATTTGCTTTTGATAAGGATTATTTCGTATCGGCCTAGATCCCTCTTCTCCCGATAACTCGTTACTCTTCTCCGCAAAAAAATTCATTAAAACCCCTTTTGTCCTATTATTCTTTTTGGAGTTGCATTTTTTCTCTTCTATTGTAATATATTGTGGTAAAGAGGTTATCATACGTATCAATTTTATCAGCAGCTAGGTTTATTTATTTCGTCTTTCAAACTAAAATCTTAAAGGCCCCTTTGCTCTATAAGCATGAAAATATTGTATCATGAGGTATCGCTGCAAGCTCCTCAACAAAGTTTCGTCATTGTTAATGACCGTGATTAGCCAGCTTTAAACAAATAAAACATCCTTGAGTTTCACATTAAAATGGTTTAAAAATTCATCTGGGTCATTTAAGTTGGCAACAAAAATGTCCTACTTTCGACTGCATTTAGTTGAATAAAATGGTAAAAATACAATGTACATGCGTGGAGTCTCAATCACTATCCCGCCTCTGTATATATATACTGAACAAAAGTGAAGACGCTAAAAGGGATTTATCTTTATCTTTTCTGTTTTGTGGAACCAGTAACGGTTCATGAATTAGAACGCATTTTCAAGTTAAATGCATGTGTAAGGTCATGATACCAGTGGATAGCTGTATTAAAACCTTTCAGATAAAAGGAACACATTTCGAAGTGAAAGAGGGGTCCGATTTTTTGCTTTGTAAATACAGGACAGTCGATTAGGCACTTTAAAAATGACTTTAAAAAGGAGTCATGATACCATTGTACTTATTTTGCCGTAGGTAAACAACCAGTGTATCAAACATACCGCAAGAGAAGGTATACGATATCAGTATGTGTTTTCATGTCTTTGAAAGTTAGTGTTGTAAGGCTGATATGACTCTTTGCCAGGCGCACATGCTACTTTATTGGTTTTTGTCGTGTCGCGGATCAAATCAGTCTTGCGTAATAAGCTATAAAATGCCTTTTCTTTCCCAAACAATTCCAAATATTTAGACCCGTCGTGTAAAACAGATATGAGCCGCGACACGTGAAAACCAACAAAGTGGTTGTGCGCCAAGTGCAGACTCAGATCAGCCTGGGCAGCAGCCCAGTTTGACCAGACTCTTCGTAAAGAGTTCAAAGGGTAGCTAAGGGTCTAAGCTACCTTCATGCGGACAGTGAAGACTCAGATCAGACTGGGCGGATGCCCAGGCTGATCTGAGTCTGCGCTGGGCGCACAACCACATTGTTGGTTTTGTCACGTCGCGGCTCATATAGCTTTTTACACTTATTGGATCGTTTTTGGATGGACAAACCCTTCTGTCTTATAGATCAAAATGGCTTGACTGCTATCTGATATGGGTTTAAGTTGTTTTTATCTGATTTCATCGCTGTTCTTATTCTACACTTTTCGATGTATAGCTGAAACAAAAACAAAAAGAAGAAAAAGAAGCTTTACAAAAAGGAAAACCACAAACATGCATTAGAAATTCATTTCACCACTCAAAACAACAAAGTAAGACCAACAGACAGCATTTAACGCTTGGTGTTGTTAGTTTGTTAGTTGGATCTTTGTAAGCAAGAATACGCAACACATACAAGCATACAGAAAATAGCAAACTCAGTTTAATTGATGTTCTGTCCGCATGGAGGTAGCTTTGTCCCTTAGCTACCCTTTAAGCGCTTAGCGGAGATTCTGGTCAGGCTGAGCGGATGCCCAGGCTGATCTGAGTCTGCGCTGGGCGCACAGCCCAATGTTAATTTTGTCGTGTCGCGGCTCATGTATCTTGATATTACTGCCAACGCTCCTCAGCAATCAATGTTTCTGGTACTGACAAATTTCATGTACATTATTCATTTCCCTGTTTCAGGAAAAGCATTTGAAAGTAGCTAACACTAACAGTAGAAACTCAGTATAGGCGGCAGCACTGGGAGTATGAATGGAGTGAAACCAAGGCTACGGCTTTCAAAGACACAGATGTTTTCAACTCTGTGTTTAACGTTACTACGAACTCACCACCCGTTAAGACAACCAGCGTGACTGTAGAAGCAGCACAAAACAAAAGTTTTATTAACTATTAGCTATTGATACTTTCAAAGCCGCTACGTCCAGCTCTATTAACATTTTGGAGCCAGCTAATATAGGAAAGTCGGGTAAATTCGGACAGCGGGTAAATTCGGACAGTGACATTGTTTCCTTTATATGTCAGTTGTTTGGAAAATTAACTGGGCAAACAGTGAAAATCCTGATGAGGAGGCTCATTATGAGCCGTCTCATCTGGATTTTCACTTTTTGCAATGGTATGTCCGAATTTACCCGCTGTCCGAAATTACCCGACTCCACTCTACATGTACCACAATGTTAGCGGAAAACATTGCGAATACGATGCCGCAAAATACGACAACGCCGTTTCAACATGTCCATGATGAAGTTTAGGTAGGCATGGTTCATGAACGTGTATCTGGTTATTACGGTTCTAACAATTATTCTTGGACTGCTTGGAAACAGTTTCACAATAATCATCATGAGAAGAGAACCGTTTAGGTCTACTTCTTATGGAATACATCTGATTGCCTCGGCATTTGCAGATAATCTGGCCCTGATTCTATATATACGTTTCTTAAAGAAAGTACGATATATCTCCTTAAGAGAGATGTGTTTGCCGAGAGCGATATGATGTGTAATACTTTCTATTACCCAATCATGAGCATGATTTTTTTACCATAGTCACCATTGCTTTCATTTGTATCGAGCATTTTATCGCTACATAGTTTCCATTCAAGGCTAAAACTCTATTATCAAAAAGAGGCGCCGTAGCTGAGTTGTTAGAGTAGCTTGGTTATAGTGCGGAGGGTCGTGTGTTCGCGGCTCACCGTCACCATGCGGCGACTGGAAAACTCTCTCTGTCAACCAAGCAGTAAATGTGTACCTTTTTCGAATCAGGGAAGGATACGACAGCGAAAGGAAAGAGATAGGCTCCGCCTTTGATCAGCTGTGCCCAAGGTACAGTGGGTCTCTAACCCCACTACCCCTATGGCTATTAGGCTATGGGAAACCTTTACCCTTACCTTTTATCAAAAGGAGCCTCTATCATTGCAAGCGGTTGTGTTTTTGTAGCAGCAAATATTGCCGGCATCAGCCGGATACGCTACCTCCCTTTCTTTACATAAAGCGCAATGAACTTTGTGTGTGTGTGTGTGTGTGTGTGTGTGTGTGTGTGTGTGGTGGGGGTGGGGGGGGGGGGCTCCTCTCAGGCCCTTTTCCTGCCCACCAGCAAAATGTTTTATTTTCTGCTGATGATTGATGATAACAGTGTCCGCTATACTGAGCCAATAGTGGTTATGCTCTGTAAGCTCTACTTTTGGTATAATTGCATTATAAAAGAAGGTGGGGTAAATTCGTATGGACCTGGGGAGTCGTATTATAAGCTATTTTTCGTCCTCAGATGCTTAATATGCATAAAATGATCTTGATCTTTGTCTGAAAGTCGGCATTAGCCAAATGTGATATTAATAGATTAATGAATCAGTATTGGGTTAAACTTAAAGGCTATAGACAAGTCTGTTGTGAAATACTGTGCCTCTGAATCTATTGAAAATTTTCAGAGTAATGCCAAGGTCATTATATGCATATTAAGCATTGTTTTCCAAATAGAAACATACGTTAGTTGGCACATTTCTTCTGACTGGCTGTGTTAAATCTATGATTAACCTCTTTTTAGTCTAATCTTGACCTTGACTTTGAATATGATGTCATGGCCATTTAATCATAACCAGTGCTCTTAATTTTCATAAATTTTAGTTCAGGCCATTTTGGTCAGAATTTTATACCAATTCAGGAGCTAGTATATATGTTCTGCGCAAAGTGGGAATCGGTACATTTCCGGAATTGTCCTGCACAAAGTAGGAATTCCCACTTTGTTGCGCAAAGTGGGAATTCTTATCTTGCGCAAGACAATTCTGGAATTGTCTCTGCGCAAAGTGAGAATCGGTACAAAGTGAGAAAAGTTTAATGTTGGTGCGTTTAATAACTATATGTTTGATAGGGTTATTTTTGTTTTGTTATTTTAAGTCTGACAGACTAGAACATATGAGCCTATGGCATCAATAATAACTTTCAATACTGTTTATGGCACTGATTTGTTTTTTGGAATTGGCGGCTCCTTTATGGTAAAGGCCTTAGTATTCAGTACCACAGCTATGATAAAACTCAATTAAATTAACTGTTATTGCTGCTGGAAATATTGACATCTTCTCTAAACCACTGCCTGGAAAGAATCATTCATTCAACGTCCCATTTAGCTATCATAATGCGTATAAGTTTATCATGAACTTCCATGTTAAAATTCCTAAAACACCATCTCAAAGAGTTATTGCCCATTTTATTTCCGCTTCTGTTAGTCAAACATTGACGAATTTTACAAAGTTGCTGAAACTAACTGCCTAATTCAGTGTCAGAAACGTTATGAAATGTGCGCTTAAATAAGAGCCAACATTTTGTGAATGGTGATGACTCAACAGGCATACACGTACAGGTATCTATCGTGTTGCTTTTGGTGCCTCATGTGCGTGTCGCTCACTTGTGTCGTATGACGCTCGCTATATGTATTAACTTTGTGGTAACTGTAGTAATAGGTGCTACAAGTGATTCGGTCTGGCTAGTTTTGAATTGTTGCCGCTAGAATCCAAATACATCCGTAAGGCCTACAGATTACATCATCTGCAGGTGACATATTCTCAACATTACACCTTCTAGTATGTTGAAGTAATCGGAATCTCACTGTAAATTATGTGTAATTCAAAGTCTCCGAATAGCCACTGCATCAAATTTGGTAACAAAACAGCACTTTTACTACATAAAAGTCATTTTCCGAAACACTGTTGTTGTTTTTGCAAACGTTTCGTGTAGCTAGCATGGCGTGTGACCTCGATAATATCTAACGATTTGGAATGACTAACAAGCAGTCATCACCTTTCACAAAAACGTTGCCTCTTATTTAAGCGCATTTCATAACTATTCTAACACTGAATTAGGCAGTAAATTTTCAACAGCTACGTACAACTCGTCAATGTTTGACTGACAGATATGGAAACAAAACGGGCAATAACTCTTTGAAATGATATGCTTTGGATTTTGGATTTCTGTTGTGAAGCATCAATGTCACGTGTTCTTACGCCCGGTTGTCTGTAGTTTTCTAGCAATAAGGTGACCTGTACAGCTGCCCACTTTGCTTTCTGGTTTATTTTGTAATGTAAAATATAAAATAGGTAAAACAGAAGCTTGCGTTGTTTTCATTTGGGGTAGGTGAATGCCCACCTGTCTGGGAAAGAGCTGTTTATTCGGTTCACCATGCGTGTCTTTTATGAACTAGTGTCAATGTATACTTACTTCCATCTTGGTTTTGAGAGCAAGATGTAGAACCTGATTGTATAAGTTCAGGATCATTGTCTGTCGTTTTAACAAAAATATGCTTGATATTCTTATTATGATAGATTATTGCGACGTTGAATGAACGATTCTTTCAAGGCAGTGGTCTAGAGATGAAGAATATCAATATTTGCAACCGCAATAAATCTTCAGATTTTCGCTATATTTTCTTACATCACAGGCACCACCATTTCGTCACAGGCACCTCCAGTTGTTTTTATACCCCCGCCACACGTTAGTGGCGGGGTATTATTTTTCACGTTGGCCGTCCGTGTGTCTGTCCGTCCGTAGTACGTACGTCCGTCCGTCTGTCCGTCCGCACTTCGTTTCCGTTCGATAACTTAAGTATTTATCAACAGATTTCCTTCAAATTTTGCTTATGCATTTGTACCAAGAATGTCTCGCTTGGGATTGTTAATGGGCAAATTTCGTTAATTTCTGACAGAGTTATGGCACTTGTCAAAGTACAAAAAATGGTTTTTGGCCTCTAGTTCCTTTACTTCCTGGATTACCATGATGAAACTTCACAAACATGATCGAAGTAACAAAAGCTTTTTATGAGCACAGAAATTTTATCATCGGGGGTTATCTGCCCCTGCCCTGCGACTATATACATGTATAAAATCATGAAAAAATCCATATAAAATCAGAGTTTGAAGCAATTTTTCTGAAACTTTCAGCAAATGATCAGAGTGATGAAAGCCTCCAGTGATGCTCAAATTTACCTCATGGGAGCTATTTCCACCTGCCCCCGGGCTATATACAAGTATAAATCTGGAAAAATCGGTGTGTGAAAAAGGTTTGCAGTAGCGGGGTATCACGCAGTCATTTGCGATGCTTTTATTTATTTTTTTTTCTGCAGCTCCAGCTTTATTTGGAGTTCATCGGCATTTATATTTGGGCATGGCTGTTTACTTTACGTCAGTGTGTCCAGATCAACAGATTCTTATGCAAAAAAAAGTGCATTTAGGACCTAAAACAACCGATGTGTTCTTGTTTTGAGTACTTTCCACTGACCTTAAAAGACCTTCAAAAGTTATATCTTCCGAATATATGTAAAGTTCCCGGGGATATATTGTGTGACAAAACTTAATGGATATAAGGGTCGAATAGCATTCTTTGATTTTCAATATCCTCCCTGGTTATAATGTATTTTATCAAAAAGTCGAATACCTACCTTTTTTTGCTTATTTTTGGACCGTCACAGGTAGCTCCGGATGTCTGTCACAACTTTTTATCGGTACCTCCGCGGAGGTACCTGTGATAGTTTACCAGGCGTGTAAATGGGAACCTTTTTCGAATTAGAGAAGGATAAGGCAGCAAAAGGAGAGAGATGGGTTCTACCTTTCATCAGCTCTCCCCAAGATATAGTGAGTCTCCTTATGGGATACATTGACCTTTTTTGTATATGGATTGGCTGCAGTACCTCTCTCAGCTAACGTCATCCCACTCTCTTGCATTTCGAGGACTTCACACCCACTAACATGAAGACAAATCAAATCGTTGTCCAGGCAGACTACTATAAATTCTCGTTTTACCCACTCACAGTTGTTCAGTGGAGTCTTCCAGTCCCCGTTGTAACCCTTGCTGATCTCGAGAGCTTCAAGGTAGCTATCAGCCAGGTGTACCATGTCAAACCTAGAGAAGCCCACCACTGTTTGTATCCTCACTTTTCCTCTTTCAGGATTTGTATCATACACTACCATAATACACTACCTCTATCCACTTTTATTTAAGAAATGATTTTCATTTTTCTGAGGTTTATCAAAGTGTAAACTACATTGGGTCACGTGCAAAGTTTACATGAACCCCGAAGGGTTCATATCGAAGTGTAAACTACTTTAGGCCACTAGCAAAGTTTACATTAACCCCGAAGGGTTCACGAACCCTTCGGGGTTCATGTAAATTTTGCTAGTGGCCTAATGTAGTTTACACTTCGATAAACGTCAGAAAAATTAAGTTCATTGCTTATATTTACATTCGTTTCAATCAAATGTCTCATGAAAAATCATATATAAACGCTAAAATTGAAGCAGTAAAACATGTACACGCAGTTTTTCTGCTAACAGCAGAACGGCATGCATGACGTCATGACGTTGCTGACGTCCAATCAGGTTGTAGAGAGCCATTGTTTATTTTTACGTCATTGACGTCGCGTGTCTCAATGTAATTATTGGAATGTAAACTACATTACGTTCCAATGGTTTACTGTGGGGCTTTTCAGTAGATACACCAAGAATGTAAATATTCTGTTTTGACTATCAGCTGTTTTTATTCTTATCTTTTAGCATGTTGCGGGGAACCCGGCACGTAATACTCAAATGAGGATGTTGCTGTATGAATAGACAGATAGATAGCTAATGTATGCCGAGCCGGTAAAACAGGGTTCGTCCCGGTTAATGTACGCACCGGCATAATTGCAGTTGTAGCTATATTGTACTCGATTATAAACGAGAGTACAGCAATTCAAATTGATATATTTTGAAATTCACCTTCGTGGGATTTATTCACGGTAAGCGAACAGGGCGTACTTTACATGTACTATAAGTAATAACCACTTGCGAAGTACTATCGTCGAGTTTGGTGTATGATATTCTTATTTTGCAAGCTCTCCTCTTTCTAGGCATATTAGCGCGGGCTGTAAGGAAATAAGTAGTAGATTGTAGAATTTGATTTGGTTTTCATTTGTCTTATTTTTGACATAGCCTACCAAAATTCAGCACTCTCGTTCAGTTCGATTCAAAAGTTGGAAAAATGCAAAAAAAAAAAAAAAAAGAAAAAGAAATGCCAAAGGGAATTTGGTGTATTGTTTGTTCTGATTATGCTTAGGATTTCTAAATTTGATATTGATAGAGTAATTTCCCTTTCACAGACAAAAAGGTAAACTGATAACGTCAGAGCTGTTCATATCTATGGGCTGAATTTAAGAGATGCACTTTTCATTATTTTTCAATCAGATTCATATAAGCAGGGTTATGACGTTTGTTATTTTGCTATTGTGTATAGAGTCTCCATGATTTGGGAATTAATGGTGTAATCTTTCATTTACCTGATAAAATGGATTGATGGATGACTTGCAATTTAACGTCCTTTTCAACAGCATTTCATTCATAACAGGACGATGGAAGGGTGATAACGAGAGGCTGTGTGCAATGGAACACCGTTTACAATTCTCACCTCAAGAGAGGATCGAACCTGGCACTGCTAGATCAGCAGGTCAGCCCGTAACCTACTGAGCTACCGGGGCTCAGTCACCTGATAAACCTTGGGTCTTACTTCATTATAATATATTTCACATATATGCCCCTTTCTAAACAAGTATTTCACAACTTCATATTATTATATTAATATAGCCTATAGGTCAAATATTGGGTATATGTCATTGCTTAAGTTCAATTTACTATTTTCTTACCAGGTTCTTTAATCCATTTATTTTCTGTTTTAGCCATGCAGTTACTCTGAAATTGAATAAAGGGCTTCAGTTTATATCACATTTCAACTGTCGGGGGACACTTGGCCTGTTGCTTTTTAATTTCTTAGTGATCAGCGACTAAAAGCCTTTTGATTATTGAGTGATTAGTGTTAGTTTAACGATTTAGCCAAAAAAAAAAATCTGAAATATACTAATTTTATGAAAATGGGTTATCATATACTGATTAATGGGCTAAAATTTTAATGATTAGAAATCACCCTCCCCCCCCCCCCCCCCCCCCCCCCCCCCCATCTAGACCCTCTTGGACAGCTAGCTAGATCTGCAGACTTGGTAAAATAGGTATCATTGAGACTCTAAAGACATAGTTAGTTGCTATTGAATCAATTATTTGAAGAAGGACAAATATTTTTTCTTTGTTTTTTTGCTTTAACATGTTTAAGCTTCTTCTTTTGTAAGAGCTAATATCGCATTTTCGACCATGTTGCTTGGTAGAGTGCTATCCTGATTTGTACGGTTTATAAGTTTGAAAGGGGCCTTGGGTTCGAGCCCCTTTTGGATCACTCCCATATTTGAGCCTTTGCTGGGATGCTTACTGCTCGCACTCCCCTGATCAGCATGTATTGGGGTCAAGGTTGGCAAAATACCGGCAAATATGAGTATTTTCCATGCCGGCGGTATTTACCGGTAAATATCAGCAAATACTGGAAAATACCGGCAAATACTGGTTGATTGAATTGACCAGCCTGCAGGAATTTATACAATAACCTACTCTAAAAATCCATCCAGTATTTCAGATATACTGGTCAACTGACCTAATATTTATACTGATGTTTAACAATTATATCTACTTATATTTATTTAATAGTTTTTCTAGTCAGTGACATTTTGAACTTTGTTTTAGAGAAAAAATGGCCTGTTTCGCAGCTGGACATTTCTCTCTGTGAGCTCCCAGTCATGGAGCTTTGGCACTAACTACTGTTTTGCAGTCAATACATCTGGCACTGGTTTTGTTGTCTTGGTCAACAACAGTATAGGATCTGTTGGCTTATGGTGAATAGTAGTTTGGTAAGGATTTGTGATGGTTCAGCTTCAAGACTGATTATGACGAATTATTATCTGACTGCTATAAATGTATTCAAGAGTTGAAGCCAAGCTATAGGTCAAGCCATTCCAATAACACCTCAATGTACTTCAACTTGACAAATTGTCTAACCTTTGCATAAAGCAGATAATCATACTGACAACTTATTGTTTCTATTCTTGCCCCAAGCAATACTCTGCTCCCTTAAATAAACATTTTTTTGAAACTTGTTGTTTTAACAATTTTGACATTGTCTTGCAAATTGGGTGTCACAGGTGACTGGCTAGGTGCACAGGTGAATTTACCTGTAATTTCTTACCTGTATTTTAAGTAAGTAAGTAAGTAAGTAATAGTTTATTAAAGTGTCACATCTCATATATACAAGCATCTATCGTCATAGTAATAAGACATAAAATATGTGAGACCATGCCTAATGAGGCATACGAGACACTAACTAAACATATAAAATACAGTATTTATACAATATACAAATTATAATACATACAGTAAAACTAACCACCATCGGGTGTACACATGCACATAAAATCAGTTGCTACTAGCGCCTTGCAAGCAGGCTGCATGTGGCGGAACCGATGTCCAAACATCATGAGCCCGCATGCAAGATTCCAGTAAAACGTACTCCAGATTCCAGTAAAACGTACACAAAAGGACAAATAATAAAGTTGAATCAAGATACTGTTCATATTTGTGAAATTGTCGAAATTTTTGTCTTAAATCCACATCTTGGCTGTTTCAACCTGCTTTGTGAAACATTTTATTCTTTATGATGATAAACTACTTATTTAATATTATTTTTTTTATTAAAAAAAATTAATATAAAAATTAACTAAAACATCTATAAGTCATTTAAAGTTTGAAAATATATTATTTTAAGTTAACTTGGTTTTAGTTTTAGCAAGATTCAAAGGACAAAAAGTTCAATCGACCAGTATTTGCCAGTATTTTCCACTTTGGGAGTATTTTCTATACCGGTAAATACCGGTAAATTCCACCGGTAAATACCGGGGTTGGAATTTACCGCCCAACCTTGATTGGGGTTACACCTGTCACTGTGTAATTAAATACTTTTGGTTTTGTCAATGTTTAGCTGCGATTTAAGATTTCGAAGTGATAAATTTGGAACTTGGATCACATTTTGTTATATAATGTATTTTCTCTTTTTCATAATTTCTAGGGATTTTCTGGGGCAGACTGTGCTTGTAATGCTAATGGTGTAAGTTAAATCTGGCTTGAAACTTGAAGAGACACATGCGTACTCAGAATGGAGAGAAACGCCATGCATATGAGATCTATGGTATATAGTTAGCAGAGGCAGCAAGCTTGCAGAGCTGTTTCTTTCTGGATATATAGCATATGCTTCTTATATCAACGGTCGACAGTTTCACAAGGGCCCGGACTGCAAAGATGCTGAGCCGCCCAGTTTAATCAGAATCTTTGCTCTCCGCAAAGAGATAGCTTAGACCCTTAGCTATCATTTAAGTGCACAACCAAGACTGATCAGACTTGGCGAATGCTCAGGCTGATCTCAGTCTTCACTGGGCGCACATGCCACTTTGGTGGCTTATATGTTTAATGCCTGTGGTAAACGGTTTGTGTTGGCAGTAGACGTGAGTACTCACACGATTTAGCCTATTCTCACTAGAGCTTCATAGCATGCTTGTGTATGGTGAACATTTTAAACAGACAAGAAGCTTGAACGAACGATAATGTTCTCTGGAGATAAAGTTTATAGTTCTTTCAAACGTGAAAATCAGTTTGGACAAGCAAGCGACTTGGAGAGCTACAAAAGAATTCGCTCTTTTCACACTGGAGAGAAACTGCTTGATTGTGATCTGTGTGGTAAACAATTAACACGAACCTTGAAGCTTCACAAGCGTATTCACACTGGAGAGAAACCATATTCTTGTGTGGTCTGTGGTAAGCAGTGTACACAGAAAGGAGCCTTGAAAGATCACATGCTTACTCATATTGAAGATAAACAATATGCTTGTAATATTTGTGGGAAACAGTTTACTCGGGCACGAGTGTTAAAGAGGCATATTCTTCTACACACTGGAGAAAGGCCGCATGCTTGCGATGTGTGTGGTAAACAGTTTGCACTGGCACAATACTTAAAGAAACACAAGCTTACGCACACTGGAGAGAAGCGGCACGCTTGTAATATCTGCAGTAAACAGTTTACACAATCAGGTGAATTGAAGAATCACATGTTCGTTCACACTACAGACAAACCACATGCTTGTAATGTCTGTGGTAAACGGTTTAAACAGGCAAGACACGTGAAGGCGCACATGCTTATTCATTCTGGAGAAACACCATATGCTTGTGGTGTTTGTGGTAAACAGTTTACTCTGGTAGTAACTCTGAAGAGACACATGTGTATTCACTCCGGAGAGAAACCTCATGCTTGTGATGTATGTGGTAAACGCTTTATAAGGCCACACGTCCTAAAGCGACATATGTTTACTCACACTGGATAGAAACCACATGCATGTGATGTCCTTTGTAAGCAGTTTAAACAGGCACGCTACTTGATTTTGAAGGCGCACATGCTTATTCATTTCGTCTGGAAAAAGGTCTACAATGTTAGAAAAAGTACCAGCACCTTTTGTTGTCGAAAATGGGGTTTCTTTTTCGCATTATATGTTGCAGTGGACATGTGAAATATTTATGCTTGATTCTTTAAAAGAATGTTTCGTTAAATAGCATAGACGCATGCTTCAGTTTATGGACAGATGTTTCGCAAGTAAATATCTTTTAGAACAAAAACCTATTCGGAATCATGAAACTCAGGTTACAGCAGTTTTCTTCAAATGACACATTCGTTAAGCATTTTCTGTTCTGGACCATGAGTAATAAAGAGTAAGGAATTTTTCAGTCAGAAAATCAAAAGTTGTTTATTCAGAACAACTTTTTTGAAATAGGGTAATATGAAAATATTCATGTACATATTGACTGAATGTCCCGTTTCAATTCGTTGAAATTAAAATACGAGGGTCGTAGAATCAGACTTTAGAATTCCGTCATATTTTTGTAGCGTCCATGAAGTCAAAATACCTCATTTCCGTCTTGTAGATACATGATTCTTGTGTCAGTTATAACGTACTCATGGATGGGTGTAGTAACCCAAGTACTTATGAGGCATAGAAAGACACACGTACTTATATACGTTGAATCACCACATGAAATGTACTGTCCATGACAGCTGTACAGTCCATGACGATTATTCTGACATTTCTGTAGATTGGTTAAAACAGTTTTTATTTAATTTAAATGTAACAGTGACGTAGTGATCAGTAATGGCACCGAAATTTTGTCTTCATTTTGCAATAACCTATTTGGTGTGACGGACACTACTTTGCAAACTGACTATTTCTGTACAAAAACATTTACACGTTTTAAGGACAGATCAAAATATTATGCTTTGAAGTGATAGAAACTGTAATTTATATCAATGACACTAAAACATCATAGTAATCATAGAGTAATTAAGGGAAATATGGACTGCTTAAGCATTCTCTTGATATTTCTGACATCAGTTTTGAGTTCAAAATATTTTGTTGTTTATTTACAGAAAGGCGTCTATATACACCTAACATGCATTTTGAATTATATTTTTTTCACTTTCACATGTTTGAATTTTCCGAAACAAAGTAGATAATATACACCTAGAGGGTGGCCCAATTACCCCAAACCTTTAGGGTTAAATGGCACACCTATTAGGCCAACAAATTAAAATTTAATATGTCGTAATATTGAAAATTGTTGCAGAAATCCTAATTTCTTTGCATTGTACATATGTATATATGTCTTAAAGATAAAACTTTTTGTTCATAGAAAAAGTTTGACGAAACATTGGGCCATAAACGCAACAGAAGAAATTGCATATAAAATAACCACGTCTTAATGTTTTAGGGATTAAGCCATTTCTGCGTATTTATTTCACATTTGAATAAAATCCTGTCCGTGGCATTCCATCCAGGCTAGTAAATAAAGGAGGCGGAAATAAACGTTTACAAAAATTTCCAACAAAGAAGATATTATAAGCACACATGATAAATTTTAGCTACAATGCCATGGTGGTACCCCAAATGGAGTTTTAACACTGTAATTGTTGGTGGACCATATTACCCCAAACAGGCTATGGTACTGTGAAAATGAAAAGTTTTCTATCCTAACTAGTGATTGTTTCTAAATGATTTGAGAGGGAAATTTGTTGCTATAAGATATATGTATAAACTTAGCGAAAATCTCAACAGTCAGATAGAATAAGCTCAATAAATCTGAAAAGACTTTCTTACATTGTCACTTTTTTAACAGGAAAATTAGGTTGGATCACCGTCTTTAAAGGCGAGCAAAACTCTTATTCTTCCAGACATGTTTCTAAATTTTATTTGCTTCGAGTTAGTGATAGTATACAATTATTTTAATCAAAAACGGTTTGTTGGTCATACACAGTTCTTATGCGTTTCCGGGTGGACCATTTTCCCCAACGGACCATATTCCCCCAAATTCCCCAGCACATTAGCTTAGTTATAGGCAAAATAGGTGTCCTGGCTGGCTTTCTTTCGTGTATATGTCTTGGCATGAAAATCTTAAGAACGGGAATAGAAACGCAAAACGCATTTACAGACAATGAATAAAAACATAAAAAATATCATTTTGGGAAACATTGTTATTTCTGGAGCTAAGTATTGTATATAGTTATCACAAGCTTGTATTGATGTTTTAGCTGTAATTGTAGTTAGCAGCCTTTTGAAGATACTATCTACTCCTTGCCAGGTCCTGAACTTGTGGAAGTGAACATAATATGGTTTGATCTGAATAAAGTAAAACTGCACTCAGAAGAGTTTTGGTCAAGATTTCTGCGTAAAATCATATCTAATCACCACCCATTGCAAACAAAGCAAAACTTTGAAACGAAAACAGTGGGCGTCCCTAGATATAATGAAATCATGTCTCTAAATATTCAAAATGCCATAATAAAATTTACACTTGAAGAGTTCTCTGTTGTTTTTTTTCGTTTTTTTTTCTCACATGTTAAGAATTTGTTTAAGTCCATTTTAAAGTGTTGAAGTATACCCTACTTAGGCCTACATTAAAGAAGTTTTATGTTTCAGATATTTAAACTCAGTCTTGCCTTTTTACACGTCGGGGAATCGCGCTTCTTCATAGCTAAATGCTATGATCGTAAATGCAGAGGAGGGACGTCCGGAAATGAAGAAGCGGTACATCAAAACTGTAAGTATACACGTGTTGTATTTATACCCCCAGTATACGAAGTATATAGGGGGTATATAGTTTTTGGTCTGTCCGTTAATATGTTTGTGTGGTTGTTAACATTTTTTCTGTCACAGATTTCTCAGGAACCACTACAGCTATCTTTGAAATTTGGTACAAACGTTGGGTATGACTAGTTGTACCGTGTAAGAGAGAATCAGCCTTCTCCTGCTTATCAGTCCCTTTGTTTATCCATTTCTCTTTCTCTCCAATTAATATTTTGTCACAGATTTCTCAGGAACCTCTACAGCCAGGAATTTGAAATTTGGTACAAATGTTGGGTTTGACTAGTTTTACCATGTAAGAGAGAATCAGCCTTCTCCTGCTTATCATTCCCTTTGTTTGTCTATTTTTTTCTTTCCCTCCAATTGAAATTTTGTCTCAGACTTCTCAGGAACCACTATATTTAGGACTTTGAAGCTTGGTACAAACGTTGGGTATGACTAGTTGTACGGTGTAAGAGAGAATCAGCCTTCTCCTGCTTATCAGTCCCTTTGTTTGTCCATTTTTTCTTTCTCTCCAATTAATTTTTTGTCACAGATTTCTCAGGAACCACTACAGCTAGAACTTTGAAATTTGGTACAGTGTTGGGTATGACTAGTTGTACGGTGTAAGAGAGATTCAAACTTCTCCTGCTTATCAGTCCCTTTGTTTGTTCATTTTTTCTTTCTCTCCAATTAAATTTTTGTCACAGACTTCTCAGGAACCACTACAGCTAGGACTTTGAAATTCGGTACAAACGTTGGGTATGACTAGTTGTACGGTGTAAGAGAGAATCAGCCTTCTCCTGCTTATCAGTCCCTTTGTTTATCCATTTTTTCTTTCCCTCCAATTAAAGTTTTATCACAGACTTCTCAGGAACCAATACAGCTAGGACTTTGAAATTTGGTACAAACCTTGGGTATGACTAGTTGTACCGTGTAAGAGAGAATCAGCCTCCTTCTGCTTATCAGTCCCTTTGTTTGTCCATTTTTTAGCTCGCCTGAACGAAAGTTCAGGAAGAGCTATTGTTGTCACCACGGCGTCCGCGTCCGCGTCGGCGTTCGAATTGGATGTTTTGGTTAAAGTTTTTTTTAAGACCTATATCTCCTTAACCCATGGATGGATTCTTTTGATACTTGCACTGTAGTTAGATATTGGTCCAAAGTTTAACAGGGTACCACCCCCACCCCACTCAGTGACCTTAATGTCAAGGTCATGGACTTAGAAAATTGGGAGTTTTTTTGACTGGATGTTTGGTTAAAGTTTTATAAAGCCCAATATCTCCTTAACCCATGGATAGATTCCTTTGATACTTGCACTGAAGTTAGATATTGGTCTGAAGTTTTCATAGGTACTATCCCCACCCCGTTCAATGACCTAGATGTCAAGGTCATGGACTTAGAAAATTGCCTTTTCATTGATTGGATGTTTTGGTTAAAGTTTTTTAAAGACACATATCTCCTGAACCTATGGATGAATTCTTTTTATATTTGCACTGTAGTTAGACGTACAGAGTACTACCCCAACCCCGCTCAGTGACCTTGATGTCAAGGTCAGGGACTTAGGAAACTTTGGTCTTTATTAAAGTTTTGTAATTGCATACTGATTCATAATGCTTTGCAGAGATTTAGTTTATACTTGAACTGATGTTAGACACTTTCTTGAGTTTTTACAAAACACCTTATACTTACCCAACTGGATGACCTTGAAGTCAAGGTCATTGACCTAGAATTTTGTCTTAAAGATTTTGGTTAAAGTTTTATATTTATGAAGACATAATTAGCTCACCTGTCAAGGTTAGCTTATAGTATAGCCTTGGTCCGTCGGCGTCGGCGTCCACACTTTTAAACATCTTCTTATAAACCACTGGGCGGATTGAAGCCAAATTTCATATGGAGCCTTAACAGGATGGGGGAACGAAAGTTTATATATTTGGCCCAGGTCACATGACCAAGATGGCCGCCATGCCCATATATGGTAAAAACCTTTAAAAATCTTCTACTCCAGAACCACTGGGCCGATTGCCTTGAAACTTGATATGTAACATCTTGGACTCTAGTACTACAAAGTGTATATAAATGATGACCTTTGGTTGACCTTGACCTATCTTATGGCAAGTTCAAATTTGGTCCCTTAGGCTTTTGAATGGGAAAATCTGAAAAGTGCATTTTTCTGTTGCTTTTGTGCTCTGTGATATGGAAATGTAGTCAATTTCAACTCCTATGGATATTAGAGGTCAAGGTCATTTAGTGACCTTGACCAAAGGTCATTTGTCCATTGAGTGTCAACATTTTCAAAAAGCTTGGGCCGATTGAAGCCGAATTGCTTATAGAGTCTTTACAGGATGGGGGAACAATAGTTTGTATAATTGGCCCAGGTCACATGACCAAGATGGCCGCCATGACCATATATGGTAAAACCTTTAAAAATCTTCTTCTCTAGAACCACTGGGCCGATTGCCTTGAAACTTGGTATGTAGCATCTTGGACTCTAGTACTACAAAATTTATATAAATGATGACCTTGAGTTGACCTTGACCTATTTTATGGCAAGGTCAAATTTGGTCCCTTAGGCTTTTGAATGAGAAAATCTGAAAAAGTGCATTTTTCTGTTGCTTTTGTGCTCTGTGATATGGAAATGTAGTCAGTTTCAACTACTATGGATATTAGAGGTCAAGGTTATTCAGTGACCTTGACCAAAGGTCATTTGTCTATTGAGTGTCAACATTTTCAAACATCTTCTCCTCAGAAACCATTGGGCCGATTGAAGCCAAATTGCTTATAGAGTCTTTACAGGATGGGGGAACAATAGTTTATATAATTGGTCCAGGTCACATGACCAAGGTGGCTGCCATGCCCATATATGGTAAAAACCTTTAAAAATCTTCTTCTCCAGAACCACTGGCCCGATTGCCTTGAAACTTGGTATGAAGCATCTTGGACTCCAGTACTACAAAATTTATATAAATGATGACCTTGGGATGACCTTGACCTATTTTATGGCAAGGTCAAATTTGGTCCCTTAGGCTTTTGAATGGGAAAATTTGAAAAAGTGCATTTTTCTGTTGCTTATGTGCTCTGTGATATGGAAATGTAGTCAATTTCCACACCTATGGATATGAGAGGTCAAGGTCATTTAGTGGCCTTGATCAAAGGCCATTTGGCCATTGGGTGTCATCATTTTCAACATCTTCTTCTCAGAAACCATTGAGCCGATTGAAGCCAAATTTCAAATAAAGACTTAACAGGATTTGGGAACGATAGTTTATACATTTGGCCTAGGTCACATGACCAAGATGGCTGCCATGCTCATATATGGTAAAACCCTTAAAAAATCTTCTTCTCCAGAACCACTGGCCCGATTGCCTTGAAACTTGGTATGTAGCATCTTGGACTCCAGTACTAAAAAGTTTATATGAATAATGACCTTAGCTTGACCTTGACCTGTTTTATGGCAAGTTCAAATTTGGTCCCTTAGGCTTTTGAATGGGAAAAGATGAGAAAGTGCATTTTTCTGTTGCGATTGAGCTCTGTGATATGGAAATGCAGTCAACTTCAACCTCTATAAATACTAGAGGTCAAGGTCATTTAGTGATTTTATAGAAGTGGCCATGGTGGAACAGTTTGCACACTCACTATCCAATCCTATAGAATTGCAGCCTATTTATTAGCCTGCCTGAGCCCAAAGCTTTCATTTTGGCCACTTGACCTGAGCATATACTGGCAGGTGAGCGATCGTTGCCCTTGGGCGACTTGTTTCACAGTGCCATGATGATGGACTCAGTTGATACTAATACTCTAATACTTGGACTGATGTTAGATAATGGTTCATGGTACATCCTAGCCTCCACTCCAACCCCTCCCCTCAGTTTTTTTTTACCTCAAGCTCATGGACTTTGAAATTTTATTTCATTTTTTTAAAATTTAATTTTATTTTAAGACTTATTTCTGAGATAGCTTTCGTTTATAAATGTGTTTTTATTTTGGACATGCTTGCCTGAAGTTTTATGCATATCAGTCCACACCACCATAGCGGCTATGTGATTGGCAAGCACCAATTCAGGCGAGCTATGCTGTCAGGCGACAGCTCTTGTTCTTTCTCTCCAATTAAATTTTTGTCACAGATTTCTCAGGCACTACTACAGCTAGGAATTTGAAATTCGGTACAAATGTTGGGTGGGAATAGCTGTATCATGTAAGAGAGAATCAGCCTCTTCCTGCTTATCATTCTCTTTGTTTGTCCATTTTTTCTTTCCTTCCAATAAAATTTCTGTCAAATATTTCTTAGGAACCACTTTAGCTTGGATTTTGAAATTTGGTACAAACGTTGTGTATGACAAGTTGTACTGTGTAAGAGAGAATCAGTCTCATCCTGCTTTTTTTCAATTGTCCTTTTTTCTTTCTCTCTAATTTTTTGTCACAGATTTCTCTGTTCTCATGAATCCAGTCTTCAAATTTTGTATACATCTTGAGAAAGGCCATACTTATTGGTGGAAAGAAAATCAAGTAATATTTCTTTTGGTCTCCTTTTTCTATTTTCTTTTTCCCATCTCTCACTCCAATGCAATAAATGGGAAAATTTATGTCAAAAATTTCTCAGATTGCTATGTTATTAGGTTTACATCTAGCTTTAAACTGATTAGTTTACATCTTTTGGATGCTGCTGCTGACTTTAGGTCAAAGTCGCAGACATAGAAGTTTATGTAAACTTATATTGAAATTTTAATAACATAATTTGCATTTATTTTAATGGAACCTTTTGGTATTTGTTTATAGGCCTTTCACTGGATTTGTAATAGATTGTCCATCTGTCTGTCTGTCTGTTAGTTAACATTTGCTTGTATTAAAAGTGTTTTTATTTTGCGGTGGCGCTGGTCGGGGGTATACGTGAGCCCCTGCTCACATGCTCTAGTTTGAGAAGTATTATTCCTCGATTGTAAAATTAAATGTCCAAATTCGGGCAATGCTGTTCTGGAGAATATAGGTTTAAGTTGTATCACCTTCGGTTGAAGATGTGTATTTGTCCGATTTTGTTTTGAATCCGTTTTGAAGCATATTCAGTCATTTGTGTATTGAGTGAAACTGCATATTCTTGACTGAAGTATACCTTGATCTGCAGCAAACCCCTCATCCCCGCAAGAGGCACTCAGTTCTATGATATTGTCCCTTTCAGCATAAGCCCATAAAACTGCTGGCTTTATTCGCGTCTGCTCAGAACAGCGTTCTGGTATGAAGAAGGGGGGATCACCTATGAAGAAGTGGGATCAACTACGAAGAAGTGGACCATGATATGAAGAAAAAGGATAATACTTTCACGGACTATTGCATATATACAGTGATCTACCCATTTTCCAAAAGTACCCAGTTGCGAACAGTCGCGTCTTTGAAAATTTGTCTGATATTGAGGCAGACACTTGACACAAAGCTTACCATAAGTTCATATATATATTCCTCTTTCGTCTTTAGTAAATAACATTGCATCATACGACGTATTGATCTAAACCTTTGTTATTTGTAAATCCGGTAATTATGTTGTCTTCATACAACTTTACCGTAATAAGTACAGGATAGTACCGTACGGTTTTAACTCGCCTGAACGAAGTTCAGGAAGAGCTATTGTACTACCCCGGCGTCGGCGTTGTCGGGGGCGGCATCGGCATTAGCAAAATGTTAAGGTTTTACGTTAGAGTTTTTGAGATCTCATAGTTTTATAGACCCTTTGATCAATTTTAATCATATTTGGTATAATGGTAGATATTGGTCCAAAATTTTATTCAGGGCCATCCCCACCCCTGGTCATGACCTAAGGCCAAGATCACGAACTTAAAAATGACCAGGTATGATTTGGGCCATATCTGGCCCCCTCATTTATGAATTTTCAAAATTGCACTTTTTTAACTTCTGTTCATGTAATGTATGAGTTTAAACCTTTAACCATTAATTCAGACTAAAATAATCTATACTCTAATGATATTTAACTTCTTCTGAGCCGCTAAATGTCACGCCTGGTAAACTATCACAGGTACCTCCGGCGGAGGTACCGATAAAAAGTTGTGACAGGCACCTGGAGCTGCCTGTGACTGTCCAAAAATAACAACAAACGGTAGGTAGTCCTCTTTTATTGACAAAATATAAAATAACCAGGGAGTTTATTAAAAATCAAAAAGTACTATTCGACTCTTATAGACATAAAGTTTTGTAACACGTTATATCCCTCTGAACTTTCCATATTAACCAGAAATACGACTTTTGAAGTGGGTTTGATGTCAGCCCAAAGTACTCAAAACATAAAGAATTCGGCCGTTTTTGGTCTTAAATGCAGTGATCTTGCATACGAATCTGTTTTTCTCAGCACACTGGTGTTAAGGTAACCTCCTTGCTCAAATATAAATGTCGATTGACTACAAATAAGGCTTGATTTTTCAAAACAATAGGTGGAGGTGCCTGCAGTGGTGTGGAGGTGCCTGTGATGTAAGCAAATATAGTGTCTGAGTAGTTATTGCAGCTGGCAATATTGACATCTTCTCTAAACCACTGCCTGGAAAGAATCATTCTCTCAACGTCCTATTAAGCTATCATAATGCGTATATCATGAAATTCCATGTTAAAATTTCTAAAACACCATCTCAAAGAGTTATTGCCCAATTTGTTTCCGCTTCTGTTAGTCAAACATTGACGAATTTCACATAGTTGCTGAAAATTAACTGCCTAATTCAGTGTTAGAATCGTTATGAAATGTGCGCTTAGATAAGTGTCAACATCTTGTGACTGAGAGGTGCTGGTTGTGAGGTCATTCCAACTTGTCAGAAATTGTCGAGGTCACACGTCATGCCAGCTACACATATGGTGTGTCAAATTGTCAAACTTGCCGATACCCGTCAACAGGCATACACGTACAGGTATCTATAGTGTGATCCTTTTGGTACCTCATATGTGTCGCTCGCATGTGTCGTATGACGCTCGCTGTATGTGTTAACTTTGTGGTAACTGGAGTGATAGGTGCTATAAGTGATTCAGTCTGGGTAGTTTTGAATTGTTGGCGCTAGAATCCAAATACATCCGTAAGGCCTACAGATAACATCATCGGCAGGTGACATGTTCTCAATATTACACCGTTTAGTATATTGAAGTGATCGAAATCATACTGTAAATCACGTGTAATTCAAAGTCTCCGAATAGCCACTGCATCAAATTTGATAACAAAAGAGCACTTTTACTACATAAAAGTCATCTTCTGAAACGTTGTTTTTGCAAACGTGTCGAGAAGCTAGCACATTGGCGTGTGACCTCGACAATTTCAAACGATTTGAGATGACTAACAGGCAGTCATCGCCAATCACAAAAACGCTGTCTCTTATTTAAGCGCATTTCATAACTATTCTAACACTGAATTGGCAGATAATTTTCAACAGTTACGTACAACTCGTCAATGTTTGACTAACAGATATGGAAACAAAACGGACAATAACTCTTTGAGATGATCTGCTTTGGATTTTGGATTTCTGTAGTGAAGCATCAATGTTACGTGTTCTTATGTCCGCCTGTCTGTAGTCTTCTGGCAGTAAGGTCCTGTACAGCTGCCCACTTTGCTTTCTGGTTTGTTTTGTAATTTAAAATACATGAATAAAATAGGTAAAACAGAAGTTAGCGTTGTTTTCATTTGGGGTAGTTGAATTTCCACCTGTCTGGGAAAGAGCTCTTTATTCGGTTTACCATGCGTGTCTTTTATGAACTATTGTCAACGTATACTTACTTCCATCTTGGTTTTGAGAGCAGGATGTAGAATCTGATTGTATAAGTTCATGATCATTGTCTGTCGTTTTAACAAAACTATGCTTGATATTCGCATTATGATAGATTAAATTGCGACGTTGAATGAACGATTCTTTCAAGGCAGTGGTCTAGAGATGAAGAATATCAATATTTGCAACCGCTATAAATCTTCAGATTTTCGTTATATTTTCTTACATCACAGACACCTCCATTCCGTCACAGGCACCTCCAGTTGTTTTTTTACCGATCCAGCCTTATTTGGAGTTTATCGGCATTTATATTTGGGCAAGGAGGTTTACCATACGTCAGTGTATCCAGATCAACAGATTCTTATGCAAGAGAAGTGCATTTAGGACCTAAAACAACCGATTTGTTCTTGTTTTGAGTACTTTCGACTGACCTTAAAGCCACTTCAAAAGTCATATCTTCTGTATATATGTAAAGTTCCCGGGGATATAGTGTGTGACAAAACTTAATGTATATAAGGGTCGAATAGCTTTTTTTGATTTTCAATAAACGCCCTGGTTATAATGTATTTTATCAAAAAAAGACGAATACCTACCGGTTTTGTTTATTTTTGGTCCGTCACAGGTAGCTCCGGATGCCTGTCACAACATTTTATCGGTACCTCCGCGGAGGTACCTGTGATAGTTTACCAGGCGTGAATGTACCCCTCCTTAGCTTGTTTTAGCTATTTCGGCCATTTTTGGCTTGTATTTGGGCCGAAAACTACCTGAGCGCAGGCAAGTGCAAAGCTGATTTTTTGCATAATAATGCATTTTAAGAACATCAACAATGTGTGAAAAATTCAGCTGTGCACTTGCCTGCGCTGACACCTAATTTTAAACTTTTCTAAATATAATAACGTCATTGACAACGGTTGCCTTACAAAGACGCGCGTGCGACAGGAACTCTTTTGGCAGTGAAGGTAGACAATCTACGGATCGCCAAGAAAAGTTACTAAAAAAAACCCCCAAAACATACCGCTTTACCTTCTTTTTGATAAGTAATACCAGAAGATTTGATGCAAACATAGTTTTTCGCTTCTTCATTCATGACGACGCTTGACCTGTTGTCAGAAACAACTCCTGATTCTGAAGGATACATGCAACTGCAATGTTGTTGCAGTCGGGACTGCGACTAAAAGACGGTACCTAACGACGGTACTTGTACTACCGCTGAGCCACTTGGGGAATGTCGTTAGGAGAATTGAAATAGTAATAGTAAGTAGTAGTAGTACCATATTTGTACTCATGAATCCATTAATTGGTGTTGCTGGTGTTGGGAGATATGTGTGTTTCTGTGAATGTGTGTGTGTGTGTGTGTGTGTGTGTGGGCGGGGGGGGGGAGGGGCAATGGCCGGGTAGCAGAAACATGCTTCAGGCCTCAAATCATCAAACAATATTATTTTATGCATACCACTTGTAAGATTCTCTTTAAATTGTGTGTTAGAGTTGCTCCCATTTCATAAATAAAACCAAGTAACATCAAATTGGGTATTGTCTGACTGAGAAATGACGGGGTCACGCCCGTTTTACAATATATCCGCTGGATATACTTCAACAACAGATATTCTGTTGAATTGTCAAACCGCAAAAAAGTAAAAACAAATTAAACCTTGTTCGAAATCGTGCAGGTACGGGACGATTTAAACAAGTGCGACTTCCTTGCATTTTTCTGCGCCCTTCAATACAGCAGTTACTGATACAGGAAAAGAAATACTTGGAAACGAGCATCGCAGGTACATGCACTGGGCACTGGATGTTCTCGACCTCTGCAATGCGAGGAGGAATTTGAAAAGGAGGCGGTATGAAGCAGAAGGAGCGAGAGAATACAGGAAGGCCTACATAAGGGTTCAGATGCCCTGAAGAGAGCAAAGGAGGACTGATTAAGTGTGGATACTCGGTGCAAGGCACAGTGTTGCAAGGAGACTGAAACTTAATACCTAACATAACACAACTGCAAGTGAGCACATCAGGATGAGGATGAGGATGAGGATTAAAATTCAGAGAACAGGGTAGACCCTAACTATCCAGAACAAGTCTGGGACATGTCTAACAAAAGAATGATAGACTCTCAGCAGATGGATAGAAAATTGCTCTGAGCTTTACAATAATGAGTGTGATGGCGACAATGCAGTTCTGGACTGCAATCAGCGTCAAAACGAAGATCTAAAAGCGATCCTTTATGAGGAAGTTAAGATTGCAGTAGTAGCTCTAAAGTCCGCCGTAGTTGATAATAGTACCAAAGTAACAGCTTAGCTATGGCAAAGTTTGAGCAATGCATAGTTTAATCAAAGTATTCATTGCCCTTTGTTTCCAATACATACGGCTGTTTATGTAATAGGACAAAGATTGTGAATTACCCAGTTACTCAGTATTACGGTATGAATAACTCAGTGTCTTAGTTACCCCACCCACTCTCATACATGAAATACACGACTATTATTCTGATCATTCTGCTGATTAGCTTCATTAAGAGTTTGTATTACATATATAGTTGATATATTAATAACTTAAAAAATCGTGCCAAAATAATGAACCACGCGATAAAAACAAGTATAAAAACAAGTACAAGTATGAAAGATAGTCTAATTTCTTGTTTCGCTCCGTCTATTTTTTTTTTAAATCGTTGCCATGGAAACGGTTAGGGTAAATAGTTTACTTTTTTTGTTTACATAACAACGTATATAAAAGGAAGCGAATAAAAAATCTGGCCTATGTTTGCAAAACCAAGTCAGCAGTTATAAAAAGAAATGTGTTCATTACCATTAATTGCTATGCAGTTTCAATGTAAATCATAAGTTATCTCCCTTTTTCTTTCTTAGAGATAAATGTTTACTTTGAATGCAAAATATTTTTATTAGCTTTATATCTTTGTTGTTTTTTGTATTCATTTCTTATTATTTTCAACTCATCAACTTGCAAGAATAATGCAAAGTTTATCCATACCCAATAATTACGTGTATAAATATTTTTTCATCCGATTTCTTTCAGACTAATACGTTCTATTCCGAGAAAAAGTGAATGCTGCACATGAGTTGATCTTGAAACGAATGGTTTACCTAATTTCCATTGAAAGACAAAATACTGCAATTGTGGCATGCCCCTAAAACGTAAATTTTTGATTGAAAACAGTTTAATGTAGCGTTTCTGTAATCCGACAATTTCAGTGATCTATCAAGAGTTATTGCCCTTCATGCATGTGATAAGATGCAGACCAGTAAATGTCAAAGTGATTTAGTATTAATATTACATACATTATTAGATCTGATACTTATCATTTACTTTTAAATTCCTTTCTTTGCTATATATGGAAAAATGTATCCCTATCCCCCACATTTTGCTAAAAATCAGGGCAGAACTGCATGAACAAACGCATGGCTGAAACTTTCAGCTGTAACATCTCCATTTTCTATATTTATATTGTTTACAAGGTGATTAATGAAAAAAAACAATATTTGAATAAATTTTGAGAGGGGGCCAAATATGGCCCAAATCGTACCTGGTCCTTTTATTTTAGAGTTTACGTTAAAATTTTTAAGATCTCATAGTTTCTAAACATTTTAATCTATTTGAATTATATTTGGTATGATGATAGGTATCAGTCCAAAATTTTATTCAGCTACCATGGTCAAATAACTTTCAGACATGGCTTTGCACATCTTTAACATCAGATATAACCATGTAATAATATCAGACAGATTTGCGCATAAGATCTCAGACATAGTCTTGCGAATAACCTCATAAATGTTTGAAAATTCTTAGAACTCAGACATATTAGACCTCAGATATCGTTGGTTGGTTGAATTGAAGCTTAACGTCCACGGTAAACAACTAAGGTCATGTCGGGACGGTCAGTTAACCTAACCACACTATTCCTGGGCAGGCTTAGACCTCCTAAGCGGTTAACCAGTACTAAGTGCACATACTTTCGCCAGTAACTGACAACTGCCCTTCTTGAATCAGCGGAAGGAGAAACGAAAGTATGTGGCCAGACCGGGATTCAGATATCGTGCAGTCTGTCATCGTGCTTATATAAACATTACTGAAGATATACAGACATAACTTTTGACAACTGGTTTTGGTTATTCCCCTTGATACTATATTGCTGGTTTCTCGTCATTACGAGTTGGCTTCTCGTTATAACGAGTGGGTTTCTCGTTATAACGAGTTGGCTTCTCATTATTACGAGTTGGTTTCTCGTTATTACGAGTTGGCTTCTCGTTATTACGAGTTGGCTTCTCGTTATTACGAGTTCGTTTCTCGTTATAATGAGATGGTTTCTCGTTACTACGAGTTGGTTTCTCGTTATTACGAGTTGACTTCTTATAACGAATGGCTTCTCGTTATAACGAGTTGGTTTTTCGTTATTACGAGTTAGATTCTCGTTATAACGAGATGGTTTCTCGTTACTATGAGTTGGTTTCTCGATATAACGAGTTGGTTTCTCGTTATTACGAGTTGGCTTCTCATTATTACGAGTTCGTTACTCGTAATAACGAGATGGTTTCTCATTACTACGTGTTGGTTTCTCGTTGTAATGAGTTGGTTTCTCGTTATAATGAGTTGATTTCTCGTTATTATGAGTTGGCTTTTCGTAATAACGAGTTGGTTTCTCGTTATTACGAGTTGGCTTCTCGTTATAATGAGTTGGTTTCTCTTATTAACGAGTTGGTTTCTCGATACATCACTTCTCGTTATTACGAGCTGGTTTCTCGTTATAACGAGTTGGTTTCTCGTTATAACGAGTTGGTTTCTCGTCATAACGATTTGGTTTCTCGTTATTTCGAGAACTATATTTTTTCTTGTTTGTAAAGGGTCCTTATAGGCTTTCGTAGCATATAGAGCCTCCAGGGTTTGATTGGATAAATATTTGTTCAAACGGTCCAGGTCACATGACCAACATGGCCGCCATTACCATTTAAGGTATAAATCTTTAATATTTTTCTTCTCCAGATCCAATACATCTATGGCCCTGAAACTTGGTAAGTAGCAAGGAGTACTAGAGTACCACCATGACTGTTCAAATGATGACCTTGGGTTCACCATGACTTTTTTGCGGCTTGGTCAAATATGGGAAAATGCTAGAACATAAGATTTCATGGAAAATTTAGAAGATTTTGGCCTAAAAATGGTATATATGGTTGTCTTAATGAGTTCATGAAGATTATTGAGTACAAGTGGCCATGGTCATTCTTCCACTTTTGACCCAAGGGTCATATTTTGACAATTTCCGAAATGAGAAAAAGCCACCTTAGCCACCTTGCCAACTGGTCAGGTTGGCAAGGTGGCCTCATGGCCCTCTTGTTATGTTTTCGTCCACCTCGCCACATATATCCCTTCCGCTGTCTTTTTACGAATGCTGGGGTGGTCGGTTGGTGCGAAGGTGCTGTGTGTAATTTCCAGTGCCGGGGCGTCCTACTTATTTGAATAGTAGTAGGACAAGGGCTTACTGTGCTTGCAGTAGGTGAGGGTGGGGATTTACAACTTTTACACATACTACAGAGAAACCTGATTCTTGTTATATGTAGGAAACAGTTTAGACCTGTAGGCAGAAAACTTAAAGCGGCATATCGTAATTAATAGTGGCAATTGACTTTTGATATCTCTGAAAAAAAAGTTTGTTTGCACAGGCCAGCGGCTTGAAGAGACACGTGTTTACTGATACAGTGCCTGCAGAAAAATCCCATGCTTGTGATACACGAGGTAAAACGTTTACACAGGCAGGAAGCCTTGAGGTGTACATGAATATTCATACTGGAGAGAGACCACACGCTTGTGATGTCTGTGGAAACAGTTTATACATACAGCACACTTAAACATGCATATTCTTAGTCATACTGGAGAGAAACCATATGTCTGTGATATATGTGGTAAACATTTTACACGGTTGGGTAATTTGAAGAGACATATTGTTAATCATACTGCAGAGAAACCATATGCCTGTGATGTATGTGGTAAACAGTTTACACAATCAAGTACTTTTAAGAGACATATTGTTAATCATACTACAGAGAAACCATATACCTGTGATGTATGTGGTAAACAGTTTACGGAATATGGTGTTTTGAAGAGACATACTGTTGATCATACTGCAGAAAAACGATATGCCTGTAATGTGTGCGGTAAAAATTTTAAAGAGGCAGGAAACTTGGGGAAACACATGCTTATTCATGCTGGAGAAAGGCCACATGGTAGTGATGTCTGTGGTAAACGGTTTGCGCGGGCAGAACTCTTGAGGATGCACATTCTTATTCATACTGGTGATAAACAATATGCTTGTGGTGTCTGTGATAAACAGTTTTTACGGACAGGAGACATGAAGCGACATTTTCTTGTTCATACTGGAGAGAAATCACATGGTTGTAAGGTCTGTGGTAAACGGTTTGCTTGGGCACAAGTCTTGAAGAGTCACATTCTTATTCATACTGGAGAGAAACCACATGCATGTGATGTCTGTGGGAAACAGTTTACACAGACAGAACTCCTGAAGAGACACATACTTATTCATACTGAAGAGAAACCACGTGCTTGTGACATCTGTGGTAAACAATTTACACAGGCAGGTTATTTGAAGATTCACATTCGAATTCATACCGGAGAGAGATCATATACCTGTGATACCTGTGGTAAACAGTTTACATCTGCAGATTATTTAAAGAGACATTCGACTTCATACCGGAGAGAGGCCATATACCTGTGATATCTGTGGTAAACAGTTTACACGGGCAGGTTATTTGAAGAGTCACATACTTATTCATACTGGAGAGAGGCCGCATGCATGTGATGTCTGTGGTAAACAGTTTATACGGGCAGGAGATTCGAAGAGTCACATTCTTATTCATACCAGAGAGAGGTCATATACCTGTGATATCTGTGGTAAACAGTTTACACGGGCAGAACACGTGAAAAGACACATTCTTATTTATACAGGATAGAGGCTATATGCCTGTGATATCTGTGGTAAACAGTTTATACGGGCAGGAGATTTGAAGAATCACATTCGTATTCATAGAGGATAGAGGCTATATGCCTGTGATATCTGTTGTAAACAGTTTACACGGGCAGAAGATTTGAAGAGTCACATTTGAATTCATACCAGAGAGAGGTCATATACCTGTGATATCTGTGGTAAACAGTTTATATGGGCAAAAAATTTGAAGAGGCATATTCTTATTCATACTGTAGAGAGGCCATATGCCTGTGATATTTGTGGTTAGCAGTTTAAAATTGCAAGAGGTTTGAACAGCCACATGAGAATGCACTCTGGCGATAAACTCTATGTATGTGGTATCTGTGGTAAGGAGTTTAGTCAGGCAGGACGCTTTAAGAGGCATATGCTTATTCATGCTGGAGATTAGCCACGAGTTCGTGAATCACGTGCTTGATATAAGACCTGTGCATGTGTTATTTGTGGTAAACAATTCATACAGCCTCAAAGACATACGTGGTTTTCATAATTCTGAAAAAATTACTTGCTTTTGGTATTTGTTGTTTAAAGAGTACATAAGCAGTCTATTTGACAAGGCTCAATTAATCATACTGGTGGTGATTTAAACGCTTGTGATGTCTGTGACAAACAGATTACACCTGAAAGATATTGTAAAAGAATCTTATTCATACTAGAGAGAAACTACTTGCTGTAGGCGTCAGCAGTAAACAGTAATCGTATATCAGGGCCTGACAAATCAAAATTTTATCGTCGCTGAAAAATCAAATTTCAATTCTTAAATCATTTTACGCAGGCAGGAGACATGAAGAAAGATGTGCTTATTCATACGGGATGCTGCTTCCGTATAAGTTTAATCTTGCAAAACTTGAACTCTGTAAATCTTGACAATGCCTTTCATTTATTTAAGTTTGACATACAGTGATTTGCTTTTTACCTCTTTTGTACTGGTGAAAACACAATATCAATGAACCTTTTTTCTATTTTGTAAAGGTTTCTATAATGCCTCGTCTTGCAAGACTTCTTTTATTTTGACGACTTATCTACTTGCAGTGAAAAGACTTATTCGTCCTTTAAGGACTTATCTATGTTCAATGAAAGTATGGTGAAAACTCGGCGCAAGAATGTCTTGTGATTAAGGCACGTAGTACAAACAGATGCTGATGCCAATCTTGTCTAACATAAACCTTTTCACTTTCGTTTTACGGGGCTCTGCAAGTTCAAACATAGTTTGTGTTTAGTTGATCAATCCCTCCAGCAGTGATTCCCTTTCATAATCTTGACCACGAGCTAACTATGTCATTCTTACGAGGTTTCTACGTCGTTTCATCGAGTTGTCAAATTTATCTGAATATATCAAACTAGCTTTAAAAATGAGAACAAATATTTCAATAACGATATGTAAGTTCTTTCAACTACTTTAATATACATGTGACTGTATGCTATTCTGTCTTTTTGCATACTTCTCGTAGTACGAGGCAATTTATTTAACAAACTTATTAACCGTGTGCTAAATTACTTAATATGGTTCATCCTCACGTACCTGTAAATGTGTGAGAAAACTCTATTATAAACTCTGATAGACTCTGATAAACTGTATTCTGATACGTGACATTATATGCATTTGATATTGTGTTGTTTTGTGTGACGATGTATTATGTACAAGTCAAATAAAATATATGTTCTGTTCTGTTGTTAGTATCCTGCTCCAAATACACACCTACGTGTTTCTAATACCATTCAAATTTTGTACTGAAAATCTATGGTCCAGAGTTTAAGGCAGAAATAGACAGCCTCATTGCTAAGTACCGTATACAAGGTAATATTCGCGTTGTTCCATTTTTCGCGGTATTTGGCGGTCATTTAGAAACCGCGAATATTAAAATCGCGTATAATTTCCAGTTTCTTACAAACTGTCTTCTATAGACACAGTGTTCATATATTTTGTTTCTGTTTGCTTCGGTAGTTGCTGGTATTTTTCACTTGAGCCTTGAGCAGGGCCGCCGCAGGTTAATGAACGAACTGACTCAAGTGAAAAAGAAATAGTTTTGCTTTTCGCGCATGTTGCTAACCGCGAAAATTAAAATCGCGAAAATTTTTGTTCATGTTTCGACCCTTAACCGCAAAAATTTGAACCCGCGAAAATTACCGCGTATACGGTATGTGCGATCCAAACTGCTCAGAGGCATAAAGAATCTGCCGTGGGTCACACAAGGAATAAAAAGAAAGATGAACAAGCGAGATCGTCTCTACCAGAGTCAGAAGCACACAGGTTATGGTCAAGTCAGGACAGCATGCTCAGAAATGGAGTACAGATTTACCTGGCTATCGTATAGGTATACCGATAGGTATCGCGCTCAAAATATAATGGCCTGAGATAGAACATGTTATCTCATACTCCTTTTACATCATTAAATGTTTAAATAAATAAATCATCCCTGATAATTCCTAAATCTACATTACATCCTCTTTAAGATGATATTTTTTTCAAAAAACTTGCTCGAAAAAAATCGAGGTCTTTTGAAGTTACAAATTTCATACCCGTGTTTCTATTAAATGATAGAGGAAATCACAAAAAGAAGCACCCCCTGTTGAGATGAATGCCTAGAAAAACATTATGTTTTCATTTAATTACAACATATTTGATGGATCCTATTAGCCAATTCAATTATCTTTTTAAAGATATATTTACATGCATCTACTAGAAATTTAAGTTAGGTCAAACTAGAATAATTCCTAAAGGACAGAACAATTTTTTTGATTTTTTCGCTTTCAATCGGACCCATAAAATACAGGTAGTATATATCGATTTCGGTGAAAACGGATAACGGCTATATTCGCGGATGACACGCAACCAGATGCTAAATAAAAATAAGCATAAATGATGATAATAGCAATCATTTCTTTTTTTCTTGTCGGAAAGTTGACCGACATTAAAGGCAGGCGTATAAAATAGACCTTTAAAAATTGATTGCAATTGTTTAACCGATTTACAGTGCGCGGCCCGTTCTTTTATTCAAAAATTGAGATGGCCATCAAACGAATCGGTATCAATTATTTATAATTGTTATCCAAGCATATTTATTAAGTGTGTCCTCCTAATTAATTTGAAAGTCGCCAGGATATCTGATTTTTCGCACCTAGGGTAGTCCCATTGTTTAAATTTATTGAAACGTGGTGAAACAATATTACTCAAGATGCAACCTTAATTGACACAAAGTCTAAAAGCATTCTATTTTATTTTCTTTTATTATATTTATTTAGCGTTGCGATTCTAATGAAATACCAATGGAGAACTCGACAAAGTTATCGCATACTTATCATCAAATGTCCTTGTTCACATAATACATGCTTATCTGAATGGGTGCTCATTGCGTTAAAATATACAACCATGCGAAATGAATTTATTTGATTAGTTACTTGTTGATTTGTTTATTAATTGATGTGTTCTCGGTTTATTTGTCCTTTTTAATTTATCCATGTAGTTTTCGCATATGCAAAAAGCTGGTTTTCTCGTGATGCTGCTTATTTTATATCCCCCTAGTTCAAGATGGCGGACAGTGTTGACACAAAGGAGCGAGCTCTCGATATAAAGCTCTCTCTTTTGTAATATAAGTTCGATCGAGATATTTTTGTTTCAGATAGAAAGAAAGCAAAACATAATATTATCTGTCACCGTTGATTATATGGTAAATGATGGCGGACTGGAGGTATTCAGTGTCAACGGATAATTCCTTTGTTCCTTTGTGTAATGAGGATGATTTCCAAACAGTGAAACGAAAACGGAATAACACGGAACAGAGTGACGATCAAGTAGGTTTGTTTATGAACAGCTCAGCAGAGGATAAACTGAATTATATATATGATGAACTGCGTCACATTAGAGGTAGTCAAGATCAAATGAACAGGGGTATGTTTAATTTCCAACAAAGTTTTCGTTGTGTAAATGGCAAATTGTGCGAGGTCATTGAGGTCACAAATAAAAACACCAATGTGCTAAAAACTCTTGCCTATAAATCTATAGATCTGGAAGCTAGATCTAGAAGGAACAATCTTATATTCTGGGGTATATTGGAAAATATTCATGAGAACTGTTTCCATATAATCCGTGAATTCATAAAGCATCATCTTGATCTGGATGCTGACAAAATGTACTTAGCCCGGGCACATAGGCTTGGTCCAAGGAAAATAGGACAGAGGGATCCACGAAGGTCCATTATTGTGAATTTCAGGGACTTTTGTGACACGGACTTGATCATGAGCCGTGCTTATTGTTTAAAGCAAACACCATTCAGCTTAGGTTATGATCTTCCAAAGGAGATCAATGGAGCCAGAAAAAGCTGTGGGATGAGGTAAAACGGATTAAAGCTAAAACACCGAAAGTCAATTTCCAAATATTGTACCCAGCAAAATTAATGGTTGAAGGTAAAATTGTGAGAGACGAGTTCCCAGACTGGGGAAATGTGATACAAGGAAACAGAATGGCTGATTTCTCACATATTGACAATAATTTTCAACTAGATCAGGCAAATTTACAACGAAATTCACAGGACACTGAACGTTTTTCTGTGACATGTGACCGTGCGTATACACAGATGAACAATGTTTTGAATGGAAATTCCAGCAGTACACGTGACCCTTTAGGTATACATAGTTCGGGGCCGAAAGATAGCATCTTGGAAAGCGAAAGTGAATTGGAACAGGACGTATTAGCCACTGAAAGTCCCACGAACTTACCATGCGAAACTCAACGTTTATCCACTAGGCAGGATGAGCCTGCGGTCTCATCAACACGGGATATATTCCGGCCTTTTGACAATGACACTGATAGTAATTCCAAACGCGAACATACACCAAGAACACTTCAGCGTAGCGAAAGGAGAAACCAGTCCTTGTCTATTCCGCGCGTGCGGCATTCTTCACGTGAGAGTAGGGAAAATCCAAGTGTCGTTAAAAATATACAGGTAGATAAAAATAACTCCAGTGAAACGGTAAATAGTCAGCAAAGCGTGTCTCATTCGCGAAACGAAAGTATTGGAGCTCAAAGTCGACAGAGCGCGACAGAGGAAAAGAACGATTCTGGTGAAATTAGTTAATTATTAGAGGAGAAGGTGACTCTGCGTTGTGCTTTGCTCAACTGTCAGGAATTAGTTACAAAACGTACCAATAAGTTAACAAGTTCTGAGTTTCAACATATTTTTAGTTCACATGAAATTGTTTTATTAACCGAAACATGGTCAGATCAATTTTCTGAAATTATGGTAGATAATTTTGAGGCTTTTGTATTGCACAGGGAGGATAAAAAAAAGCAAAAGTAAACGAAATTCTGCGGGGATTATATTGTATATCGGGGATAAATACGTATCAAATGATGCACTAATTTTCAACAGGATGATATACTTTGGGTAGAAATTAGCAAATCTGTGTTATCTTTGGATAACGATTTGTATATCTGCCTTTGTTATGCTATACCAGATGACAGCAGCCGACAAGCCTTGAACTTAACGAACATTTTTGACAGATTATTGGATTCAGTGGTTTTTATTGAGAATAAAGTAGAAAATGAGTGCAACATATTGATATGTGGGGATTTTAACAGTTGCACGTCGGTCAATCCTGATTTTGTTACTGATGATGAGCCCGTCCATATGAACATATTGCCCGAGGAGTACACGCCTGATAATTATATGCCTCGGTATTCTGAAGATGAAGGGCATGTAAATAACAATGGTCTGTTGTTATTAGAATTTTGTAAGCAAACTGGTTTAAGATTAATGAACGGAAGGGTGGGTAATGATAGGGGGATAGGGCGGTATACTTTTGTTGGTCATAGAGGGTGCAGTGTTGTCGATTATGTTTTGGCTTCGCACGAAATGTTTAATTTAGTGAAAGATTTTGAGGTACAGGAGCCAAATATATTATCGGACCACTGCCTTATTAGTTTCTCTTTTGAATTTGGCAATTTTCGAGAACAAGATACGCAGGCTGATGAGTATGAGTATATATCAGATAAGTATGTATGGAATAATGAGTTAAAGGACGAATTTATACATCGGTTAGTCCATGAGTCTACAACGGAACAATTAAATATATTAAATATGAAAATTTCCGACTGTTTAAATGATAGTGATGTTAAAACTTGTGTGTCAGACTTTGAAAGTCTAATTGATAATGTATCCGCCCCATTGTTTAAAAAGAAAATAAAACACGATAATGTAAATGTAAACGTGTCACCTTCAAATACGCATTATCCGTGGTACAACGAAGAATGCCATGAGGAAAAAGTATTATTTTTTTTATATATGTTAGATAAATACAGGGATTCTAAAACAGATGAAAATAGGGCTAATATGGTTAAGGCTAGGTCGGACTATAAAAAAGAAATACGAAAATGTAAATATGAATTTGATAGAGAAAAAACTGCTAAATTTGTTAATGCAAAAAATAAAAATGCAAAACAGTATTGGAACATGTTAAAAGAACTAGCATATGTTAAACCCGCTAATATAGCCTTATCGTCTTTTGAGGAGTATATCAAAGCGGTGAATAACCCGTCAGACCCCTATTACGCCCCGGATGAAGATATTCTATATTTTAATGAAAAATATGTCAATAATGAGTTCTCTATACTGTTTGCAGAATTAAATACAAATTTTTCACAAAATGAAATTATTAAGTCAATTAAACAACTTAAATCGAATAAGGCTGGGGGACCCGATAAACTTATTAACGAATTTTTCATACACGGACAGCACATACTAGTACCAATATTGTGGAATCTTTTTAACAAACTATTTGAAATCGGTGTGTTTCCCGATGAGTGGTCGGAAGGATTTATTATCCCATTGCATAAGAAAGGTAGTTTAAACAATGTTGAAAACTATCGCGGTATTACATTGCTTAGTGCTTTGGGAAAGCTGTTCTCAAGGGTGATTAATAATAGATTGTCGGAATGGGCAGAAAAATATTTTGTTCTTATAGAAGCGCAAGCAGGTTTTAGAGCAAATATGGGGACGGTTGATGATATTTTTGTAATTTCGCATATTCTTAATCATGGCAAAAGACTGTATTGCGCATTTATTTACTTTACTAAAGCTTTCGATTATGTTGTCCGTGAAAACCTTTGGTATAAATTGATTAAGATAGGTATAAGGGGGAAAATCTTGAATATTATTAAGTCAATGTATTTTTCAGTCAAATCAAGGGTCAAATATTGTAATAAATTAGGAAATGAGTTTAGCTGTAACCTTGGCGTCAGACAGGGGGAATGTCTGTCCCCACTGTTATTTTCTTTGTTTTTAAATGATATAGAGGAGCACTTTATATTGTCAGGGCTAGACGGATTAGATGTAAATATGTTTAAAATGTTTGTGCTACTGTATGCAGATGATATCGTTTTGTTTGCAAATAGTGCCAGTGAACTTCAGGACAGATTAGATCTTATGTCCGATTATTGTAAAAGATGGAAGTTAAAGATAAATATTTCAAAAACTAAAGTAATGATATTCAGAAAAGGGGGTATGTTGCCCAGAAATTTATCATTCTATTATGATGGGGAGCAGTTAGAAATAGTTAAAAAGTTCAATTATCTCGGTATTGTATTCACAACTGGGGGATCCTTTGCAGAAGCTCAAACGACTCTGGCAGGACAGTCACAAAAAGCCATTTTTAAATTGAAGAAATACTTATATAAGTTTACTTTCTTAACGCCAAGACATAAATTGGAACTATTTGATAAATTGATTAGTCATATTTTAAATTATGGGTCTGAAGTTTGGGGATTTGTACAAGCTAACGCTATAGAAAGGGTACATTTACAGTTCTGCAAGCGTCTTTTAGGGGTTAAGAAAACAATACAGAATGATTTTATTTATAGGGAACTTGGAAGAACAAACTGTTTAACAAAACGTTATCTGTCAATAATTAAGTACTGGTTTAAGATTTTGTTGTCAGGGGGTGGTAAGTATATTAAAATGGTGTATGATTTAATGCTTAAGGACATTGAAACGGTACCTAATACAGTTAACTGGGCCTCTCTTGTCCGTCATTTGTTGATGTCAATGGGTTTTTATGAGATTTGGATTCAGCGAGGGGCTGGGGACTATAGAAAATTTATATCATTATTTAAACAGAGAATAACAGATATATTTATACAGAATTGGAATGCTAGGTTAAGAGAGTCATATAGAGCTAATTTTTATAAGTCATTTTCTGTATTTCAATTACAACCCTAGTTAGATAAGTTAACGTCAGCAAATTTAGCCAAGCGTTTAGTAGACTGCGGATGTCATCGCATCGTCTTGAGGTAGAGTCGGGTAGGTGGGTTAAACCTAATGCTGTTCCCTTTGATGAAAGGAAATGTGTTGTCTGTCATAAACTAGAAGATGAATATCATTTTGTTTTCGAGTGCTCATTATATTCAGAATTAAGAAATAAGTTTATCTCAATATATTATTGGAAAAACCCTAGTATGTTCAAGTTTATAGAGCTATTAAATTCAACAAACACAGGCTGTATTCCTAAGCTATCTTCTTTCATTTTTCAAGCATTTAAATTACGAACAGAGTTGTTATACAAAGGTCAATAATTTGACAATAATAGCCACTACATCGCATTGTCAGTGTCCTTTAAATTAATTTTTACAGTTGTATAGTGATGAAAACTTTGTGGACTGCTGTGTAGAGGAAATTGTGATTTTCTCGTGAGAGATATACATGGGACCGACTGCTAGCCCAGTTACTTGCATGTCGGTCCTTTGTGTCTCTCTCGCGGAGTATTTCAATATAAATCTCAATTTTCTGAGTATGTGGTTACCTCCCATGTGATAGTTTTCGGACGACCGGCTGCTTGTTGATAGGGACTGCCCCAATCACTTGCATGTTGTCCTTTAGCATCTCTTTCCCTGATTAGTTAGTATATTCATAAATTTTTTGTACATATGTTCCAAAATGCTAATCAGATAAATAGTTCTTGTGACAGCGTTGCGGAGGGCCGTCTGTCAGTGGGTGAGAAACCCTGCCGATCACTTGCATGTCGGTCCTCTGTATCGCTCTCACTGGGAATTTCAGTGTATATTTTTTTTGAAACTTGCATGAAGGGTCTTGATGTCGGATTACTGTTACCAGTCATTGATCCGTCGCACCCAAGTTTTATCTGATTTCATTTTGATATTACATCAAATACGTGTTGTTGTACGGGTACCTAATTGCTGTTTGAAAATATAGAAACTGATTCTAGTATAGAGACTAGTTTAGTGAGTTAAGGCCGATTTTGCATGAATTGTTTGAAATGAATTAATTTTTAGTAACAGATGTATGATAAATGTGTATTTGGCTATCAAACGTGCAGTTTGGAGACCTTCATGTTGGGTCATGATGTCTGGACATTGGTTCCGCCACATGTACCTCACATGCAAGCCTTAGCTATATGGATTTTGGGATCATATATAAAGAGAAAAGTAGGATGGTCATACTCACATATGTACATGGAGCTTTTTTTGTATTACTTATTATATTTTGATGATATGGCAAGCAAAGTAGCCTTATCATAAATTTGCATTTTAGTTTAAATTTCAGAGTAAGATATAGTTTATATGTCAATATGGATCTCATGCTGAACATTGGTATATATTCTGCTTTGATGTTTGATTTATGATGCATTTTTGTCTTTAAAAATTGATATGTATTACATTTCCACACCTTCTCCGTGATTGTCGATGCTGAAGTGTCCTTCATACTGAGATATCAACTGGTATCATATTGTGTTGCATATGATGCATGCCACCTATTGGCATCAGTTGGTAATATCGGTATGCTAAATAAAAAATGTAATACATTACGGAAGGTTATTTTTGTGTAAATAGGTAATGTACTTTACAACACTAATGCCATCATATGTATGATATGTTATGTCCTCATGGGCTTTATAGCCTTCTGGAATTTGAAAAATAAAAATAAACTCTAAAAACTCTAAAATAATAATCCGTTCTCGAAATGCAAGAGAGTGGGATGATATTAGCTGAGAGAGGTACTGCAGCAGTTCCATATAAAAAAAGTAAAGGATTCCCATAAGGAGACTCACTATATCTTGGGCACAGCTGATGAAAGGTGGAGCCCATCTCTCTGCTTTTGCTGCCTTATCCTTCTCAAATTCGAAAAAGGTTCCCATTTACTGCTAGGTTGACAGAGTTTTCCAGTCGTCGGATGGCGACGGTGAGCCGCGAACTCACGACCGTCCGACGACTTTCTGCACCATAACAAAGCCACTCTTAACATTCGGCTACCGCACCTCTCCATATACACTTTTGAAAAAAAGAGCCGCTCGCCTTTGAACCATTTCAATTTTATCTTTCTATCTTTACTGAACTAGATAATTTAGACCAACAGAAGGGTTACAACAGACTGAGCAAATTTTACGAAAAACATTTAACAACTATTTTTACATATTTTCTATTTTTATTAAATAGGGTTAAAATGAGAACACAATGAATTAAACAGCACCGAACATAAAACAAATGCAACCGCAACGAAAGTACCGCCTTTCAAGCCCAACCCTCCTATTTCCTCTTTCCCAAATACATTTCGGCACCCCCAGCCCCGCCAGTTTTCCAGAGCCCCACCAGTATGTGGTGATCTTGATCCGGGCCTGGGTATGCTGCTCCAATCTGGGATCCTCACCAACTGGATGATATACAAAAAAAATGAAATGGTTCAAAGGCGAGCGGCTCTTTTTTTTCAAAAGTGTGTATGGAGAGGTGCGGTAGCCGAATGGTTAGAGTGGCTTTGTTATTGTGCAGAAAGTCGCCGGACGGTCGTGAGTTCGCGACTCACCGTCGCCATCCGACGACTGGAAAACTCTGTCAACCTAGCAGTAAATGGGAACCTTTTTCGAATTTGAGAAGGATAAGGCAGCAAAAGGAGAGAGATGGGCTCCACTTTTCATCAGCTGTGCCCAAGATATAGTGAGTCGCCTTATGGGAAATCTTTACCTTTTTTTATATGGATTTGCTGCAGTACCTCTCTCAACTAATGTCATCCCACTCTCTTGCATTTCGAGAACTTCACACCCACTAGCATGAAGACAAATCAAATCGTTGTCCAGGCAGACTACTATAAATTCTCGTTTTACCCACTCACAGTTGTTCAGTGGAGTCTTCCAGTCCCCGTTGTAACCCTTGCTGATCTCGAGAGCTTCAAGGTAGCTATCAGCCAGGTGTACCATGTCAAACCTTGAGAAGCCCACCACTGTTTGTATCCTCACTTTTCCTCTTTCAGGATTTGTATAATATAGTACCTCTATCCACTTTTATTTAAGAAATGAATTTCATTTTTCTGAGGTTTATCGAAGTGTAAACTACATTAGGCCACTAGCAAAGTTTACATGAACCCTTTAGGCCACTAGCAAAGTTTACATGAACCCCAAAGGGTTCATGTAAACTTTGCTAGTGGCCTAATGTAGTTTACACTTCGATAAACATCAGAAAAATTAAGTTCATTGCTTATTTTTACGTTCGTTTCAATCAAATTTCTCATGAAACATCATATATAAGCGCTAAAATTGAAGCAGTAAAACATGTACACGCAGTTTTTCTGCTAACAGCAGAACGGCATGCATGACGTCATGACGTTTCTGATGTCCAATCAGGTTGTAGAGAGCCATTGTTAATTTTTACGTTATTGACGTCGCGTGTCTCAATGTAATTATTGGAATGTAAACTAAATTACGTTCCAATGGTTTACTGTGGGGCTTTTCAGTAGATACACCAAGAATGTAAATATTCTTTTTTGACTATCGTTTCTATTCTTATCTTTTAGCATGTTGCGGGGAACCCGGCACGTAATACTCAAATGAGGATGTTGCTGTATGAAGAGACAGATAGATAGCTAATGTATGCCGAGCCGGTAAAACAGGGTTCGTCCCGGTTAATGTACGCACCGGCGTAATTGCAGTTGTAGCTATATTGTACTCGATTATAAACGAGAGTACAGCAATTCAAATTAATATATTTTGAAATTCACCTTCCTGGGATTTATTCACGGTAAGCCAACAGGGCCTACTTTACATGTACTATAAGTAATAACCACTTGCGAAGTACTATCGTCGAGTTTGTGTATGATATTCTTATTTTGCAAACTCTCCTCTTGCTAGGCATATTAGCGCGGGCTGTAAGGAAATAAGTAGTAGACTAGATTGTAGGGTTTTCATTTGTCTTATTTTTGACATAGCCTACCAAAATTCAGCACTCTCGTTCAGTTCGATTCAAAAGTTGGAAAAATGCAAAAAAAAAGAAAGAAAAAGAAATGCCAAAGGGCATTTGGTGTATTGATTGTTCTGATTATGCTTAGGATTTCTAAATTTAAAATAATAATTGATAGAGTTATTTCCCTTTCATAGATAATAGGTAAACCGATAACTTCAGAGCTGTTCTATGGGCTGAATTTACAGAGATGCATTTTTCATTATTTTTAATCGATTCAGATAAGCAGGGTTATGACCCTTGTTATTTTGCTATTGTGTTTACAGTCTCCATGATTTGGGAATTAACGGTGTTATCTTTCATTTACCTGATAAAATGTATTGATGGATGACTTGCAATTTAACGTCCTTTTCAACAGCATTTCATTTATAACAGGACAATGGAAGGGTGATAACGAGAGGCTGTGTGCAATGGAACACCGTTTACAATTCTCACCTCAAGAGAGGATCGAACCTGGCGCCACTAGATCAGCAGGTCAGCGCTTAACCTACTGAGCTACTGGGGCTCAGTCACCTGATAAACCTTGGGTCTTACTTCATTATAATATATTTCACATATATGCCCCTTTCTAAACAAGTATTTTACAATATCATAATATTATATTAATATAGCCTATAGGTCAATTATAATGTATATATGTCTTTGCTTATGTTCAATGTGTTATTTTCTGACCAGGTTCTGTAATCCATTTATTTTCTGTTTTACTTTCAAAATTCACATAGTCTTATGTAGCTAAGTGTTTTTCCTAAGTGTATACTGAATATTGAACATGTATCTTTTGATTTGGCAAAAGGATTTTGGTTTAGCTATCCATACCCTCTCATGAAAATTATGGTTGAAAACATGAAAATTTGAAATGTATTTTTGTCTTCATCCACAAATGTCAGCTACAATTGTGATCAGAACTAGATGTATTATACATCAACCTAATCCAAATTTTATGCTCTTTCTACTGAAATGTATTTGAAATTGCTACATTTATTCCACTTCTGTACAGATCAAGTTAAGTCCAGGTACCCCAAAGTTTTTTTTTGTCCAATTCTTAACTGACTTTCCAATCTGCTGGGGTTGCTAGTTTAGCCATGCAGTTACTCTGAAACTGAATAAAGGGCTTCAGTTTGTGTCACATTTCAACTGTCGGGGGACACTTGGCCTGTTGCCTTTTAATTTCTTAGTGATCAGCGACTAAAAAGCCTTATGAGTGTTAGTTTAACGATTTGCCAAAAAAACTCTGAAATATACTAATTTTATGAAATGGGTTATCATTTACTGATTAATGGGCTAAAATTTTAATGATTAGAAATCGCCCTCCTCCCCCATCTAGACCCTCTTGGACAGCTAGCTAGATCTGCTGCCTTGGTAAAATATGTATCATTGAGACTCTAAAGCCATAATTACTAGTAGTTGCTATTGAATCAATTATTTGAAGAAGGACAAATATTTTTTTTGTTTTTGCTATTACATGTTTAAGCTTATTCTTTTGTAAGAGCTGATATCGCATTTTCGACCATGTTGCTCGATAGAGTGCTATCCTGGTGTGTACGGTTTGTAAGTTTGAAAGCGGCTTTGGGTTCGAGGCCCTTTTGGACCACTTCCCTATTTGAACCTTTGCTGTGACGCTTACTGCTCGTACTCCCCTGATCAGCATGTATTGGGGTTACACCTGTGCAATCAAATACTTTTGTTTTTTTCAATGTTTAGCTGTGATTTAAGATTTTGAAGTGATGCATTTGGACCACATTTTGTTATATAATGTATTTTCTCTTTTTCATAATTTCTAGGGATTTGCTGAGACAGACTGTGCTTGTAATGCTAATGGTGTAAGTTTAACCTGGCTGGAAACTTGAAGAGAAACATACGCACTCATTATGGAGAGAAACGCCATGCATATGAGATCAATGGTAAAGAGTTAGCAGAGGCAGCAAGCTTGCAGAGCTGTTTCTTTCTGGAGATACAGCATATGCTTCTTATATCAACGGTCGACAGCTTCACAAGGGACTGGACTGCTTAGGTGCTGAGCCGCCCAGTTTAATCAGAATCTTTGCTCTCCGCAAAGAGATAGCTTAGATCCTTAGCTATCATTTAAGTGCACAGCCAAGACTGATCAGACTTCGCGAATGCTCAGGCTGATCTTAGTCTTCACTGGGCGCACATGCCACTTTGGTGGCTTATATGTTTAAAACCTGTGGTCAACGGTGTGTTGGCAGTAGACGTGAATACTCACATGATCTAGCCTTTTCTCTCTTGAGCTTCATAGCATGCTTGTGTATGGTAAACATTTTAAACAGACAAGAGGCTTGAACGAACGATAATGTTCTATGGAGATAAAGTTTATAGTTCTTTCAAACGTGAAAATCAGTTTGGACAAGCAAGCGACTTGGAGAGCTACAAAAGAATCCGCGCTTTTCACACTGGAGAGAAACTGCTTGATTGTGATGTGTGTGGTAAACAATTAACACGAACCTTGAAGCTTCACAAACGTATTCACACTGGAGAAAAACCATATTCTTGTGAGGTCTGTGGTAAGCAGTGTACAACGAAAGGAGCCTTGAAAGATCACATGCTTACTCATTCTGAAGATAAACAATATGCTTGAAATATTTGTGGGAAACAGTTTACTCGGGCACAAGTGTTAAAGAGGCATATTCTTCTACACACTGGAGAAAGGCCGCATGCATGCGATGTGTGTGGTAAACAGTTTGCACTGGCACAATACTTAAAGAAACACAAGCTTACGCACACTGGAGAGAAGCGGCACGCTTGTAATATCTGCAGTAAACAGTTTACACAATCAGGTGAATTGAAGAATCACATGTTCGTTCACACTACAGACAAACCACATGCTTGTAATGTCTGTGGTAAACGGTTTAAACAGGCAAGACACGTGAAGGCGCACATGCTTATTCATTCTGGAGAAACACCATATGCTTGTGGTGTTTGTGGTAAACAGTTTACTCTGGTAGTAACTCTGAAGAGACACATGTGTATTCACACCGGAGAGAAACCTCATGCTTGTGATGTATGTGATCAACGCTTTATAAGGCCACAAGTCCTAAAGCGACATATATTTACTCACACTGGATAGATACCACATGCATGTGATGTCCTTTGCAAGCAGTTTAAACAGGCACGCTACTTGATCTTGAAGGCGCACATTCTTATTCATTTCGTCTGAAAAAAGGTCTACAATGTTAGAAAAAGTACCAGCACCTTTTGTTGTCGAAAAATGGAAATCTTTTTCGCATTATATGTTGCAGTGGACATGTGAAATATTTATGCTTGATTCTTTAAAAGGATGTTTCGTTAAATAGCATAGACGCATGCTTCAGTTTATGGACAGATATTTCGCCAGTAAATATTTTTTTAGAACAAAAACCTATTCGGAATCATGAAACTCCGGTTAGAGCAGTTTTTTTCAAATGTCACATTCGTTAAACATTTCCTGTTCTGGACTATGAGTGGTAATTCAGTCAGAAAATCAAAAGGTGTTTATTCGGAACAGCTTTTTTGAAATAGGGTAGTATGAAGATATTCATTTACATATTGACTGAATGTCCCGTTTCAATTCGTTGAAATTAAAATACGAGGGTCGTAGAATCAGACTTTAGAATTCCGTCATATTTTTGTAGCGTCCATGAAGTCAAAATGCCTCATTTCCGTCTTGGTAGATACATGATTCTTGTGTCAGTTATAACGTACTCATGGATGGGTGTAGTAACCCAAGTACTTATAAGGCATAAAAAGACACACGTACTTAAATATGTTGAATCACCACATGAAATGTACTGTCCATAACAGCTGTACAGTCCATGACGATTATTTTGACATCTCTGTTGAGTGGTTGAAACAGTTTTTATTTAATTTAAATGTAACAGTGTAACAGGGACGTAGTGATCAGTAATGGCACCAAAATTTTGTCTTCATTTTGCAATAACCTATTTGGTGTGACGGACACTACTTTGCAAACTGACATTTTTTAAAATGTCCCAGCTTCTGGGGGACAAAGCCCCCCAGATCCCCCATTAATTCTATTCTCAAGAACTTAAACTCACGCATAAGGACGTTTATAGAAAATGACACACAAAAACTTGTGTGCTTCATATCCAAAAAAGATATTTTTCATAAATTTGCTAGTAGGACAGTATACAATTGTCTATAAAATCATGTAGAGCAAATGATTTTGTTCTTGATTAAATTTAATGCCTGCATTTGTGATATCGGCTCTCCAATTTCCTCGTCATTAGCAAAACTATTGTGGCTTCTAGGGGCTGCACCCCCAGACCCCCTCCATTACTTTTATCAACAGTTTTATTGAACATTCAACAACAGATTTCTGAAATGGCCATTAGCAGGAAGAAAAAGTGAAAAATATCAAAATATGCTGACAAATTTAAAGAGTATTAATATGCACGATTTAGTAAGAGTAAGAAAATGTTCTTTGTGTGTTGATACAGGTTGGATTGAGGTCGGCCTGACATAAAAAGGTAATGCAGTATGTGTGTGTGAAGGCTAGCTGGGGAGTTGGGATGGTGGGGGTCATACACTTTTTTGTCACCTATCTGGGGGGGGGGGTCGGAAAAAAATTCTGGTGAGACTGGGGGTGTCGGAAAAATTTTGGTGACTCATATGAAAATGTACCTGCCCCCCCACCCCCCCCCCCTCATATGAAAATGTACCTGCCCCCCCCCCCCCCCCCCCCACCCCCCCACCCCACCCCACCTGACAATAAATGACTCGTCCCTTACTATCATTGGTTTTTATTTTTGTGCAAAATGCACAGACCGACAAAGACATTTCATTATTGAATAATTGAAAAATAGTTATTTTAATATGCTATTTCACCATTTTCTAGGGATTTGCTGAGGCAGACACTTAAAAGTTTTGACACTTGCCTAGAAGAAACCAGCTTTGAAAACGACAAAAGTTGATTCCCTTCGGAGATAAAGCTTGTGTGATGTTCATTGTGTAAGTTTGAAGAGACGCGTGCTGAACTCATAAAATTTATACCATTGGTCATTATGGTAAAATTAACACTGGTTGGAAGCTTGAAAAAAGACTTGTTCATTCAGGCTGGAAATTAATTACATGCTTGTAGTGCCACATGCTAACTTTTAAATCTGGAGATCAATTGCATGCTTGTGATAATATGAGCTGCGACAAGACAAAACCAATAAAGTGGCATGTGCACCATGCAATGATTCAAATCAGCCTGGGCATCCGCCCAGACTGACCGGAGTCTTCGCTGTGCAGGTGGACCTAGCTATGACCCTTAGCTAACCATTTAGTGGGCAGCAAAGAAGCTGATCAGAAAGGGCAGATGCACAGGCTGATCTGAGTCTTTGCGTGGCGCATATGCGACTTTGTTGGTTTTCTCGTGTTTCGGCTCATATGTGAGAAACAATTTGCATTGGCAGGAACCTGAAGGAACTTATGCCAACGTAGAAGTGATACATGAAATAAACTTGGTACCCGTATTTGATTGGCTATAAGATGGAAGCTTTGCCCTTCCGAAGCAATCTCAAAATTCTAGATCAGTCTCACAATTTACGAATCTTAATTTTATTTAAAAAATCTAGATACGTCTCATAAGACACATCTGTTTTGACAAACAACTTTTACACATACTATAGAGAAACCTGATTCTTGTTATATGTAGGAAACAGTTTAGACCTGTAGGCAGAAAACTTAAAGCGGCATATCGTAATTAATAGTGGCAATTGACTTTTGATATCTCTGAAAAAAGTTTGTTTGCACAGGCCAGCGGCTTGAAGAGACACATGTTTACTGATACAGTGCCTGCAGAAAAATCCCATGCTTGTGATACACGAGGTAAAACGTTTACACAGGCAGGAAGCCTTGAGGTACACATGAATATTCATACTGGAGAGAGGCCACACGCTTGTGATGTCTGTGGTAAACAGTTTATATATACAGCATAGTTAAACATGCATATTCTTAGTCATACTGGAGAGAAACCATATGCCTGTGATATATGTGGTAAACAGTTTACACAATTGGGTAATTTGAAGAGACATATTGTTAATCATACTGCAGAGAAACCATATGCCTGTGATATATGTGGTAAACAGTTTACACAATCGACTAATTTGAAGAGACATATTATTAATCATACTACAGAGAAACCATATGCCTGTGATGTATGTGGTAAACAATTTACACAGTCGAGTAATTTGAAGAAACATATTGTTATTCATACTACAGAGAAACCATATGCCTGTGATGTATGTGGTAGAAAGTTCAAAGATGCAGGAAACTTGGGGAAACACTTGCTTATTCATACTGGAGAGAGGCCACATGGTTGTGATATCTGTGGTAAACGGTTTGCTCGGGCAGAACTCTTGAAGAAGCACATTCTTATTCATACTGGTGATTAACAATATGCTTGTGGTGTCTGTGGTAAACAGTTTTTACGGGCAGGAGATATGAAGCGACATTTTCTTGTTCATACTGGAGAGAAATCACATGGTTGTAAGGTCTGTGGTAAACGGTTTGCTTGGGCACAAGTCTTGAAGAGTCACATTCTTATTCATACTGGAGAGAAACCACATGCATGTACTGTCTGTGGGAAACAGTTTACACAGAGAAAATACCTGAAGAGACACACATTCATTCATACTGGAGAGAGGGCGCATGCATGTGATGTTTATGGTAAACAGTTTACACGGGCAGGAGCTTGGAAGAATCACATTCTTATTCATACTGGAGAGAGGCCACATGCCTGTGATATCTGTGGTAAACAGTTTACACAGACAGAACACCTGAAGAATCACATTCTTATTCATTTTGGAGAGAGGCCGCATGCATGTGATATCTGTGGTAAACAGTTTACATGGGCAGGAACTTTAAAGAGGCACATTCTTGTTCATACCAGAGAGAGGTCATATACCTGTGATATCTGTGGTAAACAGTTTACACGGGCAGAACACGTGAAGAGACACATTCTTATTCATACAGGATAGAGGCTATATGCCTGTGATATCTGTTGTAAACAGTTTACACGGGCAGGCAATTTGAATAGTCACATTCGAATTCATACAAGAGAGAGGTCATATACCCGTGATATCTTTGGTAAACAGTTTAAATAGCAGGAAATTTGAAGAGGCATATTTTTATTCATACTGTAGAGAGGCCATATGCCTGTGATATTTGTGATTTTGTGATTAGCAGTTTAAAATTGCAAGAGGTTTGAACAGCCACATGAGAATGCACATGTGGTATCTGTGGTAAGAAGTTTAGTAAGGCAGGACGCTTTAAGGGGCATATGCTTATTCATGCTGGAGATTAGCCACGAGCTCGTGAATCACGTGCTTGATATAAGCCCTGTGCGTGTGGTATTTGTGGTAAACAATTCATACAGCCTAAAAGACATACGTGGTTTTCATAATTCTGAAAAAAATTACTTGCTTTTGGTATTTGTTGTTTAAAGAGTACATAAGCAGTCTATTTGACACGGCTCAAGCTTGCTTAATCATACTGGTGGTGATCTAAACGCTTGTGATGTCTGTGACAAACAGATTACACCTGAAAGATATTGTAAAAGAATCTTATTCATACTAGAGAGAAACCTCTTCTGTAGGCGTCAGCAGTAAACAGTAATCGTATATCAGGCCCTGACAAATCAAAATTTTATCTTTTTGTCCGGTAAATAACTTCTACAAGAAAAGCTGAAATTTATCAGTTTTCTATATGAAATATACATTTTTCTTGGCAAGTAAAAACATTTTACAAAGGCTGGGCAGTTACTATCTGTGATTAAACGTGAACAAAGGCTGGACAGTTACTGTCTGTGATTAGATTTTTACATGTTTGTACACGTTTAATCATAGACATCACAAAAATCATGCTGATCGTGAGTTCTGTAGTTAAAAGTTATCAAAGGCAGGTCACTTGAAGAGACACATGCAGATTCATACTGACAATAAACGTATGCCTATGATATATGTGGAAATATTTACACTTGCCACTGACTTCCCATAGGTAAACCTGTTAGAGCAACTGGCTTCATACACCGATGAAGGACAGTTGATCATGTCACGTTGTCGTCAAGCGACATCTGGGGTAAACAAACGTCTTGATTGGTCCGCGTAACGTTTGATTGACGTCACGTTATGGCGACGGCTGTTCAACGTAATCGCCAAATACGTCGTTACTACATTTTCTTCGACGCATATCTTGCATATTCTACATAAAATTACAACGTAAACAACACAGGAAGGGTCTAACAATATAAAGTGTAAATATAAGAATAAAAATTTGATTTTTCAGCGTTCATCGTGTGAAGAAGCCAGTGGTCGTCGCTAAAATTCTACAAGAAGCGCATGGAATTTTAGCTCCGCCCACTGGCTTCATCACACGATGAACGCTGAAAAATCAAATTTCAATTCTTAAATCAGTTTACGCAGGCAGGAGACATGAAGAAAGATGTACTTATTCATACGGGATGCTGCTTCCGTATAAGTTTAATCTTGCAAAACTTGAACTCTGTAAATCTTGACAATGCCTTTCATTTATTTAAGTTTGACATACAGTGATTTGCTTTTTACCTCATTTGTACTGGTGAAAACACAATATCAATGAACCTTTTTATATTTTGTAAAGGTTTCTATAATACCTCGTCTTGCAAGACTTCTTTTATTTTGACGACTTATCTACTTGCAGTGAAAAGGCTTATTCGTACTTTAAAGACTTATCTATGTTCAATGAAAATATGGTGAAAACACGGCGCAAGAATGTCCTGTGATTAAGGCACGTAGTACAAACAGATGCTGATGTCAATCTTGTCTAACGTAAACCTTTTCACTTTTGTTTCACGGGGCTCTGCAAATTCAAACATAGTTTGTGTTTAGTTGATCAATCCCTCCTGCAGTGATTCCTTTTGATAATATTGACCATGAGCTAATTATGTCGTTCTTACGAGTTTGCTATGTCGTTTCAACGAGTTAGTATCCTGCTCCAAAGACATACCTACGTGTTTCAAAATTTTGGATGCTTTTGTAAAATATTTTCCATTGACCTTAATGCAAAAATCGAGCAGTTTAACTAAAGGACGTCGTATGCTTGTTAGAACAGCCAAAATAGTGCAATAGCGCAAACTCGTAGTTCACTACAGGTGTTGGCGTATATGAATGAAATAGTAAAATGTATTCACATGTCCACACGCGTAACGCATGGTACCACTGGTCAGGTGATACTGTGTTGTACATAAATATTGAACTGTTATATTATTTTGCGAGTAAAAATTGTATGTTTTAAAATTTGATAATATATGGGTGAAACAAAAAGTAGAAACCATGGATTTAGAATAAAATTTCAATTAATTATGCAAATTTTGTTCTAGGGATAGCATACATTTGTCACATGCTCTAACACGTAAAACTAAACGGGAATTCCAACAGCCAACTTTTACTCCCTTGTAATTAAGAGGTGAAAATAACATATTTGAGGTCCTGCTTTTGTATAGAACTTTTTATGCAAAGCCTCACATTTCTGCAAAATTATGATTTTGTTATGTATAGGATGAAAATTGAGAATGAGCGATTCGAAAATCTTTTACCTCTCACCAATTTTGAGAAAATTTTGGGGATGTCGTTTGCATTTGGGAGCAAACGGACTATACTGAAAATCTATGATCCAGAGTTTAAAGGTAGGTTCCTGCACTAGCGATAACAATTATGTTCACAAAATAATTTCGTCTTTTTCTGAGTAGTATTGAATTTTCTTATTTTTCTGAATTTGTTGCTACTGAGAAAATCGTCAGATGTTGAAGAAAATAGTCGTTTTCCCTTTTGGTTTATTTTCTTTCGTTGGAATTCCAGTTCTAAAAATAACTATGTTTATTATGTCCATAAGTGCGCGATTTCTAATGCCATTCTTTCTCCAAAGGTCAATTTTCTCTTGCCATTAGTTCTAGAGGTCCTGGCATGGCGGATGTTTAAAACTTTCCCAAAATGCTATGCAGCATGACGTCAGCAGCGTTATCTATTTTTGGCGCGAACTAAAATAGCGCTAACTGGTGTGCGAAGCAGAGTTAGGAAATCCCTTGCAAAACAACTTTTCTTACATTTTTTTGATTTACACTTTGTAGTGAAACTTATTCATTCCCTTTTTATAAGTGCTTTCTAACAACTTGGACGAAAGATCATCAAAATTATGATGCATTCCAAAGTACAGGAACCTACCTTTAAGGCAGAAATAGACAGCCTCATTGCTAAGTATGTACGATCCAAGCTGCTCAGAGGCAAAAAGAATCTGCCCTGGGTCACACAAGGAATAAAAAGAAGAATGAACAAGCGAGATCGTCTCTACCAGAAGCAAAAGCACACAGGTTATGGTCAAGTCACGTAAATTCGGACAGCAGGTGAAATCGGACAGTGACATTGTTCCTTTATATGTCAGTTGTTTGGAATTAAATCAAAATAAACTAGGAGCGGCTGTAGCGTAGTGGATAACACTCCAGACTACCAATCCAGCCATGAAAACTCTGATCTTCTAAACAGTATGACGGCTGATCTGAGTGTTTACAAAAAACGATAACCCTGGTCAGTCTACACAGAAGTGACGACTACATTAAGTTCACATGAAAAGTCTGCGATCGTTGAAATTTAAAAAGCAGGAATGAAGACCCTGATCAGTTTTCACAAATTAACGACTGATTTGGATATTAAGTGTTCTCATAAATTTATGCCAGCAGTGCGTATTCAAATCAGCCTGCACATCCAAACAGCAAAACCGAAGACTTTGATCAGTCATCAAAGAAGAGAAAGCTGATTTGAATATCTACTGTTCACATAAAAGTTGTCAACAGTGAGTTTTCAAATCAGCCTGCACCGCTAAAAAGCGAATGTGAATACCCTGAACAGTCTTAGAAGGTGTTACGACTGATTTGATCTGATAGTGAAATATTGCCGGGGGTCTGAAATGTTGAGGTGACCAGACCAATACCGAGAGGTGTCATAACTGATAAGGATCACTGATTATACAATATACACTGTGAAAAGTGTCAAATTTTCATATTCCCTTCGATAATTTCTACTGATTTCTAACTGCATTCACTTTTGAATGAAAACAAAAATATTTAAAATGTAAGCATTGTGAAACAGTGAATAAATAGAACAAATAAATGAAATAAAAAATCTGGACTCTCTTTGAACAAATTGCTATAAAAACCATTTCTGTCGGAAAACAATAACATGGTTTTAGATTATGAAGCGCATACTATAATGCTCAAATAAGCCTGCGTGTCTGCGCAAACGTATCATAGTCTTTTCAATGCAGTGGGTTTAGATTTCCAAGGGTACATAAATCCGTTTTGAGAAGAAAGAAAAAATCTAAAGGAAACCCCACCAGAAATGCGAAGTTGCGTATGCCGATCTGCGTCTTTAGTGTTTACACATGTCGTAACTTAGATTTTCACGCGACGATGATCATTATCATAAGCTTAAACCACAGGTGCCGTATTTCGGGTAAGTGAATGAGTGAGATATATGGGTTTTACCGCACACCAGCACAAAAATGCTATTTCGCACCGAAAGCGTTTTAAAGAATACGTTTAATATGCCTATGGTCTGAAACGATTTTCGAAAGCACAGTTATAATTATTTATTACGTCAGCTTACATGTTCACACATTGTTGTCATGTAATAATTGTAGTTTGGCAATATATTGCCAAAATGTACCTTATTTCTTGTTGTCTACCATTTATCAATTTATTCAGTGAGTCCGATGAAGACTGAAAAACTGAGGCGATAAATCAAAAATAGATAAAAAAAAAAGAAAGAAAGAAAACAATTTCAAATGATGGACTAGCCGTTAGTACATACTGTTTTCCTGTTTATCAGTTAATCAACACGAATCCAAGTTCTGGGATAGCTTCAGCAATTTTACTGGTTGTCAGTTATTCTCCGGTATTTGGGGTATAATAATAATGATATTAAAAGTAATAATAAGGAGCACTAGAATGTGGAGATAATATACTAAAAAACTGACATCAGAGGTGCTATATATTGAAAATCATAAGTTCATTGCAAATTATTTTTCTTCTCCTTCTTCTTCTTTTTCATCTTCTTCTTCTTATTATTATTATTACGATAATAATCATTATATACTACCGCACATAATTTTAAAAGCATAACTACTGTAAACAATAATTCAATCATACTAATTCATAGAAATAAGAAAAATTAAATAAATAAATTAAAAAAAAATTGTGAATAAATAAAAGGTGCGAGAAAAAAGGGGTGAGGGGGCTGATGTTAATGAAGTTGAATGGAGCTTTTTAGAACTGATCAATTTTACTGTTGCTTCAATATCCAATATTGGGTAGATTATCTTGATCTACCTGTCCAGTCAGCGCCGTCGCGGTCCCCTAATCTAAGGGATACAACTGCACTTACACTACAGACAGGTGTCTTTACCTGTACGACTTACAGGTAACTTCCCTTGCATATAGTATGAAATAGTGTGGTTTGGGGTCGCAGGTTCGATCCCCCGCTTCTCCGGTCTTTCGGATGAGACTTTAAACCCAGGTCCCGTCTCCATATGACCTCGTTGTTGGTGGGACGTTAAACCCGAGTTCACTCCGTCAAAATAAACTGGGCAAACAGTGAAAATCCTGATGTGACGGGTCATTATGAGCCGTCTCATCTGGGTTTTTTACTGTTTGCTATGGTATGTCCGAATTTACCCGCTGTCCGAAGTTACCAGACTCGAACCTACTGATCGTGATAGAGAGTTGTTCAATACTGCCAAGTATGAGATAGACTGCTTGCTCAAGACAGCATAAATAGGTTATTGGACAGTCTGGTAGGTAGGCCTGATGATGATATGGAAAAATGTCCCTTTCTCAGTCACAAATTTTTTTCTAAATGTGTATTGCAGAATCTGAACCCTGATAAGGCGCCTGATCCGGACCGCATAAAGTCACTCCTTCTTTAATAGTTGTTTTGAAACCTTCAAGTTCTTTTCACAATGTCCTTGGAGGAAGGTTGCTTGCCCACGGACTGCCTGAAAGTTTAAAGTTCGTCAATATTCTGGAAGGGATACGAGTCCTGCAAACTATAAGTCCATATCCTTGACGTGTAGATTCTGTAAACTACTTAACCCATTAATGTTTAGTGGACTCTTCTATCTACATATATTGGACGAGTCCATTTGTCATTTAAGGGGTGTCTGGTTTAGTTTGTGTTTCGATTTTCTGTTTTATTTTGAGGAAAAATACACATTCGTCGTACGCAAAAAGTGTAGACCCCGATCATACGCCGCATTTGTGCGTCTGATCTGGGTCTGCATTGTCTGCCTATATCTCATTTTGGGGGCCCTAGGCATTAATGGGTAAAACACCTTGTTACACCAAACCGAGTAAAACGCTTGGATACAAATGAGATCCTGTATGATCTACAACATGGCTTCCGTGCTGAAAGATCCCGTGAGACCCGGGTCACAATGCACATAGAGGAACTTAATAGAAACCAGGAGGCCCGGAAGCTCAGTGGGTTAAGCGCTGGCCTGCTGATCTAGCGGTCCTGGGTTCGAGCCCCGCTCTATGCGGGAATCTTTTCAATCGTAAAGTGGGTTCCGTTGCACACAGCCTTTCATCATCCATCCATCATTATGTTATGACTGAACTACTGTTGAAAAGGACGTAAAGTCGCAAGTCATCAATCCATCATAGAAACCAAGTGGACGGTAAGCAAACAGATCATTTTCTGCTGAATTTCAGCTAAACATTTTTGATAAAGTGACTATGACAAGCTAATCCAGAAACTTCATAGACACGGCATTAGAAGTAGAGCCTTACCATGGGTAAGAGTTTCGTGAATGGTAGGTCACAGACTGTTGCCCCGGAGAGGATCAGTCCGAAGAAGTACCATTAACACCCGGTGTCCCGCAGGGATCAGTCCTCGGGCTGGATTTTCTTCCAGTTTTACATAAATGACCTGCCTGACAAGGTCAAGTCTCAAGTCAGATTGTTTGCCGATAACATTCCACCATATTCGTGCTATTACAAAACTTGCTGATGGCCACCAACAACTCCAAGATGATCTTTATATTCTACAGCGGTGGGAAGCAGACAGAGACATGGAGTGGAGTTTAACCCAGGACAGTGTCAGGTACTACAAATAACCAGAGCAAGGTCACCCATCCCTACAAGTTATATTATGAACCATGAAAAACTAATCCAGAAACTACATGGATACGGCATAAGATGTAAGACCTTATGATGGAAAAAGGCTTTGTGAATGGTAGGTCACAGACTGCACATGGTCCTGGGGTGGGGAGGTCAGTCCGAGGAAGTATTCAGCAATATCAGGTTTCCCACAGGGATCAGTCCTGGGCCGATTCTCTTTATCTGCCGATGACACGCCAGCACTAAGTGACCTGCCTGACAAGGCTTAAGTCTCAAGTAAGATTGTTTGAAGATGACACGCCAGCATATGTTGCAATTACAAAACTTGCTGATGGCCATCAACTCCAAGATGATCTAGATATTCTTCAGCGGTTGGAAGTTGACTGGGACATGGGGGTGTCATCCATGATAGTGTCAGGTACTACAAATAACTAGAGCAAGGCTTGCCATCCCTACGAGTTATACCATGCACGGACAAACACTTGGGATGGTGTATTGTGCAAGAGATGTCTTGGTATGGACATTTCAGACGACCTTTCCTGGAAGGCACATATCAATAGAATTACCATCGGTGCGTACAGGTCACTAGGCTTTCTAAGGTGAAAATTGAAGGCCCGCAACCCTTTTCTGAAAGAAAAAAGCCTACAAAGCATTTTTTTTTGCCCCAGTTTGAATATCAGCCCCGGATCCAGGGTTGAGCTTTGGGGCTTCAGGCCGCCACCTGGGCCTGGTTAGATTAAATATATATGTTGTGTATATGTTGTGACATCTCATTACAATCGTTTTGGCGATGCGATTCTAATGAGATATCACAACATATATTTTAAGACAAAAAAGATATTATCAAAAATTCTCATCCAATTGATCCCTCATTATGTCATATATTTTCAAATTTAAAGAGTAAGTACACTTCAGGAACTGACTGAATCAGACCCCAAACCCTATCCCAAACATCAAAGGGAAAGATTGACAAATACATCCCAACAAACAATAAATTACAAGTGATAAGCCGAGTCAGCAGCTCTTTCCCAAATAGGTGGCAACTCAGCTATCTTTACTGAACTAGATAATTTAGACCAACAGAAGGGTTACAACAGACTAAGCAAATTTTACGAAAAACATTTAACAACTATTTTTACATATTTTCTATTTTTATTAAATAGGGTTAAAATGAGAACACAATGAATTAAACAGCACCGAACATAAAACAAATGCAACCGCAACGAAAGTACCGCCTTTCAAGCCCAACCCTCCTTTTTCCTCTTTCCCAAATACATTTCGGCACCCCCAGCCCCGCCAGTTTTCCAGAGCCCCACCAGTATTTGGTGATCTTGATCCGGGCCTGGGTATGCTGCTCCAATCTGGGATCCTCACGTACTGGATGATATACAAAAAAAATGAAATGGTTCAAAGGCGAGCGGCTCTTTTTTTCAAAAGTGTGTATGGAGAGGTGCGGTAGCCGAATGGTTAGAGTGGCTTTGTTATTGTGCAGAAAGTCGCCGGACGGTCGTGAGTTCGCGGCTCACCGTCGCCATCCGACGACTGGAAAACTCTGTCAACCTAGCAGTAAATGGGAACCTTTTTCGAATTTGAGAAGGATAAGGCAGCAAAAGCAGAGAGATGGGCTCCACCTTTCATCAGCTGTGCCCAAGATATAGTGAGTCACCTTATGGGAAACCTTTACCTTTTTTTTTTATGGATTTGCTGCAGTACCTCTCTCAGCTAATGTCATCCCACTCTCTTGCATTTCGAGAACTTCACACCCACTAGCATGAAGACAAATCAAATCGTTGTCCAGGCAGACTACTATAAATTCTCGTTTTACCCACTCACAGTTGTTCAGTGGAGTCTTCCAGTCCCCGTTGTAACCCTTGCTGATCTCGAGAGCTTCAAGGTAGCTATCAGCCAGGTGTACCATGTCAAACCTTGAGAAGCCCACTACTGTTTGTATCCTCACTTTTCCTCTTTCAGGATTTGTATAATACAGTACCTCTATCCACTTTTATTTAAGAAATGAATTTCATTTTTCTGAGGTTTATCGAAGTGTAAACTACATTAGGCCACTAGCAAAGTTTACATGAACCTCAAAGGGTTCATGTAAACTTTGCTAGTGGTCTAATATAGTTTACACTTCGATAAACATCAGAAAAATTAAGTTCATTGCTTATTTTTACGTTCGTTTCAATCAAATTTCTCATGAAACATCATATATAAGCGCTAAAATTAAAGCAGTAAAACATGTACACGCAGTTTTTCTGCTCACAGCAGAACGGCATGCATGACGTTTCTGATGTCCTATCAGGTTGTAGAGAGCCATTGTTAATTTTTACGTCATTGACGTCGCGTGTCTCAATGTAATTATTGGAATGTAAACTACATTACGTTCCAATGGTTTACTGTGGGGCTTTTCAGTAGATACACCAAGAATGTAAATATTCTTTTTTGACTATCAGCTCTTTCTATTCTTATCTTTTAGCATGTTGCAGGGAACCCGGCACGTAATACTCAGATGAGGATGTTGCTGTATGAAGAGACAGATAGATAGCTAATGTATGCCGAGCCGGTAAAACAGGGTTCGTCCCGGTTAATGTACGCACCGGCATAATTGCAGTTGTAGCTATATTGTACTCGATTATAAACGAGAGTACAGCAATTCAAATTAATATATTTTGAAATTCACCTTCCTGGGATTTATTCACGGTAAGCGAACAGGGCCTACTTTACATGTACTATAAGTAATAACCACTTGCGAAGTACTATCGTCGAGTTTGGTGTATGATATTCTTATTTTGCAAACTCTCCTCTTGCTAGGCATATTAGCGCGGGCTGTAAGGAAATAAGTAGTAGACTAGATTGTAGGGTTTTCATTTGTCTTATTTTTGACATAGCCTACCAAAATTCAGCACTCTCGTTCAGTTCGATTCAAAAGTTGGAAAAATGCAAAAAAAAAAAAAAAAAAAAAAGAAATGCCAAAGGGAATTTGGTGTATTGATTGTTCTGATTATGCTTAGGATTTATTAAATATAATAATTGATAGAGTTATTTCCCTTTCATAGATAATAGGTAAACCGATAACTTCAGAGCTGTTCTATGGGCTGAATTTAGTATTTTACAGAGATGCATTTTTCATTATTTTTAATCGATTCAGATAAGCAGGGTTATGACCCTTGTTATTTTGCTATTGTGTTTACAGTCTCCATGATTTGGGAATTAACAGTGTTATCTTTCATTTACCTGATAAAATGGATTGATGGATGAATTGCAATTTTATCCTTATGAAAAAAACTGGTCTCCTGCGAACACAGCTGCAAAGCTACCGTAAGGTTGCTGCAAGTTTACTGCAAACTTCGCTGCAAGGTTGCAGCGATGTTTTACCATGCAAATGAGGTTTGCTGCAAGGTTGCAGCAATGTTTTACTATGCAAATGAAGTTTGCTGCAAGGTTGCAGCAATGTTTTACTATGCAAATGAAGTTTGCTGCAAGGTTGCAGCAAAGTAATTTATTCATTATAATTCTGTGATGTTGCTTTGGCAACGCCCCTTTTCCAAATATGGGTTCATGCTATGTTGTGGCAAACTTCGCTGTTACTTCGCCAGAACTTCCCAAACCATAATGAATATTCATACATTCTGGCGATGATGTGGCGAACTTTGCCAGAACATCGCGGCTCCTTATATGGCATCTGGTTATCTTCTAAACTTGGAACTCTAAATAATGAATATTCATGAAGATTGCTGCAAAGCTGCTGTAAGCTTCGCCGGAACAGCCCTGCATTTTTAATTACCAGGTGATCTATCTGTGAATTGAGTAGCATTATGAATATTCATGAGCAGCTCCATATACGAGGCCCTCCAAAAAAGGCTTCCGTGTGGGAAACAGATGGACAAACAATGCCCCGTACTGCGGCCATGGATAAGTTACGTGTGTGTGTGTATGTGTATGTGTGTGCAGTGGGGAAGGGGGGGGGGGACATGGTTATGAAACTTGAAACACAACCACACAATTAATTTTATATGGTACCATAAAAATCCTGAAAATAAGGACACCTAAAATAATAAAATTATAAAGTAACAGCCAGTTACTACAGTTACTGCTAAAAATTACCAGTAACTTTTTGTTATTTTAGTGCAGTAATGCATCTAAAAGATGCAGATGGAATTGCTAACACTGCAGGGTCTGATCAGACTGCTCCTTCAGGAGCACTGCACTGTTTGCTCAGACCTATCTGGTTCAATGTTTAGAATTTTTACGGTAAAAAGATTTTCCCTTCAAAGAAAATGACAATATAACAATAAATTAATGCATAGTCTCAAGGAATAAATACATCAAAGAAACAAGAACATAAAAAAAAGTTCCCAGTACTGCATTAAAACCACTGTTCTATATCTTCTGCAGTTTTACATGATATAACATGATATAACAAACGGCTTTAAGTCTGTTTTAAATAAGATTTGTCAGCTTACCATTAGGAACTGTTACAATACAGACTTTTGTACCAGGTTTCTTAAAACTAATAATGATTGAGTCATTTTTTGTAACAGTTATTTGTAAACCGTATAAATGAATTATTACTACTTTGAAATTTTTTTTTCAGTAGATACCTGCTTAATTAGAGCATTTTTCCTAGAATTGTTCCAAAATAATACACAGATACATGTATATCAGCAGCCCCAATTACAGATCTATACAATGCACTGTGTCTTAAAATGATATGAAAATAAGTCTTACCTTTAGCCTTCTTTTAATATTTATGACCAACAATTTGAATTTACCATAATTTTGAGACAAAAAGTTACACTATCATTTCATATAACACCCATGTTGACCTCTATTAGTGAGTGTCTACCCAGCCAGCAAAATATATGGGACCCATATGGGCCCCATGTGAGTATTTATATGGGTCCTATATGGGAAAACCATATGGGACCAACATGGGTTTTGCAACCGGGCTCCATATGGGACCCACATGGGCAAGCCCATATGGGTGGCATATGGGAACCATACGGGCCCCATCCCAGATTTGGCCCATGTCCAGCCCACTTTTGTACATCTATTACTGGTTTAACTCTGATTATTTCAATAGCTTCCACGAAGACGTAGAAGATGTCAAATGTGCACAAATGCACAAACGAAGTATCCCATCATCGTTCACTGAGCGATTTGTGGGAAGTTTTTCGAGATGTTAAATTCATACTACATAGGTAAACTTATTGCAGGAAAATATTATTTCCAGTAGGTTTTGAATTTTGATGGCACATTTGTAAGAGATAAGATGTAAATGACCAACAAAAGAGATGCAAATGGTGAAAGAAGTATTAAACTTGATTGAATTTATTTTCAGTTTTGTAATTGAATGAGTATATTGATTGTAATTAAAACATTACTAGATATTTTTCAGGTAGAATGTGGGCAAAATGTGGGTTTGCCCATATGGGACCCGTTTGGTATTGATTTGAAATAAAGGTCCATAAATAACCACTTAAACTTTCTTGTTAAGAGAAACAGTATACATGAAAATCAAATAGCACCCTTTAGAAATATTTTCCTTTCACCACAACAAAATTGTATGTGTTTAGAAAATAAGATAACCAATAATGGCCCTATGTGGGTCCCACATGGGCTAAATTTCCTATATGGGACCCACATCGGTCCTATTTGGGCATTATGCCCAGGTTCTCCCATATGGGACCCATTTAGCCATGCTTGCTGGGTACAGACAAAATGGACAAAAATATGCACAGACTGTAATTGTGTTAATGTTCCAGGTTGTCTATCCCTACAGGGAGTCTTTGAAGTATGGTGTCTTTGCAGGTCACACTTATTAATGTCTGATAAACTGTAGACTTCCTGGAGATTTATTCCTCTGTTCTTATCAGTTACTAATTATGCATTGATAATTGAATAACATCAGACCTTTGACTCTATAAAAAATATTCATAGTGTTTTCTAAGTCTGGTAATAGGGTTTTGTTTTCAAATTCCTGGGGTATATTCATATTTTTTTAACTGTGGTAATAAGGTCACAGTGAATAAGGTTTTGTGTTCAAATTTTCGGGTTACAGAAACTGAATGAAAAGTTTAAAGTTTAATGAAGCAATTTTTTTATCATCCTGTTTCTGTCATTTTAGGACAATAATTATTCAGTTAGATTCCATAACTTTAGACTTATATTCAGTGGGATTCTAGTGAGTGAGTGAGTGAACTCGGGTTTAACGTCCCGCCAACAACGAGGTCATATGGAGACGGGACCTCGGTTTAAAGTCTCATCCGAAAGACCGGAGAAGCGGGGGATCGAACCTGCGACCCCTGGATTGGTAGTCTGGAGTGTTATCCACTACGCTACAGCCGCTCCTCAGTGGGATTCTAAGTCAGTTGCCTAATTCAATATAAAACATATTCCACATTTATCTGTGTTTGCTTCAGTAAATGGAGAAGCTGAGAGCAAAAGAAAATATTGTACTCTTCCCTGCCACAAAATTACGTTGAGGTTTCCTGCAATGATAAGGCAAAGCATGGAATTTGTTTATGATTTCCCCAATGTTGTGGCCATGAGATAAATTTGACAAAGTTTCTTGCAATGTTTTGGCGATGAGATGAATTTAACAAAGTTTCCTGTGATGCTTTGGCAATGCAATGCAATAAGTCTAAGTTTTCTGCGAAGTTGCAGCAAACAAGTAGTAAAAATTACAAGTTTCTTGTAACCTTGCAGCAAAGTGTATGTAATATGATAGTCTCTGGTGAACCTGTTGCGACTTTGCAGCTAGCAGCGATGTTATTCGCAAGAAGTTCGCTGCTAGCCGCAATGTCCTGCGAAGTCGTAAATCTTTTTGCTGCGATCTTTTTCTTTGCAGTAAGCTTGCAGCAAACTTACGGTAACCTTGCTGCAAAAAATCTTTTTCGTAAGGGTTTTCATCAGCATTTCATTTATAACAGGACAATGGAAGGGTGATAACGAGAGGCTGTGTGCAATGGAACACCGTTTACAATTCTCACCTCTAGAGGGGATCGAACCTGGCACTGCTAGATCAGCAGGTCAGCGCTTAACCTACTGAGCTACCGGGGCTCAGTCACCTGATAAACCTTTGGTCTTACTTCATTATAATATATTTCACATATATGCCCCTTTCTAAACAAGTATTTTACAACAACATAATATTATATTAATATAGCCTATAGGTCAAATATAATGTATATATGTCTTTGCTTAAGTTCAATGTGTTATTTTCTGACCAGGTTCTGTAATCCATTTATTTTCTGTTTTACTTTCAAAATTCACATAGTCTTATGTAGCTAAGTGTTTTTCCTAAGTGTATACTGAATATTGAACATGTATCTTTTGATTTGGCAAAAGGATTTTGGTTTAGCTATCCATACCCTCTCATGAAAATTATGGTTGAAAACATGAAAATTTGAAATGTATTTTTGTCTTCATCCACAAATGTCAGCTACAATTGTGATCAGAACTAGATGTATTATACATCAACCTAATCCAAATTTTATCCTCTTTCTACTGAAATGTATTTAAAATTGCTACATTTATTCCACTTCTGTACAGATCAAGTTAAGTCCAGGTACCCCAAAGTTTTTTTTTCCAATTCTTAACTGACTTTCCAATCTGCTGGGGTTGCTAGTTTTAGCCATGCAGTTACTCTGAAATTGAATAAAGGGCTTCAGTTTGTGTCCCATTTCAACTGTCGGGGGACACTTGGCCTGTTGCCTTTTAATTTCTTAGTGATCAGCGACTAAAAGCCTTATGAGTGTTAGTTTAACGATTTGCCAAAAAAACTCTGAAATACACTAATTTTATGAAATGGGTTATCATTTACTGATTAATGGGCTAAAATTTTAATGATTAGAAATCGCCCTCCTCCCCCATCTAGACCCTCTTGGACAGCTAGCTAGATCTGCTGACTTGGTAAAATATGTATCATTGAGACTCTAAAGCCTTAGTTAGTTGCTATTGAATCAATTATTTGCAGAAGGACAAATATTTTTTTTTGTTTTTGCTATTTATATGTTTAAGCTTATTGTTTTGTAAGAGCTGATATCGCATTTTCGACCATGTTGCTCGGTAGAGTGCTATCCTGATGTGTACGGTTTGTAAGTTTGAAAGCGTCTTTGGGTTCGAGCCCCTTTTGAACCACTTCCATATTTGAACCTTTGCTGTGACGTTTACTGCTCGCACTCCCCTGATCAGCATGTATTGGGGTTACACCTGTGCAATCAAATACTTTTGGTTTGTTCAATGTTTAGCTGTGATTTAAGATTTTGAAGTGATGAATTTGGAACTTGGACCACATTTTGTTATATAATGTATTTTCTCTTTTTCATAATTTCTAGGGATTTGCTGAGGCAGACTGTGCTTGTAATGCTAATGGTGTAAGTTTAACCTGGCTGGAAACTTGAAGAGACACATACATACTCATTATGGAGAGAAACGCCATGCATATGAGATCTATGGTATATAGTTAGCAGAGGCAGCAAGCTTGCAGAGCTGTTTCTTTCTTGAGATACAGCATATGCTTCTTATATCAACGGTCGACAGCTTCTCAAGGGACTGGACTGCTCAGGTGCTGAGCCGCCCAGTTTAATCAGAATCTTTGCTCTCCGCAAAGAGATAGCTTAGATCCTTAGCTATCATTTTAGTGCACAGCCAAGACTGATCAGACTTCGCGAATGCTCTGGCTGATCTCAGTCTTCACTGGGCGCACATGCCACTTTGGTGGCTTATATGTTTAATGCCTGTGGTCAACGGTGTGTTTGCAGTAGACGTTAGTACTCACATGGTGTAGCCTTTTCTCACTTGAGCTTCATAGCATGCTTGTGTATGGTAAACATTTTAAACAGACAAGAGGCTTGAACGAACGATAATGTTCTCTCGAGGTAAAGTTTATAGTTCTTTTAAACGTGAAAATCAGTTTGGACAAGCAAGCGACTTGGAGAGCTACAAAAAAATTCGCTCTTTTCACACTGGAGAGAAACTGCTTGATTGTGATCTGTGTGGTAAACAATTAACACGAACCTTGAAGCTTCACAAGCGTATTCACACTGGAGAGAAACCATATTCTTGTGAGGTCTGTGGTAAGCAGTGTACAACGAAAGGAGCCTTGAAAGATCACATGCTTACTCATATTGGAGATAAACAATATGCTTGTAATATTTGTGGGAAACAGTTTACTCGGGCACAAGTGTTAAAGAGGCATACTCTTCTACACACTGGAGAAAGGCCGCATGCATGCGATGTGTGTGGTAAACAGTTTGCACTGGCACAATACTTAAAGAAACACAAGCTTACGCACACTGGAGAGAAGCGGCACGCTTGTAATATCTGCAGTAAACAGTTTTCACATTCAGGTTACTTGAAGAGTCACATGTTTATTCACACTACAGACAAACCACATGCTTGTGATGTCTGTGGTAAACGGTTTAAACTGGCAAGACGTTTGAAGGCGCACATTCTTATTCATTCTGCAGAAACACCATATGTTTGTGGTGTTTGTGGTAAACAGTTTACTCTGGTAGTAACTCTGAAGAGACACATGTGTATTCACACCGGAGAGAAACCTCATGCTTGTGATGTATGTGGTAAACGCTTTATAAGGCCACACGTCCTAAAGCGACATATGTTTACTCACACTGGATAGAAACCACGAATGTAGGACATTTCGGTCACGGAAATTTTGGCCTAGGACATTTCGGCCATGGACATTTCGGCCACGGACATTTCAGCCATGGACGTTTCGGCTAAATCTGAAGAAATGGGGAAGTGAAAATATGCACCTGTAAACCATTTAAAATTCACATTAGATGGTTTTCTACATGCATTGCACAAAAATTGTGACTGGGCTCAAAACAACTCCTATTATATCTCTCAAAGTACAAAATGGGTGCACCACAGATACATCAGCCGTTTATGTTTGCACATAAAGTTATTATAGGCATCACATAAATGATAAAGGCTACACTGGCCCATGAGTGGGGATGGCAAATGTGCCAGATTGTGCTCAAAATGACTACAAAAGTGTTTAAAGGGCTATTAACCCAACAAAACACTTAACCAAATATCATATAAGGTCCTAGTTCAAATTGTTGAAATAACTGTTCACCGTGTTTTTGCCTTGAAATGCTCAAAATGACCTTAAAGATGTTGAAGGTCCACAAAACATCAAGAGAACAACAACAGATCATTGGACTTCATTAAGACTAGCTTTAAGTTACTCATATATGAGTACTCGATTTAATTATAAAAGTATTTTTTGGATAAAGGCCGAAATGTCCACCCTTGACAATTTCTGTGGCCGAAATGTCCGTGGCCGAACTGTCTTAGGCCGAAACGTCCTAGGCCGAAATGTCCGTGGCCGAAATGTCCGTGGCCGAAATGTCCGAGCACCAGAACCACATGTATGTGATGTCCTTTGTAAGCAGTTTAAACAGGCACGCTACTTGATCTTGAAGGCGCACATGCTTATCCATTTCGTCTGGAAAAAGGTCTACAATGTTAGAAAAAGTACCAGCACCTTTTGTTGTCGAAAAATGGGGTTTCTTTTTCGCATTATATGTTGCAGTGGACTTGTGAAATATTTATGCTTAATTCTTTAAAAGGATGTTTCGTTAAATAGCATAGACGCATGCTTCAGTTTATGGACAGATGTTTCGCAAGTAAATATCTTTTAGAACAAAAACCTATTCGGAATCATGAAACTCAGGTTACAGCAGTTTTCTTCAAATTACACATTCGTTAAGCATTTTCTGTTCTGGACCATGAGTAATAAAGAGTAAGGAATTTTTCAGTCAGAAAATCAGAAGTTGTTTATTCAGAACAACTTTTTTGAAATAGGGTAGTATGAAAATATTCATGTACATATTGACTTAATGTCCCGTTTCAATTCGTTGAAATTAAAATACGAGGGTCGTAGAATCAGACTTTAGAATTCCTTCATATTTTTGTAGCGTCCATGAAGTCAAAATACCTCATTACCGTCTTGTAGATACATGATTTTTGTGTCAGTTATAACGTACTCATGGATGGGTGTAGTAACCCAAGTACTTATGAGGCATAGAAAGACACACGTACTTATATATGTTGAATCACCACATGAAATGTACTGTCCATGACAGCTGCACAGTCCACGACGATTATTCTGACATCTCTGTAGAGTGGTTAAAACAGTTTTTATTTAATTTAAATGTAACAGTGACGTAGTGATCAGTAATGGCACCGAAATTTTGTCTTCATTTTGCAACAACCTATTTGGTGTGACGGACACTACTTTGCAAACTGACTATTTCTGTACAAAAACATTTACACGTTTTAAGGACAGATCAAAATATTATGCTTTGAAGTGATAGAAACTGTAATTTATATCAATGACAATAAAACATCATAGTAATCATAGAGTAATTAAGGGAAATATGGACTGCTTAAGCATTCTCTTGATATTTCTGACATCAGTTTTGAGTTCAAAATATTTTGTTGTTTATTTACAGAAAGGCGTCTATATACACCTAACATGCATTTTGAAATATATTTTTTTTTCACTTTCACATGTTTGAATTTTCCGAAACAAAGTAGATAATATACACCTAGAGGGTGGCCCAATTACCCCAAACCTTTAGGGTTAAATGACCCACCTATTAGGCCAACAAATTAAAATTTAATATGTCGTAATATTGAAAATTGTGGCAGAAATCCTAATTTCTTTGCATTGTACATATGTATATATGTCTTAAAGATAAAACATTTTGTTCATAGAAAATGTTTGACGAAATATTGGGCCATAAACGCAACAGAAGAAATTGCATATAAAATAACCACGTCTTAATGTTTTAGGGATTAAGCCATTCCTGCGTATTTATTTCACATTTGAATAAAATCCTGTCCGTGGCATTCCACCCAGGCTAGTAAATAAAGCAGGCGGAAATAAACGTTTAAAAAAATTTCCAACAAAGAAGATATTATAAGCACACATGATAAGTTAAAGTTTTAGCTACAATGCCATGGTGGTACCACAAATGGAGTTTTAACTCTGTAATTGTTGGTGGACCATATTACCCCAAACAGGCTATGGTACTGTGAAAATAAAAAGTTTGAAATTTCCCTTTTCTATCCAAACAAATGATTGTTTCTAAATGATTTGAGAGGGAAATTTGTTGCTTATAAGATATATGTATAAACTAAGCGAAAATCACAACAGTCAGATAGAATTAGCTCAATAAATCTGAAACGATTTTCTTACATTGCTTCTCTTTTTAACAGGAAATTAGGTTGGATCACCGTCTTTACAGGCGAGCAAAACTCTAATTCTTCCAGACATGTTTCAAAATTTTAATTTTGCTTCGAGTTAGTAAAAGTATACAATTATTTTAATCAAAAACGGTTTGGTTTCAGTACTATTTGGTCATACACAGTTCTTATGCGTTTTATTACGGGTGGACCAATTTCCCCAGCGGAGCATATTCCCCCAAATTCCCCAACACATTAGCTTAGATATAGGCAAAATAGGTGTCCTTGCTAGCTTTCTTTCGTGTATGTGTCTTGGCATGAAAATCTTAAGTGCGGGAATAGAAACGCAAAGCGCATTTACAAACAATGAATAAAAACATCAAAAATATCATTTTGGGAAACATTGTTATTTCTGGAGCTAAGTATTGTATTTAGTTATCACAAGCTTGTATTGGTGTTTCAGCTGTAATTGTAGTTAGCAGCCTTTTGAAGATACTATCTACTCCTTGCCAGGTCCTGAACTTGTGGAAGTGAACATAATATGGTTTGATCTGAATAAAGTAAAACTGCACTCAGAAGAGTTTTGGTCAAGATTTCTGCGTAAAATCATATCTAATCACTACCCATTGCAAACAAAGCAAAATTTTGAAACGAAAACAGTGGGCGTCCCTAGATATAATGAAATCATGTCTCTAAATATTCAAAATGCCATAATAAAATTTACACTTGAAGAGTTCTCTTTTTTTTTCGTTTTTTTTTCTCTCACATGTTAAGAATTTGTTAAAGTCCATTTTAAAGTGTTGAAGTATACCCTACTTAGGCCTACATTAAAGAAGTTTTATGTTTCAGGTATTTAAACTCAGTCATGCCTATTTACACGTCGGGGAATCGCGCTTCTTCATAGCTAAATGTTATGATCGTAAATGCAGAGGAGGAACGTCCGGAAATGAAGAAGCGGTACATCAAAACTGTATGTATACACGTGTTGTATTTATACCCCCGGTATACGAAGTATATAGGGGGTATATAGTTTTTGGTCTGTCCGTTAATATGTTTGTTTGTGTGTTTGTTTCACATTTTTTTCTGTCACAGATTTCTCAGGAACCACTTAAGCTAGGACTTTGAAATTTGGTACAAACGTTGGGTATGACTAGTTGTACCGTGTAAGAGAGAATCAGCCTTCTGCTGCTTATCAGTCCCTTTGCTTATCTTTTTTTTCTTTCTCTCTAATTAATTTTTTGTCACAAATTTCTCAGGAACCGCTATAGCTAGGACTTTGAAATTTGGTACAAACGTTGGGTATGACTAGTTGTACGGTGTAAGAGAAAATCAGCCTTCTCCTGCTTATAAGTCCCTCTGTTTGTCCATTTTTTCTTTCTCTCCAATTAAAATTTTGTCACAGATTTCTCCGGAACCTCTACAGCCAGGACTTTGAAATTTGGTACAAATGTTGGGTATGACTAGTTGTACTGTGTAAGAGAGCATCAGCCTTTTCCTGCTTATCATTCCCTTTGTTTGACCATTTTTTTCTTTCCCTCCAATTAAAGTTTTGTCACAGACTTCTCAGGAACCACTTCATTTAGGACTTTGAAATTTGGTACAAACGTTGGGTATGACTAGTTGTATGGTGTAAGAGAGAATCAGCCTTCTCCTGCTTATCAGTCCCTTTGTTTGTCCATTTTTTTCTTTCTCTCCAATTAATTTTTTGTCACAGATTTCTCAGGAACCACTACAGCTAGAACATTGAAATTTGGCACAATGTTGGGTATGACTATTTGTACCGTGTAAGAGAGAATCAGCCTTCTCCTGCTTATCAGTCCCTTTGTTTGTTCATTTTTTCTTTCTCTCCAATTAAATTTTTGTCACAGACTTCTCAGGAACCACTACAGCTAGGACTTTGAAATTTGGTACAAACGTTGGGTATGGCTAGTTGTACGGTGTAAGAGAAAATCAGCCTTCTCCTGCTTATCAAACCCTTTGTTTGTCCATTTTTTCTTTCCCTCCAATTAAAGTTTTATCACAGACTTCTCAGGAACCAATTCAGCTAGGACTTTGAAATTTGGTACAAACCTTTGGTATGACTAGTTGTACCGTGTAAGAGAGAATCAGCCTCCTTCTGCTTATCAACCCCTTTGTTTGTCCATTTTTCTTTCTCTCCAATTAATTTTTTGCCACAGATTTCTCAGGCACTACTACAGCTAGGAATTTGAAATTCGGTACTAATGTTGGGTGTGAATAGCTGTATCATGTAAGAGAGAATCAGCCTCTTCCTGCTTATCGTTCTCTTTGTTTGTCCATTTTTTCTTTCTCTCCAATAAAATTTCTGTCAAAGATTTCTTAGGAACCACTTTAGCTTGGATTTTGAAATTTGGTACAAACGTTGTGTATGACAAGTTGTACTCAGTCAGAGAGAATCAGTCTCCTCCTCCTTTTTTTCAATTGTCCTTTTTTCTTTCTCTCTAATTTTTTGTCACAGATTTCTCTGTTCTCATGAATCCAGTCTTCAAATTTTGTATACATCTTGAGAATGGCCATACATATTGGTGGAAAGAAAATCAAGATGCTAACATTTCTTTTGGTCTTCCTTTTTCTATTTTCTTTTTCCCATCTCTCACTCCAATGCAATAAATGGGAAAATTTATGTCAAAAATTTCTCAGATTGCTATGTTATTAGGTTTACATCTAGCTTTAAACTGATTAGTTTACATCATTTGCATGCTGCTGCTGACTTTAGGTCAAGGTCGCAGTTATAGAAATTTATGTAAACTTACGTTGAAATTTTAATAACATAATTTGCATTTATTTTAATGGAACCTTTTGGTATTTGTTTATAGGCCTTTCACTGGATTTGTAATAGATTGTCCATCTGTCTGTCTGTCTGTTAGTTAAGATTTGCTTGTATTAAATGTGTTTTTATTTTGCGGTGGCGCTGGTTGGGGGTATACATGAGCCCCTGCTCACATGCTCTAGTTTGAGAGGTATTATTCCTTGATTGTAAAATCAAATATCCAAATAGGGCAATGCTGTTCTGGAGAAGATAGGTTTAAGTTGTATCACCTTCGGTTGAAGATATGTATTTGTCCGATTTTGTTTTGAATCCGTTTTGAAGCATATTCAGTCGTGTGTGTATTGAGTGAAACTGCATATTCTTGACTAAAGTATACCTTGATCTGCAGCAAACCCCTCATCCCCACAAGGGGCACTCAGTTCTATGATATTGTCCCTGTTAGTATAAGCCCATAAAACACCTGGCTTTATTCGCGTATGCTCAGAACAGCGTTCTGGTATGAAGAAGGGGGGATCATCTATGAAGAAGTGGGATCAACTACGAAGAAGAGGTCCATGATATGAAGAAAAAAGATAATACTTTATCACGGACTATTGCATATATACAGTGATCTACCCATTTTCCAAAAGTACCCAGTTGCGAACAGTCGCGTCGCGTCTTTAAAATTTTTTCCTGATATTGAGGCAGACACTTGACACAAAGCTTACCATAAGTTCATATATATTCCTCTTTCGTCTTTAGTAAAAAACATTGCATCAAACGACGTATTGATCGAAACCTTTGTTATTTGTAAACCCGGTAATTCTTTTACAGTCTGCATGCTTAGTGGTTTACCCAATCACGGTTGACAACTTTGCTGTCCTCTTTAATTGCACGCCGATGGGTCGGGGTTCAGACTTTATGATAGCCCTACATAAAGCTATATAGTAGTTGGTTGGGGCCGGATGTTTGTCTGTTTCTTGGCCCACCGGGGTTAACTGGTGGTCTTCTTTTGCTCCAGTGCTCCAGTGGTGTTGCTGACGCTCCAGGGATCTCCAGGTGTCTCAACACGTTTCGGCTGTCGAGTCCTCATCCTTGCTTCATCACGGTCTTTCTTGATTTTTATTGTTGACCGTGATGACTCTCTGATGAGTTAGAGGACCCCCATACGAACCGAACTACCAACTAATTGTGTGCACCGCGGCGGAAGGTGAGGGTGAAGGTTTGGGCCCAGTAAAACCAGTTTAACCCCCCCCCAGTAGTTATTACTGACCGTCCCAAGACGGTACTTTCGTTGCGGTTGCATTTGTTTTATGTTCGGTGCTGTTTAATTTATTATGTTCTCATTTTAACCCTTCTATAATAAAAATAGAAAATAGGTAAAAATAATTGTTAAATGTTTTTCGTATAATTTGCTTAGTCTGTTGTAACCCTTCTGTTGGTCTAAATTATTTAGTTCAATAAAGATAGCTGAGTTGCCACCTATTTGGGAAAGAGCTGCTGACTCGGCTTATCGCTTGTAATTTATTGTTTGTTGGGATGTTTGTCCCTTTGATGTTGGGGATAGGGTTTGGGATCTGATTCAGTCAGTTCCTGAAGTGTAGTTACTCTTAAAATTTTCATACATCTTTACCGTAATAAGTACAGGATAGTACCATACGTTTTAGCTCGCCTGAACGAAGTTCAGGAAGAGCTATTGTACTACCCGGGCGTCGGCGTTGTCGGCGGCGGCATCGGCGTTAGCAAAATGTTAAGGTTTTACGTTAGAGTTTTTGAGATCTCATAGTTTTATAGACCCTTTGTTAAATTTTAATCATATTTGGTATAATGGTAGATATTGGTCCAAAATTTTATTCAGGACCATCGCCACCCCTGGTCATGACCTTAAGGCCAAGATCACGAACTTAGAAATTTTATTTTAAAGTTTACGTTAAAGTTTTTAAGATCTCATAGTTTCTAAACCTCTTAGTCTATTTGAATTATATTTGGTATGATGATAGGTGTTGGTCCAAAATTTTATTCAGCTACCATGGTCAAATAACTTTCAGACATGGCTTTGCACATCTTTAACATCAGATATAACCATGTAATAATATCAGACAGATTTGCGCATAAGACCTCAGACATAGTCTTGCGAATAACCCCATAAACATTTGCAAATTCTTAGAAATCAGACATATTAGACCTCAGAAATCGTGCAGCCTGTCATCGTGCTTATATAAACATTACTGAAGATATACAGACATTTTTTGACAACTGGTTTAGGTTATTCCCCTTGATACTATATTGCTGGTTTCTCGTCATTACGAGTTGGCTTCTCATTATAACGAGTGGGTTTCTCGTTATTACGAGTTGTCTTCTCATTATTACGAGTTGGTTTCTCGTTATAACGAGATGGTTTCTCGTTATTACGAGTTGGTTTTTCGTTATAACGAGATGGTTTCTCGTTAAGTACTACGAGTGGGTTTCTCGTTATAACGAGTTGGTTTCTCGTTATTACGAGTTGGCTTCTCGTTATTAAGAGTTCGTTTCTCGTTATAACGAGATTGTTTCTTGTTACTTCGAGTTGGTTTCTTGTTATTACGAGTTGACTTCTCCTTATAACGAGTTGGCTTCTCGTTATTACGAGTTGGTTTCTAGTTATTACGAGTTAGAGGGTTTCTCGGTAATACGAGTTGGTTTCTCGTTATTACGAGTTGGTTTCTCGTTATAACGGGATGGTTTCTCGTTACTATGAGTTGGTTTCTCGTGATAACGAGTTGGTTTCTCGTTATTACGAGTTGGCTTCTCATTATTACGAGTCGGTTACTCGTTATAACGAGATGGTTTCTCATTACTACGTGTTGGTTTCTCGTTGTAATGAGTTGGTTTCTCGTTATAATGAGTTGATTTCTCGTTATTACGAGTTGGCTTTTCGTAATAACGAGTTGGTTTCTTGTTATTACGAGTTGGCTTCTCGTTATAATGAGTTGGTTTCTCGTATTAACGAGTTGGTTTCTCGATACATCACTTCTCATTATTACGAGTTGGTTTCTCGTTATAACGTATTAGCTTCTCTTTATAACGACTTGGCTTCTCGTAATTACGAGTTGGTTCCTCGTTATCATGAGTCAGCTTCTCATTATAACAAATTGGCTTCTCGTTATAACGAGTTGGCTTCTCGTTATAACGAGTTGGTTTCTCGTTATAGCGAGTTGTTTTCTCGTTATTTCGAGAACTTTATTTTTCCTTGTTTGTAAAGTGTCCTAATAGGCTTTCGTAGCATATAGAGCCTCCAGGGGTTGATTGAATAAATTTTTGTTCAAACGGTCCAGGACACATGACCAACATGGCCGCCATTACCAATTATGGTATAAATCTTTAATATGTGTCTTCTCCAGATCGAATACACCTGTGGCCCTGAAACTTGGTAAGTAGCAAGGAGTACTAGAGTACCACCATGACTGTTCAAATGATGACCTTGGGTTCACCTTGACTTTTTTTGCGGCTTGGTCAAATATGGGAAAATGCTTGAACATAAGATTTCATGGAAAATTTACAAGATTTTGTCCTAAAAATGGTATATATGGTTGTCTTAATGAGTACATAAAGATTTATGAGTACAAGTGGTCATGGTCATTCTTTCACTTTTGACCCAGGGGTCATATTTTGACAATTTCCGACATGAGAAAAAGCCGCCTTGCCAACTGGTCAGGTTGGCAAGGTAGCCTCATGGCCCTCTTGTTATGTTTTCGTCCACCTCGCCACATATCTCCCTTCCCCTGTCTTTTAACGAATGCGGGGGTGGTCGGGTGGTGCGAAGGTGCTGTGTGTAAGTTCCAGTGCCGGGGCGTCCTACTTATTTGAATAGTAGTAGGACAAGGGCTTACTGTCCTTGCAGTAGGTGCGGGTGGGGGTTGTTTGGACATTTTTTCTCTCGTCTATCATTTCTCTCTTCTTTCTCCCTCTCTTTTGGACTGAAATACTGTCTCAAAGGGCCGTTAAACCTAAAACAACCAACCAACCAACTTTTACGAATGCTGCTGCTACACCCTCTCTCGAGGATTATGTGCAGCTGTGCGATGTACACTAGAATTTGCAGGATGGGCCCCTTTTAGCCATTAAACTACAAATGGGATCTTTATTTGCACAGGGGATGTGTCTCTCCGCACATGGAGCCACCAGAAAACATTCCTATCAAAAGGACAGCACACTTTTTTTAATGTCGTCCCTGCAAATGACATTATTTAAGCGCTTTTGGACACTAAAAATTTTAAAATCTCTACCTCGTTGGAACGCATGGCATTCAACATCAAAGGCAAGTTCATTTTCATTTACCACTAAGCTATCTAGCTTCTTGCCCGAAAGCGCAGTGGATAGCGCACTTGTCTCTGATGGTTCTTCCTCCGCGGTAGTCTGTAAAACATAGGCTGGGCTTATTGGGCTGGGCTCTGAGCTGGGCTCGATTTTGGGCTGAGCTCGATTGTGACCGGGCCATTTCAGGTGAAAGGTAAATTTAGGTGAACTTCCTCAGCAGTAATCAGTTGGATTATAAAAGGTCATATCAGTGTCTATTTATGCAAAGGTGTTAATGTTGCTCATTAGATATCCCATTGGAAACAAGGCTGGAGACGAAATTAATGGGCTGCTTGGATTGTCTCAAATACATGGGTGGTGACCTCACATTGAAAAAATATATTTTATTTTTATTTTCATTTTCCAATAAAGTCATACTTGTTCATTACAATACTACACCTATGCGGCATACTGCGATTTTACGGCGTAAAAATGACAATTTGAGATGAAAAATATTGATTTTGTTCTTACATAGATTGTCGGTACTTATCTCCACGTTATAAAAAGCATTTGCCTCACTCATGGGTAAACATTATTTTTGCATATGCGAAAACATAGACGCAGATCAGCTGCTTGGTAAGCGCACAGTGACAACGCCTTTGTTTTCGCTACATAGATACATTAGTACAATCGCTCTACTTCCTAAGTCCAAAATTTCAAGCCCCTAGCCATTTTTTGGCCGTATAGCTCGTCCGGTTTGTGTCTGACCTGGTCCTTTTTTATATTTTGTAAAGGTTTCTATAATACCTCGTCTTGCAAGACTTCTATTATTTTGAGGACTTATCTACTTGCAATGAAAAGGCTTATTCGTACTTTATCTATGTTCAATGAAAGTATGGTGAAAACACGGCGCAAGAATGTCCTGTGATTAAGGCACGTAGTACAAACAGATGCTGATGCCAATCTTGTCTAACGTAAACCTTTTCACTTTCGTTGTACGGGGCTCTGCAAATTCAAACATAGTTTGTGTTTAGTTGATCAATCCCTCATGCAGTGATTCCCTTTGATAATCTTGACCACGAGCTAACTATGTCGTTCTTACGAGTTTTCTACGTCGTTTCAACGAGTTAGTATCCTGCTCCAAATACATACCTACGTGTTTCTAATACCATTCAAATTTTGTACTGAAAATCTATGGTCCAGAAATAGACAGCCTCATTGCTAAGTACCGTATACAAGGTAATTTTCGCGTTGTTCCATTTTTCACGGCATTTCGCGGTCATTTAGAAACCGCGAATATTAAAATCGCGAATAATTTCCAGTTTCTTACATTGTGTCTTCTGTAGGCACAGTGTTCATATATTTTGTTCCTGTTTGCTTCGGTAGTTGCTGGTATTTTTCACTTGAGCCTGTTCTGTCATTAACCTGCGGCGGCCCTGCCGCAGGTTAATGAAAGAACTGACTCGAGTGAAAAAGAAATAGTTTTGCTTTTCGCGCATGTTGCTAACCGCGAAAATTAAAATCGCGAAATTTTTGTTTATGTTTTCGACCCTTAACCGCGAAAATTTGAACCCGCGAAAATTACCGCGTACACGGTATGTACGATCCAAACTGCTCAGGGGCAAAAAGAATCTGCCCTGGGTCACACAAGGAATAAAAAGAACGATGAACATGCGAGATCGTCTCTTCAAGAAGCAAAAGCACACGTTATGGTCAATTAGGTAAATTTGGACAGCAGGTGAATTCGGACAGTGACATTGTTCCTTTATATGTCAGTTGTTTGGAATTAAATCAAAATAAACTGGGCAAACAGTGAAATTCCTGATGCGACGGCGCATTATGAGCCGTCTCATCTGGGTTTTTTACTGTTTGCAATGGTATGTCCGAATTTACCCGCTGTCCGAAGTTACCAGACTCGAACCTACAGATCATGATAGAGAGCTGTTCAATACTGCCAAGTATGAGATAGACTGCTTGCTCAAGACAGCATAAATAGGTTATTGGACAGTCTGGTAGGTAGGCCTGATGATGGTATGGAAAATGTCCCTTTCTCAGTCACAAATTTTTTTCTTAATGTGTATTTCAGAATCTGAACCCTAATAAGGCGCCTGATCCGGACCGCATAAATAGTCACTCCTTCTTTAATAGTTGTTTTGAAGCCTTCAAGTTCTTTTCACAAAGTCCTTGGAGGAAGGTTGCTTGCCCACGGACTGCCTGAAAGTTTAAATTTCATCAATATTCTGGAAGGGATACGAGTCCTGCAATCTGAGGTCCATATCCTTGACGTGTAGATTCTGTAAACAACTTAACCCATTAATGCTTAGTGGACTATTCTATCTACATATATTGGACGAGTCCATTTGTCATTTAAGGGGTGTCTGGTTTAGTTTATTTTTCGATTTTTTGTTTTATTTTGAGGAAAAATACACATTCGTCGCACGCAAAATGTGCAGACCCCGATCATACGCCGCATTTGTGCGTCTGATCTGGGTCTGCATTGTCTGCCTATATCCCATTTTGGGGGCCTAGGCATTAATGGGTTAAACACATTGTTACGCCAAACCCAGTGAATCGCTTGGACACAAATGAGATCCTGTATGATCTACAACATGGTTTCCGTGCTGAAAGATCCCGTGAGACCCGGGTCACAATGCACATAGAGGAACTTAATAGAAACCAGGAGGCCCGGAAGCTCAGTGGGTTAAGCGCTGGCCTGCTGATCTAGCGGTCCTGGGTTCGAGCCCCGCTCTATGCGGGAGTCTTTTCAATCGTAAAGTGGGTTCCGTTGCACACAGCCTTTCATCATCCATCCATCATTATGTTATGACTGAACTGCTGTTTAAAAGGACGTAAAGTCGCAAGTCATCAATCCATCATAGAAACCAACTGGACGGTAAGCAAACAGATCATTTTCTGCTGAATTTCAGCTAAACATTTGATAAAGTGACTATGACAAGCTTATCCAGAAACTTCATAGACACGGCATTAGAAGTAGAACATTACCATGGGTAAGAGTTTCGTGAATGGTAGGTCACAGACTGTTGCCCCGGAGAGGATCAGTCCGAAGAAGTACCATTAACACCCGGTGTCCCGCAGGGATCAGTCCTCGGGCTGGATTTTCTTCCAGTTTTACATAAATGACCTGCCTGACAAGGTCAAGTCTCAAGTCAGATTGTTTGCCGATAACATTCCACCATATTCGTGCTATTACAGAACTTGCTGATGGCCACCAACAACTCCAAGATGATCTTTATATTCTACAGCGGTGGGAAGCAGACAGAGACATGGAGTGGAGTTTAACCCAGGACAGTGTCAGGTACTACAGATAACCAGAGCAAGGTCCCCCATCCCTACAAGTTATATTATGCACCATGAACCATGAAAAACTTATCCAGAAACTACATGGATACGGCATAAGATGTAAGACCTTATGATGGAAAAAGGCTTTGTGAATGGTAGGTCACAGACTGCACATGGTCCTGGGGTGGGGAGGTCAGTCCGAGGAAGTATTCAGCAATATCAGGTTTCCCGCAGGGATCAGTCCTGGGCCGATTCTCTTTATCTGCCGATGACACGCCAGCACTAAGTGACGTGCCTGACAAGGCTTAAGTCTCAAGTAAGATTGTTTGCAGATGACACGCCAGCATATTTTGCTATTACAAAACTGGCTGATGGCCATCAACTCCAAGATGATCTAGATATTCTACAGCGGTTGGAAGTAGACTGGGACATGTGGTATCATCCATGGCAGTATCAGGTACTACAAATAAACAGAGAAACAAACACTTGAGGTGGTGTATTGTGCAAGAGATATCTTGGTGTGAACATTTCAGACGACCTTCCCTGGGAGGCACATATCCATTGAATTACCAGCAGTGCGTTCAGGTCACTAGGCTTTCTAAGGTGAAACTTGAAGGCCCGCAACCCTTTTCTGAAAGAAAAAAAGCCTACAAAGCAATTTTTCTCCCCAGTTTGGATATCGGCCCCGGATCCAGGGTTGAGCTTTGGGGCTTCAGGCCGCCACCTGGGCCTGGTTAGATTAAATATATATGTTGTGTATATGTTGTGACATCTCATTACAATCGCCTCGGCGAGGCGATTCTAATGAGATATCATAACATATATTTTAAGGCAAAAAAGATATAAAATTTTTTTCATCCAATTGATCCCTCATTATGTCATATATTTTCAAGCCCAACCCTCCTTTTTCCTCTTTCCCAAATATATTTCGGCCCTCCCAGCCCCGCCAGTTTTCCAGAGCCCCACCAGTATGTGGTGATCTTGATCCGGGCCTGGGTATGCTGCTCCAATCTGGGATCCTCACCTACTAGATGATATATACAGAAAAATTGAAATGGTTCAAAGGCGAGCGGCTCCATTTTTCAAAAGTGTATATGGAGAGGCGCGGTAGCCGAATGGTTAGAGTGGCGTAGTCATCGTGCAGAAAGTCACCGGACGGTCGTGAGTTCGCGGCTCACCGTCGCCATCCGACGACTGGAAAGCTATGTCAACCCAGTAGTAAATGGGAACCTTTTTCGAATTAGAGAAGGACAAGGCAGCAAAAGGAGAGAGATGGGCTCCACCTTTCAGCTGTGCCCAAGATATAGAGAGTCTCCTTATGGGAAACCTTTACCTTTTTATATGGATTGCTGCTGTACCTCTCTGAGCTAATGTCATCCCACTCTCTTGCATTTCGAGAACTTCACACCCACTAGCATGAAGACAAATCAAATCTTTGTCCGAACAGACTACTATAAATTTTCGTTTTATCCACTCACAGTTGTTCAGTGGAGTCTTCCAGTCCCTGTTGTAACCCTGGCTGATCTCGAGAGCTTCAAGGTAGTTATCAGCCAGGTGTACCATGTCAAACCTTGAGAAGCCCACCACTGTTTGTAGGAGTGAAAATACCTACTACGTCATCAATTTATGGGTACACAAGCGTTTTGGCAGACAATTTGAATACATAGAAAACATCAGCTGCTGCTATTGGCTTAAAATGGATGCTGAGTTAATGTTATTATTTTTTCTTTTTAATGCAGTGGTTGAACATGTAAAATTAGGGAGTTGACTTATTTCATGTCTACCAGTATTATTGTTTTGAATTTCTAAACTCTTTGAATTTTTGACAGTTAGTTTCATCAGAAAGCAGTTCCGCAGACGGTTGTTGGGTTTGGGTTTACCCGGCTCTCTTAAATGCAACATAAGGTATTGTTTTCCTTTGCTTTTTTAAATTTTGAGTGCACCAGCTAGAAGGAGCTATGGCATAGTGAAGAAACTGCGTACTAGCACTTCTACAGGTGTGAGCCAATTTGACATATACGAGTAATAGGGGAAAGTTTCATTATCACTTAATAACTTCTTTTTTTCTTAACATATTTTTACATCACAAACGTTATCAGAAAGTAAAATTCTTCATCTTAAATGTTGTGTTTTAATTTTGATTCTAGCACAAGTACAAAATGGTCTTTTTTGGGTTGATTTTCTAGAGGTACATAATTAATTAAAGCAAATAACAAAATCTCCGTAAAACCAGTAGGGCACATGAATTTAACGACTAATTTCGAATCAAATTAATACAAAATGTTATGCATCACAAATAGATCAGATTAGAAGAAAGAGTATATTTTCATCTGGTATAAATTTTATTTGTCTAGCTAAATGATAAAATGGTCTTTTTTCAATATTTGTTAAAATTTTAGTTGATTATTTTTTTGCCGGTTGTTTCCGTGCGTTTCCGTAAAATGCGACGCTAGGACACGACTCCGGCTTTCAGGTAACAGCTCCAGGCGGAGATTACCACGATAAGATATGAAAGAAAGTTGTTAAAGTGAATGAATTATTCAAAATGTGAATTTATCCAGTACTGTGTCTAAATTTTGCTTGAACTGAAAGATAAAAGTAAATTTATTTAGTTTTTATTTTACTTTTCTGGTCCAGAGCTGCATTAGAGAACGTTTTTGGTTTCTGGTGTTAGAATAGAAACAAAACCGTGCTAGTGAAATACAATTATAATTGATGCCGATATTCTTTGGTCTTATTAGCAATCATATGAAGAGCATAGGTCGGCTAACTTAAATTGGCGAAATAATTGGTATCACTGGTGCCGAATTGAAAGGCACGATATAAATTATCTTATGATTGTATAATGCCAATTAGTAATGTCGGTATGTTTAGAAATTAAGCTTTTGTTCAATTGTTGCTCATTTATGTAATTATTAATGTGAGGCAAAAAGCCACACTATCTGCATATTCGTTATGCAGTTAACTCTAAGACCCAAACAAAAAATAGATTACAAATTACTAAATGAGGGTGAATTCCGGACACTAAAGAAGAAAATTTTATCTGCCAAGGATGGAAGGACGATAATGACAGGTTGTGTAATGGAAACCGTTTACGTCTGAGAAGGTTTCCGCCTTCGGAAATCGAACTTGGGACCGCTAGATCAGCGGGTCAGCGTTAAGCCTACTGAGCAACAGGGTCACCTCGTAGACAAAACTTTGGCGGTCTCTAGCGATTTAATATAATTTTGTTGGTAGGAAACAGAACACTTTATTTTTCTACAGCATTTAAGTTATGTTTATTTGTTGATTTTTTTATATCTTAAAGAAAGTAAATTACTTAGTTTACAAAGAAGGTCTATATGCATGTTTTTTTATTCATTTGTGTCATTCTTCTATATAATGCATTATACAAATCCGTAATTCCAAGGAAAATGTTCTTATTGTATCAAGTTTGATCCCTCATGTTTATTATTATTTTAAAATTTATAATCTTATTTTGATCCAGTTTCATCAATTTCATTTTAATTCAATTCAAATATTACTCAGTGTCAATTTAATCAATGTGTGAATATACACTATTACTGACACGACACGCGTATAACTGTGTGGCAATATTTAATCGAGTCGCGACACGAAAAAAGTCAAGAAAGTGGCATGTGCGCCTAGCAATGTTCAAGATCAGCCTAGGCGTTCGCCAAGTCTGATCAAAGTCTTTCCTGGTGGCATGGAGATAGCTTTGCTACCATTAAAGTACACAGCGAAGACTTGCCATATGCCTAGGCTGATCTGAGTCTTCACGTAGTACATATGACACTTTGTGGGTTTTGTCGTATCGCGGTTCGACTGGATTTACCAAACGTAATTATGCCGCGACTCGCCAAAGCTAACAAGGTAGCATGTGCACTTGGCGTAGATTAAGCAGTCCGAGCAGCATGAGCAGAGTCTTCCCTTTTCGCGTACAGGAGCTGAGAGTCTAAGTCCTCTCCATGCTGACAGCGAAGACTAAGATCAGCCTGGACATCCACCCTGCACATGCGCTTACAATATAGCATAGGTCTTAACTATCCCTTTGCGGACAGCGAAGACTGGCTAGATTGGGTGGATGCCGAGGCTGATCTGAGTCTTTGCTGGGCGTACATTCGGCTGTGTTCGTTTTGTCGTGTCGTGGAAAAAATCTGTTGTCTTTAACGTTAAAATAAATGCATAATGTTTACTCACTCATTAAATTCTAGGTTTTTATCATCATGCAATATAACGTAACTTATTTTCACAAGACTTATTTTTTTTATTAATATTATTTGAATCAAAATTTTGTGCAATCAATCATATTTTTGCTTGACTGTTCTAACAAAACCCTCAGTTATACAATTGTGTGACATACAATTCATTTATTTATTTATTTATTGTTCTTGATAATGTTGAACTTAAATTCTATGTTTGAGTCAAAAATACATTGTGTCTTATATAATGTTTAAGAGTGAGAGAGAGAGAGAATTTAGTCACGTAAAATTTTGATTATCATTGCATTATGAGACTAAATGACATGAACTGTTAGTAAATATAACCAATATAGCACCTCTTTTTCCCCCTTATTGGCTGCCAAAATCAGTTTGGATTTCTGGAGCATGACAATTTCTTTTAAGAACCAAACATCTTTGAAAAATAATAATAATAATAATAATAATAATAATTATTATTATTATTATTATAAAATATCATTATCATGTGTTCTGACAGCATAATGCAAAGGAAATCCAAAAGGTTTAATTACATTACCATGATTATTTTATGCATGAGTCTGACTATTCTTAGAGACTCATGAAATGTATTCAATATTCAATTATAGTCATAAAGATCGATATTTTATCATGATCGTGATAAGAATATTAGCCTGAGGAAAAACCTTGACACCTGCGATTATCGCATACTGTCGTTAAAATTCGGAGATCAACCGAAAGATCTCTGGAGATCTACCTGTCCAAGATGAAACTCAATAACCTAGATGACGAAGTACGAGTATTCTGCCAGATGTCTAAAGTAGCCGCGATTCGCAGGAAAGGTGTTGTATTTTCCAAAATGTTATCTTTTAGCATGTTGCGGGGAACCCGGCACGTAATACTCGTATGAGGATTTTACTGTATGAAGAGACAGATATATAGCTAATGTATGCCGACCCGGTAAACAGGGTTCGTCCCGGTTTATGTACGCACCGGAATAATTGCAGTTGTAGATATATTGTACTCGATTATAAACGAGAGTACAGCAATTCAAATTGATATTTGAAATTCCACTTCCTGGGATTTATTCATGGTAAGCGAATAGGGCCTACTTTACATGTTACTATGTTACTATAAGTAATAACCACTTGCGAAGTATTGTCGTCCAGTTTGGTGTATGATATTCTTATTTTGCAAACTCTCCTCTTGCTAAGCATATTAGCGCGGGCGGTAAGGAAATAAGTAGTAGACTGTAGAATTTGATTTGGTTTTCATTTGTCTTATTTTTGACATAGCATACCAAAATTCAGCACTCTCGTTCAGTTCGATTCAAAAGTTGGAAAAATGCCAAAAAAAAAAGAAATGCCAAAGGGAATTTGATGTATTGATTCTGATTATGCTTAGGATTTCTAAATTTAATATGATAATTGATAGAGTTATTTCCCTTTCATAGATAATAGGTAAACCGATTACTTCAGAGCTGTTCATATCTATGGGCTGAATTTACAGAGATGCATTTTTCATTATTTTTAATCAGATTCATATAAGCAGGGTTATGACCCTTGTTATTTTGCTATTGTGTATACAGTCTCCATGATTTGGGAATTAACGGTGTTATCTTTCATTTACCTGATAAAATGGATTGATGGATGACTTGCAATTTAACGTCCTTTTCAACAGCATTTCATTCATAACAGGACGATGGAAGGGTGATAACAAGAGGCTGTGTGCAATGGAACACCGTTTACAATTCTCACCTCAAGAGGGGATCGAACCTGGCGCCGCTTGATCAGCAGGTCAGCGCTTAACCTACTGAGCTACTGGGGCTCAGTCACCTGATAAACCTTGGGTCTTACTTCATTATAATATATTTCACTTATATGCCCCTTTCTAAACAAGTATTTTACAACATCATAATATTATATTAATATAGCCTATAGGTCAAATATTATGTATATATGTCTTTGCTTAAGTTCAATGTGTTATTTTCTGACCAGGTTCTTTAATCCATTTATTTTCTGTTTTACTTTCAAAATTCACATAGTCTTATGTAGCTAAGTGGTTTTCCTAAGTGTATACTGAATATTGAACATGTATCGTTTGATTTGACAAAAGGATTTTGGTTTAGCTATCCATACCCTCTCATGAAAATTATGGTCGAAAACATGAAAATTTGAAATGTATTTTTGTCTTCATCCACAAATGTCAGCTACAATTGTGATCAGAACTAGATGTATTATACACCAACCTAATCCAAATTTTATGCTCTTTCTACTGAAATGTATTTGAAATTGCTACATTTATTCCACTTTTGTACAGATCAAGTTAAGTCCAGGTACCCCAAAATTTTTTTTTTGTCCAATTCTTAACTGACTTTCCAATCTGCTGGGGTTGCTAGTTTTAGCTATGCAGTTACTCTGAAATTGAATAAAGAGCTTCAGTTTGTGTCACATTTCAACTGTCGGGGGACACTTGGCCTGTTGCCTTTTAATTTCTTAGTGACCAGCGACTAAAAGCCTTATGAGTGTTAGTTTAACGATTTACCAAAAAATTCGGAAATATACTAATTTTATGAAATGGGTTATCATTTACTGATTAATGGGCTAAAATTTTAATGATTAGAAATTGCCCTCCTCCCCCATCTAGACCCTCTTGGACAGCTAGCTAGATCTGCAGACTTGGTAAAATATGTATCATTGAGACTCTAAAGCCATAGTTAGTTGTTATTGAATCAATTATTTGAAGAAGGACAAATATTTTTCTTTTTGTTTTTGCTATTACATGTTTAAGCTTATTCTTTTGTAAGAGCTGATATCGCATTTGCGACCATGTTGCTCGGTAGAGTGCTATCCTGATGTGTACGGTTTGTAAGTTTGAAAGCGGCTTTGGGTTCGAGCCCCTTTTGAACCACTTCCATATTTGAACCTTTGCTGTGACGCTTACTGCTCGCACTCCCCTGATCAGCATGTATTGGGGTTACACCTGTGCAATCAAATACTTTTGGTTTTGTCAATGTTAAGCTGTGATTTAAGATTTTGAAGTGATGAATTTGGAACTTGGACCACATTTTGTTTTTTAATGTATTTTCTCTTTTTCATAATTTCTAGGGATTTGCTGAGGCAGACTGTGCTTGTAATGCTAATGGTGTAAGTTTAACCTGGCTGGAAACTTGAAGAGACACATACGAACTCATTATGGAGAGAAACGCCATGCATATGAGATCTATGGTATATAGTTAGCAGAGGCAGCAAGCTTGCAGAGCTGTTTCTTTCTGGAGATACAGCATATGCTTCTTATATCAACGGTCGACAGCTTCACAAGGGACTGGACTGCACAGGTGCTGAGCCGCCCAGTTTAATCAGAATCTTTGCTCTCCGCAAAGAGATAGCTTAGATCTTTAGCTATCATTTAAGTGCACAGCCAAGACTGATCAGACTTCGCGAATGCTCAGGCTGATCTCAGTCTTCACTGGGCGCACATGCCACTTTGGTGGCTTATATGTTTAATGCCTGTAGTCAACGGTGTGTTGGCAGTAGACGTGAGTACTCACATGGTTCAGCCTTTTCTCTCTTGAGCTTCATAGCATGCTTGTGTATGGTAAACATTTTAAACAGACAAGAGGCTTGAACGAACGATAATGTTCTCTCGAGATAAAGCTAATAGTTCTTTAAAACGTGAAAATCAGTTTGGACAAGCAAGCGACTTGGAGAGCTACAAAAGAATTCGCTCTTTTCACACTGGAGAGAAACTGTATGATTGTGATCTGTGTGGTAAACAATTAACACGAACCTTGAAGCTTCACAAACGTATTCACACTGGAGAGAAACCATATTCTTGTGAGGTCTGTGGTAAGCAGTGTGCACAGAAAGGAGCCTTGAAAGATCACATGCTTACTCATATTGAAGATAAACAATATGCTTGTAATATTTGTGGGAAACAGTTTACTCGGGCACGAGTGTTAAAGAGGCATGTTCTTCTACACACTGGAGAAAGGCCGCACGCTTGCGATGTGTGTGGTAAACAGTTTGCACTGGCACAATACTTAAAGAAACACAAGCTTACGCACACTGGAGAGAAGCGACACACTTGTAATATCTGCAGTAAACAGTTTACACAATCAGGTGAATTGAAGAATCACATGTTCGTTCACACTACAGACAAACCACATGCTTGTAATGTCTGTGGTAAACGGTTTAAACAGGCAAGACACGTGAAGGCGCACATGCTTATTCATTCTGGAGAAACACCATATGCTTGTGGTGTTTGTGGTAAACAGTTTACTCTGGTAGTAACTCTGAAGAGACACATGTGTATTCACACCGGAGAGAAACCTCATGCTTGTGATGTATGTGGTAAACGCTTTATAAGGCCACACGTCCTAAAGCGACATATGTTTACTCACACTGGATAGAAACCACATGCATGTGATGTCCTTTGTAAGCAATTTAAACAGGCACGCTACTTGATTTTGAAGGCGCACATGCTTATTCATTTCGTCTGGAAAAAGGTCTACAATGTTAGAAAAAGTACCAGCACCTTTTGTTGTCGAAAATGGGGTTTCTTTTTCGCATTATATGTTGCAGTGGACATGTGAAATATTTATGCTTGATTCTTTAAAAGGATGTTTCGTTAAATAGCATAGACGCATGCTTCAGTTTATGGACAGATGTTTCGCAAGTAAATATCTTTTAGAACAAAAACCTATTCGGAATCATGAAACTCAGGTTACAGCAGTTTTCTTCAAATGACATTCGTTAAGCATTTTCTGTTCTGGACCATGAGTAATAAAGAGTAAGGAATTTTTCAGTCAGAAAATCAAAAGTTGTTTATTCAGAACAACTTTTTTGAAATAGGGTAATATGAAAATATTCATGTACATATTGACTGAATGTCCCGTTTCAATTCGTTGAAATTAAAATACGAGGGTCGTAGAATCAGACTTTAGAATTCCGTCATATTTTTGTAGCGTCTATGAAGTCAAAATACCTCATTTCCGTCTTGTAGATACATGATTCTTGTGTCAGTTATAACGTACTCATGGATGGGTGTAGTAACCCAAGTACTTATGAGGCATAGAAAGACACACGTACTTATATACGTTGAATCACCACATGAAATGTACTGTCCATGACAGCTGTACAGTCCATGACGATTATTCTGACATTTCTGTAGATTGGTTAAAACAGTTTTTATTTAATTTAAATGTAACAGTGACGTAGTGATCAGTAATGGCACCGAAATTTTGTCTTCATTTTGCAATAACCTATTTGGTGTGACGGACACTACTTTGCAAACTGACTATTTCTGTACAAAAACATTTACACGTTTTAAGGACAGGTCAAAATATTATGCTTTGAAGTGATAGAAACTGTAATTTATATCAATGACAATAAAACATCATAGTAATCATAGAGTAATTAAGGGAAATATGGACTGCTTAAGCATTCTCTTGATATTTCTGACATCAGTTTTGAGTTCAAAATATTTTGTTGTTTATTTACAGAAAGGCGTCTATATACACCTAACATGCATTTTGAATTATATTTTTTTTCACTTTCACATGTTTGAATTTTCCGAAACAAAGTAGATAATATACACCTAGAGGGTGGCCCAATTACCCCAAACCTTTAGGGTTAAATGGCACACCTATTAGGCCAACAAATTAAAATTTAATATGTCGTAATATTGAAAATTGTTGCAGAAATCCTAATTTCTTTGCATTGTACATATGTATATATGTCTTAAAGATAAAACTTTTTGTTCATAGAAAAAGTTTGACGAAACATTGGGCCATAAACGCAACAGAAGAAATTGCATATAAAATAACCACGTCTTAATGTTTTAGGGATTAAGCCATTTCTGCGTATTTATTTCACATTTGAAATCCTGTCCGTGGCATTCCATTCAGGCTAGTAAATAAAGGAGGCGGAAATAAACGTTTACAAAAAATTCCAACAAAGAAGATATTATAAGCACACATGATAAATTTTAGCTACAATGCCATGGTGGTACCCCAAATGGAGTTTTAACACTGTAATTGTTGGTGGACCATATTACCCCAAACAGGCTATGGTACTGTGAAAATTAAAAGTTTTCTATCCTACACAGCAAAAACACGCATCTATAAGCCATTTAAGCTCGTGCTTAAAAGTGCTGTGTGACATGGCTTATTTGGATATTTAAGCAGCTGCTTAAAACTGCTGTACTTTTACGCACATTTAAGGAGCTACTTATGATTACAAATAAGGTATGTCACTAAGTTTTTACGCATGTGCGTAAATATGATTTAAAGTGCCATGGTTTTAAGCATTTTTAAGGGAATCCTTACAATCGTCTATAAGGTATGTCACTAAGTTGTTACGCTGGTGCGTAAAAATGCGACATGAAAATATAACAGCCTTTTTCAGCAGATTTAAGTGCCTACTGATAACATTATTTACGGTATGCCATAAGGTTCTTACATAAGTTGGACTATTTTATTAAAAAAAAAAAAGTAAATAAAAAAAGTATATAAAAAAAACAAACATTTTTGTCAAGTAATTCAAATAAAAACCAATAAGTTGTTCTAAGGTGCAACGTTAAGTATATTTATGCATAGGTACTGTACGACCAATTATGTGCAGCATAATATTTTAAAAGGCATTTATGTATTTTTATCGGTAATATGTATTAAAAGAAAAAGATACCTTAATTGCAAAACGACATATATATCATTAAGCCTTCAACTGCTAACAAAGCGGACGACAAAATTTACGCCAAAAAAATTTCAAAAACAAAAAAGGGATTAAAAAAGTTAAGGCCAAGCTATATCATATTTAGAAGTCAAAGTGTAGAGGGCAGACAGTGCAGATCCGGATGCGGTTGCTTATTACAAACCATCTCATCTGGGTATACGCTGTATAAGTTCAACTGTTTTTGTTTTTGGTGATTTTAAGGGTAAAACGCTTCCAAAATCAAAAATACTAACGTTTTCTACACATGCATAGTGTGTGCATATTTGCGACCAGATATTGTGTGTAATAAATCCGTTTTGTAAAATGACCACCACCAAGAGTCATTAGGATCAAAGAAAATAAAAATTGGTGCTAATTAGCCTGCTGCATAATTAATTATCATGCATAGCTGCGTATGTACATGTAATTAATGTTTGTTCAGATCAACAGATTAAGGTCTGTTCAGTTCAACCTATCAGTTTTGTGGTAAAAATCACTAGTCATCATACAAAATAACATTAAATACATTAAAACATTATAAAATTCCTTTTTTCAATGAATAGAATATTCAGTGCTAGTTGGAAAAGGCTTCCTCGTCAACATGGAACATATGCAAGATAGAAAATCTGCTCAACAAAAACATAGAAACATCTCGGTTGAAAACTTGTCTTTGTTTATCGAACTCTTACAATTTTGGACTCACAACAATTGATTTGAAACTGATCATAAAATCTTTCCTTTCATTTCTTGTAAAAAATTAGGGCACTTGAACGACGGAATAACTGAACTACTTATCGATGTCGTGTTCAAAATATCCGACCTTGAAAATGTCAATTAACAAATAGATCAGCTCTAGCAGTGAATTGTTGAGTAATAATTCACTGTTTGTCGGTAAGTTGTAAGTAGATATATCACTTGCGAGTAATAATTCACTGTTTGGAGGTCAGTTGTAAAGTAGATCATATCACGAGCGCGTAGCGCGAGTGATATATCTACTTACACTTGACCAACAAACAGTGAATTATTACTCAACAATTCAATGCTGGAGCTGAACTATTTCCATTCTAACACTCAAAAACGTTAAAAAGCTATTCTTTTCATTCAAACTCTCCCAACCGTCCATGCTCCCGCCAATATTCTTAACTGTATCTAAAACAAATGAGTCAGTCTCTGTGAAAACCGGGCTTAATGACATACATGTAAGCATAAAAAATGAACTAACCACATCACTGTAAAGTATTAGCTTTTCTAAACATTTTCTGAAAATTTGAGATGGTAATCATTATTTATTACTGATATATAGACTTTAGAAGCACACACATAGTGCAGTTTCTTTATATGGCGTTATTAACGTAATGCAAATATGTTTGACGTCAACGTCACTACGTTTGTTTAAATGCGCTTTCTGTGCTTGTTACACAAAATAACTCGGATAAAAAGTGTGTTTGCTCATTTTCAGTATGTATTTTGATAATACACACATGACAATTTGCATGACTTAACATTCTTTCTCAAATGATAAGTCTTTGTAATAGTATACCATCTGTTTTCAAGGCTTTAGGGTACCGTGGAATAAGCGTTGTCATGGCAACATATGTCATATTTATGGCTGGATTTTGTCATAGGCTTTCTTATACATCGCAACGCCTAAAGCATTTTCATGGAACTAGATAGAGGTCCGAAAAATCATTAATTTTGTTGTTTTTCATCCGTTCACAACGTAATTATTACGTAATGTCATTAAGCCCGGTTTTCACAGAGAACGGCTCAAATGTATGTTATTTATGTCGATTTTAGAAAGAAAAAGAAATGTTACACCGTCTAACGTCTCAAAACGTCACAAAATTACGTCAGTAGTTGCAGTGACGTCAGCAATTAGACTCACGCGCTCTGAAACAGTGGACTGTTGCAGAATAAAACAAGGTAACTTTCCATTGCTTCCATAGGCGCGCTGTATTAGAATTTTTCTTTATTTTGCTCCCGACGTTATTATGGTGTTCTATGGAAAACTCACTTCTTTGCATGCCCCTCTTTCATTCTGAGAAACGCATTTTGTTTCCTCAAAAACTAACACTGTATGGCCCACTGAGAGCGGTTTGCGTTAAAGCTGTTAAAATAGTAGGTCCCCGACTTGAATTTCGAGCAAAAGTACACAAAATGTTCGTTGTTTTTTTGGTTGGTTTGTTGTCTCTTTAGATTGCAACGTTAAGACCGCGCAACGTTAAGACCGCGCAAGGTGACGTTATCGTTACTAAACTTTTCTCGCCAGGTATCAACTAACGCTTTTCGTATGCTATGAGGCTATAACGACGCAGTACGATGTATTATTTTAAAAGTTTCTCTTGTAATGAATATTCAGTGACTGACAAGACGATTTCTGTGCTTATCCTCGAATTACCATAATAATGAATCTTGGATTCGAACTGTCAAATAACACTCATATTTATTAATACTTACATTATGGTAAGCCATTAGAACGTAATGTGGTTAATACTACAATAACTACATCGGTCACGCGACGTTACACGGCTTTAAATGACGTCAAAATAACCATGGCTCTCCAATATGATTTGACGTAGGTGACGTTATGACGTCGTTGTTACGCATTTGACGCTGTTCCGCTTTTACTAGAAAAACTGCGAATATTTTTTTATGCTTCAACTGTAACCCCTTACGCAATGTGGTCAAATAATAGACAGAAAAGAATGTTATTATAAGCAATGAACTTAACTGTTCTGACGTTTATCGAAGTATAAACAGCAAAGTTTAGGCCTACATGAACCCCTTCGGGGTTCGCTTACTTTGCATGCGACCCAATGCAGTTAATACTTCGATAAACAATCAGAAAAATGAAATTCATTCTTAAATACCCTCTCACAAATTTCACCATATATTTTCACCATTTGCAGAATTTTTCTTCAAAAATAGTTCGTGTTTGCCCGTTAAACTTTAGTGAAACGGCTCTGTGATATAAGATATTAAAGAAAGAAGGAGTCGTGAAAAAAAGAGAGAAAAAAACGCCTCGTTGTTCTTAGCCTACTTACAATCAGGACAGATCGTTGAATTATCATATTAACGTCGATACAAGGTCCTGACGACATTGCATCGACCGCGATAGGCCTACGGCTGCCTGGTGTTGTTAAAACGCTAGGGAGTGTCTAAGAACTTTTAATATAACTGAAATGTGGCATTACTTTTGCTATGTAGTGGCATAATGACACTTTCTCTGACTGCTACCGTGTAAACTTAAAAGTTTCGGACAAAATTATGTGGTCAAAGGGTAGACCCTGATCTAACTGCTCAGTGTACGGTTCTGGATTAAATTTTACGACGCCATTTTGCCGCATGAAATTTTCAGTTTCTTCTCTACGGAGCTTTCTATTTTCTTTAAATTTCAGCCGGAACTCGGCCGACTTGCATTTTTAAACTGACCATACAGTGGTCTACTCAAAGAAGCAGCTAACGTTGACGCAATCTTCTTTTTCTCAAACGGAACGTTTAGGGTCGTAACGGTAACATAGCGACAGAAAGTGCTGCATGGCGGCGCTGAATTACTCCCACCTAACCTAAATTTACTGATTTTTTTTCCGTTTCTAAGCATGTGTAAAGCAATCATTTAGAAGACGCTCATGCTGCATTTTAAATCTTTCACAGACGAGTTAAAAAAGTGGCACGCACATGTAGGTGTAATTCGCACTATTGAGCGCTGTCGCGTAAACAATCCAGCCTACGTAATCGCTTAGCCTGTTCATTGTTCATGCAAATATGAAAGAGAGAAAAGATTCTGGTCAGGCTGACAAGGCTGATCCGAATTAATACTGTAAGCATATGCCAAGATTGTTCGTTTTCATACGAAGCAAATCAATGAAACCTCTGACCAGACTTTTTGGATAGGCTTTGTTCTTATCGTTGCTTTTCGTCCACGGTAAATAGCTTTGGTCATGTCGGAACGGTCAGTTAACCTAACCACACTATTCCTGAGCAGACTTTGACCTCCGAAGCGGCTAACCAGTATAAACGGTGCACATACTTTCGCCAGTAACTGACAACTGCCCTTCTTGAATCAGCACAAGGAGAAGAAAGTGAGTGGCCGGACCGAGGATCGAACCCGGAACCTCTGGATTTTGAGTTTTTAAGATTGGCAAACTTATCTGCCTTTTATTGGTAATATGTTGACACTTTGTTAAACAAAGCGACATAGCTCCAGTGGCAAGGACTTCTGAGGGTGTTACTAGCACCAGAGCTAGTAAGTCTCATTCTCATTATTTTATGCATCTCACACTTTGTTGTCTAGGGGTGGAGCGGGTAAGGGACCTCGAGGGCATATTGATACGCCGTGCCTCGTATCGCAAAACCCATCCACTTCATATACTTTGGCGCAGAAAACTATGACCTATTCATATACCTTACTTCATAAAATACTGACCTATTCATATACTGCTCTTCGAGTTTTCATGCATATTCATATACTCTGAATGAGGTTCTCAGTAATAACTATAACATTTCGTGATAGAGAATAATTTCATGTTCTTAACAAAATCTAACAAAATCAGTTTTGAAAAGGTACAAATGAAAAAAAATGATTCATTAAAATGACCATGTGAGTATTTTAGAAACAATTTTCCTCAGTTTAATCTACAAGAAAGCTTCTTTAAGAAGATGTCATTCATTTAAGAAATAGATGTCATTTTTCGGATGTTCATGGAAGTATGAACGCAATGGGTTACGTTCAAAGTGAGGTCCGAAGGCAGCCGTATCAAGAAAAACAGGTTGGACATATACCTTTTGCTTCAAAATGGGGGTCAATCAAATACAAAAAAAGAGGCTATTCGGGCCGCATATCTCTACTGTACCATATATAGGATTTACACCCCCCCCCTCCTCCTTCCAGCCAAGCTCCCACACCTGAGGGTATAGTGTGCGGTATTCAGTTAAATGTATGAGAGAATGAGAAACGCTGTTATTGCTTTGATGTTTGTAAAGAGATCACATTAGTACAGGTCGTTGAGCACTTCATTTTCGAAGCAAGATACTGATGGCAATGATACGCAGTACATATAATAGTTTGCTTCATTTTATGTAACAAAATCTCAGCAAGAAAATACGTGTATGTTTTTAACCACTCGCCTTCGTTGCTGAGCTGTATAAAATTAGCACAGTAGGTGTCATTCCATTATCTTTGTATGTTGTTCACTCCTAATTAATATATTGGGGCGGATTCGAAACCATACAGAATGCGTCTGTGTTCAGTTAGTATGACGAATGACTAAGAGCAGGGCCACTAGGTTATGTATATTTTGAAGAAATTTATTAGATGTATCTTTCATAATGTTTCTTAGGCGAAAGGGCCTGTATCCGCCGTATCTGTCATGACAACACTAACTTTGATCCTGTGTTTTTTCTTACCAGTCATGTTTCAAGACAGATTACGATCAACTGAGGAGTTAGGCTATAAAACATTTGCAAGCATCATAGACCCAGATCAACCTACTTATCTGCGAATTTTGATTAGGCACTTTGCTCAGTGTTCAATTCCTTCAGTATACAGATTTCTATAGATGATGTTCTAAAGTTGCTTATAAGGAGTTTCAAATTAAATTGATGAAAATTTTCAGCGAATCCGCAGTATTTAGCGTCTTCCAATCTTTCTTTGAGTCAATGATAGAAATAGATGGATGGATGACTTGCGATTTTACGTCCTTTTCAACAGTATTTCAGTCATATCAGGACGTTGCACGGATGATAATGAAAGGCTGTGTGCAATGGAACCCCGTTTACGATGGAAACATTAAAGTCTTGGGATAGAAGAGATCATTCGGAATTGTGTACTTAGCCAGATGCCACTGAAAATTACAATGTCGGAGCTGTGTTGTATCGAATATGATTACCGTCGGACACTCGGCTGCAAGGTGTGTGCAGTGAATAGCTTTCAGTGCCGGGGCGTCCTACTAATTTGGATGATAGAAGGGCGAGGGCCTGCTGTGCTTGCAGTAGCTGCAGGGGGAGCGGGGATGGGGGCTGTCTGGTCATTTTTTTCTCTTCCCTATCATATCTCTTTTCTTTCTCCCTTTCTCTGGGAAGCGGCTGCTTGATATATGGTATTTAGGAGACAGTGCTTTTTAAGCGTTTGATATCCCACCAGAATGAGTCCCTTCAGAACGTTAGTGGCGGGGTAATTGTCGGAGTATTACGTTTTCCCGTTGGCTGTCCGTATGTCTGTCCGTCCGTCCTTCGGAAATGATTTTTAGTCTCAGAGGCGGATAAAGGGTGAAAGGCTCGAAAATACCATCCAACATGTAGTTAACACTGAATCTTTTCTTTCTCTGTAATCTAGGATCACCAAGTCTACCCAGCAGGCACGTGACGTTAAAATGACGTCGCACTGACGTCGATGCGACGTAGTGACGTCGCATCGACGTCAGTGCGACGTCGTACTGACGTTATGTGCCTATTGGGCAGGATAACTCTTTTTGAAAGAAAACCGATCATGTTCCGAATACAGCTATTCTTCAGCATGATAGCTCTGTTCGTACAAACTCTATTTGTAGGCTCCCTTCTAACGGAGTGGCTGTATTCGAAAGTAGCTATATTCGATACAACATAGCAATCACTTCCCTCTATTGCTATAGAATCACGCGATTCGTGGAATGCAGAACAGTTTCTACCCTGATCTTTAAAGTGTCCATACTCCTATCGGTGGTAAAAATGACTAAACTCACATCATTGTAAAAATGGTTCAACCTTCGCGTTTAATGATCAAATGTGGATAGATGTGCGTACATTCAGTCATTTAACTGGCAAACATTAGAGAAAACAAGTGTTGGGAAAAAACACACAAAAAACTATCAATCGCTCCACGAAATGCAATTTCCTGTTCTGGTTTCCCGTGTAGCAATGCTATATAAACATTTGCGGGATAGTGATTGGGGCTCCCCGCTTGTACATTGTATTTTTACCATTTTATTCAATCTTATAAAATCGAAAGTAGCAAACTAAAATGACCCATATAAGTTTTCAAACCCTTTTCTTTGAAACCCAAGGATGTTTTTAAGCTGGCTAGTTACGGTAATTTACAGTGAGAAGCTTGCTGCGATACCACATGATAAAACTTTTCATGCTGATGGAGAATGGGGCCTGAAAGAGACCACTGAAAATTAAAATGTCGGAGCTGTTATAAGCAGAATACTAGCAAAGCTTTGCAGTTTCTTCTTACGGTGCGGTTCGCTTTGACACCGCTACGGCCGCGCTGAGTCTGGCCGTGCCAAGTTGGTCTATGTAGGTTGGTACTACTTGAACTCATTATAACTATACAATCAGTTGCAAAATCTTCGCATTTTCAGGGTTTGTTGGGATCTAGTCCTATGAAGAAACGAAACTGCTCTGGTTGCCATTTAAAGTATTTTATGACGGTAGCCCATCTTTTTAGACTGTATGTTATCAATTTCTTTGCTATAGACCGATGACTAATGATTCCCTGTGTGTTAAACGAAGTACAGACTCAGTCTCTAACGAACTTTCTTTTTTTTTCTTTCTTTCTTTTTATCAAAACGGGTTCCTATCTGTCTCTCTATCTCTCTCCCTCTCTGGCTTTATTGTAATTATCTAAATTAAATGAAGTACACACTAATTAGTTCTGAATAGTAAGATCCCTTGGAAGCAAGGAATACATCAAAGAACAGAAAATAGCAGACTAAGTTTAATTAAGTCTCTATCAAACGTTTTTAAACCGGGCTTTCTCTCTCTTTCTCTGGCTTTACCTGTAATGTTTTAATATTAAACTACGTAAATGATAAATGAAATATACACATTTATTTGTTACTACCCATATCTTTGCATTGCACAGCTTAAGTCTTTTACAGGTGATGTAAAACAAATAATTAGGAAACAAAAATAGTAATAAAGAGGTTTAAAATTATTCCTCCCATGGTAGTCTATCAAACCAAAGTCAAGCCCAAGCACAGTTCAAAATTGCAAATTACATAAGTTTTGATCCTCATTTCCATGAACTTAACATGGAGATCCTTCCAGGGCTTTACTGAAAAAGGTGAATTAACATATGTTTGTAGGAGGACAAAGGGTCGTACATACTGTATTTCAGACGTGTGTGTGGTTGTGAGCGGGAAAGGAAAGGGGCAAAACGCCGCAACATTTAAAAGACCCTTAAACTGTTTTCAGCATTCATATTTGGAAAAAAATGTATATTTGAGAGTTTGCTTTTATTCCATAGCTTTGACAACCCGAAATGAATGAATAAACTTGTTAAATGATAATTTAAATTCGGAAAAGTAGTTTGCACTTTTAAGGTTTTATTATAAATTATAGTTATGCCGGGCCGCGTAGCGCAATCGGTAAGGCACCTGACTCATAAGTCAGAGGTCCTGGGTTCGATACCCGGTCTGGCCACATACTTTCCGCTGATTCAAGAAGGGCAGTTGTCAGTTACTTGTGAAAGTATGTGCACTTAGTACTGGTTGACCACTTAGGAGGTCTAAGCCTGCCCTGGAATAGAGTGGTTAGGTTAACTGACCGTCCCGACATGACCATAGCTGTTTACCGTGGACGTTAAGCAACAAATCAATTAATAAATCAATATATGCGCGGTCATACACTTTAAATAAATCTCTCTCTCTCTCTCTCTCTCTCTCTCTCTCCATTTTCTTCTATAAATTACCTTGGCCTCATAATAAATATTTTACATGTGCATTAATTGGATTATATGCTAATCTGCAATTTACGATATGCCACCTTAGTAAATATCTTACAAATGTTGTATAAATTATGCAAATATCCATATGTCGACTGTGTAGTGAGGTAATTAGCAGACTGCATTATCTCTCAAATACGGCGGGAAAATTGACAACACCATCATTTCTACGCTAGCCACGAGAGACAAAGGATGTACTAAGCGCGGACATAAGTTGTATATTGTACAAATATTTCTTACGACAGACGTAGACAATTGATGTGATATGTAATGATAACTTGAGCTGAAGTATTAAAGTACAATTATATGTTGCTGTTTTCTGTTTTCGATATAACTGAAGATTATGTATACCCATGAAATGTCTTCTAGCTCTAGAAACTTACTCCTTATTTGACATCTGCTAAACAGTGAAAGAAGGAAGAAATGCAAAGCGAGCGATTCTGAGTCGTATGTTGTTTATAAGCTATTATAAGCAATGACTTATAATTGCTAAAAAAATAATAAAAAAGAAAGAAAAACTAGAAAATGTGTTTATGAAACACTATGCCCCCAACCTTATGCTTGCCTCTAAGGGGGTTCATCCCATAATTTATAAGTCAGAAAGGTGTATTAACCGGTTCATCTACATCTTAGTCTGTAACTGTATGTCAAATACAAGGAACAAAAGCTTGAGCAGTTCTTTGGATGTTTTGTTCACAAGCTCGCTTATTTTTCATGTACATGCCACACATAAAATTTCAAGTCCCTATCTCTAACGGTTCTTGACCGTATGTACATGTTCTTTTATACCACAGGCTTCAATGCACTAAGTCGAAAAAGGGGCTTAACTCAGTCAAAAATTAACAAATTTTTTTGAACAGTTGATCAGGTCATCTACACCTTGGACAATGTCTTCCTGCAAAAAATCATGATCCTAGCATCAGGGGCTCTCAAGATATTTTGTTAACAAGGTTCCATAGGCTTAAATGCACTAAGCTGAAAAAGGGGCATAACTCAGTCAAAAGTTCACGATTTTTTTTCCAAAAGTTAATCAGGTCATCTACACCTTGGGCAATGTCTTCCTGCAAAATATCGTGATCCTAGCATCAGGGGTGTTTGAGATATTTTGCTAACAAGGTTCCATAGGCTTACAATGCACTAAGTTGAAAAAGGGGCATAACTCGGTCAAAAATTCACGATATTTTTTCAAAAGTTAATCTGTTCATCTACTTCATAGGCAATGTCTTTCTGCAAAATATCATGATCCTAGCATTAGGAGTTCTCGAGATATTTTGCTAACAAGGTTCCATAGGCTTACAATGCGCTAAGTTGAAAAAGGGGCATAACTCGGTAAAAAATTCACGATATTTTTTCAAAAGTTGATCAGTTCATCTACTTCATAGGCAATGCCTTCCTGCAAAAAATCATGATCCTAGCATCAGGGGTTCTTGAAATATTTTGCTAACAAGGTTCCATAGGCTTACAATGCACTAAGTCAAAAAGGGGCATAACTCTAGAAATACATGACCAGTGGAAAAAAGAAAAAATATGTGTCTGCTTATTTTTCATGTAGATGCCACATATAAAATTTCAAGATCCTAGCATTAGGGGTTCTTGAGTTTCCAAGCTGCTTAAAAGTGTTACGGACGGACAGACGGACGGACGGACGGACGGACGGACAGGCCCAAACCAATATGCCCCCTCAACTTCTCCGAAGTTGGGGGCATAATAAATTATAAGCAACAATTACCATCATATTTGTTGCAATTATTACTAGCTTAAAGGTGCTTACAGATGGTTCCCCTTAAGCTTTTAAGGAGTCCTTAAAAATGCTTAAAAGAGGAAATATCAAGCAGTGATAAGCTGCGTATTTTGCCGCGTACTGCTTAAATGCGACTTAAAACTGCTTCTTCAGCAGTTTTACGCTGCTTATTTATATTTTTACGTCACATTTAATGTACATTTACGCAGACTTATAGGTGCTTATAGATGCACGTTTCCCCTGTGCTAACTAGTGATTGTTTCTAAATGATTTGAGAGGGAAATTTGTTGCTATAAGATATATGTATAAACTTAGCGAAAATCTCAACAGTCAGATAGAATAAGCTCAATAAATCTGAAAAGACTTTCTTACATTGCCACTTTTTTAACAGGAAAATTAGGTTGGATCACCGTCTTTAAAGGCGAGCAAAACTCTTATTCTTCCAGACATGTTTCTAAATTTTATTTGCTTCGAGTTAGTGATAGTATACAATTATTTTAATCAAAAACGGTTTTTTTGGTCATACACAGTTCTTATGCGTTTTATTCCGGGTGGACCATTTTCCCCAACGGACCATATTCCCCCAAATTCCCCAGCACATTAGCTTAGTTATAGGCAAAATAGGTGTCCTGGCTGGCTTTCTTTCGTGTATATGTCTTGGCATGAAAATCTTAAGAGCGGGAATAGAAACGCAAAACGCATTTACAGACAATGAATAAAAACATAAAAAATATCATTTTGGGAAACATTGTTATTTCTGGAGCTAAGTATTGTATATAGTTATCACAAGCTTGTATTGATGTTTTAGCTGTAATTGTAGTTAGCAGCCTTTTGAAGATACTATCTACTCCTTGCCAGGTCCTGAACTTGTGGAAGTGAACATAATATGGTTTGATCTGAATAAAGTAAAACTGCACTCAGAAGAGTTTTGGTCAAGATTTCTGCGTAAAATCATATCTAATCACCACCCATTGCAAACAAAGCAAAACTTTGAAACGAAAACAGTGGGCGTCCCTAGATATAATGAAATCATGTCTCTAAATATTCAAAATGCCATAATAAAATTTACACTTGAAGAGTTCTCTTTTTTTTTTTTTTCGTTTTTTTTCTCACATGTTAAGAATTTGTTTAAGTCCATTTTAAAGTGTTGAAGTATACCCTACTTAGGCTTACATTAAAGAAGTTTTATGTTTCAGATATTTAAACTCAGTCATGCCTTTTTACACGTCGGGGAATCGCGCTTCTTCATAGCTAAATGCTATGATCGTAAATGCAGAGGAGGAACGTCCGGAAATGAAGAAGCGGTACATCAAAACTGTAAGTATACACGTGTTGTATTTATACCCCCAGTATACGAAGTATATAGGGGGTATATAGTTTTTGGTCTGTCCGTTAATATGTTTGTGTGGTTGTTAACATTTTTTCTGTCACAGATTTCTCAGGAACCACTACAGCTATCTTTGAAATTTGGTACAAACGTTGGGTATGACTAGTTGTACCGTGTAAGAGAGAATCAGCCTTCTCCTGCTTATCAGTCCCTTTGTTTATCCATTTCTCTTTCTCTCCAATTAATATTTTGTCACAGATTTCTCAGGAACCTCTACAGCCAGGAATTTGAAATTTGGTACAAATGTTGGGTTTGACTAGTTGTACCATGTAAGAGAGAATCAGCCTTCTCCTGCTTATCATTCCCTTTGTTTGTCTATTTTTTTCTTTCCCTCCAATTGAAAGTTTGTCTCAGACTTCTCAGGAACCACTATATTTAGGACTTTGAAGTTTGGTACAAACGTTGGGTATGACTAGTTGTACGGTGTAAGAGAGAATCAGCCTTCTCCTGCTTATCAGTCCCTTTGTTTGTCCATTTTTTCTTTCTCTCCAATTAATTTTTTGTCACAGATTTCTCAGGAACCACTACAGCTAGAACTTTGAAATTTGGTACAATGTTGGGTATGACTAGTTGTACGGTGTAAGAGAGAATCAGACTTCTCCTGCTTATCAGTCCCTTTGTTTGTTCATTTTTTCTTTCTCTCCAATTAAATTTTTGTCACAGACTTCTCAGGAACCACTACAGCTAGGACTTTGAAATTCGGTACAAACGTTGGGTATGACTATTTGTACGGTGTAAGAGAGAATCAGCCTTCTCCTGCTTATCAGTCCCTTTGTTTGTCCATTTTTTCTTTCCCTCCAATTAAAGTTTTATCACAGACTTCTCAGGAACCAATACAGCTAGGACTTTGAAATTTGGTACAAACCTTGGGTATGACTAGTTGTACCGTGTAAGAGAGAATCAGCCTCCTTCTGCTTATCAGTCCCTTTGTTTGTCCATTTTTAGCTCGCCTGAACGAAAGTTCAGGAAGAGCTATTGTTGTCACCACGGCGTCGGCGTCGGCGTCCGCGTCCGCGTCGGCGTTCGAATTGGATGTTTTGGTTAAAGTTTTTTTAAGACCTATATCTCCTTAAACCATGGATGGATTCTTTTGATACTTGCACTGTAGTTAGATATTGGTCCAAAGTTTAACAGGGTACCACCCCCACCCCACTCAGTGACCTTAATGTCAAGGTCATGGACTTAGAAAATTGGGAGTTTTTTTGACTGGATGTTTTGGTTAAAGTTTTATAAAGCCCAATATCTCCTTAACCCATGGATAGATTCCTTTGATACTTGCACTGAAGTTAGATATTGGTCTGAAGTTTTCATAGGTACTATCCCCACCCCGTTCAGTGACCTTGATGTCAAGGTCATGGACTTAGAAAATTGCCTTTTCATTGATTGGATGTTTTGGTTAAAGTTTTTTAAAGACACATATCTCCTGAACCTATGGATGAATTCTTTTTATATTTGCACTGTAGTTAGAGGTACAGAGTACTACCCCAACCCCGCTCAGTGACCTTGATGTCAAGGTCAGGGACTTAGGAAACTTTGGTCTTTATTAAAGTTTTGTAATTGCATACTGATTCATAATGCTTCGCAGAGATTTAGTTTATACTTGAACTGATGTTAGACACTTTCTTGAGTTTTTACAAAACACCTTATACTTACCCCACTGGATGACCTTGAAGTCAAGGTCATTGACCTAGAATTTTGTCTTAAAGATTTTGGTTAAAGTTTTATATTTATGAAGACATAATTAGCTCACCTGTCAAGGTGAGCTTATAGTATAGCCTTGGTCCGTCGTCCGTCGGCGTCGGCGTCCACACTTTTAAACATCTTCTTATAAACCACTGGGCGGATTGAAGCCAAATTTCATATGGAGCCTTAACAGGATGGGGGAACGAAAGTTTATATATTTGGCCCAGGTCACATGACCAAGATGGCCGCCATGCCCATATATGGTAAAAACCTTTAAAAATCTTCTTCTCCAGAACCACTGGGCCGATTGCCTTGAAACTTGATATGTAGCATCTTGGACTCTAGTACTACAAAGTTTATATAAATGATGACCTTGGGTTGACCTTGACCTATTTTATGGCAAGTTCAAATTTGGTCCCTTAGGCTTTTGAATGGGAAAATCTGAAAAGTGCATTTTTCTGTTGCTTTTGTGCTCTGTGATATGGAAATGTAGTCAATTTCAACTCCTATGGATATAAGAGGTCAAGGTCATTTAGTGACCTTGACCAAAGGTCATTTGTCCATTGAGTGTCAACATTTTCGAACATCTTCTCCTCAGAAACCATTGGGCCGATTGAAGCCGAATTGCTTATAGAGTCTTTACAGGATGGGGGAACAATAGTTTGTATAATTGGCCCAGGTCACATGACCAAGATGGCCGCCATGACCATATATGGTAAAAACCTTTAAAAATCTTCTTCTCCAGAACCACTGGGCCGATTGCCTTGAAACTTGGTATGTAGCATCTTGGACTCTAGTACTACAAAGTTTATATAAATGATGACATTGGGTTGACCTTGACCTATTTTATGGCAAGGTCAAATTTGGTCCCTTAGGCTTTTGAATGAGAAAATCTGAAAAAGTGCATTTTTCTGTTGCTTTTGTGCTCTGTGATATGGAAATGTAGTCAGTTTCAACTCCTATGGATATTAGAGGTCAAGGTTATTTAGTGACCTTGACCAAAGGTCATTTGTCTATTGAGTGTCAACATTTTCAAACATCTTCTCCTCAGAAACCATTGGGCCGATTGAAGCCAAATTGCTTATAGAGTCTTTACAGGATAGGGGAACAATAGTTTATATAATTGGCCCAGGTCACATGACCAAGATGGCTGCCATGCCCATATATGGTAAAAACCTTTAAAAATCTTCTTCTCCAGAACCACTGGCCCGATTGCCTTGAAACTTGGTATGAAGCATCTTGGACTCCAGTACTACAAAATTTATATAAATGATGACCTTGGGATGACCTTGACCTATTTTATGGCAAGGTCAAATTTGGTCCCTTAGGCTTTTGAATGGGAAAATCTGAAAAAGTGCATTTTTCTGTTGCTTATGTGCTCTGTGATATGGAAATGTAGTCAATTTCCACACCTATGGATATGAGAGGTCAAGGTCATTTAGTGGCCTTGATCAAAGGCCATTTGGCCATTGGGTGTCATCATTTTCAAACATCTTCTCCTCAGAAACCATTGAGCCGATTGAAGCCAAATTTCAAATAAAGACTTAACAGGATTTGGGAACCATAGTTTATACATTTGGCCTAGGTCACATGACCAAGATGGCTGCCATGCTCATATATGGTAAAACCCTTAAAAAATCTTCTTCTCCAGAACCACTGGCCCGATTGCCTTGAAACTTGGTATGTAGCATCTTGGACTCCAGTACTAAAAAGTTCATATAAATGATGACCTTAGCTTGACCTTGACCTGTTTTATGGCAAGTTCAAATTTGGTCCCTTAGGCTTTTGAATGGGAAAAGATGAGAAAGTGCATTTTTCTGTTGCGATTGAGCTCTGTGATATGGAAATGCAGTCAACTTCAACCTCTATAAATACTAGAGGTCAAGGTCATTTAGTGATTTTATAGAAGTGGCCATGGTGGAACAGTTTGCACATTCACTATCCAATCCTATAGAATTGCAGCCTATTTATTAGCCTGCCTGAGCCCAAAGCTTTCATTTTGGCCACTTGACCTGAGCATATATTGGCAGGTGAGCGATCGTTGCCCTTGGGCGACTTGTTTCACAGTGCCATGATGATAGACTCAGTTGATACTAATACTCTAATACTTGGACTGATGTTAGATAATGGTTCATGGTACATCCTAGCCTCCACTCCAACCCCTCCCCTCAGTTTTTTTTACCTCAAGCTCATGGACTTTGAAATTTTATTTCATTTTTTTTTTAAATTTAATTTTATTTTAAGACTTATTTCTGAGATAGCTTTCGTTTATAAATGTGTTTTTATTTTGGACATGCTTGCCTGAAGTTTTATGCATATCAGTCCACACCACCATAGCGGCTATGTGATGGGCAAGCACCAATTCAGGCGAGCTATGCTGTCAGGCGACAGCTCTTGTTCTTTCTCTCCAATTAAATTTTTGTCACAGATTTCTCAGGCACTACTACAGCTAGGAATTTGAAATTCGGTACAAATGTTGGGTGGGAATAGCTGTATCATGTAAGAGAGAATCAGCCTCTTCCTGCTTATCATTCTCTTTGTTTGTCCATTTTTTCTTTCCCTCCAATAAAATTTCTGTCAAATATTTCTTAGGAACCACTTTAGCTTGGATTTTGAAATTTGGTACAAACGTTGTGTATGACAAGTTGTACTGTGTAAGAGAGAATCAGTCTCATCCTGCTTTTTTTCAATTGTCCTTTTTTCTTTCTCTCTAATTTTTTGTCACAGATTTCTCTGTTCTCATGAATCCAGTCTTCAAATTTTGTATACATCTTGAGAAAGGCCATACTTATTGGTGGAAAGAAAATCAAGTAATATTTCTTTTGGTCTCCTTTTTCTATTTTCTTTTTCCCATCTCTCACTCCAATGCAATAAATGGGAAAATTTATGTCAAAAATTTCTCAGATTGCTATGTTATTAGGTTTACATCTAGCTTTAAACTGATTAGTTTACATCATTTGGATGCTGCTGCGGACTTTAGGTCAAAGTCGCAGACATAGAAGTTTATGTAAACTTACGTTGAAATTTTAATAACATAATTTGCATTTATTTTAATGGAACCTTTTGGTATTTGTTTATAGGCCTTTCACTGGATTTGTAATAGATTGTCCATCTGTCTGTCTGTCTGTTAGTTAACATTTGCTTGTATTAAAAGTGTTTTTATTTTGCGGTGGCGCTGGTCGGGGGTATACGTGAGCCCCTGCTCACATGCTCTAGTTTGAGAAGTATTATTCCTCGATTGTAAAATTAAATGTCCAAATTCGGGCAATGCTGTTCTGGAGAATATAGGTTTAAGTTGTATCACCTTCGGTTGAAGATGTGTATTTGTCCGATTTTGTTTTGAATCCGTTTTGAAGCATATTCAGTCATTTGTGTATTGAGTGAAACTGCATATTCTTGACTGAAGTATACCTTGATCTGCAGCAAACCCCTCATCCCCGCAAGAGGCACTCAGTTCTATGATATTGTCCCTTTCAGCTTAAGCCCATAAAACAGCTGGCTTTATTCGCGTATGCTCAGAACAGCGTTCTGGTATGAAGAAGGGGGGGATCACCTATGAAGAAGTGGGATCAACTACGAAGAAGTGGACCATGATATGAAGAAAAAGGATAATACTTTCACGGACTATTGCATATATACAGTGATCTACCCATTTTCCAAAAGTACCCAGTTGCGAACAGTCGCGTCTTTGAAAATTTTTCCTGATATTGAGGCAGACACTTGACACAAAGCTTACCATAAGTTCATATATATATTCCTCTTTCGTCTTTGGAAAATAACATTGCATCATACGACGTATTGATCTAAACCTTTGTTATTTGTAAATCCGGTAATTATGTTGTCTTCACACAACTTTACCGTAATAAGTACAGGATAGTACCGTACGGTTTTAACTCGCCTGAACGAAGTTCAGGAAGAGCTATTGTACTACCCCGGCGTCGGCGTTGTCGGGGGCGGCATCGGCGTTAGCAAAATGTTAAGGTTTTACGTTAGAGTTTTTGAGATCTCATAGTTTTATAGACCCTTTGATCAATTTTAATCATATTTGGTATAATGGTAGATATTGGTCCAAAATTTTATTCAGGGCCATCCCCACCCCTGGTCATGACCTAAGGCCAAGATCACGAACTTAGAAATGACCAGGTATGATTTGGGCCATATCTGGCCCCCTCATTTATGAATTTTCAAAATTGCACTTCATGTAATGTATGAGTTTAAACCTTTAACCATTAATTCAGACTAAAATAATCTATACTCTAATGATATTTAACTTCTTCTGAGCCGCTAAATGTCACGCCTGGTAAACTATCACAGGTACCTGCGGCGGAGGTACCGATAAAAAGTTGTGACAGGCACCTGGAGCTGCCTGTGACTGTCCAAAAATAACAACAAACGGTAGGTAGTCCTCTTTTATTGACAAAATATAAAATAACCAGGGAGTTTATTAAAAATCAAAAAGTGCTATTCGACTCTTATGGACATAAAGTTTTGTAACACGTTATATCCCTCTGAACTTTCCATATTAACCAGAAATACGACTTTTGAAGTGGGTTTGATGTCAGCCCAAAGTACTCAAAACATAAAGAATTCGGCCGTTTTTGGTCTTAAATGCAGTGATCTTGCATACGAATCTGTTTTTCTCAGCACACTGGTGTTAAGGTAACCTCCTTGCTCAAATATAAATGTCGATTGACTACAAATAAGGCTTGATTTTTCAAAACAATAGGTGGAGGTGCCTGCAGTGGTGTGGAGGTGCCTGTGATGTAAGCAAATATAGTGTCTGAGTAGTTATTGCAGCTGGCAATATTGACATCTTCTCTAAACCACTGCCTGGAAAGAATCATTCTCTCAACGTCCTATTAAGCTATCATAATGCGTATATCATGAAATTCCATGTTAAAATTTCTAAAACACCATCTCAAAGAGTTATTGCCCAATTTGTTTCCGCTTCTGTTAGTCAAACATTGACGAATTTCACATAGTTGCTGAAAATTAACTGCCTAATTCAGTGTTAGAATCGTTATGAAATGTGCGCTTAGATAAGAGTCAACATCTTGTGACTGAGAGGTGCTGGTTGTGAGGTCATTCCAACTTGTCAGAAATTGTCGAGGTCACACGTCATGCCAGCTACACATATGGTGTGTCAAATTGTCAAACTTGCCGATACCCGTCAACAGGCATACACGTACAGGTATCTATAGTGTGATCCTTTTGGTACCTCATATGTGTCGCTCGCATGTGTCGTATGACGCTCGCTGTATGTGTTAACTTTGTGGTAACTGAAGTGATAGGTGCTATAAGTGATTCAGTCTGGGTAGTTTTGAATTGTTGGCGCTAGAATCCAAATACATCCGTAAGGCCTACAGATAACATCATCGGCAGGTGACATGTTCTCAATATTACACCGTTTAGTATATTGAAGTGATCGGAATCTCACTGTAAATCACGTGTAATTCAAAGTCTCCGAATAGCCACTGCATCAAATTTGATAACAAAAGAGCACTTTTACTACATAAAAGTCATCTCCTGAAACGTTGTTTTTGCAAACGTGTCGAGAAGCTAGCACATTGGCGTGTGACCTCGACAATTTCAAACGATTTGAGATGACTAACAGGCAGTCATCGCCAATCACAAAAACGCTGTCTCTTATTTAAGCGCATTTCATAACTATTCTAACACTGAATTGGCAGATAATTTTCAACAGTTACGTACAACTCGTCAATGTTTGACTAACAGATATGGAAACAAAACGGACAATAACTCTTTGAGATGATCTGCTTTGGATTTTGGATTTCTGTAGTGAAGCATCAATGTTACGTGTTCTTATGTCCGCTTGTCTGTAGTCTTCTGGCAGTAAGGTCCTGTACAGCTGCCCACTTTGCTTTCTGGTTTGTTTTGTAATTTAAAATACATGAATAAAATAGGTAAAACAGAAGTTGGCGTTGTTTTCATTTGGGGTAGTTGAATTTCCACCTGTCTGGGAAAGAGCTCTTTATTCGGTTTACCATGCGTGTCTTTTATGAACTATTGTCAACGTATACTTACTTCCATCTTGGTTTTGAGAGCAGGATGTAGAATCTGATTGTATAAGTTCATGATCATTGTCTGTCGTTTTAACAAAACTATGCTTGATATTCGCATTATGATAGATTAAATTGCGACGTTGAATGAACGATTCTTTCAAGGCAGTGGTCTAGAGATGAAGAATATCAATATTTGCAACCGCTATAAATCTTCAGATTTTCGTTATATTTTCTTACATCACAGGCACCTCCATTCCGTCACAGGCACCTCCAGTTGTTTTTTTTACTGATCCAGCCTTATTTGGAGTTTATCGGCATTTATATTTGGGCAAGGAGGTTTACCATACGTCAGTGTATCCAGATCAACAGATTCTTATGCAAGAGAAGTGCATTTAGGACCTAAAACAACCGATTTGTTCTTGTTTTGAGTACTTTCGACTGACCTTAAAGCCACTTCAAAAGTCATATTTTCTGTATATATGTAAAGTTCCCGGGGATATAGTGTGTGACAAAACTTAATGTATATAAGGGTCGAATAGCATTTTTTGATTTTCAATAAACGCCCTGGTTATAATGTATTTTATCAAAAAAAGACGAATACCTACCGGTTTTGTTTATTTTTGGTCCGTCACAGGTAGCTCCGGATGCCTGTCACAACATTTTATCGGTACCTCCGCGGAGGTACCTGTGATAGTTTACCAGGCGTGAATGTACCCCTCCTTAGCTTGTTTTAGCTATTTCGGCCATTTTTGGCTTGTATTTGGGCCGAAAACTACCTGAGCGCAGGCAAGTGCAAAGCTGATTTTTTGCATAATAATGCATTTTAAGAACATCAACAATGTGTGAAAAATTCAGCTGTGCACTTGCCTGCGCTGACACCTAATTTTAAACTTTTCTAAATATAATAACGTCATTGACAACGGTTGCCTTACAAAGACGCGCGTGCGACAGGAACTCTTTTGGCAGTGAAGGTAGACAATCTACGGATCGCCAAGAAAAGTTACAAAAAAAACCCCCAAAACATACCGCTTTACCTTCTTTTTGATAAGTAATACCAGAATATTTGATGCAAAACATAGTTTTTCGCTTCTTCATTCATGACGACGCTTGACCTGTTGTCAGAAACAACTCCTGATTCTGAAGGATACATGCAACTGCAATGTTGTTGCAGTCGGGACTGCGACTAAAAGACGGTACCTAACGACGGTACTTGTACTACCGCTGAGCCACTTGGGGAATGTCGTTAGGAGAATTGAAATAGTAATAGTAAGTAGTAGTAGTACCATATTTGTACTCATGAATCCATTAATTGGTGTTGCTGGTGTTGGGAGATATGTGTGTTTCTGTGAATGTGTGTGTGTGTGTGTGGGCGGGGGGGGGGGGGGGGGGGAGGGGCAATGGCCGGGTAGCAGAAACATGCTTCAGGCCTCAAATCATCAAACAATATTATTTTATGCATACCACTTGTAAGATTCTCTTTAAATTGTGTGTTAGAGTTGCTCCCATTTCATAAATAAAACCAAATAACATCAAATTGGGTATTGTCTGACTGAGAAATGACGGGGTCACGCCCGTTTTACAATATATCTGCTGGATATACTTCAACAACAGATATTCTGTTGAATTGTCAAACCGCAAAAAAAGTAAAAACAAATTAAACCTTGTTCGAAATCGTGCAGGTACGGGACGCTTTAAACAAGTGCGACTTCCTTGCATTTTTCTGCGCCCTTCAATACAGCAGTTACTGATACAGGAAAAGAAATACTTGGAAACGAACATCGCAGGTACATGCACTGGGCACTGGATGTTCTCGACCTCTGCAATGCGAGGAGGAATTTGAAAAGGAGGCGGTATGAAGCAGAAGGAGCGAGAGAATACAGGAAGGCCTACATAAGGGTTCAGATGCCCTGAAGAGAGCAAAGGAGGACTGATTAAGTGTGGATACTCGGTGCAAGGCACAGTATTGCAAGGAGACTGAAACTTAATACCTAACATAACACAACTGCAAGTGAGCACATCAGCTGGTGAGGATTAAAATTCAGAGAACAGGGTAGACCCTAACTATCCAGAACAAGTCTGGGACATGTCTAACAAAAGAATGATAGACTCTCAGCAGATGGATAGAAAATTGCTCTGAGCTATACAATAATGAGTGTTATGGCGACAATGCAGTTCTGGACTGCAATCAGCGTCAAAACGAAGATCTAAAAGCGATCCTTTATGAGGAAGTTAAGATTGCAGTAGTAGCTCTAAAGTCCGCCGTAGTTGATAATAGTACCAAAGTAACAGCTTAGCTATGGCAAAGTTTGAGCAATGCATAGTTTAATCAAAATATTCATTGCCCTTTGTTTCCAATACATACGGCTGTTTATGTAATAGGACAAAGATTGTGAATTACCCAGTTACTCAGTATTACGGTATGAATAACTCAGTGTCTTAGTTACCCCACCCACTCTCATACATGAAATACACGACTATCATTCTGATCATTCTGCTGATTAGCTTCATTAAGAGTTTGTATTACATATATAGTTGATATATTAATAACTTAAAAAATCGTGCCAAAATAATGAACCACGCGATAAAAACAAGTATAAAAACAAGTACAAGTATGAAAGATAGTCTAATTTCTTGTTTCGCTCCGTCTATTTTTTTTTAAATCGTTGCCATGGAAACGGTTAGGGTAAATAGTTTACTTTTTTTGTTTATATAACAACGTATATAAAAGGAAGCGAATAAAAAATCTGGCCTATGTTTGCAAAACCAAGTCAGCAGTTATAAAAAGAAATGTGTTCATTACCATTAATTGCTATGCAGTTTCAATGTAAATCATAAGTTATCTCCCTTTTTCTTTCTTAGAGATAAATGTTTACTTTGAATGCAAAATATTTTTATTAGCTTTATATCTTTGTTGTTTTTTGTATTCATTTCTTATTATTTTCAACTCATCAACTCGCAAGAATAATGCAAAGTTTATCCATACCCAATAATTACGTGTATAAATATTTTTTCATCCGATTTCTTTCAGACTCATACGTTCTATTCCGAGAAAAAGTGAATGCTGCACATGAGTTGATCTTGAAACGAATGGTTTACCTAATTTCCATTGAAAGACAAAATACTGCAATTGTGGCATGCCCCTAAAACGTAAATTTTTGATTGAAAACAGTTTAATGTAGCGTTTCTGTAATCCGACAATTTCAGTGATCTATCAAGAGTTATTGCCCTTCATGCATGTGATAAGATGCAGACCAGTAAATGTCAAAGTGATTTAGTATTAATATTACATACATTATTAGATCTGATACTTATCATTTACTTTTAAATTCCTTTCTTTGCTATATATGGAAAAATGTATCCCTATCCCCTACATTTTGCTAAAAATCAGGGCAGAACTGCATGAACAAACGCATGGCTGAAACTTTCAGCTGTAACATCTCCATTTTCTAGATTTATATTGTTTACAAGGTGATTAATGAAAAAAACAATATTTGAATAAATTTTGAGAGGGGGCCAAATATGGCCCAAATCGTACCTGGTCCTTTTATTTTAGAGTTTACGTTAAAGTTTTTAAGATCTCATAGTTTCTAAACATTTTAATCTATTTGAATTATATTTGGTATGATGATAGGTATCAGTCCAAAATTTTATTCAGCTACCATGGTCAAATAACTTTCAGACATGGCTTTGCACATCTTTAACATCAGATATAACCATGTAATAATATCAGACAGATTTGCGCATAAGATCTCAGACATAGTCTTTCGAATAACCTCATAAATGTTTGAAAATTCTTAGAACTCAGACATATTAGACCTCAGATATCGTTGGTTGGTTGAATTGAAGCTTAACGTCCACGGTAAACAACTAAGGTCATGTCGGGACGGTCAGTTAACCTAACCACACTATTCCTGGGCAGGCTTAGACCTCCTAAGCGGTTAACCAGTACTAAGTGCACATACTTTCGCCAGTAACTGACAACTGCCCTTCTTGAATCAGCGGAAGGAGAAACGAAAGTATGTGGCCAGACCGGGATTCAGATATCGTGCAGTCTGTCATCGTGCTTATATAAACATTACTGAAGATATACAGACATTACTTTTGACAACTGGTTTAGGTTATTCCCCTTGATACTATATTGCTGGTTTCTCGTCATTACGAGTTGGCTTCGCGTTATAACGAGTGGGTTTCTCGTTATAACGAGTTGGCTTCTCATTATTACGAGTTGGTTTCTCGTTATAACGAGTTGGTTTCTCGTTATATCGAGATCGTTTCTCGTTATTACGAGTTGTTTCTCGTTATTACGAGTTGGCTTCTCGTTATTACGAGTTCGTTTCTCGTTATAATGAGATGGTTTCTCGTTACTACGAGTTGGTTTCTCGTTATTACGAGTTGTCTTCTTATAACGAATGGCTTCTCGTTATAACGAGTTGGTTTTTCGTTATTACGAGTTAGATTCTCGTTATAACGAGATGGTTTCTCGTTACTATGAGTTGGTTTCTCGATATAACGAGTTGGTTTCTCGTTATTACGAGTTGGCTTCTCATTATTACGAGTTGGTTACTCGTAATAACGAGATGGTTTCTCATTACTACGTGTTGGTTTCTCGTTGCAATGAGTTGGTTTCTCGTTATAATGAGTTGATTTCTCGTTACTACGAGTTGGCTTTTCGTAATAACGAGTTGGTTTCTCGTTATTACGAGTTGGCTTCTCGTTATAATGAGTTGGTTTCTCTTATTAACGAGTTGGTTTCTCGATACATCACTTCTCGTTATAACGAGCTGGTTTCTCGTTATAACGAGTTGGTTTCTCGTTATAACGAGTTGGTTTCTCGTCATAACGAGTTGGTTTCTCGTTATTTCGAGAACTATATTTTTTCTTGTTTGTAAAGGGTCCTTATAGGCTTTCGTAGCATATAGAGCCTCCAGGGTTTGATTGGATAAATATTTGTTCAAACGGTCCAGGTCACATGACCAACATGGCCGCCATTACCATTTAAGGTATAAATCTTTAATATTTTTCTTCTCCAGATCCAATACATCTATGGCCCTGAAACTTGGTAAGTAGCAAGGAGTACTAGAGTACCACCATGACTGTTCAAATGATGACCTTGGGTTCACCATGACTTTTTTGCGGCTTGGTCAAATATGGGAAAATGCTAGAACATAAGATTTCATGGAAAATTTAGACGATTTTGGCCTAAAAATGGTATATATGGTTGTCTTAATGAGTTCATGAAGATTATTGAGTACAAGTGGCCATGGTCATTCTTCCACTTTTGACCCAAGGGTCATATTTTGACAATTTCCGACATGAGAAAAAGCCACCTTGCCAACTGGTCAGGTTGGCAAGGTGGCCTCATGGCCCTCTTGTTATGTTTTCGTCCACCTCGCCACATATATCCCTTCCGCTGTCTTTTTACGAATGCTGGGGTGGTCGGTTGGTGCGAAAGTGCTGTGTGTAATTTCCAGTGCCGGGGCGTCCTACTTATTTGAATAGTAGTAGGACAAGGGCTTACTGTGCTTGCAGTAGGTGAGGGTGGGGGTTTACAACTTTTACACATACTACAGAGAAACCTGATCCTTGTTATATGTAGGAAACAGTTTAGAGGTGTAGGCAGAAAACTTAAAGCGGCATATCGTAATTAATAGTGGCAATTGACTTTTGATATCTCTGAAAAAAAGTTTGTCTGCACAGGCCAGCGGCTTGAAGAGACACATGTTTACTGATACAGTGCCTGCAGAAAAATCCCATGCTTGTGATACACGAGGTAAAACGTTTACACAGGCAGGAAGCCTTGAGGTGTACATGAATATTCATACTGGAGAGAGACCACACGCTTGTGATGTATGTGGAAACAGTTTATACATACAGCACACTTAAACATGCATATTCTTAGTCATACTGGAGAGAAACCATATGCCTGTGATATATGTGGTAAACATTTTACACGGTTGGGTAATTTGAAGAGACAGATTGTTAATCATACTGCAGAGAAACCATATGCCTGTGATGTATGTGGTAAACAGTTTACACAATCAAGTACTTTTAAGAGACATATTGTTAATCATACTACAGAGAAACCATATACCTGTGATGTATGTGGTAAACAGTTTACGGAATATGGTGTTTTGAAGAGACATACTGTTAATCATACTGCAGAAAAACGATATGCCTGTAATGTGTGCGGTAAAAATTTTAAAGAGGCAGGAAACTTGGGGAAACACATGCTTATTCATGCTGGAGAAAGGCCACATGGTAGTGATGTCTGTGGTAAACGGTTTGCGCGGGCAGAACTCTTGAGTATGCACATTCTTATTCATACTGGTGATAAACAATATGCTTGTGGTGTCTGTGATAAACAGTTTTTACGGACAGGAGACATGAAGCGACATTTTCTTGTTCATACTGGAGAGAAATCACATGGTTGTAAGGTCCTGTGGTAAACGGTTTGCTTGGGCACAAGTCTTGAAGAGTCACATTCTTATTCATACTGGAGAGAAACCACATGCATGTGATGTCTGTGGGAAACAGTTTACACAGACAGAACTCCTGAAGAGACACATACTTATTCATACTGAAGAGAAACCACGTGCTTGTGACATCTGTGGTAAACAATTTACACAGGCAGGTTATTTGAAGATTCACATTCGAATTCATACCGGAGAGAGATCATATACCTGTGATACCTGCGGTAAACAGTTTACATCTGCAGATTATTTAAAGAGTCACATTCGACTTCATACCGGAGAAAGGCCATATACCTGTGATATCTGTGGTAAACAGTTTACACGGGCAGGTTATTTGAAGAGTCACATACTTATTCATACTGGAGAGAGGCCGCATGCATGTGATGTCTGTGGTAAACAGTTTATACGGGCAGGAGATTCGAAGAGTCACATTCTTATTCATACCAGAGAGAGGTCATATACCTGTGATATCTGTGGTAAACAGTTTACACGGGCAGAACACGTGAAAAGACACATTCTTATTTATACAGGATAGAGGCTATATGCCTGTGATATCTGTGGTAAACAGTTTATACGGGCAGGAGATTTGAAGAATCACATTCGTATTCATAGAGGATAGAGGCTATATGCCTGTGATATCTGTTGTAAACAGTTTACACGGGCAGGAGATTTGAAGAGTCACATTTGAATTCATACCAGAGAGAGGTCATATACCTATGATATCTGTGGTAAACAGTTTATATGGGCAAAAAATTTGAAGAGGCATATTCTTATTCATACTGTAGAGAGGCCATATGCCTGTGATATTTGTGGTTAGCAGTTTAAAATTGCAAGAGGTTTGAACAGCCACATGAGAATGCACTCTGGCGATAAACTCTGTGTATGTGGTATCTGTGGTAAGGAGTTTAGTCAGGCAGGACGCTTTAAGAGGCATATGCTTATTCATGCTGGAGATTAGCCACGAGTTCGTGAATCACGTGCTTGATATAAGACCTGTGCATGTGTTATTTGTGGTAAACAATTCATACAGCCTCAAAGACATACGTGGTTTTCATAATTCTGAAAAAAATTACTTGCTTTTGGTATTTGTTGTTTAAAGAGTACATAAGCAGTCTATTTGACAAGGCTCAATTAATCATACTGGTGGTGATTTAAACGCTTGTGATGTCTGTGACAAACAGATTACACCTGAAAGATATTGTAAAAGAATCTTATTCATACTAGAGAGAAACCACTTGCTGTAGGCGTCAGCAGTAAACAGTAATCGTATATCAGGGCCTGACAAATCAAAAATCAATTCTTAAATCAGTTTACGCAGGCAGGAGACATGAAGAAAGATGTGCTTATTCATACGGGATGCTGCTTCCGTATAAGTTTAATCTTGCAAAACTTGAACTCTGTAAATCTTGACAATGCCTTTCATTTATTTGAGTTTGACATACAGTGATTTGCTTTTTACCTCTTTTGTACTGGTGAAAACACAATATCAATGAACCTTTTTTCTATTTTGTAAAGGTTTCTATAATGCCTCGTCTTGCAAGACTTCTTTTATTTTGACGACTTATCTACTTGCAGTGAAAAGACTTATTCGTCCTTTAAGGACTTATCTATGTTCAATGAAAGTATGGTGAAAACTCGGCGCAAGAATGTCTTGTGATTAAGGCACGTAGTACAAACAGATGCTGATGCCAATCTTGTCTAACATAAACCTTTTCACTTTCGTTTTACGGGGCTCTGCAAGTTCAAACATAGTTTGTGTTTAGTTGATCAATCCCTCCAGCAGTGATTCCCTTTCATAATCTTGACCACGAGCTAACTATGTCATTCTTACGAGTTTTCTACGTCGTTTCATCGAGTTGTCAAATTTATCTGAATATATCAAACTAGCTTTAAAAAGGAGAACAAATATTTTCAATAACGATATGTAAGTTCTTTCAACTACTTTAATATACATGTGACTGTATGCTATTCTGTCTTTTTGCATACTTCTCGTAGTACGAGGCAATTTATTTAACAAACTTATTAACCGTGTGCTAAATTACTTAATATGGTTCATCCTCACGTACCTGTAAATGTGTGAGAAAACTCTATTATAAACTCTGATAGACTCTGATAAACTGTATTCTGATACGTGACATTATATGCATTTGATATTGTGTTGTTTTGTGTGACGATGTATTATGTACAAGTCAAATAAAATATATGTTCTGTTCTGTTGTTAGTATCCTGCTCCAAATACATACCTACGTGTTTCTAATACCATTCAAATTTTGTACTGAAAATCTATGGTCCAGAGTTTAAGGCAGAAATAGACAGCCTCATTGCTAAGTACCGTATACAAGGTAATATTCGCGTTGTTCCATTTTTGGCGGTATTTGGCGGTCATTTAGAAACCGCGAATATTAAAATCGCGTATAATTTCCAGTTTCTTACAAAGTGTCTTCTATAGACACAGTGTTCATATATTTTGTTTCTGTTTGCTTCGGTAGTTGCTGGTATTTTTCACTTGAGCCTTGAGCAGGGCCGCCGCAGGTTAATGAACGAACTGACTCAAGTGAAAAAGAAATAGTTTTGCTTTTCGCGCATGTTGCTAACCGCGAAAATTAAATTCGCGAAAATTTTTGTTCATGTTTCGACCCTTAACCGCAAAAATTTGAACCCGCGAAAATTACCGCGTATACGGTATGTGCGATCCAAACTGCTCAGAGGCAAAAAGAATCTGCCGTGGGTCACACAAGGAATAAAAAGAAAGATGAACAAGCGAGATCGTCTCTACCAGAGTCGGAAGCACACAGGTTATGGTCAAGTCAGGACAGCATGCTCAGAAATGGAGTACAGATTTACCTGGCTATCGTATAGGTATACCGATAGGTATCGCGCTCAAAATATAATGGCCTGAGATAGAACATGTTATCTCATACTCCTTTTACATCATTAAATGTTTAAATAAATAAATCATCCTTGATAATTCCTAAATCTACATTACATCCTCTTTAAGATGATATTTTTTTCAAAAAACTTGCTCGAAAAAAATCGAGGTCTTTTGTAGTTACAAATTTCATACCTGTGTTTCTATTAAATGATAGAGGAAATCACAAAAAGAAGCATCCCCTGTTGAGATGAATGCCTAGAAAAACATTATGTTTTCTTTTAATTACAACATATTTGATGGATCCTATTAGCCAATTCAATTATCTTTTTAAAGATAGATTTACATGCATCTACTAGAAATTTAAGTTAGGTCAAACTAGAATAATTCCTAAAGGACAGAACAATTTTTTTGATTTTTTCGCTTTCAATCGGACCCATAAAATACAGGTAGTATATATCGATTTCGGTGAAAACGGATAACGGCCATATTCGCGGATGACACGCAACCAGATGCTAAATAAAAATAAGCATAAATGATGATAATAGCAATCATTTCTTTCTTTCTTGTCGGAAAGTTTGACCGACATTAAAGGCAGTCGTATAAAATAGACCTTTAAAAATTGATTGCAATTGTTTAACCGATTTACAGTGCGCGGCCCGTTCTTTTATTCAAAAATTGAGATGGCCATCAAACGAATCGGTATCAATTATTTATAATTGTTATCCAAGCATATTTATTAAGTGTGTCCTCCTAATTAATTTGAAAGTCGCCAGGGTATCTGATTTTTCGCACCTAGGGTAGTCCTATTGTTTAAATTTATTGAAACGTGGTGAAACAATATTACTCAAGATGCAACCTTAATTGACACAAAGTCTAAAAGCATTCTATTTTATTTTCTTTTATTATATTTATTTAGCGTTGCGATTCTAATGAAATACCAATGGAGAACTCGACAAAGTTATCGCATACTTATCATCAAATGTCCTTGTTCACATAATACATGCTTATCTGAATGGGAGCTCATTGCGTTAAAATATACAACCATGCGAAATGAATTTATTTGATTAGTTACTTGTTGATTTGTTTATTAATTGATGTGTTCTCGGTTTATTTGTCCTTTTTAATTTATCCATGTAGTTTTCGCATATGCAAAAAGCTGGTTTTCTCGTGATGCTGCTTATTTTATATCCCCCTAGTTCAAGATGGCGGACAGTGTTGACACAAAGGAGCGAGCTCTCGATATAAAGCTCTCTCTTTTGTAATATAAGTTCGATCGAGATATTTTTGTTTCAGATAGAAAGAAAGCAAAACATAATATTATCTGTCACCGTTGATTATATGGTAAATGATGGCGGACTGGAGGTATTCAGTGTCAACGGATAATTCCTTTGTTCCTTTGTGTAATGAGGATGATTTCCAAACAGTGAAACGAAAACGGAATAACACGGAACAGAGTGACGATCAAGTAGGTTTGTTTATGAACAGCTCAGCAGAGGATAAACTGAATTATATATATGATGAACTGCGTCACATTAGAGGTAGTCAAGATCAAATGAACAGGGGTATGTTTAATTTCCAACAAAGTTTTCGTTGTGTAAATGGCAAATTGTGCGAGGTCATTGAGGTCACAAATAAAAACACCAATGTGCTAAAAACTCTTGCCTATAAATCTATAGATCTGGAAGCTAGATCTAGAAGGAACAATCTTATATTCTGGGGTATATTGGAAAATATTCATGAGAACTGTTTCCATATAATCCGTGAATTCATAAAGCATCATCTTGATCTGGATGCTGACAAAATGTACTTAGCCCGGGCACGTAGGCTTGGTCCAAGGAAAATAGGACAGAGGGATCCACGAAGGTCCATTATTGTGAATTTCAGGGACTTTTGTGACACGGACTTGATCATGAGCCGTGCTTATTGTTTAAAGCAAACACCATTCAGCATAGGTTATGATCTTCCAAAGGAGATCAATGGAGCCAGAAAAAGCTGTGGGATGAGGTAAAACGGATTAAAGCTAAAACACCGAAAGTCAATTTCCAAATATTGTACCCAGCAAAATTAATGGTTGAAGGTAAAATTGTGAGAGACGAGTTCCCAGACTGGGGAAATGTGATACAAGGAAACAGAATGGCTGATTTCTCACATATTGACAATAATTTTCAACTAGATCAGGCAAATTTACAACGAAATTCACAGGACACTGAACGTTTTTCTGTGACATGTGACCGTGCGTATACACAGATGAACAATGTTTTGAATGGAAATTCCAGCAGTACACGTGACCCTTTAGGTATACATAGTTCGGGGCCGAAAGATAGCATCTTGGAAAGCGAAAGTGAAATGGAACAGGACGTATTGGACATTAAAAGTTTACCTAGGCTGACATTCTATATTTGAGATCGGACGTTCTAGGTAAGGGGGCATTTCAAACGTATACATCGCATCGATTGTGGTGCCGAATTGCGTCGCACGAACAGGGAGTTTAGGACATTAGCGACGAGCAAAGACTCAGTCCAATTTAGTCTTTACATCAAACCAGGAAGACTGATCAGTCTGCGCCGGGGCGCAAGCTGATCCGAGTCTTTCTTAAAGGCACGCACCGTAAGGTAAAATTTTACACGACGCCATTTGCAGGATTGAATTAAAACCGTATCTACATCGTTGCAACATCATATTTACATCATGACGTTGCATCAGCGTCGATTTGACGCTGACAACCTTTTAGCTACATCAGGACATCTGGGCAAAAAGACGATGTATGTCGTTCTTTCTTGTCTGGAAAGCATAAATAAACGTGGTGTTATTTATATTTTCGTTTTGTTGATACTGAATTAGCTATTTGTTCAACGCCAATACCCCGCCAGGGAAATTTTTCCTTCCATTTTGATCGGTTGAAGACAGCTTGTGATAGCGCCACTCAAACTAAATCGTCAGCCCATAATGTAGGGCAGAATAGCACAAAGCGGGATCAAGCCGTGTAAACGTCTCCGTCATGATGGAAAATTACACGTGATGTCAGCATTTGTCATTGGAAGTGCGCTCTTATCTAACGTTAAGGGTTGCTTTACCAGTGTATGGCACACAATTTGACTCGGCTATTTTGTACTACTGAATGAATATACAGGGTTTCAGTACCAGTCTGTTGGGAGCCCCATAAGGGCTGTCCTGATAAGCTAGCAGTCCGTGTTCGAATCTTGCTGGAGGAGGAAAGCGTAAACTACAAACGGGATTCTTGCACATTGTGTGAACATTATGCCAAAACTGAAACAGCATAAATTTGCATGCAGCATGCTTATGTGTATACATGCAATGTATGTATATATGTCAGTGATATTTGTTGGAAACAAAAACGAAGTCGTATCAGGCTGACTGCACAGACGCGCTGATAGATCTGAGTCGTCATTGGTCGCATATGTACAGCAGATCCTGTTAAACGTCGACGCAGTGGCACGCTGATTTTACAGACGAACATCTATGATCCTATCAAGGCCTGCCAGTAAATTAAATATCAATCAAAATTTTGGATGATTACAAGTTGTCATAATATGTAGAGTAATTAACTCTTTTTAGACTGGTAACCCGTTTTGGCGACATATGCGAACAGTGTAGACCCAGTTCAGACGCCGCATAATGCGGCGTCTGGTCAGGATGAACGGAATATTTATACAAAATACAATAAAAGTGGAAACATGCACCAGAAACCTCTAAAACACAGAAATGGAGTCATCCAAATCCATGTAACAGACTTTCAAAGAAAAAGGGGATTGGGGAGACTTGGGAGCGGGGGTGGGGGGGGGGGGGGAGCTGGGGCTGGCTTAGATTACCCACAATTTAATGGGCTAACAAAAGCAAATGTACTACCCCAGCCTTTCCCGGTGTACATGTATACATGTGCAGTCTGGCCAGGGCATGTGCATTTAGTCCACATAATTGATTCGGCATTACGGCTCTTTCCCAACAGCTGAAAACGCCGTGGCAATATAGCATTTGATAGGTTCTGTGCACGCTGCAAATAATTTGCTATACAAAACGTTTGAAGCTTATCAAAGTTGATACGCCAGCGACACGCTGTTTTAAAGTTGCCTGATCCTTGGTTAAGCTAAGTGATGAACTTTGGGTACATTCAGGGTTCTGCCAGTGGTGTCATTGGCGATTTGCCAATGGTGCCATTGGTAACCGTAAACCCTGAACAGGTGACCTTTGGCAGCCAACCATTGGTAGAGCCAATGGCGCCATTGACACTATTGCAGAGCCATTTTTCTCTGTAATTAGAAAATTTTAGTTTTTCTAATTTGCTTTCAGCACTGTCGGGAACAATTATTCTCCTGTCACAACTCGAGCGTTTATGATGGATTCACTAAATCGCCATATTGAATGACGCAATAATGTTACCCACGCCCTTTGTTGTCTGCAGTACTGGCAGCCAATGGTCGGCAATATTGGTACCTTTGGTACCGACGGTAGAATCAGTGGTGCCAATGTTGAAACTCTGAACGGCATTGACATATCTATGCTGGCATTGGCAGAGCCCCAAACGCACCCTTTGTTAACGTATACTTAGTATATTCTTGAGAGTGACAAAACACTGAAATGGCGAATGGACGTTGCGTTGATGACGTTGCAAGGACATTGATTCGACGACTTCCTTTGTAGCAATGCATACCAGACAGTCTGCACTCGTTTTGAAATGAAGTCGCTAAATCTGGCTCGACGTTTATGCGACGTTGTTTGGTTTCTGCGTGAGTTTCAGTTTCCTAACATTTTACATGTACCTTAACCTTGTTGGCAGAGTTTATACAACGGTTCAAACATTGTAGTAATGTCGACATTGCATCGACGTTGATTCGACACTTGCCCGCTTGGTTCCTTCAGAAAAGGCTTCCAACACTTACATCTCAAACCAGCCATGTAGATTATCCAGCCAAAAATCCTAAATGCAGAGAGCTCTGTTCAATATATAAGGAACAGCGAGTATCGTGATCAGACTGCACTTATGTGCATGTCTTAACAAGGGCAAAATACATAAATACATGTTTTTGTACCGAGCAAGGGCGCACTAGCGGAAATCACACTGAGATTGTTGGAATTTTGTCAGTGTGACAAAAATTTAATACGCACCTGCGTATTTGCATACAGGTAGCTACGCTTTTGCCGACATTAGAATCCAGTTTCTGCTCATCGTACACGTTATAGACACACGATCGAAATCGAAAGTAAACACGTCCTTCTCGCAATACAGATAAACCTGTTGTTTTGGTATTTTATTGTTCAGCCATATATTAGTACAAAAATAAGTCATCTAATTTGAATCAGCGCTCAGTTCATCTAAAAGATCCATCCATCCATCCATCCATCCATCCATCTAGTCACCTACCTACCTAACATTCTTACCTGCCTACGTCCCTACCCTCTGAATGTCTGTATGTCTGTCTCTCCGTTCACCTACCTACTTACCTACCTACCCTACCCTATCCTACCCTACCTACCCAGAGAGGCCGTCTGCCTGTCTCTGTCTGACAGACCGTCTGTCTGTCTGTAGCCTTATGCATTATTTATAAGACACCAATATGTTCAGACAGAATGGATGGATGGATGACTTGCGAATTAACGTCCATATCAGGACGCTGGGTGGGTGATAATGAAAGCGATGTAGCCAGTCTATGATTAAAATGATCTCCGCCTCCGGTGGGGCTAGAACCCCAGACCGCTAGATCAGCAGGCCAGCGCTTAACATACTGAGGCTCCATTTTATACAGTACGAATAGTCTGATTAAATAAAGACAGAAGACCCAGATCGGCCTAATGGTAAAAAAAAAAAAACATCACCAACAACAAAAAAAAAACCCAAAAACAACACTTCAACTTGTGCTTGTAAGATTCCTGAAGATCCGAGCATAATGTGCGAACAGCAAAGACTCTGACCTGACTGCCTGCATGCACGGGTACACTTTCAGGGGAAGCAAGTCTGCCTTTGTATCTTTTGCCTCGCTTTTTACTTAAGGGTCAAACCATAAGGGAGCCGGGCCGCGTAGCGCAATCGGTAGGGCACCTGACTCATAAGTCAGAGGTCCTGGGTTCGAAACCCGGTCTGGCCACATACTTTCGTTTCTCCTTCCGCTGGTTTAAGAAGAGCAGTTGTCAGTTACTGGCGAAAGTATGTGCACTTAGTACTGGTTAACCGCTTAGGAGGTCTAAGCCTGCCCAGGAATAGTGTGGTTAGGTTAACTGGCCGTCCCGACATGACCATAGATGTTTACCGTGGACGTTAAGCAATAAATCAATCAATCAATCAAACCATAAGGGGAAAAAGCTTCCTCTGGAGGTTCGATTTTTTTCCTCAAAGCATTGTTTCAGTTTGAAAGGGCAACGTTTTGCCGAGAATAAAACAGGAAGTCACAAAAAGCATGACAGCCCAGCAGGCACATGACGTTGAAATGACACGTACTGACGTCGATGCGACATGGTGACGTCGCAAAGACGTCAATATGACGTCATGTGCCCGTTGGGAGTGAACCAATTCATTAGACAGGTTTGCCTACAGCTTGATACTTGGCACATGTTATGAGAAAACGTTTTAAAGCTCGTGCGAACAGCGAAGACGATAATAAGCCTGCACTTCTGCACAGATGGATGGATGGCTAGGCCGATCGATCGATCGATCAATAGGCAGATATATAAATAAATACATGTAGATGGATGGATGGGTGGGTGGCTGGCTGGATGGATGGATGAATTGCGATTTTACGTCCTTTCTAACAGTATTTTAATCATATCAGGACAATGGGTGGATGATAATGAAAGGCTATGTCCATGGAACTCCGTTTACGATTGAAAAGATTCCCGCCAACAGCGGGGCTCGAACTCGGGATCGCTGGATCAGCGGGCCACTGCTTAAGCTACTAAGCTACCGGAGCTCCTTGATAGACAGATAGACACCAGCAGGCACATGACGTCGTATTGACGTCGGTTCTACGAAATGACGTCGCACCGAAGTCATCACGACGTCATTTTGACGATACGTATCCGTTGGGCCAGATTAGGGAAGTAGGTAACATGGAGGAGGAATGGAAAGACAGATAAAATGATGGATAAATGGATGGTTGGATGGTAGGTTGGGTTATGGTTGAATAGGTATAAAGAGAGAGAGAGAGAGAGAGGGGGGGGGGGGAATGTGGTCGAGAGAAAAGAAAACAAAAATGAGGAAAATCAATTAATCTCGAGGGTAATACCAGTTTCCCAACCTGGTTTTCGACCTAGCCAATCAGTTACCGCACATGCAAAAGTGGTTGTCGACTGGGACAATCGACACCAATACCAGCCCGGTCGACGCCCATTTACAATAGTATCATTTACCGTGACTGGTATAGCTTTCGACCGAATTATCGGTCGACTTAGTACAGTTACGTTGCACAGTACCGGATAGGTCCACTGTTGGTTGGTATTATCGGCTGTCAGCCTATATTTCAACCATGACAAATTAAGTTAGTCGCCCCTGATTTATGTTGCGTGATTTTTCCATTCCATGTTAGGGGTGGTCGGTTTGGGCGATGGTGCTGCTGAACATTCAATGCCGTGGCGTTCTTCTAATTTGGCTAATAGTAGGGCAAGGGCCGGTCGGCCTGCAGCAGGTGCAGGTTGGGTTTGTTTGGATTATTCTAGTCTCATCTATCCTATCTATACCTTTTCTTTCTTGCTCTCTCTGGAAGCAGCTCGAAGAGACTGGAATACTATCTAAAAGAGCCGTAAAACCCAAACGCCAACCACCACCACCATCCAGTCCATGCTAGTACAAACTTATGAGATAACAGGGATCGTTTGTCCAGAGCGCTTGGCTTGCGTTTGAAGACGACAGGTTTCTTACTTACTGACAAACTCCCTCAGTCGTAGTCCGTACCTAATACTCTTGAATCAATAATAACAGGCAGCGAAACGACATATATGCTATGACGATAGAATGGAAATCTAACAGCCCACAAACAATACGCCCAAATGACATATGTATCATTATATCTCTGTATGATGATCCACATCAGTAGGTTCAGCGCTTGCCTGCCGATCTAACGGACCCGGGTTAGAGATGCGCGAGAAGCGAAATCTTTCCGACTGTAAATGGGGCTACATTGCACCCAGACTTTCACTATCAATGTCCCATCGTCCTGATACGAAAATACTGTTCTAAAGGACGTAAAACTGCAACACATGATGGCAATTAGTATCGGCAAATTTCATAGCCATCCGTCCATTTCTTCTCACGTTGTGATTTAAGGACCACCTTGGACATCCCTATACACCGGCGTGGCATTCATTACAGGCTTGCACGAAGGCGCAGGCTGATCTGTCTTTCCGCTATAGTATGCACCAATTGTGACTAGGATTCTTTTAAATTTGAGATGACCCCCAAGTAGTTTGTCAGCCTCGAATATATAAAATCAGCGTATGGTCAAAGTTTTAATGTCCACAAGCCACTGAAAGTCCCACGAACTTACCATGCGAAACTCAACGTTTATCCACTAGGCAGGATGAGCCTGCGGTCTCATCAACACGGGATATATTCCGGCCTTTTGACAATGACACTGATAGTAATTCCAAACGCGAACATACACCAAGAACACTTCAGCGTAGCGAAAGGAGAAACCAGTCCTTGTCTATTCCGCGCGTGCGGCATTCTTCACGTGACAGTAGGGAAAATCCAAGTGTCGTTAAAAATATACAGGTAGATAAAAATAACTCCAGTGAAACGGTAAATAGTCAGCAAAGCGTGTCTCATTCGCGAAACGAAAGTATTGGAGCTCAAAGTCGACAGAGCGCGACAGAGGAAAAGAACGATTCTGGTGAAATTAGTTAATTATTAGAGGAGAAGGTGACTCTGCGTTGTGCTTTGCTCAACTGTCAGGGATTAGTTACAAAACGTACCAATAAGTTAACAAGATCTGAGTTTCAACATATTTTTAGTTCACATGAAATTGTTTTATTAACCGAAACATGGTCAGATCAATTTTCTGAAATTATGGTAGATAATTTTGAGGCTTTTGTATTGCACAGGGAGGATAAAAAAAAGCAAAAGTAAACGAAATTCTGCGGGGATTATATTGTATATCGGGGATAAATACGTATCAAATGATGCACTAATTTTCACTTCACAGGATGATATACTTTGGGTAGAAATTAGCAAATCTGTGTTATCTTTGGATAACGATTTGTATATCTGCCTTTGTTATGCTATACCAGATGACAGCAGCCGACAAGCCTTGAACTTAACGAACATTTTTGACAGATTATTGGATTCAGTGGTTTTTATTGAGAATAAAGTAGAAAATAAGTGCAACATATTGATATGTGGGGATTTTAACAGTCGCACGTCGGTCAATCCTGATTTTGTTACTGATGATGAGCCCGTCCATATGAACATATTGCCCGAGGAGTACACGCCTGATAATTATATGCCTCGGTATTCTGAAGATGAAGGGCATGTAAATAACAATGGTCTGTTGTTATTAGAATTTTGTAAGCAAACTGGTTTAAGATTAATGAACGGAAGGGTGGGTAATGATAGGGGGATAGGGCGGTATACTTTTGTTGGTCATAGAGGGTGCAGTGTTGTCGATTATGTTTTGGCTTCGCACGAAATGTTTAATTTAGTGAAAGATTTTGAGGTACAGGAGCCAAATATATTATCGGACCACTGCCTTATTAGTTTCTCTTTTGAATTTGGCAATTTTCGAGAACAAGATACGCAGGCTGATGGGTATGAGTATATATCAGATAAGTATGTATGGAATAATGAGTTAAAGGACGAATTTATACATCGGTTAGGCCATGAGTCTACAACGGAACAATTAAATATATTAAATATGAAAATTTCCGACTGTTTAAATGATAGTGATGTTAAAACTTGTGTGTCAGACTTTGAAAGTCTAATTGATAATGTATCCGCCCCATTGTTTAAAAAGAAAATAAAACACGATAATGTAAATGTAAACGTGTCACCTTCAAATACGCATTATCCGTGGTACAACGAAGAATGCCATGAGAAAAAGTATTATTTTTTATATATGTTAGATAAATACAGGGATTCTAAAACAGATGAAAATAGAGCTAATATGGTTAAGGCTAGGTCGGACTATAAAAAAGAAATACGAAAATGTAAATATGAATTTGATAGAGAAAAAACTGCTAAATTTGTTAATGCAAAAAATAAAAATGCAAAACAGTATTGGAACATGTTAAAAGAACTAGCATATGTTAAACCCGCTAATATAGCCTTATCGTCTTTTGAGGAGTATATCAAAGCGGTGAATAACCCGTCAGACCCCTATTACGCCCCGGATGAAGATATTCTATATTTTAATGAAAAATATGTCAATAATGAGTTCTCTATACTGTTTGCAGAATTAAATACAAATTTTTCACAAAATGAAATTATTAAGTCAATTAAACAACTTAAATCGAATAAGGCTGGGGGACCCGATAAACTTATTAACGAATTTTTCATACACGGACAGCACATACTAGTACCAATATTGTGGAATCTTTTTAACAAACTATTTGAAATCGGTGTGTTTCCCGATGAGTGGTCGGAAGGATTTATTATCCCATTGCATAAGAAAGGTAGTTTAAACAATGTTGAAAACTATCGCGGTATTACATTGCTAGTGCTTTGGGAAAGCTGTTCTCAAGGGTGATTAATAATAGATTGTCGGAATGGGCAGAAAAATATTTTGTTCTTATAGAAGCGCAAGCAGGTTTTAGAGCAAATATGGGGACGGTTGATGATATTTTTGTAATTTCGCATATTCTTAATCATGGCAAAAGACTGTATTGCGCATTTATTTACTTAACTAAAGCTTTCGATTATGTTGTCCGTGAAAACCTTTGGTATAAATTGATTAAGATAGGTATAAGGGGGAAAATCTTGAATATTATTAAGTCAATGTATTTTTCAGTCAAATCAAGGGTCAAATATTGTAATAAATTAGGAAATGAGTTTAGCTGTAACCTTGGCGTCAGACAGGGGAAATGTCTGTCCCCACTGTTATTTTCTTTGTTTTTAAATGATATAGAGGAGCACTTTATATTGTCAGGGCTAGACGGATTAGATGTACATATGTTTAAAATGTTTGTGCTACTGTATGCAGATGATATCGTTTTGTTTGCAAATAGTGCCAGTGAACTTCAGGACAGATTAGATCTTATGTCCGATTATTGTAAAAGATGGAAGTTAAAGATAAATATTTCAAAAACTAAAGTAATGATATTCAGAAAAGGGGGTATGTTGCCCAGAAATTTATCATTCTATTATGATGGGGAGCAGTTAGAAATAGTTAAAAAGTTCAATTATCTCGGTATTGTATTCACAACTGGGGAATCCTTTGCAGAAGCTCAAACGACTCTGGCAGGACAGTCACAAAAAGCCATTTTTAAATTGAAGAAATACTTATATAAGTTTACTCTCTTAACGCCAAGACATAAATTGGAACTATTTGATAAATTGATTAGTCCTATTTTAAATTATGGGTGTGAAGTTTGGGGATTTGTACAAGCTAATGCTATAGAAAGGGTACATTTACAGTTCTGCAAGCGTCTTTTAGGGGTTAAGAAAACAAAACAGAATGATTTTATTTATAGGGAACTTGGAAGAACAAATTGTTTAACAAAACGTTATCTGTCAATAATTAAGTACTGGTTTAAGATTTTGTTGTCAGGGGGTGGTAAGTATATTAAAATGGTGTATGATTTAATGCTTAAGGACATTGAAACGGTACCTAATACAGTTAACTGGGCCTCTCTTGTCCGTCATTTGTTGATGTCAATGGGTTTTTATGAGATTTGGATTCAGCGAGGGGCTGGGGACTATAGAAAATTTATATCATTATTTAAACAGAGAATAACAGATATATTTATACAGAATTGGAATGCTAGGTTAAGAGAGTCATATAGAGCTAATTTTTATAAGTCATTTTCTGTATTTCAATTACAACCCTAGTTAGATAAGTTAACGTCAGCAAATTTAGCCAAGCGTTTAGTAGACTGCGGATGTCATCGCATCGTCTTGAGGTAGAGTCGGGTAGGTGGGTTAAACCTAATGCTGTTCCCTTTGATGAAAGGAAATGTGTTGTCTGTCATAAACTAGAAGATGAATATCATTTTGTTTTCGAGTGCTCATTATATTCAGAATTAAGAAATAAGTTTATCTCAATATATTATTGGAAAAACCCTAGTATGTTCAAGTTTATAGAGCTATTAAATTCAACAAACACAGGCTGTATTCGTAAGCTATCTTCTTTCATTTTTCAAGCATTTAAATTACGAACAGAGTTGTTATACAAAGGTCAATAATTTGACAATAATAGCCACTACATCGCATTGTCAGTGTCCTTTAAATAATTTTTTACAGTTGTATAGTGATGAAAACTTTGTGGACTGCTGTGTAGAGGAAATTGTGATTTTCTCGTGAGAGATATACATGGGACCGACTGCTAGCCCAGTTACTTGCATGTCGGTCCTTTGTGTCTCTCTCGCGGAGTATTTCAATATAAATCTCAATTTTCTGAGTATGTGGTTACCTCCCATGTGATAGTTTTCGGACGACCGGCTGCTTGTTGATAGGGACTGCCCCAATCACTTGCATGTTGGCCTTTAGCATCTCTTTCCCTGATTAGTTAGTATATTCATAAATTAATTGTACATATGTTCCAAAATGCTAATCAGATAAATAGTTCTTGTGACAGCGTTGCGGAGGGCCGTCTGTCAGTGGGTGAGAAACCCTGCCGATCACTTGCATGTCGGTCCTCTGTATCGCTCTCACTGGGAATTTCAGTGTATAAATTTTTTGAAACTTGCATGAAGGGTCTTGATGTCGGATTACTGTTACCAGTCATTGGTCCGTCGTACCCAAGTTTTATCTGATTTCATTTTGATATTACATCAAATACGTGTTGTTGTACGGGTACCTAATTGCTGTTTGAAAATATAGAAACTGATTCTAGTATAGAGACTAGTTTAGTGAATTAAGGCCGATTTTGCATGAATTGTTTGAAATGAATTAATTTTTAGTAACAGATGTATGATAAATGTGTATTTGGCTATCAAACGTGCAGTTTGGAGACCTTCATGTTGGGTCATGATGTCTGGACATTGGTTCCGCCACATGTACCTCACATGCAAGCCTTAGCTATATGGATTTTGGGATCTCGTCATATATAAAGAGAAAAGTAGGATGGTCATACTCACATATGTACATGGAGCTTTTTTTGTATTACTTATTATATTTTGATGATATGGCAAGCAGAGTAGCCTTATCATAAATTTGCATTTTAGTTTAAATTTCAGAGTAAGATATAGTTTATATGTCAATATGGATCTCATGCTGAACATTGGTATATATTCTGCTTTGATGTTTGATTTATGATGCATTTTTGTCTATAAAAATTGATATGTATTACATTTCCACACCTTCTCCGTGATTGTCGATGCTGAAGTGTCCTTCATACTGAGGTATCAACTGGTATCATATTGTGTTGCATATGATGCATGCCACCTATTGGCATCAGTTGGTAATATCGGTATGCTAAATAAAAAATGTAATACATTACGGAAGGTTATTTGTTTGTGTAAATAGGTAATGTACTTTACAACACTTATGCCATCATATGTATGATATGTTACACCCTGTCCAATCGAAACACCGGTTAAACGGTATAGACTCCGGATAAACGTTATTGTAACACCGGATAACGGCGGATTCGCGCACAAACTATCATTGCGGCGCCCATACCAGGTAAGAATTTTGTTTTTTCTTTGCTTGCAAATAAATGTTTCCGCTGAAATAAAAAGTGAAATCGGTGGAGAAATGATTTATTTTACCATGTATGCTTCGATGCAGAGTGATTTGTATCTGATCTCTTCAAACATTCGATCCGGAGTTGGTGCAACAGTTTCGGCCATGGCCACTTTAGCCGATTTGTCTGCAAACCGTTCGTACTTTAGAAAATATGCAGAGGTTATGAACAGATGAGTGGCTTTCGATGAATTTTTGGGTACATTTAATAGTAATTTTACCGTTTATAATAAAACGATGCGTTGAAATCTCGTAATAAGAATTTTATGGCCAAAACAAAAAGTAGCACCAGATAATACGGTATGAGAAACACTCTTCTATCCAGCCTAGTTAACCTAGTAAAGATGTACTGGTATACCTTCATGTTTTCCTCCATTTCTACAAAAAGAAATGATATTTGCGGCTCCTTGTTTACTTCCCTGCACAAATACTGAAGGAAAGAAACTGCTTGTTTGAGAGTTGATCCCTATTGATATACTTATGCATCTTAAACTGTACAAGGCTGAGTTATTTTGTAGGCAACTTTTGCATGTCCCTACTAGAGTCTGCATGTATATTGGCTGGTCTGGGAGTGAATTATGGTGAAGGGGTGCGCCTTCATATTCTCCCACCATTTCTACGAAAGGAAACGACTTTTATGACTTGCTGTTTGCTTCCCTTGACAAAAAAGCCCGTCCAACTGGGGTCTACTCAGAGAAGAGAAATTTCGAGTTAAACCTAAGATGGGAGGCAAAATAGACGATTATTAAATTGCTTCCCCTAAAAGTATACCATTTACCTCCAGACACTTTTTATGGCTTTCAATGACCATACTGCAAATCCATGGAATATTTAGAAAGGACAATGGAACGAAACTGTAGACCCAGAGTAGACTGCTCCTAAGGATCATTCTGACAAGGTATACATTGTCTATCAGCATTCTAAAATTGCTTACCCTGACAGGACTACATGACTTGTACACAAATAAAAATAGGAAAAGCCTCAAAAACTGAATAAGATTTTTGTAGGGTTATGGTAACTGAAAAGGTATTTGCACAGGTTCTTGCAAGATGAATGTGTGCATTTCCAGGTAAAGAAACTCCGTGCCATTTTGCCTCCCCAAGGAACAATCTTTTCTCTCAAAGGAGCAAATTTTTCTCTTGATCCCTCCTCATCCGAGGACGCAAGCAGGAAGCCACAGGTTTGTACCTGACCTGAACGGTACATGTACGAGACTTATTTATTTCGTCTAGGTACTGTCAAAGGCTGTTCTTGAGGCCATCTGCCCCAGTACTTCGAACCCATGCCGACTACGGCAACTCTGCCTGTTCCTAAGAAGCAAATTTCACGGAACACTGTTAAGCTTGATTTCTCTGAACGGCCCATCGGATAGAGCTACTCGATTAAGCTGTGCGAACACAATTAGGTATAAAACAAGCAATATCTTGATCAGACGATAGCGAAGCTTGGAAATATTATATATTTAATTTAAAGATTAACAAACTATATATATCGTATAAGCGTTTGGATCCAGGTATTTCGCACAACTTAATCGAGTAGTTCTATCCAAGAAATAAAGCATAACATGGTTCTGTCAAACTTCTTTATGAAGAATCGTAGTGGCGCAAATGGTTAAGCAGATGTCTCTGGAAGGCTAGGAGTTGCCGTAGTTAGCATGGGTTCGAATCCTGGCCGCACCAATGGGTACCCCTTTATTTCTCAATATATAATATAGTGCTACGTTAGTTTTCAAGTATTGTTCATAGTGGCACAGTGGTTATATTTTCTCATGCTGATCTATAAAACACACAAAAACTGGTTTGTACCATTTAAACGAAATTAATCAAAATTAAGAGAAACTTAACTGGGAATTTCTGAAAAACAGGCGAGATGATATTGGACTAATACTGCTAAATAAAAGTCTGAAGGATGCAACCAGTATACCCACAAATGAGTTTTTTTTTCCTAAACAGGCGTACCAGGAAGCATCATTCCCTGGCATTTCAAGCCCCATTGGCTGGGACTGGCAGTACAAGTTCAGTTTCTTGCCCCAGACTATTACAGATTGGAATTCCCTGGCAGATTCCCTTATATCTGCTGTTGAGTGTGCAGAGATTTTCAGTTACTGAGTTCACTTCTCTTGTAAGGTCTATGAACTAACTTCCGCAATCACAGGTTCTGGTAAATGATTGTCTTTGGACGTATCACCAGTAAGCCATTCTGAATCTGATTCGGAAGCTGGATAGAAGAGCGTTTGTCGTACCGTTTTAACCGGTGTTACTTTTTATTTTGGCCATGAAATTCTTATTACGAGATTTCAACGCATCTTTTTATTATAAACGGTAAAATTACTATTAAATGTACCCAAAAATTCATCGAAAGCCCCTCACATGTTCATAACCTCTGCATATTTTCTAAAGTACGAACGATTTGCAGACAAATCGGCTAAAGTGGCCATGGCCGAAACTGTTGCACCAACTCCGGATCGAATGTTTGAAGAGATCAGATATAAATCACTCTGCATCGAAGCATACATGGTAAAATAAATCATTTCTCCACCGATTTCACTTTTTATTTCAGCGGAAACATTTATTTGCAAGCAAAGAAACAACAAAATTCTTACCTGCTTTTGGCGCCGCAATGATAGTTTGTGCGCGAATCCGCCGTTATCCGGTGTTACAATAACGTTTATCCGGAGTTTATACCGTTTAACCGGTGTTTCGATTGGACAGGGTGTGTTATGTCCTCATGGGCTTTATAGCCTTCTGGAATTTGAAAAATGAAAATAAACTCTAAAAACTCTAAAATAATAATCCGTTCTCGAAATGCAAGAGAGTGGGATGACATTAGCTTAGAGAGGTACTGCAGCAATTCCATATAAAAAAAGTAAAGGATTCCCATAAGGAGACTCACTATATCTTGGGCACAGCTGATGAAAGGTGGAGCCCATCTCTCTGCTTTTGCTGCCTTATCCTTCTCAAATTCGAAAAAGGTTCCCATTTACTGCTAGGTTGACAGAGTTTTCCAGTCGTCGGATGGCGACGGTGAGCCGCGAACTCACGACCGTCCGGCGACTTTCTGCACCATAACAAAGCCACTCTAACCATTCGGCTACCGCACCTCTCCATATACACTTTTGAAAAAAAAGAGCCGCTCGCCTTTGAACCATTTCAATTTTTTTGTATATCATCCAGTTGGTGAGGATCCCAGATTGGAGCAGCATACCCAGGCCCGGATCAAGATCACCACATACTGGTGGGGCTCTGGAAAACTGTCGGGGCTGGGGGTGCCGATATGTATTTGGGAAAGAGGAAAAAGGAGGGTTGGGCTTGAAAGGCGGTACTTTCGTTGCGGTTGCATTTGTTTTATGTTCGGTGCTGTTTAATTCATTGTGTTCTCATTTTAACCCTATTTAATAAAAATAGAAAATATGTAAAAATAGTTGTTAAATGTTTTTCGTAAAATTTGCTTAGTCTGTTGTAACCCTTCTGTTGGTCTAAATTCTCTAGTTCAGTAAAGATAGCTGAGTTGCCACCTATTTGGGAAAGAGCTGCTGACTCGGCTTATCACTTGTAATTTATTGTTCGTTGGGATGTATTTGTCAATCTTTCCCTTTGATGTTGGGGATAAGGTTTGGGGTCTGATTCAGTCTCTTCCTGAAGTGTACTTACTCTTTAAATTTGAAAATATATGACATAATGAGGGATCAATTGGATGAGATTTTTGATAATATCTTTTTTGCCTTAAAATATATGTTGTGATATCTCATTAGAATCGCATCGCCGAAACGATTGTAATGAGATGTCACAACATATACACAACATATATATTTAATCTAACTAGGCCCAGGTGGCGGCCTGAAGCCCCAAAGCTCAACCCTGGATCCGGGGCTGATATTCAAACTGGGGCAAAAAAAAATTGCTTTGTAGGCTTTTTTCTTTCAGAAAAGGGTTGCGGGCCTTCAAGTTTCACCTTAGAAAGCCTTGTGACCTGTACGCACTGCTGGTAATTCTGTTGATATGTGCCTTCCAGGAAAGGGCGTCTGAAATGTCCATACCAAGACATCTCTTACACAATACACCATCCCAAGTGTTTGTCCGTGCATGGTATAACTCGTAGGGATGGCAAGCCTTGCTCTAGTTATTTGTAGTACCTGACACTATCATGGATGACACCCCCATGTCCCAGTCAACTTCCAACCGCTGAAGAATATCTAGATCATCTTGGAGTTGATGGCCATCAGCAAGTTTTGTAATGGCAAAATATGCTGGCGTGTCATCTGCAAACAATCTGACTTGAGACTTGACCTTGTCAGGCAGATTACTTAATGCTGGCGTGTCATCGGCAGATAAAGAGAATCGGCCCCAGGACTGATCCCAGTGGGAGACCTGATGTTGCTGAATACTTCCTCGTACTGACCTCCCCACTCCAGGACCACAGTCTGTGACGTACCAGTCACCAAAGCCCTTTTCCATGATAAGGTCTTACATCTTATGCCTTATCCATGTAGTTTCCTGATAAGTTTTTCATGGTTCATGGTGCATAATATAACTTGTACGGATGGGGGACCTTGCTCTGGTTATTTTTAGTATCTGACACTGTCCTGGGTTAAACTCCACTCCATGTCTCTGTCTGCTTCCCACCGCTGAAGAATATATAGATCTTCTTGGAGCTGTTGGTGGCCATCAGCAAGTTTTGAAATAGCAAGAATATGCTGGCGTGTCATCGGCAAACAATCTGACTTGAGACTTGACCTTGTCAGGTAGGTCATTTTTGTAAAACAGGAAGAAAATTCGGCCCTAGGACTGATCCCCACGGGACACCGGGAGTTAACGGTATTTCTTTGGACTGATCTTCTCCATGGCAACAGTCTGTGATATTTTGTTTTATTTTGAGGAAAAAATCTCATTTGTCGTACGCAAAAAGTGTAGACCCAGATCAGACGCCGCATTTGTGGCTTGTGATCTGGGTCTGCATTGTCTGCCGATGTCTCAATTTTGAGGCCCTAGGCATTAAAGGGTTAAACACCTTGTTACGCCAAACCCAGTGAAACGCTTGGATACAAATGAGATCCTGTATGATCCACAACACGGTTTCCGTGCTGAAAGATCCCGTGAGACTCGGGTCACATTGCTCACAGAGGACCTTAATAGAAACCAGGAGCCCCGGAAACTCAGTGGGTTAAGCGCTGGCCTGCTGATCTAGCGGTCCCGGGTTCGAGCCCCGCTCTGGGCGGAAATCTTTTCGATCGTAAATGGGGGTCCATTGCACACAACCCAGTGTTTCCCCTAAAGCGGAATGGCGGGGCGCCGCGCCCTGCCCCTTTTTGGTCCCGCCCTTCTGCCCCAAAAAACGTGTCATGAGCGCCCTCCTGTCCGAAAAATATTAGTAACCAGTCCATTTTCCCGCGCTGCTATTACGATTCGGTTCCATTGTGTCCCATACCTGTAAAAACTGACAACTCAAGTCGATCGATAATCTGTACACATGCTCATCAATAAACACCAATCACGGTGATTAATCTGTGGCAATTATCACCTCGCTATACCCCGACCGTCGTGTGTTAATTGGAGCGGAAAATTACTTCGCCAACTGAAAACACATGCTGGTTACCGGCTTTTAAGATGTCAAATGCATTGCGGACATGGCGATAGTAGCCAGCAATTAAAGAAACTCTCGTTAAAGTGACCAGCCTGTTCCGACTGTGAAATTAACGGGTAGCACTGTTAAACTCGTTTGCCTCCCTCCGATAATGACACGGGCCTAGTTGAGGGTGTGGCAGGTGGGGATTCAGTCGGCATAACGGTGCCGCTTGCCGCATCAATACCGACAACTATTTTTTTCACCGTACCACGTTGCGCTATACTACAGAATTCGAGGCCTATTAGACGCGTACGACAATGCAATGATTCAATATCTATTTTCCCGGTAAACATGTCCGATACGTAATGTAAGGTCATCACAAATACGGATCATGCTAAATTTGCGCAGGCTGATCGGATCATACATGTTTTCATGAAATCGTCACAGGTGCCGACGAGTTCTGTTTATGAATGTCGGTTCGTTCACTTTAAGATTAGTTTCCCGCGTTTTTCTATCTAGTTCCCGCCGATTCAGGTGTACTATCTGTGGAACGAGAACCAGCCAATATTTATTAATAGTACCTCGGGAAATCCGCGATCTTTTGCAATCTCAACAGCTCAGCTGTCGCCATGCAGTACTTGCGACTTTACAAATTTACCGGCCAAGATATGCAACAATACGCGATCCATATTTGATATTTAACTCTTCTAGAGAGGTCTTACGATAGGTATGTTCATCTAAGTGTAGAATTAAACTCGGTTTAGAGATAGACAGATTTTGAGTGTTAACAAGTATCAGCTTTGATCAAAATCACCAGAACAAGTCAGACCCATCATCAACTGAGGTGCAATTTTGGATGTAGATATGGAGGGTGAGGGAAAGGTGGGGAGGTAGTGGTGGTTTGAGAATGCCGGATTGTTTTTTTTTTTTTTTTTTTTAGCAGTTCAATTTTTTTTTTTTTTTTAGTAATTCAACAATGGACTTGTCACACTAACACTATGAACAGTACTGCTAAATTACACTTTATATTAACACATAATGCTAGTGTTACTGTACTGAAATGTCATACTTTTGAGGTTAATTATTAGATGTAGGCTGAACAACGTAGGTAACATTGCCCCTCCAGATGCCTTTCGCCGCGCTAAAAGTGCCCTTTTTTCCGCAGCACCCTGCCCCTTTTTCAGTCTGGGGGAAACACTGCAACCTTTCATTATCATCCACCCATCATCATGATATAACTGAAATACTGTTGAAAAGGACATAAAGTCGCAAGGCATCAATCCATCATAGAAACCCACAGGACGGTAAGCAAACAGATCATTTTCTGCTGGACTACAGCAAAACTTTTGATAAAGTGAACCATGACAAGCTAATCCAGAAACTACATAGACACGACATTAGAGGTAGAACCTTACCATGGGTAAGAGTTTCGACAATGGTAGGTCACAGACTGTTGCCATGGAGAAGATCAGTCCAAAGAAATACCGTTAACTCCCGGTGTCCCGTGGGGATCAGTCCTCGGGCCGAATTTTCTTCCTGTTTTACAAAAATGACCTACCTGACAAGGTCAAGTCTCAAGTCAGATTGTTTGCCGATGACACGCCAGCATATTCCTGCTATTACAAAACTTGCTGATGGCCACCAACAGCTCCAAGAAGATCTATATATTCTTCAGCGGTGGGAAGCAGACAAAGACATGAAGTGGAGTTTAACCCAGGACAGTGTCAGATACTAAAAATAACCAGAGCAAGGTCCCCCATCCGTACAAGTTATATTATGCACCATGAACCATGAAAAACTTATCCAGAAACTACATGGATAAGGCATAAGATGTAAGACCTTATCATGGAAAAGGGCTTTGGTGACTGGTAGGTCACAGACTGTGGTCCTGGAGTGGGGAGGTCAGTACGAGGAAGTATTCAGCAACATCAGGTCTCCCACAGGGATCAGTCCTGGGGCCGATTCTCTTTATCTGCCGATGACACGCCAGCATTAAGTAATCTGCCTGACAAGGTCAAGTCTCAAGTCAGATTGTTTGCAGATGACACGCCAGCATATTTTGCCATTACAAAACTTACTGATGGCCATCAACTCCAAGATGATCTAGATATGCTTCAGCGGTTGGAAGTTGACTGGGACATGGGGGTGTCATCCATGATAGTGTCAGGTACTAAAAATAACTAGAGCAAGGCTTGCCATCCCTACGAGTTATACCATGCACGGACAAACACTTTGGATGGTGTATTGTGCGAGAGATGTCTTGGTATGGACATTTCAGACGACCTTTCCTGGAAGGCACATATCAATAGAATTACCAGCAGTGCGTACAGGTCACCAGGCTTTCTAAGGTGAAAATTGAAGGCCCGCAACCCTTTTCTGAAAGAAAAAAGCCTACAAAGCAATTTTTTTTTGCCCCAGTTTGAATATCAGCCCCGGATCCAGGGTTGAGCTTTGGGGCTTCAGGCCGCCACCTGGGCCTGGTTAGATTAAATATATATGTTGTGTATATGTTGTGACATCTCATTACAATCGTTTCGGCGATGCGATTCTAATGAGATATCACAACATATATTTTAAGGCAAAAAAGATATTATCAAAAATTCTCATCCAACTGATCCCTCATTCTGTCATATATTTTCAAATTTAAAGAGTAAGTACACTTCAGGAACTGACTGAATCAGACCCCAAACCCTATCCCCAACATCAAAGGGAAAGATTGACAAATACATCCCAACGAACAATAAATTACAAGTGATAAGCCGAGTCAGCAGCTCTTTCCCAAATAGGTGGCAACTCAGCTATCTTTACTGAACTAGATAATTTAGACCAACAGAAGGGTTACAACAGACTGAGCAAATTTTACGAAAAACATTTAACAACTATTTTTACATATTTTCTATTTTTATTAAATAGGGTTAAAATGAGAACACAATGAATTAAACAGCACCGAACATAAAACAAATGCAACCGCAACGAAAGTACCGCCTTTCAAGCCCAACCCTCCTATTTCCTCTTTCCCAAATACATTTCGGCACCCCCAGCCCCGCAAGTTTTCCAAAGCCCCACCAGTATGTGGTGATCTTGATCCGGGCCTGGGTATGCTGCTCCAATCTGGGATCCTCACCAACTGGATGATATACAAAAAAAAAATGAAATGGTTCAAAGGCGAGCGGCTCTTTTTTTCAAAAGTGTGTATGGAGAGGTGCGGTAGCCGAATGGTTAGAGTGGCTTTGTTATTGTGCAGAAAGTCGCCGGACGGTCGTGAGTTCGCGGCTCACCGTCGCCATCCGACGACTGGAAAACTCTGTCAACCTAGCAGTAAATGGGAACCTTTTTCGAATTTGAGAAGGATAAGGCAGCAAAAGGAGAGAGATGGGCTCCACCTTTCATCAGCTGTGCCCAAGATATAGTGAGTCGCCTTATGGGAAACCTTTACCTTTTTTATATGGATTTGCTGCAGTACCTCTCTCAACTAATGTCATCCCACTCTCTTGCATTTCGAGAACTTCACACCCACTAGCATGAAGACAAATCAAATCGTTGTCCAGGCAGACTACTATAAATTCTCGTTTTACCCACTCACAGTTGTTCAGTGGAGTCTTCCAGTCCCCGTTGTAACCCTTGCTGATCTCGAGAGCTTCAAGGTAGCTATCAGCCAGGTGTTCCATGTCAAACCTTGAGAAGCCCACCACTGTTTGTATCCTCACTTTTCCTCTTTCAGGATTTGTATAATACAGTACCTCTATCCACTTTTATTTAAGAAATGAATTTCATTTTTCTGAGGTTTATCGAAGTGTAAACTACATTAGGCCACTAGCAAAGTTTACATGAACCCCAAAGGGTTCATGTAAACTTTGCTAGTGGCCTAATGTAGTTTACACTTCGATAAACATCAGAAAAATTAAGTTCATTGCTTATTTTTACGTTCGTTTCAATCAAATTTCTCATGAAACATCATATATAAGCGCTTAAATTGAAGCAGTAAAACATGTACACGCAGTTTTTCTGCTAACAGCAGAACGGCATGCATGACGTCATGACGTTTCTGATGTCCAATCAGGTTGTAGAGAGCCATTGTTAGTTTTTACGTCATTGACGTCGCGTGTCTCAATGTAATTATTGGAATGTAAACTAAATTACGTTCCAATGGTTTACTGTGGGGCTTTTCAGTAGATACACCAAGAATGTAAATATTCTTTTTTGACTATCGTTTCTATTCTTATCTTTTAGCATGTTGCGGGGAACCCGGCACGTAATACTCAAATGAGGATGTTGCTGTATGAACAGACAGATAGATAGCTAATGTATGCCGAGCCGGTAAAACAGGGTTCGTCCCGGTTAATGTACGCACCGGCATAATTGCAGTTGTAGCTATATTGTACTCGATTATAAACGAGAGTACAGCAATTCAAATTAATATATTTTGAAATTCACCTACCTGGGATTTATTCACGGTAAGCGAACAGGGCCTACTTTACATGTACTATAAGTAATAAACACTTGCGAAGTACTATCGTCGAGTTTGTGTATGATATTCTTATTTTGCAAACTCTCCTCTTGCTAGGCGTATTAGCGCGGGCTGTAAGGAAATAAGTAGTAGACTAGATTGTAGGGTTTTCATTTGTCTTATTTTTGACATAGCCTACCAAAATTCAGCACTCTCGTTCAGTTCGATTCAAAAGTTGGAAAAATGCAAAAAAAAAAAGAAAAAGAAAAAGAAATGCCAAAGGGCATTTGGTGTATTGATTGTTCTGATTATGCTTAGGATTTCTAAATTTAATATAATAATTGATAGAGTTATTTCCCTTTCATAGATAATAGGTAAACCGATAACTTCAGAGCTGTTCTATGGGCTGAATTTACAGAGATGCATTTTTAGCTCACCTGAGCCAGCGGCTCCGGGGGAGCTTATAGGATGGTAAGGCTCCGTCGTCCGTCGTCGTCCGTCGTCCGTCCGTCCACAATTTCAAACGACTTCTCCTCTGAAACCGCTGGGCCAATTGTAACCGAATTTCATATATGGCCTCCAGAGGAAGGGGGAACGAAAAGTTGTTCAAACCGTCCTGGTCACATGACCAACATGGCCGCCACGCCCATATATGGTAAAAACCTAAAAAAATCTTCTTCTCCAGAACCAATAGGCCGATGGCCTTGAAACTTGGTATGTAGCATCGGGTACATGAGTACTACCAAGATTGTTCAAATTATGACCTTGGGTTGACATTGACCTTTTTTACGGCAAGGTCAAATTTGCTTCCTTGTGCTTTTATATGTAAAAATGCTAGAACATAAGATATCTTGAAAACCGTTGAAGATTTTGGGCTAAAAATCGATATCTACAGTCATCTACATGAGTACATGAAGATTTATGAGTACAAGAGGTCAAGGTCATTCTTTGACCTTTGACCCAGAACTCTCATATTTTGACAATTTCAAACAATCTTCTCAACAGCCACTGGGTCAATTGAAACCAAATTTCATATAGAGCCTCTAGGGGATGAGGGAATGAAAATTTGTTCAAATGGTTCAGGTCACATGACCAACATGGCCGCCAATGCCCATATATGGTAAAAACCTTGAAAAATCTTCTTCTCCTGAACTAATTGACCGATGGCCTTGAAACTCGGTATGTAGCATCGGGTACACGAGTACTATCAAGATTGTTCAAATTATGACCTTGGGTTGACCTTGACTTTTTTACGGCAAGGTCAAATATGGGAAAATGCTAGAACTTAAGATATCAGGGAAAGTTTTGAAGATTAAGGTCTAAAAGTTGGTATATGCAGTCATCTTTAATGAGTACAATGAAGATTTGTGAGTACAAGAGGTCAAGGTCATTCTTTGACCTTTGACCCTGAGCTCTCATATTTTGTCAATTTCAAGCAATCTTCTCAAAAACCACTCGGCCTATTGTAACCAAATTTCATATAGAGCCTCCAGGGTATGAGGGAATGAAAATTTGTTCAAATGGTTCAGGTCACATGACCAACATGGCCGCCATGCCCATATATGGTAAAAACCTAAAAAAATCTTCTCCAGAACCAATTGACTGATGGCCTTGAAACTTAGTATGTAGCATTGGGTACTCCAGTACTATCAAGAGTGTTCAAAATGATGACCTTGGGGTGACCTTGGCCATTTTACAGCAAGGTCAAATATGGCAAAAATGCTAGAACATAAGATTTCATGGAAAGTTTTGAAGATTTAGGCCTAAAAATTGGTAAATACAGTCATCTAAATGTGTACATCAAGATTCATGACTACAAGAGGTCAAGGTCGTTCTTTGACCTTTGACCCTGAATTCTCAGAATAGTTTGACAATTTCAAACTTCTCCTTAAAAGCCAATGCGGCAGTTGTAACCAAATATTATATAGAGCCTTCAGGGGTCGAGGAAATGAAAATTTCTTCAAATGGTCTGGGTTACATGACCAACATGGCCACCATGACCATGTATGGTAAAAACCTTTCAAAATCTTTTTCTCCAGAACCAATTGATCAGTGGCCTTAAAACTTGGTATGTAGCATTGGGTACTCCAGTACTATCAAGATTGTTCAAATTATGACCTTGGTTGACCTTGACCTTTTTACAGCAAGGTCAAATATGGGAAAATGCTAGAACATAAGATTTCATGGGAAGTTTTTGGCCTAAAAATTGGTATATACAGTCGTCTTAATGAGGTCATGAAGAATTATGAGTACAAGAGGTCAAGGTCATTCTTTGACCTTTGACCCAGATCTCTCATATTTTGACATTTTCAAACATTTTCTCAAAAGGCAAAGGGCCAATTGTAATCACATTTCATATAGAGCCTCCAGGGGTTGATTGAACGAAAATTTGTTCAAACGGTCCAGGTCACATGACCAACATGGCCACCATACCCATTTATGGTATAAACCTTAAATATTTTTTCTTCTCCAGAACCAATACACCAATGGCCTTGAAACTTGGTAAGTAGCATGGAGTACTAGAGTACTACCAAGACTGTTCAAATGATGACCTCGGTTTTTCCTTAACTTTTTTTTGCGGCATGGTCAAATATGGGAAAATGCTAGAACATAAGATTTCATGGAAAGTTTTGCCTAAAAAATGGTATATATGGTTGCCTTAATGAGTACATGAAGATTTATGAGTACAATAGGTCATGGTCATTCTTTGACTTTTTACCCAAGACTCATATTTTGACAATTTCAAAACATAAGAAAAAGCCACTTTGCCAATTGTTCAGGTGAGCGATTCAGGGCCTCATGGCCCTCTTGTTCATTATTTTTAATCGATTCAGATAAGCAGGGTTATGACCCTTGTTATTTTGCTATTGTGTTTACAGTCTCCATGATTTGGGAATTAACGGTGTTATCTTTCATTTACCTGATAAAATGGATTGATGGATGACTTGCAATTTAACGTCCTTTTCAACAGCATTTCATTTATAACAGGACAATGGAAGGGTGATAACGAGAGGCTGTGTGCAATGGAACACCGTTTACAATTCTCACCTCAAGAGAGGATCGAACCTGGCGCCACTAGATCAGCAGGTCAGCGCTTAACCTACTGAGCTACTGGGGCTCAGTCACCTGATAAACCTTGGGTCTTACTTCATTATAATATATTTCACATATATGCCCCTTTCTAAACAAGTATTTTACAACATCATAATATTATATTAATATAGCCTATAGGTCAAATATAATGTATATATGTCTTTTGATTTGGCAAAAGGATTTTGGTTTAGCTATCCATACCCTCTCATGAAAATTATGGTTGAAAACATGAAAATTTGAAATGTATTTTTGTCTTCATCCACAAATGTCAGCTACAATTGTGATCAGAACTAGATGTATTATACATCAACCTAATCCAAATTTGATGCTCTTTCTACTGAAATGTATTTGAAATTGCTACATTTATTCCACTTCTGTACAGATCAAGTTAAGTCCAGGTACCCCAAAGTTTTTTTTTGTCCAATTCTTAACTGACTTTCCAATCTGCTGGGGTTGCTAGTTTTAGCCATGCAGTTACTCTGAAACTGAATAAAGGGCTTCAGTTTGTGTCACATTTCAACTGTCGGGGGACACTTGGCCTGTTGCCTTTTAATTTCTTAGTGATCAGCGACTAAAAAGCCTTATGAGTGTTAGTATAACGATTTGCCAAAAAAAACTCTGAAATATACTAATTTTATGAAATGGGTTATCATTTACTGATTAATGGGCTAAAATTTTAATGATTAGAAATCGCACTCCTCCCCCATCTAGACCCTCTTGGACAGCTAGCTAGATCTGCTGCCTTGGTAAAATATGTATTATTGAGACTCTAAAGCCATAATTACTAGTAGTTGCTATTGAATCAATTATTTGAAGAAGGACAAATATTTTTTTTGTTTTTGCTATTACATGTTTAAGCTTATTCTTTTGTAAGAGCTGATATCGCATTTTCGACCATGTTGCTCGATAGAGTGCTGTCCTGGTGTGTACGGTTTGTAAATTTGAAAGCGGCTTTGGGTTTGAGGCCCTTTTGGACCACTTCCATATTTGAACCTTTGCTGTGACGCTTACTGCTCGTACTCCCCTGATCAGCATGTATTGGGGTTACACTTGTGCAATCAAATACTTTTGTTTTTTTCAATGTTTAGCTGTGATTTAAGATTTTGAAGTGATGAATTTGGACCACATTTTGTTATATAATGTATTTTCTCTTTTTCATAATTTCTAGGGATTTGCTGAGACAGACTGTGCTTGTAATGCTAATGGTGTAAGTTTAACCTGGCTGGAAACTTGAAGAGACACATACGTACTCATTATGGAGAGAAACGCCATGCATATGAGATCTATGGTATATAGTTAGCAGAGGCAGCAAGCTTGCAGAGCTGTTTCTTTCTGGAGATACAGCATATGCTTCTTATATCAACGGTCGACAGCTTCACAAGGGACTGGACTGCTCAGGTGCTGAGCCGCCCAGTTTAATCAGAATCTTTGCTCTCCGCAAAGAGATAGCTTAGATCCTTAGCTATCATTTAAGTGCACAGCCAAGACTGATCAGACTTCGCGAATGCTCAGGCTGATCTCAGTCTTCACTGGGCGCACATGCCACTTTGGTGGCTTATATGTTTAATGCCTGTGGTCAACGGTGTGTTGGCAGTAGACGTGAGTACTCACATGATCTAGCCTTTTCTCTCTTGAGCTTCATAGCATGCTTGTGTATGGTAAACATTTTAAACAGACAAGAGGCTTGAACGAACGATAATGTTCTCTGGAGATAAAGTTTATAGTTCTTTCAAACGTGAAAATCAGTTTGGACAAGCAAGCGACTTGGAGAGCTACAAAAGAATCCGCGCTTTTCACACTGGAGAGAAACTGCTTGATTGTGATGTGTGTGGTAAACAATTAACACGAACCCTGAAGCTTCACAAACGTATTCACACTGGAGAGAAACCATATTCTTGTGCGGTCTGTGGTAAGCAGTGTACAACGAAAGGAGCCTTGATAGATCACATGCTTACTCATTCTGAAGATAAACAATATGCTTGTAATATTTGTGGGAAACAGTTTACTCGGGCTCGAGTGTTGAAGAGGCATATTCTTCTACACACTGGAGAAACGCCGCATGCATGCGATGTGTGTGGTAAACAGTTTGCACTGGCACAATACTTAAAGAAACACAAGCTTACGCACACTGGAGAGAAGCGGCACACTTGTAATATCTGCAGTAAACAGTTTACACAGTCAGGTGAATTGAAGAATCACATGTTCGTTCACACTACAGACAAACCACATGCTTGTGATGTCTGTGGTAAACGGTTTAAACTGGCAAGACGTTTGAAGGCGCACATTCTTATTCATTCTGCAGAAACACCATATGTTTGTGGTGTTTGTGGTAAACAGTTTACTCTGGTAGTAACTCTGAAGAGACACATGTGTATTCACACCGGAGAGAAACCTCATGCTTGTGATGTATGTGGTAAACGCTTTATAAGGCCACACGTCCTAAAGCGACATATGTTTACTCACACTGGATAGAAACCACATGCATGTGATGTCCTTTGTAAGCAGTTTAAGCAGGCACGCTACTTGATCTTGAAGGCCCACATGCTTATTCATTTCGTCTGAAAAAAGGTCTACAATGTTAGAAAAAGTACCAGCACCTTTTGTTGTCGAAAAATGGAGTTCCTTTTTCGCATTATATGTTGCAGTGGACATGTGAAATATTTATGCTTGATTCTTTAAAAGGATGTTTCGTTAAATAGCATAGACGCATGCTTCAGTTTATGGACAGATGTTTCGCAAGTAAATATCTTTTAGAACAAAAACCTATTCGGAATCATGAAACTCCGGTTACAGCAGTTTTCTTCAAATGACACATTCGTTAAGCATTTTCTGTTCTGGACCATGAGTAATAAAGAGTAAGGAATTTTTCAGTCAGAAAATCAAAAGTTGTTTATTCAGAACAACTTTTTTGAAATAGGGTAGTATGAAAATATTCATGTACATATTGACTGAATGTCCCGTTTCAATTCGTTGATACGAGGGTCGTAGAATCAGACTTTAGAATTCCGTCATATTTTTGTAGCGTCCATGAAGTCAAAATACCTCATTTCCGTCTTGTAGATACATGATTCTTGTGTCAGTTATAACGTACTCATGGATGGGTGTAGTAACCCAAGTACTTATGAGGCATAGAAAGACACACGTACTTATATATGTTGAATCAAAACATGAAATGTACTGTCCATGACAGCTGTACAGTCCATGACGATTATTCTAACATCTCTGTAGAGTGGTTAAAACAGTTTTTATTTAATTTAAATGTAACAGTGTAACAGTGACGTAGTGATCGGTAATGGCACCAAAATTTTGTCTTCAAAATGCAAAAACTGAGCAGTTAAATGAAGGGCGTCGTATGCTTGTTAAAAAAGCTAAAATATATAGTGTTGATAGGCAATAGCGTAAACTCGTAGTTCACTACAGGTGTGGGCGTATTTGAATGAAATAGTAAAATGTATTCACCTGTCCACACGCGTAACGCATGGTACCACTGGTCAGGTGATACTATGTTGTAAATAAATATTGAACTGTTATATTATTTTGCGAGTGCAAATTGTATGTTTTAAAATTTGATAATATATGGGTGAAACAAAAAGTAGAAAAAACTGGATTTAGAATAAAATTTCTATTAATTATGCAAATTTTGTTCTAGGGATAGCATACATTGGTCACATGCTCTAACACGTAAAACTAAACGGGAATTCTTACAGCCAACTTTTACTCCCTTGTAATTAAGAGGTGAAAATGACATATTTTAGGTCCTGCTTTTGTATAGAAACTTTTTTATGCAAAGCCTCAGATTTCTGCAAAATTATGATTTTGTTATGTATAGGATGAAAATTGAGAATGAGCGATTCGAAAATCTTTTATTTCTCACCAATTTTGAGAAAATTTTGGGGATGTCGTTTGCATTTGGGAGCAAACGGACTACACTGAAAATCTATGATCTAGAGTTTAAGGCAGAAAAAGACAGCCTCATTGCTAAGTATGTACGATCCAAACTGCTCAGGGGCAAAAAGAATCTGCCCTGGGTCACACAAGGAATAAAAAGAAGGATGAACAAGCGAGATCGTCTCTACCAGAAGCAAAAGCACACAGGTTATGGTCAAGTCACGTAAATTCGGACAGCAGGTGAATTCGGACAGTGACATTGTTCCTTTATATGTCAGTTGTTTGGAATTAAATCAAAATAAACTGGGCAAACAGTGAAAATCCTGATGCGACGGCTCATTATGAACCATGAAAAGCTAATCAAAAACTATATGAATACGGCGTAGGAGTTAAGACCTTATCATGGAAAAGGGCTTTCGTGAATGGTAGGTCACAGACTGTGGTCCTGGAGTGGGGAGGTCAGTACGAGGAAGTATTCAGCAACATCGGGTCTCCCACAGGGATCAGTCCTGGGGCCGATTCACTTTATCCGCCGATGACACTCCAGCATTAAGTGACCTGCCTGACAAGGTCAAGTCTCAAGTCAGATTGTTTGTAGATGACTCGCCATCATATGTTGCCATTACAAAACTGGCGGATGGCCATCAACTCCAAGATGATCTCAGGATATTCTACAGCGGTTGGAAGTAGACTGGGACATGGGGTGTCATTCATGACAGTGTCAGGTACTACAAATAACCAGAGCAAGTGTCCCCCATCCCTACAAGTTACACCATGCACGGACAAACACTTGAGGTGGTGTATTGTGCAAGAGATATCTTGGTATGGACATTTCAGACGACCTTTTCCTGGAAAGCTCGTAAAAATAGAATTACCAGCAGTGCGTACGGGTCAATAGGCTTTCTAAGGTGAAACTTGAAGGCCCACAACCCTTTTCTGAAAGCTAAAAGCCTACAAAGCAATTTTTCGCCCCAGTTTGGATATCAGCCCCGGATCCAGGGTTGAGCTTTGGGGCTTCAGGCCGCCACCTGGGCCTGGTTAGATTAAAATATATGCTGTGTATATGTTGTGACATCGCATTATCGGCGAGGCGATTCTAATGAGATATCGTAATATATATTTTAAGGCAAAAAAGATATAAAAAATTCTCATCCTATTGATCCCTCATTATGTCATATATTTTCAAGCCCAACCCCCCCTTTTTCCTCTTTCCCAAATACATTTCGGCCCTCCCAGAGCCCCGCCAGTTTTTCAGAGCCCCACCAGTATGTGGTGATCTTGATCCGGGCCTGGGTATGCTGCTCCAATCTGGGATTCTCACCTACTAGATGATATACAGAAAAATTGAAATGGTTCATAGGCGAGCGGCTCCTTTTTTCAAAAGTGTATATGGAGAGGCGCGGTAGCCGAATGGTTAGAGTGGCTTGGTTATTGTGCAGAAAATCGCACGACGGTCGTGAGTTCGCGGCTCACCGTCGCCATCCAACGACTCGTCCCCAACAATTCTCCTCACCTCGATATAGTCACGCGCGGTACTGAAAATTCAGTTCTACGGATGTAGGGTAGTATTAAGTTTGTAAAAAATGACCGCACTAATATTTCTTTGATTTTCCTACAAAATGTACTAAAAAATTTGTAAGATAGTATAGAATACTAGGAGAACACAACATTTTTGACTTAAGATCCGTGCTTTAAGAAAAACGTAGAAAACTGAGTAACTTTTTGCTCATTTTCTCTATTTTCCCAAAAATGACCGCATTAAATGTAAACTTAAAAGTTTGAAAAAAATATCTATGTGCAGCTAAAAAAGTGCACTATATTGACCTAACACAACATTTTTCATTTTTTATTCAGGGAAGACAAAAAAAAGAGAGAAAAACTGCCAATGTCGTATCTAATTTAATGCTATTTCAAGCTCACGCGATATCGTCGTTTACAGGTAGATTATACGGGGCTGAGGAAAAAAGTTGCCCATGGGAAAACTCTCTCTGTCAACCCAGCAGTAAATGGGAACATTTTTCGAATTAGAGAAGGATAAGGCAGCAAAAGGAGAGAGATGGGCTCCACCTTTCATCAGCTGTGCCCAAGATATAGTGAGTCTCCTTATGGGAAACCTTTACCTTTTTTATACGGATCTGCTGCCGTACCTCTTTCAGCTAATGTCATCCCACTCTCTTGCATTTCGAGAACTTCACACCCACTAGCATGAAGACAAATCAAATCTTTGTCCGGACAGACTACTTTAAATTTTCGTTTTACCCACTCACAGTTGTTCAGTGGAGTCTTCCAGTCCCTGTTGTAACCTTGGCTGATCTCGAGAGCTTCAAGGTAGCTATCAGCCAGGTGTACCATGTCAAACTTTGAGAAGCCCACCACTGTTTTCACTTACCTATATCAGGATTTGTAAAATACACTACCTTTATCCACTTTAATGCTGTTTTGACTATCAGCTGTTTTTATTCTTATCTTTTAGCATGTTGCGGGGAGCCCGGCACGTAATACTCGAATGAGGATGTTGCTGTATGAAGAGACAGATAGATAGCTAATGTATGCCGAGCCGGTAAACAGGGTTCGTCCCGGTTTTTGTACGCACCGGCATAATTCCAGTTGTAGCTATATTGTACTCGATTATAAACGAGAGTACAGCAATTTAAATTGATATTTTGAAATTCCACTTCCTGGGATTTATTCACGGTAAGCGAACAAGGCCTACTTTCAATGTTACTATAAGTAATAACCACTTGCGAAGTACTGTCGTCCAGTTTGGTGTAGGATATTATTAGTGCGTGCTGTAAGGAAATAAGTAGTAGAATGTAGAATTTGATTTGGTTTTCATTTTGTCTTATTTTTGACATAGCATACCAAAATTCAGCACTCTCGTTGAGTTCGATTCAAGAGTTGGAAAAATGCAGAAAAAAAAAAAAAAAAAAAAAAAGAAGAAATGCCAAAGGGAATTTGGTGTATTGATTGTTCTGATTATGCTTAGGAATTCTAAATTTAATATAATAATTGATAGAGTTATTTCCCTTTTTCATAGATAATAGGTAAACCGATTTTCAGAGCTGTTCATATCTATGGGCTGAATTTACAGAGATGCATTTTTCATTATTTTTTGATAGATTCATATAAGCAGGGTTATGACCCTTGTTATTTTGCTATTGTGTATACAGTCTCCATGATTTGGGAATGAACAGTGTTATCTTTCATTTACCTGATAAAATGGATTGATGGATGACTTGCAATTTAACGTCCTTTTCAACAGCATTTCATTCATAACAGGACGATGGAAGGGTGATAACGAGAGGCTGTGTGCAATGGAACACCGTTTATAATTCTCACCTCAAGAGGGGATCGAACCTAGGGCCACTAGATCAGCAGGTCAGCGCTTAACCTACTGAGCTACTGGGTCTCAGTCACCTAATAAACCTTGGGTCTTACTTCATTATAATATATTTCACATATATGCCCCTTTCTAAACAAGTATTTTACAACTTCATAATATTATATTTATATAGCCTATAGGTCAAATATAATGTATATATGTCTTTGCTTAAGTTCAATGTGTTATTTTCTGACCAGGTTCTGTAATCCATTTATTTTCCGTTTTACTTTCAAAATTCACATAGTCTTATGTAGCTAAGTGTTTTTCCTAAGTGTTTACTGAATATTGAACATGCATCTTTTGATTTGGCAAAAGGATTTTGGTTTAGCTGTTCATACCCTCTCATGAAAATTATGGTCGAAAACATGAAAATTTGAAATGTATTTTTTTCTTCATCCACAAATGTCAGCTACAATTTTGATCAGAACTAGATGTATTATATATCAACCTAATCCAAATTTTATGCTCTTTCTACTGAAATGTATTTGAAATTGCTACATTAATTCCACTTCTGTACAGATCAAGTTAAGTCCAGGTACCCCAAAGTTTTTTATTGTCCAATTCTTAACTGACTTTCCAATCTGCTGGGGTTGCTAGTTTTAGCCATGCAGTTACTCTGAATTTGAATTTATAAAGGGCTTCAGTTTGTGTCAAATTTCAACTGTCGGGGACACTGGTCCTGTTGCCTTTTAATTTCTTAGTGATCAGCGACTAAAAGCCTTATGATTATTAAAGACAGGGATGGTACTATATAAGGAGGATTAACATCAACAGTGTTATTCTGTCTCTTGATCACATAGTGTCACCACCTCCAGTCAGCCAATGAAATTATTATTATTGTAACAGGTAATTCTGGTCCACTGATTGGCACACACTATTTTCACACCTTTCTATACAGGTAACATATGCTATTGCTGGGAACCAGATCCCCCGGCAGAGAAGTTCTGTCTTTAACTGATTAGTGTTAGTTTAACGATTTGCCAAAAAAATTCTGAAATATACTAATTTTATGAAATGGGTTATCATTTACTGATAACTTTAATGATTAGAAATCACCCTCCTCCCCCATCTAGACCCTCTTGGACAGCTAGCTAGATCTGCAGACTTGGTACATGTAAAATATGTATCATTGAGACTCTAAAGCTATAGTTAGTTGCTATTGAATCAATTATTTGAAGAAGGACAAATATTTTTTTTTGTTTTTTGCTATTAAATGTTTAAGCTTATTCTTTTGTAAGAGCTGATATCGCATTTTCGACCATGTTGCTCGGTAGCGTGCTATCCTGATGTGTACGGTTTGTAAGTTTGAAAGCGTCTTTGGGTTCGAGCCCCTTTTGAACCACTTCCATATTTAAACCTTTGCTGTGACGCTTACTGCTCGCACTCCCCTGATCAGCATGTATTGGGGTTACACCTGTGCAATCAAATACTTTTGGTTTTGAATGTTTAGCTGTGATTTAAGATTTTGAAGTGATGAATTTGGAATTTGGACCACATTTTGTTATACAATGTATTTTCTCTTTTTCATAATTTCTAGGGATTTGCTGAGACAGACTGTGCTTGTAATGCTAATGGTGTAAGTTTAACCTGGCTGGAAACTTGAAGAGACACATACGTACTCATTATGGAGAGAAACGCCATGCATATGAGATCTATGGTATATAGTTAGCAGAGACAGCAAGCTTGCATAGCTGTTTCTTTCTGGAGATACAGCATATGCTTCTTATATCAACGGTCGACAGCTTCTCAAGGGACTGGACTGCTCAGGTGCTGAGCCGCCCAGTTTAATCAGAATCTTTGCTCTCCGCAAAGAGATAGCTTAGATCCTTAGCTATCATTTAAGTGCACAGCCAGGACTGATCAGACTTCGCGAATGCTCAGGCTGATCTCAGTCTTCACTGGGCGCACATGCCACTTTGGTGGCTTACATGTTTAATGCCTGTGGTCAACGGTGTGTTGGCAGCAGACGTGAGTACTCACATTATCTAGCGTTTTCTCACTTGAGCTTCATAGCATGCTTGTGTATGGTAAACATTTTAAACAGACAAGAGGCTTGAACGAACGATAATGTTCTCTCGAGATAAAGTTGATAATTCTTTCAAACGTGAAAATCAGTTTGGACAAGCAAGCGACTTGGAGAGCTACAAAAGAATCCGCGCTTTTCACACTGGAGAGAAACTGCTTGATTGTGATGTGTGTGGTAAACAATTAACACGAACCTTGAAGCTTCACAAACGTATTCACACTGGAGAGAAACCATATTCTTGTGAGGTCTGTGGTAAGCAGTGTACAACGAAAGGAGCCTTGAAAGATCACATGCTTACTCATATTGGAGATAAACAATATGCTTGTAATATTTGTGGGAAACAGTTTACTCGGGCACAAGTGTTAAAGAGGCATATTCTTCTACACACTGGAGAAACGCCGCATGCTTGCGATGTGTGTGGTAAACAATTTGCACTGGCACAGTACTTAAAGAAACACAAGCTTACGCACACTGGAGAGAAGCAGCACACTTGTAATATCTGCAGTAAACAGTTTGCACATTCAGGTTACTTGAAGAGTCACATGTTTATTCACACTACAGACAAACCACATGCTTGTGATGTCTGTGGTAAACGGTTTAAACTGGCAAGACGTTTGAAGGTGCACATTCTTATTCATTCTGCAGAAACACCATATGTTTGTGGTGTTTGTGGTAAACAGTTTACTCTGGTAGTAACTCTGAAGGATCACATGCGTATTCATACTGGAGAGAAACCACATGCTTGTGAGGTATGTGGTAAACGGTTTCCATGGGCAACATCCCTCAGGCGACATATGCTTATTCACACTGGATAGAAATCACATTCTTGTGGTGTCTTGAGTAAAAAGGTTAAGCAGGCAAGATACTTAGAGGTGCATATGCATACTCATTCTGGAAATATAAACTTGGGTGTTTGTGGTAAACAGATTACTCAGGCACTAAGTCTGAAGAGACACGTGCGTAATCATACTGGAGAGAAACCACACTCATGTGATTTTTTGTGGTAAACAATATAAATAAGCACCCTAACTGAAATGACGTGTATTTTCATATTGACGAGAAACCATATGCTTGAGACTTCTGTGACAAACAAGTTGTACAGACTAGAAATTTGAAAAGGAAAGGTCTGTGTGGCAAACAGAAATCATATTCAAGGAGGCAGAGAAAGTCTAAATGAGCCGCGACACGGTAAAACCAACCAATTGGCATGTCGCTCAATGAAGACTCAGATCAGCCTGGCCATTCTTCCAGTCTGATCAGACTCTTTGCTATGCGCTTAATTGTAGCTAAGAGTCTTAGCTACCTGCATGCCAACAGCGAAGACTTTGAACAGACTGGGCGAATGCCCACGTGGATCTGAGTCTTTGCTGGGCTTAATGCCACTTTGTTGGTTTAGTTGTGTCACGGCTCATAAAATTGAAATGCTCTTGTTAATCATAGTTTCTGTTCAGGTCCGAAATTATGAATGCTGTGTTTTTAGTTAAATTAAAATCGGATTGAGGTCTTCCAAGAGCAGAGAATGCATTAGGCCTACTCAATGTACAATAATGTGGTATAGTAAAAATATATATACATGTATAAGTAGCAACCCCAGCTGATTTTTAAGCTTCAAGATATGTCTTTAAATCAAAGTTCTTCTTATAAAGCTATTCAAAAGCTGCACAGAACAGTTTAAATTTTGAAGATACCTTTACTAGAACCAAAGTTACAGCAGTTTGAAATTCCAGAAAACCGCACGTTTCCTGGAATTTTTCTATGTTGGATGCTGATTTGCAGGCAACGCCGATGGACCCGACGCGACTGAAAATTGTAGACAAACTGTTGTAACTTTTTTATTCTTCAAGGTATTTTCATGAAACTTGGCATACTAGTGTATTTTTTCCTGCTCTTTTCATTTCTGATATTGATTTTGCAGTATCTTGCATAACAAGAAAGTTATTGAACAATGAGTGAATGGAATTTTGGTACTTTTATTTTCTTACTTTTATCAAAGAGCGTCATATTCAAAATACATGCACAGGCAACACAAAAACGACATAATTTAGGGAAACAGATGTGATAACCATAAATTAATAACAACATACAGTATTTACAGTGTTTGTTCATGTCTATCAATTTCTATTTGTAAAATAAAATAAAGACTATTGTGAATGCTTGCTTGGGCTGAAAAAATTGTGCCGAGCAGTTAACCCGGACTTGGGATAATGTTGCCTTGTGTTCTCTCTGGACCCAAATGGTACTTCAGTGCACAGAGCATTTCATAATCACCCTCAACTGTCCTGATATGACAGACATACTGATGAAAAAGACATAAAGCACAAAACCATCAATCCCTCACTTGACCATATTATGTGGCAAGCTTTATAGCAAGTTCACAAAACAAACTTTTAAAAAAAGTAAACTTACAAAACTTAATAATAATATTTCTGAGCATTATATCAGTGTTATTACTTAACTTTAAAAATATTAAAATACTGATAACCTTCAGATGAAACTGCTAAGATAAAAGCCTCTCCTTGGTCTAGTGCAAAATTTCTGGCCGGCAACTCACTTCAGGTGACTGCCACAGCTTGGCCGTAATACTAATACTAACATGAAAAACTTGGCCGGCACCTCACTTAAGGTACTTGCCACAACTTAGCCGTAAAACTAAAATAACATGAAAAACTTGGCCGGCAACACACTTCAGGTGACTGCCACAACTTGGCCGTAATAATAACATAAAAAAACTGGCCAGCAATTCACTTTAGGTGACTGCCACAACTTGGCCGTACTGCTGGAATAATATAAAAAGCTTGACTGGCAACTCACTTTAGGTGACTGCCACAACTTGGTCCGCAAAACTGTTAAAACTTCCAAGTACATGACTTCAATATTGTTGATTGGGACATAAAACATAAAAAACAATTGGGCCAGCAACTCACTTTAGGTGACTGCCACAACTTGGCCCACATGATTGATAAAACTTTCTGACTGCAATATTGTTGACTGGGACGTAAAACATCAAAAGATATTTGGCCAGCAACTCACTTGAGGTGACTGCCACAACTTGACCGATACAAAAAAAAAATTGGCCGGCAACTCACTTTAGGTGAGTACCACAAGGCCATTTTGGCCGGCAACTCACTTTAGGTGAGTACCACAAGACCATTTTGGATGGCAACTCACTTAAGTTTAGGTAAGTACTACAAGACCAATTTGGCCGGCAACTCACTTTAGGTGAGTACCACAAGACCATTTTGGATGGCAACTCAATTTGGGTGGGTACCACAAGACCAATTTGGCCGGCAACTCACTTTAGGTGAGTACCACAAGACCCATTTGGCCGGCAACTCACTTTAGGTGAGTACCACAAGACCAGAGTTAAGTTTTAAGGCCTAATCACAGAACGTTCATTTCAACATTCAAAAGAACACAGTTTTGAATAATTCATATAATTGGTCAACAGCAGCATATTCAGCAATATACCATTGCCTGCCAGAACTTATACAATCTGGAATGAAGCCTTTTTTCAACATAAACTGCGATTAAACAGTTTGTTCGTCACAGCGCATAGGCCACTGGAAGTGACCTGGTTTTCTACATCTCGACATAAATCTAATGAGTGCTTCAGTTTCAGTTTTCAATGTCAGGACAATTCCAGGATACCAATTATCCTGGTAGGCAATGATCACATATTCGTTTTCTTTGAAACCCTGATTTTGTGGCAACTTCTTTCGCAGATTTTTTTCTGTTTCTAGTCGAATTATTTCATTTTCATCATCACTGTCATCGTTGTTCCTTCTTCTAGCATTTTCTCTGTCATCATGTACTGTACTATTTCTCCTCTTCTTGCCCTTCTTCTCTTTCTCCTTCATCATGCCATCATGTATATCTGTATAGACCTTCTTCTCCTCTTGCAAATGAATTTGTCGCAATTCACGGCCACCTTTTCTGGCTGATTTTAGCAGACTAGCGCGTTTGTCGGGCGACATTTCACCAAACCACTGCATCAGACCTTCTCTGTTCCTCTTAAGCAGCTGTACTGAAGAATGATGATGCATTGAGGCACTAGGGCGTCTCCTCTGACTGCTGTCCAGGTCCCCAAAGTGGTGTTCACATCCAAGGTTTGTTAGGTGTGCAAAATGTGTACGCCTTGCATCATCTGCACTTGCTTCTTTACAAAACTGCCCACCAGGTTGGAAATCAACAAGCTGTTTCTTAATTACCTTAATCATGGCAAGGGGACACCTTGGTTATGACATCAAACAGAAGTTCTCGGCCTTCTTCCACTAAGGTGAAGAGAGATTCATACTGACGCTGGTGTTCAAACTCTATGAAATCTGCTTCAACCCAAAATCTTTCCTTGTTCAAGAGTGAAACTGGTTCTTTTGCACAGTCTTCCAAGTACTGTTTCAAGTTGCCAACATATGGATGAAGCTCAAGGTAGGGAATTTTGCCTGAAGAAATTAAATTCCAGTATGGACTAGTAACTTTAACAAAAAACAGGGCTAAGCACTGCAGCATTGTGCAGATGGCATTACATTCGAGGTCAGATTTCACTGACTTCAACTTCAGATTTGGTGCTGATACTGTTTCCAACACAGAGTTTCTTCAACACAGAAAGAAACTCCTTTCTGTGTACATACACTTCAGCTGACGTCTGAAAGATGGCATTGAAACGGTTGTCACGGTAGTTTTCAATTAAAGATTTCACACCATTGGCACTGCAGTGCGCCTCCCAACGGTCTCGTACACCATGATGGTCCCCAGCTGGTCCGAATGTATCAGATGTTGTTCGCACTGTGCGTTCAACGGCTGACTGTTTTTTGCTCCAGGTCTTGAAAACTGGCAGTTTATCCCGACCTTAAGGGCCATCAGTCTCGACTATTTTGGATTCCATTTCCTTCATATCAGGTACCAGATAATTGTGGAAACCCAAAAGAACATGTGCCATGCAGTGAAAGTTATGGACTGCTTTCACATCACCATCAAAGTTCTGTAACGTCTCTTCCCGCCAGTCATTGAGAAGCTTGTTGGCAAGTTTTTCATTACTGGCTCTGTCGCTCATGGTAAATGCAAGCTTCTGCAATGACATGGCCACAAACTCTTCTTTGTGTAGGTCTGTATTAGGAGCATTTGAAGACACAGTGTGCATATCCGCGAGTTCATTCAAATGCCTCTTTGTCACATCCGTGATGGTTGCTGCTGTCTCATGGGCAACACGATTAAACACAAGGCTAATTATATCTCCACTGTAAGCGTCACTGAAGTGTCCACAATTTTCTGTTTTCTTCGGGTGGTTCCATCTCTGTTCAGTCCCCAGTTCTCGCAACTGTCAATTTTTTCTGAAATGTAAGTTTTTGCAAGAAAGTGTCCCTGGTCGACAATCGTCTGTACAGTATTTTTGTTAGGAAGATCAGACTTTGGAATATCACAGCCAGTAATATGCTTTATTACAGCCTGTATTGTTGGACTGACTTTCTCGACGGCAACCTCCAAACCAGTCAGTTCTAAAACACACAACCGAATGCTGTCGCTATAACTACCGTCCTCATTTTTTGTATGAAATTGCATGTGCAAACGCTCTTGAAGATCCCCTACTTCCATTCGCAGGTCGTCAATTTCGTGTTCCTTCATACGTATCATAGATTTCAAATCATTTATCTGATCATTTACATTGTGATAGGCATCATTTTTTATTCGCTTAAGTTCTAACCTCAAATAACTGGCATTTTTTGGGGCAGAGACCTTTTTCTTATTTTCTTGTTCACAGATTTTTTTCACGTTTTTTTAACTCATCAAGCCTATCAAGCAATTCTTTATTTTGCGCTTTAGCTTCAGTTAACTGCTTTTCATAATTCCGATGATTTATTTCACTTTTAGCTAATGCTTGTTTTAGCTGTCTTACAGATCTTTCGGTAGCACGCAACAAGGAGAGGTTTTTCCTGGCAGTTTCATCTCTTTTATTAACATTTTTAACGGCATAATGCCCTACTCTAGAATTAAGTAATGACAACTTCTCAAGTTTTTGAGCAACTTCCCTTTCCATGTGGTCATTATTTTTTTAAGCTTATTATATTCATACTTAAGTGAGTTTACATTTTTTTGTGATACTACATCGCTTAAAAATGGCTGAAAAAATTCTTGAGTTCCACACAAGTTGGTGTCAGTGTCCACAGTAGAAACTGGCAATGCAGATGAGTCTGTATTCACTGAAAAGTCAACATGTTATTCTAATTTCTCACAAGAGTTACTTTTCCTTACTACCAGTTCTGAGGGTTCTTTAGTTGTTTTGGCACACTCCAGTTGAACAGAATTTATTTCGGTACATCTGGCTACAGTCTCAGTCAGCAAAGTCAGTGATTCAATATTTAAATCCGAAACAATCGTCGATGCGACAGGGGGTTCAAACTGTCTATTCAGAAAATCTGTTATATCTTTGAATCCTGGAACTTTCTTTTTGTGCCCTAGCTTCTTTCTTTGTTCAGACAGTCTGGTAAGGTTTGCCACTAGTGCTCTCTGATTCACTGCACTAAGTTGCGGCTCCAACAAGGTCAAAATCTGTATGAGTTCTGATTCAGTTTTACCACATTTGTTCATAAATGTACGAAGCTCAAGTACAACACCATTTTGAAGACCTACTATTGGGAATAAACTGTCAGACTTATTAAGAATTTGGTCTTTGCTCAGACCATGTTTTTCACAAAATGGTCCCGGATACATTTTGACAGTTCACCAGAACGTCTTTCAAACTAACATAGCTGAGATCATCCGACTTCCCATGCCTCACTCTTCAATCATTCACCGAGCAAGCAACCCCTCTTTATTTTTAGGACCATGACAACTGACCAGCTGAAAAAAAAAATAACAAAAAATAATAAAATAAAAAAATTAATATTCTCCATATCTTTATGTTCATAGCCAAAAAGAGACAGAAAAGTCTTAAGGCCTTTCACATAAGCTTACATGTAACCCTCCCCCCCCCCCCCCCCCCACAAATTTTTTTTTTGTTATTTTTTTTCACTTCAAATATAGTAAGAAGATATAAAAAAACTTCCAAAAACAAAGATTTAATACTCTTGGGATATTGTTTATAGCAACTTCATGGTTTATTTTCATGTAAGACACGATTTTTATGTATATTTGATCACTTCATAAAAAACGAAAATCAGACCGAAACATGTTGGGTGCGAATCGCAGATTTTTGTTCGGCCACGTCGATCTCCGTTAAATCAGCTTCTAATGTTATGAAAATAATATGGAAATGTTTAATATAATCTTTGCGATGATTGGGAATAATTGTTATACATTATTTATCAAGATATTTTCATCGGAACTTCTGTTTACAAGTCTATCGATCTTTCCAATATGGCGGCCATCGGCCTTCACTTTACCGCAGAGTAAATTTGGGAATGTTTTTAAGTTTGGCGAAGAATGCGGTCAACTTACCCTGGACGGAAAACAGTGTTTTTCAAATTAAAGTTTAGAATCTATAGAATGTCATCATGCAAACATGATTTCGATATTTTGCATTTTGATCAATTCACAGGGCGTAGACTTTGGTTGATCGTAACTTCTGTTGTTGTGTTTCGATTTTAAAAATTCGCGTTCCGGGGCATAGAAAATTCATTCAGCTATCACGTGACCAAAGCTCATAAATATTCATTTACTATGACAATCCCGCATTTTCATTGGAAGAGGTCACATATCCACGCGCGAGTGACCTGACTGTTGTTTATTATTACCGATTTTATGATTTCAATCCGATATCAATAAAATATGTTAATTACCAACATACACATATCATATATCAGTTTAAAGCAAATTTTATCAGCTTTTTATTGATATACATCAAACTGACCTCATATTTAGTTGAATTTGCAAAACTGAGGATTAAGACCAGTGACCCTTGGAATTCACTAAAATTCCAGCCGATATTGGACAGGTACTGGGGTTGCTAGTATAAGTTAACGAGTTCAACATTTTCCTTAGAAGTCTGACCATAACTAAGCTGTAAACAATCACTGTATTTTAGAGAAACAAAGTATGTTTTGTAGCTGGTCATTTGAGGGAAGTCAAAATGATCTGCTTAAAATACCTCACATAAAAAACATTTGCCTTTAGTATGCATGCAAATGTAATGAATATTTTACAAACTTTGCCAACAGTATAACAATTTACAGAGAATTTCAGCCTAAACAGTGGGTTTCATGCTAAAAGAATAGAGACATTCAGTAGCCAGACATTTAGTTATGCAGCTGTAATCTAGGTCTAAGATTATTTATGCGGCCCTAATCCGAGTCTACAAGGTGTCCAAATGTCCGTATGATGAACACTGGCATACATCTTCAAGGGAGACTACTGTCATATGGCAAAAAATCTGCTCCCTTCCCTATAAACGGGGCATGGGAGCCAAAGGAATTGAATATACTAATTTTCATTTTCCCTATTGAAAAAAAGACTTGGACTCCAAGTCTTCGTGCGACACGGTCTTCGAAGCTTTAGAATAAAGGTGACGGCTAATGACAGCCGGTTGTAAGCAGCCTCATAGGCTACATTGTATTGTCATGTGTTTTCGTGATCAAAAGTTTCAATAAACAGATACTGTAAACTTGGTTAAGGCTGCAATGAAGAAGTCAGAATAGTATTATATATCCCCAAAGCATGATATATAATTTATCCTGTGAAAATAAAATCACCCACTGGCAGAGATTATTGAGGTATGTTTGAATAGCTTACTACTGTCTGTTAGGATAGAAAAGAGTAGTAGTGTGAACGGAGGCCCTTGCCAAAGATGAGTCCGTTGCCATCCTCAGCTCTTTTACTCATTTCTGCTTTACTCATACGTATAAGACCTAATTTTAAAGTAAAAAGAGAGAAACAGACTAGGCTAGAAACCACTGTCAGATTTTTTGAAAAATTCAAAATAGCCCCTACTCCCCAACCCTTACCCCCGACAGCCCCACCCCCTCCAACCACCACATGCTTGGACTACACAAAATACAAATTGCAAAATATGCTTAGCTGCCTTCCTGACTACAAATGACGAAGTCTGAGTGAAAACAGGTCTGCAACCGGTTGTCACCAGCCTGTGAGGCTGCTGACAACCGGCTATTACATTAATACATATTTTAATGGACAAGAAGCATTGATTCATCGTAAAAAGATAAAAAAGTAATTCTCAATGGTTTTATGCTTTCAATTAAGCTTCATATGTATCACAACCTGAAAATATCTCCAAACAAACAGCAAACATATAAATCAAAGGGCTATTCTAAAAATAGATTTTCCAAGGGAAGTAACACAAATTATACTTTGCAAGGGAACTAACATAAAATACTACTTAATGCTTTTCTCTGAAATTTTATATATGATAATTCCATTCGCAATTTGCCTTTATGATAATGTTACTTTTAGCTTATTTTTTCTAATAAACATGAATACAACTATAAGGAATAGCTTCTAATGGTAACTGGTTAAGAGCCATTCTCTGTAATTATGACTTAAATTTTTACATAGGGCCGTGGCACGCATAGTCACCGATTTTGCTCAAACTTTTCTATATTACTTTTTGTGACACAAAAACAAGAAAAAAACATCAGTTTCATTCCAAAGCATGCCCGTTGCCATGGCAAAAGCAGCTATACATTTTGGGAAAAAATGTGCTAAAAATGTCCTAAATTGGGCAATTTTTCAACAAATATATTTACTTTCAAATGCATGACAAGCTCTAATTTCTTTCCACCTACAAATAATTTGTTCACACTAACATTAAAAAAGAAATTAAAAAAATATATGGAAAACCTCTGTGGTCATCAGGCTCAAGCAAAGTGGGTGGGGCTTTCCATATAAGGCAAAAATCCAATTTCACACATTTTTAAGGACATTTCTAGAGTTCTTGCAGCCTCGTCAATATATGTGTGCACCGTCCGCCTACAAAACAGTGCTCTGTGAATATGTTTATGGAAAAACATGCTTGGGAAAGTTTACTTCATGAAGCGTTACCATAGCAACAATAAATGTGCCGTTGCAAAAAGCAAGTTCTTAGGGGTACAATCCTTGTAATGTCGAATCGTTATAGTTGATGATCATATTTGTTTCTTAGTTTTGAAACTCATTTCACAATATATTTATCTTCTATAAACTATGGACATTTTGTTGGTTTCTCTTATCAAGGTCAAGGCCAAAGTCACAGAAAAAATAAAAACTGCTAAAAAGCACTTTTTTTCATATTATGTGTTCTGTATCAACCATATATTGCAGCCATGTCTTTGGACCTGGTCATTATCTGACATATTACAGAAGCTTTCAAATACACATATAGTAGGGTTTACTCAGGAAGCTCCAAGGTCAAGGTCACATAAACAAGAACAAATGCTACAAATGCATATTTTTTAAACATTTTGTGTCCTATATGAACAATATATTGCACCAAAGTCTTTCTAGTTAGAATTTATTTAATATATAACAAAAGCTTTCAAACAAACAACTTTCCTCCAGAAGCATCCAAGTTCAATGTCAAGGTCAGAGAAACAAGAAAAATACTAAAAGTGCATATTTTTCTCATATGTTGTGTTCTGTATCAACAATATATTTCAACAATGTCTATGTACCTAGTCTTTATCTTACACATTACAATAGCTTTCAAATACACATATAGCTTGTTTCATTCAGGAACCTCCAAGGTCAAGGTATAGGTCATAAAACAAGAAAAAATGCTAAAAATGCACATATTTGCAAAATTTTGTGTCATATATCAACAGTAAACTGCAGCAATGCCTATGCAGTAGGCATACATTTTATATGTTACAAGAAATTACAAACAAACAACTTTTCTTCAGTAGCCTCTAAGGTCAATGTCAAGGTCAAGGTAAGAGAAAGAAGAAAAAAAAATGCTAAAAGTGCACATTTTTTATGCCCCCGAAGGAACTTCGGGTGGCATATTAAAATCGCACCGTCCGTCCGACCGTCCGTCAGTCCGTCCGTCCGTTACAAATCGTGTCTCAGCGATAACTTCAAAACTACTGAAGCAAATTTGATTAAACTTCACAGAAAGGTAAAGCATAATGAGAAGGTGTGTCGCGCGCAAGACTCGGGTCCCTACGCCCAAGGTCAAGGCCTCAATTGGGTCAAAGGTCAAATTGTGTCTGAAAATCGTGTCTCAGCGATAATTTTAAAACTATTGAAGCAAATTTGATGAAACTTCACAGAAAGATAAAGCATAGTGAGAAGGTGTGTCGCGCACAAGACTTAGGTCCCCATGCCCAAGGTCAAGGCCACAGTTGGGTCAAAAGTCAAATTGTTTCTCAAAATTGGGTCTCAGTGATTACTTATAAACTACTGAAGCAAATTTAATGAAACTTCACAGAAAGATGAAACATAATGAGAAGGTATGTTGCACATAAGATTTGGGTTGCCAAGTTCAAGGTCAAGGTCACAATTAGGGGTCAAAGGTCAAATCTCGCCTCTGTGATAACTTAAAAGCTGCTGAAGTGAATGTCATCAAACTTCACAGAAAGGTAAATCATTATGAGAAGGTATGTTACACACAATATTTATGATCCCAGATCCAAGGTCAAAGTCACAATCTGGGGTCAGAGGTCAAATTATGCCCCGGCAATTATTCAGAAAAGTACCAAAGCAAACTTTAAAGAAAGATAAAGCCTAATGAGAAGATTTGCCAAGCACAAGACATAGGTTCCCATAACCAAGGTCAAGGATGCAACACAGTTTGGTTAGTGGTTGAATTAAGTCCCGTCGAATCGTCTTAAACTTCCAAAGTGCATTTAAATGTTACAGAAAAGTAAAACGAAATGAGAATGTATATCATGTGCAAGACCCAGGTTCTGTGCCCAAGGTCAAGGTCACAGCTAGGGTCAAAGGTCAGTTGAAAGGGCCTTCGGGGGCATTTGTTACACACTGTAACGTTTCTTGTTCTCTCATTTTTTTTATGTTCTGTATCAAAATATATTGCAGAAATGTCTTTGCACCTTGTCTTTATCTACTGTATTACAATAGCTTTCAAATACACATACAGCTAGTTTCCTTCAATAAACTCCAAGGTCAAGGTCACAAAAACAAGAGAAAAAGCTAAAATGCACAGAATTTCGGTATTTGTCAACAATACATTGCAGCCATGTCTTTGTAGTTGGTCTTTATTTAGTATATTACAAAAGCTTTCAAACAACCAACTTTCTTCCAGTGGCCCCAAAGGGTGAGGTCAAGGTCACAGAAACATGAGGGCCATGAGGCCCTGAACCGCTCACCTGAGCAATTGGCTTTTTCTTATGTCTGAAATTGTCAAAATATGAATCTTGGGTCAAAAGTCAAAGAATGATCATGACTCATAAATCTGCATATACTCATTAAGACACCATTTATAACATTTTAGGCCAAAATCTTCAAAACTTTCCATGAAATCTTATGTTCTACCATTTTCCCATATTTGACCATGCCGCAAAAAAGGTCAAGGTAAACCAAAGGTCATTATTTGAACAGCCTTGGTAATACTCCAATAGTCCATGTGACTTACCAAGTTTCATCGCCATCGGTCTATTGGTTCTATTGGAGAAGAAAAGTATTAAAGGTTTATATGATAAATGGGTATGGCGGCCCTGTTCATCATGTGACCTGGACCGATTTGAACAAATTTTCATTCCCTCAACGCCTGGAGCCTCTATATGAAAATTGGTTGAAATTTGGCCTTTGAGGTAATGTTTGAAAATGTCAAAATATGAGAGACCTGGGTCAAAAGTAAATAAAATGACCTTGACCTCTTGTACTCATAATTCTTCATCACCTCATTAAGATGAGTGTATATACCAACATTTAGGCCAAAATCTTCAAAATTTCCCATAAAATATATCTTCTAGCGTTTTCCCATATTTGAACTTGCTGCAGAAAAGGTCAAGGTCAATCAAAGGTCATAATTTGAACAATCTTGGAAGAACTTGGGTAACCGATGCTACTTATCAAGTTTGAAGGCCATTGGTTAATTGGTGCGTACGAAGAATTTTTAGCTCGCCTGAACGAAGTTCAGGAAGAGCTATTGTACTACCCCCGGCGTCGGCGTTGGCGTTGACATCGGAGGCGACGGCGTCATCGGCGTTAGCAAAATGTTAAAGTTTAACGTTAAAGTTTTTTAGGTGATGGGCAAGGCGCTGTCAGGCGAGCTATCCTGTCCTGGTGACAGATCTTGTTTTTAAAGGTTTTTGCCAAATATATTGGCATGGTGGCCATGTTAATTATGTGACCTGGATCGTTTGAACAACTTTTTGTTCTCTCAACCCCTGGAGGCTCACAAATGGATTTTGGTTACCATTGGCCCAGTGACTTTTGAGATGATGTTTGAAAATGTCAAAATTTGAGAGACCTGGGTCAAAAGTCAAAGAATGACCTTGATTTTTGTACTCATAAATTTTCATGTACTCATTAAAATGACTGTATTTACCAATTTTTAGGCCAAAATCTTCAAAACTTACCATGAAACCTTATGTTCTAGCATTTTCCCATATTTGACCTTGCCATAAGAAAGGTCAAGGTCAACCTAAGATCATCATTTGAACAGCCTTGGTAATACTTGAGTACCTTATGCTACATACCAAATTTCAAGGCCATTGGTCTATTGGTTTTGCAGAAGAAGATTTTTAAAGCTTTTTACCATATATGGGTGTGGCGGCCATGTTGGTCGTGTGACCTGGTCCGTTTGAACAAATTTTTGTTCCATCAACCCATGGAGAGTCTATGTGAAATTTGGTTACAATTGGCCCTGTGGTTTTTGAGGAGATGTTTGAAATTGTTGAAACATGAGAGCCCTTGGTTAGAGGTCAAAGAATGACCTTGACCTCTTGTACTCATAAATCTTCTTGTACTCAGTAAGATGGCTGTACACCCCAATTTTTAGTCCAATATCTTCAGCGGTTTTTAGCTCACCTGAGCCAGCGGCTCCGGGGGAGCTTATAGGATGGTAAGGCTCCGGCGTCCGTCGTCCGTCCGTCGTACGTCGTCCGTCGTCCGTCGTCCGTCCACACTTTCAAACAACTTCTCCTCTAAAACCGCTTGGCCAATTACAACCAAATTTCATATGTAGCCTCCTGGGACCTTAGGAACGAAAAGTTGTTCAAACGGTCCTGGTCACATGACCAACATGGCCGCCATGCCCATATATGGTAAAAACCTGAAAAAATCTTCTTCTCCAGAACCAATAGGGCGATGGCCTTGAAACTTGGTATGTAGCATCGGGTACACGAGTACTACCAAGATTGTTCAAATTATGACCTTGGGTTGACCTTGACCTTTTTTACGGTAAGGTCAAATTTGCTTCCTTATGCTTTTATATGGCAAAATGCTGCAACATAAGATATCTTGGAAACTGTTGAATATTTTGGCCTAAAAATTGGTACATACAGTCATCTTAATGACTACATGAAGATTTATGAGCTCAAGAGGTCAAGGTCATTCTTTGACCTTTGACCCAGAACTCTCATATTTTGACAATATCAAACAATCTCCTCAAAAACAACTAGGCCAATTGTAATTAAATTGCATATAGATCCTCCAGGGGTTGAGGGAATGAAAATTTGTTCATACGGTACAGGTCACATGACCAACATGGCCACCACGCCCATATATGGTAAAAACCTTTAAAAATCTTCTTCTCCAGAACCAGTAGACCGATGGCCTTGAAACTCGGTATGTAGCATTGAGTACTCAAGTACTATCAAGATTGTTCAAATTATGACCCTGGGTTGACCTTGCCCTTTTTTACGGCAAGGTCAAATATCGGAAAATGCTAGCACATGAGATTTCATGGTAAGTTTTGAAGATTTTGGCCTAAAAATTGGTATATACAATCATCTTAATGAGTACATGAAGATATGTGAGTACAAGAGGTCAAGGTCATTCTTTGACCTTTGACCCAGAAATTTCAAATTTTGACAATTTCAAAGAATCTGCTCTAAAACCACTAAGCCAATTGAAACCAAATTTCATATAGAGCCTCGAGGGGTTGAGGGAATGAAAAAATTTTCTAACGCTCCTGGACACATGACCAACATGGCCGCCATGCCCATATATGGTAAATACCTTTATAAATCTTCTTCTCCAGAACCAATTGACTGATGGCCTTGAGACTTTGTATGTAGCATTGGGTACTTGAGTACTATCAAGATTGTTCAAATTATGACCTTGTGTTGACCTTGACCTTTTACAGCAAGGTCAAATATGGGAAAATGGTAGAACATATGATTTCATGGAAAGTTTTGAAGATTTTGGCCTAAAAAATTGGTATATACAGTTGTCTTAATGAGTTCATGAAGAATTATGAGTACAAGAGGTCAAGGTCATTTTTTTACCTTTGATCCAGATCGCTCATATTTTGACATTTTCAGCCATTTCCTCAAAAGCCAAAGGGCCAATTGTGAACACATTTCATATAGAGCCTCCAGGGGTTGATTGAATGAAAAATTTGTTCAAATGGTCCAGGTCACATGACCAACATGGCCGCCATTACCACTTATGGTATAAATCTTTAATATTTTTCTTCTCCAGAACCAATCCACCTATGGCCTTGAAACTTGGTAAATAGCATGGAGTACTAGAGTACCACCAAGACTGTTCAAATGGTGACCTTGGGTTTACCTTGACCTTTTTTGCGGCATGGTCAAATATGGGAAAATGCTAGAACATAAGATTTCATGGAAAGTTTTGAAGATTTTGGCCTAAAAATGGTATATATGGTTGTCTTAATGAGTACATGAAGATTTATGAGTACAAGTGGTCATGGTCATTCTTTGACTTTTGACCCAAAACTCATATTTTGACAATTTCAGACATGTTAAGTAAAAGCCAGCTTGCCAATTGTTCAGGTGAGCGATTCAGGGCCTCATGGCCCTCTTGTTAAGATATCTTATGTTGTAGCATTTTTCCATATAAAAGCACACATAAGCAAATTTGACCTTACCGTAAAAACAGTCAGAATCAACCCAAGGTCATAATTTGAACAATCTTGTTAGTACTCGCTTACCCGATGCTTCATACCAAGTTTCAAGGCCATCTGCCTGTTGGTTCTGGTGAAGACTTTTCAGGATTTTTAGCTCACCTGAGCCGAAGGCTCACAGGTGAGCTTATAGTATAGGCAGGCATCCGTCGTCTGTCGTCCGTCCGTCCGTCAACATTTTCAAACGACATCTCCTCTGAAACTACATGGCCAATTGTAACCAAATTTCATATATAGCATCTGTAGGCAGGGGAAACCAATAATACTGTTTTTTATCCAAATCGCTTTGAAACTTTGGTTGCTATGGCAACTTAAAGTTTCCATTGACTTGTATGGGAAAAATTGAAAATTTGCATTAATTGCTATGTGACTGCAGATATTTTGAAAAAACTTTTATAGAAATGTTCATTCAGTAGTCCTCTATCAACCACTTGAAATTTATGTCAATTGCACAATTTGGCTGGTTGCCATGGCAACTGAATGATTAAAAATAGAAAAAATATTCAAAAATCATCTCCTCAGAAACTATGCAACCAATATAGCCTAAACTTCACAGAAAAGATTTTAGTACTGGCTTCTATAAAAGGACTGTTTTTCTTGGCGATTGCTCTAGCAGTTTGGTTGCTATGGGAACTTAAAGTTGCCATTGACTTATAATGAAAAAATAGAAAATTTGCATTTTTTGCTATGTCGCTGCAGATATTTTGACAAAACTTTTACAGAAATGTTCCTTGAGTAGTCCTCTATCAACCACATGAAATTTATGTCAGTTGCACAATTTGGCTGGTTGCCTTGGCAACCGAATGATTAAAAGTAGATAAATATTCAAAAACCATCTCCTCAGAAACTATGCAACCAATAAAGCCCAAACTTCATAGAAAGGATCGAAATACTGGCTTCTATAAAAGTACTGTTTTTCTTGGCAATTGCTCTAGCACTTTGGTTGCTATAGGAATTTAAAGTTGCCATTGACTTATAATGGCAAAATAGAAAATTTGCATTTATTGCTATGTGACTGCAGATATTTTGACAAAACTGTCATAGAAATGTTCCTTCAGTAGTCCTCTATCAACCACATGAAATTTATGTTAATTGCACAATTTGGCTGGTTGCCATGGCAACTGAATGATTAAAAATAGAAAAAATATTCAAAAATAATCCTCTCAGAAACTATGCAACCAATATAGCCCAAACATCACAGAAAAGATTTTAGTACTGGCTTCTATAAAAGTACTGTTTTTCTTGGCGATTGCTCTAGCAGTTTGGTTGCTATGGGAACTTAAAGTTGCCATTGACTTATAATGAAAAAATAGAAAATTTGCATTTTTTGCTATGTCGGTGCAGATATTTTTGACAAAACTTTTACAGAAATGTTCCTTGAGTAGTCCTCTATCAACCACATGAAATTTATGTCAGTTGCACAATTTGGCTGGTTGCCATGGCAACCGAATGATTAAAAGTAGATAAATATTCAAAAACCATCTCCTCAGAAACTATGCAACCAATAAAGCCCAAACTTCACAGAAAGGATCGAAGTACTGGCTTCTATAAAAGTACTGTTTTTCTTGGCAATTGCTCTAGCACTTAGGTTGCTATAGGAATTTAAAGTTGCCATTGACTTATAATGGCAAAATAGAAAATTTGCATTTATTGCTATGTGACTGCAGATATTATGACAAAACTGTCATAGAAATGTTCCTTAAGTAGTCCTCTATCAACCACTTGAAATTTATGTCAATTGCACAATTTGGCTGGTTGCCATGGCAACTGAATGATTAAAAATAGAAAAAATATTCAAAAATCATCTCCTCAGAAACTATGCAACCAATATAGCCCAAACTTCACAGAAAAGATTTTAGTACTGGCTTCTATAAAAGGACTGTTTTTCTTGGCGATTGCTCTAGCAGTTTGGTTGCAATGGGAACTTAAAGTTGCCATTGACTTATAATGAAAAAATAGAAAATTTGCATTTTTTGCTATGTCGGTGCAGATATTTTGACAAAACTGTCATAGAAATGTTCCTTGAGTAGTCTTCTATCAACCACATGAAATTTATGTCAGTTGCACAATTTGGCTGGTTGCCATGGCAACCGAATGATTAAAAATATATAAATAATCAAAAACCATCTCCTCAGAAACTATGCAAACAATAAAGCTTAAACTTCACAGAAAGGATTGAAGTACTGGCTTCTATAAAAGTACTGTTTTTCTTGGCAATTGCTCTAGCACTTTGGTTGCTATAGGAATTTAAAGTTGCCATTGACTTATAATGGCAAAATAGAAAATTTGCATTTATTGCTATGTGACTGCAGATATTTGGACAAAACTGTCATAGAAATGTTCCTTGTGTAGTCCTCTATCAACCACATGAAATTTATGTCAGTTGCACAATTTGGCTGGTTGCCATGGCAACCGAATGATTAAAAATAGAAAAAATATTCAAAAATCATCTCCTCAGAAACTATGCAACCAATAAAGCCCAAACTTCACAGAAAGGATCTTAGTACTGGCTTCTATATAAGAACTGTTTTTCTTGGCAATTGCTCTAGCACTTTGGTTGCTATAGGAATTTAAAGTTGCCATTGACTTATAATGGCAAAATAGAAAATTTGCATTTATTGCTATGTGACTGCAGATATTTTGACAAAACTGTCATAGAAATGTTCCTTGAGTAGTCCTCTATCAACCACATGAAATTTATGTCAGTTGCACAATTTGGCTGGTTGCCATGGCAACCGAATGATTAAAAATAGAAAAAATATTCAAAAATCATCTCCTCAGAAACTATGCAACCAATAAAGCCCAAACTTCACAGAAAGGATTGAAGTACTGGCTTCTATAAAAGTACTGTTTTTCATGGCAATTGCTCTAGCGGTTAGGTTGCTATAAGAACTTAAAGTTGCCATTGACTTATAATGGCAAAATAGAAAATTTGCATTTATTGCTATGTCGGTGCAGATATTTTGACAAAACTGTCATAGAAATGTTCCTTGAGTAGTCCTCAAGCAGCCTTATACAATTTATGCAAATTGCAGAATTTGGCTGGTTGCCATGGCAACGGAAAAATTGAAAAACTGTTATAAAATCATCTCAAATAACCAAAGGCGTTTTAAATGGCTGACACTCGCCTATAAAGGGTAGTCTTAGGAAGATAAAATTAAGTCATCGGGTAAGTATAATTTGTTACTGGATACCTTGTTTGTGGCAATAAAAGCTCTACAGAGCTTATGTTGTCTGTTTCTAATATGCGACGTTAAATAAAGCTTCTTTATCTTTATATCTTTATATGCGACCGATACAGCTCAAACTTTACAGTAGGGATCTTAATACTAGCCTCTTTTCAAGAAGCAGACTTCAAAATTGTCATATTGTACAATTTGCCTTAGAGTTACTTACCTTTGAGTGCTGAGGATGAATAGACTCAGGTGAGCTACAGGACCAATGGTCCTCTGGTTATCATATATGGGCGTGGTGGCCATGTTAGGCATGTGACCAGGATATTTGAACAAATTATCGTTCCCAAGACCCCTGGAGCCTACATATGAAATTTAGTTACAGTCGGCACATGGTTTCAGAAGAGAAGTCATTTGAAATTGTGGACGGACGACAGACGTACGATGGACAACGAAGCTTACCTATATTATAAGCTCTGAGCTAACCAGAGGACCATTGGTTTTGTAGCTCACCCGAGTCCATTCATCCTCAGCACTCAGGGGTAAGTAACTCAAAGTTAAATTATACAATATGGCCTAATTTCAACTTTGACTGAGTTGTTATGCTTGTCCTAGTTAATATTAGCAAAACTGTTGAAGTTACAATAAAAATCATGTTTGTAAAACTTTATGCCTATATATTGCAGTAACACAGAAATAAATGCCACTTTGTACTTTTCCCAATACAAGTAATATGTCAAAGCAATGAAACCATGTGAGCAACAATTAAGAAAAGAATAATATTTATGTAGTGGCTTAATGTCATGAGCATGTATGCAGAGAATCAGCTTCATCCCCTATATGGTTTTTGTGGGAAAGACTTTTGAATATTGTTTCAAAACAATATCATTTATGGTGCCATGGCAACGAATCGAATTCGGTGATTAGGACAAGATTAACATGAATCATAGAGGACTACTATAGAAACATTTCTGTAGAAAAAAAATTCTGAATAACTGCAGTGAGGTAGCAAAAATTGCCGATTTCCATTTTTCCCATTATAAGTAAATGGAAACTATAAATTGCCATAGCAACCTCACTGCTGAAGCCATTCCCCTGAAAAACACTAATTCTATAGAGGCTAGTACTAAGATCCTTTCTGTAAAGTTTGAGCTTTATTGGTCACATAGTTTCTGCTGAAATGGTATTTTAATATTTTTTCTATTTTTAACCATTCGGTTGCAATGGCAATCAGCCAAATAGTGCAATTTGCATAAATTGAATAAGGGTGGTTGAGGACTACTCTGGGAACATTTCTATAAAATTTTGTCAAATATCTGCAGTGACATAGCAATAAATGCAAATTTACCATTTTCAAAATATAAGTCAATGGCAACTTTAAGCTGCCATTATGATAGCAACCAAACTGCTGAAGCAATTGCCAAGAAAAACAGGACTTTTATAGAGGAAAGTACTAAGATCCTTTCACTGAAGGTTCAGCCTTATTGGTTGCATAGTTTCTGAGGAGATGATTTTTGAATATTTTTCTATTTTTAACAATTCGTTTGCCATGACAACCAGCCAAATTGTGCAATTAACATAAATTTCATGCGGTTGATAGATAGCTACTTAAGGAACATTTCCGTAAAAGATTTGTCAAACTATTATCTGCAGAGAATACAATAGATGCATATTTTCAATTTTTCCCATACAAGTCAATGGAAACTTTAAGTGGCCATAGCAACCAAAGTTTTGAAGCGATTTTGATAAAAACAGTATTTTGGTTCCCCCTGCTTATAGATGCTAGAAATGAAATTTGGAAAGAATGAGCCTTGTAGTTTCAGAGGAGATGTATACTAAATAAAGACCAAGCACAAATACATTTTCTACATTTAATTTTGATACCGAACACAAAATATTAACAAAAGGTGCATTTTTAGCTCACCTGAGCCGAAGGCTCACAAGGTGAGCTTATAGTATAGGGTTGGTCCGTCGTTCGTCGTCCGTTCACAATTTTAAGCATTAATATCTGCTCAAGTAGCTGGCCAATCTTGATCAAATTTTATGTGTAGCATGGTTGGGGTGGGGGATTGATTGCATATAGTTTTGGTACAGATTGGTTTAAAACTGTGGTTACCATGGCAACAAAAAGGTCCCATAGAATTATAATGGAGAAACTGTTGTCCGGGCCCTAGCTTCTTCATTTTTGATCGCAACTTCGTGTCACTTGCAGATATCCAGGACAGCCAAAACATCTCGGACCAGTTCGAATTTGGGCCAGGTTGGACGATTCTTTACAGAGTTACTTGCCCTTGAGCGATAAAATATTTTCCCATAGACTTATAATGGGAAAAATGTTGTCCGGGCCCTAGCTTCATCATTTTTGATCGCAACTTCTTGCAACTTGCAGGTATCCAGAACAGCCAAAACATCTCAGACCAGTTCGAATTTGAGCCAGGTTGAATCATTCTTTTCAGAGTTACTTGACCATGAGCGATAAAATATATAATGGGAAAAATGTTGTCCGGGCCCTAGCTTCCTCATTTTTGGATCACATTTTCTTGTAACTTGCAGGTATCCAGGACAGTCAAAACATCTCGGACCAGTTCGAATTTGGGCCAGGTTGGATCATTCTTTTCAGAGTTACTTGCCCTTGAGCGATAAAATATTTTCCCATTGACTTATAATGGGGAAAATTTTGTCGGGGCCCTAGCTTTATCAGTTTTGATCGCAACTTCTTGCAACTTGCAGGTATACAGGACAGCCAAAACATCTCGGACCAGATTGAATTTGAGCCAGGTTGAATCTTTCTTTTTAGAGTTACTTGACCATGAGCGATAAAATATATAATGGGAAAAATGTTGTCCGGGCCCTAGCTTCTTCATTTTTGATCACATTTTCTTGTAACTTGCAGGTATCCAGGACAGTCAAAACATCTCGGACCAGTTCGAATTTGGGCCAGGTTGGATCATTCTTTTCAGAGTTACTTGCCCTTGAGCGATAAAATATTTTCCCATAGACTTATAATGGGGAAAATGTTGTCCGGGTTCTAGCATCATCATTTATAATTGCCACTTCTTGTAACTTGCAGGTATCCAGGACAGCCAAAACATCTCAGACCAGTTCGAATTTGGGCCAGGTTGGATCATTCTTTTCAGAGTTACTTGCCCTTGAGCGATAAAATATTTTCCCATAGACTTTGTCATTGCTCTAGCGCCTTGATTTGTGTACCAAATTCGATTTAATTTCACACAAGTGATAAGTATGACAATATCTTGGACAAGTTTCCGTTTCAGGGTTCTGGGATCAAGGTCAAGGTCATAGTGGCTATTTTTAGAAAAACTTTGTCATCGCTCTAGCATCTTCATTTATGAACTGATTTTGATTAAAACTTCACAAAAATGTTTAGTATGACAATATCTTGAATAAGATTGTGTTTTAGCATCCTTAGGTCAAGGTCAAGGTCACAGTGGCTATTGTTAGAAAACACTTTGTCATCGCTCTAGCACCTTCATTTGTGGACCGAATTCAATTTAATTTCACACAAATAATTAGTATGACAATATCTTGGATAAGTTCGCGTTTCAGCCTTCTGGGGTCAAGGTCAAGGCAACAGTGGCTAATTTTAGTAAAACTATGTCATCCCTCTAGCGCCTTCATTTTTGGACTGATTTTGATTAAAATTTCACACAAATGTTTAGTATGATAATATCTCAAACAAGCTTGTGTTTCAGCTTCCATAGGTCAATGTCAAGGTCACAGTGGCTATTTTAGAAGAACTTTGTCATCGCTAACGCCTTCATTTATGGACCAATTTCGATTTAACTTCACACAAGTGATCAGTATGGCAATATCTTGGGCAAGTTTGCGTTTCATCTATCTGGGTCCAGGCCAAGGTCACAGTGGCTATTTTAAGAAAAAAACTTTGTCATCCCTCTAGCGCCGTCATTTACAGACCAATATTGATTTAACTTCACACAAGTGTTTAGTATGACAGTATCTTGAATAAGTTTGGGTTTCAGCTTTCTAAGGTCAAGGTCACAGTTGCTAATTTTAGAAAAACTTTATCATCTCTCTGGCAACTTCATTTATGGACCGATTACACAAATTTTGAGTATGACAATATCTTGAACAAGTTGTGTTTAAGCGTTCTAAGGTCAAGGTCACTGTTGCTTTTTTCAGAAAAATTTCGTAATCGGTCTGGCGACTTCATTTATGGGCCAATTTTGACTAAACTTCACACAAATGTTTAGTATGACAATATCTTGAACAGGTTGGCTTTTCAGCATTCTAAGGTCACGGTCACAGTGGCTATTTTTAGAAAAACATTGTCATCGCTCTAGTGCCTTCATTTATGGGCTAATTTTCATTTAACTTGCACAAATGTTTAGTATGACATTATCTTTGACAAGTTCGCATTTCAGGATTCTAGGGCTAAGTCCAAGGTCACAGGAGCTTTTTTTACTCTCATTGCAATTATCTGACTTTCCCGGTAAGCCTTTTCTGTGACAAACAGGTTGGCAGAATGTTTCAATTACACCGCATGTGCTGTCCGCAAAGTTTCCTTTGTCTTTGATCAGCAACGTCTAAAACTAGTTGCCGATTATGATATAACGATATTCTCGTATAGTATGTACTTGATATTGGTTTGCATAAGAATACGCAGAATTTAGAGTATAAAGATTTAGATGTTTCCGAGGATGCCGTCAAGTTCATTAAAATAGACTAATACTGACGACTCTTAAGATATCTGGTTATGTTGGCGGTGTACCATATGTTCAAGTTCAGTTTAACGATACGTAAATTTTGTAATTGCTATCACATATACACGAACTGTTACCCTTTATCCATGTACTCGTAGAATGCCCAGTAGTGCTATTCAGATGAAAGCGGTGCAGGTTAAAAATAAGGTCACTACGTCAAATCTTAGAAAATCTTAGAAAAATCTTGTGTACACTCTAGAGGGCACTGTTTTTATCCAATTCATGAAACATAGACTGTTTATTTTTATGAAATCTGGGGCAGGTTTGTAAGTGGGTCTTGTCAGGTCAAAAACTAGGTCACTAAATCAGATATAAGAAAAACCTTGAATACACTCTAGAGGGCACAGTTTTGATCCAATCTTTGTTCAGAATGTTTATTTCTATGTAATTTAGGACAAGATGCTATAGTGACCTCCTTTATTGACCAGTTTTGTTACCAATATATTTTCACAGCTGTACTGGATTTGTTTACCATCAAAATCTGCACTCTTCAAAAACCATTGGTTTAAGGTTTGTAACAAATGAGTGAAGTAACAAAATGTGTCTGTTGACAGTAAGGTGAGCTACAGGACCATTGGTCCTCTTGTTCATGTTTTTGTGGCCTTGACCTTGGAAGTTTCTGGAGGAAACAAACTGTATATGTATTTGAAAGCTATTGTAATATTCCAAATAAAGACAAAGTATAAATACACATTCTGTATTTACTGTTGTATCAACAGTAAATACAGAATGTGTATTAACACAGAATATGAATGAAAGGTGCATTTTAGCATTTTTCTTGTTTCTGTGACCTTGACCTTGTAGGTTAATGGAAGAAACAAGCTATATGTGCATTTGAAAGCTAAAGTAATATATTAAACAAGCAAATTCGACGAATTTATGTCCCCCGCCTTGGAAACTAGGTCTCCACTGTATATACACTTAAGTGTTTGAGCTGGAAAAGCGGCTAAGTTAAAAATGTGAAAAAAGTAATAAAAAAAATAAAGTGAGGATTATATCCAAACCACATGCATATCTTCAGACCATGATCAAAACGCCTGTGAAGTTTCAAAGGAATTGGCATAAAACTGTAGGAGGAGTTGCACACACAAGGTACCAACTATCTATTCACTTTGATAGTAAAAATGTATGAAAAATGGCTAAGTTCAATTTGCGAACAAAGTAATACAAAATAATCTCAGGATTATATCCAAACCACATGCGTAACTTCAGACAATGATCAAAACACCTGTGAAGTTTCAAAGGAATCAGCATAAAACTGTATGAGGAGTTGCGCACACAAGGTACCCACTGTCTAGTCACTATGATAGTAAAAACGCCTAAAAAATTACTAAGTTCAACTTGTGGAAAAAGTAACAAAAAAAATCTCAGGATTATATCCAAACCACATGCGTATTTTCAGACCATGACCAAAACACCTGTGAAGTTTCAAAGGCATCGGCAAAACTGTATGAGGAGTTGCGCACACAAGGTACCTACTATCTAGTCACTTTGATAGTAAAAACGCCTAAAAAATTACTAAGTTCAACTTGTGGAAAAAGTGACAACAAATAATCTCAGGATTATATCCAAACCACATGCGTATCTTCAGACCATGACCAAAACACCTGTGAAGTTTCAAAGGCATCGGCATAAAACTGTTGGAGGAGTTGCGCACACAAGGTACCCACTATCTAGTCACTTTGATAGTAAAAATGCCTAAAAAAATTACTAAGTTCAACTTGTGGAAAAAGTGACAAAAAATAATCTCAGGATTATATCCAAACCACATGCGTATCTTCAGACCATGACCAAAACATCTGTAAAGTTTCGAAAGAATCGGCATAAAACTGTAGGAGGAGTTGCGCACACAAGGTACCTACTACATTAGGGGGACGGAAGGACGGAAACAAGGACGGACGGACGGACGGACGGAAGGACGGAATGCCAAAAACTATGTCCCTCCGCTTTTCTTCGAAAAGGCGGGGGACAATAAAGGCCAAGTCCAAAGACATTTGCTCTATTAAGTGTTGATAAAGAACATAAAATGTGAGAAAATGTGCATTTTTAGCATTTTTTTTTTGTTTTTGTGACCTTGACCTTGACCTTGGAGGCTTCTGCAGGAAACAAGCTATATGTGCTTTACAAATTTATTGAAAAATATTAGATAAAGACGAAGTACAAATACATTTTCTATATTTACTGTCGATATGGAACATAAAATATGAACACAAGGTGCATTTTTAGCATTATTCTTGTTTTTGTGACCTTGACCTTGACACTGGAGGTTACTGGAGAAAACAAACTATATGTGCATATGAAAGCTATTGATATATACTAAATAAAGGCCAAGTACAAAGACATTATATGAATTTACTGTTGATACAGGGAAAAAATATTAACAGAAATGGGCATTTTTTAGCATTTTTCTTGTATTTGTTACCTTGACCTTGACCTTGGCTGTTACTAGAGAAAGCCAGCTATATGTGTATTTGAAAGTTGTTGTCGTTCACTAAATAAAGTCCAAGTACAAAGACAATGCTGCAATATATTTTGTTGCCAGAGAACACAAAAGTATAAGCTAAAAACGCATTTTAGCATCTTTTCGTCCTTCTGTGACCTTGACCTTGAACAGAGAAATTAGCAATATGTTGATATTTTATAAAAGACCAATTAATTATCAAGAGTATTTTAAATTTCAGGAACACATATATTTATAAGATATGATGATTTGACATTATAACTATTATTACCCTACATTTTGGAATTTTGCGACGGTCCGCTTATTGTTGCTATGGTAACGCTTCAGGAAGTATACTTTCCCACGCATGTTTTTCCAGAAACTTATTCTTGGGATGTTGCTCTGTTAGATGAAGCTGCACACATATGCCGGTATGGCTGCAAGAATTCTACAAATAACCTTAAATCTGCCTTAAAACAGATAAAGGCGTGTTCAATGGCTATCAGGCGAAGACCGCAAGAACTGGTAGTAGTGAGGACCTGGTACAGTATTTCAAGATGAGCTCGTCTTGTCTGAGCTGTAGGTTTTGATTGATTGATTTGATGATTAACGTCCTCGGTAAACAGCTATGGTCATGTCGGGACGGTCAGTTAATCTATATAACCACACTATTCCTGGGCAGGCTTAGACCGCCCAAGTGGTTAACCAGTACTAAGTGCACATACTTTTGCCAGTTATTGACGACTGCCCTAAGGAGAAACGAAAGTGTGGCCAGACCGGGTTTATACATGTAGGGAAAAGTCTCATTCACTTGCTAGATTTTGAGTCTCTGACCTTGTCAGTCGCAAAGAAGTGAACAGAACTACTGTATGCGTGAATCCAAACGTTTAAAGTAAGCTTTTTGCGTTGGACAGTTAAGTGTTTAGAAAATATACGCAAAAACTTGGCGTCGTCAGCCCGGTTCCGCATGAGATATTAGAAAATATAAGGAATTTTATCAAACACAAAAACAGCTTCTGAACAATAATTGGATCAACACTAACATGAACTCTGTGATATATCATTATTTTCTACATTACAGATGACCTTCTGGCGGTTTTAATCCCCGTTTGTCTGCTTTTAAGGCATGCAAGAGGGTTTGAAAGAGGGTTTGCAAAAAGCATAAAAAGGACAAACGGGGAATAAAAACAGCCTAAAAGTAGTCATCTGCAATGTATAAAATGATGGTTATTAAGATACAGAGCATATGGATCGTGTTCTCTGCACATTGTTTGATGATGCTTTTTATTTGCATAAAGTTTGAGGAAATTATCTTTTACAATTTTAAGGTAGACGAACACTGAGTAGAAATATTGGCGGGGCATTCAAACCATTATACCGTCTAAATAACCCAAAGAGCTATAAAACATTTAGATAAGAAAAAAAAACTTTCACCATTTTGTTTTCCTAAAAAACAATATTTTGTATTTCTACATACTTTTTTTTACACATTTTCCATTAAAATTCATATCTCTAGCACATGAATGCACTTTCATTTCAGCAAATAATATAATCTGTAAAATAGGATATTTGAAACAAACTGATAACAAAAAAATGCAGTGTCCTTGTTAATAAGAATATTTTTACATTCTTTGAAAAAAATGCAAGAAAATTAAATTTCATGAATAACGCCATGAAAAATATAGTCAATCGATGCGGCATGCTTATGCATATTAATTTAGTTAAACTTACATTGTATGTTAAAGAATAAAACAAAAAAAACCCAAACATTTCACCGTTTCGTTTCCTAGAAAAACAATGTTTAAGTTCAAAATATCCCCAAAGCAGACTGCCCAAATTCTGCACCTGCTGCTAGAAGAGCCGGTCTTTGCCCTATTATTTATTTTCCTGTTATTCGGTTCTACCATACGGTAATGTCGACAGAAATGCGTAGATGGAATGGAAACTGTGAGGATCTTGATCATTCTGGTTCCTAAGGAACAGTCTGATCTCAGTTTCCACTGTTTGTACAGACCTATGTGCCCGAAAACTTAGGATCTTTACGGTAGACATTATAACTGTATATACTCTGCAGTTAATCGATTTGATGATGAACATTAACTCTGTTTTGTGTTTTAAACAAGTAAGAACAGAGTTCTTGCGTATTCGTTCACCTTAAAGTTATAGACAAACATGATTTCCATACAAACTTTACAAAGGGGCATAATTCCGTAAAAAGTGTAGATGGAGTTAGAGTTCTTGTTCACTGCACATCGTCTGATGTTTTATATTTGTATCAAGTTTCACGAAAATAACTCATAGTTTCAGAATTATGGAGCAAACACGATTTTCATACTAAAATTTTCAAAGGGACGAAATTTTGTAGAAAAAGGTATTACTAAGTAGAATCTCGGTTCCTTTTCTCTGCCCATCAAGTAAAGATACTTTATATTTGTACCAAGTTTTGCGAAAATATCTCATTTAGTTTCAGAGTTATGGAACGGACACAATTTCCATACTAAAATTTACAAATGGGGCATAATTCCGTAAAACATGTAAATGGAGTTACGGTTCTTGTTCTCTGAAGAGTTGTGCAGCGGATGCTGCTGCTTTATGTTTGTAACAAGTTTTGTGAAATTATATCAATCGGTTACAGAGTTATTGAGCGGACACGATTTCCATACTACAATTTTCAAAGAGGTATAATTCCGTAAAAATGTAGTAAGAGTTACGGGTCGTGCCTTCTGCATCTCGTCTTATGATGCTTTATAATTGTACAAAGTTTCGAAAAATTATCTCAATCCGTTACAGAGTTATTGAGCGGAAACGATTTCCATACTAAAATTTTCAAAGGGGCATAATTCCGCAAAAAATTAGGTGTAGTTACGGTTCTTGTTCTCGGCACATCATCTGATGATGCTCTATGTTTGTACTAAGTTTCATGAAAATATCTCATATAGTTTTAGAGTTATGCAGCGGACACGATTTCCATAGTAAAATTTACAAAGGAGCAAAATTCCATAAAATATGTTGGTGGAGTTACAGGTCTTGCTCTCTGCACATTGTCTGAAGATCTTTTATATTTGTCATCTTATTCGGTTACAGACAAATTGAGCTGATATGATTTCCATACTGAAATTTTCACAAGCATAATTCTATAAAAAAAATATAGGTGGAGTTACGGGTTTTGCTCTCTGCATGTCGTCTGATAATGCTTTATATTTGTACCAAGCTTTGTGAAATTATCTCAATCGGTTACAGAGTTATTGAGCGGATAGGATTGTTCACAGTAAAATTTTCAAAGAGGCATAATTCCGTAAAAAGAATTCCGCGGAATGCGGTGTCTCGCCTTCTGGCGCTTTGTCACAAAACAGAGCTAAATCAGCTAAGATATATGCATGAACCAAGTTTCTTGGCTCTAGCCCTTAAAGTTTTTGAGAAATGCGAAAACTTGACAAACGTGAACGATAAAATGTTGGTAAAGACTCAATATTGATGATGACTTTGAGCTCTTCTTTTCAAGATGAATGCATGAACCAAGTTCCATGGCTCTGGCCCTTATAGTTTCGGAGAAACAGACCTAAACGCAAAAAAATCGACAAAAATTGCAAAGTCAGTCAACCGTAAAAGGTAGGTCTAGACTGTATATTGATGATGGATTTGGGATTCACTCTTCCAGATGTACGCATGAACAAAGTTTCATGGCTCTAACCCTTATAATTTTTGAGAAAATGACCTAAACGCGAAAACTTGACAAAAATAGCAAAGTCAGTCAACCATAAAATGTAGGTCAAGACTCAATATTAATGATGTCTGAGAGATCTATTCTTCCAGATGTACGCATGAAGCAAGTTTCATTGCTCTAGCCCGAATGGTTTCTGAGAAAATAACCTAAACGCGAAAACTCGACAAAAAATTGCAAAGTCAGTCAACCATAAACTGTAGGTCTAGACTCATTACCGGTGATGGCTTTGAGATCTACTCTTCCAGATGTACTCATGAACCAAGTTTCATGGCTCTAGCCCGAATGGTTTCTGAGAAAATAACCTAAACGCGAAAACTCAACAAAAAAAAGCAAAGTCAGTCAACCGTCAAGACTCAATATTGACGATGGCTTTGAGATCTACTTTTCCAGATATATGGATGAACCAAGTTTCATGGCTCTAACCCTTATAATTTCTGAGAAAATGACCTAAACGCGAAAACGACAAAAATCGCAAAGTCCGTCAACCGTAAAATGTAGGTCAAGACTCAATATTGATGATAACTTTGAGATCTACTCTTACAGATGTATGCATGAGCCAAGTTTCAGGGCTCTAACCCTTATATTTTCTGAGAAAATGACCTAAACGCAAAAAACACGACAAAAATGCAAAGTCAGTCAACCGTAAAATGTAGGACAAGACTCAATATTGATGATGGCTTTGAGATTTACTCTTCCAGATGTATGCATGTAACAAGTTTCATGGCTCTAGCCCTACTAGTTTCTGAGAAAATGACCTAAGCGCAAAAACTCGACAAAAGTTGACGCCGCCGCCGCCGAAAAACCGGAAAAGCAAAACATATGTCTCGCCTCTGCTTCGCAGGCGAGACAAAAAATGTAGGTGGGGTATGGTTCTTGTTTTCTGCACATCCTCCGATGATGCTCCATATTTGTAATAAGTTTCATGAAAATATCTCATATAGTTTTAGAGTTATGCAGCTGACACGATTTCCTTACTAAAATTTACATAGGGACATAATTCCATAAACAAGGGCTTCGCAAGCGGCGCAGGTAGACAAATAGGGGAAACCATTCTATAATAAATGACAACAACATTATTTAAATATGTAACACATCAAATACTATAAGTATACAAAAAATCAGCTTCCAAGGGGAAGTGGCTCCTAAGTTGAGTAATGCTAACGTCAAACAAGGGAGGTAATTCATAAACTAAATATACTATAGCTATACCATTCTTGGTTCAAATACATTCCCTTGACAATATACATATCACCATCAAGTTGTGTTAGAATATTCTAAACGGTTAATTTAAGGAAATTTATGCAAATGCAGATAATTTAGTATGCCAGAGTTGTGGTTCTTGCTCAGGACATATTTACCCATTATTATACACATTCCTACAAAGTTTAATATTTCAAAAGGTTAAGGAAATATGGAGATAATGGAAAATCCTAAAAATATTCAAAGGGAGATTACTCCAAAATTAAGAAAGGGGGAGCAACCAATCTTATATGTGACACATCATCTTGTGATCATGCACATTGCTTTAAAGTTTCATCATGATATTCCAAACAGTAACCGAGTTAAGGGATGCACACGATAAGTATAAACAAAAATAGTCTAAAAGAACTAATAAAGTGAGTGAACTCGGGTTTAACGTCCCACCAACAACGAGGTCATATGGAGACGGGACCTCGGTTTAAAGTCTCATCCGAAAGACCGGAGAAGCGGGGGATCGAACTTGCGACCCCTGTATTGGTAGTCCGGAGTGTTATCCACTACGCTACAGCCGCTCCAAACTAATAAAAGGGATGTAAATGTAACTGAAACGAAGAAAGGGAGAGCAACCATTGTTGTGCGCTACACATCGTTGGGACTTCATACACATTGCTATGAAGTTTTATGAAGATATAAGAAACTGTTATCTAGTTATGGTGCGCACAAGACCTGCAGGGTAGAAAGCAATCAAAGGGGCATAACTTGAAAACTAAGGAAGGAGGAGCAACCGTTCTTATATGCGACACGTTCCCCCTGCCTAATATATATACCTGTTAAATTTCATGAAGATATCCCAAATGGATACTGAGTTGTGGCGCCCACAAGAATGCTAACGGACGTACTATTCAAAGGGAGGTTACTCCAAAAAATAAGAAAGGGGGAGCAACTATTCTTATATGTGACACATCATCTTGTGATCATGCACATTGATGTAAAGTTTCATCATGATATTCCAAACAGTTACCGAGTTAAGGGATGCACAAGATAAGTATACACAAAAATAGTCTAAAAGAGCTAGTAAAAGGGATGCAACTCTGAAACGAAGAGAAGGAGAGCAACCATTGTTGTACGCGACACATCGTTGAGACTTCATACACATTGCTACGAAGGTTTATGAAGATATCCCAAACAGTTATCTAGTTATGGCGTGTACAAGACCTGTAGGGTAAACTACAAGACCTGTAGGGTAAGGAGCATAACTTGAAAACGGAAACGGGAGCAACCATTCCTACACGCGACACGTTCCCCCTACCTAATACATATGCCTATAAAATTTCATGAAGATATCCCAAATGGTTACTGGGTTATGGCGCGTACAAGAATGTTAATGGACGGACGGACAGACAGCACCACGACATAATACGTCCGTTTTTTTTAAACGGGCGTATAAAAATGTAGGTGGATTTACGGGTCTTGCTCTCTGCACATCGCCTGATGATGCTTTATATGTGTACCATGTTTTGTGAAATCATCTCAATCGGGTCCAGAGTTATTGAGCGGACATGATTTCCATACTAATGCGGATGATAAAATATCTAACTAAAATCTATCATTCAACCAAATATAATTCAAAAAGTTCGAATGGTTTAGAAACTAAGATATCTTAAAGGGCTACTATACTGTTTTTCATCATGCATTGAAATCGCTGGAAATAACTGGTATTGTTTTGTCTAAAAGAATGTCGAAAACTGCAAGGAAAAATACCGACTGGTTAAAAAGTTATATGCAATTTAAATTTTAATTAGCTGAAAAATATGCAAGGACTCTTATGACGTCATTTGAGTTATTCAAATAATTTAAATTTAAAAAAATATATATTTTGAAAACATTTTTTACACTTTTTTCCCCTAAAATAAATTTATTGAGACAACTTACATCATCTCATGAAAAAAGTTTGAATATTTTGGATCAGATTATGGTAAAAATAACTGGAATCAAATTCACATTATGCCAGTAAAGCTGCAGAAATGGAAAAGTGGGCGGGGCTTAAAATCTAATTTGCATAAACTTTAATTGTCAATAATTACAGTTCGGGTAGGAATTTTTCGATGGGGTTTTCAGCAATCAGCTTTTGTCATAAATATCTGTTAATTAGAAATATTTCTGGAAATAGTGAAGAAACAGTGCAGTAGCCCTTTAAGAAAACTTAACATAAAACTTTAACATAAAATTGCCAAGTCTGTGACATTGACCAATAGGTAATATGCAGGGGTGGGGATGTGGTTGACCAAAATTACCAACCAATTCCTATCATCATACCAAATATAATTCAAATCGATAAAAGGATTTAGAAACTGTGAAATCTAAAATCTTTAACATAAAACTTTAACTAGAAATGTCTTAAGTCCATGACCTTGATCTATAGGTCATGTGCAGGGGCGGGGATGCTGTAGAATAAAATTTCAGACCAATAACAAAATGATACAAGGGTTTATAAACAAGAGGACCAATGGTCTTGTAGCTAACCTGAGATAATACTGTCAACAGACACATTTTGTTACTTCACTCATTTGTTACAAACCTTAAACGAGTGGTTTTAGAAGAGTGCAGATTTTGACGTTCTACAAATCCAGTGCAGCTGTGAAGTTACACTGGTAACAAAACTGGTTAATAAAGGAGGTCACTAGAGCACCTTGTTCTAAATTACATAGAAATAAACATTCTGAACAAAGATTTGATCAAACTGTGCCTTCTAGAGTGTACTCAAGGGTTATCTCATATCTGATTTAGTAACCTACTTTTTGACCTGACATGACCCACTTACAAACCTGCCCTGGATTTCATAAAAATAAACAGGGTGACTAAGTTTCATGAATTGGATAAAAACAGTGCCCTCTAGAGTGATCACAAGATTTTTCTAAGTGTACACCACTGGTTGGGAGCGTACAGTACATGTGCACCGTTGTCCGATGTGTATAGTGGGCAAATCTTTGTCCGTTGTTATGACCTTCAGGGTGTGTTTGTGTGAAATGTGTTTTCTTTTATTTTTTGGATGTAAACCACTTGGTAAGAGTGTTTTCTCTATTTATGTTTTCCATTATGGTCATCTTTGGAGATGGCTAGATGTTGCTTTCTTTGCTCTAAATTCGTATTTTCATCTGCAAATCACTGGTGTTTGTAATCAGATCGCGTCACGTGTAACCAGAAAATCGGCCGAGTTAGCGTTTTAATTCGAAAAAAATGTTAGTTAGTCCCTTTTTAAGATAGATTAATGATCTATTAAGAGATTTATCCATGATAAGTATCCTTTAAGTACGGGACAAATCCACAAGACAAGCAAAGCTGAGCTTCCCCAAATTTTTCTGACTGTATGGGATGTCTCACTGACAATCGGTTTTACGACCCACGATACAGAATAGTGTTTGACCCCTCTTTTGTTTTCTTTGAAAATAATTGCCCTTACCTAGCATGATATCTAACAAGATTAATTAATCCTGAACCTAAATACACCATAAAATATTTCTAAAGAAAACACGGTTGTTTCATATACAATTGATGGCCAATTTTGAAGAAATGGTACCGGCACAGATTTCGAAATCGAAAGTAGAGTAGTGATTTTCTCAAATTAAATGTGAAAATAAAGCATATCATAACAATTTACAGAAAATTAAGGTGACATGTCGAAAAGATCTGTATTAAGGCTTGTCGAGCAAGCTGTTCTACCTACACTCAATGAGTTTAAAACACAAAAATAAACAATTTTGAAACTTACCCGACATATTGGGACAAAGATGCGTCCACTATACAGATCGGGACAACCGGTCACTTGTACTGTACGCTCCCACCCAGTGACACGGATAAACGGTAACGCTTCGTGTATATGTGGAAAACGTTTACAAAATTTACATATTGTTTAACCGAACTTGAACACATGGTAGACCGCCAACATAGCGAAATATCTTAGAGTCGTCAGTAGTAGCCTATTTTAATGTACTTGACGGCGTCCTCCGACACATCTTTATCTTTATACTCTAAATTCAGCGTATTAACCAATACAAACCAATATCAAGTACACATTATACGAGAATATTGTTTCATCACAAATGGCAACTAGTTTAAGACGTTGCTGATCAAAGACAAAAGAAACTTTGCGGACAGCGCATGTGGTGTAATTGAAAAATTCAGCCTATCTGTTTGTCACAGAATAAGCGTACCGGGAAGGTTAGATAATTGCACTGACAGTAAAAACAGCCCCTGTGACCTTGGCCTTTGCCCAATAATGCTGAAATGAGAACTTGTCAAAGACGATGTCATACTAAACATTTGTGTGAAGTTAATTGAAAATTGGTCCGTAAATGAAGGCGCTAGAGCGATGACAAAGTGTTTCTAAAAATAGCCACTGCGACCTTGACCGTAGAACACTGAAACACAAACTTGTTCAAGACATTGTCATACTGAACATTTGTGTAATCAGTCCATAAATGAAGTTGCCAGAGCGATGACAAAAGTTTTTCTAGAAACAGCAACTGTGACCTTGACCTTGCTGAAAAGCAAACTTGTTCAAAATACTGTCATACTTAACATTTATGTGAAGTTAAATCAAAATCGGCCCATAAATGAAGTCGCCAGAGCAATGACAAAGGTTTTCTAAAAATAGCCACTGCGACCTTGACCGTAGAACACTGAAACACAAACTTGTTCAAGATATTGTCATACTGAACATTTGTGTAATCAGTCCACAAATGAAGTTGCCAGAGCGATGACAAAAGTTTTTCTAGAAACAGCAACTGTGACCTTGACCTAGAACGCTGAAACGCAAACTTGTTCAAGATACATGTACTGTCAAACTAAACATTTGTGTGAATTTACATCAAAATCGGCCCATAAATGAAGTTTCCAGAGTGATTACAAAGTTTTTTAAAATAGCAACTGTGACCTTGACCTTCGAACACTGAAACGCAAACTAGTTCAAGATACTGTTCATACTAAACATTTGTGTGAAGTTAAATCAAAATCGGTCCGTAAATGAATGCACTCGAGTAATGACAAGTTTTTCTAAAAAAGCCACTGTGACCCTGACGACCCAGAATGCTGAAATGCAAACTTACCCAAGATATCGCCGTATTTATCACTTGTGTGAAGTTAAATCGAAATTGGCCCATAAATGAAGGCGCTAGAGTATTGACAAAGTTTTTCTAAAAATAGCCACTGTGACCTTGACATTGACCTTAGGACACTGAAACAGGAGCTTGTTCAAGATATTGTCATACTGAACATTTGTGTGAAGTTTTAATCGACCATAAATGAAGACGCTAGAGGGATGACAAAGTTTTCTAAAAAAAGCCACTGTGACCTTGACCCCAAAACTCTGAACCGCAAACGTGTCCAAGATATTGTTTACCAATCACTTGTGTGAAATTAAATCGAATTCGGTCCACAAATGAAAGTGCTAAAGCGATGACAAAGTTTTTTTTTTCTAAAAATAGCTACTGTGATCTTGACCTTGACCTAAGGATGCTGAAACGTAAACTTATTCAAGATATTGTCATACTAAACATTTGAGTGAAGTTTGAATCAAAATCAGTCCATAAATAAAGGTGCTAGAGCGATGACAAAGTTTTTCTAAAAAAAGCCACCGTGACCTTGACCTTGACCCCAGAACGCTAAGCGCGAACTTGTCCAAGATATTCTCATACTTATCACTTGTGTCAAATTAAATCGAATTTGGTCCACAAATCAAGGCGCTAGATCAATGACAAAGTCTATGGGAAATATTTTATCGCTAAAGGGCAAGTAACTCTGATAAGAATAATCCAACCTGGCTCAACTTCGAACTGGTCCGAGATGTTTTGGCTGTCCTGAATACCTGCACGTTACAAGAAGTTGCGATCAAAAATGAAGAAGCTTGGGTCCAGACAACATTTTCCCCATTATAAGTCTTTTGGAAAATATTTTATCGCTCAAGGACAGGTAACTCTGAATAGAATTTTCAAACCTGGCCCAAATTCGAACTGGTCCGAGATGTTTTGACTCTCCTGAATACCTGCATGTTACCAGAAGTTGCGATCAAAAACAAAGAATCTAGGGTCCGGACAACATTTTCCCCATTATATATTTCATCACTCAAGGGCAAGTAACTCTGATAAGAATAATCCAACCTGGCCCAAATTCGATCTGGTCCGAGATGTTTTGGCTGTCCAAGATACCTGCAAGTTACAAGAAGTTGCGATCAAAAATGATGAAGCTAGGACCCGGAAAACATTTTCCCCATTATAAGTCTATGGGAAAATATTTTACCGCTCAAGGGCAAGTAACTCTGAAAAAATGATCCAACCTGGCCCAAATTCGAACTGGTCCGAGATGTTTTGACTGTCCTGGATACCTGCAAGTTACAAAAGTTGCGATCAAAAATAAAGAATCTAGGGCCAGGACAACATTTTCCCCATTATATATTTCATCCCTCAAGGGCAAGTAACTCTGTAAAGAATAATCCAACCTGGCCCAAATTCGAACTGGTCCGAGATGTTTCGGCTGTCCTGAATACCTGCAAGTTACTAGAAGTTGCGATTAAAAATAAAGAATCTAGGGCCCGGACAACATTTTCCCCACTATAAGTCTATGGGAAAATATTTTAGCGCTCAAGGGCAAGTAACTCTGAAAAAATGATCCAACCTGGCCCAACTTCGAACTGTTCCGATGTTTTGACTGTCCTGGATACCTGCAAGTTACAAAAAGTTGCGATCAAAAATAAAGAATCTAGGGCCAGGACAACATTTTCCCCATTATATATTTCATCCCTCAAGGGCAAGTAACTCTGATAAGAATAATCCAACCTGGCCCAAATTCGAACTGGTCCGAGATGTTTTGACTGTCCTGGATACCTGCAAGTTACAAGAAGTTGCGATAAAAATAAAGAATCTAGGGCCCGGACAACATTTTCCCCATTATAAGTCTAAGGGATCTTTTTGTTGCCTTGGTAACCACAGTTTTTAGCCAATTTGTCCCAAAACTATATGCAATCAATCCCCCTTCCCAAACATGCTGAACACCCACCCCAACCATGCTGAACATAAAATTTGATCAAGATTGGCCTGCTACTTTAGCAAATATTAATGCTTAAAAGTATGAACGGACGACGTACGACGGACCAAGCCTATATTATAAGCTCAGGTGAGCTAAAAATGACATCTTAAGAGTCATTCTCTGTAAGCATCAAAGTGGCCGGGAAATGGCATCTCTCAGATTTTGATAAAACTTATCATATAAACTTGTTGTCATATAACCGGTAAAAATGGCATCATTTCCAATCTGCGGTGCTTTGGTTGCCATGGCAACGCAAAGTTCACTTTTTTCTCAAAAATGACTTTTTTCCTTCTTGTAAATTTACAAAAAGCATGAAATTCAGACAATCATAACATGAACATAGAACATGATTTTACCAAACATCTTTATACTAGACCAAAGCATAAACCTTGATTTTGAAAATAACTATAGTCTTAGACGCATAGTTTAGCTTTTAGGTGCTGAAGTTAAGCTGTATTCACAAAAACACCAAAACAAAAAATTGCTCAAAAATGGGATAATTTGAAACAAAATATGTAAAAAACGCAGCAATAGATTTTTATAATTTTTCAAAATATTGTAGCTCCACTATCACTGATTCATATATGTAAAAATTGGAATGGGTATATTTAACAAACTAGAATAAAGAAAGTCAAAAGATGACTACCATTTCAAAAATCCAAAATATGGATTTTTCACAAACTTGTAAACAACAGCAGATTTCTTTATTTTTTCAATAACAGTTCTGTAGACTGACTGAAAATACACATAGACTTCAGTTGAAATACCTAAATTTGTAAAAAAAATATGATAGGCATGAAAATAACGTATAATACAGGGGGTAAATTACCCCACCCACTTGGAACACAATGAAAAATTGAGTGAGATAAGCAGTTGATTTGGTCAGCTTTGAGCTATACATGTACTTATATTGAACTACAAGGACTCTTTTATGCAATCAGTTGAAACACACATGTATTATTGTCCATAGCAACCAGTCTGAGGCCTTAGCAACAGCCCTTTAAACAATGTAAGACTTAGGACTGAGCTATGCATGGAATGACCATTGTGAGCAATAAACTCTGAAGGCACGTAAATGATATTTGATGTCCAGTAGGCTGTTGATTTTTTTCGAATCAGTTGAAAAGTATGTGTACATATTTGTCCTTGGCAACCATTTTGAGCCCTTAGCAACCAACAACTTTTAACAGATTTGAAACTTTGAATAAAATTAACACAACAATGTCTTCCTTTGCAATCTTGAATGTAGACAATTCCATTTTATAGTTTTAAGCACACATCATATTTTTTATAATTAATGCTTAGAAACTCTGTTTAGACTCGTCCATAGCAACCACTATTTGCCCTTAGCAACCACCTTCTATCAGATGTGAAGTTTTTGACGGAATTCGATGAGAAATATCTTTATTGAGCACAGACTCAGAAATATCTGAAGCACAGCTGCTTGACCTGTAAAACTTGTCGAATGATATGTGTATTTTATTATCCTTAGCAACAAATTGGGGCCCTTAGCAACAATATATTTGCAGATTTTAAACCTTTTACTGGATTCACAAAGAACACTACTTAAGCTTAACAAGATATTTGGACCTTTATAAATAAGGTTTAAAGCACAGTTGTTTGACTTTTAGACTTTAGCAACCAGTGTTAGCCCTTTGCAACCATCTTCATATTTGAAAATAGTAACTGTGTTTCAAAAAATATCCGTGTGCAACGGAATATATGAATTAAGGAGACAACTGTAAGTTAAAATTAAAATAAAGCTATGTAACTGTTTAACCAACAGCTCAGATAAGGATCAACATTGCCCACATTAACAATATGCATATTTGTTGTAATTCTAACATTAACGGCTCCTGATTTGCTGCAAGCTTTGTTTTTTTTCTGTCTTGTTTTATAATTATGAAAATATAGAAAATAGGTAAAAATAGATGGTCATTAACTATTATTTTTACTGCGACGTTTTGGTTTAACTTGTTACGGTTTTCAACAGATCTTGAAAATCAAACAACCGTGCTTTAAACTTTATTTGATAAGGTCTGAATTCCTTGTCGGATATCAACAATATTATTCGTGAATCCAATAAAAGGTTCTAAATCTGCAAAGAAATGGTTGCTTTAGGCTTCATCTAGCTTCAAATGATATGTCCGTTGACAGGTTTTAGCTGTGCTTCAGAGATTTCAAAGTTTGATGGTGAATAAAGATATTCAACATGGAATTCCATCAAAACTTTCACATCCGATAGAAGGTCATTGCTAGGGGCCAAAACTTAGCTCATAATTATTTACTCTGAACACTGCAAAGTAACAAATCTGTTAACAGTTGGTTTGCTTGGGGCTCAAAATGGTTGCCAAGGACGGGAGGACAAATATATAGATTTTCTTAACTGATTCTAAAATTCACTGGGCTGCTGGGCTTGAAATATCATTCAGAAATGTCTTCAGAGTTCACAAACAACATTTCTTGATCCTTAGTCTCACACCATTTAAAGGGCCATTGCTAGGGGCTCAAACTGGTTGCTATGGACAATAATACATACCCGTATGTGTTTCAACAAACTGCAAGAGCAAGAGTCCTTCTGCTTCAAGTTAACTTACACATGCTGACAAAGTAAACATAAAAGAGAAAATATTTGGGTGGGGATTCCCTCTAAAGTGTCAAATCTGTTAGAGTTGGTTGCTAAGAGCACAAATTGGTTGCCATGGATGCATAAATAATTTTTTTGAAACAAAATTTAAAAGTCAATCTGACGTGCTCTTAACTTTACTGATAGCTATTGTCATAGTTTGTTGCATATAATAGATATTCTTTTTGAAATTCACCCATTTCTTTCAAATCTGTTAATTGCTGGTTGCTGAGGGCCCAAACCCTGAGTCAAATATATATACATATGTTTTTCAACTGATATTATAAGTCAGTCAAGCGTGCTTTGAACATTACTCGATTGATGGATGACTTGTCCTTTTCAGCAGTATATCAGTCATATCAGGATGATGAAAATAGGATAATGAAAGTCTTGTATGCAATGGAACCCCATTTATGGTAGGAAAAATTCTCGCCTCAAGCGGGATTCGAATCCGGTTCGCTAAATCAGTAGGCCAGCGCTTAACCCACTGAGCTACCAGGGCTAAACATTACTCAAAGTTCTCGTCATAGTTTCTTTCTGGTAAAAGATATTCCTTATATGCAGATCAGTCAAAGCTTCCAAATATGTTAAAAGTTGGATGCTAAGGGCTCAAAATGATAGCTAAGTGCAAATATATCAACTGGACTGAAAAGTAAGTCAGCTGCCTTGCTTCATATATTATCAACAATTGTCTTCATAGTTTACTGCTCATAAAAGGCAACAAGAGTTCAACACCAGCATCAAACTTTTGACTTTGATGTGTTTAGTGGTATCCTCAGGACTTCTAAACCTTCTATTATATTGACGTATGCATGGAAGCTGATACTCTGAAGAATGAGGTGATACTCTGAAATATTTGATGCCTAGACCTATCATTACCACTCATAAGCAGCAATGAAAACCGCAAAAAAAAACTTTCTGTACAAAATCTTCGAAATTATGATAAGAGAAAATACTCTTTTCAAATGCATATCAGCATTCAACTTTGTTAAAAGTTAATCAGGTCTATTTTTTGTGTGTGTCTCCCTCTTTGAAAATTGTTGTCGTCGTTTGATATTGAATTTATGAAATAAACTTTCGGTGAGTTTCATAATTTTTTTATGAAATGACCAAGTGTATAACATTTGTTTATCATATGAAGTTATTAGACCATGCCACACGTTAGTGGCGGGATATTATGCTTTCAAACTGGCTGTCCGTGTGTCTCTCCATCCATTTCTCGTACGTACGTACGCGCGTCTGTCCGTTCGATAACTTGAGTAGTTTTCTTCAAACTTGGCATGTGCATTAGTCTCGGAAATATCTTGGTTGGGATTGTTAATGAGCGAATTTCGAAATCTTCGGACAGAGTTATTGCCCTTGTCAATGTTTCAAAAATTGCTTTTGGTCTGTACTTCCTTTACTCATTGAGATATCGTCATGAAAATTCACAGAAAAGAGTGAAACAATATATCCTTTCTGTTGCAAGCAGAATTTTGTCCACCAGGATTATCTGCCCCTGCCCCAGGGCTATATACATGCATAAAATCATGGAAAAATCTACATTAAATCAGGGTTGAAAGTGATTCTCCTGAAACTTGCAACAACTTATTGAAACGATAAAAGCTTCCTGCATGATCAAAATTTTCTCTCCAAGGGTTATCTTCCCCTGGCACAGCCCTATATACATGTATAAAATCATGAAAAAATCAGAGTTTTGGTATATCTTTATGAGATTTCACAGAAATGATATAAATATTATTTACAGCTGTTTTTTACAACCAGAATCTAGTCCAACAGGTTTATCTACCCCTGCCATGGGGATATATACATGTATAAAATCATGAAAAAAAAAAAAAATAAAATCAGAATTGCAAGAGATTTTCTGGAAACTTGCAGCAAATTATCAAATTAATACAAGCTTCCTGTTGTGATCAAAATTTTGTCTCAAGGGTTTATATGCCCCTGACCCAGGGCTATATACTGGTATGTAATCATGAAAAAAAAATCTGTATAAAATCATCAGAACTGAAAGGGATTTTCCTGAAATATGTATTAAATAATCAAAGCAATAATAGCTTCCACTGATGGTATTTTTTTTTATCTCAGTATAGTTATCTGCCCCCTGACCTTGAGCTGTAAACAAGTATGAAATCATAAAAAAGCTGTATCTGGTATGCAGTGGGGGAGTATTACGCAGTCTTTTAGTGTGCTTTTATTAAGCCTGTTTTTTTTTCTCTCTGAAAAATGACTTTATTTGAACATTTTTGTCACATAAGGCATCACGGCGTTTTGCGCCAGTATCAAAGTCTAGTGTAACGCATATCAAATTTTAAACGCCCATTTTGAAAAAAAAAATATGTCATGGCGCTGTCTATCCGTGTGTCTGTCCGTCCGTGTGTCTGTCCGTCACAATTCTTGTGTGCACCATAACTCAGTAACCCTTTGGGATATCTTCTTGCAATTTCGTAGGAGTGAGTGAGTGAGTGAACTCGGGTTTAACGTCCCACCAACAACGAGGTCATATGGAGACGGGACCTCGGTTTAAAGTCTCATCCGGAAGACCAGAGAAGCGGGGGATCGAACTTGCGACCCCTGGATTGGTAGTCCGGAGTGTTATCCACTACGCTACAGCCGCTCGTAATTTCGTAGGAAGAATATGAATTAGGATAGGGCAAAGTGACGCGTACAATAATAGTTGCTCTCCCTTTCTTAGTTTCCAAGTTATGCCATTTTTGATGATTTTTTTCACGACTAGTCTTGTGCGTGCGGTAACTAGATAACCATTTAGGACATCTTCTTGAAACTTCATAGCAATGCGTATGAAGTCCCAACAATGTGTGGCATTTAACAATAGTTGCTCTCTTACTTAGTTTCAGAGTTACATCCTTTTGATAGTTTTTAGGCTTTTTTGTGTACACTAATCTTGTGCATACCATAACTTGGTAATCGTTTAAAATGTCTTGATGAAACTTTACAGCAATACGCATTATTACAAGATAATGTGTTGCATTCAAGTATAGTTGCTCCCCCTTACTTAATTTTGGAGTACCTTCCGTTTGATTTGTTGCTTAAGGCTACTCACATTCACTCCTTAACCCATTGAAATATTTTGCTGGAATTTGTAGGAACATGTATAATAATAGGGCAATGCATCTTGAGTAAAAACCACAACTCTGGCTGACTTCCTGAATAATCTGCCCTTGCATAAATTTCCCGTTTAATCTGTAACTCCTTAATAGTTGAAAATATTTTCACGAAACTCTACGGTTATGTGTATATACACACTGGTCTGGCATTCAACACAGGCAACGAGGACAACGTACAGGAAACTTTGCTCTGCTCATCAGGATAAGTTTGTTTCAGAAGTATAGCCTCCCGGAACATCCAACCCCCGACTCTTGAGATAGGAATAAAAAGTTTTACTAAATTGATATGCGTATTCAAGAAATGCTTGAAACATTTTTTGGACAACAACGACCATGACAACCTTATTCAAGCACTGCATTGATACCGGACGGAATTTCTTTGAAAAAACTGGTCTGACTAAGAGGTTTAACAAACTGCGGGGTCCGTAAGAATGACAATTTGAAGTTAATCTAAAGCCCCGGTCACACAGAGCTTGCGACCGCGCCGCGACCTATCCGCGACTAAAAAAGCTGACAGTCGCAGAGAGGTTGCAGAAGTCGCGGAGAGGTTTTATAATGGTCGCAACAAGGTCGCCGAGCAGTCGCCGATCAAAATTAGTCGCAGCCAGTCTTTTGAACATGCACCAAAGACTAGCCGCGACTGATTTTGATCGCCAACTGGTTGCAATGGTTTTCTGGAAGTCGCCGATCAGTCGCCGAACAATCGCCGACCGGTCGCCGATCGGTCGCCGATCAGTTTCATCAACACTTTGGTTCTGAAATGCTGCAACCTTGCTGCGACCTATCGGCGATCTGTCGGCGACTGTTCGGCGACTGATCGGCGACCGATCGGCGACTTATCGGCGACTGACCACTGGTGAGACGGCGACTGATCGGCGACCGATCGGCGACTGGTCGCCGACTGGTCGCCGACAGGTTGCAGCGTGCCCCGATAGATCCCCGAACGATCGGCGACAGGTCGCCGACTGGTCGCCGACAGGTTGCAGCGTGCGCCAATAGATCAAGGTTTGCAGTGCATTATTTTATTACCTAGGCTCAAAGTGCTCGCATCATGGTACAAAGAGGACCCCCCCGCCCCCCCCCACCAAAAAAAGAAAAGAAGCATCGTCGCCAAAACAGACAGCAGAAATAACTCCCGACGTTCGGACGCCTGCTTCAGATGAGGAATCTCAACAGTCAAAGGAGGAATCTCAATAAACTGCGGCCTTTTTGAAACCAATGTCTTATCCAGTACTGTGTTCTCCTCCTCCGTCTTAATCGCCTGTACACCATCATAGACAAAAGAGGTGCATGCCGGTTGTTTCGTTGCAAGCAATGAACTGAATCTGTAGCTGTGTTATTTTGACAACTTTCACTGAAATGATTTCATTCTTGTCACCACATTTCCATTATTTTTTTTATCGCAGAACGGTCGCCAATCAGTCTCCGACCGGTCGCCGTTCATTTGAAACCAGTCGCCGAAGAGTCGCCGATTGGTCGCCGACTGGTCGCTGATCATTCTGAACTAGTTGCAATCCTGTCGCCGATCCTACGGCGACCAGTTGCAGTGAGGTCGCCGATCGATCGCCGACTACATGCGAAAGCTGTCACCGACTGGGCGGCGACTGATCGGCGACTGATCGGCGACCACATTTGAAGAGGAAAAGAAGTTGCAATGGTCGCAGAGGTCGCAGGTCAGTCGCAGACAAAATCAGTCGCAAAGCGGTCGCATCGCAGTCGCAAGCTCTGTGGGACCGAGGCTTAAGAGGTATGCGAAAACAATCGAGTTCTATAGTACATTGCCTTCGTTGCCTGTGTTGAATGCCAGATCTGTGTGATAAGGTAAGGGAATGTTTTAGGACCAAGAATGGTAACTCAAGTTTATCAGATCCGCCTGTTTATCTTTCTGTTAACAATCTTGTTAATTCTGTAACTCCTTCATGGCACTAGATCGGGTGTATAATGGGCCGCTTGAAAAGCTCTTTTTTTTAATGATGTTAGCCTCTGAATAAAAGCCATGTCATATGATAAACACAATTATGGCTAATTTGAAATTATAATTTTCAAATGAAAAAGATATATTCATTCTTTCCACTTCATATCTGATGTTTTCTTTTCGAGAAAAATTTTGATGGCAACTCTCTTATTATTGCTGGCCAATGTGGGTGGGGTAATTAGACCCCATTAGATCAGTTAGTTAGAGCTTTTAGCACACCTTTCTTTAACAATTATATCAGTCATCATCGACCAAATATCAAGTAGACATAAATGTATAAGAATACATCTTTTCAAACATTTTTGTAGTGTTTTCATTGTAATATCTTTTATATTATACAATTCAAATGATGTTATTTTGGTTCCTTCCCTAGACAAAATTCCTTTTGTTTTATATTTCATAGCTCTATAGCAAAAAATGCATGTTTTTTCTTCCCAAAGTTGGTCAAAAAGGTTCCAGTACTTAGCAAATTGTAGAAAGAAAACAAACCTTAAGTTATCTGTTGTAAGAAGTGGGTGGGGTAAGTAGACCCCATAAATTTTGATGTGAGACAGCTTCTGTATGCAAAGTTTAGCAAGGATACCTTACTGTGGTTATATTTCTTGTTAATTTGTTGATTTTGGATCTTTCAAACAGATATATGAGTAAAAGAAATGTATTTGCTTTGGTATTTGTAATTTTTATATTTCCTGCAAACCAGTGACGGTAGACAACTTTGAAGCAATTTATTTTTTGAACAACAAATATACCCATTCCAAATTTTTGATATTATTTAGTATGAAAACTAATCTAAAAAATATAAGAAATTAAAAAAAAGTTATTGCTGCGATTTTGTGTAAATTCAATTCAAAATTTGATAATTTTGTCATTTTTCAAAAAAATCAAAAACTTAAATTCATGCCTAGTTTCCACGTGACCTACCGTCAGAATGGAAATACATATCGGCAATGTCATCAATCAGCCATACTGAGAAAACAACAAAGATTTTTAATCTATTGTTGGTTTAATTATATGTGCCTGATCAAATCATATGTACAAGTGCAAAAAGGCTTTAAATTCACGAAAATTTCATACACAGATCAGGCAATTCTGGCTTATTTCACTTTATTGCTGTTGCCATGGTAACGGGGCAGTGAATGAAAAAAATAAATACTGATTTGATGGTCCTGGGTGGATGTCTTGATGTACACCAAGTTTCATCAGAATCTGAGAGATGTCATTTCCAGCCTATATGGGAGGCACTTTGATGCTTACAGAGAATGACTCTTAAAAACTTTAACGTAAACCGCTAACATGAAATTTCTAAGTCTGTGACCTTGACCTATAGGTCATGACTGGGGGGTGGGGAAGGTGCTGAATAAAATTTAGGACCAATACATGTATCTATTATCATTATGATACCAAATATAATACAAATCCTTCGAAGGGTTGAGAAACTATGAAATCTTAAATTTAAAACTTTAACGTAAAACTTTAACATTTTGCTAACGCCTACGCCGGGGGTAGTGCAATATCTCTTCCTGAACTTCAGGAAGCTAAAAAGGAGCGGACCCAGGACAGACCCCTGAGGTATCCCAGGGGTGCCTGGAACCTCATTTGAAGACTCCCCATCCAGTGCAACAGTTTAAGGGCGACCAACCAAAAACGACTATCCATTTCAAAGTATTTCCTTTGAAGCCCTAATTCGAGAGATAAAGAGCAATTTCAAATGGTTTACGTTATTGAAGGCTTTGCTGAAATCCAAAAGAACAAAATCTACTTGATTTCCCAAAGTCAGCTGCCTTCCTAGATCTTCCACAAGTTAAATAATTTGGGTCTCACAGGAGCGCTTTTCACGAAAGTCATGTGCAACTCGTAAAGGACATCATGCTGGGTTAGATGTCTAGAAATATTGGATGCAATTATATGCTTCATCACCTTGCACACAATACGTGTCAAGGAGATGGGCCTATAATTGACAGGGTCTGTTTTATCTCTCTTCTTGAGAAGGGGACAAACTTGAGCTTTTGCCCAATCCAGAGGTAGTTGTCCAGTTTGAAGAGATCTCTCAAAGAGCCGACATATAACATGGACAATCTCTACCCATAATTCTTTTAACACGAAAGGTTTAATGGAGGCCCAGCATTAGGTTAGCCAAAAGTTTGAGAACTCCATTATAATCCGTATTTATTTCTGGAATGGAAGAGCCTGGGGTTTTCAGTTAGAGGGAACACAGGGTATAATCGATTCCGCCAATTTTCGCTTCCTGCAGAGACTGTACATCATATTTGGCTTCCGCCGAGACTGTCCGCGAACTCTTGCTTCCTGCAGAGACTACTGTCCGCGAGGAATGGCTTCCTGCCGAGACTGTCTGCGTGACTCTGCTTCCTGCCGAGAGCCTCGGCAGGAAGCAGAATCACGCGGAAGTCTCTGCAGGAAGCCATTTGTCATGTACAGAAGTCTCGGCAGGAAGCAAGAGATCGCGGACAGTCTCGGCGGAAGCCAAATATGATGTGCAGTCTCTACAGGAAGCGAAAATTGGCGGAATCGATTATACCCTGTGGGGAAGATTTTCTTGAAATAAATTCTGAATGGTCTGCGTGCATAATTACCCTAGCCCGAGTGGGGATAAGCATGTACATACAGACTGAACTTGTTGATTCGGAGGGTTAGCCTTTTTAACAATATCACTATGCAATCTGTTGTCCGCATTATCTTTCAGTAACGATATACCCCGATCATCCTGTCTGCTATTTTTGATAAGAGAAAAGAGCTTCTTTGAATTAAAACTCGAATTTTTATTGTCCCCACCGAGCCCACCCCGAGTATGTCGGCCAGATAATTATTATATGCTACTTTTAGTTTATTCTGAACCAGATGTTTGACCTGTTGGGGGTGGTACCTATCTTTTCCCGTTCCTGACTTTTGGTTTTGGTACAATTTATCTCGTTTTCTTATAAGCCGACGTATTCCTTGAGTGACACAGGACAGGCTAAGTTCATCTGAACAAATTCCAATTGAAGCTTTCAGAAAAACAGAGCAAATGGAAAAACTTAAAACAAACTTTATCACTTTGTCCGTGACCTTTACCTTATGTAGGTGATGCATACTGATCAGTATCCAACATGTAATAACATTAACCAATTAAAGTAAAGACTTTTATGTAAACATAGCAAAAACAAAAACTTAGCACAAAACTTAAACGACAGTGTTGTACAAATTTCTGCGTCTGTGACCTTGACCTTAGGCTTAGTTTAAACAGTATTTTATTCAACATATAAACATACACAATCAGTTCATACATGAATAATATAAAGGATTCGATAACAAGCTAACTAGCTTATAGACATCGTCTCCTATTTAACATGTATTTGCAACGATATATGAGTGCGTAAGATTTCTAAGCAATAGACATTTAAGAAACGTTTATATGAACATATACATTAATGTACTAGGAAAGTTTTGATGTGAGAACAGCATTCAATAAGAATAAATCGAACCATATATAAGAAATAAGCTTAATAGAGAGAGAGAGAGAGAGAGAGAGAGAGAGAGAGAGAGAGAGAAAAGAAAAACAACAGATGTTCCCGTTCATTTCCGTTCTGTCCCGTGTCTCAACCGCTTCCCGCAACGATGTACCATCGGCATAGCAGCAAGAACAGGTCAATTACGTATGAGTACTACTGAATCTTCCGGACTGGATAATATATTTGTGCACGCAATCAAAAAGTTGTTTGTTCTCAAAGTCGGAAAGGGCTGGATTGCCATTAGTCAATGTCCTTACTGGAAGATGAATTACGGTAGATAATACTTGATTTCGTAGTTGCAGATAATTCGGACAATCATACAGTAAATGTTTTACTGTTTCTGTTCGACCACAAGAACACGTTGAACTGTCAATTATATTTTTCCTATGTAGATGTGATTTTAGAGAGCTGCATTCAAGGCGTAATAGTGCGTGATAAACTTGAGCTGTTCTGTTTCCGTAGTAATAATAATTCGGGGGCTTTATTCTTACCTCGTATAAGTTTTTCTTAAAGTCGGCAAGAGAAACGCTATTCCTAATTAACATGGGTAAGTTATTCCATGCTCTAACAGCTGATGGGAGAAAAGAATTATAGTATAAAGATGAGTTAGCATGAACTGTAGAGATATCGTTAGAATTGCGAAGAGAATATTGTGACTGATCTTGAACAAGACCTGGTACTAAATGGTTAAGATAGGCAGGTGCAAGTCCATTAACCATTGTATAAAAGATTATGAGCTTTTGTTTCTCGCGTCTTGACTCAAGTGTATCCCAGCCTAAGTCATCGTAAAGCTTGGCAATACTACACAATTTTGTGGCTCCTGTAACTATTCTCATGGCCTCAATTTGGATTGATTCAAGAAGAGTCTTATCTTCATTAGTTAGATTGCACCATACTGCTCCGCTGTATTCAATAACCGGCCTTATAAAGGAAATATACATTCGTTCGAGTGATTTTCGGTCAACTTTAAATTTGAAAGCTCTCAGAACATTTACACGTTGCCAGGCCTTGTTAGCAATTTCTGTAACATGGTTGTTCCAAGTTAGACCAGAAGAAAAGGTTATGCCTAGATGACGATGACTATTAACTTCCTTTACAATAGTATTGTTCATTACAAGAGGTGGGTGATTGGGTCGTAAGCGTTTTCTTGAGAATATCATTGATTCAGTTTTCAGTGGATTTAGATCTACTAGCCATTGCTTTGCCCATGTGAATATTCGAAAGGTTGGCGTTTAAAGTATTTGCAGCAGTGTTTGGGGTTTCAACAATTACATACAAACTAGTATCGTCTGCGAATAGTTTCACATTGCAATTTAGATTTTCTACAATGTCGTTAATGTAAATTAAGAATAACAAAGGGCCTAAGATCGACCCTTGCGGAACACCAGCAGGTACAGGGAGATAACTAGACATTTTACCATGCAGGACAACTCGCTGTTCTCTATTTGAGAGATAATCTGAAAACCATTCAAGAAGATTACCTGAGATTCCAACTGTTTGAAGCTTATGTAGAAGCCCCTTATGCCAGACCCTGTCAAATGCTTTGCTTATATCTAGAAAAACTACACGCACTTCTTTGCCAGAGTCAGCAGCTTCACATAATGAGTCATTAAGGTTAAGTAGTTGGTATGTAGTGGAATCTCCTTGAATGAAACCATCACCTAGATGCTGTTACTAAGCCTAATGAGACCTTAGGCTTAGTAACAGCATCTAGGTGATACTTACTGATCAGTTTCTATTCTGTAGGAACACTAAGCCCAAATAAAGAAGCAACAGAAAACAAACTTAACACAAAACTTTAATGCAAATTTATCATATGACGTCGCCTCTGAGAGTGTAATAAAGCCATGCATTAAATGCGATAATCCACTAGTGGATTAAATATGCAAATTACGTCGTAACGTTATACGTTGACGTCCATAAAAACGTCGCTTTTTCTAATGGCGAATCGTGACGTAACTCGTTGGGAAAAACCGATAAGATGCTCGGCAAAGCCTCGCATCTTATCTTTTTCCCCAACTCGTTTAATAAATTCAATAATACATGAGCACTCATGTAAGATCCTCTATGTTGACGATGCTGTACTAATTTCAAAATCTGTGACCTTTACCTTAGGGGAGCAGCGGCAGCATCAACATGATTCAAACTTATCAGTATCAGGGGCATAGCTAGGGGCAATTTCATAATACGCACAACCATGTTTTATTCTCTACTTTTTGAAGGGAAAGCTAGTATTTCAGCCACTTTGGTAATTGGTATTGAAATCTTGTCTAATTTATAAATTTTCAGCATGCAAATACGCAGGTGCGTTTTGAAATTTCGTCAATTTTGACAAAATTTCAATACGCACTTGCGTATTTGCCGTATAGATAGCTACGCCCTTGAGTATCCATCCGCTGCTAAAATACTGAGCATCAATGAACACGTTTTGGATAACAGAAGCAAACGATAAAACTTAACATAAAACTTTAAAGCAAATGTTAACTTACGAACGGACGGACGAACTAAAGAATGGACAGACGGACGAACAGGCAGAAAGACAAACAATAAATACCACTCGACATACTTCGTATGCCGGGGGTATAATAAGTTTAAGTGCTGGAATAGAAGTTATCCGTTAGAAAAGTGGTCATTTCAAGCCAATTCTAGCAGTATTGCAATTTTAGAAAATTTATACATCTAATAATGTATAATACAGAAAAGAAAAAAATATAAATAAATAAAGAAACAAGACCTGTCCGCGTACAGGATAGCTCGCCCGCAGTGCCTTGACCATCACATAAAAAACTTTGATGTAAAACGGTGAAGTATGACGCCCACGTCCAAGTGACAACAATAGCTCTCTGTACTTTCGTACAGGCGAGCTAAAAATCATCAAACAATAAACTTCACGTGAATACTATTACTAAATGTATTTTTTCCCTACATGTACACAAACCCCAAACACAGTCTGATAAACTGGACATAACCATTTCCTTTCACTCGGATGCTCTTACTGACGCTAGGGCAAAACATAATATTTTCTGTATTTGAAAAGGCAGCTTCGCACGGGCACAGTCTTCATTTTTGTCATTATTCATACGAAATTCCACATATGATTAAACACGGCAAATAGCATATTGACTTAATGTCACTTAGCAGAAACGTGTGTCTCTATAATGCTTTCAGGTTAATGTACGTGGGAAGTCTCTGAGTAAATTACAAAACCTTGCGAAACATTCAGATATTCTGAAAATTATTCTTTGAACAAAAAAAAGCTTCTTCTCTGATATGTATACATATATATATCTCATCGAGTTAATTTTATACTTAAATTATGAAATGGAACAAGCTTCTTGCAAAGTTCCTGCCACAAACATGAAATGTAACTGAAGAAGCAATGCACTTAAAATTGCATGATTAAGATATTTATGTCCATGAACTGTTGACCAGAACATCAGATTTGTCTCCCAAGGGCGTAGCTACGTATACGGCAAATACGCAAGTGCGTATTGAAATTTTGTCAAAATTGACAAAATTTCAAAACGCACCAGCAAATTTGCATGCTGAAAATTTATAAACTAGACAAGATTTCAATACCAATTACCAAAGTAGCTGAAAAACTAGCTTTCCCTTCAAGAAGTAGAGAATAAAACATGGTTGTGCGTATTATGAAATTGTCCCTAGTTACGCCCCTGTCTCCGGTATGAGTGTGCACTGCCCTGTCAAACATTTCGCTGGTGTAAATGCCTGTCACAAACAGACAAAGAATGGTGGTCTCTTTAGTATATATTAGTGTGTATATGTTATAATTATTTGCATTGGGAAGGCTGATCCCCAAACACTAAAATATGAGGTTTTCCTGTATGAACTTCTATGTGCCAATTAATGACCCTTTCGTTTGTCACGAATTTCACAAGTGCATGATTTCTTTCTAAACATGTATATGTTTAAGTCCTCTTTGTATCTTAACTGTTTACTGCAGAAACTATAAACATAAGGTTCCCGTCATGATTAATCCCCGTGTGGCTATTTAAGTCCCCTTTGAGTGTGAACAGTTTACCACAAGAACTACAGCCTCAAGGTTTCTCTCCTATATGAACAAGCATATCTCTGATACAGATTGAGTTACCAATGGCTTTTCCTTAACTTTACTACAATCTCGGTGTCTCTATGCATAGTGACTGTTCTTTGTTTCTCAAAGCGTTTTGCACTGGTCAGTTGTTTGTCACAAACACCACAAGTCTAAATGTGGTGTTTAGCATGAATTAACACGTGTGTTTTCATGTTACCTTTTTGCGTGAATTTCCGGCCACAAATAAGGCCGCGCTTACACAAGCAAAGTTTCTGTGTCACAGAAACTTTAACAAAGAAAGTATGCAAAACATTTTGCGTTTACACGAAGCAAATTATTTGTTAATGAAAATACGACATAGAATCTTTGTCAAACAAACTTTGGCAATGAAATATTTGCTGCAGTGTTCACATGACCAACTATTATTCGTCAAAGTTACCTGCCGCAATGAAACAATATCTTTGTCACATTTTCCACGTTTATAGCAAAGTTCTTTGTTATATAATCTTTAGCAAAGTTCTCCGTTAACACGGACAAATTTAATTTATTGAAGTAACTTTACCATATATATTTGTCAAAGAAGCTATTGTCATATTTTGGCATTTACACGAGCACATTTTTCTGTGGCAAACCGTCTTTGTCATAGAAACTTTGCCCGTGTAAACGCAGCTTAATACAAATGAAAGATTTTTCTTCAGTGTCAATGAACATGTATCTTAATCGTGCATGAATACATGTACGTATGCGTGTTTTCAACTCTAGTGCTCATGTAAACTGTTTCTTACATATACTTCAAGCAAACAATAAATCACCAGTATGAATACGCATGTGTGCTGTCAGCCCTGATGTCCTAGTGAACTGTTTGCCACAAATACTACAAGCAGAATATCTCTCTCCAGTATGAATTTTCATATGACGTTTCAATGCTTCCATCGATTTATACCGTTTCCCACAAATACTACAAACATAGGATTCCTTACCAGTATGGACTGACAAGTGTGACTTTAAATGTGATTTGAGGGAGAATTGTTTTGTACAAAAATTACAAGCATAAGGTTTCTGTCCCGTATGAATTAACATGTGTGTCTTTAAATTTGACTTTTGGGTGAACTGCTTTCCACAGAGACTACAAACCTGTGGTTTCTCTCCAGTATGAATTAACATGTGAGTCTTTAAATTTGACTTGTGGGTGAAATGTTTCCCACACAAACTACAAGCGTGAGGTTTCTGTTCAGTATGAATTAATATGTGTGTCGTTAAATTTGACTTGTGGGTGAACTGTTTCCCACATAAACTACACACATGAGCTTTCTGTCCTGTATGAATTAACACGTGCTCTTTTAAATGCGACACGTGGGTGAATTGTTTTTCACAAAGACTACAAAGATAAGTTTTCTCTCCTGTATGAATTAACTGGTGCCGTTTTATGGATGACTTCCATTTGAATTGTTTTCCACAATGACTGCAGGTATGAGTTTTCCCTCCAACATGTCCCTCTGTATTTCCCGCCATTCTAATCTATATTCATCCATAAAATGTCTCCAAGCACAATGTCTTTCCAATGCATCAATGTTTGGGCCTCTTTACGGTTGTAACAATATGTAAGAAGGGAGATCTCTCCAGTAGAGCAGATGCAAGTGATTTCCAAATATACTTTTTTTATACAGTTTGATTGTGTTTCATAGTATTAATACTGTATATGAGCTGCATATTAATTTCAGTCTGTTTCGTAATAATTTTCTCACCAGTTTCAAATACCGCATAATGAAGTTTAGTTTCCTTCTTTTAAGTGTGAGTATCTCAGTACCAAACGTTGGAATATAAGTTTACACCTGTGCCTTCAGGTGATATGCCCTTGTACCTATAATTGTCCAGAAAGAACAATTAGCACAGGTACGTGACAGTATCAGGTAGAATTTCGTATACAGACATGGAAAATTTCTGGCGGTGACTTGTCCAGTCAGTTCACATTAATCTTATTGTAAGATTTAAGGGTATTACTCGTATTTGGAAATAAAGGTTTCTTTCCTACTGAATTGAATATACTTTTCACTTCGACATTTCTCGATACTTTGCTTTATACATCAAATTTTAAAGTTTAATTCAAGCACACATGTGTCCTTTCTTCAAACTACCTACTAGTAGTCAGTTTTATCCTACTCATGAACCCACTCTTTTCTACAAATACTGATGCTGGATCTGTTACCATGGATACCGACTTCTGGAAATATAGAATATCTACATAGAAACGTCAGAACTTCGCTTCTACATATTTTCTTCCTAGAAAACAACAAAGCAACGGTTACTGTTATTGTGGTCTAACAGCTTTGTGAAGCCGTGTATGCCTCATCTTAGGGCGTATGCACAGGGTATAAACCAGTCCGTCAATTTTCGCTTCCTGCAGATTCTGTCCGTCACATTTGGCTTCCGTCGAGGCTGTCCGCGATCTCTTGCTTCCTGCCGAGACTTCTGTACAGGGTAAATGGCTTCCTGCAGACTGTCCGCGTGGTTCTGCTTCCTGCCGAGGCTCTCGGCAGAAGCAGAGTCACGCGGACAGTCTCTGCAGGAAGCCATTTTTCGAGGACAGTAATCCCTGCAGGAAGCAAAAGACCGCCGACAGTCTCGGCGGAAGCCAAATATTACGGACAGTCTCTGAAGGAAGCGAAAATTGGTGGACTGGTTTATACCCTGTGCATACGCCCTAAGATAAGGCATACACGGTGTCACAAAGCTGTTAGACCACAATAACAGTTGCTTTGTCACGCGGACAGTCTCTGCAGGAAGCCCTTTTTCGAGGACAGTAGTCCCTGCAGGAAGCAAAAGACCGCCGACAGTCTCGGCGGAAGCCAAATATGACGTACAGTCTCTGCAGGAAGCGAAAATTGGCGGACTTGTTTATACCCTGTGGTATGGGTACACACACCGTGTTTACTGCCATGTTTCTTGCCATTCTTACATGTATCTGTATTCAATGTTTACAATTGGGAGACATTTTTGTAACATTCTGTTTGCTTCCCTGCGCTATAAAACTCTTCTTAAAAGGAACTAGTCTTAAAAGAAAATAATTGCTTCAAGGGGATTAAATACTTGAAGCAAATAATTTCTTTTGAGAGTAGATGAGAGGATGAAACACTTATCTTTAAGAACCGATCCGCTGCAAAAAGGAGAGCAAACCAAATAGCAGAGCTGCTTCACCTAAAGGTGTACCCATTCGTGTTAAGAATAATTTGAGCCATGACACGAGAAAACCAACTAAGTGGTTGTGCAGCCAGTGCAGATTTAAATCAGCCTGGGCAACCGCTCAGTCCAATCAGATTCTTCGCTAAGGGCTTAAATTGTAGCCAAAGGTGTAAGCTACCTCCATGCGGACAGCGAAGACTGATCAGACTGGGCAGCTGCCCACTCAGGCTGATCTGAGTCTGCACTTGGCGCAGAACCATATTGTACGTTTGTGTCGCGTCTCATTTTATTCTTATTGAAGTTTCACCTGTTGTATTATTAGATTTCTGGCTGTTCGATACAGAAAGCCTAACCGATGACCTGGAGATTCATGAACTTATATAACCAGCACCGGTCAGGAACCTCAACTGTTGAATGTCGTGGATGGGGTGTGGAATGTGATTTTAGCAGTTCCTGATCTTTGCCCAGTTGCACACTACTTTCTATTAGTATTATCATACTAAAGTCTTACAGCAAGCATTGAGTCACAATCTGATTGACCTCAAACCTGTTTACTCTCAGACTTCTGTAAAGAAAACGGGAAATCGAACCCATGATCCTAAAATAATATACCGAGCACACAACCATGAGGCTAAAAAAAGGTCCAGACCAGGTCAGTTATATACTCTATATTTTCATAAATTACACATTAACACATCACACATTGACCGTACTGATAAATGATTATTTCGTTAGAAAACGACGCGTTTCTAACTTTGCTAACTTCTTTTTAAAAGTTGCGCTCGATCCCCTGTTTTCTTTACAAATTTTTCTCCTCCTACCGATCCCTACTGCACAGATTTTGCTTTAATAAGAAGTGGTCTTTTTCAGCTAAAGCAAAGTAGAAATTGACACGACATCTGGTGACAATTATTTACACTATAAAGAGAAGAAAAGTTACATTTTAAGATTACCTGATTACCTGGCCTGCTTGTAAAACAGTTATATAGTTGTAGTCGCTAACTCTCGCTGCAAGGTAATAACCATATAACAGCAACTGCAGTTATGTGTTTGAAACAGTTGCACCATTTTTCACTATAAAATGTTAAATAATTTCCAGTTCGAGCAAGGTGCTAGACTGTAAGACTAACAATCGACGTAGAATTTCGCTATCAAATCTGACAGAGTGACAAACTTCAGTCACTCCTCTTGCGCTATGTTGAAACGGCCGACATGAACTCACCGAGCTCCGGGCCGTATTCATAAAGCCAATTAAGTCGTTGCTATGCGGTTGCTAAGGCTAAATATCTATAAACGAGATTCCCTACAACTATGAAATTTGGTCTGGGGGAACAGTCTTTGTAAGACTGTTCCTCCAGAGCAAATTTCATAGTTGTAGGGAATCTTCTTCAAAGAAATTTAGCCTTAGCAACAGCACATAGCAACCACTTAAGTCGTTTTATGAATACGGCCCCCGTTTTCCCAAGAACAATAACAAACTGGAATGATCTTACAACCGAAACTTTCACATCTCATCAGAGAAAAGGTATGGTTTAAAGGCCATGATCTTTTCTGCAAGGACATCTTTAAATAGGCTCAAGGTGAGAGTTGGCCAAAGAGCGCAGTCTTTTTGGAGGAACAGTCATGTTTCACAGTTGTGAAGACAGCTTGTACATGTATATGACTTAACTGCAGCGACTTTGTCATAAACATGTCTATATCTTTTTATCTACATACATATGGTTCTTGAGCACAAACATCTGCCAGGGGGGGGGGGGGGGGGGGGGAGGGATATTTATTAAAAAAAAATCCCTGTCTTTGGATATGCAAGAAAAAAAAATAACCTGGCTCATAAGGGGGTTTTGAAAATAATCCTCAAAAGTAAGAGAAAAAATAAGCTGGCTCCACCAAAAATTTAAAAAAAAAATATAGTCTGCAGATAATTCCATTTGAATTGAGTTTTTATAATGTCTCTGGCTTCTGGGGGGGCTGCGCACCCCGGACCCCCCATGTTTATAGTAAATGTTTATAGTAATATTTTAATATTATCTACAATTGTTTTACACCAGCGGGCCCCCGCATGTGCATACATTTACAAAAACATCCTATACAACATTCACATACATCATCCCTAGTTTTTGTAGGAGGGGGATGGGGGGAGGGGGATATTTATTTAAAAAAATTCCCTGTCTTTGGATATGCAAGAAAAATAAGGGGATTTAAAAATATACTCCTCAAAAGTAAGACAAAAAAATAAGCTGGCTCCGCCCAAAATTTCAAAAATAATATAGTCTGAATTGAGTTTTTTTATAATGTCTCTGGCTTCCGGGGGGGGGGGGGGGGGCTGCGCACCCCAGACCCCCATGTTTATAGTAATCTTTTAATATTATCTACAATTGTTTTACACCAGCGGGCCCCCGCATGTGCATACATTAACAAAACATCCTATACAACATTCACATACATCATCCCTAGTTTTTCTCTATTGTTTCCTGTCTTAAAATTGCCATTAAAATTGGGAAATTGCTTTGTTAAATTCTTAGCACAGAACTTTCAGCCATTTTTGTTAAATTCTTAGCACAGGACTTTCAGCCATTTTATTAACTGGCATTTATGTATAATGTGACTCTATCAGTAAGTATTTATCAAACTTTCTAAAGTGCGAATAAAGCATGTTTGGGCATATCACAGGACTAGAAAAAAAACTTAAACTCCTAATGTTAGCCCCAAAACTTTGCCAAAATAGCCCTAATTTTTGGCCAAACTCATACAGGGATGTTTGTATCTGTACCTTAGATGAATAGAGTAACATGCTTCAGGCATTGGTTTGCAAAAGCAAGCTAAGCCATGCCATTAGCCTGGTTAAAGACAGCACCATGTTCTTTTTGTGAGAAAAAAAAGGTGTAAAAATTACTGATGTGGGTAAAATAATAGGACGTTAAGGTCAAGTAAACAAGGATCTGATAGTTCAGCCTATAAAAAAAAAAATAATAAAAAAAAAACCTGTTTGACTTAGTTTGTAAAAAAAAAAAGAAATTAGCTCCCTCAAGGTGAAAAAAAAGAAGAAATTGTTTCCAGAGGTCAGTGAAATAAAATGTCTTGTCTCCATCAAAGAATACCAGCCCCCCCCCCCCCCTCCAGAAAATGGTGTAGACATAAACATAGCCCCCCCCCCCCCCCCCCTCCCCTCCAGAAAATGGTGTAGACATAAACATAGGAAGGAATGAATGTTTTTTATTTATATATTTTTTCACATTCAGTATATATTTTTTTCATATCAAAATATGAATAAGTGAGATGAGCAACACAATGTGAAAGCAATTTAGAGTGAATCCCTTGTTTCCATGGTAATCAGGCAGCCATTTTCTTGTTAAAAATAGCCACTAAAACACTAATTGCACAACGAATAAAAGACAGAACTACAAAAAGAGGACCAGATGCTCACAATTCATATAATATTGGATGCAACAACACAAGTTGCAGAAGTCACTGGCATTTTTGTTCAATTCACCTGTTCCCATGATAACTGGGAAACCATTTTTTCTTCAAAATGACCGCCCAAAAGGTGTCTCCAGGGCAAAGCAATGATAAAACCACAAAGAAAGAACCTGGTATGATAAGGCCCATATTTGGCCCCCAGAAAACTCATTTTTCAAAAGTTCTATTTCGATAACTAAAATGCATTCATAGGAAAGTTCTAACCCGGCTAAAATATAGCAGCAAATATGCATAAAATATTTGTGTTTTTAATCTTGAACATACCCATACCCCCAGCGGATTGTGCCAAAATTGACGATTTTGGTAGCCTTTGCGGCTTTCAAAATATATGAGCCCGGCCTCCAGCACATTTTATATCTTATATGCAGACATAATTTTGATATGCTTACATGCCATGAAAATATTAAATGTGCTGGAGACCGGGCTCTATGTTTATTTTTAACTTTTTATTACCAAACTGGCAGGGTTTGGAACATTTTTCTCTGTTTTCTCAACAGACAAAAGCCCATATCTTCGCTCATAGACAAAATAAACATATGTTGTGGGTATACATTTTCTTAGTTAGAACACAAGGAATAATTTGGTATATATTTCATTTTGATCTGTTGGAATTGTTTGGTTAGCGTCTCTGGACTTGCAAACTTGAGTGGGTGGAGTACCTTGACATGCCTTGTGCAGTGCACAGGTAATTAGTCATGGTACCCAACGTATACGCATTTCATCAAAAGCCTATTATCAAGAGCTTTCAAAAGCTAACGTAAATGACTTGTTTCTATAAAGGAAAAATTATTAAACTCAGTTTTTCTTAAAAATTTCCTTCATATTATTGAACCAACATAGGCATGTAAGAAATCATGTTATTCTGAGAACTAACAAAAGTGAAACTTATTTCTTCTGTTTGTTCCCATACGAACAAATGATAAGCAATAGAAACCATGCAATTTTAAAAGAATTTGAATGGGGGGGGGGGGGGGGCAAAAATGTCCCTTATCAAACCAGGTCCTTTAGTACTATCGCACAAGACTTATGATAAATGATGTGCCCAAAAGAGAAACACCGTTTACTAGCAATGTTTAGTAGTTTGCTTGTTGCCATGGCAACAAAGTGCTGTTTTGTCGTCAAAACGGCAAAAAGCCGGGGTTTTCATAACATACAAATGATGAAATAAAAACAAACAGTCAAAAACAATTGTGATGCATGATGCTGTGAAATATGCTGCACAAACTGCTAAAATGTTTGCGTAAGTCACCTGTTTCCATGGTAACTGGGCAACCATTTCCTTCATGAAAAAGGCCACCAAAATGGGTGTCCATGAAAGGCATTGAAAAAAGAACAAAGAAATAATGTACTGCCAAGGATGTATGAAATATAATGTAATAATAAAAGCTGCAGTTTTTGAGGCATTGTTAGTGGTTTGCTTATTGTCATGGCAACCAGGTGGCAGTTTTTATTCAAAATAGCGTTTCACTATAAAAAGACGCTGAAACCACAAACAGAAGAAGACAATTGTGGTGCATGATGGAGTGATACATGCTGCACAATTTGGTAGCATTTTTGTGCAGTGAAATTGTTTCCAGTTGCCTGTGTCCTTGCCCTTGGAGGTAAACTCGCCTTAAACCTGTCACAACAATATATTCATGCATGTCGGATGAATATGCGTCAATTAGTTCAAGATATAACTCGTTTTTAAGAGAGAAAAAAAAAAACATCTGTAAGTTAGCGTTTGACCTTGAAAAATGGGGTCAAGGCCATAAAAACACGGCAAACTCTTGAGATTTTCCCAAAGGTATATCTACAGCAGGTGCATGATAAATGGGTAAGTATTATGAAATGAGCCGCGACACGACAAAACCAACAATGTAGTTGTGCGCCACCGTACTCAGATCAGCCTGGGCATCAACCCAGTATGATCAGACTCTTCGTTAAGTGCTCAAAGGGTAGCTAAGAGTCTAAGCTACCTTCATGCGGACAGCGAAGGCTCTGATCAGACTGGGCAGATGCCCAGGCTGATCTGAGTCTGCGCTGGGCGCACAACCACATTGTTGGTTTTGTCATGTCGCGGCTCATATGCCGATAATAATAGAGAATACCATCTTAGAGTCTTTTGATATCAAGTTTATACGGCGAGACCAGAAACAGCGTAGGAATGGCGAGGCTTGCCGAGCCAGTCCGACGTGTTTCTGGTCGAGCCTGAAAAACTTGATATCAAGAGACACTAACATGGTTTTCTATTTATCATGCACCATTGGAAGGTTTACGGTTTCTATTCTATTCTATTCTATCCCAGAACCTTACTAGGTCGTTGGGGCACCACAGATGACTTCAAAACAATCCCTTTCCACCTTGTCCTGTCTTCAGCTGCCCTAGTTGAGCTGGCAAAATCCATTCCTGTCCACTCCTTGATATTGTCTTCCCACCTCTTCTTCTGTCTACCTCTGCTTCTTTTTCCTTTCACTGTGCCCTGAAGAACTGTCTTTGCTAAACCAGAAGACCTTGAAACGTGGCCAAACCACCTTAGTTTCCGTTTCTTGACCAGCGTCAGGAGTTCATCATATTCTCCAATGACTGAATGGATCTTCCTGCGAACCTCCTCATTGGTTATATGGTCCTTGTACGAAATGTTCAGTAGCCTTCGGTAGCATCTCATCTCAAAGGCCTGCGTTTTTTTTCTCTAACTCTGCCGTCAAGGTCCACGATTCACAGGCATACGGAAATATGGAAATGACAAGGGAGCGCATTAGTTCCACCTTTGATCCAAGAGACATGTTGTTATCTCTCCAAATGGGGTTCAGCTTGGCAAGAGCTGAAGTGGCTTGTGCAATCCTTGAGAGAACCTCCTGTTTTGAGCCATCATCTAAGACAACTGCTCCAAGGTATTTGAAGCTGCTTACAGTACCCAGGGTCTGCCCCTTTACTTTGATCTCCCTCTGGATGCCATCAGCGCTGTTTGTCATCAGTTTGGTCTTCTCAGCACTGATCTCCATCTTATACCTTGTGCAGGTTTAAGGTTTAAAGAGACTCAAACAAATGAAAAGCAAACACAGTTTTGTTCAAACTTTTTGACGTCGCGAATGCGTTATGATGTAAGTCGGTGACGTCATTCAACCAATCGAAAGCTGTTATCACGGCCAACGTCAGTATACAGCCAATCGTCTTTAGAGATCGCTTCCAAAGGCATGACCTGATAACATTCGCGCAAGCGCAGTTCTACAGTGACATGATAACACATTATGTTATCATACCTCTGTTGAACAGAACAGAACAAACCTATATTAAAGTCAGACAAGACCCAGGCCATACGCAGATGGCATAAGGACTGTTAACAAAAAGATACCATTACAAATAGTGACGTCACAATATATGGTTGTAACTATATATGATTCATTCAGAAACTGAAATATGATATATAAGGATATATCAGGTTCTTATAATGTTCCAATCACCTGTAAAATTGTTACAAAGGCGTAGTTACGGAAGCACACAAGGGGAGAGAATTCCTGTAATAAATTAATGGCAAAAAGAGGTGGGTTGAGGTTTCACGGAGAGAACATCGGTTACTAAAAAAAAACAAAAAAAGTACAGTATATATTGTTTATTACTGTCAACCGGGCACATAGCAAAGCGGAATCAACGTGAATTCAACGTCATGACGTTGGATTAACGTCGATTCAACTTAAACGCCATGCGCCCGCTTGGTATACAATTGAAATTTAGCACATATCAATTTTATGTCAATTTTACGTCTGAGGGAACATGATAAGACACAAAGCATACTTTCCAGAACATCAGAAACACCTTACAAAGTATATTTGCGTTGATAAACAAATTAAGGACATCTACTGTAACAAATGCTCGTGCAAGGCGAGCTAAACTACCAAAGCATGTTAGACGGTCCCACTTTACAGAGGTAATGCAATCACAACTGTCATTTATTTATGAATCAAATCACGTGCTTCTTCTTTGTCTGCCGTACCTCCGCAATGGAAGAGTCTAAATGTGTACAGACTAAATTTGAATAATAGTATTTTAAAGTATTCCGTGTTTATGGATTATAAAACCCTTTTCGAAGTAAGGATATTATATCAAATGAGCAGGTATTACAGTTGAAAATATACATGTATGTTGCCTTATGCTAGATTATGTTAAAGATATGATCATTGAATGACCATGCCCAGGTGGCACACAGTGCTGGAACAGCACCAGATCAGCGTCGATGCGACGTCATCAACGTCAGTAAGACATCACGGTGTCGCACTGACGTTGACAACATCGTCATGACGTCGTGCGCCAGCTGGGCACTGGCACGATGATTTACTACACATGAAAATTTAGGCAAATAGCATAAAGATATCTTGTCCCGATCAAGGATATGTGAATCACCTTGGCAAAACGCAACGATCTGGGTTGGTGACTCATGACAAATCATCCCGTCCTAGTATAAATTTTATATATTTGAGTAATTTAAGTAGCTTAATCACTGTTATCAGTGGAATTTCGCAGCAGGTGCATGATAAAAGTGGAAATCAAGCCAAAGGCTAATGAGATATATCAATTTTAGTGAAATTTTCACATATCTAAGTCCTCCTGTGACCTTGGAAATAAGGTCAAGGTCACAAACATCCGATCAGCTCCAAATTTAGTCTCAGTGATATATCCATGCAGGTTTGGTGAAATTCCATTTACTGGTTCAGAAGATATTGTGGGTACAAGAAATAATCATCTAAGTCCACTTGATGTCAAGGTCACCAAAATCTAATTAGCTCTTCATTTTGTCCCGATGATATATCAATGAAAGTTTGGTAATAATTCCATGGATTGGGTCAAGAGATATCGTGGGTACGATATTGTCACGCCGACGCTGACCTTGAAAATGGGGTCAAGGTCACCAAAATCTAATTAGCTCTTAAGCTTGTCCCAATGATATATCCATGCCAGTTTGATGAAATTCCATCCATTGGTTCAAGTGATATTGTGCCTACAAGAAATTTTCATGCCATTTAAATTCAAAGAGTAACTACACTTCAGGAACTGACTGAATCAGATCCAAAACCCTATCCCCAACATCAAAGGTAAAGATTGACAAAGACATTCCAACGACCAATAAATCACAAGTGATAAGCCGAGTCAGCAGCTCTTTCCCAAATAGGTGGCAACTCAGCTATTTTTACTGAACTAAATAATTTAGACCAACAGAAGGGTTACAACAGACTAAGCAAATTATACAAAAAACATTTAACAACTATTTTTACCTATTTTCTATTTTTATTATAGAAGGGTTCAAATGAGAACACAATAAATTAAACAGCACCGAACATAAAACAAATGCAACCGGAACGACAGTAACGCCTTGGGACGGTCAGTAATAACTACTGGGGGTTTAAACCGGTTTTACTGGACCCAAACCTTCACCCTCACCCTCCGCCGCGGTGCCAACAATTAGTTGGTAGTTCGGTTCGTATGGAGGTCCCCTAACTCATCAGAGAGTCATCACGGGCAACAATTAAAATCAAGAAAAGACCGTGATGAAGCCAGGATGAGGACTCGACAGCCAAAACGTGCCTTTCTCTTCAAATGACCTTTGCAACATGCCTTAATTTCAAATGAAAATTTATAACAAGAGTTGTCAGAAGACAACAAAGCGCGCCTAATGGGTGCCTGACTCTCAAGGTTACAAAATACCCTGACTCAAAACATTGTTAACATAGTTAACCAGGGGTGAATGTGGTAGGTAGTGCACAAATGAAGTTTGCATCAGAAGCTAGACTAAGTCAGTTGTTCCCTTTGGCATACAGGGCCGAATTGTATGCCACTATCTAGACACTTTGCGGACATTGAGGGTCGGGTCCTCGTGCACCAGATGGAGAGATACCAACTCAGTCTAACTTATATTGCCTCATGGTGACAAAGGTGGTTCCAAGTATGGGTTTTCACACCACCTTTACCCATGTTTATCGTCACAATATCTAGGCCAAGTTTGAAGCTGGGTCATGTTGGGTCAAACACCAGGTCACTAGGTCAAATTTTTGAGAACCTTGTGTACACCCTTGAGGGCACAGTTTTGATCAAATCTCCACGAATCTTTGTCAGAATGTTTATTTCTATTAAATCTAGGTCAAGTTTGAAACTGGGTTATGTTGGGTCAAAAATAAGTCACAGGGTCAAATCTTAGAAAAATATTGTGTACACTTTAGAGGGCACAGTTTTGATCAAATCTTTTTTAAACTTTGTCAGAATGTTTATCGTTACTATATCTACGCCAAGTTTGAAACTGGGTCATGTTGGGTCCAAAACTAGGTCACTAGATTAAATATTAGAAAGACCTTGCTCTATAGGGCACATTTTTATCCAGTCTTCACGAAACTTTGTCAGAATATTTATCCTTACAGTATCTAGGCCAAGATTGAAACAGGGTCATGTCGGATGAAAAACTAGGTCACTAGGCCAAATCTTAGAAAAACGTTGTGTTCACCCTAGGGGGCACAGTTTTGATCTAGTCTTCATGAAACTTTGTCAGAATGTTTATCTTTTTAAACCTATGTCAACTTTGAAACTAGGTCATGTCAGGTCAAAAATAAGGTCACTAGGTCAAATCTTAGAAAAAATTTGTGTACATTTTAGAGGGCGTAGTCTTGATTTAGTCTTCATGAAACTTTGTCAGAATGTCTATAAAATCTAGCCTAAGATTAAAAATGGGTATTGTTTGATCAAATACTAGGCCGCTAAGTCAAATCTTAGAAAAAATTGTGTACACTCTATAAAGCAAAGTTTTTATTCAATCTTCATGAACCTTTGGCAGATTATTTATTTTCATAGTAACTAGGCCAGATCTGAAACTGGGTCATGTCGGGTCAAAATCTAGGTCACTATGTTAAATCTTAGAAAAAACCCTTTTGTACACTCTAGCGGGTACACAGTTTTGATTCAGCCATAATGAAACTTGTTGAATATGGGTCATGTCGGGTTAAAAATAAGGTTACAGGGTCAAACCTTAGAAAAACATTACGTACACTCTAGAGAGCACAGATTTGATCCAGTCTTCATGGAACTTTGTCAGAATATTTATCTCCATAAAATCTTGGCCAAGATGAAACTGAGTATTGTTCGGTCAAAAACTAGGTCACTAGGTCAAAACTTAGAAAAACCTTGTGTACACTCTATAAAGGGCACAGTTTTGATCCAATTTTTATGAAACTTTGTCAGAATGTTTATCTCCATGAAATCTATGCCAAGTTAAAAACTGGGTCGTCGTGCCAAAAATAAGGTCAGTAGATCATATTTGAGAAAAACCTTCCATGAGGCACAGTTTTAAGTCAATCTTCATGAAACTTTGTAAGAATGTTTATCTCAAAAACAATTCAGGCAAAGATTAAATTGGGTCATATTGGGTTAAAAACTAGGTCACTAGGTCAAGTCTTAGAAAGCCCTTGGTTACGTAATAGAGGCTTCATTTTCCATTGAACCTTCATAAAACTTTGTCAGAATGTTTGTTTGAATAATATCAGACTTATGTTTGAATATGGATTATATTGGTTCAAAAACTAGGTCACTAGGTCGATTGGCCAACTGCAATGAAACTTGGTATATCGCATTGGAGACTCGGTCCCATCAAAGTTTCTTCATATTATGAGTGAATGAGTTAACTCAGGTTTAACGTCCAACCAAAAACTAGGTCATGCGGAGACAAGGCCACATTTTAAAGTCTCATCCAAAAGACCGCAGATGTGGGGCGATCCATGTTGCGACCCCTGGATTGGTCATCCAGCGTGTTATCCTCCTTTCAAATTATGACACTGGGTTGACCTTCACCTTTTTCATACCAAGGTCAGTAAGATAACTCTAATATTCTTGGTACACATGATACTCAGGTGAGCGATTCAGGGCCACCATGGCCCTCTTGTTTTTTGGTTTTTTTTTTGTGTGTGTGATAAATTCATATTTTAAGGGTGTTGCTTTTCACAGACAGAGTTTTGGCTTACGTCATGTGATTTGTATTTCCCTCAGCTATAATGTCGTTTGACAAAATATTGTCTATATTCAGAAGTCTCCGAGAGAGGGTCCTCCCCACACATACTCATTCACACGTGGTCGGGTAGGGCTACGTTTGGTGTAGGCGAGTCTTACTAGTGTAAGCTACAGCACGGTTCGGTCTTCTGTACGGAGACATAATCCACGAGCTTTAGCGAGTGCATTATCGACCGTACAGGCGGACAAACTGCGTCCTTTCTCAATTATAGCATGAAACCCATTGTATGCATTGCACGTTATGGGGTATCTCATGCTAAAGATTTGGGTATCTGAGGATCGTACTATAAATCTGGATAATAATTGCTGTGCTTGCAGCGGGTGCGGAATGGGGTTCGGATTTCATTTTACTCTCGTCTGTCCTATCGTTCCTTCTTCCTGTCTCTGACAGACCGCTCGATAAAGACTGAAACACTGTCTCAAATAACCATTAAACCCCCAACAAACAAACAAACAACAACCCCAAACCTGTCAAAAACCAGTCGAATTTCTACTTTCACTGATATCTTAACAATGTTGAGCTACAATATAACTTTTAAAAAAGGAAACTCTGAATTTACACATTTTTAGCGGAACCTAGATCTAGAAAGAAGCGTAATTTCTTCAAAAACCTCTTCGCCCCCCCCCCCCCCCCCCCCCCCCACACACACACACTTTTTGTTAGGCTGACTTGTCTCCAGTCATCATAATTGTATGTTCAAAATGTCATTGAGATCCGACAAACGCGGTATGAGTAAAAACCTAAAATGCCGATAGCAGACTGGCGGATAGATTGAAAACAATATACCCCAACCCCAAACTCCTTTTGCGATATAGGTGTGATTAGGGGGAGGGTTTGGGATATGTATATTCAAACGAATAAAATCGCAGAAAGTACTAAGCTTCAATATACACATTGTTCTTCTTCTTATTATTATTATTGTTATTCTAATTTTCATTTTTATACAATATTAAAAGAGGGTGCTCAACATAAATGTTCTACATTGGCCTTAGCTAAATAAACCTAGCTGATCTTGAATCAAGTACTGCTACATATCATTAGTTTCAAACACATGCATGAAAATAAATAATAATGATAATAATAATAATAATAACAAGCAAATTCGACGAATTTATGTCCCCCGCCTTGGAAACTAGGTCTCCACTGTATAACACTAAGTGTTTGAGCTGGAAAAGCGGCTAAGTTAAAAATGTGAAAAAAGTAATAAAAAAATAATGTGAGGATTATATCCAAACCACATGCATATCTTCAGACCATGATCAAAACACCTGTGAAGTTTCAAAGGAATGGGCCTAAAACTGTAGGAGGAGTTGAACACACAAGGTACCCACTATCTATTCACTTTGACAGTAAAAATGTATGAAAAATGGCTAAGTTCAATTGGCGAAAAAGTAATAAAAAATAATGTGAGGATTATATCCAAACCACATGCATATCTTAAGACCATGACCAAAATACCTGAGAAGTTTCAAAGGAATCGGCATAAAACTGTAGGAGGAGTTGCGCACACAAGGTACCCACTATCTAGTCACTATGATAGTAAAAACGCCTAAAAAAATGACTAAGTTCAACTTGTGGAAAAAGTGAAAAAAAATAATGTGAGGATTATATCCAAACTACATGCGTATCTTCAGACCATGACCAAAACACCTGTGAAGTTTCAAAGGCATCGGCATAAAACTGTAGGAGGAGTTGCGCACACAAGGTACCCACTATCTAGTAACTTTGATAGTAAAAGTAAAAAGTATGCAAAGACCAGGAACTGAAATAATCAAAATCCAAATCCAGCCCTCAAACCATAGTTGGAAACAACTAAGATTACAAATAATCAAGATACAGAGAACATATGGCCAACCGAGTGAGCAGCTTGTTCCCAAAAGGTGGCCACTCAGCAACCCAAACCGAACCAAAAATAATAATAACATACATAAGGTAAAACATCACAGAAACTCTGACACCAAAAACAGGCAACAAAGAACCACAACAGAACTACCGCCTTGGAACGGTCAGTAATGAATACTGGGGGGCTTAAATCGATTTTACAGGCCCAACCTCACCCTCAGTTTCTGAAGTGGTACAAAACATTTAGTTGGTTGTTCGGTTCGCATGATAACCCTCTAACTCGTCAATGAATCATCACGGTAAACACACAAATCAAATTTCAACACCATGAAGAAGCAAAGACGAGGACTCAACAGATACAACGGGCCGTCTGACAGGTGGAGATCCCTGTCCTGCCAAACAACCCCGCTAGAAATCTGAAGCAAAAGAAGGTCACCATTTGAGCCCCGGTGGACCAAGCAACAGACAAAAAGGCTCCGGTCCCAACCAACTAAAATATATAGCTTTAGGTCGGGGCCATCATAGAGTCTGACGACCGATCCCCCGGTGTGCAATTAAAGAGTGCAGCAAAGCTATCAACCGTGATTGGGTTAATCACTAAGCATGCAGACTGTCGCATAACATTTAAATTATAGCCAATACGTTTGTGACGTATTATTATTTTTCGGCATTGATCAGAAAAATCAGTCCTACCCTTAATCTTTTTGAATTTGTATACTAAGTCACCATAAAATTCTGGTTCCGATAGGCCTTGGTGTAAAAGAAATTTTAATCCGACATCAAATTTTGAAACCAATTCATGGTGTCTGCGATAGAATTTAGAAAAAGCCTTTCTAAGCTTATGATACCGATAGCCCTGTTGAAGAAGTTTAGCAGTTAAACATTTATTACGAGCATTAAAGTCATCTACATGACTACACACTCTAGCAAATCTTATAAGTTGAGAAATATACACTCCATAAGAGGGACGACGTGGAACGTCACCATCCAAAAATGGAAAATTAACTATATCAAAGTCAAAGTCATCACGTTTATCATAAATTTTAGAAGATACAAAACCGTTAGAAATAGATAGATGTAAATCCAAAAAGGGGGCCTCGGTATCTGAAGTATTAGCTTTATTCAATTTAAGTTCAGGTGGGTAAATTTGGTTAACCATGCTTTCAAAATAAGGATTATCAATATTCAGAAGATCGTCTAAATATCTAGAGGTTGAGTTAAATGCCTCAATGATATCAGCTTGATTATCAACAGAAAGAGAAGTCATGAAATCTCTTTCATAACAAAATAAAAACAAATCGGCCACAAGAGGAGCACAATTTGTACCCATCGGAATACCAACAATTTGTCTGTATAACTTATTACCAAATCTGATGTAAATATTATCTAAGAGATATGATAAGGCGTCACATACATTCTGACATGACCAAAGACTATATCCTCTATATATTTTACGGTCAGTAGAAGTGAAAAACGCTTTCTTATCGTTACAGGCAATATAAAGGGTATCTTCATTTTTGGAGAACTTTTTGAAGGCCCTCTCAATCAAATCAACAAGTTTTTCCTTTATTAAATTATGGGGTAATGTGGTATAAAGAGTAGAAAAATCATAAGTGGACAAACTAGTCGCACGGAACCCTCTTGACTTCAGTTTACTAAGTACCTCACCAGAATTTTTTATAGACCAAAACATATTTTTCCCTGACCTCTCATACACTGTCTCATAGTACCAAATGACACGAGACTTCACAGCAGTGAGGCAAGAAGTTAATAATTTAGATAATTCTGTAGTAGTACAAGAGCTAGAGTTGGCAATGAATCTAGCTTTATACGGTTTTTTATGAAGCTTAGGTAACCAATACATCGTAGGAAGTTTGTCTTGGCGTTCCTTAACGTTAACAGCAAACTTTAAAGGCAAATTATTTGAGTGGCTATTAACGACAGTCTTCTCATCTGTAAAAGTCTCTTCGTAAGCCGTGGTGCCGTTAAGTTCCTGCTTCAAAGTGTTAATATAGTGCATCCGACAAACAACAACAATGTTGTTTGCGGCCTTGTCAGCAGGAACCAAAACATACTTCCTATGAAAATCCTGGATACCCTGCTTCAAATATCTAAAGGAAGATTTAGGCTTAGGAGGTAAAAGATTAGTATTGTGTGAATAAAACTTTATACGTTTATCCACAATATTAAAGATACTTAGTTTCCATTTCTTTAAAGCGTTACTTTCAACACCCTCTCGTTTACACCAACTATTACCAAAATCATTTAATGCAGATGCAATTTCTTCCCTACATCTGTTGAAATCGATATGGGAAGGGAATCTATACTTAGGACCATAAAAACGCCAAAAAAAATGACTAAGTTCAACTTGTGGAAAAAGTGACAAAAATAATCTCAGGATTACATCCAAACCACATGCGTATCTTCAGACAATGACAAAAACATCTGTAAAGTTTCGAAAGAATCGGCATAAAACTGTAGGAGGAGTTGCGCACACAAGGTACCTACTACTTTAGGGGGACGGAAGGACGGAAGGACGGACGGACGGACGGAAGGACGGAAAGCCGAAAACTATGTCCCTCCGCTTTTCTTCGAAAAGGCGGGGGACAATAAACATTGTAATGCAAAATATTACTGTCTTAAAATTTTAATCTCAAGTCCTCTCAGTATCAAAGTCAACTGTATGCAAGTTTAGTACACCTAACATAAGAAAAATTCACTTGTGGTTACTGAGATTTAAGCAATTAAGAACGGACGGAACCAAAGACTTGTGGACAGTCGGACAGACAGACGGACGAATAAACGGACGGACGGACCCCATTTCATACATCACCTATTGGGGTGGGAGGTGGAGGGGCTACAATGTTATAGAAACACGCCCATAACAATTAATTTTAGTATCACCGAAGCTGTTCATTGCATGCAACAACGTCATCCCTATACTAGTATATGGCTAGTTTGGATAAAATTCGAGTTATAAAAGCTGTTCACGAAACAAGTAAAAAAGCGCACACGACGTGTCAAGGCGGGAAGGGGTGTTTTTTTTTTTTTTTTTTTTTTTTGGGGGGGGGGGGGGGGGGGGGGGCGGGGGGCTCGCAGAAACTACCAGGAAGTAGATTTAAACAACAATAAATACAGTGATACGTAACGAGAATAAGAATATCGATTAAAGTTTCAGCCAAAATACTGGAGAAGGACTGTATCGAATCCATGACCGATGTTTAACAGGCTACAGCATGGACGCTTCTGCAGACACAGCAAGGTAAACCGGACGGACGCTCAGGCGTCAAGTAGAAACGCGTAGTTCCCGCGGTATATTTATAATTTTACGAATTTTACAGTTAGTATGAGTAAGTTCTACACTGTTAAGTCAACCATGTCTAAAATTTAGAGTCATTACAGTTTATATGTTTTAGGAGGTCCGCCCTGGGTCCACACTGTCCTTTACATGATGTGAGTCTAACTGGAGTGTAGCTAGAATCTTCTCCACGAAGTCAAAGTGAATACCAAAACTGTATACTTAAGCTTCACGCACTCAAGGCTTACTCGAGCATCACTACAATCGACCTTACTGGAGTGTGAGTCGAGTATGAGTTTGAGATGTGTTTGTGAATGTGTGCCTGAGTGGTTTATTGCTGTGCATAATGATTTCAGCTTTATAATTTATGACATCTTCAAAGGTTGATTTGTCTTTGAAACAGTGGCAGCAATGAAATATTCTTCGGAAAATATGGAGAAGCATATCTTTATACTTAAAAGGGTGAATTAAATGTATTTAGTCATGACTATTACAATTAAGATAGAAAGGACAGAGTCATACCCATTAAATTCCCCATGAAACGACGAAAACACAAGTGTTTCCTTCATATTTTTCCAGTTTTCCGCCATGATTACATGAAGAATTCCCGCTAACAACTTTGACTGTAACAGAGGCATTGACATGTAGTTCATAAGTTTTTAATGCGAGAAAACGACGTTACACCGACTATCCACATGGAAATGAAAATTGACGTCCCCAAATGAATCAAAATGACGTCCGAATGGCGCTAAATAACGTCAAACTAATCCGCACAGTGATTTGTCACGAAATATATCACTAGATTTTACCATTGGCTATATAGGCGGCCAGTGTTACACCGCAATAACACATTGTAAGTAGTGATATCGTTAAACAGCCGTCGCCATAACGTGGCGTCAATCGAACGTTACATGGACCAATCCGGACGTTTGTTTACCTTAGACAGCCCTTGACGACAACGTCACATGATCAACAGACCTTCATCGGTGTATGAAGCCAGTTGCTCTAAACGGTTTACCTATGGGAAGTCAATGGCAAGTGTTAATATTTTTAAATGAATAAGCACTTTCAAGAACTGTGCCCGTGTAAATTGTTTACCATATACATACAAATATGCGGTTTCACTCAAATATGAAAAAGCATATGTCCCTTCAAGTAGTGTCCCAATGTAAATTGCTAACCATATACATCACTAGCTTGTGGTTACTAACCAGTATGAATCAGCATGTGTCCCTTCAAATGGTGTGTGTGTCTAAACAGTTTACCACAGACATCACAAGCATGCAGTTTCACTCCAGAATGAACAAGCATGTGTCTCTTCACACATTTTGTCGATGTAAATTTTTTATCACAGAGAACACAAGCATGCGGTTTCTCTCCAGTATGAATATGCATGTGTTCCTTCAAAGTTTGTGCCCGTGTAAACTGTTTACTGCAGACATCACAAGTATGCGGTTTCACTCCAGTATGAATAAGCATATGTCCCTTCAAGTATCGTGCAGATGTAAATTGTTTACTACAGACATCACAAGCATGTGGTGATTCACCAGTGTGAATGTGCACGTGTTTCTTCAAGGATTGTGCTGATGTACATTGTTTCCCACATACATCACAAGCATGTGCGTTTTCAACGGAATGAATAAGCATGTGTCCTTTCAAGTATTCTTCTGATGAAAATTGCTTACCACATACATCACAAGTATGTAATTTATTACTGATATGACTGAACATATGTCTTTTCAAGTGTTGGGCCATTGTAAATTGTTTCCCACATACATCACAAGCATGTGGTTTCTCACCAGTATGAATAAGCATGTGTGTCTTTAAATTCTGCACCTGTGTAAATTGTTTGCCGCATACACCGCAAGCATGAGGTTTCTCATCACTATGAATACGCATGTGTGCCTTCAGGTTTTGTGCCTGTGTAAACTGTTTACTACAGACTCCACACACATGTGGAGTCTCTCCAGTATGAATAAGCATGTGTCCCTTCAAGCTGTGTACATGTCTAAATAATTTACCACAAACCTCACAGGCATGAGGTTTCTCTCCAGTATGAAAAAGCTTGTGGCGCTTCAAGTGATTTGCCCGTGTAAAATGTTTACCACAAACCTCACAGGCGTGCGGTTTCTCTCCAGTATGAACAACCATGTGTCCCTTTAAATGATCTGCACGTGTAAATTGTTTGCCACATACCCCACAGGCATGTGGCTTCTCTCCAGTATGAATAAGCATGTGTTTCTTCAAGCTTTTTGTATGTGCAAATGTCTTACCACAGTCGTTGCAAGCATATAATTTATCTTCGGTATGAACAAAATCGCATCTGTTAACGTCCAATTGTTTACCAAAGACATCACAAGTATGCTGTTTCGCAGCAGTATATTCAACACTGACATCACAAGCATGTGGTTTCTCTTCTTCTTTATTAATAAGTATGTATTTCTTCAAGCTACCTGCCATTGTAAACTCTTCACCACAATAAACACGTGACAACTCTCCGATATGAATATATGTTGTCTGCCTTTACGTGTTTCATTCTCCTGCAGTTGACAAGTTTATGCGTCTGAATAAACATACAAAGATTGGTGGATAAATGAACCAATTTGAGATTAACGTCTTTTCAAAAAGTAGTTCAATCATATCGAGGCGTTGGCAGGATGATGCAACCATATCTATGGTGGGAGGGCTTCAGTCGAAGGCAAGATTTGAACATCTTTATGAAGTTCAAGAACGACTAAGTACTAGTTATTTACCGCAGATAAACAAGCATATGCTTACAACAGTATGTCTTCAACTTTCCTGTCTCTGTAATTTGTCACTAGAAGCATCACAAACATGCGGTAGATTTACTTTGATGACAAATGTCTTTGCTCCAGCTACTGCTTATCAAAAACATGACATGCGTGAGATTTCCTTCCGGTTCGAATAATCATGTGTTTCTTCAAGTTTCCTATCCGTATAGACTGTTCACCAAGGACATAACAACCATGCAGTGTCTTTCCAATAGAATCGAGTTCCCTGTCTGTCTAATCAAGTTCCTTGTCTGCCCAAACTGCCATAATGCACACAGCAAGCATACGGTTTCTATCCAAAACAATGAAGCGACACGTAGCTTCTCAACATAATCAGGACTAGATTCCTCTGAGCAGTTGTCTAAACATTGAAATGTATGTCTCTGCCAATATCTGGAAAAAATCACAGACTACATATTATTTATTCAAAATACTTTCTCGAAGTCTTTAAAACGAACCCGCTGTTTTGAACATGTTTTCCTAGAAATCTAAAGAACCCGCTGTTTTGAACATACTTTGTTAAAGAATTAAGTTTACCTTATTAAACAACTAGCTAGACACCTACAGCATATGCACAGACAAACCCAGCAGATAGCAGTCTTTATGTCAAATGTGTTTTTCTTTACCTGTTTGATCTCTATCACTTTAATGTGAATGTCTACGTATAGGTCTATACATATAAGGGACTAGTCATTTATTATCAGGTGGGGGGGGTTACATTTAGGGCGGAGGGGGGGGTCGGTATTTTTTTTGGTGATGTACTGGGGGGGGGTCGGAAATCAAAAAGCCGCGGAGCAGGGGGGATCATTATTTTATTTGGTATATTGGAGGGTCAGAATTCTCCCATCAGTCTTCATTTTTAAAAAATGTTTCAGCTTCTAGGGGGGGGGGGGGGGTAGCCCCCCCCCGACCCCCCATTACTCTTAAAATTTCAAACTCTTTTCTTTCAAACTCAAAACATTAACTTAAAAGACTTTATGAAAATGACACACAAAACTTGGCCAGCTTCATATAAAAAACAGATCAATCTTTTCATTGATTTGCTAGAAGAACAGTATGAAAGTGTCTATAAAATCACGTCGAGATGATTTTGTGCCTGCGTTTGTGATATCAGCTCTTCACAGGCCTTTTCATCAGCACAACTACTGGGGCTTCTGGAGGCTGCGCCCCCGCCACCCGGAGGCCGAATTAATATTATTAACAGTTACAATTATTTAGCATTCGACAAACACATTTCTGGATGGCCATTAGCAGAAGAAAAAGAGCAAGAAATGCAGACAAAGTTTAAACAGACCATGATTATATGTAATGAACCTGTTAGAATAAGGAAATGTTATTTGTGTTTCATACAGCTAGGTTTTGATTGAGGTCAGTCTGACATAAAATAGGTAAATTATATATATTTACATATTCAATATATTTAATATGGTACATGTATACATGTGTGTGTGATGGGGTAGCTCGCACTGTGGATAGGGGGGCGGGGGTCATTAATTTTTTGTTGCTATCTGTGGGGGGTCGGAAAAATATTTATTGTGAGACTGGGGTGGGGGGGGGGGGGTCGGAAAAATTTTGGTGAACCATATGAAAATGTACCCGGCCCCCAGCTGATAATACATGACTCGTCCCTAAAATGAAAATATAGAAGGCAAAGATTATACCCACCTTAAAATTAAAACTGTTTTCAAGTGCTAGCTTCTATGCGTAATAAGGTGCCTTATAGGCTAATTGTAAGAGAAGGAACTTAAAGATCTTAGTCAATTATGAAAGTTACCACTTACAGTGGACTCGACAGTATCGGATCATCGACAGTATCGGATCACTCGTAGGCTATCACCCATTTTTCTCACAAATGAAGCAAATATTTTTTACCATTATATTACAGTCATCAAGTTCGACCAATGGCAAAGTGCAGGGTGAAAAATTCGATCGAAATCTGCGGCTGAGAAACAAATCATAGATGTTGAAAAGCTTGGCCCCTCTTCAGCGGCGCTTGCATTTTGCCTGTTGCTCGTTACCCCCAAAATAGATTTCGGTTATTTAAACAATTTTGTCATTAGGCGATTGAAACCAATTTTACTTTAAATGTGTCCTGGCATCCCTAAAATTGCAGGCAATCGTTATTTTTGTTACATCCCAGTATTTGATGAAACTAAAGACTTGAAAAGTAAGGCACCGATGTGCGACAGTAACGGATCATTATATAATTTGAACTGAAATACAGGCCTCAGCTGGAAACTGCATGTTAGATGTATGGTCTGATGCTGAATACAAGTCATAAATCAACTAGCTGAGTGGCTACTGTTTCTTTTTTCAAAGAAGATCAGTATGAAACTAAGACAACATCTTTTTTGTAAAATATCCCCCATCCCACGCCCCACATTCTAGCGTATGATAATGAAGGTTATGCGTAGCACAACTAAGCTTCTGCTAAACATTCTGAAGAAACATTCGAGATCAGCTCGCATGTATGTGAACCCAATTATGACTCGCGTTCATCGGATGGATATCTGTACAGTGTGTAGACTCAGATTAATGCCGGAGAACTCGTTGAATGACCATGTAGTGTTTATACACTGATTGCACAAAAATATCGTTAAGACGGAAAATCACCGTAAATTTGTTGATCCTGATCTGACACCACGGTATTATCAGGGTCTACACTTTGCAAAGGCAGTTTATGATTTTTACTGTTTGAGTAGTTCCACGCTATGAGGCGCAGGGGATTATTGAGTTAAGAATTTTTGGCATGTTTGTACTTTTGTATACATTTTACCTTTTAGTTGACAGACAAAACCGTTGCTGGTGAAGGACCACATGAAAAATATCGTTGAAAGGCCGTAAAAGTTTTCTCTGAGAGTTTAATAGGTCCAACTGGTTATGTAGCAAAATTATTGAAGCTAAGAAGGTTGTCAGAATGCCTCGGAGAAACTCTCCTATAAAATAATATCATATGATCCGATACTGTTGCAACTGATTCGTTACTGTCGCAGGACCCTCCCATAAGTCTGCATAGGTTATCTACCCTTAAAGGAATAAATTTCGTAAATATTTTGACATGGATAGATAGAAGGGATATTTTGCAATGGAAGTGTCTCCGGGTACGGTACCGTATCCCTAGACCCTGGGTCTCCAGGTACGGAACCGTACCCCGAGACTCTGGGTCTCCGGGTACGGAACCGTACCTGGAGACAGTCCTATGAGGATTGGCTCCGGGTACGGCAGTAAGTTTTCAATACTATGTATTAAGTAGTTTTACCCATTTAATATATAGTTAATCCAGCAATATTTTTTTACTCCTTGTAACAATTTCATTAAGTCGCCATCTTTCTGGGGAAAATTATAACGTAAGTCAGTTATTTGAATTATTCTGACTGATGTACATGTACATAAACTGCGAAAAACACGGCCGAGGTGTCGTATTTGATCGCCCGCTAATTGCTCGCCGACAATGACTTCTAAAGAGTGCAAACAACTATCATCTCGTTATAATCTGTACAAATATTTATTGAAAAGTATCCATCTTTTAATAATTCTGCGATAAGCAATGTAGACCCAAAACAGACGCCTAAAAAAACGCATGCAGTGTTCTTGAATATAGGCCAACCTTTCGGGGCAATGAAATACTGTCGATAAGCAGTTTTAACACATCATGTCATATGCGCCAAGTAAAGTTCTCCAAGTTTTGTACGTTGCACAGCTCAATCAAAATGACATTGAGAATTTAATTGTGTGCTTATGAAGGTTATTATCACATCAACAGACTTGAAGCATCTCTCTGAATACATAGACTTGGTATATTACCATAGCCGTCGGCTATTGTTTGTCTTGCATGCTGCAAGATACAAAAAAAAGTCAAACTGTCCTCTAAAACTAATAAAAGGAAGAAGGTACGGCGATCCACCTGAGATACTGTATTGATATTTTCTGGCGAGGGTTAGGACCTATCTACATTGTGATTATGACTTTATGTATATAAACTGTTTCTGGTGACGGATCTATGGTGCTAGATATTTTATTCTGAAAATCATCGTGGAACTATTTCAACTTGTAACCAACATATTGTTTTACCAACCTCTGGAAGGGTGTGCCTAAGAAGGCAGAATTTCTACAACAGAACAGAACATAGCACTGACGGAAGCAGGACAACTCAGACCAAAGATAACTCGCCCCACAAAAATCTCGGCCCAGGAACCGCCTCATATTTTTTAACTTACCACAAGTTAGCTCGTCCCATATCATAAACTTGCCAAAAGTCAACTCGCATCAAATTATTTAAACTCGGCCCAGATTTATCATGAGTATCTTGCTTTTTAATTTTTAGATGCCACTGAAAATGTACCGTCTGATTTCATGTATATGCACTGACAAAATAACAGTCCCTGACACACAACTTGAAAGGATTTACGGTAATTACGAGCGTCTTTGTAAATTTGGTTTTAGCTCCCCGCCGCCACCCCTCAAATAATAATAATAATAATAATCTCTAACGTTACAGAAAGACATATAATTCATTTAATGCACCTCAGCGGAACGTTTCCATAGCCGCAGTCCGTCCAATGAATAAAAACTGTTACACATTGTTTCAGTTTGTTATTATTTTGGACAAAACATGCGGGTGTGAAAAACAATTATTGGTGTGAGTGCGAAAACGTCATGTTATTTTTCATGCAAAATAAACACATTGTTTTGATCGCATTATCAATAATTATTTTCCCTAGCAAGATGGCGACTAAATGAAATTTTTACAAGGAGTAATTTTATTGCTGGATTAACTATATATCAAAAGGGTAAAACTACTTCGCCGGCGAATACTTAATACAAAGTGTTGAAAACTTATTGCCGTACCCGGAGCCAATCCTCATAGGACTGTCTCCAGGTACGGTTCCGTACCTGGAGACCCAGAGTCTCGGGGTACGGTTCCGTACCTGGAGACCCAGGGTCTAGGGATACGGTACCGTACCCGGAGACACTTCCTTTTGCAATTGTTATGTGTCATAACATATATACTTTTAGCATTCATATACAACAAAACGGGAATTTTACTGAACTTGATCCGATACTGTCGAGTCCACTGTAGTATATTTTTACATTAGCATAATATTTAGATATCCAGTTTTCTATGAAACTGCAAATGTTACGTACCAAAAATGTAAGTACTTGAGTAATTACCCGTTTTAGACAGGAAAATACTTCACATCGTTACTTATCTGTCGAATGCCACAGTCTTTACAAATATGTATAACACATAGTGTTTTTGAAAATAAAACGAACTCTTGGAAATATTATATCCGCAACTGCAGTTATATGGTGATACCACCCAAAGCTGAACGGAAGTTCTAAACTTTATTGTTTCGGTTTATCCTAAATAAGAAATAAAGTTTTCGGGGCGTGCAGGTAGGAGGGGGATTAACACCTACAAATTAACTACATGAAGGTGTTTAATGCGGCTAAGTGTACTCATAAATTGTATCGTGCAGCTACCTACAGTGTCAGGCGGGATATGTTATAACAGACGTAGCTGCTTTTTTCCTTGCACTGACTTTTATGACAAAGCACTTTTGTTTGACAAATAGCCATGATTGCATTGATAATTATGCGCTTAGCTGACTGAGAGAACCCAAATGGAACAAAGGAATTCTTGGCCTGTTTGAACAAGGTCTGGGGCTGACTTACTAACCGTGACAGCCAAGGCCATATCCTCTTAACATGGCGTTACTAGACATTATAGACCTTGAGCTGACCATAGACCCCAACCCCCCAGGGGGAGTTTTGTACCCTATGATTTTCTGAAACTACATTATATAAGAAACAAAATGACACATGTTAGCCCTCTGTACGTTGGGGCGTTAACGTGTAACGTCAACGTCAATTACACTACCCAAATTTACATATTCACATTATAATAGAAAATACACATTGGTATACACGTTAGTATTCGCCCTAAATAATGTTGGGGTTTTGTCTGCTAGTACATAAATCGCTGTTTCAAGGTAATTGACATGGTCAAGGATAAGTTGACTAACCCTTGTAACGTAGTTTACATTGTATTTGACGGTTTTCCCCTTCAGTGTCTAAATACATTGTAATATAAGGAGCAAATTGTAAGAATTGAAGTGAAGAGAAAAGTTGTCATATATATGAATGTTTCAATATTCTAGTATAAAAAACAAACAAACTAAAGTCTTACAAAACTCGTCAGCAGTCACGATAAATATGTAACGTATATAAACACTACAAAAATTTGGGGAAAAAACAACCAGACTAAATCGCTGAATTGGAAGACAGAAGTTTATACGTGCTCCATCAATCTTCTTTGATTCATGCCCAGCTTAGATAAGTTAGGCAGCAGTGAGCAGTGATTATAACAAATGTGGACAGAAACTATATTATTTTTGAAGAATTTAACCTACAAAATGACGAGAAAAGCTAAGAAAGCCAACACCAGCTGCATCTTATTTTCAAATTGAATGTTATCTGTTTTTTGTCTAAAGTAGACACTGCTGTATGTGTAAATATGAAGAAACGCCAATGTTATATGTCCTCAGACTATAAAAAACATCGGATAGTGTATATTTGAAAAGCAATCTAACAGTAACGTTACGTTACATAATTGTAATATGTCGGGGGGGGGGGATAAGATTTGTGAGTCATCTGTTATCAAAATTTAGTTCCCCGGCGATATGAACTATTCATTGCTGTAGTATTGGCTTATCACTGGTAGTCAGATGGCAAATTTAGCTCTTTGAAATACTCTAGAGCTCAGCAAGACGCACATAGATTGTTATAGCTGAAGCAGTTCGACTTTGCCTTCAACTCAGTTTCACTTAAAAGTGACTTCATAAAAATGATTCTTTTTTAAATTTTATGCATAGGTTGATATATGCTGCAATTGATTAATATTTAGGTTCTCATCATGATGGGGATAAAACCAATTTCGCTACCTGTGCTGTTGGCTCAGCCATACAATTACCCTACATACAAATGTGCATCTGTGACTGCCAGCCGAGGCAATCGAAAGCAGTACCAACTCTGCTAACAGGGATTAACACTTTAACATTTTTGCTATGCTGTTAGTAGAATCGTCAGCCACGTGCTTCTTTGCACAGTAACTGCTTTATATAGTTTAGCAAATATGTGTGGCTCCCGTGATCATAACTTACATGTTAATTTGTGATCTACGTGATCTGTTTATGCAGCTACCGGCCATCAAATACATTACAAACTATTAACAATGTGAAAATTTAAGGTTGATAGAAAGTGACATACTTTATAACGCATACAACATTCTGTCATCAGTCTGTTCAGAGTTTTATTTTTCATTATATTGTTACAAATATTTAACTGGTCAGGTAATTTTGCAAACCCCATGGTTTTATTCCCACTTGTTATACTATCAAGGACTAAAGGTGGTACGAAATACAATTTTCAGTCAGACAACTTTTCAATATGTAAGCAACTAAAATTGTTGTTTGGATATTGCCAAAATGCTGTATTCTCTAACAGTATTTAACATATTTGGACAAAGATGATAAGATAAGCGGTAAGGTATCATAAATAAGCAGTTTTCAACCATATTTGCTAAAGAGTAAACAATATGGTAATACAAGGTCACAGAGATCAAATGCAGTAAGTTATTTAGGTTAGCCCTTCCTTGACATGGATAGATATTTGTATTGTTTGATTATTTGCTCTTTAGAAATATTGTATTACTAGTTAAGGATATCGGAAATGAAGAATCCATAAACTCGCAATGAATACGTTGTATAGGTTACTTGTTCGGTCTTTCTTTTCTTTTCTTTTTCTCAATATCATGCTGCAAAGCATAACTACAGTGTAGGGGAATACATTCTGAAGGCGAACAACTAAGATTTGCTCATAAATATCTGAACAGCGATGACCAACATTAATATATTCTGTCATTTTCATTTACCATTTCATTATGTGTGCAGAGCTACTGAAATACTGTCCCTGGAAAAAAAAAACATTTTTGTCCAACTAAACGTATCTTTATGTTCTTTGGTGAATAGATGCTTTAATAGATGGTTGAATGTAGTTAGATTCTTTAAGAGATGATTGAATGTAGTTAGACTGTAAAGAGAAAGAAACAAAAGCATAGAAATATAGATCATCTTAAACATAGCATTTATAGATTGATACAGTATACTAGTAAACTGCCAGTGTCTCTTTTCTGTTTTAAATGTTTCTGATACTATTCTCCCAAACTTCTGGTTGACACATTATTGTTAGTTACATAAATGAACTAAATAAAGTAATGTATTGACACTACCATTAATTATTTTCATAAGTTTGTTTCTTAACTGTAACTCAGCAATGTTGTTTCCCTTGGTAACGTAAAATATACGACAGTCTTACAAAAGTAAGTATACCCTGCCAGCAAATATCTACATTAGCTTTGATGCAGAACTGTATTTGGCTTAAGTTTTCAAACTTCAGGTTTACTGTTCTGCTTTATAGTTTTTTCAGTGGTCACGAAAAAACTATACCAAATTCTGTCAATAATCAAGGTGGTACTCCATATTGCATTGTTAATTATGGATTATTTTATAATTTTATACTAAACACGTCAAAAGCGCTTAGCTTTTAATGTCATCAAACTGATTGTATATCATTTTATTCGAGTCCTATATGCAAAATCTATGCTGGCTTAGCTTCAGCTTTATCTTTTCTGATGTGGTATTTTGTTTATTTATTATTTTTTTATTTCATTCTTTATCTTATTTTCTTAGTTGTATATAACACAATTTCACGTATGTTACTGTCTTTAGAACTCAAATGTACAAATTGTAAAAGAAACAAACTGGGCAATGCCATTATGAAATACTCTTATTTTTGATATAATAACAAAGTAAACAGCAAAAAAGGTTTTATATGTGCAGAATATGTCAATGCCCTTAACATTACAATTTGAAGTATACTGTGTTGAATCACGTCTAAAACACACCTCATGGATCCCTAAAAGTAATAACTGAGAGAATTGTTGCTAGGTCTAAGGACACAATATTTATAAGAAAGCCCAGACTTATATGTGTTATTGTTTTTATGTGACAGTGAGGAAAAACCAGATTAAAGGTATTATAATGAAATATTTTAAATATTAATGTTATTTACGTTACTACTAGTAAAAGCTTATCGTAGAAAATAAACCAGAATGCATTTTTCTTTAATATTAAAATATTCTTCTATGAAGAAACTGCAACCAAAGAAAATAAAATGATTCTACCTTCAAATTGTATGAGTTTAACAAAAATAGCCCTCGGTAACGTATATAATCGATCATTATGGCCGACTAAAATGCGTTCAAAATAGTGTGGAACTGTTCCTTGCTATTTAGATAGGCTGGCATATTCAATATTACCTTTTACTGTTGTTTTTAATTCATACAGTGTAGTTCAAGCACTTGAAGTATACAGAAAGTGATAATTGTAATACGGAAAATTTATACGGGTGTACTGTGTTCAACATTTTATTTCTCCCAAAGTACACAAGATAGGATAATAATCTTTGCAGATCTGAAAAGACCAATAAATTGTCTTTAATACAGTAACAATCATGTGGTCTAATATTAAAGGAATAACTTACAAAAAAAAAGTATTTTGGATGGAAATAGCAATTTTATAGGAGTGTAAAGACAAATGTCACGAATATTACACCATGTAGGCTAAAGTGACCTTTCAAACATCCTAACTTTTAGCTACTGGATTGTTCTATAAGATTCTACTGTAATTCTAAACATAGGAAAGTGACTTCTATTTTTTTTTATAATTTTTGATAATTTTTATTTTATGTTTATTTTTTTAATGGGTAACGTTTGTAACAGGCTGTTACAGCTTAACGCCCCACTCGCCAGAGGGCTAACATGCTGCAAAATACTTCTAAGATGCTGGGCTTTAAGAAAAGTATGGTCCAGGGTTCTCACTTGAATTTTAAAAATAGGAGTCCGGGACTCCTCCTTTTCCAAAAATAGGAGTCTCATCTGATGAGTAGGAGTCCCATCCTGAAAAATTGGAGTCCCATATGTTTTAACATAAAATTTAGCCTGTAAAATAATCTTATTTATCTAGTTGAAATTGTCTTTTGATATTGCCCCTGAGGGATACAAAAGATGAAAAGGGCTTGTACAGGACTGGACGGGCAAAGGGCAATGCTTTTGTGATTGGACATCAAATGATTATGTTATAGAAATGTAAAAAGATATGACATTGACAATTATTTGTTAAATCTTCCATTTTAAAATCAAAGGTATTAATTTACTTTTCCCTTCAGCAGAAGTGTTATATGTAATAGCTACAGTTCAGAGTTCATTACTATTCAGCGATGTCCAGTCAACTGCAACATTGCTTTCAGTAATAATTACAACTTATCTCAACCATCTCTCACCCCCAATAATGGTCTACAAAACTCCCCTTAGGGGGGGGGGGGGGGAGAGGTAAACCATATTTGGCTCATGGCATATTAGCTTGATGTTCTGGAAAAGCTTTTTATATCGTTTTTTGTGTATAAAAGTATAAAAGTTTTTTTTTAATTTTTTTGCGGACACGGACATCACAGTACACAAAGCATTATTAACAATGACTTTGTTTTAGGATTTCGCAGGCGTTTCGTCAAGTTTTGTTCTTCAGTGATGTTATAAAATGCAAAATTGAGATCAAATATGTTTGTTTCACTGCATAAACATTCGCCGGTTCCTCGAGCAAACTCCATTGGATCCAGCAATTTTAAGCACTAAATATCTTGACGTGAACTGAATTATACTGACGTCGCCCGATATGATATATACTAGTCAAAACAAATTCCGCCGCAATTTTAATCATGATATTGATGATTTTAAACATATAATTGTCAAATTATTTTGCTTTTAATTAGTTGCCACAACATTTGTCCACGGAAAACTTTTTAACGTCTCAGTTTCCTGCTTGCGTGAACAGAGTTACCTCGCATAACAAGTAAACCATAGAAACTGCGACTAGGCACTTACTGCGCATGTGCAATACAATTATGTTTGTCTCGTTTAATTCTCGAGAAACCGTACATTCTAGAAACATCTAAATCAATTCTGAACTCACTTTCAAATGGTGAACGTTGCATCTTAAAGTGTTCGAGACTGAAATTACCTCCCTTTGAATCAAAACTATAGGAAATTTGATTTTCAGATTATGGGTTCATGAGTCACAAATTTTAGTTCTGCTTTGCTGGACAAGTGAATACGTTTATTTGCAACATTTTTAAATGAGAATGCACCAGTTTAAGGCAAAATTGTGTCAGGCATGCAGTTTTGAAATGTTTATGACAATGCCACTGCAACTTCAGAAAGTTTGGTTTTTCTGCCTAAACGTTGAAATCTAGAAGTGAGACGTTACCGTGAAAACCGTTTTGAATTCCATTTTTTTCTGTGTATGAAACAAGTGCAACCCAAAATTGTGTCTAAGAAATACAGATCAGAAAATCGGGGTAAAACTAAAAGAAAAGACGATATTTTTTTCAAGAGAAATATTTTGAAACCTTTCTGTCTAGCAAATATAGAATGGTCATATAAGTACTACAATGACTCTTTAAGCTCATTCATTATGGCACCTTTTCAGAAAAAGATGCTAAAGTTAATGCGGCGGAACTTATTTTGACTAGTATATATCGGTTAGATAACATGAATTTACTGATATATTCGAAAGCTTGGCGAACTCTGCAAAATATCTGAAACTAAAATACAGTCATAAGTAGCTGCAATGTTTTGACACGCTACCAAACTGAAAAATGTCGTCCAAACTGACCGAAAAGAAGAAAGACGGTACTCCGGTATAAGTTGTCCATAACGGCTATCAGCCGGCAAATTAATAGAACCAAGTACAATTAGCCACACTTTTCAGTCTAGCCCGAGCGTTTGGGTAGAAAATGTTGAGTACATTTTAATTATATACTGCGTCTGCATGGAGAGTACAGGTACATGTAGTTGTAAGTATAACTGTACTGCGAAATTATAGCGTCAGTTATGTAACGCAAGCCGATTAGACCTTGAGCTGACCATAGACCCCCCTCCCCCCAGGGGGAGTTTTGTACCCTATGATTTTCTGAAACTACATTATATAAGAAACAAAATGACACATGTTAGCCCTCTGAACGTTGGGGCGTTAACGTGTAACGTCAACGTCAATTACACTACCCAAATTTACATATTCACGTTATAATAGAAAATACACATTGGTATACACATGTTAGTATTCGCCCTTAATAATGCTGAATTTTTGCCTGCTAGTACATAAATTGCTGTTTCAAGGTAATTGACATTGTCAGGGATAAGTTGACTAACCCGTATAACGTAGTTTACATTGTATTTGACGTGTTTCCCCTTCAGTGTCTAAATACATGTAATATCAGGAGCAAATTGTAAGAAATGGAGTTAGGAGAAAGGTTATTGTCATATATATATGACTGTTTCAATATTCTAGTATAAAAAACAAACAAAAAACTCTTACAAAACTCGTCAGCAGTCACGATAAATATGTAACGTATATAACCACAACAAAAATTCGGGGAAAAAAAACAACCAGACTAAATCGCTGAATTGGTGGACTGAAGTTTATACGTGCTCCATCAATCTTCTTTGGTTCATGTCCAACTAAGATAAGTTAGGCAGCAGTTAGCAGTGGATATATCAAATGTGGACAAAAACTATCCTATTTTTGAAGAATTTAACCTACAAAATGACGAGAAAAGCTAAGAAAGCCAGCATCAGCTGCATTTTATTTTCAATGTTATCTGTATTATGTCTTAAGTAGACACTGTTGTATATGTAATATGAAGAAACGCCAATGTTATGAGTCCTCAAACTATAAAAAAACAAAAAACATCGGATAGTGTATATTTGAAAAGCAATCTAACAGTAACGTTACGTTACATAATTGTTATATGTCGGGGGATAAGATTTGTAAGTCATCTGTTGTCAAAAATTTAGTTCCCGGGCGATATGAATTATTCATTCCTGTACTATCAGCTTACCACTGGTAGTCAGATGGCAAATTTAGCTCTTTGAAATACACAAGAACTCGGCAAGACGCACATAGATTGTTATAGCTGAAGCAGTTCAACCTTGCCTTCAATTCAGTTTCACTTAAAAGTGACTTCATAAAAATTATTTTTTTAATTTTATGCATTGAATGAAATAAATATAAGTTGATATATGCTGCAACTGATTAATATTTAGGTTCTCATCATGATGGGGATAAAACCAATTTCGCTACCTGTGCTGTTGGCTGAGCCATTCAATTACCCTACATACAAATATGCAACTGTGACTGCCAGCCGAGGCAATCAAAAGCAGTACCAACTCTGCCAACAGGGATTAACACCGTTTTTGCTATGCTGTCAGTCGAATCGTCAGCCACAAGCCTCTTTGCACAGTAACTGCTTTATATATGTTAGCAAATATGTGTGGCTCCCGTGATCATAACTTACATGTTAATTTGTGATCTACGTGATCTGTTTATGCAGCTCCCGGCCATCAAATACATTACAAACTATTAACAATGTGAAAATTTAAGGTTGATAGAAAGTGACATACTTTATAACGCATACAACATTCTGTCATCAGCCTATTCAGAGTTTTATTTTTCATTATGTTGTTACAAATATTTAACTGGTCAGGTAATTTTGCCAACCCCATGGTTTTATTCCCACTTGTTGTTACTATCAAGGACTAAAGGTGTTACGAAATACAAATTTCAGTCAGACGACTCTTCAATATGTAAGCAACTAAAATTGTTGTTTGGATATTGCCAAATGCTGTATTCTCTAACAATATTTAACATATTTGGACAAAGATGATTAGATAAGCAGTAAGGTATCACAAATAAGCAGTTTTCAACCATAGTTATTGCTAAAAAGTAAACAGTATGGTAATACAAGGTCGCAGAGATCAAATGCAGTAAGTTCTTTAGGTTAGCCCATCCTTGGCATGTATAGGTATGCACTATTTCTATCGTTTGATTATTTGCTCTTTAGAAATACTGTATTACTAGTTAAGGATATCGGAAATGAAGAATCCATAAACTCGCAATGAATACGTTGTATACGTTACTTGTTCGGTCTTTCTTTTCTTTTTCTTTTTTTTTTTCGCAATATTATGCCGCAAAGCATAACTGCAGTGTAGGCGAATACATTCTGAAGGAGAACAACTAAGATTTGCTCATAAATATCTGAACAGCGATGACCAACATTAATATATTGTGTCATTTTCATTTGCCATTTCATTATGTGTGCAGAGCTACTGAAACACTGTCCCTAAAAAAAAAACATTTTTGTCCAACTAAACGTATCTTTATGTTCTTAGGTGAATAAATGCTTTAATAAATGGTAGAATGTAGTTAGATGCTTTAAGAGATGATTGAATGTAGTTAGACTTTAAAGAGAAAGAGACAAAAGCATAGAAATATAGATCATCTCAAACATAGCATTCATAGATTGCTACAGTATACTAGTAAACTGCCAGTGTCTCTTTTCTGTATTAAATGTTTCTGATACTATTCTCCCAAACTCCTGGTTGACACATTATTGTTAGTTACATAAATGAACTAAACAAAGCAATGTATTGACGCTACCATTAATTATTTTCAAACGTTTGTTTCTTAACTGTAACTCAGCAATGTAGTTTCCCTTGGTAACGTAAAATATACGATAGTCTTACTAAAGTAGGTATACGCTGCCAGCAAATGTCTACATGAGCTTTGATGCAGAACTGTATTTTGCTTAAGTCTTCAAACTTCAGGTTTACTGTTCTGCTTTATATTTTTTTTCAGTGTGCACGTAAAAACTATAGCAAATCCTGTCAATAAACAAGGTGGTACTCCATTTTGCATTGTTAATTACTGATTATTTTATAATTTTATACTAAACACGTCAAAAGCGCTTAGCTTTTAATGTCATCAAACTGATTGTATATCATTTTATTCGAGCCCTATTTGCAAAATCTATGCTGGCTTAGCTGCGGCTTTATCTTTTTTATCTTTTCTGATGTGGTATTTTTTTTTTCATTTTTTTTTTTTTACTTTTTTTCTTTTTTGATTTTTTTAGTTGTATATAACAAAATTTCACGTATGTTACTGTCTCTAGAACTCAAATGTATAAATTGTAAAAGAAACAAACTGGGCAATGCCATTATGAAATACTTTTATTTTTGATATAATAACAAAATAGCAAAAAACAGTTTTACGTGTGCAGAATATGTCACTGCCCTTAACATTACAATTTTAATTATACTGTGTTTAATCACGTATAAAACACACCTCATAAATCCCTAAAAGTAATAACTGAGAGAAGTGTTGCTAGGTTTAAGTACACAATACATCACAGAACACCCAGACAGTATGTATAATATTGTTTTTTATGTCACAGTGGGAAAAAACCTGATTAACGGTATTTTAATGAAATGTTCTAAATGTTAATGTTATTTACGTTACTACTAGTAATAGCTTATCATAGAAAATAAACCAGAATGCATTTTTTCTTTTATATTATAAGATTCTTTCATGAAGAAACTGCTACCAACGAAAATAAAATGATTCTATCTTCAAATTGTATGAGTTTAACAAAAATAGCCCTCGGTAACGTATATAATCGATCATTATGGCCGCTAAAATGCGTTCAAAATATTGTAGAACTGTTCCTTGCTGTTAAGATAGGCAGGCATAACCAATATTATATTTTACTGTTGTCTTTTAATTCATACAGTGTAGTTCAAGCATTTGAATTATACACAAAGTGATAATTATAATATGCAACATTTATAAGGGGGTACTGTGTTCAACATCCTATTTCTCCCAAAGTATACAAGATAGGATAATATTTTTTGCAGATTTGAAAAGAGAAATAAATTGTCTTTAATACAGTAACAAACATATGGTCTAATATTAAAGGAATAACTTTCAAAAAGAAAGTATTTTGGATAGAAATGGCAATTTTAATGGGTGTAAAGACAAATGTCACGTATATTACACCATGTAGGCTAAAGTGATCTTTCAAACGTCCTAACTTTTAGTTACTGGATTGTTCTATAAGACTTTACTATAATTTTAAACATAGGAAAGTGACTTCTATTTTTGATAATTTTTGATAATTTTTATTTTATGTTTATTTTTTAATGGGTAACGTTTGTAACAGGCTGTTACAGCTTAACGCCCCACTCGCCAGAGGGCTAACATGCTGCAAAATACTTCTAAGATGCTGGGCTTTAAGAAAAATATCGTCTACAAAACTCCCCCTGGGGGGGGGGAGGTAAACCATATTTGGCTCATGGCCTAGATGTAGTTATTCGAGTATGAACGGCATTGAATTACGGAGTGAATTTCAGTTTTCTGATGTTTATCGAAGTATAAACTATATTGGGTCACGTGCAAAGTAAGTGAACCCCGAAGGGGTCCGAAGGGTTCATGCAAACGTTGCTGATGGCCTAATGTAGTTTATACTTCGATAACATCAGAAAATTAAGTTCATTTGCTTATATTTTACATTCTTTTCTGTCTATTATGTGACTACATAATTTGCGTTAGGGACTACAGCTGAAGCAGAGAAACATTTACACGGCGACAGTTTCCTACCAACAGCGAAACAGCGTCAACGACGTCATGACGTCACCTACGTCCAAACAGATTGGAGAACCATGATTTTGACGCCACTTAACGTAATGTGGCGTCGCGTGAACCGATATAGTTATTAAAGTAGAAACTACATAGGGCTTTTCAATAAATGCATAGATAAGGTAAATATTGTCCTGTATTTTTCTTTTCTGTTTTTTTTTTCTTTGCTCCGGAGGCCCATTGCCTATTCTTCTTTGCAATTCCTATCTTTGTTTCAGCATAGTGTTATTTCTTTTTTTACACGTTTACTATGACGATTCTCTGATAAAGAGTTGCCACTTATCCTCCACTTCAGATACCCTTTGTCCCTAATTTGTCAATGGCATTATACAGTTATCCATACCCTTTTACGGATCCGAATGTAGATTTTACTCTTTAATTTGACAGTGCTAAATATATTACTTGAAAATCGTCGATTACTCTCAAAGGAGATGTGCTTCCTGAGAGATCCAATTCGTTTCTCAGGCTAAGACAAGCCCCCAACGAGATAGAAAATGTGCCTGGACTGTCTCTCAAGAAATTATATCCTACCCCTTCAACAGAAAATTGAAATTTTCTAAAGTAAGTCATTTTTACAAAACCGGGATTTAACGATTAGAGAGTGGAAATCTAGGTTTGAAGCTCAAACTTAGGGTTAAGTTTCTTAGCCGAAACTACGTAGTTTGGCCCATGTATCTTTTTCTGAATCTATTCTCTGCTCTTAAAGGAACTATTTAAGATTTTAATTTTACCTCACTTCAGCTGGTGTTGTGCCGTGTGGCGGCCGTAAAACGTCTCCCCGTACATCACGCATAGTGCAGTTTATATTTCATTTCCGTCCTTTGAGATCAGAGGATGTATTCTGACGAATCTTAAATTTGAGATCGATTTAGACTTTTTATTCTCGATCATCGTCTTTTATATTATTCGGATCCTTTTTGATATTAATCAGTCTTTGAATCGACTGCCGAATTAAAATTAAGAAATGACAGTATGCTTTTCTCTGGTTTCGTCGCCAGATATTGTCAGAGTCATTGACGAGGCTTTATTAGCCGAAACTACGTAGTCTGGCCCATGTTCCTTCTTCTGAATGTATTCTCTGCTCTTGAAGGACCTTTTAAGATTTTAATTTAACCCTGGTCTGAAGATTATTGTGCATTTGTCTTGCTATACCGTTTTGCATTCTTACGAAAACATAAATACGCTCATTATCTACTCAGTCTGTATCTAGAGATCTATTCCTCATCATCAATAGATCCACAGGGTTCAAACGGCCCAAACCCCGTTCTCTGGCAAGACATTTCTCTCCATTAAAACGAATGCCGACATGATTTTGAGAATAGTCTCTTATATACAAAATGCACGTAAATCATCGTACAAGAATCCCAAAATACTTGTACAGGAAAACCTATATTCAAAATGACCCTTAGTTGATTTATCATGGCTTCGTAATTTTGTCAACTGGCTGATTTCCTGAAATACTTGGTACATGCGTTTTGAAAAGGAAGTAGATGAAAAAAATCTATTCAAAAGTTAAGTATGACAATACACTGCCGTGAAAGAGCAAAAAAGTGAAATGAGCCGCGACAAGAAATAACAACGACGTGGTTGTGCGCCCAGGCCAGACTCAGATCAGCCTGGGCACCCGCTGTCCGCATGGAGCTAGCTTAGACCCTTAGCTACCCTTTAAGCGCTCAGTGAAGAGGTTGATCACACTGGGTGGATACCCAGGCTGATATGAGTCTGCACTGGGCGCACAACCACTTTGTTGGTTTTCTCGTGTCGCGATTCAAATAAACGATTACCCTTCAGGTACTGTAAATTTTGTAATAATTTAAGATCATCATATTTGAAGACAATAGTGAAAAATAGGACTTTCTCGTGAAAGCGATTTTTGGTCGTAAATGCTCGTACGATCATCTTACGATGAACTTCAATCGTACGATTAGCTGTGAGAAAGGTCCAAGATTGCAATTTTACTCCTGTATGATTTAGCATGTGTCTCGGCGAGTTTTGTGTCTGTAAGTCATTTACCGTTGACATCACTAGAATATGGTTTCTTTCCTGTATGAAGAAGTATATGTCAATGCAAGATACTTGACAGTGTAAACTGTGTTTACAACAGTTGTCAAAGGCACGTGGCTTCTCTCCAGTATGAATAAGCATACGCTCCTTTACGCCATGTGCCTGAGAGAACTGTTTACCATAGACATTCCTAACATGCATTTGCCCACCAGTGTAATTACACATGTGCCTCTTCCTAATTCCTGCATGCGCAAACTGTTTCCCTTAGACACATATATGTGGTTCCTCTCCCGTATGACCATTCATTTGATGTTTCGTTTTTTTTGTATGCAAAAATGTTTATCACAGACATCACAGGCTCCATTGTTGAATGAATAAAAATGTACACTTTCAAGAATTGTGCCCATGTAAATCACCTACCATATATATACACACACATGCAGTTTCACTCCCGAATGAAAAAGCATTTGTTCCTTCAAGTAGTGTGCCGATGTAACCTGTTTCCCACATACATCCCAAGCTTGTGGTTATTTGCCAGAATGAATACGCACGTGTCCCTTCAAATGATGTGCGTGTGTAAACTGTTTACCACAGACATCACACGCATACAGTTTCACTCCAGTATGAATAAGCATGTGTCTCTTCACACTATTTGCCGATGTAAATTGTTTAGCACAGAGGACGCAAACATGTGTTTTCTCTCCAGTATGAATAAGCATGTGTCCCTTCAAGTATTGTGCAGATGTAAACTGTTTACCACAGACATCACAAACATGCGGTTTCACTCCAGTATGAATAAGCAAATGTCCCTTCAAGTATTGTGCAGATGTAAATTGTTTACCACAGACATCACAAGCATGTGGTGATTCACCAGTGTGAATGTGCACGTGTTTCTTCAAGGATTGTGCTGATGTACATTGTTTACCACAAACACTACAAGCATGTGCTTTTTCAACAGTATGAATAAGCATGTGTCCTTTCAAGTATTGTGCAGATGTAAAATGGTTACCACATACATCACAAGCATGTGATTTCTTACCGATATGAGTATACATATGTCTTTCCAAGTGTTGTGCCAATGTAAATTGTTTCCCACATTCATCACAAGCATGTGGTTTCTCGCCAGTATGAATAAGCATGTGTGTCTTTAAGTTTTGCGCCTGTCTAAATTGGTTGCCGCATACACCGCAAGCGTGAGGTTTCTCATCGCTATGAATAAGCATGTGTGCCTTCAGGTTTCGTGCCAGTGTAAATTGTTTACTACAGACTCCACACGCATGTGGAGTCTCTCCAGTATGAATAAACATGTGTCCCTTCAAGCTATATACATGTCTAAATTGTTTACCACAAACCTCACAGGCATGTGGCTTCTCTCCAGTATGAATAAGCATGTGTGTCTTTAAGCTTTTTGTATGTGCAAATGTCCTACCACAGACGTTGCAAACATATAATTTCTCTTCGGTATGAACAAAATCGCGTCTGTTAACGTCCACTTGTTTACCAAAGACATCACCAGTATGTTGTTCGTCTGCAGTATATTCAACACTGACATCACAAGCATGTTGTTTCTCTTCTTTATTAATGGGCATGTATTTCTTCAAGCTACCTGCCATTGTAAAATGTTCACCACAGTTAACACCTGACAACTCTCCCATATGAATATAATGTTTTCTGCCTTTACATGTTTGATTCTCCTGCAGTTGATACGTTCATGCGTCTAAATAAGCATACAAAGATTGGTGGATAAAAGAACAAAGTTGAGATTTACGTCATTTCAAAAAGTCGTTCAATCATATCGAGGCAATGGCAGGATGATAATGACAGGCCGTATGTCATACAACCATATCTATGGTGGGAGGGCTTCAGTCGAAGGCAGGATTAGAACTTCGTTATGAAGCTCAAAAACGACTAAGTACTAGTATTAAAACAAGCATATGCTTACAACAGTATGGTTACGTAAGTGCCTCTTCAAATTTCCTGTCTCTGTAATTTGTCACTCGAAGCATCACAAACATGCAGTGGATTTTCTTTGATGACTAATGTCTTTTCTCCAGCTATTGCTTATTAAAAACAGGACATGCATGAGACTTCCTTCCGGTTCGAATAAGTACAAGTATGTGTTTCGTCAACTTTCCTGCCTCTATAGACTGTTCATCAAGGACATAGCAACCATGCAGTGCCTTTCCAGTAGAACAGAGTTTCCTGTCTGTCTAATAAAATTTCTTATCTGCCCAAACTGTCACAATGCACACAGCAAGCATACGGTTTCTATCCAAAACAATGACGCGACACGTAGCTTCTCAACATAATCAGGACTAGATTCCTCTGAGCAGTTGTCGAGACATTGAAGTGTCTGTCTCTGCCAATTTCTGGAAAAATCACAGACTACATGTTATTTATTCAAAATTATTTCTAGAAGTCTTTAAAATGAACCCGCTGTTTTGAATATGTTTTCCTAGAAATCTTTAAAATGAACCCGCTGTTTTGAACATGTTTTCCTAGAAATCTTTAAAATGAACCCGCTGTTTTGAATATGTTTTCCTAGAAATCTTTAAAATGAACCCGCTGTTATGAACCCGCTGTTTTGAATATGTTTTCCCTAGAAATCTTTAAAATGAACCCGCTGTTTTGAACATGTTAGAAATCTTTAAAATGAACCCGCTATTTTGAACATGTTTTCCTAGAAATCTTAAAAATGAACCTGCTGTTTTGAACATGTTTTCCTAGAAATTGTTAAAATGAACCCGCTGTTTTGAACATGTTTTCCTAGAAATCTTTAAAATGAACCCGCTGTTTTGAACATGTTTTCCCCGAAGTCTTTAAATTGAACCCGCAGTTTTGAACATATATTTGTTCAAAAAATAAGTTTACCTTATACAACAACTAGCTAGCCACCTACACCATATGCACTGACAAACCCAGCAGATAGCAGTCTTTATGTCAAATGTGTTTTTCTTTACCTGTTTGATCTCTATCATTTTAATGTGAATTTCTACGTATAGGACTATACATATAAAATGAAAATATAGAAGGCAAAGATTATACTCGACCTTTAAATTAAAACTGTTGTCAAGTGCTAGCTTCTTTGCGCAATGACAAGCCTTATAGGCTAGTTGTAAACTATCAAGTCATCAGGAATGTATTTACTTTATTTGGACTGGGACACCTTCTTGATTTTCGGAAAACAACAACTTCTAGTGTTTGATGCCCAAATGGCACAGTCGCTGATAACAATATCAAGCACAAACACTAAAGCCCAATTTCACGTCGCATTTAAAATGCAGATTAAGCCTCATTTGACTGGTTTCCCCGAGGTAAAATACAAAATGCATTTCACGTGCGTCAACTAATTTAACTAGTCCGCTAGACTGGTATTGAGAGTAAAGTAAAAAGGATTGTTCTAAAATATAACTGGCATGGATCGTATCGCTACTGATGAGTGGACTGTTTAATTCAATTTTGGGGAGAGTAAATGAAGCAAAAGATTTGTTTATTCCATCATGATCAGGATAATGCCCTTTGCGGTCGATAAATAAACTGACACAGCTGAAGGAGGTCATTATATAACTCGATCCGCCCTAGCCTGGGTTCCAGTCTGATCATTGTTTTTTTTGTGTGTGTATTTTATTAACAAACAAGACCGTTCAGTGGGACAGGATAGCTCGCTTGACAGCGCCTTGCCCATTACCTAAAATCTATAACGTAAAACTTTAACATTTTGCTAACGCCGCCACCAACGCCCACGCCGGGGGTCGTGCAATAGCTCTTCCTGAACTTCGTTCAGGCAAGCTAAAAATGACAAAATATTTACAAAAGGTTGATTAAATACTTACAAAAGGTTAATAATTATAATTTTATTTATTCTTTATTAGAATAGGATTAAAAATAATATTGACGACTGGACCCAGGCTAGACCCGCCCCAGCAAATTTGTTTTCCTTGGCCACCGTTTTTTTATCATCCTGATAGGCATAAGTGCATCCATTGCAAATTTATTTTTCTAGAAAACGAGCTTGTAAACTCCTATGCCCTCCCTACTCCACCCCACCCCCACCCCTCCACACTCCCACACACAACGTTCGCCCGCCCCCTCTTCAAACCATGTGTTTACCTTTCAGGAAGGTTCATCTGAATTCTGCGCTCTGAAAAGGTTCAACCAAATATTTATATAATCTGCATAGGTCAGTAAAAAGAAGCCCAACTCAAGTTATTTGGTTCTTTAACATTGTTTTCCACAAGGTTTTTCCCTATATACATGCATAAAGTTCGAAAAGGACATAGCTCAACTAAATATTTACGCTAAAATAATGTAATGCCCAAAAGTTTATCAGGTCATCTGCATATCGATTCATAACTACAGACCAAATATAAAAATTGAAGCACTATTGTTTTTTTTCTTTTTTCGATATATTCATAATATTGTTCAGAAAGTTTGCAATACAAATATAAACGTATCCATACCAATTTTAGTGCGACAGACGCGCGTTTCTGTATTTAACTTCTTCAGTGTCGCTAAACCCCAAAAGTTTGGAAAAAAGAGATATGATGGGCAGGTCTTGGCAGGCAACGAGCATCCTTGTCCCAGCCACACTCATTGTCGCATTCCGCGGGACACATTAGCTGCAGACATCAGGTAAGAGACGCCTACGTATTAACTCGCGAGCGCAGGCGTCCCCATCGAACCACCTCAGCCCCTGTGTCTCGAGAAAAACGACAGAAAAAGGTCATGAGATGTTCGATGCAGCAAGAACCCGCAAAAAGCCAAAACAATTCAAAAGAATGGAAACCAAAATCAGCTAAGATTCTTGTCGCTATGACAAGTTTGTCTTAGTTTTGAAATAATTTATAAATTTTACAAAATATACATTTAATGGATTAAGGTTACTTTAAATCAGTATTTCAGTAGTGACCCCGATGCTAGAGTACCAGAATCAACACTGAAACACGGACTAATTGGATTACAATATGATTTTGCGTAAAAGGAAAACAAAAACTCAGCCGAATATCCATAAAATATGCTCAAACGCCAATCAGTAAGCCGTAGCTCTATGCTAAATCCAAAGATCCTATAAGCGGCTTGTCAGACATTTTGATAATAAAATTGTTTCAGACCGGAAAAGGGACATAACTCAACCCAATAAGGAATAAATCAAAAACTAATCTGGCCATTTACAGTTTGTTTGAACCGCTATCGTATTCCCAAACATCCGAACTTGAGCGGTTCTTCAAAACTTTTGCTCACAATGTTGTTTCTGCATGCATGAAGTAGGAAGAAAAAGCGTTACTCAACCAATCAATTCAAACACATTCAAAAATTAGTCAGATCTTCTGTATCTTGGTTTATAACTGTTTGCCCAATATTTGATATACTGGGGAAGTGCTTACGTCAGAATCTCAATAATAAGACCGGCAGAAAAAAGGGTCTGCTCATTTTCATTCCAGATCCAAGCATGAACAGCTGACGAATTTCACAGCTGCTCCTACGCATTGTTAATGGACAGACAGACAAATGGTCGGACGGGTGGGCTGCAAACATGTCGGTCTCTCAACTTTAAAAAAAAGAATAGATCCGTTATTTTTTTAACGTCTGCTAATTTACGTTTTACCTATATCATCGACTAAGTCATCATGCGGAATCGAAAGAAAATAACACACGTACTAAATTATCCTATTAGTCAATGACTAGCGTAACTTATGACGATATCACCATTTATAAAGAAATAAAGCACTGATAATCTATGATGATGCAAAGATTAGGACTTGACAGAAATAACGTGCTGCGACACCTGGAGATCCACGGGGCTTAAAAACACCACCCAAATACTTAAGAGAAAACAACCTGTTGAAACTCAGTGGCCTACCTCCAGCCAGAGACAACTATATCGGAGCCGTCATTGAGTCTGATGCCCGACACACTGACATGCAATTAAAGAGGGAAGCAACTCTGCAATCATGACTGGGTCAATCACTAAGCACACAAAAAAGAAATGCAGTTTTACAGGCAATATGTTAAAAATGATATTTTTTTCTAAACTGACCTTCCTAACTTTTTCTAACAAAAAGAAAAAAAAAACAGTTATTACATCTTCTGTCGTATTTTCTACTGTTCACTAATTACGGGCAATAACTTAATTAAACTTTCCCATCAGGTCCTTACCATCTTTACCCAAGATCATGTTATGCAAGTCCAGTTAATCCTGCTGTTAAACTGTATATTTTCTAATCTTTAGTTTAGCATACCCCGTAACACTGCAAGGTCGTTGGGACACCATAGATCAATGAATATGTTTAAATGACTACAGGTCTACAGTACCAGTGACGTGGGTAAAAACTTGCACTATTAGAGAGCAAGTCCCCTCCTTCATAAGACAACCTTAGAAAGTATGTTCTCTCCTGCATAAGGCAACCTTCACTGAACAAGCAGTTCCCTTCTTCATAAAGCAACCTTAGAAAGCAGGGAAGGTTGCCTTATGAAGGAGGGAACCTGCTCTCTAATAGTGCAAGTTTTTACCCACGCCACTGGTACTGTAGGTATTTAAACACATTGGGGTAGCTACCCTCCCTCCCCAAACCAACCATTTCTCCCCTCCCCGCCCCCGCCCCTACCCTTCAAAAAAGAAACCCGACAACTGCGCGATAAGCAAGAGAAGGAACTTTAAGATGCTAGTCAAATATGAAAGTTACTACTAAGAGTAATATTTAGTAAAATAAATTAGATAGGCCTATCAAGTTTTCTCTGAGACTGCAAATGTACTAAAAATGTAATTGAAAACACACAACATTAACGAAAAATATTTGGCTTTACTCGAGTAATTACCCGTTTCAGACAGGAAAAAAACTACGCACCTTTAGTTACTTATTTGCCGAATGCCTCCGTCAATATTTTTTGAAAATAAAGCGAACTCTTGGAAATGTTATATCCGCAACTGCAGTTTTATGGTGGCACCACCAACAGCTGAGCAGGTCGAATAACTAGGTTCTAAACTTTATTGCTTCGGTGTATCCTAAATAAGAAATAAAGTTTGCGGGGCATGGAGGTCGGAGTGGGATTCAACCCCTACGAATTAACTACATGAAGGTGTTTAATGCGGCTAAGTGTACTCGCAAAATGTATCGTGCAGCTAGCTACAGTGTTTGGAGGAAAATGTTATGACAGACGTAGCTGCTTTTTCCTTGGATTGACTCTTATGTCAAAGCCCCTTGGTTTTGACAAATTATCCGTTTAGCATAGATTTTTATGCGCATAGTTGACTGAGACTAGATCCAAATGGAACAAAGGAATTCTTGGGCTGTTTGAAAAAGGTCTGGGGCTGACTTATTAACCGTGACAGCCCGGGCTATATCCTCTTTACATGACATTACTAGACGTTAGCTTGATGTCCTGGAAAAGCATTTTGTTTCGTTTTTATACGTATGAAATATTTTTTGTGGAAACGGACGTCACAGTACCCAAAGCACTATTAACTATAACTTTGTTTTAGGATTTCGCAGGCGTTTTGTCAAGTTTTGTACTTCAGTAATATTATAAAATGCAAAATGGCGATCAAATATGTTTGTTTCACTGCATAAACATTCGCCGGTTCCTCGTGTTCAAGCAAACTCCTTTGGACCCAGTAAATTTTATACACTAAAAATCAAGTGAACTGAATTATACTGACGTCGCCCGATATGGTAAATATCGGTTGCATTACGTGTACTGAATCCATTCAAAAGCGTGGTAAACGCTGTCGAAATACCTGATCTGCAAACAATTTTAGCATAATACAGAAAATAAAATACAGTCATAAGTAGCTGCAATGTTTGATACACCTCCTAACCGGAAAATGTCGTCCTAACTAACCGAACAGAAGACAGACGGTACTCCGGTATAAGCTGGCCGTGACGGCAATCAGCCGGTAAATACAATTAGCCACACATATCTGTCTACTAGTAGCCCGAGTGTATGGGTAGAAAATATATAGCACATTTTAATTATATACTGTGTCTGTATGGAAGGTACAGGTACATGTAGTTGTAAGTACATTTCTGCGAAACTATAGCGTCAGTTATGTAATGTAAGCCGATGTAATTAATCGAGTATGAACGGCATTGAACTAAGAAATGAGTTTCAATTTTATAATGTTTATCGAAGTATAAACTACAATGGGTCGCGTGCAAAGTAAGTGAACCCCGAAAAGGTTCGTATAAACGTTGCTGGCGACCTAGTGTAGTTTATACTTCGATAACACCAGAAAAATTAAGTTCAATTGCTTACATTTATATTTTTTTCTATCTATTATGTGACTACATATTTGCGTTAGGGACTACAGCTGAAGCAGAGACACATTTATACGCAATTCCTACCAACAGCAGAACAGCGTCAAAGACGTCATGACGTCACCTACGTCCAAGCAGATCAGAGAACCCTAGGGCTCATCAATAAATGCATGGATAATGTAAATATTGTCTTGTATTTTCCTCTCTTTTTACTCCAGAGGCCCATTGCCCATTCTTCGGGCCAATTCCTATCTTTGTTTCATCATAGTGTTATTCCTTGATTTACACGTTTACTGTATTGATTCGCTGATACAGAGTTGCCATTTATCCTCCACTTCAAATACCCTAACTTTGTGCCTGATTTGTCCATGGCATTTTACAGTTATCCATACCCATTTTACGGATCCGAACGTAGATTTTACTCTTTAATTTGACAGTGCTAAATATATTACTTGAAAATCGTCGATTACTCTCAAAGGAGATGTGCTTCCTGAGAGATCCAGTTCGTATCTCAGGCTAAGACAGCCTCCAACGAGAAGGAAAACGGTCCTGGACTGCCTCTCAAGAAATTATATCCTACCCCTTCAACAGAAAATTGAAATTTTCTAAAATCATTTTTAAAAAACCGGGGTTTAATAATTATAAGGCGGAAATCTAGGTTTGAAGCTCAAACTAAGGGTTAAGTTTCTTAGCCGAAACTACGTAGTTTGGCCCATGTTCCTTCTTCTGAATGTATTCTCTGCTCTTGAAATAACTATTTAAGATTTAAATTTGACCTCCCTTTAGCTGGTGTTGTGCCGTTAAACGGCCGTAAAACGTCTCCCCGGACATCATCCATAGGTAGATATTTTATTTCTGTCCTTTGAGATCAGAGGATGTATTCTGAGGAATCTAAAATTTGAGATCGATTTAGACTATTATTCTAGATCATCGTCTTTTATATTATTTGGACCCTTTTTGATACTAATCAGTCTTTGAATCGACTGCCCAATTAAAATTAAGAAATTACAGTATGCTTTTCTCTGGTTTCGTTACCAGATATTGTCAGGGTCACTGACGAGGCTTTATTAGCCGAAACTACGTAGTCTGGACCATGTCCCTTCTTCTGAATGTATACTCTGCTCTTGAAGGACCTTTTAATTAAACCCTGGTCTGAAGATTTATTGTGCATTTGTCTTGCTTTACCGTTCTGCATTCTTACGTTAACATAAATACGCTCATTATCTTCTCAGTCTGTATCTAGAGATCAATTCGTCATCATCAATATATCCACAGGGTTCAAACGGTCCCCAAACCCCGTTCTCTTGCAAGACATTTCTCTCCATTAAAACGAATGCCACATGATTTTGAGAATAGTCTCTTATATACAAAATGCACGTAAATCATCGTACAAGAATCCCACAATACTTGTACAGGAAAACCTATATTCAAAATGACCCTTATAGGTGATTTAACATGGCTTAATGATTTGTCAACTGGCTGATTTCCTCAAATACCTGGTTCATGCTTTTTGAAAAGAAAGTAAATGAAAAAAATCTATTCAAAAATTAAGTATGACTATACACTGCCGTGAAAGAGCAAAAACGTGAATGAGCCGCGATAAGAAATAACAACGGTGTGGTTGTGCGCCCAGGCCAGACTCAGATCAGCCTGGGCACCCGCCCAGTCTGATCAGAGTCTTTGCTGTCGGCATGGAGCTAGCTTAGACCCTTAGCTACCCTTTAAGCGCTCAGTGAAGAGGTTGATCACACTGGGTGGATACCCAGGCTGATATGAGTCTGCACTGGGCGCACAACCACTTTGTTGGTTTTCTCGTGTCGCGGTTCAAATAAATGATTACCCTTCAGGTACCGTAAATTTTGTAATAAATTAAGATCATCATATTTGAAGACAATAGTGAAACAAAAGACTTTCTCGTGAAAGCGATTTTTGGTCGTAAGTGCTCGTACGATCATCTTACGATGAATTTCAATCGTACGATTAGCTGTGAAAAAGGTCCAAGATTCTAATTTTACTCCTGTATGATATAGGATGTGTCTCGGCGAATTTTGTGTCTGTAAGTCATTTACCGTTGACATCACTAGAATATAGTTTCTTTCCTGTATGAAGAAGTATATGTCAATGCAAGATACTTGACAGTGTAAACTCTGTTTACAACAGTTGTCAAAGGCACGTGGCTTCTCTCCAGTATGAATAAGCATTAGCTCCTTTATGCCATGTGCCTGAGAGAACTGTTTACCATAGACATTCCTAACATGCATTTGCCCTCCAGTATAATTACACATGTGCCTCTTCCTAATTCCTGCATGCGCAAACTGTTTCCCTTAGACACATATATGTGGTTCCTCTCCAGTATGACTATTCATGTGATGTTTCGTTTTTTGTACGCAAAAATGTTTATCACAGACATCACAGGCTCCATTGTTGAATGAATAAACATGTACACTTTCAAGAATTGTGCCCATGTAAATCACTTACCTATATATACACAAACATGCAGTTTCACTCCCGAATGAATAAGCATTTGTTCCTTCAAGTAGTGTGCCGTTGTAAACTGTTACCCACATACATTTCAAGCTTGTGGTTATTTGCCAGAATGAATACGCACGTGTCCCTTCAAATGATGTGCGTGTGTAAACTGTTTACCACAGACATCACACGCATGCAGTTTCACTCCAGTATGAATAAGCATGTGTCTTTTCACACTATTTGCCGATGTAAATTGTTTAGCACAGAGGACGCAAACATGTGCTTTCTCTCCAGTATGAATAAGCATGTGTTCTTTCAAAGTTTGCGCCCGTGAGAATTGTTTACTGCAGACATCACAAACATGCGGTTTCACTCCAGTATGAATAAGCATATGTCCCTTCAAGTATTGTGCAGATGTAAACTGTTTACTACAGACATCACAAGCATGTGGTGATTCACCAGTGTGAATGTGCATGTGTTTCTTCAAGGATTGTGCTGATGTACATTGTTTACCACATACACTACAAGCATGTGGTTTTTCAACAGTATGAATAAGCATGTGTCCTTTCAAGTATTGTGCAGATGTAAAATGGTTACCACATACATCACAAGCATGTGATTTCTTACCGATATGAGTATACATATATCTTTTCAAGGGTTGTGCCAATGTAAATTGTTTCCCACATACATCACAAGCATGTGGTTTCTCACCAGTATGAATAAGCATGTGTGCCTTTAAGTTTTGCACCTGTGTAAATTGTTTGCCGCATACACCGCAAGCATGAGGTTTCTCATCACTATGAATAAGCATGTGTGCCTTCAGGTTTTGTGTCTGTGTAAATTGTTTACTACAGACTCCACACGCATGTGAAGTCTCTCCAGTATGAATAAACATGTGTCCCTTCAAACTATTTACATGTCTAAATTGTTTACCACAAACCTCACAGGCATGTGGCTTCTCTCCAGTATGAATAAGCATGTGTCTCTTCAAGTTTTTTGTATGTGCAAATGTCCTACCGCAGACGTTGCAAACATATAATTTCTCTTCGGTATGAACAAAATCGCGTCTGTTAACGTCCACTTGTTTACCAAAGGCATCACCAGTATGTTGCTCTTCTGCAGTATATTGTACACGGACATCACAAGCATGTCGTTTCTCTTCTTTATTAATAAGCATGTATTTCTTCAAGTTACCTGCCATTGAAAAACTGTTCACCAAGGTTAACACGTGACAACTCTCCAATATGAATATATGTTTTCTGCCTTTATATGTTTGATTCTCCTGCAGTTGATAAGTTTATGCGTCTAAATAAGCATACAAAGCTTGCTGGATAAATGAACGAAGTTGAGATTTACGTCATTTCAAAAATTATTTCAATCATATCGAGGCGTTGGCAGGATGATAATGACAGGCCGTATGTCATGCAACTATATCTATGGTGGGAGGGCTTCAGTCGAAGGCTGGATTTGAACTTCGTTAAGAAGCTCAAGAACGACTAAGTACTAGTTCTTTACCGCAGACAAACAAGCATATGCTTACAACAGTATGGTTAGGTACGTGTCTCTTCAAATTTCCTGTCTCTGTAATTTGTCACTAGAAGCATCACAATATCTGGAAAAAATCACAGACTACATGTTAATTCAAAATTATTTCTCGAAGTTTTTAAAATGAAACCGCTGTTTTGAACATGTTTTCCTAGAAATCTTTAAAATGAACCCGCTGTTTTGAACATGTACATGTTTACCTAGAAATCTTTAAAATGAACCCGCTGTTTTGAACATGTTTTCCTAGAAATCTTTAAAATGAATCCGCTGTTTCGAACATACTTTGTTAAAAAAATAAGTTTCCATTTTAAACAACTACCTAGACACCTACACCATATGCACTGACAAACCCAGCAGATAGCAGTCTTTATGTCAAATGTGCTTTCTTTACCTGTTTGATCTCTATCACTTTAATGTGAATTTCTACGTATAGGCCTATACATATAAAATGAAAATATAGAAGGCAAAGATTATACCCGACCTTTAAATTAAAACTGTTTTCAAGTGCTGGCTTCTTTGCGCAATGACGTGCCTTATAGGCTAATTGTAAATTATAGAGTCATCAGGAATGTATTTACTTCATTTGGGCTAGGACACCTTCTTGATTTTCGGAAAACAACAACTTAGAGTGTTTGGTGCCCAAATGGCCCAGTCGCTGATAACAATATCAAGCACAAACACTAAAGCACAATTTCACGTCACATTTAAAATGCAGATTAAGCCTTATTTGGCTGGTTTTCCCAAGGTAAAATACAATATGCATTTCACGTGCGTCACGTGTGTCAACTAATTTAAAATACGAACTAAACTGTTTGGTGTTCCAATTTAGTACGCCGTCATCGGAGGACTAACTTTATTGTAACCACATTTTAGTCGAAATATGGAGACAAAACTAATCATGCTGATACAAATCTCTTTATATATTCCAATAAAACAATCACAACCAGTCATAACACGAACCGTACCAGCCCGTTTGAAATCAAACGTTTGAACACCAGATACCAGTCCGCTGATCGGATCAGCATGATGGACAACTTGCAATTTACCTTCATTGCAGCAGTATTTCAGTCATATCAGGACGATGGAAGGATGATAATGAAAGGCTATGTGCAATGGAACCCCGTTTACGACTGGAAAGATTTCCCCCGGATATAATCGACGCGGGACCCCTAGGCCAGCGCTTAACCAACTAAGCTACTGCGGATCGTTTGAGTATATGAAAGGATTGTTCTTAAATCTAACTGGTATGGATCGTATGGCGATATAATAGGATTTATACCAGTTTATTTGAGAGCAATCATTCGAACGGCTCATGCCAGTCCGCTAGACTGGCATTGATGGTATAGTAAAAAGGACTGTTCTTAAATATAACTGGCATGGATTGTATCGCTACTGATGAGTGGACTGTTAACTTCAATTTTGGGGATGTAAATGATGCAAAATTTTGTTTATTCCATTATGATTAGGATAATGCCCTTTGCGGTCAATAAGTAAACTGACACAGCTGACGGAGGTCATTATTATAACTCGACCCGCCCTAGCCTGGGTTCCAGTCTGATCATTTTTTGTGTATAAAATTAATTGACAAAAATGACATAATATTTACAAAAGGTTAATTAAATACTTACAAACGGTTAATAATTATAATTTTATTTACTCTTTATTAGAATAGGATTAAAAATAATATTGACGACTGGACCCAGGCTAGATCCGCCCCAGCAAATGTAAGTGACCATGAAGATTTTTTTCCTTGGTTACCGTTTTTTAATCATGATAGGCATAAGTGCCTCTATTGCAAATTTATTTTTCTAGAAAACGAGCTTGTAAACTCCTATGCCCTCCCTACTCCACCCCATCCCCACCCCTAAACACACACACACACACGCACACACACACACACAAAATTCGCCCGCCCCCTCTTCAAACCATGTGTTTGCCTTTCAGGAAGGTTCATCCCCTATTTCTGCGCTCTGAAAAGGTTCAACCAAATATTTATATAATCTGAATAGGTCAGTAAATCGCTGTCAAATTTAAGGAGCCCAACTCAAGTTATTTGGTTCTTTAACATTTTTTCCACAAGGTTGTTCCCTATATACATGCATAAAGTTCGAAAAAGACATAGCTCAACCAAATATTTACGCTAAAATAATGTAATGCCCAAAAGTTTATCAGGTCGTCTGCACATCGATTTATAACTACAAACCAAATATAACAATTGTAGCACTTTTATTTTCTTTCGATATATTCATAATATTGTTCAGAAGGTTTGCTATACAAAATGATTGTGCGTAAAGGGAAAACAAACACTCAGCCGAATATTCATAAAATATACTCAAACGCCAATCAGTAAGCCGTAACTATATGCTAAATTCAAAGATCCTATAAGCGGCTTGTCAGACATTTTGTTTACAAGATTGTTTTAGGCCGGAAAAGGGACACAACTCAACCCAATAAGGAATAAATCAAAAACTAATTTGGACATTTACAGTGTGTTTGAACCGCCATCGTATACCCAAACATCCAAACTTGAGCGATTCTTCAAAACTTTTGTTCACAGTGTTGTTTCTGCATGCTTGAAGTAGAAAGAAAGGGCGTTACTCAACCAATCAATTCAAACACACTAAAAAATTAGTCAGATCTTCTGTATCTTGGTTTATAACTGTTTGCCCAATATTTGATATACTGAGGAAGTGCTTACGTCAGAATCTCAATAATAAGACCGGCAGAAAGAAGGACTGCTCATTTTCATTCCATTTAAAAAAATCAAGATCTAAGCATAAGCAGCTGACAAATTTCATAGCTGCTCACTACGCAATCTTAACGGACAGACAGACAAATGGACAGATGGGTGGGCCGCAAACATGTCGGTCTCTCAACTTTGTTTTCAGAAAATAGATCCATTAATTTTATTTTACTGTCTGCTAATTTACGTTTTACCTAATAGTATATCATCGACTAATTCATCATGCAGAACCGAAATAAAAATACACGTTCTAAATTATTATATCTATTAGTCAATGACTAGCGTCATGATGATATCACTAAAAAGAAATAAATCACTGATACATCTATGATGATGCAAAGTTGAGGACTTGACCATATGCAGCGACACCTGGAGATCCAGGGGGGTTAAAATACCATCGAAATACTTAAGAAGAGAAATCCACCTGCTGAAACTGAAACTCAGTGGGCTATTTTAAAATGAAGGGGGAAAAAAAGCTCCAGCCCCATACAACTATATCGGATCCGTCATTGAGTCTGATGCCCGACACACTGGCGTGCAATTAAAGAGGGAAGCAAATCACCTGCTCATAATCCTCGAGAGAGGGTGTAGCAGTATATAAAGAAAGAAAGAAATCTGCAATCATGACTGGGTTAATCACTAATTACACATGCAGTTTTATAGGCAATACGTTAAAAATGATATATTTTTTTCTAAACTGACCTTCCTAACTTTTTCTAACAAATAGAAAAAAAAACAAAAACAGTTATTACATCTTCTGTCGTATCTTCTACTGTTCACTAATTACGGGCAATAACTTAATTAAACTGTCCCATCAGATCCTCTACCATCTTTACCCAACATCATGTTGTGCAAGTCAAGTTAATCCTGCTGTTAAACTGTATATTTTCTCATCTTTAGTTTAGCATACCCCGTAACACTGCGAGGTCGTTGGGGCACCATAGATCATTGAATGTGTTTAAATGTCTGCAGGTCTACAATACCAGTGACGTGGGTAAAAACTTGCACTATTAGAAAGCAAGTCCCCTCCTTCGTAAGACAACCTTAGAAAGTATGTTCCCTCCTTCATAAGGCAACCTTCACTGAACAAGCAGTTCCCTTCTTCGTAAAGCAACCTTAGAAAGCAGTGAAGGTTGCCTTATGACGGAGGGAACCTGCTTTCTAATAGTGCAAGTTTTTACCCACGCCACTGGTACTGTAGGTATTTAAACACATTGGGTGAACTACCCTCCCTCCCCCAACCAACCATTTCTCTCTCCCCCCCCCCCCCCGCCCCTACCCTTCAAAAAAGAAACCCGACAACTGCGCGATTAGCAAGAGAAGGAACTTTAAGATGCTAGTCAAATATGAAAGTTACTTCTAAGAGTAATTTTTAGTAAAATTATTTAGATAGGCCTATCAAGTTTTCTCTGAAACTGCAACTGTACCAAAAAATGTAATTGAAAAACACACAACAATAACGAAAGATATTTGGCTTTACTTGAGTAATTACCCGTTTCAGACAGGAAAATACTTCGCACCTTTAGTTACTTATCTGCCGAATGCCTCCGTCAATATTTTTTGAAAATAAAGCGCGAACTCTTGGAAATGTTATATCCGCAACTGCAGTTTTATGGAGGCACCAGCAACAGCTGAGCAGGTCGAATAACTAGGTTCTAAACTTTATTGTTTCGGTGTATCCTAAATAAGAAATAAAGTTTGCGGGGCATGGGGGTCGGAGTGGGGATCAACCCCTACGAATTAACTACATGAAGGTGTTTAATGCGGCTAAGTGTACTCGCAAATTGTATCCTGCAGCTAGCTACAGTGTTTGGAGGAAAATGTTATGACAGACGTAGCTGCTTTTTCCTTGGATTGACTCTTATGACAAAGCCCCTTTTGTTTGACAAATAATCCGTTTAGCACAGATTTTTATGCGCATAGTTGACTGAGACTAGATCAAAATGGAAGAAAGGAATTCTTGGGCTGTTTGAACAAGGTCTGGGGCTGACTTATTAACCGTGACAGCCCGGGCTAAATCCTCTTTACATGACATTACTAGACGTTAGCTTGATGTCCTGGAAAAGCATTTTGTTTCGTTTTTATACGTATAAAATATTTTTTGTGGAAACGGACGTCACAGTACACAAAGCACTATTAACTATGACTTTGTTTTAGGATTTCGCAGGCGTTTTGTCAAGTTTTGTACTTCAGTAATATTATAAAATGCAAAATGGCGGCTGTAGTGTAGTGGATAACACTCCAGACTAACTATTCAGGGGTCGCAAGATCGATCCCCCGCTTCTCCGGTCTTTCTGATGAGACTTTAAACCGAGGTTCCGTCTCCATGACCTCATTGTTGGTGGGACGTTAAACCCGAGTTCACTCACTCACTCACTCACGCAAAATGGCGATCAAATATGTTTGTTTCACTGCATAAACATTCGCCGGTTCCTCCTGTTCAAGCAAACTCCTTAGGACCCAGTAAATTTTATACACTCAAGTGAACTGATTTATACTGACGTCGCCAGATATGGTAAATTACGTGTACTGATACGTGTACTGATACATTCAAAAGCGTGGTAAACGCTGTCGAAATACCTGATCTGTAAACAATTTTAGCATAATACAGAAAATAAAATACAGTCATAAGTAGCTGCAATGTTCCGATACACCTCCTAACCGGAAAATGCCCTAACTAACCGAAAAGAGGGCAGACGGTACTCCGGTATAAGCTGGCCGTGACAACAATCAGCCGGTAAATACAATTATCCACACATATCTGTCTAGCCTGAGTGTATGGGTAGAAAATATATAGCACATTTTAATTATATACTGTGTCTGTTTGGAAGGTACAGGTACATGTAGTCGTCAGTACATTACTGCGAAACTATAGCGTCAGTTATGTAATGTAAGCCGATGTTATTAATCGAGTATGAACGGCATTGAGCTAAGAAACGAGTTTCAGTTTTATAATGTTTATCGAAGTATAAACTACAATGGGTCGCGTGCAAAGTAAGTGAACCCCGAAAAGGTTCATATAAACGTTGCTGGCGACCTAGTGTAGTTTATACTTCGATAACACCAGAAAAATTAAGTTCATTTGCTTATATTTTTATATTTTTCTATCTATTATGTGACTACATATTTGCGTTAGGGGCTACAGCGACACATTTATTCGCAATTCCTACCAACAGCAGAACAGCGTCAAAGACGTCATGACGTCACCTACGTCCAAGCAGATCAGAGAACCCTAGCGCTTTTCAATAAATGCATGGATAATGTAAATATTGTCTTGTATTTTCGTTTCTTTTTTCTCCAGAGGCCCATTGCCCATTCTTCTGGCCAATTCCTATCTTTGTTTCATCATAGGTTTATTCCTTGATTTACACGTTTACTGTATTGATTCGCTGATACAGAGTTGCCACTTATCCTCCACTTCAGATACCCTAACTTTGTCCCTGATTTGTCCGTGGCATTTTACAGTTATCCATGCCCTTTTTACGGATCCGAACGTAGATTTTACTCTTTAATTTGACAGTGCTATATATATCACTTGAAAATCGTCGATTACTCTCAAGGGAAAGAACTTGCTTCCTGAGAGATCCAATTCGTTTCTCAGGCTAAGACAAGCCCCCAACGAGAAGGAAAATGTGCCTGGACTGTCTCTCAAGAAATTATATCCTACCCCTTCAACAGAAAATTGAAATTCAAGAAATTATATCCTACCCCTTCAACATAAAATTGAAATTTTCTAAAATCATTTAAAAAAAAAAAAAACAGGGTTTAACGGTTAGAGAGCGGAAATCTAGGTTTGAAGCTCAAACTTAGGGTTAAGTTTCTTAGCCGAAAGTACGTAGTTAGGCCCGTGTCTCTTCTTCTGAATGTATTGTCTGCTCTAGAAGGAACTATTTAAGATTTTAATTTTACCTCACTTCAGCTGGTGTTGTGCCGTGTGGCGGCCGTAAGACGTCTCCCCGTACACCATCCATAGTGCAGATTATATTCTAATTCGTCCTTTGAGATCAGAGGATGTATTCTGAGGAATCTAAAATTTAAGATCGATTCAGACTATCATTCTAGATCATCGTCTTTTATATTATTTCGATCCTTTTTGATACTAATCAGTCTTTGAATCGACTGCCCAATTAAAATTAAGAAATTACAGTATGCTTTTCTCTGGTTTCGTCACCAGATATTGTTAGGGTCACCAACGAGGCTTTATTAGCTGAAACTACGTAGTCTGGCCCATGTTCCTTTCACTGAATGTATTTTCTGTTCTTGAAGGACCTTTTAAGATTTTAATTAAACCCTGGTCTGAAGATGTATTGTGCATTTGTCTTGCTATACCGTTGTGCATTCTTACGTGAACATAAATACGCTCATTATCTACTGAGTCTGTATCTAGAGATCAATTCCTCATCATCAATAGATCCACAGGGTTCAAACGGTCTCCAAACCCCGTTCTGTTGCAAGACATTTCTCTCCATTAAAACGAATGCCGACATGATTTTGAGAATAGTCTCTTAAAAACAAAATGCACATAAATCATCGTACAGGAATCCCACAATACTTGTACAGGAAAACCTATATTCAAAATGACCCTTAGGTGATTGGTCATGGCTTTATAATTTTGTCAACTGGCTGATTTCCTCAAATACCTCGTTCATGCTTTTTGAAAAGAAAGCAGATGAAAAAAAAATCTATTCAAAAATTAAGTATGACTATACACTGCCGTGAAAGAGGAAAAAAGTGAAATGAGCCGCGACACGAGAAAACCAACGATGTGGTTGTGCGGCCAGGCCTGACTCAGATCAGCCTGGGCACCCGCCCAGTCTGATCAGAGTCTTTGCTGTCCGCATGGAGCTAGCTTAGACCCTTAGCTACCCTTAACATTTTGCTTACGCCGCCGGCGCCGCCGCTAACGGCGACGCCAACGCCGACGGTAGTACAATAGCTCTTCCGGAACTTCGTTCAGGCGAGCTAAAAAGCGCATTCTTTAGGACTGGTCTGTCAGGTTTATCTGATCTGAGGACGGCTTGTATATGGTTTTAACTGCAGTGACTTTGTCATAAACATAATTTGTCTTTCTGTATACATGTAGGCCCTATATGACGTTTGTGCCACAAACATCTACCATATCGGTCGAAATCGATAGAGGGCAGTATCGAGAGAAAGAAGAAAAGATCATGACTTACATTACCAGATTCTTCCAATGCATATTCTCCTCTCTTCTGTGCCTCTTCAGCCGCATGCTTTTATCATATTGATAAAATTTTTCATATTGATAAAAAGAATATTACTCTGTTTTCTGTAGCGCTGATGAACGCAATTCCATTCCCACTTAGACATTAAAGACCTAATCTTCTGTTAATAAATTGAGTCCAAATTATAAAAAAAAACATGAACCGCTTCAATATTTTTTCACAAGAAATTATTTTATAAGATATGATAATCTTAATCTTAATCACTCTTTATTTCATTTTTTTCGGCTTCCCGACCTTTATCCATAGGATTCAATACTAAATCAAACTACATTTTTCACAGTTGCACCGCCATTATATTTTGAAAACAATGTTATCTGGATAACATTGTTTTCAAAATGTAATAGAGGTGCAGAGCTCTGTGAAAATGTAGCTTGATTTAGTATTGATTCTTCTTGATAAAGGCCGGGAGGCCGAAAGTTTGAAATAAAGAGTAATTAAGATAGAGATTATAAAAACTTGTAGAATGCAAAGCATATTTCTTCAAACCTAAAAGCATAGACGGATGGCAGAGCTGTAAGGAGTTTTTCTTCTATTTTTGGTTTAATCTGAAAGCCCCCAAAAGTAATTTTACTGACCGGCGCTTCTTTTGTGCATAACTGTTCTTGTCACTGTTTGACGGCTTTCTATTTAAGAAATAAATTTTATTTCAAAAATAAAAGTTATTGTATAGAAAAAGAAACCGATGTATGTTTCCTAAGATTTGCAGATACATATCATTCTTCTCAAGTATGAATCAGCAGGAGTTGTCTAAGGTTGTTAGAGAAAGAACAAGCGTATGGCTTTTAATCAGCAAACACCAATGTGTTTATTCATACTTTCTGTCCCTAAATGCGTTTGCTGTTGCTGTTGAGTAGTGGTTAACGTCCCAGATATAGAGGATCTCACACGAGTGGTCAGTTCATATGAAATTTATGAAACAGGCCTTCGGCTAGGTTCATAAATTTCAAATGAAATGACTACGAGTGTAAGATTCTGTTTATCATATGACCCTTTAAAACGGGATTTTGTCGCCTTTAAAATGAACATTATTTCCATGAGAAAACGCATTGTTGACATGGACGTTGTCAATGACGTTACGTGTACGCGCCAAAGTGTTATTACACGTGTTGTCATACGATTTTTATGACACGGCGTTATCCACTGAATAACAGCGACGTCATATGATAAAAGGTATTTCTACATGTATAAACGAAACGACTTGATGGCTAATATATATGGGTGCTATGAATTTTGAGGTGTATCAAGCATAATATCCACTTTTATTCTGATTTACAGAAATAATCATAAAATACACATAATTATTTTAAAATATATTTTTGTTGTTGACTGAAACATAATTATCTAGTAATAAAAAGTTCTATTAAGTTATTATAATTTCACCTTAAAACCTGCCAAATTTTCGAAATCCAGAACTCATCCTTCATCAGAAATACAGAGTTTTGAACCTGATATAGTGTAATCCGTGATCTAACACAGTCGGAATGTAAAATTTCCAAAATCTATTTTACAACTCATTATTTCTGCTTATTTGATAGCACCTAACGCTCATCTGTAGCCACTGGTAAGTATCTTCAAGTTCATGAGGGTTAGTTTTACAGTACATGTAGATAGATAACATGTACATCTGAATGTCACTTTGTGTTGCATAAACATGTTGGGTGGGGTACTTTAAACCATCAAACTTTGTTTTAACTGACATTTTTTTCGAAAAAAAATACATTTCGGATGCATTAGTTCATGGATTATGCTGTATATTGGTGCAAAAATATATATTTCTGATGAATGAAAAGGGGGTTCTACATTTCCAAAATTTGGATAAGTTCATGGTTGCATGTGACTTATTTAACAAATGCTTATTGTTTATTCAACAACAAAAACATATTCTATAATATGCATATTTTATGATTATTTCTGAAATTCAGAATAGAACAAGAGTGCATATTGTTCTTGTTACACCTCATAATACAAAGCACCTGTATATTTTAGCCACCGAATCATACTGACATTTAAAATTACCTTACTAGTATTTCAGTCATGTGGATACGTTGCCTTCGATTTTGTAAGACTTTTACCCAAACTGAACTGAATGACACTAAGGTTCTGTAAAAGATTGCAGCAGCTCTGCCGCAGATGCACAAGACAAACTATCTATTTCGTGGTTCCCGATGGGCGGGTGCCTCCTTGAAGGGGACCTGCTAACCTAGCGGTTAGTTCAGTTCCAACTGAATGCTACGCCTTTTCAACCATAAACGGGGTTTCACTGCACACAACATAGCATAATCAATAGAACGTTAAACCTAAAGTCACTTTTCCATGCACCCAACCCCTGAAAACTGTTTGTAACAATCACCGTCAAAAATGCGTGGTTTCCCTTGCGTAAGATTAAGTGTTTGTAACTTCAGATAGAATAGAATGCCCTTGGGAATTATTATACACAAACATGACAAGTGTATGGTTTCTTTCCGGTGTGAATAAACATATACGGCTTCAATTTTCCTGCCTGTCAAAACGGTTTACAACTTACAGGTATAATAACATGTACAATACAAACACATTATGATTTCTAGTATGGATAAACATGTGTCTTTTTACCCTGTTGCCTCTCCAATGACTTTCCAACAAATATCGTAAGTATGAATTTTCCTCTGTATGAATGTGCCTCTTAACCTGCCTGCCTGTGTAACCTGTTTACCACAAACAATACAAGCACTTGAGCCGCGACACAAGAAAACCTACAATGTGGTTGTGTGCCCAAGGTAGTTTCAGATCCGCCTGGGCATCCATCCAGTTCAATCAGACCCTTCGTTAGTGCTCAATGGGTAGCTAAGTGTCTAAGCTACCTCTATGCGAACAGCGAAGCCTCTGATCAGACTGGGCAGATGCCCAGGCTGATCTGAGTCTTTGCTGAGCGCACAAACACATTTTTGGTTTTGTCGTGTCGCGGCTCAATTATATTGATTCTACTTTGAGAATAAGCAAGTGCCTGTTCAAAGAACCTTCCTACAACAAACTTCTTTTTGATCATAGACAGCACCGGACTGCAGTTTCCCCTTTTAATGATTAAGAATGCGTCGCATCCAGTTTTGTGTCTGTGGAAGTCATTTACCATCGACATCACAAGAATAAGGATTCCCTCCTGTATGAAGAAGCATATGTCAATGAAGATACGAGGCAGTGTAAACTGTTTACAACAGACATCAAAGGCATGAGGCTTCTCTCCAGTATGGATAAGCGTGTGTTCTTTTACGCAATGTGCCTGTGAAAATTGTTAACCACAGACATTCCAAGCATGAATTTCTCTACAGTATACTTACGCATGAGCCACTTTATGGTTCCTGCATGTGCAAATTGTTAACCTTAGGCATCACAATCATGTGGTTTCTCTCCATTATGCATACTCATGTTATGTTTGAATTGTTTGCGTGCAAAAATGTTTATCACACGATTCTGCATCACAGGCCTCAATTTTAAGTGAATGAGCACTTTTCAGAATTGTGCGCGTGTAAATTGTTAACCATATACATACAAATACGCGGTTTCACTCAAATATGAAAAAGAATATGTCCCTTCAAGTAGTATCCCAATGTAAATTAGTAATCATATACATCACTAGCTTGTGGTTACTAACCAGTATGAATCAGCATGTGTCCCTTCAAATGGTGTGTGTGTCTAAAAAGTTTACCACAGACATCACAAGCATGCAGTTTCACTCCAGTATGAATAAACATGTGTCTCTTCACACATTTTGTCGATGTAAATTTTTTATCACAGAGAACACAAGCATGTGGTTTCTCTCCAGTATGAATATGCATGTGTTCCTTCAAAGTTTGTGCCCGTGTAAACTGTTTACTGCATATATCACAAGTATGCGGTTTCACTCCAGTATGAATAAGCATATGTCCCTTCAAGTATTGTGCAGATGTAAACTGTTTACTACAGACATCACAAGCATGTGGTGATTCACCGGTGTGAATGTGCATGTGTTTCTTCAAGGATTGTGCAGATGTACATTGTTTACCACATACACTACAAGCATGTGCATTTTCAATGGAATGAATAAGCATGTGTCCTTTCAAGTATTGTTCTGATGCAAATTGCTTACCACATACATCACAAGCATGTAATTTATTACTGATATGACTGAATATATGCACTTTCAAGTGTTGTGCCAATGTAAATTGTTTACCGCATACATCACAAGCATGTGGTTTCTCACCAGTATGAATAAGCAGGTGTGTCTTTAAGTTCTGCACCTGTGAAAATTGTTTGCCGCATACACCGCAAGCATGAGGCTTCTCATCACTATGAGTAAGCATGTGTGCCTTCAGGTTTTGTGCCTGTGTAAATTGTTTACTACAGACTCCACACGCATGTGGAGTCTCTCCAGTATGAATAAACATGTGTCCCTTCAAGCTATGAACATGTCTAAATCGTTTACCACAAACCGCACAGGCATGTGGTTTCTCTCCAGTGTGACAAAGCTTGTGTCGCTGTAAGTGATTTGCACGTGTAAAATGTTTACCACATACCTCACAGGCATGCGGTTTCTCTCCAGTATGAACAACCATGTGTCCCTTTAGATGATCTGCACGTGTAAATTGCTTGCCACATACCCCACAGGCATGTGGCTTCTCTCCAGTATGAATAAGCATGTGCGTCTTCAAGCTTTTTGTATATGCATATGTCTTACCACAGTCTTTGCAAGCATATAGTTTATCTTCGGTATGAACAAAATCACATCTATTAACATCCAACTGTTTACCAAAGACATCACCAGTATGCTGTTTCTCTGTATATTCAACACTGACATCACAAGCATGCTGTTTCTCTGCTTTATTAATACGCATGTATCTCTTAAAGCAACCTGCCATTGTAAACTCTTCACCACATTTAACACGTGACAACTCTCCGGTATGAATATATGTTGTCTGTCTTAAGGTGTTTGATAGTCCTACAGTTGACAAGTTTATGAGTCTAAATAAAACATACAAAGATTGATGGATAATTGAACGAAGTTGAGATTTACTTCATTGCAAAAATTAGTTCAATTATATCGAGGCCTTGGCAGGATGATAATGATAGGCCGTATGTCATGCAACCACATTTATGGTGGGAGGGCTTCAGTCGAAGGCAGGATTTAACTTCATTATGAAGCTCAAGAACGACTAAGTACTAGTTCTTTACCGCAGGCAAACAAGCATAATCTTACAACAGTATGGTTAGGTGCGTGTCTCTTCAAATTTCCTGTCTCTGTAATTTGTCACCAGAAGCATCACAAACAGACGGTGGTTTTACTTTGATGACTAATGACTTTGCTCCAGCTATTGCTTATTAAAAACAGGACATGCATGAGATTTCCTTCTGGTTCGAATAAGTATGTGTTTCTTAAAGTTTCCTGTCCCTATAGACTGTTCACCAAGGACATAACAACCACGCAGTGCCTTTCCAGTAGAATTGAGTTCCCTGTCTGTCTAATAAAGTTTCTTGTCTGCCCAAACTGTCACAATGCACACAGCAAGCATACGGTTTCTATCCTAAACAATGAAGCGACACGTGTCTTTCCAACATGATCAAAACTACATTTGAACAGCTGTCGATGTTTAAAAGTCTCTGCAATTTCTGAAATTAGAAAAAACACACACAAAAAAACAAACAAAACAACACAGACTACATAATATTATTTATTCAAAATAATTCTCGAAGTCTTTAAAATGAACCAGCTGTTTTGAGCATGTTTTCCTAAAAATCTTTAAAATGAACCCGCTGTTTCGAACATGTTTTGTTAAAAAAATAAGTTTACCTTATTAAAAACAAGTAAGACACCTAAACCATTTGCACTGACAAACCCAGCAGATAGCAGTCTTTGTGTCAAATGTGTTTTTCTTTACATATTTGTTCTATATCAGATTAATGTGAATGTCTACGTATAGGACTATACATATAAAAAGATTATACCCGACAATTAAATTAAAACTGTTTTCAAGTGCTAGCTTCTTTGCGCAATGGCGTGCCTTATAGGCTAATTGTAAACTGTAGAGTCATCAGGAATGTATTTACTTTATTTGGGCTTGGACACCTTCTTGATTTTCGGAAAACAACAACTTAGAGTGTTTGGTGCCCAAATGGCCCAGTCGCTGATAACAATATCAAGCACAAACACTAAAGCCCAATTCCACGTCGCATTTAAAATGCAGATTAAGCCTTATTTGACTGGTTTTCCCGAGGTAAAGTACAAAACGCATTTCCCGTGCGTCAACTAATTTAAAATACGAACTAAACTGTTTGGTGTTCTAACTTACTACACCATTATCGGAGGACTAACTTTTTTGTAAGCACATTTTAGTCGAAATATGGAGACAATGCTAATCATATTAATACGACTCTCTTTATATATTCCAATAAAACAATCATATCACCACCAGTCAAAACACGAACCGTACCAACCCGTTTGAACTCAATCGTTTGAACACCCGATACTAGTCCGCTGATCAGATATGCATGATAGACAACTTGCAATTTACGTCCTTTCCAGCAGTATTTCAGTCATATCAGGACGATGGGAGAATTATAATGAAAGGCTATGTGCAATGGAACCCCGTTTACGGTTGGAAAGATTTCCCCCGGAAAGAATCGACACGGGACCGCTAGGCCAGCAGGCCAGCGCTTAACCAACTAAGCTACCGCAATCGTATGAGTATATGAAGGTTTGTTCTATAATCTAACTGGTATGGGTCGTATGGCGATATATTAGTCATACCAGTCCATTTGAGAGCAATCATTCGAACGGCTCATGCCAGTCCGCTAGACTGGCACTGAGGGTATAGTAAAAAGGATTGTTTTTAAACATGACTGGCGCGGATCGTATCGCTACTGATGAGTGGACTTTTTAATTCAATTTTGGGAGTGTAAATGATGCAAAAGTTTTGTTTATTCAATCATGATCAAAATAATGCCCTTTGCGGTCGATAAATAAACTGACACAGCTGACGGAGGTCATTATATCACTCGACCCGCCCTAGCCTGGGTTCCAGTTTGATCATTTTTTTTGTGTATACAATTTATTGACAAAAATGACACAATATTTACAAAAGGTTAATTAAATACTTACAAACGGTTAATAATTATAATTTTATTTACTCTTTATTAGAATAGGATTAAAAATAATATTGACGACTGGACCCAGGCTAGATCCGCCCCAGCAAATGTAAGTGACCATGAATATTTTTTTCCTTGGCTACCGTTTTTTTATCATGATAGGCATAAGTGCCTTTATTGCAAATTTATTTTTTCTAGAAAACGAGCTTGTAAACTCCTATGCCCTCCCTACTCCACCCTACCTCCACACACACACACACACATTCGCCCGCCAACTCTTTAAACAATGTGTTTGCCTTTCAGGAAGGTTCATCTGATTTCTGCGGTCTGAAAATGTTCAGCCAAATATTTATATAATCTGAATAGGTCCGTAAATCGCTGTCAAATATAAGGAGCCCAACTCAAGTTATTTGGTTCTTTAACATTTTTTCCACAAGGTTGTTCCCTATATACATGCATAAAGTTCGAAAAAGACATAGCTCAACCAAATATTTACGCTAAAATAATGTAATGCCCAAAAGTTTATCAGGTCATCTGCACATCGATTTATAACTACAAACCAAATATAAAAATTGTAGCACTTTTATTTATTTTTTTTTTCGATATATTCATAATATTGTTCAGAAGGTTTGCTATACAAAATGATTATGCGTAAAGGGAAAACAAACACTCAGCCGAATATTCATAAAATATACTCAAACGCCAATCAGTAAGCCGTAACTATATGCTAAATTCAAAGATCCTATAAGCGGCTTGTCAGACATTTTGTTTACAAGATTGTTTTAGGCCGGAAAAGGGACACAACTCAACCCAATAAGGAATAAATCAAAAACTAATTTGGACATTTACAGTGTGTTTGAACCGCCATCGTATACCCAAACATCCAAACTTGAGCGATTCTTCAAAACTTTTGTTCACAGTGTTGTTTCTGCATGCTTGAAGTAGAAAGAAAGGGCGTTACTCAACCAATCAATTCAAACACACTAAAAAATTAGTCAGATCTTCTAACTGTTTGCCCAATATTTGATATACTGAGGAAGTGCTTACGTCAGAATCTCAATAATAAGACCGGCAGAAAAAAGGACTGATCATTTTCATTCCATTTAAAATAAATCAAGATCTAATTAAGCATAAGCAGCTGACAAATTTCACAGCTGCTCACTACGCATTGTAAACGGACAGACGGACAAATGGATAGACGGGTGGGCCGCAAACATGTCGGTCTCTCAACTTTGTTTTGAGAAAATAGATCCATTAATTTTATTTTACTGTCTGCTAATTTACGTTTTACCTAATAGTATATCATCGACTAATTCATCATGCGGAACCGAAATAAAAACACACGTTCTAAATTATTATATCTATTAGTCAATGACTAGCGTCATGATGATATCACCAAAAAGAAATAAATCACTGATACATCTATGATGATGCAAAGATGAGGACTTGACCATATGCAGCGACACCTGGAGATCCACGGGGTTTAAAAATACCACCGAAATACTTAAGAAGAGAAATCCACCTGCTGAAACTGAAACTCAGTGGGCTATTTTAAAATGAAGGGGAAAAATAAGCTCCAGCCCCATACAACTATATCGGATCCGTCATTGAGTCTGATGCCCGACACACTGGCGTGCAATTAAAGAGAAAAGCAAATCTGCAATCATGACTGGGTTAATCACTAATTACACATGTATGCAGTTTTATAGGCAATAAGTTAAAAATGATAATTTTTTTCTAAACTGACCTTCCTAACTTTTTCTAACAAATAGAAAAAAAACAACAGTTATTACATCTTCTGTCGTATCTTCTACTGTTCATTAATTTCGGGCAATAACTTAAATAAACTGTCCCATCAGATCCTTTACCATCTTTACCTAACATCATGTTATGCAAGTCCAGTTAGTCCTGCTGTTAAACTGTATATTTTCCCATCTTTAGTTAAGCAAACCACATAACACTGCGAGGTCGTTGGGGCACCATAGATCATTGAATGTGTTTAAATGTCTGCAGGTCTACAATACCAGTGACGTGGGTAAAAACTTACACTATTAGAAAGCAAGTCCCCTCCTTCATAAGACAACCTTAGAAAGTATGTTCCCTCCTTCATAAGGCAACCTTCACTGAACAAGAAGTTCCCTTCTTCGTAAAGGAACCTGCTTTCTAATAGTGCAAGTTTTTACCCACGCCACTGGTACTGTAGGTATTTAAACACATTGGGTGAACTACCCTCCCTCCCCCAACCAACCATTTCTCCCCTCTCGCCCCCCCCCCTCCCCCCCCCCCTACTCTTCAAAAAAGAAACCCGACAACTGCGCGATTAGCAAGAGAAGGAACTTTAAGATGCTAGTCAAATATTAAAGTTACTTCTAAGAGTAATTTTTAGTAAAATTATTTAGATAGGCCTATCAAGTTTTCTCTGAAACTGCAACTGTACCAAAAAATGTAATTGAAAAACACACAACAATAACGAAAGATATTTGGCTTAACTTGAGTAATTACCCGTTTCAGACAGGAAAATACTCCGAACCTTTAGTTACTTATCTGCCGAATGCCTCCGTCAATATTTTTTGAAAATAAAGCGCGAACTCTTGGAAATGTTATATCCGCAACTGCAGTTTTATGGAGGCACCAGCAACAGCTGAGCAGGTCGAATAACTAGGTTCTAAACTTTATTGTTTCGGTGTATCCTAAATAAGAAATAAAGTTTGCGGGGCATGGGGGTCGGAGTGGGGATCAACCCCTACGAATTAACTACATGAAGGTGTTTAATGCGGCTAAGTGTACTCGCAAATTGTATCCTGCAGCTAGCTACAGTGTTTGGAGGAAAATGTTATGACAGACGTAGCTGCTTTTTCCTTGGATTGACTCTTATGACAAAGCCCCTTTTGTTTGACAAATAATCCGTTTAGCACAGATTTTTATGCGCATAGTTGACTGAGACTAGATCCAAATGGAACAAAGGAATTCTTGGGCTGTTTGAACAAGGTCTGGGGCTGACTTATTAACCGTGACAGCCCGGGCTATATCCTCTATACATGACATTACTAGACGTTAGCTTGATGTCCTGGAAAAGCATTTTGTTTCGTTTTTATACGTATAAAATATTTTTTTGTAGAAACGGACGTCACAGTACACAAAGCACTATTAACTATGACTTTGTTTTAGGATTTCGCAGGCGTTTTGTCAAGTTTTGTACTTCAGTAATATTATAAAATGCAAATTGGCGGCTGTAGTGTAGTGGATAACACACCAGACTAACAATTCAGGGGTCGCAAGATCGATCCCCCGCTTCTCCGGTCTTTCGGATGAGACTTTAAACCGAGGTTCCGTCTCCATATGACCTCATTGTTGGTGGGACGTTATACCCGAGTTCACTCATTCACTCACTCACGCAAAATGGCGATCAAAAATGTTTGTTTCACTGCATAAACATTCGCCGGTCACTCCTGTTCAAGCAAACTCCTTTGGACCCAGTAAATTTTATACACTAAAAATCAAGTGAACTGATTTATACTGACGTCGCCCGATATGGTAAATATCGGTTGCATTACGCGTTCTGATACATTCAAAAGCGTGGTAAACGCTGTCGAAATCTGCAAACAATTTTAGCATAATACAGAAAATAAAATACAGTCATAAGTAGCTGCAATGTTTCGATACACCTCCGAACCAGAAAATGTCGTCCTAACTAACCGAAAAGAAGACAGACGGTGCTCCGGTATAAGCTGGCCGTGACGGCAATCAGCAGGTAAATACAATTGGCCACACATATCTGTCTAGCCCGAGTGTATGGGTAGAAAATATATAGCACATTTTAATTATATACTGTGTCTGTATGGAAGGTACAGGTACATGTAGTTGTAAGTACATTCCTGCGAAACTATAGCGTCAATTATGTAATGTAAGCCGATGTAATCAATCGAGTATGAACGGCACTGAACTATGAAATGAGTTTCAGTTTTATAATGTTTATCGAAGTATAAACTACAATGGGTCGCGTGCAAAGTAAGTGAACCCCGAAAAGGTTCATATAAACGTTGCTGGCGACTTAGTGTAGTTTATACTTCGATAACACCAGAAAAATTAAGTTCATTTGCTTATATTTATATATTTTTTTTATCTATTATGTGACTACATATTTTCGTTAGGGGCTAAAGCTGAAGCAGCGACACATTTATACGCAATTCCTACCAACAGCAGAACAGCGACAAAGACGTCATGACGTCACCTACATCCAAGCAGATCAGAGAACCCTAGGGCTTTTCAATAAATGCATGGATAATGTAAGTATTGTCTTGTATTTTCCTTTCTTTTTACTCCAGACGCCCATTGCCCATTCTTCTGGCCAATTCCTATATTTGTTTCATCATAGTGTTATTCCTTGATTTACACGTTTACTATGCCGATTCGCTGATACAGGGTTGCCACTTATCCTCCACTTCAAATACCCTAACTTTGTCCCTGATTTGTCCATGGTATTTTACAGTTATTCATGCCCTTTTTACGGATCCGAACGTAGATTTTACTCTTTAATTTGACAGTGCTATATATATCACTTGAAAATCGTCGATTACTCTCAAGGGAAAGAACTTGCTTCCTGAGAGATCTAGTTCGTTTCTCAGGCTAAGACAAGCCCCCAACGAGATAGAAAATGTGCCTGGACTGTCTCTCAAGAAATTATATCCTACCCCTTCAACAGAAAATTGAAATTTTCTAAAATCATTTTTACATAACCGGGATTTAACGATTAGAAAGCGGAAATCTAGGTTTGAAGCTCAAACTTAGGGTTAGGTTTATTAGCCTAAACTACGTAGTTTGGCCCATGTTCCTTCCTCTGAATGTATTATCTGCTCTTGAAGGAACAATTTAAGATTTTAATTTTACCTCTGCTAATTTCAGCTGGTGTTGTTCCGTGTGGCGACCGTAAAACGTCTCCCCGTACATCATCCATAGTGCAGATATTATTTTATTTCCGCCCTTTGAGATCAGAGGATGTATTCTGAGGAATCTAAAATTTGAGATCGATTTAGACTACTATCTACTATTCTAGATCATCGTCTTTTATATTATTTGGATCCTTTTTATACTAATCAGTCTTTTATACACTTCAGTAACTGAGGGTGAGGTTGGGCCTGTAAAATCGATTTAAGCCCCCCAGTAATTCATTACTGACCGTTCCAAGGCGGTAGTTCTGTTGTGGTTCTCTGTTGCCTGTTTTTGGTGTCAGACTTTCTGTGATGTTTTACCTTATGTATGTTCTTATTATTTTTGGTTCGGTTTGGGTTGCTGAGTGGCCACCTTTTGGGAACAAGCTGCTCACTCGGTTGACCATATGTTCTCTGTATCTTGATTATTTGTAATCTTAGTTGTTTCCAACTATGGTTTGAGGGCTGGATTTGGATTTTGATTGTTTCAGTTCCTGGTCTTTGCATACTTTTTACTTTGAATCGACTGCCCAATTAAAATCAAGAAATTACAGTATGCTTTTCTCTGGTTTCGTCACCAGAAATCATCAGGGTCACTGACGAGGCTTTATTAGCCGAAACTACGTAGTCTGGCCCATGTTCCTTCTTCTGAATGTATTCTCTGCTCTTGAAGGACCTTACAGGGGCGGATCCAGAAATTTTGGAAAGCGGGTTCGAATTAGCTGAGGAGAGGGTTCGATTTGTGCAGTTTGACCAATTTTTCCTGAAATTCCCCATGAAAATGAAATAATTTAAGCTGAAGAGGGGGTTCGTTTGAACCTCCCGACCCCCCTCTGGATCCGCCACTGCCTTTTAAGATTTAATTAAACCCTGGTCTGAAGATTTATTGTGCAATTGTCTTGCTATACCGTTGTGCAATCTTACGTAAACATAAATACGCTCATTATCTACTCAGTCTGTATCTAGAGATCAATTCCTCATCATCAATAGATCCACAGGGTTCAGAATGTCCCCAAACCCCGATTTCTTGCAAGACATTTTTCTCCATTAAAACGAACGCCGACATGATTTTGAGAATAGTCTCTCATATACAAAATGCACGTACATCATCGTACAAGAATCCCACAATACTTGTACAGGAAAACCTATATTCAAAATGACCCTTAGGTGATTTATCATGGCTTCGTAATTTTGTCAACTGGATGATTTCCTCAAATACTTGGCGCATGCATTTTGAAAAGAAAGTAGATGAAAAAATCTATTCAAAAATTAAGTATGACTATACACTGCCGTGAAAGAGGAAAAAAGTGAAATGAGCCGCGACACGAGAAAACCAACAATGTGGTTGTGCGCCCAGCCCTGACTCAGATCAGCCTGGGCACCCGCCCAGTCTGATCCGGGTCTTTGCTGTGCGCATGGAGCTAGCGCAGACCCTTAGCTACCCTTAACATTTTGCTAACGTCGCCGCCGCCGCCGCTAACGGCGACGCCAACGCCGATGGTAGTACAATAGCTCTTCCGGAACTTCGTTCAGGCGAGCTAAAAAGCGCATTCTTTAGGACTGGACTGTCATGTTTATCTGTTCTGAGGACGGCTTGTATATGGTTTTAACTGCAGTGACTTCGTCATAAACATAATCTGTCTTTCTGTATACATGTAGGCCCTATATGACGTTTGTGCCACAAACATCTACCATATCGGTCGAAATCGATAGAGGGCAGTATCGAGAGAAAGAAGAAAAGATCACGACTTTCATTATTTGATTCTTCCAATGCATAGTCTCCTCTCATGTGTTTTAACCTCTTCTGTGCCTCTTCAGCCACATGCTTTTTTCATATTGATAAAATGTTTGATATTGATAAAAAAAAATATTACTCTATTACGCTATTTTCTGTAGCGCTGATGATCGCAATTCCATTCCCACTTAGACATTAAAGACCTAATCTTCTGTTAATGAATTCAGTCCAAATTAAAAAAAAAACTTGAACCGCTTCAATATTTTTTCACAAGAAATTATTTTTCAAGATATGATAATCTTAATCTAAATCACTCTTTATTTCAATTTTTTCGGCCTCCCGACCTTTATCCATAGGCATCAATACTAAATCAAACTACATTTTTCACAGCTGCACCTCCGTTATATTTTGAAAACAATGTTATCTGGATAACATTGTTTTCAAAATGTAATAGAGGTGCAGAGCTCTGTGAAAATCTAGTTTGATTTAGTATTGATTCTTCTTGATAAAGGCCGGGAGGCCGAAAGTTTGAAATAAAGAGTAATTTAGATAAAGATTATAAAAACTTGCATGATGCAAAGCATATTTCTTCAAACCTAAAAGCATAGACGGATGGTGGAGTTGTCTGAGGTTGTCAAGGAAAGAATAACCGTATGGCTTTTAATCAGCAAACACCAATGTGTTTATTCATACTTCCTGTCCCTGAATGCGTTTGCTGTTGCTGTTGAGTAGTGGTTTAACGTCCCAGATATAGAGGATCTCACACGAGCGGTCATTTCATATAAAATTTATGAAACAAGCCTTCGGCTAGGTTCATAAATTTCAAATGAAATGACTACGAGTGTAAGATTCTGTTTATCATATGACCCTTTAAAACGGGATTTTGTCGCCTTTAAAATGAACATTATTTCAATAAGAAAACGCATTGTTGACATGGACGTTGTCAATGCCGTTACGTGTACGCGCCAAAGTGTTATTACACGTGTTGTCATACGATTTTTATGACACGGCGTTATCCACTGAATAACAGCGACGTCATATGATAAAAGGTATTTCTACATGTATAAACGAAACGACTTGATGCCAATATATATGGGTGCTATGAATTTTGAGGTGTATCAAGCATAATATCCACTTTTATTCTGATTTACAGAAATAATCATAAAATACACATAATTATTATAAAATATATTTTTGTTGTTGACTGAAACATAATTATCTAATAAAAAGTTCTATTAAATTATTATAATTTCACCTTAAAACCTGCCAAATTTCGAAATCCAGAACTCATTCTTCATCAGAAATACAGAGTTTTGAACCTGATATAGTGTAATCCGTGACCTAACACAGTCGGAATGTAAAATTTCCAAAATCTATTTTACAAGCTCATTATTTCTGCTTATTTGATAGCACCTAACGCTCATCTGTAGCCACTGGCAAGTATCTTCAAGTTCATGAGGGTTAGTTTTACAGTTGCATAAACATGTTAGGTGGGGTACTTTAAAATATTAAAATTTGTTTTAACTGACATTTTTTCGAAAAAAAAAATACATTTCGGATGCATTAGTTCATGGATTATGCTGTATATTGGTGCAAAAATATATATTTCTGATGAATGAAAAGGGGGTTCTACATTTCCAAAATTTGGTTAAGTTCATGGTTGCATGGGACTTATTCAATAAATGTTTATTGTTTATTCAACAACAAAAACATATTCTATAATATGCATATTTTATGATTATTTCGGTAATTCAGAATAGAATAATTATAGGTTATTGAATTTATATTGTGAAATATTCGGCACGAGTTCATATGGCTAAGGACGCACGAGCTTGCGAGTGCGTCTCCGCCATATGAACGAGTGCCGAATATTTCACAATATAAATTCAATAACCTTTTTATTATATACCTTTGTTATTAGGCTGCTAGTTTCATCAGTGCTCCCTGCGCACAAAATCAATGTATAATATCAGTATATCAACCACAACTTGTTTTAAATTTAAAATTACATTATGCCATTTAATGTCTTCATACACGCTAACATCTACACCTGATGGCGCGAAAGTAGAAATGATGTGACGTTATCGGACGTGACGTTAGTAAACAAACGTTGACGTTTACAAGAACTGGGCGCCATTTTCGAGTCTTACTCTCAGCAGTTCTGACGCAAATCTCCGTTATTATCGCAGAATATTAATTAAAAGTGTGACGGATCGAAGGTAAATTATATTTAATTGTCTTTTTTTGTAATTTATACACCGAAACCGACACTAGTGTCATTACTCTACTCGTTTTTGAATTGCAGTCGACGACAAAATGGCCGCCAAACTTTTCTTCTTTCAAAACAAAAGTAGTTCTTGGGAACGTGCTTCCTTAACTCCGTGCAATATGCACTTGACTCCGTGCAATATGCAGAAAATATTGCACGGTTACTCTAATGTAAAGTGAACGGAGAACTTTTTAGGTATATAATAAGAGTGCATATTGTTCTTGTTACACCTCATAATACAAAGCACCTGTATATTTTAGCCACCAAATCATACTGACATTTAAAATTACAGTCGAACTTCACTGGCTCGAACTCGGAAGGCTCGAACACCATGTTTCGGTCGAACTAACTTTCCAGTCCCGGCAAAATCCCTATTGATTTTAACTAATTATGCCACACTTGGCTCGAACAACGATGGCTCGAACGCTCGAACCCAAAGTCTGGTCCCTGGAAACCACTTTGTATGTAAAAACACTGATGGCTCGCATGTATTTCCTTGTAAAACATTTCCAAGTTTAATGACCAGACTAAATGTAGATCCTACCGATTACAAGTATTAGTCATCAGGTGTGCTACGTCCATGCTTATCTTGATATTTTTATACTGTAAATAAAATTATAAATATATGCTTCTGTGTTGTTTTGTTTTATCTACCTGAAAGTGCAAAGGTTCAAAGAGTGACCGATCAAAATACAGGAAGTTGTGGTAGATATGATAGAAAAACATAGTACATAACGTTGGATCATGCTGAGCTGGTCTTCAATGGCTCGAACTACCGATCGTTCGAACTTTTCGGTGGTCCCGGCGAGTTCGAGCCATCGAAGTTCGACTGTACCTAACTAGTATTTCAGTCATGTGGATACGTTGCCTTCGATTTTGTAAGACTTTTACCCGAACTAAACTGAATGACACTAAGGTCCTGCTACAGATTGCAGCAGCTCTGCCGCAGATGCACAAGACAACCAATCTATTTCGTGGTTCCCGATGGGTGCCTCCTTGAAGGGGGCCTGCTAACCTAGCGGTGAGTTCAAGTCCAACTGAATGCTACGCCTTTTCAACCATAAACGGGGTTTTTCACCGCACACAACATAGCATAATCCATATAATGTTAAACCTCAAGTCACTTTCCCATCCACCCTACCCCTGAATCACCGTCAAAAATGCGTGGTTTCCCTTGCGTAAGATTAAGTGTTTGTAACTTCAGATAGAATAGAATGCCCTTGGGAACTATTATACACAAACATTACATGTGTTTGGTTTCTTTCCGGTGTGAATAAACATATACTGCTTTAATGTTCCTGCCTGTCTAAACGGTTTACAACTTACAGGTATAATAACAAGTCAAGAGCATATGTCTCATAAGCTACTTGAACAAGTATAATACAAACACATAATGGTTTTCCAGTATGGATACCATGTGTCTTTTTACCCCGTTGCCTCTCCAATGACTGTCCAACAAATATCTAAGTGTGAGATTTTCCTTCCGTATGAATGTGCCTCTTAACCTGCCTGCCTGTGTAACCTGTTAACCACAAACAATACAAGCATGTGAGCCGCGACACAAGAAAACCTACAATGTGGTTGTGTGCCCAAGGTAGTTTCAGATCCGCCTGGGCATCCATCCCGTTTAATCAGAATCTTCGTTAGTGCTCACAGGGTAGCTAAGTGTCTACGCTAACTCTATGCGAACAGTGAAGCCTCTAATCAGACTGGGCAGATGCCCAGGATGATCTGAGTCTGCCTTGGGCGCACAACCACATTGTTGCTTTTGTCATGTCACGGCTCAATATTGTTTCTACTATGAGAATAAGCAAGTGCCTCTTCAAAACACCCTTCTAAAACAAACTTTTTATAATAGACATTACCAGACTGCAGTTTCCCTCTCAATGATTAAGAACGTGCCTCGTCCAGTTTTGTGCCTATGTAAGTCATTTACCATCGACATCGTAAGAATAAGAATTCCCTCGTGTATGAAAAAGCATATGTCAATGCAAGATTTGTGGCAGTGTAAACTGTTTACAACAGACATCGCAGGCATGAGGCTTCTCTCTAGTATGAATAAGCATGTGTTCCTTTACGCAATGTGCCTGGGAAAATTGTTAACCACAGACATTCCAAGCATAAATTTTCTCTACAGTATTATTACGCATGTGCCACTTATGGTTCCTGCATATGCAAATTGTTAACCTTAGGCATCACAATCATATGGTTTCTCTTCAGTATGCATGTTCATGTTATGTTTAAAGGAGACAGGAAATGGATATGGTATTATTATAGTTAGATAAAGATCAATAAATACATACAACTGCTGAAAACAGCATGTTTATATATCGTCTAGAAATGCTTTTATCACTGTGTAATCTACAGGTATTTTATTGCTGCCACTTCTGGTAGCGGGAATTCCGAGAGATAATGAGATAAATCTCCAGATGTGCGCTGACGTCACTCTGGACACTCCGTGTGTCTTTATACAATGAAATAGGCAGGATATTTGACAATATAACTAATAAATGGAGTAAAATGAGCAAAAACCTGTCACACCTAATGGCAGTTTCTGTTTAGATATTTAGCCTTATTTATTTGAGCAACTAAAAGTAGAGAAGTGAAGAAGAAATACACTAACAGCTGTCTTCTCAACATAGGTCATACAATACAGACTGGTAAAATTAATTACTGTTTAATAAAACTAGTTGACAGTTTAATAAAAAAATCTATTACAGTATAATAAAAATGGTTAAACAATTTAATAAAACTATGTATTCCCTAAGTTTATATTAATTAAATAGTGATTAATCTGAATTGGCATCTCAAACTAAGACATTCATGTACCTTTTTTTCTCGGAGAATGAAAAAGTGGTCATTTCACTTTAGTACATTATTTATTTCATCATTTTAATCATCTTTCATAGCAGAAAAGAAAAAAAATTGTTATGCATTTCTTTCTTTCATGTTTTTAACAGAAAGACATGCAATAAACAGTTTATTCATTTGTTTTGAATGATTAATGAAAAAATGATTTCCACATGTACCAAAGCCTTCTTTAAAAAAAATAAAAAAATAAAAAAAGATATTTGCTATCATTTACTCATTTGTTACTCATTTCTCTGCAATCAATCAAACCAACAGAATAAACTCTATTATTACTATCGTAGCATTTAAGATAGATGTGCCAGGCCAAGCATGGACACAGATCCTACTGTCTGGTCATGTTATTCACATCTGCCCGTCCATAAGGAGGTTTGTTTTCACATGACGGGGCAATATTATTATTTTTCTACAGATAATTTGGCTAAGTGCCCGAATATTATGGAACTTAAGGTAGACTGACCATACTATGGAATGATGTCATTGTGCTTTCATGTAGCATGATATTGAAATTTACATCCTTTTCAACAATTTTCAGTCATATTGAGGCAATGGATAGATGATAATGAAAGGCTGTGTGCGAAGGTATCTTTTTCACTTTTAGAATTCTGGCAGCCAGAATGCGAACTAGAGACTGCGCAGGCTTAGTCGATCAGTGTTTATTTCACTGATGCACCAGCTAGGACAGGCAAACAAACCCTGAATAAGTGGGAATAAAGTGTTGCTTTTTGTTCCTTGTGCACGTGTAATGAAATAAAGTGCAACCTTCTGAATTATCATCCACTGATGGATCTGACCCAGAATAACCCTGTGACCTTTGTTAGACTATTATGTGTGCAGGTATTTAATCTGATGGCATAGAATTATGGCTTTTCGTCTGATAAAGATTAGAATTACTGTTAGTCTAAGAAAATGTAGCTCTGGGTAACCAAAGTCGGCATTTAATGATTTGGTGTAGGCCCTGAGCAGCCTCCTCTTTCAGTGGCAACTGATCTGGTTCTACACGGCTTGAAATGACCTTTATGGTTAAAAATGACTCTTGGTTATAAACTGAAAATTATTTCATATTTTCAATATTATTTCCTTGGAAGGTAATTAATTTATTTTTATTGTACAAAAACTAAAAACTAAAGACTTTGTTTTATCTTGATTTATGATTATTCACCATTCTCCACAGACAGTGCAACTTTTTCCATGCAATTTTGGAGTCCTTCTGCACTGTAAGATACACGTAGTAAAGAGTAATATTAAATAATCTGCATACAGTATGCAATTATTTTTCCTTCTAGTTAATTTGACTGGATCACAAGAAGATTCTAAGTAAATACTGTCGAATTTCATAAATGAAATATTGACAAGTGTGGAGCTCAAATTATTAGAGAAAAAAATTAAAGAAAGAAAAATGTTATACCATATTCTTTAGACATTTAACTTCGGTAACTTCTGCAGCAAAATGCGGTACAATACACCATTATAAAACATATTCTTATTTGCAGGGTCTCCACAATTTTTTTTAAGTTCACTGCAGACATAGAACAGTTTGTTCATAATACAATTTAGCAAAACCTGCTAAATCATGTATAAATTCACTACCAGAGAAGCAATTACCTGGCTAGCATGACGTAGCTCACTGATCGGTTTCCAAGTTGCAGCGGAAAATATCAGAGCTGCCACTCAGAGAATATTTATTGACTTTAAAAACAAGTGCAGATTTTATCTGAAATACTTTGAATGGGAACAGATGTTAATTGATATTTAGATGTTAGAACAACTGGAAGGATATTTGTTGCCGGAATCCTTTAAATTGTTTGCATGCAAAATTGTTTATCATACGCATTCTGTATCACAGACCTCAATTTTAAATAAAAAAGCACTTTCAAGAATTGTGCCCGTGTAATTTGTTTACCATATACATACAAATATGCGGTTTCACTCAAATATGAAAAAGCATATGTCCCTTCAAGTAGTGTCCCAATGTAATTGTTAACCACATACATCACTAGCTTGTGGTTACTAACCAGTATGAATCAGCATGTGTCCCTTCAAATGGTGTGTGTGTCTAAACTGTTTACCACAGACATCACAAGCATGCAGTTTCACTCCAGTATGAACAAGCATGTGTCTCTTCACACATTTTAAAGATGTAAATTGTTTATCACAGACAACACGAGCATGTGTTTTCTCTCCAGTATGAATATGCATGTGTTCCTTCAAAGTTTGTGCCCGCGTAAACTGTTTACTGCAGACATCACAAGTATGCGGTTTCACTCCAGTATGAATAAGCATATGTCCCTTCAATATTGTGCAGATGTAAATTGTTTACTACAGACATCACAAGCATGTGGTGATTCACCAGTGTGAATGTGCATGTGTTTCTTCAAGGATTGTGCTGATGTACAATGTTTACCACATACACCACAAGCATGTGCTTTTTCAACAGAATGAATAAGCATGTGTCCTTTCAAGTATTGTTCTGATGAAAACTGCTTACCACATACATCACAAGCATGTGATTTATTACTGATATGACTAAACATATGTACTTTCAAGTGGTGTGCCAATGTAAATTGTTTACCGCATGCATCACAAGCATGTGGTTTCTCACCAGTATGAATAAGCATGTGTGTCTTTAAGTTTTGCACCTGTGTAAATTGTTTGCCGCATACACCGCAAGCATGAGGTTTCTCATCACTATGAATAAGCATGTGTGCCTTCAGGTTTTGTGCCTGTGTAAATTGTTTACTACAGACTCCACACGCATGTGGAGTCTCTCCAGTATGAATAAGCATGTGTCCCTTCAAGCTATGTACATGTCTAAATTGTTTACCACAAACCTCACAGGCATGTGGTTTCTCTCCAGTATGAAAAAGACTGTGTCGCTTCAAGTGACTTGCCTGAGCAAAATGTTTACCACATACCTCACAGCCATGCGGTTTCTTTCCAGTATGAACAACCATGTGTCCCTTTAAATGATCTGCACGTGTAAATTGTTTGCCACATTCCCCACAGACAAGTGGCTTCTCTCCAGTATGAATGAGCATGTGTTTCTTCAAGCTTTGTGTATGTGCAAATGTCTTACCACAGTCGTTGCAAGCATATAATTTATCTTCGGTATGAATAAAATCGCCTCTGTTAACGTGCAACTGGTTACCAAAGGCATCACCAGTATGTTGTTCGTCTGCAGTATATTCAACACTGATATCACAAGCATGTTGTTTCTCTTCTTTATTAATAAGCATGTATTTCTTCAAGCTACATGCCATGGTAAACGGTTCACCACAGTTAACACGTGACAACTCTCCGGTATGAATATATGTTGTCTGCCTTAACGTGTTTAATTCTCCTGCAGTTGACAAGTTTATGCGTCTAAATAAGCATACAAAGCTTGGTGGATAAATGAACGAAGTTGAGATTTACGTCATTTCAAAACGTAGTTCAATAATATCAAGGCGTTGGCAGGATGATAATGACAGGCCGTATGTCATACAACCATATCTATGGTGGGAGGGCTTCAGTCGAAGGCAGGATTTGAACTTCGTTACGAAGCCCAAGAACGACTAAGTACTAGTGCTTTACCATAGACTGAACAATCATATCGTTTACAGCAGTATGGTTACGTACTTGTCTCTTCAGATTGCCTCCTTCTGTAATTTCTCACTACAGGCATCACAGGCATACTGTGGATTTTCTGCTGATGACAAAATTAATGTTCTTGCTCCAGCTTTTGCTTATAATAAACACGAGATGCACGAGATTGCCTTCCGGTTCGAATATGTATGTGTTTCTTCAAGTTTCTTGTTCCTATAGACTGTTCACCAAGGACATAACAACCATGCAGTGTCTTTCCAGTAGAACTGTTTCCTGTCTGTCTAATAAAATTTCCTGCCGGCATTGCTCCAGCTATTGCTTATTAAAACAGGACATGCATGAGATTTCCTTCCGGTTCGAATACGTATGTGTTTCTTCAAGTTTCCTGTCCTTATAGACTGTTCACCAAGGACATAACAACCATGCAGTGTCTTTCCAGTAGAATTGAGTTTCCTGGCTGTCTAATAAAATTTCCTGCCGGCTCAAACTGTCACAATGCACACAGCAAACATACGGTTTCTATCCTACACAATGAAGCGACACGAGTCTTTTCACCATGACCAAAACTACATCTGAGCAGCTGTCGAGACGTTGAAGTGTTAGTCTCTGCAATTTCTGAAAAAAAATAAAATAAATCACAGACTATATATTATTTATTCAAAATACTTTCTCGAAGTCTTTAAAATGAACCCGCTGTTTTGAGCATGTTTTCCTAAAAATCTTTAAAATGAACCCGCTGTTTTGAACATACTTTGTTAAAAAAAATAAGTTTACCTTATACAACAACTAGCTAGACACCTAAACCATTTGCACTGACAAACCAGCAGATAGCAGTCTTCGTGTCAAATGTGTTTTTTCTTTACCTGTTTGTTCTCTATCACTTTAATGTGAATTTCTACGTATAGGACTATACATATAAAATGAAAATATAGAAGGCAAAGATTATACCGGACCTTTAAATTAAAACTGTTTTCAAGTTTTAGCTTCTTTGCGCAATGACGTGCCTTATAGGCTAATTGTAAACTATAGAGTCATCGGGAATGTATTTACTTTATTTGGGCTAGGACACCTTCTTGATTTTCGGAAAACAACAATTTAGAGTGTTTGGTGCCCAAATGGCCCAGTCGCTGATAACAATATCAAGCACAAACACTAAAGCCCAATTTCACGTCGCATTTAAAATGCAGATTTTGCCTTATTTGGCTGGTTTCCCCGAGGTAAAATATAAAATGCATTTCACGTGAGTCAACTAATTTAAAATATGAACTAAACTGTTTGTTGTTCTAACTTAGTACGCCATTATCGGAGGACTAACTTTTTTGTAAGCACATTTTATTCCAAATATGGAGACAGTGCTAATCATGCTAGTACGCATCTCTTTATATATTCCAATAAAACAATCATATCACCACCAGTCATAACACGAACCGTACCAGCCCGTTTGAAATCAATCGTTTGAACACCAGATATCAGTCCGCTGATCGGATCAGCATGATGGACAACTTGCAATTTACCTTCATTGTAGCAGTATTTCAGTCATATCAGGACGATGGGAGGATGATAATGAAAGGCTATGTGCAATGGAACCCCGTTTACGGCTGGAAAGATTTCCCCCGGATATAATCGACGCGGGACCCCTAGGCCAGTGCTTAACCAACTAAGCTACTGCGGATCGTTTGAGTATATGAAAGGATTGTTCTTAAATATAACTGGTATGGATCGTATGGCGATATAATATGATTTATACCAGTTTATTTGAGAGCAATCATTCGAACGGCTCATGCCAGTCCGCTAGACTGGCATTGATGGTATAGTAAAAAGGACTGTTCTTAAATATAACTGGCATGGATTGTATCGCTACTGATGAGTGGACTGTTAACTTCAATTTTGGGAATGTAAATGATGCAAACGTTTTGTTTATTCCATTATGATTAGGATAATGCCCTTTGCGGTCAATAAGTAAACTGACACAGCTGACGGAGGTCATTATTATAACTCGACCTGCCCTAGCCACGTACCAGTCCGATCATTTTTTTGTGTATTTTATTGACAAAAATGACAAAATATTTACAAAAGGTTAATTAAATACTTACAAAAGGTTAATATTTATAATTCTATTTATTCTTTATTAGAATAGGATTACAAATAATATTGACGACTGGACCCAGGCTAGACCCGACGCAGGAAATGTTAGTAACCATGAATATTTGTTTTCCTTGGCTACCGTTTTTTTTTTAATTTTCCAGAGAGGCATAAGTGCCTCCATCGCAAATTTATTTTTCTAGAAAACGAGCTTGTAAACTCCTATGCCCTCCCTACTCCACCAACCCCCACCCCTCCACACACACACACACACAACATTTGCCCGACCCCTCTTCAAACCACGTGTTTGCCTTTCAGGAAGGTTCATCAGATTTCTGCGGTCTAAAAAGGTTCAACCAAGTATTTATATAATCTGCATAGGTCAGTAAAAAGGAGCCCAACTCAAGTTATTTGGTTCTTTTACATTTTTTCCACAAGGTATTTCCCTATATACATGCATAAAGTTCGAAAAGGACATACGCTCAACTAAATATTTACGCTAAAATAAAGTAATGCCCAAAAGTTTATCAGGTCATCTGCATATCGATTCATAACTACAGATCAAATATAAAAATTGAAGCACTATTGTTTTTGTTTTTTTCTTTTTTCGATATATTCATAATATTGTTCAGAAAGTTTGCAATACAAATATAAACGTATCCAATTTTAGTGCGACAGACGCGCGTTTCTGTATTTGACTTCTTCAGTGTCGCTAAACCCCAAAAGTTTGAAAAAAAAGAGATATGATGGGCAGGTCTTGGCAGGCAACGAGCATCCTTGTCCGAGCCACACTCATTGTCGCATTCCACGGGACACAGTAGCTGCAGACATCAGGTAAGAGACGCCTACGTATTAACTCGCAAGCGCAGGCGTCCCCCATCGAACCACCTCAGCCCCTGTGCCTCGAGAAAAACGACATACAAGGGCATCAGGAAAGAGATGTTCGATGTAGCAAGAACCCGCAAAAAGCCAAAACAATTCAAAAGAATGGAAACCAAAATCAGCTAAGATTCTTGTCGCTATGATAAGTTTGTCTTAGTTTTGAAATAATTTATAAATTTTACCAAATATACATTTAATGGATTAAGGTTACTTTAAATCAGTATTTCAGTAGTGACCCCGATGCTAGCAAGGGCGTAGCTACATGTACGCAAATACACAGGTGCGTATTGAAATTTTGTCAAATTGACAAAATTGCAAAACGCACCGGCGTATTTTCATTCTGAAATGTGGTAAATTGGGCAAGATTTTGATACAAACTGCCAAATGACCGTAAAAGTAAAAATCTAAAGGGCTAAAACTCTGGATTTCCACTAAAGAAATACGGAAACCTAATCGTGCGTATCATGTTATTTCCTCTAGCTACGCCCTTGGCTAGAGTACCAGAATCAACACTGAAACACAGACTAATTGGATTACAAAATGATTTTGCGTAAAAGGAAAACAAAAACTCAGCCGAATATCCATAAAATATGCTCAAACGCCAATCAGTAAGCCTTAGCTCTATGTAAAATCCAAAGATCCTATAAGCGGCTTGTCAGACATTTTGATAATAAAATTGTTTCAGGCCGGAAAAGGGACATAAATCAACCCAATAAGGAATAACTCAAAAACTAATCTGGCCATTTACAGTTTGTTTGAACCGCTGTCGTATTCCTAAACATCCGAACTTGAGCGGTTCTTCAAAACTTTTGCTCACAATGTTGTTTCTGCATGCATGAAGTAGGAAGAAAGAGCGTTACTCAGCCAATCAATGCAAACACACTCAAAAATTAGTCAGATCTTCTGTATCTTGGTTTATAACTCTTTGCCCAATATTTCATATACATGTACTGGGGAAGTGCTTACGTCAGAATCTCAATAATAAGACCGACAGAAAAAAGGGTCTGCTCATTTTCATTCCAGATCCAAGCATAAGCAGCTGACAAATTTCACAGCTGCTCCTACGCATTGTTAATGTTAATGGACAGACAGACAAATGGTCGGACGGGTGGGCTGCAAACATGTCGGTCTCTCAATTTTAAAAAAAATAGATCCGTTATTTTTTAACTTCTGCTAATTTACGTTTTACCTATATCATCGACTAATTCATCATGCGGAATCGAAAGAAAATAACACACGTAATAAATTAGTATATCTATTAGTCAATGACTAGCGTTATGATGATATTACCATTTATAAAGAAATAAAGCACTGATAATCTATGATGATGCAAAGATTAGGACTTGACAGAAATAACGTGTTGCGACACCTGGAGATCCACGGGGCTTAAATACACCACCCAAATACTTAAGAGAAACCCACCTGTTGAAACTCAGTGGGCTAAAATGAAGCGAGAAAAAAGCTCCAGCCAGAGACAACTATATCGGAGCCGTCACTGAGTCTGATGCCCGACACACTGACATGCAAGTAAAGAAGGAAGCAACTCTGCAATCATGACTGGGTTAATCACTAAGCACACATAAAAGACATGCAGTTTTATAGGCAATATGTTAAAAATGATATTTTTTTTCTAAACTGACCTTCCTAACAAAAAGAAAAAAAACAACAACAGTTATTACATCTTCCGTCGTATTTTCTACTGTTCACTCATTACGGGCAATAACTTAATTGACTTGAACCATCAGGTCATTACCATCTTTACCCAAGATCATGTTATGCAAGTCCAGTTAATCCTGCTGTTATACTGTATATTTTCTCATCTTTAGTCTACCATACCCCGTAACACTGCAAGGTCGTTGGGACACCATAGATCAATGAATATGTTTAAATGACTACAGGTCTACAGTACCAGTGACGTGGGTAAAAACTTGCACTATTAGAGAGCAAGTCCCCTCCTTCATAAGACAACCTTAGAAAGTATGTTCTCTCCTTCATAAGGCAACCTTCACTGAACAAGCAGTTCCCTTCTTCATAAAGCAACCTTAGAAAGCAGTGAAGGTTGCCTTATGAAGGAGGGAACCTGCTTTCTAATAGTGCAAGTTTTTACCAACGCCACTGGTACTGTAGGTATTTAAACACATTGGGTTAGCTACCCTCCCTCCCCAAACCAACCACTTCTCCCCCCCCCCCCCCGACCCTACCCTTCAAAAAAGAAACCCGACAACTGCACGATTAGCAAGAGAAGGAACTTTAAGATGCTAGTCAAATATGAAAGTTACTGCTAAGAGTAATATTTAGTAAAATTAATTAGATAGGCCTATCAAGTTTTCTCTGAAACTGCAAATGTACCAAAAGATGTAATTGAAAAACACACAACATTAACGCAAAATATTTGGCTTTACTCGAGTAATTACCCGTTTCAGACAGGAAAATAGTACGCACCTTCAGTTACTTATCTGCCGAATGCCTCCATCAATATTTTTTGAAAATAAAGCGAACTCTTGGAAATGTTATATCCGCAACTGCAGTTTTATGGTGGCACCACCAACAGCTGAGCAGGTCGAATAACTAGGTTCTAAACTTTATTGCTTCGGTGTATCCTAAATAAGAAATAAAGTTTGCGGGGCATGGAGGTCGGAGTGGGATTCAACCCCTACGAATTAACAACATGAAGGTGTTTAATGCGGCCAAGTGTACTCGCAAAATGTATCGTGCAGCTAGCTACAGTGTTTGGAGGAAAATGTTATGACAGAAGTAGCTGCTTTTTCCTTGGATTGACTCTTATGACAAAGCCCCTTTGTTTTGACAAATTATCCGTTTAGCATAGATTTTTATGCGCGTAGTTGACAGAGACTAGATCCAAATGGAACAAAGGAATTCTTGGGCTGTTTGAACAAGGTCTGGGGCTGATTTATTAACCGTGACAGCCCGGGCTATGTCCTCTTTACATGACATTACTAGACGTTAGCTTGATGTCCTGGAAAAGCATTTTGTTTCGTTTTTATACGTATGAAATATTTTTTGTGGAAACGGACGTCACAGTACCCAAAGCACTATTAACTATAACTTTGTTTTAGGATTTCGCAGGCGTTTTGTCAAGTTTTGTACTTCAGTAATATTATAAAATGCAAAATGGCGATCAAATATGTTTGTTTCACTGCATAAACATTCGCCGGTTCCTCGTGTTCAAGCAAACTCTTTTGGACCCATTAAATTTTATACACTAAAAATCAAGTGAACTGAATTATACTGACGTCGCCCGATATGGTAAATATCGGTTGCATTACGTGTACTGAATACATTCAAAAGCGTGGTAAACGCTGTCGAAATACCTGATCTGCAAACAATTTTAGCATAATACAGAAAATAAAATACAGTCATAAGTACCTGCAATGTTTCGATACACCTCCTAACCGGAAAATGTCGTCCTAACTAACCGAAAAGAAGACAGACGGTACTCCGGTATAAGCTGGCCGTGACGGCAATCAGCCGGTAAATACAATTGGCCACACATATCTGTCTAGCCCGAGTGTATGGGTAGAAAATATATAGCACATTTTCATTATATACTGTGTCTGTATGGAAGGTACAGGTACATGTAGTTGTAAGTATATTACTGCGAAACTATAGCGTCAGTTATATAATGTAAGCCGATGTAATTAATCGAGTATGAACGGCATTGAACTAAGAAATGAGTTTCAATTTTATAATGTTTATCGAAGTAAAAACTACAATGGGTCGCGTGCAAAGTAAGTGAACCCCGAAAAGGTTCGTATAAACGTTGCTGGCGACTTAGTGTAGTTTATACTTCGATAACACCAGTAAAATTAAGTTCATTTGCTTACATTTATATTTTTTTCTATCTATAATGTGACTACATATTTGCGTTAGGGGCTACAGCTGAAGCAGAGACACATTTATACGCAATTCCTACCAACAGCAGAACAGCGTCAAAGACGTCATGACGTCTCCTACGTCCAAGCAGATTAGAGAACCCTGGGGCTTATCAATAAATGCATGGATAATGTAAATATTGTCTTGTATTTTCCTTTCTTTTTTCTCCAGAGGCCCATTGCCCATTTTTCTGGCCAATTCCTATCTTTGTTTCATCATAGTGTGTTATTCCTTGATTTACACGTTTACTGTATTGATTCGCTGATACAGAGTTGTCACTTATCCTCCACTTCACATACCCTAACTTTATGCCTGATTTGTCCATGGCATTTTACAGTTATCCATACCCATTTTACGGATCCGAACGTAGATTTTACTCTTTAATTTGACAGTGCTAAATATATCACTTGAAAATCGTCGATTACTCTCAAGGGAAAGAATTTGCTTCCTGAGAGATCCAATTCGTTTCTCAGGCTAAGACAAGCCCCCAACGAGAAGGAAAATGGTCCTGGACTGCCTCTCAAGAAATTATATCCTACCCCTTCAACAGAAAATTGAAATTTTCTAAAATCATTTTTAAAAAACCGGGGTTTAATAATTATAAGGCGGAAATCTAGGTTTGAAGCTCAAACTAAGGGTTAAGTTTCTTAGCCGAAACTACGTAGTTTGGCCCATGTTCCTTCTTCTGAATGTATTCTCTGCTCTTGAAATAACTATTTAAGATTTAAATTTGACCTCCCTTTAGCTGGTGTTGTGCCGTTAAACGGCCGTAAAACGTCTCCCCGGACATCATCCATAGGTAGATATTTTATTTCTGTCCTTTGAGATCAGAGGATGTATTCTGAGGAATCTAAAATTTGAGATCGATTTAGACTATTATTCTAGATCATCGTCTTTTATATTATTTGGACCCTTTTTGATACTAATCAGTCTTTGAATCGACTGCCCAATTAAAATTAAGAAATTACAGTATGCTTTTCTCTGGTTTCGTCACCAGATATTGTCAGGGTCACTGACGAGGCTTTATTAGCCGAAACAACGTAGTCTGGACCATGTCCCTTCTTCTGAATGTGTTCTCTGCTCTTGAAGGACCTTCTAATTAAACCCTGGTCTGAAGATTTATTGTGCATTTGTCTTGCTATACCGTTCTGCATTCTTACGTTAACATAAATACGCTCATTATCTTCTCAGTCTGTATCTAGAGATCAATTCGTCATCATCAATATATCCACAGGGTTCAAACGGTCCCCAAACCCCGTTCTCTTGCAAGACATTTCTCTCCATTAAAACGAATGCCGATTTTGTTTATATGAGAATAGTCTCTTATAAACAAAATGCACGTAAATCATCGTACAAGAATCCCACAATACTTGTACAGGAAAACCTTTATTTAAAATGACCCTTATAGGTGATTTAACATGGCTTAATGATTTGTCAACTGGCTGATTTCCTCAAATACCTGGTTCATGCTTTTTGAAAAGAAAGTAAATGAAAAAAATCTATTCAAAAATTAAGTATGACTATTCACTGCCGTGAAAGAGCAAAAAAGTGAATGAGCCGCGATAAGAAATAACAACGGTGTGGTTGTGCGCCCAGGCCAGACTCAGATCAGCCTCGGTACCCGCCCAGTCTGATCAGAGTCTTTGCTGTCCGCATGGAGCTAGCTTAGACCCTTAGCTACCCTTTAAGCGCTCAGTGAAGAGGTTGATCACACTGGGTGTATACCCAGGCTGATATGAGTCTGCACTGGGCGCACAACCACTTTGTTGGTTTTCTCGTGTCGCGGTTCAAATAAATGATTACCCTTCAGGTACCGTAAATTTTGTAATAAATTAAGATCATCATATTTGAAGACAATAGTGAAACAAAAGACTTTCTAGTGAAAGCGATTTTTGGTCGTAAGTGCTCGTACGATCATCTTACGATGAATTTCAATCGTACGATTAACTATGAAAAAGGTCCAAGATTCTAATTTTACTCCTGTATGATTTAGCATGTGTCTCGGCGAATTTTGTGTCTGTAAGTCATTTACCGTTGACATCACTAGAATATAGTTTCTTTCCTGTATGAAGAAGTATATGTCAATGCAAGATACTTGACAGTGTAAACTCTGTTTACAACAGTTGTCAAAGGCACGTGGCTTCTCTCCAGTATGAATAAGCATTAGCTCCTTTATGCCATGTGCCTGAGAGAACTGTTTACCATAGACATTCCTAACATGCATTTGCCCTCCAGTATAATTACACATGTGCCTCTTCCTAATTCCTGCATGCGCAAACTGTTTCCCTTAGAAACATATATGTGGTTCCTCTCCAGTATGACTATTCATGTGATGTTTCGTTTTTTGTACGCAAAAATGTTTATCACAGACATCACAGGCTCCATTGTTGAATGAATAAACATGTAAACTTTCAAGAATTGTGCCCATGTAAATCACTTACCTATATATACACAAACATGCAGTTTCACTCCCGAATGAATAAGCATTTGTTCCTTCAAATAGTGTGCCGTTGTAAACTGTTTCCCACATACATTCTAAGCTTGTGGTTATTTGCCAGAATGAATACGCACGTGTCCCTTCAAATGATGTGCGTGTGTAAACTGTTTACCACAGACATCACACGCATGCAGTTTCACTCCAGTATGAATAAGCATGTGTCTTTTCACACTATTTGCCGATGTAAATTGTTTAGCACAGAGGACGCAAACATGTGCTTTCTCTCCAGTATGAATAAGCATGTGTTCTTTCAAAGTTTGCGCCCGTGAAAATTGTTTACTGCAGACATCACAAACATGCGGTTTCACTCCAGTATGAATAAGCATATGTCCCTTCAAGTATTGTGCAGATGTAAACTGTTTACTACAGACATCACAAGCATGTGGTGATTCACCATAGTGAATGTGCATGTGTTTCTTCAAGGATTGTGCTGATGTACATTGTTTACCACATACACTACAAGCATGAGGTTTTTCAACAGTATGAATTAGCATGTGTCCTTTCAAGTATTGTGCAGATGTAAAATGGTTACCACATACATCACAAGCATGTGATTTCTTACCGATATGAGTATACATATGTCTTTTCAAGGGTTGTGCCAATGTAAATTGTTTCCCACATACATCACAAGCATGTGGTTTCTCACCAGTATGAATAAGCATGTGTGCCTTTAAGTTTTGCACCTGTGTAAATTGTTTGCCGCATACACCGCAAGCATGAGGTTTCTCATCACTATGAATAAGCATGTGTGCCTTCAGGTTTTGTGTCTGTGTAAATTGTTTACTACAGACTCCACACGCATGTGAAGTCTCTCCAGTATGAATAAACATGTGTCCCTTCAAACTATTTACATGTCTAAATTGTTTACCACAAACCTCACAGGCATGTGGCTTCTCTCCAGTATGAATAAGCATGTGTCTCTTCAAGTTTTTTGTATGTGCAAATGTCCTACCGCAGACGTTGCAAACATATAATTTCTCTTCGGTATGAACAAAATCGCGTCTGTTAACGTCCACTTGTTTACCAAAGGCATCACCAGTACGTTGCTCTTCTGCAGTATATTGTACACGGACATCACAAGCATGTCGTTTCTCTTCTTTATTAATGAGCATGTATTTCTTCAAGTTACCTGCCATTGTAAACTGTTCACCAAGGTTAACACGTGACAACTCTCCAATATGAATATATGTTTTCTGCCTTTATATGTTTGATTCTCCTGCAGTTGACAAGTTTATGCGTCTAAATAAGCATACAAAGCTTGCTGGATAAAAACGAAGTTGAGATTTACGTCATGTCAAAAAGTGGTTCAATCATATCGAGGCGTTGGCAGGATGATAATAACAGGCCGTATGTCATGCAACTATATCTATGGTGGGAGGGCTTCAGTCGAAGGCTGGATTTGAACTTCGTTAGGAAGCTCAAGAACGACTAAGTACTAGTTCTTTACCGCAGACAAACAAGCATATGCTTACAACAGTATGGTTAGGTACGTGTCTCTTCAAATTTCCTGTCTCTGTAATTTGTCACTAGAAGCATCACAATATCTGGAAAAAATCGCAGACTACATGTTAATTATTCAAAATTATTTCTCGAAGTTTTTAAAATGAACCCACTGTTTTGAACATGTTTTCCTAGAAATCTTTAAAATGAACCCGCTGTTTTGAACATGTTTTCCTAGAAATCTTTAAAATGAACCCGCTGCTTTGAACATGTACATGTTTACCTAGAAATCTTTAAAATGAACCCGCTGTTTTGAACATGTACATGTTTACCTAGAAATCTTTAAAATGAACCCGCTGTTTTGAATACATTTTGTTAAAAAAATAAGTTTACCTTATACAACAACTAGCTAGACACCTAAACCATTTGCACTGACAAAGCCAGCAGATAGCAGTCTTTATGTCAAATGAGTTTTTCTTTACCTGTTTGTTCTCTATCACTTTAATGTGAATGTCTACGTATAGGCCTATACATATAAGGGACTAGTCATTTATTATCAGGGGGGAGGGGGGGGTGGGGGTACATTTAGGGGGGGGGGGGGGGGTCGGTATTTTTTTTGGTGATGTACTGGGGGGGCGCGGGGTCGGAAATCAAACAGCCGCGGAGCAGGGGGGATCATTATTTTATTTGGCATATTGGAGGGTCAGAATTCTCCCATCAGTCTTAATTTTTAAAAAATGTTTCAGCTTCTGGGGGGCTTTGCCCCCCCCCCCCCCAGACCCCCCATTACTCTTAAAATTTCAAACTCTTTTCTTTCAAACTCAAAACATTAACTTAAAAGACTTTATGAAATTGACACACAAAACTTGGCCAGATTCATATAAAAAACAGATCAATCTTTTCATTGATTTGCTAGAAGAACAGTATGAAAGTGTCTATAAAATCACGTCGAGATGATTTTGTGCCTGCGTTTGTGATATCAGCTCTTCACAGGCCTTTTCATCAGCACAACTACTGGGGCTTCTGGAGGCTGCGCCCCCGCCACCCAGAGGCCGAATTAATATTATTAACAGTTACAATTATTTAGCATTCGAGAAACACATTTCTGGATGGCCATTAGCAGAAGTAAAAGAGCAAGAAATGCAGACAAAGTTTAAACAGACCATGATTACATGTAATGAACCTGTTAGAATAAGGAAATGTTATTTGTGTTTCATACAGCTAGGTTTTGATTGAGGTCAGTCTGACATAAAATAGGTAATATGGTACATGTATGTGTGTGTGATGGGGTAGCTCGCACTGTGGATAGGGGGGTCAGTAATTTTTTGTTGCTATCTGTGGGGGGTCGGAAAAATATTTATTGTGAGACTGGGGGGGGGGGGGGTCGGAAAATTTTTGGTGAACCATATGAAAATGTACCCGGCCCCCACCACAGGCATTCGGTGCATTGGAAGTTAGAGGGGGTCAGGACATAAACATCGACAGATGAATATATAAAGAAAAGGTTACTAACTCTGCATTGGCCTTTCTAGGGGTTACTGGGTTTAACAAGCTCATTTGGATCACTCAATCATTTTTATAATTCCCTTTTTTTGCCTTATGTCTCTTGGACATACTGCTCTTATGGACGAAACAAGCCTTTTCTTTTGGCTTCAAACGGTTCTCGAGTCATTCACCAGACAACCCCAATTTCACGTTTGCCAGCACGATGTTGGCCATGGATAGAATGCTTTGTTTCACTACTGCACGCGTTCATCCAGGCTCTCTTCCATTAATCTGATATGTGTAGGACGAAAAACAACTGAAACAATTTTCATTTACCAGCTAGACAACCACTAGTTTCTTCCTGGGTGTCGCTAAAGGATTTGTTTATTTTTCGTTTTCTGTGAGATGCAAATGTCCGCCATGACACCGTTCATCGAAAACAACCGAACATATCCGAATAACAATCCATTTTGTATCCCTTTTTTGTTTGGATAATGGAATACAGGACTGGTTCTCGGTTTTCTGGCATTTCTGCCAAGAGGCATAAGGCAAACAAGGGATTCATAAAAATGATTGAGTGATCCAAATGAGCTTGTTAAACCCAGTAACCCCTAGAAAGGCCCATGCAGTTAGTAACCTTGTCTTTATATATTTATCTGTCGATGTTTATGTCCTGACCCCCTCTAACTTCCAATGTACCGAATGCCTGTGGCCCCCACCTGATAATAAATGACTCGTCCCTAAAATGAAAATATAGAAGGCAAAGATTATACCCACCATTAGCATAATATTTAGATATTCAGTTTTCTATGAAACTGCAAATGTTACGTACCAAAAATGTAAGTACTTGAGTAATTACCCGTTTTAGACAGGAAAATTCTTCACATCGTTACTTATCTGTCGAATGCCACAGTCTTTACAAATATGTATAACACATAGGCACCTGATTACAGAAATTCAGAATCCAGCGTTACAGTAAGTAATACTGAAGGCTTCTCACTCGCTAGTTTTGAATCAACGGAAGTGTGTCTGGTTCCTGGTTCCTCAAGCGACTATTAAACTGATTGTCGTTTTATGCTATTGACGTGTGCAGATAGTTTGGCTGCGGGACGTTTCGCGCCAGAGACGTTTCGTCCCAAGACGATTCGTCCCAGACGTTTCGTCCCATTTTCCTTCTTGGGACGTTTCGTCCCATAATTCCGGGACGATTCGTCCCATCTTTTTTTGAAGCCCCAGGATACAAGGTGCCTAAAAATACCTAAAATATATATCATTTGATGTATATGTAGTATCAGGAGGTAGTTACATTTTTTTTTTTCATTTCTGAAACATTTCTGACAAAGGCCTTTGATAGGCTATGCAGCAATTGTGTGGCGGCAGGAAGATACAGAGAAGAGGCAAACAGACCCATAAGACAAAAAAACAGCAAAGAGGCCCATTAAGTTAGAAAAAAATACTAGCCAAATTATGTTAAATTGAAGAAAAAGTGTTATAACTCAATCAAATATTTACTAGTATCAGTTTCTTTTATTCTTTATGACAGCTAAAAGACACAGAGAGACCGCAAAAAGACCTTATCCCATTGAGAAAGGCTAGGGATACGGTACTGTACCTCTAGTCTCCACTGCCAGAATTTAATAATTGTATGTTCCGCATAATTGATGGTTTAAATATATTAAAATTTTGTATATTTCCAAAATATTTTGATCATTAATTATTTTTCTTATCTTTAATAAAATAATATTGGGACGAAACGTCCTGGGACGAATCGTCCCCGATTTTAGGCCTGTTTGGGACGAAACGTCCTGGGACGAAACGTCCCTGGCGCGAAACGTCCCGATACCGATAGTTTCCGAGGTTTTACCAAAGTTGCTCATTTGACTAAGTTCTTCTTTCTGTCGAATGGTTTATGTTCAATTTAATATTTTAATACGATTTCAGCATTGATTCTTTTGTTTACAACCGCTTTTTTGACAACAGTGCGTCTATACCAAAACGTCTGCACATGTCAATGGCATAAAACGACAATCAGTTTAATAGTCGCTTGAGGAACAAGGAACCAGAAACACTTCCGTTGATTCAAAACTAGCGAGTGAGAAGCCTTCAGTATTACTTACTATTTATAACGCTGGATTCTGAATTTCTGTAATCAGGTGCCTATGGTATAACACATAGTGTTTTTGAAAATAAAATGAACTCTTGGAAATATTATATCCGCAACTGCAGTTATATGGTGATACAGTCATTTGACCTATTCCGACGCACGTTTTAGTCGACCGTGCGCTACAGTCTAAATACACTGTCATTTTTTAATTTATTTGTGTCAGTAAATAAATAAAAGCCTCTTGTTTAAGGCACTTTGTTTGGGTCCACAAACTATTTGAGGAAGATAGGGAAATCTGACGACAACCAGACGATGTCTTTTATCCTATTTCGACGCACCTTCTTTTATTCCGGTGGATCTGTAAATTTTTACAATACATCGAAAGAACCACCGAGGGTCGCCTCTAAAGTAAACTGTCGGATTATTACTAGCTCGATGAAAGATGATTTTATGCAAACAAATGTTTATTTGACATAACTGATCAGGGGCGTAACTAGAGGTAATTTCATTATACGCACAACCATGTTTTATTCTCTACTTCTTGAAGAGAAAGCTAGTATTTCAGCCACTCTGGTAATTGGTATTGAAATCTGGTCTAATTTATAAATTTTCAGCAAGCAAATATGCAGGTGCGTTTTGAAATTTTGTCAATTTTGACAAAATTTCAATACGCACCTGCATATTTGCCGTAAAGGTAGTTACGCCCTTGCTGATTATTTAAAACATCTGATTATGTACACGGCGTCACTAAAAAATTATTTCGGTGATTCAGTGCCCGTAAGTACAATGTTTGATACTTTTATCCAGGATTCTATGATAAATGACAATTCAAAATAAAGTCTTATGGAGTTTTACTTACATATTCAAATTGCATGACGAGACTGCAGCACTAATATGGATTTCAGAACTCATTCCCCTAATATACTATCCACCGGAATAGGCTAAATGAGCTAATAAATTAAAATTTTAATAAACCTAAGTAACTGATTTTATTTCATTTTGATATTCATCGGTTTAGATAGCTAATAAAATGAGCAATCGACAAACATATAGGTTTAAGCCATATTTGTTTACACAAATATTGTCCGACCCTATTTTCACAGTTGGCCCGAAAATATCTGTCATTTTTCTTGTTAAATATTCATTACCAGTCACTTTTAAACTCAGTTTTCCGTACCTTTGATTGATAAATGAGATCCTTACTATATGTGTGTTTGACGAATAGATATTGAAAGTAATTACCTAAAAATCATTTCGCTTCTATCTTGTTTCGTTGCAGAGCAAGAAACAGGATACACCGGAATAGGTGAATCCACCGGAATAGGTTAAATGAGTGTACCACCCAAAGCTGAATGGAAGTTCTAAACTTTATTGTTTCGGTTTATCCTAAATAAGAAATAAAGTTTTCGGGGCGTGCAGGTAGGAGGGGGATTTACACCTACAAATTAACTACATGAAGATGTTTAATGCGGCTAAGTGTACTCATAAATTGTATCGTGCAGCTACCTACAGTGTCAGGCGGGATATGTTATAACAGACGTAGCTGCTTTTTTCCTTGCACTGACTTTTATGACAAAGCACTTTTGTTTGACAAATAGCCATGTTTGCATTGATAATTATGCGCATAGCTGACTGAGAGAACCCAAATGGAACAAAGGAATTCTTGGACTGTTTGAACAAGGTCTGGGGCTGACTTACTAGCCGTGACAGCCAAGGCCATATCCTCTTAACATGGCGTTACTAGACATTATAGACCTTGAGCTGACCATAGACCTCCCCCCCCCCCCCCCAAGGGGAGTTTTGTACCTTTTGATTTTCTGAAACTACATTATATAAGAAACAAAATGACACATGTTAGCCCTCTGTACGTTGGGGCGTTAACGTGTAACGTCAACGTCAGTTACACTACCCAAATTTACATATTCACATTATAATAGAAAATACACATTGGTATACACGTTAGTATTCGCCCTAAATAATGTTGGGTTTTGTCTGCTAGTACATAAATCGCTGTTTCAAGGTAATTGACATGGTCAAGGATAAGTTGACTAACCCTTGTAACGTAGTTTACATTGTATTTGACGTTTTTCCCCTTCAGTGTCTAAATACATTGTAATATAAGGAGCAAATTGTAAGAATTGAAGTGAAGAGAAAAGTTATTGTCATATATATCACTGTTTCAATATTCAAGTATAAAAAAACAACAAAAAAACTAAAGTCTTACAAAACTCGTCAGCAGTCACGATAAATATGTAACGTATATAAACACAACAAAAATTTGGGAAAAAAAAAACAACCAGACTAAATCGCTGAATTGGAAGACAGAAGTTTATACGTGCTTCATCAATCTTCTTTGATTCATGCCCAGCTTATATAAGTTAGGCAGCAGTGAGCAGTAGATATAACAAATATGGACAGAAACTATATTATTTTTGAAGAATTTAATCTACAAAATGACGAGAAAAGCTAAGAAAGCCAACATCAGCTGCATCTTATTTTCAATGTTATCTCTTTTATGTCTAAAGTAGACACTGTTGTATGTGTAAATATGAAGAAACGCCAATGTTATGTGTCCTCAGACTATAAAAAAACATCGGATAGTGTATATTTGAAAAGCAATCTAATAGTAACGTTACGTTACATAATTGTAATATGTCGGGCGGGGGGGGGGGGATAAGATTTGTGAGTCATCTGTTATCAAAATTTAGTTCCCGGGCGATATGAACTATTCATTGCTGTAGTATTAGCTTACCACTGGTAGTCAGATGGCAAATTTAGCTCTTTGAAATACTCAAGAGCTCAGCAAGACGCACATAAATTGTTATAGCTGAGGCAGTTCGACTTTGCCTTCAACTCAGTCTCACTTAAAAGTGACTTCATAAAAATGATGTTTTTTTAATTTTATGCATAGGTTGATATATGCTGCAATTGATTAATATTTAGGTTCTCATCATGATGGGGATAAAACCAATTTCGCTACCTGTGCTGTTGGCTCAGCCATTCAATTACCCTACATACAAATGTGCATCTGTGACTGCCAGCCGAGGCAATCAAAAGCAGTACCAACTCTGCTAACAGGGATTAACACTTTAACATTTTGCTATGCTGTTAGTCAAATCGTCAGCCACGAGCTTCTTTGCACAGTAACTGCTTTATATAGGTTAGCAAATATGTGTGGCTCCCGTGATCATAACTTACATATTAATTTGTGATCTACGTGATCTGTTTATGCAGCTACCGGCCATCAAATACATTACAAACTATTAACAATGTGAAAATTTAAGGTTGATAGAAAGTGACAGACTTTATAACGCGTACCACATTCTGTCATCTGTCTGTTCAGAGTTTTATTTTTCATTATGTTGTTACAAATATTTAACTGGTCAGGTAATTTTGCAAACCCCATGGTTTTATTCCCTCTTGTTGTACTATCAAGGACTAAAGGTGGTACGAAATACAATTTTCAGTCAGACAACTTTTCAATATGTAAGCAACTAAAATTGTTGTTTGGATATTGCCAAAATGCTGTATTCTCTAGCAGTATTTAACATATTTGGACAAAGATGATAAGATAAGCGGTAAGGTATCATAAATAAGCAGTTTTCAACCATATTTATTGCTAAAAAGTAAACAATATGGTAATACAAGGTCACAGAGATCAAATGCAGTAAGTTATTTAGGTTAGCCCTTCCTTGACATGGATACATGTAGATATTTGTATTGTTTGATTATTTGCTCTTTAGAAATACTGTATTACTAGTTAAGGATATCGGAAATGAAGAATCCATAAACTCGCAATGAATACGTTGTATAGGCTACTTGTTCGGTCTTTCTTTTCTTTTCTTTTTCTCAATATCATGCTGCAAAGCATAACTACAGTGTAGGCGAATACATTCTGAAGGCGAACAACTAAGATTTGCTCATAAATATCTGAACAGCGATGACTAACATTAATATATTCTGTCATTTTCATTTACCATTTCATTATGTGTGCAGAGCTACTGAAACACTGTCCCTGAAAAAAAAGACATATTTTTGTCCAACTAAACGTATCTTTATGTTCTTTGGTGAATAGATGCTTTAATAGATGGTTGAATGTAGTTAGATTCTTTAAGAGATGATTGAATGTAATTAGACTTTAATAGCAATTCTCTGTAACCACCAACCAAAGTTCGGCACACATAGTCATGGATTTTGATGAAACTATCTCAGTTTGTGTATTGTAACACAAAACCGTATAATTGATACGTAGTTCCGTCTGATGCATGCCTGTTGCCATGGTAACGGCCTCCAAAGTTTTTGGCTCAAAAACGGTAAAAAAATAAATGAAAAATTGCACTTTTTGAACTGTTATATAGGCTAAATGAAACTACATTTCATCTAAATATGAATTTGTTGAAGAAGTAAAGGTCAGTAGGAGTGTAAGGAAAACAAATATAATAGTTTTATAATTCCTTAGTACCGCTACTGGCTGCTAATGGTGGGTGGGGTATCAAGGTTTCCGAAACCCCCATTTTAAGGCACTTTTGAGCGCATACTGTCATTTCGTCCGGCCAGTCTGGCACTTCTGCATATCACTACAAACTAAAAGAGGAACTCAGCTATTATGAACTGAAGAAACATGTTTGGGAAGTTACTTTCTTCTGACCGTAACCATGGAAACAGTCAGTACCCTATATAAAAATACGAAAAAGCAAAACCCTGTAAAATATCAAACATTTTTTCCATAAACAATGGCAAGCAGCATTGATTACATGTATAGTTGTTGTGAAAATATCAGACTTACATTAAGTAATATCCACATTACAAGGACCGGTACTGAGACTCTTTTAATATTCATTTAAGGGGCTCCGAAACGGATTTTAACAGGCTGATTTGCCCCCCCCCCCCCCCCCCCCCCCCGAATGATTAATTTTCTCCATGCAGTTACAAACTCATAATTGTTTGCCTTTTACAAGGTTGTGAAAATATAAGCCTAAAGTTAACAGATACAAAATATGGTAATGTGGTACTCTGGGTAATATGTGCATGGCATTTAAGGGCCCCAAAAAGGGGCTGCAAGGAAGGAAATTTGACCAAAATGCCTGAATTGCTTCACAAAACAACCATAAACAGCACTGCATGCAAATATGATGGCTAAGAAACTGTCAGTCAAATGTCAACCGGTATAGATAATGACAATAGGGTGTTCTGTTACAGTAGTTCTAGTTCCTTAAGGGGCCAAAAAGGGTAAAATCTCCGAATTTGCCCCCGAAATCTCAAATATTCTTCATACTGCAACAAAGTACATTATCTATTAATTTAAAATGTCTAGAAAAGCATTAATTGTAAATTAACAGTTACAAAATACGGTACTGAGATACTCTGAGATTACAAATGGTCCAAAAAGGGGACAAAATGGGGGAAAGAGTAAAAACAAAATCATGGCTTTTTCACAACCTAAAGTAGCAAAATGGAGCAGAAGTATTAGCTATAGAGGATCGATAACTGGCAAATGCTGTCACCTATAAAATACCTCTTTGTTGGAAAGATTTTATGCAGAAACAGACATTCTGATGTTTTTCTGCTCCATTTACCTATATGCTGTATATTTTTTTAGGTCAAACATGACGGAATCTTCACATGAATATAGATAGGTAAGACTCAGAAAAACCAGCTGCTAAACTAACGCAAAGATAGACTAATTTGGCAAAACCAGAGGAGTTCTAATGTTTTGAATTCACTTGGCACTTCGTTTTACTCGTGAATCGGAGTTGTTTGTACAGCTGAACATTTGAAGTACAATTTTAACCACGATCAACGATTGTAAATTTAGAGAGTAACTACACTTCAGGAACTGACTGAATCAAATCCCAAACCCTATCCCCAACACCAAAGGGAAAGATTGACAAAGACATCCCAACAAACAATAAATTACAAGTGATAAGTCAGGAGCTCTTTCCCTAATAGGTGGCAACTCAGCTATCTTTACTGAACTAAATAATTTAGACATTCAGAAAGGTTACAACAGACTAAGCAAATTATACGAAAAACATTTAACAACTATTTTTACCTATTTTCTATTTTTATTATAGAAGGGTTGTAACTCTTATCGAATAAAGTATAGCCGCAACTGTAATGTTCAGCTTCATTGAGGGGTGATGCGGTGCGAAAGGAAACTTCTTTCTTCGAACTTTGTTTCTGCAAAGGAATGTTCCTTTTGCAAAAGAAAGATTTAGATTAAGGTAGAAATGATTGCCCATTAAGCTTTTATCATTCACTTCAGTGTTTTCCAGATATGTCAGTAAGGTTCATTTTATACCTTTTCGACAAGGTTCCCGGATCAAATCTACCCGAACACATTTGAAAAAAGAAAACTGCCACCAAAATGCTGTTATTAAATCATTTTATCTTTGGAGTTTTCAAAGCTTTGATAAAGAATGACAGTTAGTTTAAAAATTCACATAAACCGAGACAGGAATAATGTTGCTTTCTCATAATAAGTATCAGAATAAAAACTTTTTGCATATAAAATGCTTATATCTACAATAACAAATAATAAGAATAAGATTTTATGTATAGCAAGACAGGCCACACAAATATATATCTCTGGTGATGGGTTTAAAGTACGGCTACTGAAGGTGTGTTTTGTACCATGCCCATCGTAACAGTTTCTGTTGGCTTGACCTCATGAAAGTTCTAAGTATTGAACAATTGAAAAGCTAAACTTCAGCCAAAAATGTCCTTGATAAATAAACGTTGTTTAGGGTTCACCACGTTGTTTAGGGTTCACCACAGTAACTCCTCAGACGCTCTGTCCAGTTACTGTTTGTCCCCTTCATTTCAGTACGTTGCGGTTTCATGGTGTACCTAAATGCTGCGATGGATATCTATTTTTAGAACGCAACTTATTTTCACAAAAAGTCGTTTATTCCTTTATATATTATAAATTTCTCAATGTTGTCACACAAAATTGGATCAGTTTAGGTTAAAAAGTCGACATAATAACAATCAAGGAAACTCATTTCATTTATTTAAACAATAAATGGAAATAACATATAAATATTTCCCGGTGGCGAGTGGTGAGTTTCATACCCCCAAAAGTGCAACAATTTGCATTTTTGTTCAAACACTAAATATGTTGGAAAAGACTTTTATACCGTAAATAGTTTATACCAACACCCAGATATGTAACCACAAAAATCTAGAATAAAACTTAATGTCTCAAGGTCGCTTCTAATATTTCCAGCGGTGGGTTTTGAGCATGGATGCGGGTGCGAGTTTTGGGTTTCATACCCCTTCCCTTTGATTTCCAATCAAAGGACTACAACAAACACTAGATGGAAAAGCACGTAGAGATTATTTGAATTGTATGCCTGGTCTCAGCTGATTTCAAAATATGCGTACCATCTCTGTAAATACATGCTGATATGACCTGGCTGTTGACTAAGTGGAATACATTAAAAGTCGCATAATCACACTTTAGGCTATTAGTGTAGATCTTACAACAGACTGGCCTTTAACCCTTTCAGACTGGAAACCCGTTTGGGGTATTATGCAACCAGTGCAGACTCAGTTTAGCTGCTGCAGAACGCAGTTCTGGTCAGGGTCTACATTGTTTTCTCACAGGAATTTCTATGCAAAATACAACGAAAGCATTAACCAGAAACTCCTAAAGCTGGAAATGAACTCATTCAAATGATAAGGACTAACAAGTCCACTAGTCAACAAAGGGTTAACAGAAATTTTCTTGTCCAAATTCATAATGGTTTATACACTTACTTATGGCAAAGCACAATAGCTGTAATCCAGTCAAAAAAGGAATCAGGGCTATTCGTCTGATGATGCTTTTAGGTAAATTCATGAAGAAATCTTCAAGCGTTTAGAACAACGCTATGAGACGGACATGAAGTTCTTTAAAAGAAATAAACAAGAGCCTATAACTTTATAACTATCAGATCAGATATAGGATTAAGCTTATTTTCTTTGCACATTGTCTGATCATGCATGTTTCATATTAACTGGAAATCTCAATAGTTTAAAGTTCATAGCCAGAAATGCTTTGGAGATATGCAAAAGGCCATAATTCTATCAAAATTTGAAATAAGGTTATGTTTCCTTTTCTCTACATATCCTATGGTGCTGTATATTTGTTCAAGGTACAAGAAGCAAAGTCTTAACTTTTTGTGCGTGGTTCAGGGCCAGGTATTGAAGAAATGCTACACCTACAGTGTGAGATGATGGTTAAAATTTTTTAAGCATTTTATAGGGTGTGGCATGCAGCTTTATGAGCTACCAGATGTGGAAAAATACATCAATGCAAATGTAGTTTATACCATTGAGCACCTCTATGACAAGGCCATAAATGTAATTCAGAAGGACGGCAGTACGGGAGACTGGTTCAGAACAACAGAAGTGCTGATAAGATCAAACTGATGACAAACAGCGCCGATAGCATCCATAAAGGTAAAATGACAGAAGTTGGTAACTGTAACAAGATTCAAGTATCCAAGAGCAATTGTCTTACATGATGGCTCAAAACCCGGATGTTCTCTCAAAGATTGCACAAGCCACTGCAGCTCTAACAAAGCCGAAGCAAATATGGAGAGATAACACATCTCTTGGGTCATAGAAGAAACTGGTGTGCTCCCTTGTCATGCATCCATATGTTTGTATGCTTGTGAGTCGTGGATCTTGACAGCAAAGTTTGAAACAAAAAATGCAGGTCTTGGAGATAAGATGCTACCGAAGGCTACTATGCATCTCGTATAAGGACCACGTAACTAATGAGGTAATGAGGATATGTGCGGAAGTATCCAAGCAGCCATTGGAGACTATGAGGAACTCCTAACCATGGTCTAAAAGGGGGGGGGGAACGGAAGGCCACACCTCAGGGTCTTCTGGCTTAGCACAGGATTCTACAGGGCACAACGGAAGGAAAAGGAAGAAGAGGTAGACAGAAGAAGAGATAAGCACTTTCTTCTGAAAAATCATTATTCTGTCTTCTATGTACCTGCATTTACTGAGCCTGATCATTCTCTGTCCAGCAGACAGTAAAATGTAGGGCTGCATCACATTTGGTTTACTGCTTTATTTGGCTCTTCTTCCCATGCAAATGAAGCAAGCACAAGAGATAGTCATTGTTCAGTTGCATATGAACAGGAGCCAAATATTGCAGTAAACCATGGCCATATGTGATACATGTCTCTCACTGTCAACTTGAATTAGAACTTCGGTTAAGTCTGGTTTTATGGGGTGCTTCAGTAGAGCGGTCATATGCTATTTACCACCATAAAATGGATTATTTACCTCCCCAAATGATAAATTGTAATTCAGTTCGACCCATTCTAATGATTTTTTGGTCATTTTCATCTTTAAAAGTGTAGTATTTTGTACCCAAAGCAGGCATATGTAGCAATGGAAAACCATGCGTCAGCAAATGGGAAGCAACATTTCATAATGACGTCCAGTTTGCAACAGTATATAAATGTCGCAAAATATTGACTTTGTCCAATTAGATATTACGTTATATTTGTAAGTGCATTAGGACTAGGGGATAATTGTGCTCAAAATTGTCATTTGAGGTTTTATGGTAAAAGTTTTCGTTTTACGGCTCTGCATCAGCGAAGCCATAAAACCCAATTTGTGACCATGATACTGCATATTTAACCTCATAATGACATGGGTTTGCAACATTATATTACATGATATACTATCGCAAATCTTTGACGTTATCTAATTGGACATTGCGTTACATTTGTATGTGCATTAGAATGTGCTTTAACATTTGCTGGGATCTGAGCACATAAGCATATAAGCATAAAGGCTGCCAGCACATTCTATTGAACCCAGCAAATATTCTTGTAAAAGACACTGTGGGTGGCTGTAGTTATGAGACATTTGAGATGAGGCAAAATTTAATGTGAACAAGCTGGCCATTATAACCCTGAATTGCTCACCTTAGTCTTAGTCCGAAGTTGACTGCAACTAATTCTGGATTTTAAAAATATAGATGTTGTCCAGATGTTGGTCAGAAATGTGTTTTATAGCAGGATTTACGTCCCTAAATGACAGTTTTCTAATGCACGTTTTGCTCAATTTCAACTTTCAAAGTAAGCGAACTTCTTCCCACCCATTACAAGCACTTACATCACCACAGAACCAAGTGTCATTCAAGGAGAAGTGATATATTATTTTTGACAGTATATCACAGGATATACTGTCACATTTTGATGTTATCCAATTACACATCATGTTACATTCGTAAGTGCATTAGAATGAAACCTAACAACAGTTTCAGTTACACAGAGTGCATAATGTTAAATCAAGTATTGTAAGACCAAAATGCATCAGTAGATTTGTGCTTTGAGAGGAAAAATTTGGTATGGGCAACTAATATGAGCATTGACTCAAAAGGGAAGATAAACAGAATGCCAAAGTAACCCAGTGACCTATATCAATGTCATATTAACAGACCCACTCCAAGCCTGTCATTATAATATCCATGCTTATCCATTTTAGTGCAGTTCTTTATATGCTCTTATGATATACTGATATTGATCATATCATGACTGTTGTTGACAGGATCTGATAACATTTCGATGTATATGGTACAGCATCAGGTTATATTGTCGCTAATGCTGCATTTTTATTGTTACCTCTTAGGGGCCCATCAAAGACATATAAATGGAATACAAAAGCAATACAAACAGTCAATCATTCTAAGATACAGAATATTATTTGAGTTCCAGTCCTATCTTAGGAGTGGAATAGAGTTCTTTAGATAAAGGATTGCTCTTTTAGTAGATGGTTCTATGATGCATGCTGATAGTATCTGCTTCTGAACGTATAAGGAGAAACACCATGTTTCATATTGTCAACAAATGAGAGACATTACACAATCGTTATTCATTCAAACATGTTTTAAAGGGTCACCCTCATAAAAGAGCGCATTTAGGAACGAATTCTGTACTTGAAGGATAAACCCCATTTTCAAGAGCTAGCTAAGTCCTCCAGAGAAGCAGGTAGGAGTTCATGTTGTTCCCCTTTGTAAGTTTATGGCAAGTCAATCTTACATTTGTTTGGAAAAGGGGCAGGGGCATTTATTAGGATTGATATGGTAATTACATAATTATTTTACCCATTTTGGGACCCCTTAAATACATATAAAAAGAACCACATGGCAGTCATGGATATGGCTTAAACTCGTTCGTTTTCATTTGATCAACAACTTCTGAACCAGTGCACTTGTAACAAATATAGTATTCTGTTTTCTGAGAAACTTAAAATTTCTGCATTTTGACCCCTTTTTGGCCCCTTTTGGATACAAAAATGCAGTTACTTTGATCCCCATTACATATTTCATATGCGTTACATTAGACTGATGTTGCCTTTATAAGTAACAGAAAATGGTTCAGATGCTATATGAAGATTGTATGTACCAAGTAATTTTGCTGATTTTACCCCTTTTATAGCCCCTTTAGGGAATAATGTAAGTAGAATAAGAGAGCACGCCATTGCCATGTTTAAACCACTTAGTATTTGACTAATGGTTTCTAAACCATTGTCATTGTATGCACTGTTGTAAGTTGTTTTTTTTTGATTAAATTCATGCTTTTTGGTCGATTTTCCCATTTTAACCCCTTAGTTTGGACCCCTAAATGACCCCAGAATATTCCAGTGCCTTAAGTTTATATCTGTTAACTTCACACACATATTTTCACAACTTATTAAAGAGAAATCAATAATTTGTTTTGCAGTTTTATGATGAAAAGATGTCATTTTGGGGAAATCAGCCATTAAAACCCCTTTCGGAGCCCCATGAATGAATTTTAAGAGGACCCCATTACTGCCCCTTGTGATGTTTATATATTTTTAAACTTAAGCTGATATTTTTACAACTATTGTGCATGCAATAAATGTTGTATTTTAATTGTTTAGGCTAATAAATAAGTGGTGTTGTGCACTATTGTGTTTTCTTGTTTTTTGAATAGGATATTGTTTGTCTCCATGGTTACGGCCATAAGGAGGTAACTTCCCAAACATGTTTCTTCAGTTCCTAATACTAGTGATCCTCCTCCAATATTCTGTCATGTGCTGGTATATGAGAGTGGCCGGACGAAATGGTAGTACGCGCTTGAAAAAGCCCAAAAATGGGGTGTTTCGATACCTAGATACCCCACCCCACATTCAAGGCTAAAAGCAGTACCAAAGAACTAACAAATCTGGTTTATTCATTACTCTGTACTCTCATACTGATTCATATTTTGTCAATCAAAATGTTTTTAGACTAAAGATAAAGTCTTCTTTGATATATTCATGTTTAAAAATTGGAAAATTTCCTTAATTTTTTAATGTTTTTTTTGGGGAAAATTTTTTGGAGGACGTTGCCATGGCAACGGACACAAAACAGAAGGAATCGACCATCAGTTAAATGTTTTTGTGTGACAACAAACAAATTGAGAAAGTTAGAGAAAAATCTGAGACCATGCGTGCCGAGCCCCCATTGTAAACTGTGAAATGGTTACAGAGAATTGCTATTAAGGTAGACGAATGGCGAATAAAGATATTGGTGGGGCATTCATTTCATTATACCAGCTGAATAACCCAAAGGGCTATAAAACATTTGGATAAGAAAAGAAAATTTTTCACCGTTTTGTTTTCCTAAAAAACAAACTTTTGTATTTATACATACTTTTTTTTACACATTTTCCATTAAAACTCATGTCTCTAGCACAAGGATGCACTTTCATTTCTGCAAATCATATAATCTTTAATATAGGGTATTTGAAACAGACTGGTTAGAAAAATTGCAATTATCTTGATTATAAGTATATTTTTACACTTTTTTAAAAAATGCAAGAAAATTGAATTTCATGAAAAACGTCATGAAAAATATATTCAATCGATGGGGCATGCTTATGCATATTGTTTTGATAAAACTTACATTGTATGATACAGAATAAAACAAAAAACCAAACATTTCACCGTTTTGTTTCCTAGAAAAACAATGTTTAAGTTCAAAAATATCCCCAAAAAAGACTGTCCAAATACTGCACCTGCTGCAAACACAGCCGGTCCTTGCCCTGTTATTTATTTTCCTGTTGTTCCGGGTCTACCATAGAGTAATGCCTCAAAAATGCGCAGATGGAATTGAAATTGTAAAGACCTTGATCACTCTGGTTCCTAAGGAACAGCCTGATCACGGTTAACACTGTTTATACAGACGTATCTGCCCGAAAACTTAGGATCTTTATGGTAGGCATTGTAAGTGTGTATATATTCCATAGTTGATTGATTCACCATGAACAAGAACTCTGTTATGTGTTTTTATAAGTCGATACAGAGTTATTGTGTATCTAAATACCTTAAAGAGAAAGAAACAAAAGCATAGAAATATAGATCATCTTAAACATAGCATTTATAGATTGATACAGTATACTAGTAAACTGCCAGTGTCTCTTTTCTGTTTGAAATGTTTCTGATACTATTCTCCCAAACTTCTCGTTGTCCTATTATTGTTAGTTACATAAATGAACTAAATAAAGCAATGCATTGACACTACCATTAATTGTTTTCAAAAGTTTGTTTCTTAACTGTAACTCAGCAATGTTGTTTCCCTTGGTAACGTAAAATATACGACAGTCTTACAAAAGTAAGTATACCCTGCCAGCAAATATCTACATTAGCTTTGATGCAGAACTGTATTTGGCTTAAGTTTTCAAACTTCAGGTTTACTGTTCTGCTTTATAGTTTTTTCAGTGTGCACGTAAAAACTATACCAAATCCTGTCAATAATCAAGGTAGTACTCCATATTGCATTGTTAATTATGGATTATTTTATAATTTTATACTAAACACGTCAAAAGCGCTTAGCTTTTAATGTCATCAAACTGATTGTATATCATTTTATTCGAACCCTATATGCAAAATCTATCTGGCTTAGCTGCAGCCTTATCTTTTTTTATCTTTTCTGATGTGGTATTTTGTTTATTTATTATTTTTTTAATTTCATTTTTTTATCTTATTTTCTTAGTTGTATATAACAAAATTTCACGTATGTTACTGTCTTTAGAACTCAAATGTACAAATTGTAAAAGAAACAAACTGGGCAATGCCATTATGAAATACTCTTATTTTTGATATAATAACAAAGAAAACAGCAAAAAAAAAGGTTTTATATGTGCAGAATATGTCAATGCCCTTAACATTACAATTTGAAGTATACTGTGTTGAATCACGTCTAAAACACACCTCATGGATCCCTAAAAGTAATAACTGAGAGAAGTGTTGCTAGGTCTAAGGACACAATATATCATAAGAAAACCCAGACTTATATGTGTTATTGTTTTTTATGTGACAGTGGGGAAAAACCTGATTAAAGGTATTATAATGAAATATTTTAAATATCAATGTTATTTACGTTACTACTAGTAAAAGATTATCATAGAAAATACACCAGAATGCATTTTTCTTTAATATTAAAAGGTTCTTCTATGAAGAAACTGCTACAGTACAGACATCGTTTTTCTTTGCAACGAAAACCCTTGCAAAACGCCAGCAAAACACCCGTCAAACCATGCGTTTAATTGTCGTTTTAAACGCCGTTTCTGAATCAACCAATCAAATAAGCGTTTCTTCAAACGAAAAACGCTCAGGAACGTTCTAAAATATAAAAAACGCTTTGACATTTTTAAACCAATGAAATCGTCGTTTGGCGGAAACGCTGTCATGGTTACCATCACAGACAAAGCGTTTGTGACCGTTTGTGGAGATGGCCAATGAAAATGATTCATTTTCGGAAACGCTGTTGTAAGCGTTTTGAAAAATTAATCGAACATGCCCCAAGTATTCGTCCCGTACTGTCTAAATAAAAATAAATAAATAAAATCACTTAATTCAATAAATAAATAAAAATAAATAAAATGAAACCACCTATTTATTGATTTTATCGCCCCTATATCTTTCGGTTGCAAGTAAGCGCCGTAGCGTACTGAGATACCGAATCAAATGGAACTTTTAAAGTTAAGTGATTAATTTGTGGGGAAAATAAGCTACTGTAACATACTTTTGGCATGGGAATGGTGAAAGTGTAGTATATTTTAGCTTTTTTCAAATATATTGCCCGTCAGATTAAAGAGAATTGAATGTTGTTTATATTTTTGTAAACCCAAGGAATGCTTTGAAATTTCCGCCAATCAGATAGTCGTTTGTGCAAACGTTTTGTAGAGACAGCCAATGAAAATGTGACTTTTGAAACGCTGCTGTAAGCACAGTGATAATATAACTCGAGGGGGGGGGGGGGGGCCTTTGAGCAATGTGATTTAATTTCCATTTTCGCCCCACTCAGTATTTATGCAATACTAAATTAACTAAAAAAATACCGCGAACATTGTACAATCGGATGACCGTATACGGTATCCAGTATTATACCGGAAGCAGAGAGAGGGGAGTGGGTCCAAAAGCGCCATCGGTAGCTTAGTAGCATGAGTTGTCTCACGACAAGCTATAGATCTACCTCTGCCGCACATGTTCAAATCAGTGGGAACCGAAATCAATTATGTGTGCATTAAATTAGCGCTGGCGTGTATTCATGAATGGTTGGCTGTTCCCTTCCATGTTTTCACAGAGTATTTACCGGCCTTTATATGCAGCTTAGAACTACTTAAAAATCAGAATTGTTTACAGGTGATAATCCAAAGGAAATCATTCATCAGGACCTGTGATCAAGTGCTAGTGGCTAGCCCTTATAAGAGACCCTCCTCATACACACTTTCTTCCACCATAGAACAGTCTTCTAATGATCGAATTTTATTTTCATTACTCCAGACAGCCTATGGCTACTTGAGCATGGGATTTTTATTATAAGTTTCATGATTTTATCAGATTAACAGCACTCATTATTTATAATCTCTAGAACACCAACTTTTTCTTGTTAGGGGTGAGTGCAACAGTCTTCGGTATTTAGGTTTCCTGCGCCAACTTTGTAATCGAGTGACCCCTGGCCTAAAATATTCACGTGAATTCTGATTTTAATGAAAATCGTATTGAATTAATGTGTAAATGATGCATTGGACTGAGGAACATAAACTAAATAGAAAGTGCATCATTTTGAACTAAATTATTTGAGTCAAATTTCATAGATATTGTCACAATATTTCAATACAGGCGATCTGTGGATGATCACCAGTTGTCGCTTAGGGACTAGATGTCGAACTAGAGAATTTGATGCAGTTTATCATTCCTTGCCTTCATCACTACATCAGTTTGAGTTGGAGTGCAAAACCAGATGATGACAGTTAAATATACAGGGGCCTCTTTTTGTAACGGCTCGAGAAATTTGTTCCTTGTCTACTAAGGAAACTCGAGTGACGTAACCTGCATGGTCCACATAGCATACCGTGGCTGGCAGTACTATGAGGGATCAGGGTACAGCTTAATGGCCTTGGTACCGATTAACAACACCCTTGTGGGTAAGAGGTCAGAGCGCCATTATTCGCGAACTAACCAAACAGCTCAGATGTTACATTACACCGGGTCGGAAAAACAACAGACCGGAATAAAAGGTGGAATTACTGGCGCTTGAACAACAAATGTTGTGAAAATACTGCTATGTATTCTATAATATACCCTATGGTCAGGATCGCCGCAAATGCTTGGCAGTTTTTGAACGATTCATATCACAATTAATATTCAACACCAAAATTTAACACTCAGCCGTTTGTTAAGACTGATGCTCTTACCTGCTTACGTGTCTCTGCATCCAATAATTACGAGTAAACGGCGCTGGTTAGAAGAAAATACGATCTTGTATCGGCAATTCATTTTTTCCTGAAATCAATCGTGTAGCCATATGGCTGTCTGGTACCCCGTCTTATTTGCGAGTTCTTTTGGGGTTAAGAACAGTTCTCAAGTGGTTGTGTTGTTGTAACATTCTATTTGATTCTATTCTATTAGTTGTTGTTGGGGCTCTACTGGTTTTTCCGCTTTTTCTCAAGCTGAATTTTTATTTAGGCATTACCAGTATATAATTTGTATATTTTACGGCTTCTGTCTTCCGATCGTTTCAATCAAATTAATGTATTCAACGGTGATACCCTTTATTAGCCTAGTACCTTCGCTCTCGCCAAATTCAGTCGCATGCATTCGGAGGGTACTGTATTTTACCCATCGGAAGCCGGGGACCAAGCTTATCCGGAAATGGACAGCTGTTGGATTTCAGGAAGAAATGAATATTGCCGATAAAAGATCGTATTTTCTCCTAGCCAGCGCCGTTTCCACGTAATTATCAGATGCAGAGACACGTAAGAGCATCAGTCCTAACAAACGGCTGAGTGTTAAATTTTGGTGTTGAATATCGTGATACGAATCGTTCAAAAATTGCCAAGCGTTGGCAGCGATCCTGACCATAGAGTATATTATAGAATACATAGGAGTATTTTCACAACATTTGTTGTTCAAGCCCCAGTGGGTGGAATATCTCTTGTATTAGGTGAATAAATGTTGTCTTTGGCATTTTATGTTCATGGCAATATTATTTAAACAGTGCTGGGCTTTCCAAATCTAGAACATTTATGGGGTGTTACTTACATCCCTTAATTTTTCAGACATAAGGGGTGCAGTTATCAATCAAAATTATCCATACAGTATTTGCGTCAATGCAAACTTATCAATATTCGGTATATTATTGTCGCACCTTCTTTAGCAAGGTGCGATATAGGCGTCCTGTTTTCCGTGTGTCCAGCAGACCATCTGTCTGTTCACAATTTACGTAGACCCTAGCATTTTAGTCCTTTCAAAAGACTTAGTCTCTAAAACCACTGCATCCATGGTTCTCAAATTTCAAATGCAGCATGATCAGACAGCAGGGCTTCAGAATGGTAAAATTCAGGCGAGTCTAGAATCCAAGATGGCTGCTTTTACTAAAAATAGCAAAACCAATAAAATCAATGTTTTCTCCAGAACCCCTCTGTATATTGGCTGAAATTATGTATGAAGCATAAGTGTAACCTTGGTATTCAGAATTATCAAAACGAAAAAAATCTATCGCGAAACTAGGTCACAGTGACCTTATGTCGACCTTAGAATAATTCACGGCGACCCTAGCATTTTAAGTCCATTCAAATGACTTATTCTCTGAAACTATTGCATCCATGGTTTCAAACTTCACATGCAGCATGATCAGACAACAGGGCTTCAGAATAGTAAAATTCAGGCGGCTCGAGAACCCAAGTTGGCTGGCGTTACTAAAAATAGCAAAACCAATAAAATCAACTTTTTCTCCAGAACCGATTGACATATTTGGCTGAAATTTTGTGTGAAGCATAAGTGGGACCTTGGTATTCAGAATTATCAAAATGAAAAAAATCTGTACCGGAATAAGGTCACAGTGACCTTATGTCGACCCTAGAATACTTTACGTTGACCCTAGCATTTAAAACCACTGCATCCATGGTTCTCAAATTTCACATGCAACATGATTAGGCTGCAGGGCTTCTGCATAGTTAAATTCAGGCGGTCGAGAATCCAAGATGGTCGCCATTACTAAAAATAGCAAAACCAATAAAATCAACTTTTTCTCCCGAACCACTCTGTATCTTTGGCTGAAATTTTATATGAAGCACATGGTCTTCCCTCGGCTTTGTACTATAGGAGTCCCAGGGACTCTCGCCTTTAGCGCTTGAGAGTCCTAGTGCAAATTGTAAGAGTCCCATATAAAAACATAACTCTGTATAATGATTAAGAGAACTAATAAACAACTGAAATGAAAAAAAAAATCAAATCTAGATTCAAAGCAGTAGCACATGTAAGCTATTTGTTTTCTAAAACATAGATATAAATCAAAATCAACTAAACTGCAGTTTCATTCTCAATTTTTGAGAGTCCTGTAGGACCCTCAAGATTATTTTTTGAGAGTCCCAGACATCATTTTGGGAGTCTGAGACTCTCAGTCTTGAGTCCGGGAAAACCCTGAAGCATAAGTTGGGCCTTGGTATTCAGAATTATCAAAACGAAAAACATCTGTATCGGAATTAGGTCACAGTGACCTTACGTCAACCCTAGAATAATTTATATTGATCCTAGCATTTAAGTCCATTCGAATGACTTATTCTCTGAAACCATTGCATCAATGGTTATCAAATTTCACATGCAGCATGATCAGTCTGCAGGGCTTCAGAATTATAAAGTTCAGGCGGGTCGAGAATCCCAGATGGTCACCGTTACTAAAAATAGCAAAACCAATAAAATCAAGTTTTTCTCCAGAAGCACTTGGTATAATCATTGAGTTCTTCATGTGAAGGCACACAGCAGGTGCGACATAGCAGTCTGTGGAATTCTTGTTTGATATTTTCAGCAAGTACAGAAATTAACGATCTGCATGTTTTTATAAATCAAAATCAACTAAACTGCAGTTTCATTCTCAATTTTTGAGAGTCCTGTAGGACCCTCAAGATTATTTTTTGAGAGTCCCAGACATCATTTTGGGAGTCTGAGACTCTCAATCTTGAGTCCGGGAAAACCCTGAAGCATAAGTTGGGCCTTGGTATTCAGAATTATCAAAACGAAAAACATCTGTATCGGAATTAGGTCACAGTGACCTTACGTCAACCCTAGAATAATTTATATTGATCCTAGCATTTAAGTCCATTCGAATGACTTATTCTCTGAAACCATTGCATCAATGGTTATCAAATTTCACATGCAGCATGATCAGTCTGCAGGGCTTCAGAATTATAAAGTTCAGGCGGGTCGAGAATCCCAGATGGTCACCGTTACTAAAAATAGCAAAACCAATAAAATCAAGTTTTTCTCCAGAAGCACTTGGTATAATCATTGAGTTCTTCATGTGAAGGCACACAGCAGGTGCGACATAGCAGTCTGTGGAATTCTTGTTTGATATTTTCAGCAAGTACAGAAATTAACGATCTGCATGTTTTTATAAATCAAAATCAACTAAACTGCAGTTTCATTCTCAATTTTTGAGAGTCCTGTAGGACCCTCAAGATTATTTTTTGAGAGTCCCAGACATCATTTTGGGAGTCTGAGACTCTCAATCTTGAGTCCGGGAAAACCCTGAAGCATAAGTTGGGCCTTGGTATTCAGAATTATCAAAACGAAAAACATCTGTATCGGAATTAGGTCACAGTGACCTTACGTCAACCCTAGAATAATTTATATTGATCCTAGCATTTAAGTCCATTCGAATGACTTATTCTCTGAAACCATTGCATCAATGGTTATCAAATTTCACATGCAGCATGATCAGTCTGCAGGGCTTCAGAATTATAAAGTTCAGGCGGGTCGAGAATCCCAGATGGTCACCGTTACTAAAAATAGCAAAACCAATAAAATCAAGTTTTTCTCCAGAAGCACTTGGTATAATCATTGAGTTCTTCATGTGAAGGCACACAGCAGGTGCGACATAGCAGTCTGTGGAATTCTTGTTTGATATTTTCAGCAAGTACAGAAATTAACGATCTGCATGTTTTTCGTCAAGCTGCTTGCAGCCAGTGAGATCGACAGTTTCCTTTAGATATGAGGTTGGCGCATTCATCTGTTTGTGGGTCCGTCTCTCTGTACAACACTACCTTGATTTTAAAGACCTTAGCACCTTAAAAATTAATCGCTACCTTACAACACTGTGACCTACTTTCGCTTAATAGTACCACATTTTTAGTTTTTAGGTCAGCTCCAAAATCTCGCTTTCATAAGCCCCAGACCTTTGAAATTCTTCAGTACTTGCACCTTATCACACCAGGTCACCCCCAACACAACTACATGTAGGTCTCTATGACATAATAATTAAGTACCACATTATTAGTCTTTGAGGTCAGCCCTATATCTCGCCTTTCATAGGCCCAAAATGCACCTTACTACTCCAGGTCACATACCGACGCAGCTAGGTCACTGTGACTATCTTCTTTGAAAAAGTACCGTGTACCGCATTTTTAGTTTTGGAGGTCAGCACCATATCTCCCTTTTCTTAGCCTCCAGACCTTTAAAATTCTATCAGTGAATGCACTGTACCACTCCAGTTACCCCTGACGTTGTGTCAGGTCACGTACTGTGACCTACAGTACCACAATAAATTTTTCAAGGCCAGCCCAATATCTCGCTTTTTAGGGACAGGTCATTTATTATCAGTATGTGTGTGTGGGGGGGGGGGGGGGGGGAGGGGGTGCTGGCTACATTTCCATATGACACACACCATATTTCATATTTTATGTCAGACTGTCTTCAATCAAATGAACATTTTCTTACTCTGACAGGTTGATAATCATGCAGATTAGTGGTCTTTAAATTTTGTCAGCATATTTTTGCACTTTTGCTTATGGCCATCTAGAAATCTGTTGTTGAGTGTTCAATAAAAGTGTTAAAAATAGTAATGAAGAGAGGAGTCTGGGGGAACAGCCCCCAGAAGCCACAGTAGGTTTGCTGATGACAAGGCAACTGGAGAGCTGATATCACAAACGCAGACATTTATTTAATCAAGAACAAAATCATAGACAATTGTATACTGTTCTACTTGCAAATCTTATTTGGACATGATATGGCCCAGTTTTTTGTGTCATTTCCATACATGTAAATGTTTTTAAGTTTGAGTTTGAGTTTGCAAGAATAGAAGTAATGGGGGGGGGGGGGGGTCTGGGGGGCAAAGCCCCCTCTCCCCAGAAGCTGAGACAATCTTTAAAAATGAAGACTGATGGAAGAATTCTGACCCTACCGCCCAATATGCCAAATAAAATGACCAGGCTTTTTCATTCCCCCCTCCCCCCTAGTACATCACCAAAAAATAATCTGACCCCCCCCCTCCCTAAATGTACCCGGCCCCCCACCTGATAATAAATGGCTCGTCCCTTATATAGGCCTCAGACCTTGAAACTTGCTTTATTCTTTTCCTACAACAAATCTAAAGAATCTGGGAATATCGTGCAACCTTCTGTTCATTTTCACCGCAGAAATCTGCTTTGTCCTGGAACAAGGGTAGTTTATTTTTTGCCATTTTGACGGCATGCAAACATATTGAATACACAGACCGGAAGTTATTGAGTATAAATGGCTCCATCCATCACCATAACTTTAAAGGGCTATAAGGTTGATAAACGTTTTTTACCAATCAAACTATAATTATGTCACAGGTCAGTTTTGTTTTGTTCGATTCTCCTAACAATGTTCCCCAAGTGGCTCAGCGTACCAGCAGTACGTAACCATAGTTGCACGCACTTGGCGCCAAGTGTCCATCCAAAAGTGCAGTTTTGGATTTTATTTTACTTGATAAATAAAAGTCATTCTAGGAAAAATTGGTAATTCATTCATGCTAATTCTTGAATACCGTAATGACCCCAAAAATTTTGGACACCCGAAAGTCAGACAATTGTTGTTTCAAAATTCTTAAAAAGTAATGCATCCAAATGATGCTCAATGAATGGCAAACATTGTAGATCCTGATTAAACTGCTCCTTCAGGATCATTTTGATATGGGTCTACATTGTTTGCACAGATCTGTCTGTCCGAATATTTAGGGCAGGGCCTGACAAATCCATTGTCCGGCTGCCCGGGACAAGTTAAATTTTTCCTTACTTGCCCAGAAAAATACTTACGCTATATAGGGAAAACTGAAAAAAATTCAGCATTTTGTAGCAGTACCGGACAAGTAGATCAAATTTTGATTTGTCAGGCCCTGCTTAGGGTCATTACGGTAGCTTAAAAGAGGATTCACCAGTATAGAAAACAGAATGTGCAGTTAGCTTGAATGTTAGATCTAGAATTTTTATTTTTTGCAGGTTTGTGCCATTATGGAGAAAAGGAAAGCTAGTACACATGAGCTGGTCTCTCAACAGAACACGACTCTGATGGCAGCTAGTATAGGAGTTCAGACCTACAAGGATGGAATTTCTCAACCATAAATCTAAAGCTGGAAAAAAGTACAAGAATAAAAAAGAAAATGTGGAAAAGTGCTGAAAAAATGATTTTATGGGGGGTTGAAAAGTTAATGTATGCACTGTTTAGTACTCATGTACTACCGTAAAAATTCTTAATATTGGGACACCAAAAATAATTACCATAATTGTCCTAAAATTGGAACAGATTGGTTTTACAGTGCAGTAATGTGTCCAATAATGCAAATGGGATGGCAAATAGTGTAAATCCTAATCAGACTTCTCCTCAAGAAGCAGTCTGATCTGGGTTTGCTCTGTTTGCTCAGACAGAACTGTCCCAATATATAGAGGTTTTACAGTATTTCACATCATACTTGAAGACAAGGTGTAACTGGATTCAAACTTCAGGAGTGGAAGGTCATCAGTATTTCAAAATTCAACTAATGCAAAGAGTAGGCTCCTTAACTTTTTGTATCCAATCTTTTCATCAGAGTTTTGAACTTCAGGAAAGCAGGAAAGATCTTTGTGATAATGTTTGTTGATAATAGACAATTAAAAGACTATACTCCCTTGTGACAGGCATTGCACATGGGCGTCCTTCGTATCTTACAGACACAATTTTCTAGTTTCAAATTAAGAATGTATGGGTACAACCTTTTGTTTTCCCTTCTTTTTACAAAGATGAACAACTTGTGTGACTTCCAATTTGCTTCCCTCATGTTTTTTTCACCATTTTTACAATGGGAAACAACCAATGTGACTTCCTGTTGGCTTCCCTCATTTCTCCTCCATTTTTTAGCTCACCTGAGCACGAAGTGCTCAAGGTGAGGTATTGTGATCGGTCTTTGTCCGTCGTCCGTCGTCAACTTTTGCTTTAAACGACTTCTTCTCCAAAACTGCTGGACGGATTTTGAAATAATTTCACAGAAATGTTCCTTGGGGGACTCTTTACCAAAACTGCTCAAACGGTTCCGCTCCACTGAACAATATGGCCGCCAGAGCTAAAAATAGAAAAACCTTTAAACGACTTCTCCTCCAAAACTGCTTCGTAGATACAGAAATGTTCCTTAGGAGGCCCTTTACCAAAATTGCTCAAACGGTTCCGCTCCGCTGAACAATATGGCCGCCAGAGCTATAAATAGAAAAACATTTAAACGACTTCTCCAAAACTGCTGGGCCGATTTTGAAATAATTTCACAGAAATGTTTCTTAGGAGACCCTCTACCAAAATTGCTAAAACGGTTCCGCTCCGCTGAACAAAATGGCCGCCAGAGCTAAAAATAGATAAACCTTTAAACAACTTGGCCTCCAAAAGTGCTGGGCAGATTTTATAATTATTTCACAGAAATTTTCCTTAGGAGGCCCTATACCAAAATTGCTCAAACTGTTCCGTTCCGCTGAACAAAATGGCCGCCAGAGCTAAAAATAGAAAAACCTTTAAACAACTTTTCCTCCTAAACTGCTGTGCAGATTTTGAAATAATTTCACAGAAATGTTTCATAGGAGACCCTCTACCAAAATTGCTAAAACGGTTCCACTCCGCTGAACAAAATGGCCGCCAGATCTGAATATAGAAAAACCTTTAAACGACTTTGCCTCCAAAAAAACTGGGCAGATTTTGAAATAATTTCACAGAAAATGTTCCTTAGGAGGCCCTCTACCAAAATTGCTCAAACGGTTCGGCTCTGCTGAACAATATGGCCGCCAGAGCTAAAAATAGAAAAACCTTTAAACGACATCTCCTCCAAAAGTGCTGGGCAGATTTTGAAATAATTTCACAGAAATGTTTCTTAGGAGACCCTCTACCAAAATTGCTCTAGCGGTTCCGCTCCGCTGAACAAAATGGCCACCAAAGCTAAAAATAGAAAAACCTTTAAATGACTTCGCCTCCAAAACTGCTGCGCAGATTTTGAAATAATTTCACAGAAATGTTTCTTAGGAGACCCTCTACTAAAATTGCTAAAACGGTTCCGCTCCGCTGAACAAAATGGCCGCCAGAGCTATAAATAGAAAAACCTTGAAACAACTTCGCCTCCAAAACTGCTGGGCAGATTTTGAAATAATTTCACAGAAATGTTCCCTAGGAGTCCCGCTACCAAAATTGTTCTACCGGTTCCGCTACGCTGAACAATATGGCCACCAGACTTAAAAATAGATAAACCTTGAAACGACTTTGCCCCCAAAACTGCTGGGAAGATTTTGAAATAATTTCACAGAAATGTTCCTTAGGAGACCCTCTACCAAAATTGCTAAAACGGTTCCGCTCCGCTGAACAAAATGGCCGCCAGAGCTATAAATAGAAAAACCTTGAAACAACTTCGCCTCCAAAACTGCTGGGCAGATTTTGAAATAATTTCACAGAAATGTTCCTTAGGAGACCCTCTACAAAAATTGCTGAAATGGTTCAGCTCTGCTATACAAAATTGCCACCAGAGCTAAATAAAGAAAAACCTTTAAACGACATCTCGTCTGAAGCCAATGGCTTGATTTCAAAATAATTTCACAGAAGTGTTTGACTCATGGGTCTAAACAAAAATTGCTCTACCGGTTCCACTCCACTGTACAAAATGGCCGTCAGAGCTAAAAATAGAAATAAATCTTAGAATGACTCAGAGGGCACAGTTAGATCCAGTCATCATGAAACTTGGTCAGAAGGTTTATCTCAATGAAATCTAGACCAACTTTGATACTGGGTCATGTGGGGTCAAAAACTAGGTCACTAGGTCAAATCTTAGAAAAACGTTGTGTACACTCTTGAGGGCACAGTTATGATATAATCTACATGAAACTTTGTCAGAATGTGTATTTTTATGAAATCTAGACCTGATTTGAAACTGGGCCATGTCAGGTCAAAAACTAGGTCACTAGGTCAGTTCTTAGAAAAACCATGTCGAGGGCTTAGTGCAAGACTAGTCTAACTCCATATTTTGAAACTTTTCAGGAGAAGCAAAAAACTGATTATTACAGTACATAAACAAAATATGAAATTTGACACATTTACATAAAATATGGGAAGAAATGCTTACATTATTCAATTTTATTAATTTATTTTTGTTAAATTAGGTTTTTGTGACTTAGACCACTTTTGCGCTGAAAAGTTTAGTGCAAGACTAGTCTAACTTGAGATAGACTTTTTTTTCAAATGCAAAATATAAGTGCATTATAAAACAAATTTTAACAATTTTTAAGGTTTGAAGGCAAAAACTCAATAAGCATGAGCTGTGAAATAGATATTTAACAACTTTAAACATTTAAAAAGGACAATTTATATAACTTTTTTTTGTTAGTGCAAAACTAGCCTAACTTCAAATCCACTTTTTCTTAGTGCAATACTAGTCTATCTCAAGATAGACTAGTCTTGCACTAAGAAAATTGAGGAAAATATTTTGAAATGAAAAGATTCCATGTTTTACTATCAAAAAACTGTTTACTAAAGTGTTAAGAAAACACTGTACCTAGACCTATAAACACTTAAAGACTATAAGAACTTGTATCTAAATTTATAAAACTGAAAACTTTGCCATTTATCCATAGTATGCTCTTTAAAATCAAATTTGTCTCATTGTAGTTAGACCAGTCTTGCACTAAAGATTTGGCTCATTTGGCTCCTAAACTATTCTTAAATTAGGAATAAAAGCATTTTTTGCAAAAACATGAATCTTAATATTTTCAAAGAATGTGTATTTGACCATCAAGTTTTCAAAACTGCAAAAAAGTGATTTTTTGAAAAATAGTGAGTTAGACCAGTCTTGCACTGAGCCCTCGATGTGAACGCTTTAGAGGACACAGTTTTGTTCTAATCTTCATGAGACTTTGTCAAAATGTTTATCTCCAACAAATCTGGACCAAGGGTGCAACTTGGTCATGTAGGGTCAAAAACTAGGTCAAACCTTAGAAAAACATTGTTTACGCTCTAGAGGGCACAGTTTTGATCCGATATTCATGAAACTTTGTCAGAATGTTTATATCCAAGAAATCTAGACCAGGTTTGAAACTGGGTCATGTGGGGTCAAAAACAAGGTCATTAGTTTAAATCTTATAAAAACCTAAGGTAAACAATAAAGGGTTCAAGTCCCATTGAATCTTTGTGAAACTCTGTCTGTTGGACGTATGGATGTTTCTGAGGTTAAGTTCACAGGATACTCAGGTGAGCGATCCAGGGCCATCATGGCCCTCTTGTTTTAAAACTTGACTACTGTTTGCTTCCTGGGATGATGGCCTTTCAAATTGTAGTCTACTTGTTTAGAAAAGAATTTGCTCCTAGGGAAGCAAATTCTTGCCTACAGAGAGTTGACTCCCATTCAGAAAGGAGATGAAATGAAAATGACTGAGTCGTTTCCCCTGAGAGGGTACCCATTCACCTTAATTCATTTATGTGAGTGTGTGTGATATGATTATGAGTTTCATGGCACATCAGCACAAAAAGGCCATCTCACACTAAATCAAATGATTTGAGAAACAATTACATGTGCGTATGTTAGTCTTTAAAACATCTGGCTCTTGATTACCAGAATTACACTAGTTCTTATACTTGAGTTAAACTTTACCTGTATATTTCATGTTGATTCTTATATGCTCGTTCGAAAAAAACGGGACATATTACATTATGGCACTGGGGTCCTTCCCTCTGTACAGGTTAACTTTTTGTCCCCCGCCTTTTCGAAGAAAAGCGGAGGGACATAGTTTTCGGCATTCCGTCCTTCCGTCCCCCTAAAGTAGTAGGTACCTTGTGTGTGCAACTCCTCCTACAGTTTTATGCCGATTCGTTCGAAACTTTGCAGATGTTTTTGTCATGGTCTGAACTAGCAGAAAGTGAGATATAGCTGTTGCTTTTCCAGCAATGGTGGTGTAAAAGTTTGTCACATTTTCTGGTTTAGCTCTGTTTTGTGACACTGAGCAGAAAGGAGAGACAGAGCAGTTTGCGGAATTCTTGTTCTTGATAGTGGTCAACAAAATAATGAATCTAAACAGCTGCACTTGTTTGGAGAATGAGTTATGCTTTAAATGTTGAGTGAGCACTTTCAGATTTACAGGTAAATCTCAGCAACACAGCTTAAAGGGGACCACAGTTAAATGTAGTTTCATTTGAAAGATAGGGGTAGCAGGAGATCAAGCCATAGCCAAGTGGCTGTACTGGCAGTGGCCCACAGTGTATCTTAGGCATCCGCACCTTTCCCTATGTTATCCTTCCCTGAATAAAAAAAGGTACCTGGTATTGCCGGGTTGAAAGAAATTTCCAATCAATGGATGGCCCAACAAGGATTCAAACCCTGGACATTCTGCACCATAACCGAGATTCCCAGACCATTTGACTACGGCAGCGGGTGATTAGCAGACTTGCTCATAAAACATCACACTACCCTCTCTCATTAAATGTTGGGAGAAAATCAATGTAGAAGAAGGGGTGGATGACGCCATTTTACATCATTTTCTAAAGTATTTCAGGACAATGGGAGGGTGATACTGAATGCCTTGTGCAGTACAGAACCCTCTTTATGGTTGAAAAGATATCCATCTCTAGAAGGAATCGAACCCGGATTGATCGCTCAGCAGGCAAGTACATATGCCACTGAGCTATTAGGCTCCTAAATAAATGCAGAACTGATTGTTGAAAAATAAAGCAAACATTGAATGACTTTTCCCACTGACTGTCTTAATTAAAATGAAGAATATGAACTGATAAAAAGCATAGCTTGTCATCTGATCCTATATTAAATGTATTTATGTATATATGAGCCACGGAACGACAAAACAAAGTGGAATGTGTGCCACGAGAACTCAGATCAGCCTTACATCCGACCAATCTGATTAGAGTCTTTGCTGTCTGCATAAAGCTAGCTTTGACCCTTAGCTACCCTTTAAGCACACAGCGAAACCTATGATCAGACTAGGCGGATGTCCAGACTGACCAGAGTCTTCGCCAAACGCCCGTTTGAAAAACGGGACATATTATGTTATGGCGCTGGCATCCGTCCATCCGTCCGTCTGTCGTAAACTTTTTCGTTTCCGGATAACTCCTCCTACAGTTTACATCCGATCAAGCTGAAACTTGGTATATAATAAGACTATGAGGTGGACCAGCCCATATTATTTCGAGGTTACGCTCCAATGATTTTTAACGGAGTTACAGCCCTTTACTTAGAATTTTTGGGGTGTTTGTTTCCGGATAACTACTCCTACAGTTTTCATCCAATTAAGCTGAAACTTTGTATATAGTAAGACTACTATGTGGAGTAGCGCATATTGTACGGAAATTTTGCTCCAATGATATTTAGCGGAGTTACAGCCCTTTGAAAAAAGTCGTCTATGGCAGTTTGTGTGGCAATTCTTTAGCATTCCATAACTTGGTCACTCTTTGGAATATCATGATGAAACTTTATAACAATGTATATGAGGTTAAGACAACATGTCTCATACAAGAATGGTTACTCCCCTTTAGTTGTTGAATAACCTCCCTATGATTATTTTGTTAGACTATATTTGTATACCTCATATCTAACTAACCCTTAGGACTATTGTGATGAAACTTAATAGTAATGTATATTAGGTTTACATGATAGGCCCCATATAAGAACAATTGCCTCCCCTTACTTTTTTTTGGAGTAACTTCCCTTTGAATATTTTCTAAGGCTATTCTTGTGCAAGCTGTAAGTAAGCAACCATACAGAATATTTTGATTAAAATTTATAGCAATGTGTATTAGGCTGGGGCTGTGTGTCTTAAATATATAAGAATTATTGCTCCCCCTTCCTTATTTATGGAGTTACGAGGCTTTATTAGCCGAAACTACGTAGTCTGGCCCATGTTCCTATTTCTGTATGTATTCTCAGGTCTTGAAGGAACTTTCTATATTTTAATTACATCCGTTTGATTAATTTCTGTGACTATTCTTGGGCAAGTCATTACTAGGTAGCGGTATGGAATATCTTGACGAAACTTTGTAGCAATGTGTATTAGGTTGAGACAGTATGTCTAATTAAGAATAATTGCTTTCCCTTCTTTATTTTTTTTGTTGAGTTATATCCCTTTGATTACTCATTAAGGCTTTTCTTTTTAGAACCCTAATGTTTGGAATATCTTGATAAACTTAATTGCAATGTAGACAAGGATGAAATGGTGCAAACAATCAGAAACAGGTGTATATTGCCCCGCTTGCGGAGCTCTTGTTTGTTGCTTTTGTGGTGTCGCAGCTCATATTATGTTTCAATGCCTTGAATCAACTACTGTTTAAACCAAAAACCACTGCTGCATAGCACAGTTCGTATTAGTTCGTCTGACTCATGAGCCAGAGGTCCCGGGTTTGATACCCTGGCAGGCCACATACTTCCATTTCTACTGCTGATTTAAGGGAAGTTGTCAATTACTGGTGGAAGTATGTGCACTTAGTACTGGTAAACCGGTTGTAAAGTACCACAGAAGTGATATGGGAATGGCCTTGGGATGTGCTCTCAAAGACGGAAGAGTGTGGTAAGAATCAGGTTCAGGAATGAAAACAAAAAATGAAAAAAAAAATCATGACAAATCTGGCATAGAGAGTACTTCGTGGAAAGCTCCCCAAGGGCACATGTCGTCGGAATGACGTCATACTGACGTCGATGCGACGTCAGAACGTCGCATCAACGTCAGTACGACGTCATTTCAACGTCATGTGTCTGCTGGGTCTTCTGTACTCATCTGATTTTTCTTCTCCAAGACTTGTGATCGAAAAAAAAAATTATTTCGTGGAAATAGGTATATGTATCAGGTGGGTAAACGGAAACAGCGTGTTGCTAATTTAGGGGTCTGACACAATTAATCTGCGCATATGTATTGCATCGAAGTATGAAGAAAAATATCGGCTGGACAGGACAGAAAAACGTCTTCTCCAACTGTTGTGAACGAAAAAAAAAATCCTATTTCGTGGATAAAGGTGCATGTATCGGGTATGTTAACGGAATCAGCGTGTTGCCAATTAATCTGCGCATGTGTATTTGTTGAAATACGAAGAAAAACATCGGACAAAATGCAGTTGCATTAATGGCGTGGTCGTAACCTTGGCAGTGCGAGTTGGATGCACTACATAAAACAACAAAAATAATAATAATAATGCAGTCATATAAGCAAGATGTAGCAGGTACCAAGTAAATGATTTTTATGTCCGTGAGGTAAAGGTTTAAAGAAAGAATGCTATGAAAAAATAATATATATAGCCTGCTGAAGACGCGAAAAACAGGATTTCGAAAGCAGGCTGTGCTCGATTAGCTCGTATAACAATATCCAATCCGATTGGCTGTTGACGAAACGGCGTTTCGTTTTGAAAATTTGCGCATGCGCAAACGATGTTTTCTGCAGGTTAAGTTACGGCTTTTGATTGGTTAGTGACACAAACGCCGTTTCTAAAGGAAAACGAAACAAAACGGCGCGAACGAAAACGCCAAAACACCGTTTAGCAAACGGCTCAGAAACGTCGCATAAACACACCCCAAACGCGAAAACGGCAAAGAAAAACGATGTCTGTACTGTACCAAAGAAAATAAAATAATTCTACATTCAAATTGTATGAGTTTAACAAAAATAGCCCTCGGTAACGTATATAATCGATCATTATGGCCGACTAAAATGCGTTCAAAATAGTGTGGAACTGTTCCTTGCTATTTAGATAGGCTGGCATATTCAATATTACCTTTTACTGTTGTTTTTAATTCATACAGTGTAGTTCAAGCACTTGAAGTATACAGAAAGTGATAACTGTAATACGGAAAATTTATAAGGGTGTACTGTGTTCAACATTTTATTTCTCCCAAAGTACACAAGATAGGATAATAATCTTCGCAGATCTGAAAAGACCAATAAATTGTCTTTAATACAGTAACAAACATGTGGTCTAATATTAAAGGAATAACTTACAAAAAGAAAGTATTTTGGATGGAAATAGCAATTTTAATGGAGTGTAAAGACAAATGTCACGTATATTACACCATGTAGGCTAAAGTGACCTTTCAAACATCCTAACTTTTAGCTACTGGATTGTTCTATAAGATTCTACTGTAATTCTAAACATAGGAAAGTGACTTCTATTGTTTTATAATTTTTGATAATTTTTATTTTATGTTTATTTTTTAATGGGTAACGTTTGAAACAGGCTGTTACAGCTTAACGCCCCACTCGCCAGAGGGCTAACATGCTGCAAAATACTTCTAAGATGCTGGGCTTTAAGAAAAGTATGGTCAAGGGTTCTCACTTGAATTTTAAAAATAGGAGTCCGGGACTCCTCCTTTTCCAAAAATAGGAGTCCCATCTGAAAAGTAGGAGTCCCATCCTGAAAAATTGGAGTCCCATATGTTTTAACATAAAATTTAGCCTGTAAAATAATCTTATTTATTCAGTTAAAATTGTCTTTTGATATTGCCCCTGAGGGATACAAAAGATGAAAAGGGCTTGTACAGGACTGGACGGGCAAAGGGCAATGCTTTTGTGTTTGGACATCAAATGATTATGTTATAGAAATGTAAAAAGATATGACATTATACAATTATTGACCTTTGTTGAGGTGAATATGCAGTTTTATTGACCTGCAAACAACATATTGACCGACGCATAGCGGAGGTCAAAATGTTATGTTTGCAGGTCAATAAAACTGCATATTCACCGAAATAAAGGTCAATAATTGTTTTATTATATGATAATTCTAAATACAGTGTCCTTTGATGTTTATGATGGTAAAAATGGTACATGGTATTATCTCGCGACGTTACGCCATTAACATTAAAGTACATCGAACGTTACGTCACGAAAATGCAATGACGTCAGCGAAAAAGTAATATTCACTGACTGGCCGATGAATATCACGAAATATTGACCGACACGTGACGTCAAATTAGCCAATGAAATTGTGTGTTACATCTCGGTCATATAATAATGACAATTATTCGTTAAATCTTCCATTTTAAAATCAAAAGTATTAATTTACTTTTCCCTTCAGCAGAAGTGTAATATGTAATAGCTACAGTTCAGAGTTCAGTACTATTCAGTGATGTCCAGTCAACTGCAACATTGCTTTCAGTAATAATTACAACTTATCTCAACCATCTCTTACCCCCCATAATGGTCTACAAAACTCCCCTTGGGGGGGGGGGGAGGGGGGGGGGGTAAACCATATTTGGCTCATGGCATATTAGCTTGATGTTCTAGAAAAGCATTTTATATCGTTTTTTGTGTATAAAAGTTTTTTTTTATTTTTTGCGGACACGGACACCAAGTACACAAAGCACTATTAACAATGACTTTGTTTTAGGATTTCGCAGGCGTTTCTTCAAGTTTTGTACTTCAGTAATGTTATAAAATGCAAAATTGAGATCAAATATGTTTGTTTCACTGCATAAACATTCGCCGGTTCCTCGAGCAAACTCCATTGGTTCCAGCAATTTTAAGCACTAAATATCTTGATGTGAACTGAATTATACTGACGTCGCCCGATATGATATATACTAGTCAAAACAAATTCCGCCGCAATTTTAATCATGATATTGATGATTTTAAACATATAATTGTCAAATTATTTTGCTTTTAATTAGTTGCCACAACATTTGTCCACGGAAAACTTTTTAACGTCTCAGTTTCCTGCTTGCGTGAACAGAGTTACCTCGCATAACTAGTAAACCATAGAAACTGCGACTAGGCACTTACTGCGCATGTGCAATACAATTATGTTTGTCTCGTTTAATTCTCGAGAAACCGTACATTCTAGTAACATCTATATCAATTCTGAACTCACTTTCAAATGGTGAACGTTGCATCTTAAAGTGTCCGAGACTGTAAATTACCTCCCTTTGAATCAAAACTATACGAAATTTGATTTTCAGATTATGGGCTCATGAGTCACAAATTTTAGCTCTGCTTTGCTGGACATGTGAATACGTTTATTTGCAACATTTTTAAATGAGAATGCACCAGTTTAAGGCAAAAGTGTGTCAGGCATGCAGTTTTGAAATGTTTATGACAATGCCACTGCAACTTCAGAAAGTTTGGTTTTTCTGCCTAAATGTTGAAATCTAGAAGTGAGACGCTACTGTGAAAACCGTTTTGAATTCCAATTTTTTTCTGTGTATGAAACAAGTGCAACCCAAAATTGTGTCTAAGAAATACAGATCAGAAAATCGGAGTAAAACTAAAAGAAAAGACGATTTTTTTTCAAGAGAAATCTTGGGAAATTAGAAATAACCCCCACTTAAACTGAAAGTGGCGCAAACTCTCGGTTTACATTAAAATTTTGAAACCTTTCTGTCTAGCAAATATAGAATGGTCATATAAGTACTACAATGACTCTTTAAGCTCATTCATTAAGGCACCTTTTTCAGAAAAAGATGCTAATTTAATGCGGCGGAACTTATTTTGACTAGTATATATCGGTTAAATTACATAAATTTACTGATATATTCGAAAGCTTGGCGAACTCTGCAAAATACCTGAAACTAAAATACAGTCATAAGTAGCTGCAATGTTTTGACACGCTACCAAACTGGAAAATGTCGTCCAAACTGACCGAAAAGAAGAAAGACGGTACTCCGGTATAAGTTGTCCATGACGGCTATCAGCCGGCACATTAATAGAACCAAGTACAATTAGCCACACTTGTCAGTCTTGCCCGAGCGTTTGGGTAGAAAATATTGAGTACATTTTAATTATATACTGCGTCTGTATGGAGAGTACAGGTACATGTAGTTGTAAGTATAACAGTGCTGCGAAATTATAGCGTCAGTTATGTAACGCAAGCCGATGCAGTTATTCGAGTATGAACGGCATTGAATTACGGAGTGAATTTCAGTTTTCTGATGTTTATCGAAGTATAAACTGTATTGGGTCGCGCGCAAAGTAAGTGAACCCCGAAGGGGTCCGAGGGGTTCATGCAAGCGTTACTGACGGCCTAATGTAGTTTATACTTCGATAACATCAGAAAATTAAGTTCATTTGCTTATATTTTACATTCTTTTCTGTCTATTATGTGACTACATATTTGCGTAAGGGACTACTGCTGAAGCAGAGAAACATTTACACGGCGACGGTTTCCTACCAACAGCGAAACAGCGTCAACGACGTCATGACGTCACCTACGTCCAAACAGATTGGAGAACCATGATTTTGACGCCACTTAATGTAATGTGGCGTCGCGTGAACCGATGTAGTTAATAAAGTAGAAACTACATAAGGCTTTCCAATAAATGCATAGATAAGGTAAATATTGTCCTGTATTTTTCTTTTCTGTTTTTTTTTCTTTGCTCCAGAGGCCCATTGCCTATTCTTCTTTTCAATTCCTATCTTTGTTTCAGCATAGTGTTATTTCTTTTTTTACACGTTTACTATGACGATTCGCTGATAAACAGTTGCCACTTATCCTCCACTTCAGATACCCTTTGTCCCTAATTTGTCAATGGCATTTTACAGTTATCCATACCCTTTTCACGGATCCGAACGTAGATTTTACTCTTTAATTTGACAGTGCTAAATATATCACTTGAAAATCGTCGATTACTCTCAAGGGAAAGAATTTGCTTCCTGAGAGATCCAATTCGTTTCTCAGGCTAAGACAAGCCCCCAACGAGATAGAAAATGTGCCTGGACTGTCTCTCAAGAAATTATATCCTACCCCTTCAACAGAAAATTGAAATTTTCTAAAGTCCTTTTTTACAAAACCGGGATTTAACGATTAGAAAGCGGAAATCTAGGTTTGAAGCTCAAACTTAGGGTTAAGTTTCTTAGCCGAAACTACGTAGTTTGGCCCATGTATCTTTTTCTGAATCTATTCTCTGCTCTCAAAGGAACTATTTAAGATTTTAATTTTGCCTCACTTCAGCTGGTGTTGTGCCGTGTGGCGGCCGTAAAACGTCTCCCCCGTACATCTCGCATAGTGTAGTTTATATTTCATTTCCGTCCTTTGAGATCAGCGGATGTATTCTGAGGAATCTAAAATTTGAGATCGATTTAGACTTTTATTCTCGATCATCGTCTTTTATATTATTCGGATCCTTTTTGATACTACTCAGTCTTTGAATCGACTGCTCAATTAAAATTAAGAAATTACAGTATGCTTTTCTCTGGCTTCGTCGCCAGATATTGTCAGAGTCACTGACGAGGCTTTATTAGCCGAAACTACGTAGTCTGGCCCATGTTCCTTCTTCTGAATGTATTCTCTGCTCTTGAAGGACCTTTTAAGATTTTAATTTAACCCTGGTCTGAAGATTATTGTGCATTTGTCTTGCTATACCGTTGTGCAATCTTACGTAAACATAAATACGCTCATTATCTACTCAGTCTGTATCTAGAGATCAATTCCTAATCATCGATAGATCCACAGGGTTCAAACGGCCCCAAACCCCGTTCTCTGGCAAGACATTTCTCTCCATTAAAACGAATGCCGACATGAATTTGAGAATAGTCTCTTATATACAAAATGCACGTAAATCATCGTACAAGAATCCCAAAATACTTGTACAGGAAAACCTATATTCAAAATGACCCTTAGTTGATTTATCATGGCTTCGTAATTTTGTCAACTGGCTGATTTCCTGAAATACTTGGTACATGCGTTTTGAAAAGGAAGTAGATGAAAAAAATCTATTCAAAAGTTAAGTATGACAATACACTGCCGTGAAAGAGCAAAAAAGTGAAATGAGCCGCGACAAGAAATAACAACGATGTGGTTGTGCGCCCAGGCCAGACTCAGATCAGCCTGGGCACCCGCCGAGTCTGATCAGAGTCTTTGCTGTCCGCATGGAGCTAGCTTAGACCCTTAGCTACCCTTTAAGCGCTCAGTGAAGAGGTTGATCACACTGGGTGGATACCCAGGCTGATATGAGTCTGCACTGGGCGCACAACCACTTTGTTGGTTTTCTCGTGTCGCGGTTCAAATAAACGATTACCCTTCAGGTACCGTAAATTTTGTAATAAATTAAGATCATCATATTTGAAGACAATAGTGAAACAAAGGACTTTCTCGTGAAAGCGATTTTTGGTCGTAAGTGCTCGTACGATCATCTTACGATGAACTTCAATCGTACGATTAGCTATGAAAAAATGAAATAGGTCCAAGATTGCAATTGAACTCCTGTATGATTTAGCATGTGTCTCGGCGAGTTTTGTGTCTGTAAGTCATTTACCCTTGACGTCACTAGAATATGTCTCTTTCCTGTATGAAGAAGTATATGTCAATGCAAGGTACTTGACAGTGTAAACTCTGTTTACAACAGTTGTCAAAGGCACGTGGCTTCTCTCCAGTATGAATAAGCATAAGCTCCTTTATGCCATGTGCCTGAGAGAACTGTTTACCATAGACATTCCTAACATGCATTTGCCCTCCAGTATAATTACACATGTGCCTCTTCCTAATTCCTGCATGCGCAAACTGTTTCCCTTAGACACATATATGTGGTTCCTCTCCAGTATGACTATTCATGTGATGTTTTGTTTTTTGTACGCAAAAATGTTTATCACAGACATCACAGGCTCCATTGTTGAATGAATAAACATGTACACTTTCAAGAATTGTGCCCATGTAAATCACCTACCATATATATACACACACATGCAGTTTCACTCCCGAATGAATAAGCATTTGTTCCTTCAAGTAGTGTGCCGATGTAAACTGTTTCCCACATACATCCCAAGCTTGTGGTTATTTGCCAGAATGAATACGCACGTGTCCCTTAAAATGATGTGCGTGTGTAAACTGTTTACCACAGACATCACACGCATACAGTTTCACTCCAGTATGAATAAGCATGTGTCTCTTCACACTATTTGCCGATGTAAATTGTTTAGCACAGAGGACGCAAACATGTGTTTTCTCTCCAGTATGAATAAGCATATGTCCCTTCAAGTATTGTGCAGATGTAAACTGTTTACCACAGACATCACAAACATGCGGTTTCACTCCAGTATGAATAAGCATATGTCCCTTCAAGTATTGTGCAGATGTAAATTGTTTACCACAGACATCACAAGCATGTGGTGATTCACCAGTGTGAATGTGCATGTGTTTCTTCAAGGATTGTGCTGATGTACATTGTTTACCACAAATACTACAAGCATGTGCTGTTTCAACAGTATGAATAAGCATGTGTCCTTTCAAGTATTGTGCAGATGTAAAATGGTTACCACATACATCACAAGCATGTGATTTCTTACCGATATGAGTATACATATGTCTTTCCAAGTGTTGTGCCAATGTAAATTGTTTCCCACATTCATCACAAGCATGTGGTTTCTCACCAGTATGAATAAGCATGTGTGTCTTTAAGTTTTGCGACTGTCTAAATTGGTTGCCGCATACACCGCAAGCATGAGGTTTCTCATCGCTATGAATAAGCATGTGTGCCTTCAGGTTTCGTGCCAGTGTAAATTGTTTACTACAGACTCCACACGCATGTGGAGTCTCTCCAGTATGAATAAGCATGTGTCCCTTCAAGCTATATACATGTCTAAATTGTTTACCACAGACCTCACAGGCATGTGGCTTTTCTCCAGTATGAACAAGCATGTGTGTCTTCAAGTTTTTTGTATGTGCAAATGTCCTATTGCAGACGTTGCAAACATATAATTTCTCTTCGGTATGAACCAAATCGCGTCTGTTAACGTCCACTTGTTTACCAAAGGCATCACCAGTATGTTGCTCGTCTGCAGTATATTGTACACGGACATCACAAGCATGTTGTTTCTCTCCTTTATTAATAAGCATGTATGTCTTCAAGCTACCTGCCATTGTAAACTGTTAACCAAGGTTAACACGTGACAACTCTCCGGTATGAATATATGTTTTCCGCCTTTATATGTTTGATTCTCCTGCAGTTGATAAGTTTATGCGTCTAAATAAGCATACAAAGGTTGCTGGATAAAAAACGAAGTTGAGATTTACGTCATTTCAAAAATTATTTCGATCATATCGAGGCGTTGACAGGATGATAATGACAGGCCGTATGTCATGCAACCATATCTATGGTGGGAGGGCTTCAGTCGAAGGCTGGGTTTGAACTTCGTTATGAAGCTCAAGAACGACTAAGTGCTAGTTATTTACCGCAGACAAACAAGCATATGCTTACAACAGTATGGTTAGGTACGTGTCTCTTCAAATTTCCTGTCTCTGTAATTTGTCACTAGTGCGGTGGATTTACTTTGATGACTAATGTCTTTGCTCCAGCTATTGCTTATAACAAACACGACATGCATGAGATTTCCTTCCGGTTCGAATAAGTACATTATGTGTTTCTTCAAGTTTCCTGTCCCTATAGACTGTTCATCAAGGACATAGCAACCATGCAGTGCCTTTCCAGTAAATCGAATTTCCTGTCTGTATAATAAAATTTCTTATCTACCCAAACTGTCACAATGCACACAGCAAGCATACGGTTTCTATCCAAAACAATGACGCGACACGTAGCTTCTCAGCATAATCAGGACTAGATTCCTCTGAGCAGTTGTCGAGACATTGAAGTGTCTGTCTCTGCCAATTTCTGGAAAAAATCACAGACTACATGTTATTTATTCAAAATTATTTCTCGAAGTCTTTAAAACGAACCCGCTGTTTTGAACATGTTTTCCTAGAAATCTTTACCATGAACCCGCTGTTTTGAACATGTTTTCTTATAAATCTTTACAATGAACCCGCTGTTTTGAACATGTTTTCCTAGAAATCTTTAAAATGAACCCGTGGTTTGAACATGTTTTCCTAGAAATCTTTAAAATGAACCCGCTGTTTTGAACATGTTTTCCTAGAAATCTTTAAAATGAACCCGCTGTTTTGAATATATTTTCCTAGAAATCCTTAAAATGAACCCGCTGTTTTGAACATGTTTTCCTAGAAATCTTTAAAATGAACCCGCTGTTTTGAATATGTTTTCCTAGAAATCTTTAAAATGATTCCGCTGTTTCGAACATACTTTGTTCAAAAAATAAAGTTTACCTTATACAACAACTACCTAGACACCTAAACCATATGCACTGACAAACCCAGCAGATAGCAGTCTTTATGTCAAATGTGTTTTTTCTTTACCTGTTTGATCTCTATCACTTTAATGTGAATTTCTACGTATAGGACTATACATATAAAATGAAAATATAGAAGGCAAAGATTATACCCGACCTTTAAATTAAAACTGTTGTCAAGTGCCAGCTTCTTTGCGCAATGGCGTGCCCTGTAGGCTAATTGTAAACTACAGAGTCATCAGGAATGTATTTACTTTATTTGGACTGGGACACCTTCTTGAATTTCGGAAAACAACAACTTAGAGTGTTTGATGCCCAAATGGCCCAGTCGCTGATAACAATATCAAGCACAAACACTAAAGCACAATTTCACGTCACATTTAAAATGCAGATTAAGCCTTATTTGGCTGGTTTTCCCGAGGTAAAATACAATATGCATTTCACGTGCGTCACGTGTGTCAACTAATTTTAAATACGAACTAAACTGTTTGGTGTTCCAATTTAGTACGCCGTCATCGGAGGACTAACTTTTTTGTAAGCACATTTTAGTCGAAATATGGAGACAATGCTAATCATGCTGATACAAATCTCTTTATATATTCCAATAAAACAATCATATCACAACCAGTCATAACACGAACCGTACCAGCCCGTTTGAAATCAATCGTTTGAACACCAGATACCAGTCCGTTCATCGGATCAGCATGATGGACAACTTGCAATTTACCTTCATTGCAGCAGTATTTCAGTCATATCAGGACGATGGGAGGATGATAATGAAAGGCTATGTGCAATGGAACCCCGTTTACGGCTGGAAAGATTTCCCCCGGATATAATCGACGCGGGACCCCTAGGTCAGCGCTTAACCAAGTAAGCTACTGCGGATCGTTTGATTATATGAAAGGATTGTTCTTAAATCTTACTGGTATGGATCGTATGGCGATATAATATGATTTATACCAGTTTATGTGAGAGCAATCATTCGAACGGCTCATGCCAGTCCGCTAGGCTGGCATTGATGGTATAGTAGAACGGACTGTTCTTAAATATAACTGGCATGGATTGTATCGCTACTGATGAGTGGACTGTTAACTTCAATTTTGGGGATGTAAATGATGCAAAAGTTTTGTTTATTCCATTATGATTAGGATAATGCTTTTGCGGTCAATAAGTAAACTGACACAGCTGATGGAGGTCATTATTATAACTCGACCTGCCCTAGCCTCGGTTCAAGTCCGATCATATTTTTTGTGTATTTTATTGACAAAAATGACAAAATATTTACAAAAGGTTAATTAAATACTTACAAAAGGTTAATAATTATAATTCTATTTGTTCTTTATTAGAATAGGATTACAAAAAATATTGACGACTGGGCCCAGGCTAGACCCGACGCAGGAAATGTAAGTAACCATGAATATTTGTTTTCCTTGGCTACCGTTTTTTTTAAATTTTCCTGAGAGGCATAAGTGCCTCCATCGCAAATTTATTTTTCTAGAAAACGAGCTTGTAAACTCCTATGCCCTCCCTACTCCACCCAACCCCCACCCCTCAACACACATACAACATTCGCCCGACCCCTCTTCAAACCATGTGTTTGCCTTTCAGGAAGATTCATCAGATTTCTGCGGTCTAAAAAGGGTCAACCAAGTATTTATATAATCTGCATAGGTCAGTAAAAAGGAGCCCAACTCAAGTTATTTGGTTCTTTAACATTTTTTTTCCACAAGGTATTTCCCTATATACATGCATAAAGTTCGAAAAGGACATACGCACAACTAAGTATTTACCCTAAAATAATGTAATGCCCAAAAGTTTATGAGGTCATCTGCATATCGATTCATAACTACAGACCAAATATAACAAGAGCTGTCGCCTGACAGCATAGCTCGCCTGAATTGGTGCTTGCCCATCACACAGCCGCTATGGTGGTGTGGACTGCTATGCATAAAACTTCATGCAAGTATGTCCATAATGACAACTCATTTATAAACAAAAGCTATCTCAGAAATAAGTCTTAAAATAAAATTAACATAAAAACCATAATAAAAAAAATGAAATGAAATTTCAAAATCCATGAGCTTGAGGTAAAACAAAACTGTCGGGTAAGGGGGAGGGGGTGGGGGCTATGTGGACTGCTATGCATAAAACTTCATACGAGCATGTCCATAATGAAAACACATTTATAAACAAAAGCTATCTCAGAAATACATGTAAGTCTTAAAATATAATTAAAATATTAAAATAAAATCAAAATGAAATGAAATTTCAAAGTCCATGAGCTTGAGGTAAAAAAAATGACGGGGAGGGGGAGGGAGGGGGGTGGGCTATGTGGACTGCTATGCATAAAACTTCATGCAAGCATGTCCATAATGAAAACAATTTATACATTTATAAACAAAAGCTATCTCAGAAATAAGTTTTAAAATAAAATTAAAATAAAAAAAAAATGAAATGAAATTTCAAAGTCCATGAGCTCAAGGTAAAAAAACTGACGTGTAGGGGGGGGGGGGGATGTATCAAAACCCTGAACCATTATCTAACATCAGTCCAAGTATTAGTATCAACTGATTCCATCATCGTGGCACTGTGAAATTATGTCTTCATAAATATTAAACTTTAACCAAAATCTTTAAGACGAAATTCAAAGTCGATGACCTTGACTTCAAGGTCATCCAGTGGGGTAAGTATAAGGTGTTTTGTAAAAACTCAAAAAAGAGTCTAACATCAGTTCAAGTAAAAACTAAATCTCTGCAAAGCATTATGAATCAGTATACAATTACAAAACTTTAAAAAAGACAAAAATTTCCTAAGTCCCTGACCTTGACATCAAGATCACTGAGCGGGATTGGGGTAGTACTCTGTAGATCTAACTACAGTGCAAATATAAAAATAATTCATTTATGGGTTCAGGGGATTATGTGTCTTTAAAAAACTTTAACCAAAACATCCAATCAATAAAAAGACAATATTCTAAGTCCATGACCTTGACATCAAGGTCACAGAGGGGGTTGGGGATAGTACCTTCGAAAACTTTAGACCAATATCTAACTTTACTGCAAGTATCAAAGGAATCTATCCATGGGTTAAGGAGATATTGGGCTTTATAAAACTTTAACCAAAACATCCAGTCCAAAAAACTACCAATTTTCTAAGTCCATGACCTTGACATCAAGGTCATGGAGTGGGGGTGGGGGTGGTATTCTGTTAAACCTTAGACCAATATCTAACTACAGTGCAAGTATCAAAAGAATCCATCAATGGGTTAAGAAGATATAGGTCTTTAAAAAACTTTAACCAAAACATCCAATCCGAACGCCGACGCGGACGCGGACGCTGACGCCGACGCCGTGGTGACAACAATAGCTCTTCCTGAACTTTCGTTCTATTCTATTCTATCCCATAACCTTACTAGGTCGTTGGGGCACCACAGCTGACTTCAAAACAATCCCTTTCCACCTTGTCCTGTCTTCAGCTGCCCTAGTTGAGCTGGCAAAATCCATTCCAGTCCACTCCTTGATATTGTCTTCCCACCTCTTCTTCTGTCTACCTCTTCTTCTTTTTCCTTTCACTGTGCACTGAAGAATTGTCTTTGCTAAACCAGAAGACCTTGAGACGTGGCCAAACCACCTTAGTTTCCGTTTCTTGACCAGCGTCAGGAGTTCATCATATTCTCCAATGGCTGCTTGGATCTTCCTGCGAACCTCCTCATTGGTTATATGGTCCTTGTATAAAATGTTCAGTAACCTTCGGTAGCATCTCATCTCAAAGGCCTGCGTTCTTTTCTCTAACTCTGCTGTCAAGGTCCATGATTCACAGGCATACAGAAATATGGAAATGACAAGGGAGCGCATAAGTGTCACCTTCGATCCAAGAGATATGTTGTTATCTCTCCAAATTGGTTTCAGCTTGGCAAGAGCTGAAGTGGCTTGTGCTATCCTTGAGAGAACCTCCTGTTTTGAGCCATCATCTGAGACAACTGCTCCAAGGTATTTGAAGCTGCTTACAGTACCCAGCTTCTGCCTCTTTACCTTGATCTCCCTCTGGATGCCATCTGCGCTGTTTGTCATCAGTTTGGTCTTCTCAGCACTGATCTCCATCTTATACCTTGTGCAGGTCTTTCGTTCAGGCGAGCTAAAAATTGAAGCACTATTGTTTTTTTTTTTTCTTTTTTCGATATATTCATAATATTGTTCAGAAAGTTTGCAATACAAATATACACATATCCATACCAATCTTTTTATTGGGACAGACGCGCGTTTCTGTATTTGACTTCTTCAGTGTCGCTAAACCGCAAAAGTTTGAAAAAAAAAGAGATATGATGGGCAGGTCTTGGCAGGCAACGAGCATCCTTGTCCGAGCCACGCTCATTGTCGCATTTCACGGGACACAGTAGCTGCAGACATCAGGTAAGAGACGCCTACGTATTTACTCGCGAGCGCAGGCGTCCCCCATCGAACCACCTTAGCCCCTGTGTCTCGAGAAAAACGACAGACAAGGGCATCAGGCAAGAGATGTTCGATGCAGCAAGAACACGCAAAAAGCCAAAACAAATCAAAAGAATGGAAACCAAAATCAGCTAAGATTCTTGTCGCTATGACAAGTTTGTCTTAGTTTTGAAATAATTTATAAATTTTACCAAATATACATTTAATGGATTAAGGTTACTTTAAATCAGTATTTCAGTAGTGACCCCGATGCTAGCAAGGACGTAGCTACATGTACGCAAATACGCAGGTGCGTATTGAAATTTTGTCAAATTGACAAAATTGCAAAACGCACCGGCGTATTTTCATTCTGAAATGTGGTAAATTGGGCAAGATTTTGATATAAACTGCCAAATGACCGTAAAAGTAAAAATCTAAAGGGCTAAAACTCTGGATTTCCACCAAAGAAATACGGAAACCTAATCGTGCGTATCATGTTATTTCCTCTAGCTACGCCCTTGGCTAGAGTACCAGAATCAACACTGAAACACGGACTAATTGGATTACAAAATGATTTTGCGTAAAAGGAAAACAAAAACTCAGCCGAATATCAATAAAATATGCTCAAACGCCAATCAGTAAGCCTTAGCTCTATGCTAAATCCAAAGATCCTATAAGCGGCTTGTCACACATTTTGATAATAAAATTGTTTCAGGCCGGAAAGGGATATAACTCAACCCAATAAGGAATAAATCAAAAACTAATCCGGCCATTTACAGTTTGTTTGAACCGCTATCGTATTCCCAAACATCCGAACTTGAGCGGTTCTTCAAAACTTTTGCTCACAATGTTGTTTCTGCATGCACGAAGAAGGAAGAAAGAGCGTTACTCAACCAATCAATTCAAACACACTCAAAAATTAGTCAGATCTTCTGTATCTTGGTTTATAACTGTTTGCCCAATATTTGATATACTGAGGACGTGCTTACGTCAGAATCTCAATAATAAGACCGGCAGAAAAAAGGGTCTGCTCATTTTCATTCCAGATCCAAGCACAAGCAGCTGACAAATTTCACAGCTGCTCCTACGCATTGTTAATGGACAGACAGACAAATGGTCGGACGGGTGGGCTGCAAACATGTCGGTCTCTCAACTTAAAAAAAGAAAAGAAAAAAAGATCCGTTATTTTTTTTTACCGTCTGCTAATTTACGATTTACCTATATCATCGACTAATTCATCATGTGGAATCGAAAGAAAATAACACACGTACTAAATTAGTATATCTATTAGTCAATGACTAGCGTTATGATGATATCACCATTTTTAAAGAAATGAAGCACTGATAATCTATGATGATGCAAAGATTAGACCTGACAGAAATAGTGACGTGTTGCGACACCTGGAGATCCACGGGGCTTAAATACACAACCCAAATACTTAAGAGAAACCCACCTGTTGAAACTCAGTAGGCTAAAATGAAGAGAAAAAAAGCTCCAGCCAGAGACAACAATATCGGAGCCGTCACTGAGTCTGATGCCCGACACACTGACATGCAACTAAAGAGGGAAGCAACTCTGCAATCATGACTGGGTAAATCACCAAGCACACAAAAATGACAAGCAGTTTTATAGGCAATATGTTAAAAATGATATTTTTTCTAAACTGACCCTCCTAACTTTTTCTAATAAAAAGAAAAAAAAACATCTTCTGTCGTATTTTCTAGTGTTCACTTATTACGGGCAATAACTTAATTAACTTGTCTCATCAGGCCCTTACCATCTTTACCCAAGATCATGTTATGCAAGTCCAGTTAATCCTGCTGTTAAACTGTATATTTTCTCACCTTTAGTTTAGGATGCCCCGTAACACTGCGAGGCTGTTGGGGCACCATAGATCAATGAATGTGTTTAAATGACTACAGGTCTACAGTACCAGTGACGTGGGTCAAAACTTGCACTATTAGAAAGCAAGTCCCCTCCTTCATAAGACAACCTTAGAAAGTATGTTCCCTCCTTCATAAGGAAACCTTCACTGAACAAGCAGTTCTCTTCTTCATACAGCAACCTTAGAAAGCAGGGAAGGTTGTCTGATGAAGGAGCGAAACTGCTTTCTAATAGTGCAAGTTTTTACCAACGCAACTGGTACTGTAGGTATTTAAACACATTGGGTAAACTACCCTCCCTCCCCCAACCAACCATTTTTCCCCTCTCCCCCTGCCCCTACCCTTCAAAAAAAAGAAACTCGACAACTGCGCGATTAGCAAGAGAAGGAACTTTTAGATGCTAGTCAAATATGAAAGTTACTACTAAGAGTAATTTTTAGTAAAAGTATTAAGATAGGCCTATCAAGTTTTCTCCGAAACTGCAAATGTACCAAAAAATGTAATTCAAATCACACAACAATAACGAAATATATTTGGTTTTACTTGAGTAATTACCCGTTTCAGACAGGAAAATACTTCGCACATTTAGTTACTTATCTGCCGAATGCCTCCGTCAATACTTTTTGAAAATAAAGCGAACTCTTGGAAATGGTATATCCGCAACTGCAGTTCTATGGTGGCACCACCAACAGCTGAGTAGGTCGAATAACTAGGTTCTAAACTTTATTGTTTCGGAGTATCCTAAATAAGAAATAAAGTTTGCGGGGCATAGAGGTCGGAGTTGGGATCAACCCCTACGAATTAACTACATAAAGGTGTTTAATGCGGCTAAGTGTACTCGCAAATTGTATCGTGCAGCTAGCTACAGTGTTTGGAGGAAATGTTATGACAGACGTAGCTGCTTTTTCCTTGGATTGACTCTTATGACAAAGCCCCTTTTGTTTGACAAATAATCCGTTTAGCATAGATTTTATACGCATAGTTGACTGAGACTAGATCCAAATGGAACAAAGGAATTCTTGGGCTGTTTGAACACGGTCTGGGCTGACATATTAACCGTGACAGCCCGGGCTATATCCTCTTTACATGACATTACTAGACGTTAGCTTGATGTCCTGGAAAAGCATTTTGTTTCGTTTTTATACGTATAAAATATTTTTTGTGGAAACGGACGTCACAGTACACAAAGCACTATTAACTTTGACTTTGTTTTAGGATTTCGCAGGCGTTTTGTCAAGTTTTGTACTTCAGTAATATACTCCTCGCCAAAAGTTTAGCATATTTCAGCTCAGTGGTACTTTTGTTACAAATTCTGCAGAAAATTAATAAACTATAAAACAACGATATAATTTATGGAATCGGAAAGAAAGAATACTTAAGCATATGCCTCATGACATTTTTGTCCAAAATTATCAGGTAAAAGAATTTTGACGGGCTGACGTTTTTGTGTAAAATAATAGTTTTTATCCTTTATTTTCTGCATATAAGATGTCGTGCCAGGAAAAAAATGTCGCACGTCAGACAGGAGACCACGGAACAAATAAGTTACACATAAAATTTGAAGTGCCAGTATCAAAGACCGACAGTTTTCAGTAAGACAAAATGATAAGAATTCATAGGAAAAATGCATTGTTAATGTTTAAGACCACAAGTATTGACAAGAGTTTCTTTTATGTCTGATTTAGAAATGGCTGAGACAAAATCAATGTAGCAAGTTACGATTTAACATGTCGTCTACAGACTATGGTAATTTGGTGTGTGAAAAAATAAAACTGATGATGTTTTGAGCACACTTTTAAAAAGTGTCAAAAATTGTACTTTAATTACAGTGGTCTTAACTTTTATCGTTGTGTATCCAAACAGTCAGGGGGATTCAAAAATCCAGTGTGTAGGTGTCTTCATTGTACATTACTGCTTCGGATAGGATCCATAACCGCACATTTTTGTACTTATAAGAAGTCCCCTTTATCAGTTATTTCTGCGGCTAACTTCACAAATAATTATGCTAAACTTTTGGCGAGGAGTATATTATAAAATGCAAAATGGCGATTAAATATGTTTGTTTCACTGCATAAACATTCGCCGGGTCCTCCTGTTCAAGCAAACTCCTTTGGACCCAGTAAAATTTATACACTAAAAATCAAGTGAACTGATTTATACTGACGTCGCCCGATATGGTAAATATCGGTTGCATTACGTGTTCTGGTACATTCAAAAGCGTGGTAAACGCTGTCCAAATACCTGATCTGCAAACAATTTTAGCATAATACAGAAAATAAAATACAGTCATAAGTAGCTGCAATGTTTCGATACACTTCCTAACAGGAAAATGTCGTCCTAACTAACCGAAAAGAAGACAGACGGTACTCCGGTATAAGCTGGCCGTGACGGCAATCAGCCGGTAAATACAATTAGTCACACGTATCTGTCTAGCCCGAGTGTATGGGTAGAAAATATATAGCATATTTTAATTATATACTGTGTCTGTATGGAAGATACAGGTACATGTAGTTATAAGTATATTACTGCGAAACTTTAACGTCAGTTATGTAATGTAAGTTCATGCGTCTAAATAAGCATACAAAGCTTGTTGGATAAATGAACGAAGTTGAGATTTATGTCATTTCAAAAATTATTTCAATCATATCGAGGCGTTGACAGGATAATAATGACAGGCCGTATGTCATGCAACCATATCTATGGTGGAAGAGCTTCAGTCGAAGGCAGAATTTGAACTTCGTTATGAAGATCAAGAACGACTAAGTACTAGTGCTTTACCATAGACAAAACAAGCATATCGTTTACAGCAATATGGTTACGTACTTGTCTCTTCAGATTGCCTGCTTCAGTAATTTCTCACTTCAGGCATCACAAACGTACTGTGGATTTACTGCTGATGACAAATGATATTGCTCCAGCTATTGCTTATAACAAACACGAGATGCATGAGATTTCCTTCCGGTTCGAATAAGTATGTGATTCTTCAAGTTTCCTGTCCCTATAAACTGTTCATTAAGGACATAACAACCATGCAGTGTCTTTCCAGTAGAATTGAGTTCCCTGTCATGGATAATAAAATTTCCTGCCAACTCAATCTGTCACAATGCACACAGCAAGCATACGGTTTCTATTCTAGACAATGAAGCGACACGTGTCTTTTCAACATGATCAAAACTACATCTGAGCCGCTGTCCAGACGTTGAAGTGTAAGTCTCTGCTGATGACAAATGCTTAATAAAAACAGGACATGCATGAGATTTCCTTCTGGTTCAAATAAGTATGTGTTTCTTCAAGTTTCCTATCCCTATAGACTGTTCACCAAGAACATAACAACTTGACAAATCCAGCAGATAGCAGTCTTTGTGTCAAATGTGTTTTCTTTACCTGTTTTTCTCTCTCCATCATTTAATGTAAATGTCTACGTATAGGACTACACATATAAAAATGAAAATATAGAAGGCAAAGAGTATACCCACCTTTAAATTAAAACTGTTTTCAAGTGCTAGCTTCTACGGGTAATAAGGTGCCTTATAGGCTAATCTTAAGAGAAGGAACTTAAAGATCTTAGTCAAATATGAAAGTTACCACATAGTATATTTTTACATTAGCATAATATTTAGATATCCAGTTTTCTATGAAACTGCAAATGTTACGTACCACAACATGTAATTTAAAAACACACAACAATAACGAAAATATTTGGCTTTACTTGAGTAATTACCGGTTTCAGACAGGAAAATACTTCGTATTGTTACTTATCTGTCGAATGCCACAGTCTTTACTAATATGTATAACACATTGTTTTTTTTTTTTTAATAAAATGACCTCTTGGAAATATTATATCCGCAACTGCAATTATATGGTGATACCACCCACAGCTGAACTGAAGTTCTAAACTTTATCATTTCGGTTTATCCTAAATAAGAAATAAAGTTTTCGGGACGTGCAGGTAGGAGGAGGATTAAAACCTACAAATTAACTACATGAAGGTGTTTAATGCGGCTAAGTGTACTCATAAATTGTATCGTCCCGCTACCTACAGTGTCAGGCGGGATATGTTACAACAGACGTAGCTGCTTTTTTCCTTGCACTGACTTTTATGACAAAACCCTTTTGTTTGACAAATCGCCCTGTTTGCATAGATAATAATCCGCATAGCTGACTGAGAGCAGATCCAAATGGAACAAATGAATTTTTGGACTGTTTGAAAAAGGTCTGGTGCTGACTGACTAACCGTGACAGCCCAGGCCATATCCTCTAAACACTAAACATGACGTTACTAGACGTTAGCTTCATGTCATGGAAAAGCATTTTGTTTCGTTTTTATTTGTGGACTTTGGTTTTTGCGGAAACGGACATCACAGTACACAAAAAATCACTATTAATTATGACTTTGTTTTAGGATTTCCCAGGCGTTTCGTCAAGTTTTGTACTTCAGTGATGTGATAAAATGCAAATTGGAGATCAAATACGTTTGTTTCACTGCTGCAGTGCATAAACATTCGCCCGTTCCTTGAGCAAACTCCATTGGACCGAGCAATTTCAAACACTAAAAATCAAATGAACTGAATTATACTGACGTCTTCCGATATGATACATATCGGTTGAATTACATGAACTTACTGACACATTCGAAAGCTTGGCAAACTCTGTAAAATACCTGATCTGCAAACAATTTTAGCATAAAAAAGAAATTTAATACAGTCATAAGTAGCTGCAATGTTCAGGCCCTCCCAGGGGGGAGGGGGGGGGGGGGGAGTCAGTGCTCCCTAACTCCCTGAAAATAATACCAAAATTTCCCAAGTTCCCTAAGAGAATTTCCTCGTTCTCCCCAAAATTAATTTGCTACTGCTCCCCAAATCCCTAAAAGTAATGTATCTGCTCCCCAGCTCCCTAGAAATATTCAAGCCCGTTCCCTTAAATTGTCTGGAAGTCATTTCCGCCTCTAGCTGGAATCCTCCCCTAATTGCTAGTATTTGTAAGTCCGAATGCCCATCTGAAGTCATTTTTGCTAAAAAAGAATGACTAAAATAATATTAATGGTATGTATAAATAGGGGGTCTGGTGGCCAAGTCTGACAGTGCTCCCCAGCTCCCCAAAATTAAGAGCTTGCTCCTTAGCACTTAAAAGTAATTGCTAGTGCTCCTTAGCTCCTTGAAAATAAATGGCCATTCTCCCCAGCTCCCCAAAACCCCTAGGAGGGCCTCAATGTTTTGACACACCACAAATTGGAAAATGTTGTCCAAACTAACCGACAAGAAGAAAGACGGTACTCCGGTATAAGTTGGCCATGACGGCTATCAGCCGGCAAATCAATAGAACCAAGTACAAGTAGCCACACTTGTCTGTCTAGCCCGAGCGTATGGGTAGAAAGTATTGAGCACCTTTTAATTATATACTGCGTCTGTATGGAGAGTACAGGTACATGTAGTTGTAAGTATAACAGTACTGCGAAATCATAGCGTCAGTTTTGTAAATCAAGCCGATGTAGTTATTCGAGTATGGAATGAATATCAGTTTTCTGATGTTTATCGAAGTATAAACTACAATGGGTTGCGTGCAAAGTAAGTGAACCCCGAAGGGGTACATATAGTTGTAAGTATAACAGTACTGCAAAATTATAGCACCGGTTATGTAAACAAGCCGATGTAGTTATTCGAGTATGAACGGCATTGAATTACGGAATGAATTTCAGTTTTCTGATGTTTATCGAAGTATAAACTACATTGTGCCGCGTGCAAAGTAAGTGAACCCCGAAGGGATCTGAAAGGTTCATGCAAACGTTGCTGGCGACCTTATGCAGTTTATACTTCGATAACATCAGAAAATTAAGTTCATTTGCTTATATTTACATTCTTTTCTATCTATTATGTGACTACATATTTGCGATAGAGACTACAGCTGAAGCAGAGAAAAATTTACACGCATTTTCTACCAACAGCGGAACAGCATCAACGACGTCATGACGTCACCTACGTCCAAGCAGATTGGAGAACCATGATTTTGACGCCACGTAACGTTGTGTGGCGTCGCGTGAACCGATGTAGTTATTAAAGTAGAAACTACATAGGGCTTTTCAATAACTGCATAGATAAGGTAAATATTGTCCTGTATTTTTTTTTCAGTTTTTTTGCCCCAGAGGCCCATTGCCTATTCTTCTGTTCAGTTCCTATCTTAGTTTCAGCATAGTGTTATTTCTTATTTAACACGTTTACTATGACGATTCGCTGATACAGAGTTGCCACTTAACCTCCACTTCAAATACCCTGACTTTGTCCCTGATTTGTCCATGGCATTTTACAGTTATCCATACCCGTTTTACGAAACCGAACGTAGATTTTACTCTTTAAAGGCCCCATTGCTCTATCAGCATGAACAATTTTATCATGAGGTATAGCTGCAAGCTTCTCATTATAGTTTCGTCATTGTAAATGACCGTGATTCGCCAGCTTTAAACAAATAAAACACCATTGAGTTCCGCATAAAAACGTTTTGAAATCTTATTTGGGTCATTTTAGTTGGCAACTAAAATGACCTACTTTTGATTTAATTAAGTTGAATAAAATGGTTAAAATACAATGTACAGGAGTGGAGTCCCAATCACTATCCCGCCTATGTTTATATAGCATTGCTAGACGGGAAACCAGAGCAGGAAATTCTATTTTGTGGAGCGATTTGTTATTTTTCAAAAACTTGTTTTCTTCACTTTTTGCCAGTTATATGACGCAAAATATGCACATCAGCCCACATTTTATTACCAAAAGTGAATGTTGAACCGCTTTTTACAATGATTTGAATTTAGACGTTTTTCCCACTTATAGGACTATGGAGACTTTAATTTGACAGTGCTAAATATATTACTTGAAAATCGTCGATAACTCTCAAAGGAGATGTGCTTCCTGAGAGAAATAGTTCGTTTCTCAGGCTAAGACAAGCCTCCAACGAGAAGGAAAATGTGCCTGGACTGCCTCTCAAGAAATTATATACTACCCCTTTAACAGAAAATTGAACTTTTCTAAAATCATTTTAAACAAGAGGCCCACCGGCCACAAAGCTCAGCAGATCTCTAGCTCAAAATTGCTATCAAATTTGTATAGGCTCAAAATTGCTGTCAATTCGTACAGGCTAATATAAAATATACAACTACAAAGTCTCAGTCTGACTGACAGGCTGTTGGGTTGATAACAAAATATTTACCTATTTTCCATATATTGATTGCAGTAAATGCCATTTTTTAATTTTCCCCATTGCAAGTCAATGCAGCCCTAAGTTGCCATTGCATCCAAACTAATGAGCCGATTTTATAAAAAGAAAATAAATTTTCAATCATCCTGCCTAAGAATACTACAGATGAAATCTGGGCGTTATCGCCAAGTGGCTTCTGAGATCTTTTTTTTTTTTAAGTATTTTTTTTTCTCTCCATTTTTTTGAAATTTGGTTCCCATGGCAACCAATAAAAGCAGTGGAAAAACACATAGCTAAAAAGAGACTTCTCAAGGAACAATCTATAAACGTTTTTGTGAACATATATGCAATGGCTTGGCAGTAAATGCCATTTTTCAATTTTCCCCATTTTTTATAAGTTAATGCAACTCTAAGTTGCTATAGCAACCAAACTAAAAGGCTGATTTTCATGAAAAATCCAAACTTTCAATCCCCCAGCCCAAGGATGCCACAGATGAAATCTGGGCCTTATCGGCCCAGTGGCTTCAGAGGAGATTATTTTTCTAAGTATTTTTTCCTTTTTATTTGCATTTCGGTTTCCATGGCAACCAATAAAAGGAGCAGTTGACCAAAAAACATATAGCTGATAGAAGACATCACAAAAAACATTTCTATAAAAGTTTTATCATCATATCTGCAATGGCTTGGCAAAAAATGCCATTTTTTCAATTTTCCCCATTATAAGCCAATGGGAACTCTAAGTTGCCATAGCAACCAAACTAAAATGCCAATTTTCCTAAAAAACATAAACTTTCAAACCCCAGATCCCAAGGATGCCACAGATGAAATTTGGGCCCAATCGGCCTAGTGGCTTCAGAGGAGATGTTGTTTAAAAGTGTTGATGGACGACAGACAACGACATACGACGACGACGGACCACTGCCTATCCTAAAAGCTCCCACGGAGCCTTCGGCTCTGGTGAGCTAAAAACCGGGGTTTAATGATTATAAGGCGGAAATCTAGGTTTGAAGCTCAAACTAAGGGTAAAGTTTCTTAGCCAAAACTTCGTAGTTTGGCCCATGTTCCTTCTTCTGAATGTATTCTCTGCTCTTGAAATAACTATTTAAGATTTAAATTTGACCTCCCTTTAGCTGGTGGTGTGCCGTTAAACGGCCGTAAAACGTCTCCCCGTACATCATCCATAGGTAGATATTTTATTTCCGTCCTTTGAGGTCAGAGGATGTATTCTGAGGAATCCAAAATTTGAGATCGATTTAAACTATTATTCTAGATCATCGTCATTTATATTATTTGGATCCTTTTTGATGCTAATCAGTCTTGGAGTCGACTGCTCAATTGAAATTAAGAAATTACAGTATGCTTTTCTCTGGTTTCGTCACCAGATATTGTCAGGGTCACTGACGAGGCTTTATTAGCCGAAACTACGTAGTCTGGACCATGTTCCTTCTTCTGAATGTATTCTCTGCTCTTGAAGGACCTTTTAAGATTTTAATTAAACTCTGGTCTGAAGATTTATTGTGCATTTGTCTTGCTATACCGGTGTGCATTCTTACGTTAACATAAATACGCTCATTATCTTCTCAGTCTGTATCTAGGGATCAATTCCTCATCATCAATATATCCACAGGGTTGAAACGGTCCCCCAAACCCCGTTCTCTTGCAAGACATTTCTCTCCATTAAAACGAATGCCGACATGATTTTGAGACTAGTCTTTTATATACAAAATGCAGGTAAATCATCGTACAAGAATCCCACAATACTTGTACAGGAAAACCTATATTCTAAATGACCCTTAGGTGATTTATCATGGCTTCACAATTTTGTCAACTGGCTGATTTCCTCAAATACCTCTATCATGCTTTTTGAAAAGAAGATGAAAAAAATCTATTCAAAAATTAAGAATGACTATACACTGCCGTGAAAGAGGAAAAAAGTGAAATAAGCCGCGACACGAGAAAACCAACAATGTGGTTGTGCGCCCAGCCCTGATTCAGATCAGCCTGGGCACCCGCCCAGTCTGATCAGAGTCTTTGCTGTCCGCATGCTAGCTTAGACCCATAGCTACCCTTAACATTATGCTAACGCCGCCGGCGCCGCCGCTAACGGCGACGCCAACGCCGACGGTAGTACAATAGCTCTTCCGGAACTTCGTTCAGGCGAGCTAAAAAGCGCATTCTTTAGGACTGGACTGTCATGTTTATCTGTTCTGAGGACGGCTTGTATATGGTTTTAACTGCAGTGACTTTGTCATAAACATAATCTGTCTTTCTGTATACATGTAGGCCCTATATGACGTTTGTGCCACAAACATCTACCATATCGGTCGAAATCGATAGAGGGCAGTATCGAGAGAAAGAAGAAAAGATCATGACTTTCATTACTTGATTCTTCCAATGCATATTCTCCTCTCATGTGTTTTAACCTCTTCTGTGCCTCTTCAACCGCATGCTTTTTTCATATTGATAAAATTTTTCATATTGATAAACAGAATATTACTTTGTTTTCTGTAGCGCTGATGAACGAAATTCCATTCCCACTTAGACATTAAAGACCTAATCCTCTGTAATAAATTCAGTCCAAATTATAAAAAAAAAACTTGAACCGCTTCAATATTTTTTCACAAGAAATTATTTTTTAAGATATGATAATCTTAATCTTAATCACTCTTTATTTCAATGTTTTCGGCCTCCCGACCTTTATCCATGGGAATCAATACTAAACCAAACTACATTTTTCACAGTTGCACCTCCATTATATTTTGAAAACAATGTTATCCAGATAAATCAAAATGTAAATTCAAAATGTAATGTATGTGCAGAGCTCTGTGAAAATGTAGCTTGATTTAGTATTGATTCTTCTTGAAAAAGGCCGGGAGGCCGAAAGTTTGAAATAAAGAGTAAATACGATAGAGATTATAAAAAATTGTAGAATGCAAAACATATTTCTTCAAACCTAAAAGCATAGATGGATGGCAGAGCTGTAAGGAGTTTTTCCTCTATTTTTGGTTTAATCTGGAAGCCCCCAAAAGTAATCTTACTGACCGGCGCTTCTTTTGTGCATAACTGTTCTTGTCACTGTTTGACGGCTTTCTATTTAAGAAATAAATTTTATTTCAAAAATAAAAGTTATTGTATAGCTAAAAATGATTGAAACAAGAAACCGATGTATGTTTCCTAAGATTTGCAGAGACATACCATTCTTCTCAAGTATGAATCAGCAGGAGTTGTCTAAGGTTGTTAGAGAAAGAACAAGCGTATGGCTTTTAATCAGCAAACACCAATGTTTTTATTCATACTTCCTGTCCCTAAATGCGTTCGCTGTTGCTGTTGAGTAGTGGTTTAACGTCCCAGATATAGAGGATCTCACACGAGTGGTCATTTCATATGAAATTTATGAAACAGGCCTTCGGCTAGGTTCATAAATTTCAAATGAAATGACTACGAGTGTAAGATTCTGTTTATCATATGACCCTTTAAAACGGGATTTTGTCGGCTTTAAAATGAACATTATTTCAATAAGAAAACGCAGTTGACATGGACGTTGTCAATGACGTTACGTGTACGCGCCAAAGTGTTATTACACGTGTTGTCATACGATTTTTATGACACGGCGTTATCCACTGAATAACAGCGACGTCATATGATAAAAGGTATTTCTACATGTATAAACGAAACGACCTGATGGCTAATATATTTGGGTGCTGTGAATTTTGAGGTGTATTAAGCATAATAGCCACTTTTATTCTGATTTACAGAAATAATCATAAAATACACATAATTATTATAATTATATATTTTTGTTGTTGACTGAAACATAATTATCTAATAAAAAGTTCTATTAAATTATTATAATTTCACCTTAAAACCTGCCAAATTTTCGAAATCCAGAACTCATCCTTCATCAGAAATACAGAGTTTTGCACCTGATATAGTGTAATCCGTGATGTAACACAGTCGGAATGTAAAATTTCCAAAATCTATTTTACAAGCTCATTATTTCTGCTTATTTGATAGCACCTAACGCTCATCTGTAGCCACTGGTAAGTATCTTCAAGTTCATGAGGGTTAGTTTTACAGTACATACAGGTAGATAACATGTACATCTGACTGTCACTTTGTGTTGCATAAACATGTTGGGTGGGGTACTTTAAAATATTAAAATTTGTTTTAACTGACATTTTTTCGAAAAAAAAATACTTTTCGGATGCATTAGTTCATGGATTATGCTGTATATTGGTGCAAAAATATATATTTCTGATGAATGAAAAGGGGGTTCTACATTTCCAAAATTTGGTTAAGTTCATGGTTGCATGGGACTTATTTAATAAATCTTTATTGTTTATTCAACAACAAAAACATAAACTATAATATGCATATTTTCTAATTATTTCTGTAATTCAGAATAGAATAAGAGTGCATATTGTTTTTGTTACACCTCATAATACAAAGCACCTGTATATTTTAGCCACCGAATCATACTGATATTTAAAATTGCCTTACTAGTATTTCAGTCATGTGGATACGTTGCCTTCGATTTTGTAAGACTTTTACCCGAACTAAATTGAATGACACTAAGGTCCTGCTACAGATTGCAGCAGCTCTGCCGCAGATGCACAAGACAACCTATCTATTTTGTGGTTCCCGATGGGCGGGTGCCTCCTTGAAGGGGGCCTGCTAACCTAGCGGTGAGTTCAATTCCAACTGAATGCTACGCCTTTTCAACCATAAACGGGGTTTCACTGCACACAACATAGCATAATCTATATAATGTTAAACCTCAAGTCACTTTTCCATCCACCCAACCCCTGAAAACTGTTTGTAACAATCACCGTCAAAAATTCGTGGTTTCCCTTGCGTAAGATTAAGTGTTTGTGACTTCAGATAGAATAGAATGCCCTTGGGAACTATTATACACAAACATGACAAGTGTATGGTTTCTTTCCGGTGTGAATAAACATATACTGCTATAATGTTCCTGTCTGTCTAAACGGTTTACAACTTACAGGTATAATAGCAAGTATAATATAAATACATAATAATTTTCTAGTATGGATAAACATGTGTCTTTTTACCCTGTTGCCTCTCCAATGACTGTCCAACAAATATCGTAAGTGTGAGTTTTTCCTTCTGTACGAATGTGCCTCTTAACCTGCCTGCATGTGTAACCTGTTTACCACAAACAATACAAGCTTGTGAGCCGCGACACAGTGTGCCAAAGGTACAGTAGTTTCAGATCCGCCTGGCATCCATCCAGTTTAATCAGACTCTTCGTTAGTGCTCAAAGGGTAGTTAAGTGTCTAAGCTAACTCTATGCGAACAGCGAAGCCTCTAATCAGACTGGGCAGATGCCCAGGATGATCTGAGTCTGCCTTGGGCGCACAACCACATTGTTGCTTTTGTCATGTCAAGGCTCAATATTGATTCTACTATGAGAATAAGCAAGTGCCTCTTCAAAACACCCTTCTAAAACAAACTTTTTATCATAGACATTACCAGACTGCAGTTTCCCTCTCAATGATTAAGAACGTGCCTCGACATCGTAAGAATAAGAATTCCCTCGTGTATGAAAAAGCATATGTCAATGCAAGATTTGTGGCAGTGTAAACTGCTTACAACAGACATCGCAGGCATGAGGCTTCTCTCTAGTATGAATAAGCATGTGTTCCTTTACGCAATGTGCCTGGGAAAATTGTTAACCACAGACATTCCAAGCATAAATTATCTCTACAGTATTATTACGCATGTGCCACTTATGGTTCCTGCAAATTGTTAACCTTAGGCATCACAATCATATGGTTTCTCTTCAGTATGCATGTTCATGTTATGTTTAAATGTTTGCATGCAAAATTGTTTATCATACGCATTCTGTATCACAGACCTCAATTTTAAATGAAAAAGCACTTTCAAGAATTGTGCCCGTGTAAATTGTTTACCATATACATACAAATATGCGGTTTCACTCAAATATGAAAAAGCATATGTTCCTTCAAGTGGTGTCCCAATGTAATTGTTAACCACATACATCACTAGCTTGTGGGTACTAACCTGTATGAATCAGCATGTGTCCCTTCAAATGGTGTGTGTGTCTAAACAGTTTACCACAGACATCACAAGCATGCAGTTTCACTCCAGTATGAACAAGCATGTGTCTCTTCACACATTTTGAAGATGTAAATTGTTTATCACAGACAACACAAGCATGTGTTTCTCTCCGGTATGAATATGCATGTGTTCCTTCAAAGTTTGTGCCCGCGTGAACTGTTTACTGCAGACATCACAAGTATGCGGTTTTTCTCCAGTATGAATAAGCATCTGTCCCTTCAAGTATTGTGCAGATGTAAATTGTTTACTACAGGCATCACAAGCATGTGGTGATTCACCAGTGTGAATGTGCATGTGTTTCTTCAAGGATTGTGCTGATGTACAATGTTTACCACATACACCACAAGCATGTGCTTTTTCAACAGAATGAATAAGCATGTGTCCTTTCAAGTATTGTTCTGATGAAAACTGCTTACCACATACATCACAAGCATGTGATTTATTACTGATATGACTAAACATATGTACTTTCAAGTGGTGTGCCAATGTAAATTGTTTACCGCATGCATCACAAGCATGTGGTTTCTCACCAGTATGAATAAGCATGTGTGTCTTTAAGTTTTGCACCTGTGTAAATTGTTTGTCGCATACACCGCAAGCATGAGGTTTCTCATCACTATGAATAAGCATGTGTGCCTTCAGGTTTTGTGCCTGTGTAAATTGTTTACTACAGACTCCACACGCATATGGAGTCTCTCCAGTATGAATAAGCATGTGTCCCTTCAAGCTATGTACATGTCTAAATTGTTTACCACAAACCTCACAGGCATGTGGTTTCTCTCCAGTATGAAAAAGATTGTGTCCATTCAAGTGATTTGCCTGTGTAAAATGTTTACCAGATACCTCACAGGCATGCGGTTTCTCTCCAGTATGAACAACCATGTGTCCCTTTAAATGATCTTCACGTGTAAATTGTTTGCCACATTCCCCATAGACATTTGGCTTCTCTCCAGTAGAATTAGAATTAGAATTAGTCTTAGAATTTAATTACTGCACAGCTATACCCAAGTTTTGGGTTAAGGGCATATAACATACATTAATTTGAACAAATACAATTAACAATGCAATATGAATTGCACACATGCACACTCACACTCACACATACAAAATAGAGCAGTTATGAGTCATCATGTAATTCGATCGCTTGATAAATGGTTTGGAGTCAGTAGACTTGCATACTGTTTATGTAATTTTACAATCATGTACAAATGTAGCTATGGCTTTGATAATATTCTTGTCAGAGCATGTCATAAGTTTAATATAAAAGTAGTCACGTGATCTAAACCCAGAACGATATCAGTTGCATTTATACTGTCAAACATTTTCTGTCTTAACGTATCATATTTATTACATTCACATAGAAAATGAATTTCATTTTCAACCATATTACAAGAATCACATAACCTATCTTCAGGCTTTTCCCCACAATATCTACCACGTTCTATTCTTAATCTGTGGGTACTAATTCGAAAAGAACAGAGACACCTTCTTAAATCTTTATCCAACAGATTTTCAAGATACGGTTCAATTCCAAAGTTTCAGTATGAATAAGCATGTGTGTCTTCAAGCTTTTTGTATGTGCAAATGTCTTACCACAGCCATAGTCGTTGCAAGCATATAATTTATCTTCGGTATGAACAAAATTGCGTCTGTTAACGTCCACTTGTTTACCAAAGTATGTTGTTCGTCTGCAGTATATTGTACACGGACATCACAAGCATGTTGTTTCTCTTCTTTATTAATGAGCATGTATTTCTTCAAGCCACCTGCCATTGTAAACGGTTCACCACAGTTAACACGTGACAACTCTCCAATATGAATATATGTTTTCTGCCTTTATATGTTTGATTCTCCTGCAATTGATAAGTTTATGCGCCTAAATAAGCATACAGAGCTTACTAGATTAATGAACGAAGATGAAATTTACGTCATTTCAAAAATTATTTCATTCATATCGAGGCGTTGGCAGTATGATAATGACAGGCCGTATGTCATGCAACCATATCTATGGTGGGAGGGCTTCAGTCGAAGGCAGGATTTGAACTTCGTTATGAAGCTTAAGAACGACTAAGTACTAGTTCCCTACCGCAGACAAAGAAGCATATGCTTACAACAGTATGGTTACGTACGTGTCTCTTCAAATTTCCTGCCTCTGTAATTTGTCACTAGAAGCATCACAAACATGCGGTGGATTTACTTTGATGACTAATGTCTTTGCTCCAGCTATTGCTTATAACAAACAGGACATGCATGAGATTTCTTTCCGGTTCGAATAAGTATGTGTTTCTTCAAGTTTCCTGTCCCTATAAACTGTTCATCAAGGACATAACAACCATGCAGTATCTTTCCAGTAGAATTGAGTTCCCTAATAAAATTTCCTGCCATCTCAAAATGTCACAATGCACACAGCCAGCATACGGTTTCTATCCATACCAAAAAAGCGACAAGTGTCTTTTCAACATGATCAAAACTACATCTGAGCAGCTGTCCAGACGTTGAAGTGTAAGTCTCTGCTGATGACAAATGTTCTTGCTCCAGCCATTTCTTATTAAAAACAGGACATGCATGAGATTTCCTTCTGGTTCAAATAAGTTTGTGTTTCTTCAAGTTTCCTATCCCTATATAGACTGTTCACCAAGATCATAACAACTGACAAACCCAGCAGATAGCAGTCTTTGTGTCAAATGTGCTTTCTTTACCTGTTTTTTTTTTCTCAATCATTTTAATGTTAATGTCTACGTATAGGACTACACATATAAAATGAAAATATAGAAGGCAAAATTATACCCACCTTTAAATTAAAACTGTTTTCAAGTGCTAGCTTCTATGGGTAATAAGGTGCCTTATAGGCTAATCTTAAGAGAAGAAACTTAAAGATCTTAGTCAAATATGAAAGTTACCACATAGTATAGTTTTACATAAACATAATATTTAGATATCCAGTTTTCTATGAAACTGCAAATGCTACGTACCACAACATGTAATTTAAAAACACACAACAATAACGAAAATATTTGGCTTTACTTGAGTAATTACCGGTTTCAGACAGGAAAATACTTCGTATTGTTACTTATCTGTCGAATGCCACAGTCAATAAATATGTATAACACAAGGTTTTTTTTTAAATTAAATGACCTCTTGGAAATATTATATCCGCAACTGCAATTATATGGTGATACCACCCACAGCTGAACTGAAGTTCTAAACTTTATTGTTTCGGTTTATCCTAAATAAGAAATAAAGTTTTCGGGACATGCAGGTAGGAGGAGGATTAAAACCTACAAATTAACTAAATGAAGGTGTTTAATGCGGCTAAGTGTACTCATAAATTGTATCGCCCCGCTACCTACAGTGTCAGGCGGGATATGTTACAACAGACGTAGCTGCTTTTTTCCTTGCACTGACTTTTATGACATAGAGGATATTTGACTTTTTCAGTGTAAGATCGATTTTTATTTGACCGAATGAACACCAAAAGCAGTGGCGAAGCCACGAGTGAAAATACTACTTTTGGTGTTCATGAGTGAAATAAAAATTCATCTTACACTGAAAAAAGTCAAATTTTCTATTTCTTTTATGCTTGAAAATCGCAATAATTCTGTTAATTCAAGAGCGTCAGCCATTACGACAGAAACACAACTTTTTTTCTAGCCGTTTTACGTCAAATTTGCTGCTTCTAGCATGTTTACTGAGTATGATTTTGGTTGTAAACATAGTTTGCAACTGAAAAATAGCTTGAAATATCATTTTGATAAGCAGATCTAGAAAAAATTGCCAAGAAAGAATGTCTACAGGAGACTCAGGCGGCCTGACGTCACGTGCAGTTAGAATGTTACGTTGGCGCTTTAAGTGACGTCATTAACGTCGTAATGACGTGAAAACAAGTGTGACGTAATTTTTGTCAAGCCAGATAAGATTTAGCCAAGTAATCAACAAAAAACTTGAGGCTATTTCACAAAAATCCGATTTCTGAAACAGTGAAATCGAAACTGATAATTTCACTGTTTGAAACAGTGAGATTATCAGTTTCGATTTCACCGAGAAATCTCTATAATTCATTGAAAAGTATAAAAGAAAAAGCCCTTTTGTTTGACAAATAGCCCTGTTTGCATAGATAATAATCCGCATAGCTGACTGAGAGCAGATCCAAATGGAACAAATGAATTCTTGGACTGTTTGAAAAAAGGTCTGGTACTGACTGACTAACCGTGACAGCCCAGGCCATATCCTCTAAACACTAAGCATGACGTTACTAGACGTTAGCGTCATGTCATGGAAAAGCAGTTTGTTTCGTTTTTATTTGTGGACTTTGGTTTTTGCGGAAACGGACATCACAGTACACAAAAAATCACTATTAACTATGACTTTGTTTTAGGATTTCCCGGGCGTTTCGACAAGTTTTGTACTTCAGTGATGTGATAAAATGCACATTGGAGATCAAATATGTTTGTTTCACTGCTGCAGTGCATAAACATTCGCCCTTTCCTCGAGCAAACTCCATTGGACCCAGCAATTTTAAACACTAAAAATCAAATGAACTGAATTATACTGACGTCGCCCGATATGATACATATCGGTTGAATTACATGAACTTACTGATACATTCGAAAGCTTGTTAAACTCTGCAAAATACCTGATCTGCAAACAATTTTAGCATAAAAAAGAAATTTAATACAGTCATAAGTAGCGGCAATGTTGAGGCCCTCCCAGGGGGATGGGGGGGGGGGGGGGTCAGTGCTCCCTAACTCCCTGAAAATAATACCAAAATCTCCCCAGCTCCCTAAGAGTATTTTCTCGTTCTCCCCAAATTTAATTTGCTACTGCTCCCCAAATCCCTTAAAAGTAATTTATCTGCTCCCCAGCTCCCTAGAAATATTCAAGCCTGCTCCCTTAAATTGTCTGGAAGTCATTTCCGCCTCTAGCTGGAATCCTCCCCTAATTGCTAGTATTTGTAATTCCGAATGCCCATCTGAAGTCATTTTTGCTAAAAAAAGTCCGAATGCCCATCTGAAGTCATTTTTGCTAAAAAAGAATGACTAAAATAATATTAATGGTATTTATAAATGGGGGGTCTGGTGGACAAGTCTGACAGTGCTCCCCAGCTCCCCAAAATTAAGAGCTTGCTTCTTAGCTCCTTAAAAGTAATTGCTAGTGCTCCTTAGCTCCCTGAAAATAAATGGCCATTCTCCCCAGCTCCCCAAAACTTCTGGGAGGGCCTCAATGTTTTGACACACCACAAATTGGAAAATGTTGTCCAAACTAACCGACAAGAAGAAAGACGGTACTCCGGTATAAGTTGGTCGTGACGGCTATCAGCCGGCAAATCAATAGAACCAAGTACAAATAGCCACACTTGTCTGTCTAGCCCGAGCGTATGGGTAGAAAGTATTGAGCACCTTTTAATTATATACTGCGTCTATATGGAGAGTACAGGTACATGTAGTTGTAAATATAACAGTACTGCGAAATTATAACGTCAGTTTTGTAAATCAAGCCGATGTAGTTATTCGAGTATGGAATGAATATCAGTTTTCTGATGTTTATCGAAGTATAAACTACAATGGGTTGCGTGCAAAGTAAGTGAACCCCGAAGGGGTACATATAGTTTTAAGTATAACAGTACTGCAAAATTATAGCACCGGTTATGTAACGCAAGCCGATGTAGTTATTCGAGTATGAACGGCATTGAATTACGGAATGAATTTCCGTTTTCTGATGTTTCTCGAAGTATAAACTACATTGGGCCGCGTGCAAAGTAAATGAACCCCGAAGGGATCTGAAAGGTTCAAGCAAACGTAGCTGACGACCTTATGCAGTTTACACTTTGATAACATCAGAAAATTAAGTTCATTTGCTTATATTTACATTCTTTTCTATCTATTACGTGACTATATATTTGCGATAAGGACTACAGCTGAAGCAGAGAAAAAATTACACGCATTGCCTACCAACAGCGGAACAGCATCAACGACGTCATGACGTCACCTACGTCCAAGCAGATTGGAGAACCATGATTTTGACGGCACTTAACGTTGTGTGGACCGATGTAGCTATTAAAATAGAAACTACATAGGGCTTTTCAATAACTGCATAGATAAGGTAAATATTGTCCTGTATTTTTCTTTTCAGTTTTTTTTTGCCCCAGAGGCCCATTGCCTATTCTTCTGTTCAGTTCCTATCTTTGTTTCAGCTAAGTATTATTTCTTATTTAACACGTTTACTATGACGATTCGCTGATACAGAGTTGCCACTTATTTTCCAATTCAAATACCCTAACTTTGTCCCTGATTTGTCCATGGCATTTTACAGTTATCCATACCCTTTTTACGGATCCGAACGTAGATTTTACTGTTTAATTTGACAGAGCTAAATATATTACTTGAAAATCGTCGATTACTCTCAAAGAAGATGTGCTTCCTGAGAGATCCAGTTCGTTTCTCAGGATAAGACAAGCCTCCAACGAGAAGGAAAATGTGCCTGGACTGCCTCTCAAGAAATTATATACTACCCCTTCAACAGAAAATTGAAATTTTCTAAAATCATTTTTAAACAAGAGGCCCACGGGCAACAAAGCTCACCAGACCTCTAGCTCAAAATTGCTATCAAATTTGTATAGGCTCAAAATTGCTGTCAATTCGTACAGGCAAATACAAAATATACAACTACAAAGTCTCAGTCTGACTGACAGGCTGTTGAGTTGATAACAAAATATATAACTATTTTACATATATTGATTGCAGTAAATGCCATTTACTTAATTTCCCCCGTTGCAAGTCAATGCAACCCTAAGTTGCCATTGCAACCAAACTAATGAGCCGATTTTATAAAAAGAACATAAATTTTCAATCATCCTGCCTAAGAATACTACAGATGAAATCTGGGCGTTATCGGCCCAGTGGCTTCTGAGATCTTTGTTTTTTTAAGTGTTTTTTTTTTCTCTCCATTTTTTTGCATTTTGGTTTCCATGGCAACCAATAAAAGGAGCAGTGGAAAAAAAACACATAGCCAATAAGAGACTTCTCAAGGAACAATCTATAAAAGTTTTGTCAACATATATGCAATGGCTTGCCAGTAAATGCCATTTTTCAATTTTCCACATTATAAGTTAATGCAACTCTAAGTTGCTATAGCAACCAAACTAAAAGGCTTATTTTCATAAAAAAAAAACACACAAACTTTCAATCCCCAAGCCCAAGGATGCCACAGATGAAAACTGGGCCTTATCAGCCCAATGGCTTCAGAGGAGATAATTTTTCTAAGTATTTTTTCCTTTTTATTTGCATTTCGGTTTCCATGGCAACCAATAAAAGGAGCAGTGGACCAAAAAACATATAGCTGATAGAAGACATCTCAAAAAACATTTCTATAAAAGTTTTATCATCATATCTGCAATGGTTTGGCAAACAATGCCATTTTTTTCAATTTTCCCGATTATAAGTCAATGGGAACTCTAAGTTGCCATAGCAACCAAACGAAAAGGCAAATTTTCATAAAAAACACAAATTTTCAATCCCCCATCCCAAGGATGCCACAGATGAAATTTGGGCCCAATCGGCCTAGTGCCTTCAGAGGAGATGTTGTTTAAAAGTGTTGACGGACGACAGACGACGACATACGACGACGACGGACCACTGCCTATCCTAAAAGTTCCCCCGGAGCCTTCGGCTCTGGTGAGCTAAAAACCGGGGTTTAATGATTATAAGGCGGAAATCTAGGTTTGAAGCTCAAACTAAGGGTTAAGTTTCTTAGCCGAAACTTCGTAGTTTGGCCCATGTTCCTTCTTCTGAATGTATTCTCTGCTCTTGAAATAACTATTTAAGATTTAAATTTGACCTCCCTTTAGCTGGTGTTGTGCCGTTAAACGGCCGTAAAACGTCTCCCCGTACATCATCCATAGGCAGATATTTTATTTCCGTCCTTTGAGATAAGAGGATGTATTCTGAATGACCCTTAGGTGATTTATCATGGCTTAATAATTTTGTCAACTGGCTGATTTCCTCAAATACGTCGTTCATGCTTTTTGAAAAGAAAGTGGTTGAAAAAATCTATTCAAAAATTAAGTATGATTATACACTGCCGTGAAAGAGGAAAAAAGTGAAATGAGCCGCGACACGAGAAAACCAACAATGTGGTTGTGTGCCCAGCCCTGACTCAGATCAGCCTGGGCACCCGCCCAGTCTGATCAGAGTCTTTGCTGTCCACATGGAGCTAGCTTAGACCCTTAGCTACCCTTAACATTTTGCTAACGCCGCCGGCGCCGCCAACGCCGACGGTAGTACAATAGCTCTTCCAGAACTTCGTTCAGGCGAGCTAAAAAGCGCATTCTTTAGGACTGGATTGTCATGTTTATCTGTTCTGAGGACGGCTTGTATATAGTTTTAAGTGCAGTGACTTTGTCATAAACATAATATGTCTTTCTGTATACATGTAGGCCCTATATGACGTTTGTGCCACAAACATTAACCATATCGGTCGAAATCGATAGAGGGCAGTATCGAGAGAAAGAAAAAAAGATCATGACTTTCATTACTTGATTCTTCCAATGCATATTCTCCTCTCATGTGTTTTAACCTCTTCTGTGCCTCTTCAGCCGCATGCTTTTTTCATATTGATAAAATTGTTCATATTGATAAAAAGAATATTACTCTGTTTTCTGTAGCGCTAATGAACGCAATTCCATTCCCACTTAGACATTAAAGACCTAATCTTCTGTTAATAAACTCAGTCCAAATTATAAAAAAACTTGAACCGCTTCAATATTTTTTCACAAGAAATTATTTTTTAAGAAATAATAATCTTAATCACTCTTTATTTCAATTTTTTTCGGCCTCCCGACCTTTATCCGTAGGAATCAATACAAAATCAAACTACAGTTTTCACAATAATTATTGCACCTCAATTATATTTTGAAAACAATGTTATCAGGATATTCAAAATGTAATAGAGGTGCAGAGCTCTGTGAAAATGTAGCTTGATTTAGTATGGATTCTTCTTGATAAAGGCCGGGAGGCCGAAAGTTTGAAATAAAGAGTAATAAAGATAGAGATTATAAAAACTTGTAGAATGCAAAGCATATTTCTTCAAACCTAAAAGCATAGACGGACGGCAGAGCTGTAAGGAGTTTTTCTTCTATTTTTTTGTTTAATCGGGAAGCCCCCTATAGTAATTTTACTGACCGGCGCTTCTTTTGCGCATAACTGTTCTTGTCACTGTTTGACGGCTTTCTATTTAAGAAATAAATTTTATTTCAAAAATAAAAGTTATTGTATAGCTAAAAATGATTGAAACAAGAAACCGATGTATGTTTCCTAAGATTTGCAGATACATATCATTCTTCTCAAGTATGAATCAGCAGGAGTTGTCTAAGGTTGTTAGAGAAAGAACAAGCGTATGGCTTTTAATCAGCAAACACCAATGTGTTTATTCATACTTTCTGTCCCTAAATGCGTTTGCTGTTGCTGTTGAGTAGTGGTTTAACGTCCCAGATATAGAGGATCTCACACGAGTGGTCAGTTCATATGAAATTTATGAAACAGGCCTTCGGCTAGGTTCATAAATTTCAAATGAAATGACTACGAGTGTAAGATTCTGTTTATCATATGACCCTTTAAAACGGGATTTTGTCGGCTTTAAAATGAACATTATTTCCATGAGAAAACGCATTGTTGACATGGACGTTGTCAATGACGATACGTGTACGCGCCAAAGTGTTATTACACGTGTTGTCATACGATTTTTATGACACGGCGTTATCCACTGAATAACAGCGACGTCATATGATAAAAGGTATTTCTACATGTATAAACGAAACGACTTGATGGCTAATATATATGGGTGCTATGAATTTTGAGGTGTATCAAGCATAATATCCACTTTTATTCTGATTTACAGAAATAATCATAAAATACACATAATTATTTTAAAATATATTTTTGTTGTTGACTGAAACATAATTATCTAGTAATAAAAAGTTCTATTAAGTTATTATAATTTCACCTTAAAACCTGCCAAATTTTCGAAATCCAGAACTCATCCTTCATCAGAAATACAGAGTTTTGAACCTGATATAGTGTAATCCGTGATCTAACACAGTCGAAATGTAAAATTTCCAAAATCTATTTTACAAACTCATTATTTCTGCTTATTTGATAGCACCTTACGCTCATCTGTAGCCACTGGTAAGTATCTTCAAGTTCATGAGGGTTAGTTTTACAGTACATGTAGATAGATAACATGTACATCTGAATGTCACTTTGTGTTGCATAAACATGTTGGGTGGGGTACTTTAAACCATCAAACTTTGTTTTAACTGACATTTTTTCGAAAAAAAAAAAATACATTTCGGATGCATTAGTTCATGGATTATGCTGTATATTGGTGCAAAAATATATATTTCTGATGAATGAAAAGGGGGTTCTACATTTCCAAAATTTGGATAAGTTCATGGTTGCATGTGACTTATTTAACAAATGCTTATTGTTTATTCAACAACAAAAACATATTCTATAATATGCATATTTTATGATTATTTCTGAAATTCAGAATAGAACAAGAGTGCATATTGTTCTTGTTACACCTCATAATATAAAGCACCTGTATATTTTAGCCACCGAATCATACTGACATTTAAAATTACCTTACTAGTATTTCAGTCATGTGGATACGTTGCCTTCGATTTTGTAAGACTTTTACCCAAACTGAACTGAATGACACTAAGGTTCTGTAAAAGATTGCAGCAGCTCTGCCGCAGATGCACATGACAAACTATCTATTTCGTGGTTCCCGATGGGCGGGTGCCTCCTTGAAGGGGACCTGCTAACCTAGCGGTTAGTTCAGTTCCAACTGAATGCTACGCCTTTTCAACCATAAACGGGGTTTCACTGCACACAACATAGCATAATCAATAGAACGTTAAACCTAAAGTCACTTTTCCATGCATCCAACCCCTGAAAACTGTTTGTAACAATCACCGTCAAAAATGCGTGGTTTCCCTTGCGTAAGATTAAGTGTTTGTAACTTCAGATAGAATAGAATGCCCTTGGGAATTATTATACACAAACATGACAAGTGTATGGTTTCTTTCCGGTGTGAATAAACATATACGGCTTCAATTTTCCTGCCTGTCAAAACGGTTTACAACTTACAGGTATAATAACATGTACAATACAAACACATTATGATTTTCTAGTATGGATAAACATGTGTTTTTTTACCCTGTTGCCTCTCCAATGACTTTTCAACAAATATCGTAAGTATGAATTTTCCTTCTGTATGAATGTGCCTCTTAACCTGCCTGCCTGTGTAACCTGTTTACCACAAACAATACAAGCACGTGAGCCGCGACACAAGAAAACCTACAATGTGGTTGTGTGCCCAAGGTAGTTTCAGATCCGCCTGGGCATCCATCCAGTTCAATCAGACCCTTCGTTAGTGCTCAATGGGTAGCTAAGTGTCTAAGCTACCTCTATGCGAACAGCGAAGCCTCTGATCAGACTGGGCAGATGCTCAGGCTGATCTGAGTCTTTGCTGAGCGCACAAACACATTTTTGGTTTTGTCGTGTCGCGGCTCAATTATATTGATTCGACTTTGAGAATAAGCAAGTGCCTGTTCAAAGAACCTTCACACAACAAACTTCTTTTTGATCATAGACAGCACCGGACTGCAGTTTCCCCTTTTAATGAAAAAGCACTTTCAAGAATTGTGCCCGTGTAAATTGTTTACCATATACATACAAATATGCGGTTTCACTCAAATATGAAAAAGCATATGTTCCTTCAAGTGGTGTCCCAATGTAATTGTTAACCACATACATCACTAGCTTGTGGGTACTAACCTGTATGAATCAGCATGTGTCCCTTCAAATGGTGTGTGTGTCTAAACAGTTTACCACAGACATCACAAGCATGCAGTTTCACTCCAGTATGAACAAGCATGTGTCTCTTCACACATTTTGAAGATGTAAATTTTTTATCACAGAGAACACAAGCATGTGGTTTCTCTCCAGTATGAATATGCATGTGTTCCTTCAAAGTTTGTGCCCGTGTAAACTGTTTACTGCACATATCACAAGTATGCGGTTTCACTCCAGTATGAATAAGCATATGTCCCTTCAAGTATTGTGCAGATGTAAACTGTTTACTACAGACATCACAAGCATGTGGTGATTCACCGGTGTGAATGTGCATGTGTTTCGTCAAGGATTGTGCAGATGTACATTGTTTACCACATACACTACAAGCATGTGCATTTTCAATGGAATGAATAAGCATGTGTCCTTTCAAGTATTGTTCTGATGCAAATTGCTTACCACATACATCACAAGCATGTAATTTATTACTGATATGACTGAATATATGTACTTTCAAGTGTTGTGCCAATGTTAATTGTTTACCGCATACATCACAAGCATGTGGTTTCTCACCAGTATGAATAAGCATGTGTGTCTTTAAGTTCTGCACCTGTGAAAATTGTTTGCCGCATACACCGCAAGCATGAGGCTTCTCATCACTATGAGTAAGCATGTGTGCCTTCAGGTTTTGTGCCTGTGTAAATTGTTTACTACAGACTCCACACGCATGTGGAGTCTCTCCAGTATGAATAAACATGTGTCCCTTCAAGCTATGAACATGTCTAAATCGTTTACCACAAACCGCACAGGCATGTGGTTTCTCTCCAGTGTGACAAAGCTTGTGTCGCTTTAAGTGATTTGCACGTGTAAAATGTTTACCACAAACCTCACAGGCATGCGGTTTCTCTCCAGTATGAACAACCATGTGTCCCTTTAGATGATCTGCACGTGTAAATTGCTTGCCACATACCCCACAGGCATGTGGCTTCTCTCCAGTATGAATAAGCATGTGCGTCTTCAAGCTTTTTGTATGTGCATATGTCTTACCACAGTCTTTGCAAGCATATAGTTTATCTTCGGTATGAACAAAATCACATCTATTAACATCCAACTGTTTACCAAAGACATCACCAGTATGCTGTTTCTCTGTATATTCAACACTGACATCACAAGCATGCTGTGTCTCTTCTTTATTAATAAGCATGTATCTCTTAAAGCAACCTGCCATTGTAAACTCTTCACCACATTTAACACGTGACAACTCTCCGGTATGAATATATGTTGTCTGTCTTAAGGTGTTTGATAGTCCTACAGTTGACAAGTTTATGAGTCTAAATAAAACATATAAAGATTGATGGATAATTGAACGAAGTTGAGATTTACTTCATTGCAAAAATTAGTTCAATTATATCGAGGCCTTGGCAGGATGATAATGATAGGCCGTATGTCATGCAACCACATTTATGGTGGGAGGGCTTCAGTCGAAGGCAGGATTTGAACTTCATTATGAAGCTCAAGAACGACTAAGTACTAGTTCTTTACCGCAGGCAAACAAGCATAATCTTACAACAGTATGGTTAGATGCGTGTCTCTTCAAATTTCCTGTCTCTGTAATTTGTCACCAGAAGCATCACAAACAGACGGTGGTTTTACTTTGATGACTAATGACTTTGCTCCAGCTATTGCTTATTAAAAACAGGACATGCATGAGATTTCCTTCTGGTTCGAATAAGTATGTGTTTCTTCAAGTTTCCTGTCCCTATAGACTGTTCTCCAAGGACATAACAACCACGCAGTGCCTTTCCAGTAGAATTGAGTTCCCTGTCTGTCTAATAAAGTTTCTTGTCTGCCCAAACTGTCACAATGCACACAGCAAGCATACGGTTTCTATCCTAAACAATGAAGCGACACGTGTCTTTCCAACATGATCAAAACTACATTTGAACAGCTGTCGATGTTTAAAAGTCTCTGCAATTTCTGAAATTAAAAAAAAAAACACACAAAAAAACAAACAAAAAAACACAGACTACATAATATTATTAATTCAAAATAATTCTCGAAGTCTTTAAAATGAACCAGCTGTTTTGAGCATGTTTTCCTAAAAATCTTTAAAATGAACCCGCTGTTTCGAACATACTTTGTTCAAAAAATAAGTTTACCTTATTAAACAACTAGCTAGACACCTTAACCATATGCACTGACAAACCAGCAGATAGCAGTCTTTATGTCAAATGAGTTTTTCTTTACATATTTGTTCTCTATCACTTCAATGTAAATTTCTACGTATAGGCCTATACATATAAAATGAAAATATAGAAGGCAAAGATTATACCCACCTTTGAATTAAAACTGTTTTCAAGTGCTAGCTTCTTTGCGCAATGGCGTGCCTTATAGGCTAATTGTAAACTAACAAGTCATCAGGAATGTATTTTCTTTATTTGGACTGGGACACCTTCTTGAATTTCGGAAAACAACAACTTCTAGTGTTTGATCCCCAAATGGCCCAGTCGCTGATAACAATATCAAGCACAAACACTAAAGCCCAATTTCACGTCGCATTTAAAATGCAGATTAAGCCTCATTTGACTGGTTTCCCCGAGGTAAAATACAAACTGCATTTCACGCGTCAGCTAATTTAACAAGTCCGCTAGACTGGTATTGAGAGTATAGTAAAAAGGAGTGTTCTAAAATATAACTGGCATGGATCGTATCGCTACTGATGAGTGGACTGTTTAATTCAATTTTGGGGAGAGTAAATGAAGCAAAAGTTTTGTTTATTCCATCATGATCAGGATAATGCCCTTTGCGGTCGATAAATAAACTTACACAGCTGAAGGAGGTCATTATATAACTCGACCCGCCCTAGCCTGGGTTCCAGTCTGATCATTGTTTTTTGTGTGTGTATTTTATTGACAAACAAGACCGTTCAGTGGGACAGGATAGCTCGCTTGACAGCGCCTTGCCCATTACTTAAAATATATAACGTAAAACTTTAACATTTTGCTAACGCCGCCGCCAACGCCGACGCCGGGAGTCGTACAATAGCTCTTCCTGAACTTCGTTAAGGCAAGCTAAAAATGACACAATATTTACAAAAGGTTGATTATATACTTACAAAAGGTTAATAATTATAATTTATTTATTCTTTATTAGAATAGGATTAAAAATAATATTGACGACTGGACCCAGGCTAGACCCGCCCCAGCAAATGTAAGTAACCATGAATATTTGTTTTCCTTGGCCACCGTTTTTTTATCATCCTGATAGGCATAAGTGCCTCCATTGCAAATTTATTTTTTTAGAAAACGAGCTTGTAAACTCCTATGCTCTCCCTACTCCACCCCACCCCCACCCCTCCACACACACACACACAACATTCGCCCGCCCCCTCTTCAAACCATGTGTTTGCCTTTCAGGAAGGTTCATCTGAATTCTGCGGTCTAAAAAGGTTCAACCAAGTATTTATATAATCTGCATAGGTCAGTAAAAAGGAGCCCAACTCAAGTTATTTGGTTCTTTAACATTTTTTTTCCACAAGGTATTTCCATATATACATGCATAAAGTTCGAAAAGGACATACGCACAACTAAGTATTTACCCTAAAATAATGTAATGCCCAAAAGTTTATCAGGTCATCTGCATATCGATTCATAACTACAGACCAAACATAACAAAAGCTGTCGCCTGACAGCATAGCTCGCCGGAATTGGTGCTTGCCCATCACACAGCCGCTATGGTGGTGTGGACTGCTATGCATAAAACTTCATGCAAGCATGTCCATAATGACAACTCATTTATAAACAAAAGCTATCTCAGAAATAAATCTTAAAATAAAATTAAAATAAAATCAAAATAAAAAAAATGAAATGAAATTTCAAAATCCATGAGCTTGAGGTAAAACAAAACTGTCGGGTAAGGGGGAGCGGGTGTCGGGTAAGGGCGAGGGGGTGGGGGCTATGTGGACTGCTATGCATAAAACTTCATACGAGCATGTCCATAATGAAAACACATTTATACATTTATAAACAAAAGCTATCTCAGAAATACATGTAAGTCTTAAATATAATTAAAATACTAAAATAAAATCAAAATGAAATGAAATTTCAAAGTCCATGAGCTTGAGGTAAAAAAAACTGACGGGTAGGGGGGGGGGGGGGGGGGGGGAAGGGGGGGCTATGTGGACTGCTATGCATAAAACTTCATGCAAGCATGTCCATAATGAAAACACATTTATACATCTATATACAAAAGCTATCTCAGAAATAAGTCTTAAAATAAAATTAAAATGAAAAAAAAATGAAATGAAATTTCAAAGTCCATGAGCTTGAGGTAAAAAAAAACCACTGACGGGTAGGGGGGATGGGGTGGGGGTGTGGGGCAGGGGGTGGGCTATGTGGACTGCTATGCATAAAACTTCATGCAAGCATGTCCATAATGAAAACACATTTATACATTTATAAACAAAAGCTATCTCAGAAATAAGTCTTAAAATAAAATTAAAAAAAAAAAAAAAAATGAAATGAAATTTCAAAGTCCATGGGCTCAAGGTAAAAAAAAACTGACGTGTAGGGGGGAGGGGGGCTAGGATGTATCAAAACCCTGAACCATTATCTAACATCAGTCCAAGTATTAGTATCAACTGATTCCATCATCGTGGCACTGTGAAATTATGTCTTCATAAATATTAAACTTTAACCAAAATCTTTAAGACAAAATTCTAAGTCGATGACCTTGACTTCAAGGTCATCCAGTGGGGTGAGTATAAGGTGTTTTGTAAAAACTCAAAAAAGAGTCTAACATCAGTTCAGGTATAAACTAAATCTCTGCAAAGCATTATGAATCAGTATACAATTACAAAACTTTAAAAAAGACAAAAATTTCCTGAGTCCCTGACCTTGACATCAAGATCACTGAGCGGGATTGGGGTAGTACTCTGTAGATCTAACTACAGTGCAAATATAAAAAGAATTCATTTATGGGTTCAGGGGATTATGTGTATTTAAAAATTTTTAACCAAAACATCCAATCAATAAAATGACAATATTCTAAGTCCATGACCTTGACATCAAGGTCACAGAGGGGTTGGGGGTAGTACCTTCGAAAACATTAGACCAATATCTACCTTTAGTGCAAGTATCAAAGGAATCCACCCATGGGTTAAGGAGATATTGGGCTTTATAAAACTTTAACCAAAACATCCAGTCCAAAAAACTACCAATTTGCTCAGTCCATGACCTTGACACCAAGGTCATGGAGTGGGTGTGGGGGTGGTATCCTGTTAAACCTCAGACCAATATCTAACTAAAGTGCAAGTATCAAAAGAATACATCAATGGGTTAAGAAGATATAGGTCTTTGAAAAACTTTAACCAAAACATCCAATCCGAACGCCGACGCGGACGCGGACGCTGACGCCGTGGTGACAACAATAGCTCTTCCTGAACTTTCGTTCAGGCGAGCTAAAAATTGAAGCACTATTGTTTTTTTTTTCTTTTTTCGATATATTCATAATATTGTTCAGAAAGTTTGCAATACAAATATAAACATATCCATACCAATTTTTTATTGGGACAGACGCGCGTTTCTGTATTTGACTTCTTCAGTGTCGCTAAACCCCAAAAGTTTGAAAAAAAAAGAGATATGATGGGCAGGTCTTGGCAGGCAACGAGCATCCTTGTCCGAGCCACACTCATTGTCGCATTCCACGGGACACAGTAGCTGCAGACATCAGGTAAGAGACGCCTACGTATTAACTCGCGAGCGCAGGCGTCCCCCATCGAACCACCTTAGCCCCTGTGTCTCGAGAAAAACGACAGACAAGGGCATCAGGCAAGAGATGTTCGATGCAGCAAGAACACGCAAAAAGCCAAAACAAATCAAAAGAATGGAAACCAAAATCAGCTAAGATTCTTGTCGCTATGACAACTTTGTCTTAGTTTTGAAATAATTTATAAATTTTACCAAATATACATTTAATGGATTAAGGTTACTTTAAATCAGTCTTTCAGTAGTGAACCCGATGCTACTGCCTTCCCGGTCTGGCCACATACTTTCGTTTCTCCTTCCGCTGATTCAAGAAGGGCAGTTGTCAGTTAATGGCGAAAGTATGTGCACTTAGTACTGGTTTACCGCTTAGGAGGTCTAAGCCTGCCAAGGAATAGTGCGGTTAGGTTAACTGACCGTCCCAACATGACCTTAGTTGTTTACCGTGGACGTTAAGCATCAAATCAACCAATCAACCAAACTACTGCCTAGAGTACCAGAATCAACACCGAAACACAGACAAATTGGATTACAAAATGATTTTGCGTAAAAAGAAAACAAAAACTCAGCCGAATATCCATAAAATATGCTCAAACGCCAATCAGTAAGCCTTAGCTCTATGCTAAATCCAAAGATCCTATAAGCGGCTTGTCAGATAATAAAATTGTTTCAGGCCGGAAAGGGACATAACTCAACCCAATAAGGAATAAATCAAAAACTAATCCGGCCATTTACAGTTTGTTCGAACCGCTATCGTATTCCCAAACATCCGAACTTGAGCGGTTCTTCAAAACTTTTGCTCAGAATGTTGTTTCTGCATGCATGAAGTAGGAAGAAAGAGCGTTACCCAACCAATCAATTCAAACACACTCAAAAATTAGTCAGATCTTCTGTATCTTGGTTTATAACTGTTTGCCCAATATTTCATATACTGGGGAAGTGCTTACGTCAGAATCTCAATAATAAGACCGGCAGAAAAAAGGGTCTGCTCATTATCATTCCAGATCCAAGCACAAGCAGCTGACAAATTTCACAGCTGCTCCTACGCATTGTTAATGGACAGACAGACAAATGGTCGGACGGGTGGGCTGCAAACATGTCGGTCTCTCAACTTAAAAAAAAAAAAAAAAAAAAAAAAAGATCCGTTATTTTTTTTTTTACCGTCTGCTAATTTACGATTTACCTATATCATCATGTGGAATCGAAAGAAAATAACACACGTACTAAATTAGTATATCTATAAGTCAATGACTAGCGTTATGATGATATCACCATTTTTAAAGAAATAAAGCACTGATAATCTATGATGATGCAAAAATTAGACCTGACAGAAATAGTGACGTGTTGTGACACCTGGAGATCCACGGGGCTTAAATACACAACCCAAATACTTAAGAGAAACCCACCTGTTGAAACTCAGTGGGCTAAAATGAAGAGAATGAAAGCTCCAGACAACAATATCGGAGCCGTCACTGAGTCTGATGCCCGACACACTGACATGCAATTAAAGAGGGAAGCAACTTTGCAATCATGACTGGGTTAATCACTAAGCACACATAAAAGCCATGCAGTTTCATAGGCAATATGTTAAAAATGATATTTTTTTCTAAACTGACCTTCCTAACTTTTTCTAACAAAAAGAAAAAACATCTTCTGTCGTATTTTCTACTGTTCACTAATTACGGGCAATAACTTAATTAACTTGTCTCATCAGGTCATTACAATCTTTACCCAAGATGATGTTGTGCAAGTCCAGTTAATCGTGTTGTTAAACTGTATATTTCCTCATCTTTAGTTTACCATACCCCGTAACACTGCGAGGTTGTTGGGACACCATAGATCAATGAATATGTTTAAATGACTACAGGTCTACAGTACCAGTGACGTGGGTAAAAACTTGCACTATTAGAGAGCAAGTCCCCTCCTTCATAAGACAACCTTAGAAAGAATGTTCTCTCCTTCATAAGGCAACCTTCACTAAATAAGCAGTTCCCTTCTTCATAAAGCAACCTTATAAAGCAGTGAAGGTTGCCTTATGAAGGAGGGAACCTGCTTTCTTATAGTGCAAGTTTTTACCCACGCCACTGGTACTGTAGGTATTTAAACACATTGGGTTAGCTACCCTCCCTCCCCAAACCAACCATTTCTCTCCCCCCCCGCCCCCGCCCCTACCCTTCAAAAAAGAAACCCGACAACTGCGCGATTAGCAAGAGAAGGAACATTAAGATGCTAGTCAAATATGAAAATTACTACTAAGAGTAATAATATTTAGTAAAATTAGTTAGATAGGCCTATCAAGTTTTCTCTGAAACTGCAAATGTACCAAAAAATGTAATTGAAAAAGACACAACATTAACGAAAAATATTTGGCTTTACTCGAGTAATTACCCGTTTCAGACAGGAAAATACTACTCACCTTTAGTTACTTATCTGCCGAATGCCTCCGTCAATATTTTTTGAAAATAAAGCAAACTCTTGGAAATGTTATATCCGCAACTGCAGTTTTATGGTGGCACCACCAACAGCTGAGCAGGTCGAATAACTAGGTTCTAAACTTTATTGCTTCGGTGTATCCTAAATAAGAAATAAAGTTTGCGGGGCATGGAGGTCGGAGTGGGATTCAACCCCTACGAATTAACTACATGTACATGAAGGAGTTTAATGCGGCTAAGTGTACTCGCAAAATGTAAGGTGCAGCTAGCTACAGTGTTTGGAGGAAAATGTTATGACAGACGTAGCTGCTTTTTCCTTGGATTGACTCTTATGACAAAGCCCCTTGGTTTTGACAAATTATCCGTTTAGCATAGATTTTTATGCGCATAGTTGACTGAGACTAGATCCAAATGGAAAAAGGAATTCTTGGGCTGTTTGAACAAGGTCTGGGGCTGACTTATTAACCGTGACAGCCCGGGCTATATCCTCTTTACATGACATTACTAGACGTTAGCTTGATGTCCTGGAAAAGCATTTTGTTTCGTTTTTATACGAATAAAATAATTTTTGTGGAAACGGACGTCACAGTACCCAATGCACTATTAACTATAACTTTGTTTTAGGATTTCGCAGGCGTTTTGTCAAGTTTTGTACTTCAGTAATATTATAAAATGCAAAATGGCGATCAAATATGTTTGTTTCACTGCATAAACATTCGCCGGTTCCTCCTGTTCAAGCAAACTCCTTTGGACCCAGTAAATTTTATACACTAAAAATCAAGTGAACTGAATTATACTGACGTCGCCCGATATGGTAAATATCGGTTGCGTGTACTGAATACATTCAAAAGCGTGGTAAACGCTGTCGAAATACCTGATCTGCAAACAATTTTAGCATAATACAGAAAATAAAATACAGTCATAAGTAGCTGCAATGTTTCGATACACCTCCTATCCTGAAAATGTCGTCCTAACTAACCGAAAAGAAGACAGATGGTACTCCGATATAAGCTGGCCGCGACGGCAATCAGCCGGTAAATACAATTAGCCACACATATCTGTCTAGCCCGAGTGTATAGGTAGAAAATATATAGCACATTTTATTTATATATTATGTCTGTATGGAAGGTACAGGTACTTGTAGTTGTAAGTACATTACTGCGAAACTATAGCGTCAGTTATGTAATGTAAGCCGATGTAATTAATCGAGTATGAACGGCATTGAACTAAGAAATGAGTTTCAATTTTATAATGTTTATCGAAGTATAAACTACAATGGGTCGCGTGCAAAGTAAGTGAACCCCGAAAAGGTTCGTATAAACGTTGCTGGCGACCTAGTGTAGTTTAAACTTCGATAACACCAGAAAAATTAAGTTCATTTGCTTACATTTATATATTTTTCTATCTATTATGTGACTACATATTTGCGTTAGGGGCTACAGCTGAAGCAGAGACACATTTATACGCAATTCCTACCAACAGCAGAACAACGTCAAAGACGTCATGACGTCTCCTACGTCCAAGCAGATTAGAGAACCCTAGGGCTTTTCAATAAATGCATGCATAATGTAAATATTGTCTAGTATTTTCCTTTCTGTTTTCTCCAGAGGCCAATTGCCCATTCTTCTGGCCAATTCCTATCTTTGTTTCATCATAGTGTGTTATTCCTTGATTTACACGTTTACTGTATTGATTCGCTGATACAGAGTTGCCACTTATCCTCAACTTCAAATACCCTAACTTTATGCCTGATTTGTCCATGGCATTTTACAGTTATCCATTCCCATTTTACGGATCCGAACGTAGATTTTACTCTTTAATTTGACAGTGCTAAATATATCACTTGAAAATCGTCGATTACTCTCAAAGGAGATGTGCTTCCTGAGAGATCCAGTTCGTATCTTAGGCTAAGACAAGCCTCCAACGAGAAGGAAAATGGTCCTGGACTGCCTCTCAAGAAATTATATCCTACCCCTTCAACAGAAAATTGTAATTTTCTAAAATCTTTCTAAAATTTTTAAAAAACCGGGGTTTAATAATTAAAAGGCGGAAATCTAGGTTTGAAGCTCAAACTAAGGGTTAAGTTTCTTAGCCGAAACTACGTTGTTTGGCCCATGTTCCTTCTTCTGAATGTATTCTCTGCTCTTGAAATAACTATTTAAGATTTAAATTTGACCTCCCTTTAGCTGGTGTTGTGCCGTTAAACGGCCGTAAAACGTCTCCCCGTACATCATCCATAGGTAGATATTTTATTTCTGTCCTTTGAGATCAGAGGATGTATTCTGAGGAATCAAAATTTGAGATCGATTTAGACTATTATTCTAGATCATCGTCTTTTATATTATTTGGACCCTTTTTGATACTAATCAGTCTTTGAATCGACTGCCCAATTAAAATTAAGAAATTACAGTATGCTTTTCTCTGGTTTCGTCACCAGATATTGTCAGGGTCACTGACGAGGCTTTATTAGCCGAAACTACGTAGTCTGGACCATGTTCCTTCTTCTGAATGTGTTCTCTGCTCTTGAAGGACCTTTTAATTAAACCCTGGTCTGAAGATTTATTGTGCATTTGTCTTGCTATACCGTTCTGCATTCTTACGTTAACATAAATACGCTCATTATCTTCTCAGTCTGTATCTAGTGATCAATTCGTCATCATCAATATATCCACAGGGTTCAAACGGTCCCCAAACTCCGTTCTCTTGCAAGACATTTCTCTCCATTAAAACGAATGCCGACATGATTTTGAGAATAGTCTCTTATATACAAAATGCACGTAAATCATCGTACAAGAATCCCACAATACTTGTACAGGAAAACCTATATTCAAAATGACCCTTATAGGTGATTTATCATGGCTTAATGATTTTGTCAACTGGCTGATTTCCTCAAATACCTCGTTCATGCTTTTTGAAAAGAAGATGAAAAAAATCTATTCAAAAATTAAGTATGACTATACACTGCCGTGAAAGAGGAAAAAAGTGAAATAAGCCGCGACACGAGAAAACCAACAATGTGGTTGTGCGCCCAGCCCTGATTCAGATCAGCCTGGGAACCCGCCCAGTCTGATCAGAGTCTTTGCTGTCCGCATGGAGCTAGCTTAGACCCTTAGCTACCCTTAACATTTTGCTTACGCCGCCGCCGCCGCTAACGGCGACGCCAACGCCGACGGTAGTACACTAGCTCTTCCGGAACTTCGTTCAGGCGAGCTAAAAAGCGCATTCTTTAGGACTGGACTGTCATCTTTATCTGTTCTGAGGACGGGCTGTATATGGTTTTAACTGCAGTGACTTTGTCATAAACATAATATGTCTTTCTGTATACATGTAGGCCCTATATGACGTTTGTGCCACAAACATCTACCATATCGGTCGAAATCGATAGAAGGCAGTATCGAGAGAAAGAAGAAAAGATCACGACTTTCATTACTTGATTCTTCCAATGCATAGTCTCCTCTCATGTGTTTTAACCTCTTCTGTGCCTCTTCAGCCGCATGCTTTTTTCATATTGATAAAATTTTTCATATTGATAAAAAGAATATTACTCTGTTTTCTGTAGCCCTGATGAACGCAATTCCATTCCCACTTAGACATTAAAGACCTAATCTTCTGTTTATGAATTCAGTCAAAATTATAAAAAAACTTGAACCGCGTCAATATTTTTTCACAAGAAATTATTTTTCAAGATATGATAAATTTAATCTAAATCACTCTTTATTTCATTTTTTTCGGCCTCCCGACCTTTATCCATAGGAATCAATACTAAATTAAACTGCATTTTTCACAGTTACACCTCCATTATATTTTGAAAACAATGTTATCTGGATAACATTGTTTTCAAAATGTAATAGAGGTGCAGAGCTCTGTGAAAATGTAGTTTGATTTAGTATTGATTCTTCTTGATAAAGGCCGGGAGGCCGAAAGTTTGAAATAAAGAGTAACTTAGATAAAGATTATAAAAACTTGCATGTATGCAAAGCATATTTCTTCAAACCTAAAAGCATAGACGGATGGTAGAGCTGTAAGGAGTTTTTCTTTTATTTTTGGTTTAATCTGGAAGCCCCCAAAAGTAATTTTACTGACCGGCGCTTCTTTTGTGCATAACTGTTCTTGTCACTGTTTGACGGCTTTCTATTTAAGAAATAAATTTTATTTCAAAAATAAAAGTTATTGTATATCTAAAAATGACTGAAACAAGAAACCGATGTATGTTTCCTAAGATTTGCAGAGACATATCATTCTTCTCAAGTATGAATCAGCAGGAGTTGTCTAAGGTTGTTAGAGAAAGAACAAGCGTATGGCTTTTAATCAGCAAACACCAATGTGTTTATTCATACTTCCTCTCCCTAAATGCGTTTGCTGTTGCTGTTGAGTAGTGATTTAACGTCCCAGATATAGAGGATCTCACACGAGTGGTCATTTCATATGAAATTTATGAAACAAGCCTTCGGCTAGGTTCATAAATTTCAAATGAAATGACTACGAGTGTAAGATTCTGTTTATCATATGATCCTTTAAAACGGGATTTTGTCGGCTTTAAAATGGACTTTATTTCAATAAGAAAACGCATTGTATACATGGACGTTGTCAATGCCGTTACGTGTACGCGCCAAAGTGTCATACGATTTTTATGACACGGCGTTATCCACTGAATAACAGCGACGTCATATGATAAAAGGTATTTCGAAACGACTTGATGGCTAATATATATGGGTGCTATGACTTTTGAGGTGTATCAAGCATAATATCCACTTTTATTCTGATTTACAGAAATAATCATAAAATACACATAATTATTACAAAATATATTTTTGTTGTTGACTGAAACATAATTATCTAATAAAAAGTTCTATTAAATTATTATAATTTCACCTTAAAACCTGCCAAATTTTCGAAATCCAGAACTCATCCTTCATCAGAAATACAGAGTTTTGAACCTGATATAGTGTAATCCGTGATCTAACACAGTCGGAATGTAAAATTTCCAAAATCTATTTTACAAGCTCATTATTTCTGCTTATTTGATAGCACCTAACGCTCATCTGTAGCCACTGGCAAGTATCTTCAAGTTCATGAGGGTTAGTTTTACAGTACATGTAGGTAGATAACATGTACATCTGACTGTCACTTTGTGTTGCATAAACATGTTGGGTGGGGTACTTTAAAATATTAAAATTTGTTTTAACTGACATTTTTTCGAAAACAAAAAATACATTTCGGATGCATTAGTTCATGGATTATGCTGTATATTGGTGCAAAAATATATATTTCTGATGAATGAAAAGGGGGTTCTACATTTCCAAAATTTGGTTCAGTTCATGGTTGCATGGGACTTATTTAATAAATGTTTATTGTTTATTCAACAACCAAAAGATAAACTATAATATGCATATTTTATGATTATTTCTGTAATTCAGAATAGAATAAGAGTGCATATTGTTCTTGTTACACCTCATAATACAAAGCACCTGTATATTTTAGCCACCGAATCATACTGACATTTAAAATTACCTTACTAGTATTTCAGTCATGTGGATACGTTGCCTTCGATTTTGTAAGACTTTTACCCGAACTAAACTGAATGACACTAAGGTCCTGCTACAGATTGCAGCAGCTCTGCCGCAGATGCACAAGACAACCTATCTATTTCGTGGTTCCCGATGGGTGCCTCCTTGAAGGGGGCCTGCTAACCTAGCGGTGGGTTCAATTCCAACTGAATGCTACGCCTTTTCAACCATAAACGGGTTTTTTCACTGCACACAACATAGCATAATCTATATAATGTTAAACCTCAAGTCACTTTCCCATCCACCCAACCCCTGAATCACCGTCAAAAATGCGTGGTTTCCCTTGCGTAAGATTAAGTGTTTGTAACTTCAGATAGAATAGAATGCCCTTGGGAACTATTATACACAAACATTACAAGTGTATGGTTTCTTTCCGGTGTGAATAAACATATACTGCTTTAATGTTCCTGCCTGTCTAAACGGTTTACAACTTACAGGTATAATAACAAGTATAATACAAACACATAATGATTTTCCAGTATGGATAAACATGTGTCTTTTTACCCTGTTGCCTCTTCAATGACTGTCCAACAAATATCGTAAGTGTGAGATTTTCCTTCTGTATGAATGTGCCTCTTAACCTGCCTGCCTGTGTAACCTGTTTACCACAAACAATACAAGCAATTGAGCCGCGACACAAGAAAACCTACAATGTGGTTGTGTGCCCAAGGTAGTTTCAGATCCGCCTGGGCATCCATCCAGTTTAATCAGAATCTTCGTTAGTGCTCAAAGGGTAGCTAAGTGTCTAAGCTAACTCTATGCGAATAGCGAAGCCTCTAATCAGACTGGGCAGATGCCCAGGATGATCTGAGTCTGCCTTGGGCGCACAACCACATTGCTGCTTTTGTCATGTCACGGCTCAATATTGATTCTACTATGAGAATAAGCAAGTGCCTCTTCAAAACACCCTTCTAAAACATACTTTTTATCATAGACATTACCAGACTGCAGTTTCCCTCTCAATGATTAAGAACGTGCCTCGTCCAGTTTTGTGCCTATGTAAGTCATTTACCATCGACATCGTAAGAATAAGAATTCCCTCGTGTATGAAAAAGCATATGTCAATGCAAGATTTGTGGCAGTGTAAACTGTTTACAACAGACATCGCAGGCATGAGGCTTCTCTCTAGTATGAATAAGCATGTGTTCCTTTACGCAATGTGCCTGTGAAAATTGTTAACCACAGACATTCCAAGCATAAATTTTCTCTACAGTATTATTACGCATGTGCCACTTATGGTTCCTGCATGTGCATATTGTTAACCTTAGGCATCACAATCATATGGTTTCTCTTCAGTATGCATGTTCATGTTATGTTTAAATTGTTTGCATGCAAAATTGTTTATCATACGCATTCTGTATCACAGACCTCAATTTTAAATAAAAAAACACTTTCAAGAATTGTGCCCGTGTAATTTGTTTACCATATATATACAAATATGCGGTTTCACTCAAATATGAAAAAGCATATGTCCCTTCAAGTAGTGTCCCAATGTAATTGTTAACCACATACATCACGAGCTTGTGGTTACTAACCAGTATGAATCAGCATGTGTCCCTTCAAATGGTGTGTGTGTCTAAACTGTTTACCACAGACATCACAAGCATGCAGTTTCACTCCAGTATGAACAAGCATGTGTCTCTTCACACATTTTGAAGATGTAAATTATTTATCACAGACAACACAAGCATGTGTTTTCTCTCCAGTATGAATATGCATGTGTTCCTTCAAAGTTTGTGCCCGCGTAAACTGTTTACTGCAGACATCACAAGTATGCAGTTTCACTCCAGTATGAATAAGCATATGTCCCTTCAAATATTGTTTAATTGTAAATTGTTTAGTACAGACATCACAAGCATGTGGTGATTCACCAGTGTGAATGTGCATGTGTTTCTTCAAGGATTGTGCTGGTGTATAATGTTTACCACATACATCACAAGCATGTGCTTTGTCAACAGAATGAATAAGCATGTGTCCTTTCAAGTATTGTTCTGATGAAAACTGCTTACCACATACATCACAAGCATGTGATTTATTACTGATATGACTAAACATATGAACTTTCAAGTGGTGTGCCAATGTAAATTGTTTACCGCATGCACCACAAGCATGTGGTTTCTCACCAGTATGAATAAGCATGTGTGTCTTTAAGTTTTGCGCCTGTCTAAATTGGTTGCCGCATACATCGCAAGCATGAGGTTTCTCATCACTATGAATAAGCATGTGTGCCTTCAGGTTTTGTGCCTGTGTAAATTGTTTACTACAGACTCCACACGCATGTGGAGTCTCTCCAGTATGAATAAGCATGTGTCCCTTCAAGCTATGTACATGTCTAAATTGTTTACCACAAACCTCACAGGCATGTGGTTTCTCTCCAGTATGAAAAAGATTGTGTCGCTTCAAGTGACTTGCCTGAGTAAAATGTTTACCACATACCTCACAGCCATGCGGTTTCTCTCCAGTATGAACAACCATGTGTCCCGTTAAATGATCTGCACGTGTAAATTGTTTGCCACATTCCCCACAGACAAGTGGCTTCTCTCCAGTATGAATAAGCATGTGTTTCTTCAAGCTTTGTGTATGTGCAAATGTCTTACCACAGTCGTTGCAAGCATATAATTTATCTTCGGTATGAACAAAATCGCGTCTGTTAACGTGCAATTGGTTACCAAAGACATCGCCAGTATGTTGTTCGTCTGCAGTATATTCAACACTGACATCACAAGCACGCTGTTTCTCTTCTTTATTAATGAGCATGTATTTCTTCAAGCTACCTGCCATTGCAAACTGTTCACCACATTTAACACCTGACAACTCTCCGGTATGAATATATGTTGTCTGCCTTTACGTGTTTCATTCTCCTGCAGTTGACAATTTAAATAAACATACAAAGATTGGTGGATAAATAAAGGAAGTTGAGATTTACGTCATTTCGAAAAGTAGTTCAATCATATCGAGGCGTTGGCAGGATGATAATGACAGGCCGTATGTCATGCAACCATATCTATGGTGGGAGGGCTTCAGTCGAAGGCAGGATTTGAACTTCGTTATGAAGCCCAAGAACGACTAAGTACTAGTGCTTTACCATAGACTAAACAAGCATATGGTTTACAGCAGCATGGTTACGTACTTGTCTCTTCAGATTGCCTCCTTCTGTAATTTCTCACTACAGGCGTCACAGGCATACTGTGGATTTTCTGCTGATGACAAAATTAATTTTCTTGCTCAAGCTTTTGCTTATAATAAACACGAGATGCATGAGATTTACTTCCGGTTCGAATACGTATGTGTTTCTTCAAGTTACCTGTTCCTGTAGACTGTTCACCAAGGACATAACAACCATGCAGTGTCTTTCCAGTAGAACTGTGTTTCCTATCTGTCTAATAAAATTTCCTGCCGGCTTTGCTCAAGCTATTGCTTATTAAAGCAGGACATGCATGAGATTTCCTTCCGGTTCGATTACGTATGTGTTTCTTCAAGTTTCCTGTCCCTATAGACTGTTCACCAAGGACATAACAACCATGCAGTGTCTTTCCAGTAGAATTGAGTTTCCTGGCTGTCTAATAAAATTTCCTGCCGGCTCAAACTGTCACAATGCACACAGCAAACATACGGTTTCTATCCTAAACAATGAAGCGACACGAGTCTTTTCACCATGATCAAAACTACATCTGAGCAGCTGTCGAGACGTTGAAGTGTTAATCTCTGCAATTTCTGAAAAAAATCACAGACTACATATTATTTATGCAAAATACTTTCTCGAAGTCTTTAAAATGAACCCGCTGTTTTGAACAGGTTTTCCTAGAAATCTAAAGAACCCCTTGTTTTGAACATACTTTGTTAAAAAAATAAGTTTACCATTTTAAACAACTAGCTAGACACCTACACCATATGCACTGACAAACCCAGCAGATAGCAGTCTTTATGTCAAATGTGTTTTTCTTTACCTGTTTGTTCTCTATCACTTTAATGTAAATTTCTACGTACAGGACTATACATATAAAATGAAAATATAGAAGGCAAAGATTATACCCGACCTTTAAATTAAAACTGTTTTCAAGTGCTAGCTTCTTTGCGCAATGAAGTGCCTTATACTGTAGGCTAATTGTAAACTAACAAGTCATCAGGAATGTATTTTCTTTATTTGGACTGGGACACCTTCTTGAATTTCGGAAAACAACAACTTAGAGTGTTTGATGCCCAAATGGCCCAAACACTAAAGCCCAATTTCACGTCGCATTAAGCCTTATTTGACTGGTTTCCACGAGGTAAATACAAAATGCATTTCACGTGCGTCAACTAATTTAAAATACGAACTAAACTGTTTGGTGTTCTAACTTAGTACGCCGTTATCGAAGGACTAACTTTTTTTGCAAGCACATTTTAGTCGAAATATGGAGACAATGCTAATCATGCTAATACAAATCTCTTTATATATTCCAATAAAACAATCATGTGTCCACCAGTAATAAAACGAACCGTACCAGCCCGTTTGAAATCAATCGTTTGAACACCAGATATGAGTCCGTTGATCGGATTAGCATGATGGACAACTTGCAATTTACGTCTTGTCCAGCAGTATTTCAGTCATATCAGGACGATATGAGGATGATAATAAAAGGCTATGTGCAAAGGTACCCCGTTTACGGTTGGAAAGATTTTCGCCGGCAATAATCGACCCGGAACCGCTAGGTCAGCAGGCCAGCGCCTAACCAACTAAGCTATCGGGGCTTGTTTGACTATGGGTCGTATGGCGATATATGATTCATACCAGTCCATTTGAGAGCAATCATTCGAACGGCTCATGCCAGTCCGCTAGACTGGTATGTAGAGTACAGTAAAAAGGATTGTTCTTAAATATAACTGGCATGGATCGTGTCATCGACTAATTCATCATGCGGAACCGAAATAAAACCACAAGTTCTAAATTAGTATATCTATTAGTCAATGACTAGCGTCATGATGATATCACCATTTATAAAGAAATAAATCACTGATAATCTATGATGATGCAAAGATTAGGACTTAACAGAAATAACGTGCTGCGACACCTGGAGATCCACGGGGCTTAAAAACACCACCCAAATACTTAAGAGAAAACCACCTGTTGAAACTCAGTGGGCTAAAATGAAGAGAAAAAAAGCTCCAGCCACAGACAACTATATCGGAGCCGTCCTTGAGTCTGATGCCCGACACACTGACGTGCAATTAAAGAGGGAAGCAAATCTGCAATCATGACTGGGTCAACTTCCACTAAGCACACAAAAAGTCATGCAGTTTAATAGGCACTACGTTTAAATGAGATTTTTTTTTCTAAACCGACCTTCTTAATTTTTTTTCTAACAAATAGAAAAAACAAGTTATTACAGCTTCTGATGTATTTTCTACTGTTCACTAATTACGGGCAATAACTTAATTAAATTGTCCCGTTAGGTCCTTTACCATCTTTACCCAAGATAATGTTATGCAAGTCCAGTTAATCCTGCTGTTAAACTGTCTATTTTCTCATCTTTAGTCTAGCATACCCGTATCACTGTAAAGTCATTGGATCACCATAGATAAATGAATGTGTTTATAGGTCTATAGGTCTACAGTACCAGTGACGTGGGTAAAAACTTGCACTATTAGAAAGCAAGTCCCCTCCTTCATGAGACAGCCTTAGAAAGTATGTTCCCTCCTTCATAAGGCAACCTTCACTGAACAATCAGTTCCTTCCTTCATAAAGCAACTTTAGAAAACAGGTTCCCTCTTTAATAAGGCAACCTTCACTGAACAATCAGTCCCTTCCTTCATAAAGCAACTTTAGAAAACAGGTTTCCTCCTTCATAAGGCAGTCTTCACTGAACAGTGAAGGTTGCCTGATGAAGGAGTGAACCTGCTTTCTAATAGTGCTAGTTTTTACCCACGCCATTGGTACTGTAGGTATTTAAACACATTGATTGGATGAACTACCCTCCCACCCCTCTCTTAGAAAAGAAAACAAAAAATACAACTGCCGCGGTTAGTAAGAGAAGGAACTTAAAGATCTTAGTCAAATATGAAAGTTACCACTTAGTATATTTTTACGTAAGTATACTAATATTTAGATGTCCAGTTTTCTATGCAAATGTACCAAAAAAGTGTAATTTACAAACACACAACAATAACGAAAATATTTGGCTTTACTTGAGTAATTACCCGTTTCAGACAGGAAAATACTTCCCATAACTACTTATCTGTCGAAAGCAAGTCTTTACAATTCCTGTCAATATGTTTAACGAAGTCTTTTGAAAATAAAACGAACTCTTGGAAATATTATATCCGCAACTGCAATTATATGGTGATACCACCCAAAGCTGAACTGAAGTTCTAAACTTTATTGTTTCGGGTTATCCTAAGAAAGAAATAAAGTTTTCGGGGCCTGCAGGTAGGAGGGGGATTACCCCTACAAATTATCTACATGAAGGTGTTTAATGCGGCTAAGGATACTCGTAAATTGTATCGTGCAGCTACCTACAGTGTCAGGAGGGATATGATATAACAGACGTAGCTGCTTCTTTCATTGGACTGACTTTCATGACAAAGCCCTTTTTTGTACACAGAATCCCGAGAAACAACTGCTGTCGGCGCTGCCTCTTAAAATCCCAGATATTGTATAAAGTAGCCAAAGAATCTGAGAAGTCTGCGCGGGTGCACCTGTTGATTGTGTTATTTCATGTTCGTTCATCACCAAACTCACTGCAACACACGTCATGATCGCACAATTTATATTTATTATCAGGGAAGTATGGTCGGAGTCCTCGCTTTCCATACCAATCTCTGTTGCCTAGGCGAGTCAAATACCGTGATCAGACTGCGCGAATAAGCATACTCATATGACGGAGCTGTTTGCATACACTATTGCGTACATTTCGCTCTGTGCCTACCTACATGTGTATTTTGTTTGAAACTGCATGGGCTAAATGACAGTCAAGTTAGCAGTCACTGCTGATTGCCAGCTGTCACTACTCGTCGCCAGCTGGACATGTAAATGCTGACAGTGTTACTGTTAGCGGTGAGACGTGAGTTGTGGCAGTGAACAGTGACTGGCAATTGCCCGCTTAATCCATTTTACAGAACTTGGATTTGGGCGGGCTTTGTTCTGGGTAGGAGGCTCTAGTTTATCACAGAATGAAATAAAAGGCGTGCAGTTTTAACCTGTTTACTACCTTTCAGTCTTGCACCTACAGATATGTTTTATTCCAGCATCTTCTGAATCTCCATGGTCACCATCTTAAATTATTTGGCGTGAGATTGTCTCCTATTTAAAATAAAAACAATAATGAGCAATGTCATGCAAATAGACTGATTAGTAAACATGTATATTCAAATAAAGAATACTCAAATCAGCCTGTAAATCTAGTCTGGTTAGAACATTAGTTTCGTGCATAAAGATTGTTCCGGAGCTACTAAATGGATTTGAGCGCTGGTCTTATTCTTTATTATTTGTACCAAATGTCCAAAGCGCCATTTGTTTGTTGCAACTCATTTATTTATCATATTATTGCGGTTCAGTTATTATATTGTTGGCTCAGGCATGCATGCGTGCGTGCGTGTGTTTGTGTGTGTGTTCAGTTAATAAAAAAAGTAGGCCTATTAGCGATATCTACTACTTTTCCTGGTTCACATCGATTAAACAGTCATTACATTTTTCAACTGAACTAGGTGTCAAGTCTGCTGATTTGGTGTTTAGTCTGCTGACAGTGAAAATGCATCGTTTGGAATCACTGGTTCTACAAGAAATCACATGTAGCTACTATGCATGGCATGCATGGCCGTTTTCTTTGTTAAAACTTTAATACAACCTTTATGCCCGGTAAAAGCCTTCTGTGTTTTATTTTCAAACAATGATAAAAATTATAGTAATACCTCATTCTGCAAAAGAAAATATTTCTTCATCTTGACGTTTAACGTTCAAAAAAACGTTTTCTGCTTTAGTCGCAGCCATCTTGGGTAGCTGAAAGTTTGTTTTGAGCGTGACGTTACAGCGCCAAACACACTAACGTCACAGAAAACAATACACCGTTACGGCGCGTTAGTGACAAATTCGGCCCTCGATGTGGGAAAAATAAATCGGCCCTCGATCTGCGATGAAATTTTAGCCCTCGATAAGGGATAAATAAATCAGCCCTCTATCTGCGATGAAATCGGCCCTCGATGTATAAATCGGCCCTCGATTAGGGACTGGCTCTCGATATGAGTCCTACATATATACATGTATGTATATAGACAAACGGATTCAATCCGTTGATTCTGATAGATACTTTCAATGCAACGGAAAGTTTTCCCGGGAAAAGGGTTTCTTTGGGGGACAATGCTCCACACAATGGGGCTTGGAATCTTTTTGGGGCAAGAGTCTTAAAATAATACGTTTTCTTACAATGGACGTTGGAAATGCAGCTTTTTCATAGCTGGAACTTATCTGCTCCGCCAGCAGTTATCTCCGTTTATAGTACATTGTACAAATATGCCCCGGGTCAAATAACAGTATTATATAAATACACATAAATGGATTTAATCCGTTGATTCTAATTGATCTTTTCAATGCAAGAGAAGGTTTTCCCGGGAAAAGGGTTTCTTTGGGGGACAATGCTCCAGAAAATGGGGCTTGGAATCTTTTTGGGGCAAGTGTCTTAAAATAATACGTTTTCTGACAATGCACATTCGAAATGCAGCTTATTCGTAGCTGGAACTTATCTGCTCCGCCAGCCCTTATCTCCGTTTATAGTACATTGTACAAATATGCTCCGGGTCAAATAACAGTATTATATATATACAGACAAACGGATTCAATCCCCTGATTCAGATAGATACTTTCAATGCAAGGGAAATAATACGTTTTCTGACGATGCACGTTGGAAATGCAGCTTTTTCATAGCTGGAACTTATCTGCTCCGCTAGCACTTATCTCCGTTTATAGTACATTGTACAAATATGCTCCGCGTCAAATAACAGTATTATATATATATACAGAGGAAAAGATTGAATCCGTTGAGGCTTCTTCATAGCTAAAACTTATGTGGCCCGCTAGCAGTAAATTCCGTTTATAGTATTGTGTACAAATATTACCCGGATCAAATAACAGGACTATATAAATGAGCCGCGACACGACAAAACCAACAATGTGGTAGTGCGCCCAGTGCAGACTCAGATCAGCCTGGGCATCCACCCATGCAGAGCAGACTCATCGCTAAGCGCTTAAAGAGTAGCTAAGGGTCCAAGCTGCCATCATGCGGACAGCGAAGACTCTGATCAGACTGGGCGGATGCCCAGGCTGATCTGAGTCTGCGCTGGGCTCAATACCACATTGTTGGTTTTCTCGTGTCGCGGCTCATATACAGACGATAGTTTATCTTGTAAGAAAGTATATACCACAGTAGTAAAACAGGTTCTGAAGTGTATGCCATCTGTGCACGATTTTAAAGTAAAAATGACAATAAGGCGTGTCTTGTTTGGCGGATCTAGCAGTTTATATTTTTAGTTATATGGTTAACATTTATATTTTTTCCGTTTTCAGTGTCTTGATAAACAATTGTTATTATATATAAATAAGACAAATACGTGAGATGCATAGTTATTTGGAAAATGTTATCTGTTATGTACTTTCTTCTTCTTTTTTTTAAATTCACATTTGGTTCACATTTTGATCCCTTTTCTGAATCCGCCCATTAAGTGCAATTTTTCAATATGGCAGAACCTTCAGGGAATCGTATGATTTATCAATTATGGATGGATATACAAGATATAATTGGACCTGCATCTTTGTGGCCATATAAAATAAGACGGTTATTTTTGGAAACAAGGTGTAATGCATTTTGAAAGGATATTATTGGCTACATTTGTACTTGTAAATAGGCTAAACCCTGAAGTTTTCATGGAGTGGGCGCGGTTAATAGGCCTCGGTAATGATGGTGCGGCATACATGCATTTTGATGCCTTATTCAGATTGCTACCAGACAGGAATTATAACCTGTATGCCTACAACATAACCACTGGTCGTTACGAGTATTTGGACGGGTCAGTCCGTTCGTACGTTCACGCTAGCGAACGGAATTAACCAATTATGACACTTATATTGAATCTTATACCGCATAGTACTTTTTTCTTGGGGAAAGCCTATAAGTAAGGTAAAATAATCGGTTTTACAGTATGTATGTAACACTCTTGTAAATTTCGTGCAGTGATTTCTCCCACCTTTCAGTGTGTAGTTTAATTGTGGGCGCGGCATCATGTCTTCGGAAACTCAGGAACGGAACAAAATTTGAAATTTCAAACATAGGATTAAAAATGTTGATGAAATAGAAATTAAGAATTTTTCTAATCCGTGGAATTTTTATTGCTTGCTGTTATCCGACGATGCCACTTTAATAATTGGTGTCGTAAGAATGGGCTTCTAGCAGGAACTATTACATGCCACATTAAGAAAGTGTCTCAAAAAGCAAAACGTCAGGGTGGCGGTGACGTTGTTTGTGGTGGAACTATGTTTCCTAAAGTTCGAGGCAACAGAAGTGGCGGCGAGGTGTTCAGGTGTCAATTCGACAGAGATCACACAAAAGCTTTGCGCACATATTCTTTCTTTGACAAGGCCAAAATGCCAATTCAAGATATAATGGTATTCATTAAATCCTAACTTGATAAGTGTACACTTCTACAATGCTCCAAATTTGCTGGTGTTGCGTACACAACGACTGCAGTTAACTGGGCATCATTCATTCGGGAACTATTTAAAGAGTACTTTCATAGAAATATCAAACATAAGAAACTAAAAGGAGAAATAGAGAAAGACGAATCTCTATTTGCCTTTAGTATTCATAAGCCTTTATTTGGAATCCGATAATGGTACAAGTAATGCACCATCTTCATCAGAGTCGTCCGACTATCGGTTCCCTCCGAATTTGCCCGCTCCACAATTTGCTGCGCCCTCTGTTGACGAACAACTTATTACTGTACTGTCACCCAGTTTATCAATAAGCGATGACGAGCACGATTCCACTTTGATCGGCGCAGAAGGTGGTGCTGAACCAATGTCTCCGTTTCCAATACCTGGTCCGTCACATAAGCCATCCTGGGTAACTACAAGAAAGAAGAAAACTGCTGTAAAATCCTCGAGAAAGAAGGAAAAGGTTTGTTGCCCGGAGTTCTTCGAAGAAACCTCTCCTCAACCACTAAATTGAAGGCAGCGAAGAAACAAAAAATATTTTAAATTGGAGAAATAGAGATAGACGAATCTCTATTTGGTAGAAAAGTCAAACACAACAGAGGCGACCCAAACAAAGGCCTACGCGTTTGGGTGTTTGGAATGACTGAAAGATCCTCCAACTCAGTTATACTTTATCCAGTACAGGATCGTACATCTGACACATTGTTACCCCTTATTCAGCGGCACGTCGAGGCAGGGTCCACTATTTATTCGGATGGATGGAGCGCATATATGGACCTAAATGAGTTGGGCTATTCCCACTTTACAGTTATTCATAAATATGAAGATATTTCAAGAAAACTTATAAGCACACTGTCACTGGAGAAGTTGTAACTGTCCATACTAATCGCATAGGAGGAGCATGGAAGCATGCGAAAGATCATTTTAAGAAAATGTCAGGAACAAAGTACATCCAATTCGAGGGACACATGGCTGAGATTATGTGGCGAGCTGCAGTGAAAGGGGATATCTACCAATCATTCTTTGACCTCCTTCGCTCTGTAAATACGCTCTACTCTGATCCTGATTATGAGTATTCGACGCCATTGTTTGACACACTGGTTGATCGTGCCGCATCTATAGAGAACGTTATGGTCCATCCAACCGTAACGGATGCAGAAACAGAAACAGATTCTGAATCCACGCATAGCCTTTATTTGGAATCCGATAATGGTACAAGTAATGCACCGTCTTCATCAGAGTCGTCCGACTATCGGTTCCCTCCGAATTTGCCCGCTCCACAATTTGCTGCGCCCTCTGTTGACGAACAACTTATTACTGTACTGTCATCCAGTTTATCAATAAGCGATGACGAGCACGATTCCACTTTGATCGGCGCAGAAGGTGGTGCTGAACCAACGTCTCCGTTTCCAATACCTGGTCCGTCACATAAGCCATCCTGGGTAACTACAAGAAAGAAGAAAACTGCTGTAAAATCCTCGAGAAAGAAGGAAAAGGTTTGTTGCCCGGAGTTCTTCGAAGAAACCTCTCCTCAACCACTAAATTGAAGGCAGCGAAGAAACAAAAAATATTTTAAATTGGAGAAATAGAGATAGACGAATCTCTATTTGGTAGAAAAGTCAAACACAACAGAGGCGACCCAAACAAAGGCCTACGCGTTTGGGTGTTTGAAATGACTGAAAGATCCTCCAACTCAGTTATACTTTATCCAGTACAGGATCGTACATCTGACACATTGTTACCCCTTATTCAGCGGCACGTCGAGGCAGGGTCCACTATTTATTCGGATGGATGGAGCGCATATATGGACCTAAATGAGTTGGGCTATTCCCACTTTACAGTTATTCATAAATATGAAGATATTTCAAGAAAACTTATAAGCACACTGTCACTGGAGAAGTTGTAACTGTCCATACTAATCGCATAGGAGGAGCATGGAAGCATGCGAAAGATCATTTTAAGAAAATGTCAGGAACAAAGTACATCCAATTCGAGGGACACATGGCTGAGATTATGTGGCGAGCTGCAGTGAAAGGGGATATCTACCAATCATTCTTTGACCTCCTTCGCTCTGTAAATACGCTCTACTCTGATCCTGATTATGAGTATTCGACGCCATTGTATGACACACTGGTTGATCGTGCCGCATCTATAGAGAACGTTATGGTCCATCCAACCGTAACGGATGCAGAAACAGAAACAGATTCTGAATCCACGCATAGCCTTTATTTGGAATCCGATAATGGTACAAGTAATGCACCGTCTTCATCAGAGTCGTCCGACTATCGGTTCCCTCCGAATTTGCCCGCTCTACAATTTGCTGCGCCCTCTGTTGACGAACAACTTATTACTGTACTGTCATCCAGTTTATCAATAAGCGATGACGAGCACGATTCCACTTTGATCGGCGCAGAAGGTGGTGCTGAACGAACGTCTCCGTTTCCAATACCTGGTCCGTCACATAAGCCATCCTGAGTAACTACAAGAAAGAAGAAAACTGCTTTAAAATCCTCGAGAAAGAAGGAAAAGGTTTGTTGCCCGGAGTTCTTCGAAGAAACCTCTCCTCAACCACTAAATTGAAGGCAGCGAAGAAACAAAAAATATTTTAAATTGGAGAAATAGAGATAGACGAATCTCTATTTGGTAGAAAAGTCAAACACAACAGAGGCGACCCAAACAAAGGCCTACGCGTTTGGGTGTTTGGAATGACTGAAAGATCCTCCAACTCAGTTATACTTTATCCAGTACAGGATCGTACATCTGACACATTGTTACCCCTTATTCAGCGGCACGTCGAGGCAGGGTCCACTATTTATTCGGATGGATGGAGCGCATATATGGACCTAAATGAGTTGGGCTATTCCCACTTTACAGTTATTCATAAATATGAAGATATTTCAAGAAACTTTATAAGCACACTGTCACTGGAGAAGTTGTAACTGTCCATACTAATCGCATAGGAGGAGCATGGAAGCATGCGAAAGATCATTTTAAGAAAATGTCAGGAACAAAGTACATCCAATTCGAGGGACACATGGCTGAGATTATGTGGCGAGCTGCAGTGAAAGGGGATATCTACCTATCATTCTTTGACCTCCTTCGCTCTGTAAATACGCTCTACTCTGATCCTGATTATGAGTATTCGACGCCATTGTTTGACACACTGGTTGATCGTGCCGCATCTATAGAGAACGTTATGGTCCATCCAACCGTAACGGATGCAGAAACAGAAACAGATTCTGAATCCACGCATAGCCTTTATTTGGAATCCGATAATGGTACAAGTAATGCACCATCTTCATCAGAGTCGCCCGACTATCGGTTCCCTCCGAATTTGCCCGCTCCACAATTTGCTGCGCAGAAGGTGGTGCTGAACCAACGTCTCCGTTTCCAATACCTGGTCCGTCACATAAGCCATCCTGGGTAAGTACAAGAAAGAAGAAAACTGCGGTAAAATCCTCTAGAAAGAAGGAAAAGTTTTGTTGCCCGGAGTTCTTCGAAGAAACCTCTCCTCAACCACTAAATTGAAGGCAGCGAAGAAACAAAAAACCCTACCCTTATGAAAAGTCTGCTTATGTTTGGTCGTCCGTGGCCAACTTTCCAATAACTGAGTCTCGCCAATACCTGACGAGTTCCAGTAAACTGTGCCCTATAAGTTTCAATATAAACGAGTGACTTGTAAATAGTGCATTGTTTTGTATAATGGTAAAGAATACTTCCTGAAAAAAAGAACAACAAAAAAAACAAAAAAACTCGAACACGAGTATGTCACGAATATGCTTGAAAAAGGATTTTTCAAGGATTAATGTAAGTTCAAAGTATGAACAATAAATGTTTAATGTATAAACTATAAATGGTGACACTAAAGGATGTAGTGTTATCTAAACATGGGAGTAATTGGTGTTTTATTTGGCAGAATGAAGATAGCCTACATATGAGCCGCGACACGAGAAAACCAACAATGTGGTCGTCCGCCCAGCGCAGACTCAGATCAGCCTGGGCATTCACCCGGTCTGATCAGACTCTTTGCTAAGCGCTTAAAGGGTAGCTGAGGGACTAAGCTACCTTCATGCGGAAAGTGAAGACTCTGATCAGACTGGGCGGATGCCCAGGCTGATCTGAGTCTGCGCTGGACGCACGACCACATTGTTGGTTTTGCCACGTCGCGGCTCATATTATTAACCTTTTTAGTTTTCGGAATAAAGATGCAACCGATACAGCTTACCACTAAAGACAGCCTTCTTCTCTTCCAAGAAACATTCCTATCTACAACTTCCACAGAATTTTATCTTCCTCGACACGTTGCTGCATGCTTTGCCATTGTTATAATCAGAAATTGTCCGCCGTTGGATTTTGATGGTGGAAAAGGTGAGTGAAATTCTTTAATGAGCCATGTCGTGATACAATATATTTCTGACGCAGCTGACCAGGTCCGATATAAATGCAGATACATCAAAACCAAAAGCTTCGTATTTTCCAAGAATATACTGTACATTGTAATGTCTATCTCCAGAAATAGAGGCGCTAGTGATTTGCGCGTTTATCCCACAGCTAATCTGAGCATTTTGTGTTTTTATGCAAAGAACTAGGTTTACTCATGATATGGCTATTTGACATATTTGCGCGTGGTGACTATGACAACATGTGATCATGTGTTTCATTTCTTTACTTCGATTGGTCCACACAGAATCGTCCGCTTTATTATCAGCGAGCCGTGCCCATCAGGTAGCCAATTATTGGTTTTCTACAGCGAACGTGGTCTTTACAAGGCGTGTCAATACTCAGTATGCATTATGCAGATTATCCATGTTAGCTATTACATGTACGTAAAATTAAAAACTAACAGCATTTTTTTAATGTAAGTATAAGGTATGAAAAATCAAGAACAAAATTTAGTTCAATAAAAATGTAATAAATATAGGTAAATACAGAATAAAATTATACTCGCGTCAATGAGAATTTACGATATTTGTAATCGCAAACTTTAAGTTGCTTGTCATCGTAAATGCAATTGTATCTGCAAGCGTCTACATGATCATGATCAATTATAAAAACGAATAAAAGGTCGATTTCATTCATCATAATTTTATTAAAAACTTATTTGCCCCTCGGGTCAAAAGAGTGGATATTGCCAAAATTGTCAGACACAGGAGTGAGCCGCCAGACCCTGGTTGTATAAATGGATCTTCGTTTAGCAGCCGTGATGGTGGAGAAACAAAGACAGAATCCCTAGAAACAAATATTAAATGCAAGTCAAGCGCAATGGACAATGAACTAATAGTTAAATGCATAGCGAATGTTGAAGTTGTGTTGCAGACCGTAATGACTGAGATACATGGACTGAGACAGCACCAACTTGAGTTAAAAAAACGAGGAAAAAGAACAACTTAATAATCTTCAAACAAAGCAGCAGGGGATGGAAAAGTCATTTGCCAGTCTCTCTAAAGATACATCTACGGGAATAAACACATGCATAAATAAAGTTAATAGTTTAAGAAATATGCGTAAGCAGGAACAACAGCCAAACAGCGCTTATGATAAACTGCCTGCAATCAAGGATTTACACAAGAAGACGGTCGAAACATCGGTTACTACTGTGCATAGCGGTATGGAACATTTGTCAAGGGACTGCAAGACAGAAGTTCAAAAGTTAGACAGCAAAACTGAGCATATACAGGAGTCATTGACTGAAATGAATGGTTATATGGAAAACGAGACAAACACTTACTGACATGGAAAAGATATTAACAGTGTTTTCAGAAGGGGAGGAATTCGAAAAAACGAACAAATCACCAAAACCAAAGACTACAAATAAGGAATGTACTACAATATTTGACTCAAATATATACATAGAGCTAGAAAATGAGGACGACGACGAAGTAGTAATTAATACCACAGGCATTGCCAAAGCTGATGAAAAGTGTAAGGCGGATGCGTTAGAGCAGTCCGATGCAGAAACAAGTACAGATACAACAGAAATTACAGCAGGGATGGTGACAACTGAGGAAACTAAAGAAACAACTTCAATTAGAAATACTAAAGACACAACACAAAAGGGAAATAATATAACCCAAATTGATGAAAACGCACACTCGATCCAACAGAATATTTCACAGTCAAGGAGGGATAAAGTATACTTAGTTGGAGACTCTATATCAGGACAAGTTCACCCAGCACTACTAGGAAAAGCAACTAAAACTTACGTTCAGAAACTAAAAGCCCCTAGGATAGACGATCGCAATACCAATTGGGAACCATGAGATAGATCTTGAAAGGATCCTTTTCAATGCTGAAAGTGAAAAGAAATTAGGTGAAGTTCTGACAGCGGAAGTGACATTCCTAGATCATGAAAATCTAGCAGAACAGGGTATTCTAATAAAGACGTATTACAGGGATGATTTGATACATCTGTCTGGCCAAGGGGTAACACTATTTGCTCTGAACTTAGAAAAAGAGATCAGACGTATACTGAAGAAAGATGGTCAGCAAGATCATGCTGATAGATCAGAAACTTTACAGAGCTCTAATGAAGATGTCAATAAGAATTACAGGAGAATTGAGCCGCGTATCGAGAAAGAAGGTGGTGAATACAGATCTGGGAGACAATTTTATGCAAAAGATAGCAACTCAAGGGGACGATACGATAGACAGCACACTTACCGAAGAGGAAACATCATGACTTACAACAACAGAAACGGAGACGGGTATAAACGGGCGAGATTTTCGGGGAATCCTGAGGACTACAATCAGTCGTACAGATATAAGGATTGGGATGGAAACATTATAGGCTCCCAAAGCAGAGATGACAACGGGTATCAACGTACGGAATCATTTACGGAAAACAACTATGACTACAGACAATCAAACAGAAATAATAAAATGACACTGACCGGAACAACAATAAGTATAGAAGAAGGTATAACGGAGACAGAGAATATATTGATAATGACTCATGTTTTTCCAATAGAAGAGAATTTTCTAGAGACAAATATGAGCAAAGAGTGGGTGTGAGAAGCAGATACACTGAAAATGAATATGGTGATGATGAGTTTTATTATTTTGATGTGAGGAGTAGTCATTATGGACCTGGACCCGGTTGCTCAACGCATCGTTAGCTTTCGTTGAGAGGTCAACTTGTTTTGATTTTTTTTTGTGTTTTTAATGACTTTATAACTAACCACGCTGATATTTTTGTTGAATGATTGTGAGGGCTTTCGCAATACAAAAGCTTCTAATATTTTTCAACTGGAAGTCTTGGCGTGTTTGAGACATTAAAGTTTGAAATTTTGACGAAGCGTTAACTAACGACGTTGTTAGTTTTGAACAACGGACCCAGTTTTAATGTTATCATGAATTAACAAAGAGACACGGAAGTTGCTGTTTAAATACCGTTTTAAAAGGTTCATAAATTGAATATGAGATATTAATGTTTAAATGTCAGTTCAGAAATGCTTAATATAATTATATTCTTCATATTTTTGTATTTCTGGAATCGGGTAGCATTTATTAGTAGCCAAGGCTTTTTTATATATAGTAATTTCATTTTCAGATAAGGACCAGTCCAATACTACATGTACATTATTATTCATTTTCTTTCCATTCACTCTAATCTTGATTGTAAAGTTGATACATGACAGTAATAGGATTATGAATAGCAAAGAAAAGTTTTAACAATTAATTGTTGGAATATAAATAGTTTGGAGTTTAAGGCCAATGGTGTGAAAAGTAATAAGCTACATGACCAGGAGGTTATAAATGAACTTTGTAAATCAGACCTAATAGGGTTAGTATCTACTCATGCAGAGTCTAAAACTGATACATCACTAGAAGGTTATTATGTTTTCCGAAAAGATCGGCCTAAGCATAAGAAAGCTTGGAAATCCTCTGGTGGTATAGCTGTAATGGTTAAAGATTCACTCAGAAATGCGTGTAATTTGATCCTCTTTCTGATAGTGATGTTATTTGGATTTGCTTACTACAAATACATATAACAAAGTTTAATTGTGATTTATATTTAGCATTCATATATTTACCTCCTTCAAATTCAACCTATGGTAAAGTACATGGAAAAGATGTTTTGCAAAAGCTAGAAAAGCATATAGACATTTTCTCCTGTATTTGTGGAGACTTTAACGCACGAGTAGAGGATAGTGTCGATTTTTTAGAGAAAGAGGATGACACACACTTACCTATGCCGCATGACGATACATATGAGTTTATTCTCCCGCGAGTTTCACATGATAGTAAAAGTATCAACCAGCATGGAAAATGGCTTGTTGATATTTGCAAAGCCAATCAAATGTATTTACTTAATGGACGCACCTTAGGTGACTTAACTGATAAATTTACTTGCCACACAATGAGAGGTAGTAGTGTTGTGGATTTTTTTATTTTGCTAGCAATTCGTTGTCTAATTCAGTTTTTAGCCTGAATGTGCATGATGTTAGTTTTTTCTCTGACCACTGTTTAATATCTATGAAATTGAAAATTTGTTGCGACACTGAAGTCTGTAAGTCATGTAACAATGAGTCTACAAGTAGGTATACGCATCTGCCTGATAGGTTTGTTTGGTCTGAAGAAGGAAAACTTAAATACCAAGAAGCTTTTAAAACAGATGACGTTGAAAATAAACTTAAAGATGTTGAATATATTCTTGAAACAGACACTACGAATGTTCAATTGATAATAAATAAGATAACTGATGTTATGGTACTCGCAGGAAGCAAGTCGTTAGCAAGAAAATCATTTAAACCAAAAAGAGGTTCCATAAATGAGCCGCGACGTGACAAAACCAACAAAGTGGTTGTGCGTCCAGCGCAGACTCAGATCAGCCTGGGCATCCGCCCAGTCTGATCAGAGTCTTCGCTGTCCGCATGGAGGTAGCTGATACCCTTAGGTACCCTTTAAGCGCTCATCGAAGAGTCAGAACAGACTTGGTGGATGCCCAGGCTGATCTGAGTCTGCGCTTGGCGCACAACCACATTGTTGGTTTTGTCACGTCGCGGCTCAAATAAAGTCAATAAGAAATGGTATGACATGGACTGTAGGACATTGTTAAAAGAATTAAAGTCAGCCAAAAATGCTTTTAATAGAAATACTTGTAATGATATATTGCGAATACAATATTTTAGGAAACATAAATGGCCACTTGTACAACAACAGCTTGTCTGACTCGGACTTATGCAATTATCTTCGGATCATATAAGTACGAGTTAACTCGTGCTCAAGCGGGGATCAGCTCACATTTGATCGGGTTTTTCACGTGAAGATCAAGTCACACTCTTCTGAGTAACGATCAAGTTGTACTTTAACATTAAAACTAACTGAATTCGAAAAGTTTGTAATAGTAGAATGTATGCAACGGACCCTCGATAAAGGGAGAGCACGTAAACAGAGAAAGCCATGACCAGCCTGTGCAGCATTACAGTCATACTATCCGTCATTGCTGGCTGCCAATATATCATAGCCTTATAGAAAGAGAAGGAACCCCGGTAGCTCAGTAGTTTCAGCGCTGGCCTACTGATCTAGCTGTCCCGGATTCGAGCCCCGCTGTAGGGGAAAAACTTTCCAACCGTAAACACGGTTCCATAGCGCACAGCCTTCCTCATCACATTCCCATCATACTGATATGACTGAAATACTATTGAAAAGGACGTAAAATCGCGTCATTCATCCATTCATAGCAGAAAGTGAGAAATTTGAACCTCATGGGATGAATTTGCAGGCTGATCTTGGCAGTGGCATGTACATTTGAAATGAAAGGACGTGCTTTCAGTATCTACGACGGCAAGGAGATGTGCGTCTACATTCATGACGTGAAGCGACGTTTTTCAGCATCATTTGTTTAGATTTTGAGGTTGTATCTCGACCTAGTCGTTGAGCATCACAAGACAACAATGAAAATATGGTCCATTTTATCATGTAAAAAGTAAAAAATGAAAAATGATAATTACAATGGATTCATTTCCTTTTTCTTATCTATAATGTTTTGCAAAATGTACAGAGAGAGAGAGAGAGAGCCTGAGAGAGAGAGAAGAAATTGAGAACGTGGCCCGGAGCATGAGCGAAGTTGTACATACCAAATAATTTTAAAATAAGGCAGTTACGGCATCTAAATTAGCGTTGAATAAATGTGTGACTTCTTCATATGTAAAAGCTGAAAGTTATAATGTATCCAAAGTCACTTTGCTACTAAACTTGCAAAAATTGTAGTAAAGAAATTCAACTGGATAACTAAGAAGTCAAAATTGGAATCTGTAGAATCCATTAGGCACAGAATTTTACATATTTCCTATAGCCAAACTGAAACTTAGGGCTCCTGTGTACATAAAAGCTGCTGCCCACAATCCTGATCCGGTTCTACACATAGGTAGGCAGCCGTTTCGCGTGGCGCAGACAATATACTTAAAATACTAGTTTTCGTAGTATGGATTCTGTTCAAATATAAAATCATAACATTTGACGGGATATAGCCTATTACAATTAAACCCTTACTAAAACATCAATTGCATCTAAATATATTCAGTTTCTTTTAATATCCAATATAAAATGATAAAGAATTTACCTATATCTTACTTAATTTAAGATTTAAATATCGAATTGAGAAGAAATATTAAGGACAAGTTACCCAAACCTGCTATGAAGCAGGTTTGTGTGATCCGTACTTTCTGAGCGTCACTCACCATTTCATTATCGATACAAAAGCCAAGTGAGCAAGAGTCAACCCTGATCGGAGTCGTGATCCTAACTTGAGTTTGTAAATCAGATCAGCGGAGCTTCTCACCTGAGCACCGCTCAACTCTTACTTATCCCGTTGTACAAGCGGCCAAAAGAGTATAAGAAATTAATCAAGTATAAACGGAGTAAGTACAGAGAAACATTAACAACTATGTTAAATAATGCAATGGACAATGATCTGCAAGCAGCATGGAAAATAATCAATCAATGAAAAATGAATCAGTTCCGACTGACAAAGCGGAAAATATCAATCGTACACAATGGTACACTCATTTCAATGATTTACTGAAGAGTAATACTTGTCACATTGATGAGAAAATAAAGAAAAATGTCAAAGAGGAACTTTATCAGTTAGAAAACTCTATTCATCCAGGAACTTTAGATTTTGAAATAACGCAAAAGGAAATATTGGATGCTTGTTAAAAATTGAAAAATAATAAATCTGGTGCATATGACATGATTAAGAATGAAATTATTAAATCCGCCTTACCTTTCATTGCCCCTTTAGTAGTTAAAATATTCAATACTCTACCGAAAACGGGCAAATTTCCAGTCTCTTGGACTGAAGGGATTATTGTCCCAGTTCATAAGCAGGTGAATCATACCGATCCTAATAATTATCGTGGAATTACTTTAAATAGTTGTTTTGGTAAATTATTTTGCCATATTCTTAATGAAAGAATTTCTAAGTACTTGGAAGACAAAACTTTTATAAGGGAACAGGCTGGATTTCGTAAAAAATTTCGAACCTCAGATCAAATTTTCATACTCAAAACCGTAGTTGATAAATATATAAATAAAAAAGGTAACGGTAACAAAATTGTATGCTTGCTTTATTGATCTTAAAAAAGCTTTTGATACATTTGGCACGAGGGTTTATTGTTAAAATTGCAAAGAGCTGGAATAAATGGTAAAATATATGAATTAGTACGATCAATGTATCAAAGCTCCGTATCTCGGATAAAATGTAAACAAACTTTAACAGAACCTATTATTATAAAACAACGTGTTCACCAAGGAAATATTCTAAGCCCTCTTTTGTTTAACATATTTATCAATGATGTTGGAAATGAATTGTTTGAAAATGATGCTCCTCAATTACACGATTCAGCTGTTAACCATTTGCTGTATTCAGATGATTTAGTTTTATTATCCACTTCAGAGGAAGAACTACAAAGTAACATTCTTAAGGTACACGAATATTGCAATCAATGGGGTCTAGTTATAAACACTAGTAAGTCTAAAGTAATGATGTTTTCTAAAAGTGGTCGCGTGGCAAAGGATACATTAAAATTTTTCGTGGGAGAAGATGAATTAGAGCATGTAAACAGTACAAGTATCTAGGGGTGACTGTTTCCAGCACAGCTAAATTTTCAGTAGCTGAAGCGAATTTGAGTCTTAAGGCAAACAGGGCATTATTTTCAATCAAGCAAAGTAGCTTTAATAAAAACATAAAGCCGTCGTCTGTTTTGAACATATTCGATGCCCTTGTCAAACCTATTGCTTTATATGGTAGTGAGATATGGGCAGCTTACAAGCCATGTTATAAAGACAAGACGTTTGATGAGATGTTTGAATTGTCATTAAAAAGTAGTAATGAGTAAGATAAGTTATACGTAAGATTTTGTAAACATGTGCTAGGCGTTCACTCTAAGGCTTGTAATTTTGCTGTTATGAGTGAGCTTGGTCAGTTTCCATTGTTAATATTAATTATGACAAGCGGCATAAATTTCTGGCTACATATTATTCAGTCCAGTTGTGATTCATAGATTTCAAAAGCATATTAAGAACAACTTAATAGTTCAAATGATAAAAGCGGATGGGTGCAGTTCATCAAAAACGTATTGTGTGACTTGGGTTTCTCTCATGTGTGGAATAACCATTATACCTTTAATTCTTCAATCGATCCCCCGCTTCTCCGGTCTTTCGGATGAGACTTTAAACCGAGGTCCCGTCTCCATATGACCTCGTTGTTGGTGGGACGTTAAACCAGAGTTCACTCACTCACTCACTTAATTCTTTAAATTTATTAAGAGCAATCAAAAGTAAACTTTAAGAAAGATACATTTCCTTTTGACAAAAACGTATTGCAGGAGACGAAGGTATGAAGAAACTGCAACTTTACAGACTTTTTAAGCGAAATTTCAAATTTGAGCCATATCTTGATGATTTGCATGATAGAAGTATAAGGAAATGTCTATGCGCCTTTAGGATAAGTTCTCACAGATTAAGGATAGAAAGGGGTAGGTACTGTGGAGAAAAAAAAACAGAAGAAAGGCTGTGCGATCTTTGTAATGTTATTGAAAATGAAATTCATTTCTTGGGCCAATGTAATAAATATAATGTTTTAACATCAACCATATTTGAAAGTATTAAAGATACCAAGTTTGCTGCAAGTACCACTTTAGAGGAAACATTTATAAGCTTAATGACAAGTTATGATATATGCATTGTTAAAGCTGTAGCCACGTTTATACAAGATTGTCAAATTACATATTAGGCTAGTATTGTTAACTTTACCAAGTCTTGGAACTCCAAGCCATTTATCTGACATTTGGTTCTTAAATGATAAGCAATTGATCAGTGTGTGAATGTATGTACTTGTATGTATGTATGTGTGTGAATGCGTTTGTTATTACCATTGTATGTTTGATTTACATGTAATTTGCCTTTAACCCATGTGATGGGTATACTGTTACTGTGCAATAAATAAATTCTGTTCTGTTCTGTTCTATACGTGAATTGTTTACCGCAGACATCACAGGCATGCGGTTTCTTCCCAGAATGAATTAACAAGTGCGTTTTTAAGCCCCTTCTGTTTGCGAATTGTTTGTCACAAATACTACAAGTATGAAGTGCCGCTCCAGTGTAATTTAGTGTGTGTTTGTTCAAGTTTGCTTTGTGTGCAGCCTTTGTACTACATATGAAATTGGCATGCTGTTTATTTCCAGTATGAATTAGCATATGCCTGGTTAAAGCACATTTATGTTTAAATTCCTTGCTAAAAAATCCACAAGCGAAGGGTTTATCTTTAACGTGAATTAACATATGTGCGTTTATGGTCCATTTTCGTGTGAATTGTTTACCACAAACACCACAAGCGTCAGATTTCTCTTCAGTATCAGTTAATGTGTGTATGTTCAATATCTGTTTATCACAATAACGGGGCCTTTCTACAGACTGAAAGTGAATTACGGTGTGTAAGTCTAATTTTCCTTTGCTCGTGAACCGTTTACCACACGAACTACATGCATGACGTTTCTTTTTAGTGTGAATGATCGTGTGCCGTTTAAATACCGTTTATGTGTGAACTTTTTACCTGAATTGTTACAGGCATGGGGTTTGTCCACAGTGAAACTGTATGTGTGGTCCATCAGTATCTCTGATCTTGTAAGGTGCTCACCACTACCATAACAACCATGAACTACCTTGCCAAAGTGGTTAATAAACATGTATTTGGGTTCCATTTTTAAGCCAGACTTCTTCATAATGATACTGTACTATTCGCTCGACAGGTAAGGCTTTCCCTCTTGAAGCGGGGCGGGGAAAAGGGAAGTCTACCTTTGATCACAGAAAAAGCTTGCTCTTTAACGTAGCAAAAAGTCCTTTACATATAGAATAGAGACATTTATAACTATGCTAGAAATTGTTTACATAAATCAAAACGCAAATACACATTTCCTATGAACAATGCCCAGAAAGCAAAAAATAATGCCTTGTGTCTATGATTAAAATGCATGTTTGCTTATCAAGTATCCAGGTCAAGTGGGTTGAACGTCTCCCGTCTCTAGTTCCAGATACAAATGTTTACAGTATCGACGAGCATATATTATTGTTTTCCACACTATTTCCCAAACCGTTTAGATCTTGAAACTGATTCTTGGAGATATGAAGACAGGCAAATAGTCATAATCTCACTTCATCATCTGTACTCACTGGAAAGAAATAAAAACATAATGCCGGGGTCGTTTTTTAAAAAAAAAACTTAGGAATTCGTTGCTATGCCGTTGCTAAGGCTCAATTTAAATGAAGGAGATTCCCTACAACTATGAAATTTGCTCTTGAGGTCCTTTTCAGACTGTTCCTTCATAGCAAATTTCATAGTTCTGTAACGAAGTTGCGGTTATACTATAGCTAGCCCCTTATATCAAGAGTTCCTCCCGATTGATTATTGACAAACTCGATAGAACGCATATCCAACTTCATCACTATAAACTGCACTGCTCCAGATAAAAAAAAATTCAATCAGTACCGTACAGGTCAAAATTTTCTTGGATCAGTATCCACGATTCTGCTTCAGTATTTGCACTGAACCGACAGATGTTACATGAACACATATTTAATTTAACAGTATTTCAGTGGTACTCCCTGGCTTGACTTTGCTTTGTAAAATACTACTTCTGCTTTCACTGTGTGGAACTATACTCTTTCTTAAACCAAAAAAACAACAACAACGCCAAATCAAAATCTGATTAATCATGACTCAGCCTTGTGAAAGCGCCTTCTGACTGCTTCACAAAATGTTAATATCAAACTGAAACTGGTTTACAAATTGTGGTTGATGTTGCCAGAAGGAAGTGAACAGGTCATAAGCAAATTGTACTAACCGGTGTGCCCAATCATGCTCAAGTATGAGTTTGCTTGGTACGTGTCTCAGCAGATACCTCAAGATGTTCCAGACATGTTCTGTGCCTCATGTGTTTGCGTTAATAAATTCAATTTTACAGTGCTAATATAAGCACAAACTGAGTTCATACGAAGCACATTTGGATTTGAACTTCAATTTTCTACCTACCACAATGTTTTTAACCTTTTCTATATGCAGTCATAACCGCACCTGAGATAATAGCATTTATTATCTCATAGACGCATCGACGATTTTCGGTTGGTTTGTCAGTAGGCCCAAAACCGCAGGATAGAGGCCTGCTTGTCCTGTTGAGAGCTCGAAGCCATGCTTTCCTACTTTCAGTTTTGAAGCGACTGGTTTACAGTCCAACTATTTTCCACGCATTAGAAAGACTGATTCAGAGGGAAATTATTTAGAATCAGTCAGCTTCTCGGTGAGTGCGATGCATAAGGAAGCTCAGTCTACTTGATGATATTATAATACAAGCTTCTATGGGAACTCGTCCAGGTGGTACGGATTACCGGAAAAAATGATCCGTAACGGCTTGAAAGTGTCCGTACCGGGTACCGATAAAATTTCCAATAGCTCCGTATCGGCCAAAAATGATCTGTAATATACGGAGATACGGACGCTATCTGGGGCACTGATTATTTAGTTTACACACCTTTCTGCTCCATTTTGTCACTTTACAAAAAGCAGGATTTACGTATGAAAGACGAAAATTCAATCTACAAATAACTGTCGTGTTTTCAATCTGTAAAACCTGCACAACTTTGCTAACTGATGAAGAATGCGGAGCCTACACAATCCAAGTACTTGTTATTCGGTGCTGAATCATAAAATAGAGCAATTCTTTTAATCAACTAGTAGGTGAGTGAGTGAACTCGGGTTTAACGTCCCACCAACAACGAGCCATATGGAGAAGGGATATCGGTTTAAAATTCATCCGTAAGACCGGAGAAGCGGGGGATTGATCTTGCGACCCCTGGATTGGTAGTCCGGAGTGTTATCCACTACACTACAGCCGCTCCTGCGTCTTATACTTATATGCTTTAATCAACTAACTCTTTGACACTTTGACAGCCTTTTTCTCACTATCTTACTAATTTGCATTGGCGCTCCCAGTCCTGCACGTAATCCTCGCGAGAGGGTGTTGCAGGATAGGTAGGAGGGTAGGTAGAACTTTTTCTCACTATCTTACTTATTTGCATTGGCGCTCCCAGTCCTGCACGTAATCCTCGCGAGAGGGTGTTGCAGGATAGATAGATAGATAGATAGATAGATAGATAGATAGATAGATAGATAGATAGATAGATAGATAAGATAGATATAGATAGATAGATAGATAGATAGATAGATAGATAAGATAGATAGATAGATAGATAGATAGATAGATAGATAGATAGATAGATAGATAGATAGATAGATAGATTAGATTAGATAGATAGAATAGAATAGATAGATAGATTGATAGATAGATAGATAGATAGATAGATAGATAGATAGATAGATAGATAGATAGATAGATAAGATAGATAGGATAGACAGACAGACAGACAGACAGACAGACAGACAGACAGACAGATAAGATAAGATAATATAAAATAAGATAAGATAAGATAAGATAAGATAAGACAGACAGACAGACAGATAGACAGATAGATAGATAGATTCTTAGTAATCTTACTTGATGAGGCAAAATAGTTTGTTTAGCTGAACATTTTCTAGACCTCATTATTGTTCTTCAACTGCTCTGGCTTCTGCTGATCAGTACCAAAAATAACCAGGTCAATTTGGTTCTTCTGTTGAATGATTGTCCCTGAACGTATCACCAATAAACATTTGTGTCACGAACAATTATATATCCAGTGACAGACCTTTCTGAGCAGCACCCCACAACAAACCACAACCCATTCAAGAAAACAAAATGGAACAAACACACGAAAAACAACAACAAAAAAAAAACAACTCAACAATAATAATGATCAAACGCAGTTTATCACGCATTTGACATTTGCCAGGTCCCTAGATAGATTTTGAAAACAGAGGCCGAAGGCCACAGCTTCCTCGGGAATTGGATAATATTGATGTATTGAAATATTGTTTGATCGCTTTTATTTTATAAATTCAACCACAATGCTAGAAAAACAAAGGAAAATGTTTAGGTACTATTTTTCGGTCTCATTGTCATTACATGTACCAACACCCTTATGCTTTTCAATAAAAATCCTGTTTCAGGCCTGGGCAATGGTCAACTACCGTGAGTTTTCGGCCTTTAAGAAACAGTTCACCAGTCAAAATCACTATATGAGCCGCGACACGAGAAAACCAAAAAAGTGGTTGTGCGCCCAGCGAAGTGTCAGATCAGCATGTGCATTCGCTCAGTCTGATCAGAGTCTTCGCTAAGGCACTTAAGGGTAGCTAAGGGTCTTATCTACCTCCGTGCGGACAGCGAAGACTCTGATCAGACTGGGCGGATGCCCAGGCTGATCTAAGTCTTTGCTGGACGCACAACCACATTGTTGGTTTTCTCGCATCGCGGCTCAATTATTTTCACTTCGATGTTGGCAGATCTTCTGTTCTACAATATTCGAATCTGTATTACTCTCGCATACATGTTTTTTTATCGATAACTGCGACTGCTAACTACCCGCCTGCTTCTACATTGATGGAGTATTGCCCCGAAGCGTGCATACCAGCACACGAATGGCCTTGTTAATACATGGTTTTGTGTTACTTAAAATATGCCTGTAAACAGGGAACTAGATCATTTATTATCAGGTGGGGGATATTTTCATATGAGTCAGAAAATTCTAAAGACCCCCCCCCCCCCCGCACCCCACCCCGTCTCACCAATTTTTTTTTTCATCCCGGGAGGAGGGTATGTTTTCATATGAGTCCTAAAATTTTTAAGACCCACCCCTCCCAGTCTCGCCGAAATTCCACCCCCACCCGCCTCCCCATACCAGATAACTGACAGAAAAGTTAATCCCCCCCCCTACAACAACCCTACATTCACATGGTAATGACCATATTACCTATTTAATGTCAGACAGACCTCAATCAGACCTATAAAAGACAATGAACATTTTCTCATTTTTACAGGTTCAATATTTATTCAATTCATACTGTGTTAGATGACAAAACTACAAAGTGCTAGGTTTAAAAAACTATAATGTTGAAGTTAGTGCTAAGCGTTTGAGACTGTAGTATGCAGTGAGGGCCATTTTAAAGCCACCTGATGACCAACTTTAGCAGGGAAGAAACAGAGCCATCATTCCAGTACCAGACATATTTGAGCCGCGACAAGAGTTGGTTGGTTTGTTGATTTGATGCTTAACGTCCACGGTAAACAACTAAGGTCATGTCGGGACGGTCAGTTAACCTAACCACACTATTCCTGGGCAGGCTTAGACCTCCTAAGCGGTTTACCAGTACTAAGTGCACATACTTTCGCCAGTAACTGACAACTGCCCTTCTTGAATCAGCGGAAGGAGAAACGAAAGTATGTGCGCGACAAGAGAAAACCAAACAAAGTGGTTGCGCGGCCAGTGCAGACTCAGATCAGTGTGGGCATCCACCCAGTCTGATCAGACTCTTCGCTGAGCGCTTAAAGGGTAGCCAAGGGTCTAAGCTAGCTTCATGCGGACAGCGAAGACTCTGATCAGACTGGGGGCATGCCCAGGCTGACCTGAGACTGCGCTGGGCGCACAACCACTTTGTTGGTTTTCTCGTGTCGCGGCTCATTTGTCACAAAAATCCTGAAAGGGACCAAATGACCAAGTCTTAGGCCAATCGACTAATAAAAAAATCAGTCGACCAGTAATGACCACTTAATGAGTAATGACCGGGGCGGTTAAAACCAGCGGTTAAACGGGGGTGGTTTTAACCGCCCCACCTTGGAGAGCAAACTTTACACAAACATTAAATGGAAATCATGTTTCAAAGTTTCCCTAAAGAAAGAAAATGTAAAAGTGTTTATGGTATCTTTGTGTGTAAACTGACTGCCACAAACACAACAAAAAACGCGATTTTCCTCAAACACGCATGTAATAATATATGAGCCGCGACACGAGAAAACCAAAAATGTGGTTGTGTGCCCAGCGCAGACTCAGATCAGCCTGGGCATCCGCCCAGTCTGACCAGAGTCTTCGCTGTCCGCATGGAGGTAGCTTAAGCCCTCAGCTACCCTTTAAGTGCACAGCGAAGAGTCTGACAAGACTGGGAGGATACCCAGGCTGATCTGAGTCTGCGCTGGGTGCACAACCACATTGTTAGTTTTCTCGTGTCGCGGCTCAAATGTCTGTTCAAGTCCCGTTTGTCAGTGAACTATCCCAAGCATGCAGTTTCTCTCCAGTATGAATTGACGTGTGCTTTCTTTAGTCTTTTTGTGTAAACTGTTTACTGCAAATACCACAAACATGCGCTTTCTCACCAATGTAAATTAGTGTGTGTTTTCCAAGGAACTTTGCCCACGCGTAGTGACTGGTTGAAAAGAGAACAATAGGGTGATGAAAGCTCTTTAGACAGTTCGCGAATAATACGATTACTCAGGCCATTAGGACCAGAGGCTTTGACAGCAGGCAGATATTTAAGGACCGATTCAACTTCTAATGGAGACAAAACAATGCTATTCAGTTGTGTATTAACATTAGCCGGGGGAAGGCTAGGAATAAGTGCGTTCTGTTCGTTTAAAATTGTATGGCTTTGAAAATAAGTATTTAAGACGCTAGTTTTGTCAGGTTCCCCCGTATAAACATCATCGTTACATTCAAGAGGTGGAATGGCTGTTTTGTTATTAGGAGCGATGAATGTTTTAAGTGTGGTCCACCAGTCTTTTGAAGAAAGTGTTTCAGACGTAAGTTTGGCCGCAATTTTGTCATAAAAAGATTTTTTTGAATCACGAATATTTTGAACAACTTTGTTACGTAATGATTTAAATATTTTCCAGTCTGAGTCTAAGTAAGTTCGTTATCCTAAAATCGCTTTATGGATATCAAGGGCGTAGCTACCTATATGCAAATACGCAGGTGCGTATTGAAATTTTGTCAAATTGACAAAATTTCAACACACACCTGCGTATTTTCATGCTGAAATGTTGTTTATTGGGCCTGATTTTAATGCTAGCTGCCAACAGACACGAAAATTTGAAATATCTTAGCGGCTTAACCCTCGTTTATTGCCCTTAATGAGTATAAAACTTGATTGTGCGTACTGTGCAATTGCCACTAGCTACGCCCCTGGATATCCAGAATTCAGCATGATTTTTTGGAGATCCAAACAGAAATTTTAGAATATCCAAAAATGTAATTAAGGATGTGTAAAATTGAATTTAGGATATCCACAAATCAATTTTTGGATGTCCGAAAATGAATTTAGGATATCTATAAATAGGGAATAAAGAGTAAAACGGCATCCCATAAGTTTGAAGCGGCTAGGAGTTTGTATAAATGGACTTAAATGGACACCACAGAAGAGAAATTGCTTGAATCGGTGTCGAGATTACAGTAAGTTAATCAGCAAATAAAGTTCATTCACGCTATCGTTCAGGAATAACTATTCCCTTTATAATCAAGGGGATAAAGCTTTAAGTATGTTTTCTTAAGGGAGCACAAAATTAAGCTGACTTCCGAGCAGAAAAAAGATCAAATTTCATTTGGTAAACAAAGGGACTAACATCGCTTGGCCTAAAATGTAGCTGTAAGTTGGATGTTTTTCATCATTAATATATTTTGTTATGGTTCAGTATGAGCTATATAGATATATCTTTCAGCACGTGGTCAAATTATAATTAAAACTACAATGTTTAAAACGGGATGCTTGCACAAAATGAATACAATGATGTGACGTTTGACACATATTTAGAAAATATATCAGTTCACTGACTTGCTACTGACGCAAGCGTCTCGGGTGATCCGATGGCATCCACTCGACGTGATACAGTGCGCCAAGTCAAGTTACTATTATAATAATGTGTATTTATCAGGCATCTGCTGCAAAAATCACCTAATCGCAGGTGTATGATAACATGAAGTGATATCATTTCACTTTGGAACTGCACTTGCGCGAATGTTATCAGACGATGCCTATGTGTTGAATCATCTTAATAGAGTCAAGGCCTCTAAATACATTTTGAGAATAATGGGAAATTTCGTCAAGAACAATGTTCGCCATTTTTAAGGCTTATTTTTTATGTGGAAGGATCCACTGTTGTACATATAGAATACCATGTTAGTGTCTTTTGATATCAAGTTTATCAGGTGAGACCAGAAACAGCGTAGGAATGGCGAGGCTTGCCGAGCCAGTCCGACGTGTGTCTGGTCGAGCCTGATAAACTTGATATCTAAAGACACTTACATGGTTTTCTATTTATCATGCATAATTTAAAGATTTTAATGCATAAAAAGCCTCAAGAAAATGAAAAACAAACGTAGTTTTGTCGGAACTTGCTGACGTCGCGAATGCGTTATGACGTAAATCGGTGACGTCATTTAACCAATCGAACGTTGTTATCATGACCAACGTCAGTATGTAGCCAATCATCTTCTGAGATCGCTTCTGAAGGCATCGCCTGATAACATTCGCGAAAGCGCAGTGCTGCAGTGACATGATATCACATCATGTTATCATACCCCTGTTATCAGGTGAATTTTGCAGCAGATGCATGATAAATACAATCACCGCTTTTCGAGAGTTTGTGTTCCAACTGTACTTAGATTCCCTTTTTGTGTGAATTGTTTATCACAAACACCAGAAGCATGTGGTTTCTCCCCGGTATGAATTACCAGGTGTCTGATTAAGGCACCCTTTTCTGTAAACGGTTTACCACAAACACCACAAGCATGCCGCTTTTCTCTAGTATGAATATACAGGTGTACCTTAAAGTCCCCTTTGAATCTGAATTGTTTACTACAAATATCGCAACTGTAAGTTTTCTCCCCAGTGTGAATTAACGTGTGTCTGTTCAAGGTTGCTTTGAGTGCAAACCATTTACCACAATAGCCACACTCATGCTGTTTCTCTCCTGTATGAATTAACACATGCCTGTTTAAGGCCACTCTATTTGTGAACCGTATACTACAAATTTCACAAGCGTAAGGTTTCTCTCCAGTGTGAGTATGAATTGATGTGTGTCTTTTAAAGGCCGCTCTGTGTGTGAAGCGTCTACTACAAATTTCACAAGCATAAGGTTTCTCTTCAGTATGAATAACCATGTGAGCACCTAGGGTGTCTTTACGTGTGAATTGTTTACTACAAATACCACAAGAGTATGGCGACTCTCCAGTATGAGTTAACATGTGCCTTCTCAAGCTTCCTCTACACGTGAACTGTTTTCCACAAACATCACAAATATAAGGTTTCTCTTCAGTATGAACAAACATGTGTGCACTTAAGTCCCCTTTGCATATGAATTGTTTACTGCACCAACAACAAGTATGAAGTTTCTTTCCAGTGTGAATTTTCATGTGTGATCTCAAGTTGCCCTGATAAGCAAACTGTCTACCACAAACACCACATGCATAGGGCGTCTTTTCAGTGTGAATTAACGTGGGTTTGTTGAATTTCTGTTTACCACCAGCATGTATTTTTTCTCGAGCGTGAGTTACCATGTGCAACTCTAATTTTTCTTTTCGTATGAACTCCTTACCACAAAAACTGCACACATGCGATTCATTTGCAGTGTGAATTAACGCGTGAAGTTTTAAGTACTGTTTGTCCGTGAACTGTTCACGACATTTACTACAAGTATGAGGCTTGTCTTCAATAAAACTGTACGTATGGTCCTTCAACTGCTCTGCTCTAAAATTGCCTGCCATAACCCTAACAAGTATAAACCGTTTATAAGAAGAGACTACATATAGTTCGGGTTTCAATTTTGAATGAGGAATACTACTTCACTTGAATACAAATTCACACACAGATAAATATATCCTTCCTGAAGAGGTTGCGGGGTGGGTGCTACTTTGACTATCACAAGAAAAATTATTTACATTAGAAGGGACGCTAATATTTCTATGGTTTGAAGAGTATCCATAATCCATTATGCAAATACAGAATCTTTATGAACAATTTGCCATATGCAGAATATAATGTCATTTCAGTCTAAGCTGTTTCAAGTACAAATGTATACAGTATCAATGGGCGTACAGTTTTGTTTTTGTGTTCGTCATCATTCCCGACCATCCAAATCGTGAAAGGAATTCCCTGAGGTAGTAGGCAAATTGTCTTGGACTCACTTTTTTTCTGTACTCCCTGGAAAGAAAGGAAAATTTTGTTTAAGAAATAGATCAGCTCTAGCAGTGAATTGTTCAGTAATAATTTTGTTTGGAGATCAGCTGTAAAGTAGATCACATCACGAGCGCAGAGCGCCAGTGATATATCTACTTACAACTGACCTACAAACGGTGCATTATAACTCAATAATTCAATGCTAGAGCTGAAACGTTTCGATTCTAACACTCAAAAACGCCAACAAACTATTCTTTTTATTTAAACTCTTCCAACCTTCCTGCGAGGGCGTTCATGCTCCCGCCAATATTCTTGACTGTATCGAAGACAAATGTACGTTTTATGGCGATTTTAGAAGAAAAAGACACATTACACCATCTAACGTCTCAAAGTGTCACAAAATTACTTCAGTAATTGCAGTGACGTCAGCAATTAGATTCACGCGCTCCGAAACAGCGAATTGTTGCAAAATAAAACACGGTAACTTTCCATTGTTGCTAAAGGCGTATTGTGTTAGAATGGCACAATTACAATACATCATAAAGCCCAGATGTTATAAAACTTGAGTACATTCTCAAACTCAAAATAAAGCATACTGACTGGCTGGTTCCGAGCATGTGCTCGGAAGCAGCCTATCAGTGTGCTTTATTGTGAGTTTGAGATTATTCTCAAGTTTTATAACCTCGAACCTAGGTCAAATACATTAAAGTTGGATGTATTTGCATTAATTAACACACATAGAAAATGATTAGAGTTTGTTTATCTAGTTTGTTTAATCATCGCTGACATAACCATATCTAGGACAAAAGGCTCCTTGTATTTTATGCAGCTGTCAAATGTTTGAGTAATTGCAAAATGGCAGCTATTACTCTTGCATGTTTGAAATACCAAAAGTGTGTAGATATACCTCCATGATGGACCATGTCTTCCATCAGTTTTACAAAGGGGAACAACTTTCATGATTTGCCTAATGATCCTTCTAAAACAAGATCCGAAACAATTACATGTACATTTAGTATTTCAACATGACACATGCCAATTTGTGGTCAGACTCAGTTGAAATTTTCTGATCGAGCATCGGTTTATGAACATGATCGATGATCAAGTAGACATCGATTAAGGACACTGTAAGAATCCTATTTAGAATTAAGGGCCTACACTAGGTTTTGTCCAAGAGCTATTCCCTTGTTATTTTACTGCATATCGACTAAGAATAGCAACCACAAGTGAAATTTTGAAAGTTTAGTAAATGAAAAACAATTCATATCAGCTTACAGAGCTAGATGAAAGCAGCATAGTGCAGTTTATTTGAAAGAATTTTTATCAAGTTTTTACTTGGTACTTCTAGTGCAGCCCTAAATTGCAAAGTTTGATGTAGGTGGTGTAATCCGGGCCTGTAGTATGGTGTTGGTAGTTCGGTCCTGATACTTGCAATTTTTGCAGTAAGGAACTTAGTATTGGTTGGATGTGTGTGTTCTTGAAATACAACATGTTGCTTGTGTTTTTTTTCTGTTTTTTTTTTCTGTCACATTGCGACTGCATTTTAAAGAGGGCCACATGGAAGAGTAGGGATTAACTAAATGTGTATTACCCTCTGTAAATAAAGTCTACTATCATCATTATAATTAAGAAATACTGCATGCCATGTTATCTGTTACATTGTTGACTGTCGATAATAATTTCTTGAGTTGTCCCTACTTTATTAGGGGTATTTCAGATATAATGCAACTACTGCCCTAATTTGAGCCGCAACACGAGAAAACCAACAAAGTGGTAGTGCGCCCAGCGCAGGCTCAAATCAGCCTGGACATCCACCCAGTCTGACTCTTTGCTAAGCCCTTAAAGGGTAGCTTAGCGTCTAAGCTACTTCCATAAGGACAGCAAAGACCCTGATCAGACTGGGCGCACCTTTGAACCACAATATTGGTTTTGTCACGTCGCGGCCTATATAAAGATGTCAACACTACTATGTAGGGTGTTAAGTTCTACTTAAAGAACGCCACTGAAAAGCTCGTAAAGAAACTTGAAACACTGTTCCTAAAATAGCACACCGAACAAGGTAAAGTTTATCTTTCCAAAATGATAGTTGATCAATGTTAACAGTTCCCAGCAAACATCCAAACGCGGAAATTCCATTTTTGCCTGATTTCATCATAAAAATTAGGTGCAAATTTGTCGTTTTGCAAATAGCATGATTTTAGAAATGACTAAAATTCAATCTACTGTAAATTACTACTGAATCGTGTTGTCAGTTTCAAAACCTGCACAGCTTTGTTAGTTGATGAATAATGAGGAACCTACACAATCAGAGTACTTCTTATTCGATGTTGCATCATGGGTCAAGTCAGGTAAATTCGGACAGCAGGTAAATTCGGACATACCATTGCAAACAGTAAAAATCCAGATGAGCCGTCTCATCAGGATTTTCACTGTTTGCTCATTTTTGTTTTAGTTCCATTTTTGTTTTAGTTCCAAAGCTCTCACAATATATCAACTGACATATAAAGGAAACAATGTCACTGTCGATAGGAGAATTTGAACTGAACTGAACTGTCCGAAATTACCTGCTGTCAGAATTTAGCTGACTCGACCCTACAGACAACTGGACCCTTAGTAAAGCCTGTTTCACATCAGCCGTGCGATTTTTTGTTCGTACGATTTTTGAGGCCATGGGTGCCGTAGACAGATCGCAGACAAAATCGCAGTGTATCTGGGCGGGTCCATCGTGGTCTCAGAGATCGTAAGGCAGCCGTACGATGTTCGTACGTCTGTCTCACGGGTCGCACGATTTTGCAGCTTAAAAGTAGAAAAAATAAACAATATTTCGTACGGCTGTCGCAAGATGGCCGTGTAGCAGCCGTAAGACTGCCGCAAGACTGCCGTGAGACGGTCGTAAGAATTTGTCAAAACTCTTGCGGGCACCGTACGACGAAAAAGAATCCGCAAGGCTGTCTCACGAATGTCTTACGATGGCCGTACGTTCATCGTACGAATTCGCCTCGAATGACGAATAAAATGCAAGAGCACCACCCGCAACCCTCATAGTTTCACCATCGATTGTCGACACCACATTAGAGCCTGATGGCTATCCCACAGCAGCGTATTGTCCTTCTAAGAAGGAGGCTCCGCGATGAAGAAGAGCGTCACGCCGCCATTCCTGGTGCTGCTCATCCGAGCACGGCAAGGTAGAAGAGGACATGCGAAGCCTTGGTGGGGCAAACCCCGGGGACATGCTTCTTTTCTGGAGTCAAGACTATGAGTACCGATTTACTTTTAAGGGAGACGCAAGTGACGCAAAAATCGTAGGACTGTCGTGCGCCTGCCGTGCGGCTGTCGTACAGCTGCCGTGCGACTTGCGCGAGTGTCTTACGATTCGCAACATTCTTGCGATAGCATTCTGTCAGGACGCACGACTGTCGTAAGATGCTCGTGCGGCTGTCTTGCGACCGTCGCAAGACAAACGCAAGCAATGATTGACAGCAACCCCGCCTACAAACTTGCGAACTCCCGCAAAATCGTGAGTCAATCGTGCGGTTGTCTCAAGACTGTCGTGCGGCAGCCTTGCGGCGTCCACAGATTGCCAAAAAATCGCAGAAATAATGTGCATGTTGAGAATTTAGTTTGCGACGTTGCGACGACCTTGCGACGTCTAAAATTCGTACGACAATCTTGCGGCTGCCGCACGAAACCCAGCGATTTTTGCCAGAAATGTGATCGCAGAGGGCCGTACGGCTGCCGTAAGGCTGATGTGAAACAGGCTTAACTTACCGTGATGAGGCAAACACTTTGTTTACCTGAACATTTCCTAGCCATTTTTCTTTTCATCTCCTGTGGATTCTGCTGATCAGTAGCCAACAAAAACAGAATGATTTTGTCCTAAAAAGATTCGGCTAACTCTTGTTTCAAAGCTCTCACAATATATCAACAACTGCATATGTGCGTTGTCACAGGCGGTAGATATCGACGTTCCCCGCGCACCTCAGCGGAACGAATCCATAGCCGCAGTAACGGAGCGCCGATCGTCAGTCCATTATGAATGCCTTGTCATATAAGCCGGCTTTTATAGTGACGAGGTCGTAAGGCGATAAAAACTGGGCCTGTAAATGTTTGAAACATTATAGTGCTTTTGAAATTAATGATAAAAGCTGGTAAATTTCATCGCTTATCTTCGAGCGTTACAGCACCTACATTTGCAAGTCATGCCAGTATGGTAAGGGTAGACCTCTTTGGAAGCAGATTGGTGTAGTTAACTGTGAAGATGCAAACAAATTTTTTTGTAGCGATATGTAATAGTTATACAATGGTTTTTCCGCTTGTATGAGGAGATCATCCACGAGCTTTAGCGAGTGGATTATCTCCCATACAGTCGGACAAACCATGGTATAACTATTTTATACCACCCTTATCAGTGTAGACCTTGCTCACAGCGAAATATTTCGTGCTAAATTTGGTGTTTTCATGTAAGAATGGTATAAGACGGATACTTTTGAATGACTTTACTTCGTACGCGTGCAAATATCATTTGGTGTTTAGAGATACATAACCAATGGCAGAACTTTTTGCATCGTTCCGTTTGCATCTTTCTATGAAAGGTCTCAATGGCAAAGCACATTACATTTAATACATCAAAAACGAGAAGGGAGGAACACATGACTTGAACAACAGTACATCTCTAATAATAGATACAACAGTCCACACACAGAAAAATACATAATAAAATGGCCACATGTCACCCGACGTTTAACTGAAGTCGAAACAGAAGCATAATTCTCGCAGTTGTTTTTTTGACATTTATATGAGTAGCCTCGTGGTCATCTGCTGGTACAAAGCTGTTATCTTGGCTTTTATGTCCTGTTTTGCTTCGCATGCCTTTTTTCTATTCCCATTTGGTGTCAAGATGATATAAGTGACTGTATCTACTAATCGCTGCCTTCACATCTATCCCAAACTTTGAGTTGCCCAATCTGATCAGAGTTTTCGCTGTGCGCTGAAGGTTTGCTAAGGGTCTAAGCTACCTCCATGCGGACAGCGAAGACTCTGATTAGACGGGGCGGATGCCAAGGCTGATCTAAGTCTTCGCTTGGCGCACTTGCCACTTTGTTGGTTTTCTCGGGTCGCGGCACATTTATTCATTATGGGCCTACCAGCCATTTGTGTCTAACTTTCTTTCCCACCGTCCCTTAAATCTCCAAGTAATATCTGTTTGCAGTTTCCAAAGTAGATTTCGAGAAGATAAACATGATTGGCCTTGGTCGAAAAGTAAAGAACGACATTGATTTCTGGTACTCAGATATCTTCATATACTCATTAAGTTGACAGTGCATACCTAAAATTTGTACCAAATCCTTAAACAATTTGCAGGCAATCAAATATAAAGACACTTTCTCATGTAGAATGCTAAGGCAGTAGAACATATTTTCTTAAAAATCGGCTTTGACCTTCCATCAGCATTACAAATAAAGCAGCGAAATGTTCTAAGTCCAAATGCGTATTTTACCATTATGAACTGATCAAAGGAGAAACCTGGAGAAGCAAATATTAAATATTTCCTATAAGATATTTTTACAACCGTCATATTTTTTCTTGTTATATTTAGGAAGAAAATTTTATTGCCTTTATAGTGATATAAATAAATAGATTTTGTTAAATTGTTTTATTGTCTTGATGCTTCCCGAGATCCTCAAAAAGCAGCCTGCGCCTGGTAACCTAAGTTTTTCCCGTTTGAAAGAACTGTACAGGGTGTCTAAAAAAAACAAAACAAAACAAAAAAACAGAAAAAAAGAAAAAAAACGTGGACCTTTTTGAAATTGCTGTAACCTTTATTTATGAAGGAAACTTTGCAAAATTTCAAAATTTTGCATGGATGTAGCAAAATGATACTGAATATTATTCTTTATCAAGAAGTACTTTAACCAAAAGTGACGTCATCGTGACGTCATAAAGTATAAATGACATTATTTTTCTCATATGCATTGTTGGAAACCTAAAATGGCATTAAGTGAGAAAGAAACGGTTTCAGAGCGCTCTCAGTTCAGCATTCTAAGGAAACAAGGGTTCAAAAAATCCCAAATAGTGGAAGAAACACTGAGATAAATAAAATGCAGGTGAAATTGGCTGTTATGTTGTGGTTAGAACTGGGCGGTGGAACACAAATTAATCTGTTCACAAGTTTAGCTTTTGAAAAAGCTTGAGAGGTAATCCCTTAGCAAATAAATCTACAGGATGCAAGAGGCAAAGCAGAAAATTGGCAGCAATTCAAGTTAATTTTATTGTATTCTTGGATTTGTTCAAGCTGTAGGTAAGTGGCGAGTTTGACAGCTTTTTCTTTTTGTCTAGTGATTGCTTGTAACAGGTGAGCTTTAGTGCTTTTAACTCTTGTCAGATGACCTGTACTGTTTAGTAATGTCTCTTCGTAAGTGGACTGTACTCTCTGGTAAGTGCTTGTATCAGGTGATGTTCTTGTATTAGGCGATATAAAGTGTTCAGGATAAGTTTCACAGCTTATGTCTCAGCAATGCTGGAAGGGACCCTGCAGCTGGATGCGCCAAACTATGGGAGCAAATCCGGCAAATAGTGGCACCTGCATCTAGCGTTAATCAAGTAGAACTATTGATCTGTACTGTTAAGTGATAACAGAACTTTCAGGTGACTGTTTGTATAGGGAGAGATAAAGTGTTTTAAGATATAAGTTATAAATGTCATGCATTAGCGATGTTGGCGAGAACCCTGTAGCAGGGTGTGCCAAATGTAGAAGTATCGGGAAATAGTGGGATCTGTATTAGCAAAAGGAAACGGCGTACATTAATCGAGTACGAATTCCTATCTTAATATGGTTATCTCCGAGGGGATAACCAATGATTAAGCCGGGTCGCTTAGCAGAAAAGGGAAAAGGGAGGCCAATAAAGGCAATATCATCAAAGATCATTAAAGAACTGAAAATGGCAAAGAACTGATAAGCATCTTGTTACTTTTTAGTGTCCTACTGATTTTTTATGTAGCTTAACGACTTCAAAAGATCTACTTTGACCATTTTGGTTGTTTTGTATAATGAATCTGAAGATAATTTTGTGTTGACCTGCAACTTTCTTTCAAAGCTTTCAGTTTTCACAACCATTTCATTACAAGTTTCATTGCATTATTCAAAATATCGATTATCTGAGATAATGTTAATCCTTCTCTTCGTAGAATTTAAAGTCACTACCGACACCAATAACCGCAACTCTTTTTTCACCAAGGGAGACAATCGGTTACTATCGATTAGTATTCGGAAACCGGGAACGCAATATTGGTAGCAGCAGCTTAAAGTTGGTTTCAATGCACTTTGTGGCAAAAGTAGACCGTGAAAACCATAATATCACCATTTTAGATAATAAATTTTATTTCTTTTTTTATTTTAGAAATGTAAAACATGGCCTAGTAATTTCTATTGATATATATAATACCTAATGAGAATTTACTAAAGAAACAGGCGTGTTGTAATAGACAGCATTTTACGTTGGTTTCCTTCTATTTTTAATTGTCACAGTGCGACACGATCGCTGACACAGGGTTTCAACACTGTTAAAACACGGGGGCGCCAGGGTTTAAACAATTGAAGCCGCTTTCGTGTCGTCTGCAGAGCTCTGGAATCAAGAAGGCGTCCGTAAGAAGGTATACACGAAATGATCCAAAATAACGTAGACTTTCGCCATAACTTCCACGAGCGTGGTTAGATTTTAGAACAAAATATACTGCAATAAATCGGAACATTTATTTAATAAGTTTAGTAATAAAAAAATTAATTTAATAAGTATCGCAAGCACGCCGTGCTATTTTATAACCACGGTGACGCATAGGCGGCGCACACCGTTTTTTCATATACATATAAAGTTACATATGTCTTAATAGAATGAAATTTACACATGCGAAACGCGCCAAACTAGGCCAAGTTACAGTGCGATATGCTGAGATTGTCATATCAAAATTCGACGTCATTTGAGCCTAGCGTTTTTAAAATAACAACATTCATTTAGGGGATAACTGTCTTGAAAATTGTCATTTGAGGGGGGGGGGGGGGGGGGGGGGGTGTAAATCAGCGATTTTATGGTCGGAAATTTCGTTTTACGGCGACGCGCCGATGATTTACCAACCTAATGACAATTTTCAATACAGTTATCCCTATTCTAATGCACTTTTCTACATTTTCACCTTTCATAATGTACTATTTTGCACCCGTTTAAAGCGTTGTCAGCAACGTTAAACCAAACGTCCGCCAATGAGAAGCGACGTTACTGAATGACGTCGGGTTTGCGACAGTAAATCGCAGAATATACTGTCGCAAATTTTTGACGTCTTCCAATCAGACGTCGCGTTATATTCGTAAGTGCATTAGAATGCGCGGTTATACTAACATTTCTAACGTCAAAATGTCGTCGTCAGACCGGCTGGAAATCCGGGCGATTATTGAGGTTTGCCACGATCTGGGAAAAACGCCAACACAGACGCTGAAAATGATTGAGCAAACAAAGAGGGAGCATTCAGTAAGCAGGGCGCTTGTCTTCAAGTGGCACCGCAGATTTTCCGATGGCCAAGACAGCCTAGAAGAACAGCAGGGTCGCGGAAGAAAGAAACAGTATGGCGCGACGATAGTGACGTAAGTTCGTGATGCACTGGCTGCTGAGAGACGCTTGACGATTAGAGAACTGGTTGAGCGGTTTGACATGGGTTATGGTACGATACATCGGATCTTGAGGGAAGATTTGCAAATGTCGAAGGTAATTCTAAGTAATAAATTTGATTTATACATGATGCATGCTGCAAATAGTATCAGATCATAGCTACAGTATAGTGAATTGTAATGATCAGTTTTGTGAGTTGAATATTGACTTCTGCCCGATGTCACTTAATTTCAAATAGGGCTGTATCAATGACCACACCTTTCTTCGCAAATACATGTAAAGCATACATGTACATACAATGTATTAAACTTACTATGTTTTGTATCCATGTAATATCCAGGAATAGTATTTTTTTCTAGGTTCATGCAAGGTGGGTTCCGCGGTTCCGTTCTCGGCATGAAGTACGGGCAGCTATTAGCCGGATAGTCGCACAGTATGACCAACAGTGGTACATGTACGAGGACGTTTTTGAACAGTGGATCCATCGTCATCGCAGATGTGTCGAGTGTGTAGGACGTTATTTCGAGAAGAAATGAACAGACTATCGTCTGCATTGACGTTCATACGTTAATGTCGTCAACGACGTCATAAAATCAGTGCCGACGTGCGCCGGGTAGCTCATAGTGCCCATTTTATTTTGAATGTAATTTTTTAAGTATTAATATTTTAAACTGAAATTTTGTAAGGATATGCTGGACATATTCCGATTCATGTTCATGTAATTTTATTTACGATAAATGGAACAGTATAAAAGTTATAGCAAAAGTCTACGTTATTTTGGATCATCCCTCGTATAACAATGACCTTTATACATTCTTTTCTTTGCCCAAGCCCGAGTGTATTAACATGTTGCAGCCCTCACCGCTGCGCGGTTAGGGTTGCAACACGTTAATACAATCTCAGGCTTGGCAAGCGTTAAAACACGAAAAAGAATGTATTATCCTCTTATTGATGGGCCATCTTAACAATAATAATTGTGTAATTGTTAAATTCTTTGAGCTGTTTTACACAAGTGTCGCATCGTAAAGTATCTCTGTAACAGTTGAAGGAATCTGCATCTTAACCGCCAAAGTTTAGGTACTTTTAAACTCCTGGCCCAGAGCTTATAAAACTTGAGTACATACTCAAACTCAAAATAAAGCACACTGATTGGCTGCTTCCGAGCACATGCCATGGCATGCCATGCCGAGCACATGCTCGGAAGCAGCCAATCAGTGCACTTTATTTTGACTTTGAGATTATTCTCAAGTTTTATAACCTCAAACCCAGGCTAAAGCAGCGCAAACATAAGCAAGCCATATGTATCTGGTACCTTAAACAATCTAAGTATTGGAGCAGAGAGGTCTGAGCAAATCGGGCAGACCCTATTCAGACTGGTCTAATCAGGGTCTCTAAATTCCTTGCCGATTCTATTGGACGCATAATTTCGAGCAAAACACCAAAATGTTAATTTTTAGGACAGTTACAGTAATATTTTCAGTTGTTCCTATTTTAAGAATCAGTAGGGTACATATGAGCTACGAAGCGAGAAAACCAACAAAGTGGTTGCGCGCCCAGCACAGACTCAGATCAGCCTGGACATCCGCAAAGTCTGATCAGATCTTTGCTAAGCACTTAAAGGGTAGCGAAGGGTCTTAGCTACCTCCATGCGGACAGCGAAGACTCTGGTCAGACTGGGCGGATGCCCAGGCTGATCTGAGTCTGCGCTGGGCGCTCCACCACTTCGTTGGTTCTCTCGGCTCATATGCAAAAGCGTATCTCCATGTTTTCAGTGCCTGAAAGCACCTTTCAGCAAACACAAAATGCATAGATCAGTCTTTTCTCTTGAACCTGAACCTGTTCATTTAAATGCTGCATGCTTTACTTGTCGTCACTATGACTTCCAGCATTACGTTTCTGACCTACCTGAATATGGTAATGCATGTTTTCGCAATCCTATATGGAAGACCTTCAATGGCTTGGAGGGCTTGGGATCATGAAAATTTGGAACAGCCATAGGTAGTTCTACCCAGGGTTAGTTAAGGGTTAACGAGCCATGGAAGTTTTACCGTAAAGCCGCGTACTGTAAAGTACACGAGCAAAGTTTCTATTTCACAGAAAGTACGCCATACATTTTGCGTTAACACGGAGCAAATTATTTGTTAAGAAAATGTGACAAAGAATCTTTGTCAAATAAACTTTGGCAATGAAATATTTGCTGCAGTGTTCACACGACCACTTATTATTCGTCAAAGTTACCTGGACATATAAATTTTATCCGTGTAAACGACCAACATTGTCACAGTTTCTTTGTTACATGAATTTTATTGACCAATACAGCAATAAAACAAAAACTTTGTCACCTTTTCCACGCTTATAGCAAAGTTCTTTGTTACATAATCTTTAGCAAAGTTCTCCGTTTACATGGACAAATTTAATTTATCGAAGTAACTTTACCATATATATTTGTCAAAGAAATATCGTCATATTTTGGCATTCACACAAGCACATTTTTTAGTGGCAAACCGTTCTTGTCACTATAACTTTGGTAGTAGTATAGTCCGGACGCGATAAGTTGGCAATGTTATTGTTTTGTGTTTATTTTGATTTGGTGACTGATTGGCTATATAGCAGAGTTCAGCTTATCCAACTCACGGGAATGAAAGAATAAATTTGAATAATTTTGTTACTATCAATTTTGTTATCAATGATATAACTAGAGACAGTTCCTGTCTTTAAGCTTTCAAAAAGTGTCATTTAGATAAATTAGAACTGCCAGTTAACCGTAATGTGCCATTATGTCTATAGATCAAGAAGTTACATGAAGTGCACCGTAATGATAGTACAGGTACTGTTGACATTAAAAATGTAAACAAAACATTGCCACTATAGCGCGACCGACTATAGCACCTCAGCGGAACGAATCCATAGCCGCAGTAACGGGGCGCCGATCGTCCGTCCATGCAGAAACTTTGGCCGTGTAAACGCAGCTTAAATATACTATGCACAGTAAATATAGCATTTTTTTTGTATGTGTCAGATCCACCATATTAGGATTTTATTGTCACTTTACTGCATAAAGATACAAAGGCCGATCATTCGAGAAGGACTGGCAGGTAAGAGATTCAAGATTGTTCAATTGTAGCGTCTGAACTACCGTGACGTCAGTTTTTATGACCATTGTATCTGAAGGACATTTTTGATCATGTACAAAAGCCAAAACCATAATGAGGCGGCTGGTTTGCTGGTAAAATAAAGGAAACCGCCCTAAAACATTTGAAAATGCTACCAGTATGAGGTGTACGAAGTTCGAAAATTTGACGTTTTCCCTTGTTTTTACGTTATCGTCTAAAAACGTTGTTTCTAATCGGTAGTTCTTGAATCCCTTTCGACTGTTTGATTGTTTGGTATCTACCAATATGATAACGTAAACAATTCAGAAAGAAAATTCTTCCCGGTTACTGAGCATAAGTTAAAAGTCTCAGACTAACGTCATCAATTTCTCACAGTTACGTTACATTTCAATGAAGAAACTTCACAATTAAATTAATCATGGTGTGACCTTTCCTTTTAGCCTATTGGTTTTTCTCGGGCTTTGATTCTGCATTGAACTGAAGCACCCGTGAATCATTGCACATTGGACCGAATTATAACGTTTTAACGTCAATTGTGCATGCTCAGATTCGTCAGTTGTTAAGCTTAACCATATCTTTCACACATTCAATAGCTTTGACAAGAAAACTGGGCATGAAAATGATGAGAAAGACCGTACAAAAAATCACATGCTTGTTATTTAAATGTTGCTTTTCAATGAGTGCGAATTTCGGCTAACGACCCCTTCTGCGCTTATCGCTTTTCCCCAATATCGTTTTTGAAGATGGCTTCTGTAATCCCATCGTATCTTAAGCCCCAAATACGGTTCCCTTCAATGCAAGTTAATCTCGCTGAATGTTGCACTTAAGTAATAACAAATATTGTAAAATATAAAAAATTGCTATATATATTTTGCTTAGTATAGTTTATAACACACCCTGGAAAACAGCCACTTCTGTATAGTATGAATGTACATATGTTCCTTCAAACTTCAAGTTCTTGCAAATACTTTGCCAAATAATCCACAAGTAAGAGGCTGAAGTATAAGTATTTGGACATCTTAAACCATTAATTTTCCATTTGTACCAAATGGAAAATTTATGGTTTTAGGTGTCCCAATATTTAAGCACTTTAGAGAGTCATGTATTAGTTTAATTACGCTGTTCTTGGGGAATTTATACCAGAAATACCGCAAGATAACGCTGTTTTGCATCATGAGAAAGCGTGTATTTCTTTAATGTCCTTTTCTGTGTCATAAAATACCACAAACATTACAGGTATGATTTATTTCTTCAGTATTTCTTCAGTATGTAGTAATATGTGATTGTTCAAGTTCTTTTTACGTGTGCGTTTTTTACGAAAAAAACCCCCATAAATATAAGGGTTATCTCCGGCATGGATTAATTTGTACCTTTTTGTGCGAGCGCTTAACAACATATGAGCAACGACACGATAAACCAAAGACAGTGGCAAGTGCGTCCTGCAAAGATTTAGATCAGCCTGGGCATCCGCCCAGTCTGATCAGCGTCTTTGTTGTCCGCATGGAGGTAGCTTAGACCCTAAGCTACCCTTTAAGCGCTCACGGAAGAGTCTGATTTGTCCGGGCGGATGCCCAGGCTGATCTGAGTCTGAGCTGGCTGCACAGCCATTTTGTTGGTTTTCTCGTGTCGCGGCTCATATATGATATACATGAGGTTTCTCCCCAGTATGAATAAACATGTGTTCGGTTAAGTGCGCTTTAGCTCTAGCGTGTTTACCTTAGATAAACTACTAACACAAGGTTTCTGTCCAGTATGAATGAGTATGCCACTTTGTTGGTTTGGTCGTGTAGCGGCTCATATGTTCCTTCAATCTTCACTTTTACAAATCCGTTGCCATAATCTCTACAATTAAGAGACCTCTCTCTAGTAGGGGTTTAAATGTTCCAATATTTAAACACTTTAAGGCTGTCATGTATTAGTTTAAGTACTCTGTTCTAAAACCAATTCAATTCAATTCTTTATTCAGATTGGCAAATGCATTTTAGCGCATCTACAACACATCAAAGAAAAAATAAGACAATGATCTAATCATTTTTCCTTCCTAGCAGGCATATGATGTCGCAGTGACGTATCACTGACGTCCCACTGACGCCAGTGCGAGGCTACCGAGACGCCCTGTGCCTGCTGGATTTAAGGGCTGGGATGTTCTGGCCATATACCCTGGACGGCCGGGATAGATATGAAAAAAAGAAAGTCGAGCTGTGTCCAGAGCAGTGCATCCTTTATCAGCAGCTCTGCTCCAGACACTGTCCCCCAACAACGCTCCATCCCGACTGTATAGTAGGTATTCATCACTCCCAGACCCAGGTTCCTATAGGACATGACCAGTAGTTCCTTAAATTTACTACCTCAAAGCATTATAAGGATGAACAAATATGACCTACTGGTTGGACTACAAGTTCTAATTTATAGACCTTCCAAAATGTATGGCGTATAATCATATACAATGTGTTTAACCATTTAGTGCCAAGCTTCCCATATTGGGAAGTATGCAAACAGTGAAGCCCCAGATCAGATGTTGCTGACTGCATGCATCATCAGATCAGTGCCCACACTGTCTAAAAAGGAATAACTGAAATATTTCACCTGACACCCATTAAATTAGAAATGGGCTCCTATTAATAACAATGGTATATCCCATTTGGCAAAAACGTTAATAGAGCAAGATATATCTGATGGTATAACCAGTACATTATTTCTTTGTAACAATCTTAACTTCTAGTTTTCAGTAAAATACAATATACATGTAGACTAACATTTACCTACTTAGGCAGTCTTTCTTGTATTCAAAGCATCCTCGATAAAGTGAACAGCACTTTTACAACGTTGTTTGGTTTTGGGGTTGAGTATGTGCTGAATCGCAGCAATTCCTTTACCAAGATTTTACACATTCTCTGTTATGAACTTACTCTTATTACGTAACGAACAGTGCAAAATAAAAGTGAACAAAACCAATATCATTGCCAGGATATAGATAGATTCCAATACAATATGGAAAAATATCCCCCTAATTTTCTCTAATTCGAGCCCCTGTTGCTAACCACCTACCAAACCCATTTCCCAAAATCCCTGGATCCACATTCTCCCCTACTAAGTGCAGTGCTCGTGACAAAAACTCCCATTACCCAGTAAAAGCCCCAGAACCCATCTGTACGACTACAATCTGACTTTCCCTACGGTCGTATAAATAACTTTTATCTATTGACAATAAAGGCTAAAATTAATGTGTATCTAACCTCCTTAACCTCACACCCAGGCTAAGTTACCTGGAAACTAAATGAACCATTATAAGGTTCAGCACATTTGCTCCCTAGAAACAGCAAAAAGAAACTGCCCTCTTTCCCCAACAATCCGCAATAAGAAATAAGCTACAGTCCTATGGTCCATTAATAATATTCTCCATTTCTTCCCCACCCCCAAATTAATGTGTGGCAACCTCCTTAATATCACACCTAGGCTTAGTTACCTGGAAACTAAATAAACCGTTATAAGGTTCAACTCATTTGCTCCCTAGAAACAGCCAAAAGAAACCGCTGTCCTTTTCGAACAACCCGCAATAAGAAATAAGCTACAGTCCCCTTGTCTATTAATAATATTCTCCATTTCCCCTCCAAAAAATAATGTGTATCCAACCTCTTTAATCTCACACCCAGGCTTAGTTACCTGGAAACCAACTGAACCATTATAAGGTTCATCACATTTGCTCCCTAGAAACAGCAAAAAGAAACTGCTCTCCCCTCCCAACAATCCACAATAAGAAATTAGCTACAGTCCTGTTGTTGACTAATAATATTCTCCATTTCCCAAAATATTAGAACACTAAAAAAACTCCCATGAAAATACAGGCCCCTAAAACTTTAAATATGCGATATATTTTGGAACCAACTAAACCAAGATAATGTTTAGAACAAATGCTACAGTCCTAGGTCCCAAAAGGAATTTTTACTCTACCTACCTCCCAACCAACAGAATTAAGCTACGGTCCTCTGTGAGTTCAACGAGCGCGATTCATGATGTAACCCAGGCAGTCTCAATTACTCATGAGGGCCACAAAAACATGAGACAACTGCATTCCAGATCACCCTCAATCTCTTATCCCCCACTGTCCATTGCATTAGTTAATAAGGGAATTTGCTCCCCACCTAAGAATTTGCTCCCCATTTCCCCCTAGACCTGCCCTGGGCCCAGCCAGGACAGGGGGCTTGTTCCGGCAGAACTAGCAAAGTCTGATGGAGGCCTGCAGTTCAGGGAAGATGCATTATGGCCGGAAGTGTGACTCTCATGCCATGCGTTTCCAGAAGCCCTGAATTGTATTGCTAAAGCCAACCCACAGTGGGTCGCGAGGGCTGTGTGCATGGGAAGTGATTTATGCACAAGTCCATTTGGGTTCTTGCTATTTAATGTTTCTGGAAGTTTTTGCTCCCCACCAAAGATTTTGCTTCTCCCTTTTTCTGAGACCTGCCCGGGACCCAGCACAGGTCCACTTTGGTGCAACCCCACTAACACATGAATCTGATCAGTCTTTTGCAGCCCCCACTCCCCACCCAAGAATTTGCACCCCACCCAAGAATTTGCTCCTTGTTCTCTCCTCCTCCTCCCCCTTTTTTCTCCATAGAACTGCCTTGGACCTAGCAAGGACAGGGGCGATTGTTCCAGCTTAGGTCTAACATCGGTTAGAAAACCAAGTTCTTCTTGTAGAGAGTCAGGTGTTTTTTTCTTGTCGGGGTTCCCGGTTTACAGTCACCTTTATGATCATTCAACTCTGGCCCCATATGCTGGAAATTTTTGCAGCATTAAATTGCTTTCTGGAAATCAAGGTTTATCTTGGAATGTACATATTCTGCCTTCAGCCAAAACTACATGCTACAAATGAAATATTCTTAAACTTTATTTTGTTTAATTTTACTCTGCGTAGAGGATACCTGTTTCGATTCGGCACAGATTGCTCTGCAATAAGGTAATCCGAAGAGAACCCAATTGTCTGTTCAGACTATACCATTTCCAATTCATTGCAAATACTTCGTAGTAAAATAAATGTGAGAAGGGAGTGCGCTGACCACTGAGCTATGGAGACCCCTTGAAATAGTCTTGAATTGGCTTTGAAACTTTTATATCTTATGAAAATATGCCAGTATTGACAGGGTATAATAGATTCCGCTAATTTTCGCTTCCTGCAGAGACTGTACATCATACTTGGCTTGCGTTGAGACAATCCGCGAGTTCTTGCTTCCTGTCGAGAGTCTCTGCAGGAAGCAAGAGATTGTGGACAGTCTCGGCAGAAGCCAAATATGATGTACAGTCCGCCGAGACTATCCCCGATATCTCTTGCTTCCTGCAGAGACTTCTGTCCTCGAAAATTGGCTTCCTGCCAATACTGTCCGCGTGATTCTGCTTCCTACCGAGGCTCTCGGCAGGAAGCAGAATCACGCGGACAGTCTCGGCGGAAGCCAAATATGATGTACAGTCTCTGCAGGCAGCGAAAATTAGTGGAATCGATTACATGTATACCCTGTGATATTGTTCTGTTTGAACATTCAACTCAATATAATAGTCTGGGTCCAAGTTTAATTCTTAGCGAGGGTTACCGTGTGCCCGGATTTGTCCGTTCTGGCCCACATAAGTTGTGACTTTTTTTGTTTGTTTGTTTTCTGGGCTTGGAAGTTAAGAAAAATAGAAGTCATGTATAGTTTCTAAGCGTAGAAGTTCTATTATAGAGTTAGTCTAAATAGTAGTTAATGAGTCCCATTGAATTCAGAAATCGAGACGTTACGAGTTGTTATTTAAAAAATTTGACCCAGATAATGTGGGACTACTTTATGGTTCCCGTCTTCTGCGCATCGATTCGGTCAGATTCCCGGTAGAGGGATCGAGACATTCACAATATTAACTTAGTATCTTATCAGTGAAGAGTTTTATTAAACTATATTAGATAGGCCAACTTACAGTCTGCGGTTGTACGCGTATTGTACAAGTCATGAATATTCATTTTACCGTTGTTTGCGTCTCCCGCGTCGAGACGCGTCAGGGCGCGTCAAGACGCATCTGATGCGCGGTTCTAGGTGATACGCACGCAGCACGCGCATGCAACGCGGTACGAACGCGTTTTTGGTGTACAAATACGTGAGCGCCAGCGTATTTCAGATGGCTAGGGCCTAAGGGGACACACAAAAACTGACTGCTTATCGAGCCCCTTAATACAGGGTCAATTCAGCAAGAGAGCCCAAACTGGTGGTGACCCTTTCATAGAATGCCAGTTCTATAGTTCTGGTTTATACTGATGCATAGCTTTCAAATCGTATTTATTATTATTATTATTATTATTTTTATTATCATTATTGTCATTTGTTATTTTGTTGCAAACTATTGTCAGTATCCCATTAGCTGGTGATAACTGGGTGTCAGCAGTCTTTGACGCTGGTGTTAACAAGCTAGCAATGGGTATCTTCTTTTTACTTTCAGAGTATACTTTTACGATAAAAGAACTAATACAAAAAAAAATAAAAAAAGAAATAGAAAGAATTAGATTGGACTGATTGTTTTCTTATTATCATGCTTAATGCGTCTCGTTTACAGCATTATTCTAAACTTACCGTTTGCCTTGTTCACATTTACCCCCGTGCGCCGTGCGATGAATGGGTCTACGATGTTCCGTACATTTTTAGGCATTGTAGGTGGCTACGGGCTACAGCGTATATGTTGACATTGTGTATGAGCATCGTGCAATTTCTTGTATGGGTAATTGGGGACAAGTTGGGCCAAGGACGTACGGAGGCTGCGTTGAGATTGTATGAAAATCGTGCAATTTCAGTGCAGTTGTTATGCATTCTCAGCAGCCTCTAATGACCGTCTAAAATATTGTGTTTTCTGCACGATCAGAGTGCGACCTCCGACCTCCGCGGGGTTCCCGTTCGGGGTGGGGGCGTGCAATGCCACCTGCGACATTTCTACGGGCTATGAGCTTATCGGCTTTTTTTTTTTTTAAAGGCAGCAGGTTCTAAGTCCATGACCTTGGCATTAAGGTCACTGAGCGGGGTTGGGATAGTACTTTGTAAAACTTTGGACCGATTTCTAACAACAGTGCAAGTATCAACAGAATCCATCCATGAGTCATGGAGATATGTGGCTTTAAAAAAATTAACCAAAACATCAGGTCCGAAAATCTTCAATTTTCCAAGTCCATGACCTTGACATCAAGGTCACTGAGTTGGGTCTGGGTAGTACTCTGTTAAACTTTGGACCAATATCTAACTACAGTGCAAGTATCAAAAGAATCCATCGATGGATTAAAGAGATATAGCTAGGTCTTTAAAAAAAACTTAAAAATCACCTCAATGTTCGTGCGCATACGTTTTGATGCAGCGTCATTCTTTCCCGTCACGGTTATCATGACGTCGTTTTGCCGTTACACTAAAAATTTTTACGTCACTTTCGAAGACAACATGGCGTGGCGCCTGAACGGGCGCTTCATAAATCCGAAAGAATTATCGCGACGGAAAAGCTTGTCTAAATATTTCGATTTGGACCAAAACGGAAGAAAAAGGGACTGAACACTTTGATGCAGAAAACAAAGATGCCAATATTGTTGGAAACCGACTTTTAAATATTGCCGTTATTCACCAACTTAGCAGAGGTTGTGAAGATTGCAAGCGCCCGTTAAACCTAATAAATCTCATTGTTGTTAAATATGTGTCGGTTCATTTACCCTCAGAACAAAAAGAGTTATGCAACTTTTGATACTCAACTAGAAATAAAGGAATTAGGCATAATTTAAAGAATTCAAAGAATATTTTGTTGATGAGCCTGGCCCCAAGGTTATAAAAAAAATTTCATGCTCAACTCAGCTGAGCATGAAATTTTCTCTGCTGATAAATATGAAAATGCCAAGTAATATTGGCATTTTCATATTCATAAGCAGAGATAATTTCATACTCCGCCAAACTGAGCAATAAAACAACTGTACATATCAGTAATTTGCTATTTATTAGAAGGTAAAATTTCATGCTCAACTCAGCTGAGCATGAAAAAGGTTTTATAACCTCGAGGCCTGGGTTGCTCAGTAGGTTAAGCGCCAGTCTGCCGATCTAGCGGTTCTGGGTTCTATTTCCTCACAAGGCAGAAATCCTTTCAACCGTAAACAGGTTTCATTGCACACAGCCTTTCATTACCACCCTCCCATGCTCCTGGTCTGAAATTGCAAATCATACATCCATCTGCTTCCAAGATTTAACGCAGGTGATGCAAACAAGAAGTGCAGCTAAGATTTATACATAATTTTACAACGGCCAAGCAGAACTTTCCACAGGACTCAGAGATTGTTGATGGAGGCAGGGAAAACTGATCAGGAAATTGGTCTTAGCACTAATGATAAAATGAAATCATGCACCACGGACCAAGCTTTGATGACGTTTCTGTGAAAATACATGTAGGGCAGTGGCCGGGTCCAATATACAATGTTCACGTGTGAGCTTGTTCATCAGATATAAATGGAATATACTGTCCCTGAAAAAAAAATCGAATATTCTATGAGAAATAACAATGGCCATGCTGCCTAGTTTCAGTCCTTGGAATTTCTCTCATTACTGCGTTGTCTGCATACGAGAAAATTTTGGAGGCAACAGTTTAATACAAACTATACTTTTCAAGACGTAATGGCTTTGCTGAAAATGAACAGAGAATTACATTGCTATGAACAAGCCTTGAACGGTAAGAGCGTTATCCATATGGCCGTTAATTGCGCGAAATAGAAAGCGACGTCAACGCAAAAAACATTGACGTCAACGCGTTTTTATGAAAACCGCGCCAAATAAAAGTAGTTTTCCTTCCATAACTCGAATATTTGGCCGATAACCTATATTTTTTATGAGCTTATTTGCACGGGGTTGATCAATCCTGTACCATATCAAAAATACATAAAAAATTCAATTGTGGAACTTTTTTTATGGGAGGAATTCCACGTTTTTTCCAATACCGGAAAACGGCGGGAAATAAAAATTGTAAATAACGTATATAATGAGGCAAACGAAGATGGGAATTTTGATGTTCAAATAAAGAGACAAGAAAGAAGAGTTCATTAATCTTTATTTCGAAACGATCGGTCATCTACTATCCTATAAAGTCTTCGAAATAGACATAGCCATTTTTCACACAGGCACATAGATGGCGCTGCATTATCTCAAAATGTAGTACTGTGACCCCATTTTTTTATTTCCAATTTTCACTCAGTATATAATATTCTACCACTATGTGAAGTTCCAACAAAATCTCAATGGCAGATTTTATAGGGTGATTTCCCTTTAATAGGATAAAATCTTTGCATTCGAAATTTATGGTTACACATCTCCAAACTGGTAAAAGAATGTAGATGCGTTCTGCAGGACGAAAGGAAGGATGTGACATAATTCGAGCCGCGACATGACAAAACCAACAAAATGGCATGTGCGCCCAGCGAAGACTCAGGTCAGCCTGGAAATCCGCCCAGTTTCATCAGAGTCTTTCCTGTCCGCATGGAGCTAGCTTAGACCCTTAGCTAGCCTTTTATCAGACTGGGTGGCTGCTCTAGCTGATCCGGGTCTTTGGTGGGCGCTCGTGCCATTTTGTTGGTTTTGCCGTTTCACGGCTCAATTAATCAGTCACGATGTAACTGATAATTGGCCTAAGCATGTAAGATCCCTCAACACAGACCAGACAAAGTCAAACTACCAGGTTATAACTACTCCTTTTTAGCTCACCTTAGCCAAAGGCTTTCGGGGAGCTAATAGCATAGGCAGGCTCCGTCGTGTGTCGTCTTTGTCGTCGTCCATCCGTCCATCGTCCGTCTACAGTTTCAAACAACTTCTCCTCTGAAACCACTGGACAATTTGAAATTAAATTTTATATAGAGCTGCAGGGTTTACGGGAACGAAATATTGTTCAAATGGTCGGGGTCTCATGACATACATGGCCAGCATGCCTCTATATGGCAAAGGCTTTTAAACATCCTCGCCTCCAGAACCAATGGACCGATGACCTTGAAACTCGGTTTACAGCATGGGATACACAAGTAATAAGAAGAATTTTCAAATGATGGCCCTGGGTTGACCTTGAACTTTTGACGGCAATGTTAAACTTGCTATCTTGAGCCTTTATATGGAAAAATGCTAGCACGAAAGAGACCAATATATCCAAATTTATTAAAAAGCCTCGAGGGCTTGCAGTAAAAAAATGTTGAAACAGTCCAAGTCACATGGCCAACAAGCCCATATATGGTAAAAAGCTTTAAAAATCTTCTTCTCTAGAACAAATTGACCTATGATCTTTAAAACTTAGTATGTATCATTGGAGACATGAGTACTACCAATATTTTTTTCAAATGATGACCTTGGATTGACCTTGCCTTCCTATGGCAAGGTCAAATTGCTGCGTATGCTTAGAATTGAGAAAACATGCCTACATAGGAGTTCATGGAACCTGTATAAGATTTTGGTACAAAAGTTGGTAAACGCAGTAAACTAAATGAGAACATAACCATTTTTGATTAAAAGAGATCAAGGTCATTCTTTGTCTTTTAAACAATGTCTCTCATATTTCGACAGTTTCAAACTATCAGATTCATTCAAGTGATGACACTAGTTTGATCTTTGACCTTTTTGCTTAGGTGAGCTATTCAGGGCCTCATGATCCTCTTCTTTGTAGATGTTGTAATATGGGAAAAACTTAATGTTTTAGTTAAAAGTAATGTGCCCTTTGAGCTTTGATGGAGATAAGACTATATAATTTAAGGCTTAGTTGAACGATTCAGGGTCCTCCTTATCCTTTTGTTTTATTTTCATTTCCTTTTACTTTTTATACCTAGCCACACGTTAATGGCCGCTGTTGTCCGTGTGTCTGTACGTCCGTCCGTCGTACATATGTTTGCTTGTCCGTCCGTGAGTACTTCGTTTCCGTTCGATAACTTGGGTATTTATGAACGGATTTTTTTTTCAAACTTTTTCAGATTGGCATGTGCATTGGTCTTGGGAATAATTCGGTTGGAATTGTCAGTGGGAATTTCCGATGTCTTCTGGTGGAGTTATTGCCCTTGCCAAGTTATTAAAATAGTTACTGGCCTGTAGATCGTTTACACTTTGAAATATCTTGATGAAATTTCACAGAAATGATTGAAGTCACATATATTACGCTTTCTGTTACAAGCAGATTTTTGTTCGTCTGGGTGTCAGCTACTTCCCTGGGGCTATATACGAGGGTGAAAAAATACGCGGACAAGTCGTTTTATTCATTAGGTAATGACGATTTTTACATAAAATTCATATCAGCGTAAAACTGGCATTAATTTCAATCCGAAAGAGTGGTCTATTTTAAATTTTCTTTTAACATGTGAAATTTATAATCCTTTTATGTACATTCATTTTGCAGCACGGAGCACGTAAAGTTTTGAATAAAGCAAAAACGCATGGAATAATTTTATTTTCCTGTAGCTGAATAATATGGCGGCAAAAAGTAACGCAACATTGTGTGGACGTTGAGTGACGTCATGGCTAACGATATTCAAAAGGTTGACGTCGCATCTTTGTCCGTTACAAAGTAATCTTCAAATACGCGGAATACTTGAAAAAGCAACACGGCGAAAAAATGACGTCCACGGACTACATGGAGCAACGTGCAGTCATTAAGTTTTGCGTTTCATTAGGGAAAAACACCCGGAAAAACTATCAAAAAGCTTGAAAATGCCGACATGAAGCCAAAGGCATGTAGGACACTCGTATACAAGTGGCATCGGAGGTTTCCGAAGGTCGGTCATCTTTAGCAGACGACAAACGGAGCGGCAGACGGAAAATTGTGTCAGATTTCATCGTTCAACGGGTTAGTGGAGGATGCTCGTGTCCATGGATGCGATTATATTCCACCAGGACAATGCCCCAGCGCACCGAGCAGATTCAACACAGCTACTCTCTTGTTGAGGCACTCCAGCAAGTGGTTTTTAGTGGAACTTTTTTCTTTAAAGAGGCTTAAATATCAAAATTTTCGGTTTAACATACCCAAAACCATTTCTCGTAGCTAAATACTGACTTGCAGCATATTGCATGACCTCTTTTGTCTATTTTTATCATTTTTTGTTTGGAGGTGGGTTTTCCAATAGTAAAAAATATTCCTTCTGGTTTCCAGCCTTTGATGAGGTTCATTTTAATTTTAATAAAGCTGGGAACCACCCATTGTGACATCACAACATAAATGATGTCATCATTAATCACCTGATCTGTTTTGGAATGTGACCATTTCAGCAAAGGGTTGTTTGCAGTGTCAGCTGCACTTATGCATCTTTTTGTTTTCCAAAAAGATATTACTTATGAAAATAACTGTTATAAGATATAAGCATAAATTCTTCTGAACTGATTTCATGTTAATTTTATATGAAATGGTAATTTTCAAGAATGTGCTTGAAACATGCCACCCCTACAGCAATAATGGTTATCTTGAGGCGGCAATTATGAAACTGAAAAAAATACATTGCAAGAGATTACTTTCCAAGCTTGAGAGCATGCCAATGAATTTCAAAAACTCTACTGGACAAATCTGACTACGAGAAATGGTAGTAAACTGAACCATGTAAGTGTAATTTGCTGTTTCTTTATCCTTTAAGTATAAACTTCGAAAAACCACTTGCTGGAGTGCCTCAACAAGAGAGTAGAATTGAATCTCCTAGAATTTCAGTGCCTAGGCCACCCACCTTACTCCCCAGACTTAGCACCTATTGACTTTGCCGTGTTTCCTGAACCGAAGTCAACATTGAGAGGTATGTGCTTTCAGGACCTTTAATGAACTGAGATATGCAGCAAGATCAGTGGTGGAGAAGTACAACAAACAGTGGTATCGAAACATTTTCAATAACTGGGTTAAGCGCCATCGTAAGTGCGTCGTCGTAGGTGCGTGTTGGCAGCAGGTGCGTACTTTGAGAAACAAGTAGCCCAAAGGGCAACAATTGCTCACCTGAGAGACATTGTAAACCTATAGGGATATTTAAGATGCTCAAGGGCAGCTAACTCCACAGTCAGTGGTCCAATCAGGCTGAAAATTAAACTCATCCAAAACATTATGTATGCCCTCATTTAATATATGCAATTTTAAAAGTATCCAATCAAGAGCACAATAGACAGAGCTGTCAAGAGCAGCTGACTTCGTAGTGGTTGGCCTGATATGGCCAAAATTTGAACGTGTTTAAGATATCATGCATTTCCTCATTACCTGCAAGTTTGAAAAGGATCGGATCAGTAGAAACCAAGAAAAAGTGGAGACATTGATTTTTTGGATGCTCAGGGCAGGTACTCCATAGTCAGTGGTGGGTTGGTTGGTTGATTTGATGCTTAACGTCCACGGTAAACAACTAAGGTCATGTCGGGACGATCAGTTAAACCTAACCACGCTATTCCTGGGCAGGCTTAGACCTCCTAAGCGGTTAACCAGTACTAAGTGCACATACTTTCGCCAGTAACTGACAACTGCCCTTCTTGAATCAGCGGAAGGACAAACGAAAGTATGTGGCCAGACCGGGATTTGAACCAAGGACCTCTGACTTACGAGTCAGGTGCCCTACCGATTGCGCTACCCGGTCCGGCGATTTCAGTGGTGAGATCTAGCCGAAATGCTAATTAATCCAAGCTTTTATGCATATCCTCATTACCTGCAAGTATGAAGAGAATCCGATGAAAAATGAAAATGTGATGACGTTGTTTGGGATTTTTTTCAAATGCTCAAGAGCAGCTAACTCCGTAGTCTGTGCTCGAATCCGGCCAAATTTCGAACTCATCCAAGCTCTAATGTATGTCATCATTACCTGCAAGTATGATAAGGATCTAATCAAAAACCTTGATTGCAGCACCCTGAAAGTCAAACTTGCATGAGATATTGTCATGCCCTACATTTGTGTGAATTTATTTTAAAATCCGTTGAGAAATGTAGGTGCTAGAGCGCTGACAAAGTTTTTCTAAAAATAGCCACAGTGACCTTGACCTTAGGCGCAGCAACCTGGAAGTCAAACTTGTTTGAGATATTGTCATGACCTACATTTGTGTGAAGTTGATTTAAAATCCGTTGAGAAATGTAGGCGCTAGAGCGATGACAACGTTTTTTCTAAAAATAGCCACAGTGACCTCGACCTGGGGTGCAGCACCCTGAAAGTCGAACTTGCTCGATATATTGTCATGCCCTACAATTGTGTGAATATATTGCAAAATCCATTGAGAAATGTAGGTGCTAGAGCGCTGACAAAGTTTTTCTAAAAATAGCCACAGTGACCTTGACCTTAGGCGCAGCAATCTGGAAGTCAAACTTGTTTGAGATATTGTCATGCCCTACATTTGTGTGAAGTTGATTTAAAATCCGTTGAGAAATGTAGGCGCTAGAGCGCTGACAATGTTTTTCTAAAAATAGCCACAGTGACCTTGACCTGGGGTGCAGCACCCTGAAAGTCAAACTTGCATGAGATATTGTCATGCCCTACATTTGTGTGAATTTATTTTAAAATCCGTTGAGAAATGTAGGTGCTAGAGCGATGACAAAGTTTTTCTAAAAATAGCCAGAGTGACCTTGACCTTGGGCACAGCATCCTGAAAATCTAACTTGCTTGAGATATTGTCATACCCTACATTTGTGTCAAGTTATTTCAAAATCCATGGAGAAATGAAGGTGCTAGGGCGATGACAACGTTTTTCTAAAAATAGCCACAGTGACCTCGACCTTGGGCACAGCACCCTGAAAGTCGAACTTGCTCGATATATTGTCATGCCCTACAATTGTGTGAATATATTGCAAAATCCATTGAGAAATGTAGGTGCTAGAGCGCTGACAAAGTTTTTCTAAAAATAGCCACAGTGACCTTGACCTTGGGCGCAGCAACCTGGAATTCAAACTTGTTTGAGATATTGTCATGACCTACATTTGTGTGAAGTTGATTTAAAATCCGTTGAGAAATGTAGGCGCTAGAGCGATGACCAAGTTTTTTCTAAAAATAGCCACAGTGACCTTGACCTTGGGTGCAGCACCCTGAAAGTCAAACTTGCATGAGATATTGTCATGCCCTACATTTGTGTTAAGTTATTTTTAAAATCTGCTGAGAAATGTAGGTGCTAGAGCGCTGACAAGGTTTTTCTAAAAGTCACCTCAGTGACCTTGACCTTAGGCGCAGCATCCTGAAAGTTGAACTTGCTTGAGATATTGTCATGCCCTACATTTGTTAGAAGATATTTTAAAATCTGCTGAGAAATGTAGGTGCTAGAGCGCTGACAAAGTTTTTTCTAAAAATTGCCACAGTGACCTTGACCTTGGGCGCAGCATCCTGAAAGTCAAACTTGCTCGAGATATTGTCATGCACTACATTTGTGTGAAGTTATTTTAAAATCCGTTGAGAAATGTAGGCAATAGAGCGATGACAAAGTTTTTCTAAAAATATGTGATGACGTTGTTTTCTCCATTATAACACTATGGGATTTTTTTCAAACGCTCAAGGGCAGCTAACTCTGTAGTCTGTGCTCGAATCCGGCCAAATTTCGAACTCACACAAGCTCTTATGTATGTCATCATTACCTGCAAGTATGATAAGGATCTAAGCAAAAGCAGTTGAGAAAACGTGATGACGCAATTTTCCCCATTATAACTCTATGGGATTTTTTTCAAACGCTCAAGGGCAGCTAACTCCGTAGTCTGTGCTCGAATCCGGCCAAATTCGAACTCATCCAAACTCTTGTGTATGTCATCATTACCTGCAAGTCTGATAAGGATCTAATCAAAAACTGTCGAGAAAACGTGATGACCCCATTTTCCCAATTATAACCCTATGGGGGCTATCTGTTGCCAAGGGAACCAGAGTTCTGAGCTGATCGGCACCAAAACCTAAGGCAGCCTTTCCCCCACACAAATGATGTTTCAGATAAAATTTGATTGCAATCGGCCCACTGGTCTCTGAGATATTTATGTTTGAAAGTGTTGACGCACGCACGCACCCACGGACCCAAGCACCCACGGATGGACGACGGCTCGACTCCCATCCTATAAGCTCACCTCTGAGCCTTCGGCTCAGGTGAGCTAAAAATGAAGGGCGCTATGCGTACTTTGAGAAAAAAATGAAGGGCGCTAGGCGACGTCGACACGGATCGGTGGTGTGACGTGCCCCGTGCCGCAGACACTAGTGTGGCTTAAAGATCTGTAGACTGGCGGGACAGTGACATATCTTTTTCAGTTCAGTTCAGTTCAATTCTCCTATCGACGTTCCCCAAGTGGCTCAACGGTACCATTTGGGGAACGTCGATAGGAGAATAGAACTGAACTGATCTGAAAAAGATTTGTCACTGTCCCGCCAGTCTACAGATCTTTATATTGTCGAAAATGTGCATGTATATAGTGTAAACGATGCACTTTTGTGTGATGTAAAATTTAATTTTACATATTATATATCTACCATTTAAATCAGGTAGTCCGTGTATTTTTATTCACCCTCGTACATGTATAAAATGATAAAAAAATGTATAAAATCAGAGTTTGAAGGGATTTTTTTCTGAAAATGATATTAAATTATCATATTAATATAAGCTTTCTGTCATAACTAACAATTTGTCCCCTAGTGGTTATCTGCCCCTGACACAAGCTATATAAATGTATGAAATCAAGAAAAAGTCTATCTGCCCCTGACACAAGCTATATAAATGTATGAAATCAAGAAAAAGTGTATATTAAATCAGACTTTCGGGGTTCTTGATGAAATTTCACAGAAATGATTGAAATAGCATAGGCTTTCTGTTACAAGAAGAAACAAGTCCATATAGGTTAACTGCCTCTGCCCTTAGGCTATACAATGTATAAAATTATGAACAAGATCTGTATAAAATCAAAGATGAAAGGGATTTTCCTGAAACTTGCGACGCAACACATTATCAAGGCGATATGAGATTCATGTCATGATCAAATTTTCGTCCCCAGAGGTTATCTGCCCGTGCCCACGGGCTATGAACATGTATAAAATGATGATGAAAATTTGTATAAAATATCAGTTGAAAGGCATTTTTTCTGAAACTTACAACAAATCATGAAGGTAAAAAGAAGTTCCAGAGAGGGTTAAAATTTTGTTCCAGGGGTTATCTGTCCATGCCACGGGGCTATATACTGATGTAAAGACTTATAATGAAATCTGTATAAGATCAGGGTTAAAAGGGATTTTTATGAAACGTACAGCAAATAGTCAAAGTAATAATAGCTCTCGACAGGGCTAGTCAAAATATATCCCAAGGAGGTTATCTGTCCCCATGAAAATGTATAAAACTGTGTAATAATAATAATAATAACAATAATAATTATTATTAGTATTATTATTATTAACTTATAAAAGGTAAAAATGGGGGTAAAGTTCTGCAGTGGTGGGGTATAACTCAGTCGTTTACGATATTATCATTTGTTTTGTTTTCTATTTACGTACACGACACATATTCAAGATAATTGAGCCGGACCACGACAAAACCAACAATGTGGCAGTGCGCCCAGCGCAACTCAGATCAGCCTGGGCATCCGCTCAGTCTGATCAGAGTCTTCCCTGTCCGCATGCAGGTAGCTTAGACCCTTAGCTAGCCTTTGAGCACTTGACGTAGAGTCTGGTTAAACAGAGCGGATGCCCAGGCTGATCTGAGTCTGGGCTGGGCGCACAGCCACATTGTTGGTTTTGTCGTGTCGCGGCTCAATTATGCTTATGCTACTGTCATCAGCACTTACAAATGGAAAATAGATAAAACGTGTTTTTGCTATGAAACAATCATGAGTAAAAAGAAAAAGAAAGTTTGCTAGTATTTCCAGAGCTTGCAAGTCACTTTATGTCAAGTCAGAATGCCTCTTAGCTTGTTTCCATTACAGCTGTGTATTTGAGCCGCGACACGACAAACCAACAATGTGGTTGTACACCCAGCGCAGACTCAGATCAGCCTGGGCATCCGCCCAGTCTGATCAGAGTCTTCGTTGTCCGCATTGGCGGTTGCTTAGACCCTTAGCTACCCTTTGGGAACTAAACGAAGAGTCTGGTCAAACTGGGCGGATGTCCAGGCTGATCTGAGTCTGCACTAGGCGCACAACCACATTGTTGGTTTTGTCGAGTCGCGGCTCAATTTTGTCTTTCTTAAAACTACATTTGCACATAGTACAATGTGGTCACACACATTATCCAAATTTTTACAAGCAACTTTGGAACTGGAGCTGCACTAATATCTGCTAATGCGTTCTTATAATTTTCCAAGCATACATGTGTTTCTGTGTTCCAGTCAGCTGAAATCTCGGGACTAATTGCACCTGTATAACCGAATAAAGCGTTGATGTTCGCCCTTTGTGGCGCTGTGGCTGCAATGTCGATCAATGCAAAGTAATCATCACTAGTCAGTGTAACTGTTGGACATACCTTGGCTTCAGCAAGAGGAATTACACTGACTCTCCGATTACAGGGCTGGTTGTCTGAGAAAATATAGAATATCTGTCGGCCTACTTTGTTTAAAGAACGTTTATCTGTATGAATAGCGAATGTTATCATTTGCCGATTATTTAGTTTTACTGTTAAGCTCGTTCCATGCAGTACCATTAATCTTTGTATAATAAATTCTTCCTCACAATATTCATTCGCAGCAAACTGACCAAAAAATACGAAATATTCTGGAAAAGACTGATTCATGCTTTCAACATATAGTCGCTTATTCGACCCGCCGACATTTTGATAACATGTTTTACAGTTGGCATCTAGCAGTCCGAGTTTTCGATTGATCTCTTTGTATATCCCCTTTCCAAATTTTTTGAGGTTTGGATCTGTGTCAGCATTCCAGAGAAATGTTGACATCTCCCATACTGGATCTAGTCTGTAGACTATTTCGAAATTTAGTAAGTGCGTGTCTAAGGCGATCCGTCTGCAAGACCCATAAAAAGGGCCATTGAAGATTGGACATGACAGTTTCCGACACGTTTCCTGCAAAATAAAAAAAAACAACATATGTTCTTTTTTCCATGAATTGGCAGCATATATGGAAATATTATATACAAGCTTTAAAGGGTGGAATATTAACCGAACAAACAGGCAATTTCTGGTGTAACTATCTTATACTACATACATCTTTGCACTCTTGTTTTATGCTAAAAGGACTTCCATGATTAAGGCGTGAATTTTCCCCATTAGACCGGCGCGACCTGTCCGAATTTTCAAAAATATAAAGTGTGCAAATTTTTATTAGCAGAGCTTCCACAAATATATCATTTGTGATGGGGAGATAATCCATTCTGACCCTACCTACCCTAAATTCAAGGTTTTTGCATACCTCATCTTTTGAGGTAATAAACGTATTGAAACCAGTCATTCATTCAACACATTTTTGTCATAAATGCATGCTAAATACACGCATATCACAATACAAAGCAATGATTTTCTTCTTGTTACGCCTGACTGGCATTTAAACATGGTTAACATATTTACACTTCCGGTCAAAACGGCAAAAATAGAACGCTTCACTATAATTTAAGTACAAGTACTTTCCTCCCCCGTGACCCAGCATTTTTTCATGCAGCAGACTTATGCGATGCAAGTACGTAATATATATGAGTGGGAAGCTGGGTCACGGGGGGAACGATACTCAGTAAGCCAAAGAAGAAAAATGGTCAACAGTAGCACTGTGATCTTCAAGGATTATATTGTGTACCATGACCTTGAAATGAGGTCAAGGTCACATACGTATAGTCAAAACTATCCAGTGTTGTCTGTTATGTAAGTAATGTAAGTCAAAAAGGGTGAAATGTATACAATAAATCATTATTTCAACGATCAGTTTGAGGATAATCTACAATTTATCTCAACAATGACGTCAACGTCAACGTGTGTTTAACGTACTTAACATAGACACAAACAGTTGAAAATTCATTTGTCATGCAAGTTACATGTCATAGTCATAAATGCAAAGCAGATATTAGTGATCCGTATAACTTTTTAATCATAGGGAAAATTCACGCCTTAAGCATAGAAGTCCTTAATATTTCCAGCAAGTTGAGAATTTGTTGCACATAGCAATGTTTCCCCCATGAGGATGGACAGGTAGTATACCTAGGGGTAGACGCTTGGAAAATTCCCACACATGGAAAAATTAAAATCTTAAGAAGTTCCTTCAAGAGCAGGGAATATATACAGAAGTTGGAACATGGGCCAGACTACGTAGTTTCGGTTAACAAAGCCTCGTCAGTGACCCTGACAATATCTGATGACGAAACCAGAAAAAAACATACTGTATTTGCTTAATTTTAATTGGGCAGTCGATTCAAAGACTCATTAGTTTCAAAAGAATCCAAATAATATAAAAGACGATGATCTAGAATAATAGTCTACACTGATCTCAAATTTTAGATTTCTCAGAATCTATCCTCTGATTTAAAAGAATGTAAATAAATATAAATTGCACCAGGGATGATGTACGGGGAGACGTTTTACGGCCGCCACACGGCACAACACCAGCTGCAGTGAGGTAAAATTAAAATCTTGAAAAAATTCTTCAATAGCAGAGAATATATACAGAAGTAGAAACATGGGCCAGACTACGTAGTTTCGGCTAATAAAGCCTCGTCAGTGACCCTGACATATCTGGTGACGAAACCAGAACAAATCATACTGTAATCCACTGATGGTAATGTGCACAACTCGTGGTGAATGTAGAATAATCAGTTTTGGTGCCAGAAGGAATGTATGGTAATGAAATTGCCCAATTGCTCGGGTTGATTGGAGCATCTTATGTTCTCATATGCCAAGCGCCCCTTTTCTCATGCGGTGTCTCATATTTAAAAGATACATGTAAATCCCTTTATCTTTTTCGACAAACTGAATATTTTACAGCCACTGTTCTATGACACAAGTTTTGCCATGTGATTTGCCTTGTACACAATCAAGGGGGTAAGTATTTAAATGAGCCGCGACACGAGCAAACCAACAAAGTGGATGTGCGCCGAGTGCAGACTCAGGTCTGCCTGGGCATCTTCCCAGACTGATCAGATTCTTCGCTAAGCGCTTTCGGGGTAGCTGAGGGTCTAAGTTACCTCCATGCGGACAGCGAAGACTCTGATCAGACTGGGCGGATGCCCAGGCTGATCTGAGTCGGCGCTGGACGCACAACCGCATTGTTGGTTTTGTCGTGTCGCGGCTTAAATGTCTAAAGCAACAGCCCTGCAAATCCATTATAATGACACTATGTAAACATTCAAACTAATGTTCAATGTTAAACGGTTTAACTATGCTTTTATACAAAAGTGACCAGAATCTAATTCGCATGTTCTAGTCTGATTCTGAGATGTTACAGCATAAATTTCCGCGTCGCTTAAACAGCCTTATACGATATCAATGATTTAAAACGAAAAACGAATAGAGGTTTTTATGTGAATCGCTTTTTGTACATTTTGCAGGTTAAAGGGTAAGTGAATTTTTTTTTATAATATTATTTAGTGCATAACTGGATATTAAAAGAGGAACTCTGATAACAATCTAAGTGAAGTCTGAAAATTTGCCATTTGTACAGGTATTTTTGCATTTCATCTTTCTCTTATATGTGCGAGACGATGATGCGACGGTGCATACCACGCGACACCACCACGAGACACCAATATCGAACTGTCATAACATGCGATGTCGCAAGAATCAGATGGCAAAATCAACTCGTACACCCAAACACACACCCGATAAACGTCAGCACGGACGTCGGGCTCGTAGGGAACACGGTAAAAGTCATTTTCTGACCCCTCCCACGCCCCATTCCAGTTTAAGCAAAGGACCGGCAGGGGCGCGCATGAGATCACTCTTAAAACGAACAAATATCTATTACCCCACGAGCGACAAGTACCAGATCCACCACACCCCAGCCTAGGCTGAGCTGGGACATTACCGCCTGCAGACACAATACATAACATGCGGCGATGTCCAATCGACCTTGACACCACATGTGACTTCTTGACGTCTCAGTGATGCTGATACGACGTCGGTACGACTAACAAAAATCAGCTTGAAAAACTCATAGCGAACCGACACTCAAGCACATACTAAGGTGGTGAACAGATCAAAACAGGCATATCTCTCATCCCCACACACCCGACTATAAACAGATCCGAACAGCACTCGCCACGACACGAGCTGCCCAATTCCGTCTTGAAAGTAATAGCTCACACACTCCACTACCGTCAGCATATCCGACTAGCATGGTCCTAAAAGACCACATCTAAAACAGACATGTAGCTATTGTATCACGACTGGCAAGGATCAGATCCGTCCACACAAAATTACATGGGGCAAGCACCAGACCGGTCTGAACTTTGCCCTTTGGGATGTGATCGGTCCCGGTAGATTTTTATCCCGACGGAAATTTGTCAAAAGCTTTAACACACTGGTCAATGGAAACGCACAGGCTTCGCGACAAACGATGAGGATTCTCAAATAGGACGCAAAAGCTTCAAAGAAAAATGGCGTATTAGTGACAGGTAAAAAAGGTATGGGACATACTTTCTATTTGTTTTACAGTTGTTCACCGATCGTAAAATGTGACACATACGCCCAAACCATTTGCCCTTACGACGGCAGTATGTTTAAGTCCCCAGATTTCAAACCGAAAAAAAAGAACCAAATCTCAATTTTGACGTAAAGGTGTTTTGCTCTAAATTGCCCATAGTTTCCCGTTTATACTCTACAATGCGCAATCGAAGCTCTTATATTAAAATGAAGAATCCCTTAGACGCAAGGACCTTGCTCGTCTTCTTACAAGCCTGCTTCGACCTGAGCATTACGATGAGAAAAAGGTTGGCTAGACTTGATAATTCACATCATTCAATTCAAATAATTAAGCTGGACGAAATTAATAAGACACCGTTAGCCTTATAAAAACCGAATCTCACCAAGGAGCACATAGCTTCTAAAATGCAGAACGCACAGGTTACCATATCAACTTTGGTTTATTGGGAGAACCGGTGACTTGATCGGTCAGTCATGGAAACAAAGTCCGTGTGTGCTAGCTATCATGTTCTCAGCTCCCAAAAAGCCAAAGCTGATATGCTAACCTGTGCGTATGCATTTTAGAAGGTATAAGCTCCTTGGTGAGATACGATTTTTTAAAGGCTAACGGTGTGTAATTACTTAACGAATTTTGTCCAGCTTAATTGTTTGAATTGAATGATGTGAATTATCGAGTCTAGGCAACGTTTTCTCATCGTAATGCTCAGATTGAATCAGGCTTGTAAATATTAACAATCCTGACTTTGAAGGCATGGTGAATCAAATTCATCAATCTGAGCTACAGTTCAACAAAGCTAATGCAGCCGATGCTGAAGCCCCATTTTCGTATTTACATTTATCTGTTTCAAATGGATTTGTTTCATCCAAATTTTATGATAAACGCGATGACTTCGATTTTGACATAGTAAATTTTCCATTTTTGGATGGTGATGTTCCCCGTTCTTTCCCTTACGGGATTTACATTTCTCAACTTATTAGATTTTTTGTTAAAGTCTCTAGTCATGTGACTGACTTCAATGCCCGTAATAATATTTTAACTGCTAAGCTTCTCCAACAGGGCTATAGATATCATTAACTCCGAAAAGCATTTTTAAAATTCTTTCGCCGACACTATGAATTGATTTCTAAATTCAATGTCGGATAAAAAGTCTTTTGCAACAGGGCCTATCGGAATCAGAATTTTATGGTGACTTAGTCTATAAATTCAAAAAAAAAAAATTGTAGGTAAGCCTGATTTTTCTGATCATTTCAAGAAAATTATCGTTCGTTACAAACGTACTGGATATAATTGTGCTCCAGTATTTCAGCAGTGTTGTCTGACTTCCCAGGGGTCTCCTGGTGTCGCAATACGTTCTTTCCGTTGAGGTCTCATCTCTGATTCGTCATAGGCCTTATCCGTGATTTGTTTGTTTCCGGTAATGAGTCATTGATGCGATAGGAAATCTTGATGCGGATCAAACAGCTAACTTAACGTTTCAAACCACTGCAGAAGCAGAGGGCGAGGTTTGGGCCCAGTAAAACATGTTTAAGCCCCGCCCCCAGTAATCTTTTGCTGACTGATCCAAGGCGGTATTTCTGTTGCGGTTCCTTGATGTTATATTGCGCTATGTCCGCTTGTCTATGGTCTCTGGCGGTTTAATCGTCTGTATTGTTGCCCAATCTGCCTTATGTTTTGTTTTGTTTTGTAATTAAAATAGAAAGTAAGTAAAATAGATGTTGATGCTGTTATTGGGGTAGCTGAATGACCATCTGTTTGGGAAAGAGCTGCGCGTTTGGTTTACTGCGCGTGTCTTTCGTAAACCTGTGTCAGTTTCTGTGTGTATGTGCTTGGTTTTGACAGCGAAATGTGGTATTTGAATGTATTAATTCCTGTACATTGCCTATCTTTTTACTTCATGGTAAAGCCACCAGATGCCAAAATATTTTGCATTCCATCAAACTATTGACAAAGCATCATATGAGCCGCGACATGAGAAAACCAACAATGTGGTTTTGCGCCCAGCGCAGACTCAGATCAGCCTGGGCATCCGCCCAGTCAGATCAGAGTCTTCGCTGTCCGCATGTAGGTAGCTTAGACCCCAGCTACCCTTTAAGTGCTTAGCGAAGAGTCTGATCGAACTGAGCGGTTGGCCAAGCTGATCTGAGTCTGCACTGGGCGCACAACCACTTTGTTGGTTTTCTCGTGTCGTGGCTCATATTTTATGCACTACAACAAGAACTGTTTAAGCTTTGTAGAAAGAAAAAATGATTTTTCAAAGTAAGGCAAGACAAAATAGATTCTAAATGTTATTTTAAAAATACGCCACCCCTTTTGTGTTTAATGTGCTGTAAAATAGAAAACTTTCGCCAATATTTTTGAAACTTCCATCGAAAGCTAATACATTCGTGTTAAGCACGCATGCGCAGATTCACTATAAGTATCTTAGACTCAGAACTTTTCGATCGCTCCTCGCATGACAAAATTGATTCCTATAGCTCCTACAATACGTAGATTACGTTGTTAATTTGCAACATTGCTTGACTATGCAAGGAACTTAAAACTGAGAAGATCAAAAGTGCATACCGTGTAAACAAAGAAAATCCCGATTTTACACTTGCACTTCGTTCGAAATTACATAGTACATCAGTACACACCCAAATTTCACCAAGAACCCTTGTCACCGTTTCCATAGGATAATATATTCCATACAAAATTGACTGTGAGTACAACTCAAGATTATTTTAACAGACTATTTCCATCGTTGCGAAATTAAATATTTATTCTACAGCTCGCAAACAACATTATCTGAGTTCTACTTATTTGCCTATGGTGTTCCGAAATACTATTTACTATTTATTTTCCGACAGAACGCGCTCATCTTCGTCTAATAATCGAGCGTTACGACTCCTTAGCAGCGGTCCGATCTGGATCTGCGCTGTCCGTATTTTGTTTCCTGTGATGAAATATTGATAGATGGGGAAGCCTAAATGCGAACTAAACAGCTGACTAAATTTGTTGAACCACCGTAGAGGCAGATGTTGAGTGTTTGGATCCAGTAAAACTAGTTTAAGGCTCCAACTATTCTGTTTCTGACCGTTCCTATGCGGTTCTTCTGTTGTGGTTCTTCTGTGTTACGTGCTCTCATGTATGCTTGTCAACGGTACTCTAGCAATATGGTCACCTGTATAGCTGCCCACTTTGCTTCCTCATTTGTTTTGTAATTTAAACTCAGCTTACCGCGAGTGTCTTTCATGAACTTTTGTCACTGTATATTCCTTTGTTTTTGTTTTGAGGCCAGGATATGGGATGTGATATATATCAAGTATTAATTCTTGATCATTGCCTACTTTTTAACTTTGCAAATATGGATGGAATGTGTTGACAATAATTACTCTTCTCATGCTAACGACTGTTTCTTCATTTCTGAGCTGAAATTTCATGCATTACTGTCATAAGTTTTTTTTTCTTTTTACTGTTTTAAAACAGTATATGTTCTTAGCTTTACTGTACAAAATTTAGAAAGGGCTACGCTCGTTAGGGCCATTTTCGATTCCTATCTGAGGCTAAACTTGAAAGATGAGATAACAACGGATGGTTTCTCTCTGCAAATTTTACTAGCGTTTCGTTTCAGTTTCAGTTTAATTCTTGTCACGTTTTGAATATAAAATAATGGCTGTTAAAAAGGCTAAAATCAGCGGAGTCAGTGAAGTGTTTTTACAACTAAGTCTGTATGACACCAATAAAATATAATCTGTTTATTCTGGGATAATTGCATTATAGAAACAAGCAACAAGTTATCATGTTCATCATCTTTGCTTTCATTACTTTACTATTATTCTTATTATTATTTATTTATGCATACAGATTCTTTCGATATTCATTTTAAATCTTGTAATGACTTCAATAATAATGACGGATCTCCTTTGAACTCAGAAGTGATGACAATAGCAATGATAATGATAATAAAAATTATGATGATAATAAATGAAATAAAAAGATAAATAATATTGAATAGTTTCCTTTTTATTTCAGTTATTATTACTTTGATAACTATAACAATTTATGTTATAATTTTCATTACCTTTGCTTTCATTACAATTACTATTAATATTATGCTTTCATTACAATTACTATTAATATTATTACTATTACATTATTATAATAATTTTTATTTTATTATCAATAGTTTTATCATTAAAATTATAATAAAAATCAAATATTATACAAGTGCACATTTCTCTTTGACTGAAATAAATACAATAAGGTACGAAATAATGGACAGATTTTTGTTCAGACCTGTAAATCTATATCAGACATAATTTTTATTCATATTGTTAGAATAATGATTTTTTCTTTTCATCATGGGAACTAAATAAGTAATAAAACTTTAAGATTTCTGATTTTTCTATCACACCTCAAAATATAATTCATGACTGTTTATTGCAAAACTGTAAATGCGTGACAAGTTGAATACCTCTTATCAGCAGCGTGGCTTAAGCTCCGCCCACTTATACTGCCCACTTACATTACCTATACAGGTGAAATCTGCTGGCCGGGTGGACGACAAGCCCGGCCTTTAAATCATTCATTTCGTCAACATTTTGATGTTTCTTCACAAGTAAGAATAGAAGGCAATCTTTGAAGGCCTAGGTGGGCCTAGATAAAAGGCAAAATTGGGTGGTTAATCTGGACACCTAAGGGTAAACATCTCCAATGGGTAATAAAATTCCAATACTTGATCTGATAATTTGTGGATGGTGAAGAATAATTTACCGGTGAAATGACTGACAGCTGATTGACATAGAGGATCTTACATGAGTGCTCATGTATTATTGAATTTATTAAACGAAATGGGGAAAAAGATAAGATGCGAGGCTTGCCGAGCATCTTATCGGTTTTCCCCAACAAGTTTAATAAATTCAATAATACAGGAGCACGAATGCAAGGTTCTGTTTATCATATGACACTAAAATCTCATTTTATTACCAAACTTTGCACTAAAACGTTACGATTTCGCCATTAGAAAAAGCGACGTTTTTTATGGACGTCAACGCGTAACGTTACGACGTAATTTGCATATTTAATCCACTAGTGGATTATCGTTTTTAATGCCTGGCTTTATTACACTCTCAGATGCGACATCATATGATAAATTAATTTTCCTCAATAAGACGACTGATTGGGACTAATTGTATCAGTAAGACAGTTACCCCGCCCAAGTGTTATCTCAAACTGGTAGTTTGTCCCTTACCCGTGGGTACTGAATTTAGGCCTTTTAACCAAAACACTTTTCTTACGGAATTTTTAGCAAACTTTATCATTATTGTAAAAAAGATCTGCTTGACATATTCGAGTTTCTATCGTAACATAACAAGCTGATTTTTAACCCGGATTTTTGTCAAATCGCCTTTGTAAAATGGTAGTAGCAATATTTTTTCTGTTTAAATTATGTAAGTGCAGCATTATCTGGGTCTGCACTGAATGCTCAGGAAGTTTCGTCTCAGGGTTAAGGAAAATGTAACTTACACTAATATGTTTCAGGCGGACTTGCTCTTGTCATGCTGCCATAGCACCAGAATTCGTTGTTTGATGTTTCTATACTTTGCTGGACATCGTATCTACATTGTATTACTTAACTATTTTAGGGGCGGTCAGATCGGGCGATGGTGCCGCCTTACTTTCAGTACCGGTACGTCCTACTAGATCAGGATAATAGTAGGGCAATGGCCTACTGTGCTTGCAGTATGTGTGGGTGGGGGTTGTTTGAATATTTTTTTCTCTTGCCTTCTTTTTTGTTTCGCCCTGTCTCTAGGAGATGGCCCGATATAGACTGAAATACTGTCTCCTAGGGCCATGAAACCCAAATCAACCAACCAACTAACTTAACTGTATGGAAATTAAGTCTGTACTCATAATAAAGTGGACCAGTATAGCTGACATTTTGATTGGGCATTGACAGCTTCTAACATTTTCCAGCTGTGGCAGCCTGGACTTTTTTCTCTATTTTGAATGAAACTAATGATTTACTATTGTCAACATGTATACCGTATACGCGGTAATTTTCGCGGGTTCAAATTTTCGCGGTTAAGGGTCAAAAACATACATATATTTTCGCGGTTAGCAACAGGGGTCGCCGCAGGCTAATGAAAGAACTGGCTCAAGTGAAAAGTACCAGCAAATATAGAAGCAAATAGAAACAAAACATACGAAAACTGTGTCTACAAAATATACCTTGTAAGACACAGGGAACTATTTAGCGATTTTAATATTCGCGGTTTCTAAGTGACCGCGAAATGCCGCGAAAAATGGAACACCGCGAAAATTATCTTGTATACGGTATCTTACCTGAAAAGGGTCAAGAACTTCATTTATAGCGCAAGGGTGTTTACTTGGCTCTTCTGGGTCATTGAAGAATGCAGAGTCAAGTATGGTTGTGAATACTGGCCCGGTATCACGCGTTGACAAATCCTTTTGTTTACAAACGTTTTTTATTGTTGTCCCAGGATCAGTATTACAAAGATAACAAAACACATTTCTGTATATAACAATGCCAAACAAATTCACATCCCAGAAATGCTGTTCAAAAGCCAAGCATGCCTCTTCTAAACCTTCTTTGAATGTCTTCCAGTTCCGCGTTTGGTTACATTCTGAAATTACAGACAACGTGCAACGATTTGCTGCCACGTCTAACTTCGGCGGAGGAGCTACCGACAGTCTACATCTGGCTGGTACAACCTTCGTTTCCGTAAACGAGTAATCACCATCCAACATTTGGGGACAGTCCGTAGTCAAGTACCATTCCTTGTATTTCTGAACACCATTACACTCTGCACAGAATTTGTTGTTATATATTTTATTTGTCTCTCTATCTGACACCCAAACAAAGTCTTCATATCGGGTTTGTGAGTTCCCAGCGCATTTCTGTACAAGTTCTCCGTTTTTCTCTGTGGCGGGACAGTCTGTTACCACATAATATCCATCCCTGTGGAATACCATATAGGACTGTTTTTGTCTGATATACACTGTTTTTCTTTCAAACACTGCACTGTCTTTGCGCACTAGATTGCCACTGCACAAAGTCAAGGCCGCGTTGAGTAGAAAGTGTATAGAAACCAGTCGGGGGATTTATAGTTATACATTGCGCACATTTGTGCTGGGCAACCATGCCATTTCAATCAGCTAAAATTAATGCTGAACCATAACTTCATTATTTGATATTTTAACCACAAGTTGTCACTACATGTACAAAGAATGAAGCGGAATAACAAAAGCTAACAAAAGCCAGAAGCTGTAATTTTTTCTGGTGTATTGGCTGACCAAAGCTAGGGCAAATGCCTTACAGTTTCTTTTTTCTTCTGCAAAACTGATAAAAAGTATTGAGTCACTGATAAAGTTAAGTATCTGTTTCTGAATTCACTACATTGTATACAGTTAGATTGAAACAGTTGATAACAAATAGAAAGTAAACATGAGCCGCGACACGACAAAACCAACAATATGGTTGTGCGCCCAGCGCAGACTCAGATCAGCCTGGGCATTCGCCCAGTCTGATCAGAGTCTTCGCTGTCAGCATGGAGGTAGATTAGATCCTTCGCTACCCTCTGAGTACTTAAGGAAGAGTCTGATCAAACTGGGCTAATGCCAGGGCTGATATGAGTCTGCGCTGGGCGCACTACCACATTGTTGGTTTTGTCGTGTCGCGGCTCACATTTATTGTTCTTGCAAATAAAACGAGCCAATGCACAGCAATGTTTAACTTTATGTCTTTATGTTTAAACTTAATTCTGTAAAAATATACAAAACATTTAGAGTTTATAAATCGTCAGATTCAGCAAATGGGATTTATAAGCCGACGGGGTGGGGGTGGGGGGTGGGGGGGGTGGGGGATTAAAGATCTGTTAAAAAAAAGTGCCCCAAGTACGAGTTTCTTTATCGGATCTGTAAACTGCCCCAGGTTTATATATCCCATATGCTTTAAGGGACGATTCAGTAAACTGTATATTACATTCGTTTGTCTTACAATTAAAGAATATTTGCATCTGGTTTTATGTTTTTAAGGGTCCTTCCAAGAGCTTATACACAGTAGCGCGAAAGAATACATGGAAATTGAATCGTGTTGACCGCCATTTTTTCCTCTGAAAATGCCTAGGATTGTCATAATAACAATTAAAATGGTATGGCCTATGGAACGTGCATCATGCCTTTACCATCATTGTCTGTACGGTTACAGGCCCCAATGATCAAAGGCTCGGAAGAAAGTCTGCTGTGAGCTGAATGAAACGTTTCTTATCTTTTTCCTCATAGCACATTGCGGAGCGTGTGCGACAAACGACAATGCAATCCCACATTATATGGACAAATTCGTAATATCAATCTCTTTCACAGGCTAGAAATACACATCAAAGTTTACTATAGATTTGACATGTTTTAATTCAGCGTATGTCGTTTTTTTCAAGATCTTAAAAGGCAACTGATGCCTAGTTAACGGTGTGTTTATAGCTGCAACTGCAGTGGAAAGATAAAGTTCTTATTGCCGGTGCCCAACCGCAGATTAATAACCAACATCCAAATATTATGCAGAAGGTCACCATCGACAGAGATTTAAATCCTCGTAGAGAACTGGGAAATAGCATATTTCTGTTGACCTGAAATCCATGTATTTTTCGCGAAGAATGTAATATAGTGTTTTATTACTGTGAATAATAAAAAACAACATACAATGGATATCATTTAAACAAATAAGCAAGCCATACTGAACATCACCGTTTGATTAGACACCGATTATCATAAGTTGGATTGAAACAAATAAAGGTTATAACTGACCATCACACATGTGCACGATGGATAACCATAAGTCCCCGACAGGTAACTAGGTATCAGTATGAACATATTATATACTTTCACAAATATTAACATGTTAAACTAAAAGATAGCAAATAAAATGTAGGCAATAGAAAATAAGTTGATATGGATAGATGGTGTTGAGCACTCTCAATTTTGCCACGATGACACAGAGGAAAATCTTATATATTTCTAAAAATAGACTATTTAGTCCTTGGGAACCTATGTTTTCCTCACTTAAAAAAACTGTCCGGAAATGACTTTATAAATAAACATTTAGATACCTGACAAAATTTGTTACTTATTCCAGTGTAGCACTGTATATGTAATTTATAGTCCATAACATATTTTTAAATCGAAAAGGAATTGTAATACTGATAACTTCTGACATCAATAATTTGAAAGTCATTAGAAGGTCGGATATCGGGGCTTGAATCATGTGGATACAGCCGGTATATAGATATAGACAAGGGGAGAAACCCTGGTATAAAATTTTTAGGATAACGTTGTTTTTTTCCGGTGCAAAAACTGAATCCGACAAAGAAATCAGTGTGCTATTTGAACAATTGTGTAGCAGAATGCTTCCTCTTAGCGATAATACCTGGCAGTGCTTTATCCAAACCAGTTAAAAGGACATTTATTTGCTGGCTTCAAACTGCATGGTCATTCAAACTTCCAAAATAACGTGATACAGGATCTTTTTATATTTTTATGCTAATTGAAAGGAATGAAATCGAAGGAAAAACTCTTTCTCGTGTCTTTAGGAGTATTAAATAGTTAACATGTACAACTGACCTCACCTCAAAAGTTTGTCTCATACGCCAGTTCAGGTTTTTCTTTTTCATATTTTAGGGTTTTCCTATTGTTGATCATGACAAACGTCTTCGGGAAGCTTGTTTAGCATCGTAGACATGAGGCGAATACAAAGCTCGTAAGTGATTGGCTGAAAGTACTTTTTTTACAAACGGCGATAAACATGTAATACTAAGAATTCCAGGAGACTGCTAGAGGTTTATTCATTAAGTATTTGATGTTTATGTGATAATAAAAGGAGATGTCATATGCACTAAAACTGCATTTTACTCGTTTACTCGTTATGAAGACGCAACGTTATGGCGCCAAAAACGTCGCGATACAAGCGTCCTGTTGTAAGTAAACGTTTACAACTGGAACAGTTGAAATGATGAAAATAGCAAAATAAACGGTTTTAAATACATTGTTTACCATAAATGGAATTAAAATGAATGCATACTATCAAAACAATATATTTTTATTCATTAAACCCGGTCACTGGCATTTTTGCATGAAATGATGCGCGAAAAAGACAAAAAATCTTGTATTACGATACTGTGGAGTTTTTAAGGGTTTGCAAATTTTGAAGCCAGCGGATGAATGCGCTTCAATCGTCTATGATTAAACAGGTACTATCATTTAGAAGAACAATTCGGCTACACACATTGTCAATAATTACGATGATTTCATCGTCAGAATCATCTTTTCCACAGGATAAAACAACGTTACCCTAAAAAGTTTAAACCAAAGTTTCTCCCCTTGTCTACATGTATATACAATTACAATCCTTTTATCCAAATCAGTATGAATCAAGCCTCAATGGCCGAAGGTTGAAGCGTGGTGTGTTACTTGTAGATCGCAAAACTAAAGATGGATAAATGGATGACTTGCAATTTTACGTCTTATTCAACAGTATTTCGGACATATCAGGACGGTGGTAGGCTGATGATTAAAGGATGTGTGCAATGGAACCCCGTTTACGTTCGAAAAGATTCTCGCCTCAAGCGGGGATCGAACTCGGGACCGCTAGATCAGCAGACCGACGCTTTACCTACTGAACTACCGGGGCTTTCAAGCTTAGGAAGAGACGCACTTAGGTGTTAATGTCTTTCCCCTGAAACGAAATGCCAATGATCTTTTGGAAAAGATTTTTAGCATTAAGGACTCAGGTTCAGCGTTGTCCTTGTCCTGAATTATGGCATTTTAATGGTGCATAATGCGTTTATATGGAAATATATTTAAACAGTGGCTTTCTCACAAACGTTTAAAGTCTACGGTACAATAGTTGGTATAAATGGTCACATACAAGAGCAAATGAAGACATTATGTTGCTAAGGTCACAGGTAATTCTTTAACTTTTGTGCCATATAACTGAGATTCCGTTGCCCTTTAACATTTTCCAACATCTTTTTCTCCAAAAGCGCTGGGCCAATCAAAGTCATATTTGATATGGAGCCTCAGTGGCATAGCGGAACGAACGCTTCTTCGCAGGGTCTGGGTCACTTGACCCACGTGGACGCTACACTCATATATGATAAAAACGCTTTAAAAATCTTCATCTCCAGAATCAGAAGGACAACGACCTTGTTACAATGTATGCAGCATTGAGAACTCGGGCTCACATGATGACCCAGCCCTGACCATGATATAAATTATGGCAAGGTTAACTTTGGTGCTTTTTGCGTTTATATGAGAAAATCTTGGATTTCTCACAATCTTCGTAAGTTTAGGTACAACACTTGGTCTGTATGGTTAACCAAAAGAGCATCTGAGACACTACGCATCTAAAGGACAGAGGTAATTATTTGACCTTTGTTCTGGTCACTGAGATTCTTGTGCCTGCCAACATTTTGAAACATCTTCTCTGAAGCCACTGGGCTGATTGAAGCCATATATCATATGGAGATTCCCAGAACGAAAGTTTAGATCAGGTTGTATAGGTTATATGACCAAGATTTCCGCCATGTTCATATATGATAAAAGCTTGTTAAAAATCTTCTTTAGAACCGAAAGGCCAATGACCTTGAAACTTTGTAGCATTGTAGCATTGGGAACACTGGCCCTGCAAAGTTTGATCAAATGATGACCCTGTATTGGCCTTGACATAATTTATGGCAAGGACAATCATATATTCTACATTGTGTTCCCAGTGGGAATTTTCTTTCTTATTAAAACCACGTTATCGTGAAGTACTGTTGTCATCTTGACGTTTGTAGGGTAGAGCCGGGTAATTTCGGACAGCGGGTAAATTCGGACATACCATTGCAATCAGTAAAAAGCAAGATGAGACGGCTCAGCATAAGCCTTCTCATCAGGATTTTTTATTGTTTGCCCAGTTAATTTTGTTTTAATTCCAAACAACTGACATACAAAGGAAACAATACCACTGTCCGAATTTACATGCTGTCCGAATTTACCTGACTTGACCCTATTGGGTCATGTTTTTTTATATTGATATAGACCATAAGGAGATTAAGTTTTGGGACTCAATGTCTGTTTCACTGGACGATAAAGGCTTTCCCAAATGTGTGGGTTGTTTTCTCATAAGGAAAGAATTAACTCACTGAGAGTAAATTCTTTTTTATTTAAGAAATAGATCAGCTCTAGCAGTGAATTGTTGAGTAATAATTCACTGTTTGGAGGTCAGTTGTAAAGTAGATCATATCACGAGCGCGGAGCGCGAGTGATATATCTACTTACAACTGACTGACAAACGGTGAATTATTACACAACAATTCAATGCTAGAGCTGAACTATTTCGAATCTAACACTCAAAAGAGCTGAAAAACTATTCTTTTCATTAAAACTCTCCCAACCTTCCTTCCAGCGCGTTCATGCTCCCGCCAATATTCCGAACTGTATCTAAGATGAATGTACGTTTTTATGGCGATTTAAGAAGAAAAAAAAGAGACGTTACACCGTCTCACGTCTCAAAACGTCACAAGATTACGTCAGATATTGCAGTGACGTCAGAAATTAGACTCACGCGCTCCGTAACAGTGAATTGTTGCAAAATAAAACACGGCAACCTTCCATTGCTTCTATAGGCGCACTGTGTTAGAATGAAAAAATAACCCACAATTAGATGGTAGGATAAAACAATTGGAAGAGTAGCTTGCAATTAATAGTAGACAGTACAGGACTCGGCAGGCAATACACTGTACATAATTGTCCAGACCATTTACATTCAGATTCAACAGAACTATTATTAGCATGAAACTGTGTATTTCCAAAGATATCTGACAAACATCACATCTGTTATTTAATTGAACTCCTGTTGCGATACGAATATAGGGGTAAAGCGTTCTGATGTTAAAGATATTACAACCGTTTCAGAGATCTCCATTGTCTTATGCTATAACAGGCTATCTTACAAATTGTCATAACAAAATCAGATACTTCAGTTAAGAGACTTTGGCACGGCTGTGGTATAATGTATACAGAAAATATAGTGGCCAGTCAGTATTCGTTCATTTTCAGAGAAAAGATATGGAGTAGACAACTGAAAGGAAGCGTCGTACATACCCTAATGATGTCGAACTGTCTTGTGTCGCTCTTTTGACTATAGGGTCCCGACAAAATTCCGTCTGTGGCTTTGTGTTTCGTTTGATGTCGGGGCAGCACGTTCCTCTGTCCAAGCAATCTTCTTCACAAGAACACGCTTGGCAGCACGCTGTTTGATTCTCACCTAGCAGATTATAAGTGACGTTTGACTGACAGTATTTGGTATGAGGACAGTATTCCGTAGGCAGCTTATCAATAAGTTCAATAACATCAGGCGAGTATTTTCGTGACGCTGAGGTACATATACTCGCATATATTAACAGTAATTCAAACATGACATGCAGACGCATATTCCGACGACACTGCGACATCGTTTTAAGTTAAGAATTATTATCATAACACACTGAAATGTAAAGTGTTTTGGGTGCTTATAGCCCGCATTTTCTTTTTGTCCATTACGTTTTACAAATTCATTAAAAATGTATTTCCACAGAATCTCTTAACTCATAAAGTGCAAATACAGCAGGCAACAAAGTAATTTACATCTGCAAAAATAATAAAAGAAGAAAAAATAAAAAAATGAACAAAAATAATAAATAAAATTAGAATAAATAAATAAATAAATGAAAAAAATATTTCGTCATAGATATACCTTCAAACATTAGATTCAGATGAAGCACCTAAACATATGCTTTTATCTAATTGAATTTTCTTTCTGGCGTCCGTAAGAATGAAGCGATGAAGCGACGACATTTCTTTTTGAAGATTTTTTCTCCGTTATGCAGACAAAATCAGCAAATGATTCAGGACGATGAGATTTGGAAGCAAAACAAAAATCCTCCATCAAAGAAAAAAATATATATATATGCGCCCAACTAAAAACATAAATAAACAAAATTGCGCAAAATAAGCACCGGCTAATGCAACTATGTGGCAAGTCGGCCTGCGAAGGGCGTGCTCTTATATATATACATAAGTGAGAAGCACGTAGTTGTGAGTGTAGAGAATGTAACATGATATTTTTCCTGAAACTCTGCACCTATTTAGCAAATTATAGGTATCAGTTACCGTACTTACCCTGCTTGTTCTTGCAACGTGACCGTAATTAGAGAAATTTGAGAAGTGCCTGTGTCAATATTTATTACATTCCGTAAACGTATTAAAATTAAGGTGAATTGGCATTGTATGAATATGTTTTCCCACCATTTTTACAATCTGGAACCAGTTTGCAACTTCATGTTAGCTTTTCTTGACAATGATACACTGCCAAAAAAAGTTCTTCTCCAGGAGAAGCATTTTTTTCATTTAATAGTTGAACCCTATTTAGAAGGGAGGCAACAAAGAAAATTACTGTAATTTTTCCTGAAAATGTAACCATTCACCCTTAGAAAAAGAGGCGTAGCCATATAATTTCGATTGGCGCGGCAAGTTTGACCTCCGTAAGTGCGAACGCGAGCGCCGAAGGCGCGAAGCCTGGCTATGGGGGTTCCGGGACATGCTCCACAGAAACAAATGAAAAAATGGTGCATTTTTCGTGCATTCCAATGCATATCCGGTCCCCTTATTGTTTTTAAGTAACACCATATTTTAAATGAACACCAGCACCTAAGACTCAAAACTTCGCTAGGGAAGGGGTGGGGGAGGGTTGTGGGGTCTTGGGGATACTTGCCTTTAAAAGGTTTAAAATAATGGTACAACTATTGTGCATTTTCCGGCCCTACTTTTACGAGAGCGCAGAAGGTGCGAAGCCTCGCTAGGTAAAAAGGTGGCATCCCCCCCCCCCCCTAAAAAAAGAAAAATAATGGTGCGATTGGTGAATAAAATTTGAAAAAAAAAGGATGCAATTAGTGCATTTTTCTGTTTTTCGTTTTGCTTTTGTTTTTGTTTTCAACTTTGGGGGTGGTCGGGTGGTTCGATGGTGCTGCGTATAACTTTCAGTGCCGGGGCGTCCTACTGATTTGGATAATAGTAGGGCAAGGACCTTCTGTGCTTGCAGTAGGGGCGGGTGGGGGTTGTTTGAACATTTTTCTCTCGTCTATCACTTCTTTCTTCTTTCCCCCTCTCTCTGGAAGACGGTCCGATATAGACTGAAATACTGTCTCAAAAGGCCGTTAAATCCAAAACAACCAACCAACAAACTTTCAACTGTAATCATCTTTCACCTTTGAGTGCTAGTGCATTTCCTTCACAATTAATGGTGCGGCATGCCGCACCTACTAAACTTATTGGTGCGGCGAATGACACACCTGCAGAATCCTTGTCTGCGCCCATGAGAAATATGAGTTATCGAGCAGATATTTAAACGATGTTGATAAAAAAATGACAGCATTTGATGCGTGTTCCCTCCCTTTTTGGCGGCAAATTGATCAAATATCTACCAGCTTAACAGATCATGTTCAATAATTTCTACGGCAGGTTTAATCATTTCAGCGCTTTGAGTGTTCTGAATATGCATGTTAATTAAAGTCAATGAGATCGAAAGATAAAAAGTACCTGTAGTAACTTTTGTTTAGGTACATGTATCATCCGATTTTTGCCATGTGGCGTACGTTAAATGTCTCCCCGTATATCATCACGGTGATGAATATATTTGTTAGTCCCTTTGGGATATTTCAGTTCATACATGCAGTCAGTGGCAAAAAATAAAAGTATTTCATCAAATTCAAAATTTCCAAATATACCGATAGAAAGCGAGGTTATTTGAGCTATTTATACTAAAGTTCCATTTTTGTTCCTGACATTTACCCGGTCTTATCAAAGTCTTCGCTTTGCGCTTCAATGGTAGATAAAGTTCCAAGTTCCAAACTAGCTCCATACGCACAGCGAAAACTCTGGTCCGACTGTGCAGATACTCATGTAGACTGATTTCAGTCGAAGATGTTAGAAATTCTCTTAATCCTGTATTCATATTTTTACAGATTATACTTCTCTCTAAAGTCTTTAGTATGTGTTATACTCCTGGCTCCAACAGCTTGATGTTGAGCCAGGTACAAAAGTATTAGCGTAAGCAAGTAAAAAAAAATTAACATCTTCGGCTGTTAAAAGTCTAATGCTCATGCTACTTTCTTGGTTTTGTCGAGTCGCGGCTTATATCGCTGTAATGATTGAAGCAAACATTATAATGGTTTGCCATTCATCAAAGTAATTAAGGTTTCCTATGCATCTGTCCGTGCACGTCGCCATTGGTGATTGACAAAACACATTAGTCACTTACATTGTTGTCATCATTAATAATAATATATATACAGGCTTTGATCTTCACTTTGAAAGTAAAAAGTATGCAAAGACCAGGAACTGAAACAATCAAAATCCAAATCCAGCCCTCAAACCCTTAATAATTTGGTGGCAGTGGGTTCTTACGACAAGACGCCCCAACTAAATAGAATGCACAAATAAACAACACTGGACATTCCGCTATATTTACATGGCTAACTATGTAACTAAAGACTACAGTACAGGTGAACCTGCGCCAGGATATGGTATGGGAAAATCTGAAATCTGGAATGAAAACATAAGTACAGATATGTATTTAATAAGCAAAAAAAAAAAAAGAAAAAAAAAAAAAAAAGAATAAAAAAAAGAGAAAAAAAAAGATACATGACAGTTGAAAGCCTGTCATTGATTTTGTAACACCAACATTTTAGAAACCTCAGATTCATACCAATATTTGTCATTTGAAACTCATCAAATATTCTTACCTTTCAATTCTGGTAAAGCATCAGGCTTTTGATTAATTGGAACCGCTCAAACTTGTTCCAGAAAGGACAAAGACCAGTTTCAGAAAAAAAATGAAAGCATAACAATTTTGATCAGAAAGGAAATTGTATATTCATTTTAACTGTTGTTGACGTCTGATTCTGGCGTAGCTTTAAATAAACGTACTGCAGGTCAAGTGTATGTATTCTAAATATTGGTTGTTTTCATGCAACGAGTCACTGTCACTGGCTGCTAGAAAACGGTTTCTGAGACTAAAAGATATATAGCAACTACAGTCGAATGTTCGACGTAGTTGGTGACGTTTGCGTCAGAGAACAGAACTGCAATTTCAGAACGCCTCTTATTTTCAAAGATGTATTACATGATTGTAACGTAAAAAAGGAAAGTTTATGCAGGAATTTACTTTTGATATCAATGTAGGGTTGCTGCAGAGCAATTTGTCAGCATTTTTCTAATGCACAATGGCGCACATGCAAAACATGCAAAAGCAAGTAAATGTAGCATACATTGGATTTTAAAGTTCAGTCAAGTTAAAAATAAGTACACATAATACACATGTTCAACAGCAATATATTTCCATTTATCATATGACTGTGTGATTTGTCAAAATCCAAAAAACGGCAGATAGAGTTGCTAATGAGAAGTGAAAAAAATAAAATAAAAGGGAGTACAAGCAGAAGCACATTTATACTCGAACTCACGATATAACTTGATGTTGTCGACCTGTATACCAAATATGAACTTTCTATCTTTTGCGGCCCTTGAGATATCTTTGATGAAAAAGTGTTACGGAATTAGGACGGACGGTAGGACGGACATACTGGAGAAATGACGGACATATATAGTAAAGAATGCTACCCACCTCTTAAACAGGGAGTGAAATAATATGAGCCGCGACATGACAAAACCAACAATGTGGTTGTGCGCCCAGCGCAGACTCAGATCAGCCTGGGCATCCGCCCAGTCTGATCAGAGTCTTCGCAGTACGCATGGAGGTAGCTTAGACTCGTATCTACGCTTTGAGCGCTTAGCGAAGAGTCTGATCGGACTGGTTTGATGCCAAGACTGATCTGAGTCTGCACTGGGCGCACAACCACATTGTTGGTTTTCTCGCGTCGCGGCTCATATAATAATGATAGTTAAATGATAATGATCATCGAAGGCGGAGGATTAAATCTCCTCCATGTGCGTCACGAATATAAATAAGAAACCAATGAACGGAATTTGATGAAACTAAAATAGATTTAAGTGACTAAATAATAAATTTAAGTCACTATTATGCGCTAGTGCATGCCAAGGTCTGTAAGAAAAGCATCAGTTATGCATGATTTATTGCTTTTGAATTGAATTGACAACAACTAATTGACCAAGAACTAAGTATTCAATGAAATTTCATGAAACTTATTATAACAAATATGTATGGCTATAACTTGGATTTGGATTGAAAGTTTTGCCCGAATTGCTTCATCAGTGCATGATTATTGCCCCTGAATAAGTTTAAAATCAACAAATTAAGCCACAATTAGGTAGCAAACAAACAGACTTAACCACTTGCACTCCTATGATAAATATGTATCTCTACAATCTAGTTTTGCATATCATTTTTTGGCTGGCTTGGAGAACTGTGCTTTCCTCATATAGGGCTTTTACGCTCTGTGTCAATTTTTCCATCTAGCTTCTTGGGTTGAATATGGAATCAAATTGTGTCAAGCACTGCAAATTTATTCTATATTCATGATTGAACTGAGCAGTTCAAGCAAAGTGTACAGCTGGACCGAATTTTAATGTTCAAAGAGAGAGCCAATCTCAGTCTGGTAGAAGTATATTGATCGATTAATTTACCTACCGGTGACCATCGACATTGATGAAAAGGCAAACTACCAAAACAAAGCTTAACATACAAAAATAATAATAATGATAACTATAAAAATAATAATAAAATGATTTATCATATGACGTCGCATCTGAGAGTGTAATAAAGCCATGCATTAAATGCGATAATCCACTAGTGGATTAAATATGCAAATGACGTTATAAAGTTATACGTTGACGTCCATAAAAACGTCGCGTTTTCTAATGGCGAAATCGTGACTTTTAGTGAAAATTCTGTTGATAAAATGCGATTTTAGTGTCATATGATAAATAGAATCTTGCATTCGTGCTCATGTATTATTGAATTTATTAAACTCATTGGGAGAAAACCCTATAAGATGCTCGGCAAGCCTCGCATCTTATCTTTTCCCCAACTCGTTTAATAAATTCAATAATACATGAGCACTCATGTAAGATTCTCTATTTAAATAATAATAATGATAATAATTCAACTGACAGTTTTCGTGGTAGCTGTGGCTGTATTTATTTACTTACCGGTGACCATCGACATTGATGAAAAGGAAAACTACCAAAACAAACTTAACATACAATAATAATAATAATTATAATATAAATGATAATTATAATGATAATAAAATGATTTAAATAATAATAATGATAATAATTTAAATAATAATAATGATAATAATTCAACTAACAGTTTTCGAGGTAGCTGTACTGTTGTTAGGTGAATGGGGTATTAATTTCAAGAGAAGCAACTCTATACAATTTACTGAAAAGAATTGCCTTTTTCAAGAAAATGATACAATTTATAGAACGATGGGGTTGAGGCCGAGAAAAGGAAATCTCAAACTTGTTTTTACACTATGCAGTCTTATGCGAGCCTTGCCGAGCATAAGCCCTAAACGAAAACGAGCCTGAGATTTCCTTGTAGAAGTAAAATTATAAAAACGAGCCTGAGATTTCCTTGAAGAGGCCTTAACTTCAATATTGATTATTTTTTCTCACCCATTTTATTTAAAAGAACAGAATATTCATTAAATATTTTATGTTCTTGTTGAAGTTATTCTACAAACCCGAAGGTAAATGTCTATTAATTGTCTAATTCATAGCTCTGGCATGTGTATTAATTTCACCTTGTCCATGTATTTCTCATGACCGACAGCTATTCAGAAATCTACAGTAACTCCTCATGCACATCATTCAATTTGACTGTCGATTTCATTCTGCATGCAATTTACATGACAGGTAGCAGGATGTGGATTTTTTGAATTGTATGTTATTAAATGGGCTGTAATATATAGCAATCATAGGTATTTTGAGACAGCTTTCTTAGCCTAGGCTGTGATAGCAGCCGAGAATAATAGAATCTATGATGGGGCTGAGGCCGAGACAAGGTGTTTCGTATGGAAAGATCAAAGGGTAATTTTCTGCGCAGAAATCTCAGGCTCATTTTTAGATTATCTTGTCTAGTGTGAGGCTTGCCGAACAAAAGACTTAAATAATCTGAAAATGGTACTGAGATTGCCTTGTCAAGGCCTCAACCACATCATTAATTATTTTTCTCACCTAATACTTTGTAAAACAGAATATTCATAAAATTCTTAACTTCTTGTTGAGTCCATTCCAACAAATTTGAAGCTAATTTAATATAAAGGTGGTGATTTGTGGTATATACAAAAATATGAATAAAACTATAAAAATTATCGTATCTCCCTGAAAGTTAGCAGATTTCTTATTTTTGTTTTGTTCTCTACAGTTTGAAATACAAAATATAGGGACATGCTGTGAAAAAGTGTTAAAAGAGCGTCCTAGCAATTATTTATTCCAACTCTTTCTCAAATTGTAAGGTAGACCAGATAAAACAGTAGCTTTTTCTCAATTGTCTGACTATGATATTGTGCATGTATACCTATTGCATCCATGAAATACAGGTAGGTCAGTTATACCTATATCATACTCACAGTATAAATAATACATTATAATGACCATAACAGGTGTGTTATTGAAATTATTCAACCTTGAAAATAGACTCTACTGGGTATTTTAGACTAATATTTGGACACAGGCCACACCCTTTTTTAATTTGTGCAGTACAAAAAAAATAGAAAAAAGTACAATGTAATCGCTAGGACGCTCTTTATAATGCACTAATTTATTTTCAGACCTAGTTACATTTTCAATAATGATGGTCATTTATTCAGATTTAATCGCGCAAAATTACCCTTTGATCTTTTCTTATATAAATCCTTTAAACATCAACAAGTCCTGCAATTTGGGATTCTGAATTGTGAGAAACAACATAAAGAAGGCATCTGCTAAGTTTGGGGAAGATCTGTTGTATTTTCAGCATTTTATGCAGATTTTTGTTTTTGCCCCAAATCAGGGATAATCACCTCCTTAATAGTTTGACATGTGTGTTTATTGATACATTATGCAAGCATATTGCATGATTGGCTGCTAATCAGAAATCTGCATTGATACTTCCTGTTCATCATTGGGTGTCAATTTCATATTCTGCATGCAATTTACATGACAGGTGGATTAGTTGAAATTGAGTGCGTAATTGATTGGGCTGTACTATATAGCAATGATTGGCATTTTGAGAGACCTTTCTGAGCCTAGACGGATATAGAAAAAACTCAGACACCTCTGGAAAGTGATGTTCTTGTCCAGTGGGTGAGAAAGAAAAATCTCAGATAGCTCTGAGATATTATTGTCTAGTGGGTTAGAAAATACTTTCCATAAAGAATCAATCCATTTTGAAAGGGGTTCGTCGTCTAAGAAAGGAAAAAGGCAGATGCAAATAATGGAGGATCTTAGATGAGCACTCTTGTAATGTTGAATTTATTAAACGAATTTGGTAAAAAGATAAGATGGGAGGCTTTGCTGAGCATCCTATCGATTTACCCAAAGAGTTTAATAAATTCAATGATACAGGAGCACGAATGCAAGATTCTATTTATCATATGACAGTTAAATCGCACTTTTAGTAGCAAATTTCGCACTAAAAGTCACGATTTCGTCATGAGAAAACGCGATGTTTTTTTTATGGACGTAAACACATAAGGTTACGACTTAATTTGCATATTTAATCCACTAGTTGTTTATCGTTTTTAATGCATGGTTTTATAACACTCTAAGATGCGACGTCATAAATTATGATAAAGTAACTTTATTTAACGTGGCGAAAATTAAGGAGGTTTACCCATGTACATTAAATGAATTAGTTATTGCGAATGTGTTGTTTGGTTTACCCACAGGCGCTTGAAGTTTTATGCCTAAAAAGACCCTCAAGAGCCTTTGAACTTGACGCAGTCTATAGGTAAGAAATGGCCAGGTATGCAAGCAGTATGCCTCGATTTTTTGAACTGCTAAAACAGCCAGTTAGAAGTACCCCAACAAAAACAAACTTCTTACCTGTAAACATCGTTTTAAAATGTATATATAAACATGATTAATTTGTTCAGTTATGGTCTCTGTGGTGATGTAATCCTGAATTCAAAATTTGACACAAAATCTAGTCGCCATTACGGTGTCCAGTTTCCGGGTTACTGCTGCGCTAAAGTTGAGCACGTGCTTGTACGCTTTGAAAATCACACATCAGCGAAATCATTCAATTACTCTTTAAGATATGACCAATGTCGCTGAAATACTGTTTCCATGTATTTACAATATTTTGTTCGTCCTAATTTGGGTCAAAACGTTTCTTACGATTGAAAACTTGATACAAACGAGATGAAAAGGACGTCATGACGTTCGCAATAACAACGTCAAAACTACGCAATAACGTTGGCGTAAAATGTTCATTTGTTGACTGAGGCATACATGAACTGACTTTCCGAACAACAAAGATGCAGATTAGCTTGCGCATCCGCACGGTCTGATCGGCGATTTTGTTATTTGGTGATTGGACAGAGTAGGAAGCTGTTCATTTAAGAGGATCGTTATCTGCAGACTGAATCACTTTATTTTCCCATAATAGAACCTGTTGGCGTCGCTGTGCGACGTAGATACACCGGAGACTGGAGACCGTAATGGAGTCCGAACACAAGCTTGCACACCTGGCCATTTTTTTTTCAAAATGGCTTATACCTGGATGTTTAGCAGCAGCATTGAGCATAAAACTTCAAGCGCCTGTGGTTTACCACACCTTTTGGAATTCGATGTACTTCACTGATTTAGCTTGTCTATATTTACCAGTCTTTGGACTTACTGTTTTCCATCACGCACATTTGTGATAGTCAGCCATAACTCTTACATCTTTCAGTCCAACTCACTTAAATGGCAATTTAATTCACTTGTAGCGTTCAGTTTGACCTGTCTACGCTTAAATTGATATTTGGTCCAGCCCTTGACTATTTTTAGTATAAACAGACTGTATTTTGGTTATTTCTACAGAATTATGGTCAAACGCAGGTAAATATTGGTGTGTATTTGGCTTGTTTTATTTCCAAGAAAAATACCTTTTTACTTTCATTTTTTTTCTACTCTGTTGCGATCAAAATTGTCTATAATTCTTGCTTTTTGCAACAGATGCTAATTGCATGAGTTACTTAAGTTTTTGCACAAGTTTCTCAGTTGAAAAGTACTTGGGGTTTGGTTTTGTTATCAACAGCTTTAACACCAGAAGAAACTAACATTATGGCTTTCCATTACGTTTCATCATTCGGAAGTGTAGTGACATCTTGTTGTAAGAATTTAGGTAATTATGTTATGATAAGCCATTATATAATGTCAGTTCATATAAAGTGCATGGTTAATCATCACACATGGGTGTGATGGAAATCCATAAGTCCCCAGACTGTTTAACGTCTTGATTTGTTATTCCCGACAATATTGGTTTACGTATTTAGCTAAGGTCACATCTCGGAAAATAATCAGAAAATTCTCAGCCATGTCTTGGGCGTAAGGCTTCCAATTATGATGTCTAGCAGATACATTAATCTAGATGCAGTATAATTGTATATAAAGAATAAAATACACTTTAGGTTGTCTGCAATATACAACGTAATAAGATATTGCCAGGCCGAACAAAATCTGCCAGATTCCGTACTATCATTGTAGTTAAAAGGTAGAAATGCGGTCAACACACGCACACTTGCTTAGACATTAAAACACGATCAAAGCGAAATGTTTTCTGACGACGCAGCAACTGCCTCTGTGCATTTTAAAATAAACATAATCCATCCTTGGTTTTCTATTTGCACACACACTGAAGCCCATTTTGCTTTGCGTTATCGAAATAACTATGTTCTTGCTGTCAAATATAATTCGGTTCGTAGACTTTAATATCCTTTAATGTCCACTTTGTGTTGTTGTGGAATTAATGCATTTAGTGAGGTTGCAAATAAGCTGCACGGTTCGAAAATGTGCATTACTGTAATTCTACGGACATAAAAGGGTCGTTCATTTAATTGTGTCACTAATGGCCCGCCATACCGAGTGGCAGTAAGGAGCATGCGGAAACTGCGGTGATTTCACTATGGAGTGATATTCTAGAACAGGATGAAATTTCGGTCTAATCCGTTCAGTCTTTCTAAACTTATTGAAAGTTCAAGTTGGTTCTGTCATACATGGTCTAAAAAATAGCCGTGTTTCCACTAACCCGACCGACCCTCCCATTATCAATGTCTGACCCTTCCCAGTTTCGTCTTTGCATTTTCCCATAGTAATTTGGGGTTTCACTACCTTTTTGTAGTTTTTGGCATTTAGTACCTTCCAAATTACAGATTTGACTTTTTCGAGCATCTAAGATGAATGATCATATACAGTGCAAGTCTCAAAAATACAGTTTAATCAACAAAATACATGTACAAAAACAAATAAAAAAAAAGAAACATAAAAAATACAGGTCCGACTCTGTTTTTTCGTGAGAAAAATACAATAATAACTAGACAATCACTAAAGGTAATGAATGCCCCCGCCATATGCTTCAGTAGATGAGTAATGTGTTAAAACATATTTGTGTGAAGTTACATCAAAATCTGTCAATAAATAAAGGTGCTAAAGGGATGACATAAGTTTTTTTTTCTAAAAATAGCAACTGTAACCTTGACCTTAGATCTACAACCCTGAAGGGTGAACTTGTCAAAGATATTTTTATACTTAATATTTGTGTGAAGTTATATCAAAATCAGTTAACAAATAAAGGCGCTAGAACCTTGACAAAGATTTACATGTACCCAAAATAGCATATGTGACCTTGACCTTTGACCTTCAATGCTGAAACATGAATTTGTCCCAGATATTGTCATGTTAAATATTGGTGTCAAGTCTGTCAAATTCATTCCAGAGGGATGACAACGTATTTTCTATAAATAGCAAGTGTGATCTGACCTTGATCCTAAAATTCTGAAATGCGAACCTGTCCAAGATATTGTCAAATTAGACATTTGGGTGAAAATATATCAAAATTGTCAATAAATAAGGGGGCTAGAGGGATGATAAAGTTTTATCTTAAAATAGCAAGTGTGACCTTGACCTTGGAATTCAGCTGAAAAGAAATTTACTCACTGGTCAAGATACTATTATACTTAACATTTATGTGAAGTTATATCAAAATCGATCCATAAATAAAAGCGCTAGAGCGATGCCCAAGTTTTTTTTTCTGAAAATAGCAATTGTGGCCTTGACCTTGATCCTACCAACCTGAAACACAAAAATGTTTGAGGTATTGTCATACTTAATATAGCTGTGATGTAATACCAAAATCGGTTGATAAATGAGGCCATTAGAGCAATGACAAAAGGTGAGCTTGTATATGAGCCATGGAATTATGGCAAAAATATTTATGTCATTCAAGGGGACATAATTCTGCAATAAAGACCTGACTCAAAGTTCTGTTTCCTTTATGCACATGTTCAATGCATGTCTAACTGTTTTGCAAGTTCCAAATCCCAACACCAAATACTATTGGAGGAGTTGCAGAGACAAGAACAGTACTATAAAATGTGAAATGCAGTCAAAATATTTATGTCATTCAAGGGGATATAATTCTAGTATAATGACCTGGATCAAAGTTCCATTTCCTTTATGCACATGTTCGATGCATGTCCCAACACCAAATACTATTGGAGGAGTTGCAGAGACAAGAACAGTACTACAAAGTGTGAAATACAGTCAAAATACGTATGTCATTCATGGGGATATAATTCTGGCATAATGACCAAAGTTCCATTTCCTTTATGCACATGTTCAGTGCATGTCGGAACTATGTTGCAAGTTTCATATCCCTGCACCAAATACTGTAGAAGGAGTTGTGGAGACACAAACAGTACTACAGATAGGAAATATGGTCAAGATATGTATGTTATTCAAGGGGACATAATTCTGCAATAAAGACCTGCATCAAAGTTCTGTTTCCCTTATGCACATGTTCAATGCATGTCTGAACTATGTTGCAAGTTTCAACTCCCTGCGTCAAATACTGTAGGAGGAGTTGCGGAGACAAGAACAGCACTACAAAGTGTGACGGGCGTGCGGACGTACGTACGCACGTACGGACAAGGGCAAAACTATATGCCCCTCCCCACTTCGTGGCGGGGGCATAACAAAAAAAAGTTTACCTGCTTACCGACTAGATTTTTTTTCAGCATGTTAGTGGAAACACAGCTATTTTTTAATTCTAACTAAACCCTTACTGTATGCAAAATGAAAAACAAAAGAAGCTTTGAAATTAGGGCCTACATTTAAAGTCGCGTTGGTCTGAATGTTTCATTATCACAGATATATAGTGAACTGTGTGAGATATATGGGACATCTGGTGTCTCTAAAAGGTCAGTTTTCAGGTAGCATAAAAAATTTAAAGATGGTAAAACTGACCTGAAAGATGAGCCCCGTCCCGGCCAGCCACAAAAAAGCTGTTGGTTATTACCAAAAGAATTAAATGCGAGGCAAAAGTTTTGTTTGCGGTATTTTTCAACTGCGATGGACCCATTGTTCAAATTTCCGTACCAAATGACAAGACAATCACAGGTAGATTTTATAAGAATTGTGTGTTGTCAAAAGTTAATGCACACTATGAAAATCGTAGACCTTCGACCGGTTTAAGAGGTCTGTGTCTTATCCATGGCATCGCACCTGCTCACAAGTGTGTTCTTGTCCAAGACTTCTTGAAAGAGGAAAAGGTGGTTCAGCTCTCCCATCCACCTTATTCGCCAGACCTTAGTCCCTGCGACCATTTCCTGTTTCCTTTACTAAAGAAAACCTGCATAAACTGCACAAATCAATCCCCTCCCTCTTCAGCTTATTAGAACCCCCTTTCCAAAATTCCTGAATCCGCCACTGTGTCCGTCTGTAAACAGCTGTAAACAGCTACGTCAGCGAAAATCCATTTAACAATAAGCTGAAATGGTAACTAGTAAAAACTTTCATGTAGAGTAGCACATAAGTTCCCTCATGTTTCCTTTCAAACATTTTAGAAATATTTATTTCATTCTGCTCAGTCTGTATCATAGGAGAAATTGTATCTACAAGTACATTGTTTACATAAAGCTAAACGGAGGCGTCCTTCAAAGTTTTCATTTTCAGATGATGTCAACAAGTATTTTATATTCCACAGACACGCTGACAGAATGAGGATTTTTTGTTCGTATTCATAATTAAGAGTAAATATGAGACGGCGGCAAATAACCAGTTTTTTTTATCTGACATGAAGAGCTGTTGTAGGTTTAGTTGATTGTCAAAGACTAGTCCTAGTTTCTTTCGACAGGAATAATTTGGTTGATACAGCTTGAATTTAATTTACCCGACAATTGCATTTCTGTGCCACCCCCATCACTGTATAATATGTCGGACCCACAAATCTGGTGTTGAACGACTGCCAATACTTGGTTTAAACAATATTTATTTCACGTAAATTACATGCATAACATTTACAGAGTACAAAATGGTGAACAGGATTTGGTAACAAGCATCAAAATTATACAATCATCTCCTGTCTTATACATTCATCTCCTGTCTTATACAATCATCTCCTGCCAATACTCAGATGTAAAGGATGGTTATACGGGTTTCTTGTAAAGGTTCGAAACAAGTCAATTAGCTAATGCACAAGCCAACATTTCAAAAGGGTCAAGAGAAACCTACATCTCAAGAAAATGTGTTATACTAAAATTAGTCTGTGCATGGTAAGTGCGCTATGTCATATCTAGAGATGTCGGCCGACGGACATGATTGGTGCTTCCTCGCCTCATATATGAAGATACTTATTTAAAAAAAGAAAAAAATTTCAAGACTCTTTTAAAAGTCCTGAATTTGCGTACCATTTGGCGAAAAAAAAAACTGTGGCAAATATTTCTTAATAACTAGACTACATTATGAACGGTGGAAATGATATATGAGCCGCGACACGATAAAAAACAACAATGTGGTTGTGCGCCCAGCGCAGACTCAGATCAGCCTGGGCATCCGCCTAGTCTGATCAGAGTTTTCGCTGTCTGCATGCAGATAGCTTAGACCCTTAGCTACCCTTTAAGCCCTTAGCAAAGAGTCTGATCGGGCTGGGCGTTTGCCCTGGCGAATCTGAGTCTTTGCTGGGCGCGAATTGCCCACTTATGGTAAGTAATTTCTATCTGTTCAGTTATAATCAACGAAAGTTGAAATAAGTTCTTCCGAACATAACCTGAAGCCTAAATCGTACCTAACTGAAAAAGGAAGGAGGAAAATTGTTAGGAACTGACACAATTTAATTTCAGATTCAACCCAAGACACCAGGTGGGAAAAAGACAACACAAAACTAGTCATCTACAAGGACAACACCAGTGGCAGCCATGTGAACAGTCATTTCCCATGTAGGTGGCCAACGAGCTAGCCTGTACATCACAAACAATATATCAATAACACACATAGCAACTAACAACACATAAAACAACCAAGAAGAACCAAAACAGAACTGCCGCCTTTGTACGGCCAGTGATGAAATTACTGGGAAGCTCAACCGGTTTATGGTCGACCACCCTCGTCCTTTGTTCTGCCTTGGTTCATCAGATACTAAGTTGTTCAACCCAACAAAGACAAACAAGGCCCACACAAAAGTCTCACAAAAGCACCAACCCTGGCATTAAAAACAAATTACTGTAACAGTAAGCATTAAACATCTATCTTTAGATACTTGCAATTTTATAATGTCAGGGCTAGCCTTCACATAACAAACCATATACCAAAACAGTCCAAGCGACCAACAACCCATGAAACAACCAAGAAGAACGTAAACAGAAGTGCAGCCTTAGGACGGCCAGACATGAAAATAACTAGGGGTGGAGGAGGAGGTGGGGTGCTTTGCCGGCTTGCGGTCGAGCCCTTGGTCCTGTTTTGGTTCATCAGACATCTAGTTGTTTGGTTTACGTGGAAGATAAATAAATGTAATATCTCAAGCAAATAGATATCAAAGTTAACACCAAGATAGCACAAACACGAGAACACACAGAATTAGCAACATTGAAATTCTGGATCAGAAGAAATCTACCAGTCAAACCACAGTGGGCCCGACACAAGACGTCCCGGAACGGGTGTAACCCAGCAGGCACATGGCGTTGAAATGACGTCGTAGTGACATCGATGCGACGTAATGACGTCGCATCGACGTCAATACGACGTCATTTAGACGTTATGTGCCTGCTGGGGAGGCACCAACCGTCAGTGTTACTATTAGGTTAGTTTTAGATTGGCTCCTTCATTAAGTCTGAGGCCCGACCCACCGTCGTGCAATCGAAGAGGTAAGCAAAGCTGTTAACCTTAATTGGGTTAATTACCAAGCATGCAGTGTGTTGCAATACATCCGTATTATAACCAATCTTTTTATATCGAATATTTATCTTCTTGAAATGATAAGGAAAGTCATTTTTACCGATTAATTGTCTAAAATTATACACCAACTCGCCATAAAATTCAGGTTCCGAAAGGCCTTGCCAAGTAGTGTTTTCAATCCGACATCATATTTAGACACTCAGTCGAACCGTCGATAAAATTTTGATAACACTTTACGAAGTTTATGATATATATAACCTTGTTTTAGAAGTTTTGCTGTCAAAACTTCATAACGAATATTAAAGTCATCAATAATACGTGACACTCGAGCAAAACGAAGTAGTTGAGAAATATAAACACCATAGGCTGTAGAACGAATAACATCGCCATTCAAAAATGGAAAGTTAACAAGATCAAAATCATCTCGTTTATCGTGAATTTTAGTTGTAACAAAAGCATCCGATATAGATAATTGTTATTCAGAAATGAGGCCTCGGTATATGAGACGACTGCCTTATTTAACTGAAGTTCCGAAAGGGTAAATTTGATTGACCATGCTATCAAAGAAGTAATTGTCAATATTCAAAAGGTCATCCAGATACCGAGGAGTAGAACTGAAAGCTTCAATAACTTCAGATTGCGTTTTCTCTGAATGAGACAGCATGAAGTCTCTCTCAATACAGAACAAAACCAGATCATCTACAAGAGGGGCACCATTAGTAACCATAGGAATACCTACAATTTGTCTATATAATTTAGAGCCAAATCTAATATAAATATTGTCCAAAGGAAAGGTGAGAGCTTCACTCACTGTTTGACAAGACCATAAATTATAATTCCTAGCCGGTTCATAGGTAAAGAAAGCACGCCTATCATTACATGCAATATAAAGAGAGCCTTTCCTATGGAAGACTCTTTTAGTTGAATCCATAGGCTTATCCTTAATAAGATTGTTGGGTAGTATATAATGTCGAAAAAATCATATGTAGACAAACTGGGCGCACGAAAACCTCGCGATTTCAGCTTATTTTAGTACTTCACATGAATTTATTTTTACTAAAACAGGACTTTACCTGACCTTTCACAGACTTTTTCACAATATCTAATTATATAATTTTTGATGACAGTAAGACAAAAAGTTAGTAATTTAGAAAGTTTGGTTATTTTTTTGTTTGTTATTTATTCTTTCTTTATAATGTCTCATGGTTCACAGTTTGGACGTTATGCAAAAGCTATGCACATGTAGACGGATGAAGCAATAACTGTTTATTCCTTGCTTTACTGGCATGCGTTTAGTTTAACCTTTAATGATGGTAGGGAGATGGTTTTTACCAGTTTGGAGCTTCCGATCAATCCTGATTATTTATTCTGTATATTTGAATGTGGTAATTTCTAGACATAATTATTGTTTAAACCGAACATTTTATGCCCGTCGTCAAATAAAAGGACAAAATCAAACAGTTCTGACCTACATACGACATCACAGAACGCCGTGTCTGATCAAGGGCTACACTATTTGCATACAATTTACAGCAAGTTCTATAAAACAGATAAAAGAAAGATACAACAGAAACACCTAAACTGATGAATAGACTATCTGATTTTTAACCCTGAAAGCGCAAAAAAATAAAATTGTTGGATTGGCAAACAGTGTAGATCCAGATGAGGTGGCTCATCATGAGCCACCTCATCTGAATCTACACTGTTTGCCATCTAGTTTTCGAATTCTCAATATGATATCGCTTGGACGAGTCATTTTTTGAAATTCTGCAGATGTAAATTTTGTCGTCTGCTTTTTGGCGCATTAAGGGGTTAAGGCTAGAACACTCCACTGGACATAAACGGGTTAATGCAAGACAATCGTCTGCCATGTCGTAGATGTAAAACATCAAACTACATTATCATAAAATCTTTAAATGCTCGTGAAATTAATTTCATTTATTCAGAGGCTGATAACGTGAGGTAGACATTACTTCGTATCGCACACTTTGTGACGTACGTTTTAATGTCCCAGTTGGTGACTTAACGTCTTCAAGGGGGTGGTTTGTAAAGTAATGTCACCTAAACTTTGACGCCAGTGGCGAACCTTTCCACTAAAAGAATCTTTTTATGCCCCCGTGACGATAGTCAGAGGGCATTCTGTTTTACCCTTGTCAGTCCGTCCCTCTGTCTGTCTGTTCGTCTGTCCGTCCGTCCCCTCTAAAAACGTTTGTATAATCAACTCCTCCCACAGGCTTTAGCCATCAGTCTGAAACTTTGCACAATAGTTGCAGACATATTAAAGATGTGTACCAGCATTTTTGAAAAGAAAAAAAAAATCCTTTATGACAAAATTACGGCCTTTTCAAACTTAGAAATTTGAAGATTTATGACTTATACAGGGTGACAAGTTTGTATAGTCAACTACTCCCACCGTGGGCAAGCAATCATTTTTAAACTTTGCACAGTTGTTGCAGACATATTGAAGATGTGCACCCGCCAAACTTGTCTAAGGTATGGAAAGAAAAAGAGGTATTTTTGAAAAAATTAAAGCCCTTACAAACTTAGAATTTCTTTCGTTTTAAGGCTTTTACAGAGTGACAAGTTTGTATAATCAATTACTCCCACATTTTGCAAGCAATCAATCTGAAACTTTGCACAGTTGTTGCAGAATATTGAAGATGTGCAAATGAAGATTATCATTTTGTTTATAAAATTAGGGCCTTTACAACCTTAGACAAATTTACAGGTTATCGCGAATACATAATGACTTCAGTCAGTGTAAAACATTTTACAGATTTCGCAGACATGCTGAAGATATGCCTTTTTTTGAAAAATAAGCAGTAGAAGAGGCTAGGGGGAGGCGAACGAGTTGGGTGGGGAACAGGCATTGCACGGAGCCATTATCTATGTCTTACAGACACAATTTTCTAGTTTATAAAATAAATCAATTGTTGACCTTTGTTTCCCTGAACATGAACTGCTTTCGATCTGTAAACCATTTATATTGGTGTCCTCTCCGCGTCGATCAGTGAAAAGTAAAACAATAGGCAAGAACCAGGAATTGATATAATCGGATCACACTTCTCGCCCTCAAAACCAAAAGAGAAAGACGCACACACAATCAAATTGACAAAAGTTCACAAAAGACACGCACGGTAAACCGAATGAATCTCTCTTTTTTCCAAACAGGTGGTCATTCAACTTCCCTAACCAAAAATCGCAGCAACATCTGTTTTTATATATTTTCTATTTTAAACTACAAAACAACGCAAAAAGCAAAACAGGCGACTAATCAGGTGACCACATAGCAAGATGACCATGGACAAGCGAAATAACAACATGTTACACTAATGAACCATAACAGTTACAGATGTAGTGCCTTGGAACGACACCACTAATAGATTATATCGGGGGTTGGGGTTGGCTCAACCATAAATGAATCATCACAGGAAAAAATCAAATCACGGGCAAGATCATTTGATGAATCAGAGGTGAAGTCTCGACAGAAACTTGGAGATCCCTGGGATTTCTTACAAAACCACTGAAATACCGGAGCAAAAAAAAAAAGTCTACTGTTCAATAACACGCCATGTCCTACTCAATAAAAGTCAATAATTATATAATGTCTTACAGGTGCATTATTCTTGAAAGAGTATTATTGTATACTGGAGATGGAAGACATCATTCTGAGACAATATAGGCTGCCTGCAATATGCCACAGATACGGAAAGGTCAGACAAAAAGGTCGAATTGCCTGTTTTGAACAGCAATGTCAAAAGATGAATATGGGTTCTGGCTGTATACGTAAGGTTTTAACATCGCCGTTTCTGTCAACCTTTGGAATTAAAAGTCTGTCATTTGGTGCACTTTGGTACAAACGTTCAGCTTGTGGCCTATCATTTTGTTCTGGTCTAAATGTTTTAAATAGAGGATCTTACATATGTGCTCATGTATTACTGAATTTATTAAACGAGTTGGGTAAAAATATAAGTGTTCCCCGACGGGTTTAATAAATTCAATAATACAGGATCACGAATGCAAGAGTCTATTTATCATACATGTATGACACTAAAACCGCATTTTATTAGCAAAATTTGTACTTAAACGTCACGATTTCGGCATTAAAAAACGCGACGTTTTAATGGACATCAACGCATAACGTTACGACATAATTTGCATATTAAATCCACTGGTGGATTATCGATTGTAATGCATGGCTTTATTAAACTCTCAGATGCGACGTCATATGATAAAAGTCTCTCATCGAGCCATATTGTGTTAGTTTCTTTTACTGTGTGAAAATTTACTAGGATTTTGTATAGAATAGGCATTAACAAACTGAGAGAATTAAAATCTTAAAAAGTAACACATAACCAATTCTCCTACTTCCGTAGTTTCTGCTATTTCCGTAGTTTGCCGGCTTCTATGTCCACAGCTGATCACGTGACATCCCATTGCAAGTACAATATCTATAGCCCAGTTCAAAGCACCAGATATTGAAATTTTCTGTTTTCACTGCAATTTTACTCTTTTATTCCACAATGAACTTCACTAGATAGATAACAGGAAGTATGTGTTAATTAAACTATACGGCCTGAGTTCAAAATGACATTTGAAAACAAAATTTTCACTCAACCAGAAAATTTTTACACATGTGAATTAAGCAAATCCACTTCTTTGAACTGTACTATGGTTTACAAACTTTTCCCACCGTTTGACCTCATTAACCGAAACGTCTGTTGGACCTACGGACCTCAGGAAAAAGTTCCTTACAGTGGGCAGTGATTTTAAAGAAAGATTTAAGTCACATTTCTTTGATGCTGTAACTTCATTTTTGACATGTAAGTCCTCAATATCATGACATTTTATTGCACTTTATGAAACTATGAAAATGCGCTAGTGAAAACATTATTTCTCTGACTTCCATTTAGTGCTACGGAAATAGGAGCAAAGGTAATATACTTGTATATTCCAAGGGTGTGGAGGATGCAAATGCCTCTGTGTTGAAATATGTCAATAATTAGTAAAACAGCAGTTGTTCCTTGAAGGAAAAACCATTGTTGATCAGGAGTTGCAAAGAGAATTTTCACAGGTTTGTTTTTCCTGTCCTTCTTTTTATTCTGTCTTCTTTAGTATGCTTTTCTGTCTATCTTTTTACTTCCTCTCTTTCTCAAAACATTCTGTCTATCTCGGTTTATCTCTTTTCTTTCTTTCTTTCTCTAAGCACTCTCTCTCTTTCTGTATAATCTTATTTGATCATAATTATCTGCATTAGGACATGAAATTCAACAGTGTGTAGTTTGAAAAATATGTAGGCGTATACTTATGTATGTAAACTGTATGCATTTGAATTTAATTGTGAAAAAAACAAACTGAGTTATCTTCAAAACGTAAGTGTTATGTCGGAATCGAAATGAGGGCGATTCGGCGTTTTTGATGCCAGATATTTTAGAAATGACATCGGAACCCAATGTTCATTACATTTTCTGAAACAGCGACGGAAAGTTTAACGTTGGAAAGTATGATTAAAATCATCCTCTCATATAATAACTCCTGACACACCTGAAGAGCAGTTTTGAAGACGTAAAATAAAGCCATGCGCGTTAAAGCTATTCTACTAATTGCGAGAACATGAAAAGAACTACAGGAAAGGACATAATATAGAACGCGGGTATCAATAGTATGAAGCATCGGTCAGTCAGTCACAGACACGTAGCAGCCACCTGAAGTTAACAGTTATGTGATAAATAAAGGATAGGAGGGTGTCACCAGTTTCTTATCTTGACAACTTGCTACGAGAAAACAAACACTAATGACGTCCAAATTACTTGAGTTGTACAACGTTCTAATTTCGTGTCATTAACGAGATGTTATTAAGATCTCAGATTTACTGTCTACGTGGTGAGAAAACTGTTTTAGGTATTGCCAATACCAGCATGTATACAAGCGATGTCTGATCAGAAGAGACGACATTCACGTATACAATAAATTTACTAACCATACTGCGCATGTTGTAACGAGGCTTCGCATATACTTTGTATGACTTTCAGTCAAATCTATTGCAGCGGGTCAAGCATCGTTCACATAAAAGTGCTAGCCCCCTCTCTCGCCCGCCCTCTTCTTCCCCTCATCCTCACACACACACGTCTGCTCCCCATGAAAAATGGTCAAAAAAGTATATAATATTCTAAAATAAAGAATGGCAATGAGATAGCTGCAACGGGGTAAATAAACACGCGTAGATAATTGAGCCGCGACACGACAAAACCAACAATGTGGTTGTGCACCCGATGCAGACTTAGATCAGCCTGGGCATCCGCCAAGTTTGATCAGACTCTTCTTTGTGTGCTCAAAGTGTAGCTAAGTGTCTTAGCTACTTCCTTGCGGAAAGCGAATCTGGGCGGATGCCCAGGCTGATCTGAATCTGCGCTGGGTGCACAACCACTTTGTTGCATAGTGAAGAAACTGCGTACTTGTAATTCTACAGGTGTGAACCAATTTGGTATATACGGGTAATATGGGGAAATTTCATTATCACTTAATAACTTTTATTATTCTTAATATATTTTTACATCACAAACGGTATCAGAAAGTAAAATCGTGTTTTAATTTTGATTCTAGCACTAGTACAAAATGGTCTTTTTGGGGTGATTATCTAGAGGTATATAATTTAATTAAACAAAATTTAATAATCTCCGCAAAACAACCAGGGCACACCAATTCGACCACTTATTTAGAATCAAATTTATACAAAATGTTATGGATCACAAATGGGTGTAATTTTTATTAGTCTAGCTAAATGATAAAATGGTCTTTTTTCATTATTTGTTCAAATTTTAATTAATGATTTTTGTATGCCGGTCGTTTCATTGCGTTTCCGTCAAAACTTCGGCGATAGACGACGCGGCTTTAGGTAATAGCCTTGGGCGAAGATTTTATGTATGAAGAGTATGATACACAATTTATGATTGGATATTGTAGTAATGAATTTTCAAGTAGCTAAATTATACAAATGTAGGTTCATCCGGCCTGCTTGAAACTAAAAGGTGAAAGATTTTTTTTTTCTGGTCCAGAGCTGCCCTATAATGTAGACCATTTTCTGATGTAAGAACGTAATTGAAGCCGTGCGTCTGAAAAATAATTGATGCAAACATATTCAAATTTCAGTCTTTGAAACGGTCTAATTAGCTTAACATGAAGACGAAAAGTCGATCGGCAAACTTCTTTTAACTTGTGAAATAAATTATAATACTGGTGCCGAATTGAATGACAATATCTTATGATTGAATAATGCCAATTAGTAAATTAATTTCGGTGTGTTTCGAAATTTAGCTTTTGCTCAGTAGCTGCTCATTAACGATTGTTTTTGCGAGGCAAACGGCCACACTAAGTATCTCTCTCTCTCTCTCTCGCTGTCTCATTCCATGTCTCTCTCTCTCTCTCTCTCTCTCTCTCTCTCTCTCTCTCCATGTATCTGTAATCATTTGTCTGAATTCGCTTTAAAATCAGTAGTATGTTAGCAAAACTACTTCTGTTTATTATGAAATTTATGAAATTGTATTATCTAGTTGTCTTTACATTAACAAGCTAATAATTTATTTATTGTCATTTTTTTTCTTTTTTTATTTCTAATTTTTTATTTTTGTAATGTTATTTTTCAGTATCTCTTTTTATCCCCCGCCGAAGGCGGAGGGATATAGGTTTCTCCATGTCCGTCCGTCCTTCTGTCTGTCCGTCCGTCCTTCCGTCCGTCCGTCCGGAGCCATAACTAAGTAACCACTTGACGGAATTTCATGAAACTTAAAATAAATATATATCACTGTAACGCGCTGCGGCACATGAAGTTTCATCAGACTGGCTTTAGTAATGCATGAGTTATTGCCCTTTAATTAACTTGAAATCAATGAAATGAGCCTTAACTAAGTAACCACTCAGCAGAATTTCATGAAACTTAAAATTAATATATATCACTATGATGTGCTGATGCACATGAAGTTTCCTCATACTGGATTCAGTAATGCATGAGTTATTGCCCTTTAATTGACCCGCCCGTCCTTCTGTCTGTCCATCCGGAGCCATAACTAAGTAACCACTGGAGGGAATTTCATGAAACTTAAAATAAATATATATCACTATAACACGCTGCGGCACATGAAGTTTCATAAGACTGGCTGCAGTAATGCATGAGTTATTGCCCCTTCATTGGCTTAAAATCAATGAAATGAGCCATAACTAAGTAACTACTGAGCGGAATTTCTCGAAACTTAAAATAAGTATATATCACTATAACGTGCTGTGGCACATAAAGTTTCATCAGACTAGTTTCAGTAATACATGAGTTATTGCCCTTTAATTAACTTGAAATCAATGAAATGAGCTGTAACTAAATAACCACTGGGCAGAATTTCATAAAACTTAAAATAAATATATATCACTATAATGTGCTGATGCACATGAAGTTTCCTCAGACTGGATTCAGTAATGCATGAGTTCTTGCCTTTTAATTGACTTAAATTCAGTGAAATGAGGCATAAACAAGTAACCAATTCTTCATGAAATTTAAACTGAATAATTATGTATCACCATAAAGTGGATATGCACATAAAGTTTCATCAGAATGGCATCAAAAGTGCATGAATTATTGCCCTTGGATCAATGTGAGATTGCCATTTCCAGCCATAACTAACTTATCAATGAATAGAATTCTATGAAAATTATACAAAATATGTATCACCATAGCACATTGGTGCACCTTGCTGTTTGTCAGAATTGCTTCAGGAAGCAATGAGTTATTGCCCTTGAATTGGCTTAAAATCAACAAATTGAGTCATAACTAAGCAACCAATAAATGGAATTTCATGACACTTATAATAATTATATATTGCCATGACAAGGCAGTGCACATTAAGTTTTGTCATAATCTCTTCAGTAGTGCATGATTTAATGCCCTTGAATAATTGATTTAAAATCAACAAATTAGCCATTAGTGGACTAGTACAACTAAGGCTCGACTAAAGACCAACGACTAAAGACTAAAAACTATGCCAAAAACTAACGATGGCGGATTGTCTGACAAGTTTGTGAAATTAAATTTCCCGACTTCAGAAACCTTTGGTGGCATATATAAGGTCTCTAAGTTCGTGATCAAAGTTTTCCAGTTTCTTTCTTGAATCGTAATAAAATAATAAATCACAATCCCTTCTTTTTAAATAAAGCAAAAAAGGAAAATGAGCTAGATCCGCCACGCATTCTTTATTCATTCAACCGTGTCCAATGACGTGTATGTCACCGTTGTGCATAGTTGTACATCTTTACTAAAATCAGTTGTTGTTATTCATGTGTGTGATTGATATTTGGGTTAAAAATGGCTGAACAAGCCAATGGAACAAGCATGAGTAGGATGTACATTCGAGTGGGAAAGTCCTCCGAGGGCGAGAAAGCCTAGGAGTGTATTCTACCTCTAGTGGGTTAATTGGGCGGTCGGGTCGGGCGATGGTGATGGGTAGCGTTCAGTACTGGGGCGTCCTACTTCTTTGGATTATATTGGGGCAAAGACCTGCAGTGCTTGCTATCTTGCAGTAGATACGGGAAGAGTTGTTTGGGCGTTTTTCTCTCATCTGTCCTTTCTCCTTTCTCGCCCGCACTCTCAGGGTGACGGCTCGATATAGACTGAAATACTGTCTCAGAGGGCCGTTAAATCCTAAACGTCCAAACAACTAATTAACTCCCGCTGTCCTTGTCGTAAACAAAGAAATAAAAAATCGTACAACTACATATAGTACCCTGGACCAATGGTGTGAGAGTCGGACCTGTATATGGGCCGCCAGTGTTCGACTCCGGCTGAAAGAAAATATTTTTAAACATCTTAACGCGTTACAGCTCTTTATTTTCCTTCTCTCTGTCTCGCCCCCCCCCCCACCCCCCACCCCCCCAAAAAAAAAATTAAAAGAAAATAAAAAAAAATAAAAAGAATTTATCAATGAAATGGTTTCATTCCAGAGCTTTCAATTTTTCTCATTGTTTGGCAAAATTTCGTAGCATACTGGGCAAATCGGATATTTTTCCAATTCTGGTAGGCTCCAGGCTCCTAACAATGTAGGGCGTATATGAAAATACTGCGATAGTGACCTAGCACCCGGTGCCTCCGAACGGGTCCTTCCCAGCGGCTCCGCGGAACGAATCCATAATAGTACCGTCTAGGTGCCCGAGTCCGTCTGTCGTCTGTGCCAAATTCAAAGATAGTGTGCACGTTGTTCTTGGGATCGGTACCGACCTAGCCGCCCCAAAACGTGCCTGAGAACGATCAATTGATTGGGGCCACGGTTTAAATTATTATCTGGAATAGGAGAAGTGCGAAACGTCGAAATATATGACAAGAACGCTGATACGAACGTATAAGCAATGCAGTTGTGCAAAGGGCTCAGTAGACTTTCAAGACCAGCACCCCTATCCGAGGTATAGGTCCAAATGCAATATAATTGCATAAAAAACACTTTGAAGAAAGCTTGAAAACAGACTAGAATAGAATGACGACATTAGGAGAATAAGTTGCAGAGCACTGGGTGACAATTTTTGTCAGATATGCTAAGAAACCCCTCATCCGAACAGCCTCGACGAGGCTGGATGAGGGACCACACCACGTCTTCTACGAGAAACAAGAAAAAAACTCATTATATCATCAAATACCCCCTCCCATCCAGAGCACTGACACTGGAAGGTAGCACTGAATGTTATCAGACCTCCTGATAATATATATTTGGAAGTAAGATAATGAGCTTTACTTTACCCAAGACGTAGCGATGTGTAAGAAGCTACAAAGGGCTCTGTGTACAGGTCAAGGTAAACAGCAGAGGTCATGCTAAGCCTGTCAGTTCACCTACCGTCACACTGTGTTTGGGCAGGCTTAGACATACTAAGCGGTGACACCTAAGCGGTTAACCAATACTGAGTGCACATACTTCCGCCAGTACCAGACAACTACCCTTGCCGGGCCCGCTAGCGCAGTCGGCAGCGCGTCAGACTGCAGGTCAAGAGGTCGTGAGATTGATTCCCAGACAGGCCACATAACTTTCGTGGAGGTTGATCATGAAATATTTTCTACGGTCATTCTTTCCCTTCTGCTGATTCAAGAAGGGCAGTTGTCAGTTAAAGTACAGGCGAAATCATATGCACTTAGTACTGGTTAACCGTTTAGGAGGTCTAAGCCTGCCATGGAACAGTGTGAGTAGGTTAACTGACCGGCTCGACATGACCTTAGCTGTTTACTGGACCGTGAAACCTCAACAAAACAAGCAAACTCACAACTGCCCTTCTTAAGTCAGCGGAAGAGAAAGAATGAGCTTAGAATATATTTCATGATCAATCTTCACGACTGTTCAGGGGCCGGGCTGGGAATCAAACTCGCGACCGCTTGATCTGCAGACCGACGTACTGCCGACTTCGCTAGACGGCTCGGTAGGATACATGTCAAATTCTGAGGGTACCAAACTCTCTGTATAGGTAAAAATGAATTCTGGAACCTCCATGTGTAACGTCTTTCGTGCCTGAACTGGTCCTCCATGTGTGAACGAGACCTTGGCATGTAAATGGGCGGACCATCAATGAAAACAACAACAACCAAAAAAAAAAAAAAAAAAAGACAGGTAATGTGAAATGAATCTCCTCCAGTGAACGGGTCCTCTGAGTATGGTTGGAAAGGATTCACCACGTGTGAACGAAACCGTGATAGGTGAACCAAACAAGAAGCTGTAAACTTGACCTACACGTGTGAGTATGAAGTCTACGTCTGACAGGACCTCCATGTATGAACATTTTTGCTTGTTAGAATGGCTTCTCCACGTGTGGACGAGATCCCCACATATAAACGGGACGAGACGTGTGAACGAGTTATGTACGTATGAACGGGACATCCACCTGTGAAAATGTGCTGCACGCTAGATGGAGACCTTCGCGGGTCCTGTATTTTTCAAAGATCCAGCACGTAAAACGGGACATGCAGTCTGAGTAATAGCTTCAAGCAAGTCATTTTTAGGTTTTCATTATTTACCGTCACTCAACGTTCAGGACCGCCGTGCAGTGCAAAATTAATGTTGACGTCGGCTTTTCGAAAGCACTCGTAAATAGCATAATCTATCTCTCACATTTTGACGTCATACAGGCAACAGCTCTAGCCAAAGAGAGAGCATTCATCGCTTTGGGCTCGGCCATGTCGTGACGTTACACTTGAACGTTTTGAAGATGGAGTGATAGAATTTACGTCTTTCTTACGTATTGTTAAGGATTGGGGAAATGTTGAGTACAAGTTTAGACATAATTCACACTGAGGTTTAAACTTTCCACGCGTCTCGTATTGTTGCAAAAAGTTCCGGCTTCCACTCGTCTCTGTAGACCTCGTTTTAATTTAGCCACATACCTACATCTTGGGCCTCTGCCGGTGTGATATTAAAATTTGAACCTGTTGAAAAAATGACCCCACTGGCCACTTTTCAATGTTGAATATCGACCCATAGAACATTTTCCAATGTTGAAAATTGACCTGGGTCAAGTTTCAACTTTGAGAATTGACGCGTGGGGTCCTGTTTTCAAGGGGCCAAAATCTAATGTTACACCGGCTCAAGAACATCGGGGCGAATACCCCATCATTTAACGTTTACATTGTAGTATACAAGTCAATTTTCCCGATTTAATGTGATATATATTTGATGCGACGCAAAGGATGTAATATTTATCAGGTTTGGCAACGTCGAAATCTACAGTCACATTGGACGCTTCAATGGCTATATAGCCGTTCACTATTCTAAACGGTGAGTTAAGTCTTTAGTCTTTAGTCAATAGCCGATAGCAGCGTTAGTTGTACTAGTCCAGTAGGCTGCTGAGAAACAAAATTTCTTGTAACCGAATTTAAAATGTATCATTATAGTGCAGTGATGCTGAGGCAAGTGTTTAAGAAGAACAGCTCCAGCTTATGCCTTACTTATCCCAGAGATATTGCCCTTGATTTTATGTAAATTCCACAAGTTCAGCCTCCTAAGTAACCAGTGAAAAAAATTTTATGAAACTTAAAATTTTATGAAACTTAAAACAACCATAAACTAATCAAGGCCACTTCGGCGGGGGATATAAATTCACCGAATTTGCTTGTTTAGATTTATTTTTATTTCTCAATTTCTTTGCCTGCTTTGGTACATAAGAAGAACTTTATTTTTGCATATTTGTTGTATGGGTTTGAAAATAAACATTCGGCGGACTTTAGATGTAGTATACTTTTCTTCGTAAGAACCAGAAACTGTATACTTTTGTAGCGTTAAATTATTTTTGTCTGTTGGCTTTTTTTTCACAGACGGTCTTCATGTTAACACGTTTTTGTTTTCCACATATCTCTAAATTCTTCAACAAAGCTTAAATTTGATTATTACTCTTTGTCGATTTATGTAACTGAGGTATTCATCTTTAAATAAACAATATAAATGACACGACACGCGTCCACAGTACCGTGTCGCAATAAATGAGCCATGACATGACAAAACAAACAAAGTGACAGGTGCGACTAGCGAAGACTCAGATCCGCCTGGACCTTCGCCCATTCTGATTAGAGTCTCCGTAATGCGCTTAATAGGCAGCTTAGGGTCTAAGCTACCTACATGCCGACAGCGAAGACTCATCATACTTGGCGGATGCCCAGACTGATCTGAGTCTTCGCTTAGCGCACATGCCACTTTGTATATTGTGTTTTGTCGCGGTCAAATATATATTGTCTAAAGACGACGAAGGCAAAATGGAAAAGACCTTTTTCACATTGTTTCCGCCCATGCGCCTAACGCTCAAATAACGCGTCTTATATCGGTAAATGGCGAGATTTTACAAACATGGAATAAATGAAACGAATGATAATTTACCTTTTATTTTCTTATTATTACATTAAAAATTAATAGTGTGAATGGCAACAGAGAACCACAATAGAACTACCGCCTTGGAACGGTCAGTAATGAATTACTGGGGGGCTTAAATCGATTTTACAGGCCCAACCTCACCCTCAGTTTCTGAAGTGGTACAAAACATTTAGTTGGTTGTTCGGTTCGCATGATAACCCTCTAACTCGTCAATGAATCATCACGGTAAACACATAAATCAAATTTCAACACCATGAAGAAGCAAAGACGAGGACTCAACAGATACAACGGGCCGTCTGACAGGTGGAGATCCCTGTCCTGCCAAACGACCCCACTGGAAATCTGAAGCAAAAGAAGGTCACCAGTTGAGCCCCGGTGGACCAAGCAACAGACAAAAAGGCTCCGGTCCCAACCAACTAAAATATATAGCTTTAGGTCGGGGCCATCATAGAGTCTGACGACCGATCCCCCGGTGTGCAATTAAAGAGTGCAGCAAAGTTATCAACCGTGATTGGGTTAATCACTAAGCATGCAGACTGTCGCATAACATTTAAATTATAGCCAATACGTTTGTGACGTATTATCATTTTTCGGAATTGATCAGAAAAATCAGTCCTACCCTTAATCTTTTTGAATTTGTATACTAAGTCACCATAAAATTCTGGTTCCGATAGGCCTTGGTGTAAAAGAAATTTTAATCCGACATCAAATTTTGAAACCAATTCATGGTGTCTGCGATAGAATTTAGAAAAAGCCTTTCTAAGCTTATGATACCGATAGCCCTGTTGAAGAAGTTTAGCAGTTAAACATTTATTACGAGCATTAAAGTCATCTACATGACTACACACTCTAGCAAATCTTATAAGTTGAGAAATATACACTCCATAAGAGGGACGACGTGGAACGTCACCATCCAAAAATGGAAAATTAACTATATCAAAGTCAAAGTCATCACGTTTATCATAAATTTTAGAAGATACAAAACCGTTAGAAATAGATAAATATAAATCCAAAAAGGGGGCCTCGGTATCTGAAGTATTAGCTTTATTCAATTTAAGTTCAGGTGGGTAAATTTGGTTAACCATGCTTTCAAAATAAGGATTATCAATATTCAGAAGATCGTCTAAATATCTAGAGGTTGAGTTAAATGCCTCAATGATATCAGCTTGATTATCAACCGAAAGAGAAGTCATGAAATCTCTTTCATAACAAAATAAAAACAAATCGGCCACAAGAGGAGCACAATTTGTACCCATCGGAATACCAACAATTTGTCTGTATAACTTATTACCAAATCTGATGTAAATATTATCTAAGAGATATGATAAGGCGTCACATACATTCTGACATGACCAAAGACTATATCCTCTATATATTTTACGGTCAGTAGAAGTGAAAAACGCTTTCTTATCGTTACAGGCAATATAAAGGGTATCTTCATTTTTGGAGAACTTTTTGAAGGCCCTCTCAATCAAATCAACAAGTTTTTCCTTTATTAAATTATGGGGTAATGTGGTATAAAGAGTAGAAAAATCATAAGTGGACAAACTAGTCGCACAGAACCCTCTTGACTTCAGTTTACTAAGTACCTCACCAGAATTTTTTATAGACCAAAACATATTTTTCCCTGACCTCTCATACACTGTCTCATAGTACCAAATGACACGAGATTTCACAGCAGTGAGGCAAGAAGTTAATAATTTAGATAATTCTGTAGTAGTACAAGAGCTAGAGTTGGCAATGAATCTAGCTTTATGCGGTTTTTTGTGAAGCTTAGGTAACCAATACATCGTAGGAAGTTTGTCTTGGCGTTCCTTAACGTTTACAGCAAACTTTAAAGGCAAATTATTTGAGTGGCTATTAACGACAGTCTTCTCATCTGTAAAAGTCTCTTCGTAAGCCGTGGTGCCGTTAAGTTCCTGCTTCAAAGTGTTAATATAGTGCATCCGACAAACAACAACAATGTTGTTTGCGGCCTTGTCAGCAGGAACCAAAACATACTTCCTATGAAAATCCTGGATACCCTGCTTCAAATATCTAAAGGAAGATTTAGGCTTAGGAGGTAAAAGATTGGTATTGTGTGAATAAAACTTTATACGTTTATCCACAATATTAAAGATACTTAGTTTCCATTTCTTTAAAGCGTTACTTTCAACACCCTCTCGTTTACACCAACGATTACCAAAATCATTTAATGCAGATGCAATTTCTTCCCTACATCTGTTGAAATCGATATGGGAAGGGAATCTATACTTAGGACCCTTAGAAACAATGTTACGAATTCTAGAATCCGGGATGATCTTCAAATTACCAGTCACAACATGACCTGCTGATGGATTTAAAGCTATCAAAGATGACTAGGGTTTTTAAGAAAGTGTAAAACTGATCAAATAAAAGAAATTGTACTAATTTATGTCATGCGTGACGACCTTGCCTATGCTCTATATATGGGACGCCATGCATTAATGGGTTAATTTATTTATCACCTGGTTACTTTCATATACTCTTCGATTGATTTCTTTATTTATTTTTTCACCGAAGTACAAACTTAAAGAAATCATATTATTTGTTTGTTCGGTCGGTTTGAAATTTCACCTAAGATACGAAATAAAGACTAAAATAATGAACTAATCCTTTAATCACAGTATATAAGTTGTCTTCTACCGTATAGTTTTAGAAATATCTAAAAAAAAAAAAAAAATGAGTTGTAAGACTGGCCCATGTATTATACCTACCGAAATTAGATTTTTCATCAACTGACTCGGGAATAAAATTAAGTTAAAGGCATTAAGTTCAATTTTTTATCTTGACGGAGATAAGAGTATTTAACCTAAGGGATTAATTTGACATCTGCGATTATCGCCTGTTGTCGTCTAGTTTCGGAGAACTGCCGAAGGTTTTCCGGAGATTCTACCTGTATAGCTGTAAGAAATCAATGGTTAGTATCAAATACGAATATTCTGCCAGATGGATTTTCTCGTGTCGCGGCTCATCTCGTATCCATTTTAACAAAGGGGAAATACGTTTGTGACTTCCTTTTTCCTTCTCTGGATCACACAACTATTTAAAAATAAGAGTTTTTTCTTAAACGAAAGTCGTTACTTTGTAAGAAGAAATTCTTTTCTTCGAGAATTGATTCTAAATGAGTAAGGCATTAAAAAGAAAACGGAACCCCTGAAAGTACGGCCATTTGCCTTAACTAAGACCGATACCAAGGCATGGGTTATCTGATGGAGGACTTGTAAAAAGTTTTGTCTCTGATCATACTGCTCCTCAAGAGCAGTCTTGTCAGGGTTTACACCTTTTGCTAAGGCACTTTTAGACAAATACTTATTCTCTATGCGATAACACTTCGATGCGGAAGCGCCGACTGAGCTGCACATTTCATGTTTGCAATACCAAAGGCATTTTTTCAGTCGACGTCAAACAAAAAGTGTGAAATACAATGTCATCATTATACAATTTGCGATTTTAGATCCTTTTCAACAGTATTTGAATCCTTTCGGGGCGATAGGCGATAATGAAAGGCTGTGTGCAATGCCACCCGGTTGCGAAGATTTCCGCCTTCAGCGGGAATCGAACCGAGAACCGCTATATTAGCAGGCCAGCACTTAATAAATTGAACTACCTGGCCCCTTTACAGTTGAGGGAAATGCGACGGTGTCGAGCTATGCATACTAAGTTTATCGAAGTAATGATCCTAGCTGACGTATTTTGTTTCTAATTAATAAGCGAAAACATGTTAAAGCGTCGGTCACTGATTGGATGGAATAATTTGTCAGTCATAGCGAGCTGATGGAAGGGTGACAGTAATGTGTTAGCAATGGAGCACTCTTTTGTCGCTTGTAAGATTTCCGCCTCCAGCGGATGCGTATCTACGTCCCAGATTTGCAGCATATGCCGTTTAGTTTGTATATCTTTAAAGGCAACAATAATCATTAAAATTAGGTAAACTTTAATGACTTTGAGCGAAATCAGAAAAAAAGAATGCAGTTGTCCGATTTTCTTAGATTATGAAGTTGGACACGTTCACATTGTTTATTCAAAAATATTAGAATAATACATTATTAAAAAAGGTTAAACGACCAGAAACAAAGTTCAACATTTCACTTTCAATCGAAAAATACATTTCAGCATAATTCTGATATACAATGCGCAAACCAAATTTCGGCTGTGAATGTCTCATGCAGTATTGTTTATACTCCTCAATTTTACACTGACCACCCTTTATCTTGGAAAAGTTAGAAGTCGTGTAAGATAGCTGTCGATGCTAGTCAACACACTGGTTATACAAAATCTTAGTTACTTGTCCAATTACCTCTGTCGTGGTCAACGGGAGACAATTTGTAATTAAATCTTAAAGAGTGTTAGTTGGATTAAGGAAATCGTGTTTTCGTTCCTGATCTCGGCAAAATAGAAAATATTTCGGATGAAACCTGGTAACCCAAGATAGTAAACAGAAACATAACCATGTATACTTATTAGATGAAATAAGTGATGCGTTTTTTGTTCGGTTGGTATATTTGATATAATAAACACCTTAATTGTCGTGATCTCGTTACTGTCACTTAGAAGTGTCAAACTCATTTGCACAATATGAAGACGTCTCTTATAACGTTACTTACCAATAACCTTAAGTAAAGATCTACTATACCGCATGTATGTCAGTACTACAGGGTATAATCGATTCCGCCAATTTTCGCTTCCTGCAGAGACCGTCCATCATATTTGGCTTCCACCGAGGTTGTCCGCGAACTCTTGCTCCCTGCAGAGACTACTGTCCTAAAAAATGGCTTCCTGCCGAGACTGTCCGTGTGATTCTGCTTCCTGCCGAGAGCCTCGACAGGAAGCAGAATCACGCGGACAGTTTCTGCAGGAAGCCATTTATCATGTACAGAAGTCTCGGCAGGAAGCAAGAGCTCAATGACAGTCTAGGCGGAAGCCAAATATGATGTACAGTCTCTGCAGGAAGCGAAAATTAGCGGAATCGATTATACTCTGTGATTACCAAAAGGGCATTGTTAAGTCCATTTATTTTACGAGGTATATAAAGAGGCATTGGTTAACAAACTGGTACAGACGCAAAACAGACGCAACAAAACGCGGTTTCTCAGCAGGTTCTACATTTTTGCATACGACAACTTTGTATTTCGCCTTAAAATAAAATAAAATTGATAAAAATAAATTTAACCAGACACCCCTAACTGACAAATGGACTCATCTCATTTATGACGACAGAAGAGTCCGACATGCGCACATGTAAATGTGTAAAGGTGGGCATCTGAGCAATAATACATTGAACTGAGCTGCAACACGACAAAATCATTAATGTTGCACGAGCACTCAGCACAGACTCTGATCAGCCTGGACATCCACCAAGTCTAATCAGAGTTTTTGCTGTCGGCATGTAGGTAGCTTTGTAGGTAGCTTAGACCCTAAGCTACCTTTTAAGCGCACAGCATAGACTCTGATCATATCAGGCGAATATACAGACTCTTCTGAGCGCACATGCCACTTTGTTGTTTTTTCTTGTCGCGGCTCAAATTTTGTAGACGACCCTGATTATATATTAAAGTGCAAATGCACCGTATCAAATCTGGGTAATACATGTAGATGCGCATTTTTCAAATTAAACATTTTTAGAATCGCCATAAAGTTCGGAACAAAACAGATGGTGTGAAGTGCTCATAGATGGGCTGACAACCATACATACAACCGCCGGATGGACTGTGGGGCAGCATGATACTTCTTCACTTACATGTACGGGGTAAGTGTAATAAAACAGCTATGGGAATAACTTGATGGGAACAGAAAATAATAAAGTCAAAACTTTTATTCTCTGACTGACGTTACAGCATGTCTTATGGTTCTTGACAGAATTCATGCCCTATATTACGAATGATTTATAACAGCTATAAAATAAATAAATAAGTAGATCAACAAACATATAAAAATAAGCGATACCAGAATCACTAAGCCATTGAAACAGAAATTAAATACATGAATAAATAAAAGAACAATACAAATGAAATAATATAAGTATCAATCATGGGTGTGAGGTGTGGATAGGAAAATCCGTCACGAGGCTTGCCGAGTGATGCCGAACAGTGATCTCGAGTGACGGATTTTTCTATCCACAGCTCACACCCATAATAGATACTCTTTCTTGCACACCAGGTTTTCTTTTAAAAATGCGTAATTCTTGTACTTGAGACTAGGATGAGAGGTTTCAATTTGATTTTGAAAGAAGGCGCCGCTTTCAACGACCGCCATTCGGTTCTTTACGTCAACGTCCGGCGTGCATAAACTGACGTCATTTTTGCCGTCTGCGTGACGTCATCATCTAAAAAGCCAACGTCACTTGACGACGCAGATACGTGACCTCCAATACAACCAATGCATTGGGTGCTCGTGATTTTTATCCGGTCCTGGGTGAGATAACATGGGTGAGATAAGATATGTAGGTAAAGGGGAAGCACGCGGATATCTTTATCTGGTGTGCAAGAGAAGATTTTCTATCCCAGGTGAATGGCATTTTCTATCCAGTGTGCAAGAAAACACGTTATACTGTGACTGCTTGAAGACATTCCAGAAGCGTTTGATATCATAAAGCATAGGTGCTTTCATCAGCCAAGTAGTCAGTACACGAATGTTTAATTTTGTTAAAAGTACTAAATACTAATTTGAAATGGCCTTAATAACCTATATTCTTATGGTGAAACATTTGAACTGATCGATTTCATACTTACTTTGAAGACCCTATTGACTTTGTTTAAACTCAGATCGTACTGTCCTGTATCATAGGCACCCCTACGTTGTGCCAACACAACATTGTGGAAACATTAAGGTTTTTCTACGTTCCTATCAAGTTTTCAACACGTTTAACTACGTGCCACTACGTTTCACTACGACTAACTGTGTATTACTCGGTTATCAAATAGCTTAAGCCCCAGTCTCACTGTCACGGCTGTGTGTAGGCTTTACTTTGTTTTTAAACCATAGCAAAACGGCCATATATCTGGTAAAATATAGTGATAACATATTACATATGGCTATATATGGCTATGTACGTGGCCCAGCTACGTTGAGCTGTGACTGTTTAACAATTCAAAGATGGCATTTCGATAGACGTATCATATAACGACATATTTAATACGTACAAATGCATGCTACAATGTAAAATAAACGGTTTTAGACGTAGGAAATCGTAGATAATAAAGGGTCTACGGTTTATTATGTATGGTCAATGGTATAGTGCATACGCGTTTTGTTGACGTTTTTGCATGCTTTAAATCGTTTTTATTACTAATTATGTTTTTCAGGGGTTTGCAACGTGTTACATAAATCGAAAGACCACAGTTCATTCCAGCCAAAGTTTAGCCGGGCCACGTATATAACCGTATGTTTGTTGTACGTATTGAATGCGTTTTACAACGTATATTGCCGTTTTTGCTACATTATAAGAACGTAGTAAAACCTAGCCCACAATACCTGGCACTGAGACAAGGGTTTTACCAATGTCATCCTATCGACGTTTCCCAGGCATTAAACCGTGCCAAGTACGTTGTCATGAAAACAAAGACGAAGAGGAAATACTCAAAGATGCGGGATGCAGCACAAAGCTCCGACGCTGGTTGAATAAAGAAAATATGTTTTTTCCTGCTTTTCCAGTGACACTATGAAACACTATAGTCCACATCATTAGCAAATATACTTGAAGCCAGTAGAAACGCAACTTTCTGATTTTGGCCCACGTAGGGATGTATGGCAGAAACGCGTCTTTATCAAGGAAACCAGGGTGTTTATCACACTAGTTTCTAACAGCAGTATTGTCGCAATGCTGACAACGGTCCAATTAATGAGAAGTGCATTTGTATATAAATGGACTTAACTCCGACTTTTACTGAGGCTAAAGCGAAATTGACGTCTAATGAATGCTTCCATGTCACGGTTACACTGGCTCGTTTCAGCTAAATTTCTCGATGTTTTCCATAACGGTCCAAAGTCTCTGCACGCATGTTGTTTTCTTTAAAATTCCAGGACCTCCGCCCGCGTAAATGGCGACGAAAGTTTGCGCCTTCAAACCGGAAGTGCTTGTAAAGGGAGCGAATTTTCGGACAATTACTGGTACCAATAAAAAGTGTTTGGCAAGATTTCATGTGTCTTTTTCTCAAATTCCTATTATTCGGGCCTCAGATGAAATTTTACAAGATTCTCAAAATGTGTGAAAATTTTACGAAAAATTGGTTTAATGTCAAAATTTTTAAAACCGCACCCGCAGTATAATTTTAGATTTTGCGTTGTTTTTCAATTTCAGGCATCATACTAAAGATCTGCGCAATAAAATTAGACTGAATCTTAATTTCCTGAATGCTTGAAATTGAAATTTGATGCTTTTAACAGTTTTTATCACATTTTTTCTCTCAGACAAATCGACCTAAGCGAAGCTGTTGCTAAAACCTTGCCGGACGAACGGCAAATGGCATGAAGTATATTACGGCCGTGTGGCATTACTTTTAATCTGAATATATGACAAGCAAAAAGTTGCGTTTTTAATGGTTTCAAGTATAGTTGCAAGAAAGTATTACCTCACTTTATTCCTAAGTACTCTTAATTCAGAAAATTTTCTTGATAGCAGCTGAATATGGTATTATAGCTACCTGTGCAGATAAAGCCACAGTTTCACTGTCACGCTTTGAGGACTAGGTTTTACGTTTTCAAAACGTGGTAAAACGGCAGTATACGCAGTAGAACGTAGTGAATATGTATATAGATATAACTAAATGCGTGGACTAGTTACGTTTGATTTAGAATTTTTAACTCAAACATGGCATTTTGATATACGTAGAGTATACCTAGTAAAACGTAGCAACACGTAGTAAAACGTGGTCAAAACGTACCAAACCGAAGCCGAAACGGATTAAACACGTACAAAAACGTAACGAGAATAACCTAGAGGTCCTTTAAGCCACAGTCGCACTGTCACGTATTGAGTACTAGGTTCTTCTACGTATTTAAAACGTACCAAAACGGGAAAATGCGTATTAAGACGTAGTGAATGCGTATTCTATACGGATACATACAGTTACATGTGTGGCCTGGCTACGTTTGAATTGAAAATTCAGCTTAAAGCCCCCTCACACATTGGCGAATTTATTTCACAAAGCCTTGCGAACAGGGAAAATTTTTAAATTCTAGCGAATTTTGACCGAAACTGTTTGAAAATTTGTTGCATTGTTACGAAAGTAACGTAGGGAAGCTATTTGTTGAGAATGATTTAAGAAGTGTGACGAACGGTTACTGTAATTCGCTAGGATGTAGTGGGTCGCGCAAACAATATTCGTTCTTTCCGTTAGCGGCTTGGAGCGATTAGGAGCGCAAACATACGAACTAAGGCGCAACTTCACGCATATTGTCGCATGTTCCCCGAATGTTTCCGAAACGGTATTTCAGCATCCGACCGTTAACGGACGCTATAAACTAACTAGCTGGCTGGCTTTCTGATAGCTATGTGTTTGCCATCAATGGCAGCAACACAATTTGGAAAGTCCCACTTCTTGAGGAAACCATCAGCCAGTTGTTTTCATTCTTCAGGTGTGGTCTGACAGACTTCTCTGACCATTACAGATCTACAGAGGGTATTCTCAGCGACAGGCCAGGAGTACTGCATATCTGCACACTGTAAAAAAATCCGTAGATTTTACAGTGCAGAATACCTTGCAACCAGCTGCTGGTCCAGTCACCGTTATTTTACGGGCGCCCTTAAACGTTGGCATGAATTATCACGCAGAGTAGGGTAGAATAATACAGGTATTGTTTTGGTCATATAGCCTTTCATCATTATAACAATAAAACATTTTCGAGTGCGGTCAGTTAACATAACTCTACCATATCGTGATTTCTGCATATGTTCTACAAGCAGACGCCTGCAGAAATAACGGGAAATGGACTGGCAGCTGGTTGCCAGGTTATATTCTATTCTTTCCCACAACCTTACTAGGTCGTTGGGGCACCACTATCTTCGCAAGCCAAGTGTACTAACTCCACTTTGTACCCTTGGCTGATGGCCTATTCGCATATCGGATTTCCCGCAGCGCCGTGTTTTGGCTACAGCGAGTTGTTTCTCTTGGCGCTTGTTATTGTTTGACCAATCAGAGGATCCGTTGCAAAACACAACTGTTCCACAAATTCGCATAATTGTTCAAAACACTGATGAATTTGTTAAATGTTGGCCGTCTACTCTTTTCCGGTAGTTGTTCACGGTAAACACGATATTGTTTCTATCGACATCGGCGTACGTTATGCGTAAATGTTTAGTTACAGATAATTTCATTAGCTGCAATGGAAGTTGCTCTCATCCAATGAAATAGCGCAGTGGGAAATTCGATTTACGAATAGGCCGTTGGCCAAGGGTACGTAAGAAACAAAGTAGAGTTGCGAACCGAACAACCAACTAAATGTTTTGTACCACTTCAGAAACTGAGGGTGAGGTTGGGCCTGTAAAATCGATTTAAGCCCCCCAGTAATTCATTACTGACCGTTCCAAGGTGGTAGTTCTGTTGAGGTTCTTTGTTGCCTGTTTTTGGTGTCAGAGTTTCTGTGATGTTTTACCTTATGTATGTTATTATTATTTTTGGTTCGGTTTGGGTTGCTGAGTGGCCACCTTTTGGGAACAAGCTGCTCACTCGGTTGGCCATATGTTCTCTGTATCTTGATTATTTGTAATCTTAGTTGTTTCCAACTATGGTTTGAGGGCTGGATTTGGATTTTGATTGTTTCAGTTCCTGGTCTTTGCATACTTTTTACTTTTAGTACCCTGGGCTTTCGAAGATGGAGCACTACAGATGACTTCGAAACAATCCATTTCCACCTTGTCCTGTTTTCAACTATCCTAGTTGAGCTGGCAAAATCCATCCCTGTCCACTCTTTAATATTGTTTCCTCACCTCTTCTTCTGTCTACCCCTTCTTCTGTTTTTGCCTTTCACTGTGCCCTGTAGAATTGTCTATGTAGACCAGAAGACCCTGAGACGTGGCCAAACCACCACCGTTTCCGTTTTTGACCAGCGTCAGGAGTTCATCATATTCTCCGATGGCTACTTGGATCTTTGTGCGAACCTCCTCATTGCTTTTATGGTCCTTGTACGTAGTGTTCAGTAAACTTCGGTAGCATCTCATCCCAAAGGCCTGCGTGCTTTCTCTGACGACTCTGTTGTCAATGTCCACGATTCACAGGAATATGGAAATGACAATGGAGCGACTAAGTTTCACCTCGGATCCAAGAGATATGTTGTTATCTCTCCAAATTAGTTTCAGCTTGGAAAGAGCTTTGCCAGGTATTCTATCATTAAATCTACGGATTTGTTTCCAGTGTGAGTACTTGGCACCAGAAGTCAGGTGTCGCAGATTGGCAGCTAACTTGGGACCTTTGATCCAAGGGCTCCCAGTACCAGGTCTATTGTTTCACTAGGCGATGACGAACACGAATATTTCATCACACATTTCAGCTGGCATGCAGAGAAATTTCTTGAATGCTCTAGGATCTTCTCCTCTAAGCTCAACCATGAGCTGGTCATAGATGCCAAATTGGCACCGTCTCTCGAGATGCAGCCATGGTCCTATCCAGATGTTACCTTCTCCATCTTAATCGGCCTCTGATAAACCGGCGTATGCTTAGTTGTTACTGGAAGACTTCTCGATGGGCCATAGCAGCAACATACTGAAGTTTTAGGAGGTATATATCTTTAAATTTGACAAAGGAATAATTCATTATCTTGAAAATTGCCACTTCTTTTATATGAACTACAGACATATGTCTGCACAGAATTTGAGATTCTCCAAACTACTCAAAACAAAAACACACACAAAAAAAAACAGGAGCGTTTTGAATCGCATGGATTCGTCTGTCGTAGCAACCACCTGTACTGATTCGTATGCAAGCGTTCGTTTTCTGCACGTTAATTTATCGTTATACCGTAAACGCGGTAATTCTCGCGGGTTCAAATTTTCGCGGTTAAGGGTCAAAAACATAAGTATCAATTTTCGCGATTTTTAATTTTTGCGATCAGCAACATGTTCGAAAAGCAAAACTATTTCTTTTACACTTGAGTCAGTTTTTTCATTAACCTGCGGCAAGTGAAAAGTACCAGCAGCTACCGAAGCAAACACAAAAATTTTATATAAATATTGTGTCTACAGAAGACACTTTGTAAGAAACAGTAAATTATTCGCGATTTTAATATTCGCGGTTTCTAAGTGACCGCGAAATACCGCGAAAAATGGAACACCGCGAAAAGTACCATATATACGGCAATTTGCTTTATGCGTCGGATTCAATGCGCTACAATACGCAAATATTCGCTACAGTTCGCAAAAGTTCGCAAACTACCGCAAAAATTCGTCTTTGGATCGTCCTCTTTCGCTTGATATTCAACTCAGCTGATCAAGATATGCAAATCAGCCGTTCGCTGTGATCTTTAACGCTAGTTGACGAACGCTATGCGAAGACTTTCCGATTGGTAAACGTATTGAAACGAATTCTAACGAATGATTGACGAAACTTTTATTCGCCACAAAATTATCAACATGTTGAAAATTTTCTGACGAACAAAACTAATCGCAACGGACGCAAAATCTTACAAACGCATCCATACGAACACCACCAACGATGAACAACGTACATAACTAATTACAAAGAATTTTGCTGCAGACTTATTTGCCAATATACGCAAGTTGACGTCGGGGGATTTTCATCTATGTGTGAGGAGGCCTTAAACGTAAGTGTTCCGAAATACTGTAAACATAGTAAAAATGTATTGAAGCGTAGTGTAAACATACTAGAAAAGATAAAACGTTTTAAATACGTATCCATACGTGAAGGTCCTGTACGTGCAAGTACGTATTATAAACGCTTTCCCACGTCTTAGTACGTTTTGTGACGTTTTATTCTGCGTTTTATTACGATTTGGTATGTTCTGCGAAACCTACTCAAACGGCATTTTGTCTAGGAAGTTATCCCGGACACTTCCTCGTAGCCCCCAGTAAAACATACGGAATCGTCCTAGGTAACTAACTGTTCTCACCCTTTCTGAAAGCGTGGCACTAAGCCGTTTGATAATCAGGTAAAACGAAGAAAATCGTAGTTAAACGTATTGGCAACGTACTAGAAACGTAGTAACACCTATAAGCGTGGTATATTTTTCTGCTAAACGTAGGGTAGGAAACCTAGTTCAACCTAGCCCTCAAAACGTGACGGTGAGACTGGACCCTTACTTTTAAATTAAAGTTTTTAATATGGTATAGACATTATTTATTTATTTATTAAAGTAGCGGTTGTTGATTAAACATTTTATAGTTTCATGCGAGTAGGAGTGCAATAATAAACAGCTTGCTTGGCTGTTTTCATTAATTGCTGAGAAATAATTCACTCGTGTTCTCAGGCTTCCTGTTGTTTTTAGATGTTTAGATTACGAGTGAATCATTTCCCTGTAATTAATGAAGACATTCAAATAAACACTATTTACTTAATTCTAAAAGTATCCAACCGAAACGAGTTGCATCCCTGCAAACAATATAGAGTAGGATAAGACGGCTTATGCAGCTAAGGGCAATTACATGATATGCACAATCGTGTTTCGTACCCTTTGAGGGGATTTAGCCCTTAGGATATTTCGTAGGAATTAAGGACATAACGGACCACGGACAAAACGGACCACGGACTAAATTTTCCACGTTCAGGACGAAATGGACCACGTTTTAGGACAAAACGGACCACCTTTCAGGAAATAACGGACAATGTTTTTAGACATACCGGACCATCTTAAACATGGAAACATTGAAATGAAAATACATAAAAGATCTTTCCAGAGCCTTTACAACGCATATATCATTTACACGTAAGTTGCAACACTTAAGCTGCGTTTACACGGGCAAAGTTTCTGTGACAAAGACGGTTTAGCACAGAAAAAAAGTGCTCGTGTAAATGCAAAAAATATGAAAATGTTTCTTTGACAAATATATATGGTTAAGTTACTTCGATAATTTAAAGGGGGTATCAATAAGGTGGGATTTCTGCATCCTACCAAAGTTTTCTTTTTTTAACTAATGATATCCTCCAATGTGTCTAGTTTATTGAACTATATATGACTTAAGTCCAAAAGCCCTACTTACTGAGCTATGGGACTACAGAAGTGGGTGGGGTAATCCAACATGGTTTTAGCCTGTCTTGTAAAACATTCTCATTTGATAGAAGAGTACGACAGACAGTCAGGATTTGATAAAATGATTAACAGAACATCTAAAATATAGTTCCATATCATTTTATATGGATTAATTTGAACATATGTTGTCAAAAAAGACTTCATTTGACATTCAGCATTTTTTTTGGATATTTTGTCCTTAATTTTCAATATTTCTTGACATCACTGTGAAATAACCTGACCAGTTATCATCAAACTCATGTCAAGGAAGCACCCTGACCAGGTCAATCAGATGATGTGACCAGAATTTCACAATGACCTAGTTTTCATGGTTGATTGAACACTTAAACGTGCTTTGAAGATGGTTTTCATTCAATTGTATGGCCTAGAATTACGAAACTTTGGTCAAATTATTATTTCTACTGCTACAGTATGCCCCACACCTCTGCCATTAAAGGTGAGGGAATACATATTGACTTCAGTGCGGATCTTGTTGGCATCTGCATCTGTGTCTGTGCCATATATGAAATCCTTCTGTGACCTTGAAAATAAGGCCAAGGTCATCGAAATCTGACCACCTCTTAAGGTTGTCATAATGATACATCCATGCAAGTATTGTGGAATTGATCTTATTGTTTCAAAAGATATCGTAGTTACAGGAAATTGTCACGACTTCTATGAAGCAGAAAATTAAACAGATTAAGACCTCCCGTGACCTTGAATATTGGGTCAAATTAAACAAAATGGAATCAACTGTTTGGCTTGTCCCAACTGTATATCCAAGCAAGCTTGATCAAATTCCACAGATCCAAGTTTGATAAAATCGCACCCGTTGATTCAACGAATATAGTGGGTACAAACTGTCACGCCCACGACACCACAGACGGCGACGGGTTCTGCACTTAAACCACTTTGTCTCCCTTCATCATAAAGTTGAATGAAAACCATCTTCCAAGCAAGTATATGTATTCAGTCATCCATGAAAACTAGGTCAAGGTGATAGTCTAGTAGCATCATCTGATTGTCTTGGTCAAGGTGCTTCCTACCTTATTTAATAATTACTGGTCAATTTATTTAGCAGTGGCGCCAAGAAATATAAATAAAAATGTGGATGTCGAAGGAAGTCTTGTTTGACATCATATGCTAAAATTAAATCAAATAAAATGATATGGAAACACATTTGATGTTCTGTTAATCATTCTATTAAATTTGAAACAATAAGAGCAATTCCACAATACTTGCATGGATATACATGTATCATGATGACAAGTTTATGATATGGTCAGATTTTCGATGACCTTGATCTTGTTTCCGAGGTCACATAAGGACCTAATACGTGACACAGACACAGATGCAAACGCCAACGAGATGTACACTGAAGCCAATATGTATTCCCTCACCTTTAAATAGGAGGGGGGGGGGCAGGGCATACTATAGCAGTCAAAATAGTAATTTGACCAAAGTTTCGTAATTCTAGGCCTTAAAAATGAATGTTAACCATCTTCAAAGCACGTTTATGTTTTCAGTCAACCATGAAAACTAGGTCATTGTGAAATTCTGGTCACATCATCCGATTGTACTGGTCAAGGTGCTTCCTTGACATAATTTTGATGATAACTGGTCAGTTTGTTTAACAGTGATGCCAAGAAATATTGAAAATTGAGGACAAAAAAAAATGCTGCATGTCAAAGAAGTCTTTTTTGACAACATATGTTCAAATTAAACCAAACAAAATGATAAGGAAATAGATCTTAGATGTTCTGTTAATCAGTTTATCAAATTCTGACTGTCTGTCGTACTCTTCTACCAAATGAAAATGTTTTTACAAGACAGGCTAAAACCATGTTGGATTACCCCACCCATTTCTGTGGTCCCATAGCTCAGTGAGTAGGGCTTTCCGACCAAAGTTACATATAGTTCAATAAACTAGACACATTGGAGGATATCATTAGTTAAAAAAGAAAACTTTGGTAGGATGTAGAAAAAACACCGTATTGATACCCCCCCCACTGTCCATGTAAACGTCGTACTTTGCTGAAATTATGTAACAAAGAACTTTGCTATAGAAGTGGAAAATGTGACAAAGATTTTGTTTCATTGCTGCAGGTAACTTTGACGAATAATATTTGGTCGTGTGAACACTGCAGAAAATATTTCATTGCCAGAGTTTGTTTGACAAAGATTCTATGTCACATTTTCTTTAACAAATAATTTGCTCCGTGTAAACGCAAATTGCTTGGCATACTTTATTTGTTAAAGTTTCTGTAACATAGAAACTTTGTTCGTGTAAACGCGGCTTACAAAGAAATCTGCTTGTTAGTATTAAAGATAAATCCTTATATTTTTATCAACGTACTAAATCCAGAATTTCGAACTATCTTCTCCTGTTTGATGAATCAAATTAATTTACTTGCTTTCTTTTTGTTACACAGCCTTTTAAAGTCATGATTATAATTATTATAAAGATGAAAGGATAAGCATTAACTTGCATAAAGCTGGATTTACTCAGTGAAACATAAAACATTTGTCACCATGTGAACACCCAATTTAAGATATATGTTGCATTGCATAAATCTGTTGCAAGCAGACTGTCAAAACGTCTAAATATCATGCAACATGTGTTGACGTGAAAATAATGCTGGGACAGTCAACCGATATATGAGCAGCAACACGACAAAACTAACAAAGTGGTATGTGCGCCAAAGGAGGAGTCAGATCAGCCAGGACATCAGCTATATCCGATCTGAGTCTTAGCTTTTTGCACGGAAGCGCACATTGAAGACTCTGATCAGACTAGGCAGACGCCCAGGCTGATCTTAGTCATCGCTGGGCACGCATGCCACTTTAATGGTTCTGTCGTATCGCGGCCAAATATAATGCAATTAATGTGCATGTTTGTTGTCTACGACAGGATTAACTGTAAAGCATCTATCTTGAACAGACATCTTAAATCCGGTTAATGCATGTCCCGCCAAAACATAATTAGAGCCTGCATCAGACATCTTTAATAGTACATCATCGCTGAGAGCGACTGTTGCACGGATTTGTCTTAAATCAGATGTTTCAAAACCATATGTCTGTCTAAACCGCAAGCAAACTGAAATAAATTTGCGGAAGGAAAATGCAGTATTTTTTTTTATCATATGACGTCGTATCTGAGAGTGCAATAAGGCCATGCATTAAAAACGATAACCCACTAGTAGATTAAATATGCAAATTACGTCGTAACGTTAACCGTTGACGTCCATAAAACCGTTGCGTTTTCTAATGGCTTAATCGTGACGTTTTAGTGTAAATGTTGCTAATAAAATGCGATTTTAGTGTCATATGATAAATAGAATCTTGCATTCATGCTCCTGTATTATTGAATTTATTAAATTCATTGGAGAAAAACCGATATAATGCTCGGCAAAGCCTCGCATCTTATCTTTTTCCCCAACTCGTTTAATAAATTCAATAATACATGAGCACTCATGTAAGATCCTCTATGCAAGACAAGACTTCTCTTTCAAGATTAGGCATTAAGTGTGTGCCTTCTAAAACAGGCCTGAATTTGGTATTATATTAACCTGTGCTCACCACCTTGAGGTTAAGCGACATTGAGAAGTTAAATACAGAACAGCATATCTTTGCACTAAATGATGAAAAGGGAAATTTATATTGAAGCCACAGGGCCGATTTCACTGCTGACGGACACTTTGCCTCCGAGGATATTAGCGACCAGGGGCCATATTTAGAAAACGACTTAAGTGGTTGCTATGCTGTATTTCTATGAAGGCTGAATTTCTATGAAGGATATTCCCTACAACTATGAAATTTGTTTGGAGGAACAGTCTGAAAAAAGACTGTTCCTCCAAAGCAAATTTCATAGTTGGAACGAATCTCCTTCATAGAAAGTTAGCCTTAGCAACAACATAGCAACGACTTAAGTCGTTTTATAAATATGGCCCCCGGGAATGTAATCCCTCAGTGCTGATTTTGGTTCTTAAGCATTGGAGACAGCACTTAAATACCGAACTAGATAAGAAAAACCCTGTTAATATTTTTTTTTCTGTAAAATCGACTAAGTATTTCAAAGTACGATTAATTTGAGCCGCGACACGAGAAAACCAACAATGTGGCATGTGCGCCTTCGAAGACTCAGATCAGCCTGGGCATCCGCCCAGCTTGATCAGACTCTTCGTTAAGTGCTCCAAGGGAAGCTTAGGGAAAGCAACCTCCATGCGGACGGCGATGACTCTGATCAGACTGGGCGGATGCCAAGGCTGATCTGAGTTTGCGCTGGGCGCACAGCCACATTGTTGGTTTTCTCGTGTCAGGGCTCATTTGTTAAACCAACGCGAATCTCAGCAGAGTCTTGAGTTCAAACGTTTGAATTATTTGGACATCGTGTACTCGCTGCATAAAACGTCTACATTGTTACTATAAGCACAATGCAAAGCAGAAAGCAAAATAGGCAGCTTTGCAGGTAGCCTCTTCGATAGAATTATACACCAAACATAGTTCACATCAAACGTTTCCGCGGACAGAACAAACAAACGAATATACAGATAAGCGAGTCAATCAACTTCATTTTCAGTTCGGTTCTTCTTATCATTCCTGTCACCATATTGTTTCATAATCATGATTCGTTGTTTGTGTGTAATGCAATTGTACAAAATATCAGTTCATGTACCACTTTTTGGAGGTTTGAGTGACGGCCATTAGTTTCAATGATTAGAAACCAACACAATCGATTGGCTTATCCTGTCCTAAATACAAGTGGTAAAAGAAAGAAAGAAAAATGTCACAAGAAGCAACACAGGACAAGCGAAAATCCAAAAATGTCAGTTCTTTCCCTGCAGAAGGATGCTACAGATGTGTTTCAAGACATTTAGTCTCTACTGTACACTAGAGCCCCCCCCCCCCCCCCCCGCAGTTGTTAGCTGTATTATGGCCCTATTATGTCATAGCCCATGCAAGAAGGGATATTAACTTTGATGATATAGCATTGTCACTGGAATGTTGCGTAATAGGGCTATAGCTCCCAATGAACAAGAATATTTGACTTGAAATACTAACCGAAAGGTCTGTACAATAGGCCTTTAATTTATGAGCCGCGACACGACAAACGGACAAAGTGGCATGAGCGCCCTGCGAAGACTCATATCGTACTAGTTCACTCAGTCTTCTCTGTCGGAATGGAGCTAGCTTAGACCCTTAGCTACCTTTAGACTGTGATCAGACTGAGGAGATGCCATAGCTGATCTGAGATTTCGCTGGGGGCACATGCCACTTTGTTAATTCTGTCGTGATTATTTGACATCCATTTGAAGAAGCTTACAATGATTAATTAATAAGAGATATATGCATACATGGGTATATGACGGTATGACGTCACATCAGTGCCAGTTCGACGTCACTTCGACGTCGCGTGTCCGCTGTGATGAATTTTATGAAGCATTCATAATTTTTAAAATAGAAACAGTTATTAAATAAGATGGCATTAAAAAGTAGTCTACCTGAATGGCTGAAGTGTTTGAAGTGTACCCAGTCAAAAAAGTAACGATACCAACTTGCGGCCATGTTTTCCAAAATCCCAGTGAATATTGAAGTAAATGAGATCATTTTTTTGGGGTGACGCCAAGGAAAACAATTTCAAATTCCTATGGAAATCCCGTTGAAATTTTCACATCAGAAGGAGCCACATTTCGTGTTTTTTTTTTTTTTTTGCATGCAGCCTTGCACAAAGCCTGTTCTAGTGCATGGAGCACAGAATTTGAGAGATTATTCACAAACCAACTTTAAATGACTTTGAGGTAAAGCACGAGATGCGTTCCACTATTAATGTCAGTGTAGCTTTATTTTGCACTTATCGTGCAATGTGGGCTCAAAACCATCTCGTGTCAGAAGAGTAATAACTAAAGGGTAACATAGGAGTAGATCTCGCTCACAGTTTCACCGATCTTTGTTCAGTGTGCGTTTCTTTGTAGCATATTCACTACACTCTACACAAATGCTGACCACATGCTTGTTATTAGGTCCTACATAAAAAGTAGGTCGCAGCTCGTTCTAAAATCTGTGGACATTCACCGTGAGGTATGCGATATTCATGGGGAGAACCAAATGTCTCACAAGACGATTTGCAGATGGGTAGCTAAATTTAGGAGCAGGCAGGAGCAACTTAAAGATGCTACTCACACAGGTCGCCCTGCAACAACAACAACTAAAAATAACATCGAAAAAAAAACCCCGCAATATCCAAAAATAGATGTCCGATTCACGGACAGGCAATTAGTCCGGTTGTCGTTAGCACGAGTTTATGGCATTTGAAGAAGCATTTACAATTTAGAAAAATAAATGCAAGATGGATACCACATTTGTTGACAGATGAACAAAAGAGGACTTTTGTAGCAAATGCAAAAAACTTCTGAAAATGCACCTAAAATATAGCAAAAAGGCTTTCAACAATTTATGCATTGGTGATGAAACCTGGTTTTACTATTTTGAACCAAAGCGGAAGTGTTCCAACTGAATTTGGGCCAACAAAAATGCGAGACGTCCAAGTATTGCCAAACCAACACGAACGGTAAAGAAGGTTTTGTATTAATTTTCTTCGATAATAAGGGTTTAGTCATGCAAATTCCGGTGCCAAACGGCAGAACAGTCACAGCAAAGTTCTATACAAATGTTTTACTAAGAAAGCTGAAGAACTACTACAAAACCCGCTGCCCGAAAGCAGGAATTAAGCACCTCAGCCTCTTGCAGGATAATGGTCCCGCTCAAAAGGCAAACCTTGCGACCGAGTATTGGAGACAGAGGCGGCCACCGTTCTAGCACATCCTCCATTTTCGCCAGACTTGGCTCCCTGCGACTATTTCAAAAAAATCATCTATCTGGAAAGAGATACGAGGGTTGATCCAGAAGTAATGTCACTGTAGCTATACAACCGTGTAGAATAAAGAGAGAACAATAAAAATTCGTATCCATGTACATTATTCTATTTGCAGTGTGGCCTGAAAATGCCATTGAAATATAGAGCACAGTTATTGCGCTATCGACATAGACAGAAGACATGGTAACGACACGCGCCGCACGTCAATGACGTTGTTGACATTCCAGACGAAGTTTGGCTATTGTGTCATGTCTTAAGTAGCATATTCATTGTTCTAGCATAGCACTAATGTCTGTTCACCCATGTTAGTCTCATCTTTAAATATTATTTGAACAGCTCCGCAGCTCATGTTCAAGGATATACACAATCTTCGAATTGCAGAACATCGATCTTCATATACGGGGTCCAAACAAGAGTGACGTTATTGTCTGACATTGCGCATAAAGGTCTTCCAGTATTCGGACGATCCTCTAGCGACTCATCTGCACCCTTACAGCGCTGATAGCACATTTACACAAGCCTCATGATCATGGTTATATAACCGCATGTCTAATTCAACAGCCTAGAGTTTCTAATGGCGATATTCCTAATTTGTAGCAAAGCCGCATATGCATCTGCAGACGCGTTTGTCAGAAGTCAGCATTTTTTCATATGGCAGTTACAAGTATAAGCACTTCCTGGTGAACTTCAAACTGCAATGACGATATTAAAGTTTCAACAGCGGGTGGTAGGAATACATTTCGTCATCGTATTAAATTTTCACCTGATTTTGCGCGTTAGTTTGATTTTGATTTAGGTTTGCCTTTGAAAATCATGTTCATGTAATTAACGTTATTCTAACGTGCGGCGCGATGGTGACGGTGGAATACTTTGAACGCCTATATAATTGGAACGGAAAAGACTCCAACTTTATATTTATTCTGTTAATCAGAATTGAAATACAGTGTGTCTTGATATAATTTTTATAATAATGCTGTTATGAGCAAGCGCGCAATGGACACAGTGACATTACTTCTGGATCAACCCTTGTACAACTCGAGAAATGCCCTTGGATCTGCGATTTGTCAGTATCGGATGGGTGTCTCCATTGAATACTACGAAAACTGCCTCCAAAAGAGGATTGGTCGGCTAAAACGTGTATTCAGGTAGACTGAGAGTATTTTGAAGGGCAAAGCCAGTCAAAATGATCAGAAAATGTGCAGCAACGCAGATAAAATGCAAGTGCCATTAATTTTGAAATACCCCTCGTGTGTTGCTACTCTGCAAAAAAGAAAATTGACCTCATGCATTTTCAAACCACCCTTGTAGCATGTGTAGTCCTATGAAACTAAAACAAATAAATATGTTAAGTAGGCAAATCGATACTTTTTTTAAATTTCATTAAAAACTAAAAATTTGGAACTTCCATAGTTGCCATGACAACACCAGGAATTTCATCTACAGGAAACTTTTTGACACAGCATATAAAATCCATAATGGACTTCTGACAATTTGAATGCAAAGATGCCTATTTATTTGACAAATTACTGCAACTTCCTTGGGAAGCGAATGTTGAAGACTTTGTCATCAGCATGCACGCTTATGCATTACAAAGTGGTTTTGATATTGATTTTGAAAAAATATCATGTTTGCACATTCGCCTTGGTGCCTTTCTCAAGAAAAGTAATTGCATTTTTGATCGTACAAAACATGTACTTTGCGATTTTCATTTGCTTATTCCTTTTTATTTTTGTTAAATATATACTCAGAGGCAATACTAAGTATACAGTTTTCGATTTTGAATACTGGGCCTCGTGTAAATGGCTGCGTGGAGATATTAATAATTCCATTTTTGGCAAACGTCTAGCTTTTTAAAACACAAACACATTTTTTTTTTGCAGTCATTAATAATGGAGTTACGGTCCTTAATTCAAAATCAATAGTTCCAATCAAAACTCTCTTTGCAAATAGCAGATGGCATTTTGCACTTCATGAATATCTGGCACTAATGTCTGTGAGTAAAACCACATCTTCATTTAATCTCAAACTCCCACCAAACGACTTCAACCATAGAAAGAAATGCGACATATCTCAAATTATTTCCCTTTGAATTGAAATTATAGGGAATCAAATGTTTCTCTATTTGACCTGGAGTTAGAAGTTTTCACTTGAAATTTTCGAAAAATTGTTGTTTGGCTTTTGCCTTTGTGCACGCTTGAAATGAACTTCATAAACTTGTTTATTTGAAAGAAAATTGCAAATAAACTTCCCATAAGAACTCAATGTCTATTCAATGCATGTTACCAGAAGAAGCAAAAACAGTATTTCTTGGTACAAAAAATTGATACTTTCTCCCCATTTTTATATGATTGTGAGACATGTCCTTACTAATCTTTCATCCCGTTTTTAATGTAATGCATAAAAATGCATAAAATCAATCTCTATTGTCCAAAGTTTATGTTTAAAGGGGAGCTACTCCAGCGACAATGTTGACTCAGACCCCTGGCTTGTTTAAAAAAACATGTCATTTCCTTATCCTTTGTCCGATTGTACTGAAAACTGTCGCAAATTGTGCGAAAAATGATTATTTTTATCTGCAGTGCCAAGATATTATGCAGATATGCAGACATCTGTAGAAAAAATGAGACTGCGTTACCTGTATACTTTCTTTTGCCTCTGAGTGTATTTCGAATGATGTAAATCCTACTGTAACATCTGCTAAAAGTATGCAATAGCATGTAAATAAATGTACTTTTAAATTAGCCTTATTTCCAGACAAAAAGGCTCTAATTATCTTACGCAATTTTCAGTTTTTCAGTGCAGACTTTCCGTCCCCTTGTCTCAGCATGCCACTTACATGCAATGTGTCTATTGAAAAAGCATACGTGCATGTAAATTGGCTTTTTCATGAACGGGTTAGGTGGCGAGTATCTTTTTAAAACTTTTCACTTTGTTTTATTCACATTCATTATAAAAACTTTTTGTTCGTATGTGCTACCTTTAGGGATTTAAAAATAACACATTTAAATTGAAATTATGAAGTATGCTGAAAGTTTATTTCTGAACTTTTTCATGTGGCAAATTTGTACTACAAATGTCAGAGGTACTTTTCGTATATATTTATTTTTGCCAAATAATATTATAAGTTGATAATGCAATTTTCGCCCGGTTTGAAACATAAAAAAATAAATGAAAAGTTTTAATTCGGTCTCATTATGTCTTTTAAGTGAAATATGAAAGACATAGCGAATTTCGTGCGGGCAAACAAGTAATTATGTGTTTAACAACAAGACAGTAGTACAAAGGCATAGAATGTACATAATTTTATATCTCACGACATTAATATTTACTGGTAGGAAAAGCCATTGTTCATGCGACCTTATTATTGAATTTATTTTCGCGCCTACTCATTATCAGCTCTTACTTCCTTTTCAAAGTCTAGACATTTAATAAACGTATATGAGCCGCGACACGACAAAACCAACAATGTGGTTGTGCGCCCAGCGCAGACTCAGATCAGCCTGGGTAACTGCCTAGTTTGATCAGACTCATCGTTAAGAGCTCAAAGGGTAGGTAAGGGTCTAAGCTCATTTCATGCGGACAGCGAAGACTCTGATCAGACTGGGCGGATGCTCAGGCTGATCTGAGTCTGCGCTGGGCGCACAACCACATTGTTGGTTTTGTCGCGTCGCGGCTCATATCATTTAATCACGGAAAATGGCCTGAATGCCTTAAACTTCCAGCACTTTTCAAAAACTTTGTTGAAGCTATGTGGGATGCTGGATTGATGAAATAATCACCTCATAAAAATGAAAAGAAATAATGATAAGCAATGATCAGAAATTAATACGAGCAAATCCAACATCCCGCTCTCAAGCCAAACATGAGAGACGCACACACACAAAAATTTACATAGTTCTCGAAGGCACACACAGTAAACCGAATGAAATAGATGGTCATTTAGCTACCCTAATTAAAAGCAGCAGCAACGTCTATTTTTACTTATTATTTTAATCTTAACTTACAAAACAAAACAATCCAGAAAGCAGGTGATCAGACTGCTAGAGATCATAGACAGACGTACATACATAACAATACGTCCCGCTCAGGAACCATAACAGAAGCACTGCCTTGGAACGGTCAGCAAATGATTTCTTGTGTGTGTGTGGGGGGGTCTTTAACTAGTTTTACTGGATCCAAAAATCGCCCTTCGCTTCTGCAATGGTTCAGTCGAACAACAAAACCGCCACTTACACAACAGACGCACGATCAGCAATAAGGGCAATAGGAACAAAGTATTATGAAAAACGTGAAACATTTATTTTTACCTATTTACCTATTTCAATTTCTCTTTTTTCAAAAAGAAAAAAAATAAATAAACGAAACACCAAAAAAGCAAAGTTGACAGCCATACCACATTGCTTTAAGACACATGGACATAGGAACAAGTTACAGTGAGGAATCACAACAGAAGCACCGCTTTGGAAGGGTCAGTATTAAATTACTGCGTGGTAGAGCGGGTGTGTGAGTGTGTGTGTGTGGGGGGGGGGGGGCTTAAACTATGTTTATTAGATCCAAAGCATGCACCTGCTTCTGCAGTGGTTCAAAAAGTTAGTAAGCTGTTTGTTCCGCATTACTGGTTCCTAACCCATAAATAAATCATAACATGAAATAAACAAACCACGATTAAGACATATGTTGAATCAGAGATGAGGACTCGAGAAAAACAACGTATTTTGACACCTTAAAGGTAGGTTCCTGTACTTTGGAATGCATCATGATTTGAATGATTTTTTATCCAAGTTGTTGGAAAGCACTTATAAAGAGGAAATGAATAAGTTTCACTAAAAAGTGTAAATAAAAACATCGTAGAAAAGTCGTTTTGCAAGGGATTTCCTAACTCTGCTTCGCACACCAGTTAGGGCTATTTTTAGTTCGCGCCAAAAATAGATAACATAGCTAACGTCATGCTGCATTGCATTTCGGGATAGTTTTAACCCATTCGCCATGCCAGGACCTCTGGAAGAGCTCACGGCAAGAGAAAATTAACCGTTGGCAAATGACATCAGAAACTGCGGACTTGTAGACATATATACATATTTATTTTTAGAACTGGAATTCCAACAATAGAAAATAAACCACAGGGAAAACGACTATTTTCCACAACATCTGACCATTTTCTCAGTAGCAACAGTTTCAGAAAAATAAGAGAATTCAATACTATCCAGAAAAAGTCAAAATTATTTTGTGAACATAATTGTTATCGCTAGGCCAGGAACCTACCTTTAAGATCCCTTGGGTGAAAAAAGCAATGACATACTGGAGCATAAGAAAAACATCGGTTGGGCCCCGAATAAGCAAGCAACAGACAGGACAAGTTCGGCCCCAACCAACGTATCTTTATGTCGGGTTCAGCATTGAGTCTGATGCCAGAACAGCAATTAGAGGGAATCAAAGTTAGTAACCATACTTAGTAGTTAGGTTTACCACTAAATATGTAGACTGCAGCGTAACATTTAGGTTATATCTAATACGTTTGTAACGTATGATAATTTTTCTAAACTAATCAGAAAAATCAGACCAACTTACATTTTCTTGATTTATAGACTAAGTCATCATAAAATTCTGATACCAACAGGCCCTGTGGCAAAATACTTTTTTAATACAAACCAGTTCATGGTGTCGGAGATAGAATTTTGAAAAAATTCCAAGTGTATAATACTTATAGCCCTGGTTTATGATACCGAAATTAGTATTTTAAATCTAGGTTTAGACACCTTTGTACGAAAGCCTATAAGGACATTATCAAAACAAAAAAAACATAAAGTTCTCGAAATAACGAGAAACCAACTCGTAATAACGAGAAGCCAACTCGTTATAAGGAGAAACCAACTCGTTATAACGAGAAACCAACTCGTTATAACGAGAAGCCAACTCGTTATAACGAGAAGCCAACTCGTAATAACGAGAAACCAACTCGTCATAGCGAGAAGCCAACTCGTTATAACGAGAAGCCAATTGGTTTTAACGAGAAACCAACTCGTAATAATGAGAAGTGATATATCGAGAAACCAACTCATTATTACGAGAAACCAACTCATCATAACGAGAGACCAACTCGCAATAACGAGAAACAATCTCGTTTTAACGAGAAACCAACTCGTAATAATGAAAAGCTAACTCGTAATAACGAGACACCAACTAGTTATAACGAGAAACCAAATCGTAGTAACAAGAAACCATCTCGTGATAACGAGAAGCCACCTCGTAATAATGAGAAGCCTTCTCGCAATTATGAGAAACGAACTCGTTATTACGAGAAACCAACTTGTTATAACGAGAAACCAACTCGTTATAACGAGAAGCCAACTTGTATCAACGATAAAAAACTCGTTATAAATAGAAGCCAACTCGTAATAACGAGAAACTAACTCGTAATAACGAGAAACCAACTAGTAATAACGAGAACCTAACTCGTTATAACGTGAAGCCAAGTCGTAATAACGAGAAACAAACTCGTAATATAGAGAAGCCATTTCGTAATAACGAGAAGCCTACTCGTAATAACGAGAAACCAACTCATTATAACGAGAAACCAGCTCGCTATAACGTGAAACTAACTCGTTATAACGATAAACCAACAATTCAGTGCCAAGGGGAATAACCTCATCCAGTTGTCAAAAGAAATGTCTGTTTATCTTCAGTAATGTTTATATTGGCACGATGACAGGCTGCACGATATCTGAGGTCAATTATGTCTGAGTTCTAAGAGTTTGCAAATATTTATGAGGTTATGTGCAAAAATATGTCTGAGATCTTATGCGCAAATCTGTCTTATAGTATGACATGGTTATATCTGATGTTAAAAATGTGCAAAGCCAAGTGTGAAAGTTATTTGACCAGGGTAGCTCAGTGTGATAAGCGCTGTCCGACTGATCTAGCGGTCCTGAGTTCGAGACCTGGGGGTGGAAATCTTTCCAACCGTAAGCGGGGTTCCCGCTTGAGATTTGTAAAATTTGAGATCGATGAAGACTATTATTATACTTCATCGTCTTTTATATTATTTGGAACCTTTTGAAACTTATCAGTCTCTGAATCGACTGCCCAATTAAAATTAAGAAATTACAGTATGCTTTTTTCTGGTTTCGTCACCAGATATTGTCAGGGTCACTGACGAGGCTTTATTAGCCGAAACTACGTAGTCTGGCCCATGTTCCTACTTCTGCATGTATTCTCTGCTCTTGAAGGACCTTTTTAAGATTGTAATTCCATTGCGCACAGCCTATCAGTAAGACCCTCCCATCGTCCTGATATGACTAAGGTAATGTTAAAAAGGACGTAAAATCTCAAGCCATCCACCCATCCAATTTAGAGCTGTTAAAAACAGTGCGCAATTACAGTATGAGGTTTAAGGCATATATTTTGTGTCGAGATCTGTATAGTAGGTGAGCAGACTGTTTAGTATCTGGCACCCTCGGTCCGTCACAGCAAAACATAAGTTTAGTAACGGTTACCATGGTTACAGCATCCTGACAGAAAACGCTGCAGTTCTTTATGTACAGGCTCTCGTGTTAGACGCGGACAAGCGTCAGCGATCCTAGTTATGGTTTTCACAGCCAAATCCCCACCCCCTCGCCACACACAAACGCATTCCGCACATTCTCTCGGAGGCTCGGAAAAACGTATATATGATAGATGGATAAGGCGCGATTGTATGTCCTTTTCAACAGAATTTCAGTCATATGACTGAGATAAAAGGGTAATCATGAAAGGTTCGTGCAATGGAACCCTGTTTATAATTGGAAAATATCCGCCTCCAGTAGGGCTCAAACCTTGGACCTCTAGATCAGTAGGCCAGCACTCAATCGAAACGTATGCGACTCATACAAGGTACATAAAATCAGATAAAGTACATTAAACATAAATATTAACTTTGTCCTACTTTCTGTTTTACAGGAGGAGGGTTCCATGGCTTACCATTTTTAGCGTTATAACAAAAACTTTCAATCTCAACACTGGGTTGAAGACTTAAGAATGTTCAAGAACATTGAAATGGCTGAAAAACTATGTACTTTCCATACAGTAATTTACTCTCACTGTACTAGATACAATATATCAAAGCAATCTGTCATAAATGAAAGTAAAGTCTCATATCAGCTGTAGAGCTTAGAATAATTGAGCCGCGACACGACAAAACCTACAAATAGGTATGCAGTCGATCAAAGACTCAGATCAGCCTGGGCACCCGCCGTGTCAGATCAATCTTTCCTGTCCACAAGGAGCTACCGTAGATTCTCAGCTACAATTTAAGGGCAAACACAGACTCTGATTTGATTGGGAGGTTCCCCAGGCTGAATTGAGTCTTCGCTGGGTGCCGTGCTACTTTTTTGGTTTTATCGTAGTGTGGCTCAATCACCTAAACCGCAGTGTCACGTATTGAGATCTTGAAATAGCATGCCAGACGTAAGATGCTAAAACGTATGGTACACTGAGCATTTAACGGGAACTGGCATACCCATATGGCCAGGCTCTGCTTTTGGCTCACAGTATAACCATATTTGGTATGACACAAATGTTAAAAATGCACGATTAATTATTCATATGAAACAAACATCAGTACCATTATTACCCGATCTTATGGCTAGAAGTGTTCGTCCACAGACAGCATGCTATCTGCTCTGTAACTTAGAATACTTTTCTGATTTGAAATTTTTCTCATCACTCAAGTGCAATTATTCAGCAAAATAAGGAACAGTGATTGAGATAAAAGGAACCATAGAATTACAAGAGTCAGACCTTTTAAGATATTCGGAAAATACGATAAACACGGAAAGGTTCAGAAAAAAAACCCGCACCCTTGTAAAACCTGTTGAATGTGTGAAAGGTTTAATTCTAACCATTGGCAATTCTTAGCACCGTTCACTGCGTAGAAACGGTAAAATTGGATCCATTGTACAGATATTACTGTGTGCTTCAGTTCAATGCAGAATCACAGTGTTGTAGTTCTTCAACGACAGACAAAGTGCACTAATTCTGGAAAGGCTGCGCAAGTAAAAAAGACGGCAACTAACAGAGTTGCTCTCCTTGATAGTGCTGGCATTCACCTATATCCACATGACTTAGTCTTACATGATTGTACTATCGACCTGATAAATTGGCTCTTCAGAAGTATTTGAGCCGCGACACGACAAAACCAACAATGTGGTTGTGCGCCCAGCGCTGACTCAAATCAGCCTTCGTATCCGTCCTATTTGACCAGACTCTTCGAAAAGTGCTCAAAGGGTAGCTAAGGGTCTAAGCTACCTCCATGCGCACAGCGAAGACTCTGATCAGACTGGGCGGATGCCTAGGCTGATCTGAGTCTGCGCTGGGCGCACAACCACATTCATATGGGTCATAATTAAATTTCAATTTTTTTACTCTTTTGGTATCTTAGGTATAACAGAAGAAGACGGAGATAGAAGAAGATGTGGGAAGACAATATTAAAGAGTGGACAGGGATGGATTTTGCCAGCTCAACTAGGGCAGCTGAAAACAGGACAAGGTGGAAAGCGATTGTTTCGAAGTCATCAGCGGCGCCCCAACGACCTAGTTAGGCTATTGGATACAAAAGAATAGAATAGAACAGGTATACTGCCGTTATGGATAATTGCAATCATAGGACATGCCATATGAATGTCATCAGCATACTTCATTGCTATCAGCAGTTCCTGCATGAAATGTTGTCTGCACACAAATACAATTTAAAGTTCATACTCTAAGTTTGCAATGCACTTCTCGATTGACAGTAAATGAGCCGTGACATAACAAATCCAACAAAGTGGCATATGCGCCCAGCGAAGACTCAGATCAGCCTGGGCAATCGCTCAGTCTGATCAGAGTTTTTGCTCTGCGCTTAAAGGGTAGGCATGGCCCTAATTTACCTCCATACCGACAGCGAGGACTCTCATCAAACTGGGTGGATGCCCAGGCTGATCAGAGTCTTCGCTCAGCAGCACACATGCAACTTTGTTGGTGTTTCATGTCGCGGCTCAAATGAAGCCTTTATCTGTGATCATTCAGACTGCACCACAACTGAATAAGATTGCTAACCCGATTTGTTTATGGAGAAGCCATATCTATTTGTGAACCTGAATCTTAAAAAAAATGCTTGAATCAAAGTAAGATACGACCCTGGTTTGAAATGTAAGCTCTTTCTAAGATCACATTAAGAAGAAATCAGTAGAAAACGTGATTTAATATACAATAATCCCTTAAAAAAGCCATACTCGTAACAAAACATGCTTCAAAGATCAAAAATTTCCATTTCATTTTTTTAAAGATTTGCTGTCGTGCCTGTTTATCATGATAATTATTTATCATGATCATTATTTAAATACAAACCCAAGAGCATAAGTGCACACCTGCTGACGCAACTCCGCGAGGATTTATATCACTACGACAAGTCAGGAGCAGTTTTAAATTTAACCAGGTATACCTTAATAAGGACAACACGAGAAAACCAATAAAGTGGTTGTGCGCCCAGCCCAGATTCAAATCAGCTTGGGCATTCGCCCAGTCTGATCAGAGTCTTCGCTGTCTGCAGGTAGCTTTGGAGGTAGCTTTGATCCTTAGCTACCATTTAAGCGCTTAGCGAAGAGTCTGATCAGACTGGGCGGATGTCCAGGCTGATTTGAGTCTGCGCTGGGCGCACAACCGATTTGTTGTTGGTTTTCTCGTGTTGCGGCTCGGTTGTATTACTAGCTGTTCCTAAGAGGTGTCTCAGTGCTGGTTTACTATTTAGGCCACTAGCCAGTTATGCCCTATCTGTTGCTTGGCTATTCGGGGTTCAACTAATGGTTTTCTTTCGCTCCGGTATTTCAGGGGTGTTGTTTAGCACCCCATGAATCTCCAGGGGTCGCAATACGTTGTGTCAATCGAGCGAGACCTTATCTTTGAGTCATCATAGATCCAATCCGTGATTTGTTTGTTTCCTGTGATGATTTGTAGATGGGTTACGAAACCTTCATGCCGACCTAATAGCTAACTAAATGTTTCGTACCACTGCAGAAGCAGAGAGCGAGGATACCAATTACGTCATAAATATGTTACCGTAGCAACTATGGAATAACTAACTGTTGTGTATAGTACCTTGCCAGAATGGCATCGATGACGTCGCATTGGCATCAATAAAAAAACTTTGTTGCTAGGTAACAGATCTATGAAGTCATTAATATAGGAGCATGGCACACAGTGTATGCTATGCTCCACCATTTTTTCAAAGACATTACAAACTGTATTTTTTTCAAAGATAACCTCAGATTTTCTCGAACAAATAATTATTCTCAGGTCATTTCATTTCGAGTTTCAAGTATCTGACAATCATCGAATGCGTATTGCGACATTACAGAAAGAATCTGTTTGGCTCATTTGCATGTTCTCGCTGCTTCGATCATCTCCTTCCCGATTGCCTTTCTCGTGAATCCTGGTTGAGGTGGCTCGGTGGTGGACACCAGCGCTCATGAATTAATTCGTAGGCGTCTCTTACCAGATTTCCGCAGTTCATGTGTCTCTTAAAATGTGTCAGTAAGTGTGGCTCGGAGCGCCATGCTCATTCCCTACCGACTCCTGCCTGCCCATCACCATTCTGTTTTCAAGCATTTAGGATGTAGCGTCATGAAGACATTAAATACAGAAACTCGCGCCTGTCACACTAAATTCGGTATAGGTTCGTTTATAGTTAATCCGAAGTTTATCTTTTGTCCCATATTTTGATCTTTCAAAGGAAATACAGGCTCAACAACGGTAAAAGTAAAAGAAGTGCAATTATTAACATTACCATTTGCATTATAATTAGGTTGGAGGAAAATTGGTGCAAAATGTATGTTATAACCTAGTGGAGGTGACCACATGGCTAGGATTGGCGTCCGTCATCATGACCCTAGTTAGAACTTCATAGAGATGAATGTAATGGGTGACTTAAATACCTTGTATCGGGTATGTAGAAAAAAGACTCATCAAGGTTAGACTAATATATTCTTATATTTACATTCTCAGTGCACTTATTGAAAAGCCCTATGGTACACCACTAGAACGTAATGCAGTTCATACTTAAATATTTACACTTGCCACTGACTTCCCATTGGTGAACCCTTTAGAGCAACTGGCTTCATTCACCGATGAAAGCCAATTGATCATGTGACGTTGTCGTCAAGCGACGTCTTATGTAAAGAAACGTCTTGATTGGTTCTTGTAACGTTCGACTGACGCCACGTCAGGGCGACGGCTGTTAAACGTTATGGCCGAACACGTCGTTACTAGCTTTTCTTCGATCCATATTTTGCCTATTCTACACTAAATTACCACGAAAACGGCACAGAAAGGTTCTCAAATAAAGTGTAAATATAAGAATCAAAATTGGATTTTTCAGCGTTTATCGTGTGAAGAAGCCAGTGGTCGTCGCTAAAATTCTACAAGAAGCGCTTCGCGCTTCATGGAATTTTAGCTCCGCTCACTGGCTTCATAACACGATGAACGCTGAAAAATCAAATTTCAATTCTTAAATAACTACAATGGTTCACGCGACGTCACATGCCTTTACGTGACATCAAAATAAACCATCGTTCTCTACATCTGATTGGAAGAAGGCGGCGTTATGACGTCGTTGACGCTGTTCCGCTTTTAGTAGGAAACCTGCTTATAAAAGATTTCTCTTTGAACTGTAGCCCCTAACGCAAATTTGTGGTCAAATAGTAGATAGAAAAGAATGTAAATCTAAGCAATGTGCTTATTTTTTTTCTGATGTTTATCGAAGTATAAACTAAAGTGTGTCGCTAGCAAAGTTCCGGGTTCACTTAATTTGAACGCGACCCCATTTAGTTAATACTTCGATAAACATAAAAAAAATGAAATTTATTCCTTAATTAATCACATTAACCGAAACTGTATTAGTAAACAATATATTAAACGTAATCCACAAGAAAGATAAGATCACATTAATGTAGATTACGCCAGTACACAGACACGTACTCTCTACCGATGGATTTTGATTTGAGTCAAAGTAATTTCAGCTGTCTGACATCGATGATTCGCAAGACATTCTAGACAAAATCAGTGAAGACTAAAGATAAAAGAGCTGAGATCAAGTTATAAGTGTATATATACAGCTGGTAAAGCTAGATTATTTCTGGAAGCCTATGAAGCCAACTGTAATTTCTTGAAGCTTGATGACAGTGGATAGATATCGTATCCGTGAAGTTACAGATGTGTCCACTTTCACATGTCTGAGAAAATGAGAATGGCGGACCCGTTGTTGTAAATTAAGGCTTTGTCGTGAATAGTCAGTATAGGGATCAAACATGGTTGTTTCATGGACTAGCATTTGCCAGCTCCCGAGAGATCTGGCAAATATTAATGCACGAAAATAAACATACTTTACCGCATTTTGTTACATAATTTCAACCAAACTCCTACCAAAATATGGACAATGTTCAGACACTATTTTCCGGCATCAAAGCCATTACCTAGCGTATACCTGCACGCTTATGCAGATTTATATCATATAAATCTGTATAATAAAAACATTCTATAATTTTCTATAATAGAAATAGAAAATAGGTAAAAATAATTGTTAAAAGTTTTTCGTATAATTTGTATTTTTTTTTTGTAACCCTTCTGTTGGTCTAAATCATTTAGTTCAATAAAGATAGCTGAGTTGCCACCTATTTGGGAAAGAGCTGCTGACTCGGCTTATTACTTGTAATTTATTGTTTGTTGGGATGTCTTTGTCAATCTTTCCCTTTGATGTTGGGGATAGGGTTTGAGATCTGATTCAGTCAGTTCCTGAAGTGTAGTCACTCTTTAGATTTATAAAACTCCTCCAAAACTGTGAAAAGTGGCATGATTGAGTGATATTCATGTCATGGCTGACAACTATGCGTTCAGCATTAGGGTCTCAATGCACAACAAATACCCAGGCCCCAGACTAAATAACACTTCCCTTAGACCAGCAATGATTGTTATTGGGAACGTCGTTGTACATTGAGGCATTTTCCTGTACTTAAGGCTTCTCATTGTCGTTGTTCCGAACTGTTTCTATTTTTTTTATTATTTTATGTTTTCTGCTATAACTGATGTCTCACGGAATAAGTAAGGAAGCCGCTACGCAGACTGACGGCTGATTTATTATACAGATGGCGTGTATAAATCTGTTTCAGGTGTATGGATAAACTTCCGTGTTTTTCAACTTTTTTTTTTTACAAAGAGTCATACTTTAATTCCTTCCTGTTTTTATTCTCTGATAATCTTGCTCTTCCAAACCAGAGGTTTTCTTAAGGCACTAATTCTTTCCTTTAAGGGTTACCCCTTATTTAGAACTAATGCAAAAACGTAAATAGTAGAGCTGTTTCCCTTTAAAATAAACACATTGGCTTTAAAACCACAGGTTGTCCCTATCGACCGTCATCAGGCGGTTGTTCAAGTCGCAGTTCTTACACTATCAAAGGCAGGCAACAATTATCGGAGACATAATTTTTGTATATGGATACACTTTTGTCTGTCTTCTCCATGGGGGTCAACTCGTAAAAGAAAGATTTTTACTCCCACAAGAGAAATTTCTTTCCTTAAAGAGTAGAATCCTGTTTTATAATAGTTGTGTCATCAGGTGGATTAAAGAGGAGGTCACAAAATTCATTTTCATTTGCAAAACAAAACAAATAAAATCAATGAAGGTGTCTGTAAAATGAAAATCTTAAAGAGTTTCTTTAAGAGCAGAGAATACATTCGGAATGAGAAGCTTGGGCCAGACTACGTTGTTTTGGCAAATAAAGCCTCATCAGTGACCCTGACAACATCTGGTGACGAAGACGATGATCTAGAATAATGTTCTAAACCAATATAAAATTTCAGACTTCTCAGCATAATATCCTCTGATTTCAAAGGACGAAAATAAACTCTGCGCTATGGATGATGTACGTGGAGACGTTTTACGGCCGCCACATGGTACAACAGTGCAGTGAAGTAAAATGAAAATCTTAAAGAGTTCCTTCAGAGAATACATTCAGAAGAAGAAACTTGGACCAGACTACATAGTTTCGGCTAATAAAGTCAATCAGTGACCCTGACAATATATTGTAATGTTTCCAGAGAAAAGCATACTGTAATTTTGTGATTTTAATAGGGCAGTCGATTCAAAGACTGACTAGTATCAAAAAGGGTCCAAATAATATAAAAGACGATGATCTCGAATAAGAGTCTAAACCAATCTAAAATTTAAGATTTCTCAGCATATATCTTCTGAGCTCAATGGACGAAAAGAAAATCTGCACTATGGATAATGTACGGGGAGATGTTTTACAGCCGCCACACGGCACAACACCAGCTGCAGCCATGTAAAATGACAATCTTAAAGAGTTCCTTAGAGGGCAGAAAATACATGCAGAAGAAGAAGAAGCATAAACCAGACTACGTAGTTTTGACTAATAAAGCCTAATCAGTGACCCTGACAATATCTGGTGATGAAACCACAGATTAGCATATTGAAATTTCTTAATTTTAATTGGGCTGTCGATTTAAAGACTGACCAGTATTAAAAAGAGTCCAAATGATTTAAAAGACGATGATTTAGAATAAGAGTCTAAAGCAATCTAAAATTTCAGATCTCTGTAAACCTTTCATCTAACATGTTGATCGTGTCAATTGACGTTTTTATGGGATGGGTCACTTTGAGAGCATGTCGGGTACGCTAGACACCAATTATACCCTAACAGTGGAGGTTGTCCTACGAAGGAGGGTATCTGCCTTCTAAGAGAGCAAGCTTTTACCCACATCACTCGTATTGTAATATTGAAACACCGAAAACATGTCAAAACCTCATTATTTTTTCAACATCAACTTTTCCAGGGACACCCTTGCTTTGTTGATCCCGAGTTTCTTGAAACTAGGCTCTTAGGTAAGAGTACCCCCTTTTAGGGTCAGGTGAACTACTTTAATCGCATGAGAAGAGTTAACATCAAAGCTGAGACAACTGTTGAGAATTATTGCCTGTCATGTCTTTGAAATGAGCCGCGACACGAGAAAACCAACAATGTGGTTGTGCGCCCTACGCAGACTAAGATCAGCCTGGGCATCCGCCCGGTCTGGCTAGACTCTTCGCTAAGCGCTTTAAAGGTAGCCAAGGGACTAAGCTACCTGCATGCGGGCAGCGAAGACTCTGATCAGACTGGGCGGATGCCCAGGCTGATCTGAGTCTGCGCTGGACGCACGACCACATTGTTGGTTTTCTCGTGTCGCGGCTCAAATACTGCTGCTTATTGTAGACGTCTCGCAAACACTGTGTAGTACTGGACTTGATTAAGTGATAAACTACACACAGTTGTATAATAAGCAGCTGACAGTTTGATTTATCTGCGCACTTTAAGGCTACTGACATCCAAACACTTGTGACACGGTAAGTGCTATTTAAGAAGTCTGAAACCAACTAATTACTTACCCTGTTTCAAACTTACTATAAGCAAATAGAACATTAGCATGCTGTTAACAACCTAGAGCGAACAACAAAATTAAATGTCTTTGGTCGGTTTAAATCACCCTCCATGACCATTGCATCGAAGGAGGCTCATCCCGTTAGGACCTTTTTTATGGGTTCAAACCGAACGGACTTAACAAATGAGAAGGCAACTATGTCGCCCTATACACCGAATAAAAAGGACACAAATAAAGACTGTACTCAAGGTAAAACAAGACAAGCGAAAAGCTAAGAGACTGCTTCGAGGAGAAACGGTAAGTTTGGCTGCCAAATTGCATTTTGTAGTTCTCATTCGCTTTTATATTATTGGTAAAGCCAGAACTATCCTTGAGCATGCACAACTTCTATGGCATATATCCCTATTCATAAAACATCACAAAAATGATAATGATATCGTGAGAATACTAATTTATTTTATAAAGCTGAAACTCTATTTGAGCCGCGACGTGACAAAACCAACAATGTGGTCGTGCGTCCAGCGCAGACTCAGATCAGCCTGGGCATCCGCCCAGTCTGATCAGAGTTTTCGCTTTCCGCATGAAGGTAGCTTAGTCCCTCAGCTACCCTTTAAGCGCTTAGCAAAGGGTCTGACCAGACTGGTTGGATGTCCAAGCTGATCTGAGTCTTCGCTGGGCACACAACCACATTGTTGGTTTTCTCGTGTCGCGGCTCATTTATGGTAGCGCTGCATGCAAAAATAGATATTTGATCCTCTTTAGGCTTACTCCTGCCTTGCTATGCTTTATTAGAATCAATTTGTCTAAAATCGAAACATTGCTGTTCTCTTCCGTCTTTCATATTTCATATTAAAATTCACCTTCTCTTCGATGATTTGCGTTCATTGTACTTTGTAAGGGTATCCTTTCCTAGTTTTATTATCCTATACTTGATTGCCATGACATATTGTAAAACACTTATATTTTGCGGTTTTAAGTTTGGAAATATTGACGTTTAAGGCAGAAAGCGTTAAAACATATGATCGCCATTATCTGATTTTCAATAGATTTACGTACACACATCATAACAGAGGTTTAGATGAAAAGGGGTGATTGATGAGTATTTGCGATATTTTCTATACCGAACCGTAAACCAGTACAGAGTGACGTCCAATAGAATCGCCTCAATGAGGCGATTGTAGTACATGCCGCAAGGTATGGTTTATTAAATAGAAAAGTAAGAAAAATGTTACATATCGACATCAAATACTTGGTATGATAAGCCCCATATTTGGCCCCCAGAAAACTCATTTCTCAAAAGTCAAATTTCGATTATAGAAATGTATTTTTAGGAAAGTTCAAACCTTGGATAAAACAGCAAACACACAATTAACCAGTTCTTGCATGTAATATTCGTCTTTTTTATCTTGAACATAGCCATACCCTCAGCGGATTATGATGAAAATAGCGAATTTGGTAGTCTTTCAGGCTTTCAAAATATATGAACCAAGCCTCCAGCACATTTTCTATTTTTTAAACAGATAAAAATTTGATATCTTCACATGCCGTGAAAATATCAAATTTGCTGGAGACCGGGTTCTATGTTTATTTTTAACTTTTTGCTACCAAATTGGCAGCGTTTGGAACATTTTCCCCATTTTAGAAAACGTCATATCTCCGCTGAAAGATAAAATAAACATATGTTGTGTGTATTCATTTTCATAGAACACAAGCTATAATTCAGTACATTTTTCATTTGGATATGTTGGTTTTTTTGGTCAGCGTCTCTGGACTTGCAAACTTTAGTTGGTGTGGTACCGGGAGAGGCCTTGTAAAATGCAGACTTAATTAGCAGTGCTATCTAACCTATAATCATTTCACCACAATCCCTTTTATCAAGAGCTTTCAAAAACGATTGTAAATGACATATTTCTTTAAAGGTAAATCTATTAAACACATTTTTGCCATTTCCTTCAATTATTGAAACAAGATAGGCATGTCAGAAATCATGTTTTTCAGAGAATAAACAATTTTGAAACATATCATTTCTGTTTGTTCCCATACGCACAAATGATAAGCAATAGAAACTATGTAGTGTTAAGTGAATTTGAATGGGGGCCAAAAACGGCTCTTATCCTACCAGTTTCTCTGGAGATATGGTAATTATTGAACGCCAAAATAATCAATACGTCATTTTCAGAAAACGCAAGATTTTGATACAATGGATATAAAGTGTTTTACAGTAGAAAGCTGTTTTGCAATATATGCTTACTGTCAATATTAAAAAAAAAAAAAGAAAAAAAAAAACGCTGAGCATCATTTCAGCCTGTTCAAAGTCTCCTGCCTTCACCATCTGCAGGGTACATAAATTATGTACGAAAAAGAAAACTGTGCAAGATTCTTCCCCGTAATTATCATAAGATCCTACTTCTCAGACGCCAAGCATTTTATTTACAAATGGATTTTTGTAATATTTTCAAAAGCATATTTAGTCATAAATACAGCAATTGCTGTGTTTACAATAGATTCATGATGTAGCAGACAGATAAGAACATTATTACACTGTCTTCATGATCTTACTGCGCGTGGAAACGGTGCTAGCTGGAGAGTGTCACGTAATACCATTCACGGGATTCTTGTCCAGGAATGATACTTAGAAGACTATCGTAAATAATCTGTTTACTTAAATCACTCCTTTCTGATTTATTCGTTTTTTATGGCATGGCTTCGAAAACACTTGCTGTCATCTAAAAGAAGTTAAAAAACAAACTTTTAGACACATTGATAACAATTAATGCCTGGCGTCCCGCTACACTCCCAATCCTGATATATTAGCGAAGCTGTTTTATTGAATCTGTGAATAAGCAGTGGTGTCGTGTAGAAACTTTGTACACGACCTCGAGCACACGGTTGGGAGAACTCGGCTCTCAGAATAATTCAAAATAATAAATAGCACGTGAACTGAAGATACCTTTACGACGATGTTGACTGTTTAGTTCTTCTACAGTACTTACTGATAAACCATCAAGCACTTTCATAAACGTAGGCTAATCGTGCTTAGGAATCTCGAAACTAGCACAGGATTAAGTAAATGCAAAAACGGTCTCACGCACACCAAATAAAAATATCCGCGATTTTCATCTGTCCGACAATTCTTATCGCACCCATGTTATCTTACCCGAGACCAGATAAAAATCGCGCGAAGTGTATACGAGGTCATATACAGCAAACACACGTTGGCTGTTGGAATACAAACTTCGAAAGCTTTGTCCGTGTCGAATATAGTCACAACGTACATAAAACTATAAGATTTATACATTAGCTCCTTATCTATTGGACATGTATGACAGCTCTACTTTTACCGAGTCCAGACCCACATTGTTCTGAACAGCTAAATATAGATGAAAGCTAAATATAAACCCAAGATAAATCGTATTCTTTTATATTGATAGAAAAAAGTCATTATAATTCATTTGTACGTTTCATGGTTAATAATATCTGCGTAAACGTAGGCAAAAAAACAATAGCTGTGTTGCCACTAACATGCTAAAAAAATCTGGTCGGTGGGTAGGAAAAACATTTTCTTACTATTTTATTTTTTCTCCCGAAAAAAATAGGGTCGGGTCTGTATTTTTTATGTTTTTTGGTTTTTGTACATGTATTTTGTTGCTTAAATTGTATTAATGAGACTTGCACTGTATATGATAATTCATCTTAGATGCTCGAAAAAGTCAAATCTGTATTTTTGAAGGTACAAAATGCCTAAAACTACAAAAAGGTAGTGAAAAAACCGAAATTACTATGGGAAAATGCAAAAACGAAACTGGGTAGGGTTGGAATTGAAAATAGTAGGGTCGGTGTTTTAATTTTTATTTTGTTCTTGTATTGATAAATATAGCAGAGTCGGGGGGGGGGGGGGGGGGGCGAAGCAGGGTCGGTCGGGTTCTTTTGCCTTAAGTACTTAATTTGCATACTCTAGCATTTTTGAGTCCGCCAAATCAAGGATACCTATAAAAACGCAGTACATGTCGATTCAAAAATTAATCCGATAAATGTTCGGCAAACGGTCTTGGGAAAAAAACATAAATTTATTCCTCATGCCATTTTGTACGTTTGATCTATCTTTGCAGAACTAGTCAGGTCGCCACCAAGGTTCTCAGACGTCCAATTCAAATGTGAATTTTTCACGTATACAAAAACGTCATTGGATCGGTGCTTGAAATGTTACGGCGTTGTATTGGTAAGCTGAAACCATTATATGCAATGTTGTGTATGAAGTGGCAGCCATCATTCCTTATTAGTATTTATAGCATAGAGAGAAAACCTATGTTAGCTTAAAGAGGATACTGGCAACCGGGCTCCTGTGCGCTCAAAATGATCTACAAAACATCAAACGTTAATCTGAATAGTAACAATGAAACCAGGAGTGCAGTGCCTTGCCAACAAAATTAAAACATATCTGAAGAATACTATTTAAACAGAAAAACAGTTTATTGTCTTAAATATTTTTGTGTGTGAGAGAGATTTAGAGAGAGAGAGAGAGAGAGAGAGAAAGAGAGAAGACAGAATGGAGTCGCTTCCATCGACTAAGACTGAGCTTCCTCTGACCAGGGTCTTCACACCTTCACACCTTCATTCTACCAATGTCATTATCATCTTACCATAAAAACAAATACTGTTGAAAGGGACGTAGAACTTAAAGATTTACTCCCTTCATAGTAATAACAAAAATGATTTGATGAAACATTTCATGCAATACCTCCGACATGGTCTAACTATACATTTGAATTAGAGTTTAGACAATAATATTTGATAAAAGTGACTTTAAACAAAAAATTAGATATTTTTTTATAAATCGCGGACCGCGGTTTAAATCGCATTATTGGACAAAAATAATTTATTCATACGTCATAATCACGTGCACGAATAAGAACAATACCTATACATTATCACATAACACACGTGGTCGAAATCGATATTCTTACAGGCCGTGAGGAAATAAGTCATTTGCATTTTAATTTAAAAATTATTTTTCATTACACATTTCTCGAATAAAAATGCATTTTCTCACGAAATTTTGTAAAAATATTTGTTTCTGAAAACATGAAATAACTGAGGGAGACAATCTTTAAATATTCCTTCTGAATTTCCTTTATTTATGCCGAAACTTCCTATATTTTTATGGGAAAAAATATTTCTTCTTCCTGCCCGCTAGCAGGTGACTGACGGCCTGGATTGATACAGACTGTAAAGAATAGATTAAACAGACAAACCAGTTTCTGAGAATTTTCCTCCTTACTGTTAAGATAACAATTTCTTTTTCAACCTCTGTTTACATCGTAAGAACTGTATAAGTATGAGCCGAAGATATTATGAAACGGTATAAATCACATCATTAGCGAATAGTTGCAAGTACATTGTCACGGCATGTTAATTCCATCGTATTTCAAAGTTAGTTAATTGTCACCATAACTTCTGCTATAAGTGTAGCTACCTGTACAAATACCCATTTGAAATGAATAAAATACCATCTGTACACATTTTTAAGATATCATACAAGTTCAGTTATAAACAGGTTGTTTTGTTGTATGTATTAATTACTGAGAACTAACTCGCTCGTATTCTAAGATTTCCTGTTGATTGTCGCGAGTTAATACGTCGGCGTCTCTTACCTGAGGTCTGCAGCTTTTGTGTACCGCGGAATGCGACAGTAAGTGTGGCTCGGAGAGGGATTCTCGTTCCCTGTCGAGACCTGCCCATCATCTCTTTTCTTTTAAATTGTTGGGGGTTTAGCGACACTGAAGAAGTTGAATACAGAAACGCGCGACTGTCGCACTTAATTTGATATGAATACGTTTATATTAGAAACACTGAGCTGATATCACAAAGGAACAAACATGCTTTGAAGTTTTGCAGCTGTAAACATTGTCGTCAGTTACAATATCCAAAATCAGCTGTCTTATCTATGTAAACTGATCAGGGTCTTTTTTTGTTTACTCTTTAGCTGTGCAGGCTGAATTGACATAACTGATTTGACATAACTTTTGTACGAACAGTAATCTTCAAATCTGTAGATTTATTATAGTCTTCAATTTTGCTTTTTAGGAATCGTAGACTGTTCATGAAACAGTATGCACTGATTAGACTGTGTAGGCTGATCTGAGATTTTTATGTGCGTGAAAATTGTAATTTACAAGTACATGTACCTATTTACATGGCCTATTTATATTTGCCATTTCTATAATATCAAAGATTTTGAGTAAATCATGGCAGTATATTGCAACACAGTTCTAGGTGGGTCTTAAGAAACACAGGCTGATCAAATTATAATCTGTTTATAACCATATTTTCCCTTGAAAGCTGATTTCCTTTATCTGGCCCCTACCTGTATTTCAGTCAAAAACTGTCTAGGGTGGTTTATGTCTGAGCAGCATGTTTCAATAAACAGGCATCAGGGTATTATGCAATCAAAAATGTGTCTTTAAAGGTTAAGCCCATTTGATGACGAGAGCATGTGTGAACATACAGGAGTCCAGTAAATCCTATTTATTCGAGCATATACAGTGCTACCCATTCTGTATTATGTTATGTCAACCGAAAATGTGTGTTAAAATTAATGTGCGTGTTTATTGCCAACAACCAGATAAAATGTAAGGCATCTATCTTGTACTGACATTTAAAACCGGATGATGCACTTCCCGCCTAAGCATAATAAAGCCTGCATCTGTCATCTTTAAAAGTACATTGCCGCTGAAAACGACTGTTGAAACCGATTTGTCTTAACTCAGATTTTTTAAAGCCATATGTCTGTCTAAACCAGAAACAAATTGAAATCTTTGCGGAAGAAATATGCATTCGCGATCTGCAAGACAAATTTCTTTTTCAAAATCTGGTATTAATTTGTTGTCTTTTAAAACAGGCCTTCAAACTGGTTATGATGATAATGCACATGCCGGCTTGAGATTAAGCAAAAGTAAGAAAGTTAATTACAGAACTGCATATCTTCGGCACTTAATTTTGTAAAGGTACATATATATTTAAACCACCAGGCCAATTCCATTGCTGGTGGACAAAATGTCTCCGGGGCTATTATCGAGCTAGTAAGTCAATGTTTCTATGATGATTCTGGTTCTTAAGCATTGGAGTACTTTAATCTTTTTCGACCGGATATCCGTTTTTGGTACATGTGTAAACAATCCATGAGTTCAGATACCACAAAACTCGGCGTTTGATCACGAGCTTTACTGTTTGCTTATAGCCATCTCTCTGCAAAACTCAGTTATAGTAACAATATTCACTAGAAGCGCATAAAATTACAAAGTGACTCACCTAAATGATGCAAATGGACGAATCTACCAGTCAAAAAAGTAAGTGTTGATTTAAATATAAATAACCTTTAAGTTGAAAATTAATAATCATTTCAATATGCTGTATGTTCAAGCTGCATAACTCATATGGGCCACTCTCTGTGAAAACCGGGCTTAATGACATTACGTAATAATTACGTTGTTTACTTTTGAAAAACGCCAAAATTATTGATTTTTCGGACCTCTCTTTATTTCAATGAAAATACCTTAGTCGTTGAAATATATTATAACACCTTTGAATTCAGACAAAAATCAGTTATAAATATGACGTATGTTGCCATGGCAACGCTTAATCTGGGGTAACCCCGAAGCCTTGAAAACAGATGGTGTACATGTACCATAACAATGGCCTGTAATTTGTGTAAGAAGGTTGAATCATACAAATTATCATAAGTGAGCTATCAAATTCACATTTAACATGAGCAAAGACACATTTTGTCCGAGTTATTTTGCCTGGCACGCACCAAAAGCTCGTACGAACTGCCGTTATGACGTTGACGTCAAAATATACTTACACGACGTTAATAACGTCATATAAAGAAACTGCTCTACCTGTTTGATTCTAAAGCACATATCTTTGTAATAAATAATGGTAACCCTCTCAAATTTTCAGGAAACGTTCAGGAAAGCTGTTACTTTCAGTTGATGCAGTTATCTAAATTTTAACTTCTATGTCATTAAGACCGGTTTTCACAGAGACCGGCTCAATTATATATTTTAGTTAGCACGATTTAAAGCAGAAAGCAAAAAAATGGGCAGCTATACAAGAGACAACTATGCTAAAATTATGCAACAACCAGCATTCACATCAAAAGCTTCGGCGTACAGAACAAAGTAACAAAACATACAGATAAACGAGCAAATCTACCTCAAGTTTTTTTCAATCCCAGTTCGACATAATATTTAGATACGAAGTCGAAATGCCGTCGACAAATTTCGGAAACGCTTTACGAAGTTTATCTAAATTTGGTATGAATAGGTTTATATTAGAACCACCGAGCTAATATCACTGCTGGTGGACTATTTGTCCCCTAGGATATTATCAGCTCAGTTAGTCAGTGTTTCAGTGTTGATCCTGGTTCTCTGACATTGGGGTCACTATTTAAATACTGATTTAAATAACCGTATTCCATTTGATGTATATCCGGTAAAGTTCTTAAATTATTCTAAAACTAAGCCTGACTTGTCATAGCGACTTGAATCTTAGCGGTGTTTGGCTTCCATTGCTTTGAGTTCTTTTGGCTTTTTGCGAGTTTTTGTTGCATCGGACATCTCTGTCCTGATGCCCTTGTCTGTCGCCTTTATAGCGAAGCAGGGGTTGGGGTGGCTCGATGGGGTACGCTTGCGCTCGCGTGGTAATATGTTGGCGTTTCTTACCTGATGTCTGCAGCTAATGTGTCCCGCGGAATACGACAGTTAGTGACGCTCTTAAAGGGATTTTCGTTGCCTGCCGAGACCTTACCATCATCACTTTTCTTTCATGCTTTCGGAGTTAAGCGACACTGAAGAAATTAAAAACAAAAACGCGCGCCTGTCGCACTTTATTTGATATGGATAAGTTTATATTAGACTCACTGGACCGATATCTTTGCTGGTGTACATGGAACAACTCTATCTTGATGCACCTGTCTGTCACTTTTCTCGAAACGCAGGGTTTAATCATTGCCTATCCTTTTTTTTTTAGGTGGCTCGATGCGGGGCGCCTTATGCTCGCGAGCTCATACGTTACATAGTTGTCTCTTTCCTGATGTATGCCGCTATTGTGTCCCGCGGAATGCGACAGTAAGTGTGGCTCGGACAGGGATGGATGCTCGTGGCCTCCCCAAACCTGCGAATCATTTCTTTTCACTCAATTTTTTGCTGATATTAAAGAAGTTCACTACAGAAACGCGCGTCTGTCGCACTTAATTTGATATGGATACGTTTATATTACAAAAGTTTACTTTTGGCTAATGTTTGAGGCAAATTTACATTGTAACCTTCGAAAGTAATTTGATGATATGTATTAATGTATGTGTCAAATAATGAACATTATTATATACCTAAAAAGTTCCCCATTTACTTTACATTAGAGTAACCGTGCAATATTTTCTGCATATTGCACGGAGTCAAGTGCATATTGCACGGATTTAAGGAGTCACGTTCCCAAGAACTACTTTTGTTTTGAAAGAAGAAAAGTTTGGCGGCCATTTTGTCGTCGACTGCAATTCAAAAAGGAGTAGAATAATGACACTAGTGTCGGTTTGGGTGTATTAATTACATAAAAGACAATTAGATATAATTTACCTTTGATCCGTCACTCATTTATTTACTATTCTGCGATGATAAGGGTGATTTTCGTCAGAGCTGCTGAGATTAAGACTCGAAAATGGCGCTCAGTTCTTGTAAACATCAGCGTTTGTTTACTGACGTCACGTCCAATAACGTAACGTCATATATACTTTCGCGCTATCAGGCGTGGCTTACACGAAATGGCATAATGTTATTTCAAATTTAAAACAAGTTGCGGTTGTTCTACCGATATAATATTTTGATTTCGTACACACAGAGCTCTGATGAAACTTTCAGATTTGTATCAAAGGTATATAATAAAAAGGTAATTGAATTTATATTGTGAAATATTCGGCACTCGTTCTTATGGCGGAAACGCACTCGCAAGCTCGTGCGTCCTCCGCCATATGAACTCGTGCCGAATATTTCACAATATAGATTCAATAACCTATAAAAATAATATAAATGCAATTTTGCCAAAACAAAAATCTTATTAAAAAACCTGATGTAATCTCATGACGTCCTTAAGCATAGAAAATGAAAAGAAACAGTCAACTTCATGCAGACGAACACGTTTTTTCTGTTTAACAACAATACAGTATTAGAAATATATGGTATTAGAAGTTAAAGATTTATCAAAGGCATCGTTTTATTTCGGACGACATTATTATGCACCTGTGGGAAGTCATTGTTGAGGCAACTTCATTTTACGAAATATATTCGCGCCTGCTCATTTTCAGATCTTATTTTCTTTTCAAAGTCTAGACATTCAACAAACATTATATCATTTAATCACTGAAAATGGCCTGAAAACCTTAGATTGCCACTCTTCAAATTTTTTGTTGAAGCTATGTGGGATCCTGAATTGCCGAAATAATCAATTTATGAAATACAAGTATTACTTTAACATGTTTATCATGTTTATAGCTAGCTTTAGATTCACCTTGTGCTCGTAGAGTATGTTGTTAGATTTGTATTCGTTTCCTTTTTATGCCCCCAACTTCGGAGAAGTTGAGGGGGCATATTGGTTTGGGCCTGTCCGTCCGTCTGTCCGTCTGTCCGTCCGTAACGCCTTTTTGCAGCTGGGAAACTCAAGAACCACATATGCTAGGATCTTGAAATTTTATATGTGGCATGTACATGAAAAATAAGCGGACCTGTATTTTTTCTTTTTTCCGCAGGTCACATATTTCCAGAGTTATGCCCCTTTTTAATCTCTATTTTTGCACGCCTTCTTTTTAAAATAAAAAGATACGCATGGAGGAAAGTTCAAAAGGCAATCACAGTTAACCGCAAAACAGCTTTTTCCCAAACAGATGGTCCGAGCTCTTTAACATTATGATTTTATGCAGCAGAGCATGTATTAGGTTTGATCTTGTAGCTTGACAGAATGCATTGGTTGGTTGTTGATTTGATGCTTAACGTCCACGGTAAACAACTAAGGTCATGTCGGGACGGTCAGTTAACCTAACCACACTATTCCTGGGCAGGCTTATACCTCCTAAGCGGTTAACCAGTACTAAGTGCACATACTTTCGCCAGTAACTGACAACTGCCCTTCTTGAATCAGCGGAAGGAGAAACGAAAGTTTGTGGCCAGACCGAGATTCGAACCCACGACTTACGAGTCAGGTGCCCTACCGATTGCGCTACCCGGCCCGGCGACAGAATGCAAGTGAAATAATAAATAAATAAATAAATAAATAAGTAAATAAATAAAATAAACCCCAAAAAGGATAATTAAAAGTTAAAAAAAAGAAAGTTTGTTTTTGTGTTTGTGTGTTTAACAATGATTGGAATATTACAGTAACTGTTGATGTTTGCGTTTGCTCGTGCTACTAATGTATTTATCACTGCGTATATTTAAATATTTTAATATTGCTCCATTACTTTACGAATTCCGAAATTGTCTTTGATTTTGCACTCATATTTTTATAATTATGTACATAAACTCGATGTTGCAAAAAATACTAGGTTTAATAGTTAACGTGATTTTATAACCATTGTATAACTCACATACCATGTTTCACGCTGCTTATGCAAGCATAACAATAATTGTTGACGGCATTAATTCCTTGACAGTGAAAAGCGGAAACATAATGAAAAGCGTACCAAATGTCAAGCATTTTTCTGCTCTGGAAATATTAGACACAGCCAAAGACAAAACAAACAATTCGATATAATAGTGCAAATTTTTACCGTGCTCCGCAGTACCGTCATAAGGTTACTATGGCGACCCATATAGACTACTTCCCTACATTTGACCGATAAATTAAATACATCACCGAAAAAATGAAAGATGAATCTGTATTCACTGCAAATTTAGTGGGGTTACTATTTATAATAAAATTTCTGCAGCAAAAGTCTACGTAATTTTTATCATCCCTCGTATGCAATCAGCCATGGCAATGTATCGAGTACAAGAATGTCAACTCTGGCTAACTTGTAGTTTCATTGATGTCCCGTTGACAGGTTTTGTTCTACAGAATTTCTTCACTTATTTGAATACGTTCGAAAATGTTCTTTAGTACTGTAAATCACAGGTACATAAACTGGATCATGTAATGTGTCGCGTTCGATAACAACATCTCTTGTTTTAATGATTTTGACTTAGTTTCCATTTGTTTCATGTTAGTGTCATATGATGCTTCATAGAACATGGCAATATGGCAATAAGGACGCCTCCCGCACTTATACCGTTGAGACATTTTCCTAAGGTTCAAGTTACACTTCCTTGCCCATTCAGTTGCCATACTCATAAAGGTTCATAGTATTATTTACTCTCCCTTGTAGAATTAAGATCATGCTGTTTCATGTCCGCTGTCCGGAATTTCGTGTCCCGTAAAACAGTATGTTAATTTTACTCTGGAATTCTACCGTGATGCCTTTCAACTGTTAGTATTTACACTTGCCACTGACTTCCCATAGGTAAACCGTATAGAGCAACTGGCTTCATACACCGATGAACGACAGTTGATCATGTAACGTTGTCGTCAAGCGACGTCTAAGGTAAACAAACGTCTTGATTGGTCCACGTGACGTTCGATTGACGCCACGCTATGGCAACGGCTGGTTAACGTAATGGCCGAATACGTCGTTTCTGTGTTTTCTTCGACGCATACTTTGCATATTCTACATTAAATTACCACGAAAACAGCATAGGAAGGGTCTAAAAATAACGTGTAAATATAAGAATAAAAAAATGATATTTCAGCGTTCTTCATGTGAAGAAGCCTGTGGTCGTCGCAAAAATTCTACAAGAAGCGCCTTGCGCTTCATGGAATTTTAGCTCCGCCCACTGCCTTCATCACACGATGAACGCTGAAAAATCAAATTTCAATTCTTAATAACAGTCAAGCCGATCTGTCACATACAGGAATGAAAACTCTTTCTCGTATGTTTATTTTTGATTGTTCTCTTCTAGTTATTTTTATTTGCTCTTTTCAGTTTCCTTTACGCTTCTCATCATGAATACCCTAATGCTCTTTAACAAAATTTAGCTGCGGCACGACAAAACCAACAAAGTGGCATTTGCAACCAGCTAGGACTCAGATCAGCCAGGACATCCACCCAGTGTGAGGAGAGTCTTTATTGTCGGCATGGAGGTAGCTTGGATCGTCAGCTACCCTTTCAGCGTACAGCGAAGATTCGGATCAGACTGGGTGGATGCCTGAGTCTTCCCTGGCCGCACATGCCACTTTATTGGTTTTGTCGTGTCGCGGAGCATGTAGATTTTGATTGATGTGCAAAGTAACTGTTGCAGTATACATGTGCTGTACCTTGCAGCAGTCGGTTACGGAATCAATTGCTACTTTATTACAAGTAAGGTAGTTTGTCTTTATAAGTTTGTCTGTCACTTCCCAGAAGTTGCCAGATGATAAAAGATCAATACACAAACAGGATGATTTATCATCAAGTGCATGAGTAAAATACAAAATGCTCTTCAATTTACAAATACTTTTTGTTGAGATGAATTCTAAGAAGGAAAAAGTCCGAATATCTGTCCATTCCTAAAAACACAATGATGGGTCGGCCCCTTCATCCCAGTATCTCCCCATTCCAAGTCTCTACCATTTTTCATGAATGGACAGATACCTCGAGAAGAGTCTCTATTAGTTTTCAGAAATGGACAGCTACTCGGACTTTCTCCTATACGCTACGATGTATTTATGTTCGTTTCCTATGCCCGAGAATCACACATTCAGTGCAATAGCAATGCCATATTGTGTTTTTGCATGTTTAAAATTGTCACATTGATGTTTCAGGCCTTTTAACAAAAAGTACCATATATTAGGAAACACAAGCAGAAACAGAAAGTTCTTCAGCCTGGCCCAAAGGTGATAATACTTTTTTCATGCTCAACTCACCTAAGCATGGAATGTTCTCTGCTGATGAATAAATGAATTATGAAATTGCCAAGTAATATTGGCATTTTCATATTCATAAGCAGAGAAAAGTTCATACTCAGCTAAACTGAGCAAGAAAACAACTGTACTTATCAGTAATTTGCTATCTATCAGCAGGTAAAATTTCATGCTTAAAATATAGCTGAGTCGAGCATGAAATATGTTTTATAACCTTGGGGCTTGGTAAGACCATGAGTACATGTAGTTCTACAACGACAGACAAACTGATTAGTTCTGAAAAGGCTGCGCAAGTACATAAGATTGCAAATGACAGAGTTACTTCCCCTGATATTGTAACCATTCACCTATATATGACCTGGTCAGCCTAACAAATGAGTCGCGACACGAGAAAACCAACAATGTGGTTGTGCGCCCTACGCAGACTCAGATCAGCCTTGGCATCTGCCCAGTCTGATCAGACTCTTCGCTTAACGCTTAAAGGGTGGCTAAGGGTCTGAGCTACCTCTATGCGGACAGCGAAGACTCTATTCAGACTGAGCGGATGCCCAGGCTGATCTGAGACTGCGCTGTGCGCACAACCACATTGTTGGTTTTCTCGTGTCGCGACTCATTTGTTAGGTTGACCAGGCTCAAATCGAGTCTTCTGAAGCATTTATCTTTGGTTTTACTCAATATGTATAAGTCATAATAAAATTCACATGTTTTACGGTTGCGTTGTCTTAGGTATATTGCGGTTATAGATAGCTGCCATCAAGGATAAATCATCTAAATATCATCAGCATGAACGTCACTGCATTGCTGTCAGCAGTTCTAGGATGAAACGTTTGCTGCACACACTTACAAGTTAGAACATTCATAGGCCCACTCTAGGTTTGCAATGCACTTCTCGACTGAAAGTAAATCAGCCGCGACATGACAGAACCAATAGAGTGGAATGTGCGACCAGCTAGGATTCATATTATCCTGGGCATTCGCGAAGTCTGGTCAGAGTCTTTTTTGTGCGCTTAAAGGATAGCCATGGGCCAAATCTACCTCCATGCCGACGGCGAAGACTCTCACCAAATATGGCGGGTGTTCAGGCTGATGAGGGTCTTTGCTGGACGCACATAGTTTGTTGGTTTCGTCGTGTCGTCGCTCAAATAAAAAAGCCTTTATCTTTGATCTTCAGACTGCACTAAAACTTAATGAGATTGTTCAGCCGATCTGGTTATGTTGAAGTCATAATTGATCCGCAATACGAGAAAACCAGCAAAGTAGCATGTGCGCCACAGCCTCGGCATCCGCGCAGTCTGATCAGAGCCTTCGCTCTCCGCATGCAGCTATTTTAGACCCTTAGCTACCCTTAAAGCGCAAAGTGAAGACTCTGATCAGACCGGGCGGATGCCCAGGCTGATCTGTCTTCGCTTGGCGCACATGGCACTGTGTTGGTTTTCTCGTGTCATGCCTCTTATTATTCATTAACCCGAATCTTGCAACAAATGTTTGAATCAAAGGCAGATACTGCCCTTGTTTGAAATGTGAGCCATTATTTTAAGATCAACTTAAAAAAGATATCAGTAGCAAACGTGATTTAATATAAAAATAATCCCACATGGAAGCACTACTTGCAAAAAAAAACATGTTTCGACGGATAAACATTGCCATTTCAGTGTTATTTTTACAGTTTTTCTGTCGCGTCTGTCTATCATGCAAACGACGAAGCATTTTAACAAGTCTGCTTTCGATATGTGGTTTAAGCTAAACACTTATTATAGTCTTGCACTACATTAACCACACTATTTCTGCTCCTAAGCGGTTAACCAGTACTAAGTGCACGTACTTTCGGTAACTGAATTTTGGAATGAGCGGAAAGGGAAACGAAAGTATGTGGCCGTCCTGGGTTCGATACCCGGACGGCCACAAACTTTCGTTTCCCTTTCCATTCATTCAAGAAAGGCGGTTGTCAGATTCTGGCGAAATTATGTGCACTTGGTACCGGTTAACTTCTTAGGAGGTATTATGTGGATAATTTCGTTACGTTTAATAATTAAAATGAAATTCAATGTAATGAAGTTTTCTATTAAAATATATTGTACCCACAGAAACAATCTTTTATCAATCGCAACTCTCTATTTTCATGAATAAAAGAATAAGTCATTTGTTTTTCGTGAGTCTCTATTTTCATGGACAAAAGCAATATTTCACACTTCGTTTCAAAGTCGAAGAGATTGAGGTGTCAGCTTGTTCAGCTGTAGGTAAATTTATGTTTTAAAGTAATTAATTCTGCCATTAGAAGAATAGATGAGTTTTTCTGTATTTTTATAGGTTGTCAAATTCGGTTTTTCATTTTTTTGAACAAAGGCAACTTTCCGCCAAACTTTCACTAACTTATAATTGGAACATACAATTTTCAAGTTCTTTACATTGTGACTTATATAAAAGTGGTTTATGAACATTTATTTTTAAATTTTGGGGCTAAAACGGTAATTGAAAAGACACTTCAGCAAAATTCTTACTTCCGCGCATATTGGTCTAATCTTGTCGTGTTTGGTATCAAATTTTTGCTAACGATGATAGGATTGTGAATATTTAATTTTCTGATAGCTGCTTCTTGTATGTAAGTTATTATTGACCAAAATTGAAAATTTCACTTTACAAAAACATTATAAATTTGTCATGTCTCTGACATATGTTGCATTAATACTTAATGCGGCCCTTTTGCTAATATCGCGTCATAAAGGTGTTTGTCAAATTCAGATCAATCTCTTATCAATGGATTATGCCTTGGGCTATCTAATATATCTTAAGGTGAAAAGAGGTTTCCTTGTTTAGTAGATGTAAATTCATTGCGCATGCGTGGGTAAAACACGCCCTGTCTTGACACTGTTTGAGGGGACAGAATCAGTTAGAAAATAGACCGGGATCAGTTAAGGTCAAAGATGTAGTCTGCATCAAATGCGTTCACCGGCTTCGGCCGAGCGCTTCGAGATGCTGTATATATGTTAGTTATGGACGTTGGACATTTTAATGAACTTGTATAAATGTTAGAAAAAAAAATTCTACTGCTGCAGCATAAAAAAGAAAGACTTGTGTTTTATTCCATATCTTATACAGAAGAGACAAGAACGAGAAACAACATGCATTCTCGACGAGAAACAACATTCATGTATGGTCTTTTGCGACATCTCTAAAGCATTTGACCGCGTATGGCATAAGGGCCTTTTATTCAAACTTTAACAATATGGCATTGACGGTGATGTCCTCGAATGGATTAGTAGTTATTTATCAAACCGACAACAGAGGGTTGTTATTAATTCATCTTTCTCATCCTTTCGGAATGTAACTGCGGGTGTTCCCCAAGGCTCTGTACTCGGGCCTCTGTTTTTTCTAATTTACGTCAATGATATTTCTGAACATCTCTTAAGTCTAACAAGATTATTCGCTGATGATAGTTCCTTATATTTTTCTGCCTCAAATTTGAATGACTTGGAAGGCATCATCAATCATGACCTAGCCATCATCTCTCAGTGGGCCAAACAATGGCTGGTTAAGTTTAATCCCAGTAAAACTGAAGCAATGTTGTTCTCATTCAGTCTCTCCCAAATTGATGTACCGAAGCTGATTTTTGACAACACTCCCATAACGTTCGTTGATAACCACAAACATTTAGGTATAACCCTGAACAACAAAGTTCGCTGGCATGATCATATACAAAATATAATCAAATCTGCTAACAAAGTATTATGTATAATGCGCAGGCTTAAGTTCACATTATCGAGAGTTGCACTTAATCAAATATATTTAGCATACGTAAGACCCATTTTAGAGTACTCATCTATCGTTTGGGACGGCTGTACCATTCAAGAGCTCACTTCCCTCGAAAAACTTCAAAACGAAGCAGCAAGAATAGTAACCGGCCTTACACGCTCAGTCTCTTTGGATAAATATATATAAGGAATGTGGATGGGCTCCGCTTCATGAAAGAAGAAAATTTCAAAAACTTTGCTTCATGTATAAATGTAACAATAATATGGTTCCTGATTATATATCTGATCTCATCCCACCTTTAGTTGGTGAAATTTCTAGCTATCCTCTTCGTAACGCTAACGATTTTATGACTCCTCGAACACGAACGGAGACTTTTCGGAAGAGTTGTGTCCCTTCTTCAGTTGCATTGTGGAACACCTTAGACAGTTCTGTCCGAGACATTGATTCGTTTAAAAGATTTAAAAATTCACTAAAATCTTCACTATTTCCTAAAATAATTACCTTTTCAAGTAAGGGAAATAGATATCTATCTGTGATCCATTGTAGAATTCGAAATGGTTGTAGTAATCTCAACAATGATTTATTTCGAAATCATCTGAATGTGTCACCTTTATGTTCTTGCAATAATGATAACGAAACGGCCAATCACTTCTTTTTTGAATGTCCCCTTTTCGATGAACAGCGACTTACTTTTTTCACAAGAACAAGATGCTATCACCCTCTTAGTATAAATGCACTTTTGTTTGGTAAAGACAATCTCAGCGATACCGATAACGATGTTCTGTTTATAGAGGTCCAATCTTATATCAAAGATACGGGGCGTTTCAAATAATTTAGTATTATCTCCTGGGTGCATGCTTTCTTTACGGGCAGACGGAGGATGTGAAGCCGAACACCTCGTATATACATGTAAACATGGAAACGAGTAGTTCGGGAGCGACTGGATGTTGCCCCTTGATTATTCAGCTTCATGTTACTATGTAATCCGCTTGCTTTAACTTTACTCATATCCATTTTCTTTTCACCTTCCTACTTTGCTATTTTTCATCTTTCTTTGACCTGTTGGTCGTTTCTTCAGTCATATTATATTGTAATTTATTCCTTATATTCAAAGTCAAAGTTGTTCAAATGTATATACCTATATACTGCTCTAAGGGAAGGGCTGTAACTAATGTTGATAGAACTTGTAGCCCAACCCTATGGTAATAGTTTGGACAATAAAATATGTCTAAACTAAACTATGAAGCCACTATGGAATATGAATTTATATATAGTTGTCCTCATGAACATAGGCATTTTTCCACGAAACAATCTTATATTTCTCTTTCTTTTTCAGGTGCTGCCCTCACTATATTCCTACCCTTCCGTCGGCCTTCTAGAGCACAGGCAGTTCAGCACAGGGGAATTTCAAGAGCGGTGCAGCCTGGAGCGGGGTCTCATGTACTGCGGGGCGGAGAGAGCTGGACCAGCCTATGCATCTGCGCTGACTATCAGATTGCTTCCTATTAATTAATAAATTCTGCGGATGTTTGGGAAAGTAAAGAATCTGATCAGTCTGCGCTGATGCATTTGCTGGATTGGCTCTGTTCGCGCGTTCCTGGGATCCCTCTTCGAGCGGCATCGCCAGTCTCTCTTTGTTCTCTCTTCTTTTTTTTTCTTCCTTTTTTTTCTCGTTTCCTTTTAGTCGTATTCACTTAGTTCTACTATTTATTTACTTTATCACCTTTATATCATTCTATATCTTGATATATTTAAATGCCTATGCAATTTATATGTGCATGTATGTGCATGCTTGGGCATGTACCTATATGCATGTGTTGGCATATGTATAATGCGTATGTATAATTATACTTACATTTTTGTTCTTCATCCATATATTTAGTTATTCTCTTTCTGTATAGTTGCCATGTTAACGTATTGTAAATATGTTGTAGGGGAAGGGCTGTAACTAATGTTGTGAGAACTTGTAGCCCAACCCCATTGCTTGTTTCAAAAGGCAATAAAATATGATTAAACTAGAGACAAGACAAAATATAGGACTAATTTTGGAAAATCAGCGGAGATTTAAAACTCAAAAAGAAAGTTACAGAATCTAATTCCCCAGGCAAAAGCCAATAAAAAAATCAATATAAGATAAACAGAAGACACAAGATTTCGATATTTTTCATCCCGTAATAGAGGTCTAAGCCTGTCCAGGAATAGTGTGGTTACATTTACTGTCCGTCCCGACATAACCATAGGTGTTAACTGTGGATGTAAAGCACTAACACAAACATACATTAATTTTACCAGCATATGTACTCTACCGGAACACATTGCTTCACTTGATCTGGAAAGGTATTCGCTGCTAAAACATGTAAAATGATAATCGGAATATAATATCTATATGAACCGAACCAGTTAATAATATGTAAAACGCACATAATTAGTACAGCCAGAATAGATCAATACGATCTCAGTGTCTAAGAACCATACCTGCGGTCGCAACTCTGTCAGTATTAAGCAAGAATTAAAATTTGATTTTTCAGCGTTCATCGTATGATGAAGCAAGTGGGCGGAGCTAAACTTCTTGTAGAATTTTAGCGACGACAACTGGCTTCTTCACACGATGAACGCTAAAAAAACAGATTTTTATTCTCATATTTACACGCTATTTTTAGACAACTCCGGTGCTGTTTTCGTGGTAATTTAATGTAGAATATTTAAAATATACGTCGAAGAAGAGATAACAACTACGTGTTCGGCCATTACGTTAAGGAAACAACCGTCGCAATAACATTGCGTCAGTCGAACGTTACGTTGACCAATCAAGACGTCTGTTTACTTTATACTTACTTGACGACAACGTCACATAATAAATTGTCGTTCATCGATGTACGAAGCCAGTTGCTCTAACGGTTTACTTATGGAGGGTCGGTGGCAAGTGTAAATATTGACACTATATGAAAAGATATAAGTTAACAATAACTATGTAATTATGTTTTTTTTGAAAATTAGTAATGTATTACTGGCATTGTCGCTGTAGTGGCTTACTAAACTATTTTAATGGTTTGTCGGCTTTTTATCAGTCTTTGACCGTATGTACATTATTGAGAGCAGTTTGCTGTTGGATGCTTCTTTTTCAGCTTAGAATTTAATTCTTATTTATGTTTGCTGTTTTGAACAATTGATGTGTTGAAAGTCCTTTAGACTGGCCAAGAAACGTGTATCTTTTTGAAACACAACACGATAATGAGTGTGTGTTGTGTGCACGTAAAATCAGTTTAAGCATTCCCCACTCCTTACCCCGATTTTTCAGTAATTCATTTAGACAAATCCAAGGCCATGTTTCTGTGTTATTCGTATTTATTGTTATTCTAGAATGTTGGTAACCTGTTGATTTGCTTGCTTTGCTATCGTTTGTGTTAAAATATATGAATCTAAAGTATATCACACACATGCGTATATGTTTCTATGTGGCATTTTGTTTTTACTTGTATATTTATATGAACAACAACAGAATCAAAGAAGACGGCTGTGCGCATTTAAAATCGGTTTAGATCACCCTGTAGACATTTTATAGACCGTTTCAAGCCGATGCCTATACCATCTGTAATGGTTTTGTATTTTATCACTGTTTGTCGGCTAATTGTTTACGTTGTTTAAAGTAACATCGATGAAAAAGAGCTGTGACCTCATAGCTTTTCTCTCTGTTTGTTATTCATCCTTGGCAATATTTCCCTACCCATTTGGTGTTAAGGGTAGGATGTGGTAAATAATTGATCGTTGCCTTCTCATTTGCTTTACATGCTGACTCCAGTACTACAGAACCAGAATCACCATTGAGGTGTGCTGACTATAAGTTGATTATATCTTCAGAGACGAATTGCCTACTAGCATTCACGTCAGCTCAGCGGTTTCAGTAAAACTGTAACTTAACCATAGCCAGTGCGAAGGATGCGCACCTCCAGCTTCAACTAATTGCGGATGTTTGAAAGAAAAAATGGTGGAAAAGTCTCGACAGACGACGAAAATGTCTTTCTATGACCCATCTACTGACGCGATTCGCTAGAAACACCATCTACACATATCAAAGTACTGATACCTGATCAACGGTGGATTAAAATCTCTACAATCTTTACATATTCACGTCAGCCCAGCGGTTTCAGTAAAACTGTAACTTAACCATAGCCAGTGCGAAGGATGCGCACCTCCAGCTTCAACTAATTGCGGATGTTTATAAGAAAAAATGGTGGAAAAGTCTCGACAGACGACGAAAATGTCTTTCTATGACCCATCTACTGACGCGATTCGCTAGAAACACCATCTACACATATCAAAGTACTGATACCTGATCAACGGTGGATTAAAATCTCTACAATCTTTACATATACTTGTACACCATTTGTCCATTGCAGTCAGTTGCCAGATTGTCCATCAGAGTATCTGGCAATACAGAAGTTTCAAAGAATAAGAAAGAAGAAATTAGCAGGCCATAAGATCATTATATGCACACTTTCAGTGCAAATAGATTCTGTTATTCTACAAATATAATCTCAAAATTGTCGTCAATAAATACTAGTTCAACAGGTAATAGCATTATATAGCTAAATGAAAAAAAAAAACAATAAAAACGAAAATATATATATATGATATATATATATGGCAATTAACATCATAATTAGATGGAGGAAAGTTGGTGCAAAATATGGATTATATGCCAAAGTACGGATAGATTTATAGTCATCAAGACATTGGTCTAAACTTTATAAGGTGGTGCGGAGGGTGGGGGTGAAGGTTTGTGGCCAGTAAAACCGGTTTAAACTCCCCAGTAGTTATTACTGACCGTCCCAAGGCGGTACTTTCGTTGCGGTTCCATTTGTTTTATGTACGGTGCTGTTTAATTTATTGTGTTCTCATTTTAACCCTTATATAATAAAAATAGAAAATAGGTAAACATAGTTGCTAAATGTTTTCGTATAATTTGCTTAGTCTGTTGTAACCCTTCTGTTAGTCTAAATTATTTAGTTCAGTAAAGATAGCTGAGTTGCCACCTATTTGGGAAAGAGCTGCTGACTCAGCCTATCACTTGGTATTCATTGTTTGTTGGGATGTCTTTGTCAATCTTTCCCTTTGATGTTGGGGATAGGGTTTGCGATCTGATTCAGTCAGTTCCTGAAGTGTAGTTACTCTTTAAATTTTCATACAAATGGAATGTTAAAGCGTGACTTGAATATCAAGGTTAGAAAAATACATTCTTTGAATCCAATTATACTAAACTGCAATGGAAAACAATTTATAATATGTCATTTATAAGCAAGATAAGAGAATACTATGTAGATTACGCCAGTACAGAGACAAGTAATCCTGTCGATGAAAGCTATTTCAGTTGGCTGATATCGATAATTTGCAAAGGATTTTAGACAAGACACTGACAATTCCGGCATATTCCAGATACACACAAAAGTAACCGAGGTCAAGCTATCCTCATATTTATACAGTCGCAATATTCGTTAACTTCTGGATACCTAAAAGGATAAACTGTAAATATTTGAAGCCTGTTGACTGTTGTCAACACTTCTCGAAAGACAGGCACCGTAAATCGAATGTCATTGACCAGCTCTTTCACAAACATTGCCATTCAGCGACCCTTATTAAACGCCGCAACAACATCTATATTACCCATGTTTAGCTCACCTGTGCCAGAGGCTCCGGGGGAGCTTATAGGATAGGCAGGCACCGTCGTCCATCGTCGTCGTCCGTCCGTCCACAATTTCAAACGACTTCTCATCTAAAACCGCTGGGCCAATTGTAACCAAATCTCATATGTAGCGTTCTGGGGATGGGGGGACGATAAGTTGTGCAAAAGGTCTGGGTCACATGACAAACATGGCCGCCACGCCCAAATATGGCAAAAGCCTTAAAAATATTCTTCTCCAGAACCAGTTGGCTGTTGGCCTTGAAACTTAGTGCATAGCATTGAGTACGTGAGTACTACCAAAATTGTTCAAATTATGAACTTGGGTTGACCTTGACCTATTTTACGGTAAGGTCAAATTTAGTCTTTGGTGCTTTTTAAGGGTAAATGCTAGAACATAACATTTCTTGTAAACTATTGAAGATTTTGGCCTAAGAATTGGTAAATACAGTTATCTTAATTAGTACATGACGATTTGTGAGTGCAAAAGGTCAAAGTCATTATTTGACCATTGACTCAGGTCTCTCATATCTTGACAGTTTCAAACAATCTCCTCAAAAGCCACTTAGATATTGTTATTCTGTTTTAAAGTTTGCAACGCCTTTTTATTCATTTTGATGCTATGTATACTAACACTGGATTAAAAAGCAAACAATGAAACGTAAATCGAGTCCTCATCGTTGCTTCACCACGGTCTTTTCTTGATTTTAATTGTTGACCATGATGACTCTCTGATGAGTTAGGGGACCTCCATACGAACCGAACTACTAACTAATTGTGTGCACCGCGGTGGAGGGTGAGGGTGAAGGTTTGGGCCCAGTAAAACCGGTTTTAAACCCCCAGTAGTTATTACTGCTCGTCCCAAGGCGGTACTTTCGTTGCGGTTGCATTTGTTTTATGTTCGGTGCTGTTTAATTTATTGTGTTCTCATTTTAACCCTTCTATAATAAAAATAGAAAATAGGTAAAAATGTTTTTTTCGTATAATTTGCTTAGTCTGTTGTAACCCTTCTGTTGGTCTAAATTATTTAGTTCAATAAAGATAGCCGAGTTGCCAGCTATTTGGGAAGGAGCTGCTGACTCGTCTTATCACTTGTAATTTAATGTTTGTTGGGATGTCCTTGTCAATTTTTCCCTTTGATGTTGGGGATAGGGTTTGGGATCTGATTCAGTCAGTTCCTGAAGTGTAGTTACTCTTTAAAATTTTATATACAAGCGATCTAGTGATGCCATACAAGATCAAAATTTTGAAACAGAAATGTCCTTGCAAACGTTGCAGATCCATGTCAGACTGCTTGTAGCAGTCTGATCTGCTTCTAGCAGTCTGATCAGGATCTACACTGTTTGCTGTTTCATCTGCATTTTGGAAACAGTTCTGCATTGCAAGTAAAAAGATAGGTAATGATCAGGAATTAACACAATCAAATCCCAAATCCCGCTCTGAAAACCAATAGGGAAAGAAGCACACACACATGGAAAAATTGACATTGGTTCGCGAAAGACACGAACGGTAAACCGAATGAGCAGCTGTTTCCAAAACAGGTGGTCATTCAGCTACCCTAATCAAAAACAGAATCAGCATCTATTTTTGTTTCAATTTTATTTTTAACTAATAAAACAAAACAAAACGAAAGGCAGATTGGGTTGCAAAATAGGTGACCAAACCTCCAAAGAACATAGACAAGCAGACATAGCACAATGTAACATTAAGGAACCACAACGACCAAATTGTCCTATGTTTTAGGACAATAATGTGAAGTATTTCAAGCGGTTCAATTTATCGAATTTCTAAGGTACTCAAATTTAGTCTAACGAGTACAAATAAAGAAAAGCATACGTGGAAAAATGGCATGGTTGTTAGTTATTCCAGTCACAGTTGACACTTTGCTTCCAACATAAGGGTCTTACTGTACGATAGGCTGCATTAAAGTTGTGCTAATTTTCAAATTCAAGAAGTATAGAATGGGGCTAGGAGAAACGGCATGAATGATGCTACAGTTACATATACATTAATGAGTTGTTCACAACTACAGTCGAACTTCACTGGCTCGAACTCGGAAGACTCGAACACCATGTTTCGTTCGAACTGACTTTCCAGTCCCGGCAAAATCCCTATTCATTTAAACCAAATATGCCACACTTGGCTCGAACACTGATGGCTCGAACGCTCGAACCCCAAGTCTGGTCCCTAGAAACCACTTTCTATGTAAAAAACACCGATGGCTCGCACCTATTTCCTTGTAAAACTTTTCCAAGTTTAATGACTGGACTAAATGTAGATCCTACCGATTACAAGTATTGGTCATCAGGTTTGCTAGGACCATGCTTAACTTGATCTTTTTATATTGTAAATAAAATTATAAACGAAAATTTCTGTGTTGTTTTGTTTTATCTACCTAAAAGTGCAAAGGTTCAAAGAGTGACCCATCAAAATACAGGAACTTATCGTAGTTATGACAGAAAAACATAGTAAGTTGGATCATGTTGAGTTGGTCTTCAATGGCTCGAACTACCGATTGTTCGAACATTTTCGGTGGTCCCGGCGAGTTCGAGCCATCGTTGTTCGACTGTATTAGTAAATGCAGGCCATGAAAACTGCTCAACATATACTTAACTTTTTTTTCTTCTTTTTTTTTTTCTTCATGAAGTGTTTTATTGTGATTTAACCTGACTTATTGCAATCAATTTTATCAGTTTTGTCAATTTCATATGGTTTACTATTCTTAAGACAATCGATCTACAGAACACTAAAGTAAAAACTGATATGGGGAAGTACTGCAATATTTTGGTAGGTATAAATATACGATAAACACTGAACTGATGTGTCAGGAGACCTAATGGCCATGTTCTGCTAGTAGAACGAAGTGTCATGCAAGACTGAGATTAGATATGGTTTTAACCAAAGTTCTATCTTGATCACTCAAACACGATTATAAGCTGGGCAAATTGCCTTTTCATCTAAAAAATCAGGGTAATTCAGGAAAATTAGCGTCATTTTCTTCTTTTTTCTCTTTCAAGCCCCATCTTATTTTTTTCCAGCTCAGATCAGTTGTTTCTGACCCATATTGTGTAGCTCCGCAAGGTTGCCTATAGAGACTATAGTGGTCGTAAAAGTTAATTTCCTTTACTTTGGCTTCTCGTTGTCGTTGTTCTCAGCCGCTTCTAGCCATACTATTTTTATCTCATGTGTTCTGCTATAACTGATATGTCAAGGAATAAGTTAGGAAGCCTCTACGCAGACTGACTTATTACACAGACTGCCCGTGTAAAACCGATTCATGTGTATGTACATGTATATATTTCCGTGTTTTCTATTAAGTTTACGAAGGGGCACATTTTCATGAAATTTGATTGCTTTCCCGTTTGATCTAGCCCTTCCAAAAGTGGTTCTTTTCTTAAATAATTTCTTTTTACTGAAGCAAACTATTTCCTTAAAAAATTGTCCCTTATAGAGAATGGATGAAAAAACGGATATATTAGAGTTGTTTTCCCTGAAACTTTGCCCATTCACCAAACAACCTCCAGTGGTTTTCCTACTTAAAGTTATCAGGCGCTTCTTAAGTTGCACTTTTAGGGTATCAAATGTTGGCAACACATTTGTCTTAGACTTAATCAGGGGAAACAATTCTATAATTCTCTTTTTTGTCTGTTATTTCCAAAGGGATCAACTCTTAAAATAAAGAATTTGCTCCTCTAGGAGCAAATATTTTCTTTGAGAGTAGACTCCCGATTGGAATGGTTGTGCCATCAGGTAGATAAAAGAGGAAGTCACAAAAGATATTTTCTTTTGCACCCCTCCCCCACACCCCAAAAAGAAATCAGTGAAGGGCATTTGTATACCAAAATGTAGTAGTGATAGGTATCATATACAATTGTACTGCCTTGCGGTACAAGCTGGCTTTTATAGCGACGTGGTGGAGTGCGGGACTGTCACGCAGGCAGCCTGGGTTCAAAACCCGGTCGGAGCTATTTGTGTTTTTATGAGTCTGTTACATCTTGGCGCCCAACGTAAATGACCCACATGAGTCTCGGAGCACATCCGTGATTGGATTAGATTCGGTGACACTCAAATTGAGATTCAGGGACGAATCTAGAAATGGAGGGGATGTATGTAGTAGTGATAAGTATAAGATACATTTGTACTGCCTTGCGGTAAAATCCGGCTTTTATAGCGACGTGGTAGAGTGTGGGACTGTCACGCAGGCGGCTCGGGTTCAAACCCGGCCGGAGCGCTTTGGTTTTTCATGAGTCAATTATGAGTTAAAGCTGAGACAATTGTTTAGAAAAAAAAGGTTCGTCATGTCTTACAGATAATAATCGTAATTGTGATGTCTCGCCAACTCTTGCAGTATTAGACTCGATAACGAGGTAACAAACACTATGTTTTGTAATAAATTAGCTGACATTTTGATTTGTCTGCGTTCTTTATAAGCTTCTGACATCCAAACCCTTGTGGCACGGTAAGTGCTATTTAAGACGTCTGAAACCCCTTTACTATTTACGCATGTTTTAAGCTTAGTAAAAGCAAATAAGTATTAGCATGACGTTAACTACCCAGAGCAAACAGCACAATTAAATGCCGTTGGCCATTTTAAATCATTTTCCGTGACCATTGCATCGAAGGAGGCTCATACCGTCATGACCTATTTAAGGGATCAAACCGAGTGGACTTAACATAAGAGAAGGCGACATCTTTGCCCTATACACCGAATGAGAAAGGCAAAAAAAATACTCTCAACACTAAAGACAAGCGGAAAACTAAGAGACTGCCACGATATGAGGAGAATAGGTTACTTTAGCTTTGCATTTGCTAAAGTGCATCTTGTAGTTACATGTATCAAAGAATATGCCTAAGTTTGCCATGACATATACCCCGCCACATGTGAGTTGGGGGGGTATATGTTTTCACTTTGACCGTCTGTCCATCCATTCGTCCGTTTGTTCGACAGTCTGTCCTGCGTACGTACATGTATGTCCGTATGGCCGTCCGCACTTCGTTTTCATTCGATAACTCATTTTTTTCATATGAGCCAGTCTCTGTGAAAACCGGGCTTAATGACATATAACTAAAAAATAAACTAACTGCATCACTGAAAAGTAATAGCTTTTCTAAACATTTCCTGAAAATTTTAGATGTTTACCATTATTTATTACTGAGATATAGACTTTAGAAGCACACAGGTAGTGCAGTTTCTTTATATGACGTTACTAACGTCATGCAAGTATGTTTTGACGTCAACGTCATTACGTTTGTTTGAACGTGCTTTCTGTGCTTGTTAGACAAAATGACTCGGACAAAAAGTGTGTTTGCTCATTTTCAATATGTATTTCATAGCATACACATGACAATTTGCATGATTTAACATTCTTCCCCAAATGATTGGTCTTTGTGATGGTATACCATCTGTTTTCAAGGCTTTTGGGTTACTGTGGAATAAGCGTTGTCATGGCAACATATGTCATATTTATGACTGGACTTTGTTTGAATTCATAGGCTGTCTGTTATATCTCAACGCCTAAGGTGTTTTCATGGAAATAAATTGAGGTCCGAAAAATCATTAATTTTGGTGTTTTTCATCCGTTCACAATGTAATTATAACGTTATGTCATTAAGCCCGGTTTTCACAGAGAACGGCTCATATGCATTTGAACTAAGACTGTGTCGTTTTAGACTGTTAATGCGCAAATTTTGATACTTTTTGACCGAGTTATGGCACTTTTCAATGTACAAACAAATGGTTTATGGCCTCCAGTTCTTTTGCTATTTGGAATATCATGGAGAAACTTCACAAAAACAATCGAAGTGACAATAACTTTAGTCATCACAGCAATTGTGCCCTAAGAAGTTATCTACCCATGCCCTGCCCTGGGGTACTATGCGTGTGTAAAATCATGGAAACATCTTGATGAATGCAGAGATAGATGTTTTTATATGAAACTTACAGGAGCACGTGATCCGAGTAATAAAAGCCTCCTGTGATACTCAAAATGTACTCAGTGTGAGTTAGCTGCGCCTGTCCCATAGATATGCATAAAACGATGATAAAATAAATCATAATTTAAATACATGAAGATTTTTTTCTGAAACTTGAATTAAATGATAGCAGTAAGGAGTATCCTGTGGTGATCAAAATTTGGACCTAAGGGGGCTATCTGTGGTAATAAGAGAATAAATCAGCACAACATTAACAAGTGCAATCGGTTTGCAGTGGCGGGGTATCACACAGTCGTTTGCCATGCGTGCATTTTTCATTGGTTAAGCTTGAAGTATCATTGAACACGCAAAACTTTAATACCCCACATTCCTAGTCATAAGAAAATACAAAATTAATTTGACATCACTAAATTATTTTTTGTACCTGAAACACCACCTACAGTGAGGTTGCCTGCGTAAAATTGATTTTAACCCGCCTTACCCCTAGATGGCTATTCTTTATCGGTCTGGAGGGTGTCACGTATAGAATCAGTCATGGGATTCTTGTCCAGGAATGATACCTAAAAGACTGCCGTAAATAGTATGTTTATTTAAATCACTCCTTGCTGATATGTTTGCTTTTTTGCTTGGCTTCAAAAATAGCTGCTGTCATCTGTAACACGTTTTGGACACATTTTTAAAAGTTTTAGGCACATAAATAACAATTAATGCATAGAGTCCCACAACACTGCCAACGCTAATATATACTCTTAGCCAAAAGCTTGACAAAATGTAAAAGCAAAAATAAAAGGATTATTAAAGATACTAGGAATTAAATTCTGACTTCCTCTGGAGGTTAATGCATTCTATTATGAACACCAATGATTCATCATCATGGAATTATTTAGTTTGTTTGAATTTTAGTAAGAACTGCACAGGGCGAGCACGGATATACATGCCCCAAAAAGTAAATTTTGAGAAGAATAATTCTTGTAATGCTCTGTGAGTGACTTTTTTTTTGATACCAATTTAACGTTAAGTAATGCGTATTGTTGTTTTTGGGGAATACGAAATCAACGCTTTTACAACAATTAAAAAAAAAGCATTAGTTTCTCTCGAAAGGGTGAATTTCGGGGGTGTGCATTTCTGTGCTCTCTTTGTGCACTGCGTGCTAAAATCAATTTAACTTTGGCGTTTTTGCAATGCTTAAGCAAAACAGAATGCATTTATCTTGTAACTGAAAATTGGAACGAAAGTATTATGATTTCTAACGATCTTTGGACATTTAGTTTGGTAATATGCTAACTTTTTGGAGAGGAATATATTAGCGAGGATGTTTTATTGAATCCGTGAATCAGCAGTTGTGTAGTATAGAACTCAGATGATGCCCTCTAGAACACGTTTGGAAGTACTTAGCCTTAAGAATTGCCAATAATAATAATATAGCACGTGTGCTGAAGATAACTTTGCGACGAACGTCGACTGTACACGTTTTGGAGTACTTAGCCTTAGGAATCGCTCAAAAAAATAAAATATCACGTGTGCTGAAGATAACGTTGCCACGAACGTTGACTGTTTAGTAATTCTATAGTACTGACTGACTTAGAAATCATCAGTCACTTTCACAAACGTAAGCTAGGCGTGCTTATGAATTTTCAAACTTTTACAATCGTTAATAAGTTCAAACAATTGTTTTTAGTACACCAGATATCTGCGAGTCTCATCTGTACCGACAATTCTTATCAAACCCACGTTGTTTCACGCGTGAAGTCAATTTATGGGCTGTATAGGTGGACACATATCTGAGTCACAAGTGGCATTGTTTGTTTTAGATCCTGACGGCTAGAAGACGGCAATATGATGTAATTTTTGCCACGTCGGACATTAAAGTTGAAATCGATGGTTTCTATCAAAATGTAACAATGACCTCTGAAATACTAAAATTATGGACTTTGACAAGTCCTTCATTGAAAAAAATGGAAAGAAAAACAAAATTGTCTTCCATGCGTGTGAGGTGCAAAGAGAAAAAGCCGTGACTCAAAATCACTGCTCAGCATCACTCGGCAATCCCCGTGAAGCTGAACAGTGACCCTAGTGGCGGATTTCAATCAAATCCCACACACAAATCCATGTAGCATAATATTAGACAGGTCTTTCAATGACACTTAGTTGTAACAAAATTACGAAATTCAGTTTCAACTTTATTTATATACATATATATATATATATTGCCAATAAAATATATACTCTTTTCTCAGTCGCTTATCTGTACCTACCCATGCATTATACCAGTTCTTAAGGGTTCATCACACCACCAAGTGCGTGGGGAATGGTCTTAAAACAGACTTTGAAATGTTTTACTTATACATGTACTTGTAAAATATGAAGTTTTGCCTATCCCAAATGTAATTTCCGCGTGTTAGCAAGATATATTGAGAGGAACTTTAAATAATACAATTTAAAATGAGAAATTAGAGGAAAAATACAAGGTGGCTGGACTTCCATGAGAACTCATAAACCAGAGATAACGGCATAAACATATTTCGGCATATTAAAAGTGTCAAGCATGAACTACAATCTCCCAGAGTTGCAAAGCCTTAAAGTGTCTACTTTTTAAGAAACCTCTTCAATGTTGGCCTCGTGTATCATGAAGTCACTCAGGTCGCCATTTTTTTATTTATTGAAATTGTAAACAAAAACTTTCAGTATCCTTTCTCACCAAAACAAGTACTGTAGACTGCAAGACTGTAAGCAAGTACTATTCTAAATGCAAACATGTGCATGATATGGACGATCAGTGCACAGATGTTGACATTATAGCAGTGAAATCTGTAAGGTCGTGGATAAATTTCTGCATTGTTTTGATGCTCACGAGAACACACAATTTATTCTTACGCATTTCGCAGGGTTGGTAAAACCCCGAACCAGATACCAAAATCCGGAACCAATTTCCCGGTACCAACCTCACATCAATATGGTTTACATTAATTTAACAGCCTAAGTATATCTTATTCATTGTCATGTCACAGTGCCCGGTCTTTGAATTCTGTCTCCGTGTCAAAGAAAAAAAAAACAATGAGACAATATCAATGATGAAAATTGTGCTCCAGTAGAAACATGTTCAGAGTTCCCAGAATTAAGCATGAATTCACAATACAGTATCTAAATAGGTTTGAAATTTCTGAATTTATAATAAGGAAGAAGCTGTATGATCATTATGTCATAACACTGGGTAATTTGCCGCTTAAGTTTACTGATGCAACTGGGGTACCGATATCGAGTCCCGGCTTTTCAGTTGCATTCTTGGCTTTTAGAATGCTGCATGGGAGACTTATCCTGCTATCTTGAGTAACTCTTCGAGAAACAATAAATAGTCGAATTCCGATGATTAAAACTATATGAAATATAGTTAACTACTATAGCGCTTAACGAAGGACTATTCCTTGTTTTCAAGTAAAACAGTCTGTGTTATACATTTGTAAATAATGAAATAAAGTGGGTAGCTATATTTCATATCGCATTTTTGTCATAATGAGTTGTAAGGCCTTTCCGATTTTACTTTGCAAATATAAACAAATATGGAAACTTAATATTTCGCCGATATATTCTGAAGAAAGCGGTAATCGAGGAAATTATTGCTGAATAAAAACAAAGACAATTGTTCTCTATCGGATGAAAACAATCTGCGATTATGTTACGTTGATTAAAGGTATTTATAGCTTCTAAAACCAATTTACACATTTCAATGACACGTGTTTACGTGAAAGTGCAGAAGCACGTGTTAAGCAAGCTGTCTGGAATGTTAGAGAGTAGGGTGGCACATTCATACAATGAACAGATGTTTAGAGATAAAAAATAAAGTTTTGGTTTCAAGGACAAGTCACAGCAGTAACTGTGTATTTTGGCTTAGCTGTCTCCTAATTTTTAAATATATACCGGTGTTGTGGACACATCAGTGCCAATTTATTGGAAATAAATATGGAAAAGAAGATGCAGAAAAAACAATGTTTCGGGGCAGCAGTTCTGGGGACACATCTTTTATTTCAAGATTTAACATGGAACAGAAAAAAAGGCGACAGTGATCAGTTTTTCACATCATCATCATATCAGATAACCAGAGGCCATTCCTGTTGGTTACATAAGTCTTGGGCCAGACTACACATATGGTCTAGCAGTTTTCAACCGTATTGTTGACATTTGGAACACATTTCCCGACTGTTGTTTCGGCAGCCTTTGCTAACGTGTTCAAGAATCGTTTGAACATTCACTGGCATAACCATCCTTTTAATAGAAACGTATCCATACCAATTTGAGTGCGACAGACGCGCGTTTCTATATTTAACTTCTTCAGTTTTGCTAAACCCGAAAAGTTTGAAAGAAAAGAGATGATGGACTTAAATGTTCTTTAAATTTTATCCCACATGCTACATGACCGACAACAAACAGGATAGCACAGAAGCGCTTACAGAAAGTGAGAAAGCTTAACTGAGATTTACAGAGAGATTATAACAATCCATCATGAGTGTCCATGTAGGATAGGGAAATCTCACCCGAGGGGTCGGAATTTCAACCAGGGACGAGGCTTGCCGAGTCCCTGGTTGAAGTTCCGACCCCGAGGGTGAGATTTACCTATCCTACATGGACTGGCTCATGATGGATTATTTTTCTCCCACTCTTAGCGGATTTTTAACCTTAAGTCGGATTAGGCTTCAGAAAAGGAAAATTTGAACTTTTTAACCAATTGTCTGAAGTAAATTTTGAGCAGCCCAGTGTGTTTATCGGGTCCTAAAATGGGTTTAAACACAGTTTGCACCTCAAAATTAGACGGAAAACACGATATGTCGACTACTTTATCTTCCAGAGGGCGAAAACAAAATGCAACTTAGCCTCTCACGTCACGCGCGTCAAGTTTGCTAGCGACGTTTATAAGCGGTTTTAGTGACGTCATTAAAATTGAGTGACGTCACAAACCTATGATCTGCTATCAAACGTCATCCGACATTCTTGCGTGTCCATTTTGTTCATTTAAAATTAAGATATTAGTCAAAAAAATGAAAAAGTATGGTTGCTAATATAAGAAAGATGTTGCCAGGTATAAGATAGAAATTTCTTATATGAGCTGAAAGCCTATCTTATATAGGCAAAGGTGGGAGAATCCCCTATCCTACATAGACACTCATGATGGATTGTTATATTCTCAGGGATTTGTATGTATTCACTTTTTACCGTCAGACCTCCGGTCTTCTGTCAGAGAAAATGTTTTTTGTCTTTATTGGAATACCTCGAGACAAGTCTGAGTAGCAGTCTTTCTAAGATTAACCAATAAGTATACTTGCATCTCATGATGTAACACACTATTCCTTGAAAGAACTAATGAGAAAATGGAAGGTAAGCTGTCCATTACATAACACGAATACAGTTCATACTCTTTAATTAGTACAAGCTTAAGATTTATGGATAAGCCTCAATGTTTTTCTTAGAGAGCCGGTAGGCCGAGTTGCTAAATAGAATTAGTAATGGTGATGCAGGTCACGGATTCGATTCGACGTTCGTCGTTTGACGATTGTTTGGTTCACGAAAACATGCTATTCAGCAAAATAAAAGTGGGATCGAGCGATCAGATTAGATTGCTAAATGGTACGTTTCAGCCGCCTCTAGGTTCGGGAAAGCATTATTTAGAGGTTAAGTTACCCAACATAAGTAAATTCTGTAGAGCACAAACCTAATTAAGAAAGTTGATAATACGATCTATTAGATTACTATATATGCAAGCTGGGGACGTAGCTCTATTCATTAAAGCTTCTATGAGTCTTCTTACCTACTTAAGAGCATACAATAGACATTAATTTTGCAGTTCCACATCAAAACACATGCTGTATATTCCCCCCCCCCCCCCCCCCCCAAAAAAAAAAAAAAAAAAAAAAAAAAAGAGAAAAGGTGTTTTTGTAAACCACTATGCCCGAAACCATATGCCTGAACTTAAAAGGGTATGGTCAGTACCAAAAATCTTGGCAGAAATCGTTCAAAGCAAAGGCAGTATACTTATAATCTCCAATCAGCCGACCAAGCTTCGAGACCCTAGCACAAAAAGTTTTCAAGATATCTTGTTGAAAGATTTAAAATGCTGATTTTTTCAAGGGGCAATATTCCGAAAAAAAATGTTAAAACTCATTCAAATGTTAACTAATTAATCTACTTATCATCTTCAATCAGTTGACCACGTTTCATGAACCTAGCTTAAATACTGTTTGAGATATCTTACTGCAATTGTTTTAATTAACGAAATTTTCAAAGGGTCATTTCTCCGAAATAATGACGAAATTCAATCAAATGGGAAACACTTAATTTACTTACAATCTCCAATAAGCTGCCAAGTTTCAATTTCCTAGCTTAAATATATTGTTTTTTAGATTTCTTGCTGACAAGTCCAAATGCCAAACTTTTCAAAGAGCTATTTCTTGGAAAAAATATTGACAGAACTCGTTCAAAAGTGATTCAGTTAATCACTTATCATCTCCAACCAGCGGACATAGTTTCAAGTGTCTAGCTCAGACACTTTCTGAGATGTCTTGCTGACTTGTTTAGAATGCCGAAAGTTTCAAAGGGCCGTAACAAATAAAGATTGACGGAAATAGTTCAAAAGTTAGCCAGTTCATCTACTCATGATTCCTGATAAGCTGGAAAATAGTGATAGGTCGCAATTCCATATGGCTTATCCGGAAAATACCATCATTAACATCTGTGCACCATGTTTCACACATTTCGTGGTTTTAGTATAACTAAGAAATGCTGAAAATTTGAACTTGATATCTTGAGTAGTTCTAGAGTTATAGCGACTTGAAAATTAAAACATATAAAAATGCTCAGAATGTACCTAGGTGGGTACAAATGTGCAATTTTCTCATATTTCACCTTCTGGGTTACCATATTAAATAATGTATAAGGTTCATATTTTTCATCCAAATGCTTTGATGTTATGCAGACTTGTATTCTGATAGTTTATCTAATTAACAATGCTGTCTTTGTACAATTTTGAATTCGATTGTGATTATGTTAACGATTTTCTCTCAAATTATCATATTTGGAATTGTCGAAATTTAACATCCCCAAAACCCACCCAGATATTTTATAAAAAAATTCAGATTTTTTTTTCAATTTTTATCAAATACTTTAAATGATAGAAGATAGAAAAAATGAACTGGCAATCTTTGAAAATTGGCTATTTCAGCAGTAGGCTACTGACTTAATCATCAGCGAGAGGATCAGACCAGATGAATTAAATTTCAGAGTCTGACATTTTCTATCAGCTAGAAAAGTATTACAAAGTAACATTTGAGAATGTGTACATAACACCGTCATTAAGGATAAAAAGAAAGCAGAAACTTTAAAAGCACTTGTCACGATAATATGGTAATACATGTAAATGTGCTCTTGAATAGTGCGTGTGTACGTGTTTGCTGCTTAGAAAAAAGAAAAGGCTTTTATGTGCAGAGTCACCATCAGTAATAGTTTTTCTCACCTAAACCTCTATGTTTGGTTTTTGGTAGGGCAACTATTTGTAAGGCTTTTCTCGTCAGTTAAGGAGATAGCCAAGCGTTCTAAACGAATCGAACCATGACACGACAAAACCAACAAAATGGCATGTGCGCCTAGCCAAGGCTCAGATCAGCCTGGGCGTACACTCAGTCTGATCAGAGTCTTCGCTGTCGGCACGGAGGTTACTTAGAAACTTACCTGTTCTTATAGTGCACAGCAAAGGCACTGATCAGACTGGGCGAATGCCCAGGCAGACCAGAGAACTCGCTGGGCGCACATGCTACTTTGTTGGTTATATGCATGCTGGTACAATGTATGTTCTCCTTTCGCTGACTTATCCTTCCCTGATTCGAAAAAGATACCCGTTTACTGCTTGATAGACATGGAGAATTTCCATTTGTCGGCTGTCCAGATCTGGATTCAAACCTGCAACGTTCTTCATTCTTATCGAGCATCTTCAACGGCGGCAACCTTAGATTACAGTCTGAAAAAAAGAAACTTTTTTTAACCTGAATGCAACAATAAAAAATGTTATTGCATTTCTATTTTGCAATATTCGGTAATGGTTCATATTGCGGAGACGCACTCGCAAGTTCGTGCGTACTTCGCCATATGAACTCGTGCCGTATATTTCATAACAAAAAATCCAATAACCTATAAATATATAGCAAAAGATACAATAATACAGCAAGTCCACCGATAATTACGCGATCGAAGAAGAAAGGAAAACTACACAGAAAATGAACGGAACAGTATAAATCAAAAAAAAATTCTATTTTCAATGTAGATAGATACGAATCGTGTGCATATACCGTAAAATTCTAAAGATTGGGAAACTTCCAACAATGCTGAAATTGGCCTTATAAGGTACAAAGCGGTAACGAATTTTAAAGATGCAGATGGAATGGAAAACAGGGTAGACATTAATTATAAGACTACACATTTGGGTTTCATTGTTCGAACAGACCTATTTGTCCACATACTTACAGCTTTTATAACAAGATGGTTAAATAGCCACCCCCCCCCCCCTGACACACACACACACAAAAGAACATGAGAATAATTGATCGGGTTGATCAAAATAGAGACACAAATCGGGTATATGTGGGACGGTTAGAATATGGTTTAAATGAGAGTCACGAATCGGAAAAGGAAGGGATGGGGGAAAAAAGAGATAAAAATCTGATAAAGATGAAGGCAATATTAGGTATACCTGAACATTTGGACGAAATATAAGAATTGGATATAGAAGTGACGTTTCGAAATCAGCTAAAGGTGATATATAAAAATCGGGTATTGATAAAGAGGGTTAAAAATTGGATGCATACACATTAACATGTACATTATGTGTGATTTGATCAAATACTGATGTAAGGATATAGATGAAACGTTAAGGGTTCATCACAATGTGTAGTGGGTGGGGTACGTTGAAAAATGTGAGCTACATTTTGTTTTAAAAAATAACTGGGTTTGTCTTAAATCTTTCAAGATTTCAATGTAACATACCACCTGAAAATCATTCTAGGATATAACATGTATAATAAAAGCAATTAGGAAGAAAATTAGCATATCTGAGACTTGGCTATCCCAAGGACGCAAAAAGTCCATGTGGATGAAATTCTACCCAAAATAAATTGCCCTGATAAAATCTCCAAACACCCTTCTACAATCTCCCAGAATGAAATTCCACAGAAACAAATAACAAATGCAAAAATCAATTCAACAGACACCCACTACCTGAAAAAAATCTGGAATATCCACCATGTTTTAGTCACAAAATAGTTCCAAAATCAACTAATGGTAATGTGCGCAATCTGTGGTGAATGTAGAATAATAGTTTCTGGTGCCAGAAGGAATGTGTGGAAATGAAATTGATCATTTCTTTTAGAATGATGCATATTTTTATCAAATTACACCATGTGGTTAAGAGTTATGAGCAATTTCACTCACTTACTACAGCGGAAGGATAAACAGACTGATGGACTTGCACAGCGATTAAAGTACACACCTGTGGGTCGTGCAATACTGTTAAGACTTTCGTCACCGTTTTGCATGCCGGTGGCTGAACAATGTTAAAATACATAAGGTTACAAAAATTGAACCATATATACGACGGGGTTCAAGAGTTATGAGCATTTTCACTACTTGACCGCAAATTTTCAACTTGTGCTCAGCAAAGCCTCGTCCATCAAAAAAGACGGTTGTGCATGCGAGTCGTTAGATAATGTTGACATGTATAAGTATGCAAAATTTTATCAAAATATAGAATGCGGGTCAAGAGATATAAGCGTTTTCGCTAACTGATAACGGACAGACTCACACAGTGATTATAGTGCAAACTTGCGGGTTGTGCAATAAGAAGTTTTGCATACAAGTCGCTGGGCAATGTTAAATTACATAAGTATACAAAATGTAAGCAAATATACCAAGCGGTCCTAGAGTTATGAGCATTTTCAATATAAGAGCTCGACCTGCCAAACTGATGCTGGTGAAGCCTTGTCACTGTTTTGCATGCTGGTGCCTGGACTATGTTAAAATACATAAGCATACAGAATTTGAACCATATTTACCACGGTGTTCAAGAGTTATGAGCATTTTCAGTAGTTGGTCGTAAATTTTCAACTTGTGCTCAGCAAAGCCTCGTCCATCAAATAAGGTTGTTATGCATGCAAGTCGTTAGACAATTTTGACATGTATAAGTATACGAAATTTTGTCAAAATATCCCATGCATTTCACGAGTTATAAGCGTTTTTGCTGACTAATAACGGACGGACGGACAAAATAGCTCAACCGGCCAAAATGATGCTCGGTGAAGCCTCATCACCGTTTTGCATGCCGGTGGCTGGACAATGTTAAAATACATAAGTTTACAAAATTTGAACCATATATACAATGGGGTTCAAGAGTTATAAGCATTTTCACTACTTGACCGTAAATGTTCCACTTTTGCTCAGCACATATAAAAAGTTAGCAGTTAGTGAAGATAAGAAAATGTGAATACTCGCAAATCTAAATGTACCCAATTAAAAACAAAACAAGACAAAAACAACACGCCTCTTCAACTTTGAAGAAGAAAACAAAATATTGTATTTTTTAAACTTTCTTCTCCCTCACTGGTATAGGGCTTAACACTGCCAAAATTTGAGGGTGTCTGAAAATGATAATCCACTCAAACAAAAATATGCTGGAAAAGCCAGTAACTGAGTAACCTTATATTTAAATCACCGTGCATGCCCCAACTAAGACAGGATTCAACGACACACATTTTAGAGACAGCTCACCTACAAATTTGAAGAATTTTCATCGATACAATTGATAACCGGTTATTATGAAGACTTCGATTTTAGCCTTCAAACTGTGTAACCATAAAAACGTGGATGTGTAAAATTTATTCAGGGCGCCAGATAAGGTGTTTTTGAGGATAATTCTCAGATACTTTTTTCCATTTTTCTTATCTCTTAACCAAAAATATGTTGTGATCCTCATTAGAACTGTCTCAGTGAGACGGTTCTAATGAAGGGCCAGAACTTATATTTTATGCAGAAATTATCCCTGTAACCTCCTCTTATCTGGATCACTGTGCAAAAATCTAATGTAAAAGTCTAATACTTTCTATAGTACATAGTTACAATATATGAAAATTTAAAGAGTAACTACACCTCAGGAACTGACCGAATCAGACCCCAAACCCCACCCCCAACACCAAAGGGAAAGATCGACAAAGACATCCCAACAAACAACAAATTACAAGTGATAAGCCGAGTCAGCAGCTCTTTCCCAAATAGATGGCAACTCAGCTATCTTTATTGAACTAAATAATTTAGACCAACAGACGGGTTACAACGGACTAAGCAAATTATATGAAAAACATTTAACAATTATTTTTACCTATTTTCTATTTTTATGATAGAAGGATTAAACTGAGAACACAATAAATTAAACAGCACCGAACATAAAACAAATGCAACCGCAACAAAAGTACCGCCTTGGGACTTTACAAAAAGATCTTTTTTTGTTTTTTATTAATTTTTTCCCGAATTTAACATGAAATGAACTGAAATCAAGTATAAAATGAATAATTCACTCACAAGGAAATGAACGAATGGCTAATTTTACTTTAACCAACAGACAAATTTCTAGTGGTGGAAATGTTATAATAATTGCAGGGTTGATGGTATCTCCCCTGTCACAGCACTGTCACAAAAGAGGGCTGAATCAGAGAAGTTGACAAAATTTTAGGCCGCTGACACTAATAATGATGCCATTAAAGCAATGTCTCGCTTCTGATAGCCGCAGGTCAGACAATAAAATAGAATCTCACACAAGGGGTCAGAAATTCAACCAGACACGAGGCTTGATGTAGGATAAGGAAATCTCACCCAGGGGTCATAACTCTAACCAGTGACGAGGCTTGTCTTGTCCCCGGTTGAAATTCTTACCCCAAGGGTGAGAGTTCCCAATCCTACAATACTGGCTCATGATGGATTATTTTTCTTCCATATTTCAGCGGATTTTGCACCTAAGTCGGATAAGGCTTCAAAACAAGAAAATTTAAACTGTTTAAACAGTGCTCTGAAAACTGTTAATCTGAAGACTCATTTAGCTGAATAGCATTTACTTAAGAATTTGGGTTTTAGTGATACATTTGGATGCCTCATTTAAGAAAAACACTCTTGATGCACATACTTTTATTTGCCAAAATGTTTAGGTTTGTGTTGAATAAATTTAATTTTTGTTATTTTGACATTGACTTTGTCTTATGTCATTTTTATCTCCCAATTTAAAATAAAACAAGAGGGCCAAGAGGCCCTGAATCGCTCAACTCAGCAAAACGGTTAACGGTCAAACTTAGTGTCATAATTTGAACAAACCTGATAGTTTGCAACCATTTCCAAATGGTTCTGAAGAAGATTCTTGAATGTTTGTCTATGTATTGCTATGGTTCAAACCCTGGACACCCTGGGACAGGGCCATTTTGGACCCTGGGGCCATCATTTGGGTCTCAGGTGAGCTAAAAGGAAGATAGTATAGTATTTAGTGCTACAGTTGAGCGTAATAATACTTCTTATTACTTCAGGATTCGTTATTAAGATCATCCACATACAAAGTACGCACAGATGCGGCTTAGTAGATAATCGATCTTTATAAAAAGAGTGTTTGTTGCCAAACAAGTTTGCTCGGAATTTATTCGGTATTAGTATGTAATGCAATTATCCGTTCGAAAAAAAAATCTGCAACTTGCGAATAGTTATAGTCAAGGTTTTATGGAGCCTGAACACTGATTGATAATGATTATATTTTCCTTTATTCGTAATTATAAACTTTCCGGAATCTATGTTATGATTATGATATGACACTGATACAAATAAAACGTTCGTTCTGGCTCTATACATTTTGCATAAATGCAATCAAAGGCTTGTTGATAAAAGTTACTAACAAGCTTACTCAATTTCAGTTTGAGGTTTGAAACGGTTGAGACCCAAACATGGATCACTTCGTCTGGTTAAACGAAATAAAGAGATCCTCATAGAAAAACGACCGCCGGTCATTACTCTTTTAAACAGTGACCCTCAGCAATAATGGTTTTAACAGGAGTCAGAAGTTTAGCTCACCAAAGCCGACGGCTAAAAGGTGAGCTAATAGTATAGGCTGTTCTCCGTTGACTGTCGTCCGTCGTCCACACTCTTTGGACGATTGAAGCCATATTTCATATGGAGACTTAACAAAATAGGTAAATAAAAGTTTATATATTTGGTTCAAGTCACATGACCAATAGGGCTGCCATTCCCATACATAGTAATCTTCTTCCCAAGAAACACTGGACCGACTGCCTTGAAACTTGGTATGTAGCATTTGGGACCCTAGTATTACTTAAGGCATATAAATGATGACCTTGAGTTGGCCTTGAACTATTTTATGGCAAGATCAAATTTGGTGCCTAAGACTTAGAATGGGACAAGCTGTAAAAAGTGCATTTTTTGTTGCATTTTTGCCTGATATGGGAATGTGTTCCAATTCAATTCAAATGAATTCTAGAGGGCAAGGCCATTTAGGGACATTGGCCAAAGGTCTATCGTCTGTTTTCTATCAACATGTTCAAAGGACTTTTCCTTTGAAACTACTTGACCAATTTCAATCAAATTTCATATTATGCAGCCTTTATGAAAAACGGGGGAAGCGGGGGTGTGGGTGGGAAGATTCATATCTTTTGTATATGGTCTAGGGAACATGACTAAATAGGCCGCCATGCCTTAAACCTTAAAATATCTTCTCAAGAACCACAGGGCTGATTGCCTTAAATTTTGGTATGTAGTATTTGAGACTCTAATACTACAAATGTTATACATGTATATATGCTGACCCTGAGTTGACCTTGATTAAATTTACGGCAAGGTCAAACTTGGTCCTTTGGGCTTTTGATTAGGAATGCTGAAAAACATTTTCAAAGGACTTCTCCTCTGAAAGAACCGGACCTATTTCAAATGAATTTCATTTACAGCCTTCATGCAAAGAATTTCGTTGACAGCTTTTAGGCAAAGAGTAAAAGAAAATTGATATATTTGGTCCAGGTCACATGACCAAATAGGCCGCCAGGCCCATATATGGTAGATACGCTAAATAATTTATTCTCCAGAACCACTGGGCTGATTGCCTTAAGTTTTGGTATGTAAATTTGACCATTTTGTACAATTGGTCTACGAGTTACTAACCCTTGAGTGCTGAGGATGAATGGCCCCAGGTAAGCTACAGGACTTACTGTCCTCAGGTATAGAAAAGATGTCACTTTTTTATAGACTAATGATTGGCGGGTCAGTTTTGTCCTTTTGTTCTATTTCATAAAACATAACATAGACGGAAGCTTATACAAGACCAAGCAGAAAAAAGGCATTGCTGGTGTAACAAAGAATCTTCCTTACACCAGCAATGCTTTTTTTTTTTGCTCGGTTTGGACAGGCTTCCGTCTATCTGATGTTTTATGAAACAGAACAAGAGGACGAGACTAAAAGTATCCACAAAAGACAATCTCGTGAGAGAAAACAGGCCCCGAGGTTATAAAACTTTTTTCATGCTCAACTCAGCTGAGCATGAAATTTTTTCTGCTCATAAATTTTAAAATGCCAACAATTGTTGGCATTTTAATATTTATGAGTAGAAAAAATAGCCTTCTTGGCTTATCTGAGCCTGAAAAAAGCTGAATTTCTTGGTATTTTTATATTAATGGGCATTTTAAATTTCATGCTCAGCTGAGTTGAGCATGAAAAAAGTTTTATAACCTCGAGGCCAGGTATTGACGGATGACTTTCTTGTTTATTTGATGCCATAATTATGTTAAGCGACAAGCCAGTGCAACCGCCGTTTATTCAAGTAATTACAATAACTTGCTTAAATAATGACATAAATGTCATAAAATTGGAGTAAATACACCGTTCGCGATTTGCAGTAGAGAACAAATGTATTTTAATTCATTTAGCAGTTACCTGCATGAGATGTCGTATCACGTAGAACCAAAGTCTAAGAAAGTACTAGAAAATATTCCACTTAATAATTGATACACTGGTATATTTTTCTATACTCAAGCATCTGCCCTAGCCTTTGTATGGCTTTTTTTCGAACATCGCACATTTCTACTTCCCACTTACAAGTCATAGAACAAAGTTGCGTAAAATGGCAATTACCAGTAACTGATACAAACTTCACATCCAGTCAACGACAACAAAGAGAAAATAGTAATACGAAGGAACAACAGAAGTAGTGAGACTAATTTACAACAGAAGTAGTGAGAGCGAAATTTACTCTTATCCAAGTAGGTGGTCATGAAGCTAGCTCATTTTGAAACAGATGTATTTATGTTTCCTATTAAAGTCAAGGGTGCTACTATATAAGGAGGATTAACTTCAACACTGTGTCATTTGGACGGACACACGGCGCCAAGTGTGTGCAACTATGGTTACGTACCGTTGAGCCACTTGGGTAACGTCGATAAGAGAATTGAACTGAACTGAACTTAACTGAACACTGTGTCATTCTGTCTCTTGATCGCATAGTGTCAACATCTCCTGTCAGCCAGTAAAATCATCATAACTGTTTATTCTGGTCCACTGATTGGTTGACTAAATTTTCACACCTTTACCTGTACAGGTAACATTGATTTGTGCTGAGTACCAGACCCGTCCAGTCTTTAAAGGAAAAAAATAAGGTATACAAAATATCTATTTCTGCCTAAACACTCATTTTTGTAAAATGAAAATGAGCAAGTTCGATGACTACAGTAAAGCAACCAAAAACAATACTATCGAATAATCACAACCGAAGCACCTGCTTGGAACGTTCTGTAATGAATTCATGGGCGTAGGGGCTGGTGTTAAAACCTGGATCAATAAACAAAAGCAAAATAAAATGTTGTCAATTGCGATTTTATCAAACTTAAAAAAATAAATTTAAAGTAGTTCAAAGTACAATGGGTGCCCCAGAATATATACTGAAAGGATTTAAAATCTTCCACCCTATATGTTTGAATATTTCAAAAATTAATGCAGCTACGTTCACCAAAATTTCACAACATGCATATTCTTTTATACCTGATTATGTCAGTATCACGAATTTGAAATCGCTCAACCGCATCGGCCACGAATAAGCACGTGTTCCTCATGTTTTTAGTACAGTTTACATAAAGATGCATCAGTTCATGTACACAATTTTCTGTGGAAACATTTGTCTTTCGATACCAAATCAACTTTTAAATGTTTGAAGTCGGTCTGTGACTTTTTTTCGCATTACGCGTCTAAAATCGCAAACGGGTGCATATTTTGGGGCCAGTTAATGCTTAAATTTCAAACCGTGACGTCGGGAGACAATTGTGTGAGTTAATTACGGCAATTTACAATCCCAGACGACGTGCATGGTTTACAGGAAGCTCTAAAGGCCGCCAGAATAGCCACTAACCGAAACTAAAACCCAGGGGCCATAACGTAGCGTACGTCGACCCCGTCGACAGCATCGGCTGCAGTCATAATTGCAAACCAACGTGGATGCGTAACAATATATAGACAGTAAGAAATCGTCTAAAACAATGTTGCATAAGATAACTACGTCATCTGTTTATTCATTTCAGAGATGTAACGCTCTTCTACTGATTTCAGTTAAGTAAATGATTTAAAAAAAAAACTGCATAATCTTTAAATTTGATGAGTTTCAAGCGATTTTTCATAAAATGTCAAACGCTGTCACTCGTGCAAGGATCATCAGCCAGCAATTAAAAAGTGGAAGTTTTTCAATCCTTTCAGTATAGGTGACTACACATATTACTTAAGGTAGACGAATGGTGAATAAAGATATTGGTGGGGCATTCATTTCATTATATCAGCTGAATAACCCAAAGGGTTATAAAACATTTGGATAAGAAAAGAAAATTTTTCACCGTTTTGTTTTCCTAAAAAACAAACTTTTGAATTTATACATACTTTTTTACACATTTTCCATTAAAATTCATGTCTCTAGCACAAGGATGCACTTTCATTTCTGCAAATCATATAATCTTTAATATAGGGTATTTGAAACAGACTGGTGAGAAAAAATGCAATTATCTTGATTATAAGTATATTTTTACATTTTTTAAAAAAATGCAAGAAAGTTGAATTTCATGAAAAACGTCATGAAAAATATATTCAATCGATGGGGCATGCTTATGCATATTGTTTTAGTAAAACTTACATTGTAAGATACAGAATAAAACAAAAAAACAAACATTTCACCGTTTTGTTTCCTAGAAAAACAATGTTTAAATTCAAAAATATCCCCCAAAAAGACTGTCCAAATACTGCACCTGCCGCAAACACAGCCGGTCCTTGCCCTGTTAATTATTTCCCTGTTGTTCCGGGTCTACCATAGAGTAATGGCTCAAAAATGCGCAGATGGAATTGAAATTGTAAAGACCTTGAACATTCTGGTTCCTAAGGAACAGTCTGATCACGGTTTCCACTGTTTATACAGACGTATCTGCCCGAAAACTTAGGATCTTTATGGTAGACAATCTAAGTGTGTATATATTCCATAGTTGATTGATTCACCATGAACAATAACTCTGTTATGTGTTTTAATAAGTCGATACAGAGTTATTGTTTATCTAAATACCTTAAGAGTAAATCTACGAATTGTTAGATAGTTGGATTTGGAGACGCAACATGTAATAAAGCTCTTAAATTTCCATGAAATATCCCTTAAAATAAATAAATGGTTACCAGTTTGACAAATAGGATATAAGCGTTACGTCAATAACATGAGAATCATAGCCATATTGCTCTTATTTATTATTAAATTTGTGACAGTTTTTATATTCTTCCTGTCTTCAGTTTGCATCCAATGTGCTTTGTCATCTGTGAACGTACGACTCTAGAACGCGCAAAGCTATAGAGCTTACTGCATCCAGTAATACGTTAATAACCTGACGACCGAATTGGCGGCTCTAATTCTAAAGCAATATGAAGAACAGAAAGTTTCAGTTTCTGTTTACTTTATTATCCCCTCGCACCACGAAGTGGCGAGGGATATAGGTTTTGTCCAGTACTTTAGCGCTCTAGCGCCTACATTTTTCAACGGATTTTTAAATAATTTTATAAATATGTAGGGCATGACAATATCTCGAGCAAGTTCGACTTTCAGGGTGCTGAGCCCAAGGTCAAGGTCGCTGTGGCTATTTTTAGTAAAACTTTGTCAGCGCTCTTGCGCCTACATTTCTCACGGAATTTAAAATAACTTCACACAAATATAGGACATGACAATATCTCGAGCAAGTCTGACTTTCAGGTTGCTGTGCCTAATGTCAAGGTTACTGTGGCTATTTTTAGAAAAAACTTTGTCAGCGCTCTAGCGCCTACACTTCTCAATGGATTTTAGAATAACTTCAAACAAATGTAGAGCATGACAATATCTCGAGCATTTTGTCTTTCAGGTTGCTGCGTCTAAGGTCAAGGTCACTGTGGCTATTTTAGTAAAACTTTGTCAGCGCTCTAGCGCCTACATTTCTCAATGGATTTGAAAATAACTTCAAACAAATGTAGGGCATGACAATATCTCGAGCAAGTTTGACTTTCAGGTTGCTGCACCTAAGTTCAAGGTCACTGTGGCTATGTTTAGACAAACTTTGTCAGCGCTCTAGCGCCTACATTTCTCCATGGATTTTAAAATAACTTCACACAAATGTAGGATATGACAATATCTCGAGCAAGTTCGACTTTCAGGGTGCTGGGCTTAAAGTCAAGGTCACTGTGGCTGTTTTTAGAAAAACTTGTCATCGCTCTAGCTATTTATCAATGAATTCTCACAAAACTTCACACTATATCATTATATTAAAGGTGAATATCATAGAGATAGATTCAATAGGTGCAATAGTGCTGGTACCTGTCAGCATTCTAATGCTTGTCATGACTGAAATATTTTATACATTTTTTCATGTGAGATCTAATTCCCCGAATGCTTACAATACTGCACCTTAATGTCAGGGTCATATACAACCTTTACAACAAGGTCACAGGCTTTTTGTGGAGTGGCGTATAGTGCAGTGGTTAGCGTGCTGGCCTTGCAATCCAAGTGTCGAGGGTTTGCTCCTCCACTTCTCCAGTCTTTCGGATGAGACTCACCTTAGCTGTTAGTGGGACATTAAACTCAGGTCAGTCACTAAGCAATCATAGGCTTTTTGTTTCTTCATTCACATAACTATTATATGTCATGAAATTCCCCCAGTTCAGTGTTTGTCCACACCAAGTAGTCTTGTGCATGGGGACTTGTATCGCCTGTGATGCCTTGTTTTAACGATAGCATGCAGAATAACATTACAATCTATGAATGATAAGTTTGTGTGTATTGTCCAACAAAAGACAACTTAAATAAGCATAATTATGTGCTGCAATTTTTCAACCGACGTCCTCAGATTTTTGGTACAAGTATTGCGGGTACATGTAGTAGGAGACCAGATCATTCATAAATTATCCAAACTTTTGATACTTATCTGAACTTTTGGATAACAAATTAAATACGACTGATAACATTATTTGGTAGAAATTAAATTAAAAACGGACATGCGTTTTATAATGATGTTTCTATTTTAAATTATAAGAAAAAACCTTTTAAGCAAACTTTTCACTTTTTGATTAATGAAGGACCTGGTATTTGGCAACCAGAAAACTCCCTTTGCAAAAGTCTTATTTTGAGAATACAAATGCATTCATAGAAAAGTTCAAACCTTAAATGTAACAGTAAATACAAAATTTACCAATTCTTGCAAAAACTATTTGTGTTCTTTATCTCGAACATAGCCTTACCACTAGCGGATTCTGACGAAAAATGACGAATTTGGTAGCCTTTGCGGCTTTCAGAGTATACAAGCCCAGCCTCCAGCACATGTTTTGTATATATAGACAAAGGTTTAATATACATGTATTTACATCATGAAATAATCAAAAGTGCTCGGGCTCTGTATAGTTATTTTTAACCTTTTTGTTACCAAACTAGCAGCGTCTGGAACATTTATCCTGATTTCTCAACATAAAACGCCTATATCTCCGCTCATAGACAAAATAAACTTATATTACGGATGTTTATTTTCTTAGCTCGATCACAAGGAACAATTTGGTACACATTTTAGTTGGATCTGTTAATTTTTTTTATCAGTGGCTCTGGACTTGCAAACTTGGGTGGTAGGGGTACCCGGAGAGGCCTTGTAAAGTGTACAGGTAAATGCCAGACTGTTATCTAACATTAAGCATTTCATGAAAAGCCTTTCATCAAGAGCTTTCAAACGCTATTGTAAATGATGACCAATGTTTACAACAGAGTTTGTTTTCCTTGTTGAAATTTGAGAACCCGTGCAAACAATCTTCCATACCAATATGACTCAAGAGTACTCGCCTGATTTTGAGAAATGGTCGGTTTCTTTTTATGTTCCTCAATGGGTGAGCACAAAGTAGCCACTTTGTCCGTCATTCTGTCCGTCCGTCACATTTTGTCGAGCATATCTCTGACTGTACGAAAGGGTTTTTGATTGATTGATTTCTTGCTTAACGTCCACGGTAAACAGCTAAGGTCATGTCGGGGCGGTCAGTTAACCTAACCACACTATTCCTGGGCAGGCTTAGACCTCCTAAGCGGTTAACCAGTACTAAGTGCACATACTTTCGCCAGTAACTGACAACTGCCCTTCTTGAATCAGCGGAAGGAGAAACGAAAGTATGCGGCCAGACTGTGTTTCGAAACCAGGAGCTCTGACTTATGAGTCAGGTGCCCTACCGATTGCGCTACGCTGTACGAAAGGGAATTAAATGAAACACCACACACGGATAGAGAGTAATGAGAGGAAGTGCAGAGTGCTAGAATGATACCCTTTTACAAATAAGTTTGGAGTTGTTTTCCTTTAACTTCCTTTTTTGTTGTTGTTGTTTTTTTCTCCGTATTTGTTTGTCTGCAGCGTATCTTTGAAAGCATTTCTAGGAACTAAATGACATTTCAAGCACTAACAAAGGGCAATCGAAAAGGTGTAAATTTCACATACCTGTATTAATAAAGGGCAATGAGAAAAAGTGCAGAGGGCAAGAATCATAATTCTGTTACAAGAGATATTTCCCATTTTATTTTATGCTTTTTCGGACTATCGCACAAACTTATTCACAGAAATCAAATGAAATTTAAAATACTAATAGCTGAGAATGACAGAAAAACAAAGCGCTAGTTTTGGTGGTTCTAACGATTAGACATAAGAAGATTTCAAGGTTACCATTACATAAATATTGTGATGACTAATCATCATTATTGACAACTTGCAAAATATGAGAAAACTGAGTTACCGAATTGATTTGCATCTTATCAATCCTTTACCTTTTTTTATTTTACTTTTTTACTTTCATCAACAGGTCACCAATTCCAACTTTCGCACACCCTCGGGTAGCATTCAATGGTTTTCGCCGATTGTCATGTGTTTTTTATGAGGCGCCGTAGTGGACAAAAGGTTGTTCGTTTTTATATAAAGTATGGTGAAAAAGCGGATACTGGTTCATTTTTTACGACAATATGTCCAAATAGTTTTGAAATGTGTCCAAATAGAGATGTATATGGTTGAAAATTTTAATGAAGTAGGTTGAAAAAGCGTATACTGGTTCATTTTTTGCGACCATATGTCCAACTAGTTTTGAAATGTGTCCAAATAGAGATGTATATGGTTGAAAATATTTAATGAAGTATGGCGAAAAAGCAGATACTAGCCCATATTTTGCGACTGTATGTCCAAATAGCTTTGAAATGTGTCAAACAGAAATGTATATGGTTGAAAACATTTAAAGCTTGTGAAAAGTTCTCAAATCTTCTTCGAAATTTTACGAGCTAGAAGATCGAGATTTTTTGATAACTGTTAACACCTGTTGAAAAACTTGCGAAGAGGAGTTGAGATTTATCAAGGCACTGCCTTCCAATTTGTACATACATTGGTTGAAATTTCGCGGAGAGGGGTCGAGATTTGTCCGGTAGTAGTTTTCAATTTACCCAGACACCGGTTGGAGTGATGTCTCACTAGACTATGACATCAGATCATAGATATCCCGGTTACAAAGCCAATGTCTTGTAGTCGACAATTCCTTCTGTATTAATAATGGGGAATATGCATAAAACCTGGCCACAAAACAATGATTTTCTTTGTAGCGCGGCGGGGCGGCGGGCGGTGGAGGAGGGGGAGGGGGTATTTTCTCATAAGTACGACAATGTTTACCGCTTGATACATATGCAAAACAACAAAATAAAATGCGAGTGATCAAGTTGTTGAACAGGCCTAAAAGCGGGCACAAGGCGTCGAAATGTCATCGTCCCATCGACGTCAGTAGGACGTAATTTCAATGTAATGTGCCTGGCACTGCCTGCGTGGCTAAATCTGAAATGTGAGGACCAAGCGGGCACATGACGTCGAAATGATGTCGCACTTTAGTCGATGCAATTTTATTACGTCGCATCGAGTCAGTACGACGTCATTACGACGTCATGTGCCTGCTGGGGGTTGTTATTATAACATTTCTTACCAAATATACATGTTTGTTCTGTATATGTTGTCGATTATGTAAAAGCAGTGTTCCATTTTGTCGCCAGACGGACGATAAAAAAGGTAGCGGGGGATAGAGACCCACTGTGTCTTGGGAACAACATATGAAAGGCGGAATCCATCCCTCTCCATTCGCTGCCTTATCCTTTCTTGATTCGAAGCAGGTACCCATTTACCGCTTGTTTGACAGAGCTTTCCAGTCGTCGGATGGCGAAGCCCCGGTTCGATCTCACTACCTAACGGCGACTTTCTGCACCATAAGCGAGCGTCTCTAACCACTCGACCACGGCGCCTCTCTGGACGATATAACCCTTAAATAAGGTTTCGTTTTTGCAACTGCATATCCACGGCGAGTCTACAGAAGGGCTGCAACGGGACCCGAGCAGGGGACACAGACACCCTTGTCGGACTTCTCGACCCGTATTCAGCTTCTGCAGTGGAAGGGCGGTGGGGAGAGGGGAGTAGGGGCCATTCAAATCAATAGGGGTTCAAGGTTCGAAGTTGTTTGTTGTTTTGTTGCTTTGCGTCTACGGTAAACAGCTAGGGTCATCTCGGGACGGTCAGTTAACCTAACCAAACTATTCCTGGGCAGGCTTAAACCTCCTAAGCTGTTAACCAGTACTAAGTGCACATACTTTCGCCAGTAACTGACGACTGCCCTTCTTGAATCAACGGAGGAAGAAACGAAAGTGGCCGGACCGGGTATCGAACCCGGGACATCTGCCTCTTTAATCTGACGCGTGACCGTCTGCGCTACGCGTCCCGGTTCGAAGTCTCTAGTAGGGAGTTCAGGGGACAAAGTCTCCCCCGCCCCACTTGCTCCTCCCGTGTGGACGGAACGCTGGCTGGCATAAGCTGATTCTGATGCTAAATGCTAAACTTCTCTGTTCAAACAGTTGAAAATTAATATGATTCTTGATAATTACCCAAAAGCGCCCCCACCATACTAGACTTTTGTCAGGCGAAGATGTTAGATATTTTCTTTTTATTTATTTTTTTCCTTGTCCCTCTCTGATACTTTTGTACCTGACCCAACAGGGGCCAGGAGTGTATTTTAGAGAGAAGTAAAATTTGTAAATTATGAATATAGGGTTAAGAGAATTTTTAACATCTTCGACTGAAATCAGTCTACCACCATACATGCAAGAGATTTTTTCTCTGCGCAGCCGAGTATAATTTCACTTTTGTTCCTCATTTTACAAGACTTCATCGGTCAAATGTGACAGGATGTTAAAATTTAGCCCATTATATCAAAGGTGAATGAATATTTAATCTTCGTTTTCCCCCGTTGTACTGCACTGCGTGAATACTAGAACTCTGACAGATGTTAGCTCAATAAGTTTCTCTTACTTGTAAATTTACAATGGAAATTTTTTATCGAAAAATGATGGAGATATTCAAAACTTTCTTTTTTCAGTGTAGATCTACTTTCGATTTCTACTTTCGGTTTAATACACAAAAACACACATTATATCATATAGGTAACTGTTTTGGAATCAGGTCAGTCTCAAGATAGGCCGCGGTCCATTTCCATTTTGGAATTCCAAAATGGACAGCTCAGTCTTGAGATAGGTCATTGTCGCTACCTAGTGTCAAAATTACGGTAGCGGGTGCCTAACAACATCATGGACATAGCTCACTTGAGTAATATTCATGACAGTTATTGTCGACTTTTCACCTGGAGACATATTACAAAAAACAACTCCATTTAATCTGCGTCGATTATCTTTTTTTTTTTCTTAAACGATTTTTTTAATTAGGACAACATAGGTTATGGAATGAAGTTCGCATAATGAAAACTTGAAATGAAAATGTAACAATAACTACATGTAGCTCATGTGCATGTGGGATGCTCGACTTAGACGATATTCAAACAAGGTTAATATGCGGTCTGCGGCACCACATGATTAAAGGCCCCATTGCTGTATCAGCATAAAATATTAAATCGTGAGGTATCGCTACAAACTACTTATCACAATTTCGTCATTGTAATGATCGTGGTTGGCCGGTGTGACGAAGTAAAGTGACCCCCATAGAATAATACTCTTCTCTCCATGATGACTATGTTTATTAAAACGATACTTCCAAAATATATAATACTTTATGAGACTCAAGTCAATAAAGACGTCGCGAAGAAAAAGGATATGACCTTATGCATTCATTTTGGACAGATATTACTGAATTAGTGCACGATTCATTTGCTGCACAATTCACTTGCAACCATGGCTCCCAAGGTCTGATAACTAGTGGGGGCTTTGACTTTGCTTTAAGCAGAGTTTTGCAGAAAGCCCGCACTAAAGAGAGAACGTTTTGCTAAATGCCAACAACGACTCCTCGATGCCATGTCTTTTTAAGCAACATTATAACATGTAATTTACAGTGAGTGTGTGAGTGAACTCGGGTTTAACGCCCCACCAACAACGAGGTCGTATGGAGACGGGACCTCGGTTTAAAGGCTTATCTGAAAGACCGGAGAAGCGGGGGATCGATCTTGCGACCCCTGGATTGGTAGTCTGGGGTGTTATCCACGACACTACAGCCCCTCCTGTGATTTACAATAATCATATTTCTAACTGAAATTTACATTATGCACGCGCAGTTTTGATTCAAAAGTCTAAAACATTTTGTGGGCACTTCTGTCATGCCTGAAACTGTTTAGCCTATATGAGCTGTAGTACAGTCATGTTATTTTTGGGAGTTGAGAAGCATGGGCTTAATAATGGTATGGCGTATGGGATTATTATTTTTTTACAAAGCTGGGGCATACAGGCATTATTTTCAGGGAGAAAGGATGCACAGTGCATAAGCCTGCCCTCCCCTCACCCACCCACTACCACCGGTCTCGGGACGGCCTCAGACATGAGGCTCTTCTAAAGGAAACGCTAGCGGCTTGTCCCTGCTGGAGACGCCATTGTCGCGAGAATGCGGTATACTAAAGCTGATGACAAGCTTGGGAGTCAGAGGGTACATACTTGAAATGGCAATGGAAACAAACGATAAACGAAACAGACTGAATTATGGTGTTAAATCAGCCCTTTTTAGGATATTGCAATGTGCTTAATTGAGCCGCGACATGACAAAACCAACAAAGTGGCATGTGCGCCAAGCGCACACTCAGATCAGCCTGGGCATCCGCCCAGTCTGATCAAAGTCTCCGCTGTGCGCTTAAAGGGTAGCTAAGGGTCTAAGCTACCTCCATTTTAACAGCAAAGATTTAGGTGCCCAGGCTGATTTAAGTCTCCACTGGGCGCATATGCACTTTGCTGGTTTTGTCGTGTAGCGGCTCAATTGTTTTCTTGATATTTAATAGGATTTTGTATTTCGCTACTACTTAAAGAGTATTCGGTATTCAGACTTTGAGTTAAAGAGTATTCAGTATTCAAGCTCAGAATTAAGCGGTATTCAGTATTCAAGTGGGGGGGGGGAGAGAGAGAGGGGTTACACTCCATATTTGCCGCCGGTCATTGTGGGGGCGTGGGGGGGAGAGAGAGTGTGTGTGTGTTGGGGTGGGGGGGGGATAACCGAAAAACAAGGTAAGCCTATAGGATTAAACGTTACAAGCAACGTAACATAGACCTGGCTTAAAAAACATGGGACTTCCCTGCACTCCCGAGATCCATATGTTTCGTGTGCTTCTGAGTCCGAATTCGGGTGAATCCTAGGTAGATTTTCATAAAGTTTTGTTGGCATAAGAACAGTTTAACAAACTATAAGTTGCCGATTTTAAAAAATCTGCTGACCGATTTAACATGTCATTTAGACATAGTATAGTAGTATAGTGAGACCTCACCGCGCGCTTAATACAAATGACGTAATAGCAAATCATGCCACCCGGTGTGTACGTAAATTGAACAACACTGCGGGATAAATCTCGACCTGTCTTCGCGAAATTTCAACCAGTGTATGAAACAATTCACCCGGTGTCTATGTAAATTGAACAACACTGCGGGATAAATCTCGACCCCGTCTTCGCGAAGTTTCAACCAGTGTATGAATCAGCTGGAAAGTAGTGCGTGTTAAGTCTCAACTCCTCTTCGCAACAATTCAACAGGTGTCTATGATATTAAAATCGTCCGCAAAATTTCGACGGAGTTACGCAAACTTTCAACAACGTTTAAGTATTTTCAACCATATACTTATTTTTTTGAACACGTTTCAAAGTTATTTCGACATATAGCTGCGAAAAATGAACTAGTATCCGCTTTTTCACCATACTTCATATAAAAACGAACAACCTTTTGTCCACTACGGCGCCTCATAGTTTTTATATCTGTTTCCTGTTTGTGGCTGTAATCTTTGATAGATAGTCGAGATGAAGAAGTTTTGCAACTCAAAAAGTAACCATGATTTTGCATATTATAATGATTGACTAATGGGTATTGTCGGTTCAGGGAAGGTGTTAAACGATGCGTTTACGCATGCATGATTTAAGTAAGATCGGACGTAAAAATGGTCAAAAGTGATTATAAAAACTAAAACGAGACAATTCCTTGTTTATTCTGCATGACTTTGTGAACTTTTGTCAATTTATGTAACGTGTTACTTTTCTATTTTTTTGTTTACAGGCGGTATATGGAAGCTGATCATATTGGTTCCTGATCGTTGCATATCTCGTAAATAGAGGATCTTACATGAGTGGTCACGTATTATTGAATTTATTAAACGAGTTGGGGAAAAAGATAAGATGCGAGGCTTGCCGAGCATCTTATCGGTTTCCCCAACGAGTTTAATAAATTCAATAATACAGGAGCACGAATGAAAGATTCTGTTTATCATATGGCACTAAAATCACATTTTATAAGCAAATTTTGCACTAAAACGTTACGATTTCACCACTAGAAAAGGCAACGTTTTAATGGACGTCAACGTATAACGACGTAATTTGCATATTTAATCCACTAGTGGATTATCGTTTTTAATGCATGGCTTTATTACACTCTCAGATGCGACGTCATATGATAAATAGGTATACAAGACAGAACAGCATATAAGGCATAGCGTAGTATCAAATTACAGGAAAGGCCTACGAAACTGTATAATTGTCAACTTAAACAAACTTAAAAATATAGATGGATCTAGTCTGAACAAACAAAAAAACTTTCAAGTATATCCACTTTGAAATGCACTATGAGCATTGGTCAGCAAAGGTGGGTATAACCCTTTTGATTTATTTTCGCGTACTACATTTACGCCTAAGCTGGCGGAATTGCAGGGGATAATTGAGTCGCGAAACGACAAAACCAACAAAATGGCATGTGCGCCCAACGGAGACTCAAATCAGCCTGGGCATCCGCCTTGTCTGATCAGAGTCTTTAATGTCGACATGAAGGTAGCTTAGATCCTTAGCTACCCTTCAAGCCCTTGCAAAGACTCTACTCAGACTGAGTTAATGCCCAGGTTGATCTGAGTCTTCGCTGGGCACACATGCCATTTGTTTGTTTTGTCAGGTTACGGCTCACTTGCTGGTGATATTTTGAAGATAATGCCTATAATCTTGTTGTCTCGTATAATGCAGTGGAAATATCAGACTTGATAAATTTGGAATTGCACAGTCTGTCCCATTTACCAGTTGACATTTTACGTTTGCTCGCGCAGTTTAAGGACACAGACTGGCGTGAGATGTTTAGTTGATGGACTTGAAAGAACATAGTCATGATTTCCATCTCCATTTTCATATATTGCAAAGACGAACTTGCTAATTAACAGGTAGCAAATATATTTAATTAAACTAAATGACATGTTTTCGTAAGTGGACCAACAATTAAAATGTAAAGCACCCACATACCTGTGAGTACCTATTTGCAATATTGACAACATTTAATCCGTTATATGAGTTTCACGCTGGTAACACTACAATATATGGCCGTTAAAGATATATTTTCGCATATATTTTTTAACAAATTCCAATTTTCTCGCGAAAAATTATATGATGATACAATACATGATAATTATGGCTATTTAAAGTGCTTTTATCTAGAACTGGGGTCCAGCTTCACTAGCTAGCTTAAATAATGAGAACGTACAACTCAGCGTATAACAGCTATGTACAGACAGATCCACACTGTCAGAACAATTTGCAATGTTTCAAAGCCTGAAAATGGGACACAGAGCGCTGTTTTGAAGCATAACTTTATATGTTAAACTATTATTTATAAGGAAGAGTAGATAATTCTTTGCTACGGAAAGCTTAACTGTAGCGATTGAGTAAATTTGGGGTTAACGTCCCACCAACAAGTAGGTCATACGGAGACGGGACCTCGGTTTAAAGTCTTATCCGAAAGACCGGAGAAGCGGAGGATAGCTTAACTGTGATAGGAAGCCTTAGGTCATTGCTTCTCACCGATACCTGAAGAGAAACGCAGCGAGATAAATAGCTATTATGTTTTCTCTTCTATTTTTTATATGTGACTTTAATTGAGCCATAGCAAAACAGGCTATATGCAGATATTTTGACTTTCTTCAAAAGAGGTGGTATCAATCGATTTCACTGCTTAAATATGTATCAGGAATATCGGAACTAGTGATATAACAATTGCCGATTCACACTTGATTCAAATTCTGGGTAAAATTGACACCAGGTGGCGTAAGAGGTCACAAACGTAGACACATGATTTTTGATGACATATACTGGCTTTAAGCCAATTCGGGAATCCTTATTGATGTTATAACATAAAGTTTGTCAACGCTACTCCTTCAATCAAATCCCCCTACCCCGTTTAAATTGAAAATTACATCGACGTGCAGGCTTATGGATCATTCTCTTTTCTTCGTTTCCTCTTACAAATATTAAGCCATTAATGGCGAGTGATTTCTTCTGCCCTTATAAAATGGATGAGTCCATTGATCATTTTAAGGGTGTCTGGTAATTTTTCACTTCTGATGCTTTTACAGAAATGCTTGAATTGTAAGCATACCGCGGAGACCCTGATAAGACGCCACGTTCTGCGGAGTCTGATCTTAGTCAACATTGCTTGAATGTGTTCCATTTATGGGACGCTAGGATTGGGGTAAAAATTGTGACGATATTAGGACCTTTTTCGATCGGCTGTCATGACTGTGGAATAATAACGTACAGAACCCCGTGCTGATCTAATTGTGTTAAAGTGACCAACGAGGAGCCTATTCAAACAGCAAGGTCAAAGCAAACAAGGTATAGGACCGCATACTGATATAACCTCATCGAAGTACGAGAGTGTGCATGTTTATAAATATGTGTGCGTTCGGAACGAATACACTATTTACATGAATTGGGGAGCTCACAGCCAAACAAACAAAAATATGCTGTCACACTGTTAAAAACATATAGTTTCTATTATTTTATTAACTTAACAGTCTAACGTCTACCCAGGTTCAAAATACGTCAATTTCATTTATTTATGCTTCAAAGTTACCAGTAAAATATCTAAAGCCAAATCAATGATTTTTCTAGCCATCGTTTTCACCTCTCTCTTTCTCTCTCTCTCTCGTTTGTGTTTTACTGCTTCGTAATATAAGGTCAGTTTGGTACTGCTGTACCGCTTCTCTATAACCTACTTCAGAGACCTCGACAAAATTACCATCGAAATAATGACCATAAAATTGATATCAGTATAATTTAATGCTTTTTAAAGCATTTTCAATTTCAGCAATGAGGCAACTACATAAGTTCCGCAAATTTCAACACGAATTGTTTCCGTTTAAATTTCAGCTATTTTCCGTCAAAAAAAAAAATACTGAAAAATATTTTGGACCAAAATTAACCACTTTTTCACAAAATAAGTCTTTAAACAGATATGAGGAGTGGAACATAAATGCTCCAAATATCACCGTGAATGCGGATAATAGCCACCGTTTGATTTTTACTTTGAATGTCACTTAAACTGTAAAATATTTTAACGACTTTATAATGTATTGAGTAGGAAACTGTAACATTAAAGGGGCTAGTAGATGATGTTGCGTTCGCCTGTGTGATATCAGAAGCAAATTCGAAGTATTAGGGAAAATGGTGCAAACCCAGATCACAATGCATATTAGGAAGGCTCTGATTATGAGCCGCGACACGAATAAACCAACAAAATTGGTTTGCGTCCAGTGCAGACTCAGATCAGCCTGGGTATCCGCCCAGTCTGATCAGAATCTTCGATGTCTGCATGGAGGTAGTTTAGACCCTTAGCTACACTTTAAGTGCTTAGTGAAGAGTCAGGTCCGACTGAGCAGATGTCCATGCTGATCTGAGTCTGCGCTGGCCACACAACCAATTTGTTAGTTTTCTTGTATCGCGGCTCTTATAGTCTACACTTTATGACAGTCCATCTACATCTTTAAGATGTATAGGCCAGGTGGTAGTGCTGGATTGTTTTTAGTGCCGGAGCATTCTGCTAATTTAGTGTAATAGTAGGTTGTCTAAGGGCCGGCTGTACTTTCAGCAGGTATGGGATCTGTCTTATTTGGAATCTAAACTGTCTTTTTCTTTTCTCCGTTCCTTTGAGAGCAGGCTTATATTTTCAGGTCCTTTGGGATCATTAAGTTCATTTGAGTAATTTTGTAAAAAGACTTCCGCTTAAGCCGGAGCTGGGCGGGGGGGAGGGGGGATGGGTGTGGGGTTGGTGTCGCACATTTCATTACTTTTCATGAACATACTCAAATAAACTGAGTCTGCTATTTTCTGTTATTTGGCGTGCTCCTTGCTTCCAATTAACTACAGAGAAACAGGGTAGATCGTTAACTATCCAGGACAAGTCTGAGAAATGCCTTACAGAGGAACAAGAGATTCTCAACAGATGGACAGAATATTGCTCAGAACTATACAACCATAAGACTTACGGTGACAATGCGGTTCCTTGCTTCCATCTAACTTCAGAGAAACAGGGTAGATCCTCAACTATTCAGGACAAGTCTGGGAAATGTCTTACAGAGGAACAAAAGATTCTCAGCAGATGAACAGAATATTGCTCAGAACTATACAACCATGAGACTTACGGTGACAATGCGGTTCTGGACTGCAATCAGCCCCCAGAAGAAGATCAACAACCGATCCTTCGTGAGGAAGTTGAGATTGCAGTAGCAGCACTTAAGAAGGGGAAATCTGCCGGAGTTGATAATATACCAGCAGAACTTGTTCAAGCTGGCTGGGAGGCCCTGTTCAAGCTGGCTGGGAGACCATGATCGATGTTTCATGGTTTGAGGGCTGGATTTGGATTTTGATTATTTCAGTTCCTGGTCTTTGCATACTTTTTACTTTTAACAGATATTTGTAACAGGATCTGGAGAACAGGAGAATGGCCTACCCCATGGACTTAGTCGCTGATTATTACGCTCCCTAAAAAAGGCAACCTACAGCTCTGCCCAAACTACAGAACCATCAGCCTCATCAGTCGTTCAAGCAAAGTCATCTTGAACAGGCTTAAACCACAAGCCAAGGAGATAATCGCTGAGGAACAGGCTGGGTTCCGAGCGGGAAGGAGCACCACAGAATCTTCAACCTTAGAATCTTGTGTGAAAAGTATCCCCAACATCAGCAGAATCTGTACCCTGTGTTCATCGATTTAAAAAAAGCCTTTGACAGGGCATGGCATGCAGCCTTATGGGCCACCATGCGGAAGTACAATATCAGTGCAAATCTAGTTCGCACCATTGAGCAGCTATACGACAAGGGTACAAGTGCAGTCCTGATAAATGGCAGCACATGAGAATGGTTCAGAGCAACAGTTGGAGTAGGACAAGGATGACTTCTGTCACCCACCCTCTTCAACATTTTTCTCGAACGGATCATGTCTGATGCTCAGGTTGAACATGAAGGAAAGGTTAGCATAGGCGGCAGAAACATAACCAATCTGCGGTTTGCTGATGACATATACGCTCTAGCTGAAGCAGAGCAGGAACTGGAAGCTCTAGTTGAAAGTCTCGACCAAACCTGCACAAGGTATAAGATAGAGATCAGTGCTGAGAAGACCAAACTGATGACGAACAGCGCAGACGGCATCCAGAGGGAGATCAAGGTAAAAGGGCAGAAGCTGGGTACCGTAAGCAGCTTCAAATACCTTGGAGCAGTTGTCTCAGATGATGGCTCAAAACAGGAGGTTCTCTCAAGGTTTGGACGAGCCACTTCAGCTCTTACTAAGCTCAAACCAGTTTGGAGAGATAACAATATATCTCTTGGATCAAAGGTGAAACTTATGCGCTCCCTTGTCATTTTCATATTTCTGTATGCCTGTGAATCATGGACCTTGACAGCAGAGTTAGAGAAAAGAACGCAGGCCTTTGAGATGAGATGCTACCGAAGGCTACTGAACATTTCGTACAAGGACCATATAACCTATGAGGAGATTCGCAGGAAGATCCAAGCAGCCATTGGAGAATATGATGAACTCCTTTCTTTGGTCAAGAAACGGAAACTAAGGTGTTTTGGCCACGTCTCAAGGTCTTCTGGCTTAGCAAAGACAATTCTTCAGGGCACAGTGAAAGGAAAAAGAAGAAGAGGTAGACAGAAGAAGAGGTGGGAAAACAATATCAAGGAGTGGACAGGAATGGATTTTGCCAGCTCAGATAGGGCAGCTGAAGACAGGACAAGGTGGAAAGGGATTGTTTTGAAGTCATCTGTGGTGCCCCAACGACCTAGTAAGGTTATGGGATAGAATAGAATAGTATAGAATTGCTTCGATAGGATCTTATTTTTCAGAACATATTAATATAGACTGAAATACTGTCAAAAAGGGCCATTAAACCCAAAGCAAACAAACAATCATTTTTTAGACAAATTACTTTGTTTCATCTTATTGTAGTGTAAAATGTATTGCTGACAGTGAGACTTCCCTTCATTACATTTGCACAAACAATATGTTGTCGAAAATAAGAGTGGCTATCGAATCAAGACTGCTGAATGGTAACTAGCATGCACGGTTATTGTGTTTTTTTTTCTACATAGTTTTTGCTCAAGATTAATTTCGTGTCAAGACGTAACGCAATTATCCTCGCCGGAAACAGATTTGCCAATTAGGAATTTGTAATTACATCAAAGATTGCATAAAGTCGGTAAAAGTGATTGATATTCTCTATAATCACATTACTGCAAGATAAATTGAGCCGCGACACGACAAATCCAACAAAATGGTTGTGCGGACAGCGCAGACTCGGATCAGCCTGTGCATCCGCCCATTCTGATCTGAGTCTTTACTTAGCACTGAAAGGGTAGATGAGGGTCTAAGCTACCTCCATGCAGGCGGATGCCCAGGCTGATCTGAGTCTACGCTGGGCGGTTTTGTTGGTTTTGTCGTGTCGCGGCTTAGTTAATCTCTGGTTTGAAAGCTGAGCCTCGGTGTACAAAAAGAGGTTTCGGCCAAAACAGCTAACTAAATGTTTCGAACCACTGCAGAAGCAGAGGGCGAGGTTTGGTACCAGTAAAACATGTTTAAGCCCCCCGGTAATCCTTTGCTGACTGCTTCAAAACGGTACTTCTGTTGTATTTCCTTGATGTTACATTGTGCTATGTCCGCATATCTATGTTCTTTGGCGGTTTGATCACCTGTTTAGCTACACAATCTGATTTTTTGTTTTGTTAAGTTAAATAGAAAATAGATGAAAATAAATGTTGATGCTGTTTTTGATTAGGGCAGCTGAATGACCATCTGTTTGGGAAAGAGCTGCTCATTCGGTTTACTGTGCGTGTCTTTCGTGAACTTGTGTCAAAATTTCCGTGTGTATGTGCTTCTTTACCTACTGGTTTTGAGAGAGCGGGATGTGGGATTTGATTGTATTATTTCCTGATCATAGCCTATTTTTTTTTTTACTTATTCTACAGCATATTTGCCTTCATGTTAACTTTGTCTGTACATATTTGCAACTAATTTGAGCATATATTTTGCGCTCATAAACTCAACAGAGTCACCGGAAGAACGTGCAAATGGTAAATGCTCTAGCAAACCCTGTAAAGCTTAAATAGACATATTTTATAGATTTATTTAAGCCCCAACTTAAAAAAGTAAAAAGTATGCAAAGACCAGGAACTGAAACAATCAAAATCCAAATCCAGCCCTCAAACCATAGTTGGAAACAACTAAGAATACAAATAATCAAGATACAGAGAACATATGGCCAACCGAGTGAGCAGCTTGTTCCCAAAAGGTGGCCACTCAGCAACCCAAACCGAACCAAAAATAATAAGAACATACATAAGGTAAAACATCACAGAAACTCTGACACCAAAAACAGGCAACAGAGAACCACAACAGAACTACCGCCTTGGAACGGTCAGTAATGAATTACTGGGGGGCTTAAATCGATTTTACGGGCCCAACCTCACCCTCAGTTTCTGAAGTGGTACAAAATATTTAGTTGGTTGTTCGGTTCGCATGATAACCCTCTAACGCGTCAATGAATCATCACGGTAAACACATAAATCAAATTTCAACACCATGAAGAAGCAAAGACGAGGACTCAACAGATACAACGGGCCGTCTGACAGGTGGAGATCCCTGGTCTGCCAAACAACCCCACTGAAAATCTGAAGCAAAAGAAGGTCACCAGTTGAGCCCCGGTGGACCAAGCAACAGACAAAAAGGCTCCGGTCCCAACCAACTAAAATATATAGCTTTAGGTCGGGGCCATCATAGAGTCTGACACCCGATCCACCAGTGTGCAATTAAAGAGTGCAGCAAAGTTATCAACCGTGATTGGGTTAATCACTAAGCATGCAGACTGTCGCATAACATTTAAATTATAGCCAATACGTTTGTGACGTATTATTATTTTTCGGAATTGATCAGAAAAATCAGTCCTACCCTTAATCTTTTTGAATTTGTATACTAAGTCACCATAAAATTCTGGTTCCAACGCTTTAGTTACCATTCATTATTTGTTAAATATATTAGATGCGTTATTTCACCAATTCTTTAGACTGTGTTGCTGTGACGCCAACGTCATTATTGTTCATTCCTTGACGATCTATTGAAACGCGTTGAAATTAAATTATGTCATGCCTGCCTATTCCGCTTCTTGTTTAATTTGTACATTTCCTGTGGTGTATATGACAACTGGGGGTATATGGGTTAGCCTTCTTATTTTTCCGTCAGTTTCACAAAGCGGACATTGCCTTGCGTGCGACATATTCTTCGAAAATTGACTGCCTTATTTACTCATCAATATCCTCCAGAGGACACAGATTAATACGCCTATTTGTTTACTCATCTGTATTCCTTCGCGAAATAGCAAGCGAAAAAAAAACATGTAAAAAATGAAAGCAAAAGAAACCAATTGAGTTTTAGTGTTTGTACTTGGGTCTAATATAAACATTACATGTGATATTACATGTATGATGTTCTCTGTAACAAAAACATTATTTAACGCATTCCAAAGCTGTCAAGTCATTGAAGAGTAGCCATGACGCGTCATAACGTAGATCCGATACAACTTTGAATGGACCAATCTAGGAAAACACGTGGCCTGGTGACGTAACGGTAAAAATGTAGTACCGGCTTACCCGGCAGTCCCGTATTTAATATGATGGCTGTACCAGTTTTCGGGGTATTAACATTTGCTCGTAACATAAAAACTGTGTGATAAACAAAAATTAAAAAATGATGATCAGTGTGTACATAAAAATATGTGTTAAGTAATTTGTAACTTACATTTCATGTCCGCATGTCGCCATGTTTACATATTTGATCAACTCCACACAGATGCTCGGCTGAATCTGCTCCCCGAAACTGCCCCAGGTTTCAGGTTATGTTAAAGAATTCGCCTACAAAATACACCAGCTGCAGATCTTAATGATAAAAACTGCTTTCATGAGACCTGCAATTCTTTAGGCTGTAGAAACGATCTTTGAATTATCAGAAAAAACAGTTCATAATTGAATAAAACACCGTGTCATCTTCGTCGGTACTTTCCATAAGTTTTACACTTTTTCCAATATGACCGCTTCCACGGTCACCAACGACGACATCATGGATGACGTCACAACTAATGTGCTGTCGCGCGTCAATTAGTGTATGATGAAACATACTGATTCAACTTTCTGTTTGCCAAAAATAATCATCTTTAGAGGTCCCTGACAGCAAAGCGGTATAATCTATCATAATACCACGAATTCTTGCGCACCCCGAAAACAAGTACATCGACCATACTTCAGAATTACATTATGAAACATTAAACTGTAAACGGAACAGAACAGAAATGTATTGAGGACTAACGGTAGACAAGAACACTTAGCCCGATTTCTCGTCACAGTTATTACTCAGATTAACAATTATTTTTCTATCGGGCGCCATGCTGAATTTTGATGTTCCGAATGCTTACCCGTGAATTAAGTTGAACGTGAAATCGTACCATTGACTGAATGTACGTAAGTGAACAAAATTATATATATATGTTTCCACTTTCAGTGAAGCTCTTGCTTTCACTTTCAACTACATTCAGTTAAGACAGAAATACCTCCTTCATCAGAATACCATTGGCTTATTGCACACCATTGGCGAGCATCCATTCAGTTTTAATTCCATCGATTTTCTCGTTAGTGATTGGTATGCCAGGTGTAATTAGCTGAAAGTAGTTCGGCAGATTATTACCTACATGTAGCTGTAAGTAAACAGAGCTGTCAATGAATCTTACACAACTTCCCAGATGCAAATTAATTGCTGATAAAAAAGTCAGTAGTTAGTTAGGAGATAAAATATGTGTTTCTCATGAATGAGAAGGACCGCAAAAATAAGAATGACAAACTACTTTGCGGCTGCTTCCTCCTACAAGTGTACACAGCGATCTCAAAAAGAAATTTGTGTACTTTGTTATGAACGCAATTATTGCAAACTATTTGAATAAAAGAAATTGGACACGTTAAATGACGCAGTGCCCTTATTATCTCAGTAAGCTTTTAAGCTTTTAAGAGACTATGAGCTAAAAACTGTTTATCATATTCGGTTTGGTGTACCGTGCACATTCTATCTGTAAATAGAACAGATTGATCGGAGCAAACAGTGCAAAACCAAATCAAACTGCATTTGAGCCGCGACATGAGAAAACCGACAAAGTTATTGTGCGCCCAGCGCAGACTCAGATCAGCCTGGACATCCTTACTGTCAGATCAGACTCTTCGTTTAGCGCTTAAACGGTAGGTAAGTGTCTAAGCTACCCACACGCGGACAGCGAAGACTCTGATCAGACTGGGCTGGTGCCCAGGCTGATCTGAGTGTGCGCTTGCCGCACAACCACTTTGTTTGTTTTCTCGTGTCGCGGCTCATATCATTATCTGGCTGCTAGTGGACAGAGCTGTGAATGATTCTTACATAATTTCCCAGATACAAATTAATTACTGATTAGAAAAGTCAGTAGTTGGTTAGGGGATGAGAAATGTATTTCTTGTGAATGAAAAGGGAAGCAAAAATAAAACTGACAAACTACAACGCTGCTGCTTCCTCCTATAAAAGAACACATCCACCTAAAAAAAGGTTTGTGAACTCTTATCTGAAAGCAATCTACCAATCTACCAATTATTGCAAACTACTTGAAAAAAAGATATTCGACACGACAAATGATGTAGTGCCTTGATTATCTCGGTGAGCTTTTAAGAGACTGTGAGCTTAATTTTTTCATATACGATCTGTCCTTGGAACACATAAAATTGAACAAACAGTGCAGAACTAACTCAAACTGCATTCATATCAGGAGCAACACTGTTTGTTTGACATTCCGTCTGCATTGTTTCGACCCTTTAGGAAACCAAACTGTTCCAGTTTTCGGATAATTGCGACAAGGAGTCCAATTTTCAGAATTTTAAAGCAAGTTATAATCATGGCAAAAATGGGTACATTCGCCCCATCATGAACACATTTACATTGAACCGTTCCTTTCCTTTCGTGACAAATATAAGGCTTTTAAAGCTTATGCTCTCCTCTGTCATCCGTATTGGTTTCTACCGTAATAGACTTCTCAAAGCTTGTGTTGGAAACATAAATATCTTCAAGAAAATGTCACAAGTCTTAAATTGAATTCGTTTTATCTGTTACTTTACAGTTTCTGAGAAAATGAGCCAAACGCAAAAACTCGACTAAACACGCAAAAACTCGACTTACTGTTTGTAAGTTGAGGGGAATGGGTATATTTTCCGGAAAAGCAACTCTATCATCTTCTGTTTTGTTCTTTTTTCTATGGGTTCAACTTTTAAAGGAAAGAATATGCTACAGCAGGGGCAAATTCTTTCCTGTACTGCAGGAGTTAATTCTTTTCTGTAACTGTTACAGTAGATTTTATTTTAAAAGATTTCGTTGTTCAGGGAAGCAAACAAGACGTCACAAACTGTATTCCTTTAAGAAAGCATTCAAAGTATTATGTTGGCGCTGCACATATATTAAATTAGTATGAGACTGACAGGGAACCCAATCATCGTTTTCACAGTTTTTCAGGGTTTTAGAACTGCTACATCCATACCTTCTAAATTTTGTGAATAATGACAACAGTCACTTGTTTTGCCTGTTATAAAGTATTGTTTAATGCAAATGCATTTCAGTGACTGATTTCTTTTAACAAGGTCATCCGCGGGGATGTTTTATACACGCTTCTGTTATGTCAATATGAGTTATACCGTATTTTTGCATAAATATCAGTGCCACACGCTATCAACACGCATATTTTATCGAACAAAGAACGATGTATTAAAGAGGTGGCTCACATGCTGTAATGACCGCTTGTATGACTATTTGTTTGTTGGTTGATAGTTTTGGGTTTAAAGGCTCTTTGAGAGTATTTCAGTCTAATCGAGACGTCTCCCAGAGAAAGGGTGGAAGAAAAGAGATATGATGGAGGAGAAAAAGAAATGTCCAATCACCCGCCCACACCTACTGAAATTACAGTAGGCCCTTTCCCTCCTATCATCCAATGTATTCGGACGCTCCGGCACTGAACGCTACACAACACCATCGGACGCGACCACCCATATGCCTCTTTGTAATTTTTAAGTATGGTAATTATATCCACTTAAAAACTTTATAAGTATTAAAGTTTTATACTAACAAGAATTAATTAAAACTAGAATTTGTACAGAAAAGCCAGAACGAACTCCACCTAATAGTATATTTTTAATTGAATTATGTCCCCTTTGTAATTTTCCGTCTAGAAATCGTGTTCCACCTGTAACTTTAAAACAGTTGTCGAATGAGTTAATTAAAACTCAGTACAAATAGAAACCATCGTCGGACAATGTGCAGAGAACTAAAACTCAATCTACCTGATTTACGGAAGTGTGTCTCTTTGTTAGTTTGAGTTGGCAATTGTTTCCACTCTTGTTACTTTTCAGTATTGAGATATTGTCCCTTCTGCAACGTTAAAACCGTCCAAAGTATTTTCATGAAACTTTGTTCAAACATGAAGCATTTTTAGGCGATGTGCAGAGAACAAAAACAATAACTCTAATTTTGTTTAAAACAGTATCTCTGGTAATTTTAAGTTTGGAATTCGTTCCATTCTATTACTTTCAAAAATGTTTATATTTTCATAAAAGTTAGTTCAAATATAAAAGCATGGTCAGTTAACAGTTAAGACAGATAAAGGACCGTATCTCCAATCAAATTTTGATAAGGCGGTGGAAGAGTGGGAGGCGGGATTGGAGGCATATAAGTGTTTGTTTCAGAAACAAACATCTAGTTGCACTATGATGAAGCACTGAGATACCTTTTACGGTTGTCACGCGACGTTTAAAACCAACTGTAGTGAACGATAAAAAAGACTATGAAAAGTAATAGCATTTTAAAGCAAGACAGACAACAAAGAAAAGATAAGTATAACATATTCGCCATCAGACTCTGTTCATGACTAGTTATGAATTTGTTGATACTAGCATCGCCCTAAGCGCCCTCTGAAGCAGACCTCTGTTTTCAAAATGACACAAAATGAACTAAATTATCTCAAACGACCAGGAAATATATCATATAATTAGCTGCACCTCGTATGATGAATTATGCTGTGTATTGAACGTTATAATAATCTGCACTATGACGAAGGTGTAGTCTGTTGAATAATATTTATTATATGACGTCGCTGTTATTCAGTGTATAACGTCATTTAATAAAAATCATGTTACCACACGTGTGATAACACTTTGGCGCGTGCACTTAGCGTCACTGACAACGTTCATGTCATCCATGGGTTTTCTTATTAAAATAATATTCAGTTTGAATTCGTTAAAGGTAGGTTCGTGGGCTAGCGATGTCAATTATGTTCACAAAATAATTTCGTCTTTTTCTGAGCAGTATTGAATTCTCTTATTTTTCTGAATTTGTTGCCACTGAGAAACTCGTCAGATGTGGAAGAAAACAGTCGTTTTCCCTTTTGGTTTATTTTCTTTCATTGGAATTCCAGTTCTAAAAATAACTATGTTTATTATGTCTATAAGTGCGCGATTTCTGATGCCATTCTCCAAAGGTTAATTTTCCCTTGACGTGAGCTCTCCTAGAGGTCCTGGCAGGGCGGATGGGTTAAAACTGTCCCAAAATGCAGTGCAGCATGGCATCAGCTGCGTTATCTATTTTTGGCGCGAACTAAAAAAAGCGCTAACTGGTGTGCGAAGCAGAGTTAGGAAATCCCTTGCAAAACAACTTTTTCTAATATTGTTTTGATTTACACTTTTTAGTGAAACTTATTAATTCCCTTTTATAAGTGCTTTCCAACAACTTGGATGATATCAAGATTATGATGCATTCCAAAGTACAGGAAACAACCTTTAACATCCCATTTAAAAGAGTCATATGATAAACAGAATCTTACACTCGTGTGTGTTACATATGTAATTTATGAAACTAAAAAAGGGCTCATTTCATAAATTTCATATGAAATGACGACTCATTTAAGATCTTCTATTTATGTTCTTTGCTTTTTCTAACAGTTTGCTCTCTATTCAAACCGATGAGAACAGTATTTTTTACAAGCAGTCTTCTTGAAATTATTCAATACTTAGTCACCGTAAAATTTGAATTAAGAAAAACCTTGTGGCAAATGTATTTTCGATCGCCAGTCATTCCAGTAATTATATTATGGTAAGCCATTATGTCCGATCATTTAAAGTGCATGGTTAACCAACAAATATGCTTGATGGAAATCCATAAGTCCCCAGATTGATATTGGGTGAAAATTAAATAAATAACTCATGTATTTTGTTTGGAGATTTATTTTTGTTATTTTGAAGTGCTGTACATTTATACTGCATTGAAGGTATAGTTGACTCTCGTTATGGCAAACACTGAAATCTTAAATTACCCCCTTATATCAAAAATAGGGATCATTGATTCCATTGTAGAACTTTAAAAATATTTGAGGGTCACTGATGAGGCCTAATTGGCCGAAACTAGCTAGTCTGGCCATGAAAACTTGTACACTCGACAGTTTTGAGTTCTTTGGTGTGATCTTTGCTTCCAAAGGATTACCCTTTTATAGAACATATTGGACACATTTCGTTTTTTTTTCTTTACATTTCAACTCAAGTTATCTCACGTTACTGGTACCTCAAAGTGTAATGTTCTTGTACCAGAAAAGTACTTTGAGATATCAAGAATTTAAGATGAGCTCCGACTTTGAGATATCGATATCTAACTGCATCTGTTTCCGACTTTGAGATATCGATATCTGACCGCATCTGTTTTCGAAATGTACTGTTCTATTATCTCCTTACAATTTCTCTCTTCTTTTACTTTTCGCTGTCTAGGATGAGGTTCACTTTTCGTGATTGTGGTTTGTCCTGAGTATCTTTATTTACATTTTTGCTGCATCTGTCAATAAAGAACGCCATTGTCTCCACAACCTACATCTCAGTTGAAGACAAGGCGATAAACAATGAGACGCATTCCAAATTTCGAACATGTATTTAAAGACTGCCATTTAATGTTTGGCGGTTAACGAAAGTGATATCATAGCCCTTGAAAGGCCTAAAACTTTATGAATAATAAAGCAAAAAAGATAGGCAATGATCAGGAATTAATACAATCAAATCCCATATCCTGCTCTCAAAACCAATGGGGAAAGAAGCACACACGCACGAAAAAATAGACACAAGTTCCCGAAAGACACGCACGGTAAACCGAATGAACAGCTCTGTCCCAAACAGGTGGTCATTCAGTTACCCTAATCAAACACAGCATCAACATTTATTTTTATCTATCTTAATTTTAACTTACAAAACAAAACAAAACAAGAGGCAAATTGGGTAGCAAAAAAAAGTGACCAAACCGCAAAAGAACATAGACAAGCGGACATAGCACAATGTAACATCAAGGAACCACAACAGAAGTACTGCCTTTGAAAGGTCAGCAAAAGATTACTAGTCGGGGGGTTGGGGGCCTTTAACAAATTTTGCTGGATCAAAACCTCGCCCTTTGTTGAATAAAGCCGATGCATTGGGACTTATGTTTTTGTACTTACAAAGTCCTTTTGCTGTGTAGATGACATTGGCTTCAACTTGACATGTCTGCACCTTGAAGGAAAATATTTATGAATGGCTGTCTGGGGTGAGAATATTCATCTATTTTAGTGGGTGTCTGGTTTGAATATTAACTTTGGAAAAATTCTGCGGAGAAAAATAGTCCTTGTCAAAGTACCACGATGAAGTATTAATTTTTCTTTCTAGTATATTTGATTATACTCACGCCACACTTAATTATCAAAACACCACGTTTTTTCTGTATTTTAGTATATATGGAAATATCTATCACCTGAAGGATGCTTTTTTTGTCTGCGGTTCTGTATGAAGAATGCGCCATAAGTAAACGTCCTTTGGGTCTACAAACTGCCTTGACATCTTTTCACTCAGCGCAATTTAATTTGCACTGTAAGTAGATATCTTACATGAGTGCTCGTGTATTATGGACTTTATTAAACGAGTTTGGGCAAAGATAAGATGCGAGGCTATGCCGAGCATCTTATCCGTTTTCCCAACGGGTTTAATAAATTCAATAATACAGTAGCACGAATGCAAGAGTTTATTTGTCATACTATATGACAATGAACCCGCATTTTATCAGCTAATGTTGCACAAACACGTCACGTTATCGCCATTAGAAAACGCGACGTATATTTTAGCGTCAACGCATATCGATAAGATGTAATTTGCAAATTTAATCCACTAGTTGATCATCGTTTCAAATGTATGGCTTTATTACACTTTCAGATGCGACGTCATATGATAAATGTTTTTATCATGCCGTCAGCTTCGTAGAAGTTGAGTTTCATGCCTCTGTATCAAATTTTACGGATTTGTTGACGTTTATATTGTATGTGAGCTTGGTCATCTGAATTTGGTACTTTCATCCGCTAGTTCTGCGTAACATTTATGATTATTCAAAAGTACTGAATAAAAAAAATGCGAAATTGATCTGTAACTTACGGATGGTCTGTAAAAGTAGCAGACCCGTATTTATGTTCTTGTCTATCTGCTCAGTACGTATAAAATATTAGCATAGTGCATTGCAAACACATGTTCTATTCGTGTGTTTGATCAGAGAAAAAAAATTAATAGCTGATTTGCATCACACAAGGAGTGTATTTAACGCATATGCGTATATAATAGCTCATAGTTGCCTGTTTTTCAAGACAAAAATACCTATTGTTTTTTGCATGCATGTTTTCCCCCTGGGGAATCATATGGCACAGGATGAAGGCTCGCGTGAAATTTTTAGGATCTAACAACTTTTGAGCAGCTTTCTTTAAACGTTTTTTTTTGTTTTATGCAGCTCAAATAAACGAGAACGCAAGAGAATGAATGCAACAAGCCCGAGGGTTGTAGAGTCTGGATTTAAACTACAACCGGTTGTGCTTATGTACGATTGGTGAGCCGTGCCATTGTGGACGTGTATACATGTATATTTCAATTTGTAATGTCAGCAATACCAGAATGCATGAGGATTATAGAACACTGATGTATAAAGCAGCATGTTTTGTCGGCATTTCTAAGGCGTCAGGGTAATGCCAATAGCTGGAACTAGGATGGAGCTTTGAGAACGATATTGCTTTTATACAACATATTTCAACAGAATCAAACACTGATTTGTTTGTGTGTGTGTCTGTTCTCTGTTGCCAAGGGCAAACTTTATAGATATACTTTTAACTATGAACTGCTACTATTTCAATTACTATTCCAACTATATTAACAAAAATATACGCGAAAGTAGCAACATGAAGTTCGTTTTGTCACTGCTTTGGACGAAGAACAGCTGAATGCTTATTGAGCTAGTTAAGGTGGTGATTTATGGTAAATGTAAAAATCTGCATAAAACCATAAAAAGTAAGGTATCTCCCAAAACGTTAGCAGACTTCTTATTTTTGTTGTTCTGTACAGTTTAGAATGCAAAATAGTCGGACATGCTGCTTAAAAAGTATTTTTATAAGGAATGATCAAAGGGTCGTTTTCTGCGCAATAATAAAAAAAAATAACATCGTCATTGAAAATTTACGTAGTACTGAAGGTGCGTTATTGCATAATGAAGAGCGTCCTAGCAATTACTTATTCCAACTCTTTCTCAAATTGTAATGTAGACCAGATGAAAACGGCAGTTTTTTCGCAAATGTTAAACCATGTACAAGGTAATGTACACTGGATGCGTTTATTAAATATAGGGTAGGCAAGCATACCTATGTATCACCTACAGTATAAATAATACATTACTTACATGATCACTGGTGTGTAGATGAAATTGTTCAACCTTGTTATAATAAGTCTCACCTGTCTCACCTGTGTGTTTTGACAAAAAAATGGACACAGACCGCATTTTTTCATCTGCTCAGCCTGATAATGTGTGAAAGAGTTTGAAAAAATAATTGCTAGTACGCTCTCCATTATGCAACAAGGAACTCTCAGCACTAAGTATATTTTCAATAACTATATTATTTTTTCAGATTATTGAGCACAAGATTACCCTTTGATCTTTCCTTATGAAACACTTTTTAACATTAACAAATTCTGCATTTTGGGAGTCTGAATTGTGAGAAACAACATAAAGAAGGCCTATGCTAAGTTGTGGAAAGATCAGTGACATTTTGAGTGTTTAATGCAGATTTTTGTCTTTGCCCCAAATCAGTGATTATCACTACCTTAATCAAAACAAACATAAAGATGGCAAATTAACGAACTATACGATTTTGCCAGATCCAAATTGAAGTTGCATTTTTGAATCATCTGAGGCTACTCAGCCCGTTCACAAACAGATTGAGAATGTATTAGCCTGCAACTTTATGAGCATTAATACTCGCTGTGCATATTATAGAGTACATAAGCTAAACAACAGCTTTGTAACGGGACTGTCACAGTAATCTGTTTTAGTCCCAGTCAGTACTAACTGGCAGATCCAAAGACCTGACAATCAGCCACACACTCGCACTACTGACGTCAAAGAAAAGTCTTGAAAAATTCAAAGTGATGAAAACTAAGATTCAGTAAAGTGGGAACACCCGTTCTCATAATCAACCCAAATTCTTATCCTAATGCACATTGCTTTAAATATTCATCAAGGTATGCCAAATAATGCCCAAGTAATAGCGTGCACAAACAAAGTATAAAATATAGTCGAAGGGATATTACTCTTTCAGAAGGCAAGAAGTAGCAACTGTTGTTATATCACACATACCGCCGCAACCTCATGTATATTACTACAAAGTTTCATTAAGGTATTCCAATAGGCAACCTAGTTTTGGTTCCAAGGAGCCTTAAAAATGAACAAAAAGGACGTTTTTCCCAAACAACGAAAATTAAGTGACAGCGATCATCAGTATGATAGGCAACAAACCTAATCCACATTTGTACAAAATTTCATCAAGGTGTTCCAAGTGTTTGCCTTGCTACCAGCGACTTTACCAGACTTTACAACAATCCCTTTCCCCTAGTCTTGTATGTAGCTGCTCTAGCTCAGATAGCAAAGTCTATCCCATTCCACTCCTTAATATTGTCTTCCCACCTCTTCTTCTGTCTACCTCTCGATGAGGAACCAGCTCTTGTCTTTTCAAGAAGGAACCAACTTATAAAACAATGCCATATCACAGCTGTTATTATTTTCGATCGACAGAGGAGCCATCCTACGAGGTCGTTTAATGTCATGTTCTTCCTTTGGGTTATTCTTCTATGACTTGGACCCCATAAGATTTGATCAGAGATAATTATTTTAAAAATAAAATTGCTTTTGGCTTAGTCTGCCAGATAAGGAGTAACGGTGGTACAAAGTGCAAATTTTCAATATTTCTCCAAAGGAACATAAATTATGTTGTTACCCATTGTTAGAACATCTCGCCTAGATGTTTCTAATGAGGGGTCACAACATATGTTTTCCTTGAGAAATAAGAAAAATATGATTATCTTTGAATTATCCTTAATAACCCTCCCTCCACTCCACTCCTTCTCGGTAGCTCTGGGTGGCAGATTCCATTCTCAATTTTGTTTCCATTGTGTCCCTCTAGGAACCAAGTCTTTTTGCAATAGTAGTTCCGTTTGAAAACAGTTTCATCGCTTGAGAAAGCAAGCAGAGAATGGCACACCATTAGCTCTTTTGTTTGTAAAAATGGAGGTCAACGACGAGGTGTACTCGTACAGCTTTAAACATGCGGACGAAATGCCCAGTGTAACGTCTTTAAATTGTTATATGATAGTATGACATATGTTCCTTCTTCTGAATGTTTTCTCTGCTATTGAAGAAACTATTTCAGATTTTATTTTATTTTACTGCAGCTGGCGTTGTGCCGTGTGGCGGCCGTAAAAGTCTCCCCGTGCATCATCCATAGTGCAGATTTTATTTTATTTTCTTTCTTCGAGATCAGAGGATATATTCTGAGAAATCGGAATTTTTAAATTGGTTAAGACACGTGTTCTGGATCATTGTCTCTATATTATTTGGACCCTTTTTAATACTAGTCAGTCTTTGAATCGACTGTCTAATTAAAAATAAGAAATATCAGTATGCTCTTCTATAGTTTCGTCACCAGATATTGTCTGGGTCTTTGAAGAGGCTTTATGAGCTGAGACTTCGTAGTCTGACCCATGTTCCTTCTTCTGAATGTATTCTCTGCTTTGGATGGAACTCTTTCAGATTTTCAGTTAACCAGCATGTGAATATCTATTTTATGTTTTTATGTTTGCTAAGATAGTTCATACTTGTCAATTTTCCGCTGAACTGTTTTGTTAAAAACAACCTCCTTACAGTTTGCTGGAAGTGTGTTCCATAGGTGTGTGAGCGTGATTAGCTGATGTAGGAATGATTTTTTCTGCTATTTATAGTGGTTTCGTTTATGTTCTTTCACTTGTTTCTTTTAATGATGCCGTAGATTTTTTCTGATTTTCAAATTTATAGACAGGTAAGATTGGTTTTAACATAAATGGTGACGGGTGACACTAATTGTAAATAGTTGTCTTCATTGTTACAAAAATTCTAAATAAAGACAGAAATGTAAAAACATGGAATTAAAAAAAAAGAATACATTATAAAAACAACAAGAACCATGACAAATATATGAACAATATGAGAACACCTCCTTAACGGTTTCACAGCAGATTTTGAAGCAAGGTGAGACATAACCAGAAGTATATCAACTATCTTAATTCCATCAAAGGCGATCCCCAGAAGCCCTCATCCCAAAAGTAAATAGTAATGTGTCCCTTAAAATACTGTGGTTCCGTATCCCTATAACCAAATGTCTCTTGTATTCCAATATCCCTTTAATTGCAATAAAATTTTCAGACGTATCCAATACCCATTTAAGCATTCTATGCTGTGTTCCTGTATCCTTATTTTATACCACCCTTGCCAGAAAACGCCAATTGTAGCATGAATATTTCGCAATGATCAAAGTCTACACTGTTAAGGGTGGTAAAAAAATAATTATGCCATGCTTTGTTCGCCTGTACGGGAGATAATCCACTCGCTAAAGCTCATGAATTATTTTCTCGTACAGACGGATAAACCATGGTATAACTATTACTACTCGTTCAGGGTTTACATTTTATTCCAGTCAAGACGTCAGTTATAATGCAGTATGTACATAACTGTAATGCAATTTACGTACTCATCAGACAGGAAAATTGAAAATTGTTCTATAATAATTGTATCATTTTTAGAAGAAAATAAACAAGACAGTCCTCATATTGCTATGTCGAAAGAATATTGATGCAGACAGAATTGTCTTTAAAGCATCGACCACTGATTGCACTGATTACGGCAGCACAGAAGATTGCATCGAATTTATATCAACTGTCTAGCCTGGTAGCGCATAACAGGATCAAACAAATACCTTTATAATTAATTTTGTTACCACTGTGTCATTTTAATCCTTTTACAACTATTTCCTGTCTTTAGGTACATGTATTGTAATGCAAGATATGCCGCGACACAACAAAACCAACAAACTGGCAAGTCCTTCCAGCAAAGACTCATATCAGGGTCTTCTGCGTCCGCATGCAGCTAGCTTCGACAATTAGCTACCATTTAAGCACACAGCAAAGACTATGATCAGACAGGGCGGATGCCCAGGTTAATCTAAGTATTCGCTGGTCGAACACGCCACTTGTTTGGATTTGTCGTGTCGCGGATCAGACGGTTATTACAGGAGGGTAAGCAACTCTGCCGATTTCACGTTTGCCTCCCGTATCAGTGCGGATCAAGTCTCAACTGAAAGAACTTGCTCTTTAAGGAATAGTTATGTCCTTGAAGAGTCAACTTAATTTTGCAAAGGACCCTGTAAATGGAATCAAAATAAAGCTTATTGGAACCCTGCGCAGGCCTGAGTAAAGTAAATAGATCGGCACTGATCATGAATTAATACAATCAAATCCCACATCTCGGTCTCAAAACCAATAGGGAAAGAAGCACACACACGCGTAAAACTTGACACAAGTTCACTAAAGACACGCACGGTAATCCGATTGAAAAGCTCTTTCCCAAACAGGTGATCATTCAGCTACCCCTAATAAAAAACAACATCAACATCTATTTTTATCTATTTTATTTTAACATACAAAACAAGACAAAACAAAAGGCAGATTGTATAGCAAAACAGGTGACCAAACCGCCAAAGAACATAGCCAAGCAGACATAGCGCTATGTAACATCAAGGATCTACAACAGAAGTACCGCCTCGGAACGGTTAGCAAACGATTACTGGGCGGGGGGGGGTGCTTAAACATGTTTAACTGGATCCAAACCTTGCCCCTACCCTCCGTAATTGTTGGAAGGGTTTCTTTCGGGTGCCATAGAGTACTTGTTGCGACTAAAATGCATTTGCAAATAGTGCAAACCCGAATCAAAGTATTCCTTAAGAGCAGTCTGGTCAGGTCAACACTGTTTTCTATCTTACACTGACAGTCTTACCTCCGTTCAGCAGCTGTAACAAAAGGTATTATTGGCAAATGCTATGATTTAAATATTACTACATAGGAAAAACAAATTCTGAAAGAAAAGACACAAAGGCCAAATCTTGGAAAGGATCAAATGTAGCAAATATAATTTTTGTCATGGCCTTAAACATAAGCAATCCTCTCATGATTCACGAGCATTTCCTCCTGAAAATGAATTACTCCATGCAGTTGTGAATACTTTACCAGATATACTTGCAGAAACCTATAGGCGTCTAAAAGGTCTCCCTGCACATCATCATAGTGCAGAATATATTTTCTGCTCTTTTGGAATAATTGGGTTCATTTCAGTTATTTGAAAATAGAGTTCCGCTTAAGCCGGTGTTAGGGGGCGTTGCTGGTGTCGCACATTCCATTACTGGTCATGTACCGACTCAATTAAACCGAGTCTGCTATTTTCTGTTCTTTGGTGTATTCCTTGTTTCCAAAGGATCTTACTACATGTGTATTTAGAACTCATTGTATGTTAACTGTGGGCACAACTGCATGGGGTTGATACAAATAAACAATAGGACTTATAATGCTATGCATTCCAGAAGACATAATGAGTTTTAAGCGCAAACAGAAATAACTGCAAAAGCATACGCCTCAAAGAAGATTCAAAGCCTTGGCGGGGAGAGGGGGAATGGATGAAGGGATGACTTGCAGTTTTGCTGCCTATATTTCAGTCATATCAGGACAATTGGTGGGTTGTAATGAAAGGCTGTGTGCAATGGAACCCCACTTACAATCGAAAAGATGCCCACCTCCAGCGGGCTCGAACCAGAAACCTCTGGATCAGCAGACCAGCGCTTAACCTACTGAGATACCTGTGTGTGTGTGTGTGTGTGTGTGTGTGTGTGTGTGTGTGTGTGTGTGTGTGAGGGGGTGGAGGGCGGCGGCGGGTGCATTCTACATCGTAATAGCAAGTCACCCAAAGTGAGAATACAATGCAGCAGAGGATACATATACAGATACAGGCTTCGTGTATTAAACCACTCTGAGTATCTGGATATTATTTCAACGTCGTCATGATTCATTGGTAAAAATAAGCATCTTGACTTTTTCTTCTTCTGAATATACAGCATCTTGTCTCAACCTACTGCTTGATGCTCGTGTTTGCAACGGTTTATTCAACTAAGCTTAAAATATGAATGCCTGCTCTCTCTCTCTCAACAAAACTTATAAAATCCATTATGTGTAGCAACTTACACCTACAAAACGCTGAAAAATGAAAAAAATAAATAAATAAAATAAATAAATAAATAAAAATAAAAAAGAAGTCACTCCAGGGAAATGGAAAACCGGCTTTACACAGCAACACGCTCTGAAAATGTGTAAGGCTGTTTCCTATGGCGTGTGTTTCAGTTTCTTTTCTGATAAATGTCCCTTCTGGGGTTCCGTACGTGTATTTAATAATGATTTCGGCGCTGAAGCTGCCTTTGTAAATGCGTGGCAAATGTAATCGCAGATGAGGTGTTTCAATGCTGAAGCAGCCTAAAATACGCTAAACGAAAACCAGGCTTCAGGATATGGTAGTCATTCAATCGCGTAAAATCGTGTAGGTGTGGTTCTACTAAACAACTTTGTCCTCTATTTCGCAATGATTTGTGCTATTTTGCATATGCATATATAAAGGTCAGACAGACACGTCAATTTGTGCCAGTAATAGTAATATGGGTTTACGTGGATATGATAACCAGTTGTTGCCGATCTACAACATGTATCAATAATTAAAGACAATACATGCGTTTGAAAAAGTAACTTTAACAGTAATAATAAAATTTAGCAGACAAATGAATAGGATTTAGTCCTTGAATCACTGCTCTGGGTAAAGTATTACGATTTTCATACTGCCCGAAGGGTGGGTATATAGTCATTGCTCTGTCTGTCTGTCTGTTTCGTATATTCGTAGGTCGCCCATCAGTCGCACTTTGTCCGGAGCATATCTCGGAAATCTTAGTGGAAACTAAATGGAACGTCACATACTGATAGAGGGTAATGAAAATTGCATAGAGCGCAAAACCTTAACCCTATTGATTAGCGCCCTTCTTTTTTTTTTATTTTTTTTTATTTTTTTTTTTTTTTGTTTTTTGTTTATCAATATTTTGTTTATCCGGAGCAACTCTGTAATTTCATAACAGAGACCAACAGTGGAACTGAAATGTGTCAATCAGGCTTGGACCATGAAAATTAGTTCTAACCAAGAGTAGTTCATGCCGTTCAGGTCAAGTTTCAATATAAATTGACCTCTAGGGACCCATGAACGAGCTCTAGCCAGAGAGAGTAAATGAGCCAATTCAGGATTCGAGCATCTGAAGTTATACTGTAAATAAAATTTCACATATTAATAGAGGGCAGTGTGAGAGGAAGTGCAGAACAATAATTTTATATTAATCGAATCTCAAGTAGTGTTTGAGTTATTTCCATGTTTTTAGTGCATTTAATTTGGTCCATATACAAACGTTATTAAGAAACTAATGTTTAATATTTAATAGTCTCCATTGCAGCTCCCTTGAAAGGAAAAAGTTGTAAAACTGTTCAATTTGCTGGTCTTAAAGCTGTCTTATAATGAACTGTATTATTTCGCAAACTGTATAATTTGAATTACAGGACAATAACAGTTGCAGTTATTGATTTTGTGTTATTAACAATCATAGTCTCCTTTATGTTTTAATACTTAAGAATTACATTTATGAAACAATAAACTGTAAACGGAACAAAAAAGAAATGTATTGAGAACTAATGGTAGACAAGAACACTAGGCCCGATTTCATGTCACACTTATTACTCAGATTAACAATTATTTTTTTTTCTATCGGGCGCCATGGTAAATGTTGATGTTCCGAATGTTTACGCGTGTATTAAGTGAAATTGGACCATTGACTGAATTTATATAAGTGAACAAAATTAAAAATATGATTATAAATATATATTTCCTCTTTCAGTGCTGCAGCTCTTGTTTTCACTTTCAACTACATTCAGTTAAGACAGAAATACCTCCTTCATCAGAATACCATTCCACTATTGCACACCATTGGGGAGTATCCATTCAGTTTTATTTCCATCGATTTTCTCGTTACTAATTGGCATGACAGGTGTAATTAGCTGAAAGTAGTTTGGCAGGTCATTAACTAGCTGTTAGTAAACAGAGCTGGCAATGAACTTCCCAGATGCAAATTAATTGCTGATAAACAAAAGTCAGAAGTTAGTTAGGAGATAAAATATGTGTTTCTCATGAATGAGAAGGACCGCAAAATAAAACTGACAAACTACTTTTCAGCTGCATCCTCCTACAAGTGTACTCAGCGATCTCAAAAAGAAATTTGTGTATTTTGTTATGAACGCAATTATTGCAAACTATTTGAATTAAAGAAATTTGACACGTTAAATGGCGCAGTGCCCTTATTATCTCAGTACGCTTTGAAGAGACTGAGAGCTAAAAACTGTTTATCATGTTCGGTTTGGTGTACCGAGCACATTCTATCTGTAAATAGAACAGATAGATCTGAGCAAACAGTGCAGAGCCAAATCAAACTGCATTTATATCAGGGGATATACTGTTGTCATTCCATCTGCATTGTTTGGACCAATTATTGCACTAGGAAACAAAACTGTACCATGTTTCTCGGATAATTGCGACAATTATTAAAAGTGTCCAATTTTCAGAATTTTAGGCAAGTTCTAAGAAAAATAATGGGTACATTCGCCCCTTCATATACACATTTACATTGAAATTTTCCTCTCATTTCGTGACAAATGCAAGGCTTTTAAAACTTATGCTCTTCTCTGTCATCCTTATTGGTTTCTACCGTAATAGACTTCTCAAAGCTTGTGTTGGAAACATAAATATCTTCAAAAAAATGTCACAAGTCTGAAATTGAATTTGTTTTATCTGTTACTTTACAGTTTATGAGAAAATGAGCCTAACGCAAAAACTCGACTAAACACGCAAAAACTCGACTTACTGTTTGTAAGTTGAGGGGAATGGGTATATTTTCCGGGAAAGCAACTCTATCATCTACTGTTTTGTTTTATTTTCTATAGGTTCAACTCTTAAAGGAAAGAATATGCTACAGCAGGGGCAATTCTTTCCTGTACTGCAGGAGCTAATTCTTTCCTGTAACAGTAGATTCTATTTTAAAAGATTTCGTTGTTCAGGGAAGCAAACAAGACGTCACAAGCTGTATTCCTTTAAGAAAGCATTCAAAGTATTATGTTGGCGCTTTACATATATTAAATTAGTATGAGACCGACAGGGAACCCAATCATCGTTTTCATAGTTTTTCAGGGTTTTAGAACTGCTACATCCATACCTTCTAAATTTTGTGAATAATGACAACAGTCACTTGTTTTGCCTATTATAAAGTATTGTTAAATGCAAATGCATTTCAGTGACTGATTTCTTTTAACAAGGTCATCCGCGGGGATGTTTTATACACGCTTCTGTTATGTCAACATGAGTTATACCGTATTTTTGCATAAATATCAGTGCCACACGCTATCAACAGGCATATTTTATCGAACAAAGAACGATGTATTAAAGAGGTGGCTCACATGCTGTAATGACCGCTTGTATGACTATTTGATTGTTGGTTGATAGTTTTGGGTTTAAAGGCTCTTTGAAAGTATTTCAGTCTAATCGAGACGTCTCCCAGAGAAAGGGTGGAAGAAACGAGATATGATGGAGGAGAAAAAGAAATGTCCAAACACCTGCCCGCACCTACTGCAATTACAGTAGGCCCTTTCCCTCCTATCATCCAATGTAGTCGGACGCTCCGGCACTGAACGCTACACAACACCATCGCCCGCGACCACCCATATGCCTCTTTGTTATTTTAAGTATGGCAATTATATCCACTTAAAAACTTTATAAGTATTAAAGTTTTATACTAACAAGAATTAATTAAAACTAGAATTTGTACGAACTCCACCTAATAGTATATTTTTAATTGAATTATGTCCCCTTTGTAATTTTCCGTCTACAAGTCGTGTTCCACCTGTAACTTTAAAACTGTTGATGTAATTAAAACTCAGTACAAAGAGAAACCATCGTCAGGTCCGACAATGTGCAGAGAACTAGAACTCAATTTACCTAATTTACGGAAGTGTGTCACTTTGTTAGTTTGAGTTGGCAATTGTTTCCACTCTTGTTACTTTTCAGTATTGAGATTCGATATCTGACTGCATCTGTTTTCGACTTTGAGATATCGATATCTGACCGCATCTGTTTTCGAAATGTACTGTTCTATTATCTCCTTACTATTTCTCTCTTCTTTTATTTTTCGCTGTCTAGGATGAGGTTCACTTTTCGTGATTGTGGTTTGTCCTGAGTATCTTTATTTACATTTTTGCTGCATCTGTCAATAAAGAACGCCATTGTCTCCACAACCTACATCTCAGTTGAAGAGAAGGCGATAAACAATGAGACGCATTCCAAATTTCGAACATGTATTTAAAGACTGCCATTTAATGTTTGGCGGTTAACGAAAGTGATACCATAGCCCTTTAAAAGACATAAAACTTTATGAAACATAAAGCAAAAAAATAGGCAATGATCAGGAATTAATACAATCAAATCCCATATCCTGCTCTCAAAACCAATGGGGAAAGAAGCACACACGCACGAAAAAATAGACACAAGTTCCCGAAAGACACGCACGGTAAACCGAATGAACAGCTCTGTCCCAAACAGGTGGTCATTCAGTTACCCTAATCAAACACAGCATCAACATTTATTTTTATCTATCTTAATTTTAACTTACAAAACAAAACAAGAGGCAAATTGGGTAGCAAAACATAAGACCAAACTGCCAAAGAACATAGACAAGCGGACATAGCACAATGTAACATCAAGGAACCACAACAGAAGTACCGCCTTTGAAAGGTCAGCAAAAGATTACTAGCCGGGGTTGGGGGCCTTTAACAAGTTTTGCTGGATCAAAACCTCGCCCTTTGTTGAATAAAGCCGATGCATTGGGACTTATGTTTTTGTACTTACAAAGTCCTTTTGCTGTGTAGATGACATTGGTTTCAAACTTGACATGTCTGCACCTTGAAGGAAAATATTTATGAATGGCTGTCTGGGGTGGGAATATTCATCTATTTCAGTGGGTGTCTGGTTTGAATATTAACTTTGGAAAAATTCTGCGGAGAAAAATAGTCCTTGTCAAAGTACCACGATGAAGTATTATTTTTTCTTTCTAGTATATGTGATTTATTATACTCGCGCCACACTTAATCATCAAAACACCACGTTTTTTTCTGTATTTCAGTATATATGGAAATATCTATCACCTGAAGGATGATTTTTTGTCTGCGGTTCTGTATGAAGAATGGGCTATAAGTAAACGTCCTTTGGGTCTACAAACTGTCTTGACATCTTTTCACTCAGCGCAATTTAATTTGCACTGTAAGTAGATATCTTACATGAGTGCTCGTGTATTATGGAATTTATTAAACGAGTTTGGGCAAAGATAAGATGCGAGGCTATGCCGAGCATCTTATCCGTTTTCCCAACGGGTTTAATAATTTAATAAATTCAATAATACACTAGCACGAATGCAAGAGTTTATTTATCATATGACAATGAACCCGCATTTTATCAGCTAATGTTGCACAAACACGTCACGTTGTCGCCATTAGAAAACGCGACGTATATTTGGGCGTCAACGCATATCGATAAGATGTAATTTGCAAAAATCCACTAGTTGATCATCGTTTTAAATGTATGGCTTTGTTACACTTTCAGATGCGACGTCATATGATAAATGTTTTTATCATGCCGTCAGGTTCGTAGAAGTTGAGTTTCATGCCTCTGTATCAAATATTTTGGATTTGTTGACGTTTATATTGTATGTGAGCTTGGTCATCTGAATTTGGTACTTTCATCCGCTAGTTCTGCGTAACATTTATGATTATTCAAAAGTACTGAATAAAAGAAAATGCGAAATTGATCTGTAACTTACAGATGGTCTGCAAAAGTAGCAGACCCGTATTTATGTTCTTGTCTATCTGCTCAGTACTTATAAAATACTAGCATAGTGCATTGCAAACACATGTTCTATTCGTGTGTTTGATCAGAGAAAAATATTTTAATAGCTGATTTGCATCACACAAGGAGTGTGTTTAACGCATATGCGTATATAATAGCTCATAGTTGCCTGTTTTTCAAGACAAAAATACCTATTGTTTTTTGCATGCACGTTTTCCCTCTGGGGAATCATATGGCACAGGATGAAGGCTCGCGTGAGATTTTTAGGATCTAACAACTTTTGAGCAGCTTTCTTTATGCTTTTTTTTTTTTTGATGCAGCTCAAATAAACGAGAACGCAAGAGAATGAATGCAACAAGCCCGAGGGTTGTAGAGTCTCAATTTAAACTACAACCGGTTGTGTTTATGTACGATTGGTGAGCCGTGCCATTGTGGACGTGTATACATGTATATTTCAATTTGTAATCTCAGCAATACCCGAATGCATGAGGATTATAGAACACTGAGGTATAAAGCAGCATGTTTTGTCGGCATTTCTAAGGCGTCAGGGTAATGCCAATAGCTGGAACTAGGATGGAGCTTTGAAAATTCAACAGAATCAAACACTGATTTGTTTGTGTGTGTGTCTGTTCTCTGTTGCCAAGGGCAAACTTTATAGATATACTTTTAACTATGAACTGCTACTATTTCAATTACTATTCCAACTATATTAACATAAAAATATACGCGAAAGTAGCAACATGAAGTTCGTTTTGTCACTGCTTTGGACGAAGAAGAGCTGAATGCTTATTGAGCTAGTTAAGGTGGTGATTTATGGTTAATGTAAAAATCTGCATAAAACCATAAAAAAGTAAGGTATCTCCCAAAAAAGTAGCAGACTTCTTATTTTTGTTGTTCTGTACAGTTTAGAATACAAAATAGTCGGACATGCTGCTTAAAAAGTGTTTTTATAAAGTAAGATCAAAGGGTCGTTTTCTGCGCAATAATAAAAAAAAATTAACATCGTCATTTAAAATTTACATAGTACTGAACGTGCGTATTGCATAATGAAAAGCGTCCTAGCAATTATTTATTCCAACTCTTTCTCAAATTGTAATGTAGACCAGATGAAAACGGCAGTTTTTTTCTCAAATGTTCAACCATGTACAAGGTAATGTACACTGGATGCGTTTATTAAATATAGGGTAGGCAAGCATACCTATGTAACACCTACAGTACAAATAATACATTACTTACATGATCACTGGTGTGTAGATAAAATTGTTATAATAAGTCTCACCTGTGTGTTTTGACAAAAAATGGACACAGACCGCATTTTTTTCATCTGCTCAGCCTGATAATGTGTGAAAGAGTTTGAAAAAATAATTGCTAGTACGCTCTCCATTATGCAACAAGGAACTCTCAGCACTAAGTATATTTTCAATAACAGTATTATTTTTTCAGGTTATTGAGCACAAGATTACGCTTTGATCTTTCCTTATGAAACACTTTTTAACATTAACAAATGCTGCATTTTGGGAGTCTGAATTGTGAGAAACAACATAAAGAAGGCATATGCTAAGTTTTGGAAAGATCAGTGATATTTGAGTGTTTAATGCAGATTTTTGTCTTTGCCCCAAATCAGTGATTATCACTACTTTAATCGAAACAAACATAAAGATGGCAAATTAACGAACTATACGATTTTGCCAGATCCAAATTGAAGTTGCATTTTTGAATCGTCTGAGGCTACTCAGCCCGTGCGCAAACAGATTGAGAATGTATTAGCTGCAACTGTATGAGCATCAATACCCGCTGTGCATATTATAGAGTACATAAGGTAAACAACAGCTTTGTAAACGGGACTGTCACAGTAATCTGTTTTAGTCCCAGTCAGTACCAATTGGCAGATCCAAAGACCTGACAATCAGCCACACACTAGCACTACTGACGTCAAGAAAAGTCTTGAAAAATTCAAAGTGATGAAAACTAAGATTCAGTAAAGAGGGAACACCCGTTCTCATACTCAACCCAAATTCTTATCCTAATGCACATTGCTTCAAATATTCATCAAGGTATGCCAAATAATGCCCAAGTAATAGCGTGCACAAACAAAGTATAAAATATAGTCGAAGGGATATTACTCTTTCAGAAGGCAAGAAGTAGCAACCGTTGTTATATCACACATACCGCCGCAACCTCATATATATTACTACAAAGTTTTACTAAGGTATTCCAATAGGCAACCTAGTTTTGGTTCCAAGGAGCCTTAAAATGAACAAAAAGGACGTTTTTCCCAAACAACGAAAATTAAGTGACAGCGATCATCAGTATTATAGGCAACAAACCTTATCCACATTGTTACAAAATTTCATAAAGGTTTTCCAAGTGTTTGCCTGGCAGCTGCTTGCCAGGTATTCTACCGTAAAATCTACGGATTTTTGTTTACTATGATTACGAACTGCTGAGCCGCTTGGGGGACGTCGGTTCGAGAATTGAAACAGAACAGAACAGAGGTTGTTGGTTCTGTTCTGTTCTGTTTCAGTTCTCCTAACGACCTTCCCCAAGTAGCTCAGCGGTACGTAACCACTGTTGCACACTTGTTGTTAAGGTTGTTGGATTCAGTCATTTTTCATTTATATGCCTTCAGGGATTATAATTTTGTGGCGTACTGATATTGACAAATTCAAAATATTTTGGTTTGTTGATGCCGCATCACTATGTATTTTTAATGTAAAATTTAAGTATGTATGCATTTTTCTTTAGCTACATCTTTCGTCTTTCTAAAATTGACAAAAAGTAATGTTTATTTTCGCCAATATATGTCGAGACTTATTTTACGGCCCGCCCATAATAAATATGATAAGAAATAGTACAATGACTTACGGTGCTAAAATCATTGATATTTCTAAGATTCACCGTAAATTTTACGGTAATTATTTACAGTAAAGCCTCAGACAAAATTATAAATATTTGCTAATTACTGTTTCCAATGGCAGCATCATGCACTCGCACCGTAGCAAAACTACCAGTATGCCTGCCATTCAGTTAATACTAGACAACCTACATAGTATGTATGGGTTCGCATGGTCGATCCCCAGCCCGTCTTATCTTTCAGCCGAGATCCCGTCTCCGTAAAACCTACACGATTGTAAAATGTTAAACCAGAATCCACTGCCCGGTTTCTGTTCATAGGAAGGTGCAAAAGTGCTTATTATTATTTTAATGCCCACGAAGGAACTTCGGGTGACATATTAAAATCGCACCGTCCTTCCGTCTGTCCGTCCGTCCGTTACAAATCGTGTCTCAGCGATAACTTTAAAACTACGGCAGCAAATTTTATGAAATTTCACAGAAAGATAAAGCATAAAGGGGAACCGTGTCGCGCACAAGACTTAGGTCCCTACGCCCAAGGTCAATGCAACAATTGGGTCAAAGGTCAAATTGACTCAAAATTGTGTCATAGCGATAACTTTAAAACTACTGAAACAAATTTGATGAAACTTCACAGAAAGATCAAGCATAATGAGAAAATATGTCACGCACAAGACTAAGGTACATGTACCTACGCCGAAGGTCAAGGTCACAATTGCGCAGAGGTCAAACTGTTTCTCAAAATCGAATCTTAGCGATAACTTATAAAGCCTCAGATGCTGGTGATAATTTGTGTAACGTCCAAAACGACGTAAAACGTCGTGTTTTTCGCAGAGTGGCGATATTCATTACATTAATCCTATGCACTAATTCAATATTTTGCTGTAAAATGAAAATAATTAGATGAAATTGTTTCTTATTTCTGTTAAAAGCATGGACTAAGTTGAGACGGTTTTAAAATACATGTTCCCGAGTAGAATAGGAAACTAGAGTATACCCAGGTAAACTCACTAATGGGATCGGTCGGGGTTTACAAGATTTGCTCCCATAAATATTCTACGGTGCAATGTTTTATATGAAGTCCGGGTACAACACCTCCCACCTCTATATGATCCAGGGCACAGCAATTTCTTAAAATTTGCATGTGCGCCCAGCGAAGACTCAAATAAGCCTGCGCATCCACGCAGTCTAAGCAGTCCTCGTTGTGTGCTCTATGGATAGATATCGACCTAATGCGTTTTACTGCGGCATCTTAACGCAGTTTCTTATGCGCCTTTGTATATATATGCAACCTTTTATTCTGTCATTAGTGTACAAACATTATTAACAAGAATTTAAATTTCTTGAGACGAATTATTTATTAGAGAAACTGAAGTTTCTGTTGAGAGAATTTCAGTTTGTAATGCCATTGACAATTTGTGGATGCCATGCTCCGATACCAACGGCATCATATATCTGTTACCGTAGCAACTAAGAGTTCATATTGATGTCAAAGTGGCTTCATCGATACGTCATTCTTCAAGGTACGAAGCACAACAATTGATAAATGCATAGTTGCTATGGTAACCGATATATGACGCCATTGATATTGGAGCATGACATCCTCATCTCGCATTGTAGGTACGATGCTACCTGGAATTCAAACAGTGGAAAAGTGTGATTTTCTCAAACCTATAATTCATTCTCAAAAAAATTAGTTCCTTGTTTAATTAGATTTGCCTTTTTCATTCTTTAAGTGTTGTGTTTTCGTTTCGTACATGTAGAAGCTTTGTCCATGTATGCTAATAAATAAATCATAACATGGGAATGGATTTATTATTTCTGTTCTTCATGTAGAAACACATATTGTGGGAAATACAAACTAAAGAGCCTGCAGTCTCAGCGGAATTCCTTGTTTGCAGTAACGCTCTAGAATTCTTGCGAAATCTTTAGAATAGGAGAAATATATGCAAGCGCGAAGACTGATTTGCAGTTCACATATGACGTCACTCATGAGCTAACCAATTCGTAGCACGAAATCACAATGAACGGCTGCAACCCATATACTTGCAGGGGCGTAACTAGAGGTAATTTCATTATACGCACAACCATGTTTTATTCTCTACTTCTTGAAGGGAAAGCTAGTATTTCAGCCACTTTGGTAATTGGTATTGAAATCTGGTCTAATTTATAAATTTTCAGCAAGCCCATATGCAGGTGCGTTTTGAAATTTTGTCAATTTTGACAAAATTTAAATACGCATCTGCGTATTTGCCGTATAGGTAGCTACGCACTTGACTTGTACTTAGATTTAGACACAGGATACTATTTTCGGCGATCGGTGAATATATAATTTTCAACAAACGTCCAAATCTGCATTGCCGTCTTCGTGTTACATGGCCATATGATGTTGAACAAAGACGGCAACGTCGAAATACGTTTCATCTGAGCATGTCTTGGCCGTCAATTAACTTAAACCTTATCAGAGTTATAAGGTGTTCATGAAATTTATCCTTATTGGACTACTTATGTGTAAAGCGACTTGTGGTGTTGAGACGTGTGGCGACCGTTAAACACAGGGTATAATCGATTCCACTAATTTTCGGTTCCTGCAGAGACTGTACATTATATTTGGCTTCCGCCGAGACTGTCCGCGATCTCTTGCTTCATGCCGAGACTTCTGTACATGATAAATTGCTTCCTGCAGAGACTGTCCGCGTGATTCTGCTTCCTGCCGAGGCTCTCGACAGGAAGAAGAGTCACGCGGACAGTCTGGGCAGGAAGCCATTTATTGAGGACAGTAGTCTCTACAGGGAGCAACGCGTGATTCTGCTTCCTGCCGCTAGCCTACATTGTTGGCGAAAATATTCGCACACTAGAATAATAGTTGAGAGGATTTGAGGAAAATGAGTATTTTCTATGATTTTGTGTTTTGAATCAAAATAGTTTCGCTTTAGCTGTGATTTGCTGAATAATAAATCACTGTTTGTGTGTCAGTTGTCTGTAGAAATATACCTCGTGCTTCCGCACTCGTGATATGATTTATTGTACAATTGACCTCCAAACCAAGATTTATTACTCAACAAATCTCTGTTCGAGCGGGGAATATAAATTTAACGAATTTGCTTGTTTGGCATAGACTATGTGTTACACATTTTTCTGGGACAAATAATTTGCAAAGGTTATCTACCGCAGTTGCCGTAGTTGCGACCTTTTCAAAGATAAACTTCAGATTAAAGTAGTAGCAAAAACTCTAATTTGCGTTTTAGGGCAGTAGGTTAAGTGCGTTCTTACTGTGCTAGCGGTGCTTGCTTCGAATTTGGCGGGCAGCAGAATACTTTAGCATACAGCCTTTCATTATCATCCACCATCGTCTCTATATGACTGTAATCATATTGAAAGGAATGTAAAAATTACACCCATCCACTCATCTGGCCGTCCGTTCGTCAGTCCATCCATCCATCCATCCATCCAAGTTTCAAGAAATCGGAACACTTTAAATCCATCAGTACATGTATCGCTAAAATATCAATTGTTTTAATTGTGTCAGTGCATATAATTGTTAATAAAACTGTTCGACAAATTAATGTTTAATGTTTCACAACTGCATACTTTAAATAACCATTACCATGTTGACAGGAAATAAATTTATCATAATATCCACGATGTACCGTTGATTGCCACGATTTCAAACCCACCGAGTTGAGAGGAAGTCCACGAATTATTGAGATCACGGTGGAACGTTGATTGTCACGCTTGTACACCGTGTTGAGAGGAAATCCACGAATTATTACACCCACGGTGGAGCGTTGATCGACACGGTTATTCGTGAATTCCCACAGATGCACACGCTTCCACGCGTTTTACCACGATGTATACACGGTGGACCGTTCATGGATTAATTAAATTCTTACACCGTGTAACGTGGAAAACGAGTAATCCATGAAACCAGTACTGTACATGTACCAGCGACTTTACCAGACTTAACAACAATCCCTTTCCACCGAGTCCTGTATGTAGCTGCTCTGGCTCAGATAGCAAAGTCTATCCCATTCCACCCCTTAATATTGTCTTCCCACCTCTTCTTCTGTCTACCTCTCGATGAGGAACCAGCTCTTGTCTTTTCAAGGAGGAACCAACTTATAAAACAATGCCATATCACAGCTGTTATTATTTTCGATCGACAGAGGAGCCATCCTACGAGGTCGTTTAATGTCATGTGCTTCCTTTGGGTTATTCTTCTATGACGTGGACCCCATAAGATTTGATCAGAGATAATTATTTTAAAAATAAAATTGCTTTTGGCCTAGCCTGCCAGATAAGGAGTAACGGTGGTACAAAATACAAATTTTCAATATTTCTCCACAGGAACATAAATTATGTGTTGTTACCCATTGTTAGAACATCTCGCCTAGATGTTTCTAATGAGGGGTCACAACATATGTTTTCCTTGAGAAATAAGAAAAATATAATTATCTTTGAATTATCCTTAATAACCCTCCCTCCACTCCACTCCTTTTCGGTAGCTCTGGGTGGCAGATTCCATTTTCAATTTTGTTTCCATTGTGTCCCTCTAGGAACCAAGTCTTTTTTATCAATAGTAGATCCGTTTGAAAACAGTTTCATCGCTTGAGAAAGCAAGCAGAGAATGGCACACCATTAGCTCTTTTGTTTGTAAAAATGGAGGTCAACGACGAGGTTTACTCATACAGCTTTAAACATGCGGACGAAATGCTCAGTGTAACGTCTTTAAATTGTTATAGGATAGTATGACATATGTTCCTTCTTCTGAATGTTTTCTCTGCTATTGAAGAAACTATTTCAGATTTTATTTTATTTTACTGCAGCTGGCGTTGTGCCGTGCGGCGGCCGTAAAAGTCTCCCCGTGCATCATCCATAGTGCAGATTTTATTTTATTTTCTTTCTTCGAGATCAGAGGATATATTTTGAGAAATCTGAATTTTTAAATTGGTTAAGACACGTGTTCTGGATCATTGTCTCTATATTATTTGGACCCTTTTTAATACTAGTCAGTCTCAGAATCGACTGTCTAATTAAAAATAAGAAATATCAGTATGCTTTTCTATGGTTTCGTCACCAGATATTGTCAGGGTCTTTGAAGAGGCTTTATGAGCTGAGACTTCGTAGTCTGACCCATGTTCCTTCTTCTGAATGTATTCTCTGCTTTGGAAGGAACTCTTTCAGATTTTAAGTTAACCAGCATGTGAAGATCTATTTTATGTTTTCATGTTTGCTAAGATAGTTCATACTTGTCAATTTTCCGCTGAACTGTTTTGTTAAAAACAACCTCCTTACAGTTTGCTGGAAGTGTGTTCCATAGGTGTGTGAGCGTGATGAGCTGATGTAAGAATGATTTTTTCTGCTATTTATAGTGGTTTCATTTATGTTCTTTCACTTGTTTTTTTAATGATGCCGTAGATTTTTCCTGATTTTCAAATTTATAGACAGGTAAGATTGGTTTTAGCATAAATGGTGACGGGTGACACTAATTGTAAATAGTTGTCTTCATTGTTACAAAAATTCTAAGTAAAGACAGAAATGTAAAAACATGGAATAAAATAAAAAGAAAAACAAAATTACATTATAAAAACAACAAGATCCATGACAAATATATGAACAATATGAGAACACCTCCTTAACGGTTTCACAGCAGATTTTGAAGCAAGGTGAGACATAACCAGAAGTATATCAACTATCTTAATTCCATCAACGGCGATCCCCAGAAGCCCTCATCCCCAAAATAAATAGAAATGTGTCCCTTAAAATACTGTGGTTCCGTATCCCTATAACCAAATTTCTCTTGTTTTCCAATATCCCTTTAATTGCAATAAAATTTTTCAGACGTATCCAATACCCATTTAAGCATTCTATGCTGTGTTCCTGTATCCTTATTTTATACCACCCTTACCAGAAAACGCCAATTTTAGCATGAATATTTCGCAATGATCAAGGTCTACACTGTTAAGGGTGGTAAAAAATCATTATGCCATGCTTTGTTCGCCTGTACGGGAGATAATCCACTCGCTAAAGCTCGTGAATTATTTTCTCGTACAGGCGGATAAACCATGGTACAACTATTACTACTCTTTCAGGGTTTACATTTTATTCCAGTCAAGACGTCAGTTATAATGCAGTATGTACATAACTGTAATGCAATTTACGTACTCATCAGACAGGAAAATTGAAAATTGTTCCAAAATAATTGTATCATTTTTAGAAGAAAATAAACAAGACGGTCCTTATATTGCTATGTCGGAAGAATATTTATGCAGACAGAATTGTCTTTAAAGCATCGACCACTGATTGCACTGATTACGGCAGCACAGAAGATTGCATCGAATTTATATCAACTGTCTAGCCTGGTAGCGCATAACAGGATCAAACAAATACCTTTATAATTAATTTTGTTCCCACTGTGTCATTTTAATCCTTTTACAACTATTTCCTGTCTTTAGGTACAAGTATTATAATGCAAGATATGCCGCGACACAACAAAACCAACAAACTAGCAAGTGCGTCCAGCAAAGACTCAGATCAGGGTCTTCCGCGTCTGCATGCAGCTAGCCTCGACAATTAGCTACCAATTAAGCACACTGCAAAGACTATGATCAGACAGGGCGGATGCCCAGGTTAATCTAAGTACTCGCTGGTCGAACATGCCACTGTTTTGGTTTTGTCGTGTCGCGGCTCAGACGGTTATTACAGGAGGGTAAGCAACTCTGCCGTTTTCACGTTTGCCTCCCGTATCAGTGCGGATCAAGTCTCAAATGAAAGAACTTGCTCCTTAAGGAATAGTTATGTCCTTGAAGAGTCAACTTCATTTTGCAAAGGACCCTGTAAATAGAATCAAAATAAAGCTTATTGGAACCCTGCGCAAGCCTGAGTAAAGTAAAAAAATCGGCACTGATCATGAATTAATACAATCAAATCCCACATCTCGGTTTCAAAACCAATAGGGAAAGAAGCACACACACGCATAAAACTTGACACAAGTTCACTAAAGACACGCACGGTAATCCGATTGAAAAGCTCTTTCTCAAACAGGTGGTCATTCAGCTACCCCTAATCAAAAACAACATCAACATCTATTTTTATCTATTTTATTTTAACATACAAAACAAGACAAAACAAAAGGCAGATTGTATAGCAAAACAGGTGACCAAACCGCCAAAGAACATAGCCAAGCAGACATAGCACTATGTAACATCAAGGATCCACAAAAGAAGTACCGCCTCGGAACGGTTAGCAAACGATTACTGGGCGGGGGGGGGGGGGTTGCTTAAACATGTTTAACTGGATCCAAACCTTGCCCCTAGCCTCCGTAATTGTTGGAAGGGTTTCTATCGGGTGCCATAGAGTAATTGTTGCGACTAAAATGCATTTGCAAAAAGTGCAAACCCGAATCAAAGTATTCCTTAAGAGCAGTCTGGTCAGGTCAACACTGTTTTCTATCTTACACTGACAGTCTTACCTCCGTTCAGCAGCTGTAACAAAAGGTATTATTGACAAATGCTATGATTTAAATATTACTACATAGGAAAGACAAATTCTGAAAGAAAAGACACAAATGCCAAATCTTGGAAAGGATCAAATGTAGCAAATATAATTTTTGTCATGGCCTTAAACATAAGCAATCCTCTCATGATTCACGAGCATTTCTTCCTGAAAATGAATTACTCCATGCAGTTGTGAATAGTTTACCAGATATACTTGCATAAACCTATAGGCGTCTAAAACATCTACCCGCATATCATCATAGTGCAGAATATATTTTCTGCTCTTTCGGAATAATTGGGTTCATTTGAGTTATTTTGAAAATAGAGTTCCGCCTAAGCCGGTGCTAGGGGACGTTGCTGGTGTCGCACATTCCATTACTGGTCATGTTCCGACTCAATTAAACCGAGTCTGCTATTTTCTGTTCTTTGGTGTATTCCTTGCTTCCAAAGGATCTTACTACATGTGTATTTAGAACTCATTGTATGTTAACTGTGGGCACAACTGCATTGGGTTGATACAAATAAACAATAGGACTTATAATGCTATGCATTCCACAAGACATAATGAGTTTTAAGCGCAAACAGAAACAACTGCAAAAGCAGACGCCTCAAAGAAGGTTCAAAGCCTTGGCGGGGAGAGGGGGAATGGATGGAGGGATGACTTGCAGTTTTGCTTCCTATATTTCAGTCATATCAGGACAATTGGTGGGTGTTAATGAAAGGTTGTGTGCAATGGAACCCCAATTACAATCGAAAAGATTCCCGCCTCCAGCGGGCTGGAACCAGAAACCTCTGGATCAGCAGACCAGCGCTTAACCTACTGAGATACCTGGAGGTGTGTGTGTGTGTGTGTGTGTGTGTGTGTGTGTGTGTGTGGGGGTGGATGGCGGCGGCGGGTGCATTCTACATCTTAAAAGCAAGTCACCCAAAGTGAGAATACAATGTAGCAGAGGATACATATACAGGTACAGGCTTCGTGTATTAAATCACTCTGAGTATCTGGATATTATTTCAACGTCGTCATGATTCATGGGTAAAAAATAAGCATCTTGAGTTATTCTTCTTTGAATATACAGCATCTTGTCTCAACCTACTGCTTGATGCTCGTGTTTGCAAGGGTTTATTCAACTAAGCTTAAAATATGAGTGCCTGCTCTCTCTCTCTCTCTCAAAAAAAAACTTATAAAATCCATTATGTGTAGCAACTTACAACTACAAAACGCAGAAAAATGAGAAAAAAAATAAATAAATAATTAAATAAAAATAAAAAAAGAATTTACTCCAGGGAAATGGAAAACCGGCTTTACACAGCAACACGCTCTGAAAATGTGTAAGGCTGTTTCCTATGGCGTGTAGTTCTACTTTTCTTGTTTCAGTTTCTTTTCTGATAAGTATCGGAAAGGAAATGTCCCTTCAGGGGCTCCGTACGTGTATTTAATAATGATTTCGGCGCTGAAGCTGCCTTTGTAAATGCGTGGCAAATGAAAGCGCAGATGAGGTGTTTCAATGCTGAAGCAGCCTAAAATACGCTCAACGAAAACCAGGCTTCAGGATATGGTAGTCATTCAATCGCGTAAAATCGTGTAGGTGTGGTTCTACTAAACAACTTTGTCCTCTATTTCGCAATGAATTGTGCCATTTTGCATATGCATGTATAAAGGTCGGACAGACAGGTCAATTTGTGCCAGTTATAGTAATATGGGTTTACGTGAATATGATAACCAGTTGTTGCCGTTCTACAACATGTATCAAGGATTAAAGAGAATACATGCGTTTGAAAAAGTAATTTTAACAGTAATAATAAAATTTAGCAGACAAATGAATAGGATTTAGTCCTTGAATCACTGCTCTGCGTAAAGAATTACGATTTTCATACTACCCGAACAGTGGGTAAATAGTCATTGCTCTGTCTGTCTGTCTGTCTGTTTCGTATATTCGTAGGTCCTTCCGCCCACCAGTCGCCCTTTGTCTGGAGCATATCTCGGAAATTTTAGTGGAAACTAAATGGAATGTTACACACTGATAGAGGGTAATGAGAATATGCCTAGAGCGCAAAACCATAACCCTATCAATTAGCTCCCTTCTTGTGTTTTTTTTTTTTTTTTTTATCAATATTTTGTTTATCCGGAGCAACTCTGTAATATCATAACAGAGAACAACAGTAGATCTGGAATGTCTCAATCAGGCTTGGACCATGAAAATTAGTTCTAACCAAGAGTAGTTCATACCGTTCAAGTCAAGTTTCAATATAAATTGACCTCTAGGGATCCATGACAAGCTGTAGCCAGAGAGAGTAAATGAGCCCATTTAAGATTCAAGCATCTGAAGTTATACTGTAAATAAAATTTCACATGTTAATAGAGGACAGTGTGAGAGAAAGTGCAGAACAATAACTTTATATTAATCGAATCTCAAGTAGTGTTTGAGTTATTTCCATGTTTTTAGTGCATTTAATTTGGTTCATATACAAGCGTTATTAAGAAACTATTGTTTAATATTTAACAATCTCCATTGCAGCTCCCTTGAAAGGATAAAGTTGTAAAACTGTTCAATTTGCTGGTCTTAAAGCTGTCTAATAATGAACTGTATTATTTCGCAAACTGTATAATTTGAATTACAAGATTGGAAAAGTTGCAGTTATTGATTTTGTGTTATTAACAATCATAGTCTCCCTTATGTTTTAATACTTAAGAATTACATTTATGAAACAATAAACTGTAAACAGAACAAAAAAGAAATGCATTGAGAGCTAATGGTAGACAAGAACACTAAGGCCCGATTTCATGGCACAGTTATTACTCATATTATCAATTATTTTGTTTCTATCGGGCGCCATGGTAAATGTTGATGTTCCGAATGCTTACGCGTGTATTTAGTTGGACGTGAAATTAGACCATTGACTGAAATTATATAAGTGAACAAAATTATAAATATAATTATAAATATATATATTTCCTCTTTCAGTGCAGCTCTTGTTTTCACTTTCAACTACATTCAGTTAAGACAGAAATACCTCCTTCATCAGAATACCATTCCACTATTGCACACTATTGGGGAGCATCCATTCAGTTTTAATTCCATCGATTTTCTCGTTACTGATTGGCATGTCAGGTGTAATTAGCTGAAAGTAGTTCGGCAGATCATTACTTACATGTAGCTGTTAGTAAACAGAGCTGTCAATGAATCTTACACAACTTCCCAGATGCAAATTAATTGCTGATAAAAAAGTCAGTAGTTAGTTAGGAGATAAAATATGTGTTTCTCATGACTGAGAAGGACCGCAAAAATAAAAATGACAAACTACTTTGCGGCTGCTTCCTCCTACAATGGTACACAGCGATCTCAAAAAGAAATTTGTGTACTTTGTTATGAACGCAATTATTGCAAACTATTTGAATAAAAGAAATTGGACACGTTAAATGACGCAGTGCGCTTATTATCTCAGTAAGCTTTTAAGAGACTGTGAGCTAAAAACTGTTTATCATGTTCGGTTTGGTGTACCGTGCACATTCTATCTGTAAATAGAACAGATTGATCGGAGCAAACAGTGCAAAGCCAAATCAAACTGCATTTGAACCGCGACACGAGAAAACCAACAAAGTGGTTGTGCGCCCAGCGCAGACTCAGATCAGCCTGGACATCCTCAAAATCAGATCAGACTCTTCGCTTAGCGCTTAAACGGTAGGTAAGTGTCTAAGCTACCCACACGCGGACAGCGAAGACTCTGATCAGACTGGGCTGGTGTCCAGGCTGATCTGAGTCTGCGCTTGCCGCACAACCACTTTGTTGGTTTTCTCGTGTCGCGGCTCATATCATTATCTAGCTGCTAGTGGACAGAGCTGTGAATGAATGTTACATAATTTCCCAGATACAAATTAATCACTGATAAGAAAAGTCAGTAGTTGGTTAGGGGATGAGAAATGTATTTCTCGTGAATGAAAAGGGAAGAGATCGCTGTGTACACTTCTAGGAGGTTTGTGAACTCTTATCTGAAAGCAATATACCAATCTACCAATTATGGCAAATTACTTGGAAAAAAGATATTCGACACGACAAATGAGCAGCGACATGACAAAACCAACAATGTGGTTGTGCGCCCAGCGCAGACTCAAATCAGCCTGGGCATCCGCCCAGTCTGATCAGAGTCTTCGCTGTCCGCATGAAGGTAGCTTAGTCCCTTGGCTACCTTTTAAGCGCTTAGCGAAGAGTCTAGCCAGACCGGGTGGATGCCCAGGCTGATCTGAGTCTGCACTGGGCGCACAACCACATTGTTGGTTTTGTCGTGTCGCGGCTCAAATGAGGTAGTGCCCTGATTATCTCAGTGAGCTTTTAAGAGACTGTGAGCTTAATTTTTTTTCATGTACGATCTGTCCTTGGAACACATAAAATTGAACAAACAGTGCAGAACTAACTCAAACTGCATTCATATCAGGAGCAACACTGTTTGTTTGACATTCCGTCTGCATTGTTTCGACCCTTTAGAAAAACAAACTGTTCCAGTTCTCGGATAATTGCGACAATTATTAAAAGTGTCCAATTTTCAGAGTTTTAGGCAAGTTCTAATAAAAATAATGGGTACATTCGCCCCTTCATGAACACATTTACATTGAACCGTTCCTTTCCCTTCGTGACAAATGCAAGGCTTTTAAAACTTATGCTCTCCTCTGTCATCGTTATTGGTTTCTACCGTAATAGACTTTTCAAAGCTTGTGTTGAAAAACATAAATTTCTCCAAGAAAATGTCACAAGTCTGAAATTGAATTCGTCTTACTGTGCTATACTGTTAAGGGAAATGGGTACACTTTCTGGGGAAACATCTTTGTCATCGTCTGTTGTGTTTCCATTTTCAATGGGGTAAACTGTTAATGGAAAGAATTTACTCCTGCAGGAGAAATTCTTTCCTTTCAGATTTGATCCCATTTTTCTGAAAGATTTCGTTGTCCAGGAAAGCAAAGAGGAAGTCACAAAAGTTGTCTTCGTTTGTAAAATGGCAAAATCTCATGCAGGTGAAGCAGTACAGCTTAATAAAAAGATTTGAGCCGCGACACGACAAAACCAACAATGTGGTTGTGCGCCCAGCACAGACTCAGATCAGCCTGGGCATCCGCCCAGTCTGATGAGAGTATTTGCAGTGCGCTTAAAGGATAGCTAAGAGTCTAAGCTACCTCCATGCGGACAGCGAAGACTCTGATCAGACTGGGCGGATGCCCAGGCTGATCTGAGTCTTCGCTGGACGCACAACCACTTTGTTGGTTTTGTCGTGTCGCGGCTCATTTATGGTATATTAAATGTCCCATGTGTTATTTTCTAATGGATACTGAAAATAACAAAAATAAGAAGAAGAACCTAGTTTTTGATAAACTTAAAACTAAAGATAAAAGTTAAGTACTGAGATTGTAATTAACGTTATGATTTCGTTTCAATACAAAATTATTTTTTAAGAAAATGAGGTATTTAAAATAACTTTAAGATCATATAATATACAATAGAAATAGTACCAACTAAATTAGGATATGGATTTAAATAGCACATGGGATTTTTATAAGGTCCTTTGTGCATTGACCCATTTATTTCTAGCGTCACATAAATGTGACATTGGCAAACGGTGCAGACTCAGACAGACACCGCAAAACGCAGCGTGAGATCAGGATCTACAAAGTGCGCAAAGAATCAACAGTCTGATATTTAATATTCATATCTATTAATTTCATATATCAAAATTATGGAAAAAAAAAACCAATATAGAGAAGACACCCCTAACATTACTCACGGAACACCAATTTATACATATAGGAGAGTCCACTTGGCATTATGGGTTGAATATAGAGGAACAGAAAGTCATAGCCAACGAAATTTTTTGAGATCCCTTCGCACATGACTTTTCTTACTTATCTGACTACCTTGCTGGATGAATAATTATTTACTACTGTATATACTTAGACTGATTACGATTTTTTTCTGAATATTGTAACGGCAGTAACCTTGACCCAGCATAATGAATTTAGCCTTAACCCGGCGCTATGAAGACTGAAAGGCTTAGCATATAAATTATTATGTTGGCGCTGCACATATGAGCCGCGACACGACAAAACCAAGGAAGTGGTTGTGCGCCTAGCGCTGACTCAGATCAGCCCGGGCATCCGGCTAGTCTGATCAGAGTCTTCGCTGTCCGCATGGAGCTAGCTAAGACCTTTGGCTACCCTTCAAGCGCACTGCAAAGAATCTGATCAGACTGGATGTCTGCCCTGAGTGAGCTGAGTCTGTGCTGTGCACACAACCACTTTGTTGGTTTTCTCGTGTCCGCGGCTCATATATTAAATCAGTATGAGACTGTTAGGGAACCGAATCATCGTTTTTTTTTTTTTTTGTTTTTTTTTTAGTTTTTCAAGGTTTTAGAAAACCCACAACTTCTTTATTTTGCAAATAATGGCAACTGCCATTGAAGTGTTACTGTAGCTGTTAAAATAATCCAACTACAGTAACGATAATAATTAATTTGAAGGGGGAACCTTTCTGGCAGTAACGTAGTCATTAGAGAAAAGTATAGAGCAAGTTTTGCCCACTGACACGTTATAAAGGCCCGATTGTGTAAAGACATATCATACCAATAAGTTCTGAAAAATATTATTCTTTGTAAACAAGGCATACACCAAAGAAGCAAGAAAATATCGGACTTGATTTCCGGGAGTCTGTTCAAGATCGGCAATAAAACTAGGCAATAAAACTAAGCCGGCTTAGAAAGAACTTTATTTTAATATGACTCCAAAATTGACCCTTTATATAAAAAAAGCTAATTATCGGAGATACTGTTTTTCCTATGTTTGTCCGTCTGTTTGTGTGTGTCTTTTCATCTGTCAGGCACTAATCGTGGCCGCTCAATGACTCCAAAGCCGTTTAAGATATTTTGATGAAACTTTGTACACATATAAAGCATCATCAGTAAATGTGCAAAATATAGAACTGAAACTTCGCCCACAATATGTAAGAAATTGTGTTCCTTTGTAATAAATAGTATAAAAATCGTGTCCACTATATGACGTCAAAACCATTCAAGAAATGTCACGAAAATTTATACTAATGTAAAGCATTATTAGACAATGTGCAGAGAAGAGGAACTGTAATTCCGTAACTTCAAAACTATTCCAGGTAATTTCATGATTCTAATTAGTATGGAAATTGTGTCCCCTCTTTAACTTTAAAGCCACTCAAGATATTTCCATGAAACTTAGTAAAAGTATTACCCATTATAAAGCAATGTGCAGAGAACAAGAACTGTAACTGAACCGACGTCATTCGTGGAATTTTGCCCCTTTGTAACCACTTGTATTGAAATTGTATTCCGTTCAGTTGATGTTCAGAGAAATAAATAACCATAACTCTATATATAACTTTTGGTAAGGGGGTGGGGAAAATGGGAGGTGAGATGGAAGGCACATATGTGTTTGCTTCGGAAACAAACATCTAGTTGCACTTTGATGAAATACTGAGAGAACTTTCACGGTTGTCACGCGACATTTAAAACCAACTGCAGTGAACACTAAAACGACATTGAAATGTAAAAGCATTTGAAAGCAAGACAGACAACAAAGAAAAGGGAATATAACATATTCGGCGTCCAAAGTCCATGAGCTTGAGGACAAAGAACTAAGGGGTAGAGGTGTGTGTGTGTGTGTGTGTGGGGGGGGGGGTGTTATGCATAAAACTTCGGATAAGCATTTCCATAATGATAACACATTTATAAACAAAGCTGTCTCAGAAATAAGTCTTAAAATAAATTTAAAAAAAAAATCCACATGAAATTTCAAAGTCCATGAGCTTGAGAACAAAGAACTAAGAGTTAGAGGTGTGTGTGTGTGTGTGTGTAGGGGGGGGGGGTGCTATGCATAAAACTTCGGATAAGCATTTCCATAATGATAACACATTTATAAACAAAGCTATCTCAGAAATAAGTCTTAAAATAAAATCTAAATAAAAAAAAATCCACATGAAATTTCAAAGTCCATGAGCTTGAGGACAAAGATCTAAGGGGTAGAGGTGTTTGTGTATGTGTGGGGGAGGGGGTGCTAGGTTATATCAAAACTTTGAACCATTATCTAACATCAGTCTAAGTATTAGTATCAACTGAGTCCATCGTGGCACTGTGAAATTATGTGTTCATAAATATATAACTTTAACCGAAATCTTTAAGACAAAATTCAATGTCAATGACCTTGACTTCAAAGTCATCCAGTTGGGTATGTATATAGTGTTTTGTGAAAACTCAAAACAGTGTCTAACATCAGTTCAAGTGTAAACTAAATCTCTGCCAAGCATTATGAATCAGTATGCAATTAGAACACTTTAATAAAGACCAAATTGCCTAAGTCCCTGACCATGACATCAAGGTCACTGAGCGGGGTTGGAGTAGTACTCTGTAAACCTTTGGACTAATATATAACTACAGTGCAAATATAAAAAGAATTCATCTATGGGTTCAGGAGAGATGTGTCTTTAAAAAACTTTAACCAAAACATCCAAATAATAAGAAGACAATTTTCTAAGTCCATGACCTTGACATCAAGGTCACTGAGGGGGTGGGGGTAGTATCTTGGGAAACTTTGGACCAATATCTAACAACTGTGTAAGTATCAAAGGAATCCATCCATGGGATAAGGAGATATTGGGCTTTATAAAACTTTAACCAAAACATCCAGTCCAAAAAATCCCACTTTTCAATGTCCATGACCTTGACATCAAGGTCACTGAGGGGCTGGGGGTAGTACCTTGGGAAACTTTGGACCAATATCTAACTACAGTGTAAGTATCAAAGGAATCCATCCATGGGATAAGGAGATATTGGGCTTTATAAAACTTTAACCAAAACATCCAGTCCAAAAAAATCCCAATTTTCTAAGTCCATGCCCTTGACATGAAGGTCACAGAGTGGAGTGGGGGTTGTACCCTGTTAAACTTTGGACCAATATCTAACTACAGTGTAAGTATCAAAAGAACCCATCCATGGGTTAGGGAGATATAGGTCTTTAAAAAACTTTAACCAAAACATCCAATCCGGACGCGGACGCGGACGCTGACGCCGACGCCAGGGTGAAAACAACTGCTCTTCCTAAACTTTCGTTCAGGCGAGCTAAAAAGGGACATATTTCCTCTCTTTTTTTTCCATTTCAACTCACGTTATCTCAAACTACTGGAATCTCAAAGAAAATTTTCTGGTAACAACGTTTTTCTTTGAGATACATGTATCAGTAGTTTGAGACGAACTCCGACTTTCAGATATCTTTATGAAACAAAAAGCCGATGCATTGGGACTTATGTCTTTGTACTTCTAACACTCCTTTTGCCGTGTAGATGGCATTGGCTTCATACTTGACATGCCAGCACCTTAAAGGAAAACATTTATGAATGACTGTCTGGGGTGGGAATATTTACAAAAATTGAGCTGCGACACGACAAAACCAACAATGTGGTTGTGCGCCAAGCGCCGACTCAGATCAGCCTGGGCATCCGCCCAGTCTGATCAGAGTCTTCGTTGTCCGCATGGAGGTAGCGTAGAACCTTAGCTATTATTGAACTCTTAACGAAGAGTCTGATCAAATTGGGCGGATGCCCAGGCTGATCTGAGACTGCGCTGGGCACACAACCACATTGTTGGTTTGGTCGTGTCGCGCCTAATATCGCAATGGGTGTCTGGTCTGAATATTAACTTTGGAAAAATTCTGCGGAGAAAAGTATTCCTTGTCAAAGTACCATGATAAAGTACTAATTTTTATCTGTCTAGTGTATTTGATTTATTATACTCACGCCATACTTAATTATCGAAACACCACGTTTTTTCTGTATTTTTTAGTATATATGGAAATATCTATCAAACGAAGGATAATTTTTTGTCTGCGGTTCTGTATGAAGAATGCGCCATAAGTAAACGTCCTTTGGGTCTAAAAACTGTCTTGACATTTTTACACTCTACGCAATTTAATTTGCACTGTAAATAGAGAATTTTATATGAGTGCTCATGTACTATGAAATTTATTAAACGAGTTGGGGGAAAGGTAAGATGCGAGGCTATGCCGAACAGCTTATCCGTTTTCCCCAATGAGTTTAATCAATTAAATAACACAGGAGCACGAATGCACGATTAATTTATCATGTGACACAGAAATCGCATTTTATTAGCAAATTTTGAACTTAAACGTCACGATTTCGCCATTAGAACACGCGGCGTACTTTTGGACGTCAACGCATAAGGTTATGGCGAAATTTGCATATTTAATCCACTGTTTATTATCTTTTTTATGCATGACTTTATTAAACTCTCAGATGCGACGTCATATGATAAATGCTTTTTCATGCTGCCAGCTTCAAAGAGGATGAGATGGCATATAATGTTGGTCATCACAGTTTATTCATTTCTCTGTATCAATCTATTTCGGATCTGTAGAAGTTTATATGGTTTGTGAGCTAGGACACCTGAATTTCTTATTTACATCCGCCTGTTCGTAAATCTGTGTAATAGTTATGCTTACTCTAAAAATACTGAAACAAACATGCTTCGATATTGATGTGTACTATACAGATAGACTGCAAAAGTAGCAGACCCGTATTTTGGTCTTGTCCGTATGCACAGTACGTGCAAAATACAAGAGTAGTGTGCTTCAAAACACATGCTCTAGTCTTATGTTTGTTTAGGGAAAAGGTTCAATAACTGAGTTGCATCACATAGGGAACGTGCTTAAAGCATATGCGCACAGCAGTAGGTCATAATGGCCTGTTTTCCTGACTACAATACCCATTGCTTTTCGCATGCATGTTTTCCCCTGTGGAATCATATGACACAAAATGAAGGCTCGCACAAGATTTATAGGAGTTGAAAACCCTTAAGCATTTTTGTTTGATGCATCTCAAATATACGAGAATGCATGAAAACGAATGCATCAAACCCGAAGGTTGAAGAGTCTCGATTAAAACTACAACCGTTTGTTTTGGTGACCTTGAACCCCACATGCACTATTGGTGAGCTGCGCCAATGTGGACGTGTATGCATTTTCATTTGTTATGTCAGCAATACCTGACTGTATGACGATAATAGGGCACTGAGGTATAAAACAGCATGTTTTGTCGGCAGTTCTAAGGCGTTAGGGTAATGCCAATAGCTGGAACTAGGATGTAGCTTTGCAAATGGTACATTGTTATACTAAGTGAAAAGATAGGCAATGATCAGGAATTAATACAATCAAATCCCACATCCCGCTCTCAAAACCCATAGGAAAAAAAGCACTCACACACGGAAAAATTAACACAAGTTCACGAAAGACACGCACGGTAAACCGAATGAGCAGCTCTTTCCCAAACAGGTAGTCATGCAGCTACCTTAATAAAAACAGCATCAACATCTTTTATCTATTCTTTTTTTTTCAAAACAAAACAAAAGGCAGATTGGATGGCAAAACATTAACCAAACCGCCAAAAAACATAGGCAAGCGGACATAGCACAATGTAACATTAAGGAACCACAACAGAAATACCGCCTTGGATCGGACAGCAAAAGATTAATTGCGGGGGGGGGGGGGGTGTTGTATTTCAATAGAAACAAACTCGTAATTTCCTCCGTGTGTCTGTTCTCTGTTGCCAATGACAAGTTGTATAATTTTACTTTTAACTATGAACTGCTACTATTTCAATTACTATTCCAAATATACTAACAAAACATACGCGAACGTAGCAACATAAAGTTCGTTTGACGAAGGGCAGCTGAAAGCTTATGCAGCTAATCATTTAATCGAAACAAACATATAGGTGGCAAATTAACGTATTATACGTTTTAGTCCGTTTGAGTTCCAGTTAGTACACTCTGGTCGATCTGGTTATCCTAATGCACATTTCTATGAACATTTATCAAGGTATGCCAAATAATGCCCACTTAATAGCGTTTACAAACAATTTTATAAACAATAGTGTAAGTGATATTCCTCTTGAAGAAGGTAAGAAAGAACAAGCATGGTTATATCACACATACCGCTGCAACCACAATTTACATTTCTACAAAGTGTCATTAAGGTATTCCAATAGGCAACCTAGTTTTGGTTCCCGGTAGCCTTAAAAATGAACAAAAAGGATATTACTCCGAAACAACAAAAATTAAATAGCAACAATCATCAGTATTATAGGCAATAAACTTAGTCCACATTGCTACACAGTTTAATCAAAATTTTCCTTGTGTTTGCCTTGCAACCAGCGACTTTACCAGACTTTACAACAATCCCTTTCCACCTAGTCCTGTATGTAGCTGCTTTAGTTGAGATAGCAAAATCCATCCCATCCCACTCCTTAATATTGTCTTCCCACCTCTTCTTCTGTCTACCTCTTCTACTGGCACAAGAATAGATTAAAAATCAATGTGACGTGACTCCATTTAGGAAAGAAAAGCAATTATTCATCTATGTGTTAAAACCGTGTGAACCTAATACACATTCCTGAACCTTTCAAAGAGACCTTCCATATAGTTACCTTGTTATGGCCAGCGCATGAATAACTTCAAAAAGTTAACCAAACGGACCGAACTTCAAAAATAAGGAAGAAGAGCAATTATTTTTGCAGATGTAACACATTGATTTAATAAAAAAACAAATCGTTTAAAAGTGTCATCAACACAGTCCATTAGTTACCTACTTAAAGCCAGCACAAGATTATACTTTAACCTGATCAAAGGGACGTAATTCCAAAAATGATTAAGGGGGCTCAGTCATTACTATATGTGACATACTTTCTAAACTTCATTCATATTGCAAAAAAGCTTCAAAACGTCTAGGCGTGTACAAACAGAAATCAAGAAAAGGGATGTTATTCCGGAAGTCAGTAAGCGGAAGCAACCATTCATGTATGCGACAAGGTACACAACCTTATTTACATAGCTTGAAAGTTTGAAGATATTCCAAACTGTGACTTATATTTATGGTGGGCGCAAGAAAAAGCTTCGTCATGCTGGGAAACTAACAGGACATGAAAAACTAGTTTCCTGAAGTAAAAATATTGACATGTACCCATACGACTTAACACCAAAATACTTTCTACTGTTACACTGACAGTATGTCTCAAACTAGAAGTTGGCCTAATATAATCTTTAATCTTTTAAGGCGAAAAGTACCTTAAAACATGTCGTTCATGTTTACTTTTACTGTCAAAATATAAGATGTAAGGATGCATTTCTATTTTTCCTGCCACGTTTACACATGGAAATACAGGTGCAACTCTCGGTTGGCTTTGCAAGATGACGGAACAATTAAAAGGGTCAGTGCAACAAGGGACCTATCTCCATATGTGGTCAAAAATAAGTTAACCACTCTAATGCAGAAAACATGTTGCCTCACCTATTTATCTCCCCTCTGACCATAGAACCAGCCAAAATAATGCTTTTGAAGAGGTTGCAAAATTTTTACAAAGGGCCTATCTCCATTTTGCACCTTTTATGCAACAAAAGACCTAAATCCATCAAATTTGTTTCCTCACTATATTTCATCAATGTGTCGGTTTAGAGTTAAAGGAAGCATGTAAGTACTTTTATATTAAAACATTTTGGTGATAAAAGTCATTTTCAACTAAATTTATCATTTTCTAAATAGTTAAAAATTGATCTGAAAATTACATGATGGAGTTAGGACCTTTGTTGCATAAACATCTTAATTCTTTTGCGATAATCTTGCTTTATGTGGGTCTTATTCATATTTTAACAAATGCTATTGCTAGAAATAACTTATCCTTACCATGTTATGTATTTTTCGATTACTGGTATGGCCACATTAACTTTTAAAATGCGATTTTCATTTTTATGAAATATGGAGTTAGGCCCTTTCTTGCACGAATAAAATCGCCAAAATCCAGTTTTTCTCAGTTTATTTCTTTAAAACTTGTGGAATATTCGCAACATATGTTGCGAATATTCTCAACATATGTTTCTCAACATATGTTGACTATCTGTGCAACAAAAGGCAATCATTTCGAGTTTCGAGAAAAAAAATATGTTTTTTGCGTTTTTCTCGAAATCATGAAAAATGGAGATAGGTCCCTTGTTGCACTGACCCCTTCAATTCAAAAGGGGGATTTTCTTCCGTTGTGAAGGTGGAATATGTTAAAGGATGTTTTGCAATAAACACACTCATCATTATAGTTTCATGTCCAGTCATTCACATTGTTGGAACAATTGTCTTAGTCTGCACCTTAAAGGGAGGAATTGGTAGTCCAGGGGAACTGAAGTTTGATTGACAGAATCTCTTTTATTAATCAGGTTTAATGGCATTAACTCTCAGCATGTTAGTGTTCTGTTTCTGACACAGTTGGTTATCGGGTCAAATCTAATGCTTCTGCAGAATGTGTTAGTTAACCAGAATCAATGCTGTGCTTTAGATTTGTTCCCAGTAACTTAGATGGTCAAAGTAAGAACTACTGTAAATTCATGAAGAGCCCATGTTTGATAGGCAGGAAAATCTAGGTCGGCTCCTATATATAAATGTAGTTAGGCCTAACTAATGATGAATAAAACACATGCTGGTATGCAAAGTAAAGAATCAGTAGGCACTGAAGATGGTCCTCAACAATCAACAAGTTTTTTTTTATTATTATGAGGGTTTCACAGCTCATCAAGGTTATTGTCCCCTGACGTATTCGAAGGGGGCTAGAGTAATGAGTTCCGTCAGTCTCACCGTCTGATTTTCTCATCGGATTTTCATGACACTTCCAGAATATTGTTACCATATTATATCAAATTTGTGATCGGACCCTTTTGCCAGAGTAACGGCCATTTATCTGTAAATTTATTTATCTGTATTTGGTGAAATTGTGTTGCTGCAACGCCTCCTTCAGGTTTTAACTAATTTTCATAAAACTTACAGGATATTTTTATCACAGTTTGGTGTTGATTATATTTTATTGGGGTCATGATCGGACCTTTTCTGTCAGAGTTAAGTCCCTTTGTATATCTGATCAAATGCTGTGGCCAGTCAGCTCCTCCTTTAGTTTTCAATCTATTTTCATCAAACTTTCAGGATATTTTTATCATCGGCCGCGCCACGTAGCGCAATCGGTAGGGCACCTGACTCATAAGTCAGAGGTCCTGGGTTCGAAACCCGGTCCGGCCTTTTACTTTCGTTTCTCCTTCCGCTGATTCAAGAAGGGCAGTCGTCAGTTACTGGCGAAAGTATATGCACTTAGTACTGGTTAACCGCTTAGGAGGTCTAAGCCTGCCCAGGTATAGTGTGGTTAGGTTAACTGACCGTCCCGACATGACCATAGCTGTTTACCGAGGACGTTAAGCATCAAATCAATCAATCAATCAATCAATCAATCATCTGACGTTCATCATACTTTATTGGAGTCATGATTGGACCTTTTCTGTCAGAGTTACAGTCCTTTGTAAATCTGATCAAATCTTGTGGTTGCAACATCTACACATTCGACAAATTAGCTTAGTATCTGCTTTCCTCTCAGTGTAACAGAGACATGAGTTTACAGTAACATGACCGTCAGAAGCATAATCATGCAGTGCCCATAGACTGTGCAGTTACAGCTGTCTGTTCGCATACTTCAGAAATAAGCTAGGACAAGTATATGATGGCATACATATGATACTTAGTATCTCAGTGTACCGGTGACATGAGTTTACAGTATTTTCATTTGCTCGACACTGAAATATGCCTCTCAGAAGCATAAACATGCAGTGCCCTCAAACTGTATAGTTACATCTGTCTGTTCGTATAGGATAGAGGAAAGCAGATACTAAGCTAATTTGTCGAATGTGTAGATGTGGACATGTGGAAACTCCACATTGTGGATCCACATCTGCCACAAAAGATCCACATCGAATCCACATCATCCACATAAACTCCACACAACATCCACATCAAATCCACACTGTCGAGTATGTAAATGTGGACATATTGACACTCCACATTGTGGATCCATAAAACATCCACATCAGCCACAAAACATCCACATCAAATCCACACTGTCGAATGTGTAGATGTGGATGTGTGGAAACTCCACATTGTGGATCCACATCAGCCACAAAACATCCACATCGAATCCTCATCAAATCTACACTGTTGAATGTGTAGATGTGGACGTGTGGAACATCCACATTGTGTATCCACATCAGCCACAAAACATCCACATTGTGTATCCACATCATCCACATCAACTCCACAAATATCCACAAAAATCCACATCAAATCCACATCATCCACATTAACTCCACAATTACAGTGTGGATATGTGGATGTTGCTATTTTCCCTTTAAAATATGATAAGCGCAGCTTCTATGGCAGCCAACGTCTTGTTTACTTCGGCTAGAAATAACTGACGTCATAAACGTTCAAACATAACGTCACAACTGCCCAAAGACTTCGCGTGATCCCGCAAAGTATTCCTGTGGGATCCTACAGTTCCTACAGACTTCCTATAACATAACGTCACAACTGGCCAAAGACGTCGCGTGATCCTGCAAAGTTTTCTTGTGGGATCCTACAGTTCCTACAGACTTCCTATAACATAACGTCACAACTGGCCAAAGACGTCGCGTGATCCTGCAAAGTTTTCTTGTGGGATCCTACAGATTCTACGAATTTCCTACAACGTCCCGCAAAGTTGCGTGCATGATCCTACGACTTTTTATTGTAGGAAAATGGCGCTGAATCCCCATAAGAACAGCTCTGAGAGCCTAATAACAGGGGCAAGTAACTGTGTAGAGCATATAGTTTTGAGCCCCGAGACTTACTATAGCCTGAGGAAGTTAACTCATGGATTGACATTTTGGCCCCGGCCATGTATTTTTACACTAGGTGACCGTGCGGACTTAGTTTTTTACAGGCCAAAAGTCTATGTAAAAATACATGGGAAAATCTGGGGCCAAAGTGTCTGTCCTTACTACTGACAGTGAAGTATCATCTGTGGTCAAACAACTTGTTAAAAATGTGTATATATGTATTCAGCTCTCACCTTATTTTAATTACAAAATTATATCAAAGTACAATTGACTCAAGAAGAATGTTGGCAAAAATATCTCTCAAATCTTGTGTAAAATTACACATGAAATTGTGATGTAACCTACTGATGAGCCTATCACTGCAGACTTTATCAGTAATGACCTGTCCCCAGAGGCTAATAAAACTTAATCAATGTCAGGTTTAATAACCTTACTCTTGAAGTATCTTAGAGGCAGAAAAGGCTACCAATTCCTCCCTTTAAAGGAAAACATTATTTTGATATATCATATGTACTTTTTATTATCTTTTTTCAACGAGGAACCAGCTCTTATCTTTTCAAGGAGGAAGCAACTAATAAAGCAATGCCATATCACAGCTGTTATGATTTTCGATCGACAGATAAGCTATCCTACGAGGTCGTTTAAAGTCATGTGCTTCCTTGGTTTATTCATTTATGATGTGGACCCTATAAGATTGTATCAGAGATAATTACTTTAAAAGTAAAATTGCAGGAGTAACGGTGGTATTAAGTGAAAAAATTCAATATTTCTCCGTAGAAACATATGTTGTTAGCCATCGTTAGAACCTTTCGCCAAGATTTTTCAAATGAGGAGTGGCTACATATCTTTTCCTTGAGAAATAAGACAAATATATCTTTGAATTATCCTTAATAACCCTCTCCTCACCCACTCCTTGTCGGTAGCTCTGGGTGGCAGCATCCACTTCGAATTTGTTTCCATTATGTCCCTCTAGGAAACAAGTCTTTCTTTCAAAAGTATATCCTTTTGAGAATGTTTTTATCGCTTGACAAAGCGAGCAGAGAATCGCATACCATTAGCTCTTTTTTTGTAAAACTGGAGGTCAACGACGATGTGTACTCGTACAACCTTAATTTTGTGGACGACATGCTCATTGTAACGTCTTTGAATTGTTATAGGTTAGTATGGCCAATCTTCCTTCTTCTGAATGTATTCTCTGCCTTTTAAGGAACCTTTTTCAGGTTTTAATTTTACTTCACTGCAGCTGGTGTAGCGTCGTGTGGCGGCCGTAAAACGTCTCCTTGTACATCATCCATAGTGCAGATTTTTTTTATTTCCGTTCTTTGAGATCAGAGGATATATTTTGAAAAATCTGAAATTTTAGATTAGTTTAGATACGTGATCTGGATTATTGTCTCTATATTATTTGGACCCTTTTAAATACTAGTCAGTCTTTGAATCGACTGCCTAATCAAAATTAAGAAACATCGATGTGCTTTTCTTTGGTTTCGTCACCGGATATTGTCAGGGTCTCTGAAGAGGCTTTATGAGCCGAAACTAAGTAGTCTGGCCCATGTTCTTTCTTCTGAATTCTATCAATGGCGATCCCGGGAAGCCCTCATCCTTTAAATGAATAGAAATGTGTCCCTTAAAATACTGTCTTTTCTGTCTTAAAATTCACCTCTGTTTTTGGGTCTGTCTGTGTATCTAGAATATTCCAGAATTGTCTATGTTTAAATGTTCGTATCCCTATAACCAAAAGTCTTTTGCTTTTTCAATATCTCTTTAATTGCAATACATTTATTCAGACGTATCCCATACTCATTAAAGCATTACATGCTGTATTCCTGTATCTTTAATTTATACCACCCTTACCAGAAAACGCCAAATTTAGCATAAATATTTCGCAATGAGCAAGGTCTACACTGTTAAGGGTGGTAAAAAATAGTTATACCATGCTTTGTTTGCCTGTACGGGAGATAATCCACTCGCTTAAGCTCGTGGATTATTTTCTCGTACAGGCGGACAAACCATGTTATAACTATTACTACTCTTTCATGGTTTACATTTTATTCAAGTCAAGACGTCAGTTATAGTGCAGTATATACATAACTGTAGTGCAATTTACGTACTCATCGAACAGGAAAATTGAAAATTGTTCCATAATAATTGTATCATTTTTAGAAGAAAATAAACAAGACGGTCCTCATATTGCTATGTCGAGAGAATATTGATGCAGACAGAATTGTCTTTAAAGCATCGACCTCTGATTGCACTGATTACGGCATCACAGAAGATTGCATCAAATTTATATCAACTGTCTAGCCTGGTAGCGCATAACAGGATCAAAAAATACCTTTATAATTAATTTTGTTCCCACTGTGTCATTTTAATCCTTTTACAACTATTTCCTGTCTTTAGGTATTGTAATGCAAGATATGACGCGACACAACGAAACCAACAAACTGGCAAGTGCGTCCAACAAATACTCACATCAGAGTTTTCCGCGTCCGCATGCAGCTAGCTTCGACAATTAGCTACCATTTAAGCACACAGCAAAGACTCTGATCAGACTGTGCGGATGCCCAGGTTAATCTAAGTATTCGCTGGTCACACATGCCACTTTTTTGGTTTTGTCGTGTCGCGGCTCAGACGGTCATGACAGGAGGGTAAGCAACTCTGCCGTTTTTACGTTTGCCTCCCGTATCAGTGCGGATCAAGTCTCAAATGAAAGAACTTGCTCCTTGAGAAATAGTTATGTCCTTGAAGAGTCAACTTCATTTTGCAAAGGACCCTGTAAATGGAATAAAAAAAAGCTTACTGGAACACTGCGCAAGCGTGAGTAAAGTAAAACGATCGGCAATGATCATGAATTAATACAATCAAATCCCACATCTCGCTCTCAAAACCAATAGGGAAAGAAGCACACACACGCGTAAGTTCACTAAAGACACGCACGGTAATCCGATTGAGTAGCTGTTTCCCAAACAGGTGGTCATTCAGCTACCCATAATCAAAAACAACATCAACATCTATTTTTATATATTTTATTTCAACATACAAAAAGGCAGATTGTGTAGCAAAACAGGTGACCAAACCGCCAAAGAACATAGCCAAGCAGACATATCACTATGTAACATCAAAGATTCACAACAGAAGTACCGCCTCGGAACGGTTAGCAAACGATAACTTGGCAGGGGGGGGGGTGCTTAAACATGTTTAACTGGATCCAAACCTTGCCCCTAGCCTCCGTAATTGTTCGACCAAACCACAACAAACAGACCAATGAATGCAGCAGAGTGGACAAAAGAACAAAATATACAACAAAAAACAAACAAACACATTTAACATCTATTTTTACTTATTCCCTAATTTTATACTACAAAGCACGACGGGAAGTAAAGTGGGCAGCTATACAGGTAGCCAGATTGCTAGCGGACAACAGCAGAAGAACAGCAGCAGCAGTACCGCCTTCGAATGATCAGTAATAATAACAAGCGGACTCAAACCTGTTTTACTGGATCCAAACCTCGCTCTCTGCTTCTGCAGTGGTTCGAAACATGTAGTTAGCTGTTTGGTCCGCATGAAGGTTTCCTAACCCATCAATGAATAGTCATCGGAAACAAACGAATCATACATAGTACCTATGATGAATCAGAGATGAGGACTCGACGGAAATAACGCATTGTGACAACAGGAGACCCTCGGAAAGTCAAAGAACATCACTGAAATATCGGAGCAAAAAGGAAACCATCAGTTAAACCCCGAATAACCAAGCAACAGACAAGGCAAACTCCGGTCCCAACCAACTTAACTTAGAAGCTTTATGTCGGGCCCAACATTGTATCTGAAATCTGACCAACCATCGTGCAATTAAAGAGGGAAGTAAAGTTATTAACTGTGATTGGCTTAACTACTGAACATGCAGAATGTAGCATTACATTTATGTTTTATCCAGTACGTTTGTAACGAACGACAATTATTCTGAACTGATCAGAAAAATCAGAGCTGCCTATATTTTTATTTTAATTTATAAACTAAGTCACCATAAAAGTCTGGTTCCTATAGGCCCTGTTGCAAAAGACTTTTTAATCCGACCTTAAATTTAGAAGTTTATCTAGTTAGCAGTTACAATTTTTTACGGCCATCGAAAACTAGGTTAGCCCTGTTTATTCTAGTATTTAACGAGTTCCCCTTTTTTTACGGCGTAATGGAGCTCATCAAAACAATTTTAAAGTATGAAAACACATGAAAATTGGTTTAATGCCATATAATTACCTTAGGTAATAACCAGATGATCTTTGAAATTACTTTTGAAGTTTTAAACTGACAATGCTTTTTAGTCACGTCCACATGTTTTCACACAAGACATGATATCACGTTACCACGCATCGATATAGCCTGCTATACGGCCTATAAACTAAGCTGAAAAGTCATTGAAGAATGGAAAATGGAAGCAGTAAATGAAAACAATGGGACAGTTCAAAACATGCACAAAGCACCGACGGGTTTTTTCGTAAAACTATCATGAACCTGTTGCGGAATACTGAAGCAGATATTTTGTCGTGCTTAAATCCAGTATTTAACGTGGCTATATAAACCTGGAAAAAAGTAAAGCACACACAGTAAAAATGCCATTTTTCCGGCGAGCATCATAAAAAGAAAACAAACAGATGCTGAAAATGATTTAAAATACAATTCAAAATCTGTACATCCCACATGTTCTGACTGAATTTGGGGCCATCATATGTCAAAATGCTGATGTTTTATTCCTGGAATAGCAAGATGGTCGTATTTCATCTAAGGGTCGAGCTTGACACTTTTATTCACGGACTCATTCATTTATATAACTTTTACAAGTACAAGCTGTAGACTTCATGTGCTTGTCAAATCCGTCACTTCTGAATACGAACAACTAATGAAACAAGAACTATCTTATTTGCAGCCCCAAAGTTAAATAAGCCATTTATTCTTTAAAAACGTAGCGCGCGCTTTCAGTTAAAATTTTTGAATGATTTACTTCCAGCCGATGCCAATTTACTCGGATGTCAAGAAGCAGTATATCAGGGCTTAACGATTACGAGAAGAAATAAATTTGAATACTATCAGTAAAAACCACTAAAGACATCATCAGCAAAAGCCAGGCGAACAGCCATTTCCCCTGTAGGTGGTCACTCGGCAAGCCTTAACATCGCTGACGATATATCAGTCACAGACATATCAACAAACAACACATAAAACAACCGAGAAGAACCAAAATATAAGTGCTGCAGGGCCACGGGGCTTAACCGTTCCGCAGTCATCTTAGACCTGAAATATCTTATTTGCAGCCCCAAAGTTAAATCAGCCATTTATTCGTTCAAAACGTAGCGCGCGCTTTCAGTTATTTTTTTCAATGATTTACTTCCGACCGATGCCTATTTACTCGGATGCCAAGAAGCAGTATATCAGGGTTTAATAATTACGAGAAGAAATAAATTTGAATACTATCAGTAAAAAGTTGTGAAAATATTAGATTAAACTTCGGCAACAATAATTGAGGGTGCTTCACTTTTTTCCAGGTGTATACATTTTTTGTGTTTGTGAACGATATCTATTTAACCAACTTGCCTCGAGAAATTATTATAACTTTCTGATATCAAGGTTAAGGTTGAATACTTCCCTCAGAAGTAGCCTATAAGACAATATAGTAGCTGATAGACTAAACTGTTGATGAATTTTATAGCCGTTTTAGTTGTCGAGAAGTTAAAAGAATAAGGAAAAGATAAACTCTATTCTTTTGTAATGGTAAGACCTTATTTAACCAAGTTATAATAATGTCTGTATAGTAAGATCCTATGGGAGCCAGGAATATACCAGAGAAAAGAATATAGCAGAGAAAAGAATATAGCAGACTCGGCTCTTTGAGTCTGTTCATAACGAAAAAGAAACACCCCTTTCCCACCAACACACACACACACACACACACACACACACACACACACTAGAACCAACTTAAGCAGATCACAATTTTCAATATGATTCTAATTAACTCAAATGTCCCGAAGGACGAGGACTTTTATTCGGCGCTATAACGATGCACGGAGAGACAATTTACGGTCGCCATATGACACAACACCAGCTAAGGTGAAGATAAATCAGATTTTTCAATCTGCACCTTCCAGTTTTTCAGCTTGATTTAGACACGGAATGTGAGCATAAATCTTGTCTATCATATAAATTTTGCGACCAACAGTATACCTGACTTCTTTGTAACAGAATGTCTGTTAATAATTTGGCAAATGACTGCTTATATAGTACATCATAAGTAAGTAGGAAAATTCACGGGAACTGACACAATTTAAGCCAAGACATCGTGTTGGAAAAGACAAATCAAACTGGGAACCTCTAAAGACATCATCAGCAACAGCCATGCGAACAGCCATTTCCCATGTAGGTGGTCCCTCGGCAAGCCTTAACATCGCTGACGATATATCAGTCACAGACATATTAACAAACAACACATAAAACAACCGAGAAGAACCAAAATATAAATGCTGCAAGGCCATGGGGCTTTAACCGGTTTGCAGGCATCTTAGACCTGTTATATCTGCAATTAAATCCTTTTCATAACAAAATCACATAAATCATTATTATTTTTGAACACGTAGATGCCACCGTTACAATGCCTTCGCAGTTGCCATGACTTTGTTGATATGTTCATATGTCACGCAACGTTACTTCAACGTCGTGTGGTTCCTAGGTGTCATTTTAATGTAAATGTGAGCCATGATTTTTGTTCGGAGAAAATACTGAAATACTGTTGTTGTTTTTTTTTTTCATTTGATGACATGACCCTGTTATACACAAGTTCAGTTTATTGTTTATATTCCGTGTATATGTTCAAACCAGAAACCGCCTAATATGATGTAGCTCTGAAGGTGATAAACAATATAAGCTTGCAATAACTTTCGTTCAAATCCTTTTAGTTCTTGTTTGTAACTTGTACTTATACTGAACATAAAATATACGAACTTTGTTTATGATATTCCGACAGATTGAGCACCTTAACTCATCGATATTCCATAAACTTTAGAGACCAGAACGGTTGCTTTTGTGGTGGGGGTTAAACTTAAAGTCACCATACTTTCATAAGCTGTATTTTTATTTCCATAAAATGATCAGCCAATTATTTTCTCCAGACATAATGTCCGCAACAAGGGTAAGAAAGAGCGATGCAATCAAAGCAGTCGAGCCTTGCGTTTTAGAGAAACACTCAGGTGAAAGTTGGCAGTAGAAACAGAAACACTGGCTTACCATTGGATTTCCCATAGACCTTTTAACACCCTATATTTCTTGATAAGAACAGAAACCATTCATACGAAGAGGTTAAATGAATTTACAAGAGTAAAATAAAAAGATTTGCAAAGAAAATTTCCGTAGCACTGCAGACCTTTTGATGTTATTGGACTTCCCAATTTGCTGTTTGTTTAATTGCAAGGGGGAAAATTTGATAAGTGTTTAACTTCAAACTGATGTCATGTTCCTAAGAAGAATACCATGGTAATAAAACCGAAGGCTTTTTCATAACCACACATCAGAGCCGCGTTTTGGAAACGTTTTTTATACTGCCAAAGGAAAGACAACAACTTTTAATGTTTCACGACAAATTGAGAAAACTGTTTAATCAAGGTTCAATTTTGCAAGAAGCTAAGTTTATATTGTTGGCAGATGTCAGTAGTATTTTCTGCTATTTGTGATTTAAAGCTATATATCAGCTGGCAGAAGAAAACTGAACCTAAACTTGTAGGCGTTTCTTTTGATGTTCAGTGTATATGTATGGTTGGTTGGTTGTTTTGGGGTTAACGGCCATTTGAAACAGTATTTCAGTATATCGGGCCGTCTCCCAAAGAGAGGGATAAAAAGAGAAAGAAATGATAGACGAAGGAAAAACATGTCCAAACTATCCCACCTGCACCTATTGCAAGCACAGTAAGCCCTTGCCCTACTACTATTCAAATAAGTAGAACGCCCCGGCACTGGAAGTTGCACGCATCACCTTCGCACCACCCGACCACCCCATATTTGAATGGAATAAATACGTTTAAACCAAGTTCAGATGAATTGTTATTCCATCAAATGAAATAACCCTGCAATGACATAATAGGGTCATAAGACACTGGACATCAGTTTGTGTTCTATAGTGAGGAGTTGAGCGGCCAAAGTACCAAATCATAAGTCCGTACTCATAAATCCATATAAACATCGACAAATCAGAAATATTTAGATACACACGCGCGGGCCCCAAAAAGGAAGTGTGATTGTGTGCTCTCATATATTTCATCTTGTATACCTTTATACTTAATTATCATCAGGGACCTTACTTCTGTGTTACCCAAGATGCCATTCAAAGTGTACCATGTGCACAGCTGCCCTTACAGTCATCTGTTATTCTGAAAGGACAGAAAAAAACACGTATATTGGGAGCAGTAGCAGCAGATCCTTAAAAGAATTAGATCTAGCTAGTGAAAAATACAGGCTAGGGTTAAAATATAGTTATTCTGAAAAAGAAAACGTGCAATTATCTTTTATGCAGCAATCAATCATTGCAGCAGTTTAGGAAAATTGTGCCTACTTTGTAGCAAGTCTGTCTATTCTAGTAACTAATTAAGGAATCAAATAAAACATTTATTGTAAAATTTGTATCCTGCGGGAAATTGTAATCATTTCGTACTAACTGTTGTAAAATGCTCTTCCATTTCGGGATTTGAACAAATTATGGATATATTTAGTGATATATCTTTTTATCAGGTGATGCGTAAACTTTCATGGGCAGCAAATCTGCCTCTGCTAGTTTCATTTTTTGCGTTCCATGGCAATGCTAGCCTGATATAAAAAAAATTACACTCTGGTAGAGGAAATCCTCTTTCCTTTACGAAAAGATCCCATTTTGGAAGAGGCTACATCCATGAAATCAATATACTACGATGTACTGGTTACCTAAACTTCATAAACGACCATATAAAGCCAGGTTTATTGCTAATTCTAGTGCTTGTACCACTACTGAACTTTCCAAATTATTAACTTCTTGCCTTACCGCTATCAAAATTCATGTAATTAGGCACTGTGAAAAAGTTTACGAACGGTCAGGAAAAAATTGTTTTGGTCAATTAAAAATTCTATCGAGGTTCTTGATAAACTGAAGTCTAGAGGATATCGCGCGTCTAGTTTGTCTATACACAATTTTTCTACACTCTATACAACTTTGCCCCAAAGTTTTATAAAAAAGAAACTAATAAATTTAATTGAGACTACTTTTCAGAGAGAGGGTGCTCTTTATCTTGCTTGTAATGATAAACATGCTTTTTATACTTCCGATGACCAAAAAAGGTTTAAAATATAGTCTTGCCAAAATGTTTGTGATGCTTTTGTATATCTTCTAGATAACATTTTCATCGGATTCAGACAAGTTATAAGAATTCCGATGGGTAATAAACTGCGCTCCTCTTGTAGCAGATTTGCTTCTATTTTGCTATGAAAGAGACTTTATGATGTCTCTTTCTGATGATACTCAACCTCATGTCATTGAAGCATTCAACTCAACGTCTAGATACTTAGACGACCTTTTAAATATTGGCAATCTTTATTTTGAAGGAATGGTTAGTCAAATTTATCCTGCTGAATTGCGGTTAAATAAAGCAAATACTTCTGATACCGAGGCCCCATTTTTGGATTTACACTTATCAATTTTAGATGGATTTGCTTCATGTAAAATTTATGACAAACGCCATGATTTTGATTTCAAAATTGTTAATTTTCCGTTTTTGGATGGTGATGTTCCCCACCACTTCTTATGGTGTTAACATTTCTCAGCTTATTCGCTTCGCTTGGGTGTCTAGTCGTTTGGCTGATTTCAATGCTCGTAATAAAAGTTTGACTGCCAAGCTTTTACAGCAGGGTATCAGTATCATAAACTTCGGAAAGCTTTTTCTAAATTTTATCTTAGACACTTTGAATTGGTTTCTAAATATAATACAGGGTTAAGGTCACTTTTGCAACAAGGCCTATCGGAACCTGAATTTTATGGTGACTTAGTATATTAATTACGCAAAATCGTAGGAAAAAAGAATTTCCTGACCAATGTAAGCAAATTATCATACGATTTAAATGCATTGGCTATAACATAGATGTAATGCAACAGTCTGCATGCTTAGTGGTTAACCCAATCACGGTGGACAACTTTGCTGTCCGCTTTAATTGCACGCCGGTGGGTCGGGGTTCAGACTCTATGATAGCCCCTACATAAAGCATTGAATTTGTTGGTAGGGGCCGGATGTTTGTCTGTTTCTTGGCCCACCGGGGTTCAACTGGTGGTCTTCTTTTTATCCTGTGCTCCGGTGGTGTTGCTGACGCCCCAGGGATCCCCAGGTGTCTCAACACGTTTTGGCTGTCGAGTCCTCATCCTTGCTTCATCACGGTATTCTCTTGATTTTAATTGTTGACCATGATGACTCTCTGATGAGTTAGAGGACCTCCATACGAACCGAACTACCAATTAATTGTGCGCACCGCGGCGGAGGGTGAGGATGAAGGTTTGGGCCCAGTAAAACCGGTTTAAAGCCCCCAGTAGTTATTACTGACCGTCCCAAGGCGGTACTTTCGTTGCGGTTGCATTCGTTTTATGTTCGGTGCTGTTTAATTTATTGTGTTCTCATTTTAACCCTTCTATAATAAAAATAGAAAATAGGTAAAAATAGTTGTTAAATGTTTTTCGTATAATTTGCTTAGTCTGTTGTAACCCTTCTGTTGGTCTAAACTATTTAGTTCAATATGGATAGCTGAGTTGCCACCTATTTGGTAAAGAGCTGCTGACTCGGCTTATCACTTGTAATTTATTGTTTGTTTGGATGTCTTTGTCAATCTTTCTCTTTGATGTTGGGGATAGGGTTCGGGATCTGATTCAGTCAGTTCCTGAAGTGTAGTTACTCTTTAAAAAATAACATGATAAGTTTTATTGAACCCAAAACCCAAAAGCCAACAAATTGACTGTGCGCCAAGCGCAGACGCAGATCAGCCTGGGCATCTGCCCAGTCTGATCAGAGTCTTCCCTGTCCGCATGGAGGTAGCTTAGACCATTAGCTACCTTTTAAGCGTAAGCGAAAACTGATGAGCTGGACGGATGCCCAGGCTGATATGAGTCTGCGCTGGGCGCAGAAACAAATTGATGGTTTTGTCGTGTCGTGGCTCCGCCACGTGGCAGGCAAAAATATATTATCTTTTTGCCAGTAGCGTGGCAGAAAATTGATTACTACTGATATCAGTCGCTTTCTTCATTACGATTGATATACAGAACCTAATGATACACTTAAATTGTCTTTAAATTGCTCGCTCGAAATATGATCATTTACTTAATAAGCCATTACAAAAGCAAATATCAAAATGGAACCACTCCTAATTTCTGTAATATGAACACATTTCTATTACTTTAAAAATGATGAACGAAGATTTGCTTCAGCTGTCTTCGCGTATTATTCCTTATTCCTCACCAACCTGGCAGGGCAGAACCAGGGCAGACCAAAGGGCGAGGATTGGTCGACCACAAACCGGTTACCCCCCTCCCCCCTACTTCCCCCACTGTAATTTAATTACTGGCCGCTCAAAGCGGCAGTTCTGTTTTGGTTCTTCTTGGCTGTTTTATGTGCTGTTAGTTGCTTTGTCTGTTATCGATATAGTGTTTATGATGTTCAGGCTAGTCCGTTGACCCTTACATGGGAAAAGGGTTGTTCACATGACTGCCGCTGGTGTTGTCTTTGGTGGTGACTAATTTCGTGTTGTCTCTTTCCCACATGGTGTCTTGGGTTGGATCTGGGATTGAATTGTGTCAGTTCCTGAGAATTCTTCTTACCTTTCTAGTCTGGTTTCCGCTTCAGATCTTTGACTATTCACGCGAATGCCTCTGGCAGGTCGTCAAGGTTGATAGCGCTTATAACTTATCAGGTGCACGAGTACCAGAAAGTGATCGACATGGACACTGTTTGGAGAATCTCTGTGTGCTGAAACACAGGTCCCAGGTATTTGGTGACCAAAGCTCTGCCAGTTGAATGAAGACATCCTGTCTAAGCGCTCATACAAGTCCAAGCGTCATGAAGATCTAGTAAAATGAGTAAAATGCTTCACACACTGATATATTCCTAATTCAAATGCACTTACAAACATAACGCGACGTTTGATTGGATAACGTCAAGTTATTTCTGCGAAATACTGTTGCAAACCCGACGTCATTATAAAACGTCTCTTCTCATTGGCTTACGTTTGATTTAACGCTGCTGCAAGCACTTGCAATGGGTGCAAAGAAGTACACTTTGAAAGGTGAAAACGTGAAAAAGTGCATTAGAATGGGGATAACTATATTGAAAATTGTCATTTGGGGAAGTAAATCGTCGGTTTTATGGTCGCAAATTCCGTTTTACGGCTCCGCTAGCGCGTCGCCGTAAAACAAAATTTCCGACCATAAAACCGACGATTTACGTCCCCAAATGACAATTTTGAATTCAGTTATCCCCTAAATAAATTGTTGCTTACTGTGAGGCACGCATTTTGGTGCAACCTTATAATTGTATCTTCTATGGTGAGACTCACACGCATGTATACATACACGTTCGCACAGGGAACATTTGAAATTTAAAGAAAAAAAATAATAAAATAGAAACACATGGTTGGATTTGAAGCAACAAAGACGAGTTTTTAAACATCAAGACCTTGTCCGTGATGGGTACCAAGTAAACTATGAGGGTACGTTAATGTCTGTACGAGCCATAATACACGTAATATGCCCTATAGGAGTTACGATCAAGGAAGCATTCGACGAAATTATTCATTCGCGCTCTAGGTCTCAAGTGCTCCCTATTTAAAAGCACAATTTATGCATCCCACAGTTTTTCAAAAGCAAACAACGTAGACGGTGGGTAAGGGCATCAGACTTTGTGAAGGCGTCAACCTAAACCTAATTTAATAGTAACACAGACGGCTGGCGTCTGACACCTGTTCCGGGATGTCTTGGGTCGGACCTGCCGTGATTTAGGCTTCTTCTGCTCCAGAATTTCAGTGTTACTATTTCTGTGAGTCCTCACGTTTGATTTATCTTAGTTTTAATTTTAATTTCTACGTTTCTGAGATATTATACTTGCAAGTTAGGAATCTTCCACGCAAACCGAACAACTAAGTGCCTGATGAACTTAAGCAGGTCCAAGGGCTCGATCGCAAACTGGTTAAGACCCCCCCCCCCCGCCTACCAGTAATTTCATTGCTGGCCGTCCCAAGGCGGCACTTCTCTTTTGGCTCTTCTTAGTTGTTCCATGTGTTGTTTGTCGCTTTGACTGTTTTGATATATTTTTTCTTATGTTAAGAATAGCTCTGACATTAAAAAATTGAAAATAGGTAAAAATAGATGTTTTACGTATAACTTGATCTTATTGTCAGGGTTGGTGCTTCTTGTATGACTGTTGGTTGGGCGGCGGTTGTTTTTGTTGGGTTGAGCAACTAAGTATCTGATGAACCAAAGCATAACAAATGGCGAGGGTTCATCGACTATAAACCGGTTACCCCCCTCCCCTGCCCCAAATCTGGAATTGAATTGTGTCAGTTCCTGGTAATTCTTATCCTTACTTTAAGTAGAGTGCACGCATGCATTATATGAGCTACTCTTTTATTGTCCCCCGCCTTTTCGAAGAAAAGCGGAGGGACATAGTTTTCGGCATTCCGTCCGTCCGTACGTCCTTCCGTCCTTCCGTCTTACAGTTTTATGCCGATTCTTTCGAAACTTTACAGAAGTTTTTGTCATGGTCTGAAGATACGCATGTGGTTAGGATATAATCCTGAGATTATTTTTGTCATTTTTTCTACAAGTTGAACTTAGTCATTTCTAGTTGTTTTCTACTATCAAAGTGACTAGATAGTGGGTACCTTGTGTGCGCAACTGCTCCTACAGTTTTATGTCGATTCATTTCAAACTTCACAGGTGTTTTTGTCATGGTCTGAAGATATGCATGGGGTTTGGATATAATCCTCACATTATTTTATGTTACTTTTTCGACAAGTTGAACTTAGTCATTTTCAGGCGTTTTTACTATTATAGTGACGAGATAGTGAGTACCTTGTATGCGCAGCTCCTCCTACAGTTTTATGCCGATTCCTTTGAAACTTCACAGGTATTTTGGTCACGGTCTGAAAATATGCATGTGGTTTAGATATAATCCTCACATTATTTCTTATTACTTCTTTTGCAAATTGAACTAAGCCATTTTTCATACACTTTTACTATCAAAGTGAATAGATAGTGGGTACCTTGTGTGTTCAACTCCTCCTACAGTTTTATGCCCATTCCTTTGAAACTTCACAGGTATTTTGATCATGGTCTGAAAATATGCATGTGGTTTGGATCTAATCCTCACATAATTTTTTTTATTACTTTTTTCACATTTTTAACTTAGCCACTTTTCCAGCTCAAATACTAAGTGTATATACAGTGGAGACCTAGTTTCCAAGGCGGGTGACATAAATTCGTCGAATTTGCTTGTTTATTTTGTGTCCATTGAGAAGAGAGTCCAGCACCGTACCAAAATAAAATATATACTCTTTAAGAGTTATGATAAATAGAATAAAGCGGATGTATCTGTTGTCCTCAAATTTATTTACTTTACTGTGACTATAAATAGAGCTTTCATTCAAAACTTACAATTATGAGATGTCAATTGGGCTCATGAACAGGCACAATTAAGCTGAATATGCCATATTGGTTTCTTTTGTGTAGTCTTTGCTCCAAACGGATCTCATTATCTAGAACGTATTATGAAATCAATATATAAACTCTACGGTGATCTTGACCAAAACAAAAACAAAAAAACCCTGGCACCGACGCCAATCAAGGCGATGGAATACATTTAATTTGTGTCAATAGTATGTTTACTTACAGAACGAGTGTTTCTTTGGGCAATGAAACTAAAAGTATTCAAAACATATCTGAAAGTGCATTGAATCTGCATTTAGACAAAATAGATATGTGTCTCATTATAGGAATGACAGCTTTATGTCTGCACTAGGAAGATGAGGCGATTTTGTCATCGCAAATTAAGTACAGCCCACGCAAAACACTGACTGGGACATAATAACGGCACAGTTTAAACCCCGGGCTGAATTGGGGTGGAATGGAGTGGATAAGATGTTTTACATTCCACCGGATACACTTTCCTCCAAAAGCCTGGCATGGTCCATTTACAGAAAATAATTTGCTCCCTGAGAGGGAGCATTTTTTTCTGTAACAGTTCCATCCCAAGTTCTTTCCACTCCATTCCATTCTGTTTTGAGCAACAGCCCCGGATCCCGGGGGTGGGCTTTGGGGCTGCAGCCCCACCATTTGGCCTCTGTGTTATCTATAATATTTAGGCCTCCAGAAAATAAGAAGTATTTGATATGACAGTTTGAGAAAAATATTCAATGTGGTTAAATCAAAATATTCAAATATATGTTGTGACATCACATTAGAATCGCCTCGGGGAGGCGATTCTAATGAGATATCACAACATGTATTTCAATGAAAAAATACATAAAAAATTCTCTTGAAATTAAACCATAAATATGTCATATTTTCAAGCCCCCCCTCCCCCACAAAAAATACATTTTGACACCTCCCAGCCCCACCAGTTATCCAGAGCCCCACCGGTACGTGATGGTCTGGATCCGGGCCTGAGCAATGCCAGTGGTGACACATACATGATTTATCGATAATACAGACAGGACTTCACTGCAACAAATAAAGTGAATTAATTGCCAATAATGAGATAACTGGAAAATGGAACTTACTCGTTTTTGATGCATCTCTAAGTAATTGGTGTTAATCCAGTTTGTATAGGACCCTACACGGGTCTCACTATCACATATTTGCATCTTCTTCTAAGGTGCCGGGTCTCAAGTAAAGACTTGGAGTAGTCTCTGAATGATATTCAAAGCAATAAATTTCTCGAATTTTACGTCCTATTGCACCAGCAATGGTAAACACCGTTTGATCAGCAAAGAGGCCATGATGATTTTTATCTCGGCATTCTCATGAAATTTTTATCACGTTACTATGCCGTCATCCAATTAAATTTATACTTGTCATTGATTTTCCTAATATCATATTTTCGTTTTGCACATCAATTCTTAAAATACATAAATGTGATACATGTACTTCTTAAAAATTAATACATTTGGGAAAATTTGTTTTCAGATTGGCGGTTAGATGTACAATATCTGGAGGAGAATGCGCGTTGAAGATCATAGAAAAGAGAAAAGATTCCGAACTTTAACAGTGGGGTCAAGCGTACATGTAAGAATCCTGGATTAAAAATAGTGAATCCTTGAGCTGGGCACTTATATTGTTCCTGACAAAAGTTTTCAAAAATTTGATGTCTGTCTTTTATGATTTCATGATAGAAAACAAAAAAATTATTCTCGAGATCAACAATGAAAATGCCTGTCACTGAAAATAAATACTTATCAAAATCAGTACTTTTACAGAATTCAATTTTCACCAAACCAATACGATTATGGCGATGTGCGCAATTCAGTCTTTACTCGTTTTTAGAATTTTAACTACAGTTTATAATTTTTCTAGTTTATCTTTTATACAAGTAAAGCTTCCACAAAGAGTTGGGTCTATGCTTAGCAACCATTAACAGTTGATGCTTATAAAATAAACAATTGTATCCACAAAATCTAAACTAAAACGTTTGTTAACACCCCAAAACAGGAACTAGAATCTCAATTGGTAGATATAAAGCACGGGTTCGAGTGGTTGTTTTCATATCATATCTTTGTTGAAATACAGTTTATAGGTCACTTTATCAATCACCACCCGTACCTTGCGATACATTCTGCTACCGTGTGAAACCAACTTTGATTTAGTATCCACAGTATTTCATATGAATGCTCACGACATCTATTCAATTAGCGCTCACGAAATACATGCGTATATAGCTTATGACCGCACACGACATCTTTCCGAAAAGCACTCATGCCATATGTGCGAACAGTTGTAAGAAGGTCAAATTGCATTGTGAGTAACTTATGGCTGTACTTCCATGCCGAAAGCAATTACTAGCTAGTCTACGCCAAAACAATCGCGGGCGGTCTTGACAGTAAAGACGTTGTAGTATTCGAGTCAGTGAATGGTACGAGAGATCTAAGGTATCCATTTAAGATGCTTAAACTGTTTCTTAAATATCAAGACCAACTTTGTTCTCAATTATATAACATTCTGGTCAGTCTATCACAGCTTAATCAAAATATGCCTAATACTATCTGCATCTATCTTGTTGCGACCAGACAAACAAACTTTACAATTTGTGTTTAAGACGTCTCTTACTATAAAAGCAAACAAATCTTTCTGTCAGACCCATGCAATCAAATGAGACTCAAACACCAGGGTCCATATTCATAAAGCCACTTAAGTCGTTGCTATGCGGTTGCTAAGGCTAAATATCTATAAAGGAGATTCCCTACAAATATAAAATTTGGTCTGGAGGAACAGTCTTGTAAGACTGTTCCTCCAGAGCAAATTTCATAGTTGTAGGGAATCTCCTTCAAAGAAATTTAGCCTTAGCAACAGCATAGCAACCACTTAAGTCGTTTCATGAATACGGCCCCAGCTGCATTACAGATTCTGAAAAAGGTTTAAGTTTGAAGTGCTACTTGTCTGCTGCATTGAAACTATCAAGTGTATGTGCAAATAGGTTATCTATCATTTGTATGAGGACAACGGCTAATCAAGGAGACGATGCAGTATTCACTTAAGCGTTACATCCTATCTTTATTAAGTTGCAACAGACGGTATCTGATAACCATCCCTCAAAACCGAAGACGGAGAGGAAATGATTAAAAACAAAGAAAGAAAAAAGAAAAATCGAATAACGCATTTGGCACAAAACACCATGTGGTGAGTAATTCTGTAAAAGCGGTACACAGAGGAAAACAAACCAAGTGAAAATCCTAGAGGTCAGCTATTTCCCAGTAGATGGCCGTAAGTGTATCCTTAATGATATACGAAAAATCAAAAAAAATAAATATCGTTTGGCTTTTTTCAAAATTTTCTATTGTAGTTCCTTTCATTGCATATACTTTGTCTGTTGGTTAGTAGAAGAGCGTTCTGCTAAGTGTAGAATCCAATTTGAGAGCTCTATATTTTGTGTGTATGTGTATTTCTTTGTGAGAATGGAAAAGCGCGATTGCCTCTCATACAATATTCACATTTTGTTTTTGCGAAATGATGACACACACAGAGCTGTGCATCAGCTGATTCTTCACCAGTGTTGACTTATCATAATTATTACCTATTGTGTATGTTTGAATGTGGGTTGATTTATATATTTACTCCATTTGCATATTTGATTTGAGTGGTTTTTAAATCCGCTCAATTAGGATTGTCTGGATCTCATTTATTTCATGTCAAAGCTTGACGACGATGGCGGTGCGCCGTATGTTGCTTTGGCGAAATTACCTTTTCGTGATTCCATGTGTGAATACTGAGAGTAACGTAAACACTCCAATTTGTAGTCTATTAGAAATTTCATACTTAAAGTAAAGTAAGCTTGGCGATACGCCATAAATAAAGTGCCTTTTCGAAGAATGTAATGTTGCTTATTCCTACACGGATTTTTTTCGTGATACTGTATAAAATAGAGTAAAATGAAAATAAAAATAAGACATATCCTATGATCAGTAAGAATATTTCAATATTTCAGAAGTCAAAATCATTACATGTAAACTAAAACCGTATAGTATTGTGTATAAATAAAGTTTCAATATCAGTTTGAGAAAAAGGCTCTTCTTCCTGTCTGTGTAATAGTATCACCTTAATATGAAGCCGCGACACGACAGAACCAACAAAGTGGCATGTGCGACCTGAGAAGTTCCAGATCAGCCTGGGTACCCACCAGTCTTACCGGAGTATTTGCTATGAGCTTAAATGACAGTTAAGGGTCTAAGCTAGCTCCATGCGGACAGCGAATACTCTGCTCAGACTGGGCGGATACCAAGGCTGATCCGAGTTATACATGGGCGCACATGTCACTTAGTTTGTTTTGTCGTATCGAGGCTCTTTTCAATTTAAATGCCATAGAACATTCACTGTAATTGCAGGTTTATTGAATTCTATTAGGTTTTGATGTAAAATAGTAGATGGACAAACGTTGTGAAGATTGTGGAGTGGGTAAGATGAATGACGGTCAGGATAAAAATCTTTATTTTTGTTCTGTTAGGAAACGCACTGGCGACGCATTAACTAAAAATTTAGGTAATGCCAGGAGGCATTTGGAATTAGTGGATTAAACGTTGAGAAGATTTCCAGGGACAGGGAGAAAGAAAACGAGATATGAGTCAGAGAGAAATGTCAAAACAACCCCTATCCGTACCTACTTCAAGCACAGTAGGACCTTGCCCAGATGTTATCAATATCAGTAGGACTCCCTAACACTGAAAGTTACCAAGCACCGTCGCCCGATCACAACCACCATTTGCTTATTAAGTGAATATGTACACTAAACCAGAATTTATGATAAACGCACTGACTCTGATTTTGATTTTTTCCCCCTTTTTTCCTTTTCTGGATGGTGACGTTCTCTGTTCTACCTTTTACATGGTTTACGTTTTAAACTTTCTCTGTTTGCTAGAATGTCTAGTCATGTGACTGACGTCATTGCGCGTTATAAATGTTAACTACTAAACCTGTCGAACATTGCTATCGGTATCAGAAACTTCTTATTTGTTTTTCAATATTTTATCGTCGACACTATGACTTCATTGGAGGCGCAGCCTCGTATATTTTCGATATTGTTCCAATTTTTAAAAGATTTCATTGGTCAAATAACGCGTATGTAAAAATTTAGCCAGTGATATCAAAGAAGAAGCAGATATTCAAAACTTTCTTTACTCGTCGTAGATCTACTTTCGATTTCTACTTTCGGTTTAATACACAAACAGTGCAATATGTTGGTAGCTATTATGAAATAAGGTCAATTTCAAGATTGACCGCGGTCCATTTTGGAATGCCAAATTGGACAGCACTATTTTGAGATATTTTGTCGCTACCCTTTGTCAAAATAACGGTTGTGGGTACCTACCGACATAGATTACTTATTCATGATAGTTATTGTCAAATCTTCAACTAGAGACATATAACAAAACACACTTCTATTTAATCTTCGCCGATTATCTCTTTTAAAATTTTTTTCTTGTTTCTAAAAATATTCAAGTTTGTGTTTTTTTTTTCAGGTTTTATTTTTTCTAGTTATTAATCTATTATTATGTTGTTGTTATTTTTCGACGTTCTCCGTTCTATTTTTTACGGGGTTTCCAACCTCAACTTATTCGGTTTGCTTGAGTTTCTAGTAATGTGACTGACTTCATGTCCGTGATAAAACTTCTCTAACCTTGCTATCGGTATCAGAAACCTCGATTATTTTTTTCAAAATTTTATCATCGACACTATGAATTGATTTCTTAATTCAAGGTTGAGTTTTTTGTGTTTTATTTTGTTTATTTTTTGCATTTTTATTTTTCTATTTTTTATTGTTTTTTTTTTTATTTAGCAGCAGTGCCTGTATGAAACAGATTTTTTATGGTGACTAAGTCCATGTTTTCATAAGAAACAAAAACAGTAAATAAATGATGAAAAATAAAATAAAAATTTAGCAAGGCAGATTTTTCTACTCAGTCAAACGTTACAAACGAATTGAATAATACATAAATGTAATGTTGCAGTGTGCATGCTTAGTGGTCAACCGAATAATGGTTAATGACTTCGTTTCTGTCTTTAATTGCATTTTTGAGAGCGAGAGAGAGAGAGAGAGAGAGAAAGCATAAAAATAAAATAAATAAATAAAACAATAACTGTATAACAAATATTTGGAAAGCAAACAAAATACAACTAGTTAATAAACAGTGAAAACTGTATAAATACACAAGAACATATTATTTTTAGTATTCTGACTGATTTCCTACTGGGCACCCTGGCATCTGACAACTTATCTGTTGTCTGATACTTTTAATGGTATAAGGATAAGTCTTTGATCTTACCAGTAAACCTCTCGAGGTGATTAAGTGGGGGAGGTATGATCGTACTGCGCAAAATCTACACATTCAATTCGTTCTTCACTTTTCATCCGATTTTCATAAGATACCGTAATAGGCGTGCATCATATAAATCTGGAATAAAGGTAAGCACCCCCAATTCATGTTGCAGAAATGTAATTTAAACTGTTGACAACTTAGCACTGACAGTATTCTCAAACATTTCTTTTCGTAAATTATTAGGCCTTGTTATACTGCTTCACGATATCCGAGTAAATGGGGATGAGCCGGAAGTAAATCAGTTAAAGTTTCAAATGAAAGCGCGCGCTATGTTTTGAACCAAAAAAAGGCTTGTGTTATTTTGGGGCTGCAATCATCGTGGTTGAATGGTTGTGTATACCTAGCAGTGATTGAGTTGACAAGCACATGAAGTCTAAAGCTTGTAAAAGTTATGTAACTCAGTGAGTCCGTGAATAAGAGTGTCAAGTTCAACACTTACGTGAAGTAGGACTGTCTTGCTGTTAATAGGACCGTCTTGCTGTTCCAAGAAAATAAACACCAACTTCAGTAAGAACATGTGAGCTGTTCTAATCTTTTAATCATTTTCAAATTCAATTTTAACATCTAGTTTCTCTTTCTATAATGCTCGATGAAAAAAAAAAAAGAATTGTTTACTGGGGGTGCTTAACTTTTTTTCCAGGGGTACATTTTATTGGATCATGGTCTGACTTTTATTTAATGTCATAATCTCTTTTCTGTAAATCTGTGCCCAAATCTTGTGTCCTCAAATCTTCGTTTTGTTTTTTTTCCGATTAGCATAATAACTTTTAAGATATTGTAGCCACCACCTGACTTGGTCATATTTTATTGGAGTCCGATAATGGCCTAACATTTCAAAAGTAGCTAGTCCAACGACTGTCGGAATTTGCATGCAGAACCAGCCGACACAATTCATCTTTAATACTTCTGATTCTCTTGAGAGCCTAGGCACATTTAAGTCATATCCCACACGCATCTATAAGAAAATGTGGATGATCCTGCGAAGACTCCTCGGAACAAGCGCTATACATGTATGTGTTTTAAAGTTCAAATTGTCCAATCATCTTTCAGGACACAGTTGTTGCCACCAGTATGGAGCCGTTTTGTATCTCGTAGAAAACTACTTATGCAAAGGTTGAATTGGATTTTGTCGAGATATATAAAGTGGTCTGGAAAAAATAATGCATTCATTTCACGCATTTGAATTAATAAAACAAGCTCAAAATAGCAATTTGTAAATTGCTTGTCTTCGTTTTCGTGCGATTAACTGTTGAAGATTTCTTTTTTTCCATAATGCTTCCTGTTGATCATTTAAGATTGGTTCCATTCGCATTTAAATTCAGAAGATACATCGCGAGCTTTCAAAAATAAATGAATGCTATTGATAAAAATAGTTATCCGCGCAATTACTGTAACAGTACATCTGGACCATATGTACGTTCATCTGTGTGGAAGACGAGGTCAGAGCCTCAATAAAGAATAAATGAAGAAAAACAGAAACACATAAAGAATAAATACATATTATTATGATAATCAACAACAAATAAATGCTGGTCTATTTCTATTCTATCCCATAACCTTTCTAGGTCGTTGGGGCACCACAGATGACTTCGAAACAATCCCTTTTCGCCTTGTCCTGTCTTCAGCTGCGCTAGATGAGCTGGCGAAATCACTCCCTGTCCACTCTTTAACATTGTCTTCCCACCTCTTCTTCTGTCTGCCTCTTCTTCTTTTTCCTTTCACTGTGCTCTGTAGATTCGTCTTTGCTAAACCAGAAGACCTTGTGACATGGCCAAACCACCTAAGTTTCCGTTTCTTGACCAGCGTGAGGAGTTCATCGTATTCTCCAATGGCTGCTTGGCTCTTCCTGCGAACCTCCTCATTGGTTATATTGTCCTTGTATGAAAAGTTCAGTAACCTTCGATAGCATCTGATCTCAAAGGTCTGCGTTCTTTTCTCTAACTCTGCTGTCAAGGTCCACGATTTACAGGCATACAGAAATATAGAAATGACAAGGGAGCGCATAAGTTTCACCTTTTATCCAAGAGATATGCTGATATCTCTCCAAATTGGTTTCAACTTGGTAAGAGCTAAAGTAGCTTGTGCATTCCTTGAGAGAACCTCCTGTTTTGAGGCATCATCTGAGACAACTGCTCCAAGGTATCTGAAGCTTGTTACGATGCCCAGCTTCTGCCCTTTTGCCTTGATCTCCCTCTGGATGCCATCTGCGCTGTTCGTCATCAGTTTGGTCTTCTCAGCACTGATCTCCTTCTTATACCTTGTGCAGATTTGATGTAGACTTTCAACTAGAGCTTCTAGTTCCTGCGCTTCCTCAGCTAGAGCGGCTGTGTCATTGGCAAACCGCAGATTGGTAATGTTTCCGCCACCTATGCCAACCTTTCCGTCTTGTTCTTTCAGAGCATCAGACATGATCCGCTCGAGAAAAATGTTGAGGAGAATGGGTGACAGAAGACATACTTCTTACTCTAACTGTTGTTCTGAACCATTCTCCTGTTCTATCATTTCTCAGGACTGCACTTGTAGCCTTGTCGTATAGCTGCTCATTGGTGCGAACTAGGTTTGAACTCATATTGTACTTCCGCTTGGTGGCCCATAAGGCTGCATGCCATACCCAGTCAAAGGCTTTTCTGAAATCAATGAAGACATGGTACAGATTCTGCTGATGTTGGAGATACTTTTCACACAGGATTCTAAGGTTGAAGATTTTTTCTGCGGTGTTCCTTCCTGCTCGGAACCCAGCTTGCTCCTCAGCGATTATCTATTCGACTTGTGGTTTAAGCCTATTCAAGATAACTGACAGCATAACTTTACTTGAATGACTGATGAGGCTGATGGTTCTGTAGTTCTGGCAGAGCTGTAGGTTGCCCTTTTTAGGGAGCGTAAAAATCAGTCACTGAGTCCATGGGTAGGCCATTCTCCTCTTCTCCAGATCCTTTTACATATCATATATGTTAAAACATCAATCATGGTCTCCCCGCAAGCTTGAACAAGTTCTGCTGGTATATTATCAACTCCGGCAGATTTGCCCTTCTTCAGTGCTGCTACTGCAATCTCAAATTCCTCGCGAAGGATCGGTTGTTGATCTTCTTCTGGGGGCTGACTGCAGTCCAGAGCAGCATTGTCATCGTAAGTCTCATGGTAGTATAGTTCTGAGCAATATTCTGTCCATCTGCTGAGAATCTCTTGTTCCTCTGTAAGGCATTTCCCAGACTTGTCCTGGATAGTTGTGGATCTACCCCGTTTCTCTGAAGTTAGATTCTTCACCAGCTGGTATGCTTTCTTGCTATTGTGTTTGTTCAGGCAAGTTTCGATCTCCTCTCCTCTCCACTATTTAGCTATCCAGTCCTCCATCGCTTTCTTCACTGCCTTCTACATCCTCTTGTTTGCTTCCTAGTATTCTTCTGCTCATCCTGCTTCATACCTCTTCCTCTTTAAATTCTTCCTCTCATCACAGAGGTCGAGAACAACTCTAGTGACCCAGGGCTTTTTCCTGCGACGTTCTTTCCCAAGTATCTCACTGGCTGCATCAGTCACTACTGTATTGTAGGTGGCAATCATGGTATCTATGTCCATGTCATCATCCCTCAGACCAATTAGTGGTGCCTATTGTTGCTTGAAAAGTGCATGCCATATCTGGGTGCCTTAGCTTCTCAAGATCAAACTTAAGTCTTGGCTGGGTTGGCTTTCTAGCCTTCTTCAGACGAACTCGGAAGGTCATCATCACCAGGTCATGGTCACTTCCTATGTCTACTCCAGGAAAACCCCTTTGCTCTTTGGGTGTTGACTCCCGATCGGAAGCGCTTCCTCACCCAGATCTGTATATAAACGCACCTTTACCAAATCCGATAGATGGCGTTTCTGTATTTAACTTCTGTTGTGTCGAACCCCATGTGTGAATGAAAAGAGTGATGAGCAGGTCTCGGTAGGCAACCAATATCCCTCTCCGAACTACACTTACTGATGCGTTCCTCGAGAAACCGCAGCTACAGACATCAGATAAGTGAACCCAAGATGTATATGTTCCTATTTTGGAATCCGACTATTGGAATTCGTCTTTCACCTTTCACGCGAAATAGTGAAATTAACCTAAACTTAAACTCTTTTAAACTCTAGTTCATGATCATGTGTTTTGAAGGAGGTAAAATTTCCCAGAAGCGTGATTTGAACAAATGATGAGAAAATATCTGGTCTCGAAATCTGTCTCTATTGTCGAACTAAGCAGTCCGATTTACTGTGTCTGCAAAATATTTGAAATAAATGTACTAGCTGTTTTACATAAAAGTTTCTCAAAATGCCATAAAAGCACATTCTACAAACCAGCAAGTGTTTCATCCAAAATTTATGATAAAGGCGATGACTTGATTTTGACAAAGTATATTTTCCGGGGTTTTTTTTGGATAGTGACGCTTCAAGTTCTACCTCTTACAATGTTTGCCTTTTTCAACTTATTCGGTTTGCGAGACTGTCTTATCAGACTCAGATCAGACTGTGCGGTTGTCCGGCCTGATTTGAATTCTCGCAGGGCGCACGTGCCAGTTTGATATTTTTTGTCGTGTCGCGGCTGATTTGTATGTCGACATTCATCATATCTCTGATGATATAATTTCTGGACATTTGGAGACGCTGAGTACATTATATATAAGAGTAATTCTGAAAGGTAAGCTAGCCCGATGATTATCTACATGGGAAATGGCTGTTCACCTGGCTGCCACCGGTGATGGCCTTGGTGGTATCTAATTTTGTGTTGTCTTTTCCCACATAGTGTCTCGGTTGGAATATGTGATTAAATTGTGTCAGTTTCTTAGAACTTTCTAACCGACTTCAGGTCTGTGCTTAAACAAGAAATAGGGTCGTTACTAGTGTTGCAGATTAAACATGGTCGTAAACTAGCACTTTGGTGCATTTCTTGCATCCGAGGATCTTATATATCAGAATAGATTAGTAAATAAATCGGAAAAGATTTGTTCAATTCGCAATCATTTTGCTCAAAACCAGAAACAATTTTTGCTCATAAGCGAACATACAGATCCAACCCAAGATACCATGTGGGAAAAAAGACATCACACAATTAGTCACGGCATAACAAATACATAACAAATCTACTAAGTTAAACATGAACAAAATAGGGATATGAATTTAGGCAAACTTCCCAGGTGATGTGCATATAAGTCACATAAAAACCACCACAATCACCACCACCAACAACAGGGTGGTTAGCTAAATTGTTGAAAATAGTGTGAGCCGCGGCACGAGAAAACCAACAAAGTGGTTGTGCTCCAAGCGCAGACTCAGATCAGCCTGGGCATCCGCCCAGTCTGATCAGAGTCTTCGCTTTCCTCATGGATGTAGCTTAGACCCTTAGCTACCCTTTGAGCGCTTTGCTAAGAGTCTGAGCGGACTTAGCGGATGCCCAGGCTGATCAGAGTCTGCGCTGGGCGCACAACCACTTTGTTAGTATTTGAATTTAAAGGGAAACAGTTTCACACCGAGTGTCTACATGCAAAAGCAACATATCGGATTCAAGGATGTCTCAAACTTCCAGTATATTCTCAAATTAAATCAAATGTCATTAGTAACAATCTTAAAATAAGCCCGACAACTGACGTAGCAAGTAGGCGAACTCGTTATTAATTCAGGCAAAACACGCACTTTCGTTAGAGTTAGTGTATTGCATGTATCTGTTCAAACTGCAGTTCTCTTTGATCTGTGCTTGCAAAACACTCTTAAACAGTCGTTATCATTAAATCTGTTACGATGCATTAGGATCCAGCTGTCGGAAGGCAATTATCGTTGTAGTAAATGCATTAGACATTGTTAACGTGAAACAATCATACCTTGAATTTTAAAGTACACTTCTCGACGAGAACTAAACACGTCTCATGAAATGTGCATCAGTGCAGCCAATTTGCCGTCATTTTAAAGATTTCAATATAGCACTAAATTGTGATTTTGTTATTTGGTCCCTATAAGTATGGGGATAGTCAGCGCAGTCGATAGTATTAGGAATAGTATGGTAAGGTTAACCGGCCGTTCTGACATGACCATACCTTGGACGTAAGGCAGCAAACATAACAACAAATAACAACAAGAACACAATATAACTGGCTAATCAGATGCTACAAAGCACCCACAGCACAACAAACATGAACAGCATGCGGCAGCACTACATGTATAAGGCGTGTTGAATTGATCTCCTCCCTATAGGCTCTGGGAAACATTATAAGCTTTGCATAAAAGTTTGCGCAAAGGCAGCTGCTTGTCTAAGCATGCTTACAGCGCTATGGTCAGACAGGCCATCCCCTAGTGCGTGTTTGTTTCTTTCTTCTTTCCTTTCGAACATCTTTAAGTTTGGAAACAGCATTTGTGATCTCCTGCTTGCTTCTTGGGCGATATAGCCATTTCGAAATTCGATCTAGACATTGAAAAAAGGTTTGTTCAAATGCAACTGCTTCTCTTTAAAAAGAACTAATAAAGATGTTTGTAAAACACTATGTCCCCAACCATTTGGCTGACCCTAAACGGGCATGGTATGTACTTAAAATATTGACATACATTAGTCAAAAGTTGTTCAGTCAATTTACTTATCATCTATGATCAGCAAACCATGTTACAAGTCCCTTATTCAAACATTTTTTTGAGAAATCTTGTTTACATGTTCAAACTTCTGAAAATTTCAAAGGGTCATAACTACGAGAAAAAACAAAATATGCGGAATTCATTCAAATGATAAAAAGTAAATTTTCTAATCTTCTCTAATCAGCTGACCAAGTTTCAGGTCCCTTGCTCAAAACTTTTGAGATACTTTGCTGACAAGCTTGAAATGACGAAATTTTAAAAGGACAATTACTCCGAAAAAAAATGTTAAAATTTGTGCAAAAGTTGATCAATTCATCTGCTGATCATCTTGAATAACCTGGCAAAGTTTCAAGACCCCAGCTAATATAATTTTGGATGTTTTGCTGACAAGATTTCATTATGATTTTTTCCAAAGGGGCATAACTCCACAAAGGGACATAATTAAGATATGAAATATACAGATCAACAATTGTTGATAATAAATCCATCTATGAAATTACAAAACTTTAACATGCATGGTTCCTAAGAAATGGTATGCATGGCGAATAGACGAACGGACGGACGCACGCACGGACAACCAAGAAGCAATGTGCCCCTCGTCTTCTTCGAAGTTTGGGGGATAAAACAGAGGCATTGACTGTGAACTACACAATCAGATCATTTGTACTTACCTAACAACCAAACAGGAAAGGCATTCACTTTTAATCGAACGAAAAACTCCTCCTCAGACAGGTCGTCAGTGATCTTCTTTTTTTGATTAAAAAACAAAATGGGTTACTATACAGGTGGCCACATTGCTAGAAGACCATAGACAAACAGACGTAAGAACACTAGTAATGATTCAAAGCAGGAACGCCCCTTTGTACGGGCAGTAGCACGGATAGGGAGAGAGTTTAAATTTCCTTTCCTTTTGCAATGATTCGAAACATTTAGGCAGCTGTTCAGGACGCCCAAAGCTTTTTAATCCATCCATGACTTATCAGGGGAAAAATAGTCATGGCTAGACATTCTGATGAATTAGGGTTGAGTCGGGTTAATTCGGACAGCAGCTAAATTCGGACAGTGACATTGTTTCCTTTATATGTCAGTTGTTGAATTAAATCACAATTAGCTAGGCAAACAGTGAAAATCCTGATGAGACGGCCCATTATGAGCCGTCTCATCTAGATTTTTTTACTGTTTGCAATGGTATGTCCGAATTTCTGGACTCTACCCTTAAGACGAAGACTCGGCAGAAATAGCAAACTGTGCCACCTGATGATCCCTAGGCTGTTGAACAACGCCAATGGTACACTGGAGCATAGAAAAACACCACCAGATGAATCATGAAAGGACAAGGTACAAGCAAGAAAAGCTCCGTCCCCTACCAATTGCAAAACCCCATGACAATCCCCGAATGGCCAAATGGCCAAGTTACAAGCAAGAAAAGTATCGGCCCCTATCAATAGTTTTATGTCGGGGTTATCATGTAATCGAAAGCCATTATATATGATACATCTGCTGAGTTTTTGGAACATACATGTATGTTGTATTTATGACACAGATTTGTAGTTTTACCAAATTATTTACGTGCGTATAACAGAGTAAAGAAGCAAACAACAGCAATAAGAATTACTATTTATAATTGGCGGATAATTTATGGACATCATCATAAGAAGTATGTATAAATGCAGGACTAGAAAGCCCACCAATTACATCCATTGGATTATTGTACAAAACCATAAACATAAATTTTATACTTACATTTGAATTTAAAAACTCACTTCAACAAACAAAATATAACGGGCGGGTTGGGTTGGGTTTATTTTTGTAAGAAAATAACGAACGACTGAATATGTCGATAAAATCTCTCGGCTGACGTTGCCGATTTAACTTCGACTGAAAATTGTCGATGACTGAGCCGTGCGCGATTTTTCGGGCCACACCAGGAACAAAATAAAAAGGACCAATCGTAAAAGTCATGTGATACCTCAAAACGCAATGAAGCAAACTCATGACTTCTCAAAAGATACTTTTTTGTCAAAAGGTACACGTGACCCAAAGTCTGAATGACACTAATCAACCCAACCAACATAGTAATGTTTTCATCACAAATTATTTATTTACGTGCGTATAACAGAGTAAAGAAGCAAACAACAGCAATAAGAATTACTATTTATAATTGGCGGATAATTTATGGACATCATCATAAGAAATATGTAAAAATGCAGGACTAGAAAGCCCACCAAAACCGCAGGTTCCGCCCATAAATACGCACGAAATAAATAAATGATAGCCAGAAGATCTTCGCAAAGATATTATTCTAGTAAGGACAAAGGCAATAATTACTTAAAGTCTTTGACACACCGTAAATACAGCATCCTTAAAGATCGTCACAACACAAAGGTTGACATGGCGATTTGCTGAAACATTTTCTGTCACTGTCTGAACTCTGTCACTATTTGACACTGATATCAAAATTAAAAAGTCACACAGGTCTCAGAGATTACTTACACGTTTAAAAGCATTTCTTTACCGCGAATTATTCAAACAGAGCAAGCTATTTCTTAGAAACAAAAAATATAATATGATAAGCAACGCGTGAAAAGTGTCCGTGAGCCATATGTGCACCGTAAATACCCCGATCAGTCTGCTCTACCGCACATAATGATCGGGGTCTTCACCTTACACTTCCGACTACACATGATTAGTACAATGTTCTTGCAAACAGTTAAAACACCGATCAGACTACGTATATGCGCAGACTGATCAGGATATCATCCGTTGGCACATACTAAGAGACACGACATCACTCGACGCGAATCATAGCAAATATACACGTTCCAGCCCGGGGAATATCCGTTTTCAAGCCGATTGTAGATCCTGTCCATTCCAGACTGACTGAAGAAGGAATCCGATGAATCTCAAGAGCTTCCCCACGAATCCTGACCAAGAAACCCAGCAGTAGACGTCTTGCTGGCGAAACCCGCCTGAAACCATAGAGTACAGTCCTCTATGCGAAACATACAGGAGTCAGTCTGAAATGGAAAAAAAAACTTGGCAGCAAAACAATAACAGCCATTTACTAGAATGAGAGAACTCAAATCCGGTGTCCCAGCAAAACGTTGGTCACGCGGAGACGGAACCCCGGATTAAAGTATCATAAAAAGGGAGCAAAAGATAGAAACTGCGACCCCCTAATTGGAAATCTGTCGCTACCGCAGCTACTAACCATTACTTTAAATGTGCAATAGTGTTGATAAAAAACTGGCGTAATTTACGAGAGCCTTCAGCATTCAGATGTAAACCGCCGTCTTTGACAGCAAATAAAGATCGGACTGGATGATTATTGTGTAGAAAAATTCTGTAGGTATGTAAAAATTGTAATTTGCGCCGATGACACATGGCTTTAAGTTCTTTATTAACTTGTTTCACTCTGCTCTCTGTAGGATCTGATTTAAGACCACAAGGTCTGGGAATGATTGCAGAGATGATAAGTGTGGTTGTAGACCATGACTTTATGTACGTTACCAGATTTTCATAGAAACTCATTATTTCTCCAACTGATAACGAAGAAGAGATATCATTTGTGCCGATCAGTAAAATTGTATATTTTGTAATTAATACTCGCCTGATGGGTAGCTATTTTATGTTGTAATCTGGAGATAGTAGCTCCAGGAAACGGCTGTAAGTCAGTATATCGGAGATCCCCAACATGCTTAGCCATAGAATCAGACAAGATGGTGACTGTCAAAGGCCTGCTGGCTTCTTGATGTGCAGCTTTCATTTTATGCTGTTTTCTGTCAAGTTGTGTCTTCATCTTTGCAAGTTTGTCTTTCTTGGATCGCAGTCTGGTCTTGGCCTCTAGGTCTTCCAGCTGGCTCTCGGTCTCACGAATCGAAGTCTCCATTTCACTGATTTCTTTATCCAAACTTAACTCTTCCGCTGAAATGCCTTTAGATGGCGTTGAAGCTTGCAGCCTCTCTGTCAACTGAAGTGGCGGAGGAAGACTTAGATCTGTCTTTTCTGTTTTTCTGTCTTTTCAGCTTTGTTTCTTTCGCTTCTTCTTTGGCCCGACATGACGGTTATCGTAACTAACTATTCACGAGTGAGCTCTGTTTATCCGGCTATACGGTAAACGTACTAACACAAAATATTCTGTAGGAAAAAGTTCCACAAAAGTTACACCATGATTGGAACTGATCTATAATTTTCCAAATTCCATTTTATTTTTGTAAGAAAATAACGAACGACTGAATATGTCGATAAAATCTCTCTGCTGACGTTGCCGATGTAACTTCGACTGAAAATTATGGATGAATGAGCCGTGCGCGATTTTTCGCGCCACACCAGGAACAAACTAAAAAGGACCAATCGTAAAAGTCATGTGATACCTCAAAACGCAATGAAGCAAACTCATGACTTCTCAAAAGATACTTTTTGTCAAAAGGTTCACGTGACCCAAACTGAATGAGACTAATCAACCCAACCAACCAACAATATGTTTCCTTACTAGAATAATTAATAGAAATGTTTTCATCACAAATACAAAAGAGTGATTTTCATCAAATTTAGTCCATCAATTTTAGTTTGTCACATGTCAAAAATAATCAACGATCACTCCTGACTTTTTCTGAGAGCACGATTATTCTAAAGAACCTCGTATGCCTACTAATGACACACAGAAAAGCAGCACAACGTGGCGTCATACACCGAATCACCTTCTAATGTTTTAAAATGTTAAGGTGTTCTATTCTTGCTGAAGAGCATTTATGAAACTGCTATACGCTGTAAAACTGTCTCCCCTGGATTTTCTTGCCAAAAATGTCCGACGGAACCCATGTCTAGAAATGAAGCCGGCAGAACGTGGGAACCGTCTCGCTAAAACTGAAGTTTGCAGTGACGTTATCCTTTATCCTTACCAGGATGAGACACTCAGTATAGTAAAACAGCATGGAGCAGAATGCCATAGCAGTAAAGGTCAGTAATCACAGGCCCGGATCTAGACCCCAGCTAATTGGCGGGGCTCTCTCTGGACAACTGGTGGGGCTTAGAGCCAAAAAGGATGCCATAGTCAGGGTTTCAGATAAAAAAGAATATTTGATGAAGCACCAAGATAATATCATGCTTACCTTGCAATATATGTTATAGCATCACATTGGAATCGCCTCGGCGAGGTAATTCAAATAAGATGTCACAACATATATTTTATTTTTTCCTTATGGAATATCATCTCAAACTATCATCAGATGCTCCTTATTACCGCATTTCTTTATAATATTGGACCACAGCCCAAGGCGGCGGAGCTTTAGCCCCAAAGCCCACCCCTGGATCCGGGACTGAATCAAACCTTTACAAGGTTAACCAGTATTACACTGTCCACCTGTATAATATTGGACCATAGCCCCAAAGCCCACCCCTGAATCCGGGACTGACTCAAACCCTTACAAGGTTAACCAGTATTACACTGTCCACCGAAGCCTTTACCCCATTAATTAAAATAAAAGACGTTACTCTAAAACGACTTATTCCATCCTAGACCATGAAATAGTAATAAACGTAAGCGTAACTGAATTTATAACGGTGTCGTCGATACATGTTTCTGTGTCTCTCGCAGCAGTCAAATTCAAATTTTGACTCATCCGTGAGCAGAGCTTTATTCCGCCGCTGAACCGCTAAATAAGGACGCGCCGACTCATGATTAAGTGAGTACGATGAAGCTGGCGAGGCTGTTGAATCAAACCTTGTCCACCACATGCGCGGCTACAGCGTTGATCAAATGAATGTTAACGCCCTTGTACAGCATCCACGCTAATTCTCAGACGATGTCGACCAAACGTATCTCTTGCAGACTTCGTAGTAGCCATATACAGATTTGTGAGATGCGCCAAACGTACTCTCCGACCCTGACGGTCTTAGGTAAAGCGCAGCCTTCCTGAACGTGTCTAGTCTGCTACTCTGCCTGCCGTTTGATGATGCCGGAAACGCCATTGTATAGTCTGTATATGGACTTTAGCGTGCCAGCGTCTGCATTATGTTACATGTAGTCTGTTCCCTTTGAGAACTGACGTCAGAAGGGTATTAGCTGGTATTTAAATAATATGATCCGCGACGCGACAAAACCAACAATGTGGTTGTGCGCCTAACCCAGACTCAGATCAGCCTGGGCATCCGCTGAGATCAGAGTCTTCGCTGTCCGCATGGAGGTAGCTTAGACCATTAGCTACCCTTTAAGCATTTAGCGAAGTGTCTGGTCAAACAGGGCAAATGCCCAGGCTGATCTGAGTCTACACTGGGCGCACAACCACATTGTTGGTTTTGTCGTGTCGCGGCTCATATATGTATTTCTTTGAATAAGCGGCAATTTTGTAGGTGTATTGTACAAAAATAAAATAGAATAAAAGAAAAGGAAATAAAAATAAAAATAAATCTGTGATAAGATGCACATGAAGCTTGTATTTTATTTGAAAATATGCTTTTGAAGGGAGTTATCGTTCCCTGAAAATGCGCGTTCCTTTTGTTATTGATTGTTCTTAAACTTGAATATTTTCATTTTATAATGCATTAAAACGTTTAAAAGATATTACTGGAATGACAAATTGTGAATGTCTCGATGATCAGACTACTTGTTAGATATCCTGTCCCAACGGTCAATTTGCAACTTCTGATTATAGACCTTAACACTGGTTTTGTCAAAACGATCCCAAGACCCGTTCCCCCATCCCCCGCTTCGTACTTCCCAAACGACTTGTTGATCCTAGCTAAACATACTTGTTTAGCCATAATGACCAAGTAGATTTGGAACTACTTCTCTTTTCGTTTCGTAACAGCCTTGCAAACATAATTAATAAGGTGTGCTCTGGGAGACAGCTCGATATAGACTGAAGTACTGTCCAAAAAGGCAATTGAACCCAGAACAACCAATCAAATAATGTCAATTTTAGTGCATTAGATAATATAATCTCATTTTTTTTAAATACCAGAACAGTTAATCATTTAACTTTGATGAAACTCGTTCAAATCCCAATGTAATTGAGTTGCATTTAGCCCAAAGCGGCAGCGAATCTTCTCAAACTCGGCTGACTGATGTGTCGTAGTTATGCTGCTACAAGTTTAGAGTTAATCCTTCCGAAATTACGCCAGATATGAATAAAAATCTAAAAGATTTCTTTCAAAAGGCGTGTGATTATGTGAAATTCAGCAGTTAAAAGTAACATATATGTAACATAATACAAAGGCTCTTTCAAAACCATCCCAAAAAATCTAGATTCGTCTAGCTTTTTGAGATCCTTTTGGAACAGAACAAGTGCGACTTATAACCTAAGAATTGCCGTAACTGTTTCGTGAACTATCAAATCAACGTAATTGTGGTTTTCTCCGAGAAAATGAAAATGATAGCAGACTATACAGCCGTATTGCGACATGTTATAACTTTTAATAGCTGCACAAGCAACAGATAAGCTCTGATTGTTAGGCCTTTAGCATGATAATCCTTTGTGTGGTAACTTTAAAACTCTTAAAGTCAGACAATGATTATTAGTTCACATTTTACCGCTAGACGGTTACACCTAAGGCACCAGAAACGAAAATATACTCAGACAGAATAAAAAAAAATGACTTTATAAACAGATTTCAAGACAAAAGTTCTCTTCTTGGGTCAATTTTTATTTCATAATTTCCGACATCCGACTACAAAATGCATTAACACTTTAATACTTGTAACAGTTGTCACAGCAAAACAATTTTAGTGAATTTTGCATTTGAGCCACGGCACAACAAAACCAACAATATGGTTGTGCACCCAGCGCAGACTCAGATCAGCCCGGGCATCCACCCAGTCTGATCAGAGTCTTCGCTGTCCGCAAGGAGGTAGCTTAGACCTGAGCTACACTTTAAGCGCTTAGCAATGACTCTGATCAGACTGAGCGGCTGTCTGAGTCTGCACTGGGCGCACAACCACTTTTTGGTTTTCTCGTGCCGCGGCTCATTTTATTTTGCTTGCACATTCACAGAAGCGTACCGTTTCTGACATCCAAAAGTAAGGAGGAAAATTTTCAGGAACTAACACAATGCAATTCCAAATCCAACTCAAGACACTATGTGAGAAAGTAGAGACACAAAACTGGTCATCCCCCAAAACAACACCAGCGGCAGCCATGTGAACAGCCATTTCCCATGCAGGTGGCCAACAGGCCAGCCTGAACATCACAAACAACAGAAACAGACATTACAACCAACTAGACACAAAACAACCGAGAAGAACAAAAACAGAACCGCCGCCCTGGGACGGCCAACCTCCCCCACCCTCCCCTTTCCGCCCTATTTCATCAGACACTAAACCACTCAACCAAAAAACAACAACCACCACCCATTAAACAGTCCAACAAAAGCACCAGCCTCGACACCAGGAACAAACTATACGTAAAACATTAAGCACCTGTTTTTACCTATTATAAGTTTTATACTGCCTTGCCTAGAAATCAGTAAAATTACACTTTATTATTTTTGGACTTCTGAAGGGTTAATGGCTTTATGATTTTTAAAATGCTTATTTTGAAAAATGTTCTCCCTTTGATTAAAGACTGAGGTGATTTACAATGTGTCATAATTTCTTCCCCTTTCCATTAAATCAAATAAATTCTTCAATACTTTGTTCCGTGTTTCAATGTCTTAATCATTTGATGACTGCTGTCGGAAGTAATTCTGTCTTTTAAATGCTTTTATCAACTGAATACCCCGTGACTATTACATTGTAAGCAGTTTTCAAACTGAAACTGTGAGCTGGCACTCAGTTTGTGGTCTATGTTATCACGGCAGAACCAAATGTTGCTCTGTTTAAAGTGTTGTAAATCATGTCTCCTACGGTGTAATAAAAAGCATGGACTACATGTTTGTGCAATTGCATCACATTTCAGTTAGACTGTGGTGTTTTAAAATGAACATATATTCTTGCTTGTATGTGTGAAATCAAAAAAAAAAAAAAAAAAAAAAAAAAAAAAAACTCCCCCCTCCAGTGTTTAAGTCGCTGCTGACATCACTGAAAGTATCATTAAATTTCAAACCTGACTCACTTGATATACAGCTAAACAGCCAACGGTTCCAGAACTTTATTGAACAGTGACGTTTTCTCAGTCTTGCTCACCAGTGTAGGAGAACATTCAGTGGATGCTTTCATTTTCGGCTGAGAATATAATATGTTAGGAAGACAGTATGAATAGAGGTGATATAAAATTACGCAGAATTAATATTTTCTATGTTCGTATCATATGATGTTGCAGCTGATACTTTTCTCTAGCTAGAAGGATGGTCACATTTTTACGCTGAAGGAAACAATTTTAATTCATTTGACGTATCATAATTGAGCCGCAACGCGACAAAACCAACAATGTGGTTGTGCGCCTAGCGCAGACTCAGATCAGCCTGGGCATCTGTCCAGTCTGGTCATAGTCTTCGCGGTCCGCATGGAGGTAGCTTAGACCCTTAGCTACCCTTTGAGCTCTTAACAAAGACTCTGATCAGACTGGGCGGATGTCTAGGTTAATCCGAGTCTGTGCTGGGTGCACAACCACATTGTTGGTTTTCTCGTGTCGTGGCTCATATCTTTGTATAGATTTTGACATACCTGTGCAAGATTTTTTTTCTAGAACTGTTTTCCACGCAACCATTGCTGACAAAAAGGAAATAAATAGGCCCTGTCAAGATAGCTCCATGAGGGGCTTCAGAGGCAGCCTGATTTGAGTTTGGGATATCCATTTAACATATCTTTAGGATCAATTGGGTATTTGTTTTCCTCTTGATAGCGACTTTCTGTTATAATTACTTAGAGACAGTTTACTATTTTACTTTAATGCAGACATACGTTTTTTTAATATGTTCCTTTGGCACATTATGTGAATTTCTACGCTAAGGTATTTATTTTTACTTTGTTTTTTTTCTGAAATCACAGATAGGCTGCAAGGCAAGCGCTTGGCCGAACGACAGGTGTGCATCAGATAAAATGTCATACCCAGAGTCATGTTTACCAGAATATTGCCTTAAAATAGATGCTTCGGGTCTATAGAGTTTGTCTCTCGAGGCCTTTTGTTTCTCAAACCGCCACTGGACCAATTGCAACAGCTGAAATATCTAACCAAGATAAAGAACAATGTTCTAGACTAGAAAGTTGATGAAATGGTATTTTCACCTTCATGAACATAAGCTGGGCTACGCCAGAAAATACTGTTCAGAGGAAAATGAAAAGTCTCTGTGCATCAAGCATGTCTGTGTTGTCTGTTCGGAGCTTTCTTTCCATATATATGAGGACACAGACGTTGACATTAAACAAATTGAAGAAGTTATTTTCTTCGTCTTGTCTGAGTCATAGCACTTCGAAGACCTGCTAAGTATTCTTTCTGGTTGCCTTTGTTTGTCAAATAGTTTGAGTGTAGCTTTTCATTAAATGATCCGCGACACAATTAAAATAACTAAATAGCATGTGCGCCCAATAGAGTCTCAAATTAGCCTGGACATCCGCCCAGTCTGATCAGAATATTCGCTGCCCGCATGTAGCCAGCTTAGGTTCTCAGCTACCGTTTAAGCGCACAGTGGTGACTCTGATCAGACTGGGCGGCTATCCAGGCTCTGTGCGTCTTCCCTGGGCGCACATGCCCCTTAGTTGTTTTGTCATGTCGCGGCTCAGTCCTATTTACAAAAATCAGCGACTGTATTTTCCCATACACAAGGGCAGATAGCAATTATAGCAACTGCATGATTGAGATTTGTCAAAACAAGGATGCCTCCGAGCTAAATACGAAGCATTAACATTAAAAATTCAAGAAACAGAGCCGTTAAAATTTAATTAAACATTGAAGAAAATATGATATACTGGGACAGCACAAGTTTACATTGATTACTCAAGAAATTGGAAAACAAACCTCAGATCATGATTTCAGCTGTTTTTACTACTACTGCTAGTAGGGTCTGATGGATAAAATTTACTTTCAAGATGGTGTTCATTAAGTTCTTATCTAGTGAGGATGTCCCATTGTTCAGAACATAAAGTATTCTTTAGCAAAAATCGCTCCAAGTATTAACAATGCGCCAGATGCAATCTCATGATAAGACAGTTATTCTGCGCCGTAGGATTTCACCAACCCAGGGAAACAAAATATCTGTTTTAATGTCAGAGCTGAATTCTTATAAATGGTTCTGTAGTCACAAAATCTGTCCTTTAGAAGTACTTTACTTTTTTGAAAGATTTCATTGTCTCGTAAAGTTAAAAGAAAGTCTTCAAGATATCTTATTTTGGAAGAAAAATTGATTGAAAAAAATATGGTTAAGTATCGTCACCGTAGGATGCATATACAGAGAGTATCCTTATGCTAACACAACAGATAAGGGAAACAAGAAATGACAATTAATCATGCATCTGCTGCAAAGTCCGCATGATAACAGGGGTATGATAACATAATGTGATATCATGTCACTTTAGATTTGCGCTTGCGCGAATGTTATCAAGCGATGCCTTTAGAAATGGTCCCTGAAGATGATTGGCTACATACTGATGCTGACCGTGATTACAGCGTTCGATTGGGTAAATGACGTCACCGACCTACGTCATAACGCATTCGCGACGTCAGCAAGTTCTAACTTAACTGCGTTTGCTTTGATTTGTTTGACGCTCTTTTCGCGATCTAAAAATCTTTCAAATATGCATGATAAACAAAAAAACATGTAAGTGTCTTTTGATATCAAGTTTATCAGGCTCGGCCAGAAACAGGTCGGACTGACTCGGCAAGCCTCGCCATTCCTACGCTGTTTCTGGTCTCGCCTGATAAACTTGATATCATGGTATTCTTTATAACAAGAAGAATAATTAACTTCATTAGTCGATTAAGTTCAGTTATTCAACGTGACGTGATGTCATCTGGTGCAATGTTTTGATTAGTCGTTGCAAATATAGGTCGCCAAAGTTTTCAAATGACGGCCTTTGGTGATTACCGCTATTTAACTTAATGGTTAAATGTCCATCATTATTGTTTTTATTGTTTAAACATTCTAAATATTTTTCTCATAAAAAATAGGAAAAAATAAAATAACACGGTTTACAATGTAAATCAAATCGAAAATAAAGTTTAATTTCAGCCCGCAAGTCCTACTTCACAGCTATCGCTCTGGAGTCGAATCGCACAGACTGTTCAACTTTGCTACTGTCACAGGATATAGTTAGGTATATCATACACTTGTACTGAATTGCGGTACAAGCCAGCTTTTATATTGACGTGGTAGAGTGTCCGCCTTTAGATCGAAAGGTCATGGGTTCGATTTTCGGCCGGGGCATGGACTTTTTTAAGAGTCCGTGACAATTGGCGATCAACGTAAATGACACACATGTGCATTAGAACGCCTTAAGTCTCATTTCCAGTGGTTCTTATAACTCCTGAGAATTCGAGGACGAATTTATTATGGAGGTGGAGGAGGAGAATATCACAGGGTATAGCTAGGTATATCATACACTTGTACTGCCTTGCGGTACAAGCCGGCTTTTATAGCGACATGGTAGAGTGCTCGCCTTTAGATCGTAGGGCCCCGGGTTCGATCCTCGGTCGGAGCATTGAGATTTTTTAAGAGTCCGTGACACTACGTAATAGTTTTCTAATGGTATTTTGTGTTTTACTATGATGTCTCACTGTGTTATGAGCAGCGACATGAGAATACCAACAAAAAGGTTGTGCATACAACACAGACTCAAATCAGCTTCGACGTCCGCCCAGTCTGGTCAGAGTTTTTGCAGTGTGCTTAAAGGATAGCTCAGGGTCTAGCTACATCCATGCGGACAGCGAAGACTCTGATCAGACTGGGCGGATGCCCAGGCTGATTTGAGTCTGCGATGGGCGCACAACCACTTTGTTGGTTTTCTCGTATCGCGGCTCTATTATGATATCTCACTACTTTAAGCCCCAGTAGGTTTAGCTACTTTCATTCCGGCGTGGATCATATTTGTGGTATTTTTGGCAATATGGTCAACTGTAAGGCTGGCTGTTTTGCTTCCTGATATACTTGAAAACAGGTTTAGCAGAAAGATGTATTACGGGTTAATTTTTTTTGTATTTTGTATGTCTATTTAATATGTTTGTAATACTGTAAAACACTTATATTTGGCGGCAGCAAAATTTGGCGGTTTTTAAATATGGACCTTTTGGCGGATTTTTATTTTGGCGGTTTTGTGACTCTCAAGAACAAAATATTTCTTCTGACGTCGCATTTTGCTCTTTATTTGAGCTCTATATTGTCATGCTGGTTAAAATAAAATCAATTATTATCATAGTCATGTTACAGTTTGGGTATTTAATTGTTTAAAGTAAACTGATTTTGTGTTCCTTCTGATTTAATCAACTTAATTGAAATACTAATTAGTACGGTGAGAACATTTTCATACTCCGTTTTCTACCTCTTGTTGTTTGGGAAGCATCTTCTTTTGCGCATATATATGTGATGTGTATTAGCTTTGATATTTTGGTAAAGGAAATAGGATCATGTGCTCAATAATATTTTTTCTTCTTTCGGTATCATGAGCTTATATGGCGGCAATTTAATTTGGCGATTTTCTTTTTTTCCGCCAATCTCGCCAAAATAAAGTGACCGCCAAATATAAGTGTTTTACAGTATTCCTATACAGTTCCTTTGCGCTGGACAGGATTTTTCTGTTATCGAAGTCATACAGTTCCTTTTTGTGATTTGCATTTCTTCGTTCTTATTCTATCGGTCTTGAATGGGTTGCGCATCGTGAATATGACTTATCTAGGTATTCTAATTTAATTGTTTTAGTTGAGCACATAAGTTAATATACTGAGAAATCAGAAATATTGAAAAGTTCAGAATTTTTTTTTCTAAATCGTCTCTTTTTAACTATATAAACCCTTTTTGATACTAATAATAAATTTACTGCCTTATTAATGTTAAGAAAATACAGTAATGCTTTTCACTGGCTTTGGTCACCAGATATTGTCATGGTCACTGATGAGGCTTGGTTATCTGAAACTTTGAAGTATGGCCGATGTTCCAGCTTTTGAATGTATTCTCTGTTCTTGAAGGAAGTCTTTAAGATTTAATTTAACCGCGCCTCGAGCAGTTTGATGTATTTGACCATCTACTGGGAAAAGATGACCTCTTGGCTTTCGCCCATCTTGCCTTGCTTCATATGCCTTTTTTTTTCATTTTATATTTCCAATTTCCATTGTGTGTTTAGGGCAGGATGTAGTAAGCAATTTATCAGTTCCTGATCTTTGCCTTTTCATATTCTTTAAATGTGATTCGTTGTAGACATGTTAAGGAAAGACAATCAATGAACTTTGACCCGAAGAGTTAAGCAATTAACGCCGTTAAAATCGGAGTTCATTTTAAGAGTATTCTTTACTCAAGAAGTATTTGTTGTTACATCAAAATAAATCAACAGCGAAAATACAGTGTACACTATTTTCAAGGTATGGAAAATTGGAACACCGTTCGCCTAAAGGTTTCGGTTTCGCTCCATCTTGTTAATTCTGTTAAACAGAAATGTATTGGTTCTTACAAAATTGCGAATTTTAAACTGAACGAAACAATTTATTCTTGACTCTAAAAACAATAATGCTTATCTCTTAAATGAATTAGAGCTATCTATCTCAACACGAACTGAGCGGCTATACTTAATTCACTTCTTAAATGACAAACAATAATTTGAACCGTACACAAATAATATAATTTTTGATATTTGTACTGAAGTAAAATATCCGACCCTCACGCATATTTTGAGAACTGCAAACTCTGGCTCCAGATTGGCTAAAATGAATTCGCTAATTTCCAGTGTTCTGCCTCATTGGCAATAGGAAAGGTGTGTCTCTGATGGGTTGATTTTTGCTTCCCGACATCTGGGACAAAACGCATTTGAGCCGAGACACGACAAAACCAACAAAGTGGTTGTGCGCCCAGCGCAGACTCAGATCAGCCTCGGCACCCGCTCAGTCTGATCAGAGTATTCGCTGTCCGCATGGAGATAGCTTGGTCCCTTAGCTACCCTTGAAGCGCATAGCGAATACTCTGATCAGACTGGGCGAATGCCCAGGCTGATCTAAGTCTGCGCTGGGCGCCTAACCACTTTGTTGGTTTTCTCGTGTCGCGGCTCATTTTATTCGGGTTAATGAAAATACGTTTTGATTTATTTTATCTTTTTGGAAAGCGTTTAACGCAAGGTAATGTGCATCAACGAATTCCGATACGCGTTTCATACAAACGCATGAGGGCGCATTGGAAACGCTTGCAGTATCCGACAGTAACTGTAGGCTTTGATGTTCGGGATAGGGTTTAGGATCTGATTCAGTCAGTTCCTGAAGTGTAGTTACTCTTTAAATTTAAATTATGAAATTTCAATATGCTTTTTTTTTTGGTTTCGTCACCAGATATTGTCAGGGTCACTGATTAGGCTTTATTAGCCGAAACTACGTAGTCTGGCCCATGTTTCTTCTTCTGAATGTACTCCCTACTCTTGAAGGAACTCTATTTTTAATATTTTAATTAAATCGGATGCCACTTTAAGCGCAATCTTGACTTTGGAAGTGTCAAAGTCAAGATCTCTGAGTTAGCTATGATGTTAATATATATCTGATTTTCAATAAGCCAATATTGCGTATTCTGATATTATTTGAAGGCTTCGAGGCAGTAAACCAGACTTTAATTAGGATATCTATATATTATCTCTGCTTTTTGTTTTATCTTACTGGCACTCCTAGCACACACGCAACATAGTATGTCGTTGTCGGTGAGTTCCATAATTTTCATATGAAAAGACCACGAGTGTAAGATTATGTTTTTCATGTGACCCTTTAAAATGGGATTTTATCGCCTTCAAAATGAACATTATTTCATTGAAAAGCGTTGTTGACACAGTCTTTGTCAATGACGTTACATGTACGCCCCAAAATGTTATCACACGTGAGGCCATACGATTTTTATGACATGACGCTATCCACTGAATGATATCATGTGACAAAATAGATTAAAACAGTGTTCTGAATTTTTTTCTGCTTAGCCATGTTAATAAGCTATTATGTCTGTGATACCATCTTCATTATTATACAAACAAGTCTATGATACCATCCTCATAATCCAATATCCCACCCAAGACACCATGTGAAAACAAAATACAACATGAAATTAGTCACCAACAAAGACAGCATCAGTGGCATCCATGTGAACAGCCATTTCCCATCTAGGTGGACACTGGGCTAGCCTTGACATCACTAACAATATATCAATAACAAAAATATAAAAAAACACATAAAACAACCAAGATGAGCCAAAACAGAAATAAAGACATTACTGCGTGCGGGTGCTTAACTAGTTTGCCGTCGCGACCAGCCCTCGCCTTTGTTTCTGCTTTCCTGTATTTTTTTAGTTTTGTTTCTATTTCGTTAGTCTAAATGTAATCAGATGCTCGGTCTGAAGATCGGGCTTTTGAGGCTTTTATCCTAAAACCATTCGAATAAACCTTAATGTCGCTTCATATGAAATTTAGCGACAGTCGACTCTGTTACTTAGGACATAAATATGTCTGAAATTATTGAAATCGGAGTGGTCTTGCATAGAGGTCATGTAAAGTTATTTTGATCTCTTGATCTCAAAGATTCTCTATTATCAGTAATCAATTAATAGATCAGCAGAAATAACGTAAATTTAGTTAATTTATAAATAATTTTAATAATAATGATAATAACAATATCAATTATAATTATAATTAAAGCTAAACGTGTTTCTAAATGCAGACATGCGCAAGCAAATCTGAGCGAGTGATAGAACTCGGGTTCAACGTCCTACCAGCATGTAGGTCTAACGGAGATAACGATTTTAAATAGTGTCAACCTGACCCGTTAACCGAGGTTTATCATTTTAACCAACCAATGTAGTACACGAGAGTCAGATATAGTATACCAAGTTTCAGTGTCACTGCCATTTGCTTCTGACAAAAGCCCAGTAAAACCGGTTTAAACCCCTCCAGTAGTTATTACTGACCGTCCCAAGGCGGTACTTTTGTTGCGGTTGCATTTTTTTATGTTCGGTGCTGTATAATTTATTGTGTTCTCATTTTAACCCTTCTATAATAAAAATAGAAAATAGGTAAAAATAGTTGTTAAATGTTTATCGTATAATTTGCTTAGTCTGTTGTAACCCTTCTGTTGGTCTAAATTATTTAGTTCAGTAAAGATAGCTGAGTTGCCACCTATTTGGGAAAGAACTGCTGACTCGGCTTATTACTTGTAATTTATTGTTTGTTGGGATGTCTTTGTCTATCTTTCCCTTTGATGTTGGGGATAGGGTTTGGGATCTGATTCAGTCAGTTCCTGAAGTGTAGTTACTCTTTAAATTTACTAGTGCGGACATTTATAGTAGCCATTTTTATTTGTTCCTTTAAAGCACAATGTTCGGTCTTCATAGACCGAACAATGTTCGGTCTTTGCTTTACTTTTTTTCTGTCAAATGGGTTGGTTAAAACAATAAACCTTGCAGAATTGAAAAAAAAAAACCAAAAACCAAAAAACAAAAAAAAAAACAAAAAAAAAAAAAAATTTCAGCGCTTTTGAGTGTTAGAATCGAAATATATTAGCTCTAGCATTGAATTCACAGTTTGTCGGTCGGTAGTAAGTAGACGTTTCACTTGCACTCCGTTCTTAATCTACTTTACAGCAGAATTATTACTTAACAACTCTCTGTTAGAGTTGACCTTCTTCTTAAATAATCTATGAAGTCTTAGACTAGATAAAAAGCTTTTCAATGTTTCTTTCGTTTGAATCATGTGTGGAATTGTTGTTCATTAATTTCTATAGTGCAAATAAGGCCCGAGATGTAATAAAGCGAAGAGCATTATTAATCTAGCGTTGAAATAGAAAACAAAGCTGTCTGGCTACAGAAAAGACAGGAAAAATATGATATAAACTAGTGTATTGTTTTTAGAATAATCATGCCGGAAATAAGCGTTTACGCTCCGGGAGAACTATTACTATGGCGACTGTTTCATCGTCGATCATCCATCATAAAAACTAGATTTGGGTCGCGACAAGAGAAAACCAACAAAGTGGCATGTGCCCTAAGTGCAGACTTAGATCTGCATGGGCATCCGCCCAGTCTGATAAGAGTCTTTGCTATCTGCATGGAGCTAGACTGAACCCTTAGCTACCCTTTAAGCGCAAAGTGAAGACTCTGACAGACTGAACGGTTGTTTAGGCTGATCTGAGTCAGCGCTGGGCGCACACGCCACTTAGTTGATTTTCTCATGTTGCGGCTGAGATGATTTACTTCTGAAACTAGAGATGTCTGTCCCTTCTCTATAGCACTCCCTCATAAAAAAAGATTAAATTGCGGTTCTGTATATTAGTACAATGTGTCTTGACAATGCCTGCTATGGTTCAAAAGTAATATGGAGAACATAGGTGAGGGGGGGGGGGTATCAATAACGTGGGGTTTCTGCATCCTACCAAAGTTTTCTTCTTTTAACTGATGGTATACTCCAGTGTGTCTAGTTTATCAAACCATATGTGACTTTGGTCGGAAAGCCCTAGTTACTGAGCTATGGGTCCGCAGAAGTGGTTGGAAAAACCAACATGGTTTTAACATGTCTTGTAAACATATTCTCATTTGGTAGAAGAGTACAACAAACAGACAGCATTTAACAAAATCATTAACAGAACATCTAAATATATTTTCATATCATTTTATTTGGTTTAGTTTGAGCATATGTTGTCAAAAAAGACTTCCTTCGGCATTCACCATTTTTTTATATTTTTTCCTCTATTTTCTATATTTCTTGGCTCCTTTGCTATATAAACTGACAAGTAATCATCAAACTCGTGTCAAGGAAACACCTTGACCAGGACAATCGGATGATGTGATAAGAATTTCACAATGACCTAGTTTTCATGGTTGACTGAACACATAAACCTACTTGGAAGATGGTTTTCATTCAATTTTATGACCTTGAATTACGAAACTATGGTCAAATTAATATCTTAACTGTTACATTATTCCCCAAATCTCCCGCCCCTTGAGGTGAAGGAATACATATTGGCTTCAGAGCGGATCTCGTTGGTGTCTGTGTCTGCATCAAATATTAAGTTGTTCTGTGACCTTTAAAATAAGGTCAAGGTCATCAAAACATGACCACCTCTTAAGCTTGTCATAATGATATACCCATGCAAGTATTATGGAATTGATCGTATTGTTTCAGATTTAATAAAATGATTAACAAAACATCTAAAGTGTGTTTCCATATTTTATTTGGTTTAATTTTAACATATGATGTCGAAAAAGTATCCTTTGACATCCAGCTTTTTTTATATTTTTGTCCTCTATTTTCAATATTTGTTGGCGTCATTGCTAAAAACTGACCAGTTATCATCAAACCCATGTCGAGGAAGCACCTTAACCAGTACAAATGGATGATGTTACCAGAATATGACCATTACCTAGTTTTCATGGTTGAATGAACACATATACTTGCTTGGACATATTGGTTTCAGTGCGGATTTCATCGGCGTCTGTGTTGTCGTTGGCGTGACAGTTTGTAACCAGTATATCCCTTAAATCGACGGGTGGAATTTTCCCAAACTAAAATCTGTGGAATTTGAACAAGCTTGCTTGAATACGCAATAGGGACAAGCCAAACAGCTTATTCGGTTTTGTTTAATTTGATCCCATTTTCAAGGTCACGGAAGGTCTTGTAATGTTTTATTTTCTGCGTCGGAGTGTTGGCCTTCCTATGATATCTTTTGAAATAATAAAAACAATTTCACAATACTTGCATGGACATATCATTATGACAAGCTTAAGAAGTGGTCAGATTTTGATGACCTTTACCTTATTTTCAAAGTCACAGAAGGACTTAATATTTGATGCAGACACAGCCACAGACACCAACGAGATCCGCTCTGAAGCCAATATGTATTCCTTCACCTCAAGGGGCGGGAATGTGGGGAATAATGTAACAGCTAAGATATTAATTTGACCAATGTTTCGAAATTCTAGGTCATAAAATTGAATGAAAACCATCTTTTAGGCAAGTTTATGTGTTCAGTCAACCATTAAAACTAGGTCAATGTGAAATTCTGGTCACATCATCCGATTGTCCTGGTCAAGGTACTTCCTTGACATGAGCTTGATGATTACTGGTCAGTTTATTTAGCAATGATGCCAAGAAATATTGAAAATAGAGGACAAAAATATAAAAAAATGGTAAATGTCAAAGGAAGTCTTTTTTGACAATATATGCTCAATTAAACCAAATAAAAATGATATGAGAATATATTTCGATGTTCTGTCAATCATTTTATCAAATGCTGTCTGCCTGTTGTACTCAACTACTAAATGAGAATATTTTTACAAGACATGTTAAAACCATGTTGGATTACCCCACCCACTTCTGCGGACCCATAGTTCAGTAACTAGGGCTTTCCGACAAAAGTCACATATGGTTTGATAAACTAGACACACTGGGGTATACCATTAGTTAAAAAAAGAACACTTTGGTAGGATGGAGAAAACCCACCTTATTGATCCCCCCTTTCAATAAAAAAGCAAATGACACAACTCTGTTAAATATGGATGAAGTTATGGATCTTATTCTGTGCTCATTGTCCGATAATGGTGTAGATATTTTTTACAAATGCTCATGAAAACATCTTCGACGGTTTTTAGGTTACATAGCGGACAAGAATTCATCAAATTTAAAAGGGTATCGCAGGTTAAGTTATGATTTTATGTTTTGGTTTATCATTTGATAATGTTTGCCAAGTTTTGTGAAAGTATCTTCAAGTTACAAAGCAGATTCGTTTCCAGTACTAAAATTAGAAAGTAACATTATGCCGTTAAAATGAACGTGGATATTGTTTTTATTCTCTGCAGATCTCCGGATTGTATGTTATATCTTAATCAAGTTTTGTGACAAAACGTTTGATGTGTTTTAAGTTATAGTGCGGACTAATTTCAATACTGAAAGTTACAGAGAGGCATACTTCCGAAACAATATAAGTTGATCTACGGTCTGTACATTATCTGAACATGATTTATAATTATTCAAAGTCTCATAAAAATATTTTTGACAATTTGTTATAGAGCAGACACGATTTTCAAACATAGAAATTACAATATTGTGTAAATAAAGATGCAGGTGGAGTCACGGGTTTTGTTCTCTGTATATTGTCTGATGATGCTTTGTATCTGGATCCAGGCCCCGAGGTTATAAAACTTTTTTCATGCTCAACTCAGCTGAGCATGAAATTTTACCTGCTGATAAAAAGCAAAATACTGATAAGTTCAGTTGTTTTCCTGCTCAGTTTAGCTGAGCATGAAATCTCCTCTGCTTATCAACTTGAAAATGTCAACATTAGTTGGCATTTTCATATTTATCAGCAGAGAAAATGTCATGCTCAGCTGAGTTGAGCACGAAAAAAGTTTTATAACCTCGGGGCCTGTTCCATGAAAAAAGCTTCGATGGTTTTAAAACTATGGAGCCAACACGATTTCCATACTAGAAATTACAAAGGAATAGAATTCTGTAAAAGATGTATATAGAGTTGCGGCTCTTGTTCTCTGCACTTCTTCTGCTAATGCTTTATATCTGTACGAAGGTTTGTGGAAATATCTTATACTAAACACGACTTGGGACGGACATACAGACAGTCAGACGGACGGACGGATAGTTCTGTTCTGTTCAATTCTCGTATCGACGTTACCCAAGTGGCTCAACGGTACGTAACCATAGTTGCACACACCTGGCGCCGGGTGTCCGTCCAAGCGGACGGATAGACACACAATTATGGTACAAAATAATATTTAAGCCAGTAAATACGAGGGATGATCCAAAATAACGTAGACTTTCGCCATAACTTCCACGAGCGTGGTTAGATTTTAGAAAAAAATATATTGCAATAAATCGGAACATTTATTTAATAAGTTTAGTAATAAAAAAATAATTTAATAAGTATCGCAAGCACGCCGTGCTATTTCATAACCATGGTGACGCATAGGCGGCGCACGCCGTTTTTTCATATACGTATAAAGTTACATAATTATGTCTTAATAGAATAAAATTTACACATGCGAAACGCGCCAAACTAGGCCACGTTACAGTGCGATATGTGGAGGACGTCATATCAAAAATCGACGTCATTAGAGCCTCGCGTTTTTTTTTAATTACAACATGCATTGCGCGGTTGTACTAACACTTCCAACGTCAAAATGTCGTCGTCAGACCGGCTGGAAATCCGGGCGATTATTAAGGTTTGCCACGATCTTGGAAAAACGCCAACACAGACGCTGAAGATAATTGAGCAAACAAAGAGGGAACATTCAGTAAGCAGGGCGCTTGTCTTCAAGTGGCACCGCAGATATTCCGACGGCCAAGACAGCCTAGAAGAACAGCAGGGTCGCGGAAGAAAGAAACAGTATGGCGCGACGATAGTGACGTCAGCTCGTGATGCTCTGACTGCTGAGAAACGCTTGATGATTACAGAACTGGTTGAGCGGTTTGACATGGGTTATGGTACGATACACCGGATCTTGACGGAAGATTTGCAAATGTCGAAGGTAATTCTAAGTAATAAATTTGATTTATACATGATGCATGTTGCAAATAGTATCAGATCATAGCTACAGTATAGTGAATCGTAATAATCAGTTTTGTGAGTTGAATATTGACTTCTGCCCGATTTCACATAATTTCAAATAGGACTGTATCAATGACAACACGTTTCTTCGCAAATACATGTAAAGCATACATGTACACACTATATATTAAACTTACTATATTGTGTATCCATGTAATATCCAGGAATAATATTTTTTTCTAGGTTCATGCAAGGTGGGTTCGGTGGCTTTTGAAGGAAGACGAGAAAGAGAGGCGACTTCACGATTCCAGAGTGTTTCTTAGACGGTTTGAGAGAGAGGGCGATCGCTTCCTGAATCAAATCATCACGATAGATGAGACATGGTTGTGGCTTCATGACCCGGAGACCAAACGGCAGTCCGCGGTATGGAAACGGTCTGACTCCCCTCCCCCAGAAAAGGCCCATGTATCCTAATCTGGCGGGAAGTTCGCGTTCATCATGTTTTGTGATCGGAAGGGGATGTTACTACAACACGCAGTACGGAGGGATGCTACGGTCAACGCTGCATATTATTCTAAGGTAACTGCCATAAAGGTTTTGATCAAACATTAAATTATATTTTCACAAATAATTGATATCTAAAAGGAACGAAAACCACTCATTATTATAGTGATGTCGCTACTAAATATGAAACTATACATAAACTAAACATTATTTTAAACTTCGGTCGTCGTAAATATCTTAATTATAAAAAATATAAATTTGTAGAAAAATAACATGAAGCGTTTTGTGTTTTAGTATTTGACACGAACGTAACAAATGACACATTTTGCAGGTGCTACGATGTGATCTTGTTCACGCGCTCCAGAAGAAGCGACCGGGGTTTCCGCTGGAGGACTTTATACTGCACCTGGGTAATGCCCCGCCCCATACAGCGCAGATGACGACACTTGAGATCGGCGTTCTTGGATTTAATACCATTAGCCACCCTCCATATTCGCCTGACTTGGCACCTATGGACTTTGCCATTTTTCCAACCGTTAAGAAACAGCTAAAGGGAAACAGCTAAAGGGAATGCGGTTCCGTTCTCTGCATGAACTACGGGCAGCTACTAGCCGGATAGTCGCACAGTATGACCAACAGTGGTACGAGGACGTTTTTGAACAGTGGATCCATCGTCATCGCCGATGTGTCGAGTGTGAAGGACGTTATTTCGAGAAGAAATGAACAGACTATCGTCTGCATTGACGTTCATACGTTATTGTCGTCAACGACGTCATAAAATCAGTGCCCATTTTATTTTGAATGTAGTTTTTTAAGTATTAATATTTTAAACTGAAATTTTGTAAGGATATGCCGGACATATTCCGATTCATGTTCGTGTAATTTTATTTACGATAAATTGAACAGTATAAAAGTTATAGCAAAAGTCTACGTTATTTTGGATCATCCCTCGTACGTTCAATCAAACATGAAAACTAGGCCATGATGACATTGTGGTAGACATCGGCTGAATGTCCTGGTCAGCGAGCTTCCTTGACATGCGTTTGATAAAAATATGCCCCCCCCCCAAAAAAAAAAAAAAAAAAAAAAAACATAAAAAAAAATCATAAAATGCTGAGGAAGTATTTTAAGACATGATATATTTAAGTTAAACCAAATAAAATGATATAGAAATACATTTTAGACATTCTGTTAATCATTTTATCAAACGCTGTCTGGTTGATGTACTCTTTAACCGAATCTATATATTTTTACAAGACATACTGGAACCATGTTGAATTACCTTACCCACTTCTGTAGAACCATAAGTCAGTAACTAGGGAACTTTTTACCAAAGTTACGTATGGTCTACTAAACAAGACACACAGGAGTATTACATCAGCTAAAAATAAAAGAAAAAGTTGTAGGATGCAGAAAACCCACCTTATTGATACCCCTCCTTAAGAAATGTGTCACGAGTTCAATGCCAGCCTAATTATATTTTACCGATGACCCAACTATTCTGCACTAGGAGAAGCTCAGTCATCACCCGAAAACCACTCCCAGCATTCTTTTCATTCAAATTTTACATGCATTATTTTTTCTTCAAGGACATGCAGTATATCACCAACATTCGTTGATATCTTTGAATCACCTTTTCGTTCGGATGTCCACAACGGTATGAAACGTATTATCTCTCCGTATATTACAGTATTCCGTTTCCTTAGTAGTCGATGTTCTTTATATATTCATGTCTTCTTTAAGAAAATGGTGAATAATATATCTTTTATTTCAAATTTACGAAATGTAATACTACTTAATAAGGTTCTTCGACAAAAAAGACGATATACGCAGCAGGCATACAACGTTAAATCAACACTGACTCAAGATTATTTCAGCGTTATAACGTGGAATCAATCTTGATTCAACGTTGATTCAGTATTGTGTACGCAGCGGGTACCTACTTTGCAATCAATACAATCACTGATCAGCTACGCATGCTAAATATGGATGCATGCGGATTTTCTGAATCCTAAGGGCGATGGAAGAAATTACTCTGGATTGACCACACTCACAGAGCAAATACAGCTCATGGCTAAACAAGAACAATCTTTATAAAAAGTTAATCGGCGCAGATTAAATGGAAGTGTGTTTGTTAATATGACTCTATGTGAAGAGTTGACAATTACTTTCATGACTATGATTCAATTGAGCTATGTGGGTAGGCACCCGCAACCGTAGTTTTGACACTAGGTAGAGACAATGACCTATCGCAAGACTGACTTGTCCAATTTGGAACTCCAAAATGGACCGCGGTCAAACTTGAGATTGACCTTACTCCAAAACAGTTACAAACATGGTGTAATCTTTGTTTGTGTGTATAAACCGAAGGTAGAAATCTACACTGATAAAAATATCTGCATCTGTTTTCGATAAAATTCCCATTGTAAATTTAGAAACAAGTGAAACATTTTGAGTTAACATCTGATAGAGTGCTAGTATTCAGGCTGTGCAGTACAACGGGAAAAGAACGAAGATTAAAGATTCATTGACCTTGGATAAAAATTACTAAATTTTTACATACGCGTCATTTGACCAATGAAATCTTGTGATATATGGAACAAAAGAGAAATCAAACTCGGCTGCGCCGAGAAAAAAAGAGTAAACCTGAAACCTCAAATGATGAATAACTAGCAATCATTTTCTGTAACAGTACAATTACGTTTTCAAATAAACTAACAGCTTTTGTAAAGTTCTAAGTAAGAGCAAAGTTTAAAATATGGCAAGGGAAAGAGTGAAACAAAAATCAGTATCACTTCATTTCACAGATTTGGAATGAAATGCTTTTCTCTCAGGAATGAATTTCTCTTTAGATGCAAATTATGGACAACGGATTATTTCATCCATTCCAGTAAATTCCATTCCATGGTGCATTTATTGCTTTTATCCATAAAACAACAATCCCAATTCTTGTGCAGCGCTCAACGGGAGATGGATAATTAGAAATATTAAATTTTTCACAGCACAAACGGTTCCGATCAAATGTGTCTACCCTGCCTGCTCTCATTAGCAAATACTTAATTTTATGAGTATACTATTTTAGATAAGTTTCTCAAAAAAAAAAGCAATGCAGTGTTTAACCATTGTTATTGTCAGCCATCACACCAAAACAAAAATTGCTTTATTACTTTCTAGCTCGCTTCATGATTCGGACATGTGCTGACATCTTGAGGTAAAACACTAAGTTAGTACGTAATGGTTCACCATCACTTCTGTTCATTTGAAATGAATGGTTGATCATTCAAAACAGCATGATGGTTGGCCATAATATCCTCCGACTGATCACGGAATAACACTAAAATATGGACCAAAGGTAGGCGGTACTGAAGCACATAGATGCTGAGGAACCAAATTAAGGATGAATCCATAATTTGTTTTGTGACCTGCCTCTCAGAGAGTCTTTGCCATGCAATAAATGACAAACTTTAAGAAAACAAATTTGCGTTACCTGAATATGTAATTACGCAGTCCGATCAGCGTTCTTGCTATTGATTAGCAATTTACTTGGCAGCATTTTGTTTTGTCTGTACGTATTTCAAGGTTATACTTAATGCTCCAAATTGTTCCTGGTATTCTTTATAATTGTCTAATCGCGTTTATGTTAATGCGTTGTTCGACAATAAGCGTCACATTTCCCGAATATCCGTGCATTTCGTAAACATTATTGATAAATTCAGTTTACTTAATAAGAAACAAGCAGAGTCGCGTGAAACGGTGCCTTACGGCGTATAAGCATCCCGAAGACTCAATTACTCTGCACATCCGCAAAAGTCATATCAGCCTAATCTATTCGCATATTCTGGGGACACAAGCAAGTGAAAAAAATGTAAAGTTTTATCAATTTACGTACCATTTGCATAGGGCTGGCATACATTTTTTTGTATGAACACATATGGCTTAAATCCCTTCATCTCGATTCAGCGAACCCAATTTACCGCATCAGTGACGCTTCAAGAGGCAATTAGCTTTCCAGAAGTTTATGTGACATTTTAAGGGCGCATTATTTGTTATTTGAAAGAAAATTACGCGTGCCGTAGAATCAAATGAGAATAAAAATATGCACCAGTTTACCAGTTTATCAAAGAGGCAAAATGTTTGATTAGTTAATTTGTTTTCAAATTTAGTTTTGTCACCATCAGCTTAGCGATCTGGCTATCCTTCATAAATATTTTATATATTCAATAGTCAGGTTTTGTTCTTATATTATTTTTTTTCAGGTGAATGAAGCTATACCGAGCCTGTGTCTACCCAACAATAGCAGAACCAGTTCGAGGGTACAGAAAGACCAGTTCCATTTCCATCCCCATTTCTCTCCCCCCCCCCCCCTCTCTCCCCTACCTACCTGCTATATCATACTGGTTGCTATTAGTTGTTGCTAATTTCTTTGTACATGTTTCCTATCTTTCCTATTGTATGTTTGAGCTCTATAGAATTTACACCTTAATTACAGTATGTCTAATTTTCATGTCATTACCTGTAACTATGTATTATACAAATGTATGGGGAGGACCGTAATTAATTTTGTAAGAACTTGTGGTCCAATCCAGTTGCTGTATAGATTATTTGGCAATAAAATATGTTTAATTGATTGATTGATTGTTTTGGGTTTAACGGCCCTTTGAGACAGTATTTCAATCTATCGGGTCGTCTCTCAGAGAGGGAGAAAGAGGAGAAATGATAGACGAGAGAAAAAATGTCCAAACAACCCCCACACGCACCTACTGCAAGCACAGTACACCCTTGCCCTACAATGTTCCAAATCGGTAGAACGCCCGGCGCTGGAAGTTACACTCAGCACCATCGCACCACCTGACCACCCCAAAATATGTTTAAACTAATAAAAATATGTCAGAATCAGACCTGTGTCAAAAATAGGCAATTTGCCGTTTGTTAGGATCATTCCTACTTAGTGCCTTCCTACGTTATTTATTTTTGAATCGCAAGAAATGGAAGTCGGGAAGATCGTGTATCTTGTATACAAGGCTGGATGTAATCCAAGTCATGACTTGCTCGTCTGAGAGTACATATCTGGAAGGTATTGTGGGGTAACGATGCGGTAATAAAACTGTCAGAAATATGGTTAGTGCATTTTTATGCAAACCTGACATTTTCATTTCATTTTACAAGCTGTTCTCAAGTCGCGGTAGTATTTTATAAACCAACTGGCTTGTTGATTTTAATGCGTCAAAAACAGTGCCACTAATTATCAGCAAAAAACGAATTAAACCCGTTCGTCCCGTGCTTACTCTAGGAGGAACGAACATTAATGAGGTAACCCATCACAGACATCTTGGAATTGTTCTCTTCAGTGACGCGACTTGGACCGATCATCTGGAAGTTGTGTTAGCCAAAGCATGATAGAGATTAGGTTACATAAGACAATACAAATTTCTGCTTGAAAGATTTTCTTTTCAAAAATTGAACCAGACATTTATACGCCCTCTCCTTGAATATGGAATCATTTTATGGGACAATTGTACGGCTAAAAGTAAACGTTCCATTGGGAACGTACAGATGGAGGCTGCTCAACTGGTCACAGGTGCCACAAAATTATGAAACATTCAAAGGCTGTAGAGATAAAAAAAATGGGAAACACTGCAACGGCGTAGAAACAAACATAAGCTTATTATAAGTTACAGAATAAAACAGAACAACTCAAAGGTACGCAATTAATTAGTCAAACTGTTGAAATGCATTTGACTCGTATATAATGCAAATCTGAAACCTTAAAGAGTTCCTATCACAAAACATCAACGGATTTACAGATTCTTACGGTTTAGTTACATTCAGATGTTTTGTGATACTTGTTTATTGTTTAAAACACTAACTGGTTGTGCAAATAAGCATAGCATACTTATCGCTCTAATTTCAAAAGATTGAAATTGATTTCAAAGAGAAAATTGGATTCCACGTTTACCATGCGTGCCATACATGAAATTGTCTCATCATTCTCATCATAGCAATTCCATGACTTTATTTTTTTTAACTTTTTGAAATGCCTCAAGAAGTCAGTTTTTCTACCAGTTGTTACCAGTTGTTCTGAGCTCGCAAAGTTATAAGTTCTGAGAGTTGAATTCTTTTGAAACAAGAAATACACCAATCAAATGAAAATAACTGAGTGATTCATTTTGAATAAGCCAGTTCATGGCCAGTAATGAACTGCGCAACACCGTCAACGCCAGCTATCACTATGCCGAACATAGTTCTCTTTTCAAAATGACTCTATATAATTGAGCCGCGACACGACAAATTCAACAATGTGGTTGTGCGCCTAGCACAGACGCAAATTAACCTGGGCATCCGCCCAGTCTTATCAGAGTCTTCGCTGTCCACATGGGGGTAGCTTAGACCCTTAGTTACCCTTTGAGCATTTAACAAAGGGTCGTATCAAATTTAAAGAGTAACAACACTTCAGGAACTGACTGAATCAGATCCCAAACCCTATCCCCAACATCAAAGGGAAAGATTGACAAAGACATCCAAACAAACAATAAATTACAAGTGAAATTACAAATTAAAAATTACAAATTACAAACTGGGCGGATGCCCAGGCTGATCTGAGTCTGCGCTGGGTGCACAGCCTCTTTGTTGGTTTTCTCGTGTCGTGGCTCATATAAAATCAGTCAACCGAAAAAAATAAAAAAACAATTTTAAAATATTTTGCGAATAGGATTTAAAAGCTTCCACTGATCATTGCTGACTAAAAATCGATTCGCTAATGACAGTGAATAATGTTTTACGGCAAAATGCTAGAAACTTGTCAGATTAAAAACATATGCAACTTATTAGTGACATTTAATTGAATGGCGACAGGAAAAGAGCGTTATGCCTCTAAAATGCACAAAGCGATGGCGTTGTTCTAGAATGGGTCTTTTGAATGGCCTGCGTTATCTTACGCCATGATATTTTAACAATTGACTTGATATGATCATGTCATCTGCCTTGGCTTGCAATTATTGTTGCCGTCGCCGCAGTTGGGTGAAATCTAATACTAAGACGGCGCTGACGTCATGACGTGTGGTTGTCAATATCGATTGGCTGCTTTTCAGACAGTTGTAAGTTTCCGGTAAAAATGCTTTTTGTCTGATATTCTACATTATGGTATTTAACCATAAAATGTTCTCGCAACTTTTCTTTTACAAATACCAGCTTTCAGCTGGCCAAATAAATTACCAATCCGATTCAAAACCTTAAAAATCCAATCCGATGCCAGGGGAAGAACGCTTCCTCAGAAAGCTGTACAAATAAAGTGATTCATCTGAATGTAAAATATATCAAGAAAGCGAGGCGCACATGATAATTCCTGACCGGTTCGGTTGTCCATTTTTAAAATTGGAAATATTGTCATAAATAAGTAAAATGTACACAAAGCTATATAAAATTATGTGCAACAGACGCCTCACGTTTCTGTATTTAACTTATTTAGTGTCGCTAAACTCCAAACGTTTGAAAGAAAAAAGGTGATAAGCAGGTCGCGGCAGGCAACGAACAGCCCCTCCGAACATACTTACTAACGTATTCCGCGAGAAACAGTAACTGCAGACATCAGATAAGATACAAATGGCAGAGCTAATACAAGCATCCCCGACAAAACCACCTCAGCCATAGGGTATATTACACTTGCATCAACCTATGTGTCTCGAGAAACGAGACAGGCAAAAGTTTCAGGAATGAGATGAGCTTTTTGCGGTGCTAACTCAAATTGATTTAAATTTGGTGTTTTTGCAGTACTTGGGCATTTATGTTGGTGCGGGAATGCATTTTTTCAGCATGCTGAGTGTTGGAACTGGCGCTATGATGATTTTCAATAGTCATGGTATTTTACCTCGCCTTTGGCTAGGTTTATAATATATGATCAAGGAATTAAATATTTGTGTGCGAGAATGAATGAGATATAAATTTCTTTTGACGGAAACGAATTTTTATGATTATATATATCATATATATTGTAAGGTTTGATAGTGGGATGGCTCTCCCCGACCCACTTCATGCTTATTGATGGGAAAAATAAACGGGAAACCAATGTTGGCTCCCTCAAAAAATAGAAAAGAAAGGAATGAGATGAGCGAAGCAGCAAAAAACTACAAAAAGCCAAAATAATCCGAAGAATGTTTGCAAATTCCACTAAGTTCCATGTTGCTTTCACAGATTTGTCTTAGTTTGCTATAGTTTAGAAATTTTTGCCTGATTTTAGTTATAAAAGGTTACTTTACATTTGGTATTTAAGCAGTGACCTCAATGCTAAAGAGTTACTCTGAATTGACCCGTTTGTAGGTTGTGAAATAGATATTAAGAGCATATTATGTGAACAGTAAGTTTAGAATTAAGAAATAAAATAAATTTTGTAAAAATGCGGCTCGCGATCGAAATCGCCTTATCGAATAACATTAACGTCACCAGCGCGTGCACGAATCAGGAAAAAAACTAGGTATTGTCATATAACCGTAAGGTGTGGTATCGACTATCATGTTTGATGACGACAGTGTACATTTACATTTTAAATTTCGATATACGTATTTTGATAAAAAATACATTAAACTGAAAATAAATTGTTTTTTTTTTCTTCTGAATTTAACAATGGGTTTAAGTATGATTTCAAATTTTCTAATGAAATGAGCTAGAGTGTTGTTAATTTGGTGATAATGAACAAATTTAAAGCGGATATTTTAAGAGATGCTCAAAATTAAAGGGTTTGAACGTTTTCAATCCAATGACAATAATATATCAGTTTCAAGAAATTTATTGGTCAGCGTCATTTGTTCGCAGCCATGATATGAGCCACGACATGACAAAACCAACAATGTGGTTGTGCGCCCAGCGCAGACTCAGATCAGCCCAGTCTGAGCAGAGTCTTCGCTGTCCGCATGGAGGTAGCTTAGACCCGTAGCTACCCTTTGAGCACTCAATGAAAAGTCTGGTCACACTGGGTGGATGCCCAGGCTGATCTGAGTTTGCGCTGGGCGCACAACCACATTGTTATTTTTCTCGTGTCGCGGCTCATATTTGTTTCTTTCAGACGCTTGAAATCTCACTGATGCTACACGCTTTTTGTTCCAATAACAATCCTATTTGTGATTTCGTGCCTGTTGGACTGTTTGCATTATTTACATGACCCGTTTATTATTCGTGTCCTTAGTATTCTCGTTGTTGCGTGGTTTCGTTGCAACTGCTTAGCATTACTTTCGCTGGAAGTAGTGCTTGCTTTCAACTTTTAATGAGCATGAGGATTATCTGGGTTGATAACTTTTAGTCGAGCTGATTTGCTTCCGTTTTGGTTTTTTATACAGTGTACATTGTATCTTCGTTCTCATTTTAATTGGAGTTGAACCAAATATAAGAAAGTAGTATTACTAATACAGAAGTGGCGCCTGTACCTGATGTTCGCGACAGAAATGTATTGAAGATTTCGCCAGTAAATGCTAATCGGAAAGGCACATACGTTGCGTGGCGAGAACTGCCGATACGAAACTTTTTTGTATTATCATAATAAGTTCACCCGAGCCAGCGGCTCCGGGGAGCTTATAGAATGGTATGGCTCCGCCGTCCGTCCGTCCGTCAACATTTTCAAACGACTTCTTCTCTGAAACCGTTGGGCCGATAGTAACCAAATTTCATATAGGGGGCAAGGGAAAGAAAAGTTGTTCAAACGGTCCTGGTCACATAACCAACATGGCCACCACGCACATATATGGTAAAAACGTTAAAAAATCTTCTTCTCCAGAACCAATAAGCCGATGGCCTTGAAACTTGGTATGTAGCATTTGGTACGCAAGTACTACCAAGATTATTCAAATTATGTCCTTGGTGTGACCTTGAACGTTTTACGGCAAGGTCAAATTTGCTTTCTGTAGCTTTGAAATGGGAAAATGCTAGAATATAAGATTTTTTGGAAACTGTTGAAAATTTTGGACTGAAAATTGGTAACTAGAATTGTCTTAATGTGTACATGGGGATTTCTGAGTACAAAAGGTCAAGGTCATTTTTTTACCTTTGACCCAGAACTTTCATATTTTTACAATTTCGAACAATCTCCTCAAAAGCCACTGGGCCAATTGAAATCATTTTTCATATACAGCCTCCAGAGGTTGAGAGAATGAAAATTTATTCATACGGTCCTGGTCACATGACCAACATGCCCATATATGGCCAAAGCCTTTAAAAATCTTCTTCTCCAGAACCAATTGACCGATGGCCTTGAAATTTGGTAAATAGCACTGGGTACTCGAGTACTATCAATAAGTTTTGAAGCTTTTGGTCTAAAAATTGGTATATACAGTCGTCTTAAGTAGGTCATGAAAATTTATTAGTACAAGAGGTCAAGGTCATTCTTTAGCTTTTGACTCAAACTCATATTTTGACCATTTCAGACATAAGAAAAAGCCACTTTGCCAATTGCTCAGGTTAGCGATTAAGGCCTCATGGCCCTATTGTATTTATTTTCTTTTGAAATGATCGCTCCTGAAAAGATCAAATGCAGAAAGAAATACACATTTATCGCACTTAATTTGGTATTGGCTTAAACCTGTTAAGCCCCTTCCCGCCCCTCCCCATTCCCTAAACCCAAGTAATTTTATTGTTTGCCATCACAAGGCGATACTTATATCTTGTTTATTTTTTATTTTTTAATGTGTTGTTTATTGTCTTGTCTTTTGTTGCTACATTTTATCTGCTGTTAAGGCAAACCCTAGCCTAAAAACAGAAAATAAGTAAAACAAAGATGAATAATGTTTTTTCGTAAAGTTTGGTCATATTGTTAGGGTTGGTGCTTTCGTTGATTTGTTATGTTGGTTGCGTTTTTTTTGACTCGGTTGAACAACTATATATCTGATGAATCGATGCAAACCCAAGGGCGAGGGTTGGTCGACCACTAACTGGTTAAGACCCTCCTTCTCCCTCCCCCCCCCCCCCCACACACACCAAATAAATTTCATTGCAGGCCGTCTCAAGGCAGCACTTGTTAACGCTAGCCCGATGACCACTAACATGGGAAATGGCTGTTCGTATGGCTGCCACTGTTGATGTTTTTGGTGGTGTCTAATTTTGTGTTGTCTTTTTCCCACATGGTGTCTTGGGTGGGATCTGTGAATCTGTGATTGAGCTGTGTCAGTTCCTGAGAATTTTCTTACTTATTTATACTATATACAATAGTAAAAGGTGCCAGTCGATGCATGCACTCTGCTAGAGTATCATTCTGTAAGCTGAACAGTACTAACAATACGACAAATCTTCGTTTAGCGTTCACAATTGCATATTGACACCTTGAAAGGAATCGTCCTTCTACATTTGACAGAATTACTTGAAATCTTATATTGCATTAATGGGATTTTAAAACAGCGCAAAATTGATGCAATTCACATTTAAGTGCGATTGCTGCGAATACCGTTTTTCTTTTATTTTTTCCTTATTTTATTTTTTTTTGTTGTTGTTAGATTAGCAACAATCTAGGCGCTGTTGTTCTAACAGACATAAAATCAAAAGTTTGTTATTCTGTTTTGTTGTCAATTTAAATGACAAAATGGTTTTTCTATACTACTTTATAGGAAAGAGGATGTTTAACTTGTTTAAAGCTCGCAAATGTCGATCATGTTCAATAACAAAATTATAGAGAAACTCTTAATGCGGATATAAACAACAGTTCATACCGGTTTTAATACATGGTAAAACACAATGTACTAGATGACTGAGTGCCACATTGTTTAAAAATCATATAATGTGGCTCAATTTTTTTTTCTTTTTTTTTTTTTGAAAATAAATGGCAGAAAATAAATAGATGTACCCATACACCATAAGTAACCCCAGCCACTCTACCAGGCCCCCATGCCACGAGTGAAGCCATGAAGGAACTTGATAGTTATATGTGATATATTTTCATTTATTTACTAATGCATCAAATTATGGAAATATAAAATGAAATTAGCAGGGCTCCGTTTTTGATTTAATTAGCAGAGCTCCGTTTTAGATTTATGTTATATGCATATATTGGGATAATCTTTTGGGCAATTTGTACTATCTATGGGAAAACAACTTGTAAATAAAAGACAGATATTTGAGCCGCGACACGAGAATACCAACAAAGTGGTTGTGCGCCCAGCGCAGACTCAGATCAGCCTGGCGATCAGCCGTGCCTGATCAGACTCTCCACTAGGCGCTCAAAGGGTAGCTAAGGGTCTAAGCTACCTTCATGCGGACAGCGAATACTCTGATCAGACTGGGCGGATGCCCAGGCTGATCTGAGTCTGCGCTGGGCGCACAACCACATTGTTGGTTTTGTCGTGTCGCGGCTCATTTAATCAATCTGTTGGCGTCGTGATTTTGTTCTAGAATAAGGACATTCGACATTTAGGTTAACGACACGAAGCAACTTGTATTGCCGCGGTAAGACGATTTTAGCATATGAAAATTAAGACGAACGTTTCCTGATTACAAATTATGTTCTCTCCTCAATTTGATGGTACATTTCTGCTAGTAATCCACTTTTACACCAAATTGATTAACAGATTTCATGAGCATTTTAACAGTTTAGCATTTTAACGAAATGATGGCCTCATTAATTAGCAACGTCAGGAGGTGGATGATTTTATTTATTGACAAAAAAGAAAATTCGCGGATTAGCATGCGCGTTTACAAAATACTCTCTGCAGCTGTCAACTATTGTAAGAGTTTAATGGCCTATCTTGCCCGAAATGGAAATTTGACAACAAATAGAATCGTAGGCAGATCGATTAAGCAGTCGATAGGCAGATCGATTTAGCAGTCCTTATGGCAGGGGAGTATCAAAAATAAGCGGAATGTTGTCTACTTGCAAGAACCTGATTACGTGTTTGGGCCAAGTCTAAGTCTTTTTAAAATAACGGCATGAGTTCAAAAACTTTTAGAATTTCAGCTGAATTTTCTATTATAAAGAAATCATATTTTGAACAATAAAGCCATTCCGTGCATAGCAGAATGACATTGAATGAAATATTGCCTTTGTCATAAATATCGTTATAAAGAGGGTTTACTGTATATATTTTAGATTTGTCTAAGTTCCTGTGAATTTTGAGCTCGGACTTACTATGGTTTGAGGGCTGGATTTGGACTTTGATTGTTTCAGTTCCTGGTCTTTGCATACTTTTTACTTTTACAATAACTCTGGAACTTTAACCGTTTCTACTTTCTTAACCCATTTTTGCCTGTCGTCCCATAAAAAGGACACGACAAACAGTGCCAACCTAGATCAGAAATCACAGGACGCTGTATCTGATCAGAATCTTCATGATTTGTATAAAAATTACAGCATTTGTACAAAGACAATAAAAACAATACACCAGACACCTCTAAAAGGATAAATTGACTCATCTATTTTATAAGGGGAGAAGACACTATTACGCAAAAACAAATTAAACCGCAAGCAACCCGAGATCATCTGAATATTGGCCATCTTAGTATACAACTATCTTATTTGTACGTAATGCCTAGTTCCAGTGAGTGTACTTGTTCAAACTGAGCCGTGACACGACAATTTGCGGCCACCGAAATCTGATATCAGCCTGGGCATCAGCCAAGCATGATCAGAGTCTTGACTGTCTGCATGGCGCTAGCTAAGACCCTTACCCTTCAAGTGCAAAGCGAAGACTCTGATCAAACTGGGCGGATGCCCAGGGTGATCTAAGTATTGGCTGGACGCACATGCCTACTTGTTGGTTTTCTAGTGTTGCGGTTCAAATTATATTTATTGTGCTATTCCTACTGTGCAACAAAATCGACGTGTAAAAGTCACGTTTTTCTGACAGCCCGTATAAGCAACGCAAAGAAATGTCAAACTGAGAAAAAATAATGTCAAATTCGATTAATTAGAATGTAAAACCCAAATTAATTACATTGCAATCACTTCAGGAAGCCATTAGTCCTCTCGGAGGTCGTTAACAGCCAATAATAAAAACAAACAATTGTCATCACTTCAGGATTAAAATTTGAGAAGAGTCAGTAAATCGTACTGTGTCAGAGCCCTATTCAAATATTGTTCCAAGACATACTAGGGGATATCAAAGGCTTTGAGCCCCAACATTTGAACTACAGAATTCGGAAAGTACAATGCACAAGTCTAGACCTGTTGCACATAAACGCCTAGGATCGAATTGCTGGCTGCAGGTTTCTAGACATAATACTTTTTTTGAAAAAGCTATACACCGCAGTGAGATTCTGCTTCACCTGGTGACCAGTGCAACGCATTAGCCGAGTTGCGATAGAAGCTGTGCGGGAGTGTGGTCTTGAATTCTCCGTCAACTGCCTACTCTTCCGACTTAGCTCCCTGCGACTTTCAGTATGCTTTCCTCTGCCCCCAGTCGATTACAGTATGCTTTTCTCTGGTTTCATCACCAGATATTGTCAGGGTCACTGAAGAGGCTTTATTAGCCCGAAACTATGCAGTCTGACCCATGTTCCTTCTTCTGAATGTGTTCTCTGCTCTTGAAGGAACTCTTATAGAATTTAATTTTACGTCACTGCAGTCGGTGTTGAACCTTTGGCGGCCGTAAAAGGCCTCCCCGTACATCATCCATAGCGCAGATTATATTTTATTTTTGTCTTTTGAGATCAGAGGATATATTGTGAGACATCTGAAATCATTTATTATTATGTTAGATTGGTGATTGGTTTAGTCTCCTATTATTGATCATTGTCTTTTCTATCATTTAGACCCTTTTTGATACGAATCAGTCTTTGAATCGACTGCCTAATTATTATTAAGAAATTACAGTGTGCTTTTCTCTGGTTTCGTCATCAGATATTGACAGGGTCACTGAAGAGGCTTTATAAGCCGAAACTACGTAGTCTGGCCTATGTTCCTTCTTCTGAATGTGTTCTTTTTTCTTGAAGGAACTTTTTAAGATTTTAATTTTACGTCACTGCAACTGGTGTTTTGGCGTGTGGCGGCCGTAAAACGTCTCCCCGTACATCATCCATAGTGCAGATTATACTTTATTTTTGTCCTTTAAGATCGAAGGAATACATGCATTCTTAGAAATCAGAAATTTTAGATTGGTTTAGACTCATATTCTACATTATCGTCTTTTATATTATTTGTACCCTTTTTGAAACGAATCAGTATTTGAATCGACTGCTCAGTTAAGATAAAGAAATTACAGTATGCCTTTCCCTGATTTCGTCACCAGATTAGGGTTACTGAAGAGATTTTAGTCTGGCCCATAATTCTTTTTCTGAATATGTTCTCTAGTCTTGAAGCAACTCTTTAAGATTTTAATTTTACCGGACTGCAGCTGGTGTTGTGCCGTGTGGCGGTGGTAAAACGACTCTCCGTATATCATCCAAAGTGCAGATTATAGTTTAGCCTTTCCAGGCTGACAAACACGTTCATGGTGCACCAGTTTCCAGACAGTCATTTAAAGATTTGAATTTTACGGATTCCGTTGTTTGATATAAGGTCAATACAGAATCATGCCTAGATATATTATTTGTAAATGGGCTGTTGCAATCAACAAACAGCACATGCTCTATTTGTATTGTCAGCGCTTTCAACAATAGGTTATGATGTATTGTAATTAATGACATCTGCACACGTTATAAGCATAGAAATCGCACGTAGGCATTGAAATATTTTGCAATTCAAATGCAGACTACATTCAGCTATTTGGCTTGAGAGAAGCTGTATTATAACATGATGACAACAAGATCATAAAAGTTAAGGTGTGTCTCCAGAAGGCTTTCTCATAATGGAAACACAATTGCATACCGGTTTTATTATATACTTTATTTGATGAACTGCGATTTAACTCCCATTTCACAGTATTTCAGTCATATCAGGATGCTACAAGGGCGATAAGGAAAGGCTGGGTGCAGCGCAATCCTGTTTACGGTTGGAAAGATTTCCGGAACCGCTAGATGAGGAGGCCAGTGCTAAATGCAATGAGCTAACGAGGCCCCTACTCCTCCGAGGTCTACTGCATTGGACAGAAACAAACATGAACTGACCGGGTGCGTCCAGTCATTGTGTGTAGCATTCTTATTATATTATAGGGGTTCAGAGATTTAAAAAAAAGTATTTTTTGTGTGTTTTTCGTCATCCATTTAGTACGTACTAGATAAATTTGAGCATACGGTCTCTACGTGAAAAACAAATACGTAGCACTTTGTCCTTTACCAATGCATATGAAAAGATCTTCACATGTCACTGATCATTTTCCAGGGTGATTGTTCTTTTTTATCATGCATCTGCTGCAAATTTCACCAGATAACAGGGGTATGATAACATGATGTGATATCATGGCACTGCAGAACTGCGCCTGCGCGAATGTTATCAGGTCATGCCTTTAGAAGCGATCTCTGACGACGATTTGCTACCTACTGACGCTGGCCGTGATATCAGCGTTCGATTGGTTAACTGACGTCACCGACTTACGTCATTACGCATTCTCGACGTCAGCAAGTTCGAACAAAACTGCGTTGACTTATTACTTGTTTGCCGCGCTTTATGCCTTAAAATCTTCTTATGATGCATGATAAATAGAAAACCATGTTAGTGTCTTTTGATATCAAGTTTATTAGGCTCGACCAGAAACACGTCGGACTGGCTCGGCAAGCCTCGCCATTCCTACGCTGTTTCTGGTCTCGCCTGATAAACTTGATATCAAAAGACACTAACATGGTATTCTCTATTTATTCGTCCCCCACCCCTCATCTTCGGTCTATTAACAATGGTTATTATATCGTTTTCTATTGCCCATATGCATTTTCTGTTCATTGCATCTTATGTAAGTGTAGATTGTCTAAGTACCCTTAACTTGTAATCAAATGAGCTTGAAGTTGGATAATTTTATACTGAAAGGGCATGTCCCTACGATTATAAAATCATTGACGGACGGACACTTCCGGGCAACCAGTATTGTTTCTAATTGAATATCTTCGCAACCTTTTGTTTGCAATGGTCCGCTATGTTCTTTTGGTGGGTATTTTAACTACAAATCTTTCACCACAACCTGCGGTTTAAACAATTAACTGAAACACTGGGACATCCGTTGATGCTTTGAAAAGCCATTTACACAGTTCCTGGGTATTTTTTCTTTACACGGACTGAGCCTCGTTGCGTTATCTCGTTCGTGAAAAATTTTGTCGTCACTGATTGGATAAAATTAATAAAAGATAATTGTAAAAAAGTTAAAAAAAAAGGAAATACAAAACCAAAGACTGACAGATGAGCGCGCTGTCACTGGCTGAAACGGATCAAGATAAACTTTAAACCATGTAAGATGCACGCGAAAATAAAAATCAGCTGTCGGATGTTTGCATTCTGTGATTTCGTCCAACAGAATGGCCACACTCCTTAAGACCAATTAAATGACTTCAACAATTCGGCTCGATTTAGTACACACAAAAGAAACAATGGCGGTTGTATCCAGCAACTGTGCAAAACGCATATTTTAATAAAATACTGGTTCACTGTGCAAGAAACAATTTTTATGGTTTGTTGCTTGTTGCGCAAGATGCAGTGTTTTCGACAGCGAAGAATTTGATCAGGAAGCCCATTCCTTGTTGGAAAAATTACCAAAAACAATTTACTTTAGCGTAGAGACAAGCCCTTTAAGCAAAAATACTCAACGTCAAGCTCCTGTTCTTGTTATCAAATTCTCAAGTAAAAGAGAATGTCCGACATACAATTACAAGTCGTTTTAAGGCAGGAGTGGACTATAAAAGGCAAAATTAGCTACCTATTCTCATTTTTCTAATAGCCACCAAAAGTAGCTCCCGTACATTTATCTCTAATTTGATTGGCTGTTAATTTGCTTGGGTATTTACCTGTGAAATGATTGACAGTTCTTATCAGCTCCGTGACTATGCTGTTTTGTCACATAGGAATTCATGCAACTATGATAAATAATTAGGAAAATAATAATGATTTGATATGATATATAATTAGGAACAAAATCTGATTAGATTTTTTTAGAACTTATTTGGATAATTTTTATACGTTGAAAAAAAATTTGAAAGCATATCAGTATACTCAATATTTGATTTTATTTTTAATCTTGTTGATATAAATCTAAATCACCGAAAAATAGTAATCTCATCTACCAATTTAGATAAAAGTTATTTTTACAGTGAAATTAAAAGTGATTATTATTACTTGAATTTCATAAAAGAAAGAAAAGACAAAATGGTTTTTAATTTACTAATTTTAGAATGTCATTAATTAGTATTTTGAAATAAAAAAATGTTTCATTTGTAAAATCAAAAATATTCTACTTTTGCGTTGATGACATTATTCTCAATAAAGTTACAATTAAAGTATTTTTTTTTCATGTGCATACAAATAAATTTTATAAAAAAAACTATGGCAAGGTAACACATTCCCTGAGGGTTATCTCCTATCAGCTAAAACAGGACAGTGGTCTAATATGGACAGTAGCTAGGCCACGCCTACTTATTGCCTCATACAGGTAGCTAATCCTCTACCGGGGGGTTCAGAAATCCTGCCTTTAAAGGAAGCTGAAGTGAGTAAGTGTTAAGAATTAGAGAGAGAGAGAGAGAGAGAGAGAGAGAGAGATTGTGAGTCTGCGGAGTCTGTGACAAGAGCTTGAAGTTAAAAAAACAAAAAACAGCTTGCGAACGCGATTAAAACAGGAGAAACAGTTTTGTTTTAATTTTATAACTGCAATTGATAATTGATGTTCTTTTTCATCCTGAGTCTAGGACTCTAAATTCCCTTTTAATATTTCAAACATGCTTCATGAAACGTGGAAACAGGCTGAGAACTTCTAAGAAATTCAAAGAAGATGAAAAACAATAACAACCATTTAAACGTCTTATTAACAAGCATTTAAACGTCGTATTAACAGAAGAGTAACAAAGGCACATAGAAGAGTATGAGCACACTGTTCGTTTTGTACGAAAAGTGTTGTAAGTAGGGGTTCTTACATGAGCGCTCATGTATTATTGAATTTATTAAACGAGTTGGAGAAAAAGATAAGATTCGAGGCTAAGCACTTAAACGTCACGGTTTCACCATTAGAAAACTTGACGTGTTTATAGACGTCAACGCATAACGGTTCGACAAAATTTGCATATTTAATCCACTAGTGTTGATTATCGTTTTTTAATGCTAATGCGTCATATGCTAAATAACATTTCCCATATCGACAAAATGAGTGTTTAGGCTATTTCAGATGCATGTTGACTACAGGTTAAGATTATGACGCAATTGATTCTTTACTCATCAGTCATTTTTTACATTATTTTGAAACAATCAAATCACCAAGTCAATGGCAAATATCACACAAAAAATCGTCCATAGAGGTCACCCTACAAAGCAAAGACATGATAAAGATTTTTCCGAACTGAAGGATTTTTTATAGCTTAGCTGGCATATTGGTGTAAGATTTCAGCATAAAAATACATTTACATACCTCATTACTTTAATTTTGATTCAGCTGGAACTGAATCTGATATTATTACGTTTAGTGTTACTTTTTTTAACGAATGGGCGTATGCAAATTTTAAACTTTACGTATTTGTACTACAGTTCTTTCACCTTTAGCCCCATGCCACTCCTCCAGTTCCACCACAACCTTGACTATACCGACAAGTGCGTGCGTACTGTATCGGATATAAATTTTATATAGCATTGCTTCTTAAAGATCGATGTTAACATGTATCCGCTAAACCTTCAGCCACAAACGAACATACCGATATCGCAATGTCACCAGGATCGTGCTATTACATTTATCTGTATGCACTGTCACGTAGTGACATATATTCTGATGCGGAAAGCGAATTTTTGTTGAATGAACCCAGTATATTTTATGTTTCTATGACATGAAACATAATATGAAAATACGCGAAACATCACTTTCCAACAGAAGCGGTTAACGTACTAAACACATATTTGTTTGAAATAGACACTCGCTGAAAGATTGATCAATCCGAAAACTTCAGATAGACATGCATGGATCACCAGACACAGGTAGAATCCAGTGGGAGTAGAAAGCATAATCTTAATCTGAGCCGCGATACGACAAAACCAACAGTGACATGTGCGCCCAGTAAAGGCCCAGATGAGGCCGGGCATTCCCCTAGTTTGATCAGATGCTTTGCTGTCCGCATGGAGTTAGCATAGAACCTTGGCTACCTTTTAAGCACACAAAGAAGACACTGATCAGGCTGGGCGGACACATAGTCTGCTCTGATTAATCGCTGGGAGCACATGCCACTTTGTTTGTGTTGTCGTGTCGCGGCTCAATTATCATAATACGCCTGCCATGTTTATCTCAAGCTACAGTCAAACCAGCGGATAATCCGGTTACTGAAAGCCTGACTATATTCTAACGATGGCCATCAGACCGAAAAAAAAAGTTGAGTACGGCGTCAGTGCAAGGATCAGCGAAATAATGATGCGTCGTTCACTAAAAAAACAGTTGTCAAATGTTCTAAGACGATATACTGATTGCACTTTTTCTTTGACCTGCTTGGCACCTGCTCTAATTATACCCCCGCTTTGAAAAAGACGGGGGTATACTGTTTTACATCTGTACGTAGTTCCGTCCGTCCTTCCATAATTCCGTAACACTTTTTCGTCAAAGATATCTATAGAACCGTATAAGATAGAAACCTCAAATTTGGTATACAGGATGACAATGACTAGTTGTATCGTGGGATTGAGAACAAGCCCTCTCCTGCTTGTTCTTCTCTGTATTTGTTCACATTTCTCTCTCTCCACTTTTTTCGTCAAAGATTTCACCGCAACGGTATAAGATAGAAAGATCAAATTTGGTATACAGGTTAATGATGACAAGTTATATAGTGGGATGGAGAACCGGCCTGCTCCTGTTTGTTCTTCCCTGTATATGTTCACTTTTCTTTCTCTCCATGCATTCAGTATTGTAATTTTTCGTAAAAGATCTCTCAGCAACTGTTCAAGGTGAAGGGTTTATGTTTATTACAAGAGTTGACAATGACTTGTTGTATCGTGGGATAGAGAAGGGGCCTTCTACTGCTTCTTCTTCCCTGTTTCTGTTCACTTTTCCTTCTCTCCACACTTTTTCGTCAAGGCAATCTCTGCAACAGTATAAGATAGAAAGTATCTGTTTGGTATGTTCTTTCCTGTATTTGCTCACTTTCTTTCTCTCCATGCATTCAGCACTGTAATATTTCGTAAAAGATTTCTCAACAACTGTTCATGGTGGAAAGATTATATTTGTCATATGAGTTGAAAATGATTTGTTGTATGGTTGGATTGAGAATGGGCCTTCTGCTCTTTGTTTTACCCTGTATGTTATTTTTTCTCTCTCTCTACACTTTTTTGTCAAAGGTATCTCAGCAGTGTTATAAGATAGAAAATTCATATTTGGTATACAGGTATCATTGGTTTGAGAATGGACCTCCTTCTCTTTGTTTCTCCCTGTATTTGTTATTTTTTCGTTCTCTCCAAACATTTTGTCAAAGATATCTCCGCAACAGTATAGGATAGAAGATTGATATTTGGTATATAGGTTGACAATGACACGTTGTATCATGGAATAGAGAACCGACCTTCTCCTGTTTGTTCTTCCGTATATTTGTTCACTTTTCTTTCTTTCCATGCATTCAGTACTGTTATTTTTCGTGGAAGATTTCTCAGCAACTGTGCAGGATCATAGTTGGTAAATGACTTGACATTGACTAATTACACTTTTCAGAGCACAGTTCTCAGCAACTGTTCAGCATAGACTGCTCATACATGTTAGATTGGTTTTCTTTCATGTTTCGTTTTCTGCATACAGCCCATGTACATTAGAAGCGCTGCAGCGGGGTATAATAAGATTTTCTGACAGCTCTAGTTTACTGTGCGAACATTTTTTATTATTATTATTATTATTATTATTATTATTATTATTATTGTTTTAGCTGATTCAACTGACTTGCGGTATTACCGCTGATAGGTGAACATACATTTTGTTTATATTATCAATTTTCGACTTTGATGACGTATGACGTACGCATTAAAGGTACCTGGTGTTATTCAACCCGTCGAGAGCAATGGCTAAATTGCTGAATAACAACAGTTACTATGTTTGGTTATATCGGAAACAGCAGATCTTAGAACATCCTAAAGTGAGAGTTCAAATACGCGGCAATTTTCTGGGAATGAGCTGACCTCTTGGCCTTTTGACTGTCTTCTTTTCCTCTGCGTTCCATCTTTCCTTGTGTTTTCCTCATTTGGTATTTGGGACAGTTTCTATCGGTACTTGATGCAATCAGTTGTATTCAGTAAGTCTCGTTAACTAACGACATCGAAAGTTATACAAGCACGTCCAAATTGTCTATTTCCTATTAAGCATAAAAAAACTTTGTGCACACACCCAGTCAAAAGGATTCAATCGTTATCAATGGTTAATTGCCGGTTTACAGAAATTGGTGACCTTTCTACCGAAACAAACGCAAATAGACTGGTACTTGCGATATTTGAATGAGAAAGAGGAAGAGAGTAAATGTCAACAAAAATAAGTTCTGAAAAGTAATTTAAGATCCTTTTGAAGCCAGAAATGCACAACGAAAAAATAGCAGACTGGGGTAAGTGAAACTGTGTATGACCAGTAATGAAATGTGCGACACTGGCTACGCCTTCTAGCGCTGGTTTGAGCGAAACTCTATTTTCAAAATGACTCAACGAATTCACAACAGCAGCTTTGGTGTCGTTAAATACGTTTTGAATAGTAAGATCCTGTGGAAGCAACAAATAAATAAAAGAAACGAAAATAGGAGACTCGGTATAATTGGGTCTATTCATGACCAGTAATGAAGTGTGCGACACTGGTCACGCCCCCTATATTTGTTAAATGCTATGTGGAGTAATTCATTTGCGATGACAGGGCCGGTATTCATTTCTTTCTTTCCCTTTTTTCGCCTAGTAAAATGAATAGATAATATCTCAGAGTCCTTTACGTTTGTAAAAGAAATCTGGCATAATTCTTAACAGTGAATTCATATTTGGATCACGCTAATCTTGAAATTATCTATTGAATTTCTCTAATGAACGTGTTTGTTTTTGTTCAAACGCAAATGTTTCACTGGTTCTAATTTGATACACCATAAATGCACACCTAAATGATGTAGCCACTGAGAGGAATAATTAAATATCGCGTGTTAAGAAAAAGGAAATAAAATACATACCATTACCATTGTAAATACTGAGAAATCTATAATAATTACCGGATTTGTCATGCAAGTGCCACCGTTTGGTATACAATGCGATGATATGTCCATCATCAAACATTGTAGACCAAGCTTATATTCTTATCCTGGACACACTTGTTTAAAGAATGTTAGCTTAACTTAGTCAGTTACTCTGCTAATATGAAATTTCTTGATTTACAATAATTTTGTCAATATAATTTATTCATATTGGCCGAGTTTTACGTCATTGGTACTGGTCAAGTTGTACTGGCCAAGTTTCGCATGTATTGGCCGGGTTTGTTTAATTTGCTGTGTTGGCATGTCTTGGCAGAGTTTGTCAAACTAATCAGAGTTTATGTACGGTATAAAATGGACTGCCTTTACCATATAAGTACTGTATTATTATTAGTTAATTAATAATTTAGGGTACTTTGTTTTATGTTATGAACAAAAACTGTTATTTTAAAACATGGCACATAATGAGTGACACTCAAAGTTGATCTAGCCGCGACACGAGAAAACCAACAATGTGGTCGTGCGGACAGCGCAGACTCAGTTCAGCCTGGGCTTCCGCCCAGTCTGATCAGAGTCTTCGCTGTCCGCATGAAAGTAGCTTAGTCCCTTGGCTACCCCTAAAGCGCTTAGCGAAGAGTCTGGTTAGACTGGGCGGATGCTCAGGCTGATCTGAGTCTGCGCTCGACGCACGACCACATTGTTGGTTTTCTCGCGTAGCGGCTTATCATACAATAAGGATAAATTCATCGGGAGGAACACTACCATTTTCATGTGTGCCTGACTTATCATCAGGATGCAACTCTAAAGAAAGGTGGCGTTCGCTGTCTAAATACGCCGCTATTGGAGCAATCGTTTATCTTGCAAAAAGAGGCTCCTGCAAAATAAGATTTTATATATGAGCCGCGACAGGAGAAAACTAACATTGTGGTTGTGCGACCAGCGCAGACTCAGATCTGCCTGGGCATCCGTCAAGTCCGAACAGAATCTTCGCTGAGCGCTTAAAGGGTAGCTAAGGGGCTAAGCTACCTCCTTGTGGACAGCGAAGACTCTGATCAGACTGGGCGGATCTGAGTCTGCGCTGGGCGCACAACCACATTGTTGTTTTTTTCGTGTCGCGGCTCATATAGGGGGAGGGGATCTGGGTGGAAACAGTTACTTCTGTATTGTGAATCTAGAAAATGTAATTAATCAGAATTGTAGCTGGTATTTCATTCAAGTGACATTTAATTTCTATCGTCCCATATCTAGCATTTAATCCGCTGCATTTCTACACCCAAGATTGATGAAACTGAAAATAGATTTTGCGATATGAGCATGCAAGCAAATCAAATTGAGTGCTTTAGTATCAGGGCCAATTAAAGCAATACTGTTTGATTACATCAACGTCTTTGGATCAATTTAAGTTCTCAGCGGCAGATCTAATCCGCCTGTACTTGTCTTACATCTTACTTCAATGTTCATTATTGCTGTAGACCTCGAGAGTCTGTAACACAAAAAAAAACATAAAAAATAATAATAATAAATAAATAAAACGTAGCAGGTATGTAATGGCTGGGAGCGGATCGTACTCTATGTGTCTGTTTCTCTTTCTAACTCTACGATGTCTTCATTTGTTCAACCAGTCTTATGAGACTCTGGTGGGTGGGAGAATCCTTTCAATTTCATTGCAAAACAAAGCGAAAAACCTGAGACCTTTTAAATATTCGTTATGAGATCATTACAAAGATCAACGTGGGACGTCGCATGCAAAAACTACAGCTTTTGCTTTCTTCCTTTTCCATCTATCCGTCTTGACGTACATTCTATATGTAATTTAATTCTTATTCATTTCTATTATACTCAACTAAGTAACCGTTTTAAATATCTTAATGATAGGAATGTAGGCTACCAGGTCACTGACTCCGTTTTTACGTCATCTTCCGTGATTTGCATTCACGTCATTCACGCTCTGTGACAGAATTTGTCAAAATAATTTTCTGATATGTGACAGACCTAAAGTATCTTTAGAGTCAGAATGAGAATATTGACTCCCTTCAGTTATTGCTTTCTCCCCGACTACTCCCAAGACCATTACCCGCGTTTGTGTCTGGAATGTTTCTCAGTAACTTTCAAATTATCTCATGACAATAGTCAAAATTATAGGATAGGTCTGATCAAGAGTTGCATGCAAGAACAATAACTCCAATACTCTTATTTTAGCCAGTTATCTAACCTGTTTAGTATTTTTATATTGTTTTCCTTTTTCGTTCTTTTGTGTGTGTGTGTGTGTGTGTGTTACTGTGTGTGCTAGTGTGTGTGTGTGTTTCAAACAGCTGAAGGCAGAGTGTCTCACGGATGAATAACAATCTTTAGTTCTTCACTTTACTTATTCTGATCACTATTATTCTGCACCTGTTAACTCCACTACCATGACAATATTTACAGGAGCTGACTATGACATAAATATCACGTTTAACATCAGATCCAGTATTCCAATTATTTCGATATTTTCACATATGTGACGGTGTCTGACATTTTCAGCCTTATGGAGCCGAAATCATATTTATTAGTGCTTCCAGAATAAATTTCGAGAATCAGAGAGAAAAGTGTTAAGGTTTACTGCAAAAGCGACTGAACTCACACCAACCCGATGTTTTGTTTTTATTTCACTGATGGGTTTGATTTATACACTAGATGGATAAACTTTCATAACTCTGGTTCTTGACATCGCGTTTCATCGGTTCAAAAAGAAACCATCGTTAAAAGAGTGTAGATGAAGAAAATTAGTGACGCGTGTAGAAGTATTGAATGACTCTTTTCAAGTGAAACTTTGAAACTCGTACAATTAACTTTATTTGCTAATTGTATGACGTCTCTTTCATTTCACGTGTCGAAAAACCAATGTCGCACCTCTACAAGGCTCAAATGTCAGACACTGTCACATCCATACTTAAACCATCTTCCACCCGACCACTTGCTTTGTTTTACGGGCTTTGGTTGTGTCTGCATTTTACAGAGGCAAAAACAATTTAAAAATGCAATGATATATGCACTGAGAAGCTCCTGCATGGCAACACAATATCCATGCCAGGCAAATACAAGCGTCAGATGTTTTATTACAGTTGGTTACAATAATAAAGAAATATGTGTTTAAAGTTGAGTCTAGTGACATCATTTCAAATGCTTTGGTCAGTTTGGTAAAGTAAGCAAGAAAAAAAAATTGAAGTGGTTCCTTTGCTTAATCTGTTATTTTCATTGCGTAATTTTTATTTACGAAATTCTGACTACTTTAGGCTAGTGTACAGGACGGCCGATAGCGAAAAGTTTGATTTCCTTTCTATCAAAATGTTTATTCTTTGTTGTACAAGTTAATGTTTTTATTAATATACCCTATCAATCATTCCAGATATCCCGACATGCAACATCTTTTTTTTTTTGTTTCTTTAAACTGCAAAACAAATAATGTGATCATCATGTAAAGCTGCTCAAAAGAAAGCCCAGAATGCATTGGCTTTTTTTTTCCCAACTACCCCCCTCCCCCCCCCCCCCCCCCCTACAAAACTTTAGCTTCAGAAACCAGACGTCGACATCTGACATCGATCTTAATCGTCTTGAGACTTTGTTTTCTCATAATCAAAATAAATTGCTAGATAAAGCTTGTATGTTTGAATTACTCTAGACATAATCCTAACTCTATACTGAGAGAATTATTTTCTTGGTTGTTTGCAACTACCGTCACTCATCTGTGCTTTTATAGATAATTGTATAAGTTAACGCCTTATTAGCAATCCCTTGGCATAAATTTAATGGACATTAATAGGAAATGCCTTTAAATCAATTTTGATTCAACGTCATAACGTTAAATCCAAATTGATTCAATGGTATTCCCACGGTATGTACCTGCTCATATCAGTGTTAGCAGCTTATAGTACAGGGGCCGTATTTATAAAACAACTTACATGTAAGTGGTTGCTATGCGGTTGCTAAGGCTGAATTTCCTACAACTATGAAATTTGCACTGGAGGAACAGTCTTTATCAGACTGTTCCTCCAGAGCAAATTTCATAGTTGTAGGGAATCTCCTTCATAGAAATTCCTCCTTAGCAACAGCATAGCAACCACTTAAGTCGTTTTATAAATACGGCCCCAGATTTTTCCCAGGCATGTGGACATCACATTTGTCTCCGTATTAAATAAGGACTTCAATAAAGTCTACATACAGTTTCTGTTTTAAGGTAGCTATATACTGGATAACTGTGTTTTTACTTGTGAAAACAAGAGAGAGTTATTGTTCATGCTGAAATCGATCAACTAGGGAGTATATACAATGTCTACCGTGAAGATCTTAAGTTTTCGGGCAGATAGATCTGTACAAACAGTGGAAATCAAGATCAGACTGTACCTTAGGAACCAGAATGAATAAGGTACTCACAGTTTCCATTCCATCTGCGCATGTTTGTAGTCATTACTCTATGGTATAGCCTAAATAACAGGAAAATAAATAATAGGGCAAGGACCGGCTGTGCTTGCAGCAGGTGCAGAATTTGGGCAGTCTGTTTTGGGGACATTTTTTAAATTAAACATAATTGTTTTTGTAAAAAACGAAACGGTGAAATATGTTTTTCTTTGTTTTAATCTGTAACATACTATGTAAGTTTTACTAAAATAATATGCATAGGCTCGCCCCGTCGGTTAGATATATACTAGCCAAAAGTTCTTACCGACCAGTTACAGTTTATCGAGTTTCTTCAAACTCCTAAACAATCTTTCAGTTCTCTTTACATCCCAAAACAGGGGTCAACTTGGCCATCAAACGGTATGACAAAATCCGTAAAATTACATCCAGGAAGTCCGTTGAACACAATTGTCCCCCTTCTTAAAATTCAATTCACAACATTCAGCATTTCGTCACAATTTGCGAAAAATCTGATTTTTAAACAACTTTTTTACTTGAACAAAACCACATCATCATTAAAGCAAATGACAGAAGAAACAGATTTATGAAGAAAGGAATACTCTTCCTGCATGACAGTGGTAGCTTTGGGTAAAAAAAATAAAATAAAACTTACTCCAACACTCGATGCAAATTCTTGTTAATTTTGAAAATGGGGGTACCCGTATTCATCTGTGCCTCCTGAATACAATGTACCATGGTGAACCTTGTATTGGTTGCTTTTACCAACATATTCACCTATCTGCAGCTAGAAAGTGAACTGTGAGATTTCTAATCGCATTCAGGAAAAATGATAAAAACTAAGTGGCCGGTTAGAACTTTTGGCTAGTATATTTTTATGACGTTTTTCATGAAAATCGATTTTCTTGCATTTTTAAAAATATGCAAAAGTATACTTATTATCAAGATTACTTCAATTTTTTACCAGTTTGTTTCAGATATCCTATATTATAGATTATATAATTTGCGGAAATAAAAGTGCGTTTATGTGCTAGTGATGTGAATTTAAATGGAGAATGTGTATTAAAGTATGTAGAAGTACGAGACATTGATGTTAGGAAAACAAAACGGTGATTTTTTTTTTCTTATTTAAATGGTTTATAGCTCTTTTTGGGTTATTTACCTAGTATAATGGTTTGAATCCCCGGCCAATATTTCTATTCAGTATCTGACTACCTTAAAACAATGTTTTTTATCATCCCGCCCACTTCCCAGAAACAAAAACATAATAAAACTAAAGTATTAAACGATATGACAGATGGTCTAAAAGCTTTTCATTGGGACAGTCAGCCCCAATGCGAAGCCTCTGAAACTTATGGCGCCTGTGTGTGTGTGTGTGTGTGTGTGTGTATGTGTGTTTGAAGGAGGGGTAACGGGACGAATGGTTCTTAAACTATTACTTTTAATTAACTCTTACCTTCAATATTCCATGTTAAATTGTTACATCACAATACTAGGTTCCTACTACCGTTAAGTTTATAAATAACGTGTATTTCCATTCGTTACTAATATTATTTTTTCTCTTTATAAAAAACCCCAAAGAAACAAAAGTAAGAAGAAAAAAAAAAGAACTATGGATAAACGCTTCCATCTTATAACGTTCAATAACGGATTAATAGGATAGGCGAGTTCGTCTAGATGTTGGTTCGTGTAGAAGTTTTCACATAGAATTATTGGTCAAACATAATAATGCTGAAAATAGCGGAAATGACAGAAACACCAAGACTCAAACTCTGAAGCAAAATAAATGCACAAGTGGTAATAAAGTGGCCCAAATACAGACAGATTTCGGTTGGTAGGTTGTTAATGGTTAAACAGCCCTTTAAAACAAGATTTGAAACTATATCGTGATGCCTTCTAGATCAACGTTTTTTCAATGTTTTTTACGCATAGGCAGTATTAGATAACTAACCCTTAGTGTGCTAAGAGTACAGCATCAACATATATTCGTGTCATTGACTTCATGGTTTAACACGCAACATGAAACGTATCAAATTAGTGTATTTGCTGACTGTGCCTTAAATGTTACGGCTTTATTCACAAAACGTGTTGTGATTGCAGTTTTATTTCTTTTTTTGCATGATAACTTAAGTACATGTACTTAGCCAATTGCCTTACATTCCATATTGAACATTGCCGTTAAACTCACTATTATGATATGCTCCAAAATAATTATGGATTGTCCAAGAACTGGTACAATTACATCCACATCTCTCCCATGACATCAAGTAAAAGATAATTAGAAACAACACGTGCCAGCGCCAGGGTAATGACAACACAAGTAGAGAGCTTAGTCCAGAAAGTTGGTAACCAATCTAGCATCATCAAAATCACTTAGTTGTACAGAAAATCGGAGAAACTGTGCAAACAATAACAAGAGTAAATCAAGAGAGGCGCAGAGAGGTGATTATATATGTTTCTTACTGCTCTTTCAAGAATATTTAGACCGATCGAGCAGATCGTTAAAGGCAAGCGAAAGCCGAAGCTCCAGGGTAAATTTTGATCTTCAGTAAACAAAAAAAAAAAGATTTTTCAGTGCCGACCGAGGCTTAAACCATGAGCGGCAGGCAAGAGATCTTACAGTTACTAGTCATCACTCTTAATAATTAGGCCATGGAGGACCGTTAAGAGACGCACAGAAACATTATCTTGAGGCAGTTATTTTTTCAGACGGGGCAGGGGATGGAGGTGAAATGTGAAGCTTAAATCGTTTCCAATGCTTCTATTCTTACATTAGGATCTGTCATTGATCGCCAGATGTAAGTTTGTTTAGTCTACTAGGAAGCTTCGAGGCTAAGCATTTAAAATCAAATCAAACATAAAACAAAAAAGGTTAAAAAAAAACTTCGGATCCAACAGAAATGAGAATCAAAGGAACCCCACAGGTTCAACCCAAATGGGTTCAACAGGAACTGATGAGATAACGGCAATGACCGATGCTATCCTAAATCTTTAGACTAGATCCACATGCATGGAACTACATACGGAATAAAACATGTTAACCATAATGGTGTTGAAAACGATGCATATGGCTTGTACATCACATCCACTTTATATGGTAATTTATTCTTTCTATCTATATTTTACTTGTTATATGTTCTAAAGTGATCAGAAAATGTTCAGATACTAAGTTAAAACGTTTTGGGTTGAAATAAAGTTTCTACTGCTTTTGGTATCAAGACCCATGTGGTGACCATTAAAAAGTCTTCCCGTTTATCCGTTTAGAGAAAAAAAAATGCTGAAGCTAAAGGTACGGCTACTCGGCTTTGTTGCATTACTTAGGTACTGCAAATGTACAGGCTAAATTTATCCGAATCTGCTATTTTCAATTAACTCATACTTACCTTTCTTCCAGAGGATCTTTCTTCCTTATTCAAATCTTGTCTTTCACTGCCGACGTAAGTGGTTCCTTGTACTTTTACCATAGCGCAATTAATAATTTACTTTTGGTCCTTAGAGATCGGCGGGAACCATTCTAAGAAATCGAAATTATTAATTGGGTCTAGGCTCATATTTAAGATTGGTTTTTATCGTTTGGATCCTTTTTTGCATATCTGAAAGCTACAAACTTATATTACGTTTCCCCTGGCTTTCATTGCCAGGACGTTTAAAGGTCACTGATGAGGCTTAACTAGAGGAAAAACGTAGTCTGAGCCACCTTCAATTTTATGAATGTCTTCATTTCTCTTTAAGGACCTCATTTACGATATTTATTTGCAGCCGCTGGAGATCGTGTTTTGCCGTGTGCGCCAGTTAAACGCCCTCGTAAATCTGCCATCTAATGTACTGTATGCGTCTTTATTTGTGCTTTTGGTTCTGGGTAAGTCTTAGATGTTTGGTCGTGGCACATCATCGTATTTTCATTGAAGAAACAGGTCAGCTCTTGCTGTGAACTGATAGATAACAATTCACTGTTTTCTCGTCAGTTGTAAAGTATTCTTTACCACGAGCGCTCCAGACTGACCGACAAACAGTGAACGATTGCTCAACCATTTATATAACATATAAAAATGCAGAAAATATATTTACTTTTTTCCCCATTTATCTCATCCATTTTTTAGCCCAAGACTAATCTCACAAACCATGTAAACGTCTGAGCACTATTTTTGCGGGCTTTTCTTCCGAGACACTGACACTTAGAGACACTTAGGATCGAAGCTACCTCCATTATATTTCCCTCCTTTAGTTAGAACCGCACAAGTATTCTACTGAGTAAATATTCACACGTAACTTTATACCTGTTATGTGCATCTTTATTTACTTATTTGTGCATATCTGCCGAAAATTCATCACGGTGCCCAGTCCCTAGGAAACCTAGATTAAATTGGTAAACACCGTCATCATTATTTTTTTTTCCATTTATTCATTCATTGTTTTTGCGACAATGTCAGCGGGAAATCTAAGTGACGAAATGAAATACGATTTTATGCCCTTCGATGTCGTTTTAAATGTAAAGATAGGTTCACATGCGGTTGTAAATATTCCCGAATGTCTTTGCTATCAAACAAATTGACAAGAATAAACAAACCAATAGGGAGGGGAAAGAGAGTACCATATGAGTTTTCAAAACATTTTGATATAATTATGATAAAATTTAGTTAACCTGAATTAAATAACGATGGTGCTTACAACCGTTTTAAGCAATTTTCATATCTGGGTTCTGTGGAAGTAATGAGAACATTAAGAATGTAAACTTTCTGGCTCGGGTAACTCAATATCAACAGTGTACAATTGGAAAAATAATGCCGATCGTGACATAATGTCAAGAGTACTCCGTTAAGATAATGTGCACCAGCTCAATAAGAAGAGACTTACACATGTCTAAACGCATATTACTGAAATATGTGGCTACCGTTATGCAAGCAACTGGAACGAATCGGTAGCTGTTAATAAAAAAAGAGTATAAAACATACTTTTATCAGATTTATATGACAGATGTTCATTTCTGTATTTAACTTCTTCATTTCAGTTTATTCGAAACGTTTGAAAAAAAATAATAAAGGGCACCTGTCGGCGGGCAAAGAACATCCATTTTCGAGCCTCACTTACTGAGGATACCGAGAGGCAGAGCAGTTGCAGACATCAGGTAAGAGATGCCGTTGTATTACTTTGTTAGCTCAGGTGGCTCTCACCGAGCAACCTCTACCCCTGCGACCAAAAACAGGCATGAGAATAGGGCAAAAAGAAGGAACTGCTCGATGTAGCGAAAACCTGCAGCAAGCAAAAACAAAATCCAAAATGGAAGTAAAATACGTTCCGAAAAGTCAAAGGTTTTGGAAACAAGGAATACAAAAAAAGATACAAAGGTAGCAAAGGCTAAACGGTTCATGACCGGAAATGAAATGTGCAACACAAGACACGCCCCACCCTCCTAGCACCGGCTTAAGCAGACTTCTATTCTCAAAGTGACTCAAACTTAACTCTAAGATTGCAAAGGGACAGTAGACATTATCTACACTGTGATGATATATGGACAGACGTTTACGGCCGCCACAAGCTGCAGTAAAGGTAAGTAAGTGCGTCATAGTTAGCTCATTTGGAAACAAGAAGACACAAATGAAATGAAACTAGAAAATCGGTTAAACTGAGTCTAAGCTACGACTCATGTTGCTGTGACAGGTAAAATTCAATAAGATTATTTAAATCAGTATATGAATATTGATTCTTGTGCAAAAGACTAGACCTAGAACCAACACTGAAGCACCGATTAACAAGTTGCTAGATCATTTGTACTGGCAAGAATTGAAGCGCCCAAATACGTCGAAAATATGCTATGCTACACGTTACGGCTTCTTTCTTCTACGTCGATATTAAAATGCAAGTAGCTTGTTAAATGACATATCTTTCCCCGCTTCTATAAATGATTTTGATGAATTCTGTAACAATTTCGTGTTTATCGTAGTTATTGGTCATAAGACGCGGAATATCCCCCAGAATATGTAAATCATTTTCTTTAATACAGACCTGGGAGATTGTTCTTTCCCAATAACAGTCCTGAAATTAGATACCCTTATGAGTCGACTGTAAATAAGTGGAACGTTGGTGGAAGAGAAAAAGCCCGTATTTTAAATAAGTTCATATGTTATGTTTATACTTTACATCTGCTTTTGATGTCTGGTAATAAACGTGGCCTTTCCTGAGTGCAAGTATGTACAGTTTGTATTTTGGTACATATGCTTCGATATGCCTCTAGTAGTCACTGTCGTGACATGCATATTTGAGAAAACTGTTATTCAATTATTTACTTTATTTCAGTAGGGATGGAGTGCCGCAGTTAGAATTGCATTATTCGAAAATTGTTGCTTACTTATAAAAAGCACTTTGTCCTAGTGCATATGAGCTGCGACACGACAAAACAAAGCGGCATGTGCGTCTAGCGAAGAATCAAATCTGCCTGTGCACCCGCCATGTCTGATCAGAGTCTTCACTGTGCACTTAAAGTGTACCTCTGGATCTTAACTGCTCTTTAAGTGCACTGGAAAGACTGTGATAAGGGTCTTATACCCTTTAAATGCACAATGGTGACTCTGATCAGACTGAACACCCTTCGATACACGTTCAGTGCACAGTGAAAACTCTGATCAGACTAGGCAACATTCAGAGCTTATATGAGTCTTCGCTGAGCGCGCATGCCAATTTGTTATTTTGTATATCGAGGCTCAATTATGCATACTTTCCACCTGTGCAAGTATATTGCTTTATCATGCAGTACAAATCTGTTTTGCTAGAGACATATCATAGTGTTTGTCTGAAAGAGTCCACGCTGAATTCCTCGTACTAGTCGTTGCAAAACAGTTCAAACTGTACTGTTTCATTTTTCTACTTTATATGCAATGCTTATAAGTTGGTATTTTGGTAATGAGCGTTATTAATAAAGAATGTCATAGACTAGTAATTAAGCTACCTATAAAGCAGCTGATCATATAAAAAGAGAGACTAAGAATCCGATTATATCAGATAGAATAAAAGTCATTTTGCATATAAGTCAGCAACTGATGCTATTAGAAATAGATTAGAAATAAAAACCTTTGACACTTAAACCGAACCACAAGCTAAGGTGTCTCACGCTTTGCAAAATGGCGAAATACATGCCTTTGTATATATTTACTGTCTTTAAAAAAGGTCATTTTGTAACTACCTCTTAAACTACCACAGTTATCACTGTCAAGTATAGTGCGGCTTTAATGTTTTTTTAACTGAATCAGTTCACAATTATTTCCCTTGATTGGTTGAACACTTTCAGAATATACTTTCGCACAAATAGTTCCCTGGTTCATTGGTTTCTAAGAAGGCCAGTTTGACTGAATATCCTGATTGTGTTTGAATTCTGCAGTTCTAGTTTACTACTTTTACGATTGTCATATTCAGCTTTCAATAAGATGTTACACTTAGCATATGTATCAATTCTAAAACTTAAAGCCTTATTATTTACAATCAAGTGAGTCAACCATTTGTCTTCCTGAAGTGCATTTACCGGGTTTCCTGAGTCTGTCATGAGTATATGTAAGTATTCATCCACCTGAATCTCATTTGTTGCATTTACATATGCAAAATCACCTTCACTTTCCTGTTCACTATCACCTTTTGTGCAGAATGAATTTTACCTAAGCGTTTCTTGCATAATTCAAGCCAATTATTGGGCTTTTTGCAATATTTACCAATTGTTCCCTTTGCAGGACATTTCCTGGGTTCATGAACTGTCCCACATTTTTGTGATTTTTCCTGTAAGCGAGGTTTTTCATGAATCTGTGGCATCTGAACCGTTTTGCCAGGATTTTTACGGAAATTTACATGTCCCTGCTATTTCCTAAAGTTTTGGATTCTCTCAGATTTTACAGCCAGTATTTCCTCCCTTCTAATAACTTTAAGTTGACCTTGAGATAACTCATATCGTTTCACTAAGTCTATGGCCTTATTGAGGGTTAAATCTTTTCCCTGATCTAAGAGACTTACTTGCATCTTTTTGTGTGTTGTTCTCCATTTATTATCAGGTCAATAAGTTTGTTATCTGAGTTTTCATAGTCACAATCAAGAAGACGAGTAATATTCTTAAATATTTCACAAAATAGTAAAAAGGAGTCTCCTTTATCCTGTTTCCTTTGTCGTGCCTTGAATCTTGCGACAGGCTTGTTCTTAGCGGGACGCACATAATTCTCAAGTTTACCAAGAATAATGTCTGGGTCATCCTGTTGATTTACATCTGGTTGATGAGGATCTGCATCTCATGTGAATGTTTATATACTTCACGTCTTTGTGGACCAATCCACATTCCAAGCCATCCTGCCCTGTCTGGATTTGCAGCTTTTACCAATGGACCTTTAAATGTAAATTGTGAATGTTGTTTAAATCTCTGACATTCTTGGTAAGTGTCACTAGCATTTCAATTGAATGTAAGTTGTTCAAACTGGGCTTACGAAGCCATAATGTCAACTTTACTGTTTGCCAGACACGATCAATTCCGTGGTGAAATACTCTAAAAGTTAGCTATTTCCCCGAAAAATATCTATTCCTGAGGATGAACGAAACATTTATCTGTCTTTTTGGAGGAATGATCTGACGGATGTCGTGTTAGTTTGGCAGATGAGACCCACTTCTGAACACCATGTAATGACAACAACTTGACGCAAGTAATGGCTGATATACTGTGCACGCTAACGGCAACAATGATCGATATGTCGCTGCGCTTGTTTAGTGACTCGGCCAAAAGAATAGAATATAATAAGTTTCTAAACATTACAGTGAGTATTTTATTTGATTTTAATTTTTTTGGTATAAATCGGACTTTTATGTGAGAACTGTTTAATTTTGCCAATATTGACATGGTTTCCCTAATGGGACTTGAATTCAGCCTGGGTTCAAAAGGCCATACGATATTCCTACACCTGTCTGAGTTTGTAGCCCCATTCTTAGACGTCAGTATAGAGGGCTTTTATGAAAAATACCAGAATCTGTTCGTGGAACACAGCACTCGGGCGGAAAATGGAGAATGCTTCTTATGGGCACGGAAATCGCAGAAGTACGGCCATGGGCGCTGTGAAATACAAGTGCCCAGTATCTGGACAGTGGAGATATCCACAGCTCACAGATTGTGTTTCATGATTTTCACTAGGCATTTGGATATTGGTGACAGAGATAAAAGCCATCTCTGTCACAATGCCTTGTGTATACGGTCAGACCGTTTGTCGGCCGAGCCCCTTGAAATCAACTGTGAGCGAATCAAGTGTGTCAACCGCGGGAAATGTCAAAGTCATAGGGAATAACCGCTGTGTTTATTGCACCTTAAATTGTAAAAGGGTGTACAGTAATCTGTACACTTGATTGTAAACCTTTGCAAACAGTGTAGATCCAGATCAGCCTTTGCCGTGCACAAGCTATCGTCTTGGAATCTGTATGCCATATAGCGCCATTGTCTTGCCTGGGAAGAGGAAGCCATCTTGTGGTGTGGGATCCATATCTGAGCATAGGACCTTGGATCTGTATCTTGACCAGTTACTGGCCTTTATTAAACCTTTAAAATAGCTTAGTACTGGCAGTCTGACAAAATGGCAGATCCTGATCAGATTGCTCGTAAAGAAACAGGCTAATCTGGGTCTTCTCTTTTGATTCCAGCAGTACTTCCAGCTCAGAAATTTGGGTCTAATTACTGTACTTGGTTTGATACATTTTGGAAACATAATTAAATCTGGATTCTAAGTCACAACAATCCCAAAGGTTTCGATTAATTTTTGTTACCTAGCTAATGCTAACATGCGATATCAAACAACAAAGCGAAAACAAAGGGAGAAACAGGCAAGCAGGTAAACCAACTTATATCAATACATTCACGAAAATGTTCAGAAAGAATTTGGTAAAAGAATTTGGTGAATGTTCAGAAAGAATTTAGAAAAGAATTTGGTGACAAACGGAATACTAAATTCTTTTTCTTAGAGTTATTTTCCAACACATGCCCCACTTTTTCTCATTCGCTACCTCCATTTGCGGAACGTCAAACTTGGGCGCATCTCGTCTGTGCATGTCATAGGCTGTGTTCCATGCTTCAACCATTTTTGTGTTACCTACCAGTGTCATTTCCTCAGTGTCTTTTGAAACCTGTTCCTTTTTTCAGGTCTGATGTAGACGGAATAATGGGACGAGAAGCTTGGCTGAGCCCTATTTACCTTCACAGTCTGGCATGGCTTTGGAAGAACCATTCTGGATGTTGTTTCACCAGGTAATACTCTTCTTTATTCATTCTGACTCTTCTGTTGGATTCTGGTGGACCTGATCCATCAGTTGGCTGTGAAGAGAGCAGAGAGACACCTTAGTTCCATGGTGTACATCCCTTCTTAAACTATGTTGGTGTTTTCTATCGATCGCTGTTAAAGTTGTTGATAATAATGCAATTTAACTAGAAGAATGGGGCAAATGGACTTATGAACTAATTATACCTTTCTTGAGTGCTGTCAACTTTTTAGAGATATGTAATTCTACATCTAACAATATATAAGTAGTCATGGCACTTTATCCTGCCACAGATGACATTCTTGTGTAAACCTGTATGCAGGCGCGTTCGTGTATTCTGTTGACAATTCAGTGACACTTAACTGGCACTAGCGACAGTTGCTTGCTTCTGAATCTCAGGGCTGATAAACACAAGACTTGAAGTGACTCTCATCTTCTTTATTCTATTGGTATGGAAGCTATGAGGGCTAATATTCACCAGTTTTAGAGTTCATTTTCATTTTCAAATTTTAATTATAGAATTTGATTTTTTAGTTCCTTAAAATATCACTAAATTTTACTATAGGCATGCAATAATTACTTTTTTCATTTATTATGATACAGATTGATAGAAATGTTCCTAATGACTTAGAAAACGTTTACTTCATGAAAAACATCAACAAATAAGGAAGTGATAGCCAAAAAACTACCAAACTATCAAAATGTGGTGTCCGACAAGGTGCAGAAATTGGACTTCTAGTGTATCTGTTTAAATGTCTGACAGATTTCTACAGTTTAAGTAACTGACCTCATACTATCAGAACAAGTTCTAGAAAGGTTTAGAAATAAATACAAAGGCAAAGTTTTAAATCTTAATGCCAAATGAGGGTCTGATAGGAATCAGTCCACAATTATTTCCCTTGATTGGTTGAACACTTTCAGGATACACTTTCGCACAAATAGTTCCCTGGTTCATTGGTTTCTACGAAGGCCAATTTGCCTGAATATCTTGCTTGCTATAGCAAACTGATATGCTTCTTGAAAATATATAATTAGTTCAGAATCCCCAGCACTGGAGGTAACTAGAAGAACCCAATCACACCCTTCATAGGTGCCTCTACAACGGCAGATTGTCTCATAAGTTGACGAGTCATAGTTTACCGGAGAAACAGCGAAAACAGCAGCAGGGTTTGCCCTGTTGAAAGTGTTTGAAAATGGTTTGTCATGCCTCAGAGACTTGAGGAAAAGAGAGTTCAAAGTGCCCGGAGTGTTGTGAAAAAAAATCCTGGAAGGATGGATAATCAAACTGTATAGTAAAACTAACTGTGGTCTCGTTTCTTATACATAGCTAATTCATAATTTCTTCAAAATTATACGTTAACACTAAAACTATATTTGGAAAATAAATTGTCAGGAAACGTTAATTGTTTATTTACAAGGGAGTAAATTTATTTATGAACATGTAATAGTCTTAGAATACTCAGCAATTACCGATGTCTCTTAGGAGTCCCGGCAGCTCAGTAGTTTAAGCGCTGGTCTGCTGATCTAGCGGTCTTAAGTTCGAGCCTCGCCCGAGGCGGGAATTTTTTCAATCATAAACGGGATTCCATTGCACACAGCTTTTCACTGTTGCCCACCCATCGTCCTGATATGACTGAAATACTGTTTAGAGGACAAAAAATCGCAGGTCATCCATCCATCTGATCTCTTGTTTGGTAAACTGCATACAAATTGCAGATTTTCCTAATAACACCTGTGTACCTGATAATCTTTACGTCTTAGTAAACTGAAGAGGACTAATGTGAGAAAAAAGAAGTGCCTCCAAAAACCTCAACAAAACAATGTTATTTTTTTTATTGTGACAATTTATATCTACTTTGAAGCGGAATATAAAAAGGCATCATTCTAAAATGTCAGACAGAATATGTCGTGCTTAAGCAATTTCAACGTCATTGCTATAGCCTGTATAAAGCATAGGGATGTGAAAAGTGAGTCTGAGACACTTCAAATAAGGAAGACGAACCGAGATGCATTAGCCTGTTTAAGCAAGGAGCTCATTAAGAGGATGGTGTTGACATTACTGGATAAAAATGTTAACTTATCTCTTGATAACTTTAGACAGACCTGAAAGAGAAGAGTGATGTATCCGATGGGAAATTTTTATCATAGAAAATATTACACCAGGTAGGATTTCGCTACAGAAAGGTCGTTGGAAACAGACGTGTATTGACCAAGAGACACGATATTGTTCACCGAAAAATAAACGTTTTTTGCAAAATAAGATCGTGTGGGGACGAAGGCAGAAATATAATAACGTTAGATGAAACCCGGATTGATTGTCACCATTACCCATCTTACCAAATGCTCCATCCAATCCTTCACAGAAAAAGGAAACTCTCAATGAACAAGAAACATGTTGCAGAATGCACAGAAAATGGCGAGATGTTGAGCCAAAGTTATTTACAACATATCAAAAAATGTGGCACAATATTTTTGAGACATGTTTTGAATGCAAACCATAACCATTCAGTATGTCACTGAAAGTCTGTTTGTACAGCTTAGGGATATTTTGTTCTGGGTGCAAGGAAAACTAATATCTACCAGTATGCAATAGTATCTCTAAGTCGGAATATAACGATGGCAGGGACTATCATTCAAAAATGAACCCATGTTTCATTAAACTGATTATTGACCAACTCTTTCCTGTTTCGCCAGCTTATGGTATGGTGGTTATGAGCAACGCATCTAACCACATAATAAGAGAGGAGAGACAAAAGCACCCACGACCGCAACGCGAAAAGGGGAAATGCATGCTTGACTAACGAAGCAAGTTTTTCCAAGTTGTCGAGCAAAATGACAAAGCCAGTGTTATATGAAATAATCAAAAGACTCAAGCCGGATACAGTGTATTACGTGGATGATTTTGTTTTAAAAGGCATGACCATTCTGCTTTCAGACTATCTCCTTATCAGTTTGACCAATCTAATATAACTTATTTGGGTGTGAACTTAATGTGGTGTTGCTCGTGAAAATACAACCTTTAAAGTCGCCGATGTCAAAGAGCTAGTGAAATTACGAATGCAAAGAATTGGTCAGAAAAGGTAATGTTATGTGAGCAATTATATATGAAACAGAGTAGTCTAGAACGAATCTGAGCCGCTACACGATAAAACTAATGAAGCGGCATGTGTTCCCAGCGAAGATAAAACTAGTAAAGTGGGATGTGCGCCCAGGGAAGACTCAGACCAGCCTGGCATCTGCCGGACAGCTTAACACGTTGCAAATAAGCTGAGGGCGAGGGCTTGGATCCCACAAATTTCGCTCTTATTTTATAATTATTGTGAATTCAGATAGGTGAGGTAGCTGAATCAAAATCAATGTGGGAAAGAGCTTTTCATTCAGATGCCGTATGTACCTTTCGTGAACTGTTTTCAGTTTACGTACATACTTCTTTCTATTCTTGGTATTGAGGTTGGGATATGAGATCTGACGCATTTGTTTCTTATCAATACCGATCTTCAACATATTATATTACTCGACTTTAGTAGACCACACACAATTATTCTCTTGAGTTACTGCGGCATTAATATTCACATGGAACTTTATACCTGTTAAATTTAATCTTTACTTAATTATAGGTGCATTTCTGCCGAAAATTGAGTACTATGCCCAATTTCTCGGAAACCTCGATTCCATTGGTCAGCAACGTCAATTTCATCTTTATTTATTTATCTATTTATTCATTTATTTTTCGCACTCTTCTTTTGTGGCAATGTCTGCGTGAAATCTAAACAAAAGAATGATAACAAAGTAATTCCATTCTTGATCGTTTTAAATGTAATAAGATAGATTCTCATGCAATAATGAATATTTCACAATTCCTATGCTGTCAGACAAATTCAACAAGAAAGCATAAAACAATAGAAAGGAGGGTAGACAGTACCAAATCAGATTTGCAAACTTTGCAATATAAATAAAAATATTAAAACTGGGTTAATTAACGATGGTGCGTGAAAACGTGTTATCAAAATTATCTAAATCCTTTCAAGGTGAAGAATGTTTAATCACTGGCGCGGTTTCCAAAGCATATTCATTACAAACATTGAACAGTCCAACAACAAATGTTCGACATAACAGCATGTTAAGCGTACCCAATTAAGACAATATGCTCCAGCTCATTATGAAGACACATACAGTTTCTGGATGCATATTATCGAAATATTATACAAACCACTTCAACGTATCGGCAGCTGTTTATAAAAATAAACGTATCTGTCCCACATGTAGTGAGACAAGTGCACCTTTCGATATTTAACTTCTTCATTATTACTAAACCCGAGCCGTTTGGAAGTAAAAAAAAAGGAAAAGGAAAATGTGATGGGCACCGGGGTCTAGGAAGGCAACGAGCATCCACTTCCGAGCCACTCGTACTGAGAATACCACGAGATACAGCAGCTCTGGACATCAGGTAAGATACGCGTTTGTATTCATTCGCTAGTGCAAGCGGGTCCTAATGAGCCACCATAATCCCTTCGACCCAAAACAGGCGTCAGACACGGGCATCATGAAGGAGATGCAAGATGAAGCGAAACCTGCAGCAAGCCAAAATGATCCAAAAGAATGGAAGACCAAAGAGTTCTGAATAGTCTGATTATTAGAAGCAAGGAATACAACAAATATATGAAAATAGCAAAGCGAAAATACTCATGACTAATAGTGAAATGAGCATCACTGGCCACGCCCCCATCCTTTTAGCACAGGCTTAAGCAGAACTGTATTTTCACGTGACTTAACTCCAAGATTACAAAGGAACAGAAAATACTTTGTGCACTATGATGATGTTCGGGCAGACGTTAAGGGCTGCCACAAGCTGCGGTAAGGATGAATAAGTTTTTAATAGTTGGCTCATTTAAAAGCAGGAAAACAGCAATGAAATATAACTAGCAACTCGGTTAATTGAGTCTCAGCGAAGACTCATGTCGCAGTGACAGTTAAGTCTAAGTCTTAATTTAAGTCTATAACTTTTACCAGACATAATTCAATAAGGTTATTTTGAATATTGACTCCAGTTTAAAAAAACAGGTCAAGCACCATTACTGAAGCACTTATTAACTAGATGCTAGATCATTTGTACTGGCAAGAATTAATGCACGCAAATATGACAAAATATGCAATGGTGCACGTTACGGCTTCTCTTTTCTACGCCGGTATTCAAACAGTTCGTTAACTGACATTTGTCCCTCCGGCTCTACCAACGATCTGTGATGAATTCTGTATTGTTGTGTATCGTATTTATTCGGCTAAAAGACGGGGAATGTCCTCCCGACTATGAAAATCAGTTTTCTTTAATCAAGACAGGAGATGTTTTTCTCTCCCAACAACAGTCCTGAGATCTGAAATGTATGACGGTTGGAAATTATTGGAAGAGAGAAACTCCTGTCTTTTACCCGATTCGACGAGGTATGTTTTTCGCAACGTATGTTTTCGATGTCCGGTAATGAATGTGGCCTTTCCTGAGTACATTATGTATTTTGGTGCGTATGTTTCGAGTAGTAATTGTTGTGGCATGCATATCTGAGCAGCCTATTTTCTTTTGTGAAATAGTTGTTAACTTTAGTCTTATTATATATATAGTGTACAACGGTGCAAGCGTATCGGTTTATCATGCGGTATACAAGCCTGTTGTCGTAGAGATGTGGTATAGTATTTGCGATATAGATTCCCGGTGCGTTCCTCGTACTTGTTGTTGCAACGTTTATATAATAGCTGCCATATTGTGTTGTTTTTCTTCTTTATATGTATTTGCATTTGTTGGTATTTTAGTCATTAACTTTATTTATAAACAATGTCGTATGTTAGTTATTAAATTACCTATAAAAGCTGATCTAATGACAAAAGAGTCTAAGAATCCAGTCATATCGGGTATAATTAAAGTAAAGGATCTGGCATATAACATGCAAGACAGCACATCATTACATTTACATGAGAACTTTGACATTTAAATCAAAGCACAAGCCAATGTGCCTCACGCCATGCTGTTTCGCCTGTAAAAATCCATAGTAGACAAGATTTGATTTAAACCTACAATGGAGTTATTATAACAATATTAATTCAAAAAAGGAACAAACTGTCATTATTTACAATGCATGCTTTTTCTGGAATCTTCTTATTAAAATACCATGTATAGAACAAACTGACAGTAATTCATGGAACAAATTTAGTTCAGAATCATTTCAGAATATACTTAAGTTCAAATTACATTTTTTCATTTGTACGCACAAGCTAATAAAAAGTGTACAGTGAGCCACCAAAAGTTAAAATGATAATTTACTAAATATTCTAGAATGTAGCTAATATATATGAATTTGCCATATACATGTACTCCAAACACATCAAGAAGAGGACTACATATACAGAGAATTTTAATTATATTTACTGTATTATTGATAATTTGTTAAAAATACTAAGTTGTCCGTGCAAATCAGGTCTATTCTATGATGGATGAACTCTTGCATGCATAATGACATGCCGTGAGACCAAACTGATAGACTCACTTGCTAAATAGCAAAACTTTGTGAATTAAGATTGTATGGACATCAGGTGGTTCAAAACATTTAGGGAAACAAGATCCTTAAAGTTGTGTTTATATTTAAATCAGTCTCACTTGGAACTGCACTCTTTATAGAGAGAGAACATGACATATATTTGAGCCGCGACACGACAACAATGTGGTCGTGCGCACTGCACAGACTCAGATCAATCTAGGTTTCAACCAAGTTTGATCAGACCCTTCGTTAAGTGCTCAAAGGGTAGCTAAGGGTCTAAGTTACCTTCATGCGAACAGCGAAGACTCTGATCAGACTGGGCAGATGCCCAGGCTGATCTTAGTCTGCGCTGGGCGCAAAGCCACATTGTTGGTTTTCTCGTGTCGCGGCTCATTTTGTCTGAATAATACTATTTTAGAACTTTATGGACAAGGAAGACTACGTAATAAAAAAGTGAAGAAGTTAGACGATAACAATATGGATTAATGTTTTCAGCAACAACATCCCTAGTGACAGTAAAGACTTTATACTCACAAAAAATCCAGAAACACGCCATTTAATAAAGTAAATCATGATGGAACATAAAACTTCGTAGACCAGACAATGATTATTGGCTCTTGATTGTTAAGATTATTAGAAACAATATAAAGTAATGTAAAATGCAGTTTTTGTTTCAGTTCTATAATAAACTTTAGCCTATAGCTAAGTATAAAAATAAATGTGCATCTGCACTAACTGGTCCGAAACTATCATGTTGATATTCATGAAAACAGTAATGCATCTCACAAGTCTATTTATAATATGACGTCGCTGTAATTTAGTGGATAACGTCGTGTCATAAAAATAAAAAATCGTATGACCACACGTGTAATGACACTTTGGTGCGTACACGTAACGTCAGTGACAACGTCAATGTCAACAAGGCGTTTTCTTATTGATATAATGTTCGTTTTGAAGGCGATAAAGTCCCATTTGAAGGGGTCATATGATAAACAGAATGCTACACGTGTGGTCATTTCATATGAAATTTATGAAACTCGCCGAAGGCTCGTTTGGTAAATTTCATATGAAATGACCACTCGTGTAAAATCCTCTATTTATGTTACTACTTATCTTATATAAGGAAGTACAAAATAAAAAAGGATTATACACAATAATCCCTTTTTTGTAGGGAAAATCGGCATTTTCGGTACCATAAAATAAGCTTTGAACGAAGGTATTTTTCTCATTATCTCTTTCATGTTTGATAAAAACATAAAAAAATCGGTGGTATAAAACAACATTACTAAAAAATTGCTGGAATATTCCTACAATTTGAAACCTTGAAAGCAGCTAGAATGTTGGGCAAATAAGTGAATCGAAAGCCAGATCGTTGGTATATTCGCAGTATTCTGAGGAGGTTGTCCTGTTGAATGCTGGAATATTCCATTGATTTTCCCATCAAATTCAAGCTGAATGAAACAATAATACAAAAACAACCTGTCAATACAATTTATTCATTCATCATTTATAAACTGTTTGACTAATAGAAACTTACCCTGTATATAGAATGCTTGTCTCAGGAAATATAGCATCGTAAATTGCAGGAATATTCCCATGATTTCAAATATTTTCACTTGAATGTTTATGAGTAAAAATAGTTGGGTTAAAACTTTAAATTCTGCAATCCTTCTCAGTACATGAGTGGGACTAAATCATAGGAATATTCCTGCAATTTCAAACTCCTTGTGAAAAGCAGAACGTTCCAGTTAAACAAAGCCAAACAAATTTTATGAATATATATTTAAGGGGCAAAATTATTAGTAATTTCTATCATTCTCTAAAATTGCTGGAATATTCCAATGATTTCAATTATCTCTCAAATCATCAGACATAAACACTGATTTCTGTACTTAAATCTAACAATTAGACGTAACTAAATCCTTGGAATATTCCTACAATTTCACATGATTTGCCATTATTTGAAAGTTCAGGTAAAGTAAGATGGGTCAGCTAAATTAAATGAGCATATTTAAAGACTGAAGCAAACAAATGGTAGTTTTTCTGAATGTTAAAATTGCAGGAATATTCCAATGATTTCAGTTTATGATCAGACTGATGATAGGAACAACGGAAATATATGATCCAAACCTACTGAGCTTAAAGTGCTTAAATCCTAGGAATATTCCAGTGATGTTATACTCAGAATTTGAAAAGTTTAGTCAATCAAAGTTTAGACATACTCAAATATAATTTGTGCCATTTTAAAATTGCAGGAATATTCCAACAATTTCAGTTTATTATCAGACTGTATGATAGAGATAGATGATCTTAACCTAATATTTAGAAGGTGCTTAAATCCTAGGAATGTTCCAGCAATTTCAAACACGCAATTGTTGAAGTTTAATCAGTCCAAGTTCAAACAAAATCAAATAGAATTTGTGCCACTTTAAAAATGCAGGAATATTCCCACAATTTCAGTTCATTGTCAGACTATGATAGAGATATATGATCTTAACCTAATATTTAGAAGGTGCTTAAATCCTATGAATATTCCAGCAATTTCAAACTCGGAATTGTTGAAAAGTTTAATCAGTCCAAGTTCAAAAAATATCAAATAGAATTTGTGCCATTTTAAAATTGCAGGAATATTCCAACAATTTCACTTTATTGTCCGAGTATGATAGAGACATATGATCTTAACCTAATGTTTAGAAGGTGCTTAAATCCTAGGAATATTCCAGCAATTTCAAACTCGAAATTGTTGAAAAGTTTAATCAGTACAAGTTCAAACAAAATCAAATAGAATTTGTGCCACTTTAAAATTGCAGGAATATTCCCACAATTTCAGTTCATTGTCCGACTATGATAGAGATATATGATCTTAACCTAATATTTAGAAGGTGCTTAAATCCTAGGAATATTCCAGCAATTTCAAACTCGGAATTGTTGAAAAGTTTAATCAGTCCCAGTTCAAACAAAATCAAATAGAATTTGTGCCACTTTAAAATTGCAGGAATATTCCAACAATTTCAGTTTATTGTCCGACTATGATAGAGATATATGATCTAAACTTAATATTTAGAAGGTGCTTAAATCCTAGGAATATTCCAGCAATTTCAAACTCGGAATTTTTTAAAAGTTTTATCAATCCCAGTTCAAACAATATTAAATAGAATTTGTGCCATTTTAAAATTGCAGGAATATTCCAACAATTTCAGTTTATTATCAGACTATGATAGAGATATATGATCTTAACCTAATATTTAGAAGGTGCTTAAATCCTAGGAATATTCCCGCACTTTCAAACTCGGAATTGTTGAAAAGTTTTATCAATCCCAGTTCAAACAATATTAAATAGAATTTGTGCCATTTTAAAATTGCAGGAATATTCCAACAATTTCAGTTTATTGTCCGACTATTATAGAGATATATGATCTTAACCTAATATTTAGAAGGTGCTTAAATCCTAGGAATATTCCAGCACTTTCAAACTCGGAACTGTTGAAAAGTTTAATCAGTCTTAGTTCAAACAAAATCAATGATTTTTTTTTTTTTTTTTTTTTTTTTTGCCAGTTGGAAAAACAGTAGGAATATTCCAACAATTTCAGATTATCATTTTATCAGTCTGTATGATAGACAAATATGATCTTAACCTATTATCTAGAAGGCGCTTAAAACCTAGGAATATTCCAGCAATTTCAAACTCGGAATTGTTGAAAAGTTTAATCAGTCCTAATTCAAACAAAATCAATGATAACTTTAGACACTTTAAAATTGCTGGAATATTCCAACAATTTCGGTAAATTATCAGACTGTTTGATAGTGATACATGTATATGATCTAAACATAATACTTAAAAAGGTGCTTAAATCCTAGGAATATTCCATCAATTTTAGACTCTGAATTGTTAAAAAGTTCAATCAGTCCAAGTTTTAACAAATTTCATGATAATTTGTACCACTTCAATTCATTTGCAGGAATATTCTAACAAATTCAGTTTATTATCAGACAGTTTGATAGTAATACATGATCTAAACCAAATACTATGAAGTTGCTTAAATCCTAGGAATATTCCTGCAATTTCATACTCGGGATTATGGAAAATTCTAACACAGTGCGCCTATAGAAGCAAAGGCAAGTTACCGTGTTTTATTCTGCAACAATTCACTGTCTCGAGGTGCGTGAATCTACTTGCATTACTGACGTACTTGTGTGACGTTTCGAGACGTTAGACGGTGTAAAGTCTCTTTTTCATTTTAAAATCGCCATAATAACGTACATTTACGTTAGATACAGTTAAGAATATTGGCGGGAGCATGAACGCGCTGGCATGAAGGATGGGAGAGTTTGAATGTAAAGAATAACTTTTCAGCGTTTTTGAGCGTTAGAATCGAAATAGTTCAGCTCTAGCATTGAATTGTTGAGTAATAATTCACTCTTTGTCGGTCAGTTGTAAGTAGATATATCACTCGCGCTCCGCGCTCGTGATATGATCTACTTTACAACTGACCTCCAAACAGTGAATTATTACTCAACAATTCACTGCTAGGGCTGATCTATTTCTTAAGGTTAATGAGTCCAAGGTTAAACAAAATCAATGATAATTTGTGCCACTCAAAAATTTCTGGAACATTCCAATAATTTCAGATTATTATCAGACTGTATGGTAGAAACGTTGATATTTATCTAAACCTAATATATAGAAGGTACTAAAATCCTAGGAATATTCCTGCAATTTCAAACTAAGTGTAATTGTTGAAGGTCAGGGTATTATGACATATATGAAAAACATTCGAAAAGCAAAATTAATATACACTTGAACCATTCTTTAATTGCTGGAATAATCCAATGATTTTAATCCTTTTAGAAGCGAAGATTTTATTCATGTACATAAATCTAAAAATGTGAAGGCATTTAAATGCTACCTTATTTCAATGTATGCATACAAGAAGAAGATAAATGAATTTTAATTTGTGTATGTCAAACGTTGCAGGCATATTCCAACGATGTAAGTTTAATTTTTCAATATTTGATCGACACAATGGGTAATGTTCTTATATCTGCAGGTGAAAGGTGTTTAAATCCTAGGAATTTTCCTGCAATTTCAAACTCGTTGTCATTGTTGGAAATTCTGATGAAACCAAGCTCCCATCTTAATATAATGAACACATTTAATAAGCAAAATTAATTTACATGTCAACCATTTCAAATTTGCTGGAATATTCCAATGATTTTAATCTGTTTTGTAACAATTTTTGATTCATGTACATAAATCTAGGTAGAATAAAGTTATCAGATGTTTGGAGCTAACAATGACAGAAATGATTTATTTCCTATAATCTTCAAAGTTTGAAGGTGTTTAATCAATCTAAGTTTAAACAAAATCAATTTTGTAACACTCAAACATTGTTGGAATATTTCAACAAAATTATTCCAGTTTATTATCAGACTGCATAAAAAAACAATATAAAAAACAATGATATATAATCTAAATCTTATATGTAGAAGGTGATAAAATCCTAGGAAACTTCCTGCAATTACAAACTATGTCTGAAAGTAGCATTTTATGTTACACTTAAAAAATAAATCCTAGGAATGTTCTGCTATTTGTCGATCAAGAGGTCCCGGGCTCGATACCCAGTCCTGCCACTTACTTTCGTTTTTCCTTCAAGAGTTACTGGCGAAAGTATGTGCACTTAGTTCTGGTTAACCGCTTAGGAGGTCTAAGCCTGTCCAGGATTAGTGTTGTTAGGTCAACTGTCTGTCCCGACATAACCGGAGCTGTTTACCATGGTCGTAAAGCAACAACACAACAACAACAAAGTCCGATTCATGTGATGCGAAACGGCGCACATCTAAATGAAATGAGAGGTAATCCGATGCCAAGCTTGTATGATAGCCCACTTGGTGATAACACCCAAACCAACCCTCTCACCCCCGCCCCTCCCCCCTCTTCGAAATTGGGTTGATCCATTCGGGCGATGGTGCTGCGTGGCTTTCGTTGCCTATGCGTCCTAAAGGTCCGGCTGAGCTTGCAGCAGGTGCGGGATGTGGGTTACTTAAAGGTTCCACTGCTCTATCAGTGATATAGATGTATAACATATTTTTATCATTGAGGTATCGCTGCAAGCTTCTCGCTACAGTTTAGTTATAATTGTAAATGACCGTGGTTAGCCAAACTTAAACAAACCACAGAAAAAGTCGTTTTTTTTTTTCAATGACTTCGGTCATTTAACTGGCAATGAAATGACCTTCTTTCGATATCATAACTTAAATCAAATGATAAAAATACAACGCACAGGTATGATCCAATTCATTGACGCGCTGTCATTTATATTGCATCGACCAACGGGAAACCAGAGTGGAATTGTCTTTTTGAGAAATTTGTCTTTTTCAACAAAATGTTTCCCATGTTTTAGCCTGTTATATGACTCACACAATGCACATTTTACCCCAAATGTGAAGATTGAACCGCTTTCATAATGTAATAATGCTTTCTGTTTAGACGTTTTTTGTTGTTGTTTATTTTTTTTTTGTTTATAACAGGTAAGACTGTTTTACTCTGATATATTCTGAATTTCTTTTCTTTCTCAGTCCCTATTTGAGACGGCATGGTACATACTAAAAATACTGTCTCACGGAACTGCTAAACCCCAAACAAACAGTTGTGAATCAGTGACCCTTTCCGTAGTCGCTTCCTTGTTTATGGTCGGCAAAATACACATATACACTGAGAGACCATATTTCTGCGTACCCAAATCGACCGTAGCTCACTCTGCTTATTAAGATGGCCGCTCAAAATGGCCGCCGGACTAATATGATGTCGGTGTTCCGCTTGTATTGTGCCGCCACATGCAATAACGGCATTTGTTGCATATGCAGTCCTCAAATGCTCAGTGCAGCCTTTGCATTTGCGTTATGCAAGCTTTGTTTGCCGAAAATTTGAGCATCGTGTGCTGTTTGAATACACAATGATTGGATCCTGAGGAATCTATCTGCACAAACCAGAGCTCTCGCAGAATCACACCGTCTCGCAGACTGCTTTGAGTTGTATTAATCTTTTCTAATGGCTAGGCACAAGCTGATCTTTCAGTGCTTCTTGAGTGTGCCTGCAATAAGGAACATTTGCACGCAACACCAATCAAATCTTAATATCTTAAATCGTATTTATCAAATCATCTTAATAGACAAATTGACTTTATTATTTCATTTTATAATTTTTTTCGCCTTTTCCAGTCGTATAAGTTAAGATAATTACTGTTTGTAATAAGGTCTCGCATAGACGGGGTCACAATATACTTTTTCTAAGAAATACCAGGACAAGATAAGAAGAGAAAACAGGGCCAGTTTAGGGATAATTTCCCTTACTTTTTCCACAAAACATATGCTGAGTACCTCATTAGCGCCTTCTCGCATAGACGGGGTCACGTAGACTTTTCTGCAGTGAGAATTATCAGGCACATATATGGGAAAACAGGGCTAATTCAGGGATAAGTTTTCTCTTATTTTGTTACATAAAACATATGTTAATATCCCTCATTTAAGCAGATTCGCAGAGTCGGTTACAAATAGGGGTCACGACATTTTTTTCAGTCAGAAATAAGAGGTCCGGATAAAAAGAGGTAACAGGGGTCATTTAGGGATATTTCCCTATTTTTTTATTAAAAAAAAAGAAAAAAAAACAAAAACATTGTAACCCCACATTAGAACTGTCTCGCATAAACAGTTCTAATGATGAGAGAATGAGAGGCCACAATGTGCCGCGAAACGAGAAAACCAACAAAGTGGTTATGCGCCCAGCGCAGACTCAGATCAGCCTGGGCATGTCTGATCAGACTCTTTGCTAAGCGCTTAAACGGTAGCTAAGGGTCTAAGCAGACAGCGAAGTCTCTGATCAGTCTGGGCGGATGCCCAGGCTGATCTGATGCTGCCCTGGGCGCACAACCACTTTGTTGGTTTTCTCGCGTCGCGGCTCATATGTTTTAGTGAAAAATAATAGGCCCTGATAAGAAGGGATAACAGACGTCATTTTTTTATTATTGTTTTTTTCTCCTTCATAAAAACATACGTTGTAACTCCACATTAGAACCGTCTCGCATAGACGGTTTTAATAGAGATGATCCGCATAGGCCTTTCGTATAACCTTAATCACGCTATTGACGATAAAAAGAAACTACTGAAGCACAGAAATGATAAACCAGTAGATAACAGCGATGGATGGTTGAATTGCGATTTTACGTCCATTTTAACAGTAACGTTTGAATTGCGATTTTACGTCCATTTTAACAGTAACGTTATTTTAGTTATATCAGGACGATGGGTGGGTGATAATGAAAGGCTGTGTGCAATGGAACTCCGTTAATGTTTGAAAAAATTCGCGCTTATACGGGGGCTCGAACCCGGGACCGCTAAATCCTCAAGCCAGAGGTAAGAGCGCTTCATGTGATTTATGAATTTAATATTAATTTGTGAAGAATAAACTAAAGTGTGAAGTGTCATCTGTGAGTATGAAGTATGATTTGTGAACTCTGAAGTGTGAAGTACGAAGTATGAAGTGTGAAGTATTAACAGGAAAATTTCATGTCATTTTTACATGGTAAAACACAAGGTACAAGAGGTAGAAATACAAGGTACAGGCGCTTAAACAGGTGATAAAAATACAATGTACAAATATGTAAGGCAAGGATCCCATTGACTGTGCCGCTGTTGCATTATTTCATTGCCTACCCGGGAACCAGGGACGAAACCCGTATTTTTATGGAGAGACTTTTCTCCCACCTTTGCACATATAAGGTAGGCTTTCAGCTCATATAAGAATATACATGTAAGTATCTTTCATGGGCATAAGGTGTGGATAGAAAAATCCGTCACGAGTGCCACTGTTCGGCGTCACGAGGCTTGCCGAGTGATGCCGAACAGTGATCCCGAGTGAAGGATTTTTCTATCCGCACCTCACACCCATGATAGATACTTTTTCTTGCACACCACGTTTTGTATTATCTTTAAAACTTGTTAAAATGCGTAATTTAGTGCCTCAGAGCTTTCTATTTGACTTTAAAACAAGGCGCCGCTTTCAACGATCGCCATTCGGTTCTTTCCGTCAACGTCTGGCATGCATAAACTGACGTCATTTTGCCGTCTTCGTGACGTAATCATCTAAAACGCCAACGCCACTTGACGACGCAGATACGTGACCTCCATTACAACCAATGCATTGGATGCTCGTGATTTTTATCCAGTCCTGGGTGAGATAACATGGGTGAGATAACATTTGTAGGTACAGGGGAAGCACGCGGATATCATTATCCTGTGTGCAAGAATATAAGTATCTATCATGGGTGTGGATAGAAAAATCCGTCACGAGGGTCACTGTTCGGCATCACGAGGCTTGCCGTGTGATGCCGAAAAGTGATCCCGAGTGACGGATTTTTCTATCCACACCTCACATCCATGGTAGATACTTTTTCTTGCACACCACGTTTTGTTTTAACTTCAGACCTTGTTAAAATGCGTAATTCTAGTGCTTGAGAGGTTTCAATTTGATTTTAAAAGAAGGCGCCGCTTTCAACATGTTCAACGACCGCCACTCGTTTTTTTTACGTCAACGTCTGGCGTGCATAAACTGACGTCATTTTTGCCTTCTTCGTGACGTCATCATCTAAAAATCCAACGTCACTTGACGACGCAGGTACGTGACCTCCAATACAACCAATAATGCATTGAAATAGCGTGATTTTATCCGGTCCTGGGTAAGTACACTAGGGTAAGGCGAGATTTTCTATCCCAGGTGAAAAGAATGGCATTGTCTATCCGGTGTGCAAGAAACTTCTATCTTATACCTGGCAACGTCTTTCTTATATTAGCAACCAGTCTTTTTCAATTTTTGACTTATATTTTAATTTTAAATAAACAAAATGGACACGCATGCATCTCGGATGACGTTGGATAGCAGATCATAGGTTTGTGGCGTCATTCAATTTTAATGACGTCACTAAACCGGTTATAAATTGTCGCTGGCAAACTTGACGCACGTGACGTGAGAGTCTAAGTTGCATTTTGTTTTTGCCCTCTGGAAGATAAAATAGTTCACATGTCGTGTTTTTCCGTCTATTTTTAAGGTGCAAACTGTGTTTAAACCCATTTTAGGACCCGTTAAACACTCTGGACTGCTCAAAATTTACTTCAGATCACTGGTTAAAAAGTTAAATTTTCCTGTTCTGTAGCCTAATCCGACTTTAGGTCTATAATCCGCTAACAGTGGGAGAAAAATAATCCATCTTGAGCCAGTCCATGTAGGATAGAAAATCTCACCCTATCCTACATGGACACTCATGATGGATTGTTATAATCTTTTCTTCTTTTTTTTTTTTTTTTAATATACCTTTTATACACATATTCTTGGGGCAGAGGAGAGAAGTTTATAGGTAGGAATGAAGGATTGTTTAGCTATGCACACAGGCAGACAGGCAGACAGGGAGGACAAATTGACCAATTTCACGAAATCCAGTGGTTCTCTAGGTAAATCGGTCGTTCTGCATGAAAAAAAAATCAAACGTAGGTCTGATAATCGACAAACACATGTACAGTCATACGAGTTAAACGACAGATTTTTTTTTATCTGTAAACAACTATCCTCCCTGGCACCCCACCTCTCCCCCGCCCGCTCCGTCCACCCAATCCCATACTCTAGGGTCACTACCAAATTACTCTCGTACATCAAACCTGTTTCATTTTACACATCAAAACATAAAAATACAATCAAAACTAAACATGCTGTCGGGGATATTGGCTGCTGTTTTTCTGGATTTTTTTATTTTTTTTTTATTTATTTTTTTTATTTTTTTTGCGTAAGATATTTTCGCGCTTAAGCTGCCTAAAATGTTTCCGACTGGCTAAACTCGCGCTCCAGACTGGTTTGACAATCAATTAGTGCGTAAAACTGATATTTCGTGCAAGTGCAGAGGTCTGCGCCTAAATAATACATTTACATCACTTTGAAGCCTCCGTAGTATTCGTGTAGGTAGTTCGTCAATTATATACGTTAAGCTTATGCGGAACATCTCTAATGACAAGTCACAATATATCTTTTTTCCGTCTTAAGAAATAAGAGTTCCAGATAAGAAGGAGTAACAACGATCATTTAGGGATATTTCCCTTCTTTCTTTTCATAAAATACATACGTGACCCAAAGTAGAATTGTCTCGCATAGACGATTCTAACCAGAGGACACAACATATGTTTTTATTTAGAAATAAGAGGCCCAGATAAGAAAGGATAACAGATATCATTTACAGATATTTCGCTTTTTCTTTCATGAAAACATACATTGTAACACCACATTAGAATCGTCTATTCAAATGAGAGGACCCAACATATGTTTTCTTTTCTTTCAGCGCGAAAAATTAAAAAAAAAATCTCCAATTATACCTATTTCCCCTTCTTATCTAAAGCTCTGAAGATGGTTCAAAATAACAGCATAAAAAATAAGATAAACAAGAAAAAGGAACAAATATCCTTGTTCATTGGGTGCCTTAGCCCTATTGACAAATGCACGTTTCTCACCATGTCATATAATTATAAAGGATTTTATTATTGTTATCATTATTAATGTTAATATCTTTGAATTATGCAAAATCGAACACTCGTTATCGTAACTACACGCAGGTTCTGATACTACTTTCATATGCGCTTGCCGATCCGAGCATTCACGGGTTGCAGACGTGATCATCACCAAAATCCTTTCATTAAAAATACAGAACGATGCTTCTCATACGTATAAAGTGCCTCATCGGTCCTTTAAGGCAGTATCTGTTTATCTGAGAGAAATCGTTTGTTTTAATGCTACTGTATATTAAAGACAGGACTTCTCTGTCGTAAGGTGGTGGTGGTGTGGGGGGGGGGGGGGGGGGGGGGGGGGGAGGGGGGCGGGGGTCTGCTTCCCACCAATACCAAATCTTACCTGTACAGATAAATGTGTGAAAAATTATTCAACCAACCAGCGGACCAGAATTACTCGTTATAATAATTTCATTGGCTGAATGGAGGTGTTAACACTATGTGATCAAGAGACAGAATGACACTGTGACAACCGGTGTTTTCAACGTGATATGGCCGAATGACGCTATGACACTATGGCGGTTAATCCTCCTTATATAGTATCACTACTGTCTTTAAAGGCCCCATTGCTCTATCAGCATGAAATATTTCTATCATGAGGTATCGCTGCAAGCTTCTCACTATAGTTTCGCCATTGTAAATGACCGTGATCAGCCAGCTTTAAACGAATAAAACATCCTCGAGTTTCACATAAAAAGTGATTGAAAACTTATTTAAGTCATTTTAGTTGGCAACTAAAATGACCTACTTTCAATTTCAATAAGTTGAATATAATGGTAAAAATACAATGTACAAGCAAGAAGCCCCAGTATGCCATGAAATAAAAAAATATGTTGTGCGACATTAACAAACAGCGGAGACTCAGATTAGCTTTTGCATGTGCGAAGTTCTCCACATATGCAACAACAGACTGTCAACTAATAAATCAAATTATTCTGGTGAAGAACATTACAGCTGGCATATGCGGAGTCTGAGCTGAGACTTTTTACCATTTCTAACCATAATGATTAAAATGATAATAATAGACATTTGATATTCGTATTTGAAGAGTTTGTATATCCGGATGGGACGGCTCAAAAAAGCTGTCTTACGTTATCTACATTGTCTTCTAGCTTTGAGAATCATGTTACAGAATATTTTGTTTTGTTCTACCATCAGATGTATGGAGGCGTCTCCGTTCCAATTTTACAAGGGAGGCAACTTTTGTGACTTTCTGATTGCTTCCCCGGGCGGCGTGACACTCTGCTCTTTAGGGAGGGCGTTTGCTCCTAGAGGAGCAAATTCTCTCCTTTAGAGTAGGTTCTGCGGAGATGGGGGCGGCGGAGTTGCTTGCCCTGGAGGTATGCCCATTCACCTTGATCTATATTGTTACTTATACCGAAATGGTTTACTGTTGACATATGGTTTGCCGTTTTGTAGAGAGCTGCACTGTGTTGTAAACATATTATTTAAACTTTATTTAGTCAGTATCACTGCCAGACAGCCTCATGCCTTTAAATGATAAAATATATCGTAGGGTGGCGGTTGGTCTATCGCTCTAACCATGTTGCGACGAAGACCCTATGGATTGGTCTGTGACACAGTGTTTTACCCTACGGCTTACGTAACCCAAAGGGGCGCAGGGCGTTTGATCAGTGTTGGATCGACTAAGATTGAGCGGCCTCGGTTGTCAACATCTCCCTCGGGACCTGGCTAACGTTAATACATGAAAAACCATGTTTGATCCCTTGATTGGTTCGACGTAGTGTGCCCGGGGGACTTAACTGATTAGCCATGTGACTGTCCGCTCTCATGAGAGCGGGAATTTTGGATTGAGCTGTGAGTACAAACCCTATTGTGGGGCGATTTTGCACTTGTGTGGTGCACCTCAAGAGTCGAAGTTTTCTGACACCTTCTGTGTGATGGTGAGGGGTAGATGGGTCATTTAAAATTATTTGTTTTCACAAGTTTCGGCCAATCTGATGATTGGACAAAATTTGTAGGTTAATGTGTACAGAGGGCACATGTACATGTGAGCTGTGATCAACCCGCAAGTGCACACTGTACGATTCTGTCCATAAAAGATAACCCCCAAGTCTGGGATGCAACCCACAACACCACCCTCATGCGCCCGTCCGTCCGGTTTTTACCTGTTAGGCAATTGACACAATTCTAAATGTGCTGTGTTGTGTTTGAAGTCCCTGTAGAAAATTTGTTGTTTTTTTAGTATCCATAAGTTAAGCAACTGAATCACTGACACCTTAGGCCGGGCCGGGTAGCGCAATCGGTAGGGCACCTGACTCGTAAGTCAGAGGTCCTGGGTTCGAATCCCGGTCTGGCCACATACTTTCGTTTCTCCTTCCGCTGATTCAAGAAGGGCAGTTGTCAGTTACTAGCGAAAGTATGTGCACTTAGTACTGGTTAACCGCTTAGGAGGTCTAAGCCTGCCCAGAAATAGTGTGGTTAGGTTAACTGACCGTCCCAACATGACCTTAGTTGTTTACCGTGGACGTTAAGCATCAAATCAACCAACCAACCAACCAACCAACTGACACCTTAGTTAGGTTACTGGCACGTGCCAAGTGGGATTAGATGTCTGGGGCATTGTATGGTGCACCGCTTTTACCCTTGTGCTAAATGTAAACACTTGCTATAAAATTGTGTCAGCTTGACGTTAGGATATTTACAATGAGAATATTTATGGCATCACCAAAAAACATATTGTACCTTATATTTTGTTAAAGGCCGGAGGCCCTTATTGAAGAATGAAATTATTGTATTGCAGTATAATCGTTTTATAATGTTTGTTTAGTTCTCAAACAACTCAACTGACATAACATCAAACACATAGGATATTGCAGAGAAATGTCGAGTATTTTACTTAAAATTTTCAGTGTCCAAATAAAAAAAAAACATTGAGTAGCCAGTCATACGTCTGAGCAATTTCTAGTGAACAGAATAAAGATTAAGATTCAAAGATTTCTCAGACGATCCGAGGCTGCGAAAATTAGAACGCTCACAGTAGACCCTATTTAAAATGCAACTTTTCATGGTGCTGCATCGTCGTATTGTCCACTAGAATTTTTAATTAAGGTGTATGCACACACTTTCAGGGGCAGCAACTCTGCCATTTTCAATTTTGCCTGCCTTCTACAAAGATGCGAACGCTATAAGGAAAAACCAAGTTCTGCCGTTGGAGGTTAGGTGTCCCCCCCCCCCCCCCCCCCCCCCCCCCGAGAGCTCCGGTTTTCGCCTACCCTTGCTTAAAGACCCCATCGCTCTATCAGCATGAAAAATTTCATCATGAGCTATCGCTGCAAGCTTTTCACTATAGTTTCGCCACTGTCAATGACCGTGATTAGCCAGCTTTAGACATATACATCCTTTTAAGTTTCACATAAAAAGAGTTTGAAAACTTATTTGGGTCATTTTAGTTGCCCTACTTTCAATTTCAATATGTTGAATAAAATGGTATAAATACAATGTACATGCGTGGAGTCCCAATCACTATCCCGCCGATGTTTATATAGCATCGCTAGACGGGAAACCAGAACTGGAAATTGTATTTTGTGCAGCGATTTGTTATTTTTCAAAAACCTGTTTTCTCTACTTTATGCCAGTTATATGACTCAGTATATGCACATCAGCCAACATTTTATTACCAAACGTGAAGACTGAACCGCATTTTACAGTGACTTGAGTTTAGATCTTTTTAACACTAATAGGACTATGGAGACTTTAACAAATGATGTTGTTTCACAACAATAGTCGGCTCGACATAAGTGAAATCTTTTGAAAGGGCCATAAAATCAATCTTGCTTCTAGCAGAAAATCGTTTCTTGTAAGAATAGATTCCTTTCTTAATTGGTTTCCTTCTTCAGGGAGGAAAACATGAAGAAAGAAAAGTTGTTCCCTTTCGTAAAATTTGTAGAAAACAAGTTGTGTGTTCATGCACCCACCTTAAGGTAGTATTTTTTATCCTTTAAGATATGAAGCGAACTGGAGAACTGAGACCGCCAGTGATCAGGCGGCCAGGCCATCCAGACATGCCATACTGGAGAAAAGTCACACCGTGATTCAATGTTTTGACTTAAAAATACACAAAAAACTGAGATTAGAATTGTCAGTTTTCTTTTCAGTAGAATTTTGCAGTCCTTCGCCAATTGACAACTGTATGCTGAAAAAAAAAACTAGGAATTCAGTTTACCACTTTTCTTGTTAAACATTAGATGTACTTGAGCATGCTGGGGTGGTTGGGTGGTGTGATAGGGCTGGGTATAACTTCCAGTGCCGGGGCGTCCTGCTAATTTGAATAATAGTAGGGCAAGGGCCTACTGTGTTTTCAGTAGGTGCGGGTGGGGGTTGTTTGGACATTTTTCTCTCGTCTATCATTTCCCTCTTCTTTCTCCCTCTGTATGGGAGACGGCCCGATATAGACTGAAATATTGTCTCAAAGGGCCGTTAAACCAAAAACAACCAACCAACCAACTTGAACATGCGACATAAGTGTAACAGTAGGCACTGCACAAGACAATTTCGCATACACTTCCATTTTACCTCCCCTAATCCCCCCCATCCCATCCCTTCTCCTCTCCCCCCACCCCCCTCCCCCAACAAACACAAAACGATTAAAAAACTACATGACAGGAATTCTAAAAAAGTGGCACTAGATTTTATCTATTAACATCCCAGATCCCAGTCACACTTGTTCGGAGCTCCTAACGCGGAAAGATACTGCACAAAGAACAAGAGCAAACCGGAAATGTTTCCCGAGCGGGAAACAAAACTGAGTAAACTTTCAGTATAGAAACTGCTCTCAAGTTTTTTAAAGAGCGTTATAAAAAATCCGACTCGGACAAATGTTAGAAAAATTAAAGTAGTTTTCAAAGGTATGAATTTCAAAGACATTGGTTCAAAAATGAGACGCACAAGCCATGTCCAAGAAAGGTACCCTCAAGACATAAAAATGTCAAAAATGTTTCCCGTTCGGGAAACAAACTAGACCGGCATGCAGTTGAAAATATACCGCCATGGATCTCCGAAGCACTTCCTTCCTGTTTCCCGATCGGGAAATCGACCCTACTGTATACAGGTAGCCTTCTCTATCTTCAGTTACCTTTAAGATATCTATAAAAGTCGTTGCTACCGGGGCTCCTTTACTCCTCTCGGCAAACACTTTTAGTTAAGTCCCTGAGCCTAAAAAATTCCGCAATCTACAGCCTGTACACATGCGAAATATTAATATTTGGCAGTTCACTTAAAGGCCATAGTTTCGTTAATGTAAATGACCGTGACTAGCCAACTTTAAACAAAGAAATATTCTTGATTTTCATATAACACGGGGGTAATACCATTATCGCTACCTGTGCTTTCGACCGAGACGGTACTATACAAAGTGGCTGTCGACCGAGTATTACGGATTTCGACCAAGTAGTACTGCTGTCGACAGAGGTTTTTGAGCTAGCTAGGTAAGTTTCGGTCACGTTTTTGCTTTAGATATTCACGAAATTCGAACATTTCTCGTTCAGGATAATTGTCCATGAAGTACTCTATGCTGCACACGTAAGATAAGAGAGGTTGGCCACGTAATATTTTGCTCGGGATGTCGAGTTTGAGAGATAATGTCAACTACTACTACAAACGTGCAAATTATATGAGATACAGGGCTCTGAACCCAGCTTAATTTTAATAAATGAATAAACAGAGAAAAAAACTTAATAGAAAATTACAGAATTGTATACAATTCAAATCCAGAGTCAGAGGGTTTATTAGGAACAGCTTGGTCTTGGTATTTATTGGTTCAGATACTACTGTCCCAATATTTAGACGAATTGAGGTGTCAATGGGTTTTACCAAGCAACTTCAGATAAATCAAGTCCCGGTCTCAGACCATTGCCTGTGCTGTCATGAATGGTTTCGGTAAATGAGGAGCAAATGGTTTGTTGACTCTCAAGGTGACGCGTGACAAACTTCCCTGCTGATTTTGAAGTATCTGATAAAAAGGAATATGGAGTAATCCTTGTTTTACAAATTAACCTCAAGTTTGTAATAAATTCTGTTTGCAATAAATGGTTATCGGAAAATCTAATACGCCAATACCAATTCACTTTAATCATGTTAATCTGTTGTTAAGTTAAACTGAAAATACGATAAATAAAATGAACGGCGTTGGCAAAGATTTTCAAGTGGCTCGTAATCTCTTGTGTAAATAACAAAAGGACATTTACAAAATCCTCCCCCACCCCCCGCGACTATTTCACTTTCATGCTTTCAGAATCTGAGGTAAGCTATTTAGAAAACGGACTTGTATGAATCTTTCCAAGACGTGTGAGGGCACCCTGCAGGCACCCACTGTTGAATCAGCATTGAATCCACGTTGAATCAACGTCATAAAGTTAATCAACGTGAATTCAGTGTTGATTTACCGTTTTTTCCCGATGGGAAGAATGTTTGAGAAAGATACATGTATACTTTTGTTCGTCCACTTGTATGGAAAGATATTCCACGGGCTTTAGAGAATGAATTGTCGGCTGGATGGATGGCTTGCGATTTTACGTTCCTTTTAACAATATTTCAGTCATATCAGTACGATGGGTGGGTGATAATGAAAAGTTGTGTGCAATGGAACCCCGTTTACGATTGAAAAGGTTTCCGCCACCTGTGGAGTCTCGAACCCGATACCACTAGATCAGTAGGCCAGAGCTTAACCAACTGCTTTCGGGGCACCTAATTATCGACTCTGTGTGTGTGTGTGTGTGTGTGTGTGAGAGAGAGAGAGAGAGAGAGAGAGAGAATTAATGAGATTTGATAAGGCTACTCAGTCGCGCTATTTAACCACCTGTAATTCGCAAAAAGTTTGAACTTGTTGACATCGGACACCAATGTAAATGTAGATCAGACTGCTGAAATCTTGATCTACACTATTTATGAAAGTCTTTCAAAATACTTGGGATCATTAACCCCCCACCAATCACACGACGTTGACTAAACATTGAATCAACGTTGATGCAACGTTATAGCGTTGAATCAACGTTGATTCAGTGTTGAGTCAATGTTGTGTGCCTTCGGTGTAATTTAACGAATACAGTCATTCAGACGAAATTGTAAGCATGATGACGGAGATCTCAAGACTGTTTCTGATGCTATGTTTAGCGTTCTTGGCCGAAATATGTCAGTATATCCGCCTATTGCAGCTATGCACGGCCCGTACAGTCTGTTTTCAGTCTGGTTGTTGTTGTTGTTGTTATGCCCCCGCCATGAAATGGCGGAAGGGCATATAGATTTTACCCTGTATGTATGTATGTATGTATGTATGTATGTATGTATGTTACTGAAATCGTGTCCGATCCATAACTTTAGATTGCATGGTGGGATTCAAAAATTATTTGGCAAAAATGATTATTATGACAAGACGGCGTGTCGCGTGCAAGAACCATGTCGCTATCTTAGAGGTCAAGGTCACAGTCAGCACTTAAACTTTGTACATAAGCCATTTTGAAATATGTTCGTGTCCAACCCATAACTTTAGACTGCAAGGTGGGATTTAAAAATTATTTGGCCCGAATGATCATCATGACAGGACAATGTGTCGCGTACAAGAACAATGTGGCTATCTTAGAGGTCAAGGTCACAGTCCACAGTTAAACTTTATACATAGGCTATAATGAAATATGTTCGTGTCCGACCCATAACTTTGGACTGCATGGTGGGGTTTAACAATTATTTGGCACAAATGATCATCATGACAAGACGATGTGTCGCGTGCAAGAACCATGCCACTACTTTAAAGGTCAAGGTCACAGTCGGCACTTTGACTTTGTGCATAAGCTATAATAAATTTGTTTATGCCTGGTCCATAACTGTCCTGCATGGTGGGGTAACAAAATTATTTAGCATAAATAATTGTTATGATAAGACAGTGTGTTGTGTGCAAAAACCACGCTGCTAGTTTGAAGGTCAAGGTCACAGTCAGCACTTGAGCTTTGTGCATAGGCTGTGGTGAAATTTTGCCCTGCATGATGGGATTTCAAAATTGTCTGGCATAAATAATTAGCATAACAAGTTAATGTGTCACATGCAACAATCGTATCGTTAGCTCAAATGTCAAGGTCATTGTCTGCACTTAAACTTTATGCATAGGCTTCAGTGAAACATGTTTATGTCCTGTCCATAACTTTAGCCTGCATGGTGGGATTCAAATTATAAATTCCCATAAATGATCATCATGACAAACGCCTAGCTTGAAGGCCAAGGTCACACTGCGCATGTAAACTTCATGTATAGGCTATAGTGAAAGCATTTTTGTGTCCGGCCTATAACTTAGTCCTGCATAGGTTGTTTGATATTTCGTGTCTCTTGATTTGCCATTTATATTGTACAAGTCTGCCTCTATGAACCTAGTTATCCTACAAGTGCCAGTAGCTTAACCGAGGTGCCATCTTACTCATGGAATTAGGCGGGGGCATCCGTGTCATATGGACATATTTCTAGTTGTTTTATTGCTTTACGTCCACAGTAAACATATGTGGCCATGTCGGGACGGTCAGTTATCCTAACCACACTATTCCTGGGCAGCCTTAGACCGCCTAAGTGGTTAACCAGTACTAAGTAAAGATACTTTCGCCGGTAACTGACAACTGCCCTTCTCAGCGGAAGAAGAAACGAATTCAAAGCATGTGGCCGGACCAGGTATCAAACCTGGGACCTCTGACTGTTGAGTCAGACGCGCTACCGATTGCGCTACGCGGTCCAACAAATCGGGTTAATATGTCAGAGTAGAAACACTTTCATTATTTATCCATATGTTGTGTTTTTGTAATGAATCAAAATTATTTGGCTCAAGTTGAGAAAAAGTGGATAGGGTTGAAATTATTTGACTAGTAAAATGCGAAATGTACCTTAAAAAGTGACTTTAAGATCATTGGCGTGGGCGGGGGTATTACTGAAAGAAACTTTGGACCTATATCTATATGAACCAAATCCATCATATGGTTGAGAAAATATGAGCTCTTAAAAAACTTTAACGTAAATGTGGACTCCAACTCAGACGACTTCCTGGACATCGTCGAGGGGAGCTAAAAAGCTAGAATTGCTTCCTCTGAAACTGTACCCATCTGTCATAAAAGAAAGTTCCGCGTATGAATACATACCTCCAAAGCAGATCACTCTGATAGACAAATATTATCTCCTTTCTTCTCCAGCTAATTCTAAAGAGGATTATTAGAGTGGGTCTAAGGATGATTCTGATATAATATTTCTTATTTCTCAATGAAAACATTCGTTGTAACCCCTCGTTAAATGAAAACATATATTGTGACCCCTCATTAGAACCATCTCTATGAGATAGTTCTAACAAGGGGTCAAATCGTATTTTTATGAAGACTTACGGGAAATTATCTCTTTCACCCCTTCTTATCTGTAATACTTGTTATAACATATATATTCCATGCAATATGAAGAGAAATTGTCATCAAAACTCATCCTTATCTGGACCTTTGAGACATACAAAGAGTCTATGACCATGTTTATCCAAAGCCTGGACAATAATTGCAAAAATAACCCTTCTACGGGTTTCGCCTAATGATAAAATTGTGTAAACAGCCGAAATCTATTTTGAGGCTAACGAGCAACAGACAAAATGCAGTCGCCGCTGAAGACGGACCAAGATATTCAACAACTCTGATTTCTTTCACAGCCGCATATTTTGATCGAATTCGTCACCCTGCACTTCGTCATTGGTCTTACTTGATGACTGTAATATAATGGTAAAATATTTGCTTCATTTGTGAGAAAAAATGGGTGATAACGTATAAGTGATACGATATTGTCGACGATCCGATACTAACGAGTCCACTGTAAGACCGTGCCACTTAGACTTTAATCCGTTGCTTTCGGGGTAACAAAAACTTAAATAGCGGCGGTGCTCCCGAAAATGTACCCATTCATCCTCAAACATTTTTTCAGCCACGCCGATCTTGCGGCCAATGTGGGACTTTTATTTGTCGCCTCCAAATATCAGCAACTGCTGTTTGGATATTAAAGTACATTATTTCGATCAAACTGCTTGGTTTTTGTTTCGGATTTAACAGTTCTTTACCAATTTCAGCTTACATCGAGCCGTCACCATAAAGAGGGAGAAAGAAAAGGAAAAGAAAAAATAGTACGAGGATAGAGGAGACCATGGAAAAAACAAAAAAGACAATCAGCCCCCATTCTGCACCTGCTGCAAGCAGAGCCAGTCCTTGCCCTTGTTATTCCGGTTCTACCATAAAGTGATGCCTATAAAAATGCACATATGGAATGGCATTTGTATAGATCCTGATCAGACTAGTTCCTAAGGAGCAGTCTGATCTCGGTTTCCACTGTTTGTACATACATACCTGCCCGAAAATTTAGGATCTTTACGGTAGAGTTTGTGCGTGTATGTTATATACCTGTACAACTCCACTGTTGACCGATTTCATTATGAACAATAACTCTGCTTTGTTTTTTACAAATAAAAAGAAAACAGAGTTATTCACAATCCTTCTGCCTTAATTTTAGATTGGCGCTGGATTTTACTGGACGTTTCCATATGCATTACGAATTTGTAATTGAAGGAGCATTCCTAAAATTTAAACAATTTCAAACTTGTAGATTTACGGACATAAATCGTCATATTTTTCAATATAGTGATCAAACATGATTTTTCATGCATTAACGTTTGCCAGGTTCCGAGGAAAATGTGGACAACCGTGGCCGAAGGCCGAGGTTTTCAAACCCTCCCGAGGGACCTAGCAAACGTTAATGCAATGCAAAAATGTTTGATCACTGTTTTGCATAAATTCAACGAAATATTCGTTAAAATTTGTAAAACAATATGGCACTATATTTTGTCACCGTTTGACAGCCAACGCGCTAGTGCATATTTTTATTAATATCCGCCTTCCTGGCCCGCGAGCATCAAGCTATCAAAATGGTTGCCATCATCCCGTTCAATCTCAGTATTTCTGAAAAGTGTCCGAGATGGTCGCTCGTTGCAAATTCATCAATAAAAAGCAGATACTTTGGTCAAAGCAATAAATGATGTAAACGATTGATGTGGCTCTGCTCACGATTGATGTGGATCTGCTCACCGAGGGCTCCCCTAAGGACACCAATTTGTGAGAGCTCTTTCTCTTATTCTACTTATTTCTCTTTTGCTAATATTCTTCTTATTTTATTCTATTTTCAGCTTTCTTTTCCAGCTTAGCCAGGTCCTATATACCTTATTTCATATGCATTATATAGGTATTACTTACTGAAATTTATATTTGCATATCATCCTTCAAATTGGTAATATGTTAATATTGGTAGAGCCGGTTACTATATGATAGTGACCTTGATCATAAGTCGTTTATTCTCCACAATGGCTGTTAAGAGGAGACGAATTCATATAAGCTTTTTTGCTTTTTTCGAATCCGATTTGTATACATGTATTGATACATTAACTAGTGTGTATTTTTCTTGTATTGTTAGACATATTATACAAATAAACCAGTTTAAACCAAAGCAATAATTTCCATGCAGAACAAGCCTGGTCAATTCATGTACCATCCTGCAGTTCTTGATTGCCACTGAAAGCTTGGGACACATCTTTTTTAACACTTATTTACTCTCCATTTGGCATCGTAAGAATGAAAACAACATGGCTTTGAAACCTGTGTCAGTACTTGATGACGTAATAAGAGTACAAAGCTTGATGACGTCATAAGAATACATAGGTAGCACACCACCATTGTTTGTAAATTAACCGAAAGGGGAGAGGCAAGGGTATTTTAATGGCCCAGGTACGAGCCTATTGAAAGTTGCCTACCCGTGCATCAACAGCGCGTGATACATGACTTTTCGCCGGTTGATGCACGGCTGTTAATACCATACGGTACTGCTTTTTACGCAATAACATTTGATAACAAATGAAATAATCAGAATATTCTAGCAACTTTAGAATGGTCATAATTAATATACGTTTTGCATACATATTGTGTTAATTTAATTAAGATGAGATGCCTTTTTATCGGTATGTACACTGAAAACGTTGGACCATTCCTGCAATTTTAAAGTTGCAAAAGTAATCATTGATGTAGTTTGAACTTGGATTGATAAAACTTTTCAACTATTCCGAGTTTGAAATTGCTGGAATATTCCTAGGTTTTAAGCACCTTCTAAATATTAGGTTAAGATCATATTTATCTATCATACAGTCTGATAATAAACTGAATTTGTTGGAATATTCATGCATTTTTTTCAACTGGCAAAAAGTATCATTGTTTTTATTTGAACTTGGACTGATTAAACTTTTCACTAGTTCCGAGTTTGAAATTGCTGGAATATTCCTAGGATTTAAGCACCTTCTAAATATTAGGTTGAGATCATATATCTCTATCATAGTCGGACAATAAACTGAAATTGTTGGAATATTCCTGCAATTTTAAAGTGGCACAAATTCTATTTGATATTTATTGAACTTGAACTGATTAAACTTTTCAACAGTTCCGATTTTGAAATTGCTGGAATATTCCTAGGATTTAAGCACCTTCTAAATATTAGGTTAAGATCATATCTCTCTATCATAGTCTGAAAATAAACTGAAATTGTTGGAATATTCCTGCAATCTTAAAGTGGCACAAATTCTATTTGATTTTTTTGAACTTGGACTGATTAAACTTTTCAACAATTTCTAGTTTGAAATTGCTGGAATATTCCTAGGATTTAAGCATCTTCTAAATATCATGTTAAGATCATATATCTCTATCATAGTCTGATAATAAACTGAAATTGCTGGAATATTCCTGCAATTTTAAAGTGGCACAAAATCTATTTGATTTTATTTGAACTTGGACCGATTAAACTTTTCAACAATTTCGAGTTTGAAATTGCTGGAATATTCCTAGGATTTAAGCACCTTTTAAATATTAGGTTAAGATCATATATCTCTATCATAGTCGGATAATAAACTGAAATTGTTGGAATATTCCTGCAATTTTAAAGTGGCATAAATTCTATTTGGTATTGTTTGAACTGGGACTGATTAAACTTTTCAACAGTTCCGAGTTTGAAATTGCTGGAATATTCCTAGGATTTAAGCATCTACTAAATATTAGGTTAAGATCATATATCTCTATCATAGTCTGATAATAAAATGAAATTGTTGGAATATTCCTGCAATTTTAAAGTGGCACATATTCTATTTGATTTTATTTGAACTTGGACTGATTAAACTTTTCAACAATTTCGAGTTTGAAATTGCTGGAATATTCCTAGGATTTAAGCACCTTCTAAATATTAGGTTAAGATCATATATCTCTGTCATACTCGGACAATAAAGTGAAATTGTTGGAATATTCCTGCAATTTTAAAGTGGCACAGATTCTATTTGATTTTATTTGAACTTGGACTGATTAAACTTTTCAACAATTTCGAGTTTGAAATTGCTGGAATATTCCTAGGATTTAAACACCTTCTAAATATTAGGTTAAGATCATATATCTCTGTCATACTCGGACAATAAAGTGAAATTGTTGGAATATTCCTGCAATTTTAAAGTGGCACAGATTCTATTTGATTTTATTTGAACTTGGACTGATTAAACTTTTCAACAATTTCGAGTTTGAAATTGCTGGAATATTCCTAGGATTTAAGCACCTTCTTTTTAGGTTAAGATCATATACCTCTATCATACAGTTCAATAACAATAATGAAATTGTTGGAATATTCCTGCAATTTTAAAGTGGTACAAATTATATTTGATTATGTTTAAACCTTGATTGACTAAACTCTTCAAAATCCGAGTATGAAATCACTGGAATATTCCTAGGATTTAAGCACCTTATGCTCAGTAGATTTGGATCATATATTTCCGCTGTTTCTATCATAAGTCAGATCATAAACTGAAATCATTGGAATATTCCTGCAATTTTAACATTTAGAAAAAAGGTACCATTGGTGTGCTGCAGTCTTTAAATGTGCTCATTGAAGTTAGATGGCCCATTTTACTTTACCTGAAGTTTGAAATAATGGCAACTCATGTGAAATTGTAGGAATATTCCAAGGATTTATTACCGCTTAATTGTTAGATTTAAGTACAGAAATCAGTGATTATGTCTGATGATTGAGAGATGATTGAAATCATTGGAATATTCCAGCAATTTTAGAGAATGATAGAAATTACTAATAATTATGCCCCTTAAATATATATTCATAAAATTAGTTTCCCTTTGTTTAACTAGAACGTTCTGTTTTTCACAAAAGTTTAAAATTGCAGGAATATTCCTATGATTAAGCCCCACTCATGTACTGAAAAAGATTTCAGAATTTAAAGGTTTTACTCAACTAATTTTACTCTTAAACATTCAAGTGAAAATATTTAAAATCATGGGAATATTCCTGCAATTTAAGATGCTATATTTCCTAAGACACGCATTGTATATACCGGGTAAGTTTCTATTAGTCAAACAGTTTATAAATGTTGAATGAATAAATTGTATTGACAGGTTGTTTTTGTATTATTTTTTCATTCAGCTTGAATTCGATGGGAAAAGCAATGGAATATTCCAGCATTCAACAGGACAATCTGTTCAGAATATTGCGAATATACCAACGATTTGGCTTTCGATTCACTTATTTGCCCAACATTTTCGCTGCTTTCAAGGTTTCAAATTGTAGGAATATTCCAGCAATTTTTTAGTAATCTTGTTTTATACCACCGATTTTTTTATGTTTTTATCAAACATGAAAGAGATAATGAGAAAAATACCTTCGTTCAAAGCTTATTTTATGGTACCGAAAATGCCGATTTTCCCTACAAAAAAAGGATTATTGTGTATAATCCTTTTTTATTTTGTACTTCCTTATATCTATGTTACCATTGTGAAGTGTATTACAAATGACACTCTCTTATTTGGTTTGTGTAATAGTTTTAGCATTTTTTCTTCGTATTGGTGCTCAAAATTGGAGCTATTGTTTATAAATTTTTATAAATATTGCAGCAACTAGGTATATAAATTAAATTATTTCACGTTTCAAATCGACAGAAATTATTCACAGTTTCAAATAAATGTAAAAATAATAAAAGCAAAAACATGATTGTAAAAATAACAAGTTACTTTTTTCTTTTCTTTTGAATGTGATAGCAGTAACTATTCATGCGGTGGTGTTAATAACGTACTAGCTTAAATGGTTAGCAGAATAGTAACTTATTATAAACGTGACCTTGTTATTGACTTCTATTTCTTTAAAAAAACGATCAAGTTTGCAAATGCTTCGATCATAAAATCATTTTTTAAATAATTATATGACTAGTGCACTGACGTATTGTTTTACAAAACGAAAAAGAAAATGGGTGTTATTTAATTGTTAATCTATTTACAAATATGCGTCCATGACCTTTCAAAATATTAAAGTTAGCCTGTGCCCAGTCGTCAAGGCCAGCAATTATCTATCGTTAATGTATGGTCTGAAAGAGATAACATATGGCATTGTCGACTTTGCACAGGCTTACTATATAATTTTGAAAGGTAAAGAACGCACGTTTGAAAATAGATAGATAGTCAACTGCGCGCCCCATTTTTCATAAAACAATACGTCAATGCAGTAGTCGAATAATTACATAATAATTATGTTTCATTTCCTTTACTGTATATAGGTCGCCTGAACAATGGTAAAGGAAAGCCTATTGTTGCACCCCCCCTCCCCCCCCCCCCCCCCCAAAAAAAAAAAATATATTGTTGAAAATGTGATCTCTAGATAGTTTTGGCTATTTCTCTTCTTTTTTATTAACTTAATTTTTCAAGCTAACAAATATAATTGTTGGAATGTAGCAGTCAATTTATGCTTTGCCCGGTTGCAGCGACAAGTTAATTATTAACCAATGCTTATTTCAAATTCCACACTTTCTTCTCTCTCAAAGCTACTTATCACTTCGGTGTATTTGTTTCAGGACTTAATATCAGAACGAACTTGTACCGTTATGAGGATAAGCTATACTTTCCGATAAATATTTCACAGCTGCAAAGGATTCTATTGACTACTCTCAGCAGACATACAAGCGACTTTCGTAGCCAATAGTTTTTGTCACTCACTGAAACTGCACAGGAACTAAACACGCATGATAATAATGTCAGTGGCTTCATACTTTGCAATACTAACTGGTTATATGTCACACAGAGATCCCATTTGGAAATAATTATAATCAACTTTTTGTCTTATTATACTGTCAAAAAATTTAAAACAAAATGACATTTAAACATTACGCTAATGGAACAGACTTTTAAATCAATGTATCCGAAATTGAGTTTTGACTACAGAAAGGTCGTCGAGTGATTTTAGTTAATTCAGAATTCTGATGGCTGTTAAGCGGACGTGCTTTGAGTTGTAGTGGAAATAGATTTGGCTACAAATGCCCGATTAAAGCAAAGCTTACCGATGTTTGCGTTTACGCTAACATTCGTTGGAAATTAGAGAGTTAGTTTTCAAAAGTATCTTACTTCATCGATTCTTTCTTTAAATTATTATTGTAGATTCAAAGTCACGTGAAGAAATAATTTTTTAATGCTTTAAGGCAACGAATCAGAAGCAAGTTTTCAATGATGTACATGCCCGACATGGCTGAGAATTACCAAGATTATGGAGCTATGCAGGTTCCAGATGATGTGATAGGGGACAACTTTGAAATACTCATCGGACACGAGATAGCCAATTCGGCAAAAATGTACGGGTTTGATAATTTCAATGTAAACCATTCAATGCTGTCCGGAAATGCTTCTGACTGGAATAACAGCCACCTACCAGCGCAGGGATTACCTCGTGAGATGACCTTTACCAGTGACAATTTAATGTCTGTGATTTCCTATTGTTGTTTGTTTGTAATAGCCGCAGTTGGAAATTTGACAGTGTTTATTACACTATTCCGCACCCGCAAGAGAAAATCGCGTGTAAACTGTTTCATAATGCACTTGGCCCTTGCTGATCTTACCGTAACGTTCATAATGCTACCATTAGAAACGGCGTGGCATATTGTAGTGGCATGGCATGCGGGTGAATTTGCCTGCCGGTTGCTTATGTTTTGTCGTGCGTTTGGATTTTATCTTTCATCATTTGTTCTTGTGACAATATCACTGGATCGGTACTTTTCAATTGTCCATCCTCTGAGTATACACGACGCCGACAAGAGAGGGAAATTATTTCTCATCTTCGCATGGTTACTCAGTGCAGCGGCAAGCCTGCCCCAGGTAAGGTCATTTATATCTAAACCAATCCCCTTACCGGACAATTTATTTAGTTTTCTTCATTGAAAACGCCAAGATATGAGGTCTGGAGGGCTTCGTGTGGCATAGCTTTTTCTGAACCACATATATTTTCCCCTTTTCAAAATTGTAAAGAATTACGTTAAGACACTGTTTTTATGGATGCGGAGGCTTAGTTTAAATGATATTTTATTAACTATAAATTACCTACATATCATACAATACTATTTCATAAGTTACAGGATTTGACAGTTAGCAAAATGCTTATATATAAAGTCAATTCCTTTTCCTTTGCTTATACTTTCGTTTCTCTTTCCGCTGATTCAAGAAGGGCAGTTGTCAGTTACTGGCGAAAGTATGTGCACTTAGTACTGGTTAACCGCTTAGGAGGTCTAAGCCTGCCCAGGAATAGTGTGGTTAGGTTAACTGACCGTCCCGACATGACCATAGTTGTTTACAGTGGACGTTAAGCAATAAATAAATCAATCAAAAAATCCTTTTCCTTTGCGCAGCTCTACACTGGCTCACAGTTATTAACCAAAATACGTGTACATGACTGAGCCGCGACGCGACAAAACCAACAATGTGGTCGTACGCCCAGCGCAGACTCAGATCACCCTGGGCATCCGCCCAGTTTAAACAGACTCTTCGTAAAGTGCTCAAAGGGTAGCTAAGTGTCTAAGCTACCTCCATGCCGACAGCGAAGACTCTGATCAGACTGGGCGGATGCCCAGGCTGATCTGACTCTGCGCTGGGCGCACGACCACTTTGTTGGTTTTGTCGTGTTGTGGCTCATGTATTTCCTTGTCGTGATTGTAAATAGGCAGGTTTATACAGGCCCAACATTATTAATCCATAGATTTTCTTGGTGTAATCGCAATGTTATAATGTCAAAGGAGGCTTTATTGCATCCAAATTAACTCTGACGGAAGCAAGGGAAATGCCATTCTATTAAAAGCCAATGGAACATAATAAGAGAATGGTATTCAAACATGAACAAAATATAATAATTCTGAGCTTTTTAGAAATTAATAGTGTATGCCTTATAAAAGTTATTATCTGTCTTAATGCAGTTATGCATGGGACATGAAATATAACAAAAACAAACCGTTCAGCCTTAGATCAGACACCACAGAACGCAGCGTCTATTCAGGTTCTACACTATTTGCATGGAAATATCAGTAAGCTCTATTTAAAGGATATACTGAATACACCAGACACGCAAACTGGTAATTGGACTCGTTTGGTTTTAAAGAATAGAATAGTCCACTGGGCATAATTAGGTAATATAAGTTTTTCTTGTATGCGCATTTTATTATATATACTTGAATGTTATGACTTCTAGACTAGTGGAATACGGCCAAGAAGATTCTTAGATAATAATATATAATAAGATAGCTTCAGATAAAGGGGATACTTTGGCTAAGTTCGAAAAGGTCTACTTGTTTTGTTCAAAGACGAAAAAAAAAAAAACGTACATTGTGACAATTCATCAGACCCTTTTTCACCGTGACGGTTCTGACGAGGGGTCAGAACATATATATTTCATTGAGAAATAAGGAAACTCGTCTGCAACTTATTCCTGTGACGTTTTTCTTATCTGGGGCTCTGTATGATAATTGAGCCGCGACACGAGAAAACCAACAATGTGGTCATGCGTCCTCTGCAGACTCAGATCAGCCTGGGCATCTGACAAGTTTGACCAGACTCTTCGTGTAATGCTGGAAGGGTAGCAAAGGGTTTAAGCTACCTCCATGCGGACAGCGAAGACTCTGATTAGACTGGGCGGATGCCCAGGCTGATCTGTCTGCGCTGAGCGCACAATCACATTGTTGGTTTTCTCGTGTCGCGGCTCACATATTTTTAGAGTTTGCCCATTTAGATAAGATGAACAGAGTAGCAGAGGGTCTAAGGTACCTCCATCCAGTCTGCGGTGACTCTGATCAGACTGGGTGGATAGCCAGGCTGATCTGAGTTTTCGATGGGTGCATATGCCACTGTGTTGGTTATCGTCTGCCAAGAGCTTAGAAATGTACATGAAAAGCGATATAAACAATAATATAAGGTTATCTGCAATATCTGTCCATATGACTAAGAGGATTTTGAGGATCGACTCGACAAAACCAAAAATTGGTATGTATACCAAGCGAGGACTCAGGCTATGATCAGACCTGGGCGAATAGACCATCCTGGGCATCACTATCCGCATGCAGCTACCGTAGATCCTTAGCTAACTTTTAGGTGCTCAGGAAAGGGTCTGATAAGACTAGGCGGAGGTCAAGGCTGATCCGAGTCTTCGCCTGGCGCACTTGCTGCTTTCGTCGTTTCACGGCTCAATTTTATCCGTCTGTGTGTATGCCAAGTCTGGTCTATGTCCCCAGGCAGCTGTTTATGGCATTGCTAAAGTAAAAGCCACATTTTTGTTTTCAGCGTTGTTAACATGTCTCTAGAAGATATATAATATTATGACGAAGTCGTTGAAGTAACATTTGTGCGTTGATTAGGCATTCTTTGTGTCGCTGCTGGCGTTACTCTGAAAACATATACAATTATGGTAAAAAGATAAACTTACGATTCCCACAAAGGGAACATATGTGTTTGTGTTTGCGTTTCTGACATTTTCGTCTCAAAGCAGAGAATTTTACCTTTAAGGGAAGTTAAGAACTAAGTGTTAATTCATTTTCCGCGGTAAAAATGCCTCCATTGACTTTATACACATTCGCTTTAAAGTGATTAAATTGGTCGATTTTTCTATGTGAAGTATTTGTTGTTTCATGTAGAATTTCATTAACCCAGCTATGCCCAACGGACTACCCTATCCATATCAAATTGATGAGTCCATTTGTCAGTTAGTTTATTTTAATTATTTTCATTTCGAGAAGTGGCCATTTTTCTTTTACAAACATTGTAGACCCTGATCAGATGCCGCGTTTTGCGGCCTTCAATCCGGATTTACACTGTTTCCTTGTGTCACTTTTTTGACAGTAGGGTTAAGTCAGGTAAATTCGGACAGCGGGTAAATTCGGACGGTGATATTGTTTCATTTATATTTGTTTGAAATTAAAACAAAATAACTGGACAAACAGTAAAATCCTGATGAGACGGCTCATGATGAGCCGTCTTATCTGGATTTTCACTGTTTGCAATGGTAGGTCCGAATTTACCCGCTGTCCGAAGTTATCCGACTCGACCCTAGGCATTAATGGGTTGATGTATGTCTATATTACACCCGTTGGTTTTGTTAATTGTTGTGTAAAACTGATTCTTAGTTCTCTGCTTTGACATATAAACTGGCGCCATGCATATAAAGTAAGGTAGATGCTACGATTAATTTTATTATCTGCGTACTAAAATGAAAGTCACTTCTGCGGGAAAAACGAAAAAAGGAAAAAAAAGTATATAATTTATATTTCAGGTTCATACTGTGAATAATGAAAAAATCTTGTGAATGCATAATTCTATTTGTCAATTTGTCTTAGTATCTGATCTTTGCTGAGCCAACAGAGCCAAAACGTTGGAACAAAAGAGTTTCAAACCCTGTAGAACGTCGTAAAGTTGTGTGGACGTTGATATTATGGTGTGATAATGTCGTGTCTTGATATTAAATTTGAGTCGCATCACGACAAAACCAACAAAGTGGTATGTGCGCCCATCAAAAACTCAGATTAGCCTTTGCATCCGCCCAGTCAGATCATAGTCTTAGCTGTGCACTTAAAAGGTAGCTAAGCGTCTTAGCTAGCTCCATGCGGACAGCGAAGACTCTGATCAGACTGGGTGAATGCTCTGGCTAATCTGAGTTTTCGCGCTGCGCACATGCATTTTGTTGGTTTAATCGTGTCGCGGCTCGATTGTTGTACTGATTTACTTACAATTTAGAGGTCTTATATGCTTCCCAAGTACGACAGAGCTCCTTCTAAATCGTATCTACACGTACAGGAGAAGCTGGCCCGTAGACAAAAATTATTGCCTTTCAGAGAAGATCCCACCTTACAGGGGAAACAAACCTGAAGTAAATCTGCCTTTCAGTATGTACCCATTCTCTGTAAGCTAGAGGACTATTAGAAAAAAGTAACAGAAAGTGAATATTATATATGTGCTTAAACCTTTCCTGTTACTTTGGATATTTTACGTTATCCTCAATACTGATTGTTACCTTGCTTAAGCAATAACATTTAACTCTCGATATCTCGAACACTGCTTTCTCAAAGTGTCTCATATCAAATGAATACCGTTGGATACTATCATTATTTTATTTATATTTCGTCTCCTATTATCTCAAACTAATGGTATCTCAAAGAAAATTTTCTGAACAGAAAACATATTTTGTTTGAGATAACAGTCGTTGGGAATTAATTTCGACTTTAAGATATAAAACGTTGATAAACTGTTGCCATAGAATTAAAAGTCTTTCAGACTGTTTTAAACTTAGCATAGATTAGCTAATTTGATCAATATTTCTGTTTATGGAGGCGTAAATTGTAAGTGGACGCAAGCTGTGGAAAAATGTCTAATGTGATTTTTTTGTGAAAGTCGTTCATGAATGGACCAAGATGTTTCAAAATAACACTTTGGTGTTGGCGTTGGTGTTAGTGTTAAATCAAATAATTGAGCCGCGACACGAGAAAACCAACAATGTGGTTGTGCGCCCAGCGCAGACTCAGATCAGCCTGGGCATCCGCCCAGTGTGATCAGAGTCTTCGCTGTCCGCATGAAGGTAGCTTAGACCCTTAGCTACCCTTTGAGCGCTTAGTAAAGAGACTGATCAGACTGGGTGGATGCCCAGGCTGATCTGCGTCTGCGCTGGGCGCACAACCACATTGTTGGTTTTCTCGTGTCGCGGCTCATATAATTGCCTGTCTAAATTGCATAAGATTTATAGGGCAAGTAAAAGAATTCATAGAGAATAAAAGCCGTTTCTCAGTGTCGCTTCCCAGCAAGAAAGAAATTGTAAAACATTTTAAAAAAAACATGTGAATTGCAGCTTAGTTTAAGTGATCAGTGATGCCCAAACAGTTGAATAAATCAGCCATGCATCGCGAATAAAGCCGATATACTGACCGAGTTACAGAGAGTAAGACACACAAGGTAGAACTTATGTGACAGTGTGACTTCAATGTAGAACGGATGTGATAGTATAATCACACGGTAAACAAGATATGATAGTGTGCTAAGTCACACATGAAAGCAGTTCTACTTTGTTTGTCACAAAAGTAAGTTTGTTCTTGACAAATTTCTAGGTGAATAGGTTTCAGTTGTTGAGGTGTCTGCTAGAGGATCTTAATGTCAGCTAAAATCATGGGTACTTGATTATTCCAGCATCATCGTACTGAAAGCCTGTTTTTTCTCTTAATCACTATACATGTGAATTATTCATCCTTAATAATTTATGCATTCCCTTCACGTGTATCCTGTGTGAGAACACTCTTGAGTAATCGCGTATGATATTATCAAGATGGTCAAATAAGTTGGTACAGTATAAAATATCAAAGTCCAGTATAAAGCGAATCCTTAAATGAAGTACCTCATTCACAAAACTATTTACAATATCAGTGCAGAGCTCTGTATGAACTGTTTACAAAACAATAATTACATTGTGTCACGTGGTTCAGAGTGACAGCTCATCTCACTATCTAGCACGTGAAATCTAGAATGTACAACATGCCGTGTACTTGAAATGCTAGTAGACAATGAGTGACAGCTCGCTACGCCTACCTGCACGTGAAAAGTACAGCAGGAGGTGGCATTTACTGGTAGGCAGTGACAATGCGGCTGTTCCAAACTGTTGCAAAATTCGGCCGGTAATGTTTTTAAAACGATTCTTATATACATGTATTTCTTTTTTATTTTTTTTTATTCATCAAAAGCTTCGTTTAATAATAAACTATTGATAAACTATTTATAAATTGTCTCTTGTTATGAAAGAACTCTCGGCGATTTTACGACAGTGAATAATATTTTTCATTTCATTTCGAGCCATTTCATATTGACCATGGCGCGTAAAATACAAGAGAAGACGCGATTTAATAGTACACTAATCGTAGAATCGGATGACAATATGTGACGCTTCCATATTTTGGAAGAAACGCTTTGAGAAAACTGGATAAATAAGCGAAATACTGATCTTTGCGTAATTATGGCAGTATAAAGAAAATGATTGTGCGTTTTCCTGTTTATAGCTAAAGAAATGGAATAAATAGTAAATCTAGTTGTTTTGGCTGATTGCAGAGAAATAATGCTCTAGTGTTTTAAAGCTTTGTGATAAACAACATGTTCGTTGACGCTAATCCATGTTTAAGGCGAAAGTCTTACAAGTTAATAATAGTGATTTTTTTTTCAGAATTTATGAAATAACCAAATGAATTTAAACTTATGTTTTCAAAAGACAAATTAGAATGGCCTAGATCCAAAGGCAAATAAGTTTTCTACTGCAGAGCTGTATATTATGCCCATATCAAGTAACTGCGGAAATGCTATGTTCTTTTGATAGCTTAATGCTATGATTTTTCAAAATCGTAAGATATTTGTAACACATTATTTATTCTCATATTTAATATACCTATCTGTACTTTAGGAAACCCATTGTTTCGTAGGAGCAATAGGTAACACAATTATCTATATAAAGTTCCTTATTTCCATTTCATGTGCTTCTGATAATTATTCATTTTGAAGTTTGGGCCAATCCCACGATCTTGCAAGTTCAATAGGCACCACAGCTAACTTCAACAACAAAATAACTCCATATGATCGCTTTTTTCTTCTTTTTTGTTCTTTTCGTTTCTTTTCTTTTATTTCAGCTCTACTCGTATGCTGACAATGTTAGTTCCGGTTCACTCTTTATTTTTAAAGCGTTTTCTCTATTCGCCATGCAATACAGAAGTAGAACGGTCAAAGTACAAACATCAGTAGTCTGAACTCATAAGATCGACAAATCCGAAATACTTAGATACGCAGACATAGGCCACCAAATATGAAGTGTGATTAGATGTCCGCGAATAGTAAGCAGCATCTGCCAATCATTATACATCCGCCATGTCCATGTTCTTGTCATATGGACAAGTCAGTGAAAATGAATGTTCGGCAATTGAAAGCCATACAGTTTTGGCGAGATTATAGGTATCAATGAGATCACCCAGCAAATTGAATAAGGGTTGAACGAGTTTCGCTTTGCGATATCCCTGTGACTGCATTTTACTGGAGAGTAGCTTCTCTCTCTCAACAAAGTATTGATAGTGAAAACAGACTATAGCATTGCGGAATAATTAAGAGACATGCGCCGAACATATACGGCTACTAAAAACGGAAAGTTAAAAATGGAACATTAAAGTCGCCTCTCTTGTCATAGACCCTGGTAACTAGCTTTCCATTGTCAGTATTGAGGTAGCAATCTAAGTTTGAGGAGATGCTCTGGACTCTGTAGTAATTTTACTTTTAAGTTCGCATGGGTAGATGATGTAAATAACTCCGAAATCATCGAATTATTCAGAGACTGACCACCATAATTAAGCCACATCATTGATTTTTAACAATGTGGTATTGGTGATGTAACGGGTATAGGTATATAAACGCTTCTACAACCTTGCTGTAGAAGCCGGCTTTCATGGCGACGCGGGTAGAGTGGATGGCTCTTTCACGAAGTTAAGCAACGGAGATCGCGGTTAGTACCTGGATGGGTGACCGGTTGTTTAACTTGGTGGACGACTCAGCTAACGCTACATTTGGTTGTAGTGGTGGGATGGGAGATGACATGACCATCATCTCCGGACCCAGGTGTGCAGGGAAAGGTGTCCCTGGTTGTGTTGCATAGGCTCCGCCTTCGGGTCTGCTATGTGAGCAATAGGTGACTTCGGGACGAAGTCAAGAGAAGAGGGGAGAAATGTAACGGGGTTAGGTATATAAATACTTCTACAGCCTTTCTGTAAAAGCCGGCTTTTATGGAGTGTGTGGCTCTTTCACGAAGTTAAGCAACGAAGATTGCGGTTAGTACCTGGATGGGTTACCGGTTGCTTGACTTGGTGGACGACACAGTTAACGCTACAGTGACAAGCAAAGGCTGTGTGTAGTCTGGCCAGAACAAGCCAAGCCATTTACACAGCAAAAACACGCATCTATAAGCCATTTAAGCTCCTGCTTAAAAGTGCTTTGTGACATGGCTTATTTGGACATTTAAGCAGCTGCTTAAAACTGCTGTACTTTTACGCACATATAGGGCGCTACTTATGATTACCAATAAGGTATGTCACTAAGTTTTTACGCATGTGCGTAAATGTGATTTAAAGTGCCATGGTTTTAAGCATTTTTAAGTGAATCCTTATAATTGTCTATAAGGTATGTCACTAAGTTGTTACGCTGGTGCGTAAAAATGCAACTTCAAAATATAACGGCCTTTTTCAGCACATTTAAGTGCCTACTTATAATATTCTTTACGGTATATCATAAAGTTCTTACATAAGTTGGAATATCTGATTAAAAAAATACTTTAGTCAAGTATTTTAAATACAAACCAATAAACTGCTTTATGCATAAGGTGCAATGTTAAGTTATGCATAGGTACAGAAAATAATGTGCAGCATAGCATTTTAATAGACATTTATGTGAGCCGCGACACAACAAAACCAACAAATAGGTAGTGCGGCCAGCGCAGACTCAGATCAGCCTGGGCATCCGCCCAGTCTGATCAGAGTATTCGCTGTCCGCATGGAGGTAGCTTAGACCCTTATCTACCATTTGAGCACTTAACAAAGAATCTGGTCAAACTGGGCGGATGCCAAGGCTGATCTGAGTCTGCGCTGGCCGCACAACCACATTGTTGTTTTTGTCGTGTCGCGGCTCATGTATATTCTTCTGTAATAAGTAAAAATCATGCATTTTCTTCAAAGATACCTTAATTGCAAAACGATACATATATAACCGCTATCAAAGCAGACGACAAATTTTACGCCCGAAATTTTTTAACAAAAAAAAAAGAAAGAAAAAATTTAAAAACCGTAAATGCCAGGCTATATCATATTTAGAATTCATATTGTAGAGGACTGACAGGGTAGATCCCGATGAGGTGGCTCATGACATCTCATCTGAATATACGATGTATAAGTTCAAATATTTTTTAAGGTTTAAACCCTTCCAAAACTAGAATTTACTAGTTTAAACGTTTTCTACACATGCATATGCATATTTGCGACCAGATATTGTGTGTAATAAATCTGTTTCGTCCAATGGCCGACACTGAGGATCATTAGGATCAAAGACAATAAAAATTGATGCAGATTAGCCAGCTGCATATTAATTATCATGCACAGCTGCGTAATCTCTGTTCAGATCAACAAATTTACGTCTGTTCAGGTCAACCTATATTTTTTCTTTCAGGTAAAAATATTCCTAAGTCATCATACATAATAACATTAAATAATCCTTTAAAACGTTATAAAATTTCTACTTTTAAAATGTATAGAATATTCAGAGCTAATGAGTTCTCAAAAATAAAGATCCTTATCAACATGGAACATATGCGAGATAGAAAAATCTGCTCAACAAAAATAGAAACTATACGATTGAAAGCTTTGCTTTGTTTTTTTTTGAACTCTTACAATTTTGGAAATCTTAGACCCACACCAATTGATTTGAAACTGATCTAAAAATCTTTCCTTTCAATTCTTGTAAAAAATTAGTCAGGACACTTGAATGACAAAATGACTGAACTGCTTATCGATGTCAGGTTTAAAATACCTGACCTCGAAATTTGCTCCCGACATTATTATGGCGTTCTATGGAAAACTCACTTCTTTGCTTCTTTGAATATCTCTCCTTCATAAAACTCCTTCGTTCTGAGAAAAGGCATTTTTGTTTCTTCAAAACATAACAATGGCCAAATGACAGAGGTTTGCATTAAAGCTATTAAAATAGTAAGTCGCTGACATAAATTTCGAGCAAAAGTGCACAAAATGTTCGGCTTGCTGTTTTTTTTTTCTATTGAAATGTTACCGCCGGGCATGGTGACGTTAAAGTCACTTAACTTTTTGCGCCAGGTATCAACTATCGCTTTTCGTAGGCTATCTTACTATCCATCACAACTATGAGGCAGTATGATGTATTATTTTTAAAAGTTTCCCTTGTAATCCGACAAGGCGATTTTTGTGCTTATCCTGGAATTTCTATCATAAATTTTGGATTCTAACTTCAAATGATAAAATTATGTGGTCGAAGTGTAAACCCTGATCTGACTGCTCATTGTACAGTGCTGGATTAAATTTTACGACGCTTTTTTGCCGTATGAAGTTTTCAGTTTCTTCACTACAGAGCATTTTATTTTCTTTAAATTTCACCCGCATTTTGGCCAACTTGCACTTTGTAAACTGACCGTACTGTAGTTTACTCAAAGAAGCGGCTATATTTTTCTCAAACGGAACGTTTGACGTCGTTACATATCGTAGCGACAGAATGTGCTGCACGGCGGCGCTGAATTACTCCCACCGAACCTTAAGTAACTGATTGTCATCCGACGTAGGCGAAGGTGACTATAGAAATGACCCTCGTTCGTCCGTCCTTGTGTATGTTAGTCCGTCTTTCCGTCCGAAATCTTGTCCCCGCAACTCCTCCTATGTCTTTCAACGGAATGATCTGAATTTTCACAGACTGAATTTTTATGATAAGCCGATGTGCGTATGGTGTTTGATTTTTTGTTTCGGCCATTTTGGTGGCGGTATTGCTCTTGCTGTCCCAGACCTTCTCCCAGCAACTCCTGTCACATCATATATCAGATTGACCTGAAATTGTGCAGAATATTTCAATATGATCTGAAGATGTGCATAAGATTTTGGAATTTCAGCTGTCCTATTATTTACAAAGTTATGGCCCTTTGTCATTTCTTTTGCATATTTCCAACTATTGAACCGTTTGACCGAGGGAGCTGAAATTTGGTATGCTATTAGTATTTGGTAAATTGATTGGCAGAGGCTATTGACATTTAACTGTAAATAGCCAAAAATCGTTAAAATGGCTATTTACAGTTAACTGTCAATAGCCAAAAAAACGTAAAATTGGCTATTTACAGTTGACTTTAGATAGCCAAATATCGTTAAAGTGGCTATCTATAGTTGACTGCAGATAAGCCTTTTTACAATTTACAGTTAAAATTCATGGACATTTGTAGTCAATTTATTATTTCAGCGTTTCGCTAGTACAAAGTTTTTAGGTTCAATATTATTTATATGATCTATTTTCTGCTACATTGTAAGTCTTATGAAATGTTCAGTCGTGTTGGCTGAGGGGCTAATGCTCTGGGCACGTAATCCCGAGGGCGGACTCAGTAGAAGTTTTGTTGTTTCATCTGCTCTCTAGTCTCTTGATTGTTTGACCCTTTTCGTTATCTATAAAATGACTGAAATACTGTGAAAAGGTCCGTATTTAAGATTATCTTTCAGCTCTTCTATATAAGATAAAGGTAAGCGTGTAAAAAGATATCAAAATCATTCAAGAAATAAGCAATGAACACATAAATGTTACACCTTTTCAAATTTATTACTGTCTGGGAGAAACAAACTCGTGGCCCGACTGGGACTCAAACCAAAGACCTCAGGCGTAAACGGCTTTGGCATCACGCCTTTATCTAGCAGCTGCTCCTCTAAACATCTTACCAGCTAAACTGGGTCTTAAATGTATTTTTTGTTGGAAATTAAAATCTAGAAGAGTTCCTGCAAGAGCAGAGAACACATTCAAAAGAAGGAACATTGACCATAAGGTTATAAGCAGATTCGGAAAAATTGTATTCCGTAAACAGTAATCATTCACTAACTCACAAGTTTCTGTGTTCTATGCAGACTTTGTTTTTCCACTTGAAATGTATCAAATTTCATCAAGGGACGCATTTTCCCATTTTTTAAAATGACATTGTGATTTTTTACCTAACGTCCGTCTTAAAATTAAATATCACCGGATGGGCTTCAACGAAAGGACTTTGAGGAAACCTAACTGTAAATAGCCATATTAACGTTTATTGGCTATTGACAGTCAACTGTAAATAGCCATTTTAACGTTTATTGGCTATTTACAGTTAACTGTAAATAGCCACTCCGAAATTGATTATTCTGATTATTGTTAGGATGTGGTCAATTGATTAATGACAGAGTTATTCTCCTTTCATAGATAATAGTCATTCACTTAAAGGTAAAAGGATAACTCCAGAAAATTTCATATTAATAGGCTGAATTTTCATAAATGCATTTATGTTCGATTTTCATCAGATTCATATTAGCAGAATTATAGCCCTTGTTATTTTGTTATTGGGTCAACAGACTTGGAGTAGTGAGCATTCTTTAAGGGTCTAAAGTTTCAACAATCTGTTTTTGCACATAAATGCCCCTTTCTAAAGTTAGGTATTTTATAACTTCATAGGGGCCCAGTGACTGGGTGTATGTCTTTGCTAATGCTGCATTTATTATTTGCTTACCACATACACGTAGGTGTAATTTGCACTATTAAGCGCTGTCGCGTAAATAAATGCATAATTCAATCCAGCCAACGTCATCGCTTAGACTATTGATTGGTCATGCATTAAGGAAAAAGACAGAAAAGACTCTGATCAGAATGACAAGGTTGATCCGAAGTAATACTGTAAGCACATGCCAATATGGTTCGTTTTCAGACGAAGCAAATCAATGAAACCTCTGACCAGAATCTTAGGATTAGGCTATATTGTTGTTGCTGCTTTACGGCCACGGTAAACAGCTTTAGTCATGTCGGAATGTTCAGTTAACGTAACCACACTACTCCTGGCAGGGTTCGACCTCCGAAGCGGTTAACCAGTACTAGGTGCACATACTTTTCCCAGTAACTGACAACTGCCCTTCTTGAATCAGCATAAGGAGAAAAACGAGTCTCCACGAAAGTGAGTGGCCGGACCGAGTATTGATGCTTTTGAGTTTTTAGATGGGCAAACTGATCTGAGTCTTAACTGATAAAATGTTAAAACTTTCCATCTATTTATAACAAAGTTACACAGCTCCAGTGACAAGGATTTCTGAGGATCCCCTTTAGATACTTTGGCGCAGAAAACTAGGACCCATTCATATATACCTAACTTCATAAAATACTGAACTATTCATATTCTGCCCTTCGAGTGATCATGCCTATATACTCTGAATGAGATTCTCAGTAATAATCGATAACATTTCTAGGTAGAGAAACATTTCATGTTCTTAAACTCAGGCTGACCCATTCATATACCTAACTTCATAAAATTCTGACCTATTCATATTCTGTCCCTCGTTTTCATACCTATTCATATGATCTGATTGAGATTCTCAGTAATAATCTATAACATTTCTATATATACTGAACGCCAAAAGAAACGCATACAAAGTATATATATTAAATTTTCAAAAGTAGGCAACTGCTACTGCCTTATTAGTTTGGCGTGTCCATGAGTTTTTGAGAAAAAGAACATATGAAATCCCCAATATGTCTTACACTGTAACTGTGAAAACCACTACCTTCAGGATGGGGTAAAATTAAAAGTTACGAAAAACAAGCAATCTTTAAGAGGTTATATTCTCAACTGCAGAATCTTTGTGAATCACAGTTTACCTGCGATTGTTAAGCTCTGTATCAAGAAAATTTTCTATAACACATTTTGTTCTTGGGCTGCCTTTAATTCTTGAAAAAACAAGCCAAGAAAAGTTAGGTATCAAGAAAGCATAAACAGACATTTCTCTTTAACACAGGGTTTTCCTCTGAACATTCTAACTCTGATATGTTCAAACAGAAAGGGTCAATCCTTGTAAAATTAGTAATAATGTAGCGAAATGCAACACATAAAATCATTTGTAAAAGAAACTGAAGTGTAAAGCCATAAAGAGTGCCGTTATGGGTTTTCAAAAATTACCCTTTGTTTAATACAAAGGGAGGTAATTTGAAAATGGACCGACTTCGTAGCGCTGTCGTTTAGTAAATAACCATGTCATTCATATGAATTTAGTGGTTTTCTAACAGTTGCATATCAGAGACCATTTCTGAACACAATATGATTTATTCGAAAAGGAAAGAATACTCTTGCAATGGAATTTAATGTTTTTTCGAGAAAGTGAGGTAACTCTTTAGGAAAGATTTAAGTCATGATAGTTTATATCGTGTACTGTGGTCGGATGAAAATCATAATCTGTGCAATGATCGATTTGGACTTGCCAAGTGACAGAGCGGAGAAAAAAGAACATTAACTTGTATGCGTTTCTTTTGGCGTTCAGTATAGATAATAACTTCATGTTCTTAAAACTCAGTCTGACAAAAACAATTTTGAAAACGTACAAAGGAAAATGAAATGATCCGTTGAAATGACCATATGAATTTGTTTTAGAATCAATTTTCGTCAGTTTAATTTACAAGAAAGCTTTACTAAGAAGAGGTAATTCATTTAAGAAATAAATGACATTTTCCGGATGTTCCTGGAAGTATGAACGCAATGAGTTACGTGCAAATGGCGCCTGAAGGCAGCCTTATCGAGAGAGAAAAAAACAAGGGTCGGACAAATACCTGTTGCTAAAAAATGGGGGTCAATCAAATACAAAAGGAGGCTTTTTGGGCCACATATCCGTACTATACCAAATATAGGAAGCTTACCCCTCACCCCTTCCCCCCCACCCCCCAAAGCCGCCACCCCGAGGGTATAGTGTGCGTTTTTTCAGTTAATTGTGTGTGAGTGAATGAGAAGCATTCACGTTAGTACAGGTCGTTGAGCACTTCATTTTCCAAGCAAGATAGTGATGGCAAAATGGTACACAATACATATGATAGTTTGCTTCATTTTATATAACAAAGTCTCAGCAAGGAAAAACGTGTACGTTTTTACCCACTCACCTTCGTTGCTGAGCCGCATAAAATTAGCACGGTAGGTGTTCTGTAATTACAGTTGTATGTTGTTCACTCCTAATTGATTTACTGGGGCTGATTCGAAACCATACCGAATGCGTCTGTGTTCAATTAGTATGTCGAATGACTAAGAGCAGGGCCACTCGATTATGTATATTTTGCATGTGTTGAAGAAAAAAGTGATGAGACGATAAAGTTTCTTAAGTGAAACGGCCTGTATCCGCCGTATCTGTCATCATAACATTAAAACTTTCATATTGCGTTTATCTTACCAGTCATGTTTCAAGGCAGATTACGAACAACTGAGGAGTTAGACTATAAAGCATTTGCAAGCAGCATAGACCCAGATCAACCTACGTATCTGCGAATTCTGATTGGGCACTTTGCTCAGTGGTCAAATACTTCTGTAGGTGACTGAATATCTCGGTTCATAGCAACGGGCCCATTGCAAACTCGGACCATAACAAGGTCGGCCCACACAAACGCGGCCCCCTAACGGGTCGGCTGTTTTCGAAGGTAGCTCTATTCGGTTCAACACAGCAGTCACCTCTCACTGTACTGCTATAGAATCACATGGTTTGTAGAATGCAGAACAGTGTCCACCCTGATCATTAAAGTTTCCATAGTCCATAAGTGCATATATTGAGTCATTTAACTGGCGAGTAGTAGAAAAAACAAGTTTTTGGAAAAAAAAATAAATAAAAATCTGCATATCGCTCCACAAAATACAATTTCCTGTTCCGGTTTCCCGTATGGCAATGCTATAAACATAAGCGGGATAGTAATTAGGGCTCCACGTTGTATTTTTACCATTTTATTCGACTTAACGAAATTTGAAATCGAAAGAACGTCATTTAAGTTGTAAACTAAAGGTTGTTTTATTTGTTTAAAGCAGGCTAATAACGGCCATTTACAATGACGAACTATAGTGAGAAGCTTGCAGCGATACCTCATGATAAAAGTGTTCATGCTGATAGAGCTATGGGGCCGGAGAAAGACCACTGAAAATTAAAGTTATTTCGGTTTACATGCAGCAGAATACTAGCAAAGCTTTGCAGTTCCTTCTCACGGCGCGGTTCGCTTTGACACAACTACTGGCATACGGCCGCTCTGACGCTGGTCATGCCAAGTTGGTCTATATAGTTTTGTACTACTTGAAGTCATTATTACTACATAAAATACATGTAGCTACCACCGCCAGTCGTATAATTACTCAAGAAATTTAGCAAAAGTTTTATTTTCACAAACATATACTTAGCATGTCATTTGGCTGATACATATAATATCTATGAAAACGGCCAGTTTTAAATTCGAGAATATATCTTTATACAAACTTTCGAAAACAATCAGTCGCAAAATCTTCGCATTTTCAGGGTTTGTTGGGATCTAGTTCCAGGTAGGAACGAAACTGCTCTGGATGCATTAAAATACTGTATGAGGACAGCCATCTTGTTAGACTTAAGTTATCAATTCCTTTACTAAAGACCGATGATTAATGATTCCCCTTGTAAATCGAAATATAACAAAGTTTGTATTTTCTCAAACTGGGTTCTCTCTCTATCTCTCTTTCTCTCTCTCTCTGTCTGTCTGTCTCTCTCTAACTATAATTAATATTGTAGTAATTTATTAAGAAAAAAGAAGAAAAAAAGAAGTACACGCCAGGTCTCTAACAGACTTCTTTAACCGGGTTCTCTCTCTCTCTCTCTCTAGTTGTAACCTAGTGCTTTACATTAAAACTATGTGCATGATATATACACATTAATTTGTTACATCCCTTATCTTCGCATTGCACAGTTTAAAGACTTTTACAGCTGATGTAAAATAAATAATTTTGAAACAGAAATAATAATAAAAACGTTTAAAGTTATTCCTCCCAGGATAGTCTGTCAAACCGAAGTCAAGCCAGCAGAGTTCATATTTGCAAATTACATAAGTTTCGATCCTCATTTCAATGAACTTAACATGAAGATGCTTCCAGGAGGATAAAGGACCGTACATACTTTATTTCAGACGTGTATGTGGTTGTGAGCGGGGAGGAGAGAAAAGGGGCAAGAAAGCCGAAACAGTTTAAAACAACCTTAAACTGTTTTCAGCATTCGTATTTGAAAAAAAAGTGTACATGAGGGCTAGCTTTTATTCTATAGCTTTGTCTGAAATAGATGAAAATCCCAAATTGATGAATAAAGTTATATTATAGTTGACGTAACTTCAGATGTTGGTGACAAAAAGCGTAACGTCAGAAAACGTCAGATTTTGAGCTCTGTTGCCAGTTCACTGCAATAGCCTCATTGAATGTCTTCAATGTTTTCTAAATAAATACTCATAATAGTCATTGGACGGACACACGGCGCCAGGTGTGTGCAACTATGGTTACGTACCGCTGAGCCACTTGCAGAACGTCGTTAGGAGAATGGAACTGAACTGAAAATTTAATTGCCAACTGCAGCTGCTAGCAGAATTTTCGGGACAAATAAGATTTTGTTCGATTTCAATAGGGAGCCGCGGTAGCTCAGTAGTTTAAGCGCTGGTCTGCAGACCTAGCGGTCCCAGGTTCGATCCTCGCTTGAGATGAGAATCTTTTCAAATTTAAACGGGGTTCCATTGCACACAGCCTTTCATTATCAACCTCGCATCGTCCTGGTATGACAGAAATACTGTTGAAAAGGACATAAAATCGCAAGTCATCCATCCTTCCATTGATTTCAACAAAACGTAACCTACGTGCAAATACAGTTGCGGACAAAACCGCTAGATTTGCTTATTCGTAAATTACATCGGCTCTCCGCAATAAATTCCAAAAAACATTCCTGTTAAAGAACTATTCGAAATAGGTATTTTATGTCCGCCTGATTTTAATATGCTTTATATTAAAGTTCGATATGATTTTTATGCTCAAAAATGCTACACAGTATGCAAAATAAAGAAATCTGGCGTTGCGGACAAAACTGCTAGATTTGGAAAACTTGGTATTACTTTAAATCGGATCATACATTCCGAAGTCTGATTTCACAGTACAAAAATTCCAAAGGGGTATTGTATGCTAGTATTAAATTCTCTACTCTTCTTCTGCTGCGTATTGTTCTTTAGTGGTCCCTTGATATTCGTCGGGTGTCGTTTTTAGTGCCAAAAATCTAAAGTTTACGTTTTTCTTGAAACGCTACATGTCAATCTGAAGTTTTCTTCTAGACGGAAAGGCTTAACTTGTTGGCATTCCGATATTAGTTTACATTACTTCACTCGCATCGACGGTGAAATTTTTGTTAGTTTTTGAGCTCCGGTTTTCAATTTTAGCTGAAATAATAATTTGCATTGCGAATGCGTTGCAACGTCTTACATCATAAAACTGACGTTGTTTGGTACTTCAAGACGATGTATTTATTTTATGTTTTATAATTGAAGATTTTCTTTCTGTCTTCCGAATACTCAATAAATAACCCTTTAAATGGTATGAAATTTATTATGTTTGCTCGTCCGCTAGACACGAGTATACTGTATCAGGGAAAAATATAAAGGTAGCTCGAAAATGAAATAGTTACCAACATCTGACGTTACGTCAGTTATACTCGTAAATACTGAGTTTTGCAGTTTTATTATAGATTATAGTTAATGCGTGATCATACACATTAAATCTCTCTCTCTCTCTCTCTCGCTCTGTAGCAATTTTCTTCCTATAACTCATCCTTGGCCTCAAAATAAATATTCAAGTTACATGTGCACTAATTAGATTAGATGCTAACCTGCAACTTACGATATGCCATCTTCGTAAATATCTTACAGATGTTGTATAAATTATGCAAATATCCATTTGTGTAGTGAGGTAATTAGCAGACTGCATTATCTCTCAAATACGGCGGGAAAACTGACAGCGCGATCATTTCAAGGCTAACAACGAGAGATAGAGGACGTACTGAGCGCGGACATAAGTTGTAAATGTTTCTTACGACAGACGTAGACAATTACAATAGTCGGACATCATGTAAAGATGTGATATTTAATGATAACTTGAAGTATTAAAAATAAACTTATTTGTTATTGTTTCTGTTGTTGATATTATTGAATATTATGTACATCCATGAAATGTCTTCTAGTTCCAGGAACTAAACCCTTTATTTGACATCTGCTAAACAGTGAAAGAAGGTGGAAATTCAAGTTATAAAGCTAGCGATTTTAAGTCGTATGTTTATAAGCAATGACTTACAATTGCAAATAAAAAAAAAAACAAAACAAAAAAAAGACAAAAAAAAAAAACGAAATTATAAGCAACAATTAACACCATATACATTGCAATTATTACTAACTTAAAGGTGCTTACAGATTATTATTCTTAAGCTTTTAAGTCCTTAAACGTGCTTAAAAGAGGAAATATTAAGCAGTGATAAGCTGCGTATTTGGCCGCTTATTGTTCAGATTTAAAGACTTTTAAGCAGGTGCTTAAAGTCACTAAAAAGGTATGTCACTAAGTTGTTTACACACCTGCTTAAATGCGACCTAAAACTGCTTCTTCAGCAGTTTTACGCCGCTTATTTATAATTTTACGCCACATTTAATGTACGTTTACGCAGACTTATAGGTGCTTATAGATGCACGTTTTCCCTGTGTTAGCCAGCAGTGACGTTTCCGATTACCTTGTATAAATGAGGCGGGTGATCTGACTATCACATGACAAATTGCCACATTGTTTGAAATCACATGATGTGGCTCAATAGAATTGTTTCTGCTAAGTAAGAATATTACATTTATTATGAGACTAAACTGCCTTACTTTTCATTTCATTACAATGCTCAGGTGTTCGCCGTGTCCAGTAACAGTTTTCATTTTTTTTGGTGGAGTGGGGGCGGGGGTGTGGGGGGGGGGGGGTTTGCGAACATCCTTATGGATAACACCGTCATTATACGACATATTCAGTATCATTTGGTACCATATAGTATGAGATTATGTCTTTAGCTCTACTGTTAAAGCCCACGTTCCACAGGCCAACAGAAATGGTTATGACATGGAAGCGGATCACTTTTGATTTGTATCCGAGGGATATGATGTTACATTCCCTGTCCAAATGGGCTTTAGCTTTAATGCGCTTGTGGAATGTTTCAGTTCCACTCAGTTTGGAACGATTGTTTGATACAACGGCTCCAAGACATTTGAAAACTGTGATCGTTTCTAATTTGTGTCATTTGATCTAGAATTGATATTTCTTTGGATACCGTTAGCACATTTTTTTTCATTTGGCTGGAGTTTAGGATCTCATAATAAATTTTACCATTTCTCGGATTTCTTGAGAGTTTTTATTTTTATTAGAAAATCTAAACCTGCATCACTTATTACTATCATCGGCAAATCTCAGGTTGACCGCTCATACTTATAACATTTCTTTCATGTATTTTGACAGCATTTAGCGTTATTCTTTCGGGGAAAATATTACAGAGTGTGGGTGAGAGAACGAACTCTTGTCTAACTGCAACCGTCGTTCTGAATATTAATCTGTGCTTCCATTTTTCTGAATTACACTTGTTGAATTATCGTAGTCGGCCTCAATTGCACACACAAAAACAGTGCATTGATACTGTTCTTCCTTGTGTTCTTGTCTCATAACTCTGCATGCTTTATTCTTAAAAAAAAAATATAAAACATATGAAGACATCCTGTGGAGGGTTCTTTGCACATTAGATTATAGGTCTAAAAACTGTTTTGTGGGGCTTCTAACATCGCTTAACCTTAACCGTACTTCGGCTATATCTCTACAGTATATTGTACTGGAAAAAAAGCCATGCATAAAGGAGCTGTGGCGCTGAAGAAGTAGGACTTGTAGCTTAAACGATAAACGAGCAATTCCTTAAGACAATACAAACTCCTTTGAGAAAAGATAATCTGTCTTATTCAGACAAAAAATAATTGGCTTTCGACAGCGAGAAGTCGTTTCCTTTAAGATGCGTCATGCATTGAGAAAAATGTAGGGAACGCCAAATATGAAAGCAAATGCTATTCGCAAAAGTGTTTTCTTTTATAGCAATATGACTTTGTGTCAAACCCTGAACGTGGTGCCGTATAATTAACTGCGCTTCGAATTTTACAATACATTTGAGAGGTGATGCACGAACAAAGACATTAAGACAAGCTCGTACCGTTAAATACTTAAATCGGTCTACGCATCTCCTAAAACGGAAAACAGACTTTACTTAAAATTCATATTTAAAAGAAATCCATAGGTATGTATGTAAAAAGGAATGTATTTTCTCTTCGTATATGCTGACAGGTACCTCCTCATGCCGAGCAGATTAGTTAAGTCGACAACATCTCAATGTCATGGCTTTTCTCATTTTAAAACCTATAAATTCTTAATGTTTATATAATGGAAAAAGGAGAAATGGAGATTCCCAAAGACATTATACGGTCGGTCTACACAACAAAATTAGAGACATATTACGTATCATTACCATACACTGTAGATCCCCAATGGCAAGAAGTATGCGATATTGAAATCAAGATGTCAAAGAAAGATAGGATGAATATCGCAATGTCGTATCGTGATGTATTGTCCTACTAATGGGGTTCGATAAAAACAGAGATAGGAAAATAATGGCATTATTTGAGCTTGTTGCAGTTCATATATGTCATTATCTGACGCCATATACAGGTTAGGCAAGAACGTAAGACTGTTTAAACTTATCTTTATGTTCCATAAGGTACTAATTAGATAGGGCCACTTAGAAGTGTTTTTTTTTTTCAAATCAATTTAAGACTCTAATGAAATATAAAACATATCGACAATAACATGTCTTATTAGGTGTTAAACTGAAGGCTTAATCTGTTATCAACATCAGGCCGGTAAATCGGTCAATAGTAGATTCCTCGAGATCTCAATATAGCGTCGTTAATACAAATAATGGTGAATGGGTCCATGTTTTGGCGGGGAGTGGTGATGGTTCATGGTTAGGAGGAGGGCTGGGTGGGAGAGACAGCGGAAAAAATTCTTAAATATACATTTTTACCACATTACCCAAACTTAGTCAACATTTCTGAGATGTTAATGTAGTATGGTTTACGAGTTCAGATTTGATAATTTTGGTACTTCTACCTGGAGAGGACTCATCAGGTCACCGAGGTAAGCGCTGGTTCTTGTCGATGGCGGAAAGCTCTCAACCGTAAATGGGGTTCATATGTTCATAACTTGTCGTTTTCACGCTTACACTGTCCTGATATGACTGAAATAGCTTTGATAATTGGTATTTTAAAAATATACTAACACGGAGTTAATGGAAACTCTAGCGTTTTTGTTTGTTTTTTTTTGGTTGAAAGAATTTCAGTTTGCGATGCCATTGAAATTTGACGGAGCATGCACAAATCGATGATTTTAATGCTTATTATCATAACCGCTAGAAGTTTTAATTTGTTGTAGTGACGCCATCGATGTGTCATTCTGCCAAGATATTATGCAAAACAGTTAGTAATTCTACAGCTGGTATGGTAAGAGAGATATGACGTAGTAAGTATGCTCTGCTCTACTTATAAATGAGAACATAATGTTCCTGAAATGAATACAATAAAAAAGGATAATTTTCCTAGGCTGTAATTCATTCTCAAATAATTTTATTCTCTGTTTTCTGTGCCACTTTGAACAATTTACCGGTTATGTTAGACCTACTGTAAACCTTGTTTACGCTGCAGCTGCAACGGTTAGTGTCTATGGGTAGCCGTAAACGATGATTCTGTAATGCTTATTATTCCCGAGAAACACTTAGCGTCGCAACTCTAACTGTTACCGGGCAATATTAATCGTTGCAGTACGAGGGTGGGTTCAAAAGTAAGTTAGCATGTGTAAAAACTTTACACATTGCACGTGTTTCCCATTGTCATAGCTTTCAGCCGATGTATAAACTAGAGCAAGTGAGCAGGGGCTCACGTATACCCCCGACCACCGCCATCGCCTAAAGACAACACCGCCTTAAGAAACCACCGCCTAATGAAACCAATCTTATACAGGGTCTTAGTCACCTATAAAATGGTTCCATCAAAATAAAGAATATAAACTCAACGCAACACTTTGACGCAAATATACAAGTACGTGACCAGACCTTTGGTAAGCAGCTATGAACCTAAAAGTAAACCTAGTCAAATATCAAAAGGTTCCATCAAAGGACATTGGAAGTATAAAAGAAGAATATAAACTTAACACAAAACTTTAAAGCAAATGCTTAAGTCTTTGACCTTGACCTTAGGACAGCTGCAGCATCCAGATGATGTCAACTATTCTGCAGGAACAAAGAAGTAAACCTAGTCTTGTATCTTAAGGTTTCATCAAATGATGTTGGGAATATAAGCAAGGTTTATAAACTTAACACAAAACTTTAACGCAAATATACAAGACTGTGACCTTGACCTTTGGTAAGCAGCAGCATCCAGATGATCTCAACTACTCTGTGTGAACCTAAAAGTAAACCTAGTCAAATATAAAAAGGATCCATCAAAGGATATCGGAAATATAAAAGAATATAAACATAATGCAAAACTTTAACGCAAATGTTTAAGTCTGTGACCTTGACCTTGGGTCAGCAGCAGCATCCAGATGATGTCAGCTATTCTGCATGAACCCCTAGCCACATACCAAAAGGTTCCATCAAAGGATACTGGAAATATAAGCAAAGAAAAAAAACTTAACGCAAAACTTCAACGCAAATGTTAACGAACGGACGGACGGACGAACGGACGGAAAGTCGAAAACTATATACCCCTCGACAGACTTCGTTTGGGTATAGCTACATATGAAGAGAAAATATCTTGCTGAAAATTAACATTTGAAAAAGCATACTTGAAGGTGATTGGGCAAAATGGTTGGGACAAGGGTCAAAGTGCGAACGAAATAAGGACTTACATTAGAATCAACACTTTACCCGGCAAGGGTTTATATTTTTTCACTACTAACAGACAGGCAATCAAGACCCCTGTACCAAAAGCAAGTCAACAGATGGATAGTTTTATAAGAAAATTGTTCATAGAGATCTAGAAACGTCGACCGAACACCATATCAGAGTCATGTAATTGTTACATGACAACGCTCCGAGTCACAAGGCTGGAAGTGTTACAGCGTTCTTGAATTAACAGTAGGATTATGTTCTAATATTTACATTCTTGGTGTATTCACTGAAAAGCCCTATAGTAAACCATTGGAACGTAATGTAGTTTACATTCCAATAATTACATTGAGACACGCCACGTCAATGACGTAAAAATAAACAATGGCTCTCTACAACATGATTGGACGTCAGCAACGTCACGACGTCATGCATGCCGTTCTGCTGTTAGTGAAAAAAACTGCGTGTACATGTTTTACTGCTTCAATTTTAGCGCTTATATAAGATTTTTTCATGAAAGATTTGATTGCAACGGATGTAAATATAAGCAATGAAATTAATTTTTCTGATGTTTATCGAAGTGTAAACTACATTGGGTCACTAGCAAAGTTTACATGAACCCCTTCGGGGTTCATTCACTTTGCACGTGACCCAATGTAGTTTACACTTCGATAAACTTCAGAAAAATGAAATTCATTCCTTAAGAACACCTTTCCTGTTATCCCAATCAATCAGTCATGTGACTTTTTTCCTGTTCTTCCGTGTGAAAATAAAGCCTGCTAGCAGAAAATATACAGCCCACCATTATTATATTTTATTGATTTTTGGAATAAAATATTGTCTTTATTAACTTAAAAATAAGCATAATTGCATTCACGAGGTCTGGTCACTTTCATTACGGTTTGTGGCAACAACCTAATGATAATGAAGAAAAGCTTTGCAATCACCTACGCTTTAGGGCACCTGCCCTAAAGACCATTCAACTAATGCGGCTAATAAAACTTAGACATCTTAAAATTTGATACCATATTTCCAGTCCATATTTACCATTGAAACTGCATCACTCTGTATAATTTGGAGGCAGGTGATACGTCTCGCGAGCTTCTGATTACTTTTTCTACTTTGTGGTCCATGTCTGTGTATCATGAAAAGTCGGCTTTGTTTTGTCAAAGATAAAGGAATACGTAGCATAAACAGTCCTTTGTTCATAACAAGAAACTGCACCAAACGAAGAAGAACTACAACGGTAGAACCGCATTGACACTGTGTGATTAAAGCAATCAAGGCATTTAGCTCTTTTCAGTAGGAAAGGAAAGTCTCACTATGTACAAAAGTCTCATGTCCTCGAGAGATAATTAAAGCGCTTTTAAAAAGCATGTGAAACGAAACTTTAAAGCGCTAGATTAAACCACATTTTCAATTGCTTTAAATGACAACCAACAAGTTATCACAACATTAGTTACGGCCCTCCGCCTACATCATATATTAATAGATATTAACTAAGCACAATAGTGACATCATACATTACCAGATATAACTAAGCATAATAGTCACAGCAAGTGAACATATTCATAACATAACTATAAACAATACAAAAAAGGAAAACCTAGCTATACAAAGGAATCTTGTCAGATGATTAGGGCCGAGTCCTGGTAGGAATAATTATTGAAAACAATAGTGACGAAAATGTATACATATACATGTATGGATATACAAACCGACATGTATATAGCTGTAACTAGTTTTAAATCCGCTTTAAAGATTTTATAAATCTATGGATAGCCTTAAAAAGAATTATGTTGTTTTCAGTACCTAATTCGGGTTTACCAAATAATACGGTGTCTATACTGAGAGGGCGAAAAGTTCTCGTAGTGCTAAACAATAATAGCCTCTCCGTAATTTTTTTTTTGGCATCTGAAGAAGTAATGCTCAGTATCTTCTATTTCATTTGACAGGAACAGGTAGGGTCAAGTGGTTTGTAAAGAGATCGAAATTTAGATTGATACATTTGTAACGTATTCTAGCATGCAAAACATATTTATATCTACAGCCATACGAATGATAACTTGAAGTTGCAGAGACATTCGTTTATATTCTCTTAGTATTCGAGTTAAAACTTGAAAGTGTGTTTATTTATCTAAGGTTGTTGTCGATCGAATTCCATGATGAAATTGACGAGCGAATGCATGATTTTCGTGAGATTTCTGTGCGAGGTAATGGTACAGAATAATTATTTTAATTTCTAAGTACATAATTGGAAACATTTCTAACTAGTAGTGGGATAAGATCAAGGATATAAGAAGGGACTAGATTATCATGGACTTTATACACAGAGATTAATTTATGTTGGCACCGCCTTTCTTCTAATGAGACCCAACCACATTCGCAAAAAAGGTATGCTCATGATTCAGATCTAGTTAAGCCCGTTACAATGCGCGGGGCTTCGTTTTGAATTTTGTCTAATAAGTATGAATTGTGGGCTGAGCAACCATCTCAAACAATGGAAGCATATTCTGGTATAGGTAATACATGTAGATAAGAAGTACATATATGATTAAGTGCTTTTCGACTAAAATTGTATTTAAGTTTACGCATTTTTCCAAGGACATTTTAAGCTGAATTTATAATATTTCAATTTATCAATATGGACACTGCATTTACCATCGCCACTACGTGGGATGTTCAATAAGTAATGGAAGCACCTTTGTAGATTAGTTGATTTTATACAGAAATAAGTATCCTTCGTGTAACACCAAAGAGTGTCTTTGGAGCTTTCAAATCCATGTTTGAGATCCAAATTTTAAAGTGTTACTATAGCAACATATGACGTCACGTTCATCCCGGGTAACACGTGTGAATTTTTTGTCGACATTTGAGTACGGAGGTGTTTTATTATGCTCATTATGTACGATATTTAAAGAGATATTGAAGATTTAGGAACACCTTACGTTAAGGTTAGGTTTTGGCTTTAGAAACACGCATATAATGATTGTTTATGAAGATTTTCTGAAATCTGGCATGAATTTAAGCTAAAGCAGGGGTTGAATAATTGGTTTTCAGGGAATTTGCCATTTTATTCCAGTATCATGCTAAAGTTGATTGATCGGTTATTAAGAACGGGATAATTTTGGTTCTTTCTGCTAAACAATTTTCCCAAGACTCTGCTTGTTAAGTGCAATGACGTCACAATTCTGGTCCCTCCAGATAAAAATCGGCGAAAAACGTCAACTTTTGCTCGATCTAAAGTCTTTCACGGTCTATATTTCTGCCAGGTTTGAGTGCAAGGCATAAACACCTGTACATTTATTTTAGTATCCGAGACTTGCATCAAGCCATCACACAATCACAAACCTTTATCCATTCTTTGTCACTTAGCAGCAGCAAATATACATGGAAATATGCAAAATTTTAGAGACTAAACCCTTAGAAGCTTAAGGCATCGTTGCCATGGCAACTTTAGAACTTAACTATGTGTCATATGCTTGCTTCTTAGGTTCTATATATCCGGAGTACTGTTTTTTATACATAGCTGATGAAATAAACGCTAGTTTCCATTACTTAATGAACAGCCCTCGTAAGAGTTAAACCAAAGTGTTTATGGTTTTCGACGTATTTTATTTGAGTATTGCCAAACGTTAGACGGGCAATATATCAAAACTTCTTAAAGTCAATAAAACTGCTTTGGTTTTGTTAGCATTTGATGTAACAAGCCACTGGCTAGCTCATGCAGATAGCAAACTGAGGTCACGATATATAAAACATTCAATATCATGCAGCTTAGTGGCTGAGCTATTAGGAAAACTGTCGTCGGCAAACAATCTTGTTAAACTAAGGAAGGACACAGAAATATCATTTGCATATATCAAAAATTTTACAGAGGGTCCAATCTAGATCCTTATTGAATACCGGCATTTACTCTTTTAGGAGTAGAACTACTTGCTTTTAGCACAACCTTTTGTTTTCTCTTGTCAAGGTAATTAGATATCCAGTGCAATAAGCTTCCATGTACACCATGCTGTTTTAATTTGAACAATAAACCTGACATTACTCAATAAAGCAACTGGCCTGTAATTCGACGGCGATGTCTTATCACCCTTTTTGGAAATCGGGATAACATTCGATTCCGTCCAGGGATCTGGAAATATACCCTCGGGAAAAGATCGATTGAATAATAAAGCTAAAGGTTTAGATAAAGTTTTGGATACTCCTCTCAACATTCCATTACTAATACCATTATTTCCGTTCGCTTTATTTGGATTAAGATTTTCAATTAATAGTTCAGTTTTGTTTTCAGAGTAACTTACAGTAGAAATATTTTGAGATGTCTTGCTTTGAAAAATATGTAACTGAGAGTTTTGGTAATTCACACTAGATATTGAGACAAAGTACTAGTTTAAAGACTCAGTCTTTTCTGTGTCAGTATAATATAGATACTAATAATTAGAACCACCAGTGTCTGTTATGTACATGAAGGCGGAATAGATGAATACGTATTATTATTTTTAATAAAGTGATGAACTATTTTCCAGAAATTTCTTTTCTCATTATTTTGAAAGTCGCAAACTGAAAGTTCTGAATCATTGTAAAAAAATTTCTTTAGCGTATTTTATTTGATTAACTTTGTTACGTGTTTTTTTTATATTTATTCCAATCTGAGGGGTTTCCTGATTTTGCAGCTTTTGCTTTAAGTTGATCTCTTGTCCTGGAAGTGCATCTTATTACGGAATCGTACCACGGCTTGTCATCTCCCATCACTATAACAGTTTTATATGGAATATATGAGTTAACAAATTCAAGGAAAATGCTATTAAAGCATAGACAAGCCTCGGTTACGGTTCCATTTAACAAACACGACCAGTCGAAATTTCTTATTTTTTGATTTAATAAATCAAGGTTCGCATATTTGTATTGCCAAACGGTTCTATCAAAGGACTCATTAGGTCGTAAAAGAAAGATTATGTAATATAGGTTGCGCTATGATCACTTATAAAATTTGGCAATTTTATCGTGCCTTTATCGACAAAACTTATTTCTTCGGGAACAATAATTGGGTCTAACAGTGCTTGCTGCCGGTTCGGTTCATCTATGATATTGTGGAGAGAATTGAACTTTAAAACATCTTTTGCGCACATTTTGAGATATAGATCTTCGAATAAACCTCCAACAATGATATTCTTAAAAATTTCTAATGCCTTTTCAATATTGAGATTAAGCTGCTCAAACAAATTAATATCTGAAGTACGGGAACTGTAAAAAGTTCCTAATAAGTAAGTTTCTTTATTCACTTTACATTCTGTCTAGATTGATTCATTACAAAATATTTCAAGACCTATACGCCGAGAGTGCAAAATATCTGACGAGACATAAACCAGTATACCCTCTTCATGGCAAGTACGATCTTGTCTATATGGTGAGTCAAACTTGTTAGTATTAAGGAATCCGTATTTACAGCGCTTTACTTATTCCTCAAGCTCACAGTCAGAACGTTACACTTGTAAACATTAATTCAAATGTTATTATAACGTTCCAATGCTCTTATCAGCTTGTGAACAGATAACGAGCATTTTAATCTCCCGCTAAAAGTTGGAGACCCTTAATTTGTCTTGTCACTGTGGGTGGCAAGATGCACTTTTTTCGAACAAAAGACAAAAAATGCAGGGTTATAAATGTCTGCAATTAAGGTATGTACAGCTGTTTTCGTGATGATACTATTTCCATGCTTTACTAAAAAGAGTCTTTGACAGGGGGAAATATATGGTTCATCTTTGAGAGCATAATCAGCCCTTTGCATAATTACTACCACGATATATTTCTCTTATTATTTGTATTAATAGTACATTTTTCTGTCAACTCTTTTTAGCTTTTTTATTATCTTCTTTTTTTTTGCACTTACATTCACTGCCAGTATAATTAAATACCCACACCGACTATACCTTAATGATAACAGCGAGCGGCTTTAGTCTGGTCTACCTTGCTTTAGTGGTTTATCATCATAATTTTAAAAACTACAGGTTCCCTATAGGCTATATTTAGTTGTAGAACAGTCTTCTAATCCTTGACAGAAAATAACACTAACAATTACCTGGGTTATAAACGTGGTAATAATGTCAAATAGCGTAACTTTTATTATCTTTACCAGACAAGAACTTTGTCTTAAATTCAATCCCCTCACAGACTTATTGTTAGTTGTTTCCAACTATGGTTTGAGGGCTGGATTTGGATTTTGATTGTTTCAGTTCCTGGTCTTTGCATACTTTTTACTTTTATTAGTAATTTGTTGAAAGCATTGCCGTGATGCCTTCATATTGTTCAGAAAAAAGATTCAAAGCTGATTCAAAAGTAAGGAGGAAAATTCTCAGGAACTGACACTATGCAATCCCAGATCCAACCTAGGACACCATGCGCGAAAGTGACAAAACAGTAATAGTCACCACCAAAGACAACACCAGCAGCTGGCTCGCAGAATAAACAAATACCTTATTGACTATGGCAGAGTGGTGCAGAAGAAAACGAATAAACTGTTCTTCCGCACCCTATCTTTCCTGCACTTTCCCCAGAGGAAAGATGACTGACCGGCTCAAGGATTTCCTTCTGTTTGTCTTTGTTGGATAGCTTTTAGTGGTGGGGGCCATTCTTTGGGTTTTGTTTTATACTTGAAAGTTGGCTATCCGTATAATTTGTTTTTGCTTTTCTGTTTTATGTCTGTTAATGCTAGCTTGTGGCCATCTATTACTTTTTCTCTTGTCAACCTGTTATTTATTCTTTATCCTTGTGATGCTGTTAGCTGGATGTGGAACTTGACTGTCCGTTTTATCTAAAACAGTATTGCCACGTCAATATATACTCAGAAGCAAAGGAAAGTATACGCCTTTTGAATGCACATGTTTGAACTTATCTATCAATGCTCAGGTGGTTCGTTTTACTCAAGGTGGATAAGCATGATGTAGTACAATTACTGATTGAAACTTTTGACTAGGGGACTATATGTACATGCCGGATTTGCACGTTATCCACGTGCGCCAAAATGGACAATTAAATTTTGCTGTTAATCTATATTTGAAATTTTATGAGTTGTTCTAAACAAGTCATAACGTTTGCGTTTCATTTGCATAATGAAAAGGCTGTCTAAAGTGTCAAGCAGAAATCACACACGCAGAGGCATAAGAAAGAAAACAGTTTTCAATGCCAGTATTTGTTTCAAATGTCCGTATTATTCACTGCTAAGGTCTAACATTCTGCATGATATATCCTTTTTCAAACAATAATGTGGTTTTGTAAGATTACTGTATAACTTGCTTGACTAGCGACACTTTACGTACGTTTTGGTTTTGCCCTTTTTGCACGTGCCTCATATTAAACAATACTTTTTTGCGGCAAAATCAGGATTTGCACCTTCAATAGTTTTCCTGAACAAGCCACGATGTGCGCGTTTAATCTAAATGACGACAATGCTTTGAGTGCAGACAGAAGTCGTTATAGGCTGACCGCTCAAAGCGGTTTCTGACTTACTAAATAAAATACACTCAGAGTCACGCCTGATTGGCGAAAACGTGTTAACTTTCTTTTTGCCTTTGACTATTTTTTCCTTTGCATGTATGATTTCTGTCTGCAACAGAGAGTCTTGTCAACGTTCAAATGAAATGCAAACGTTGTGGTTTGTTTAAACTAACAACTGAAATCTTAAATTCAGACTTGCATCAAACTCGCACTGTCGATTTTTTGGCTTCATTTGAAAAATATGCAACCACGGCACGTATATGCGGTGCCTCTGATCAAGAGTTTCTATAAGAAATTTTACTATGCCACATTAATATACCTGAATCCAAATAACTCTTGCAAAATGTCAGACCTGAGCCATGATAAATGAATAAAGTACACGCGTTCAAAAACTGTATACTTTATTTTTGCCTCTCAGTATAGTTTTAAACCATGGGATTAAAAACTAGATTATCCATATATGTATGAGAATTGCGCTAGCCAATGCCTCCCTCCGTGCATGCATCGTATGGGCAAGGCATATTTATTTGTTTATTTGTATTTAGCTGTTTTTATTTTATTTTTCTATTACAAAAGGTACATGTGTTGGGGCTAAATTTTGTTCAGGTAAGCTGCGGTTGCACAGGACATTTTGTTGAAGTCTTGATTTAGTTTTTGATTTAGAAACTGAGGGTGAGGTTGGGCCTGTAAAATCGATTTAAGCCCCCCAGTAATTCATTACTGACCGTTCCAAGGCGGTAGTTCTGTTGGTCTCTGTTGCCTGTTTTTGGTGTCAGAGTTTCTGTGATGTTTTACCTTATGTATGTTCTTATTATTTTTGGTTCGGTTTGGGTTGCTGAGTGGCCACCTTTTGGGAACAAGCTGCTCACTCGGTTGGCCATATGTTCTCTGTATCTTGATTATTTGTAATCTTAGTTGTTTCCAACTATGGTTTGAGGGCTGGATTTGGATTTTGATTGTTTCAGTTCCTGGTCTTTGTATACTTTTTACTTTCATCGCGACATAGTAAAATATGATATACTAACTTTCCCAGTATTGCAAGTAATCACGCAGGGATTAGTGTGGCTACAGTTGACAATTATTGTGACTGTAATTGATTTCGGAGTTCGGATTGGTTGCTCGTGTGAGTACCCAAATAATCACTTTGATGTTCATGAAATTGAAGGAGGCTTATAACAATGATTTGTTATGGCTTCGTTTTGCAAGAGTCCGCAACTTTGTTTCCTTAAAGTTTTCTGATGATATTTTTTATGTTTTACTATAGTGCTATAGTAGTTTAGAGAGGCGCAGTAGTCAATTGGTTTAAGCGACTCATTTATGATGCAGCAAGTCACTGGAAGGTCCTGGGGCCGTATTCATAAAACCTCTTAAGTCCTTGCTATGCTGTTGCTAAGGCCAAGTTGCTATGAAGGAGATTTCCTACAACTACGAAATTTGCTCTAGAGGAACAGTCTGAAAAGACTGTTTCTCCAGAGCAAATTTCATAGTTGTAGGGAATCGCCTTCTTAGAAATTCAGCCTTAGCAACAGCATAGCAACCACTTAAGTCGTTTTATGAATACGGCCCCTGATTTCTAACACGGTCCGCCATCTGGCGACTGAAAAACTTTTTTGTGGCAAACCTGCCTGTTTATAATCAGGGGAGAGGAGAAGGATAGCCACCGTCTTTTATATGCTTCGCCCAAGATACAGTGGATCTTTATACCACTTATCCTACGGCCACTAGGCTTTGGGAAACTGTAACCTTTATAGTATCTTACTAATAATTAGTTAGTAGACCCTTTAGATAAGAGAACGGTTACTTGTGTTTCTCCTTGAATGATTGTCCTAATGTGATAATAGACTATTTCAAGTAATTTTGATGTATATTTTTAAGAGTATTTGAGAAATAAAAGTTTGAGGAAGAATAAAGTCTTTGTATCATCTTATTACAGTCAACTCTCGATATTTCGAAGCCATTAAAACTGCTAATATATCCAAGTAAATTTTCTGTCCTAGTAGTTTGAAGTACCAATAGTTGGAATGGTAAACAAGAGGGCCATGGTGGCCCTGGTGAAGATTTATAAGAGTTTTTACCATACATGGGAATGGCGGCCACCTTGGTCATGTGACCAAGATTATTTGAAGAACTTTCAATCCTTTGACCCATGTGCAGGCTCCATATGAAATTTGATCTGCCCAGTGGTTTCAGAGATGTTTGAAAATGTTTATGGATGGATGAAAGAGGCAGCTAACACCAATACTGTAAGGCTCGATCAGGTGAGCTGAAAATGGCAGAGTCGCTTCTCCGAAAAGTTCCCGTTCATGTTGAGTTCCTTTGATGGATTTGAACTAGACTTAACTAGGCAAACACAGATGATAGAATGGTAGCATCATTATCTCACTGTGGTGAAACTAATGTATTCCAAGGAGTTTGTGGCTGGCATCATTGCAATGTTAGTTCTGATTCTTGCAACATAACTTAATTTAAATTTGACCTAGTGACCTACCTTTTGACCCGACATGACCCAGTTTCAAACAGGAATAACTTAATTTAGATTTGACCTAGTGACCTAGCTTTTGACCCGACATGATCCAGTTTCAAATTTGACCTAGATTTTATGGAGATAAACATTCTGACACAGTTTCATGAAGATTGGATCAAAACTGTGCCCTCTAGGGTGTGCACAAAGTTTCTCTATGATTTGACCTAGTGACCTAGTTTTTGACCTGACATGACCCAGTTTCAAACTCGGCCTGCATATTGTAAGGATAAACATTCTGACAAAGGTTCATGAAGATTAGATCAAAACTGTGCCCTCTAGAGTGTACACAAGGTCATTCTTATATCTGACCTAGTGACGTAGTTTTTGACCCGACATGATCTACTTTCAAACTTGGCCTAAATATTGTGATGATGAATATTCTGACAAAGTTTCAAAAAGATTGGATCAAAACTGTGTCCTCTAGAGCATACACAAGGTTTTTCTAAGATCTGACCTAGTTTTTGACCCGACATGACCCAGTTTCAAACTTGGCCTAGATATTGTGAGGATAAACATTCTGACAAAATTTCATTAGGTTTGGATCAAAACTGTGACCTCTAGAGCGTACACACGGTTTTCCAAATATTTGACCTAGTTTTTTACCCGACATGACCCAGTTTCAAACTTGGCCTAGATATTGTAGGAATAAACATTCTGACAAAGTTTCATTGAGTTTGAATCAAAACTGTGCCCTCTGGAGCGTATACAAGGTCATTCTTATATTTGACTTAGTGACCTAGTTTTTGACCCGACACCACCCAGTTCAAACTTTACCTAGATTTCATAAAGATAAACATTCTGACAGAGTTTCATGAAGATTGGATCAAAACTGTGCCCTTTAGGGTGTAAACAAAGCTTTTTCTAAGATTTGACCTAGTGACCTAGTTTTAGTCCCGACATGACTCAGTTTCATAGGGGGCTTAGATATATGGACAATTAACATTTTGACATAGTTTCATGAAGATTGGATCAAAACTATGCCTTCAAGTGCCTATGCTAGGTTTTTCGAAGATTTGACCTAGTGACCTAGTTTTTTACTTGCCATGACCCAGTTTCAAACTTGTACTACATATTATGAGGATGAACATTCTGACATAGTTTCATGAACTTTGGATCAAAACTAAGCCTTCTAGAGCGTACACAAGGTTTTTCTAAGATTTGACCTAGTGACCAAGTTTTTGACCCGACATGACCCAGTTTCAAACTTTTCCTATATATTATGAGGATAAACATTCTGACAAAGTTTCATAAAGATTGGATCAAAACTGTGCCTTCTAGAGGGTACACAAGGTATTTCTAAGATTTGACCTAGTGACCTAGTTTTTGATCCGACATTACCCAGTTTTGAACTTGTTCTAGAGCTTATAGAGATAAACATTCTGACAATGTTTCATAAAGATTGGATTAAAACTGTGTCCTCTACAGCGTACATAAGGTTCATCTATGATTTGACCTAGTGACCTAGTTTTTGACCCGACAAAACCCAGTTTCAAAGTTGTTCTAGATATTATAAGGATAAACATTCTGACAAAGTTTCATGAACTTTGAATCAAAACTTTGCCTTCTGCAGTGTACACAAGGTTTTTCCATGATTTGACCTAGTGACCTAGATTTTGACCCGACATGACCCAGTTTCAAAGTTGGCTTAGAATTTATGGAGATAAACATTCTGACAAAGTTTCATAAAGATGGGATTAAAACTATGTCCTCTAGAGCATACACAAGATTGTTCTATGATTTGACCTAGTGACCTAGTTTTAGACCCGACGTGACCCAGTTTCAAACTTATCCTAGATATTATGAGGATAAACATTGTGAGAAAGTTTCATGATCTTTGGATGAAAACTGTGCCCTCTAGAGCGTACACAATGTTTTTCTATGATTTGACCTAGTGACCTAGTTTTTAATCCGACATGACCCAGTTTAGAACTTGGCTAGATTTTATAAAGATTAACATTCTGTCAAAGTTTCATAAAGATTGGATCAAAACTGTTCCCGCTAGAGTGTACACAAGCAAAAGTTGACGGACGTCCGTCCGAACGTCCGGACATCCGTCCGAACGTCCGGACATCCGTCCGGACGTACGACGGACGACGGACATCATGGTATCTCAAAAGCTCACCCTGAGCACTTTGTGCTCTGGTGAGCTAAAAAAAGAAATTGCGTCCTAACTACACTTTTTTATATAAAATGGTCTGACTATTAGTGTACGAGGGATGATCAAAAAGTACCCGGAAAAGTTCTGTATTCTCTTTATTGGTTTACTTTCTTCAATGAAATTTCACACTAGCCGACTTCAATGTATTTGTGATTTATATCATACAAAACAATTGACTTATATCTAACCAGTTTCATGCACGCGCCACCAACGTAACGACCGGTAACGTGACCCGGCCCAGCTAACGTTACGTTACTTTTTTATCGGTTCTAATAACGATTTCTGAACGTTGTTTATCTGTAAAATGTATGTAGTAACGTTAGTTCATTCACCTTAACTTAGAAATATATATCTTAGCTTTATGTCCACAACAATTTTTATAAGTTCTTTTTATCTTTTTAAAGAAATGATGCCTAATTCCAACTTGCCCTTTAAAATCAAATGCGTGGGGGTGAGGTAATTCAAGGGCAGATAATTTGCATTACGTTATAAAATGGAATTGTTATGATCAACTTTCATGAACCTTAGACAATAGCAATTCGTTAGATATGTGATGTACTCTTTCAGTCGAACTATTCCAGCAATACGACAACGCAATCTGATATCAACAGCAGCATTAGCTGTCTGTCAAAAGTCTTAAATCAAGCAGCAACAAGACCACATCAGTAAGCTTTGTCAAAATTCAGCCATAATCTTAAGATAAGTCCTTTTGTATCAGTGGCTTCATGTACCATACTCTTCGATATGCTACACATAGTAATAAATTTGATATGACCTTTTCTTGTGACAAAGACGGCCGATACATCTTTGCTGCTGGGTTAGATAGGCATGTGCTGGAAGTTCATTATGCTACCGATTTCAGGTTGTGTTGTCGTATTGTTGGAGTGGTTCAAAGAAAGGCATAAATCATATATTCAACGAATTGCCATTATCTCTAGTTTATGAAACCTTATCATAGCACTTCCGTTTTATAAGTTAAAGTAAGTTATCTGCCCTTGAATTACCCCACCCACATATATTTATTGATTAAAGGTTACGTTCGACTTAGGTATCATTTCTTTTAAAATAATTAAAACAACTTACAAAATTTGTAATGAACAACAAGATCATATATATATAGTTTTAAGTTTATGAAAAGTAATTCATGTTTCCATTAGTAATTTGTGAGTAAGCACCGTTCGAATTTTGCTATTAGAAACGCTAAAATTGCAACGTAACGTTAGCTGGGCCGGGTCACGTTACCGGTCGTTACGTTGGTGGCGCGTGCAATGAACTGGTGAGACATAAGTCAATGGTTTTGTATGACATGAATCACAATTACATTAAGGTTGCCTGGAATAAAATTTCATTGAAGAAAGCAAAATAATAAAGGGCGTACAGCACTTTTCCGGGAACTTTTTGATCATCCCTCGTATGATATAATGTGAGCTAACTGTATAGTTATTCAAAACCATCCCTTAAAAAAATACTGATTCATGCATAGAACACCCTTGACAATATCACTGGCGTATTTGTTCCAATAAAGTAGCGGCTATGGGATTAACATTATAAACGTACCTTTATTAAACAATCTCCAAATGCCAACCTTGAGCTGTTAGTATGTAGTAAGAGAGTTATGGAGCCATCTTTATCAGACAATGCAATCAATGATTGTATTTCCTGATACAGATGACACCATAACTCTCTTAGCTGCAGGAGTATGTTAGTGTTATGCCAAGAGATTGATAATTGAGAGTTTCTAAACAAGTAATTAATGAAGACCCCATGAAATTTCCTGTTTTCTATCACTTAGGAAAACCGTTGTGCCTTCAAGCATTTTCTTTGATACATATCTGTGTTTTGCATAACAATGATTTAATTTCCTTTTTATAAATGCCTTTTTACATGTAGGTCTGCAAAATTATGCTATACTGCCATGCAAATAACACACAGGCTACGTATTCATACTAAATTGATAATGCCATTATTGTTCTAGGTAATCTATGCAATTATTCGCAAAAGACGAATACTCGTGCATATTCTACAATGGAAGGTCTTAATAGATGCTTATGAGAGAAAAGGTTATAGAGTTGGTAACATACACTTTGAGTGCTGACTTTGAGAATTCAGTAAGTATAGGTATCCAGAGGCTGAATAAAATTTTGAGGAATTTTGAAGTGCTAACATAGTCTATACCATTATTTATGAGTGACATGATGATCAAACCGTCCTTAAATTACATAGTTGTCTTATGTTAGACAGATGCAATTGGGATTCAAATGACACAGAAAAATAGGGTAATCATGTTTTCTATATTATCGTATTGCCATATTGTCTGGCAGCGTTAATCTTGTTGAGAGGGTTCAAGAAAAAAGTGAAAAAATGATGACTGCATCATCCCAGCTTATTGTAGTCACGAAGGAATGTAAATCAAAATGTGCACAAGATTTATAGTGCAGCAATGGACCGTGTCATAAACTATTATTATTCAGTATACATGCAGTTTACATTTACCTCAATGCGAATGGCCATTTTTTCCTTCGGATTATGTTTATCTCCGATTTGGACGGCAAATCATGTCTTCATGCAGCCTTGAGTTCATCATCATCATCAGGCAATTTTGTTCCAGCAAACGGAAAATCTAATTTCTAATCAGGTAATAATTTTCTTGGAACTTGGCTGTACGTGGATTATTTAATTGTTGAAATTTACATTAGCGTGCAAATAGCAGCTCGTGACGAAGGTCATTACTAACCTCTTCCTTGTATCATTGCTTGATGGTTATTTATTAAGAATGTCTCCGAGGATCACATTAAATGTTGTTAAAGATACATTTGATATGTCTGAACTAGTGGGATATTGCGTTGTCAAGATATGTAAAGAACTGTTGTGCTACGCTTGGCTAAGTACCCATTTTTCGAACTTTGTTATTCCCCCTTGAGCAATATTTTACTGACTTATTTTACCATCCACTTTATTATGTCCTTACGTAGCAGGCATTTAATGTTGAATTAATATTTAACCAATGTTGATATGAACAAATGTTGAATTATACCAACTACTTGATTTTTTTTCAATCTTGAGGCCACAATATTGACTCAAACTTAAAGCCTCAATGTTCATTCAATTTTGAGACCATGATATTAATTCATTCTTAAGGCCTCAATGTTTATTCAATTTTGAGACCTCAATATCATTCAACCATTGTCATTCAAGATAAAATCAACGAAATTGCAAAGGTCTCTGAACGTACCCTACGGCTATTGCCAAACCTATACAATGTTGATGTTTTGACATATCATATCATGACATATTGCGTCGACATTGATTCGAGCTAGTTTCCATGAAATAAGACGGAAAGTGTGATGGTTATCAAAATTTAACATTCTTTATTTTTCACCAAATATAACTTATACAAGATAGTTTTTTTTTTCGCAAGACTTTGTAAAGTAGCTGAGTCTGAAGATACAGCAGCATTGTTTACAGAGATTAATTTATAGACCTCACCTGGAATATATGTAGTCCACAGTAAAAAATGTAACGACTTGGAAATTTGCTGTTTAAGAGGGTATGTGCGTGCTGGTTTGAATTTGGTTTACCTGCCTGCCAACATACTGTATGAGGATCGATTTTCCGCCATCACTACGATGTTATATCAATGGTTTGAGGATCGGCCTAATGTATGTATGCATCTATGTATTTAAATTTTATATGTACCTTTAAAACCTCACCTCACAATCAGTATCTCTTAAACGCGTTGGAGTTAAACAAAGTAATATCTGGCTATTCCTCTTCTTGTTTTACTTCTACATTTCCTGTGTGTGGATAGACAGTTTTCAACTTTCTGTATTTCCTGTCTTGTGGATAGACAGTTTCTTTTTGTGGGGATGCGGGTCGGGGGTATGAGAGTGATGTCTGAATAAAGTGTTCTTTGATTGTTTCTTCCGACGACCAATATTTTGCACAATACACGGTACAGTATAGGATTTTACAGTTATGGCAAATCTTTAATATTTAAGGTTAATTAATAACGATGTTTTAAGACGCTCTCTCTCTCTCTCTCTCTCTCTCTCTAATCTCTAACTTAATTTCTTTTTCTTTTTTGATAAAACATTCCGTGACCAGATGTCAACACATTATGCACTGATAATGAGAACAGATAATGTTGAAACATCTGTGGCGCCAGTTGTACAAACCACACATCGATTATTCAACAGGTCCCAGATGGGACTGTCATTAACTGCAATCAATGTCTTTTTTTCAATTTGAAATACAACATCTCCGTGAATAATCTTTAGTCTTCAAATTCAAATCAAAACTTTCACTGATAGACATTTACATCCTTTTGTTATTGTTATTAGAAATCTTTCTTTTGAGTATCTTGATTCTGTGTTAATATTAGTTAAAGAAAGAAGTTAACGTGTTCTTGGAGTGTTTGTTTACCGCTTTTGGGACCTTTTTACTCCAAAGTTTTCGAAAGAATCATTTTGATACCTGTTTGTCAACCAATCTGGTAACATGATAAGGCGATCTTAGCAGTGCTATTTATTATAATGACGTTTGAAAGCTTTATATCCCAAAGCCCCTTCAAGAGTTTTTTGTCTGCTGTCGTGTTTTAAGTGTCCAGTTATGTCTCGATTCATTATTATGCAATCTAAAAAGCAAGGCGCATTACCGTCTTCTCTCGCTCACACACACGCACATAAAACAAGACCTGTCCGCGTACAGAACAGCTCGCCTGCAGTGCCTTGTCCATCACATAAAGAAACTTTGACGTAAAACTTTAAAATGTGACGCCCACGCCGACGCCGACGTCTAAGTAACAACAATAGCTCTCTGTACTTTCGTAAAGGCGAGCTAAAACTGATTAAATGGTATATATTTTATGTTATCTTGGGACCACCCGATTTTGTCATTCAGGAATAAAATATTATCTTGTGGCTACATTTTGTACATAATAATATCCCTAGAAAACATTGGTTAAATTGTGTCACAAGATAATATCTTGTCACCGTATATCCTATAGTATTTTAGTTTTGGAACAGGACACCTGATATCAATAATTTGCATTTCACCCAATTGAAAGTCAATGTTTTAAGATGTCACAATGTTTAAGCATATCAGGGTGATACCCTGAGACTCACTGATGAGGAATGAGTAGCCGATTCTTCCAAGTATACCGATGTTCCTTTTATGGAATTTATTCTCGGCTCTTGATAGAAAAATACCGTATACAAGGTAATTTTCGCGGTTATCCATTTTTCGCGGTATTCGCGGTCATTTAGAAACCGCGAATATTAAAATCACGAATAATGTCCAGTTTCTTACAAAGTATCATCAGTAAACACAGCATCCATATACTTTGACGTAAAAAGGATGACTATGTACCAACATACCTTAAATATCCCGATGGATTATTTGTTTGAAACTGAGTTATAATGAATTTATTCACACCGTTCGTTGACACGAAGCTGAAACAATAAAACTGGTCACGTCTGAAAATGTAATTTAGGTTTATCAACGGCTTACTGCTAAAACATTGTATCAGATGATTACATTGTCTTCGAAATGAGACTGGACAGACTATAATAGAAACTACACACAGTCTTATGTGAAAAGAATTTCCTTGAAGCATATCTTGTCATTGACTTAAGAGCATTTTCATGTTTACCGGAAACCTGTTATGACACTTCTATCAAGAAAATCGCTAGTAGTCTGGGACTGATAGAAAACCAAATGAATACTGAAAGAAATATATTTACAACACTTCTGTTGTACATTCTGTATTTGAATGACATTGCATTTAACCGAAACGAAAAAAAAATCAACCTTTTGAAGGCAATTAGCTTTAAGCTGTGGCTCCTCAGTGTTACATACACAAACTATGCAGAAAATATGTAAAAATAGATGTAACTGCCGTTTTCAATTAGGGTAGCTGAATGACCGACGTCAGGGCAAGATCTGTTCATTCGGTTTACCGCGCGTGTACTCTTGTCAGTTTATGTTTGTACTTCTTTCCTTTTGATTTTGAGTCCGGAATGTGGGATTAAATTGAATCTTAATTCTGATAATTGCGTACTTTTTAACTTTCAAAACGTAAGCGAACTAGCGCCATTATATCTTTATACTTTGATGTTATATTTTATAACTGTAAAAGTGTTTATTACAAAACGTTTACACTGTTTGAACCAAACTACTTGTATGCAGTCAACAATAAAATGTTTCATGAATTCATGGCGTAGAGAAACAGACAGTGTCCATTATGATCAGACATCGCGTTCTGCAGCGTCTGAACTGGATCTGCACTGTTTACATTATCATTAAAACGGGTTTCCATGCCAAAAAGAGTTAAACCGCTATGTCTAGAAGGAAACAACGGTATCGTTAATAGAATTGTATTTGTTTCCATCACAAATGGTTATCGAATTCCTAGAGAGTTATTCTTATAATAAAGATCTCCCCACAGAGAACGCTTCTTTACTTATTGTGGATTCGTGCACTATCATGTGGGTCTGCCATCTTACAATAAGAAACAGCTTTTCGGACTTCCTGTTGGTTTCGTGGAAAACAGCTTTTTGGACTTCCTGTTGGCGTTCAGCGTTTAAACTATAGTTAAGGGTCTAAGCTACATGCATGCGGAAATTGAAGACTCTGATCGGACTGGACGGATGCCCAGGTTGATTTGAGTCTGCGCTGGGCGCACAACCAACTTGTTGGTTTTCTCGTGTGGCGGCTCTTTATTTTGTTCGCCTAAAGTACTGAATATTAACTGCTTATTGAAAAGTCAATACTGTATGTAAATAAGTATACTCAGGAAAGGAAAAAAAATAATAAAATGGAAAATGACGGTCGACAGTTTTTCATCCTGTTTGGAACACTAACAGTTTTACAAACCTCAGATTCACGCAAATATTTTGTGATTTGAAACTTATATGATATTTTTTTTCAACTGTGGTAAAGGATAAGGGAACATAAGTTATTGCAGAACGCTTATATACTTGCTTAATAATGGAAAGGGTCAGCTTTCGGAGAAAAAGAAAAGAAAACACAATCAAATTTTGATTTTAAAGTCTCCATAGTCCTATCAGTGGTAAAAACGTCTAAACTCAAATCATTGTAAAAGGCGGTTCAACCTTCACGTTTTTTGTAATAAAATGTGGGTTGATCTGCATATATTGAGTCAAATAACTGGCAAAAAGCAGAGAAAACAAATTTTTGAAAAATATCAAATCGCTCCACAAATTAAAATTTCGTGTTCTGGTTTCCCATCTAGCAATGCTATATAAACATATGCGGAATAGTGATTGGGACTCCATGCCTGTACATTGTATTTTTACCATTTTATTCAACTTAATAAAATCGAAAGTAGGTCATTTTAGTTGCCAACTAAAATGACCCAAATAAGTTTTCAAACCCTTTTTATATGAAACTCAAGGATGTTTTATTTGTTTAAAGCTGGCTGATCACGGTCATTTACAATGACGAAACTATACCGAGAAGCTTGTAGCGATACCTCATGATAAAATTTTCACGCTGATAGAGCAATGGGGCATATAAACGAAATGCACCAATTTACCTTAAAACATTAAATAAATGAAAAGATATGAAAACAGGGTGGATGATCACGTGCGTGCCTACGTTCTTCACGTTTTAGTTAATTTGTTCATTGTTTCTGTATACATTCTTGCAAAATGCAGCGCAGTGAATGTGTAGTCATGAGTACTTTCAGACGATATTTGCGATTTTATCGCGAGTATTATAATTTTTGTATTTAATCGTCTCCTAACATCCGAAACCGAAAGTAGGCTATGACACGTGAATGATGTTCTTGCTCCAAAACTGGCGGCGGTTTAAACGTGAAAACAAGTAAACGCTCAGTAAAATCAAGAACACCAGTCAAAAGTTCTAACGAGCAGGCATTCACTGAAATTTATTCTATAAGACTGTATTTGTCAACAAAGAAGTTATCTTGAATAAAACTAACTACGAAGTTGTACTGGAATTTCCAGTATTTCTGTGACGTGAAAACCATGTGATCATCCATCCTGGAAAATGTTGACGTAATATTTATTTCAGTCTGATCATGATTAAAGAAACAGACTGCAAGTCAATGGTGTGAGTTTTATGTTAAGTTGTTTCCATGCAACGTTTCAATGGCTATGGCTGTCAGAAGCTGGTTTCTGAGACTACAACTTATAAAGCGACTATAATCGAACTTAAAACGTGCTTGGCGACGTTAACGTCAATTTGCAATTTCAGTACTTATCTATTTTTTTACAGAAGTATAGAATTATAATGGTAATGCAGAAATTGACAGTTTATGCACGAATTTACTATTGCTATCAATGTAGAGTGTTTAGTAATTTGCTGGCATAATTACTAAATTGAATTCACAGCTGCGCACGTTCAAAAACTGCAGAAATATGTAAATCATGGTGGATGGTCGTGTGCTTTTCACGTCACAGGAAATACTGGAAATTCCAGTACAACGATTGCTTCGTGGTTATTTTTTTTTTTCAAGATAAATTCTTAATTGCCAAATGTAGTTTTATAGAATAATGCGCAGTTAATTAATTTCAAAAGTACATTTTACTGGCGTTCTTGATTTTACTGAGAGTTTATACATTTTTTCACGTTTAAACCTCTCCCACTTTTGGAACAACAACATCATTTCAAGTGCCTCAGCCTACGTTTTGGTTCGGATGTTGGGGGACGATTGAATATAAAAACTACAAAAAAACTCACGTTCAAATCGCGAATATCATCTGAAAGTACATGTACTAGTAACTACTCGTTCACTGCGCTGCATTTTGAAAGAATGCATATGGGAACAATAAAATCATTAACTAAAACGTGAAGAATTCCCGGTGTTTCCTTGTTCAGGATGACATCAGAAAATGACACAAGAAAGCACCTGACCATCACCCTGTAAATGTAGAATACATTGGATTTTTTTTGGTAAGTCGAGCAAAAGTAGGTGCACGTAATGAACATAATCAACAGCAATATATTTTCAAGTATCATACAACTGTCCCAACACCCACATAATGTGACGGAAAAACAAAACGGTCAAGTTTCCTTTTTCTCTTATTTGTACAAAGATGTGCTGAATGTATCAAAGAAAACATAACATTTAAATATGAGCTTCTTTTTTTTTCCTACAACAGCTAAGTATCACTCCACATTACGAAACTGACAGTTTGGTAAAAAGAAAGGATGTTTGTTTCGTGTCAGACCCAATTAATTAAAATCGCATAAACATTGCTTTCAGACTGGAGAATCTTATATGAGGCGCGTCGCACCAAAAACGACAAACTTGCATATGCGCGTTGGCGAAGACTTACATCAGCATAGGAATCCGCCCAGTCTGATCAGAGTCTCCGCTGTGCGCTTAAAGGGTAGTTATGGGCCTAAGCTATTTTCATGCTGACAGAAAAGACTGCTCAGACTGGGCGGCTGCCCAGGCTGATCTGAGTCTTCGCGCAGCGCACATGCTAGTTTGTTGGTTTTGACGTGTTGTGGCTCAAATTATAATGATATTCCTTCAAGGAGGCGTGCATTAGATATATGTACCCTCTAGAAGAGGGTTACTTGTTTCAATTATTTCATAACAGGTTTTGTTCCTGTACGTGTTATTGTTATTCGGTTGCTTTCCAGTGCAGTAACGTGTGCCGAAAAACCTCAAGAAATGTAACAATAAATGAAAACGCACAAATCCAACATTCTTATTTTCATCCGTGTGTGGGGACTTGCAAAGGAGGGGGGGGGGGGGGGGGGGGGTGCCTATAAGGCATTTTTTCTGCCCAAGAGCAAAATGTTTTATTTTCAGCTGATGATTAGACTATAGTGTCCGCTATACTGAGTCAATAGTGGTTAAGCTCCGTAAGCCCTACTTTTGGAATAATGGGGTTATTAAAGTGGGTGGGGTAAATCAACATGAACCAGGGGTGTCATATTGTAAGCTATATTTCTGCTTCAAATTTAATGGCATTCATAAATACCTTCCTTTATAAGTTAAAGTAATGTCTTTGGTGATATCTTTTCTCAAATTCTATCTTTTAAAGTAAAATCTTATATCTGCAGAATTTCTTTTAGAGACACCGTCAATTTTCATTAATTTTGGTACTTTGAATTCATTATATTCTACCATATCTCTAGAACCAATAGATGACTTCTTACCAAACTACCTTGGGTTCACCCTTGGGAGAGTGCAAACTGTTGATTAAATTTTGGTGACCTTGACCTTTTTTTCAAGGTCACAGTAAGACTTATTATATTAATTTCAAGTCAAGTTTTGTCCATTGTCTACACAGTAGCTCCTAAACTGATATGAAATCATGACCAAAGTGGCCTAAATTTAACATTATGAGGGGTTAGAGCACTAGTTATGATCAAATGGCCATGACATCTTCAAGGTCAAGGTCAAGGTTAGACTAGACAGAGTTTAACCAAAGATCTCACACAGCTAGTAAGCAGAAATTTAACAAATATGTATGTTTCTATATGTAAAACAATGCTTAATATGCATACAATGACCTTGACCTAGATCTGAAGGTCACCAATACATTCAGAAGTTCATTATTTCACAATAGACTTTTCAATAACCTTTAAGTTTAACGCAGTTCTGTTTCATCATGTTTGGCTGATACTGACCTTCAGAACAAGGTCAAGGTCATTCTGTGCACATTAAACATTGATTTTCAAATGGAAACACTCAGATTAAGTACATTTCTGCCGCCTGATTGATGAAATCTATGATTAAACTCTGTTTAGTCTAGCCATGACCTTGACCTTGAAGATGATGTCATGGCCATTTAATCATGATGTCATGGCCATTTAATTATAACTAGTGCTCTAACCCCTCATAATGTTAAATTTAGGCCACTTTGGTCATGATTTCATATCAGTTTAGGAGCCACTGTGTAGACAATGGCCAAAACTTGACTTGAAAATAATATAATAAGTCTTACTGTGACCTTGAAAAAAGGTCAAGGTCACCAAAATTTAATCAACAGTTTGCACTCTCCCAAGGGTGAACCCAAGTTAGTTTGGTAAGAAGTCATTTATTGGTTCTAGAGATATGGTAGAATATAATGAATTCAAAGTACCAAAATTAATGAAAATTGACGGTGTCTCTAAAAGAAATTCTGCAGACATAAGATTTTACTTTAAAAGATAGAATTTGAGAAAAGGTATCACCAAAGACATTACTTTAACTTATAAAGGAAGGTATTTATGAATGCCATTAAATTTGAAGGAGAAATATAGCTTATAATATGACACCCCTGGTTCATGTTGATTTACCCCACCCACTTTAATAACCCCATTATTCCAAAAGTAGGGCTTACGGAGCTTAACCACTATTGATTCAGTATAGCGGACACTATAGTCCAATCATCAGCTGAAAATAAAACATTTTGCTCTTGGGCAGAAAAAGGGCCTTATAGGCACCACCCCCCCCCCTTTCAGCAGGATGATCTGAGTCTTCGCTCGGCGCATATGCCACTTTGTTGGTTTTGGTGTGCTATGGCTCAAACTATTATAATATTTCTTCAAGTACAAGCGCATTTGAAGTATGTTCCCTGTAGGAGGGTGTTACTTGTTTCAATTATTTCAACACAAGTTTTCTTCCTGTGCGTGTTATTGCTTTTGCGGTTTTTCACTGCTGTAACTTGTACCGTAATGACAAATAAATGAAAACGCACAAATCCGATATAATTCTTATTTTCATCCGTGTGTGGGGATTTGCGAATTTCACTGACTAGCCCTGCTACAATAAAATTCATAAGTATTAAAGTTAAATCCCAGTTATTCAATCTGCATAATTTTGTCTGAGAGACGTTTAAGCCCCCATTAAAGCTTATTTTGTCATATTCCTATTTACACGTATAATATCAGGATCAAAAATCAGGCATCCATTCTGTCTATTCTCTTAAAACCTCAATGGCAGTATTATTTAATAATGATATATCGATTACTTACTATCGCTATAATTATGAACCTCATATAGTCCATATGTCACGTTTTGCTACCTTATCATTCCCTGATCCCATTCACTGCTAGATTGACAGAGATTTTTCCATACGCCGGCTGTTCGAACCCGGATTCGAACATGAGATCTTATAAGTGAAATATGAAGTCTCTGTTCAGTTAGTGTAGCTGTGCAGGCAGATTTGGGTGTGCTGTACGCATATTGTTTTATACACTGACAGTAAAGTTCAGCGGTTTACAGGACTGGTTCAATTATCTCTTACACCTAGTACGGTACTGATACCACTTAAACTTACTATATTGTCAAAATGAATTACGAATAACATTTTTCCTACATAACCAGTCCTGCTGACCTGATTTATATTTTCAAGGACAAGGCACGAATATTTTCATCAAGTGGCAAGTGAAGACTCATATCAGCTGGTGCATCTGTTCAGAGTATTGGCTGTCGGAGTGGAGGTAGCTTAGGCCCTGAGCTACCCTTAAATCGCACAGCAAAGGTTCTGATTAGACGGGGCGGATGCCTAGGCTGATCTCCCTAGGTGTATTTTTCACTTTGTTGGTTTTTGTCGTGTCGCGGCTCATTTATTTTTCAAAGTGCAAGGAAATTGACATTTATTCAAATGTGCGACAACAAAATTTTCCCCGCGAGATTTCGGCCAGAATGCCGAACTTTTAAACATATTTTAAAGAGTGCCTAGCGCATGTAAGAACAGCTGATCCTCATATCAGCAAACATCAAGAATGGACCCTTAGGAATTTACCAACACTAAAGGAAGGCAATATCTAGACTGAACGGATTTGCGGACTGGTTTGATAAGTGACTGTTTGCGTACCATAGTTCATATTTGAAAAAAAAATGCATGAATATTTTCGTCAGTTGAAAAGACTAAAGAAAAAATAACAAACATAACAATTAACAAACCAGATATATGTTTATGTCCGGTTTGTCAAATGAAATGATTGCTAGCTTTAAATTCTCTTTCGGAGGTTGGTGTTACTAAAGCAGGCTTATGTTGTGTAAAGAGTAAAATGGAAAGGGAGTGATACAATCAGTGTCTACACCCACCCATGACATCAAACGGAAATTAGTATCAAATCTTTAATAAACCTTTCTAACATTGTATCTGCGAAAGCTTAGGTAACGCGTTATGTTTTGATAATCGGCGAGACTTTATACACATGGGGCAAATAGTTTTTACGCTACTGAGACTTTATATGTAACGAATGATAATTTCCTTGTTGTTGTTTTTTTATTATTATTTTTCTTCTTTATTTTCACAATCTTAGGCATCAAAGATTTATAAGACTTGTTCAATTCCAGTTGTGAATAAAGCTGGTCAAATCGAATAATTCCAATTCTAGCTGTGGCCGAAACAGGCATTGTGTCACTCTACAGTGAAGATTAGATAACTGAGAGGTCGCCTATATTTCGACGAATTTTGACGAAATTCGACGACATTCCGACGATATGTCGTATTTTATCAAGTGTCACAGTGAAAGAATCCAAAGCGAATAAATGCAAAAAAAGGGGGACCATTTCCTGTTCGCATATTAACATGTTGAAAGTTATCTTTAAATAGCGAGCAGACCACTTTAGATGACAACATCTATGTTGTGGCGTTTCAAAGTTTAAAAACTATAAATTCCTAATGTTTACATAATGGCAAACGGAGAAATGGAGAAGATTTCCAAAGACATTACATGGCCTGTCTACTCAACAATAATAGAAAAATATCATGTTTCTTTACCATCGCTCTCATGAAAAGAGAGATGCTATATTGAAATTAAGATGACGTAGAAAGATAGTATGATTACTTTTATCACAATGTCATATTGTTATTGCCTGACAGCGCATTGTCCTACTAGTCGGGTTCGAGAAATCAGAGATAAGAAAATAATGGCATTACCTCGGCCTGTGCATTTGCAACTTTGCGTTATCTGATGTCATACTCAGGTAACTGTCTTATTAAGGTCAGCAAGTAAGGATGTTCATTTGCATTTCGTTCGTATTAATAAGAGGTTATCACTTGAAAATGTTTTAATCTTACTTGAAGACGCTAATGAACAGTATAGCATATGCAGTAAGGTTATAAAGCTAAAAGTCTGACCAACCTCAGGTTGGTTGTTCGATGCTACTAACTAACTGGATTGGGTACAAAGTGTTTTCTTGTAGTGTTGCTGGCGGTGATGGGGGAGGGGGGGGGCGGGGTAGGCGGGGGGGGGGGGGAGATTAGACATTTTCGTTTTTGTCCGCCTGTTCAAATTGTTGAACGAATATTCGGTGTAATATTTTGGTATTGCTTTGGCTTCTACTTGGAAGAGGCCTGATTACTCAGTTGGGTAAGGGTTGGTCTGCTAAGCTGATGGTCCCAGGTTTAATTCACGTTAAGGGGAAAAGCTTCTCAATCGTAAATATGGTTCAGTTCGTACAGCTTTGCAAAATTACCCTCACATTGTTCTGATATAACTGAAATATCACTGAAACCGACGTTTTTACGCAAGACGTCTATCTAGGGCTTCTACTTGCTCTACTATGAGGCGGTCCCAGGAGTGGTTAGAGGTGCCCGGCTATGGAGCAGAAAGTCTTGATCTAGAATCCACGTTGAGCCAGCCAGCGACTAAAACACTTTTTCCGTCAACCCAGCAGTAAATAGGGATTGAATTATGTGGGTAGTGTAAGGAGAGGTATAGATTTCGCCTTTTTATTTGCTATGCAAGTGATACAGTCGACCTCTACAAACTACTTCCCTAGGACGACTAGGCAACGGAATTTCCTTACTTTTACCTTTTATTTGCTTCTCTAGACTTCTTTCCTTGTAAGAGTATTTTTGATCCTAATGGGCGTCATTCTACAGGGACACAATCATACTAACTATAATTGATTTCCTTTGGACGCAGGAAAACATTCAATGTACATCTGAAACAAACTGCGCGAGTGCTTAGACTAAGTGAAGGCCTTCTGGCTTATATATACCAGAAAGTAACCAGCAGGAATGCTATGCTTATTCACTCTTTGGATACGCATAAGAAATGCATTGGCACAATAAATGACGTCGCCTCTGAGAGTGTTATAAAGCCATGCATCACTAGTGGATTAAATATTATGCAAATTACGTCGTAACGGTATACGTTGACGTCCATTAAAAGGTCGCGTTTTCTAATGGCGAAATCGTGACGTTTTCGGGCCGATTTTGCTAATAAAATGCGATTTTAGTGTCATATGATAAATAGAATCTTGCATTCGTACTCCTGTATTATTGAATTTATTAAACTCGTTGGGGAAAACCGATAAGATGCTCGGCAAAGCCTCACATCTTATCTTTTCCCCAACTCGTTTAATAAATTCAATAATACATGAGCACTCATGTAAGATCCTCTATATAATTCATATTAACTTCAAGCTCTGCCATCTAGAACATGTATAGATTAGTTTGTAATCACCCGGGTAAAATCCTTTGCTACTAAGATAGCACTCGAATCGCTAAAATACAAAACTACTGTTGTATCTATATGATTGAAAAACTTACTTTGTCTGGAATTCTTTCAGATTTATAAAAGATACATTTTGTGGAGTTATCATAAAACTGTTTAAAGTGGCCATTCCATACTTTCAGATTTACTTCTTCCGGAATTTTAAAATCTCATCTTTTTCTACTTTGAAGCAAATATTAGTCCCTTAAATGGTTTATTTAAATGCATAAAAGTCGAGTAGCATCTTTCTATATCAGCTGACTAGTCGACAAAGTTTGAGTTTAACATTTCCAGGTGAGAATAAAATGCATCATTTGCCAGGCGAGGTAATAACCAGAACTTTAAAATGGGATATATTTGTGATGGTACAGATGTTTATTATCTCCCTTACATAGACGCGATATTAGAGAACTACTGATGAAACCACCTAAACTCGGACATCATAAATCTGTCATGATAATAATGGAATTTATGTGTTTCTTAAGCTTTGATATTCTGTAGGTGGTAGATAGACGCGTGGCAGTAATAGGAAACAAATGCTCCATTCTCTTATGTGTACGATGCTTATTTTCATATAGCTACATAGTATCGGGCATTACTTCCAGTCGGAAGGTGCTGTCAATAACAATAAATGAGCTAGGTACGAAACTGTTGTAGGGTCTAATCTGGAAACTTCGGATAGCGGTAAAATTCGGACGTACCATTGCAGACAGTGAAATTCCAGATAAGACGGCTCATCATGAGCCGTCTCATCAGGATTTTCACAGTTTGCCCATTTAATTTTGTTTTGATTCAAAACAACTGTCATAGAAAGGAAACAAAGCCACTGTCCGAATTTACCTGCTGTCCGAATTTACCTGACTTGACCCTACCCCAGAAATTTAATCAACTTAAGTATCATTGACAAACTAACAGATCAGCGCAAGGAAGCAAGTAAATGAGTTGTAATTCTGGTACTGATGGTCGACAGAAAGTCATAGCAGCCTCGCCCGGCCGCGCAGCGCAATCGGTAGGGCACCCGACTCATACGTCAGAGGTCCCGGATTCGATACACGATCTGGCCACATACTTTCGTTTCTCCTTCCGCTGATTCAAGAGGGGTAGTTGTCAGCTACTGGCGAAATTATGTGCTCTTAGTACTGGCTAAACGCTTAGGAGGTCTAAGCCTGCCCAGGAATAGTGTGGTTAGGCTAACTGACCGCCTCGACATGACCATAGCTGTTTACCGTGGACGTTAAGCAACAAATCAATCAATCAATCATAGCAGCCTCCTGTCGGAAGAACTAAAGGTATCACACACAAAATAAGATAATATTACCGTGGTTACAATCATTCTATTCAATTCGATTCTATCCCATAACCTTATTAGTTACCGTATAACAGAGACACCCAACTGATTACATCTCAATTTTTGTTCCATTTCATCGAAACACGGCAAAATTTTGCAGGGAAAATGTCCCCTTTGGAGGTTGTTTTATTACGATGTTTTAAAATGGGGATCAGTAAGTAATAGCAACACGCATATATTTCATGAGCTATGTGTAAGAAAAATGTTCTAGATATAAAATACCTACAGGCAACCTATCATATGTATACTGAGGTTTCAAAGTAGTCAATAGGAATATCGTTGCCATGGTAAAGATGCCTAAACTTATAAGGATTTAGTTTCAATTTTAGCAAAGTTCTATGTGTATATGCTGCGGGAAAACAGCCAAGAATAGATAAATTTAAAATCTTTAAGAGTTCCATCAAGAGCAGAGAATTCATCCAGTGACGATACCAGAGAAAACCATACTGAAATTTCTAAATTTTAATTGGGCGGTCGATTCGAAATCTGACTACATGTAGTTTGTAATAGTGTGTTGGCTAGATGCAAGTGTCAAATACTAAAAGAAATATGAGCCGCGACACGAGAAAACCAACAATGTGGTTGTGCGCCCTGCACAGACTTAGATCAGCTTGGGCATCCGCCTAGTCTGATCAGAGTCTCTCCTAAGCGCTTAAAGGGTAGCTAAGAGTCTAAGCTACCTTCATGCGGACAGCGAAGACTCTGATCAGACTGGGCGAATGCCCAGGCTTATTTGAGCCTGCACTGGGCGCACAACCACATTGTTGGTTTTCTCACGTCGCGGCTCATATACAGTTAATCATGACTTGTCCTTAAACTGGCAGAAATACAGAACGTTAAAGGCTTTTTGTGGAATGAAATATGATGTTTTACGCTGATTTGGAGCCTGAGGGACCAAAATCTTGACTCCATTGCACTTTAGCACGCATGGATCTGGGATAAACGTTTAACAGAAATAATCAAAATAATTTCATACTTGACAGGAAATCAATCAATCAAATTCAGCATATTACTAAACATTACGGAAAAAATATCAAAAGCTCAAACATCGATTATTTTAACAACCGCTCTTACCTTAATTCGTAACAGATTTCAGAAGTTTTCATAACGTCATAATGTGTGTTTGCGAGGTTAAATCCTAAAATAAACGCAATCTGTTCCTAAATGCTCAGCTTCTCTTTATATACCCCGGTATCCTAGATAATTAAGATAACCGAAATGACGTCAAACAATTACACGTCGTACCCAGCATGTATTTGACGTGATTTGTTGCTATGGGTGGTCGGGCGGTGCGATTGTGCTGTGTTTAACTTCCAGTGCCGGGACTTCCTACTGATTTGGAACATTTTAGGGCAAGGGCCTACTGTATTTGCAGTAGGTTCGGGGGAACGGGGTTGTTTGGACATTTTTCTCTCGACTATTTATTCTCTGCTTTCTCCCTCTATATAGACTAAAATACTGTCCCAAAGGGTCGTCAAATCCAAAAAATCGATCAATCAATCATTTGTTGCTATGCTAACGCGCTGATATGCCAGTTTTCAAACAAAAAATTGAAATCTCATTGGAGACGTTTTGATGTAATATGAAGGACTCTTATTTATGTAACATATTTTATAATCGATAAAGGTGCTGCCATTATCTAAAGTTCACCCTCGTATAATACTATTAGACACAAGCTACATAACAAAGAGAACTCGATTCCCTATTTTTTTTCAAAGTTTTATTATCAAACTCACTGCATGCATCGAGGAAAACAAACATGTTTTGCTGAATTATTCTAGGAGTTTTGCCCTATAAAACATTATGTTTTGTCTGCAGAATTATTTGCAGACTTGATTTCACGTGTACTAGAAGATTAAATGAATCCCATAGACTTCATTAAGCTAATGATGCTGTATCTAGCAGCTGGGGCCATTTTCATTATTTTGTAACGTTTTGCTTAGACGGTGTGTCTTGATTCATTCGGAAATGTCTTGATTTATTCGGAAATGCTGTCCTGTTTAATTGCACGCCGGTGGGTCGGGGTTCGGACTCTATGATAGCCCCTACGTAAAGCTATACATTAGTTGGTTGGGGCCGGATGTTTTTCTGTTTCTTGGCCCACCGGGGTTCAACTGGTGGTCTTCTTTTGCTCCAGTGCTGCAGTGGTGTTGCTGACGCCCCAGGGATCTCCAGGTGTCTCAACACGTTTTGGCTGTCGAGTCCTCATCCTTGCTTCATCACGGTCTTTTCTTGATCTTAATTGTTGACCGTGATGACTCTCTGATGAGTTAGGGGACCTCCATACGAATCGAACTACCAACTAATTGTGTGCACCGCGGCGGAGGGTGAGGGTGAAGGTTTGGGCCCAGTAAAACTGGTTTAAACCCCCCAGTAGTTATTACTGACCGTCCCAAGGCGGTACTTTCGTTGCGGTTGCATTTGTTTTATTTTCGGTGCTGTTTAATTTATTGTGTTTTCATTTTAACCATTGTATAATAACAATAGAAAATAGGTAAAAATAATTGTTAAATGTTTTCGTATAATTTGCTTAGTCTGTTGTAACCCTTCTGTTGGTCTAAATACCTTAGTTCAATAAAGATAGCTGAGTTGCCACCTTTTGGGGAAAGAGCTGCTGACTGGGCTTATCACTTGTAATTTATTGTTTGTTGGGATGTCTTTGTCAATCTTTCCCTTTGATGTTGGGGATAGGGTTTGGGATCTGATTCAGTGAGTTCCTGAAGTGTAGTTATTCTTTAAATTTAGGTACAGCAAGACTATAGATACGTGTATCCACTAAGTCTGTGACAGCAAAACTATAGGTGTATAAGTCTAACCACGCAGTCTGAGCGCGTTCGAAGCACTTCGTGTCTAAACAAATATATTCTTGATAAAGAATAGCTTTGCAATTACCAACACATTATTTTTGGATGAGTCGAAGGTACTTAAGCCTTAAGAGCCTTGGAATTTAATATTATGTCTCCAGTACACATATACCGTCTACAACTGCATTCGTGTCATTTTAGGCAGGTGATACTTACCTCTCTCGAGCACCCGATCCCACCTCCGTTTTGGGGTTCCATGTCTGGGTATCAAAATACACTTTAAGCCATTAAATCTGCAAGTTGATGACTATACCATATTGCGAAAAAAGTTAGAATTTTAAGCAAACCTCAGTCTAAATTCATGTATGCCATTTGTAATTCTGAATTTTTATCCTTTGTAGTTAAAGTTTCGAAACAAAATCGATATATGCTTTTTCCTTACTCGTAAATTATCACTGATTAACACATATGTTGTCGGGCAGATGCGAATATCAATTCAACTTGGCAAAGCCGCCGTGAATGAATGGTTCGCTATTTGAAGAAGAATCACGTCAATGCAATACTACAGCAAATAATAGGTATTCAAAACATTCCCTTACAGATGTCAACGTTTATTTGGGTTATGAGTGTGGACTTATGATTTTGGTGCTTTGACCATTTTCTGCATAGCGTAGCCTTGGTGATATGATTGGTGTATTCGTTTCATTACACTAGCGACTGTGGGTTTATAATTAGCATTATGTTTCATAAATTTGCTAATACCTAACGAATTTCAAAATGCTATCTTTGAGCTATCTAGAACTGTGGTAATGAAGTAACAAGAGCGTAGCAACCTGCACGATAAATACGCTAGTGCGTATTTAAAATTTGTCATCTGCACCTGCATATTTGCATGCTGAAATGTTATAATTTTGACAAGATTCTAAAACCAAATGCCAGAGTGACTGAAATAATGCCTTCTGCCTCCGAGGAGTAGAGTTTAAAACATGGTTGCGCGTATCATGAAACTGATCCTAGTTATGCCCCTGGTGTAATGATTTATTTCATGTCAGGAAATATATGCACTGCACATCATAGCTGCAGGCGAACACCGTGCAAATCTGTGTCATAGCCTTGTCAAGAGAAAGTCGCTTACTTGAAAATTTAGATTTATTTTTCAACTGGTAATTTAGTTTGGTGTCATGTAATTTCCTGTCTTGTGCCATTAAGGAAAACTATTAGGCTTTAAGCGTTTTCGTTTTACACATCGTTGTTTTTCTTTGCTGAACTGTTTTACAGCCGTTTCATAAATGCTCTTATTATTATAGGAATGAGGTTTATTTTGTGAATTTTATCGATGTGTAATTGCCGGGGAATCACTCACAAACTGAGTAAAGCCCGAAAAGGCTTTATGTTACGTCTGTGAGTAATTCGCCGGCGTTTACACATCCAACTCGACCATCTTTTTCTCAAAATTGTCAGCTATAGTGAGTATCTTAGGAATCGCCGCCAAGAAGATAGTTCTAAGTAGTTCCAGATTTCTGACTCATGGGGTTTGTCGAAGTATGAAGGCCGTTTTCTGTTCGCTCTTCACCAATCAAATTGCGCGAAATTAGTATAAGTAAGTTGAGTTGGAATTATTATTAAATGCAATTATATTTAAAAGGCGAACACGTATGCAAATACACGACTGCAAGGATTTGTCATGGATGTTTATGAGAGAACGGGTATTGAGGTAGTTAAAAATGAAGCTTTAACGCTGATGTTACGAGAAATGTTGAAATGCTATCATAAATCATAAAACCATTCCACAGTCTACACCATAATGTTATTGTAAAATGATCTAACATTCTTCAAATTATATAATGAACATATCCATAGCCATATAGTTGTCTGATGTAAGACAGGCGCGCTATTGGGATATAGATGAAACAGAAAAATAGGGCAATCATGTTTTGCTTTTACATAATCGTATTGATATATTGCCTGCTGCTCTCACAGCTTCTGAGAGGGTTCGAGAAAATGGATGAGAATAAGATTAAAACATCATCTCAACTTCTTGTAGTTATTAGGGGAGGTCAGACGGTTTAAAGAAAAAAAATATAGCAACGGCAGGCTATATATCGAAGTATTATTTCCAAATATAGTTTCCATTTACCTCAAAATAGAAATATCCAGTTTATTCCTCAAGCGAAGTATCTGTGAAAGCATCGAGTCCATCTGAATCTGCAAATCTGATTCCACGCGAATGGGATTTCATATTTCCAAACTGGTAGTAGTCAGGTGGACCTAGCCTGTATGTGGTTTATCTAATTGATGTCCAGATTCAAGTTCGAAAGTAGAAGCGTTTGAAGGACTTCGTTTCTAGCCAACTCACTGCCTGTGCTTTTCCGTTATTGTTTGATGGTATATAATCAGTTGAGAATGTCTGAGGATAACAAAAATATATTGTGAGAAGTAAACTTAAGAAACTGAGAATTCAGATATTTTTATTGGTTTAGGCTCATAGTGTAGATCACCGCTTGTATTAATTAGGACCACCTTAGATTAAAATTACAGTATGTTTTTCATGGCTTTTGTCACCAGACCACGTTAGGATCACTAGTTAAACTTTAGTAGCCAAAACTTCGCAGTATTGTACATGTGTTTTCTTTTGAATGCGCTTTGCTCTTGAAAAACTAATGAAGGTTTTAATTTTTACTTCCGTGCAGGTAGTGATGTGCCATGTGGCGGCCGTACAACGTCTCCCCGTACGTCCATGTGGCGGCCGTACAACGTCTCCCCGTACGTCATCTTATGTGCCGATTGTTTTTAAATTTTGCCATTAAGATTAGAGAATATATTCTATGAAATCAGAAATTTTGATTTGGTTCGGACTCATTTCCAGATCATTGCCTTTTTTCATATGGACCCGTTTTGATTAAAACCACTCTTTGAATCAACTGCCGTATCAAAATTTAGATTAAACAGTATTTTTTCGTAACTCTGGCTTTCGTCGCCGGATCATGTGAAGTGTATACTTCAGTGACCGTTAAAAATCATTTCTTAGTTGAATCTTTACTTAAGGCTCGTTTAATTGTCTCAAAAAGACCCGTCACTGTAAAGCAAATAATATGCTTCAATATCTGAAACGCTGACAAACAAGAAACACAATTAGGCTTCTACGGTCCATATTACTGACAGTACTATCCACTGAGATGGCTTAACGTGTAATGGTTAATCTCCGTATTCTTCTGTCATTATTACGAAGAGGGCAATAGTTGTGACTACCTGTTTATTTACCCCTTTCAGAATGAGGTATAGTATTTTACAAATTCTTTCTTTAGATATTGACCCCAATAGAAAACTTATAAAGAGAGAAACATGAACAAGGCAATGAAAAAACCTGTGCGTCCGTCATTGGATATTTACTCATCTAAAAGCTAAATGGAAGGCAGTGTAGACTTCTCCTAATCTTGTTGATAACTGTTTTCCCTTGTACAGTATTTGTTAGGCCCTGGGAGTATTTTACGGATAAAGGGATACTGTCAAATTACTTTTCGGGATACAGAATATTGTTGTCAATATATAAGTATATGGATACCTTTGGAATACAAACGTTTCAGAATTTTAGTAATTTTTTTTCCAATTCGTTTCAGGGATATGTTTTACTTTTCCAAAACTATACACTTAAGGTTATGAAATATTTCGACTCCTTACTTTTTTTTCTCTCTCTCTCTCTCTCTCTCTCTCTCTCTCTCTCACAGGTCATCATTTATATTTCATAATGACACACACAATCGCCATAGCATACCGGATCAAACCAAGGCAAATAATTATCTCAGAAACCATAAAAAAGCTTATCGTCCATGCCGGATCAAACTACGGCAAATAATTATCTCAGAAACCATAAAAAAGCTTATCGTCTTTTTTTTTTTTTTTTTTTTTTTTTTTCTGTAGGGCAATGTAAAATCGGTGCACGAGCGAAATTACAGAGAAAGCAGCTTACCTTTTTTGTTCTTGTTATTCTTGGGGGTGGGGTATCCTTTCTCATATGGACGAAAACGTTCCCCCCTTTAAGCAGATTCTTTCATTATTGGACGACGCCATTTGGGCTACATATGTACACCTCTTTCTTCAGGAAAATTAGAAGTCACAAGATACGGTTGTCTCTGTAGTTAAGGCTGAACATGTAAGTATACCCATTTACCCTAATTTAAAGAGTAACTACACTTCAGGAACTGACTGAATCAGATTCCAAACCCTATCCCCAACATCAAAGGGAAAGATTGACAAAGACATCCCAACAAACAATAAATTACAAGTGATAAGCCGAGTCAGCAGCTCTTTCCTAAATAGATGGCAACTCAGCTATCTTTATTGAACTAAATAATTTAGACCAACAGACGGGTTACAACGGACTAAGCAAATTATATGAAAAACATTTAACAATTATTTTTACCTATTTTATATTTCTATGATAGAAGGATTAAACTGAGAACACAATAAATTAAACAGCACCGAACATAAAACAAATGCAACCGCAACAAAAGTACCGCCTTGGGACGGTCAGTAATAACTACTGGGGGGTTTAAACCGGTTTTACTGGGCCCAAACCTTCACCCTCACCCTCCGCTGCGGTGCACACAATTAGTTGGTAGTTCGGTTCGTTCCTAACCCTATATTTACCTAAGCATCGAGACGCGCTGGCCAACGAATTTGTTGCAATACAAAAACCTGGCCTGATAAGAGGACTGTTTAGTGTCCATTTAAAGTTTAATTATATCTATATATTTCGGGTATGTCTCTGTTTCTATGGTTTATGAGTTTGGACTTAAAAATTTGAAACTTTTATATTCCACTACTAATTCTCGCTTACAATAGTACTGTAATAATCTATTGCCTGTCCCCTGAATAAATGACGGCATACAACAATGATACGTTTCTTCTCTGGGTTCCTCAAAGAAACATGATTTTAGACATACCTATATCGTTCTAAAAATTTCAAATTAAAAGTATTTAGAATCGGGAATAAAACAGTACACACATCATTAGAGAGTAGTTGATAAATGTCATTTAGAACATGCCATTTTTTGCAGTGCTAAAGCTCCTAACATATTCTTTGGAAAACAAAAAACACTTCAAATGTGCTAGAAGACTTAATGAACCACTGACTAATGAACCACTGACTAACAAACCACTGACTCACGACCTTTTAAAGCTAACGATGCTTTTGGCAACTAGACACAAATATATGAGCCGCGATACGACAAAACCAACAATGTGGTTGTGCGCCCAGCGCAGACTCAGATCAGCCTGGGCATCCGCCCAGTCTGATCAGTCTTCGCTGTCCGCATGGGGGTAGCTTAGACTCTTAGCTACCATTTGATCACTTAACAAAGAGTCTGGTCAAACTTGGCGGATGCCCAGGCTGATCTGAGTCTGCGCTGGGCGCATAACCACTTTGTTGGTTTTCTCGTGTCGCGGCTCATATAATACATGTTAGATTAAGAAAACGAATTCATGCGATTTTAATCTATGAGCAACAGATGTGGGTGGTTTATCTTCAGGGGTATCAAAACTTTTCCGAAACGACAATTTATAAAACTGAAAACTAAAGACAAAAAAGCGCATTTAATCTTTCCATTGCATATTTCTCCGAATTACAAAATATAAATTGTGCTGTAAACCGTGCTGAAATATTTTGACATATTTTGAGAACCGCAAAGGCGATCAAATTCGTCGTTTTTATTGTTATCACATTAAGCTTGAGTGTGGATATATTTAAGACAAACAAAGTGCATGTTTCGGTTTACAAGCAGAGGTTTGTGATGCAAAAAATAGTTTATGTTAGGCTGTACTTCTGCGATATGTACAATTGTATTATTCTAACAGAACTTATGCTAAATAACATTCCTGTGTGCGAAATAGCAGGCCCTCTAAAAGTCAAGAAAAAAACAAGGGTAGATCTTTATCTTATCCGTGAATTATGCGTATCTTGTGATGATGCATTGATAGGTTAGGAAACCTTTATGCTGACCAAAAAGCTAACCAAATTTTCGAACCACCGCGGAAGCAGGCGGCGATGGTTTGGATCCAGTAACCCTAGTTTACTCCCTCCCCCCCCCCCCAGCTATCAATATTTTACTGACCGTTTCAAGGCTTTTCAATGTTATTTGTTGTTATGTCGGACCGTCTATTAGTGATCAACTGAATAGTTGTCCATTCTATTTTTTTCTGTTTTGTTTGTTTTGTAATCTAAAATACAAAAAAGGTAAAAATAGGTGATGCGCCTATTTTAATTGGGGTAGCTGAATGACCATCTGTTTGGGAAAAAGCTGCTTTTTCAATTTAGCGTGTATGTCTTTCGTATTTTGTGTCAATTTTGTGTGTGTGCTTCTTTACCTGTTGTTGTTTATTGTTTGTGTGTTGTTTGTGGTGTTTTGAGGACGGGATGTTGGATTTCAAGACTCTGTAAAACTGAGTGTAAGATAAACCGAGTATGCTGTTTAATTTCTTTGTGTTCCTTGCTTCCAACGGATCCTACTATTCTGCACGTATTTATATGTGCACAACATATTGTTTTACCATTTTCACCAAGAAATATAACATCTTTGATCGCCTGTTGGCTTCCAAAGACGACTTTGTCTTTCCAGAATAAAGTTTAGTCTGTTAGGAAATGTTCCCTTCAATATTCCCTTTAAAAGCAGATCTCTTTGTGAAGGGAGGTAAAAATGAAAATAGCGGAGTTCAGCCCGTTGAAAGTGTGTCCACTAACCCTTTCATATTGGTATTGTAATGCCTAGGCAAACAGTAAAGATACATACCAGCTAATTTTTCTGAAGGGGATAGGAGGAAAGCTTGTCTAGTCAAAGATTGCTCTTGTTGTCCTTTAGGACGGCCCATATTTTGAATACTACAAGATAAAAGTTTTTTTTTACATTCTTATAAGAATTTTCGTGATTCTAATTGTTTATGGTACTTACTGTATTGTAAGTCTCGGTATCCACCACCCCCTCTCTCTCTCTCTCTCTCTCTCTCTCTCTAAGACATAACTGTTATTTTCTGATGAGATATTCCGTTCCGTGACCAGCTGTCAACTCATTATGCACTGAAAGAATGGTTGGAATATCTTTGGCGCCTGTTTATTTAAGTTATTTGTACAAACCACTCTATCAATTATTCAGCAGGTACCAGATGGGACTTGCATGCACTGCAGTCATCAAACTATATATTGCCACTTAATCCCAGAGAAAAATCATTTGTCGGTTTCTAATATATTCTAGTACACTGTAACAGACAGAAAGAAAACGTCATTATCCGCCAGAGACAAACTATATCCATAAGTGTTCCCAAATCAAAACAAACACCAAACTACCACTGATAGACATTAGATCTTCTCTTATGGGACAATTAGGGCGAGTGGCGCCGTAGTCGTGTGGTTAGAGTGGCTCGATTATTATGCAGAAAGTCACCGGAAGGTCGTGAGTTCGCGGCTAACCTTCGCCATCCGATGACTGGAAAACTCTCTCTGTCGACCCAGCTGTAAATAGGTACCTTTTTCGAATTAGGGAAGGCTAAGGCAGCGAAAGGAGAGAGATGGGCTCCGCCTTTCACCAGCTGTGCCCAAGATACATGGGTCTCTAACCCCCAATGTCCCCACGGCTATTTGGCTATGGGAAACCGTTACCTTTTTTATTAATTAGACAATGTCATTTCGAACATCTTTGCAGTACGACTAGGTCAGTTAAGAGATTAACGTGTCCTTGTAGTGTTTCCTTACCGCCGTTGGAACGTTTTAGCTCTAAAAATATTTTTGTATTTATTCATCATGTAATCTGGCGAAATAATCAGCCCATCTTAGCAGTGCTTACTAAAAAGACACATACACACAAGAAAAAACAAATAAGTCATTTTGGGACCTTATAATGTTGTCATTATGAAATAAAATATTAACTTGTGGCTACATTTTATACATTGTGGTATCCCGAGAGAAAAATATTCTAATTGTGGCACCATGATACTATCTTGTAACCTTTTACATTCAGTATTGGGACACCTAAACATTAATTTTCCATTTGTCCTTTTTAGGGTATTACTTTGAGACTTTAACATAGCATAGAGGTAAAAAAAAAAAAAAAAAAAAAAAAAAAAACATTTTCCGCATTTAAGCAAGCCTTTGGTTGTTCTAGATAAATACTTTTGTCATATCATGTTCATTCAACTGGTATACTTTATATTTTATTAATATCATTATCATTACTCTTTCATTTAATAATAGACCCCTATTTTAAAAGGGCTTCAACATCTGAGTAAGCATCAAGCAATTCAATAAGAGCTGTTCCCCTTTGTGTGAATGACAAAAAAAAAACCGAAAAGGAATGTACGCCCACATACCTTAAAAGTTCCGATGGTATATTTGATATAAGTTGAGTTGTATCGTGAATGAATTCAAACCGTATGCTGAAACGAAACTGAAACAATATGATTGACTTCGTCTGCAACTGGAATCTAGTTTTATCTACTGTCGACTGTTTGTTGCTCAATCATTGTTTCAGATGACTACACTGTCCTCTAAATGAGACGGGACAGTCTTAATTCAAACGAATTTCTTTGTATTATATTTTGCCATTGACTAAGATGTATTTTCATGTTTACGGGAAAATTATAACACTTCTGTCCGGAAGATTTCTTGTATCCGGGACTGATAGAAAACCTAATGAACACTGAAAGCAACGTGTTTACTATATTTCTGTTGTACATTCTTTATTTGAATGACAATAAATTTAACCCAAACAATTTTTAAAGCTTTATGAGGAAAACAAATGAGCCGCGACACGAGAAAACCAACAATGTGGTTGTGCGCCCACCGCAGACTCAGATCAGCCTGGGCATCCGCCCAGTCTGATCAGAGTCTTCTCTGTCCGCATAGAGGTAGCTTAGACCCTTAGCTACCCTTTGAGCATTCACCGAAGAATCTGGTCGAACTGGGCGGATGCCCAGGGTGATCCGAGTCTGCGCTGGGCGCACAACCACATTGTTGGTTTTGTCGTGTCGCGGCTCAAATAAGCTTTGAGCTGTGGCTCCTCGGTGTTACATGTACATGTTCTTTGTCAGCTTGTCTATGGTCATCAAGCAATATAGTTACCTGTAAACCTGCTTTATTTGCTACCTCTTTAGTTTTGTAGTTTAAAATTGAAAACAGGTAAAATAGAAGTTCCTGCTGTTTTTAGATAGGGTAGCTAAATGACCACCATTTGGGAAAGAGCTGTTCATTCGGATAAGCGCGCGTTTTCCGTGAACTCTTGCCAATTTATATTAAAAGTTAAACGATAGGCAATGATCAAGAATTAATACAATCAAATCCAACAAAACCGGTCTCAAAACCAAGAGGGAAAGAAGCACACACACACACACGCACGAAAAAATTAAAACAAATTCACGAAAGACACGCAAGGTAAACCGCATGAGCAGCCTATTCCCAAACAGGTGGTTCAGCTATCCTAATCAAAAACTGCATCAACATCTATTTCTTTCTATTTTATTTTTGACTGACAAAACAAAACAAAACAAAAGGCAGATTGTGTAGCAAAACAGATGACCAAACCACTAAAGAAGACAAACAAAAGGACATAGCACAATGTAACATCAAGGAATCACAACAGCACTACCGCCTTGGAACGGCCAGCAAAAGATTACGGGGGAGGGGTGGGGGAGGGCTTAATCATGGTTTACTGGTACTAAACCTCGCCCTCTGCTTCTGCATGGGTTTGCAAGATTTAGTTAGCAGTTTGATCCTTCCTTTTGGCTTTGAGGGCGGGATGTGGGATTAGATTCCCTTTATTCTTGATCATTGAGAATTTCTTACTTTGAAAACGAAAGCGAATCAGCGAAATAATATCTTGATACTGATATGTAGATGTTTATTGCTCTGAGAGTGTTTGTTGCATAACTCTTAATCGTTTCAACAATACTATTTGATGTGTGTGGTGTACAATAAAATATTTTTTATGAATTCATGATGTACAAAAACAGACAGTGTTAACTCAAAACTGATTTCCATTTTAACAAAAGGTTAAACCGCCTTGTATAGAAGGAAACAACAGAACCTTCAACAGTATTGTTTGTATCCACAGATAGTTTTCGTAGTCATTGAAAGCTATTGCTGCAGCAAAGATTTAGCCCTCTACAGAGAACGCATCTTTTTCTATCATTTTCTTTAAAAGAAGATCAATAAGATTCTGCAATAAGAAACAACTTTCTGACTTCCTGTTGGCTTCGTGGATAGAAAGCGTTTCTTAAATTGCGATCTTCTTTTGAAGAAAATGATTTCTCCGAGGGAAAAATTCCTAAAGATATGTCCCCAATGATAATGGAGGTAAAATAATTAGTGTAGCCAAATGCATTTAGAATAACACTGTTTTAGAAGGGAGACAGATATTTCCATTAGAGTATTTTCATTGTCAGGTGAGTCAATACTTTACAACTGTTTATATTCAAACGTTTTGGTAAAATATACAAGAAAAATGCGACAAATGATCCGATGACGGTTCGAAGAAAAGGAGAGCAAAAGGAAATGCGCTTGTCCTGGTATCAAAAAGACTGCCTCTACCCAGGAAGAATGTGTAGAGGAGCTGACGGTTTTAGATGTTTGCGTATTCATTATGTTCTTTAAAAAAAATCTAGCTTGATCTACATGATACATTTCTATAATATGACATGTTATAATGCATTCAGCTTTCCAAACCCACGCACATTAAGTTTTCTTCGTTTAACGTTTGTATGTGAGGAAACCAAGTAACAGCTGTACTGAAATCTTACTAGGAAACATTTGTTCGCCTAAAGTGCTGACTATAAACCGATTATTGAAATATCAATGAAATATCAATATTGTGTGTAGATAAACGTACTCAGCAAATAAAAAAAAGTAAACTTGACGGTTGATAGCTTTTTATCCTTTTTGGAATACCAACATTTTTGGATGTTTCAATATTTCTGATTTGAAACTGATTAAATATCTTTTTTTTTTTAATTCTGGTAAAGCATTAGGGCACTGGAATAATCTAGAATTTGTTGTAGAAATAAAAGCGTCATTTTTTGGAAAACGGCAAAATCGAAATTTTAAACATAAATATATCTAACTTTTGAAAAGAAAATGCTCCATTTTACCATAAAATCATTAAAATAAATGAAAATTTAAACGTAATATTTATTTAAACTCTGACGTTGATGTCTGATTCTGATAAAATTTGCGTATTGCAGATCAAGCGTCTGTATTCTGAGTTTTGTTGTATTCGTGCAATGATTCATCAGGAAACGGTTTCTTAGACTACAACTTGTTTTGCGACGCTAACGTCTGTGCACAGAGTCGCAATATCAGTGTTCCTCTAATTTTCAGAGAAGTATGTAGAGCATCTTACATGAGTGCTCATGTATTATTGAATTTATTAAACAAGTTGGGGAAAAAGATAAGATGCGAGGCTGTGCCGAGCATCTTATCGTTTTCACCAACGAGTTTAATAAATTCAATAATACAGGAGCACGAATGCAAGATTCTATTTATCATATGACACTAAAATCGCATTTTATTAGCAAAATTTGCACTAAAACGTCACGATTTCACCATTGGAAAACGCGACGTTTTTATGAACGACAACGCATAACGTTACGACGTAATTTGCATATTTAATCCACTGGTGGATTATCGTTTTTAATGCATGGCTTTATTACACTCTCGGATGCGACGTCATATGATAAACATGAATTAACTATTGCTATAATGTAGATTCATGTCTTTACATAGCAATTTGCCGGCACAATTACTAATTTAAAAATTAAATTTACAACTGCACATGTGCAAAAGAAAACAACTGCAAAACATGTAAATGTATAATACAACGGATTCAAGTTCAGTCGAGTAGAAATAGCTATTATGTACCTCTCTACATTGTGAAGTTTGAAGTTTGGTAAAATGACGGCAGTTGTTTCGTGTGTGGCACTCTCAATTTAAATCGAAAGAATATTGCTTTCAGCATGTTCAGTCTGGTGAATTTTATATGCCCCGCGACAAGGAAAAAAGTAAAGAGGAAAAGGCGGAAAGCTGGCATGATTGCCCAACGAAGATACAGATCAGCATGGAAATCCGCCCAGTCTGGTCAGCGTTTTTGCTGTGCGATTAAATGTAGCTAAGTATCTGAGCTACCTTCATGCGAAGACTGATCCGACTTGGCGGCTGCGCAGGCTGATCTCAAATTTTGCTCTGCGCAGATGCCGCATTGCTGGTTATTTCGTTTTGCGGCTCAGATTATCATTAAACTCCATCAAGTACAAGTGCATTAGAATTGTGTTCCCTGTAGAACAGTGTTACTTGTTTCAATTATTTCAAAACGTTTTTTTTTTCGTGTGCGTGTTGTTACTGTTACTTTTCACTGCAGCAATTTGTGCTCTAAAGCCGTAAAGAACAAGAGACGTAACAAATAAATGAAAACGAACTCATCCGATCACGTAATTTTCATTCGTGTGTCGGAATTCGCAAATTACACTGTTTATCGGATTGAAACAAGTCCTGCTTCAATAAAACTCATAAGTATTAAATTTAAATCGTAATTTTTCAATCTGTATTATTCTGTCTGAGAGAATCTTAAGCCCTTATTGAAAGCTGTAATATCCTTATTTATAATCTCTGGATCAAATCTAGCTGGATAGCGGTAACAAGATGCCCATTCTCTAAAAATGTCAATTGCAGCATTATTAAGTAATGATATATCGATTACATACTATCGCTGCTATGAATCTCATATATACACTTGGAAAAAAGTTAAGCATCCCCAATTATTGTTGCAGAAGTTTAATCTAAACTTTTAACAACTTTTCACTGATAGTATTCCAAACCATTTCTTTTAGTTATTATTAAGCCTTGATATACCGCCTCTTGATATCGGACTAAATGGGCATCAGTTGGAAGTAAATCGGTCTAAAAATTTAATTGAAAGCGCGCTCTATGTTTTGATCGAAACAATGTTTACCTTTGGGTCTGCAATAGAACAATGTGTGGTTCGTTGGTTGTTTATGTCCAGAAGTGACTGATTTGGCAAGCACATGAAGTCTAAAGCTTGTAAAAGTTATGTTACTCAGTGAGTACGTGAATATAAGTGTCAAGTTCAACCCCTACATAAAATAGGACCGTCTTGCTATTCCAGAAAATAGTACAATCATTTTGACAAATGATGGCCTCAAATTCAGGCAGAACATGTTAGATGTTCCGACTTTTGTATTGCATTCAAAATCGATTTCAACATCTTGTTTTTCTCTCTATGATGCTCGATGGAAAAACATGAATTTTTACTGGGGGTGCTTAACTTTTTTCAATGTGTATACCTCAGCACTCTCCTTTCACTTCCTTATCCTTCCCTGATCTCATTTACTGATGAATTGACAGAGAGAGTTTTCCAGTCATCGGCTGACCATACCCTGAGATCGTCTTAGTGATAATCGAAGTCTATATCCAGCTTGCGCTGCTGTGCAGGCTGATCATGGTGTGTGCTGTAAGCATATGGCTTTCGATTATAACCGACACCTATCAGTTTTTGTCATCAGTTGTCGCGTAAATGATATGTAACGCGCTAGTTATGGTCATTGTAAAATCTTAAAGGTTTACCTACAACAAAATGAAAGTAAAATGCAAAGGGTATATGAGCCGAGACACGAGAAAACCAACAAAGTGGTTGTGCGCCCAGTGCAGACTCAGATCAGCGTCGACATCCGCCCAGTCTGATCAGAGTCTTCGCTGTCCGCTATGAAATAGCTAAGACCCTTAGCTACTATTTAAGCGCTGAGCCAAAAGTCTGATCAAACTGGACAGATGCCCTGGCTGATCTGAGTCTGCGCTGGGCGCACAACCACAGTGTTGGTTTTCTCGTGTCACGGCTCAAATGTCCATACCTCTTACAATTAGTAACGAAATTGATACCGATGCATAGCGCTTAATTGTACTGTAAATTTCAAAAGTATCACAAACGAAATTGTTTTTTTCCCCTCCTACTTAACTAATAATACTAACCTGATTTAGAATTATCAAGAAAAAAGCAAGAACTTATCCATCAATTGGCATGATATACTGTGGCTTTACCTCATTCGTTTACAAAGCACATAGTCGAGCCGCGACACGAGAAAACCAACAAAGTGGTTGTGCGCCCTGTGCAGACTCAGATCAGCCTGGGTATCCGCCTTGTCTGAGCAGAGTCTTCCCTAAGCGCTAAAAGGGTAGCTAAGGGTCTTAGCTACCTTCATGCGGACGGCGAAGACTCTGATCAGACTGGGCGGATGCCCAGGCTGATCTGAGTTTGCGCTGGGCGTACAACCACTTTGTTGGTTTTTTCGCGTCGCGGCTCATACAAGGAAGCAAATTATCAACCTCGATTGGGTTAACCACTAAGCATGCAGACTGAAGCACTTTAATTATGTTATATCCAATACGTTTGTATTGTATGACAATTCTTACTGATCAGAAAATTCAGCCCTGCATACATCCATTTTTTTTCTTTTTCATTTTATTTCTTTATTATTATTATTATTTTTGTATTTTTTTGTTGTTGTTGTTGTTTGTTTTGTTTGAATTTATAGACAAAGTCACTATAAAATTCTGAATAATTTCAAACCGACCTTAAATTTATATTCATATTCATTGTGTCACTGATAAAATTTGAAAAAAAATGAGGTTTATTATGATACCCATAGCCCTTTTGGAGAAGTGTAGCATTTAAAATTCTATTGCGGGCTCTGAAGTCAGTCACGTGACTAGTCACTCTAGCAAACCAAATAAGTTGAGAAATGTTAACATCGGAAGATGTAGAAAAGGAAACGTCACCATCCAAAAATAAATTGGAACATTTCCTATGGCAAAGGCGGAATTGCGTTTATCATAAATCTTGTATGGAACAATTTCCTTTGATATAGATAAACGTAACTCCGAAAACATCAGGAATTTTAGATCGATTTAGACTCTTATTCTAGAGCATCGCTTTTTTATCATTTGGACGTTTTTGCCGGAGAAAGAAGAAAACTGATACGCCCAAACAACCCCACCCGCACCTTCTACAAGTACAATAGTCCCTTGCCCAACTATGTGCCATATCAATAGGACACCCCGGCACTGAAAGTTATACACAGCACCATCGCACCATCCGACCACCCCTTCAAATTTTGAACGTAAATGATTAAAGTAGAGATAATCTACAATTCAATTTGTCTGTAGCCTTAGATTATGAAACCTTTCGCACTGTAGTTTAGTAATGAATTCATGTACACATGCATTACACTTTAGCAGTGAATAAAGTTTGTGTTAGGCGCTATAATAATACAAAATAACAAATTTAGCAATTTCTAAATTTGGCATACAATATGGTGGATGTTAAAATAAAATAACTTTGGACTCTTTTCGCACGATGACATCTTTAAAAAAGCGAATAAAATATCATATCGTAGCCGAACTGATTTCTACTACTACGGCTGCTGATAAATAATATTAATACTAACAGCAAAAATCATCATAGTTTCTGCGTATATAATTTAAGTATCTCCTGGCCTTTAAGTGCTAATAGCAACGTTTGATAAACTAATTCATTATATGAGAAAAAATGTACAACCTGGTACATAGTAACTCCTGCAGCTCTATCAGAAAATTGCTATGAGCCGAGTAAATTCCCCTTAAGTGATTGTGTTAGTGACTAATTAGCTTCTTATTGTCTGGCTTTGTTTTATGCAACATGCAATATTTCGCGGTTTGGATATGCTACGCCTGACGCAAGAGCTGTGCATTGATGATGCTGCTGCCGTCGGTTTGTTCAAGGATAGGTGCATAATAAAATATTATTTCGGAATCCTCTTAGTTGTTTGCATAATACTCTGCGTGCATTTTTTCAAAGGATGACAGTTCTCACGGCTCAAACGGGACTGTCCCCAAGCTGTATCCGCTTCCGTTGGCGCATGCGCTATGAAATCGCCCACGGATCTTAAGGATTGCACAGTATAGCGGCATTTGTCCTGTACGTATGAAAAATTGTAGGGTTCACGTTTCTGAAAATGTTCTCTTTCCTTTTCGAATATCAGACTATAGGTAAGGCCCGATTTCTCGTCGCCTTAAAACATTGTTTAAGCACTAACCAATGACGAGTGTTGCATCATCAAATATCCGAAAGCTAAACGTTAGTCTGTTTCCAAGGCGGCGTGAAATCGGATCTTAGTGGTCTTATTAGAGTAATATCACATGTTATGCATGTTCAGTTTTTATTACACCACATGACCAAATGACCAAATATCAGAAAAAAATATGGGAACTATTTCTTAAACGTAGGAGAAACCCTATTTTTCAACACAGAATATTTGGAATTTTTTAACCTACATTTTTATGCAAATGAAACGATTTTATAACATTCTGCCTTCTGGCTAATTGTCAGCTATACTATACAATTTTGTTTCTTTTCAATAGTTATATGATTTGTATCTAGATCGGTTGAATAGTTATTTAGTCACGATAAGATTCTGCTTGCAAAAGGATCTGCTGCAAATGGGTTTTTAATCCGACCTTGAATTTAGAAACCAATTCATAGTTTAGGCCATAAAATGTTAAGAAAAAAAAAAATATTAAAAAAACTTGCCTTTGCAAACTTTACAAAACATTTGTCAACAAATCATTAAAGCAAGGAACAGTGTCTATGATGCTCTTTTCATGGACGCAACCGATTTTCTTTAAACTTTTTGAACTAAAAGTAATATGTGTTGAGTGTAATGTCATGCAATATAAGATCAATTCGTGAAGGTTTCTTTGTTGTGTACACAATGAAAGTGGGTGGGATAATTCTGACCCAAAGAGCCCAGCAGGCATATGACGTCGAAATGACGTCGTGCTGACGTCGATGCAACGTCATTACGTCGCATGGGCGTCAGTACGACGTTATTTCGACGTCATGTGCCTGCTGGGAGGGTTCTGTTAAGAAATTGCTAGTATTATTATTGCTATTTAGAACTACAAGTCTACCACTTTATGACTACTTATTTAAATGCCAGGTATAACAAAAGTTTAAAATACTTTGGTGAAATTTCTACATGCATGGGAACTTCGTTTCCTTTCGACAACTTGAGTATTCTCTGTGGATTCTCTGCAAACTTGGCATGTGCACTAGTCATGGGTCTTTACAAGCTGCAAGATACGTTACTTACAGTAGGTGTAATAAGAAGGGACACTGGTAGAACATTATGTAATTCCGAGATAATAAGTAAAGTCATTTTAAAATGGGCATTAGTTTTATAAGCTAAAACAAGCATACTCTAATAGATGAACATTTTGAAGAAACATGTTAGTTTAAAATGGAGAACTTAAAAAGTATGACGTTTTGAAATCAAGAAACTCATTCCATACAAATGCTCTGAAAGGGGGTAATTGATTCTCTGCAGTCTGAAACAAGACCCCAATGGTACAAGTCTATGTCATATCTGCATTTTAATTCCATGCACAGAAGAGGAGAGAAGGGGAGAACAAACAATTAGAACAATGGTCTGAAAATGATTAAGTCGGCATAGGGTTAAGTAACATAATCATAAAATGAAACTATATGATTAATTTTAAAGAGTACTTGTCGTTTTCAGATATGTTTACTATGGCTTCAAAAGCAGTAACTAATTTAAAAAGCATAGAATAAAGATTGAATTACTAAGGTATCATAACTTGAATACTCAGGCTGCATTAAATGACCTTGTATAAATTGACCAAATTTAGAGATCTAGTAAATGGTAAAAGCATTGTCAATGACTGCGTAAAACCATGCCCATTGCAAACCTTCAACAGATGTGTTTCATGATTTCAAACATTTATATAACTTCGGCACGGGGGCAGATAATCTCCTTGTGACATAGAATATACCCAGCCTTAGAAGCTATTATTCTTTTGACAGTTTGTTGAAAATTTTATAAAAAAAACTATTTTCAGTTCTGATTTTATAAAGATTTTATTTTCATGATTTTATACAAGTTTATTCCGCTTTGTCAGGAGTAGATAATTCCAGGGGACAACATTTTGATCCTGAAAGCTGTACTGTGGGTAACTTATGACTGTCCTTCCTTGTAGAAAGCAAATTCTACTTACTCTATGCCCATGGGCGGAGACAATACTGCAATTCAACAGAAAATATTAATTTAATTGTTTTTTGTTTTCTTTTTCATGACCTCAGTGGGTTTTAATGGAATAACAGTAGTCTCGCGGAAAGCTCTGTCGGGACTGTCAAACATTATTTTCAAAATCGCTTCAAAATAGCGTTATTGTAAACCGATGATGAAGGATATTTGTTTGATTGCGCTCAGGGGCTCGTCTTGACAACGAGCGAAATTTACTTAATGACAGTTCAGAATAGCCAGAATTCAGAACGGAGCGCGTAATGTAATAGACTTTTGTCAGAAATTAAATCTAATTTGCCTCTCTAATACTTGCTGGAGTCTGATAAATAAGAAGTTCAGAGAGAGGTAAACAAATATGAATAATATGGCTAAATGAATTTCTAAAATCAGCGACTGTAATCAGTCTCGAAATGTAATTACACAACGCTGTTCATATTGATTTCGCCTTAGCTCCACTTTCATGACCCTTTTCTGGTTTGGTAAAAATAAAAGGCAATGGGTAAAATTAAACAGGAAAATTCGCAGGAACTGACACAATTCAATTCCAGATCCCACCCAAGATACCATGTGGCAAAAAGACAACACATAATAAGTCACCGCTAGAGACATCATCAGTGACAACCATGCGAACAATCATTTCCCACGTAGGTGGTCAACGGGCTAGCCTGAACATCACAAACAACATATTAATAACAGAAATAGCAACAAACTACACATAAAACAACCAAGAATTACCAAAACCGAAGAGCGGCCTTGGGACGGCCAGTGATGAAATTACTGGGAGGGGTGGGGGTGGGGTGCTTTACCGGTTTGCGGTCGCGGCCAACCTTCGCCTTTGGTTCTGCTTTGATTCATCAGACGCGTAGTTGTTCGGTCTGCGTGGAAGATTCCTAACTTATATAGACCCTATCACAGAAACATTTTTGTTTCATGTTTTATCATTAAACTCACAGTTGTTATATCACACAAACATAGAAATCATAATAAAAACTAAGATAAATCAAATATGAGGACTCACATAAATAGCACTGAACTTTCGGAGCAGAAGAAACCTACCAGTAAATCCACGGTGAGCCCGACAAAGACGTTGAGTATGGGTGTCCGGGGCCCGACCCACTGTCGTGCAATTGAAGACCTACGCAAAGATGTTAACCTTAAATGCCGTCGATATAATTTCAAAACGCTTAACGAATGTTATGGTATATATAACCTTGTGCAAGAAATTTTGCTGTCAAAACTTTATCACGAGTATTTAAGTCATAGACATGAATGGAAACGCAAGCAAAACAAGTAAATTGAGAAATATAAATAACATAGAACGTGGAACGAGGAACATCACCATCTAAAAATCGAAACTTAACAATTTCAAAATCAAAAATCACCTTGTTTATTGTAAATGTTAGTTGTAACAAAACCATTCGAATTAGATAAATGTTAATCCAAACACGAGACCTCAGTATCTGAGACGTTGGCCTGATTTAATTGAAGTACATTTGATTGACCATGCTATCAAAGAAGTTACTGGTGACCCTTTATGAAGTTGGGTCAGAAAAATAACTTGTGATTGGATATCCTCTGAAAGGGACAGCACCAATTCTCACGTTATAAAACAAAACAGGTCAGCTACAGCAGAGGCAAAAGTAAACTCCAAGTAAAACTGTTTGTCAAAAGAAAGGCGATACACGTATTACGAAATTGTTTGAGAGATTTGCTCGGCTGCGATACCATTTGAGACTCGTCATGGCAACAAGCGCAAAAAAATTTATGAAGAGAACGACTCTTCTAACAAGCCAGATATATGCCTTTTTCAAGCCGTGATACCGGTATTGTAGACATTGACAAACATATGTCCAATGCAATTTCTAATTAGCCGAACGTAGTAGACATGACGTAGTTATTTCATAGATTTAGAAGCAGAGTAAAGGCCGCTCGAAATGAAATCTTAATTTATCACCAAATAACAGCGAAAACGTATTAGCTTGTCAAAATGACAAAGTCTTTGATTAATTCCAGTTTGCCGGGGGATTCGAAAGCTTTAGTCCTGGATTCACTTAAGTCTGCTACAAGAACCGATTATAGTAAAACAAAATAAGAACACAGTTGCATTGAGCTTCCAAGGGATACAGACAGATACAAATGAACAAAAAAGTGATAATAAAAATGGACAACTTGATTACTGAACGTCCCAAGATGGTGCTTGTTGGTAATTCTTTTTTTTCCTTTCTTAATTGTTTACGGTATTAATAATTCTTTTTTTCCTCTTCTGTTTGTCTTTGATATTTTGTTTGGTGCGTTCAGACTAGCTTGTCACGTGCATATGTTGTTAATTCCTATCCTTTTCTGTATTCTGTACTTTATCGCATCCTAAGTATTTTATGTTTACTTTGGTGTCATGCTATCCAAATTTTACCGAAGAAATGCGAACCCTGAACACCTTTACGGCTGTTGAGATGAAGCTACGACATCATGAACATATGCAAGGATATTTGAGAAAGGACATGTAAGTGCGATTGCAATTTCAACAGTAATTTAAGGAAAATGAGATCACATTCACGGGAAACAACTATTTGATTTGGTTTTTCTTTATTCTAAATTTGTCTGGGAAGACCCTTGACTGTAAGAGCCTGTCCTTCAAAAGTAAATTGAGCCGCGACACGACAAAACCAACAAAGTGGTTGTGCACCCAGCCACAGACTCAAATCAACCTGGGCATCCGCCTAGTCTGATCAGAAACTTATCTGTCCGCATGGATGTAGCTTAGACCCTTAGCTACCTTTCAAGCGCTTAGCAAAGAGTCTGATCAGACTGGGAAGATGATTAGGCTGATCTGAGTCTGCGCTGGTATTCTCGTGTTCGGCTCAATTATGTTCTATAATCTTATATTGAGGTAGGCTCCGTTGACTAGGTAGACAAACAGGCAGTAAAAGAGTTGTCTTTAAATATAATTACGGAGAAAACATGGAGGGTAACCCATCCACTCTTCCTAATAAAGTGTTTCGCACGAAACATGCTTTGACACAAACTACAGCTGACTATCGTTATCTGATATCTCACAGCTCTATCTTACAACAACAAATAAGCCGCGACGCGAGAAAACCAACAATGTTGTTTTGCGCCCAGCGCAGACTCAGATCAGCCTGGGCATTCACCCAGTCTGATCAGACTCTTTGCTAAGCGCTTAAAGGGTAGCTAAGGGACTAAGCTACCTTCATGCGGAAAGCGAAGACTCTGATCAGACTGGGCGGATGCCCAGGCTGATCTGAGTCTGCGCTGGACGCACGACCACATTGTTGGTTTTGTCACGTCGCGGCTCAAATATAGTTTGGCATATTTCCTTTCTTTTCAACTCCTGTTATTTCAAACTAATGGTTTCTCAAAATAAATTTTCTAGGACCAGAAAATTTACTTCGAGATTTTTCTAGCTTGAGCTGAACTTCGACTTTGAGGACTTTAAGGTTGACTGTAACGGTACCAACAAAGTTCATACTGAACATGCTAAAAAGAGAAAACTTGCTTTTGGAAAATCTGTATAATATCTTTTGAAAACGTTCCAGCTTAAAATAATCCATGCCCACAGCTCAAGCATAAGGCAGAAGAGCCAGACATTGGCAGACAATATCAAAGTTTTGTATTTCCAGTTCCTTTATATTAATGACGTGCAGCAACTCCGAAATAGCATTGTCATATCTTGTCGTGAAATTGAGCTGCATTGCAAATTTGTTTACGGCTGAACTGAATTGCAGAAGAACTTCAACAAAACTAATTTACAATTATTATTAGTACAAATGTAGATAGTGTGCCGCACAAACTAATGGTATATCGATTGTGTTTGTCAAAGGTCACAGGTAAATTCGGACAGTGATTTTTCTTACTATATGTAAGTTGTGTGAAATTAAAACGCAAAAAAACTTCAAACAGAGAAAACCTGATTAGACGGCTCATGATGAGCCGCTTCATCTGGATGTTTGCTGTTTGCAATTGTATGTCCGAATTTACCCGCTGTCCGAAATTACCCGACTCGACCCTACTGATAGAGTTGCTGGATAGCATAGGACCACAGTTACAAAGCAAACCCCACCCAAGACATCAAATGTCTCATAAGGATCCATTCTTCTCTTGGCAGTTAAAGCGGGTAGATTAAATAGTTATAAAAGGCAGTTCTTCTGTCACGTTATATTACAATTTGTCGGTGGGTACTGCTACATAATGCCATAGTGCCATTTAAATAGCAAAACGTGTGTGGAAGAGTTACTTGAATTAAAAAAAAAATATAAAATAAAAACTACTCGTTACAATAGAAAAGCATGGTTGTAATGACGCACTTATATAGCAAAACAAATTGTTACAACAGTAGATACGCACTGGAAAGTCAGTAGTAACAAAACTATTGCGCGGGTGGCTCATAAAACAAACTGAGATACTGTCTGCAAAAGGTGTGTGGTAACACCTCGATATTGATTTTTGCCTGTTCTCTACTTTAAATACGGTGTGGGGTAGACGTGTAATATGGTGATAACGCGCCCGACGTCATGCTGTATAGCAAATTAGAATAGTATATACCTATTCGCCATACCGAGACCTTCATGAGAGTTCATGTCTACATAGAAATGGACCTGTGAAGAATACTTCAAAGGTCCCGCACTTACGGATGTCTGCACTGTTATTTTTAAAGGAGTTCCGACACGTTATTTGTGCCAAGGACACAAATTAAAAAAAAAACAACAACAACAAAAAAGAAACGGCGAATTTGGTAAAAATCCGTCGTTTTTTACAGCGGCAACAGATTTATGGTAGGAAAGGATTTTTAAATACAATGCAGAAAAAAGAGAAAAAAACATGTTGAAGAAATTGGTATCGGTAGTGCAGATGAGACCTTTAAAATAAAGAATACTCTCCTAGAGAAGCGTATTCTTCCTTTATTCCTTTAAGGGTTGACCCGCATTGAGAAATTCGTCAAAAATAGAAAAGTTGTTCCCTCTGGAAGTGTAGAGCTTCAAATATTTAATAACTTCTGTTTATCTGTAGTAGATAATCCTGTTAGTCAGAATATATTTGAGGGATTTCATGCGAAATAAAACAGCTAGATAAAGCAAACACTCGCAGAAAAGCAAAAATTTGCCCACGTCTCACTTGCTCCAACCCTGTACCCCCACAACCCACCTCCACACACCTCCGCCCCCACACACAATCTTTCTCTTAAATCATAAATGTTTATGCGGGAGTGGGGAGCTCTTAAAGGCTACTGGGAAGCGCAGGATGCTCTAAGTCTCTGCTATTCGCACATTGTAAGAGTTAACATCTTACTTTGTGCTGTTAATATGTAAGGGCAGTCGAAATTAGAATAGAAAAAAACAATCCGTAATTAAATACTGTCGTAGAAACAAACAATTCTGCTGATGTTATTTCTCTGTCTGGGCATCATTTTGATGTACGTAGGTTTGATCATATCAAAGACATTTGTAAAATAACAGCGTATTACTCCGGCACTGATTACATCACGTGTCCTTTGGCCGTCGCATCTAGCGTTGAAAAATAAGTAAGATTTGCTTGCAAATGGTCTCTGTTCTAATAAAATAGCTTCCTGGAATGTTTTAATCGTGACATAGAAAGCGGTAAAGACAATTTATGTTCTGATGTTTGTTTTCAATGGAACTGTTTTAGTAATTTGTCTTACATATGAGCAGACAGTGGGCATTTACACAATCACGCTCTCCATCGTTCTCTGTAAACAATGAATATATTAGTGAAATCATAAGAATAGACACGGAAATAAGAATATATTATTACATACATATCTGTACCTTTGTCACAAACTCTTAACAGCCGTATTTTAACAGGCTCAAATCAATATATTAACAAGGCAATTAACGGTCCAATAATGGTCAGTTTTGCGGCTTTTCATATGCACATTTCAGGGCAATACTTCGTAAAAATAGACTAGCATGCAGGAGTTTGCATTCGAATATGGTAAACAATAAATAGCAGGCGACAACAAAGTTTAAAATTCAGTGAACATGATTTTGACCTGTGAAATACTGCTAAAGTTTTGAAAAAAAATCATGATAGATACATGGCTTAAAACGAAACCTTTTTTTGAAAATACATGGTGCGCGTTGGAATCCCCTAGGTAATGGTGATGATGCTGAAAAACAACCTTATTTTTAGTATTGTTTTTTAATTTATGCAATTATAATGATCAACTCATCCAAGGGTTTCGATTGCATTCATATTTGCCAGCCCCTTGAGAACTCTTGAAACCTCGGACGTAGGCCTCAGTTTTCAATAACACCCTTGGGACCATGCAAATGTTACTGCGTGGAAAACAATGTTTAAACGATATGACCAAACCTGTTATATATTTGCATTAACAGAACAACTGCAGTTAGAAAAGGAAAAACCACAAAGTATAACAGTGAAATGAACACTTATATGCTTACATCTTTCCCCGAATTAAACAAAAAACATTTACGGTTTATCAGCCGCCATGAATATTTTCATTAGCTCTCAAATTTCATAAAGGACCAACTACATACTATCAGTATATTCAAAGCTGAGTGACAAAGAAAACAGGCTGATTGAAGCCAGATAAGATATAATAACGTCCTTTTATGTTTCTTAATTTCGGTTGTTGCGATAAACTCAATGAAAACAATAAGGAGCACAAACTTGTCATGAGGAAAGATATTAGTGTGACAAGATTTCGTGTTTGTTGGTTGGGACCGGAACTTGTCTTGCTTGTTGCTTTGCCATTTGGTGTTCAAGTGGTACTTTTATTTTGTTCGGTATTTATTTCAGTTGAGTTCTACAACACCCAAGGGATTTTCAGGTGTAGCAATACCTTATTTCTGTCGAGTCCATTTCTCTGAGACTACATAGGCCTTATCCGTGATTTGTTTAGTTGTTCCTAGAGATGATGCATTGATGGGTAAGGAAACCTTCGTGTGGACCAAATAGCTAACTCAATATTTCGAAACACTGCAGATGCAGAGGGCGAGGGTTTGATTCCGGTAAAATTGATTTAAGCCCGCCGGCTCTCTTATCTATTACTGACCGTTCCAAGGTGGTACTTCTGTTGTGGTTCCTCAGTATTGCATATTGTTATGTCCGCTTGTCTATGGCCTCTCTCAATATGGCCACCTAGAGTAGTTGTCCATTCTCCTTTCTTGTTTTGTTCTGTTTTAGGTTAAAATAGATATAGCTACTTTTTTTCAATTAGGGTTGCTGAATCACCACCCTACAGGAAAAAGAGCTGTTGTTCTTTCGGTTAACTGTGCGTGTCTTTCGTGCACTTTTGTCAGTTTGTATGTTTGCTTCTTTCCTTTTTGGTTGTGAGGTCAGACTGTGGTATTTGATTGTATTAATTCCTGATCATTGCCTATCATTTTACTTTAATGATTATCATCACTCCCTAAATCTTGTGGCCTACATCTTTATTCACCTCATTATCGCCTATTTGTCTTATATTCCTTTATTAAATTAGTCAGCCAGACACAAAGATCATTTTATAGAATTTCAGCACGCATTTCTCCTTCGATCATCAGATTTTTCCAAGGAAAAAATTCATAATCGCGGATCGAGGAGATCCTCGGCATACAAACTCAGCCAATATTAAAGTGATTTTGCAAAACAACATAACTAATCACGGTCTTTAGATTTTATTGCATACATTCCTCAGAATACACAGTTCCGAGAATAGCCGCTAAGCTCCGCCTGCTTAGTTACTGCTACTACGTCTCACAAGCTTACAAAAAGATGGCGGAAAAACAAATGACAAAGGCAAGTGTCTGCTAAATGTTGTCGATCTACGGCGAAGAATCAGCCTTCTAATGACCTACACATGGCAGTTGGCGCATCATGCATTTCCGAGGCGTTCTGTTCTTGCAAAGCAGGGAGAGTTCATTAAAAGTGGCGTTAGTTTGTTTTCTTTAAACAGGTATACATCCTCCAGTAGCTGTATGGTAAAATCACGGAGTTATGTTGGATATTGGCCACGTGCGATTTGTTTGTGAGACTATGTCACGTGCTAAGTTGTCGTTGCATTGGCTATCAGGTGATTTTAAGTGATATTCTGGGTGTGGCTCGGAACTGTGTATTCATCGACTAAATAGACATATAATTTATATGACTGCTAGGATGCAGATGTTCATCAAAGTTTTCATTGTGAGCACATATTCCTAATTTATATTTTCATGAGATACGAAAATCTGGCATTCAACATTGTCAGCGAAGTCAATGTACAATATACCTCTGTTGTTTTCGCTAATTTCTTTATTTAATTCGATTATGATAAATAGCTACGACACTGTTATACGAGTATTTCGGGGATTCAGAAAGATATGAATGAACAAGTTATTAAAAGAAATAAAACTTATAATGATAAGATCGAAAGCATAATTACTGAACGCTTAAGGCGGTGCTTGTTGTTTATTTGATATTTTTTTTATTTTATTTTTATTGGTTTTTTCTCTTAAATATTTATCCACGTTATTTATATGTCATTTTGTGTGTGTCAAGGCTAGCTTGGCAGTACTTATCCAGAAATATTTATTTATCTGTAGGTATACAGTTACGTGCAGTTTTCTTTAATTCCTTCCCTGTTCAGGACTGAGTACTGAGTATTTTATCATTTTCTAAGTATTGTATGCTTACTCTGGAGTCCGTTTCCCGGTTGTTCAAAACGAAAGACGTCGTTAGTTAACGTGACGTTAAAATTTCAGACGTTAATGTCTCAAATATGCCAATATTTATTGCGTTGTAAAAATGTGAGGAGCTTTTGCACTGCAAAAGATTCTCACATATTTTCAACAAAAAAATCAGTGTAGTGGGCTATACAGTCACGAAACACTTAACGAGTTGACCTCTTAACGAACTCGTTAGGCTAACGATGCTTTGAACAACCGTGCCCAGATATTTAACGATTACCGAAGAAATGCTAACCCAGGACATTTGAATTACTTTGGTGAAAGAGCTGCAGCATCACCCTAATATACAAGGGTATTTGAGAGAAGAGATGTTTGTGTGATTGCAACAAGGTTGCTCAAACCAAAACGTTTGATAGTAATTATGTTCTCAAAACTATTAAAGGAAAATGTGAGTGCCTTCACGGTTAACATATTGTTTTAATTTTGCATCCCTTCTCGATGGGGGATAGCACTTGAAGGGAAGAGTTTCTCCTTTAAAAGTATATTATGTCCTATTACCTTACTTTGAGGTGGGTTTCGTTGACTCGAGAGACGAACAGGAAGTAAAAAAATGTCTTTAAATAAAATTGCAGAGAAAATATTGAAGTGTTATCACTCATCTTTATAAAGTTTTTTCTCACGAAACACGCTATCGCACGCTATCATTATCTGATATCTTAAAGTACCATCATTTATCAAAACAATATAGTTTGACATATTTCCTGTTGTTCTTTAAATTTTGAATACTATTATTTCAAACTAATGAACCCTCAAAAGAAATTTCTGGGTCCAGAAAATATACTTTGAGATTTCAACAGTTTTTTTGAGATGAACTCCGACTTTGAAATCTCCGGAGTTGATTGTACCAGTACCAACAAAATTCATATTGAACATACTTAGAAGACAACCTCTTTTTCGAACAATCAGTTAAATCTCTTTTGAAAAACTGCCCAGGGGAATATATTCCAAACCGTCAGCTAAGGCATGAGACAGAAGTGCCAGACATTGGCAGATTAAGTCATAGTTTTGCATTTCAACTTCATTGATATTAATGAAGTGCAGCATCCACGAAATAGCATTGTCATATCTGAAATTGAAACGCATTGCGAATTTGTTTACGACTGCACTGAATTGCAGAAGACCTTCAACAAAGCTAATCTGCTATAATACAAGTGAAGATAGCGAGACGCACAGACTAATGGTATATCGATTGTCAGCTGAATATACAGCTTTTTTGATAGTATAGCGCCACCATTACAAAGCATTCCCTACCCAAGACACTGAAATCAACGTCCATACCTCTCTCATTAGTGCTAGAGTCTAACATAACACATTGTAAAAAAATCGCTTCTTCTGTCACGTGTCAATACAGATTGTCAGTTGATACGCGTGTATCATACAATATAACAAGCAAAACGTATGGGACACATTTTTTGTTATTGATGAGGAATTAAATCGTTCGCATCTACATTTTTTTTATCGTATATTTGATTTGAATAATGTCTAAAGTAGTTGAATGATATCTATATTACATCATCTTAGTTGTCAACTAAAGTGATCCATTATTGTTTCAACAATATATTATGAGAAACACAATGATGTTTCATATTCCAATGCTGGCCGATCACATTAATTACATGTAACAATGATGTGAGAGTAGTAAAGGGCTACAACCAGGTATTAGGGTTGGTCTAGAAGTTATGTCACTGCAACTACATGTGTAACATCGTGTATAATAAAAAGAGAGCAACACCATTTATTATCCAAGTACCTGAATCTATATGCAGTTTGAACCTGAAATGTCATAAAAATTTAATGCACAATAATTGAGATATCGAGATAACCAGAAGGCATGTTAATGATACGCGACGCACGTCACGACGTTGTTTACGTTCCAGACTGGATCATGTCAAAAGTAGCATATTCGTTGTTCCAGCATAGCACTTGTGTCTGTTCGCCCATGTTTCTCTCATCTCTCAATACTATTTGAACAGCCCCGCGGCTCAATTCAAGAATTTTTACTATACTCGCAATGCAGAACATCGATCTTCATATGTAGGGTACAAACAAGACTGACGTTATTGTCTGACAATGCTCATAAAGTTCTACCAGTTTTCAGACGATCCTCTAGCGACTCATCTACACCCAAATAGCACTGATTGCACCTTTACACAGGCCTCATAATAACTGTCTAACTAAACAGTTCTGGAGTATCTTATGGTAATATTCCTAATGTGTGGCGAAACCCGTATATATACCCGTATCCGCTGACGCGTTTGTGAGAATTTAAAGAGTAACTACACTTCAGGAACTGACTGAATCAGATCCCAAACCCTATCCCCAACATCAAAGGGAAAGATTGACAAAGACATCCCAACAAACAATAAATTACAAGTGATAAGCCGAGTCAGCAGTTAAGACATCCCAACAAACAATAAATTACAAGTGATAAGCCGAGTCAGCAGCTCTTTCCTAAATAGGTGGCAACTCAGATATCTTTACTGAACTAAATAATTCAGACCAACAGAACGGTTACAACAGCCTAAGCAAATTATATAAAAACATTTAACAACTATTTTTACCTATTTTCTATTTTTTAATATAGAATGGTTGAAATGAGAACAGAATAAATTAACAGCACCAAAAAAAAAAAAAAAAAATATGCAATCGCAACGAAAATACCGCATTGGGACAGTCAGTAATAACTACTGGGGGTTTTATACCGGTTTTAATGGGCCCAAACCCTCACCCTCACCCTCCACCGCGGTGCACACAATTAGTTAGTAGTTCTGTTCGTATGGAGATCCCCTAACTCATCAGAGAGTCATCACGGGCAACAAATAAAATCAAGAAAAGACCGCGATGAAGCCACGATGAGGACTCGACAGCCAAAACGTGTTGAGATACCTGGAGATCCCTGGGGCGTCAGCAACACCACTGGAAAAATGGAGCAAAAGAAGACCACCAGAAATCAACATTTTTTTCCCCCGACAGTAATAAGCATAAGCACTAACCAGCGACATTTAAACTGCAATTGTGACGATATTGAATTTTCAACAGTGGACGGCAGAAATATATTTCGTCATCGTATCAGATTTTCCTCTGATTTGGCGCATTAATTTGATATTGCCTTTGAAAAGTATTTTTTTATCTCATAAACGTTATTCTAACGTTTGGCGCAATGGCGTCGGTGGCATACTTTGAACGGCTATAATTTGACGGGAAAAAGATTTGAACTTTATATTTATTTCATTATATTAATTCTGCTAATCAGAACTGTATCAAAGTGTAGCTTGCTATAATCTTTATGATAATGCTAAGACGAATAAGCGCGAAATGGTTACAGTGACATTACTTCTAAATCCACTTTTATATCACGACAAAATACTTATTAAATGGGAGAGAAATTGGAGATACAACACCTGTGATAATGAAATGGGACATAATATTCTTGATTATGGTGGAAGGGGGTTGCGCTGGACACGGTGTGTGTGTGTGTGGTGGTGATGGGGGGGGGGGTCGTAACTTCCTGTTTGCTTCCCGAGTCGGCCAACCCAGATAGTTTCAACTGGATTATAATTTTGCCGATATTTTTTTCTAAACTGTCAAAAAGCACTTATAACCAGTTGGAATTAATGTTCAAATAAGACGTATAGATTGGAATCTAGTAGATCAGTTGCTTTGCAAGGGATCCTCAGCTCTGATTCTCTCATTGGTTAGCGCTTTTCTTATTTCGCATAAAAAACGTACAACATGCCTGACGTCATGCTATATTGCACTTGAGGATCATGTTTTCCCATCCGCTATGCCTAAACCGCCGTGAGAATTCCCGTCTAGAGAGATAAAGATCTGTGAAGAATGCCTCAAAAATCGCACATTTACGCAGATGTGCCAAAATTATTTAGCATAAGATTTCAAAGAGGGTCAACATAATTAAATGCGGTAAACTAGGATTAGAGTCTAAAGCAATCGAAATTTTATGATTCCTAGAATAATTTATATCATTCTGCGAATTCAAAAACTTGAGGGTTGATATTGTAGATCCAGAAGAGATTATTCATGTTGGGACGCCTCATCTGGATCGCAGTTGTTTTCAAAGTAAACTATTTTCGTTTTTAGCCCTTGTACGGTAAAGAAAATGCTGAAATTAACTGCTCTATTTAAGTTTTATTGTCGTTATTGTAGTATCTCCTAAGACGGCATAGGGTGCGTCCTAATTAAAAGTATTTATAGTATGTCATGACAGAATGTCAGGGAGGGTAAGATAATGGTAAAGGTGTCTGCTTGGTTACATAATGTTATCAAGATAAATCGCAATTGTTAAGTTGGGAAGAATAATGTAAATTTGCTAAAGGTCTATAAATAATCGCATACAATATCTCAATTACCTGATAGTCTGACAGTAAGAGTACAAAATTCCGTAAAAAAATTTATAAATAGTAACACTCTTTATTAATACCGTCATTAGTCTTGAATTCAGATGCAGTTAAATTGCTGAAAGATGCAGATCGATTGGCGAAAGATGCGAATCCTAACCAAATTGCTCCTGAAGGAGCAGGCTGATCAGGGTCAGCAATGTTTGTTCAAGCTCATTTGAGCTGCGACACGACAAAACCAACAAAGTGGCTTATGGGCCAAGCTAAGACTCAGATCAGCCTGGCCATTGGCGCACATGCCACTTTGTGGGTTTCGTCGTGTCGCGGTGTATTTGTCCCAATACATACAACATTTGATGTGCGTATTGTTTTTAATTCGATGAGTTATTCGCCAGACAAGAAATTGCCTTTTCAAATCAGACAGCATTGTTGCCGTGTGGATTGTAATTCAACTACAAGCGACAATCGTAGTCATCAAAAAATATGTATCTAAGCACCTCTTCGAGGCTGCAAGCAGTGATAGAAAATTAAGCGGTATCGCATGAAAATGCATCTGAGGGCGTTTCCGAACTGAGAAATCACAGGCTTGATGGCTTACTCGCACAGACCAACTGGAGTTCTCCTTATGTGAAAAACACTCTTTTAAATTTTAAGTTGAAAACAGAGAATGTGGAAAGTGAACCTCTGATCAGTTTTGTATTGTTGTGCAGACTGATAGAATTTGTTAGGCGAACACGTTACAGGTTCTTTTTATCGTTCGACTCGTTTTAATTTAGTTTTGTATTTTGTCTTTTGGGAAATATTTATTTTAAGAAGAAATGCGTGCAGATATGGCATATGGAGACAATTATTTTGCTAAAGTACAAACAAAATGATGGATATGTTTAAACAGTAAAATCGCTTCGCATACTATACATCAAGTCTCTGTGCTGGAACTTGATAGACAAATTTACAGCAAAACGTCAGCTTTAAAACGAAACTCTTTCACGTATTCACCATATTTGAATATCACCAGTATTTAGGAAGATTTTTGCATTGTATATTAACACTTCAGTAATATCAGCTGGAGTTGGCACATATTGATGAATGTTGCGTAACATTTGCAACTTCAAGATCAAGCGATAAATTGAAAGAGTTAGGCCGTTCAAAGGCAGTGTTTCTGTCGTATGCCTCAGCGTAACGTGTCTATGGTTTGCCTGCTACAAATGTGGCAACCTGTATGGCTGCCTATTTTGCTTCCTGTTGTGTTTGGAAATACCAATTAGAAAATATTACATGTGATTACATGTTAAATGTTTTTCGTATAACTTGTTTTTGGTGTTCATGCTGATGACGACCGAAAATCTTCTATATGTTTATGAACCACTGCACAGAGAGAGAGAGAGAGAGAGAGAGAGAGAGAGAGAGAGAGAGAGAGAGAGAGTAGTCGATAGTGGCAAATCTAACTCTGAACCTTAAATTTGACGCGTGGTTATTGGGTCTACAAAATACTTTGGCCATAAAGGCTTCAGCAGTCATCCCCACTTACGTTTAGTCTGCCATAAAATGGACGCTGGAAAACAGTTCAGACAAAGCTCCTACACTGTTTGTAAAACAAATAACAACTGCTTATCTTTGGAAGAAAATAAATGAATGAAATGAAATATACCAAACACGCCTAATATCCTTTCAACGGCCGTAACTTATTTTACGTAATTGCTGACAATTACTTTTTGAACGACCCTCACAACCTCGTTTATTCAGGCATCTTATTAATTTTGATTTCTCTGTATTTGCAAGGAATATGACCTTGCATGCTCTTAGTACCAGTTGTAAAATACATCCTGGGAGGACACTAGATGCTTTTAAGTGCCAAAAATAAAACTTTAAAAAATTCACTTCTGAAATTCGGCTTTTACCTTGACTTTTTGCAACCGCCAAACTCATCTGACTAAACAAGCAGGGCCAAAAGAAACGCGCAATAAAAAGGCAAATGAAAAGAGAGAAAACAAGAGAAGAAAGAAGGGAAAGATCTGTAGCAAAATCGAAAAATAAGTCCGTGCGCAACTCTCTTGGTAGGTTGACCCCTGCGCCGTGACCGCTGACGTCATGAGAAAAATAATTGTCATTTTGACATTTATTGTAAAGCTAAATATGTGTACTTCCGATTTCACTCATCAAGTAAGCAAGTCAAAATTTAGGGTCAAATATTTGCCAGCGTTTTTCTTGAAACCTGTTAAAAGAATATTACTTAAGGACTAATACAGGTTATCAGGATAAAAGAGTGCAAAGGTCATAACTGCGTTAATATGCCATGGGATCAGCACCTTAAATGGAACCCAGTGTCCTCTTTCTAGTACCATTACTCTAACACGTACATGTATCTAAATAAGGCACACTGTTGCAGCTTGGGGGATAAAAATATTTTTCAGTCAATGCTCTGTAGACTTGTCTTTCAGTTTATTGTAATTCCATTTATAGACTATCTTCTTGGTCCAAGAGCTCTGACACTTAAAATTAGGCATCTGACCTCTGGGAATTCATACCTCGACCGGCGTACACGTGAGAAAGTCAAGTTCTGCTTCTGAATGGTCACGAATTTTACGCTGGGAGCGCCGGTTTTCGGGAAACCATTGCTAAACGATTGGCTCGCCATAAGTAAAATACTCTGTCCACTCGACATTGACATTACTCATGCCCAAATCCTCAGCAAGTATTTTATGGCCTCAAGTTTTCTTTCATTCGAGTTTATTATATACATGTCCTCAGAGACGAAAAGGAAGTAGACAATATTTGAGCCGCGACACGAGAAAATCAACAATGTGGTTGTGCGCCCTGCACAGACTTCGATCAGCCTGGGCATTCGCCCATTCTGGTCAGACTCTTCGCTAAGTGCGTCAAGGGTAGCTAAGGGACTGAGCTACCTCCATGCGGACAGCGAAGACTCTGATCAGACGGCGGATGCCAAGGCTGATCTGAGTCTGCGCTGGGCGCACAACCACTTTGTTGGTTTTCTCGTGTCGCGGCTCATTTGAATGTCTATATACACATGTATTTTCTATGTTTTAACTACAAATGCCTGCATCTTAACAATATTGACTTTATTTTAACAAATATAACAGTGTGTTCAACTGTCATGTGAATAAAACGCTTGCTCAGCTTCACCTTTTTTACATGTGAATTTCATTTTTCTTCCCCCAAAAAGATATGATTTTGCTGTTGTGCTCGGTTATAATCCCATTTGCATTTTATTTAAATAAATGCAAAGCTTTCTGTGGTACAAAGAAATCGTGTCATTTGGGATGTAACAAGCTGTTTGCTTAAACAAAAATCTGCTTAAATAATAGTTCCTTCAAGAGCAAAGCAGTGGTTTGAGTCGGGCTTAATTCACCACTTACGAATCATGAATGACTGGCTATAAAGTGTGCGATTGTCTGCCTCTGGATTTAATTTTGATGTAATCTGCTGTGATAAATGAGAAGGCAGAACACTTTATTGTATTTCTATATGAACTTGCAGCGGTATGAAGGTTCGATTGACAATTTTTGATAATTCAAGTTATTTACTGATTATGATTTCATGTTTCTTGTGTTCCATTACTATGTCCTTTCAAAATGACATGTTTTGTGAGATGATTTGAGCCGCAACAGGAGAAAACCAACAAAGTGGTTGTGCGCTTAGCGCAGACTCAGATCAGCCTGGGCATTCGCTCAGCCTGATCAAAGTCTTCGGTAAGCGCTTAGAGGGTAGCTTAGGGTCTAAGCTACCTCCATGCGGACAGCAAAGACTCTGATCAGACTGGGATGATGCCCAGGTTGATCTGAGTCTGCGCTGGCTGCACAACCACTTTGTTGGTTCTTGTCGTGTCGCGGCTCATTTACTGACGAACGTGTCAGCCTCCACTCGAACCGCACTGCTACATGCATATATTTTGTTGATTAATTGTAGAGGCCAGAACGAGCGTTGGTGCATGGAAAACTATTTTAAGCCCAAACCACCCAGGGCGCCCCAGTAAATGTGTTTCCGATCGTAACTAGGCGAAGCTTTTATTTTGTTTCATGTATATCACTAGGTTTGATAAGTAATAAATAAATGTTACTTAATAAATGGATAATGCATATGTAATTTTAGGTGTAATATATATACGCAATAATTTGTGTTCTGATCTTACAATGAGGCTACATGTAGCTTTTTGATCACCTACGTCAGTGATCGTAGTTCAATAACTTAATAAACTTTTTAGGCTGTTACATTACACCTATTGCTGATACGCGTAATTGCAACTTATTTTGTGTTTTGTCTTGGCTGTGGAATTAAATTATATCAATTCTTGGACGTGGCCTTGATATTTTCATATGTTTTTCCTCCTACACGTTTGTACCTGATTCTCCTGTTGCAGATTTTTTCGTCAGAGTAGGGTGTTAGATATTGAAAATATGCTGCTTTGTATATGCCATTAACCCATCGGGCTTATGACGTCGAAAACACTACGTACTAGCTTTGTTTTGACGTGATCACGTCGCATTGACATTAGTTAGTAATGACAGAGTCACATTGTTTTGGCGATGCATTTAATACATTTATGCTTCGCACATTCCATGATGTTAGCTACTTTATTGCCCTGTTTTGTCATTACCTAAGTATCTGAGATGAAATTCATCCACTGACATCATAAAATTGTCATTGCACGTTTGCATGATGGAATTTAAGCACCCAATAAACAAGAATATTTGTATTTAAATTAAATGCACTGGATTTATCGCGTACAATTTCTCGGTGACTGAGCGCCCATATCCGGTGCGTCAACTAAGAACTTTTGTTATTTTCAAATGTTGTCTTGACATTATCCCAGTATTTCGTGTTGGGTACACCGTTACCCTACTTTCAGGAAAACGTCGATTTAGGTTGTTTAAAGTATGGCTATTTTTTTAATAAAAAATAAAACGTAGATCTCCTAGAGAATTCACGACATTCAACTAGGCTATTATTTTCATCGCCTAGTTAATACTCAAATGAGTGATTTCAACCCTAAAGTCAAATATACTTATTGCTTGGCGTTGATCATGGCACAAGGAAAGGGCTAAAGATATTGCATGGCAGAAACAAAGCGATGTATCAATATTCCTTATTGATTGCTTTGTAACTACGGAACATTACAGCAGATAATAGAATAAAAAAGAAAGAAAATATTTGTCCGATATTTAGAACTTTTTCCAGTGACGCATACGACGATCATCAAACTCTTTAGCAGTGCATGAATGATATGCCGCTACTGTGCAAACGTCTCTGAGTTAAATCGAAAATGAAAACATAATGTATTAAATGCCTTTCCAGACTACAAATTGTCATCAATGCAATTATTTTCTTTCTTGAAAAGAATTTAATCAGACATGTTAAATTCGACGTTACAAATTAGTGGCACCTCTTCAAACGGTAGCATATGTTGTTTGGAATAGCCGTTTGTTCAAATTAACCAGTAAAATTGCACTTGTCTTATTGGAGTAGTTCCATCACAAGGATGACGAATGCGAGTATATGTCGTGGGCATCAGCCAAAATGTGCGTCTCCACGTGGGACCCTAAAATACACTCAGTAGTAAAACAAATTCAGAAACCTATGGGTGTCCTTTTCTTTCACACTCGGACTCTTATCTCATCAGTCGCATAAAATGCGAAACTATGTCGACGTGTTCTTGCTTTCTAAACAAGGAGAATGGGATTTAAAATAATGATGGAATATTTACTTTAAGGCAATTTAAGATAACAACAATTCATAACTTTTGAAAAAGGTATTTATTTTGTATCTACAGCCACTGAATGAAAGAAGAATTAAAAACTGACCAAGCTATTTTACTGTTATTAACGTAAAGAGACTGAGTAAGATATTCTGGATCATTCTAGGGAAGCCTTTTTCTGTTATTTACGTAAAGAGACTGAGTTAGATATTTTGGATCATTCTAGGGAACCCCCTTTCAAAAGCCTAATAAACGCGGTATGTTTAGGCATGTTAGTTAGACACTTTCTTAAATGTCCATTAGAATCAACAAGTTAGCAAATGAATAATTGAATATAGTTACACTGACACTACTTTTGGAATGGCAAGGTGCAATTCGTGGAGCGAAACTTTGAATTATGAAACAAACCTGTTTTTTGTTTCTGTTATTTATTTCATGTAAGCATTATGTCTCATATGCCATCCTTATTAATTTGATCAACCCAAAACAGATTTTTTCAGTTATTTTATATTGAATTGAATAAAATAAGATCTTGAATATTTGCATTTGAATTTTGAATCAGCTGCATGTGTCGATTATTAATCATTAGGTGTAGCAGCAGCAGTAGTGGCCTTTTTATAGTCTCAGCGCCAGTATTAAGTCTAATAGCCTTTTGTTAGAGTTATACTAGCCTTCATGGACCAGCTGTTTATAGTGCAAATTACCGCTCGGCAACAGACAAAATATAATGCTACGACAAGTGGCAATTTACCTTACTCTGTGGTTTCATTCGCACTGTTCCAGTACTTTCAAACAGACCCTAAATTACATTTTCTCATAACACCAGTCAATTATTATCAGTGCAGAGCTTCTTGAAGATGTGCAGAAATGCAAAGTGCGGGGAAGCCAATTGCCACTTGAAATAAAATTATCATGCTGTCTGATATATTGAAGCTATTTTATGCAGGGAAATAGATTGCGCCCACAAGGACATTTTAAAGGCAATCTTTCTTCAAACAGCAGACAGTTCTTCAATTCAGACAATATAACAAACCTGAAATATTATGCCAAATTGCAAAATATTTATAGTACTCTTAATAGTTTAAGGCGCCATAAAGCACACGACAAAATTTACGTTCAAGGTCTATCATATTGAATGTTCAAAGACTAGATGACAAGAGGAGTAGCTGTAGATGCTTAAAGTGTTTTACAATTCTCAAATAAACATCTTGCTAAGGCTGTTCTGAGCCTTAGTCAAGGGATTAAATGCAAAAAAATGTCTGAAAAAGTTTGATAATCTCTTGAACGCACCCATATCCTTCGCAAACCAAGGAATGACTTCTGATTTCTCACTTTCTTTCAAATCGCACACATGCCGATTCATTTATTTATGAAAGAGAAAGTAAGATAGGTGAAGTGATATGTATTAATGATAATTAAGACGGGAAATATGAAGTGTATACATTACGTGAAATGTAGGAATAGAAAATGATCATATCAAATCTAAAAGTGGTTAAATTACCAAAATCGTAGGTCCAAAGTCGGTAAACATCGAAATACTGACAGTTTCAAATATTTATATACACTAAAATGGACCGCTATACAGAGGTATGATTAGGTGCTCGAAACCACCCCTGGTTAACTATGCATATAAAAAGGTTGTTACCAACCGACAAAAGAGCTGTTACAAAACGAAAACGAGTAATAGTTACTTAGTGACCTGATGACCAGGACGTTTGGTAACTGTGACTTTTTTTTCATTTCAAAACAACTCTTTTTTGTCTCGTAGCATGCTTGATAACATAGTTAACCAGGTGTGGCATCTATGAACATGAAATGTGAAGTATAAGATTAGCCGTCTGAATTAATTTCCAGTCCAATGAGGAGACAAAAGAGTAACCCATTAATGCCAAACGTCCCATAAATATAGCATATGGGAACAGTACAGACTCAGATCAGACGCCGCTGTAAATGACGTATCAAAGGCCGAAGAACGCTGCATCTAATCACGGTGAACTATGTCGGTGTTAAATTTAAAGCAGTTTCTTTTTTATAAGAAAAAGAAACTGAAAAAAAACTCCTAAATAATAAAGAGCCTTATCCAAATTACACAAACTTCATGGATTTTCTTGCAAAAATATTCGCCTGTTGCCTTTAGCTCAGTTTCCCAGTAACCGCAAGGGTTTTTGTCTTCAAACTTCCTTAAAGTCAAAGGATACATCCGGGAAAGGTCCATGGAAAGGAGAGATGGAAATTGGACCATCACCTGTATTTCACAGTTTATATATATGAAAAATAATTCACTCATTGTGCATGGAGCCAAGTATAAACAACTTCTGTTATGAAACTATTGCCATAAGTATAGAAGCTGAGATAAATTGGAGTCTGTTAATACATGTAACTAAGACTGTCCAATAAACATGGCGTAGAAAACTTTGTTGTTCTTAGCAAGTGAAATTCGATTTTAAAAACCATTTTTATTTCTATGTAGTCAGAATGATGCTTTATTTAGTGTACGTTTGGGAATCATGAACATTAAACTATGCGAATGATTTTCATGATCACATACAACCAAAAATAAGTGATTTCATTACTAATGTTTTTATCGTATTTTTATTTGTCTATCTTTTGTCTTATTTGGTTTAGTTGAGAGGTCATCAGAGACTTGTCATGGCAATAAGGGCCAATTGCTTCACGACAGGTTTACAATAGCTAGAATTCGGAAAGGAGCACATAACGTAATTACGCAACGCCGTTTATAGTTCATATTGACTCCTCGTTCCTGTCCCTTTTCTGGTTTTAGTCTATTACAGTGAAATATACACCTGGAAAAAAGTTAGGCATCCCCAATTATTGTTGCAGAAGTTAAATCTAAACTTTTCACAACTTTTCGCTGATAGAAGTCCAAACCATTTCTTTCCGTAATTATTAAGCCTTGATATACTGCTTCTTGATATCCAAATAAAACGGCATCAGTTGGAAGTAAATCAGTCAAAAATTTTCATTGAAAGCGCGGGCTATGTTTTGAACGAAAAAAGTGGCCAGTACAAGTTTGGGGCTGCAGTCAAGGAACTACGTGTTTATCCAGAAGTAATTAATTTGACAAGCACATGAAGTCTAAAGCTTGTTAAAGTTATGTAACTCAATGCGTCCGTGAATAAGAGTGTAAAATTCAACCCCTACATAAAATAGGACCGCCTTGCTATTCTAGAAAAAAAGTATCATCATTTTGACAAATGATGGCCCCAAATTCAGTCAGAACATGTTAGATGGATCGATTTTTGAATTGCATTTAAAATCAATTTCAGTATCTGTTTTTTCTTTGTCTGATGCTTGATGGAAAAGAATAATTTTTTACTGGGGGAGCTTAACTTTTTTCCAGGTGTATAAGTTTAAATATTTCGTCAAAAGAATGACGGTAGATATATATCAAAATTGAGAGATGCAATATGTAATCTTGGCTGACATATCATTCGAAACACGCTATGATAACAAGCGCAAAATATTTACGACTCTTCAGACAAGCCAAAACATTCCTTTACAGGTAGTTAGTTACACTGTTATTGTAGACAACGACAACTAATAATGTCAACCACAAATACTAACATTTGATGGAAGTAGAGCTGTCATAACTATTTTAAAAATGTAGATAAACAGCCTTTCGATGTGAAATCTTATCATATCACCGAATAGCAGTAAAAACATTTTTGTCTGAGTAAAAAATCAGTCTTAGATTAATTGCAGTCTGGCGGGGGGGATTTTAATACTGAAGTCATGAAAAACTACAGTATGCTTGAATATACGATTATAGTAATATAGCCAAAGCACTGCTACACGAGCATTTAGGGATTCAGACAGATATACATGAACAGAAAATAAACTGATATAAAAAAAAAGATTATATGTAATAAAACCGACAAATCGATTACTTAGCAACCAAAAGCGATGTTTGATGTTTATAAGTGTTTTCTTTTCCCTATTTTACTACTAATTTAGGTTTGTTCTCTCTCTCTCTCTCTCTCTCTCTCTCTCTTGTTTGTTCTCGGTTTATGGTGTGTTTTTTGGTTGTGTTAAGGCTACTTATCTAGAATAAAATGCTCACTCAGCTTTCCGTTAACTGTCACAAGCTCATCTAAGGTTTTAGGATTATAGGAGAGCGTATAGTGTAGGCAGGCTCCGTCGTCGGTAGGTCGTCTGTCGCCCACATTTTTCAAATATTTTCTCCTCAAAAATAACTGAGTCGATCGAATCCAAGTTCCAAATGAAGTCTCAGTAGGATAGGAGAATGAAAGTTGTTTGTTGGGTCTGGGTTGCATGACCAAGATGGCCGCCACACCCATATATGCTAAAACCCATAAAAACTCTTCTTCTCCAGAACCGGTTGAAATTAGGATAGAAACACAGTCTGTGATTACATAATTTTGTGGAGACAAAATCATTCTGCTGACGTTATTTCTCTGTCTTGTGACTTAATGATCATTATCTCGCCTCCTTTAATCTCTTGGCCTACATTTTAATAACTACATCATCGCAACCGTTCTAAATACAGTTTCCTTTGATATTTATGTTTGTACTACATGGTATTATTTCGCATCGTTACACCATTAACATTTAGGTACATCAGACGTTACGTCACGAAAATACAATGACGTCAGCGTTAAAGTAATATTTACTGACTAGCCGGTGAATATCGGGAGATATTGACCGGCACATGACGTCAATTAGCCATTGGAATTGTGTGCTACATCTTGGTCATTTAATCATATCTATTAACTTCAATATTACTATTTTTTACAAACAAAAAATGCATTGAACAATAAGGCAACCAAACCGAAGGTACCGCCTAACACATGATCACATGATACGAGAAATCGATAAATGCAACATACTCAGAAAAGCGGACCATTTGAACCAGTTTGAAACTCCTAATTGATCAGTATGTTAGCTATCTATAGACATTATTCGAAATAAACATGAATATGAAAGTATGACAAGTAGAGTTGTAGTTATACTATTCCAATATTAGCAGTTCGTAAAATAGCATATATACAAATGACACTGGCATACTAAATAATTTGATATTTCATTCTTAAAGACTACCGTCAACTTTCGATAATTCAAAAATATAGCTTCAGGTTTGAACATAAAAACAAAACAAAACACACACACACATACACACACACACACAAAATTAATAATTTTAAGTTACTCCACAGCCATTTCAATTAATGTCGAATAAGTAGCCTCTTGAACAAAGACAATTTACAAGCTGAGTTAACTAGAAAATCTCCGATCAGCCTGTGCATTTTTACAGGCAGATAAACGTCTTCCCACATATAAAGAATTGACGAATCCTTGGAAACTCTTACAATGAATAATAAACACACAAACCGGTCTGCACAAATGAGCGGGATGATCTGCTTTCTCTCTGATCTCACAAGAATTCCAACTAACGTTAACCCAAAACGACGATTCGTTCATTTCACGAGCATATAGTCTGGTTGCAAAATGTGCAACCCGAAAAGATAGTCCGCACAAAATGTTTTTGCGCAAACATGTCCGTACACTGAAACTTAATAATATCACCCTGGCATCCCTGGGGAAACCACAATACTCAAGATGGCGTCTAAGATGGATGCCAAGGGACGGGGTCACCAATATCTTCCAAAGTATGTGGGTTAGAAACACACCCCTATTGGTCACATGTAGGCCTTTGAGGTAGAGGAATCGATTATTATATAATAAGCATGTAAAAACAATTTCAGACAAACAGTAGCAACAGAATATAGTTACACAGACATTTCTTATGAAATGGCAAGATGAAAGTCGCGGAATGAAAACTGGATTTATAAAACAACCCCTGTTTATGCACTACTGATTTCGTTATTTACTTCGTTTTAGCATTATACTCATTTCTCATGGATTCGTGCCTTCTCATAGATTCATTTCTATGGTTTGCTTCGGACTGCAATTAATTCGATCAACTGTTTGGATAAAAAAAGGTTGAAAAAACAACATTTATTGTGTCCAAATACTTGGTTGTCAGTGCTAAATAAAATTTTGGTTAGAAAATCAAAATTTTTGAAAAAAGTCCTTAATTATTTTCAGTGGTCCCAAATGAAATTCTTCCAAACTTGTTATATTAAATACCATGCCATAAAACTGCCAGTTTTACTTATAAATAGTGTGGACTAGTCTTTACATATTAAAAAAATTGACAGAATAATAAAACTATTTCGAAAATTTGGCTGTTGATTCTAGAGCATGAACTCAACGAGAAACTTTTTTCGATAGTTGCTCTTAGGGGTAGTCTAAGACAGTATCCTATTTTATAGTAAAAATTAAAATTCACACAAGTTTTATAAGTTGATATGCTGTCAGAAGTTTATTTGCAGCTTTTAATAGTAAAATCGAATTACCGGTTCCTTAATGTTTCACAAAAGCAGGCAAATTATAATAAGGGGCACGAATCAACGAGAAAACAGCATATGTCTCGGATGACATCCTTATCAATTTGATCAACCAAAACGAGATTCCTGCACTTATTTTATATTAAATTGTAATAAACAAATCAGTCTGGTGTCATTTGGTACTATGAGACAGTGTATGAGAGGTCAGGGAAAAATATGTTTTGGTCTATAAAAAATTCTGGTGAGGTACTTAGTAAACTGAAGTCAAGAGGGTTCCGTGCGACTAGTTTGTCCACTTATGATTTTTCTACTCTTTATACCACATTACCCCATAATTTAATAAAGGAAAAACTTGTTGATTTGATTGAGAGGGCCTTCAAAAAGTTCTCCAAAAATAAAGATACCCTTTTTATTGCCTGTAACGATAAGAAAGCGTTTTTCACTTCTACTGACCGTAAAATATATAGAGGATATAGTCTTTGGTCATGTCAGAATGTATGTGACGCCTTATCATATCTCTTAGATAATATTTACATCAGATTTGGTAATAAGTTATACAGACAAATTGTTGGTATTCCGATGGGTACAAATTGTGCTCCTCTTGTGGCCGATTTGTTTTTATTTTGTTATGAAAGAGATTTCATGACTTCTCTTTCGGTTGATAATCAAGCTGATATCATTGAGGCATTTAACTCTACCTCTAGATATTTAGACGATCTTCTGAATATTGATAATTCTTATTTTGAAAGCATGGTTAACCAAAGTTACCCACCTGAACTTAAATTGAATAAAGCTAATACTTCAGATACCGAGGCCCCCTTTTTGGATTTACATCTATCTATTTCTAACGGTTTGTATCTTCTAAAATTTATGATAAACGTGATGACTTTGACTTTGATATAGTTAATTTTCCATTTTTGGATGGTGACGTTCCACGTCGTCCCTCTTATGGAGTGTATATTTCTCAACTTATAAGATTTGCTAGAGTGTGTAGTCATGTAGATGACTTTAATGCTCGTAATAAATGTTTAACTGCTAAACTTCTTCAACAGGGCTATCGGTATCATAAGCTTAGAAAGGCTTTTTCTAAATTCTATCGCAGACACCATGAATTGGTTTCAAAATTTGATGTCGGATTAAAATTTCTTTTACACCAAGGCCTATCGGAACCAGAATTTTATGGTGACTTAGTATACAAATTCAAAAAGATTACGGGTAGGACTGATTTTTCTGATCAATTCCGAAAAATAATAATACGTCACAAACGTATTGGCTATAATTTAAATGTTATGCGACAGTCTGCATGCTTAGTGATTAACCCAATCACGGTTGATAACTTTGCTGCACTCTTTAATTGCACACCGGGGGATCGGTCGTCAGACTCTATGATGGCCCCGACCTAAAGCTATATACTTTAGTTGGTTGGGACCGGAGCCTTTTTGTCTGTTGCTTGGTCCACCGGGGCTCAACTGGTGACCTTCTTTTGCTTCAGATTTCCAGTGGGGTCGTTTGGCAGGACAGGGATCTCCACCTGTCAGACGGCCCGTTGTATCTGTTGAGTCCTCGTCTTTGCTTCTTCATGGTGTTGCAATTTGATTTATGTGTTTACCGTGATGATTCATTGACGAGTTAGAGGGTTATCATGCGAACCGAACTACCAACTAAATGTTTTGTACCACTTCAGAAACTGAGGGTGAGGTTGGGCCTGTAAAATCGATTTAAGCCCCCCCAGTAATTCATTACTGACCGTTCCAAGGCGGTAGTTCTGTTGTGGTTCTCTGTTGCCTGTTTTTGGTGTCAGAGTTTCTGTGATGTTTTACCTTATGTATGTTCTTATTATTTTTAATTCGGTTTGGGTTACTGAGTGGCCACCTTTTGGGAACAAGCTGCTCACTCGGTTGGCCATATGTTCTCTGTATCTTGATTATTTGTAATCTTAGTTGTTTCCAACTATGGTTTGAGGGCTGGATTTGGATTTTGATTGTTTCAGTTCCTGGTCTTTGCATACTTTTTACTTCCATTTGCATTACAGTTACAGCTGATTATTATTCATTAGGTGCAGCAGCAACAATTGTCTCAAAAGAGTGTCAGCGTTAATATAAAGTCTAAAAGCTTTTTGCTATAGTTGTAAAAGCCTCCATGGTCCAGTTATTTATAACACAAATAACCACTCGGCAACAAACTGAATAGAATTTGTTCGTCAAGTGGCAATTTACCTTATTTGCAATTCCATTCGCACTGCACCAGTACGTTCAAACAGATCCTAAATTACCTTTTCTTATGACAAAGGTCCATCATTGCCAGTGCAGGACGGTTTGAAGATGTGCAGTAATGAATTATGCGGGGAAGCTAATTGCCACTTGAAATAAAATCATCATGCTGTCTGATCTGATGCAGCTATTTATGTAGATAAATAGATCATTTGCACCCAGAAGGACATTTTAAAAGCAATCTGTCTCAAACAGCAGACAGTTAAAGAAATGTTACAAACGTTAAACCGTTCTGCCAATTTGCAGAACAACTACAGTACTCTTAATATTTTAACCCTTTAAGCGTCAAAAAGCAGACAATAATATTAACGTCTGCAAAATTTAAACAAGTGGGCCATGAGGCCATGAATCGCGCACATGAGTAAATAGTCAAAGGTTAAACTAGGGTTTCAGTTGAACCAACCTGATACTTTGAAATTGTCAAAATATGACGGATATTCGTTAAATGTCAAAGATTGACATTGAACTCTATCACAAAAAATGTTTATGTACTCATTTATTTGCATATATTTATTAACTTATGCAACAAAATTTCTAAAAGTTTCATGAACTCTTTCTTAAGCACTTTTCCATATAAAAGCATCAAGGAGCAAATTTCACTTTCCAATACAAATGTCAAGGTCAATCAAAGGTCATCATTTGAACAATATTTGGCAAATTTTCAAAACTTTATAAAATATTGTCTTCTAGAATTTCTCGGATTAGACCATGCCGTAAAAAAGGTCAAGGTCATCTCAATCTCATGAAGTTTCATGAACTCTTTCTTTAAGCACTTTTCCATATAAAAGCATCAAGGAGCAAATTTCACTTTCCAATACAAATGTCAAGGTCAATCAAAGGTCATCATTTGAACAATATTTGGCAAATTTTCAAAACTTTATGAAATATTGTCTTCTAGAATTTCTCGGATTAGACCATGCCGTGAAAAAGGTCAAGGTCATCTCAATGTCATCATTCGAACAATCGTGGTATTACTCTAGTACCTAATGTTACATATAAAATTACAAGGTCATCTGTCAGTTGGATCTGGAAAAGAATATTTTAAAAGGTTTTTACAATACAGGGGCATGGCGGCCTTGTTGGTCCTATGACGTGGATCAGTTGAATAGATTTCCATTCCCTCAGCCCTTGGAAGCTCTATGTGAAATCTGGTAACAATGGCCAAGATTCTCTCGAGGAGATGTTTGAAATTGACAAAATATGAGAATTCTGGGTTGACATTAACCTATGTAATAAAAAATCTCCATGTTCTCATCTAGACGACGGAATATAACTTTTTTTTGGCCAAAATCTTCAATACTTTCTTTATCATTTCCAATGCTTGACCTTGCCGTTAAAAAGTCAAGATCAACCCAAGGTCATCGTTTGAACAGTCTCAGTAGTACTCGGATAATAAATGATACATTCCAAGTTTCAAGATCATCAGTCAAATGGTTTTGGAGAAAAAGATTTCTGATTTTTTTAGCACATATTTGCATGGCGGCCATGTTGGTCAAGTGACCTGGACCAGTTCAACATTTTTGTTCCCTCAGCTCCTGGAGGCACTGTATGAAATTTGTTTACAATTTCCACAGTGTGTTTTGAGGAGATGGTTGATATTGTCAAAATATGTGAGTCCTTGGTCAAAGGTAAAAAAAAAATGACCGTGACTCTTTTACTCATAAATCTTCATGTACTCATTTTAGGCCAAAATCTTTACAAGTTTCCATGAAATCTTATGTTCTAGTATTTTCTCATATTTCACCTTGCTGTTAACGATGTCAAGGCCAATCCATTGTCATCATTTAAACATCCAATAATTTAGCGAGTACTCAAAGCTACATACCAAGTTTCAAGGCCATCGGTCAATTGGTTCTAGAGAAAAAGATTTTTAAAATGTTTTGCCAAGGTGGCCATGTTAGACATATGATCTGGACCGTTTGAACGAATTTTCGTGCCATTAATCCCTGAAGAACCTATTTGAAACTTGATTACAATTGCCCCAGTGGCTTTTGAGAAGACGTTTGAAACTGTCAAAATATGCGAAACCCGGTTCGAAGGTCAAAGAATGACCATGACCTCATGTACTCATAAATCTTCATGTACTCATGTGGATCACTGTATATACATGTACCAATTTTAGCCCAAACTCTTCAACAGTTGTCATGATAGCTTACGTTCTAGCATTTTCCCAAATAAAAGCATCAGAAAGCAAATTTAGTCCAACCGAGGAAAAGGTCAAGGTCAACCAAAATCATAATAAGAAAAAATCATAAAGTTCCTGCGTACCCAACCCCATATACCAAGTTTCAAAGCCATCGAACTATTGGTTCTGGAGCAGAAGATTATTTTTTTTATCTTTTTACCATATATGAGCATGGCGGCTATGTTAATCATGTGGCCCGAAACATTTGAACACTATTTCGTTCCCCAACACCCTGTTGGCTATATATGAAATTTGGTTACAGTCGGCCCAGTGGTTTCAGAGGAGAAGTCATTTGAATTTGTGTACGGACGACAGACAGACAACGGACGACGACGGAGCCTTCCCATCCTCTAAGCTCCCATCGAGACTCTGGCTCAGGTAACTTTAAAAAAATTGCTTTGTCCATGATCTATCATATTAATATTTTAAAGGCAACTAGATGGTAAAACAGAAGTAGAAAATCTCAGGATCTAGTATATGTTGCTCAATATAAGGCGGCTTATAATGAGCATCCTCATCAGAATCTACGCTGTTTGCAAATTTAGCTATAATTTTCTTCTCTGGAGCTTAAGGTGCTTTACACATATTTAGGCATCGTAAACATAACCCTACAAAGGCAGTTCTGAGCCGAAGTCGAGGGTCTTAATTGTGAGTTTGTCTTAAGAAATTTTGACCATCTCTTGAACGCGCCCTTACCCTTCGAATTCCAAGCTATGACTTCTGACTTTACACCAAATTGAACACATGCTGATTTTTTTTTTTTTTTTTTTTTTTTTTTTTATTTCTGAACACGAAAGATTATTAAAGTGTCAAAATCTTAATGACAAGTAAATCGTGAAATAGGTAGTATGAAGCTTACCTGAAATGTAGGAATAGAAAATTGTCATATCTAATTTAAGAACGGTTATCTACCAAAATCGCAAGTCCTAAGTCATAAAACATCGAACTATTGACAGATTTGAAAAAAAATATATGTGTCACAGGGCGAAGAGATTTCATCTTAAAAAAATACTGTACTATTCTTTATATGCACAAACATGGACCGCTGTACCGAGGAATGATCAAGTGCTCGCAGCTATGGAAATGAAATGTGAAGTTTTACATAAACGGTCTGAAGTAATTACCAATCTACTGGGGAGACGACGAAATAATAACCCATTAATGCCTAATGTCCTATAAATATAACATAGGGCAACAGTGCTGACTCAGATAACATACCTCTTTGGAGGGCCGTGTGCCATGCAGTTGGGGTCCTCCCGAATAAAGTTTTGCATGGCAAGTTTGACTGACCCTAGAACCGGCAGGTAAGGGTTTGGATAGACACCTAGTTCTCATACGATTTTTGCTGGCATTATCCTACACGGGCAAATCGAAATTACCTAAAGAAGAAACAAGTGAAAAAAAAGCGAGGCATATGATGAGCCGCGACACGACAAAACCAACAAAGTGGGATATGCGCCAAGCGAAACCTAAGATCAGCCTGCATATCAACCCAGTTTGATCAAAAGCTTCAATGTCGGCATACTGGAGCCGCGACGTGAGAAAACCAACAATGTGGTTGTGCGCCCAGCGCAGACTCAGATCAGCCTGAGCATCCGCCAAGTTTGACCAGACTCTTCGTTAAGTGCTTAAAGGGTAGCTAAGGGTCTAAGCTACCTCCATGCGGACAGCGAAGACTCTGATCAGACTGGGCGGACAACCACTTTGTTGGTTTTGTCGCGTCGCGGCTCACTGGTAGCTTAGCCAAATTAAAGGTGCATAGCGAAGTCTCTGATTAGGCTGGGCGGATGCCCAGGCTGATCCGAGTCTTTGATGGCCACACATGCCATTTTGTTGGTTTTGTCCTGTCGCGGCTCAATATCTGAACAGCATTTTTAAAGAACAAACAAACAAAACTAAACTTAATGAGCTTTTACTGATCCAAATCTAAATGGATAATTCCGACACTAAGCAGTTATAAATATAATCTGCACTATGGATGATGTACGGGGAGATGTTTTACGGCCGCCACACGACACAACACTAGCTGCAGTAAAGTCAAATTAAATTCCAAAAGGGTTAAGCCGGCGTCATCTCAAGCATGAGGCAGAAGTGGAAGACAATGTTATAGTTTTGCATTAAAGTTTATTGAATAAATTGTACATATGTAGCAACTCTGAAATCAAATTGTCATATCTGTTCGTAAAATTAAAATGTAGTGCGAATTTCTTTATAACAGACCTGAATTGCAGATGATCTTGAAGAAAATTAATCTCTCGAAATACAAGTGTAGATGGCGGTACAAACTACTGGTAAACCGATTGACTACTGATACAGCTGTATGATGATTATATAACCAGAATTATGGAGCAAACCCCACCCAAGACACCAAAAGTACGCCCCATGTCTCTCTGAACAGTGTAAGCGTGTAGAATAAATCAATGTAAAACACGGTTCTTCTGTTACAACTTATCAGTTGATACACGTACATTATATCATAATGTCATATAAATAGTAAAAACGTATTGAAAAGAGTTTGAAGAAAGAAAGAAAAAAATACAAATTTCTTGTACCAATAAAAACACAAACTTGTGAAAGCAAGTTTGCATAAAAAAAGGAAATGCAACAGTCGATATGCACTGGAAGATCAGTAAATTTATTTTACCAAAGTATTGCGCAGTTGGCTCATACAAACCAAAGGTGTGTGGTAACACCTCGATATTGTTTTTCGCCATTTTATATGAAGGAGGTAAGCAAACATTGTAACTTTCCGTTTGCTTCGCCGGAGGGCAAAGCCCTTTAAAACAGTGTCCAAATGTAAAGATAAATATGAAGAGTTTCAGCTGTCCTATATTTTTGCCGTATTTTTAATAAGCTGGCGGAAAGCACTCATTACACCGAAATTTATGTTTAACAAAAATGTGTTAATCAAAATATACTTAGTAAAACAATTGAAGGATATATAAATTCTATCATTATTTTTGCTTAAAACAAAATCTTTACAAATTTCAATATGCATGCATTCAATAGTATCGGGTATCTACAATTAAAAGCCTGTCCAGTTAAAGTCATGCTTAAGTGGTTACGTTACAGTACCGCTCCAAATGGAATAACCCCCTACATCATGAATTCACAAACATGCATACTTATCGCTATATTGTTGTTAATACCGGTTTTAAGGAGTTGAATGGTTTACCATAAGGAGGCCAGTATTTCCATAAAACGTTAGTTACACAATAAAAGCATTTGACACATTCGCAAATCTGAAGAATCAAGACTACTCCTACTCACTGCCCTGAATATTCTTTAGTTTAGCCTCGATCAGCAGCAGAATAGTCAGTATCAGAATATTGTAAGAGTCGCTTAAATGATCAGGCAAGCTGCCTATGTGATTTACATGCGAAAAAGCAGATTTGAACTCAATTTTAATTGTTTGTGATTTTTTACATTAGGGGGTCAGTACATTTGGAATGATACCGTCCACTAACCACTGTAGCGTGACGTTAATTAATCCTGCGCATCAACTGCATATGCCCGGTACAAGTACATAAATGCACATTTAGTTTGATATATATTCCATTAAAAGCCACATATAGGATTCAAATTTAATATCCTTCAATTGTTTTACTAAGTATATAAAACATCAGTGTCTCTACGAGGGATCCACAACCCTGCTGTCAGGTCCGATTTTTTTCACATCAAAAGCTGACGACACGCCCGACGTCATGCTGTTTTGTTATTTCGAAATTAAAATGAACCTATTTCCCACGCCGAGACCTCCATGAGAGCTTATGTCTCCTTAGAAATTGATCTATTAAGAATACTTCAATGATCGCACACTTACGGATATGCGCCATAATTATTTGAGCCGCGACACGAGAAAACTAACAATGTTATTGTGCGCCCAGCGCAGACTCAGATCAGCCTGGGCATCCTCTCAATTTGCTCAGACCCTTTGTTAAGGGCTCAAAGGGTAGCTAGGGGTCCAGGCTGATCTGAGTCTGCGCTGGGCGCACAACCACTTTGTTGGTCTTCTCGGCTCAAATGACAATTTTCAACTAAATACGTTTTTTCCACAGCAGCAACAGATTCAAGGGTGAAAGGTATTGTTAAATACAATGCAGGTAAAAAGAAAAAATATTAAAGAAACTGGTATTGGTGGTCCAGGTAATGGGCCTTAAAGATACAAACTGGCTCAAGTTAATTCGTTCTTTAAAAGGGTGTGCCGCTTTGAGAAGGGAGGGAAAAATGCGAACAAAACAGAATCCTTCACACTGCGGGGAAGCAAAGACTGCCCTGGGTCTTTGCTATTTGCACACTGTCAAGTTAGCATTTCCCGTTGTGCTATTTATTTGCAAGGTCGGTCGATATATGGACACTCTGTGATTGAATGCTTTTGAAGAGACGAAATCATTCTGCTGACGTTATTTCTCTGTCTGGGCATCAAATTAATGTTCTTCATATTCGATGAAATCAATGACATTTGTTAAATAACTATGTAATACTCCGGCATTGATACTAACGCGTGACCTTAAGCCGTCGCATTTTGCATAAAAGAAATAAGATTTGCTTAGAAATGGTTTTCCGTATCATTTTAGCTTCCTAGAATGTTTAATTCGTTACAGAGAATGTGGTTATCTGATATTTGTTTTCAATGCAGTTGCAGTGATTCGCCTAAGAGATGAGCAGAGAGTGGACTACTACATTTTCACGCTCGCTACCATTCAATGTAAACAATTCATTTATATCTTAAGTAAAATTACCCGCGATAGAAAAAACACCATCAACCCGGAAATTAAAGTATAGCCAAAACATGTAACATATTTGCTATTACAAAACCAGCTGGTACAAAAAAGGAACGGCCTGCAATAACATATCTCGTCTTTTCAAATCTCTTAACCTACATTTCTAACAACTACACAGTTCCAATCATATCATATTCCGAATTATAATTAAGCAGACACAATAATCATTTAATTGTTTTTCTGCACGCATTGCTTCTAAGATCATTGGAGGTTTGCAAAGAAAATTCCAAATACGCCACGCACAGATCTTAAGCATAACATTTCAGCCGATATTCAAGTCAGTCTGAATAACAACGTAAATCGGTCATATCCTTCAATTTTATTACATATACTGCTCAGCATTCATGGGCAACTAAGATTTAAGACTGTCTGGATACAGAATTTTATCTAAGTCTTCACTGTGTGCACATATTTGGTTCGAATAATTTCACGTGATACCGATTCTTGTGTATAACTCCCAAAATGTTCCGCTATCTTTTTCAAAGGCAAGGAACTTATGTGACTTCCTGATTGTTTCCCTGTGTAAAAGGCGATACTCAAGAAACGACGCAGTCGATTCCAACATCCATTGCCACGAAGCCCTACCAACCTGACCATACATTAAAAAAAAAGATGGAAATCTACATAAGGTCCTATAAGAGAAGAGAAAACATTCGGAAGAAGGAACGTAGGTTTTACTTCAAAGTTTCGGCTATTTGACAAAAGTAAGGAGGAAAATTCTCAGGAACTGACACAATTCAATTCCTGATCCAACCCAAGATACCATGTGGGAAAGAGACAACACAACTACTTATCACAAAGGACAACAAACCCGGCAGCCATGTGAAAAGCCATTTCCCATGTAGGTGGTCAACGGGCTAGCCTGATATCACAAACAATATGTCAGTTACTGATATAGTAACTTACAACACATAAGCAGCCAAGAAGAAACAAAACAGAACTGCCGCCTTGGGAAATTACTGGCGAGCTTAACCGGTTTGTAGTCGACAGCCCTCGCTCTTTGTTCAGCCTTGCTTCATCAGATACTTTGTTGTTCAACAGTACAAAAACAACAACCACCCGCACAACAGTCTTACAAAAAGCACCAAACCTGACAATAAGAATAAATTAAACGTAAAACATTACTCATCCATTTTTACCTATTTGCAATTTTAAAATGCCAGGGCTAGCCTTAACATAACAAACCATATATCAAAACAGTCATAGCGACAAACAACACATGAAACAAATAAGATGAACTTATGTAGAAGTGCCGCCTTGGGGCGGCCAGCAATCTGCTGCCTAGAGAGTCTGTTGCCTTAGGGGCGAATTCTGTTATTTTTATAAGTTAGAAGGAAGGCTAAATGAAAATTGAGTTACTTGCGTTAGAATTGTATCATTTCACCTGTATTATTATTATTGTTACTACTATTATTGTTATTACTATTACTATTAGTATTATCATAATTATTATTATTACATATTGCTTAATGTCTCAGGAAAGTGCTGCTATGCACACTTTGGTTCAAGTTGTCGTAAACCACCCGAAGGCCATGTATCTGATTATAACAAATCAAAGCGGTGTGGAAAGGTATTCAGGTGACCAGACTCTTAGAGCAATAGACAAGTGGACATAACACAAATGTATCAATGATGAACCATGACAGAAATACAGCCCTGGAACGGTCAGCAAAAGATAAATAGGGGCTTAGCCTAGTTTAACTGGATCAAAACCCCTTAGCCGCCGAAATTTGGCTCAATCGAAACCAAACGATGAAAACCCAATGAACACACAAAAGAAAATTTAAGCAATATCAAATAATACGAAAAACCACAAACGTCTACTTTTACCTATTTCATTTTTAGACAGTGCTGCCTTAACTGTTTTTTTTACGTTTTATTCTAGTAACGCCTATATTGGTAAGTCGGGCGTCCAAATGAAAAACAGTTATTGTCTGGCATGACAGAATGTCAGGGAAAGTAAGATAATGGTAAAGATGTCAATATTTAATTTATCATATGACGTCGCTTCTGAGAGTGTAATAAAGCCATGCATTAAAAACGATAATCCACTAGTGGATTAAATATGCAAATTACGTCGTAACGTTATGCGTGGACGTCCATAAAAACGTCGCGTTTTCTAATAGCGAAATCGTGACGTTTTAATGCAAAATCTGTTAATAAATTATGATTTTAGCGCCATATGATAAATAGAATCTTGCATTCGTGCTCATGTATTATTGAATTTATTAAACTCGTTGAGGAAAAACGATAGGATTCTCGGCAAAGCCTCGCATCTTATCTTTTTTCCCAACTCGTTTAATAAATTCAATAATACATGAGCACTCATGTAAGATCCTCTATTTATTACATAGAGTTATCAAGGTAAGTGGTTATTGTAAAGCTGGGTAAAGTAAAGTCAATTGTCTGAACGTCTATAATGCCCCAGTCACACACACACATTACGGATTGGGCGGATAGTAGCGGACTTTAAATCCACACAATTTGTGGGCGTGGTCTCTGTCCATATCGAATCCGTATCGTATCCATATGGTATCCGCAAGGTCCGCAGGATATGCCACCAAATTTTAAAAAGTTTAAATATTCAGGCGCGGACGAGCTAACCATAATGATCCGTAACTGAAGGCATTTATCCGCATTTATGCGTATCTTATCCGTATCTAATCCGTATCTAGACCTATCGTTCCGTGGTCCACCCAAAATTTGTGGACAAATACGGTTTCATGCGGATTGTTGCGGTTAGTTACGGGTCTGGTTCTGCGTATTGTTACGGATTAATGCCCCAGTCAGATTAGCTGTCCGTAATTATCCTCACCAATACGTATCTGTCAGTATTGAAGTGTAAGTTATCCGTATAGAAACGTATCTGAAGGTAAAAGTCCGTAAAAAAACTCCGAACGAGACCCGTAACTAACCGTAATTGAAGGTAACAATCTGCGCGAAACCGTATCAGTCCACAACTTGGGGTTGGGTTGCGGAATGATAGGTTTATATACGGATTAGATACGGATAAGATGCGGATTAGATACGGACTATATATGGATAAATGCGAATGAATGCCTTCAGTTACCGTTTGTTATGGATCAATACGGTTTACTCGTCCGCGCCTGAATTTTGAAAATTTTCAAAATTTGGAATCGGATCCTGCGGACCCTACGGATACGATACGGACAGTTACAGACTCTGCGGATGCGATACGGACCTTTACGAATAACACCGGACAGATACGGATGGGCCATCCGCAGATGCGATACGGACCATTGCGAATAAAATCGGACATATACGAACGGGCCATCCGTAGCATCAACAACATCTTTCCGCATCTAGAAGTAACAGAAGGTAATGGAAGGTAAGTAGTACGTATACGTTCGTATCATCTCTCATCGTATTGATTCAAAGGGAAACTATCTGACCGCATACATCCGCATTTATCCTTAATCACACGCATCTATAGGTAACAGTATCCGTAATTTAATCAAGAAAATAAGCCACGCCCACAAATTCTGCGGATTATTGTGGATTTTTATCCACAACTATCCGCCCAGTCGGTAATGTGTGTGTGTGACTGGGGCATAAGTAATAGCATAACAAATATGCCAATTGTCTGACAGCCTGACGGTAAGAGTACAAACGACAACAATAAAACAATTGGAACACCTTCATTATTACCGTTATGGTCCTGAAAGCTGAAGTGTTTGGTTCTTCGATGCAATATTGTGTTTAGCAGATGCAGATCAATTGGCAAACAGTGTAAACCCTTATCAGACTGCTCCTTAAGGACCAGTCTGATCTGGGTCAACACTGTTTGTTATAATTATTAGTCCCAATATATAGAAAACATGATATGCGTATCATTTTTGTCTGGTAAATTATTTGACAGCTTTCTAAACCAGACAGCGTTGTTGCCACGTGTAATGTAATTTTGCTTAAAGTGGCAATCATCGTCATAAAAAACACACAAATAAATATGATTTTCAGCACCTCTTCGCGATTTCAAGCACTGATAAGAGATAAAAGCGGTATCACATGAAAATGCATCTAAGGACATTTCTTAGCAGTGAAATTTAAGGTCAGACTGCTTATTTGCACAAGCAGAATTAAAACAGTCTGGTAAATAAAAAGATAGAAACGCGATATATGGGCTTTGGACCTGTTCGATACTGTTATACAGAGTGGATTGAACAGTTGTTCACACGCTAAAGATTCCTCTTCACGCTGTTGCATTGAATTTTCTAATTTTGGAAAGGCACATGGCGATGATTGTATTGCTAAAGTACAAGCGTCCTATCGGATGTGTTAAAACAGTTAGATTGGCCCGCGCTACGTGTCTATGGTCTAAATGCTTGCAATTTAGCCACCTATATAGCTACCCACTTTGCTTCCTGTGATGTGGAAATACAAATAAGAAAGTAGGTACAATTAGATGTTTAAATGTTTAGTATACATGTAACTTGTTCTTGTTGCTCACCTTGATTAGGACCGAACAACTGCTATATGTATATATGCCACTGCCGAGAGAGAGAGAGAGAGAGAGAGAGAGAGAGAGAGAGAGAGAGAGAGAGAGAGAGGGGCTATGTAAATAGTGGCAAATCTAACTTTGAACCTTAATTCATTTGCCAGGCTACTGACCTACTAAATACCCTGGAAAAAGCAAATCTTCTGCAGTCATCCGATTTATGCCTTGTGTCCAATATGACTAAACGACTAATCCAGGATCCGAGGTTATAAAACTTGAGTATAATCTCAAACTCAAAATAAAACACACTGATTGGCTGCTTCCGAGCATGTGCTCGGAGGCAGCTAATCAGTGTGCTTTATTTTGAGTTTGAAAATGTACTCAAGAATGTATTTTGAGTTTGAGAATGTACTCAAGTTTTATAACCTCCGGGCCAGGTTATCAGTAGAGAAACGTGCACAAGTCATAACTGGGCTAATATGACATGGGATCAACATCTGAAATGAAGCAGTACCCGCTATTTATAAGCATTTCTCTAAAATCTCTCTAAATCAAATCAGGTACACAGTCGCTGCTCGTGGGATAGGGAACTTTTTCAGTCAATGCTCTTGCCAGTCAGTTCATTTGCAATTATATTAATTTTTATTGACGACCTTCTTCGCCGAACAGATAAGAACTCTATCAATCGACAATTAGTTGTTTTACCACTGGGAGCTCAAACCGGCATTCATGTGAGAAAGCACAGTTCTGCAAACGAAAGATCTGGACTTTTTCCTGGGAACGCCAGTTTTCGGCCACCTAAGCTAAACTATCGGCTCGTCAAATTTAAGTAATTTATATGTGTCAGCTACTATTCCATGAGGAACTCAATTACGAAAATTCAAACACCATACGCCCAGTGACTCTTGAGCTCAGCAGCTGCATAAGTACTAATCATCAGGGTAAATCACTCCATTATTAATAAATGCAGATTTATCTCACCTTTTCTTAAACGTTTACCTCATCAAGGACTACTAATGAGCCAAAAATGAGCTTCCAGACCAAGCGGTTCAAATGTTGGAAAAATGCCAAATTCAAACAAGGCTCAATACTCCATCAAAAATTTTACGGATTCCTTCAAAGAGTTTATATAATATTATCCTAATATCCCATCAGTGTTCTAAATATCATGGTCATAGCTCTAACACTTTTTAAGATATCTTGTTAACAAGATATTCATCTCATTTTTTGAAAAGGGGCATAACTAAAAAAGGATAGAAAAAAATGGAAAAGAAAAACAAATACGGATCAGCTGTTTTCTCAAGAGGAATTCACTAATAAAATTTCAAGACCATATGCCCAGTGGTTGATGAGCCCAGCAGCTGCATGAGTATTAATTATCAGGGGAAATAACTTGGTAATTAATTAAAACAGAGTTATCTTACCTTTACTTAAATATTTTTTTTATCAAAGACTCCTATTATACCAAAAAATAACTTCCCAGGCCAAGCGGTTCACAAGTTGGAAAAATGCCAAATTTAATCTAGGGCCATAACTCCATCAAAATTTAAAAGAATTCTTCCAAAGGGTAATCAGTTAGTCTACTCCTCCTCCTAAGTGCTTTGAATACCAAGGTCATAGCTCAAATACTTCTTGAGATATCTTGGTAAAAAGATATGCATCTCATTTTTTTAAGGTGTAAAACCCTAAAAAGGGGGCATAACTGGGGAAAGAATCAATACCGGTTATCTACTTTTTCATGAGGAATTCACATATAAAAATTCAAGAACCCAGCATGCAACGTTCTAAAGTAATTTGAGGCATTAAAAGGGTGAGGAATGAACGGATGAACGAACGAACGGACTAGCCGATAGCAATATTCCCAACCAACTTTTTCAAAGTTTTGGGCGTAAAAACGTCTTTGGTTTAAACCCCCGAGTAGTTATTACTGACCGTCCCAAGGCGGTACTTTCGTTGCGGTTGCATTTGTTTTATGTTCGGTGCTGTTTAATTTATTGTGTTCTCATTTTAACCCTTCTATAACAAAAAAAATAAAATAGGTAAAAATAATTGTTAAATGTTTTTCGTATAATTTGCTTAGTCTGTTGTAACCCTTCTGTTGGTCTAAATTATTTAGTTCAATAAAGATAGCTGAGTTGCCACCTATTTGGAAAAGAGCTGCTGACTCGGCTTATCACTTGTAATTTATTGTTTGTTGGGATGTCTTTGTCAATCTTTCCCTTTGATGTTGGGGATAGGGTTTGGGATCTGATTCAGTCAGTTCCTGAAGTGAAGTTACGTTTAAATTAAGAGCACACATTGCGTACTCTTACAGTATTATTTAGTTTTAATCATTTCTTTATGAAGTAAAATATACGTTTGTGCATTTCATTTTTCTACAGTTTCTTTCAAACGTAATTCATTTAGGATTTTTATTTTTGACTGTGAGTTAATGACGTCATTAACTCACAGATATGCTGGTTCCCAGCTCTTCATTTTAATAGCTTTAAACTGTCATATCTTTCTTCTTTCAAGTCCGATTTTCATGAAATTGTCGGCAAATTATATGTTTTATTAAAGGTTTTAATTTGAGTCCGACATGCATTTAGTGAGTATTTTTCCTTTAATAAATCACGTTGTTTTCAACCACTGTTTTTGCATTTTCCAAGTCTTTTGTGCTTGGTACTTCGTTATCCAACTAAAAAAAATACGTTGTTTTCAAACATTGTTTTGGCGGTTCCTAGTCTTCCGTGTTGGAAACTTCATTACCCTACTTTACATAGAATGTCAATATGTTTTGTTTTAAAAAATAATTACTATTTCAAAACGTAAATGTCAGCGATTCACGACATTAAACTAGTTTTAAGCTTTTTTTTTTTTCATCGCCAGATGAACACTCAAAAGTCAAAAGTTATCGCCCTGTTGAATTCATGGTGTAAGTAAACGACCGAGCATATTGCATGACAGAAACATAGCGATACATAAATTGCCCTTTTCAATTGCTTTTAACTACAGAAAATTACATGAGACAACAGAAATAAACAAACGAAAAAAAAAAAAAAAAAAGGAAATGCTTGTTAACTATTAAGAACTTATTTTCAGTGATGCAAAAGTCGATCAAAGACATTAAGCAGCTACTGATTGATACGTTGCTACTGTGCAAATGTCTCTGAATTAAAATATCAAACGTTAAAAAATATTAAATGCATTCCCAGACTCCAAATTGTCAACATTGGAATTATTTTCTTTCTTGAAAAGAATTTAATCAGACATGTTCAGTTCGATGTTACAAATGTCTTCAAACGGTAGCATTAGCCGTGTGCAACTACCAATGGCTTAAATGAGCCCGCCAAGTTGCTCTTTCTGATTAGAGTAATTCAAACACATGAATGACGAATCAATTCTGACAAATCGGTCATGCGCAAAAGCAAGATTGATCAGTTTGCGCAAATGTGGGATGATGTCGTGGGCAAAAGGGAAAGTGTACACGTCCACGTCGGACCCAAAATACACTCAAAGGAAAACAAAATATAGGCCTATGGGTGTCCTTTTCTTTTAAACTCGAACGCTTAGCTCAACAATCACCAAACTGCGAACATACTAGGACGTGTTTATGCTTTCTTCATAAAGAGAATGTGATTTATGACAATATTTAGTTTAAGGCAATTTAAGATAATTAACACGGTACCTTGAAGCTCTTTTGTTGAGGCATTGTCTTAAATATCAATTAGAAACCACAAGTTTGCAACATCATAATTGAGGAACACTGGCATTACTTTTGAAATGGCAAGATAAAGCAATAATACAAACCTCTGTTTATCCATGCTTGATTTCCTTATCAATAACGTTTTAACATTATGTCTCAGATGACATCTCTATCAATATGCCGAACTTTAACGAGTTTCCTTCACTCATTTTGTATTGACTTCTATTAATAAGTTCTTATAATTTGCATTTGCATTCTAAGTAACTTTTCAGTTACATTAGTCGATTATTAATCATTAGTTGCAGCAGCAGAAGTGGTCTCTAAATAGTCTCAATATTGTCAATATTTAATCTAATAGCTTTTTGTTATACTAGCCTCCATGGACCAGTTGTCTAATAGTGCAAATTACCACTCAACAACAGACAGAGTATAATTCTACATCAAGGGGCAATTTACCTTAATTGTGTTTCCTTTTGCCCTGCTTCGGTTTCTTCAAACAGACCCTAAATTACCTTTTTCTTATAACACTGCTGGTCAATTATTGTCAGTGCAGAGTCTCTTGAAGATCTGCAGAAATGCATAATGTGGAGAAGCTAATTCCACTTGGAATAAAATCATCGGCTGAGTGTATGATTTGATGCAGCTATTTTGGCGTACGACAAATAGATAAATTGAGCCCGCAAGGAAATTTTTAATGTAATCTGTACTCTATCAGCAGACAGTTCAGAGAAATGGAACAAAAGTTAAACCGTTATGCCAATTTACAGAACACTTAGGGCACTCCTAACTGTTTAAACCTTTCAGCGCCAAAATAAAGACGACAAAATATACGTGTGCAAAATTTAAAAAAAATATGTCTTGTTCAAGATCTATCATATTGAAGATTCAAAGACTGTATGGCATCGGAATAACTCTAGATGAGGTGGCTCAAAATGAGCCGCCTCAGCAGGATCTACGCTGTTTGCAAATTCAGCTATTTTCATCTCTTTTGCTTAAAGTGTTTTTACGATTATCACATATTTAGTCACCGAAAACATAAATCCTACTAATGCAGCTAAGTTCAAACATTCAAAGTCGTACATGTATACAGGGGAACGTATCCATAGCTGCACACACCTGGCACCGAGTGTCCGTCCATAAGTCTGGAGAAATATTGAGAAAACCCACCTTATTCCACCCTTTATAGTTCGCCTTGGCTTTTAAATAGCATAAATTGAAACTCTGGATCAAGTTTATGCTAGAGCAACAGTCTAACCAGGTACGGACATTCAGTAAGCATTTTCATAAAAGTGTCCTTGCCTGACGCTAGAGGGCGTGTTCTAGTTTAAGCAACGAAAGTCCATAATAGAAAATGTGTGGGTTAGAAAATGATGAAGGTGGTGATGTGTGGTAAATGCAAAAGTTTGAAAAAAAACAACATAAGGTCACGTATATCCCTGAAAGTTAGCAGGATTCTAAGAACTGTTGTTCTCTACAAATGCTGAATAAAAATTGTTGTTGTTTTTTTTGTTTATGATAAAAGATCAAATGCTTATCTCCTGCATAAATACCTAAAAAGCTAACGTCGTTGTTAAAATGCAATTAGGTCTGACGGTACATCAATACATTGGGAGTATGCCAAAGCTACATGATAGAGGCCCTTACATGAGAGCTCCTGTATTATTGAATATATTAAACTTGTTGGGGAAAATCGATAAGATGCTGGGCATATAGCATTTTATTAGCAAATTTTGCTCTATAACGTCCCGATTTCGCCATTAGAAAACGCGACGTTTTTGTGGACGTCAACGCATAACGTTACAACGTAATTTGTATTTTTAATCCACTAGTGGATTATCGTTTTTAATGCATGGCTTTATTACACTTTAAGATGCAACGGCATCTGATACTTCTTATTCCAACACATCCTAAAATTGTAAGGTATTGAACACTTGAAAGCTTGAGAAAAACATTTGAAATACGTTCCTCTCAATGCATTTAAGTAATGACGATGGTTGTTGTTTTAGATATCATTGCTCGGAAATTTCCCCCTTGATCGTTTCTTCATATATAAAACCTTTATAAATCCAAACATCGGGCAAACAATATAAAGAAGGCATCAGTTCTGCTGAATGCTTGGAAGAAAGGTAGTGTTTTCGGCACTATATTCAGTGTCGTATTTACCAAACGTCAGTGAGTATCACCACTTTCAGCTGTCAGTGCACATACACTTTTTAAGTATGTCATTGTTAATATTGCAGGATGTCTTAAGTTATATCTGCAAATACCAAGATGGTCTGGAAGTATGCCAGTTTGAGTGTAAACTGTTTATTATTATAGCTTCAATGATCTGTTTGGCATACAGGAAATTGCTTTCTTAAATCAGACAGCATTGTTGCAATGTAAAATGCAATATAATTTGAAAGGGAAATCAACAAGCATTTCTGCACCTCTTCGAGACGTTCTGCATTTATAAAGCAATAACTGAGCCATGACACAACAAAATCAACAAAGTGACATATGTGCCCAGGGAGACGCAGATTAGCCCGTGCCTCCTGGATATAAGCTGGAGTCCTCGCTGTCGTCAGGGAGTTAGCTTAGACCCTTAGGTACACTTTAAGCGCAAGTGAAGACTCTGATCAGACTTCTCGGATTTCCAGGCTGATCTAAGTTTTAGCTGGTCCCACATGCAATTTTGTTGCTTATTGTGTCGCAGCTCATTATGAGCGTTTCCACATGAAACGAAAACCTATGGCATATGTATGGAGTGAAAAAAAACTCTGATCACACTGCGAATTTGAACAATCTTGTTAGCGTTTACAAGCATGTCTAATCACTTTATGAATCTTGTGAAATCTGTCTGCTGGAAAGAGAAGTTTCTGATCAACTTTTGCTGTATAACTGATTTGATTAATGTTTGTTTTGTAAATGCCTACGATTCTCAAAGAGACTTGGTCTAATGTAATTTTGAATATCGTCCTTAAGAACTGTAATTTTGCTAGAGGAAATGCGTGCAGAAAATGCATCTTACAATTACTGGATTACCAGGGCACTTGGTGGCCTAGTTATAAGAGCTTCACAGAGAAAAAAAATATAAATGCGACCTTTTACTGTTCATGTTTTCTGTTCATTAGTTGAACAAGAAGGGTTTCATTTTTCCGTTGATGTTGGCGGGATGTTGAATTTGATTGTGTCAGTCTCTGATCTTTGCCTTTATACGTGTCTTTGACGTGAGGTATCTATCTATCCATGTTGCTCAATAGTTATGTATGAACACAACAGTTGCAACTTCCTTTTTCCCTAGAACACAAAGCCCCTTTAAACATAGGACGACCTATAAAGGAACAAAGGGGAGAAAATCAATTTCTTTAACATAGTCCAAAGTGCTTCAAGTAGTTAAACCATTGTACCCCAAATCCTCATGAAAGCAGTTTACCTGCAGCAATTTGTGATACAATCTGGACTGATGTGCCTGTACTGAGTTGAATATAAGCAAAAGTAGGAACAATGACATCCTTGAAAAAAGGGGGGCCCTAAAAAATTTCGCTTTTATCGAAAGTAGGTCATTTTAGGGACCAGCTCTGCCCAAAATTGATTTTATTTTTCAGTACTTTTTGTTAATATCTATGATTAATTATTTGTTTAAAGTCGGCTAATCACGGTTCATATAAATGACAGAACTGAAGATAGAATGTTTTTGACATGCTCTTAAACCACTGAAATAGAAATTATGCATAAAAAATTGATCGAACAAGGGAGAAGGGGTCCAAACAGTCGAAAGAGTTACTCTTCCTGAAAGTGTACTAATTCGCGTTACACTTTGCAGGAAAACCAAAAAGCAGAGTATAAACTATCTTTCTTGTTGTTTGTGCCACTATCAGAAACATTTGAGCCGCGACGCAAGAAAATCAACAATGTGACTGTGCGGCCTGCGCAGACTCAAATCAGCCTGCAGTGGGCATCCGCCCAGTCTTGTCAGACTCTTCGCTAAGTGCTTAAAGGATAGCTAAGGGGCTAAGTTACCTCCATGCGGACAGGGAAGACTCTGATCAGCCTGGGCTGATGCCCAAGCTGATCTGAGTCCGCGCTGGGGGCACAACCACATTGTTGGTTTTCTCGTGTCGTGGCTGATTTCAGGAAACTAATTTACTTTCAGGAAACATTTATGATTCACAATGACAAAAAGCCATTCTTAAATACAGTGCCGCGACGATACGTCTTAATGATAGTGGTCAAGGTACCCAAATCATTAGTCCGAACTCGTAGGTCATTTAAACATAGACTATTCCGGATTATTTTAGATACACAGACATGGATCCCAAAACAGAGGTATGATCTGGTGCCCGCGGGGTAGTAAGCATCACCTTCCTATTATGATACACCCGCCATATCTACGTATCTGTGGAAAAAGTCAGTGAAAATGAAAGTCCGGTATTTGAAAGCTTAAGTAAGCTTCGGCTGAGGCCATCAAATCGGAGATTAGTTTAGAAACGGCCACATTGTAGGGATCAACAAGGTCACGGTGTCTTTCATAAATCTTTTTAACTTTCGACACAAGCTTTGCTTTATAATAACCCTGCTTCAACAGTTTTTGAGTGAGTAGCTTCCCTCTTTCAACAAAGTCTTGATATTTGAAACAGGCCCTAGCATAGCGGACTAGTTGAGAAACATAAACTCCGTATGCAGGGGCCGGAGGGATATTACTACTCAGAAATGGAAAGTTAACTATGGGAAAGTTGAAGTCGTCCCTCTTGTCATAAAGCCTAGTAACAGGCTTTCCATTGTCAATATAGAGATAGCAATCTAAGTATGAAGCAGATGAACTGGACTCTGTGGTATCTTTTATTTCAAGTTCACATGGATAGATGAGGTCAATATACTCTATACATTTATTAAGCCTTTTGAATACATAAGGCATTCCCAGACTGGAAAGTGACAAACTGTAATTTTCTCATCGAAAGAATTAATACAACAATATATTAAAATTCTTATTCAGATTGACGTTTCAAATAATTGGCGTCATTTAAAGTGGTAGCTGCAACAATATTCCAATAACTGAAACCCAAATAAAATTTCCTTCGAAACTTCGCAGTCTGATAAAAGTATGTTATAAATCATGTGTATTTTGACGAACAAAAAGTAGACAGTAGGGATTATTTGGTTATGTCACGGACGTGCAAATTCCTTTCCATGTGATGCATCTAAAATGCAAATGGAAAATTCTATTTCAATATGGATTTATATATCTGTCAATATCTGTTCTCTTAAAGGGAGGAATTAACATTCTGGAACTCTTACCAGTTATCGTCTCTGTTTTAGACTAGTTTCCGTGCAGTAATCCGTCGGGCACAGAAATTTTGAATCAACGTTGACTTGACGTTGAATCAATACTGATTCAGTGTTGATTCAACAATGTATGCCCGCAGGGTACCTTACTGATCGTTCGATCGTGAAGCGGAAGTTACTGTAACTGCTCCTCTTTTTTGCATTAATTTCGTCGATCAATGCTAAAATCCCCTGCCGTTTTGGTTTCTCGGATGAAATATATTATTTCCTGTGTAGATGATATATGATTTTATTTGGCAGATATTTCAGGACAGGGTCAATATTCCTTATGTATTTATAATAAGAAAAGCATTTGTCTTGCTTTCAGACAAACAACCAGTGGAAAGATGGAAATGTATTGCCTGGGGTAGGTAATATAAAAAGGATCTTACACGACTGGTCATTAAATATAAAATTCAAACGAGCCTTCGGCGACTTTTATAAATGTCATCTGGAATGACCACGAGTGTAAGATTCTTTTTATCATATTACCGTTTAAAATTGAATTTTATCGCATTCAAAATGAATACAATTTCAATAACAAAACACATTGTTACCATGGTCGTTCTCAATGACGTTACATACATGCGCCAATTTGTTATTACATGTGTGGTCATATGATTTGTATGACACGACATTATCCACTGAAAAACAGCCACGTCATTTGCTAAATAATTTTATTTGGTAGATATACAGGTTCGACATGAATTGTGCTCTAGTTAAAAGAGAAACAGTTGTCTTGCTTTCAGATACACAACCAGTAGAAAGACTCAACCAAAAGTGTTACTGCATCAATGGATTGTGGTTGCCCTTTAGCAGTACATAACATTAGTATGTTAAAGTACAATGCTCACAAGAGGTCCAATTAAAAAAAAAAGTTAAGGTAAAGATACAGCTTTCCCATAGCCTAGTAGCCATAGGGGCACTGGGGTTTAGAGGCCTGTTGTGTCTTGGGCACAATATTTTAAGGCGGAGCCCTTCCCTCTCCTTTAACAGCCTAATCCTTCCCTGATTCGAAGCAGGTACCCATTTACTGCTGGATCGACAGAGAGACTCTTCCAGTCGTCTGATGGCGAAACCCGGGCGCGATCCCACGACCTTCCGGCGACTTTTTTGCACCGTATCGAGCGTCTCTTGTCCGCGGCGCCTCTCCGAGGTCTAAGAACAAAGTAGTAAATCAGGTGCCCGTTTCACTTAAAATAATGCCGGCGATAAAACTGTAAAACAGTTTATATCTACAGTCTTTCAGGAAAATTATTATGATAAAGGAAAGAGTTTGTCCATTATTTTTTATTATTTATTTATTTATTTTATCTTATTTTTCATTATTTTATTTATTTATCTTTTGTTTTATTTATTTATTTTTTTCTTTTGTTTTCATTACCCGAGTAGTCTAACAAATTTCTACGAGGTTAAGGAACTGAGTGTTTTCAGTCGAGACGAGAGACTGTTCGATGTTTTCGTGATTCGCCATATATTTACAAAGCATGGGCTGAAATAAACAACTCCTGTTAAAATCCAGACTAATAAATAAGTATAAATATTTATCATATGACGTAGCTGTAATTCAGTGGATAACGTTGTGTCGTTAAAATCGTATGACCACACGTGTAATAACACTTTGGCGCGTACAGGTAACGTCATTGACGTCAGTGTCAACAGTGTCAACGATGCGTTTTGTTATTGAATTTGTGTACATTTCGAAGGCGATAAAATCCCATTTGAAAGGATCGTATGATAAAAAAATATACCATCGTGGTAATTTCATATATTTATGAGACTCGCCGAAGGCTCTTTTCATAAATTTCATATAAAATGAACACTCGTGTAAAATCCTCTATAATTATCCAGGAAAGGAGGTATGCCATCGTCATGGGTCATCTGTTTATGAAAGAAGCTTGAGTCGCAACACAACAAAACCAACAAAGTGACATGTGCGCCATGCGAAGACTCAGATCCGACTGGACATCCGCCAAGTTTAATCAGAGTCATGAATGTTGGCATGTAGGTAGCTTGGACCTGTAACTACAGTCAGTGGCCAAATGTTTTTCATCAAATTCCGAATTCCCGTTTACTTTCACGCATTTTTCAGTGTGATAGTAAATTAATTACGCTGCTTCTGTGTATGCAATTTAAAAGAAAAATATACTGATAAAAAGCGAGATTACTGGATCTATTTATATCAATGTTCCAATATTTTTCCTTGCCCGACATTAAAGTTGCTGTACTCTTAAACCTAGCGGTTTTACTATTCGGTTTAATTTTGGCGACGTCGCCATTTACGTCAATGTAAAAAAAACGTTTGTTTTTTTTCAAAACTTTTGATCGTCTTTAAATAGCTTAATTTTTATAATATTATAAAGTATCGAATTTAATAAATTATATTTCATTGTAGAATTTATTTTTCTTTATTTCCATATAAGTATCATAACGATAATCCCCAATACATTAAAAAGTAAACTTGGAAATACATGCCAGTCAACGGGAATTCAGAATCTGATGAAATATTTATGGCTGCTGACTGAATCTTTTAAACGCAAAGCGAAGACTCTGATCAGACTGGGTGGATTCCCTATCTGATCTGAGTCTTTGCTGGGCGCAAATGCCACTTTGTTCGTTATGTTGTGTCGAGGCTCAGATGTAAAGTGTTTTGCTCATCCGGTAGATAGTTCCGGCACAAGGATTGTCAAAATACCATGCCATGAAAAGCAATGATACTGTGGTAAATTAATTAACAAAAAATAACTTCAAAGAAAACCAAGATGAATACAGACAAATGTTGACAGAAACCGTTGAACCGACAAGCAGAAACAGCATTACTACAAAAACATACTACCAAAGCAATAACTACAGATGACACAAGACAATTAAAACCCATTAAGAGACTGTCAACAACAACTTAAATATGTCGCTAATTCATTTGAAAGACCTACCAGGATTGTAAAATATAGGTCATCTGTCCAATTTACTCAGGCAATATTCAGTGAAACTCGTCAAAAGTAAGACGCAAATGTGCAGATGATAACTGGGACTAACGAGCAACTAAGCCATATTGATGTTCTACTGTTTGGCCTTCCCCAAGTGAGTCAGCTCTTAAACAAGGGACTTTGCTCCTCTAAGAAGGTTGTTTTTCTTCATTTTATAGAAACCCATTCGTTATGACCTTCATCGTCCCTTGAAATTAAGAGTAATCGTGAAACATGTTGCTTTTTGTAAACTGGCAGAAGATCATAGACATGTACCCATTAAACGCTTTGTTTTCCTATTTGTTTACATATTTCTAGAGCGTATATCATGGAAATGATGTCGTGTCGAGGTCAATGAAACGTCGTGACGAATTGTGGCTTCCGGTTTAGAACAGTAGGGTTGTAAAGTCGGGTAAATTATTGATGGAAATCATTCAAAAGTCAATCGGTCATTCTACTTATCATCTCCAATCACTTGACCAAGTTTCAAGACCCTAGCTTAAATAATTTTTTTAGATACCTTTCTGCCAAGTTTAAAATGGTCATAATTTTCAAAGGGACAAGACTCTGAATTTGTTACAAAGTTTATCAGTGAATCTACTAATCACCTCCAATCAGCTGACTAAGTTTCAAATACTTTTTTCAGATATCTTGCTCACAAGTTTAAAATACCAAAATTTTCAAAGGACCATTACTCCAAAAATAATTGATGAACTTTTTTTCAAAAGTTAAAAGATACATCTACACATCGTTTCTAATAAGCTGGTACAAATTCAAGCCCCGAGCTTCAATACTTTTCAAAATATCTTACTGACAATCTTAGATTGCTGGAATTTTCAAAGGGCCATAATTCTGAAAAATGACGGAATTCGTTCAAAAGTTAATCAGTTCAATTATACACATCTAACCTGGCCATGTTTCAAATTCCTAATTCAAATACTTTGCGAAATATCTTTATACTAGTTTAAAATTCCAAAATTTTCAAAGGTTATTAATTAAACCAAGTCTGCTATTTTCTATTCATTGGTGTGTGCCTTGCTTTCAAAGAATCTTACTTTTCAAAACATATTTATCTTCACGCCGGCTGATGTTTGTGGCATGTGGCGGCCGTAAAACGTCTCCCCGTATATCATCATAGTGCAGGTTATATTTTGTGGTCCTTTGGGATCATTGACTTCATTTGAGTAAGTTTAGACAATAAAGTTCCGCTTAAGCCGGTGCTAGGCGGAGTGGCTGGTGTCGCACATTTCATTACTAGTCATGAACAGAGTCAATTAAACCGAGTCTGCTATTTTCTATTCTTTAGTAAGTTCCTTGTTTCCAAAGGATCTTACTTTTCAGAACATATTTATCTTCATTGCAGCTGGTGTTTGTGCCGTGTAGCGGCCGTAAGACGTCACCTCGTACATCGTGCAGAACATACTCTCTAGTCATTTTGGATTATTGAGTTCATTTGAGTAATTTTGAAAATAGAGTTCCGCTTAAGCCGGTGCTAGGGGGTGTGGCTGGTGTCGCAAAGTTCATTACTAGTCATGAACGGACTCAATTAAACTGAGTCTGCTGTTTTCTATTAGTTGGTGTGGTCCTTGCTTTCAAAGTATCTTACTTTTCAGGACACATTTATTACCCCGCAAATGATCAACAGATTTTGCTCAAAAGTTAATCATTTCATCTTCTAATCATTCCTAATAAGCCGGCAAAATTTCTAGCTCCTAGCGTCAATACAAGATTTCATCATGATTTTTCCCAAGACGCATAGCTCCAAAAAGGGAGACAACTCAGACAAGAAAAATACGGGTCAGCTATTTTTTGATGACGAATTCATATGTGAAATTTCAAAACTCTAGACTGCACCATTCTCAAGACATAGTATGTGTGACGAACAGACGGACGAACGGAGGAACTCAATTATGAAAATTAAAAAAAAATAAATAACAAAAACAAAAGAGAAACATACGCCCAGTGATTCTTGAGGTCGGCAGCTGCATAAGTACTAATCATCAGGGGAAATAACTCAAATAGTAATGAATGTAACGTGTCCTCACATCTTCTAAAACGTTTAACTCATCAAGGACTATTATTGTGCCAAAAATCACCTGCCAGACCAAGCGGTTCAAATGTTAGAAAAATGCCAAATTCAAACAAGGCTCATACTCCATCAAAATTTTACGGCTTTCTCTAACATGTTAATCAGATAATCTAATCCTAATATCCCATCATTGGTGTTCTATATATATCAGATAATCTAATCCTAATATCCCACCAGTGGTGTTCTATATATCATGGACAATGCTTAAACACTTTTTTAAAATATCTTGCTAACAAGATATTCATCCTATTTTTTGAACAGGGGCAAACTTCAAAAAGGAGGAAAACTTGGAAAAGGAAAACATACGGGTCAGCTGTTTTCTCATGAGGAATTCACTTATAAAAATTCAAGATCTTATGCCCAGTGGTTGATGAGCCCAGCAGCTGCATTGGTTTTAATTATCAGGGGAAATAACTTGGTAATTAATGAAAACAGAGTTATTTTACATTTACCTCATTATTTTTTTTAACAAAGATTACTATTATAATACCAAAACTAACTCCCTAGGCCAAGCGGTTCACAAGTTGGAAAAATGCCAAATTCAAACAAGGGCCATGACTCCATCAAAATTTAGAAGGCTTCTCCCAAAGGGTAATCGGTTAGTTTACTCCTCCTCCTAAATGTTTTAAATACCAAGGCCGTACCTCAAATACTTTTGAGATATCTTGGTAACAAGATATGCATCTCATTTTTTTTGAAAAGGGGTATAGCCCTAAAAAGGGGGCATAACTCGGTAAAAAAAATACCGGTCATCTTCTTTTTCATGAGAAATTCGCATATAAAATTTCAAGACCTCAGCATGCAATGGTCTAAAGTAATGAACGGCATTAAAAGGGTGACGGACGGACGGACGGATGGACGGACGAACGAACGAACGGACAATCCGATAGCAATATGCCCAACCAACTTTTTCAAAGTTTTGGGCATAAAAAACGGCGACGGACCGGCTACTTTAAGCGTATCATTTAAAGGAAAACACTCAATTAAATATGAACAGACTTCAAATTATAGGTATTGATTAGCAATTGAATTAGGTGAAAATTTCATGAGAATCGGGCTTAGATTCAGAAAGTTATGAAGATTTAAAAATTCAAAACGGCGGTCTTTGAGGACGCCTTTTTAAGAAGTTCATGTCACGTGATAAATATTTAAATCTAGAATAAGAGCATACATTGCGTACTCTTACAGTATTTTTTAATTTTGATCATTTCTTTATGAAGTAAAATATAGATTTATGCATTCCATTTATCTACAGTTTGTTTCAAACTTAATTCATTTAGGATTTTCATTTTTGACTGTGAGTTTATGACGTCATTGACTCACAGATTTGCTGCTTCCCAGCTCTACACTTTAATATCTTTATTCTGCCATATCTTTCCTCATTCAAGTCCAATTTTTATGAAATTTTCTATAAATTTTATGTTTTATATGAATCTTCAATTTAAGCCCGACATGCTTTTTAGTGAGTGTTTTCCTTTGATAAATCACGTTGTTTTCAAACCCTGTTTTTGCGTTTTCCTAGTCTTTTGTGCTGGGTACTTCGTTTCCCAAATTAGAAAAACTCCCGTTGTTTTGGCGTTTCCTAGTCTTCCGTGTTGGAAACTTCATTACCCTACATTAATAGAATCTCATTTTTTGTTGTAAAAAAGAATCACTATCTTCTAATAAAGAATAAAACGTAAATGTCTGCGATTCACGACATTAAACCATTTTAAGCTTTTTTTTTCATCGCCAGATGAACGCTCAAAATTCTAAATTCAACAGATATCGCCTAGTTGAATTCATGGTATACATGTGAGTAAAGGGCCAGGCATATTGCATGACAGAAACATAGCTATACATAAGTTGCCCTTTTCAATTGCTTTTCAACTCTGGAACATTACATGAGACAATAGAAAAAAATAAACGAAATAAAAAAAAATGCTTTTTAACTATTCAGAACTTATTTTCAGTGACGCATACGTCGATAGAAGTAAGCAGCAACTGATTGATATTTTGCTGCTGTGCAAAGGTCTCGGAATTAAATCTTTGAACGTTAAAAAATATTAAATGCATTCCCAGATTCCAAATTGTCAACATTGGAATTATTTTCTTTCTTGAGAAAAGAATCTAATCAGACATGTTCAGTCCGATGTTACAAATGAGTGGCATGTCTTTAAACGGTAGCATTAGCCGTGTGCAACTACCAATAACTAAAATTAGCCGCGAAGTTGCTCTTTCTGATTAGAGTAATTCAAACGCATGAAAGACGAATCAATTCTGACAAATAGGTCATGCGCAAAAACAAGACTGATCAGTTTGTGAAAATGTGGGATGATGTCGTGGGCAAAAGCAAAATGTACACGTCCACGTCGGACCCAAAATACACTCAAAAGATAAAAGATATAGGCCTGTGGGTGTCCTATTCTTTTACACTCGGACGCTTATCTCAACAATCACCAAACTGCGAACAGTCTAGGACGTGTTGATGCTTTCTTCATAAAGAGAATGTGATTTATGACAATATTTGGTTTAAGGCAATTTAAAATAATAAACACGGTACGTTGAAGCTCTTTTGGTGAGACATTGTCTTAAATATCAATTAGAAACCACAAGTTTGCAACATCGTAATTGAGTAACACTGGCATTACTTTTGAAACGGCAAGATAAAACTCGTGGAGCAAATTCAAACCTCTGTTTATGCATTCTTGATTTCTTTATCAACATCGCTTTAATATTACGTCTCAGATGACATCTCTTATAGACTATCAATTTGCTGAGCTTTAACGAGTTGCCTTCATCCATTTTATATTGGACTCTATTAAATAAGGTCTTGTCGTTTGCACTTGCATTCTAAGTAACTTGTCAGTTACATTAATCAATTATTAATTATTAGGTGCAGCAGCAGTAGTGGCTTCTAAATAGTCTCAATCTAGTCAATATTTAATCTAATAGCTTTTTTGTTATAATAGTTACCATGTTCCAGTTGTTCATAGTGCGAATTACCACTCAGGAACAGACAAAATATAATTCTACGTCAAGGGCCAATTAACTTTAAAATGTGTTTCCTTTCGCTCTGCTTCAGTTGCTTCAAACAGACCCTAAATAACACTTTTCTTATGACACCGCCGGTCAATTATTGTCAGTGCAGAGCTTCTTGAAGGTGTGTAGAAATGCAGTGTGGGGAAGCTAATTGCCACTTGAAATAAAATCATCGACTGAGTGTCTGATTTGATGCAGCTATTTTGACATACGACAAATAGATCAATTGAGCCCAGAAGGAAAATTTTAATGCAGTCTGTACTCTATTAGCAGATAGTTTAGAGAAATGGAACAAACATGAAATCGTTATGCCAAATTGCAGAACACTTAGAAGAGTACTCCTAACTGTTTAACCTTTTAGCACCAAAAAGCAGACAACAAAATATACGTCTGTAAAATTAAAAACAATAATGCCTTTGCCAAGATCTATAGCCACAGTCTCACTGTCACGTAGTGAGGGCTAGGTTCTACCATGTTTTTATAACGAGGCAAAACGGCAGTATACGCTGCAAAACCTAGTGAATACGTTTATAGATAAAGCTGAATACGTGGCCTTGTTACGTTCGATTTTGGATGTTTAACTCAAACATGGCATTTTGATATACGTAGCGTATACGTGCTAAAACGTACTAGCACGTAGTAAAACGTGGTCAAACGTACAAAACCGTAGCTGTAACGCATTAAATACGTACAAAAACGTAACAAGAATTATATGGGGGTCCTCTAAGCCCCAGTCTCACTGTCACGTATTGGGGACTAGGTATTTCTAGGTATTCAAAACGTACCAAAACGGGAATATGCGCGTTAAAACGTAGTTGATACGTATTATGTAAGGATATAAACAGCTACATATGATGCCTAGCTATGCTTGAATTCAATAATACAGGAGCACGAATGCAAGATTTTATGTATCATATGACACTAAATCGCATTTTATTAGCAATTTTTTTGCACTAAAACGTCACTATTTGACCATTAGAAAACGCCAAGAGTTATGGACCTCAACGCAAAACGCTACGACGTTATTTGCATATTAAATCCACTAAGTGATTATTGTTTTCAAAGCATGGGTTTATTACACTCTCAGATGCAACGTCATATGATACATTTTATTCCAACACATCCTAAAAGTGTAGGGTATTAAACATTTGATAGTTTGTGACAGAGATTGAAAAGATATTTGGAATACGTTCCTCTCAATGCTATGAAGTATATTCATTGACGATGGTTGTTGTTTTAGATATGATTGCGCGAAAAAATACCCCTTGATACATGTACATGTAGTTTCTTCATATATAAAACCGCTATAAATCAAAACATCGGCCAAACAATATAAAGAAGGCATCAGTTCTGCTGGATGCTTGCAAGAAACGTAGTGTTTTTGGCATTATATTCAGTTTCGTATTCACCATACGTCAGTGAGTATCACCAACTTAAGCTGTTAGTTCACAAACACTTTTTAAGTATGTCATTGTTAACATTGCAGGATGTCCTTAACTTATATCTGCAAATACCAAAATCGTCTGGAAGTATGCCAGTAAGAGTGCAAACTGTTTATTATGATTATAGTTTCAATGATCAGTTTGGCATATAGGAAATTGCTTTCTCAAATAAGGCGGCATTTTTGCAATGGAAAATGCAATGCCATTTGAAATGGAAATCATCAAGCATTTCTGCATCTTTCCGGGACATTCAGCATTTATAAAGTAACACATGTAATTGGCCAAGACACGACAAAACCAACAAATTGACATATGCACCCAGCGAGACCCAGAGCAGCCCGGGCATCCTAGGTCTAATCTTGAAACTTCCCTGTCGTCAGAAAGTTACATTAGACCCTTAGGAACACTTTAAGCGCAAATAAAGACTCTGAACAGACTGACCGGATTTCCAGGCTGATCTAAGTTTTTGCTTGGCGCACATGCAACTTTGTTGTTTTATTCTGTCGCGGCTCATTATAAGCGTTTCCACGTGAAACGAAAAACTATGGCATGTGCATGGAGTGAAAAAAAACTGATGACACTTGCGAATTTGAACAATCTTGTTAGCGTTTACAAGCATGTCTAATCACTCTATGAATCTTGTGAAATCTCTCTGCTAGAAAGAGAGGTTTCTGATCAACCTTTGCTGTAAAACTGATTTCATTTAATTTAGCTTTTGTTTGTAAATGCCTACGATTCCCTATGAGACTTGGTCTAATGTAAATTTAAATATGAGCCGCGGCACGACAAAACCAACAATGTGGTTATGCGCAAAGCGCAGACTCAGATCAACCTGGGCATCCGCCCAGTCTGATCAGAGTCTTCACTGTCCGCATGGAGGTAGCTTAGACCCTTAGCAACCTTTAAGCGATTAGGAAGAAGTCTGATCAAACTGGGTGGATGCCCAGGCTAATATGAGTCTGCGCTAGGCGCACACCCACTTTGTTAGTTTTCTCGTGTCGTGGCTCATATTTTCGTTGGGAACCGAATCCTGCTAGAGGAAATGCGTGCAGAAAATGCATCCTACAATTATTGGATTACCAGAGCACTTGATGGCCTAGTTATAAGAGGTTTCCAGAGAGAAAAAAAATAACAACGATCTCTCGGTGTTCATATTTCCTGTTTAGTAGTGTTGAACTAGAAGAGTTTCATTTTTACAATTGAAGTTAGCGAGATGTTGAATTTGATTTCATCAGTCTCTGATCTTTGCCTTTATGCATGTACGTGTCTTTGACGTGAGGTATCTATCTAGGTTTCTCAATAGTTATTTATGAACACAACACTTAAAACTTCATTCAAAGCTCCTTTAAACACTGGTCGACCTATGAAGGAACAAAGATCTTCCTACAGGGAAATCAATTTCTTTAACCTAGTCCATATAGTGCTTCAAGTAGTAAACCCATTGTACTCCAAATCGTTATGAAAGCAGTTTACCTGCAGCATTTTATGATGGAATCTGGAGTGATGTGCTTGTACCGAGTTATACAAAAGACAAAAGGTAGAAACAATGACATTCTTGAGAAAAAGGGGAGGGGGGGGGGCTAAAAAATATCGCTTCTATCGAAAGAAGATCATTTTAGGAAGCAGGTCTGACCCAATTTCCTTTTATTATTTTAATATGTTTTGGTGAAACTCCATAATAAATTATTTGTTTAAAGTCGGCTAATCAAGGTTCCTTTTATGACGGAACTGAAGTTAGAATCTTGCAGAGGTAGCTCACGAATTTTTGACATGATCTTAAACCACTAAAATAGCAATGATGGATTAAAAACTTGATCGAACAAGAGAAAAGGGGTCCAAACAGTCAAAAGATATGCTCCTCCTGAAAGTGCATTAATTCGCGTTTCACTTTGCAAGAAGAAAAAAATGCGGATAATAAACTATATTAGTTTTGTGCCAATATCAGAAACATTTGAGCCGCGACGCAATGAAGCCAACAATGTGGTTGTTCGCCCTGCGCAGACTCAGATCAGCCTTGGCATCTGCCCAGTCTTGTCAGACTCTTCGCTACGTGCTTAAAGGGAAGCTAAGGGGCTATGCTACCTCCATGCGGACAGCGAAGACTCTGATCAGACTGGGCGGATGCGCTTGGAGCACAACCACATTGTTGGTTTTCTCGTGTCGTGGCTCTTTTTCAGAAAACTTATGTACTTTCAGAAAACATTTATGAATTGTCTGCCTTAATACGCAATGACAAAAAAACAGGTACTAAATACGTCTGAATATATTTATTAAGACTGTTAAATACATATAAGACATTCCTAGACTGAAACGTGACAAAATAAAATTTTGTCATCGAAATATTTATTATGTTCTTATTCAGATTGATGTTCAAATAAGTGGCGTCATTTAAAGTGGTAGCTTCAACAATATTTCAACAAGTGAAACCCATCCGCTTCGAAACTTCGCAGCCTGATAAACGTATGTTTTGAATCGTGTATTTTGATGAAAAAAGTAGACAGTTTGGATTTTTGGTTATTTCACTTAGACAACTGGACGAAATGTCCTTTCTTTGACATGCATCTTAAATGGAAATGGAAATACATGTCGTTATGGATTTATATATGTCTATCTCTGTTCTCTTAAAAGGAGGAACTAACAGTCTGGAAGCCTGAGCAGGTATCATCTGTGTTTTAGACCGAATTCCAAGCAGCTATCCCATCGAGCAAATACAATAGAATCAACATTGACTCAACGTTGAAACAACGTCAGGACGTAGAATCAACACTCATTTAGTGTTGATTCAAAGTTGTGTGCCTGCAGGGAATCTTACTGATCGTTCGATCGTGAAGCTGAAGTAACTGTTCCTTTCGTTTGCATTAAATTTGTCGATCAATGCTAAAATCTCCTTGTCGTTGGTTGCTCGGATGAAATATATTATTTCCTGGGTAAGATAATATATAATTTTATTGGGCAGATATTTCAGGACAGGGTCGATATTTCTTGTGCACTTATAATCCGAGAAGCATTTGCCTTGGTTTCAGACAAACAACCAGTGGAAAGACGGAAATGTATTGCCCGGGTTAGGTAATATATAAAGGATCTTACAGGAGTGGTCATTTTATATGAATTTTTTAAACGAGCCTTCGGCGAGTTTCATAACTTCTTCTGAAATGACCACGAGTGTAAGATTCTGTTTTTCATATGTGCCTTTAAAATGGGATTTTATCGCATTCAAAATGAATACAATTTCAATAACAAAACGCATTGTTTACATGGTTCTTGTCAATGACGTTACATATCCGCGCTAAAGTGTTATTATATGTGTGTTCATACGATTTTTATGACACGCCGTTATCCACTGAAAAACAGGCCCACTGTGTCTTTGGCATGTGAAAGGCGGAGCTCATCCCTCTCCTTTCGCTGCCTTATCCTTCCCTGAGTCGAAGCAGGTACCCATTTAACTAAATAAGTATTATTGCTTTCGTTCTGATCCTTAAGCTTGTATTGACGACATGTTGTACTTTGTCATGTTTACGAAATAAAATATGTTTAAACTAAGCAGGTACCCATTTACTGCTGGTTAGACAGAGAGAGTTTTCCAGTCATCGGATTGCGAAACCCGGGCGCGGTCTCACGACCTTCCAATTTGGTTGTGATTATGGTCAAATCGGGTAACTTCGAACAGCGGGTAAACTCGGACATACCATTCCAAACAGTGAAATTCCAGATGAGACATAATGAGCCGTCTCATCCGGATATCCACTGTTTGCCCAGTTAATTTTGGTTTAATTCAAAACAAATGACATAGAACTATTAAGGAAACAATATTCCTGACCGAATTTACCCGTTGTCCGTAATTACCCGACTTAACCCTAATAAACACACAAGAAAATTGTTGTGTATAAATGACCTCTAACCTATCAAAGGAGCAAAACATCAAACATATAAATCAGGTTAAACTGCGGAGATGACATAGATAAGTACTCAGCAGCAAGAACAACACTGAAACCAAAGAGCAAATGAAAACCATACGTTTTGTTCAGCTGTTTTGTGCTTTCTATTCTCGCCATTATATATTATAAACTTTTGAACTTTATCATTTGCTCCAGGACAAAAATCTTTGAACTTGAAAGTTTCATGTCACCATTTACGATCCCCAAGTGCACCATATAGTTTATTGCCTTGCAGACCAGACTTGATGATAAATGAAAAAAGCCCTTTACAAACGTGTGTGTCAAAGAAATAATGTTTATGGTGTTGCAGAGAAAAAGCAAGATGAAAGATGTTGTACTTTAAGAATTAATATCCTTTCACCCAAGAACATGCCCAATTATTGACCTCTCTATATTTCAAAGTTGATGTTTGTCTCAAACTACTTATATATCAAAGTAAATTTTCTGGGCCCAGACAATTTGTTCGCAGATACAAATACTTTCGGATAACAGGAGTTGAAATGTTAAGAAATATGTTTAAACTGTATTCTTTGATATAAGACGATACTTTGAGATATCAGTGTTTGGGATAACAAGAGTCAACTGTATTTATAAAAGTTTTACACAGGGTGTCTGGCAAGTTTATTGATTTGCTGAGATCAGACGTGATTATTCCAATTGATATTCATTTTTAATTCCTTTCGCTTAAATCTAGCAATTTGCAGGTCTCGTAGCCATTAAATTAGTCCGGTATTACATTACAAGGTGCTTCCAAGTTCTTTGAGCGTCTATAGTTAGCCTAATAGCTTTCTGTGAGAGCATCGTAGAATTATGTATAGGGACAGATAGATATGGCGGAAAAGAGCAGTTTGATTAGGGACTACACTTTTGCTATTCCATCTGCATCTTTTGGAGGCTAAACAACATTCTAAAGCCAAACTTTCACGTGGTGCATGATGATAACGGAAATAATTTGATCCGCGACACAAGAAAACCAACAAAGCGGCATGTGCACCCAGTGAAGACTCAGATCAACCTTGGCATCCGCCCAGTCTGATCAGACTCTTCGCTAAGCGCTTACATGTTAGCAAAGGGTCTAAGCTACCTCCATGCGGACAGCCAAGACTCCGATCAGACTGATCTGAGTCTTAGCTGGGCGCATAAGCCACAGTTTTGGGTTTTGTTTTGTCTTGAATTATTTCTGGTGTCCCATTTTTTTAGACTTTAACGTTAATAGTCAGTTCTTAGAGCTACTTCTCCTCAGACAATTGCCACTCAGCAACAGGCATAATAATGATATACGTCAAGTCGATGTCTCTATACCCTGTTATCTATTCTAAACCGCTTCAACACATTTAATACGCAAACTTGTTTTCAATCGAGACGAGAGACTGTTCGATGTTTTCGTGATTTGCGATATATTTACAAAGCCTGGGCTGAAATAAACAACTCCTGGACCAGTAAAAATCCAGACTAATAAATAAATATAAATAAATATTTATCATATGACGTCGCTGTTATTCAGTAGTTAACGTTGTGTCATAAAAATCGTATGACCACACGTGTAATAACACTTTGGCGCGTACACGTAACGTTATTGACAACGTCAGTGTCAACGATGCGTTTTGTTATTAAAATTGTGTTCATTTTGAAGGCGATAAAATCCCATTTGAAAGGGTCGTATGATAAAAAAATCTACCATCGTGGTCATTTCATATTTAATTTATGAAACGCGCCGAAGGCTCGTTTCATAAATTTCATTTGAAATGAACACTCGTGTAAAATCCTCTATATCCAGAAAAGGACGCATGTCATCGTCATGGGTCATCTGTTTTTGAAAGAAGCTTGAGTCGACACAACAAAACCAACAAAGTGACATGTGCTCCACTCGAAGACTCAGATCAGACTGGATTTCCGCCCAGTCTAATCAGAGTCATTGATGTTGGCATGTAGGTAGCTTGGACCTGTAACTACAGTCAGTGGCCAAAAGTATTTCATCAAATTCCGAATTCCCGTTTACTTACATGCATTTATCAGTGTGCAAATAAATTAATTACGCTGCTTCTGTGCATGCAATTTAAATGAAAAATATACTGTTAGAAAGTGAGATTACTGGAGCTATTTATATCAATGTTCCAATATTTTCCCTTGTCTGACATTAAAGTTGTTGTTCTCTTAAACCTAGTGGTTTTATCATTAGGTTTAATTTTGGCGACGTCGCCATTGACGTCAATGTTAAAAAGGTTTTCGAAAATTGTGATCGTCTTGAAATAGCTTATTTTTTATAATAGTATAAAGTATCGAGTTTACTAAAGTATATTTCATTGTAGAATTTATTTTTCTTTATTTCCATATAAGTATCATAACGATAACCCCCAATAAATTAAAAAGTAAACTTGGAAATACATGCAAGTCAACGGGAATTCGGAATCTGATGAAAGATTTATGGCCACTGACTGTATCTTTTAAACGCAAAGCGAAGACTCTGATCAGACTGGGTGGATGCCCCTATCTGATCTGAGTCTTTGCTGGGCGCACATGCCAATTTGTTCGTTATGTTGTGTCCAGGCTCAGATGTAAAGTGTTCTGCTCATCAGGTACATAGTTCTGGCAAAATGTTTAGTCAAAATACCATGCCATGAAAAGCAATGATTAGATGATACTGTGGTAAATTAATTAACAAAAACATAACTTCAAAAAAAAAAAAGACGAATGCAGACAAATGTTGACAGAAACCGTTGAACCGACAAGCAGAAAAAGCATTACTACAAAACTATACTACCAAAGCAATAACTACAGATGACACAAGACAATCAAAACCCTTTAATAGACTTTCAACAAACATTTAAATATGTCGCTTATTCATTTGAAAGACCTACCAGGATTGTTAAATCTAGGTCATCTGTCCAATTAACTCAGGCAATATTCAGTGAAATTCGTCAAAAGTAAGACGCAAAATATTGTGCTGATGATAACTGGAACCAACGAGCAACAAAGCCATATTGATTTTCTGCTGTTTGGCCTTCCCGAAGTGATTCAGCTCTTAAACAAGGGACTTTGCTCCTCTAAGAACGATGCTTTTCTTCATTTTATAGAAACCAAATTGTTATGACCTTCATCGTCCCTTGAAATGAAGAGTAATCGTGAAATATGTTGCTCTTTGTAAACTGGCAGAAGATCATAGACATGTACCCATTAAACGTTTTGTTTTCCTATTTGTTTACATATTTTCTAGAGCGTATATCATGGAAATGATGTCGTGTCGAGGTCAATGAAACGTCGTGACGAATTGTGGCTTCCGGTTTAGAACAGTGGGGTAGTAAAGTCGGGTAAATTATTGATTAAAGTCAATCGGTCATTCTACTGATCATCTCCAATCACTTGACCAAGTTTCAAGACCCTAGCTTAAATAATTTTTTTGAGATACCCTTCTGCCAAGTTTAAAATGGTCATAATTTTTAAAAGGGACAAGACTCTGAATTTGTTACAAAGTTTATCAGTGAATCTACTAATCACCTCCAATCAGCTGACTAAGTTTCAAGTCCCAAACTCAAATACTTTTTTTCAGATATCTTGCTCACAAGTTTAAAATACCAAAATTTTCAAAGGACCATTACTCCAAAAATAATTGGTGGACTTTTTTCAAAAGTTAAAAGATACATCTACACATCATTTCTAATTAGCTGGTGCAAATTCAAGCCCCGAGCTTAAACACTTTTCAACATATCTTACTGACAATCTTAGATTCCTGGACTTTTCAAAGGGCCATAATTCTGAAAAAAAATGACGAAATTCTCTCAAAAGTTAATCAGTTCAATTATACACATCTCCAATAACCTGGCCATGTTTCAAATTCCTAATTTAAATACTTTGCGAGATATCTTTTGACTAGTTTAAAATTCCAAAATTTTCAAAGGTTATTAATTAAACCAAGTCTGCTAGTTTCTATTCATTGGTGTGTGCCTTGCTTTCAAAGAATCTTACTTTTCAGAACATATTTATCTTCACTGCGGCTGATGTTTGTGCCGTGTGGCGGCCGTAAAACATCTCCCCGTATATAATCATAGTACAGGTTATATTTTCTGGTCCGTTGGGATCATTGACTTCATTTGAGTAAGTTTAGACAATAAAGTTCCGCTTAAGCCGGTGCTAGGGGGAGTGGCTGGTGTCGCACATTTCAATACTAGTCATGAGAAGACTCAATTAAACCGAGTCTGCTATTTTCTATTCTTTAGTAAGTTCCTTGTTTCCAAAGGATCTTACTTTTCAGAACATATTTATCTTCATTGCAGCTGGTGTTTGTGCCGTGTAGCGGCCGTAAAACGTCACCCCGTACATCGTGCAGATTATATTTTCTTGTCCTTTTGGATTATTGAGTTCATTTGAGTAATTTTGAAAATAGAGTTCCGCTTAAGCCGTTGCTAGGGAGTGTGGCTGGTGTCGCACATTTCATTACTAGTCATGAACAGACTCAATTAAACTGAGTCTGCTGTTTTCTATTCTTTGGTGTGGTCCTTGCTTTCAAAGGATCTTACTTTTCAGGACACATTTATTACTCCGCAAATGATCTACAGATTTTGCTCAAAAGTTAATCATTTCATCTACTAATCATTCCTAATAAGCCGGCAAAATTTCAAGCTCCTAGCGTCAATACAAGATTTCATCATGATTTTTCCCAAGACGGATAGCTCCAAAAAGGGAGACAACTCAGACAAGAAAAATACGGGTCAGCTATTTTTATGATGAATTCATATGTGAATTTTCATAACTCTAGACTGCACCATTCTCAAGACATAGTATGTGTGACGAACAGACGGACGAACGGAAGGACGGACAGTCAACCAAGAAGCATTATGCCCCCTCGATTTCTTCGAAGTTGGGAGCATAACGAAAATACATATGTGTCAGCTATTATTCCATGAGGAACTCAATTATGAAAATTAAAAAAAAAATAACAAAAACAAAAGAAAAACATACGCCAGTGACTCTTGAGGTCAGCAGCTGCATAAGTACTAATCATCAGGGAAAATAACTCCATTAGTAATGAATGGTAATGAATATAACGTGTCCTGACATTTTCTAAAACGTTTAACTCATCAAGGACTACTATTGTGCCAAAAATCAGCTTCCAGACCAAGCGGTTCAAATGTTATAAAAATGCCAAATTCAAACAAGGCTCATACACCATCAATTTTACGGCTTTCAATTTTGATGGAGTTATTTGAGCTTGGGACTTGAAACTTAGTCAGCTGATTGGAGGTGATTAACACGTTAATCGGATAATCTTATCTTAATATCCCACCAGTGGTGTTCTATATATATCAGATAATCTAATCCTAATATCCCACCAGTGGTGTTCTATATAGCATGCAACGGTCTAAAGTTATGGGAGGCATTTAAAGGGTGACGGACGGACGGATGGACGGACAAACGAACGGACGGACAAGCCGATAGCAGTATGCCCAACCAACTTTTTCAAGTTTTGGGCATAAAAAACGGCGACGGACCGGCTACTTTAAGCGTATCATTTAAAGGAAAACAAACAGACTTCAAATTATGGGTATTGGTAAGCAATTGAATAAGGTGAAAATTTCATGAAAATCGGGCTTAGATTCGAAAGGTATGAATATTTAAAAAATTCAAAATGGCGGTCTTTGAGGACGCCTTTTTAGAAGTTCGTGTCACGTGATAAATATTTAAATCTAGAATAAGAGCATAAATTGCGTAGTCTTACAGTATTAATTAATTATTTCTTTATGAAGTATAATATAGATTTATGCATTTCATTTATCAACAGTTTGTTTCAAACTTAAATCATTTAGGATTTTTTGATTTTTGACTGTGAGTTTATGACGTCATTGACTCACAGATTTGCAGCTTCCAAGCTCTACATTTTAATATCTTTATTCTGTCATATCTTTCCTCATTCAAGTCCGATTTTTATGAAATTGTCGATAAATTTTATGTTTTATTTGAATCTTCAATTTAAGCCCGACATGCATTTTAGTGAGTGTTTTCCATTAATAAATCACGTTGTTTTCAAACCCTGTTTTTGCATTTTCTTAGTCTTTTGTGCTGGGTACTTCGTTTCCCAACTAAAAAAGAAATCTCCCGTTGTTTTGGCGTTTCCTAGTCTTCCGTGTTGGAAACTTCATTACCCTACATAACGTAGAATCTCAATTTTTGTTGTTAAAAAGAATTACTATCTTCTAATAAAGAATAAAACGTAAATGTCAGCGATTCACGACTTTTAACCATTTTTAAGCTTTTTTTCATCGCCAGATGAACTCTCAAAATTCTAATTTCAACATTTATTGCCTAGTTGAATTATTCATAGTATAAGAAAAGGGCCAAGCATATTGCATGACAGAAACATAGCGATACATAAGTCGCCCTTTTCAATTGCTTTTCAACTACGGAACATTACATGAGACAACAGAAATAAACAAACGTAAAAAAAAAAAAAACAGAAATGCTTTAAAACTATTTAGAACTTATTTTCAGTGACGCATACGTCGATCGAAGTTATTAAGCAGCAACTGATTAATATGTTGCTACATGCAATGTCTCGGAATTAAATCGTCGAACGTTAAAAAATATTAAATGCATTCCCAGATTCCAAATTGTCAACATTGGAATTATTTTCTTTCTTGAGAAAAGAATTTAATCAGACATGTTCAGTTCCATGTTACAAATGAGTGGCATGTCTTCAAACGGTAGCATTAGCCGTGTGCAACTGCCAACGGCTAAAATTAGCCGCGGAGTTGCTCTTTCTGATTAGAGTAATTCAAACGCATGAATGACGAATCAGTTCTGACAAATAGGTCATGCGCAAAAACAAGACTGATCAGTTTGTGCAAATGTGGGATGATGTCGTAGGCAAAATGTACACGTCCACGTGGGACCCAAAATACACTCAAAAGATAAAAGATATAGGCCTGTGGGGGTCCTTTAATTTTACACTCGGACGCTTATCTCAACAATCACCAAACTGCGAACAGTCTATGACGTGTTGATGCTTTCTTCATAAAGAGAATGTGATCTATGACAATATTTGGTTTAAGGCAATTTAAAATAATAAACACGGTACGTTGAAGCTCTTTTGGTGAGACATTGTCTTAAATATCAATTAGAAACCACAAGTTTGCAACATCGTAATTGAGTAACACTGGCATTACTTTTGAAACGGCAAGATAAAACTCGTGGAGCAAATTCAAACCTCTGTTTATGCATTCTTGATTTTTTTTATCAACATCGCTTTAATATTACGTCTCAGATGACATCTCTTATAGACTATCAATTTGCTGAGCTTTAACGAGTTGCCTTCATACATTTTATATTGGACTCTATTAAATAAGGTCTTGCCGTTTGCACTTGCATTCTAAGTAACTTGTCAGTTACATGAGTCAATCATTAATTATTAATTATTAGGTGCAGCAGCAGGAGTGACTTCTAAATAGTCTCAATCTAGTCAATATTTAATCTTAGACTAATAGCTTTTTTGTTATACTAGCTACCATGTACCAGTTGTTCATAGTGCGAATTACCACTCAGGAACAGACAAAATATAATTCTACGTCAAGGGGCAATTACTTTAAAATGTGTTTCCTTTCGCTCTGCTTCAGTTGCTTCAACAGACCCTAAATAACACTTTTCTTATGACACCTCCGGTCAATTATTGTCAGTGCAGAGCTCCTTGAAGGTGTGTAGAAATGCAAAGTATGGGGAAGCTAATTGCCACTTGAAATAAAATCATCAACTGAATGTCTGATTTGATGCAGCTATTTTGACATACGACAAATAGATCAATTGAGCCCACAAGGAAAACTTTAATGCAGTCTGTACTCTATTAGCAGATAGTTCAGAGAAATGGAACAAACATTAAATCGTTATGCCAAATTGCAGAACACTCAGAAGAGTACTCCTAACTGTTTAACCTTTTAGCGCCAAAAAGCAGACAACAAAATATACGTCTGTAAAATTAAAAACAATAATGCCTTTGCCAAGATCTAAAGCCACAGTCTCACTGTCACGTAGTGAGGGCTAGGTTCTACCATATTTTTATAACGAGGCAAAACGGCAGTATACGCTGCAAAACCTAGTGAAAACGTTTATAGATAAAGCTGAATACGTGGCCTTGTTACGTTCGATTTTGGATGTTTAACTCAAACATGGCATTTTGATATACGTAGCGTATACGTGCTACAACGTACTAGCACGTAGTAAAACGTTGTCAAACGTACAAAACCGTAGCTGTAACGCATTAAATACGTACAAAAACGTAACAAGAATTATATGGGGGTCCTCTAAGCCCCAGTCTCACTGTCACGTATTGGGGACTAGGTATTTCTAGGTATTCAAAACGTACCAAAACGGGAATATGCGCGTTAAAACGTAGTTGATACGTATTATGTAAGGATATAAACAGCTACATACGTGGCCTAGCTATGCTTGAATTCGATAATACAGGAGCACGAATGCAAGATTTTATGTATCATATGACACTAAATCGCATTTTATTAGCAATTTTTGGCACTAAAACGTCACTATTTGACCATTAGAAAACGCTAAGAGGTATGGACGTCAACGCAAAACGCTACGACGTTATTTGCATATCAAATCCACTAGGGGATTATTGTTTTCGAAGCATGGGTTTATTACACTCTCAGATGCAACGTCATATGATACATTTTTTCCAACACATCCTAAAAGTGTAGGGTATTAAACATTTGATAGTTTGTGAAAGAGATTGAAAAAATATTTGGAATACGTTCCTCTCAATGCTATGAAGTATATTCATTGACGATGGTTGTTGTTTTAGATATGATTGCGCGAAAAAACCAAACTCGTCTGGAAGTATGCCAGTAAGAGTGCAAACTGTTTATTATAATATAGTTTCAATGATCAGTTTCGCATATAGGAAATTTCTTTCTCAAATAAGACGGCATTTTTGCAATGGAAAATGCAATGTCATTTGAAATGGAAATCATCAAGCATTTCTGCATCTTTTCGGGACATTCAGCATTTATAAAGTAACACATGTAATTGGCCAAGACACGACAAAACCAACAAATTGACATATGCACCCAGCGAGACCCAGAGCAGCCCGGGCATCCTAGGTCTAATCTTGAAACTTCCCTGTCGTCAGAAAGTTACATTAGACACTTAGGAACACTTTAAGCGCAAATAAAGACTCTGAACAGACTGACCGGATTTTCAGGCTGATCTAAGTTTTTGCTTGGCGCACATGCAACTTTGTTGTTTTATTGTGTCGCGGCTCATTATAAGCTTTTCCACATGAAACGAAAAACTATGGCATGTGCATGGAGTGAGAAAAAAGCTGATGACACTTGCAAATTTGAACAATCTTGTTAGCGTTTACAAGCATGTCTAATCACTCTATGAATCTTGTGAAATCTCTCGGCTGGAAAGAGAAGTTTCTGATCAACCTTTGCTGTAAAACTGATTTCATTTAATTTAGCTTTTGTTTGTAAATGCCTACGATTCCCTATGAGACTTGGTCTAATGTAAATTTAAATATGAGCCGCGGCACGACAAAACCAACAATGTGGTTATGCGCAAAGCGCAGACTCAGATCAACCTGGGCATCTGCCCAGTCTGATCAGAGTCTTCACTGTCCGCATGGCGGTAGCTTAGACCCTTAGCTACCTTTAAGCGCTTAGGAAGAAGTCTGATCAAACTGGGTGGATGCCCAGGCTGATATGAGTCTGCGCTAGGCGCACACCCACTTTGTTAGTTTTCTCGTGTCGCGGCTCATATTTTCGTTGGGAACTGTAATCCTGCTAGAGGAAATGCGTGCAGAAAATGCATCTTACAATTATTGGATTACCAGAGCACTTGATGGCCTAGTTATGAGAGGTTTACAGAGAGAAAAAAAATAACAACGATCTCTTGGTGTTCATATTTCCTGATTAGTAGTGTTGAACTAGAAGAGTTTCATTTTTCCCGTTGAAGTTAGCGAGATGTTGAATTTGATTTCATCAGTCTCTGATCTTTGCCTTTATGCATGTACGTGTCTTTGACGTGAGGTATCTATCTAGGTTTCTCAATAGTTATTTATGAACACAACACTTGAAACTTCATTTAAAGCTCCTTTAAACACAGGTCGACCTATGAAGGAACAAAGATCTTCCTACAGGGAGAAAATCAATTTCTTTAACCTAGTCCATATAGTGCTTCAAATAGTAAAACCATTGTACCCCAAATCGTTATGAAAGCAGTTTACCTGCAGCATTTTATGATGAAATCTGGAGTGATGTGCGTGTACTCAGTTATATAAAAGGCAAAAGGTAGGAACAATGACATTCTTGAGAAAAGGGGGAGGGGGACGCTGAAAATCTCGTTTTTATCGAAAGTAGGTCATTTTAGGTACCAGCTCTGACCAAAATTGATTTTATTTTTCAGTACTTTTTTTGATGATATCTATGATAAATTATTTGTTTAAAGTCAGCTAATCACGGTTCATATAAATGACAGAACTGAAGACAGAATGTTAATGACATGCTCTTAAACCATTGAAATAGAAATGAAGCATTAAAACCTTGATCGAACAAGGGATAAGGGGTCAAAACAGTCGAAAGAGTTACTCTTCTTGAAAGTGTACAGATTCGCGTTACACTTTGCAAGAAGAACAAAAAGCAGAGTATAAACTATCTTTCTTGTTGTTTGTGCCACTAGCAGAAACATTTGAGCCGCGACGCAAGAAAATCAACAGTGTGGCTGTGCGCCCTGTGCAGACTCAAATCAGCCTGGGCATCCACCCAGTCTTGTCAGATTCTTCGCTAAGTGCTTAAATGGTAGCTAAGGGCCTAAGCTACCTCCCTGCGGACAGCGAAGACTCTGATCAGACTGGGCGGATGCCCAGGCTGATCTGAGTCTGCGCTGGGCACACAACCACATTGTTGGTTTTCTCGTGTCGTGGCTCATTTTAGGAACTTAATTTACTTTCAGAAAACATTTATAAATGTCTGCCGTAATAGGCAATGACCAAAACAAAAATAAAAAAAGAAATAGGTAGATATGTTTTAATACATTTATCAAGACTGTTAAATACATATAAGACATTCCCAGACTGGAAAGTGACAAACTTTAATTTTTTCATCGAAATAATTAATACAACAATATATCAATATTCTTATTCAAATATGTGGCGTCATTTAAAGCGGTAGCTTCAACAATACTCCAACAACTAAAACCCAAATGACATCTGCTTCGAGACTTCGCAGTCTGATAAAATTAAAATCTTAAAAAGTTCCTTCAAGAGCAGAGAATACATACAGAAGTAGGAACATGGGCAAGACTACGTAGTTTCGGCTAATAAATCCTCGTCAGTGACCCTGACAATATCTGGTGACGAAACCAGAAAAAAGCATACAGTAATTTCTAAATCTTAATGAGGCAATCGATTCAAAGACTGATTCGTTTCAAAAGGATCCAAATAATATAAAAGACAATGATCTAGAATAAACGTCTAAATCGATCTCAAATTTTAGATTTCTCAGAATCTATCCTCTGATCCCAAAGGATGTAAATAAAATATAATCTGCACTATGGATGATGTACGGGGAGACGTTTTACGGCCGCCACACGGCACAACACCAGCTGCAGTGAGGTACAATTAAAATCTTAAAAAGTTCCTTCAAGAGCATAGAATACATACAGGAGTAGGAACATGGGCCAGACTACGTAGTTTGTTATAAATCGTGTATTTTGACGAAAAAAGTACACAGTAGATTTTTTTTTGGTTACTTCACTTAGGCAACCGGGCGCAGTGTTCCTTTCCTTTCTTTGACATGCATTTTAAATGTAAATGGAAATATATGTCGTTATGGATTTATAGATTATGTTAATATCTGTTCTCTTAGAAGGAGGAATTAACATTTTGGAACCCTGAGCAGGTATCATCTGAGTTTTAGACCAAATTCCAAGCAGTTATCCCTTCGAGCAAATACAATAGAATCAACATTGACTCAACGTTGAATCAACGTCTGATTTAGTGTTGATTCAACGTTGTATGCTCGCAGGGTATCTTACTGATCGTTCGATCGTGAACCTGAAGTAACTGTTCCTCTCGTTTGCATTAACTTTGTGAATCAATGCTAGAACCTCCTGTCGTTTTGGTTTCTCGGATGAAACATATTATTTCCTGGGTAAGACAATAAATAATTTGATTGGGCAGATATTTCAGGATAGGGTCGATATTCCTTGTGCACTTATAATAAGAGAAGCATTTGTCTTGCTTTCAGACAAACAACCAGTGGAAAGACGGAAATGCATTGCCAGGGTGAGGTAATACATAGAGGATCTTAAACATGTGAAAGTTTTTAAGCAAGCCTTCGGTGAGCTGCTCACTCGGTTGGCCATATGTTCTCTGTATCTTGATTATTTGTAATCTTAGTTGTTTCCAACTATGGTTTGAGGGCTGGATTTGGATTTTGATTGTTTCAGTTCCTGGTCTTTGCATACTTTTTACTTTCATAAATTTTATCTGCAATGACCGCGACTATAAGATTCTGTTTATCATATGACCCTTTAAAATGGGATTTTATCGCATTCAAAATGAATACATTTTCAATAACAAAACAGATTGTTGACATGATCGTTATCAATGGCGTTATATATACGCGCCAAAGTGTTAATACAAGTGCGGTGATACTATTTTTATGACACGACGTTATCCACTGAAAAACAGCCACTTCATATAATGAATAATTTTATTTGCGCTTGAAGGGAAGCTAAAGGTCGATGCTAGCTCCACGCGGACAGCGAAGATTCAGATCAGACTGGGCGGATGCCCAGGCTAATCAGAGTCTTAACTGGGCGCACATGCCTCTCTGCTGGATTTGTCGTGTTGCAGCTCAAATGGAAAAGCAAAATAGAAGACAGAGCCATAAGCAAACGATTACAACGGCAAAGTCCAAACTATTAGAAAGCCGACTTACGGTGACAATGATAGTAAACCGCAAAAGAAGAACCGATCGGAAATAAATTGCGAGGAAGGGGTGGGAGCAGAGAGGGCGGCATACCCGATTTTTACATGTTCCATACGTTATGCTGACAAGTTAAACCATTGCATCTCAAGAAAATTAAAATCAAACATGTATGTTTACGTTTAGTCTTAAATATTTATACCATAAAACAAATCTTCAGAAGAAGAGCTCTATAAGTTATGGCATTTGTTCTGATCCTTTTTCATTGTGTAGTTATGTTTTTTGTATGTTGTAATGCACATTCTTGAAAATAAAATATGTTTAAACCAAAACAAATCAAAAAGTAAATTCGGAGACTGTATAGGTCTTTACCGTGCTAGGCATGCGGTGAGCATTGGTGGACTGCGGAAGAGGCGACGCCTTGGGACGGTTAGTAATTAATTACCGGGAGATCAATCAATTTTAAAGGCGAAAAAAAACCCTCCCCTCGAATTTGGTTGTGATTATGGTCAAGTCGTGTAACTTGGGATAGCGGTTAAATTTGGACATACCATTGCAAACAGTGATGGTCTCATCCGGATTTCCACTGGTTACCAAGTTAATTTGGTTTAATTCCAAACAACTGACATATTAAGGAAACAATGTTCCTGGCCGAATTTACCCGTTGTTCGAATTTACACGACTTTACCCTAATAAGCACACAAGATAATTGTTGTGTATGAATGACCTCTAACCTGTCAAAGGAGCAAAACATCAAACATATAAGTCGGGTTAAACTGCAGAGACGGCATAGATAAGTACTCAGCAGCAAGAACAACACTGAAACCCAAGAGCAAATGAAAACCATCCGTTTTGTTCAGCTGTTTTGTGCTTTCTATTCTCGCCATTATAACTTTTTTAACTTAATTATTTGCTCCAGGTCAAAAATCTTTGAACTTGAAAGTTTCATGTCACCATTTACGATCCCATAGTGCACCATATATATTGCCTTGCAGACCAGACTTGATGATAAATGATAAAAGCTCTTTACAAACGTGTGTGTCAAAGAAATAATGTTTATGGTGTTGCAGAGAAAAAGCAAGATGAAAGATGCTGTACTATAAGAATTAATATCCTCTCACCCAAGAACATGCCCAATTATTGACCTCTCGATATTTCAAAGTTGATGGTCGTCTCAAACTACTGATATATCAAAGTAAATTTTTACGGGCCAAGACAATTTGTTCTCAGATACAAATACTTTCGGACAACGGGAGTTGAAATGTTAAAAAATATGTTTAAACTGTATTCTTTGATATAAGAGGATACTTTGAGATATCAATGTTTGGGATAACAAGAGTCAACTGTATTTATAAATCTTTTACACAAGGTGTCTGGCGAGTTTATTTATTTGCTGAGATCAGACGTGATTATTCCAATTGATATTCATTTTCAATTCCTTTCGCTTAAATCTAGCAATTTGCAGGTCTCGTAGCCATTAAATTAGCCCGGTATTACATTACAAGGTGCCTTCAAGTTCTTTGAGCGTGTATAGTTAGCCTTATAGCTTTCTGTAAGAGCATCGTAGAATTATGTATAGGGACAGATAGATATGGCGAGAAAAGAGCAGTGTGATTAGGGACTACACTTTTGCTATTCCATTAGCATCTTTTGGAGGCTAAACAACATTCTAAAGCCAAACTTTCACGTGGTTCATGACGATAACGGTAATTATTTGAGCCGCGCCACAAGAAAACCAACAAAGTGGCATGTGCGCCCAGTGAAGACTCAGATCAGCCATGGTATCCGCCCAGTCTGATCAGACTCTTCGCTAAGCGCTTACATGTTAGCAAAGGGTCTCTACTACATCCATGCGGACAGCAAAGACTCCGATCAGACTGAGCAGATGCCTACGCTGATCTGAGTCTTAGCTGGACGCATCAGCCACATTTTTGGGTTGTTTTTTTTCGCGGCTGAATTATTTCTGGTGTCCCATTTTTTTAAACTTTACCGTTAATAGTTAGCTCTAAGAGCTACTTGTCCTCAGACAATTGCCACTCAGCAACAGACATAATAATGAATATAAGTCAAGTAGATGTCTCTATACCCTGTTATTTATTCTTAACCGCTTCAACACGTTTAATACGCAAACTTGTTTTCAATCGAGACGAGAGACTGTTCGATGTTTTCGTGATTTGCCATATATTTACAAAGCCTGGGCTGAAATAAACAACTCCAGTAAAAATCCAGACTAATAAATAAATAAAAATAAATATTTATCATATGACGTCGTTGTTATTCAGTGGATAACGTTGTGTCATAAAAATCGTATGACCACACGTGTAATAACACTTTGGCGCGTACACGTAACGTTATTGACAACGTCAGTGTCAACGATGCGTTTTGTTATTGAAATTGTGTTAATTTTGAAGGCGATAAAATCCCATTTGAAAGGGTCGTATGATAAAAAAATCTACCATCGTGGTCATTTCATATCAAATTTATGAAACTCGCCGAAGGCTCGTTTCATAAATTTCATATGAAATGAACACTCGTGTAAAATCCTCTATATCCAGAAAAGGACGCATGTCATCGTCATTGGTCATCTGTTTTTGAAAGAAGCTTGAGTCGCGACACAACAAAACCAACAAAGTGACATGTGCGCCACTCGAAGACTCAGATCAGACTAGACTTCCGCCAAGTCTAATCAGAGTCTTTGATGTTGGCATGTATGTAGCTTGGACCTGTAACTACAGTCAGTGGCCAAAAGTATTTCATCAAATTCCGAATTCCCGTTTACTTACATGCATTTTTCAGTGTGCAAGTAAATTGATTACGCTTCTTCTGTGCATGCAATTTAAAAGAAAAATATACTGATAGAAAGTGAGATTACTGGAGCTATTATATCAATGTTCCTTGCCTGACATTAAAGTTGTTGTTCTCTTAAACCTAGTGGTTTTATTATTAGGTTTAATTTTGGCGACGTCGCCATTGACGTCAATGTAAAAAACGTTTCTCGAAGATTTGGATCGTCTTTAAATAGCTTAATTTTTAAAATATTATAAAGTATCGAGTTTTATAAAGTATATTTCATTGTAGAATTTATTTTGGTTTATTTCCATGTAAGTATCATAACGATAACATGTCTTTAACGCCCAATAAATTAAAAAGTAAACTCGGAAATACATGCAAGTCAACGGGAATTCAGAATCTTATAAAATATTTATGGCCGCTGACTGTATATTTTAAACGCAAAGCGAAGACTCTGATCGGACTGGGTGGATGCCCTATCTGATCTGAGTCTTTGCTGTGCGCACATGCCACTGTGTTCGTTTTGTTGTGTCGAGGCTCAGATGTAAAGTGTTTTGCTCATCCGGTAGACAGTTCTGGCACAATGCTTGTCAAAATACCATGCCATGGAAAGCAATGATTAGATGATATTGTGGCGAAATAATTAATGAACATAACTTCAAAGAAAACCAACACGTATATAGACAATTGTTGACAGAAACCGTTCAACCGCCAAGCACAAACAACATCACTACAAGAATATGATACCAAAGCAATAACTATAGATGACACAAAACAATTAAAACCCATTAAGGCACTGACAACAAATATTGGTTTAAACTTTATTTTCTTTGTATAACAACATATGAAATAGTACATTTATTCCCAAATGTATTACATGTTATACAAAACGGTATTCAGAAGAAAGTCGACTGACTTTTTCAAGTCTGTATCCAATTTTTGCAATTATTATAACAGAAAAGTACATACAGTGGATAACACAACAAACATTTAAATCCACCACTTATTAATGTTGAAAGATCTTCCAAGATTGTTAAATCTAGGACATCTGTTCATTTAACTCAGGCAAAATTCAGCGAAACTCGTCAAAAATAAAACGCAATTTAATGTGTATAGGATCAGTGGGATCAACTAGCAACTATGCCATATTGATTTTCTGCTGTTTGGCCTTCCCGAAGTGATTCAGTTCTTAAACAAGGGACTTTGCTCCTCCAAGAAGGATTGTTTTCTTCATTTATAGAAACCCCATTGTTATGACCTTCATCGTCCCTTGAAATGAAGAGTAATCGTAAAATATGTTGCTCTTTGTAAACTGGCAGAAGATCATAGACATGTACCCATTTAACGCTTTGTTTTCCTATTTGTTACATATTTCTAGAGCGTATATCATGGAAATGATGTCGTGTCGAGGTCAATGAAACGTCGTGACGAATTGTGGCTTCCGGTTTAGAACAGTTGGATAAAGTCGGGTAAATTCGGACAGTGACATTGTTTCTTTATATGTGAACTGTTGGGAGTTAAAACAAATATAACAGGGCAAACAGTAAAAATCCTGATGAGACGACTCATGATGAGTTCGGACATACCATTGCAAACAGTGAAAATCCATATGAGACGGCTCATCATGAGCCGCCTCATCAGGAATTTCACTGTTTGCACAGTTATTTTGTTTTAATGCCAAACAACTGACATATAAAGGAAACAATGTTACTATCCGAATTTGCCTGCTGTCTTAATTTACCATCTGTACAATGTCGTCATTGAGTTAAAGAAAGCCTTTGACAGGGTATGGCATTCAGCCTTATGGGCCAACATGCGGAAGTAAAATATCTTCGCAAATCTAGTTCGCACCATTGAACAGCTATACGAAAAGGCTATAAGTGACGTCCTGGTGAATGGCACGACAGGAAAATGTTTCAGAACAACAGTTGGAGTAAGACAAAGGTGTCCTCTGTCACCCACCCTATTCAACATTTTTTTCGGACGGATCATGTCTGATGCTCTGGAAGAACATGGCAGAAAGGTTAGCATAGGCGGCAGACACATTACCAATCTGCGGTTTGCCGATGGCATAGACGCTCTAGCTGAGACAGAATAGGAACTAGAAGCTCTAGTTGAAAGTCTCGACAAAACCTGCACGAGGTATAAGATGAAGATCAGTGCTGAGAAGACCAAACTGGAAGCAAACAGCGCGGATGGCATCCAGAGGGAGATCAAGGTAAAAGGGTACCGTAGCAAGCTTAAAAAACCTTGGAGCAGTTGTCTCAGATGATTTCTCAAAACATGAGGTTCTCTCAATGATTGCTAAAGGCCCTTCAGCTCTTACCAAGCTGAAACCAATTTGGAGAGATTACAACATATCTCTTGGATCAAAGGTGAAACTTATTCTCTCCCTAGTCATTTGCATATTTCTGTATGCCTGTGAATCGTGGACTTTGACAGCAGAGTTAGAAAAAAGAACGCAGGCCTTTGATATGCTGACGCTGGTCAAGAAACGGAAACTAGGGTGGTTTGGCCACGTCTCAAGGTCATCTGGTTTAGCAAAGACGGTTCTACAGCGCACAGTGAAAGGAAAAAGAAGAAGAGGTAGACAGAAGAAGAGGTGGGAAGACTATTGAAGAGTGGACTGGGATGAATTTTGCCAACTCAACTAGGGCAGCTGAAAATAGGACAATTCGGTGGAAAGAGAATGTTTCGAAGTCATCTGTGGTGCCCCACTGGCCTAGTAAGGTTATGGGCTAGAACAGAATGAATTTACCTTACTTGACCCTATGGGAATATTTATTCATCTGTTCTTTGTTTACATGGTTTCTTCAATGATCATTTCCACCTTTCATTTTACCACGGCCAGTTGAATAAATATAATTAAATTTTATATTAGCAAGGGACTGCAAATGAAGTGGGCTTTTGGTATGCCGCACGTCCTAGAGTCACGTGTGCTCGGCATTCATTTATAAAACATAAAACAGAGGTCTCTCTGTTCATTTGAGGTCCAAGTTATCCGCTTGCTCAATTTAATGTTATATCAGATACAACAGAAAAATGCTGCCAAGTCTGATCTGAGTTTTTTCTGGCTTTGTTTGTTTTGTCGTTTCGCAGGCCTATCATTTTTAAAAAGATGCCTTTCATGCATTTTACCAGGTCTAAGATGCACTATCAACATCCTATTTCATTTTGGGTACATCTCGTTTGAATATTCTTACATGGCACACTTAAGGTTTAGGCATTTGAAAGTCTTATTGAATGGTTTGATTTCGGAAGCAGTTATATTCTTGCTTCTGGCTTATACGACATTTTTTGTACTACCATCGTAGGTACTCATTTCAGCTGAGGTTTCAAAATTGCGTTTGCTGCGCATAATGTTGAGGTTATTCACCAGTACTGACATTGGCACCAATGGGAAATCAAAAATATATGAGCCGCAGGACGAGAAAACTAACAATGTGGCATGTGCGCCCAGCAAAGACTCATATCAGCCTGGGCATCCGCCAATTCATCAGAGTCTTCGCTGTCGGCATGGAGTTAGTTGAGACGCTTGGTCACTCTTTAAGCGCAAAGCGAAGACTCTGATCAGACTAGGCGGATGCCCAGGCTGATCTGAGTCTTTGCTGGGCGCATATGCCACTTTGTTGGTTTTCTCGTATCGCGGCTCATATAAGCGAATCATTCATCATTAATAAATCGTTTTATAAAACAAAATCAATACAACTTAGCGTTGAGACCAAAATATTTAGGCTCTACATGCTATATTTGATAAAAAACTCATTAGCTCCGCCCGAGAAGTGGGAAATAGGAATTAGGTAATGAGGGTTTTGAGTCATGAAACATTAATTTAATTTCTTTTATTTCCTATTTTCGTCGGCAATAAGTTTTTCCGGTATAACTCGAACGTAAACGTTAAAAGTAAACCTAGTAACCTACCAATAGGTTTCATCAATGGATGTTGGAAATATATTAAGCAAAAACTATAAACTTAACGTAAAACTATAATAACGCAAATATACAAGTCTGTGACCTTGACCTTTAGTTAAGGCCCTGTCACACTGGCACGAGTTTGGCTACTATAAGCGACGAGTTTATAACTCGCCACATGTCGAGGGTAAGTGTAGGAGATGTCGGCATATCTCGTCTAATGTCGAACAAGCATCGTTATAACTCGCATATTGTCGGGAGGTGTCTACGAGAATTTTAAACTGTATTCTCGTAGCGAGCTCGCAACTCACTCGTATATTGTCGTACAGCTTTCGTACACATTGTCGCCTATTATCGCATGTGCTTGTGTGTTCTCGCCATCCCAAAGCAACAAGCGAGTTCTGGCGATATAGTACAATACAAGGCGAGTTGGATACGAGTAGTTGCGACATATAGTACGATACTGTCCCGAATATGATAGATTCTTCACGAGATCCCTTCGAGTATTGTCGACAACTATACGACAATTGGCGTTCCGTTCGAGTCAAGGATAATCTTCTATAAATCCAGCAGTTTCAATGTAAACGTGGCTGAAATAACATCTCAGTATTCATTATACGTTCATTTTACGTTTATCCGTGCATGATAATGCCTCCCAAGAAGAAGAAAAAAGCTACAACGAAAAAGGAGCTGGCACACATCCCAGAGATACACCATCTCCACTTCCTAGAGAGAAGATGTGTTTCTGTGGACGAGGTACCTCCAGGGGATAGGGAGCAGCCCAAAGAAACGCATCCCCGTGAGGACGGTATTGTGTGGCACTCGGAACCCATACATGAGGCTCTTGTAGCTTTCTCCTGTGACCAGTTACCTCAGGGTGATAGCAAGCTTCAATCCGGGTTTCAGGGACTCTCGGTACCACGTGTCCTGTTTCAGCAGCCTAGGAGTAAGTCTCTGCTCAAGCTCTCCGAACAATTCAGGCAGACTCTCAGGAATTGCACTGTAAAAAGATTTTACGTTAGAATAAATGGCAACCAGCTGCCAGTCCATTTCCCGTTATTTTTACGGCGTCTGCCTGTAGGACATATTTTGAAATCTCGATATGGTAGAATTATGTTACCTGACCGCACTCGAAAATACCTTTATAGTGTTGAAGGGCTATTTGACCAAAACTAGACATGTCTTCTTCTATCCTGCTCTGCGTGATGATTCCGCAAGTGTTTACGGGCGCCCGTAAAAACAACGGGAAATGGACTGGCAGCTGCTTGCCAGGTATTCTACCGTAAAATGTATGAATTTTTTTACAGTGTGGTGAAAGTTTCGTGATCTTCAGTCCGCAGTTCATGCATCAGGCGATCATAGTGTCCAAAGTCTTTTCGCCGCATGATCCATGGCCTGATCCAAAATCTTCTAGGGGCCCTCCTCCTTCTTCTCCTTCTCTGTCGGAGCAGCTGGGCGAGGCCAAGATAAATTTCGGCATCATCTTCCTCCAGTTACAACAGTATACGAAGATTAAGAAGCCTTTGTGGAAGCTGAAGAGTCATATTTTTCATTCGATGACCAATGAGACCATTATCAGTGATCTGCAGTATACACCAATTAATATGCACCAAAAATGCTGGAGAATTCGTACAGATATCGCATTCTGTCGCAGAAAGTCGAACAAGGGTTGGATGATATCGTACTATTCGAATAAATATCGTACTAGTATCGCAATAAATCCTACCATATCGTACGAACTCGTACCTTGTCGTACAAAACTCGTATTAACTCGTACAAACTCTGAATGATATCGAACAAGTATCGAAGATACTCATGCAAACTCGTAATAGTTTCGTACGTTTTGGTCAGAAATATCGAAGAGATGTTCTCTACTCGTATAAATGTTTCGACAGAAAAATATTTTGTAACTCGTGGTCATCCAAATTTAAAGAGTTACTACGCTTCAGGAACTGACTGAATCAGATCCCAAACCATATCCCAAACATCAAAGGGAAAGATTGACAAAGACATCCCAACAAACAATAAATTACACAAGTGATAAACCGAGTCAGCAGCTCTTTCCCAAATAGGTGGCAACTCAGCTATCTTTATTGAACTAAATAATTTAGACCAACAGAAGAGTTACAACAGACTAAGCAAATTATACGAAACACATTTAACAACTATTTTTTACCTATTTCCTATTTTTATTATAGAAGGGTTAAAATGAGAACACAATTCAAAAGCACCAAACATAAAACAAATGCAACCACAACGAAAGTACCGCCTTGGGAGGGTCAGTAATAACTACTGGAGGTTTAAACCGGTTTTACTGGGCCCAAACTTTCACCCTCACCCTCCGCCGCGGTGAACACAATTAGTTGGTAGTTCGGTCCGTATGGAGCCAATTTACTGCAAGTTCGATCTCTCCGTAAATCGCCGCTTGTCGCCAGAGATATCGTGATAGTGTGACAGGGGCTTAAGCAGCAGCATCCAGATGGTTTCAACTAATCTATATGAAGCGAAAAGTAAGCCTAGTCAAATATCAAACATTCTATCGAATTATATTGGAAATATAAAAGAAGAGGATAAACTTAACCAAACACTTTAACGCTTATGTTTCAGTCTGTGACCTTAAACTCAGTCAGCAGCAGATCCAGCTGATGTCAACTATTGTTTATGAACCTAGAAGTGTACCTGGCCACATATTAAAAGCTTCGATTAAATAATATTTGAAATATTGGCAAAAAAGATAAAATTTAAATCTTGAAAAGTTCCTTCAAGAGCAGAGAATACACACAGAAGTAGGAACAGACTACGTAGTTTCGGCTTATAAAGCCGCGTCAGTGACCCTGACAATATCTGGTGACGAATCCAGAAAAAGCGTACTGTAATTTCTTAATTTTAATTGGGCAGTCGATTCAAAAACTGATTAGCTTCAAAAGGATCCAAATAATATCAAAGACGATGATCTAGAATCAAAGTCTAAATCGATCTCAAATTTTTAGATTTCTCAGAAACTTAACGCAAAAACTTCAACGCAAAGGTCAACGGCTGGCCGAACGGACACGCGGACTGACGAACGGACGGAAAGACGTAAGCTATGTACCCCTAGACATACTTCGTTTTGCTGGGGTATAATAAGTTTTATGCAAAATTCACAAATAACAAAGAAAAAATGTAGGCACGGTTAGTAATTCAATGACTGGAAACCTGTGAGGGACAATATCTAAAATTTCGAGATTATTCACTGACACTCCATGGATATTTAAAGGTCGTCACGTGAAGCCGTTATTATATTCTAAAATGGTGACACCACATATTGTTTAAAAGTATTGTTGAAATTCGTCACACAACGCCAACCACAAAATGAAGCTCATGATGGTCTGAATCCTTCTTGATAGCCTATGTGTTAAGCAACTTCTTGTATATAAATTTTAACTACTACATTTTTAAAAATTTAAATGATTTAACAGCAAGGAACACACACAAAAGATAGCAGACTCACCAAAATGAGACCACAAGAAATTACAAAAATGAATCAAATAACTTCCAGATGGTTTAATCTGTATCAAACACTCAGAAAAAGGAATGCGGGTCAGACTACGTTGTTTTGGCTAATAAAGCCTCATCAGTGACCCTGACAATATCTGGTGACGAAACCATAAAAATCACACTGATTTGTTTTTTTATTTTAATTGGGCAGTCGATTCAAAGACTGACTAGTATCACAAAAAGGGTCCAAACAATACAAAAGATGATCTAGAATAAGAGTCTCAACCAATCTAAAATATCAGAACGAAGATAAAATAAAATCTGCATTATGGATGATGTACGGGGAGACGTTTTACGGCCGCCACACGGCACAACACCAGCTGCAGTGAAGTCTAATTAAAATCTTAAAGAGTTCCTTCAAGAACAGAGATTACACTCAGAAGACGGAACATGGGTCAGACTACGTTGTTTCGACTACCAACGCCTCATCAGTCTGAGAATTTTTGCGAGAATTAACATAGATTTATGGAAATTCCTTGAGCATTGCTTGCCTATAGGCTTAAGGAAAATAACGATATTTATATTATCATGAAGTCTAAAATTTTCGAGCATAAAGGTGTATAAGATTTTCATACTGTACACTTGTTAATCTTTGTTGGGGGCAGACCGCCACTCTATCCAGTAATTGAGGTTCACCAAACATCCGACAGCTGGGGCAGTATCACCGACGAATGAAAATCAGCGTACAACAATAAAATTTTGAATGAAATTTTTAATCGCTGAAACATAACAGATCATACTTTCTATTGCAACCATTATAAAAGCGATGGGCCTAATGAAGCATCTTGAGTAAACACACTTCATACACGCAAGATTACAATGACAAGCTTGACATAGATGAGCATTTAGTTGTTTTTAGAGTTTGAGCTCTCTAGATCAAACTGGCTGAATAAAAAAAAAATAAGCGAAATATTCAATAGGAAAAGTGCCCTTCAAGTAATCAAGTCCCATACGGATTTTCACTGTTTTCAATGGTATGTCGGAATGTGCCCGCTGTCCGAAGTCACCCAACTTGACCCCAAAATAGCCCAATTTAACTGGGCTGGCCCACAACTACAACATGTTTGGATTACATTTGAGCCGCGACACGAGAAAACCAACAATGTGGTTGTGCGCCCAGTGCATACTCAGATCAGCCTGGGCATCTGCCCAGTTTAGTCAGACTCTTGGTTAAAGTCTCAAAGGGTAGCTAAGGGCCTAAGCTACCTCCATGCGGACAGCGAAGACTATGATCAGACTGGGCGGATGCCCAGGCTGATCTGAGTCTACGCTGGGCGCACAACCACTTTGTTGGTTTTGTCGTGTCGCGGCTCATTTCGTCTTTAGTGTGATTTGAAGGAATGTATGAGGCTGAATGATCTGCACACACCAGAAGCAAACACTCATTTTAATTACTATCAATTTTGATACAAGTGAAGTCCGGCCATTTACTGAGCCTAAAACGGAGAAAAATGATAGAAATTAATCAATGAAGTATGCAAATTATCAAACCATGGCAACAACAACTGCACATTTTTTCGAAATACTGACATAAAGCTGTGTCAAGAGGTTTCAATATAAGACACAAATAATCTTTGCCTGAAAATTTACACAAAAAATAATACTTAATCTCAGTTATTTATCTAAAACACATGCGCATCTTCAGGCCATGACAGAAAAAAGATAAATTCAGAATCCTGAGGAAAGAGATACGCACTTTCTACGAATTTCGATAGTATTTGAGCCTGAAAATGTGGAACTGTGACAAGAAATCATCTGGAAATTTATTAAAAAAATATTAGACCATAAAGCTTATGTTACAGACACAATTATTACACAATGAGAAAACAACCCTATAAAGTTACAGAATGAATCATGAACACCTGCAGACAGAGTTGCGCACACAAAGAACCTACTTTCAAGAAGGGGCGGTACCATGAAACTGCGGAAAGCCTAATACTACATGTCTGTCCCCTCACCGTTCTTTGAAAATAAAGGGAACATCAGAACAAGTGATAACAAGCTATAAAAAGAAGCTGCACAGTCTCAGAATGAATTTTGAAAACCTCAAAGAGGAGTTGCGCAGATTAAGTACCTGTTGTCAAGACGGGGCAATACCACGATACTGCGGAAAGCCAAAGAAGTTATATGTTTGTCCTCTCATCTTTCTTTGATAATACAGGGGACATCAGAACCACTGGAACCAGCTTATCATTAAAAAGCCTGCAAAGTTTCCGAATGAATCGTGAAAATCTGATGGAGTTGTGCACACCATGTACCTACCGCCAAGAGGGGATGTTACCTCAAAACAGCGGAAGGCCTAATACTACATGCGTTTCCTCTCGCCTTTCTTTGAAAGGATCTTTCTATTTAGAACAGATTTGGAACCGACTGCTCTGATGCCGACTTTGAAAATAAAGGGGACATCAGAGCAACTGGTACCTAATCAATTTGAATACTAAGTACCATTCAAATAGAGGAATACACCAGAAAAAAATAATAATAATAAAAAACAGACCCGGTTTTATTTAGTCTGTTCATGATCAGTACTGAATTGTGCAACACCGACCGGCTACACCCCGAGCACCTGCTTTAGCAGAACTCTATTCTAAAATCAACTGTCAGGCTCGACGTTACGTTGCCTTGCAACTTATCAATGACCAGTGTTGCATAAAAGCTAGTGTGTGTTTTATGGCGACGTGAAATTGGGCTAAACTGCTTTTAATGGTCCCCAAGGACCAGAAATTATAATCTGCATTATGATGATGTACGAGCACAACCACAATTGCAATGAAGATAAATAAGTTTTGAATGGTCAAACCTTTGGAGGACAGGAGTCCACTGAGGAAATGAATATAATAGCAGAATCAGTTTCACTGAGTCTGCACATGACCAGTAATACTTTCACTCAAACCATGAAGACGTTTACCGCCCTATATGTTTTGATTCACAAATAACAAAGAAAAATGTAGTGAGACGGCTAGTAATTCAATGACTTGAAACCTGTGAGCGACAATATCTAAAATTTCGAGATTATTCACTGACACTCCATGGATATTTAAAGGTCGTCATGTGACGCCGTTATTATATTCTAAAATGGTGACACCACATATTGTTTAAAAGTATTGTTGAAATTCGTCAAGGAAGCTCATGATGGTCTGAATCCTCTTTGATAGCATATGTGTTAAGCAACTTCTTGTGTATAAATTTTAACTACTACATTTTTTAAAATTTAAATGATTTATGGCAAGGAACCCACACAAAAGATAGCAGACTCACCAACATGAAACCACATGAATTACAAAAATGAATCAAATAACATCCAGATGGTTTAATCTGTATCAAACATGGATTACATGTACAAAATAGTGGTCGTATAAGAGGTCAAATTTACAGTGTCACGTAGACTAGAAAGCAAGAATGATGCCAGTTTATGCAACGCTGGCTTTTAACATGAAGAACTAGTTTTTTTTTTCTTGAAATTGCAACTTTTCTTGACATCGGTGTAAAGTTTCACAAAATAGGCATGTCGGTAGTCATGGTTTTTCTGAGAATTCACCACACATATTATTTCTATTCATTCGCATACGCGCGGATGATAAGCAACAGAAACCGTGCAACAAATGTTGACAAAAAAATGGTTCTTATCGTACCACGTCCTTTCAAACGACGTCAGTTCCTAGACAAACTGCAGTTTGTCTAACGTAATGACTGCTAATATGTAATTCTCTACGAAGTTCCGTTTTACTGAAGAAAGCCTTAGGCCAAAATATTTAAATAGAGTGGAATTAAACATTGCATTGTTATAGCCGATTTTTAACAACTTTGTCGTGCGCAGGAGGACCCTCATAATTACAAAGCTTAATTGCTAATATGTGTTTCTCGTACGTGACTTTTCGCACTTTTGCTTTTAAACAGAATTGAGCCGCGACAGGAGAAAAACAACAATATGGTTGTGCGCCCAGTGCAGACTCAGATCAGCCTAGGCATCCGCCCAGTTTAAACAGACTCAACCAATTGTTGTTGTTCTTTTTTTTCATGTCGCGGCTCACTGATAGTCGTACAAGAAAGGTCGGAATAAGAGCTTACAACGTTCCACGACACTAGAATAAGATTAAGCAGATTACAGGCTTCATCTGGCTCTTAATAACTGGGTTCCTGTAAATACCTACGTCAAACTAGAAATATGCGGCAACATTTGAGCCGTCATACGACAAAACTAAAAAAGTGGCATGTACCCCCATCGTAGACTCAGATCAGCCTAGACATCCACCATGTCTGAGCCGAGAGTCCTTGCTGTGCACTTAAAGGATAGGTAAATGACTAAGCTAGCTTTATGCGAACAGTGAAGACTCTGATCACACTGGGCGAGTGTCCGGGCTGATCTGAGTCTGCGCTGGGCGCACAACCACTTAGTTTTTTTTGTGTCGCGGCTCAATTTGTAATTTCAAAACCATCAGTCTAGTAGGATGCATGATAAAAGGGCGCGTCCCAGGTTCATCATTTGTGCTTGAAATGGTATTGTTTTTCTTTTCTGTTCTTTTTTTTTTTTTTTTTTTTACTTGTTTTTAACATTTTCTCCGTTATGTTGTTCTTGGCAAAGGATCCGAAACCTATAGAAATAAAGGAAATTTGCGGCACTAGAAATTGGACTTGACAAACAAAATGTCAAAGTACATGTATCAAATGATGGTTGATGATAAAAATGCAGACAATTTAAAACCTGCCAAGCATCAGGCTCTAACAACTAACATCGCAGAGAATGGTAAAACTTGAACGAATAACAGTTTTACCGGAAGAGTACACATAATACAGGATCAGGTTTGTCCGCATTAAAAACTATCGAAAGTAAAAAGATATGCAATGATCAGGAACTAATACAATCAAATCCCATAGCCCGCTCTCAAAACCAATAGAAAAAGAAGCACACACACACAAAAAAAAAAACCTTCCTAAACCCTCTTCCGCCATCCTCTCCCTCCACCCCCTTCCACAGTATTTTTTTCACCAACTATTCCAGTGCTTTTGTTCTGGTCTAATATTATTGTCATCGTTTAGTGGCAGATAGGGTCGAGTCGGGAAACTTCGGACAGCGGGTAAATCAGGCATACCATTGCAAACAGTGAAAATCCAGATGAGCCGTCTCATCAGGATTTTCATTGTTTGGCCAGTAAATTTTGTATTAATTCCAAACAACTGACATACATGTATAAAGGAAACAATGCCATTGTCCAAACTTACCCGCTGTCCCAATTTACCCGACTTTACCCTATGAGTCTCTATTTCTTTTTCAGAATCATCACGGTCATCTACTGGGAAAGAACTGTTTCGTTTTGCTTTCTGTACCATATTCGTTATTGATTTTTGATTTGAAACTTAATTAGCACATGGCGCAGTGCGACGGGTCTTGAGGAATAATTCAGTTTTTTTTTTTTTTTTTAATTGTTTTCTTTTTTTTCTTCATTTTTGAGGTCCGCTTCATCCGGTTATTTGAAGCGTCTAAGACAAGTTTAACCTTTTCGATCGATCAAACACCATTAGAACCCTAGAAATAACATGTAGTTCGAGCTATGTAGTACATTAATTATAAACTCATTAAAATTTTGTTAACAGAAAAAAACGGCGAATGTGTCCTTAGAGTTCTAGTCAGGGAGGTTATCCTGTAGAGATTCGGATTTGGATGTGGTCATTTTAAAACGCGACACAGATTGTGATTTAATCGCAGTTACATCTACAATTTAACATAGGATACCTGATGAAGTTCAATTCGAAGTAGTCAACAATCACCATGATCACTGTTACACATCTCTTCCTTGTTTGATGTGGTAAATTGGGACACTTAAAATAATTTCGAAATTGTCTTAGAAAAAAAACTGCAGTAACGCAACTAGTTAGAAACTGATGCAATGACAATTACTATAAATACTGAATAGATTGCTCCCATAAAAGCAATCTGATATGGATCTGTACTGTTTGCTCAAAGCTGTCTGTCTGAATGTTAAACATTTAAATTTAATCTCTGACGTCTCCCTGCTAAATAATACTGTAATTGAATCACTTTCTATCCTTTGAGTCACAAGCGCACCGCGACACGAGAAAACCAACAAAGTGGCATGTGCGCCCAGCGAAGACTCAGATCAGCCTGGACACCCGCCCAGTCTGATGCGAGTCTTCACTGTCCGCATGGAGCTAGCTAAGTCCCTTAGCTACCCTTTGAGCACAAAGCGAAGACTCTAATCTTACTGGGCGGATGTTTAGTCTGACCTGAGTTTTCGCTAAACGCACATGTTATTACTTTGTTGGTTTTGCCGTGTCGCGGCTCGAATGCAAAGCAAGCGTCATGCGGACCAATCAGCGAACTTAATGTTTCAAACCACTGCAGAAACAGAGGGGGAGGTTTGGGCCAAGTAAAACATGTTGAAGCACCCCCCCAGTAATATCTTGCTGACCGTTCCAAGGCGGTACTTCTGTTGCGGTTCCTTGATGTTATATTGTGCTGTGTCCGCTTGTCTATGGTCTCTGGTGGTTTGTTCGCCTGTACTGCTGCCCAATCTGCCCTCTGTTATTTTTGTTTTGTAATTAAAATAAAATAAATAAGTAAAAATAGATGTTGATGTTGTTATTGGGGTAGCTGAATGACCATCTGTTTGGGAAAGAGCTGCTCATTCGGTTTAATGTACGTGTCTTTCATAAACTTGTGTCAATTCCTGTGTGTATGTGCTTCTTTCCCGATTGGTTTTGAGAGCGGAATGTTGGATTTGATTGAATTAATTCCTAATCATTGCCTGTCTTTTTATTTATAGTTACTCTGTAAAATGCCGGGCCGGGTAGCGCAATCGGTAGGGCACCTGACTCGTAAGTCAGAGGTCCTGGGTTCGAATCCCGGTCTGGCCACATACTTTCGTTTCTCCCTCCGCTGATTCAAGAAGGGCAGTTGTCAGTTACTGGCGAAAGTATGTGCACTTAGTACTGGTTAACCGCTTAGGAGGTCTAAGCCTGACCAGGAATAGTGTGGTTAGGTTAACTGACCGTCCTGACATGACCTTAGTTGTTTACCGTGGACGTTAAGCATCAAATCAAACAACAAACCAACCAACTCTGTAAAATGTTTTATCATTTTCTATTATTTTTTTATTATTATCTTTATTATTATTATTATTACTATTATTGTTTTTATTATCATTATTATTATTTTGATGCGAACAGAAGCGTATATTATGTAGACTGTTACATTCCAGTTTGTCAAAGAAACGCTCTTTCAAACTTCATCGGTCATCAAGCTGAACTAAAGCAATATTTTAGTATAATTTACTCCTAACTGTAAACAGTTAGGAGTACATTATACTTTAATATTGCTCCTGACGCTGGTCAAGAAACGGAAACTAAGGTGGTTTGGCCACGTCTCAAGGTCTTCTGGTTTAGCAAAGACAATTCTTCAGGACACAGTGAAAGGAAAAAGAAGAAGAGGTAGACAGAAGAAGAGGTGGGAAGACAATATCAAGGAGTGGACAGGAATGGATTTTACCAGTTAAACTAGGGCAGCTGAAGACAGGACAAGGTGGAAAGGGATTGTTTTGAAGTCATCTGTGGTGCCCCAACGACCTAGTAAGGTTATGGGATAGAATAGAATAGAACTGTAAACTAAGTATTATGAGCTTATTGCAAACCTAATTCATGTTGCTTTCCCACGCCATGTAGAAATAAAAATAGGGGCCAATACGAATACTATAAATTGAAGGGGTACTTAACACACAATTAGAGAGACATGTGTGACATATATACGGAACCCCAGAAGGGACAATTCGTTTCCGATATTTATCAGAAAAGAAATTGAAACAAGAAAATTAGAACGGAAATCAAAACAACAAATATCTCATTTGAACGACTTATTACATCGCTTACAACGATATCAAATAGAATAGAAATTTAAACAAGTAAACCAGAAATGAAATTAACTCGAGAAAAGCATTAAAGAAATTGAAATAAAAATACGTCGTTTAAACGACTTACATGCATTACCTACTTGTAATTTATTGTTTGTTGGGATGTCTTTTTCAATCTTTCCCTTTGATGTTGGGGATAGGGTTTGGGATATGATTCAGTCAGTTCTTGAAGTGTTGTTACTCTTTAAATTTCCATTTCGATAAATATCAAAAAAGAAATCGAAACAAGAAAATTAGAACGGAAATCGAGACAACAAGTATCTCGTTTAAACGACTTAACATATCGTTTAAACGATATAATAAGTCGATCAAACGAGATATTTGTTGCTTTTAATTCCGTTCCCATTTAATATGTCGTTTAAAAGATATAATAAGTCATTTAAACGAGGTATCTTTGTTTTATTTCCGCTCTAATTTTCTTGTTTCAATTTCTATTCATATAAATATAAGAAAGGAAAGAAGATAATGAGTCGTTTAAACAAAATATTTTTGTTTCAATTTCTTTTCTGGTTTTCTTGATATAATTTCTAATCTGGTGTTCTTGTTTCAATTTCTATTCTATTTTATATCGTTCAAACGACATAATATGTCGTTTAAACGATATAATAAGTCGGTTAAACGAGATATTTCAAATTGTTGTTTTCATTTCCGTTCTAATTTTCTTGTTTCAATTTCTATTCTGATAAATATCGGAAAGGAAATGTCGCTTCAGGGGTTCCGTGCATATATAAAGCAACAAGATACGAAAATCGACATGATGATATAAGGGAGTACCAATATCTATAATATAAGTAGAGTCTTATATAGAAAATAATTATCACAAAGATTGTCAATTATTATGGATAGACTCGGTGTCAGGAGACGTTATGGATTTTGTTCTCGTGAGCCTCTTGGGAAACATCCTTATGAGAATTAGAGGAACATCAAGGAACAACGACTGGATTATCGATATAATATGAGCCGCGACGCAAGAAAACCAACAATGTGGTTGTGCGCCCAGCGCAGACTCAGATCAGCCTGTGCAGCTGCTCAGTTTGATAAGACTCTTTTCTAAGAGCCCAAAGGGTAGCTGAGGGACTAAGCTACCTTCATGCGGAAAGCGAAGACTCTGATCAGACTGGGCGGATGCCCAGGCTGATCTGAGTCTGCGCTGGGCGCACAACCACATCGTTGGTTTTGTCGTGTCGCGGCTCATATAATAATTCTTTTCAAATATACATATTAGAATAATTCTTATTTCTCATGCATTGTTAGAGACTAAATACATTCACGAAGATCCTTTAGAAGCAAGTAACGCAAAGAAAAACGAAAATGACAAACCAAACTCGGTTTAAATGGTTTTATTCATGAGAAGTGATGTAATGGTGCAACACTTCCTACGCATCCTACTACCTACTTAAGTAGAACTCTGTTTGATCATTGACTCAGACTGAGCTTAGTGTTTCCAAATCTGCACTATAATATAGGGCAGGGAGAATTTCTCCGGCCTCTCATGCCTTTTACACTAGATGAGAAGATGTAGGGCGATGCATACACACAAACTAAACAAAAACAATATGCCTTTGGTCGGCAGGCTTACAAATAAGCATAATTTGATCCTGTATTAAAGGCGAGTAAAATGCTCGTTTTCCTATCTTCTGGAAAATAGCTATAATAGATTGTTATCTCCTTGGCATTTTGAAACTTGGCTACTTCTTTGCCTACGAAAGATTTGACCTTTCAGAACTTATTCACAAGATAATGAACTAAACACAATATATAGGAGATATCAGTGTTAATTCAAATTGTAATTAATATCGATGCAAATAGGAAACAGACATTACTGAGAGGCTGTTGAACGAAAGAATAAACACGCAAGTGAAAGCTTAAACATCATTTAAGAACGCAAAGTTCAAACTAGAAAGTACAATTAATGAACTCTTTTGTTCATGTAAAACTATTTCGTTTAGTCCGGTATCTGGTTGGTTTCTAAAAACAGACGCAAACCGTTTGTTTTCAAGCACATCATTTGTTGATTTGTTTAAGAATAAAACTATAAATATCCTTGTATTAAACAATAACTGTTTTGATCTAAAATAGATTTCTTGAAACATTGCATAAAAGTACAAAGTTGTTAATGTTTAGGAGAGAGAGTTACTAAAACTGGTTAAGTGGTTAACAATAACTTGGTCAAATTAAGCAATTAATGTCGAACTAATACAACGCAGTTTATAATGCAAAGCGCCAGAGGAGGTTTGGTGGTGGGAGTAATAGAAGCATTATCAACAAGAAACATCATTTAAAAAATAGATAATCAGCTTATACTAAATAAAAGTGTGTATTGTAATATGTATGAGTCAGGTACATGTAAGATATCGAATATGTGATCAGATTATACGGATGCGCATGTTGATATGCAAATATGTTAGTGGTGTTGGGGTTTCGAATTCGAAAATGCTGTTGGATTTTGATTGGGGTTTGTCTGTGTTGCACATAACAATGAGGATTGGTTGGATGACCACCACACATATAATCTTAAAAGTGTCGCAGTTCCAACACAACATGAACTACTAAGCCAGCAACAATTACTTAATTTTGTCTTCGATCATTGTGTCAAGCTACTTTGTTGGTTTATACTTAACATGAGCGACAACACAGGCGAAATGTGTTCTTTGGCAAAAGCGATTTCGATCGAAATATCTAGATTCATCACAACACGGTTTATAGGCCAACAGTCAAATGAAACTGAAAGTAGAAAGAGAAAGCGTAAGTAAATTACTCACATCAAAATCCCAGGTGTATTTATATTGGCCAATGAAATTCTTAAAATGTAGATCAATACTAAGGTTATACGGCTAAAGCCGAAAAATCATATACGTCAAACTTAAGAGAACATAGCTCAGATCTCTCGATTATGTAAACCTTTCATAGTTATATGGTTATTTGGTCTTAATTGTGTTTTGTTTTGTTCTGGCTTCAGAGTCGAATTGTGTGATCAATTTTGTTTCATCAATATGATGTTATGTGTTTTGATAGGATGTATCACTTATGAATTAATTAAGAGTTTAAATGATTGAGAATAATTCTTTATTTGATAAAATCTGAAGTTTCTGTCGAAAGGATTTCGGTTTTTGTAATTTTATTGACGAAGCATGCATACACGGTACATGTACATGTATGACATACTCCAATACCAAAATAATGTTCTCTTAAAGGAAACTGATTTTGTTTAATTCCATACTATATAGAACACACCCCAGTGTTTATCTGTTTTATGATCTAGAACTCTAATGAGATAGAGTATTCCCTTTGATAAAATAGCAGATTCACTGGACCGTTGCATAAAAGGATTAAGACACACAATAAACAAGAATATTTGTCTTTAAGAGCAGACTCCTTCCTCCAACGGAAGTAAAATTTAAAATGGCAGGGTTCGTTCTCTTAATCGATAAGCGTTTCACAAACTTCCACATAAAAGTGCATTTGCTGCAAGTGTAACCCAATCGAAAAAAACATACCGCTGCTGTCAGCTCAATTCTTCATTTGACGTAGCTGTGAATTGAAAATGACCTTAAGACCACCCAAATCATACGCCAGACAGATTAGAGTATTTGCATTCCAATATAAAGATATCCATAGTCTGTTGGTGTTCACAGGGATACGCAGGCTGAGCTGTCTTTTCTGTATTCCTATGCACTCATGCCGTTAGGCACGATTCACCAGACGCCCCTCATTAATGAAAATAATCGATTGTTTTGTTGCAATCTATATTTACCTAGAAATCAAAAGAGAGAATTGTGAACAGTAAAGATGAATAGTGATACAGAAAACATTAGCTAATGACGGGATCATAATGTAATATTGGGTTTCTTTAGAGTTGAACCAATTGTTATGGCTATAAGACAATAGACTATGTTATCATACATTTACTAGAAAATTTAATAAGTTTTATTTCATATGGAATTCAGCAACTAAACCTTGGCCATACCACCAGTCACGCCATTCAGTCATCGCATATCTCCATGTCACACCATGCGACATACCGTATAAAAGGTAATTTTGTGTTCCATTTTTCGCGGTATTTCGCGGTAACTTATTAACAGCGAATATTAAAATCGCGAATATTTTCCAGTTTCTTACAAAGTGTCTTCAGTACACACAGTGTTCATATATTTTGTTTCTGTTTGCTTCGGTAGTTGCTGGTATTTTCCCTTAAGTCAGTTCTTTCATTTACCTGCGGCGGCCCTGCCGCAGGTTAATGAACGAACTGACTCAAGTCAAAAAGAAAAAGTTTTGCTTTTCGCGCATGTTGCTAACCGCAAAAATTAAACATCGCGAAAATTTTGTTTTTGTTTTCGACCCTTAACCGCGAAAATTTGAACCCGCGAAAATTACCGCGTATACGGTACATCACACAGTGTCAACTAATAACACAACATCTGTGTAGCCGTCACAGCTCAATGACTTTTGAAACGTAGCTAAAATCTGAGAAATTGTTTTCAGCTCTGTTGCAAAGTATTCCAAAAGCAGTTTCACCGAAGGTACTGTGATTTTGTTTTATTTCGGGGGTATATTTCTTGATTCCGAAGCATCAAACTACTCAGAGCTTATTTATCTTTACTGCATTTGGTTTTGTGTCGTGTGGCGGCCGTAAAACATCTTTCCGTACATCATTATAGTGCACATTATATACACTGGTCCACAGGATGAGAAATGATCTCGTTTCGAAACATTTTGAATACATAAACGATATCTGCTTATGCTTGTGCTAGCGGATGTAGTCAGAGTCGCACATTTTATTACTGGTCATGAGCAGGCTCAATCAAAGCGAATCTGCTATTTTCATTTCTTGTGTGAATTCCTTGTTTTCAAGGCATCGATTATTCAGATATTACTTTACCCCTGAAGCTGAATATTGACGGTAATAACAAACGAACCTTAAAGTGAGCATGGACTTTTCTCATATCCGTCTTCAAATGGTCTTGCCTTTACAAGAGGACACGGAAATATTAATAGTCAGTTGCACTGGGAAGATTCTTTAGCTGCATTATGCTTTTACCAAATTACATATAATTTATTTCTATATTCGCACTTCTTTCAACAAATGTAAACTATATGATGTTATGGCAGTTTTCATATTATACCCTCTATCGAACCACCATCCATACAAACTGTCGGACCTATACTGTGGTCTCTCGTCGGCATGGGATATGAGTTCAAAAAAAGCAAATACTAATCTGTGTATATATAAACGTATCCATACCAAATTAAGTGCGACAGACGCGCGTCTCTGTATAATATTATCAGGCAATGAATTTAAAAGTTCCTAAACGCCAGCGATTACTGCACAAACTTAAAATAACAAATTCGAGAATTATCGAATTTGTGAGTGATGCATCATTACCACATTTAAAATATCTTAAAGCTTGAATGCTTTAATTGAAACTATGAAGTAATTTGGCGTTTTATCACAGATAAAGACCACAAAAACATTGCCGATAATTCCAGCTCGCTAATCAAAATCCTAAAATTGTCAGAAACACTGTTATCAGATGCAACTGCAATTAACTAACTCAGTAGATAAACTTCCTGGTGAAGTAACTATCGATGTATTTTAACTGTTCGAATTCTCGATCAGTCAAGTTGTGTTGAGCTAACATTAAAGAGATAAACGTACCATTACCGAATTAGTGCGTCGGTCAGAGCTCCAGATAAGAGGGGATATTGAGGATAATTCAAAGATATTTTTTTTTATTTCTCTACGAAAACATATATTGTGACCCCTCATTAGAACCGTCTCGACGAGACGGTTCTAATGATGGGTCACAATATATGTTTTGGTGGAGAAATAATGATAATTATCCCTGAAATTATCCCTGAATTATCCCTGAATTATCTCTGTTACCCCTTCTTATCTGGAGCACTGGTCGGTGTCGTGTTTCTGTTTTTTTTTCTTCTTCAGTATCGCTAACCATTAAAAGTTTGAAAAACTGTGAATGCCAAGTTTCGGTAAGCAACGAACATCCCTTTCAGAGCCACATTTGCTGACACGTACCGCAAGACACAGAAGTTGCAGAAATCAGGTAACAGGCGACAGCGAATCAATTCATTAGTACATGCCTTCCTAGAGCTACCTCAATCTCTGCGTCCCGCAAATAGGGACAGACAAGGGCATCAAGAAAGAGGAAATCGATCAAAATGTTGACTTGGAATTATTAAGCAATGCATTGCTGTAGCTGACAAAAATGAGGCATTTCAACCTGTCGAAACTTCATTCAGCAATTTTCCATTTGTTGCAATTGATAGCGATTGAACAAAAATATCCCCAACTTAGAGTGCAGGCATAAAACAAAAGCAAAGCAGGCTAGTTCAGACCAGAGGTCAATGTGTACGAGATAGCCTATACCAGAATTTATGAGATAAATGAGCCGCGACACGACAAACCAGCAAAGGGTCATGTGCGCCAAGCAAAGACTCAGACCAGCCTTGGCATCCGGCCAGTCTGATCAGAGCCTTGGCTGTGCGCTTATAGGGTAGCTAAGGGTCTAAGCTTCTGTCATGCCGACAGAGAAGTGTCTGATCAGACTGGGCGGATGCCTAGGCTGATCTGAGTCTTCACTGGCTGCACATGCCACTTTGTTGAGTTTCTCGTCTCGCGGATCAAATACAGACACGTCTGTTTCAAAAGCAGCATTAACTACTTCAGGAGATCAAATTTCTGTTCCTCCACAGATACACAAGCCGAGAAAACAGGGGCCGTATTCATACAACGACTTAAGTCGTTTTATGAATACGGGCCCAGTACACGTATGTGTAGAAAAGACACTCTTCTACGCAGTCTTGGAAAGTTCTTTTTCATCTCTCTGGGCACTTTCAAAAACTACAGTAACTAGTAAACAGAAGGATTTTTAGCGAATGTACATGCTGATAAAGACAGTAAACATACTTCAAGGCTTAGGAAAGGGGGAGGGGACTCAAAAGGAAATGTGTAATCATATAATTTGATGAAATGTACATGCTGAGTCAAGTAAGTGTATTACTGTTTGCGCATGCTTAACAGTCCCTTTTATATCTTATGGAACAGCTCGTCAAATGTGTCTTTAGTTCAAGCTTTGTTGCAAGTTATATTGGCAACAAACATTTAGTTCCAAACCACGCTTGCTTTCAAGGAAGATATTAAGCTCCTTCCAAAAAAGTTGTTTCAAGGAATACAATTGTCCCTATATGCGCGAGTTACAGCCCTACCATATGTTTTCCCTGCGAGTGGCCATAAGCACTTGATAATTCTGTTCTATTCATGATTATGTTACAATCCTGTTAACATGTCGCTCTAAGGTCGCCCCTGTTATGTCATCCCGTCAACCTCCTGTCGCTTTCCTATAAGTTGCCTGACAACCTTTCATGTCACGTTTATGTCACTCATCGCCCTTTCCCATTTTACGTCCCGTCCCATTTAGAATGTACTGTGTACACGGACAGTTGTACTGTAAGTTTTTCCCTCGGAGAGAACCAGATTAGATTACGAATTCGTAATCGATTGTACGCCGTTTCCCTTGGCTAAATTATGGGTCCCACTATTTCTCACTACGTCTACATTTGGCGCACCCTGCTGCTGGGTTCTCACAAGCAGAGCTAATGCATGTTTTTTATAGCTTCAACACTTCATTCATCCTACACAAGCAAGTATCCAAGAGTTCAGCTCAGCCACCAAGAACTGTCACTTAACAGTACATATCAATAACAAGTTGTACTTGATTGTGCGCCCTTACGTTTCCATAAAGGCGAGTTCGACTATTTCTCTGTATTTGCTACAAAATTTTGGCGCATTCAGCTGGTGGGTCCCTCTCAGAACGCTAAGGCATGGGCTACAATACTTATCCTGAGCACTTCATCTCACCTAATACAAGCATCTCAATTAATACAAGCACTTATCAGAGAGTATAGTCCACTAAGAAGACTCGTCACTTAACAGTACAGGTCACCTAACAAATGTTAATAGCACTGAAACTGACTTGTTACAAGCAATCACTAGACAAACTGAAAAGGCTGTCAAATTTGTCACTTACCAACAGCTTCAACAAAGCCCAAGAATAAAATAAAATTAACTTGAATTGCTGCCAGTTTTCTACTTTATCACTTGCATCTTTCAGAGTCATTGTTAAGGGATAACCTCTCATTACAAGCTTTTTTTCAAAAGCTAAACTTGTATAATACGTTAGTATAGCATGATATGTCATCGTCGCTTGCCTTGCTTAACACACCATTTGTTACGATTAAACTTGGGGGTTGTTGGGCGGTGCGATAGTGTTGGGTATAGCTTCCAGTGCCGGCGCGCACCCTACTGATTTGGATAATAGTAGGGCAAAGGGCCATATGTGTTTGCAGAAGATGCGGGTGGGGCGCTCTTTGGACATTTTTCTCTTGTCTGTCATTTCTCTCTTCCTTCTTCCTCACGTTGGGAGGTGGCCCGATATGGACTGATATACTGTCTCAAAAGGCAGTTAAACCCAAAACAACCAACCAACCAACAAGTAACTTATCTATCAAATTCAAACAAATTATTGTATATTTGCCCCTATAGAATGCGATCATGACCAAAGCGTTTCCTTTTAGAGTTAACACCTTAAAAAGATAGGCAATTATGCAAAAGACAGAGATGATTCCTCTGAATATATACCCATCCACCATAAAATTGTTGCTCTTCAACTGTCAAAATTGTCTGGAACGTCTTATTGTGAGAGCATTAGATCTTACTGAGCCGCCACACGACAGAACCAACAAAGTATCATGTGCGCCTTGTGAAAACTCAGATCAGGCTGGCTATTTGACCAGTCTGATAAACGTCTTCTCTGTCATCATGGGCGTAGCTTAGACCCTTAGTTACCCTTTCAGCGCAAGCAAAGTTTGATCAGACTAAGCGGATGCCGAGGCTGATCTGAGTCTTAGCAGGGCGCATATGCCACTTTGTTGGTTTTGTCGTGTCGCAACTCAAAATGCTTTTACACCAAGAATAGGAAATGACCTCTTACTAAAAGGCAACGTAATGATCTTATTTCAAAATGTAATAATACAGTTCACTGAACCGAAATCGTGCAAATAAGGCCAGGGTCGAACTTACATAGTTGCACTTAGTATGTTTATAACGTTAAGTTTGTTGTATTAATTCAACTACAATGTCGTGTAGCCACTTCTTAGGATACTGGTTAGTTCAATCCATTGTTGGTGTTCCTTGTGCTATGCTAATGATAATTGTAAATCTTGAAGGAACCGATTATACTTTATACTTTCTCGTGTTTTTTTTTCCATTTAACATATTACAATTTCCGTCGGATATGTCAGGAGGCTTCAGTGTTTGTAGGTAGAATGGCAAAGTAACAAATTAATATTTCTAGCAGTCGCATTGCTGAAAGGACTTCGCAAATGCTAGCATATTGGGCCTGGTCATTCAAAACAAACGATAACCTGGGTCTAACGGCTTTCAGCATAAGCCAGCAATACAATTTAAATTGCTTCAAGAAAAAATTAATGACTGACGTGTTTTCATATTTGTTCATTCGTTATTCCGCTATTTTTGCACTCGGCCGTCAGCCCTGAACATATACAGCAGACCTCTAATTTGCTAATGGGAAAGCATTGACACAATCGTCATGTATTTTAATCCGAAGGCATTCATTTCTGCCGATTAATACAGCAGACCAAATCAATATGAAAACAATTTATTAATAAAGCAATTACAATACAGTTCCGGTATTATATATGGTCAACGTCCATATGCATCAAAATGACAAAGTAGTTATTGAGAATTTGCACCAGTGTTATTATGTAATATTAGAAATTTATGTGTCTGAAGACATTATATATAGGTTATTTGCATATAAAATACAAGACATAATCATTCCAGTCATTATTTAATAGCTGACGCCGGTTTTCTCCGGATTTTGTTGTGTCTTGTATCACGCAAAGGAGATTCTAAAGGAATCCCACAGAACCACAGGGTATAAACCAGTCCGCCAATTTTCGCCTCCTGCAGTGATTGTCCGTCGTATTTGGCTTCCGCCGAGACTGTCCGCGATCTCGTGCTTCCTGTAGGGACTACTGTCGTCGAAAAATGGCTTCCTGCCGAGATTGTCCGCGTGACTCTGCTTCCTGCCGAGAGCCTCGGCAGGAAGCAGAGTCACGGGGATAGTCTCTGCAGGAAGTCATTTATCATGTACAGAAGTCTCGGCAGGCTGCAAGAGATCGCGGACAGTCTCGGCGGAAGCCAAATATGATGTACAGTTTCTGCAGGAAACGAAAATTAGCGGAAATTGATTATACCCTGTGAACGCCTACATCCGCAACTTAGAGAAAGAGCTTTTCCGTAGGTACGGTGAGTGTTCTGTGTAATCAAAGAAGACGTAAAAGTTCAATCTTTTATTTCGCTGAATGAATATCCTGGTCAATTTAAAACTTCTCGAATCGTGAAAAAATGGTGCGTATTCTCGATTCCAATGGCGATACGACATACATGTATGATCATTGAAGTGATGCTGATAGGCATAGATAAAGAGCTCGAACTGCTTACCTAGGTTAAGATGTGTAGCATCTTCAACCGTGAGATTTTTTTTTTCAGAATTTCATTGCTTGACTGAAGCTTTTCCAGTCTCTGTAATATATATCTATGTAAACACCTATATGCTCAGACCAGATGGCGCTGAGCAGATGAGCCGGTGTAACGAAGTAAAGTAACCCCCCATAAAATAATAATCCCGGTCATTCTTCTGTAAAACATAGTTTCTGTAAAGCATAATTTTATGACAAGCCCCCGGTTATAATATCATGACTCCCCAACGCGAAGTAAAACGACATCTCGTGATAAATGAAGTCATAAAATTATGACCCCCCGCACCTATTTGCGGTTCGCGGAGAAGAAAATAACGACGCCCCAACCTCCATACACCCCTTCTCTCTCTCTCTCTCTCTCCCCCCCCCCCTCCCCCCCCCCCCCCCCCGAGTAAGTCTCACTCTGAGTAAATCTTACGCATCCGTGGTTCATTTTTCAGTAATGACAACCTGACCTGTAGATTATTCCACAAGGTCAGCATTTAAAAATGATAGGAAGGCTCGGTGGTTTTGTGAACAGATTCATCGTTTTTATTCCGCGCACCATTATGGATGTAGAATTGTTATAAAACTTATACACTTTTTCACCTTGTTGGCATATAGATATTTCTTCAAAAATAAGAGTAATCTAAGACTTGCAAAACTTGAACTCTGGAAATCTTTACGATACATTTTAGTAATTTTATAGGTTCGGGATACAGTGATTTGTTGTTTTCTGTTTTTGTACTTTAGAAAACTCTTTGCGTCTGTTCTTTAAAGTATACCTGTAACTGCATTGCTTTTCGTATGAACAAACTTATTGAATCAGCAATATTAAAACCATGCACTATGTCAGAACTCAGATAAGGGTACTATTCTGAGTAGCATGTCTTGTAAACGGGTAAAATAGGAGCTGTAATAAGCAAACAAAAATGGCAAACTATACAATGTTTGGTCTTGTACAGCTATTTCTATAAAAGAGGTGTAAACCCTCTAACGCACAAGGTCTTAACGCACATTAATATGCGATAGCTCGTACTATTCTATAAGAAAAAACAAAAAGAGATATAGCAAATACATGCAAAGTTCGTTGCAGCAAATACACACCAAAGCTCTAGATAAAAGAGAGTCACATTTGTGATAGTTCACGGTTATTTCTGCTAAACCGGCATAAAATCATGTTGAATCTCCTTATCTGAACCGCACTGACAAGGCGAGAAGGCAGTTGGGCGAAATGACTTCAATGATGCTTAAATGCGCAGCTCAATTTTAAACCTCATCATCTACTCCTAGATGACACTTGTCACTTCTACCTTGAATATCTAGCTCATGTTCTTTCCGGTGTCTGCTTTGCTCTTCATAATTACATGCATAAGGCACCATCAAAAGGAAAAATATGGTATAGGTAAAGTAAAAAAAAAGATAAAAGTTATCCTTTCTAAAACACAATTGCACAAAATTCGTGAAGAGGAAACAATATTTGAAAAAATCCAAATTGATTATTGCCACGGGAAAAAATTCCCGTTGGAAAAAAAAATTTCCCGTGGGAAAAAAATTCCCGTGGGAAAAACTAAAAATCCATTTAATATCAAATGGATTATTATGACACTTATACATTATCACTGACATCATTTTTATACAGTACTGAAGTCAAATTAATGTTAGTTAAAAAAAACATTTTTCCCGTGGGATATTTTTCCCATCTGCGAAAATGGGAAATATCCCACGGGAAAATATAAATATTAGAATATAGGCATTATTTCAGCATTATAGTATACACATATGTATATTGATTTGCTTACTAGACATTTTTTCATTAATAAGCTATTTTGAAAAAATCGGAAAATCCCATGGAATTTTTCCCACATGGCAAAATTGGGAAAAATCCCACGGGAAAAATTAAACTTTTGAATTAAGCCGTGGTATTTTTTTCGTCTATATATATTACTTAATATGAAGATCAAAGACATAAAACAAACATTATATTTTTTCTCATTTTTCCCGTGGGGAAAAAATCCCATTTGATAATATGGGAAAATTTTCCCATGGGAATTTGAAAAAAATCCCACGGGAAATTTTTTTTTTCATGGGATTTTCAAAATTCCCATGGGATTTTTAAGTTCAAGTCGTTATTTCAACCCCAAGACTAAATATTTTTGGCGCAAACATATAGAAATTAATGTTTATGACCTATATTTATGTATTTAAGTGGGAAGACAAGAAAGACAAGTTAAGTTTGCAAAAATCCGGTGTTGCAAAAAAAAAAACGTGGCTGTTTTTTGGAATTATTGACGGGTACATGTAATACAGAAAACGCTAATAGGTCCGCCAATATTTGATTTTATGGATAGTTCAATACGCATAGCACAGCAAAATTAGAATTGCTTCGATGAGGCAGCTCTACTAGATACCAAAATGTTAAACTTAATAGAAAAGTAAGAAAAATATCACAAATTTATATCTGATTTCTTCACTATCTAGAGCTATCTCATGATCGGCGAATCAACCTGCGCCTGTATAACAATTTCATCAGACTGCAAAAAATTGATACTGTTTTACAGTTGTCCGGACAAGAACAACGGGCTGTTTGTACACAATTATTGTCAATCTGCCGTTTAAACATGACTAGTCTGGCCATGGACTACAAGTAGTTAATGCAAAAAATGTTGTCAATCTGCACCTTAAACAGCATGACTAGTCCGAACAAGGACTTCCATTTGATCGTTCAAAGCATTGTCAAGCTGCATAAGACTTTAAGTTATATAATTGATTCCACTTTCGAAATATTCACCACTGAGTTTATTACAGATCAAACAGGTACGAACATGGACAATCCTCTACAAAGGATGAAAATTTGCCTTTACAATGTCATTCTGTCAGAGTAAAAACGTATACGAGGGGTGATAAAAATACTTGGACTTTTGCTGTAGCGGTAAAGGTAATGCAGTTACAGTAATTTTACTTATATCGTAAAAAAACATCAATTTTTGGCTACATTATATGAAGCTTTGAAGAAATTGCAATGTAAAAAGTAGTTTCTTTCATTTTCTATTAGGTAGGTACAGACGGCGTTTGACGTTTTGCCCTGTTTTAACATTGCAGTGATTCGTTTGTTTCTCCGTTTTGAACTAACACCCTCTTTGCAGGTTTTTCATTATTGTCTTGACTAATTTCAAACACATCTGCATGCAATATGATCGTTTTGAAGAATGAAGAATTTTATAGTATACTCTCCTCATTTCTATTTGTACAGAGATCAAAGCCGAAATTATGCTTTCAATATTGTATCAACATACATTCCTTTAACGGTGTAAGTCAAAATGCAGGTCTGCGACCCTCTAATCAGTGTCAACACCAGATAAAACAAAGATTAAGGGATCAAATAACATTATACTTTTTTGACTTCATTTTTTACAGTTATATTCAAAAACTGTAACTTGCATAAAATTCACGAAATAACGTTTGACGTCATTTTGCCACCTTGTATGACCCACATACCATATTTCACACTGCTCATGCAAAACAAACAATTGTTGACGGCAATAATTCCTTGACAGGGTAAAGCGGAAACTATAACGAAATAGCAAGCCAAATATCAAGCATTTTACTTCACTGAAAACATTAGACATAGCCAAAGATAAAACCAACGTTTCGAAATAACGAGGCATTTTTTACACAGTTGCACAGTAACATCTCGAAACAGCCAGTGCTTCTAAACAAACTGATTTTTTTTATTATTTATTCATTTTTTTTTTCATTTTTTATTTATCTTTTTTCCTTTTCTTCTAGATTGTCATGGCTACTTAAATTATATAAGTTGCGGGGAGGAAGGAGGCTTTGCAGACACGCGCCGGCCGATCTAAAACTTCACCAGTCGTAAAAGCCACAAGGGTGTTTTCACGCCACCCGAATCATATATGTTCAAAACTTTCTTGACAATAATTTATGCCGAACCTTCAGCAGAGTTTTCTGGTAATTTATTTTTTAAGAGTAACTATCATATTGGTTAGTAGGTTCCATTATAATTAATTTGGTATTTAGTAAAATCCCAATGGAGGACGCTCAGCCGAGATTTATCGCAGTAGACATTAATAAAAAACGACATGATAAATGATAAGTGGCCAACAAAACTACAGACACGGGAACACTGCAGCAAAAGGAAACCACCAGTTGAAGCCTGATAATTCCAATCAGAGGTAGGCAGACATCAGATATCAACCAACTACATAAAGTACCACTCAACTATTGTATGCAAACTTCACTATGATTTTATTTTAATTTATAAGATTTACACGTACATATGTACATGCACAGGCCTAAACGTCCATACAATGCAAATGGGGATTCAGAAAAAAATCAACATACTTAATTTGCGTAAAATGTATCAAAAAGTTTACACGTGTGTAATAGCTTTAACTTTGCAGTTGAGTCATTCCCACACGTTCATTCAGCTACCCCCAACTAAAAACACCACTCGCACAACAGGTAACAATTCTGTACATGCAATTACTTATTGTTACTTGTGTTTTGTTGTCCATGGACAACAAAAGACAAGTAACAATGAGTAATTGCATGTAAAACAGAAGTCTTCATCAGATCATGGACTGCATAACCTGTATGTTTATTGACCACGACAGAATTCAGTGAGATTGTATTTTTCTGACAGCGCCGATTGTATTAGCTGAATCGAAGATAAATATACGTTTTATTGCGATTAGTAACCCCGTCTAATGTCTCAAAACGTCACAAAATACGTCAGTAGTTGCCAGTGATCTCAACAATCAGACGCACGCGCCCCAAAACAGTGAATTGTTGTATAATAAAACAGAAAATAAGAAAAAAAAAGAATTCATTGCTTCTATGGGCGCACTGTCAGAATTGCCATTCACTCTATAAAATAGTATTAAGTGATAATACAATATCATACGTCCGAACTCTCATACCTTAGAAGAATTGAAAAAAAGCCAAGGCACTTATTATATATAATAAATGTACATACTTATGAACCTAAAAATGAAGTGTAATCAGGCGATGGCCAGTCGTAAGCACCACCTGCTTACTATAATACATCCGTCATGTATATTTATCTCATGACTTGTCTGTAAAAACGGAAATCATGTAATTGAAAGGCATACTATGTTTCGACCGTGGTCATCGAGTCAAAAATAAATTCAATAACTGCCCCATTGTAGGGCTCAACCCGGTCATGGTGTCTCCCATAACCCTTTATAAGAGTACAAGCTTCGCACCGCAATAATATTGTGACGGCAGTAAAAATATTTTTGTTTATTGTTAAACCTTTATTACTTTCGCGAGTCATACCTTCTTATTAACAATAATAACAGAGCTGAAATAGAAAACTGAAGATAAAACCGCATAAGGAAAATTAATATAGAAGCTCAATCAACATTGTTCTGGGTCAAGGTTCCGATTATTCTCAGTATTATGTCGGAGAAATTAGAACTTTATCTTGCTATGCCGATTCCATTTCAGGCATAACTTTGAAATCGAAGACTAGTATAACTGAACCGCGATACAAGAAAACCAACAGAGTGGATGTGCGCCCAGCGAAATCTCAGATCAGCCTGGGCATCCGCCCAGTCTGATCAGAGACTTCGCTGTCCACATGGAGGTAGCTTAGACCCTTAGCTACCATTTAAAGTGCTAAAGGAATAGTCTGATCAGATAGGGCGGATGCCCAAGCTGACATGAGTCTGCGCCGGGCGGAAAAGCCAACTTTGTTGGTTTTCTCGTGTAGCGGCTCAAGTACTGTTGCTCTCTGTCAAAACTGAACATAATGAATACGCAAGCTGGGGATGCCTAGATACGCCTATGAGCCAACGAGGGTGGATCAGAGTCTGCTAGGAATAACAAATGAACCGCAACACGATAAAACCCACAAAGTGGCATGTGCGCCCAGCGAAGGCTCAGATCAGCCTCGGCTTCAACCCAGTCTGATCAGAACCTCTGTTGTGCGCTTAAAGGGTAGTTTAGTGTCAAAGCTAGCTGTGTTCTGGCGGACATCCAAGCTGATCTGAGTCGTCGGTGGGCGCACATGCCTCTTTGTTGGTTTTCGTCGTGCTACGGCTCAGATATTGTAAAGAAATTTTGTGCGGTCATTTATTTGCTGTAATCATTCTGCACTGTCCGTTAGGGACGCTGTTAATTGGAGTAGGACAGCACAGGTCAGCTTCCGCATTTGTCCCAAGTGGGTGTCTTTTGTTGATCAACTCAGACAAATAGTCTGGCGTCAAATGCAAGCTGACGGAGATTTATGTCATGTCAAGACTGTCTCAAAGGGACACTATGTAAAGATAGACGATAGGCTTAATTTGATTGTTCAGACACACTTTTGTAATTGATAAAATACTGGTCAGAGCTAGTTATCGTTTGCTTTCTTGCGGCTGGTGACACGCCAAAGGTCCTAAAAATATACATAGGCTATTGATGAGTCGAGTATGCGAGAGATTTGCATTTTCCGAATAAATAAGAGGGTATTCAAAAGCTTTGCAAATAGCCTTATAATTTTTAGCGGTATGCTGGATTTTTCCGAATAAATAAGAGGGGTGCAAAAGCATTGCAAATTCTCTCATTTTTAGCTGTATGCTGGATACAAATGCTATACATGTACTGAATGCACTACATTTCGTCTTAACAATGATACCAAAATGTATATAAAGACACTCACATCACATTTTCCTAGGCACCAGTCATTTCACTGGGCTTATTTCATGTGCAAAATGTTTTCAGTATTAGGCATTCAAGCCAAATGCCGTTGTGAATACAAAAATATTTTTTGTAACCCGCTTGTCTATCGTTGCCTACAATATCCATACAAAACTTAGAAGTTGTAAATTTAAAGAGTAAATACACTTTAGGAACTGACTGAATCAGATCCCAAACCCTACCCCAACATCAAAGGGAAAGATTGACGAAGACATCCCAACAAACAATAAATTACAAGTGATAAGCCGAGTCAGCAGCTCTTTCCCAAATAAGTGGCAACTCAGCTATCTTTACTGAACTAAATAATTTAGACCAACAGAAGGGTTAAAATGAAAATGTAACATGTAAAGCATGGCGCAGTTGTGATGAAATTATTGAAAATCGACGTCAACGTCTATTTTGAAAGATTGTAGAGGCTTCAGTTGTTTTGCATTTATTCGAATTTATTGGCAGGTTTTCGTTGACCTATGTAAATGCTCTTGCTGGGAATATTTTGAATGTTTACACACTTGTTTTCATTACAAAATCATTATAACTCTAACTGAACGGGAGAATTTGCTACTGCATAAAATACTGATAATTCATATTCGCGGATCAGAATGGAACCTCGATTAAATATAATTTTCTCGATATTTACAGGACAACATTGCCTGGGCATGGACTTGAAGTAGCAAAGATAAAAATTTCAAAGAAGTTAAAACAAAATACACAGCTGACTATTTGATTACTCTTCTTGGCATATCATGGCTGAATGTTATTGCTATCAGAAGCTATTTTTTATTGTGATAACCAAGAAATTACTTTTAGAACGCCCCTCGTTCAGAAGTAAATTAAACCATAGAGGGTTATTAGAAATAAGAATTGCCTGGTTGTGGACTTTCGTATAGCAATTTTATTCCCCTGTGATAAATTATAGAGGATGTCTGACAAACATAAATAAACAGCTTGTTTGTAAAATAGTGCTCAAAACTTGTTATCCTCTTTATTTTTGCGACCCGAGACAGGCAAAATGTCCTTAAGGTGGTGAATATCATTTGGGGCAAAAATAAAAATCTACATAAATGCTGAAAATACAACAGATCTTCCCGAAACTTAGCAGATGCATTCTTTATGTTGTTTCTCATAATTAAGAGTCCCAAAATGCAGGACTTGTTGATGTTAAAAGGATTTATATAAGAACAGATCAAAGGGTAATTTTATGTGAATAAATCTAAAAAATGACCATCAATATATTGAAACTGTAACTAGGTCTGAACATAAATTAATGCAACATAAAGAGCGTCCTAGCAATTATTTTCTTTTGCACGCTATCAAGCTGCACAGATAAAATGGGGTGTGGCCTGTGTCCAAACATTTGTCTAAAATGCACTGTAGAGTCTATTTTCAAGGTTGAATAATTTCAATAACACACCTGTAATGGTCATTGTAATGTATTATTTATACTGTGAGTACGATATAGGTATAACTGACCTACCTGTATTTCATGAATTAAATAAGTATACATGCACTATATCGTGGTCAGACGTTTGAGAGAAAGCTACTGTTTTCATCTGGTCTACTTTACAATTTGAGAAAGAGTTGGAACAAATAATTTCTATGACGCTCTTTTTAACACATCAAAGTATCTTCAGAGCTAAGCACATTTTCAAGAACATTTTATTTTTCAGATTTCTGCGCAGAAAAAATACCCTTTGATCTTTCCATATAAAAACAGTTTTTTTAAACAAAATGTCCCTAGATTTTGTATTTCAAACAGTAGAGAACAACCAAAATAAGAAATCTGCTAACTTTCAGGGAGATACGATATTTTTATGCCCCCGCCACGAAGTGGGGAGGGGCATATAGTTTTGCCCTTGTCCGTCCTTACGTCCGTCACACTTTGTAGTACTGTTCTTGTCTCCGCAACTCCTCCTACAGTATTCGATGCAGGGAGTTGAAACTTGCAACACAGTTCAGACATGCATTGAACATGTGCATAAAAGAAACAGAACTTTGATTAAGATCTTTATTGCAGAATTATGTCCCCTTGAATAATAAACATATTTTGACCATAATTCACATCTGAGTACTGTTCCTGTCTCCGCAACTCCTCCTACAGTATTTGATATAGGGAGTTGAAACTTGCAACAAAGTTCAGACATGCATTGAACATGTGCATAAAGGAAACAGAACTTTGATTTAGGTCTTGGTTGCAGAATTATGTCCCCTTGAATAATATACATATTATAACCATATTTCACATTTGAGGACTGTTCTTGTCTCCGCAACTCCTCCTACAGTATTTAATGTAGGGAGTTGAAACATGCAACACTGTTCAGACATGCATTGAACATGTGCGTAAAGGAAACAGAACTTTGATTAATGTCTTTATTGCAGAATTATGTCCCCTTGAATAACATAAATATTTTGACCATATTTCACATTTGTAGTACTGGTCTTGTCTCTGCAACTCCTCCAATTGTATTTGATGTAGGGATTTGAAACTTGTAACACAGTTCAGACATGCATTGAACATGTGCATAAAGGAAACAGAACTTTGATCCAGGTCATTATGGCAGAATTACATCCCCTTGAATGACATGCATATTTTGACCATATTTCACACTTTGTAGTACTGTTCTTATCTCTGCAACTTCTCCAATAGTATATGATGTAGGGATTTGAAACTTGTAACACAGTTCAGACATGCATTGAACATGTGCATAAAGGAAACAGAACTTTGATTTAGGTCTTTATTGCAGAATTATGTCCCCTTGAATAACATACATATTTTGACCATATTTCCATAGCTTAAATACAATCTCACCTTTTATCGTTGCTCTAACGGCCTCATTTATCAACAGATTTTGGTATTACATCACAGCTTTATTGGGTATGACAGTACCTCGAAAAAATTTGCGTTTCAGGTTTGTAGGATGAAGGTCAAGGTCACAGTTGCTATTTTCAGAAAAACTAGGGCATTGCTCCAGCGCTTTCATTTATAGATCGATTTTGATGTAACTTAAAATAAATGTTAAGTATAACAATATCTTGAATAAATTACTGTTTCAGCACCGCAGGTCCAAGGTCAAGGTCAAAGATGCTATTTTTAGAAAAAAAAACTTTATCATTCCTCTACTCCTCTATTCATTGACAATTTTGATGTAACTTCACTCAAACGTTTAGTGTGACAATATCTTGGACAAGTTCGTGATCCAGATTTTTAGGGTAAAAGTCAAGGTCACATTTGCTATTTTAGAAAATATGCTGTCATCCTTCTGGAATGAATCTGGCATAACTTGACACAAATATTTAGCTTGACAATATCTGGGACACATTTAGGTTTCATCATTGTAGGTCCAAGGTCAAGGTCACAGATGCTAGGTAGATGTAAATCTTTGTCATGGTTCTAGCGCCTTTATTTATTAACTGATTTTGATAGAACTTCACACAAATATTAAGTATGACAATATCTTGGACAAGTTACCCTTTCAGGGTTGTAATTCCAAGGTCAAGGTCACAGTTGCTATTTTAAGAAAAACTCAGTCATCCCTCTAGCACTAGCCTAGCCACTAGGCGAAGAAGTTATATCAGTCAGCCATACTATTTTCCCAGTTCTTACCACTGTGTTCTTACAGCTAGTCTATGCTTATAGGTCGACTTCTTCGTATATATCAGAAAAGGAGCAGATTCAAGTTTTATAGACTAGCCAGAGAAAAGAAGAAAACAAAAAGTTAATTCTTTTTCTTTTCATTATCAGACTAGCGCTAGTCTACTCTAGCACCTTTATTTATTGACAGATTTTGATGTAACTTCACACAAATATGTTTTAACACATTACTCTTCTAGTGAGGCATATGGCGGGGGCATTCATCACCTTTAGTGATTGTCTAGTTTTATAGTTTTATTCACATTTTTGTATATACCACAAATCACCACCTTAAAATGTAAATAGGTTACTAATACGCGAGAGACGAATTAAAATTTGCATTTTCCGAATAAATGCAGAAGTAAATCAAACCAAAGAAATAATAATGAATGAGAATTGCTTAGTTGTGGAGCTTCGTATTGCAATTTTATTCCCCCCTGCGACAAAATTGTAGCGGGTGTCTGACATAACATGAGCAGCGACACGACAAAGCCAGCAACTGGCATGTGCGCCCTCCGCAGACTCAGATCAGCCTGGGCATCCGCCAAATCTGATGGAGTCTTTGTTGTGAGCTTAAATTGTAACTTAGGGTTTTAGCTACCTCCATGCGCACAACGAAAACTCTGATCAGACTGATATGAGTCTTCGCTGGGCGCACATGCAGCTTTGTTGGTTTTCTCATGTCGCTGCTCAAATAAAGAAACAGCTGGTTTGTTATGGTCTTGTTTTTGACGTTCCGTGTTCACTTGGAGCAATTGTCTAATGCAATGAGAGATTGTGATAATACAAACTCCATTATCATCCATTGGTATTATTTTAACTGAGAAACTGAGATTCAGGGGCCGTATTCATAAAGCCACTTAAGTCGTTGCTATGCGGTTGCTAAGGCTAAATATCTTTAAAGGAGATTCCCTGCAACTATGAAATTTGCTCTGGAGGAACAGTCTTTGTAAGACTCTTTGGAAGCAAGAATAACATGCACACCTAAGAAACCAAATTAACCGAGTTACTCCGTTTCGCGCAGTTTGTTCATGACAGATAATAACATTATTGAGCCACGACACGACAAAACCAACAATGTGGTTGTGCGGTCAGCGCTGACTAAGATCAGTCTGGACATCCGCCCAGTCTGATCAGAGTCTTCGCTGTGCGCATGGAGATAGCGTACCCTTTGAGCACTTAACAAAGAATCTAATAAAAACGGGATGCTGCCCAGGTTGATCGAAGTCTGCGCTGGGCGTACAACTACATTGTTGGTTTTCTCGTGTCGCGGCTCAAATATGCTTCTTTTTATGCTATAAAATGAAATGTGCAGTAATAAACATTAAGTTCTATGTCTTCCTGTCACTCAACAACGTAGGTTTGGCGCCTTAATTAGTGTAAGAGCATCACTGCATTTGATCAGAAATGACATAAGGACGGCTATGTTCTGAAATAAACTGAAGCCCCAGTCTCGAGTTTTCTTTAGATTTCCGCTATAACGCGTCTCATTTACTGCTCGCTATTTGGCGTAACACCAGCAATGTGCTAATTTGAGCTGCATCACGACAAAACCAACAGTTTGATTCGAGTATTCGATTTGCGCCTTAAGGGTTGTTAAGGGTCTGAGCTTCCTCTATGCCGATAGTGAAGACTCTGATCGAACTCTGAGTTGTCGCGTGGTGCACATGCCAGTTTATTGGCTTGTCGTGTAGCGGCTTAATTTTATGGAAGATGATTATATCTCTTACTTTTTTCACATTTTTTACAAAGGGAAAAATGTTTGCGACGGCTTGTTTACATTCCTAGCCGATGCAGCCATTTCAAAATATGATCTGCCCTAAAATAAAACAATTTGCTCTGAGTGTAGCACGTTTTAGTGGTGACTCAAATTAAAACGTAAGGCAAACATGGACACTTTAAAGATGCTTCCCTGACAATATGCCGTTTCGCTTTAAATCGCCGATTAAACAGTCTGTTGTTTGATGAGGGTAGACTTTTTGCTTGTGTGGCCTTCCTAGATTAATTTCAGTCATAGAAATAGTACAAGTATAACATTTCATAAAAAGCTTGCCTCACCGTTAGCAACAAATTTTACTGAGGACCATATCAATACGAAAGCATTTCACTCATGTTCAGGATTGTCATGACGTTTGTACTTGTATGAACGCTTAACAGGGCGTCCTCAAATAGCTGGTAGGTGTGGACACCAAATAGAATTGACCTCCCTCTGGGCACACAACTTTAAATTTAACATTTAATCAACGTTGATCAAACATAATGACGTTGGATCAAGGTTGATTCAACGTTGATTCAAGGTTGTGTGTTTGCTAGGCTGTGTTTGGAAATGTTTCGGCACTTAGTGACACTGCAAGACCGTGTCCGTTTCGATCCTTTTCTGGTACCTGTGTATCTGATCAGCTGTTAACGAACTTCCAAGAAAATTCGCATGACTGGTCAAAGTTCAAAAGCGAAGACTAGATACCTCACCGCAATGGCGGTGAGGGATTAGACTTATATCAAACATTGTTACGCAGTTGTTCTTTCTGTTCATTTTGTTTCTTATTTTATAACGCGAGTTGTTTAATTGCCTCTGCATGAAAGCAGTGTACACGTATACAAACCAGATAATGCATTTTAACTACATTGTTCTTATCTATCTATCTATCTATCTATCTATCTATCTATCTATCTATCTATCTATCTATCTATCAATCAGTCAATCAACCTACATACTTACCTTCCTACAAACTTCCTTTAACTCAAAATGCAGTAGTTTTAACGTATTGCATATAAATTTCAATCGGTTTAGTATAAAAATATTCCTAGTCTAGTTATAACGTATGCATGTGCCTTATTTATTTCACTTGTAACTTAATGCGAGGAGGTGCTACATCTGGGGTACCCTACGGTTGTTGTACTATCAATCCTATTACTAGGATAAAAATGTCTAGGAAAGTCTTTTTTCATTCCCCGCATCTGTGCAGTGCACAAGAGTCATCAGTAAATAGACATCTTTAAAATCTCTTGAGAGACTATGCCGGTGTGCAGACTATCTCAACAAATATGTCAATCATAGGTTCAGTTACATTGCTTGTATTATCCGCCGCGATCAATCAGTCTGAAAGGTGATCTAATTGTGACGGTAAACATTCTTTCAAATATTCATGGCAAATTGTCTTCGTGGTGAAGCAACAAAAGCGATCCTGATGAAATCCGCGAGAAAGGGGGCACAAGAAACCTAGCAAACCACTTTCATTTTAAATCTAATATAATTTTCGGACGAAAGAGCATAGCAAACACTATGGAACGCTAAACATCATGTTTCGTAGGGAGAAATTTGATAAGTTGTGTTTTGAACACGGCAAATTGTATAACAAAGTCATACATAATATATGATTGTGTCACTCACGCAGTTAACTAGCATTACATCAACCTGGAATATTGGTTTATCTTCAACCCAGGGGAGACAACACATTTAATATATCTCTCTGAAACAGATATAAAACGACCGTTCTATTATCATGGGCATTAACCCTTCAAGCGCCAAAAAGCAGACGACAAAAATTACGTCTGCAAAAATTTCAAAATATGTTTCTTCCAAGCTATATCATATTGAAAATTCCAAAACTAGAGGACAAAAAGTGTAGATCTAGATGAGGTGGCCACCTCATCAGGATCTGCACTGTTTGCAAATTCTGCCATTTTCATAATTGGCGCTTTAAGTATTAAAATATGTCCTCTATACATAGAATCGATAGCGCTGTTGTACCTAACCAGATTTAATTAATTTTTAGACATGACAACATATACTGAATATGCAAAAATAAATCGATTCAGATAAGGCTGTGCATCCTTGCAGACTATTTAAATCATTCTATCTTCTCATCAACAGTTTATAATCCTGAGCATTCATATGGAAGAGCTATTATACTGACTCAAGAAATAAAGGTTACTCTTCAGGATATTAATTTTACTTCACAGAAGTGTGGCGGCCGTAAAACGTCCCCCCGTATATCATCCGTAGTGCAGACTATATTTCATTTTCTTTTGTTGAGATCAGCGGACATATTCTGAAAAATCTGAAATTTGAGATTGGTTTAAACTCTCATTCTAGATCATCGCCTTTTGTATATCATTTGGATCCTTTTTGATAGAGACTTTGAATCGACTGCCCAATTACAATTAAGAAATTACAGTATGTTTTTAGCTGGTTCCGTCACCAGATATTGTCAGGGTCACTGATGAGGCTTTTATAGCCGAAAGACCCGAAACTACGTAGTCTGGTCCATGTCCTTCTTCTGAATGTATTCTCTGCTCTTGAAGGAACACTTACAGATTTTAATTTAATTTAATTTAATTCAGTCTGATAAGGTTATCTAATCGAGACGGTCAACATTCTTTCAACTATTCATGGCAAGTTGTCTTCATGGTTAAGTACATACTGTCATTGCAATCGGGGTGAAAACCGCGGGTAAAGTAAGACAAGAGAGCCTAGCAGACCACTTTCATTTCAAATCTTATGTAATATTTGGACGAAAGAGCATAACATACATTAAAACGTAAGCATTATGCTTTGTTGGGAGGAATTTGATAAGTTGGGTTTTGTTCTCGGTAAATTGTATAACATAATTATTTATCAGTAAATTATATTTACCGCTTTAGACATGACAACTAACAAGAGCTTTATATTCACACTGTGACTAGTGCATAATGTCAGTAAGATCAACTGAGCAAATGTAGCTTCAAGACCTTTGTACTGGTATGCGCCGTTACTAACTGCTTCACTTATATGTTTTTTTGCGAAAGGTTGTCACTTACGTTGTTCTGATGCGACTTTAATTATTTAGCATATTCCTAACACTGACTTTAGGGACTGACTCAAATAGGCCTAGTGGTCCAGATATTAAGTGCGATAGATGTGCATCTAAAATATAGACCAGGTTGTAAATTCCACCCTTACTAGAGAACACGAAGTAAAGTATTCTGAGAATAAGTAGCGACACGAGTTTCTGGCCCACAAAGTAGACATTTCGAGTAACTTTATACATGACAAGAAATACATAAGAAACAGAAATAAACTTTTTTAAAGGAAATCAAAGAAGAATCCTACGCCCGCCTTAAAACAAAAAATAAATTTCATATGAATGTAAACTGAAGCAAAAAGGAAGAACAATACGAATATACATTAACGTTGGCTGTGACTGACAGAAAGCTGTATCACGAAGACATACATGTATAACTCATTTTTTCTTTAAACAAAAAAGCATTCAGCATTCTTGTGGGAACTCTTCAAGGTTTTTGTCTATATAAGCTAATTTACAGCGGGTTTGAAATACTAAAAGTAGTTGTTTAGGACAGTTTACTAACCAATATTGCCCGTTTGAAACTGTGACAGAACTCTCGGAAAATATTTCACTAAATTAAAATGCAAATCAGAATACTCGTTTTTGTAATACAATTTAAGACGAACAAAAAGAGATAGCTATGGCACAGCATTACGACCTTCACATGATTATATGTTCCATACATAATATGGAATACATAATTTGTCACTCGCTCAGTTAACTAGCATTACATCAACCTCGAATATTGGTATTTTCTTTGACCCAAGGGAAACAAAACATGGATTACGTTCTGTCTGAAACAGATATAGAATGTAATGAATTGTTTCACCGTTCTGTCATCATGGGCATTTTAATATCTCAATGCATCGAATCGATAGCGCTGTTGTACCGAACCAGATTATAGAAATGACACAATTTACTGAATATGCATAAAAACGACTCAGATCAGGTTTTGCAACCTCGCAGACTGTTTTTATGTTCGCATCAATGGTCTAAAATTCTAAAGATTCCATAAGGAATAACTAATACAACAATAACGTGGAATGCGAAGTGTGTTAGGTCACGTTTTGTTGTAAAGACTTGTTTCCCATTTCCGGAATGACAGGTGATGCTTGTGACAGTTTAAAACTGTTTTTTTTTTTTTTTTAAAATAAGTCTTCGTGCTGTTCATTGCGTAGTATTTCAGTTTGTAAACACTTGCTTTGTAAGATGTGTGTTTGTTTACGAGGGGTATATTATTTATCTTTGTATGGTTTTCCATTCTTCAGTCACATTTCCGTAGCACTGAGTATTACAGAAATGTAACAAAAAAATGAAAGACAGAACAAACACGAACAATGTATATGCAAGTTCTTCAGTAGATATATGAACCAGGGTCGTCCGATTACCATTACAAGCCCTTATATATACCAGAATATTGTCCGCGTTGTCTTCATTTCCTTTCCTTTATTTGATTATTTGTGTTTCTTTTTCTCCATCTGTAAGCAATGGAAGTGCTCCTAATAGTCTTCAAAGCATCTCTCCAATGTAGCATGTCAATTCATATACAAGTTGTATCGTGCAATTAATAACAGTCTTCTACTTAATTTCTTACCATTCATTTAATTTCTGTTATTCGATGTTATCATAGTGAATTTTGTTGTAACAGAGTTTTAAAAAATCATGTTGGTTACTCTTATTTGGTATACAGGTTTAGAGCGTCTTATTGTGTTTTTTAAATGGAAACCAACTCAGCTTTCCCATACTTTTTCTTACTTGTATTTGTCCGATTTTCATTGCATTTATGATAGCATACTTACTGTTTCTCACTCCCCTTGATGATCTGAATAATGAGGGTCCGTATTCATAAAACGACTTAAGTCGTTGCTATGCTGTTGCTAAGGGTGAATTTCTATGAAGGAGATTCCCTACGACTATGAAATTTTCTCTGGAGGAACAGTCTTATCAGACTGTTCCTCCAGAGTAAATTTCATAGTTGTAGAAAATCTCCTTCATATTAATTAAGCCTTAGCAACAGCATAGCAATGACTTAAGTCGTTTTATGAATACGGCCCAAGGTTTTTATAAAGGTGTCGCAGCACATGTTCGAGACCAATATTAACCAATACACAGAGATGGCCTTTACAATAGGGCATTTAGGGACAGATATAGCTGCAAAATTATCTTCGGTGTTCCAGCGACCTTTAAAGTTACGGGATATACTAGATCAGACTACATGTAGTTCAAGACTGTTTTTTTTTAATAGTCCACCAGTTTGCAAGAACATGCAATGTTGGATTGAGAGCCGTTCATCTGCTTATCCTTCCGTGACGTATCAGGATAGCGTTCTCGCTAATGACTAATGCTTTAATCTTGATTGGATGTACTTAGACTATTTACATTTATAAGATCGGTTTAACAACGACTTTTCCTATGGTTAGCCTGATCAAGTCAATAACTCTGTACCCGTCAAACACTTTCAGCGTAGAAAAATATAAGATTGGATTCCACAGGTAAATGCATTGCATCTATTATTTTCTCTCCGAAGTGTTCATGTTTGGACATTTACGACTATGTTCGCTGTGCGAAGTTGTTTCTCTAAAACAATTCAGATTTAGTATTTTACCTTTTTCAGCCTTGGTGAGGTTAATAGAATGTATTTATCTTAATGAAAAGGTAATATTAAATTATCGTGAAAAATTCTATATCCAGGTTGCCTTTAATTTGACACTTTGCTTAATCATTTACGAAGAGTATATATATTAGCGCAAAAAGGGTCTGACTGAACTGTGCACTAAACCAGCAGGCCAGTTAAAATGTGACTCTTTTGTACAAAAGAAGAATTCCATTGCACATTCTAACTCATCAGACAAGTCGTTACTCGGGGGAATAAACGTTAACAGGTATATTAAATCATGATGAGATATATTTTCGATAATGTGATTGATAAGGTCAACAATTGCCATATAAAGTAACGCAACCAATCAGTTAACCGAGAATCAGAGCAGACTTTCATGACATACGAGTATGTTAACCGCGACACGATAAAACCAACATAGTGGCATGTGCGCCCAGCGAAGTCTCAGATTAGTCTAATCAGAGTCTTAACTGTCGGCACGTAAGTAGCTTAGGTCCTGATCTACCGTTTGAGCACACAGCGAAGACTTAGCAGACTGGGCGGGCCCAGTCTGATCTGAGTCTTCGCTTTGTGCACATGCCTCTCTGTTGGTTGTGTCGTGTTTTGGTTCACTTGCTTTAACAGACATAAAACAAATGTAGGTTAAGTCACACTTGTGCAGACACTAATTCAATTAACCAAGGTTGCGCTAACAAAGATTTTTTCGAAAATGTAAATATTAAAAGAGCGATTTGCCGTCTAAATCTTAAGAGAGATAAGGCTTTTAAAGCATCAAAGTCGACTTTTCAAAACCCGCGGCATACATGTACCATCGTATCTTTATTGATATTGCCTTCCCTTTCAAAATCAAATGCATGACTTTAGCATTTCACGAATGACGGCGCGAAATAGCCTTTTTCGTGCTGATATGCCTTAAAACCCATACCACTCACTCACTTCACGAATGATCCCTGAAGAAACAAAACAATGGAACAACGTATCAACTTCTATATATACTGGACAAAAAAGTTAGGGATCAAATATTTGACTGAAGCTTAACTCATCAAAAATAAATTATTCAAAAATAATTTTCTTCTGTTCAATGCAGATGTCAGAGCGGCACAGAACTGCATGGAAAATATTGGAATCGGACCACGTGACACGCCAGTAGAAACGAATAAAAAGAAGTACCCCTAAAATTGAAGTGAAAATTGGCATCGCCACAAATTGAATGTCCGCGATTCTTGCCTTTATCCATACAGACTCATTGCCAGTGTTCATCGATATCTCTGGGGGTCTGAATAACTGTATGACAGCTACTCAGTGTTCTTTTGGTAAAGCCCTAGAGGCTCATTTGGGGACCCGTTTGCTATTTTTCATGAAAGGTCTGAATTAGCTGTCCAGGAGTTTCCTGACGCCTCTGGTGATTAGAATTGATGTTTTGTAACACTGTCAAGCATGTTCAATCAGATTTAAAATTTGCGATTAACCAGACTTGTCCATACGGACGATAGTTTCTGTCCCAAGCTATTGGCTCATCACAAGAACACTGTTAGGACGCGCATTGTTTGTTCATTAAATGATTTAATCGGCCAGTTTCAGCGAAAAAGGTTAGAAACAGACTTATCACAGCTAATTTGCGCTCTTGCATGCTGGTAATGAGGCCAGGATTGATGCGATTCCATAGAAATGCGAGGCGACAGTCGGCGAATAGTGACACAACTTGGCAACTGGGTTATTGGACCCATGTTCTTTTCACAGATGAGTCCAGATTTGTATGTAGATATCCACGATGGTTGGAGAAGGGTATAACGCCTGCCAGGTACACGTCGTGTAGACTATGAATCAATCATGTTGCGAAATATGACATGTCTGGAAGAGGGTGGCTGATGGTATGGTGCATCACCTGGATTGGTAGCTGTGTAGACTTGTGCATGCCAGACAGAGGCGCTCTGATTTGTGTTCGAGTTAGGAATGACACATTTTATCCAATTACGAGATCATTTGCTGAAGTTTCTGGCAATTACATCATCGAATCACGTGGTAAATGTGGTGGACCAGTACCTAGCGACAGAAACAATTGCCCGCATTGACATATCAATTTGACTACAAGTTTTAAATCCGATTGGGCATTCTTTGGACATGTTACACCGCCAATCCTGATCACGAGAGGCTTCCTGAAACTCAGGGAGAGCCCATTCAGGCCTTTTTGTAAAAAATGACAACGAGTCCCTAAATGGGCCTCTCGGAATTTACCAGAAGCACACCAAGTAGCTGTCAGGCAGTTATTCAGGCCCTTGGAGGCCACACTGAGAATTGAACATGATTTTGCATGGATAAAGAAAAAAAATAATGGACATTCAATTTTGTGTTAATGCCAGTTTTCACTTTGATTTTAGTGGTATGCCTGTTTATTCATTCCTGCTAGTGTGTCACTTGATCAGATTCCAATATGTGCCATGCAATCTTGTTCAGTATTGGTAGATTTATTCAACAGAAGAAAATGATTTTTTGAAAATTCCTTTTTTCAACTTAAAAAATTCAGTCTAATGTTTGATCCTTAACTTTTTTTGTCCAGTATAGTTTCAAACAAATGTTTAATATAACATTTTCCATGTATCCAAATACCAAGTAAACGTGTTCTAAATGCCGTATTTATTTCTTGCAAGCCTGTAGAAAATGAATTTATACTACTCAAACTACACATATACTATTGTACTTACACAGGAACAACTTCTTTTCCTTGAGGGAAGACCCCAGATTGAAGGACTTATCCTCTAGAGAGGCAAACAGGCAGTAACAGATGCGGTTCATCTTTGTGAAATTGACAAGAAATATAAAAGTGAACCCAGACTCTTTCACTGTTAAGTATCATCATCTTTGTTTTATATTACTTCCATTTGAAGGCCTTCTGGCTGAAGTAAATAGGAACATTCTCAGGAACTGACACAATTCAATCCCAGATCCCACCAAAAATACCATGTGGGGGAAAAGAAAGCACAGAATTAGTCACCATAAAAGACATCATCAGCGGGACCCATGTGAACAGCCATTTCCTATGTAGGTGGTCACCGGGCTAGCATCTCAAAGAATATACCAGTAACAGACATAGGAATAACCAACACATAAAACAACAAAAAAGAACCTAAACAGACATGCGGCATTGTGACGTCCTGTTTATTATTATTGTTATTATCATTATTAGTATTATTTTCTTTTTTATGATAAATGCTTGGTTGTAGGGTTAACTTTACTCATTTTAATTTCTATGTGACTTCTGTCCCGGCAGTAAAGGTCATTTCGAAACATAAATTTAAAGAGTAACTACACTTCAGAAACTGACTGAATCAGACCCCAAACCCTATCCCCAACATGACAAAGACATCCTAACAAACAATAAATTACAAATGATAAGCCGAGTCAGCAGCTCTTTCCCAAATAGGTGGCAACTCAGCTATCTTTACTAAACTAAATAATTTAGACCAACAGAAGGGTTACAACAGATTAAGCAAATTATACAAAAAACATTTAACAACTATTTTTACCTATTTTCTATTTTTATTATAGAAGGGTTAAAATGAGAACACAATTAATTACCAAGTTGTCAAAATAGTACATGAGCAATATAAAACGTTTTGGCAGAGAATGCCTTAGGGTTGTTAATGATACATTATGTTTTAACTATCTACGCTTCGACGCTTAGAGCATTCCCAGAACAAAATAAAGTAAAAGGGAGAAACACTTGCCGCGATCCAAACTGCGAATATAGGCATAGTTATCCCTTCGTCGAATGAGCAGAGATATTGTGTTGAACATGTCTGTCCGATAGTCCGCAGCCATACCTAAGTACCATGCACGGAATTTCATGATTGTTTTAAAACATTTATATCATTACCACAACGCGGTGGTGCACATCAAGTTTTGTCAGAATGGCATGTTATGCATGAGTTATTGCCCTTGAATAGACTTAAAATCAAGAAAATGTGCAATAACTACAAATACAACGAAATATATTTTCATGAAAATTAAGATGAATATGTATAACCATTCCATAGCTGTGCACATTAAGTTTTATCAGAATGACATCCGAAATGCATGAGTTATTGCCCTTGAAATGATGTAATTTGATAAATTGTGCCATAACTAAGTGATCAATTATTCTTACACTGGTCGCCTATATAGGCAATGGTAACATTTGGTGAAATATTGTGTGACAAATCTGTGGATGTCCTAGCCTGATGTTCAGCGGAGTTCGGATGTGAGGTATACGCCTCTATTATAGTCGAACTTGTTGGCGGGATTTCCTCATGTAATCAAGGCTAAATACTGGAACAAATAAAGAACACACTTGCTTTATCGTCGTTTGTAATGTGTTAGAATCGAAATAGATTCTTGTTAACCAACCAGTGATTTGTTGCCTAAGTTCTCACTGGCAATCGGTCAGTCGTCAGTTTATATATTACTCGCGCTTCGCACCCACAACCGGTGATATATTGGGCAACAACTGTCAGCATGAAACGAAGTCTTAAATGAAAAGGTTTTGGTCAGCATGACCTCAGATATGCATGAGTCATTCCCTTTAAATCGATTTAAAATCAAAATAAGTTACCTATTTACAGAAACCCATGATATTTAAACTAAGTATATACCCCTATGACAGGGTATTGCATCCTGTTTTGTCGGAAGGGCAACAATAGTTCAGTAATGCTGAGAGTTTGTCAGAATGGACTTATTCATGAATTATTGCCCTTGCACTAGTATAAAATCACAAATGAAGTCGTAACTGACTACCCCGATATAAGAAAATTTATGAAACTTAGAATTATTTATAAACAAATCACAGCCACTTTTGCGGGGAATATAAATTCAACGAGTTTGTTTATGTTTGTTCTCGCATCAACATCGCTTGCACAAGGCCCAGATAAAAATACATGTACAAGGTCATATGAACAACGACGTAAAAATGTTATGTTTCTTTCATTTGTCGTAATGGTAAATTTTGTAAGCCCTTAAATTTGAAAGACTTTTTTTTATTTCTCTGTGTTTTATCAACATCCTATGAAGACCTAACCAAAACAATTCAAAAGAATTGAAACTCCACTCTTCTAAGTTCCATGTCAGTATGGCAGGTCAACACTTTATTAATAGAGGATCTAACATGAGTGCTCATGTATTATTGAATTTATTAAACGGGTTGGGGGAAACGATAGGATGCGAGGCTCTGCCGAGCATCTTATCGTTTCCACGAACGAGTTTAAAATTCAATAATACAGGAGCACGAATGCAAGATTCTATTTATCATATGACATTAAAATCGCATTTTATTAGCAAACTTTGCACTAAAACGTCACTATTTCGACATTTGAAAACGCGACGTTTTTATGGACGTCAACGTATAATGTTACGACGTAATTTGCATATTTTAATCCACTAGTGGATTATCGTTTTTAATGCATGGCTTTATTACACTCTCGGATTCGACGTCATATGATAATACATTTTAGACAATTGCACTGGAACACTTTATACCTGGTTAAGCATTGCCTCCAAGACAAATAGTCCACAAATTTAATGCGGCAGGTGCGCTCTTGTGTAAAACAATTTTCACTGGTTACTGTATGCTGTGCACAACAGCTCGTGTCGTGACGATTTAAAATATGCACGTGTGACCATATATGCATGGTTGACTCTTCAACTTTTCAACTCTTATTTATTGGATGAATCCATTCACAATTCTAGAATTTTTATTTTATTTTATTTACTATTTTTGATCATTGTTTTCATTTATTTGTTTTGTTTCTACAAAACATGCAAACGGTAAAAGTCCTGATCAGTGGCGTCATCCTTGTGTCTGTATCGTTTGCGTATGACATTGTCCTTCTCATGATGAGCTAGTGTTTTATGGGTTGAATGTACAAGTTAATACGTTTCAAAACAGTTCATGTGTACGAATCGACTTTTCAGTACTGTGCGGGCAAATCAAGTTACCGTATCTTCTTTTTGAAAAACTAAATGCGTCTCAGCGTCTGTCTGTGCAGTTCGACAAGATTTAAACGTTTCATCTACCCAAACCTGTCTGTTTTATCCTCTAATGAAGAAATTTAAAGTTCATTTATCTTTATTATTATTATTATTATTTGAATAAAACTATTTGGACGGAGAGGAGCCGCTAATTAAAATCCTCTTCAGGGGTTGTCTGAACTGGGTCTTGGAAGCGTCCTTGTCTAAATATTTTTCGTAAAATCGGTATTCTTTTAGGATCAATTTCCTTCGTTTTGATTTGTTCATCAAACAATTTCCCCGTTGTGAAATTGTCTGGCCATCTCTTAATAAGTGTTGTAATTGGCAAAGACGAAACAGGCGCCTAAGACAGCCTTATTTCAGTCGGCTATCTAGGCGGTTTACAACAGTCATCCGTATTTATTCAGCATATATTTACAACCTGAAAAGACCTGTTCAGAGCTGCTAGTGTGTGAACATTTGTGATATATATGCGTCTCAAGTTAAGTTACGTTAAACGTGATGATGCTTTTAACGGGTGAGATCAAACAATCTGATAATTACTAGTAATGATAGATATTATTCTTGCTACATGTAAACCCAGAATTCCGACACAATGCTACCAGTGTCACACCATCATTTTAAGAAATCTTCTGACAAAAGGACCCACGAAACACTAAGATCATGCGACGTGAAGACACAGTCCATGTGACCGTAGAAGCCTTTCAATAATGGCATTTATTGTTCAATCATATCGAATTATCATCTGATACTGTCATAGGGCTTCAAACATTTATTGCGTTTCCGTATCTGATCAGTAAAATATAGTAACTATCTTAAATAACCAAGCGTGTCTTAATCAGCTCGTATACCTTCAAACGAAAACAGGTTCATTTAGTCTATCGAGGGATAGTATAAATATTAATCCTGTTGCATGTAGTTCCTGAAGATTGACTTATAGCTATGTGTATCACACTGCCATGTCAATGATATTTGTTGATTAAAGACGTACTGTATGAACATGCGCTTAAAAGGGGCAGGGTTAACTAAGAACCAGGGAGGGAGGGTTTGGATCCATCAAAGATGCATGTAGTTTAATTAAAATATTAAAGAGTTCCTTCAGGAGCAGAGAACACATTGAGGCGAAAGAACATGGCCGTTCAAAGCCATACCCCTACTGTGGCACCTCACTGTATTCGTTCTTATGTTTGCATCTTTGTGGTCCTCCAGCAGTGCGGTCACCTACATAGCTGCCCGCTATGCTTTCTGCTTTGTTGTGTAATTTAAAAAATATATAAAAGCTAAACCGAAACGTTCTACGTGATTCGTATAATTAGTTCCTGTTTTATTAATACTTTCGTTCGTCTATTGCCTGAGTAGCGGTTTTAATGGTGAGTGTTTTGCTGTTAAATTAAACCATTGCTGTAGCTAAGGGCGAGGGTTTGGATCCAGTGAAACTGGTTCAAGCCCCCTAGTAATTCCAAGGCGGTAGTTCTGTTGTGGTTTCCTATATTTATTTATTCTTATGTTCGCTTGTATGTGGTTTTCCAGAAGTATAGTTAGCTGTTTAGCTGCAAACTTTACTTTTTGTTTTGTATAGAATTTTAAAACTGAAAATTGATAAATTTAGTTACACGTATTACTCGTGGTTGTGCCTTATGAGTGGTAATTTTAACTGAGGTAATTGAATAACCACCTGTTTGGTTACAACTGTTCATTTGCTTTTCCGTGTGTGTATAAACATCATTCCATTTTGGTTTTGAAGGCGACTTGGTATGAGTTCTGCCTGTATTAGTTCCCGATGATTGCCTATCTTTCCTATCTTTACTTATACTTCTTCATAGCGTTATCTTAAGGTTATTTGTACAACCGAATGTCATTTCTCCTACAAAATGTCTTTTATGTTACAAATAAACCATATTAGCCGCAACACGACGAAACCAAAAAATGGCATGTGTACCCAGCAAAGGTCAGCTCAGCCTTGCCCCCCCTCCCCACCCATCCACCCTTACGCAAACCTCCCAGTCTGATCAGCGTCTTCGCTACGCAAGGATCAAAGATACCTCCATGCCTAGAGCAGAGACTCTGGTCAGACTTGGTTAATGCCCAGGCGGAGGTGAGTCTGCGATAGGCTCACATGCCACTCTGCTGTTTTTTTTTCCCGCTGCTCAATAATGCTGATTTCTAAATTTCAAAATGCAACAGATCAGTGTTAAAAGTGCCGTTGGTTTGCGATAATGAATGCGAGGTATGCACATTTCTGTATTTAACTTCTCGCTAACCCTCAAATATTTAAAAAAAAAACGGTGATGGTCATGCCATGGCTGGCAACCGAGCACACAGCGAACGCACACTTGCCGACGCGATCCGCGAGACAGAGCTGTCGCATTATCACGTGAGACGCGACACAAGAAAACCAACAAAGTGGTTGTGCGGCCAGTGCAGACTCAGACCAGCCTGGGCATCAACCAACTCTGATCAGCGCTTAAAGGGAAGTAAAAGATCTAATCTATCTCTATGCGGACAGCGAAGACTCTGATCAGACTGGGCGGATTCCAAGGCTGATCTGAGTCTGCGCTGGGCGCACAACCACATTGTTGGTTTTGTCGTGTCTCGGCTCAGGTAAGGTAAGTGCATAATATTACTCCACCACCTAAAACCTCTATTCCGAGAAAGATGACAGCAACAGACAACTTGAAGGAGGCATGTAAAGTGGCAGTTAAGATCAGCAATGTGTTCGACACATTTCCTTTGCGCTCATTAAAACGAGGAGAAATTATCGGTTGCAATAGTTCTGTACCTGTACTAAATGTATAAACCAAATGAAAGTGGTCAAAGTACCCAATCATAAGTCCGAACTCGTAAGTCCTTTAAATATTGACAATTCCGGAATATTTAGGATACACAGATATGGACCCCGAAATTGAGGTGTGAGCAGGTGCTCGCGAGTAGAAAGCATCAATTGCCTATTAAAATACACCCGCCATATCTATGTATCAGTAGGAAAAGTCAGTGAAAAAGAAAGTCCGGTATTTGAAAGCCCAATCAAGCCTCGGCTGAGGCCATCAAATCGGAAATCAGTTTAGAAACGGCCACATTGTAGGGATCAACGAGGTCATGGCGTCTCCCATAAAAGTTTTAAACCGTCGTATCGACGGTTATCAGAGCTTTACTTTCTGATAACCCTGTGTCAACAGTTTACGAAAAGAACGCTTAATGTCACTAAATTTTTTTAAAATAGTATATAAAGGTATACAAACTAGTATGTTTACTCATGATTCACATGAGTTCTGTTTTTACGAATCAGATATAGGACGGGCACACTCGGTGCCCGTAGGAACACACAAAAAGTGAAAAACAACGTTCTAGTCCTAAAGATGTTCTCCAGCTGATAAATGCTAGCACGACAGGATTGCTAAGCAGAAGGGTTTAAATTGCATCTGGTATTATATTAAAATGTTGTGTTTTTATTGTGTGTGTGTGTGTGTGTGTGTGTGTGTGTGTGTGTGTGTGTGTGTGTGTGTGGAAAAGGGACAGAGACTCTAACAATGGGATGTTTTGACGAAATAATTGCCGTTTACATTTTCTTTCGAGGTAAACAAAACATTCTTGAAATTCGATTATAATGGAAGATTTACCGCACTTGGGAATTACTCCATAGTTCAATCAGATGAAGCATTTAATTAAAAAGGTCGAACAGCATGGTATCATAAAAATTGAATGGCCTTCGTATGATTATGAGATTACACATAATATATGATCATGTCATTCACTCGGTTAAATAGCATTACATCAAACTCGAATACTGACATTATTTTGCAACCCAAGGGAAACAAAACGCGGATTACTTTCTGTCTGATGCACAACTTAATTATAGTGAATTGTTCCATCAGTCTATCAATGTAATATTTATAGAGCATTTTCCCAATACAGATGGTATGCATACTAAATGGTACTGACTCAAATATGCAAACGGGGAGGCTCGGATCAGTCTGCCGTGTCTGTGCAGTCTAATCTTAGTATTCTTTGTTTACATAAAGTGTTCACTTTCTGGAGAATTCCACAGAATACAAACACAAAAATACAAGCATACTTCATTTCTGCGGAAATCAGACCTGGGTGATCCCGTTTGCATTTTATAGTTACTGTAGAGCATATTTTCTAATGACGTATTCCAATTTAAAATACTGCTCGAAAGATAAGTGATTACCAAGCAGCAAAAGTGGATTTTCGTCCGCTGACGACTACCTTCTGGTAACAAATCATTGCATAATGACAGGCGAAATAGCATACTAATTTTACTGAAACAACGGTCTTAGAGTAAATAATCTTAAGGACTTGGCTTTTGTTGTCCTTAAAAGTTAATTGTAACTCCTTTTCTGGAACTCAGTCAGAAAAGATAAAATTGAATGGTTAGTCTTCTCAGAACTGCGGGTACATGTAACTGGCTCCGGCAATTGTGTATTGAAATTTGATGATCAAACTAACCTTCATTTTGCCTGTTGAGCTGAAACCAATTAAGCTTATTTTTGCAAAAATAAATCATAATGTTCGCAGGGAGTTCTAGAATTAAGTATGCTTTTGTTTTCAAAGGACAATGTCCGCGGATGTTTTAATCTGGGACGTTTTTATTACAAACAAAACTGTTTCTGCGAAATAATTTAAGGTGAATGGATACACTTTCAAGAACAGGAACTCTGCCGTTTTCATTTCTGTCCCTTTCTTAATACAAGGGATGGTCGACTTGTGATTTTACGCCATTTTCAACAATATTTAGGTCCTTTCAAGACAATGGGTGAGTAATAATGAAAGGATGTGTGCAATGCAACTACGTTTACGATTGAAAAGATTCCCGTCTACAGCGGGGCTCGAAACCCGGATCGCTAAATGAGCAGGCCAGCGCTAAACCTACTGAGCTACCGGTACTCCTCCTTTCTTAATAAGGTCAACTTTGAAAGGCAAGGATTTGCTCCTCTCAGAGCAAATTCTTTCCTTTTAAAGTAGACCCCATCTCTGAAGAGCTGCATCGACCAGGGAGGCTGACAGGAAGTGGCGAAACAAGTATCCTTTAGTAAGGATTGTTGATGAAAATGGAGTTTAAGGGAACTTGAAAAACAGCTTCTCAATTATAAGCTTTCAATACGATATTTTGGTATAGGTTTTACAGCCTTTCAAACCCATTTACCGTCTAGCGGACCGATAAGTAAAAGCGGCGAAGACCAAAGCTTATAACAAACGTTGAACCCATGGAGAATGCAAAGATCTTATAATTCCTATAGCTACTAACCATGCTAACCATCTCAGGTGATGCCTTGTCTCATCGATCGTTGCGGGGGTATACGACGATACCTTTCTTTAAATGAATTTCATCTGTAAAATTAATATGATCTTCCAAATGAAGAAAGACCAATATCAGTAGCCCCTATGATAAGTATATCTCGATGCTGAATAAGATGATTTTTTCTTATATTATGTTTTAGAATTTCAGCTGCTTGTTTTGTAGTTCGCCCTACATGGTAACACATTGTTTTCGCCATTATAGTTTTCGACTCTTTGTAAATTTTAGTATGGAATCGACGTAGCTCCACAACTCTGGACAATTTATGATGTTGTCACGAAATTCTGTAGACTGGCTGCAGTCTGAAACATTGATTTGTCTAAATAAATATTTAATTATTTTTCAGTCTTCTTCTTTTTATTTTATACATAGTTTTTTAAAATCTAATTAGCCTCAAATTTCTCTTTGATGAAACAGTAACTAAGAGAAATGTGGGATTTAAGAGACATGAGATTTTTACTGAATCATGAATTTAATCAATATTTCAGAGTGCAGCCAGTCTAGAAATTCTGCAGAAAATTATAAAGCAGCATAAGACGACCTGCGGAGAACAGGATCCGTAACTTCACCTACATTTTTACGAAATTAAGTTTTGCGGCAAATAGCATGCTTAGTGGTTAACCCAATCAAGGTTAACAGCTTTGCTTACCCCTTTGATTGCACGATGGTGGGTCAGGGCTAGGAGTTTATGAAGGCACCAACTTTAACCTAACATAAAAGTAACACAGACAGTTGGAGCCTGACACCCGTACTGGTACGTCATGAATCGGGCCATGTGGTTTAACTGGTAGGCTTCTTCTACTCTGGAATTTCAGTGTGGCTAATTCTGTGAGTCTTTATCTTTTTTTTCTTTTTTTTGTTTCTGAGATATTACACTTATGAGCTAGGAATCCTCCACGCAAACCGAACAACTAAGTGTCTGATGAACCAAAGCAGAACCAGGGGCGAGGGTTGGTCGATCGCAAAACGGTTAAGCATCCTCCCTTCACCCCATTACCCTACCAGTAATTTCTTTACTGGCCGTCTCAAGGCCGCACGTCTATTTTGGTTCTACTTGGTTGTTTTAGGCCGGGCCGCGTAGCGCAGTCGGTAGGGCACCTGACTCATAAGTCAGAGGTCCTGGGTTCGAAACCCGGTCTTGCCACATACTTTCGTTTCTCCTTCCGCTGATTCAAGAAGGGCAGTGGTCAGTTACTGGCGAAAGAATGTGCACTTAGTACTGGTTAACCGCTTAGGAGGTCTTTGCCTGCCCAGGAAAAATGTGGTTAGGTTAACTGACCGTCCCGACATGACCTTAGCTGTTTACCGTGGACGTTAAGCATAAAATCAACCAACCAACTTGGTTGTTTTATGTGTTGTTTGTTGCAGTAATTGGAATAATGTTTGTGATGGTAAGGCTAGCTCAGTGACCACCTACATGGGAAATGACTGTTCACATGGGGGCCGCTGATGATGTCTTTGGTGATGACTAATTTCCCACATGGTGCTTTGGGTGGGATCTGGAATTGAATTGTGTCAGTTCCTGAGGATTTTCCTATTTACCTTTTTATACCCGTTTTAAATTGTAGTGAAGAGATCGTGTCCGCTCTAAACATACAATTTTAAATTTTGAAGACATTTTCATGAAAATTGGTCCATATGTAAAAGCATCATCAAATTATGTGCAGGGGATAATAACCGTAAGTCCATCAACACATTTTTACACAATTATGCCTCGACAAGTAATCTTTATTGATACGTACGTTAATCTATAGTGTGAGTGGCGGTTTTGAGCTTTTGTGTCTTGTGAGGATGTACCATTGCGGAAGCTACTTTTACGACTCTGACAGAGGACGGACACACTTGGTGAAAGTAGGATCAAAGAGAAAAAAAACAATTGAAGAACAAAGTTCTAGACCGTACAAATGTTCAATCTGATTAATGCTAGCTTAAAAGCTACATATTAGTTGGTTGGGGCCGGATGTTTATCTATTTCTTGAACCACCGGGGTTCAACTGGTGGTCTTCTTTTGCTCCCGTATTCCAGTGGTGTTGCTGACGCCCCAGGGGTCTCCAGGTGTCTTAACACGTTTTGGCTGTCGAGTTCTCATCCTTGCTTCATCACGGTCTTCTCTTGATTTTAATTGTTGCCCGTGATGACTCTCTGATGAGTTAGGGAACCTCCATACGAACCGAACTACTAACTAAGTGTGTTTACCGCGGCGGAGAGTGAGGGTGAAGGATTGGGCCCAGTAAAACCGGTTTAAACCCCACAGTAGTTATTACTGCAGTCCCAAGGCGGTACTTTCGTTGCGGTTGCATTTGTTTTATGTTCGGTGCTGTTTAATTTATTGTGTTCTCATTTCAACCCTTCTATTATAAAAATAGAAAATAGGTAAAAATAGCTGTTAAATGTTTTTCATATAATTTGCTTAGTCTGTTGTAACCGTTCTGTTGGTCTAAATTATTTAGTTCAGTAAAGATAGCTGAGTTGCCACCTATTTTGGAAAGAGCTGCTGACTGGGCTTATCACTTGTAATTTATTGTTTGTTGGGATGTCCTTGTAAATCTTTCCCTTTGATGTTGGGGATGGGGTTTGGGATCTAATTCAGTCAGTTCATGAAGTGTAGTTACTCTTTAAATTTGCCAGGCAGAAGGGTTCAAAAAGCATATCTAGTATTATTTATGTGAATTTTTTTGCGGAAGATGGACAGTCTGAAGGACAAAAAACTTCTAACAACAGGACGTTTTGCCTCAGAAATCCATATTAAGCATGTAAACGGACAGCAGAAATAGCACTTTATAATATTTTTCATGCATGTTCTTGTATAACAGCGAAACTACTCGAAATAATTTCCGTTAAAATTTCAGTCGAGGTAAAACAAAACATTCTTTGCAATTCAATTATAACAGACCTATTGCCGACCTTGGGAATTATTCCAAAGTCCAATCACAGGAACCATTTATTACACAAATGTCGAGCAGTAGGTTAGTCTATAAAGAAATTGAATGACCTTCACGTGGTTAGGAGCTTCATTCATAATAAATGAACATACCACTCAGTTGTTAAATAGCATTACATGAAACTCGAATACTGACATTATTTTGCAACCCAAGGGAAACAAAACGAGGATTACTTTCTGTCTGAAACACATCTAAATTATAGTTTATAACAAATCTACGTTAATACTCACATGTATTTGTTTATATATATACTGTGCTTGTCCTTGTCCGTGTCCTATGCCGGGGAGTCCATTGTTGTAACGGGGTTTCTTGGGATATCCCTGGGGTATATAGCTGTCTCTGTGTTGTGGAAGTTCCAGGTTTACGATGAATTGCGCATGGACAGACGAAATTACTACACACTTTAGGTGTGTAGTTAGGTAAAACAAAATAGTTCGTTTAACTACGATTTATAACAAATCTACGTTAATACTCACATGTATTTGTTTATATATATACTGTGCTTAATTTAGAGACTTTCCCTTATCCACTTAACACATTAACTCAATTATGAACTATGAATACTTGTAACAAACATGAACTAATAAACATATGTACAACTTCATATATATTCTCTTGTACTGTACTTCTTTGATTCATGAGTCTAACACTGTGTGTTGCTCAAAAGGTTGGTAGTGAAACCAACGGGCACTTTTCCATAAACATAATGGTTTAAGAATACTTCCTTGGTTTTCCACCGTCCAACTTTCATTACAGTTTCCGGGATAACACCTTGAGATACTGCTACAGTCGCCCCTGTGGGCCTAAAAGATTTTGCGATAAAACCGTCAAAACCCGCTAAATGTATGCTTTGTTCCAAAATATTCCCCACAGTGTCTGCTGTTATGGCCTTGTAAGGGGCTTTTAAAGATAAGAACAATGGATAATCAGGTCCTTTCCTAAACGATTCTGTTTTTCTAATATACACTTTCAAACACTGTATAGGGTCCATAATTTTATCTTCAGCTGCCGGCACTGTCACTTCAAACCCTTGCCGCTGAGTATCATTTTTTATGCCCCAAAACGTAAATGTCATAGATCCATCAGACCCAAACACCACATCATTTACAGATAATGAAATTGTTCTGGCAGACATTGTCCTTGTATCAAACACTTTAGCCTTAGGCGCCAGATCTGAAGGCCTAGTCATTAATACTAATGCCACCAATGTTAATGCCTTTAAACGTAATTGTTTTAATGTTAACTGTTCATTATCGCCCCATGAGTGAAACAGTCTGGCAAATTCTTCTATCGGCATAGGTTTTTGTCTTGACATAGGCTTAATTGTACCTGTTTTTACTAGTGCTGTAGCCAGTCTTTTTATATCTGAATGGTAAGCTGGGGATGTTTTCCCTAATCCCTCAAATAAGAATGTTATTGCGGCTAAAGATGACTTTAAAATGCTTTCAGGCCTGTCTGAAGAATCTGCAACCTGACACAGAAAATCTGCTAACAATGCAGTATTGTGTTCGTTTGAAAAGTCTTCCTGTTTATCATTACAAAATGAAATATATCTGTTAACACAGCTATTGTAAGTCTTTAAAGTAGAATCTGCTATAGAAAATGTAACCTGTTTTGCTGCCCTTCCGGACCAACCTGTACAACGCAGTCTTGACGACCAGAGACTCTCCAGGCGAATATTTGCCATTTCTTGTTTTTGAAAGGCTCCTGTTTGGGACCCACTGCTATTATTGTCCTTGGTGAAATTGGAAGTCTTATAGGCATGTCGATCGACATATCGAGAAGCTCCTGATACCATGGTTGACTCTCCCATTGTGTTGCAATTATTGTGGCTACTGCCTGTTGTTGTCTGATTACCCGCAGCACTTTGGGTATCAAAGCGAACGGTGCGTTGACATAATTGTTCATATCTGGCCAATCTGTTTGCGACAACGCATCGACACCGGTTGTTTTTGGATCCCAATATAGGGAATTGTACACTGGAAGCTGTGTTGATGTTATTGATGCGAAACGATCTATCTGATGAGGCCCCCATCTTGTGTCTAACATCCTGAAGAGGTTGGGATGCAGCCGCCATTCGTAAGTTGATCTTACTCTTGACAGAAAATCGGCTCGCCAATTCTGAATTCCGGATAAATATTTCGCGGTTAAACCTATATTTGCCTCCATGGCCTCTAAATGAATACTTCTGGCTACTGAATCTAACTGTACGGATGAACCGCCCATTCCATTGATCATTGCCACAGTAGTCACGTTGTCCGATAATACCTGAACCTGCTTGTTTCTCAGAAGTTCTTTGAAAGATAGAATTGCCATTAAAACCGCGAACAACTCTCGGAAATTGGAGCTTTTCATTGAAAGTCTCGTATTCCAAAAACCTTGTGCTTCCAAACCGGGGATCCATGCCCCCCATCCAATACTAGATGCGTCTGTTACTAACTGAATGTCCACTGGCTTGTTTACCACAAACAGTTTATTCCACTGTGAACTGAAGTTAAAAAACCATTCCAAATCATTACGTGTATATTCATCCAAAATTATTTTCTCACTCCAGCTATTGCGTTTTGACAATTGTCAGTACAAATTTCTAAGTAACAACTTTGCCGGGAAAATGCATTTACACATAGAAATACATTGTCCAGCTATTCTAGCCAGACCTCTAGCAGTAACAGCACCGAAACGCAAAGCACGACTAACTTCTTTCCTTAACTTTCTAATTCTCTCTTGAGTGACCTTGATAACTGTTGTCTCACCACTATTGTCAACAATATAACCAATAAATGTCTTTATCAGTGCCGGTTCTAATGACGATTTTTCATAATTCACTGACCATCCTAACTGTTCAAGTGTAGCTAAGAAAAATTCAGTCTGTTTCTGAATTAAATGTTGTGGGCTTAAAATGATAAAGTCATCTACATATACCACCACCTTAATACCTTTACCTCTGAGATAGGTTATGACTGGTCTAAGCACTTTAGAGAAGAAATATGGGCTGCAACAATGGCCAAATGGCAAAACTGTCCATGTATAGTATTTATTCTGGAATTTGAAACCTAACAGTTCCTGCTGATCTGGGTGTACTGGAATATGGAAAAATCCGTTTTTCAAATCCGCAGTTACAATGAAGTCTTTTGGTTTAACAAGATCAATGACTGTATTAATGTCTTCATTTTTAAATTTGGGTGGTATACATTTGGAATTTATATATCTTAAGTCAGTAATCAAGCGAAAATCTCCTTTTTTCTTTGGAATACAATTAATAGGCGATACACAATATGGTTTTTCCTCACAGAATTCAATATGCCCAAGCAATAATAATGTTTTTAGCTCTTTATTAATAAAATCTGATTCAACTTTAGAAAAATGTTTATTGTATAGCTCAAACGGTTCAATCTGATCATTCAGTGGGAAACGTACACCATGTTTTAACCAGTCAATAACTGTATCTGAGGCCCCTATGTTATACCACTTGTCAATGTGAGCCCGCAACTGATTCTTCATTTAGAAAACTAATAATCTTGGTCCCTAGACCACTGTGGGCCTTTATTTGGCGTTCGGAATCTGGGTCCTTGTAAGTTATGAAATAGATCCTCACGTCTCTCGCGAAAATATCCGTATGTTTGTGCTGAATTCGCCTGCGACCTATAAGTGGGTCTAAATGTGCCCCTTTGTGATTGTGCGTTACGTGCTGCTATACCCGACAGTTCTGCAGCTATTCTAACGTTATTAATACTATGCTGATCAAAACCAGAGTTACTTTTTTGAAGTGAACGAAATAACTGTGCTGTAGAGTCATCAAACTTTCCCTTCACTAGAAGGGCAGAGTATTCATCTTGTAAATATCTAATGTTAGCTGTAAGGGTAGTTAATATGGGTTCAATATCAAGAGGCTGATCCTCTTTTGACTGACTCAACAACTTCAATACTGTTTCCACGTACCGACCACACTTTGATATGACATTAAGGGTTTGTTGGTCATCTCTTTTTATTCCTGTTCTCGAATCATGTAGCCTCAATGAACTGGGTAAAATTACCTTATCTAGGGAATTTTTAATTGCACTGAATTTCTCCTGAATCTCATCTAACTCAGGACTTTCGGCGGTGAGAGAATCCTCAGGACCGAAGGGATTTTCTTTGGCCTGGTGTGGCGAAACACTATCTTCAGCGCGCGTGCGCGGAAGATGTACAAACGAAGATGGCGGCTCCCTGTGCCTAAACAAAGAACTACTTTCACTAGGTTTCGATTGCGAAAATCTCGTTTCCAAACAATCTATACGATTTTCTATTTGTCTCAACATAGACTTCAGGTCTTGTGCTTCCTCCGTGCCAGAATAGTTTATAGTGTCATTTCCATAATCCCCGTTTTTTTCCGCTGTTTCGTTCTGCTCAGTCATGGCGGACCCCCCTGCTGAATTGCGCATGGACAGACGAAATTACTACACACTTTAGGTGTGTAGTTAGGTAAAACAAAATAGTTCGTTTAACTACGATGAATTGTTTCAACACTCTATCCCCATGTAATAAACATCCATAGTGCCGTTTTACGACACAGATGGCATTCCTGATAAAAGGTACTTAATCAAACACGTGACAATTGTGTGACCAAACTTGCATTTCATTGTAATGCTTGTTTCCTAATGATACATCACAGTTTTTAATACTGCTAGAAAAACAAGTGATTGTGATTTTAGACTGCAGATTATTTGTGTAAAAACCAAGTAAATATATTTACTTTTAATTGCAAGAGTAAATTCTCAAATGCTTACATGCAGAAAAAAGTGGATGTTTACCTACTGACGACCACCTTCTAGTTACAAATCATTGCATAATGGCAGGCAAAATATTTTATGTTTTTTTTTCTGAAATCGCGGTATAAAAGTAAATAATCTAACGAATATGATTGTCACTCAAGATAGTAAACGGACAGAAGGCGGACAAACTCAACCCCAGTTGAATGAAAATAAAATGTATAAAGAAGTTCTAGACCTTTCAAAATTCCCCAGCTGATTAATGTTAACACAACGGGGTAGAAGGGTTTAAAAGTAAAAAGTATGCAAAGACCAGGAACTGAAACAATCAAAATCCAAATCCAGCCCTCAAACCATAGTTGGAAACAACTAAGATTACAAATAATCAAGATACAGAGAACATATGGCCAACCGAGTGAGCAGCTTGTTCCCAAAAGGTGGCCACTCAGCAACCCAAACCGAACCAAAAATAATAAGAACATACATAAGGTAAAACATCACAGAAACTCTGACACCAAAAACAGGCAACAGAGAACCACAACAGAACTACCGCCTTGGAACGGTCAGTAATGATTACTGGGGGGCTTAAATCGATTTTACAGGCCCAACCTCACCCTCAGTTACTGAAGTGGTACAAAACATTTAGTTGGTTGTTCGGTTCGCATGATAACCCTCTAAATTGCATATGTGATATATTGAAGTAATTTGTTGATAGAAAGGGATAGACTGAAGGACAAAGAAATTCTAATAAGACGATGTATTGACTCAGAAATTTCTATAAAGCATGTTAACTGTCAGCACTAAATGCACTTTAAAACATATTTCATACGCGTATAACAGGTAAATACTCGAAATAATTGCAATTAACATATTCAGTCGAGGTAATAAAAACATGCTCAGAATTCGATTATAACATTTTTTTTACCGTCAACGGGCGTTATTGCATAGCAATAAAATTAACAACAACACAAATCATTTTAGCCGCGACACGACAAAGCCAACAAGGTGGCATGTGCTCCAAACGAAGACTCGGATCACCCTGGGCATCTTCAATCTTGACTAGAGAATTCGCTGTGCGCAAATCGGATAACTAAGGTTTATGCTTGTTCCATGCGGACAGCGAAGAGTCTCGTCAGACTAGGCAGGCTGATTTTAGCCATCGCAGGGCGCACATGCCACTTGTTTTTGCTTTAGTCGTGTCGCGGCTCATTTATTACAAAACAAAATTAACAGCATGGTAGCTTATAAAGAATTGATGATTATGAGCTTCGTACATTATATATGATGTCATTTGCTTTGTTAAATAACGTTACTTCAAACTCGAATACTGACATTATTTTGCAACCCAAGGGAAACAAAACGCGAATTGCTTTCTATGTAAAGCAGATCTAAATTATAGTGAATTGCTTCAACACCCAATTAATTAAACATTAACAGAACCGTTTTATGACACAGAAGACGTGCATGATAAAAGGTACTTATACAAATATGCAAACGGGGACGCCTCGGATCAGTCTGCCACAGTCTAATCAAAGTCTTCTATGTTTACATGAAGTGTTTACTTTTCTGGGGAATTCTTTAGAAATTATGAATAACACAATTGGACTTCGTCACTGCGAAATTCTACATTGAGTGATCCCGCTTGCATTTTGTTGTAGAGCAATTTCCCAATGACAAATGTCAGTTTAAAATACTCCTAGAAAGACAAGTGGTGATCACTTGTTTTTCTAGTAAAATTTCAAACTGCCGATTTTTTTAGTAAAACATATAATTTAGTGTTTGTGTTGTTCACTGCAAAAGTAACATCTCAAAGACAGTACATGCAGCAAAAGTGAATTTTCGTCCGCTGACGCCTACCTTCTAATTAAAAATGATTGCATAACTATAGTGGAAGGCGGAATATCTAACGTTTTCCCTGAAAAATCGGTCTTAGAGTAAATACTGAAAAGCATATGGCTCTGTTATCCTAGAAAGTTAATTGTACTTCCTTTTCTGGAACTCAGTCAGAAAATAATATGAATGATTAGTCTGATCAGAACTGCGGGTAGCTGGTTCCGGCAGATGAATATAGAAATTTTCTGTTTAAACCTTCATTTTGCCTGTTGAGTTATAAACTATTGAGTCTATTTTTGTCCGAATGAATCATACTGTCCGCAGGGAGTTCTATAATTCAGTACAATTTTGTTATTCAAAAGACACAGTATTCGAAGATGTTTTAATGATTGGCGGTCTTCAGTACAAACAAAGCGGTTTCTGCGTACGTTGCAATTTGAGGTCAATGGGTATTTTCAAGAAAAGTCACTTTGCCGTTTTTATTTCAGTCTGCTTCCGTTCTTAATAATGTCAACTTTTAGAGGAAAGGATTTGCTCCTCACTGAAGTCGCAAAACAAGTTCCCTTTAGTAAGGATGACGAATGAAGATGGAGTGCAGGGCATTGTGGAAGACAGTTGAGGCGCGACACGAGAAAACCAACATTGTAGTTGTGTATCCAGCGCAGACTCAGATCAGCCTGGGCATCCGTCCAGTTTGATAAGACTCTTCGGTGAATGCTCAAAGGGTAGCTAAGGGTCTAAGCTACCTTCATGCGGACAGCGAAGACTCTGGTCAGACTGGGCAGATGCCCAGGCTGATCAGAGTCTGTGCTGGGGACACAGCCACTTTGTTGGATTTCTCGCGTCGGGGCTCAGTTGTATTATGATAATTTAATAACTTCCAAACAATAAGCACTTGATGCGATATTTTAATATAGGTCCAACGGCCCTTTCAATAACATTTCAGTTAAGCCGAGCCGATGGTAAAGCAGTAGTGGTGGAAACCGGAGATCCCTGGGGAAAAACCACCTGAACTTGGATTTGCTCAAATTTGCGCGGCCAAGAGTAAACATCTGACGTTGATGGGCTTTGCCAGCACATAAGAGGGCAGCTCGAAACAGACCCAGCTGGAATCCTTGCAGTACCATATTTGGTACCCCAAGGATTTTACAAAAGCAAGTAGGAAAATTCCCAGGGACTGATACAATTCAATCCCAGATCCCATCCAAGACACCATGTGGGAAAAGACAACACAAAATTATGCACCACCAAAGACATCATCAGTGGCAGCCATGTAAACAGCCTTTTCCCATGTAATATATAATACTCTGGACAAGTTACTTTTGGTGACTAGATGTATGTTGATAAGATCTCTCTTTCTCTTCTTGAGTTGCCTTGGATGCATTGTTCTTTGTAACTGTAGCCTTTGCTAACTATGTTTCGAATATCAATTTCAACAGGTGTATTTCAAGGTTTGCCGTCTTTAATAAAGGCACTGCTCGCTCCTTAACGACCACCTTATATTTACACTTCTGCTCTAAACCAAGAACGTATTTGAGAGAAGTGAGAAGGAAAATGCATTTCTGAAATGCTAATCTATGGGTTCAGCCAATGCATGTGACAAAGTTGACTGTGTAAGTCCTACTAACTTTCAGCTTTTTTCTGAAATTATTCGGTACTTTCTGGAACACTGAGTTACTAAGTACTTTATATATACATTACGAAGAATGACATAGTCAACAAAATATCAATTTAGTGGGAATCAGATCAGAAGTTTGCAAATTACGTGGTCTGATTATCGCTTTGAAATATTTTAAAACTCACACCTATTTCCTGTCATGAATCCCTGCGAAGTTTGGCTAGCATTCGTTCGGATTATTCTGGCTTTTTTGTAGCTTTTCTTTTGGTCATCCTGATGTCCTTGTCTGTCCTGTTTCTCGAAGCACAGGGCTTGATGTGACTCGGTGGGGACGCCTGCGCTTGCTCTGGTAGGCATCTCTTTCCTTATATCTGCAGCTACTTGGCTTACGGAATACGTAAGTAAGTGACTGCTGCTCGTTGCCTGCCGAGACCTACCCATCACATTTTTTAGCTCACCTGAGCCGAAGGCTCAGAGGTGAGCTTATAGGATGGGAGTCGAGCCGTCGTCCGTCCGTGCGTGGGTGCGTGGGTGGGTGGGTGGGTGGGTGGGTGGGTGCGTCAACACTTTCAAACATAAATATCTCAGAGACCAGTGGGCCGATCGCAATCAAATTTTGTCTGAAGCATCATTTGGGTGGGGGAAAGGCTGCATTAGGTTTTGGTGCCGATCAGCTTAGAACTCTGGTTTCCATGGCAACAGATAGCCCCCATAGGGTTATAATGGAGAAAATGGCGTCATCACGTTTTCTCAACTGTTTTTGATTAGATCCTTATCATACTTGCAGGTAATGATGACATACACAAGAGCTTGGATGAGTTCGAAATTGGGCCGGATTCGAGCACAGACTATGGAGTTAGCTGCCCTTGAGCGTTTGAAAAAAATCCCATAGGGTTATAATGGGGAAAATGGCGTCATCAAGTTTTCTCAACTGTTCTTGCTTAGATCCTTATCATACTTGCAGGTAATGATGACATACATAAGAGCTTGGATGAGTTCGAAATTTGGCCGGATTCGAGCACAGACTACGGAGTTAGCTGCCCTTGAGCGTTTGAAAAAAATCCCATAGTGTTATAATGGAGAAAACAACGTCATCACATATTCTTAGAAAAACTTTGTCATCGTTCTATTGCCTACATTTCTCAACGGATTTTTAAAATAACTTCACACAAATGTAGGGCATGACAATATCTCGAGCAAGTTCGACTTTCAGGATGCTGCGCCCAAGATCAAGGTCACTGTGGCTATTTTTAGAAAAACTTTGTCAGCGCTCTAGCATCTACATTTTTCAGCAGATTTTAAAATAACTTCACACAAATGTAGGGCATGACAATATCTCATGCAAGTTCGACTTTCAGGATGCTGCGCCTAAGGTCAAGGTCACTGTGGATATTTTTAGAAAAACATTGTCAGCCCTCTAGCACCTACATTTCTCAGCAGATTTTAAAATAACTTCACACAAATGTAGGGCATGACAATATCTCGAGCAAGTTTGACTTTCAGGGTGCTGCACCCAAGGGCAAGGTCACTGGCTATTTTTAGAAAAAACTTTGTCATCGCCCTAGCACCTTCATTTCTCCATGGATTTTTAAATAACTTGACACAAATTAAGGGTATGACAATATCTCAAGCAAGTTCGACTTTCAGGATGCTGTGCCCAAGGTCAAGGTCACTGTGGCTATTTTTAGAAAAACTTTGTCATCGCTCTAGCACCTACATTTCTCAACGGATTTTAAAATAAATTCACACAAATGTAGGGCATGACAATATCTCGAGCAAGTTTGACTTTCTGGGTGCTGCAGTCAAGGTTTTTGATTAGATCCTTATCATACTTGCAGGTAATGATGACATACATAAGAGCTTGGATGAGTTCGAAATTTGGCCGGATTCGAGCACAGACTACGGAGTTAGCTGCCCTTGAGCGTTTGAAAAAAAATCCAATAGTGTTATAATGGAGAAAACAACGTCATCACATTTTCATTTTTCATCGGATCCTCTTCATACTTGCATGTAATGAGGATATGCATAAAAGCTTGGATTAGTTAGCATTTCGGCTAGATCCCACCTTTGACTATGGAGTACCTGCCCTGAGCATCCAAAAAATCAATGTCGCCACTTTTTCCTGGTTTCTACTGATCCGATCCTTTTCAAACTTGCAGGTAATGAGGAAATGCATATTATCTTAAACAAGTTCAAATTTTGGCCAGATCAGGCCAACCACTACGAAGTTAACTGCCCTTGACAGCTCTGTCTATTGTGCTCTTGATCGGATATTTTTTAAACTTGCATATATTAAATGAGGGCATACATAATGTTTTGGATGAGTTTAATTTTTAGCCTGATTGGACCACTGACTGTGGAGTTAGCTGCCCTTGAGCATCTTAAATATCCCTATAGGTTTACAATGTCTCTCAGGTAAGCAATTGTTGCCCTTTGGGCTACTTGTTTTCATTCTATCTTTTGGATTTAGCGACATGGTAGAAGTGAAATACAGAAGTCCACGTCTGTTGCACTAATTTTGGTGTAGATACGTTTATAATTGTACGACATAGCCGACACATTTTAATTAAAATTCTGAAAAGTTAGACTGTATTTGTTAAATACTTTACGTCCTGTCTTGTAAATGGTCCGCCTTGTTCTGAAAACTGAAGGATCAGTTAAGCATGTGTGTGTTTATTCAGGGGTTGTAATGAAATTTGTAACACCAACCCTGCTCCCCAACACCGGCGTAAGCAAAGCTCTATTTTCAAAATGGCTTTGAATGAACAAAATGATCCCAAAGGACCGGAAAATATTGTCCATTATTAAAACGGGATATGCTTGTCCCCCGCTTAACGGCACATCTCCAGTTGCACTGCAGATAAGTTCTGAATAGTTGGATATTTTCGAAATGAAAAAAGAAAATCCACAAATACTCCAGGCCCCGAGGTTATAAAACCTTTTTCGTGCTCAACTCAGCTGAGCATAGAATTTTCTCTGCTGATAAATATGAAAATGCCAACTAATGTTGGCATTTTCATATTGATAAGCAGAGAAAATTTCACACTCAGCTAAACTGAACAAGAAAACAACTGTACTTGCCAATAATTTGTTATTTATTAGCAGGTAAAATTTCATGCTCAGCTGAGTTGAACATGAAAAAAGTTTTATAACCTCGGGGCCAGGAGGAAATGCGCTTCCCAAGCAAGCTAATTCTCTTTATATATTACATAACAGAATAATTGTTAGGGAAACAATTACGCTGTGATCAATCGACATTATATTTAAAAACCGCTTGATATGACTTTATATTGTGTTTCAAACCAACAGAAGGTAATTGTGCAAAAAGACTCATGCTGTTCCGTTAATGGATTAGTTTAATATCTACTGTGTTTATTATGGTAACACAGCTCATAATAAAAATGGAGACTGCTGATTTATTATTATATAATGTGTCCATTGCCCTCTGTGGACAATCCTTAAGAACTTATGATACTATATACCATAATAACATGATATTCCCAAGGGTTTGAATTTTGCTAACATCCTTGATTCGTATAGCTTCCGAGTTCAAACAACTTTCCAATATTTGCAGATTGGCTATTACTTTGTTGCGAAAAAAAGAAATACATAAAAACAAGGATTGAAAATAGAAAATAGAAATGAACCGCGACATGACAAAACCAACAAAGTGACATGCGCGCCCAGCGAAGACAAATTTTCGATGTTGTGTGAACAAATACAGCATGCATGGAAGCGGCTCTTAAATGATGGCTTGCTACAAAAGCAAAAGCAATGAGGTAACAACACTTTGCCGAATGAAAATTTATTGTGTTGAAAAGACATAATGATTGAACCCTGTTACCCTTTCTGTCCAAATAAAGCAAAAAAAAATATATATAAATAAATAAAAAAATAAAAAGAGGTAAGTTATGTGGTTCCCCACCGTGTACATTGATCTCAGATTATGTATAAACCCTGTATGCAAGATGTTAAAGTTACATTAATAGTGCAGAGACAATCGGGGTTGCACCGGCAAACTATAATTTGCAGTCTATAGCCCTTTTAATCGGCATTCTGAATTGGTTTGAAAGAGCTGAGTGAGTTAGTGTGGTAGCATTGCAAAATAATACAACTTAACCATAAATTTAATGATGCAAAATAATCTTAGGTTTCCAGGCCGAACAAATAACTGCACGAATCCAAGCCTAAAGAAGAGCAAAATCTAATAGAGCCAGAAATTGTCATATCATATGCACTGCATCACTGTTTCAGGACCTGCTAATTTTACAACTCTGACGTAGAATCTTGATCATACTTACCTTATTTTAGCGCAAAACTGATTAAAAATTTAATGGGCGTTTTCTTGTGGCTGCATGTCATCAGAAACGTGTCACTTCCGCAACGACTATTGAATCGATATTATGATAAACTGTTAGCATAGTCCCCGTAGCCGGTCTTCGAGGATAGTCACTAGGCAGATTACCCCCGCTTTAGAATCGCTGTCCACCCTCCAAATTTGATAATAAATGTATTAAAAATAACAATGCCATCGAACTTTGATACAAATAAATATACTTAAACTAATATACATTAATTATTGATACAAGGAATCCAAAGGCAAATTTTAGTAAATCTAGACTATTTTTCTCACGAGTTGCAAGATCTCAACGTTATTTAAACCCCTTTCACGTACTGGCAGACCCTCTTCATCATTCTTTTCTTATCATCATCATCATCTTCTCCTTCTTCCTCTCTCTTCCTCTTCTATTTTTTTCATTCCTCTCATCGAATATTTTTGGACGCATCTACTCAATATATGTGTTTAGCTAATGATTTTTGTTATTTAAGTACATATTTTGCAAATTCTTACTACTCTTATAAGTATTTATATATGTATCGTATGTACTTGTACAGTGCCGTCTAGGAGGGGATAAATATAGGCCTAGCCTACATCCAATCCTTAGACATTTATATATATGTTTGTTCTCACAAATGTATGTATTTTGTCGGAAATTTGTAATAAATAAATAAATTAATAGTGATTAAATTAATTCTGTTCGAAAAGCAAGATTTGAGAGTCAAACCATCAGACTATGTTTGACCATCAAAGACTCCGATCAGCATGAACATCCACTTAGTCTGATCAGAGGCTTCGTTTTGCGCTTAAAGGGTAGCTAAGGGTATAAACAAGCTCCATGCGGACACCGAAGAATGTGATAAGACTGGGCTGATGCCCGACTGATCTTTGTCTTCACTAGACGCACATGCTACTTTGTTGGTTTTGTCACGTCGCGGCTCAAATATATCAGGGTGTCCATTCAAGTGCTCCATACAGAAAATACGTACCGATATAGAAGAGACAATAAATGATATAAGAAATCCAAAACGATTCCTTGTAAAAAGTCGCTGCGTTCCTGGCTTCATTCAGTTCTCTTTGACATATCTATGTTGTAGCATGGGCAATTGTTTAACGAATTAATATGAAAACGTATGGCTTCAGTTGATATATTGCTCTTTTAAAAAGCAAATCATGATATGTAAATTTAACAAAAAACTTTGCTTAAAATTTCAGGAAATTGGAAGTTTGCCGTCACTCTTATAGTCAAGGAACAGCCTCTTTAGCCAGCACTCTTTTGGTTAGAACAGCCTCTTTAGTTAAATCAGCGAAATGAAATAAAAAAAAAATAAAGTCGTTCTTCCGTTATATTAATTTCTTGCGTAAATTAATGGCTTACAGGTTGTGTTTTCCCAACATGTTTGTTGCCATGTTCAGACATACGTTACCTTACTTTGCTTGTAATGATCAAATCCAATAGAATTTACTCGCTCAAAGCATCTCCCCTGTTTGTTGGTACTTATTCGCAAACACAATATATAGGCCAAAATAAATTATCAAGAATCAAGACAGTGTCAGTTTTACTGTTCCATCATTAAGTGTGTTACATACATACATACATACATACATACATACATACAGGAGTAAGAATTAAGCAATATGAGGTATGAAATAAAAAATAATAATCAAAAGTTAAGTAGTATATAATAATAAATAGTATGAAAAAAAGTCTAAGAAGTCCCAAACAGGCTATTGTTCATTTCGAATATCTAGCAACATGTTTTTCAACTAAAACAGAAATCAGTATATCACAAGTCAGAGCCCGAAAACGGTCACCATAGAATCACAGACAAATCTGATATGTTTAGATACAACCGTGGATATCCCGTTAAGATGTGGAATTGATTGTTCGCGAGTTATAAGAATCAAGGCATATTAAAATTCACCAACCATGTCCATTGTCTTTGGACCAGTCAGCGAAATCAAAACGTCTGGCAACCGAAAGCCCGACTATGCCTCGACCGCTGTCAGCAAAACAAGCTCAGAAACGGCAAAACTATAATTACTGCCGACCAACACAGCTTGACTGACCGTGTAAATATTTCCTCCACAAGCTCATTATAAGATATCTGAATCTTTGAAAATGGCAATAAATGCAACACAAATGTAACCTTGCTCGTGAATTTAAGTACTGTATATTACACAGATTATGCTGTTTATATTAAATTCAGTAAATTAAATCCGATATATGCCAAAGGAGGCTAAATTTCCGGCCGCAACTGCTGCGGTATTACGCCCATAATCCGTAACGTTTTTCTCCGTAATTTTTTTATACATTTCGCCAGTAAATATTACGGACGTACGCCTAATTAACATAGTTCGTCCCAAATAACGCCTGTATTACTCCCGGATTACGCCTGTTTTACAATGAATGAGACATACTACTGTAGAAAAGACAGAAAGAAATCAGTGGCGAAAAAAACATTTTCGCTTTTTTCTCGGACATAACATTTCGCACAGATTCGCCCAGATTCGCCCAAAGCCCAGTAACGACCTTCAACAAGCATACTGGTTTAAGTGCTTTTTTTCTAAAACAGTATATTTGATATATTAACCAAATTGTGGAGGTGTTTCTCCAATACAGTCTCGATATCTTTAATTAAAATTTTCAAGAGTTCCTTCAAGAGCAGAGCTTACATTAAAAAAAGGAAAAAAATGAAATAACATGGGCCTTACTTCATCCAAACTGCAGATATCTCGAAGTAACTTTTCTGGTCCCAGAAAATCTACTTTGAGATGCTAGTAGTTTGAGATATTAAGACTGAGAGGGCAGGACTGCGGTTTTAGATTGTGGCATACCCTGAATCGTTGTATTATTACTATTCATCTTATTATCATTATTTTTGATTTCAGAAAAATATAGGAAATGTGTCCGGACTATGCCCTATGGTATAAAAGGGTATTTTTTGATATCAGTGTTTGAGATGACGCAAGGCAACTGTATATTCTTTAGCATGGCATCAAATGCTTATATTAATACTGACAATTACTAAAGGGTTAAAGAAACTAGAACTGATTTGTTAGACGATCAGCCCAATTCCTGTGACCTGTTATTTCATTTCTATTTTCATCCTAAAATGTATCTATGTAATTCTTCGATAAATGGGCTTGAACAATAGCTGGCCTTTACAATAGTCTATATCAAGTCTCCAAGTGACAAATATTCGATATATTAGTTCCGCCAGCTACTTCTTAGATATTTGTGCGATCACAATATTATCAAATTTTACTGAGATTTCTATTGCACGAGCTCACCTTTTTTCATTTTGTCTAGAAAAATATAGTAGAAGCCAACTAACTACCGTCAGTCTGTAATTATTAGATAGTGACAAGGAGGGAGACTATGTATTTTGTAAAGCAGCATTTTCACGGTAAACTATTTTTAAGCCATGATCTGACCATCTGTAACACATACACAACCCTGTTCAGTAAAGCATTGTGCAGTGATCAAACAACTAGCAGGCTATGCGATATCCGAAAAAAAAAATCAAACAATTAATGTCCATCGCCATTATTGTTTATTTCAATTAAAGGACATGTCAATAAAAACAAGTAATAAAAAAAATTCAGGATTACATCCAAACTACATGCATATTTTCAGACCATAACCAAAATACCTGTGAAGTTACAAAGGAATCGGCATCAAACTGTAGGAGGAGTTGCGCACACAAGGTACATGTACCCACTATCCAGTCACTATGATAGTAAAAACGCCTAAAAAATGATTAAGTTCAACTTGTAGAAAAAGTAACAAAAAATAATGTGAGGATTATATCAAAACCACATGCATATTTTCCACCATGACCAACACCTGTGAAGTTTCAAAGGCATCGACATAAAACTGTTGGAGGAGTTGCGCACACAAGGTACCTACTATCTAGTCACTTTGATAGTAAAAACGCCTAAAAATGACAAAGTTCAACTTGTGGAAAAAGTGACATAAATAATCTCAGGATTATATCCAAACCACATGCATATCTTCAGACCATGACATAAACAGCTGTAAAGTTTCGAAAGAATCGGTATAAAACTGTAGGAGGAGTTGCGCACACAAGGTACCTACTACTTTAGGGGGACGGAAGGACGGAAACGAGGACGGAAATAAGGACGAAATGACGGAAGGTCGGAATGCCGAAAATTATGTCCCTCCGCTTTTTTTCGAAAAGGCGGGGGACAAAAAAATATAAGCACAATCCTTTTCAAATGGCCATTATGCACACAAACAGTAACTTATCACTGAACGTTCCAAAGCAGTTTACTAGTGGTGCCATTGTTTCCCGCTTGCAGTTTGTTGTCAAGTATTGCCTAAATATGATGAAGCGTGATGAACGTTTATCAAACTTACAAGATTTCAATAAGCACACATGAATACGCTTAGAGACAACAATGCCCTGTTTATGTTAACCATTGAGGTAAGTGGGTACATTTTCAGGCAAGGCTTGTTTGTCTGACTTACTGTTAGACACCACCTTCTCCACGAATCAGCTCATAAAGTATCTGCTCATTTACAGCAAAATCCATTCCGTAAAGAGCAGGCTTCGTTGTGGAAGGCTTTCGTTTTCTAGGTAAACAAGCAGGAAGTCAAAAAACGCACACATACGAGTATATGTTAAGTGTGCATCCATGCAATTTTAAATGTATTTATGGATAATTGTATTTTGCAATAAAGAAATTGAACCACTTCCTATTGAATTTTCATGGTAAACTCTTATAGCTTTGGATTAAAACAAGTTCAGTCGCCTGTTTCTGTTATCTTCACTAAACATACAGTCAACTCCCGATATCTCGAACACTGATATCTCAAAGTGTCTTCTTATATCAAAGTATGCATTTCCTATCTTTATACACATTTCAACTGCTGTTATCTCAAACTACTGATATCTCAAAGTAAATTTTCTGGTACCAGAAAATTTACTTTGAGATATCGGTAGTTTGGGCTGAAGTTCGACTTCGAGATATCGAGATTTGACTGTATTTACAAAATATACATAGTCTTGTGTTGATATTAGAGGAGCTGCATCACGCTCTAGGATTAATGTATTGGCATGGTTATATAACGAGAAAATGTTTCTGAAATAATAACCACATGTATTCAAATTAGGCTTTGCTTATTCATTAATAAAGTGGATGTTTTCCCCCTGAACAATCCCAACGATCTAGATTTGTCTTACAAGACTAATGTATATCTTGGAAATTGTTAAGCCGTCTACAAAAGTATGGTAAAGAGCGTTCTTTTCATCATTTGAGCTAGTCACAGATACATGATAAGACTGATCCCGGGTTAACCTTCCATATTGAATTCGTCCTCGAATTCTCAGGAGTTATAAGAATCACTTGAAATGGGACTTAAGGATCTCTAATGCACATGTGGGTCATTTACGTTTGGCGCCATTTGTCACGGACTCTTAAAAAATCTCAATGCCCCAACCGAGGATCGAACCCGGGACCCTTCGATGTAAAGGCGTGCACTCAACCACGTCGCTATAAAAGCCGGCTTGTACCGCAAAGCAGTACAAGTGTATAATATACCTAACATATACCCTGTGACATTCTCCCTCTCCATATTGAATTCTCAGGAGTTACAAGAATCACTTGAAATGAGATTTAAGGAGTTCTAATGCACATGTGGGTCATTTACGTTGGGCGCCATTTATCACGGACTCTTAAAACATCTCACGCCCCGGTCGAGGATTGAACCGGGGACACTTCGATCTAAAGTCGAGCACTCTACCACGTAGCTATAAAAGCCGGCTTGTGATGCAAGGCAGTACAAGTGTATTTTATACCTAACCTATACCCTGTGACACTTATATTGTTAAGAATTCATCCAAAACTACTTATGACCATAGATATATATAGATTGAAGATCAAATGAGGTCAAACTATTAAAGCTAATAAACTTTGATCAGACTAGTTCTTTCTTCCGTATGTATTTTCATTGGCGTCTTAAAGGATATATATTAAAGAAGAAAGCAGGACTTCCATTGATGTATTTCATGATAGAAAACTCGTGATTGATATTTCGTAGGCGTGTTAACAAAAGGCATTTTTTCTTCTACTGCGATGAATAACGGGAAGTAAAATTACTTGCATGAGTTGAATTTCTTCCTTATATATACTTTCATAATTAAATCGAGGATGCATCTTCTTAGACACTTACATAAGTAACTAAAATCAAATGAAACATGCTAAGGGTTTTCTGCAATTTTCCTACCACCGCTATATAAATCAAAAGTTATGAAACCATTATTTTGTTTTATATTTTAAGTACACGCGTAGCGAGGCTTAAGTATTAGGCTGAAAGATGACAGATGCCTAATTGACGGATTATGCTATGATAGCTCATAGAACAGACATGAAAAATGATTAAATAGCTGGAAGCTAACGTACATAGGTTATATCTCAAACAGATAATCAGCTGCGCCATGAGAAAACTAGATCTGAACCATATTAGAACTGCAGACCAGTCTGCATACACATATTACGCAGTTTGGTCAGGCATTTGCATTTGTCATCAAAGAATCGGTACACTGATCCAAGGGCAGTAACTTGAGTGCTACTGAATCCAATCTGTCGAAACTTTACACTGAAAAAGTGATGCATACTCATTATTAGTTTCGTGGAATTCTTTTGAGTTGGTTGACTAGTTATGGTTTAATTAGTTAATTTTACGTTGATTAAATAGCAATAACTAAATGTGTTTGTTTTATCGAGCTAGTCTGACAAAACTTTATATGCATACCCGTATTATAGTCATAGAAATTCAGCTTATGTATAGTGAAGTCCGTTCTTTGAATTTACGTTATGACTCAGTATGTCGATTTTAAATCAGTTCATGGGCATTTACTCATGCACTACTAATGTCATTCTAACAAACCTTGGTGTGCATCAGCGCATTCTTTAGACATGTATTTTAAGTTTCAATTTTGTTCATTGGTTACTTCGTGTTGGCTCTTGACGGAAGAGACGTACGTACGGACGAACTGACATCGGGAAACCTATATCCCTCCGCCGAAGGCGGGGGAAATTATTGAGGGCATGGTCAGTCATTAGTGAATGCTTCACGAACAAATTTAGATGACCAATTAGAAGCATCTTCTTGCCTATAAATATATATATATCATCTCCAGCACTTTGAAGAGTAATGTATAATATTAATAGCCATGAGATAGTTAAATCACGATGTATATTTCTACGGCATGACCATTTAAGGCTTTCTTTTCTTCTGCTTTCAAGAACGGAAAGTTAAACCCTAAAAGTTATATACAGTAACATTTTAATCTGACTTATAGACTTCCTTTATTAAGCGAAATTAAATGAAGCGAATTAGTTATTTTATGTAGGTTCTTTCTATTACCGTTACAGAGATTTACTGAAGGAAATATAATTGATTTATATTGCAAGTACAGGGTAAGCTAACTTTTATGATCAGACTTAACTGGAATCATGATATCATGCAAAAAAGTAATAACATAGTCTACATTTCAACCGCGTCAAAAGGAAGTCTAAATCAAGCCACAGTCAATCTGTATACTATCAGACCAGGCCCCGATGTTGTAAAACTTTTTCATGCTCAATTCAGCTGATCATGAAATTTTCCTGCTAATAAATAGCAAATCATTGATAAGTACAGTTGTTTTCGTGCTCAGTTTAGCTGAGTACGAAATTTTCACTGCTTATATTAGTTGGCATTTCATATTTATCAGCAGAGAACATTTCATGCTCAGCTGAGTTGAGCACGAAAAATGTTTCATAACCTCCGGGCCAGGCTGTTCGAGACTTCCACCTCTCGTTTTTATCTCGCATGTGACTTCGACCTAGCAGAAGCAAGACATATGTATTACTTTCCGGCGGCGTCTCCGGCTGTGGCTGCGTTGCCGGCGTAAACTTTGCGGCGCATTTTCGCGTTAAGCTTTTTTACACAATGCGCTGTCAGGCGAGGCATAGAATTTCGCGGCATGTTAGGAATATTTTCTATACAAATCATTCACAGGAGGCCTGCTCTGGCCAGGTTTTGCATGCAGTCTTATCTGAACTAGTACAATATGCATTAGACTTGCTCCAGTGGGATATATTAGATTGTTTGTCACATATATATTTTATTCTTTTTCATATTCCATGTTTAGATAGTCTAGGAATGAATTTTTGTCTTGTGGGTTTGTCTGATATATATCCTTGCCCCTTGCCTATAGACTAGCACAAAGAAGACAAATATGTATATTCAAGAAAAAAATATAAAAAATAGAAATATGTATATTTCTAAGCCCTGGGCAAGGCTTAATCTGCATTTATTTTCCTGCAAAAGAATAAGAAGGAAAAACATCTGGAACAAAATAATACACCAAAGAAACAAAAATAGAGCAGACTCGATTATACGTGTCTGTTCATGTGCAGTAATATTATGTTGAAACACTCCTTCAAAATCTTATCCCACTAGCACCAGCTACAGCCAAATCAAATTTTACACTCACTATGGATGAGTTCAACGAAACGAAGGATCAGAAAATATACAATCTGCACTATGGTGACTTATGGGGGATGTAAGCACTGCCTGACGTATGTCTTGAAAATGGGCAGAATTTCGATCGGTATGCACAACTGAGGCGTGTCGTAAACTTAGTCATAAAATAGCTTCAAACTTACATTTGCTAGATAGTAGACGCCAAGTTGGTGTATCGTATTCATTACACTAGATAGATAATTTGTAATAAAGAAGGTTCCAAACAGGGGTAAGATAACAATCTTCCAAGTTATTTTTTCCGATAGACTATTTTCATTTCAATTCAAAAGATTTTTTTACAAAAATATGTTGTAATAAGCATTTATTTCAAAAGTAAAATGAGCCGCGACACGACAAAACCAACAATGTGGTTGTGCGCCCAGCGCAGACTCAGATCAGCCTGGGCATCCGCCCAGTCTGATCAGAGTCTTCGCTGTCCGCATGGAGGTAGCTTAGACCCTTAGCTACCCTTTGAGCCATTAATAAAGAGTCTGGTCAAACTAGGCAGATTCCCAGGCTGATCTGAATCTGCGCTGGGCGCACAACCACATTGTTGGTTTTGTCGTGTCGCGGCTCAAATATATCGTGCATAAGTTTAAAGGAACCATGATATGCAAAAATGTGGCAATGGCATGTGCCACCAACAAAGGCTAACACTAGCCTGCGCATCTGTGCAATCAGATAGTACTCTGCATGGACCCCGAGGATTTAGCAGGCTACAAGTGAAAATTCTAACTCAGTTCACGAACTCAAAGATTGGTTTAGGTCTTGGATGCTCGCAGATACTTTAGTCAGCCTTTTAACCTGAGACACCTCTTATCATATAGGAAAATCATTCATGAAACATACGTGTTAATCTTAGCTGAAATCACTACTGTGTAACAGTGGTCGTACTCCAGTCGCAATTACTTCTGACGTACACCCGCTTTGGGTACTTGATATTTAGAACAGCCGTATGATTTACTTCGTTGCGCCGACGTTCGTAATTAACGACTGTGTAGTTAACGCCTCCTTTGTGCACTCGGCCCCTGAAAAAAAATCCAACGGACAGGAATAATGATTAAACAATTTGTAAAAGCCGACGTAAATGCCACTGTGTAGCTTAGGGCGCGTTTACACGACCAAAGTTTCTATGACAAAGTAGGTTTGTCACAGAAAAATTTGCTCGTGTAAATGCCAAAATATGACAATGTTTCTTTGACAAATAAAAATGTTAAAGTTACTTTGATAAATTAAATTTGTCCGTGTAAACGGAGAACTTTGCTAAAGATTATGTAACAAAGAACATTGCTGCAAGCGTGGAAAATGTGACAAAGATTTTGTTTCATCGCTGCAGGTAACTTTGACGAATAATATTTGGTCGTGTGAACACTGCAGCAAATATTTCATTGCCAAAGTTTATGTGACAAAGATTCTATGGCACATTTTCTTTAACAAATAATTTGCTCCGTGTAAACGCAAAATGTTTGTCATACTTTCTTTGTTAAAGTTTCTGTGACATAGAAACTTTGCTCGTGTAAACGCGCCCTTAGTATTCGGTAAGTGGGGGCATGTGAAAAAGCTGCATGATAACATGTATATATAATCATTCATACTTAAGTCACCCAACTAATTCTGAGATAGGTTTACGATCACAAAGTATAGGTATTATATGAGCCGCGACATGACAAAACCAACAATGTGGTTGTGCGCCCAGCGCAGACTCAGATCAGCTGGGCGTCCGCCCAGTCTGATCAGAGTCTTCGCTGTCCGCATGGAGGTACCTTAGGCTCTTAGCTACGTTTTAAGCGCTTAGCAAAGAGTCTGATCGGACTGGTTGATGCCAAGGCTGATCTGAATCTGCGCTGGGCGCACAACCACATTGTTGGTTTTGTCATGTCGCGGCTCATTTACCTTTTCACTGAGAATTATACAGCACGGGCTTACCTCTTGTGGTTTCTAGACATACGTAGACAGAGGAAGCAAACAGAAAATCGTATTCGGTTTTAGCCTAAATAGCAAACACAGATGGACAGCGTAAAAATATCTATTTTGCTAATAAACTTGCTAATGTTTCAAAACAAATTAATCTCAGTCCAGGTAAGAAAATAAGAAAAATCTCGGGACTTACAATGCCGATTTCAGTGTCGCAAACTTAGTTATCCCGCACTAATATCATTTGTCTGAAGAAGCTGACATTGATGTATGGAAGGAAGCCATTTATAATGATGTCAATTTTTTTCGAGGTGTCCTGGTGAATGGTTCATTTCATAAAATGATAGCATTTTGTACAAACAAAATACTTTAAAGCGGGATAACTGCGCATTACGGCATAACATTCGGATTTATCGCTAATTTTCTTTCATTGATCATACACTTCCGGCAGCGCAAAACTGTACAATTCTCGCGTTTTGAACGCGTGTGCAACGCAATTGTCGTGCGTGTGTATGAAACGCGTTTTGAAACGCGTTGACTCGCGTTTTTCGCGTTTATCTCGTTTTCCAAATATCCAATCAAATCGCTTCCCGAGAAAGCCATGCCAAACGCGTGTTATCCGCGATTATCGCGTAGCATAATTTACCAATCAGAAAAGTTCATTCGCGTTTCTCTGTGACGTAGATAACGCGAAAATCGCGATTCATAATAAGCCAATCAAAACGCTTCTCGCAAAACGCGTGCGAGGCAGCCATAATATGGTCGTTCGCGCATCACAGTTTGTCAGTATTTTTGCAGCGTTTTACAGTGAATTACCAATTGGATTTATAAACAGAGTCATATTTTTTCATATGAATATTTTTAGTTCGTTTTCTGTGCTTTTAATCATGTTCGCAGTAAGTCTCATAATCGATAATATATTTTCGTTCAAAGTATTGTTTGCAGTTTTTTACGTAACCGGAAATAAAGATGAGATTTTCGGTTGCGATCCAAAACAACATTTTAAACCTGCATCGTGACGGACTTTCAGCATCCGTTGACGCTGAAAAAGTTTATTCTCTCAAGCTTTTACAATAATTTTTGGGGAATTGGAGAGTAAGAAAGGGCTTAAATTTAAATAATTTCAAGTTCTAGAAAAAATGTGTTGTTTTCAGCCCTGAACCTGGCACCGGGATTTCATTATTATTTCCATAGATCTAATTTTCTTTATATACTTCGTCGAAAATATTTGGGAAAAGGGCAAATCCTTACCAAATTTAGTTGGTTTTCAGTTTTTCAATAGCATTGTCAGTGAAGCTAGGAACCAGTGTATACGAGATCGAAACGCGTTCGGCAAACGCAATTTTCATTGGTCTAAGCACCAAACGCGTGCGCACGCGAAGTAACGAAAAACGCGAACTGGAATCGCAGTTCTGATTGGCTAAAGCGAATTTCGCGTACAAACGCGATTATTCGCGATTTTATGCAGCAATTTGATTGGTTCTTTCACAAACGCGTTTCTAAATCGCAAAACGCGTTTGAAAAATACGCGTTTCAAACGCGTTTTGAACGCGAATTTCTTGCGAAGCGCATGTACGGTTTTGCGCTGCCGGTACTGTATGATGCCGCTGTTATTCAGTGGATAACGTCGTGTCATAAAAAAAGTATGACCCACGTGTAATAACATTTTGGTGTGTACACGTACATGTAACGTCGTTGACAATGCAAATGTCAACAATGCGTTTTCTTATTGAGATAATCTCAGTTTGAAGGCGCTAAAATTCCATTTAAAGGGTCATTTGATAAACAGAATCTTACACTGGTGATCATTTCTTATGAAATTTTTGACACTTATGTAGGATCTTCCATATTTGGATAACGATTACTTTGAAATTTCTTTTAACCGTTATACGATCCTGGCGTAGGTTATCCATATTTAAACGATGTCCCTGATAACATGTGTCTAAAAGTATGCTTAGACCGTTTCAGAATATGAGCCGCGACACGACAAAACCAACAATGTGGTTGTGCGCCCAGCGCAGACTCAGATCAGCCTGGGCATCCGCCCAGTCTAATCAGAGTCTCAGCTGTCCGCATGGAGTCAGCCTAGACCCTTAGCTACCATTTGAGCACTAACGAAGAGTCTGATCGGACTGGGTGGATGCCCAGGCTGATCTGAGTCTGCGCTTGGCGCACAACCACATTGTTGGTTTTGTCATGTCGCGGCTCATATATCTGCAGGTCGGTCAAACCATGCGTCCGAGATAGCCCGACAATACACCTACTGTAAGTAACCTGTGAATTATTAAGAAAGAAACTAAATGAGCCGCGACGCGAGAAAACCAACAATGTGGTAGTGAGCCCTGTGCAGACTCAGATCAGCCTGGGCATCAACCCAGTCTGGTCAGACTTTTCGCTAAGTGCTTAAAGGGTAGCTAAGGGACTGAGCTACCTCCATGCGGACAGCGGAGACTCAGACCAGACTGGGCGGATGCCCAGGCTGATCTGAGTCTGCGCTGGGCGCACAACCACATTGTTGGTTTTGTCACGTCGCGGCTCAAATGTACTTGATCGTTTAGACTCAGGTTGAGTTTTGAAAAGGTAGATTTAAGAGTTTATATTATTGTAGCAGCTAGGGGGTTTGTGAGAGGATTTGTATCTTTAAGTACAATAGGAATACTTTAGAAACAGGTCATAATAATGCATATATCACGGTCCACTTACTTAGGATTCAGAATAATTGTGTAAGGTAAAGATTGTTGTTACAGATATATTTTAGGGTTCATATCATTGTAGCAATGATAAATTTTGTATAACGATATCTTTCTATGGAAACAAGAATTTACAAAAATTATGTCACCATGACCCATATGTCACAGTCCACTGACTTCGGATGTGGAATTTTATTGCAAGGTTAATATTGTTTTGAAAATGGTACATTTCAGAATTCCATTGCTGTAACATCTTGAATTTTCCAAGAAAATTTGTGTCTATGAGTACAAGAATCAGATCATCCTAACCAAAATGTCATAATCCACTTTATCATATGACGTCCTGTAATTCAGTGGATAGCGTACACGTAATGTTCTTCTTTCCTTTCTTTTTTTATTGTTTTTTTTTTCTTTTGTCATTTTGTCATAGTACTTATAAAGCTATGTCATCGGAAAAGGAACCTAACTCCATATGCAATTATTCAAAATCCTAAAGATTGTATGTTTTAAACGAATGACCTCATTGTTTTTTCCTTATTCAGTTTTGTAAACGTCCTAACACTTACTTAACCATTAGGAAAACGTTTTTAATACTAAATGCCCTGTATGTGTCATTCACAACGGCTCAAGGTTTTTCGGTTATTTGCAAATGTTGCTAGAATAGAATGCAACGTATATTTCATTTGGAATTGATAAGCCAGACAACTGTTTGAATAATAAGATTGTCGTTGTCAAAGTATGAAAAACCCACGACTATATTAGTTTAGAGAGTGAAGATAAACGAGCCTCGACACAACAAAACCAACAGAGTGGCATGTGTGATCATCGAAGTCTCGAATCAGCCTAGGCAGACGCCCAGTCTGATCAGAAGCTTTACTGTTGGCGTAGAGGTAGCTTGGAATCTTGGCTACTGTTTGAGAACAGAGCGAAGACTGTTCAGACTGGATGGATGCCCAGGCTGATCTGAATCTTCGCTGGGCGTACAAGACTTTTTGTTGGTTTTGTTCTGTCGCATTTCAAATATTAGATATTATTTCGGTGAAACCAGAGGGCCATAATTATATCCATGGGTGTCCTCAAGCATATCAAGGTTGCTTTTTTTTCATCTAGACCAGTATGAGATTTTCTCTGTGTAGGCGGAATTGGCATACCATGACTTGAAAATAATTGCCTTTGTTTGTTTAGACTTCTGATAACAACTGTTATCAAAGCTACTTTGTAATATTTATAGCATGCGTCTAAAAAAGCAATTGAAAGTTTCCGTGTTTTATTCTGCATCAATTTATTGTTTCGGATTACTGACGTCACCGTAAATTATTGACGTATCATGTAACATTTGAGACGTTAAAAGGTGCAACGATCATTTTCTTTCTAAACTTGGCATAAAAAAGAATGTTTATCTGTTATTTTGGCTAAGAATATAGGCAGGAACATAAACGCATTCACAGGAAGCTTGGGAGAATTTTAATGAATAGAATACTTTGTCTCATGTTTGAAATTTAGAAATGAAATTGTTCAGCTCTAGCATTGAATTGTTTAGCGACAATTCACTGTTTGTCGTCAGTTTTCCGTAAAATAGTAAAAAAGAGGTTTGATCAGATTTTTAAGAGTGTGCTTCTATTTGTTTTATTTTGCTGTTTTGTATTGCCACATGAATTTCGATGGAACCTACATGTATAACAAGAGTTGGTTATCAGTAAATCGGGCTTAAGTCCATATCCGCACCCCAAACCATCATCCCCTACCCCTTCCCCCCCCCCCCCCCTCTTCACACACGCACGTCCAAAATTCTTTACTATCAGTTCCGAGTCGGTGCTTCTGCATACATCATCATGTACGAAAATAGCGAATTCCATTGATCATGGGCGCAGTCTCTTACAAGATTACCGATCTTCCTGCTAAGAAGCTTTGCTACAATGTGGTTCAATCATTTCAGCAGATGTAAAAGATATTTTATAGGTATATATTATCTAGATGTCGTTATTCTTTCTGTTATATCTATTGACAGTTAAAATAGAAGTGCAACTGTAAAGGCTCCTTTTTTGCACTATTCTAAAGGTTCATAGATTACCATAGTGATATTTGGCGACTGAACTTCAAAGCATTTTATTGGGTCTAGACTCCAAAGAAATACAGGAAAACTCTGCATTAAAATGCCAGTTTTGATTTTATTTTCTCTGCATTTCTCTTTCAGTGGCAATAAATACTCGTCCTTGCATTTTAGTAGTTTTATCTCAATGGAGGCTATGGCACGATAACATAATATCCAAAATAACATGGATCGCGACACGAGAAAACAAACATATTGGTTGTGCGGTCAGCGCAGACTCAGATCAGCCTGGGCATCCGCCCAGTCTGTTCAGACTCTTCGCTAAGCGCTTCAAGGGTAGCTAAGGATCTACGCTACCTCCGTGCTTACAGCGAATACTCTGATCAGTCTGGATGTATCTCCAGGCTATCTGAGTGTGCGCACAACTACTTTGTCGGATTTCTCGTGTCGCAACTCAGTCATTATAAACGGCAGTGCATGAGAATGCTGATATACGAGACGAGAGTCCGACTAGCTTATTCTTTCCAAGGACAACCTTTATGTGAGTGATGTTTTCGCATCAGCTGTGTGTGTGGTGTTTTAACTCTTTAAGCACCAAAAAGCAGTCGACAAAATTGGCGTCTGCGAAAATTAAAGAACTCCTTGTTCAAGACATTTTATATTGAGAGCTCAATAGGGTAAACAGTGCAGATCTACATGAGGCGGCTCATTATGAGCCGCCTCATCACGATCTGCGCTGCTTGCAAATTAAAATATTTTCATCACTGGTGTTTAAAGTGTTAATTGGAATTATTCATGGCAAGCCAAAAGCACAGTGTGACTACAAACATAGTTTTGAAAATGATTTATCACAGGTTTATGGTATTCTACCATGGATTCTAAGAACTCATAGGTCACTCAAACTCATGTAAGAAAAACATTAACCCATGATAGTGATTTTCAAACATTGGTTTTGATAAAAAAAAACCTGTGATAGTAATTTACAAACCTGGGTTTGTAGACTCATTGTGCAGTTGGCAACCACGATTTCTTCCAAACTTAGGTTAGAGGGTTATATCATGTTTTTCAGAATGTCAACGTAGCATATCTTCTATAAAAAATCTTTAACAGAAGTTTCAAAACCTATGTTCGGGAATTTCAAACCTATGTTAGAAGTTCAAACATTGGTTTGTAAGTTACAAAATAAAAGATAGACAATTGTCAGATTAATCCAATCAAATCACGTCTCCCCCTCACAAGTTCAAAATGGAAAGAAGCGCATACACAAAAACTGACAAAAGTTCATGAAGACATGAACGGTACACCGAATGAGCGGCTCTTTCCCAGACAGGTCGTCATTCAGTTACCCTATGTAGAAACAGCAGCAACATCCATTTTTACCTTTTCTTTACAAACCTACATTTGTACATTCATAATGCGTTTGTCTTGCCTATCAGTTAATGTCAATAATTCTTTCACTTTTGGTTTTGTGGGTGGAATATGGGATCTGATTGTATTAGTTCTTGATCACGGTCTATCTTTTGCTTTTTGTAAAGAACTCTTTTTTTCTTTTTTTTTTTTTTTTTTTTTTTTACTTTTTATCTTTTTTTTCTATTGAAGTAAAAAGATATGCAATAATAAGGAATTAATGCAATCAAATCCCACATTCCGCTCTCAAAACCAATAGGGAAAGAAGCACATACACAGAGAAACTGACACAAGTTTACGAAAGACACGCACAGTAAACCGAATGAGCACCTATTTCCCAAATAGATGGTCATTCAGCTACCCAAATAACAGCATCAACATCTATTTTTTTTTTTTTTTTTATTTTAATAACAAAACAAAACAAAATAGGAGGCAGATTGGGCAGCAATACAGGTGATCTAACCGTCAGAGACCATTTTCTCCTTCCGGAGCAAATTCATGACTGTAGGGGTATGCCCTCTTTTTTGTAGAGCTTAAGCGTCCAGGGAAGCACAATGGATGTCACGAAATGTGTTTTCTTTTGTATTGTAACATTGCTGAAAAACATAGTTTTACCGATTTACCTTGAACGAATTTGTATAATATCAGGACTGGTATTGGCCAAATCTATTTTTATTCAATCAACAAAAGTTCTGATAGACATGATAGAAGAAATTGCTAATGCGTGTACTATATAGCAGCGTTTATACAACGTCTCCATTTTTATTTAATTATTATAAGATATTTCGGATATCAAATCCTCTTACATTTCATTCGCAACGTCTCAAGGTTATTCAAATATTAGTACATTTCAAACATCTAATGCACCGTATGTTTGATTTGCAGCTAAATGTAATATATTTCACTGACGAATTAAACTGCACTACGCTTTTCCTTTGAGAAAAAAATAACACACAGAAAGTTAATTATGGATCAGACAGATAAGAGTTACGAAATCTTACAAGGGACAACCTTGTTAATTATTAACTGTGGTAAATAACTACATTATACCACCCTTACCAGAAAACGCCAACTTTAACACAAAATATTACGCTATGAGCAAGGTCTACACTGATAAGGGTAGTATAAAATAGTTAAACCATGATTTGTCCGCCTGTACGGGAGATAATCCACTCGCTAAAGCTCGTGGATTATCTCCTCGTACAAAAAGCTCGTGGATTATCTCCCGTACAGGCGGACAAACCATGGTATAACTATTACGTGGAAATGAAAAATAAACGTCATCATATTAAGCAGATGTTGGAAACACATTTCGTCTCTGTAGCTGCATGTTCATGTTTCTATTATAAAGTTCAGCTGGTATTCTGTGATTTCGAAAATAAAATCTTTGTTCTGACAATAATCAGTAATAATTGTTTACGAATCAAATATTGACATTTTCAAACCGGCCATGACACGCATGCGGCGCCTGGAACCTTGATTTGTTTGCACTTCTAGTTCAGCTGACACTCTATGATTTTGAAAATATATTCTTTGTTCAGAAAATCACCAGTAATAGTTGTTAACGAATCAAATATAGACATTTTCAAACAGGCCATGACAAGCGTGCGGCACCTGGGACATAAATTTGTTCGCACTCTAAGCAAATACAGGCATTGCCATCTAAAAACATGATAACAGGCATGGACAACAAAAAGGGTTTATTTGCAAAGGCAGTCGTTTCCAAGTGTAAGACGACTGTTAAAGTCTTTTTAAGCAATTTTTCCAAATAATTTCTGATAGGTATAGATGACGGAAAGATTTTTTCAGTAAAAGGAAACAGTCAAATCTATATGAGCCGCGGCACGAGAAAACCAACAAAAGGGTTGTGCGCCTAGCGCTGACTCAGATCAGCCTGGGCATCCGCAAAATCTAATCAGAGTCTTCGCTGTCCGCACTGAGGGAGCTTAGACTATTAGCTACCCTTCTCATATATTTAATCACCATTAAAGCCAAAGATATAGGCAAACAGTGCAGAGCCAAAGCAAACAATTCTGCGTACAATTTAAAGCAATTTAGGCTAGGTTCAAGTCGGGTCACTTCGGACAGAGGGTAAATGCGGACATACCATTGCAAACAGTGAAAATCCAGAGCCGTCTCATCAGAGTTTTCACTGTTTACCCTGTTAATTTTGTTTTAATTACAAACAACTGACACAGGTATAACAAACGACAAACTATACCAGCACATTTTGGATAACAGACACAATCAGTATAAACATGTAACATCAAAGGTCGAGCAAAAATGTGAGCATATAAAAAAGTACATTACATGTTGCCACAATGCTAGAATTACAACAAACAGAATCTGCATTAGAAGTGCTTTAGTCTTTTGCATGCTCGAACAGGATGCGCTTTTATGCTATCGTATAACTTGAACTTTCCGGCTTGTAGCAATCACATTATCTAATATATAGGGAAGAATCACGTGTTGTACAGTCAAATCGTTATCTCAAAATCGAAGTTCGTCTCAAGCTATTAATATCTCAAAGAAAATTTCAGGTCCCAGAAAATTTACCATGAGACACCAGTTATTAGTGATATCCAGAGTTGAAATGTAAAGTAAAATTATTAATTTTAAGTTTCTTTTATACATAATAGTACTTTAAGATATCAGTGTTTAAGATAATGAGAGTCAGCTGTACTTTATTCTCGGAGTGTATGCGACGTCTGAAGTTTATTTGAGTCGCGACACGACAAAACCAACAATGTGGTTATGCGCCCAGTGCCGACTCAGATCAGCCTTGTCATCAAACCTGTCTGATCAGACTCTTTGCTAAGAGCTTAAAGGGTAGCTAAGTGTCTAAGCTAGCTCCATGCGGACAGCGAAGACTCTGATCAGACTGGGCGGATGCCAAGGCTGATCTGAGTCTGCGCTGGGCGCGCAACCACATTGTTGGTTTTGTCGTGTCGCGGCTCATTTATCCATTGGCAAATATTTCTAACATCAAGTGTACCGGATTTTCCATTCATAATTTTATACGCATTAACCTTGGAAATAAGTCATATATCCACAGAAAAACTGAACTGTGTTCAAAAACACATGCGATAATATTTAGGAGCCCCGGTAGCTAAATCGATCAATTACGTGTCTGCTTAGCTAGTTGTCCGGGTTCGACTTTTGCGGTAGGCGGGAACATTTTCAAACGTTTACGGGTCCCATTGCATACACCCTTTCATCGTCTTGTTTGCCTTATGTACAGTAACTGTTAGAACGGACGTAGAAACGCCAGCCATCAGTGAGAATAATATATATGCAAAAAACGGAAGACGCTAATCAGCTGATATTAACAAAAACAAATAAATAAAATAAAATGAACAGAAACCACGAAAACTTACAAATAAGAAAAGGGCGTCCGACAAAACGGACCACGAAGTCTCGATAGGGTCATCAATGTTCCTTTTCTAGAAGTACACATTAAAATGTTAATAAATCATGGTCGCATCAAATAGATATATTATAAAGCTGAGCTCAGACTTTGTTTTTTGCTATCCCCCTCTATGTGGGTGACACTGGCATTTCATGGTATGAAAATGGCTGTCTTTATTCAAAACCAACAGATACAGTTGTTAGCAAATATTATTTTCAAACGGTGAGAGGCGATATTAGTGGCGCCACGTGCCTGACAGGTCGACCTTCAAGCAATTTATACCTTATGACCTCTTCTATCCTTTTAGTTTGGAGGAATCCATTTATTCATCACTTTAGGTATGTCTGGCTTGGTTTCTTTTCTTTTTTCAGTTTATAGAAATCGCGTTATGTAGTGTGTGATAGGGTAGAGTCTGGTAACTTCGGACAGCAGGTAAATTCGGATAGTGAATTTGTTTCCTTTATATGTCAGTGTTTGAAATTAAAACAAAAAGTAATTGGGCAAACAGTGAAAATCCTGATGAGACGGCTCATTATGAGCCGTCTCATCTGGATTTTCATTGTTTGCAATGCTGTGTCCGACTTTACCCGCGGTCCGAAGTTACCTGACTCTACCCTATTAAGTCTGCATTGTTGTCTATGTCCTTTTTGCGGGACGCCAGGCATTTTAAATTGAGCCGCGACACGAGAAAACCAACAAAGTGATTGTGCGCCCAACGCAGACTCAGATCAGCCTGGACATCCGCCCAATTTGCGCAGACTCTTTGTTAAGAGCTCAAAGGGTAGCTAAGGGTCTTAGCTACCTCCATGCTGACAGCGAAGGCTCTGATCAGTCTGGGCGGATGCCCACCAACCAGCCAACTTTTTTGAAAATAAAACATGTTTCAATCCAAAGTCAGCTTACAAATCATGCTGGTGCAGAAAATAAAGTATAGTTCATGTCCCCTATTAAGCGAATGGTGCCAATTGCATGCCACAAATTAAAAGGCGAATCATTTACTTAATTTTTAAAACATTTCCCGTTTGTTTTATTTTTTTGTTTATACACAAGATAGGCCGACAGCACTGTATCAGGAAAAACAAATGCATGTACCTTATGTACTTATGTGTAATTATCAATCATATCTTGTTGAACAGTGGTCTGATCTTTCTAGACATTTGCGTTGTTGTTAGGAGTACTGTTATTTCTACCAGCCTCCATAAATATACATCCCCAGACAGCTTTCGGACTTATAAACTTTTGCGAAACATCATGAATTAGGCAATATTTCTTACTGCAATTTACTGCTTATAGTGCTCTTCCCCTGAATGTAAATAAAATGTATACTCTTAGGCAGAAAGAAACGGTTTGTGCAAAGTAGAAACATGTATAACATTTGTTTAGACACATATATTACACTATAATTTAAATGAATCTATGTGAAAAAAAAAGTAAGTGAAAAAAAAATCTTAGGGATTTTGTAATTCTCATCTTTTTCAGAGTAAAAAATGTTCAAGAACTAACATATTGCAAGATTTATATAAGCATCCAAGCATACTCTCTGAGCGGCTATCAAGTTTACGACATGAATTCACTGTGTACATTTTACAAGGACAGGAACTAAAGAAGTACAACATTTACAAAATAGAAAATATTCATGTACTTGAATTAAATGACAGAAAATTAGATCGTCTAAGGGAAAAGGGGGACGGGGCGCAGATATCGACGGGTATTCAGATCTTGGTCATTAACTGTTAGTTAGAACTAGTCGCATGTGTGTAACGCATAGTATTATGAGGTTTCAAAAACGATGTGTATCAATGATATATTGCGGTGGCATGTTTTGCAAATTAAAAGTAACTTATCTGTAAAAAGGACAACAAAAATATCAATTTGCTGGAAATGAAACTTTCTATAGATCAAAAGTTTGCTGCCGCAATATTTTTTGGCATTGTTAACATGTGTTTTGCATTTAAAAGACGTTACAGACAGTGCGCAGAATTGGCCGATGCGCAGGAAAGGCCGACCAAATAGTACATTATTAGGCATGGTTCTATAATCTTATGACAATCTGAACAAGGGTAACACATTTCTTTCTCGCTATCCAAATTACCCTGTCAAAATTATGGTATTTATTTCCATTCATTTTGCTAAAAGTTTAAGTTGATATTGACGGCGGTAGGTGCACGCCAGCCTCTCTCAAACTTCTACTTCTACAACCCCATTCTTATCGATTGCTCTGTGATATCATTGATTAAGGTTTCGAGGCCCAGGCTAACAAACCTTATTTCTTATTATATTTATCATTATTATTAGTATTATTGTTGTAAAATTTATAATAATAATTATTATTATATTAATGTAGTAGTAGAAGTAGTATGAAAATAATTATCATATAATCATTATTATTGCATCAATTTTATAAGTGTGTAAACGCCAGCAAATAACAGCAGTTTCTCATTGAGCGTACTAAAGCAATACTTCTGTCACGTCTGTTGTGGTTCCTTGTTGTTGCTTATTCTTGCTTTCCATGTCGATGCGTCCGTTTACCAACTGTGTAAGAGTGAAAGTGGTGTTTTAGCTGAGGAACTGAATGACCACCTGTATAGGAAAAAGCTTTTCATTCGGTTTACCATGCGCTCCTTACGTGAACTGCTGTAAGTTAAATAATTGAGCCACGACATGACAAAACCAACAATGTGGTCGTTTGCCCAGCGCAGACACAGATCAGCCTGGGCATCCGCTAAGATTGATCAGACCCTTCGTTAAGCGCTCAAAGTTTAGCTAAGGGTCTAAGCTACATGTACCTCTATTGGAACAGCGAAAACTCTGATCAGACTGGGTGGATGCCCAGGCTGATCTGAGTCTGCGCTGGGCGCACAACCACTTAGTTGGTTTTCTCGTTTCGCGGCTCAAATGTAAACTTTGACAGCAATTTGACGAACGTCATTTATTGGTGTATATGATGGGGAAGGGAAAAGATAAACGACAATAAAAAATAACAGTAATGACAAAAAGGATAAGTAAGTAAATTAAAATAGAATGTCCCTTTAGGCATAGGATCGGACTGGATTGCATTATGTCTTTGTCATTGCCTAGCTTTCCACTTCACAAGCAACCTGAATATAGCTTTTTGAGCTTCAGAGCTTACCCAGTTTGAGACTGATTCCCCGGTATTTACACATTCACAAAACTCCACATAAAAGAAGATAAAACTCATGTATTATAATTGCATTTTTGTCATCTTTAGCTTGTTTAGCTACAAATTTCAGCTACTGTAAAACATTTAATATCTGCGGTGTCAAAATTTCGCGGTTTAAAGAAAATGACATATTGGCGCATGTTAATTTTGGCGGTCTTGATGTACCATGGCTCCAGATAATAAAGAAAATCTGTTGTAAATTTGTGACAATTTTTTCTGATTTTTCTATTTAACTATACATTGTGGCATCTATTAGAATCGCCTCATGGAGGTTATCCAAAGTGATGCCACAATTTATAGTTTAATGGAGAGGTATAACAAAATTCCAAAATACTCATCAAATGGACCTCCGTTATGCTCTACATATGTATGAGTATTATGTAATATTGGTGGACCTATCTTTTAGCGCTCTTTGCCTTGGCAGCCAATATCGCCAAATTTCAGTAACCGCCAAAAATAAGTATTTTACAGTATACAGATAGATTATTTTAGAAAATGACGCAAAGATAGTTGTTCCATGAAGGTCCAGGTTTCTGGTTTTGGGGATTTAGCGTAGTATAGACGCCATCTAGTGGTCAATTTGTGCTCAGTCATCACTGTGATTGAAGATAAATGCATGTCACAAGCCTTGTAGTGCTGTTGTAATTCGATGATTTAAATGTGATTAATATCTAATAGACATGCAAACGAGAGTCTTCTTTTTCTTTTGCATTAAAGAAGAGAAGAAAGTCGTTACCTTGCTTTCAGACAAACTTTATAAGTAAAATTAAATGAAGCATATAAGTTCGTTTTATGTATCTTCCGTCTGTTACATTAACTAGGGATATCCTTAAGGAAATGTTTGGAAACTGCTAAGTTGATTTATATTGTAAATGCAGGCCTATAAATTGTGTGGGGGATATAATAGCTCAATCCTATCTTTTATAGGTAGCGCGGACTGTAAACAAATTAGAAATCAACTTGCTGTTATAAATTGAGCCGCGACGTGGGAAAACCAACAATGTGGTTGTGCGCCCAGCGCAGACTCAGATCAGCCTGGGCATCAGCCCAGTCTGATCAGAGTCTTCGCTGTCCGCATGAAGGTAGCTTAGACTCTTAGCTTCACTTTAAGGGCTGAGCGAAGACTCTTATCAGTTTGGGCAGATGCCCAGGCTTATCTGAGTCTGCGCGGGGCGCACAACCACATTGTTGGTTTTCTCGTGTCGCGGCTCAATTATAGATGAATGACGCAGATGCACCTCCAGAAGAGTCTAAGACTCTTCTAATATAGAGTTTCAGGGGGTTTTTTTATCCCTTCCTTCTCATATTTTTAAATCTGTTTCTTTACCTCTTTTCTTATTTTTCACCACCCACTCCCCCCTTTTTTCAGTTCTGTAAACGGACATTATCACCTTTCCTTTCATTCCCTTTTTCTCAACGTATTTTTCTTGCAAGCTTTTGCATACCAATATGGCTTGAGATATTTGAATAAACGTTACATATTTGGCAAGAAATTTATTGCTCGATAAAGTCATCAAATGCTACGAATGGACTTACGTGTTTCTTCTTCCCTCACCCCACCCACCTCACCCTCACCCCCGCCCCCGCCCCACCCCTTTCCTACCTCACATCTTGAAACACAGTACTAAATATAGTTTGTTTTGCTCTGATTTATGTCCTGCCTAGAAACAAGACTCAACTCGCATGAAATCGTTCCAAATATAGTAAAGAATAATAAATAAAACAAAAGATGAGGTTAGACAAAAGCGGCAATCGACTACCAACCCCCTCCCCTAGTTGTAATATACCTTGTTTTCTCCATTCATCATCAAGTACAGTCAAATCCCGATATCTCTAACATTGATATCTCAAAGAATCTTCTCAAATCAAAGAATATATTTCCTATTTTATTTACATTTCAACTCCGGTTATCTCAAACTACTGATATCTCAAAGTAAATTTTCTGGTACCAGAAAATTTACTTTGAGATATCAGTAGTTTGGGCTGACTGTATATCCATCCCGCTCAGATACGAATACTCGTGGAAGAAGGTTTTGTTTAGACGATGCTGCAACTTGCATGCAACTCATTTATGTCAACCGACAGAGATTTTTCTGGTGTTTACCCGGTGACAGATGAATCTATGCAAATGGTTAATTTCGATTTCTAAAAATATTCCCCTGGTCCAAAAGGATCAAAATTAAAGTATGAACTGCACTTTGGTTGATGTACACGGAGATGTTTTACGGCCGCCACACGGTACCACACCACATGTATCCATGCACGTTACGGCGAGTGAGTAAACAAGTCCACGTTTAGATGGATCAATCAACAGCACATTTAGGGACATTCGCACTTTTCCCCCTGAATTTGATATGTCAGATTACGGGATTGTCTGCATTTGATCTATCAATGTCAGGAGTTAATTATTAACAGAATGGCATTATGATATAATAAATTTACTGGTAGGTCTTTTTTCGTTGTCTAAAAACAAATCTGATACAAACTTCTGCCAGCTTGATCATGTCTGATTAGAGCATATATTCAGCATATTAAACAAAGAAAATAAGTTAAAGAAAATAAAATATGCCATAAAAATCTAAAAATCAAGACACCCAATATCAATATCGTAAATGTCCTAAAATGAAGCAAATTGCCTTAGTAATGCAATAATGTGCCCAAATGGTCCATTTGATCTGGCTCTGATCAGGCTGCACCTAAAACTTTTAATGTTCGATTTGTCCTAAAGTTTTTAGGTATCTCATTATTTAAACTCATGAGTGTATTTCAATGCATGTTCGAAACATGAAAATACATATTAGCCTCGTCAGGGCATGCACAAGTTGTCCGGAAAATAATAATGATAATAACAAAAAGCAATGTTTAAGCGGTTTGGGCATATTCTGACCAGACTGAACGTATGCATCTTTGTGTCTGCACAAACTTCAGAGAGGCAGTATTCCCATGACGGGATTGAAATTCAGTATATGTATCATTTAATATTGTATCACTTTATTATGCGTGGGACGTTTGAAAACAACAGCTTGATAGAGGTGGTAAATAAAATTATAGGTGTAAATTGAGTAGCGACACGAAATCCGCCCAGACTGATCAGAGTCTTCGCTGTCCGCATGGATGTAGCTTAGACCCAACGCTAGCCTTTAAGCGCGAGGCAAAGAGTGTGTTCGGACTGGGCGGATGCCCAGGCTGATCTGAGTCTGCGCTGGGCGCACAACCACTTTGCTAGTTTTCTCATGTCGCGGCTCAATTATTGTTTATTGCAGCGGTGACGGCTGCAACAGGGCTTGTTATCACATGAAAGCTAGACTAATCGGTTCAATGCGAGGTAGCGTCGATGTTTCTTAATGTGAGTTTTTACGGTGACACGTATTGCATGGCACGCAAACCCTAATATGCAAAAGGGTCTTTTCTTAAAACGTACTTTTCTTGTCTGACGGACTATTCTAAGGCTGGCGTTGATAAAAAATCCAACACCATTAAGCACGAAATTTGCGCACTGCGAGGTTAGCAACATTATCAAACTTTGAACTTTACTATAACTTCTCACACGACATCGCTTCCATTACTCTCAATGAGGAAACCGTTAGCCACCTCTAATAACCTTTGTCATCAATAAATGCCCTTTTTCTCAAAATAACACCATTTCATATGGTCCAGTGTTCGAAATATGACTATAATTCTCGTATAGTTCAAAGTCTCAAAACCATAAAAAAACACTTGATGTACCAAACATGTTGATGAAAGGTAAACCTTACTACAGGGAAGCAGACTTTCTACAGTTAGCAGAATTTATAAACACTTCGACCAAACAAATTTCACCGAATATTTCAATGTATTAATGCATTTTGTCAACTGGAAGTGCTTGCAAACTGTAAAAAAAGAATTAGAAATTAGTTCCATGACGACAAATAGTCCTTTTCTGAAAAGATTTGGTGCATGTAATGTTTTGTTGATTTTTTTCGTAAAGATACAAACATAAAGAAATTTGTTAGTATGACGGATAAAGGATTGTCAGAATAGTTTTTTTCCCAATTTATGACGTGCCTAAGCATGCTAAGCAGGTTAGATAAGGTATTCAAACTCGGTCTTAGGAAAATACGACTCCTAGCAAATCACACTGACTGAAAATATGTTGAGCTTAACGAAAAAAAGTTAATTGGAAAATGAATTTGAGAGGATCAGCTGTAAAAACGATAAAAACTCTGGAAAAAAAATAGACGTAGAGCAATTTTTATACCTGTATTGAATATTTAACAAATGAGCCACCACACGAGAAAACCAACAATGTGGTTGTGCGCCCAGCGCAGACTCAGATCAGCCTGGGCATTCGCCTAGTCTGATCAGAGTCTTCGCTGTCCGCATGGAGGTAGCTTAGACCCTTAGCTACCCTTTGAGCTCTTAACGAAGAGTATGATCATACTTGGTAGATGTGCAGGCTGATCTGAGTCTGTGCTGGGCGCACAACCACATTGTTGGTTTTGTCGTGTCGCGGCTCAAATTATTTCAGTAATGCAATAAAGAAATGCTTCTCAAAGATACAGATGGAATAGCAAACAGTGAACTCCTTAATCTGACTAGTCTGTTTTGTTTGCTCTGACCTATCTGTCCAATACTTGAGCCGCGACACGAGAAATCCAACAATGTGGTTCTGCGCCCACCGCAGACTTAGATCAGCCTTGGCATCCACCAAGTCTAATCAGAATCTTTACTTAGCGCTATAATGGTAGCTAAGGGTCTAAGCTACCTCCATGCGGACAGTGAAGACTCTGATCAGACTGGGTGGATGCCCAGGCTGATCTGAGTCTGCGCTGGGCGCACAACCACATTGTTGGTTTGCTCGTGTCGCGGCTCACTTATTTTTTTATTCGGCCATTTTTAACAGAAACCATAGTAGGGTAATGTAATTATGATCGAAATTAGTAAGCACGGGCCTACAGATATATCTTAATTGACTAAATTCCTAAAAGAATCCTTACAAATGATAACTTGAAGCTTCTGCTGGCCGCATGGTCGCATAAAATGTTCTTGACCTTTTGAATTTTTACGCAAGTGCACAAGCTGCAAGTATGAGTCTTCTATTTTCTTAAAGTCTATGCATTCAAGAATGTACATTTATTAGAACCCAAAGCCTGTTCGTTTCTTTCTTTAAGATTTATGCAAAATACACATGATAGCAGGGGTATGATAACATGATGCGATATCATGTCACTGTAGAACTGCGCTTGTGCGAATGTTATCAGGTCATGCCTGAAGAAGCGATCTCTGAAGACAATTGGCTACACACTGACGTTGGCCGTGATATCAGCGTTCGATTGGTTAATTGACGTCACCGACTTACGTCATAACGCATTCGCGACGTCAGCAAGTTCGAACAAAAATGCGTGTGCTTATCACTTGTTTGCCGCTCTTTACGCCGTAAAAACTTCATGATGCATGATAATTAGAACACCATGTAAGTATCTTTTGATATCAGGTTTATCAAGCCTCGCCATTCCTACGCTGTTTCTGGTCTCGCCTGATAAACTTGATATCAAAAGACACTAACATGGTATTCTCTATATGTCTTCTATCAAAACATCACTAGAGTTTTTATCTGTAAACTTTCTGGTTTGAATATAGAGAATACCATGTTAGTGTCTTTTGATATCAAGTTTATCAGGCGAGACTAGAAACAGCGTAGGAATGGCGAGGCTTGCCGAGCCAGTCCGACGTGTTTCTGGTAGAGCCTGATAAACTTGATATCAAAAGACACTTACATGGTTTTCTATTTATCATGCATCATTAGTAGATTTTACGGCGTAAAGAGCGGCAAACAAATGATAAGCAAACGCAGTTTTGTTCGAACTTGCTGACGTCGCGAATGCCTTATGACGTAAGTCAGTGACGTCAATTAACCAATCGAACGTTGATATCACGGCCAACGTCAGTACACAACCAATCGCCTTCAGAGATCGCTTCTGAAGACATGACCTGATAACATTCGCGCAAGCGCAGTTCTACAGTGACATGATATCACATTGTGTTATCATACCCCTGTTATTAATTGAATATTGCAGCCGGTGCATGATAAATGTAAATATATTGTTAACATTTTACGACTTATTCAAATCTACAACGGTATATACAGAATGCTCTTGTAGACAGGAATTTTTGCCGAGGTAACAACGGCGTTATTAAAGTTATTAAGGTTTGCATACATATTCCTTTTCAAAGTCACAACTGACCCACTTGTCTGAATTCCCTCATTCTTAAACGCATTGAACTCTGAGATTCGAGTTTCCTTGACTAAACATTTAATAGTGCTATACGTTTCTTTTTTTTTCAAGATTCAAAAGCAGCTCTTATCCTGTAATTTGCTAGTTGTCTCTGTATTATTGCTTGGCGATGTGACTAGTTTATAATGATTTAGAATAGTATATACTCTGCATTATATCTACACATCTATATGTGTAGTCATTTCCCTTTAGTTAAAGCCGTGAAATACTTATATAAAAAAGAGCAGTCCCTGTTTTTGTAATGTAAGGTACATGTATATTAATCAACCAAATTGCATCGTTTAAAAGGAAAGACTAGGATGACGCTAAAATATAATTCCTAAACACTTATTATTTAGCATGTCGTCTAGGTTACAGGAAAGTATGACATCTAAATATGGAATAGCGCACATATAAACTGTAACCAACTTACTCCAAGTTGTTGCATGGACAGTTTTATCTGTGGAAAATAAAGGAAACTCAATCAAATAATTCGAAACCTGACGTCAAAGCAGAAAAATCAGACAAACTTTAAGACTAATTTAATACTAAAATTACAAGGAAATATACAGGTGATGATATGCCATACAACTATAACCGTAAGGAAAATAACTATTTAGATTAATTGAAAAGAAACTTTCAAGGTAATTTAGTGCATTACACAGTTGATTAATTAAGGCATATCGGCATACCATTATTTTTCCCCATTTTCTTAAAGAGAAGCTATATATGAGCCGCGACACGAGAAAACCAATAAAGTGGATGTGCGCCCAGTGCAGACTTAGATCACCCTGAGCTTCCGTCCAGTCTGATCAGAATATCTGCTGTACACTTAAAGGGTAGCTTAGGGTCTAAGCTACCTCCATGCGGACAGCGAAGACTCTGACCAGACTGGGCGGAAGCCCAGGCTGATCTGAATCTGCGTTGGGCACACAACCACTTTGTTGGTTTTGTCATGTCGCGGCTCATTATTATAAAGAATATTGTCAAAATGGGGTAAAGAATAGTTGGGGACAATATTTCCTGTAAGAACCTTTTTTTCTCTTTTTGGAGCAATTTTTTTTTCGTTAAGAGTTGTTACCCATTTAGAAGTAAGAACTGAAATGAGTTTCTTCCCCTAAAGGTTGTCCCATTCACCATAAGAAGATGACGTAAATTAGCCTAGTCTGATCAGAGTCTTCCTTAAGCGTTTAAAAGGTAGCTAAGCGTCTAAGCTACCTCCATGCGGACAGCGAAGACTCTGATCAGACTGGGCGGATGCCCAGGCTGATCTGAGTCTGCGCTGGGTTTTTTTTCTCGTGTCGCAGCTCATATCACAGATTTCTAAAACAAACCCGAAGAAAGGCAGATTTATTATAACTTCTTCAATGCTGATTTAGTTATGTGAGAGATGAATGATAAACAACACTTCTACAGCAATTACATTAATTGAGGATAGGCGGGCTAAACTAAGCAGTCAAGCAGGGTATTCACATTTCACAACTGTTTTGTGAACTATTTTACTGCCAGTCATAATGCCAGCTTTATCTTTAAGATGCACGTACGCGTACAACCTAGTATTTCCCGGATACTAGGTATCATGTAATGTTCATTGTAATCCCTTTTCAACACTGGCACGATATTTTGTGCGGCAGCCGGCGGTTTTTTGCCGTAAATAGCCGAGGTATGCTCGAATTGTAATAAAATGTTTTAGTCAAATCTCCTACAAGGGACGCATAATTAGTGCCCGTTTGATTATATATTATTATATATTATTATGATATATATGAAACAGACTATAGTGTAGTGAGATACATTGTAAATCGCTCTGTGAAAAATGGACAAAAATAATGTTTAGAAGTGTTTTTTGGACTAAATCAATAAGGACAAGTTGATATGAATGTTTGGACTCCATGTCGGCGAGCAATTCGGATCAGAAAAAGGAGACACAGCCACGTAAAAAGCGAAAATCTAAACGCAAGGCGAACTCGCCATTGAACGATAGTGGTCAGTGTAGCGGTCATTGTTCACTAATTGGAACTCATGCGGGTGGGGTGAGTGATGTAAACAAACAAACAAACAATGTACATGTGTGTAGTACAAATAACAACGCATATAGATTCCCCAACCCCCAGAACCAGCCTCCAATCATGAACTTCTCACAACAGATGCCGTTTAATATACCTCAGCAGCAGCCTACTGGGTCAGCTCAATCTCAACCGTCCCCAATGCTAGCTTCAAACTCGTTTATGAACCCCTCTTTGTCACCAACCCAAATAGCTCCTTCTCAACAGATGTATTCCATGCCGCCAGTGCAAGCCCCGGTCCTCCGGGTTGGGCCACAGAATTAATAAATGATGTTAAACAGATCAAAGTGTCCTTAGCTAAGTTGGATAAGATAGAACAGACAGTTAACATGATAAATTTAAAGGTGACAGAGCTTGAGACCAAGGTGAATGCGATAGATGTTAGAGTAGATGGGGTAGAAAAGTCTTGCACTTTCATGAGTGATGAGAACGATGACAGGAAAAAAGATCTAGAAGCGGCTAGAGGTGAGATAAAAACATTGAAAACCGACTGCAAAAATTTAGAAGATCAAAATGCTAAGCTAGAGTCTAAGATGACTGACATAGAGAGCCGATCAATGAGAGATAATCTCCTATTTTATGGCATTCCTGAGGTTGGACAAAATGAGAACTGTGAGCAGCTTGTGAAACAAGTATGTATTGATAAGCTAAGTTTGCCAGAAGCCAAAGATTTCTTAATAGATAGAGTTCACAGGGTGGGTGTACACAAGCAAAATAAGAGCAGACCAATAGTGGCTAAATTCCACTATTTTAGAGACAGGGAGACAGTGAGAAAGAGATCTTATGACCATAGTGACGCACTTAAGCAAGCAAATCTAGGAATAGGAATGCAGTGGCCTCAGCAAGTGAGGGAAGCTAGAAAGTCTCTCTATCCAGTTATGCAGAGAGAGAAGCAAAATGGTAAGGATGTCAGAATGGTCCGAGATAAGCTATTCATAAATGGTACAGAGTATCGCCAAGGGCAAGACCAGCAGCAGCAACAACAACAACAGCAACGTCAGCCAAGAAGATAAGGGTGTCAAGAGGGGCACCTTAAAGTAATATCATGGAATGTAAATGGATTGTATAGAAAACTATCAGATCAAGACTTTGTAGATTATATTAAAACATTTGACATAATATTTCTCAATGAAACATGGCTAGCGAGTACAGAACAGTATAATTTAGATATAGAAGGCTTCAATTGCTTTCAAATTTTCGGAAATAAGTCCCCCAAAACAAAGAAAGGTCGATATAGCGGTGGAATTTCTTTATATTATCGTGACCAATTTACTGATAAAATTAAAATTATAGAGCAAAATCAAACCGGAATTTTGTGGATCAAGATTTTGCGTGATCTTTTTGATTTCAATGAAGATGTGTACATGTGTAACATTTACATACCGCCTGTAGGTTCGAAATTGAGAAACGCTGCAGATTTCGATATATATGAACAACTGGAGCAAGGAATAATTGCTTATAAAAGATTAGGTAAAATATTTATCACAGGTGACTTTAACAGCAGAACATCCGATGCCACAGACCTATTAGATTTTGATAAATACTTGGATGAAGAGCATGACTTCTCTAACTTTTCTGATTTACAAATACGTGACAGAGTAAACAAAGACCACGTGTTAGATAGTAGCGGACGGAGATTATTGTTATTGTGTCAAACATCTAATCTAATTATAGCAAATGGGCGGGTACAAGGTGACAGCAACTCAGGTGAATTTACATATTGTTCTCATAACGGTCTGAGTGTTGTGGACTATCTTCTGTTAAATTCTTACGATGTTCAGCATTTAACAGACTTTAAAGTCCTCGAATTTAATGAGTTTTCCGACCACGCGCCCATTTACTTTACCTTTAAATTCAGATCAGTCAAAGAAAATGAGATAAACAGTACGACGACAAATACTACCGAATGCGATGACCGAATTAGCTTCGACGAGTCAAAAGTACCTATATTTAGAACTGAACTTATGAATAATCATGAAAAATTACAACTCATAGTAGAAAGTGTAAACAGTGGCCCGGCTGACAGCATAGTGCAGTCATTTACGTCATTTTTCTACGAGAAAAGCGCACACGTATTTGGGTCAAAGACTACAAATACAGCTTCTTCTAAAGTAAAGGACAATTATCCCTGTAATAAATGGTTTAACGAAGACTGTTTTAAATCAAAACAAGAATTTAAGAAGGCTAGAAATACATTTTTAAAACATAAAAATGATGCAAATAGACAAAACTTTAAAAAAATGCGCACCATGTATAATCGAGTAAAGCGTCGAGCAAAGTATAAATTTAAAATAAACGAAGGTATGAAAATGACTGAATTAGCGAAAACTGCACCGAAAGCATTCTGGAAACACATAAAAAAGAAATATGAAAAGAAATCAGTACAGTCGGATACCTTAAACATAGACGAATGCTATGAACATTTTAAAAATGTGTATGGTGGATCTACGGAACCACAACACGAACAACAAACAAACCTGGGTGACAACCTTGACCCAGACCTTGACTCTCAAATCAGTGAATCTGAGATAACAGACGCTATCTTTGCACAGAAAAACGGTAAAAGCTGCGGCTTAGACTGCTTGAGCGCAGAACTTTTGAAAAATGCATATGATATAATATCACCGTTTTTAATTAAGTTTTTCTACCGTCTATTTGCAAATGGCGAATACCCATCAGCATGGGCTGAAGGTATTATAGTACCAATTTTCAAAAGCGGAGATCCAGACGAGGCTAAAAATTACAGAGGTATCACGTTAATTAATATCTTGGGAAAAGTTTATTCTCAAATTTTACTGAACAGGCTAACCAAATGGACGGATAAGTATGACAAATTATCAAAACACCAATTTGGATTTCAAAAAGGCAAATCGACGGTTGACTGTATATTTATGTTGAATTCTATAATTTCAAAAGTTCTTAGTACAGGAGAAAAGCTTTACTGCGTGTTCATAGATTATGAAAAAGCCTTCGACCGGGTCGACAGATCGCTTTTGTGGCATAAACTCATCTATGAAAATGTCAGTAGCAAATTTGTACGTGCTGTAAAATCAATGTATACCGAAGTTAAATCATGTATTAAATACAAATCGTCCCTGTCGGGCTTTTTCAATTCACATATGGGTCTAAAGCAAGGAGATCCTAGCTCTCCGCTTATGTTTATGATGTTTATAAACGATATCGTTGACAATATAAATTCTGATCTTGAAAACATTTTTACTATAGAACAAATACATTTTTTCATGCTCATATACGCTGACGATGCCGTAGTGTTTGCAAAATCAGCGGAATCTTTACAATCTATGTTACATGATATTGAAATATATTGTGGAACATGGAATTTAAAGATAAATACAAGTAAAACGAAAGCCATGATATTTGAGAGAGGTCGCCATACTAATTGTGAGTTATATCTTAATAATGTAAAACTGGAAGCGGTTACCTCGTTCAAATATCTTGGCGTTTATTTCTTTAAAAACGGTAACTGGTTTAGAACCCAGAAATGCCTTGCTCTACATGCGACATATGCTTTACACAAGTTATTTTCTGAGTTGCCAACTTCGGAAAAATGTAAACTTTTTGATACTTTAGTAGGGTCTATCCTAAACTATAGCTCAGAAGTATGGGGAATGCACGAAGCTAAAGATATCGAAAATATCCATACAAAGTTTTGCCGTTGGGTATTAAATGTTAGGAAATCAACTAATCTTAGCGGCCTATATGGAGAACTCGGGCGTTATCCCTTGTTAATTCACAGAAAATATATTATGATTAAATACTGGGTAAAACTATTGAAAAGTGATGATGTCTCACTTCCCAAGAAAATATATTTAATGTTGAAAAATGACGCAGACATCGGTAACTCTTATAACGGGAATAATTGGGCATTTCAGATAAAATCTTTATTAGATAGCTTAGGACTTTCATATCTTTGGACTCTCCAGGCTGAAATTGATATACCTATTAATCTCATTAAACAAAGAATCTTCGATTCATACCACCAGTTATGGTATTCAAGTGTAAACAACTCTAATAGACTTTTTATGTATGCTCGTTTCAAACACGAATTCGTTTTTGAAAAATATTTAGATTTTATAGTAGAAAAGAAATTTAGAATAGCCCTTAGCAGATTTAGAATATCTTCACACGATTTATTCATTGAACGCGGTAGATACGAAAATATACCTAGACAGGAAAGAATTTGTAAATTTTGTAACTCTCAATCAGTAGAAAGCGAATATCACTTTTTGCTTGTGTGCCCTTGCTATGCAGATTTAAGAAACAAATATTTCAAACGCTATTATTGCCACTGGCCAAATTTAAATAAATTCGACAGCTTAATGATGACAAACTCAAAACAAACAACGCTGAATCTCGCAAAGTTTCTCTACTATGCCTCACGATTAAGACAAGACCTTTTAAATAATATGTGAACTTTTTTCCACCTATGACAACCATCTGCTCCTTGGAAAACAAATATATGTTTAACTATATAGTTTGTATGTGTATATGTTCTCACTACAGTTTTGATTAGTATTGTAGGCTATAAACATGTTGTATGTTTAATGCTGAATAAACTTATTGTATTGTATTGTATTGTATTGATTATGATAATTAAATTAACTCCCTTTTCAAGTTATTTACTCTCCTTACCTAAACTTGATAGTGCACATAAACTCCTTGCTAAAGGTTTAGCATATGTTCAAAGTAGAAATACCAGGGTTATTGGAAATCATGATAATTTTAGTTTTAACCTTCAGTATGCAGATAAATGCATTCTTTCATCAAGACCAATGATTAAGCATTGTAAAAACACCTAATTTGAATTGATTTGAGTAAGCACTGCACAAAACTCACATTTTTGATGGTTATAAAAAACATTATTTTCGTATTCGCCCAAAAACATTTAGCGTTACAAAACGTTAAATTGGTGTTAAAGAAAAGTCACTCGCAGGGCATTACAACGATTTGTTTTTCCTGTCAAGAATGTGTTTTTGGACATATACGTCTTTGCTCCCTCTGTGGAGTTATTTTTCTAACTCAAATCGAAGTTGCTAATTTTGTGATATCTAATTATTGGTGTTCATGATAGAATACATTAACTTCCACAGAAAGTTGGAATTCAGTCGTTATCATCTTATTTGTTTAACATAGTGCTAAACTTTTGGCGAGGAGTATAGTTTAGCACTGTCCTTTGCTATATGAGCCGCGACACGACAAAACCAACAATGTGGTTGTGCGCCCAGCGCAGACTCAGATCAGCCTGGGCATCCGCCCAGTCTGATCAGCGTCTTCGCTGTCCGCATGGAGGTAGCTTAGACTCTTAGCTACGCTTTGAGCGCTTAGAGAAGAGTCTGATCGCACTGGTCTGATGCCCAGGTTGATCTGAGTCCGCGCTGGACGCACAACCACATTGTTGGTTTTCTCGCGTCGCGGCTCATATCGGGTAAATTCTGCGTAAGTATGTTTAAACAAAGAACGCATTGATCTAAACAGATAAAATTTCACTTAACGTTGTAAATATCTTTACTTCATAGAGCAAATCTAGTGATGCTTAAGTCATGCATCACGAGCCATTAATGTTACTGACAGAAATATTGCTAGTTTTATTTCTGACTGATATGAGATATTTGTCTGATTTCTTGTCCATTATACTTTAGCTTCATATATCCTGGCATATTGTCCACATCAGTAAAGACCCGACCCAGCAAACATTCTTGATTGCAAGCACTTTTAATGTTATTGTGCTCCTCTTAACCAATCGCCAGGCTCTCTGTACACAGGACACTGCATAAGAATGAAAACTCAACTTATAGAAAGTATAATGCAATCGATGGCTCTTGTAGGGAACCGTTAACATTGGCAAGAGAGCTTAGTGAAGTGAAGCACTGATGTATTTATTGCTGTTCTGATGAGAATTAAAATCAATTTCTTCACTGTGGAAATTTAAATGGAATGTAGTTAATATTTAATACTGTTTAATTTTGTTGAAATGCAGCGATAATAATTTTGATTCTATGGATTTATATAATAAAATCAAGAATTGATATTTATGTGTTATTTGCCAATTACTCTGTCGAGAAATAGAAGGTACGACTCTTAAATGTGGGTACATAAATATTATTCAGAAATAGAATTCTTTGAATTTTTTTCTAAGCTTTGGAGTGATGTTTCAATTAATAAATGCTGTAAATAATAAGAAAAGTTTTTCTCAAGGTAACACCTGCAATCTTTGCAACATATGTGTCGGAGTAAATTGTTGTTAAAGGCTTCAGTGTAATCATTTAAAGCAAAATGCATATAAACATCATTCAAATAATGTGCTACCATTTACCGGACAAAGTTAAAGAAGCACTTAATATATATTTTGATGGAAGCGAGAATAAAGCTTTAGTCAAAGCAAATGAAATAAACACAAAATATCATGGAAAAGATTCATGCAAGTTTTCAAAGTTAAATCTTTGAATACAAACTTAATATTTTATTTAGTGCAAGGCAAAGATAAACAATGAATCGAACACGATTGTACAATGAGTTGGAACAGATGAAGGTCCCGGATGATTTGGTAGGGGACAACTTTGAAAACGTTGTGGTGCAAGAAAATAAGAACCAACACCTGATAAATGAGCAAAGATTTCAGATGGATCATACAACGATGGGATTAAATTTGTCGGACACAAACCATAGCATGTTTTCGCCATCAGATGTACCTCGTGAAATTTCATTTAGCAGTGATAATTTGATGTCGGTGATAGCCTATTCTTGTTTGTTTGTGATAGCCGCTGTTGGAAATTTGACAGTTTTTATAACATTATTTCGAACACGGAGAAGAAAATCTCGTGTAAACTGTTTCATCATGCATCTTTCTATCGCTGATCTCATCGTCACATTTATAATGTTACCTCTAGAGACTGCCTGGCATATAACGGTCTCATGGCAGGCCGGAGAAATTGCTTGTCGAATCCTCATGTTTTGTCGGGCCTTTGGATTTTATTTATCTTCATTTGTTCTTGTGGCGATTTCTTTGGACCGTTACTTCTCAATCGTCCATCCCCTCAGCATACACGATGCTGACAAGCGAGGGAAGTTGTTTCTTGTGTTTGCATGGCTACTTAGTTCCACAGCTAGTTTACCACAGGTAAGGATCTCTTTCACAATTTCTACCTTTACTGCCAAACCTACAAAGAGAGAATGGAGAGAGGGTGAGAGTGATAGAGAGAAAAAGAATGAAAAGGTGTATGTTTTATGGCGAACATACAGTCATTTTTCGATATCTCAAAGTCGACCATCATCCCAAACTATTGACATATCAAGTAAATTTTCTGGTTCCAGAAAATTTACTTTGAGCCAGTTGTTTGAGATAACAGTAATTGAAATGTTAATAAGAATTGGAGATGCCTTGAAAATATATTCTTTGATAAAATAGAGTCATTTGAGATAATACAGTGTTCGAGATATCAAGTGTCGACTGTATATTTGTCTTTGGTGGAACTAAGTGTTAAAATATTGTCCTTCTTTTGTACTGCCTTCGGGATGTATAGAATTCTCAAACTTTCTTCAGACTGTTTTTCTGATGAAATATGTTTTGACGTCTTACTGGATAACGTCAAAAATTTGCGACAGTCTATCCTGCGATACATTGTAGGAATCCCGACGTTATTTCAAGTTTTCGCCGGTCCCGTTGGCTGACGCCTTTTTTCGTAGCTAAAAAAGCTTGCTTTGTCCGCAAAGTAGTAAAAATTGAATGGCGAAAATGTGAAAAGTGCATTAGATTAGGATAACTAATTGGATGCTGTCATTTGGGAATATAAATGGTAATTTTTGTGGTCGCTAATTGCGTTTTACGGCTCTGCGTCGCGGAGCCGTAAAATGCAATTTGCGATTATAAAACCGACAATCAGAGGATCCTTAAAACGCAATTTATCGACGATTAAGCTCCTAAAATGACACTTATGAGCACAGTTATACCCGAGTGATGGGCTAGTAAGTCTGTACGCTGACCGAACACCTACTTATTGTGGGTATAAAACAATAGTTTAAAGCCTCAAGCTACTATCCATTCCGAGGCGGAAATTTCTGATGCGCATCCCATTTGATCTTTTTTGACCCACGATACGAGAAAACCAACAAAGTGGGATGTGCGTCATGCTAAGAGTCAGATCCGCCTGGGCGTTCCCCTAGCCTGATCAGAGACTTCGCTGTACGCTTAGGGGAGAGCCGGGTAACTTCGGACATGCGGGTAAATTCGGACATACCATTGCAAACAGTGAATATCCAGATGAGACGGCTCATCATGAGCCGTCTCATCAGGATTTTCACTGTTTAGCCAGTTATTGTTTTGTTTTAGTTCCAGACAACTGACATATGAAGGAAAAATGTCATTGTCCGAATTTTCCCGCTGTCCGAAGTTACCCGACTCTCCCCTAAAAAGAAGCTTAGAGGCTAAGCTACCATCATGCCGACAGCTAAGACTCTGCCAAGACTGGCCGGATGTCCAGGCTAATATAAATCTTCACTGGTCAGAGATGCCACATTGTTGCTTTTGTCATTTCGCAGCTTCTTTCTAGAACTGCGGTCACCTATATAACAGTCCTCCTTTGCTTCCTTTTTTGTTAAGCCGTAAACAATATAATATATTACAAACAAGAAAAAAATGAAAAAGATAAACGTTGCCAGAGAAATATTAAGTGATAAAATGCCGGGCACGGTACCTCTCCACGGAGCGTGTTTGCTGCGAATGCTAACGACACCGAGTTTGATCCTCGCGTCCAGTAAGCTTTTTCATGGAGACAGAACAGCAGTCAGTTCAGATCGAAGGAATGTGCACTCAGTTCTGGTAGACTACCTTCTTGAGGCTTGCGCAGTAACAGTGTGGTTAGGTTACTTACATGTTCGACATTATTTCCCCGTTGTCAACTGGGTCGTAAGCCCCCCCCCCCCCCCCCCCCATTCCCCTCCTCCAAAAATAATTAAAAAAGCAAACAATTAAGTTATGTTTTGATAACTTTATTACCCACAAATGAGCGATACCCGAATTGGCGTTGTCCCACAAATGAGCGATACCCGAATTGGCGTTTTTCTTAAAGACCAACTAGTCAGTCCTCCGTCTTTTATTTTCCGTCAGCCTTCGATCGGAAAGCTGTGTGTCAAGTCCAATACGATTGGCGACAGGCCGATCTGTTTATTATACTGGCCAATGGAATGGCTTAAAATGTGGGTCTGTAGTAAGGTTAGACGTTGCCTAACGGCAACAAAAAAGACAAAGATGTTTTATATGGATTTTATAGTACCGTATTTTGTAAATTTCCTCGGCGTTGTACTGGGTTCGTCTGTTATCAAAGATGTACTGTTCCGTTCTCTCTTTTGCGTTTTTGCTTTGTTTTCGTGCAATGTCTTTGATTGGGATATGGTTTGTGACTGTGCACTTTTCTTTGTCTCTTTTAACTTTTGCCTAAAGTATATGGACAAATTAACTCAAACTGTCATCAGATACTTTTTATCTTGAGGCCTACATATTATACATAACACAGAGATCCATATGGCGGGGCTGAAGCCCCAAAGCCCACACCCTGGATTCGGGGCTATCATAAGCATCGTAATTAGAGCAAATAATCTTCATTATAGCATAAATGTGAATATGTGTACGCTACTTGTGTTAATGCCAAGGAAGTGTCGAAATCATAGATAAAAACATTCTGGTTCAAAATGGCTTTTCATGACGTTTGTGACATTGTACAGTTATATTGTTCACGACAAAATGAATATCAGGCTTAACTTATAATGCGTACATTTGCTTTAGCTAAAACAAAACCTCAAAGCTTCCAGGGTACATATGGTCTATAAGGGGGCCTATTTAATCCCATACAGAGATCAAAAGTAGAATCTAGCAGCAACGATGTGGATGCAGAGAGGTTAGCAGTTCGTACAGCCTACATACCATTGGCCTTACGCATGCATAGAACATTGCTGTAAATAAAGCTACTTATTTTGGCGGCTTGGCCAATGACCGCAATGCTAACTATACTAATTAGTAAAATGTATTATGATACCGCGTCCACAAGGATAATTAGCCTAATAAGAGCCTTTAGTTCCTTAATAAGAGAAAATGAAGTATACTTTTGAAATCATTATTGCCAGTCTTAATTATCTGAATCTGTACGACGTATTTTGTATGTACAAATAAGGAACATCGTTGTATGATGATTGTTCTTGCTCGGGCTAATAGACTTGAAACGAGCTCTCAGTTCTTAATTAAAGATTAATAAAATCTGTGGTCGGATTGTGACCGAGTCAAATATATTATATTCGGGCTAATAGACTGTCAAGGCTGATGGTAGAGAGCATAGTTCAGCAGAGTTCGAGGAATGCGGGGTCGCTGTCGTTTGAATATTTTGATGACAGCATAGGCAACGCAGATCTGTTGAGTTTTAACCTTTATAGACTGGAAATATGCCTTAATATGGGCCCGAGGATATAATACTTTTTATGCTCAATTCAGCTCTACATGAAATTCTACCAGCTGATAGAAAGCAAATTACTGATAGGTACAGTCTTTATTCTGCTCAGTTTAGCTGAGTATAAAATTTTCTCTGCTTATGAATATGAAAATTGCATATTTATCAGCAGAGAAATGTTTATGCTCAGCTGTGTTGAGCTCGAAAAAAGGTTTTAAAACCGCGGGGCCCATTTTGGGGTATTATGGAAACAGTGCAGAGCCACTGTCTGCTTTTAGAAATTTCTAGTATGTATTTTACAATAAATTAAAAAAATAAATAAAAAAAAAAAAAAAAAAAAAAAAAAACAGAAACCCTAAAAGTAGAAATGGATTTATTCAAATTATAAGGATGGACAACTTCACTTGTCAACAAAGGGTTAAATCAAATTGAAGATTCTAAAGAAAGGTCGCAGTCGCAAAACAAAACTTAACCAGGACGAAGAGAGAGAGAGAGAGAGAGAGAGAGAGAGAGAGAGAGTGAGAGAGAGAGAGAGAGAAGAGATGACAAACCGGGGGAAAATGCGCAGTCAAACACAGCCCAACCGTTCATCAAAAGTACCATAAACATACAAAACATACAAAGTAAATAAAAACAAACTATCAAACATCTGAATTTACCTATACTTATACCTGTATTCTGACTAGAATCAATCAAAGTACTGTAAAATCACTAAATATATGTGGTATCAAACGTTCGCGATTAAATGAAAATGACTTATTGGCGGTGACAAAATTTGGCATTTATGATACACCACGGGTCTAGATAATCTCTAGAAGATATATCTTAAACCAATATATTACAAATAAGTAACTTTGCTGCATTTTTTTATATAAATTAACGATCTTAGGGGAAACCGCTGTTAGAATCTCATTATATCTTGGGTAAAGCATACGTAAGTCGGAGACCATCCCTCTCCTTTCGCTGCCTTGTTCTTCCCTGATTCCAAAAAGGGTACCCATTTACTGCTCGGCTTCCCGGATTCCAACCTGCTACCTTCTGAATTATAAACAAGCGTCTCAGCTTGCCACTCCACCACGGCGCCTATTTAAGCTGTTACTTTTCATTACAGAATATCTGGATATTTCGCACGTGCGTTTTATGTAAATTAAATTATTAAAAAAATTTATGACAATCTGAGTAGAATTCGTCTTAAATTTATTACCTTCTATAATCTAAATCACATAATTTGTAAATTTAAACGTTGGAATATAATTTAACAACATCGAACATAATTTTGAGGCAACGCTGAAACCAATTTTTTATTTTCAAATATTGCATTTCTTAAGGAAAGAATTGAGCCGCGACGCGAGAAAACCAACAAAGTGGTTGTGCGCCCAGCGCAGACTCAGATCAGCCTGGGCATCCGCCCAGTCTGATCAGAGTCTTCGCTGTCCGCATGGAGGTAGCTTAGACCATTAGCTATCATTTAAGCGCTTAGCAAAGAGTCTAATCAAACTGGGCAGATGCCCAGGCTGATCTGAGTCTACCCTGGGCGCACAACCACATTGGTTTTTCAAATTGTAACTGCATTGGATCGTGTGCAAAGTGAATGAACCCTGAAGGGGTTGATGTAAACTTTGCCAGTGACCCATTGGCAATATAATGTACACTTCGATAAACCTCAGAAAAATAAGTTAATTGTTTATATATGTTTTCGTTTCAATCAAAACCTTGATGAAAATGTAAAAGCAAAACGCTAAGAATTGAAGCAGTAATACATTTACACAAAGTGTTTATTTTTATGTATTCACTTATTTATTTTTTTCTTTCGACTAACAGCGGAAACAGCGTCGATTACGTTATAACGTCGCCGACTTCGAATCAGATTTTAGTGAGCCTTGATTTATTTTGATGTCATTTAAAGTCGTGACGTCGCGTGGCTCAATGTAATGATTGAAATGTGAAGTACATTACTTAAGAATTGAAATTTGATTTTTCAGCGTTCATCGTGTGATGAAGCCAGTGGACGGCGCTAAAATTCCATGAAGCGCGAAGCGCTTCTTGTAGAATTTTAGCGACGACCACTGGCTTCTTCACACGATGAATGCTGAAAAATCAAGTTTTTATTCTTATATTTACACTTTATTTGTGAACCTTTCTGTGCCGTTTTTGTGGTAATTTAGTGTAGAATAGGCAAAATATGGATCGATGAAAAGTAATTAACGACGTGTTCGGCCATAACGTTAAACAGCCGTCGCCCTGACGTGGCGTCAATCGAACGTTACAAGAACCAATCAAGACGTTTGTTTACGTAAGACGTCACTTGACGACAACGTCACATGATCAATTGGCCTTCATCGGTGTATGAAGCCAGTTGCTCTAAAGGGTTCACCTATGGGAAGTCAGTGGCAAGTGTAAATATATTCCAATGGTTTACTATTTGGCTTTTCAGTAAATACACCAAGAATGTTAATATGTAAATCTAAGAACTAAGCTAAATCATGATGCTTACAAAGTTCACGTTCGCACCTTCTTCTGACACATTAAAACCCTCTTGCTGCATTATGTATAATTGAGCCGCGACACGAGAAAACCAACAATGTGGTTGTGCGCCCAGCGCAGACTCAGATCAGCCTGGGCATCTGCCCAGTTCGACCACACTCTTCGCTAAGCGCTTAATGGGTAGCTAAGGGTCTAAGCTACCTCCATGCGAACAGCGAAGACTCTGTTCAGACTGGGCGGATGCCCAGGGTGATCTGAGTCTGCGTTGGGCGCACAACCACATTGTTGGTTTTCTCACGTCGCATTATGATGAGCCACCTCATCTGGATCTACACTGTTTGCCAATTCAACAATTTTATTTTTTTGCGCTTTAAGGGTTAAAGAGTGTACTCTATCAAATATTCTTGCTTTGGGTTCAGAAATATTCGGACCTACAATTTAATTGATATTAAACTGAAGCAACCATGTTGGATATAGAGGTTCTCGTGGTCATTTCATATGAAATTTATGAAACGAGCATTCCGCGAGTTTCATAAATTTCATATGAAAAGACCACGAGTGTAAGATTCTGTTTATCATATGGCCCTTTAAAATGAAATTTTATCGCCATCAAACTGAAAAATATTTCAATAAGAAAACGCATTGTTGACAATGACGTTCCATGTAAGCGACAAAGTGTTATTACACGTGCGGTCATCCGATTTTTATGACCGGACGTTATCCACTGAGTAACATGATCGCAATATTTTGTCGCGTTAGAGCAAGGTCAGTCAAAGTGTAAAGGCTTCAACAGCCCCTCCTTCACCTTGTATTTGCATTGTGGTTTAGCTTTTTCCTCCCCATTGGCTACCAGCTATTGAAACAGCATTGAATTATTTTTGATTCAACGTCACGTCGTTGAAAAAACATTGATTCAGTCTTGTTTCAACGGTATGTGACTGCAAGTTCCTAGGTAAGTTCTTCTTCAGCATATAGGAGAAAACGCGGTGACGTCATCGATAAGGATTGCAAGGGTATTCCCCAGGCTGGTTGGCAAGAAGTCGATAGTCACTCAGGCGATATTGAACGTTAAGGGGTCGATGTTAAAATATGTATTTGATCATGCCTTGTATTTTGCGCATTATGATGCATGTTTTTTTCATATTTAATGATGACGCTAAGAAGAGTGAGTATCTAAACGTAAAATATTGTTTTATTGTCACTCATAATGCTTTTTTTTTAATTGGTTCCACATGATGAAGTGCTTTGAGATGTACGTTTGATCATGGATGCTTTAATAAAAATATTCGTGTCTGTACATTTTCTGAACTTAAACCGGTTGTTTATTGTTTGTAAGTGAATGTACGCGGTATTCAGCGGGTGTTTTGATAAGGGATGTCTTTAATTATTACATTTCAAAGTAGGCCGCCGGTGTCCAATTGTGACAATTTCAGATTCAATAAACAAACTGTGTTGGCAGTGCAGCTAATTTACACATCAAATAAAACTCGATTATTACAATTAATTGATATTAATATATTTTTCCCTTCATATTATATCATGGGCAAACAATCAGAGAGAGAAAGAGAGAGAGAGAATTGTTGTTTAGATGTCATGACCTCGGACTAAAATATGTGGTAATTACTGATAGCCAGTTCAAAACATTAAAGGTTCTGTTTGATATTATCCTTTACCATTTAAAAATCATTAATTTATTTACTCATTTATTTCTTAAATGTTCTTGTCCCTAGAGCAGATCATGATTTTTTTTGGTTAATTTTGCTTTAGTTCTCATTAGTTTCTAGTTTCTATATTCTATTGTGTATTTCATTCCTATTACCTCTGTTATATTTACAAATCTCCTTGATCGTCGAAAAAGGTTAAAATATTGTTATTAAGTACTTCCGATTTATTTCTATTTTATCTAATTATTTCTTTTTCAGTCGAAGTTATTCAGAGAAACAGTCCGGTTCCGGACCGAGTAATTAAATAAATTTAAGTAATTAAATACGGACCGAATAATTACATAAAATTAACTAATTGAATAACCCTTTTTTTTCGCGAGACAGGCGATTATGACAATATTCGCAAAGGTTTCATCGCTTGCTATTTATTCGAAGCCTTCCAAAGTATACTTCACGCATTTTCAATGGTTAATTTTCAGCAAAATTCCATATTAGACCACTGTCTGTCGCTATCTTTTGCCAACCAATGTTCCCACGTGATCATCCGATGACGTCACTCCGGGGATTCCCGTTTTCTCCTATACAAGGCTGCGAGCCCTAATGAACCGTCTAGGCTTGAGTCACATCTCGGAAGGAAAAATTGGTTCACTCTACTAATGAACACTTCTCTGAACATGTTTCATGTGCAAGACCGACAGTCGCAGAAAGTTTTATGTATGATAGCTTTTATAAAGCATTAATTCAAATATTAGACAGTTGCATTCCAATCTCCTGCATATCTGACATATCGTAAATTCCAATTACAGAATTTTGTGTCTCAGTAGGCGCTATATTACCGTAAGCTGCATATATCTCAGTCTCCTTCGTCCGACATGATTGCAGTAATTACAAGCTCGTGTTTGATATTTGTCATCTAGAGGTGAAAAGACGGCTATTGTACTAATGTAATACTATTAATCGTATACGAGGGTTGCGCCCTGGCAAACCATATGATATTGAGAGAGCAATGCTTCTGGCTACAAAAAGACGATTTAAACCTCCCCATCCGACAGTAATATATAACCGACCTTCCCAAGGCAATGGTTCCATTGTAGTTTATCCACGTTAATGTTTGCTGTAACCGCTAGTTTTTAGACTTTCTAAAAGTGGTTTGTTGTCTTTTTTGTTCTCCTGCGTTTTACGAATATACAATTAATAAGGAAAAAAAAAAAAAAACGATTTTTTTATGAAAAAAATATAGTCTGCAACATTCAAATTGGCATGCGGTCAATTTCCCTTCCTATTTCAGCAAAGTAACAATTTATTATTTTTCGTCTAGCAAAAGCTCAGCTGAAAGAAAGTCTACATATTTCTGTCGTATGGGCGGAACTATGTAGACTTTCTTTTACTTGAGATTTTTCTACACCGAAGTAAAATGTTACTTGACTGAAATATAAAGGGAAATTGACATGCGGAAGTTTTGTTTTTAATTCTGATGACACAATAATGATAGTTGTAGAAGAAATCAGTCATTTATATGAAGTTTTATCGAACAACGCATTGTATTAGTCATGTATGGCTGATAATTTTGATAGCATATGAGATACGTTTAACTAGTAAATTAGCAGCGATACTACAAAACCAGAAAAGAGTCAGAAAAAAGCGCTCAGCGAGATTCAGATCAGCATAGGCATCCACCCATGATCAAACTCTTAGTTTCCCACTTAATGAGAAGCGAAGGGTCCAAGCTAGCTCCATGTAGCCAGTGAAGACTCTGATCAGATTGGGCGGATGTCCAGACAGATCTGAGTCTTCGCTGGGTGCACATGCCACTTTGTTGGTTTTGTCGTGTCACGGCTCAGGATATGACGAATTGATCAATTCTTCTATCTGGCCCTTTCTAATTTAATTGGTTTGCAGTTCATATGATTTTTTACTAATAAATAAAAATGCCATTTATTAACTAGAGCGTAACTGCCAGTACGCAAATACGCAGGTGCATATTGAAATTTTGTCAAATAGACAAAATTCCAATACGCACCTGCATACTTGGTGATGCTTAAATTTTGTAAATTGCGCAAGATTTCAATAGTTACTGCTACATGACATGAGCCGCGATACGACAAAACCAACAAAGTGGTTGTGCGCCCAGCGCAGACTCAGATCAGCCTGGGCATCCGCCCAGTCTGATCAGAGTCTTCGCTGTCCGCATGATGGTGACTTAGACCTTTAGCTACTCTTTAAGCGCTTAGCGAAGACTCTGATCAAATTTGTCGGATGTCCAGGCTGATCTGAGTCTGCGCTGGGTGCACAATCACATTGTTGGTTTTGTCGTGTCGCGGCTCACATATCTTTGGGGTAAAACTCTTATTCTTGTCTTCGAGTGGTATAAAACATAATTATGCGTGGCATGTAATTACACCTAGCTACTACCCTGTTTAAGGCAAGCTATGTGAACCCTGTTCAGATACCGGGTTTGATGGCCCTACACAATTTACCGATGTTCCTTTCATAGGTCTCTCGGCATTGATGGGTGTAACACTTCGTGAAGGATAAATCTGAAGAATAAAAACAAAAAACTTTTTATCCTCCTTCCTATTTATCTTGAAGCGTCCGAGATTGTGTTGATGACGTAGCCTAAAGACTAAGCTAAGTTTGCCACTTTCTGCAAAACAGAATGCTTTGGATATTTGAACGTAGAAATAAAATGACCTAGTTTACGTCCTTGTAACAATATATTAGTCATTTCAGGACGATAGGAGAGTGATGATGAAAGGTTGTGTGCAATGGAACCGTAAACGGGGTTCCATTGTACACAGCCTTTCAATACAATGTATCACCCTCCCATTGTTTTGATGTGGTTGTACTATTAAAGTCGCAGTTCAACCTACATTATCCTAGTCGACTGCACTTCTTAAACTTCTAACCATTTATGTCTATATAAGTTTACTGTATATAACAATACCTAATCTTATGAGAATAACATAATTGGCATACTTCGAGATAAGGATTGATTTAATGATACGTCTGAGATACGTTCTGTAAAAGTCAAATTGAACCAAATCATTAGACCTTAGCGTGGTGCACTGTCTTAGATAGGGAGACCTTTTGTTAATGAAAACGATGACGCTGTTAGAGCAGTGTAATTACTTGGATACTGTTTTAGCTGGAGAATTTCCGGAATGGAACTATTTAACCCAGTAATGCCTTGTGAACTCTTCTATCTGTATATATTGGACTAGTCCATTTGTCATTTAAGGGGTGTCAGGTTTAGTTTATTTTTCAAATTTTTTTTGTTTTATTTTGAGGAAAAATACCCATTTGTTGTATGCAAAAAGAGTAGACCCTGATCAGACGCCGAATTTGCGGCGTCTGAGCTGGGACTGCACTGTTTGACTTTATCCCATTTTGGGGCGCTAGGCATTAATGGATTAAATGAGCATAACTCTGTTTTTTTCTCACCCAGCAGGCACAGAGCGTTTATTCAAAATTGAACGTCATGACATTGACTCAACGTTGAGTCGATGTTGATTCGATGTTGATTCAACATTGTTTTCTTGCTGGATGCTTTGTTCAGTCCCCGTTTTAAATTGGTATTTTCCATTGGCCTGTCATTGCCTTCAGAACGCTCATCAGATGGATTAAAAAAAAAAGGTCTGGTCTTAATGAACGAGCGAAATATTTGACTCTTCTGTACAAAAGAACTAGATTTTTCTGAACCCTTGTTATCTATGATACTCTCACTGCGGAAGTTTTGCATAATTATAATTGAGCCGCGACACGACAAAACCAACAATGTGGCTGTGCGCCCAGCGCAGACTCAGATCAGCCTGGATATCCGCCCAGTTTGACCAGACTCTTCATTAAGCGCTCAATGGGTAGCTAAGGGTCTAAGCTACCTCTATGCGGACAGCGATGACTCTGATCAGACTGGGCGGATGCCCAGGCTGATCTGAGTCTGCGCTGGGCGCATAACCACATTGTTGGTTTTCTCGCGTCGCGGCTCAATTATGTTGTTTACGCTAACGATACCCCTGGTGAGAAAGCCCAGAATACAAATAGACAAAATATAGACACTGGCATCGAGTTCTTGCATCCTATGTAGACGATGTTTCACTGTTTATGGATGGTTTGTGGAATAGAATTCGTGTATTTACCTTTACTTTACTATTTAGTAATATGCATTGCTTACAGAGAAGTTGTTAGGTCAAACAACGTGGAGTTGTAAAATCATAAGTAACTTAAGGCCAACAGACTTACTTTAAACCTCTAAAAAGGTTTAAAGCATTCAAAGGCTACTACTCCTTCATCTGGAAAGAAACCTGGGTTCGAGGTTAAAAAACTTGAGAATAATCTCAAACTCAAAATAGCGCACACTAATTGAGTGCTTGTGAGCATGTGCAGCTGTCAGACAGTGGTTTTTCCCCCGGAAAAATGGCTATAGGAAGGCCGGCTATATAGTGGATTGTCCGGACCTCATACAGCCACTTTTCCCCCATAGTCCTTTATCCCCCACCGGGAAATTGTCTATTAGTGAATTTGGTATCGCTATTGGTATTTTGCGGAACGGAACGAAACGGAACGGACTGGAACAGAGACATTTTATGAAATTAATTGCATAAGAAGTGTATCAGTACTTCAAGGGAGGTAATAAACGTGGTTACTTCCAAAAAATCAATATGCAAATTTATTAACCATATTTCTAAAATAATCAATAATTACTAATTGAAGGAACGAGAAGGTTGTGGTTTCTTCCCATCGCATATATTTATATACGGATACATACGCATGCAAGCTTACAGGATGGTGCTTTGTCCAGTCATGTTTGATTTAATAGGAAGTTTATTACATTGAAAATAATAATCGGACTTGTGTCCCAATGGGAGTCGAGCCCACGACTCTTGCATGAAAGGCGAACACTAGTTCAGGCACTCCGCTGCGCGCTTGCATATATGAAGGCTTGCACAAACACGAAATCATACAAATTTATGCACACAACCCCGTACATTCATAGCCGTGTTTTTGGCTAGCATGGAAATGCATAATGCCTGCCTGTTCCCCCCCCCCCCCACAAAAAAAAAAAAAAATAAGATAGACTGATGGACACATACATGCGGTTCTTACATATGTTATCCATCGATATTTTACGGACAGATACTCGTATTTCTGTTTCAGTTATGAACCTCACTATTATAATTGGAGAAGGAGCAAATTCCACTATGTAGCGTGTTTTCCTGCAATCATATTACCAGGGGGAAAATCCACTATAGAGGGGTAAACCCGCTGTACAAAAACACGGATCATTTTCCCCGGGGAAAATTGGCTATATAGTCATATTTCCGGGGGGAAATTCTACTATATATCCATTTTTCCGGTGGGAAAAACTACTATGGAAACATCATAGTCACTTTTCCAGGGGGGGAGGGGGAGGGGGGGTACTAGGGAGGGAAAGCTACTCTTTGATAGCAGCCAATCAGTGTGCTTTATTTTGAGTTTGAGAATGCACTCAAGTTTTATAACCTCTGGGCCAGGATTCTTTAAGAGCAACATTACTTTGGACATGTCTATTGAATACTTTATGTTGATTTCGATGCATGACATTTCGTGTCTGATGTTTAATGTGAACTCTCGGATGTGACATTGAATTTGTACTCGCGCATGCGTAGACCCTACAACAGGATCCGTACACGTCCTAAACGCAGAGTGTGGTTTCAAATATATCGCATAAGCAGCGGGATAGAATTAGGGGCTAACTGTATTCAAAATTGTCTTTCGGGGAGGTAAATCTTCGGTTTTATGGTCTTATGGTCGCCATAAAACCAACGATTTACCTCCCAAAATAACAATTTTCAATATAGTTATCCCCATTCAAATGCACTTTTTCACATTTTCCCCTTTCAAAGTGTACTTTTTTGCACCCATTGCAAGCGCTTTCAGCAGCGTAAAACCAAACGTCAACCAATGAGAGAGGCGTTTTATAATGACGTCGGATTTGCGACATTATATCGTTAAATATACAATCGCAAATTTTCGACGTTATCCAATCAGAAGTCGCGTTATATTTATAAGTGCATTAGAATAAAGTACTTGACAGCTGACGGACTAAATTCAATATGCTTAAATTCTAGCAGTATTTCTGAAAATATCGCGATTTTCTTTCTGTACACCGACTTACTTTTTAGCACTTGCGTTGAATGATCTAATGGTTTTCAACTCATTTAATTGGCTATCATAAAGAGAATAAAGAAACTTTTGAAACTGGAAATAAGATTACAGGAGAAGAAAGATGAAGCAGCAAGTACCACCATAATAAAGAAATTACTAAAGAAAGGAATTGCGTAAAGAAATGATACAAAACATATTCATCGAAATAAAAAGTGAAAAAAGGAAAAGAGTAGTTAGAAACCGAAAAATAAAGAATTTGCGTCATTACCATGCGTAATAAGCATGCAAACGGTCATTTTGAGACTTTCTGCTAAAGGTTCAGATAAATATCTCAGTTATTATGTTCTTTATAAGTAAATGAGTAATAAAAATAATAAACCATTTTATCACGCTTTTGGTTTTCTCGATTGTCCTAAAATGCACTCTTCTGCAATTCTTATGGACATTATTTCGTCAATCTTGGCTATACTGCGATGAGTCCTCTGGTAGCAAAGTACACGCCAAAGAAATGAAAATAGCACACTATACAAAGTCGCTGTTCCAGATGAGATCGCATATTATGCATCTGTCAAATCCGAATTGATCAGTTGTTCGACAGACTGAAACTTATTTTCTTGATTGATGCATTTTATTCCAACCATATAAAAGAACCATGATTAAAGGAGAGTCAGGCTTTTATCTAAAACCATGCAACTTTGAGACGAGACACGACAAAATCAACAAAGTGTTCATGTACCCCAGGCGAAGACTCAGATCAGCCGGGCATCCGCCCATTCTGATCAGTTCTCGCAGTGCACTTAAAAGGTACATGTAGCTTAGGTTCTTTGCTACCCTTTAAGGGCACCACAAAAACTCGCTGAGCGCACATGCCACTGTGTCGGTTTTCACTTGTCGCGGCTCATTTGTTTTTGCGTCATTCGTTTAATGGTGAGCAAAAGGAACCAAACACGATTTGATGGATAGAGGAAATTTAATGTTTATTTTTTTTCAAGTCTGAAAAGATTATTTAAAGTAAAAGGTTACTAGGGCATTGACCACCAAAGATCCCGATACGTATCATACACAAAATACTGACGATGTTTATCTTAAACTTGTCATTTACATAATCCCGAAAATGACAAGTTTTCAATCCTGAGGCCTCAACGTTTTATCTTACAGGAATTATGCATCAGAATCGTGATGCTGAAAGGCGAACCTCTTGACAGATATTTCTGTTCTTACATGTACCGCTTAGTCCTGGAGGACACTTATAATCTTGAGTCCTCAAACTTTTATTTTGTTCCCGAAGATAATATCGGTATCTCTCAAGACTGTTCTCTCAAGCTAGTCAGTTAATATCTCAAGACAAAAACGACTGGAACTATCTCAAACTTAATGCAAAACCTCGGATGTTATAGTATTTGTTTTTCTATCAAACTTTTGACATTTTGACGAAAAGATATAAGCTTACCTCTCCATGTGAATATGAAGAACTGTTGCTTTTCGACTAGAAGTACATCTAAAACTGCAGTCAAACTGAAAGCCGCATGCTTCTGCTGCTGGGAAGACTTATCCGGTCAGGTCAAAGACATGCTAGAAGATCAAGTGCTGTATTTATCCCAACAAGCATATGACATTTATTCAACGTCGCATAAACGTCAATGCAACGTCGAGACGTTGCATTGACGTTGATGCGACGTTGCCTTCACGTTATTTTTCTTCTGGATAAATGACGCAAAGTCTTATATACTTAAGGCACTATACTCTTTTACCTTCAACAATAAGCATGTTAGCGATATTTCTTGTAATTATTATAATTATCATTATTATTATCATTATTATTATTATTATTATTATTATTATTATTATTTTTATTATTATTATTATTAAAGATATTATTATTATTATTATCATCATTATTATTATTATTATTATTATCATTATTATTACAAAAAGTGTCAAAGAATGGTGGGGTATTCGCCAATGTAAATATTTTTTTTTGAGATACAGTCAACTATCGATATCTTGATGTCGAAATTCGTTTCAATCTTCTGATATCTCAAATTAAATTTTCTGATCCCAGAATATTTACTTTCAGATACCAGAAGTTTGAGATAACATGACTTGAAATATGAAGAAAGATATCGCTGTTTGAGATAACATGAGTCAGTTGTAATTTACAACACGCTGTCAGACGAAATACATTTTCCCGTACAACAAGATAGACAGATGTCACGTTGTGTACTGATGTAGCGGTTTCTAAAGAGAATAACTAGTTATTTATTTCGCCATTAAAGCTGCAAAAGACTAATTGGCTATCTGATATCGTTGTCTCGTTCTTCCAAGAATTGTCAGCGTGGTTTTTGCCGGCATACTGTAAAATATGGTATGGTATGATGGCTTGGTATGTGGTATGGTATGGAAATCCTATACCATACCACATACCATACCAAACGGCCATACCAAAAGTAGTATTAAACTGTATTTTCTTCTAGATCTGTAGCCTCTGAAAGTTAATAGCAGTCTGGCCTTGATAAAAGCCTTATACTCATCATTATCAATTGCTTGACAACAATGTTAACAAGATCACCTTTATATAAGCATTACACCCATCATTATCAAATGCATGTCAACAATGTTAACAAGATCACCCAAATGCATGTCAACAATGTTAACAAGATCACCCAGAGCACCCAGAGGTGATCTTGTTAACATTGTTGACATGCATGTGATAATGATGGGTACATGTATCATGCCCAAACAATACTTTTGGTATGGTTGTTTGGTATGGTACAGTTGTGTATGTGGTATGGTATAGGATTTTCATACCATACCACATACCAATCCATCATACCATACCATATTTTACAGTATGCCGAATTGTCAGCGTGGTGTGTGTCGCCAAATACATCTTGATAATACAGGCTTTTACATACCGCAGACAATAGTTATAGGATCGTAATAAAGAAAATCTCATTTCTGGAATCTTTATCAGCACTGAATTAGTAGTCTGATGCGTTTTAGACTCATAGTCAGGACGCTGAAATTCAAAAAGGGCCTATTTTTCGAGTTTAATGCCCCGACAATTCGAAAGGATGAATTTGGTATATTATGAAAGTTTATCATCCCAAATTTAACTTAGGGTATGATGTGGTCCTGAAAAGTGGATCCAGGATGTAAAATAAGGGGAGATAACTGGGTACCAAAGAAATGCTAAAAATGATCGACTGCCTTTCTTCTTATTTTTATGTCATTTGAAGCGGAGTTTCAAGCAAACAACATACTTTTTGGAGGAACCCTATTATACTGCTAACGACTGATACTTATTAGCTTTCTATCCACTTTGGCTTAAGCCCGTAACATTCGGTTATAGACGTTACATATGAGAATATTTCCAAAATGTAAATAAATTGAAGGCAGAATCGTTTTGTTTTCTTTTGCTAGTATATTCTCCTTTAAAATCATCTTTAAGTATTAGAAGAATTACAGCCTGCTTGATTCCTTGTCATTCGCCTATGGCGCTACTTGAATTAAAGTTGAATTAATGTAGATAACATTTATACATATATTTTAACATTTATACAAAATGTATTTCATTACATCACAGCTAATCAGCAACCTTCACCAACTCCCAGGAAACTCATAAATACGGTATTCAGACATTTTTTAAAAATATTGTTGGCAGAAGTTTGTCGCTATTTTCACCAAGCAGTTTAAGGCCTTCGCAAGCTGCGTTTTATACGTGAAACAGAAAAGAGAGTTGTTATGTGTTAAAACACTTGACAAATACTGAGCAAACAGTCATTTTGCTATTTCTTTCTTCTTGTAGCAACGCTCAACACTCTTGCTGACATGATTATACAACGTTTCAATTTTCTTGCTACGCTTCTCATGACACTAAAATACGTGACTTTTAGTCAAAGCAATACAAAAAGAAACAAATAGATAAATAGAGAAATAGAGAAGATATTACCCCAAGGGAAATGAAACTATTGATGCTCTGAACGTGGTGTCAGTCAAGTGACAATCAGACATCGTCGTTGTTTTTAATATTAATAAATATAAAATTAGGGAATTCCTAGTAGTTTACACTACAAAACCTGCTGTTACATTGAAAATTGAAAAAAAAATCGGTTCATAGAGCATAGAAATCGAAAGACTACAGAAAGGTGAGAAAAGTGAAATACACACTGGAATTTAATGACATGAGGCACAGAAAAGTATCTGCCAAATCGAAAAAAAGCATCTGCTTACAAAGTATGCATTCTTTTATGAGACTTTCATGGAGGTAATTTTCATTACCAGTAAAAACGACAATGCTCAAGTGAAAGTTTCAGATAAAATCAAGAAACAGCCCAATTATATCAATAAATTACGACATTTCATTGCATTGACCTTTTTGATCAATTTTTAAAGGTTGATACGTTGATACATCATGCGCTTGGTACTACAACATCGAAAACATGTAAACTTCTTATTGGTTAATGTTACTGCCGATCAAAATTTTGACTGCATAAACGCTACACGTTGAGATAATGCAATTTCACAGCCTCCAGCCTCCGGTCAACTACTCGCCGTCCGACTGTAAGTAAAATGTATCATTTTGTAACACTTTGAGTGCAGGCAGATAATACCATGTACGTATAATATGGCAAATATTGTGAATTACCCGTCCCGTTACCATAAACACTGACAAAAACTCCTGAATAGACTGATGATGGGACATCTTATAATGTACGGTATTTTTCTTCTTTTGTTAACTCGTCACAACTAGAATATTTTTGCCTTATAACTGATGAGAGTGCTACAAACCGGTAACGTTGGTAACAGTTCAGCAAGTAAACCTTGGTACGTAATTGAAACACTGACAGTTTTAAATGGATACGTAATTAACGGTCGAATACGCTATTCAAGTTCAATTTTGAGACTTTGTTTTAGATTTAAGTTGAGATGGAATGAAGTATCATAATATTTTAGCTATAAAAACTTACGTGCTTCATTGTTATGATTTTATGCTAAAAGTATACAGTTTAAATACACATAATAAGTTAATTGTAAAGACTGAAGGCTTGAGGCATGCACACATTGAGGCCTTGAAAGCAGCTTATTCACAAACAAATATTATCGTTTGGTACTGAATGAAACAAGGTTCAAATTACAATTATGTAACGCAGTGTAACGTCTATTCAGATACATGCCAAACAGATGAAAGTTAAATACCTCTAACAATCTCGTTTTCTTATTCATTTATTTTCATGGTGGCATGTGCACTCACTACTTTTAAATATAATCAATGGCTGTAGCATCTATGGCTATCTATTCTTCATACATATCGAAGTTTTCCGGCATATGTTAGATTTCTTAGAAAATAAGTATCAATAAGTATTCCCCTGGTATAGCCAGTGCAGCACACTCTGATTCAAAATGTTTCAAGCAGTTAAGTCTACGATAGGCAATATTTAACGTCAATTAATTATAATAGATGTTTAGTAAGAATCTTTCATTTTACTTAACTATTCGGATACTGAATTTTGTGCGGATGCTTTAATTTCTTCTGTTATATACGTGATACACACATGATGACTGTTGACTGAGCCGTTTGAAACTTCATTTTTCGTTGCGTATTCAAATATCTAAAAAATCCATGCTTATGACGCAACGCCTACGTGTTGTCGTGCATCAGAAGGAAGTGTGGGGTTGCGCGCATAAAACTAGTTAAAGCCTCTGGTAGATTATGTACAACTGTCTATACAAATATAAAAACTTCTACATGCGAATCCCATTCGTTGGTTTTCTTGCCTTGTGGTCGCCTGTATAGCTGTCCTCTGTGCTTTCTATTTTGTTTTGAGGTTTACAATAGAATATAGGTAAAATTAGATGTATTAAATGTTTGAATGTATTTTGTATTGTTTTTGGCGCTTACTTATGTACAGTTCCTCTGTGTTGGAATGGAGTGTCTGTTACCAAAAAAGATGTGCTGGTCCGTTTTGTCGTATGCATGTTTCCCATCTTTTTTCGGTGTCTTGGGTCGGCTGTGTTTTGTAATTGTGGTCTTTCCTGGGTAATTTTATTTATCTTTTTATATGTACGTTTTCTACATCTCATATACGTAAACTTGGGTCTGCATGCATATCTAATAAATACACAAACAAAATAACAAGAAACAAATTAAGATAGTCAATATCTAAACGAGTTTTATTCTCTAAAGAGACGTACGAACTTGCAAAATAACCCTGTTCACAATGGTTTTAACCACCTACTGGAGGAAACGGTGATCCCACAACTCGCTGATATCTACCATATGCATATTACTGAATAGCTTCTTTTGATATCTAAGTAGTTTACGTTGTAATTACTCTTCAAACCATGGCGTTTGGTTATTGTTTGAACATAACTTTGAATGCCTTTCATTTTTCCGCCTGTCTGTAAGTGCAAATAGTCATTTGTACATTGTCTTTTTCAATTTTGATACTTCCATCATTACATTAGTGCCAATCCAACTTAACATATTTACAGATGCTGTCAAAATACTTCATTTACACACTAAATACCAATTACATATATAAACTCTCATTTTGTTAAAGTACTGAATTAGCTTTTTAAGCCAAGGGAAAAATGTAGAGTTTAAAAGCACTATTTTCAGAAACATATCTGAACGACGAAATTATTTAAAGTTGAATTATTATTTCATTTTATTTATTATTTTCGTTTCATGGGTAACATATATAACATGTATTATTTGCTATGAAAAGCTTTTCGAAACTTTTTTTTTTACAAATTATGGTAACTATACTCTAATGCATTAAAACAAATATGATCCTGTTTTTGTATTCAACAGCTTTATCTTCTGAATCGTCTTCATTCACTATTCTTTTTAACAAAATTATATTAAGTACGTATGTAACGATCGAGCTGTACCAGACAAACGCCAGTGATGATGTGAATGCATAAGTTGTTGGAAGTCTTTGCAAACTCAGAAGTGGTTGGGCTGGTTTTCTTGTTAAAATTGCACAGCACGGGGAAAAATCAAATTGAAATTCAAATTGAAATGAACCTCTGAGGAAAACGGGATCCATGGTGGTGGTTAGACTCCAAAGAGAAACGTTTTATGAAGTACAGAGTGCAGTGTCAGAGGGTTATCATACGAACCGAACAACCAACTAAATGTTTTGTACCACTTCAGAAACTGAGGGTGAGGTTGGGCCTGTAAAATCGATTTAAGCCCCCCCAGTAATTCATTACTGACCGTTCCAAGGCGGTAGTTCTGTTGTGGTTCTTTGTTGCCTGTTTTTGGTGTCAGAGTTTCTGTGATGTTTTACCTTATGTATGTTATTATTATTTTTGGTTCGGTTTGGGTTGCTGAGTGGCCACCTTTTGGGAACAAGCTGCTCACTCGGTTGGCCATATGTTCTCTGTATCTTGATTATTTGTAATCTTAGTTGTTTCCAACTATGGTTTGAGGGCTGGATTTGGATTTTGATTGTTTCAGTTCCTGGTCTTTGCATACTTTTTACTTTCATTATTATTGGATATTTTGCGAGTCAGCTGCCCTATAATTCTATGCGCAGTTTGATGAGAATCTGCCAGACAGCGATTTAAAATGAAATTTAGTACCCTCAAACACCAACAATTGGTAGGATGACTTGTCCTTGTGTAAATATGTGTATACACCGGTTTTCTTAATATTTTAAGCATGCATTTTGTAAATTATTACAGAAATTGATACTTTGTACACAAATACGTCATTTCGTAAATTAATCAGAAAATTTTAGTGCACCTCTAACTGGCCAGAATTACAGCGTTTTCATTTTGAGGAAATTAAGGTTTAAAAGGGGTAGGGGTAAAAATGGTAATTAAAAAGCACGGGATCCTATTTCAGTGACCACATCATACCCTATCATAAAGCCCAAATATTGTGCTTATCAAATTTGGTAAAAATTTCCTTTCGAATCGCCGGGGCATTAAAGTTGCATTTTTTCGGCTTCAGCGTCCTGACTATCAGAAAGAGGGACACAATAATGCTTAGCTAGACATTAATCGGAGCGCATGGCCTACAGTTCTTGGCACAATATTCCCAGCTGGGCACACAACGTCCAAATAACACCGAATCAACTTTGAGTCAACTTTGCGTGCCTACTCGGTCTAATAAATTTGTAAAAGTTATATTTCCACAAGGCATCTGAGAATAGCAACTTCACAATTTCGCGAATATTCACAGTTGACATTTCTACCAAGACAAACTCTCTCAAGAGCTTCCCTATTTGCAATAAGTATGAAAAGACATAATTCACATTATGCAAACTTACATCCTTGATCTGCACACAGGAGGTCAAAATGTTCATGTTAACTTTGTTATATATATTTTTTTTATTCTCAAAACATATGTTGTACGTAGTGGCTCAGAAAACCATCTGGAATACACTATCGTCAGTATTTTAGGCAAGAGAAATGAACCATGCTTTTCCTATGTGATCTTGTTTTCTCATTTTACATGTATAGGTGTCACAGGGTGTAGGTTATTACATGTATGTATATTATACACTCGTACTGCCTTGCGGTACAAGCCGGTTTTTATAGCGACGTACGCGTGGTAGAGTGCTCGCCTTTCACTCGAAGGGTCCCGGGTTGGATTCTCGGTCGGGGCGTGAGATTTTTTAAGAGTCCGTGACAAATGTTTGTCACGGACTCTTAAAAAATCTTATGCCCTGCCGAGAATCGAACCCGGGACCCTTCGATCTAAAGGCGACTGGGCACTTTACCACGTCGCTTTAAAAGCCGGCTAATACCGCAAGGCAGTATAAGTGTATACATACTTACAACCTGTGGCATTCTTCTTCTCCATGCTGAATTCGTCCTCGAATTCTCAGGAGTACAAGAATCACTGGAAATGAGACTTAAGGAGTTCTAATGCACATGTGGGTCATTTACGTTGAGCGCCATTTGTCGCGGACTCTTAAAAAATCGCATGCCCGCCGAGGATCGAACCCAGGACCCTTCGATCTAAAGGCGAGCACTATACCACGTCGCTATAAAAGCCGGCTTGTATCGCAAGGCAGTACAAGTGTATGATATACCTAATTACCTACACCCTGTGACATAGGCACAAATCCCTAAGACATTTTCAGCCGAGAAGAAGCTGTGAAACATTACCATAACCGTGCGGTCTTTCTGGAAAGATTCAGTTAAACCAAGTACCGTAAAAGCTCGGAGCATTGACGCAGATAGGTGTGAGAAAACACTGCATATGTCACAAGTAATCAGACTGCTCTTAAAAGAGCGGTCTGATGAAGATATAGCTTACCATAACTCACCATACTCGACATCAGAGTAAGTCATTCGACTTGTATAGATGCTTCTCGATATTGTCTATATTCTCTCATTGGGTGGCCAGCTTGGTAAAGGCATTGAGGAACATTTTCTGGAAGCTGATTCCATGTGTTTACAACACGATTACTGAAGGTGCCTGCACGTAGATTTAGCCTTGATCTTTCTTTATGCAGTTTGTAGGAATGACTTCTAGTAGCTCTGTATAGTGTTGTTGTAAACAGTTCTCCCTTTTCGACTATGTCGATGTCGTGGAGGATTTTGTAAACTTGAATGAGGTCTGCTCTCTCCCTTCTATACTCTAGGGTAGGTAGCCCTAACTTACGAAGTCTGCAGTGTTTATCATTCAATTTACAGTTTTGGAAGCATTTATGATACAGCACTGTCGCACCAAACTGTTCCAATTTTAGTAGAATTGCGGAAATTGTTTAAGGTGACTCCGTGTTTTGAATTTGTACCATGCCTAGCATATAATACAACGTCCGAGTGTTCTAAGCAGTCTTTCTGAGGATATGCATTTCGCTTCTTCAATATTTCAATAGTTTGCTAAGCAGCTCCACAACCACAGTATTTCAGCCGCGACGAGAGAAAACAAACAAAGTGGTTGTGCGCCCAGCGCAGACTCAGATCAGCCTGGGCATCCGCCCAGTCTGATCAGAGTCTTCGCTGTCCGCATGGAAGTAGCTTAGACCCTTAGCTACCCTTTGAGCACTTAACAAAGAGTCTGATCAAACTGGGCAGATGCCAAGGCTGATCTGAATCTGCGTTGGGCGCACAACCACATTGTTGGTTTTCTCATGTCGCTGCTCATTTGTCTGGTCTTGCCTGGCCCGTGGTCAAGAAACAATTTTTCGGCATACTTTTGTCTCTTCGGTATCACAACTGATGGTTATGACTACATCCTTGATAAGCCCGTGAGACCTTAATTATGGAGTAAAATAAACTTTGGTCAGACAATTTTAACTTCGCCTACGCAAGAATATGGGGGGCCGCCTCTATCCCGTATAATCTGGCAAAGGGCGTGGCCTGTCAGCAATAGAGCCGTGCCTGCAGCAGTAAAACAATGAAAATGTTTTTTTTTTTTGTTGTTGTTGTTGTTTTGGCCTACATTTGTCGACAAGCCTTGTTTGAGTTCGGCTGAAATAGATAACCAGAGAATCAGTCATATTGTTCTTGTTTATGTATCACCTCATTTCCCAGCTCTCATTCCTCTAATTGATTGTCTTGATCAGAACCATTTCCTCCCATTTCCGTCGGCGTAAATAAGCCATTAGCGTGAAATGGCAATTCAAAGACCTTTATTGCAGGCGTGCTGTTCTTAAGACTCTCTAGATTAGACAATTGCATTATTTGAGCCGCGACAGGAGAAAAACAACAAAGTGATAATGCACCCAGCGCAGATTCAGATCAGCCTGGACAACCAGTCAGTCCGATCAGACTCTTCGCCAAGTGCTCAAAGGTTAGCTACCCGTCTAAGCTACCTCCATGCGGACAGCGAAAACTCTAATCAGACTGGACGGATACCTAGACTGATTTGAGTCTGCGCTGGGCGCACAACCACATTGTTGGTTTTCTCGTGTCGCAACTCATTTTAGTCAGGGACCTTTTTGAACAAGTATGACACTTCTCTGTGAACCTTTAAATGTGTGTTAATAATAGTTTAATCCTATCAAAATAGAAAATTTATCTTCTCTGCAGCTGGTATCAGGACTTGTTTTACGACCAAAAGCAGTTTTCTCACAGTACAAAGTAGTATATTGATGTTAAACCCAATCAATCATTAGTAAGTTCCGAAAGTGCAAGAAGCCTGCGATCTTGAGTTGATATGTAGGCGTCTCACCTCTTGTCTGCGACTGCTATGGCAACGGATTACACCAGTAAACGTGGCTCGGAGAGGGGTGTCCTTTGCTCACCGGAACCAGCCCTATGCAGTTTTGTTTCAGTTTTTTGAGTTAAGTGATACGTTTTCGACCTGGACCCAGTTGTTCAAAGCGCGGCTAGCCTAGCGAGCTCGTCGAAACCTTAACTTGTTCAGTGCTATATGACTTTATAACCAAATACACTGATATATTTGTTGAAAAAAATGTGAAAATCTTTTGCAATGCTACAGTTTCTCACAGATTTTCAATAAAAAATGTTTGCATATTTGAGATATTAACTTTTGAAATTTTAGCGAAAGTTGACTAACGATGCCATTAGTTTAGAACACCCGGGTCCTGTTCTTTAACAGTACAGTCAGAAGGCCTTAATAAAGACTTAAAGTAACCTCAGTGAGCTATTTATGATAAAATTGCCTAAACTATTTTAAAGCTTAGACTGGGTTGTCGCAGCGATAGAACTCCGATCTAGAGTTGGTCATTCTACCAGCTGCGCTAGGCTCTTTGCATGCACATGTGCCGATGTGTTTCGCTATAAAAACTTTATGAAGGTACCCTTGGAAGCCACAGTCACATACCATTCAAAACACAAGTAAACAAAGACAGAATTACGAACAATACAGAACAATACAATTTTGATTAAAAAATAGATCGGCTTTAGCAGTGATTTGTTGAGTAACAATTCACTGTTTTGAGTTGAGTTGTAAAGTAGAGCATATCACGACGAGGAGCTTGATATGTCTATTTAAAACTGCCCGTGGAATATCAGTAATTGTATTGTAATACGAGACATTTTGCAAAAGTCTAAAAGTATACACTAAAACAAATCATCTTTGTTTACTGACCAGACGCCTAATTACATGTATGTGAAGGATTCGAAAATGATTGCCTTAATAGCTTTGGCAGAATTCGAAAGCTAGTAGACTGCGATAGCTTAAACAAAATTAGACGAAAAAGACAAAAACAGAAGCAATTGTTTATGTACTTTAACAGCAGATTTCCCGAATAATGCTATTATTTATTTATTCCATATAGCAAGCTTTTAGACTTCAAAGAACCAAAATATGAATATGATATTTATATTCTATTTCTTCCGGCCAAGTCTATATCCGATAACTGTCACTGTTTTGCAAAAAAAAGAGGGAAAAATGCTGTCAAAACAGAAGATGATGTCATTGCAACATATAAAATTGAGCCGCAACACGACAAAACCAACAATGTGGTTGTGCGATCAGCGCAGACTCAGATCAGCCTGGGCATCCACCCAAATTTAGCAGACTCTTTGTTAAGTGCTCAAAGGGTAACTAAGGGTCTAAGCTACCTCCATGCGGACAGCGAAGACTCTGATCAGACTGGGCGGATGCCAAGGCTGATCTGAGTCTGCGCTGGGCGCACAACCACATTGTTGGTTTTGTCGTGTCGCGGCTCATTAATATAATTCTTCCCATTATATTACGGCATCCTTTTTATTTAGTTTATATGATAGCATACGAGCAAATTATGTTTAATATTCTTTTTCACATTTTTTATCGACTAAATAATATTTTATTAGATACCGTCCATAATTAATGTGTTTATTCGTATTATACGTTAAACATATTCGTATTATGAAAACAAAACACTGCAACTCAACAATATACGGTTGAAATACAGGACCCGGTTGTTGAAAACTAAAGGGGACGTTAGCTTAAGAGGTGCTTACTTTGGAAATGAGCACTGCCTTTTTTTACCGAAAGAATGTGAGAAGGAGTGCATAGCTTCTCTCATTATTTTTACCAAAAATACAATTAGCACAATTAATTTCGAATGTATTAAATGACAACGACTCCTTGACTAAGAGTTTGTTAACCTAAGGATGCTTTGCTTAACTATGCCCCGTTCGATGATTAAATTTTGGTGTGCTCGGGTCCTAATGTTAAACATTTGACAGAAGAACACCATTGCAAAACCTAATAGCGACGTTTTCCAAAAGCTGAACAAAGTGGAATTCTGTGTCAACAAAATCTACAATAATCTTTTCACCATCCATCAAACAAGATGAATGATATGCTGCTGGCAGCCAAAGTTTGTCTGACTTAAGATTGAAATGACTTTGAAGGTTTGATAAATGGTCTAAACAACATACAAAGGTCTCAACTGAATAGGGTATTGCCGAGACGGAAATAAAGAAGTCTGTTTTTTTCCTCCCTCTCTCTCTCATTGCTTCCACAGGATCCATTTATCAATTCAAGCATTCGCAGTTCGGTTGTTATATTCTAACACAGTGCGCATATAGGAGCAATGGAAAGTTTCCGTGTTTTATTCTGCAATAATTCACTGTTTCGGAGCTCGTAAGTGTAATTGCTGATATCAATGGCAATACTGACGTCATTTTGTGACATTTTGAGACGTTAGACGGTGCAACGTCTCTTTTTCTTTCTAAAATTGCCAGAAAAACGTACATTTATCTTTAATACAGTTACGAATATTAGCGGGAGCATGAACATGTTGTCAGGAAGGTTGGGAGATATAAATAAAAAGAACCCAGTTTTCAGCGTTTTTGAGTGCTAGAATTAAAATAGTTCAGCTCTAGCATTGGATTGTTGAGTAATAATTCACCGTTTGTTGATCTGTTGTAAGTAGATATATCATTCGCGCTCCGCGCTCATGATATGATCTACCTTAAAACGGAATTCTAAACAGTGAATTATCACTCAACAATTCATTGCTAGAGCGGATCTATTTTTAAACATTGTATAAATAAACATGGACAAACTCAGTTTAAATGATACTTCTATTCTTGAAAATCTATTCCACATAGATTACCCTTTGTAGATGCTGTAGGCGAATGCGTCTTTAACTTTAATCTACATTAATTTATTTGCATATTCAGCATTTGAGCCGCGACACAACAAAACAAAAACTTGCATGTAAACCAAGCGAATACTCAGCTCAGCCTGGGCATCCGCCCAGTCTGATCAGTTTTTGCTCTGGGCTTGAGGGGTAGCTAAGGCTCCAAGCAAGCTCCATGAAGACGGTGAAAACTCGAATGCCCAGGCTGATCTCAGTCTTCGCTGCGCGCACACGCCACTTCGTTGGTTTTGTCGTGTCGCGGTTCAATTTATCATTGCAATCTCAGACTGTTAATGTGCAAATATTGGCACAACTAGGGCGCGTTTACACGAGCAAAGTTTCTCTGACAAAGTAGGTTTGTCACAGAAAAATTTGCTCGTGTAAATGCCAAAATATGACAATGCTTCTTTGACAAATATATATGGTAAAGTTACTTCGATAAATTAAATTTGTCCATGTAAACGGAGAACCTTGTTAAAGATTATGTAACAATGAACTTTGGTATAAGCGTGGAAAATGTGACAAAGATTTTGTTTCATTGCTGCAGGTAACTTTGACGAATAATATTTGATCGTCTGAACACTGCAGCAAATATTTCATTGCCAAAGTTTATGTGACAAAGATTCTATGGCACATTTTCTTTAACAAATAATTTGCTCCGTGTAAACGCAAAATGTTTGTCATACTTTATTTGTTAAGTTTCTGTGACATAGAAACTTTGCTCGTGTAAATGCGCCCTTATTAAATGAAGGATAGGCAAAATGTACAAACAGCAATGTCATTCAGGAAACAACATACTTAAATGTCTAGGATTTATTATCGCAATTGGCATCAAACAATGTAATCCGATTACTTACCACAGATATGCTCTTATATCTTCTCTTTACCAGCTGTTCCTGTAGGCAGGTCTCATTCTGTTAAGCCAAAATACTCAATATGAGCCACTACACGTTAAAACTAAGAAAGTAGCATGTGTGCCCAGCGAATATTCATATAAGCCTGGGCATCCGCCTAGTCTGAACAGAGTCTTTGCTGTTGGCAAGGATGTAGCGAATGCCCTTAGCTACCCGTTAAGCGCAAGCGATGACTCTGATCAGATTGGGCGGATGCTCAGGCTGATCCGACTATTCGCTGTGCGCACCTGTCAAGTTGTTCTTTTTGTCGTGTCGCGGCTCATACGAGGGGCGTTCGGAAAGTTTGCAAATGACGTAATTTCTCAGTAACCACCACACAGACAGAACTTCTGATTGCAAAAACACATAAAGCTATGATATGCGTAGAGAACCCTGCAAACATGGTGTCTTTTTTAAAAAGGGCACATTTTAACTTCTCTGAAAGAGGTATACCCTAAAGACACTGCAGAATTTTACTTTAGTAGGCCGTAATTTATATATCAACAGTCTTTGATTTTTTAACCTTTGTTAGTGAAAGACAATGCCCAGAAAATGTTGTCCTGTAAATATCGCGGAAATTGTTTTTAATCTCGGTTCCATACTGGCCCGGGAATGTGGATTATCAGTACTTTATGTAGTAGCAATTTCTCCATTTCTAATAAGATTTAATGACTTTGTAATGAAGTGCATTAGCATTGAAAATCTTGTCAGCAAGAGCATTTACATGGGTCAAGAAACCTGTCATTAAATTCAAATTAATGCCAAAAAATGAAGCGTCTACAAGCTTCCAAAAATGACGTTAACGTAAATTTAAATAACGTCATAAGAACTGCGCATTGCTTTGCAATGAATAAATCGATTCCAGTTGCCACCCTTCTAACTTTTGTATGGATATTGTAGGCAACGGTGGACAAGCAAATGACAAAGATTAATTTTGCATTTACACGGATATTTGACTTGAATGCCTAACACTGAAAAGCGTTTACATATAAAATTATCCCAGTGGTATGATTGGGACCTATTAAAATGCGTTGTAACTCAATTAGGAAAAGTGTCTTTGTATAGTGTTTGGTATCATAGTAAAGACAAAATGCAGTGCTTTCAGTACATACATAGCAGTTGCACCCAGCGTGCCCCTAAACAAAGTCATTAGGTCATTTGCAAAACTTTTCGAACGCCCCTCGTATACTCTTAATTGATAGTTTGATAGTTCACGTGCTTTATGCGGTTTTCTTTGTGACCACCTACCCAGAAAAGTATAAGCTGCTTTATGGGGGGTGGGGGCGGGTTGGGGTTGGGGACCTAAGTACTACTTTATTATGTGATAAAATGGGTTGGTGTATTTGATGAGATGTGAACTTTGATTAAATCAGTGCCTGGGCATTGCTTTACAATTCCAAGGCTACCAGCATTGGTTTTGCTTTCTTGCAAGTTAAAAAGACCGACTAGATTAAATCTCTATGATGGCATATCGAATTTGTCGATTGCTATAGTTTGATAATGTATATTATATATTGCATTCACATATGTTCTATTTTCATTCGTAGATGTATAGATGAAACAAGATGTAAGCGCTTACATTTTTGCAAATAAGCCGCGACACGAGAAATCCAACAAAGTGGCATTGCGCCACGCAAGAATTCAGATCAGCCTGGGCAGCCGCCCAGTCTGATCAGAGTCTTCGCTTACGCTTTCCGGATAACTAAGGGCCTAAGCTACCTCAGTGCCGACAGCGTAGACTGGATTTGTTTTCTCGTGTCGCAGCTCACATGAGTTTAGGCGTATGGGTGCATCTCCGATTTTTCTGACTTTTTTCACAGGGAAAGATCTCAGTATATGACTTCTTGTTTGCTTTCCCGAAAAAAAAAGACGAAACCTTTCCAAAATTACAGGTAGATAAATTCTTAGCAGACAGAAACACTTTTTCAGGAGTAAAAGATTTTTCAAAGAGATGCCCCCGATTGAATAAAAGAGGGAAATGAAATTGACCGGGTACGTTCTCCTGCTATTGTACCTATTCATTTTATTCCGTAAAATTACACGCTCGCAAAATTTGGTCAAATAAAAGTGGTCAAAACAACCCAAATCATAAGTCCGAACTCGTAAAGCGTTTCAAGACTGACAATTCCGGAATATTCTAGATACACAGACATGGACCCCAAATAAGATTTTAGCGTACTTTAGAATAAACTCCTGTACGGATTTAAGAATGCTTTCGTGAATGAAATGGCACAGGAGCAGCTGGAGCCTTCGGGCTAATGCTTTCAATTTTGCTTTCATCTGTTTTATCTTTGTGATTTAACTGCTTGAGGTTATTTTTTTTTCAATTCCTTCAAGAATTAGATTGAGGATCAACAGAAAAATGAGCCGCGACACGACAAAACCAACAAAGTGGCATGTGCGTCCAGCAAAGACTCAGGTCAGCCTGGGCAGCCACCCAGTCTAATCAGTCTTTAGCATGTGTTTTTAGGGTAGGTAAGGGACTATCCAAGCTACATGCAGAGAGCGAAGACTCTGATCAGACTGGGCGGATGCCCAGGCTAATCTGAGTCTTCACTGGGCGCACTTGCCACTTACGCCCTGGCTCATTTTTCCCCTCAATGTGATGAAGTTAATCTTCCGTAGGTGGCTCTTAAATCGTTTGCTGTAATAACCCATCGATGACGAATGGTTCTTAAACCAGGTTCTTTCCAGTGGAGGTTTGTCAAATTTATTTTATTTTTACTAGTTTATCTTGAAGAAAATTAGTTCTTAAGGCAAAGAGTTTAGACCTTGATCAGACCTCACATTTGCGGCGTCCTAATTGGGTCTTCAGCGTGTGTCAATGTCCTTATTGTGGGTCTCCAGACATAAATTGGTTAAAAAAAAAAAAAAAAAAAAAAAAAAAAACAGCCAAATTATTGAAAAAGATGAAACATGTTACGTTGCAAGAGAGCATAGTACAATTAAATATGAGTAATTGTATGCATAGAATTATTTATTTTTTCATTTATGAGCTTCGACATAAGGTATTGTATATCGCTCGTCAACATTTATCTAGCAGGATAATTCTCGAGAGATTCCCAAAGAGCCAGAATTGATAGAATTTCAAATTAATAAAAAGAGACGGATGAAAGAGATTATATGCAGTTTGAATTTGACTGAACATATCCACGCTGACAGTGATAGATTTACTATGTTTTTCTTTGTTTTTAACCTAATACAAATGTTCATACCGGGTAGGCGGCAACCGAAAACGCTCGTGCAACTGACGAACGCAGATCAAAATCCTTTAGAAACGGCGTTTTTGATTGCAAATTGGCGACAATTTGCAGTCGAGAAAGATTTTTCTACGGTTTTTGATGCGAGAATTTGCAATCGAAAACGCTGTTTCTTACGTTTTTTGGTCTGCGTTAATCGTTTGTTAAGAACGTTTTTTCGATTGCCGCCTGCCCGGTGTGGTGTTGTGTCTAGGGAGAGAGAATTTTAGTAATGCACTTCGTACATTTTTTTTGGTTGTTGTTGTTGATTTTTTTAAGCTGTCACTTATGGTTCCAACTGTCTTGTTGGCACACTGCAGAGGCTATTAGAGAGAGAGAGTTAGAGATCATGAGAGAGAAAGAGAGAGTATAAAAATAGAAAACATGTAAAAATGCTTAAATGCTGAAGGTGATAAGCTTTATTGACCACCTACTCTGCCAACAGCGAGCTATTCACATTTCTAAGGCTAGTATTGTTTCTTCTGTTACCATTTTCTGTTTGTTGTCGGAATAATTCGTTTATTCCGGTTCCTGATTGTCGCTATGTTTACGCTTCTTCCAATGCCCAACTACTTTTCTTAAGGGTCAGTTTACACATCTGAGCCGCGACTGTATGAATCAAACAAAGTGGCATGTGACAAGCGATTAAAACAAACATTCCTTCGATTTTTTTTCCAAGCATTTTTCAGCGCTCATATACTCAATGGAACAACAAAGAATACATCCTCGCATTACTTTTGCGCGCATAGAAGGGTCATCATGTAGTCCTTTTAAGAACTGGAAAATCTATTTGTATATGACGTAACGTCAGATGTTGGTGACAATTTCATTTTCAAGCCATCTCTATAATTTTCCCCTGATACAGTATTTCTAACGGACGCTCAAACGTAATAAATTCTATACCATTTAAAAGGTTATTCATTGAGTATTTCGAAGATAAAAAGAAAATCTATATTTATGAGACATAAAATAAATACACAGTCTTAATAACGTCAGTTTTTACGCGGTAAGACGTTGCAACGCACTCGCAATGAAAATGAATTATTTCAGCTTAAATTGAAAACCGGAGCTCAAAAAACAACAAAATTTTCACCGTCGATGCGAGTGAAGTAATGTAAACTGACGTCGGAACTCCAGCAAGTTAAGCTTTTCCGTCTAGAAGAAACCTAAAGATTTAGCGATTCAAGGAAAGCGTAAACTTGAGATTTTTGGCACTAAAAAGCGACATCCGACGAAGATCAAGGGACCACTAAAGAACAATATGCAGCCGACGAAGAGAAGAAAATTTATTGACATACAATACCTTCTTTGAAATTTTGAACTGTGAAATCAGACTTCGAAATGTATGATCCGATTTAAAGAAATACCAAATTTTCCAAATCTAGCGGTTTTGTCCGCAACGCCAGATTTCTTTATTTTGCATACTGGGTGGTATTTTCTGAGTATAAAAATCATATCAAAATTTAATATGAATAAAATTTAAATCAGACGGATATGAAATACCTGTTCCGAATAGTTCTTTAGCAGAAAAGTTATTGGAATTTATTTCTGAGAGCCGATGTAAAATACGAATAAGCAAATCTAGCGGTTTTGTCCGCAACTGTATTTGTAAGTTAGTAACGTTTAATTGATATCAATGAGTGGATGGATGACTTGCGATTTTACATCCTTTTCAACAGTATTTCAGTGTTATCCGGACGATAAGAGTTTGATAATGAAAGGCTGTTTGCAATGGAACCCCGTTTACATTTTCTCGCCTCAAGCGGGAATGGAACCCGGGAAGGCTAGGTCAGCAGCCCAGCGCTTAACCTACTGAGCTACCAGCTCCTTATTGAAAATCAAGCAAAATCGTAAGTTGTCCCAAAAATTATTGTCTTCCGAATATATTCTGCTAGCAGTTGCAGTTGACAATTCAATTCACATTTAATGAGTATATATAGTTAGGAAAATATTGGAAGAAATGCGCTGTGGCCGTTGCAGTGAACTGGCAACAGAGCTCAAAATCTAACGTTTTCTGGCCCCGAGGTTATAAAACTTGAGTACATTCTCAAACTCAAAATAAAGCACACTGATTGGCTGCTTCCGAGCACATACTCGGAAGCACCCAATCAGTGTGCTTTATTTTGAGTTTGAGAATATTCTCAAGTTTTATAACCTTGAACCCTGATGTTACGCTTATTAGCACCAACATCTGACGTTACGTCATATGTATTATACAGAGTGATCTCACGGTTTATTCTATGGGATACCGATCATGTTGTAATATTGGAGAAAAGAAAGATGCACTTTGCCATTGACAAGGTCCTAATGTCTTAGGCAAAATAAGTATGATAAACTATGTAGATAGTTGCCGTAAAGGGGCAAAACTGGATAAATCGCCTTAATACTAGACGGGATTATAAGTATTGTTATCTTAGTTTAAGGCTACAGGTCCCGAAGCCAACTTTTATTCGATTTTTGTTACCATCTACAATTTCATTGCATCCGTACTATCCCAGCAAGCACACAACGTTGAATTAACATTGATTTAATGTTGACGTTGACTATAGGGATCAAACATGGATTTTCATGCATTAACGTTTGCCAGGTCCCGAGGGAGATGTTAACAACCGAGGCCGAAGGCCGAGGTTTTCAACATCTCCCAAGGGACCTGGCAAACGTTAATGCATTGGGAAAAAAATTTTGATCGCTGTTATTGCATCAATTCAACGAAATATTCGTTAAGATTTGCGAAAATACGGCACTATATTTTGTCACCGTTTCACAGCCAACGCGCCGGTGCATCTGTTTTTTTTTTTGTTTTTTTTTTTTTTAAATCCGTCTTCCTGGCCCGAGAGCATCAAGCTATTCAAAATGGCTGCCATCATCCTATTCAAACTCAGTATTTATGGAAAGAATCCAAGATGGTCGTTGCAAATTCATCAACAAAGAGCAGATACCTTGAAAAGACCGTGATGAAGCAAGGATGAGGACTCGACAGCCAAAACATGTTGATAAATAGAATTTAATACGTTTATCCATTACTTTAAAAATGTTCACCTTCCATTCCTTTAAGGCATCAGACTCAACATGTTCCCGCTTGCACCATCGATTACCAAAATCACTTAATATAACGTTGTCTGTCTTTTTGACTTGTCATTTTAACAGTTTTCCGAATAAAACAGATACGAATGCTACATGTAGTAAAAACGGATAGCCCCATTATGGGTAATTTCATGATACGCTAAGGATTCACGCCTGAAATGTTTCTTCTAAGGGTAGCTCCATTTCGAATTTAGAAGGGTTCCATTGTCCATCGAAGCAAACATGAAAAAATGTGCTCCACGCAAAATGGGTCTGAGCGTTGTTGTTGTTGTATTATTGTTTAACGTCCATGGTAAACAGCAATGGTTATGTCGAGACGGTCAGTTAACCTAGCCACACTATTCATGGGCAGGCTTAGACCTCCTAAGTGGTTAACCAGTACTAAGCGCACTTACTTTCACTAGTAACTGACAACTGCCTTCTTGAATCAGCAAATGGAGAAAATTATGGGGCCCGACTGGGTATCGAACCCAGGACGTCTGGCTTACAAGACAGACACCCTACCGACTGCGCTACGCGGCCTGGTAGGGGTCTGAGCGTATTTGCTACTGAGGAAAACTAGCACCAGACTGTGAACCCGTGCAATCTAGCTTCAGAATGAATCTTTTCAGAATAATTCATGATGAACTAATCTGTGATCCCAAAAATTAAGATATCATAATCTCCACTGTGCAACTTGCATCCATGTTAGTTAAAGAGACAGCTGGTTGCAGGCAAAGTCTCGGGGCTCATAGGTATAAGCTTTGCTGGCGCCTGTCTTAAATCATATGGACTTCCCCTGAATGCGTGACTGCAAAAAGAGTGATAGCAAAGTACATATCAGAATAACACAATTAATAATAACAAAGGAGGAGCAGGTACATGGCATTGTACTTTTTGGAATCTGAGAAAATCAGTCCATTTAGCTTTCTGTCAGTGTTGCCTTACATTATGTGGTACTGCCTGCTATATTTAGTTCTTTCCAATTATGTCGTGGGAGGAATCTGAATTCGTATCTTTATATTTGATCCATCGTCTTATGGCATTAAGGAGCAATGAAATTAGACGTAATAACTCACAAAAAGTTGGTCATTATGAAATATATGCGCCTATGCATTCTGATCGGAGTCTTTCATGTGTACCTTCGCGAAAATATGTACCGCAAAGCAATGATTGGCATGTTTGCCAGAATGAGCCACGGTCCTTGGTGACCCTGTACCAACAATGCTGAAAGGGCACAGGCGATTTTGGTACTATATATCTCAAAATACCACATACCTTCTGTTGCAAAACATCCATTACTTCATACATTAGTTATTACTGTTATGTAATCTAATAGGACGAATTACATTGTTCTGATACAGCTTCTGATGAAAATTCGATGGTGAAAATGTCATCTCATGTCTTGTTTTTAAAGGGGTGACAGAAAGTTGTCGTGGATGTACTTATAAAAATGGCTAACTTACAGGAGAAGTTGGAAAACTTGTGCAAAACACTGAATCGAGAACCTGGGACCGATAAAACCGCTTAAGTCGTTGCTATGCTGTTGCTAAAGCCTCGGTCCCACAGAGCTTGCGACTGCGATGCGACCGCTTTGCGACTGATTTTGTCTGCGACTGACCTGCGACCTCTGCGACCATTGCAACTTCTTTTCCTCTTCAAATGTGGTCGCCGATCAGTCGCCGATCAGTCGCCGCACAGTCGGCGCACAGTCGGCGACAGCTTTCGAGTGTAGTCGGCGATCGATCGGCGACCTGACTGCAACTGGTCGCCGTAGGATCGGCGACAGGATTGCAACTAGTTCAGAATGATCGGCGACCAGTCGGCGACCAATCGGCGACTCTTCGGCGACTGGTTTCAAATGAACGGCGACTGGTCGGAGACTGATTGGCGACCGTTCTGCGATAAAAAAAATTAATGGAAATGTGGTGACAAGAATGAAATCATTTCAGTGAAAGTTGTCAAAATAACACAGCTACAGATTCAGTTCATTGCTTGCAACGAAACAACCGGCATGCACCTCTATTGTCTATGATGGTGTACAGGCGATTAAGACGGGGGAGATGAACACAGTACTGGATAAGACATTGGTTTCAAAAAGGCCGCAGTTTATTGAGATTCCTCCTTTGACTGTTGAGATTCCTCATCTGATGCAGGCGTCCGAACGTCGGGAGTCATTTCTGCTGTCTGTTTTGGCGCCGATGTTTCTTTCTTTTTTTTTTTTTTTTTGGTGGGGTGGGGGGGGTCCTCTATGTACCATGATGCGAGCACTTTGAGCCCTGGTAATAAAATAATGCACTGCAAACCTTGATCTATTGGCGCACGCTGCAACCTGTCGGCGACCAGTCGGCGACCTGTCGCGGATCGTTCGGCGATCTATCGGGGCACGCTGCAACCTGTCGGCGACCAGTCGCCGATCGGTCGCCGATCAGTCGCCGTCTCACCAGTTGTCAGTCGCCGATAAGTCGCCGATCGGTCGCCGATCAGTCGCCGAACAGTCGCCGACAGATCGCCGATAGGTCGCAGCAAGGTTGCAACATTTCAGAACCAAAGTGTTGATGAAACTGATCGGCGACCGATCGGCGACCGGTCGGCGACTGTTCGGCGACTGATCGGCGACTTCCAGAAAACCATTGCAACCAGTCGGCGATCAAAATCAGTCGCGGCTAGTCTTTTGTGCATGTTCAAAAGACTGGCTGCGACTAATTTTGATCGGCGACTGCTCGGCGACCTTGTTGCGACCTTGTTGCGACCATTATAAAACCTCTCCGCGACTTCTGCAACCTCTCTGCGACTGTCAGTTTTTTTAGTCGCGGATGGGTCGCGGCGCGGTCGCAAGCTCTGTGGGACCGGGGCTTTATTTCTATGTTGGAGATTCCCTACAACAATGAAATTTGCTCTGGAAGAACAGTCTGAAAAAGATTGCTCCTCCAGAGCAAATTTCGTAGTTGTAGGGAGTCTCCTTCATAGAAATTCAGCCTTAGAATAGTAACCACTAAAGTCGTTTTATAAATACGGCCCCTGGAGCTGACATCATGTTAGTTTCAAAGGCTGCTTCTAGTCTCAGACAAAGTTTCGAGGCCAATGTAAACTTTGTTGGCGAATGCCTTCAATCATATGAACTTGCCCTGACAGCAAAAAGAGTGGCATCAAAGTACATATCAGTATAACACAATTTAATAATGACAAACTTTTGAATTCGTAGAAATTCTGTCCATTCAGTTGCCCGCCAGTATTGCCCTTTATCTGGTGGTACTGTATGATTTATCCAGCCTTTACAATTATGTCGTGGGAGGAACCTGAATTGGTATCGGCTACTGTTCAGTCACAATGCATTAAGGAACAATGTTATTAGACGTACCCGCCTAATTGATGCATTCTGATCAGTCTTTTTATATCTTCATGAAGATGAAGATAACTTCGGACCTCGGGGAAATATTAGCAGCGACACGGGAAAACCAGCATACATGTAATAGCGTGTGCGCAATGCCAAAAGTACGATCAGCCTTGGAATTCGCCGTCTGATCAGGGTCTTTGCTGTTCGTATGGAGTTTGATTGAGTCCTTGCTGTAGGCATAGATAGTAGCTAAGTGTCTTAGCTAGCGCCATGCGGACAGCGAAGGTTCTAAGCCGACTGGGCGGATGCCCAGGCTGATCTGAGTCCTCTCTGGGCGCACATGCTGCTTTGTCTTTCCGCGTCCCAGATGTGCTTTAAACAATCTTTTAGATGACTTAGCTAAATTTTCGTTTCGCTTCTCCCCAGATGGGACACAGGTTTTATGGTAAAAATAGAAAATTGGCGTGTTTGCCAGGATGATTCTGGGCTGCTGGCAAAGGCACACTTGGTACTTTTTTGTGAAAAATACCACATAGCTTTTTGTTGCAAAACAACCATTACTGTATCTGTTTGTTATTACGTAAACCATTACGATTTATAACATTGTTTTGGTGCGGCCTGCGGTTAAAACCTGATGGTCTAAATATCATATCAAGTCACGTTCAAAAGAGGAGACAGAAACGTCGGTTGTGGATGCACTTTTGAAGATGACTGAATTACAGGAGAAGTTGAAGAGGTTGATTTTTGTTTTCAAATAGCGAATAGAAAAATGCTAATCAAAAACCTGGGCCCAGTTGATCAAAACTAATGGCATCGTTTGTTAACGAGATGTTAAATTTCAAACGTATTGCACACACAAACATTGCCTTTTGGCCGACAAAAATGTGCATATATTTCGCACTGCAAAAATTGCTCACATTTTCTTTTTTCAGTCAAAATATGAGCATACTTTATTTTATGCCTACTAGAAGAATTAACGAATCCTTGACTAACGATATCGTTAAGCTAACGATGTTCTAAACAAATGGGACCAGATATTGCCTTACGTTGTAGCCTTCTTTTAGTAGAACTTCGTCTTTAAAGGTAGCAAACTGAAAGTCCCGAAAGTTCTTTCCCCTTTGTAAAAATAGCAGAAAATCTTGGAGGTGTAAGCATAAACCTTTTTTGGGGCAATATCGGCTTTATTGCAGAGACAAGCAAATAGCTTTTCCCGAACATTAACGCGTCCCGCATTTTGATGCACGAACAAAAACTTGGTAAAATGGCCGCACAGATTATGAAAGCCTAGAAGGTACATGATGTTGGCCTTTTAAGAACTGTAAAATATTACATAATTTGAAAGATTTCGCTGTCAATAGGACACTGACCAGGCTGTATTATGACAGTAAACATGATACACTAGTCCGTAGACATTTTATACGCGAATATGGTAGTGTTTTGCGTACATCATGTTTGAAAACTAACCGCGTTGTTAGTTTTGAACAACTAGGTCCTGTTGTAAATGAGACACCTTTAACACTAATTCCACCAAGGTACTCACCATCTAATCTGGGTCTGCCTTCATTCCTTTTTGAGCCGCGACACAAGAAAACCAACAAAGTAGTTGAGCTCAAAGCGCAGACTCGGATCAGCCTGGGCATCTGCTCAGTCTGATCAGTCTTCCCTAAGCGCTTAAAGGGTAGCTGAGGGTCTAAGCTACCTTCATGTGGACAGCAAGGCCCACGTTGATCTGAATCTGCGCTCGGCGCACAACCAGTTTGCTTGTTTTCTCATGTCGGGGCTCATAAATTATGTGATATACCTATATATAACACACACATGGAGTGTTTGTTTTAGAAACAAGATGGTTATTTAATGCTTACCCTAGCTAATTGCCGGCTAATTGCTTATCTGGGCGACAAACATTTCTGCATGTTTACTTATTCTAAAATAAGATATTGCCTTAATCTGATTATTCAAAGTGACTCAGTTGCCTACTATCGGGTAAAAGACAAAGCTTTAAAGGCTTTCTCAGCTCAATAAAGACGTGTTTGCCTTAACAATACCCATTGGAGCAATTATTTTAGGTTTGTCGTTGATATTGCTTCCTTGTGTCATTAATCCCATTTTGGTGCCGTGGATAGGATATTGAATCTGACTGCAGGGCCCTGCTACACCACTTCTCTATATAACTTACAGAAACAGGAAATGGGAATTCGCAGTCTTTTTTTTTTTCGTTGTTAAAATGACAAAACAAAGAAGTTTGCCCATGCGCCTGAACTAAGAAGTAACAGATAAGTTCCGAAAGAACACATCAGCGGAACGAAAAAAGGGGGCGGGGGCGGGAAAGGGGACATAAACTCAATTTGAGTAATAGTTTGAAAAAAATATGATCCTTTGGAAGCAAGCAGTGCATTAAAGAAACGAAAACAGTAGACTAAGTTTGATTGAATCTGACCATGACAACATGTGCGACTCTAGCCACGCCCTCTAGCACCGGCTTAACAAGAACTCCGCTTACAAAATTACTCTAAATTAATGTAATGATCCAATCGAACCAGAAAATAAAATCTGAGTCTGCTTATGAACTGCAATGAAATAAACAATCCCTACCATGCTTCCAAGCACCAGCTTAAGCAGTGCTCTGTGTTTGGAATGACTTTTGATGCCCTCATCTGTGATCCCAAAGAATTAGAAATTATAATCTGCACTATGTAACTGACATCCATGATACATGTAGTTAGAAAGACGGCTGGTCGCAAGCAAAGTCTCAGGAATCATGTAAATTTTTCTGGCGCATGTCTTAAATCATAATATGAACTTCTTCTGGGTGTGTGACGGCAAAAAGAGAGGTATAAAAGTACAAATAAGAATAGGAAAACACAATATAATAATTAAAATCGGACTTGTTTGTCTAGCAAAACATTTTTGACATCCAATCAGATTCTTGAAGGCTACACGTTCCTGCATATAAATCTGCATCAACTAAGCACTAATGGTTTTCGGCTGATGGAGATAATTAGTCAACAAAATATTCTGCTACGATATTTAGCCACAAACTATAATGACAGTATTTTGTCTGGGAAAGTACAGTTCACTCTAAATTTCTCAGAAACTGATATCTCAGAGTACCCCTTATATCAAAGAATATAGACCTAGTTCGAAGACATTTATTTTCTGTTTTTCTTTACACTTCTACTACGGATACTCGTATCTCAGACTACTAGTATCTGATAGTCAATTTTCTGGGCTCATAAAATATACTTTGCAATATCAGTAGTTTCAGATAAATTTGACTTTGGGAGGTGGAAAGCGATAAATAAATAGCAAAATATATAATGATAGCGATATACTAACGCGATAGCTTCCCAACCATTAAGATCCACGCAGGCCGGACTAAGCAGGTTTTAGCCCCTCCCCCGTCCCCGCCAACTCTTCAGTCATTACTGGCCTTCCAAATGTAAATGCGATTCTTTCTTGGTTTCTTTTTTGGTTTATTGGCATCAATGTCTGTGGTAAACTTAAAAGACAATGACCAGGAATAAACATTAATAAAATCCCACATCCGATCCTGAAAAAAGGGAACGAAGCACATACACATGTTGACACGAGTTCACGAAAGACACGCACGGCAAGCCGAATTAACAGCTCTTTTCGAATTAGGTGGGCATTCAACTACCGAAAATAAAACAACTGCCACTTCTATTTGTACATATTTTCTATTTTAAATTACGAAAGATAACAAAACAAAACAGGGAACAGAATGGGCAGTTATAAGGTGACAATATTGCTCGAGACTTTACTAACCAGGACATAACAATATATGAGCCGCGACACGAGAAAACCAACAATGTGGTCGTGCGCCCAGCGCAGACTTAGATCAGCCTGGGCAATCGCCCAGTCTGATCAGAGTCTTTCCTGAGCGCTTAAAAGGTAGCTAAGGGACTGGGCTACCTTCATGCGGACAGCGAAGACTCTGATCAGACTGGGCGGATGCCAAGGCTTATCTGTGTCTGCGCTGGGCGCACAACCACATTGTTGGTTTTGTCGTGTCGCGGCTCAATTATATAACATTGAGGAACCACAACAAATGTACCGCCATGGAAACGGTCAGTTATTATGTGTCCACTTATCTATAGTTTTCCAAAGGCAATCGCTTTTTTGTCTGTCTGTCTGTCTGTCTGTCTGTCTGTCTGTCATGTTTCTTTGACCCTCATGTATGTTTTGTAACGGGAGTAGGTAAAATATTATGTTTTGTGTGGTAAGTGTTTTTCAAGTGTGTTAATGCTAGCTTTGTGGCCATCTCTCTCATTATGAGCTATTCATTTTGTTATCCGCTAGGTCAGTGTTACTATGTGAGTTGTTACTTAATAGTACTATTTCCATTTGGTGTCATAGGTGGAGTGCGTAATTTGATTGTATTAAATCAAGAGCCTTCAAAGCATTGTCAGCTCAACGAATTCATTAGCCGATGATTCGTTAAGTCTTCTAGAAGACTACATAAAATCAAGCGTGCTAATATTTTTGCTGAAAAGTTACTAGGAACGTTTGCAAATATGGCAATGTTTTTGCTTGCATTTCGTCCTCGTACACAAACGTCATCGTTCGTTTTGAACAACCGGGCCCAAATTAAGTGCTTTTGCACTACCTTGAAGAATTTATTGGGAAACTATATATTTATAGTGTTCTGAGTGTTGAAAACAGCTGCATACTGATTGTCACTAACAAATTCAAATGCAGTTAATTTCAGTATAATAATTTTTTGACGTTTCAGGTCTTTTGATTTCTGACCGACATGTTTTTCAACGTGACTGTAGCGAAATTGATTTAGTATCCAAGAGCAATTCATTCCAAATTGTCCTAAAATAGAAGATGCGCCACGTCTGATATTTAATTCACAAGAGAAGATTACGAGATAAAACACTGAAACATCAAACGCAGCTGACTGATGCAGTATTTGTCTGCGACAAGAGAAAGTGCACCTGTCCTTTTAGTGTCCGCAGTTTCAAGATTGTCAGACCTAGATGACTATTATTCAAATTTATCATCTGGGGAGATAAATAGTCGGTTTTATTGTCTGAAAGTTCGTGTTACGGCGACGTCTGACAGGAACCCCAAAAAGCAGTTTGCGACCGTAAAACTCACAATTAATCTCCCGACGTGATAATCAATTTTATATTATTTCAGGTAGCGTCTCAATATGAGGAGAGCATGACATGACGTCATACATCGGTTACCATAGCACCTATGAAATTACCAAATGCTCTGCTTGGTACCTGGACAGAATGGCGTTTTGATGACGTCATTTTGACATCAATACGAGCTCATAGTTGTAATGGTCACAGATCTATGAAGACATTGGTACTGGAGCATGTCATGCTCCGCCAATTTTTTAATGACATTACAAGCAGATATTGTGTCAACATAAACTTCAGATTTTCACAAACGAATAAATGTAATTATTCTCAAGTCATTTAATTATATGTTATACAGGATTTATCGTAAGCACATTAGAATCTAATTTAAGTCTACAACAAATTATCTGGAGTCAGATAAGATGATATCATATATCAAGTCCCTTTTTTAACTCCAACCATAGTATTTGGAGAAGATAAGGGTAACATATACTAAAGGACAAAAGTTCTGCTCGGATGTAATTTAACACACGTGCAGAACTTTTGTCCTTAAGTATATTTACTGTGTACCTATTCACCCATAGCCACCGAAATTTAGTAGGGCATGTATTGTCAGCAAATGCCTGAAACCTATTTTGAAAAGTGGGCTTGTTCATCCATATCCTTTGATGTGCCCCTTTTAGGTTTTAGAGTGTATGGTGGATGTGTTTTGTTTTTTATTTTACAGTATTTTGCAAATAAATTTCTGTAAGAAATTATGCAGACTCTGATCAGACGCCACGTTCTGTGACGTCTGCACTGGTTCTGCATTGTCTTTATATTTGAGCGGCGATACGAGAAAACCAACCATGAGGTTGTGTGCCCAGCGCAGAACTAGATCAGCCTGGGCATCTACCAAGTCTTGTCAGACTCTTCGCTTAGCACTTAAATAGTGGCTAAAGGTCTAAGCTACCTTCATGCGGACAGCGAAGACTGATCAGACAGGGCGGATACCCTGGCTGATATGAGTCTGCGTTGGGCGCACAACCACTTTGTTGGTTTTGTCGTGTCGCGGCTCATATGTCCTCCAAATGGATTCCGGTCTTGAAAGGATTGAAATAGTGCAATGATACGACTCACACTATGTGTTTGGTCTCAACCTACTAGTACTAAAATCACCAGACTTAATATTGTGTAGACATATAAATTGTTATCAAAGTCACACCTCGCGAAACGGACATCATTCAACAAGAATAATGGCCTGATTTAGTAAAAACAAAATGAAGTTTGCCAATTTTCTTAAACTAATAAACTTGGACGATGCTAAGATTTGTATTTACGCCAAACGCGTAGACAGTATCTATTAGTTTGCTCAACTTTCTGCACTGAATATTCGGACCCATTAATGTAGCATAAAGTAAAAACGTGTTGTCCATAGTATAGTATCATAAATATATATGTAAAATAAAGGAACTTTTGTATTAGCATGATAGTATAAAAGTATAATTCTAGTGTAATATAATAATAGACTAATGAGGATATCATGAGGGTTTAGGCTGAGAAAAACTCACGCTTGTTTTCAGATTATTTAGTCTTATGAGAGGCTTGAAAAGCATACGACCCAAGTTACCTGCAAACGAGTCTGAAATTTCCTACAACATCGTTGATTATTTTCTCATCCATTTTGTATCATAAAACCGAAAAGTCTTAATGTTCCTTCAAGCTAATTTCTATTAATGGTTCTGTTAATTGCACGTTTTGCATGCATTTTTCATGACTGGAAAATAATGAGATATCTACAGTGACAATTTATGCACATCATCAGCTGACAATTTCATATTCTGCATGCAAATTAGATGTACATGAAAGGTAGCAAGAGTATTTTTTTAAAATTAAGTGTTGAACATGACTTTGCGGTCCTATATGGCAATGTCTGACATTTTTAGACAGCTTTCTCTTGAGCCTAGGCCTAGAGGGTAGACCGGGATAGAAAATCTCAGACAGGTCCAGTAAGTTATATCCTGAAGATAAATTAGATACCTGAGCCGCTACATGACCAAAGCAACAAAGTGGCATGTGCGCCGAGCAAAGACTCAGATCAGCCTGGGCATCCGCCCAGTCTGATCAGAGTCTTTGATGTCCGCTAAAATGGTAGTTAAGGGTCAGTGCTAGCTCCATGCAGACAGCTAAACTTAGATCAGACTGGGTGGATGCCCAGACTGGTTTGAGTTTCACTGGGCGCACATGCCATTTTGTTGGTTTTCTCATGTCGCAGCTCATTTTATTTTTACCCGTTGGGACCACAGGATATATTGTGAGAAAGCAGAAATGTTTGATTTAGACTCATAGTCTGGATCTTCGTTTTTTGTTTAATGAGATCCCAATTTGCTACTTTTTGTTCATTGAATCGACTTCCTCATTAAAATCAAGAATTCATAATATACATTTTGTGTTCTGTATTTCGTCACCAGATCATGTCTGGTTACTGATGAGGCTTGAGTAACTGAAACTTCGAAGTATGGCCCATGCTCTTTCTTTCGACGGAGCATGACTGTGTTCTCTGCCCTTGAAGTAACTCTTTTAAATTTTTATTTGACTTCACTGCAGCTGGTGTTGAGCTGTGTTGCCCTGAAACGTTTTATGCTACATTATCCATAGTACATACATGTAGATTATATAATATTTTTTTCCTTTGATATCAGAAGATATGTTCTAATAATTCCGATTTTTTTAATAATTTAGACTCATAATCTGGGTCATCGCTTTTATATCGACTGAACCCCTAATTGATACCAATACGTTTTTGAATCACCTTACATAAATTCAGAAATTACAGCTCGTTTTCTCTGACTGTCGTCATCAAACCATGTCAGAGTCACTGATAAGATTGAGTAGCCGAAACTGCGAAGTATGGCCCATGTTCCCTTATTCGAATATGTTCTCTGCTCTTTAAGTAACTCTTGTAGATTCTGATTTTACAGCACAGTTAGGATTTTCGGTTCCCAAGAGATGGCATGTCTGATTTGATTATATTGGATTTTCCTTCTAAATTTCCTGTATTTTAGCCGCGACAAGACAAACACAACAAGGTTGTATGTGCGCTACGCAAAGACTCAGAGCACCCAGGGCATAATTCCCGGCTGATCAGAGATGTCGCAGTCGGTATGGAGGTAGTTCAGACTCTTAGCTACCCTTTAAGCGCACATTGAAGACTCTGATCAGACTGAGCGGATGACCAGGCTGAACCGAGTCTTCGCAGGGCGCATATGCCACTTTGTTGGTTTTGTCGTGTAGCGGCTCAAATTACTATAATGTACACAGCGTAGTACCTAATCAGCGCTGCAGGTGTTCGGCGTCTGTTGTTTGTCAATACCTTTTCTAAAGGGAAAGCATGGATGCGTCAATCTCTTTACGAGTGATAGATATGTACTAAACACCCTCGCTTAGCCCCACAAGACGATACTTTCTGAGTCAAAAAGCGTGGTCTTTTAAATACAAGAAATAAATCAGTTGCACTTTGTCCTGCGGTTTCCATCGTTAATAATGAATAATGCCAATATCACCAGTGACAATATTCCCAGGCTTTTATTGATGTTTGATGCTGCAGACGTTATTACATTGTTATCTAATCTTCTTCAGTCCTAGAAATGGTCTAAAGAAAATTTATTTGTCTATAATAGAGATAACAACCTAAGGGCCAGATACGTGCAAAGATTTCTGCACTGATGACAGTTATTATTCTAGAAACCCAATTTTGCCTTGCGACATATATATGGCAAGAGTCCATTTGTCAGTTAAGGGATGCCAGATATTTTGTGCATGACAGGAATGATGTCTACAGTGAAATTCATGCACATAATCAGTTGTCTATAGTGACAGCTAATACACACAATCCGCTGTCAATTTCATATTATGTATATTCTGCATGCAATTTACATGACAGGTGGCAAGCGGGTATGTTGCCTTCGTTTCAATCCTAATAAATTTTGTATGCTGTGTTATATATATCATGTATATGTTACGATAAAGGAAAAAAAATATGTTAAACCAAGTGGAAAAGTAGGTATAGGTGTCATTGTTGACCGAAATTCTATGTTTCTTGGAAATAGTGATAAACCTGATTAGACGCCGCTATCCACGGCGTCTTATGTGGGTCTACGCTGTTTGACTATGCCCTGTTTATGGGACACTATTATGCCTTTGTGGAAAATCCAAATAGAAATATAGTGTGACCTAGTACTGGCAGTGAGGCATCCTACTGACATTGACATTAGGTTTGAAATGTTGTCAATTACCGTGTTTTTGGACTAAGGAGAGGGAGAGCGTGACTTTATTGCTCGTCTTCTTCTTCTTCTTTATCATTATTATCATTAGTAGTAGTAGTAGTATCATTATTATTAGTAGTAGTAGTAGTAGTATCATCATTAATGGTTATTCAACATTTCTCTGCCCTAATCCTTTTACTAGGAAGCGACTTAAGATAGAGATAGTGTTACAAAAGTTAATAACTAATCGACTAAAAATATCAGCCCTCTTAGGTCCTCTTATTAATCTCCAGATAGAATCTTTTGCTCGTTTTGATTCATTTATAGATGTCAGAATAAAATTATTTTATATCCACAAGAAAAAACGGTATTTTGTATTTTATGAATAAACAAGTGTAAATGAATGGGCTATTTCTAGTCTACGATACTGTCTCAGTGGGTGGTTTGATACATGTAATATACAATCAAGTGATTTGTTTAATGAAATATGCTGGAAAGCATGCGTATACTTTTCAGACCGCTCCCACAAGAGACACTAATCAGCGTAGATAAAATTGTAGCAGAAAGTCTGTGCAAAGAGTGAATACCTACATTCTAGGTTTATGCTCTTTGCCCAGACTTTCTGCTACAATTTTATGCTCATGTCTGTAGTCAGAGCGACATGAACTGAAAGAAACCCGTTGATTTGGCGCTAACCAATCCAATGCTAACGTTATAACCATATGAGCCGCGGTACGAGAAAACCAGAGAATTGGCATGTGCGTCCAGCAAAGACTCAGATCATCCTGGACGTCCGCGTTTTTCGGCGTTTGATCTGGTTCAGTCTGCACTTTTTGCCTGTGCCCTATCTATGAGTTGCTAGCGATGAATGGGTTATTCAGAATTATGGGAGAATAAATAGCTGTTTGAATTATCAAGAAACACATTATCATGTAATGATCATGTCTCATCTCTTGGGTATTAATCCTGTTTTATGACAACTTATTTTGTTATTGGCGGCGATATGCTAGATGAACTTCAGGATAACTGGGACTCTGTAGGCTTCAAACCGACTGCGGCTAACTTTATTCCACCAGGATGCTGGATTCATTAACAGATTATCAGGTTTCCATATTCTGATACTAGGCCTACATGAAAATTATTTTAACTTATAGTATAATGTTTTTAATCAAGAAATTTCGTACTGGCACATTTATAGCTCCGAGGTATGCTGCATAGGCACAAGGCTGACGTCTAACTGGGTCAATATTATCGACGTTAATAAATAAAATTGTAATTACATGTAATCAAGCAATTTCGTACTGGCCCAGATACAGGTCCTTGGACCGCTGTACTGGCCGAGTTGGCCTGTATTGGCCGAGTTTGTCAAAAAAAATAAAAAAAAAGAAAGAAAGAAAGAAAAACAGTTTATAATTAATATTATGTGGACTTGTGTTTTGACATATAAGTACGGTACTACTATTAGTTAATCAGTTATTGTAAATATACTCAAAACATTTTTTTTCATTTTTAGAACAACCTTGCTTATTTTCGAAGATGTATTTACATTACAGAAAATAGAACATTTTTGTATTTCTTTAGGCAGACTATGAGGCTTATAACAATTAAGCGTAACTGGCAAAAAGCACTAAAAAGGCTATTAAGAGTCAACTACAAATCCCCAATTTCAAATCACTTTAAACTGCATATCTGCAGTTGATTCGATTACATGAAACTGCCAGTTATGAACGCTTGATAGCTAGTTTTATATTTTTGCTACTGGTAGCAAAAATATAAAACTAGCTATCAAGCGTTCATTTCAAGTTTACTTTGAAATACCAGTAGTTTGAGATAACGTGAGTTGAAATGTAAAGAAAAAAAAAAAGAAATATGTCCAGACTTTGTTCTTTGATAGAACAGGGCACTTTGATTTATCAGTGTTTGAGATACCGAGAGTTAATTGCAGTAAACGTCTCCACTCAAGCCGTATTGTATCTTTGCATGGTAAACAACTTCAGCCTACAGAGTGATCAGATGGCTTTTAACTTATTAAAATGGTTTGTATTGACACGAAGTCTGAGATGAAAGGAACACATGTTGCAATACTGATATTTTCTACATTTTCTTAATTAATGATATTTGCAAAGAAGTATCAAAGACTGTATAATTAGGCACAGGTTTCCATTTATAATTATGAACAAGTAAAGATATGCTCTCTATAAAATGAGATATTCAGTGCAAGTAAAGAAGAAAAAAATAAAAGCGGAAATAAAAGTTTAGGATAATGTCCTCATTTCTTAGTACAGTTAGTTGAAGCATGCCGTAATGACCCTGAATATTGTGCCATCTTTATCAAAAATAGTCTAAAAGCGCCACAAAGCAGACAACAAAATTTACGTCTGCAAAGACTGAAAACAAAATGTTTCAATAAAGCTGTAAACAGTATCTATCCTTAATTTTGTGGTACAGTAACCGCAAACTAAAAGCGTCCTAACCTGAAAGCGCAATTCAGCACATGACAAAAACACTTTGTCCAAGCTATGACATATTGATAAAAGACCAAATTTGCAAAGTGTGTAGATCCAGATGAGGCGGCTCATGATTAAGCTTAACATCGGAAGGAAAAAGGTCTACGAGAGTTTCATTTTTAGTCTTTCAATGAAATCTTCTTATCAAAAATTTTGTAATTTCCATCGGCGAAAGTCAGTTCACTTTATCAATTCCCTAAACATCAAACATTAATTACTTTATGCAACTGCAATGCATTTGATATTCGATTAGCACTTTTGATGAGACCCTGTCATGAGTAAACCTGTCGAGTTCATTTGAGCCGCGACACGTGAAAACCAACAATGTGGTTGTGCGCCCAGCGCAGACTCAGATCAGCCTAGGCATCCCCTCAGTCCGCTCAGACTCTTTGCTAAGCGCTTAAAGAGTAGCTAAGGGTCTAAGCTACCTCCATGCGGACAGCGAAGACTCTGATCAGACTGGGCGGATGCCCAGGCTGATCTGAGTCTGCGCTGGGCGCACAACCACATTGTTGGTTTTCTCGTGTCGCGGCTCATTTATCAAAAATGCGAATGATAATGCCTCGTTTCCAATGCACTGTCCCTCTAGGCAGTGTGCAGTTTTCTGAGAATATAGGTATAACATCGCTGCATATTTCAAAAAGCGAATCCTGCTTGTCCTTAGCACTGAGCTCAGCATGCACAATTCTGTTCCATGTCCTTAATAGGTTTTCTCACTTAACGCTCAATTTTAGTGTGATAAAGGAAATTGCTTTGTAAGATCCTAAAGCGTTAAAACCAATGCGCAATTCTCACAGATGATTATTTAGCCTTGAGGGTTTGTAAAGCACAACAGTCATGCCTAGTCAGACGGCATATTTCAAAGTTGTTCGGCATATGCTTGTTCTTGCAATCCTGAACAACTAGGTGATTTTTTAAATTGTTAGTTTACTTATTTTGTTCATAATAGTTTGTGTATCTATTTTATTTATATATTTATTAATTCATTATTTTAGATATCGTCATAAAAGAATCCTATTGATTGTCGGCATGCACTCATTGCACCTGTCTTGGGTAGTCGTGGTCGGGCGATGATACATGGTAATTTTCAGTGCAAGGGCGCCCTACTAATTTGAATAATAGTAGGGCAATGGCCTACTGTGCTTGCAGTAGGTGCGGCTATTGGTTGTTTTTTGGACAATATTTTATCTCCCCCCCCCACTACCTCCTATCATAATTAGTTTCTTTCTTCTTTCTTCCTCTGAAAGACGGCTCGATATAGACTGAAATACTGTCTTAAAGGAGCCGCTAAACCCAGAACAACCAGGCAACCAATATTGTACCTGTGTATCAGGTATGGGTGGGGAAAGATGACAAAATGCACAAAATATAAGTTAGTTGGACATGACGTCAGAAGAACAGTGTATCGCTTGCTTCTGCTATATAAAAGGTACCAATTTACATGAAACGGTTTAAACCAATGATGCTGATTAGCTCTCCGGATACTTGTCACCGCCCATCTCCTTGTCTAGAACATAAGCAGCATTTTAATCTGCAAAACACGTCTGTCCGTGACACATAGTCGATTAAATTTCAGTGTGAATGATCGAAACGCATCGTTTGGTCTGGAATTTACAGGCAGAAATTCTTTCTATCTGCTCTTTTATGTATGCCCCTGAAAATTTTGACGTACTCTTTAAATGTACTTGATGACAGTACTCTCTGTGTAATGATTTAGTACTAAATGCGTATCTTTAACAAGTGTTTTAGAAATGTCAGTCTAATTAAGAAAGCATCGCAATTAGTATATATAGGAAATCAATTTTGAGTACAGGAACGTTTGACTCCGAGGGAAAATTCTATTTACTTATGTTACGCATAAAACAGAGAATTAAATCATTTCAGAATGAATTTAAGGTTTGCGAAAATCACACTTCAATTGTATTAATTTCAGGTAGCATCTCATTTATAATTCGGGAGAAGCATGGCAAACACTGTATGCCTTGCTTTTCCGAGCTATAAGTGCGGTGACACCATATATCAGTTACCATAGCAACTATGGAAATACCAATTGCTGTCAGTGGTTAGTACTTTGGCATAATGATGTCTCGATTACGTCACTTTGATATCAATGTAAACTCATAGTTGCTATGATAACGGATATATGACGTCATTGGTATAGAGCATGGCATTCAGTGTATGCCATTTTCAACAAATTTTCCAATGGTATAACGCACTGAAGTGCTTTTGACAGACAAGTCATTTGATTCCGAGTTATCTGTCTATTTTTCTTATTAGGTTGAGTGATAAAACTGCTGGCTAACATCGGAGACCATTATCAGACTGCGCTAAAGCAAACTTACATGTTGTTGGTGTTGTTTGTTTGCTCAAGTGTATCATTTATTCATGATAATGCTTGCATGCTAAATACACTGCCGTACAAAAATCTGTCAAACTAATCCCACTTAACAGGTTTTTTGTCGGGCAGGCCTGTCTCTTAGTTTATTGCATTTCCAGTAGCAACCTCGGTTTCTTCTTTATATAGCCTTGAAGGAGGCCAGGCAATCTTGTGTTAGGTGGTAAGGTACCCAGATGTGCCTTTCTATAACCAATAGTTAAAAATATATAACAATTTTTAAGATAGGAATGTATTATACAGAAAAAATAATAGGATTTAGTCTTTAGATAACATTTTCTGCATTTTGTATCTCGATTTTAACTAATTGGTTTGGCAAGTTTAAAGCGATGAAATAAGTTCGGCACATCTAGTTCAGTTATTACATAGCTGCAAGTGGAAAGAGTTGTTAATTAATTTTACATAACTCCCCAGCTGCAAATTATTTACTGATAAGAAAAAGCTGTGGTAACTTAAAGGGATTAGAGATGTGTTTCTCATGTTGTGCTCTCATCTACGGCTCTACGTTCAGGCCCGGAGGCTATAAAACTTGAGTACATTCTCAAACTCAAATAAAGCACGCTGATTGGCTGCATGCTCGGAAGCAGACAATCCAGTGTGCTTTATTTTGAGTTTGAGATTATACTCAAGTTTTATAGCCGCGAGACCCAGATGTCAATTTAGTGCAATTTGTCTAGTCGAAAGTGAATGGCGAACGGTTTAAATACATCGATAAGTCGTACCCTGCCGCGGAAACTTGGGACCACTTCAGGCAATTTTCAAACTTGAATTACCAATGTACACAATTTAGCCGAAACTTTTCAAATACAAGTATATAGACGACTGTTTAGAGACTGTAAGATTACCGAGGTATAAACTCCGGCCAGTCTCTCTTCGACCTAAGCCTTTTACTTCGTTTGTGGATGATTCTCCCGATATTTTTGCATCGGTTCCATCAGGCAAAAAAAAGTTAGAAAGTAAAAGCACTTAGCAGCAAATGCTGCACACTATTTAAGAGCACTAAAATGCACAAACTTTTAAGATAACTTACAAATTACTGAGGTAATTGTCTTGGAAATGTGGAGAATTACGAAAATGACATTTCCGAAATGTTTTCCGGTCGCACTTCTGAATGCCAATTTGTCTCAGAAATTTGCATGCCGCTTACTCAGCCCAACAAAATTTGCATTTGATTAACTAATGTCATTTTCCGGACTGATTTTGCTAGCACTGTGTCATTTGAAAGCTTATTTAGCGCTAGAGTTTATTATAACCCTGAAACAGTCCAGCTTACATTGCGTATTTTGAGTCATTATCAAAGGTTTGAAATCATCAAGAAGAACTGATCATGGTCTGTACTTATTTTTCTGTGTAACATGATACTGAAGTAATGAACAAACTGGACAAAAAAGAACTTTAAGGCAGAGGAAAGGGTAGATGCTCATCAAGTGAACTAGTTGATTTCAAACTGTTATATCACAAAATCTACCTGAGGTGACTGGGTTAACTTTCACAGGAAATAAATATACCATATTCCTTTAACCGTCTTTTCCAATGGGAGTCCACGCTTACAGTAATGTATACTTAAGAACAATAGTTTTGCACGGATAATGTTTTATATGAGCCGCGGTATGACAAAACAAACTGAGTTGCCATCTATTTGGGAAAGAGCTGCTGACTCGGCTTATCACTTGTAATTTATTGTTTCTTGGGATGTCTTTGTCAATCTTTCCCTTTGATGTTGGGGATAGGGTTTGGGATCTGATTCAGTCAGTTACTGAAGTGTAGTTACTCTTTAAATTTGCACGAGCGCCCAGCGAAGACTCAGACCAGTCTGATCAGAGACTTCGCTGTCCACATGAAGCTAGCACAGGTCCTCAGCTATCCTTTAAGCGCACAGTAAAGACTCTGGTCAGAGTGGGCGGATGCGCACGTGCCACTTTTTTTGTGTGTGTGTGTGTCGTGGCTCATATGATTTCTTAGTGTGATAACACCAAAACAATTATTGAACACATTTGTTTAACATTTGCGTTATATAGCGGCCATTGGCCTGTCTCAAGTGTGATCGACGCACTTTTGCAAAAGTCTGTGACTCTTAAAGCACCGTATCGGCTTTTGCCCGACTACTGAATTTTGTACATTTAATTTCGTGTCTATTTATGAACGGTCATACATCTTAAATCTAATGTGCCAAAGCCTTTTAGCCAACACAAATAAATACATATTAGACTACGAAATAATGATGAAAAGATGTTTTTACTGAAACATGATTTAAAATGCATCTTGTATAAATATGTAAACAACATTCCTTCCAATCTGATTTCCAGATTATATAGAGAAAAGTAATTGGTTTAAAAACTTGCATCTTGTTTGCACCCTGATGAACTGATTCTCTTCATTAATCCAAACTACCTTTGGGCAGAATTTTCTTTAGGGCTGGTATAATAAGTGTCTTTGAACATAAGTTATGATATTATGAGTCCTTGGCATTTCCAATAAGCTGAGGTTTATTTTACTTAAAATCTTTCTACTACATTGTAAGCTAGTTGGGGAGTTGGTTGGGGCCTTATGGTACGGCCTTGGTCTGACAGGGGCTCAAACGTTGTGCTTCTTTTGCTCAAACTTTTCATTGTTGTTTATGCTGTTATAAGCTCATTTTGTTTCATTTCAGAGTTTAATTCTGATTTGTATGCCTGCTGTTTGATCCATTAACTAGTAAAAGTTTCTTCACACGGACTTGGTTGTTTGTTTTTGAACCACAAAGAAAACGACTTTAGTTTGAGTTATTTCGAAAACGGAAAATAGGGGGCGTGGCTGGTGTCGCACATTTCATTACTGGTCATGAACAGGCTCAATTTAACCGAGTCTGCTATTATCTGTTCTTTAATGTATTCTTTCCATAGGATTTTACTATAATGCAGAACTTTTTATCTTCCCTGCAGCTGGTGTTTGTGCCGTGTGGCGGCCATAAAACGTCTCCCCGATAATCAAAGTGCAGATTATATTTTCTGGTCCTTTTGGATCATTGAGTTCATTTGAGTTATTTTGAAAATAGAGTTCCGCTTAAGCCGGTGCTAGGGGGCGTGGCTTTTGTCGCACATTTATTACTGGTCATGAACAGGCTCAATTAAACCGAGTCAGCTACTTTCTGTTCTTTGATGCATTCCTTGCTTCCAAAGGATCTTCACTATTCAGAACATTTTAGCGTTCCCTAATTTATTACATACTGTTCCATGGCACTGATTTTGTTACGTTTTATTATTTGCTGTAATTACCAGGGGGTCTTATTTATAAAATCACTTAAGTGGTTGCTAGGCTGTTGCTAAGGCTTAATTTCTATTAAGGAGATTTCCTACAACTATGAAATTTGCTCTGGAGGAACAGTTTTTTTTCTGACTGATCATCCAAAACTAATTTCATAGTTTTAGGGAATCTCCTTCAAAGAATTTTAGCCTTAGCAACAGCATAGCAACTACTTAAGTCGTTTTTGGCTCCCGCTGAATTGTCCGCTTTGCTGTTTGGTTTGTTGTTGGGGGTCTTAAAGTAAATTGGTAAAATAGATGATCTATTGAATGTTCGCTTCACTTGTTTTCGTTGTTGGTCGCGTCGGGTTTACTTGTTCCTTTCTGATTCGGTATTTAGGACAATTTTTAAGAGCAACTACACTTCAGGAACTGACTGAATCGGATCCCAAACCCTATCCCCAACATCAAAGGGAAAGATTGACAAAGACATCTCAACAACAACAAATTACAAGTGATAAGCCGAGTCAGCAGCTCTTTCCCAAATAGGTATATTTACTGAACTAAATAATTTAGACCAACAGAAGCGTTACTACAGACTAAGCAAATTATACGAAAAACATTTAACAATTATTTTTATCTATTTTCTATTTTTATTATAGAAGGGTTAAAATGAGAACACAAATAACCCTAAAGCAAGGCGGGTGGTTTTAAATTTAATTGAAGAAGATAACTTTGTTGACGTATGGAGGGTAATGAATGAAAAAGAGAAAGGGTTTACGTGGTGTAGGAAAAATCCAATAAGAAAACAAGCAAGATTAGATTACTTTTTAGTCACTGAAAGCTGTTTCCAATACGTTGTCAATACCAGTATTATTCCGGGATACAGAACTGACCATTCAGCTATTTTATTAAAACTGAAATTACAAAATAACGAAAGAGGGAAAGGTTATTGGAAATTTAATAATAGTCTATTAAAAGATAAAGATTATATAAAGCTAGTTAAAGAAACTATTAACGAAGTTAAAAATACATATAAAAGTAAACACCCAGATAATTTAAATGAAAATTCAGACGAAAAGATGAGATTCGATATAAACGATCAATTATTTTTGGAAACTATGTTGTTAATTATAAGAGGAAATACTATAAAGTTTAGTTCAATAAGGAAAAGAAAAAATGTAGAGATGGAGAAAAAACTCGAAAATGAAATAAAAACATTAGAAGATCAGGTAAATAAGAATTATTTGCACTTAAATGATCAAATTTTAGAAGAATTATCAAATAAGAAAAACAGTTTAGAGGAAATAAGGGCTGAAAAGATAGAGGGAGTGATGCTTAGATCAAGAAGTAGGTATGAGGATCTTGGAGAAAAACCTACAAAATATTTCTTTAATCTAGAGAATAGAAATTTCACAAACAAAGTTATGAATAAGATTATTGACGAGAATGGATCAGAATTTACTGAAACAAAGGATATTTTGAAATGTCAGCAGGACTTTTATAAAAATTTATATGATGAAACTAATATATTAAATGATACACCACTAGAAGATACAGTAGGGAATAATCCTCAAAAACTAACGGATGAATTAGCTAGGGAGCTCGAAGGTGAAATAAGTCATTCTGAATTGGGAAATGCTTTAAAAGCAATGAAAAATAATAAAAGTCCAGGTTTAGATGGATATACAGTAGAGTTTTTCAAATTCTTTTGGGTGGATCTAGGTTACTTTATCATGAGATCGGTCAATTATGGGTATAGAATAGGGTCCTTGAGTGTCACCCAAAAGCAAGGTGTTATAACATGCTTACCTAAACCAAACAAATCTAGGTTCAGCCTTAAAAAGTGGCGACCAATTTCTCTACTAAATGTTATTTACAAAATTGCCTCTTCAGCTATTGCTAATAGATTAAAAACAGTTTTACACAATATGATACATGAAGATCAGAAAGGATTTATATCTGGACGCTTTATTGGAGAAAATGTTCGATTAATTTATGATGTCTTATTTGAAACAAAAAATCAAAATATTCCTGGTCTAATTCTTTCGATAGACTTCGAAAAAGCCTTTGACACGGTTTCATGGAAATTTATTTCAAAAACACTGGATTACTTTAATTTTGGTGAGTCATTTAAAAAATGGATACATCTTTTTCAAAATGGTTCGGAAACAAGTATTTTACAAAACGGATTTTTGTCAGATTTTTTTGTATTGAAACGCGGATGCAGACAAGGGGATCCAATATCACCGTACCTATTTTTGCTTTGTGCTGAGGTATTAGGCCAAATGATTAGAAGAGAAGATAACATAAAGGGTATAAAAATAAGTGAAAAAGAAGTTAAAATAAGCCAATACGCTGATGACACTCAGCTGTTTTTAGATGGAACGGAAGACTCGCTCCGTAATGCATTAAATATACTACACAAGTTCTATAATATGTCAGGACTCAAAATAAATGTGGAGAAAACAAAAGCTATTTGGATAGGTCCTCTAAGTCATTCTGAAAAGCAAATATGTGTGGATTCTAAACAGGACTGGTCTCAGGGTCCTTTTAAAATATTGGGGGTTACATTTACAACTGAACTTTTTGACATCTGGGACCTTAATGCTCCAGAAATCCTGAATAAATTAAAAAACATATTACATCATTGGTCTAAGAGAAAACTTACATTGATTGGAAGAATTACCATTATAAAAACTTTAGGTTTATCTAAATTCGTACATTTATTTTTAGCCTTGCCTAACCCTCCTGGTGAATTAATAAAAACTCTTGAAAAAATAATATATAAATTCTTATGGAACTCTGGGCCTGACAGAATAAGTAGAAGAATAATGGTCAGAAATATTTCTTCTGGAGGTCTGAGAATGATACATTTAATATCCTTTATCAAAGCTTTAAAGGTGTCATGGTTTAGGCGAGTTATACATCAGTCTGAAACTGCAAACTGGTGTGCCTTTGCATTTATAAATTTTTCTAAAGTACTCTCTACAGGTGCTGCATATGCTATAAATCAAAGGGACACGTTAACTAATCCATTTTGGAAGGATGTATTGGCTGCATGGGCAGATTTCTGTAAATGTTATAAGATCGAAAATATACAATTCATTTTATATTCCCCGATTTGGTATAACTCTAACTTTAAAAATGGTCAGAACCTGTTTATAAATGACTGGTTTAAAAAGGGAGTGAAAACTATTAGTGACCTGTTAAATGAAACTGGAGAATTTTATCAGTTTGAAGAATTTAAGCAGATTTATGGGACTAGAGGAACTGTTTTGGATTACGAGCATGTTTTAAGGAAAATTCCGGACGAATGGAAGATAACTCTTGATAATAATAAAGTATTTTATATACAAAACCGTTTTAATGTAGTTAGTAACCCATATATTGCGTGTTTATTAAAAGACAAGAAGGGAAGTCGTATATTTTATGATATATTTACGATGGTTCATGATATAAACAAACATGCTAAATGGGAAAATGAACTGGGTGATATAAATGAAAGGGACTGGAAAATTTATCACACGGCAGTTAAAGACATTGACGATATTATACTGAGGGATTTTCAATATAAAGTAAATAATAAAATATTAGTAACAAAATCTTTTTTATTTAAAATCAAGAAAATTGACAATAATTTATGTTCATACTGCAAGGATCACCCTGAAAGTATTGCTCATTTATTTCTTATGTGCGAAAAAGTTAAGGAATTTTGGAGTTCACTTAGGACGTGGTTAAAACAAAACTGTGATATAGATTTAAACTTAGAGGACCGAAACATCATATTTTCACATCAAAATACAACTGAAATAGAAAATTATATACTTGTCCTGGGAAAATATTACATATATAAGAATAAGTTCTGTGAAAATAATCTTAATATACAGACTTTTATATCTTTACTAAGGAGGAAATTTAATAGTGGAAAATATATTGCTTCAATTCATAACAAATTCGGAAAATTCGTGAAAAAATGGTCACGATTATATAATTATTTTATGCAAATATAGTAGAAGCCTTAGTTTGATATCTTCGTTTTTGACATATTTTCTGTCTGAGTATATGTTAGAAAAGTGTTCTGAATTAGGTCTTACATAGTATAATTATGACTGTATTCGCTTCAGTGTTCGCTCTGTAAAGATAATTGCTTGTTTAAGAAGACTATAAAAGTTGATAGCTTTAATAAGACGTTTTCACTTTAAGTGTGGTTCATGTATCCAATGTGAGAACTTTTACAGCATTTTCTCTTCTTTTCTCTCTTTGTCTCAGTTTTTTTTCTCTCTCTCTCTCTCTCTCTCTCTCTCTCTCTCTCTAAAAAAAAAACAATTAGTGTATGGTTAAGTTCCGATTGTAGTACATATTGTTGTGTAGTTTATTTCATATAGTAATATGAAGTATGTATGTATATATATATATATATATGTACCATGTATTCGATTTATTGGAAATAAAATTATAAAAAAAAAAATGAGAACACAATAAATTAAACAGCACCGAACATATAACAAATGCAACCGCAGCGAAAGTACCGCCTTGGGACGGTCAGTATTAACTACTGGGGTGTTTAAACCGGTTTTACTGGGCCCAAACCTTCACCCTCACCCTCCGCCTCGGTGCAGAAAATTAGTTGGTAGTTCAAGTTGTAGTCAACGAGCTGTCGTTCCTAATCATTGCGTTTTCATCTTCTTAACAGTTAATAATAGCACAGTTCCTGAAAATTGCTACCACGATCTTTGCCATGTATCATACCTTATTTAAAACGAATTTGTTTCATTCATACAATTCATAAAAGAATAGTTTCTAATTTTTTGCAGCGCCTTAAGATCTAATAACATTTATTTCATGGAGGTTTGAATTGCAATATTACCCAATGGAATTTTACCAGCCTTTGAACAGATGTCAGTTTTGTAATAGAATGCTACTAACATTCCAAGAAGCTTTGCGCTGGTGATAAAATTTGAAATTTTAATCTTCAAGATAAAAATGAATACAAGAAGAAATACTGAAATTTGCATCGGTATTTTCAAAGTGCTAGTAATTAACCGAATATTATTAGTTCCTAAGTGTTTCTGAAAAGATCCACAATATTTTACATACCCTTCTGTAACAACGCAACATGTTATTTTTATCATGAACATGGAAATGATTGATATCATTTTAGATCTGCAGTTTGAAGACAAACACGGCAATGTAATTTTTCATGATAGATAGATAGATAGATAGATAGATAGTTTCAATATCATTTTCAAGATAGATAGATAGATAGATAGATAGATAGATAGATAGATAGATAGATATTTTCAATATTACTGACGGAATTTGGACCCTCCATGACGTTTTGAGTCTAACGACAGTGACAATATTTTTGTGAATTATGTCTTTCCTTTGGTTGACAAATGACTCTTTAATTGTTGAGAGAAATACCAAAACCGATAGAAAAAGCAGGTCATTCTTTATAAAGAAAAAACGCACCAAATGAGGTATTTGATAAAACATCTTTTAATGGAAGTTTTAGAACATTGCTGTTCAGGTTATTAGCTCCCGGACAATCTTTTCTGCCACCAAAAAAAAAAAAAAAAAAAAAAAAAAAAAAAGATATAAAGCAGTGCAATGCTGCTTCCACTGATATATAATTAGGTAAAAGAAGAGAGAGCAAATCAAGGAGATTGGAAGAGGAAGGTGGCTTGGTCTATTTTTAACAAAAGTTGAATTAGTAACTTTAAGATATTTAAGATATTTTTAAAAGTTCCTATTGATTTAATATACAGTTTTAGATGAAAGCAGTTGCGAAGGTTACATTAATTTAACTAGCAAGTTTTAAGTTCAAGTTGAGCGCAAGTAGGGTCGCCGAGTCTATTTTAACTAATGTTTAATCTGAGTTTGAATTTGTTAAAATCGGAAAGAAGTTTTCTTTTTAGAAAGCTAATCAACGACGCTGATGCAAATTTTATCCAACAAATAAAGTTTTCCTCTGAAGTTAAAGATATTCTTTCTTTCAATACAGCACAATAAGGATGATAAGTAACTACAGCAAAGGACTTAACATTCTAAGCAGAGAGTTTAGTATGAGAGCAGATGTTGTTTCTGGTATGTCACTCAAGCGAACGTATATGGGACAGTCTTTGTTCTTTCGCATGCAAAACGTTTTTAATTTTGAGTCTCCTTTAACAAAAGAAAATTTTAGACGTAAATGACTTGCGCTCGCATATGACACATAATTATAGAGGTCCAATTACTGTGAAACTGCACAAACACATATGTTATACCAGCGTTATATTTATCCAGTCTGCATATGGCATGACAAAAATGCAAAATGCATACATGTTCATCAGCTCATGCACATCTTGTGCACGAGCCGATATACACGTGCGCACTTTTCAAAAACCTAAAGCCAGATCTTACCATGACGCGATAAAGTTAGATATACAGTATTACAAGAGATTCCTTTCGAGGTAATTAGACATTACTATAATATGATAACGTAGAGAACCGTCATCGTAATTTGCTTATTCTGAGATATTACTGTAAAAGACTCCCTAGGCTAGACATTTAAATCAGTCAATTTTAATTGGTTTAAGAACTAAGATGAGGCTAGAGTTTCTAATTTCATCAGAAAAATGTAGATAATGCGGATTTGTAAATAACGTTACATGTATTTCTCTAAATGTTGGATTTCTGTTTGAAATTGAGCTAGCTGGGTTCACTCTCTACCTATATGTTGAAAGGCAAACCGTACGGACCCTAGAAATGAGTCTTACTTCACTCTACATGAATTTTGTTGGCCCGGGAACTTCACGCACAAATTTTTTGCAACATAAAAATTGTATTTGATGTGTGAGTATGAACTCTCACAACGTGTTCCAAGTTGAAAGTTTTCCATTGAAGAAAAATATAATTTACGTCTGCAAAATGTGAAAAACATTTCGGCTTCATAATCCAATGACTAGAGGGCAAACAGTGTAGATTCAGATGAGGCGGCTCTTTAAATTCAGGAACCGCCTCTTTTAGATCGCTCTTTTTTTGCAAATTCATTTTTTTTTTTCATTTAATTTGGCGCGTGAATTGTTAGAGCTGTTTTGTACAGTTAGCTGCAAAGTATAACGGAATTTTAACAATGTCATTGAGACACTCGTAGAGGACAATGATCCAACAATGTTGTCGTAACGTTGAGGACAAACGTAAATTTAGCTTTTCAGCTAAGCTTATAGAAAACAAAGAACAAACACAATAATACCGTTTCCTTGGCTGAACAATACAATCCGCTCAAGCTCACTTTCATGCATGCTATGATTTACTGAAGTAGACTCAAGTTACAAGTTTATTCATAACTCAGTACATGGAAAATACATGTAATATGAGTCAACAAAGTGATATATAACCAGCGACATAATGTTTACTTTTGCTTGTTAATTGTACAGATAAACCTACAAGCTTTCTCTGCATTTTTACAAAACTTATATTTTGTATAGCTTTTTTTTTAATGTGACGACGACGCCGTTTTAAACATGGGTTTACTTCTGAAGGGAATAAGTTTCTCGTATGCTTTCCTGTAGCCTTAGTTCGTATCGAAAAGGGAGTAAATAAAAGTAGTCAAAGTACCCAAATCATAAGTCCGAACGTGTAAGTTATTTAAACATTGACCATTCCGTATTTTTCTAGATACACAGACATGGAACCCAAAAAGGAGGTGTGATCAGGTGCTCGCGAGTAGTAAGCATCACCTGCCTATCATAATACACCCGCCATATCTACGTATCAGTGGAAAAAACAGTGAAAATGACAGTCCGGTATTTGAAAGCCTGTCTAAGCTTCGGCGAGGCCATCAAATCAGAAATTAGTTTAGAAACGGCCACATGTAGGGATCAACCAGGTCATGGTTTATAACTGTAGACACAAACTTTACTGTATGATAATCCTGTGTCCACAGTTTATGGGTGAGTAGCTTCCCTCTTTCAATAAAATCTTGATATTTGAAACAGGCTCTAGCATAGTGGACTAGCTGAGAGACATAGATTCCGTATGCAGATGCCGAAGGGATATTACTACTCATAAATGTAAAGCTAACTATGGGAAAATTGAATTCGTCATTCTGGTCATAAAGCCTAGTAATGAGTTTTCCATTTGTCTGTATAAAATATGGAGTGTACCCGTTTGCCTTCAAGCTTATGCTACACTGTCATAGTTTTACTGACATTTCAAAATTGTCGTAACAGTAATTGCTTATTTGGTAGGTGAGATGGCGAAGGTGCGCAGGGGGGGGGGGGGGATTGGGGGAGGGGGCGGAATGAGGAATGGCTTCTCTTTCAGGCACGAGCCTGCGAGGTGAAACTACAAAATTATGTTAAGATGTTTTGAAATAAAGAACTGATTTTTGCTGATTGTGTTGTGTTTTGTTCTGTTGCAATTCTCTTTTCGTTCTTTTTTTTATTTATTTATTTCGTCTCGCTGTATTTTGCACTTTCCTCACGTTCGCGTCTTTCGGCTTTTACCAGTCAGGTACATAACCTTTAAAAGTTAATAAAATATAACTTGAAGCAGTTAAAAATTATCCTATTTACCACTAATTTCAAAGTGAGGCTGTAGGAAATAACTTATTTAGGTTATGTCTGAAATTATTTTGGCCAAGGTCAGATTTGCAATCTCCAAATAAATAACTGTTGTAAGTTAAAAAGTAGCTAATACCTGATCTTCAAGGGTCTTGCGTACCAATTTCAAGACGATGCGTACAGAGTTTTATTGCTTAATCATAAAGTTATGTAAGAGATCTTTCAGGGAAAACTACCCAACTGTCCATAAAAATTGCTGTAACTCCAGAATATGAAGGTGAAAAAAGACACTTTAACTTAAACAGGTTACTTTTGCTATAGTCACAAAAAATTATAACTGCTTCAACTTATATATTTTTTAACTTTTAAAGGTTATGTACCTGACTGTTGACGGGCCATGAGAAATGGGTTGTCGGTGAGTTTAGGAAGCCTGTGCTATTTCCGTCGAGTGAAGGCGACCCTCACAGACCCCCCCCCCCCTGCGATAACTCTGTCGCGACTAAAGCAGCGCCCAATGTGTTCTCGGAGTAAGAATGTCCTGCCTGCCGGGAATTATCTATGATGTTTATCATCGCTTCGAAGTTCGATGCAGAAAGACAAATTTGTGATATTAAATTTGACAAATTACTTAGTCCATCCACGGACAAGGCACTCCTATGATTAACGTGCAATTATGTCGACGATGATCTCTCTTCCCAGTTATGGTTTACAAAAATGTCCTATTTTTTGTTTATAATTGACTAATAAGTAGCCATATGTCATTCTAATACGAATAAAGATAGTATTGCCATTGTTAAATATATGAGTTTGTCAGTCTTTACGTCTAATAAAGACAGATGTAACAATAGAACCAAGGTCATAACACAGCTATATCTTACGGCTTTCAGAAATAATTTGAGCCGCGACACGACAAAACCAACAATGTGGTTGTGCGCCCAGCGCAGACTCAGATCAGCCTGGGCATCCGCCCAGTCTGATCAGAGTCTCAGCTGTCCGCATGGAGTTAACTTAGACCCTTAGCTACCATTTGAGCACTAACGAAGAGTCTGATCAAACTGGACGGTTCTCCAGGCTGATCTGAGTCTGCGCTTGGCGCACAACCACATTGTTGGTTTTGTCATGTCGCGGCTCATTTACAGTCTTTCTTGGCCTAGATATCTTCTTATTGGCAAGTTGCGAGCCTAACAACGACGGTGGCGTTTTAAACAAAGTTAAGGTAGTTACAGATCAGTTTCCGAACTCAGGGTTCATAGTAAAAATATAGCTCCATATAAGACAAACGGTCGCTGACAGTATGAGGATTGCAGTCGTTATAACGCCCTCGTGGCCGGGCGGGTTGCTATGCTGTTGCTAAGGCTAAATTTCTTTGAAGGAGATTCCCTACAACTATGAAATTTGCTCTGGAGGAACAGTCTTACAAAGACTGTTCCTCCAGACCAAATTTCATAGTTGTAGGGAATCTCCTTTATAGATATTTAGCCTTAGCAACCGCATAGCAACGACTTAAGTGGCTTTATGAATACGGCCCCGGATTGCTAGCTCTCCTAACTTTGGCTTACGGTATAGCACGTTCAAGACCCGCTAACGACATGATCCGTCTAACCATATACAACGCTTGATTGCACAGAACCCTTCATCACCATCCTCTCATCGTCTTGTTGTGACTGAAGTATTAAATTCGCCAAGCCATCCATCTAGCATCTATAACTGAGGGATAAGACCTATTGTATTAAACGCATTTTCTATCTTCATTTCTATAAGGGGGACTTTCATCAACTGCAATACCATTAATTTGCTGTTTACATAACAATATTGATTCCCAAAGGAAAATCTTGCGGAAATTTGTCAAAGTTATGAGCCTGGTCTAATTCATCATATAAATGTTTGATAAACTAGATATTATTCAGAAAAACTGATGATGCTCTCAGAAATTCTCCCGGGCAGTAGAAACATGTTAATTTGTAAACAAATGCCAGAATCAGACACGGGTAGGCATGCCTTCAAAAGACTATTAGCTACATGTTAAAACACGCTTTCTGTTTGTTTGTTTTTTCTAACATGCTACCAATAACTTCAGAAGCGCCAATTCTGAGTAAATTTGGCTAATTCTACATCAAAACATATGCTAATATGTTTATTGGAAAAAATATGATTTTTCATCAGATAATTTCCTAATCATCAACTCCCTCCGCGTTCGCATTTTGTTCTACATTAGATTTTATTTTCTCTTTTTACACTAAAGATTCAAACGGTGATAATTGCTTCACAGATATTGTTGTTGATTCGAGGTAGGATGACACTAAATAAATATATCATTATAAAGAACTTATTTCAGTATTAATGGTGCATTAGGTTCGCCAGCCAAGGCCAACATAGATGAGAGAAACCTGTTCTTACTTAAAAGGAAATTGAATTCTTGTGGCAAAAATATACACTTTCATGAGAATCAACTCTGTCATTTCCATTGTTATTGACACCTTTCTCAGTGGGAGAGAAGCAATTGTTTCTTTAATCGAAGATCCAGTTTTAAGTTATCTCCTTCCTAAATATGGGAGAAAACATGATAAGTATACATATCACCTCGAAACGCGAGCAAAATTAGATATAAATACAAAATTCTATTTTCTAACAGTGGGGAAGAAATACATTACCAATACCCATTACCCTTACGGGAGAGGTATTGATACAATCAACGTGATAATACAATTAAATGTTATTTCTATTGTCATACAAAAATAGTCTTAAACGAAAGAATTTGTTTGTCCCTTCTTCAGTTCAACCAGGGTAGTCATTTATTTTCCAGGAAAAACAATATTTTGTTCACCCCCGTCTTATAAATGGCGGCAAAGTATTGGGACACATATAACCATTGATTTTCCATTTGTCCCAAATGGAAAATAAATGGGTTTATGCGGGTTAATATCTAAGCACATTAGGGCATAAAAATAAATACCCCAAACCAACGATCATCATGTTCTAGAAATGTTTTTATTATTATTATTATTATTATTATTATTATTATTATTATTATTATTATCACATATCGCCTCATAAGTTAAAACGGAGTGACTGAGATTTGTCACTATGATCGCTCTAATACAAAAATCGAATATGTCTATTAAACAGTACGTTGGATAGCGGCCGTCGGCCGGTCTCCAGTCCAACCGACGCACTTTTCTAAAAATACGTGACACGTAAATCAATGTGTCAGCGGTCTCTCGTTTACTAAAGATTAGTGTTCATAAACGAACGGCCATACATCTTCAACACAATGTGTCAAAACCTTTTAGCCAACACAAGCACACACTTAGTTGATTACATTAAACTTTCGCTTGTTCCGAAATAAACATGAAAATATGTTAAATAGTTTAGTGAAACATACTTAACTAACATAACTAAACTAACATAACTAAATACACAACTTTGCTAATGTTATCTTTAAAACACTGTTGTTTAAGTCTCTACAGAAGTCCTTGCACTCTGGTTTCAAGATTATATAGAAAAAAGTGAACGGTTTCGGTAACTCGCATCACGTTTGCACTCGAATGGATCAATTATTATCTTCATTGTTCTTAGCTACTCTCAAGCAAAATTGAGTACTTTATGTTAAACTGAGTCCTGGACATATCTAATTAGCTGAATTCAACCTAAAATCTTTCTTCTATTCGATAGGGGAGTTGGTTGGAGCCTAATGATCTGTCATTTGTTGGGCCCATCAGTTTCAAATATTGGGCGTGTTTTGCTACTGTGACAGCGTTTCATTATGGTTGATAGTATCTATGCTCGTTTCATTTCATTTCGTCGTTTAATCCCACTGTTTGATCTAGTAATGGGTAGAAACTTCTTCACACGGATCGACTTACTTGTATGTTATAGAACCACAGAAAGGGTCAAGTAGAACCGACTTATGGCTTCAGTAATTTATTACTGACTGGCGAGGGTTGGCTTCTCACATGTAACATGGTTTATATCGTCTATTTGTATATTGTATATCAGACCCCACACGCCACCCTATTCTTGCCGCCTTCCTTACGTAATCCATTACTGGCTGTTCTTTAGTATTATTTCTCTGATGGTTTACTACACTGTTAGCTCTGTCGTTCAGTCTTTGACTTTTTGTGTAATGTTTGAAACAACCTCATGAACAATCACTGGGAAAAATCTATTCCCTTGACTGTTCGCTTCACTTGCTTTGCATTGTTTTGTGTTGTCTTTACTTTTTTTCTGGTTTGGTAGATAACTGGCGTTTAATTTACCTAACAATTAACAATAGCAAATTGTTACTACGATGTTTTCCAAGTATCATACATCGTTCATAAAACATTTTATTTCATTGTAATACAGTTCATGACAGAATAGTCTCCAATTCTTTGTAGTGTCTTAAGCTGCAATAACACAGGTTTCATTGCGGTTTGAATTGTAATATAATCCAATATAGAATTTCATCAGCCGTTCAACAGATATATTTTTAAGAGAATGCTGCTTTCATATCAAGAAGCTTTGCGCTGGTGATGAAATTTAAATCCTAAAGATAAAAAGTGAATGCGAGAGGAAAAACTGAAATTTGCAATAAATCTTGCATTTTCAACGTATAAGTAATTAACTGAAGACTAGTTCCCTAGTGTTTGTGAACAGATCTACGTATTTTTTTAAAGATAGCATTCTGTAACAAAGCAAAAACTTATTTTATTTTTTATCATAAAGATGGAAATAATTGACATCATCTTAGATTTACAGTTTACAGACAATAGTGTTACAATAAAATGTGGACAAACACACAACAAACCGATTCCTGTCCCTCACCCCTACACATACATTGTAATCACTATAAGGGATACTTTTAATAGCGATCGTACGATGGATCGATCGCTTCAGTTCAGTTCAGTTCAATTCTCTTATTTACGTTACCCAAGTGGCTCAACGGTACGTAACCATAGTTGCACACACTTGGCGCCGTGCGATCGCTCGATCGACAGGTAGGTAGATAGGTAAGATAGGTAAGTAGGTAGATAGATCTTAATTGTCAAAATCGCTGATGGAATTCGAACCCTACGCAAAGTGTTCAGTCCCACCGGCGACATTAATAATATTGTGAAGTATGCCTTCACTCTTGTTGAAACGACAACGGTCATCTCCATTGTTGAGACAAATATCAAAAACCATAGAAAAAATCAAACAGGTCAAATTTCTAAATTGTTTATGCAAAACATAACCAGGTAAGCTATTCAGCGGTCCGTACAAATACCTTTTAAGAAAAGTACGAGCGTTGTAGTTCAAGTTGTTGCACCCCTCAATGACGATTCTATCAGCCACCAACAAAACCCAAAATAAAGCAGTGCAGTGGTACTACCACAAATATGTAACTAGGTTAAGAGAAGGAAGACAGAGAAATTAAAGAGACTAGTAGAAGAAGGTAGATTTGCCCATTTTGACAAAACTTTTATTTCTAACTTTGTACAAGTGCCTCTTGGTTTTTAATGTACATTTTTAGATGAAGACAGATACAAAGTTTACATTTATCAGCGAGTTTTAAGCTCAAGTTGAGAAGGGTGGCTAAGTCCAGTATGGTACTATCTAGCCTGATTTTGAATCTGTTCTATCCGGATAGTAGTTTTCTTTCGAAAAAGCTATTCAAAGGCGCTGATGCAAATAGGATTCAATTCAGAAAATATATTTCTTTTACCTCCGAAGTTCAAAATAATCTCTATCCATTCAGTACAACAAGGGTGATAAGTCACGACAACAGAGGGCTTAACAACATTCATTGCAATAATATGTTTAGCAAATATTTCAAATTTTGCCGTAAAATGGTAAATAATTGTCCAATTTGGTAAATTTTACATAAAAAAAGCATCACGCAAAAACAAATAATGTTTCATACCATTATTTTAAAACGTTGGCCTTTTCCGTGAAAAAGTAAGTTTTCTGTAGTATTCTCAAAATTACTTAAACGTGACTTAGCCACCTCCTTGCACTAAGCGCTTCAATTCCGATGTTCATTTTAGTGGTAGTCTAAATGAAAGCTCTTATTTAATCAGATCCGGTTCTCCGTTCTTGTCATACTTAATGTGCCGTTAAAACCGACAATTTCGGATATATGTCAATGAAACGAAGTATTGAAATGTATGTCATCTAATTAGTAACGTTCTCTACGTGTTATTTAATTTTGCCTTCATTCACCTAATTACCGGGTATTTCAGCATTTTGTGACGTAGTTTGGTTTGAGCCAGGGAAAGCAAACATGCTGCCATTTCCCAAACTGTCGTGCACATCCCCACACATTGACAAACTATTCGGTTCAGTCATCTGCGTTGCGGCTTAGCATTATACGCAAAAGATGTTAGTATGGGACGAATACGCCTACTGGCCAGTCACTCAAGTGAATGTTTATGGGACAATCTGTGTCTCTGTCGCAGGCAAAACGTTTTAAATTTTGAGTCTCCTTAAACAAAAGAATGTTTGAATCTTAAGAACTCTTAAGATTTTAATTTGACTAACATATTCGACTTGTGCTCGCTCAGGACATATCGAGATACACATACTGTGCAGACAACTGCACACAGACACACATCTTTGGATCTCAATTAGTTCTATTAAACCAGCCTGCCCATGCCATGTCAAGAATGAAAAATGCATACGTGTATATCAGCTCGTGCACATTTTGTGCACGAGCTGATGCACACGTATGCATTTTGCAAAAAACTTCAAGCCAGATCTTGTCATGACTCGAAAAAGCTATGAACACAATTATACAAGAAATTCCTTTCGAGCTAATTAGCCATTACTATAATATGATAACGTAGAGAACCTTCATCGTAATTTGCTTATTCTGAGATATTACTGTATAAGACTCCCTAGGCTAGACATTTAGATCAGTCAACCTTAATTGGTTTAAGAACTAAGATGAGGCTAGAGTTTCTAATTTCACCAGAAAAGTAGAGATTGCGGGTTGTAAACAACGTTACATGTATTTCTCTGAATGTTATGACTTTGCTCTCTATCTACGTGTGTAATGGACTGACAAAGTCAAATACAATTAAACTACACTCTGCATTTGTTGGCTTTGAAATTCTTGCTCAGTATTTTAGGTCATTATAATTATTATTGTATTTGATGTGTAAATATCTACTCTCACACAGTGTTTCAAGTTGAAAGTTCAACCCTTACGGACTAAAATAGTTTACGTCAGACTCTGCAAAATATAAAAAAAATGTTACGTCGTTATAATTAAAAAAATAGAGGATAAACGGTGTAGTTCTAGAGGAGCCGCCTCCACTCGAACGCGCTCTTTGCAAATTCAACTAGTTTTATTTAATTGGCGGTTAATTATTCGAGAAGTTTTGTACAGTCAGTTTCGTTGCGGACCATTAGGGGGACCACGTGCTTCTCTCTACGACTTGGTTTAAACATATTTTATTTCAAAAAATCAAACATTCATGGCAGTAACAATATTGTTATATAAACATAATAGGATTAGAACGGAAGCAATTGCTTATTTAGTTCCTCTCTACGACTTACGGTCGAGTCTGGTAATCTCAGACAGCAGGTAAATTCGAGCATACCATAGAGACGGCTCCTCATATTGCAAACAGTGAGAATTCAGTTGGCATGGCTCATGATGTGCCTTCCAATCAGGATTTTCAATGTTTGCCAAGTTAATTTTGTTTTAATTCCAAACAACTAACATATAAAGCAAACAATGTAACTGTGCGAATTTACCTGTTGTCCTAATTTACCTAACTTGATCCTAGTTCCTATATCGAAAGGAGAGGCAAAATGAAATAGGAGGAGCTATAAAGTTGTTTCTACTTAAAAGTGTACATATTTATCTTCCAGCCTATGGCAACCATGCCATATTTTGATGGTTAATTTCAAACGGGTAACAACAGTGTAATTTAACAGTATTTGCTTAGTCATACCTTGTACATGTACGTAAGTCCCAACGCCAGTGGTTTAAGGAAGGGGAGAGCTTCTCTTACTGACAAGAATTTGCGAAGTGAAATATACAATTTTATAAAGATATTACGAAGAAGATGAGAGAATGGTTGCAGTTATAGGCTTTATTTGGTTCTTGCTGCATTATACATTTGTGTAATGCTCGTTCCTTTCGACTTTCACGGGTCATGAGATATGAATTGGCTTGGGTGGAGGAGCCTGTGACTTTTTGCTTCATGTGCAGACGTCCCTTGCATTCTCGCATTATCCAAGCGGCTACTCTGTCACGTTAAAAGCATCAGTTAGTGTGTTCGAGAACAGATCATGGCCTTCTCAAATTCTGTGGCATAGAAGTTAAATACTGAAAGACTTCTCTGTGGCATAAAATGGGTATGCTCTTTTGATCAGCGTGAAATAATGTCGACGATAACAATTGTTCCCAGTCTTGATAAACAAATATTTGCCCTACTTTTTGTAGACGCATAAATTGACATTTCTTCATATATGATTGAGTCATAAGTAGTCACACATCATACTTGCATTACATTGCCTGAAAGGTTCTATTATGGATTATTAGTTTGTCAGTCTTTGTGCCTAATAAAGACAGATATTACAATAGAACAAGACACATGACACAGATATTTCCTACAACTTTCAGGAATAATTTACAGTGACTGTCGTTCTTGATAAAAAAAAAAAGAACAGTTCTCATAATGCAAGTTATGAGCCGTAAAACGAGGGTGTCCTTTTACACGAAGAGATGGTAGCTAGGCATCAGTTTTAGAACACAACAATGATGTAGTAGCCCCTTATATACAAAACGTTTGCAGATAAAATTAGGATAGCTACTGTTATGTATTAATTGATGAAACAGTAAGTAAGAAAAGTTTGATGGTACTGACGCAAGTCAATCCCAAATCCCACCCAAGACACCATGTGGGAAAAGACAACACAAAATTAGACACCACCAAAACATCACCAGCGAGAGCTAGTTGTACAGCCGTTTCCCACATAGGTAGTCACCGGTCTATCCTTAACATCACAAACAATATATCGATAACATACATAGCAACACTCAACACGTATTAAAACAACCAAGAAGATTCAAAACAACAGAAGTGCCGCATTGGGACGGCCAGCAAAGAAATTTCTGGAGGTGGGAAGGGAAGCGCGGGGATGAGGGGGCTGGGGGTCTTTAACCGGTTTGCAGTTGACTAATCGTCACCCTTGAATTCTGCATGCCCGAATGGCTAGCACTCCCAAATTTGGCCCATTGTGTAGCTGGTTCGAGTTCCGCTAGAGACAAGATTAGGTAAAAACATAAACTGCGTCTGATAACAGTCCCGCGAGAGATTAATTGACAAGATTAGATAAAAACTTTACCGGCGCCTAATTGCTATAGAGCCCTTGATAATTATCCTCCCATCGTTATGAGCCGCGACAAGACAAACCAAAAAAGTGGCATGTGCGCCCAGCAAAGACTCAGATCAGCCTGGGTATCCGCCCATTCTGATCAAAGTCTGCACTGTCCACATGAGGCTAGCTTGGACCCTTAGCTATCATAAAGCATATAGCCGCCCAGTATGATCAGTCTTTGCTGTGCCAGGAAGGATAGGTGAAGGTCTAAGCCAATATTTAATCCGCCAAGTCACCCATCCTTCATCATCTAAAACTGAGTGATAGGATCTGTTTTATTATCTTTACTCATGTTTATGACGGAAATATACTGATTAGATTGTCAGGGGACTGCAATATCATTATTTTGAGAGATTATCAAGGGTGTCAATTTGAGAAAATTTGTCTAATTTATGAGCCTTGTCTAGTGCACCAAATAAATGTTTTATAGACCATGTAATATTCAGAAAACACGATAAAGCCATCATTTTAAAAAGCTAAAACTATTCTCTGAGGTAAATTCATATTTATTTGTAAATATTTACATTCTTGATGTATTTACTGAAAAGCCCTATAGTAAACCATTGGAACGTAATGTAGTTTACATTCCAATAATTACATTGAGACACGCGACGTCAATGACGAAAAAATAAACAACGGCTCTCTACAAGCTGATTGGACGTCAGCAACGCCATGACGTCATGCATGTCGTTCTGCTGTTAGTAGAAAAACCTGCGTGTACATGTTTTATTGCTTCAATTTCAGGGCTTATATAAAATTTATTAAGAAAGAATTGATTGAAACGAATGTAAATATAAGCAATGAACTTAATTTTTCTGATGTTTATCGAAGTGTAAACTACATTGGGTCACTAGCAAACTTTACATGAACCCCTTCGGGGTTCATTCACTTTGCACGTGACCCAATGTAGTTTACACTTCGATAAACCTCAGAAAAAATTATATGAAATTTACATGAACCCCTTCGGGGTTCATTCACTTTGCACGTGACCCAATGTAGTTTACACTTCGATAAACCTCAGAAAAATGAAATTCATTCCTAAAACAGATGCAACAATCAGACACGGGAACGCATGCCTTTTAACGACTTTTAGCTGCATGTATAAACATGTTTTAAGCTGTAAAACGTATTAAATCAGCTGGCACCCTATCCATGTGTTGCAATACGTTGTTTCAGTCGAGCCTTGATCTCTGCTTCTTCACGGGTTTTATCCGCGATTTCTTTTCTTTTCTTTTTGTTTTATTCTTTTTGTTTGAATTTCTGTTTTCTATGATAAATCATTAATGGGTTAGGACACCTTTTTGTACAACAAACATTAAACTAAATGTTTCATGCAGAGAACACAGCTAACTAAATGTTTTGAACCATTTTAGAAACAGAAGGCGTGGGGTTGGATCCAGTAAAACTGGCGTAAGCCCCTCTCACACAACCTGCCACCATTACTGACCGTTCCACGGCAGGACTTCTGTTGTGGTTTGTCACTGTTGTTCTTGTGTCTGTGATATTAAATCTGTCTGTTGTCCGCTAGCAATATGTTCATCTGTATAGCTGCCCACATTGCTTCCTGCTAATAAATATTTGGTAAAATAGATGTTTTATGTTTTCAGTATAGTTTGTGCTTATTGTTCAAATTGAAGTGTTCATCGTCCTGTTAGCGAGGGTATGGATCAAAACTAGTTTAAGCCCCCACCCCAATCCGGTTATCTATTATTGACCGTTTTTAGGCGGTACTTCATTGGTCTTCTGGCAATATGGTCGTCTGTAGAGCTGCCCACATTGCTTTCCGTTTTGTTTTGCAATTTCAATTTTTATGAGAAAATACGTAAACTTAGATGCTACTTCCGTTTTCTGTTTGTGTATCTGATACTATCTGTATGGGAACCTCTTCGGGAAAGAACTGTTAGTTCGTTTTACAAGTAGCATCTTTTGCGATTGGTTGACAATTTTTGTATGCGCTTTTTTCCCTGTTGGTTTTTAAGGGAGGAGATTGGATCTGTTTGTTTGTTTCGGTTATCGGTCTTCTTTTCTTTACTTTTTTTTTTTTTTTTTTTTTTTTTACTATTTTTTTTTATCTTATAGTATGCTACACCGGGCTGAAGACGTCGTAGTTCCGGACCAATGTGTAGTTTATTTTACTTCGAAACATATACGTCATATGCTTAAAGGACGAAATAGGAATTTTCATCCGATAATTCCCTTATCATTAGCACCTTCAGTGTACGTATCAGCACTGCATTAGATTTTCATTTTCTCCTTCTGCACTGTAGATTCAGACGGTGATAATTGCCTAAGAGATATTGTTGTTGATTCGAGGTAATATTGCACTATTTACATTTCCCATTGCAAACTAATATACGGATTAAAAGTACATTGGGTCCACAGACCAAGGCCACGCTAGGAGAGAGAAAACGTTTTTTTTTATTTCCAGAAGCTGCATGAAAGGAAATTGAATTCCTGTGGTAAATAATAACACTTTCATGAGGATCAACTCTGTCATTTCCATTATTGACACCTTTCCCGGTGGGAAGAAGAGGAGCATATGAGCCGCGACACGAGAAAACCAACAAAGCGGTCGTGCGCCCAGCGCAGAATCACATCAGTCTGAGCATCCGCCCTGTCTGATCAGACTCTTTGCTATACGCTTAATGGTAGCTAAGGGTCTAAGCTACCCCAATGCGGACAGCGAAGACTCTGATCAGACTGGGCAGATGCCCAGGCTGATCTGAGTCTGCGCTGGGCGCACAACCAATTTGTTGGTTTTCTCGTGTTGCGGCTCATTTGTTTTCTTTGATAGAATACCACGGTTTTTACGGAGTTCTTTGTCTGGGGAAGCAAACAAGAAGTCATAAAAGTTATTTCCCTTTCTTAACATGGAAGACAAAAACTTAATTAATATATTCATTCACATTGGAGACAAAAAATGCTCCTTATTAATAAGATACAGTGGGTTTGGTTGGTGATGGTTTGTTTTGTTTTTTCTCGGACTTGAGCTACTTATGGGCATGCCTGTATTTGATGCTGTAGGATGTCAAGTCCGTGAACTGATGTGATTATACGAGCATTTATGTTTAAGAAAGATATGCTCACCATTTACGAAGTAATAAAGTAGGTAATGTTTAAGTAGAGTACATAACAATGTCATGTTGTTACAATGCATCTTCGGGCATAAGTACCGCTGCTATAAAATCTAGTTAGAAATCATAGTAGTAGTATTTCAAAACTCATATCAACGTTGCCCCCGCACCTCAGCGGGACGAATCCATAGCTGCAGTAACGGGGCGCCGATCGTCCGTCCAAAGTTAGAAATCATTCTTAAAGGTGATCTATTTCTAATGTGGGAGTTTTAAGGTTTGACCATTTGGTGAAATGTAATTTCTGATGCTTGATTACTTAATTCTGACTTATTCAGACGGAATAAACTGACTAAAACGCGTTTTTTTTTAAATATATATCAAATTATTTCCCTTGACATCAGCAGGGAAATGCATTATTTGTAGATTTTATCCATATATTGTGCATTTTATAATTATTGTACAATTCATAGGGGCTCCTGGGAAATTTCGTTATATGCATTTGACAATAAAAAGGAGATAATCTGCTGCATTTCTATGTTTTCAGTAGAGTAAGCCTTGAACGTTAACTGTTTTGCCGAAGAAAACCACTGTAAAAAGTATTAAAAAGTTCATAAAAAGGACCTAGTCAAATACTGAATGCCCAAATCAGACGCCAACAAATTCTTTAAAAAATGATGATATCAGCCATCCTTAAAATGATTGATGGACTCAATCAGCATTAAAGGCTAGAAGAGCTCATAAGGCATAATTGGGTTGCAAAATGAGATATGTCACGAGCACTGGAGCATAACAGTATGTTCGAACGGATAATTATCATTGACAATAATCACCGGCGTCAGCTTGCTGGTTCTGAGTTTTAACTGTTCAAAAAGTTTCCCTCTGGGCACAAAACCTTGAATCAACATTGAATCAACCTTGATTCAAGGTCATGACATTGAATCAATGTTAACTCAAGGTTGATGACGTTGAATAAAGATTTATTCAAGGTTGTAAGACTGCTGGGCTATGTTTTTAAGCGCTTTGGCTCGTGAAAGGTTTCTGACGAGGTGTCGTGTTGTTTGCAGTGCGAAGCAATATTAGCATAGTTCGGGGCAACCTATAAACTATTTGGTATTAATTGATAATTTGGCAATTAAAATAGTTTGTTTCACTTCTTGCAACTTATGCATCAAATGCTCAGTTTGCATTGTTCCTAAGATTGTCAAGAAGAGACATAGTTCAGATCAATTAAATTGCTCTCAGCTTTCAGCCTTTTACATAAAACGCAGCAGGAGACTTTGCTAATAGAAAACAAATTCCTGGAAAGTGGTTTAGTGGCGTTTCAAAGACACCTTATGTTTCTAATTTAAGGCTGGTTTTAATAGTCTGTGTTATTTTAACATTCACCAATTGCAATCTAAGAGCAATAGCGAAGCCACTACAATTTCTCGTTGACGCAATAATCAAAACAACGCTATATCATCATTTTATAGGGTCATAGCTGAGGTATAATTGTTTTATGTTGGCTGTGCAGCCATTCTGTTAACCACCATTTTAAGACGGGTTACACCATTTGTGAATTCTGGCTTCCTGTTCTGGATGAAGACGCCAATTCTCTTGATCCACTTAAGAGTCAAGGTTTGATTCAACGATTGTTATAATATGAATAATTTACTGGTCAATGGAACCTGCATTATAAGTTCACAATCATTTTCCGTACAGCTACTGGTCCAGACGATACGCGGCTCGAAGATAGTCTGCTGCTATGAGCTGACTGAAACATTTTATTGCACATTGCGGAGCTAGTGTGATGAAAGACAGTGCAATCCCACAGTAAATGTCATGTCCCACGCCAGAAGTACACCACAGTTTCTTACTGTTGTTTACTCAAGACTATAAAAGGCGACTGGCGGTGATTTTGTACAATGTATCTGCAACTGCAGTGGAAAAAAAAGTTAAGAAAATACTTGTAAAAGCCGGTACCGGGCCGTACACTAATAACCGAATCTACGAATATTATGGGGACAGTAACCAACCTACAGATATTTAGTTCCCTACAGGAAATAAATCTTCGTAGAGAACTGGGAAATAGCATATCTATGTTGCCATTTCTTTCCTAAGAATATAATAAACAGTGATATGACATAAAGCTCTATAGAGTTGATTTGCTAAAACTAGTAGTAATACTTTGTATAAGCATTAAACATATTTACAATCTGACATTCCCAAATTATTTCTTTATTGCATTTAGAAACTTGTTAGAACCAAATCTAGAAACATCCCTACTGAAACTCAATTAAAATGCATCCATTGACTTTCATACTTGGTGTTTTTCATTTACAAAAGGGATTCAATAAGCGCTATGGTGAAAACTCCGCTGCGACATATCAAATCTAAAGAGTAACTACACTTCAGGAACTGACTTAATCAGATCCCAAACCCTATCCCCAACATCAAACCTACGTTTTGGGCAGTGATTCTTGTTTTGATTTGTTTTTTTCTCTCTCATAAATGCTGTGACTAAAGCTCGATTGAAGATAGTAAAGATCCAAATACAAAATGGTTTTTGGTCAGCAGCTGTATTCGTTTCTCTGTATTAAGACAAATCTCAGTCCCTGAGAGCATTTTTAACAAAAAGTGCAGAGCCAGACTAATCCAGTCTAATCGGGATCTTAATAGTTGCCTACAATAGAACGGAAACATCCAGTGATATGATATTGCACAAAAAAAAAAAAAAAAAAAAATACACTTACCTGACCAAATTGACAGCTTGTTGATTCTAAAATAGATATGGTGGCGAAATGCAAACATGTAAAGACCCACTTAAAGACCTTTATATAGCATAGCTTAGAAGCTTATAAAAATCTGATATATAGCCATTTTTATGTGTTTGTTTTGCAGAACCTTGACAGATGTATTTGTTTAACTGTCATGCTTTAATCTATCTGAAGCAATTAAAAGCCGTTATCTTTCGGTGTGCTTTTCCTGTTTAAAGGTATGCTTTTAGTCGGACAATTGTTAATTCATGACACTCAGATAATAGAGGTCATAGTACCTTGGGTTTAAATGACCTTGAGTTTGTCATGTGATAGTGTCGGAATCCACAAGCAATGCAGTAGCACTACTTAGTTTGTACATTTCGCAGTTTTCATTTTTGCCTTCCTTATTCAGGTTTGGAAAGGAAATAATTTGCGTCTTTAGAACAACTTTTCACGCTTAAGCCTAAATCTCTTCTTGGTAGATTCGTTGTCCAAGTAATCAAACTGAAAATATAAAAAAACGCCTTTCTTTGGTTTAAACATTTTAGAGTTGCTGAGTTTGTTATTGAACAGTAAACTTTATATTGACCTAAGCGGAGGCTAATATGACTAACTTCAATAACACGTCATATTAACCGAAAACAGAAGTCCACAATTATTTGGTTATCACAGTACGTCGCTGTTAATCAATGTTATTCGTGTCATCAAATTTCAGTTCATGTAACTTCACAAACCTTTCGTCACTAAGAGGATGCGACATTAAGACATTACGTCATAAACTATCTGACATCAAATCACGTCTACCGCACGTGATCAGCCTCTGAACCAGTGAAATGAGTTTTATTTATAGATTATATAATAAATTTTATTACTTCACTGTTGCCTTTTGTATGGTCAAACAAATACAAACTGCACAAGTCTAGTGATTGGAACGGTTGCTGAAAACTTGTTGAGTTCTTCATCCTTTTCCGTGTCTCTCTTTAAAATATAGATAAAAATGGCGGTTTATCCTAGAACCTTAATACGGTTGTAACCAGTGATTTAGATAAAGATGTTTTACTTAATGAGATGGGACATTGCTAGCCTAAATACGTAGAGATAACTGACATGCAAATATGGCTGTCATAATAAATGTTCGGCGAGGGACAGAAATAACTGTTACAGTAGAATAAACACAAATACCACAGAAATTCTCTAATCTCGACATCTTTTGATATCAACCTATTTATACTTGTGAAATATTCTGTTTTTACCAAATTGGTCCTTTTTGTGTCAGTTTTATTTCAAGACGAAATACATCTTATGCAAATAGTGCATCAGTCGCAGCATTTTGTGACGTCTGGTCTGGCCCTGCATTATTTACGTATGCCCCATTTATGGAACGCTACCCCTTTAGAGGGGAAGAAAGAACTTTTTTTTTCTGTTGGTATTTCCAACTAGTAAGCTATCCATAGTACTGAATCAGACATCAGACAAATAGAAAATGTTTTGTCAGCTTAGCTGAGCATAAATCATATTACGGTGTCTTTCTTAGAATAAAGATGTGTTCTTGGCATGACTTTGTAATGCCTTGAAGCAGGTTAGCCAGTGCAACGAATCAGGCTTCTGATTACCGTACCGTATACGAGGTAATTTCGCCGGTTCAAATTTTCGCGGTACAGGGGCAAAGTCATAAACACTAATTTTCGTGTGTTTTTTTTTTTTTTTTTTTTTTTTTTTTTTTATTTTGGTGGGGTTAGCAACATGCACAAAAATCAAAATTGCTTCATCTTCATTTGAGCTAGTTCTTTTATTAACCTGCGGCCGCAGGTTAATGAAAGAATTGGCCCAAATAAAAAGTACCAGACTTTACCGAAGCAAACAGAAACAAAATATATGAACGCTGTGTCTGCTGATGATACTTTGTAAGAAACAGGAAATTATATCGCGATTTTTAATATTCGCGGTTCCTAAGTGACCGCGAAATACGGAGAAAAATGGAACACCGCGAAAATGATCGCGTATACGGTATCTCTATCTGTTTTACGCGTACGTTCAGGCTGAAGTAACATAAATACTATATTAAGAGTAGTCTCATTGGCCAGACTCGATCATAGTTGTTTGCAAATACGCTACAGACTTATTATCAGCCCTAACATAAATCAGAAGAAAGATACATGGATTTCCATTACTCTATCACTCAAATGCGCCGGGGTTCACATTCTCACTTTCGAGTACTATGATTGTTTCAAATTACTAGTACCTTAAAGTTACTTTTCGGGGACAAGAAATTAATTTCGAGATATCAGTAGTTTGCGATGATTTCAAGGGTTGACTGTATATTGATCCAAAAGTGATCCCGCCTTGAACTTGTGCATGGAATTATCGAGTTCTCGCTGTGTTCCCGTTTCCCGTTTATTTAGGGTTAGCTGTTTGTGTTTTTTTTCTCTGCAGGCAGACATAAATATAAAATTTCGTTCGTATTGCATGACAAGGTTTATTCAATTAATATGATCACCAAGTTTCGTGTTTACCAACAATAAATCTAGTAATTAAATTACTTAGGGTGTTTTGTTGCCACAGAAATGCAATTACTAATGGTTTACAAGGAAATTATCAGGGGAATAAAACTGGCAATGCATCAAAGTTGTATAATATTTGAGCCGCGACACGTCTAAACCAACAAAAGTGCATGTGCACCCAGCGACTCAGATCAGCCTGGGCATCCGCCCAGTCTGATCAGAGTATTCGCTGTCGGCATGGAGGTAGCTTAGGCTCTTAGCTACCCTTCAAACGCAAGACAGGGTTCTGATCAGATTGGGGTGAGGCCCAGGCTGATCGGAGTCTTTGCTGGGCGAACATGCCACTTTGTTGGTTTTGTCGTGTCGCGGCTCAATTATTATTATAAAGAATTGCCTATATGATTGTATTTCCAAGAGCATTATGATCGACTGCCGAATATGATCTAATAGCGTTTTCGATGGATTTCTCAAGGGAGTAAAATCGAAATATGCTTCAAAGCATTCAATAAATCTGCGACAAACTGCGTATTAGTATAATTTCAAAGCGTTTTCACTACTTGTCTTAAAAGTATTACAATGTTTTACTATGAAAACTTCGATATTTATTAGATTAGAACCCTTCATTAACAATTGAATGTAATCAAGTCAAAATAAGTTTAAGATGGCTGTTGTTCTTAGTAGACATCACCAGTTTTAGCCGAGTGCCATTACAATAGCGTACATGATATCTGAACTTTTCTCAAGTTAAGTTGATAAACCTGTGTTATTTACATACGAGGGTTTGAGCTTTCTTTTTGGGTAATCAGGCCATTTGTAACAGTATTTCCTGTAAGATTCTAAGGAATATTATCGGGATTGTCCAATAATTATTTCTATATAAAACCATAAATGCCTGGCATCCCATAAAAGGGACGTTGGCAAACTATAAAAAAATAACAGTTTTTTTACAAATGGTAAAAATTTAAATATCATCTAATTTACTAGGATAAAAGAGTCATATATGGGTTAAGAGGAACGTATGTACATATATTTGCATGTACTGTAAAATGCTAGGTAGAACGTGTTTGGCCATATTGCATGTATCTTGTGGCGCTGGGGTCACTCTGTTTGTAAAACTATTCATTTCGGGTAACTCATTTTACAGGTTACCTGTACGTCTGATTGGCTCGTACAAAGCAAAGTTACGATGTTGAGTAGCATAGTGGCATACCTGGGGGGAGTCTGGTTCATTGTGTAGGTAATTGGTACTGGCAGACTTAATCTTACTGTTGACTACATCCTGTATATAAGCGATTCAAATCTACTGTTATTGAAATAAATATTTTTGGTGGAAGGGCTTAATATAATTTCATTTCTTTACATGTACGAACAAATGCGACATGGATATGGGCCTATCATTTTTTGGAAGACCGACCTTTTTCTTGGATCGGGAATATCCCTAGTTAGGCATATCGTTTAGAATTAGTCTCCAGTGACTTTAACCGGAGTTATACTGCCCGTCAATGACTGTTTTAACTGCACCGTCAGTTGATATCGTCAATGACTGTTTTAATTGCACCGTCAGTTGATATTCGACTTAGATGAAGCATCTGGATAGCGAGTTATGATGTGAAGGAGCGCATATGGTTTCGAGGATACCGTCCATTTTCAGCAGAGGCGCATCTCTTTAACGGAACTAACCTCAACTAGCATTGCCAGATATAGATCGCACGAATGGTATGCCTATTTTGAAAGAAAGATGAGACTAACTGAGCCGCGACGTGAGAAAATCATTAAATAATTGTTTAAAAATGCAACTGAATCTAAAAGAGGCATTTTCTATTTAATTATATTTTAAATTCAGTCTGCTTTTATTTCATTTTCTTTTATATGTAGATGGGAGCAGTATGGCAGGATAAATGCACAATAAATTACAAACCTACGTTTGAAGACTGATTGTGCATTTAGCTAAAAGTACAATAAGTCTGCCATCATAGGTTTGTAAATTACAAACCTATGTTGGTAGACTTATTGTTGTATTCGGCTTGCCGCTGCTTGAACTTTAATGGAGTACATTTTTTTATCAACATTGAGATTAAGACCTAAAAACACTGAAGAGAATCAAATAACTGAAAAGACTAGGGAAAATCATAAGAGTTCGCATAATTTTCAATTCTGAGTAGTCTACCGTCTCCATGTGTGTCTGCCTGCTGACGTAATGGTTTAAAAGCCAACTGATTAATGAACATCAGTGACATGACTGGCTTTTGTTTAGTACGTACATTGGTTTGTTTTTTCTTCTGTACTTATGCTGTATCCTAGATAATTCGAGTCGAATACATTTTAGGGCGTTTGCTATTTCCGTTTGCTATTTCTTTTTTTTTTTTTTTTTTTTTTTTTTTTTTTTTAAGAAATCAAAATGAATAACATTGCGAGATCAGTAAGCCTAGTTTCAAGGCAACATAAATCTGAAAAATAACAAACTTCGTGTTTCATTATTGTGTAGCCATGTCAATTGCGTCTACAATCTTGTCGGCTGTCTGTTAGCTGTCTAAAACATTCGAGTTACATGCTGGTTTGCTAATACAAATGTATTGTTTCTAACTGACTTTCAGAACAGCAAATCAAATCTAGAACTTTGTGCTTTCACATTCTCGACCTCTATTAAAGACGAGAAAGAGATCTGAAGTAAGCTCCAACAGGAAAGTAGTATATGTGACTTCACTGAAGCCAGTGTTTAGTGCCGTGTGGTAGGTGTAAAAACACACCAGTCTCACTTAGGTCTGTGAAGCTGGGTCAGTTCCAATATAAAACTATTTGAGCCGCATCACCACAAAACCAACAGAGTGGCATGTGCGCCCAGCGAAAAAAAACAGATCAGCCTGGGCATCAACCCAATCTGATCAGTCTTTGCTCTCGGTATGGAGGTAGCGTAGACCCCCAGCTACTCTTTAAGCGCACAGCAAAGACTCTGATCAGACATTGCGGATACCCAGGCTTATCTGAGTATTTGCTGGGCGCACATGCCACTTTGTTGGTGTTGTCGTGTCGCGATTCAGTTTACGATACATGTATTAACAATATAATCTGCAGTCCTACAGATACGATGATATACGACGTTGTGTCTTAAAAGACGTAGACATGTTTCAGTAGCTATAAAAATCGCTTTACTAATAAGTTTTTTTATTATTATTTTGTTTTTTTATCTAATTTTTTTTATAAAACTTTCGGGTGGCTGACACAGCTTTGCATTGATTTAATTTTCCCACAAGATGAATCTAGCTATAGAAATGACGCCTTATCAGTTAATAGCAGCTAGTTAAACCACAGCATAAAATACAGGGAAATGCACGTGCAATTTTGATAAATTCTGCTGTGAATCTCTAAGGTAATTCCAACAAGCAAGGACGCCATAATGACTTTATAAATATGTTGGTCTGCCATTTCCCTGTTTCTGGTATTTCTTCAGGTTCTTTAGAAACCGACTAAGCATCAAATTGTTTCCTTTAATAGGAAATTCTTTCCTTAAATAGTGGACCATTTTCAGAGGAGCTTCGTCTTCTGGGGAAGCAAACAGGAAGTCAGAGAAGTTGTCATTTTGGTAAAAATGACTTAGGAGTGTTCAAATATACCTTATAAGTACTTGAATGGGGTTGAATACACCCAAACTGAAAAGAGAAACTGAACTCGTAAAGGAGAACCAGGCCCCAAGGTTATAAAACTTTTTTCATGCTCAACTCAGCTGAGCATGAAATTTAAAATGCCCATAAAATTCAGCATTTTTCAGGCTCAGATAAGCCAAGAAGACTATTTTTTCTGCTCATAAATATTAAAATGCCAACAATTGTTGGCATTTTAATATTTATGAGCAGAAAAAATTTCATGCTCAGCTGAGTTGAGCATGAAAAATGTTTTATAACCTCGGGCCCTGATCATGCTATCTCCATCTTTCAAACGCCTTACTGCACTGTGAAACCTAAAATATTCCATTTTTAGAACAATTACTTTAATTATTCTAGGTGTTCCATTATGCAATTTTAATTGCATCGGTTTGACGCACCACTGCACTGTAAAACCGACTCTTTTACTTTAGGAAAATTATGGCAATTATTTTAGGCTTCACAATATTAAGAATTTTACGGTGAGTCTACAGAGGTAATATTCATGGTAGTTAAGCTGGAATATATTGCTTTGTACTATTGCTTATGACCATATTTCCTAGAAATTTTCCTTAGTTCTGCTCGGCATAAAATCACTATGTTCTGTCTCTTATATGTCACTTGCATTGATTGAAAGTTACATTTCTTGAGAAGTGCCACATTTTATAGAAATGCGGCATAGTTTATGTCAGAAATAAATTCATTAACTCTTTCGGCGCCAAATTTTTCAGACGACAAATTTTCGTCTGCTCAAATAATCAGACGACAGATTTGTAATTGGAAATTTTGACAATCTAAAGACATTTTTCATAAAATCAGGCTTTTTAAGTCCATATTTGAATGGCAAACAGTGTAGATCCTGATCAGACGGCTCGTTTAAGAGCCGGCTGATCTGGATATACGCTGTTTGCAAAGTCGCGACTTTGGCGCCGAAAGAGTTAAATCATTGGCTAAAAGGTTATATTTTCAGACAAATAATGTCTTTTGTTTAAATGTAACTCACACAAACCATTTGATCTGCAAATAGGCATGAAATTATCTCGTAAACTAAGATGTTGTATGCTGCTAATTTACAGAGCATTTTAGGATAAGCCGCGCTCTTACACAAAGAATCGTCAAATTGCGCAAAAGGTTGAATAAATATTGATTCAACCTTGATTCAACGGAACTTGTGCTAAAGAGAGGCTGTCCAAGCAGGAGTGAGGGAGTGAGTGAGTGAACTCGGGTTTAGCGTCCCACCAACAACGAGGTCATATGGAAACGGGACTTCGGTTTAAAGTCTCATCCGAAAGACCGGAGAAGCGGGGGATCGAACTTGCAACCCCTGGATTGGTAGTCTGGAGTGTTATCCCTCCAAGCTGGAACACAAGGTCGAATCAATATTCTGTGCTCAGTGGGGTAAACATTGCCTTAGTGTTCTCAAAGACTCATCAGTGTAATCGGTATGGGTAAACCTCTATGTTTACGTCTGCAAAAACAATGGCTAATAACTTTTTAACTTCAAATGAGCCGCGACACGACAAAACCAACAATGTGGTGGTGCGCCCAGCGCAGACTCAGATCAGGCTGGGCATCCGCCCAGTTTGATCAGAGTGTTCGCTGTCCGCATGAAGATAGCTTAGACCCTTAGCTACCCTTTGAGCTATAAACGAAGAGTCAGGTCAAACTGGGCGGATGCCCAGGCTGACCTGAGTCTGCGCTGGGTGCACAACCACATGGTTGGTTTTCTCGTGTCGCGGCTCATATGTGCTTGTCTGGATGACATAGCCTTGCCTGGAGTAGTTTGTTTTCCAGAAACCCGATACATTCGTTTGACACTTACATATGTATAGTCAACTCTACACGTCTCGAACAATGATATCTCAAAGCACCCTCCTATATCAAGAATATCGTTTGAACACATTTGAGCCGCGACACGAGAAAACCAACAATGTGGTTGTGCGCCCAGCGCAGACTCAGATCAGCCTGGACACCCTCCCAGTCTGATCAGAGACTGCGGTAAGCGCTTAAAGGGTAGCGTAGGGTCTAAGCTACCCCAATGCGGACAGCGAAGACTCCGATCAGACTGGGCGGATGCCCAGGCTGATCTTAGTCTGCGCTGGGCGCACAACAACATTGTTGGTTTTGTCGTGTCGCGGCTCATTTCCTCTTTTTATTTTCATTTGAACTTCTGTTATCCTAAACGACTGATATGATCTAAAAGTAAATTTTCTGGGATGAGAAAATTTACTTTGAGATATAAGTAGTTTGTGATGAACTTCGGCGCCAGATACCGATAGTTTCTATATGTGTTTTGTTTCAGTTCGGGGACATCTGGTCAAAGCGTTTATCATGTAATCTTTAAAATAAAACTCATTTGATTTGTTCAGAGGATGATCACGTTCGATAGACGTTGCTTCATGTCCAAAATTTTGTGACGTAACGTCTTAATGTCCCATGGCCGGTGATGTAACGTCTGAATGGTGCATGGTATATGAAGTAGCGTCAACTGAAATTTGACGTTAAAGTTACTAAAATGGCACGACTTAACTTAAAAGTATTATAAAATAAAAAATGAAAAAAATGACTTTTGTTTCGGCGAACTTGAAGTGTTATTGAACAGTAAACAATTCATGTTAATCTCCGCTTCGCGTCGGTCAATATGAAATTTATTGTTTGAATAACACTTCATGTCCTCCTCAACAAAAGTCAATACATGTAATTGCATAATGCCTTTTTACTGTAGCATGAACTGTTTATGTGTATACAGGATTCTGGTTAATGATGCAGATAGCTCGTAATGGCTGTCTGAAAGAAAATTTATTACGCAGGTCAAAATGATATTTCAAATAATGAATAAAATGTCTACATCATAAAATATCAATGCCATGTTTACTTCAGTTTACGTCACGAGGTTTATTCAATTACACAAAAGGAATCACGTTTCTGCTTGACATTTCTGTCTCATTTCGGGTGATATTATATATACCATAGGAAAGTAAAAAGAACTAATCGGGACAAATAATATGCTGCATTACATTCTTAGTCTACAGAAGCCTGCTAATGGCTGTATTCCTTTTCCTTTCAGTCGATTCCTTATTCTAACACAGTGCGCCTATAGAAGCAATGGAAAACTTCCGTGTTTTATTCTGCAACAATTCACTGTTGCGGAGCGCGTGAGTCTAATTGCTGACGTCACTGGCAGTACTGACGTAATTTTGTGATGTTTTGAGACGTTAGACGGTGTAACGCCTGTTTTTCTTTCTAAAATCGCCATAAAAACGTACATTTATCTTAGATACAGTTAAGAATACTGGCGGGAGCATGAACGCGCTGGCAGGAAGATTGGGAGAATTTGAAGGCAAGGAATACTTTTTCAGCGTTTTTGTGTGTTAGAATCGAAATAGTTCAGCTCTGGCATTGAATTGTTGAGTAATAATTCACTGTTTGTCGGTCAGCTGTAAGTAGATATATCACTCGCGCTCCGCGCTCGTGATATGATCTACTTTACAACTGATCTCCAAACAGTGAATTATTACTCAACAATTCACTGCTAGAGCTGAACTATTTCTTAATCAGAATTCAAATGCAAATCATAAATGAGTTCCTTCAAGAGCAATAAAAACATTCATAAGAAAGGCGGCTGATCAGACTACACAGTTTGGGCTAAGCTTCATCAGTGCCCCTGTCCTGGCCATGAAATTCAGCGGAAAACATACCGTGATTTTGTAATCCTCAAACACACAGTCAAATCAAAGACTAGTTTATAAGAAAAAAGGGGCCAAACTAAAAAATCTGTCTAGAATATGTGTCTTAACCAATTATCAATGCCGATTTCTCCGAATGCTCCCTCAAAGGACACAATGTAAAATACAAACTGCATTATGGTTGACGTGAGGGAGACGTTTTACAGCCGCCACACCGCAAATATAAAAAGTACATAGTTGACTTTCATTATCCCAGCACTGAGGCCGATGAAACACAAAATTCTGATAGTGTTTTTTTCAGATGTATAGGGTCGAGTTGGGAAAATTCGTACAGCAGGTGAATTCCGACAGTGCATTTTTTCCTTTATATGTCAATTGTCTAGAATTAAAACAAAATTAATTTGGCCAACAGTGAAATTCCTTATGCGACGTCTCATTATGAGCCGTCTCATTTGGATTTTGCAATGGTATGTCCAAATTTACCCGCTGTCCGAAGTTACCCGACTCGATCCTATTTTTTTTTTGTCTTAGGCAAATGCTTTCGTGTTATCTTTTTACCTTTTCTGGAGAATGAAGCATGTCCAAAAGGGGTGTACTCTGAAACGATTAATCCACAGTGGACTGTCCTCTCCTTATCGAAAGGATGAACCCTTTTTTTCAATCAATGGGTATCTGGTTATTCTATTATTATTTTATCTTTTTTATTCATTTTAAGGAGCAATACCCATTTGTCTTATTCAAATAGCGTAGACCTTGATCAGACACCGTGTTATGCACTGTTTGCCAGTGTCTCATAGTGTCATTTATGAGACACTAGGCATAAAATATTCTCCAGGTAAAGCATTTTGTCCTTTAACAGTCGATCTCCCTTGAAAACGAGCGCAACAGTACAATGTCAGAAATTGTACCCATTCACTTATATTGCCAGAAACTAAGCCATCTGACAGAAATCATTAGGAGCTATTAGAACAAATGACTCGTATTTCAATTCAAATTCAATTACTCTACAGCGGTTTAGAAACTGGTCTACCAATCCTTCGTCTAATTCGCTGTTGAAAAACTTCTGTTTTGGCTTCAATTCTTCTGAATTCTTTCGACTTATGGCATAATCTCGCTGCATCATTCAGCTTTCTGATGTCCATATTTGTCGTCTTTCTCGGGTGGGTCGTGGGAGTTGCAAAAATAAGTAAGAAATTTCCCAGGAACTGATACAAAATAAACCCCAGATCACACTTAAGAAACCTAGTGGGAAAAAGACAGCACAACATTTGTTACCACCAAAGACATGAGCAGCGGCAGCCATGCACAAAGAGCCATTTCCTATGTAGATGGTCACCAGGCGAGCCTTAACATCACAAATAGTATACCAATAACAGACATAAAAACAAACAAAACACGAAATAAACAAGAAAAACCTAAACAGAAGCGACCAACCCTCGCACTTGGTTATGCTTTGGTTCATGCGACACTTAGCTGTTCGGTTTGCGTGGAAGATTCCTATCTCATAAGTGTTTTATATCAGAAATATAGAAATCAAAACTAAAACTAAGATAAAACAAGCATGAGGACTCACAGTATTTGCAACACTGGAATTCCGGAGGAGAAGAAACTTAACAGTTAAACCACGGTGAGCCCGACCCAAGACGTCCAAGAACGGGTGTCAGGCGTCAACCGTTTGTGTTAACTTACTATAAATTATGATAGGTTTAAGTTGGGGCCTTCATAAGGTCCGAGGCTCGGCCTACCATTGTGAAATCGAAGAGTTAAGCAAAGCTGTTGACCGTGATTGGGTTAACCACCAACATGCACTTTGTCGCAAACCTGGTTCCGTTGAGGGAATCTCTTGCGACACTTACTGACGCGATCTGCAAGACGTAGCGTTGGCTACGTCTTGCGGATAGTGCCAGTAAGTGTGACTCAGAAAGGAGTGACGGTAGCCTGCAGAGACGTGCCTATTAGCGTGTTGTCCTTTTCTTTGTTTTGATTTAGCGAAACTTTAAAAAAAGTAAAGTATAGAAATGAGCATTTACCGGTCTAAATTTGAGAAAGTACATTTATATCAAGAGTATGCAGACATGCAGTTAGTGTGTCTCTGCACGCATTTCCTTAAATGAGTTATTTTATCAAAGGCTAAAAAAAGACAGGCCGACCATTATTCAATACAGCTTTGAAAGGAATATACTAGATTTATGTCATTATTTGCAGGAGAATCGAATTATTTTCAGTAACTATTTCAGCTTTATTTCTTTCCACAAATGTTATCGTGATCGATGATAGTACAAACACGCACAGAATGCAAATATCAAACAACAGTGGCCAAGTTAAATTAAGACAAATCCTAGACGTGATATATCAGTGTTTTATGAGTTTATGTTACTTAATAATACATGTATGTAATTTTTATCATGCATCTGCTGCAAAACTCACCTGATAACAGGGGCATGATAACATGATGTGATATCATGTCAATATAGGTCTGCAAATGCACGAATGTTATCAGGCGAAGCCATAAGAAGCGATCTCTGAAGACGATTGGCTACATACTGACGTTGGCCGTGATAACAACGTTCTATTGGTTAAATGACGTCACCGACTTACGTCACAACGCATTCGCGACGTCAACAAGTTCGGACAAAACTGCGTTTACTTTTCATTTGTTTGACTCGTTTTACGCCGTAAAATCTTCTAACGACGCATGATAAATAGAAAACCATGATAGTGTCTTTTGATATCAAGTTTATCAGGCTCGACCAGAAACACATCGGACTGGCTCGGCAAGCCTCGCCATTCCTACGCTGTTTCTGGTCTCGCCTGATAAACTTGATATCATAAGACACTAACATGGTATTCTCTATATGCCTCACTGCTGCATTGGGAAAGGGTTTTTTTGCTTATGGCGTGAATTTTCCCCTTAATTAAAATGCTATCCGGATGACCGACGTTTGCTTTGCATTTACAGCTATTACATGTAGCTTTCATGACAAAAGAATTTTCAACTCCTTTTGTTTGTGTCATTTACGTTAGACAAGCGTTTACAGTGAGGCCATTGTTGAGACAAATTGTAAAAAAAAATTGCTGAAATTATTGTGATGAAGTTTGCAGCTTGAATACGTCGAAAAGGGAAACGTATTATAACTTACTCCATTTAATTAACAAAAGAAATGCCGGTCGAAGGACTCACAGTATATACATTCGCTGCCAGCTTAATACCATGGTGGTGTCTGTGAAGAATTTTGACATTTCATTAACTAAACCGAAAGACACATTTCCTGTTTCCTAGATATCTGTCATTTTGGGTATCAAACATTTGCAAGCATTCATTACGTTCCATTGACTGTTGCTATGATTGGTATTCTGAGCATGAAGAACATTTGCTTAGATAAAACTTGCATCTTGACAATGTTTGTCTAAACGCATATGCTAATTGAGGATATCGTGACCAGACTGGGCAAAAGCCCAGTCTGATTAGGGCATAGCAGTGTAGTTTGCAACATTCAAATTTAACTCTCAGCATTCTCAAGGCATATGCGCAAATTATTCCGGACTATTCAGGTTCACATACTCAACGCCCGGTTTACACAAGACGCGACCTATATCGAAATTTCAGTTCCTTTCCAAATTGGAAGATTTAAAACAATAATTGAATATGTATTTCCGCCTTTCTGTTATCAATCATTCTTATTCAGTAATTGACTGTATTTAATTGCCTATCCTTTGAATAACTGAGCAACTGCACATGCCAAAAGCCTATGCTGCAACTGTGAAGCAGACATATGCAGTCCAGTACTGTACATGGCTGCAGTCTATTTATAGTAATAGCAGTTCACATATTGAAATCTACATTGTGAAAATTATAGCTTGAGAATTTCAAGTACTGACACTGTAGACTACGGGGCTCAATATCTGAATTGTTGACTTTTCTTCTGGACCCTGACTTTGTTGGCAAAATGTATCGTATGTTCATGCAAATTAACCCATTAACATGCGAGGCGTGCCATTCAATATGTTACGCTACAAAACAAAACTTAAAAAAAAAAACAATGATCATGTATAATAAAAATCAAATTTGTTACCCCTTTTATAAAAAATGATTGATGGAAGACGCGATTTTACGCCCTTTTGAACAGTATTTCAGTAACATCTAGACGATGGAAAGGCGTTAATGAAAGGCTGTATGCAATGGAAGCCCGTTTGCGGTTGAAGCAATTTCCGCCTCCCGCGGTAATCAAAAATAGAACCGCTTGATCACCGGGCCAGTGCTTAATGGCTCTCCCTCCCGCCGTGTTTAAAAATGGAACTAGTCTAACCTAGAGGTAGAAGAGGCAACTGGGCAAAACAGGGCCTAAACTTAGTTAAGAAAGCGCTGTATGCCAGTTTTATCGGCCAAGCGTACAAATCTAGACCTTACTTAACTCTTTTCTGATGAGTGAACATGCCTATTCTTCATATTGGGATGACTTTATTTGAGCCGCGACACGAGAAAACCAACAATGTGGTTGTGCGCCCAGTGCAGACTCAGATCAGCCTGGGCATCCGCCCAGTCTGATCAGACTCTTCCCTAAGCGCTTAAAGGGTACCTAAGGGAATAAGCTATCTCCATGCGGACAGCGAAGACTCTGATCAGACTAGGCGGATACACAGGCTGATCTGAGTCTGCGCTGGGCGCATAACCACTTTGTTGCTTTTGTCGTGTCGCAGCTCATTTGTAGTTTTAAGGGTTTCTGGTGGATGTTTTCGCTTTTTTTGCATTTTGCGTAGAAACTCCTGTAGCCAAACGGGTTTTATTCTGATCAGACGCTGCGTCCTGCGTGCATCTGAACTGGGTTCTGCACTGTTTGCATAAGTCATCAAAACGGGTTTCCAGTCTAAAAAGTGTTAATAAATAATTGGAGAATGAAACAGTATTACCATATTGCATTGTTATTCTACGTCGTACGAAACAAACGAAAGTGTTTTGTTTATCACTGGCATATTTAACTAAACTACGTGATTACTTGTATACCTCCAAATTTCTAGAACAGGAAATTAAAACTTTATTGCAATCGCTAGATGTCTACACTGTTTGCAATTCCACGCAGTGTTTTCTGGAAAAGGAAACGATTCAGAATGATTTCGTTGGACTTAGTTTTGCTCCATCAAGAGTCGCCTGTTTGTTACTATTAATATTTTTATCATTATTCTTCTTCTTATCATTATTTTATTGGATCTTTTAGACGTGAACGTTCCTTCTATTTCTACGCAGTTTATGTCGTGGTATGAGTAGCCTGGTGCCCAGACTAAATGATTATGTGCATCAAAATGGTACAAGCGTGAAATGCAGATCTCTTTTTTCCGATAGACAATCATTTATGATCAACGATAAGAAAACATCGGGACAGTACGATAGTTTGGAACAACTGCTTTATGATTGAAATCTTAGAAAATTCTTTTAAGAGCAAAATGACACATTAAAAAAAAGAACATGGGCCATACTTCGAAGTCAAGGCTACTGAAGACTCATCAATGGCCCTGATAATATCTGTTGACGAAAGCCAGAGATAAACAGAGACTGAAACTTCTTAATTTAAAATGTCAGTCGATTCAAAGACAAATAAAAGTCAAGACACTGTAAAATGTTCTGTTGTGCAGAACACATTTGGCATAAGTGGAAACCTTGATTCATATGTTAGTATAAATTACATCAAGGCTATAGTCATCATAGAAGGAAAAAAAGTTTGCAATATTTAGGTTAACGTTCATATTGTGCTATCTTGAACGCTTAGAAGCGGTCTGATGACCGTCGACACGGTTGTCCTCTTTATGTATGTAAAATGTTCCTTCAAATGATGCATTGACTAACCCAAATACAAAGACATTTGGAGAAAGTAGGATTCGATTATTGCCGTACTTATTCGGTTTAAGGAAGGATGTTGTTCCCTTCAAAACAATCTCCAAATCTAGATCCGACTTACAAAATGGGTATAACAACCAAATTACACAAACATCTAACAACCAAATTACACAAACATATTTGAGCCGCGACACGAGAAGACCAACAAAGTGGTTGTGCGCCCAGCGCAGACTCAGATCAGACTGGGCATCCGCCTAGACGGATCAGACACTTCACTAAGCGCTTAAAGGGTAGCTAAGGTACTAAGCTACCTCCATGCGGACAGCGAAGACTCTGATCAGACTGGGCGGATGCCCAGGCTGATCTGAGTCTGCGATGGGCGCATAACCACATTGTTGGTTTTGTCGTGTCGCGGCTCATTTTACGTATTTGGAGTACTTTTGAAGAGGGAAAGCCCCGTCTTAAACAGAAACTAGAAATATCTTTAAAAAAGATAATCGGCTTAGATTAAATAGAGATGTGTTTTGTAATATGTATGAGTCAGGTACATGTAAGATATCGAATGGGCTGATCAGATTGTACAGACATGTTGATATGCATTTATGTTGTTGGTGTTGGTGTTTCGATTTCGGAAATGCTGTTGAATTTTGATCGGGCTCTGTCTGTGTTGCACATAGCAATGAGAATTGGTTGGCTGACCGCCCCATATGACCTTAAAAGTGTCGAACATCAGCAACTAAGCCAGCAACAATTAATTTCGTCTTCGATTTCTGTGTCAAGTTATTTTGCTGGTTTTATATTTTACATGAGCGACATAACAGGCGAAATGTTCTTTGGCAAAAAGCAATTTGGACCGAAATATCCAGATTCATCACGACACGGCTTTTAGGCCAACAGCCAAACGAAACTTAAAGTAGAAAGGGAAAGCGAAAGTAAGCTACTTACATCAAAATCCGGGTGTATTTATATGAGCCAATGAAATACTTAAAATGTAGGTCAGTGGTAAGGATGTACGGCTAAAGCCGAAAATAGATACGGTATGAACGATATTTTAACTGCAGTGTATAGAAACTGGATGGTCGATGTGGATAAATCACGCAATGTCTACATCCATTTTTAGCATTTTCCTTTGTGACAGTATAATTACTGTTGGCAGAATTGATGCGGGGACGCAATACATCAAAAGTATATTTATAAAGATTTTTACATAGTATAAAACTCTTTCCTAGAATTACATGTCGAAAGAAACAGCAGGGCTCTTGTCAAATAAAAAGTATTTATGAGAGATTGTGATAACTGTAATTGAGCCGCGACACGAGAAAACCAACAAAGTGGTTTTGTGCTTCCAGCGCAGACTCAGATCAGCCGGAGCATCCGCCCAGTTTGAACAGAGTCTTCGCTGTCCGCATGGAGCTAGTTTTGACCCTTAGCTGCCCTTTAAGCGCTTAGCGAAGAGTCTGAGGCTGATCTGAGTCTGCGCTGGGCGCACAACCACTTTGTTGGTTTATGCAGTCGCGGCTCAATTTTATTGAGTGACTGAATTTAGTTGCGATTTAAAGGCGCTTTTTTATTTAATTATTTTCTTAACTAAAAGTTTGAGTTAGTCGCTTTCGTTATGATGGCGTTGTAAAATGCCAATCCAGTATTATTCTAATCGCTGAGATAATAACCGGCCTTGTAAGCTTCATTGGTTTTCCTCACAACAATTGCCAAGAAGTGAGAGGGTTTGATGATCGGTTTCTTTATAATGAGGTTTTTCAAATGTCAGCGCAGTATCATTTTGGATGGAATTTCTCTAATGGAATGCTGCAAACCTTTACAATTACCAAATTATCTTTCCTGCAGTCTCATTTTGTTCTGAAAATTACACATTAAATTCACTTGAATTATTGCTGTTTCGTTAATTTGTCGTTTGTATTGATTACGAACGTTATCTTTCACCGTAAACTTCGTTATAATATTGCTATGACGAATGTTTTCGATTTATTATTATTATTATTGTTGTTATTATTTTACTTTATTTTTTTGTGTAGGTTTTTTCATTCTTGTTAACGCTCCATATCCTAAAAAACTCTCCGTCCAACAGTCCTATTTATACTGCCTTCAACTATAAGCCAGTTTTCTGTGAATGTCAGTAACACTATGCATACACTCTTTTAAAAGTTCCTTCAGGACTCATTGGGGAATTTTAAGCTCATGCGCAGCCTGCTTTGGCCATGTGTAGTCGCTTTAAAATCTAAAATGTCCGTTTATCGCATGCCATTGCTAGGTCGTATGTATGCGCCGGTTGATCCGAGTAAACACTGTTCTCACAAGCTCAAAGGCACCTCTATGGAGACTCAGCTCAAATTTGATATGACAGTGAAACCATACAATTTCATGTAACAGACTTGCCAGTTTTAAGGGTAATTGGAATTTCTCCCTATTTTTCCGCCATTTTTACAAAGGGAAACGTTTTTCGTGACTTCCTGTTTGTGTCCTGTTTGGAGGACGAAGCCCTTCTGAAAAGGTGTTTACTCTCAAAAGAGAATTTGCTCCGAGAGGAGCAAATTCTCTCTTTTAAGAGCTAACCCCTTTTTGAATAGGGAAGTAAAAATGATAATGGCAGGCTTGCAGCCCCTGAATGTGTACCCGTTTACCTTAAGATAAGAGCACATGCTAAAATCCAAAACCAGAGGATCTATCAGTCGACTTTCTCTAAAATTTAAGATAGTTGCGTACCAGCTTCAGTTATTCCTAAAATGTCATAAAATACTCACAGATTCAATAAGACTAACCAAAGTTTTACGTTTGATGCCTATGTTCTGATGATTAATTTTCTTCCTGAAATGTAATATACACATTTATAATTTGGTGCCATCACTAAGCCGACTTAGTTTTGTTTACAATGAACCAGCTCTTTCATTTTAAATCTGCTCCGTGGAGAGGGGGGTGGGGGTGGGGGTCAGCGGATAAAGGAAATAGTTTTCTCTCCTAGGAGCATTTTTCCTGATAGAGTTGACCATTTTGAAAATGATTCGTGAACCAAGCAAGCAAAGAGGAAGACGCAATTGCTTTTGTTTCTTTCTTTCTTTTTCATTTGAAAACATTGCGAAAGGCATGTAAGTGAAGCAATTCTTGTAATTTTAAATATTGCTTTCGTTGCAATGGGGCCATATCGGAGCAACACAGGAGTAAGTTATTTTTCAAGAGTAAATGTTGACCCGTTTTTCTCGAAGGACTTCATTACCCAGAGAAGCAAACAGGCAGTGGAAAAAATTAAACTCTCGGTAAAAATAAAAGAAAAATATATGTAGGCGTACCCATATAATTTAAGTATTTCATGGTGCGGTATGTCCGTATTTTTCTTTTCTTCATTTTGTACAAAAATATTACAAAATTGCAGACTAAATAGTAATAATAGCTATTGTCAGCTTACACAAAATACACAATATTTCCGCTTTTTTTTTTCTTAAATAGCTGCAGTTACTCCATTATGGGTCTTAATTCACATAGTATGCTAACAATGCGATCGGTAAGACGGTCAGCGTCATCATTTCAAACCATTTTCAGTCTAAAAGAACACGGAAAAACGGACAAAATCCAAATTTCAAGCGCATGTATTGTAAAACTGATTTTTTTAATATAAAATTCAGTACTGGTTCAAACTAATCCTACACTGGTATGCAAAATGAGAACAATTTTACAAACACTAGAACCAAGAGGAAATTATCTACAAGAGTCAGACAGTTTTGACTGCAAAGCAAACAATGTGTAAATTGAAGTGAAGTGTTATTGGTTGCGGAATGCATGTACGACTACAATCGCAAATTAAACGACTGTAGATGTGACGGAATTGTCGAGTACGCTGCTCCTATCATGGACAATGACATAAAAAGAACGTATGCGTTTAATTTCCTTGCATTCGGTTGTGATAAATTGTCAGGAATCAAACGATGCATCTAAATTGCTTTTTAGAAAGCATGATAAATGTTTTAAATTACGCTACAGTGACAATTTTAGAACCCATATTTCATGCTAAAGTATCAGGACGATTAAGGATTTAAAGAGCCGAGAAATAATTTGGAAAACTGATCACACACCTGCAGTGTTGTTTGCGATACAACCCTCCTTGATTCTTATTCTGTTGGTAAAATTCGGGAAGCGACTATTGCGCAGGTAGAAAATTTGAAGAGTAACTACACCTCAGGAACTGACTGAATCAGATCCCAAACCCTATCCCCAACATCAAAGGGAAAGATTGACAAAAACATCCCAACAAACAATAAAAAGACACGGTAGTTCAGGGGGTTAAGCTCTGGCCTTCTGATCTAGCGGTCCCGAGTACGATATACCGAAGGCGGAACTTGCTGTAATCGTAAACTGGATTCCATTGCAAACAGGCATTCATTATCTCTCCCCCATCGTCCTGATATGACTCAAATACTCTTGAAAAGGACGCAAATCGCAAATCATCCCTCCATCCTAGGCTGAGTAGGTATGACTCAGCTGAATGCTTATTTTTCTAAGCCGGGTATACCTGGTCCCAAGGTTATTAAACTTTTTTTCATGCTCAAATCAGCTGAGCGTGAAATTTTACTTGCTAATAAATAGCAAATTACTGATAAGTACAGTTGTTTACTTGCTCACTTTAGCTGATTGTGTGTGAAATTTTCTCTGCTTATGAATATTAAAATGCAAACATTAGTTGGCATTTTCATATTTGTCAGCAGAGAAAATGTCATGCTCAGTTGAGTTAAGCATGGAAAAAGTTGTATAACCTTGGGGCCTGGAGAAAAGAAATTTAGATAAAAGCATCGAACTATATAAGACTTTTCCTCCAGTTGCAGTCTGACTACAATTGACACTAGTGCCCACTAATGTCAAACAGTATAGTTTGCCATATTTCCTATTTTCCTGTACATTTTCATTCCTTTTGTCTAAAACTATCGGTAGATCAGAAAATTTACTTTGAGGTATCAGCAGTTTGAGCTGAACTTCAACTTCGAGATATCGAGAGTTGACTGTATATAAAGTAAAAATATAGGCAATGATCAGGAATTAATACAATTAATCCCACATCCCGGTCTCAAAACCAATAGGGAAAGAAGCACATACACATAGACGGAGAAAATGACACAAGTTCACGAAAGACAATCATGGTAAACCAAATGAGCAGCTCTTTCCCAAACAGGCGGTCATTCAGCTACCCTTATCAAAAACAGCATCAACATCTATTTTAATCGACATGTATTTTATAAGACTGCTTCTCAGTCTAATTAGCCTCTATATTGTTGACGACCCTACCAGGACTTTCTTTATATATCACCAATTAAAAATTGACACTAACGGCTATGGGCGCAACTGCAATCGCCGTTTAAGGTAATCATTCTTCGGTAAAGTAATGAATTAACCCATTTTGCCCATTGGACTTGTCCATTTGTATCATTAGGATGCCTCTATTTCTAGTGTATGTGGACTCTGGATTATATATTTTTTTAGTGTTCAGCTACCTGTGAGCAAACACTTTAGACACTGATCAGACGCCGCAGCGTCTAAATTCGATCTGCATTGTTTGCATATGCCCTCTCCAACTCCTCCCTTACACAGTTTTTAGTCTTGAAAAGGTTACGTTTACTCCCACAAAATGATTTTCTTGTTTTCAGACTAATATCTTGCCAGCGTCTTTGATACAATGTAACTGTGGACAGAAACAAAATGAGCCTCGATACGACAAAACCAACAATGTGACGTGTACGCCGAGCGAAGACTCAGATCAGCCTGTCTTATCAGACTCTTCGCTGCGAGCTTATAGGGTAGCTAAGGGTCCAAGCTAGCTCAATGCCGACAGCGAAGACTCTGATCAGTCTGGGCGGATGCCCAGGCTGATCTGAGTCTTCGCTGGGCGCATATACATGTATCACACTCTGTTGGTTTTGTCTTGTCGCGGCCTAGTTATAATTTCTATTATGATCGATGGCACTTCCTTGCTAGTTGCCGTTTTTGGAATCAATTACTGGCGAGCTATTATTGCAAACCACTAAATCCTGCTTTTTCCTTAGATGTGTCAGACATTTACCGCATTTCTATGATTATATACTTATCAAAATAAGTTTTGCATCAACGCGTAGTTTTCTCTATAGCAAATGCAAAACTATTATATTTCACCAGTCTGTAAGTCATATAAAAGTAGCAATGAAATACATGGTCATAGTGAATGATTAAGAGTTTTGTGTTTCGGTATTTTAAATGTGAAAAGTTGGTCTTCGGGTTCCGTCGGTCTTGGTAGATAAAGGCTTTTAAAAAGTTAAAGCCTGTGGTTTGTTAAGTCAGAAACTTATATCTACCCCGACAGGGGTCTGTTCTATTCTCAGTTTGTCAGGTGTTTACAGAGACATGTGTTTTCGATTAAAAGAAACCCCAAAGCAAAACAAAGGCATTCCTTTCTTGTAAACTTCTTGAAAATAAGCTGATTTAGCACGTCTTTGGGAAATATAAGGTGATGCAAAACTTCAGTTGAGTTGTATTTATGACTGACGTTTTTCCTTGTAAAATACTGTATACGCAGTAATTTTGGCGGCTTCAAATTTTCGCGGTTTACCGGGGGCAAAACATAAAAATTAATTTTCGCGATTTGTAATTTTGGCGGCTAGCAATATGCGCCACAAAAAGCAAAACTGCTTCGTTTTCATTTGAGCTAGTTCTTTCATTATCCTGCGGCGCAGGTTAACGAAAGAACTGGCTCAAATGAAAAGTACCAGACTTTACCGAAGCAAACAGAAACAAAATATATAATATGAACACTGTGTCTACAAATGATACTTGTAAGAAACATGAAATTATTTCGCGATTTTCATATTCGCGGTTTCTAAGTGACCGCGAAATAATAAAAATGGAACTCCACGAAAATTATCGCGTCTACGGTAATCGGCTCAAAGATTGTCAGACGAATCTAGGTCTTTGGGATTGTTTTGGAGCAGAAAGAGTGAGACAAAAATACTTTTCTAGCTGAATTACCCGACTGATTTGCATTTAATGTTATTATCTTGAAAGTTTATGATTAATCAGTGACACTTACTTGAACACTGAGACTGAATTCGCTGCACCCATGCACAGAATTACATATTTTGTTGTTTTTTTTTTCTGCGGAAAATTGTATGTCTTTGGAGATTTTTATACAAGCCTTGAAATTGTTTTATGACAAAATAAATAATTACTGTCCTGGCCTTTATTTAAAAGGTGTTAAACTGGGTGAATCTTAATGAGTCTATAAAATCGATCAGATGGCTCGCACATTTTAAAATTTCCAGTCATTTTCTTATTATTTTTGACAAAAGAATTAAGTAAAATTATGATATGCATCATGCATAGTTGACCAGGCACAGATGTTATAATACTTGAGTACATTCTCAAACTCAAAATAAAGCATACTGATTGGCGGCTTCCGAGCACATGCTCGGAAGCAGCCAATCAGTGTGCTTTATTTTGAGTTTGAGATTATTCTCAAGTTTTATTACCTCGAACCCCTATAAATGGGTTAAACATAGTAATTTGTTGTCACATCTTCATGGATAGGATGCCATTTCAGCCGCGAAACGACAAAACCAAAACAAGGTTGCAAAAGGCATCCGCCCATTCTGATTATAGTCTTCTCTTTCGGCATGGCTACCTTTTAGGCACACAGCGAAGACTGGTCAGATAGTCTAAGAGTGGATGTCATGGTGCGGCTTATTTGTATACGGGAGACATGCTTATCAGAAAAAGTAACTGACTCATTAAAAGCAAACATTACTGAAAGGGACGCTACTCTTTCAAGGAACAATTTGTTCCTGTAGAAAGTGTAAACTATTTCTTTCACAGTATCCATCGCCGACCCACCCCCACCCCCGCACATACACACACTTTCTTTCTCTTCTCCCCCCCCCCCCCCCCCCTCCCCGCTTCTTTCCCCACCACTTAGAATGGAGGAAATCGTGTTCTCATCAGCCTGATTTCCTGTTTACGGGTACTACATTAAGTGTTGTCCAATTCGTAGCACTTTCTTGGCCATAGACGTTGTGTTATAACACACGTTCACATGATTTATATTTGGGGGATATAACCATGACTTGTAGTCAAACCAATCTTGGTACCTAATGGAAATTAGGTTGTTTTCCGATTGCAATACAAAAATTCAAGAAACCAGATATTCTATGCAGACCATCACGCAATATATACATTTTCTCGCAGGATTGCTGAAAAAAGAATCCGAAAATCGGTACACCTAAAAATAGTTACTGTAATTGTCTAAAATTGCAAAGTTTGGCTTTACATTGGAATAAGAATATGGAACAGTATGACAATGATCAAACTGTCCCAGCGTCTTTGTCTGCACTACCAAAATTAAACAGTGCTCCAGAGAAGAAGGGATAACATGGATAATTAAGGTATATGTCAACGTGATTCAAGCTCATTCTCCTTTTTTCCATAAAAAAATATACGTTTCGACCCACCTTTAGAACCGTCCCGGCGAGACGGTTCTAATGAGGGGTCACAACATGTTTTTTCGTTGGGAAATAAGAAAAAAAAATCTGAAAAATCACTGTCTCCTTATCTAGAGCCTGCCAATACGTAGCATTTGACGGTTATTTTCCATCCGGAAGCTTTACGACTAGGACTGAGTGTAACTGTAAACAGAAGTCAACTTTTTTAGACGTATTTAGATCCCTAAGTACGCGGCATTAATCGCTGTTAAAACAGTATGCGTCTTCCTGTCGCTATTGTATACAAAGTCGATAAACATTTTTCGCATTGTTTGTTTAACCGAGTTTCCCTGATTAAGGGCGCGTTTACACGAGCAAAGTTTCTATGTCACAGAAACTTTAACAAAGAAAGTATGACAAACATTTTGCGTTTACACGGAGCAAATTATTTGTTAAAGAAAATGTGCAATAGAATCTTTGTCACATAAACTTTGGCAATGAAATATTTGCTGCAGTGTTCACACGACCAAATATTATTCGTCAAAGTTACCTGCAGTGATGACACAAAATCTTTGTCACATTTTCCACGCTTGTAGCAATGTTCTTTGTTAAATAATCTTTAGCAAAGTTCCCCGTTTACACGGACAAATTTAATTTATCAAAGTAACTTTAACATATTTATTTGTCAAAGAAACATTGTCATATTTTGGCATTTACACGAGCAAATTTTTCTGTGACAAACCTACTTTGTCATAGAAACTTTGGTCGTGTAAACGCGCCCTAAGTATGAAGAGTATGATATTATTTGAACGGTTTTCAACTTCTTTCTTCGATATAAAGGCATGTCATGTGACTTCATTAAAACGAATTGCTGCGACATTCATCGACTGCACCACATACTTTAGAAAATATTTTCGTACTGTTGTGCAAATTGCTTCAGAACAGTATCCAACTGCATGTATATATGACGGTAATTGGAATAAAACAGAATTATGATGTGTCAGTTTGTCCATCATCTCTGGTACATATAACCAGAGAGAGAGAGAGAAAATTGCTTAATTCAAAAGATATATTAACCGTATGAGCCGCGACACGAGAAAACCAACAATGTGGTTGTGCGCCCAGCGCAGACTCAGATCAGCCTGGGCATCCGCCCGGTCTGATCAGAGTCTTCGCTGTCCGCATGGAGGTAGCTTAGACCCTTAGCTACCCTTTAAGCGCTAAGCGAAGAGTCTGATCAGACTAAGCGGATGCCTAGGCTGATCTGAGTCTGTGCTGGGCGCACAACCACATTGTTGGTTTTCTCGTGTCGCGGCTAATATATTAGCCATATGGTATGTGATAATGCTGCATGCACGCAAAATATCAGTAAGTGGAATATCTGTTACAACAAATAGGAGAAGTACAACAGGGGCCGTATTCATAAAACGACTTAAGTGGTTGCTATGCTGTTGCTAAGGCTAAATTTCCTTGAATGAGATTCCCTACAACTATGAAATTTGGTCTGGAGGAACAGTCTTTGTAAGACTGTTCCTCCAGAGCAAATTTCGTAGTTGTAGGGAATCTCCTTTATAGATATTTAGCCTTAGCAACCGCATAGCAACCACTTAAGTGGCTTTATGAATACGGCCCCTGATGCTTCAAAATTAAACGACAGACGCCATATGAAATAACAAAACCTGTTTACAGAATCAAATATCAGACACTCTATTGAAAATAAGAGCTCCACAGTATATACGAGCCTCAAGGGATCAGTCTGTCATACTACTTTATAAGCTCGCTCAAAATGTTAACTTCGCATTGTCCTACATAATATGTTATCTTGGAAAGTATGCCGTCTGTCCTATACTGCACCAATAAGCAAGGACATTTCTCAGCACAAGCTTCGTTAAGTTTAAAGGAATGGAAGTTTTATGTTTATTAAAATAGACATAGTCGAGTGGTTAGAGTGGCTCGCTTATTGTGCAGAAAGTCAGCGGAAGGGCGTGAGTTCGCGGCTCACCGTCGCCATCCGACGACTGGAAAACTCTCTCTGTCAACCCAGCAGTAAATGGGTACCTTTTTCGAATTAGGGAATGATAAGGGAGCGAAATAAGAGAGATGGGCTCCGCCTTTAATCAACTGTGCCCAAGATACAGTGGGTCTCTAACCCCCACTGCCCCTACGGCCGTTAGGCTATGGGAAACCTTTACCTTTTTTTAAAAATAGATATATTTCAGATTTTATAGAAACACTTAAGGTTAATCAATACACTTTCAGGGAGGGAAGTCTGTCAATTTTATAATTGTCTTCCTTTTCAATAAAGGTCAAGTTTTACATAAAAGATTTTGCTCTTCTTGGAGCAAGAAGTATTTGCGATGTAGCAATGAGCCACAACACGAGAAAACCAACAAAGTGGTTTTTCACCCAGCGCAGACTCAGATCAGCCTGGGCATCTACTCAGTCTGATCAGCCTCTTCGCTAAGCGCTTTAAGGGTAGCTATGGCTCTAACCTACCTCCATGTGGTTAGCGAAGACTCTGATCAGACTGGGCGGATGCCCAGGCTGATCTGAGTCTGCGCTGGGCGCACAGCCACATTGTTGGTTTTGTCGTGCACGGCTCATATGTATATTCAAAATGTATAGGTATACCTACGTTTCCTTTTTTTTTTATTTATTTTTTGTTGTTGTTGTTGTTGTTTTGTTATTTTTTTAGTTAGCTTATCATAAGGAAGAATGAGATTGCCTAATTAGTTTCTCTTGGTCACAACCTTTCAAAAAAGAATGGAAAGTTAACTCTCATTTGAAGGAGGAACCGGAATGAAATGGCAGAGTTGCTTCCCTCTTCTATTTTCTCAGAACTGACAAAGATTTGTTGTGAAAAGTGAATATCATGCACACATGCTTTCCGGAACCTTCACTTAATTCTTGAAATGCGTCGTAAGAATTGTTAATTTTGTGCGTAATTACTTGAAATCGCAAAAAGTGTGATTTTTTGTTAAATCGAGAAAGACGTTTTCATTGAATAACTCCCTTGATACGATTACTCGACATTGTTATTTGTCAAAAAATATCTTAATAGGATTATTTTCGGCACTAGGCTTTCTTTAACATTAATCATTAAAACACACAGCTTATTTTTCTTCTGCGCTTCCATTCAGTACCTAGCACAGTATAAATCCAAATAGTCCAGTACTTACGTCAGTAGCGACTACATCTGTAGCGGATTTATAATTACGGAAGTCCAGGCTCTGGATTGAACAATTCTTCAAGGTCTTGAAACATTCCACTGACAAAGATATATCTGCTATCGTTCAATTTTCACATTCGTTAAAACAGGTTTGATCGTGACACGTCCCAAGCGTTTGTTATCTTTGGCTCCCCCTGGGTATTTAGCTTACAAGAAGTAATCGGATTCGACCTGTTTCCTTGTAAAATTACTTGTTTTCTTTTTTGTTTTTTCGTGTCCTTCGGCAATGACATGCTTTTGAAGAAAGTATTTCATTACGATTCTTGTACGTCTTTTATCAGCATGTCTTACTGCACAATGTGCATTGTCAGTGGTATTTTTGTCGTTACATTCCTTTATTGCTTTTGTATTCATTTTTCGGAATCCTGGCTAGCTGAATTGGGGTGTATGTTTGCCAGATGTTAAGACAGAAAAAAATGCATACTGCTTTGGGCTTCAGCATCATCAATTGTTTGGTTAAGGTGAATATATGTATTGTGATAGTTTGGCGGCCATATTTACAAGTAAAGTTTAGCAGAACCGATGAGTGAAATACTTCTTCAAAACCGACTACCTTGGTCGACGTTTCTTTCTTTTCTTTTCTTTTTTCTCAAAGAGCAACTTTTTTCTTGAAAAGAAGTCGCTTATGTGACGGAATGTATTGCTACTATTTCAGACACGCTTAGGATTTTTCCTGGCATTTTTTTAAAAAGGATCAGCTTTGTTATTTCCTATTAGCTGCTATAGATAATGATCCCTTTTTAAAAGGGGGTTTACTCTAAAAGGGAAAAAAATAAATAAATAAAAAATGTGTTCTCATTGAAAAAATGTGATCTCATTACTCTTTAAGGGGAAAAATAAGCTTCCATTAAAAAGGTAGCAAAAGTTAAAACTGGCAAAAATGCTTGCCCCGAAAGTACTGCTATATATTTGCCCCGATAATAACCTATTGCATTCTGGGTTTTTTGTCGTCTGCTGAAATTGTCGTTTGCATAAAAAACCCAGAATAGTTTGACAATATTGGTCTAACTAACTCATGTTGAAATGATGTCTAGGCAGCAAACAGTTTGGATCTCAGATCAGGCCCCACGTTTGTGGGACCTGATCTGGAATCAAACTGTTTGCCCAGATATCCTTAAAGGGGTATCCCAAATGGAATGGGTTAAAATTGATATCAGTCTCCGAAATGTTAGCTGTGAGTTTCAACAAAATAACGAGGCTAGCATAAAATCAGCAGACAACTTAAAACCTAAAAGCCTAGTTAGTATCACAACCTACGTGGAATTCAAATACTCAGACACGGGACCTCTGGCTTTATGAAGTCAACGTCTTCTCCCCACCCACACCCAACCTCCACTGGAACCCCTCCCTCTTAAATTAACAGGAAAATGTATATGGCATTTTGTTTCAGATAAAAGCTTCTATACTTGGTTGTAAATTTAAAGTGTATTTTTTTCTATTTTTCAGAGTGTAATTTTCCACGTTGAGCGACATCCGGTCTATACCTGGTTTGAGCAGTGTGTTACATTCAACTTCTTCCCCACGCCCACTCACGAGCTTGCCTATAATCTATTCAATGTTATCACAGTATACTTGTTGCCTTTGGTTGTCATAACAACATCGTACACTGGAATTTTGTACACAATTTCCAAAAACGCAAGAAGAGCGAAAGGTAAGTTTATATCTCATTGAAGGCGAACAGGAACACCTTTAGGGAAGCAAGTTCTCAGCTGAAATTATCAACACTTTTTTTTTTTTTGGGGGGGGGGGGGGGGGGGGGGGGGAGGGGGGTTTCTCTGAAAGGTAAAAAAATGCTCTCTTGGTGAACAATATTTTTTTGGCCAAAAGGGCAGACAGAAAGTCGCCGATATGTTTTCCATTTGGAAAAAAAGAAGAAACGAAAAAACAAACATGAAAAACATTGATGTGTATCTATTTATTTTAAGGTTTAAGGGTACACCTCTTTGTAGTTTCTGTAACTTTTGCAATGGGAAACAGCATTTGTAACTTTCCATTTGCTTTCCTGGATGAGGAAACTCTTCTAAGGAAATGCGCTGATAGAAAACAACTTGGCCCTTAAATGGCAAATAATTTCCTAGTTATTTGGCGAACCTTTTGGAATGGTGGCAAAAAAGTATATAATATATAAATAGAGTTGCTTTCCTGTGAATGTCCCTATTCACCTTAAGGTAGTTAACAAAACCACGGGTTGAAGTAAGCAATAGCACAGTTTATCCAGGCATACCACGTTTACTACACTGCCAAAAATAATTAATGGACCACTGTAAATATAGTATAATTTCGTAAGTCTCTTTAAAAGATAACTCTGTATCATTTCAACTCATGAATAATTTAGGCATCAACGTACGAAACTCATGCTTAACTAATTATCAGTTTCGACGAAGAAGAGTTTCATATAGAGACTTGTGGAAGTTATAGACAGTGTTTCTTTAAATATATAAAGCTAAGAGTAATATAATTTGGCGGAAAGTAAAAGACATTTAGAGATTACGCTCATACTGTCTCCATACGTATATTTCTCTGAGTGCTGACATTATAGATTTCGCATTACATAATATATGTTAGCTGTCGAATCATTTATGAGTTTGTTTTGCTTATCACATTTATTTCAGCTTATTGCTTGTTAATGCATTTCTCAAAGGCATATGAGCCGCGACACGAGAAAACCAACAAATGGTTGTGCGCCCAGCGAAGACTCGGATCAGCCTGGGCATCCGCCCAGTCTGATCACAGTCTTCACTGTCCGCATGGAGGAAGCTTAACCCATTAGCTACCTTGTAAGCTCTAACCGAATAGTCTGATAAAAACTGGATGGATGCCGAGGCTGATCTGAGTCTGCGCTTGGCGCACAACCACTTTGTTGGTATTCTCGTCTCGCGGCTGAAGAATAATGTACAGCTAACAATACACATATAGCTTATCGCACTGAAATGAAAGGAAAATGCCTGTGGTGAATACATATATAGATACCATAACCAAACTACGCTTGACTTGCATTTCTCGAAATCTCAATTGAGCTTTGATAAAGAGAAATGCTTGTTTGCCAAACTTAGTTTGGCTTCCAAATCCAATACAAATATCAATGTGTTCGTAACGTTTCGGATTCGAAAACTACAACGTTCCTAGTTTCCGAAGCTAACAGTCACATAGTGCTGCATACACATGAAATGAAAGAAAAGAAGAGCCGATAAACCTGATACTGGCATGTTTTCTCCATTTCGTTTTCTAATTTTTGTCACATCTAGCATTTTGGAATTTTTACATTTTGGTGTATTTACTGAAAAGTCTTATAGTACACAATTGGAACGCAATATAGCTTACACCAAACCAAGCGACGCCACATGACTTTTTATGGCATCAAAATAAACCATGGCTCTCTACAATCTGACTGGACATCGGCGACGTCACAACGTCATTGACGCAATTCCGCAGTTTATAGGAAAATGCGTGTATATGTTATACAGTTTCAATTTGAGCGCTTACATAGGATTTTTCATCAAGGTTTTGATTGAAACGAATGTAAATATAGGCAATGAAGTTGATTTTTTTATGTTTATCTAAATGTAAAGTATATATTGAACTACTAGTAAAGTTTACATGAACCCTTTCGAGGTTCATTCACTTTGCGCGCGACTCAATGGAGTTTTCACTTCGCTAAACCTTAGAAAAATGAAATTCATTCCTTAATTATATTACAGTTGGTGCAACAAGTTTGGTTTATTGTTGTTCCCATCTGGCATAGCGTCTGAAATAGCTTGTTAACACATCAACTTAGCCAACTTTCGAATTATTAGAGTCAGTGACAGTCTGCATATCTATTCTAATTTTTAACGGCCCTGAAACAATTTCTGGCTTTAACTCTTTCGGCGCCAAATTTTTCAGACGACAAATTTTCGTCTGCTCAAATCATCAGACGACAGACTGTAATTGGAAATTTTAACAATCTAAAGACATTTTTCATAAAATCAGGCTTTTTAAGTTCATATTTGAATGGCAAACAGTGTAGATCCTGATCAGACGGCTCTTTTAAGAGCCGGCTGATCTGGATGTACGTTGTTTGCAAAGTCGCATTATTGCGACTTTGGCGCCGAAAGAGTTAATATCAAAATGCCTTCGGTATTGAAGCCAGATGTCGTTTCAAGGCCAGTAAACAAAATCAGGCCTTCAAGGCCTTGCTTCTCCTTTAATAATCATATCCATGCATTTTAACTGTATTTATTTTCGCAGAAAACACAAGGTTTATCGTTTATTGGCGGACATTAATAATGTTTTATAGTTTGTATTTATTCGATGCAAGCAAAGAAAATAAAGGAAATAAGTTGAATGCTTTACAAGTTTGTAATGCTAATGTACGTTTGTTTTAGATGTGTGTTTGCAACCAAAAGTGGTAGACATAACCAGAGCTCCAGCCTCGTGTCAGTCCACCAGGTCGTTACTGCGTTGCTCAACGGCGGGTCGTATAGGCAAAGCCAAGATAAGAACTCTGAAAATGACACTTGTGATAGGTAGGCATTACCATTTATACTTCAAAACCAAGTAGTTGGACAGGCATGTCTGAACAAACAGTGCAGACCAAGATTAGGCCGATTTTAAAGGATTGCTGGCACTGTAGAATCAAACTTATTTTTTGAATAGTTACAGTGTTACAGTAATGATTTTTGGCGCCCCGATTTATGTATGATTATTATTATCATTATTGTTGTTATTATTATTATTTTGATTTCATGGTAATAATATATATAAAAAATCAGTTCCAAGAAGCTTGGGGGCATGTCTGTGTTTAAAGATATATCCAAACTACGTAAACGACACATCTGGTGAGAAAATATATTAGCATTTAATTGTTATTTAATGTATCAAATTATGGGTTTGTCGTGCAGGGAGGAAACAGCAAGTCTGACATGAAAGTTGTCGGCATTAGAATAATGCAGTGGAAAGTGCCGGTGTACATGACAGTCTGCGCGAACGTAGTCTTACAATATACAGTACATATCTGTAGAGTAAAATTGTGAGTCAGATTTAAAATATGACATAAAATATGACTTGTGTATTGCAACTGAATTAACGAACATGCATAAAGCGATGGCAACATCAGACAATTCGTTCGCGAGACAGGCTTACCTATAATTACCCTGGCCCCGAGGTTATAAAACTTTTTTGTGCTCAACTCAGCTGAGCATGAAATTTAAAATGCCCATTAATATAAAAATACAAAGAAATTCAGCATTTTTCAGGCTGAGATAAGCCAAGAAGGCTATTTTTTCTACTCATAAATTTTAAAATGCCAACAATTGTTGGCATTTTGAAATTTATGAGCAGAAAAAATTTCATGCTCAGCTGAGTTGAGCATGAAAAGTTTTATAACCTCGGGGCCTGATTGCATTTTGAAGTCTCTTCTCTCCGAATTGAAGGAAACTGAACAGAAGTGGTGCCAGGAAGTGCATGTCATGCATTCGTTCCAATAAGTCTCCTTGGCAACACCGTAGAAAGAAAATGAACCGCGACACGAGAAAACCAACAAAGTGGCATGTGCACCAGCACATACTCCGATCAGCCTTGACATCTGCACAGTCTGATAAGAATCTTTGCTAAGCAATTAAAGGGTAGCTAAGGGTCTACGCTACCTTCATGCGGACATCGAAGACTCTGATCAGACTGGGCGGATGCCCAGGCTGATCTGAGTCTGCGCTGGGTGTACAACCACCTTGTTGGTTTTCTCGTGTCGCGACTCAAGTAACAAACCACGTTTTCGAAGGCTATAGGTTAACAAATTATTGAACAGAGCTGATTTTGCTTACACTAGTGCTAAGTGGCTAAAGAATTAGAACGAGCCTTTATTCATACCCTGTCTATGCTCTATCATATCAGACAGACGCCAGGCTTATGTATAAGTAATGTTATTGTTGCCCGATTAGGGACAATTTCAATGCAACAGAAGATACAGCTATAATATTACAGGCAATCGCGAATTAAATCGCATATCGTTTCCTGTTACAACCGAACAATTTGTAATTGGTTTCGTTTATCCAATAAGCCTTGTTAATCCGATAATTGCGAAGTGCAGAAATGTAGTCCTAGAGCCGTCGTTAAATTTCCTTCAGTCATCTCTCGATATATCAAAGTCAAAAATTATCCAAAGCTACTGATATCTCAAATTCAATTTTCTGGTCCCAGAAAATATACTTTGAGATATCAGTAGTTTGATATAACAGGGTTGAAATGTAAATAGAAAAATGAAATGTGGCCAAACTATATTCTTTGATACAAGTGTTACTTTGAGATACCACTGTTCGAGATAACGAGAGTTGACTGTTTTTTCTCTCTGTTTCAGTGAGTGCTTTCATAATTTGTTGGACGCCATATTTCTTCATGTCAGCAATGTGGTGGTTCTCTAAAGAAAGTGCCCGCAGAGTGGAACCCAAAGTGCAAAGGGGATTGTTTATATTTGCTGTGTCCAACTCATGTGTAAATCCAATTGTTTATGGTGAGATATTAATTCATATAATAGTACATGTGCATTAATTGTAGGTGCCTTTCTTATTTAACTATCATGTCCTTTCCGTGTGACGGTGCTTCTTCTACAGGCACTAGTAAGTATTAAAGAATCACGCTTCTACAGACACTTGTAAGTATCGAAGAAGCACACTTCTACAGACACTAGTATGTATTAAAGAATCACGCTTCTACAGACACTTGTAAGTATCGAAGAAGCACACTTCTACAGACACTAGTACGAGGGGCATTTCAGAAATTGTGTAAATGAGTCTGCCATTCCTTGGAATGTTGACCGATTTTTTTAATGTTTGTCTTAACTTTTAGGTTTACATATCACCCGATGGCCTTTACTAAAAAAATTTGAGTCACTGGTATTTGCTTCAAGATATGCCTTGAAAATTGTTGTAAGGGTAAGGACACTGAGTAGAAACGGACGGAATATTTATGTGAAGACAAATTCATATTTTCTCAACTCTGGATACAAGCAGCTCCATATTGATACGTATATTATCTGTTATACTGAAAATATTCCAATATGAAAAGCATTGTATCAGCTTTGCTAAAAAATAAAATTTGCAATGCAAAGTAGGCTTATCATGGAACAATGCGCATTTCTGATGACGTCACTTCCTGTGCTTAATTGAAATGTATAGTAAGCTGTTTAATCTTCGGTTTTGAGGTCAATTTAAGTGAAAGGGAATGTTTGATGACATATATGAAACAAAAAATAAATAAAATTTAATTCGTCACGCTTGGTTTTTGTCATAAATTATCTTTTACGGCACTTTATGCTCTTTTGTCAGTGGCCTACCTGATTTTCACGATAAGTTTCCCCACCCACCCACATATTTCAATGTCAGTATGTCTTATAAAATATCAAGTTTTTCAAGTTTTTATGTATGAATTTTGTTTTCAATATGTCCTTCTTATTTTTGGCATTAAGCAAAATTAAATATATTTAGCTTGTGTCGTTTTAATAGAAGATTATTTCATTTTATTGTTTATGTATTTTACATGACTTGCTGCTACTTTGCAACTTCCGGCGTGGAGTTTGCACACGTGTCATCCAGTTTCATCAGTGATTTGATGCCAGTCGTAACAAAATATAATGATCTAATCATTTCAGTAATAAAATGTCTGTCATTTGTTGAAATTGGATGTGAATAAGTCAAAAATCACAATTTATTTGTATAATGCATCTATAATTAGCTTTACATTTATAAACACATAGTAGAGAAAAACTCTCGTTTATTATGTTACTGGTGTAGAATCTGGAAACGATTTCTGTGCAACCTTCTTATTTTACATTTTAAGGACAGTATTACTTCATTAAAATATATCATTTTCTCATTGAGAAAACAGCAAAAGAACACAAAAGACATTCAGTGAAAATGTACAGTTTCCAGTATCCACACCCTTATGACGTATTAGCCCGTGCTGTCATGCATGAGTGACTTGGAAATTCTTTTAACGCATACCATTCTAAAACACTTGAATTCACCTTTCCAATGATATATAAAACCACTGCTAAATATCAGCCAATAGATAACCCTAAGATCATTTAAATTATTTCTGAAATGCCCCTCGTATGTATTAAAGAATCATGCTTCTACAGACACTTGTAAGTATCGAAGAAGCACAGTTCTACAGACACTAGTATGTATTAAAGAAACACACTTCTACAGACACTTGTAAGTATCGAAGAAGCACACTTCTACAGACACTAGTATGTATTAAAGAAACACACTTCTACAGACACTTGTAAGTATTATAGAAGCACACTTCTACAGACACTAGTGTGTATTAAAGAAACACACTTCTACAGACACTTGTAAGTATTAAAGAAGCACACTTCTACAGACACCAGTATGTATTAAAGAAACACACTTCTACAGACACTTGTAGGTATTAAAGAATCACACTTCTACAGACACTTGTAAGTATTAAAGAATCACGCTTCTACAGATACTTGTAAGTATCGAAGAAGCACACTTCTACAGACACTAGTATGTATTAAAGAATCACGCTTCTACATACACTTGTAAGTATCGAAGAAGCACACTTCTAAAGACACTAGTATGTATTAAAGAAGCACACCTCTACAGACACTTGTAAGTATCGAAGAAGCACACTTCTACAGACACTAGTATGTATTAAAGAAACACACTTCTACAGACACTTGTAAGTATTAAAGAAGCACACTTCTATAGACACTAGTATGTATTAAAGAAACACACTTCTACAGACACTTGTAAGTATTAAAGATGCACACTTCTACAGATATTAGTATGTATTAAAGAAACACACTTCTACAGACACTTGTAAGTATTAAAGAAACACACTTCTACAGACATTTGTAAGTATTAAAGAAGCACACTTCTTCAGACACTTGTAAGTATTAAAAATCACACTTCTACAGACACTTGTAAGTATTAAAGAATCACGCTTCTACAGACACTTGTAAGTATTGAAGAAGCACACTTCCACAGACACTAGTATGTATCAAAGAAGCACACATCTACAGACACTAGAATGCATTAAAGAATCACACCTCTACATACACTTGTAAGTATTAAAGAGTCACACTTCTACAGACACTTGTAAGTATTAAAGAAGCACGATTATACTGAATCTAGAATGTTTTACAGACCCAAACTTCTACCGACACTTGTTTGTATTAAAGAGGCACAATTCTACAGACACAAGTACGTAGTAAAGAATCGCAATTTTAGATATTTACAATATGAGACATCAACTATACCAGTTTTGTAAATGTCGCATCATACAGTATTCAATTGCGGCATTATTTAACAAATAAAACTATATTGCCATTTATTTGACTGCACACATGCATTCACGAAGATATTATGTGATAATTAAAATCATACATGAATCAGCAAACATACAGACACTTAAATCACTTAACTTTACATTGATTTTATGCAACAAAAATATATATTTTTTTCTTCTGTTTTTCCATTTATCTAACAATGCAGCATACGGGTATCGTTTAATTGCCAGTTTTAAAGTGTTATTTACATGGACATGTTATTTGTTATGTAATATCATTAGTTTTATAATTTACATTTTCATTTTCATTTCATTTTAGGTATGTTTACAACAGCATTTAGGCGGGAAGCAAAGAAGTGGAAAGACTGGATGAGAGATCGGCTTAGTAAAATCGGATTATATACTAGCACTCCTTCCACACTGGAGCAGGAATACCTCGGATGACTAGTGGTTCATTTCAAGTTCAACAAAGCAGGACTCGAACAAAGTACTGGTGGCAGGATCGATATTGTTAAACATGACAGACAAAATAAACCTACGCAAATTTGAACAAGACAGATAGCATCAGATCTGTGATTCGGCTCTGTTGAACTTGAAATGACTGAAAATGGAAAATTGAATAATTCGGCAGACGTGAATAATACACAGACAGACAACATTGTCGTCAGAAATTTAAACACCATTAGGATGAAAATTTGATTTCGTTTTCTCATGTGGAGAATGAATGTTGAAATGACTGAAATGAAAGGAACACTTGTCTGTTCGCTGACCACTTTGATTGTCAGGATAGAACGATAAATCTACAAAAACGAGAAAAGGAGCCTCGAGGTGCAGTCCAATATCTCCGACTGAATGTTTCAGACCCGTAAAGCCAGGCCCTGAGGTTATAAAACTTGAGTACATTCTCAAACTCAAAATAAAGCACACTGATTGGCTGCTTCCGAGCACAGGCTCGGAAGCAGCCAATCAGTGTCTTTATTTTGAGATTGAGATTATTTTCAAGTTTTATATCCTCCAACCCAGATTTTGACAAATCGGCAAACATCGCCAGATTCCGGCAAAAAATCGTAATTTGCTGTTCTCACTCTGTGTAACACCGGCGAGCGACGATTTAACATTCTTAAATTGATTTGTTTATGTTTGTTTTTAAGGATCTTAGAACTGAGGCAAATGCAGTTGAATATCGATATCTCAAACAATGTTATCTCAAGGTACCCTCTTATATTAAAGAACATAGTGTGGACACATTTTCATTTCAACTCCTTTTATCTCAACATACTCATATTTCATAGTAGCATTTCTGGGACCAGAAAATTTAATTTGAGATATCAGTAATTCGAGATGAATTTTGACTTCGATATATTGACAGTTGATATACTCGTCGGTGTATCATGACAGAATGCTAAATCATGACAGAATGTGTTCAGGAAATAAATAACGTTTACATTGTCAACATGTGTTAACTCAGACTATTACTTTAAGGGCGATCTCAACTGGCAAGCCGCGGGAAGTAGTGGTAATGATCGACACCATAGCTCTGAGGAAAGCGGCATGATTGTGGGAGCAAAGTTATCGTCATTGGACATGCATGCACATCAGGGCGCATCAATACAAAATCGCATCATTAGTGACCAAAGGCTTTGGTAATTCAATATCAGTGTGTGATGAAAATTTGACGGTCTCTCTGGAATAACACTCAATTTTGAGTATTACCACCATGCTAGCAAGACTGATACTTCAAATAACACTGCGACATAGTTCAGCCGCGACACGACATAGCAAACCAAGTGGCATGGACGCCCAGCGAAGACTCAGAACAGCCTGGGCATTCGCCCAGTCTGACCACAGTCTTCGCGGAGCGCTTTAAGGGAAGCTAAAGTTTTAGGCTACCAAAAGCGAAGACTTTGATGAAACTGGGTGGACTTTACTGGGCGCACATGCCACTGTGTTGGTTTTTTCGTGTCGCTGCTCACTTTATTTTTTCTCAGGATACATCATAATGTTAGAAACGTGTCTTGTATTTGTGTCGCTTTTGATTTTGTGAAGATGTTGGTCTAATAATTTCTTTACAGAAACCACATATCTGACGACAAATGTTTGACATAAAAGTCGATATCAATTAAACAGGCTTCCTTTATTCAAGGACTTTACATTCGGTTAAACTTGGTAATTCGAATTTTATGATAGTCCTTTACAATCATGTAGCTCCATCGTGAATGCGACCGTTGTTTGAAGAATTAGCATTCCATTTGTGTTATTTCAACTGTCATAGTTTATTTTTGCTACGTATATGTATATATTTTGTGTTATTTGAGTTTGGACCATTTGCTGCAATAAGTTTCATCTAATGCTTAAGTTGCAAAATGGTGAACAAAGAGTGCCTATACTGTTAATAATGATTAGTGAGATTGAGTGTATCATATTTCTGTCATGAACTTTTGATTTCTGAATATAGGGACTGGATCATATTGTTTTCCTTTAAAAACGCAAATCAGCATTTTTGCCAGAAAATCATGCTTATATATATGGCTTTCAAACGCTAAGCATTAACAAAAAATCAGCGTATGTATAAACACTGGAATTCACGCGCCGTTTCAACATAGGTTTTGGCTTGTATCTTTGCAATTTATGCCGTTATTGTTTATATTGTTACCTAATATTACGTATCTGCCTGAGATAAGTATTTTTGCTTTCGTTTTTCTCAGAGCAAAAGCCATTCTGTTTTTTAAGACGGATCCAGATTTTGGGACTGTAATGGAAGGAGAAAACATCCTTCTGAAAAACAAAGAAATTTATTTTCTCCGTCAAACACTTTATTCAAGACAATTTCTGGATGGAAAGATAAATACACGATGTATTGGTTAAGATTAATAAATCTACTTTAATTTTAGGAAAATAGAAGCTAATCCCACGACTCATATTAAATATATTCATAAGGGGCTCACTGACTCCAAATAACCGGAATAGATAAACTGAGTCATGATAAAGTAGATTTGCAACATATAAATCAAATGTGATTTTCTGATCTGTATAATACACACCACTTTTCGTATTGAAAACAAAATACATGTAAATATTCATCATTGCTCAATGTGTGGTTGCTTTCAAAAGTAGGGCAAGACAAGACCGTCCATCAGTTAAGTCGTTGCTCTGCGTTTTCTATTGTTGTTGTTGTTTTCGTGCGGAAAAAGTTTGAAGTTATATTCACAGAAAAAAGTGGCCCAGCCACGCGTTAACCAGAAAGTAATAAATATGGTATGGTAGGAAATGGCAAACAGTGACTGTTCCAACTGCCTTGTGCATACAGCTGTTATAGTCTCTGTCAATGTGCTCTTAGATTTTGCTAGTTCTACAAGGCCTGTACTATTTTAATACTGACTTATAAATACCGTATGTCTTCGGTTATAAGGAGGTGTTTTTTTTTTTGTTTTTTGTTTGTTTGTTTTTTTGGTTCCAAAAAATCTCAAAGAACTAGATTCGTGCTATTAGATGGATCTAGATATTTGAGATTCTTTTGGAAGTATCGATCAGTTAGACGGATCTAGGATCCGTCGAATTGTCTTGGAAGAGAAAAAACTATGTTATAGCTGAAAAACACAAGACTTATTAACGTAGTTTTGGTAATATTGGAAAGACAAACTCCCGTCTTATTACCAAAGAAACACGATGCACCTATGTTTTGGTCTGTCTTATGCGCTTTATTCAAGAAATAAAACATGTTAACATCCACCATAATTACTGATCTTAAATTAACACAAGTCATGAGCTGGGATTTGCAATCTTTGTAGCCGAGGTTAAATTATATTTAGTTTCTGTCCGATAGCTTTTTGTCATGTGATTCCTGGCAATAATCTAGGGGAGAGTCGGGTAACTTCGGACATTGGGGTAAATTTGGATATACCATTGCAAACAGTGAAAATCCAGATGAGACGGCTCATAATGAGCCGTCTCATCAGGATTTTCACTGTTTGGCCAGTTATTTTTGTTTAGTTCCAAACAACTGAATATAAAGGAAACAATGTCACTGTCCGACTTTACCGGTAACGCTGTCCGAAGTCACCCAACTCTCCCCTACTTGCGATTGGTAAAATATGTGTTGCCGAGTTCCGTAACAGAATATTTTGAAGCACTGTAAGGGAACGTTTTTGATCATAGTTTTCATGGGTAACATAATATAATATCAGATCTCATATCTCAGTGCCAGATACATTTAGACGTAGCAGATTACGTTTTAAGGTGAATGGTAATATTTTCAGGTGAAGCAATGTTACTGTTTTGTTTCTGCCTCATTGCCAAATGGCGCTCTAATTTTAAAGAAACAAAATGCTTATTTAAGAGCAAATTCTTTAAGGGAAGACACCACTTTAACAGGGCTACATTGTCAAGTGAAGCAAATGGGAAGTCAAGAAAGTCATTTCCTTTGAAAATATTGTGAAATGATTACAATTAATTTGGGTGCAAGGTCATGTTCTTCCAATATTTTTACGAAAGGAAACAACTTTTCTAACGCCCAGTTTACATCTTTTTTGAAAATAAAAATGAATAGAAACTGCTTAGGTGGCTTCCCTTGAAAAGTTGCCTTTTGGTCTTACTTATTTCAAAATGTGAAAGCATATTTTCTAGATGGCTTAAACAACGCCAGTGCTGAGGCGTTCGTACACGTTGGTTCGATGTTGGTATCATATTGCTTCAGGCTTCAATATTTTATGCCTGCTGTGCATGTTTAAGAAATAAATAAATTGCGGTGTATTTTATTTTTTGTCAATTGGACTTGCATGATACAAGACTCGCATGGCGAAAAAAGGGTTAAATAAAGTTGATAATATTTTATAAGAGTTTTGTTATCAATTTTCTGTCCTTATTTATCTCCATTCGACTCAAGTAAATTAATATAAGCTGAGACACGAGAAAACCAACAAAGCGGTTGTTCGCCAATTGCAGACTCAGATCAGCCTGGGCATCCGCCCAGTCTGATCAGAGTCTTCGCTGTCCGCGTACAGGTAGTTTAGACCCTTAGCTACCTTTTAAGCGCTTAGAGAAGAGTTTAATCTGACTGGGTGGATGTCCAGGCTGATCTGAGTCTGCACTTGTCGCACAACCGCTTTGTTTGTTTTCTCGTGTCACGGCTCTTATATATTAAAATATGCCAGTGCTGAACTGAGGCAAAGAAAGAAGGAGAGATAGCAAAAAGACAAGTTCAGTGCCCATGGATTTCGTCTTGAGTGGCAAATATTTCAAAATTACAACCCCTAACTAGCTCTGATCAGTGAGCTAGTTTAAGAGCTCTATGACCTAGCCAACTGAAAACTCGAAATTGCCTGAACACTTTTAGGTCGCCTCAAATTATTTGGCACCGTTGACTTTTTGATAAGAAAATATATAAGAATCCATCATGAATCTTCAAGCAAGATAGAGATAATCTTACAAGAGAGTTTGAAATTCTCGGCATTCTCTCCCCGAGGTCGAGAATTTGCTGGGTGTAAAGACAAAAAATGAACAATAGCTAAAACACGCAGATCCCACATCTCGCCCTCAAACCAAGAGGCCAGAAATATACAAATGAATTGACGACAGTTCACTTTCGCTTTTCTTTTTGGGAAAGAGCTGTTCATTCAGTTTACCTTGCGTGTTCGCAAGGTACATGTATACTGAATGAACAGCTCTTTCTAAAACAGGTGCTCATTTAGCTACATGTACCCAAGCTGACAACAACAGTAATATCTATGTAACCTATTTCATACTTAAGTTTCATACCAAAATAGATAACACAGAGGGCAGCTGTACAGGTGATCATATTGTGAGAAGAGCACAAGCAAGCAGACATAAGAACACGTGACATTGAGGGATAACAACAGCAGAGCCGCAGTCGAATGATCAGCAATAAACTTCTGCGGACCTACCACTGGTTTTATTGAATCAAAACCCCCACCCTGAGTAGCGTATGTAATGGTTCACCTAACCACAAAACCGCCATTCAAATACACATACGAAGTGTTTTTTATGATGTCTGATTTGATAACGTCAAACACTTTCCGACATAATACATTGCGATATACCGTTGCAAACATGACGACATCATGAAAGTCGCTTCTCATTGGCTTACGTCTGTTTTAGCGTCTTTGAGAGCACTTCCTTTCAGTGCAAAGTAGTACACCGATAAAGGTAAAAATACAAAAGCTGCATTAGAATGAGGATAAGTGTATTCAGCATTGCTATTTATGGAGATAAATCGTTGGTTGTATGGTTGCATATTTCGTTTAAAGGCGACGCGCCGTCCAAAAAAAAACACGAGACTTTAATACCCGACGGTATTCCTCCTAAATGGCATTTTTAGTGCAGCTATCTCGAAACTCAAATAAAAGACAGCGAACAACTGGAACAAATGATATGAAAAACGTGAGACATCTACCTTGACCCATATTGTATTTTTATTTACGAGACTACCTGGCAAAGCATAAAGTTAAGATACAATGGGGAAACATAACAGAAGCATCTCATGGAAATGGTCATTTTTAAATTACCTAGAGGAGGTGTTACACTAATTTTTCTGGGTCATAACCCTGTTTCTATGCTTTTGCAATGATTCGAAATATTTATTTATTGTTTGGTCCTATCGAGATCCAGAAATTAGGATTCGACAGAAGCAATGTATTGCAACAGCTGGCGATCCCTGTGGTGTCCAACAACATTACTGACAAAATCTAGCTGACTTCCGAATGGCCAAGCAACCGTCCAGACTAGCCTCGACCCCGACCATTTAAGTACATAGAGTTTATCAATCGTCCAAATTTATAAACCGAGGGAGGTCTAAAGATCCGATAAAGAAACGATTCTAAACTTTTAACCTCCCGAGGTTTATAAATCCCATATTTTAAATGGAACGATTCAATAAATTGTATATTATATTTGTGTGTCATATTAATATTTTCATCTGGTTTTTTTGTTTGTTTGTTTTTTTTTTTTTTAAGTTTTCAAGAGTTCTTTCGGAAGCAGCCAATCAGTGTGCTTTATTTTGAATATGCTCGAAAGCAGCCAATCAGTGTGCTTTATTTTGAGCTTGAGATTATTCTCAAGTTTATAACCTCGACCCTGGGCTTCTCTAAAAGAGATCTAAACCGATAAAATCGATCTTCACATCCTGTGATATATACCAAATTGAAATGGGAAGCATTGAAGGCAAACAAAATAATTCATGACATTCAAAACCAAGAGGTACCGTTCTCTCAAACAACGGCAATGAGGCTATCCTACATAATGCAGTAACAGACAAATTAAAATCTTAAAGAGTTCCTTTAAAAGCAGAAAATACATTCAGAAGAAGGAACATTGGCCAGACTACGTTGTTTCGGCTAATAAAGCCTCATCAGTGACCCTGACAAAGTCTGCTGACGAAACCAGAGTAAAGCATACTGAAATTTCTTAATTTTAATCGGGCAGTCGATTCAAAGACTGACTAGTATCAAAAGGGTTCAATTAATATACAAAAATAAATGACCTAGAACAAGAGTCTTAATCAATCTAGAATTTCAGATTTCTCGGAATATATCCTCTGATCTCAAAGGAATATAATAAATAAAATCTGCACTATGGATGATGTACGGGAAGATGTTTTACGGCCGCCACACGGCACAACACCAGCTGAAGTGAAATGAAATTAAAATCTTAAAAAAGTCCTTTAAAAGCAGAGAATACATTCAGAAGAAGGAACATGGGCCAGACTACGTAGTTTCGGCTAATAAAGCCTCATCAGCGACCCTGTGACAATGTCTAATCGAAATCTGACACAAATGCCAATCCTAGTAAGCAACAACAGAATTAACGCCTACATAATGCAGTAATTGACGCCTTTGAACGGTCCTAAATGTATTACTTCGGGTGTGACATGTTGGGGACATTGCTTAAAGTGAATTTTCGCGTGCGGCATCCTCACTGAGAATCCAAATTTTGTTCAGAGATTCATATACATACTAGTATTTCGGTCTGTCTGCGGACTTCTGGCCGATCTGGTGCTGGAAACATAAAACATAAGAAACAAGCGCTGGATGAATGACTTTCGATTTTAAGTCCTTTACCACAGTATTTCAATTATATCAGAACTATGGGATGCTGATAATTGACGAATCACGTTAACGGTTGGAAAGGTTGTCGCTTTCATCGGAATCGATCTTGGAACCGCACGGAAATGACACCAGCGCTTTAGTGTTTTTCATATAAATCAGGATAAATATTAACATGAGACAAGCACTCAAAAGCAAGGACAACACTAAAATGTTGAAGCAGCAGAAGCCCAACGCTTAAACCTCGATGCGCCGATCAAACACATATCATCAAGCCTCAACAAACTCTCCACCATAGTAGCAAATTTGTTAGGCCGGCACCACCATTAAGTCTGAGTTCCGACCCGTTAACGTGCAATTAAAAAGGGCAGTAAAGTTACCACCCATTATCGGATTTACCACGTAATGGCATTACATTTACAACGACATGTTACTTTTTCTAAATCGATGAAAATATCATCTAGACCAAAAATTTTCCTATTTCTACTTTAAGTCAGAATCCAACAGAACTTGCTAAAGAAGTAAGTAAGTCGAGCTCGCAGTGGCGTCCATCTTTGATATAAGAAAATGTTTTGAGATATCAATGTTCGAGATATCGGGAGTTGACTGTATCAAATTCATAGTTTGCTAAATCGGATACACATGCGTTTTTAAAGAAATGCTTAAAATATGGAGGCCTTCGCTCGCGAATTAATGCGTAGTCGTCTCTTACCTGATGTCTGCAGCTAATGTGTCCCGCTGAGTGGCTCGAAGAGGGCTTCTCGTTGCCTGCCGAGACGTGCCATCATCTTTTTTCTTTCAAATGTTTGGGGTTTAGCGATACTGAGGAAGTATAATCCAGATACTCGCGTCTGTCGCACTAAATTTGGTATGGATATGTTTAGGCCTGAAAAAAAATAGCCGTGTTTCCACTAACCCGACCGACCCTGCTTCAGACCCCGAGTCTGGTATTTTTATTAATAAAAGAACAAAATAAAAATTAAAACACCGAACCAACCATTTTCAATTTCCGACCCGACCCAGTTTCGTATTTGCCTTTTTCCCTAGTAAGTTCGGTTTTTCACTACCTTTTTGTAGTTTTTGGCATTTAGTACCTTCCAAACTACAGATTTGACTTTTTTGAGCATCTAAGATGAATTATCATATACAGTGTAAGTTTCAAAAATACAATTTAATCAACAAAATACGTACAAAAAAAAAAAAAAAAAAAAAAAAAAAAACGTAAAAAACAGACCCGACCCTATCTATTTCGGGAGAAAAAAATGAAATAACAAAAAACAAGTTTTTCCTACCTACCGACCAGATTTTTTTTCAGCATGTTAGTAGAAACATAGCTATTTTGTAGGCCTTATATTAAAGACAACCTTATGTATAGACATCGCTTTGAATGGTAACAGAAACATTTATACTGGCGTCCTTTACAGAGTTTGTGATATCTATATGACATTAAAATCATTTCGACTATTTCAATATTCAGTTTTAATGGATTTTCTAACAAAATGCATTACTTGAGAAATCAAAACAGGATAAGATCATTCAAATATCTTTTCTAGGATTTCGGATGTATATTCTTGTCAGTAAGAATCGTTATAATTTTTAAGTTGTTTTGTACAAACTAGGAATTCTCGTAGGAAAGAGACAACACAAAACTAATCATCACAAATAACAACGCCAGCGGCAGCGATGTGAACAGACATTTCCCATGTAGGTGGTCAACGAGCTCGCCTGACAATCACCTATAATATATCAATAACAGACATAGCAACTACATGTAACAACACATAAAACAACCAAGAAGAACCAAAACAGAACTGCCGCCTTATGAAATCACTTGGGTGGTGGTGAGCGGTGGGGGGGGTTAACCGATTTATGGTTGACCAACTCTTACCCTTTGTTCTGCCTTGGTTCATCACATACTTAGTTATTCAACGCAACAAAATCAACCACCGCCTACATAACAGTTTTACAAAAGCACCAACCCTGACACTTCTTGAATTGTAGCTGTATATTCTATTGGTTATTGAACTATGAATTGTCTCTGTACAAAGTGGGATTATATGGAACCGAGTAAGAATCGAATCTTTTCTCTCTTTTTTCTTACAAGACAGGTACGGAGGTCGAAAATTAACTATTCTAAGTTTTCCTTTTTTTGTTTACATGTTATTATTAATTTATTTAATGGAAGAATAATCACAAAATTAATTTTATATTCTAGTACATGTACATTGAAACTCATCTTGATCCAGTGTAATTCGCTTGCGATAATGCTCATTTGCATAATATATGTAGCAAACATTTCTAGTACACTTTGTATATTCGGACAAAACAAGCCTAAACCTATATTAAATAGAAAAATAAGATAATATGTGTTTATTTTCACCATAAAATGCACAAACCCTTCCTTCTTTTAATATGAAAACAAATAAGAGCTGACGATAACAAGCTGATAACATCACCAAGATATGATCAACCAAACTTGTTAATAATAATTATAATAATCACAATAATAATAAAACGTAACTCTCACTTTGTCCCTGTTCCTTATTTGCAAAGAGACAGTTCCAGAATTCTATTGCACAAGGTAAGAAATCCCGCTTTGCGTATCACTCGCCTATGACCTCTTAGATCATACTTTCATACTTGTAGTGAAGGCAAATATCAGACCGTTTTTGTCTCCATACTTCCCGCTTACATATATCCTGTAACTATGCCTTCACATAGGTTAATTAAAATATTATAGTACCGCATTGTGCATGTATATAAGTCATTGTGCCCGGTGAATAGACTGTTCTAGAAGCCTTGTTGCACTGTTTAAAAATTGCTGTCTTAGACGATCTAATGCTCTTTGCAGTCGTAACATATCAGACGCGTAATTTTAGATTAGCAAAATTGCCCGTCTGCGTTTGAAAGCTTCACCACTGAGCAACTGTAACTAGCCGCTTTGTCTACATTATCTAAAATGGCCTTTTTCAATTAATTGCTGTTTTGTTGCAATTTGTAGCTGCGAATTTCAACTAGTAAGATTTAGAACTGAAATGTTCACTTCTTGCTAGGGATGTTCTTGATTAGATATGACTTTAAACACGGGTCATTTTATTCCTCTCTTTTCTAAAAACAGTGCTAACGATTCGGTAGAATTAATTTATAAAATTGAGTTAACTGTCCGTTTAAACTGTTAATTTTGGCAAGTCGTAGATTATTTTTATATTGACGAGCTGAAAAAAGGATATTCTCCCGGTTAATATTTCTATCTGATAATGAAAACTTCTAGTAAATCACTAGTGATGCCAATAAAATGAATAAGAAATAGTATTATCATTAGCTGTTGAATTGATGTCTTACCAGAACCAGAACATTTTGAGTGAGACACTTTACAGGCCTATAAGAACGAATAGCACCCGGTGTTTCCAAACACAACAAGGAACAATTATATAGAGCTTATTAATCAATCCATTTAAAATATGGGATTTATAAAACGAGGAAGGTTTGAAGAACCGAGTAAGAAAACGAGACCCTTCTTCGGACTTGTTTCTTTACCCGATCTTTAAACCTCCCTCTGTTTATGAATTTTAATTGGGACGATTCGGTAAACTGTATATTACATTTTGTAAGACTTCGTATTACATTTAAAGAATGATTACATCATTCTGTGTTCGTGTTTTCAAGGGTCCTTCCGAGAGCCTGTATACAATAGCGCAAAAGAATACAATGTAAATTAGATTGTTTTGATTGCAAGTTTGTTTCTTTTTTTCGAAAGGGCCAAAGTTTGTTATAATAAGAATTATTTACTGGCCTATTGAAGCTGCAGCATGTCTCTAAAATCATTGTCTATACGGCCACTGGCCCTGATGATCTATGGCTCAAAAACAGTCTACTATGCGCTGAATGAAACGTTTCTTATAGCACTTTGCCGACCTTGTGTGACAGAAAACAACGAAACGCCACACAAAAAGGACGGATGCGTAAAATCAATCACTTCCAGAGTCCAGAAATAACCACCAAAATTTGTTATTAGATTGACATTTTGAAATTCAGCGTCTTTGTTTTCTCAAGATCATAAAAGTCAAGTCATGCCTCGTTAACTGTGTTTATAGCTGCAGCTGCAGTGGAAAGAGCCGATACTCGGCCATACATTAATTACCATTTTCGGAATATTGAGGGGAATGTAACCTATCTACAGAGATTTATTTTCCTTGAGGTAATACATTTACGAAGAGAACTGGGAAATAGCAAATTTAAAGTGACAGGAAATCCACGTACTTCTTCGCTAAGAATGTAATATTAACTAATATCTATCCGGCTGAATTTATTCAGTTGCACAAATATAGCATGTTAATGTTCATTAGCCATGACTTTTTCATTACCACACAGGACTGCATTGTATTTCAAGGTGCCTTGAGCAAACACTTATATGTCAACTAACATATAACATTCGGGAATGGGATTCCGAATTTATTGTCTGTGAACAGTTAGTATATGTCTTAAGGTGTCGCCTGTCTAGCCAATATACTCTTCCTGGCAGCAAGGAGCCATATGTTATTGCATTGTTTAGACCAAACATGAGGAGGAAAATTCTCAGGAACTGACACAATTCAATCCCAAATCCAACAAAGACACCATGAGGGAAAGAGACCACACAAAATTAGTCACTACCAAAGTCAACACCAGCCATTTCCTATGTAGGTGGTCAACGGGCTATCCTGAACATCACAAACAATATATCAATAACAGACATAGCAAGTAACAACACATAAAACAACCAAGAAGAACCAAAACAGAACTGCCGCCTTGCGACGGCCAGTAATGTAATTACTCGGGTGTGTGTGTGTGTGGGGGGGGGGGGGGGGGTTAACCGGTTTGTGGTCGACCAACCTCGCCCTTTGTTCTGCCTTGGTTCATCTGATACTTAGTTGTTCAAGCCCACAAGGTTAACAAATTACATGTATACGTAAACTATTAAACATCTTTTTTTTACCTATTTTCATTTTTTTAATGTCAGGGCTAGCCTTAACATAACAAGCCATATATCAAAAGAGTCAAAGCGACAAACAACACATGACACAACTAAGAAGAACCAACACAAAAGTGCCGCCTTGGAACGGCAAGCGGGGGGGGGGGGCTTTACCGGTTTACAGACGAGTCCGGTTTGCGGTCGAGCCCTTGGTCCTGCTTTGGTTCATCAGACACTTAGCTGTTCGGTTTGCGTGGAAGATTCCTAACCCATAAGTGTTATATCACAGGAACATAGAAATCAAAATTAAAATTTAAAATTAAGATAAAACACACGAGGACTCACAGAAGTAACAACACTAGAATTCTGGAGCAGAAGAAACCTACCGGTTAAACCACGATGGGCCCGACCCAAAACGTCCCGGAACGGGTGTCAGGCGCCAGCCATCCGTGTTACTATTAACTTAGGTTTAAAGTCAGAGGCCCGACTCACCGTCGTGCAATCGAATCGGTAGCAAAGCTGTTAACCTGAAATGGGTTAACTGAATTGAACTCCAAGCATGCAGTTTCTTGCAAAACAGCCATACCACCATTCTTTTTATACTGAATTGATTTGTTCTTAAAATGATGAGGAAAGTCATTTTAATCGATCATTTTTTTTTCTGAATTTATACACCAAGTCGCCATAAAATTCAGGTTCCGAAAGGCCTTCCTGAAGACAAAGCTAAATTGTGCACTCTAGATAATGATTGTATAGTTTTTGTATGTTAAAATGTGTTCGTAATGTTTTATGACGCTTCTTTAGTTTACGTTGTTGCTATAACGCTATCGTTATTTTTCAGTCTTTTGAAGATCCGCATGCAGTAATGAAACGCGTTTAGAATAATAATGTGATCAAAGGCTATTCCTCGTTTTCGTTCTTTGTTTCTTTATAGTGCCGCTGCTGTGGTTAAACTTTTCGAACTACGAGCGTATATATTTATTTTAGTCGCAGGTCCAAATCCAAGTTTTAGTGTCATAGATCCGAATTTCTGTAATTAATCTTGTCATGTAACTTTACCCAAAACGTTAGATTAAGACGATTGCAATGTTTCGCAAGGCAACGGAAATCCCATACAGTGTACCAAATTTAAGTGCCACAGATTCGCGTCTTTCTTCAACTTCTTCGAACATCTGCAAATCCTCCTTTATAATCTGCATGAATACTGTGATAGTTTTTTTCTACATCAAAAGAACAGACATAGTGCTTTCATTACAAGATTTCTATGATACAGTTAGCAAGGAAAATTGCGTAGTCGACATAACTATATCATATTTGCTCAGACCAATAGGTCAATATTATCCAGACAGCTCGAAGGATTATCTGTGAAAAACGACGCAAGTGAACGACGTTATTTATTCTTCTGTCGCATTTTAGTGATTTAATGTGTAGTCCGACATTTGGTGACAAATGGTATCTCTTTATCATTCTGTCATATAACCTATTTGTGCCTAGCGGCCCAAAAAGGATTTTAGCAAACATTGAAGACCCAGAATGAACGAGTCTTGAAGATTTCTATATCTATTAGGCACGTTTGAGAAAAATATAATCAAAATTGAATAACAATACCCCTGATACTTGAAACAAAATTACTCTCTTGTTGAGGCACTCCAGCAAGTGGTTTTTAGTGGAACTTTTTTTCTTTAAAGAGGCTTGAATATCAAAATTTTAAGTTTAACATACCCAAAACCATTTCTCGTAGCTAAATACTGACTTGCAGCATATTGCATGACCTCTTTTGTCTATTTTTATCATTTTTTGTTTGGAGGTGGGTTTTCCAATAGTAAAAAATATTCCTTCTGGTTTCCAGCCTTTGATGAGGTTCATTTTAATTTTAATAAAGCTGGGAACCACCCATTGTGACATCACAACAGAAATGATGTCATCATTAATCACCTGATCTGTTTTGGAATGTGACCATTTCAGCAAAGGGTTGTTTGCAGTGTCAGCTGCACTTATGCATCTTTTTGTTTTCCAAAAAGATATTACTTATGAAAATAACTGCTATAAGATATAAGCATAAATTCTTCTGAACTGATTTCATGTTAATTTTATATGAAATGGTAATTTTCAAGAATGTGCTTGAAACATGCCACCCCTACAGCAATAATGGTTATCTTGAGGCGGCCATTATGAAACTGAAAAAAATACATTGCAAGAGATTACTTTCCAAGCTTGAGAGCATGCCAATGAATTTCAAAAACTCTACTGGACAAATCTGACCACGAGAAATGGTAGTAAACTGAACCATGTAAGTGGAATTTGCTGTTTCTTTATCCTTTAAGTATTAACTTCGAAAAACCACTTGCTGGAGTGCCTCAACAAGAGAGTAATTTTGCTTTTATTTAAGCAACCCTATAAACTATCACTTCTTTACATCCAGACAGGACAATATAATTATTTTCTTGTACATTATTCAACTTTTTCCAGGAATATGGGGACAAACTTTGACTTAAATTATCATAGAAATCACGAAAAACTAGCAAAATAGAAATATAAAATATTATTACATCAATCTCAGCCGGGCCGCGTAGCGCAGCCGATAGCACGTCTACCTCAAGAGTAAGAGGTCCCGGGTTCGATTCCTGATCCGGCCAAATACCTTCGTTTCTTCTTCCGTTGATTCAAGAGAGGCAGTTACCAGTTACTGGTGAAATTATTTGCACTTAGTGCTGGTAAAACGCTTTGGAGGGTAAGCCTACCCTATGATAAGCGAGTTCGGAGTTCCGAGTTTCCGGTTGGACTGGAGCGAAAAGATCAGCGGTCAAGTGTCGAAAAACCCTGTAGGTCATCATTACACTTACCTGGGCAGTCCATATAAACACCTTTTTCATGATTAAAAATCAATGATGTGATGAAAATTTGTTTCAATTCAGAGAAAAGGGATAGTCACATTATTTTAGCAAGGTAGAATAAACAGGAAATATTGAAAAATTGAAATATTAGTCGATGTGTTACCCTTTGCGTATACGGCTTTGGCATACTTGACCTATGACCCGGAAATAAAACATCGATCTTTACGCATGCACACCGTGGAACTCCGAACTCGCTTATAGTGTGGTTAGTGTAGCTGACTGTTCCGACATGACCATAGCTGTTTACCGTGGACGTAAAGCAACAAAGCAGCAACATCACACTCAGAGTTGATGATCACGTGTTCTCTTGTGCCATTTTCTGATGTCATTTTGAAAGAAAAAACAAAAATACAAGTTTCAATTTCTTATGAGGAGGCAATCTCTGTGCTTTTTTTAAGACTGCATTTGGAACCGAAAAAAGGTGTCTTAAAAAAAAAAAAAAAAAAAAAAAAAAAAAAAAAACAGCTCGTTGTTCTAGGGTTCTCGGTATTTCCTGTGACTTGCAAAAACACGTGGTCATTCACCCTGAGACTTATGCCGGTCCGACGTTGAAATTTGGATACTCCGATGGTAGGATTAGGGTACTCCGATAACCATTCAGATATTCACGAGAATTCCACATCTTGGTTATTATTTATTTGAGCCGGAACACGATAAAACAAACAAAAATGCATGTGCGCCCAGCGAAGAGTAAGATCAGTCTGATCAGAATTTTCACTGTCCGCATAGGACAAGCTTAGACTCTTAGCTACCCTTTTAGCACACAGCAAAGACTCTGATCAGACTGGGCGGATGCCCAGACCGTCTGAGTCTTGGCGTAGCGCACATGCCACATTGGAGGTTTTGTCATGTGGTGGCTCATTTATATCTTTATCCTAGCTTCCATAAGAATATTGGGGCCCTGTCCTCTCCACCCACACATCCATTTGTCATCGTAATGTTAGAGACTTTAGGATTAGATACACAACTGATGATAGAAAAAGATGGAAGTAAGGGAACTGATGAAATTTAGTGTTCTTGAAAAAGTATAATCGTAATGATTTTGTTTAAGTATAAAAAACTTAATGAGTTCCTTCAAGAGCAGAGAATACATTCAGAAGAAGGAAGTAGACTACGCAGTTTCGGCTATTCAAGACTCATCAGTGACCCTGACAATATTTGGTGACGAAATCAGAGAAAAGCATACGGAAATTTCTTCATTTTAATTTTGCAGTCGATTCAAAGACTGACTAGTATCAAAAAGGGTCTAAATAATATAAAAGACGATGACCTAGAATAAGAGTTTAAACCAATCTAAAATTTCAGATTAGAGTATATCCTTTGATCTCTAAGGACGACAGTATAATAAAATCTGCACAATGGATAATATACAGGGAGACGTTTGACGGCCGCCACACGGCACAACAACAGCTGCAGTGAAGTGAAATTAAAATTAAACCTACTTCTTTGCCTTACGACGTCGTGAAAATGTGAGGATTAGCCGATTATTATGCAAAAAGCGCCCGAATATAGATATTTTTCACTTTGTTTTGTAATTGAAATAACTTTTATCATACCCAAGTACGTGCCGTTAAAACCTTTAACAATGTTTTATTACTTCTTCCGAATCTTCTCGCATTTTGTGTTGATGTACCTAAGCCTGATTTTTATTATTATTATTATTTGCTGTTGAATATCGCTTGCTTGTATGTAAACGACTAAAGGGAGAGAGAAAAAAGAAAGTCTCCGAAATAAAAATCTGGAATGTCTGTCGATAGATTTAAATACAATGGGTTAACAGGTAATGAAATTTCACATGTTGAACCTAAACCTGATTTGACTTTATCCAGAAATGCATATTTATGAGTTAGATATCCATTGTATGCATTTTCATACATTGACAATCCGAAACTGTGGATTTGTGTTGCTTCATTGTATGATTTTTCATACGTTTGTTTCTGGTTTTATGTCTCTTTTATCGACAAAAGTACCAACACTTGATATATGGATATATCCGTATTTTGGATTTAGGCTGCGAAAAGAGGAAACTATTGGAGATTCCTCTTTTATTTTGGATAGAGTTATATGCAAATGACGTCGTAACGTTATACGTTGGCGTCCATAAAAACGTCGCGTTTTCTAATGACGAAATTGTGACATTTTAGTGCAAAATTTGCTATAAAAAGCAATTTTAGTGTCATATGATAAATAAAATCTTGCATTCATGCTCCTGTATTATTGAATTTATTAAACTTGTTGGGGAAAACCGATAAGATGCTCGGCATAGCCTCGCATCTTATCTTTTTCCCCAACTCGTTTAATAAATTTAACAATATAATAGCACTCATGTAAGATCCTCTATATAAACTTCCGATATTAAAATGTCCTTATAATAGCTCTTATGTTTGATGTGGCATGATGAAATAAATTATTTTCTCTGATTTCTTTCTTTACTTAAGAAGAAAATTACAAATAGAAAATTCAAACAAAGGTCTTCAAGTAAGAACATAATTAATTTTACTCTTAATTCATAAAAAACCTTAACTGTTGTACAGGCTTACAGTCTGCATGTTTAGTGGTTAACCCAATTATGGTTAAAAACTTGGATTCCCTCTTTAATTGCACTTTGGTTGGTCAGGCATCAGCCTCAATAATGGACCCGACATAAAGATACTTAATTTAGTTGGTTGGGGCCGGACTTTGCCTTGTCCGTTGCTTGGTTTTTAGGGATTCAAATGATAGATTTCTTTTGCTCCGATATTTCAGTGGTGTTGTCTGAATTCCCAGGGGTCTCCTAGTGCCGCAATATGTTCTTTCCGTTGAAACCTCCTCGGATTCATCTTATGCCTTATCCGTGATTTGTTTTTGTTTTTTTTCCGGCGATGATTCATTGATGAGTGCGGACCAAACAACTAACTTAATGTTTCAAACAACTGCAGAAGCAGAGGGCGAGGTTTGGGTCCAGTAAACCTAGTTTAAGACCCAGTAACTTTTTTCTAACCGTTCCAAGGCGGTACTTCTTTTGCGGTTCCTTGATGTTATATTGTGCTGTGTCCGCTTGTCTATGGTCTCTGGCGGTTCGGTCACCTGTATTGCTGCCAAACCTGCCTTCTGTTTTGTTTTGTTTTGTAATTAAAATCAAAAGTGAGTAACAGTAGATGTTAATGCTGTTTAGCGGGTAGCTGAATGATCATCTGTTTCGGAAAGAAATGCTCATTCGGTTTACTGTGCTTGTCTTTCTTACAGTTGTGTCCATTTCAGTGTGTATGTGCTTCTTTCCCTGTTGATTTTGAGAGCGGAATATGGGATTCGATTGTATTAATTCCTGATCATTGCATATCTGTTTACTTTACTAGCTCACCAATTCCAATCCAAGACATTCAGCCAATGTGATCACATGCAAACGGCATGCACAGCCACCAAATAGAACTTAACGCTGTCTTTGAAATAATCTGCAGCGGTGCATTACGACAAAATTTTTTTTGTTGTTGTTGTAATGCACAACTGCAGATAATTTCAAAAACAGTGTTAAGTTCTTAAGTGTTCGTCTGAGTGGTAACCTTCCTTCTTGTCAGATTATTATCATATCTTCTCAATTTTCTCTTTCATAAGATAGGCATGACCCTTGCAATCACACTTTCTGCAGTGTCTCGAATAATATCAAGTTAAGGTGCAGGAATGTCTGCGTTGCGTGCCAAGTCTGACTTTTTTCAATAAGAATTATTCAAACTTGGACGCATGATATTATTACCGTAATTGTCCTTTAAAAGGAACCAATAGTTTCACAATGGATGATGCGTCAAATAGATGCAGACGGAAAGGCCAACAGTGTATGTCCTGCTCAGACTGCTTCAACAAAAGAAGTAGTCTGACCTGGTTCTCGACTGTTTGCTTATACCTATCTGCCTTAATACTTAGAAATTTATGTTAAGTTAATATCAAAGATAATGGACTCTTTGGCAGATCTTCTCTAGTTTTGATCTAGTAACCTGTAGATTGTTCATCTCGTATGTTAACAAGTATTATTGCATAAATATCGGTATCCCACGCTATTAATAGGCATTTTTTACGAACACAAAACCATGTATTAACAAGGCTTTTCACGACTTTAGTGACCTTTCGTATGCAAGTTGCAGGGCAATACTCCGTCGGTAGGCCTACAGAAACAAGCAGCGAGACTGCATTTGCAGTTATCCATAAAAGACTTTAACGGAAGAGTTATAGAAATCGGATAGTTTAAAGTGCAAGTGCAGATGACATCGAGTGAAAACTTTGATGAGCATGATTATGATTCTAAACTGCTGCTAAAGTTTAGACAGATATTTACGGTAGCAGACCATTGCCTAAACGAGAATTTTATACACATGCGTTTTGCATGTAGGAATCAGCAAGGTAATGACGATGAGACCGAAAAATAGTACCCAAACACTCTTGTTATTTTTGTAGTTGAATTTATGCAATGACAGCGATCAAACATGTTTTCCAATGCATTAACGTTTGCAAGGTCCCTCGGCTGATGTTGAAAACCTCGGCCTTCGGTTTTCAATATTTCCCTCGGGACCTTGCAAACGTTACTGCATAAAAAACCTGTTTGATCCCTATAATATACCGTGTCATTAATTCACATTGCAGACTGCCAGCAGTTCGAAGTCAGTGCTCGATATTTGTACCGTGAACATATGAATGCTAAAACGATCTTCAGTGTACTTTGCGGACACACTTATGGCAATGGGTACACGTTTAAGAGATTTACTCTGAAGCAACTTTGCATTTTGCCTCCGTTTTCAAATACGGTCAACTCTTCAAGGAAACAATTTGCTCCAAACTCTTTCCCCTAAGAGTAGATTTTCTTTAAGAAATGAAGAGAAAGTCACAAAATGTGTTCCCCTTTGTCAAAATGGCAGAAGGGGGCAGAATTTTTTCCATATTAGAGTGATCATCCCTGGAGGTGTATGCATATAGCCATATGAGCCGGGACACGACAAAACCAACAATGTGGTTGTGCGCCCAGCGCAGACTCAGATCAGTGTGGACGTCCGCCCAGTTTGATCAGACTCTTCGCGTAGCGCTCAAAGGGTAGCTGAGGGTCTAAGCTGCCTCCATGCGGACAGCGAAGACTCTGATCAGACTGGGCGAATGCCCAGGCTGATCTGAGTCTGCGCTGGTCGCACAACCACTTTGTTGGTTTTCTCGTGTCGCGGCTCATATATCTAGAACATGCTTGCTTCAACAAGATATTAGGACTGGCTACGCCCCTGTATGGTACACTTTCAGGAGCAGTAAGTCTGCCGTTTTTATTTATGGCTCCTTTCCAAATGGGACTCAGCTCTTTTAAAGTAACAATGCGCCCCTATAGTCCAGGCAAACTGGCGATTTTTTCCCTAAACCCAAAACAAATTGCAACAAAAGCTTTTTTAGCATTTTTGTTGAGGACTAACATTCACATATGATATATCAAAAGTAGGATAAAATCGGATAATGCAAAATACATTTTTTTCCGCATTTTTACATGCGCCTATTTGCGTCTTTAATATACCAATTATTTGTAATGTTTTATATGACATAACATTATTGCTGTGAGTTTTATTTCTAAGAACCTATTCTGCCTCTGACAGAATTGAATCTAGAAGCTTAAGATTGAATCTGACGCATTTTGTTGTTGAATGTAAAGCCATCTAGGTCTTAAAATGGTATAAATTACCCCACCCACTTTTTCTGCCTTAAAATCTGAAGTGAATTTTTGAAGGTCAGTAACTGAACTGCAACAAGAAATATGTCATACTGATGACTTAGCTTAGCATAAACATGCTTCAATTTAGAATACTGATCTCTGGAGGCATGAGAAGACCGAAACAAAGGCACAAAGAGCAGAATACTACATGCATAATAACACAAACAGTGCAACATACTTATGAATAGTCTTTGTAAATCTCCTCGGCAGGATTTATGAAGGGGACCACTAAACATTGCTACGTACTAATTATGTAAGGTCTGGGCCTCATGGTTTCAGGGAAGATGATTTTTGAAAGATTTTTCCCCATTATAAGTCTATGGGAGCTAATGACCCCTGGGGCGTGGCCAATTTGGACCCAAGGCATGGTTGGCAGGATTTCTGTACGTGACAACTAAACATTGTTAAATACTAAATATGTAAGCTCTGGGCCTCATGGTATCAGAGAAGAAGATTTTTGAAGGTTCTTTAGCGATATAGCTCTAAATAAACAAATGACTACCTGGGATGGGGCCAGTTGGACCCCAGGGGCTTGGTTGGCAGGAGTTATGGGACACTAAATATTGCTATATACCAAACAAATATATAAGCTCTGCGCTTTAGGGTTTCAGAGAAGAAGATTTTGTAAGTGGGAGCCAATGATTGATCCCGGGGCTGGAGGGGGGGGGGGGGAGGAGGGGTAGGCCAATTTGGAATGTGGATCCCAGGAGCATGGTTGGCAGGATTAATGTATGTGACCACTAACCATTGCTAACCATTGCTACATACTAAATAATATGTAAGCTCTGGTCTGGGCCTCATGGTTTCAGAGAAAAGATTTTTGAATGTTCTCAGCTATATAGACCTATATTAACAAATGACCCCTGGGGTGGGGGCCACTTTGGACCACATGGGCATGGTTGACAGGATTTATGCAGGGGACCACTTAATATCGCTACATACTAAATGTTTAAGCTCTGGGCCTCATGGTTTCAGAGAAGCTTTTTTTTTTTAAGTTTTTCACTTCATAAGACTATGTACCTTAGGGAACAAACTACACTTTGGAACAATTTTAGGCAGCTAGACCTTAAATTTGATTCTTTAAACAAACCCTGAACAAGTGTCCATGGTGATAGATTTTATCGTCAAATATTAGCTGCAGCTGTGAATTTAGCATAAAAACTATAAAATTACACTTTGAAAGTTCCAGCAAGGTTTTACAGGCAATTAAATATTGGTGTTTCTAAAAATAGTAACCTTGACTGAAGGATATTCTGCGAGCTTGTACCTAGAGGTATATGGGAGCTAATGCTCCTGGGGCGTGGCTAATTTGGATCCTAGGGGCATAGTTGGCAGGATTTATGTAGGTGACCCCTTACCATTGCTACATACTAAATGTGTAAACTCTGGGCCTCATGGTTTCAGAGAGGAACATTTTTGAGGGCTCTTTAGCTATATAGCCCTATATAAATAAAAAAAACCTGGGATGGGGCCAGTTTGGACCCCAGGGGCATGGGTGGCAGGATTTATGTAGGGGACCACTAAACACTGCTTCATGCTAAATATATCAGCTCTGGGCCTCATGGTTTCAAAAAAGTAGATTTTTTAAGTTTTTCTCGTCTTAACTCTGCAGGAGCTAATGACCACTGGGGGTGGCAAATTTGGATCCCAGAGGCATGGTTGGCAGGATTTATGTACGTGACCACTAACCATTGCTACATACTAAATATGTAAGCTCTGGACCTCATGGTTTCATAGTGGAATTTTTTTTTAATGTTCTTTAGTTATATTGCCCCATATAAAGCAGTGGGCCCCTAGGGTGGGCCCAGTTTGGACCCCAGGGGATGGATTGGCAGGAGAGGTGTAGGGGACCACAAAACATTGCTAAATACTAAATATATAAGCTCTGGGCTTTCAGAGAAAAAGATTTTTTAAGTTTTTCCCATTATAAGTCTATGGGAGCTTTATGTTGCCATGGCAACCAGAGTTCCAATCTGATCTGCCCTTTAACCTTATGCAGTCAATCCCCCAACCCAACAATGCTACACATAAAATTTGATCAAGATTGGGCAGATGGTTTAGGAGGTACCGGGTATGTTTTAAAGTGTGGAAGACGACGACGGACTACGGACCAAGGCTATACTATCAGCTCACCTTGACAAATGAGATAAAACCTTAAAGAACATCCACATTGAGGGGGCAATGGTGTAAAACGTAAGACCATTATCTAGCATCAGTGAAAGTATCTCTTAGGGTTAAAGAGGTGTGGGTGTTTTCATATAACCTATAACACCCAAAAGGTGGACATGGGCGCGGGTGCAAACGCGGAGGCCGACACCGGGGTGACAACAATAGCTCTTCCTGAAGGTCGTTCAGGCGAGCTAAAACAATGACTTCTTTCCAGAGGAATGGACGGGAAGGGGAGGTGGCTGTTAGGCGGGAAGGAGGTATAATTTGTAAATTTTGAACAAGAAAAGTAAACATTTTACCATTTGTGAATGCAAAAATGTCGTGGAGGTCATCGCCTAATATCCCAAAGCATGTCCAAGTTATCTGCATAATTAACCCTCTAGTGGATTATCCTTTCAACACATGAAGTGTTTAGCCGGGCCATATAGTACAGTCGGTAGCGCGTCTGACTCAAGAGCCAGAGGTCCTATGTTCGGTACCCGGTCCGGCTACTTACTTCCGTTTCTCCTTCTGCTGATTCAAGAAGGACAGTTGTCAGTTACTGGCGAAAGTATGTGCACCTAGTACCGCTTAACCGCATAGGAGGTCTAAGGTGGCCTAAGAATAATGTCGTCTTAAGGTTAACTGACCGTCCCAACATGACCATGGCGTGAAGCAACAAAACAACACTCTCAGATGTCCCATCATTTGATAAATAGGAGTTACATCAAGCTGTTTTCTTCTATTGTTCTGCCACAGTCTTCATTTTAAAACATTGGTTCTGTTTACTATCTTCATTACCATCCATATTGTCCATCTGAATAGAGGTTATGGTAAAAACAAAATTTGCACTGGTGGGTGGGGTAAACTCATAGTAATATACTATATGATCGATCAGTTATACATAATCAACAAACTTAATGGTAGACAAAAGCTAAAGAACAGTATATAACTGCTTTCTCAACGACTTCTATGGATTTGACTTGTCTAGAAGTGATGTTTAGAAGTGGCTTTCCGACCAAAAGTAGCTGTGCAGTGGTTTAAATCCTTTGAAAACAAGACATATGAAAAAAATCAAGTTTCGCATTCTCCGATTTTGTCCTACTTTTAGTATGATAAAAATGTAGGTCTTAGGAGCTTATTACTGCAAAGAAACCTTTTGTTGCAATTTGTTTTAGGTTCTCCCACAATTTGACTGGACTACTAGGAGGAAATCCCTTTCAGAGCAGACCCTTTTTCGGACGAACTCTGCCATCTAGTAGAGTTAAAAAGGTAGATAGAGTAGCTAGCTGCCTTGATAATGGCAAACAAACCAGTCACCTTCATTTGGCTATGATCGACATATAAATTCGCATTGCGAGGGTTGACCCAGAAGTAATGTCACTGCACCTATAACATCCTGTAGAATAAATTCAAGGCAACAAAATTTCATATCCAGATTTCTTTATCAGGGTGCATTAAGGTCTGATAATGTCATAAAATATAAGGCATGCTTATCGAAATATCAAAATAGACGAAAGGCATGGTACGAGCCGCACATCAGTGGCGTTATATACGTTACAGAGGAAGCTTCGATATAGGGCAAATTCGGGTAAATTCGGACAGCGGGTAAATTTGGACAGTGACATTGTTTCCTTTATATGTCAGTTGTTTGGAATTAAAACAAAATTAACTGGGCAAACAGTGAAAATCCTGATAAGAGGCACATGCTGAGCCGCCTCATCTGGATTTATACTGTTTGCAATGGTATATCCGAATTTACCCGCTGTCCAAATTTATTCAACTTGACTCTAGTGTCATTGCTTTTCAACGTAGCATTTTCGTTGTTCCAGCAAAGCACAAATGTCTGTTCCCCCATATTTATCGCATCTTTCAATATTATTTGAGCGGCCCCGAAGCTTATGTTTAATTCGTTACATAAGTTTCGAACTACAAAACATCGATCTTCATTTAGTGCGCCTAAAACGAGAGTGACGTTCTTGTCTGACATTGCACAAACCTGTCTCTCGGTTTTACATCCTCTAGTGACTCACTTGAGTTAATAAAGCGCTGATATCACCTTTGCACAAAGCCTCATAAGCAGAATTATATCACCGTACGTCTACTAAAGGTGGTGATAAGCACTGATTTGGCGCAAAGAAATCTGCATAAGACGCTGAAAATACGAAGATCTTCCCAAAACTTAGCAGATGCCTGCTTTATGTTGTTTCTCTTAGTTTTTAATCTCAAAATGCAGGATATGTTGATGTTAAAAGTGTTTAATAAGAAAAATATCAAAAGGTAATTTTCTGCGCAGAAATCTAAGAAAAATAATATCGTTATTGAAAATATACTTAGTGCTGAGGGTACCGTACTGCATTACAAAGAGCGGCCTGGTAATATTTTTTCCAACTCTTTCACACATTATCAGGATGAGCAGATAAAAAAAAACGTAGCTTTTGTCTAAATGTTTTGTCAAAATACACAGGTGAGACTATTCTAACAAGGTTGAACATTTTCGTTTACACACCTATAGTTGTATCAGTAATTTATTATTTATATTGTAGGTGTTATATAGGTATGCTTGCCTACCCTATATCTAATGAATGTATCCAGTGTACATGTATACATGGCTGACCATTTGAGAATAAGTTACCATTTTACCTTTATCGTCTACCCTACAAATTGAGAAAGAGTTGGAACAAATAATTGGTAGGATACTCTTCGTAATGCAATGACGTACCTTCAACGCTACGTAAATTTGCAATAACTATGTTTTTTTTTTTTTTTTTTTTTTTTTTTTTTTTTTTTTTTTTTAAGATTTCTGTGCAGAAAAATTACCTTTTGATCTTTTCTTATAAAAACACTTCTTAAGCAGCATGCACCTCATTTTTGTATTATAAACTGTAGAGAACAATAAAAATAAGATATCTGCTATCTTTCAGGGAGATACGTTATTTTTTATGGTTTTATGCAGATGTTTGCATTTACCACAAACCAACATCTAATCTATTTAAGAGTCTCTAACGGTGAGTTTTCTATATAATATAAGACAAAACCGCCTTCGTCAGAAATCAACATTTGAGCCGCGACACGACAAAACCAGCAATGTGGATGTGCGCCCAGCGCAGACTCAGATCAGCCTAGGCACCCGCCCAGTCTGATCAGAGTCTTCGCTGTCCGCATGAAGGTAGCTTAGACCCTTAGCTACACTTTGAGTGCCAAGCGAAGATTCTGATCAGACTTGGCGGAAGCCCAGGCTGATCTGAGTCTGCGCTGGGCGCACAACCACGTTGTTTTTTTTCTCGTGTCGCGGCTCATTTGTCTTTTACTCGGCAGTAACAACCAGTAGCACTAACTAAAGGACTTCCAGTTTATTAAAGTTTCAACAGAACTGTAGGCGGAGGAAATGTAGTGTGTCATCTTATTAAATTTTCATCTTATTTGGCGCGTTAGTTTGATGTTCATTTGTGATTTGCTTTGAAAATTTTGTTTATGATATCAACGTTTTTCTAACGTGCGACGATATGGTGTTGGTGGTATTCTTTGAAATTTTTTGAGATCGCCGGAAATATTCTGAGAAATCAGAGATTTTTTATTAGTTTCAAATGGCTTTTAAATCAATTGGCCCCTTCTCTGTATTAAAGAGTCTTCGAATCGACTGACTTATTAAAATTAAAAGATTACAGTCTACCTTTTCTAGCGTTCGTCGGCAGTTATTGTCAGGGTCACTGATGAGGCTTGAATAGCCGAAACTTCAAAGCATGGCCCATGTTCCTTTTCTGCTTTTGAAGGAACTCCTTAAGATTTTTAATTTAGAGAAAGATTTCAACTTCGGATACACAAAGTGCTCATTCTAAACTAGTGTGTCATGGGACCGTCCATCCGTCTGCCCCCACCTACCTCGCAAACACAAATAGAGGCTATGGTACTTAAGCAATCTTAAACAAAATATGCACAGTGCCTTAATGGCTCATTCTCGGTCATAGTGATAGTGGGCTAGGTCAAAATATAGATACAAGAGTCATTGCCCCTATGAGTGGTAAAATATTGTATATCGTCCTGTGAACACGATTTCGGCAACAGCTTTTGAGCAATCATATCTAAACTGATTCATGTTTATGGTCATCAGATCTAGAGCAAGCATGACAATGGCTTAAAGTATTAAGAGTCTTCGAATCGACTGACTTATTAAAATTAAAAGATTACTGTCTACCTTCTCTAGCGTTCGTCGGCAGTTATTGTCAGGGTCACTGATGAGGCTTGAATAGCCGAAACTTCAAACCATGGCCCATGTTCATTTTCTGCTTTTGAAGAAACTCCTTAAGATTTTTAATTTTAATTAAAACAGAGAAAGATTTCAACTTCGTATACATTCTGTTAATCAGAACTAATTTACAGTCTATATGTTGATAAAATATTAACAATAATGCTAAAACAAATAAGCGCGAAATGGACGGTGACATTACTTCTGGATAAAACCTTGTATTTTGCTTAAGGGGGTCACTATTCAGTTCTTAAGAGAATATCTTTTGGCTCACCTTAACACAAAGTGCTCATCCTAAACTAGTGTGTCATGGGACCGTCCATCCGTCTGCCCCCACCTACCTCGCAAACACAAATAGAGGCTATGGTACTTAAGCAATCTTAAACAAAATATGCACAGTGCCTTAATTGCTCAATCTCGGTCACAGTGATAGTGGGCTTGGTCAAAATATAGATACAAGAGTCATTGCCCCTATGAATGGTAAAATATTGTATATCGTCCTGTGAGCACGATTTAGGCAAAGCTTTTGAGCAATCATATCTAAACTGATACATGTTTATGGTCATCAGGGGCCGTATTCATAAAACGACTTAAGTGGTTGCTATGCTGTTGCTAAGGCTAAATTTCTTTGAAGGAGATTACATACAACTATGAAATTTGCTCTGGAGGAACAGTCTTACAAAGACTGTTCCTCCAGACAAAATTTCATAGTTGTAGGAAATCTCCTTTATAGATATTTAGCCTTAGCAACCGCATAGCAACGACTTAAGTGGCTTTATGAATACGGCCCCTGATCTAGAACAAGCTTGACAATGGCTTAAAGTAGAATTATTGTAACACTAGAGTAATTGCTCTCCTATATAGTCAAAATGCTGCTTATTGTCTTTGTAAACTGGTATAGGAGTCATACCTTACATAGTAAGTTCATGGCCTTAATATCTTGGTCAAAATTAATAATGGCCTAAATCAAATTATCAACAACTGAGTTTATTGCCTTTTACTTAGTCAAAAAAATATCCATATTGTCATATAAAGACAGGGCTGTAGAAATACTATGCCCGATTTGTTCTACTTGTGCCGTTTCACTCTGGACAAGTGGGGAATTTCAGTTTACTTGCCCTGGGACAAGTATTCAAAGTGTCATCAGTGGAAGTATTTGAGGATAATTCTAACAGGTACCCATAACATATGCTTCAATTCAAAACTTTGTGACTGTTAGCCAAAAACTGTCATCAAGTTCAACTGTTCCTCTATTCATTATCTATTATTCTTTCCTTATTCCATGTGTGTTTTTTTTTTCTGGACAAGTAACTATTTGTTTGGACGAGTTAATTTTGACTATTTACCTGTTCATGGAAAAATTGACAATTTTAGTATTTCCACAGCACTGATAAAGACAATCTAGCAATGATATTCAAACTTACATAGCATATTTTGGGCCACAACATCTTGGTGAATTTAGATAATGAGCTGAACTGGAGCATCAACACCAGAGTGATTGCTCCTTACTCACTGAAAAATGCTGCATTTTACCGTCAGTTGGTGACACACGTGAGATTAAATTTTCAACGCTCTCATGACTAAACTTGCACAGTATTATAAGGCTAGCAAGTCTCGGTCGGATTGATTATTGGGTAAATCGAAACATAAACAGTAGAGTTACTGTCCCTTATTTAGAGAAAAATATGTATATCATCTTGTGAACAAACTACATTTTCAAAGCAGACATGCCTAAACTTTCCCAGTATGATTTTGGCCACAAGGTCCGGGTCAAGGTTGATAACGGGCTAAATCTGACCATTGACTCTCAGACTAGTGATTTTCCCTTATGTATTGAAGAATGCCATATATCATCTGAAGACAGTTGTGATTACATTTTGGAGCAGTCATGACAGTATGTTTATGTCCAGAAAAGCTTGGTCAAGTCTGATATTTAGTCAAATGGGAATATACGGTATTATTGACAATATATATCAGACATTGCCATATATCAGACAATATTGTTTTGCCAGCTTAATATTCTTTATCAGTTTACTTGAGTGCATAGTGTTTGCATGAATCATTGCGCTAAGTACCTAAATTCGCTCAGGTGTAGTAATAAATACTCTGTGAGGGTCGGGTCGTTTGGGAAAGACTGTGTTTAAAGTCAAAACTCAATCATAGTTTAGGCTTTGATGCCTAGAAGACTTGTAGCATGCTTATCTGATGTTCAGGTCAGCGATTTATGGTCATCATGGTCCTCTTTTTATTGTTTATCGGTTTTACAACGTCAGAAATAAGGGTGAGGATTTGTGCGAGCCTTCATTGCAACTAGTGCTGTGCCGTGTGGCGGCCGTTAAAGGTCTCCCTGGACAGCATCCAGTGTGGAAATTATATTTTATTGTTGTCCTCTGAGATCTGAGTATATATTCTTAGAAATCAGAATTTTTATTGATTTAGACTCTTATTCTATCATCAATTTTCAATAATTTGCACCCCTTTTCGATACTAATCAGTCTATGAATCGACTGCCTTATTTCATTAAAAAATTGCAGTGTGCGTTTCTCTGGCTTTCGTCGCCAGATATTGCAAGGGTCACTGATAAGGCTTGCATAGCCGAAACTTCGAAGTATAGCCCATGCAACTTCTTTTGAATATGTTCTCTGCTCCTGAAGGAATTTTTCAAGATTTTGATTAAACCTCCCATGGACTTTTTCTATTTGTTGTTCTAAGATGGTGGATTTGATAATCGATTTTGTATGGTTTTGTGGTAAAAACCCGCAGAGACTTATCTATGATTTGTATGGCTTGGTTTTTGTGACGTCTAGCACTGTGATCACCTCTCGGAGCGAAGAAGGTCATATCACTGCTACTTCCATGTCAACGTGTTATGGCTTTACAACTCTTCTTCTTTAAGCGTTTGTTTACTAGTGAACTATTCCATTACTGGATTTTAAAGTATCTGTTGGCTGTTTTTACCTTTATTGTATTTCGCATACCAAATCCTGTAAGCAGCCAGTATTGACCCTTTTCAGACGCCGCGTTCTGCGGCGTCTGAATTGGGTTTATACTGTTCGCATTATGTCCCCAAAACGGATTTCCTGTCAAAAAAATGTTAAATAAGGGTAGAAACGCGATCTTTGATTGGGGCACGAATTGGTGGGATTATATTTTAAAAGTGACGGGAAAACATCTTTTATCTAGCCTGATTAGAGTAGATATTTCACAATAAGCTATGGTCTGCCAGAGCATATAGGCAGAAGGGACTGACAGCAAATTAAGACAAACGAAAGGCTTTCTGCTTCCCGACAGACGGCAGCGAGGCTATTTTAGATACTGAAAGAAAGGTCAAAGGCTAAGCTGGAAAGAAAAAGAAGATCAGTCTGGTGGTTTTAACATTAAATAAGAAACTAAGTGAGCCGCGACACGACAAAACCAACAATGTGGTTGTGCATCCGCCCAGTCTGATCAGAGTCTTTGCTGTCCGCATGGATGTAGCTTAGACCCTTAGCTACACTTTGAGCACTTAACGAAGAGTCTGGTCAAATTTGGCAGATGTCCAGGCTGATTTGAGTCATCGCTGGGCGCACGACCACATTGTTGGTTTTGTCGTGTCGCGGCTCAAGTATGAAAATGAAAACCATAAATGAGTTTCTTCAAGAGCAATGAAGGCATTCTGAAGAAAGAATGTGGATCAGACTACGCAGTTTCAGCTTATTTAACTTCATCAGTGGCCTTATAAGGGCCTGGCAACGAATTACTTTGTAATGTTTGTAAAATTGCAAATGCGCAGTCGATTCAAAGACTCAAATATACATGTACCAAAGAGAGGTTAAAATGATAAAAAATCTTTTTAGAATATTAGTCAAGACCAATTATCTATTCAAATTTCTCAGAATATTCGCGCTTATCTCAAAGGGTCAAATGGAAAAATATAAAGCTGCACTTTGGCTCATGTACGAGGTGACGTTTAACGGGTTCCATACGGCATCACACCAGCTGCAGTAAATGCAAGCACGGATCATAAATGGAAATCCGAAAGTTATTATTGCAAGATTTGGATTTTTTGTGTCTCTTTCCTTCTTCTTCTTTCTATACCTTCCTGGGTGCATGTATCTACAATTATATTTTAACATATACGTGTACTTAAACGGGTATCGATGTTTTTTCTAGCGCCCAATATTCATAACAGCAGTTCTGCTTCCATATCAGTCTCCTGGGCATCATGCAAGGTCTTTTTAGCACGATCTTCACCATACGTTACTATTTTAAGCCAATATTTTAGTATTGTAGTTTTAGGCATACGGGTGGCATCGTTCATAAAATTGGAAACAAACCACAGAAGAAGAATTTCTTTTCTTACCGTTACCATCAAAAAATACTGAGATAAATTAGCTTATCACTGGGCGTGGCATTACCCTTAATACGTTTGACGTTAGTAAATAGCAGGATATTTTCAAATAGCAGCCTGGTTAGTGTATGGACAGCCATAGGGCTCTGTCAGCCCCATCTCACTCATTCCGCCACTGGCCCGAAACTACTGAAATATTGTTAAAAGGGCCAAACCGCCTGCATTTTCAAGCCCAAAAAAATCTGTTTTATTACAAGACAAGACAATTTTACGACTGGACTTGGATGAGGGTTTCTAGGACAGAAGACTCAAGTCCGACAATATACTGAATCATTATCCGATCAAGTTGAAGCTGTTTTATCGGAAGGATAAGCATTACATAATTTAGAAAATGTGAAGGGGTGGGAAGAAAGGGCACCTGGACAACATTAATTAGTCTTTGCTTAAAGAATAAAAAGATAAAAAAGGAAACAAAAAAAAACATGTCTCTAAGGATGTTCGTGAAGTTGGCCGCCAGTTGCCAGTTGCCATTTGCCTATTCAATCGGCAATTGGCAAACGGCAGCTAACTTCACATTCTAGATGCCAATTCGCCAATTCTAGCGAATTGGCAACCGGCAAATGGCAGCTAGATGCCAATTCGATTTGAGATGCTTCTTCAGTTGAATAGGTAATTGGCAAACGGCAGCCACATGCCAATTCGCAATAAAGGGAATTGGCAACTGGCAACAGGCAGCCAAATGCCAATTCGACTCGATAGGGTTTTAGAACATATCCGGTGAATAGGCAACTGGCAAACGGCATCAAAATGCCTAGTCAATTGGCAACTGGCAGCCAGATGCCAATTCGCAAATTCTAGTGAACTGTCAACTGGCAACTGGCAGCCTGATGCCAATTCTATTTTCGAGGGCTTATGCATATTAAAGCTAAATAGGAAACCGGCAAACGACATGCAGATGCGAATTCGCAAATTCTTGTGAACTGGCAACTGGCACTTGGCAGTCAGATGCCAATCCGATTTTAGAGGGTTTCAGATGATTAAAGCTACATAGGAAACCGGTAAATGGCAGCCAGGTGCCAGTTCGCTAATTCTCCTGAACTGGCAACTGGAAACTGGCAGTCAGATGCCGATTCGATTTGAGAGGGGTTAAGATGATTAAAGCTACATAGAAAACATGAAAACGGCAGCCCGATGCCAGTTCGAAATGTTTTATTAATTGCCAACTGGCAACTGGCAGCCAGACCCCAATTCGAATTGAGGGTGTCTACGACGGTAAAAACTAAATAGGAAACTTGCAATCGACATTCAGATGCCAATTCACAAATTCTTGTGAAATGGCAATCGGCAACTGGCAATCAGATGCCAATTCGACTTGAGAATGTTTCGACTTAAACTGAATAGGAGAGCGATAAACGACATCAGGATAGCAATTCGCAAATTTTTGTGAACTGGCAACTGGCAGTCAGTTGCCAATTCGATTTAGGACGCTTTCAGACGATTAAAAGGAACATAGGAACGGCAAATGGCAGCCAGATGCCAGTTCACCAATTCTACGGATCTGCCAGCTGGCAGGCTGATACAAATTCGATTTGAGAGGCTGTAAGACAATCTTAAAAAACCATGTCGGAAATCGGCAAACGGCAGCCAGATGCCAATTCGCTAATTCTTGAGAATTGGCTACTGGCAGCCAGATGCCAATTCGATTTGAGAGGTTTTAAGACTATTACAGCTACATTGGAAACCGGTAAACGCAGCCAGATGCCAATTCGAAAAAAATTCTGAATTGTAAACTGGCAACTGGCAGACAGATGCCTATGGGATTTGAGAGTTTAGACGATTTAAACTAAACAGGAAATCATAAAACGACACCCAGATGCCTATTTGCAAATTCATGTGAACTGGAAACAGGCAACTGGCAGTCAGATGCCAATTCGATCTGAGACAGTTTCAGACGATCAAAGCTACATCGTAAACCGGCAAACGGCAGCCAGATGCCAATTTCCCCAAAATCTACTGAACTGGCAACTGGCAGCCGGATGCCAATTCGATTTTAGAGTGTTAAAATCGATAAAAGGTACATGCGAAACCGGTAAAGGGCAGCCAGATCCCAATTCTTTTTAATGAATTGTCGACTGGCAACTGGCAGCTAGATGCCAGTTCGAGCTGAGAGTGTTTAAGACAATTAAAGCTATATAGGTAACCGGCAAATGATATCCAGTTGCCTATTCGAAAAGTCTTGTGAACTGGCAACTGGCAACTGGCAGTCAGATGCCAGTTCGAGCTGAGAGTGTTTAAGACAATTAAAGCTAAATAGGTAACCGGCAAATAATATCCAGATGCCTTTTCGAAAAGTCTTGTGAACTGGCAACTGGCAACTGGCAGTCAGATGCATATTCGATTTGAGAGGGTTTCAGACGATTAAAGCTACACAGGAAACCGGCAAACGACAGCCAGATGCCAATTCGCTAATTCTACTGAACTGGCAACTGCCAGCGAGATGCCAATTCGATTTGTGAGTGTTAAAGACGATTAAAGCTACATAGGAAATCGGTAAACTGCAGCCTGATGCCAATTCGAAATTTTTATGAATTGCCAACTGGCAACTGGCAGCCAGATTCCGATTTGATCTTGGGTTTATGCCGATTAAAGCTATATAGGAAAAGGCAAACGACATCCAGATGCCAGTTAGCAAATTCCTGTGAACTGGCAACTGGCAGTCAGATGCCAATTCGATTTGAGACGGTTTCAGACGATAAAAGCTACATCGGGAACCGGAAAACGGCACCCAGATGCCAATTCGCTAATTCTACTGAACTGGCAACTGCCAACTGGCAGTAGATGCAAATTCGAATCATGAGTGTTCAAGACAATTGAAGCAATGTAGGAAACACGCAAACGGAAGCCAGATGCCAATTCGCTAATGCTTGCGAATTCGCTAATGCTTGCGAATTGGCAAATGGCAACTTGCAGCCAGATGCCAATTCGATTTGAGAAGATTTAAGACGATTAAAGAAACATAGGAAACCGGCAAACGGCAGCCAGATGCCAATTCGATTTTTAGAGTGTTTAAGATCATTAAAAATACATAGGAAATCGGTAAACGGCAGCCAGATGCCAATTCGAAATTTTTATGAATTGGCAACTGGCAACTGGCGGCCAGATGCAGATTTGATCTGAGAGGGTGAATGCCGGTTAAAGCTTAATAGGATACCGGCAAACTACATCTAGATGCCAATTCGCTAATTCTTGTGAACTGGCAACTGGCAATCAGATGCCAATTCGATTTGATAGGGAATCAGACGATTTAAGCTACATAGGAAACCGGCAAACGCCAGTCAGATGCAAGTTCGGTAATTCTCCTGAACTGGCAACTGGCAGTCAGATGCCAATTCGATTTGAGAGTGTTAAAGACAATTAAAGCCATGTAGCCATTCAGCAAACGTCAGCCAGATGCAAATTCGAAAATTTTTGCGAATAGGCAACTGGCAACTGTCAGCCAGATGCCAATTTAATTTGAGAGGGTTTATGCTGATTAAAGCTGGACTGGAAACCGGCAAACGACATCCAGATGCGAATTCGCAAATTCTTCTGAACTGGCAACTGGCAGTCAGTTGCCAATTCGATTTGATACGGTTTCAGCAATAAAAGGTACATATGGAATCGGTAGACGACAGCCAGATGCCAATTCGAAAATTTATATGAATTGTCTACTGGCAACTGGCAGCCAGATGTCAATTCGAATTTAGAGTGCTAAGACGATAAAACCTAAATAGGAAACCTGCAAACGACATCCAGATGCCAATTCGGAAATTCTTGTGAACTAGCTATTGGCAACTGGCAGTTAGATGCCAATTCGACTTAAGAGTGTTTAAGACGATCTAAACTGAATAGGAAACCGACAAACGACATCCAGATGCCAATTCGCAAATCCTTTGAGCTGGCAACTGGCAATCAGATGCCAATTGGATTTGAGACGCTTTCAGACGTCTAAAGCTACATAGGAAACCGGCAAACGGCAACCAGATTCCAATTTACCAATTCTATGCAACTGCCAACTGGCAGCTAGATGCCAATTCGATTTGAGAGTGTTTAAGACAATTAAAACCAAGTCGGAAATCGGCAAACGGCAGCCAGATGCCAATTCGCCAATTCTTGTGAACTGGCAGCTGGCAGCCAGATGCCAATTGGATTTGAGAGGGTTTAAGACGATTAAAGCTGAATAGGTATCCGGCAAAAAGGCAGCCAGATGCCAGTTCGCTAGTTCTTGTGAATTAGCAACTGGCAACGGGCAGCCTGATCCAAATCGAAAAATTTTATAAATTGTAAAATTGCAAATGGTAGTTAGATGCCAATTCGATTTGAGAGTCTTTAAGACGATTTAAACTTAATAGGAAATCATCAAAGACATCAAGAAGCCTATTCGCAAATTCTTTTGAACTGGCAACTGGCAGTCAGATGCTAATTCGATTTGAGACGGTTTCAGACGATTAAAGCTACATAAGAAACCGACAAACGGCAGCCAGATATAAATTCGCTAATTCTACTGAAGTGGCAAATGGCAACTAGCAGCCAGATGTCGATTCGATTTGAGAGTGTTTAAATCGATTAAAGGTACATACTAAACCGGTAAACGGCAGCCAGATGCCAATTCGAAAATTTTTTATGAATTGTCAACTGGCAACTGGCAGCCAGATGTCAGTTCGAGCTGAGAGTGTTTAAGACGATAAAATCTAAATAGGTACCCGGCAAATGATATCCAGGTGCCTATTTGAAAAGTCTTGTGAACTGGCAACTGGCAGTCAGATGCCAATTCGATTTGAGAGGGTTTCAGACGATTAAAGCTACATCGGAAACCGGCAAACGGCAGCCAGATGCCAATTTGCTTACTCTACTGAACTGTTAACTGGCAACTGGCAGCGAGATGTCAGTTCGATTTGAGAGTGTTTAAGGCGATTAAAACTACACAGGAAACCGGGTAAACGGCAGCCAGATGCCAATTCGAACATTTTTATGAATTGTCGACTGGCAACTGGCACCCAGATGCCTATTCGATTTGAGAGGGTTTATGCCGATTAAAGCTATATAGGAAACCGGCAAACGTCATCCAGATGCCGATTCGCGAATTCTTGTGAACTGGCATCTGGCAGTCAGATGTATATTGGATTTGAAACAGTTTCAGATGATAAAGCTACATAGGAGACCGGAAAACGGCAGCCAGATGCCAATTCGCTAATTCTCCTGAACTGGCAACTGACAGTCAGATGCCAATTCGAATTATGAGTGTTTAAGACAATTTAAACCATGTATAAAACCGGTATACGGAACCTGATGCCAATTCGCTAATGCTTGCGAATTCGCTTATGCTTGCCAAGTTGAAAATTTTTATGAATTGGCAACTGGCAACTGGCAGCCAGATGCCAATTCGATTTAAGAGTGTTAAAGACGATTAAAGCTGCATAGGAAATCGGTAAACGGCAGCCAGATGCCGTTCCAAGATTCTTTATTATTGTCAACTGGCAACTGGCAGCCAGATGCCGATTTGATTTAAGAGGTAAATGCCGGTTAAAGCTAAATACCGGCAAACGACAACAAGATGCCAATTCGATTTGATAGGGAATCAGACGAACTGAACTGGCAACTGGCGATTGGCAGTCAGATGCCAATTCGATTTGAGAGTGTTAAAGACAATAAAGCCAGGTAGGAAATCGGCAAACGGCAGCCAGATGCCAATTCGAAAAATTTTGCGAATTGGCAACTGGCAACTGCCAGCCAGATTCGATTTGAGAGGGTCTATGCCGATTAAAGCTAAATAAGAAACCGGCAAACGGCAGTCAGATGTAAATTCATATATTCTCCTGAACTGGCAACTGGCAACTGGCAGTCAGATGCCAATTCGGTTTGTGAATGTTAAAGACAATTAAAGCCATGTAAAAAATCGGCAAACTGCAGCCAGATGCCAATTCGAAATTTTTTGCAAAACTGACAGCCAGTTGCCAATTCGATTTGAGAGGGTTAATGCCGATTAAAGCTAAATAGGAAACCGGCATACGACTCACAGATGCGAATTCGCAAATTCTTGTGAACTGGCAACTGACAACTGGCGGTCAGATGCCAATTCGATTTGATACGGTTTCAGACGAATAATGCTTCATATGGAACCGGTAAACGGCAGCCAGATGCCATTTGCCAATTCGCTAATTTTTGCGAATTGGCATCGGACTGCCGTTTGCCGGTTTCCTACATGGCCTTTATTGTCTTAAACACTCATGAATCGAATAGGCATCTGTCTACCAGTTGCCAATTCAGGAGAATTAGCGAATTGGCATCTGGCTGCCATTTATCGGTTTCCTGTGTAGCTTCAATCGACTGAAACCGTCTCAAATCGAATTGACATCTGACTGCTAGTTGCCATTTCACACGAATTTGCGAATTGGTATCTGGATGTCGATTGTTGATTTCCTATTTAGTTTAAAACGTCTTAAACACTCTCAAATCGAACTGGCATCTGTCTGCCATTTGCCAGTTTACAATTCATAAAAAGTTTTGAATTGGCATCTAGCTGTCGTTCACCGGTTTGCTATGTAGCTGAAATCGTCTTAAAACCTCTCTAATCGAATTTGCATCTGGCTGCCAGTTGCCAGTTGCCAATTCACAAGAATAAGCGAACTGGCATCTGGCTGCCTTTTGTGGGATACCTATTTAGCTTGAATCGTCTTAAACCCTCTCAAATCGAAGTGGCATCTGACTGCCAGTTGCCAGGTCCCAGTTCACAAGAATTTGCGAATTCGCATCTGGATGTCGTTAACCGGTTTCCTATTTAGCTTTAATCGGCGTAAACCTTCTCAAATCGAAATGGCATCTGGCTGCCATTTGCCAGTAACAAATTCGCAAAAAATAGCGAATTGGCATCTGACTGCCGTTTGCCGATTTCTTACATGGCTTTAATTGTCTTAAACCCTCTTAAATCGAATTGGCGTCTGACTTCCAGTTTCCAGTACAGGAGAGTAAGCTCATTTGCATCTGACTGCCATTTGCCTTTTTCCGAAGTAGCTTTAATCGTCTGAAACCGTCTCAAATCGAATTGGCATCTGACTGTCAGTTACCAGTTGCCAGTTCACTCGAATTAACGAATTGGCATCTGGATGTCATTGACGGTATCATTTTTAGCTTTCACCGGCATTAACCCTGTAAAATCGAATTGGCATCTGGCTGCCAGTTGCCAGTGACAATTCATAAAAAATTTCGAACTGGCATCTGGCTGCCGTTTACCCGTTTCCTATGTAGCTTTAATCGTCTTTAACATTCTAAAATCGAATTGGCATCTGGCTGCTAGTTGCCAGTAGACAATTCATTTTAAAAAAATCGAATTGGCATCTGGCTGCCGTTTCCCGAAATCCTGTGTTGTTTTCAACACGTTCCCAAAGTGTGTACAAAGTTTGAAATTGATCAAATAAAAATTGTGGAAGAGATTATTACACAAATTTTGTTCCCCCCAAAACATAGAACGGAATGACAGACAGACAGACGAATGGACAGACAGCCGAGAGTAAATTTCCTGACTTTCGTCACAGAACAAAAATTGTTTATGCTTTAATCATCGAGTCCATTCTTCTGTTAGGAATATATTAATGCCATGCTGTACCATTCTTTGTTAGAGTGTTGTAAATGAACGTTTCTAACAGCAACCAAAATTTGTTTACAACTCCTCTTGATTAACTTTTCATGGATTAAATCTGCATTTAAATTGCAGTATGAAACCGACGCAATAAGCAGTATTGTCAAGGAGCACACTTCAGACGCAGAATTAGCAGTTTATTAAAACGTTCACACTGACACAAACTAACGTTGCAGTGTCTGTGATAATCCAAAGAAATAAATTGAGCCGCGACACGAGAAAACTAATAAAGTGGGTGTGCGCCCAGCGCAGACTCAGATCAGCCTGGGCAGCCGCCCATTTTGATCAAACTCTTCACTAAGCGCTAAAAGGGTAGCTAAGGGTATATGCTACCTCCATTCGGACAGTGGAGACTCTGATCAGACTGGGCGGATACCCAGGCTGATCTGAGTCTGCGCTGGACGCACAACCACTTTGTTTGGTTTCTCGTGTCGCGGCTTAAATGTTGATAAACCATGACATAAAACTCCTGACAACCCAAATGTGTGCCCCTAATTCGGTTCTTGATTTTTATTTTTATGTTTGCTTTGTCTACTTTTTTTGTTCGTCTTCGACTGTTAGTGATATTGGGGCTTATTTAGTGGTCACCACCTTCTTGTTTTGTATTGTCTCTGCTTGTCTGCACCTGTTTGTCTTACTGAGGCGTGCTTTCTGGCCTTCTACTCTGGAAATAGCGCATTACTTAAGTTATTCTACATATTCTCACTACTATTTCTCTAGTCAGCTAACACCATTTTAACGAACAAAATGAACTGATATAACCCAATTCCGAAAGCTACTCATAAGATCAAATTGGAAACAAACAGAAGTAGGATGTCAAGACAACAAACAGTCAATTAGAAAGCTAACAGAACAGTATTTGACCAAACAGGTGGTTATCAAGCTAACCCAAAATAACTCACAAATAATCAAAGGCTAGCGCAGATAAAACAAACAAAATAATAACACCATATGACTTTAAATAGAAAAATAGAAGCACGCAATGGGTCTGTCAGTAATTCATTTACCTGGGCAGGATGTGTGAGCGGGGGAGGGGGGGGGGCAAATTCGTTGATTATGGTGAGAACATATCGACAGGGAGACCCACAAGAAGGTAGTCCCACTTTTGCACCAAGAGGAAAAAGTATTAGAATTTGAAACACCCAAGACGTCGACAAACAAAAATAATCTGATATTTTCCTCTTGCAAGAGAGAAGAAAACATAATATTATAGTTAGTTCTCGCCCCTTTTTCTGTCATGCTTGTGAAATATTTTTCTGGTAATTTAAGGCTCTCTGTCTCAGGATTCAAACACTTCAGAACAAAAAAATGAATGCCAAATAAACACTGTGGTGAAATAAAAATAAAGCTCGGAAGAGACATCAAAACCGGAGCTATATAGAACAACAAAATCGCAGCTGAAACCCGTTGAAACCGAGTACAGACTAGGAAAAACCTGAGTGACCAATCAATTTTAAGGCATCAGCACTTGGGTCATGTACATGAAAATATATTTTACATACTACACAAGTAGCTAAACTGACGGACAGGTTTATATTTGCAGCAACCATTGTTTACGTTTACGTTTTAACCGTCAATGTTTTTACAACAAAATACAAATAAATTGAAATAAGAAAAACAGGGGAAATAATGAGGAATTAATGCACTCTGATCACATGCCCCGCCCTCCATGTAGACTGACGGCAGTTTACGAAAGGAACACATGTTAATGCAATTAAATAGCTCTTTCACATACAGGTGGTAATTCAGCTACCCATACTGACTACACCATTCGTACAAAGGTGAATGAAAGCATCCACTTGGATGGCAAGAAGTAGCAGTAAGAAGTCACAACAGAAGTACCGCCACGGAACGATCTGTAAGAAATTTTAATCCGGTTTTACTGGAACCAAACCCTCGTTAATAGCTTCTTCTGCACTGATTAATGCAACCTTCGTTTTACATTACAACAGTCAGAGGTCCTTAAAAATGACGGTATCGATTTTGATATGATGGGTTGGAAACTATATTTTCCAACAACATATATTATTAATTAACTGCTTTTAATTAAATAACTAGTAAAGGTGTTTGTAAAACACTATGCCCCCAACCATATGCCTGACTGACCCTACTAGGCTATGGTCTGTACCAAAGAATACTGACAAAAATCGTTCAAACGTTAATCAGTCAATTTACTTTCCAATCAGCAGACCAAGTTTCAAGTCCCTAGCTCAACACTTTTTTTTTTAGATATCTTGCTGACAAGTTTAAACTGCTGAAATGTTCAAGGGGCTGTAACTCGGATAAAATGCTAAAAATTTCAAAGGGCAATAACTCCTACAATAAATTCATTCAATTTTCATCTCCAATCAGTTGACTACGTTTTAAGTCTTTGAATCAAAAGCTTTTCGGGATACCTTGCTGACAAACTTTAACTGCGAAAATTTTCAAATGGTCATTACACTGAAAAAAACGACTGAATTGGTTAAAAAGCTAATTAGTTAATCAACTTGTCATCTCTAATAAGCTGGCAAAGTTACAAGCCCCTTGCTAAACATTTTTGGATATATCTTGCTGACAAGATTCCATAATGATTTTCTTCCAAAGGGACATGACTCCTCAAAGGGAGACAATTTGGACAAGAAAAAATGGGTCAGCTTTTTTGATGTGGAATCCATGCATTTCAAAACTCCAGCATGCACGGTTCCTAAGACATATGGTATGCGTGACGAACGGACATATGGACGGACGCACCCACGCACGGACAGTACGAGAAGCAATATGGCCCTTCTACTTTTTCGAAGTTGGGGGCATACTGGAACTGATTCGTTTTCTTTGATAAGGAGTGGGGATGGTTGGGTGGTGCGATGATGATGTGTAAAACTTCCATTGCCGGGGCGTCCTACTGATTCGGAACACAGTAGGGCAAGGGCCTTCTGTGCTTGCAGTAGGTGCGGGCGGGGTTGTTTGGACATTTTTTTTGTTTCGTTAATTAGTTCTCTTCTTTTCCCCTTTCTCCGGGAGACGGCCCGATATAGACTGAAATACTGTCTCAAATGGCCGTTAAAACCCAAAACAATCAAACAATCAATCAATGGGTAAGGAGTATTATACAAGCATGAAATTGAAAAGTGTTTAGATTGTGTGATGAAATCTGTTTTCAGCTTTAAATACAAACTTTCAGAAACTCAAAAGATTGGCATATATACTGAAAGGATTTAAAAACTTCCACCAGTTAATTTTGAATATCTCGAACACAAACACGGCTACGTCCTCCGAAATTTCACAACGTATATCTTCTCTAATACCTGATTATGTCCATATATCAAACTTGAAATCATTCATCCGAATCGGTCAGGCATAAGCACGTGCTCCTCGTGGTCTTAGTGCAGTTTACATACAGACTTCTTGTAAACGGTTTTCTGATGACATATTGCTCTGACAATATTAAATTGAATTTTAAATGTTTGAACTCGGACTGTGGCTTCATTTGGCCTTCCGTGCCTAAATAGCACTAACAGGTGCACACTTTTGGGGCAGTTAAATGCTGAAAATTCACAATCTGACGTCGCCCGATAATTTTATGCGTTGATTATGGCAATTTACAAATTCAGACGACGTGCACGGTTTACAGGAAGCTCAAAATACCGTCAGAAAAGCAGCTAAATTAAAAACCAAAGGTCATGACGTTAACTTACGTCAACGCCGTCCCCGTAGTAGGCTTTGCGTGACAGCATCAACTGCAATGATAATTACAAATTAACGTGGAAGACGTGACAATATTAATACAGTATTAAGGTCAAGAATGCGTAAATGGCTCATACATAGATTTTTTTTAAATTTTGCACAGGAGTGCATTTTCAAGTGTTACATCGAAATGTGCAATTAAAAAGATAGGTCACCGAGCTCGTTTAGTCGCTTGATCAGATTGAAAAACGTGCAATTTTGAGGCCGTTTCCACTGACGGCAATGGGAAAGCGGTGAAAATACTCAGATTTTAAAACTTCGACGTACACAGCTTGTTTACCACTACATAGCTTTTTTTTCAAAAACTGATATTTTATGTCACAGCATCTGTCGATTAAAATGAAGTAAAGAATGTCCTTGACTACCGAGCTCGTTTGTCAAGTAGCGCTTGATACGCAAACATAGATATGTATAAATTTTCGCTATTCGTTGACGTCATTTATAAGCGACGTTGCAATCGTTTACGGGCGACGTTATAAGGCATGCTAAGACCGTTATGAGAATACGGAAGGATAGCAACTAATAGAGTTCTCATGATGAATACTTTTTTATAACAAAAATTAATAAAATTCGAAAACAGTAATATGGTTACTGCGGCCGACACGGAATGAGCCGCGCAACGAAAAAGAAAAAGCCCTGAGTAAACCCAAATTTCTCTTTTTAAAACTGCGCTACCCTAACATTGAAATACCAAATCACAAATTACCGCGGCCGAGACATGATTAAGTGGGTCCTTGAGGCATGTACAGTCAGCGGAACAGTCTTCGCATCCGCCCAAACTGGCCAGAGCCTTTGTTGTCCTCTGGTACAATGATACCAAACTACGCGTATGCACAGGCTGATCTGTGTGCATGTATATTTATTGCCAACTCGTGTTCTTTCGAAGTGGCTCATGGTAGTCCGATAACCTTGACTTTTACGCCCTTTTGAACTGTATTTCAGTCATATCGAGATGATGGTAGGATCATACTGAAAAGTTACAAGGCAAAATTCCACCGTCGGCGGAACGCTTCTTGTATCCTAGTGGCCGTGTGGGTAAGAGGCCCGCTGTATCTTTGGCAAAGCCATACAACAAGTATTTGTGAGAGTATATACATAGTTTAAATCGCAACAAGCGGCATTATAATAAATATTCTAACACAGTGCGCCTATAGAAGCAATGGAAAGTTACCGTGTTTTATTCTGCAACAATTCACTGTCTCAAGGCGCGTGAATCTAATTGCTGACGTCACTTGCATTACTGACGTCATTTTGTGGCGTTTAGAGACGTTAGACGTTGTAACGTCTCTTTGTCTTTTCAACATCGCCATAATAACGTACATTTACGTTAGATACAGTCAAGAATATTGGCGGGAGCATAAACGCGCTGGCATGAAGGTTGGGAGAGTTTGAATGAAAAGAATAATTTTTCAGCGTTTCTGAGCGTTAGAATCGAAATAGTTCAGCTCTAGCATTGAATTGTTGAGTAATAATTAACTGTTTGTCGGTCAGTTGTAAGTAGATATATCACTCGCGCTCCGCGCTCGTGATATGATCTACTTTACAACAGACCTCCAAACAGTGAATTATTACTCAACAATTCACTGCTAGAGCTGATCTATTTCTTAATTATAATCTCTAAAATCAGCTGGCACACATTCACTTGGTTTATTAATTATTACGGATACGCAATCTCTCTAGCGCCGCGGAAGAGTGATTAGAGACGTTCGGTTATAACGCAGAAGGTTGCTGGTTCAAATCCGGGTTCGGCCAGCCAGCGACTGGAATAGTCTCTTTGTCAAGCCAGCAGTAGGCTAAATGGGTAACTTTTTCGAATCAGGGAACAACCGGCCTTCAAGGATAATGCAGCGAAAGGAGGAGGATGTGCTCCGTCTTTCATACTTTCATATGTTCCGTCTTTCATACTTTCATATGTGTGTTTTAAAAGTCCTGAGAGCCCTGAAAGTAGGGAGGGAACATGTATTGCGGCCAACCTTAAAGTGTTACACACACGAAACTCTCTCTCTCTCTCTCTCTCTCTCTCTCAATAATGAAATAACTTCATAAATACAGGAAAAGAAGAACACTGCAATATCACCAGAGGGCTTGATAAAAATGATAACAATTCCGTTTTTCCATTTTTGACTCTTTTATAATATGTCCGATGGGGGCCGCCATATTGAAAATAGCATTGACTGGTAAGTATTTCGTGACGTAACGTCCTTCGCGACGCGCGTAATTAATTGCGCCAGTCACTTACGTATTCTTGACCTTATATCATCTTAAAGAGTGACGCATAAGATAACGCCGTCAGAGACGCAACGCTCTTTTACTGGCGTAATTTAAGTTGATGATACAAATAAACTGCGTAATCTTTAAATTTGAGAAGTTCCAAGCCTTTTGTCGTAAAATATTTAACACTGTCACAAGTGAAAGAATCAGCAACCAGCAATATAAAGTGGAAGTTTTAAATCCTTTCAGTTAAATTTCATTTAACAATGTGATGAAAGAATTTAATGAGAATAAAATCTTTGATACGCAAAACGCAAATATATTAAAAATCACACGTTGTATTTGAAGGCCTTGGACTTCCGAGTCCCACATACGTATGAAGACACACATACGAACGACATGTTAGTAACAGTTGTCAGAAGGCAACATAATATTTCAATTGTCTAATTGTCTAAGGTCAATAACTGCTATTTTAATATTCAAATCGATTATGTGTTATTTACATCCGGATGATAATGTATTTGACAGAACAATATGATCGTATTTTAGAATATACAATACATGTTTACAGCTGATGTCAGCAACTTCTAACTTGACCCATTTACATTTTATGGGTCATGTAGAAACAAAGACCGTTGTTGTCATGGATTGCACTACATGTAACAATCACAATTATTAACATGATAAGTTATAGAGAGGTATTCGACCGATGATCCGTTACACTATTTAGTTAAACAGAAAAATAAAGTAGAATTTCTAAATCTAACAAGACTTATAGATTAGATATTTACATTTGGTCAGTTGTACAATTTTGCACATTAAAAAAAGAGGGAAAGAAAATATGTTAACTTAATCCTAAGAACACGGAATAATAATTCTAGACTTGCCAATTTTGAACCTGATAATCTCATCCTTGCAGTTTGTAATACACGTAAATGTAATGCAACACCATATTTTACTTGTTTAAATAGAGGATCTTACATGAGTGCTCATGTATTATTGAATTTATTAAACGAGTTGGGGAAAAAGATAAGATGCGAGGCTCTGCCGAGCATCTTATCGTTTTCACCAACGAGTTTAATAAATTCAATAATACAGGAGCACGAATGCAAGATTCTATTTATCATATGACACTAAAATCGCATTTTATTAGCAAATTTTGCACTAAAACGTCAAGATTTTTCCGTTAGAAAGCGCGACGTTTGATGAACGTCAACGTATAACGTTACGACGTAATTTGCATATTTAATCCACTAGTGGATTATCGTTTTTAATGCATGGCTTTATTACACTCTCAGATGCGACGTCATATGATAAACATTCTTAGAATATTGCTAGTGGACACACATCATTTAACGTGTATGATCACAACTCGGTATCTGTCAAACATTTTTAAAAGAAGGACACATTTTGTGACTCACTACTTATTTGCTTCCCTGGGTGACATACAAGGGCAATTTCAGAAATAGCGTAAATGGATCTGCCATTCCTAGGAATGTTGACCGAATTTTAAAAACTATGTCTGAACTTTTAGAATGACCTTCACTCCAAAACTTTGAGTCACCGGTATTTATTCAAAACATGCCTTGACAATTGCTGTTAGGGTAGAGACACTGAATAGAAACGGACGAAATATCTATGTGAAGACAATATCATATTTTCCTAACTCAGGATGCAAACTGCTTTTGATTGATACCAATATTATCTGTTATACTGAAAATATTATATTGTATCCGCTTTGATAAAACATAAGATTTATTTTGCAAGATAGGCTAATCATGGAACAATGACGTCTCTTCCTATGCTAAATTGAAGTGTAAGCTGTTTAAAATCCGGTTTTGAGCTCATTTTAACTTAGGGCAGATATGAAAGAGAACATAAATGAAATGTAGTTCGTCGTGCTTGTTTTTTTTTTTTTTTTTTTTTTTTTTTTACTTTTTTTATCTAATATATAAAAAATCTTTAACGGCACAATATGCTGTTTTGTCAGTGGCCTACCTGTTTTTTAACGATAAGTTTTCCCACCAAACCACATGTTTCAGTGTCTATATGGCATATGCATGTAAAATGTCTTTTAAGTCTTTATTCATGCATTTTCCTTTCAGTAAATGCCTCTTATTTTTGACATTAGACAAAGTTAAATATATTTAGCTTGTATCTTTTAATTAGAAGATGATTTCAGTTTATTGTTTTGTATTTACATGAACTTCTGCTACATTTCAACTTCCGGCGTGGTGTTTACAAATGTATCACCCAGGGTTCGAGGTTATAAAACTTTGAAATAATCTCCAACTCAAAATAAAGCGCACTAATTGGCTGCTTCCGAGAATGTGCCCGGAAGCAGCCGATCAGTGTGCTTTATTTTGAGTTTGAGAATGTACTAAGTTTTATAACCTCTGAGCCAGTTTCATCAGCCTTTTGATGCCAATCCAAACAAACTGTAGTGACAAAATCATTTCAGTGATTAAATGTCTGTCATTTGTTTTAATCGGATTCGAATAAGTCAAAAACCACAGTTTATTAACATTTTGCATTCGTAACGCATAGGAGAGAAAAAGGATCGTTTATTATGTTACTTTTGTCCAATCGGGAAACGATTGCTGTCTCAGTTTTTTATTACGTGTTTCTTCATAAAATATATATCATTGTCCCATTGAGCAAACAGCGAAAGAATACAAGCGACTTTCAATAAAAATGTACAGTTTCTAGTACCCACACCCTTATGACGTACATGCTGTCGTGCATGAATGACTTAGAAATTCTTTCAACGCGTACCGTTCTAAAGCACTTGAATTAACCTTTTCAATGATATATAGAAGAACAGTAAAATATCAACCAATGGGATACCCTGAGATCATTCACATTATTTCTGAAACGCCCCTCGTAATTTTTTTAAGATAAAGGGCCATTCTAACTGAAGAAAATCTGCAAGATAAAATTCTTTTCTTGAAGAATTGACCCCATTAAAATGAGACGCAACAGGAAATAGAAAAGCGACTTCAACGAATTTGTACCCATATCTTTTCAACACAGAGCTTTAAAGAAGGTCGTGCTATGAGTTTCAAATTACACTCAACTCTCGATATCTCAAAGTCGAAGTTCCTCCCAAAGTACTGATATCTCAAAGAAAATTTTCTGGGACCAGAAAATTTACTTTGAGATAGTAGTTTCAGATAAAATTCAATTGAAAATAGAAAATATTTTTGATATAAGAGGGTTCGTGTATTTGAGATATCGAGAGTTCACTGTACTTTTAAGTGTCACGCTGGCTGAACTAACTGTTTTCTGGGTATCTAAATACAAAGCCAGTTAAACATTTGGGCGTTTTGTGACTCCGTATCAATATCCCTGAAAGCAAAGTTAATTGTGGGTTTCAGATTCATTTTCATGTTTTCTCATGCAAGATGTTCTTCATAAAGTTATTGCTCTTTCACGTCTTGTAGCTGTAGATCTCTGGTTACATACTACGGAAGATTATTTTGTGATCGCCGTATCGATTTGGTACATTGGTTCTGACCTAGTTGCTGCTGTAATAGCGAGTACCGGCAATTGAAAGGAGCTTTAGAAGAGCGGGAGCTCTATGGTAGAGGATATTGGTAAAGCATATTTTTGCCATTAAAATACATTACTTTCAGCGGAGGCTGAGCATTGGGTGAAGTCTGAAGGAAATAGAAAGCGCCGCAGAGAAGAAGCTGAAAAACAATATTGCAGTTTTCCGACGGGAAAGATTACAAGGGGGTAAAGCTGTTGTCGGTCAGTTTATCGTCCGTTTGTCAGACGAAGTTCGCAGCTGTTGAGTTGCAATAATTGTAATACAAGTTTCAAACGACAACTTGCGAGATTGAATCCAGAATCGTACAATGAGTAGTCTGATCAGGGCGTACTGTGATTTCGACTATGCATTATTTTAGAGTAAACATGGTAGCAGCCAAAGAGGCTTTTTCATACCACCCATACATTGTTAAGAGCGACGTGCTCGCCTAAAGGCAGTGCCTATTTCCATATTAATGCTAATGAACATGTGCTGGTGTGACGTTGGTTACATTTAAGTTTGGTTTCAACACGGGCACTGACACTAAATTGTCATGTGAATCCACATTCTGGCATATGCTTCTAGCAAAATATTATGGTCAGTTTAGGATTGTCGCGTCCATGTTTCGATTTCTATCTTATGCACCAGTTTCCTTGACAAAGCAAAACGAGTTTAAAGAAGTCACGACTAATGTGATTTTAAACTAATTTGATTCCTTTCAAATTATCCATCTTCTAAGATTTTACTGTTGCCTTTCATTGTAAGTACACAATGTTTTTTGACGTCACATGAACTCAAAATAGTCAAAATAAAAGGTTATTTTGAAATTGATTTGAAATTATTACTGGCATTCTGGAACAGCAGGGCATAAAAGACAAGTGTGGTACATTAAAACGATATTAAATTAAATTTTAAAATCAGAGAAGACGATTTCAATATTGGATTACAGTTTAAAAGACATCAAAAGATGATCGAGTATGATTTCTGCTTTGACATTCCGTTTAACATGTGGACAAAATGTCAAAAACAGATTATAAAATAAAAATAAAAATTAAAGCTGTTTCCGGGCGTGACTGCATAAAGTTCGCAAATAATATGATCCGAATCACGACAAAACCGACAAAGCGGCATGGGCGCCCAGCGAAAACTTAGATCAGCTTTTGCGTCTGCCCAGACTGTTCAAAGTCTTTGCTGTCCGCATGAATCTAGCTTAGACCCTTGGCTGCTGTTTAAGCGCTCAACGAATACTCTGATCAGACTGGGCGGCGGCCCAACTGATCTGAGTCTTCGCTGGGCGCACATGCCACTTTGTTTGTTTTGTTAAGTCGCGGATCAGTAATATTATGTAAGTATTCTGTGCCAGTGAACTCATTGTCGTTTTAATTTGGTTATAAGACGAACATTCATCCAACCAAAATTATAACAAGTATGTAAATTAGCCTTGTGTAATTTAGGTATATGTTTCTCTCTCTCTTTAAAGCCAGCCTCATGGATTTATATTGTTGAGATCGTTTTCTAAGGCGGATCTAGATCGTTGGGATTGTTTTTCAAGGCAGATCTAGATTTTTGGGACTATTTCAAAACGGAAAACACCGCTTTATACCCGAATGCATGCGGTATTTCGCCACAACTTTTTGCCCAGATATTGTTTTATATACTTTTAGTTTTGATATATTATAGTATTTTAACCGGCTGTCCCCGTGAAATAAGTGCCTAAATTTTAGTTGGTTTTACCTTTGGCTTTCACCGCCAAGTGTTATACAGGGTCACTGCTGAAGCTTTATAAGCCAAACCCGCGTTCTCTGGCCCATATCTAACACACCATAGTCCACAGTAATGCATTCATTGCTCTGAAAAGCCACTCACTTCAGATTTGAGCCGCGACAAGGCAAAACCTACAAACTGGCATGTGCTTCCAGCGAAGGTTCAGATCAGCCTGGGTATCCACCCAGTCTGATCAGAACCTTGGCTGTCCGCATGGAGCTAGATTAGACCCTTCGCAACCCTTCAGGCGCAAAGCAAAACTCTGATTAAACTGAATGGATGCCCAGGATGATCTAAGTCTGCGCTAGGAGCACATGCCACTTTGTTGGTGTTCTCGGGTCGCGGCTCATTACATTTATGACAAAAGCAGCTGAAACAAAAAACGTTGTATATGTATCTATTAAAAGTAACCATGTTCGCTACTTATAGCAAATGTCGACTATACCATGTTCCATTTGTTTATTTTACATCTCTGCGGACAGAACAATAATAACATAGGATCTGATACCAAACACAAGCTTGTTTAAGAACAAAGAAAGCAAGAAAAAACAAATTATAAAAGAACTAGCACAGTTAAATGAGATGAGATGATTTATCGTAAGATATTAAATGTGATAGATACATCTAGGGATAAGTTGTTTGTTTATGGTTTTGTTTTGTTTTCAAATATTTATTTCAAATTTTGCTCCCTGATAATTTAAAAAAAAAAAAACGAAGCTGTAACAAATTGAGCCGAATTTAGCAGTCTTTAAGTTAAAGGATAAAATGTTGGACCAGCCATCTACTGTAATTATGCAAGTACAGCTTTTTCGATTCTACGGATAAAGCCCTATAACTTGGATATACATGATTATTTAGACACCACACTATGCATGCTTTTTTCCCAAAAATTGCTTACCAAAGCAAGTGCTTGTTTTATAATAGCATCATCAATATACAATATTTTTCAGATTTATACAGAATCGTCTAGACAGTTCTTTGATTAACATGCCATTTGATCTCAGAATTATTTTAATATATAACCGGTATATGAGCTATATGAGCCATCATCTTGCAGATGCTTGCAGAATATGCATCATAATTGCTTTAATGCAAGTCTGCTTACGAGGGTTGTCCCAAAATAGCGTATAAATGCTAATTTACGAATGGAACCAAGAACGAAACAAAGTAAAAATCTAATATAATATAATATATTCAGTATGTCATTCGCCGAAACAGTGTCAAAACTTTATGACTGAGGCGAATATATGAACAATTGTATGGCTATTTGGATAACTTGCTGTCGTACCGGGTCACAATTCGACGACACACAGTAATGGATAGATGGATGATTTTACATTCTTTTCAGTCATATCAGGACGACGAGGGGATGATAATTAAAGGTTGTCTGCAGTGGAACTCCGTTTACGATTGAAAAGCGATTTCTGCCTCTGGGAATCGAGCTCGAGACCGCTACATGAGCAGGCCAGTGTTTTATCCAATAAGCTACCGAGGATCCTCGAGTGTCATAGAATTATTTCTTTTTAAAATAGTGTTCGTGATGCTCAATACACTCTAACCCGGATCAAGACCACCACATACATGACATACTGGTGGGGCTCTGGATAACTGGTGGGGTTGGGAGGTTCCGAGGTGTATTTTGGAAGGGAGGGGCGGGGGGAAATGGTTTGAAATATGACATCATAAGGGATCAATTTGATGAGAATAATTGATAATGTAATTTTTGTCTTGAAATATATGTTGTGATATCTCATTGGAATCGCCTCGCCGATGCGATTCTAATGAGATGTCACAACATATATTTTAATCTAACCAGGCCCAAGTGGCGGGGCTGAAGCCCCAAAGCCCACCCCCTGGATCCGGGGCTGACACTTCTCTTGCCATTTGGCCTAGTTGCCGGACAAGTCAGAAAGTTGTTTGATTTATTAATGATTCATGTAACACTGCATTCATAATTATCATCTTTGTCCTCGAATCTTCGTCCGTGTTATGGGCCTTACACCGTTGAAAGTATGCAAAGTCCAGAGGTGCGAGGTCCTGCGAATATGGGGAGGGGATGGGGTGTGATATCCTGTGGAAAACAAAAAGGGCTAGGTCCAGGTCAGTAGATGCAGCTGTGTGTGACGGGGGCATTATCATGGTGATAGGAGGTTCTCTTAATCCTCCGCCTTGGTTGATCGTTTCTTCCGGAGGGCCGTCATCGAATCTCTCCGCACCAGCTGAAATAGGAAAATCGCATGGGCACTGATACATGTCATTCAATATGACATTTAGTTGAATATGTTGGTGATGTTTTATTTATTTATTTATTTCTATTTATTGATTTATTCACGGTAAACTCTCCATACATGTATCTCGAAAAGTGACATTTCAAAGTACCGCTTCTTTCAAAGAAAAAAACTTTGGAAACGTTCTCTATCTTTATTTACATTTCAGCCCCTCTTATCTCAAACCACTGATCTCTCTCAAAGTAAATTTTCTGGTTCCAGAAAATGTACTTCGATATATCGGTAGTTTTGGCAAGAATTTTGAATATGAGATATCGAGAGTTGACTGTATTTTATATTTATTTATTACTTGGAATAATACTCGGCATTTACAGTTTCCCAATGTCTCATAAATACCATCAGCATCACTTTCCCTAGGGTTTGACTGCTTTTGCGTCAGTTGGTGGTGGAGTATTAAGAGTTTCAAGACTGACGACTGACGCTTGCTTTCCGGTTCGTAAGGATGAACCAAACTTTCATTCTTCGAGATTATTTTATCCAGGAAGTTTCGATTTCGTCTGTACAGCCAAAGAAAAAAATTGGCATCTGTTACCATTAGCTGTATTTTTTTCTTGTGTGTATCCAACTGGCACATACTCGGGACATTGGCAAGTCGTCTGCCAAGATTATCAATTCCGACAAGTCCTGAATTACGGTGCTGCTAATCCCGGTACCCAACTGGCATATACTCGGAACATTGGCAAGTCGTCTGTCGAGATTCGTTGAGCCACAGGCTTGCTTATACCCACAATCGAGCTCCTTCTCCGCGCAGTCTACCGTCGATCTGTTCTTATCTATTCCGATTCTGTTCTTATCTGAATTACGGTGCTACTAACCCCGGTCGGGCTGCCTCAATCGGTACTGCTGTCACTCCATCCCGTCGAAAATGCTTAATATATCTGTTGTAAATAAGAAATCTGGACATATTCTGCTGTGTTTGAGATGATTTTGTTTCTTTCATAGTGTGTACCTGTGTCAGTCCATGCAGAGCACAATATTTACTGATGCTGCGGTGACCCGCATCGTACTTTTTGCCATCATATTCAAACTTGTCTATCTTTAAAAAAAATAATAAACGTCGAAGCCTGCTGAATTTGATGTCACTGAAACAAAACATCACGGATTCTGGCGTCGACGTCAATACAATGTTTGACAGCTCGGAGGATTAACAACGGTTTTACACCAATTTAAGCGAAACTACAGGTAAGAAAAAAAAAATATTTAGACTTTAATCGCGTGGCCCGGTAGAAGTAAGTAGGAAAATTCTCAGGAACTGACAAAATTCTATCCCAATCCCACCCAAGTAGGCCTTCCAGGGCTGCCGACTGCTTTCCGTTTCACATGTAAAATAAAACGTAGGAAAAGGAAACAAAACAATTTGCTTTTAGAAGCAGTAATTGCTACAATAACTCTGTTAAATTTTCAAATATGTAACGCGTTGAAGAGATGAGTTATTTAACGATTTGTAGTTCTCGTATGCTCGAAACGCACTTAAATCACAGTGCTCATAGGTCCATTTTCAAAGTGATTTCATTTTAGTAATACTTGGCCCCTGCTAAAAATTGCCATCACTGTTTAATTAAATCATAACAAGATAAAAGGACCCACTGTGTTTACAAATTTCACATACAAGGGATCTGCGGAACATGTTTTTGCATTTATCCGTTTGATATACTGCATTAGTTGTAGAAATTCGATAATTTTTAATTAAAGTATCAGATATATTCCTCTCTGAAAGTTTTGAAGTGACAAAATAAAAATAAAATGCAGCATCATGTAAGACGATAACAAATAAAAAAGGTGTTCGTGTAGATGTCGGGCATAATTTGAATTGATCATTATCACACACATTCCACTATCGGCCTGAAATGACTGAAATAATTTTGAAACGACAATAATTTTCTAAATCAACCAGCAAAGTAACAGTATAAGCTTTGATACAAGACATTAGACGTTGGGGCAAGTTTGAGGCGAGAAGACACCCATCTGACCAAGCATGGAATAATTAGTTTAACAAGCTAAACAATCCAAACATGAATGCAAGTCAAGTTATGGTAATGGGGAAATGTTCTTGTGGAAACAAGTGAATGTCTCTCACTCACAAGTATACAGAGTCAAGTCAGTTGTTTGCTCAATCCATACAATAATGGCAACATGAGAAACAGAAATTCACACACAATGTTTACAAGGCTAGGTAAAGCATAGACATTCATGTATAAGCAAATTAGATACAAACACAAGCAACAAGTATACAAAAGCATTGACTACCAGGCAAATATTGCAAGTCTTCTCATATTTCAATAAGCAAACATTTTACAGCAAGGGAAGGTACCTATAAAGTTCTGAAAATAGCTTTAACAAAGACACATAATTTTCTGAGAATGCCTATATTTTTACACTTCATTAATACTCGTAATTAATAAGTATTCGGGCGTAAACAAAAATATGGAGAAAGATATTGTTTTCTTAAATTATGTAACCGTCTACAGGAAAGAAGATAGTGATAATCGTCACCTAAATCATGATTAAAGAGATGGCATTTTCTTATTTCTCTAGGAATTATTTTCCAACGCCCTGTTTCAACGATTAATTTGTCGTTTTGCGTTCGAGAGACATGCAATATCTTCAGTCGCTAAGTCCTGTTTACGCTTAAAGTTATTTCCGTGATGAAAACTGTGGTGTTGACCAGGAAGTGCAGAAAACCGTCTTGCAGAACAATAAGAAAATGTTTACAATATTACTGATCAATCAACTCTTCTTGGAATCTTGGAATCCTTGGCATTAAAACTGAAAACAGAAACAGAGTTTATTTTTAATTTTTTTTTTTTTTTTTTTTTGTCAGTGTCAAAACGAATTTTATTTCACCGAAAAACACCGAAAGTGGTATTTTTAAGAGTGGCGAACACGAAAAGTGGCAAAGTTTGTGACTCGTGACAATACATATATCTTTTTCGGTGATTATTCGATGAATTAAAATTCGGCATTACACTGTTTAGAAAAAAATCTGTTTGTTTCATACTTATCAATAGTAAATATAAATAACAATTAATCATAGAAAATATGATATATTTTTTACATGCGTATTGCATGGATTAATTCATTAGAAGAATAAAGAGTAGTCTCAAGCAGTGAGTCGAAACTGATAATTTTGCAGTTTGAAACAGTGAGATAATCAGTTTAGGGAGAAGAACTCTATAAGCACACAGCTTCCGTTCTAATCCAATAGCTGGTACTGATATGTTATATGTACATGTATGTATATATGTATGTCAATGGAAAAGCGAAATAAATATGTTTAAGCTAAACTAGATAATCAGTTTGGATTTCATTGAGAAATCTCAATTATTCATTGAAAAGTATAAAAGAAACTGTCTTCCGACACACAAAAATTAATTAAAATTTACACTTACAAAGTGCGTCTGAACGTCTATAACCAGAAGGTCTTATTTTGTCAAAGAAGAGACATTATTTATTATGAGAGAGTGAATATATTGTTATGTTTGTATTTGTCAGAACTTGATATAATGTGCTAAAGCTCACCATGGTCATCATAAAATGAGTTGCGACACGCAAAAAGCCTACTTATTCGCACACGCAGTCTAATCAGAGCGTTTTCTGTTCGCAAGTACCATATATGGTAACTCGGGCCATATGTTCTCTGTATCTTGATTATTTGTAATCTTAGTTGTTTCCAACTATGGTTTGAGGGCTGGATTTGGATTTTGATTGTTTCAGTTCCTGGTCTTTGCATACTTTTTACATCTGCAGGCCCACTTTATGACTGGTTAAGAGCAGAATCAATTCATCCGAGTCTGTTATTTTTATTTTTTGTTTTTTCCCTACCTTTAAGAGGATCCAACCTTCACGTAATTATTATAAGGTCGTAGAACGTTTCCCCGTACTTCATCAAAATTGCTTGGCCTTGAGATGATTAGTTGTATTTAGCGTCATTCTTATTAGGGGTCAGTGGTTTGACCAGTGTCACACATTTGTTTATTGGTCATGAACAGACTCAGCGAGTTTGCTATTTTCCTTTTTCATATATATTCCTTGATTCCAGAGAATCTAACTTTCACAATTTATTTCTTACAAGGCCGCGTGGATGTGCAGAACTGTTTATGTCCCCGTTTGTAAATACGTTGCTGTGTAGCTGATCAATATTCTTTTTGTATGGCACTGAATTATTGCATAAGACATATTTTCAGTGAAACTGTTCATACTTGTCTAATTTCGTTGCGTGAAAAAGGGCGTACAGGAGATTCTATATCAGCAAAATCTACGGCTTATTTTTGTGATATTGTCCAGGAGAATGTGGCAACCGTTGAGAACAATAATAAACATTTCATCAGCCAATTTATGAATTTATATTTGTAGGTCATCAATAAGGTTATTTTGATATGAATTGAAAAAGACATGCTACTCAAATGTCAGAACATGCCATGTACTAACCGGGAAAATTTGAGCCAACAACCCAATCAACAAAAAAAGTAAAATTGAGCCGCGACACGAGAACAAAGTGGTTTAGCGCCCAGCACCAACTCAGATTAGCCTGGGCATCTGCCAAACCTGATAAGACTCTTTGCTAAGCGCTTAAACGGTAGCTAAGGGTCTATGGTACCTCTATGCGGACAGCTAAGACTCTGATCAGACTGGGCGGATGACCAGACTGATCTGAGTCTGCGCTGGGCGCACAACCACTTTGTTGGTTTTCTCGTGTAGCGGCTTTGTTTAACTTTATTGTTGTTTGGGTTTATCGGCCCTTTCAGTGTATAAACATTTCAATCCGTCTGTCCAGAGAGAGGGAGATACAAAAAAAAAAAAAGTCGCGGTTTAAACAAAATATCATTCAACCTACTTCCTGCACCTGCTTCAAGGAAGCTGATTCTTGGTGTACTATATACAAATAGCAGGATTTCCCGGCACTGAACGTTACCCAGCACAATCCCCCGACCCGCCGACTCCATAATCAAAAAATAAAAAAAATGTGCCATTTTTTTCTATTTTTCTTTACATAACTCCCATCAATTGAGCCCGGATATCTCGGCGCTAAGCTATCGGACTGAGTTCGAGTCACGATGGAGATTTTTTTCTAACCATACAAAGAGTTACATCGCGCAAAACAATTTATTCATTAACACGATCTCATCGGCTTAATGTGACTAAAATACTGTTGAAAAAGACGTAAAATCACTAGTCATCCATCTATCATTCTATCAATCACACCTTATTTGTAGCTTATAAATTACAAATGAGCCGCGACACGAGAAAACCAACAATGTGGTTGTGCGCCCAGCGAAGACTCAGATCCGCCCAGTCTGATCAGAGTCTTTGCTGTCCGCACGAAGGTAGCTTAGACGCTTAGCTACCTTTTGAGCACTTAACAAAGGGTCTGATCAAACTGGGTGGATGCCCAGGCTGATCTGAGTCTGCGCTGGGCGCACAACCACATTGTTGGTTTTCTCGTGTCGCGGCTCAAATGAACTCAACCAATGTAGAATGATAGAAGAGTCTACGAGGTATATGTTAACGTCATGATGTTGTAACTTCATCCATGTACGGTGATGCGACTTTGTTACAATGTTTTTTATTTATTTTTTTTCTTTATTTTTTTTTTGAGAATTTCAACATGAGTTTACTAATTGTGACAAATCCATGTTTGCTGATGAGGTTTACTAAGCCGACTCAATATTGTTAATATCTCGAAAATACGTAGTAAAGTATTAACTCTATAGAGATCAATATTGCTGGGTACATGTATATTGCGAGTTAAATTTCAGACCATTCATATCGGCATTGTAAATATAGAATACCATGTTAGTCTTTTGATATCAAGCTTATCAGGCGAAACCTGAAACAGCGTAGGAATTGCAAGGCTTGCCGAGCCAGTCCGACGCGTTTCTGGTCGAGCCTGATAAACTGATATCAAAAGACACTTACATGGTTTTCTTATTATACCCCCGGCATACGAAGTATGCCGAGGGGTATATAGCTTTCGTCCGATGTCCGTTCGTCCGTTCGTCCGTCTGTCCGTCCGTCCTCCTGTCCGTCCGTCCGTAAGTTAACATTTGCGTTAAAGTTTTGCGTTAAAGTTTTTAAGATCTTATATAATCCAAACCCTTTGATGGATTAGGTTTATATTTGGCATGGTGATAGATAATGGTCCAAAGTTTTATTCTATACCACCCCTACCCATGCCTCTGACCTAGAGGTCAAGGTCACGGACTTTGACTTTTCATGTTAAAGTTTTGCGTTAAAGTTTTTTAGATCTCTGTATAATTCAAACCCTTTTTTTGGTTGTGTTTATGTTTGGCATGATCATAGATATTGGTCCAAAGTTTTATTCTGTACCATCCCCTCCGGTGCCTGTGACATAGAGGTCAAGGTCACGGACTTTGACTTTTCATGTTAAAGTTTTGCGTTAAAGTTTTTATTATGTCTATATATATTTTTAAACCCTGCGTTGGGTTGGGTTTATGTTTGGCATGATGATAGATGTTGATACATAGTTTTATTCTCTAACATTCCCACCCATGCTTGTAACCTAGAGGTCAAGGTTGTGGACTTTGACTTTTCATGTTGAAGTTTTGCACTTAGACATATTCATATATGTTTTGTTTTAAGGTTTTGAGATCTCATGTCATCCAAATCCTTTTTGGGGGTTTTTGGGTTTGATTTATTTTTGGTATTATAGGTATTTGTCTAAAATGTATTCTATATCATCTCCACACATGCCTTGACTCAAGGTCAAGGTCACAGACATGCTTTTCCATGTTAAAGTTTTAAGTTAAGTTTATATTATTTGCTTCTTTTGTATTACCTTTTGGTATGTGACTTTGTTTACCTCTAGGTTGCAACAATTTACATTATCTGGATGCTGCTGTTGACATAAGGTCAAGGTCACATACTAAACAGTTGCATTAATGTACTGCTTTATAATGTTTCAGATATCCTTCAATGGAACTATTTGATATATTTGTTGGTTTACTGTTAGCTTGCAAACCCTCTGTATGCTGCTGCTGCTGACCAAAGGTCAAGGTCACAGATTTTAAAATTTATATCTGATATGTGTTAAATTTTTGTATTTAAAGTTTAATGTCATTAGGCGGTGGCGCTGGCCGGGGATATACGTGAGCCCCTGCTCACTTTCTCTAGTTATCATGCACCATTAGAAGGTTTTAAGTTTTAAAGAGATTCAAACAAATGAAAAGCAAACGCAGTTTTGTTCGTTCTTGCTGACATCGCGAATGCGTTATGACGTCAATCGGTGACGTCATTCAACCAATCGAAAGCTGATATCACGGCCAACGTCAGTATACAGCCAATCGTCTTCAAAGATCGCTTCTAAAGGCATAACCTGATAATATTCGCGCAAGCGCAGTTCTACTGTGACATGACATCACATAGTATTATCATACCCCTGTTATCAGTGGACTTTTGCAGTAGGTGCATGATGAAAAATATACAAAAAGTACTTTTCTTCTGTAGCAAAGCCCTTGAAAGAAAAGTGCAAGTGCAAACGAACCTTTTATCCGTTCCAGCCTTTGTTATCAACTTCTTCAATTCGAACTATTTGCATTTAAATTGCATTTTGAAACTGCAGTAATAAATTAGTGCGATTGTCAAGTACTCAATGAAATAGACACACTGAGGCAAAGAAACCCCAATCGGAATTCTCATACAGACGAATAACATCTGAAGGTCTTTGACGTATGATTCAGATTATAATTGTTAAGCAAATGGAATTAAAATATGTTATCATCTGTAACTAGTATATTTTCATTGGACCCACATGATTTGCCATTGCATGTCCGTTTAAAACAGGGATCACTTTGGTGGTATTGTCATGGAAGATAACGTGAAAGACTAACTAGTCAGTCAGAAGAACAATCAAATTAACACATTTACAAATTACATTCAGAGGTCTTTGACCTCTTAGCTATGAGTTAATATAGAAGAAAACATCGTTATTCAAATGAATGTCGGCGTATGCCATATTTTACAGATCAATGTTATGGACCAGTAGTCTAGGTTTTTTGGAGGGTTGCATCATGATATATTGGAATTCCTATTCATGCTACCAGCCCAAGCCCCTAGACTAAAAGACACAACACTGTGGTACTTGCTAATAGTTGTTTCTGTTTTTTTTTTTTTTTTTATTATTGTAAAGGACTTGCTTTTCTACACCCTGTACGAGCATAGAGACCTAGAGTGACCCTATTTAGATTATTTATCAAGAAATGGTAATAAATATGGGATAAAAAACATCATAGGCCAATGTTCCAGGAATTTTTCATAGCTCTATTAAACGGACGCCTTATTGTAAGGAATATATCAAAAGGAAAACACATCATTTGGCGACCATTTTCACGTCTGGCGATAATCCACATTTTTCATGGGACTATTACCCTGTATCTATTGACCGCGAGAAGTTTGAGAACCTAGCAGTGATATATTTAATGCATGTACGAGTTGCAGCAGAGTTCCGCAATAAAGCAATTTGAGTCGTTTGTGTGCTCAGGAATCACATAAGGGTCACTGTAAGTGTTTTACATTGTATATTCACTCTACTAGCGACTATCAATATAAGTTCTCTTTGACATGGAAAAATACATGTAAGGATGGTCATCATAGTTAAAATCTTATTTCATTTGCCTTGAACAAATCTATCATTATTTTTCTATTTGTCTTATTTTTAAATGCATATCACTTCACAAAGCAGCACCATTGGCTAGCATTCCCGTAAAGTACTCTTCGACTACGCATTGATGACATTTCATGACAGTGTTGTTGAACATTAAATCCCAGCCAGAAGCACGAATTTTTTATTTGAGGCAGCTACAACAAAGCCGTAAATATTGTAACAGCTAAGTGAATATACTAATTTCTCTCTGAAAAAATGACTATCCGAAGCTGCCACAGACTGAGCTCAGTTGGCAAGCCTTTATTTAAAGAAAAAATAACGTTCGACCAGCCAGCTGCTACAGTAATTATGCACCTACTGTCGTTATACTCTTGCATACAAAGTCCTATAATTTGAATAAAAGGATTGTTCTCCACACTATCCGGGTTTTTCCAAAATTAGCTAACCAGATCAAGGGTCATACATGACAACGCCTTTACTGTACTAAATATTGGTCTATAATAACATCATCAATATACAACCTATTCACGATTTATATAAAATTGTCTAGACAGTTCTTTGATTAACATGTCATTTAATCTCAGAATTATTTTAATGTAAAGCCAATATGTGAGCTATATGAACAATCATCTTACAGTTTTTGTCCAGAATCTGCATGTAAACTGCTGTAACACACGTCTACTTATGCTGGAGACGCATTTTAATCACAATGGTTATCGGTCCATTGAATATCTTTATTTTTGAAGTGTTATTTGTTAATTTTATCTTTGCGACACATGGTCACGGTTTAAACTTGTCAGGATTGTATACTATATTCATAACACGATAAAACGACCAACAATATTTACAATATTCACTGTATCCGCGGTTAGCAAGTGTTTTTTTCCTGTACAGTGACTGAAGTGAAGACAACTGAAAAATCTAAAATTATTCAAAGACAACTTTGGCAGGCATCCGTTTGATATATTCCATTACTTTGTGAAATCTAATGAAATCCAATAATTTTTAATTAAAGTATCAGAAATATTCAGCTCGGAAATTTTAAAAGTGAAAAAAGCGAAAAAATGCAGCATCATGCAAGACGATAACAAATGAGCAAAAATGTTCGTACAAATGTCATGCATGATTTAAACTGATTCAAATCTATTCTGTCAAAAGAAAAAAAGACAAAGAAAACAAGAGGGTCAAGAGCCCTGAATCGCTCACCTGAGCAGAAAGGTTAAACTAGCGTCATCATCTTAACAAATCTGATAGTTTGAAACTGTTAAAATATGAGAGACATTGGTTAAAGATCAAAGAATGAGCTTAACCTCTAGTACTCAAAAAGTTCATGTATTCATTTAGTTAACAGACTGTATTTATCGTTATTTGCACCAAAATCTTCTACAATTTCCATTAACTCTTATGTTTAAGTATTTTCCCATATCAAAACACAAGGAAGCAAATTTGAACTTGCCGAAAGAAAGTCTGGGTCAACCCATGGACATCACTTAAACAATCTTGGTAGAGCTCCGGTACACAATGCCTTATTCTAAGTTGTTTTAAGACAATCGGTCATCTAGTTCTGGAGAAGCGGATTTCTGAAGGCTGTTTTACCATACATGGGTGTCGCCGCCATGTTGGTCATGTGACCTGGATGGACCGATTGAACAAAGTTTCGTTAATTCAACCCCTGCCAAACCAAATTTCAAGCATCTGAGCCAAGTGGTTCTGAAGACAAAGATTTTGGAATATTTTCATAAATGTATTTTTATGGTTCAAACCCAGGACCCCATGGGATGAGGCCATTCTGGACCCTGGGTCACAATTGGAATAAACTTAGTAAATGGCCATTAGACAATACTTCAAACCGAATATTAAGCATCTGAGCTAATAGTTCTGGAGAATTAGATTTGAAAATAAGTTCTGAATAGTAAGCTCCTTTGGAAGCAAGGAATACATCAAAGAACAGAAAATAGCAGACTCGCTTTAATTGAGTCTGCTCATGACCAGTAATTAAGTGTGCGATATCAGCAACTCCCCCTAGCACCGGCTTAAGCGGAACTCTATTTCTAAAATAACTCAAATGAAGTCAATGACTCTAAAGGACCAGAAAATATAATCTGCACTAGGATGATGTATGGGGAGACGTTTTACAGCCGCCACACGGCACAAACAACAGCTGCAGGCAGTGGAGATAAATAAGTTCTGAATAGTAAGATCCTTTAGAAGCAAATATTACATCAAAGAACAGAAAATAGCAGACTCGTAAGTAGATTTTATTTTCGAACCCAAAACCCCTGTCGCAGGGCAGTTTTGAACCCTGTGACCACCTTTTGAACAAACTGGTAAAGGTCTAAAAGACAATGCTTCATTCAAAATATCAAGCATCTCAGCCTAGCAGTTCTGAAGAAGAAGATTTTTTTTTATATCTTTCTATGTAATTATAAGGTTCAAACCCAGAACCGCCTGGAATGGGGCCATTTTTGGACCCTGGAGCCAATATTTGAATTAACTTGAAAAATGACTATAAGGCTGTGCTATATACCAACTTTCAAGCAGCTGGGCCTGGAAGTTCTAAAGAAGAAGGTTTTTAAAGTATATCTTATTGTCGAACCTAAAAATCCCTGCCATAGGGCTATTTTAGACCCTGGGGCCACCGTTTGGACACACTATAGTGTAAACAATATTTTATTCAAATTACTGTGCATATACAAAACAAAACAAATTCACAATAAGACAACCCATTTAACAGTAACTTGAAGGGGATTCAGAACAAAATCTTGCGACCTGTGTATAATCTGTATCCCAACTTTGGACAAACTTTGTAAAGGTCCACCAGGCAATGTTACATACAAAATTTCAAGCATCTCAGCCTACGGGTTCTTAAGAAAAAGATTTTAGAATACTTGTTGGTATCTCTTTGGTTCAAACACAGGACCCCCTAGGGTAGGTCAACTATGGACCCTTGGACCTGCATTTGAACAAACTTACTAAAGGATTACTAGCCTGTACTACATACCAAATTTTAAGCAATTGAGCCAAGCAGTTCGGGACAAGAAGATATTTTAATAATGTTCTATGTATTTCTATGGTTAAAACATAAGACTGCCATTTTGGGCCCTTTGGCAACCATTTGAACAACTTAAATGATGGACTACTAGGCAATGCTACATACCAAATTTCAAGCATCTGAACCAAGTGGTTCTGGACAGGAAGATATTTGAATAATTTTCTATGTATTTCTATGGTAAAAAACTTAAGTCTCCCTGCCGTTTGGCCATTTTGGGCCCTTGGGCAACCATTTGAAAAACTTTGATGATGGACTACTAGGCAACGCTACATACCAAATTTCAAGCATCTGAACCTAGTGGTTTTAAAGAAAAAGATTTTTAATATTTTTTATGTATTTCTATGGTTCAAACCCATGACTCCCTGCGGCGAGACCATGTTGGACCCTGAGGCGACCTTTGAACAAACTTTGTAAAGAACCACTAGGCAAAGTAAAAGATAAGCAATGATCAGGAATTAATACAATCCCCAAATCCCACATCCCGCTCTCAAAACCAATAGGGAAAGAAGCAAACACACACGATTAAATTGACACTTCACGAAAGAAACGCAAGGTAAACCGAATGAGCAGCTCTTTTCCAAACAAGTGGTCATTCAGCTACCCTAATCAAAAACAGCGTCAGCATCTATTTCTTTCTATTTATTTTTCACTTACTTAATTTAACAGACTCAATTAAACCGAGTGTGCTATTTTCTATTCTTTGTTGTGTTCCTTGCTTCCAATGGATCTTAGTTTAGAGAACATATTTACAAAACAAAACGAAACAAAAGGCAGATTCGGTAGCAAAACAGGTTACCAAACCGTCAAGGAACAGACAAGCGGACACAACACAATGTAACATCAAGGAACCACAACAGAAGTACCGCCTTGGAACGGTCAGCAAGAGAAAACTGAAAACTGGGGGGGGGGGGGTGCTTAAACATGTAAAACATCGCTAGGCAATGCTACATTCCAAATTTCAAGCATCTGAGCCTAGCAGTTCTGGAGAAGATTTTTTAATATTTTTTTTCTATTTAATCTATGGTTCAAACCTAGGGCTCCCTGCCGAACAATCCTGGTAAAGCACTACTAGGCAATGTCACATACCAAATTCCAAGCATCTGAGCCATGTTCAACATCCATCCAACTAGCGGCCTGAAATGACCGAAATAATTTAAGTTTCCGTAATATCTTAGTCAATCCAACAACTAACATCAGCTCTGCTACAAGACAATGGTCGTTTGAGACACAACCTCGACAATATAGAGCCGTGACACGAGAAAACCAACAATGTGGTCGTGCGCCCAGCGAAGACTCAGATCAGCCTGGACATCCGCCCAGTTTGATCAGAGTTTTCGTTAAGTGCTCGAACGGTAGCTGAGGGTCTAAGCTACCTCCATGCTGACAGCGAAGACTCTGATCAGACTGGGCGAATGCCCAGGCTGATCTGAGTCTGCGCTGGGCGCACGACCACATTGTTGGTTTTGTCGTGTCGCGGCTCATATGGAATCATTATATTAATAACTTATAATATCCAAATAATACACCGGAATTAATCTGGAGAATGGGGAATGGGGAAAGGGGCACGGGGGAAAATGAATGACTTTTTCTTGGTTACAAGTGTACAGAGGTACATGTAAGAAATAATTGTTTATCTTTCGGTTGCTAAGTTTGGTTGTATACTAAATAATTTCCGTCATTAACACTATGGTTTTGACCAGGAAGTGAAACCCCGGTCTTTAAGAACAATGATATTTCTAAATTAATTCACTTTTCTTGGATCTTGTAGCAGGGGACAGTTGGGGCTAGAGGCTCACTGCATCTTGGACACAGCATATGGAACGGGGAGCCTGTCCCTCTGCTTCCGTTGTTATATCCTTCCCTGATACGAACCCGGTACCCATTTACTGCTGGGTTGTCAGAAAAAGTTTTCTAGTTGTCGAAACCCGGGCGGGACCTCACGACCCTCCTGCGACTTTCTGTTCCATAACCGAGCGTCTCTAACAACTCAACCACGATTCTATTAGCGTACAGGATACACTTAAATCAGCGTGTGCGTACAGGAGACACTAAAATCAGCGTGTGCGTAAAGGAGACACTAAAATCAGCGTGTGCGTACGGGAGACACTAAAATCAGCGTGTGCGTACAGGAGACACTAAAATCAGCATAGTTTGTCTGAAACAGCTTATTTGTAGTCTTGTCAGGGGCATTTGAGCAGCGACACGAGAATAACAACAATGTGGTTGTGCGCCCAGCGCAGACTCAGATCACCCTGGACATCCGCCAAGTCAGGCCAGAGTCATCGCTTTGCGCTTAGATGGTAGCTAAAGTTCGAAGCTATCTCCATGCTGACAGCGAAGACTTTGATCAGACTGGGCGGGTGCCCAGGCTGATCTGAGTCTGAGCTGGGCGCACAACCACATTGTTGGTTTTGTCGTGTCGCAGCTCATTTTTGCAAACTATGAAAACAAATCCTATAAAAAAATCATCACCCGGTTTATAATTCGGAGTCATTGTCGACAAGTTTGTTTAGAGATAAAATAAATAGAAAAAGACACGTTACTCAAGTGAAGAGAGAAAGAAAATAGAGATAATTAGACAAGAATTCTCATTCAGACGAACAGCATCCGAAGGTCTTTTACAAGTACATCCAAATGATTGATGACGTATTTGGCAATTTTCATATGTCAGAGACTGATCGGTTCACGTACACGTGGAAAAAGAAGAGGATAAGCCAGATATTATATTGTAGAGTTTCAAGCGTCCGAAAAACCTCAACCGATCATCAAGAAATGATGAACAATAATGACAAAAGAGAGGCTTCGAATACATTAAAGGGGGGGGGGGGTCTCCATAAGGGCCATTTTCTGGTTACAAATGCATTTTCACCAAAACTCACCAATTTCTACTTGTAAGTGTTGGCTTTCATATACTGAAATACTGATCTCATCGGAAGTGTGTTTTGAATGGAGCGCAGTGTCAAAGTGGGTGGGGTAATTCCACCCCATACATTTCCATATCATTTTTTTTCAATTATCTCTAAAAGTATTAATGGCTGATTTACCATTATGATTTGAATTAATACAAGCATGTATTCTAATTAATTGGGTTATATAACTTACCACTGTTTGCTCATTCAATACCAATATATGAGCTTATAAGTGGTAGCAGGAGTTTTACTTATATTAGCTTCTCCAACTTTACGAAAAACCACAATTTTTCTTTATTTGTCCAGATGTATAAAGGAAAATTTGCAATTATATTGACATGATATTATGCATTGCAGAATTATGAGAAAACTATCCTAGGCTTATCAATACCTGAATTATCTGCCCTTGATTCATGAAAATATAAGTAATTCAATTTAAAATGAAAGAACGAAATTCCACACTGGAAGGTATATTTTTGTTGACTCTTTTGCTCATGTTTCTAATATTATACTGGTTGTTAAGCTTTAAATTCGATATAGTGCCCATGATATCACACAAGAACTGTAACTGGACAGCAGAGCTCATCCTGTTATGAGCTTATATGTGGTACCAGGAATTTTACTTTATTTTGCTTCTTCAACTTTATGAAAAACCTCAATTTTTCATTATTTGTCCAGATACATAAGGGTAACTTTATAATTATATAGATATGATAGTGTGCATTACAGAATTATGAGAAAACTATCCTAGGCATATCAAAACATGAATTATATGCCCTTGATTCACGAAATTATACGTAATTAAATTGAAAATGTGAGATCGAAATTCTACACTGAAATGTATATTTTTGTTGACTCTTTTGCTCATGTTTCTAATATACTGATTGTTGAGCTTTCAATTCCATATAGTGCCCGTGATATTACACAAGAACCGTATCTGAATAGCAGAGCTTGTCCTTGTTTATGCGACTTGATTACATAGCATTTAAGATGTTATGTTCCGACCCAAAGTTTGATTTATGTATTTTAGTTACTGATATATCAAATGTTGTTGAATACCTAAGTTAAGAATTTACAAGTCTCACTGAAAACTAACGACAGAGACAGTCTACTAGACCCTCCTGCCCAACACACACAATATTTTTTTTTATATATCTGACAGTGATCATCCTAATGTTTCACATAAACTGTCTGAGGACACTCCCAAAACTCAGATGGCAAGAAAAAATAAGAAAGTCCGGAAGAGAGGCAGGGATGCAAAACATATATACCCTTTTGAAACTGGCTCAGCTAAGATGGGCTGGCCATGTCACCAGAACAAATGCAGAGATGAAAGACATTCAAAGACGCTGTTGGAGATATGTTTACCAAAGAAAATATTCCAAGGAGAACTATAGTGTGAAAATGTACATAAAGCTGCCAGAAGAAATGATACAAGAACATCCTTAAAGAAGAGAATCTGTGAACTTACGCAAAGGCATAACAAGAGCTTCGCAAGCGGTGAATAATACGCCCGTTAAGTTGAGAAATACCAAAGCCAAGCAAGGGAAATAATTCATAAAAACCAAGTAAACTAGAGCTACCATTCTTGGTCCAAATATAAACCCTTGACAATATAGTACACAACACCATTAAGTTGTTTTAAAACATTTTGAACGAATAAGGAGTTACAGAATAAACATGAAGTTTATTCAAGGGCACATAATTGAGGGATTTAGTAAGCCAGAGTTGTGGTTGTTATTCAGGATACATTGCTTCATTATATACATATTCCTAGAAAGTTTCAATACAATATTTTAAAGGATTAAGGAGTTATGGAGTGAATGGGAATAGGATAAAATTATAATCAAAGGGAAGTTACTCCAAAATTAAGTAAGGGGGAGAAATCATTCTTATTTGCGACGCATTGTCTTGTAATAATGCAGACCACTATAATGTTTCATCAAGATATTTCAAATAGTTACTAAGCTATGGTATGCAAAAGGTAAGTATACAACAAAATAGCCTAAAATACTAATCAAAGGGAAGTAACTCTTAAATGAAGTGAGGGAAATTTAAATTTCAAAGTAAGGTATTCAATAACATTCGATATCTCAGTCAGTAAAATCAATAAAATCCATAAATCAAACTTTGGGTCGGAAAATGATATCTTGAATGTGATGTAATTAAGTGGCATGTAGCAGGATGAGCTCTGGTGTTCAATTACAGTTCTTGTGTAATATCATGGGCACCATATGGATTTGAAAGCTCAATAATCAGTAAAATATTAGAAACATGAGCAAAAGAGTCATCAGACATATACCTTCCAGTGTAGAATTTCGATCAAACATTTCCAATTTAATTACTTATATTTTCTTAAATCAAGGGCAGATAATTCAAGTGTTGATATGCCTAGGATAGTTTTCTCATAATTCTGCAATGTACACTGTCATATCAATATAATTACAAAGTTTCCCTTATATATCTGGACAAATAAAGAAAAATTGTGTTTTTTCGTAAAGTTAGAGAAGCAAAAATAAGTAAAATTCCTGTTACCACTTATAAGCTCAAAGATTGGTATTGAATAAGCAAACAGTGGTAAGTTAAATAACTCAATTAATTAGCATACACGCCTGTATCAATTCAAATCATAATGGTAAATCAGCCATTAATACTTTTAGAGATAATTGAAAATAATTATACATGGTAATGTATGGGGTGGAATTATCCCACCCACTTTGACACTGCGCTCCACTCAAAACACACTTCCGATGAGATCAGTATTTCAGTATATGAAAGCCAACACTTACAAGTAGAGATTGGTGAGTTTTGGTGAAAATGCATTTGTAACCAGAAAATGGCCCTTATGGAGACCCCCCCCCCCCCCCCCCTTTGACAAATACCGATAAGCGCTCGATTATACACAAAAGAATTAGAAACGCTACATTTTTCAACGGAAAATACATAGGATACTGTTTGAAGTATTAGGTAGCGAGAACTGTTTTTATAGTTCACAAAAGGTGCTAACGAATCGAACATGCCATTGTTTTGAATGATAACCAGTTAAAAACAAATGTTTGCCTTTAAAAATAACGTCAGTATCAGCCTGCGCTAAAGTCATTTGTTTAGTATACGTTTAAGGCGTTGTTAAACATTATAATTAATTCTAATTTTCATTTTCTGATAATACGAATATCTGCGGTTGGACTGAGCATATCCAATTTTTCATCATCTGAAATACCTTTTGGCAAAATCAGGATTTTTATGCTTTCATCATTCCAACCGATAAAAAACGGTGAGGCAAATTAAAAAAAAAAAACTTCCTTTGGTTTATAAATTCTCAAGACTGGGACCAAAATGTCTTGTTTTTCGAAAGGTAAAGTATCCGGTGCATTTAATTTGGTAGGAGTTTTTGCTCTGAACATGTATGCGTTAAAAATAATAATCTTATTATTAAATGACGTCATATCTGACATCACATACTATATGAAGAATAAACTGAGAAACGTAGTGTTAAATGGAAGCCAAGAAATATGTATGTGTAGCATCATATAAAAAAATCAGCGTACTGGTTTAATAAAAACTACAAAGTTTCATGATAAAAGCTATATTTCAAAATGTTTGGGTGTAGCGTTTTTTTTTTTGTTTTTTTTTGTGTGTGTTTTTTCTTCTCTCGAGTGTATATGTATGAAATAAAACATAATGTGTTTCCTATTGTAACTAGTATCTTCCAGGGAACTAAAAAAAAGCAGTTATATGAGCCGCGACACGACAAAACCAGCAATGTGGTTGTGCGCCCATCGCAGACTCAGATCAGCCTGGGCATCCGCCCAGTCTGATCAGAGCCTGTGCTGTCCGCATGAAAGTAGCTTAGAACCTTAGCTATCCTCTGAGCACTTAACGAAGAGTCTGATCAAACTGGGTGGATTCCCAGGCTGATCTGAGTCTGCGCTGGGCGAACAACCACATTGTTGGTTTTGTCGTGTCGCGGCTCACATGTCCGTTTCAAACAGAGATTCTTAGTGGTTTCGTCATGCAAGATAACGTGAAAGGCAAACATGTCTTTCGGAAAACAATCAAATAATCACACTGATACATGATATTCCGAGGTCTTTTACCTGTTAGTTTTGAGACTTTTTTTAATCGAACGTTTGCGCTTTGTCATTTGACTGTGTCAGATACAGATGTCATACTTTCATGACCAAGGTTAGAGAAGAAAAGTCTTGTTTTTGTTGGCCATGATTTTACAATGCTACATCGTACATACGAGGTCTGTCCAAAAAATTGTGGACTGGTTCGCCTATGTAGGAAGACGTTATTTCTAAAACTGAAACTTTGCACACGATTTTATTGACATTTTAAGAACACATCTTTAAAATTTCGTAGAAATCCGTCACCGATTAGTCAACTTGTCGAACCACATCCGCATCCATCCACGGCACCACGGAGCACTTTGTAGAATGAATTCATTGCGACGTTATGACAACGTTATTAGTTAGCGTCATGCAATTTCTCGAAGTATTCGCCATTATGAGCTATACATTTCTTTTGCCGATCCACCTATTTGTAATAAATGTCATTGTACCACTCCTTATCTACTCCTTATCGTACCCAGAAACATCCTTTCTGACCGCCATGCCTTTCCTGAAGATCTGTAAAGCGTCTGCCACGTAAGTCCGACTTTAATTTGGGAAACACGGCAAAAATCTGGGCTGCAGGGAGCATGATTTATCCTTTCAAATCCCAGGAAATCGATTGTTAAGAGCGTGTCCGTCGCACGATGAGCCGACGCATTGTCCTAATAAAATAGGGAATTTTCCGCTTCTGCCCCTGGTCTCTTCTTTCGGATTCCATGCAGTAGGTGTCGTCGAATAACCTGAAAAAGTGAAACAATTTGTAACATGCGTATATTAATTTTCGGTTTACATGTACAACATGGTGATTTTTGAACAATTTATGATTACCCTGAACTTTTTTAAAACAAATTAGAAAGCAAAATACCTTTTGATAATACTCTGCGTTTACTATAGTGCCTCTAGGTACCGCATGCTGTAGTAACATCCCGTCCATGTCCATGAAGAATATGAACATAAATTTATGAGCGGATTTCGTTCTCATGGCTTTCATTGAAGGCGGTGATTGGCTTCTTTTCCACATCTTAGATTCTCGCTTACTCTCCGGCTCATATAAATGGATCCACGTCTCGTAAGTAGTGCTGATACGCCGCAAGAATCTATCCCCTTCATGATCATACCGGCTCAAGAACTCTGTGGAACACAGAACACGCTGCTGCTTTTCTTCATCCTTGAGGATCCGCGGAACCCATCTGGCACTCACTTTTATCATTTTTAGGTCTTTCCTTAACACATTATGCACAGTGGACCTCTTTAAATACAATTTGTCACCTAAATCCCGAAAAGTCTTTCTGCGATCCTCATCAAGCATATTTTCGACCTTCAAAATTTCATCAGCGTCTGTAATATTCCGCCGCCCCGACCTGCTTCTATCCTCTAAACTGGTGTCACCCGTCGAAAACCGCTGATGCCACTTGAACACCAAATTCCTTGAACATTTTACGGTAGAAGAGCCCTTTGAAAGGAACTTGAACGTATCAATTGGTGTCTTGCCAGCTCCAGAACAAAATTTTATCACTCCGCGCAGCTCCGTGCGTGACGTAACGTCCATGGTTTTTGGTCCTTCAGAAATAACCCCCTTAATCTTCTTTGATGCACGAAATATTCAAAATTCAAAAGATTACGTCACAAGTTCTATTGACGCTCGCTCTATGCGTGAAGTGACGTCTGTTAAATTTATGTGACGTTCGCGCGTTTTTGTCAAAGTATTGAAGCAACAAACTTCACACAAAATTAATTTTCTTCATGGTTGTCCAAGGTGCTCCGTGGTCGCTATGGTGGGTCACTATGACAACACATATATGTCATTCGTGAAGATAAAAATGAACAAAATTTATCAAAATGATTGATGGAATATAGTTGCAATCAGATCTGAAGTCAAAATTTAAAATGGTAACTTTAGGTGGAAATAATTGACCAGTCCACGAACTTTTTGGACAGACCTCGTAGTTATCATATTCCATTTAAAATCGGGGTTAGTGGCAAATTTATACGATTTTTTATTTCGGCATCCATCCAGCTTTGTTTTAATGGTGCATACGCTAATTCTTAATATCAACCACAGTTCATATTCAACCTCTTGTGTGGAAAAAGAACTTGTTTATTGCTACCGACCCCTTGTCTGAAAAGTATACCACGTTAATTATCTGTAAACAGTGAAAATTCATTGCAGTACAGCAATATATTGTGAGGCTAATGAATAGATTAATGAGACGCCCGTTTCGCTCCATGAACATTAAACATTAATATTTTTCATTGCCTGCTGAAAGCTCAAAATTCTGATACATTTGTACCAATTCTCAAATCCTTAAATCATCTTTGATTCAATTTTGATTCATTTTTTATCAATTTTACGTGTTGCAATCTTTACTCAGTTACAACTAGAGCAGCCGTATTTAGATGATTTTTCTATCGATCATCATATGGTATGCAACGTGTACTCGTTTCGCTCAGTGACCATGACATTTCTGTTGTTCTAGTTTACAGAGTTAAAAGTTTAGAGAATTTATCGAATCATCGTTTGTTTTTATTCGGAACGTTAAGTGAATTTTTTCACGGCGATATTACACGATATTCGTATTCAATGATAAAGGGAAACAAGCACTGACTCTGTATGTTGAAGCCACCCAGTATTCCTTTGCTGACCATTCTGTGTTATATGTTGTTATGTCCGCTTGTCTATGGTCTCTAGCAGGCTGCTCACCTAAATAGCTGCCCATTTTGCTTTCTGTTTAGCATTGTTTTGTTACTTGAAATGTATAAGAAATAGATGTTTCTGCTGTTTCTTAGTTAGGGTGGCTGAATGACCACCTGTTTGGGAAAGAGCTGCTTATTCGGTTTGCAGTGCGTGTCTTTCGTGATCGTTTGTCAATTTGTGTGTGTGTGCTTCTTTCCCTTTTGGTTTTAAGAGAGGGAAGTGGGATTTGATTGTATTAATTCCTGATCGTTACCTGCTTTCTGCTTTATAATGTAAATGCGCCTCAGCCGTCTTCATAAATTACCATAGATGCATTTGGCAATTAGAAAACAAAACCAGGCTGAAAAAAATTATAAGTACTCGGTATCACTATAAACAAATTAAAGCAATAGACAAGACAACAGAAATAAGACCAGTGAGTATATTTGAGCCGCGACACGACAAAATCAACAAAGTGGCATGAGCGCCCATCGAAGACTCGGTCAGCCTGGGCAAGCGCCCAGTCTGACCAGAGTCGTCGCTGTGCGCTTTACGGTTAGCTCAGGGTCTAAGCTGCTGACAGCGAAGACTCGGATCAGGCTGGCTGATCTGAGACTCCACAGGGCGCACATACCACTTTGTTGGTTTTGTCATGTCGCGGCTCATTTGACCTAGTAGCACATAACACTAAAATAACCCGCGCCACCGTTGACGTAATGCTGACAAAGCACTTGTATTGCGGTACACCAGCATTGTGCATCCGCAAAGCGCTCATTTGGTTCAAAGTAAAGATTATTAGATTTTTGGTGCTTCCTTTAGGGTAAGTGGGTATTTCAGTCATATCAGGACGATGTGAGGATGCCAATGAAAGGCTATGTGAAATGGAAAGGTAAGTAGGAGACTTCCCGAAACTTTCACAATTCAATCCCAGATCCCACCAAGACATGATGTTGGAAAAAATACAACACAAAATAATCACCACCAAAGACCAATTGCAGGCATGTGAACAGCCATTTCTCATGAAGATGGTCGCCGGGCCAGCCTTAACATCACAAACAATATATTGATATCAATTCATACATGTAGCAACAAACAACACATTAAACAGCCAAGAAGAACCAAAACAGAAGTGCCGCCTTGGGACGGCCAGTAATGAAATTACTGGGGGCTTAGCCGCCTTGGGACGGCCAGTAATGAAATTACTGGGGGCTTACCCGGTTCGTGGTCGACCAACTTCGCCATTGTATGATTGAAAAGATTTCTGCCTCCGGAAATCGAACTCTTGACAGCGAGACCAGCAGGCCAGCGCTTCACCCACTGAGCCACCTGGGCTCCTCCAAGCTGGTAGGTTGCTAAAGCAGTCCTGGTACAGATCGGTTATAAATTCATGGGAGATATTTTTATGGCTATAAATTGTCATAAAGGTATATTTTAAGGGATATTTTACAGTCTGTAAGCAAATATTTAAAGTTTGACAATTCGATTTAATATTCAATATTTTGTTTATTTGCCTTGGAAAAAAAAAAACATTATTTTTTTTTCGGTTTGTCTTATTTTTTTCAATTCATACGACTTCACAAAGATGCAGAATAGATGCATTTAAACTGCTTTTTAAATTTGAGGTAATTGCAGGTGCTTGCAAAACACACATATGTCATACTGAACGTTACCTAGAATAAAACGCCCATGTTGCACTTTTTATTGCATGATACGTCAGTTGCAGCAGCAGATTATTTCTTCTCCGAGTCTGAACGATTGTCACAATTTCAAAACATATTACTAGATAAGATTAGTTCATTTCGGACGTGACTCCGCAATAGAAACAAACATTGAAAACTTGCGCTGACAGTTGGTGCCGGTAACTGCTCAAATGTCATTGTCAAATCAACGCTCAAATATGATTTAACTATCATTCATGTATTTGTGCTGTTAACTTCTCAGTACAAGTGTACTTTAAACCAAAAGTAACTTGACACCTTATATTTCTTGACATTTTTGGCTTCTGCTCAGTAATATTTTAAAGTTGGATTTATGTTGTTAAAGGATTATCAAATATCCACGTGATACACAATTTTAATGACCAACTGTTAGCCATACGGTCTGTCTGAAAACAGAAGGGGGCAAATTTGCAAGCCTGATTGCTATTCATTTTTGTAAGTCACTGTACTTTTAGTTAATGGTAAATATAAGGCAAGAGACCTATTGGCTTAGACATTTACTTTCTTTTCTCATTAAATTTACCACAAAGCCTATAGCATTCATTGTCCAATTTCAGAAAGGCCCAGAATTTAGACGAGAAGGCCGTTTTAATAAAACTGTTTTAATGAAACTTCATAATACACATACTGGAAACCCCTATGTAGCAAAATTGTCGGTCATTTTCTTTTGATGTGATATTTTTACACGTTTGTTTCTGGTCATGCACTTTGTGTAGGTGTTAAAACAAATTCCAAATTAAAACAACCAAAAATTAAGGTCGATATGGCTTTCAGGGACGCCGATAGCTTGCAATTGCTTTAATTGCAAGGGAGGTAATTTCAACGTAATGAGCCATCGATAAGCTATACAGCAAAGATAAACTCCTTTGCATGCGATTTTAATGCTCATAAATAGTCTTTTAGATTTGGCGTTCAAAGGCATGCATTGCTTTACATTTAGTGAGAAAATGTGAAAACAAATATTTTTAATGAAAGTCGATACTTTATTTATTTAAAAGAATAATTTCTTTTGACTGTGGCTGAGACAAACATTGAAAGCTAATATAACTCTTTAAGATTCTATTTTTATCGAAATTAAAGCTGAAATGAAAATATTCAGAAGTTACATTTGTTTTGAGTATGGTTTAAGTAAATACAACTCTTACATCTATGTTCATGTAAGTGTGACCAATTGTTAAGATATTTTATCTTTTTATCCCTCGCCGAAGGCTGAGCGATATTGTTTTGTTCATGTCCATGTCCGTCCGTCCGTCCGTCCGTCCGCCCGTCCGTCCTTCTATCCGTCATTTTTTTCGAAATGATTTCACTTATGAAGGAGTTATTGTCATAGATTTGAAATCCATAGATTTTAGCCGTAACAATGTAACCAGTTAACGAAATTTCATGAAACTTAAAAAAAAAACATACACAATCGGAGCTACTTCGGCGGGGGATATAAATTCAACGAATTTGCGTGTTATTATCTTTATTATTATTATTATTATTTTTATTATTATTGACTTGTCATGAGAGTGAACGCACCACTTAATAAGAATTGTATCAGTTTGTAACCAATGCCCCCGCGGCCCCTTATACTAACCTTTGACACCTGATTTTCACCTTGACCACAGACATGCAACCCGAGTCTAGCACACGGCATAGGTCCTTAATTTGCTTTAAATTTTCTGTGGCATCAAAATGCATGTTCGAAGTTTAAGACTACATAGGGACATCATTCAACCGCTATCAAATCTGTGTTGTGTCTTTAACATTGGATATAGGAATATATCTACTTTTAATGAAGTCTGATCAGATCCGCTTCTGTGGTTTCACGCAGACAGGATCTGATATTTGATCCCTTACTCTGACATTTATTAATTTGCATGCGAGAAAGCAGTTGCAAGTACACAATGCAGATGAAATAGCTTTGAAATTTCTAGTTGGTCCGATCCCTTCAGACATCCTGAACTGTATTATTACGAGTATGTATGACATATTTCTAAATTGAGGCTATCTATACTGAACAAAAAAGAAACGTTACATAGATAATTTATGAATTTTAAGCTAAAGAACACTATTTTCAAATAATGCTAGGTTATTCTCCCACGTGTCCAGACGTCAGACAACCTTATGAACTAATCGGTTTGCGATTTGCATAAATTGTTACAGAATTATTCCACTTTGACTGAAAATACGACTGACAATGTGTAACGCTCGATGCGCATGCGGAAGCGCTTTAATTTTTGCACTTTCGGATTTACCTTGTAACCGCCAATAAGAAACCCTATGAACCGTATGGCACTTAACCAGCAGCTCAAAGAAATAAGATGTTAAAGATAAAGTGTCTTTGAAATTGTCTCCCTTGCAATTAAAAGTATAGCAAATCATTTACTCCGATTAACCAGTACGTTTCAATAAAAGTTTCAAGTTTAATCCACGGATCTTATTCAAGCTTTTTCAGACAATGGTTCATTATGAAAATGTTTGATAAAACCGGGTCATTGTACGTGGTATATCACCTTGCATTGTCTATGGGAGTTTCTGTGCATAGCAAGAAAGTCGGAGTTAAGTGTCATGAAAAGCGATATTCCAAGCCTAGTGCTTCACTGATCAACCCTTTAGAAGCGGCGATTATACCGTTTTCGTAACAACTAGTGCCTGATAAAGGTCTCAGAAGTGACTCACTCACATGGGCTGACAACTTGAGTGAAACACGGATCTTCAAAAGGCACCTCAAAATAGCACTTTCAAATTCTGACCCCTCACTGAATGAAACTAATCTGGAGACCTTAATCTCGCAGCTTATGTTGTTATATTCATCTTCTTTAATACGGATACGTTTTGGCAGTTAGATATAAAATAAAATTGGTAAAGTCTTAAATCAGTTCTAAGAAAACGTGCATTGAATGTGCATGTAACGTTTTTTTTTCAGTACCAGTGTCTACATATAAAACTGTCACGTTCGCCCCTTAATTACTAGAGAGAAAAAAATTGGCAGTCTGGAACCCTTTTTACATTTACCACTTAAACATGCTAAATGTACATTAGAACCTGATTTATTACCCACATATTATCAATTTTCGCTAAAACTCGAATGCACAGAAAATTAAACAATAGTCTTTTGTTTATTTATAACATGATGCTGTGTATTCTTACCAGTAATAGCATGCGTTATGTCGGCGAACAATCTACTTCATTCCAGTACGCCTACAGCCGTAGTACGCCACAATGTATAGCCTTCTAGACAGACAGACAGATAGAGACCTTTTATTTCTCTCAGGTTATATAAACTTAAATATAAGGTAAATACTGATTAAATGCAGTCGTGGTTCAGCAAATATTAATCCACCGCGCACACACCTATGAAACAACCTTCACTCAACGTTGATTCTGCGCCAAGACGTCGAATCAACCCAGATTTAACGTCGTTTCAACTCTGGATACCCGTTGGGATAATATATTAGAAAATATGACGAGGAAGAGACAAACAAATAGAAATAAAAGAATAGGGAGTAACAGTTATGATAAAATGACAGGACGGCAGTACTAATTCGGCATTATGTTGGAGCCTCTGGGGAGGCTACCAATAATATTTTGGCTGCTCCGACACCCTTTAGGCGAAAAAAAAATTAGCCGTGTTTCCTCTAATCCGACCTACCCTGCTTCACACACCCCAACTCTGCTATTTTTATCAATAAAAGAACAAAATAAAAATAAAAAAAACACCGACCCTGCCATTTTCAATTTCCGACCCTACCCAGTTTCGTCTTTGCATTTTTCCATAGTAATTTCGGTTTTTCACTACTTTTTTGTAGTGTTTGGCATTTAGTACCTTCCAAAATACAGATTTGACTTTTTCGAGCATCTAAGATGACTTATCATATACAATGCAAGTCTCAAAAATACAATTTAATCAACAAAATGCATTTACAAAAAAAAAAAAAAAAAAACATGACATAAAAAATACAGACCCGACCCTATTTTTTTTGGGAGAAAAAATAAAATAATAAAAAAATGTTTTTCCTACCGACCAGATTTTTTTCTGCATGTTAGTGGAAACACAGATATTTTTAAGGCCTTAGTGAAACATTACATCTAACAGAAACTATTTCAAAAGCAGCCAAAACATAGATGTTCGAATTTTGTTAGGTTTACTTAGACGAATCAATTGGAAATCGGAACCTGCTTTGGAAGTTATGTCATTTTCAGGAAAATATGAACCCTGTTTTCTATTGTGGGCAAAAATATTATATAATAATCATACATTCGAACCTGAAAATACGTTTAAATTACTAAATTGCCAAACACTACAAAAAAAAGTAATGATATCCTAAATAGCTTACTTTTAACTTAGTGTGATATCTTTAAATGAATTGACAAAAGTTGTACGGACAGTATTTTCCTAGTTCCAGGCTTACTAAAAGAGGGAGACTACAGTAATGATAGATAAATAAATAAACGCAGCAGCATATAACATTGTATTTTCATTCAAAACAAACAGGCTTGGTAAGTCGGATATAACAATTCTAGATATTTCTGAGATCATGCATCTGATGTCATCACTCTCGTATTAACAACAGTGGGTAATAATAAATGGTTACATCGTCTTAAAAGCTTTCTGCAACAGTGACATGTGAGAAATCTAAATATTGGAACAGATAACTTTGAACAAACAAAGCAGACCCAGAGCAGACTGTAGGAATAGTCAGCTCAGAGTCTATACTAATTGCTATTCCATCAGAAATTCAGACGCATTGCTGATTTGAAAAAAAAAACAATCAAAAAAAAAAAAAAAAAAAAAAAAACAGACAGTCGTTCAGTATTTAGAACAATGAAGAAAGTCATTTAAAGTGACCAATTTTTTTAAATCTTTATGGTATTGAGACAAAAGGTATTCGTCTGAGTGGTAGCCTTCCGTCCCGTCTTATTATTGTCATTATTGTCATTATTGTCTCGGTTTTCTCTTTCATAAGAATGGCATGACCCTTTCAATCACAATTTTCTCTTATGTCATGTATAATTTGTTGTTAAATGGTAGGAATTTCAGTGTTGCGTGCAAAGTCACACTAAGTTATTTTTTGTGTCCCCGATTTTGTACTTTTAGGCAAATCTTCTTTTCAAAAAATATCTTGTTTTGTGCAACACTCGTCAGTCTAAATATCCCATATTCTAGGCGCGACACGAGAAAACCAACAAAGTGACCGCGCGCCCAGCATAGACTCAGATCAGCCCGGGCATCCGCCCAGTCTGATCAGAGTCTTCGCTGTCTGCATTGAGGTATGCAGTCATGGGTAGAAACCGCAATTAATCTGCCTGAGTGCAGCTAAATATCTAAAAAAATCGGCTAGAAATAGGACGGAAAGAGGCCTGTTCCTTTCCGATCCGGTAATAAGGCCAATGCCGGTCCGTTTCGGTAAATCTACCCACCGTACAGTGACCAATGAAAAACAGAGATTTACGTAACTGGCCAATAACTAGATGTTTCCTGAAAACCGATAAAATTTGCGGTTGCATTTGTTTAATGTTCGGTGCTGTTTAATTTATTCTGTTCTTATTTTAATCGTTGGGGTTACATTTGTTTTATGTTCGGTGCTGTTAAATCTATAGTGTTCGTATTTTAACCCTTCTACAATAAAAATAGAAAATAGGTAAAAATAGTTGTTAAATGTTTTCGTATAATTTGCTTAGTCTGTTGTAACCGTTCTGATGGTCTAAATTATTTTGTTCAGTAAAGATAGCTGAGTTGCCACCTATTAGGGAAAAAGCTGCTGACTCGGCTTATCACTTGTAATTTATTGTTTGTTGGGATGTTTTTGTCAATTTTTCCCTTTGATGTTGGGGATAGGGTTTGGGATCTGATTGTCAGTTCCTGAAGTGTAGTTACTCTTTAAATTATAACACTCCGGACTACCAACCCAGGGGTCGCAAGATCGATCCCCCGCTTCTCCGGTCTTTCGGATGAGACTTTAAACCGAGGTCCCGTCTCCATATGACCTCGTTGTTGGTGGGACGTTAAACCCGAGTTCACTCACTCACTCACTCTTTAAATTTGAATAGAGAACACACATCAAAATTTGCCTAAAGCCAAACATTGACAGGTTCAATATGCATGTACTTACACACTTTTAATTGATCGGTTGTTATGCTAATGGTTTACTAAAGTATTGTGTTTCTATTGCACTTCTATTCGTCTGCTCCGCCCCATGTAAAGCAATGGTAATGTAGGCATTAGGCCTATCACCTGCCAATTTCTGTCAGCCAAGTGCTAAAACAACATTTTAAAGTAATACTGCAACCAACGGTTTTAAATATTTTATACCTGTTCAGATATATTTTACATCAGTTTTAAAAGCTAAGATAGTGTGCAAAGGATTAGTAAAATTAAGCACAAACATTGAGCAGATGAAAAAATCAGACAAATAGTCGCTTCCAACAAAATATACGTTGTTACGTTTTGCTGCCGCTTATATTTATTTATTATTAAGTTTATTTATTCATTTTTATCATTTGAAAGCAAACGAAACACACTTTAACTTGGTTGTTCTTAGTGAAAGAACAAAATGCAATATTAGAGGTTTAGCTCAAACATGCTCGGCATTTCATCATACAACATTTTTATTGACCAGTAAGGAGTTGGGCAGTGTGTGATATTAACCAGAAAATACCAAACCAATACTGACCGACGTGACGGCGGATTTCAATTTTAGTTTTCTTTAGTTACCATATTGCCTACCTAGGTTATAGAATTTCGCCGTCAGTCACTGATTACATCTAATCACGCGTGGACATAAATGCCTCTGATGTTAATTTGTATGACGTAAGTAGCGTTTGCACAAAGTTTCGTCATGAAAGTGTGGCGTAAAAATGTCACTGGTTCCCGGATTCCCGGAACCGTTAAATAACAAAGCCAAGTTTGGCAGACTAACGTCTATAAATTTCCAGGAAACCTTATTTTAGAAAGTAATGTCGCAAGGGAAAGAATTTTTAAATAGAAGTTTGAGGTTTCATAGGCCAATGGAAAACATTGGCTTAGTTTTATGTTCATGTTGCAAAAAGAGCTTCTCGTTAATATTTCATTATGAATTTAATGTTTTACATCGCCGATTAAAGCCCGAAAAATGATTTTGATAGTTTTATGTTCGTTTAACTTTTTTCAGTTCCATTCAATAATTTTAATGAAAGAAGTGTTGGTACCCTTGACGTCAGATTGGGAAACTCTAAACTGCATCGCTGAAAGAGACCGTTTTGGATATAAGAGCTGTAACTGACATGAATGTTAAGTTTTGCTAAACTAACCTGATTTTGTGTCCTGAGCGCTCCAATACATTTGAAGTCTATGATATATTTCTAGCTCTTATGTCTATGTTATAAAAATATGTAAGTCGTTATCAGCATCTTAAAGATTTCAGACATAAGCGGATCTGAGAGAACAAATCATGTCTTCACCAAAACCCGCGGGCTTGAAATGTCGTCTCGTCTGCAAAGGTTCATCAAACTTATTCATGAGATTTGAGCCGCGACACGAGCAAACAAACAATGTGGTTGTGCGCCCAGCACAGACTCAGATAAGCCTGGGCATCCATCAAGTCTGACCAGACTCTTCGCTAAGCACTTAAACGACAGCTAAGGGTCTAAGCTACCTTCATGCGGACAGCGAAGACTCTGATCAGACTGGGCGGATGCCCAGGCTGATCGGAGTCTGCGCTGGGCGCACAACCACATTGTTGGTTTTGTCGTGTCGAGGCTAATTTAGGCTTCAAGGAATTTTGGTTGAAGTGTATGGAATATAAACACATCGCAGACGGTTTTATATGAATGTAGGATAATTGACATTCACATTAAATCGTCTATGATGTGCTAGTCTAGATTCAGTGTTCTATATTAGAATATTAGTTATTTTTCTTTTGAATATTGCTATATTCTGGTCATATTTACCAATAATATCTCAACTCACTGTGTTTATTATTTCCATAAGATAGGCAGATAGTCAAAGATCAGGGGCCGTATTTATAAAAAAAAATTAAGTCGTTGCTATGCTGTTGCTAAGGTTAAATTTCTATGAAGGAGATTCCCTACAACTATGAAATTTGCTCTAGAGGAATAGTTTGAAAAAGACTGTTCCTTCAGAGCAAATTTGATAGTTGTAATGAATCTCCTTCATAGAAATTCAGCCTTAGCAACAACATAGCAACCTCTTAAGTCGTTTTATAAATGCGACTCCTGCAACAGATACAATCGTCCAGCCCATCTTGGACTAAAACAGAATGGGAAAGAAAGAATAAGAAAAACAGCAAAGCAAAACAAAACAAGCGAAAAAATGGTCAGCTCTCCCCTAGCAGATGGCCGTTAGGCTGTGATGAATTCTGTACAAAAAGTAAAAAAATAATAGGAAAATAACACTGATAATAGTAGTGATAAACAACGACATAAGAACCGCCTTGGAACGGTCAGTTATCTATTACAAGAGGATTTAACCGGTTTTTTACTCGCTTAACCCTTGCGCTGGATCCTCTTGTCGTTCATAAACATAATTGAGCCGCGACACGGAAAAACAGCAATGTAGTTGTGCGACCAAGGAACATTAAGATCAGCCTGGACATTCGCCCAGTCTGTTCAGAGTCTTCGATGTCCGCATGGAGGTAACTTAGACCCTTTGCTACCCTTTAAGCGCTTAGCAAAGAGTCGGATCAGATCGGGTGGATGCCCAGACTTAGCTTGGCTCACAACCACTTTGTTTGTTTTCTTGTGCCGCGGCCCATTTATAATGGATCTTACATGAGTGGTCATTTCATATTAAATTTATGAAACGAGCCTTCGGCGAGTTTCATACATTTCATAAGAAATTGCCACGAATGTAAGATTCTGTTTATCAAATGGCACTTTAAAATGGGGTTTTATCGTCTTCAAAATGAACATAATTTCAATAAGAAAACGCATTGTTGACACAGTCGAAGTAAATGACGTGACATGTACGCGCCAAAATGTTATTATACGTGTGGTCGTAGGATTTTTATGACTAAGAGGTCATTACATGTCTAGTGTCACGTTGCCAGGCATATCGGCCCGGAGAGCTCCATATTGGCCTGAGGTCCTTTATGGAGCTGCCATGTCGATATGCCTGGCAATGCGACACTAGACATGTTGTAACCTTTTTATTACAGGCATTCTGCATTTATACTTATTGAAACAAACGAAACCATTTCGGACGATACGTAATCTCGATTGTTTTTATACTTATGTTACGTTGCAAAGTACGCACGCACACATCGCCGCCGTGCTGAAGTCCGTCAATAAACATTACGCCATTATGCAATCATTTTCAAACAAAGTTAGAGATACTTAAGGAATGAATTTCATTTTTCTGAGATTTATTGAAGTGTAAACTACATTGGGTCACGTGCAAAGTGAATGAACCCCGAAGGGGTTCGTGTAAACTTCTGCTAGTGACCCAATGTAGTTTACACTTCGATAAACATCAGAAAAATTAAGTTCATTGCTTATATTTACATTCATTTCAATCAAATCTTTAATGAAAAATCTTATATAAGCGCTAAAATTGAAGCAGTAAAACATGTACACGCAGTTTTTTGTGCTAACAGCAGAACGGTATGCATGACGTCATCACGTTGCTGACGTCCAATCAGGTTTTAGAGAGCCATTGTTTATTTTGACGTCATTGATGTCGCGTGTCTCAATGTAATTGTTGGAATGTAAACTACATTACGTTCCACTGGTTTACTATAGGGCTTTTCAGTTAATACACCAAGAATGTAAATATAAAGATTTAAAGAGGATTTCACAGATAGCGAATTCTTATAGAGAGAGGCAGAGAGAAAAAACTTACAATATGCGGTTCAATTTCATTGAGGAGGCCTGGTCCCACATGCAGTGTCTGTAAAGACTGTCACATTGTGTTTATCATTCTATTTTGAATTTTCGATTTGTCTACAAACTTTCTCAGCTGTTTAGCAGTTGCCTGTCGATCCTTTCTCCCCATATCAATAACTCCAGTCGCTCAAGTAATAAATATACAGCTGTTTCAAGTTGCGTCCCGCCATCTTTTTTTTTTTTTGAATGAGCGGGCTGATATGGCTGCACGAGCGGGCCGATATGGCTCTGCACGAGCGGGCTGATATGAGGAAAGGAATCACGAGCCATATTGGACTGCTTATCCAAGATATTTGTTACTATATTTAGTAAGACATGTAATAAATAGAGATTAATACATGGGTTTTTCGTTATCACCCGATTTATCAGCCCGAGACTCCAATATCGGACCGAGGGCTTGGCTGATAAATCGGGTGATAACGAAAGACCCATGTTATGATCTGTTTATCATATAGATTCTAGTTAAGAAAAAATTGTACCGAAATAGTTGCTAGAAATCAACATTTTTGAAGTTGTGAAAACTTGCTACTACTGCTGAAGGCCAAGGCCTAAAAGGGCATCCAGCAAACACAACGGCAGGGACACCCGAGTGTGAGTGTAATATTTTATTGTATAATGAAACGAGACAGGCAACTGGCGACAAGTGTCTAATGAAACGAGGGATTACTAGCACACAGCATCATCTGAAATGTTTCCAGCCCGTCCAGTCTTGTAGCGCTTGCCGTTTTTAGCGAAACAAAAAATTCAGCCATTTCATATATATTTTGACACCGACGTGTTTCTTTCGATCTAACTAAGAAATGAGTGGTCACACTTGATGTCTACGATGGATAATAAGAGAGATAGAAGCTCTGAAAGGATGGGAAATTTTCTGTTCTGCAACACCGCTCTCGCCATTTTAACGTCGAAGTATCTCACGTGACGTCGTTGACGTAAACGACGGGCCGATAAATGTATCGGACCGGGAAAACCTTTATCGGACCGATGGACAAGATAAAAAGTCTGAAAGCCAAGCCTTATCAAACATGCAGATTGCCTCTTAGGCAGTCCAAAATTCTGTATCTACATGTATGTGAAAAACTACGTTATCCACTGAATAACAGCGACGTCAAATGATAAAAGTGATTCCCCCCTTATGAAGAACTTCTATCCGATCAATGGATCAAAGCAGCAAACATATAAATCATGGCTTAAAACTAAATATTTACATTCTTGGTGTATTTACTGAAAAGCCCTATAGTAAACAATTGGAACGTAATGTAGTTTACATTCCAATAATTACATTGAGACACGCGACGTCAATGACGTCAAAATAAACAATAGCTCTCTACAACCTGATTGGACGTCAGCAACGTCATGACGTCATGCATGCCGTTCTGCTGTTAGCAGAAAAAACTGCGTGTACATGCTTTACAGCTTCAATTTAAGCGCTTATACAAGATTTTTCATGAAAGACTTGTCTGAAACGAATGTAAATATAAGCAATGAACTTAATTTTTCTGATGTTTATCGAAGTGTAAACTACATTAGGTCACTAGCAAAGTTTACATGAACCCCTTCGGGGTTCATTCAATTTGCACGTGACCCAATGTAGTTTACACTTCGATAAACCTCAGAAAAATGAAATTCATTCCTTAAGAAGAATCAAGATAGTCTTCAACAGCAAGAACAAGACTGAAAAGCTGGAACAAAAGAAAGAAAAATACTTGAATCCCACACTGTAAAAAACGCGCTTAGCTATAAAACACAAGTGGTTACATGTTTAGGTTTAAACATGTTTAGGAATATGTCATATAGCTAAACATGTACGCCTTTTCTATTATTTTCCCGGACAAAGTCTGCTAAATACGTTCAATTTTGTTACGCGTTTCGGATGAACCCATTCTTTCCCCGTTGAAGACGAAAAAAAGAGACAGACATGTTGACAGAGGAAATTTACAAAATAAAAGCTAAATATAACCAGTTTTGTACATGTTTAATTTCTAAACATTAACCTAAACATGTTGTAAATTGAACATGTTACAATTTAAACACATAAAAATCGGACTGCATTTTTGCATGGATTTTAAAAGTTTTTTTACAGTGCAAGATGTTGTTTATTTCCATTATATGAGACGTAAGTAGTGGTATTAGCCTGGCCCCAGTCGAATCTGTATATTATTCTGGTGGTCAGAGTCTATGTTCCTTTGCAAGAGATATATTGAACATAGGATCTGTAGCCAGACTAGTAGTGGTATATTTATCAGAAGAATCGTTTACCAAAATTGATAAAAAAAACCATTCTGTAGAAACACATTGTCAGCTTCCAGCATAAATAGGGTTTTAATACTCAAGCTGATAGAGTAAGATTCCCCTTTTTAGACTAAATTACGGCACTTCCTAAATCTTAGTTAGAAGATTAGTACCAGACTACCGGTTCATTTTGCATTCTCCCATCACAGGTTTCCTTCGACTGTAGTTTCAGATTATAGAAATAAATTAGAAAGCAGAGCCAGCAGCAAAGAATCATCCCTCGCTTTTCGCAAACATGAATGCACGGAAGTTCTTTCCTCTGTGAAAATGTCAGAAAAAGACATGGGAGGAGTTTAAAATAAAAGCCAGGGTTTGGTACTGTAGAGAATTGTTAATAAAATTTCCTTTTAAAAGGAAGGCTTGCCCAGCTAAGACAGTGAAATGTTCATGAGTTGTTTATTCAAGTGAACCCAGATGTTCGTGCACTTTCTGTTGCTAATTTTTTTTTAGCAAAGTAAATTTTCTTAACTTCTTGAATGGTGGCATTATCTACAGGTGTGAGGTAAAAACTAGTGTAGAATTTATTTGAAAACAGATTGAGGAAATATTTAAACACACACACACGGGCCGTGTAGCGCAATCGGTAGGACACCTGACTCATAAGTCAGAGGTCCTGGGTTCGAAACCCGGTCTGGCCACATACTCTCGTTTCTCCTTCCGCTGATTCGAGAAGGGCAGTTGTCAGTTACTAGCGAAAGTATGTCCCTTAGTACTGGTTAACCGCTTAGGAGGTCTAGGCCTGCCCAGGAATAGTGTGGTAAGGTTAACTGACCGTCCCGACATGACCGTTGCTGTTTACCGTGGACGTTAAGAAACAAATCAATCAATCAATCACACACACACACACACACACATACACACGCACACACACACACACACACACACACACACACAACGTTTTGGCCGTTAGGCATGTCTCAAGTAAAATTACTATATGGACCTCTTTCAAGTCTTTTCTATATGGCTGCTAAGTCACATTTAGTTTGAATCAAAATTTTAGGAAAGACTGTTTCAAACCAATGTCTATGGAATCTTGGGACATCTGAACTTGGCATCAAAAGAAGACAAGAAATTTACAGTCGAACCTGTCTTAAGGGGTCACTGTATTAAGGGGTCACCTGTCTTTAGCAGGCACTTTTTTGGGGTCCCTCAGACCAAAATACAGTGCAAATGAACCTGTATTAAGGGGTCACCTGTCTTAAGCAGCCAATTTTTGTGGGTCCCATGGGGTGACCCCTTAAGACAGGTTTGACTGTATATCCACTGAACTATATTTTTGGTTTTAGTAGCATCAGTGACAGTGACTGGAAGAAAATTTTGACACTCTGAGAAGAAAATGCATGCTATATAATACTAAAATATTATCTGATAATATTTTAGTTTCGCCTGCTACTAGCAGAAACTAGGTAGATCTACATGTTATTACTTTACTGTTCCTGCGTCTGCGGCATTTTAAACTCAAAGTTTCATCATATTTTTTACTCCATGTAACAGGAGTTAACATGGTTATTTGTTTTGCCCATATAGTAACGTAGATTGTTGACGCAGTAATACTGCATAGGACGTGACGTGTATGATGAACTTCAGTTCAGTTTCCCTAACGACGTTTCCCAATTGACAGACTCAATCCAAATTTTTAATTTAATTTATTTATTTTTTATTAGTGAAAGGTGAATATACAGTAATACGTCAAGCTTTCAAAATATATATATTCTGCTGGCTATCACTCTGACGTGTAATAATTTGCGTTCAAATTTGTATATTTATCATGTTGTTAAAAAAATTATCTTTACCTTTAAGAAACTAGTCTACTGAGTACTACAAAATTAACGAAGACTTGTTGCAAATTATATAAGTATTACCTCCCTTGAAACATTCCATTGGTGTTTCATAGGAGAATCCTGCTTTATGCCATATGCGACCAACAAAGGTACCTATTAGAATGTATTTTGCGCAGTCTGACCATTAGGCCTACTATGAAGGTGATCGTATACAGTATCTGTTTTCGGATGTGGATAATAAAAATGCAACGAGGCAAAGTAACAGGCGAAATTGTATGTATTTTATGACGTACGCGAAGGTACAAAAAAGTTTAGAACGATTCGTCCGGCATATACTAAAATATAAAGTGGAGTCAACCTTTGGAGTGGAGCCTTGGAGTGGAGTGTTTCGCTGCTGACTCGGATGAATATACAGTATGGCCATAATGTTTGATTATTGTTCCCCAAAGTATACTTGACCTGGCCTTGCTTGGTTCATAGTATTATGCTTTCAAGCAAGCTATTATGTTATTTCACATAATCTGGCTAGCCCAGGAGAGAAATTAGAACATGCCCCTTTGCATTTTGCAACTGGTCATTGCCCGAATATGGTGAGGCATTGTTCTTGTCCAGTCATTTTAAGTCCGATAAGTTCACGCAAAATCCCCACTCCAAAATACCATTCCAAAAAACACGCCACTCCATAGGTTGACTCCACTCCATATTTTAGTATATGCCAACTCTCCTGGTATTTTCCGAATGAGCGGGACGTCATTTCTTCCGAAAATAACTCGGTATCACTAAACGACATGAATACTGGCTTGCGGCCGAAACCGCAAGCCAAAAAGTAGTGCTTTTGGACAAGGGTAAATGAGCCGCGACGTGACAAAACAACAATGTGGTCGTGCGTCCAGCGCAGACTCAGATCAGCCTGGGCATCCGCCCAGTCTGATCAGAGTCTTCACTGCCCGCGTGAAGATACCTCAGACCCTGAGCTACACTTTAAGCGCAAAGCAAAGGTTCTGACTAGACAGAGCGGATGCCCAGGTTGATCTGAGTATGCGCTGGGCGCACAACCACATTGTTGGTTTTGTCGTGTCGCGGCTCAAATGGTTGACCTGAATACGCGATTTAGGTTTGCTTGTACTCTCTGAGAGTAACACATTCAAGTGTAATTGAGCCGCGACACGAGAAAACCAACAATGTGGTCGTCCGCCCAGCGCAGACTCAGATCAACCTGGGCATTCACCCAGTCTGATCAGACTCTTTGCTAAGCGCTAAAAGGGTAGCTGAGGGACTAAGCTACCTTCATGCGGAAAGCGAAGACTCTGATCAGACTGGGCGGATGCCCAGGCTGATCTGAGTCTGCGCTGGACGCACGACCACATTGTTGGTTTTGTCACGTCGCGGCTCAATTCATTCATGTTGCCGAAACATAAAAGACGACCACAATAATTTAGATTCGTGCACTTTACAGATATGAGCCGCGACCCAACAAAGTGGCATGTGCGCCCAGGCCCCGAGGTTATAAAACTTTTTTCATGCTCAACTCAGCTGAGCATGAAATTTAAAATGCCCATTACTATCAAAAATACCAAGAAATTCAGCATTTTTCAGGCTCAGATAAGCCAAGAAGGCTAATTTTTCTACTCATAAATTTTAAAATGCCAACAATTGTTGGCATTTTAAAATTTATGAGCAGAAAAAATTTCATGCTCAGCTGAGTTGAGCATGAAAAAAGTTTTATAACCTCGGGGCCAGTTTACCTTTGCATCCACCCAGTCTGATCAGAGTCTTCGCTGTCTGCGTGAAGCTATCTTAGACCCTAAGCTTTCCTTTAAGCACACAGCAAATACTATGATCAGACTTGTCGGATGCACAGGCTGACTTGAGTCTCCGCTGGCCGCACATGCCATTTTGTTGGTTTTGTCGTGTCACGGCTCATATAACCCACAATTATGCACGACCTAATTATTGGTCTAAATGTGATAGCAAATTCAAATAAGTGCTGAATGACTTTGCCAATTTTAGCAATGTACTTTTCATTGATGTGTTGTTTGTCCCTTATACGAGTGGAATATCACAAATGTGCTGAATCACATCGCCGTATTAAAGCTGTTAAAACAGCATAGATCAAAAAGCGTGTTGAAGTTGAAATGCCGTACGACACCAAGAGAGAAATAGTAACAAAGTACATTTTAATCGGGGAGCAATACGAGTACTCTTTCCCAGACATATGCTACCTAACAAGCCCTAGCATGTGAAGAGTTGTATATCCATGTAAGAAGTTGTCTTACTGTGATTTGGTTATGCTTGTAGAGTTTTAGTATCTCGTTTGTCGGTAAAATAAAAAATAATAAAAAACAGAAAAGAAAAACGTAACTGGTAATGTTAACACATGTTGCAAATCTGAATGCTGACTGTAATATAAGCCGCGACACGAGAAAACCAACAATGTGGTTGTGCGCCCAGCGTAGACTCAGATCAGCCTGGGCATCCGCCCAGTCTGATTAGATTCTTCGCTAAGCGCTTAAAGGGTAGCTAAGGGTCTTAGCTACCTCCATGCGGACAGCAAAGACTCTGATCAGACTGGGCGGATGCCCAGGCTGATCTGAGTCTGCGCTGGGCGCACAACCACATTGTTGGTTTTCTCGCGTCGCGGCTCAATATTATATACATTCTCTCATCAAGCGTATTATGCTCTTAACAAAATACTTTGCTATTTATATTTTTCTTTTAATCCTTTTGATCAGCGGGGATGTTCTAAGAAATCGAAATTAATACTTGGTTAAGATTCATATTCTAGACAGATATTTTTTCATCCTTTTTGGTATATACCAGTCTTTTAACCAACTGCGTGTTAGAAATTTATGAAATTACATTATGTTTTCCTCTGGCATTCGATGCCATGCCATTACAGGGCTACTGATGAAGCTTTATTAGCCGATACTTCATATTCTGACACACCTTCTGTCGTAAGAATGTTTTCGTTGCTCTGAAAGGAACTCATTTTTATTTTTATTTAAGAACAATTTAAAAAATATGTTAATTTAACTTTTTTTATACACATGTTTGGTAAAGAACGGGTTCAGTTTTCACAGAACTCTTGAAAGTGGCAAAACTGATTTTAGGTTTTGTCGCGCTTAGAAAATTTGTGAGAACTTTACAAGTTAAACATGTATAAAGCTAATAACTTGACATGCATGTAAATGGAAAAGCATAGTCATAGTTTGAGTAACTATTTGAAAAAGCTTGAAAATCTGATTTCCATTTGGGCACGGACTAGTTTTCTTAAGTCGCGTGTATGAAAGTACAGAGAGCTATTGTTGTCACCCTAACGTCGGCGTCTTCGTTGGTGTGGGCGTGGTCGTGGGTGTTTAAGTTTTACGACAAAGTTTTTTTAAACTTTCAAATCTCAACAACCACTTGCCAGAACCCTTTGATATTTGGAATATAATCATATCGTAGCATATCCTTCTATTCTATAACATCATATCCCATAGGTGAGGCCACGGGGTGGAAAAGTGGTAATAAAATAGGTCACACTCACTTTAAAGTTTTACGACAAAGTTTTTTTAAACATTCATATCTCAGCAACCATTTGCAAGAACCGTTTGATATTCGGAATATAAGCATATGATAGCACACCATTTCCTGACATGACACTATAATCCAGGTTCAGACCCTGGGGTGGGGCTTAGGGGTAAAACATTAGGTCATACTCACTTCAAAGTTTTACGACACCGTTTTTTAAACATTCATATCTCAGCAACCGACAAGAACCCTTCTATATTTGGAATATAATCATATTATACCATAAAATTTTATTACATACATGTGACACTATAACCCAGGGTCAGACCATGGAGTTGGGCTTAGGGGTCAAAACGTAGGTCACACTCACTTTAAAGTCTCACAATTAAGTATATCTCCTTTTTTCATGAATGGACTCTTTTGATATTTGTACTGTAGTTAGATATTGGTCCAAGAAGTAACAAAGACCCCTCCCACCTCACCTCACTCAGTGACCTTGAGGTCATTCACTTGCAATTGGGGGTTTCGTTAAAGTACTCTGATAGCATACTGTTCCATGATGCTTGAGATAGACTTAGTTAATACTTGAAATGGTGTTAGTGTGTGGCTTGAGTTTTCACAAAATACTAAAACCACCCCCATTGGGTGACCCTGAGGTCAAGGTCACTGATATAGAATTTTTAAGTTTTTTACATAATATGTTGACAATACATGTATACGCTTGCATGAAGTTTTCAGTAGTGCAAGCCATAGCGACAAATGCCTGTGAGATGGGCAAGCACCAGTTCAGGCGAGCTATGCTTCCAGGCGACAGCTCTTGTTTTCTTTAGGTGTGAGTTTGTGCCAAAAAGTGGTTCCTTAAAGACAGGGATGGGACTATATAAGGAGGATTAACTTCCACAGTGTTATTCTGTCTCTTGCTCTCTTAGTGTCAACACCTCCAGTCAGCCAATAAAATCATCATAACTGTTAATTCTGGTCCACTGATTGGTTGACTAAATTTTCACACCTTTACCTATACAGGTAACATTGTTATGTGCTGGGAACCAGACCCCCCGGCAGAGAAGTCCTGTCTTTAAAAAGCAGTTCCAATTGTAAAGGAATAGAACGCTCTATTCCTCCTATTACATTTATATCTGCCACATTATTGAGAACTGTTAAAAGACTAGAAAACATAGTTACCATGTTGACAAAACTCTAGGGAGACTGCTTTTTCTTTACGATTCCCGTGATAATGTTTCGTGAAAAATGGAATATAGACTATAACTAGGGATTTATAAGCGATAATGTCATACGGTATGCGGATACAAAATTTAGACTGATTAATTATCAACATATGAGCCGCGACGCGACAAAACCAACAATGTGGTTGTGCGCCCAGCGCAGACTCAGATCAGCCTGGGCATCCGCCCAGTCTGATCAGAGTCTTCGCTGTCCGCATGGAGCTAGCTTAGACCCTTAACTACCCTTTGAGCGCAAAGCGGAGAGTCTGATCAGACTGGGCGGTCGCCCAGGCTGATCTGAGTCTGCGCTGGGCGCACGACCACATTGTTGGTTTTCTCGTGTCGCGGCTCATATGTAAACCATAGAAACACGATAAATATGCATAATTTTTTCCAATATTTACCTCGGTGTCAGAATACAGTCTAGATACATACAGAAAACGCCTGGATAATCTATTTCTTAGGTGGTCACGCAGGACGTCATGCATCTTTTCCCATGATACATATCAAATAACAGACATTCTCAGACTAGTATCTTTTTTCTTTATCATGCCATAAGGTCATAATATAATCGTGCCATACTGGCCTTTGATTTTCGCTTAGTAAGCTTTGTCACGCACATTAACGCATCGATAATCTAAGGTTAATGAATAACATCAGCCTCTGAATTTTCTTGAGTTGATTTTGACTTGTTTGTAATCCGAGGAAACATGTTAACAAAGGTCAAGTCACTCAAGTCTCCAAAAGCAGAAGAAATGAGCCGCGACATGAGAAAACAAACACAGGGGTTGTGCGCCCAGCGCAGACTCAGATCACCATGGGCATCCGCTCAGTCTGGTCAGAGTCTTTTTGCTGTACACATGGAGGTAGCTTAGACCTTTAGCTACCCTTTAAGCGCTTAGTGAAGAGTCTGCTCAGCCTAGGCAGATGTCCAGGCTGATCTGAGTCGGCGCTGGGCGCACAACCACTGTGTTGTTTTATCGTGTCGCGGCTCAAATGTGTAAATGTGTGCATTACAAGCGAACATTCTTGAAAACGCACAGAACCTAACTAAAAAGAAAATGAAATACTGTTAAAAAGGACATAAAATCGCAAGTCATCCATCTATCAGTCGTATTTAAAAGGTTTTTGTCGTCCACGTAAGCAAACAGGATGTCACCAAAATTCTCTTTGACACGTAGAGATTATACCAATTTTCTTCAAAGGAAACAACAGCAGATCGTCAGCTGTGGTCGCCCTAAAGCTGCAATAGTAGTATGCTAGGTATGGAACACTGACATGTTTATTATACATTCGCTACTTTGATGATATCAAGAGGTTGAATTTGTACACTTTATCATCTTTATACTCTGTATCAGCCAAATTGAATATAAACAAAAATATCTTAAGTCACCAAACCCGCAAAATTGCATGAGCGACCTGCAGACTTAGATCAGCTTGGGCATCCGCACTCTGATCAGAGTCTTTGCTGTCCGTATGGAGCTAGCTAGGTCACTTAGCTACCTTTTACGCGCACAGCAAAGACATTGATCAGAGTGGGCGGATGCCTAGGCTGATCTGCGTTTTCGCTGGTTCCACATGCCGCCTTTTTGGTTTTGTCATGTCATCTCTCTCTCTCTCTCTCTCTCTCTCTCTCTTAGTTGTTGTTTTGTTTTCGCTGTTTCAGTTGTCACCAAAAGAAGAAAGTTAAATGTTCTAAGGAAAGTCGGTGAAACGTGTTTTGTTGCTGTCTTTGTCCAGCAGATGATGTTGATTATAATAAGAGTCTCGTTATGCAAATGAAAGATGATGTTTACTCATATTGATATCGTGTATGTCCTAGGTCAAGAACCGTACGTTGGTATTGTTTCATTTAAAGTCATCGTTACTTGTATATCATTATCATATATGTCATTTTCTTGACAGACATTTTGGAATAAACAAGACAGCAAAATGAAATGATACATGTACTTGTAAGCGGAACAAATGGAGCTGTGTGTATGTATGATGTTGTTTATGTTTGCAAGATTTGGTTATTACTGAGTTTAGAGATACAGCTCATCAAAGATTATGTGTTCCCAGAAAGCGTGTTTTCATGTCCTATTCTAGTAACCTTACACGAGCGTTGAGGCATTACAGATTACTTCGAAACGATCCTTTTCCTCCTTGTCCTGTTTTCAGCTGCCCTAGTTGAGCTGGCAAAGTCTATTCAAGTCCACTCTTTAATATTGTCTTTCTACCTCTTCTTTTGTCTACTTCTTCTTATTTTTTCCTTTCACTGTGCCCTGTAGAATCGTCTTTGCCAGAACAGCTTGAGACGTGGCCAAACCATCTTAGTTTCCGTTTCTTGACCAAGATCAGGAGTTCATCATATTCTCCAGTGGCTGCTTGGATCATTCTGCGAACATCCTCATTGGCCATATGATCCTTGTACGAAATGTTCAGTAACCTTCGGTAGCATCTCATCTCAAAGACCTGCGTTCTTTTCTCTAATTCTGCTGTCAAGGTCCACGATTCACAGGCATACAGAAATCTGGAAATGACCAGGGAGCGCTAACGTTTCATCTTTGATCCAAGAGATATGTTTTGTCTCTCCAAACTGTCTTCGGCTTTGTAAGAGCTGAAATGCCTGTGCCAGCATTGAGAGAACCTCCTATTTAGAGCCATTAACTGAGACATCTGCTCCAACCGTCTATGTTATCGGCAAACTGTAGATTGGCCATATTTCTGCCGCCTATGCAAACCTTTTCGTCATGTCCTTCCAGAGCATCAAAAAAAAAAGCTGAAGAGGGTTGGTGGCATTAGACATCCTTGCCCCACTTGCACATTTGGTCTGATATTTTTTCCCGTGCTAATATTCATAAGGACTGCACTCATAGCCTTGCGGCAGCCAGTCTTATGGGCCACCATGCAGAAGTACAATAACAGTGCAAATCTAGTTCGCACTCATGCCATACCCTTTTAAAGGCCTTTTTTGAAATCAATGAAAACACGGTACAGATTTTGCTGATGTCTGAGATACTTTTCACACAGGACTCTAAGGTTGAAGAACTATTCTATGGTGTTACTTCCGGCTCTTAACCCAGCCTGATCCTTAGCGATTATCTCTTTGGATTTGGGTTTAAGACTGTTCAACATGACTTTCAGCAAGGCTTTGCTTGAATAACTGATGAGGTTCGGTAGTTCTGGCAGTGCTGTAGGTTGCCCTTTTTATGGAGTGTAATAATCAGGGACTGAGATTATGGTGTATGCCATTATCCTGCTCTCTAAATCCTGTTACAGATCTCTGTTAAAACATCAATCATGGTCTCCCCGCCAGCTTGAACATGTTCTGCAGGTATATCATCAACTCCGGCAGACTTCCCCTTTTCAGTGCTGCTACTGCAATCTCAATTTATTCACAAAGGATTGGTTATGGATCTTCTTCTGTGGGATGTTTGCAGTCCATAACCGCATTGTTACCATAACTTTCATGACCTATAGTTCTTGATTGAGTTAATCACCAAGCATGTCGACTACCTCAATGCGGACCCTGATCAGACTGGCCCAATGCACAGGCTGATCTGAGTCTGCGCTGGGCGCACTATCACTTTGTTGGTTTTGTCGTGTCGCGGCTTAAATATAACAAGCTGGACGCACGAAAATTTCGCGATTTCACCTTACTTGATACCACACATGAAGTTTTAATTGACCAAAGAAAGTTTTTACATGTCCTTTCATAGACTGTTTCACAATACATGTATTTTGTGACATGATTTTTCATTGCAGTAAGACAAGAAGAAAGCAATTTAGAAAGTTCGGTTGTCCTGGGTGAGCTGGAGTTAGCAATAAATCAAGCCTTATATGGTCGCTTATGAACTTTAGGTAGCCAACATAATGGAGGCAGCCTCTTTTGGTCTTCAACACTTACAGCAAATTTAGTGGCTGTATGACAAGTGTGGTCATCGATGAATGAAGTGGTCAAAGTACTCAAATCATAAGTCCGAACTCGTAAGTCATTTTAACATTGACAATTCCGGAATATTTTAGATACACAGATATGGACCCCAAAATAGAAGTGTGATCAGTTGCTCGCGAGCAGTAAAATTCACCTGCTTATTATAATACACCATCCATATCTATGTATCACATGGAAAAAGTCAATGAAAAAGAAAGTCCGGTATTGCTTCGGCTGAGGCCATCAAATTGGAAATTGGTTTAGGAAACGGCCACATAGAAGGGATCAGCAAGGTCATGGTGTCTGTCGTAAAACTTTTTAACCGTCGGTACAAGCTTTACTTTATGATTACCCTGTGTCAACAGATTACAGGTGGGCAGCTTCTCTCTTTCAACAAAGTCTTGATATTTGAAACAGGCTCTAGCATAGCGGATTAGCTGAGAAACATAAACTACATATGCAGGTGCCAAGGGGTATGACTACTCAAATATGGAACGTTAACTATGGGAAAATAGTTGTCATAAGGCCTAGTAACAAGCTTTTCATTTTCAATATGGGGATAACAATCTAATTTAAAGAGTAACTACACTTCAGGAACTGACTGAATCAGATCCTAAACCCTATCCCCAACATCAAAGGGAAAGATTGACAAAGACATCCCAACAAACAATAAATTACAAGTGATAAGCCGAGTCAGCAGCTCTTTCCCAAATAGGTGGCAACTAAGTTATCTTTACTGAACTAAATAATTTAGACTAACCGAACGGTTACAACAGACTAAGCAAATTATACGAAAAACATTTATTTAGCAGATGAACTGGACCCTGTGGTGTCTTCAATTTCAAGTTCACGTGGTTAGATGAGGTCAATAAACAGAGACAGAACATCTATGTACCTGTAGGTGAAGTTGAATTTCTGTGCAAGGTGTTTATTACCCTCTTTTAAAAGCCCTTTTAAAGCGCAGTTAGTGTCCAATGGAATGCCAACTGTCTGTTGAAAAATCTGTCTGCTAAACTCCACGTAAATATTGTCGATAAGAAATTCCAGCATTATAATGACATCGTCCTCAAAATATTTTGTATGAACATCAGAGTGGTCCTTAACGAAATAAGCGTCCAGATACCCATGAACAACTTATTTGTACCGACGATTTCCGTTTATGTGAAAGAAACAATTGTTTACAAGTTCCTTTAATTTAGATTTTAATTTGCCATGTGGCATTGACAGACTATAGATTTGTCATGTTGTATTTTAATTTGTCATGTTGTATTCTGGTTTTGTCATTATATTGATATGACACACTTATCTTTTGCGGACGTCTTCTCATAAGCTTTAGTGCCACAATGTATGTTATGCTTATGTATCTTAAAAAATATTGATATTGAGCTTTCTGGAGAAATCATAAATTTGTAAGTTTGTTGAACTTACACAAACTGTCTGAGTGAGTTACTTACATAAATTATATGTATACAATGCAGATCAATTTCTTCGCAGCCTATCTGATGTGCCATTCCTCAAGAGGATATATCGTTTAGATTTCACAGAATGATGTAAGCACTTTCGGCATTTATATAAAAGTAAAAAGTATGCAAAGACCAGGAACTGAAACAACAAAATCTAAATCCAGCCCTCAAACCATAGTTGGAAACTACTAAGATTACAAATAATCAAGATACAGAGAACATATGGCCAACCGAGTGAGCAGCTTGTTCCCAAAAGGTGGCCACTCAGCAACCCAAACCGAACCAAAAATAATAAGAACATACATAAGGTAAAACATCACAGAAACTCTGACACCAAAAACAGGCAACAGAGAACCACAACAGAACTACCGCCTTGGAACGGTCAGTAATGAATTACTGGGGGGCTTAAATCGATTTTACAGGCCCAACCTCACCCTCAGTTTCTGAAGTGGTACAAAACATTTAGTTGGTAGTTCGGTTCGCATGATAACCCTCTAACTCGTCAATGAATCATCACGGTAAACACATAAATCAAATTTCAACACCATGAAGAAGCAAAGACGAGGACTCAACAGATACAACGGGCCGTCTGACCTCTTTATAAATCTGTAAAGTGGCGAACAATACTGCAGTTATAAAAACCGTAATGAGAATATTTTTTACCGCCGGTAAAGCATAGAAAAGTCTGATAAAAGCTTGTCAGTGCGCATTAGTCTAACAGATGCGTAAGATATTTAATTCAGTTGTTTGTCAATCAGTCTCGGACATAGATAATACCATTCAGGTGAGACCAGAAACATTGTAGGAATTGCGAGGTTTGCCGAGCCAGTCCGATGTGTTTTAAGTCGAGCCTGATTCAACTATGCCCCCCTTCCCCCCAGTGCCTGACGGCAAATGAGGTCTGACAACCACCTCGCTTTTTCAACACATGTATGACTCCATTGCTGACATGCCACTCAACTTCAAGGAAGGTTATCCAATTGATGTTATATACAAAATACATATGCAACTGGGATTGTAGGCAACAAAGAGTTCGTATTGATATCCAAGTGACGTCATTGACACGTCATTCTGACTAGGTACTCAGCTCAATAGTTGGTAATTCCATAGTTGCTATGGCAAATTTAGTGGCTGTATGACAAGTGTGGTCATTGATGCTATGGTAACAGAGCTATGACGTCATCTCACTATAATTCGAGAGGAGCATGGGATATAGTGTATGCCATGCTCCGCTCGAATTCTTAGTGAGATGCTACCACGAAATGTGTATTCTCAAACCTAAAATTCATTCTCAAATAATTAAATTCCCTGTTAGATACGTAAAGTTAGATAGAACAAACTATCTGAAGTAGTTTGCACTATCTTTAAATCGAATCCCTAAGTCATACTTTTCTTTTATTCTCAATCTCAGATTTCTCAATATGCTACTCTAACTACTGCTTGGTTCTTGTTATTGTTGTTTGGGTCCTCGTTTTTTCAAAATTATTATCATTCGGAAATTTGGTCGGCCAACTTCGCCCTGTGGGTGTCTATGTCCTGCAGATGATGTGGATTCAATAAAAATCTCCTTATGTAAATCAAAGTTGACGTTTTCTAAATTTATTTACTAGATATAGCATTATAGGTGTCACCTATAGTGTGTAATAGTCCAAGCACCGTTCGTTGATCTTTAAATCGTCAGTTTGTTCCATTTTCAGGAAAATTTGAATAATATCCTCATATAGCGCCTCTACGTTATTCTCTAGACAAGCAGTCGGAATAAACAAAAGCTATACTGAGAGCAAAAAGAAATTTACGATATTGGCTGGATTTTGCTTGTGGGCGAAACATATTACATTATGTAACAGATGGATTTGCTAGATAGCTTGATAATCATCAACTTCGCTCGTAACCCACATTCATTGCGATTCTTGTCTCGGTTACGAAACAAACGTTATCGATGTCTTAAACCCATTAATGTCTAGCGTCCCATGAAAAGGACCTTGCTTAGGGTCTACACTATTTGCATAAGACAAATAGATTTTTCCCCTTAAATCAAAATAAAAATAAAGATTGAAATAAACTTAACCAGACACACCTTATCGACAAATTGATTCATCCATTTGAGAAGAATAGGCATAAACGGGTTAATGGGTCCCCACTGTGGTCCATCCAGTAGTTGCCTGTTACTCCGACTTCAGATTTCAATTGATTTCACAGGTGGTCGTGTCAGGCGATGGTGCTGGGATACTTTTGGTATACGTACCGGGGCGTCCTACTAATTGGGTAGTAGTATAAGAGTAGGCTAAGGGCCAACTGTGCTTGCAACAGATGCGGGGTGTGGGTTATTTTTTTTTTTTTTTTAGTATATCCTATGTTAAGTTTCGTTGTTCGTCTTTCTAGCAGACGGCTCGTTACAGACTGAAATAATGTCACAAAGAGCCGTTAAAGCGAAAACAAACATCTAAACAATCAAATTCAGTAGTCGGAATTGATTTTCATTATTATAATTGTTACTATTATTGTAATGACATACTTGTGAGTCACAGACCCCAATATACAGACCAATGTAGGGCTACCCACTCTATATTTTACAAATTTTCAATGACATTTCATTACAAACTGTTTTTTGTTATTGTTTTTTTTTTTTTTTTTTTTTCAATAGAAACTTCAAATTTTCTCAAACAAATTATTATTCTCAGTCTTTTAATTCCTTTATCTATTTAACTATTGTTTACATGTTTAAGGTGAAATGGCACAGTTTCTGGGGTGGCAAATCTGCCATTGTCAGTTTCGCCTCCCTTCTTTTAAGTGTGGGTCAACACTCAAATGAAAGAAATTTCTTTCACTTAGATTGATGGATGGATGATTTGCGACTTAATGTCTTTTTTAACAGTATTTCAGTCATATCAGGACGATGGATAGGTAATAATGAAAGGTTATGTGCAATTAAACCCCGTTTACGATTGAAAAGATCTTCTCCAACGGGTCTCGGACACAGGACCGCTAGATCAGCAGACCAGCGCTAAACATAATTAGCGAACAGGGCTCTTCTTCCACATAGAAAAGAGTAATATAATAGCATTAATGATTTTGGCCAAACTATAAAGTCGTTAATTTATTTATCTGGTAAATTCCGAAGGCTCAGTTGTAAAGGCGATGGCAAGATTCTCTTAACTTGCATCTTTGATACATTCAAGTGACAAAGCAATTTAAAGTCAAAGCATTTATGTTTTTTTACTATGTTTGTTTGTCTGTCTGTGTGTCTGTCTGTCCGTCTATCTTTCTATCTGTTACTATATGTCGATCTATCTGTGTCTGTTTATCTGTCTGTCTGTGTGTCTCTAGTTATTATCAGTATGTCATTCTTGATATTGTTAATGTCTCAGTTGTAAATTCAGCCGAAGCAATAAAATATAGAAATTGTGATTATAGTTCCCTTAAGGAGCCCCGGTAGCTCAGAAGGCTAAGCGCTGGCCTGCTGATCACGCTAACGGTCCTGAGTTCGAGCCCTGCTGGAGGCGGGAATCTTTTCAATCATGAACGGGGTCCCATTGCACACAGCCTTTCAATATCACTCACCCATCGTCCTGATGTGACTAAAATATTGTTTAAAAATGTAAAATCGCAAGTAATCCATCCGGCTATAATTCCTTTAAGAAAAACCCCAGTTCGTCCTCCAGGGAAGCAATCACAAAAGTTGTCCCCCTTTGTAAAAATGGCAAAAAAGCATGGCGGTGTACCCATAGACCTACTAGTAACAACTGTAACAGTTTTGCCTGCCTCAAATCGGATCAATTTTGTAGCTAATGGAAAACATATTGTATTCTGAATCCGATGCAACAATAACTGGAATCTGATAGTCTACTCAGACGCAGCACGCAATATAAATATTCGTCCTCCCTCACCTTAAACATATTCTGAGTCTTTGCGTGTAATGCGTACCGTAAGTATTGGGACAGAAAGGTCTGAGCAAGCAGTTGAGGCCCAGATCTGACTGCTCTTAATAGGATTTGCATGAAATAGTCTCGTTTATTTATCTATTTATTTAATATAATTTTTTATTTATTCATTTATTTATTTATTTATTATTAAATGGCTTTACCTTATCCGGCTTGACATGAAATTACGTCACGCATGTTTGAATGTCATTACAACCTTAATGACGTCACTAAAATGCCAAAATAGCAAATTATTAATGCACACGACGTCACGCTGCCTAAGTCTCAAGTAGCATTTATTTTTAGCAAAGTTCGTGAGATTTGTTTATCAAAATGAAAAATCAAGCTATTGCACGCCTAGTTTGCAACCAATATCATACCCAGTAAACACGCTACGAGAATCAAATTTGACGCAAAACGGCTAGAAAAAAGGTGTGTATCTGTCATGATTGCTGATGCATTGGTATAAATTGAATTATTGCAAGTTTAAAGCATAAAAGAAATTGATAAATTGTGTATTTCAGTGTAAGATCGATTTTTATTTGACTCATGAACGCCACTTGTGACAATAAGTTGCTTTTGATGTTCATTCGTTGAAAAATGAAAGTGGTCAAAGTACCCAAATCATAAGTCCCGAACTCGTAAATCATGTAAACATACACAATTCCGGAAAATTCAGATACACACACAGGACCCCAAAACAGAGGTATGATCAGGTGCCCGCGGGTAGTAAGCATCGCCTGCCTATTACATATATAATACACCCGCCACATCTATGTATCAGTAGAAAAAGTCAGTGAAAATGAAAGTCCGGTATTCGAAAGCTTAACTAAGCTTCGGTGTGCCAACATATCGGTAAGTTCTTTAAAGTTTAACGGGCCCTTTTAGGCAATATTTCAGTCTATATCGGGCCGTCTCCCCAAGAGAGGGAGAAAGAAGAGATAAATGATAGATTAGAGGAAAAATGTCCAAACAACCCCCACCCGCACCTACTAAAAGCACAATAGGCCCTTGCCCTACTATAATCCAAATCAGTGGGACGCCCCGGAGCTGGAAGTTATACCCAGCACCATCGCACCACCCAACCATCTCGCCATCAAATCGGAAATAAGTTAAGAAACGACCACATTGTAGGGATCAACGAGGTCATGGTGTCTCTCATAAAACTTCTTAACTGTCGACACAAGCTTTGCTTTATGATAACCCTGAATCCCTTCAAGAGCAGAGAATACATTCAGAAGAAACATGGTCCAGACCACGCTGGTTCGGCTAATAAAGCCTCAACAGTGACCCTGACAATATCTGGTAACGGAACCAGAGAAACGCATACTGAAATTCTTAATTTTAATTGGACAGTCGATTCAAAGACAGACTAGTCTCAAAAAGGGTCCAAGTAATATAAAAGACGATGATCTAGAATAAGAGTCTGAACCAATCTAAAAATTTAGATTTCTCAAAATATTTTCTCTGATATCAAAGAACGAAAATAAAATAAAATCTGCACTACGGATGATGTACGGGGAAGGGTTTTTCGGTCGCCACACGGCACAACACCAGCTGCAGTGAATCAATATGAAAATCTTAAAGAGTTACTTCAAGAACAGAGAATACATTCAGAAAGAATATGGGCCAGACCACGTAGTTTCGACTATTAAGGCCTCATCATTGACCCTGACAAAAGCGTTTCTATCAGTTGTTAGAAAGACTCGTTGTCCAGTGGTCTGAGGCACTCGGCTATGGTGCAGGTTGTGGGTTCGAGTCTCCACTAGGTTAGCCGGAGACTGAAAAGCTCTCTATGATAACACAACAGAAAATCGGTACCGTTTTCGAATCAGCAAAGGTTAAAGGCAGGGAAAGGAGATGAATGCACACCGCCTGTCATGTGCTGTTCCCAAGATAGAGTGGACCTTCAAAATCCACTGCAACTGCCCCTACGGCAAATAGGCCAAGGGAACCATTATCTTCACATATTTAAAAGTCATTTGGCCTGCTTATTCAGTAGCGGTATATTGCTGATCATTATATGAGCCGCGACACGAGAAAACCAGCAAAGTGGTTGTGCGCCCTTCGCAGACTCAGATCAGTCTCGGCATCCGCCTAGTTTGACCAGACTGTTCATTAAGTGCTCTAAAGGTAGCTAAGGGTCTAGGCTACCTCCATGCGGACAGTGAAGACTCTGATCAGACTGGGCGGATGCCCAGGCTGATCTGAGTCTGCGCTGGGCGCACAACCACATTGTTGGTTTTCTCGTGTCGCGGCTCATATGGGGTATTGGGCTATTTATATGAATCAGGAAATTAAAATTATGTTTGAGTGGACCCTTCAATTTGTATCTGTCTTCATTTTCACGGCGTCCCTTTTGTTTTTGCTAATGCAAACACTGTAATTTGGGTGGTGTTCGGACGTAGTCTGGTTATAACTTCCAGAGCCGAGGCGTCCTACTCATTACGGTAAAGGTTTAGAAAGGGCCTACTGTACTTGCAGTGGGTGCTGGTAGGGGTTGTTTGGATAGTTTCCTCATTTCTATTATACTCTTTTCCTTCTCCCCATCTCTAGTAGACGGCCCGATATAGACTGAAATACTGTCTCAAAGGACCGTTTAACCCAAAACAACCAAGTAAATCATGCAATAACATTTATCAGGTCCCAAGGGAGCTGTTGAAAACCGAGACCGACAATTTAGGATTCAACAGCCCTCGGCGGCCTGGCAAATGTTAATGCAATGAAAAAAAAAAACGTTTGAACGTCATTATTGCATAACTTCAACCACAAAAGTGAGAAGGAAAATTCTGAGGAACTGACACAATTCAATCCCAGATCCAGCCCAAGGCACCATGTGGGAAAGAAACAACACAAAATTGGTCACCACCAAAGACAACACCAGCGGCAGGCATGTAAATAGCCATTTCCCATGTAGGTGGTCAACGGGCTAGCCAATATATCAATAACTAACAAAGCAATTAACAACACATAAAACATCCAACCAAGAAGAACCAAAACAGAACTGCCGCCTTGGCACGGCCAGTAATGAAAATAGTTGGGGGAGGGGGGGGGGCTTAACCAGTATGTGTGGTCGACCAACCCTCGCCCTTTATTTTGCCATGATCCATCAGATAGTTGGTTGTTCAACCCAACAAAAACAACCATTGCCAGCGCAACAGTCTTACAAATAATACTAGCCCTGGCAATTAGAACAAAATAATACGTAAAATATTAAACATTTATTTTTACTTATTTTCATTTTTTAATGTCAGGGCTAGTCTTAAGAAACAGTATGTCAAAAAAGTCAAAGCGACAAACAACACATGAAACAACTAAGAAAAAACAAAAACAGAAGTGCCGCCTAGGGATGGCCAGCAATGAAATTACTGGATGGTGGGTTTTTAACCGGTTTGCAGTCGAGCCCTTGAGCTTGGTTTTGGTTCATCAGACACGTTGATGTTCGGTTTGCGTGGAAGATTTCGTATGGTTCTCACTTCATGAAGAAAGAACAAAGTAATCTTTTTAACTGTTTTTAACTTCTCAACCTATCAAAACACTTGCATAGCTGAGTGCTAATCATGCAATTGATGGTCACTTCGAGATAAAATTTCAGAATCTTCTTTCTTTGGACTTTACGAAATAAACATGAACGCCTGCATGATGTCATGTCAAGGTACCCTATTCTGATACTGTCACTTTACCATGCAGTATCTTTTTTTCTAAGCCAGACCAGAGAGCATTGACCTATAGCCAGTCTGCCTTAATTTTCTTTTATTGACCATGGGTCGGAGTATGTTGTGTTCTGCAATGGATGCTTTACTAATTCTGCGAACATTCCTAAAAATACTACTTATTACTATATAGCATCCATTCGCCTCATACAATATTTGGCAATTTCACCTAAAATATAGGGAGTTTTCATAGTTTCAGACATCAAATATTTAATTTGAGGGTAAAAATCACATAACAAGATTATTGAGTCCTTTCAATTACAATTAAACAATACAATTACATGTCTACATTGCGATTATCAAAAGAAATCTTAGTACATGTATTTTGACAGCCAGTTGTGAGCAAGCAGTGCAGACCCCGAGGAGCATCCAGGGTCTACTCTTGCCAAGAGGTTATAAATCTCAAAATAAAGCACACTGATTGGCTGCTTCCGAGCATGTGCTCGAAAGCAGCCAATCAGTGTGCTTTATTTTGAGTTTGAGATTATTCTCAAGTTTTGTAACCTCGAACCCTGTTTCCATTCCAACTGCATCTTTTGGATGCATTGCTGCATTGACAGACCAAATTGTGCAATTTTAAGACGACTGGGCCGTATTCATAAAGCCGCTTAAGTCGTGTTGCTATGCGGTTGCTAAGGCTAAATATCTATAAAGGAGATTCCCTACAACTATGAAATTTGATCTGGAGGAACAGTCTTTGTAAGACTGTTCCTCCAGAGCAAATTTCATAGTTGTTGGTAATCTCCTTCAAAGAAATTTAGCCTTAGCAACAGCATAGCAACCACTTAAGTCGTTTTATGAATACGGCCCCCGAAGTAATTCATCTGTGTGTCCCAATCTTTTCTTTATTTTTTTTACTGTTAAAACTTAGGATCAATGCCAATTTTACCAAGCAATCAAATAATGATCAATGAAGAATTACATTAGGACTTGAGACCCGCTGTGATTAAAGAATGGCACTGTAACCAAACCGTTTTTTTTTGCTAGCGAAATGAGACTATTTAAGGAAAGAAAGGTTTTAGATGACGAGCTAGAGTTTAATGAACCACATCAGCTAAAGTGTCACATATTTATTAACCCTAAATTGCCTTATAACTTCGACCGCGCATCTAATCATACGAGTTGTAAATTTAAAGAGTAACTACACTTCAGGAACTGACTGAATCAGATTCCAAACCCTATCCCCAACATCAAAGGGAAAGATTGACAAAGACATCCCAACAAAAAATAAATTACAAGTGATAAGCCGAGTCAGCAGCTCTTTCCCAAATAGGTGGCTGCTCAGCTATCTTTATTGAACTAAATAATCTAAACCAACAGAAGGGTTGCAAAAGACTAAGCAAATTATACGACAAACATTTAACAATTATTTTTACCTATTTTCTATTTTTATTATAGAAGGGCTAAAATGAGAACACAATAAATTAAACAGCACTGAACATAAAACAAATGCAACCGCAACGAAAGTATCGCCTTGGGACGGTCAGTAAAAACTACTCTGGGGTTTAAACCATTAAGTGGATTTGTCGACGTCATAACAGTATGGGTACTTCATTATTATATATTTCTAAAGCATCTCTATTTCAATGGCAGAAAACGATTCTAAGAAAATGATGTTGTTGTTGTTTTTCTTCTTTCTTTTTACGGAATATATTAAAACATAGAGTGGAGTTGTGCTTTAGAGTGAAAACATGGAGTGGAGTGTTTTTTTGAGTGTTTTTTTTTTTTTTTTTTTTTAGTCGGGTTATGAGTCACACAAAGTCAGAAGATGAGTCCCATTGTCAGTGTAAAAATAAGCTAGTCTGCAAAACTAGCGGACCGGGTTCAACTTACGCTAGAGGCGGAATTCTTTTCAACCGTATACGTTGTACCATTGCTCATAGCATTTTGTTCAAATATGCCAATGGCTATATTGAGCATCAAGGTTTTGACCCGGTTAACGCATTTAGCTGCTCAAAACTTCACAATTTCCTGTGTTGACGCTTATTTCGATATCAAGAAACCTTGGAGAAATGTAAATCAGTCATCTGTCTCTCCATGTGGGATATAAACATTTCGCCATTGGAATCGAAATTTTAACGAGGGACCTGCAAGTCTTGACGCCGGCCGAGATTCCGCCCAATCGAGTAAATTTATCCTATCCTACATGGACTTTTAAGGATGGACTTTTATCGCAGTCTGATCAGAAGCTTTGCTGTTCGCACACTTTATGCATGGACCCTCAAAAGTCTTTAGACACAAAATAAAGGCTCTGTTTGACTGCACGGGTCAACAGACTGGTTCGAGTCTTCTCTGCTCACAGATACGAGAAGCACATTATTGCGTGCCCTGGCTCATCTGAGACATCATCGGATAGTGGAATAAAGTATAGCTCAGTAGGTTAAACCCTGGCCTGCTGATCTAGCGGTCCCGGGCTCGAGCTCCGCCGGAGCCGGGAATATTTTTAATCTTAAAGGGGGTTCCATTGCACACAGTCTTTCATTATCACCCACCCATCGTCTTGGTTTGACTGAAAAAATGTTAATAAGAAGTATATTAAGAAAAGATAAATACCGAAAGTAACAAACCCTTGGCTTCCTTAAATACGAAAGTGATATTAGAAATGACTATTAAAAGAACAAGAGGCTGTTCTAGGTAATATAACACTCAATACTTGTGTGAAGTTAAATTGAAATCAGTCGATAAATGAGCCGCGACACAACAAAAGCAATATAGTGACATATGCGCCAAGCCAAGAATCAGATCAGCCTGGGCATCCGCCAAGTATGATCAGAGCCTTCACACATTTTCAGTCGAATCTTTGCAGTATCAACCTGATGTGATTTTTAGCATACAATATTCGAACTTAATTTGTGATTGCTGTTGTTTTGCTTTGGGTCCTAATTGATTACGGGGGGGAGGGGGGGTCGGGTTATGCGATGGTGCTGTGTGTAACTTCCAGTGCCGGGGCGTCCTACTGATTTGGAACATTGTAGGGCAAGAGCCTACTGTGCTTGCAGTAGGTGCGGGTGGGGGTTGTTTGAATATTTTTTCTCTCGTCTATCATTTCTCTTCTTCTTCCCTCTCCGGGAGACGGCCCAAAAAAACTGAAATACTGTCTCAAAGGGCCGTTAAACCCAAAACAATCAATCAATCAATAATTGATTTCGGTGAATAGTGACATCAACAAGTCAGCGATTAAATTCCCGAACGCACTTTGTCGTGCGGAAGCGTTTATCAGCCATAAAATTTATTTTACGTTCTTTTATGTATATTTTCTATTCATTAGACCAGAAACAAATCGATGAAATAAAATTAAATTCGCTCAGATAGCATATCGTCCGAACACTGTAGAGACAGATTTTCTTGTTTAACTTTCTTTTCATTTTATACAGTTTAAAATTTGCTTTCATATATCTAAGACCCGGATCTAGGTCAAACTTAACCTTATAATGCCTAACGGCAAAACAGGACGTAAAATCGCAAGTCATCCATTCATCTATGGAATAAAAGTAGTTCCTATTTTAGATGAATGCACCACTTGCGATTTTACGTCCTTTTCAACAGTATTTCAGTTATATCAGGACGATGGGACGGTGATATTGAAAGGCTGTGTGTAATGGAACCTCGTTTACGATAGGAAAGATTCTCGTCTAAGCGGGGCTCGAACCCGGTCCGCCCAGTTTTAGGATGACCACCATACTTGGTTAGAATGCCCGGATATTAAAGTAACTTGGCAACACCGGCAAATCTTTCCGCCATTTTTTCGAAGGGATGCAACAACTGTGGCTTACGGTTTGTTTCCCTGGGGCCGTATTCATAAAGCCACTTAAGTGGTTGCTATGCGGTTGCTAAGGCTAAATATCTATAAAGGAGATTCCCTACAACTATGAAATTTGGTCTGGAGGAATAGTCTTTGTAAGACTGTTCCTCCAGATCAAATTGCATAGTTGTAGGGAATCTCCTTCAAAGAAATTTAGCCTTAGCAACAGCACAGCAACCACTTAAGTCGTTTTATGAATACGGCCCCTGGTCGACTTCATCCTTCCAAAAAGTAGTCTGTTCTGAAGAATATGAGTTTGCTCCTGCGGAAGCAAATTCTTTTCTTTAAGAGTTGACTCCCATTGGGAAGGGCGGCAAAAACGTAAATGGCGGAGTTGTAATCCCCATGAATGAGTATCTATAAACTTTAAGTGCAATCGTAGACCATTGTATGATCAAATCGCGTGTTAATGCAACTGCGTGTGCAACTTATTCTAAAAGCCATAATATTGTAACTAATGATGCTAATTTTCTTAACATTACTATTAAATTCATTACTTTTCTGCACTGGAAATATTACTTGACCTAAATGCACTTGAATTACTGAATGTTTTAGCTTTAAATTATTTATTTTCTGTTAGTTTTTTTAAGTAAGGGATGTGGCTATTTCGCCTTTTTACCGGGATTGCATATTTAAACGAATTACTTTTCCTGTGACTCTAACCCATGCCATATCAAGGATGACAACCTACGTCATAGCTCAGGCGTCATAATCGTTTTATCAGATGTCATCTTGACCTAAATAAGGTCACCATTTTGCCTATTTAAAATTTGGCAAACACTGAAACAACCAAATAACAAGTTGATGTGGAGTCGATAGATTTTTTTTTTGATTCAGTATTACCCGATTAGCCATTAAATACTTGCTAAGTCTGCAAACACTTCACTATAGTGATCTGTATCGTCTCTGCTTAATACATATCTAACTCAGATGTCCACATCAAAAATGGTGGTGTTCGTGTTTTAGAATTTCTCACCTTTTGAAGAGTCATGTCTTTAATATCTGAACCATATGTACATGTAAGGCACCTATCGCCATATTATTTTGTGTCACAGTCCTGTCTCTTATATGTTACAAACGGAAAACCTGTCAGGGTTGCTTCAAAATGGCCGCCGAATGGTTAGTTCCGACACGCGCACTATGACGTAGGTTGTTACCCCTGCATATGGCGCTACTTTTGAAGGAAAGAATTGGGTCTAGAACAATATTCGTAAATCACATAATATGATACCCACTGGGCAAGAATATCCCTTTCAAGAGCCGTCTGAGATTTTTCTATCCCGGCCTGCTGTCTCAGCCTAGACTCCGAAAGCTGTCTCAATCTGTCAGTCATTGCCCAGTCATGTTAATTTCAACTACTGCTTGTTACCCTCATGTAGTTGAATACCATTATACCTTTTAGAATATTGATTATCATGCTATGATCTCCTCTCAGTGTCCTCCACTGTCTGTGTCCCCGCCCCCACCTCCCGATTCTCCGCTCACCATCCCAAACCCCCCCTCCCTCCAAAAAATAAAAATAATAATAATAATGATAACAATTAATTAATTAATTACACAATTTGGATTCCTTGTCAAAAATCACTTCCTAGAGAGTTCAAAATTAGAGTTACAGGACTTGTACTTTCACACATTTTGAAATGTTGATTGTAATGTGTAGACGGTTGCTGTTTGGGATTTTACCTCTTTTGGCAGTTTTGCATACTGTTTCGATCAAGGCTAGATAATCATGCATCTGGTAAACAGATAATTTCAATCAGAAGCAAAAGAGAATGTCGATATATTACTTTATATATGCTTTGCAACGCACTGTCTTTTCCAAGGCCCATGCTGCCGTTGGTCGGAGGATTTGCCAGCTCTGATGGCTAATTTTAAAAATTGCGTCTAAAGTATCACTGTGCAATAGACTTTCGGGGGTCGTATTTATAAAACGACTTAAGTGGTTGCTATGCCGTTGCTAAGGCTGAATTCTAGAAAGGAGATTTCCTACAACTATGAAGTTTGCTCCGGAGGAACTGTCTGAAAAAAGACTGTTCCTCCAGAGCAAATTTTATAGTTGTAGGGAATCTCCTTTATAGAAATTCAGAATTAGCAACGGCATAGTAACGACTTAAGTGCTTTTATAAATACGGCCCCAGGAAAAAAAGATAAGTTTTCAGAGGAAACAAATGGGTCATTTTATCTTGTCTCCTGTCTCAATAGTTAGTCAACTTTAATCAAGGTTGAAAAAGGTTTCGTCTCCCAGTGAATCTATCAGAAAGTCACAGAAGTTATCTCCCTTTGAATAACGGCTGGAAAAAACATGGCGGATTGCCCATATACCTTAAGGATGGATTGATAACATCCGATTTTACGTCCTTTTAAACATACTAGGACGATGAGTGGATGGTAATGAAAGGATGTATGCAATGGAGATCCGTTTGCGATTGAAACGATTCCCGTTTCCAGCGGGTCTCGAGCCCGGGACCACTAGATCAGCAGGCCAGCGATTAACAGATGAGCCACCGGGGTTCCTTATACCTTAAGGAGAAATGATGCTTATCATGGAATTGGAAAATAGAAATATGATAAACTTATTATATTTATCTTATCAAGGGACTGGTGTCTATATGTTGTGTCATTTCTAGATGAGTTGATCGCGGAAATATATTTCCCAGCAGACAGGAAAACATTTGAAAGACGAAAATTAAACAATCAAGGACGAGCTGCGTCACATTTCTCGGGGTGCATCAGCACTTATATAATACACAATGTACCTCAGCACTGGATTAATGCATATGCACTTGCATGTTTATTGGTAGTAATAGAATTGAGCCCCGAAACGACAAAAACAACAAAGTGGCATGTGCACCCAGCGAAGACTAAGCTCAGCCTGGAGCTAGCTAGACTCTTAGTTCCCCTTCTTCGCTTGGCGCACATATCACTTTGTTGGTTTTGTCGTGTCGGGGCTCAGATAGTATTTCTGTTAAACAGTCACGTGTTATCCGTTTGCACCAAAATGCAAATAAGGTTTTCCTTATTTCCGAATTTTGGGATACTTTCGAAAAATATTTTCCATTGACAATAATGCAGAAAATTATGATATGGTTATGTATAGGAAAACAATAAGAAAGAGCAATTCGAATGTCTCACCAATTCTTAGAAAATATCGTTTGCATTTAGGAGCAAACGGATTATACCTGTACTTTACGACATTAATAGAGTCTATGATGATGTTGAGGCCTACAGGCTAGTTTTTTAGATTATTTAGTCTTATGCGAAGCTTGCCGAGCATAAGACTTAAATAATTTGAAAACGAGCCTGAGATTTCCTTGTCGAGGCCTCAAGCCCATCATTGATTATTTTTCTCACCCATTATATTTTATAGGTCAGAATATCTATTGAATACCTTAACTTCTTGTATAAACTTCAAGCTAATTTTCTATTAATAGTTCTGACATGTGTACTAATTTCGCCTTGTGCATGCATATTTCATGACTGGCAGCTAATCAGGGGCCGGTTTCATGAACATATCTTAGATTTGTGCTTAAGTTACAACTTAAGTTATAACTTAAGTAAAAAAGTAAAAATGACTTAGGTTCCTACTTAAGCCGTTTCACAAATTCATCTAAGCAAAAACGTTTTGTCTATTTTTGGGAGTCAATTTTTAGCTGTGTTAAAAGTCCGCAATATACTTTTATGTCCAAACAACATGATGACGTACCTGAGGCGGTGGTGTAGGGGATAGCGTTTTGCGCTCTAGCACAGAGAGTTACGGGTTCGAATCTTCACTTTTACCTTTTAATTTTTGTCAGTTTGTTAAATTTTATTTTATTTTTATTTACGGTACTATAATTTAATATGGTACTGCTTTAAATGTGTCCCCTAATTTTATGCATTTTAACGTTAAACGGAGTATAAAAGTTTCCGGACACGCTTGTCATTATCGAAAACTATGTTTCAAGCTTCTCCAACCTTTTGGGGATGATCGTCGTCGGGAGATGATGCTGGGTAACTTTCAGTGCTGGGGCGTCCTACTGATATGTATAATAGTGGGACAAGGGCTAACTGTGTTTGCAGTAGGTGCGGGCACGTGGGGGGGTCACTTCCATTATGAAGCAGGGTATATATGTGCCGCTGGAATAGCCCTACTTTTTTTTTATCTGCCAGATACATCAATAGGTATGATTTTACAGACTAATATACAGGAATAGGACTGATTTCTCCAAGCTCTGTATATAAAAGCCAGGTTATCTGATTTGTGTTATCGAAAAGAAACAAATATCAATTACAAAGACAACAAATGTTCTAAGCATACGTATTTCTTAAAATTTCCTCAAGGCTTAATGGCAAATTCATAAGCTAATCTAAGCACTTTTTCTGCAGTATACATGAATAGGGTCCAAATTTGATACAAAATACATGAATACGTATATATTTTGGCATTTGTGTTATACATTAATAGGGTGGGTTATCAGAGTTCCAGCGGCACATCTGTACCCCTTTAAAGACCAAGTGACCCCCCGTGGGTGCGGGCGGGCATTGTTTGAATATTTTTTCTCTCATCTCTTTTCCTTCTCCCTCTCTCTGAGAGACGGTTCGATGTAGAATGAAATACTGTCTCAAAGAGCCGTTAAACCAAAAACGACAAACCAACTAAATTTCCAACCTTTTATGCCTCGTTCAGTTGCGGCAGGCACAGTAAGTGCGGAAGTGATAGAGTTTTCTGGTCGAAAACTTGATCAATGGAAATGAAATGTTTAGAACTCCTGAGATTTTTAGCTTTTATCATCACTGCGTACAATGGCCAGTGCCAAAAAGTAGGGTCCCTCTTTCAGTACTTCAGATAGGAAGGGAAGCACGGATAATTTAGGGATAATTTTCAGTATTTCACCATAAATAAACATTCGTTTTGACCCCTCACTAGAATCGTGTTGCCGAGACGGTTCTAATAAGGGTCACAGCATATGTTTTCCTTCATAAATAATGAAAATTATCTCAGAATTATCCCTGTTACCCCTTCTTATCTGGAGCAATGCTCTTGCTTCCTAAATAAAAATCGACTATTTGGTGAATATACCTACATCGGATAGGCATTTCCTCACTTCACCTTACTCTTGTATTCCACCGAAACATGGCTACAGGAGAATTTTGTGGGACTTTGGCATTTCCCACTCTCATCATACCTGAATTCCTCAATCTAAAACATGCAGCTTTATGTGGGCACACACGTATTAAAACATTTAAGCCCGAATGATCATGCAGACCATAAACAAACTCGCACATAAATATGACAAAGATACCACGAAACTTTCGACATTTTGGACGTCCTAAACTAGAGCAAGGACCTGCTACTTTTGCAGGGGGTGCAGTATTTGAGTAAAATACTGTCTCAACGGGGTCATTAAGGTTAAAACAATAAACTAGTCGCAGATTAGGCATCACTCTACATGGAACCTGCGTGCAGGTTTAGTTTATAATTTCTTCGTATCGATAGAAAGATGGACAGGCATACAAAAGAGACACACAAATGAACTAGCCTTACTTTTAACTGGAAACATGAATATAAAATATGACCTTTTCGGTGGAAATTCTCCCTTTTACCACTGCTAGTATTTATGCATTTCAAGTGCACGCACACATATAGGCTACATGAAACTAAGCACATGCATACGTGGCGTGCGGGCGTGCACTAAACATGCACATACACGCAAATGCACGCTTGTCGAATACACACACACACACACACACACACGAGCGCATGCGCACACCGACACACACACATTGCATGACTGACAGGCGCAGAAAGACGGAGAATGTTTCGATAGCTTTTTTCCGATGAGCAAAATTTAAACATACGGACACACAATTTCTTTCAGCTCTCCATTTTTTTCTCTCTAATGTTTGAGTCTGCTTTTATTTAACTATGTAATTTGGGGAGTCTAGTGTTTCCCAATTGTCTCCAGGTCTAATAAATAAAGAAAAGGGGACTATATGGTGAGTACGATCACATGATAAAGTCATTTCCATTCGCTGACGCTTTTACGCTACCACAATCCCCAAACCACACCCCTTCCAGAGAGAGAGAGAGAGAGAGAGAGAGAAAGAGGGAGAGAGAGAGAGAGATGATGATGATGATTATGGTGATGATGTATTCTAATTATTATTTTATAAAAAGAGACACACATCAGTGTGTATATACGAAAGCGTTCGTGTAAGGCTTTCATAAACTTATCGGCCTGGGACGCCATGTACATACCGTTTTACCTGGTAAGCTCTAAGTGCCACACGGAATGGGTCCTGTTCGAGCCCTGTCTTCACCACCTTAAGAAGAACTCGTCTATGTGTCTCGTGTAAACAGTTTTAGTAGCTTTGGTTCAGCTTTGACAGAACTGTGAATTTACCCAGAAATGGCCGCAATCACAGAAAATAGCGTTCTCGGAGCAGGAAAAGTAGAAGACTAAAGGAGGACGAAATCAAACCCTATCATGTACAGTGCCTACTAAATGAACAAAGAGGAATCGGAACAGAAGCCACATATTGGGCGTGCAGTAGCAAAATTGCTTGTGTTACAAACCGCTTATAGGTTATACAGTTCTACAACATAAAATGCAAGTTAGAATTCGAGGCGCATAATGAATGAACAAAACAGTCTTATTAACGCATTTTGTGATATATCCTGAATTATGACAGCCCATCATCAGCATATCTACCTTACACATTTTAAGTTAGAACTTAAGTCACCTCGCTGGTTGACTTAAGTTTATAGCAAAATCTGAGCAAGGAGTTTCAATTAAGATTTTTTGTGAAACCACGTATATACTTTTGACTTAAGTTATAACTTAAGTCAAAAGTTCTTGCTTAGATCGTTTGTGAAACTGGCCCCAGAAATCTACAGTGATACCTCATGCACAACATCGGCTGTCAATTTCATTTTGCATGCAATTTACTTGACAGGTAGCAGCAAGTGGATTTGTTGAGTGTGTAATTAATTGGGCTGTACTATTTTAGCAATGATTGGCATTTTGAGCCTAGGCTGAGATAGCAGGCCGAGATAGAAAAATCACAGACGCCTCTGGAAAGGGATATTCTTGTCCAATGGATGAGAAAAAAATCGAAGTAATCATTCCGTTTGTGAGTATTATCTTTCCAGATGAAAAATATTTACAATTAGAATTATGTGATTGCAATATGCATTGTCCACCTTGACAAACTTAGTGTGCCTGTATATAGTACGCTAGCTGCTATTGCGCAGTTTTGCAAGTACATGTAAAGACTCAAGGGATTCTGGATTTTTATACAACAAATGAAACTGTTATTGGAACTGTCTCGAATCATGCAATAATGATATATAATGCTTTGTATCGCTGGTCTTGGATTATAACGTGTGACGGTATCGCTGATCTTTGATTAGTTTATTAGTTTTGACATGCAAATGAGTGCGCGTGAGAAATGGGCCGCGACACGAGAAAACCCACAAAGTGGTTTGGGTCCAGCGAAGACACAGGTCCGCCTGGGCATCCGCCCAGTCTGATCAGAGTCTTCCCTGTCCGCATAGAGGTAGCTTCGACACTTAGCTACCCTTTGAGTGCAAAAGAAAGACTCTGGTCAGACTGGGCGGAAGCCTAGGCTGATCCGAGTCTGCGCTGAGCACACAATCACTATGTAGGTTTTCTCGTGTCGCGGCTTATTAATGAGTTTGACTGGTTAAGTAATTTCCTCTTATGTTTCTGCTGCTCTTCTCATCGATAACCTGAAGCTGATACAAATATTTTAACTTTTTTGATTTTATGTTGACACTTAAATGAGCTGCGACACGACAAAACCAACAAAGAGGTTGCGCGCCCAGAACAGACTCAGACGAGGCTTGGCATCCGCCCAGTCTGACCAGACTCTTTGCTTAGCTCTTATAGGTTAGCTAAAGAACTAAGCTCCATCCATTGGGACAGCGAAGACGCTGATCAGACAGGGCGGATGCCCTGGCTGATCTGAGTCTGCTCTGGGCACACAACCACTTTGTTGGTTTTCTCGTCTCGCGACTCAAATATTCAACATTTCAGAGAAAAATGCTTAAGACAAGAATTCCAAAGAATGCGCTGTCTCGCCTTTTAGCGTATTGTTACCTCTTTCTTGCTTGCCAGGACGAGGAAACCCTTTTTAAAAAGCACATTCTTTATGTTAAGTGTTGGCCCCACATAGAAGGAAAGCACGGCAGAGTTGATTTTCCTAAATCGTACCCATTCACCGATATAAAAAAAAATCTGCTCCGTGAAAGGAGCAAGTGATTTTCTTGACTAAAAGTCCTCATTTTGAAAGAGCATAACCGTTCACGGAATCAGAAAGGAAGTTACAAATGTTGTTTTTCTTTTCGTAAAAATGGCGGACAAAATACTTCAATACATCAGTTCACTTTAAGTCAGATTTTGTTTCAGAATCACCTGTTGATCTGGGTGTTAAGCTGGGTTAACACGGTGACACAGGTGTCATGCAACCATTTCTGTCATAAGAAGGTCATGTGAAGACGATTATACGTTGCATGCAACGTACTTGTGTCATGCAACATGTTTGTGGTGTTCACACGGTGATACATGTTGCAATTAGCTCTTACCAAGATGGAACCAATTTGGAGAGATAACAACATATCTCTTGGATCAAACGTGAAACTTATACACTCCCTTGTCATTTCCATATTTCTGTATGCCTGTGAATCGTGGACATTGACAGCAGAGTTAGAGAAAAGAACGCAGGCCTTTGAGATGAGATGCTACCGAAGGTTACTGAACATTTTGTACAAGGACCAATAACCAATGAGGAGGTTCGCAGAAAGATCCAAGCAGCCATTGAAGAGCATGATGAACTCCTGATGCTGGTCAAGAAACGGAAACTAAGGTGGTTTGGCCATGTCTCAAGGTCTTCTGGTTTAGCAAAGACTATTCTACAGGGCCCAGTGAAAGAAAAACGAAGAAGAGGAAGATAGAAGTAGAGGTGGGAAGACAATATTAAATAGTGGACAGGGATGGACTCTACCAGCTCAATTAGGGCTGCTGAAAACAGGACAAGGTGGAAAGGGATTGTTTCGAAGTCATTTGTGGTGCCCCAACGACCTAGTAAGGTTATGGGATAGAATAGAATAGAATAGAATAGAATAGACATGTTGCAACATGTATCTCCATGTAAACCCACCTTTAGATTTCATTTACTATTCACAGTTTTCAGTTAAGGCTGTTTCAGTTGCGCAATGCGAAGAATAACAGCAGCCTGGGCATCTGCCCCGTCTGATCAGAGTCTTTGCTGTCGGCATGCAGGTAGTTCTTTTTGGGTCTATGACGAAACATAGAACGACAAAACATAGAAAAACCAGAACATAGAAAAGACAATACATAGAAAGACTAAAGACTTATCCCTTAGCTACTCTTTAAGTGTATAACAAAGACTCTGAGCTAACCTTTAATCACACAGCAAGGCTCTGATCAGACTGGGCGAATGCCCAGGCTGATCTGAGACTTCGCGGTGCGCACAGGCTGATCTGACTCTTCGTTGGGCGCACATGCCACTCCGTTGGTTTTCTCGTGTCGCGGCTCAATTATGTTGCCAAGCAGAAATATAATATAATTGTCCTTAAAGCCATTTATCAGCTTTGATATTTTCGTTGACACAATAATTATATCCGACTTAAAGACTGAACTAGACATTCAAAACACATATGAGCCGCAACACGACAAAACCAACAAAGTGGTTATGCGCCCAGCGCAGACTCAGATCAGCCTGGGCATCCGCCCAGTCTGATCAGAGTCTTCGCTGTCCGCATGGAGGTAGCTTAGACACTAAGCTACCCTTTGAGCACTTTACAAAGAGTCTGGTCGAACTGGGCGGATGCCCAGGGTGATCTGAGTCTGCGCTGGGCGCACAACCACATTGTTGGTTTTGTCGCGTCGCGGCTCATATTGTGTTATTTCTGTTCTTTATCGGTATTAGGCTAAGTAGTAAAAATTTACTAATTTAGATTTCATAATATTTAGTCTGGAATTATGTAAGCTCCTTATGTCCACGTGCCTACACGTTAGAAAGAGAAATGAATCAAAGACAATATTTTCCTTTCATCTTCATTCCAAAGAGAGTGAAGCTTTTTAATGTCACAATGATGTCAGGTGAAAAGAATCGATATACAAAGTCAAATGCATGCACCGTAGGTCTTCGAATTTCGAAGCCTCTGCTTTATTGAGACACTAACCTGATTTAGAAACTTTGAATTAAGAAATTTTTTTCCTTACCCGTGAATTATCGCTAATTAAACATGTTGTTGGAGAGAAGATTACGAATAATTAATGCACGACGGCCGCAGGCCGGAGTGAGTTAATATTCCTACCCGCCCGACAGCAACACGTGTTAATCAGCGATAATTCACGGGTAAGGAAAAAATATTTCTTAATTCAAAGTTTCTAAATTCGGCTAGTGTTAACCAACGAGTATTCACGAGTAAAGAAAATATTTCGATTCTAACATTATACATAACGAAAATGCAAGTACATTACAAAGTTTTCTAAATGATTATTTTAGAGGCGGACGTCAACAGAGGCAAATGTTTAAATTTCATCAAACCACGAAATTGGCACGTCTCGACTCGACGTTAACAACGTGAATTATCACAAATTTTCACGCGTTTCCGCTTCCTATGCGTTCAGTGGGGAAAACGTTAACGTCATGTTAGAATCAGTGGATAACGTCGTGTCATAAAAATCGTATGACAACACGTGTAATAACGTTTTGGCGCTTACAAGTAACGTCAATGACAACGACCGTGTCAACAATGTGTTTTCTTTTTTTTTTTTGCATACTGTTCATTTTAAAGGGTGATATGATCACTACTTACATTGTGTTATTGCGGTATTCTGTATGCGTATGTTAACGTTATGGTTTTTGCCGGTTTTACAAAGAATTGTGGGAAAGCGTCATTAGAAACCGTGTAAACAAATTATAAAACTGGAATTAAATTCGATAATTAAGGTATATATGCCTTTATTCATAGGAAAATTTGCCTGTAATAAGTTTTACCATAACAATGCATATATTCCGGGCCGATGAGTGCTTTATTCTTCCTTTAATCAGCTTTTATAAAGAAGTAAGTGAAAGTAGACATTTCATCATGTATTTGTAGAATAAAATCCATAGTCGGGTGCTTAAACATAATAACATTGTCCGCCAACTTTAAATCTCTTTTCGGGAAGTCACTTTTGTGCCGTAATTTGCCTTTTTCATCATTTCTTTTTATAGTATTCGGCTGTAGATGTTTTGGTCTCTTTCGGCTAAGAGTTAAATTGTCATCTATGATACAGTATTCTACGGTTTTTCGGCGGTTGTATTCATTCTCACCTTCTTAGAAACATAATGAATTTTATGAGTCAGATTTCAAGAAATGTCAATATAAATGAAAGAAAATGTATACAAACTTCTTTGCCGGCCTAAGACGGGGATTTAATGGGTATGACTCTCTCCTTCCTATCTTAATTGTAATAGTCATGACTAAATACATTTAATTCATCCCTTTAAGTATAAAAAAAAATCCTTCTCCATATTTTCAGAAGAATATTTCATTGCTGCCACTGTTTCAATGACAAATCAACCGTTGAAAATGTCATAAATCATGAAGCTGTAATCATTATGCACAGCAATAAACCATTCACAAACACAACTCAAACTCATACTCGACTCATACTGCAGTAAGGTCGGTTGAAGTGACGCCCGAGTAAGCATTAAGTGCGTGAAGCTCAAGTATACAGTTTTGGTATTCACTTTGTCTTCGTGGAGGAGACTCTAGCTACACTCCAGTTAGACTCACATCATGTAAGGGACAGTGTGGACCCAGACCGGACCTCCTTAAATATATAAACTGTAATGACTTAATTTTGAGACATGGTTGACTTAACAGTGTAGAATTAAATCATACTAACTGTAAAATTCGTTAATTATAAATATACCGCGGGAACTACGCTTTTCTACTTGAAGTCTAAGCGTCCGTCCGGTTTACCTTGCTGTTTCTGCAGAAGCGTTCATGGTGTAGCCTGTTAAACATCGGTCATGGATTCGATACCGTCCTTCTCCAGTATTTTGGCTGAAACGTTAATCGATTTTCCTATTCTCGTGCAGTGATTTTTTTCACTATTTTGGGAATTGTGCCGATGCCCACAGAATTGGGAAAAATAACTTTGTATTCTCCTTAAATCTGAAATTTCAGAACACCTATATTGGCTCAAATGGTGGGATAGGGGACATAAACTGAAAATATATATTATTTAAATTCAATTATAGCTACACTGTTTACATCTGCCAGTTCTGTAAGCAAGCAAGTACATTTGAGCTTGTAGGTCCCTCGAAAAATTCTTCCTGCAACTGGGAATTTTTCTATTTGTAGTTGGGAAAAAAATACTATTTTGAATTGGGACTGGTGCCTTTTATTGGTACCACTTATATACAGAAAATAATCACTGTCGTATATCACTGTATTTATTGTTGCTTAACTCTACCTCCTGGTAGTTTTTGCGAGCATCCCCCCCCCGCCCCCCCCCCCCCCCCCCAAAAAAAAAAATAAAACTACCCCTTCCCGCCTTCATACGTCGTATGCGCTTTCTTCACTTGTATCGTGAACAGCTTTTATACCACGGATTTTATCCAAACCAGGCATATACTAGTATAGTGGCACGGGGACGACGTTGTTGCATGCAATGAACAGCTTCGATGATACTAAAATTAATTGTTATGGGCGTGTTTCTATATCATTGTAGCCCCTCAATCCCCACCCCCAACCCCAATAGACAATGTTTGTCATGGGGGTCCGTCCGTCCGTTCGTTCATCCGTCTGTCTGTCCGACTGTCCACAAGTCTTTGGTTCCGTCCGTTTTTAATTGCTTAAATTTCAGTAACCTCAAGTGAATTTTTCTTATGTTAGGTGTACCAAACTTGGATACAATTGACTTTGATACTGAGAGGACTGGAGATTAACATTTTAAGACAGTAATATTTTGTATTAAAATGTTTATTATTCTTATCATTTATTAACTATTTTATTGCGTGTGTTTGAAATTAATGATATGTAGCAGTACTTGATTTAAGATCAGCTAGGGTTATTTAGCTAAGGTCAATGTAGAACATTTATGTTGAGCACCCTCTTTTAATATTGTATAAAAATGAAAATTAAAACAAAATTTAAAAAAAAATGTGTATGCTGAAGCTTAGTACTTTCAAAGATTTTATTCGTTCGAATATACATACCCCACCCCCACCCCTAATCACACCACTACAACCTATATTTCGGTTGCACTACAGTAAAAAATGCTCATTATGCAAGCCCCGCAGCTTTCAGGAGCTTTCAGGAGTATAATGAATATTTGCCGGCCCCTGATTGGTTTTATTAGGAAAGTTGAATATTTTTCTGAATGTTATGCTTATTTATTATTATAAAAAATGGAGCTTATTTACAAAGCTGTTTGGCTACATTTTTGTTGGAGCTGAAAAATACACAGAGGTGGCAGTGAAAGTTTCGAGATTTAGTCACTGCGAACTACACCCTGTCAGCACTAAAAATAGAATATGTCAAAAATATGCCGCACAACCCCAAACTTTTTTAGCTATTACTGGTAGGTAAAGGTGTTGTCTATTCAATTCCATGCCCCAATTTGGAAAGTTTAGACCAGGAGAAAATTGGCAGTGCATTGACTCTGACCCATTTTGCACTGTGAGCTATGGGATATCTTTTCGTGTAGTGCCACCTTTCATACGGAAGAATTCTCGTTATACTTACGGGATTTTCCGATAATATCCAAGATGGTCGGAGATAAGCGATTTCCTGTTTAGGGTTCTCAGTTTAACAGGGAAATGTACAGAAGCTCATAAATAAATTACATTTTCTTATTTGATATATTTTGCGACATAAATTATAACGTCTAGCATGAAAGTCGTAAATTTTCTCTCTATTCACCATGTAAGACACTGGAATTTGTGGCCAAGGGCTAAAATTTACAGGTAGTATAGAGTTATCGATCTGACACAGTAACGGGTTTTATTCCATATGACAAAAGGAGTTTGGGGTTGGGGTATATTTTGTTTTCAGTCTGTCCGCCAGTCTGCTGTCCGCATTTTAGGTTTTTACTTATACCACATTTTATCGGATCTCATTGACATTTTGAACATATAGTTATGATGACTGGAGACAAGTCAGCCTAAAAAAAATGGGGACCCGAAGAGGTTTTTGAAGGAATTACGCTTCTTTGTATCTCTTGTTTCCGCTAAAAATGTGTAAATAGTGTCAGAGTTTCCTTTTTTAAAAGTTATATTATAGCTCAACATTGCTAAGAATTCAGTCAAGTTGGAAATTCGACTGGTTTTGACAGGTTTGGGGTTGTTGTTTCGTTGTTTGTTTGGGTTTAACGGCTATTTGAGACAGTGTTTCAGTCTTTATCGAGCAATCAATCAGAGAGAGGAAAAAAAAACTATAGGACAGATGAGAGTAAAATGAAATCCGGACGCCATTCCGCACCTGCTGCAAGCACGGCAATTATTATCCAGATTTATAGTACGATCCTCAGATACCCAAATCTTTGGCATGAGATACCCCATCGTGCAAGGCCTACAGTGGGTATCATGCTATAAGTGAGAAAGAACGCAGTCTGACCGCCTGTACGGTCTATAATGCACTCGCTAAAGCTCGTGGATCATGTCTCCGTACAGGACGACGAACCATGCTCTAGCTTACACCAGTAAGACTCGCGTACTCCAAACGTAGCCCTACCCGACCACGTGTGAATGAGTATGTGTGAGGAGGGCTCTCTCTCTCTCTCTCTCTCTCTCTCTCTCTCTCTCTCTCTCTCTCTCTCTCTTGGAGACGTCTGAATATAAACTTAATTTTTTTTTTGAACGACATTATAGCGGAAAGGAAATACAAATCACATGACGTAAGCCAAAACTCTGGCTGTGAAACGCAGCATCCTAAAATATGAATTTGTCACACACACAAAAAAGAAAAAGTGTATAACATAGCTGCCATCTGGCCTATAACAACAGCTTTTGGTAGTCGTGCTTCTTCGCATTTTCATATTATGGCCATGATTCGCTGAATTATTGATCAAACTCAACTCGAGCCGCCGTCGAGGGAGCTTCACCCTTCCTCGACCAAACCTTACTTATTGGCGTTTACTCCAGCTGCACTAAGTCTTATGTCTATGAATACGACTTGACCTTACCTTGAGACAATCGTTGAGTTTGACTTTAGTTTGCGAATAGGGGCCTCAGTATTTAAAAAACAAGTTAATAGTTTATATAAATGCAGCAAAAAAAACTTAGATCAGCCTCTCTTTCTATGATGTTTACAGTCATCCAACTTATTTTGACGAGTTAGAGGGTTATCATGCGAACCGAACAACCAACTAAATGTTTTGTACCACTTCAGATACTGAGGGTGAGGTTGGGCCTGTAAAATCGATTTAAGCCCCCAGTAATTCATTACTGACCGTTCCAAGGCGGTAGTTCTGTTGTGGTTCTCTGTTGCCTGTTTTTGGTGTCAGAGTTTCTGTGATGTTTTACCTTATGTATGTTCTTATTATTTTTGGTTCGGTTTGGGTTGCTGAGTGGCCACCTTTTGGGAACAAGCTGCTGACTCGGTTGGCCATATGTTCTCTGTATCTTGATTATTTGTAATCTTAGTTGTTTCCAACTATGGTTTTAGGGCTGGATTTGGATTTTGATTGTTTCAGTTTCTGGTCTTTGCATACTTTTTACTTTTATATTGAAGTTGTGATCACTAAGGGTCTTACGATATTCTCGGAGATCCTGGGTTCTTATTTCGATCAGGACAGGTGGTTCTTAAAGCATTTGCTAAAATCGTCCTGCACACATAGGTTTACAACCTCTATTTTACTATTTTGCTTTTCATGTCACAATATTCACCGTAGGAAACATAAACGTCCACCGTAGAATACGTTAGTATAACATTCGAAAACCAATACATAAGCTTTGGATTAGCCGTAGAAAACTATAAAACCTTTTTTTTCTAAAATTTACATGTTTTCATACATTCCTGCTTGCTGCAGTTAATATCGATGTACATTTACAAATGAGTTCAATAGTCCTTTGCATGGGCAAATACAGGATTAAATAGAGCCAGTAAAAACCTACTTATGATGACTTGGATTCTCGCTAAGCCTATTTCGATAAAACTGCAAAAGAACGAAATTTTTTACGTGCAAACGGATACCAGTATGAGTTGGAATTTTTCGGCACAGCATAAAAGGCTAGATTCGCATTTAAATATGAAAATAAATATTTATTTTGTTACAATCGTCTGTTAAACGGCCGTTAACATTAGAAATCTTCATCAATAGCCGTAGAAAATCGTAACGTTAACATTAGAATACAGAATCCTGAAATAACACATTGTAGGTAGTGATGATAAACAGACTCTTAGACTGTGGTCATTTCATATGAAAATTATGTACTCGCCGAAAGATCGTTTCATAAATTTCATATGAAATGACCATGAAATGACCACTCGTGTAAAATCCGCTATGTATCATAAACTAGCTAGAAAAATTCCACTCCGACCGAGCCAACTGCACTTGAATAACGATGAAAGCAGCTGCGTAAAACCGATTGTAATCCGGCGGTAATTAGGGTAAAGTCGGCTTATTCGGACAGCGGGTAAATTCGGACAGTGACATTGTTTCCTTTATATGTCAGTTGTTTTATATTAAAACAAAACTTACTGGGCAAACAGTGAAAATCCGGTAAGCAGTCTCTAAAAAACTTGACAGGCATGCACAGTAAAACGAATGAACATCTTTTTCCGAGACAGGTGTCTATTCAGCTACCCCACATGACCCCCGCCCCCCGCCCCGCCTCCCCCACACACAAACACAATAGCTGAACGAATGCACTGGCATGGACAACAAAACAAGTAACAGTAAGGCGTAAGGACCCTCAACAGAAGTATCGGCGTGCAACGGTCAGTAATTAATAACTGGGGAGGGGGGAGCTTATACTGGATTTACTAAATCCTCGCTCTCACCTCAATGGTTCAAAATATTTAGTCAGATGTCGGTCCGGGTCACGCGAATGTTTCATAACCCATCAATGAGTCGTAACTGGAAACTAAAAGCACAGATTTAAATTATGATAAACTTGTGATTTAAATTATTAAGCTTGCGAGCTGAAGAAATGAACCTTTTGTTACACAGGTATTACAGTCTTGACGTGTGTTATTTGTGTACGGAGAGGACTAAGTTAAAAAAAAACGATTTTTCAGCGTTTTTGAGTGTTAGAATCGAAATAGATCAGCTCTAGCAGTGAATTGTTGAGTACTTATTCACTGTAAAGACGATCGTTACATGAGCGAGGAGCGCGAGTGATATATCTACTTACAACTGACCGACAAACAGTGAATTATTACTCAACAATTCAATCTAGAGCTGAACTATTTCGATTCTAATACTCAAAATCGCTGAAAAGTATTCTTTTTATTCAGACTCTCACATTCTTTCTGCTAGCGCGTTTATGCTCCCTTCTGCGAAATTTCAAAAAAATATTTTGTCAAAGGTATATCATATTGTAAATTCAAATACTAGATTGCAAATTGTGTCGAATCAGATGAGGTGGCTCATTGAGAGCCGCCGTATTTGGATCTACGCTGTTTGCAAATTCAACTTACCTTTTTCGTTTTTTAATATCATATTACAAAATGACTTAAACTGGAAGATTGTAAACTGGAAAACTGGACAAAGACACCGATTTCGTCAAATTAAATCTGATCAAAATTAATGCTATCCCAAAAGGCTGACAGTTTGCTACTATAGATTAGGGATTAAGGTAGCCTTGCCCAAGGCTTAGAAATATACATTTGGATTTTTCATAAATTTTCTTGAAAATACATTTTTTTCTTTATGCTAGTCTATAGTTATGGGCCTGATATCTCAGACAAACCCACAAGAGAAAATTTCATTTCTAGACTAGCTAAGCATCGACCATAAAAAGAAGAAAGAAGTGAAATATCAAGTATAAAATATATATATATATATATATATGACAATTTAATATATCCGACTGGATTAAGTCTAGGAATAAGGAAACTCGAGAAACCCTTGAAAATAAATCTTGTTTCTTCTTTTGTTTAATTTTGTCTTAACGCATATTAATCATATGGTATGTATTACCATAAGTGCATTTTGTGCGATATTGTTGTATTAATTGGCGTCTTTATGTGAAAATTATTTAATAAAAACGGAGCTCTTACCAGACCTACGTTGTGGGGTGTTTTGTATAGAATATGGTGCCTTGTGGGGGTGATTCTGCATTATGGGATGCACCCCATGATGAATGTATTTCATTCGCTTGCAAATAAGCTAAAATGACTAAATTTCAAATATTGGGGGTACAACCCAGAATGTGTACAGACTCATTTGTCCATTGTTGGAAATGTCCGTCCGATAAATTTTATGGGGTGCACCCCACATTGTTCTCTCCCCTTTGGACAAAACTTATAAATCATGCAGGTTTAATCCACGTTAAAGGTACCCCACAAAGCTTATTTCTACACACCTAAATTATAACTATATAGGGGGTGTAAGTTTTCAACAAATGGACACTACCCAAAAAATTATGGGATGCAAACATTGTGGGTTGCAAAAGACGCTCTGGGGTGCAATTTGCAGCCCATAGTGCCAATTCCGGGGTGCAGTCCACAGTGTACCTCTGGTAGGTACGTTTCCTGTGTCATCTGAAAATTGATTTCAGAATAAAGTAATGTTCTGTTCTGTTCATTATGACTTTTAAAAATATTGGAACTTCTATATTTTTTAACACTTTGAGATTTGAAAACCTGCTCATACCTTGATCAGTTTGCCTATTTATGCTAAAAGGATATACTTTAATGAAAAACAATCAAGCCATTTTTACTTTAGAGGTCAGCTCTAAATGGAATTAATTCTCTCTTCTAGGAGCTAATTCTTCCTTTTAAGAGTAGACCCCCTTTTTAATGGGTTATGTCGCCCCTGATGCAAAAAGGAAGTCGCAAAACATGTTCCCTTTCTGAAACATACACAATCTCGGTCGCCATTGTTTGCTCAGGCACAAATGAAACGAGACGAAAAAAACAAAGTGGCATGTGCGCCCAGCGAATACTCGAATCAGCCTGGGCATCCGCCCTATCTGAAAAATAGCCTAAGAACCTTAATTTTACCTACTGCCATTTTTTCCTAATTATTGCCAACCACCGCTCATATCAATTATGTTATAAAAGCGATAATATATTCCTCGCCGAAAGTTTATCATATTTTTATAATAAATGTACCAAGATCATTAGTAATCACAATTCTTTAGTTCCACTTTTCAGTATTAAGATAAATGCATTCTTTCTTCAACACAAATGCTTAAACATCGCAAAAACACCAAAGTTAAATTGATTTGGGCAAGCACTGTATAAAGAGAGCACATAAATGAATGCCACCGAAATTCCCGTTTTCGAGAGAAAATAATGCTTCGTTTTGATGGTTGTCAAAGCAGTTGTTTCGTATTCGCCAAAACTATTTAGCATTACCGAACGTTAAACTGGTGTAAAAGAAAAGTCACCCACAGCGCATTACAAGAACTTTTTTTCTTCCCAAAATGTGTTGTTTTTTATACGCCCGTTTGAAAAACGGGACGTATATTGTCATGGCGCTGGCGTCCGTCCGTCCGTCCGTCTGTCCATCCGTCCGTCCGGCGTAAGCTTTTCGTTTCCGGATAACTCCTCCTACAGTTTACATCCGATCGAGCTGAAACTTGGTATATAGTAAGACTATGAGGTGGACCAGCGCATATCGTTTCGAGATTACGCTCCAATGAGTTTTAGCGGAGTTACAGCCCTTTACTTAGATTTTTTGGGGTGTTCGTTTCCGGATAACTTCTCCTATAGTTTTCATCCAATACACAGTTCCGAGCCACACCCAGAATGTCACTCAAAATCACATGATAGCGTATACCTGGCCAATGCAACGACAACTTAGTACCTGACATAGTCTCACAAACAAATCGCACGTGGTCAATATACAACATAAGTCCGTGATTTTACCTAACAGTTAATGAAGGGATATATACCTGTTTAAAAAAAAACAAAAAAAACTAAGACCAGTTTAAATAAACTTACCCTGCTCTGCAAGAACAAAAACGCATCGGAAATGCATGATGCGCCGACTGACATGTGTAGGTCATGAGGAGGCTGATTCCTAGGCATAGATCGCCAACATTTAGGAGACACTTGCATTTGTCATTTCTTTTTCCGCCATCTTTATGCAAGCTTGTGAGACGTAGTAACAGTAACTAAGCAGGCGGAGCTTAGCGACTATTCTCGGAACTGTGTATTCAACGGAAATTTTGCTCTGATGATTTTTAGCGGAGTAATAGCCCTTTGAAAAAACTCGTCTAAGGCAGTTTGTATGGCAATTCTTTAGCATTCCATAACTTGGTTACTCTTTGGAATATCATGATGAAACTTTATAACAATGTATATGAGGTTAAGACAACGTGTCTCATACAAGAATGGTTACTCCCCTTGACTTAGAATTTGAGTTACCTCCCTTTGATTTTTTTGTCAGATTATATTTGTACACCTCATATCTAACTAACCCTTTGGACTATTGTGATGAAAGTTGATAGTGATGTATATTAGGTTGACACAATATGTCACACATAAGAACGATTGCCTCCCCTTACTTATTTTTGGAGTAACCTCCCTTTGAATATCTAATGCAAGCGATAAGTAGGCAACCGTATAGAATATCTTGATGAAAATATATAGCAATGTGTATTAGGTTGAGGCTGTGTGTCTTATGTAAGAATAATTGCTCCCCCTTCCTAATTTATGGAGTTACATCCCTTTGATTAATTTCTACGGCTATTCTTGGGCAAGTCATTACTAGGTAGCCGTATGGAATATCTTGACGAAACTTTATAGCAATGTGTATTAGGTTGAGACAGTATGCCTAATAAAAGAATAATTGCTTCCCCTTCATTATTTTTTTTTAGTTACATCCCTTTGATTACTTTTTAAGGCTTTTTTGAGAACCTTAATGTTTGAAATGTCTTGATAAACTTGATAGCAATGTAGACAAGGATGAAACGGTGCAAAATAAACATTCAGAAACGGGCGAATATTGCCCGGCTTGCGGAGCTCTTGTTTTTACAAATACATCCGCGCTCACCCTGCGCAGTCATTTCTCAAATTTAAAGGAGCGGCTGTAGTGTAGTGGATAACACTCCGGACTACCAATCCAGGGGTCGCAAGATCGATCCCCCGCTCCTCCGGTCTTTCGGATGAGACTTTAAACCGAGGTCCCGTCTCCGTATGACCTCGTTGTTGGTGGGACGTTAAACCCGAGTTCACTCACTCACTCACTCTCAAATTTAAATCAAATTTGCTAATTCCACGAAGATGAATTATTGGACATTAATTTCCATAGAAAGTCTGAATAAAATTGTTATTATCTCTAATAGTCTTCTTATTTTTGCTGTCACAATATGCTAACCTTTTGGCGAGGAGTATATATATAAATATTAAAGCCATATCAAACCTACTCTGGATGTCCGCAAGCATAGCGGCTGCCCCGGCACTGAAAGTTACCCAGCAATATGCGGCCCGGCCCGATTTCATAGAGTAATTATTCATTCTTACAAGACCTGGTCCCGAGGTTGTAAAACTTTTTTCATGCTCAAGTCAGCTGAGCATGAAATTTTCTCTGCTGATAAATATGAAAATGCCATCTAATGTTGGCATTTTCATATTCACAAGCAGAGAATATTTCATACTCAGCTGAACTTAGCATGAAAACATCTGTACTTATCAATAATTTGCTATTTATTAGCAGGTGAAATTTCATGCTCAGCTGAGTTGAGCATGAAAAAAAAATTACAACCTCGAGGCCTGGTCTGGGGATCAAATTTGCGCATTCTATTGGCTTATAAGCAAATTTGAAGTGCTTTTAGTTGTTGTTGTTTTTTATTTGATTTTATCATTATTATCATTATTATTTCTGCTTAACTTCTTTTTAGAAACTACGAGGAACTGATTCCTGATATTTTGCATGAATGCAAATCTCATCGGATAGGTGTATAATCCTAGGTACTAGACTTAGCCCTGTCGTGCACAGCCTATGAGCTTATCAGCAAAAATCTAAGGTTATCTTTCAATAAATATCTTCTACTCTAAAACAGCATGACGCTCCATGCTACAAAACAACACGGAGCTGACACTCCACGCTTCTTCCGCACAGGGACTCTCTAATAGTTTATATGTGAAATTCCTATTATTCTTTGCCAAGGACTCAGATTTGCACAGCCTACGCCTTACCTGCCAAAGTGTAGAGTCTTTGGTAATATCGCCTTCTTAAAAGAACTATTAAGAGCCTGGCCTTGATATAATGCGCAGAGAATCATTTAATAGTATTGATATGAATCTCTTAATCTCTTGGCTCTATGGTCAAATTTGCTCACGGGCTTATACGCAAACACTGATATAAAGATGGGGCTTTATATTTGGACTGGAAAATCATATGAATTCCTTGGTACTGAGGTAAATGTGCCGAGCCGACATATGCTTATTGGTAAAATAAATTAAACTTGGTCAGTGTACCAAAGCCATCAGTCCGTAATCCTAAGTAGCAGAAACATTGTCGAATCCGAAATCTTTAGATGAACAGGTAAGAATCCTTATTCACAGGTGTGATCAGGTGCTCGCGAGTGGTAACCATCACATGCATGTTATAACACACCCCGCATGCCAATGTGTCTGAGAGAGTGCTCAGTGAATTTGAAAGCATGGTAATGCCTGACTATGTTTCTAGCCTTGACCATCAATTCGAAAATAGGTATTTTAGATTTTAATTTTACTTTACTGCAGCTGGTGTTGTGCCGTGTGGCGGCCGTAAAACTTCTCCCCGTACATCATCCACAGTGCAGATTATATTTTATTTGTGTGTTTGAGATAGGAAGATATATTCTGAGAAATTAGGTTGTTTTATTGGTTAAGACTCATATTCTAGATCACCTCCTTTTGTTCGTTTGGACCAGTTTTGATACTTATCAGTCTTTTAATCGACTCCCTAATTAAAATTAACAAATTACAGTATGTTTTGTCTGTCTAGTATTCGACACCAGATTATGCCAGGGTCATTGATGAGTCTTGAATAGCCGAAACTTCGAAGTATGGTACATGTTCAGTCTTTTGAATGTGTTCTCTGCTCTTGAAGGATATCGTTTAGATTTTAATTATAACCGGCCATATTGTAGAGATCAACAAGGTCATGCCGTCTCCCATAGAAGCTTTTATCGCCCTACGATAATTTATTGGCGAGTAGCCTGTCTCCGGCAACAAGTATGATCATTTGAAAGGAATTGATATGAGTCGCGACACATCAAAACCAATAATGTGGTTGTGCGACCGGCGCAGACTCAGATCAGCCTCGGCATTCGCCCAGTTTGATAAGACTCTTCCTTAAGTGCTCAAAGGGTAGGTAAGGGTCTAAGCTACCTCCATGCGGACAGCGAAGGCTCTGATCAGACTGGGCGGATGCCCAGGTTGATCTGAGTCTGCGCTGGGAGCACAACCACATTGTTGGTTTTGTCATGTCGCGGCTCAAATTTATATTCAAACAGGCAAATAAAAACTCCGGCCCCAAGCCCTAGCATAATGGACTTACTAATTGGAACATGAACTCCGTATGCAGGTTGCGAAAGGAATATTGGTACTCAAAAATAGTTTAGTAACCACGGAAAAACTGAAGTCGCTCTCTTGTTATAAAGCTGAGTAACAAGAGTTCCCTTGTCAGGCCACGTATGAAGCAGATATATAGAGAATACCATGTTAGTGGCTTTTGATATCAAGTTTATTAGGCGAAATCAGAAACAGCGTAGGAATGGCGAGGCTTGCTGAGCCAGCCCGACGTGTTTCTAATCGAGCCTGATAAACTTAATATCAAAAGACACTTAGATGGCTTTCTATTTTTCTTGCATCATAAAAAGATTTTAAGGCGTAAAGAGAGTCAAACAAATGAAACGCAAACGCAGTTTTGTTCGTAATTGCTGACGTCATGTATGCGTTATAACACGAGTCAGTGACGTCATTTAACCAATCGAATATTATTATCAGGGCAAACGTTGGTATATAGCCAATCGTCTTCAGACGGTTCGTTTCTAAAGGCATCGCCTGATAACATTCGCGCATACACAGATCTACATTGACATGATATAACATCATGTTATCATACCCCTGTTATCAGGTGAGTTTGCAGCAGATGCACGATAAAACTGTACTATCTACTTGCGTGTCCTTAATTTTAAGTTTGCATGCGTAGATGAAGTCAGGAAACTGTGATTCCGCCATACAAAAGTCAGCGACCAAGTGAGACAATGTAAATATAGATTTGTTTCCTTATTCTTCATCAAATTTTGCGATGTCATCAAAATTACAAAATTGCAATTAGGTATAAATTTGCTTTTTTACAAGATGTGATTGGATTTCATGTCAATACAGAATAAATGACGTCTTTAAGTGCGATGTACGCTCAATAATCTTAAGATGAATGGCATGTTTTACTTTTTACCTGTTTTTCAATAGATGCAATGTCAAAACCTTAAGATTTGATTACCAATTAATGTTAAAATGTTGTCACCTGTGGCATGTACTTATTGGAATAAACAGCATGTTTCACCCACAAGAAGAGATACAAAGCATAAGAAAATGGGCCTGTGTCTTTGACTGACACGTTATATGAGCGCGTAACTCAATCATCGTGTTGAATCCACCGTGTGTTTGGTATCATTATAATAAAGAACACCGATTGTCCTTTCTAATAATGCCCTTGTCAGAACTTTTTGATAATCATCATAAAGCTATCTAAGCAATAGCAAAACCAAAGCTCTCAGTCCATCACCTTGACCTTTATCTCCTTCAGTGGTTGGAGCTGGAGCTATTAAATATCTGGACAATTGTCAACTAAATCCATTATGGCATTGTAAAACTGGAAGTCTTTAGGAAACTGTTAACCAAAGACTACAATATGCGTTCTAAGTCCATGAACTTGACTTCAATGTCACCCAGTGGAATTGGGGTAGCATTTCATAAAATCTGAAACAAAACTTTAACGTTAGTTCAAATATACTCTAAATTTATCAAGGCATTCTGGGACAATTTGTGCTAAGAAAGCATTGACTAAATCCTGATTTCTTCATGTCTACGCCCTTGACCTCAAGGTCACCGAGCGGGACGGTGATGGTTATCTGTTACGGTAAAGTTTGAATCAATATCTAACGACATTCCAAATGTTAACTGAATATATTATGGTACTGTAAAACTGTAAGTCTATAGAAAACTGGGTATGTAAAATTTGAAATAAATTTCAAAGTCGATGATCGTGACTTCCAAACACCGAGTGCGGTGGGCTAGTATTGAACACTCAACCCAATCAAATATCGATTCAAAGATAAATTAAATCCATCCAAGCATTATGAAAAAAAAAACTTCTAGAAAGCTTTAACCAAATCCCCAATTCCTAAAGCCATGACCTTGACCTTAAGGTCAGCGAGCAAAACGAGGTGGTATTCTCTAAAAGTTTAAAACAATATATAACCATATGCCAAGCATCAAGTGAATCGATCCATGGGCTATGGAGATATGTGTCTCTGAGAATCTATGACCAAAACTGCCCATTCAGACGCCGACGCTGATGCCGACGCCAGAATGACTGCAGTAGCTTTGCCAGTACTTCGTACAGACGAACTAAAATGAAGCAACAAACATGAAAAAAGAATTTGGCCAGAACAAACAAAAATCCAACAAACAAAAACAATAACTTAGCAATCCCCCGTATGGGGAGACAAAAAGCATAATTACAATTAAACCCAGACCTGTCCACATACAGGATAACTCGCCTGACAGCGCCTTGCCCCTCACATAAACTTAAACCAAAACATCAAATGCGACTTCCGACGCCGACGCGAAGGTGACAACAACGACACTTCCTGTGCTTTAGTAGAGGCGAGCAGATCATGAAATCAAAATTTAGTTTATACTTTTTCCGTACAGAGAATGACCAGTCTACCAATCGAATATTATTATCAGGGCAAACGTTGGTATATAGCCAATCGTCTTCAGACGGTTCGTTTCTAAAGGCATCGCCTGATAACATTCGCGCATACACAGATCTACATTGACATGATATAACATCATGTTATCATACCCCTGTTATCAGGTGAGTTTGCAGCAGATGCACGATAAAACTGTACTATCTACTTGCGTGTCCTTAATTTTAAGTTTGCATGCGTAGATGAAGTCAGGAAACTGTGATTCCGCCATACAAAAGTCAGCGACCAAGTGAGACAATGTAAATATAGATTTGTTTCCTTATTCTTCATCAAATTAGTTTAGTTCGTAATTTTTGACATTAAAATGATAAGGTGCAATGCTACAAAACCAACAATACAATGTCTGTATGTTCTGATTATCCTACTGTCCTAAGAACGCCCAGATTTAATTGACGGTTATTGGTAGGTTTATCTAGGTTTAACGGCCTCCCTGGCAGTATTTAAGTCTTTACCGAGCTGTCTTTCTGAGAAAGAGAGACAGGAACAGGGATAGGAAAAACGCAGAAAAATAAAGGCCTTGTCTACTGTTAGCAAATATAAGAAGGAAGCCCAATGCGAAAGTTTCACGGCATTTTAGGGTCAAGTCAGGTAAATTCAGACAGCCGAGGTAAATTCGGACAGTGGCATTGTTTCATTTATATGTCAGTTGTTTGGAATTAAAACAAAATTAACTGGGCAAACAATGAAAATCCTGATTATAAGCCGTCTCAGCAGAATTTTCACTGCTTGTAATGGTATGTCCGAATTTACCCACTGTCCGAAATTACCCGATCTCCCGATAGGTTGTTGGCTAGTTTGTCGGAAGCTGAGTCCAGCTCTACTTTTTTTGCACAGTTAAGGACCAGTGTTCATTGGAAGTATGTGGTGAGTTAATGATATATATCCCTTCAAGTTTTAGGTAATACAAACGTTTCGCCAAACGGCAACGCAACGCAGCGGGATTATGACGGTATGGATCATCATTCTGAAAAAGAATGTTCTTAGTTAACTTAATAATGCAAATATCGGAAGCAAGATTTTTAGTTCTCTTAAAACGCTCAATCAAGTGACGCATGACGTCTTTGATAGGATAGTCACATTGCTTGTTCCTCGTTATCTTAGTTAACCCTTATCGCGAGGAAAAGGCAAACGACAAAATTTACATCTACAAAATTAAAAAAAAAAATGTTCTGTCCCAGCTATATCATATTGAGAATTCAAAGACTAGATATTTTCGTTGTAGATCTACTATCGCTTTTTACTTTCGGTTTAATACACACAAACACACAGTGGATCATGTTGGTAGCTGTTTTGAAATCCGGTCAATCTGAAGATTTACCGCGGTCCATTTTAGAATTCCAAACTGGACAGCTCAATCTTGAGATAGGTCATTGTCGCCATCCAGTGTCAAAATTACGGTTGTGGATGCCTACCAATATAATTCAGTTGAGTGATTGTCATGAAAGTTATTGCCAACTCTTCACCTAGAGACATATTCCAAAACACACTTCCATTTAATCTGCGCCGATTATCTTTTTTTTTTTTTTTTTGATTTTCTTGTTTTTAATGTGTTTGTTATCGGGCGTTGTACTTTTATAACCATGATGTACTTCTTTGCGTTGTTCAAATAATAGAATCAGGCGGAGGACTCTTTGATTATGCATTTGCACAACTTATGGCTTTATTTTGTAATGATGTTGTCTGCTCTTTATTTCATTATGTCTTTTATGATTATGCATTCCTCTAAACGGCAACTGGCCACGATTTTAACGAGACATCCTATTCATTAAATACGTAAATTGTGTAACGAAATTTAACACAGGGTATAATCGATTCCGCTAATTTTCGCTTCCTGCAGAGACTGTACATCATATTTGGCTTCCGCCGAGACTGTCCGCGAGCTCTTGCTTCCTGCCGAGACTTCTGTACATGATAAATGGCTTCCTGCAGAGACTGTCCTCGTGATTCTGCTTCCTGCCGAGGCTCTCAGCAGGAAGCCGAATCACGCGGACAGTCTCGGCGGAAGCCAAATATGACGGACAGTCTCTGCAGGAAGCGAAAATTGGCGGAATCGATTATACCCTGTGTTTAATTTACAACATTTCCATTGCTGTTGTTTACAACAGGCTAACATATTTATTGAGAGAGAAAGCTGAGGTAAATTAGCTACAGCACAATGCTTGTGTACAAATTCTTGAGATCTTTCAAGCACATCTGTACAACTGAACTAATAGAATACACATAGGTGTCAAGAAAAGTCAACTTTGACTCGTGTGCAAACGTTCCTTTGGCTGAACCAGTTCCGATAAATATTCCAGTGGGAATTGGTTCAAACATATCTATTTCAATTTTTTTACACAACATCTATATACAATACAACATGAATTGTTTAGGATTGGAACGAAGCAGTTGAAATTAAACTAGCAATAAAGTTTTATTAACGACATCAGAAAACAAACTTTTAAAGACGATACCCCATATTCATATTGAGAATCACAGTCTTCGCATGATCCTAACGACAATGTTCATGGCGGTTTAATGAGAAGGAAAATCATTTTTTAAGTTTTTTTTACACATGAAATTTTCGCCCTTAAATTAGTAAGGTCGACCTAAAATTAAAGGAAATAATGTGAACCTGTGCCCTGTTGGGCAATCGTTTTTCTTGCACAAAATTAACCGCTGTGTGTGTGTGTGTGTGTGTGTGTGTGTGTGTGTGTCTTTAAACGGAGCTGCACTTCACATACTTCATATATTGCATTGTGAGTACTACCTGACCCTACGTAGACCAAATATTCACTCGTAATATGGAGCTACATTAGACTTACTTATTTGATGACCCTCGCGCAAAACTAGCATTAGTAAACGTGTCCATGGGAAAAATTGCTATTTCGGCGAAATCTATCCCATTATTTAATTAACGTCCATGTAAGCTGGACCATTCACAGTTTGGTGATGAAGCAAAAACAGTTGAGTTACTGAATACGTATAAAGGTCGCCTTTAGCTTAGTTACTTAAAGCATAATATCTTCTAGAAATTTTCAAGAACTGAGTTAACAAGCAATTTTCTCCATTAGGTCTAGACAAATAAATTATAACATTTTTCTTAGGATTAAAAATGTCCTAATTTGAAATAAAATGTGTTTGTTTTAGCCAAACGAAAAACATGTTACTGTTTATGTCCAGTAAATAACTTGAACGTCAACGTGAACATGAAGAAATCCTTTAAAACTTAAGATCAAAATCAATATCTTGCTGATAATTTGTCCCTCCCTCCTCCCAAATCACCATCAGTTTTCTATCATAAACTGAAAGCATGAAAAAAATTATATGTATACGCATCATCATAAAGTAAAAGTAAAATCATTGATTTTGAGTTTTCACCAAAAGTAAATAACATTAACCTTATATTAAAGCTAAAATTTGACCATGTAAACAAAGGACAAAGTAACGCGCACAAGAAAGAAAATCGGAGTCGGTGTTACATAGGATCGTTGAATTACATCGAATTTAACCATTTAGGAGCAAAACATTGAGATAATTTCCATTTTCGCAAAGAGACAGCGCTTTCTGCACCGATCTGTCGACTTTCTACAAAGAATGCAGGGAATTTTACATTCGGGTTACTTCGGCAGCTTTTCTTTCAAACTTCGTAATTGGGCGTATTCGATTGGGCGTTTCGTGCTTCACAATTCTAAGCGTGAAGCACTTTTTCTATAGAAAACGTGCTTCACGCTTAGTACTGTGAAGCATGATACGCCCAGTTGAATATGCCCATTGGTTCAAAAACTAGATATTTCCCACAAGTCCACGCGTAAATACTAGAGGTCATAACTAACTAATGTTTTCCTCAGGCGAGAATGGAAAACATCATTTTTTATGTTACCACTTCTTTATCAACTGAAGATGTAATAATCATAGTGAAATGGTCATAGATCCGTCTAAGAGGTTCAGATTATTTAATCTATCTATGCCCAGTAGACTCTTCTATCATTATAAATCGGATGAGTCCATTTGTCAGGTGTGGGATGTCTGGTTTTAGTTTATTTCTATCATTTTATTTTATTTAAGAAGAATGACCCAGTTGTCATAGGCAAATAGTGTACACCCTGATCAGATGCCGCGTTTAGCGACGTCTGATATAGGTCTTCACTGTTTGCTAATGTCCTCTTTATAGGACACTAGACATTAAAGGGTTGAGTTACTGAAGGACCTCTAAGCTTGATTATCCTAGCTGCTGTGGTATTAGGGTCATGTCAGGTTAATTCGGACAGCAGGTAATTCGGACATACCATTGCAAACAGTTAAAATCCAGATGAGACGGCTCAAGCCGTCTCATCAGGATTTTCACTGTATTCCCAGTTAATTTTGTTTCAATTCTAAACAACTCACGTATAAAGGAAACAATGTCACTGTCCAAATTAACCCGCAGTCCGAATTTACCAAAATTTACCCTAAAGCCTTGACATCAAAAATATATCTGCGAGGACACGCACTGAACTTGCGGAATCGGCAACATGGAATTCAAATACCTATTAAATATTTTTTTTTTCTCTTAAAAATATTTTGTTTATTCATTTCACCTTTTTATTCGCTCACCTCAGCTAGCGGCTCCGGGGGACCTTATATGATGGTAAGGCTCCGTCCGTCGTCCGTCATCTGTCCGTCCGTCTGTCAACATTTTCAAACGACTTTTGCTCTGAAACCGCTGGGGCGATAGTAACCGAATTTCATGTAGAGCCTCTAGGGGGCGGGGGAACGAAAAAATGTTCAAACGGTCCTGGTCACATGACCAACATGGCCGCCATTCCCAAATATGGTAAAACCCTTTTAAAAAATCTGTTTCTCCAGAAGCAATAGGCCGATTGCTTTGAAACTTGGTATGTAGCATCGAGTACGCGAGTACTACCAAGATTGTTTAAATAATTATCTTGGTATGACCTTGACCTTTTTGCGGTAATGTCAAATTTGCTTTCTGTAGCTTTTATATGAGAAAATGCTAGAACATCAGATTTCTTGGAAACTGTTGAAGATTTTGACCTGAAAATTTGTATATACAGTCACCTTAATGAGAACATGAAAACGTTTGTGTATAAGAGGTCATGGTCATTTTTTGACCTTTGACCCTGGTCTCTCATATTTTAACAATTTCTCACATCTCCTCAAAAGCCACTGGGCCAGTTGTAACCAAATTCCATATAGAGCCTCTAGGGGCTGAGTGAATGAAACTTTGTTCAAACGGTCTGGGTCACATGACCAACATGGCTGCCAGGCCCATATATGGCAAAAACATTTACAATCTTCTTCTCCAGAACCAAATGATCGATGGCCTTGAAACTTGGTATATAGCATCAGTTACTTGAGTACCATCAAGATTCTTCAAATGATGACCTTCGGCTGACCTTGATCTTTTATAAGGCAAGGTCAAGTAATGGTAAATGCTAGGATTTCATGGCAACTTTAGAAGATTTTGGTCTTAAAATTGGTATATACAGTCGTCTTTATTAGAACATGGAAGATTTGCGGGTACAAGAGATCAAGATTGTTCTTTGACATCTGACCCATGTCTCTCATATTTTGGCAATATCAGACATCTCCTCAAAAGCCACTGGGCTAATTGTATTTATACACTGCCTCCAGGGACTGAGGGAACGAAATTTTTTTCAGGCGGTCTAGGTCACATGACCTACATGGCCACCATTCTCAGGTGAGCGATTCAAAGCCGCATGGGCCTCTTGCTTTATCATCATTACTTTATTTACTCTTTGTTAAGCGTAGTAAATTTTGCATTTAGACGATAACTCTTTTGATCATTTGTCGTTTTCACCAGCTTAAGAGATTACTCGCTGTTACATGTAACAGAAAGATATGATCTAGACATCTAATATGAAAATATGGCTTATAATTATAGAGCTACTCAGAATAAATATGTTTTAACAAAAGAAGAAAATGAAAGCAGAATGATAAGACTATTGAAATTTAATTATCTAATACCTTTTTGCACAAGAAATGAACTTAAATAAAATTTATCTAGTATATCTCAGTCTGGAATTTCTAAATTACATTAGGTGCACTTGATAAGAAACCATAAACGTCTGCACTGACACTGCAGATGAGTGCAATAAAGTAAAATAACATGTTGAACACAGATGACAGTTGCTCTACTCAATAACGACAAAATGATAAATTAAATTTATTATTTTGTCGATATTGAGTAGAGCAACACCTGATTAGAGCCGCGAAATGAGAAAACCAACAAAGTGGTTGTGCGCCCAGCGCAGACTGTTGAGTAGAGCAATTAAGTAGAGCCGCGACACGAGAAAACCAACATAGTAGTTGTGCGCCAAGCGCAGACGCAGATCAGCCTGGGCATCCGCCCAGTTTGATCAGACTCCTCGCTAAGCGCTTAAAGTGTAGCTAAGGGTCGTAGCTACTTCCATGCGCAGCGAAGACTGATCATAAAGGGGGAATGCCCAGGCTGATCTGAGTCTGCGCTGGGCGCACAACCACTTTGTCGTGTCTCGGCTCAAATAGAATCATTTATAATATGATTAAATTCTTAACAAACACAACCCTGCAAATGTACTCCTCTTCCACGCATGCAGCAGCCGTAGGTCCTTGATGAGCAGGACTGACGGACGAATCAGACTAAAGATAGACTATAATGGACCGGCGCCTCGTTAATGCGGATATGGATTCGTTTTGCTAAGGTGCGGGGGGAACGTCGATATGAGAACTGAAATACTACTAACAAACGCAACTTTTTTAAGCAAGGATCATATCAAGGGAACAGAATCAGCAGTCTTACCACCTGCCGCGATGGAGCTGGCCGCTTCGCGTTTTCCCTGTCTTGGTTTGCTTTGTATGCCGTTTTTTTTTTTTGTTGTTGTTGTTCTTGTTTTCATTTTTATTTATTTATTTTGTTTTGTTTTTCCCATTTGGTGTTTGTGGCGAGATGTGCTAAATGATAGTGTTGATTTCTGATCATTGTATTTCATCAACTTTGGTTGAATCTGTTTATAACAGGTAATGATATTTGCATGTTTGCAACATGCCATCTAGCCCTGGCTTGAGTAGACTTCTATTTTCAAGATGACCTACTGAATCTCTTTAGTTTAAACATATTTATGGAATCATTAACTGTACATGATTACAATATAAACATGAAACAAACAATAGGATCAGAACGAAAGCATTATTAAATGCTTATTTATTACTTCTCCTTAAAATGTAAACTTTAATTATTTTACATCGATTGCATTGAAAGCTCACGCGAACTTATTTAAATACTCTCGATGACACGGATGCTGGCGAGTTTGTGGTCCTATTCTGGTATACGGGTACTCCCAGGCCCGGATCCAGACCACCACGCACTGGTGGGGCTCAGAATAACTGGTGGGGCTGGGAGGTGCCGAGAAGTATGTGTGTGGGGGGAGGGGAGGGGAGGGGGGGGGGGAGCTTGAAAATATATGACATAATTAGGGATCAATTTGGAGAATTTTTGAAAATGTCTTTTTTTTTACCTTGAAATGTATGTTGTGGCATCTCATTAGAATCGCCTCAACGAGGCGATTCTAATGTGATTTCACAACATATATTTGTATCCAACCACATGGATAAACTGTCTCAAACTTCAATGAGATACTCCTTATTATCTGGAGGCCTACATATTATACATCACACAGAGGCCCAGATGGCGGGGCTGAAGCCCCAAAGCCCACCCCCTGGATCCGGGGCTGACTCCGGTTCTTCTCCTTGAATCTGTTTATGAGCAATAACGTAATACAGCCAAGTGTCAAAAGTATTTCCCCAAAATTTTTTCCTATTGACTTTAGTACATTTGCAAGTGTGCAAGAAATTTTACTGTGAGACTTGTGTTCGAATGTTCATAATAATTTTTGTATGCTTAAAAACCTAAACGGTTCCAGCAATATAAATGATTTTTAGCTTGCCCTAAACCTACTCACAATTAAACTACAAGTATTTGAACTTCAATAAAATTTCCAGAATTTCAGTTTTCGATTGACGTCAATGGTGACGTTGTCTAAAATTTGCCGGAAAGTGCTGGTGTTGCCTATAAAAGCATATTTCTAAAAGAATAATTAATTAGAGTTCAAATCAAAATTATTAGAAGTTGCCAAAATTGTTGCTCTTTCTAATCATATAATATTTAATATCATAAAATAAGTAGTATTGTTATAGCAAATTCCCCGCGAACTTGAAAAGGCATTTAAGTCTATCAGATGTACGTAACTTTAGAAATAACTCGGGACGGGATAATGGTTCCAAATGATAAGAAAATATCAATTCTAATGCACATACTAATATAACGCGACGTCTGATTGGATAACGTCAACAATTTGCGACAGTATATTCTGCGATTTACTGTCACAAACCCGACGTCATTATAAAACGTCCTTCTTCTTGGCTGACGTTTGGTTCTACGCTGCTGAAAGCGCTTGCAATTGGTGCAAAGAAGTACACTTTGAAAGGTGAAAATGTGAAAAAAACTGCATTTGAATGGGGATAACTGTATTCAAAATTGTCGTTTGGGGAGGTAAATCGTCGGTTTTACGGTCGCAAATTCCGTTTTACGGCTCCGCTGGCGCGTCGCCGTAAAACGAGATTTCCGACCATAAAACCGACGATTTACCTCCCCAAATGACAATTTTGAATACAGTTATCCCCTAATTATAACGAAATACGGGGAGACTTTTACGGCCGCCATCAGTGATAGTAAAGAAAATCTTTACTAAAGAAAGCATTGAAAATGAGGGCCCTTTCGAAGCAAAACATATTTCTTATAATATGTTTTTGGATGAACAAAAGTTACGACCACCTGCTGGATGCAAGGCCCCGAGGTTATGAAAATAATTTTGTGCTCAACTTAGCTGAGCATGAAATTTTCTCTGCTAATAAATATGAAAATGCCAACTTATGTTGGCATTTTCATATTCATAAACAGAGAAAATTTCAATTTCAGCTAAACTGAGCATGAAAACACTGTGTGTATCAGTAATTTGCCATTTATTAGCAGGTAAAATTTCATGCTTAGCGGAGTTGAGCATGAAAAAAGTTTTATAACCTCAGGGCCAGGATAATTCTCGCATGATGGGAAAGCTAGGGCGAGGGTTGGCGCTTTGTTGAATTGATTGTCCCCAATCATTCACTACTGACTGTCTCAAGACAGTGCTTCCGTTGTGGTTTGTGGATGTTATTGTCAATAAAGTTCTATAAGGCTTTGACATGTGTGGACAACTCCACAAACGCGGTGTATATTTTCTAAAGGACACAGTTTTGACGTCTTCGAAAGAGGTAAGCCCTAAAGCAAATGCAGAATTTTACCTAAGAATGCCATATATTATATCTGAGCAGTCTTTATTAATTTTCATTTATTATTATTTATCATGGCTACTTAAAAACAGTCCTCAGGCAACTGCTTCCTGTAAATATCGCGGAACTCATATTTAGTCTAGGTCCCATACTGTCCCGTGAATTTGGATTATCTGCATTTCATGCAATAGAAAATTCTCCTTTTCTTCTTAGGTCATAACGCTTTTGTAACGATAACAGATATATCAGCATTCAAAATCGTTTTAGGACGAGTTGTTGAATGGTCTAATACGGAATTGTCGAAAATTAAAATAAATGTGAAAAACGAAGGTGCTACGATCTTCAAAAATGACGTTGACATCGATTCCAATAACGTTATAAGAACAGCGCATTGCTTTGCAAGGAATGAATAGAAAACGTTTGTCCAATGGTATGACTGGGGCCTAATAAAATGTGTCCAACCAATTAAGAAAATGTATTTTCGTATCGTATTTGGTATCACTGTAAAGGCAAAATGTAGTGCTTCCAATACATACAAAGCATTTTACGGTAGATGATCACGTGTTTTTTCACGTCACAGGAAATACTGGGAATTCCAGTACAACGATTGTTTCGTTGTATGTATTTTTCAAAATAACTTCATTGTTGCCGAATGCAGTCTTACAAAATAAAGCGCAGTGAGTACCTTAAATTGGTATTCTTATTTTTACTGAGAGTTTACTTGTTTTCACGTTTGAACCTCCCCCAGTCATAGAGCGACAACATAATTTACGTGCTACAGCCTACTTTCAGTTTTGGATGTTTGGGGGACGATTAAACACAAAAACTTTGAAACCCTCCATAAAATCGCAAATATCATATGAAAGTCCTCATGATTGCACATTCACTGCGCTGCATTTTGAAAGAATGCATACACACGGCCGCTTATCTCCGTCAGCACAACACCGTGTTGTGTATAGGAAAATGTGCAGGAGATTTCCGGTGGTTCTGCAGGCGATTCGAAAATAAGGGTCACGAAAGGTAGGTGTCACGGTTTAAAAGGGATATATTCTTTTCCAGCGTAAAACAAAAGAAAAGGAAAAAGTCATGCAACCCTTCAATCGTTTTTCTATGAATACGAGTCTTGATCGAAGCCAGATTCTCAGTTATACAACAGATTTCCATTTTTTCCCGGAGCGAGGTGGCCGTTTTGTTTACATGCAAACATTTCAAATTTGCATTCCTGAAGTCGCCGAGTATTTATGTTTTCATCTATCACCTGTATATTAAAGGTCTCTCATGTAAGTACCAGTAACGAGCCTAAACAGAATTAGCTCCCTCCCATGAGCCCAGATAATGAAAGTTGTTGTGGAATTTGTGATCCAGGAGATCGGTGGTGCTGAAGGCGATAGGTGGCGGTGCAGGAGATTTTTTATATTGTGCCACCAAAGGCCCAAAACAAACAAAAAAAAATCAAAAACCCTGCATGACACGTGATGCGCATTTTCCTAAGCCAGGAACAATTCAAGGGCAAAGGAACTGATTGATGTGAGGGGAACTCATAGTGAACTTTTTTCATGCAAATGAAAATCTTTTTTTTTTCTTTTAGATTTATCTCAAAAACGGGACACTTTATAGCGCAAAGCACACAGAGAGACGATATACTAAAGCATTTTATAGGCCTAACTTCAGACTCAAAACTTAAGAGAATTCAAGACATATCTAAACAATCGAGTTCTTGGCATCACTTATTTACAGCAAAACCGTTCTCGGCTTCGACAAAATGTGCATCACATCGCCTGCAGAGTGAGTATATGATACTTCAATTATCGTACCAGAAGTAATTGTTACACATTGTTTATTTTGTGGGCCTAGTTTTGGTTTCTAGATTCGCTGTGGATAAGTATCATTAATCAACAACGGGAAAATCGTAAAATTTTATGCTGAGTCACACTCCACTTCATTGAAATAAAAATGAAGAACAATGGTTGAAAAACGTACAGGCCAATCAGTTTTACACTGGTATGCAAAATGTCATGCGCACTCATAAACAGGAAAATATTTTTGAACATTTCAAAACAACAGACACTGGCAGCGTTTGTAAGTGTATAATAGACGACAACAGAACCATGCTTTTGTCATAGATCTACATTAAAATTACGTAGATATTATTTCAATGGATTTCATTCAAAATTTTCACGTGGTCTGACGTATGATTCACAGAACGAAATTTTAATCACCCAATTCACCATCTAAGGAACATCACTCTTGCTTAGCCAGAATGACAGCCAGAAGCAAATGTCAGCAGATCAATACACCACGGTCACCAATCCAGCTCATTCATCGTATATACCAATGGGGGCAAACCTTTCTATTCCTTCTTTCTAAGACTAAAATCAGAAATCGGCAATGCTATGCGATGAGAAATCCATTGGACTTTTGGATACTGGTGTTGTTTTATAAACGATGTTATACTTGGCGGTTTGAAATGTTTTGAAGTGGAGAAAAGGGCACTTTCGTCAACTTCATTATTTTTAAGATAAGTTGTAGGTCGTAATCGAGGTAATCACATCGCACTATCGGATTTAAAAAATTATTCACTAACAAGAAAATTTCAAGCTTTTATAGAATTTAAGATCTATCTCACTCATTGTTTGCAGTATGAATGAGATGGACCTTGAATTCAATAAAAAAAAAATTTTTTTTCTTCTTGTTAGTAGCCACTTTTTTGAACCCGACAATGCTATGCGATAACCTTGATTTCGACCTACAACATACCTTAAAAGTAATCCTCTGGATCACAGACTGAAAGGAGAATCTGCGTTGAAGTTGGAGAAAGTGCCCTTTTCTCCGCTACAAAGCATTTCAAACGGTCAAGCATAAAATTCTTTATAAACCAATACCTGTGTCCAAAATTCCAATGAATGTCCCATCGCATAGCATTGCCTGTTTTATCGAATTTTGGTCTCGAAAATAAGGAACAAAAAGTTTTGCCCCATTGGTATATGCGATGAATGAGCTGGATTGGTGGCCGAATGCACAATGTAATTAAACAAAGAAAGTGGGACGAATGTAAGTACCCAATTGACAAACTAGCATTACTTTCGTACCATTTAGTTCTAACAGAAGCTTTGCAGTGCAAATGATTGACTGATTATTCAATCCCCTGATTGCTGGAGTCGTTATTTTCATTTGAATTAGCATGCTTAATGCAGCAGAGGCATTGTACAGCCAAGTGTACGAATCTGAAAGCTGTGCGAATCTGTACCATGCCATGCTACTACATTATTTACGTTATAAAACAGTTAAAAACGGTCATTGGTGGCACTACATAAAACAATCTCCTGCACCGCCACCTATCGCCTTCAGCACCACCGATCTCCTGGATCACAAATTCCACAACAACTTTCATTATCTGGGCTGAAGGAAGGTAGCAAATTCTGTTTAGGCTCGTAACTGGTACTTATATGAGAGACCTTTAATATACAGGTGATAGATGAAAACATAAATACTCGGCGACTTCAAGAATGCAAATTTGAAATGTTTGCATGTCAACAAAACGGCCACCTCGCTCCGGGAAAAAATGGAAATCTGTTGTATAACCGAGAATCTGGCTTCGATCAAGACTCGTATTCATAGAAAAACGATTGAAGGGTTGCATGACATTTTCCTTTTCTTTTGTTTTACGCTGGAAAAGAATATATCCCTTTTAAAACGAGACACCTACCTTTCGTGACCCTTATTTTCGAATCGCATGCAGAACCACCGGAAATCTCCTGCACATTTTCCTATACACAACACGGTGTTGTGCTGACGGAGATAAGCGGCCGTGATACAGAAACAGTGAAATTATAAACTAAAACGTGGAGAATTCCCGGGGATTCCTTTACTTGTTCAAAATGATGTAAGAAAATGACGTAAAAAAACACGTGTAAGAAAATGACGCAAGAAAACACGTGATAATCCACCCTGCATTTGTCTTGAGCATGCCGCTAAACAAATTTATGTGGCAAGAATGAAAACTTTCTGAACGCCCCTCACAGAATATGATTGTTTTACTTCCTGATCATTGCCCTTTTATAATACTTTGTTTGTTTTTCACGTAATGCATAGTTTGTCCAGTGTATGTGATTTTCAGCACGTCTCGAGGAAAACATACGAAGTCACAGAATAAATGAACTGATATTTGATTGAAGGAATTTAATTTCTTGCAGAATAATAGTAGGAGTGAATCTAAATGGCATTGAAGCAAATATAAGCTATTAACTTGATTGAGTACTGTGCCGGATACACAAAGAATAACAAACCAATGCTTCAAGAGCTATTTAAAACCGATTATTGATTCTTGAAAAAGTTAGTAGCACTTGCTCAATTTGCCTAAGTCCGGAGGGAAGTGATATATATTCAAACACGGTTTTAAGTAAACACCATCAAAACAAACAGAAATAAAAACAATCAAATTATTTTTAAAAAATACGCTGTTGTGTCTAATTTTCGTATTGGTTTATAAATCTATAAACCACCAGTTATATCCAAATATAGTGGAGAGTTAAACACCATTACCTTATTTTTGCCCCTCAACGGTTTTTATGACTGTTGTTTTTATCTACAGTGTCTCTTGTGTTGGTTATCGAAGGTGTGTTGCTCCGTATTGTTGTTTGCGTTTCTGCCTCCTTCTTCTTCTGTGTGTGTGTGTCTTGTGTGTGTCTGTGTAAAGGGTTGGGGGTTCTTGGATTGTTTGTGCTCAATGATGACATTGTTTAGTTGCGGATTAATGTATTCAAGTGGGGAAAGGTTTTTTCTCACAACTCTGATGGAAACGCTGTGATTAAGGAGAATATTATAAACTGGATTTAATTACTCAATGATCACTTCAGTTAATTTTTTCATAACTTTTTATCCGCATTTACAGGCTCCTTTGGCTACTAGTCTTTTGTGATTGGTTGAAACTGGAAACAGGCTCTTGACCAAAATATGTATGTAGCTACTTATGTTGTCAAGAAAGCGCGGAAGAAAGGGTCAGTTTTAAGAGAAAATAGTAAACATGAATAGTTCTTAAAGGGAACACACACTGTAAAGCAAAGTCCATAGGTTTTACGGTAGAACAACTGGCAACCAGCTGCCAGTCTATTTCCTGTTTTTTACGGGTGTTTGCCTGTAAGGCATTGTCGGAAATCACGATATGGTAGTGTTATGTTATTATAACTGGTCGCACTCGAAAATAACTTTATAATGTTGAATGGCTAAATGACCAAAAAACGCCTGTTCTATTCTATCCTACTCTTTTTGAGGATTCCTGTAGTGTTTACGGGCGCCCGTAAAAGTAATGGGAAATGGACTGGCAGCTCGTTTCCAGTTATTTACCGTAAAATCTACGGATTATTTTTACAGTGCAGTAACAGAGTTCAGAGCTGTCAATGTTTCAACGATAACCGAATTCGGACTTGTTTACATATCAAACACCAGTAGCACGGCTTCGACATAGATCAAGAAGTTACTATCTGTTTATTTCGAGGGAGCCTGACCTCCAATTTCGCCAATATTGTTTTTTGTATGTTGAACGAAGAAAAACCTATAAATGGTGTTATGTTCATTGTACCAAATGAGCTGCTTGCGTGTTTTATTTGTGCCGTTGGATTCGGGTCAGACAATAACTGCTTGTATACACGCCTGTGCTTAAACCAGTATTGTCCCCACGCTACTTAAGGCATATTTGTGGCATACTAGCAATAATTGGAGTTATATGAGCCACATCATGTGACGTCCGACAATCTGGCAGTTTTGTCATGTGAAATTCAGATCACCCTTATCGTTCACAGTAAGAGGCCTCAGTGTTGGCTGTATGGTGAGAACCAGTTCCTGAGATGGCTGATGTGACAAGTAAAGGCTCTGACCAGACTGCACGAAGTCTGATAAGACCACTGCCACATTTTTTGAAATCACATTATGTGGCACACATTAGATACGCATTTACACTGCTTGATAAGTCAATTTGCTCCCAACATGTAAGATGCAAGTTTGGTCGGCTGGGTTGTGGTTTTGGGTTTAACGGCCCTTTGAGACAGTATTTCAGTAAATATCGGACAGTCTCCCAAAGAGAGGGGGAAAGATGAACAACCCCCATCCGCATCTACTGCAAGCACAGTAGGCCCTTGCCCTACTCAGTTGGACGCCCCGGCACTGGAAGTTATATGCAGCACCATCGCACCACCCACCCATCCCCTGTAAGATGTATGGACACACCTCCATGTTTTCCCACACTTTTACATAATAGGAAAAAAAAACATTTATGATATTCTGCTTTCCTTGACAATATAAACCTTCTTTTATCTTGGATCTGCTGCAAAATTCACCTGATATCTGGGGTATGATAACATGGTGTGATATTACGTCACTTTAGACTGCGTTTGCACCAATGTTATCAGGCGATGCCTTTGGAAGCGATCTCTGAAGACGATTGGCTAGATACTGACTTCGGCCGTGATATCTACGTTCGATTGGTTAATTGACGTCACCGACTTACGTCATAACGCATTCGCGACGTCAGCAAGTTCGAATAAAACTGCGTTTGGTTACCATTTGTTTGCCGCTCTTTACGCCGTAAAATCTTCTAATGATGCATGATAAATAGAAAACCATGTAAGTGTCTTTTGCTATCAAATTTATCAGGCTCGACCAGAAACACGTCGGACTGGCTCGACAAGCCTCGCCATTCCTACGCTGTTTCTGGTCTCGCCCGATAAACTTGATATCAAAAGACACTAACATGGTATTCTCTGTAAATAGGATCTCCTCTGTATGGAACAATTTTCCCTTAGGGGAGCATTTTTTCCCTTTAAAATTTTATCCTAACTGGGAAGGACCACCATTTTTTAACAAAAATGTCATTCAGAAATAATTTTGGAACAAAGAAATAAAAGATATAATCTCTGGTCTACTAAAACAACAATTTTCAATTGTCGTCTAAAAATCGCCATGTCTTATGACGGTGTATGGTCACTCCTGTATAATTGTTCCGCCATTTTTACAAAAGAGATAACTTTCGTGACTTCCCTTTTACTTCCTTGGATGACCAAAACAGAAGAAAAACGTCCGTAAAGGGGTCTACTCTACAGGTGTAAAATCTTTCCTTTAGAGCCTCCGTAGCCCTATCAGTGTTAAAATCACAAATGAGCCGCGACATGAGAAAACCAACAATGTGGTTGTGCTCCCAGCGCAGACTCAGATCAACCTGGCCAACCGCCCAGTCCGACCAGACTCTCTGTTAAGTGCTCAAATGGTAGCTAAGGGTCTAAGCTACCTCCATGCGGACAGCGAAGACTCTGATCAGACTGGGCGGATGCCCAGGCTGATCTGAGTCTGCGCTGGCCGCACAACCACTTTGTTGGTTTTCTCGTGTCGCGGCTCAAATCATTATGAACAGTGCTTCAACCTTTACGTAATAGTTACCGGATGAGTGCGAGGGGTGCATGAATTGGAAAGACCTGAGCACGGAAAATGGGAACACCGAGAGACTTTAGCCGCGAGGTGTTTTCATTTCCCCGTGCTCAGGTCAAATCAAATGGATTTTTTTTTTGCTTTTAATCACCATTATTGATTAAATTTATATTTTCTCATTTTACGCCCTTTTTTTAAACGGACATAGTATGTCATGGCGCTGTCCGTCCGTCTGCCCGTCCTTAAACATCATTGTGCTCGCCATTACTCAGTATCTGTTTGGGATATCTTCATGAAATTTTATAGGAATATGTAAAAGGACAGGGCGAGGTGTCGCGTACAATAATGGTTGCTTCCCATTTTTTGTTTCCGAGTTACGCCCCTTGATTAGTCTTTTCCAGATTAGTTGTGCGCGCCATAACTAGATAACCGAATGGGATATCTTGATGGAACTTCATGGCCATGTGTATGAGATCCCGACGATGTGTCGCGTATAAAAATAGTTGTATCCGTTTGTTAGTTTCCAAGTTATGCTCCTTTGAGAAAATGGACTGATGGAGGCCAAGCCCTAAAGTATTTCAGAACAATGAAGAACAGGGGGTTTGGGATGAAATTTATATCAGTGTTTGTAAACACAGAGGCATTTTGCAGATTTTTTTAGTGTCTTGAATAAGATCTGTTCTCACATCGAGCTTAAGGCCTCAGGGGACAGTAAAATCTGCCATTTCTTGTCCCTTGCCGCAAACAATTTTTGAGCGACTCTAAAACATATAAAATGCACTTCAAGCCAAGATTTCACTTGTTGAATATGTTTCCACTGTATATAAAAACTAAATGAAGCATAAAACATGTGCATCAGCATACTCAGAAACTGTCTTTGCAATGTTTACATTACCCCACCCACCCTATTTCTAGTGCTAAAAAGTGCTCTTCTGACCAGGAGCACATCACATTCTGGAGAAATACCTGCAAGACACTGCCAGTTGGCATATATCCCCTTTTGTTCTTCAAACACATACCTACAGAAAAACAGTTCTCAAATGGGGTAACAACCATGGAGGTTTTTCAATATTTCACAAAGAAAAGCAGGCCTGTTTTCAACAGGAAGTCGTCTATTGTGACAATGACAAGCCGCTCTTCAATTTGGAGATTCCCCTGACCATGGGAGCTATCAGAAAGTTTCGTATCCTTCTCCAGCTGACATAACTAACCTTCCTACCAGCTTACAAATTAAAGAAACATTCAAATACCTCATTTAATTGGAGCAACCATGCTGTTTTTAACCCTCTATCTAAAAGTATGATTTTTCTGACCACTGCCAATACGAAACTGTCCCCTGATGCCTAAACATTTGATCTGCTTTTTCTTTTCATATTGTTTAGCAAAATCACTCTGAACAAATAACTCTTTAGATTTAACTTCAAAATCATTTTTGATTGAATTTTGGACTAAAACCTTGTTGATTTGAAACAAATTAGGTAAGAATATGAAATTGTTTAGGAAACTCATGAAACATTTAATACTGGGGTAAAACCTCTTGTAATCAACATTTTTTCTTGTCATTTAGATGCATTATTGTCGTAGAAACGTTATTTAGTCGACCCATTTGCATAATTTGACTCTTTTGTGGTAAGATTTCAAATATGTACATGTAACAAGTTAAGGATACACCAAAACTATTTCGAAATTTTATTCTTGTCTCCCATATCTATAAGACCCACTGCATGATATAAATGACTTTATGTCAAATTTTGATTTCAGTTTTTGCTTCAGATGTTAAGTCTTACTCCCACCCCCTTTGCAAAATATTAATTCCTCATCTGCTTTTTCATATCAGTGAATCGGCTGTCAAAAAGTGCATGTTGTCTACGATTCCTTACAAACTATAACTAATAAAATACTTTTTGGCTTAGTCTCTATCATTTCAGTTAGTTTTAAAATCATTATGATGATTCACTAAGGAATGACAATAAATAACAGTTTAATATGCACCACCTTTATGCCTAAAATCAGTAATAAATAGCAGGCCACTTTGATGAATGTAACTTCTGAAGTTATAAGCTATATTGTAATGTCTTCGAACTTTTCTTTGGTTTCGTCACCAGACATTGTCAGGGTCACTGAAGAGGCTTTATTAGCCGAAACTACGTAGTCTGGTCCATGCTCCTTCGTCTGAATATATTCTCTGCTCTTGAAGGAACTCTTTAAGATTTTAATTTTGCCTCACTGCAGCTGGTGTTGTGCCGTGTGGCGGCTGCAAAACGTCTCCCCGTACATCATCCATAGTGTAGGTTATATTTCATTTTCGTCCTTTGAGATCAGAGGATATATTCTGAGAAATCTGAAATTTTGGATTGGTCTATGCTCATATTCTAAACCATTGTTTTACATATTATTTGGACCCTTTTTGATACTAACCAGTCTTTGAATTGACTGTCCCATTAAGATTAAAAAAATCACAGTATGCTTTTCTTGGGTTTCGTCACCAGATATTGTCAGGGTCACTGAAGAGGCTTTATTAGCCGAAACTACGTAGGCTGGCCTTCGTCTGAATATATTCTCTGCTCTTGAAGGAATCTTTAAGATTTTAATTTCTTAACCCCCTGTAAATACTTAAAAAGAAAATATATATTTTCGTAATTTAGCAAGGGAGTTGATGTTTAAAAATTCAGTCTTATAAAAAAAGAACCAGTTTCCCTAGAATCGCATTTTGTTACCATTGATCTAGTAGCTCGAAACGGTATCAAGAAAATATATTAATTTTTAGCTCACCTGAGCCGAATGCTCAGAGGTGAGCTTATAGGATGGGAGTCGAGCCGTCGTCCGTCCGTGCGTGCGTGGGTGCGTGGGTGCGTGCGTGCGTCAACACTTTCAAACATAAATATCTCAGAAAACCATGGGCCGATTGCAATCAAATTTGATCTGAAGCATCATTGGGGTGGGGGAAAGGCTGCATTAGGTTTTGGTGCAGATCAGCTCAGAACTCTGGTTTCCATGGCAACAGATAGCCCCCATAGGGTTATAATGGGAAAAACGGCGTCATCACATTTTCTCGACTTTTTTTTATTAGATCCTTATCATACTTGCAGGTAATGGTGACATACATAAGAGCTTGGATGAGTTCGAAATTTGGCCGGATTCGAGCACAGACTACGGAGTTAGCTGCCCTTGAGCGTTTGAAAAAAATCCCATAGGGTTATAATGGGGAAAATGGCGTCATCACGTTTTCTCAACTGTTTTTGCTTAGATCCTTATCATACTTGCAGGTAATGATGACATACATAAGAGCTTGAATGAGTTCGAAATTTGGCCGGATTCGAGCACAGACTACGGAGTTAGCTGCCCTTGAGCGTTTGAAAAAAATCCCATAGTGTTATAATGGAGAAAACAACGTCATCACATATTTTTAGAAAAACTTTGTCATCGCTCTATTGCCTACATTTCTCAACGGATTTTGATATAACTTCACACAAATGTAGGGCATGACAATATCTCGAGCAAGTTCGACTTTCAGGATGCTGCGCCCAAGGTCAAGGTCACTGTGGCTATTTTTAGAAAAACTTTGTCAGCGCTCTAGCACCTACATTTCTCAATGGATTTTAAAATAACTTCACACAAATGTAGGGTATGACAATATCTCGAGCAAGTTCGACTTCTAGGATGCTGCGCCTAAGGTCAAGGTCACTGTGGCTATTTTTAGAAAAACTTTGTCAGCGCTCTAGCACCTACATTTCTCAGCAGATTTTAAAATAACTTCACATAAATGTAGGGCATGACAATATCTCGAGCAAGTTTGACTTTCAGGGTGCTGCACCCAAGGTCAAGGTCACTGTGGCTATTTTTAGAAAAACTTGGTCATCGCTCTAGCGCCTACATTTCTCAACGGATTTTAAATCAACTTCACACAAATGTAGGGCATGACAATATCTCGAACAAGTTTGACTTCCAGGGTGCTGCGCCCAAGGTCAAGGTCACTGTGGCTATTTTTAGAAAAACTTTGTCAGCGCTCTAGCACCTACATTTTTCAATGGATTTTAAAATAAATTCACACAAATGTAGGGCATGACAATATCTCGAGCAACTTCGACTTTCAGGTGCTGTGCCCAAGGTCAAGGTCACTGTGGCTATTTTTTGGAAAAACTTTGTCATCGCCCTAGCACCTTCATTTCTCCATGGATTTGGAAATAACTTGACATAAATGTAGGGTATGACATTATCTCGAGCAAGTTCGACTTTCAGGATGCTGTGCCCAAGGTCAAGGTCACTGTGGCTATTTTTAGAAAAACTTTGTCATTGCTCTAGCACCTACATTTCTCAACGGATTTTGAAATAAATTCACACAAATGTAGGGCATGACAATATCTCGAGCTAGTTTGACTTTCAGGGTGCTGCAATCAAGGTTTTTGATTAGATCCTTATCATACTTGCAGGTAATGATGACATACATAGAGCTTGGATGAGTTCGAAATTTGGCCGGATTCGAGCACAGACTACGGAGTTAGCTAGCTGCCCTTGAGCGTTTGAAAAAAATCCCATAGTGTTATAATGGATAAAACAACGTCATCACATTTTCATTTGTCATCGGATCCTCTTCATACTTGCAGGTAATGAGGATATGCATAAAAGTTTGGATTAGTTAGCACTTCGGCTAGATCCCACCACTGACTATGGAGTACCTGCCCTGAGCATCCAAAAATCAATGTCGCCACTTTTTCTTGGTTTCTACTTATCCGATCCTTTTCAAACTTCTTAAACAAGTTCAAATTTTCGCCAGATCAGGCCAACCGCTTCGAAGTTAGCTGCCCTTGACAGCTCTGTCTATTGTGCTCTTGATCGGATACTTTTTAAACTTGCATATATTAAATGAGGGCATACATAATGTTTTGGATGAGTTTAATTTTCAGCCTGATTGGACCACTGACTGTGGAGTTAGCTGCCCTTGAGCATCTTAAATATCCCTATAGGTTTACAATGTCTCTCAGGTGAGCAATTGTTGCCCTTTGGGCTACTTGTTAATTCACCAATACGAAAACAAAATAAGTTTGATGCTGACATAATTCAGAATAAAAATGCACATATATTGCGAGGTTTTCTAAAAACTGTTTTGAGGCGGGCGTCGACGACAGTAAATGACGCAAAGTTTTCTTACATCGATTTAAGCGATTTTATCACACATTTTCAATCTAGCTCAGTGGGGAAAACGTAAACGTCTTGAGAATAGATGTTATTACGCTTCTATAATGTTTACTTTTCTTAACGCCCGCCAGGTTTATATGAATTTAATAATGGTAATTATACTTTGGATACTTTTATTGGAGTAATCATACCATCAGTTCTTTTCTCTGTGGTGCCGCAACGACTTTGCAAGATTATTGGATAGACTAGACTATACTTGACTATTAGAACGTCAACAAATCCAGACAATGACCTCCAGCTCAGAGGCAGTGTTGCTCGGGTTATCAAAATATGTAGCGCTATAGCTGTTCAAGTTCATTCACCTCTAGCTCGTAATCTAAAACTTTATTTCCTTCAGCAAAAAAAGTTTTCGTTTACCATGCCATTACTTAAGCACAGATTGTCTCAGTCCTAATGTAGTCATTCTTTGATCATCATTATTTGAGCCGCGACACGACAAAACCAACAATGTGGTTGTGCGCCCAGCGCAGACTCAGATCAGCCTGGGCATCCGCCCAGTCTGATCAGAGTCTTCGCTGTCCGCATGGAGCTAGCTCAGACCCTTAGCTACCCTTTGAGCACTTAATAAAGAGTCTGGTCGAACTTGGCTCATGCCCAGGCTGATCAGAGTCTGCACTGGGTGCACAACCAAATTGTTGGTTTTGTCGTGTCGCGGCTCATTTGATTGTTTTGTTAATTTGGCCTTGATTAGAGCTGATACCGTAAAACATCTAAAATTGGCACACCTAAATTGATAGCCGTAAGTATTCTAAAAATTAAACAGTTTGCATTCTCAAAACAGTAATGTATCTAAAAGATGCAGATGGAATGGGAAAGATCCTGATTAGACTGCTCCCTGAGGACAGTCTGATCTGAGTCTGCTTATCTATCCCAATACTCAGCTGTTTTAAGGTAATGTCAATGCCCGAGACACACTTGCTCTTGGCATGACTACTTATACTGTTAAACGGAACTAATATTTTGTAATGTGATATCAATCAAATTAGATATCTGTTGCCTTCAAAACTATGAAAAGTCCGTATTTTTTCAGGTTTAATTGAGGCCCATAAATGCTTTATCATACGTAAGAACCCCGGATAAAGACCTAAGCACCCACTGAAGAATACATTAAACTTCTGTCCTCTGTCAAGTAACGGAAACTTAAGTTTTATGGCCTTGATCGATGTCTTATGGCATAGCAAAAGCATTCCTCATATTTAGTCAAAGTATCGAAACATAGTTATTTGACACCGACGTCATGCAGATGCGTTTTATTATCATTAATATTTCGCAAGGCCTAAAGTTAGTAGGTTCTAAAAGCTTCGTCTATGGAAGAGAGCACTTTGTGCATCACAAACACTCGGTTACGCAAGTGTTTTCGTAGTTTGAGAAGTTCAAAATGCGTTAGAACGGGATTTTTTTTCATGAAGCTTAGTTTGGGAAAATCTGTTGTCTTTTCAGCAATTTATACAGATTTTGTATTCACTACAAATGAGCGATTATCACCACCTTAAATCAAGTGTTTATAATGTTTGACGTATTGTTCACTACAGTGTGACGGACATCCGATTTGATACTCATGGCCAAATCATAGGTTTCCATTTACTCTACTTTAAGCTTTAAATGTCATGCATACATATACACAACATAACAATTTGAATAATGATATTCAGATGATGCTTGCTTTTGAGAAAATACTTGGTTACACGTCTGAAAATGGGTCCCAGAGTGGTGGAGATGCTTACTGACTAACTAGGTACGGATGCTTAAACAACAACAAGGAAACAAAAATGTGAGAAAGGTGTTGTGTCGATGGAGGGATCGGTGGTGACATAGGGTGTAAAAATATATGTTAGTGGGAAAAGTTATGTTTTCACAATTCTGCTAAAAACGCTGTGATCAAGAATAATATTACAAACTGGTTTGCTCAATGATAATTTCAATGTTTTATATATTATTTTTTGCATTTAGATCTTCCTTTGGCGTCAAGACTACTCAATTGCGATATGTTGAAGGCTGAAAATAGACTCTTGGCCAAAACATACATGTACTTCTTTTCAAGTGAGCACAGTAAAAGGGTCTTTTTTAGATGGAACACAATGATATAAGTATAAATTTTGGCGTTTTTAGCATAAGGCTAATGGTGTGAAACCGGTGTGTCCAATTAGGAACGTAATTTTTTTAAATTTTATGGGTCGTGTTTTGTTTTCTGCAAATGCATTATAATCGTTGATGTTAGCTTTAAAGCCTTGACGGAGAAAGAGTGCCTCTTCACATTGATTACAACCTTTGTTTTCAGAAGCAACGAGTTTAAAAAGAATGTCTTCTCCATATTGATTACAACCTTTGATTTCAAATGTTTTGAGTTTATAAAGAACGTCTTCTCCGCATTGCTTTCAACCTTTGATATTAAATGCATTGAGTTTAAAAAGAATATCCTCTCCACACTGATAACAACCTTTTATATATTAAATGCAATGAGATTATAAAGAATGTCTCTCTTCATTGATTACAACATTTGGCTTCAAAAGCATTTACTTTTTAAAAAGTGCCCTCTCCACATTGATTACAATCTTTGATTTCAAATGCATTGAGTTGATAAAGAATGCTCTCTCCACGCTGATGGCAACCTTTGATATTAAAATGCATTACATTGATTACAACCTTTTATTTCAAATGCATCGAATTTATAAAGGATCTCCTCCCCACATCGATTACAACCTTTGATTTCAAATGCATTGAGTTTATAAAGAAAGCCCTCTCCACATTGATAACAGCCTTTGATATTAAATGTATTGAGTTTAAAAAGAATGCCCTCTGCACACTGATTACAACGTTTGATTTCAAATGCATTGAATTCATAAAGAATTCAAGAATGGCCGATTCACACTGATCACAACCTTTGATTTCAAATGCTTTGAGTTTAACAAGAACACCCACTCTACATTGATTGCAACCTTTGATTTCAAATGCATTAGTTTATATATCAGGCTCCAGGATCACGATTTTACCAATGACATAGATCAAGAAGTTCTTCTCTGTTTACCTCAAGGGAGCACGAACTTCAATTTCGTCGATATCTTTTTTTTGTATGTTATGCGAAGAAAAGCTATTAATGGTGTTACTTTCATTGCATTAAATGATCTACTTGCGTGTTTTGTTTATGCCGTTTCATTCGGGTAAGACATTAACTGCTTGTATATACGCCTAAGCTACAAGCCCAGTGTTGTCTGCAAGTTACCAATGCGTAGTGGCATACAAGTATTTTAGCATAAAAAACATTTAACGCATTTACACTGTATATAAGTTAGTTTGCTTCCACCAAGTAAACCTTTTTTGATATGTTTTATGTGTGTTTTCTTGGACGATTTTGTCCTTCTTAAATAAGGTCTACTCTGCATGGACTCCTTGGGGAGTCATTAATCGCTTGAAGATTTGACCCTCACCGGGAAGGGCAATGAAGACTCATCATTTTCATAACAACAACCTCGTGCATAAATTATTTTGGAACAAAGATCTGTGGTCCACTAAAACAAGTTCTATAACCTGCATTCCAATCATCTCTGTATTTTACTTAAGGAATGCATTTCATTTTTCGGATGTTTATCGAAGTATAAACTACATTTGGTCGCGTGCAAAATAAGTGAACCCCGAAGCGGTTCATGGCGGCTTGCGACCCAATGTAGTTTATACTTCGATAAACAGCAGAAAAATTAAGTTCATTGCTTAAATTTACATTCTTTTCTATCCTTATTTGACTACAAATTTGCATTAGGGGCTACAGTTGAAGCCGGAAAATATTTACCCGCGGTTTTTCTACTCAAGCGGAACAGCGTCAACGACGTAACAACGATGTCATAACGCCACCTACGTCCAATCATACTGGACAACCATGGTTTATTTTAACGTCATGTAAATATGTAGTTATTGATGTATGAACTACATTACGTTCTAATGGTTTACCATAGGGCTTTTCCTTAAATGCACGGATCATGTGAATATTAAGATGTATTGTTACCTATATTCATGATCCGCCATTTTTACAAAAAGGATACAAAAGGGATAATTTTGTGACTCCCTATTTGTTTCCCTGAATAAGAAAAAACCTTCCATAAAGGGGTCTACTCAGCAATCTTTTGCTGACCGTTCCAAGGCGGTACTTCTGTTGTGGTTCCTTGATGTTACATTGTGCTATGTCCGCTTGTCTATATTCTTTGGCGGTTTGGTCACCAGTTTTGCTACCCAATCTGCTTTTTGTTTTGTTTTGTTTTGTAAATTAAAAATAAAATAGATAAAAATAGATGTCGATGTTGTTTTTGACTGGGGTAGCTGAATGACCGCCTGTTTGGGAAAGAGCTGCTCATTCGATTTACCGTAGGTGTCTTTCGTGAAGTTGCGTCAATTTTTCCGTGTGTATGTGCTTCTTTCCTTGTTGGTTTTGAGGGCAGTATGTGGGATTTGATTGTATTAATTCCTGATCATTGCCTATCTTTTTACTTTAAAAGAAGAGAAAATTATTTCCTTTAAGAGTTGATCGCCGATTAGAAAGGAAGCAACATGAAATTGACAGCGTAGTTTCCCCTGAATTGACTGATTGATTGGTTTGGGTTTAACGGCCCTTTGAGACAGTATTTCAGTCTATATCGGCAGTCTCCCAAAGAAAGGGAGAAGAAGAGAGAAATGACAGACGAGACAAAATGTCCAAACAGCCCCCTACCGCACCTACTACAAGCACAGTAAGCCCTTGCCCTACTAATATTCAAATAAGTAGGATGCCCCGGCACTGGATGTTACACGCAGCACCTTCGAACCACCAACCACACCTGTTTCCCTTGAAAGTGTTCCTTTTCCTCTTTAGTGAAAAGAAACAGTTCTTGTGGTAATAGGTCATCCAAATAGTCCAGTCAAATTGTGGGAGGACCTAAAGCAAATTGCAACAAAACGTTTCTTTCCAGTAATAAGCTCCTAAGACCTACATTTTTAACATACTAAAAGTAGGACAAAATCGGAGAATGCGAAACTTGATTTTTTTATATGTCTTGGTTTTCGAAGGATTTAAACCACTGCACAGCTACTTTTGGTCGGAAAGCCACTTCTAAACATCATTTCTAGACATGTTAAATCCATCGAAGTCGTTGATAAAGCAGTTATATACTGTTCTTTAGCTTTTGTCTACCATTAAATTTGCTGATTATGCATAACCGGTCGATCATATAGTATATTACTATCGGTTTACCCCACCCACCAGTGCAAATTTTGCTTTTACCATAACCTCTATTCAGATGGACAATATGGATAGTAACGAAGATAGTAAACAGAATCAATGTTTTTAAATGAAAGTAAAAAGTATGCAAAGACCAGGAACTGAAACAATCAAAATCCAAATCCAGCCCTCAAACCATAGTTGGAAACAACTAAGATTACAAATAATCAAGATACAGAGAACATATGGCCAACCGAGTGAGCAGCTTGTTCCCAAAAGGTGGCCACTCAGCAACCCAAACCGAACCAAAAATAATAATAACATACATAAGGTAAAACATCACAGAAACTCTGACACCAAAAACAGGCAACAAAGAACCACAACAGAACTACCGCCTTGGAACGGTCAGTAATGTATTACTGGGGGGCTTAAATCGATTTTACAGGCCCAACCTCACCCTCAGTTTCTGAAGTGGTACAAAACATTTAGTTGGTTGTTCGGTTCGCATGATAACCCTCTAACTCGTCAATGAATCATCACGGTAAACACATAAATCAAATTTCAACACCATGAAGAAGCAAAGACGAGGACTCAACAGATACAACGGGCCGTCTGACAGGTGGAGATCCCTGTCCTGCCAAACAACCCCACTGGAAATCTGAAGCAAAAGAAGGTCACCAGTTGAGCCCCGGTGGACCAAGCAACAGACAAAAAGGCTCCGGTCCCAACCAACTAAAATATATAGCTTTAGGTCGGGGCCATCATAGAGTCTGACGACCGATCCCCCGGTGTGCAATTAAAGAGTGCAGCAAAGCTATCAACCGTGATTGGGTTAATCACTAAGCATGCAGACTGTCGCATAACATTTAAATTATAGCCAATACGTTTGTGACGTATTATTATTTTTCGGAATTGATCAGAAAAATCAGTCCTACCCTTAATCTTTTTGAATTTGTATACTAAGTCACCATAAAATTCTGGTTCCGATAGGCCTTGGTGTAAAAGAAATTTTAATCCGACATCAAAGGAGGGGTGTCTATAAGGCTGTTTTCATGGCCACTACCGATTTTCTTTAAACTTTGTAAACTCCGACTACTATGTGTTGGCTGTAATGTCATGCAATATTAAATCATTTGGTGAAGGTTTCTTTGGTGTGTACAAGATGAAAGTGGGTGGGGTAATTCTGACCCGAAGAGGGTTCTGTTACGAAAATGCTAATATTTTTATAGATACTTAGAACTGGAAGTCTACCATTTCATGACTCCTTGTGCAATGCCAAATATAACAAATGATTATAATACTTTTGTGAAATTTATGCATGCAGTGCGTTTATACTCACTTGGGTGACATACCTAAATTTTAGCCTTTTTTAATCTCCAACTTTACGCAAAACCACAACAACTTTTTACAGTCTAAGCTATTCCAACGATATTTTGCAGTTATACAGTATATTAGATTGTTGTTCCAAAATTATGCCGATAATTTTCTACAGTGAATATTTTCTGAGTTATCTTACCTTAAAATCGCTTCTTTTACTTATTTTATTTTTCAAAATTGTTACTCAGATTTTATACCCCGCCACATGTTAGTGGCGGGATATTTATACCCTCGTCATGCGGAGTATGTCAGGGGTTATATAGTTTTTGTCATTCCGTCTGTTCGTACGTTCGCCCGTCCGTCCGTCCGTCCGTCCGTCAACTTTACGTCAAAGTTTTGCGTTAAACCTTTTGTGAATGCTCATATTTCTTTAACCTTATATCAGATTCTCTTCATATTTACTTTGTTATATCTCTGTAGCTTTACCTTTGATCTGAAATATCAAGGCACCTGGGTCAGGCCCCTGGGAGGAGATCAGGTGTCAATATTCATGACTCAGGCATTTATATTATGTCAAAGTTTCGTGTTATCCCTTTTCTAATTGTTCATATTTCTGTAACTACAGGTCAGATTCTTTTCATATTTGGTTCTTCAGGGACTTCAGGGTCAGCCTCATGGGTGGGGCCAGAGGTCAATAACTAGGACTCAGCCATTTGTATTTTCTGCCTGTTCTGATATATTTTGATGGAGTCTAGTGATGCATGACTAATTTTATTTTATACTAGTTTACTTTACATGGATGCTGCTGCTGCCCTAAGGTCAAGTCACAGACTTTGAATGTGTTTCATTTACATTCCATTTCTTTTTGGTGTTAAAAGTTTGCTTTCATTAGGCGTAGGCGGTGGCACTGGTCTGGGATATACGTGAGCACCTACTCACTTACTCTAGTTTGTTTTCTGCTGTTTGTATTTCTGTTCATCTGTCATACGTACATTTGTCTGCCCGTCAGTTTGTCCGTATGTCAGTCTGTCTATTCGTGAGACTTCGTTTCCTTTCGATATCTTGAGTATTTTTAATGGATTTTCTTCATACTTGGCATGTGCACTTGTCTTGGGTCTTTACAAGCTGCAAAATACGTTACTTAGAGTATGAGTAATAAGAAGAGACACTGGAACGAACATGATACAATTCTGAGAGAATAAGCAAAGACATTTGACAGAGGGCATTCGTTTGATAGAAAGTCTGACATACGGACAAACAGACAGGCAGATAAATGTACGTACAGCAGATGAACAGAATTACATACAGCAGAAAACAAACTAGAGCATGTAAGCCGCCGTCAAATGAAAGCAACATTTTAACACAAAAAGTAAATGTAAATGTTAATGGCACAAATTCAAAGTCTGTGACCTTGACTTTAGGTCAGCAGCAGTATCCATGTAAACGGTAAACTAGCATAAAATAGAATTAGTTATGCATCACTAGACTTCATTTAAATATTTCAGAACAAGCAAAAAATACAACAAATAGCTGAGTCCTAGTTATTGACCCCTGGCCCCACCCATGAGCCTAAGCCTGAAGTCCCTATCAAAAGCAGTGCTATAGAGATATCATGAATAAAATATGGAAGATATTTGCAATGCATTTACAGAGATAGATGCATTTAAAAAAAGTTAACCCAAAACTTTGACATAATGAAAAGGCAAAAGTCCTAATTATTGACCCTTGGTCCCACCCAGGGGCAAAGACTCTTCACGTCAAAGGTAATGTTCATGAGATATCATGAACCAAATATGAAAAGAATCTGACCTGTGGTTACAGAAATATGAACAATTGAAAAAGGTTTAACACAAAACTTTGACATAATGAAAATGCCTAAGTCAAAATTATTGACCCGTGATCTCCTCCCAGGGGCCTGACCCAGGTGCCTTAATATTTCAGATCAAAGGTAAAGCTATAGAGATATAACAAAGTAAATATGAAGAGACTCTGATATAAGGTTAAAGAAATGAGCATCCACAAAAGGTTTAACGCAAAACTTTGACCTAAAGTTGACGAACGGACGGACGGGCGAAAAGACGGAATGACAAAAACTATATACCCCCTGACATACGTCGCATGTCGAGGTATGAATATCCCGCCACTAACATGTGGCGGGATATAAAATCTGAGTAATAATTTTGAAAAAAATAGATAAATAAAAGAAGCGGTTTTAAGAGGAGATAACTCAGAAAATATTCATTGTAGAAAATTACCGGCATAATTTTGGAACAACAATCTAATGTACTGTATAACTGCGAAATATCGTTGGAATAGCTTAGAGTGTAAATAACTGTTGTGGTTTTGCGTAAAGTTGGAGATTAAAAAAGGCTAAAATTTAGGTATGTCATACAAGTGAGTATAAACGCACTGCATGCAGTAATTTCACAAAAGTATTATAATCATTTGTTATATCTGGCATTGCATAAGGAGTCATGAAATGGTAGACTTCCAGTTCTGAGTAGCAATAAAAATATTAGCATTTTTGTTACAGAACCCTCTTCGGGTCAGAATTACCCCACCCACTTTCATCTTGCACACACCAAAGAAACCTTCACCAAATGATTTAATATTGCATGACATTACAGCAAACACATAGTAGTCTGAGTGTACAAAGTTTAAAGAAAATCGGTAGTGGCCATGAAAACAGCCTTATAGACACCCCTCCTTTTGAAACCAATTCATGGTGTCTGCGATAGAATTTAGAAAAAGCCTTTCTAAGCTTATGATACCGATAGCCCTGTTGAAGAAGTTTAGCAGTTAAACATTTATTACGAGCATTAAAGTCATCTACATGACTACACACTCTAGCAAATCTTATAAGTTGAGAAATATACACTCCATAAGAGGGACGACGTGGAACGTCACCATCCAAAAATGGAAAATTAACTATATCAAAGTCAAAGTCATCACGACTGTGACTGTGACAGAACAATAAAAGAAAATAGCTTGATGTAACTCCTATTTATCAAATGATGGGACATCTGAGAGTGTTGTTTTGTTGCTTCACGTCCTCGGTAACAGCCATGGTCATGTCGGGACGGCCAGTTAACCTTACGACACTATTCTTTGGCCGGCTTAGGCCTCCTATGCGGTTAAGCAGTACTAAGTGCACATACTTTAGCCAGTAACTGACAACTGTCCTTCTTGAATCAGGGGAAGGAGAAACGGAAGTGAGTAGCCGGACTGCGTATCGAACACAGGACCTCTGGTCAGATGCGCTACCAACTGTACTATGTGGCCCGGCTAAATCCTTCATGTGTTGAAAGGATAATCCACTAGAGGGTTAAATATGCAAATAACTTGGACATGCTTTGGCATATTAGGTGATGACCTCCATGACATTTTTGCGTTAACAAATGGTAAAATGTTTACTTTTCTTGTTCAAAATTTACAAATTATACCTCCTTCCCGGCTAACAGCCACCTCCCCACCCCGCCCACTCCTCTGTAAAGATGTCATTGTTTTAGCTCGCCTGAATGACCTTCAGGAAGAGCTATTGTTGTCACCCCGGTGTCGGCCTCCGCGTTTGCACCCGCGTCCATGTCCATCTTTTAGGTGTTGTAGATTATGTTAAAACACCAATTTCTCTTTAACCCATTGATAGCCTAAGTTGATACTTTCACTTATGCTAGATAATGGTCTTACGTTTTACACCATTGCACCCTCAGTTACATTGAGGTCAAGGTCATGGAATTGGAAATTTCATGTTAAAATATGGGATATTCTTTAAGGTTTTATCTCATCTGCCAAGGTAAGCATATAGTATAGCCTTGGTCCATAGTCCGTCATCGTCTTCCACACTTTAAAAAATACCTCCTAAACCATCTGCCCAATCTTGATCAAATTTTATGTTTAGCATTGTTGGGGTAGGGGATGATTGCATACGGTTTAAGGGCAGATCAGATTGGAACTCTGGTTGCCATGGCAACATAAAGCTCCCGTAGACTTATAATGGGAAAAACTTAAAAAAATCTTTTTCTCTGAAACCATGACTCCCAGAGCTTATATATTTAGTATTTAGCAATGTTTTGTGGTCCCCTACATCACTCCTGCCAATCCATTCCCTGGGGTCCAAACTGGCCCCACCCTAGGGCCCCACTGCTTTATATAGGGCTATATAGCCAAAGACCCTTCAAAAATTTTCCATTATGAAACCATGAGGTCCAGAGCTTACATATTTAGTATGTAGCAATGGTTGGTGGTCACGTACATAAATCCTGCCAACCGTGCCTTTGGGATCCGAATTTGCCACCCAAGGGGTCATTAGCTCCCACAAAGTTTTAACGAGAAAACTTAAAAAGCTTCTTTTTTTTGAAACCATGAGGCCCAGAGCTGATCTATTTAGCATGTAGCAGTGTTAAGTGGTCCCCTACATAAATCCTGCCAACCATGCCCCTGGGGTCCAAACTGGCCCCATCCCAGGGTGGTTATTTGTTTATAAAAAAATTTCCTCTCTGAAACTGTCAGGCCCAGAGCTTACATATTTAGTATGTAGCAATGGCTAGGGGTCACCTATATAAATCCTGCCAACCATGCCCCTAGGGTCCCAATTGGCCACGCCCCAGGGGCATTAGCTCCCATAGTCTTATGAAGTGAAAAACTTAAAAACATCTCTGAAACCATAAGCCCAGAGCTTTAACATTTAGTATGTAGCAATGTTTAGTGGCCCCCTGCATAAATCCTGTCAACCATGCCCATGTGGCACAAACTGGCCCCACCCCAGGGGTCATTTGTTAGTATAGGGCTATATAGCTGAGAACCTTTTCTCTGAAACCATAAGGTCCAGAGCTTACCTACATATTATTTAGTATGTAGCAATGGTTAGTGGTCACATACATAAATCCTGCCAACCATGCCCCTGGGATCCAAATTCCAAATTGCCCCCCCCCCCCCACCCACTTTCCGGGATCAATCTTTGGCTCCCATAGACTTATAATGGGAACAATCAAAAAAAATCTTCTTCTCTGAAACTATGAGGCCCAGAGCTTATATATTTATGCAGTATGTAGCTCTGTTTAGTGTCACATAACTCCTGCCAACCAAGCCCCGGGTGTCCAAACTGGCCCCACCTCAGGGCGTCATTTGTTTATATAGAGCTATATCGCTAAAGAACCTTAAAAATCTTCTTCTCTGATACCATGAGGCCCAGAGCTTACATATTTAGTGTTTAGAAATGTTTAGTTGTCACGTACATAAATCCTGCCAACCAAACCTTGGGTCCAAATTGGCCACGCCCCAGGGGTCATTAGCTCCCATAGACTTATAATGGGGGGGGGGGGGAAATCTTAAAAAATTATCTTCCCTGAAACCATGAGGCCCAGACCTTACATATCTAGTACGTAGCAATGTTTAGTGGTCCCTTTCGTAAATCCTGCCGAGGAGATTTACCAAGACTATTCATAAGCATGTTGCACTGTTTGTGTTATTATGCATGTAGTATTCTGCTCTTTGTGCCGTTGTTTCGGGCTTCTCTTGCCTTCAGAGATCAGTATTCTAAATTGAAGAATGTTTATGCTAAGCTAAGCCATCAGTATAACCTATTTCTTGTTGCAGTTCGGTTACTGACCTTCAAAAATTCACTTTAGATTTTAAGGCAAAATAAAGTGGGTGGGGTAATTTATACCATTTTAAGACATAGATGGCTTTACATTCAATAACAAAATGTGTCAGATTCAATCTTAAGCTTCTAGATTCAATTCTGGCAGAGGCAGAATAGGTTCTTAGAAATAAAACTCACAGCAATAATGTTATGTCATATAAAACATTACAAATAATTGGTATATTTAAAACGCAAATAGGCGCAAGTAAAAATGCAGAAAAAATATATTTTGCATTATCCGATTTTATCCTACTTTTGATATGTCATATGTGAATGTTAGTCCTCTACAAAAATGCAAAAAAAGCTTTTGTTGCAATTTGTTTTGGGTTTAGGGAAAAAATCGACAGTTTGCCTGGACTAAAAGGCGTGTTGCCCACTGGGCACACAAGCCTGAATAAACCTTGAGTCAAGGTTGATTCAACATCATGTCATTTAATCAACTTTGATTCAACCCTGTATGACTGCTGTTTTTAAACGTTTAGACATGATATGAGCCGCGACACAACAAAACCAACAATGTGGCATGTGCGCTCAGCGAGGACTCAGATCAGCCTAGGCATCCGCCCAGTCTGATTAGAGTCTTCGCTGCCCGCATGTAGATAGCTAAGACCCTTAGCTACCCTTTAACCCCTTAGCGAAGAGTTTGATCGGACTGGGCGGATGCCCAGGCTGATCTGAGTCTGCGCTGGGCGCACTACCACATTGTTGTTTTTTTCGTGTCGCGGCTCAATTATGTTGCGTGCACAGAACTGTGTCATGAAACCGTGTTTTAGGGTGTTTACACGGCGACTCATATTGCATAACACCGTGTTAAACCCTCATTAATGCATGCTGTAGAACCCTTTCATTCACTCGGACCTGCACGAACTTCCATTGAAGAGCCATTTTGTTTTCAAAGCAACAGGCATTTATCTATCTTACTGCCTATCTTTGAATTCACGTCATTTATAATTAAACATCTTGGTGACTTTTTCATACTGATTCTGACGGGTTCTTAGTAAATAGTGCTTTAAACAGTACCAATCCCTTAAGCAATGACCTTGAAATCTTATCTAACAGTTGTTTATTTATAAAAAATTTGGTCAGCCATGAAATTTTCGATGTTTATGCACAGAATTAAACGTAATCATGTATACTCGTTAAGGTTAAGAAAAAGAATCACGTTTACATTTAAGGTTCAGTAGGCGAACGGTTTGGCTCAGCAAGGCACATATTCAAACAATAGGAAGATGAAAACATAGAATGTTCCATTGAAGACAAATATAAAGTTTCACCGTATATGCGGTAATTTTTGCGGGTTCAAATTTCACGATTTTATGTCAAGAATATAAACCTTACTTTTCGCGATTTTTATTTTTTCGCGACTAGGAACAAACGCTAAAAGTAAAAATGCTTGGTTTTCACTTTGTTTAAACAATATCTTATTAATTACTTCACATTTATAATGTACAATCTAAAGTATAAGGATCTGACAGTAAGCTACAAGCTTATAGTGGTCATTTCCTGAAAAGTGTTTCTCACTTGAGCCAGTTCGTTCATTATCCTGCGGCCGCAGGTTAATGATGGAACTGGCTCAAGTAAAAAGTACCTGAATATACCGAAACAAACGGAAATAAAGTATGAAGACACTGTGTCTACCGAAGATACCTCGTCAGAAAGGGGAAATTATTCCGCGAATATAATATACACGGTTTCGATGTGACCGCGAAATACCGCCAAAAATTGAACCCCGCGAAAGTTAACATATATATGCTATTCACTTTACAAAACTACCTTGTCAACTCTCATAAAAAGACACACAGAATGCGTATAAAAAACATTTAGTAATAATACGGACTATGTTGCATTCGCTAAGATCATACAAAAGGCTCGTTTGTTATTTTGGCAAGATGCGTGTATGCTTAGTTCAAACCTTTGTCTTATGTTCGAAAAAGACAAATTAGGGTAATCTAGGTCATATTCAAGACTTAGAATATGTTAAAGGTGAGGGAGGACGAATATCTATATTGCGTGCTGCCGCTGAGTAGACGATCTGATTTCAGTTACTGTTGCATGGAATAGAGAATACAATATGTTTTCCATTAGTAACAAAATTGATCCGATCCGAGGCAAGCATAAATGTTACTTCAGCTCTTAGGTATAAATATATTGCAATAGGTTTTCAGTCGAAAGCTGCACACTATTATTTGGAAATCATTATGAGCCACATACTTTGACTTCCAACAATGTGACAATTTTGTCATGTGATTCTTCGCATTTACACAATGTTATCAGAAACCTGACCACTGCGCCTCTACGGCTTGTGTCACTTCCATGAAAGGCTGAGATTACAAGAAAAGGTTTTTATCAGACTGCACTTGAGTGCAGAGCCTTTGCTTGTCACAAATGCTAAAATGCTGGCAATAACGTGATGTGGCTCAATTATTATGATACAAATGGTCGTCTAAACACAAACATGCAGTAAGTGAGAGTGTTTAAATAAGTTCGCATGAGCTTTCAATGCAATCGATGTAAAATAAATAAAGTTTACATTTTTTAAGTGAGAAAATTTAATCATTAATTTACATAAATTAAATATGTTCAGGAGCAATATCGATTTATAAACAAAACAGCCCTTCACCATAAATACATAGTACAGTTGTACCTTTACCAAACCTAGTGCAGGAGATGCATATTTTTTGCATTAAAAAAAGTCGCTAAACCACAAAGTTTGAGAGAAAAGGGTGATGGGCGTGCCTTGGCAAACAATGGACGTTCCTCTCCGAGCCGTACTTTCTGACGTAAACTGCGAGGCACTGCATGTGCTGACATCTGGAAAGAGACACGTACATATGAGACGTGACACGACAAAGCCAGCAAAGTGGAATGTGCGATTACCGAAGACTCAAATCAACCTGGGCAGCCACCCAGTCTGATCAGAGTTTACGCTGTGCTCTTAAAGGGTAGCAAAGGGACTAGGCTAGCGCTAGCGGACAGGGAAGATTCGGATTAGACTGGGCGGATGCCCAGATTGATCTGAGTCTTCGCTGGATGTCAACGCCAATTTGTTGTAATGTCTTGTCTCATTAATTATTTTAAACTTGCGATTACTGGCGCCCGTTCGTTTTAAAAGCGTAGAAAAACGTAGTCCTCAATACGTGACAGTGAGACTGAGGCTTTAGGTTACAGAGTATAAAAGTGTTATAAAATGGACGTCATTTGTCGACCGACCGCACTGTGAGAAAACAAAAGAACAAAAAAAACATTGCCAATCAGAGAAAATCTAAGCCTGAGTAAGGGGGAAGCAGTATAAGATCACAATGTAACCCATTAAAGACATGGCACATAGGACCCTTTTTCGGTGCTCGACTGAGGATTCAGTGGAAAGTTGAAGTCGGAGTAACAAACAATCAATAGTTTGGCCTTCATGTGCCCCATTCAAGACATGAAAATGCTTGTTACGTAAACGAAACAATAATTGCAACAAACAAAATGATAGTCAAATCGCAAAAGTCATCTGTCGCAGAGAGTCATATGTTACGCCTACAAGCACTGTACAGGCAATATTTCACATTTCCTTTTAGTATATTTCACCTCCTTTTTCATTCCAAACTGTCCGTCGGGTAATTTATATGCTAATATAACTCAAAGTTTTCTGAAAATGGAATAAATTGGCAATTTAAGGATTACCGAACGGTTCTTGCCCTATGACATACTATATCTGGTAAATATATTGAGAAAACGTCAACTTTGATTTACATAAGGAGACTTTTATTGAAATCAGCATCACCTTCTGGTCAAAGACAACCACAGGGCGAGATTTACTCACCGAATTTCCGTAAAATATTCAATTTTGTACTGCAAAACAATAGCTGGTATGTCAGATTGAGAAATAAGAGATAATCACAGGGTATAAACTAGTCCGCCAAGTTTCGCTTTCTGCCGGGAACGTCCTTCATATTTGGTCTCGACCGAGACTGTCCGTGATCTCTTGCTTTCTTCCAAGACTACCGTCCGCAAAATAAGCTTCATCCAGATACTGTCCGTATGCTGAGAATTTCGGAAGAAAGTAGAATCACGCGAACAGTCTCGGCAGGAAGCAATTCATCTTCCACAGCATTCTCGACAGGAAGCAAGGGAGCGCGGACTAACTCGTCGGAAGCCATGTACATATATGGGACAGTCTCGGCAGGAAGCGAAATCTGGCGAACCAGTTTATACCATGTGATAATTTTGTTTCCTACATAAACGAAATCTATGATTGGGATTGGAATAAAAGCTTATGATTATCTGCTTTAAGACAGTTTGTTCCATACAAACGATAATACTTCAACAAAATCATAAACCTTTGTTTAGCGTCCGTTCGTAATAGAGGTAGGCTCTCAAAGAAAAGAATTTCCTTCTTTAGGTGCGAATTCTTCCTTTTAAGAATAGATTCCTTATACGTTGTCTCGAATAGGAAAGCAAACAGAAAGTCACAAAAATGTCTTTTTTTTATAAAAATGCCGAAAAAACGTGGTGGCATACTGTACATGTACATCTTATAGAGTTTGCAAAATATTACATTAAAGTTTGTTCTGCTGATACAAATAATTCAAATTGTCTCCGCAAATGCCGCAACGTACAAGACAACGTGTGGAAGGTCCAGAATGCATTTGTAGGTTTGCTGATTTGGTTGGTTGTTTTGGGTTTAACAGCTCTTTAACCCAGTCTTTAAGTTCATATCGAGCTGTCTCCCAGAGAGAGGGAGAAAGAAAAGAGATATAATAGGCAAGAAAAAATATGTCAAAAACAACCCTACCCGCACCTACTGCAAGCACAGTAGGTCCTTCTTATACTATTATCCAAATTAGCAGAACGCCCTGACACTGAAAGTTACCCAGCACACAACTCGAAATATGGAAGACATGGATCTTCACACACTATTTCCTCAAGAGGATTTTATTTTGAAACAAGCAGAAACGATATGTATGTGTCGTATGTCAAACAATGGTCCTGTTACGAAATTCAATTGGAATAATTTCAAACCTTTTTAGTTTACAATTCAATCCTTACATGAAATGTTAGATGTAGAAGAGATATATCGTATGTCTCTGTTCTATACTCTTCTTTAAATTTTCTGGGGTCAATATTTCAGAAATATTTTAGAGTGGCATGTATAAGCCAGGTTGTATTGGTAATTCTTTGAAATTACCATAAACAGAACGAACATTTCGCCAAATTACTTTGCAAATTAAAACCACATAAATGATTGTCTTTGTTAGAATGCTAGAGGATGGCTGTCCTCATCAAAAACGTCCAATAAGTTTGTTTTAACTCTTTCGGCGCCAAATTTTTCAGACGACAAATTTTCGTCTGCTCAAATCATCAGTTGACAGATTTGTACAAGGGTTGATCCAGAAGTAATGTCACTGTGTCCATTACGCGCTTATTAATCGTAGCATTATTATAAAGATTATATCAAGCTACACTGTAATTCAATTCCAATTGACAGAATAAATATAAAGTTGGAATCTTTTTCCGTTCCAATTATATAGACGTCCAAAATACGCCACCGACGCCACCGCGCCGCACGTTAAAATAACGTTGATTACATGGACATAATTTTCAAAGGCAATTACAAATAAAAATCAAACTAACACACCAAAACAGATGAAAACTTGATACGATGACGAAATATATCTCTCCTGCCCACTGTTGAAACTTTGATCGCGTCATTGTAGTTTGAAGTTCGCTAGTTAGTGCTAATGCTTATTACTGCCGAGTGGAAAAATGTTGATTTCTGACAAATGCGTCAGCGCATATTTATTCGGTTTTGCCCCAAATTAAGAATATCGCCATTGGAGACTCAAGAGCGACTTAACTAAACATGCGGTGATATAACAGTGATTATACAGTTTGTAAAAAGTGGAATCATCGATATAGTGATGCGGATAATTCGCTAGAAGATCATCTGAAAACCGGAAAGCCTTTATATGCAGTGTCAGACAATAACGTCACTCTTGTTTAGACCCCACATATAGAGATCAACGTTCTGCAATGCGAATATTGTGTAAATTCTTGAACATGAGCTGCGGGACTGCTCAAATGATAATGCAAGATGAGATAAACATGGGTGAACAAACATTAGTGCTATGCTGGAACAGCGCAGATGCTTCTTTGGACATGACACAATATCAAAACTTCGTCTGGAACGTCAACAACGTCGTTGACGCGCGGCGCGTGTCGTTACCATGCCTTCTGTCTGCCTCGATATCTCGATAACTGTGCACTATATTTTAATGATATTTTCAGACCATACTGCAAATAGATTAACGTACTTGGCTATTGACTTTTGTTGCTTTATTTTCATTCTACACAGTTTTATAGCTGCAGTGACATTACTTCTGGATCAACCCTCGTAGTTGGAAATTTTAACAATCTAAAGACATTTTTCATAAAATCAGGCTTTTTAAGTTCATATTTGAATGGCAAATAGTGTAGATCCTGATCAGACGGCTCTTTTAAGAGCCGGCTGATCTGGATATACGTTGTTTGCAAAGTCGCATTTTTGCGACTTTGGCGCCGAAAGAGTTAAAGGAGAACACAGTGTCGGGTAACGCATGGCCTACGCTTTTGTTGGTTTGATTTGGTTACCAATGAAATAAAATTTCCTTTTAAAAGGAAGGCTTGCCCAGCTAAGCCAGTGAAATTTTCATGAGTTGTTATTGAAGTGAACCCAATTGTTGGTGCACTTTCTGTTGCCATCTTTTAATTAGCAAAGTATTTAATTTCTTAACTTTTTGAATGGTGGCATTATCCATAGGTGTGAGGTAAAAACAAGTGTAGAATATATTTGAAAAACAAACTGAGGAAATATTTAAACACACACACACACACACACACACACACACACAGAGTTTTCCAACGTTTTGGCCGTTAGGCATGTCTCAAGTAAAATTACCATATGAACCTATTTAAAGTCTTTTCATTACGACTGCTGAGTCACTTAGTTTGAATCAAATTTTAGAAAAGACTGTTTCAACCCCATGTTGAGGGAATTTTGGCATATCTGAACTTGGCATCAAAGAGGACAATAAATTCACATTTACTGAAGTTTATTTTTGGTTTTAGTGGCATCAGTGGCAATTTTGACACTCTGAGAAGAAAATGCATGCTGCTATTGTTCGAGACAATAACTTGCTTTACACCATTTGGGAGCAACAAAGCATGGAACCCATTGCGTTCATACTTCCATGAACTTCCGAGAAATGAAATTTATCTTTTATATTTATGCTGTGTTTGCACATCAGTTTTGTTACTTATTCGTGAAGTTCTGACTAATTTAACACCGAGGAAAGGACGAAGAATAGTTATAAACCAACGTGTTTTATAATGATGTACAACAGCCGCCACTATGACATGACGTCAATCAAACGTTTCACCGGCCAATTATCTATTTGAATTATCCGTGACGTCGCTTACGCGTACGATTGTATGAGTGAGTGTTGTTCATGGATGTATGAACATCGTCAGCCCAATATAGGTTCATCTAACGAAACCGTCGATGAGTGTAAACATTTCTCTATACATTTGTATAGGTGAAGTAAAAAGGCAACATAAGAGAGTGTTATAAAAGCAAGAAAAATGTCCACACAACCCCCACCCGCGCCTACTGCAAGCACAGTAGGCCTTGCCCAACTATAATCCAAACCAGTAGTACGTTCCGGCACTGGAAGTTATACCCAGCATCATCGCAACATCCAACCAACAACCCCATTGTCATAAAGCTGTCAATGATTCCCTAACAGTCGGCCTCAACGAGATTCAAATTTTAACGGTTCTGAATTGTCCCCTTTTTCTGTACCTGTATCATTGTAAGAGGTTTCCAGTTCAGGCTATTCATGAACATGTTGATTTATCAGAAGCTAAAAATGCGTACATTATATCGCTTATGCCTGTTGCAATGCGTATGCGTTAATATTACTCACCTACATTACCAGCTTTTACATACATAACACGGTCAGTTGTACATAAAAGCCACACACACGGATAGATGGGATACATTTTTTCAGTAAATGTGATAGTGATAAGGGAAAAAAATCGTCAAAAGCGCATGTTTCTAAATTAAAACAATGAATTTGAACTTCGCTATTTTTTTACAGATACACAGATCAGCCCATTCCGGCTTAAGCGCAGTCTGGTCAGTCTATCCTCAGCATGAAAGATTTCTGCATCATGAAGAATATATATGCCGAAAAAGACTGACCAGACCCCGAGAATGCACCGGCTCTGGACAGTGTGCCGGCTGCTCTGACTAGTCAGATTATGCGATGCCCTAAGGCCTATTTTTCGCGACGCCGCTGCATGATGTTTGGAGAAGCTAATGCTTGTAAACTAAGCTATAAATATACACTATTTCTTACGCAGATTTTGGTATATTTCTAAGGATGCAAAGCCAAATATTTTGCATTAGATTAAGAGTTTCATTTTTATGTCATCAGTTTATAAAAAGCAAAAGATATGTTGCCAAGTTCAATGCACTTGTGAAAGAAAAACGTGCTTTTTAACGGAAATATCAAAACAAAGTACATGCACTATCAAAAATAGATTTTCCGTCTGTTATTTTTAGCAGATGAGGTAAATCGGGTATGGATAAAAATAAACTCTCTTGGTATTTTCCGACTAAGCGTGACGTATCGTCTCTTCCGAAAATAACTCGGTATCACTAAACCACTTGAATACTGGCTTGCGACCGTCATCGCAAGCCAATAAAGCGCATAGCCTTATTTCATTGGTAGCCAAAGTGTACAAACAAAAGCAAAGTCTGCCACATATTTTTGTAAGTTTCGCTTACAGCATCACAGTATCATTTCTGTTTGCTCTTCACATGCCGCCCCCCACCCCCACCCCCGCCGACCCCCCAAACCTCTTTATTTTTATTTTCATGTTTTTTGTGTTTTTTTTTCAATATGTCTGCCAAGAAAACGAGTGAGAGATATAAGATGATGGTATATGTGTTTTCCGAAAGTGGAACAGAATCAACGGATGGTTCTTGACCTAAGATATTCACGACAACAATATGAAAGAAAAAGCATCATCTTTCATTGGCATAACGAGCCTAATATTAAACTCGGCGGCATCTACTGGACAAACAGCGATAAAGCCTGTTTAACTGACTTTCCTTGGAATATGTAATTTCTGGTGACAACAATAACATCGAAAACAGAACAACAGTTTCTGTTCGATCTACATACTGTTTTGAATTTAACGGCACTTGGAGACAGCAATTCAGTCTACACAGAACCTCTCATAGAAGAAGAGACAGAAGAAAAAAAAACGTAGGACAGAAAGAGTTAAGAGAAGCTGAATGTAAGCATCGAGCATTGGATGGAAACTCAAAATTTTGTATTTTGCTCAACATTTCGTGGTTTAAAGGTCTCGAAGAAAGATGGAGAGCGGTGAAAAATTAGTGAAATATGTCAAACGGTTCTCGATATATCTAAGCAATAGCTGTTGCCATGGCAACCATTTTTGCCGGTCAAATTTTACATATTTTCAAGAATTTCAAAGTGAAAATGTATCTCTCCTGATGCAAGCATGAAATACTTGACTAGTATGATGCTTAGGACTAAACGTAATTGTTATTCTTTGCACCTTCAAAGCATCGGTCACTGCACGTTGTTGAAACCATGGCAACTAAAAGTACATATAGTCGGAGAAAAAATCAAATTTGTGAAAATAGCACTTCTTTAAATCAAGATTATTGAAAATGGCAGCCTGGCTTGAATAAACGGTTTACATGTCTTGAAACGTCAACATAAGTACAGCTCATAACAAAAACAATTAGCTGTAAACTTTCACGAACAAAAGAATAAATGCACGTGCAAAAGGCTTCCCTCTTGCGATTCTAATTTTACAGAAAACAACAGTTTTCTAGTTTCTTGCCTTAATTACGACTCTGCCAAATTGAATTTGCTACAAAAAACAAATAATGAGACTTGTTATATTCCATCTTTGCAAATAACGATGTAGAAACGTATTTGTAGATGTTGTTTCTGTGGTTACAATGAAAAAAATGTGTTAAATCAGTTCAAAACAACCCTAAAACCATGTAACTGATATACATGTACACCTCCTAATTTGCATTAGAATCGATATAGTTGAAAAGAAGTTCAGTACTACGTTTCTGTATCACTAATGGTTTTCATTTTTGTTCTAATAAACAAATTTAAAGTGCTGCTAAGATACCCCATCCACTAATTTATAGCCTAGCCACTAGGCGAAGAAGTTATATCAATCATCCATCCTATTTTCCCAATTCTTACCACTGTATTCTTACAGCCAGTCTATACTTATTGCTCGACTTCTTCATGGTCAGAAAAAGAGCAGATTCAAGTTTTATAGACTGGCCAGAAAAAAGAAGAAGAAAAAAAGTTAATTCTTTTTTTTTTTATATATTAACGGTAACCTTTTTTCACTATTAGACTAGCGCTAGTCTACTAATGGGGCTGCATTCGCTTTTACCAAGATTGGATGAAACACATTTTTCCTTGCGCATATCTCGTGTGGTGGTAAAACCAGTCTTATGCCATATGCAAATCACTCGTGTCTAGACTAGACGCATGCGCAATCAGAACAGGGTAGACTACACATGAGCGTAGACATATCTTGGTACCTTCTGGTAGCGTATGATAGCATATTTCACTGCAAACATTATGGGCTAAACACACATTTTTCCTTTCATGGTATATGCAAAACACCTATGTCCAGACTAGTTTATGCACTAGCATAATCAGAAGAGGGTAAGCGCAATAAGTACGCCTTGTGTGAATCAAACGGTGCACTGCACTTACTCCGACAGACTACGCAGTTGCGTAGACTTATCTTGGTACTCACTGTTTGCTTATAGCGTCAAACATATTCTGACCGGACAAGGCTCATAACGTTCAACAAAAGAGATGAGCATAAAATGCACGTGCAAATATGACCGACCCTTGATTATCGATGATGTAACCCAAGAGCTGCACCCTCAGAAAATTGCCACATGGGACAAGAAGAATCAGACCAGTTTGTGGTACCATTTATGCGTTCACAACATGCATAAACAATCTTGAGCATCATACACTGGAGCGCCGTAAAGACGGCGAAAAGAAATGATACTAATGGGACTGCATTGAATTTTACCAAGATTGGGTAAAACACGTTTTTTATTGCGCATACCTCGTGTCGTGATAAAACCAGTCTTATGCCATACGCAAATCAAGCGTGTCTATATCAGACGCATGCGCAATCAGACCAGGGTAGACTACATATGAGCGAAGACATATCTTGGTACCTTCTGGTAGCGTATAATAACATATTTCACTGCAAACATTATGGGCTGAACACACATTTTTCCTTGCGCAGGCCATTTGAGTCGTGTCGTGATAAAATGAGCCTCATTGTATATGCAAAACACCTATGTCCAGATTAGTCTATGCACTAGCACAATCAGAACAGGGTAAGCACAATAAGAACGCCTTGTGTGAATCAAACGGTGCACTGCACGTACTCCGACAGACTACGCCGTTGCGTAGACTTATCTTGGTACTCACCGTTTGCTTATAGCGTCATACATAGTTGACCGGACAAGGCTCATAACGTTCAACAAAAGAGATGAGCTTAAAATGCACGTGCAAATATGACCGACCCTTGATTATCGATGATGTAACCCAAGAGCTGCACCCTCAGAAAATTGCCACATGGGACAAGAAGAATCAGGCCAGTTTGTGGTACCATTTATGCGTTCACAACATGTATAAACAATCTTGAGCATCATACACTGGAGCGCCGTAAAGAGTGCGAAAAGAAAAGACACTAATGGGACTGCATTCATTTTTACCAAGATGGGGTGAAAATCATTTTTCCTTGCGCATACCTCGAGTCGTGATAAAACCAGTCTCATGCCATACGCAAATCACGCGTGTCTAGACTAGACGCATGCGCAATCAGAACAGGGTAGACTACACATGAGCGTAGACATATCTTGGTACCTCCTAGTTGCGTATACATACATATTTCACTGCAAACAGTATGGCCTGAAAACACTTTTTTCCTTGCGCAGGCTATTTGAGTCGTGTCGTGATAAAATCAGCCTTATGGTATAAGCAAAACACCCATGTCCAGACCAGTCTGTACACTAGCACAACCAGAACAAGGTAGGCACAATTAGTTTGCTTTCTGGGAATCAAAAGGTGCACTGCTCTTACTCTGTCAGACTACGCATTTGCATAGATTTACCTTGATAACCACCGTTTGCGTATAGCGTCAAACATATTTTGCCCGAACAAAGCTCATAACGTTCTTGAAACACAATAGATGAGCATAAAATGCATGTGCAAATATGACTGACCCTTGAATATCAATGATGTAACCCAAGATTTGCAAGATTAACAAACAACTGCCGCAGTAATCCTATATTTTGGGACAGATGCTTCTGAGAAATTACTTCAGAATCAGATCAAGATGTGTAATGCGCCATATACTGTCAGTATTTTTGACAAAATGTCGGCTAGTATAAGCACCTCTTCAAATTTTAGAATAATAACAGTAATTTTAAGTTGTCCCAATAAAGAGGGTAAATTAAAACGGTGTAAATTGTTTGAACAGCATTACAAGACACCCAGCAGGCATATGACGTCGTAATGATGTCGAAATTGGATCGATGCGACGCCACCATGCCGCATTGACGTCAATACTACGTCACTTCGACGTCTTGTGCCTGCTGGGCAGAAAAGTATTTCCCAGCGGGCACATGGCGTCAGAATGACGTCGATGCGATGTCATCTGGTTGCGTCGACGTCAATCCGACGTCATTTTAACTTTGTGTGCCAGCTGGGTAGTATATATCAATGTGACGATCTGATCCGTGTCTTCTGCTTTCTACTAGGTATCAGAAAAAAATAATGTTATTGGAAGTCTGTCCACAGTCACGACTAAATATTCTAGGTCCATGTTTCATTAATATCGCTCTTCAGACGAAGGAAGCAATTCGGTAGGGAAAAGAAATAATGCCAAAATTTGTGCATATGGCCAAACATGATAAATTCTGCATTTCGATCATACAAAACTAAAATTGACAAGAAAAAATGTCATAACTGCCTTTTAATTAATTTAGTTTTTTATTATTATTATTTGTTTTAACAATTGCAGAACTTAAATGTACAGATTATTAGATGTGTCTGCGTGTATGCATAAGTAAGCGCATCATGGAAATTTTGACATGTATTTATTATACCTACGGACTACCAGGGTTCAACCCCCATAAAGTGCAGCTTACTATGGTGCTTATGTGGGTTCTGTTTGTGCTACTCCACTTTGGTTGAAGGTACATCATTGTAGAGTCCGGGCGCGCTTAAACAGGCGCACATGCTGCGACCTTGTACCCATGCCTCTGTGCTTGCATCACGTCTATGTTGTATCAGACAGGCCGCACTAAAAGTGTCCAGGATGCAGTAGACAGACAGTAGACACTTCATTGGATAGTAAATAGTATACAAAAAACCGCGAACAGCGTGCACTTCTTTCAGCATTCTCCAAAAAGAAGAGCGAGTAGACAGTGCACAGTAGACGGTAAACGGTAGAATATATCAAAAGGTCTTTCACGTTGACAAATACTTATTTTCCTTCGCACAGCTTAGAAATACATGTATAGGGGGAAAAACTACATCAAAGAAAAAAACAATAGAACTAGAAAATAAATAAAAAAAGCAGAATAAATCAAGAAAAGCAGACAAAACTCTGCAGCACCCGGTATTCCCAGACGATCACCCATCCAAATACTATCCGGGCTCGACGTTATTAACTTCGGTGATCGGACGAGAACTGGTGTTCTGAGAATGAAAAAGCGATAGAGTCAACTCTTACTTACAAAATTTATTTACTGATCAAAGCTAGGAGGTCACAATCTCGAAACGAAAATATTACAGCTTTGCAGAGTCGGTAATCTTGTCTTGTCTTTCCAATTTAAACTTTATATTTCAGTAATCCGCATAGCCTAGTAGCTAAAGCACACGACTCATGATCTTGGGACCGTGTGTTCGATTCTCACCGCTTTTTTTGCTCATTAGATTTTTTTTATGTTATTATAAGATGTTATTAAATTTTTATCATTTAGCTTTTAAACTGAACTTAATAAGTCACATGTATTAGCCATAGGGAAGAACTCTCGTTATAGTTACGGGCCATGATTGTCCGATTATCTCCGAGAGGGCCGGTGATAATCAGTTACCTGTATAGTGTATACGGTTCTCAGTTTAATAGGGAAATGTAAAGAAGCTCATAAATAAATTTCATTTTCTTATTCAATATATTTTCCGACATTAAATTATAATTCTAGCACGAAAGAGCATTTCAAGCTCTTTAATCTGGTATAAAATTATAGAAATGCGTCAATGAGAAGTTTCTTCCATCTCAGCACATAGTTTTCTTTAGAACTATAAACCATAAGTTTCTTAACACAATTCATTCAAATCCCGCGAATCTTCGTTTTTTGGACCTAAATAACATCTATAAATTAACATTTGCGAGTCTATTATAACGTATGAGCTGAAAGCTGTTATTCCACTGATTACAATGATGTATTTTTTACATACATAGCTAAATGAGAAATCTCTTCCCTGAGCGCCTAATTTTGCTAACTTTTGATTCGAAGCTTGGTTCTCTCTAATGTATATATCAGAAAAGGAGCAGATTCAAGTTTTATAGACTGGCCAGAAAAAAAAGAAGAAAAAAAGTTAATTCTTTTTCTATTAACGGTAACCTTTTCACTATCAGACTAGCGCTAGTCTAACTAATTTATTATGCATTAGCGATATCACCATTTTGGGAAGAGAAAGAGTGTACAAATGTGAAAAAATGTAGGATGATATATATATTTTTTACCAGTGAGTAATCGCTGGTTGATACATGCTGTTGAAGTGCAAATCGCGAAATATCAAGAATAGCTGACTGTTAGCATCGAGCATAATTTTCCTCAAAATCACATGCCAAACCAATGGAAATTTCATCACAAAATGGGAATAAACATTTTTATAGCACCAAAAATTAAAATTTAGATGGCAGACTGTGAAGTGAAGAGGGTTAATGGCATGTTTGTATTTTTATGGCCCTTTAAACATTTCTTTAGTCATGCGGCAAGGCATAGATGATTCTGAAAGACTGTGTGCAATGGCACCATGTTTATGATAAAATAATTCTGCGTTCAGAAATTGAGATTCGAACAAGGACTGCTAGCTTAGCAGGCCCGCGCTTCACTCGTTAAGCTACAGAAAGTGGATGAAATTAGAGAAGTGGATGGGATGAATAAATCACTCGTGTACACGTATACTTTAGATGGCACCCTATCAGGATTTCCTAAATTACAAGACTTTCTTGGCTGCTCCAGGAGCCCCAGTAGCACAGTAGGTTAAGCCCTGGCCTGCTGGTCTAGTAATTCCGGGCTCTAGACCCGCTGGAGGCGTAAATCTTTCCAACTGCCAATAGGCAATAGGTCTCCTCTCCACACACACACTCACACATTTTTCCTCCAGTCGCCAAGATATGACTGAACTACTGTTAAAAGGATGTAAAAGTATAAGTCGTTCATACATCAATTCTTGGCTGTTCTATGTAATATGACGATCATAGGTCACAGAACATTTCAGCGTATCCTCCGGTGAATAGACACTGTACTCGAGTAGGCCTACACCACTTTCTGTTCTGAAACTGCCTGTTTTTGTGTTTTACCTACTTCAAAGAAGTAATTCATTCAAAACAAACTAGTAAATTTATTAATTTCAACATAAAATAAAGAAAAAACAAACATATTGCTGCAAATAAAATTTTTTTACTCCGTTCTTCTAGTCCGTGATTTCTGCAGACGTTTTGCTCGGCACAACTCTTGTCATCAAATATATCTGCAACTGCAGTCTTGGTGAAAGGAGCAATAAGGTCATAATGAGCATGGTTGACAGTTATCTTATTCTTTTAATGATGCTATCTTTTTATTATGAAAGATCATTGATACTATCTGTAGGGTTCGCACATTTGTAATCGTCAAAGGAGGTAATATAATCCCAGATTGACTTAACTCCCTTGCTACAAGTTTACAACATTGACACATTATAAAGATGAATAAAATTTGAAACCTTACACCTATTTTTTTGACATTCTTAAACTTCGAACCTTGCTCTATCGTGTAAGTATGGCCTTATTTTCAAACGTGACTGCCATTTTTAGGTATTAGGCGAATAAAACCCGTATTTTTCACTAAAAATTGGGTCTATTTTTTCCAGTAAAAGCTCTTCCGTTGATAATATGGGACAGAAAACATTAATAATATGTAATCTCATAACACAGCTATGTATTGTCAAACTACACAAACAAAACAGAATAGGATAATATTTGTTGTTCAATTTTTAGCGAGGGAATGTTACATTAAGGTCTTGATATTGACATTTTCAAAATGGAAACCTGGTTACCATGGAAACGGCCGAACGCTGACCGCTAAAAACTTGTGAAACACAAGCAAGCATGGTATATATCAATTTCCCAAAATATGAGCTAAATCCGTAATTTTCGATTTTCCATGTTATTATGGGCTAATGCTCTATGCTTACAGTCAGCTTCCTTAAATATTCCAAGCATTCCCATTCCCCAGGCACTGGCTTCAATCACTTTCAAGAACCTCCAAATGCTGACAATTTTGTGGACTTTTCGCCTCACCCATAGTGTAGTGAGGTTGGCATGTTGAGCAATCTGAGATGCTAGGGCCGTGCACATGTTCATAAAACGACTTAAGTGGTTGCTATGCCGTTGTTAAGCCTGAATTTCTATCAGGGAGGTTTCCTACAACTATAAAATTTGCTCTGGAGAAACTGTCTGAGATTCCCTACAACTATGAAATTTGCTCTGGATGAACAGTCTGAAAAGACTGTTCCTCCAGAGAGAATTTCGTCGTTGTAGGGAATCTCCTTCATAGAGATTTAGCCTTAGCAACATCATAGCAATGGCTTAAGTGGTTTTATAAATACGATCCCTAGTTAATCAATTCCTTTCAAATATACAGGAATATTTCAAGGGAATGCTTTATGAAATGATTGGGAATTTGCTTATCATATTCTGGAAGGTGTCATCAAAACAAATGTAGATTTTATGGTATATTGATGCTCTCCAAGGGGCTGTATTCCTTGCTAGTTGCTGTGAGCCCGCGTAAAGTACAGGGGCCGTATTTATAAAACAACTAAAGTGGTTGCTATGCTGTTGCTAAGGCTGAATTCTATTGGAGATTCCCTGCAACTATGAAATTTGCCTGAAAAGGACTAATTTCATAGTTGTAGGGAATCTCCTTCAAAGAAATTCAGCCTTAGCAACAGCATAGCAACGACTTAAGGCATGTTATAAATACGGCCCAGGGTCAGAAATTGCTCTCAGGGTGCATCTAAATTAAGCATAATCCCTTTGAGAAAAAAGGAGATTCACATACCTGCGAAGCTATTGCTACTCTTCTTAAGCTGCTCTTTCGTGCAAATAAAGCCCAATCCATAGCAGTTTAACCATATCAGTCGTTAAAAATAGTAATAATGAGTTCGCTTTTATCGACTTTTTTCTTACTATGGTAAAATGTAGCTGAGTGTGGGTCTGGGTGATCACGTCGGTATATTACGTAATATTTACATTCTTGGTGTATTTACTGAAAAGCCCTATAGTAAACCATTGGAACGTAATGCAGTTTACATTCCAATAATTACATTGAGACACGCGACGTCAATGACGTCAAAATAACAATAACTCTCTACAACCTGATTGGACGTTAGCAACGTCATGGCGTCATGCATGCCGTTCTGCTGTTAGCAGAAAAAACTTCGTGTAAATGTTTTAGTGCTTCAATTTTAGCGCTTATATAAGATTTTTCATGAAAGATTTGATTGAAACGAATGTAAATATAAGCAATGAACTTAATTTTTCTGATGTATATCGAAGTGTAAACTACATTGGGTCACTAGCAAAGTTAACATGAACCCCTTCGGGGTTCATTCACTTTGCACGTGACCCAATGTAGTTTACACTTCGATAAACCTCAGAAAAAATGAAATTCATTCCTTAAATATATGAATAAAGCAAACAAGAAAATACAATAATCACAAATCAGAGCCGGGATGGTAAAGGGGCGGGGTGCGGGAGAAGGTGTTCTGATGCTGTGAACCTTTTGGCAGTGGCGCGGCCAAGTTATATTTGCTTAAGATACAGGGATACAGGAACCAGCCAAACTTGTAGTACTGATGTGCAAGATGGGATTCTTTGCATTTTCAATAGTGGTCATTTTTTGAAAGAAATAAATTTACTCAATTTAGGATAAATTGAGTAAATTCATTTCTTTTAAAAGATGACCACTATTGAAAAGGGAGGCAAAAAATTAATGTAACAGGGTTGCTCCCTCTGGAAAATAATCATTCACCTAAACCAATTTCACCAAACTGCATTAGATTATTCTATGGGACTTTCTCTACTTAGTTCCTGGCAGACCCTTTTCATTACAACTGACATGTTTGCGCTACATACGTTAATGCGATGTTGTCTTTGATTTTTAGCTGTCCTTTTAGACAAATGGAGCCGTCTGCCACAGAAAGGGGAAAAAGCAAGGTAAGATAAACATGTACGAGAGTAGAAGAAAATAGCCAAACACCATCTCGCACCTGCAGCAAGCAAAGCCATCCTTGTCCTTTCTATTTTATTAAAATGGGACGTCTCAGCACTGAATATTACCCAAAACCATCGGATAACCCAACCGTCCATGACCTTGCAGTTGAACTTATTCTCTTGGAGCAACTTATAGCAAAGTTATTGTTTCATAATGACATGCTTGTATCAAGAAAAATACGATTGTATCCTCTTGAGAAATGATTAAGTCTGACAATCTTCAAAGAAGATGAATTATGCCTATCATTTTTGTAGGTTCAACAACCTCTGTCTTTTTGTAAGTCATACAAGCTGTAAATTATTTCTTGAAAGCGCGGGCTTTTGCTTCATGTATTGGTATATGTGGCCAAATAATTTTGAACTATTTACATATGTTTCTATGGATAAACTCCATTTTCTAAAGGGGAAACAACGTTTGTGGTTTCATGTCTGCTTCTCTAGAAGACGAGATGCTTCCAAATGGGAGGAATCTACTCAAAAAAGAAAGAGTTGTATCTAAAGGAGCAATTTCTTCCTTTAACCCATTCATGCCCAGTGGACTATTCTATCCTTATAAAAATGACTGAGTCTATTTGTCAATTCAGGGATGTCTGGTTTAGTTTATTTTTATCATTTTTATCATATTTAAAGAAGAAATACAAAATTGTCTTATACAAATACAATAGGCCCTGATCAGACGCCGCGTTTTGCTTAGCATGATTTAATTTGAGTAATGCAGGTGGGCATGCATATTGTGAAGAAAATGGAGTTGTACCCTGGCTTGTAATTGCCTACCGGTTTGAAACAGACCGCAGGCGCAAGTTTTGTCAAGATACGGCTCATAGCTTTATGCAGTTTGTTATTTCTCCAATAAAACTAAAGTACACATTGTGGTCTTTAACCGATAGTATTGTTTCATATTTACAGAAATTCTAGCGAATCAAAAAATTATTTTCATTACTGTAAATGACACATTTTAGGAGGCGTAGGAAATTGGGAAATAGAAGACCAATAACCCAACAAAACATCTTATAACCCGAAAACAAGTCACATAGCAAGAATAGGAAGTGAAAGAGATTTATGAAAAATCTGAAAGAGATGAAATTTACGTCTCTCGTATTTTGTCAAGATACGCAGTACCTTCAGTTGCCAGTTCCGAAAGAACAGGTGGATATCAACCAAGCAGGCACATGACGTCGTAATAACGTTATACTGATGTCGATGCGACGTTGATACATCGCATCGACGTCAGTACGATGTCATTTCGACGTCATGTGCCCATTGGGAAGTTGTCTGGATACTCTGTCAGGAGAAGCAATTCGACCTTTTTTGTCCTTCGACTCTCTTGTTAATCACATCGGGTAGGCAACAATCGTAAACGCTCGTGCAATCGAAAAACGTGGATCAAAAACAGCTAAAAACAGCGTTTTCAATTGCAAATTGGCGATCATTTGTAATCGAAAACGCTGTTTTGCAATAGAAAACGCTGTTTTTGATCTGCGCTGGTCAATTGTTAAGAGCGTTTTCGATTGCCGCCTACCCAATGTGTTAATTATGGTCAAAATTCTTAAAAGAAAGAAAATGCTTCGCATTTCGACCATAGGCATAGGTGGGGTGAAGCTGAATAAAAACCTGGACCTATATCCATCATCATACCGAACATGAACCGAATCAATGGTGTTGTTTTGAAAATATGAGCTCCAACAAAACTTAAACATGAAGAACTTAAGATCATGGGCATGCGCAGTGTATTGGACCTGTATCTGTCGTTCATGTAAAATATGAAACATATCAATCATATGGTTTGAAAAATGTTAGCTCTATAAAAACTTAAATGTAAAACGTTGTGTAAAATTTCGAAGTCCGTGACCTTGACCTTAAAATTATGGGTGTCTACGGGGGTATTTCTAATAAAAAGATTTGACCTATATCTATCATTAAACCAAATGTGAACCAAACCAGTCATATGGTTTGAAAATATCATCTCTTGAAAACATTAACTTAAAAGCTTTGATGTAAAATTCCGAAGAACGTGACCTTGACTCTAAGAGCTTTTGACCTGTATCTCAAAATATGAGCTCTTTTAAAACTTTAACGCAAAATTTTACTGTAAAATTTCATAGTCCGTGACCTTGACCTTAAATTCATGGGCGTGGGAATAACTGAAAAACTTTGGACCCATTTTGTCATCATGCAAAATATGAACCAAATACATCGTATGGTTTGGAAAATATGAGCTCTAAAAAACTTAAATGTAAATGTGGACGCCGACTCCGATGTTCACGCCCACGCCGGGGGTAGTGCAATAGTTCTTCCCTGGCTTCGTTCAGGCAAGATAAAAACGTGCATCACTCTGAATGAATAGCGAAACAAATATAACTTTGTAGCAGTACACAGTAAGGGTAAATAAAAAAGTTCAGCTTTCTTGTAACGGTTCAAGGATATATGGCTTATCAAGGGATTGGAAACAGAAATATGAAAAAAATCAACCTTGTCAAAATAAGTGTTTCATTAATAATTATCTTATCAAGGGATTGGTATCTATTTGTTGTGTCATTTCTTCATGAGTTGATCTCGGAAATATATTTCCCAGCAGACAGGAAACATATCTGGAAGACGGATTAAACAATAAGGGATGAGCTTAGACATAGCTGTCGAACTGGGTGCATCGGCACTTATTCATTGCCTCACCACACTGAAGTGAAGCATCTGCACTTGTATGTTAATTGGCAGAAGGAGTTGGGAAATCTGTATAAATAGTCACGCACCTGCACGTTTGGACATTGAACTCGCATTATACAATCGATCTATTGGTTTGAGAGGTTTTTGCCCAGATTACTGGGGTAAACTGAGCAATGCCTAGGTATTCCTTGGACTGCTTGAAGATATATTTTATTGGTTGTTTTTGTGATATCAGCTTATCTAAAGAACCCCAAAATATCTTTAAATTCACGACATTTGATACGATAATGCTTTCATTTTTCCCGCCTTATAGTCGCTTAAACTGGCTGGGGACGAAAATGTGACCATGTAGCTCATTTAGTTAGAGCGACCCGCTAGCACTTCGAATTGTCCGAGTAATACCATGGTATTGATCGTGTTTACCCAGGTTATTACGCCGAACATGCAAGATTGTTGCATACGTTGTCCATTTTGACAAACCCAGTGTAGTACACCACTGGATCCAGGGGGTGGGCTTTTGGACTTCAGCCCCGACTTCTAGGCCTCTGTGTTATGTATAATATGTAGGCCTCCAGGTAATAAGGAGTATTTGATGACAGTTTGAGATAATTTAAACTTGTGGTTAGATTAAAATAAAGTTGTGACATCTCATTAGAATTGCCTCAGCGAGGCGATTCTAATGAGATATCACAACATATATTTCAAGGCAAAAAAGGCATTATCAACAATTTTCAATTCTCATCAAATTCATCCCTTACTATTTCATATATTTTCAAGCCCCCATCACAGCCCCCCCCCCCCCCTCCCTCCCACAACACACACACATTTATCTCGGCACCTCCCAGCCCCACCAGTTCACCAGAGGTCCAGACCACCAGTTCTTGGTGGTCTGGACTTGGACCTGCATATTGACAAACCCAGTGTAGTACCCGTCTATTTTGGTAAATACCGGAGACGGACTCAAATATTGGTTCCGAATAATTACTACATGTATGTATGGATTGCATGCAGTTTTGCAAATGTAACTCAAGGAATTCGGGATTTTTTCAACGACAAATGGAACTGTAACCGGAACTGTCTCAAATCACGCAATAGTGGTATATGTATTATATCTCTGGCCTTGGATAACAACGTGTTATAGTATAAAATGTTATGTATATCGCCGATCTGTAATTACAATCTGTGTTTATTGAGTTTTGTCGAGCAAAGAAGTGCGCGAAAAAATGACTTCGACTGATTGAGTCAAAACCGTGTGTGTTTCTGACACGCTTCTCATCAATATTGTGCGAGTCGTATTTTACATGTATAGATGTTCATTTTGCTTTCTTTTTGTTATGTGGCTTAATAGAAAATAGGTAAAAAATAGACAAACTTATGTTCATTGCATTCTGTATGTTTTGTTGTGTTGTACATAAAGAATTCCATGTTAGTGTCTTTTTGATATTAAGCTCATCAGGTGAGACAAGAAGTAGAAATGGGGACGCTTACCGAGCAAGTCACACGTGTTTCTGGTCGAGCCTGATAAACTTGATATAAAAAGACAGTTACATGTTTTTTTTATTTATCATGCACACTTTCTTTCTCTCTTGTCCTTTTTGTTTCCTTTCAATGCAGTAATGCGTCTTAAGGGTACAGATGGACAAGCAAAACAGTGTAGAACCTTATTAGACTGCTCCTTCAAGGTCTGCATTTTTTGCTCAGCCCTTACTGTCCCAGTATTTAGAATTTTTCACGGTTTTTATACGCAGGGATACTAGTTAACTTTATAAGATTTCTAATACTTCCTAATTCAGTTACATATAATCTGCTATCGGCTGAAACCATAATTTGAATTTCTTATCAGACAAAATAGTCCGATTTGCCAGTTAACATAATTCCAGTTAAGCCAGTTAAACCACTGATGAACCAATATGCTCAGATTTTTCTGACGTAGTCATCTAAACAAACAGACTGTTGATAGGCTTATACTTTGACCAGACGTCTAATGCTCATCATTGGGGTAAAGAAATAATTGCCAGACATCTATGTACTTATGTATGGTACCGTACATATCAGCATAGTCAGTAAAATGTTTGAACTCATCTACAAACTTTACAATATTTCGTTAGAGATTGAATTTTGATTGTGCTTATTGACAACTGGAACACATGTTGTATGTCAGCGGGACATATCCAAGGCCGTAACCCCAGCACCGCGACTGTCCTCGACTGTCGTTGGTCCGTCCATTAAAAACACCCGGCAGTGGCAAGTAACTATCATATCAGCTCCTCTCTCAAAAACAGCAACGCTGGTTAGGGCCACAATGTTGATTAGTTTTATGTAAGACACCATGACCACGAGGTCATGGTGTCTTACATAAAACTAATCAACATTGTGGTACTTTGACCACTTTCATTTAGTGTCGGTCGCCACGTGACTGGGTTGCCAGCTAGCGTCGAGCAGAGGTCCTTGTCATCTGATTTCCGCGGTGGTTCTTCCTTTCGTTCTATGATTTGTTACGTTTTTGTCTTCCTTTGGTCTCGTGTTGTGGTAAATTCAGGTTTACCTTTATATGAGGAAGCCCTTTAAAATTATCAGAAGAAAAGGGGCATTTCCTGAGAAAGTAGGTATTACTAAAACAAATAATCTCTATTTCAAGGGCTCCTAATTTGAAAGACCTCCATCACCCAGGGAAGTAAAAAATGACACAGTTCGCTAAGATTGTTGCTAAACATGATTTTTTCCCTTAAAAAGATTTCGTTGCAATTCCTTTACGTCTCTACTTGTAATACAGTGGAGTCTCGATATCTCAGTCGAATTTCATTTGAAACTACTGCTATCTCAGAGTATATTTTCTCGTCCGTTAAAATGTTATTTGAGATACCATAATTTGCTATTATAACAGGAGTTGAAATGTAAAGGAAAATAGGAAAGGTATCGAAACTATATTCTTTGGTATAAGAGCTATGTACTTTGGATACTAGTATTTGAGATCACCGGAGTTAGGTGTAAAGTGTGACTTTGAATGAGATAATGTTGTTGTTTATCAAATTTAATTTAAAATCATATCACCAAAGATCATATTGATCCTATTCAGCAGAAGAAATTCTGATTTACATGTGCAGCTACCCTGCCGTCAGCTTTACACTCTATGCTCTCAATATGAGTCAGTATTTAATGGAAAGAATTACTAGTAGACCCTCTAGAAAATGCCTCGGTCCACTTCTTCAATATTGCTTTCTTGAATCCAACATCGCCACGTTTTCAATCAGGGTCGGATAAAACAGATCCGGGATATTCTGACATAACTTCTATAGAACAAAAGGAACGTTATCGTCTTTGTCCAGTATCTGGTTTGAATTTGGACGAGTAAATCTACACACATGTGAAATCAACACTTGAAAGCTTTGAGATACTGGAATGTCAGCCTCTAAAAACGTCCATAAAATTTCATTTCACCCCTGTGAAATTATTTGTCTTTTTAGTTGCTTTATATTGTATGACGTTTGTTCTACGTTTTCAAAACAAACACAATATTTAGATTTAAATACAGTGTATATAGAATCCTGCTATGCTGTGATTTCCCTCTCCTACCTGATATGAAAATGACAAACCGCATGGCTTCGTTTATAAGAAAAAAGTGTTTGTTTTTTTCTTTCCAAACTGATCCTAACAATCCAAATCTGTTTTCTAAGATAGATGAGTTTTTTGGAAGAGAAAACCATATCTAGTAGCCGAATTGCACAGAACTGGTTTACATATATTTGGTACTTTCCGAATTGAAAAACTTCCGTCTTGCTGCCGAGTATACGGTAAGCGATTGTCACAACTTCACAAGGAGAAATATAATTATAATCGTCCTTGAAGCCATGTAATACTTGACTGTCAGTCTTGATACTTTCACTGTCACAATAGCGTGCGTGATATATATATAATTATTTCCGACGTTAAGACTGTATCTTTACTTGTCCCCAAGACATTCAAAGTACATTGTATACTCAGTGAAAAAGAAAGTATACACTATTCAAATACATAATTGAGCCGCGAAACGAGAAAACCAACAATGTGGTTGAGCGCCCAGCGCAGACTCAGATCAGCCTGGGCATCCGCCCAGTCTGATCGGAGTCTTCGCTGTCCGCATGGAGGTAGCATAGACCCTTAGCTAGCCTTTAAACGCACAGCAAAGACTCTGTTTAGACTGGGCGGATGCCCAGGCTTATCTGAGTCTGCTCTGGGCGCACAACCACATTGTTGGTTTTGTCATGTCGCGGCTCATTTTTTCCATTGCACTTTTTCTAAAATTCTCTATGAGGTAGTAGTTTTACTCTAGGACAAATAATGTGGCAGAATAAACTTTTTTAAAAATAAAACGCTGGCCAACTGGCACTTTACATACTTTTCGACTTTGCGTTTCAAGCCTGAGAAACCATGTTGGGCCGGTGCGGTCGGGCGATAGCGATGGGTAACTTTCAGGTCCGGGCGTCCTGCTTATTTGAAGAAATAGAGGATCTTGCATGAGTGCTCATGTATTATTGAATTTATTAAACGAGTTGGGGAAAACGATAAAATGCGAGGCTATGCCGAGCATCTTATCGTTTTCCCCAACGAGTTTAATAAATTCAATAATACAGGAGCACGAATGCAAGATTCTATTTATCATATGACACTAAAATCGCATTTTATGAGCAAATTTTGCACTAAAACGTCACGATTTCGCCACGAGAAAATGCGATGTTTGCATGGACGTCAACGCGTAACGTTACGACGTTATTTGCATATTTAATCCACTAGTGCATTATCGTGTTTAATGAATGGCTTTATTACACTCTCAGATGCGACGCCATATGATAATATTAGGTCAAAAGCCTACTGTGACTGTAGTAAATGCGGACGGGGTTGTTTGGACATTTTTCTTTCGCCTATCATAACTCTTTTTTTACTCCCTTTCTCGGACAGATGGCTTGATATAGACTGAACACTGTCTCAAAGTGCTGTGAAACCCAAAACAACCAAACATCAACCATGTTGGGCAATACATTTTTGCTGTTTAATCAGTATTGAGAGTCTCAGTTGATTTACATAATTATGTGTTCCATTTACATGCTCTCAAGGATCTCAGTCGCAGACAGTTAAAGATGCCATGTGGATGTCACAGCCTGCCCGCTCAAAGCAGTATGCAGCTTGCATAATAACAGCCGTGGATCCAGTGGGTGGGCTTTGGGGCTTCAGCCCCGCCATCTGGGTTCTCTGTTTTGTATAATATGTGGGCCTCCAAATATAAGGACTATCTGATGGCAGTTTTAAATTATATGTTGTGACATCTCATTAGAATCGCCTCGTCAAGGCGATTCTAACGAGATGTCACAACATATATTTCAAGGCAAAAAAAGACACAGTCAAAACTTCTCATCCAATTGATCCCTAATTGTTTTATACATGTTCAAGCCCCACCCACCCACCAGTTATCCTGAGCCCCACCAGTACATGGTGGTATGGATCCGGGCCTGTAATAAAATACACTAGTCCAAGAGAAACGTTTGTTCGATTATTCAGTATACACTTTCTTTTGCCTCCAAGTATTTTTGTTCTTCAATGGGATGAGGCTTAGTTGTGATAATATATTTCATAATACTTATGTCTGGAATTATGTAAGCTTCTTATTGTCACGTGCCCACTCATTGAAAACAGAACTTAATCAAAGACAATATTTTCCTTTCATCTGCCTTGTTAATACCTCTAAGATTTCTTCTGTAACAATGAACTCAGATAGAAGGGATCGTTATGACAAGTCAAATGAACAATCAATCTATAAACCTAGGTTTATGCCCAGTGGGCTCGTCAACCTTAAATCTGGATGAGTTCATTTATCATTTTTGGGGCGTAAAGTTTATTTCAATTTTATCGTTTTTATTAAAAAAAACTGTAAAGTTTTAGAAAACATTTATCGTATGATGTCACATCTGAGAGTTTGATAAAACCATGAATTAAACAGTGGATTACATATGCGAATAAAGTCGTAACGTTTTCGTTGACGTCCATAACAACGTCGCGTTTTCTTATCGAAATCGTGACGTTTTCATGCAGAGTTTGCTAATAAAATGCGATTTAAGTGTCATATGACCAAAAGAATCCTGCATTCGTGCTCCTGTGTTATTGAATTTATTAAACTCGTTGGGGTAAACCGATAAGATGCTCGGCAACGCCTCACATCTTATCTTTTTCCCCAACTCGTTTAATAAATTCAATAACACATGAGCACTCATATAAAATGCTCTATTTGAATCCTGATCAGACGCAGAGTTCTGCGGCCACAATTGCATTGTTTGCGTATGACCCTTTCACGGGCCGTTAGGCATTTTGAAATAGGTTAAAGCCTAGGATAGATTTGAGCCGCGACACGAGAAGACCAACAAAGTGGTTGTGCGCCCAGCGCAGATTCAGATCAGCCTGGGCATCTTCCCAGTCAGATCAGACTCTTCGCTAAGCACTTAAGGGGTAGCTTAGAGTCTAAGCTATTTTCATGCGGATAGCGAAGACTCTGATCAGACTGGGCGGATGCCCAGGCTGATCTGAGTCTGCGCTGGGCGCACAACCACATTGTTGGTTTTCTCGTGTCGAGGCTCATTTAAAGTTCCTGATCCTAGGTTTTTCACTTCAGGCTATCCGGCTAACCTCTTGAATGGTGGTATAGTTGTCTTGATAAAATAATCGATCAAATTGTACGGTTAACCAAGAATGTCCTAATGTATTTTAGTTCATTTGATAACCAAACTTCATTTTTAGGCGGGCTGTAAGCCCGTCTATAGCTACGGTTGATGAGCTAGTGGCCCGGATGTGGGGATCCCTTTAGAAAAATCTTACGCTAAACGTTATACAGCTTGACAAAAAGAAATCAGTTCTGAAATTTTCTTTACAGTTTCGCAAATCCGGCCCATTGAATTCATTATAATCAATGAATGTTGATTTATACAAAGTGAAAAGAGCTTGACATTTTGCTTGACATCAACATTCATCCATGCGATCAACGCGTTTATATATTACATAACGTATATAGTATGTGCATCTACTCGTTGAATGTACTTTTATCATTCAAAGGAGCAATGCTTTGTAAAACTACAAATTATAAACAATTCAGGTCCAATTTGGGTGTTTGAATGAAGTTGATTAATAACAGGATGAAAATTTACTTCAGAGATATTTTCAGTTCATTTCAAAGTAAATATGTACGTGATAGCTAATTATTAACTTTAATTTACTGAGATGAGTAGCTGAATTTCATCAGACATCTCTCATACTTGTTTTCGAGGCGCAGCCTCGTATAATATCGATATTGTTCCACATTTCACAAGATTCCTTTGGTCAAATAACGCGTATAACAAAATTTAGCCCATAATATCAAAGGTCAAAGAATGTTTAATCTTCGTTTATTCTCGTCATACTGCACTGTGAATACTAGCACTCTGTCTTATATTTTACAATAGAAATGTTATCGAAAACAGACGTAGATATTCAAAACTTTCTTTTTTTCGTCGTAGATCTACTTTCGATTCCTACTTTCGGTTTAGTACACACAAACAAACAAACAGTGCAACATGTTGATAACTATTTTGAAATCAGGTCAATTTCAAGATTGACCGCGGTCCATTTTCGAATTCCAACTTGGACAGCTCAATTTTGAGATAGGTCGTTGTCGCTACCCAGTGTCAAAATTACGGTTGTGGGTGCCTACCGACATAGCTTACTTATTCATGAAAGTTATTGTCAATTCTTCAACTAGAGACATATAACAAAACACGCTTCCATTTAATCTGCGCCGATTATTTTCTTTTAAGATTTTTCTTTTTTTTAAATTCTGTCGAAAACACACAATATATTTGACAAGTCTTTTCGATGTAGATATTAGAATTGAAACAACAACTTCTCGACATTTTTCACAATAACAAACGTTGAATAGTTGCAGATTACTACGAAATCGGCTCTCAGGTGCTGAAGAGGTCTGCATTTAGGTACTGACATGTGATATTCCATTTTGGATTTTTTACTACTAAAATGTCGCTTTGAGAAACAGACCCTTTGGGATCATCTCGGACATCTGCGGACAGCAAAGATTCTGATCAGACTGGGCGGATGCCCAGGCTGAGCTGAGTCTGCGCTGGGCGCTCAACCATTTTGTTGGTTTTGTCTTGTCACGGCTCAAATGCTCTTTTTCTTCTTATTGTTTTGTTTTGGAAAGAAGAATTGCTTGACTGCTTTGTCTCGAGTACTCACCTCACTTAGGCGGGTCTTTTTCATTATATAGTTAATCAGTTTTCGAAATACTACAAACTGATCTCTGACGTTATACAACTTTTATCATGTCAGAACTTGTTCTACCAACTTTGCCTGAATGTGTTTATTAGGTGTTGTCATTGATTCTTAAAGCCATAAAATTTCCACCTCAATTTATAAGTGAAGTCACGGGCCTTTTGCGGCTTCAAAATTAAATGGTGATTAACATTTCCTTGTTTTATACGATTTAGAAAATGGTTGTGACTGACCTTGGTTATAGTGCCTTTCTTGTTTTACCGGAAATACCGCATTAATCCTAATAAACGTCCCTGCTCTAATAAAAGCCCCCTACCTCTTCTCCGAAAATAAAGTTATATCAATTTGCATGAATTCCTGTTTGCTTCTCTGAATGAGATGGCTCTTTGACATGTGATCTACTTGTAAAGCAAAAAAGGCTCCTAGAGAAGCGAATTCTGTCCTTTAAGACTTGACCCGTACTGAAAAGAGAGATAAAAGTTGGATTTACTTCTTCTGTAAGTATACCCATTCACCTCTATACTGTTTAGTAAAGGATTTTAGCAGTGGCTGTTCTACTACACTTTAAGCTCTAAATAACACCCCCTTTCGTAAAATACAACGCTCCCGGGCGCCTTATAGGATTAATACGGTTCTTCGCGAAATAAATATTTTTAATACTGAAGAGGTTTACAGGCACACTTGGATAAAAGTTGCTTTAGCTGCCACACCTATACATGTAATATTGGTAGGTTGGTTTCGTTTATCGCCTCTTTGAGAATATTTCAGTCCAGACCCAGCCGTCTCCCAGAATGATAGGGAGAAAGAACAGGAAAACCCCCTTCCAACACTTGCCGGACCTTGCCTTACTATAAGCCTTAGTAGGGCATCGTGGCACGAATGTTACTCAGCACCATTGTACGACCCGACCAACACACTTATATGTACAGTAGGGTCTTACCCTCGGGTAAGTGGTACCTTAATTTCCTTATCTCGTCACCCTCGAAGTTCATTTTTCCAAATTCTGACTTTGTACCTCCATCCTCCTATTTTTGTGTTGAAACTTTCTTTCCATCTCCTCAATGTTATATTGATTATCTCACTTCTGACATACGATTTACGCAAAGATTAATAAAATTCGCTTTATTCGAACTCTCCCACTGAGAGGCAAATAGAAGAGGAATAGAAAGGGCCCGAGGTTATAAAACTTGAGTACATTCTTAAGCTCAAAATAAAGCACACTGATTGGCTGCTTCCGAGCACATGCTCGGAAGCAGCCAATCAGTTTGCTTTATTTTGAGTTTGAGATTATACTCAAGCTTTATAACCTCGGACCCAGGATATGTGAGACTAAAACAAGTTCCCCAATAGTCAACGATTGTTCACTTGAGTTCTAGCATGCATTATGCCGTAGACAAGGTCACATATGGAATTTTAAGTGTCCAAGGGCAAGTAATTCTAAAGCAAATTGTACAACATGACCGAATTTCAAACTGGTCTGAGGTTTTAGACTATTATTCTAGATCATCGTCAAAATAATAATAATAATAATGTTTATTTGTGAACAAACATACAACATATAATCACATATTAAAAATACAGTTCACATAAAGTCTTCATTAAAATAAGTTTATAAATTCACTACAGTTAAGATTTTTCGATCATTATTTCAACGCCCTGAGTTTTAAAAGTCCCCCTCAACCAGTTACAAGTTTATCACAGTATTAAACCTTATCACAATAAAAAAAAACTTTATCACAGATAACATTAAAAAAAAAAAGGACACTCAACCGAAACTAGACAGCATAGGTGATTGGGAAGGAGCCCCACCTACCTAGGCCCTCTTGCTTTGGTTGGTGTAACTTGAAACCTACATGGTGGTGTAACTTGAAACCTACATATACTCTGGAGAGATCGTCTTTTATATTTTTTTTATCCTTTTGAAACTAATCAGTCTTTGAATTGACTGCCCAATTAAAATTAAGAAATTACATGTACAGTATGCTTTTTTCTGGTTTCGTCACCAGATACTGTCAGGGTCACTGACGAGGCTTTATAAGCCGAAACTACATAGTCCGGCCCATTTCCTACTTCTGTATGTATTCTCTGCTCTTGAAGGAACTTTTTAAGATTTTAATTTTATTCCTTTCCTGGTCATTGAAATGTTTGATGAAGTTTCAACTATAACTAAAAAGAAAGAAATGTCACTATACCCGGGACAAAGCCAACTAGAAACTGTGATTGTGAAACGCTATGCCCCCAACCATATGCTTGCCACTACAGGTCTCAAACTGTGGATGTCTAAGTCTGAAAAGGGGATATTTCTGATACGTTTTACAGAAATTTCTTGGAACTTTTCCAAGCTTTATGCCTGTATGGGAGTCTGAAAACCGGGAGAAAAGGCTAAATTCCAACAAAGGGCATAACTAAGTCACTTTTTGATGGAATTGCCTTGAAAGTTAATTAATTTTTGCATATCTCACAACCAACCTGTACATGAAATACCATCATTCTAGCTCAAATATTTTTTGAGATATATCACGGTAATAATATCGACAAAGGTAAGGTAACTCTAAAACGTCCGCCACATTTATCGTGGTAACAAGACTTCCCGCTACTTTCAACAAAGGGGAGTAACCTAAAATGTACAAGTTTGGCAGAGATAAAAAAAAGTATAGGTCCGCTCATTTTTCATTAACTTTTGATAAACGAAATTTGAAAACCATATGCCCAGTAAGTACAGGGAAATAACTCCATAAATGCAGTTATCTATGACTTTTACATAACCGTTACCAAAATATTTTACACATCAAGAATAATTACTGTAGTCCCAAAAATCGGCTTCCTATGTTAAGGGGGTTGGATTCAAGTCTGTTTTTTTTTTTCAACTAAAACATATGTTGTGCTACTGAAATAACCGCGCTGGCATGCCGCTTTATATATAACCAACAAGTTTCGTTAGTTAATTTTAATATTTTTCTACTAAAACATATGTTATAGGGACTCCTCTAACTGATGAATAACCACAACATACGTTATAAGATATATGGGTGCACATCCATGTTTTTCTGCCATTTATGCAAAGGGAACAAATTGCTTCTCTGGATGACGTAGCTCTTCCAAGTGGGCTACTCTTAAAGGAAAGAATTTGCTCCTTTTTTGCTCCCAAAGGAGCAAATTCTTGCTTTCAAGAGTAGTCCCAAATTGAGAAGGGAGACAAAAATGAAAATGGCATAGTTGCTAACCCCAAAGGTTTACCGTGACCTTAATTCAGTGCTCATTTTCAGCACAAAAAGTTGGGGTAACCATCAATAACCTCTGAGTTGAGTCTGATGCAATTATATGGTTCAATGGATTATTTTCATATAACATATGTTGTGGAGACTCAACTAAGCGAGGGGAGTCAAACATACCCTTAACAAATATTTCTGTGGCCTATAGGAAAATAGCAGAGTTTATTAAATAGTTTAATTGCAGCTTTGTAATGATTGGTCTATTCAAAACTGTACATGATAACTGTACATGATAACAGTACATGGTAACTATACAGTTATAAGAATTTATCAGTACTGGCAACTATTTACGGTCCCAGAAATAAGGCAGCTTAGCATTTCTATCACCTGAAACCCCTTTATAGGATTTTAGTTTAATTGCAGCTTTGTAATGATTGGTCTATTCAAAACTGCACATGATAACTGTACATGATAACAGTACATGGTAACTATACAGTTATCAGAATTTATCAGTACTGCAACTACAAAGAAAAGTATAGTCAGCTGTGGATTAAGAAAACTGGTTATTTACGGTCCAAGAAATAAGGCAGCTTAGCATTTCTATCACCTGAAAACCCTTATAGGATTTTAATTTGAAACAAACTGAAACAGCTTTAGTTCAATTGGTTGTAGACTCCTGTTTTAAACGCAAGTATTCATCTACTTGCTGTTGTCGTACCTTTTGTTCTTTTATACATGATATAATCACATCAATACCTATGCAGCGTACTTTTAACAACCATTTTTCACTGTCACAAATCCGTACATTAGTAATGGTATTCACGAGATAATAATGGCTGTGTTTTGTATTATCAGGTCAGTACTCTGTCAAAAATAATCTGTAATAGAAATAAGTGGGTATTTTGCAGTTGCAGATAATGATAAAAGCAATGTGTGCACGAGTTATACAGATTCGAATATTGTGAAAAGTAAAGAGCAGGCGACATCATAGTGGAGCATTTAATAAACACGATTTTGATGTAAACAGATTTTATTTCAATTTCGTACAAGTTATGTACAGGTTACAAAGAGTATATAATAGCAAAAGGATCTGAGCGGAAGCCTTGGGCTTATTTAGTTCATCTCCTAAAGCACGATTTTGTGAACTGCTACTAAAGGGTTAAAAGTTCACGATAGGTGACCATAGCCTGAGACGATTATTGTTATAGAAATGCATAGTGCGTGTAAGTATATACGTACGCAATGTTATGGCGATGATGCCGAAAAATAGTGCCTGAACATTTTTTTCTTTCGCTTTTTTTTGTCTTTTTTGCATTGTGGTTGAATTTGTGCAGTAGTAGCGATCAAACATGGCTTTACTATGCAAAAAACATTTGGCAGGTCGCCCATGAGCTTTCAAATATTAATGCATAAAAATCATGTTAGATCCAAGTATTAGAAATCAATTTTGAAGGTGTGGGCGGAGGGGAGCAAAGCGGATTTTCCTTGCAGTCGTCAGTAAATCAAATTCAAAGATAGGGTTGTTTATGTCACTGATCATGCAATGAAAGAATGAACGATATTTCTTGCATTTCCTGATACGATGATTATGCAGCATGATACAAAATAACCACTGGGCACATAAGGTTGAATCAATATTGAATCAACCTTGATGCAACGTCATGACGTTGAATCAAGGTTGAATCAATATTGATTCAACCTTGTGTGCCTGCTGGGAATATGCAGTGGTTAAGAACTTATGACTTTGTTGATCCGCTTTTCGTCTGCCCAGCGGAAACAGCTGCGTATTTGATACAGAATGTAAAACAATCGCATTACTGAAATATTCAGGAAATATCAAGGTTTTCAAATTGCTACAAGAATATCGGTGAATTGAAAAGTCAATGTACCTTTCTTGTGTTTCTGAGATCAAACTGGGATGAATGGTTCTATTTTCATGTCCTTTCTAACAGTATTTCAGTCATATCAGAACGATGAGTTGGTGTTAATGAAAAACTAATGGCAGTGGAACCTCGTTTACTGTTTAATTGGCAGGGATTTATTCCCTACCGGATTCGAACCGCCGCTTAACCAACTGAGCTACCAGGGGTCCTAGATCAAGCAAGGCACCATTTTTGCAACCCTGGTATCGAAAAAAGTATTTATGTACAAAAGTTATACAGATTCGAATATTGTAAAAAATAAAAAGCAGGCGACATAGGGCACAAAGCGTTGAATTGTTGACTCAGTGTATAAATGCTATTGTGTGCCTCTGGGGTAATTTTAATCCTACACTTGGCAAAGCTTACAGTGTGGCGTATAAAAACAGCTGAGGCCAACCCCAGAAGACATATTAGTCGCGACACGAGAAAACCAACAAAGTGGTTGTGCGCCCAGCGCAGACTCAGATCAGCCTAGGCATCCGACCAGTCCGATCAGACCCTTTGCTAAACACTTAAAGGGTAGCAAAGGGTCTAAGCTACCTTCAAACGCACAGCGAAGACTCTGGTCAGACTGGGCGGATGCCCAAGCTGAGCTGAGTCTGCGCTGAGCGCACAACCACTTTGTTGGTTTTGTCGTGTCGCGGCTCAATAAGGGCTTTCAAGGCTTGTTACGGGATTTTCTCGATAGCGGAATTGCAACGAAAGAAGCGAACTTCGATGTTAGTTCAAAATCCAATTTATTTTAACGATTCTTTTACAATGCTGAGCCCCTACGATTAATCGCGACCACGTAACCAACTGACTACTTAGCAACAAACGTTAAGTTACGTTTTATAACTTTACAACGACGTTACGCCAACCGTACAACGTCCGTTTATACCATTCTATATTGTATAAATTAACCCCCATTTTCAATATCCATAGATTTGTTTTACACTGGAAGAGCTCCTGCCATTTTAGGCGAAAATGGAAGTGTTTTAATGACGTTCTTCGTTTTGAACAACCTGCCCCCGTTGAATGTCTAACTGGCCTTTGTTTGCTCGGACGGGCTCCAATTGTGAGTTTTTAACCGCCATATTTTGTGTTTGCTTTTTACACTACATTTATGATTTTATGTTTGACGCCATCGAAATTCTTACCAGATGGATTCGTTCAAGCAATAATATTTTATTAAAGTGCTTAAATATAAAAAAAATAGCTTTCTAAATGTAACTATCACACTTTTATTTTATGTTTTAGTCTTTGTTATTATTATGACAGTTGTTTTGGGTTTTTTTTACCTTTTTTGTCCTCTCAGTACAATGTTAATCAGACTAATTGTTTGCTGTTTATTTCAGACTCAAGGAAATATAGAACCATAGCCAGGGCGTTAAAACTGCTGGAGGCCATTGTCTATAGTCTTTGAGATCATTGACTATATTCATTAACTATATCTTAGAGCAAGAGTTATATCTTTGAGGTCAGTAACTATATTCTGAATATTCAGGAAGCTGCTGCTGTGCTTCTGTTGTGGTTTCTTAACTTGACATATTCTTATGTATCCTTGTCTCTGGGCATCTAGCAATAAGGTAACTTGTATAGCTGCATTTTTGTGCTTTCTGTTTTATTTTGTTATTTGAAATAGAAATCAGGTAAAATGAAATGTTATTGCTGTTTACATTCAGCGAAGTGGATTGGAATACCTGTTTGGGAAAGTACTGTCTAATTCGGTTTACCGCTTTTGTCTTTCGTGAACCTTTGTCAGTTAATATTTGAGCCGCGATACGAGAAAACCAACAAAATGGTTGTGCGCCCAGCGCAGACTCAGATCAGCCTAGTCATCCGCCTAATCTGATAAGAGTCTTTGCTTTTCGCTTGAAGGGTAGCTAAGGTCTAAGCCATCTCCATGCGGACAGCAAAGACTCTGATCAGACTAGGCGGATGCCCAGGCTGATCTGAGTTATTGCTGAGCGCACATGCCACTTTGTTGGCTTTGTCGTGTCACTGCTCATTTATATTTATTTCCCTTTTGGTTATGAGAATGACATGTTGGATCTGATTGTAAGATTTCCTGGTTATGCCTTTCTTTTAACTTTAGAATGTATAACAAAACTATTTTTTCGTTCAGTCGTTTTGGAACCAGTTTAATACAAAACACTTTTTCAAACCTTTGACCTTTTGAAATAATTATCTCAATTTAATAATTTTTATCTTTTGCTGTCGCCGTTAGTAATTATATAGGGTCATTGATGAGGTTGTACTATCAGAATGCATTTCTTAAGAGCAATGAACGCAGTCATAAGATATGTGATTGTATTCTTTAATTTACATGACCTTCATGCAGAAAATAAACCCTTAACAGTTTCACATTAGAATTATTTTCGAGCTGAACAATGCCTTAGTGATAATGGATGAATGTCAAAGTTTGACGGCTCCCCGATGGTATTTCAGTTCTATCAACTCGAAAGAACTGTGCGTGCAATAAAAACCTGTTTACAGCTGGAAAGTATTCCGCCTCCAGAGGACTAGCTTAGCCACTATGCTATCGAGGCTCCTAATGGCATTTGCCCTGATAATCTGGTCAAAATATGCCGTCGCAGATCTCCAAATATATACACTAAAATGGACTGACCTTTTCTTGGCATTTGCATTCGCTGAGAAATAGAGGATCTTACATGAGTGCTCATGTATTATTGAATTTATCAAACGAGTTGGGGAAAAAGATAAGATGCGAGGCTTTGCCGAGCATCTTATCGGTTTTCCCAAACGAGTTTAATAAATTCAATAATACAGGAGCACGAATGCCAGATTCTATTTATCATATGACACTAAAATCGCATTTTATAAGCAAAATTTACACTAAAACGTCGCGATTTCGCCATTAGAAAACGCGACGTTTTAATGAACGTCAACGTATAACGTTACGACATAATTTGCATATTTAATCCACTAGTGGATTATCGATTTTAATGCATGGCTTTATTACACTCTCAGATGCGACGTCATATGATAAACAGTATTAAGACGCGACCCAAATTTGATGTAATTTCATTAAGCAAGTCGCTTTAAATTATACAGGAACACCAAAATCTACTAACCTAATTCCATAGCTTTACTTAATATCAAAATACAAGATTGGTTTGCAAAATGCGTGGGCCGATAGTTTGTGAAATTGAAAACTGGACTAAGACAGATTCCTTCAAATTAGATCTGATGAAAAATAATTCAATTCCAGGAGGCAGACGTTTTATAATAGGATAAAGAAATATCGAGAAAACTTACAAAATAAACCTCTTATATTTTGGTATTTCAGTCCTAATGCATTTTAATCACATAATCTGCATCTCTGCAGTTACTTGTTTATTGGAACACCTAAATTTCGAATATATTCACGCTGGTTTGGCATTCAACACAGGCGACAAGCTTGCTTATTCCTCTCATTAGGTTGAGTTTGTTTTAGAAGTATAGTCTTGTGGATCATCCGACTCCCGGTTATTGAAAAAGGAGCAAAATGTTTTACTAAATTGAAATGCATTTTCAAGAAATACTTAAAACATTTTTGGGTTACAATGAGCATTACCATAACAACAGATTGGTGAAGAAACTTATTAAAGCACAACTTATTCATACCAGACGAAATTTATTTGAAAATCTGGTCTGACAAAGAGGTAAATCAAACTGTCGGCCCCGTAATAAAGATAACTTGAATTCGAATTATATGAGTTTTGTAGTACGTTGCCTTTTGTGCCTGTGTTGAAAACCAGACCAGTAACAAACTAAAATAGTAAACGGTGACAACGCGGATCAGACTGCTTATTTTAAGTTGAATTGGTATAACTTTAGGGAAAGCAACTCAGCCATTTTCACTTTTGACGTACTTCTTCATAGTTTCAACTTTTCATATAAAAGAAGTTGCTTCTCTAGGAGTAGGAGCAACTGCGTCCTTAAAAGATAGACTGCTTTTTGAAAAGGTTTTCCAAACTTTTCTGAGCACAAAGTCATAAATTCTGATGCACATGTGAACTAACATAAACCAACATTAGCAGAAATACCTGAATATACCTGAAATGCTGCGACCCTTTCCCCTCTCTCAATCCATTGTTTCATATATTTTGAGTCTCTCTCTCTCTCTCTCTCTCTCTCTCTCTCTCTCTCTCTCTCTCTCTCTCTCTCCGCTCTCGCTCTCTCTCTCTCTCTCTCTCTCTGTTCTTTTGGTTGCTCATTGTTCATTTTCTTTTTTTTTCTCTTGTTTTTGCAGTGTATTGTGAGAAGCTTTATACCTGTTATTCTGCATTTTTTTCTCGTATTAAGGAAATGCTCCCTATTAAGTTACTATATTTTGCTGATAAGCAAGGTTTAACTTTGTTAATTTCTTTTTGTACCTGAATATCAAGTTAATTTGGTTCAATATTTTGTACTTTACACAAATATATTAAAGTAAAATATGTTTAAACCAAAAGGTTTCGCAGTCAAAACATGTTACTTTTTGAAAACTTTGCAGAATTGAGATGACCCACATATGCAATTTATGTAGGTAATCTTTGTCTACTCAACCAACTGTGTGCGAAACCTAACATCAATTATGGTACCGTATTAACGCTTTTAAACGCCCCGGTGGCTTTGAATTTTATAAAAGGGGCGTTATTTAGGACATAGTAAATAAGCCACTGCAGAAGCACGTCTAATAAACAGTATAATTGCATAAATATCGGTGTCACACGCTATTAACAGGCATGTTTTAACGGACACAAAACCATGTATTAACATGGGATTTCACGCTCCGATAATGACCATCTTAGCGACTTTTCGTATGCAAGTTGCAGGGCAAGTACAGAAACGAGCGGCAAGACTGCAGTTGAAGATATCCGTTTAAGTTTTTAACGGAAGAGTTATACAAATTCGGATAATGTAAAAACGAAAGAGCAGACGCGTCGAGTGAAAACTTTGATGAACATGATTATGACTTCTGGAATGCTAGTTATGGTTGCACAAACTTTTGAAAGAAATTCGTGAATTTTTGACTGAGACAAGCCCCTATTTCTACTTAGTGCATTGAAGCCTATGGTACAAAGGTACAAGCATTATTGGATGACCTTCTTTAGAGGCAAACATATGGTTGGGGGCATAGTGTTTCATAAACACATTTTCTAGTTTATTAGTTTATTCATTTTTGTCATTTTTTACTCTATTTTTAGAAGAAATACCCATTCGTTTTATGCAAATAATGTAGATCCTGACTGGTGCTATTTATGGGCGCTGTGCATTTTAAATGAGGTAATTAATTATTATTCACTGAATAGCATTATTATTTACTATAAATTACATGCATACTGCAATACAATTTCTTAAGTAACAACATAAGACAGAAAGCAAAATGCTAATATATCTAACGTCTTTTCCTGATAGATAAAGCCATTTATTTATAGCCGTTTTGTGCATAGCACTACAATGCAAAGAACTATCAAATATTTGTAATGTTTTCAGTCAGAAACGCTTATATACTTTTGTAACTAATGAACCCATTTAACGTGCCCAGAAAACTCCTGTGTAGACACAGGCACCGTGTCAGTTCACGAATTTCAAGTACAGACCATTGACCTATTTTGCATGTTCTGACCAGAGATGTGTGTACGTAGGCTTATCTAGCAGGTGAATAAGAACTTGGACTGATTATTCCTGCAACATTCATTACTGGATCACATGACGCTGAGTAATCAATTGGCAGACCTTGTTTTATTCTGTTGCTCTCTTTGCCGACTGACCTAGAAATTAGGTTTGAAAACGAGAGCCTCATTAGCAAAATACAAAATAAATACATGTACGAGGGTTGATCCAGAAGTAATGTCACTGCTGCTATAAAGTCGCGTAGAATGAAAAAACAGCAACAAAATTTCATATACAAGTAGCTTACTCTATTTGCGGTCTAATCTGAAAATGTTATTAAAATATAATGCAGAGTTATCGAGATATCGACATCGACAGAAGGTATAGTAACGAAACGCGCCGCGCGTCAATAACGTTGTTGACGTAACAGACGAAATTTTGATATTGTGTCATGTCCAAAGTAGCATCTTCGTTGTTCCAACATTCACTTATGTCTCATCACACATGTCTGTCTTTTCCTTTAATATTATTTTAACAGCTCCGCGGCTCATGTTCAAGAATTCACACAATATTCGAATCGCAGAACATCGATCTTCATATATGGGGTCTAAACAAAATTGACGTTACTGTCCAACATTGCAGATTATGGTCCTCCGGTGTTCAGACGATCCTTAAGCGACTCATCTGCATCACTATGGCGCTGATTGCACCTTTACACAAGCCTCATATACACTTTTACATCACCGCATGTCTAATTAAACAGCCCTTGAGCCTTTAATGGTGATATTCCTAATTTGCGACAAAACCGCATAGCTCTGAGCTGACGCATTTGTCAGAAATCAACATTTTTCACTCGGCAGTAACAAGCATTAGCCTTAACTAGGGATTTTCAAACTGCAATGACGTGATCAACGTTTCAACAGTAGGTGGCAAAAATATATTTCTTCATCGCATTAGATTTTCATCTGATTTGGCGTGTTAGTTTGATTTTAAATTGTGATTACCTTTGAAAATTATGTTCGTGTAATTAACGTTATTTTAACGTGCGGCGCGATGGCGTCGGTGGCATACTTTGAACGTCTATACAACTGGAACGGAAAATGATTCCAATTTTATATTTATTCTGTTAATCAGAACTGAATTACAGTGCAGCTTGATATAATTTTCATGATAATGCTACGACGAATAAGCGCGCAGTGGACACAGTGACATTACTTTTGGATCAACCCTTGTATTTTTTGTCAAGGACATGAAACGTATCAATTTACCCTAAAAATGCTTAGAAACTGAGGAAAAATGGCACATTGTGCGAAAGGATATATTCGGTATCAGCGAAAACCTACCCACCCTGCACACGACATTGAATCAACACTAAAGCAACCTTGATTCAACGCCATGACAATTAAATTTTACAACAATCGGGTATTTGTTTCGGCTTGTTCAGAAAACTTTGCCATTCTGTTTTAGTCTAACAGAATTTAACTAATTTCGACAATGGATTGTTTTTCTATCTTTTTTGACTAACTTATCATATACAGTGAACTCCCGATATCTCGAACATTGATATCTCAAAATATCTTCTTATATCAAAGAGTATATTTCCTATTTTTATTTACATTTCAACTCCTGTTATCTCAAACTACTGATATCTCAAAGTAAATTTTCTGGTACCAGAAAATTTACTTTGAGATATCAGTAGTTTGGGCTGAAATTTGACTTCGAGATATCGAGAGTTGACTGTATTTGTAGGAGGACAAACTCTGCCAGGTACCCTACCCAAACACATGTTTTAGTCGTTTAATTGCTGAGGTGTTTAATCGATCATAATCAAGATGTACCAAATTATTCCTTGTGTTTAAGCTAACAAACAGAAGAGACAAAACAATCATTTATTTTGCCATCAAGTGGCCATGTCTAACACTTTTATTTTGACTTGATCGGAAAAGAAATACCCAAGAATTTGTAAGGTTGTGATTTAAACAAAGAATTAAGTAAGATATCATCTCATGGATGTAAGTATTCTTGACGTATTTAAATTAAATTTTGTTGTATAAATGCATGGCATGGGGGTATTTTCAAGTTAAAATGCAAACTAGGCTAGGTCAAGAAAATGCCTAAACTCGTCTGAGAAGGGTTAAACTAAAGGCGCAGAAACTTTAAATACCAGAGTGTAGAATTGTGGTATCACAAGTGACGGTTAAGGATATAAACGCTGAGGCGCGGAGAGAAACATAAACACTTTTGAAGATTCATAAATATGGGGCTCAAGTATGGCTCAAGTTGCACCAGGCCCTTTGGAAAATGTACATTTACACTTGAATTGGTCTGAAAACTCAGACATTTAGCTGCAACCTTTACATTTGATTTAAAAGTCTGTATAAATAAGACAACGATAGTACGCAGAAATGCATTCACATTGTCGATAATGAAATATAGAAAATTATTTACAGAATTTGTAACATAAATAAACCACAGAAAGTACCTTTCTGCAATACAGATTTGAGTCGCGACACGACGAAACCAACAATGTGGCATGTGCGCTCAGCAAAGACTCAGATCAGCCTTGGCATTCGCCCATTCTGATCTGAGTCCTTGCTGTCGGCATGAAGACAGCCTAGACACTTAGCTACCTTTAAAGCGCACAGCGAGGGCTCTGGTCAGACTGGACAGATGCCAATGCTGATCTGAGTCTTTCCTGGGTGAACATACCACTTTGTTGGCTTTATCGTGTTACGGCTCATTTAAAGTCTTTAGAAGAACAGATTAAATATGATGAAACCAACTTGTTCTAATTAAAACCCGTGACAAGATAAACTGAATTCATTTTCTAATACGATTATGCAAGATTGATAGATATAGAAGTCAGCTACCAGAAATGATTATGTTTATTTTGTTTCCCAAATCACACGGCTTTTTTATAATTGAGCCGCGACACGAGAAAATCAACAAAGTGATTGTGCGCCCAGCGCAGACTCAGTTCAGCCGGGCATCCACCCAGTCTGATCAGACTCTTCGCTACGCGCACAAAGGGTAGCTAAGTGTTTAAGCTACCTCCATGCGGACAGCGAAGACTCTGATCAGACTGGGCGGATGCCCAGGCTGATCTGAGTCTGCGCTGGGCGCAAACCCACGTTTTTGTTTTTCTCGTGTCGCGGGTCAATTGTTCCGAGATATGAACCGTGTAATTCTTCAAATCGGGACACCTAAAATATTGACAGTTACTGTCTTTACAGTTATGCGTCTGAAAGATGCAGATGGAATGACAAGTGGTGTAGATCTTGTTTAGACTGCTGCAGGAGCCCCGATAGCTCAGCAGGTTATGCGCTGGCCTGGTGATTTAGCGGTCCCGGGTTGGCAACCCGTTACAAGCTAAAGCCTTTAAACCGTCAATGGGTTTCCATTTTACACAGCCTTGTCTCAGCATCCTCCCATTGTCCTGACATGACTGAAATACTGTTAAAAAAACGAAAAAATTGCAAGTCATCCATCCGACTACTCCAATTGAGCACACTCTGGTCGGGAGTGCCATGGTCTTTCTGTTCCGTTAATGAGAATTTGTACAGTAAATTCGCAAATAGCTAGTATTTATATTCAGAGGTCGGTCAGATAATTTGTTGCCTCCCATATGGATTCTATACTCTCTAATAGAGCCATCAAAAGTACGGAACAGGTAAAAGAATTGTCCGTCTAGCGCAAAAATTTCATTAACCAAACACAGAAAGTCAATCTCACAAACGCTTAAAGTATGAAATACACATTGTTAATTGACTTTTGTTGTCTTACAAGTGACGTGAAAACTGAAATGTGTCTTATTTTGTCATTCAAAATTAGAATTCGGAATTAGGCCGCATGTTTCTCAATTTAGCTTTCTTATATCACGAACACAGTATGTGTCACGCTATAGTAATCGTGATTATGACATTGCTTCTTTGCATCATCGATAATACTAATCGGACACGGAAAGTATCAAGTATCAAAAAATACGTGGACTTTTGCTGTAGAAATTTTATTGTTGATAGTAAACTCATTGAATTTGTGGTAGATATAGATTCATCTTTCTTTAATCCAGTGATGTATTTATTTGACCAATGTAAGTTCGGGATGTTGTCTATATGGGTCGTCATAGTAACCCTATGGCTGTTCTGCGGAGCACGGTAAAAATTTGCCTTATTATTTCAAATTGTTTGTTTTATATTTGGCTATGTCTAATATTTGCATTGGAGTAAAATGCTTGACATTTGGTATGCTATTTTGTTATGGTTTCCACGTTTTACTTTGAGGAAATTATTGCCGTCAACAATTGTTATGCTTGCATAAGCAGTTCTATTATAGATCTTATATTGACCTCTAATAAGCAGGGTGTTATGTTAAGTGGAGTTGGTGAGCCTTGTCTTGAACAAGCTGTGAGGTACCACTGTCCGATATTTTGTGTGTTAAATTTTAAGAAGGTAATAACTAAAGTGTTTCAAAGACAGGTATGGCTTTACGACAGAGGTAATTATGGTGCACTTCGACAGGAAATTTCTGACTTCGATTGGCAATCACTCAAAAATGAAGATATTGACACTTACACAAAAAATGTTACAGATTATATCATTAACACCTCCAAGAAGCACATTCCAAATAAAATTGTTAAGGTAAGAGAGTCTGACCCTCAATGGCTAAACAGTAAAATAAAGAGAATGATGCGGAAAAGAAAAAGATTATATGATAAGTATAAACGAACAAATAATGCCACTGACCATACCAATTACAAAACATTTAGAAATAAAGTTACAAACGAAATAAGACAATCTAAAAAAAACTTATTAATGAAAAATTAGCCAATAAACTGCAGAATAGTGACCTGCGTCCTAAAGACTCATTAACAATGAGCAATCTTTCTCTATACCACCTCTTATAGCTGACGGATTTGTTATTGAAGAAGATGTCGAAAAGGCAACTGCGTGAAACGACTACTTTACAGAGCAAACAGTCCTTGATGACACATATGCTTCTCTTCCTGCAACTCCATTTGCTGAATTACATTCCCTGAGTTCTATTGCCATTACCCCGGATAAAAAATCATAAGCTTGTAATGTTTTACAAAATGCAAAATAACTTATGTCCTGTTTACCTGTCTTCGCTCGTACCTAGAACCGTTGGATCATCTGTTAGCTATAACTTACGCAATGCTAGTGATATTCAAACTGTCAATACTAATACTCAGCTCTATTACTCTTCTTTTTTACCTTCAGTTATTAGGGATTGGAATGACCTTCCTGGAGAAATTCAAAATGTAACTAGTATAGCTGCCTTCAAATACAACCTTAAACTTATGAGTAACATTATTTCACCCCCCTCGTATTATTCATCCGGAAATCGCACTTGCCAGATTTATCACACACGGATACGAACAAATTGTAGTTCCCTCAACCAGCATTTATTCTCTAAGCATATCATTCTAGATCCACTTTGTGCATGTGCTGAAGTAGAAGACTCCCGTCATTTTTTGCTTGAGTTTAACCTATACCAAAATATCCGAAATGACATGCTTGCTGCTGTTTCAAGGATTTGTTTACCTACACTTAACTCATTGTTGTATGGAAGTACAGCCGTTTCTGTAAATGACAACATTATGATTTTTAAAGCTGTTCAAAACCTTTATACACAAATCTAAGCGATTTCATCAGTAAATCTTTCTGAATTCTAAACTAAGCATTCATCTTAACGTATTGTTTTACTGCCTTTTACCTAATAAATGTATTTGTTGTTGCTTCCGAAAGCATAGCTATACCTCGTGTTTTTATATGAATATCATAAGATAATAATGGAATTTTCCTCCTTTCCCCGTGGAGGCTACTATAGATATCTACATTGTTTCTCTTTACCCTTTAGGTTTTTGTGCTTAGCTTCTCTCTTTCTTTCTGTTCATACTAATTTTTTGTTTATGATTTTTTCATTTTCTTTTCTTCTACATTTTAATGTATTCCTAGGCAATTATCCGACCAATGTTAGAAGTAATCTCTGTTAATCATGGGTCTGAAATTTGCAGTGTAAATATTCTGGGAGACAGATTTAAAAAAGTCAATACGACTTTCTTCTGAATCCCTTTTGTATGAATAGTTTATTTCCATGAACTGTATTTGTATGTATCTGTATTATTTGTACAAATAAATAAAGTTTAAACTAAGCAGCCTAAAATATGGTATGTGGGTCATACAAGGGCGACAAAATGACGTCATCCATTATACCGTGTACTTAATGCAAGTTCCAGGTTTTGTGTATAATTGTTTAAAAATGAGGCCAGATTCACAGAAATGTTTTAAGTGATCAACTTTTATATTATTTGATCCTTGTTTGTTAGTTTTGTCTGATGCTGGTACTGATTTGAGGGTTGTAAATCTGCATTTAGACACACACCGCAAAAGTTCAGTCTGGATTTATGAACCAATAAAGATGAGAAGTATGCTATAAAATTCTTGAAAACAATCAGACTGCATGCATATGTGTCTAAACTTGGCCAAAATCATGAAGAATCTGCAAAAGGATGTTAGTTTTAGAAAACATAGAAACAAAAGAACCTAAAAATTTTCAAACGGGGCAAAACGTTAAACGTCATTAATGTGGTGCTCCGCTGTTGCTGTACCTACCTAATAGAAAATAATAGAAAATACTTATTTTTCATTGAAATTTCTAAAAAAAAAAAAAAAACTCACATAACGTAGCTAAAAGATCGAACTTTTCTGCGGTATGACAAAAATTACTATAACTGCATTACCCTTACCGCCACAGCAATAGTCCACGTAGTTTTGACCACCCCTCGTAACTCTAAAAGTGCCTAGAAATTGAGTAAAAATGTAGCGCATCTTTCAAAAAGACAAATTTGGTATCAGTGAAAGCTAATATTCTCTGCTATAATCTCCAAAGGCCTGTACCTTCCACTGGTGAAATTAGCTTGTCATGACATGGTAGAGCCACTTACCTGTAAGATGCTTTAGAATGATCGACTCTTATAGGAAAAATATTTTGTCTGGATACTGGCGACTCGTTCCGGCTACTTTCGATTACTGTCTCTTTTGTCATTCTATTTATAGCCTGTGTGTACTTAACCATAAAGCTGTTGATTTTCGACGATGGATTTTTTTTTATCTTTGTCTAGCCCATTCAACAATTTCAGAGAAGCTTCAAATTGTGTTTTGCCTCCATTCGGGGGTCGACTATAAAACTAAAGAAGAAATGTTGTTGTTTTTTCCGTTAACTGATGCTTTGTGGGAAGAAAAAACTGAATATAACCACGAAACTATAGCATATCTCTCCCAAAAATGAAATTTCTTAATTTTTATTGTTCTCTCCAGGTAAAATAAAAATTCGAGTGATATGCTTATGACAAAAGTGTTAATACATGCAGAAGGAAAGATCAGAGGGTGGTTTGAAGGTACTTCAATACAGTAAGAATCATGTCCTATCAATTATTCTTTCCAACTCTTTCTCAAATTATAAGGTGAAACAAATGAAAACAAGTACACTTACATAACACACATACCTTCGTAGTTTGCTTAAATTTTGGGACACCTGAAATAATTAAGTTTCCATTTGGGACAAATGGAAAGTTATTTGTTTTAGGTGCTCCAATACTTAAAGAAAGACAGGAGTATTACTATATAAGGAGGATTAACTTCCAGGATGTCATTCTGTCTCTTGGTCACATAGTGTCAACACCTCCAGCCAGCCAATGAAATCATTATATTCTGGTCCACTGATTGGTTCAATCAATTTTCACATCTTTACCTGCCAAGGTAACATATGCTATTGCTGGGAACCAGACCCCCGGCAGAGAAGTCCTGTCTTTAAGCATTTTACAGTAATAACACTACATTACTGTGACCAAGACAGGTATGTAAGTAGAATTATTCAACCTCTAACAAGTGTAGTCTCATGTGGTTTCTTCATAACTTTATCAACTACTTAGCCACAGGCTTCTTTTTTTATTAACTGTTAAATCTGATAATTTGTGAAACAGTTGGGAAAGAATAATTAATAGTACTTTTCATTCAATGCATTGAAGAATCTTTTGACCTACATGGGTCGTTAACACTAATGGTTGGCATTTAGATTTTTGTGCTGCAAATTATCCTTTGATCTTTTCTTGTATAAAGCCTTTCAAACATCAACAAGTCAGGTATTTGAAATTCGGTGCTCGGACATTTCGGCCACGGACATTTCGGCCTAGGACGTTTCGGCCTAGGACAGTTCGATCACGGACATTTCGGCCACATAAATTGTCAAGGGTGGAAATTTCGGCATATATCCAGAAATTACTTTTATAATTAAATTAAGTACTCATATGAGAGACTTAAAGCTGGTCTTAATGAAGGTCATTTTGGGCATTGTAAGGCAAAAAACATTGTGAACAACTATTTCAGCTACTTCCCTTTGATGTTGGGGATAGGGTTTGGGATCTGATTCAGTCAGTTCCTGAAGTTCCTGAAGTGTGGTTACTATTTAAATTTGAACTAGGACCTTATGTGATATTTGGTTAGGTGGCATAATATATAACAGTATATTGTTTATGATGTTCAGACTAGCCCGTTTACCACCTACATGGGAAATGGATGTTCACATGGCTGCCGCTGGTGTTGTCATTGATGTTGACTAAATTTGTGTTGTCTCTTTCTCACGTGGTGTCTCTGGTTGGATCTGGGGTTGAACTGTGTCAGATTCTGAGAATTTCCCCCTTACTTCAGTATATAGAAGACAGCTGCTACGTTTGGGAAGATATGTTGTATTTTCAGCGTTTTATGCATTTTATATTCACTACAAACCAGTGACTTTCAACACATAAAGGGTAAATGGAATCTAGGAGAAAGATTCGGTTCTTTGGATATATCCATCTTATTTATGCATCTACCCTGTTTTTTTCTGAAAATTTTCCACAAGCTGATTTGCCGTTGTTTGAGTTCAGGCGAGATATCTTCTCACCATAACTCTTGTGTTCTTCAGATCTCTCCTCTTCACAAAGCTCAAGAGAATCTCTGTAAACCAGAGTATTTTTCTGCGACACACCTTCTTAAGCTTTTAAAAGTATCTTACTTGCTGAGCCAGGCAATATGCATTGCATGTGGTTATAATGGTACATGTATCTATGCATATATCTTCACCCCTCAGACAGACGAGTAGTGTACATTTCCCATCTTTTATTGCTTGATTGGTATCTAATAGAGTGGGTTTCATAGTTTCTAAAGGTAAAAGCTAAGTCTTAATTGGTTTGGCCTTCTTCAAACGTAACCCAAGGTCGTTATTAAATGAAAAATATCATATAACGAGACTGACTCGTAATATATCTATCTACAAAACAGTTTGACAAGATGCTTTCAAGATCAATGGTCACAGTGAATCTGAAAAAAAAGAAGAAAAAATACTATCTTGAAAATATAGATTTCTTCCATTACACATTCTTATTTTTGCAAAGTGACACTGCTATAAAATAATTGCCCCTGATCAGTTAGTGTTAAAGCTATTTTAAATCTTTAGATAAAAAAAAAAATAGTGATCTGTGCTCAAGTTTCATTTTTCTTTTTTTTTTTTTTCTTTTTTTTTCATCCACTGGGCTACTCTACACTTATCAATAAGAAGGGTTCATTTTTCACTTTAGGGATGTCTGTTTAGTTTGTGTGTAGAATCTGTATATTAAGGAAAACTACTAATTTGCCTTATGCATATAGTGTAGACCCTGATTAGACGCCGCGTTTAGCGGCGTTTTATCTAGGTCTTCACTGTTTGCCTATGTCCTATTTATGGGCAGCTAGAAATTTAATGGATTAATCTCAAGGAATATATAACTTGCACTGTAGCGTGTATCAGTGAAAGGAATATGAAACAAAAAACTTCATAAGATTAAAATGACGAAAGCGAACTGTTCTAATTAAAACCCATGACAAGATTAACTGATTTTTTTAATGCGATTATGCAAGATTGATAGATTTAGACGTCAGTTAATGGTTAAAGTTATGTTTGTATTCCTCCAATTATAAGAAATCAGATTTGCGATTGCTGTAAAGCATGTATTTATACAATTGTGCCACGACTTAAACTACAAAATATACTATGCACAAGAAATATAGCCATTTTTTGTATGTGTCAGATCCACCATATTAGGATTTTATTTTCACTTTACTGCATAAAGATATAAAGGCCGATCATTCGAGATCGACTGGCAGGTAAAAGAATCAAGATTGCTCAATTGTAGCCTTTAAACTATCGTGACGTCAGTTTTTATGACCATTGTACATGTATCTGAACGACATTTATGATCATGTACAAAAGCCACAACAATAATGAGACGGCTAGTTTGCTGTTGAAATAAAGGAAAACGCTCTAAAACATTTGAATATGCTACGAGTATGAGGTTTACAAAGTTCGAAAAATTGACGTTTTCCCTTGTTTTTACGTTATCGTCTTAAAAACTTGTTTCTAATCGGTATTTCTCTAAATCCGTTTTGAGGGTATACTTGTTCGGTAGCTACAATGTACCAATATGATAATGTAAACAATTCCGAAAGAAAATTCTTCCTGGCTACTGAGAATGAGTCAAAAGTCTCATACGAACGTAATCATTTTCTCACAGTTACGTTATACTTCAATGAAGAAACTCCACAGTTAAATTAATCATGGTGTGACCTTTAATTTTAGCCTATTGTTTTTCTCGGGTTTTGATTCTGCATTGAACTGAAGTCCCCGTGAATCATTGCACATTTGACCGAATTAACACGTTTTAACGTCAATGGCGCATGCTAAGATTCGTCAGGTGTTGAGCTTACCCATATCTTTTACACAATCAATAGCTTTGACAAGAAAAATGAGCATGAAAATGTTGAGAAATACCGTACAAAAACTCACATGCTTACCATTTTTATCTTGTTTTTCAATGGGTGCGAATTTCGGCTAATGACCCTTCCGCGCTTATCGCTTTTCCCCAATATCGTTTTTAAAGATGGCTTCTGTAATCCCATGGTATCTTAAGCCCCAAATACGGTTCCTTTCAAATCAATTTAATTTCGCTCAATGTTGCACTTCGGTAATGAGAAAAATTGCAAAATATAAAAATTTGCTAAATATATTTTGCATAGTATACTAAGAATTGGGCAACAAAACCGGAAACCTTACTGTCCTAAAGAGTGATAAAGAATTGTTTTTTGAATACAATAATGATTCCAATAGATTTAAATAGAATGACAAACAATTTAGATCTGTCTTAAAGGGCTTCTTTGGGAACAATCTGCTTTGGGTTTGCGCTGTTTGCTCGGAACCGTAAATCTCATAACTTAGAGTTTTTACAAAAATACATATATCGCAAAAAGCAAGTATTCATATGTACAGGTTGGTCAGAAAATTCGCTGCTGAATCGCTATTGCCCTTAAATCACACAATACAGAAGACTGCACACGTATACGAGTTGTCAATCTAGCGCCATCATTTGTTTAACCCAAACACGAATATGCTTATAGTAAACAATAGCAGTCATTACAATTCCTGTCTTACAAACAACGTAAGACTGAAATTTTCTTTCTGTTGTCAGTCAAAATTAGGATTCTATAAGAAAGACACGTGTAGCTGTCAGCTGATCTTTTTATTTAACTACCACAAGGCCAGATTTCTTGCGTCATAACAGTAATTCTTGTCATCCTGTTTATACTTTACTGTAATATCAAGTACAACTATTCCTTGTATCACATGTATAGGGTAGAAAATATTATCATTAGCGTGAGGGTACCCCCATCGGACAGGGTACCCCCATCGGACACCTTTACGATCTGTTCTCGTTTAAAATGAGTAGCACCTCGCCCAATTTAATACCAGTTTTTATAATGTTTTGTGGTCTTTTCCTCGACACTTTCGTGTGCCTTTCTCGTCTCGGGAGCCTTAACGTAATTTTCACAGACGGTATTTACCGGACAAGGGTACAAGTCAGAAACATTTCAGTGAATAGTTACACCATGATTTCGTCGTACCTAAATGCAGTTCAATGATCTAATCAACAACATTGGATGGAGATTTTAGACACCTAACAAATAATATAAGGATTATATTCCAGTTCGTTCTAGTTTTAGAGAAATTAGAAAAACGCACACTTGTTTGGCTAAAATCTATATAAATAGTTCAATGTAAACAAACGTCATCATTCTGAGGGAGCACATATTATTTTACCTTCCATGTCAAACTTAAAGTTCTGAATCGATATTTGCCTATTTATCTTAAACAAGGGTATGCCTTTACAATGTTACATTAAATTTGTTTATGCATAGTTAGTTTACATGTGTAGAAAATAAAGGTGTCCGATGGGGGTACCCCTAACCAAGATTTTATGCCCGTTACCTGTGAAATAATGAATGCTCCCCGATTCCTCCGTATGACGTCATACTACAGCTTATGTTTACCGAATCAATATATGAGGTATATATTTTGCAAGTCACATAAAGTCGTTAGACTTTTGATGTAACAATTTGAAAATTCATTTAAAAAAGCAATTTATAGGTGTCCGATGGTGGTACCCTTGCGCTACGTACTTTGATGACATGTCATGAATGAAAGACCCTGAAATTTAAATGTGCATCCTGCTTGCACCTTGACAACCGGATTCAAAACTGATATGATAATTTAGGATGCTGTAATGAGTCTGTCAGCACAAGCTAGTGGGTGCAAGGAGGTGTCTTGGTGATTTTTTTCCGCTGAACCTGCCGGAACAATTGTTCTGAGAAATTGACAGAAAAAACGGTTAATACAGATATTACCATCAGCTCGTATTAGATATCAAAATGGATTAAGTCTGTTCTGTAGGTCTGTCATCTTATGTATGTGGTCAAAGCCCTAATTATTCAGTCATGGTTGGTTTGTCCAGAACACCTGTTTAATAAGGCCACACTGTGACAGTATCTTGGTACGAAACCATATCAGTGTGCACTGACGTAACGTCAGATGTTGGTGACAATAAGCGTAACGTCAGAAAGCGTCAGATTTTGAACTGTGTTGCCAGTTCACTGCAACGGCCTCATCGAATTTCTTCAAATTTTCCTAAATAAAAACCCATTAAATGTGAATTTAATTGTCAACTGCAGCTGCTAGCAGATGATATCGAAAAGCATTAATTTTCGGGACAAATTAGGATTTTGCTCGATTTCAATAGGGAGCCCCGGTGGCTCAGTGCGTTACGCGCTGGTCTACTGACCTAGCGGTCACAGGTTCGATCTCCGCTTGATATAAGAATCTTTTCAAATGGAAACGGGGTTCCATTGCACACAACCTTTCATTATCAACCTCTCATTGTCCTGATATGACAGAAATACTGTTGAAAAGGGCATAAAATTGCAAGTCATCCATCCTTCCCAATCACGGTTGATAGCTTTGCTGCACTCTTTAATTGCACACCGGGGGATCGGTCGTCAGACTCTATGATGGCCCCGACCTAAAGCTATATATTTTAGTTGGTTGGGACCGGAGCCTTTTTGTCTGTTGCTTGGTCCACCAAGGCTCAACTGGTGACCTTCTTTTGCTTCAGATTTCCAGTGGGGTTGTTTGGCAGGACAGGGATCTCCACCTGTCAGACGGCCCGTTGTATCTGTTGAGTCCTCGTCTTTGCTTCTTCATGGTGTTGAAATTTGATTTATGTGTTTACCGTGATGATTCATTGACGAGTTAGAGGGTTATCATGCGAACCGAACAACCAACTAAATGTTTTGTACCACTTCAGAAACTGAGGGTGAGGTTGGGCCTGTAAAATCGATTTAAGCCCCCCAGTAATTCATTACTGACCGTTCCAAGGCGGTAGTTCTGTTGTGGTTCTTTGTTGCCTGTTTTTGGTGTCAGAGTTTCTGTGATGTTTCACCTTATGTATGTTATTATTATTTTTGGTTCGGTTTGGGTTGCTGAGTGGCCACCTTTTGGGAACAAGCTGCTCACTCGGTTGGCCATATGTTCTCTGTATCTTGATTATTTGTAATCTTAGTTGTTTCCAACTATGGTTTGAGGGCTGGATTTGGATTTTGATTGTTTCAGTTCCTGGTCGTGAATTTTTGACTGAGACAAGCCCCTATTTCTACTTAGTGCATTGAAGCCTATGGTACAAAGGTACAAGCATTATTGGATGACCTTCTTTAGAGGCAAACATATGGTTGGGGGCATAGTGTTTCATAAACACATTTTCTAGTTTATTAGTTTATTCATTTTTGTCATTTTTTACTCTATTTTTAGAAGAAATACCCATTCGTTTTATGCAAATAATGTAGATCCTGACTGGTGCTATTTATGGGCGCTGTGCATTTTAAATGAGGTAATTAATTATTATTCACTGAATAGCATTATTATTTACTATGAATTACATGCATACTGCAATACAATTTCTTAAGTAACAACATAAGACAGAAAGCAAAATGCTAATATATCTAACGTCTTTTCCTGATAGATAAAGCCATTTATTTATAGCCGTTTTGTGCATAGCACTACAATGCAAAGAACTATCAAATATTTGTAATGTTTTCAGTCAGAAACGCTTATATACTTTTGTAACTAATGAACCCATTTAACGTGCCCAGAAAACTCCTGTGTAGACACAGGCACCGTGTCAGTTCACGAATTTCAAGTACAGACCATTGACCTATTTTGCATGTTCTGACCAGAGATGTGTGTACGTAGGCTTATCTAGCAGGTGAATAAGAACTTGGACTGATTATTCCTGCAACATTCATTACTGGATCACATGACGCTGAGTAATCAATTGGCAGACCTTGTTTTATTCTGTTGCTCTCTTTGCCGACTGACCTAGAAATTAGGTTTGAAAACGAGAGCCTCATTAGCAAAATACAAAATAAATACATGTACGAGGGTTGATCCAGAAGTAATGTCACTGCTGCTATAAAGTCGCGTAAAATGAAAAAACAGCAACAAAATTTCATATACAAGTAGCTTACTCTATTTGCGGTCTAATCTGAAAATGTTATTAAAATATAATGCAGAGTTATCGAGATATCGACATCGACAGAAGGTATAGTAACGAAACGCGCCGCGCGTCAATAACGTTGTTGACGTAACAGACGAAATTTTGATATTGTGTCATGTCCAAAGTAGCATCTTCGTTGTTCCAACATTCACATTAACAGCTCCGCGGCTCATGTTCAAGAATTCACACAATATTCGAATCGCAGAACATCGATCTTCATATATGGGGTCTAAACAAAATTGACGTTACTGTCCAACATTGCAGATTATGGTCCTCCGGTGTTCAGACGATCCTTAAGCGACTCATCTGCATCACTATGGCGCTGATTGCACCTTTACACAAGCCTCATATACACTTTTACATCACCGCATGTCTAATTAAACAGCCCTTGAGCCTTTAATGGTGATATTCCTAATTTGCGACAAAACCGCATAGCTCTGAGCTGACGCATTTGTCAGAAATCAACATTTTTCACTCGGCAGTAACAAGCATTAGCCTTAACTAGGGATTTTCAAACTGCAATGACGTGATCAACGTTTCAACAGTAGGTGGCAAAAATATATTTCTTCATCGCATTAGATTTTCATCTGATTTGGCGCGTTAGTTTGATTTTAAATTGTGATTACCTTTGAAAATTATGTTCGTGTAATTAACGTTATTTTAACGTGCGGCGCGATGGCGTCGGTGGCATACTTTGAACGTCTATACAACTGGAACGGAAAATGATTCCAATTTTATATTTATTCTGTTAATCAGAACTGAATTACAGTGCAGCTTGATATAATTTTCATGATAATGCTACGACGAATAAGCGCGCAGTGGACACAGTGACATTACTTTTGGATCAACCCTTGTATTTTTTGTCAAGGACATGAAACGTATCAATTTACCCTAAAAATGCTTAGAAACTGAGGAAAAATGGCACATTGTGCGAAAGGATATATTCGGTATCAGCGAAAACCTACCCACCCTGCACACGACATTGAATCAACACTAAAGCAACCTTGATTCAACGCCATGACAATTAAATTTTACAACAATCGGGTATTTGTTTCGGCTTGTTCAGAAAACTTTGCCATTCTGTTTTAGTCTAACAGAATTTAACTAATTTCGACAATGGATTGTTTTTCTATCTTTTTTGACTAACTTATCATATACAGTGAACTCCCGATATCTCGAACATTGATATCTCAAAATATCTTCTTATATCAAAGAGTATATTTCCTATTTTTATTTACATTTCAACTCCTGTTATCTCAAACTACTGATATCTCAAAGTAAATTTTCTGGTACCAGAAAATTTACTTTGAGATATCAGTAGTTTGGGCTGAAATTTGACTTCGAGATATCGAGAGTTGACTGTATTTGTAGGAGGACAAACTCTGCCAGGTACCCTACCCAAACACATGTTTTAGTCGTTTAATTGCTGAGGTGTTTAATCGATCATAATCAAGATGTACCAAATTATTCCTTGTGTTTAAGCTAACAAACAGAAGAGACAAAACAATCATTTATTTTGCCATCAAGTGGCCATGTCTAACACTTTTATTTTGACTTGATCGGAAAAGAAATACCCAAGAATTTGTAAGGTTGTGATTTAAACAAAGAATTAAGTAAGATATCATCTCATGGATGTAAGTATTCTTGACGTATTTAAATTAAATTTTGTTGTATAAATGCATGGCACGGGGGTATTTTCAAGTTAAAATGCAAACTAGGCTAGGTCAAGAAAATGCCTAAACTCGTCTGAGAAGGGTTAAACTAAAGGCGCAGAAACTTTAAATACCAGAGTGTAGAATTGTGGTATCACAAGTGACGGTTAAGGATATAAACGCTGAGGCGCGGAGAGAAACATAAACACTTTTGAAGATTCATAAATATGGGGCTCAAGTATGGCTCAAGTTGCACCAGGCCCTTTGGAAAATGTACATTTACACTTGAATTGGTCTGAAAACTCAGACATTTAGCTGCAACCTTTACATTTGATTTAAAAGTCTGTATAAATAAGACAACGATAGTACGCAGAAATGCATTCACATTGTCGATAATGAAATATAGAAAATTATTTACAGAATTTGTAACATAAATAAACCACAGAAAGTACCTTTCTGCAATACAGATTTGAGTCGCGACACGACGAAACCAACAATGTGGCATGTGCGCTCAGCAAAGACTCAGATCAGCCTTGGCATTCGCCCATTCTGATCTGAGTCCTTGCTGTCGGCATGAAGACAGCCTAGACACTTAGCTACCTTTAAAGCGCACAGCGAGGGCTCTGGTCAGACTGGACAGATGCCAATGCTGATCTGAGTCTTTCCTGGGTGAACATACCACTTTGTTGGCTTTATCGTGTTACGGCTCATTTAAAGTCTTTAGAAGAACAGATTAAATATGATGAAACCAACTTGTTCTAATTAAAACCCGTGACAAGATAAACTGAATTCATTTTCTAATACGATTATGCAAGATTGGTAGATTTAGAAGTCAGCTACCAGAAATGATTATGTTTATTTTGTTTCCCAAATCACACGGCTTTTTTATAATTGAGCCGCGACACGAGAAAATCAACAAAGTGATTGTGCGCCCAGCGCAGACTCAGTTCAGCCGGGCATCCACCCAGTCTGATCAGACTCTTCGCTACGCGCACAAAGGGTAGCTAAGTGTTTAAGCTACCTCCATGCGGACAGCGAAGACTCTGATCAGACTGGGCGGATGCCCAGGCTGATCTGAGTCTGCGCTGGGCGCAAACCCACGTTTTTGTTTTTCTCGTGTCGCGGGTCAATTGTTCCGAGATATGAACCGTGTAATTCTTCAAATCGGGACACCTAAAATATTGACAGTTACTGTCTTTACAGTTATGCGTCTGAAAGATGCAGATGGAATGACAAGTGGTGTAGATCTTGTTTAGACTGCTGCAGGAGCCCCGATAGCTCAGCAGGTTATGCGCTGGCCTGGTGATTTAGCGGTCCCGGGTTGGCAACCCGTTACAAGCTAAAGCCTTTAAACCGTCAATGGGTTTCCATTTTACACAGCCTTGTCTCAGCATCCTCCCATTGTCCTGACATGACTGAAATACTGTTAAAAAAACGAAAAAATTGCAAGTCATCCATCCGACTACTCCAATTGAGCACACTCTGGTCGGGAGTGCCATGGTCTTTCTGTTCCGTTAATGAGAATTTGTACAGTAAATTCGCAAATAGCTAGTATTTATATTCAGAGGTCGGTCAGATAATTTGTTGCCTCCCATATGGATTCTATACTCTCTAATAGAGCCATCAAAAGTACGGAACAGGTAAAAGAATTGTCCGTCTAGCGCAAAAATTTCATTAACCAAACACAGAAAGTCAATCTCACAAACGCTTAAAGTATGAAATACACATTGTTAATTGACTTTTGTTGTCTTACAAGTGACGTGAAAACTGAAATGTGTCTTATTTTGTCATTCAAAATTAGAATTCGGAATTAGGCCGCATGTTTTTCAATTTAGCTTTCTTATATCACGAACACAGTATGTGTCACGCTATAGTAATCGTGATTATGACATTGCTTCTTTGCATCATCGATAATACTAATCGGACACGGAAAGTATCATGTATCAAAAAATACGTGGACTTTTGCTGTAGAAATTTTATTGTTGATAGTAAACTCATTGAATTTGTGGTAGATATAGATTCATCTTTCTTTAATCCAGTGATGTATTTATTTGACCAATGTAAGTTCGGGATGTTGTCTATATGGGTCGTCATAGTAACCCTATGGCTGTTCTGCGGAGCACGGTAAAAATTTGCCTTATTATTTCAAATTGTTTGTTTTATATTTGGCTATGTCTAATATTTGCATTGGAGTAAAATGCTTGACATTTGGTATGCTATTTTGTTATGGTTTCCACGTTTTACTTTGAGGAAATTATTGCCGTCAACAATTGTTATGCTTGCATAAGCAGTTCTATTATAGATCTTATATTGACCTCTAATAAGCAGGGTGTTATGTTAAGTGGAGTTGGTGAGCCTTGTCTTGAACAAGCTGTGAGGTACCACTGTCCGATATTTTGTGTGTTAAATTTTAAGAAGGTAATAACTAAAGTGTTTCAAAGACAGGTATGGCTTTACGACAGAGGTAATTATGGTGCACTTCGACAGGAAATTTCTGACTTCGATTGGCAATCACTCAAAAATGAAGATATTGACACTTACACAAAAAATGTTACAGATTATATCATTAACACCTCCAAGAAGCACATTCCAAATAAAATTGTTAAGGTAAGAGAGTCTGACCCTCAATGGCTAAACAGTAAAATAAAGAGAATGATGCGGAAAAGAAAAAGATTATATGATAAGTATAAACGAACAAATAATGCCACTGACCATACCAATTACAAAACATTTAGAAATAAAGTTACAAACGAAATAAGACAATCTAAAAAAAACTTATTAATGAAAAATTAGCCAATAAACTGCAGAATAGTGACCTGCGTCCTAAAGACTCATTAACAATGAGCAATCTTTCTCTATACCACCTCTTATAGCTGACGGATTTGTTATTGAAGAAGATGTCGAAAAGGCAACTGCGTGAAACGACTACTTTACAGAGCAAACAGTCCTTGATGACACATATGCTTCTCTTCCTGCAACTCCATTTGCTGAATTACATTCCCTGAGTTCTATTGCCATTACCCCGGATAAAAAATCATAAGCTTGTAATGTTTTACAAAATGCAAAATAACTTATGTCCTGTTTACCTGTCTTCGCTCGTACCTAGAACCGTTGGATCATCTGTTAGCTATAACTTACGCAATGCTAGTGATATTCAAACTGTCAATACTAATACTCAGCTCTATTACTCTTCTTTTTTACCTTCAGTTATTAGGGATTGGAATGACCTTCCTGGAGAAATTCAAAATGTAACTAGTATAGCTGCCTTCAAATACAACCTTAAACTTATGAGTAACATTATTTCACCCCCCTCGTATTATTCATCCGGACATCGCACTTGCCAGATTTATCACACACGGATACGAACAAATTGTAGTTCCCTCAACCAGCATTTATTCTCTAAGCATATCATTCTAGATCCACTTTGTGCATGTGCTGAAGTAGAAGACTCCCGTCATTTTTTGCTTGAGTTTAACCTATACCAAAATATCCGAAATGACATGCTTGCTGCTGTTTCAAGGATTTGTTTACCTACACTTAACTCATTGTTGTATGGAAGTACAGCCGTTTCTGTAAATGACAACATTATGATTTTTAAAGCTGTTCAAAACCTTTATACACAAATCTAAGCGATTTCATCAGTAAATCTTTCTGAATTCTAAACTAAGCATTCATCTTAACGTATTGTTTTACTGCCTTTTACCTAATAAATGTATTTGTTGTTGCTTCCGAAAGCATAGCTATACCTCGTGTTTTTATATGAATATCATAAGATAATAATGGAATTTTCCTCCTTTCCCCGTGGAGGCTACTATAGATATCTACATTGTTTCTCTTTACCCTTTAGGTTTTTGTGCTTAGCTTCTCTCTTTCTTTCTGTTCATACTAATTTTTTGTTTATGATTTTTTCATTTTCTTTTCTTCTACATTTTAATGTATTCCTAGGCAATTATCCGACCAATGTTAGAAGTAATCTCTGTTAATCATGGGTCTGAAATTTGCAGTGTAAATATTCTGGGAGACAGATTTAAAAAAGTCAATACGACTTTCTTCTGAATCCCTTTTGTATGAATAGTTTATTTCCATGAACTGTATTTGTATGTATCTGTATTATTTGTACAAATAAATAAAGTTTAAACTAAGCAGCCTAAAATATGGTATGTGGGTCATACAAGGGCGACAAAATGACGTCATCCATTATACCGTGTACTTAATGCAAGTTCCAGGTTTTGTGTATAATTGTTTAAAAATGAGGCCAGATTCACAGAAATGTTTTAAGTGATCAACTTTTATATTATTTGATCCTTGTTTGTTAGTTTTGTCTGATGCTGGTACTGATTTGAGGGTTGTAAATCTGCATTTAGACACACACCGCAAAAGTTCAGTCTGGATTTATGAACCAATAAAGATGAGAAGTATGCTATAAAATTCTTGAAAACAATCAGACTGCATGCATATGTGTCTAAACTTGGCCAAAATCATGAAGAATCTGCAAAAGGATGTTAGTTTTAGAAAACATAGAAACAAAAGAACCTAAAAATTTTCAAACGGGGCAAAACGTTAAACGTCATTAATGTGGTGCTCCGCTGTTGCTGTACCTACCTAATAGAAAATAATAGAAAATACTTATTTTTCATTGAAATTTCTAAAAAAAAAAAAAAAAACTCACATAACGTAGCTAAAAGATCGAACTTTTCTGCGGTATGACAAAAATTACTATAACTGCATTACCCTTACCGCCACAGCAATAGTCCACGTAGTTTTGACCACCCCTCGTAACTCTAAAAGTGCCTAGAAATTGAGTAAAAATGTAGCGCATCTTTCAAAAAGACAAATTTGGTATCAGTGAAAGCTAATATTCTCTGCTATAATCTCCAAAGGCCTGTACCTTCCACTGGTGAAATTAGCTTGTCATGACATGGTAGAGCCACTTACCTGTAAGATGCTTTAGAATGATCGACTCTTATAGGAAAAATATTTTGTCTGGATACTGGCGACTCGTTCCGGCTACTTTCGATTACTGTCTCTTTTGTCATTCTATTTATAGCCTGTGTGTACTTAACCATAAAGCTGTTGATTTTCGACGATGGATTTTTTTTTATCTTTGTCTAGCCCATTCAACAATTTCAGAGAAGCTTCAAATTGTGTTTTGCCTCCATTCGGGGGTCGACTATAAAACTAAAGAAGAAATGTTGTTGTTTTTTCCGTTAACTGATGCTTTGTGGGAAGAAAAAACTGAATATAACCACGAAACTATAGCATATCTCTCCCAAAAATGAAATTTCTTAATTTTTATTGTTCTCTCCAGGTAAAATAAAAATTCGAGTGATATGCTTATGACAAAAGTGTTAATACATGCAGAAGGAAAGATCAGAGGGTGGTTTGAAGGTACTTCAATACAGTAAGAATCATGTCCTATCAATTATTCTTTCCAACTCTTTCTCAAATTATAAGGTGAAACAAATGAAAACAAGTACACTTACATAACACACATACCTTCGTAGTTTGCTTAAATTTTGGGACACCTGAAATAATTAAGTTTCCATTTGGGACAAATGGAAAGTTATTTGTTTTAGGTGCTCCAATACTTAAAGAAAGACAGGAGTATTACTATATAAGGAGGATGAACTTCCAGGATGTCATTCTGTCTCTTGGTCACATAGTGTCAACACCTCCAGCCAGCCAATGAAATCATTATATTCTGGTCCACTGATTGGTTCAATCAATTTTCACATCTTTACCTGCCAAGGTAACATATGCTATTGCTGGGAACCAGACCCCCGGCAGAGAAGTCCTGTCTTTAAGCATTTTACAGTAATAACACTACATTACTGTGACCAAGACAGGTATGTAAGTAGAATTATTCAACCTCTAACAAGTGTAGTCTCATGTGGTTTCTTCATAACTTTATCAACTACTTAGCCACAGGCTTCTTTTTTTATTAACTGTTAAATCTGATAATTTGTGAAACAGTTGGGAAAGAATAATTAATAGTACTTTTCATTCAATGCATTGAAGAATCTTTTGACCTACATGGGTCGTTAACACTAATGGTTGGCATTTAGATTTTTGTGCTGCAAATTATCCTTTGATCTTTTCTTGTATAAAGCCTTTCAAACATCAACAAGTCAGGTATTTGAAATTCGGTGCTCGGACATTTCGGCCACGGACATTTCGGCCTAGGACGTTTCGGCCTAGGACAGTTCGATCACGGACATTTCGGCCACATAAATTGTCAAGGGTGGAAATTTCGGCATATATCCAGAAATTACTTTTATAATTAAATTAAGTACTCATATGAGAGACTTAAAGCTGGTCTTAATGAAGGTCATTTTGGGCATTGTAAGGCAAAAAACATTGTGAACAACTATTTCAGCTACTTCCCTTTGATGTTGGGGATAGGGTTTGGGATCTGATTCAGTCAGTTCCTGAAGTTCCTGAAGTGTGGTTACTATTTAAATTTGAACTAGGACCTTATGTGATATTTGGTTAGGTGGCATAATATATAACAGTATATTGTTTATGATGTTCAGACTAGCCCGTTTACCACCTACATGGGAAATGGATGTTCACATGGCTGCCGCTGGTGTTGTCATTGATGTTGACTAAATTTGTGTTGTCTCTTTCTCACGTGGTGTCTCTGGTTGGATCTGGGGTTGAACTGTGTCAGATTCTGAGAATTTCCCCCTTACTTCAGTATATAGAAGACAGCTGCTACGTTTGGGAAGATATGTTGTATTTTCAGCGTTTTATGCATTTTATATTCACTACAAACCAGTGACTTTCAACACATAAAGGGTAAATGGAATCTAGGAGAAAGATTCGGTTCTTTGGATATATCCATCTTATTTATGCATCTACCCTGTTTTTTTCTGAAAATTTTCCACAAGCTGATTTGCCGTTGTTTGAGTTCAGGCGAGATATCTTCTCACCATAACTCTTGTGTTCTTCAGATCTCTCCTCTTCACAAAGCTCAAGAGAATCTCTGTAAACCAGAGTATTTTTCTGCGACACACCTTCTTAAGCTTTTAAAAGTATCTTACTTGCTGAGCCAGGCAATATGCATTGCATGTGGTTATAATGGTACATGTATCTATGCATATATCTTCACCCCTCAGACAGACGAGTAGTGTACATTTCCCATCTTTTATTGCTTGATTGGTATCTAATAGAGTGGGTTTCATAGTTTCTAAAGGTAAAAGCTAAGTCTTAATTGGTTTGGCCTTCTTCAAACGTAACCCAAGGTCGTTATTAAATGAAAAATATCATATAACGAGACTGACTCGTAATATATCTATCTACAAAACAGTTTGACAAGATGCTTTCAAGATCAATGGTCACAGTGAATCTGAAAAAAAAGAAGAAAAAATACTATCTTGAAAATATAGATTTCTTCCATTACACATTCTTATTTTTGCAAAGTGACACTGCTATAAAATAATTGCCCCTGATCAGTTAGTGTTAAAGCTATTTTAAATCTTTAGATAAAAAAAAAAATAGTGATCTGTGCTCAAGTTTCATTTTTCTTTTTTTTTTTTCTTTTTTTTTCATCCACTGGGCTACTCTACACTTATCAATAAGAAGGGTTCATTTTTCACTTTAGGGATGTCTGTTTAGTTTGTGTGTAGAATCTGTATATTAAGGAAAACTACTAATTTGCCTTATGCATATAGTGTAGACCCTGATTAGACGCCGCGTTTAGCGGCGTTTTATCTAGGTCTTCACTGTTTGCCTATGTCCTATTTATGGGCAGCTAGAAATTTAATGGATTAATCTCAAGGAATATATAACTTGCACTGTAGCGTGTATCAGTGAAAGGAATATGAAACAAAAAACTTCATAAGATTAAAATGACGAAAGCGAACTGTTCTAATTAAAACCCATGACAAGATTAACTGATTTTTTTTAATGCGATTATGCAAGATTGATAGATTTAGACGTCAGTTAATGGTTAAAGTTATGTTTGTATTCCTCCAATTATAAGAAATCAGATTTGCGATTGCTGTAAAGCATGTATTTATACAATTGTGCCACGACTTAAACTACAAAATATACTATGCACAAGAAATATAGCCATTTTTTGTATGTGTCAGATCCACCATATTAGGATTTTATTTTCACTTTACTGCATAAAGATATAAAGGCCGATCATTCGAGATCGACTGGCAGGTAAAAGAATCAAGATTGCTCAATTGTAGCCTTTAAACTATCGTGACGTCAGTTTTTATGACCATTGTACATGTATCTGAACGACATTTATGATCATGTACAAAAGCCACAACAATAATGAGACGGCTAGTTTGCTGTTGAAATAAAGGAAAACGCTCTAAAACATTTGAATATGCTACGAGTATGAGGTTTACAAAGTTCGAAAAATTGACGTTTTCCCTTGTTTTTACGTTATCGTCTTAAAAACTTGTTTCTAATCGGTATTTCTCTAAATCCGTTTTGAGGGTATACTTGTTCGGTAGCTACAATGTACCAATATGATAATGTAAACAATTCCGAAAGAAAATTCTTCCTGGCTACTGAGAATGAGTCAAAAGTCTCATACGAACGTAATCATTTTCTCACAGTTACGTTATACTTCAATGAAGAAACTCCACAGTTAAATTAATCATGGTGTGACCTTTAATTTTAGCCTATTGTTTTTCTCGGGTTTTGATTCTGCATTGAACTGAAGTCCCCGTGAATCATTGCACATTTGACCGAATTAACACGTTTTAACGTCAATGGCGCATGCTAAGATTCGTCAGGTGTTGAGCTTACCCATATCTTTTACACAATCAATAGCTTTGACAAGAAAAATGAGCATGAAAATGTTGAGAAATACCGTACAAAAACTCACATGCTTACCATTTTTATCTTGTTTTTCAATGGGTGCGAATTTCGGCTAATGACCCTTCCGCGCTTATCGCTTTTCCCCAATATCGTTTTTAAAGATGGCTTCTGTAATCCCATGGTATCTTAAGCCCCAAATACGGTTCCTTTCAAATCAATTTAATTTCGCTCAATGTTGCACTTCGGTAATGAGAAAAATTGCAAAATATAAAAATTTGCTAAATATATTTTGCATAGTATACTAAGAATTGGGCAACAAAACCGGAAACCTTACTGTCCTAAAGAGTGATAAAGAATTGTTTTTTGAATACAATAATGATTCCAATAGATTTAAATAGAATGACAAACAATTTAGATCTGTCTTAAAGGGCTTCTTTGGGAACAATCTGCTTTGGGTTTGCGCTGTTTGCTCGGAACCGTAAATCTCATAACTTAGAGTTTTTACAAAAATACATATATCGCAAAAAGCAAGTATTCATATGTACAGGTTGGTCAGAAAATTCGCTGCTGAATCGCTATTGCCCTTAAATCACACAATACAGAAGACTGCACACGTATACGAGTTGTCAATCTAGCGCCATCATTTGTTTAACCCAAACACGAATATGCTTATAGTAAACAATAGCAGTCATTACAATTCCTGTCTTACAAACAACGTAAGACTGAAATTTTCTTTCTGTTGTCAGTCAAAATTAGGATTCTATAAGAAAGACACGTGTAGCTGTCAGCTGATCTTTTTATTTAACTACCACAAGGCCAGATTTCTTGCGTCATAACAGTAATTCTTGTCATCCTGTTTATACTTTACTGTAATATCAAGTACAACTATTCCTTGTATCACATGTATAGGGTAGAAAATATTATCATTAGCGTGAGGGTACCCCCATCGGACAGGGTACCCCCATCGGACACCTTTACGATCTGTTCTCGTTTAAAATGAGTAGCACCTCGCCCAATTTAATACCAGTTTTTATAATGTTTTGTGGTCTTTTCCTCGACACTTTCGTGTGCCTTTCTCGTCTCGGGAGCCTTAACGTAATTTTCACAGACGGTATTTACCGGACAAGGGTACAAGTCAGAAACATTTCAGTGAATAGTTACACCATGATTTCGTCGTACCTAAATGCAGTTCAATGATCTAATCAACAACATTGGATGGAGATTTTAGACACCTAACAAATAATATAAGGATTATATTCCAGTTCGTTCTAGTTTTAGAGAAATTAGAAAAACGCACACTTGTTTGGCTAAAATCTATATAAATAGTTCAATGTAAACAAACGTCATCATTCTGAGGGAGCACATATTATTTTACCTTCCATGTCAAACTTAAAGTTCTGAATCGATATTTGCCTATTTATCTTAAACAAGGGTATGCCTTTACAATGTTACATTAAATTTGTTTATGCATAGTTAGTTTACATGTGTAGAAAATAAAGGTGTCCGATGGGGGTACCCCTAACCAAAATTTTATGCCCGTTACCTGTGAAATAATGAATGCTCCCCGATTCCTCCGTATGACGTCATACTACAGCTTATGTTTACCGAATCAATATATGAGGTATATATTTTGCAAGTCACATAAAGTCGTTAGACTTTTGATGTAACAATTTGAAAATTCATTTAAAAAAGCAATTTATAGGTGTCCGATGGTGGTACCCTTGCGCTACGTACTTTGATGACATGTCATGAATGAAAGACCCTGAAATTTAAATGTGCATCCTGCTTGCACCTTGACAACCGGATTCAAAACTGATATGATAATTTAGGATGCTGTAATGAGTCTGTCAGCACAAGCTAGTGGGTGCAAGGAGGTGTCTTGGTGATTTTTTTCCGCTGAACCTGCCGGAACAATTGTTCTGAGAAATTGACAGAAAAAACGGTTAATACAGATATTACCATCAGCTCGTATTAGATATCAAAATGGATTAAGTCTGTTCTGTAGGTCTGTCATCTTATGTATGTGGTCAAAGCCCTAATTATTCAGTCATGGTTGGTTTGTCCAGAACACCTGTTTAATAAGGCCACACTGTGACAGTATCTTGGTACGAAACCATATCAGTGTGCACTGACGTAACGTCAGATGTTGGTGACAATAAGCGTAACGTCAGAAAGCGTCAGATTTTGAACTGTGTTGCCAGTTCACTGCAACGGCCTCATCGAATTTCTTCAAATTTTCCTAAATAAAAACCCATTAAATGTGAATTTAATTGTCAACTGCAGCTGCTAGCAGATGATATCGAAAAGCATTAATTTTCGGGACAAATTAGGATTTTGCTCGATTTCAATAGGGAGCCCCGGTGGCTCAGTGCGTTACGCGCTGGTCTACTGACCTAGCGGTCACAGGTTCGATCTCCGCTTGATATAAGAATCTTTTCAAATGGAAACGGGGTTCCATTGCACACAACCTTTCATTATCAACCTCTCATTGTCCTGATATGACAGAAATACTGTTGAAAAGGGCATAAAATTGCAAGTCATCCATCCTTCCCAATCACGGTTGATAGCTTTGCTGCACTCTTTAATTGCACACCGGGGGATCGGTCGTCAGACTCTATGATGGCCCCGACCTAAAGCTATATATTTTAGTTGGTTGGGACCGGAGCCTTTTTGTCTGTTGCTTGGTCCACCAAGGCTCAACTGGTGACCTTCTTTTGCTTCAGATTTCCAGTGGGGTTGTTTGGCAGGACAGGGATCTCCACCTGTCAGACGGCCCGTTGTATCTGTTGAGTCCTCGTCTTTGCTTCTTCATGGTGTTGAAATTTGATTTATGTGTTTACCGTGATGATTCATTGACGAGTTAGAGGGTTATCATGCGAACCGAACAACCAACTAAATGTTTTGTACCACTTCAGAAACTGAGGGTGAGGTTGGGCCTGTAAAATCGATTTAAGCCCCCCAGTAATTCATTACTGACCGTTCCAAGGCGGTAGTTCTGTTGTGGTTCTTTGTTGCCTGTTTTTGGTGTCAGAGTTTCTGTGATGTTTCACCTTATGTATGTTATTATTATTTTTGGTTCGGTTTGGGTTGCTGAGTGGCCACCTTTTGGGAACAAGCTGCTCACTCGGTTGGCCATATGTTCTCTGTATCTTGATTATTTGTAATCTTAGTTGTTTCCAACTATGGTTTGAGGGCTGGATTTGGATTTTGATTGTTTCAGTTCCTGGTCTTTGCATACTTTTTACTTCCATTGATTTTAATAAAACGTAACTAACGTCAAAAACGGTTGCGGACAAAACCGCTAAATTTGCTTATTCGTAAATTGCATCGGCTCTCCGAAATAAATTCCGAAAACATTCCTGGTAAAGAATTATTCGGAATAGTATTTCATGTCCGCCTGATTTAAATTTGCTTTATATTAAAGTTCGATATGATTTTTATGCTAAGAAGATGCCACCCAGTATGTAAAATAAAGAAATCTGGCGTTGCGGACAAAACCGCTAGATTTGGAAAATTTGGTATTACTTTAAATCGGATCATATATTCCGAAGTCTGATTTCACAGCTCAAAAATTCCAAAAAGGTATTGTATGCTAGTAAATTTTCTACTCTTCCTCTGCTGCGTATTGTTATTTAGTGGTCCATTGATCTTCGTCGGGTGCCAATTCTTAGTGCCGAAAATCTGAAGTTTACCTTTTTCTTGAATCGATAAATCTTAAGTTTTCTTCTAGACGGAAAGGCTCAACTTATTGTCGTTCCGGTGTTAGTTTACATTACTTCATTCGCATCGACGGTTAAAAGTTGCTTGGTTTTTGAGCTCTGGTTTGCAAATATAAACTGAAATAACTAATTTGCATTGCGAGTGCGTTGCAACGTCTTACAGCGTAAAAACTGGCGTTGTTAGGTATTTCAGGACGATACATTTATTTTTATGTCTCATAAATGAAGATTGTCTTTCTATCTTCCAAATACTCAATAAATAACCTTTTAAATGGTATAAAATTTATTATGTTTGCTCGTCCGTTAGATAAACAGTATCAGGGGATAATTATAAAGATAGCTTGAAAATGAAATTATCACCAACAGCTGACGTTACGTCACTGCGTTTTGCGTGCACATGTGCAGTTTTGCCGGTTTGCTAAGGGGCTGCCTCTGCCAATGTTCAACAACCCACCACCATGACACCGTTTTGTTTTCAGCTCAGGGCATATTGGGTGCGGAGTCGTTATGAAAAGGTTATGAAACTTAGTCGGAAGAGAATGCCATATATGGATACAACGTCAGCGATGTATAAACACCTTCTCTGCAGTTGCTGTCAATCAATCACTTGTTCGTAAAGTGCTAAAATGAGGCTCTTGGATTATTTAGGAGTATGTTTATCAGAAGTGGTCAAAGGGGAGGTTAACATGAATGCAACCTTTCCAATTCTCATCACGAGGACAGAACGATTTATGAGATACAAGCTGACAAGATAATATGAAAAATATAGAAATACACAGCTAAACCTCGGACAACTTATTCCCGTCAAAACTGTTATACTATATTAAAACTAGGACCCCTCAAACCTACAGTTCATGATATATTGTGCTATAACAACATAGTTTTTATACCAATGCTATTAGCTAGGCACTCAGTTGTAACCTGTCTGATTAGACGCTGTCTCGTACTGTATTTGGTATAAAATGTCCAATTGTCCAATCATTTCCAATTAAATGACTTGACGTAAATTGAGGTAATAAGACGAATCGTGCGATTCTATGGCTTTAATAACGCTATAATTTCCGACGCTTGTTTTATCGGGAAACTCAATGTGTCTAGAACTATTAAATCCTAGGATTTTAGGAAATAGACTTGTCTTCGTGTTGCTTGTGGTTCGTATGGCCATAGTAACGGTATGTGTTTGGGCTCAATAAAAGTCGACTAACACCTTAAATATCTGGAGTTTTCTAGATAGACTGCTCCGTTTTACATTTTTGGCACTTCCGTTTGTCTATTTGCCCTTTTACACTTTTGACGGAACGACAAACAGCACGAAACCTAATCAGCCTGCTCCTATCTATAAAGTGGGCGTCCTATGACAAATGAGAGTTGAACACTATATGACGTTAATTTAAGTCAAGTCAAAGCTGATAAGAGACTGGGCTTATTGTGCAGTACCCTTATGTCTTTCATGTCCTTGAAACTTGGCCTAATAGTAAACATTTCTGGTAAGTACTCAAAAGCCAAAGAGGAATAGTTGTCAATATAGGGATCAACCATGGTTTTTAATGCATTGACATTTGCCATGTTCCTAGGAAGCTGTTGATCACCGAGGCCGTATATGTTTTGGGGACAATTAGAAAGGCAATGGAAACAACTGTTTTTGAAAATGAAATGGGTTTTAAGTAAATGCTTTGCTTTCCAAACATTTACGAGGGATGATCAATAAATATGAGCCGCGACACGAGAAAACCAACAATGTGGTTGTGCGGCCAGCGCAGTCTAAGATCAGCCTGGGCATCCGCCCAGTCTGATCAGAGTCTTCGCTCTCCGCATGAAGGTAGCTTAGACCCTTAGCTACCTTTTAAGCGCTTAGGGATAACTCTGATCAGACTGGGTGGATGCTCAGGCTGATCTGAGTCTGCGCTGGGCGCACAACCACATTGTTGGTTTTCTCGTGTCGCGGCTCATACATCTCTGGAACCTAGAGAATCTGCGTATGCATGCTTAACTTGAATGGCATAGTTGTAATTAGTAGTCATTTCCTAGCTTTCTTTTTAACGTTAAAGTTATAGTGAGTGAGTGAACTCGGGTTTAACGTCCCACCAACAACGGGGTCATATGGAGACGGGACCTCGGTTTAAAGTCTCATCCGAAAGACCGTAGAAGCGGGGGTTCGATCTTGCGACCCCTGGATTGGTAGTCCGGAGTGTTATCCACTACACTACAGCAGCTCCTGTTATAGAGGACGGTTTCTTCTATACAGTGCATCAAACACAAGAGGAATAGCCTATATTAAAATTGCATTTAAAATCTGTTTGTCTTGCAATACTTTGAAATATTATTCATCATATCATGGTTCATGGTACATGCAAATATGATCATTTGCCAATGGTTGAATGGAAATGCAAACTGTTTTGACATCTGACGGCTCTACAGCAAACTCTTTATTTCTGCAACCTTGGTTTTCAGACCTATGTACTATTTTTGTGTTTGTTGGAAGCATTGTTGGCAAAACCAAACAGTGTTTGCACACAAATAAACGTTGACATTTTACATATATTTTCACTCATAGGCAAAATTTGCGTCTCTTATTGTGAATTTAAAGAACTTTCTGCAATACAGACACTTCTGGACGATTACATATTTTATTAAATACTTTAATTCTGAAATACAAAACATGTACGTTTGCATGCATCACCATTTGATAGGATGCCATAGGACATATTTTTGAAAATTAATTGCTAACTGTTTGACTCTGCAAAAGGCATGGTTGGTTAAAGATATATACTGAGTGTTCATGGAGGTAGCTGTAAATACTAAAGTGCTGTCTTATTGACGATAAGTTACCAAAATACTGATTGTATTTGTGCCTGATCAGTATCTATTTTTTACTGAAATTTCTGGAAAATAATTATGAACTATCCACCATGTGAGGTGTACCATACAATTGCATTATGATTGTTTACTTGTTCCTGTTTAGAACTGTGAAGCTCTTAAGGCTCATGTTCCTCCTTCATAATCTTTTTTATACGTAAATTTTGGTGTGCACTATATAGAGGATCTTACATGAGTGCTCATGTATTATTGAATTTATTAAAGGAGTTGGGGAAAAAGATAAGATGCGAGGCTTGCCGAGTATCTTATCGGTTTTCCCGAACGAATTTAATAAATTCAATAATACAGAAGCATGACTGCAAGATTCTGTTTATCATATGACACTAAAATCGCATTTTATAAGCAAATTTTGCACTAAAACGTCACGATTTCACCATTAGAAAAGGCGACTTTTTATGGACGTCAATGCACAACGTTACGACGTCATTTGCATATTGTTACGACCTGGCGGAGGCAACAAAAAGATGGAAGTAAACCAGCAACAAGCCTGTTTTTAAACTTAACAAAATTTATTTACATGTACATCAAATAAAACAGTCATTTGTTAATCAAGAAAATATGTAATTTAAGATACCTTATTTTAGTCTGAAAGTCCCTCAGAATTTAAAACACAAGTCCTTTAATAATTTCTGATCCCAGAAAATAAAGTCTGTATGAGCACATGAATATTTCCAATAGTCACAAAAGTAATCCAGTATGTTTAAATTCCAGTATAACTTATTTAACTATAGACTGGTGAAACTTACAAAGATCCTCTAAATGAAAATCTGTCCTCTTTATATAATATCTAGGAACATTCCGGAACTAACCAAAAATAGATCTTACCAAAAAGTACTCAATTCTGACATAATTTCATACCAGAAGATTCTTAATGTTTACAACAGAAAGGTCTAATATTTTCTCAGTCCTAAAAATAGTTATTCCAGAATGTTCTAAAGTACAATGTAAACAACTTGTTTATTTCAAACCTAGTAAACATCTAAAAACTGCAAAATCATGGTAAAAGAAAATATTTACACCAAATTAAACACCATATTCATAACACTTCCCCTCTTCAAGGAAAAGAAAGTTTTATGAAATAAAGCTTTCTTTTGCCATATGACCAATTATGAAACAAAATTAAGTTTAATGCATATACACTGTATATATATCAGTACTAATCCAGACATCATGTAGTAATAGCCAAATTTAGGCTCTTGAAAGTGCATCTGGGATAATATTATCTTTTCCTCTGATATGTCTGATGTCAAGATTGTACTCCTGCAACATGAGACTCCACCTGAGTAGCCGCTGATTCTTGTACGGATTCCCTAGCTGCAAATAACAGGAAATGAATGCCTTCATCCCAATCCTTTTCAGTGTCAAAGCAGTAAGATCTGATCATGTTTTTCAGTGTTTGATGAAATCGTTCTAAGGCACCTTGACTTTCAGGATGATATGCTGATGACCGATATTGCTTAATGCCTAATTCATGCATCACTTGCTGAAATATTCCTGACATAAAATTAGATCCTTGATCTGACTGGACAGATTTAGGGAGACCTACAAATGTGAAAAACTTCACAAGAGCCTTAACTATATGGTCTTTGTCTTGATATTCCTAAGTGGAATGGCTTCTGGGAAACGTGTGGAAGCACACATTATGGTCAAAAGATATTTGCAGCTAGGGAATCTGTACAAGAATCACTTGGTTTCAGCCCATTTGAGCTTGAGCACTGAAACTTTTGAAAGAGAAATTTCTTTCTGATGATGACAGTTCTTTGAATTTGCTTCAGTATGTTTCTGACTTCAATAACAGATTGTCAAGAGCATGTGAAGCTGCTCGGTACAATCTCAAATCAGCTCAAAACAAAATGAAATTTCATTATGATGAAAATGCCAGGGAAAGAAATTTTAAACCTGGAGAGAAGGTACTTGCTCTTTTGCCAATTCCTGGCAGACCTCTGCAGGCCAGATATTACGGCCCTTACACTGTTGACAAAAAGCTCAGTGATGTAAATTATATTATCAACACACCTGGGAGGCGCAAGGAAAAACAGTTATGTCATATTAATATGTTGAAAAAGTACATTGATAGGGATAATTCAGTTGTTTCACCAATAAGCGTAGTAAATTCTGTCCCTCAAGTGCAATCTGAAATGGACTCTGAGGATATGAACTTTATAAAATCTGATCCCTCATCATCAAAACTCCAGAATTCTGACATCTTAAAGGATCTCGACCAGAAACTGTCACACCTGGATCCAGTCAAGAGACTTGAACTGAAACAGTTAATTCTTGAATATGAGCACTTATTTCCGGACATTCCAACCAGGACTGACAGAATCTTTCATGATGTTGACATTGATGGCGCAAAGCCTGTGAAGCAACATCCTTATCGAATGAACCCTGTGAAGCAACAGTATCTCAGGGAAGAAATTAAATATTTGCTGGAAAATGATTTTATAGAACCAAGTCAAAGTGACTGGAGTTCTCCTTGTATTCTGGTGCCAAAACCTGATGGAACTTTTCGCATGTGTACAGACTATCGAAAAGTTAATTCTGTGACTAAAACGGATACATTTCCAATCCCACGTATTGATGACTGTATTGATCAAATTGGACAAGCCAAATATGTTACTAAATTTGATCTTCTGAAAGGATTTTGGCAAATTCCTTTGACAGACAGAGCTAAGGAGATTTCGGCATTTGTTACACCAGATGGACTCTATCAGTATAAGGTTATGCCATTTGGTATGAAAAACTCTCCAGCAACGTTTCAGAGACTTATAAATAGCTTGACATCTGATCTGGGTGGTTGTAAAGCATACATCGACGATGCAATCATCTTCAACGATGAATGGAAACTACATCTACAGACTATCAGAGAATTCTTTCAAAGACTTAGTGATGCAAAATTGACAATCAATTTAGCAAAAAGTGAATTCTGTCACGCAAATTTGACATTTCTAGGACATGTTGTGGGTCAAGGTCAGGTTAAACCTGTAGAAGCTAAAGTGGAGGCTATCTCGGATTTTCCTGTACCTTCATGCAAAAGACAACTGATGCGCTTTCTTGGTATGGCAGGATATTATAGGAAGTTCTGTAATAACTTCTCTGTAATTGCAGAGCCCTTGACAAATTTACTAGGTAAAGGAAAGAAATATATTTGGAATGAAGACTGTCAAAAGTCCTTTGATAAGTTAAAGGCCATACTTAAGAGTGCTCCAGTTCTCTTAGCACCAGACTTCAACAAAGCATTTAAATTGGCGGTAGATGCTAGTGACGTTGGTGCAGGCAGTGTTTTGGTTCAGGAAGATAATGATGGTGTGGATCACCCTGTTTGTTACTTTTCTAAGAAGTTTAACAAACATCAGAGAAATTACTCTACTATTGAAAAAGAGTGTTTATCTCTCATCCTTGCTATTCAGCAATTTGAAGTGTACTTATCTTCTTCAGCCACACCAATTGTTGTCTTCAGTGATCACAGTCCACTGACCTTCATTCATAAAATGAAGAACAAGAATCAGCGGTTACTCAGGTGGAGTCTCATGTTGCAGGAGTACAATCTTGACATCAGACATATCAGAGGAAAAGATAATATTATCCCAGATGCACTTTCAAGAGCCTAAATTTGGCTATTACTACATGATGTCTGGATTGGTACTGATATATGTACAGTGTATAAGCATTAAACTACATTTTGTTTCATAATAATTGGTCATATGGCAAAAGAAAGCTTTATTTTATAAAACTTTCTTTTCCTTGAAGAGGGGAAGTGTTATGAATATGGTGTTTAAGTTGGTGTAAATATTTTCTTTTACCATGATTTTGCAGTTTTTAGATGTTTACTAGGTTTGAAATAAACAAGTTGTTTACATTGTACATTAGAACATTCTGGAATAACTATTTTTAGTACTGAGAAAATATTAGACCTTTCTGTTGTAAACATTAAGAATCTTCTGGTATGAAATTATGTCAGAATTGAGTACTTTTTGGTAAGATCTATTTTTGGTTAGTTCCAGAATGTTCCTAGATATTATATAAAGAGGACAGATTTTCATTTAGATCATCTTTGTAAGTTTCACCAGTCTATAGTTAAATAAGTTATACTGGAATTTAAACATACTGGATTACTTTTGTGCCTATTGGAAATATTCATGTGCTCATACAGACTTTATTTTCTGGGATCAGAAATTATTAAAGGACTTGTGTTTTAAATTCTGAGGGACTTTCAGACTAAAATAAGGTATCTTAAATTACATATTTTCTTGATTAACAAATGACTGTTTTATTTTGATGTACATGTAAATAAATTTTGTTAAGTTTAAAAACAGGCTTGTTGCTGGTTTACTTCCATCTTTTTGTTACCTCCGCCAGGTCGTAACAAGAGGAATCAAAAATTTCCTCATCAACAAAGAACTGAATCAAAATATTCTTAATTTCATGTTTCAACATGGATCTTTTGACTGAAGATAATTCATAATGCGCTGCAATATCCAATAAATCAGTCTTTTTGGCCAAGTTCAACAGCTCCTGAGAAGGCGCAGCAATGAATTTATCAAGATCAAAAGACATGATTGCTTTTTGCTGGCTTTACTTATTTGAATAGCAAGCAGTGAAAACTTTTTTCTTTTTTTTTTTTTATTCAAAATTGTTTGATGCACTAGAAATTTCAATCTCGGACGCGAGCCCCCAATTTGTTACGACCTGGCGGAGGCAACAAAAAGAGGAAGTAAACCAGCAACAAGCCTGTTTTTAAACTTAACAAAATTTATTTACATGTACATCAAATAAAACAGTCATTTGTTAATCAAGAAAATATGTAATTTAAGATACCTTATTTTAGTCTGAAAGTCCCTCAGAATTTAAAACACAAGTCCTTTAATAATTTCTGATCCCAGAAAATAAAGTCTGTATGAGCACATGAATATTTCCAATAGTCACAAAAGTAATCCAGTATGTTTAAATTCCAGTATAACTTATTTAACTATAGACTGGTGAAACTTACAAAGATCCTCTAAATGAAAATCTGTCCTCTTTATATAATATCTAGGAACATTCCGGAACTAACCAAAAATAGATCTTACCAAAAAGTACTCAATTCTGACATAATTTCATACCAGAAGATTCTTAATGTTTACAACAGAAAGGTCTAATATTTTCTCAGTCCTAAAAATAGTTATTCCAGAATGTTCTAAAGTACAATGTAAACAACTTGTTTATTTCAAACCTAGTAAACATCTAAAAACTGCAAAATCATGGTAAAAGAAAATATTTACACCAAATTAAACACCATATTCATAACAATATTTAATCCACTAGTGGATTATCGTTTTTAATGCATGGTTTTATTACACTCTCAGATGCGACGTCATATGATAAAACCTTCTATGTATTTAAAAAAAATTCTGGTTTGAGTTTATAAACACAGTAAATATTACTTATGTTAATACGTCTTAGAATTTAGTGTTTTTCCGGCAAAGTTTTGAAACTGTTGGAAATTTTATCTGTTTATAGTGTCTTTTAAAAGATTCTTCCTAGATCAACTACTGTATAGCAATAATTGTTCAGGACAAATATTAAAGGTATTTTTTCACCAGCTTTACGGTAACCACATTCATCATGTGATCTATGTCTGTCTTGTGTGAAAAAGTTTACCCTAATTATACTATAATGATCATTTTCATTCTGTCGGAGTATTCTGTCGGCATGTACACTGTCGTAGTCTGCCTTTGTAATTAAAGACTACTATACCCGGAACCAGTTCTGTCCCCCTCTTTTTGATAGACTCAGTCATTTGAAAAAAATAAATCTATGAAATGAGTTTTCCATATATTTTGCCTGCAGTGTGAGAGTTATTTTTGTAAAAACTTGCAATGTCTGCCTATATGAGCCGCGACATGAGAAAACCAACAATGTGGTCGTGCGCCAAGGGCAGACTCAGATCAATCTGGGCATCCGTCTAGTCTGATCAGACCCTTAACTAAGCGCTTTAAAAAGGGTAGCTAAGGGTCTAAGCTACCTCCATGCGGACAGTGAAGACTCTGATCAGTCTGGGCGGATGCCCAGGCTGATCTGAGTCTGCGCCGGGCGCACAACCACATTGTTGGTTTTCTCGTGTCGCGGCTCATATGTTTGTATGATATGCCAGATATTAAGCCAGCATTGCAAAATGCGATGCAATCACATGACGAGCTCTTACCTTTGTAACCTTAGAAATTTTCTATACAATGAAGTGGAATGCTAAACCCAACTTTTCATTTGTGCCATTTGTCTTACATTTAAACGCGCATCTTTCTCATTGATAGAATTGATCTTATAAATCTTAGATTTAGAAACTGCAGACCTGGGTTTTCTTTAACAAGGGGCATCTTTGACTCGTTCCTGACCGGAATTGAATTTTCTCTACCACCTATGTACTGTATGAAATGACATGTGTTTATCTCCAGAAACTAAATATAACTCATCATGTATGCTTTTGACACTCACTCCCTTTTTACAGCGGGCTTTTATATAAACCCTGATTTCAGGAACCTTTGCTATTTGTTTTCTTTCAACGCAGTGTCTTTGAATAAACCTGAAAGCAATCGAAATAGCAAAAGTACCGGTGTGTGTATTTCTATTATTGGTTATCCCCTCGGGGATAACCATATTAAGATAGGAATTCGTACTCGATTGTACGCCGTTTCCTTTTGCTTTGCTTTCGCCGTTTCATACAGGTCCCACTATCTCCCGGTACTTCTACATTTGGCACACCCTGCTACAGGGTACACGCCAGCATCGCTAATGCATGGTCTTTATAGCTTATTATATCTTAAAACCCTTTATGTCACCTTATACAAACATTTACCTGAAAATTCAGTTAGCACTTTACATTGCAGATCAATAACAAATTCTACTTGATTAACGCTAAATGCAGGTTCCACTTTTTACCGGTATTTGCTCCCATAGTTTGGCGCACCCAGCTGCAGGGTCCCTTCCAGCATTGCTGAGGCATGAGCTGTGAAACTTATCCTGAAGACTTCATCTCGCCTAATACAAGAATCTCACCTAATACAAACACTTACCAGAGAGTACAGTCCACTTACGAAGAGCCATTACTAAACAGTACAGGTCATCTAACAAAAGTTAATAGCACTGAAGCTCACCTGTTACAAGCAATCACTAGACAAAAAGAAAAAGCTGTCAAACTCGCCACTTACCTACAGCTTCAACAAATCCAAGAATACAATAAAATTAACTTGTATTGCCGCCATTTTTCTGCTTTACAACTTGCAGCCTATAGATTCATTTGCTAAGGGATAACCTCTCAAGCTTTTTCAAAAGCTAAACTTGTATTTATACACTGTAACCGTGATGAGCATCTCATCCGTTTTTTTATACAGGGCCTACTTCGCTTGGGGCTAATTCCGCGGTTATAGCCGAGCTACGGGCTATAGCCGCGGCCATTCTCAGAGGTATGGTCCGAGCTACAGCCAAAATATGCCCGGATAAGAAATTTTGACTTATCAGCGAAAATGTATCAAACCCATTTGGAATATCATGAAAATGGTCGCTAAAATTTGATTGGATGATTCTTTTCGTGGGAAATGACTTATTATTGGAACAGCGGCTATAGCCGTGGATTTAGTCCAAAGCGAAGTAGGCCCAGGTAAACCAATCTCGAGATATTTTATAAACAGTGCATTTGTATAAGTGTGTAACACCTCTCGTATGTGGTACATGAATTGTACTCTGTAGCCTCCTTAAGTTCACATGGACAGATGAAGTCAAGAAACTCTGCCACGATCAAAATTTTAATAAAATCAGCATTAAATCATTACATGTCTGAATAGATCTTCGTTTATATCTTAATCCTTTAATTTAGTATTTGTATGGTTGATCCTAACAAATTCAGCGACCAAGTTAGACACGGTTAAGAAGAATGTATTTCCTTATTCTCAAATCAAAGTTTGCGATGTAATCAAAATTACAAATTGCAATTTGGTATGAATTTGCTTTAGTGAAACGTTATTAGATTTCAAATTAATACAGAAAAATGTCGTTAGTTTCTTCAGTTCGACAAACGCACATCAACCCTTTAGCGCCCAAAAAGCAGACGACAAAATTTTCATCTATAAAAAAAAATTAAAAGAAAATCGCCAAAGCTTTATCATATTCAGAATTCACAGTCCAGAGGGCAAACAATGAAGATCAAGATGAGGTGGCTCATTATGTGCCGCCTCATCAGGATCTACGATGTCTGCAAATTCTTTATTTGTTATGGTGCTTAAAGAGTTAATCTGAAGGTGATTTTATGATGTACATTTCTCCTATTTTCGATTAAAGCAATTTTGGATGAACTAAAATGATTTGATTACGACTGATGAATCTACGGTGTATTGTGTTAAAACAAGTTTCAGCACAGATAATTACCACAAATAGTGTTTATTACTGGTAAACCAGGTCAAGAAACTGCTATACCGAAACCACTCATCACACTCAAATATAGATACGAGGGTTGTTCAGAAAGTTCTGATCGTGACGTCTTATTTTGGTAACCATCATAAATGCAAAACTTCTGATAGCGAAAATATATAAAGGTATGTTATGTCCGGACTACTCTGCAAACGTGGTGTATATGTTCTAAAGGACATATTTCTGAACGCTTTTGAAAGAGGTATACCCTGCAGCTACTGCAGATTTTCACTTAAGAAAGTCATATTTCATATATGAGCAGTCTTTGAATTTGTTTCATCATTGCTACTTAAACTTAGTCCCCAGACAACTGTGACCTGTAAATATCGCGGAAAATACATTTAATTTAAGTTCCATACTGTCTCTTTAATTTAGATTATAAGCATTTTATGAAGTAGCAGCTTCTCCCTTTCTACTAAAGTTATAATGAGTTTGTAACGAAAACAAGGGTCTTAACATTCAAAATCTTGTTAGGAAGAGCCTTTGCATGGGCCAATTCGAAACTGTCGAAAAATTAAAATTGATGTAAACAACGAAGCCGCTGCCAGCTTTCGAAAATGACGTTAACGTCGTTTTCAATAACGTCATAAAAACAGCGCATTGCTTTGCAAGGACTAAATCGATAACGTTTGCTACCCTTCTAACTTTTGAATGGATATTGAAAGCAACGAATGACAAGAAGCAGACAAAAATTTATTTTGTATTTACAATAAAATTATTATGATTTTTCACTTGAATGACACACTGAAAATAAATTCTCATATAAAATTAGCCCAGTGGTGTGACTGGGGCCTAATAACATACATTGTAACTCATTAAGATAATATATCTTTGTATAGTGTTAGGTGTCATTGTAAACACGAATGTGGTGCTTTCAATACATGCATAACATTTGTCCCCAGCATGCCGCTAAACAAAGTTGTGCGGCTAGAATCAGAACTTTCTGAACAACCCTCGTAGATTCGATGGGCGCAAGCATGAATTGATCATAAACAGACTATTTGGAGTGGGATTTTTTATACGCTGAAAGTATGTACGTTGATGGACTGGCGTTGAAAGCACTCCAATCTGCCTACACCCATCAGCTCGAAAACTCAGATTTTTTTCCGCTATTCAGTCTGTCATGCAAAAACAATCATAGCTGGCGGAATACGCAGACAACTGAATTGGTACAATAGGGTCTAACTCTCGAAACGGAAAACGAGATTGTGTAAACCTTGTAAAGCCAGGGCCGACTTCTCCCTGTAATATGAATGATTAAGACCCTGCATTACTTGATATCCTGCCACAAATGAGCTGCGACACGAGAAAACCAACAAAGTGGTTTTGAGCCCAGTGCAGACTCAAATCAGCCTGAGCAACCGCCAAGTCTGATCAGACGCTTCGCTTTGCGCTTAAATGGTAGCCAAGGGTCTAAGCTAGCTCCATGCGGACAGCGAAGACTCTGATCAGACTAGGCGGATGCCTAGGCTGATCTGAGTTCGCGCTGGGTGCACCACCACTTTGTTGTTTTTCTCATGTCGCGGCTCAGATATTTGGCTTGTCAGCTTGTCTGTATTTTAGTATTTTCATCATTACTATTATTTGTTAAGGGGGCAAAATTTTAATTCTGTTGTTATACTTGATTCACACATTCAAGAAAGTTATTTGTTTGAATGTTTGGAAACCAGGCTTTCAGAATACCATGCCACATTTCATTGAAATATGTAAAGGTTCAGCCTCTTATTCTAGATCAACGTTTTTTAACCATTTGGACTCTTTTCGATGCTTATCAGTCTTTCAATTGACTGTCTTATTAAAATTAAGAAATTACAGTATACTTATCTCTGGCCACCGCCAGATATTGTCAGGGTCACTGATGAGGCTTGAATAGCCGAAAGTTCGAAGTATGGCCCATGTTCCTTCTTTAGAATGTGTTCTCTGCTCTCGAAGGAACTCTTTAAGGCGCACAAAATTGGTCCAAATCGTCTTTCCCTGTTTTTTGGCTTCGGATCGCACTGTGGACTGTGAATTCTGTTTCAGCAGTTTCTTACACAACTGACTCGCGTTATCTCAAACACTGACGTCTCAAAGTGCTCTTTTATTTCAAATAATATAGTTAGGACAAATTTCCTATTTTTCTTTACATTTCAGATATCCCAAACTACTGATATCTCAAAACGTTCTGGCCCAGAAAATTTTGTTAACAGATTCCAGTTATTTGACATGCTATGTTTTATCCCAGTTTCTTATAAGTTCATGTTTGACTGTGATTATTTATGTTTTCTTGCACACACGATAAGAATATCCACGCGTTTCACAAGTACCTACATGTCTTATCTCAGCCATGTTATCTCAACCACGACCGGCTAAAAGTCTCAAATAGTGAATTATTTGAGTACTGCGTCGTCAAGTGACGTAGGTTTTTGAGATGATGTCAAGAAATTAGAAAACTAAGACAATTTATGCTACGTTCGGCGTTGCCATACAGAGCCGAAAGTCAGTTATTGATAGCGTCGGCATTTATCAAGACAAATTATAAAACTCTGAGAGCTAAAATTATACTGTTACACAAGTTCTGCCATGAAAATCGAAAGGTGTGCAACTATAGAACAAGAATTCCGCGGAATGCTATGTCGCACCTGCACTGCATTTCCACAGTAGAAGAGGTCATGTTGAGAAGAAAGTGAAAGCAAAAAATGAAAATTAAAAGAAAAAGAAATAGTTTCAGGCATTATTCTGGCTTTGTCAAAATCCACCAAATAGTTCTTAAGGTACTGCCATTTCCATAATTGTGCTATTTTTATTAACTGTGGATGGCAGCCATTTTGGATGGCCAATTTGCCAAAAAAAAAAAATAGCTATCTGCAAGGATCATTCTGACATAAAACTGGTCCAAAACCATTCAGAGGTTCCTGAAATATAGTCATTTTTATGTTTTTGCTATTTTTAGTAACGACAGTGGCAGCCATCTTGTATGGTACATTCCCATAAATGTGGGAAAAAAATCCTTTTAAGAATCTGAGCAAAATTCAACTCAGTGTTTATCGATTTATCGGCATTCGTGCGAAATTCAGACTCGTAAACAAAAAGTAGGTCACTGTTACCTAATTCCGATACAGATTTTTTCATTTTCATAATTTTCAAAAAGAAGATCCTATTGATGTTCCATGCAAGGTTTCAGCCAAATATACCTAGTGGTTCTAGAGAAAAATATTAATTATGTTGTTTTGCTAATTTTAGTTATAGCGACCATCTTGAATTCTCGACAAGGCTGAATTTATGTAAACTGAAGTTGTGTAGTCTGATCATGCTCCATATAAAATGTGGGAACTATGGCTGCAGTGGTTTTGAAGAAATTAACTGTACAAATTTTAACGCCATGGTTGACGTAAATGTGACTGACGGACGGACGAACGGAATGACGGACGGAAAACCGGACGCCTACATCGCACCTTGCTAAAGCAGGTGCGACAAAAATCCGTCACTCGCGATCAGTGTTCGGCATCACTTGGCAAGCCTCGTGATGCCAAACAGTGACCCTTGTGACGGACATTCCTGTCCACATCTCACATATATGAAACAAACTTATAGTCATATTCGTCGGAAATGAAGCCGCAATAAAGACAAGGTAGGATGGTCGGGTAGGTTGAAGGTGTTGTGAAACTTTCAGTGCCGAGGGTAAAATCAGGTCCCGAGGTTATAAACTTTTTTTCGTGCTCAACTCAGCGCTGACCATTAAATTGTATCTGCTAATTATTGATAAGTACAGTTGTTTTCTTGCTCAGTATGGCTGAGTTTGAGATTTTTTCTGCTGCTAAATATGAAAATGCCAACATTAGCAGAGAAAATGTCATGCTCAGCTGAGCTGAGCACGAAGAAAAATTTTATAACCTCGGGGACAGGGTTAGGGCTGTGACTGGCTCTGCTCAATGGATTTTAACTCGTGTTTCTGTAGTAGAAAGAGTAGAAAGTGTACGCTAAAGAAAATTACCGTTGGAAAGGAAATTGAAATAAGAAAACGTACAAAAATTATTCAACAAATGCTAGTCTTTAAAATTATGTGGAAACTATGTTAGAAAATCGTTTAACAGTTCTGAAAACCGTATTTCCTATTGCCGTCAGAGGTGACCTTGGCGAAAAAAGGCGACATAAAACGAAATATGTCGTTTTTAAATTTTTATTTTTAAGCCGTCTTCCAATGAAATATAAAAGCTATTCTAATGCCAACAGTTTTCTCCTTTTTTTTCTTAAAGTTTTTTCAGCCAAAGTCACGTTTTCACATCACTAGAAATTGATTACTTTATGGCATCGGGGTGTACTTTATTAGTATAGTTACGCAGGTCAGTTTGACGAATCTCCTGATTTTGTAACAAACATTGTAATTTAATGAAGCTAACATACAATCTTCTCTCTGGATAAACATTTTATTTGTCATGCAAATGCTGCAAATTAAATTTCAAAACACAGTTAACGTAGTATCAGTTATCTCGTTAAAATGACAATGGTAGACTTGTGGCCAGATGTTGTTCCAAGAAATGCATTATCGTGAAAGGTATAATGAAATAAACAACAGACACTGTTGCAAAATAAAGCCATAAACTGCGCAAATGCATCATCAGACAGTCCCACGCTCATTCTATTATTTATACAAAGCAAAGAAATAGAGGATCTTACATGAGTGCTCATGTATTATTGAATTTATTAAACGAGTTGGGGAAAGAGATAAGATGCGAGGCTCTGCCGAGCATCTTATCGTTTTCACCAACGAGTTTAATAAATTTAATAATACAGGAGCACGAATGCAAGATTCTTTTTATCATATGACACTAAAATCGCATTTTATTCGCAAATTTTGCACTAAAACGCCACGATTTCGCCATTAGAAAACGCGACGTTTTCATGAACGTCAACGTATAACGTTACGACGTAATTTGCATATTTAATCCACTAGTGGATTATCGCTTTTAATGCATGGCTTTATTACACTCTCAGATGCGACGTCATATGATAAACAAATCTATATGACAAAGAACTACGCCTGTTAATTTAGTAACAGAGCTTTCAACCATTGTTCAAGGTGTAAAGTGAAAAGATAGGCAATGATCAGGAATTATTACAATAAGACCGCTCCAAAAACGGAAAGGGAGAGATTTATGTCACAGAGTGATAATATTTCATCTTAAGAATCCTCCCACAGTCAAATTTATCCTATATTTCATGTCATTCCACTCATTTTCCCTATAGCTCAAATACTCTTAAGTATTATTTTAAAAGTTAGCGCATATCCATATATGCGGATTTTGTCCTTATTTAATTTAGCGCGCGCGATTCACTTCACTGACTCACGCTTGCATGCGCAAGCACAACTTTCGCGCACTGTCAGTCTTTCATTGTCTCTGGCAGGGGGAAGACTTACGTCCACCTCTAAGGACAAGATATTTATGTGTCCTTTTAACTAAGGAACACATTTTATATATTTCCAGGTATGTTCTTACTATTTCATGTCTTCATTTAGTGATAATTCGTATAATTATGTTATTTGAGGCCATTGTAAATATTTGCTAAATTGTGTATTTCCCCTCTTTGGGCCTCGTACTGCCCAAGCTGCCGGTCAGTCTTTCATTGTCTCCGGCAGGGGTAGGACTTAACGTCCACCTGTTAGGACAATATATTTATAATGTGTCCTTTTAACTAAGGAAACACATTTTATATATTTACAGTTTGTGCTGGCCATGGGAGTCAGGGAAATATCCATAATGTTCCATTAAAACCATCTTATCTATTATGTCGTGGTGATTTCTTCCCCCGAACCCCCTCGAGGCAGAATGGGACAATTTCGCCATTCCATTATATTCTGCGACACTTAAACGCATAAATGAACAAAAGATCACGAAAGACATGCATGATAAACTAAACGAACAGCCCCCCTCCTCCACATAAATGAACAAAAGGTCAAGAAAGACACGCATGATAAACTGAACGAACAGCACCCCCCGCCCTCCCCCAAGTTGAAACAGGTGGTCATTCAGTCACCTTTATTGAAAAAAGCAGCAAAATCTATGTTTCCCTATATTTTTTATTATTATTATCATTATTATTTAAAATTACAAATCAAACGAGAAATCAAAGTGGGCAGCTACACAGGTGAACATATTGCTCAGTGATAGGAGACAAACAGACATATGAACATGTAATATTGCGGAACCAACACAGGTGTACCACCATGGACGGTCAGTAAAAGATTAGATGTACGTTTCCTATTCCGTGTATGAATTAACTGTGACTTGTTTTCTTGAAAAGAGAACGCCTCTCTTCCGACGTATGCTTCCATTTTGTCTCAATGCCTTTACTGTGATTTTGTGTGCAGTTTCTTAGCAACCGTCCAAGTAGAAAAAACATGTTTGGTATAACTGAGCCACGTCACCAAAAAACCAACAAAGTGCGGCCAGCGAAGATTTAAGACCAGCCTAAGCATCCGCCCTATCTAACAGGGTTCTTTGCTTTGCGCTTAAAGGGTAGATATGGATCTAAGCTATCTCTAAGTTGACAGCAGAGACTCTGATCAGATTGTATAGATGCACAGGTTAATCTGAATCTTTGCTGCGCGCACATGTTTCTTTGTTGGTTTTCTTGTATCGCGGCTCAATTATGAGTTTACTACAAGGATCCGTTGTTTGGTGTGGTACAGACCTGGCCCTGAGGTTATAAAACTTGAGTACATTCTCAAACTCAAAATAAAGCACACTGATTGGCTGCTTCCGAGCATGTCAGTGTGCTTTACTTTGAGTTCGAGATTATTCTCAAGTTTCGTAACCTCTTACCCAGTCGTTTGTGCTTATTCATTCCAGTATGGATGAGTTCTACTTTCCATGCACTTAAAAATGTTTTTTTTTCCTAACATATTTCTCAGTGTAACTGTTCAACGTATATTTCTCACATTTGGTATATGAGTTGACGTTGATTTGCGTCGTCGGAGAAACTTGCTTGTTTTTAAAATAAAGCTCAAACTTGTATACGTACACCAAACGTTTCTTGTAATCTTGTACTTACTGACTTACTGTTTTGAAGGTCCATGCTCAAAACCAGCAACAGTAAACGAGTCCGTGGGAGTGATTGCTCTTTTGGTGAGATATATCTCGCAATTAAATCATCGTATAATGGAGGGGGGGGGGTCAGGAATCTGGTTTTTGTTTACATACACTGCGAGAAAAAAATAGTGGTCCAGTGAGTGGAGCTTGCTTTATGTCCACTCAAATATTTTACACTCATTAAACTTTTCAGTCCAAATCTCTACGTTTCCAACGACACTTGGCTGCGCCACAAATATACGTACTTTGAGCAAGGACTGCGTCACAAAATCTCAACTGATACTGATGTACATGCAAATTAGACGTCAGTTTAGTTGCGCTACGTCATAGATGATTTTTTGTGATAGAGTCCCTTTCCAATGAATGAATCTTTGCGGTTTCATGTACGTGTTGTTAGAATCGGTAAGAAGTGACCGGAACGTGAGGCTAAATTCAATCAGTGCAAAATTAAAAAAGAATGGGTAGGGGCGGGGTGGGGGGGGGCTCCTTGACGATTCAGTCACATTTGTCCATGCCGCATCTCAAAACAGCGTGATGTCTCATCCTGACTGACGTTCATGTAAACGGGACCGCAAAATTTGATGATGAAGTATACTTAATACGTATAAATGGCACCGTTAGCATATTTATTTAAAGCATATTTTTCCTAGAACTGAGATTACAAGCAATTTTCTCTAATACATCTAGACTTATAAATTGATGACAACTTGTGTTTCACAGCATTTAAAATGTCGTACAGTTGAAATAACATATGTTTGATTAAGCCATAAAATCCTATGGCATATAAGATTCAAATCAATTCAACATGTTTAAAATGTTGATGATTACCTGTTCCTCTTACATCCCAAGTCACCACCAGATTCGTATTACTAGATACAAGCATTAGAAAATGAAATGTACACGCATCATCTTGTCAAATGAACTCACTGATTTTGATTTTTTCAGCTTCCATATACTAAAATACAGTGCCATATTCTCAAATCTAGTGTGATAATTTGCTCTTGCTTGGACCGACCCCCTCATTTTTCACTCAAATGTCACGCCAGATATCAAGCTGTTTAACATATTTTAGACTGGAAACCCGTTTTGGGGACATATACAGCAAGTGCGGACCCAATACAGACATCGCTGAACGTGGCGTATGACAGGGTCAACACTGACTGCTCACAGGAATTTCTGTGTAAAATGCCGTAAAAATGAAAGCATCCGCCAGAAATCCCTAAAACTAAAAATGGACTCTTCCAAATGATACTGATGGACAAGTCCACTGGTCAAAAAATAAAAAGTTAAAAAGCATTTGGCTTGTGTCATCGCATTTTCATACGCAAAATGGTTAAAATTACCCACTGGCAAGAGGCTGGCACCATAGAATCATACGAGACGCGACACGAAAAAAAACAAAAACAATTTGCATGTGCGCCCAGAGAGGACTCAGATCAGCTTGGACATCCACCCAATGGAGCTAGCTTAGACCCATAGCAACCCTTAAATTGCTGAGCAAAGATTATGGACAGACTGGGCCGCAGCCCAGGCTGATCTGAGTCTTTCGAGGGTGTAAATGCCACGTTGTGTGTTTTCTCGCGTCGCGGCTCAATTAAAATTCTAACTGTTTATGAGAAGTGTCAATTCGTTACCGATTTATGCATATATCTAATAACCTTTTGGGCTGTTACTTCAGTTATAATCAGAATATTTATTTCACAAATTACTCATTATATTTAATAAAAATTGTCGAAATACTTTATAAGCTAGACCTTTTTGCTGTCAATGTTTAATTAGTAGAAATTAGCTATGTTCAGAGCTTAAGTTAAGAGAGAATTAGAGATGAATATGGTAACTTATTTTTATATTTCTCTGTAAAATATATGTTGTGTATTTGCCTTTTAGGTGACAAGAATAACATAAATATATCATTAGAGAAACATCAACGATATCTTCCGAATATAGATTTGTCAAGAGCTTTGAGGCGCTTAATAATTTTATCTCCTCAATCTTATAATACAAGGTTATTTGGAGAAATGTTAATTGGAAACCAGTTGCATGTAACGTTTTATTTCTGCGTTTGTCAAGATGACGAATAGGGTTACAGCAAGAAGACATGTCATGACGTTAATTCAATTTACTACCAGAAGGAGTTTTTGTGTTTGCTGCGGTGGAGGTAGGGGCGAGGGGCAATGGGTGTTATCGATGTGAAAACACCAGCAAATCACTCATAGATCCTGATTGACTAGTTGACGTAGAGTGTTTATAGTTTACTTTAACCACCCAAGTTCAGTGGTTTGTAGGAGCCCCGGTAGCTCAGTGGGTTAAGCGCTGGCCTACTGATCTAGCGGTCGCGGGTTCGAGCCCCGCTGGAGGCGGAGTTCTTTCCATCGTAAACGGGTTTCCATTGCACACAGCCTTTCATTATCACAAGCCCATCGTCCTGATATGACTGAAATACTGTTGAAAAGGACGTTAAATCGCAAGTCATCCATCCATCCATCAGTGGTTTGTAAAGGGGTAGAATTTCATCAGTTTTATACTTCTATAGGTATGACATCGGCTTAAGGGTAACCTTTTGAGTGTGTAAGTCCATGTCGCCTCATGGTAAATAACGTTTGTATTCGACAAATGAGCCGCAACACGAGAAAACCAACAATGTGGTTGTGCGCCCAGCGCAGACTCCGATCAGCCTGGGCATCCGCCCAGTCTGATCAGAGTCTTTGTTGTCCGCATGGAGGTAGCTTATACCCTAAGCTATGCTTTAAGCGCTTAGCGAAGAGTCTGATCAGACTGGGCGGATGCCCAGGCTAATCTGAGTCTGCACTGGGCACACAACCACATTGTTGGTTTTCTCGTGTCGCGGCTCAAATGTAAAATGCATCAAAACATTTTGCGTGATCTTTATTTTCGTGAAGGCATATATTACTATAATGTCAATACGTGAGAAACAAAGTGAAAAAAATGTTATAAGAGAAGATTGAATTCACTAAAGATATAAAGACTGAAACGTTTAAAAATTTGTAATGAACTCTATGTCTTTGTATATTTCACAATTACTGATCTTACAAGAAACAGATGTACATGTATGTATTCTCGACAAGAAATATTATACAAGAAACGTTTATATATTATACAAGAAATTATACAAGAAACGTTTAATCTTAGACTTTGAATTAGAATAAAATCCTTAAGTATTTTTATGTATGACAATGTCTCTCTGTATTTCTCCTATAAAATGCAACTAAGAGTACTTGAAATCTCGCATGTTTTTCTTATAAAGTGGAATGCAGTAACTTTGAGTGCCTTACCTCTATCTAGATCTAGGTCAGCAAATAATTTTCTGAGGTTGTTTACGTCCCACATAATGCAATATGTGCAACAGAAGCAATACAAATTACTTGGCATAATTCCTCTTTAATTTCAAATTTACGAGACACTTTTGAAATAAATGACATACTGAAAGTAGATTTACGAATTTATAAATTTTAGACCAAACTGCTTTCCAAGTAGTGTTATTTCGTGTAATACATATATGAGTCGCGATGCGACAAAAGCAACAATGTGGTTGTGCGCCCAGCGCTGACTCAGATCAGCCTGGTTATCCGCCCAGTCTGATCAGAGTCTTCGCTGTCCGCATGGAGATAGCTTAGACTCTTAGCTCCCATTTAAGTGCTTAGCAAAGATTCTGATCAGACAGGGTTGATGCCCAGACTGATCTGAGTCTGCGCTGGGCGCACAGCCACATTGTTGGTTTTGTCGTGTCGCGCTTAACTATGTTTACGAAACCTATTACTAATCTAGTCTAATCTTCCCATAATTTGCAAGGTCGTTGGAGCATCACAGATGACTTTTCAACAATGTCTTTCTACCTAGTCCTGTCTTCAGGTGTCCTTACTGTTCAGATAAAGTCTGTCCCTGTCTTCCCCTGAAAATTGTTTTCCCATCGATTCTTCTGTCTACGTCTTTATTTTTTACTTCCACTTTCTCCGGTAAAATTGTCTTTACTAAGCCAAAAGACCTTGAGATGTAGTCTGACTAACTAAATTTCCGATTCTTGACCACGGTAAAGAGGTCGTCATAGTCTTCAATTGCTGTTTGGATCTTTCCGCGAACATCCTTATTAGTTACGTGGTCCTTGTAACCTTTGCTCAGATGATCTCTTGAAATCTATGAAGCCATGGTACAGATTCATCTGATGTTTAAGGTACTTTTTACACCTCCGCCTGTGAGCCCAGTTTGTTGATGGGAGTGGTCGTAGTCAGGCGATGGTGCTGGGTAACTTTCAGTGCCTGGGCGTCCCACGTATTTGATACTTGTAGGGCAAGGGCCTACTTTGATTGCAGAAGGTGCGGCTGGGGGTTGTTTGGACATTCTTCAGTCCTCTATCATATCTGTTTTTGTTCTCTCTTTCTCTGGGAGACGGCTTGATATAGAATAAAATACTGTCTCAAGGAGCGTCGAACACAAAACAATCATATAGTTTGTTCTTCTGCACATTATCTTTAAGCGTCGAGTTTACTCCTATTCAAAATGACTATCAGCAGTCCTTTGCTCGAATAACTGGTGACGGTTATGGTTCTACACTTCTGGCAGAAATTTTGGTTGTCCTTTATAATAATCAGCGAATAAGTCCACGCGGTTTGCCATCCTACTGTTCCCTAGGGCTTGTTACAGATGTTGTTTAAACATCAATCAGATGTTACAGATGTTGTTAAAACATCAATCATATCTCCCAGCCTACTAGAACAAGTTCTTCCGATATATTGCTAACACCGGTGGACTTCCCCCTTTTCAGTTCTGCTACTGCAATCTCCACTTCTCACAACAGATTGATTGTTAGATCTTCTTGCAGTCAAGAACTGCACTGTCACCACATTAGTGTAAAGCTTTTAGCAATATGCTGTCAGTCTGCTGAAAACCTCTTGTTTTCTACACTACTCTGTTACTCTGAAGTAAGGTAATTCGCCAGCTGATGCGCTTTTCAGTTGATGTTTTTGTTCAGGAAGTTTCAATCTCCTCGCACAAAGAACCAAAGAGGGTTATTCAGAGAGATTAGCAGGTGGCCTCATAACTTTGTGTAATTAGGGCCCAGCTATACCACTGAGCTAATGTCATATGTGGCCATATGTTCTCTGTATCTTGATTATTTGTAATCTTAGTTGTTTCCAACTATGGTTTGAGGGCTGGATTTGGATTTTGATTGTTTCAGTTCCTGGTCTTTGCATACTTTTTACTTTCAATATGATTCACATTTTCTTTTAAATCTCTTTTTACCACAATGGTCAATAACACATTCGATGACTCGTTTTTTTTGCTGGAAGGTTCCTTTCAAAGTATTTCACAGGCTGTGTCGGTCACTGCTCTATTGTATGTTATGATCATGTAAACAATGTCCATGTCATCATCCCTCAGGCCAAAAAGTGGTGTACCTTTCCCGCTTACTGTTGTTTGAAATGTGCATGCCGTATCTGGGTGTCTTCATTTCTCAACATCAGTCGTCAGTCTTGGCTAGACTGGCTTTCTTGTCTTCTTCAGAGTTACTCGAAAGGTCATCATCACCCAATCATGGCCACCTCATACGCATGCCCCAGAAATGTTCCTTGTTCTATATGTCCTACACATATTAACGACTGATCGGAACTGCTTCTTCACCCAAATCTAGTCTGTCTGGTTGTGATGCTATGCCTTGACCATCTTTAAGGCGTTTTGTTGGGGCCAAGTATATTTGTCAGCTCTTGGATATGAAAGGTATCACCGCTCTTCACTAAACTTTTATCATTGCAAATAAGCACGACTGGCCAGCTTTAAATAAATAAAACTTCTTGATTTAATTGCATTTTTTATTAGTATTATTATGATAATTTAATATGTTTTGGGCCATTTAGTCGTTTTCGATATCATTAATGTTTATATACGGTAACACTATAATAACAAAAGACAATCGCTCTTTTTAAGGGAAAGATAAAAGCTCTTCCCTCTACTTTTTCCAAGATAGTGACACAGCCCACATACTCGTACATGTAGTTAAATCGCAGTTTAAACTGATGAACGTTGAAATGCTTAAGATGGGTTTACACGGGGACATTTGTTATATGACACATGTGTCGCCGTGTAAAAGTAAGTAGGACAATTCTCAGGAACCGACACAATTCATTCCCAGATCCCACCCAAGACACCACGTGGGAGAAAGACACCATAAAAATACATCACCAGCGGCAGCCATGTGAACATCCATTTTTAATGTAGGTGGTCGCCGGACGTTCCTCAACATAACAAATGATATATCAATAACAAACATAACAACACATAAAACACCCAAAAAGAAACAAAACATAAAGCGAGGGCTTGAACCGGCTTTATTCGAATTACCATTGCCCTTGGTTCTGCTTCGGTTCATCAGACACTTAGTTATTCCGTTTGCGTGGGTAATTCCTACCTCATAAATGTAATATCTTATAAACATATGAATCAAACATGAGGACTCACAGAAATAGCGACACTCAAATTCCGGAGCAGAAGAAACCTACCAGTTAAACCACAGTGGATCCGACCCAAAACATCCCGGAAAAAGTGGCATGCGTCAACCGTGTATGTTACTATTTAGTTAGGCTTAGATTGTGCCCTTCATAAAGTCTGAGGCCGGACCCACCGTCGTGCAATCAAAGAGGTAAGAAGAGATGTTAACCTTGAATGGGTTAACCACCAAGCATGCAGTTTGTCGCAAAATATCTATATAAAACAGAGCTCCAGATAAGAGGGGGTATTGAGGATAATTCAAAGATAATTTTTCTGATTTCTCAATGAAAACATATATTGTGACCCCTCATTAGAACCGTCTCGACGAGACGGTTCTAATGATGGGTCACAAAATATGTTTTTATGGATAAATATGGATAATTATCCCAAAATTATCCCTGTTACCCCTTCTTATCTGGAGCACTGATAAAACCCACCTTTTCATTTCTGGGACAAAGCATCGTGGTCTCACCTGAAATACAAAATCCATTTGCGATTTTTTTTCACATAATTAATGCCGCTTTTCTAAATACAGCTGGTTTTTGGTGTCTCAAACACTAATATCTTTAAGTACCCTCTTAAATCAAAGGATATATGTTGGACACATTTCCTTTGTTTTCTTTACCGTCCTCAAACTACTGAGATCTCGAAGTAAATTTTCTGGTACCAGAAAATGTACTTTGAAAAAGCAGTAGTTTGAGATGAACTTCGAGATAGCGAGTGTTGACCATATTCATTTCCATATATTCAAAGACAAATGAATCATTTTGTAGCATCATTTCAAATGAATCAGGTAGTAATATCCCTTCGGCACCTGCATACGGAGTTTATGTTTCTCAACGTGTCCGCTATGCTAGGGCCTGTTTCAAATATCAAGACTTGTTGAAAGAGGGAAGCTACTCACTCAGAAACTGTTGAAGCAGGGTTATCATAAAGCAAAGCTTGTGTCGACAGTTAAAAAGTTGAATGGGAGACACCATGACCTTGTTGATCCCTACAATGTGGCCGTTTCTAAACTAATCTCCGATCTGGTGGCCTCAGCCGAAGCTTAGTTAAGCTTTCAAATACCGGACTTTCATTTTCACTGACTTTTTCCACAGATACATAGATATGGCGGGTGTATTATAATAGGCAGGTGATGCTTACTATCCCGTGGGCACCTGATCACACCTCTGTTTTGGGGTCCATGTCTGTGTATCTAAAATATTCCGGAATTGTCTATGTTTAAATGACCTACGAGTTCGGACTTATGATTTGGGTACCTTGACCACTATCATTTGCATAAATTCAAAGATAACCATTTTCATTTTGGAATATTCAGGAATGAGAAATTATATGGATGGTTTCCATTTTGGCATAATTCCTAACTTCAACTGATGAAGGGTATGACTAACGAAACGGTTTGCCTGTTCTAGCATCAGTATCTAGCCAAACTGTTTGGGTTAAACTTTATATTCGGTGCACTCGCACATATTCTATGCTCTGATTTGTCGGCACCTGATAGACGGTTAGATAGTCAGTGTTTCACGGACCTGTCAACTATGTTTAAGTGTTTTGAGATTAAGAAGCAGTCATATCAGACCACGAGCGGACTGGAACTCATGACCTCTTGATATGAGTCAAGGACAGATTGGAGAACGATGATATGAAACATTCGGCATTGGGGCGGAATTAGGGAGAGCTAGGGCCTGCTGTGTTTGCATTTTGTGCAAGATAGGAGTTATTTGGATTTTTTGTATTCTTGTTTATCCAACCCGTCTCTGCTTTTTCTTTTCTTTAAGGTACAGATCTATGAGGACTGAAGTGCTCCCTCAAAGATAGTTAGACGTAAACCAAAAGCAATCAATCAGCAACCCGACTTTCATCGGTTGTATGCACATGCCTGCAGGAATATTTCTTTGTCCTGTGTCCAGCTATTAACATTAGTGTATAAAGGCTCTTGCATATAGTATTATGGTGTTTAAGACTCTTCTTGTTTTCAAAACTTGTTAGACCACCGTCTCACTGTCATGTATTGAGGGCTAGGTATTCCTACGTTTTTAAAACGTGGCAAAACGGCAGTATACGTTATAAAACGTAGTGAAAATGTATATAGGCTTAGCTATACACGTGGCCTAGTTACAGTTGATTTAGAATTTTAATTCAAACATGGTATTTTTATATGCGCAGCAACACGTAAGAAAACGTGGTCTAAACGTACTAAAATATAGCCGAAACGCATTAAACACGTACAGAAACGTAACAAGAATAACATAGAGGCCCTTTAAACCTCAGTCTCACTATCACGTATTGAGGACTAGGTTTTTCTACGTATTGAAAACGTACCAAAATGGGAATATGCGTATTAAAACAAATAGTGAATACGTATTATATACGGATATAAACAGCTGCATATTAGACCTAGCTACGTTTGAATGGAAAATCCAACGTAAACGTATCATTTCAAAATACTTGCTGTATGCGTAGTAAAATCGTATTGAAACATAGTCTAAACGTACTAGAACGTAGATGAAACGTTTCAAATACGTAGCCATACGTAAAGGTCCTCTACGCACTACTACGCACTATATACGCTTCCCTACTTTTACTACGTTTTGTAACAGTTTATTCTGCATTTTATTACAATTTGGTATGATTGCGACACATACCCAAACATCACTTTGACTAGGTAAGTATACCAGACACTACCTACTAGTACCTAGTAAAACGTGAGGAATCGTAGTAGGTAAGTAAACTGTTCTCGTTACTTCTGAAAGCTTGGCACTTAGCCGTTTGATAACAGAGTAATACGAAGCAAATCGTACTTAAACGTATTCAAAACGTACTAGAAACGTAGTAACACCTAAATACATTTTTGTCAAACGTGGGGCGAGAATCGTAGTACAACCTAGCCCTCAAAGCGTGACAGTGAGACTGGGCCGTTAGTAAGCATTAAATGAAAATAAGTTGTTTGCATGACTTCAGCCATGCTAATTACATCTTTTCTATTGACTAAACGGTAAAATCAGCTGTTTAATGAGCGTTTAATACCCTTAAAGTGTAATGGCATTAGTCGTCTATATATTCATCCCATTATAAGGTGTTGTACACAAACAAATTAGTAATGATCACGATTCATAACGCAAATAATGGCATAATAACACGCTAAATGCGTGTTAAATTAATCTAGACCTAGTGTTCCACAAAAGGGATATCGGCAAACATTGCCGACCCATATGAGACGCCGAGAAACGCGGCGTCTGATTAGGGTCTGCAATATCTGACAAAAAAAAGTATTTCTTCTTAAAACAAAAATGGCAATTAAGTTCTGTTCTGTTTCACTTCTCGTAACGACGTTCCCCAAGTAACTCACCGGTACCTTCAATGGCATATACATATAAATGTACATTTTTATGGTGCTTTTAGAAAGAAAAAGCGACGTTACACCGTCTAACGTCTCAAAACGTCACACAATTACGTCAGTATTGCCAGTGACGTCAGCAATTAGACTCACGCGCTCCTAAACAGTCAATTGTTGCAGAATAAAACACGGAAACTTTCCATTGCTTCTATAGGCGCACTGTGTTAGAATTAAGAAATAGTTCAGCTCTAGCAGTGAATTGTTGAGTAATAATTCACTGTTTGGAGGTCAGTTGTAAAGTAGATCATATCACGAGCGCGGAGCGCGAGTGACATATCTACTTACAACGGACCGACAAACAGTGAATTATTACTCAACAATTCAATGCTAGAGTTGAACTATTTCGATTCTAACACCCCAAAACGCTGAAAAACTATTATTTTCATTCAAATTCTCCAAACCTTCCTGCCAGCACGTTCATGTTCCCGCTAATTTTCTAAACTGTATCTAATATAAATGTACATTTTTATGGTGCTTTTAGAAAGAAAAAGCGACGTTACACCGTCTAACGTCTCAAAACGTCACACAATTACGTCAGTATTGCCAGTGACGTCAGCAATTAGACTCACGCGCTCCTAAACAGTGAATTGTTGCAGAATAAAACACGGAAACTTTCCATTGCTTCTATAGGCGCACTGTGTTAGAATATTATTTAGAACATTTTTCACAAAGTGCTGAAAATGTCCGAGGTGGGTATCACGGACGTCACCGAATTGCGATCGGAAATCAGTTTAATTCCAGTTTATCGATAAGTCAGCATTGATCTCAGTCATACCTAATAAGCCTATCAAATATTGTATACAATACGCCCTTTTTCGTCTTCGTAAAGCTGTTATCCAGTTCAGAATTATCAAATGATGGGTATCACGGACGGACGCTCGTGAGAAAAACTGAGGTAGCTATCACGGACCGTATATACAAATTGATAATGAGAGGCGAGTGATGAACGATTCGCATGTAAGTTTGCAGTCCAACGTTAGAATTCTGAAATAAATGAGAAACGTGGTTCAAGTTTGAAAACAAAAATATACTTTTTTACATATGGTTTAGAAGTACATGTACTTCACGCACTGATTATTTTGTAAGTTTATGAATCACAACGGAATCTTCAGCAAGGGCTGTGCGCATATAAAACCGGGTTAACCCCCCCCCCCTCCCCAGCTGTAATTTATTACTAATCGTTCCAATCCGTTTATCCTGTTGTGGTTTAATATTGTTTGTTGTACTTCTTGCGTTGTGGTAACATGGTTGGCTGTCCGCTTTGCTTTCTGTTTTGTTTTGTAGATCTAAAATTATAGAAAATAGGTATAATATATGTTTTATTTATCGTATGTGGCTCTTTAGTTTAACCACAACAAAACTTAGGGTGATGGTGATGCGCGGAAAAAACCCCAGGTCTAAGCCTCCTCCCCCCACCTTCACCCCCCCCCCCCCCCACCACCACCACCACCTTCACCCCCAACACACCGCCTAATACGTAGTGCCCACCGTTCAAAGGCGGCGCTTCTGTTGTGGTTAACTGTTATTTTCATTGTCGCCTTAGCCTTGAGGCAACCGGCTGGGAAAGAGCTGGCCTCTTGGCTTTCTTGCTTTGCGTTTCACCTTTATTGGTTTCCTTTCGCATTTAGTGTTTAGGACAGGATGTGTAAATCGCTTGTGCTGCTTACTGATCATTGTCTTCTCTTTAACCTTGCGAGTGAAAACATGTTACTGTCAGTGATAGCTGCCCTCCCCCAGCAAACTTTCCCCACGGAAAAGTGGATCATATCACAGTAAATTTCCTCACCACTGTAGTAGAAGTTCCCTGTTTGTATATAATGGAATTCGCTCCCTGTCCTCTCTCAAGAGTGAGGTCAAATGTTAAAACAGAACTGAGGAGTATCTATTAAAAAAACACCGTCTGATAAGGACAGATACTTGCTTCAAGAGTGGACTCACTAACAAGGGAAACAAAACGAAACGAGTATAGTTGCGCCCCCCCCCCCCCCCCCCCCCCCACTAACAAGGGAAACAAAACGAAACGAGTATAGTTGCGCCCCCCACCCCCCACGAAATATATATAAACAAGAAAAGAGCAGGATGACTTGATATCAGTTCACTAACAGTTGGGGTGGTTGGGTAGTGCGTATGTGCTGTGTGTAACGACCAGTGCCGGGGCGTCCTTCTGATTTGGAACATTGTAGGGTAAGAGCCTACTGTGCTTGTAATAGGTGCGGGTGGAGGTTGTTTTGACATTTTTCTTCATCTATCATTTCTCTTCTTCCGTCTCTCTGGGAGACGGCCCGATATAGACTGAATACTGTCTCAAACGGCCGCTTAACCCAAATCAATCAATCAATCAATCAATCAATCAATCTACAATATGCAGTTTGAATTTAACCTGTTCAGAATATGGTAACTATATATATGGCAGGTTCAGGTTCATTGACTGTTCAGTTCAGTTCAGTTCAATTCTCTTATCGACGTTACCCAAGTGGCTCAACGGTACGTAACAATAGTTGCACACACTTGGCGCCGTGTGTCCGTCCAAGTTCATGGACTGTTAGACTGTATTGGGTTTTATAGTCATTCGATCCTTTGAGCTGTTTCGAGCCGTCTCCTAGAGAAAAGAGAGAGAATGGTACTGATAAGATAGACGGCAGACCGCTATCATCCCGCACCTACTGCAAGCACAGGAGGCTGTTGCCCTTACTGAAATTGGATCTACCCAGTTGAATTGCTATTTGTTCATCAAAATGCGGATGGATATTAATGACGCACGCACACACGCACGCACACACGCACGCACACACACACACACACACACTACTGGTAGCTTATGCAAACTCAGCCTATGGCGGTGTATATGTGCAATCGTGTCAGTACTAGTTAGCGAATATCACCCACATACTGCTCAACTTTGATGTACATCATTGTCGTTGATTCGATCTTGACAACACCTTAAGAAAGATGAGTTAATTTGCCTAATAAGTTTACTCGATTTCAGATATTTCGGCCTACATAAAATACTAAAGCCTTCTTTAGTTTAACAAAATACACCTGAAAACTTCAGCTTGCGCGACTACTTAAAACTATGGAAGCGTACACTAACGTGCATTACGTACGTACCACTCGCAAAACTGTACGCAACAGACTATACAAAGTACAAATCCTGTCCTCTATAAATCGCCAGTCCAAGACAAGCCATACCCTCCGGAAACTGGAGACCCCCTCCCCCCCCCCCCGCCCCCCCCCCCCCCCCACACACACACACAAAACACGCCCCAACACACATGGTCAAGAAACCGCATATTGCAAAGTTCCTGTCTCTCCTGACCATAGAAATGTTCATCCATACTGGTGAGAAACAGATACTGGGACCTAGCAATGCCACCACAGAGACATCGTTTATCGCCTAAACAGTGACGATACCCATACCCACACCCTCTGCAAGACCTACTAAAAGGTTTGTGAGGTTCCAATCTTTTACCGCCACTTTTGTGACTTTCTGTTCGCTTCAATGTACGACCAAACTCTTCAAAAATATGAGGTCTACTATATAAAATGACAGAATAAGATCTTAAAGGAGCAAAGTCTTTCCTTCATGAGTTGAACGCTAAAGGGAAAGAATTTGCTTCTGGAGGAAAAAATGCCTCACTCTAAGAGTTGAGCCCGCTTTAAAGAAAATCAAAACTGAAAATGGCACAGTTGCCTTCCCTGACAGTGAACCCATTCTTCCCAACTGCAAAGCTCCCCCTCGCCTTTTTTGCGAAGGGAAACAACTTATACGACTTTCTGTTATCTTCACTGGACGACAAAGCCTTTCAAAAATGGAGTCCACTATTAGAGGAAGGAGCAAATTCTTTCCTCCTAGTGTTGAAGACCACTGTAAAGAGAGGCAAAAAATAAAAATGGCACAAATGTTTCCCCTGACAGCAATACACCTAAACAAAATGGTCCCTACTCCCCGGAAATACAGAAAAGACAATCCGCCAAATCGCTGAGAAGCACAATGGGGCATACGAAAAGCATCGCCACCTGGTGGCAACTATTCATACCTAAGAAATCGTAACTCCGGTACCTAATCTGTTTGTCTACACGACCTATGAGACTGTTTTATCCATGCATTTTATTTATCAAGGGGTTATAGTAAATATATATTCAAAGTCCAAGACTGTGACTTGAAATTAGTTTACTCTCTTTCGGCCCAAGGTCTCTTTTTCACTTAAAAACTACATCTGGCTCGACGCCATTACAGAACCATAATGTTTGATTACTAGTACAAAACCATACTGGTCTTTAAGCGTTGAGCAAGATATAGTTTTCAAGTGTGTTTAGTTTAACTAGTAATCGAAGGTCCTAGGCAAAAAAGAAAGCACCTTATATCAAGTGTTGTATACTGCTTTTCTATGGAGGTTTTTGAATCCATTTGAGTTGTCTTGATTTGCACAAAAAGCGGGGAAGGGGGGAGGGGGCGGACTTGATATTAACGCCCGTTCATGATGTCTTTCACGTGACTTTGCTCGAATGACTGATAAGGCTGATGGCCCTGTAGTTCTAGCAGAACTGTTGGTTGCCTTGTCAGTGATTGTAAAAGTAGGGTATTGACTCCGTGAAGTTGGCCAGGTCTTGTGACAGATCCTTGTTAAAACATCGTTTATGGTCTCTCTACCTACTTGAACAAGATACAAGAAGTTTATTACGAATTTTCGGCCCACATAGGAGCACCTATAGAAGGTATCAGGAACAAAATGACAGATATGCACACTTATGTAATACAACTACAATTTGAGGTGGAAAGGCACACTTTCAGGGGGACAAACTGTCATTTAGACAGCTGCTTCCCCTCCCGGAGCCAATCCTCTCATATGGAAAGAATTTGTTCCCATAGGAACAAACTCCTCCACCGAGAGCAGAGCCCCCTGAGAAGGGCTGCGACAGCTACGGAAACAGACAGGAAGTCACAATAAGTCACCCTCTGTAAAAAAAGGCAGAAAAAAGAGAGATGGAAGCGCACCCTTCCGCCTTACATGCCATGAGCAACGACAGACCTCCCGGTTTTCATGTAAAGATACAAGCGATATGTTCACTGACCATCTGCTAATAAAACCACACCAATTCCTATCCATACGTATGACAGATATAAGTGTAAGTAAAACCTGGCAAACACTTTCAGGGTGAATGGGTACATCTTCATGGGAAACAACCCTGCCTTCTTTTTTTCCTCGACACACCTTTAGGAAGCAAAACTCCTGGAGGGAAGATTTTGCTCCCCGATGAGCAAATCTCCTCTCAAGAGTACATCCAAGCTGAAGGGGCTCCACTAAAGGGAAAACATAGAGGAAGCCACCTAAGTATTCCCCCTTTGTAAAAGTGGCAGAAGAATATATAGGTGCACCCACACACCCTAAATGCCATAAGCAGTGATAACCACTTTAACCGAGAAAAATAGTGGCACAAGTGGTATGCTTTACGTTTTTCCTTCAAGGCTTAAACTATTGCCAATAACACAAACTAAGTATTTGAGATTACAAATCTAATCCATAGTCACGTGACAAGGGCACTTTTATTATAACAATTATGAAGGTGTTTGAGTACTCCCTAGGTAAACCACCCTGCCATTCTCAATTTTTGCCTCCCCTCACTAAACAGATCAGCCCCTGAATGGAAGAATTTGCTCTCCAAGAAGCAAACTCTGCCCCTCAACAACTGATCCTAGTGGGAGGGGCTTTGCCACACACAGGTAAACCGGATGTCACCAGGATAGTCCCCCTTTTATAAAAATGGTGGAAAAATATCTAGAACAACCAAACATCCCCAAAGACAAACCGACGATGCAAGAGTTACTGACATATTAGAGAGTTCGTGGGACACCATAATAATATGCAAGTGCTACCCCTTCAAGGGAAGCAACACTGCCATTCATTTCAGCCGCCCCTTTTTCATAGGGCCAACTTCTAGAGGAAAGAACATGATCCTCCCAGAGCAAATTCCTTCCCCCAAGAGATCTCTGAAGGGTTACAGCAACCAGAAAAGCAAACAGGAAGCCAGAAAAGTTACTTTCCTGAAAACATGGCGGAAGAATATAGAGGTGAACACGTTCTGCTGGTATATTTTCAACTCCGCAGGCTGACTTCTCCTTTAGCGCTACTGCTAAGTACTTCAATCTCAACTGCCTTAATCGGTTGTAGATCTTCTTCGAGGTGCTGATTGCATTCCAGGGGCCGGTTGTTCAAAACTAACGATGTCGTTAGTTAACGTTTCGATAAAATTTCGATGATTAATATCACAAATATGCCAATATTTCTTGTTGAAAAAATTTGAGAAGCTTTTGCACTGCAAACGCTTCTCACAGTTTATCAACAAAAATATCAGAGCATTGGTTATAAAGTAGTAAAAATCTTAACGAGTTGACCTCTTAACGAGCTCGTTAGGCTAACGATGCTTTGAACAACTGGGCCCAGAATTGCATTGTCGCCATTACTTTCATGATTTTGTTATTGTATAGTTCTGAACAATATTCTGTCCGTCTGCTGAGAACCTCTTCTATTCTTCTGCTACTATTTCGCAGACGTCCTGGATGGTGGATCTACCATATTTTCTGAAGTAAGATCCTTCACTAGCTGACACCTCTCCTGCTGCCGTTTTCTGGCAATTTTTGATATGGCCTCGATACCTATCCAGGCTTTGTTATTTTCTTTAGGTACTTCTGAATGCTCTTGTTAGCTTCCCTGTATGCTTTTGCTCCTTTTGATTTATACCGCATCTTCTTTAAACCTCTCCTTTCATCACAGAGGTCAAGAAAATCACTGGTGACCCAGGGCTTTTTATATCGACGTTCCTTCCAAAGTATCTCACTGGCTATGTCAGTCACTTCTGTATCGTAGATGGTACTCATTCATCCGACCGCTAAGTGTTGCAAGTTTCCCACCTATTGTTGATTGAAATGTGCATGTCACGTCTTGGTCTCTAAACTTCTCAAGGTCAAACATCAGACTTGGCTGAGTTGGCTTTCTTGCCTTCTTTAGCCGAACTCGGAAAGTCATCATCACCAGGTCATAGTCAAGTCCTATGTCTGCTCCAGGAGAGTTTCTTGTCCCATGGATGTTACTCCTGGTCGGAAATGCTTCTTCACCAAGATATAGTCAGTCTTGTAGTGGTGCTTCTTGTCTTGGATGTACCATGTTCATCTTCTGGATGTTTTTTAGGGACAGCACTACGTAGATTGTTTAAGAGTACAAACTCTAAGAATCTGTAGACCTCTCTCATTTGTCTCGGCATTACAGCAGGGTCTACAAACATTTTCTCAGTCAGCCTGTGAAACTTCTAGCTTTCTAGTCCCCTGATACAATCAGAATGTCCTTCTGCGGTGTTTGGTCTATGAGTTCCTGGAATTGCTAATAGAAATCGTCGACCTCGTTGTCACTTTGTCCAGATTTTGGTGCTTTGGTGCATACACCTGCATGATGGTGATATTGAAAGGAGCTGCTTTCAAGCGGATTGACATTAGACTGCTAGAAACTGGTCGGCAGCACAGTGGCTGTTCCGTTCCGTTACGTTCTGAAAAATACCAATAGCAGTTTTTCAGCCACCCTTATTCTTGACAAACTACAGGCTGATATTTTGACAGATGGCTCGGTACCATAAATATTATGCATGGCTATTTCTCAGCCTTTGAAGTCACATAATCATAGAGCTGAGATAAAAAAGAAAGTCGTCACTTGTCTACCGTCCGTGAAGGCTACCTCGTTTTTTCTCACGAGCGTACGTCCGTGATACCCATCATTTGATAATTCTGAACTGGATAACAGCTTTTCGAAGACGAAAAAGGGCTTATTGTAAACAATATTTGACAGGCTTAGTAGGTATACCTGAAGTGAATGCTGACTTATCAAGAAACTGAAATATAACTGATTCTCGGTCGCAGTTTGGTGACGTCCGTGATACCTACCTCGGACATTTTCGGCACTTTGTGAAAAATGTTCTCAGTAATAACGAAACTCTTTGAGAAAATGAAGGCACTGGTAGAAAGCCAATTTTATGCCGCATATGATGGGCATGGCGTCGAATTACAATTCTAAGAGATATAAAAGAAAGAAACGAAAATACCCGTTTTACGCAGTAATGATACCTTCGAAAACTGGCGCGTCGCCTGTGACGTATACACAAATGATTCTATCACGGAATTTGTTTCCCGACAGTGTGTATGCAGTTAGCCGAATGAGCATTGGCATCATGCGGGCAGTAGGCGACGGGTACAACGTAACAGTAGTTAAAAAGTCCCGTTCTAAATTTTGAAGCCCTAGGATCCGTCCCAACTCGCACGGTACTGGCTTTCCTTTAAATATTGTTCAAGCAAAAAAAATATTGGCTAATGTAACTCACACAGCCTAGAAAGATAAACGTATTATCAATGGGTATACTGGCATGGTTTTGATTGATTGGTTTGATGCTTAACGTCCACGGTAAACAGCTATGGTCGTGTCGGGACGGTCAGTTAACCTAACCACACTATTCCTGCGCAGGCTTAGACCTCCTAAGCGGTTAACCAGTACTAAGTGCACATACTTCCGCCAGTAACTGACAACTGCCCTTCTTGAATCAGCGGAAGGAGAAACGAAAGTAAGTGGCCAGACCAGGTTTCGAACCCAGGACCTCTGACTTATGAGTCAGGTGTCCTACCGATTGCGCCTCGCGGCCCGGGAATCAGCTCTGCCAGTTTCAATTGTGCCTCCCTGTCAGTTTCAGCCAACTGTTCTTTAAGAGTAGAGAGTAGATCTTTACCTGGAAAAGCCTCGTCGTTCAAAAAAGCAAACAGGAAGTTACAAAATTGTCTCTCTTTATAAACAATGGCGGGGAAACATGGAGTTGCGTCCAAATAATTCAACTGAAAACATATAATATGAAATAGGCGCCACCTAAATTGCAACCAACCTACATTATGACTCCAGTAAAAAACTGAAAAAAGAAAATTTTAGCACAGCTGCATGGATAGCTCCTTTTGTTGTGAGATTGATTAATTGATTGATTGATTTATTGATTGATTTATTGACTGATTTTTTCATTTTCGGTCGACATCTGAACAACACGTTCGTATCACGAGATATCAAATAAATGATAATGAAATGAGAATAAAAAAGTAGGCCTACTCTCTTGTTGAGGCACTCCAGCAAGTGGTTTTTCGAAGTTTATACCTAAAGGATAAAGAAACAGCAAATTCCACTTACATGGTTCAGTTTACTACCATTTCTCGTAGTCAGGTTTGTTCTTTAGAGTTTTTGAAATTCATTGGCATGCTCTCAAGCTTTGAAAGTAATCTCTTGCAATGTATTTTTTTCAGTTTTATAATGGCCGCCTCAAGATAACCATTATTGCTGTAGGGGCAGGGTAGGGAAACACGTGACCACGACGCCATATTTGTTCACGATCATGGAGGCAGCCATGTTTGAAACTTCGCCGGTTTGGTGTGAGTTTTTGCTTTTTTTCCATTTAAAAGGTGACTTCTTACACAAAGCTAATAGTGCGTGAGCTGTAATTAAGTTTTCATAATCTAAAAACAATAAACTTGTTACCCAGCAACTTGTAGTTTTCAAGTTAACTTTGAAACAAGCAACGAAGAACGCACTCTAGGATGCCATGCATAACTGCTATTACTTAAGTGAGGGTCGGAGTTTCACGTATCATTAATGTCCAGTTCTTTCTAAACAATTGTAAAGCCTCCACAGACAGACTGAAGAATCCAGGAATCGATTTCATGGCTCCTGATATAAGGATAGTACTTGTGGATTCCCGGCTGCAGTGGCTTCACCACTTTATATCGTTTTCAGTTCAATTTACGGTAGGAAAAATCAGATATATTTTTGTTGGTTACCGAAATAGCTGATATCAAAGTATTGTACGTAATCAAACATTTTAAAAAAAATCTTTTAATGTTACCGGTCACATTTTATAACAAACAGGGTAATGGTCACAGCTGGACTGCAAAATGTTAACGGTCACACTTTTGCATCGAGTTATTCAATACAATATAACATGCCAATAGCAAACATGATTCAAGAAGCCAGTACCACTGGCCACTTTATACCTATAAAGTGGGCCTTACCAAGGTATAGACTTATGGAGTTGTTAACGTAATGTCAATTTTTTGTTCCTTTCTGTTTCAGATCTCAGTGGAGCCCAGTCATTTTAAGTAAACAGGACTAGAAAAAAATCAAATCTAAAGCTAAACAAAAAAAACAACTCGCGATTAGTCAGAAAACAAAACTAAAGATGAAAATTCTCACGAACTGACACAATTCAATCCCAGATCCAACCCAAGATAAATGTGGGAAAGAGACAACACAAAATTAGTACCCACCAAAGACAAAACCAGCGGCAGCCATGTGAACAGCTACTTCCCATGTAGATGGTCAACGGGCTAGCCTGAACATCACAAACACTATATCAATAACAGACATAGCAACTAACAACATATAAAACAACCAAGAAGAAACAAAACAGAACTGCCGCCTTGGGAAAGCCAGTAATGAAATTACTGGGGGAGGGGGGAGAGGGGGGGGGGGGCTTACCCGGTTTGTGGTCGACCAACCCTCGCCTTGGTTCATCAGATACTTAGTTGTTCAACCCAACAAAATACAACCCCCCCCCCCACACACACACACACAACAGTCTTACAAAAAGCACCAACCCAGATAATAAACTGTCGTACGAAAAACATTAAACATCTATTTTTACCTATTTTTAAATGTCAGGGCAAGCTTTAACATAACCAACCATACATCAAAACAGACAAAGCGACAAACACCACATGAACAACTAAGAAGAACCAAAACAGAAGTGCCGCCTTGGGGGGGAGGGGGGGGGCTTAACCTGTTTGCCGTCGAGCCCTTTATCATGCTTTGGTTCATCAGACACTTAGTTGTTCGGTTTGTGTGGAAGATTCCTAACTCATTAGTGTAATATCTCAGGAACATAGAAATCAAAATTAAAACTAAGATAAAACACAACCGAGGACTCACAGAAATAGCAACACTGAAATTCTGGAGCAAAAGAAACTTACCAGTTAACCACGGTGGGCCCGACCCAAGATGTCCCGGAAAGAGTGTCAGGCGCTATCCGTCTGTGTTACTATTAAGTTAGGTTTAGGTAGGCGCCTTCATAAAGTCTGAAGCCCGACCCACCGTTGTGCAATCGAAGAGGTTATCAAGGCTGTTAACCTTAATTGGGTTAACCAATAAGCATGCAGTTTGTCGCAAAACATCCATATTATAATCAATCTTTTTATATCGAATCATTATCTTCTTAAAATGATAAGGCAAGTCATTTAACCGATTCTTTATCTTTATTTATACACCAAAAACGCCATAGAATTCAGGCTCTGAAAGGCCTTGCAGAAGAAGTGTTTTCAATCCGACATTATATTAAAACACTAAGTTGAAATGCCTTCGATAAAAGTTTGAAAACGCTTTACGAAGTTTATGATATCTATAGCCTTATTTGAGAAGTTTTGCTGTCAAAACTTTATTACTAATAATTAAGTCAGAAGCATGACTGGCCACTCGAGCAAACCGAATAAGTTGAGAAATATAAACACCATTGGATGAAGAACGAGGAACATGACCATCTAAAACTGGAAAATTAACAATATCAAAATCAAAGTCATCACGTTTATCGTAAATTTTAGTTGTACAAAATATCCGATATAGATAAGTGTAAATCCATAAATGAAGCCTCGGTATCTGAGACGCTGAGGTGGTGATGCAGTATAGATATAGATAGATATATAGATTTGGTTGGTTGGTTGATTTGATGCTTAACGTCCACGGTAAACAACTAAGGTCATGTCGGGACGGTCAGTTAACCTAACCACACTTTTCCTGGGCTGGCTTAGACCTCCTAAGCGGTTAACCAGTACTAAGTGCACATACTTTCGCCAGTAACTGACAACTGCCCTTCTTGAATCAGCGGAAGGAGAAACGAAAGTATGTGGCCAGACCGGGATGCGAAAATTTACTCCCTTTATAATAATAACAAAAATGATTTGATGAAATATTTCATGCAATACCTCCGACATGGTCTAACTATACATTTGAATTAGACTTTAGATAATAATATTTGATAAAAGTGACTTTAAACAAAAAATAAGATACATTTTTATACATTTGCGGACCGCGGTTGAAATCGCATTATTGGACAAAACTTATTTATTCATACGTCACAATCACGTCCACGAATAAGAAAAATACCTCTACCTGATCACATGACACACGTGGTCAAAATCGATATTCTTACAGGCCGTGAGAAAATAGGTAATTTGCATTTTAATTTGAAGATTATTTTTCATTCAACATTTATCAAATATGCATGGATTTTTGTCAAAACTTGTACAGTTTTATGAGACTATGATATATTATCTAACGAAATTTTGTTAAAATATTTGTTTGTGAAAGCATGATATAAACGAGGGAGACAATCTTTCACTAAAGTTCAGAAAGGTAAATTTGATTGACCATGCTATCAAAGAAGTTATTGTCAATATTAAATAGATCATCCAGATATCAAGAAGTAGAACTGAAAGCTTCAATAACTTCAGATTGCGTGTTCTCTGAAAGAGATAGCATGAAGTCACAAAAACAGATCAGCTACAAGAGAGGCACGATTAGTAGGAATACCTATAATTTTTCTAAGAAATTTAGAGAGATATCTAATATAAACATTGTCCAAAGAGAAAGGTGAGAGCGACACACTTTCTGACAATACCATAAATTATAATTTCTGGCCGTTTCAGACGTACAAAAAAGCATGCCTTACATTACATACAGTATACAGAAAGCCTTCCCTATGGAAAACTCTTTCAGTTAAATCCAAAGTTTATCCTTATTAATATTGTAGGGAAAGGTAGTATATAATGTCGAAAAAATCATATGTAGACAAACTGAGCGCACGAAAACCTCGCGATTTCAGCTTATTTAATACTTCACGTCGATTTTTAATTGACCAAAACAGGTTTTTACCTGACCTTTCATAGACTGTTTCACAATATTTGCTGGAACCAAGACATAGCATGGAATTCCTGGATATCCAATTTCAGATATTGAAAACTAATCTTAGCTTTAGGTGGTGACATGTTAGTATTTTGAGAATAAAAGGAAATACGTTCATTTATGGTTTTGAAAATATTTAATTTCCAATCCTTTAAAGCATTACACTCAACATTACACTCAAGCATTACATTCAAAACTGTTTTTAAAATCATAAACACTCACAAAAACTGGGTGTAACAGTATAAAGGTTAATTAGAGACCACAAAATCAGACATTGATAAGAATTTCATGTTGAGTCAGAGAACACTTGTTCTTTAAAGTGCAACCACAGTAACAACAGCTGATGATCATTTTTCCTGTAAGACATTAAATAATATTGCATATGTACCGGCCTCACACCTATTAACAAGCATGTTTTAACGAACACATAACAATGTATTAACAAGGCAATTCACGTGCTGATAATTACCTGCTTTTCGTTTTTTGTATGCAATTTTCAGGAAAATACTCCTTCAATGCAGAAGCAAGCGGGTAGTTTGCAGTTGCACTTTTTGAGACCTATATGCGAGGATTGTACAGATTTGAATATTGTAAGAATTGAAGAGCAGGTGATATCGAAGTGAAAAAAGAAGTAATGGTTGCTAAAGGTTTGGTAAAAATCATGGTAACTGACCATGACCTAAAATGAGGATAGTAATGCATATGCGTGTAGGTAATGGCGTTGAGACCGAAAAATAGTGCCTTGACATTTTCCTTATTTTCTAGCATTGTGGTTGGATTTATGCAAAATCAGCGATCAAACTTGGTTTTTCATTGCATTAACATTTGGCAGAGGTACCTCGGCCCTAGTTTTCAACACCTCCCTAGTGACCTGGCAAATGGTAATGCTAATGCATGAAAACCCATGTTAAAGCCGTATACGAGCTGGTTCAGGTATATGTTCCAATGTCACGAACACTTTTGTTTTCTCCCTTTTAATTCACAATGGTCAAAAACCTAACCAAAATAGGCACAGTTGGTACAAAAACGAAGCTTCACTAATACCCAAACCCGCTTTTATTTTATTTTTTTGTGGAGAATCCACTGCGAAAATTAGAAGAAAGGTTTTTATCTCTAGACCACCTATGTTAAAGATATCATCAGCCAGTGCAGTGTGACCGTTAACAAACAACAGTCGTAATGTGACCGTTAACGTCTCGGCCGTTTTTAAAAACAGAATCAGGGTGTCTCTTATCGGCTCTTAAAGTGATTTTTTGATAGTAATATTGCGATTACTTACTCGAACAACGTATCAGAAAGCCACATTCTGCCAGTGGATGTACAGGTGGCTTTCTTTTGCTATCGTCCTATTTTCCATACCTTCTTATTTGAATCGACACAAACTGAATGAAATCTTAAAGCACCGTCACCCCCTCCTCTCGATGCAGAAAAAACAACAAACCAAGTAAAGTAATTGGCTTCAAACTCTTGCAGTCCGGGTGAGAGTCTGGAGGAACTTATGATAAGGTATGATCCGCGCTTGTGTTGAAGTTTTTGAAATTGCAAGCAAAAAGCAGAAAAATGTGAAATGTTTATGGGAAAAGTAGCACTAATTTACAGCTCATGCGCAACAAATTTCTTGACTAACTATTAAATAGACGGAGAAATTGATAAAATCTTACCTTCGAAGTGGACACAAATTTCAAAATGGCCGCGACAAAAACTTAGCATGATGACGTCACGAGGTCACGTGTTTCGCCCCATTGTAGGGGTGGCATGTTTCAAGCACATTCTTGAAAATTACCATTTCATATAAAATTAACATGAAATCAGTTCAGAGGAATTTATGCTTATATCTTATAGCAGTTATTTTCATAAGTAATATCTTTTTGGAAAACAAAAAGATGCATAAGTATAGCTGACACTGCAAGCAACCCTTTGCTGAAATGATCATATTCCAAAACAGATCAGGTGATTAGTGATGACATCATTTCTGTTGTGATGTCATAATAGGTGGTTCCCAGCTTAATTAAAATTAAAATGAACCTCATTAAAGGCTGGATACCAGAAGGAATATTTTTACTATTGGAAAACCCACCTCCGAACAAAAAATGATAAAAATAGACAAAAGAGGTCATGCAATATGCTGCAAGTCAGTATTTAGCTACGAGAAATGGTTTTGGGTATGTTAAACCTAAAATTTTGATATTAAAGCATCTTTAAAGAAAAAAGTTCCACTAAAAACCCCTTGCTGGAGTGCCTCAACAAGAGAGTAGGCAAGAGACAGAACAGGGGACAGGTGTTTTGAAGAGACAGACAGACAGAGAGAATGGTACCACTGGCAACCGTAAAATCCTGCAAAGTATCGGAAGCCAATGGTGCCATTGGCAACCGTTGGCACCACTGGCAAAATTGCCAATGTCACCACTGGCAGTGCTTTGATAGAGCCAATGGCGCCAAAGGTACCATTGGTAGAGCCGATGGCGCCTATAGCACCATTGCTTTAGTTTTTCTAATTTTCTTTCATTATTGTGGAGAAAAATTCTCCTTTGTCAACTCGAGTGTTTATGATGGGTTCAATAAATTGCCGTATTGAATGACGCAAATTTACCACCACGGTAATTTTTCCCACGCCCTTAGTTGTCTGCAGTATTGGCAGCCAATGGTCGGCAATGCTGGTTGCAATGGTAGAGCCAATGGTGCCAATATTGAAACTCAGAGCGTCATTGGCATGTCAATAGTGACATTGGCAAAATCCCGAACGCAACCAGTATTTGTTTTGACGTCACACATAAAAGATGCAACGTCACACTGGTGCTTCATCCAATCAATTACTAGATTATTTATATAACTGAAGGAAAACCGATAGGCCTAGTGGAAGTCAAAAGCTGTTTTGCATCTCTCCGTCAGCCTTTGTCATGTTTGTCGTTTCTAGACAGTTTCTAGACAGTTGTAAAGCTTTCTAGCTACATCACGTTGGCACCTGCCTGCTGCCGACCTAGAAATATAATGCGTGTCACCAATAAACAGATGCCGAGAAGCCGCAGTTGAAAGGTAGTAAGGGTTGTTGTTTTTTTTCCGAGCTGTACGGCCTTCTAGCCGAATATTCTGACGGCCATCATAGGATTTTTTTTTTTTGAATTCAGACGCGTGTTGCCAGGGAAGTGTCGGCGGAAGTTCAGGAATTTATTTTCGTCCAATAAAAATGCCAGCGTCTCGTTTCTCCATAGAAAGAAAAACGCCGACCGGAAATTCAGTGACACAAAAATTTCGAAGCCTTAGTGGTACGGGACAGAATAGAATAGAACAGAAATACGCCTTGATCGTAAAGCAACCAACTCTCGTTGTTTGGTTGCTAATAACATGCGATCAGTTTCTGCATATCCGTTAATTCGGGATAAGCTCTCGTTATCACACGTGGTAAAAACGAACAATTCCATTCCCATCTGTCAATCGAAAAATAAAAAAAATCAACTTCTACCAACAGTCAACAAAAATATTTGTTATATTTTGGTTGCTTGGTCGCAGAAGCTTGAGTTTTATTTTTATTTTATTTTCAGAAATTAATTTCGTTTTACCGATGTTCATGTGTCATGTGCAAAGTAAATGACGCCCGAATGGCGTTTATGTTAACTTTGCACATGACCCTTTGTGTTCATACTTTCATGATTTTTGGAAAAATGAAATTTGTCTATTATCTTATAATTACAATTAATTTTAAAATTATTTTGAGCATCATTTTCGATTTTTAAGAGCAACATAGATATACGACGAAAAGCTGTCATTAACCAACAGGTTAGCCGCTTGCGTTAAACGGTCGCCACCCTGACGTGACGACGAATAGAAGTTAAACGGCCAATGGCGCTGTTTGTGTACACGTGGCGTTGCGTACCAACGACGTCGCGTGACCGAATGTGTTCATGGAAGTAAGAAACCCTGTTTCTCCGAAATAGGTTCGTTTAAGGAAAATCAACGGGAATGTAATTATAAGCATATTTACTCTTATGAATGAAAAGCATATTGGTGTAAAATATTTGCCATGAATTGGAAGTCTCGGTAAAAGCATCAAAATCTCCATAACCCATTAATGACGAATGGATTTTACTATCCTTATGAAATAGATGAGTCCATTCATCATTTTGGGGGTTTCTGGGGAATTTTCACTTCTGATTCTTTTACAGAAATGCTTGAATTTTAAGCAAACAGTAGAGACACTGATCAGACGCCGCGTTATGCGGCGTCTGATCTGGGTCTGCACTGTTTGCCTGTGTCCCATTTATGGGGCTCTATGCATGAATGGGTTAACTCGTATGAATGAAAAGCATATTAGTGCAAAAAATTGGCGTTGACTATAAGTTTAACAAATGCAAAATTTATATACTTTACCAACACATTAAATTGGATAGTTCTGTTTATTTTGGTGACCCATTTGCAGAAGTTTGATTTTTAATATCAAGTCGGAATAAATATGTGATTTTCAGGAGTGGTTTTGAGTATAAGTTCTGTCCTAATCGATGTATAAATGGCGTGATGAATGCTGTGAATGATACTACTGCGCACGAAGAGAGTCGAAAGCCGTCACCGCTGTTTTTGTTTCCTTGATGTGGTTCATAATTTCACTGACTTTTCAGATTTCACCATTTACTGTAACGATGATAGCTTTAGCTTTGGTGAGCATGACTTGATTATCATACAAGTCTTTCCATCTTTATCATTATGAACTATCAGAATACACTCGTACATTTCTCGTTGTTGAAGAACACGACCGACCTCAGAGTTCCTAAGCTCATTTGTATGCAGTCATTTGTGGAATCAATGCTGACTTAATATATATTTTCCCTTAGATGCACCTAACATTATATGGAATTTCTAGAATGCTTCTAAAATTAATTCTAACTATTTTTCATTTTAGTCCAAAACACGAGTTTACTCTAGTTTCATATTTTTGTCTGTGTAAGTATACTGAACGCCAAACGAAACGCATACAACAATTAAATCCCAATAAATTTAATTCCAAAAAAAAAATTATAATTTCTTTACTTGATATGCTAAAGAAATCCTCTTAGGTCAATCTTATCAAAGAAAAAGGAGTTTATTCACGGCAGTTATTCCAAAATGTTCTTCTATGTGACACTACTGTCAAAACTCAAGTTCATAGATACACATTGCATAGAGTTAGTAGCGAGTATGGCCTCCATTTGCTGCAACACAAGCGACACAGCGTCTTCGCATGGACCCGATTTACCTTTTGATTCTAGCCTGGGGTAAAGCATTCCACTTTGCTTGAACGGCTTGGCGTAGCTGAGCGACGTTACGCGGTGGATGAGGGCGTTCATTGATCCTTTGTCCGAGCTAATCCCACAGATGCTCGATGGTACTCAGATCCGGTGACATCGCAGGCTTTGGTAGAAGATTGATGTTATTCTGCTGAAGAAACTGTCTGGTGATTCTGGCAGTGTGCGGCCGCGCGTTGTCTTGCTGGAGAGTCATACCTGGGTGAGCTGCCATGAAAGGAAGGACAACAGGTTGAAGAACAGCGTCGATGTAGCGTTGAGCTGTAACTCCATTGTCTCGCCCAGATCGAACATCAAAGATGACAAGTGGCGTCTTTCTTGGTAACTTTTCCCGCCCCATACCATAACGCTGGGCCCTCCCCACTGATTACGCTCTGCTATACACGCATCAGTAAGGCGCTCGCCATTTCTTCGTCAAACCATGGCACGACCGTCGCTCATTTCTATCTGGAACCCACTTTCGTCGCTGAACAACGTATTTCGCCATTGTCGTTGCAGCCAGCGTTGAGACCACTGCAGACGAGCACGTTGATGTCTGGCAGTTAGTGGCGTGGCGACGTACGGCCTCCGGCTTCGAAGATTCGCTGCCCTGAGACGACGCCTGACGGTAGAAGCGCTTATTCTTGGGTTGTGTCGACCAGGTGTCATGCGTGCTGTCAGAGTGGCAGGTCGAAATCGCTGGCGAAGATGTGTCAGTCGGATATGCCTGACTTGGTTGGCGGTCGTAACCCTCGGCCTACCGCTTCGTCGACGGTCGTTAACGCTGTTTGTCTGCCGGTAACGAGATACCAGTCGACTAATGGTTGTGGGAGCAACTTCAAAATTGGCAGCGACAGCACGAACCGTAAGACAAGCAACAAGTTGTCCCAGCGCACGTGGACGCTGGTTTTCATCCAGCCTATGCATTTGCCGTATGTGACGAATGGCGTCTTTTATTTCGTTTTTCTGTCAAGTCAGACTGGGTGGATGCCCAGGCTGATCTGAGTCTGCGCTGGGCGCACAACTTTGTTGGTTTTGCCGTTTCGCGGCTCATATAACTTCTTCAGTGTAGCTAAACCCAAAAAGTTTAAAAGATCTCTAGATTTTTTATTCTGTACAAAAATCAAGCAAAATCAAACTTAGTTGTATCTGAAATGACAACATGGAAATCAGATAATGTGTGCACAGTATTTGCTAGAGTTTATTTTAGCTGTTATTTGTGAATCAGTCTGCCCGCAAAACAAAATAAATGAAAAAAAAAGCTGCGTCTATGGCATCCTAGGTTAAATGTATAGTGACGACTCTTAAGACTGGTAACATTGAATGACTGCTTGAAGATGCTGCTTCATTCCAATGCCCTGGACCTGAAGTTATTCATACTGTTGAGGGACCTATTGCCATATTTTCAGAGCATGAATTCACCAATGCTGTCCATAGATGAACTGGATGCCTATCAGAAATGGTGACATACCATATTTGTTTAGTTATAAGATGGAGGTTTTTCCTTTCTTCAAAAACAATCCCAAAAATCTAGATCCGTCTTAAGACGGATCTAGATCTTTGGAATTGTTTTGAAACAACCATCCCAAAAATCTAGATCGGATCTATGTCTTTGGAATCGTTTTGAAAGGGAAGACTCAGTATCAAAGTAGAATTGTAAGACTGATTTAGACATTTTGGGTCATTCGTAAGAGGGAAAATCTCGTCTTATACCCAAAATAAATAAAATCAAACATGCTTATGTGATCACCATTATTAAAGGGTTACCAGTCTTTAGCAACCACCTTTTCGGGGTCCGTTGAACTAAAATACAGTGAAAATGAACCTGTATTGAGAGGTCACCTGTCTTAAGCAGTCAAGTTTTGGCTATCCCTTGGGTGACCCTTAAGACGGGTTTGAATGTAGAGAATCCCTCAACAGCAGATACAATGTCTGTCTGGGGTATTAGGAGGTGCAGGTAGGAGTCGTCAATGCTACTCAAAGTCTTTTCTTATACGTTTGTAAGGTAACATTCTGGGATTCAATACCTCCTTGATCTCTGCAATGAGGCTGCTTAGAATCTGATGGCTACAGAGCACGGCTTTCAGTAACCGGTCTTTATTTTGCACTGACAAAATTCATTGAAATTTCGGATGTATTTCAATAATTAAAACTTGCGAGCACATGATCGTACCTCTGTTTTGAGGCCCATATCTGTTTTTCTAATTATATCAGGTTTTCGTCATGTTTCTATTATTTATGCGTTTAAATTCATTCTTTCTTCTACTTCCTTTTAAGACGGCTACTGACGTTCGTGAAGGGGTTTCCCAATAAAGTACTTGCAATAACTTCGAAAATATTTTCCGACTAACGATTGAATACTGTTGTTAACGGAGTGTTCCTAATACGTATTGATCATTCTGATTAGAAAGACCTTTCCACAGTTGTAAGCAGGGTATTTAAATCTGGTTCTGCGTTTATTACTCCTAAATCTGTCATCGCCGGCACAGAAAAAATCGATAAAGCGATGTCCAGTCCAAAATCACAGTGCTTATTAAGATAGGTAGGAAACATTATTTATTGCAAATTTTCACCTTCGTGAACCACGTACGGAGTACTATTTTTGTTGAGCATTGCACGTTTTATCAAGCAACGAAAGCATTTTTTGTAAATATGAATTGTCCTACTACATCTTATACAAATTATAGCTAGACAACAGCGTTTCAATCCCAAATAGGTATTAAACAATCAATAACGCTAAAGATGATGCACCGTACCTTAGTAAACAGTAAGCTTTGAAACTGGGTTTAAATTTTTCTTTTTTCAAGTTTAACTTTATTGCCCTGTACAATGAAACCTCATGGCCGTCTCAGAAATTTTATTCCGAGCAGCTTATTTAACACGAAATTGTGTCGTGCAAAACCTTGCTATCATCCTACTATCAAAACTAACAAACTGTAGATTGACAGCACCTTCCGTTTATTTTAAAGATTTTTATAAAACAAGTGATAAAAGGCTCAAAATGGTTTTAGAATCATGCCAAGGGCGATTTGAATACAATACTGTACACATCACTATCCACCCATACACGACATTGTATAGGGCAATAAGGTAAAAGACCGAAGAGCAAATCATATTAAACTTACGTACCTCTTTACATTTTCGAAACTGAATAACTATAAATGACGCAGCAGATTCCGGATAAAATCTCAAAATATAATGATTTCCGACTACTAGTTATAAGCGAATGTTTGTACTTTCGATTCAACGCTATGAAAACCGGAAGAGATGGTACAGTGACTTCGGATACTGTGATTTATGTGCACATACAATGACATGCCAAATTATCTTGTAATTTGTGTATCAAAAGCGGGCCATACAGGCACAAAACATTGAATGCACATTATATCAACGTTGATGTAATGTGGATTCAACGTTGTGTGCCCGATGTGGTGACCTAAGATTTCCCATGTGTACATTGAACGTTTTCTCGTGCATCAGATTTTCCATCTTTTCAGCAAAACCATTAGATTTACACAACTCAACTGATTTTTATTATGATATAAATGCATTTTCTTGCGTGTTCTAAACCATTATATACTTTTAATAAGTTCTCTTTTGTCACGAAAACCAAACAAAAATTCATGTAGTGTACCGGAAATATTTATGGAGATATTATGGAGAAATGATAATTAAATTCATTTGAGCGTGTAAACGGTATGTAAATAGTCATTGATTTATGAAGTTGTTGACTGGTACTGCGCAGAAATATGTCTGAACGTAAGTGTTGGTGAACCCTAGCTTAGTTAAGAGAATCAAAAGAAGATTTTGAAAATGTAAAAAGATAGTCGATGACCAGGAATTAATACAATCAAATCCCTAATCCCACTCTCAAAACCAAGAGAGAAAGAAGCATACACACAACAAGTGACAAATTTTCACGAAAGAAACGCACGGTAAACCGAACATGAAGCTCTCTCCAAAACATGCCGTCCTACCAGCAGCAACATCTCTTTTTACCTACTTTCTATCTTTCAAATTACAAAACAAAACAAAGCAAGACAAAACGCAGAATGCGCAGTTATTTAGGTGAGCAAACTATTAGAGACCAAAGGCAAGCGGACATAACAACATGTAACGTTGAAGAACCACAGCAGACGTACCGACTCGTAACGGTCAGTAAAAGACTACAAGGTGAGTGGATGGAAGCTTAAACTAGTCTTACTTGATACAAACCCTCATCTTCTGCCTCTGCGGTGGTTCGAAACATTTAGGTAACTGTTTGGTCTGCATGAAGGTTTCCTAGCCAATAAATAAATCATCGCAGTTGAACCCCGAATAAGTAAGCAACAGACAAGCCAGCTCAAGTCCAGGATAGCTAATACCGTCATTTCTCAATCATAGTTAGACGGTTAATATCTTTGCTACCCAATTACTTAAGTAATTTGCAGACAGAAAACATGAACCTTTCGTTTCCGCACCCAATATACACGTGAGAAGGTGACACAATAATGGAGTCTTCGTAGTAAATTATGTAAAGAAAACCTTGCCCGACACGTATTGACGTCGATGCAATGTTATCATGTCGCATCGACATAAGTAAGACGTCGTTTCGACGTCATATGGTGACGATCAACGACGACTGGAAGCTTCAAAAACTCACAACGCATGGCTTCTTTGTCGTGCATGATATATCTGCAAATCCCTGCTGTATTGGGAAAATGCATATTCAGAGAAAAATTAAACCAGTCATGACATTAATGACAGAAGTAAAATAAAGACATCCTAGAGTAGCATTCCTATTTTATAATTGATGCTGTTTTATCTGTGTGCGTATGAGTGTCTGTGCATATACGAGTTGTTTGTATATTACATTTGGTTAGAAACTTTATATACTCTCAGCTAAATTCCAAACACTTAAATTATGTAAATACAATTGTACTTCCACTCTCGGGAGTCATTGTTTAGATGCTACTGCACATCTAAGCAGAATTCCCCGAATGTAAGTTTACAATACCATAAAGGTAAATGATGTAATGATGTAAATCAAAGGGTCGAAGGTTCTACCCGACTCCCCCCCCACCCTCCTACACACACACACTTTTCCGGTGTTTCGAATGATATTTGAAACCGAGGTCCCGTCATTGTATGGCCAATCTGTTGTTAAACCCGACTTCAATTAATCACTCACCCACTCAATTTATTTCATCCATTTTGTAACCGTACCTGACTGCATGCCAGTATACATAATATCTTGCAGCAACCCTTTGTGCTGGGCGCACAACCACATTGTTGGTTTTCCCACGTCGCGGCTCATATGTTTTCCTTAATTTGAGCAATGATAACAACAGAATCAATGATGGGGTTGAGGTCCAGACTAAGAAATCTCAGTTTCTGATTATATTTGTTGAATATAAATTTATAGTAGGCTTCCCGAGCATCAGATTAAAATAATCTGAAAACAAGCCTGATGATGGGGTTGAGGTCCAGACTAAGAAATCTCAGTTTCTGATTATATTTGTTGAATATAAATTTATAGTAGGCTTCCCGAGCATCAGATTAAAATAATCTGAAAACAAAAGTAAAAAGTATGCAAAGACCAGGAACTGAAACAATCAAAATCCAAATCCAGCCCTCAAACCATAGTTGGAAACAACTAAGATTACAAATAATCAAGATACAGAGAACATATGGCCAACCGAGTGAGCAGCTTGTTCCCAAAAGGTGGCCACTCAGCAACCCAAACCGAACCAAAAATAATAAGAACATACATAAGGTAAAACATCACAGAAACTCTGACACCAAAAACAGGCAACAGAGAACCACAACAGAACTACCGCCTTGGAACGGTCAGTAATGAATTACTGGGGGGCTTAAATCGACCCCACAGGCCCAACCCCACCCTCAGTTTCTGAAGTGGTACAAAACATTTAGTTGGTTGTTCGGTTCGCATGATAACCTGTAATTTCCTGTTACGGCCTCAAACCCATCGTTGATTGTTTCTCACCCATTACATTTTATCTAACAGAATTTTCATTGACTTTTAAACTTCTTGTTGAGACTTCAAGCTACTTTGTTTTTGTTTTTTTTTTTTTTTTTTTTTTTTTTTTTTGTTTTTGTTTTTTTTTTTTCTTTTTCTATTTTAGTTCTGTTGTGCTGATTTCAACTTTTGCATGCACTTTTTCATGACTGGCAGATTATCAGACATATACAGTGACAAATCATGGACATCGTGCGCTATCAGTTTTATGTTCTACTTGCAATTTACATGACAGGTAGCAAGAGGATTTATTATACTTGTGTAACATAATTTAGCTTTACTTCATAGCAATGACTGACATTTTGAGACAGTATTCTGAGCCTAGGCTTAGATAGTAGGCCGAGACAGAAAAATCCCAGACAGCTATAGAAATAGGGATATTCTCGTCCAATGGCACAGAAATATAGATATCTTATTACAGTCTTTCTCCAAAGGCTTGCTGTGTTGTAGTTACTACTTGTAGTAATAGCACTGTCACTTGATTAGCTGCCTTTTTTGCTTTACGTCCTGTTTTATGGATACTGAAAGATAAAAAAATAGGTTATACTAGTTGTTCTATAATAATGTTTTCTGTGACATTCTGGTTTAATTTCTTTATGAAGCCACTGCAGAACCTTGGGCGAGAATTGTGTTCACGTAAGATTGATTTAAGTCTCATTTATAACTCGGTGCGTCTTGGTCTGGTATATAATCACCAGCGTTGATTGTTTTCTATCTGCCTTTGACTTTTGTACACCGTTAAGACTAGTCGTAGGCCGTCTGCTGAGACATAGTTGACGTTATGGCCTTTTGCTTGTCTTGTTTTGCTCTGTGAATCATTTTTTGTTTTTAGTATTTTTTTTTTATTTTCCCTTTCCATGATTGATGTTTAGGACAGGAAATGGTCAGCTTCTGTGTCGGTTCCTGATTGCTGCCTTACTATCTACCACTGTCAGGTCCATTGGGGTTCAATTGCTGGACTTCTGTTTCTCCAGCGTTTGAGAATTGTTCTTGCTGTTGAGTGCCCATCTTGTTTCATCACAGAATTTAATCTCGGGTTCGAGGTTATAAAACTTGAGTATAACCTCAAACTCAAAATAAAGCACACTGATTTGCTGCTTCCGAGCATGTGCTTGGAAGCAGCCAATCATTGTGCTGTATTTTGAGTTTGAGAACGTACTCAAGTTTTATAACCTCCGGGCCTGATTTACATGTTTGCTGTTTTGATCCGTTGATGGGTAAGAAAACTTTCACAAGGACCGATTATCTTATAAGTTTATGAACCACAACGTAACTCAAGACGAGGGTCGTGGCCGCGCAAAAATGAATTAAGTCCTAGGAAGTTATAACATACCGACCCAAGGCAGTGCTTCTGTGGTGGTTTAATATCATTTGCACTGTTTGTTGCGGGATTTAATTTTTAGTACATTATTTAAGTAACCTCGTGTCCATTTGCCGAAAAAGAGCTGACCTTTTGAATGTTCGCTTGCCTGGATTTGCTGGATGTGCCATCTTTATTCTTAATCATTTTATGAACATTCAAGGAGTGGTCAGGTCGGACGATGGTGCCTCGTAACTTTCCGGGGCGACCTCTAACTTGGTTAATGGTAAGGCAAGGGCCTGCTATGCTTGCAGTAGGTGCGAGATGGCGTTGTTTGGACATTTTTCAGTCTTATCTATCCTATCTGTTCCTTTTCTATCCGGTGTGGTCGGGTCGGGCAATGTCGCTGGGTAACTTTCAATACCGCGGCGTCCTACCGATTTGGATGATAGGACAATGTCACTTGATGTCACCGACTGTGCCTGCAGTAGGTACGAGTGGGGGTTGTTTGAATATTTTTTTCTCTCGCCTATCATCTCTTTTCGTATTCCTTTTCTCTGAAAGATGGTCCGATACAGACTGAAATTCTGTTCTGTTAAACCCAAAAAAGCCAGCCACCCAGCCTTTCCTATCTCCCTTTTTCTGGGAGACGGCTCAATATAGACTGAGCTACTGTTGCAATGAGCCGTTAAACCCAAAACAACCTTCTTTCTATCTTGAACTTACGGTGAAACGTTCGACATTGAGGAGACTGACTTATACAATATAAGGCATGATCTTGCTGTGCTTGCAGCAGCTGCGGGATGGGATTGTTTGTTTGTACTCTCGTAAATCCTGTCTTCTTATCTCCCTCTTTATCTGAGACTGCAATGCTGGCCGTTATATGTGTTTCCGTACTTCATCATAATATTTTGGCCTGTTAATGCTTAACTTCATGTCGGAGTAATTTTGAAAAAGGGTTCTGCTGAAACCTCAGCTAGGAGGCGTAGCCGCTGTTGCACCTTTATTTCCTCATTATACCCCCGACATGCAAAGCATGTCAACTTTACGTCAAAATTTTGCGTTAAACCTTTTGTAATTGCTCATATGTCTGTAACAGTATATCAGATTCTCAACTTATTTGGTTCATTATATCTCTATAGCATTATATTTGAACTGAAGTATCTAGCCCCCTAGGACAGGCCTCTGGACGGAGGTCTTTTTAAATTGCTCATATTTCTGTAACGACATGTCATTATAGGACTTTTAGGAGAAGAACTAAAAAAGCAAGTTGCTTTCGTTCCAATCCTAGTATATTTTGTATGTTGTAATAAATATATGTTTTGAAAAAAGAGAAATAAATATGTTTAAACCAACCACATGTAAGATTCTTTGCATATTTGGATCATTATATCTCTTGAGCATTACCATTGATGTGAAGTGTCAATGCTCCTGGGGTCAGGCCCCTAGATGGGGCTACGGTCAATAAATAGGACATAGGCTAGGCATTTTCATTATGAAAATGTTTTGGGTTAAACCTTTTTGATTGCCCATACCTCTGTAAATGTATTGTCAATATCTTCCATATTTTATTCATGGTATCTCTATAGCATTGCTTTTGATAGGGACTTCTGGGACAGGCTCATTGGTGGGGCCAAGGGTCAATAACTAGGACTTAGCCATGTGTTGTATTTTTTGCTGGTTCTAATATATTTAAATGGAGTCTAGTGATGCATGACTAATTTTAGTTTAACTAGTTTATGTTTTGTGGATGCTGCTGCTGACTTTAGGTCAAGGTCACAGACTTTGCATTGGTTCCTTCATAATATTTGCATTAAACTTTGGTGCTAAAAGTTCGCTTTCATTAGGCGGTGGCACTGGTCGGAGGATTACGTGAGCCCCTGCTCACTTGCTCTAGTTCCTGAACAGACTCAAGGGGATCGAACTGTTTAAGCCCCTCTCTGCTTGCAAAGTATCTGTAGTTTCGGTATTAATTTATTGTTTACCCCAACAGTGATTACTTTGTTTGGCTTCGCATCCAAGCTGATCTGCCTATTGCAAATACTTTGGGGATTCTGACCAGACATGATATTACACTTATACACTTGTATATGTTTTATCGGGCCTTTTTGCTCACAAAGCAGTTGGTACAGGTGTCCTTAATTCAATGTCTGAGGTGCACTCAAAGCCAATTAGCACCTTCTTAACTACTATTCACTGGCCAGTCATAAGTGTCACTGACTGAGCATGCTGTGAGAGATAGGATCAAATTCAGCTGTTTGGGGGACTAGGTCCCACGAACTCACTGAAAATAATTAAAATATATAGTAAATTCTTAACTAAATAACTCATTAACTATAAAAGATACATTTCTGAAATTGCCAGAACAATTTTTATATGTCAATAGAAAAAATATCTACCAAATTTGTCAAAAATTGGTTTAAAAATAAAAATTTTCTTATGCAAATGAGGGTAGGCGGAGCTTAATGGAGCTCACGGAACTATGAATTCTACTCAGCTGCAAACAATATTGAAGGGCTAGGTACTGAAACTGAATTACATGTATATTTTTTCGTCTCAGCAACATTGTTACATTGTCGCTTCAACGTTTCGTGCCAACTGGAACTATTTACTGCATCTTATAAGATGCAGTAAATAGTTCCAGTTGGCACGAAACCAAAAAGTGATACTGCATATGATTGATCATTGCTGCTCATAAGATGCAGCTTTGTTCCAAAAAATAACTAAATAAGTAAAAAAAGAAATAGAATAAAATAAAAGAATCAGAATTTATTTCAAAACATTTTTGTTGAGTTTAGCAACAAGAAGATGCAAAATGAAATTAGTTGAAACTGTTTTCCTTTCAGAACACCGAAAAAGGGGGGTATCAATAAGGTGGGTTTTCTGCATCCTACCAAAGTTTTATTTTTAGCTCACCTGAGCCGAAGGCTCACAGGTGAGCTTATAGTATAGGCAGGCATCCGTCGTCCGTCGTCCGTCGTCCGTCGTACGTCGTCCGTCGTCCGTCCGTCCGTCAACATTTTCAAACGACATCTCCTCTGAAACTACAAGGCCCATTGTTACCAAATTTCATGTGAAGCATCTATAGGCAGGGGGAACCAATAATACTGTTTTTTATCCAAATCGCTTTGGAACTTTGGTAGCTATGGCAACTTAAAGTTGCCATTGACTTGTATGGGAAAAATTGAAAATTTGCATTTATTGCTATGTCACTGCAGATATTTTGACAAAACTTTTATAGAAATGTTCCTTTAGTAGTCCTTTATCAACCACACGAAATTTATGTAAATTGCACAATTTGGCTGGTTGCCATGGCAACCGAATGGTTAAAAATAGAAAAAAATATTCAAAAATCATCTCCTCAGAAACTGTGCAAGCAATAAAGCTCAAACTTCACAGAAAGGATCTTGGTACTAGCCTCTATAAAAGTACTGTTTTTCTTGGCAATTGCTTTAGCAGTTTGGTTGCTATGGGAACTTAAAGTTGCCATTGACTTACAATGGCAAAATGGAAAATTTGCATTTATTGCTATGTCACTGCAGATATTTTGACAAAACTTTTATAGAAATGTTCCTTTAGTAGTCCTTTATCAACCACACGAAATTTATGTAAATTGCACAATTTGGCTGGTTGCCATGGCAACCGAATGGTTAAAAATAGAAAAAAATATTCAAAAATCATCTCCTCAGAAACTATGCAAGCAATAAAGCTCAAACTTCACAGAAAGGATCTTGGTACTAGCCTCTATAAAAGTACTGTTTTTCTTGGCAATTGCTTTAGCAGTTTGGTTGCTATGGGAACTTAAAGTTGCCATTGACTTACAATGGCAAAATGGAAAATTTGCATTTATTGCTATGTCACTGCAGATATTTTGACAAAACTTTTATAGAAATGTTCCTTTAGTAGTCCTTTATCAACCACACGAAATTTATGTAAATTGCACAATTTAACTGGTTGCCATGGCAACCGAATGGTTAAAAATAGAAAAAAATATTCAAAAATCATCTCCTCAGAAACTATGCAAGCAATAAAGCTCAAACTTCACAGAAAGGATCTTGGTACTAGCCTCTATAAAAGTACTGTTTTTCTTGGCAATTGCTTTAGCAGTTTGGTTGCTATGGGAACTTAAAGTTGCCATTGACTTACAATGGCAAAATGGAAAATTTGCATTTATTGCTATGTCACTGCAGATATTTTGACAGAACTTTCATTGAAATGTCCCACGAGTAGGCCCGAACCAGCCATATTAAATTACGGCAAAATGTTCAATTTGACTGGTTGCCATAGCAACCGAATAGTTAAAAATAGAAAAATATTAAAAAATCATCTCCGCAGAAACTCTGTGGCCAATAAAGCTCAAACTTTACAGAAATGATCTTAGTACTAACCTCTATAGAATTACTGTTTTTAATGGCAATTGCTCCAGCAGTTTGGTTGCTATGGCAACTTATAATTTCCATTGACTTATAATGGGGAAAATGGAAATTGGCGATTTTTGCTATCTCACTGCAGTTATTTGGATTTTTTTTTCCACAGAAATGTTTCTTGAGTAGTCTTCTACGATTCATTTGAATTTTGACCAAATCGCTGAATTTGATTGGTTGCAGTGGCAAAATATAGGGTAAATTTTAGACAAAAATATTCAAAAATCTTCTCCTCAGAAGGCATAAGAGGTATGAAGCTGATACTTTGCATGCATGTAAATGACATTAGCCTCTACATAAATTATGTTTTTTTCTTCCAATCCCATAAGAACTCTGGTTGCTATGACAACTTATAGTTTCCATTGACTTATAATGGGGAAAGTGAAAATTGGCAATTTTTGCTGTCTCACACCAGTTATTTAGAATTTTTTTCTATAAAAATGTTCCTTGGGTAGTCTTCTATGATTCATATGAATTTTGCTGAATTTGATTGGTCGCCATGGCAAAATAAAGGGTAAATTTTTGAAAATATTACAAAATCTTTTCCTCAGAAGCCATAAAAGGGATGAAGGTGATACTTTGCATACATGTCAATTACATTAGCCTCTCTCTAAATTATGTTTTGTTTTACCTTTGCTGATGTGAATTTGTTGCTATGGCAACTTAGTTTCCACAGACTTACAATGGGGAAATTGGAAATATTGCATTTGTTTCTGTGTTACTGCAGATATTTTGATAAAGCTTTACAGAAATGTTTCTGGAGTAGTCCTCTACCAGCCATATGAATTTTGCCTAAATCCCTGATTTTGATTGGTTGCCATGGCAACCGAAAGGCAAGATTTTCATTTTTTTTATTGCTGTTGGGCATGTGGTTTTGTTGCTGTTTTTCCAACATAACCTCAGTGCTCAGGTGAGCGATATAGGGCCATTGGCCCTCTGGTTTTGACTGATGTTATACTCTAGTGTGTCTAGTTTATTGAACCATATGTGACTTTGGTCGGAAAGCCCTAGTTACTGAGCTATGGGTCCAAAGAAGTGGGTGGGGTAATCCAACATGGTTTTAGCCTGTCTTGTAAAAACATTCTCATTTGGTAGCAGAGTACAGCAGACAGACAGGATTTGATAAAATGATTAACAGAACATCTAAACTATATTTCCATATCATTTTATTTGGTCTAATTTGAACATATGTTGTCAAAAAAAGACTTCCTTTGACATTTAGCATTTTTTGATATTTTTTACCTCAATTTTCAATATTTCTTGGCCTTATTGTTAAATGAACAGACATGTTATCATCAAACTCATGTCAAGGAAGTACCTTGAGAAGGACATTCAGATGATGTGACCAGAATATCACAATAGCATAGTTTTCATGGTCGACTGAACACATAAACTTGCTTGGAAGATGGTTTTCTTCCTATTTTGACCTAGAATTACGAACCTTTGGTCAAATTACTATTTTAACTGCTATATTATGCCCCACGCCCCCGCCACTAAAGGTGAGGGAATACATATTGGCTTCAGTGCGGATCTCGTTGGCATCTGCAATTGTGTATATGTCACATATTAAGTCCTTCTGTGACCTTGGAAACAAGGTCAAGTTCATCAAAATCTGACCTTGACCTTGTTTCCAAGGTCAAAGTATGTGACCCAGATACAGATGCAGACGCCAAGGAGATCCGATCTGAAGCCAATATGTATTCTTTCACCTTTAGTGACGGGGTCGTAGGGCATAATATAGCAGTTAAAATAGTAATTTGGCCAAAGGTTCGTAATTCTAGGTCAAAATTAAATGAAAAACCATCTTCTGAGCAAGTTTATGTGTTCAGTCGACCATGAAAACTAGGTCATTGTGAAATTCTGGTCACATCATCCGAATGTCCTGGTCAGGGTGCTTCCTTGACATTAGTTTGATGACAACTGGTCTGTTTATTTAACCATAAGGCCAAAGATATATTGAAAATTGAGGACAAAAATATCAAAAAATGTTGAATGTCAAAGGAAGTCTTTTTTGACAACATATGTTCAAATTAAACCAAATAAAATGATATGGAAATATAGTTTAGATGTTCTGTTAATCATTTTATCAAATCCTGTCTGTCTGTTGTACTCTTCTACCAAATGAGAATGTTTTTACAAGACAGGCTAAAACCATGTTGGATTACCCCACCCACTTCTGTGGACCCATAGCTCAGTAAGTAGGGCTTTTCGACAACAGTCACATATGGTCCAATAAACTAGACACATTGGAGTATACCATCAGTTAAAAAAAGAAAACATTGGTAGGATGCAGAAAACCCACCTTATTGATACCCCCCCCCCCCCCCCCTTTTTTTTTTTTTTTTTTTTTTTTGCTTGTAAAAAGGTGAAAATATACTTAAAGCCAGTAAAAACGCAACTTTTTGGTTTTTAACCGCGAAGAGATTTATGCCAGTAAAGCTTTGTTACATCAAGGAAACCAGGATGTTTAGCAAACTAGTGTTAAACATCAACATTGGCGGGATACTGACAACGGTCCAAGTAATGAGGATTCATTTGCTTATAAAGGGCCATAACTCCTACTATTACCGAGGCAAAAGCGAACTATTGACGTTTAATTAATTGTTTTGTTTACCACTTATGTGGACTTGTTTTGGCTCAGTTTCTCGATGCTATCAATATTGGTCCAAAGTCTCTACACACATGTCATTTTTTCCAAACAGTGCAGAAAAAACGTTTGCATAAAGGCCGATGAAACTTTGTATATTTAAATCGGAAGTGCTTGTAAAGGGTGCTGTTTTTGGAGTAAAGACTGACAGAAAGGTGAAGCGCTCGACAAGCTTTCATATGCCCTGTTCTATAGAGTGCATGTTTTGGATCTCAGATGAAGTTTTACAGGATTCTCAAAATGTGTGAAACATTTAAAAAAAATGGATTTATGCTAAAATCTTTAAAAATACACCTACGTATGCAATTTTAACTTTTATGTTGTTTTTCAATTTAAGGCGTCATACTGAAGATCGTTTCTCTAAAGTTAGACGGAATCTTAATTTCATGAGTGCTTGAAACTGAAATTTGTTGATTTTAACATTTTTCTTATTATTTTTTTTTTCTTATACAACTGAACCTAAGCAAAACTGTCGCAAAGACCTTGCCGGACGAAAGGCAAATTGCATCCAATATATTAGAGCCTTTTGACATCTTTTTTTTAATCTGAAAACATGACAAGTAAACACCTGCGTTTTTACATGTAATTCCGTTCATTTCTTGATATCGTAAATCTGATTAAATACAAATATACCGTTGATGAAATGCACCGTAGAAAATTTTACCTTTTTGTCTGTTTAATGAGCAATTCTTCCCCAAAAGGTTATAGCAATGTCACCAGTCGCTCGTTTAATGAACAGTATCTTTTCTTTTTAACAGTTTCTTTATATCTTTCTTTAATTCGCACTAAACGTTGATCATGACGAGACTCAAATATTTCCGGCACTTCCTTTAAACATGAACTAAATGGACTTAATAAATTCAGAAATATTATTATGGCAATTTGAAACAAAGAATTAAATCATTTGAAAATGAATGATAGGTCTGAGAAATTCACACTGTTCCATTGTGAGAATTTCATGTAGCATCTCACATTTAATTCGAGAGGCTTATGGCACACACTGTACGCCATGCTCCTCTCGAACCATAAGTGAGACGATGCCATAGATTTGTTACCACAGCAACTATGGAATTCTGTGTTTTGAAAATTGTAGCAACATTATTTCTTTGATATTATGAGACAAACTTCGTCCACTTTTATGATCGTTCTCAGGCAGTACTTCTTGGATCGGTCGAATTTCGTAATGATTGAGCCAAAGCATGACAAAACCAACTAACTAGTATGTGCGCCCATCGGGCCAGTCTGATCAGAGTCTTAACTGTCTGCATGGAGCTAGCTTAAACCCTGACCTTCCCCTTATGCGCAGAGCCGAGACTTTCATCAGAATAAGCGGCTGAAAATGTAAATGATTATTAAAATATGACCAATAACTATATTCAGATAGAGATATTGTACTGCGGCTAATGCCAGATATAATCAGAATGAAAGTTTATCATTCATTACCCTTTTGCACGAAAAATAAGCTAATATAAAAAGAAATGAAATCAAGTATGTCATCTAAGAAAATCTAACGCATTAAGTGCACTTAATAATAAACCATAAATGTCTGCACTGATACTGAAAATGACAGCATTGAAGAAAAAATGAGTTATATTTCATAGGAGGGTCTCCGTCCTGAATAATAAAAACAAATGAGCCGCGACACGAGAAAAACAACAAAGTGGTTGTGCGCCCAGCACATACTCAGAACAGCCTGGGCATCCGCCCAGTCTGACAAGAGTCTTCGCTGCCCGCATATAGGTAGCTTAGACCCTTAGGTACCCTTTAAGCGCTTAGCGAAGAGTCTGATCAGACTTAGCGGATGCCCAGGCTGATCTGAGTCTTCGCAGGGTGCACAACCACTTTGTTTGTTTTCTCGTGTCGAGGCTCAAATAGAAGCGTTAGTAATATGAATAAATTCTTCCACTTTCACATATTCAAGATAGACTTTCAGTAAGAAACTTCTTTCTTACCTACGAGACAGAGGTTGTTCTATTTTTAGCGGTGCTGGAAAATTCTGTCTTGCCCATGGGCTGGGACAGCTCACACGAGCTTGAATTCTGCGTATCACTTCGCTCAACGAAATGCGATATGCTCGGCTCGGCGATTCTATACTTAATGTATTATTGTTCAAAGAAATGAAATCCCTCAAAGAAATTCATGAATTTCCTTAAAGAACTTCATTCTTTATAAGTCAATCATTATCTGTTTCTATGTTTCATAATGAAAGAAACTCCGAAATAGTCAATGTTTCACACAAACCTTGTCGAGGATGCCGCCATTTTGAAGACGTTACCAACTGACGTTTGAAATAACGTTGACGTTACGTCACAATACTACTTACGCTCGTGTACGTTCGCATGAAATGATAGTTCCTTATTAAATTTGAAATAATCATTATCGTCCATAAGAAAAATAATCAATCATTGGTCTCCTATGCGGACGAGGAAATCCCAACCCTCTGGCACAAGGGGTGTGTCGGAAACTCGGTAAGCCTCGTTTCCGACACACCCCATGTGCCCTCGGATTGGGATTTCCCTGTCCTCATCGGAGACCAACGATATATTCTATTTATCTCTCATTTAACGCATTAACAAATATAACGCGAAGTCTGACTGAATAACGTCAAATGTTTATCCTCAGTATATTCTGCGATATGCTGTCGCAAACCCGACGTCGTTAAGAAACGTCGCTCCTCGTCGCCGTAAAACAAAACTTGCGACCGTAAAACCGACAATTTACCTCCACAAATGACAATTGTCGGGTACAGGTATCCCCTAATTGCAACATATTTCGTATATAAGCAACAGGAAATTTTCACTTTTTTCAGTAACATATCAATTTCGAATGAAGAAATTGGACAGGCAAGCGACTTTGACGACGATTGATGACAGATCATAGGTTTGTGACGTCAGTAAAGTTTTAAAAAGCCACTAAGACCGGTTATGTAACGTCTCCAGTAATTTGACGAGCGCGACGTAAGAGATTAAACGGCATTTAATTTTTGTCTTCGGTAAATAAAAATAACTTAACTGATGATTGAGTTAAGGCCCTCGAATAAATCTAAAATCCTCAAGTTAAGTCTAAACTAATTAACCAGTTAAAGAAATTTTATGAAATTGAAAATCAACTGTAAATAAATCATTCTCTCGGCTTGCTTGTTCATTTTGATATCATCTCGACGTTGTTGTCTTAGAGTTTCATTTAGGTGTTGCTATTTCGGATAAAAGTAAGTAGAAAATTCTCAGAAACTGACATAATCCGATCCCAGATCCCACCCAAGACAGCATATGGGAAAAAGACAATACAAACGCAGTCACTACCAAAGACATCACCGGCAGCCATTTAAACAGCATTTTCCCATTTAGGTGGTCATCGGACTAGACTTAACATCACAAACAATGTCTCAGTTACAGACATAGAAACAAACAGCACATAAAACAACCAAGAAGAACCAAAACAGAAGTGCCGCCTTAGAACGGCCAGCAATTAAATTACTGGGGATGGGGTGTGTGTGTCGGGGGATGGGGGAGACTTTAGCGGTCTGTGTTCGACCAACGCTCATCCTTGGTTCTGTCTTGGTTCATCAGACACACAGTTGTTCCACCAGTAAAACAATTGCCACCCACACAATATACCAACGAAAGCATCAACTTTGACAATACGAAAAACACAAAACAACTATTTTTACCTATTTTCTATTTTTCAATTTAAGTCTAGCTTTAACCTCACACACACTATATCAAAAACAGACAAAGCAACCAACAATACACAAAACGACCGAGAAGAACTAAAACAGAAAGGCCGCCTTGGGACGGCAAGCAATCAAATTACTGTGGGGTTTAATGGATAGTTTTCTTTTGCTCCGGTATTTCAGTGGCGTTATCTGACTTCCCAGGGGTCGCCTAATGTCGCAATACGTTCTTTCCTTTGAGTCCTCATCTCCGATTCATCATGGGCCTTATCCGTGATTTGTTTGTTTCCAGTGATGATTCATTGATGAGTTAGGAAACCTTCATGTGGACCAAACAACTAACTTAATGTTTCAAGCCACTGCAGAAGCAGAGGGCGAGGTTTTGGCCTAGTAAAACTAGTTTAAGCCCTAAAGTAACCTTTTGCTGACCGCTCCAAGGCGGTACTTCTGTTGCGGTTCCTTGATGTTATATTGTTCTGTGTCTGCTTGTCTATGGTCTCTGGCGATTTGGTCACCTGAATTGCTGCCCAATCCGCCTTCTGTTTTGTTGTTTTGTAATTAAGATAAAAAAATAAGTAAAAATAGATGTTTGGGAAAGAGCTGCTCATTCGGTTTACTGTGCGTGTCTTTCGTACACTTGTGTCAATTTCTGTGTGTATGTGCATCTTTCCCTATTGGTTTTGAGAGCGCAATATAGAATTAGATTGTATTAATTCCTGTTCATTGCCTATCTTTTTGCTTAACCGGTTAGCGGTCGGCTACCTATTTCCCGTTTGGGGTCGTACATGTAACTGAGATGCTGAATTTAATTGTATCACTTCCTGATCATTTCCCTTTTACATTTCTTTGTTTATTTTGCATGTAGTGCTCAGTTTTTCTGGTAGATATGACTTTGCGCACGTCTCAAGGAAAACATACAAATTCACACATTGAATGAGGTGATATTGGATTAAAAGAATTTTAATTATTTTAAACCAATAACAAACCTCATTCACTGCGGAATAATCGTAGGAGAGATTGATTTAGTCTGACTGAAATTGAAGCAAATATAAACTACTTATTTGATTATGTTCTGTACCTGATACAAAAAGAATAACTAACAGTGCTTGAGAATTATTCCATATAGCATCAGTTTGCAATTATCGAAACTTGACTAATCTACTTAACCTTTTGCCCCCGCCCATCGGGGTCCGCGAAATAGATGGGATACCTGTTGCCTCTGCGACGTAGGTTCTTACAAACAGTTGCTTAACATGTACATCTTACGCGTCGCAGGCAGAAACCAGTTGTTTTATTTACTGTAGAGGGTCAATATAGATAAAGAAGGCAGTTATCTGCTTAATATTGTCTGTTGGAAGCCAGACGAAGCCATATATCGCTTCTAAAGCAAGAATACGTGAATATAGAGCTTTTGACGAAATAATTTGCATGCTCTCATAAAATATTGCTTTAAAATGTGCGCTGGACACAAAGATGGCCAAAACACAACCCGATAAAAGCCAATCAAAGGACTTGCATAAAGGAGTGAGGTGTGGGCCTAAATGAAAACTCTCGTTCATGCCAAACTGACTTGCGAGCTTGAGATGGGTAAATTACACCGCCCCCTATTCAAAGCCAAAACACTGAGATTTGTGATCTGTTAAAATTCATACCCAAAATATTACTATGAAACGTCTAATCTCACAGCCATCTGACAAAACAGTCTCCAAACATCATTACACTCAATAAACCCGCTACAGCAGCGGCTATGTTGCCTTTTGTAAATGCCTTAAGCGAAATAACACGGCGTGTCGAAATCATTAATAACGAAATTCCAAAATATCTGCAAGAAATTACAAAAATATCATCGATCAGATAGTGTATCAACGAAAACTTCGCATGCTGAAGTGAATCAAATATTTAAAACTCAAGATTTATCCCCAAAAAGCAGAACAATATGAAGAAAAAGTAACCCTTTAGACTGACATTGTTGGTTGTAGAAAACGCTCTGTGTACAACAGATAGAACGCCATAACTGGCTAAACTAAGAATATACACAGAAAACATTCTCTGACATATATGTAAAAACCTCGTTTTTAGGAAATTCCAAACATCAGAAGGCGGTCGCTTCTTAAGAATATTAATGTATATTTTTCTGACAAAAAAGAGCTTTTCAAAATAACTCTGAATGAGAGACAAGAAAATAGAAATCTGCACTATGATAAAGTATGGGGGCGTTTTAAGGCACTTAACGTAAGTAGCATCGAACTTATTTAATTTCTGGAAGCAATAGATACAGCGAAGAAAAGCAAAATAGCAGATTTGGCTTGACTGACCAATACTCAGATGGATAACACTGACCACACCCAGCTGGTTGCATGGGACATGAAGGGAATACTGACAAAAGATTGATAGAGTGTTACGAAATGGATCCGATCGTCGACTATGTCGTCAAAATTATTTTAGTTCTTTCAATCAGTAGAGCTACAGTTTTTAGGGCAACTGTGGTAATAAAACATTTACGGAAATTGTGGCTACGTTATGCATGGGTTGTTTGTGAATACCTCTCGTGGACAGCGTATTGCATGATTTTAAGGTGAATACCTGCACGAGTCTTTTGATTGTGGACAGCGTGTTGCATGATTTTAATGTGAATACCTGCACGCTTATATTCGAGTCCCATGATTTAAATGTGAGACGCATACTATTTATACGCCTATCTTTTATTGAAAAGTTAGACGTGGCTGTTTAATTCTTATACTGAGGATGTTATATTGTTGTGTGCCCAGATTCTGAGTTTAGACCAGAACGGTAAGATTTTATTATTTTTATTTAGAATAGTTTGGCTAAGAATGAAAAATGTGACTTCTGATTGATATGGTATGATTATATGTGTCGACTGATTTGATTTTGTTGACAGTGATCAGGCTGTGCATATGTCGACCAATTTTGTTTATACTGACCATGCTGCGCATGGTATTTGTATATTAGGAAGTTTTGTAAATTACGGAAATAGTTTATATCACTGATGTTGGTTGCAATGGTGTGCGTCTATTTGACGTCCAGTGACGTCAGTTGCATTCATGTTATTCATGTGACGTCAGTTGCATTCATGTTATTGCGACGTCAGCACTTTTTATATTAGTTTCACGTATACGTGGCCTATAGAAATAGATTGATTTGTAATGGAACTAATTTATATACTCGTGACGTCAATTGACGCCATAGCATGCACCGCATTAAGGGTTTTTCCATAAGTTATAATGGTAACATTTGGTCATCATGCGTTTGATTTGCCTTCATTAGACGGCGTCATATGGTATAACATCATTGGCGTCATGATGTCAGATCAAACGTTATGATCCCAAATGTTTTAGAAACGCTTATTCAGTTATTATATTCTATGGCAAATGGTATTACGCTTAGTTAAAGAAATGAATTAATACATATGCGAGTCAATCAATTTAATGTAAATAGGTCATTGTTTAGATTATTCATGTTTTATGTGGGGTATGTCATGGTAATGCCTGTTGACGTCAGTATACTTCTTGACAATGTTTGACGTCAGATCCTTCGTCGCACATGCGTGGTAGGATCTACGTTTCTTCATTGGCGGAAGTGGTAAGCACACTTTTAGCTTTACATCGTGAGCGCGAGTCGTGTCTAGTGACACGGCTGGCGTGTGCACGTTATGCTCGGCATTCGCCGAGGGCGTTGTATGGTATTTCCAAGACAGGCCCAAGTCTTACGTATTGTTATTATGTAGTTACAATGTATTAAGTGTAAGTTCGTTATTTTTAGGCACACCAAGTCCGGCAGTCAGCTGTAAGGGCTTAGAGCCACGTCTCACCTGGAGATTCGATATACGTCTCCAGGTTAATACCAACCCGGGTAGAGGCAGTTACAACGCCGTTTGTGCATGGTTCCTAAGCAGAGGCGGGAAGCACAAAATGTAGGCGGAAGTGGTTAGCACAGTTTTGCCAGATTCTGTGATAAGATCTGAAGGTCACATCAAGTGTGGGACAGTGTTCGTCCACTAAGGTGTGTTAATATATATAGACTGGTCCCTGGTACGATCCAGGGAGCGACCAGTATATAATCGTGCACGTGTTAATATAAGTTGGTGTTCCTCATGATATATGGACTGGCCCATGACATGATCCAGGGAACGACGAATTGAAGTCTACCAACATAAGGCCTTGTTTTTTTGTATGAGCTCAAACTGACGTTTTTGTTCTTTGTGTTTTCCTTTAGTTCATGGCGCTGAGCCGAGTACGGTGTTGACGTCAGACGGTAATCTATTTGCGTATTGTACGCAAATCGATTACTGATTTGAAACGAGCACCTTACTTGGGCCAGCGACATGAACTAATATGTGTTGTATATTATTGTAATTGTGACAGTTGTAAATTGTATTGTTGTATATAGAATTTACATTATATATAAACTTCAAAACTTCTAACGTTGTTAGAGTTTCCTTGTTAGTGTAATACACTGGTAGATAACCCTTTAACCGGAAGTCGCCCTCCGCCGTCCTGGCGACGCATAAGGCTCTACACCCGTGTCGACCGAGTGTAAAACCTTCTGCGAAACATGGTGTCAGAAGTGGGATTTGATTTCCGGTTAATATCTGCCAGTGTTACACATTGACAATATATACAGAATCTAGGCACAATTTTGTCAGACATTTTTTTTTTATTATTATTGACTTTCTGATTATTCTTTTCTAAGGTGACGTAAGGCTGTGAATTTTAGGAGAACAATTTCGCCACTAAATTCTTTGTAAATGTAACCTACACTCAATTAAGGTCAACTATCCTTATTCCCTGTGTGATGAAGTGCGATAGCCCATGCATTAATTTGTGATAGAATGTAACAGGTTGCATATCTGAGTGGGGAAACTGAGGTATATATACCTGAATTGTCTTGGCACGGATGATACATATTTAGTTTTAAGGTCCGTTTGAGTACCTTGGCACTGCTGTTGCATGACAATCTGTTAGTTCATTAATTCAAACGTTTGTACGTAGTGTCGTAACCGTTACTGAGGTCCATTTTATGTCCTGATTTAGTAACGTAGGTCACCCGTAACGTTATATAATATCGTTACAATGAATTAAACCTAATAGCAGAATCTTAAGTTTGATCTACCGTTGGTATCTTATAAGGTTTTGTAATGTAGGACGTACAGTTTTCGTGTCAGTGTTAATACGTTGCGTTACATACGTTACGTTTGTATATCCGATACGCTAGATCAAGTTGGGCGTAATTGTAATGTGGGTTATTTACGTCATCTAATTGTGTCATTTGAAAGTGAAAAGTAATTCTCGGCAAAGTCAACGTCAGTTTATGACGTCATTTCCGGTCTGTTATGAACGTAACATTAATAGCTACGTCTAGATCGCGAGTATACTAATTTATCAACGTTTTAGTTGGATTAGTTTGTTATTATTATTGTTAACGTTTTAGTTAACGTGTGTGACTATAAGTGAACGTCGGTTTCAGTTAAGTTAACGTGAGCATTACGTTAAGCGTCATGGATCAGTTAGTTAAGACGGGAAAGGAGTTAGGTTATGAGGGGCAGGCTTTGCAGGAATTTGTTAAGCAACAGCAAGAGACTGAGAGGGCAGAAAGGCACGCGGTAAGGGAACTTGATAAAGAAAAGATCGCGGCGGAGAAAGAAAAGATTGCGCAGAGTGAAAAAGATAGGGAAATTGAATTAGCTAAGATTGCGGCGGATAGGGCGACGGAAGAAGCTAAGATTGCGGCGGATAGGGAACTCGAGATGGCGCGGATTGAAAGTATAGAGCGGCAAGCCGAGAAAGATAGGGAAGCTAGGTTGTATCAAGTCGAAAGCGATAAGGAAGCAAAGTTGTCGAGCGAAGTTGAGTTAGAAAAGTTGAAGTATAGTTTTGAATTGCAGCAACGCGAGTTGAAGAATCAGATAGATTTGCAGAAGGTAACGTTTAGAGTTGAATTAGAAAAACAGAAGGCTGAAAAGCTAGCGCATGCGCGAGATCTCAAATTACCGTATTTTGATGAAAGTAAGGACAAAATGGATAGTTACTTATCAAGGTTTGAGAAATACGCGACGGCGAACAAATGGGATAAAAACGTTTGGGCTGCATATTTAAGCGCATTACTTAAAGGTCGCGCGCTTGATGTTTATGATAGATTGTCTGTAGATGATGCAGCAGATTATGACAAGTTGAAAGATGCGTTGTTAAAGAATTTTGATATGACTGAACGCGGATTTAGGAAGAAATTTCGCTATGATAGGCCTGAAAAGTCCGAAACGTTTATTCAGTTTAGTAGTAGACTTAGGTCGTATCTTAATAAATGGTTGAAAATGGCGAAGGTAGACCAGTCTTATGAATCTGTTTGCGATTTTTTCGCTAGAGATCAGTTTTTAGAATCCTGTAGTAAAGAACTATATGTTCATTTGAAACCGAAAACATTCACGAATCTAGGTGAGATGGCTAGGGAAGCAGATTTATTTTCAGAAGCACGTGGCGGTGTCTACGCTTGTGTTAATAAGGGGCAGCGTGATAGTAAGGGCGTAACTCAGAGTAGATCTGATAATAAGCCGAGTGCGAAGCCAGAGATAAAATGTAGTATTTGTGGTAAGGGACATTTAACATATAAATGTTTTAAGAATCCCGATAGGAAGCAAGCATATAGTGCGGAGGTAGGTGCAAGTGCAAGCGGGTATAGCGGAAGTAAGGGGAGTAGTTATGCACCGAAAGATGAGACACAAAGATCACAAAGTAAGAGCGATACTGTACAGACGAAGGGTAGTAATTCAGATCGTGGCCGTGGTCGGGGTTATTCCCGCGAACGTGGTCGGGGTGGCGGACATCAAATGAGCTTTTGTAAAACTACAATGAATAGGCCTCATGAAATTGAAGGTCTCTATAAGAGTAAGGAAGAAAGTCCACTAATCAATGATAACGTGGATAGGGAAGGTGTCTGTTACTTTTTAAGGTCGCGATTACCAACAGCGCAGGGTACGGTTAATGGTAAGACTGTTGTAGTTTTAAGGGACACAGGTTGTACTGGTTGTGTCGTTCGTAGAAACTTGGTTTCTAATGATCAGTTACTTGGTAGAGAATCTGATGTAACTTTGATTGATGAATCTACCCAAAGGTATCCCTTAGCAATGGTTGACATAGATTGTCCATTTTTCACAGGAAAAACTGAGGCATTGTGCATGGAAGATACATTGTATGACCTGGCTATTGGAAATATTGACGGGTCAAAACTTCCCGATATGTCCCATTTTGCAATGGCGGCAGTGACTAGGTCACAAGCTAAGCAAGGTGAAGAGGTCTATAGGAAACTTAAAGTTCCTGATCAAATTATTGCTAGTGATAAGGAGGCATTGAAGCAGGCCCAAGTTGTTGACCCTAAATTGAATGGCATAAGGCAAAGAGTGGAATCTGGGAATGTGACTATTAGTCGTGGATTGAACCGAGGTGAAACTAAGTTTATCCGAAAGAAAGATTTATTGTATAGGCAGTTTACTAAGGGAAACAAGGTCACTTTGCAACTTATTATCCCTGAAGGTTTTCGTGAAAAGGTGTTAAGATTGGCGCACGAAACCTTGATGTCAGGTCATTTGGGCATAAAGAAAACTATGGATAGAGTGTTAACTGAGTTCTTTTGGCCTGGAATTTGTGGTGATGTGGCAATGTTTTGTAAATCTTGTGACATATGTCAAAGGACTATTCAAAAAGGTCGTGTCACTAAGGTTCCTTTAGGAAAGTTGCCACAGATTGACACACCATTTAAACGAGTCGCTGTTGATATAGTTGGACCGATAGAACCTCGTTCTGACAGGAAATCCCGCTATATTTTAACAATGATAGACTATGCGACGAGATATCCCGAGGCGGTAGCGTTACCCGGCATTGAAACGGAACGCGTAGCCGAAGCGTTAGTTGAGATGTTTAGTAGAGTTGGCATACCTGATGAAATGTTAACAGATTGCGGAAGTTAGTTTACTGCTGAAGTTATGAAAGAAGTAAGCAGGCTGTTATCACTCCAGCAGTTAACCACGACGCCGTATCATCCTATCTGTAACGGTCTTGTAGAGCGTTTTCACGCGACGTTGAAGCAAATGCTACGTAGGATGTGCGCAGAACGTCCAAAAGACAGGGATAAATATCTCCCAGCACTACTGTTTGCAATAAGGGAGGTTCCGCAGGAGTCATTAGGGTTTTCTCCGTTCGAATTGTTATACGGACGTAACGTTAAGGGCCCTATGGCAATATTACGTGAATTATGGTCTGAAGAGGTACAGGATGAGCAGGTTCTGTCTACGTACCAGTACGTAATTGAGTTGAGAGAACGGTTAGAGCAGACGTGTAAGTTAGCACATGATAATTTACGGAAAGTACAGGTAAAGCAAAAGGCGTATTATGACAAACGCGCTAGGTCGCGTAAATTTAACGTGGGAGATAAAGTACTGTTATTACTGCCAACTGACAGTAATAAACTGTTATTGCAGTGGAAGGGTCCATATGAAGTAGTAGAGGTGGTGAATAGAATGGACTATAAAATCGACGTCAATGGTGTCGTGAGTACATATCATGCTAATATGCTGAAACAGTATGTCGAACGTCGTACTGTGCCGTCACATTGTTTATTGTCGACTGAGACTACAGAGTCGGTTGATGACGATGGTAGTGATGAATTTTCTCTTGATGATTGTGCTTTTCCGACAGCTGAAGAGCCGGAAACTTATAATGACGTCAGTATTTCAGATACGTTAACGTCAGAACAACGTATGGAGGTTGAAGCGTTGATTAAACAGTACCCAGATGTACTATCAAGTTTACCCGGTCGAACTGATCAAATACAGCACGATATCAAACTACTCACGTCAGAACCCATACGGACAAAAGGTTATTCTATCCCGTATAAGACGCGTAACGTCATGGAGACGGAGATACAGGATATGTTAGATTTAGGGGTAATCGAGCCGTCGATTTCACCGTATTCATCTCCTGTTGTCCTAGTTCCGAAGAAAGACGGATCAGTAAGATTCTGTATCGACTTCCGGAAGCTTAACAAAGTGACGGAATTCGATGCAGAACCTATGCCAAATATGGAGGAGGTTATCAATAAAATGTCGGGACATAAATTCTTTACAAAGATGGACCTGAGTAAGGGTTATTGGCAAGTCTCTCTTTCTGAAAGGTCTAAACCTTTGACGGCATTTGAAACGCCTAAGGGTTTATTCCAGTTTAAAACTATGCCCTTCGGTTTGGTCAATTCGGGAGCCTCATTTTGTAGGTTAATGAGAATCATATTGTCCAATCTCCCAAATGTTGACAGCTTTGTTGATGACATGTGGATATTTACTGAAACATGGAAGGATCATGTGACGTCATTACGTCAAGTGTTAGATCGGCTCAGGTCGGCCAAATTGACGGCAAAACCATCTAAATGCATGATCGGTTATGGCAGTATCGAGTGCCTTGGTCACAATATCGTCGGACAGACGGTACGACCGCAAGAGGACAAGATACAGGCTATCAGAGATGCTCCTCGTCCATGTACGAAAAGGCAAATTAAATCTTTTCTGGGATTAGCTGGGTTTTACCGTCGTTTTATCCCAAATTTCTCATCCATAGCTTCTCCTCTGACTGATTTAACTAAACGGGATAGACCTAATTCTATCAAAGATTGGCAAGATCAGCATGAAAGGGCATTTCAAACCCTGAAGAGTAGGCTCACGTCTAGTCCTATTCTTCGCTTACCTGTTTTTCAAGAAGGTAACCCGTTTGTACTCCGAACAGACGCTTCAGACGTTGGCCTTGGAGCTATTTTGCTTCAGGAATTCGAAGGTGAAGGTCGTTTGCCGATTGCTTATGCTAGCAAGAAATTGTTACCTCGGGAAAGGAACTACTCTGTAATTGAAAAGGAATGTTTGGGTATAATCTGGGGTGTTGAGAAATTTCGTAAGTACCTGTATGGAGCGGAGTTCCTCCTTGAAACTGACCACAAACCTTTGTCTTATATGCAGACAGCTAAGGTGCTCAATCCCCGAATCATGCGTTGGGCCATGAAATTACAGCCGTACAGATTCAGGATCGTTGCTATCCGCGGCCAAGATAATTTGGGGGCGGACTACCTTAGTAGATAGTTTGGCCACGTTATGCATCGCACCGTTGTTGTGTATATAGCTACTTTTCCAGTTTTGACATAGCCTACTATTCGATTGCATTTCGTACTATTTCAGAAAAGAAACATTGATATGTTTTTTCTCCCTAAGGGGAAACCTATGTTACGAAATGGATCCGATCGTCGACTATGTCGTCAAAATTATTTTAATTCTTTCAATCAGTAGAGCTACAGTTTTTAGGGCAACTGTGGTAATAAAACATTTACGGAAATTGTGGCTACGTTATGCATGGGTTGTTTGTGAATACCTCTCGTGGACAGCGTATTGCATGATTTTAAGGTGAATACCTGCACGAGTCTTTTGATTGTGGACAGCGTGTTGCATGATTTTAATGTGAATACCTGCACGCTTATATTCGAGTCCCATGATTTAAATGTGAGACGCATACTATTTATACGCCTATCTTTTATTGAAAAGTTAGACGTGGCTGTTTAATTCTTATACTGAGGATGTTATATTGTTGTGTGCCCAGATTCTGAGTTTAGACCAGAACGGTAAGATTTTATTATTTTTATTTAGAATAGTTTGGCTAAGAATGAAAAATGTGACTTCTGATTGATATGGTATCATTATATGTGTCGACTGATTTGATTTTGTTGACAGTGATCAGGCTAGGCATATGTCGACCAATTTTGTTTATACTGACCATGCTGCGCATGGTATTTGTATATTAGGAAGTTTTGTAAATTACGGAAATAGTTTATATCACTGATGTTGGTTGCAATGGTGTGCGTCTATTTGACGTCCAGTGACGTCAGTTGCATTCATGTTATTCATGTGACGTCAGTTGCATTCATGTTATTGCGACGTCAGCACTTTTTATATTAGTTTCACGTATACGTGGCCTATAGAAATAGATTGATTTGTAATGGAACTAATTTATATACTCGTGACGTCAATTGACGCCATAGCATGCACCGCATTAAGGGTTTTTTCCATAAGTTATAATGGTAACATTTGGTCATCATGCGTTTGATTTGCCTTCATTAGACGGCGTCATATGGTATAACATCATTGGCGTCATGATGTCAGATCAAACGTTATGATCCCAAATGTTTTAGAAACGCTTATTCAGTTATTATATTCTATGGCAAATGGTATTACGCTTAGTTAAAGAAATGAATTAATACATATGCGAGTTAGATTTTGGTCAATCAATTTAATGTAAATAGGTCATTGTTTAGATTATTCATGTTTTATGTGGGGTATGTCATGGTAATGCCTGTTGACGTCAGTATACTTCTTGACAATGTTTGACGTCAGATCCTTCGTCGCACATGCGTGGTAGGATCTACGTTTCTTCATTGGCGGAAGTGGTAAGCACACTTTTAGCTTTACATCGTGAGCGCGAGTCGTGTCTAGTGACACGGCTGGCGTGTGCACGTTATGCTCGGCATTCGCTGAGGGCGCTGTATGGTATTTCCAAGACAGGCCCAAGTCTTACGTATTGTTATTATGTAGTTACAATGTATTAAGTGTAAGTTCGTTATTTTTAGGCACATCAAGTCCGGCAGTCAGCTGTAAGGGCTTAGAGCCACGTCTCACCTGGAGATTCGATATACGTCTCCAGGTTAATACCAACCCGGGTAGAGGCAGTTACAACGCCGTTTGTGCATGGTTCCTAAGCAGAGGCGGGAAGCACAAAATGTAGGCGGAAGTGGTTAGCACAGTTTTGCCAGATTCTGTGATAAGATCTGAAGGTCACATCAAGTGTGGGACAGTGTTCGTCCACTAAGGTGTGTTAATATATATAGACTGGTCCCTGGTACGATCCAGGGAGCGACCAGTATATAATCGTGCACGTGTTAATATAAGTTGGTGTTCCTCATGATATATGGACTGGCCCATGACATGATCCAGGGAACGACGAATTGAAGTCTACCAACATAAGGCCTTGTTTTTTTGTATGAGCTCAAACTGACGTTTTTGTTCTTTGTGTTTTCCTTTAGTTCATGGCGCTGAGCCGAGTACGGTGTTGACGTCAGACGGTAATCTATTTGCGTATTGTACGCAAATCGATTACTGATTTGAAACGAGCACCTTACTTGGGCCAGCGACATGAACTAATATGTGTTGTATATTATTGTAATTGTGACAGTTGTAAATTGTATTGTTGTATATAGAATTTACATTATATATAAACTTCAAAACTTCTAACGTTGTTAGAGTTTCCTTGTTAGTGTAATACACTGGTAGATAACCCTTTAACCGGAAGTCGCCCTCCGCCGTCCTGGCGACGCATAAGGCTCTACACCCGTGTCGACCGAGTGTAAAACCTTCTGCGTAACATAGATACGACACGACATATGAACGACATGTCAAAAAGTTCTTCACGTCAATTAATCGACACGACAAAAGACTGACACGACATTACATAGACAGATCAATAGATCGACACGACAACAGATCGTAATAAACATCGACAAACTATCGACAAACATCGACATTTATTTTGCACAAGAAATTTGATAAACATTCGCGTAAAAAACTCAGATAGGAGGTAACTCTCATTTTTGTGTCATTCTATATTTAGATTGGTATCATTCAGTCAAATGTTAAACGAGACACCCCGGAGATATTCAAGGACGCAGCGTGATTCCAGTTGATCTACAATTGTCTTTAAGCGCTTGTTTCTGAGTACAGGGCTGCTCAGGCTTATCACCTCTGAGCACAGCCTGTTAACGAAGTTGAGTGTTTGCTTGTTCGCCCACTTATACCTCACGGAACTTATAAATATTTGTTCAGACTACGCGTTTATGCAGCTAAACATAATATGAGCCGCGACGTGACAAAACCAACAATGTGGTTGTGCGCCCAGCGCAGACTCAGATCAGCCTGGGCATCCGCCCAGTCTGATCAGAGTCTTCACTGTCCGCATGAAGCTAGCTTAGACCCTTAGCTACCCTTACAGCACTTAGTGAAGGGTCTGAGTGGATGCCCAGGCTGATCTGAGTCTGCGCAGGGCGCACAACCACATTGTTGGCTTTGTCGCGTCGCGGCTCATATGATGCCAAGCTCTCCGACAGTTTGTCGTTCTAGGATCATCCGGGTATACACGGACCATTTATTTGGCGGCTACAGGTGTCCCTTGCAGGTCGCGCGAAGAAAAAAGCTCGTTATCATGTGCTTATTTTTGGTAATAACCGATATAAGTTTTTTAAAGTAATTTGCAAATTCTGACAGTTCCTTATAAACATTACGATGCCAGTATATTAAAGGCTTCGCAAGGCAGAAACGCTAGAGCTGTATACATCCTCACTTCTATGGCAAAGTCCAGATTTTCACAGCTGAATGTTCTTACTGATGCTAGAACAAGTATAAACTGTTAACTTGATACGAGCTGTGCCCGATACAACACGAATAACAAACAATGCTTTGAGAAATTACTTCCCCAAAGAAGTCAGTTTGCCATTATCGATTCAAGCTAGAAGAACATAATTAATTGACCAGTTTTCTTTAACTCCTTGGCTCCGCCCATAAGGGCTCGCAAAACAGAGAAGCTGCCTAGTGCATCTGCGACAGAGCTGCTAGAAGCTTAGCTGTAGCTGTAGCTGCGGTGTGTGTACTGGTAATTATCGGGCACTTCTCTCAACACGTGACGGCTGAGACAGAACAACCGCAGGCATCTATCTTGAATATTGTGCACAGTGAGAACATTACAAATAAATACATCTCTAAATAATGAAAGTGCAAGTTGGTAATTATTTTGTTGCAGAAATAGCATAAATCTGTGCTTTTGTGCAATAAAATCCGACGTAATGACATGTTATTGGAACGTAAACTTTGCGGAGAAGTATTAATGGCTTCATTTAATTTGTTTAGCATTTCAATGTTTAAAGGTGGCAATTATCATATTTGTTTGTCTGGAAATATAAGGAAGTGATAAACACAGTCGGGTATGAATATCAAGGGCCTTCAGGCATGTTTTATCAGCAAAGGCTCCTTATCTGATTGGCATACATCACACGTTGACTAAAGATATGTGCGAAAAATGAAGGCTTGTATTTGCCTGCACTCAGTCACTACAGATGCAAGTCCTGATTTTCACTGTTCATATAAGTGCTCTTTTCTCTAGTACTTAATAATTTCAAGATTTGTGTGCTTCAGCACATGTACACGTGCACAATATCATGTAAAAACAAAATGCATCCAGATCATGAGTGCTTAATTGGGTATTACAGCGTCATTTTGTTCTATATATCACACGGGTCTGGAATTTTAAAATAAGTTTTAGTCCTTTGAACTTCCGCGTAGTTATCTATTTCAAAACAACACATGTATATCACACTGTCTGGCATTCAACACAGGCAAATAAAGCAACATACATGTACATGCTAACGAATATATCTGACTATAAAACTCGATTTCTCTCTTTTTATGCCCCCGCCACGAAGTGGGGAGGGGCATATAGTTTTGCCCTTGTCCTACCGTACGTCCGTCTGTAAATGCGTCCGTCCGTCACACTTTGTAGTACTGTTCTTGTCTCCGCAACTCCTTCTACAGCATTTGATGCAGGAAGTTGAAACTTGCAACAAAGTTCAGACATGCATTGAACATGTGCAAAAGGGAAACAAAACTTTAATTTAGGTCTTTGTTGCAGAATCATGTCCCCTTCAATAACACGCATATTTTGACCATATTTCACATTTGTAGTACTGTTTGTGTCTCCACAACTCCTTCTGCAGTATTTGATGCAGAGAGTTGAAACTTGCAACACAGTTCAGACATGCATTGAACATATGCATAAAAGAAATGGAACTTTGATCCAGATCATTTTGGCAGAATTATATCCCCTTGAATGACATGTATATTTTGACCACATTTCACACTTTGTAGTACTGTTCTTTTCTCTGCAACTCCTCCAATAGTATTTGATGTAGGGATTTGAAATTTGCAACACAGTTCAAACAAGCATTGGACATGTGCATAAAGGAAACAAAACTTTAAGTCGGATCCTTATTGCAGAATTATGTCCCCTTGAATGACATACATATTTGACCATATTTCCATGGCTTGTATACAAGCTTATCTTTTGTCATCCCTCTAGCGGCCTCATTTATTAACCGATTTTGGTATTACATCACAGCTATATTGGGTATGACAATAAGTTTGCGTTTCAGGTTGGTAGGATCAAGGTTAAGGTCACAGTTGCTATTTTCAGAAAAACTTGGCACCGCTCTAGCGCTTTTATTTATGGACCGATTTTGATATAACTTCACATAGCTGTCAAGTATAACAATATCTTGAATAAATTACCGTTTCAGCACCACAGGTCCAAGGTCAAGGTCACAGTTGCTATTTTTAGAGAAAAAATATCATCCCTCTAGCCCCTTTATTCATTGACAATTTTGATGTAACTTCAACTAAATGTTTAGTGTGACAATATCTTGGACATTTTCGCGAGCCAGAATTTTAGAGTCACGGTCAAGGTCACAGCTGCTATTTTTAGAAAATACATTATCATCCCTCCCGAATGATTTTGACAGTACTTGACACAAAAATTTAGCATGATAATATCTGGGACAGATTCACGTTTCAGCATTGTTGGTCCAAGGCCAAGGTCACAGATGCTATTATAGGTACATGTAAATCTTTGTCATGGTTTTAACGCCTTTATTTGTTAACTGATTTTGATATAACTTCACACAACTATTAAGTATGCCATTATCTGGGACAAGTTTACCTTTCAGGGTTGTAGATCCAAGGTCAAGGTCACAGATGCTGTTTTTAGGAAAAAAAACTTTGTCATCCCTCTAGCACCTTTATTTATTAACAGATTTTGATGTAACTTTACACAAATATGTCTTAACACATTACTCATATAGTGAGGCATATGGCGGGGGGATTCGTCACCTTAAGTGAATATCTAGTTTTTTTATAAAACTCGATTTCTCTCTTTTTTCCTTCGCCCACTACTTAATATAAATTCAAATTATCATTCTACGGACGGACAGTATCGTAGACATGAAAGTAAAACCAGTAAGCCCAGCAGACACACGGTGGGAAGACCAGTCATTTAGACGTCATGTGCCCACTGAGATAGTGCTTATGGCACATGTAAATAGCCAAGGCTAAGATCAGCCAGCATGCTTGTGCAGTAGGGACAGATCTTTGGATGTTCAGTTGCATAGTTGACTCCTGAGGGCGTAGTACTGTTTAGCATCACGTTCAATCGCCCAGTCCGTCATTTTTCAGCAACATTTTGCAGTAAATGTTTTGTTTTGTTGTTTTTTTTAAACATTTCTTATTAGCGTCAACTTGTTTCTGCAATATGCGCCCAGCTTTTCTTCCCTGCTTGCTATCCAAGAACTCAATGCCTGAGTCATCGTATATTTCCTCAAGTAAGTTTCTCTTCCAGTCCACCTTTGATGCGTTTTCTTATTGGCAGTATGTCATTAGCAGCACCTAACGTTGTGAATTTACTTTGATGTATAAACTTAAAAGTGTCACTTGTCTTCTCGACGCTTTGACCACTGAGCCTCCTCAGTGACCTGAATTATCTGAGGAAAATTGTACAAAAGAGTATACCGTATTAATCCTATTAAACGCCCCGTGGCACTGCTTTTTACGAAAGGGGTGGGAGTGGGGGCGTTGTTTAAAGCCTAGCGTCTAGTTAATCTGCCACTGTAAAATACAACTAATAAACAGTAGTTAGGTAAATATATATACATGTACTTTCAGAGGAAGCATGTTTTGCCTTACTTCTCATTAGGGGTCAACTCTGAAAGGAAAGAATATGCTCGCCTAGGAGTGAATAGAAATTCTTTCCTTAAAGAGCAGAACCCATTTCAAAGAGCTACCTTATCCAGAGAAGCAAACAGAATTCAGTCAATTTAATATAACATTATGTTCGGAAAAGAGGCAGGGGCGTTTGTTAGCACAGGGGCGTTTATTAGGATTGATACGGTATATTTACGCGGTGAAATTATCTTATTGATAGCCCTTTTCTCTTAGATCGTCCCAATTTTAATAAATGTCACCCATGATTTACAGAATTTGAACACTTCTGATGCCTAATAAGCTTCTTCAGTTGTTCTCTTTATAGATCTGTTGGTTGATGAAAATTCTTTCGAAAGACTGACCCATTTTCCATAGGTTCTTCTTGAATTGAAAACGGCAACTTGCTATGTAATGTTTCAAATAATTCATTGCAGTCCCCCCATTTCCTGGTTTTATTAGTTCCAACAGAAATGTAATACAACACGATCGTATTTTGTCTACAACAGTTTCATATTTTCTGCTACAGTTTGGAAGACAAAAGTCATTCGACCCAAGCCAAGAGCGTCATCAATTGAATTCCCGAGCATGATTGCAAATGTTCTCATCCGCAAGTGTATTAATTTCATCAGTTAGCTATTTACCCTATTTTGGTATTCTAGAGCGTTCTCAGTTATTATTCGATATCATTATTTTCTGTTCGTCTCCGTGATAAAAATCCCACTGGATGGAATTATTCTGCGGTCAGTTTGATGTACTAACAACCGGATATAAGCATAATTAGCGATGTTTCCCGAGAGTCTCAGTATCACTTGCAAGAATTTCATGTCACGTTCGAGCAATAGTTCCACAATATATTAATTCCAGTCAACAGTAAAAAAACAAAAACAACAACAACAAAAAAAAAAAAAACATTTTCGCTAATTTTCTCAGTTTCTCGAAAAAGCGGGTGCACACCTTACTTAACCAAGTCCGGTGGACTCTTCTGTCTGTATATATTGGATGAGTTCATTTATCGTTTAAGGGGTGCCTGGTTTATTTTAATTTATCATTTTATTTTATGGAAATAATGTAGACCCTGATCAGACGCCTTGTTGTTTGCCTATGTCCCATTTATGGGACGCTGGGCATTAATAGGTTAATATTCTGTGGTTTTCATCATATTTTATAAGTGCTAAAGTCATTTGCTCAAATTGATACTTTCTCACTTACCACCGAAAACGTAATGACAACAAAATTGGAATCTCGGCTGACTCTTGTTCCGGCGCCGGGTATTAGCCAAGGTGTATGATTAATGCTAAATTTGGAATCCATTTCATTTTTAGCAACAAACATAACAATTAACAACACATAAAACAACCAAGAAGAACCAAAACAGAACTGCCGCCTTGGGACGGCTAGTAGTGACATTACTAGGGGACTTAACCGGTTTGTGTCCGACCAACCCTCGCCCTTTGTTCTGCCTTGGTTCATCAGATAGTTAGTTGGTCATCCCAACAAAACCAGCCGCCGCCCACACATCAGTCTCACAAAAAGCACCAACTAAGACAAAAATAACAAATAATACGTAAAACATTAAATATCTATTTTTACATATTCCAAATCTTTCAATGTCATGGCCTGTCCTAACCCAGCAATGAAATTACTGGGAGGGGGAGGGGGGAGGGGGCGGGAGGACTTAACTGGTTTTTAGTCGAGTCGTTCAAACTGTGAATCCAGAACAGAACCATAAGACCAGCATCGGCCCTCTAAGTTTCCCTACTGCAGTTCCTTGAGAAATTATCATATTTCGAATAGTTAAGGTGGTGATTTATGGTAAATGTAAAAATCTGCATAAAACCATAAAAAATTAACGTTTCTCCCTGAAAGTTAGCAGACTTCTTATTTTTGTTGTTCTTTACAGTTTAGAATACAAAATAGACGTGCATGCTGCTTAAAAGGAAAGATCAAAGGGTAATTTTCTCCGAATAAATCTGACAAAATAATATCGTTATTGAAAATTTACTTAGTGCTGAAGGTGCATTATTGCATAATGAAGAGCGTCCTAGCAATTATTTATTCAAACTCTTTCTCAAATTGTAATGTAGACCAGATGAAAACGGTAGCTATTTCTCAAAGTCAACCATGTACAAAATAATGTACACTAGACGCATTTATTAAATATAGGGTAGGCAAGTACACCTATGATAACACCTACAATATTAATAATACATTACTGACATGATCAGTGGTGTGTGGATGACATTGTTCAACCTTGTTAAAATAGTATCACCTGTCTCACCTGTGTCTTTTGGCAAAAAAAATGGACACAGACTGCATCTTTTTTCATCTGCTCAGCCTGATAATGTGTGAAAGAGTTTGAAAAAATAATTGCTAGGACGCTGTCCATTATGCAATAAGTTACTCTAAGCACTAAGTATATTTTCAATAATGATATTAATTTTTCAGATTTATTCGCAGAAAATTACCCTTTGATCTTCTCTTATAAAAACACTTTTTAATATTAAAAAAATGCTGCATTTTGGGATTCTAAATTATGAGAAACAACAAGAAGGCATCTGCTAAGTTTTGGAAAGATCAGTGTTATTTTGAGTATTTTATGCAGATTTTTGTCTTTGTCCCAAATCAGTGATTATCACCACCTTAATAGTTGAATTTCCCTGATCACGCCAGATTTACACGTCTAATGTGGCGAGTTGGCACTTTTCTCATCTTTCCGTTTTAAAAGCGTACCAAGAGGTCAAAATTTCTTCCAGGAAGTAAACTTACAGTGATACTCGTTGGTAATAGACATATATTACATTCTTAGCAGAGAAATACATGGATTTCTTGCCAATATGAATATGCTATTTCCCCAGGTCTCTGTAGATTGGTTACCTTCTCCATAATATTCAGAGATTGGTTATTGATGGACGGTCGGATACCGGCTTTTAGAACTACTCTTCAAAGTGTAGCTTTCGACTGCAGTTGAAGCTATAAAACACGCCAGGGTTGCCTTTTTATGATATTGAGGGGGAAATAACAGACGTTTAATTACGAAATGTCAAACCTATAACAAACTTTGGTGTGTTTTACTGACGTGTTCAACTGTATAATTCTACGAATCATCAGTTTTATGTAGGAGTGCATTGCCGTTTATCACACACCCTCCGCTTTGTGTTACCAGAAACATCATTTAGTTCGCAGCCGTGAGACTTTCTTCTAGCCTTGGATCGTCGGGACCAGTAGCCGTACAGACGGTGATTGTAAAGGTATGATGTGGGTTCCGTAGGCAAGTAAATAATTCTTATTTTGACAATCAGAAAACAAAATGGCGGTCATATTATTTCAATTTTTGTGTATTCTTTCGCAATATTGTGTACAGGTTCTAAGAAGGATTCTTGAAAACATGAAAACCGATGGAAATATTCTTTAGTTGTAGGAAATACGAATGTAATATACAGTTTATTGAATCGTCCCATTTAAAATCTGGGATTTATAAACCTCGGGAGGTTTAAAGATCCGATAAACAAACTCATCCTTCGGACTCGTTTCTTTATTGGATCTTTAAACCTCCCTCGGTTTTATAAATCCCATATTTCAAATGGGACGATTAATAAACTATATTTATTCTCTGCCATATGGGCCACACTCCTAGTAGTTATCTGTTGTATGGCCCTTTAATGTACATGTAATTACCTACGTGCGATCGGGTATTTTCTTTGATGAAATAGCTGTGTCACTGGATTGTTGCATAACAGTTTCTCGTGTTGCGGCTCAGTTTTTGTTGTTGTTGTTTTTTTGTTGTTTTTTTTTTTTTTAGATATTATTAAGATTCTAATTATTTAACTCTACGGTTGATAAAACCAGGGAAATGAAGTTCGAATACGCAGAGTAGTCATCTTGAAATGCCGTCACAAGCTTAAGTAAAATTACTAAGAAAACGAGCCCGACAGTGTAGCATCCCAGCACAGTGCTTAAAGGAGAAGCCTGATCACGTTTCACACTTTTTACTAGGATGCCAGCTTTTTCTTGAATCATAGCGGTATATTTTAATCACTTCTTTTTAATTTAAGCATGTTTTCAGCAGTGTCACAATATATATATATGTCAGGTCTAATTTTATCAACTCCGCTGATATCAATTGCTTCATTAGGCTTTTTTTTATTTATTGTATTTTCTAAAACGCAAGAAAGTAGAGATTTGTGCTGAGTTCATCAATAATACTTCTGCATAATGAAATTAAGGAACAACTTGTTGCTTCTAGTACTCATAATGCAAAATTTCGGCTGATAAAACTTTCAATAATTCTGGATAAGATGATATGCAAAGCAGGATATAGAAATCTTAATTAAATAATTTTACCGTTGATGAAATGAACTAAAAGACAGTTTAATCTTTTTGCCTGTAATGAGGGGCATTATACGACAAAGGTTGAAGAATATGTCACATATACGTATGTTACTAGTTTTGACCTGTCCAGTCTGATCAGATTCTTTGCTTTGCGTTTAAAGAGTGGCCAAGGTGCTAAGCTAGCTCTATGCGAACAGCCAGGTTTCTGATCACACTGGGCGGATGCCCAGGCTGATCTGAGTCTTCGCTGGGCGATAATGCCACTTTATTGGTTTTCTCGTGTCGCGGCTCATGTATTTCAAATATGTGATATGATTAAAAGTTCCTCGGCTCTTTCTTTTCTCTTTTTTTTTCTTGTTACCTAAGAAGATTAGATCAGATTATGTCACCCATTAATGCCATTAACTTTTTCTTAATAAACAAATGAAGACAAAAACGCAACAACCCCTACTTTATTCGGCACGTGACTTCCGCCATTCATTTCATATGGCCAAGGACCTCTGACAGTCGTAATGTTAATTTGCCTATTAATTGAGTCAAAAATAAATTTCTGACATATCCAAAACTTCTCTTGAAAGTTGTTGCTCTCAACTTCCCATGGCTGGGAATATATTTACTTTTCGATTGTTTAGCACATAGACTTCAATTTTTGGTGAAAAAAGCCAGATTTAATAATTAAAATAACTGAAATAGGAAAGTTTTTTTAAAGGTTTTCTCCCCGCCCTTCCCCCAGTGCCTCAGCAAGCCACTTTACATTTATGTATTTTCTATCATAATACACATTATATATGAGTGGCATTCTGAGGTACGGGGGACTGTGGGGGAAGAGGAGAATGATAGCCTACAGCTGAAAAAGTGGGTGGGGTACGTACCCCTTTATATCTAAAAAAATAGGCTAAAGTCAGGTGTGTGGATGTCCTAAAGTAGCTCACTTTGATTTAGAATCATTACCTCCTTTCTGACAGGGGGAGCGGGTGGGGGGGCTATTACCAAAGCATTTGAAAGAATAAATAATTTGGCCACCCTTACTGGAATGACTGCTTACACGTAGAACAAACGATTTCCTATAAAATGGACCCAGCCCCCTCCCTCCTGCTCCTTCCCCCCCCCCCCCCCCCCCCACACACACACATACACACCCCACACCACCTCCTTTCCCCCTTAGAGAAGGGGTTCGGCTACCACGAAGGCAAATACTGCTCTTAGAATTGTTTCCATTGGACAGAGCTAACGCGCAAATTTCGCTTATGCAAAAACAGGATACCGCCTAATATGGCTTGAAAAAATAATGTCCTGAAAACCTTGCCAATTAATACTTATCACAATTAAATAAACGCCTATCAATCTGCATGTTTTTTTTAATTTGATAGTTTTATTTTTCCAGATATTTAAGAAGCCTGCTTCGCACAGATTCTTCAACATTGTGGTTAACACTTGTGTTATCTAAACGTTCTCCCTTACTTGCAAATATTCGGGAAGCTTTCGACGACCGTTTTTAGAATTAGAAAACATATACAGCAAGTAAAATCATTACTATGCTTTCTTCACCGTATTTATTTAATTATAAGATGGAAATTTTAAACTGCATAAATTTCTGCGAATATGTAACCCAGTATAATTTTACTCAGCATTATTGTTTTCTCTTCAAAAGTAATCCAAAACATCTAGATCCGTCTAAGAAGATGGATCTAGATCTTTGAGTTTGTTACAGCAAGAAAAAAAACAAGAGCTGTCGCCTGACAACGTAGCTCGCCTGAACTGGTGCTTACCCATCTAACAGGCATTTGTCGCTATGGCTTGCACTACATAAAACTTCATGCAAGCATATCAATGTATTGCCAACATATTTATAAACAAAAGCTTTCAGAGGAATTCTATATAAATGACCTTGACTTCCGGGTCACCCAGTGGAGTTGGGTAGTATTTGTGGGTTGAGGTAGTATTTTGTAAAAACTCAGACCAGTTCAAGTATAAACTAAATCCATCCCAAGCAATATAGAACAGTATGCTATCTGAATACTTTAACAAAACCCCGAATTTCTAAGTTCATGACTTTGGAATCAAGGTCGTTGAGTGGTGTGAGGGTGGTACTCTGCAAAGCTTTGGACCAATATCTAACTACAGTGCAAATATAAAAAAATCATTCATGAGAAAAGGATATATACTTTATTGTAAAACTTTAAAGTGAGCGTGACCTAACCCTAAGCCCCACCCAAATGTCTGACCCTGAGGTATAGTGTTATGTAATGAAAGGTAATGCTATGATATGATTAAATTCCAAATATCAAAGGGTTCTGGCCAGTGGTTGTTGAGATTTAAAAGTTTAAAAAACCATTAACGTAAAAATTTAAAGTATGGCGCCCACACCCACACCCACGTCGACTTCAACGCCCACGCCCACGCCAGGGTGACCAGAATAGCTCCCTGTACTTTCGTATAGGCGAGCTAAAAGCGTGTCTTGTAACCGACGAATTAAGTGCACTTACATTTTCGCTATAACTTTTATAAATAGCTAACGTGATGTTTGCAATTTTTCCTCATATCCTGCAAGCTTTTAAAGAGTTTTCTATGTTTTCTCTGCTGCAACACAAGGCAACGTACCTAATCACAAGTGCGTATAGGGCACACTCAGAACAATCTGCACAGTCGCTCAGTCTGGTCTTCGTCACCGCCGTTTGTATGATCGATCTAAAAGCCTAACGGTGTCTATACTAGAGACGTCAAGACTGTAACGATCTAACGCGAAAGCATATGTTACTTTGTGTCAGCTGTTAACACCTGCAGCACGCCAACTTTACCGAGAGCAACAATTAAATGGGGTCTTTATGTATTTTCTGTGCATTATGCATTAAACTTTTAAAGCTTCCCTATGGTGGTCTCGCATTAGTAATGACATGCATTTTTAGGAGACAGGAATTAAATGTAGCCAGTGCTTTAAAGTCGTCTGTAAGAAGCTGTCCTTATGTTTACCACTAAGTTGCTGCCACAGTTGTTGGACCCTTAATAGCAAAGAGCATCCTTTGATCTGTATTAGTACGTCTATATGTTTCTTTTGCCGTTTTATTTTATTATTATTATTATTAATGTTTTCAAAAGAAATCAACTTTTCTGACTGCCTGTTTGCTTCCCCATGTGACGAGGCCAAAACGTGGTGTACAATAAAGGGAAGAATTTGCTCCAAAAATATGAAAATGGATGAGTTTTTCCCCTCAATGCATACCTATATCTTACAGCTGCTTATTTTCTTTACTGGAACTGCGGCGTACTATTTTGATTTAGTTTATTTAGCAGTTACAGAGGGTGATTTACAAGAGGAAAAAAAGGCGAACAGTATAATCCTCACTAAAATGCTACTGATTCACCGCAAGCAAGTTAAATTATATAGAGGATCTTACGTGAGTGCTCATGTATTATTGAATTTATTAAACAAGTTGGGGAAAAAGATAAGATGCGAGGCTCTGCCGAGCATCTTATCGTTTTCACCAACGAGTTTAATAAATTCAGTAATACAGGAGCACCAATACAAGATTCTATTTATCATATGACATTAAAATCGCATTTTATTAGCAAAATTTGCACGAAAACGCCACGTTTTGCCATAAGAAAACGCGACGTTTTAATGGACGTCAACATATAACGTTACGACGTAATTTGCATATTTAATCCACTAGTGGATTACCGTTTTTAATGCATGGCTTTATTACACTCTCGGATGCGACGTCATATGATAAATAGGTAAACCGATGATTACTTTTTACGGTTATCAATAAAATATCGATAGCTTCGCTGTTAGAACAGTCAAAATACCGTTTCTGAAATTTTCACTGTTAACAAAAACCAGAGGACCATTGGTCCTGTAGCTCACCTGAGCACTGAGGTTATGCTAAAAAAACTTTAAGTTGCCACAGCTACAAAACCACATGCACAACAGCAATGAAACACCCATTAATGTAGAGAATAATATCACAAACATTTATGCAAAAAAGATTCAGCTTTATCCCCCTTTATGGCTTCAGAGAAGATTTGGTAAAAAAAAATCGAAAATTTGGCCTTTTGGTTGCAATGGCAACCAACCAAAATCAGGGATTTGGGCAAAATTCATATGGCTGGTAGAGGACTATTCCAGGAACATTTCTGTAAAGCTTATGTCCAAATATCTGCAGTATCACAGAAATAAATGCCAAATTTCCACTTTCCCCATCATAAGGCTATGGAAAATTTAAGATTCCATTGCAATGAGTTCACACGGGCAACGATAATAAAAAACATAATTTAGGTACAGGCTAATGTCATTAACATGTATGCAAAGTATCAGCTTCATCCCTATTATGGCTTCTGAGAAGAAGATTTTTGAATATTTTTTCAAAAATTTACCCTTTATTTTGCCATGGCAACCAATCAAATTTAGCGATTTGGACAAAACTCATACGAATCATAAAGGACTACTCAAGAAACTTTTCTATAGAAAGAAATTCCAAATAACTGCAGTGAGACAGCAAAAATTGCCAATTTCCACTTTTCCTATTATAAGTAAATGGAAACTATAAGTTGCCATAGCAACCAGAGTTCTTATTGGATTGGAAGAAAAAACACAATTTATGTAGAGGCTAATGCCTTTAACATATATGCAAAGTATCAGCTTCACCCTTTTTAAGGCTGCTGAGGAGAAGATTTTTTTTATATATTTTTGAAAATTTACCCTTTATTTTGCCATGGCAACCAATCAAATTTAGCGATTTGAACAAAATTCATATGAATCGTAGAGGACTACTCAAGAAACATTTCTGCAGAAAAAAATTCTAAATAACTGCAGTGAGACAGCAAAAAATTTCCAATTTCCACTTTTCCCATTATAAGTCAATGGAAACTATAAGTTGCCATAGCAATCAGAGTTCTTATGCCAATGGAACAAAAAAACACAATTATTCTTTCCCCCCCCCCCCCCCCCCCCCCCCACCTATAGATGCTATATGTGAAATATGGAAAGAATCAGCCCCCATGGCTTCAGAGGAGAAGTCGTTTGAAAATGTTGACGACGGACGACGGTGGACGGACGACGGATGCCTGCTTATACTATAAGCTCACCTATGAGCCTTCGGCTCAGGTGAGCTAAAATCGATTTTTATTTTTTTCGAAAACGTTGAAATGTACGATGATTGTTCTCATAAATTGTCCTACAAACGGCAACGTGCGGCTGACGTCACTTATTGCAACCCAAAAAAATCAATATACTATTTTTGAAGTTTTCACGATTTACTAAAAAAAGAAAGAATAATAAAAGAAAGACATGAAAAAAAAACTTTGCTTTTCCTTTTTTTCGAAAAATGCTAAAATATAGGATGATTGTTCTCATAAATCATGCTACAGACGGCAACATGCACTAAAAAAATATGACGCGACGTCAATCTGGCTGCAACTGTTGATCACATTCTTTATTTCCAGTTTCTTGTGTTTCTTCAATGTGCAAACTGTTATACATGTACCCATTAATAAAGCTGAACAGTACCAAAATGACGAGAAAGGCTGGGAGGGGGGAGGTTTTCTGATGCACCAACTAACGATATGCGGAAAAGCCTGATTATTGTTATAACAGTCAACTCTCGATATCTGGAAGTTCTTTTAAACCTGACGTCTCAAAGAAAATTCTGTCCAAGAAAATTAACTTTGAGATATTAGAAGCTTGAAATAGCAGAATAGTAGACTTAAATCTGCATCTTTACAGGAGGAACAGGCATGTTAGGCAGCTGGGACCGTATTTATAAAACGACTTAAGTGGTTGCTATGCTGTTGCTAAGGCTTATTTTTTTGAAGGAAATTTCCTACCAACTGTGAAAGTTTGCCTGGAGGAACAGTCATTTTCAGACTGTTCCTCCAGAGCAAATTTCATAGTTGTAGGGAATCTCCTTCAAAGAATTTAGCCTTAGCAACAGCATAGCAACGACTTAAGTCGTTTAATAAATACAGCCTCTGTTTCCTTTCAGATTTGGCAGTTGACTGTGAACCGTGAATAAGCATTACATGTAAGTATCCTCTCTTTTTTATTTTTTTTTTTCTCTACTTTTTTCTTACCAAAATATCTGCTGGTTTCCATGGCTACTACATTGTGTATTTATAGATGTATGAAACGGTAGTCATTGTTTACATATCTTTGTGATTAAAAGTGTTGTCCATGACCAGTGTTTCCTAATAAAACTAAAGAGTCTTTGAGGAGATGACTTTCATATTTCAGGAGTTGTTCATGTGTTCAGATGAGTTTTATATAAGCATTTCGCTTACCATCAAATCCTGTACCATATTGAATATTATACTGTTTTGTCGCCAGTAGTTTGTACTGAACAAAATAATGTTTTTATTCTCTGCTATATCGAACACACCGTGTGTCCCCGCAGTTTTATAACCCTGTAACGTGTCATTACTCATCTGTGATGGGGTATTTTGATGAAACTTCACTAAAATGTTGCCTAATATAATTATGGTACCAAAACAAACAAATTGATCTTAAATCTTGATGCAGTTCCCATAAGTACCCCACCTCGTTCCACACAGGCGTCCGACACTTCTGTGCCATCAAAAGAAAATAACCAAACAGCGGTGTACATGTAAGACGTCAAATGTGATCCTTTGTATGTATGTGAGGGGGTGGGGGGCATAAGCAAACAGTGCAGACCCAGTTCAGACGCCGTGATTAGAGTGAACACTGTTTGCTTACAGGACTTTCTGTTCAGAATTCTATCAAATGTAAACATTCATCGGAAACCCCTATAACTAGAAATAGACTCATCCAAATCGTAAGGGTAGACAAGTCCACTGTGTCAGATAAAAATGGTTATAGGAGTAAGGAATTCATGGAATACCTCTTGCTGTGATCTCTGGTATTCTGTCCTCCCACTACAAAGCACTGCTACTCTGTTGACATTTATTGTGGTACAATTTGTGTTTAATGTACTTGCTCTTCCTTGATTTAGTTAATGGAACACTAATAAGCATTTATAAGTTTTCCCGATAATCTTACACATTGTAAAGGCCAATATAATGCCATGTTTCTGAGAATGGCAAGGGGTGCGAATTGTGAAATAAAAAATATATAGATTCCCCAGAAAAGGACCAAGAACTGTCTAGAAAGATTGTCTGTCAAACCGCTATGATTCTGTGCCAAAGAATTTGTTGAATTATTTTGAAAATGTACTTTCAAATGAACCTGAATCGCATTATCACTGTAACCAATTCTTTGCACGCAATTTCCCGATCTTTAACCTCAAACCAACATATTTGATTAGCAGAGGTCATCTGTTCTATTGAACTGAAAGCCAGCAGCTTTTCCACTTTTATGTGACGTTTATAATTTTGCTGTTTAGCTTTGTCATCACTGGCTGAAGACCGGAGATGGCCGCGTACCACTGGCGTTTGTATTAGTTGTCCAAGTACAATTTCGTATTTTTCGCTCACCTAAGCCGGAGCCTCAAAGTGTCGCCTAAAGTACAGGCAGGCCTGCTTTGTCTGTCGTCCGTAATCGTCCACACTCTTCGAACATCTCCTCTGAAACCAGTGAGCAGATTAAAGCAAGCTTCAACTGGAGTCTTTACAGGATAGAAGAACAAGGCTTGCCTACAAAACAGATCGCCACAAATCCCAACCTGAGAGGCAAAAATTACATACCACTATATCTACCAGCACCATTTCCTGTCCGAAGGCTATAAACATTGACAATCGCATAGTAGGGTCAGTTGGGTTTGTACAACAAACTGTGCTCATACTTTAAGAATGTGATAAAGACCTCAGTATAACAACAGCAAAAGATTATCTAATATTTAAATTCAAATAAAGTTTTCGGAAAATGCTTTATCAACGCATGGCAACCGTGATGACCGCCACTGGTACAGTGCGTGCGTGTTTTGCTACTTTTTGGCTACCTGCCTCGAGGACCTGTCGCAGTAACATGTTACAGTAAACGTCGAAAAATCGGAATATTACTGACAGTTATCCCTTTTGTTTTTGATCAAATATGGATTCACTTAATACCCTTGATAGGTTAAAAGTAAAAAAAAATATTATAAAAAAGAGCGCCACTGTTTGTATGCCAAGTACAGCTGGTATGCCTTTTCTTTTCCCACCAGTCAAATGTCGCCATTGTCATTTTGTATCTCTGTGTCAGTGAAAGTAAATAGAGGATCTTACATGAGTGCTCATGTATTATTGAATTTATTAAACGAGTTGGGGAAAAAGATAAGATGCGAGGCTTTGCCGAGCATCTTATCGGTTTTCTCCAACGAGTTTAATAAATTCAATAATACAGGAGCACGAATGCAAGATTCTATTTATCATATGACACTAAAATAGCGTTTTATTAGCAAAATTTGCACCAACAACGTCACGATTTCGCCATTAGAAAACGTGACGTTTTAATGGACGTCAACGTATAACAGTACGACGTAATTTGCATATTTAATCCACTAGTGGATTATCGTTTTTAATGCATGGCTTTATTACACTCTCAGATGCGGCGTCATATGATAAAATGAGTTATTTGCGTTTGAAGGTTTGAGCTATGACTTTATATTGGGTATATTCTGAGAAATCAGTATTTTTGATTGGTTTAGACCCATGTTCTAGATCATCGCTTTTTATTCTTTTGGACCCTTTAGTTTTTAGTCAGTCTTTGGATCGACTGTCCCATTGAAATTAAGAAATTACAGTATGTTTCTCTGGTTTTCGTCACCAGACTATTTCAGGGTTACTGATCAGACTTTCGAAGTATGACCCGCGTTCCTTCTACCGAATGTGTTCTCTGCTTTTGAAGGAACTCTTTTAGATTTTAATTTTAAAAAAGCAAGAATGCATGAAGCAGACAGAAGTTATCCTTCAAAACTGTGCTATCAGTCACGATATAAATGATGTTCACTGTTGAATGGCTCCTTTTTTCCTAAGGATTTAACTACTTAACATAAAACAATGCTTTATCTTTGTGTCTGACAAAATTCTTTAAATTATTAGAAGAATTCCCTGCTTGATGACTGCAGAAATGCTAGTAAGTCACAGTATGCTTTTTATTCTAGCACTCCATGCACAAAATATGCAAAAAAGCCTGGATATAGTGCCTTTTAATCTATAGTGAATGACTTTTACCGAGAAAAATATGAACATCGCGTGTCAAGAGCAAACATTCTAGTCGTATATAATTCGTGTCGCGGTAGGCGAACAGCCAAATCCCAGATTCGTTTATACCTCCACACAGTCTGAAAAAATGTATTTTATATTTGTACCAACAATCTCTTCACCCGTAGGAATTATACACAGCAAATAGCCAGGACTCTGATCAGCCTACAATGACTTTGCAGGCTGATTAGAGTCATTGCTATTTGCTGTGAATGGCAGGTACCTTTTACATCGACATGTTTCATTTTCCATTTAATGCATTTTGCAAGATAGTTTGGTTTCTTCGACAAATTACGTCTTTTAAATGGTACATACTACATTTTAAAATTTTACGGTTTTGGTCTTAAGTAAATGATTTAAAACTGTCTGCCACGAACAAAACCTTTTCGTCTTTAATTGAACCGCGTCATAGCAAAACGCGAATGACTTTGTGCTATTGCGAACGGCCCAGTCATCGCTGACCAATTCCTTTACTGCTCTACAAATAGATTTTATCGGATTTATAGGTTGCCCTTGCAAATGCGGAAGACTAACCAAGCTGTAATAATATTAAGGCTGGTCGGAGTCTGTATTCTTCGTAAATGCCATTAGACACATTTCTGAAATAGTATATACGGTCTAGTCTTACCCTGTATAAAATTTATTTAGTCATCGTGCACAGGTGTTAAAAGCCTAATGTTTTAAATAAAAGTTCGGCGCGTCGGGTCGCTAATTTACTTAGTCACTACAACCAGAAACTCTTTAAAGGCCCTGCTGCTCTTCCAGTGATATAGGTTTTATGTAAACAATTGAAATAAAAAAAATGAGGGTCACTATTAATCATCCTACGCTGGTCGAAAAAGGATCAAATATGGTAAACTATTTCAGTTTAGGAAAAAGTGACAATTTTCTAATATTACGGACACAGAATATCAAGTTTCCTCAGATTATATTATATTGAAGCTTTTTACAAATGTCGCTGGTGTAACTTTCTGTTTCTATAATCAAAACCAAACAACTACCGAATTAAATCTTGATGAAGTCTGCTTAAAGGATGTAATGCTAATTTACAACACTCAATATTTAAATTTGATCTGTAAGACCTGGTTTGCCTTTATGCTGAAGCGCGATCAGACAAGAAGGGACAGAAGAAAATCCACAAAACAGACCATAGCAAAAATATAAATTCAGCTTTCAGTTGATGTCCATGGCACATTAAAATCTTTGTGAGACCAGGGGCGTAGCTAGGGGCAATTACAGTGTACGCACAATTATGCTTTATACTCACTGAGGACAATGATAGGGGGCTGATCCGCTAAGATATTTGAAATTTTCTGTCTGTTGGCAGTTAGCATTAAAATCATGCCCAATTAACAACATGTCAGCATGAAAATACGCAGGTGTGTGTTGAAATTTTGTCAATTTGACAAAATTTCAATACGCACCTGCGTATTTGCGTATAGGTAGCTACGCCCTTGTGAGACTGTAACAACTGGCTTTCAAACTATTCTAATAATGACGGCATTGAATTTGTAAGACAATAATAAATCTAACTTTGAAGAAAAAAATGAAAAACCAAAAAAGATAAGCCGGAATAGAAAATATGTATGGCATTTTCGAAATATCTGTATGCCTAATTGAAAATGAATTAGTTTAGTTTGAAAGTTTTGAATCTTTAAACCTTATTTTAGAATGATTACAATTAATTGAAGAGTTTAAAGAGTTTTCTGGAACAAATGCTATTTGTGTTCCAGAAAGCGTTTTTGCACGCATGCGCAAATTATAAGTTCGTACCTGACTTATTAGAACAGAAAACGGGAATAAGTAGTACTCCGTACAGGACGAGATAAATCAAACATGCTTCCATCATCAGTATATACAGACATCTGTCCAGCCCGGAATAATCCTTGCTTGTATTTTCTTCTCTTTTTTTTTCTTTTTTTTTTTTTTTTTTGTTCCTCTCCCTTAGTTTTATCAAATACTTTCTGTTGAATATTTAGTGTAATGTCGATCAATCGTATTAAAATTCTGAAGTTGGATAATTATCATTTTTAAAATCTTCGCCATAAAGCTTTCCATTTTAGTAAAGTACATACTGTTTATATGTCCCTATCAGAAATTTATGATTTTGCATAATTGCATGACATTTCTGAAACCGTCGATTAAAGTCCATATCAAGCAGCGACTGTCATTAGAATTGTAGGAAAAGTGCACAGTATAGAAATCTATTGTTTTACGTACATGCCAAAGTGAAGACACCTACTTTCTATGCTTTAGCGTGGGGTCATGCCTAATATATCAAAAAAGGCCGCGACAATTAATATAAATTGTACAGTGGATCGTTTTGCGCTTTGGTAAACAGATTGAGATAAAAAGAGATTTTCATTTCTCTGTTTTTTTGTTGTTTTTTTTTTTTTTACTTTTTTTTTATTTTGACTCTTTCAATTAAACAATAGAAGTTTTAAAGAATATGACGACTTATTGTTTTTCTGGAATCGTGTGGAATTTGTATACTGTATTATGTTGAAGAGCAACCTGTTCATGGTCAGGTGACACGCTCCAGCTTATCCATGTATTTTTCACTGACTGGATACAGCTCCATGTTTTCCGCACTTTGGTGGCCTCCTGTTTGCTTCCCTAGGAAATAAAATCTTTCCAAAAAAGGTCAAAATGAAGAATTTAATTATAGAGGGACAAGAGGTTTAAGAATCGCTAATTTGTTCAATTAGGAGGTAAATCCTAAAATGAATTTGCCCCCGTTTAAGGCTGAGTTGGCCACCATGTAGCCTGAGAAGGGAGGCAGAAACCGAATTTGCATGGTTGCTTCTTCTGAAGGTGTACCCAAGTTCACCACAACAAATTTTGTTATATCATATACTTCAATTTCAAGTTCATTTGATTATTGTCTTCACATGCGTTCTTTTCCTTTTTTTCTTTTCGCAACACAACCGCGTATAATTTCAGTATCGTTCCACATTTCACAAGATTTCATTGGTCAAATAACGCGTATGTCAAAATATAGCCAATAATATCAAAGGTCAATGAATATTTAATCTTCGCTTTTTTACCGTCGTACTGAACTGTGTGAATGTATATCTTGTAACATTAAGAATAAATATTGTTTAAACCAACTGCGTGAATACTCTAGCACTCTGTCAGATATTGATTTAAAATGTATCTCTTGTTTGTAAATTTACAATGGAGATTTTATCGTAAACAGACGCAGATATTCAAAACTTTCTTTTTTTCGTTGAAGATCTACTTTCGATTTCTACTTTCGGTTTAATATACACAAACAAACAGTGCATCATGTTGGTAACTGTTTTAAAATCAGGTCACTCTCAAGATTGACTGCGATCCATTTTGGAATTCCAAATTGGACAGGTCAATCTTGAGACAGGTCATTGTCGCTACCCAGTGTCAAAATTACGGTTGTGGGTGCCTACCGACATAGCTCATTTGAGTCATATTCATGAGAGTTATTGTCAGCTCTTCGCCGAGAGACAGATAACAAAACACACTTCCATTTAATCTGCGCCGATTATCCTTTTTTAAGATTTTTCTTGTTCCGTTTTGATATCTGTCAGTGTTGTGCCGCTGCAGTGTCAGGAAATATAATAATACCGGTAATTGCTACACGCTTGTTCCTCTTATTCCCGCCCAATACCTTCTATTTAATATTTTGATTCGAAACCTTAGATGAAATACCAAGAAATGAGGTTTACCGCCACAACTGCAAATTACACTATCAAACATTTCCCTTTTACTTCATCAGTAAAGATTAAACGTGAATTGGTAGAGGTGAGTCGGGTAACTTCGGACAGCGGGTAAATTCGGACGGTGACATTGTTTCCTTAATATGTCAGTTGTTTTGGAATTTAAACAAAATTAATTGGGCAAACAGTGGAAATCTGATGAGACGGCTCACTATGAGCCGTCTCATCTGGATTTTCACTGTTTGCAATGGTATGTCCGAATTTACCCGCTGTCCGAAATTACCCGACTCCACTCTATATTTTCAGGTGAAACAACTCAGCCATTTTTCATTTTCGCCTTCCTTTCCAGTGATGGACAACTCTTAAAAAATTCTCTCGGTTAGAAGCAAATGTTTTCTTTACAACGGCTTGGTAGGCAATAAGCAAACAGGCAGTCATAAAAGCAGTCTCCACCCTTGTAAAAATGGCGGGAAAATATGTATCTGTACCCATATACCTAGTGACTTTAGTTTACAGCGTTTATAAAAATAAGAAATCTTGTCTGCAGTTCGCAGTTGGCAGTGAGAATGGGTGATGTCTATTGGTGCAGGATGAGCTTTCTAGTTCGAAGAGATATGGAGTCCTGAAATGACAGATTCTATCAGAAAGCCGAGACACGAACACATGAGTCTAGCGCTTGAACCAATCGGCCAGGCTGAGTATGACAAAACGTTCTGCTTATTTGGGGAGAGTGGTACGAAGAAGCCTAAAAATTTGTCATCGGATAAAATGGTTAGGTAAATGTATTCTGATGAATTCTGTAAAAAAAATTTCTAACCTCACTAATGTATAGCTTTGCTGCCGTGGGGCTGTAGGATTACTCTGCTTCTTTGTCTGTTTGCTGGAATCCATTTTCTGTGACAACCTGTCTGAAACTGATGACACTCAACCAGTCATCATCATGTTTAAAAAGCAGGAGGTTTATTTTCAACAAAATAAGATAGTGATGCTATTCAATCATCAAACACATCTTTCTATAAGTTGAACTATTTTCATTTCCGGTATTCTGATCCATATGATATTACAGTTGGAACGCAGCTCCAAGGAGTAGGGATAGAATCAAGCCCACAGCAACGGATTTTTGTTCGAAATTATCGCCATCAAAATGGCTATCGACGAACCCCTCTGTATTTTCATGCCACCATACAGATTTATGAAATTGCCTCACCGGTTGAAATAAACTTTAAGAGCACCTCTCTGACTTCCAGTATTAAATATTTCCGTCAAATTAAGTCCAAGCCATTCTTTCCTGGCTGTGTAATTATTAACGAAACAGTGCCCTTTACTTGCAGGTCCAACACGTGAACAAAAAATTACGATTTATAGCGCATTCGACTTTCTCCAGGTCGCAGACCTATGCCATGAAAAACAATGAACTATACTCTACTATCATGTGAAATTTCAGAAAAATTGGTTTTGGAACATTTTAAAATTGCAAAATAACATATGCCTACCAAGTTTGTAAACGAACCAAAAATGGCTTCGAAATCTTGCCAGCCTTAGGCCAACGTGACATCGCACGAATTGTTCATTGCCAAAATAACAAACTCGCAAATCTGCCTGTTCGTAGAAACCTTACCACCTAACACTGATTAATTTTCGACCAAGACCGAATAAAACAGTCAAGCAGATATATTTTATACATCATTTTTTGAGAGATAGAATAATGTCAACTCTTACCTCGATACTGTAGCAATTTGTAAACACGACACTTATTGACAAATTTATGACGTAATTTTGTATGGGGTGCGGTTTTACTATATAGGGACGTGTCATTTATCTGGTGGGGGGCCGGGTACATTTTCATACGAATCACCAAAATTTTTCGGACCCACCCAGTCTCAACATAATTATTTTTCCGACCCCCCCCCCTCCTCCACCCCTCTTCCCCCCTACTCTCTCCCAGATAGGTGACAAAAAATTTATGACCCGCCCCCATCCCCCAATCCCAGCTATCCTTCTCCACACACACACCATATTACCTATTTTATGTCAGATTGACCTCAATCAAAATCTGTACGAAACACAAAGAAAATTTTCTTATTCTAATAGGAATCACCCTCTCCCACCCCCACCTGGTAATAAATGACTCGTCCCTTATCATGTTTATTCCTTACTTATCGATATCCTAAATCCATAATTAATTTACGGATATCCGGAAACACGCGAATAAAGAAATCGCAACGATGGAAATGTTTGCTAGATTTTGGACCTGCAGGTTTGCTGGAATTTAAAATCTTATGGTGGCACGGTGGGTATGCCTCCATGTATTTCCGGCTGCCATTTCTACAAATGGGGAACGGCTGTCATTTCTACAAAAGGGAACAATTTTAATGACTTCCACATAGTTTTCCTGTGCCGGAAAATTCTTCAAAAAAACACTTTGCATCCAAAGGAGCAAATGCTTTTCTAAAAGAGTTGACTCCCTTTGGAAAGGTAGGTATAAATCAAAGTTGCCGAGATGCTTCCACATCAAGTGTACCCAGTCTCCTTAAGCGCGCACATTTACATGTACGCTCTCAATTTCTTTTCGGTTCATTCTTCATTTGTGTGCCAATTAGAACTTTAACTGATATTGTGTGGTCCTATCTTTCTTTTACTGGCAGTCCCTGATATCTTAAAGGTCACCAGAAGTTTTGATATTTTTGCATTCACAAATCTTCCTGAAGGCAAACGAACAGGGGAATCCGGTACACTTTATGCTCAACTCTGCGTTTATTCTTCATACTCTGTGTCCTGAAAGTGAACTCTTGGACAGTCGATTTTCGAATCGAATCAAATAACAGTTAAAACACATTCATTAGGCAATGATAGGAATCGAGCCAGCGGCCTGCAGATTCGCATCTAACACTGGTGAAGTGCGGGAAGGTTTTCACTTCTTTTTTTTATTTTATGAGGGTCAGAAAGTTTCACGGGTGATAAGATGAACATCTTGCATTTGTGCATTCTAGTTTGGATTTTTGGTGGTAGTTTTTATATTCATGCTCAATGTGCTGTTGGTTGAATAAATATACAAAATACGTGCGTATTTTAACAGTTCCTCACACCTCTCCTGTTTTCAACTTCCAAGCAGACTGTTTAGGTACACAGTCAAAGGTCTTAACAATTATTCAAGGTATGGAGTTTGCCGAAGTTTAGCGATTCATATACAGTTTAAGTATATGTACAGTATTATGGCTGCTTTTTGTGCCTCGTGCCAAATGTCGGATGGCACGTACATGTAGCAAGCCTTCAATTTTCCCCAACCCCCCCCCCCCCCTCGCCCACCCACTCACCCACGCACCCGACACCCTTTTCAGGTTCATTATCGAACTTCGTAGTCGCCAGACTATTTCAGATTGGAAATATATTCTTGCAAGCCAACCAGTCAATCAGGGTTTGGCTGTTTGCTTATATAAATAGCTAGTCGTCATACTAAGCACGTTTTTGCTGTTGTCACATGCGACAAGAGTCTTCTTTGAAGATTCAAATGTTATAAATCTCAGTGTGTGTAACAACAATGTAGCCAAAACTCTTCTATTGAATTGAAAGAGAGAGAGGGAGCAACGACTGTTCAGTGTTCAAGTCATGTTTGGATGTTTGGTACCAAAACATCACTACAGGCGTCATTCCAGACTAAATTAATACTATACTAATGTATAACAACACATCTTCGCCTTATGTGTAGATATATCTGTGATAAAATAGGAATTTGTTAGTCTAAACATGATGTAGTAAGTGTAGTAAGTGCTGCTCGCCCCCCCCCCTTCTCCCCCCCCCCCCCCCCCCCCCGCGGCCGCCCAACCTCCTTCCATCCCCGCTCGGCTTGTTTCTTGTTTCTTTCTCACTTAAGTATAAATCACTGGTAATTGTTGAGCAAATTATAAAGTCAGATTGTAAATTATTTCGCAAACTAGACAAACAAAATGAGAAGAAAGAAAAAAACTCTCTTACTTCGTACCGGGTTCTAATGAAATTATCTGGTTAATTCATGTTCGACGTATTATACGTTTACATGGTATGCCGGCTGCCTATAGTTCTAGGTAATATGAATACGTCATTATTTTCAATAATGACGTAACAGCAAAGTGACCTAATAAATTATTTGACAGATAACAGATGACTGTTTGAAATATAAATAAAGTTTGAAAAGGATATTATTGTCATAAATTGGAGTGGCAGGGAAAAGGTGTTCTATGCCAATCAGGCCAGCTATCGGGTGAGCCCCCGGTGAGTGGCGTTCTACCAGTTTGTAGTCTATTTTAGCTCATTAAACTCCATACTTTTTCTCCTCCTCAAGTTTTTTTTAGCAATTTGAGCTCATGTTTGACAAGCTGTCGACCTTAATTTTCTGTCTAAATTGTGGCTGTCCGGCAAGTATTGCTGGTGCTCATATCACGTGCAAGGCCGTTTCTTGAGCGTTAAAACCACTGATGCCAACTTTCAGTTTGCAATTTAAAAATGTTCCAAAACGATATTGCTAGAAATTTCACATGCACAAAGAAGAAATAATAAAGTTTTCGATGGCATGGGTGTGCGCATTTGAGAAAGTCGCAGCTCTCTGTAAATTATGTTTTGTGTTGATGCAAGTTTTCAGTAGCACCAAGATAGTGTATTGTACTTTGGCGATGAATATTTTAGCATTTCGAGCAATTTTGGCCCTCAATTTTGTTAAGAAAGCATGCTTAATACTAGTTAGCAAGGCAATTTTATGTGTTGAATCATTTTAATATAGCCAGTGCCTCTAAATACATTTGAGAATAATGGGAAATTTCGTCAAGAACCATGTTCGCCATTTTTAGGGCCTATTTTTTATGTGGAAGGGTCCACCGTTTTTATGTGGAAAGGTCCACAAATACAATCACCGATTTTCGAGGGTTTGCGTTCCAACTGATTAATGGTGGTCGAAATACGATATTTTTTTTTTCTTTTGGAATTTTGGTTTGCGATTTGGTAGTGATACGCCGCGAGTTTTATGATCAGAAATTGGCAAAGTACCTGAGGCAAATTTCTACATAACAAAACAAGCAAGAAAACGCTATCATGCATATTATTATGAATCACACACGCATTTAACAGTTAGAAAATTGCGATATAGTTTTATGCAGAGGCAAATCTCAACACTTCATGGTCAAATTTGCTTGTGTCAGCTGGAAAGACAGCTAGACTCTGTCATTAGAATTTCATACGTATACGTTAATGTTTAATTAAGTTAGAAGAAGTTGTTTCTGAAATGTTTAGGTATGGCCTGTTTACTGGGCGCCGGTTTTATTTATTAGTGAACCATATTATTTGCCTCATATTTCTATATAGCACTAAATTTTCACCATGATCATTTTTTTCTGGGTATTTCACCGTAATCTTGTTCGCTACACTTAAGAAAGATAACAGATCTAGCACGCTACATTTCCGGTTGTTGACAATTTTTGCAATTGAAGATAACGAGTTACATTTATCGAAGCACTGACTTTATCATTAAGAATATCAACGACCCAATATAAATTGTTATGTTATGGCTTACATTAGTAACTGGACTCTTAATTTCTCGAAGAAACGTAATAAAAGGTAATTGATTGAACTCGGAATCCTTCAGCTGGTTGAGAAGAAATGAGAAGACATATGAGCCGCGACACGACAAAACCAACAAAGTGGTTGTACACCCAGAGCAGACTCAGATCAGCCCTGGCATCCAGCCGATCTATTCAGGCTCTTCGCTAAGCGCTTAAAGAGTAGCTAAGGGTGTAAGCTACCTCCATGCGAACAGCGAAGACTTTGATCAGACTGGGCGGATGCCCAGGCTGATCTGAGTCTGCGCTGAGCGCATAACCACATTGTTGGTTTTGTCGTGTCGCGGCTCATATGACTTCGCGTTTAATGCCCCCTAAATTAGATCCATTCTTAGCTGTTGAAAATAGTTGTCAAACATTCCTGCAAAAAGCGATGCTACAGCACACAGGCCAGCATGGGAATAAGTATCTTCCGAAATAGTGGAATTTATAAGCTTGATCAACAATGCAGACATCTCTTAGGCTTTTTGAGTTCTACAATTTTCACCTCTATAATTTTTCGCCATTTTTACAATTGGAATCAATCTTCATGAGTTCCTGTTTGCTTATCTGAGCAACGAAGCCATTCTGAAACGGGATCTACTCTTAAAGGAAAGGATTTGCTCTTGTAGTGGAAATTTCTTTCCTGTAAGAGTTGATCCATATTGAGAGGGGAGGCTAATATAACATTGGCAGAAATACTATCTATGAAAGTAGACCAATTCGTCTTAGCACTCGGCTACTCGACGCTCCTAAGTCTGTTCATAATCGTGTGTCAGTACTAGCATACAACTGCCTTCTCACTGAGCTTCAGCCGACAACCACCTGACATTTGTCCAAGTCTGTAAAGTATTCGAGTTTGAGTCTTTGCATGGAATTTCTCTTTAATGCTGAGAAGAGGCGTACCACGAGGATATGAGCCGCGACACGACAAAACCAACAATGTGGTTGTGCGCCCAGCGTAGACTCAGATCAGCCTGGACATCCACCCAGCCTGATCAGACTCTTCGCTAAGCGCTTAAAGGATAGCTAAGGGTCAAAGCTACCTCCATGCGGACAGCGAAGACTCTGATCAGACTGGGCGGATGCCCAGGCTGATCTGAGTCTGCGCTGGGCGCACAACCACATTGTTGGTTTTCTCACGTCGTGGCTCATATGTATTGTAATTTGACAGATTTTCAAACTGTCGCCTTTTATGAATACGCTCGTACAACCCAACTATATAGATTGTCTGTCTTTTGTTATTTTGTACAAGATTTTGGAAATATTCCCCATATATTTGATTTATACAATAAGTCACCAAAAACTCGTCAAGCCTTGCAGCCGAAGTGTTTTTCAATCCTTATATTAAGTAATCAAGTCGAAAGGCCGCTGACATTATTTATGACACTTATAGCTTGATTGTATTTCTAGAAAACAATATGATGCGAATTCTCCACGGTATACTGGTAAATTGCATAGAAACAGCGTAAGGTCATTCTTTTTTGTCTTTCTGTCAATTAAAATGACCTCGTGTTTTGTAATAGAGTCTACAAAAACTACAGGAATCCACTGGACAAGGTTTTTTATTAGAGGCAATGTCCTCTTCTCATTTAAATACTCATATTTAAGGAATTATTGTGAGAGGCTGGTTACATAGGTGAATAGTATGTCAGCACTAATGTCGTCTACTTTTCTACGCGTTTAAAAAGGGTTAATAGAAATAAACGATGAGTAAATGTAGGGTAAATAATTGCCTTTTTCTGTATGTGCGTGTGTGGATAGGTCAATATCATGAGAGCTTTGTCGTGGTAAGGCCTGAATTTTCAAGCAGGTACTCCACGTAGAATAAACCCGGATCAAATGCGGTGTTAATGGAACCATTTCAAACACTGAATTAACCCACTGCATTCTGGATATTTTTGTCGTCTGCTGAAATTGTCGTCTGCATCAAAAATAAGGAACACTTTGGCAATATTGGCTTAACTAACTCTTGTAGAAATGATGTCTAGGCAGCAAACATTTTGGCTCTCAGATCAGGCCCCACGTTTGTGGGGCCTGATCTGGATCCAAACTGTTTGCCCCACAGATACCCCTAAAGGGGTATCCCGAATGGAATGGGTTAAATAAGCTGCAATTTGTATTTTGGTGATGACACGACAATGTTCCTGATAATATCTTGTTATCAAGTATCATGAATTCCCTTTCGGACATAAGCGGTGGCATACACGTTTTGGGGTGGTGGTCGGCCGATGGTGCTAGTTATAACTTAGTGCCGGGGCGTCCTACTAGTAGGGCAAGGGCTTACTTTGCTTGCAGTAGGTGCGGGTGAAGATTGTTTAGATTTTTCTCTCGTTTATTGTTTCTCTTTTTATCTCCCCCTCTGTGGGAGACGACCTGATATAGACTGAAATATTGTCTCAAAGGGCCGTAAAACCCAAAACAACCAACCAACCAACACGTTTTTCTGTGTTTTAGAAAACATAACAGTGTAGTACCAAACAGTAAGCACAGTTAGGGCGCGTTTACACGACCAAAGTTTCTATGACAAAGTAGGTTTGTCACAGAAAAATTTGCTCGTGTAAATGCCAAAAGATGGCAATGTTTCTTTGACAAATATATATGGTAAAGTTACTTCGATAAATTAAATTTGTCCGTGTAAGCGGAGAACTTTGCTAAAGATTATGTAACAAAGAACATTGCTACAAGCGTGGAAAATGTGACAAAGATTTTGTTTCATCGCTGCAGGTAACTTTGACGAATAATATTTGGTCGTGTGAACACTGCAGCAAATATTTCATTGCCAAAGTTTATGTGACAAAGATTCTATGGCACATTTTCTTTAACAAAAAGTTGCTCCGTGTAAACGCAAAATGTTTGTCATACTTTCTTTGTTAGAGTTTCTGTGACATAGAAACTTTGCTCGTGTAAACGCGTCCTTACAATACCATACATATAGAGAATACCATGTTAGTGTCTTTTGATATCAAGTTTATCAGGCGGGACCAGAAACAGCGTAGGAATGGCGAGGCTTGCCGAGCCAGTCCGACGTGTTCATGGTCGAGCCTGATAAACTTGATATCAAAAGACACTTACATGGTTTTCTATTTATGTTGCATCATAAGAAGTTTCTAAGGTTTAAATAGTGGCAAACAAATGAAAACCAACGCAGTTGTGTTCGAACTTGCTGACGTCGCGAATGCGTTATGACGTAATTCGGTGACGTCATTTAACCAATCGAACGTTGATATCACAGCCAACGTCAGTATGTAACCTATCGTCTTCAGAGATCGCTTCTTTAGTCATCGCCTGATAACATTCACGCAAGCGCAGTTCTACAGTGACATGATATCACATCATGTTATCATACCCCTGTTATCAGGTGAATTTTGCAGCAGATGCATGATAAAACATACAGTTAGCACATGAAACATCTACTTTACTTATAAGTTATGCAGACATACATTTGAACATACAGAGGCAGACAAAGAATATTTTTTCTAAGTATTATCGCCGCCATTTAGAAATGATAGGGCTGACTTGAAAACACGTCTTCAGCAGGGCTTAATGGAACCTGAATTTCATGGAGATTTAGATTACAAGTTAAAAAAAACTGTTAATAAAAGTGTTTTTTTGTAACATTTCAAATATTAACATTCGATATATTAATCTAATCATACAAACTGAATGAATTATGGCCAACCATGTCATGGACAACTTGGCTTCTCTTTTGAACTGCACGACGATGCCTCAGAATAACCCATTCATGGCTAGCGTCCCATAAATGGGATTTAGGCAAACAGTGCTTACCCAGATCAGACGCCGCATCAAGCGACGTCTGATCAGTATCTCCACTGTTTACATAAAATTCAAGCATTTCTGTAATTGAATCAGAAGTGAAAATTCGCCAGACGCCCCTAAAATGATCAATAGACTCATCCTTTTCATAAGGACAGTAGAATTCATTCGTCATTAATGGGTTAACTGACTGTTCCTCCTTAAAGGTTCAAAGAAAGTTGGCGCTTGACTACAACTGTGTCTTGTTGTGCCCATTGTGAGCCCAACAGTGGATTTCTTTTGCTCTGGCCGTTCTAAGACCTAAGACGGTCCTTCCGTTGCGATTCCTCTTCTTTGAATTGGGTTCGTCTGTATCGAATATGTGTTATGTTTTGGCGATCGTTTTCTTCTCTTGGGTTGGCTCCCAGCAGGAACACACGACACATACAGGCACGCTTGATGTTTTAATGATGTTTTGTCTTGAATTTTTTTTTTTTTTTTTTTTTCAGAAAATAATTTTATGAGTGGTACCTATTCTGTTTTCAGTGGCAGTTATACATCAGGGCCCAGTTGTTCATAACTAATCATGTTGTTAGTTAACGAGAGGTTGAAATTTCAAAGGTTAATATCTCAAATATGCCAATATTTTTTGTTGAAAAAATGTGAGAAGCTTTTGCATTGCAAAAGCTTCTCACATGTTTTCAACAAAAAAACCCAGTGTATTTGGCTATAAGGTCATAAAACACTTAACGAGTTGACCTCTTAACGAACTCGTTAGGCTAACGATGCTTTGAACAACTGGGCCCAGGAGATTATCCAAAGTTTCAATGACTGGCTTTGCCCAGTATTACTAGTAGTCTCTGTGTGCAGTTTTGGACTCGAGATCCATTTCGTGACTTGTGAAATGTGTTTGAGACCTGGGGCCGTATTCATAAAGCCATATAAGTCGTTGCTATGAGGTTGCTAAGGCTAAATATCTATAAAGGAGAATCCCTACAACTATGAAATTTGGTCTGGAGAAACAGTCTTTGTAAGACTGTTCCTCCAGAGCAAATTTCATAGTTGTAGGAAATCTCCTTCAAAGGAGAAAGGCCTAAGCAACAGCATAGCAACGACTTAAGTCATTTTATAAATACGGCCCCTGTTGTATTAGCATGGATCATACGTACCCGAAATTTATTTGAACCTTAATCCATCAATACCTGGCGTCCTGAAAAAAGGACATGAAAAACAGTGACGACCCTTAACCACAAAATAAAAATGATGAACATAAACTTAAGTAGTCGCCCTTTAATCAACGAATGTACTCATCTATTCTATAAGGCTAGAACAGTCCAGTGGACCACTGTACATAAATGGGTTAAAATACGAAACTTTTAAATAATTTCAAAGAGTGGGGAAATGCATTTTTCCAGGCGCCAGTAATCCACGGCCGCTTATCTCCGTCAGCACAACACCGTGTTGTGTATAGGAAAATGTGCAGGAGATTTCCGGTGGTTCTGCAGGCGATTCGAAAATAAAGGTCACGAAAGGTAGGTGTCTCGGTTTAAAAGGGATATATTCTTTTCCAGCGTAAAACAAAAGAAAAGGAAAATGTCATGCAACCCTTCAACCGTTTTTCTATGAATACGAGTCTTGATCGAAGCCAGATTCTCAGTTATACAACAGATTTCCATTTTTTTCCCGGAGCGAGGTCATGGAGGTGGCCGTTTTGTTGACATGCAAACATTTCAAATTTGCATTCCTGAAGTCGCCGAGTATTTATGTCTTCATCTATCACCTGTATATTAAAGGTCTCTCATATAAGTACCAGTTACGAGCCTAAACAGAATTTGCTACCTTCCTTCAGCCCAAATAATGAAATTTGTTGTGGAATTCGTGATCCAGGAGATCGGTGGTGCTGAAGGCGATAGGTGGCGGTGCAGGAGATTGTTTTATGTTGTGCCACCAATGACCGTTTTTAACTGTTTTATAACGTAAATAATGTACTAGCATGGCATGGTACAGATTCGCACAGCTTTCAGATTCGTACACTTAGCTGTGCAATGCCTCTGCTGCATTAAGCATGCTAATTAAAATGAAAATAACGACTCCAGCAATCAGGGGATTGAATTATCAGTCAAGCATTTGAACTGCAAAGCTTCTGTTAAAACTAAATGGTACGAAAGTAATGCTAGTTTGTCAATTGGGTACTAACATTCGTCCCACTTTCTTTTTTTAATTACATTGTGCACACGGCCACCAATCCAGCTCATTCATCGCATATACCAATGGGGCAAACCTTTCTATTGGTATATGCGATGAATGAGCCGGATTGGTGGCCTCGTGCACAATGTAATTAACAAAGAAAGTTGGACGAATGTAAGTACCCAATTGACAAACTAGCGTTACTTTCGTACCATTTATGTCTAACAGAAGCTTTGCAGTGCAAATAATTGACTGATAGTTCAATCCCCTGATTGCTGGAGTCGTAATTTTTATTTTAATTAGCATGCTTAATGCAGCAGAGGCATTGTACAGCCAAGTGTACGAATCTGAAAGCTGTGCGAATCTGTACCATGACATGCTACTACATTATTTACGTTATGAAACAGTTAAAAACGGTCATTGGTGGCACAACATAAAACAATCTCCTGCACCGCCACCTATCGCCTTCAGCACCACCGATCTCCTGGATCACGAATTCCACAACAACTTTCATTATCTGGGCTGAAGGAAGGTAGCAAATTCTGTTTAGGCTCGTAACTGGTACTTATATGAGAGACCTTTAATATACAGGTGATAGATGAAGACATAAATACTCGGCGACTTCAGGAATGCAAATTTGAAATGTTTGCATGTCAACAAAACGGCCACCTCCATGACCTCGCTCCGGGAAAAAAATGGAAATCTGTTGTATAACTGAGAATCTGGCTTCGATCAAGACTCGTATTCATAGAAAAACGGTTGAAGGGTTGCATGACATTTTCCTTTTCTTTTGTTTTACGCTGGAAAAGAATATACTCCTTTTAAACCGAAACACCTACCTTTCTTGACCTTTATTTTCGAATCGCCTGCAGAACCACCGGAAATCTCCTGCACATTTTCCTATACACAACACGGTGTTGTGCTGACGGAGATAAGCGGCCGTGAATCAGGCAGTTTCGAACCTTACTGTATGTAACCTTTAAGTTAATAAAAAGCAAAAAGATAGTCAATGATCAGGAGTTACTAGAAACAAATCCCACATCCCTCTCTCAAAATCCAAAGGGGAAAGAAGCACACACAAAAAAGGCAATAGCCCACGAAAGACACGCACGGCAAACTGAACGAGCACACCGCACCCCATACCCAACAAACATTTGTGACCAACAAGCCACCCTAGCCAAAATTGGCAGCAACATCCATACTCACCTTTTTTTCCTAAATTACAAAACAAAACAAAAAGCAGAATCGGCAGCTTCCCAGTTGATCAAACCACACTACAACTCTGAGAATTAAATTCTGCTAACGATTTATCCTTTGAAAGCAAGAAACAAAATAGAGCAGAAAATTGCAGCCTTGATTAAGCTCGTATTGAGTCTCTGGCCTCTATCAGCGCATTTTGCACGATCATCTGGCACCTACCTTTGGACTGACCGTCTAAATTCTGTATCTTTCAGATCGCTTCCATCTTCACTGTACAATGTCTGTCTGAGAGCGAAGTACAAACTAGAAGGTTGCCCAGGGACAACTGGTCGAGCCCGCTGTTTGCTATAGTAACCTATAAGTATGTCAAGACTAAGTAACTGCTTCACTCTGGAAAGAAGCCAAACAACATAATGCTTAGCCAGCAAATCTTCTTCTTTTTTTCAAATTTTCACAAAGGAAAATAAGTAGAAGTGATGACCTAGACAAGCTCAATTTATGACAATTACAATATCTGACCAAGTGTGACCTTGACCTTGGACCAACACAAATATGTATGTCACTTGACACTTCCACTCAGCAAGAAGAACAATTGTGCCAAATTATTTTGAAATCCATGCATAAATGTAGAAGTAATGGCTCGGACAAGCTCAATTTATGACCATTTTATCATTTGACGTTCAAGTGTGACCTTGACTTTGGACCTACTTGAACAAATATTCTAAATGGCACTTCTACTCATCAAGGAGAACAATTGTGCCAAATTATTTTGAAATTAATTCGTAAATGTTGAAGCTATGGCTCGGACAAGCTCAAATTGTGGCCATTTTATCATTTGACCTTCAAGTGTGACCTTGACCTTGGACCTACCTGAACAAATGTTCCTTATGCCACTTCTACTCATCAAAGAAAACAATTGTGCCAAATTATTTTGAAATCCATCCACAAATGTAGAAGTAATGGCTCGGACAAGCTCAATTTATGGCCGTTTTATCATTTGACCTTCAAGTGTGACCTTGACCTTGGACCTACCTGAACAAATGTTTCAAATGGCATTTTTACTCATCAAGGAGAACAATTGTGCCAAATTATTTTGAAATTCATCTATAAATGTAAAAGTTATGGCCCGGACAAATCCGGACGGACGGACGCACGCACGGACATACACCGAACTGACATTGTAACAACTATGTCTCGCTCACCGCAAGCGGGCTCGACAAAAATATGATTGTATGACGTTGTGAAGCTTGATACACAGTAAGCGATGAAATTTTTCTCTCTGATCAATAGCACTGCATTTTGAAGATCGGTGCTATGGGACTTCTTATCAGAGGAAATTAATATCAAATAGTGCACTTTGGACCTCCAATCAGAGAACATTAATATCAAATACCGCACTTTAACAGCTGTCGGTGACAGCTTCAATGCATTTTAACATCGCATAACGTAAATTGAAATGATCATAATACTGCACAAACATCTGATATGACGTAACAACTGAATAATACTAAAAGTGCACTGCATGGGTGGGAAGATATGTTTCTTTTCTAGAAGGGAAACGCATTCACTTTCTATGATAGACTTGAATAATGTGTTTCTTTCAGCTATAAAATAAAAGCTTTGGCCTTTAACTTCTTGAATTTGTTTGAATATATGCTTAAATGACGTCTGGCTTTCTTCTAAAATTGTTTTTATTTTTTTGCACATTAAAAAGATGAACATACGGCGTGGTCTGTTCCTAGAGGATTTGCATTTTGTGAAGAACTTAAAAGGGGTGGGGGAGCATATTAAATTTGATCTTGTTCGTCCGTCCATTACGCTTTAGCAGCTGTGTAACTAAAAAACGAATTGCGGACGTAATATGTATACATGTAACATATGAGATTGTCCGGAAAAATATTCGAACCTTAAATTTTCGCCAATCTTATCACTGAGGAGTACTGCCCCTTTTTCTAAATATACCTTTTGATATGGGGACAACCTTGTGATCAAGATAATTGGAAAAACACTTAAGCTAGTATCTTGGATTAAATTCATTCCTTTAATTCCTTAAACTTGTGGACGTCTTGAAATTCAAGGTGAAAAATTCATGATTTATTGTGTAACTAAAAGCAAACAAAGACACAATGTAATTGATTTTTCTTACTAATTGCAGCCCCATGAGCAATGTCAATTTGATAACAATATATCTTTATCGCTAAACCTCATAAGTTTGAAAGAAAAAAGGAAATGGGCAGACAACGAGCAGCCCTCTCCGAGGACAGGACCACAACGTATACAAATGTACAGGAAGCAAAGCACATATTGCAATCTTTCCCGAGGAGAGAGGTATGGTCTCACGGACCATTCCCCACCCTCTTCTTAAAATTGAAACCAAGTTATTTTGAACTGATATGCACTTTCATGAAAGGCTTTAAAGAAACAATTTTTGGTCTACAACGAGCTGGGAAAGAATTGCAAAAAAAAGAAGAAACTTAATTTTGCATTACGTTTATACCTGAGGGGCTGACCTGGCCCCGAGGTTATAAAATATTTGTCGTGCTAAACTCAGCTGAGCATAGAATTTTCTCTGCTTATGAATATGAAAATGCTAACATTGAGCATGAATTTTTCTCTGCTGATAAATATATGTTGGCATTTTCATGTTCATAAGCAGAGAAAATTTCATACTCAGCTAAACGGAGAAAGAAAACAACTGTACTTATATCAGTAATTTGTCATTTGTTAGAAGGTAAACTTTCATGCTCAGCTGAGTTGAGCATGGAAAAAGTTTTATAACCTCGGGGTCTGATCAAGAGCTCAGTATGACTATTTGGTAAATAAGGATAATAACTTGAAATTTCTGAAAAATATCAATTATTGAATTCGGAAATTTCCGTTTATGTGTTGCTTTCGTTGTCATTCATGACAAGTGTGAGCGCAACAGGCAAGACAATACTTTCACAAACTAAAAACCGTCTAATGGCTGCGAGTTAATGTTATACGTATACGTAGACTGGCAGACTATACAAACTGCATTTTAAAGTCGTTTTGCATATTTAAAAGTTTAAAGAAATCTAATGGGTCTGAAGGGCTTAAATCATAGCCAGTGATACTCCTGTTTATGTAGACATACAGACATTCTCTCACTGTTTACAATGAAAAAAAGAAAACAAATGAATATTTTTTGAGCCGTTACATCATTCAAATCAGTTTGGTTAAAAAGCATTGACCACGAAAAAGTGCATTATATCATAGACTCTATCGATAACATTGTCAGAGATTGAAATATGCATACATCAGTCTGGTCATGGGTTTAAGACAGCCTAAAATCATCTAAATAACGCATTTTTTGTTGTTGTTGTTATTGTTTAATTAGTTTCTTCCCTTTCGTTTGGCACCAACTCCATTATCAAAATGCTCTGCATTAACAGTCTGTTTCTGTCATTGTTTTCGTCAGTGTTAGATACAATTTCAAAGTCAGTATATCAAAGTCTGTTATTGTCTTGGATTCTGGGATCCCCAGGGGCCGTATTTATTAAACGACTTAAGTGGTTGCTATGCTGTTGCTAGGGCTGGATTTCTATGTTCAAAGGATATTCCCTACAACTACGAAATTTGCTCTGGAGGAACAGTCTAAAAAGACTGTTCCTCTAGAGCAAATTTCATAGTTTTTGGGAATCTCCTTCATAGAATTGTAGCCTTAGCAACAGCATAGCAACAACTTAAGTCCTTTTATAAATACGGCCCCTGTTCTACGTTACGTAAACGTGCTTTACGTAGTTTGCGAAAAGCAATGACTTATACCAGTCTGTGAATCTTAACAGTCTAGCCAAATTATTTCTGACTAGTAAGATTCTTGGGAAGCAAGGAATACACCAAAGAAATGCAAATAGAAATGAGCCGCGACGCGAGAAAACCAACAATGTGGTTGTGCGGCCAGTGCAGACTCAGATCAGCCTGGGCACCCACCAAGTCCGATCAGACTCTTTGCTAAGCGCTTAAAGGGTAGCTAAGGGTCTAAACTACCTCCATGCGGACAGCGAAGACTCTGATCAGACTGGGCGGATGCCCAGGCTGATCTGAGTCTGCTCTGGGCGCACAACCACATTGTTGGTTTTGTCGTGTCGCGGCTCAAATGCAAAGAGTCTGTTCAGTACCAGTAATTAAATGTGCGAGACTTGCCGACCCCACTATCACCGGCTTAGCCAAAGCCTTCATCTTGTATCTGTAGATTCCTGTTAACACGCACAGAGAAGGCTTAGGCAAGACTGCACGGATGCTGGTCGCATATGGAGAGGGGTCCAAATCACGAGCTGCCGCTGCTGTCCCCAACAGCAGCTGCTGATCTCCCAACAGCAGCTGCTACTGCGACAATAGCTGCTGCTGAGGATTTCTCTGTAAATTATAGTTTTTGACTAAAATTCATGCAGGTAAGTATGTGTGAAGCCGTCATACTCTAATATATTGCAAATTCTACCTAATGAACGATTGCTACATGCCTGGATTTGAAACAAAAACAAAAATGCCAATCTATTGATATTTGAGAGTGCAGCTGCATGTATAGAAAGTGTGAGACATTAGCAGGTCTCGTTCATTTTACAAGTATTCGCTTTTTAAAAAAAGATGCCAACGCTTATTGGGCATACCGTTTAAAAGACAAATTTATGTGTAGGGAAAGAGTTTTTTGTGTGTTTTTAATCAGCTAAGTGCTTGGGTGAAGCATTAATGCTAAACAATATCTTGCAATGATTTATGGTATTTATACACAAGAAAATACTGAAAAAATACGGAGAGTCAAACGTCATGTAACATTTTCAGTAGTGTTGTCATTGGGTTTTTGCAAATTTCAAACTGTAAATTCTTCAGTGAAAACGGTTTATCCTCTACCATCGGTTGTCTCCTCACAGCAGGCACACAGAGTTGAATCAACACTGACTCAACGTTGATTCCACGTCGGGACATTGAATCAAGGTTGTGTCAATGTTGATTTAACGCGAGGTGCCCAGCAAACGCTTTTCTGTCCAGTCGGAACGTATAGGGAAGCTAAATGCAGCAAGTTGGATTCACGGCATATATTTCATTTATTTTTTTTTCTTTCTTTTTGCGATAAATACACGTAACACAGACCAAGGATTGATTCGGAGACAAGTCTTAGAATGTTCGAATGGGTCATCTGCTTAAGAAATGACATTTTCAGGTTATATTTTTTATTCTTTTCCCACTTTTTTCTCAGAAAAGACCTGCGATTTTACGATCTGTTCAGCAGGTTTCAGTCATACATGTACATGTATCCGGTCGATGGGAGGGTGATGATGATAGGTTGTGGGCTATGGAACCCCGTTTACGATTAAAAAAGACTTTTTTTCGCGAGAACTTAGACGTTGAAACTATGTCGCCTGATCATGTCCAACTGGCCAGAGCTCACAGTTGTAAGAGTTTGATTTTGAGAGAGTCTTTATTTAAAGATTGACAATTATAAGCAATTCCAGCAATGCACCATGTCAACTAGACTATGAAGCTTGCTTAAGGGTTCTTGAGGTATATGATAATATATTCCGCAACACCTTTTGTCCATCCGCCAGTCTATGCGTCCGTCTGTCGCCAGCGGATTTCCTATATCTTACGTAAGTAATATAAGATAGATATCACCGAAATTCTATGGGATGCCGGTTAACTATTCATTATCGTTTTATGATATCGATAAGTGAAAAAGTGCTATCCACTATACAAATAAGCGACATCCATAATTATTCATGAATATCCGTGATTCGACTTATAGATGTACAGTATTCGAAGTATGAATATCAACCAGTCTAACTACTTTATGGATATCACCAATTCGATTCATGAATATCCATAAATCGATTTATAGATATCAACAAATTTGCCCATTTATGGATATCACTAAGTCAAATTATTGATGTCAATAAATCGAAATTGTGATATTTATAATTCGAATTAGTGCTATCCATTTCTCATTTAGATTATTGGATATCCACACTTTGGATTATTGATATCCATAATTTGTGGACTGCCTGCTGTTGAAGTTAGGTAGTGATAGTGGTATCTGCTGCTACTACTGTAATGATATCTGTATTTGCCATCTATTGGTGGACTGCTTGCTGTAAAAGATAGGTAATGCGAGTGACAGCTGTTGATACTGCTGGAGTGATATCTGTATCTGCCATCTGTTGGTGGACGGCCTGCTGTTAGAGATAGGTAGAGAAAGTGACATCTGTTAATACTGCTGTAATGATATCTGTATCTGCCATCTGTTGGTGGACGGCCTGCTGTTAAAATATAGTTTTATTGCTGAAATGATATCTGGTGATGGTGATGGTAATGATAACAGGGGCTGCTACTGGAACAAAACTTACCGTTGATAGTGCTACTGACCCCCATCAGCAGCTGCCAAAGAACCATCAGCAGCTGTTGCTTTCATCAAATGATGCAGCAAAAACTATTCTTACTACTTATAATAGCCGATGATTCCCCTCTGTTCTTCCATATCGTCAGATGATGCGGTAACTTATGATAACAGCAGGAGCTGCTAATGCCACCACCGTCAGCAGCTGCCAAACCACCATCAGCAGCTGCAAAACCACCATCAGCAGCTGATGCTTTTATCAGACGCAGCTGCAGCAGCAGCTGCCATACCGCCATCAGCAGCTGATGCTTTCCTCAAAAGCAGCATCAAAAGTTTTTTCCTACTACTGATGGCAGCAGCTTATGTCCTTTTTGTTCTCCGATATCGGCAGATGATGGTGTCATTAACAGTAAGAGCAAAGCTGCTTATGTCACCACCGTCAGCAGCTGCAAAACCACCATTAGCAGCTGCAAAACAACCATCAGCAGCTGTTGCTTTTATCAGACACAGCTGCAGCAGCAGCTGCCATACCGCCATCAGCAGCTGATGCTTTCCTCCAAAGCAGCATCAAAAGTTTTTCCTACTACTAATGGCAGCAGCTTATGTCCTTTTTGTTCTCCGATATCGGCAGATGATGGTGTCATTAATAGTAACAGCAGCAGCTGCCAAAGAGCCATCTCCATCAGCTCCTGCCAAACCACCATCAGCAGCTGCTTAACCAACATCAGAAGCTGATCCTTTTATCAGACGCAGCTGCAGCAGCAGCTGCCATACCGCCATCAGCAGCTGATGCTGATTAACAGTAACATCAGAAGCTGCTTATTGTACCACTGATAATAACAGCAGCATCTGCTTATGCCACCAGCATCAGCAGCTGCCAAACTACCATCTGCAGCTGCTCAACCACCATCAGCAGCTGATGCATTTTTCAAGAGCAGCTGCAGCAGCAGCTGCCATACCGCCATCAGCAGGTGTTGCTTTCCTCAAAGCAGCATCAAAAGTTTTTCCTACTACTGATGTCAGCAGCTTATGTCCCTTTTGTTCTCAGATATCGGCAGATGATGGTGTCATTAACAGTAACATCAGCAGCGGCTTACGTAAACACTATCAGCAGCTGCCAAAGAACCATAAGCAGCTGTTGCTTTCATCAAACGATGCAGCAAAAACTATTTTTACTACTTATAGTAGCCGATGATGCCCCTCTGTTCTTCCATATCGGCAGATGTTGTAGTCACTGATGATAACAGCAGCAGTTGCTTATGCCACCACCATCAGCAGCTGCCAAACCACCATACAGCAGCTGCTCAACCACCATCAGCAGCTGATGCTTTTATCAGATGCGGCTGCAGCAGCAGCTGCCATACCGCCATCAGCAGGTGATGCTTTCCTCAAAGCAGCATCAAAAGTTTTTCCTACTACTGATGTCAGCAGCTTATGCTCCTTTTGTTCTCAGATATCGGCAGATGATGGTGTCATTAACAGTAACATCAGCAGCTGCTTACGTTACCACCATCAGCAGCTGCCAAAAAATCATTTGCAGCTGTTGTTTTCATCAAAAGGTGCAGCAAAAGAAAGTCTTACTACTTATAGAAGCAGTTGATGCCCCTCTGTTCTTCCATATCAGCAGATGATGTGGTCGCTGATGATAACAGCAGCAGTAGCTTATGCCACCACCATCAGCAGCTGCCAACCACCATCAGCAACTACTAAACCACCATCAGCAGCTGATGCTTTTATCAGACGCAGCTGCAGAAGCTGATGCTTTCATCAAAAGCAGCATCAAAAGTTTTTCCTACTTCTGATGACGGCAGCTTATGTTCCTTTTGTTCTCCGTGATCGGCAGATGATGGTGTTATTAACAGTAACATCAGCAGCTGCTTATGATACTACCATCAGTAGCTGCCAAAGAACCATTAGCAGCTGTTGCGTTCATCAAAAGGTGCAGCAAAAACTATTCTTTATATTTATAGTAGCAGCTGATGCCCCTCTGTTCTTCCTTATCGGCAGATGATGTGGTTGCTGATGATAACAACAGCAGCTGCTTATGCCACCACCATCAGCAGCTGATGTTTTTATCAAACGCAGCTGCAGAAGCTATTCCAACTACTAACAGCAGCAGTTGATGCCCCTCTAATCTTTCATATCGGCAGATGATGTGGTCACTGATGATAACAGCAGCAGCTGCTTATGCCACCAACATCAGCAACTGCCAAACCACCATCAGCAGCTGATGATTTCATCAAAAGCAGCAGAAAAAACGATTCTTACTCATGATGTCAGCAGGTGATGTCCCTCTGTTCTCTGATTACGGCAGATGATGTTGTCAATAAAACTATCATCAGCAGTTGCTTTGTACACCAATATCAGCAGCTGCCAAACCATCAGCAGCAGCTGATGTTTCCATCAGCAGAAGCGGCAAAAGATATTCTAACTTCTAATGGCAGCAGCTGCTGTCCCTCTGTTCTTCGACATCAGCAGACGATGTGGTCACTTTCATTAACATCAGCAGCTGCTTATGACACAACCATCAGCAGCTGCCAAACCACCATCAGCAGCTGATGCTTTCATCATACGCAGCACCAAAAGATTTTTCTTACTACTGATGGCAGCAGCTTATGTCCCTTTTGTTCTCAGATATCGGCAGATGATGGTGTCATTAACAGTAACATCAGCAGCTGTTTATGATACCGCCATCAGCAGCTGCCGAAGAACCATCAGCAGCTGTTTCTTTCATCAAAAGATGCAGCAAAAGCTATTCTTTCTTCTTATGGCAGCAGCAAGTGTTCTTCTGTTTTTCCATATCGGCAGATAATTTGGTCACTGTGTAACGGGACGAGCCCCAAAAATGTAACTGGACGAGCCCAAAAATGTAACGGGACGAGCCCTTTAATAATTCAAAGGGAAAAAAAACGCAATAGGTTAGCTCTCAACTTAAGTATTAAACTGTCCTGAAATAGTATATCGCACTATTTCTTCTATCATATTGGCTCTCTTATGCTTTGTACAAGTTTATACACATAAGTATTTGTCCGTTTAGCCCCAATCAGCACCCCCGGGCAGGTCAATAGCCCTGTCTAACACTAAACACGAACAATAGTGCTGTACGGACTAACGAACAAATACTGTCCTACAGACAGACAGACAGACGAACAGACCCAGATAAGGACAGACAGACGAACGACCAGTCCCAGTCGAGTACAGTCAGACAGACGAACAATAGCAAACCTTCTCCCCAAGGGTTCTTCTTTTGAGCTTGTCTGAGAATATGAAAAAAAAAGTAATTTGTATTCAATGATTTTATTTTCATTAATGAAAAATGGCATGATTTCAGATAATGTTTCCTCTATAGCCTAACACTAACTAGCAAGCTTATTTTAGTTTAAATGAACGTATTTTGCAGCCCAACCCCAGAGTTAGGGGGTGAGGAAATTTAGCAAAGATCAGATTTCAGAAATTTGAGATCAGGTAAAACATGGTAGGCCTACTTGTGGTCCTGAGAACGACTTCTTAGGCAAAACTTCGTATATATTGGAAAACTTATTATACAATCACACTTTACCGTAGCATATAAATTATTATAAGTATAAACCAGATATTATAGACAAATACTAACTTCATTAGCATAATTTCTAATTCTCAGCCGTTTTAACTAAATTATATTAACAACACAAAATGAAAGCACATGAGATAATACATAATTCAGGCAGATTATATTGCTAATTGAAGAACGGCTTTTGAACCTGTAGACTGCACAATAAATAGTATTTCCGGACATAATTTTCTGAGTATTTCGGTTCAAGGGAGACTATATATAGATTCACACCTAATAAACCATTTATGTGATAATTCTCTTCCAACCGAGAATTCTGCTTGCCAAGTATATACTACCCTTACAACTGATATTAAAATCAGCAGTTGCTCATGACACCAGCACCAGCAGCTGCAAAAACCACCATCAGTAGCTGCTGATGCTTTTATCAAGATCAGCAGCAAAAGCTATTCTTACTCATGATGGCATCAGCTGATGTCCCTCTGTTCCGATATCAGCAAATGATCAGCAAATTAGTCATTAATACTGAGATGAGCTGTTGCTTATGATACCACCATCAGCTACTGCTAAACCACCATTAGCAGCTGATGCTTTTATCAAACGCAGCTGCAGAAGCTATTCTTACTAATAATAGCAGCAGAAGCTATTCTTACTAATAATAGCAGCGGGTGATGCCCCTCTGTTCTTCCATATTGGCAGATTATATGGTCACTGATAATAACAGCTGCAGCTGCTTATGCCACCATCACCAGCTGCCGAACCGCCATCAGCAGCTGATGCTTTTATCAAAATCAGCATCAAAAGTTTTTCCTATTACTGATCGCAGCAGCTAATGTCCCTTTGTTCTCCGATATCGGCAGATGATGGTGTAATTAACAGTAACATCAGCAGCTGTTTATGTTACCGCCATCATCAGCTGCCAAAGAACCATCAGCAGCTGATGCTTTCGTCAAAAGATGCAGCAAAAGCTATTTTTACTTCTAATAGGTAGCAAGTGTCATTTTGTTCTTTCATATCGGAAAATGATGTGGTCGCAGATATTAACATCAGCAGCTGCTTATCACATCACCACCGCATCACCACCAACAGCTGCCAAACCACCATCAGTAGCTGCTGATGTTTTCATAAAAAAGCAGCAAAAGCTATTCTTTCTCATGATTGCAGCAGCTGATATCCCATTGTTCTCCAATATCGCCAAATGATGTTGTCAGTAATACGAAAATGAACACCTGCTTACGACACAACCATCAGCAACTGCTAAACCACCATCAGCAGCTGATGCTTTTATCAAACGCATCTGCAGAAGCTATTCTTACTACTAATAGCAGCAGCTGAGTGTCAGCTGTTGCTGCTGCTGGATTAAATATCTGTATCTACCATCTGTAGGTGGTCTGCCTGCTGTTGAAGAGAGGTAGTGAAAGTGACAGCTGTTGCTGCTGCTGGACTAAATATCAGTATCTACCTTCTGTTGGTGGACTGCCTGCTGTTGAAGATATGTAATGAGAGTGACAGCTGTTGCTGCTGCTGGATTAAATATCTGTATCTGCCATCTGTTTGTGCACTGCCCGTTTTGAAGATAGGTATTGAGTTACAGCTGTTGCTGCTGCTGGACAAATTATCTGTATCTGCCATCTGTTTGTGGACTACCTGCTTTTGAAGAAGGGTAGTGAGAGTGACAGCTGTTGCTGCTGCTGGATTAAATATCTATATCTGCCATCTGTTGATGAACTGCCTGCTGTTGAAGATAGGTAGTGAGAATGGCAGGTGTTGCTTCTGCTGGATTAAATATCTGTATATGTCATCTGTTTGTGGACTGCCTGCTGTTGAAGGAAAGTAGTGAGAGTGACTTCAGTTGCTGCTGCTGCTTGAATTATATCTTTTTTCTACCATCTGTTGGTGGTTATACTCATGATACCAGGAGCTGCTTCTGGAGACGAAACTAACCTTTGCTGCTGCCCTCTGTTACGAGGGTGATAGCTGCTGCTGACAATGGACGGAGTGATATCTGCAGTAAGTTTTAGTGAGAGTTACTACTTCTTGTGGTGTACGTGACTAGAGTGATATATTGTGCTGTTGTTTATCAACGAGTGAAAACTGATGCTGATGGTTTCTGTGATATTTGCTGTGACAACAGCAGCAGCTGTTGTATCTTCAAATTAACAGCAGTAGAAGTTATTTCATTCCTCCCCTTAGACAACAACAGCAAATGTTACTCTCCACCTAGGTTGCAGGATGCGGCTCTTTTACAACCAGCTGCAGCAGCGTGTGAATTAACCCCCCCCCCCCCCCATAAAATCTGTTACTTCTATCATCAGGAAAGAATAAGACAAAAGCGATAAGCCGTACTAACTGCAACTGCGGCATTAGCAATTGTACCAATTAAAAACCACCATCAACAGCTAATGCTTTCGACAGATGGTGGTGCCACTAAAAACAACACCAGCAGCTGCTTATGATACCACCATCAGTAAATGACACCACCATCAGCAGCCTATGCTTTTACTTACAGCAGCAGCAAAATGTACTCTAAACACTAGTGGCAACAGCTGACATCCCTCTGATCTCCGATATAGGCAGATGATGGTGTCATTTACTAAAAGCAGCGGCTGCTTATGACACCACCATCAGCAACTGACATCACCATAAGCAATTAATACTTAATCAACAGCATCCGTAATGGTTATTCTCAATACTAATGACAGTAGCTGATATCCCTCTGTTCTCCGATATCGGCAGATGGTAGGGTCACTGTCACTAACAATAACATCAGCAGCTCATTCTGACACCACCATTTGCAACTGACATCACCATCAGCAGCTGATGCTTTCATCAACAGCAGTAGTTATTCTAAATACTTATGGCAGCAGCTAATGTCCCGCTGTTCTCCAATATCAAAAGATGGTTGTGTCACTATCACTAATAAACAACATCAGGAGCTGCTTATGACACCACCATCAGCAACTGACTACATTATCAGCAGCTGAAGATTTCATCAACAACAGCAGCAAAAGTTATCCTGAATACATTATGGCAGCAACTGATGTCCTTCTGTTCTCCGATATCGGCAGATGGTGGTGTAACTATAACAAAAGACTAGCAGCCGCTTATGACACCAGCATCAGGAACTGACTTCTCCATCAGCAGCTATTGCTTTTACTTACAGCAGCAGCAAAAGTTATTCTCAGTACTAATGGCAGCACCTGATGTCCCTCTGATCTTCAATATCGACAGATGATGTGGTCTCTGGTACAAACATCAGCATCTGCTTATGAAAACTGGCGGAGCAGCAGATGTTACTCCTGTCAAACCACCAACATTAGTGTCTGCAAATACTACACACGGCAAAAACAGTAATATAAGCCTAAATCCTTACTATAAACAGTGGCTGACACTTTTAATAACACCATTATCACAGGCAGCATATATCAATCTTAAAAAAAAGAAAAGAATATTGAAAACATCAGCATCAGTTGTCACTATCATACCACGAACAGAAGCAGCAGTGTAACAGCAACAAAGTAGAAAAAGTTGCAACACTCTCTATCAACAACTAGAAACAACAAATATTAGGCCCCATCACAAAATATCAAAAGATGTCAGTCTTGCAATAAAAAGAGTGTCAGGAAGTGTCTCTCTCACCACCAAATGTTGCATCGCAAATTCTTTTCACAACCGTAGCATTTATATATATATATATGAAGAAGAATGTTTATTCAAGTGCTATATAGGTTATGTAGCCCTTGAGCATATACATGTACATACATGCAATACAAATATAAACGATGTGACAGGTAGTACAATAAGTGCATAATATCACCTTAATAAATACAGAATAATATGTGAGTCAATAATCATTTTAAAATACTTAAAGCTATTAATTTCTTTCCTCTGAGCTATATCCTAACCTATCCCACTTAGACCTTATCTTTGCTTGGTGAAAACTGTGTGACTCTTCTTGTAATATCCCTTCGGGCACTATGCCTAACCTGCATTGAACCAACGTCGATTCGACATCATGACGTCGAATCGTCTTCGGTTCAAAGCTGATCAAACCTTATGTCCCCGACGGGTTATTTGTAAGGTAACTTAATTCGTTGCGACCCCTAAACTACATATAAGGCACATCTGTCATGCGAATTGGAGAGAACTGTGTGACTCTTCTTGTAATATCCCTTCGAGCACTATGCTTAGCCAGCATCGGACCAACGTCGATTCGATATCATGACGTCGAATCGACGTTGGTCCAAAGCTGATCAAGCCCCGTGTGCCCGACGGGTTATTTGTAAGGTAACTTAATTCGTTGCGAGCCCTAAACTACATATAAGGCACATCTGTCATGCGAATTGGAGAGAACTGTGTGACTCTTCTTGTAATATCCCTTCGGCACTATGCTTAGCCAGCATTTGACCAACGTCGATTCGATATCACAAGACGTCGAACCGACGCTGGTCCAAACTTGATCAAACCCCATGTGCCCGACGGGATATTTGTAAGGTAACTTAATTCGTTGCGAGCCCTAAACTACATATAACGCACATCTCTTATGCAAAATCGAGAGAACTGTGTGACTCTTCTTGTAATATCCCTTCGGGCACTATGTTTAGCCAGCATTGAACCAACGTCGATTCGCTATCATGACGTCGAACCGACGCTGATTCAAAGCTGATCAAACCCCCATGTGCCCGACGGGATATTTGTTAGGTAACTTAACTCGTTGCGAGCCCTAAACTACATATAAGGCACATCTGTTATGCAAATTGAAGAGAACTGTGTGACGCTTCTTCTTGTAATATCCCTTCGGGCACTATGATTAGCCAGCATTGAACCAACGCCGATTCGATATCATGACGTCGAATCGACGTTGGCTCAAAGCTGATCAAACCCCATGTGCCCGAAGGGATATTTGTAAGGTACTTAATTCGTTGCGAGCCCTAAACTACATATAACGCATATCTGTCATGCAAAACACCCAAAGTGGCTATGTGAAAAAGCAAACACCAGTTTGAGTACCTAAACAAACAAAACAGTTTTGTGTCTACACTGAAAACACATATTTGAAGGAAAAAAGAGAAAATAAACATTACGTAAATATATGGCAGCAGAGGGACATCAGCTGCTATATATTTTTTTTCGTTGATGCTGACAATGGCTTTCTGAACAACCCTAACGACCTTGCATATTCAAGGATTCTGTTGTTTTTATTTCTCTGTTTATACCAGTACCATGGTCTTGCATGCTCTTAGTATTAGTCCTCAAACACATACATTGAGATGACACTAGAAGCTCTAAATGCAGGAAAAAAATAATTGTGATTAAATAAATAAACTTGAAAAATTAACTTCTGAAAATTAACTTTGACCTTGTCTTTTTTTTCAAACATCTTGCTGATCTTACCCAACAAGTAGAGCCAAACTAAAAACAGGGGATAAATGAGCAATAAAAAGGCAAATAAGAAGAGAGGGAAAAAGAGAAAAGAGTGGCCAAGATCTGTAGGAAAATTTAAAAACGATGAGAAAAAATAAATGTCATGTTGAATAGCCAGTTATAGTATCTTCTGCGGGAGTCTCAGCTGAAGTTGCGGACCTGGTGTTGTCTCAGAGGCAGCAGCAGTTGTTTCTTTCTGTACAGCTGCAGTTGATAGTTGATGCCAGAGGTACTATCGACCTACCTTAAATTAACTTGCAAGCTGAGCGAAAACGGATTTGCGATATATCGGTATTACGGTATTGTGAGACAACTTTATCATGTTTTTTTTTAAGAAACGTTTCTGTAATAAGTACTTTAACTCCGAAATTCAACGCTGTTTAAGATGTTAATGGTCATATTTAACTCTGAGTTTATTTCATTTATAATAATTAATAACATTAAATAATACACGGACTCTCAAACACTGTACACGTATCCTAGTGATAATTCGAATTATGAACATCAATATTTTTATAGATATCCATAATTCGAATTATCGATATCCATAATTCGAACTCAGGATATCCGAAAATCATAATTATTAATAGATATAATTTGTATCATGGATATCACAAATCCGATTTTTGGATATTCATAATTTGATTTATGGATGGTCATAAATCGAATTATGGATATCGGATATCACTTATTACTAATGGATATCAATAAATCAAATAGGTGATACCAATGTCGAATTAGTGATATCCATTAATCATTAAGATTATTAGATATCCATAATTCAAATATTAAGTAAAATCCATAATTCGGGTTACGGATATCAATATTTGGGCCCGTTTATGTATAACACTAATTAGAATTATGGATATCAGATATTCTTCGTTACAAATAATAAGTTTAAATAACCACTGCTATGCGATTATTTATGGATATTTACTATTCAAATTATGGATATCAATTATTCAGCCCGATTTCTTGATATAACTTATTTAAAATATGGATATCCCTACTTCGAATTACATATTGAGCCGCGACACGGGAAAACCAACAATCTGGTTGTGCACCCAGCGCAGACTCAGATCAGCCTGGGCATCCGCCTAGTCTGATCAGAGTCTTCGCTGTCCGCATGGAGGTAGCTACCCTTTGGGCACTAAACGAAGAGTCTGATCAAACTTGGCGAATGCCCAGGCTGATCTGAATCTGCGCTGGGTGCACAACCACATTGTTGGTTTTCTCGTGTCGCGGCTCATATGTATTTCCATAATACTGCCCATAGCTATCAATAACTCTAATTATGGCTATCCATAAATCGAATTAGTGATATCATAATTCGAATTGGTGATATCCATAAAATCGGATATTTGACATCCATAATTCGAAGTTGTGATATCCATTCTTTGAATAAGTGATATCAATAAATGGGCTGACCAAGACCTGACAAATGTAACAATTTTCTACTTGCTCACTGCGCACTGGGAAAGCAAATACTTTTATTTGACCAGCAAAATTTCTTGCTTCTCTCCAGAATTATTGTTGTAACACAAATTTCCGATGAAAGAGATTACAGGTGTGATCTACGAGACAGGGCTGAGATATATGATAAACTTTATTTTTCAGCATTTTTTACATGTATCAACCAAATAAAAGAGTGCTGAAAATGTCTCCTTCCCCACCCCAACCTGCATTCGCACTGCTGATTTTTTTTTTCATCTCTCGTAACGATGTTCCCGAAGTGGCTCAGCGGTTTCCATCTGTTGGATTTTATTGTATGTGTATTTCAATTCTCGTAACGACATTGGATTTTATGTACTGTTCTGTTTCAGTTCTCCTAACGACGTTCGCCAAGTGCGTACGTAACTATAGTTGCACACCCCTGGCGCCGAGTGTTCGTCCAAGTCCTATGTATATTGTTTTGTTCTCTTCTCTTCTCCTAACGACGTTCCCCATGTGGTCAGCGATACGTAACTATGACTATAGTTGCACACAGCCGTCCAAATTTATATTTTGTAATCGACCCTATTAGCGCACGTGACCCAATAAGCGCAGATCATGGGAAGTTCTGAGGCATATGATTTTTAGCGCACATATTTTTACTGGTTTATCCCTTTGATTGCTTGTTACAAGTGCTGAAAACACTATAAAATCTTACAGTTTTCACTTACAAAGCATCTCCATCCTGCATGACTATATGCAGCTTTTCTCTAATGATTCAGTTTATTTCTATATATAATAATTCTTTGAAATGTGCGTTTATTAGGAAGAATGTCTACTGAAAGTATTTAATGGGTCGAATACGTTACACCTTTATTTTTTTAGTTATAATTTTGAAGCTTAATATATTTTGTTGGTATGTAAGGGAAGCAAACTATTCCAATTCAGTCTCTTATATGTACCATGTTTTAATCTTTGCCTAGGAAATAGATTTTTTTTTTTGTATTTATTAATTTTTTTTTAATTTATTTTTGTAGCTATTCCATTCTAGTATATATTATTCTCGCAAAGGAAATAAGTTAACATGTCTGTAAACTATATATAGGCACAAGGGAGAGGCCTGCGAAAGATAAAACTTATTATTGTATAACTGCAACTACAGTTATTCATTTTAAACACAGACGTTATTATTATTATTATTATTATCATCATTTGTCATTATTATTTTGGGCTTTTACAGCCCTTACAAGAACACTTACCTATATCGAGCCGATCGTTCCTAGAAAGTGGGCTAAAACCAAAATTACTGGGGTAAAACGTCATCAGCTGCTGCGAGGCTATCAGCAGCTGCTGCGAGGCTATCAGCAGCTGCTGCTGAGGCTAGCAGCGGCAGCTCGTGATTTGGATGTTACTGCGCATATGCGTTAAGCAGCATTTTTTGCATTTTGCGGCTGAAATGGCAACAAGATATGACGGTGTAATAGCATTCGCTGACATACGTGGCATTAACTCAAAACCGCTCCTGTTGTTTTTCCTTTTATACTGTTTTGATGACTTCAGGTTTTGTTATAATGTCAACGGTAATGAATTGTAAATGACATTTGAGCCACTAAAGAACTTTAAATCGGTAGTCAAAGCAATCAAGGTTAAGAATTAAGACCGTGTCAAGAAATGTGGTCGAAGTTTACAGAATATAGGTTTGTTATAATAATGCTTGAGCAGTGTTGTGAAAAAAAATCTTACCATGTACGTCTGCGAACCGTTCCTGCACAAACAGCCTGCGCATGTCTGCAACCTGATCGAAATAATCACAGTTCACATACTTAGCAATATTTGGACGCTGTAGATTTAACAGTAACGGTAATTTTCAGGGAAGCCTTTTTCTTTATCGCCTCCCTTTTCAATGAGGTAAACTCTTTAAAGAATAAATAGAGGATCCTACATGAGTGCTCATGTATTATTGAATTTATTAAACGAGTTGGGGAAAAAGATAAGATGCGAGGCTTTGCCGAGCATCTTATCTGTTTTCCCCAACGAGTTTAATAAATTTAATAATACAGGAGCACGAATGCAAGATTCTATTTATCACATGACACTAAAATTACATTTTATTAGCAAAATTTGCACTAAAACGTCACGATTTCGTAATTAGAAAACGCGACGTTTTATGGACGTCAACGTATAACGCTACGACGTAATTTGCATATTTAATCCACTAGTAGATTATCGTTTTTAATGCATGGATTTATTACACGCTCAGATGCGACGTCATATGATAAAATGCTTTCCTTAAAAGCTAAATCTTTCCTTTATATTTAGATCCCATTTTGGAATGGTTACGTTGTCCAGGAAAGCAACAGTGGCAATTTTACTGCCCTTAGAAATCAGGAAGGTTCATTCATTCACCTTCAAAATGATATTCCCATGCCTGGAACACGATGCGCATGCGCATGGTCTGTTTGCACGTGTATATGCACAGTTGGCCTCGCGCATTTACTAATGACACAGAATGCTTAGCTGGATGTGTACACCTCTGTGAGACTTGTCTTCAATATTCTCTTAATTAGAAGATTTTCATTTATTCACCTTCAAAATGATATTCTCATGCCTGGAACACGATGCGCATGCGCATGGTCCGTTTGCACGTGTATATGCACAGTTGGCCTCGCGCATTTACTCATGACACAGAATGCTTAGCTGGGTGTGTACACCTCTGTGAGCGTTATCTTCAATATTCTCTTAATTAGAAGATTTTACTCCCTTAAGTCTTTCTTTAAAGAGTAGCCTTCTTTTTCAGAACAGCCTCGTCGTCTAAGGTGTTTCCCTTCTTAAAATAGCTAGAAATGTTGGCGGGCAGCGTGAACTAATTGTATCTCCCATAGACTTCTATAGTGACCCCTACTGCCTATGACAATGTTCCTCCCTTTATGCAATGTTGCTTCTCTATACAGATTTGCTCTAATTTCAAGCTAAAATATTAATCAATAAGATAAAAAAAGAGAAACACCTTACCTTGTACTTTCTAGAACTTCAGGATGGTGATAGCCAACAACTACCTTTCCCACAGAAAAGCGCAGAAGATTTGATAAAAATCATCAGTTATCAATTTTGGCTCAACAGACCTAATCAAAATTACTTATTTTTTACAATATCCATAATATCAAACAAAAATGATTTCTACATTTCACTCAAACATCACTTTCAACCACATCAGCATTGTTAACCAATCAAAGAGCACCATGTGACAATAATTGTCCCGAGTTTCCCTGCACTTTTTTAATTTCCTGCTTCCCTGGCGGAATTGGCTCCCAGTGCCCTGGAGGCGTACCTTTTCACAAAAACAATTAATGGGCACGTTCGGGCTTATTACTTTCGTAAGCTCAAACAATACCAAGGTTTTCCTCGGGCTTGGATCCGCTAGCGACTGGAAAACTCTCTCTATTAACCCAACAGTAAATAGGTACTTTTTCGAGTCAGGGAAGGATAAGGCAGCAAAAAGCGAGGGATTGGCTCCGCCTTTCATATGCTGTGCCCAAGATACAGGGACCTTTAACCCGCTCTGCCCCTCCGGTCATTAGGCTATGGGAATTTTTTACCCTTTTAACAATGTTTTATGACAGGAGCCCCGGTAGCTCAGTGTATAATTCGAGACCTAATACACCTAATTTTAGTTTGGAGACAAATTAAAATCTACAAGAGTTCCTTCAAGAGTTCAAGAGCAGATAACACATTCGAAGGAGGGAATATGGGTCATACTTCGAAGTTTCGGCTATTCAAGTCTCATCAGTGACCTGGCATGATCTTGTGACGAAAGCCAGAAAAATGATACTGTAATTTCGGAATTTCAATACGGCAGTCGATTTAAAGACCCCTTTTCAAGCGCTCCTCAGTTAAGGACACTGGTAAAAATCAATAAAAACAAAACCGTAAATAATTGGGATTTTACCAGAAAATGTTGTGTTTAAAAGTATCAGTGCTCAGAAACGAAGGTGAAAAAAATCCAGTGTTCACACCGTGAGTAATAATTCACGGCGAATATATTAGAGACTAAACATTGGAAACGAATAAAATGGTGTTTGTTGTAGCAGAACAAGTCAATGAAAATCTGAAAATTTCTCACTTGAAAGACAGAATTTAATAATATGAGTATAATTATTTGTTTGAGAAAATGTTGAAAGAACTTTAGGCTGTAATGGCACTGAAAAATTGGCGGTGCATGGCAAACACACTGTTTGCCATGCTCCAATACCAATGAAGTCATAGACCTGTTACCATAGCAACAAAGAGTTTGTAGTGATGTCAAAGTGACGTCACCAAGATGTCTTTCTGACAGGAATATGCACAGCAGTGCGTTATTCCATAGTTACTATGGTAATACACCTATGACATCATCACACTTACATTTTGAGAGGAGCATGGTTTACAGTGTATGCCATGCTCGTCTCGAATTAAAAGTGAGATGTTACCTGAAATTCATTCAATGGAAGGGTGTTATTTTTGTCAAACCTATAATTCATTCTCTAATGGTTTAATTCTGTGTTTTACCAGTGATGGTAAAAGCAGATCATACAACACTGTTATGTTGCATCAGTCTACAGGATTTGTAAATTTACAAGAAATGAGACATTTGGAAATTTCTGACTTCAGTGGATCCTTAATATTGGCAATGTACCTCTTCTATGTTTATCAATGACATGTTGCATCCTGACGTTAGACTATTCTCCACTGGCTGGAGACTAGTGACGGTCGCATACCAGCTGCGGCCACATCTCGATTTGCTCGTGCAGTTTCGCACTTATATATAGCGTAATTGATTATATACAGTTGTACAGAACCCAAACAGAAACGAACAAGAAGGGCAAGAAAACTAAAACTGCAACGCCTTGTATCTGGGGTCCTGAGCAACAACAAGCTTTTGATTTAAGCATCGAAAAGCTGACATCACCATCAGTTCTTGTTTATGCTGATTACAGCAAAAAGTTCATCTTGATTATAGATGCTAGTGGAAATGGTTTAGGCGCTGTTCTTTACCTGGAAACAGACGGTATTTAACATGTCATTGCGTATACAAGCAGAGGTTTAAGAGCCAATAAGTGCAATTATCCTGCACAACAACTGGAACTTTTGGCATTAAAATGGGCAGTGACAGACGAGTTCCAATATAATTCATATGGAAGTAAAAAGTATGCAAAGACCAGGAACTGAAACAATCAAAATCCAAATCCAGCCCTCAAACCATAGTTGGAAACAACTAAGATTACAAATAATCAAGATACAGAGAACATATGGCCAACCGAGTGAGCAGCTTGTTCCCAAAAGGTGGCCACTCAGCAACCCAAACCGAACCAAAAATAATAAGAACATACATAAGGTAAAACATCACAGAAACTCTGACACCAAAAACAGGCAACAGAGAACCACAACAGAACTACCGCCTTGGAACGGTCAGTAATGAATTACTAGGGGGCTTCAATCGATTTTACAGGCCCAACCTCACCCTCAGTTTCTGAAGTGGTACAAAACATTTAGTTGGTAGTTCGGTTCGCATGATAACCCTCTAACTCGTCAATGAATCATCACGGTAAACACATAAATCAAATTTCAACACCATGAAGAAGCAAAGACGAGGACTCAACAGATACAACGGGCCGTCTGACAGGTGGAGATCCCTGTCCTGCCAAACGACCCCACTGGAAATCTGAAGCAAAAGAAGGTCACCAGTTGAGCCCCGGTGGACCAAGCAACAGACAAATAGGCTCCGGTCCCAACCAACTAAAATATATAGCTTTAGGTCGGGGCCATCATAGAGTCTGACGACCGATCCCCCGGTGTGCAATTAAAGAGTGCAGCAAAGTTATCAACCGTGATTGGGTTAATCACTAAGCATGCAGACTGTCGCATAACATTTAAATTATAGCCAATACGTTTGTGACGTATTATTATTTTTCGGAATTAATCAGAAAAATCAGTCCTACCCTTAATTTTTTTGAATTTGTATACTAAGTCACCATAAAATTCTGGTTCCGATAGGCCTTGGTGTAAAAGAAATTTTAATCCGACATCAAATTTTGAAACCAATTCATGGTGTCTGCGATAGAATTTAGAAAAAGCCTTTCTAAGCTTATGATACCGATAGCCCTGTTGAAGAAGTTTAGCAGTTAAACATTTATTACGAGCATTAAAGTCATCTACATGACTACATACTCTAGCAAATCTTATAAGTTGAGAAATATACACTCCATAAGAGGGACGACGTGGAACGTCACCATCCAAAAATGGAAAATTAACTATATCAAAGTCAAAGTCATCACGTTTATCATAAATTTTAGAAGACACAAAACCGTTAGAAATAGATAGATGTAAATCCAAAAAGGGGGCCTCGGTATCTGAAGTATTAGCTTTATTCAATTTAAGTTCAGGTGGGTAAATTTGGTTAACCATGCTTTCAAAATAAGGATTATCAATATTCAGAAGATCGTCTAAATATCTAGAGGTAGAGTTAAATGCCTCAATGATATCAGCTTGATTATCAACCGAAAGAGAAGTCATGAAATCTCTTTCATAACAAAATAAAAACAAATCGGCCACAAGAGGAGCACAATTTGTACCCATCGGAATACCAATAATTTGTCTGTATAACTTATTAACAAATCTGATGTAAATATTATCTAAGAGATATGATAAGGCGTCACATACATTCTGACATGACCAAAGACTATATCCTCTATACATTTTACGGTCAGTAGAAGTGAAAAACGCTTTCTTATCGTTACAGGCAATATAAAGGGTATCTTCATTTTTGGAGAACTTTTTGAAGGCCCTCTCAATCAAATCAACAAGTTTTTCCTTTATTAAATTATGGGGTAATGTGGTATAAAGAGTAGAAAAATCATACGTGGACAAACTAGTCGCACGGAACCCTCTTGACTTCAGTTTACTAAGTACCTCACCAGAATTTTTTATAGACCAAAACATATTTTTCCCTGACCTCTCATACACTGTCTCATAGTACCAAATGACACGAGATTTCACAGCAGTGAGGCAAGAAGTTAATAATTTAGATAATTCTGTAGTAGTACAAGAGCTAGAGTTGGCAATGAATCTAGCTTTATACGGTTTTTTGTGAAGCTTAGGTAACCAATACATCGTAGGAAGTTTGTCTTGGCGTTCCTTAACGTTTACAGCAAACTTTAAAGGCAAATTATTTGAGTGGCTATTAACGACAGTCTTCTCATCTGTAAAAGTCTCTTCGTAAGCCGTGGTGCCGTTAAGTTCCTGCTTCAAAGTGTTAATATAGTGCATCCGACAAACAACAACAATGTTGTTTGCGGCCTTGTCAGCAGGAACCAAAACATACTTCCTATGAAAATCCTGGATACCCTGCTTCAAATATCTAAAGGAAGATTTAGGCTTAGGAGGTAAAAGATTAGTATTATTGAAACAAGTTTCAAGTTAGATGGGATAATAATCCACTTAGGTATGCTCTAACTACCGCTAAGCTCGATGCGACGGGACATCGATGGTTAGCGTCACTGTCCAGTTACAATTTCTTCTACAAGTCTGGCGGGAAAAATCTGAATGCTGATGCATTATGTAGATTACCTTCCACAGACATATGTGACAAAGACCACAGTCTCGGCAAATGATCATTTTTATTATTATTTCACGTAAACTTATTAGAAAAAGCATCATTCAGCGCACTGCAACCATGTGGTCGCCATTGGCACAGAGGTAGCGTGTTTTGCTGCTTGTTTATTATCTGTTTCGAGGACTTGCCCAGCCACATGTTACAATCTCCTATAACAATCGCTATAATAACAGAAGTTACACCTTGTATATTTGACATATAAACAAAATAAATGCCTAAATTAGGTATCAGATAAAGAATGTGTGTTACCGAAAAATGGCCGCCACTGATCGCTTTTCTTTTAAAAATATTTATTTTATTCAGCGTTTTATAAAATTATACTCTGCCTTACCTGATGGTTGAATCTACCAGACTAAATCTGCGCAAAACTTTCGAGCAACCATTGCACGCAAGTGTATGTAATATATTTGCGTGCAATAGTTGTTCGATAATATTATTGTAGAGTCTACTTGCAAAATCAGAATATGACGGCACTTTTAATAAAAATACGCATGATAGATACAGGAATTCCATGAGAAGCGAACTTAAATGGCTGATATATGCAATTCTGCATTACAGAAAGGTTACGTGTGTTAAAGATGGCTTATAAATGTTGCGTGAATAGAATGATTATAGAAAACAAACATGGATTTTAAAAAGCCGTTGTAAACAGTTATTAAAACCGAAGAATCTTGTCACAACCACTTTTATAGTATAGTCGATTGTGCACTATTTCCAGGGTTATCCGGGTCTTCGTAGGTCGAACATAACCGCATGACATACATATTCTTTGTCATTTTTTTTTCTTCTTCTTCTTCTTTCTTTCTTTTTTATGTCATGGGTCATTGGCGTTTCATGAAGACAGCTACATGTGGCCATAAAGATGGCTATTTGCATAGAAAATAGTAATGAGAAATTTCCCGATAAAATTAGGGTTTTATATAAAAACAGCTATGATTTAACTTCAATTGATGCCTTTGTCTTTTCGTAAGACGCTGATTATTGTAACTGGATTTTAGCCTTGGCAAGATCCTTTTTCTCTTTAAACTTGTAAATTCAAGTACTATATGCCTGTTTCCAACTTTTGTGCCGAACAGTTCTCCCGTGCTGGCATCGGGGATTTTGTAGTCGTGTTATAGAGGTTCTCAATGAGACTGGGCTGGGTTTACGTTAATATTGTACTTCCGTAGGGGGTGGTAGGATGGTGCAATGGTGCGGTGTATTACTTCCAGTGCGGAGGCGTCCTATTGATTTGAAACGTTGTAAGGCAAGAGCCAACTGCGCTTGCAGAAGGTGCGGTGGGGGTTGTTTAGACATTTTTCTCTCGTCTATCATTTCTTTCTCCCTCTCTCTGGAAGACGGCCTGATATAGACTGAAATACTGTCTTAAAGGGCCGTTAAACCCAAAACACTCAATCAATTAATCAATGTACTTCCGCATGAGGGCCTATAAAGCAGCTTGATACACCCTGTCAAACTCTTGTTTTGATACTTCTGACGACTTGACACAGATTTTGCTGGTGTTGTTGGCGCTTCTGATGTAAAACTCTGAAGTTGAAGTTCTCCTCTTTGGTGGTCCTCGAGGCTCTGAACCCAAATAGTTCTTTCGCGATCTCTGATCTTTGGTATTTAAGCCTATTCAAGATGATTTTCAGAAGCACTTCGCTCGAATGCCTGATGAGTCTGTTAATCTGGCAGAACTGTTTGTGGCTTCTTTCAGGGAGTGTAATAAGCTGTGGCTGGATTCTTGGGTTCGGCCATTCTCCTCTCTCCAGATCTTGTTCAGACCTTTGCTAAAACATCAGTCATGGTCTCTACTTCGCTTGAGTAATTTGCTACGTAATCGAAATTTAATGGTAACACTTTTTGCTCTTTATGTTAATTGTATTTGTCTTTTGCGTGTAGAAGTTTACTAGTTTTGCTGAAATAAGGCCCTAAGATGGCATTAAAGAAAATTAAATACGTAGAAAGCAGTTGTAAGTCTTGAAATGCAGCATAAATTGAGATCAAATTTCCTGTTAAACATCAATAAAAAGTTAAATACATTTTTTTAAAAAAACTTATGATTATCTCAGGAAATACTGTAAAATTTCTACGCTTTCCAAACACATTTAATCCTTTAAGCACCAAAAAGCTGACGACAAAATTTACGTCCGCAAAATTATAAAAAAAATTCCTTGTCCGAGATGTTTCACATCAAGATTTCAAACACTAGAGGGAAAACAGTGTAGATCTATATCAAACAGCTCATTACGAGCCGCCTCAACAGGCAAATTCAGTTATTTTCGGCTCTAGCGCTTATTGAAAAAGTGTTAATCGTTAAACTCTAGCTCACCTCAAGACCCTTTTAATCTTGATCTGTGGCATTTCACTGAAAACAGAAGCGTGTCATTTGACTTCGAGTGGTATTGACTGTTTGACTATTTAGCCCTTTTTGGCGTTATCGAATTGTATTTTGGCCTACTTTCTGTCTCAGGCCAAATTTAAGGCGATATTTTTCTTATCGATAAATGCACGGTTATTCAAAAGTCATAATGTGTCCTTACGAGAGTACATGATTCCGTCTTACTTTCAATCAAACACTACCGATCAGATACGAGTAAATGCCTTCTTCATACAACAGAAGCTCAAAACTGTAAGGCGTGAGACTATGGCGACTTCCTGTTTGAATGTTTGCTTGTCGAGAACGCCTGCCAAAATGGTACCAACTACAGTACCGTGCCAAAAGTTTGTCATTTTTTTAAATCCCATTGCCGTGTGTGTATTTGTAAGTGTGCAAAAAATCAATTGTTTTTGTTCTGCTCAGCAGATCTCAATAAAATTATGTACTGTCAGAAAGGAAATTGAATACGGCAATATTCAGAAATTAATCATTAACGCAGAGCATTTATATTTGAAAAAAAACAACAATATAAACAGAGCTTAAAATTTGAAAAATTACGTTTCCATCGACGTAATAATGACGTTGCCGGAAAGTCAATATAAAACAGGGACAGTTGCCTTACAAAGACATAAGCCTGATGTGCGCCAATAAAAATACAATAAATATGTTTTTACTGCCATAGTCATTTCTAATTTTTATTTCAGTCGGATATGCAGAAACAGTGCAGTTAATTTTCTTGCGTACTGGAAAATACAGGTGAGTCAATGAGATTTTAGAAAAAGTTGACGAACTTTTGGCACGGTGTCGTATTAATGGAAAGAAGTGATAATAAACAAGAGAAACTGAGCCACGTCATGTGACTTCCAACATGTGGCAGTTTTGTCATGTGATATTAAGATCATTCTCCTCACTTACATCGTCTCATTGTTGGTTGTATGGTTTGGGCCTATTCCAGAGATGGCCGATGTGACAAGAAAAGGCTGTGATCAGACTGCACTTGAGTGCAGTCTGATCACAGCCTTTGCTTGTCACCAATGCCACATTTTTGGAAGTCACATGATACAGCTGAATTGTAGATGTCTAGCTGGAATCTGAGCAAAGCCACAATCCCACAAAATGTTATAAATGTTAATATACAAACTCTGGTTAAACTCTTTGGTTATAACAATGAGAAGTCACGCAACTGACGGTGGAAAAATAGCATATTATTCGAAAACGGGTTGGCTAAAATCAGGACGGCATAAGAAGGAAGTTTATAGCTACAAGTTGCATGTAATGCGGTTGACCTTATCACGACTAACGAGTTGCACGACGGTGAGTCTAACCAAAACTGGCTCCTTCCTAAACCTGTTGCAGGTGGTTGCCACCTAAACACTGAATGTCGTTGGTCGGACCTGCCGAGGTCCGACTTACACTGGCTTTAGATTGTTATTTCATCCACAATGTGAATGCATACACTTCCAGGGGAAGCTTCTCTGTCAATTTCATTTTCCCTTCTATTAATGAAAGGATTTGCGTGTAGATTTTCCTTTTAGAAGGGTTTTGCCTTCCAGGGAGGCAAACAGGAGGTCATAAAAGTTGTCTACCTTTGTTCTTACTTACGGGAGGTCCTTATGCAGATTAAGAAATGTGATTAGCACTGCAACAGGTTGAACCCGTGAACCTAAAAAGGACAAAAAGCCAATTTGTGAGAATAGTCATTCTAATGACTGTGCTAGGGCAGATCTTCGAGTACCTGTCTTTGTTGTTATAATGTATGGTACACCACTGTGTTTTGTATCATCTACAACTTCTACAATTACTCACAGTAATGTAATGTACGTGTACAAACGTATAATGTTTTCCTATACATTACTTGTATATTACTTGTGTACTGTCCATTCTTTCGTCTTGTCTACAGGAGACAGCTAACAAACAGTTGTTTTTATTACTCAGAGTGCAAATATGTCGTCATTTTGAAGCGGGCATTGCTGTTGCACTTGATTTATTAATTAGCGTCAGCACGAAATGTATTTTTCTTTCCGTTTGTTGACATACTTTTCCTGGTTTATGTCACGTAAATTACATAGCAATAATTATTGTTTAATAGTTTAATAAAAACTCTGAATTTGCCCTTCGTTCTAAAATGGCAATGATGAAGCGTCAATTTCATTTCATTACGGGTTTATTCATTCCAGATACATTTTAAGCCATTACACGCAATCAAAAGGGTGCTTAATGCATGTGCGATTAGCAATTACTCAGACCAATGCTCAGACCAGTCTGCGCATCCGCGCAGTCTGAACAGAGCCTTTACTCTTCCCACACAAGATGGACACACAAAAAACTTCAGACAAAAATAAAGACTCCCACCGAACTGCATCGATTCACTGACTGGTTTGAGACTTTGCTCTTTACCAATTGGTGAGCAAAAATTATTGCGTCAAACGGTTTCCTAGGGGACATAAACCTTTTTAACAAGAGGCCAACATTCACAGATCATACTGAAAAAGCACGTAACGTTTTAAAGCAACTGGGTTAAAATTCTGGACTAATTGGGTCCTCAAAGGCTAAAATATAAAAGAAGCATAAACAGAAGAAGAAAGGTTACGAAGAAGAGGAGGAGAAACTGAAGAAAATGATGAGAACAAGAGAAATAAATGGAAAAAGAAGAAGGAGAAGTAGTATGCTTCAAATCATTTGTTATATATAAATATACAGTAATTGTGGGACACAGATCATATAAGTTGTAAGACTTTCCAAGCTACTGTATTGAGTTATATTCTTGTGAGATTGTATTTTTTGTATTTGATCAGTATTTTGAATAAAATATTGTTTACACTAAGAAGAAGAAGAAGAAGAAAAAGGAGAAAATGATGATGATAATGGTGATGATACCCCAAAACCATCTTATGCGCATCTCCTGACCGTTATAAGGAGCTTGAAACGGTTTCACGAGCTCTAAGAGGAGTTGTACACCGTGGAGCTGTATAGACAACAAAACACTACAGTTAACTCCCGATATCTCGAAGTCCAATTTCAGCCCAAACTACTGATATCGTAAAGTAAATTTTCTGGTACCAGAAACTTTACTTTGAGATACCAGTAGTTTGAGATAACAGGAGCTGAAATGTAAATAAAAAAGGAAATATATTCTTTGATATAAGAAGATATTTTGAGATATCACTGTTCGAGATGTCGGGAGTTGACTGTATTTTGAAACACAAAATGATCGTCAAAAATTAAGGATAGTCACAAATTTAAAATCACATGCACGTCGCCAGACCAGATATAAAAAGAAAAAAGCTTGCAAAGTTTCAAATTCTTCGATGAAAATTGAAGGTAAACTTTTTTGAGACAGAGTTACATATCATAGGACGGACGAATGTGGCAAACAAACTGGCAACTTTTAAATTTGGTTTTCAAGAAGCATAAAAATTCCGAGACAAAATGTTTTATCGTTATATTGACAGAATATTTTCTGAATGAAATCAAATTCTCAAGTTTTCAAAAGAAACTCAATTAAAGAAACATGAAGCCCCATGAGGTATCATTGTACAATATTGTCTTCGAAGAGCAAATAAAAATGTGTTGACAACGTTTAACAGGACAGAATGCATTGCTAACGCAAACTGTTTTAATGATTCAAAAATACACTATACGACAAAACCAACAAAGTTGCCTGTGCGCCCAGCGAAGACTCAGATCAGCTTGGGCATCAGCTCAGTCTGATCAGAGTCTTCTCTGTCGGCATGGAGGTTGTTAAGACCCTAAGCTGTCCTTGAAGCCCACAGCGAAGATTCTGGTCAGACTGGGCGGAAGCCAAGACTGATTTGAAACTTCGCGCGACGCAAATTCCACTTTGTTGGGTTTGTGATGCGGCTCAGTTACAATTTATAAAGTGTTTGAACAGAATTTCAGGGGAAGCAATTTTCCATATTCATTTTTTGCACTCTCCTAAGATTAATTCAACTTTTAAAGAAAAGAATTTGCTCCTCTAGGAGCAAAGACTTTCCTTTAAGAGTAGACGCCAGATTGGAAGGACAGCGTCTTCCAGGGAAGCAAACATTGTCTCTCTCGGAAAAATGACAACAGATGGGATGGATGATTGATAGTGAATTTACGTCCCTTTCAACAGTATTTCAGTCAAATCGTACCAGTGGTAGAATGATTCCTGTGTACAATGGAACTTGGATTACATTTGCATATATAATTTCTCTTCCAGAGAAATTCGCATCTGTGCCGTCAGCTTAGTAGGTCTATGCTTAGCCCACTGACAAAAAGCAAAAAAGGGTGTACCCATACGTTTTAAAATTAACGGGCAAGCGCCATGGTTTGGCTGCCAATATACAATACAGACAGATTAAGAGGTTATCTGACATCTGTATTTCTTTTTAAGGTGTACGGAGCATCTTTCGGGAAAAACGTTGTTTTCGTGCTCTTCAGAATAGACACATTTTTAGCTCACCTGAGCACGAAGTGCTCAGGGTGAGCTTTTGGGATACCGTGATGTCCGTCGTCCGTCGTACGTGTGGACGTCCGTCCGTCCGGACGTCCGGACGTCCGTCAACTTTTGCTTGTGTACACTCTAGCGGGCGCAGTTTTGATCCGATCTTTCTGAATCTTTGTCAGAATGTTTATCTCTATAAAATCTAGGCCAAGTTCGAAACTGGGTCATGTCGGGTCAAAAACTAGGTCACTAGGTCAAATCTTAAAATAACCTTGTGTACGCTCTAGAAGGCACAGTTTTCATCTAAAGTTCATGAAACTTTGTCAGAATGTTTATCCTCAAACTATTTAGGACAAGTTCGAAACTGGGTCATGTCGGGTCAAAAACTAGTTCACTAGGTCAAATCATAGAAAAACCTTGTGTACGCTTTAGAGGACACAGTTTTGATCCAATCTTTATGAAACTTTGTCAGAATGTTTATCTCCATAAACTCTAGGCCAAGTTCGAAACTGGGTCATGTCGGGTCGAAAACTAGGTCACTAGGTCAAATCTTAGAAAAACCTTGTGTACACTCTAGAAGGCACAGTTTTCATCCAAAGTTCATGAAACCTTGTCAGAATGTTTATCCTCATTATATTCAGGACAAGTTCGAAACTGGGTCACGTCGGGTCAAAAACTAGGTCACTAGCTCAAATCTTAGAAAAACCTTGTGTACGCTCTAGAGGACACAGTTTTGATCCAATCTTTATGAAACTTTGTCAGAATGTCTATCTGCATAAACTCTAGGCCAGGTTCAAAACTGGGTCATGTTGAGTCAAAGACTAGGTCACTAAGTCAAATCTTAGAAAAACCTTGTGTACATTCTAGAAGGCACGGTTTTGGTCCAAAGTTCATGAAACTATGTCAGAATGTTTATCCTTATACTATCGGGGATAAATTTGAAACTGGGTCATGTCGGGTCAAAAACTTTGTCACTAGGTCAAATCATAGAAAAACCTTGTGTACACTCTAGAGGACACAGTTTTGATCCAAGCAAGCTTTATGCAACATTGTCAGAATGTTTATCTTTATAAACTCTAGGCCAAGTTTGAAACTGGGTCATGTCGGGTCAAAAACTAAGTCACTAGGTCAAATCTTAGAAAAACCTTGTGTACGCTCTAGAAGTTACAGTTTTCAATCAAACTTTATGAAACTTTGTCAGAATGTTTATCCTTATTATATGTAGTATAAATTTGAAACTGGGTCATGTCGGGTCAAAAACTAGGTCACTAGGTCAAATCATAGAAAAACCTTGTGTACGCTCTAGAGAACACGGTTTTGATCCACACTTTATGAAACTTTGTCAGAATGTTTATCTTTACAAACTCTAGGCCAAGATTGAAAGTAGGTTATGTCGGGTCAAAAACTTGGTCTTTAGGTCAAATCTTAGAAAAACCTTGTGTACGCACTAGAAAGCATAGTTTTGATCCAATCTTCATCAAACTGTGTCAAAATGTTTATTGTCCATATATCTAAGCCCCCTATGAAACTGAGTCAGGTCGGGTCAAAAACTAGGTCACTAGGTCAAATCTTAGAAAAACTTTGTGTTCACCCTAGAGGGCACAGTTTTGATCCAATCTTCATGAAACTCTGTCAGAAAGTTTATTTTTATGAAATCTAGATCAAGTTTGAAACTGGGTCATGTCGGGTCAAAAACTAGGTCACCAGGTCAAATATAAGGAAAACCTTGTATACGCTCCAGTGGGCACAGTTTTGATCCAATACCAATGAAACTTTGTCAGAATGTTTATTCTTACAATATCCAGGCCAAGTTTGAAACTGGGTCATGTCGGGTCAAAAACTAGGTCAAATATTAGGAAAACCTTGTGTACGCTCTAGAGGACATAGTTTTGATCCAATCTTTTTAAAACTTTGTCAGAATGTTTATCGTCACAATATTTAGGCCAAGTTTGTAAGTAGATCATGTTACATCAAAAACTACGTCACTAGGTCAGATATAAGAACGACCTTGTGTACACTCTAGAGGGCACAGTTTTGATCCAATCTTCAAGAACCTTTGTCAGAATGTTTATCCTCAAGATATCCAGGCCAAGTTTGCAACTGCTTCATGTCAGGTCAAAAACTAGGTAATTAGGTCGTGCACACCCTAGAGGGCACAGTTTTGATCCAATCTTCATGAAACTTTGTCAGAATGTTTATCTCCATAAAATCTAGGTCAAGTATGAAACTGGGTCATGTCGGGTCAAAAGCTAGGTCACTAGGTCAAATCTAAATTAAGTTATGCTGCAAGAATCAGAACTAACATTGCAATGATGCCAGCCACAAACTCCTTGGAATACATTAGTTTCACCACAGTGAGATAATGGTGCTATCATTGTATCATCTGTCTTTGCTTAGTTCAGTCTAGTTCAAATCCATCAAAGGAACTCAAAATGAACGGGAACTTTTCGGAGAAGGAACTCAACATGAATTGGAACTTTTCGGAGAAGCGACTCTTCCATTTTCAGCTCACCTGAGCCTTACAGTATTGGTGTTAGCTGCCTCTGTCATCCATCCATAAACATTTTCAAACATCTCTGAAACCACTGGGCAGACTAAATTCAAATTTCATATGGAGCCTGCACATGGGTCAAAGGATTGAAATTTCGTCAAATGATCTTGGTCACATGACCAAGGTGGCCGCCATTCCCATGTATGATAAAAACCCTTATAAATCTTCACCAGAGCCAGTGAACTGATTAATGCTCAGGTGAGCGATTCAGGGCCACCATGGCCCTCTTGTTTCCTTTTCCTCTACGAGTAACCCCTTTATGAGAAGGGATACAAATATCTCCTTGTCAAAATTATCTTCCTTGGAGATATAAACATAAATATGCATTCGGGATATCTTGGTACACCTCTATGTTTCCCCCTACATTTTTCACAAAAGGACTTTCATAGTTTCCTTTTTTCCTCATTTTGACGGTGAACTCCTTCCAAGAAGAGTTCAAATTTTAATGGAAAGAATCCTCTCCTAAGGGAGCAAAAAATTTCCTTTATGCGTTGAAATTCCTTGAAAAGGGAGGCAAGAAGGAAAATGACAGAGTTGTTATTCCTGAATATGAGCCCAAACACCTTAACACTTAAAGCGCCAGTGATGAAAATGGCAGGCTTTGCAAACAGTGCAGGTCCTGATGAGGTGGCTCATAATGAGCCACTTCATCTAGATCTACACTGTTTGCCCTCTAGTTTTATTTTAATTTTCAGTATGATATAGCTTGGATGAAACAATTTTTGAAATTTTTGCAGACGTAAATTTTGTCGTCTGCTTTTTTGGCGCTTGAAGGGTTAAGAGCGATAGACTGACTATCCTTTGTCATAAAACTGTCTCTTTAGTTTAATGCTCTTATTTGCAGCTAACTCCTTGAAGTTTATGGTGTCATATACCAACATAAAATGAGTGTGGAATTTCCGCTTTTAATCCAAATATAAACCATAATTGTGTTTCCCCTGTCGTGGAGGAAAGGCAAACTAATTAAAAACAAGAATTGTCAGAAGACGATAAAGCGCGTCCTATCGGAGCTTGGCTTAAACAAGTTCATATATTATATTGACAACACTAGCCAAGTAAAATGAGATCAACTGCAGTGTCAGAATAAACAGTTTTGTCTTAACCCTTAAAGCGCCAAAAAATTAAAATTGTTGAATTGGCAAACAGTTTAGATCCAGATGAGGTGGCTCATAATGAGCCACCTCATCTGAATCTACACTGTTTGCCCTCTAGCGTTCGAATTCTCAATATGATATCGCTTGGTCGAGACATTTTTTTAAAATTCTGCAGACGTAAATTTTGTCGTCTACTTTTTGGCGCATTAAGGGTTAAGAATTCTTCAAGTCCCTTGAATATTGCCAGAAAAATGATAATATCACTGAACTGTGAAATATAGGCCACAGTGACCTACAAGTGGTATGAGGTCAATCATTTTATCTGAATGTACCATTACACACAGCACGATACAAGTCCATGAAAATGGTTTATAGCACAACAGTTAAACACGCAGATACTGGTGAAAATATAAAAGGACACATTTAGTAAAGACTATGTATATTGTCTACAACCTATCCACATAAGGTTACATGTCGGCACAATCCCAAACTTGACGATAACAGATAATAGTCTTATCCTACACCACGAAATATGTGATTACACTGTGATCAATGCGTACGAAGGGAAAATAGAAGAGGACATGTTTTGAAAACACTATACACATCTTATACAGCTTGTCTACATCGGGTATCAAAGTGGCATATATAGTTTATGCTATCTGCTAATAGTTTACATTGTGCATCTCAGAAAACGTGGAGACACTGGTTACATGACTTAAAATTAAAATAGAAAAGATCAAATTTGTAAAATTTATGAACATTATCTACAACTTACGTCGTTAGGAGAATTGAACTGAACTTAAAAAAGTTTACAAATCGGCACAAGTGTGCATCTACTCAAACTATTCTTTAGAATAATTTGAGGAAGTAAGACCTGAAGATTGATTATGTCTACAAATCCTTGTTAAGGTCCATGGTAATAGATTATAGGCATTATAAGTTGTCAGCAGCCTCACAGATTGGAGACAACCGGTTGTCACCAGCTTGTGAGGCTGCTGACAATCTGCTAACAAATTAATACACATTTTAATGAATAGGAAACATTGATTCATTGTAAAAACATCACAAGTAATTCTCAGTTGGTTCATGCTTTCAGTTAAACTACATATTATCACTATATGTATCACAACCACAAAATATCTACAAATATAGATAAGAAGGATATTCTAAAAGTAGTTTGTTTGTTTTTTCAAGGGAAGTAACTCAAATCATAATGGGAACTTACTCAAAATACTACTTTACATTTTTCTCTGAAATTTTATGCTAATTCTATTCGCACAATTGCCTTTATGATAATATGGTATAGTTTCGTAAATGCATTTGTAGTTTTATTTTTCATAGTAAAAACAAATTTGAACTGAACAGCAAGAATACAACTACAGGGAACAGCTTGTAATGGTGTATGGTGAATTTATATATTTTTTCTTTCAAGGTAAATAATTATATATGTGCAAGTTATGCATTTATTATTTTAGCTGTTTGCCTGCATGACTCAATGACTTAACGACAATAATAATGTAGAAAACATAATGATTATAATACAGATATTTACATCTGATTCGCGCTAGAATGTCAAAATATTTTCACTTTTCGCTATTCATCATGATGGCGAATGTAATTTTTTGGCTTTTCGTTTTTCGATATTCATCATAAAGACGAATATCCAAAAAATTGCTTTTCGCTTTTCAATATTCATCAAGATGAGGAAATTTTATTTTATTTTATTATATTATTTTTTTTTTTTTTTTACATTTTTCGACATTTTACTTTGAATAGCGAAAAACGAAAATCAAACTAAATTATTGTTGATCGGTTTTCGCCACCGTTACTTGTAAAGATTAGCTCGATAGGAGTGAAATAATCGTGTAAAGACTATAACAGACATATTTTGAGTCGCGACACGAGAAAACCGACATTGTGGTTATGCCTGGGCATCCGCCCAGTCTGATAAGAGTTTTCGATCTGCGCTTAAATGGTAGCTCAAGGTGTAAGCTACCTTCATGCGGACAGCAAAGACTCTTGATCAGACTGGGCGGATGCCCAGGCTGATTTGAGTTTGCGCTAGGCGCACAACCATTTTGTTGGTTTTCTCGTGTCGCGGCTCAACTCGTTTTCGTAGAGTGAACAAATTCCGTTTAAATTCCATTACTGCACAAATCAAATAACACTGTCTCAAAATGTTTTAATTTCTCATTACTTTTAAGTTTTTATGCAAATTCTAATAGCAAAATGTCTTTTAGAGGTTACATGACAACTTCACTCGCTGCTTTTTAGCCCAAGATACATTCAATTTCAACAATGCTTTTAGATGTTTGTAAACGTACATTAAACATTGTTGAATCGAGTTAAATCTACGATATAAAACCAAAACAAATTGCAAAATTCAATGTTAACCATCATCTTACAATAAACCAAAGTTTTTCACTTAATCCGCAACAGATACATCTGGTATATAAATACATGTAGACTTGAATGGATGGTGGATGGATGGCTTACGTGATTTTACGTCCTTTTTAACAGCATTTAAGTCAAATCAGGACGATGGGTCGATGATAATGAAAACCCGTGTGCAATGGAACCCCGTTTACCGGTTGAAAAAATTCTGCGTCCGGCCGAATTCAAACCCGGAACCGCCAAGTCAGATGAAGATAGCCAACGTGTAACCCACTTGGCTACCGGCGCTCCTGTGTAGACTTGAAACTGCAGACAGAACATCAATGGTGGGTTTCAGATTACTCGCTGAGTAACCGACGATGGATGGACGGACGGGCGGACGGATAGATGGATGGATGAACTTTACGTCGTTTGAATAGTATTTCAGTCATATCAAGGCGACGGGAGGGTGTAATGAAAGGCTGTGTGCAATGGAATCCCGTTTACGGCTGTAATGATTTCCGCCTCCAGCGGGACTCGCACCTGGAACCGCTTGATCAGTAGACTGACGCTTAACCCACAAAGCTTCCAGGCCTCAGATCAAACGGAAAAGCAAATCTTCGACAATAGACACAGTTTATTTACAACAGAAGAACGCGGCTCTGGAGAGGCCAGCAGTGAATCTAGAGGTTTGTTTAAGCCAATTCAATGCGTGCAACCTCGCTTTTTTTCTGCACTGCCTCAAACAACATCATAAAGCATGTACATGTATTTGTGTTTTTTGTTGTTGTTGTTGTTGTTTTTTGGGGTTTTTTTTATTATTTTCCACCTTAACAGAAAGGAAATGGACAGCTTTCGAAATTAATCTAATTATTGGAAAAGATGGGCGTCAGCAAACAGTGCAGACAAAGATCAGACTGGTTATGAAAGAGCAGTCTGATCTGGGTCTACATTGCTTGCTATTCCATCTGCACCTTTAGGACGCATTATTGCATTGTAAAATCAAAATGTATCATTTTTAGGGCAAGTAAAGTAATTATTTTAGATGTCCCAATTTTTTACCTTTTTTGCGTTTACAGATAACGCAATACTAGAGTTTACAGTCTGAAACATTGAATTGCCTTTTTTACTTTTTTTGTTATGTTAAGTTTGTTTTTTTTTTTTTTTTTTTTTTTTCATTTTTTTCAAAGTTTTGTGTGTGTGTGTGTGTGTGTGTGTGTGTGTGTGTGTGTGTGTGTGTGTGTGTGTGTTTTTTTTTTTTTTTTTTTTTTTTTTTTAATTTCTTGTCTCTAAAATCCCACTTTTGTTTCCTGTCTTCACATTTGACCGGAAGAAAAGTGGGATAAAAAAAAAAGATGGAAAAGAAAATAAATGATTTTCAGGCAAATCAATGCTTCAGACTGCCTATCCGTTTTTCAGATAAACATGAAAATTCATTGGTCTATGAAATGCCTATTTAATTCGTGACTTTTTATACAGGTCCTTACTATATTCTCTTTTAATACTTCTGTCCTGTTCATTTGACCCTATGCATGCATCCATAACAGGCAGATAATCTGGGTCCGAGGTCATAAAACTTGAGTATAATCTCAAACTAAAAATAAAGCACACTGATTGGCTGCTTCCGAGCATATGCTCGGAAGCAGCCAATCAGTGTGCTTTATTTTTGAGTTTGAGAATGTACTCTAGTTTTATAACTTCGGGGCCAGAAATCTACAGTTTTATTTCATGCGCAGAACTGGCTCTTGTCATCATTGTAAGTCTACCCATAGACAATGCATAAAATAATGCAAAGGAATAGTTCCCGTTTTATATTATCTTTACTTGATCATGTATTTCTACACAAATTGTAAGTGCAAAATAAAACGGGTATAATAACGCCAAATACGCACGGTTATATGAATAAAATAATATTCTTGAATTTTAAAGTTAACAATCAACTTCGTAAATTGATCAATTTCAAATTGCCCAGTCCTATGTGTAAACAGGTAGATTCTATATTACTGAATTCATATAGGTAATTCAATCGGCTTTACAGGAAAATACAGGTAAATCAGCCCGCCGAAGGAATATCCTATCGATGATTTGTCAGCGGTCAACGGGGAAATAATTGCAATTAAGGATTAGGCTTATTTTACGGAAATGACACGCTTAATTCCCTTGATCAAACAGCTAAAAATGTATCCGTATGGTAACTTCATACTCTGCATGCCACTTACATGGCAGGTGGCAAGACTTTGTGGATTTGTTGAAATGAATTGTGTAACATAATTGGGCTGTTCCAGGAGATTTTCTACAGCTTGAGACAGCTTTCAGAGCCTAGGCATCAGAAAGCAGGCCAAGACAGATACCATCTCAGAAATCTCTTGAAAGGGCTTAATGAGAAACGCCTGTTTGGCATTTTTGTGTTTTAAACTTAATTAGGATATGATTTATTTACGAATGCAATATGGCAAAAATACAAAAGCCTTCGTTACGGTATGAACTCTTAGCAAGTTTAAATGCTTTTAAACAAGTTCATTGCACGCTGTGTTTTAATGATTATAGATTTAATGAGACCACTTGTTCCTCTTTATGCTAATTTTATATGTCTGCGGCATGTTATGTGGATATATTTCAGTGCTTTAGTTCTGTAATTAAATTTTTTACTTGTTTTAAACAAAATTTGATATGTATAGATCAGTTTTATGACTTAAAATGCCGAGTTAATTTATATCAGATTTCCAGATTAACGACAATAAAAACTGTCTTGCAACAAATTTGTGGATAAATTGTGCTTAGCAAATGAAATCTTTAAAAATGATGTGTTTTTGTTTTCAATTTGGTCGTAACGGAGCACCCAGGGAGGTTCCCGGGAACGAAATACACATCAGTCATTCACTGGTGTCCGCGGGTCCGTACGTCGTCAACCGTGCGTCCGTTAGCTTTCCCGTCGGTCAATTCTGGCAAACATTGAAAATTCTGATGGGACGGCTCATAATGAGCCGTCTCATCTGGATTTTCACTGTTTGCAGTGGTATGTCCGAATTTATCCGCTGTCCGAAGTTACCCGACTCTACCCACTCTAATAAGGAGGACGGACACGATTATGATTAGGCTACAGTACAAAGGAGGCAACCTTTGTAGAAGGTATTTGCTTCCATTGTAATCGAGGTCTAAGGTTTTTGGTCGGGACAACTGCTTTAGCATATAGAAATTTTTATAAGTATTATTCATTATACATATCAGTATTTCAGTTTGCTGTATTTTTATTGACCTACTACCCGTTTTGCCATATGAAAGTTAGCAGTTCTGTTGACTAGCGATCCGCAATACATTTGCCCGATTTTTTTTAATGTATCACGTTTGTAAGACAGTGCATATGAATCTATGACTTTCAGAGTAATGTACGCTTTTATTACAGTTGAAATGGACTAATCAGTTTCAGCAAGCTATTTCCGTTTTTTCCACTTTTCTACTGTGTTTATGCAAGACAAATTACATGAACACCATTTTTAGAAGGCGTTAATTTTGTTTTGTATTTGGGCTTATAAAGAATAACGGTGTCTACTCATTAAAGGCCCATTCAGTTATGTCAGTAAACTAATGTTTGAATATTCAGAGAATTAAGCCGTTTTATTTAATTAAAATAGGCTTATGAAGCACTCGCATCATCTATAAGTTCGCTAACCGAAATTATATAAAATTGATTAATGTGTTTAAAATAATTTGAATTTATTCTGAATTTCAAAAATATGAGTCATTACAAAGATTTCCTGCTTTAGATGTGATTGAAAACTGGTGGTAACGATTCAAAAAACAGGCGAAGTCCTTCACGCAAATCTAGCACAGTCAACTCTCGATATCTCGAACACTGATATCCCAGAATACCTTCTTATTTCAAACAATATAGTTAAGACTAATTTCCTATTTTTTAATTTATATTTCAACTCCTCTTATCTTAAACTACTGATATCTCAAAGTGAATTTTCTGGGACCAGAAAATTCACTTTGAGATATCAGTAGTTTGGGATGAGCTTTGACTTTGAGATATCGAGAGTTGACTGTATTTTGTTTGCTTATGAACCACAATATAATCCAGAGCGAGACTTATGCGCATGTAAAAGTGGTATACAGCTACAGATACCGATACTGAATCTTCATTGAAAGTCATATATACAGAAACATGGCAACATAAGCCCTGCAGGGCTTTTACTATGACAAACAATGGTAAAACAACAAGATTCACATGCATATAATGTTATAAACATCAAAATCAGTACAGTAAAAGGCTTCAACCCTTTCATAGCCCCTAGAATTTATTACCGGTCACCAAAAGTGATGCTTCTGTTTTTATTTAGTTTGTCGGCTTTGTATTTGTCGTTGACAATAAAAGGGCTACGTCACATTATTTATAATATAACTAGGCGAGGTCTTTGTTAAATGAATTTGAGTGGGGAGGACAGTACAATAGCCAAGTATTCATTGTCCCACTTTCATTATATAACGGCTACTAAATGCCTGTGAATGATGCACATCTGGTACTCAATGTTCTACCGGCGCCTTTGCAACGGTATACGTTGTATCGACGTCGGTACAACGTTGTGTTAGATACCCGCTGTGCAGTCACTGCTTCCACAAACATAATAACTTGGAATTAATTGAATCTATTGTTATAATTTCAAGGAGTTTTCACGATGGTAAACTGTAATATACTTTTCTCTTTGCTTGTATATATGCTTTTCTTTTTTCTCTTTTACACTCTTTTTCCTAACTTTCGAACGCCAGTGTCAGCTGCGGCCACAGGGATTTCGACTATGTATGACTGGTTGACAAACTCCATTTTTCATCTTGTGAATCCAGTATATCCAAATGGGTAGTTCAGTAGTTTCCTGGAGAATGTCGATTGGTCTATTTTACAATAAAGCATATGGGATGATCAGATCAACTTCTTTAGGTAAGATAGTACTTGATTTCTCTCGATTGTTCTTTCTTTTTAAACTTAATAAATCACATATCCTTTTTTGTAACAGTCTTGTCAAAAGTATCTGTAGCATAGAAAGGGTGACAGTTGTTCTGTTATTGTTACTACTGTCGGGCGATATTGAATCAAATCCAGGACCAAATTCTCAAACTGAGCACAGCATTTCGATTTTGCATTGTAACATTAGAAGCATACGTAACAAACTAGAGCATATTTTAAATAATTTTTGCGATTTCGATCTTTTGTGCTTCACGGAAACACATCTTGATAATAGCGTTACTGATGAAACCGTCAATCTTTCTAAAAAGTTTGATGTACCATATCGTAAAGATAGATCTTGTCATGGTGGTGGAATTTTGGTTTATATAAATTCATGCTTAATACATAAGAGACGGACTGACTTAGAAATATTTTGGGACGAATCTATTTGGGTTGATGTTCGCATAAATAATCAACCACATCTTCTCGGTATCTTTTATAGTCCTAAACCACAAGATCAAAACTTTTTTAGAGCTCTTAATCTAAATATTGAAAAAGCTATTGAGTCTACTGGAAATCTAATAATTCTGGGCGACTTGAATGAAGATTTGTTGAATCATAATTATCGTAATTTACAAGATGTTTTAACTATTAATTCTTTACAAAATATTATAAATGTTCCTACACGTGGGAGAGCACTTTTAGATCCCGTTATAGTACCGGATGATTTAACAATTTATGATAGTGGTACAATTACAAATCCAGCTAATATTTCAGATCATTCGGCGACTTATTTAATAGTGCCTCATAATTATTCTGTTTCTTGTGCATATAGCCGCAGAATCTGGCTGTATAAAAGAGCAGATTTTGCTCAACTTGATGAATCACTAAGACTGTTTAATTGGGAATGTCTAAAGGAAGGCACCGTAAATGATTGCTGCGAACTGTTTACAAATAAGTTTATTGAATTTGTTAATTCTGCAATACCTCATAAAGATATCACTGTTCGACCAAATGATAAACCTTGGTACGATACAGAAATTCGTAAATATTCCAGAAAACGTGATCGTCTGAAGTCCAAAGCTATTAAATCCTCGTTATTGTCAGATTGGTACAAATATAAAATTATTCGTAATAAAGTTAATAATCTAAAAACACATGCAAAGGAGGTGTTCTATAATAATCTTGAATTATCATTACTTACTAGTTATAGTAATAATAAGAAAGATTTTTGGAAAATTGTACGACATTTTGTTAATAAAAAAGATTCAGTGTCCACGATACCACCTTTACGAACTCTTTCGGACTCTGGCGAGACCATCTTTCATGTCTCTGATGAAGAAAAAGCCAACTGCTTAAATTCTTACTTTGCTTCTGTGTCTTCTTTAGACGATTCGCAGGCTACTTTACCACCTTTTACTGATCTTACTGATAAAGTTTTATATAATGTAATTACAACTGAACAGGAAATAAAGGATATCATAGATACGTTGGACATAAATAAAGCATCAGGACCCGATCTGATTAGTAATAAAATGATCAAATATGTATCAGGAGCTATTGCCATACCGTTGTGTATAATTTTCAATCGTTCTATGTTCGAAAGTATATTTCCTGATATTTGGAAAATAAGTAATCTAGTACCGTTGTTTAAAAAAGGAGAAAGGGCAATGCCTTCTAATTACCGTCCTGTAGCCTTATTGAGTAATTTTGGTAAAGTTCTAGAACGAATTGTTTTCAAACATATGTATAATCATTTGTGCAGCAATCATCTATTATATAAATATCAATCAGGATTTCGACCTGGACACTCTACTACTTTCCAGTTAATAGATATTTTTCATCACATTTGCCAGTCGTTCGACGAAAAGCAGTATTCGTGCATGGTCTTTTGCGATATATCTAAGGCGTTTGATAAGGTATGGCATAGGGGTCTCTTGTTTAAACTTCGCCAAAACGGTATCAAAGGTAATCTTTTAGGTTGGATCGCAAATTACTTGTCATCAAGAAAGCAAAAAGTTCATATCAATTCTGCATCATCCACGCAACTTACAACATCTGCTGGTGTCCCACAGGGGTCAGTTTTGGGACCACTTTTATTCCTTATATATGTGAATGACATAACAGAAAATCTTTTAAGTCTAACTCGTCTTTTTGCTGATGATAGTTCTTTGTTCTTTTCTGCTGCAAATCCTAGGGATATAGAAGGTATTCTTAATCATGACCTGCTTTTGATATCATCATGGGCAAAAGTGTGGTTGGTAGATTTTAATCCTGTTAAAACCGAAGCGTTACTTTTTAGTCTTAAACCTGTTGAATACATACCTTCACTTAATTTCAACGATACTGAAATAAAATTTGTAGATAGTCACAAACATCTAGGTGTTACTTTTACACATAATGGACACTGGCACACACATATTGACACTATTCTTAAATCTGCATACAAAACGGTGGGTATTATGCGTAAATTGAAATATACTTTCAGCCGTGAGGCGTTAAATCAGATGTATATATCGTACGTTAGACCTTTGTTAGAATATTCTTCTATTGTATGGGATGGTTGCACTGAACAGGATAAAAATGCTTTAGAAGTCCTTCAAAATGAGGCAGCTCGTATAGTTACTGGGTTAACAAGATCGACCAGCATTGAAAATTTATATAAAGAATGTGGTTGGGATTCACTTGTAAAAAGAAGGCATTTTCAAAAATTATGTTTTATGTTCAAATGTATTAACAACCTTGTTCCAGATTATATAACGGATATTGTCCCGCCTCGTGTTCGAGAGATCTCAAATTATCCCTTGCGTAATCGTGAAAATGTTTCAAATATGTACACAAGAACGGAAATTTCACATAAATCATGTATACCTTCCTCTATTTCCTGCTGGAATAATCTACAAACTGATATTAGGGAGGCGAATACATATTCATCCTTTCATCAAAGACTGAAAACTGTAATTTATGACAATATTAAAGTTCCTATTTACTTTGTTAAGGGCAACAGAAAATTATCCATTCTGCATGCCAGAATTCGTAACAACTGTAGTGACCTAAAAAGTGATTTATTTCGTAATCATCTATCTGCAAACAGTTGTTGTTCCTGTGGGAACGATAATGAAGATGCTCTGCATTATTTTTTCGAATGTGAAAACTTCAACTATTTAAGAATTTTAATGTTTCGTAAAACCCGACCGTTGCATCCTCTTAGTTTAAATATGATACTTTACGGTAAACCTGGTTTATCTAATGATGACAATTTTCTTCTTTTTCAGGCTGTCCAACAGTATATAAAAGACAGTGGAAGATTTAATTAGATCTGTTTTTCTTCCCATACATTATCTGGTTTACTGGGGCTAATGGCTGACACTGTGGTTCTCGAGTTATTGGTCTTCTTGATTTCTTTTTTTTTTCTTCTGTCTTTCCTTTTTTCTATTATTTATTTTTTGATCTTGTTTATGTGCAGTTACCGTCATGGTCCTAAATATTGAGACAAAGAGTCAGTTGTACGGGATGGTGTGGGTTTGGATCAGACAGCTGCCAATGGAGCGGTCTGATCTGAGTCCTCACCGTTTTCCGCATAATATACATTAAACCGGATATACTGAGAGCATAAAGTGTCTCAATGTTTGGAATTATGACGGTGACTGAATTGTTAGCTGTTTGCCATGTTGCTGTTGTATTGAATATTGTAGGGGGAGGGCTGTAACTAATGTTGTGAGAACTTGTAGCCCGACCCCATTGCTACTATTTGAGCAATAAAATATGTTTAAACTAAATTTATAATATCCTCGCGGTTATCCGATGGGAAAGGCTGTACCTTGCCTTCTTGTGCTTTGTGTGTCCACACAGGGTAAGCGGCAATCGAAAACGCTCTTAACAATCGATTAACGTGGATCGAAAACCGCTAGAAACAGCGTTTTCAATTGCAAATTGTCGCCAAGGCTGTTTGTAACGGCTTTTGATCCGCGTTCGTCGATTGCACAAGCATTTTCGATTTCCGCCTACCCGGTGTGGTGTCGTCTTTATAAGTAAGTTTCCCTCCCCAATTCGGTGTTTAAGGCAGGAGGTGTTGAACGATTGACTGGTTCTCGATCATTGCCTTCTCATGTACTTTTCTCACAATCTCTGGTTTTCGTCACCAGATATTGTCAGGGTCACTGATGAGGCTTTAGTAGTCGAAATTTACTTTGAGATATCAGTAGTTTAAGTCGTCGAAATTCCGAAGTATGGCCCATGTTCCTTCTTTTGAATGGGTTTTCTGCCGTTTAAAAAACTCTTTAAGCTTTTAATTTGTACACAACGAACATGAAATGTGGCTGCAAAACAGATATTTTCATAAGCAATACCTCTAAGTCTCCGCACTGAATTTTGAACGCAATACATGTATATTTTAGGTGTGTGGCTACAACTACATGATTTGGTTGCATGCATCTTCAACGGACTGTTTGCTGCTTGTAAGCCTGGTAGGCGATTCCTTTTTTGGTGGGGAACTACCCTTTAAGAGAACGAATTTACTCGTTGTCTCCGAAAAAATCCTGTAAAAGAACCCCCCCCCCCCCCACCTTGCAAGAATTGAGGCCTGAATGCTTACAGTTCAGAATGAGGTCCCTCGAAGGTGTATTTGAGCCACGACACGACAAAACCAACAATGTGGCTGTGCGGCCAGCGCAGACTCAGATCAGCCTGGGCATCCGCCCAGTCTGATCAGAGTCTTCGCTGTCCACATGGAGGTAGCTTAGGGTTAGCTTAGACCCTAAGCTACCGTTTGAGCACTTAACGAAGAGCCTGATCACGCTTGACAGATGCCCAGGCTGATCTGAGTGAGCTACCTCTATGTGGACAGCGAAGACTCTCATCAGACTGGGCGGATGCCCAGGCTGATCTGAGTCTGCGCTGGGCGCACAACCACATTGTTGGTTTTGTCGTGTCGCGGCTCATTTGTGAATGGATACACATTCAGAGGAAGCAACTCTGTCATTTTTAGTTTGGCCTTCGTTCTCAAATGGCGATCAACTCTTAAAGGAAAGAATTTGTTCCTACAAAGAGACAGGAGCAAATTCTTTCCTTTAAGTGTATACCCCTATTTGAAAGGGTTTTGTTGTCCAGACCGTTAACAGGAAGTCAGAAAACGTGTGCTTTTGAAAAATGGCAAAAAACATTACGCTAATTGCAGCCCATAGCTTACACAGAAACTGGAAAGCTATTCATTGATGATTTTTGTCCAGAATTAGATAAATGAGAGCATCAAAGCCAATAGCTTTAACTTGGGAGTATATAAATGTCCTCAAAATGGTCAAGTTCAAACAAACAAAATGTGTAAGATGTGGAATCCCTTAAATTGGTTCAAAGAAAGTAAAAATATACAGAAAGTGTACTGGAAAAAAATCGTTTATATCACATCTATTTTGGGTTAAACTAGTGGTTCCGTTCCACTCCACAACTTCGAGACCACCCAATGGGTGGCGGGTGGGGTGGGGAAAGATAGGGAAGTTAAATCGACTTTATGCATCTTACTTACCCTCACTGATAATACAAATCTAAATAAGTGTTTGGCTTGCATCCAACATAGGACAGGGACTTCAGAAATCATAAATGAGCCACGACACGAGAAAACCAACAAAGTGGTTGCGCGCCCAGAGCAGACTCAGATCAGCCTGGGCATCCGCCCAGTCTGATCAGAGTCTTCGCTGAATGCGTAAAGGGTAGCCAAGGGTCTAAGCTACCTACATGCCGACAGAGAAAACTCTGATCAGACTAGGCAGATGCCTAGGCTGTTCTGAGTCTGCGATGGGCGCACAACCACATTGTTGGTTTTCTCGTGTCGCGGCTCAAATGATTAAACAAACTAGTATGCATGATGCAACAAATCTGAGGACTGAGTGACTATCAGGAGCCGCAGTAAAATGGGACCACTGTTTTGCTAAGCTAATGCTAGTGCAACATGTACTTTTATGTAATTTGTGATGATGAAATAACCTATGTCAGCTCTTTACTGATATAGTCAGTTATCCGTGCTATCATTTTTGTTACAATTATTCAAACCAGTTCAAATATATATTTGACATACTTTTTAGGGTCGCTTCGAAAGACGGGCATAGTCGTTCGTCATTCTTGACTTAATTCCTACAATTTTATACCATTTCTCTGAGAAAGACCTGTCTAAATACATACTCTTCGGCAGATAATTGACTAAATGCTTTTATCAGACAGACAAAGCTGCAGTGATTATCTATAGTTATATTTGCTCAGGGTTATGGTAAATCGTCACAGACATATCACGTGATTAATTGGTTGCATGAAAGAAGTAAAGCAATGCCAAAGATACAGATGAGCCGCGACGCGAGAAAACCAACAATGTGGTCGTGCGCCCAGCGCAGACTCAGATCAGCCTGGGCATCCGCCCAGTCTGATCAGAGTCTTCGCTGTCCGCATAGAGGTAGCTCAGACCCTTAGCTACCCTTTCAGCGCAAAGCGAGGACTCTGATCAGACTGGGCGGATGCCCAGGCTGATCTGAGTCTGCGCTGGGCGCACGACCACATTGTTGGTTTTCTCGTGTCGCGGCTCAGATGAAGATTAAGCTGAATGAATATACTGGCCCGGAAAGCGACTGTCGTTTTTTTTTTGTTTTTGTTTTTTTTTTCAGTATGGATCAACTCTGAAAGAATAGAATTGGTTCCTCTTTGATTAGACTGATAAGGGGCGAGTCATTTATAATAAGGTGGGGAGGGGGCGGGGGCGAGGGGGGCGGGTACATTTTCATATGATTCACCAAAAATTTTCCGACCCCCCCCCCCCCAGTCTCACCAGAATTTTTTTCCAACCCCCCCCCCCCCCAGACTGGTGACAAAAATGTTTATGACCCCCCTACACCACACCACATCCCAGCTACCCCTTAACACACACACACACACACACACACACACACACACACACACACACACACACACCATTTTACCTATTTTATGTCAGGCTGATCTCAATCAAAACCTGTATGAAACACAAAGAACAATTACTTATTTTGACATGTTAATTAATCATGCAAATTAATGGTTTGTTTAAATTTTGTCTGCAATTCTTTCCACTCCTTATGCTTATGGGCATCTTGAAAGCTGTTGTCGAATGCTCAATAAACGGTTAATAATAATAATAGGGATACGGGGGTCTTGGGGCTGCGCCCCCAGAAGCCACAGTAGCTTTGCTGATGACAAGCTGGTATTACAAACACAGGCATTAAATTTAATTGAGAATAAAATCCTCTTCTCGACATGATTTTATAGACAATTGTACACTGTTCTACAGGCAAGCTAATAAAAAAATGTTTTTGGACAGAAGCTGCCCAAGTTTTGTGTGTTATTTGCCCTTACATTTTTAAATTTGAAAGAATAGAGTCTGAAATGTTAAGAGTAATGGGGGGGGTCTGGGGGGGCTTTGCCCCCAGATGCTGAGACATTTTTTAAAAAATGGAGACCAGTGGAAGAATTCTGACCCCACCAATATGCCTAATAAAATATATGACCCCCCCCCCTACTCCATGACTTTATTATTTCCGACCCCCCCCCCCCCCAAGCACATCACCAAAAAAAATGCGACGCCCCCCCCCCCCCCCTAAATGTACCTGCCCTCCCCCCCACCTGATAATAAATGACTCGTCCCTAATTAGCTTTCAACAAAGAAGACAAACTTAATGTATACGAGTCATTCTACGAAAATGAAGGAATTTGGGCTTTTTTGTTTTGCAAAAAATAACACAACTGAATTTGGTTTGTTTTATTTTAATCTCAACTCTGAATATTAAACAACAATAAACCATTAATTTAGACAAGAGAATTTGCAAATTAATACATGTTGGCTTATTTTGATTGCTGCCCTGGTTTAAAATGTCATTCCTGTTACCACAACAAGAAACCTTATTTCCTAAATGAAATGATGGCTGATGATGACTTGTGGAGCTAGCCGGATAATATTACGTACTTTTTTTGTATAATTTGTTTAGCTGTGTAGATCTATTTTCTCAGTTCACCTGTATGAGAGGCGCTGCATTGATGGGGCCTTCATGTTTCTATAGGATCCGTTAATAGCTTGTGCGGACATGGGTTTACCCTTCCACGCAGCGCGCCTCATCATGGTGTTTGCATATTGCTTATATTGGTTACACGTATTTTTTTTTTTTTTTTTTTTTTTGCTTTGTTCGGTGTTTACATGTTATTCTTGCTTTTCGTCAATAGTTGTATGTAGTAAGGCTCTCCTAAGTGGAGGAAATAAAGAATCTATCTATCTATCTATTATCGTGGTTATTTTCTTCTTTCATGTTAAAAATTTCCAGTTTAGACCTGCAAGTTTACAAACGTGTTAAGAGGAATAATTATTTGTTACTAATTATATAATCAATAACTTATTATTTTACTGTAACAAAACGTTTTAAGACAAAAGCCATCAAATCTATTTTGAGAAATTGTAGGATGAGTATCTTCATTTTCTGCAAAAGGTAGCTGCAGGCATCGACTTTCAAACTGGTAAATAAATGCAACAGCAGAACATTGGATTAATTTATATATTGAGCAAAAGTTGACTGGTGACAGGAATGACATTTGGTAACAGGAATGACAACAATAATTTTCAGCAGTAACATAAATGACAATATGAATGATATTCCGTAACAAGAATGACAGCTAAACTGAAAGATGTTAAAATACCAAGCGTAACTTGTAATCTGACTAACCGTTGAGTGAAGTAGAAATCTGGTAAATATATTTTGGATAAAATGAGCTCTTCAAAGCTCAAGGTGACTGTTCAGTTCACCTTTAAGGTGGTGCTAATCACTGATTTGAGGCAAAGACAAAAATTTGCATAAAATGCTGAAAATTCGACAGATCTTTCCAAACATTAACAGATGCCTTCCTTATGTAAAATGTGATTCAACCTCATAAAAGTGTACTGTGAATATGTCATCCCTGTTACTTATTCTGTGGATATGCTTCATCCCTGTTACCGCGGCCAACAACAGGCTATTATATGGCGCTTAAAATATTCTGTAAAAGACACGGCATATTCAGATTAGTCTAGTTTAAAGAACTATAAATGTGAAACACAACATCTTTCATATTTTACATATTTAATTAAATTTAAAGTGTCATTCCTGTTACTTTTGGTGGGTAACAGAGATGACAGTAACAGGGATGACATAACAGGAATTACAAAAAGTATGCAAACTCACACTTATTTTGCTTTCTGGAGGCAAAAACTTGGAAAATGTTTACACAATAATATTGATGTATATCATACTGTTTCAGTGTTTGTATTTTGTTTTATTTGCAGCTTTTTATTTTTATAGAAAGGTGGGTAACAGGGATGACAGATTACCTGTCTTACTCACTACTTAACTTAGATAATTGTTTCATATTTACCTCTAAGCAAACTTTGCTTAAAATAATTTAATGTTTTTATAAAATTGGCGCTCCTTACCTCACAAAAGTCCAGTGCAATGTTATTTTCATGGATAGTAACTCTGTCTAAACTACAACTGCAACTGCGGTAACAGAGTATGACACGAACTGCGGGACACACCAAAACAAACTTGACACGGCTTCAAATCAAAACCAATGAGTATACGACGCGTCTGTCATTGGTAGGTTTCTGTCACAGACTTTCATCATGTCTCTATTTTTTGTCACACTGAAGTTCAACTTTCAATATTTTGCAGTGGGACAAGCAAATGTAAGGGGGGTAACTCTTAATTTATGTAAAAAGAAATATGAACAACTGCATAAACTAGCCCAGTCACTATCGCAAATGTTAGATATTCGGTCACTTTAATTAAACGTTCTACCAAGGGCAAGATACTTGAAATGGAAAAAAGGTATACAAGTATTTAGGTGAGGGACAGGAATTCCTCATCTTTTGTAGAATGACTCATATACACACTATTTTGTGACAACAAATTGAAACTGAAGACCATTAAATATTATGGATTTTTAATGTTTTCCAATAGGAAAAAAATCTAAAGCATTAATAAACTCCACTATTTCAACATATATAAAGAGTGGAATTCGTAAGTGCTTTTGGTTTTCTTTTTTCTTTCTTTCTTTCCTTTTTTGTGTTGTCGATATCATTTCTTGTTGAGAAAAAAAAAAACAGTTAGATTCTGCTGATATTGGAGATACTTTTCACACAGGATTCTAAGGCTGAAGATTTGTTCTGTGGTGCTCCTTTCTGCTCGGAACCCAGCCTGTTCCTCAGCGATTATCTCCTCGGCTTGTGGTTTAAGCCTGTTCAAGATGCCTTTCAGCATGACTTTGCTTGAATGACTGATGAGGCTGATGGTTCTGTAGTTCTGGCAGAGCTGTAGGTTGCCTTTTTTAGGGTGCGTAATAATCAGCGACTGAGTCCATGGGGTAGGCCATTCTCCTGTTCTCCAGATCCTGTTACAAATATCTGTTAAAACATCAATCATGGTCTCCCCGCCTGCTTGAACAAGTTCTGCTGGTATATTATCAACTCCAGCAGATTAATTTCCCCTTCTTTAGTGCTGCAACTGCAATCTCAACTTCCTCACGAAGGATCGGTTGTTGATCTTCTTCTGGGGGGCTGATTGCAGTCCAGAACCGCATTGTCACCGTAAGTCTCATGGTTGTATAGTTCTGAGCAATATTCTGTCCATCTGCTGAGAATCTCTTGTTCCTCTGTAAGGCATTTCCCAGACTTGTCCTGAATAGTTGTCGAGATCAACAACCGATCCTTCGTGAGGAAGTTGAGATTGCAGTTGCAGCACTAAAGAAGGGGAAATTAATCTGCTGGAGTTGATAATATACCAGCAGAACTTGTTTCAAGGCAGGCGGGGAGACCATGATTGATGTGTTAACAGATAATTGTAGGAAACAGGAGAATGGCCTACCCCGGTCAGTCGCTTACCCTAAAAAAGGCAACCTACAGCTCTGAGAGGAGATAATCGCTGAGGAACAGGCTGGGTTCCGAGCAGAAAGGAGCACCACAGAACAAATCTTCAGCCTTTAGACTCCTGTGTTGTAGGTGATAATCATGGTATTCATGTCCATGTCATCATCCCTCAGACCAATGAGTGGTGCAAATTCACCACCTATTGTTGCTTGAAAAGTGCATGCCACATCTGGGCCCCTTAGCTTCTCAAGATCAAACTTTAGTCTTGGCTGGGTTGGATTTCAAGAGCAGTAAAAGGGCAGAAGCTGCTTACCGTAAGCAGCTTCAATTACCTTGGAGCAGTTGTCTCAGATGATGGCTCAAAACAGGAGGTTCTCTCAAGGATTGCACAAGCCACTTCAGCTCTTACCAAGCTGAAACCAATTTGGAGAGATAACAATATATCTCTTGGATCAAAGGTGAAACTCATGCGCTCCCTTGTCATTTCCATATTTCTGTATGCCTGTGAATCATGGACCTTGACAGCAGAGTTAGAGAAAAGAGCGCAGGCCTTTGAGATGAGATGCTACCGAAGGTTACTGAACATTTCGTACAAGGACCATATAACCAATGAGGAGGTTCGCAGGAAGATCCAAGCAGTCATTGGAGAATATGATGAACTCCTTAAGCTGGTCAAGAAACGGAAATTAAGGTGGTTTGGCCACGTCTCAAGGTCTTCTGGTTTAGCAAAGACAATTTTTCAGGGCACAGTGAAAGGAAAAAGAAGAAGAGGTAGACAGAAGAAGAGGTGGGAAGACAATATCAAGGAGTGGACAGGAATGTATTTTGCCAGCTCAACTAGGGCAGCTGAAGACAGGATAAGGTGGAAAGGGATTGCTTTGAAGTCATCTGTGGTGCCTCAACGACCTAGTAAGGGGTGGGGTGGGGTGGGATGGGGTGGGATGGGGTGGGGTGGGGTGGGGTGGGGTGGGGTGGGGTTGGGTGGGGTGGGGTGGGGTGGGGTGGGGTGGGGTGGACCTTGACAGCAGAGTTAGAGAAAAGAACGCAGGCCTTTGAGATGTGATGCTTCAGAAGGTTACTGAACATTTCGTACAAAGACCATGTAACCAATGAGGAGGTTTGCAGGAAGATTCAAGCAGCCATTGGAGAATATGATGAACTCCTGACACTGGTCAAGAAACGTAGGGTAGGGTAGGGTAGGGTAGGGTAGGGTAGGGTAGGGTAGGGTAGGGTAGGGTAGGGTAGGGTAGGGTAGGGTAGGGTAGGGTAGGGTAGGGTAGGGTAGGGTAGGGTAGGGTAGGGTAGGGTAGGGTAGGGTAGGGGTAGGGGTAGGGGTAGGGTAGGGGTAGGGGTAGGGGTAGGGGTAGGGGTAGGGGTAGGGTAGGGTAGGGTAGGGTAGGGTAGGGGTAGGGGTAGGGGTAGGGGTAGGGGTAGGGGTAGGGGTAGGGGTAGGGTAGGGTAGGGTAGGGTAGGGTAGGGTAGGGTAGGGTAGGGTAGGGTAGGGTAGGGTAGGGTAGGGTAGGGTAGGGTAGGGTAGGGTAGGGGTTGGGGTTGGGGTACGTGTAGGGTAAAGGTAAAGGTAGGTGTAGGGTCACCCAACTGGGAAGAAGATTTGCGGTAGTTAGTACCACTGCCTTTAGAGCCGGAAACCAGTATAGACCAATATGGCGTCCAGCGAAGACGTGGAAGATGAAAGTACAGATGAAAACATACTATACGACCTTACCATACATGCTGAGTGGAAACAAGAAAACGAATTATTTGTAAGAATATATTATTTTCTATGTGCAGTACTTCAAAGATGTTCATCTGTGATTGTTAATACGGAAACGTTATTCTTTGTGCCACAATCAGTACAAATTCTGTGGGTGGGGTATGTTTTTTTGCCTGAAGACTGGTAAGGTATTTTTCGATATATTAAACAGGTATCATAGTAGGCTTGAATAGCTAGTTAGTATAGATTATATCGCATAATGGCCAGTGTGTTGTTGCGCAGCCAAAGGCTAGACTGCACTTTACCGGTCAATCTGATGATGATGGATGACTTGTGATTTACATCCTTTTCAACAGTATTTCAGTTATATCAGGACAATGTGATTATGATAATGAAAGGCTGTGTGCAATGGAGCCCCGTTTACGGTAGGAAAGATTCTGGCCTGAAGCGGGATTCAAACCCGGTCCGCTAGATCAGTAGGCCAGCGCTTAACCCACTGAGCTACCGGGGCTCCATCGCCATGATCGGTCAATCTGTTTTTACCGAGTGTGCAAGGGTATATTTTCTGTTGTACAGGTAAGGCTGGTTACCCCCACAATAAAACATGGAAATCCAGAAACTGCCTTGTTTGCAGCTAATTGAAGATTAAAGGGGGAAGATGATCAGGCTGATAAGAGCCTGATCATCTTTATATTGGTTGCCAATTAGAATCATACGTGGTCTAATATAAATTCCTATTTTCAGAATGTATACTCTCCTTTGTTTGCGAAGGGTGATTATTTTAGAGGTGTGATTTATTGTTGTTGTTTTTTTTTGTGGGAAGGGGGGGCAGAAAATTAGAGAATGGCAAAACAAAAAAGGTATTAGGGTGAAATCAACCTATGACCTTAACTGTTTGCCGTTATAAATACACCAGGTCGAAACAACTCACCGCTAAAATCGGGCCAAAAAGATGCAACTTGGAAATTGGGCCAAAACAACCCACCTCAATTGGGCCAAAACGACACCCTTGAAATTGGCCAAAACGACCTGACCGAAAGGGAATAGGACTGAGAGGACCTGGATTCCACATATATGAAAGAAGTCTGGCAGTTATAAAAAAAAAAACAGTATAAATACATTATAAATGATAATTAAATACAACATAGTGATGTGCATCATGCTCAATCACCAAATGTGTGCAACCTTTATATAAGATATATCACAAAATACATGCTAGAGGGATGGTTGGATAATGCCTGGACTTTTGATGCTCCTATATTTCCAAGTGCCACTACCTACGTATATTATATACACAGGGGCGTAACTAGGGGCAATTTCATAATACGCATAACCATGTTTTATTCTCTACTTCTTGAAGGGAAAGCTAGTATTTCAGCCACTTTGGTAATTGGTATTGAAATATTGTCTAATTTATAAAATTTCAGCATGCAAATATGCAGGTGCGTTTTGAAATTTTGTCAATTTTGACAAAATTTAAATACGCACTTGCGTATTTGCCGTATACGTAGCTACGCCCTTGCATGTACATGAGCAAGACCTACATTCTATTGAATGCCTACATTGTATATAATATATCAGCCATTTTTTATTCATTTGAAACTGCATGATTGTGAAAACACAAAGTTTTGAGCATTTAAACAAGGTAAGTGTTAGGTCTACCATGGACTCTTAAGCTGGAAGAACAGAGATCTGTATCAAAATTCCTGCTTTTAGAGGGAAAATCTTGTCGCTGAGACAGGTGTATGTTCTGTTTAGTAGAGAATATTTATCTTTAACAAATCCATAATTAATGGCTTCATTAAGCTAATGATGCTTTGAACAACCAGCCCTGGTCTGTAGTATATATTGAAAATGAAACCTAGTGAACCGAGCTTATGCACTATGTGATGAATTGCCCTTGAAACAGCATCCTAAATAGCTTTAAATGCAACCAGACTCACCGACTTTCATCTATTTCAGAGAAAGGCACTGGGTAAAGACAGCAATGTTTCTGCACTTGGAAGACTCACCTCATCAACACAGAGTAAGTTTGCAGTCTTTGCTGTATCATTTTATTAAGGTGCACTGGTCAGCCTAGGGTCCGCATACAGGGAGAAGTTTTACAACAGCTTCTGAATTTCAGGGATACCTTTTATCCCAAATTTTGGATTTTCTATATGTTTTATTACACTTTGACTTCCCTCTCAGCTCAAAATAAGGAGAAGTCAGTCAGTAAGTTTAGGGAGAAAAGTTCTCCCACTTCTCCCTCTATGCTGACCCCTGTTAAGGTGAATAAGTACACTTTCAGGGGAAGCAACTCTGTCATTTTCATTTTTGCCTCCTTTCTCAACAAGGGTCAATTGTTAAAGGAAAGAATTTGCTCCTCTATGAGCAAATTCTTTTCTTTAAGAGTAGACCTCTTTTTAGGAGGACTATGTCCTCCAGGGAAGCAAACAGGATGTCAAGAAAGCTGTTCCCCTATGCAGTATGCAAAAATGGCAGAAAACATGGATAGGTGCTATTCACCTTAATATCTTTGAAATGGTGTATTTCATATATCACAAAATAAAATTGCTATGTTTTATACATTGTTTATCAAAATTTTGACAAAAAATCAGGGGTCAGCCTAGAGCTTTCAGACAGGGAGAAGTTTTGTGACACTTTAAGGACTTTGGAAAGAAGTTTTGTCCCAATTTTTGGATTTCCCTATGTGTTCTATTCATTTTCACTTCTCCCTCTGCTCAATATAGGGAGAAGTCAGCCAGTTTAGGGAGACTATTTCTCCCAAATTGCCCGCTAAGCTGAGCCCTGAAAATATTATCATTATGGAGTTTAGGGGCATAGATTCATTCCCTACAGTATACTTTGCATGTGAGCTATGTTAAAAAGAATGCACACACACACACAAAACAAACAGCAAACCAAAGTTCCAGACAAATGTTCATTCTGGGATAATTTTCTTATTTTCAAGTGAAAGTGCAGAGTGATAAGGCCCATCAAAGAACTGCCTCACTGAGGTGAGACGTAATGAGGGGGCTGCAACATTGCTACAAATATTTTTAATAGATAAGGCCTAAAAAATAGCTGTGTTTCCACTAACATGCTAAAAAAATCTGGTCGGTAGATAGGAAAAACTTTTTTTATTGTTTTATTTGTTCTCCCAAAACAAATAAAGTCGGGCCTGTATTTTTTATGGGTTTTTTTATTGGTTTTTGTACATGTATTTTGTTGAATAAATTGTATTTTTGAGTCTTGCACTGTATATGATAATAATTATTCATCTTAGATGCTCAAAAAAGTCAAATCTGTATTTTGGAAGGTACTAAATTCCAAAAACTACAAAAAGGTAGTGAAAAAACGAAATTACTATGGGAAAAAGCAAAGACGAAACTCGGTAGGGTCGGAAATTGAAAATGTTAGGGTCTGTGTTTTGAATTTTTATTTTGTTATTTTATTGATAAAAATAGCAGAGTCGGGTGGTCTGAAGCAGAGTCGGTTGGGTTAGTGGAAACACGGCTAATTCTTGTTTAGGCCTAAGGTGTTATAACAAGTAACAACGACTTTTAGAGTTGGTTATTGGAAGCGTGCAATAATGATGTAGGCGGAACTCATCAGAGAGGAGGCGAAATTCTTCAGTGTGTTCGATTAGCCTATCGATAATGAGACGGGTAAATCGCACACACGAACTAAAACCGGGACATCATTACAAAGGAACAGAAATTATGTCTTGCAGATGTATTTTAAAAGAAATCTATTTCGTGAATGTTTACTTTTACCGTTTCTAGGCATTTCTTAACGTCCACAAGATGCATCTGTCCCATAGTATTATGAAATAAGGTTTGTAGGGGAAAATACCATGGAAAATGTATATTTCATTGGAATACCTAAATTTTATTTTTTGTGTAGTTGATAGTCATTTTGACTGAAAATTGAAAATATGATGGCTGACATTTTGTTTAAAGGCCCCATTGTTCAATTAGCATGAAAATGTTTATCGTGAGGAATCGGTGCAAGTTTCTCACTATAGCTTCGTAATTGTAAATGACCGTGATTAGCCAGCTTCAAAATGATAAAACGTTCTTCAGTTTTACATAAAAAGAATTTGAAAACTTATTTGGGTCATTTTATTTGGCAACTTAAATGACCTACTTTCGATTTCATAAAATGGTAAAAATACAATGTACAGGCATGGAGTCCCAATCACTATCCCGCCTATGTTTATATTGCATTGCTAGATGGGAAACCAGAACAGGAAATTGTATTTTGTGTAGCGATTTGTTATTTTTCAAAAACTTGTTTTCTCTCCTTTTTGCCAGTTATACGACTCAATATATGCAACTCAATCCACATTTTTTTTACCAACGGTGAAGGTTGAACAGCTTGTTACAATGATTTGAGTTTAGGCGTTTTTACCGCTGATAGGACTATGGAGACTTTAATGAAATCAGTAGTGCTTATGAAATTAGTATTTCAGTTTTTCAGCTAATGGCAGTAGTAGTTAAGCTTTTCTGTAATATTGGAATTTATGCTTTATCTTACAGGAGCAGGATGGACATTTCTGAGGACACTGGGGCTTCCTATTCAGTAAGTTCCATAGTCACTTATCTTGAGCTTCTTGTTAATAGACATAGCTTATAAAAAATAATTACAGATACTTCAGAGACACTTTTAGCTGTCTTTTCCAAGTTATGGTTACCATTGTAAAAGTGAGACAGCTTTAAATTGTAATAATTGTATAATATGTTTCTCTTGTTGTTGAATTCTTTCTGGAGTTTTTGCAACTCTTAACCCATTGCATTCTGGGTATTTTGTTTTGTCGTCTGCTGAAATTGTCATCTGCGTCAAAAATCAAGAATAATTTGACAATATTGGTCTAACTAACTCTTGTAGAAATGATGTCTAGGCAGCAAACAGTTTGGATCCAGATCAGGCCCCATGTTTGTGGGGCCTGATCTGGATCCAAACTGTTTGCCCCAGATACCCCTAAAGTATAGGGGTATCCCGAATGGAATGGGTTAAGGAAAAGAACTTTTATGACCTCCTGTTTGCTTCCCTGGACAACAAAGCCCTCTCGAAAATGGGGTCTACTCTAAAAGAGCAAGTTCTTTTCCTTAAAAGTTGACCCTACTGGAGAAGGGAGGCAAAAGAAATTAGCAGAGTTACTTTCCTTGAAAGTACACCCAGTCACATGAAGGAAAGAATTTGCTTTCTCTGGGAATTACTTCCAGACTAGAGTTATCTACTTTTATATGTGTATCATAACATCTTAAATTTAATTTTTGCTGAAAACAAAGAACCTTTTAGAAATAATCACACAAATTTATATTTGTGTAAACTCTCACATGACTGTACTTCTGTTCAGTAAATATTTAAGTTTTCCAAAGCCTTGAGACTACAGGTAAAGCCCAAATGGAACCCTACAGTAATTAATTAGTGTTCCAAAGTTTTATAAGTCTGGTCAAGTGTGCTCAGCACTGCCAGACTGTTAGTTGCTACATGTATATATCTGGACCCAGTTGTTCAAAAGTTACAATGTCGATAGTTAACAAGGCATTAAAATTTCAAATGTATTATAAACGAAAATGCTGCTATTTTCTGAAAATTGTGAGAAACTTTTGCACTACAAAAGCAAAAGCTTCTTTGATTCTTCTCAGCAAAAGATATTAAAATACTTGATTTTATAGGTACTGAAAGACTTAAAGGAATCCTTGACTAATGACTTTGTTAAGCTAACGATGTTTTGTCATATATTTCAGGACTGCAAGCCCATGTTACCTGCCCCCAGCCCTGGTGAAGCTTGTCAATTGCAAAATCAACTGGCATATTGCAGTAGGAAGGTAAGTTTACTTACAAGTCAGTTTTGTGTAATGTCACTATGTGGTTTAAGGTGTATATTTACCATAATGTGCGTAAGTATTGGGACACCTAAAATGATTAATTTTCCATTTGTTCCAAATGGAAAATTAATCAATTTAGGTGTCCCAAAATTTAGGCATATTATCATAAGCTGTTAAGCCAGTGTGTTTCCATATTTAAACTGGCAGGAAAATTTGCAAAATGCAGCCGATTTTATAGCCTTGCGTTGGAATAGGAGATTTTGGCATCTTAAGATGACGTTTTGTTTCCCCTGTCACTAGCAGAATGTTACACACACCTGTTACTATTAGAATGTGATCACAGTTGTTGCTTTTGATGATTTGGACAGCTTACATTGAGTCCTCTGGTTTAGCACTGTATGTGAAAATGCATAGACAGGCAAGCAAAAGCATTCAGCAAAATTCTTGCTGCTTTAATAATAGAGATGACCTTTGAGGTAGCCGTGACTGTACAATTCAAAAAAAGAAAACAGACTTAACTTGAACAGGAGTCTTTTCAAATGGCTTTACTTGTGCTTTTTGCAAGATTTTGAACAGTTTGAATCTGTTGTTCATGACCTTTGCTACTGATGAACATGTTATAACATATTGTGCTTTGGTTTTCAGGGATGGTAGAAATGTTGCAGTACTCCAGGACCAGTCTATTGAAATAAGGTGAGAGTCTGGAGCAATTGGCTTCACATTTATTCATGTTGGGTTATAGAGGATTTTACACTAATGGTCATTTCATATGATGAAACAAGCCTTCAGCGAGTGCACAGGCAAGCTAAATGCTTGATAAAAGATCGTAAAAATAAAGCTGCAAAAAACAGAAAATGGTCCCAGAAAATTTACTTTGAGATATCAGTAGTTGGGGATTAACTTCAACTTTGAGATATCAAGAGTTGACTATTTTTCGCTCTGTGTCTCCAAATGTATTATCGTAAACCAATAGCTTTCTGATTTGTTTTGTTTCAAGATCAAGACGTGACAACTATGAAACAGTAACAGGCCGCGTGTCAGTCCAGCGTGACCCCTACCCCCAGTGGCGCCACCTGGTGTGGAGCCCTGACAGCACTATGGTGGCCTGCTCCTATAGCAGTGGTGTGGTTGAGGTGTTTGACATTGTTGGGACACTGCTCTTTACCATTCCTGGTGGAGTAAAGGTATTACTTGCATTCATAAATGAACTACAACACGACAAAAGCGACAAAGTGGCATGTGTGTCCAGCTAAAATACGGATCAGCCTGGGCATCCTCTCAGATCAGAGTCTTAGCAAAGGGTAGCTAAGGGTCTAAACTAGCTCTTTATGGACAGCAATGACTCTGATCCACCCAGTCTGATCTTAGTCTTAGCTGGGCGCACATGCCACTTTGTTGGTTTTATCAGGTCGCAGCTCAAATGTCTGGATTGATCAAAGGTTTGAAAGAACTACAGTAAAAATATGTTCTGATTTAATGAATCTTGGCCTATAACATACCTGGAAGACAAAAATGTTAAGAGCAGTTCCAAATAAAGGTTACAAAAGCTTTTACACAAACTATAACATTTTCCTCCACAAGGTCTAAATATACATATCTTCAAATCCTAGCCCTGTTGAATTAGAATTTCATAATTATTTAGTCAGCCAGCCAATGTAAAGGTGAGGCATTTTCTGTTACTGGCAAGAGACAGCCTCTCACACAGCAGACATTGGTACCCAGTGGGGATAAGGAGATAGTTCAAGTGGGAAACGAGGCTCCGCCAAGTTTCCTACTTGACTGATAGACCCTAGTGTTGGGATTCCTATCTCCACTGGACACCAGTTATTGATTATTTTTCTCACCTACCAATATTAAAAAGATTATTTGTTATTACTGTTTGTTTCTACCTTAAAACAAGCTATTCTGATATCATTTAATGAATGACTTAGAGAGTGACGTCATAAACCTAACATAAACACCCCAGATAGGAAGTCGAACAAAGCCAAAGATTTGGTACAATAGCTTGTAAGCTAGAAGAAGATATAGAATGACAATTATCATTATAAATGAATGTGTCTTAATCTTGTCTGGGAAGACATTGAGCAAAGAAATTCGAATGAATCAGAGCTCTAGTTAAGAGGGCGTATTTGATGATAATTAAGGATAATTTTTCTTAGTTTTCATCAAAACCATATGTTGTGACCCCTCATCTGAACCGTCTCGTCGAGACGGTTCAGATGAGGGGTCACAACATATGTTTTTATGCAGAATTAACAAAAATTATCCCTAATTATCACCAAATAAGCCCTCTTATCTAGAGCTCTGTGAATTTAGGTGTAACTTATCCCACATGGCTAGACATGTGGGATAAGATTAATGATTTGCTACTGTCTTGAAAGCACACAGATGACTTTAGTCTGTACTCTGTGGTAGGTGAGAAAAGGTTTTTAGCTCACCTGGCCCGAAGGGCCATAGTGAGCTATTGTCATAGCAATGCGTCCGGCGTGCGGCGTGCATCGTCCGTCAACACCTAAAAACAAATATTCAAACATCTTCTTCTGTAAAACTACTGGTCCCATGGTTCTCAAATTTCACATGGAGCATGACCTGACTCCAGGGTCTCAGAATTGTAAAATTGGGTCAGGTTGAAAATTCAAGATGGCCACCGTTACTAAAAATAGCAAAAACAACAAAATAAACATCTTCTCCAGAACCACTGGGTATATTTGTCTGAATTTTGGCATGGAACATCAGTGAATCCTTGGTATTCAAACTTGTAAAAATGAAAAAAATCTGTAGTGGAGTTTTGTCACAGTGACCTACTTTCTGTTTACGTGTGTAATTTTGCTCAAATGCCAATGTCAAAAAATGACCTATTTAAACAACTTCAAACAACTTCTTCTCTAAAACCACTAAACCCATGGATCTCAAATTTCACATGGAGCATGACCAGACTGCAGGGTTTCAAAATTGTAAAATTGGGTCAGGTCAAGAATCCAAGATGGCTGCCGTTACTAAAAATAGCAAAAACAACAAATTCAACTTTTTCTCCAGAACCATTTGGTATATTTGGATGAAAGTTTGCATGGAACATAAGTGGGACCTTGGTATTGAAAATTATAAAAATTTAAAAAATCTATAGCGGAATTAGGTCACAGTGACCTACTTAGCGTTTACAAGGCCGATTTTGCTCAAATGTCAATATCTAAAGAAAATGCAACCAATTCTGACCAGATTTGGTCAGAAATGGTTCTTGAATGGAATTATTTCAATTTGTGCCAGTTGACTATCCAAGATGGCCAACATGGGGGCCGTTACTAAAAATAGCACAAACATAAAAATGACAATTACTCAAGAACCCTTGAATGGAATTGGACCAATTTTGTGTCAGAATGTTCCTTGCATGAAGCCGTTTCGATTAATTGCAATTTGGCATTCCAAGATGGCCGCCATCTGGTGTTACTAAAAATAGCACAAACATAAAAATGACAATTACTCAAGAACCCTTGAATGGAATTGGACCAATTTTGTGTCAGAATGTTCCTTCCATGAAGTCGTTTCGATTAATTGCAATTTGGCATTCCAAGATGGCCGCCATCTGCCGTTACTAAAAATAGCACAAAACATGAAAATGGCAATATCTCAGTAACCGCTGAATGGATTTTGACGAAATTTGTGTCAAAATGATTCTTGCATTGAGATGTTTCAAAAATATCTAACTGTAGACCAGTCATGTTGGCCTCTGTTACTAAAAATAGAAAAATGTGAAAATTAGAAAATCTCAATGGAATTGGACAAAATTTGTGTCAAAATGGTCCTTGCATGAAGGCTCGATTTTTTACATTTTAGCAATCCAAGATGGCCGCCATCTGCCATTACTAAAAATAGTACAAAACATGAAACTGGCAATATCTCAGTAAACCCTGAATGGATTTTGATGAAATTTGTGGCAAAATGATTCTTGCATTGAGGTGTTTCTAAAGTAAATATATAAAGACCAGGCAAGTTGGCCTCTGTTACTAAAAGTAGCAAAATGTGAAAATGAGAAATTCTCAGTGGAATTGGACCAATTTTGTATCAGAATGGTCCTGTTGCACAATAGCCAGGTGAGCGATATCAGGCCCATTTGGGCCTCTTGTCTTAATAGTAGATTACATAATGTCATGTAATCAGCTGGCCATCTGTTTTTGCAGCTGCCAATAAGAAGACAATATCATATAATAATCTTTAATATACTAAAGAATTCTACATTATGAAATGTTAAGTGGCCACTCAAGAGAAATCTAAGTTATTAGGCCGAGATGAAAAAAACAGTGCATCAATTTTTTAGCCCAGGGGCCGTATTCATAAAACGACTTAAGTGGTTGCTATGCTTTTGCTAAGGCCAAATTCCTATGAAGGAGATTCCCTACAACTATGAAATTTGCTCTGGAGGAACAATCTTGCAAAGACTGTTCCTCCAGACCAAATTTCATAGTTGTAGGGAATCTCCTTTATAGATATTTACCCTTAGCAACAGCATAGCAACGACTTAAGTGGCTTTATGAATACGGCCTCTGGTAGGTCAAGGTGGAATCACAAATGTTTGGATGCAGTTTTATTATGGCAACAATTTGGAATTGACTGTGAGAATGCACCAGAAATGACCAGAGCTCTAGATAAGAGGGGTATTTGATGATAATTGAGGGATAATTTTTTTTATTTCTCATTGAAACCATATGTTGTGACCCCTCATCTGAACCGTCTCATCGAGACGGTTCAGATGAGGGGTCACAATATATGTTTTTATGTAGAAATAACAGAAATTATCCTTAATTATCTTCAAATACTCCCTCTTATCTAGAGCTCTGATGACATGCAGCTTACACAAATGACATTGTAATAGATATATAATTATGATCTTACAGCATTTAATATATGAGCCAGGACACGACAAAACCAACAAACTGGCATGTGTGCCCAGGGAAGACTCAGATCAGCTTTGGCATACACCCAATCTGATCACAGTCTTTGCTGTCGTAATGGAATTAGCTTAGGGCTTTTCCAGGAAAAAACTACATCCTGGGACAGGACCAGAAACTAATTAAAGTTGTGGTGGGGTGGATGGGGGGAGGGGGAGTTGAAAATACAGAAATAATATCATTTCTTATCATAAATGAAATTAAAATTTCCTAGGTAGTACCCCTCACAAAAAGTTGCGGTCCTGACCAGGGAGGCACTTTTATCTAGAATAGCCCATAGACCCTTAAGTAGCCTTAAAGTACACAGCGAAGACTCTGATCAGACTGGGCGGATGTCCAGGCTGATCTGACTATTTGGTGTACATGCCGCTTTGTTGGTTTTGTCTTGTCGCGCCTCATATGAAATGTAAGAGCATTCTGTTGTATTTCTTTGGGCAGGCTGGGCATCTATATGAGCTGCGACACAACAAAACCAACAATGTGGTTGTGCGCCAAGCGCAGACTCTGATCAGCCTGGGCATCTGCCCAGTCTGATCAGAGTCTTCGCTGTCCGCATGGAGGTAGCGTAGACCCTTAGCTACCCTTTAAGCACTTAGCGAAGAGTCTGACCAGACTGGGTGGATGTACAGGCTGATCTGAGTCTGCGCAGGGCGCACAACCACATTGTTGGTTTTGTCGTGTCGCGGCTCGATTATAACAGCAATACATGTTCAGTGTAGCCTATTAGCATTCTAGATTATGTATATCATGCATCTTTTTCATGTATTGACATTTGCTGGATCCGAAGGAAGTTGGAGCCCCGGTAGCTCAGGCTTGCTGATCTAGCAGTCCTGGGTTTGAGTCCAGCTTGAGGCGCATTCTTCTCAGCTGAAACTGGGTTCCATTGCACACAGTCTTTGATTATCAGCATCCAGTCGTCTTGATATGACTGAAATACTGTTAAAAAGGACATAAAATCACAAGTCGTCTATCCGTCCATCCCAAGGAAGTTGTGCGAGCATGACCCTTTAGTTAAGTGTTCAGTTTTCTTCTGGTGGACCCTACAAATGTTAATGCAACGAAACAAACATGTAGGATAAGCTGTTCTTGCATTTTAGAGTACGATTGCTAGAATTCATTAGAATTTGAAAATTTCTGACTGAAATTCTATCACATTTTTTGACAGGAGACCAGCCCCAACCCGAACCTTCCAACAGATCTAAGTGGCTCTGTGGCAGCCCTTATTTTTACAGATTTTGAGCCCACGGAGGACTGGTAAGTGGGTGTGGAAAGGGAGATATGAGCCGCGACATGACAAAACCAACAATGTGGTTGTGCGCCCAGCGCAGACTCAGATCAGCCTGGGCATCCGCCCAGTCTGATCAGAGTCTTCGCTGTCCGCATGGAGGTAGCTTAGACCCTTAGCTATCCTCTAAGCACTTAGCGAAGATTCTGATCCGACTTGGCGGATGCCCAGGCTGATCTGAGTCTGTGCAGGGCGCACGACCACATTGTTGGTTTTGTCGTGTCGCGGCTCATATGTTTGGGCCTCAGAGCTACAAATAATTGATAGGAAGTATAATTAGCAACATGTACAAAATGTATGACAATTATTTTACTAGTGAACTCAGAGGTTACGGCGCAGGGGTGTCACCATACTAAGAAGTGTGGGAATGGACTTGATATTTTTTTTTTTTTCTACAGATCTTGCCCTCTTTTTCTCTTTTTGTGTCTTTCTTCTTATTTTCCTTTTTATTGCGCAATTATGCCATAATTTTGTTTAAGCCAAGTTTGTTTGGTAAGGTCAGTAAGTTTCACATAGTAAAAATCACTTGAGCTGGGACATGAAAAAAAACAAAGTGGTATGTGTGCTGTGCGTAGACTCAGATCAGCCTGGATACACACCCTGTCTGATTAGAGTATTTGCTGTACACTTAAAAGATAGCTAAAGGTCTGAGCCTCCTCTATGCCAACAGCAAAGATGGATAATCAGGCAGATCTGAGTCTTTGCTGGGTGCACATGCTACTTTATTGGTTTTCTTGTGTCTCAGCTCACTTAATTTTGTCTGTCTGGAAGCCAGTTCCCATAAGAGTTAACAAATCTCAGTTATTTGTTAGAATAGCAACGTAGTGACCCCTCCAGGCTTACAGACTATATATAAAGGCCAAAGCTCTTGAATAAATGGTTTGCAGTTCTACTGACCTTTCAAGAGTATTTCAGTTACTCTGAGCTAATAGAAGGGTGATAATGAAAGGCTTTTTTCTATAGAACCCAGTGTACTGTGAAAAGAATGCCACCTCCATTGAGATTTGAACCCAGACTGCTAGCTTCACAGGCCACTGAGCAACTGGGTCTCCCTGACCTGTTTGTCCTCAAAGTAAATATACTCCTTGCCAAAAGTTTAGCATAATGTTGAACAGATATAATAAGATTATTGGAGATAATAAGAATTGAATTCCAACTTTCTGTGGAAGTTAATGTATTCTATCATGAACACCAATGATTAATCATCGCAAAATTAGCAACTTCGATTTGAGCTAGAGAAACAACTCCACAAATGGAGCAAAGATGTATAAATCCAAAAACACATTTTTGAAAGAAAAAATATTTATCATTGTAATGCGCTGTGAGTGACATTTCTTTCATCAATTTAACATTTTATAACTAAATGTTTTGGTTAATACATAATTACTGTTTTTATAATCATTAAAACAAAGCATTATTTTCTTTCGAAAATGTGAATTTTTGAGGCTTTTATTTCTGGGTTCTCTTTGTGAAGTGGCTACTAAAATCAATTCAAATTTTGTGGTTTTACAATTCTTAAACATTGGTGTTGATGAAAGAATGCATTTATCTGCATACTGAAGGTTAAAACTAAAGTTATTATGATTTCCAATAAATCCTGGTATTTCTGCATTGAATAGCTAAACTTTTGGGGAGGCGTATATATTGGTGGCATAAATGTATAAGGTTAAATTGCACTTACAAGAGCTGTTCAGGTGAAACAGCTTGGGTTGGCCAAATCTTTTCTCAACAATTAGGGTCAAAACATCTAAATTTGGACAGCAGGTAAATTCGGACATACCATTGCAAACAGTGAAAATCCAGATGAGACGGCTCATAATGAGCCGTCTCATCAGGATGTTCACTGTTTGCCCAATTATTTTTGTTTTAATTCACAACAACTGACATATAAAGGAAACAATGTCACTGTCTGAATTTACCTGCTGTCCGAATTTACCTGAATTGACCCTACTGTATATTTGCAGGTCAGCAGAGCTTCTGGTGATCAATTTCCACGGAAGCCTGAAGAGCTACAAAGTTGACAGAGACAAAGGGTTTGAGCTGCAACACACCTTCCTCTTCAACAGCTGTTACCCATTGGGTATCAGTAGTGTAGTGTACCACCCAGGGGTGGGGCTTCTCTATGTTGGTGGGTGTGGCTTAGAGGATGAGGCAGGGTCAGAAGCAATGAAGGAGGGGCTAACACCGTGGAGGATCTTATCAGATTACCCACACTACAAGCTTGTTACGGATTACTCCGAAGATTTGAAACGGGTATATGTAGATATTGTAAAATAGGGAGTAATTGGGTGGGCGAAGTTGCCTTGAATTTTTTGGCATTGGGACATCCAACTGGTATTGGCGTAGGGACAAGAGCTTGCTGTGTTTTCAGTTTGTATGTTGAGTGGGGGTTATTTTGATTTTTTTTCCACTTATCTGCACTGTCTTCCTTTTCTCTGCGAGACAGAATTACTGTCTCTAAGGCTGTTAAATCCAACAGAGTGAAACAAACAACCAGGTTGAAAAAAATAGTTTTTACATGGGAAGCCATGTGTAACAACATTATTCCAAATTAGCCATCTGCGCCATGCAGTCTGATCAGGGTGAAGGCGTACAGTTTCAGGGGAAGCAACTCTGCCATTTGCATTTTTGTCTCCTTTCTCAATGGGGGTCAAGTCTTAAGGGCCTTTAATGGTAGACCCCACTTTTCAAGGGTTTCATAGTACAACAGATCAAAAATATATTTACAGAAGTTGTTTTCCTTTTAAAAAATGGCGGAAAAAACATGGAGGTTTACCCATATACCCTAATCACTAGCACAATAGTTGAACCTCCTGGAAAACAGACAGTCTACATACACTATATCAATCATATTAAATGACCCGGGAGCATTGCATTTTACCAAAAGGGAGGGCAAAATTTAGAGCCAAAAGGGTAGATAATCAGCCACTGCCTCCCTTCTCAAATGGGGTCACCTCTTAAAGGGAAGAATTTGCTCCTAGAGGAGCAAATTCTTTCATTGAAGAGTGGACCTGTTTTTAAGAGCTGTGTCCTTCAGAGAAGTAGACAGAAATTCATGTTGTTCCCTTTTGTAAAACTGATGGAAAACATGGAGGTTAGCGCGTCAGTATAACATTATATCTGGAAAAAAATCAGGGGGCATTTACTAGAGCAGGGGCATTTGTTAGGATAAATACCATATTCCTCTTTGTAGAGCTGTAAGATAGGTGTAAATGAAAATATCATATGAAATTACTAGATGATTTTCAAAGTTAAAAAGATTACAGAACACATTCTTTTAGCAATAAACTGGTCAAACTGAGGGACGTGGGCTGAAATCTGAATCGAAATATAAGACTGTAGCAGAGTACAGAGATATAACCCTTTAGGATTTATTGTACGTGTAAGATTATCTGTACTCTTAAGAACAGCACCAGTAAATAAATTTTTATTAAGAAAGAAAGGCCACTTTCATGTTATCATGTCTGTCTGTAGTAAATAAGGCTTCATTAATTTTAATTTGAGCCATGGGGTGAGAAATTATGGCTGTCTGTGGTTTTGTGTTGGATGTTTTGTTGTTTTGGGTGTAACAGCTAGATTGGAGACAGTAGTTCTGTTTATATTTACCTGTCTGCTAGAGGAAGGGAGAGAGAAAAGAAAGGATAGGCACGAGTAAAAAGATTAAAACAATGCTTATTCTGCACCTGCTGCAGTCAAGGCAGGTCCTAGCCTTACTATTACTGTAATGACACTAAATATTCCAACAGACAGGTCTGAACAAACATTGTAGACCCAGATCAAACTGCTCCTGAAGGAGCAGTTTGATCAGGGTCTACAATGCTTGCCACTAAACATCATTTGGATGCATTAACATGTGTAAAATCCACTTTTTAAGAATTTTCAAACAATAATTATCCTTCTTTGGGGTGTCCAAAATTTTAGAGTCATTACGGTATACTAATAGATGGGACACCCCAGCACTGAAAGATCTGTGCAGATTGAACAAGGCTTTGCTTGTTGACTCTGTAAAAGCTGTGCAGTTTAGGTACAGTTTAGGTACTGTGTCAACTGTGTACGTTACTAGACCAGCTTACTAATGTGTGCAGGCTGATCAAATCACAGTTGGCTATGCCTGTGAACAAGTTTTTAATCTTTTCAAAAAATGTGATATCTAATTTGCAGGGGATTAGCTGTCTGGTGTGTAAATAATGAAGGCTTGTGGGTGATTTAATACTTGCTGGATCATTTTAAAGGAAGGGGTTTCAGTTGTAAAAGTACATTTGAGCCACAAAACGACACAGTTTAAACATATTTTATTGCCAAATTATCTATACAGCAACTGGGTTGGACCACAAGTTCTTACAACATTAATTATGGTCCTCCCCATGTTTGTCGTATTGTGGTCATGGGGAGGACCACAATACGACAGAGCCAACAAAGTGGCATGTGCCACCAGCGAAGACTAGGATCAGCCTGGGCATCCGCCCAATCTGATCAGAGTCTTTGCTGTATGCATACAAATAGCTTAGATTCTTGCTTACCCTTTAAGTGCAAAATGAAAACTCTGATCAAAATGGTCAGATGCCAAGGCTGATCTGAGTCTTCCCTGGGCACACATGCCACTTTGTTGGTTTTGTCGTGTCTCATTTAAATAGGGCATGTTCAAAAAGCAAAGACTTTGACCAGCCTTTGTGTCTGTGCATTCTGAACAGAGTCTTCCCTGCTTTCTTTAGATGAATGTATTCACCACTAGGGGAAGCAACTCTTTCATGTTCATTGTTTGCCTCCCTTCTCAATGAGGTCAGCTATTAAAGGAAAGAAGTTGCTCCACCTGGGAGCAAATTCTTTCCTTAACCCTTTGCATTCTGGGTATTTTTTGTTGTCTGCTGAAATTGTCGTCTGCATCAAAAATCAAGAATATTTTGACAATATTGGTCTAACTTGCTCTTGTAGAAATGATGTCTAGGCAGCAAACAGTTTGGATCTCAGATCAGGCCCCACGTTTGTGGGGCCTGTTCTGGATCCAAACTGTTTGCTCAGATACCCCTAAAGGGGTATCCCTAATGGAATGGGTTAATGAGTGAAGGCATTTTTGAAGGGCTGTTTCCTCCTGAGAAACAAACAGGAAGTCACAAAAGTCGCTTAAGCTTAATGAAATTTTGTCCCCAAATTTGTCTGAACAATGGCAGAGCGAGCAAGACATGCTCTTGTTGATGCCTGCAGACCTAGCCACAGCCCCACAGTGGTCACCAAATGCCGTAGAGGAAGAAAGAAAGAAAAAAAAGACGGGGCCTCTCACTAGGCCTCTCACATACAGTTGACCCTCTTTATCAGGACGGCATTTGTTCCCAAAAATTTTGAGGTTAAACTGAATTTGCTGATGTGAAGAATGCATATTTAGAACAATTTAGCCATTCCGTGCCAGTCAAAATGTTATAAAGAACTTTGCTGTTGTAATGAGTGCCGTTGTAAAGAGGGTTGACTGACTCTGCCAACTGAGCTGTTGGGCCACATGGTCAGGGATGTGATAATATAACACCCCTGACTTGACTAATAGATTGGTCCAAATTTGAAACTGGAAGAGTCTATTATGGTGAATGAATATTTCATTTTATACTCGCCTCCCTTTTCAATGGGGGTCAACTCTTAAAAGGTAAGAATTTGCTCCTGGAATTGCAAATTCTTTCTTTTAACGGTACATCCTGTTTTAAAGGGTTTTGTTGTCAAACAAAACAAACAGGAAGTCACGAAAGTTATCTCCTTTTGAAAATATGGTGGAAAAACCTGAAGGTACCCATTCATCTTAATACAGTCAGCGCTCGATATCTCAAATACTGATATCTCAAATTCCTTCTTATATCAAAGATTATAGATTGAACACATTTCCTGTTTTTATTAAAAGTTCTACTCTGGATATCTCAAACTAGCGATATCTCAAAGAAAATTTTCTGGGACCAGAAAATTTTCTTTGAGATATCTGTAGTTCGAGATGAATTTGGACTTTGAGATATCTAGAGTTGACTGTATTAATTTTTGTGAGATATTACAGTCAACAGGTTTGCATGAATTGAAATCCTTCACAAATTCACTCTGTTTACTTAATAGCATTTTCAGAAGAAAAAAAAAAGATAAAAAATGTGAACATTTACATCTGCATACTTCACTAAAATTGTAGTTGTCAGTTACTGGCGAAAGTATGTGCACTTAGTACTGGTTAACCGCTTAGGAGGTCTAAGCCTGCCCAGGAATAGTGTGGTTAGGTTAACTGACCGTCCTGACATGACCATAGATGTTTACCGTGGACGTGAAGCAATAAATCAATCAATCTAAACACTAAAATTGTTTAAACTATGAAATTTTAACTTCACAGAAATAGATATAATTACAGAGTATACAATGAATTCTGTCATTTTTATCATGCTGTTAAAAAAATGATGAAAGACTGCGGAACTTGATTTACATATTTAAATTGTGAAATTTTTATTTCAATCTAGCCTTGGAACTGATCTATACAATTACATTGAATATTGGGGAAGTTTAATCAGTTACTGGAATTACCATCAGAGCTCTAGATAAGAGGGAGTATTTGGTGATAATTAGGGATAATTTTTGTTAATTCTGAATAAAAACATATGTTGTGACCCCTCATCTGAACCGTCTCGACGAGACGGTTCAGATGATGGGTCACAACATATGGTTTCAATGAGAAATAAGAAAATTATCCTTAATTATCATCAAATACTCCCTCTTATCTAGAGCTCTGACCCTAATATGCTTAAGTATTGGGACACCTGAAATTGTTTCCCAAATGGAGAGTGGCGAGAGGGTAAAACCATGTCATATAACAGAATTAATACAGCAACTTATGTCTGTGAACAGTGTGTCTGAAAATGGTTGACAGAATAACAAACAGTGTAGACCCTGATCAGACTGTTCCCAAACCCTGATCAGACTGGTATTTTGGAGCAGTCTGGTCTTGGTCTGTATGGATTGCTACTGGATGAGTGTTTGATAATTCACAGAAAATATGGTAATTTAATTCCTCTCCTAAAAGTATAAATAGGTTTCCTAGGAGAATTTGACAGCAAGATTACTGACTGTGTCAAATATTTTTAAAACGGTTATATTTTAAAGGTTATTTAACATGTAAATTTGGTTTCTTAGAACTGATCAGTTCTCTAGGGTTAGCCGAAATTGAATTTGATTTTGTTGATGAGTTCTAGCAACAAATTTGTCCTTTGTTAAACTGAGTTGGTATGAACTTGACCAAGAACTTAAAGATTTACTCCCTTGATAATAATAACAAAAAATGATTTGATGAAACATTGCATGCAATACCTCCGACATGGTCTAACTATACATTTGAAATAGAGTTTAAATAATACATGTAATATTTGATAAAATGACTTTAAACAAAAAATAGGTTAAATTCGTAAACAATCGCGGACCGCGGTTGAAATCATATTATTGGACAAAAATAATTTATTCATACATCACAATCACGTGCACTTATAAGAAAAATACCTGTACATGATCACATGACACACGTGATCAAAATCGATATTCTTACAGGCCGTGAGGAAAAAGGTAATTTGCATTTTAATTTGAAGATTATTTTCCATTCCACATCTATCGATAAAACATGCATTTTTTCAAAACTTGTACGGTTAATTATGAGACTATTACATTTTGTCTAACGAAATTTTGTTAACATATTTTTTTCTGAAAACATGAAATAAACGAGGGAGACAATCTTTAAGCAGTACACCGGAAGGACCCAAATTTGAAAATTTAAGGTGAATTGATACACATTCAGGGGAAACAAATCTGTCACAATAGTTTTTGCCTTCCTTCTCAGTGGGAGTCAACTCTGAAGAGAAAGAATTTGCTCCTAGGGGAGCAAATTCTTTCTTATCAGAGTAGATACCATTTTGGAAGGACTTCATTATATGGATAAGCAAACAGGATGTCACAAAAAGTTGTTCCCCTTTGTAAAACTGACAGGAAACCTGAAGGTGTATCTATACACCTTTATTGTTGATGTCTATAGAGAAGACTTTGATCAGATTGCATTATGATGAACAGTTTGATCAGAGTCTTTGCTGTATGGGCAAATAGAAAAGACACTTTAAACTGGTTCAGCTCTCACATTGTTCTCCTTAAACAGTCTTGGAAGGAAATCATGCCAACTGTAAACAGGGAGTTATGTATGCTTCCAAATTTGGAATATTTGTGCCCACTGCAAAAATTCCACTTGTGGATTATTTTTAACTTTAGACCAAAAAGTCCAAAACCTGAATAAAAAAAAAATGTTCCAAAAATGGAATATTTTTTCTTATTATTTCTTGCTCTTAGAAAGGAGAAATTATGGATCATTCCAGTAGTGGAATATCTTTTACATTTAAATCTCCCCAAAATTGCAGTCTTGTTTTCTTTTTGTTTTGTTTTTGAAATATTTCCTGCTATCATACAGAAGAGATATGCAAAACATTCTACTATTGGAATATGTTAACAGTTATGGAATATTTCAAACCTATATTGCTTTTATAAACGAAAAATTTATGGAGTATTCCATAGATGGAATATTTTATAAATACGAAATATTCCAAAACTTTTAACATTTCTTCTATATTCCCCTAGTGGAATAATTCATAATTTCTCCTACATTAAAGCAGGAAATTATAAGAAGAATTTATTCCACGTATAGAGCATTGTTTTTAATCCAGATTTTGACTATTTTGTTACAATGTTTCAAATAATCCGCAAGAGGAATTTTTGCAGTGGGCGCAAATATTCCAAAAGTGGAAGCATACATACCTGAAACAGGGTTCCATTGCACACAGCCTTTCATCATCATCCTCCCATTCTCTCATTGACTGAAATACTGTTAAAGAAGGATGCAGAATTGCAAGTTATTCGCCAGTCCATCCTCAAGATTAATGATATCTCAGGTTTGTTGTACTTTCTCTGACTTGAACAGAGCTCTAGATAAGAGGGAGTACTGAGTGATAATTAGGGATAATTTTTGTTAATTCTGCATAAAATCATATGTTGTGACCCCTCATCTGAACCGTCTCGACGAGACGGTTCAGATGAGGGGTCACAACATATGGTTTCGATGAGAAATAAGAAAAATTATCCTTAATTATCTTCAAATACTCCCTCTTATCTAGAGCTCTGCTTGAAGGTCCAGATAAAAAGGGGCATTTTGGTGATAAATCAGGATAACTTTTTGAAATGGCCATAAAAACACATGTTCTGACACCTTGTTAGAACCGTCTCAGCGAGACGGTTCTAATGAGGGGTCACAAAATATGTTTCAGATGAGAAATAAAAAAAAAATACCCAAAATTGTCATTAAGAACTCCCCTTAGATGGGGCTAGCCTCAGACTATGTAAGCTCAAGTGCTAAAATGCCATGACTTCTGGGAACCGGAGATGATGCAGCTTTTGAATTACACGGACATTGTTCTCTAAAGCAGACAGATTTAAATTTCCTGTTTTGCTAAATCCTCTTTTTTCTAGCCATTCCCTTCAGTTTAAAGACAGGGATGGTACTATATAAGGAGGATTAACTTCCACAGTGTCATTCTGTCTCTTGATCTCAAAGTGTCAACACCTCCAGTTAGCCAATAAAATCACCATAAGTGTTAATTCTGGTCCACTGATTGGTGGACTAAATTTTCACACCTTCACATGTACAGGTAACATTGCTATGTACTGGGAACCAGACCCCCCGGCAGAGAAGTCCTGTCTTTAAACAATATTTATATTATTCAACAAACTCATAGATAAATAGACGGCTTTAGATCTTTCAGTATCTGGATGCAAGCTTTGGTGAGCTTATGTATGTCATTTTCTGATAAAACTTCAATAAACTACATTCATTATCTTTTTCCATCATATAAGTCTGTTTCTCAGAAACTGTAAATCCGGTCCAATATCAGAAACTGTTAATCTGGTTCTTTAATACCAATTCTAATGCACTTTTGTATGTAACGCGACATCTGATTGGATGACGTCAAAAATTTGCAACAGTATATCCTGTGATATGCTGTCGGAAACCCAACTTCATTATGTAATGTCGCTTCTCATTGGTTGACGTCTGGTTTTACGTCGCTGAAAGTGTTTGCTATGGGTGCAGAATAACACACTTTTAAAGGTGAAAAAATAAAAAGTGCATTAGAATGGGGATAACTGTATAGTATTGAAAATAGTCATTTGGGAGGGTAAATCGTAGGTTTTATGGTTGCAAATTGCATTTTACAGCTCCACAGGTGTGTCACCATAAAACAAAATTTCCGACCACAAAGCCGACGATTTACCTCCCCAAATGACAATTTTGAGTAAAGTTATCCCCTTAGCTTGACATATGCTAAGGACATAGAGTTAAGATCTTAGCACTATAGTTGACTGGCACTATCTCAAACACCGATATCTCCAAGTTAGTACCCTCTCACATCATAGAATATAGTCGGGGCCCATATCCAATGTTTTTCTGTACATTTTCAGCTCCTGGTATCTCAGACTTCTGGTATCTCATGATTCCAGAGCTCCAGATAAGAGGGGGTATTGAGGATAATTCAAAGATAATTTTTCTCTTTTCTCAACGAAAACATATATTGTGATCCCTCATTAGGACCGTCTCAACGAGACGGTTCTAATGATGCGTCACAAAATTTTTTTGTGGAGAAATAATGATAATTATCCTTAATTATCTCTGTTACCCCTTCTTATCTGGAGCACTGCCTCATTGTAAATTTTCTGTTCCCTCTGAAAATACTGGTATCTCAAAGAAATTTTTCTCAGACCAGAAAATTTACTTTGAGATACCAGCAGTTTGAGATCACCTTTGACTTTGAGATATCGAGAGTTGACTGTTCATTCGAAAATTAGATGAATTTGTTAAGCTTCCATATTTTTATAAGCTGCAGCTTATAAGAATATCGAAGCATAACAAATTCATATAAGATCATGGTCTTATGAGCTGCTCCAAAAGTGTATTGATACACCAAGGGCTCCAGATAATTAGGGATAACAGGGATAATTCTGAGATAGTTTTTCTTATTTATCAATGTATCGATGAAACAGTTCTAATGAGGGGTCACAACATATGTTTTTATGACAAAAAAATGAAAATTAGTTCTAATGAGGGGTCATAACATATGTTTTTATGACAAAATAAGGAAAATTATCCCTGAATTATCAGTGTTACCCTTCTTATCTGAAGCACTGGGTATACCTACATAATTGAGCAGCGACACGAGAAAATCAACAATGTGGTTGTGTGCCCAGCGCAGATTCAAATCAGCCTGGGCATCCGCCCAGTCTGATCAGAGTCTTTGCTGTCCGCATGAAGCTAGCTTGGACTCTCATCTACCCTTTAAGTGCTTAGCAAAGAGTCTGATCAGACTTGGCGGATGCCCAGGCTGATCTGAATTTGCGCTGGGCGCACAACCACTTTGTTGGTTTTCTCATGTCGCGGCTCAATTATTTTTATGCTATTTTTACTAAAGAACTACTTATGTGCCTTCATTTTTGCTTCCTTCAATAACTAAACCCTTCCAAAAGAGTGTCAGTACTATAAGGAAAGAATTTGTAATGGAGCAAATTCTTTCTGTTAAGAGTTGAACCATATTGAGAAGGGAGACGAAAAATGAATTGGAAGAGTTGCTTCCCCTGAAAGTGTACCCATTTATCTTAACCCATTCCATTCGGGATACCCCTTTAGGGGTAGATACCCCTTTAAGGGTATCTGGGCACACAGTTTGGATCCAGCTCAGGCCCCACAAACGTAGGGCCTGATCTGAGATCCAAACTGTTTCCTGCCAAAACATCATTTGTACAAGAGTTGATTACCCTGTAGACCAATTGTCAAAATATTCATGATTTTTTATGCAGACTACAATTTCAGCAGATGACAAAAAATACCCAGAATGCAATTGGTTAAGGAGCTTACTTTATCCATTTCCTGATAAAACATCAATAAAATAAAGCATATTGCCTTTCTCTGTCATATAGCCTTATTTCTGTGACACAATTAATTTGCATCTTCAGTACAAAGTAGGACATACCATATTTCTTGTTAGAAATACCCCCTTTCTTATTAATATACCACATATTTTTTCCATGAAACAGTGTTAAAATTCCACCAAGATTGGCTTCAGACCATAGAAGTACATGTATGTTTATTTAGTTTTGCCAAGATTTTGTCTCAAGACTGTCATATATAGGTCTTGTGAATTGCAATGCCCACAGGGATTTCATAGGGGAAATATGGTGTATCTGGGAGAATGACATTTAGGTTTTTGGCCTTAAATAGCAGATATCGGCAAATACCATACAATATTGTCAGCATATTATGGTGAGATATTGTCAGACAAAACTGATTGTGGTAGAATATGAGGAGATAAACATTTACTACGAATCAAATATCTAGTGCAGCCAATGTCCTTCTGAAGGCGATGGAACTTTGTTATGGTCAAAATTAATGTCAGATAAAATATTCCATGGAAAAACTGATTTCTTTTGGTTCAGTTATAACCGTATTAGAACGGCTCAGTTAAAGTTGCAGCAACTAGATTTGTGAAGTCAGAGCCTTACTGTACTCTGGTAACCTCGCTCTAACAAAGTGACCGCCGAGGAAGTCGTTTATAATTTAGCCGACAGGTACCGTTAAAGATAAACTTTGTGACTAGGATCAACTGAGCCCAAGTCTATGAAGAACTGACTTTGATGGTCTGTCTTTTTATTAGTTTGAGATAACGGAACGTGTCTGAACCTGCTCCAATAACGACATGTTGCAATAGTGGACTGATGCATAGGAACTGGTGGCGCTGTCACAAAAATCCATAAATGGCCAAACCGAATTTTTAGCTCACCTGTCAAGGTGAGCTTATAGTATAGCCATGGTCCGTCGTCCGTCGTCGGCGTCAGCGTCGGCGTCGTCGTCCACACTTTTAAACACCAATATCTCCTACACCAGCAGCCCAATCTTGATCAAATTGTATGTGTAGCATTGTTGGGGTGGGGGATTGACTGCATAAGGTTTTAGGGCAGATTGGGTTGGAACTCTGGTTGCCATGGCAACATATAGCTCCCATAGACTTATAATGGGAAAAACTTCAAAAATCTTCTTCTCTGAAACCATGAGGCCCAAAGCTTACATATTTAGTATGTAGCAATGTCTAGTGGTCCCCTACATAAATCCTGCCAACCATGCCCCTGGGGCCCAAATTGGCCACGCCCCGGGGGTCATTAGCTCCCATAGACTTACAATGGGAAAATCTTAAAAAATCTACTTCTCTGAAACCATGAGGCCCAGAGCTTACAAATTTAGTATATACCAATGTCTAGTGGTAACCTACATAAATCCTGCCAACCATGCCCCTGGGGCCAAAATTGGCCACTCCCCGGGGGTTATTAGCTCCCATAGACTTACAATGGGAAAAATCTTAAAAAATCTTCTTCTCTGAAACCATGAGGCCCAGAGCTTACATATTTAGTGTGTACCAATGTCTAGTGGTCCCCTACATAAATCCTGCCAACCATGCCCCTGGGGCCCAAATTGGCCATGCCCCGGGGGTCATTAGCCCCCATAGACTTACAATGGGAAAATCTTAAAAAATCTTCTTCTCTGAAACCATGAGGCCCAGAGCTTACATATTTAGTGTGTACCAATGTCTAGTGGTCCCCTACATAAATCCTGCCAACCATGCCCCTGGGGCCCAAATTGGCCATGCCCCGGGGGTCATTAGCCCCCATAGACTTACAATGGGAAAATCTTAAAAAATCTTCTTCTCTAAACCATGAGGCCCAGAGCTTACATATTTCGTATGTACCAATGTCTAGTGGTCCCCTACATAAATCCTGCCAACCATGCCCCTGGGGCCCAAATTGGCCATGCCCCGGGGGTCATTAGCTCCCATAGACTTACAATGAAAAAATCTTAAAAAATCTTCTTCTCTGAAACCATGAGGCCCAGAGCTTACATATTTAGTATGTACCAATGTCTAGTGGTCCCCTACATAAATCCTGCCAACCATGCCCCTGGGGCCCAAATTGGCAACGCCCAGGGGGTCATTAGCTCCCATAGACTTACAATGGGAAAATCTTAAGAAATCTTCTTCTCTGAAACCAAGAGGCCCATAGCTTACATATATAGCATGTATCAATGTCTAGTGATCCCCTACTAAAATCCTGCCACCCATGCCCCTGGGACTCAAATTGGCCACGCCCCAGGGGTTCATTTGTTTATATATAGCTAAATAGCTTAAGAACCTTCAAAAAATCTTCTTCTTTAGAACCATGAGACCCAGAGCTTATATATATAGTATGAGGCAATGTTTAGTGGTCCCCTACATAAATCCTCCCAACCAAGCCTCGGGGGTTCAAACTGGCCAATCCCCAGGGGTCATAAGCTCCCATAGACTTATAATGGGAATGACTTCAAAAATCTTCTTCTCTGAAACCATGAGGCCCAGAGCTTTCATATATAGTATGTACCAATGTCTAGTGGTCCCCTACATAAATCCTGCCAACCATGCCCCTGGGGCCCAAATTGGCCATGCCCAGGGGGTCATTAGCTCCCATAGACTTTCAATGGGAAAATCTTAAAAGATTTTCCTCTCTGAAACCATGAGGCCCATAGCTTGTATATATAGCAAGGATCAATGTCTAGTGATCCCCTACTAAAATCCTGCCAACCATGCCCCTGGGGCTCGAAATTGCCACACCCCAGGGGGCCATTTGTTTATATATAACTATAAATGATAGTGGTCAAAGTACCCAATCATAAGTTCCAACTTGTTGGTCAGTTAAACATAGACAATTCCGGAATATTTTAGATACACAGACATGGACCCCAAAACAGAGGTGTGATCAGGTGCCTGCGGGGGCAGAGGCCCAGAGCTTATATATTTGGTATGTAGCAATGTCTAGTGGTTCCCTACATGAATCCTGCCAACCATGCCCCTGGGGCCCAAACTGGCCACGCCCCAAGGGGCCATTAGCTCCCATAGACTTACAAGAGAAAATCATAAAAAAATCTTTTTCTCTGAAACCATGAGGCCCAGAGCTTATATATGTAGCATGAAGCAATGTCTAGTGGTTCCCTACATAAATCCTGCCAACCATGCCCCTGGGGTCCAAATTGGCCACGCCCGGGGAGTCATAAGCTCCCATAGACTTACAATGAGAAAATCTTGAAAAATCTCCTTTGAAACCATGAGGACCAGAGCATATATATGTAGCATGTAGCAATGTCTAGTGATCCCCTACATAAACCCTCCCAACCATGACCCAGCGGTGCAAATTGGCCACGCCCAGGGGGTCGTAAGCTCCCATAGACTTACAATGGGAAAATTTTAAAAAATCTTCTTCTCTGTAACCATGAGGCCAAGAGCGCATATATGTAGCAAGTAGCAATGTCTAGTGGTCCCCTACATAAATCCTGCCAATCAAAACCCTGGGGTCCAAACTGGCCACGCCCCGGGGGTCATTAGTTCCCAATTGGAAAATCTTAAAAAATCTTCTTCTCTTAAACCATGTGGCCCAAAGCTAACTTCTTTAGTACATATGTAGCAACATGTAGTGGTCTCCAACTTAAATCCTGCCAACCATGCCCCCTGGGGTCCAAATTGGCCATGCTGCTCCCATAGACTTATAATGGGAAAGACTTCAAAAATCTTTTTCTCTGAAACCATGAGGCCCAGAGCTTACATATTTAGTATGCAGCAATGTCTAGTGATCCCCTGCATAAATTCTGCCAGTCAAGCACCTGAGGTCCAAACTGGCCACACCCTGGGGGCCTGTTTGTTTATATAGAGCTATAGCTAAAGAACCTTCAAAAAACTTTTTCTATGAAACCATAAGGCCAAGAGCTTATGTATTTAGTATGTTGCAGTGTATGGTGGTCCTCTACATAAATCCTGCCAATCAAAACCCTGGGGTCCAAACTTGCCACACCCCATGGGGTCATCGAATTCTGTAGAATTGCAGCCTGTTTATTAGCTTACCTGAGCTGGAAGCTTACATTTTATAACTCAGGTGAGTGGTCGTTGCCCTTGGGCTACTTGTTTTCTGTTTGACTACTTTCAGAACTTTTGTGATAAGTTCATAAGTTCTCTTTCAGAACTTTTGTGATAACTTCATAAGTTCTTTCCTTTAAGAGTTATCCCCCTTTCAGATGGGAGGCAAAAATGATTTTGACAGAATTGCTTCCTCTGAAAGTGTACCCCCTCACCTTAAGTTAACTAGTGCTGCAGATAAAAGGGGTAAAAGAGATAATTTATGAACACTTTTCAATAGTTCCAGTGGTCTTCCCAGACCAGCTAGGCATGTCACTTGCAATATGCCATCCTTCTCAAATTACCTTTGCAACATGTCTTAATTTCCAATGAAAATTTATAAAAATTCTATAATTTTCCTTTTTTTAGCCAGTAAAGTTGTTTTGAATGCATTAAGGATCATCAATAAATCATTTATAATGTAAATTCAAGCTAATTTTGACAAAGCATTGCCTTATTAAGGATTTTAAAAATTGATCAACAAGTCAAGATCTGATTTTTGTGTTTAAAGCGACATGCCGTCTTAAAGTTCTGGGGAGAACACTGAGTTCTCCATAGCAACATATGTTGTGACCCTTCATTAGAATCATCTTGCTGACAACATACCTTTTCATAGAGAAATAATAAATACTATCTCTGATTTAGCCCTAAAAATCCACCTTATTTGGTGCTCTAAGGTCATTACCATAATGACCCTAGATATTCAGACAGACAGGTCTAAGCAAACATTGTAGACTCCTAAAGGAGCAGTTTGATCAGGGTCTACAATGTTTGCCATGCACTAAGCATCATTTGCATGCATTGAGATGTGTAAAACCCAATTCTAAGAATTTTCGAACAATAACTGTCTGACTTTTGGGTGTCATAAAATTTAGGGTCATTACAGTACTACATTTTGTACTATATTTCAGTCCCAGAGCAAGAGATCACTAGTCAAGAGACTCCGGCTGCCCTCGATGAACTCTTTTAAGAAGGAAAGCAAAGATGGAGTATTTAAGATGAGTCTTTCACCCAATGGAAACTACCTGGCTGTGGTTCATCTCTCTGGGAAGTTTTCCCTGTGGAACACACCAAGTCTGAAACTCATGAGAATGTGGGACCATTCTGAACAGGTATTTTAACACAATTACTGTCAATGACTCTTAAACATTAGACCTCTCACCGCTGTGGGTTCAAGCCTCGGCTGGAACACAGTAACGTTGATGGAGGATCAGCTCTTTTTCCTGGGAGCTCTGGTTTTTGCCAATCTTTGCTTAATAATCAGCTTGGCATAAAAGTAATATTCTTTTATCATATGACGTCGCATCTGAGAGTGTAATAAAGCCATGCATTAAAAACGATAATCCACTAGTGGATTAAATATGCAAATTACGTCGTAACGTTATACGTTGACGTCCATAAAAACGTCGCGTTTTTAAATGGCGAAATCGTGACGTTTTAGTGCAAATTTTGTTAATAAAATGCGATTTTAGTGTCATATGATAATTAGAATCTTGCATTCGTGCTCCTGTATTATTGAATTTATTAAACTCGTTGGGGAAAACCGATAAAATGCTCGGCAAAGCCTCGCATCTTATCTTTTTCCCAACTCGTTTAATAAATTCAATTATACATGAGCACTCATGTAAGATCCTCTACAGGGCTCGAAATTTCCACTCGTCCGCTCGTATTTACGAGTAGATGGTCAGTAAGGACGAGCGGAAATTGCCACTGACTTGCCCTGCCGGACGAGTAGGTTTTTCCTCCATGAAAATTGTCTAACCATGCTGTTCAGGAAAAGCACTTTACAAATCGATCAAATTACAGCAAACAAATATTGACTGTAACGCAAAAAGCATGAAATCCCATAGATTTCCACATCGTGTTGTCTAAAAAATGAAAACGGAAATGGCAAACTGTAAATAAACAGTGCGCATGCGCATATCGAACATCCACCCGATGAGGATTCGCACCAACGCGGTTTCGCCTAAGTTGTTTGCGCTCTATAATTGCATGATTACAAATGCATAATCCAACTCAAATAGTTGTATAGGACATTATTTTCACGTCCTCTCTTGAATAAAGCAGGAAAAAATCTACTTTGGTGCAGAAATCTTTATAAACGAAACCTCTTTGTACGATCCTGAATTGGGACGAAACCATATCACCTACGGAAAGTACCGGAAATAACCTTGTGAAAATGAAAGTGAAAGTAGAATACGGACAAGTAGATTTTTGAAAGGACGAGTATAAAATTGAAAGCACTTGCCCTGCAGGACAAGTACGTTCAAAAAAAAATTTCGAGCCCTGCTCTATATAAGGGTCATAAAACCCATATTCAAAACAAAATATTTACGCATTTATGCATATCATACATCAGAGCTGCAGATTAAGCTGGATTTGATGAGAATCCAATTATCAGTCTTATGGCTTATGGATATTGATGGCATACATATATCGATGACACACATTTATGATGGTCAGTCATAACACAAGTTTCAGTTCACCTAACAAAACAGTTGATGGAAATACATGTATTAACAATCAAGTAATCTGCAATGCTCGTTCTTATGTGTCTGCTCTCAATTTTGTCAGTCATGCAGAGGTTTAACCTGTATGGCATCAGAAAAGTATAGGGAGATTGTTGCTTTATATCCCTATTGTTATTCACAGCAATGATGCTAGAATAATTAAACTTCACATATCATTGGCCTTGCATGAAAAGGGACCATATGGCATGTACCACAAGGGAAGACTCAAATCAGCATGCACATCTGCACAGGCTGATGAGAGTTTCTTTTTTTGCATACAAGATACAAGAAGTATATTACAAATTTTTGGCCCACATAGGAGCACCTACAGAAGGTAATAGATAATGGAGTAACTAAATATAATCAAGTCAAGAAATCCAAATGACATCATATCAGGAACAAAAAGACTGATATGCACACTTAGGTAATTACAACTACAATTTGAGGTGAAAGGGTGCACTTTCAGGGGGACAAACTTTGTCATTTAGACAGCTGCTTCCCCTCCCAAAGCCAATTTTTCTCATACGGGAAGAATTTGTTCCCATAGGAACAAACTCCTCTACCGAGAGCAGAGCCCCCTGAGAAGGGCTGCATAAATAATCCATCAGTTTTTGAAATCTAAAAACATAAAGCCATCTGAGCTGATGCCTAGAGTAATTTGAGAATACGATTTGCACATGATGTAAGGTCATTTTTATCATGCAATGCATCATAACTGAGCCGCAGCATGTGACTTCCAACAATGTGGCTTTTTTTTTCATGTGCTATTCAGATCATCCTTCTCATTTACTCAGGGTAATCAGAGACCTTACTGTTGGCTCTTGGGCATTGATGTGGCAAGCCAAAGCTCTGATCAGACTGCACTTTTGTGCAGTCTGATCAGAGCCTTTGCTTGTCACCAATGCCACATTGTTTGAAATCTCATGATGTGGCTCAACTATGTTTCACATTTCAGCCCTATTCTACTGATCTAAGTCCTGAATTCACAGAGACACCACATTTACGAAAACAGTTAAAAGGTAAGTTCTGTTTTTAGATCTATTTGTAAAGACGAGAGTAAACATACTCATCTTATCAACAATTTAGTTATTTCCAGACCCCTGTTTTGAAAAAAAGGATGTTAAACATCTATATTTGGTGTTATCATAATTTTAGTACTACAAAATGTATTGGGGTAAAAACAAAGATTTAAAATCAAATGCTCACCAGTTAAGTGTTCAGTACATTTACATGGCTTGACATATTTTTTAAAATCGAGAAAGTGCAAAAATTAAATCCCGCCAATATCTCAGTCTCATAAATTTCTGAAGGGAGGAGATCTGCAAATGGAACTCATCAGAGTAGTTGTAGTTAAGTCTATGATCATTTCTGCTGAAAAGTCTATGATAATTTCTGCTGAAAAACTTACCATAGCTCTAGATAAGAGGGAGTATTTGATGATAATTAGGGATAATTTTTCTTATTTCTCATAGAAACCATATGTTGTGACCCCTCATCTGTACCGTCTCGTCGAGATGCTTCAGATGAAGGGTCACAACATATGTTAATATGCAGAATTAACAAAAATTATCCCTAATTATCACCAAGTACACCCTCCTATCTAGAGCTCTGCTTACAAATGTATATTGTGATCCATCATTAGAATTGTCTCGCTGAGAGGGTTCTAATTAGGGGTCACATAGTATATTTTTTTGGAGAATAATAAGAAATCAGAAAAATTATCCCACAAATATTTTCAGACACCTTATCTGTGCCTTCTTTACATTAACATTTTATTAGTTCATAGGGATTTATAGACTGCTGCCTAGACTGTGCAGATGTACAGGCTAGTTTGAATTAAGAATTAAATTTTTCCTACCCATGAATTATTGCTGATTAACACATGTTGTTGGAGGGCAGACTATTAAATATTAATTCACTTCGGCTTTGCTGAAGTGAATTAATATTCGTATTTGCCCGACAGCATGTGTTAATCAGCAATAATTCACAGGTAAGGAAAAATTATTTCAATCCTAACATTATGCAGAATGAAAATGCTAGTATATTAAAACCTTGTCTAAAGGACTATTTTTGAGGCTGACATCAACAGAAGCAAATGTTTACATTTGATGTCATCCAGTCACGAAATTGGCTCGTCTAGACGTTAGCAATGTAACTTATCACAAATTTTCACTCAACACAGATTCCTATGCATTCAATTGGGAAATAGTTAACGCCATTTTCGAATCTCCATTCTTTGCACTTGTAACATAGCTTTTATATAGGATGTTATCTACTTTCAGATTTGGTACCAACACGAAATCTGATAGATGTGAATTGGTGGTCAAATGAGGTATGCCATATTTTGATGACTTTAAAAAAAATTTCTGAATAAATCTACTGAGACCTGGTATTTTGAATGGCCATGAACTATGCTGTTTTGTTAGCTCACCTGAGCAGAAGAATCACAGGTGAGCTTATAGTATAGGCAGACAGCCGTCGTATGTCGTCCGTCCGTCCGTCAACATTTTCAAACGACATCTCCTCTGAAACTACAAGGCCCATTGTAATTAAATTTCATATATAGCATCTATAGGCAGGGGGAACCAATAATACTGTTTTTTATCCAAATCGCTTCAGAACTTTGGTTGCTATGGCAACTTAAAGTTTCCATTGACTTGTATGGGAAAAATTGAAAATTTGCATTTATTGCTATGTCACTGCAGATATTTTGACAAAACTTTTACAATACTGTTCCTTGAGTAGTCCTCTATCAACCACATGAAATCTATGTCAATTGCACAACCTGGCTGATTGCCATGGCAACCGAATGATTAAAAATAGAAAAAATATTCGAAAATCATCTCCTCAGAAACTATGCAACCAATAAAGCCCAAACTTCACAGAAAGGGTCTTAGTACTGGCTTCTGTAAAAGTACTGTTTTTCTTGGCAATTGCTCTAGCAGTTTGGTTGCTATGGGAACTTGAAGTTGCCATTGACTTATAATAGCAATATAGAAAATTTGCATTTATTGCTATGTCACTGCAGATATTTTGACAAAACTTTTACAGAAATGTTCCTTGAGTAGTCCTCTATCAACCACATGAAATCTATGTCAATTGCACAATCTGGCTGGTTGCCATGGCAACCGAATGATTAGAAATAGAAAAAATATTCAAAAATCATCTCCTCAGAAACTATGCAACCAATAAAGCCCAAACTTCACAGAAAGGATCTTAGTACTGGCGTCTATAAAAGTACTCTTTTTCTTGGCAATTGCTCCAGCAGTTTGGTTGCTATGGGAACTTAAATTTGCCATTGACTTAGAATGGCAAAATTGAAAATTTTCATTTATTGCTATGTCGGTGCAGATATTTTGACAAAACTTTTACAGAATATTCCTTAAGTAGTCCTCTATCAACCACATGAAATTTATGTCAGTTGCACAATCTGGCTGGTTGCCATGGAAACCAAATGATTAAAAATAGAAAAAATATTCAAAAAACATCACCTCAGAAATTATGCAACCAATAAAGCCCAAACTTCACAGAAAGGATCTTAGTACTGGCTTCTTTAAAAGCACTGTTTTTCTTGGCAATTGCTTTAGCAGTTTGGTTGCTATGGGAACTTAAAGTTGCCATTTACTTATAATGGCAAAACAGAAAATTTGCATTTATTGCTATGTCGGTGCTGATATTTTGACATCTTTTTCATAGAAATATTCCTTGAGTAGTCCTCGAGCAGCCTAATTAAATTTATGCAAATTGCAGAATTTGGCTGGTTGCCATGGCAACAGTAAAATGGAAAAACTGTTATAAAATCATCTAAAAACTTTGCGACGGATACAGCTCAAACTTTACAGAGGGGATCTTGATACTAGCCTCTATAAAAATACTGTTTCTCATGGCAGTTGCTCCAGTAGTTTTGTTTCTGTTGGAACTTTAAGTTGCCATTGACTTATAATAGGAAAGTTGAAAATTTTCATTCATAGCTATATTTCTGCAGATATTTGGAAAAAAACTTTTACAGAATTGTTCCTGGAGTAGTCCTCTAGCAACCGCATGAAATTTATGCAAATGGCACAATTTGGCTGGTTGCCATGGTAACCAAATAGTTAAAAACAGAAAACATACTCAGAAATCATCTACTCAGAAACTAATTGGACGATAAACCTGAAACTTTACTGAAAGGATCTTAGTAATAGCCTCTGTTGAATTACTATTTTTTATTATTGTTGCCCATGTGGTTTGTTGCAATGGCAATTTAAAGTTTCCATAGACTTATAATGGGAAAAATGTAAATTAGCATTTATTTCTGTTACAGTAGATATTTTGACAAAAGTTTTACAGAAATGTTCTCATGAAGCAGACTTCAAAATTCTGTCATATTGTACAATTTGCCTTAGAATTACTTACCCTGAGTGCTGAGGATGAATGGACTCAGGTGAGATACAGGACCAATGGTCCTCTGGTTTCTAAAGAAAGAATGAAGTTAATTGAAGCCTTATTGACCTTTAAACTGTTCAAAAACATCTGTTAATGTTGAAATCTTTGGCATTTCTTGTTAAGATATTAGAAAAGCTTTTGCCATTCACAATGACATATTATGACTTCTATGGAATATGATTAGGGAAAAGTGAAGTTCTTGATCTGACAGCATGGATGTGCTTGTTTGGCAAAAGACACACATGCTGATCTGAGTCTCTGCTGTTAAAGGTACACACTGTAAAGATTCTAAGTATTGACAGAAATATGTCTTAACAATCAGCATACACCTTTCAGCATTCTGTATACTTCGTTTTTATGCATTACTGCAGGCCTGTGGAAATAGAAAAATCTCTTACTTGTCCCTGGGTCCAGGGATGCAGGGACAAGTAAAATGTCAAACTCCTTATCTGGCCAAAAACTACTTGTCCAAAACTTCAAATATTATGTTTGCATTATTTTTAGGATTCAGTCATAAACAATTATTTCTTTTATACTTTTCAATGAATTATAGAGATTTCTCGGTGAAATCGAAACTGATAATCTCACTGTTTAAAACAGTGAAATTATCACTTTCGATTTCACTGTTTCAGAAATAGGATTATTGTGAAATAGCCTTAAGTTTTTTGTTGATTAATTGGCTAACTCTTATCTGGCTTGACAAAAATTACGTTACGCATGTTTGCACGTCATTACGACATTAATGACGTCACTTAAAGCGCCAACGTAATATTGTTACTGCACGCGACGTCAGGCCTCCTACGTCTCCTGTAGGAATTCTTTCTTGGCATTTTTTTTGCGATCTGTTTATCAAAGTGATATTTGAAGCTATTTTTCAGTTGCAAACTTTGTTTACAACCAATATCATACCCAATAAACACGCTGGAAGCATCAAATTTGATGCAAAACGGCTAGAAAAAAAGTTGCGTTTCTGTCGTGATGGCTGACGCTCTTGAATAAACAGAATTTTTGCGATTTTCAAGCATAAAAGAAATAGAAAATTTGACTTTTTCAGTGTAAGATGAATTTTTATTTCACTCATGAACACCAAAAGTGGTATTTTCACTCGTGGCTTCGTCACTCGTGAAAACACTGCTTTTGGTGTTCATTCGGTGAAAAAAAAATCGATCTTACACTGAAAAAGTCAAATATCCTCTATATGATTATTTTGAAAAATCTCACCTCTAATTAACTTTAAATAAAAGCCTTAATTTCTAATTATTCCTTACTATACACAGATAAGACTTTTTCCATGTAATTGTACAAATTGGAATGGCAAACAGTTTGGAACCTGATCAGACTGCAGTCTGATCCAGGTACACACTGTTTGCTTAAGGATTTTTCTAAAGCAAAATCTAGTTGTAATTGAAAAGGAAACCTTACTACATTTTTCATAGTTGTCCTAGGGCAAGTACATTAAAATTTTTCACTTGTCCTGAGTGAAATAGGACAAGTGGGACAAATTGGGCATGATATTTCCACAGCCCAAATTACTGCATTGAAACTGTTCCCGTTTTAAGATGATTACAGTAAAAAGTTTAGGTGTCCCAATATTTAAAATTCTATGGTATACCAATACACAGCAGACAACATTTGGAAATTATAAGCACCAAGCCTTATTGTTGGACCTGTGCCAAGGTGGGCTACAAAAGTAAGGTTCCTTGTGTGTCCATCACACTTTTCCATCTGCACTTGCGTTGATCCTAGTAGTTTTTCATGTGAGGTGGATGTAATATAACATTACCCAGAATTCTTTTCAATAAATTTCAGGCTGTGATTCTAGCAAGATGTACTGGAGCAGTTACTGTCTCATCAATCAAGACACTGAAAAATCTACTGGGAAACAATCCTGAGTGGTTGGAACCAGCTCCTCATGTTGGTCCAGTGCATGATGGGGGATTTGTTGGGCTAGAGGTAAGGCTCGGGATTTATTGGTCCAATGCATGATGGGGGATTTGTTGGGCTAGAGGTATGAATGGGGATCATCCTTGCTATAAATATTCTAGAATGCTTCTGTAATATAAACATTGTATTTCGTACATCTTCTGTTTTTGAAACGAAGCTTCCATTTCAAAAATTGCTCTGTCAAATCTGCTCATCTTCTTTCGAAATATGTTGAATTTAACTGCATTCAGTTCATGCATTAGGCAAGTTGAAAGCATTCATAAACTCAAATAAAATGCTGTATACATGGTAGTTGTCACTGCCTTCCTATATTTGCAGTATTCTGTTGTGACTATAAAACAGCCAAACTTAGACTGCCAGATATTTTCAAATTTCTGACAAAGTAGCTTCAGTGTACAAAGCGTCCGTATTTGCTTTTGCATCCTATTGTTTCGATAAATACAGCCTTATAGGGACTGTTTCTGCACAAATATTCACATTATCATTAGCTTAGAGATAATGAGACAGATCAGGAAAGTGTGTAGAGATACAGACTGAACAAATCAGACCTACTTATACAGGGCTTCCACTAACTTTCAAAATTTGGAAGTCCAGACTTCCATGGTGTCAGATTTGGACGTATTGAGAGAATTTTTTGGAAGTCCGAAGTTTTTAGGAATGACTTTTGCATGGTTATTTAAACCTCCCCCCCCCCCCCCCCCCCCCCCCCCCCGCTTACACATCCCTCTCTCTCCCATACTGTAGTGGTGAACTTTTTGTTCTACGAAGGGAAGCCTTAGCATTTGCGCAGTTTAATCAGAGTCATTCCTGTTTGTTTGTGAACAATACGCTAGTCCTGAGCACTCTAAAAACTGAAGACTCGCCTAAGTTACAACGGTAGCACTGTCTGCTATTGCATAATATTCCCTTGCATTGCCGTCGAATGGGCCGCGTCGGAAATACGGTGACTTACGGAATGTATAATGACACGCTTCCACCGAAGAACTCGGTTGTCGCCAGGTCGATGTTCATTATTATTCATGTTAGATGCGAACAAGAAAGACCGGTCTGACTGCCTAGTTGCGCTGGCTGATACGATTGTTAGTTATCGGTGTGTGTACTGAGGTACCTTTAGCCATCTCACGGTTAAAGTGACACTGCGTACGGCACGCGTATATACCCGCAGCGGCGTCTTTGATCTTTATTTCAAAGAGAAAACGTGCTTGACCCATAAATGAGCAGGTAATTGCATATCAACGCTGCGGTTAGTATTATACCAAATATATAATCGCGTAGACCCTGATCAGAATGCGCTATTTCTGTGCACACTGTACGGAATTATTTTCGCACTGGGTTGCATGAGGATATGACGATACAACTAGAAAATCGGTGAAATGGGCGTTTCAGTATTCGTATTTTGATAGTACCTGTAATTAAAACAATGTATATTACCAGAGCGTAGACCATAACACGTCGGAAATAGCGACTATTAATATTAACAGTGTATCTTCGCTTTGAATCAACACTTTTCGCGGAAGACGTTCGTATTCCTAAAAAGTCCATTGACGACAGTATGGATCATGATAAGGCCTTCCGTTGTAAGGACAAGCGTTAATATGAATGTTGTGTTCGTAAAAACTTCGGATAGAGTTTGTCAATACATGCTTCAGTATTCGTGTGTTATGGATACATTCACAAACTGTTGAAGTCGGCATACGCCCTACACATACAGGTCAGTTACATTCTCGCGATCGTAAAAAAAAAAAAAGATGGACACCTTTCATTCAAAAGCTCAGTCATAGTGATTTGATAAGTTGTTTTGCAGACTGCCATAAGAGGTTGATTCTACGAGTGGGCGTTATTTTGATAATCGTTTTTGACAGGTAGGCGGACCGACATGTGTGTTACCTGGTTCAGTGCTCCATACGGACAATCTCGATTGGCCCGTAGGCGGTCTTTTCGTCTGGCTGACACCTGCGTTAATCCGATTAATTATGACACCACTAAATTTTTGAAGACAGTGGCGATATTTTATACGTCGGGACAACATCAAACGGCCGTATGTGACAATTAGAGGTCCCATTTCTCGACGTACGGGAGCAAATCCTGGGCGTAATATACGGCCATACGCCCGTTAACGGAAGCCCTGCTTATAATTAAAATTTTAAGCATCTTCCTAGAATAGAAGCTAGGAAATTCAGAATATAATCAAGATGTCCAAATTGGCTTATTGACCATATCCTTTCATATATGCTGATACCTGTATCTTTGATGCTATAAGAAGACAGACGCATGACATTTACAGTAAATGGTCAAAGAGAGAGAACTATAGCAAAACCAAGTGTATTACTTTACAATGTTTTGTGGTCTACAGTGACACCCTGGTTAACTATGTATTTACAAGGACTGGTACCAAACTGAAAGGGGCTGTTACCAAACAAAACAGCTTCCTAGTTCCCAAACGACCTGGTCATCATGGCTAAACAGATTTGTTTAGCCATGGTGACCAAGTAGTTTTGGAACTATGACTTTTTTTCATTTGGTAACAGCCTTGAAAACATAGTTAACCAATTGTGAGTGAGGACATCTTTTAATTCGTAGGTTGAATGTCGGTTCCCGTCCAAGCGTCGTCTGATGATCAGTGATGCAGAAGACGAAGAAAGTGAAGAGGAAGAGGGTGTGGCTTCGAAGACATCAAGATATACCAAACAAGTCCTGCATTATGTTACTGACATGGAACGATTTCAGCCACCGAAAAAGAAAACCAAGTATGCTTATTCTTTAATAGTAATTTAGGGCATCAACAAGAGATGATGTTCCTGGTCTAAACAGATATGTTTATCAAAATCTTTTAAAACAAGATGGTGTGACAAAATGATTCGGAAAAAAATTCATGTAGTAAAATAAAATGTTTTGAAATGAAATGTATGACAAAATTTCCTTTTTGAAGCAAAATACTCGACGTTTGTCTTTATTTTTTGAAAATACATTTAAATATTTTGTTGAAAGGACCTGGTATGATAAGGGCCGTTTTTGGCCCCCATTCAAATTCTCTTAAAAATGCATGGTTTCTATTGCTTATTATTTGTGCGTATGGGAACAAGCAGAAATAATATGTTTCGTATTTGTTAATTCTCAGAATAACATGATTTCTGACATGCCTACGTTGTTTCAATAAAATGAAGGAAAATTGCGAGAAAATTTGAGTTTAATACATATTCCTTTAAAGAAATAAGTCATTTACAATGACTTTTGAAAGCACTTAACAACAGGTTTTTGATGAAGTGCTTATACGAAAGATCGCACTGCTAATTACCCGTGCACTGCACAAGGCCTCTCCAGGTACCCCACCCACTCAAGTTTGCAAGTCCAGAGACGCTAACCAAAAAATTCCAACAGATCAAAATGAAATGTATACCAGATTATTCCTTGTGTTCTAACTAAGAAAATGAATACCCACAACATATGTTTATTTTGTCTATGAGCGGAGATGTGGGCATTTTTATGTTGAGAACGCTGGGGAAATGTTCCAAACGCTGCCAGTTTGGTAACAAAAAGTTAAAAATAAACATTGAGCCCGGTCTCCAGCACATTTAATATTCTTATGGCATGTAAATATATTAAAATTTTATCTGTATACAAAATATTAAATGTGCTGGAGGCCGGGCTCATATATTTTGAAAGCCACAAAGGCTACCAAATTCGTCATTTTCGTCAGAATCCGCTGGGGGTATGGGTATGTTCAGTACAAATATCACAAATATTTTGTGCAAGAACTGGTTAGTTTTGTGTTTGCTGTTACATTCAAGGTTTGAACTTTCCTATGAGTACATTCTTATTATCGAAATAGGACTTTTGAAAAATGAGTTTTCTGGGGGCCAAATATGGGCCTTATCATACCAGGTCCTTTGGAAGAAATTGGGATATTGAAGAGTTTCACAGCAAAATAGTTCGTCCAAATCTTTTATGTATAGTTTGCATTCTGCTGACTTTGGTATCTCCCTTTTTGTTTAGAAATGGAAGTGATATATTTTGCACAGATAAAGTAAAGAGAATAATTGACTATTGGATGCCTAAATGGATAAGGAGGATTCAGTAAATACTGCTAGGTTTGCTCAGAGAGGGTTTCCCATGAATGTATTGAGATTTTTTGATGTGCTGATTTACATTACATATGACCATTTTATTACATGCAAATGTTCTTTCATTGCAGATTGGTAAACAGAACATACAGACTAGTATTGTTGAAATCTACCACTCCTGAAGAATTGTATGCCAGAAAGGTCTGTACCTAAAATGCATTTTTTTTCTTTTGAAAGTCCAAATAAGTCAGATTTCCTTAAAACATTTGGTTCACATTAATAGTATATAATATTTTTATAAAGCATTAAGAACCAAATCCTTGAAACCTGAAATTAGTTTCCAAATTTATCTTTGTAGGGTATGCTTATGTAGATTTGAATAGCATTTTATCTATAAGAACAGATTAAAAATGCATGAGTACCGTAATCGACCCATTTACCGCACCGTGCGCTTAGCTTTTTCAAAATTGCAACTAAAAGGTGTGGTTAAAAATGTATCGTAATAACCGCACACTCTGAACAATAAAATGCAGGGTGACTGGAAAGAGACAACATGGAGTAGGACTGGAAATACTGTGAGTTTATATTTTCTATGGGACATAAAATGATACTCAAGCCTTGATTTCGCTGTTGAAACAGTAATGATAAGTTGTTAGGTTTTGTGAGAGTTTCAAAAGGAAAAGCAGTGTGCGCTTGTGCAGTTTTTTCCGGAAATGGCCATGGTGTGCGGTTATAGGGTCATGTGCGGTAAATGGGTCGATTATGGTATTCATGTTTTTGTTCAGCTGTGTGTATCATTGATCTTGTGGCTTACCTGTGACTAGCAGAGGCAAGACACAGGTATAGCTTTTCCATTGTCATTTGCATCATAAACTTTTGTCAAGTATTCTGTGCCCAGGAATAGTGTGGTTAGGTTAACTGACCGTCCCGACATGACCTTAGTTGTTTACCGTGGACGTTAAGCATCAGATCAACCAACCAACCAACCAATCAAGTATTCTGGTTTAGCTCATTAAGTAGCTTGAGCATCTGTCTGAGACAACATGCAGGAGAGACAAGCATTATACAGAATTCTTATGTAAGCATGTCATGAAAATTATTTGGTTATCGATGAAATAACATCAGTGAAATGAATTTTAGGTCACTGAAAAAGAAAATATGTTGTATGTATTTCAGCTTGACAATGAGGAGTATGGTGAAGCAAAGGCTCTTGCCGAGGCCTATGGTCTTGACTGTGACCTTGTTTATCAGAGACAGTGGAGAAAATCACCCGTAGAAATTGCTTCTATACAAGACTACCTGGTGAGTGTAGTTATCTTATTTCTTTTTCAGTTTATACACAGCAGACCCTTATCAGTGATATATCCTGTGAAAAGCATTTGTAAACAGAAAAGAGTCAGATTAAACTGCACCTTAACAATCTGGTGTAAGGTCACAGTTCTGTAAGGTGATGCCTGTCATATCTTTGATGTTTAATAGCCTGTTTATGTTTATTCAAATTCCCTTTACATAAGCACACAAAATACAACACACACAAGGAAATGTGTGTAATATGAACTAGGTCCTTGCTAAACAAGCACGACTGCACACATCAATCAAACATCTGTGACATTCAATGGGCATATACAAAGATCGATATTTGCTTTTGCTGGGTTTCTCAGAATTTGTAAATTTTCTTGCAAAATGGAATGCTTTGATCATAATGTGTAGTGGCACTGGCTGAAACGAGTTTTCAGTGTTTGCATACAGCTTACCGTATAAACTCTGGGGTCATATTTATAAAAGCACTTAAGTGGTTGCTATGCTGTTGCTAAGGCTTAATTTCTGTAAAGGAGATTTCCTACAACTATCAAATGTGCGCCAGAGGAAATTTCATAGTTGTAGGGAATCTCTTTCAAAGAAATTTAGCTTTAGCAACAGCATAGCAACCACTGAAGTTGTTTTTATAAATATGGCCCCAGAAGATTTGGACACCTGAAATAATTACCATAATTGTCCTAAAAAATGAACAGTTTGGTTACTGCTCCTTTTAGGATGACGTCTACTCTAAAGGGGTCTGCGTTTAAAGGTAAGAATTTGCTCCTAGAGGAGTAAATTCCTCTCATTAAAGTTGACTCACATTGAGAAGGGAAAAAGGAAAGTAGTAGAGTTCCCTGGATTTACCATAACAGACCCTTTTAGCATCCTCTGCACTTAACTTTTTCAAAATTGCAATAAATAGTTGTAGAAAATTTCCTTTCTTACAAGCGCACATTTCAACAACTTATAATATATGAAACGAAACAAATTGAAGTGTTAAGCAAAGGAGAAAAAGCTGCTTATGCTCATAGAAGGATAGAGAAGTTTTATAAACGAAAAATTCAAGATTTTGAAGCATTTTTGAGCTCTTCTAAACTAACTAGCAAACGATGAATAGAGCAGTAACAAAGCTCCAGATAAGGGGTGTTTTTGACGCATGAATAAAGGATAAAAATGCATTCCATTCCTGTTTGATGCGTCGGGAAAACGTCTTTAAAATACTTGTTGACGCATCGTTTGTGAAACGGAAGCGTCAACAAACACCTTGTATTTTGCGCATGGCCATATGGGTATGTTTGCAAAAGAGTGAACGAAAACTGCCGAACTTGATCGCGTGAAATTTCCCAGCTTTACCTGCGATTAAATTAATGTGACAGTTTGGTGCAGAAAGTGCTGTGTGATGTAATTCAATATCCGGTAGACGGGTAACTACATATCTGACAAAAAAATATTACATAACCGGACAAAAAAGTGGGTGCCCCAGTCCATGTTTTGGCGCCATTGACGGGTTACAGAGCAAACGCACAGACTGCTACATTTTACACGTAATAGATTGAGGCACAGTCTTCGATATTAATTTCCGGCAATTTCATCATATCTGCCTGCAAGCGAGTTAAATTCAGTTCAGAAGTTGCTTTATAAGTTTTTGCAGCGATCTGATCCGCCAGTGGTATCGTCAGCGGAGCTGTTAAAACCCATTATTCTTGGCCTGCAGAGTTCCTGCGTTGACATTGTTCTCTGTTTTAAAAATTTGACTTTATTGTAATACCTAATGGCAGTCAAACCACAAAAAAACTGCCCCCCCTCCCCCCCCCCCCCCCAAAAAAAAGAATTGGGAGTGAAAAAACTTCCAGATATTGCAGAAAAATGCCCTTGTCACAGAGTGAGGATTCAGCTACTCCCTGCTGAAAAAAGTTATCTGGAGCTCTGCAGTAAAATCATGTGTGCACTTATAGTCAAATGCCTCAGAAACTACCCTTATACAAAAACTGCCCTTATAGAGGCATGTGCGCTCATTATGTTGAATACAGTATTTACATTTATTTGTTGTAGAGTAAGATCAGCAAGAGGTCTTGGGTTTTACATGAGTGTCTAGAGAGAATGTCAGACAGTATAGATGCCATGAAGGAGTTGTTAGAGTTTGGGCTGAGGGGGACGGACTTGCCAGGGCTGATTATGATTGGAAAAGGGGAAGACCATGGCAGGTAGGTTGCTTAGAACGGGTTGTTTGGCGTTACACCTAAAATCAAGATGGCATATAGGCAAGTGTTTTAGTATAAAAAAAAGCTCTTTGCAGTTTCAACATTGCCTTCTATGGACTTCTCAGCAGACATATGAAAACCACAAACAATATTGGATCATAGATCTGAACACAGTTTGTTGTCTTTCTTTCAAATGGGAAAAATTTTACCGATGCTAATTTTTATGACTATCACTCTGCTCACTAGTGTCAACTTTTACAATGTGTCTTTGCATTGAAAAAAAAAACTATCCCCATTTTATTATAGATTTTTTTTTTTTCTTTTAAATTTACCGTGTGCAAAGTTTAGCAAAAATAAAAGTCTTTTTAAATATTATTGAATTCAAGGAGAATGGGTACCACCATACGTTTTTGTCCATTTTTAGAAAGGGAAACAAATTTTGTATTTAAGTTCTTGCTTGCTTTCCTGAATGACAAAGTCTTTTCAAATTTGGTCTTCTCTTAATAGAAAAATTAACTCTTAGGAGAGAAAAAAATTTCCTTTAAGAGTTGACTCCCCTTCAGTAGAGGGCTAAACTGAAAATGACAAGAGTTGCTTCTCCTGAAAGTGTATTGATTCACTCAAAACTACAGTCAACTCTGGATATCTAGAAGTCAAATTTCAGCCCAAACTACCGATATCTCAAAGTAAATTTTCTGGTACCAGAAAATTTACTTTGAGATATCAGTAGTTTTGAGATAACAGGAGTTCTAAAGAAAATTTACTTTGAGATATCAGTAGTTTGAGATAACAGGAGTTCTAAAGAAAATTAACTTTGAGATATCAGTAGTTTGAGATAATAGGAGTTCTAATGCAAATAAAAATAGGAAATATATTCTTTGATACAAGAAGATAATTTGAGATATCAATGTTCAAGATATCCGGAGTTGACTGTATGATGAATTTCAATTGCAGGTTTATTCTGTGTGATGAAGATGATGGTCTCTATGAAGTGATGGACATTGATCCCTATGACCCAGAGGCTGACGAGAAGAGAGAGGAACTCAAACAGAAGAGACAGAAAGAACTTCTCAGTCAAGTGGATTTTAACAAGTAAGTTGATTGTTAAGAAATTACAGTTGATATATAAGCTGTGTCACTATAAAAGTAGGTTTTTATCTGTCTAATTTATATCAATTATTAATTTGATACAAGTACCTGAGCAAACAGTGTTGACCCATATCAGCTTGCTCATTAAGAGCTATTATTATCTTGCTGTTAGGAGCAGGAAAAAAGTTTAGAGCTCTGTAAACTTCTTCCCAGTTTCTGGTTGTGCTCAGTTTTGTGACACTTGGCGGAAATGCAACACTCCTACACTCCTTGGAATTCTTGTATGAAACATACACTGATAGGGCTGAATTATGGACTGTCCTAAATAAAAGATGGAAGACACATTGAATGGAATTGGTCATATCAGGTAAAGCTAGATTTTATGATTTAAGCATTATATCTGCAGTTTACATAATCAATATTTATGTCAGATTTGCTGAACTATGAGTGCTCCAGCTGTCTCTCTATCTGACAAATTTTATTTCTAAGAAGTAGCTTAATTAGACCAATTTTATTTTCATGTATTCAGTATGCCTTGCTGTTTGTTTTATATGAAAAATCTTGTATATGTATATTTCAGTCTGACCTTGGAGCAGAGAGAGCTATGTAAGGCTAGAAAGAAACTGGTACAATATCTGTACAGATTAAAGACATATGAGGTAGGAAACTCAGTAATGAAAGCTCTTGACCAACTAACATTTCAGGCTTATCCTTATGGAAGATAAGAAGAGCTTTTTATAACACAAAGTAGTTGACTTGCAAAAAGTTAAAAGACAACTATCCATTTTAGCTTATCTAAAAAAAAGTACAGGAAAAGTTGATTTTGTTTCCCTGGCATCTTTGTCAGGAAAGGGTGTTTTGGTTAAAGTTTTTATAACATGGGCAAAAAGTAGTAAGGCAAGCTTTCATGTACATGTAATCAGAAAGATTCTGGTGTCATAATCATTTTGCTTTGTTTGATTTCAGTTTATTTCAAACTTCAATTTAAAAGCCAATTTTCAGAACTTATATGTCTTCACAGTCCCGAAACAGTATCCAAAGTTGAAATATCTGGAGCCAAAAAGGTTTAATACAGCTCATTGAAATGTCCATTTTTATGCTTGTTTGCATTAAAAACTTTTTTACTTTACCCGGTTTTAAGCAGTACGTTGCTATTTTCAGTGTATCCTTGGTGGGGTTAATTATGCTGCTGAGAGATTTGATTCCAAGTTCTTTGAGAGTTTTCGATCTCAGAACATTGTAGAAACTGCCATACAGTATGCTCAGGTAATAATTAGCATTTTATATAGAAAATTATTGTAAAGCATTGACACTGACTGCTTGGGTTTTGTCATCTAATGGTACAACTAATATGGAGAGGATTTGACGAAAACCTTGGAATAATTATGTCTCCCACCAAAGCTGAAATGGCAGATGATACTGATTTAGGTGAATATTCTGTTGAAATAGGTTTGGTGTGACACTGTCTTGTTCAGATGATATTTCGTCACCATTTCGTGGATTTTCACCAAACTTGCATGGATATCTAGCTTTAAAGCTAGATTGAATTTTAGGAACCTGACATCATTTTCAAGGTCACTGGAGGATTTAGAACTTTAAATCTGCTTTTAAAGTATATATGATACCTTGCACAATTGATTGGATTCAACCAAACTTGCTTGGATATACCAGTGGTACAATTTAAAGAAATGATCAGGTTTCATTAGCCTATACCCTATTTACAAGGCCAAAAGATGAATCATTATTCTAAATTTTAACTGAAATATAAGATATTGCTTGAACTACTTGGTAAATTGTCACCAGACTTTCAGGGACATTTTGTCAAGACAAGCCAAAGATATTGATGTTGGTGTCCTTGATATCTTATTTTCAAGGTCAAAATGCACAAATAGCCGGATTTTTGGAAAATGACACCGTGGAAAATGGGCTGGTAGGGGAACAACATTTTTTCTCAAGCATTTCAAGTTTTTGTTTGTGAAAAATGTTGTGAGCCCTCATTATCACCAGTCCAAATAATGTGGAATCTTTTGTTACATGTATATTTTATCTTCTTTTTGTTACAGTCTAGTGATTGGAAGGCTTTAGAGACCTTATTTACCTTCCACAGTGAAGAACTTACACCTCATAGGTAAGACTTTTAGTGCTTTTTTGTCAACATGCATGTAAAATTTCCTTCCATCACTTAGCCAATATATATTTGTATCATCAAGAACAGCCATACTCAGGACTTAACCAGGAACATCTACTTTCGTTTACAGAACATACATGTAGAAGTTCTTAAATTTATGGCAGTGGGGTATTTAAAAGTAAGAAGACCTATTTTATTACCATAGGGGGAGAAGAGGAGGTAAGGTCTACATTACACGGTGCATTACAGGGATGAGTAGATGAAGTAGGTCCACATTTTAACTATGAAATTAAATGATCATGGTGTCATGTCATTCCTTTATCCCCTGTCCCAAAACCACTGTACCCACCACTTCAAGGATGACTACCTTGGTAGAAGATAGGAGAGTATTTAAGAAATCTCTTTATCTTTAAAACATGATGAAGCAAAAACTGTTGAGAGAGAAATAATATAAGAAATAAAAAGTCAAAGCTTTGCTGCATTAGGGCATACAATGTCCTGATTATGATCTGCTTCTAGGAGAAAATTGAAATATGAGCCGCGACGCGACAAAACCAACAATATGGTTGTGCGCCCAGTGCAGACTCAGATCAGCTTTGGCTTCTGCCCAGTCTGATCAGACTCTTCCCAAAGCACTTAAAGGGTAGCTAAGGGTCTTAGCTACCTCCATGCGGACAGCGAAGACTCTGATCAGACTGGGCAGATGCCCAGGCTGATCTGAGTCTGCGCTGGGCGCACAACCACTTTGTTGGTTTTGTCGTGTCGCGGCTCATATATAGATTCTATGTTTATTTGTTTCAGGTTAGCCATATTGTCTAATTTCCCAGAAACTACGAATCCTGCTGACTATAAAGAGCTACTTCCTGAAATAAGGTGAGTGAAGGTGGATGGGTACTTTCAGGGGAAGCAACTCTGCCATTTCCATGTTTGCCTGCATTGTGCGGTCAGCTCTTAAAGGGAAGAATTTGCTTCTGTTGGATTTAGTCCTTTGGGGCCATTTTAGAGGGAGACCTACATCTTATAATTGAGTTATAAAGGTAGTACATGCAGAATAGTTTCTTTGCAACATGGTTCATTTCATTCCTAATCACAAATCCTTCGCATGTATGTTGTTATAAGCTGCACAAGTGTAAATTCTTTTGTAAAAGTTTTTATGATATGACTTTGAATTCTAACAGAGTTTAGAGGCTGTGGAAAATTTATTCTGAAACAGATCACTGTTTCTTTGGGCGTGAAGCTGATTGCTGAAATTGTTGCTAAAACAAATGATATCAGATGACTGTTACTTAAAATTTGACCACACCATGTCTATTGTTTGGAAGAACATGCTGGAAAAGAAATACCCAGACACTTGTTATGGTCAACATTGTTTGTGGAACCCTTTGTGAAGGACTATTTTGGTGCTAGAAGAATGACTGTGAGAATTTGGAGAAAATAGATATATTTGTTTTTGCATATTTATGCATTTGAATTATGCATTGAATAGTTCAGCTCTTACTGTGATTTATTGACTGATTACATAATATACATAATGTTTGCCAGTCAGTTTTGAATAAACATACGAGCCACGACATGAGAAAACCAACAAACTGGTTGTGTGCCCAGCGCAGACTCAGATCTGCCCAGTCTGATCAGACTCTTGGCTAACTGCTTAAAGAGTAGCGAAGGGTGTGAGCTACCGCCATGTGGCCAGCGAAGACTGTGATCAGACTGGGCGGATGCCCAGGCTGATCTGAGTCTGTGCGGGGCGCACAACCACTTTGTTGGTTTCTCATGTTGTGGCTCATATTACTTATGCTCTACACTTGTGATATTATCTATTTTACAACTGCCCTTGAAACATACAAGTATTACTCAACCAATCACTGTTAAAACTAGTCTAATTCTTGAATATTTCAGTGATGGAAGTTTAGTAGCTTGGGACTCACAGAGATGGAACAAGTTCGACTGGGTTGATATTGAGCCATGTAAAACAACAATTGAGCAAGTCCAAGATGACCTTGGCAAGGTCATGTATGACCAGCAGCCAGAACTGAGCAAATTTAGGTATGTTAACCAGTAGAAAATACTTGTGTTTGGGTTGCACATGAATTATAGGCATTTACAGCACACAGTTTCTGTAATTAGAATTTGCTTCCTGATTGGGGGGTGGTGGTCAGGTGATAGTGCTGGTTATAACTTCTAGTTTCGGGGCATCCTACTTACTTGGATAAAAGTAGGACAAGGACCTATTGTCCTTTTAGTAGGTGCGGGCCCGGGTTGTTTGGACATTTTTTCTCCCATGTGTCATTTCTCTTTTCTCTCTTCCTCTCTCTCTCTCTCTGGGAGATGGCCCAATATAGACTGAAATGATGTCTCAAAGGGTCGTTAAACCCAAAACAACCAACCGAACAACCAAGATTCCTGATAGGAAGCAAAATGGAATTTTTGGATACCGTCAATAAAACAGACCTCCTCTGCATGAGGATTTGAAATTACAAACTGTTAAATATCAGGCAAAAGAAAAACGTTAGGTCTAAAAATCCACCTGGTACAAAATGCAGAATCTTAGACAGAAATTCAAATTTTGTTCGACACTTTACTTCTGTATGCTTTTTATGAAATTTACAGATAAACAGTCTGGTTTCATGCTGTCTTACGTGATTAGAAAAATTACAAGAGAGAAACAGGACTGCAGTTATGCTGAGCAAGTTTGAGTGAAGGTCTTTTCTTTTGGATACAACATTTTGCCGTCATTGATACAGAAAAATCAATAGAAGAACAAACAGTTTTGCCACAACACTACAAAACAAACAAAGTGGCATGAGGGTCCAGCGAATGCTCAGATCAGCATGGGCATCCACCAAGTCTCATCAGAGTCTTAGCTATCTGCCTGCAGCATGCAGACTAGCAGATCCCCAGGCTGATCTGAGTCTTTGCTGGGTGCATATGCCACTTTGTTGGTTTTGTTGTGTTGCGGCTCAATTATATTTAACATTGTGAAATTGCTATCATTTGTCCCAAGGAAATGTTGATACAGTTTAAGTAATTTATCTGCCGATTGATGGTTTAGGAATAACTATTACATTGACTTCCAGGAATTCTGTGAGTTCAGCAGACATAACAAAGTGGTACAAATACAGAGCCTTTGAAATTGAAAGACTATCAAGACAGGCTGACTTTGCCCTAGAGTTGGTGAAACTAGGGGTAGAAAGAGGTGTTCAGGTAAGTATATCAATTTGTAACCCAATTTTCTACTATAGAAGTTGTGAAGTTGTTTTGCACAGAGCTGGGCCATGTAGCACAGTGGGCAATGCATCTGACTCAAGAGCCAGAGGTCCCCGGTTTGCTACCCGGTCCAGCCACATACTTTTGTTTTTCCTTCTGATTGAAGAAGGGCAGTCTTCAGTTACTGGTGAAAGCATGTGCACTTAGTATTGGTTAACCGCTTAGGAGGTCTAATTAAAATCTTAAAAAGTTCCTTTAAGCCTGTCCAGGAATAGTGTGGTTAGGTTAACTGACCGTCCCGACATGACCATGGCTGTTTACCGTGGACGTTAAGCAACAAATCAACATTAAGTTTTACACAGAAAAATTAATTAGATTATTCAAGATGTGCCTGTTGCATATGCATGTGTGTTTGAATTCATACTGTAAAAAATCTAAAAATTGGGACACCTGAAATAATATCTGTAATGATAAAAAAATGGTTGTTGTTGTTGTTGTTGTTTTGTTGCTGTATTTCCATGGTAAACAGCTATGGTCATTTTGGGATGGTCAGTTAACTTAACCGCACTTTTCCCAGCAGGCTTTAGACCTCCTAAGCAGGTAACCAGTACTAAGTGCACATACTTTTGCCAGTAAATGACAACTGCCCTTCTTGAATCAGTGGAAGGAGAAATGAAAGTAAGTGGCTGGACTGTATTTTGATCCTGGGACCTTGGGCTCTTGAGTCAGATGCGCTACATGACCCAGCCCAAAAACTGGAATTGTTTGTTTTAAATTGCATCAATGCATCCAAAAGATGCTGATGAAATGCCAAATAGTGTAGGCCCAGATCAGGCTGCTCCTTTAGGAGCAGTCTGATCTGGGCCTGTAGTGTTTGCCCAAACCTATCTGTCCCAATACATATACTTTCAAGGTATTTACTTGTTGTCCTCATTTCAGGGTTTGGGTAACATTTTAGATGACCTCGTTACCATGGAGATGTTAGTGTATAACTGTCATGTTGACGACAGTTTGACGTTTCAACAACTTCAACAAATGGCTGACTATGAGAAGTTAGAACTGATTATGAAACAGGTAAAAGTATGGATGAATGATGAATGGATGACTGAATGAAATAGATATGTTTTGAAACAATATCCAGAGAAATGGATATTGAGATGTTATCAATTTATGAAGAACCAGCTAAGCTTGTGCATCCAACCAGTTTCATCTGCTAAGTTGATAGATGTTTAGTCTGTATGGATACTTTTACCATTGCCTTGCAACTAGTTTCTGCACAGAAGCCTGACGGTCTAGCCTGGAAACATTCCTGAATCTTATGTAAAGAGTATGATACCATTACAGAATAACATTTCTTAATTTGCCATATGAATCTTCTGATTTTCAACATTTTGAAGGGTTTCACAATCTAAACTTCAAGTGCCTGTGGTTTGTGTAATGAGCTTCTTCACCTATGCATATGGACCAGTCTGCATATAGTCCTCTCAGAAATGGTTTGTAAATAAAATTTTGGCTGCATTGCAAACCCTGCAGACCCAGATCAGACTGTTCCTATGAGCAAAACTCATAGCCAAAGTTTAAATTGGTGTAGAATTTTCCCTGCAGGATGACATTGAATCAGACAGAAGCTTCAAGATGAATGGATATTCTTGCCGGGGAAGCAACTGTCATTTACTTTTTCTCTTCCCTTCCCAGTGGGGATCAGCTCTTTAAGGAATTTTGGTCCTTTAGGAGCAATTCATCCTGTAGGAGAGGACCCCATTTTAGAAGGATTTTGTCATCAAAAGTCACAAACTTAGTTTCCCTTTGTCAAACTGGTAGAAAAGCATGGTGGTATATTCATATACTTTAAAACATGGGAGATGGAATGATACATCAAACAGTGTACCTGACAAGACTTATTTTACTTTTTTTTTATGAGTGAACTATTTCTCCAGGAAAGAAAAATTCCAGGATTTCCTCTATTATTTAACAATGTGTTTCTTGCAGAGAATTTGTGAAATATAAAAGTTGTCATAACAAAAAAGTGATATTCAAAGTTTTGAGTACTGCAGTTGCAAAATTATGTCTCCCCCCTTCAGGGTCGGGAGACATATTGTTTTTCCCCGGGCGTCTGTCCGTCTGTCCGTCCGTCTGTCCGTCTGTCTGTCACAAATCGTGTCCGCTCTATAACTTGAAAACCGCTCAAGCTATATTCGCGAAACTTCATATAAATATCAATCAACATGAGACGACGTGCAGAGTGCAAGAATGGTAACTCTGGCATTTATACTTTTTGAGTTATTTCCCTTGGAACTTAGTCCATCACAAAATTGTGTTTCAATCGTGTCCGTTCTATAACTTGAAAACCGCTCAAGCTATATTCACGAAACTTCATATAAATATCAATCAACATGAGACGACGTGCAGAGTGCAAGAATGGTAACCCTGGCATTTATACTTTTTGAGTTATTTCCCTTGGAACTTAGTCCATCACAAAATTGTGTTTCAATCGTGTCCGCTCTATAACTTGAAAACCGCTCAAGCTATATTCGCGAAACTTCATATAAATATCAATCAACATGAGACGACGTGCAGAGTGCAAGAATGGTAACTCTGGCATTTATACTTTTTGAGTTATTTCCCTTGGAACTTAGTCCATCACAAAATTGTGTTTCAATTGTGTTCGCTCTGTAACTTGAAAGCTGCTCAAGCTTTATTCACGAAACTTCATACAAATATCAATCAACATGAGGCGATGTGCAGAGTGCACAAATGGTAACTCTGGCATTTATACTTTTTGAGTTATTTCCCTTTGAACTTTGTCCATCACAAAATTGCGTCTCAGTCGAGTCCGTCTATAACTTTAAAACCATTCAAGCTATATTCATGAAATGTCATTCAAATATCAGTCAACATCAGACGACGTGCAGAATGCACTTTGGCGTTTATACTTTTTGAGTTATTTCCCTTGGAACTTTGTCCATCACAAAATTGCGTCTCAGTCGAGTCCGTCTATAACTTTAAAACCATTCAAGCTATATTCATGAAAGTTCATACAAATATCAATCAACATCAGACGACATGCAGAATGCAAGAATTATAACTTTAGCATTTATACTATTTGAGTTATTTCCCTTAGAACTTTGTCAGTCACAAAATTGTGTCTCAGTTGTGTCTGCTCTATAACTTGAAAACCATTCAAGCTATATTCACAAAACTTCATACAAATATCAATCAACATTATAAGAATTGCATAGTGCAAGAACCATAACTCTTGCATTTATACTTCTTGAGTTATTTCCCTTGGACCTTTGTCAGTCACAAAATTGTGTCTCAATCGCTTTATTACTTGAAAATCGGACAAGCTATATTCACGAAACTTCATACAAATGTCAGTCAACACTAGACAATCTGCAGAGCACAGCATTTATACTATTTGAGTTATTTCCCTTGGAACTTTGTCAGTCACAAAATCGTGTCTCAATCGTCTAAGCTCTATAACTTGAAAACTGTTTAAGCTATATTCATGAAACTTCATACAAATATCAGTCAACATATAAATAGACGACGTGCAGAGCACTGTAACTCTTGCATTTATATTTTTTGACAAAAACTAAATATGAATATCAGTCAACATTACATGACATGCAGAGCATAACAACTATAACTCTTGCATTTATACTTTTTACTTATTATGAATCCCTGCTTCAGGGTAGGGAAACATATTGTTTTTCCCTTGGCGTCTTAATGACTGATCCTTTTGACATCAAAAAGGGGGGAGACATCTGTTTTTTCGTAGGAAAACAATTCTAGTTTGAATTGTTTTGCTTCTGTTAGTCTACAGATGAAATGTATGCAAAGAATGTGAAGAATTGGCTGGTTCCATTCCTACGCCAGTGTGAGCGGAAAACACAGGGAACCTACAGCAGATTGTTGAGAGATTTTATTGTTACCTCGGCAAAAACTGATCTGACAAGACCACTGAAAGTCTTTGAGTTGTCAAAAATACATGTAAGTATGCCCTCTTAAATTGCCTTTTGTCTCCCAGAGGTGGCATCTGCAGCATCAAGCCTATGTCAAGTTTGCTGGTTTAGCTCTTTTAAGTGACAGTGAGCAGACAGACAAGACTAATAGAATCTATGATGGGGTTGAGGCTGAGACAAGGAAATCTCAGGCTAGTTTTCAGATTATTTAGTCTTATGCGAGGCTTGCCGAGCATAAGACTTAAATAATATGAAAACGAGCCTGAGATTTCCTTGTCGAGGCCTCAACCTCATCACTGATTTTTTTTTCACCCATTTTATTTTATTGAACAGAATATCCATTGAATACCTTAACTTCTTGTTGAAGCCATTCCTATAAATTTCAACCTAATTTTCTATTAATAAATATGACATGTGTGTTGATTTCACCTTGTGGATGCATATTTTTTCATGATTGGCAGCTAATCAGAAATCTACAGTGACATTTCCTTTACATTACTGGGTGTCAATTTCATATTCTACATGCAATTTACATGACAGGTAGTAAGTTGATTTGTTGAATTAAAAATTGTTATTAATTGGGCTGTACTATATAGCAATGATTGGCATTTTGAGACAGCTTTCTGAGCCTAGGCTGAGATAGCAGGCCGAGATAGAAAAAGTTGATAGGAATGGCCTCAACAAGAAGTTAAGAATTCAATGAATGTTCTGTTTTGTAAACTATAATGGATGAGAATAATAATGATGGGGTTGAGGCCTTGACAAGGAAACCTCAGGCTCGTTTTCAGATTATTTAGATCTTATGCTCGGCAAGCCTGGAATAAGACAAAATAATCTGAAAACTAGCCTAAGATTTCTTTGTCTCGGCCTCAACCCCATCATAGATTCTATTATTCTGCGGAATTCTTCTTTGTCTCTTAATGGTCTTCCTACTGCATCAAGTGATAATTATTGTTTTGCCTGAAAAGTATGTCATATTATTTTGATCAAGGCTTTTACGTTTACTGATATAATAGAATTAAGGTACCATCATAACTATTAAAAGACAATGTGCTTCTAGTAAAGAAATTTCTATCACATTGTTGCAGAAAGAAACATGTTTTAGGTTTTAGTGTGAGCTGTTTTATTGTTAGTACACATTTCTGTTTGCAGCTTGGCAGTCCTGTAATTTTAACACAGACAGAACTCATGTCTACAGCTATTGAAGCCCTCTATGTATGTGATAGGTAAGAATTCATTATATAACACAAATTTGCCAGTGTAATATATTAGATAAGCTTTTAATCGTAGAACTTCTTCATGCTGCACACATGTACATGTGCTTCCACAGTTTTTTGCAATTTACGCTGATACAGGAGCCCTTTTCAGTTGTGATAAAGTAAAGAAGAGAAATCAAAGAGCAGTTTATGTCAGATTTTAAATTTATGGGATAGTGAGCAGCCTAGAGACTTCTAGATGTCCACAATGCTAACCATTTATTTCAAATGAAATGAAGGCATAACATACTGACTTAAATATTTGTCAGTAGATGGCTTCCCTGGGTCATAGGATGAAGTGTGATGAAAAATAATAATGTTGATCCTTAGTAGAGTTATGGTTGATCACAACAACAGAGATACAAAACAGTAATCCACCTGAGAAAACTACATATACTAAGAACAACTTCTAACCGACCATTGCTGTGTCTTGAACACTGTCAAAAGTAAATGGTATCCGGACAAAATATTCTTATATTCTGTTCACCCAATTATTCATGTGAACGTTTTCGAGGATTTGAATTCAATACCATTAATACCTTTTTCCTGGCAGTAGAGGATGCACATGTACCCCCAATTTCAAACTTCGCAAGGATTAAGACTGCGCTGAGGAAGGATTTGAAAAAGTGACTGGAATTTCGAATTCTGTATTGGAGTTATGCTTTATGATGCATTTTGGAAATCAGTTTATCATTTTCTGAATATTCGCACAAGTGATAAACATAAGCTGACTAGATTCCGAAATGTGGTTCTGTCCGAATCATGACAAACTGCAGAAATGCTGCGATTTTCGGAAACAGGGGTACCTGTATCCTTCACTTATTTGATGATAAACCAATAAGATTTTTATTTAAGTGCTACTTCATTTATTTTACCAGTACGTCAATTTAATGAAAAATGGAAACATATGCTCGATAGTCATTTTCAGTTTGCGGGAAAAGGGATAAAATTAAGTGGTCAGTTAGAAGTTGGATTTAGTATATATTGGAGCCTTGTCTGCACGTGCAGAGTGTGCATACACCATAAGAGAGACTTTCTGATAGAGCCACTAAAATGAGCCACAACACGACAAAACCAACAAAGTGGCATGTGCTCCCAGCAAAGACTCAGATCAGCCTGGGCATCTGCCCAGTCTGATCAGAGTCTTTGCTGTCCACATTGAGTTAGCTAAGACCCTAAGGTACCCGTTAAGCATGCATCAAAGTGTCTAATCAGACCGGATGGATGTCCAGGCTGATCTGTTCGCTGGGTGCACATACCTTTTTGTTATACGCCTGTTTGTTATGGCGCTGGCATCCGTCCGTCCGTTCGTCTGTCTGTCCGTCCGTCCGTCCGGCGTAAACTTTTTGTTTCCGGATAACTCCTCCTACAGTTTACATCCGATCGAGCTGAAACTTGGTATATAGTAAGACTATGAGGTGGACCAGCGCATATCGTTTCGAGGTTACGCTCCAATAATTTTTAGCGGAGTTACAGCCCTTTACTTAGAATTTTTGGGGTGTGCGTTTCCGGATAACATCTCCTATAGTTTTCATCCAATTAAGCTGAAACTTTGTCAACAGTAAGACTACGATGTGGAGTAGCGCAAATTGTACAGAAATTTTGCTCCGATGATTTTTAGCAGAGTTACAGCCCTTTGAAAAAACACGTCTATGGCAGTTTGTATGGCAATTCTTTAGCATTCCATAACTTGGTTACTCTTTGGAATATCATGATGAAACTTTATAACAATGTATATGAGGTTAAGACAACATGTCTCATACAAGAATGGTTACTTCCCTTGACTTAGATTTTGAGTTACCTCCCTTTGATTATTTTGTCAGACTATATTTGTACACCTCATATCTAACTAACCCTTTGGACTATTGTGATGAAACTTGATAGTGATGTATATTAGGTTGACACAATATGTCACATATAAGAACGATTGCCTCCCCTTACTTATTTTTGGAGTAACCTCCCTTTGAATATTTTCTAAGGCTATTCTTATGCAAGCGATAAGTAGGCAACCGTATGGAATATCTTGATGAAAATTTATAGCAATGTGTATTAGGTTGAGGCTGTGTGTCTTATATAAGAATAATTGCTCCCCCTTCCTTATTTATGGAGTTCCATCCCTTAGATTAATTTCTACGGCTATTCTTGGGCAAGTCATTACTAGGTAACCGTATGGAATATCTTGACGAAACTTTATAGCAATGTGTATTAGTTACATCCCTTTGATTACTTTTTTAAGGCTTTTCTTTTGAGAACCTTAGTGTTTGGAATGTCTTGATAAACTTGATAGCAATGTAGACAAGGATGAAACGGTGCAAAAAAAACATTTAGAAACGGGCGTATATTGCCCCGCTTGCGGAGCTCTTGTTAGGTTTGTCGTGTTGTGGCTCAAATGTTATAAGCTTTTCTTTTCATGTTTGTGTGTTGGTATTACAGGGATGATCAGCTGGAGTTAGCAATGGAAGTCTTCAAATGTTTACCTCAGAGAGGAGTTGGGTAAGCAGACATTAAAACTGTTATTTTTAGAAAGGTTTACAACATATAGGCATATAAGTAAGAACCAGCTTGATACTGATTTCTGTGTACGATAAATATACTGATAAGTTTGAGTTCTAACTTCTCTTTGTGCATACAAATTTTTTGCAATGCATTCATAAATGAGAGATATATAAGTTTATATAAATTCATGTGACACCTCTTTTTCAGCTACAACTTAAGAGACCTCAAAACTTCATGCAATTGTAAAGGTCTTAATGTAGAGAACAAAATTTGCTGAGAGGATAGGCAGCTGTTGTGTGGAGATAACATTAAATCAAATATCTTCAGAGCATAAAATAAATGTACTGGCTTTTCTACAGTGAGGTAGTTTTAATCATGGGCTACAAGATATGTTTTACTGCAGATTGTACAGAATTTATCTCACAATCATCCTCAAAACGTCACCTTTAAACTGGAGCTCCGAAAGTTATAACTCTTCCTCATTTTGCAGAAGTTATATGAGCCATGACACGAGAAAAACGACAAAGTGGTTGTGTGCCCAGCACAGACTCAGATCAGCCTGCGCATCTGCCCAGTCTGATCAGAGTCTGTGTTGTCCGCATGGAGGTAGCTTAAACCCTTAGCTACCCTTTGAGCACTTTGGTAATGTTCTGATCAGACCAGGCAGATGCTGAGGCTGATCTGAGCCTGCACTGGGTGTACAACCACTGTGTTGGTTTTCTCATGTAGCGGCTCATAATAGTAGAAGAATCTGATATCATTTATTTGCAGTGCTGAGACCAGAGATATCAAGAAACTCCATGAACAAGTCGACCAGCTTGAACATCATCTAAAGTAAGTAAAGTTTTGTAACCCATTTCTGTGGGATCTTGGTGAAGTGTGTCAGTAATCAGTGGTCAGTTGGCAAAATTTAATGTTAGACTGAGAGCTAGCAGGTCCTGTCTTGACAGTGACTAGCAAAACTAGGCCCCAAGGTTATAAACTTTTTTTCGTGCTCAACTCAGCTGAGCATGAAATTTTCTCCACTGATAAATATGAAAATGCCAACTAATGTTGGCATTTTCATATTCATAAGAAGAGAAAATTTCATACTCAGCTAAACTGAGGAAGAAAACAGCTGTACTTATCAGTGATTTGCTACTTACTTATCAGCAGGTAAAGATTCATGCTCAGCTGAGTTGAGCATGAAAAAAGTTTTATAACCTTGGGGCCTGGTACTACACTCCAGATGTCATCAGCAGCAGCAGCTGTGTAAGCTTTTATCAGGTTTTCTGGTTTATTTTTGTTTAAGAAATAGATCAGCTATGACAGTGAATTGCTGAGTAATAATTCACTGTTTGGAGGTCAGTTGTAAAGTAGATCATATCAAGAGCTGGGAGTGTGAATGAAATATCTACTTACAACTGACCGACAAACAGTAATTTATTACTCAGCAATTCAATGCAAGAGCTGAACTATTTCGATTCTAATATTCAAAAATGCTGAAAAAGTGTTCTTTTCATTCAAATTCTCTCAACCTTCCTGCCAGCATGATCGTGCTTCCACCAATATTCTTAACTGTATCTAAAATAAATGTACATTTTTATTGGCAATTTTAGATAGAAAAAGAGATGTTACACTGTCTAACATCTCAAAACGTCAAAAATTATGTCAGTATTGCCATTGACTTCAGCAATTAGACTCACACGCTCGGAAACAGTGAATTGTTGCAGAATAAAACACAGAAACTTTTCATTGCTTCTATATGCGCACTTTATTAGAATTTGGGATAATAAGCAGACATGCAAGACACCACCTACTGTGGTATTCTTGTTATTCATGGGTCTGAAATGTAAATTGAAAACGAAGCCAAAAACATAATGCATGGCACAGATACTTTGATAGAATTGAAACAAACACCAAAAAAATGTTGGTTGACTGATGAATGACAAAATTTATTCAGCCTTGAAAACCATTCAGGTCACTTTAAAAGTTGAGTAAAAGACATTCACAGACAGCACCAAGTATTTGTGACAGTGATTAAGGTTGGTATTGTGTACTTAAGCTGACAATATCCTTTCACCATTTCAGTGCATCAAGGATCCTAGAAGAAAATGGAATCAAGAAGCCAATTTACTTTATTAAAAACACAGAGGTAATTACAGACCTGTTTACCACAGTTTTTTCTGCAACTAGCAGAATCAAGACATATGCATTTCTTTTCCTGTATTGGTGTCTGCGGTGTAAACATTTGTCAGGCTTTTGCGTTTTGTCCTGTTTTGTGTCAATGCACAGACAGGCGAGACACGACATTCTGCGGAATTCTCGTTTCTTTTTGGCGTGCTTCTGCACCAACAAATGTAAGAAACACATTGTACATATAGAGGATCTTACACAATTGGTCATTTCATATGAAATTTATGAAACGAGCCTTCGGCAAGTTCCATAAATTTCATGTGAAATGACCACAAGCGTAAGATTCTGTTTATCATATGACCCTTTAAAATGGGATTTTATTGCCTTCCAAATGAAATTATTTCAGTAAGAAAATGCATTGTTGATATGGCCGTTGTCAATATCGTTACATGTACACGCCAAAATATTATACGATTTCTATGACACTACTTTATCGACTGAATAACAGCGACGTCATATGAAAAAAACAGATTATTTACAGTGTTACATACAAAATTTATTTGATATAATATTGTCGAAAACAAAAAATAGAAGAAAAAAAGGCGGTAAATTGAGGTTATACATACATTCAAACTGGTTTTGTTCGCAATTTCTGACTTGTGCTTTCATGCTAGATTGCAAGCAGACATTCATTTTGACATGCTACCAAGATGACTGTTTCTTTTCCCAGACATCACCTGATGAGGCTGAGCAGCTGATAGTAAAGATGACAAGAATAGCAAGCAGGAGGTAACACCACACAAACTTCTAAAGTTTTCTGTTTGTTTTCTTCTTCTCAAAGTCAAAGGGTCGTCTTATAAACAAAAACATGTACCATAATTTTCAGTAATATAGCAAGCAGACAAAGTGTACTACACAAGAACGTGTCAGCTTTTATAAACCCCATTGCCAGTTGTGTGCACCCAAACTGGAATGCTGGTTGGTGGAACAACTGTCATTGCAACTGTTACTTCACTGATTTGCTAAGAAAGTGTGCTTATACAGAAACATGACATCAGATAAAGCTAAGCCTTTTTGATAAAAATATTTGAGCCTCTTCCGAAAAATCAAAGCTTTTGATGACAAGCTGTGCTTGGTAGGCTGTGCTTGTGTAGACTTGGCCCCGAGGTTATAAAACTTTTTTCATGCTCAACTCAGCTGAGCATGAAATTTAAAATGCCCATCAATATAAAAATACCAAGAAATTCAGCATTTTTCAGGCTCAGATAAGCCAAGAAGGCTATTTTTCTACTCATAAATTTTAAAATGCCAACAATAGTTGGCATTTTAAAATTTATGAGCAGAAAAAATTTCATGCTCAGCTGAGTTGAGCATGAAAAAAGTTTTATAACCTCGGGGCCTTATTGCATATATTGAGCTGCATCATGACAAAACCAACAAAATGTTATGTGCACCCAGCAAAGACTCAAATCAGCCTGGGCATCCACCCAGTCTTTTTCAGAGTTTTTCTGTCAGCATGGCGGTAGCTTAAACCCGTAGCTAGCTTTAAACCCACAGCAAAAACTCTAATCAGACAGGATGTATGCCCATGCTGATCAGAGTCTTCCCTGGGGGGCACATGCCACTTTGTTGGTTTCGTTGTGTCGCGGCTCATATGCAGTGGGAACAGAGCCAGTGGCTCAGATTGCTCTGGTCATATTTTAACTGTGCAGATGCCTAAGCTGTTCTGTGGCTATGCTGTTCTCATATGAGGCGCGACATGACAAAACCAACAAAGTGGCATGTGTGCCCAGCGAAGGCTCAGATCAGCCTGGGCATCCACTTAGTCTGATCAGAGTCTTCACTGTCTGCATGGAGGTAGCTTTAGTCCCTTAACTAACCATAAAGCCCACAGCAAAGATTCTGATCAGACTGGGCGAATGCCCAGGCTGAACTGAGTCTATGTGTGGTGCACATGCCACTTTGTTGGTTTTGACATGTCATGTCACGGCTCAGATACATGTATGTCGAGAGGATTGTTGATGCATTCCATGACTCATATATTTCCTAATTTGCGTACAGAGAGCCACCATTGAGTGAAGCATTGTGGAGTAAACTGCATGGAGACATAATAGAACTGCAAGATAAAGTCTACAGATGTATTTCACAAGGATTTTGTCATGAGGTAAGATCAGCATATGTGTTGACTGAGTGCCATCCAACTTTACATTTAAAAAGTAAAAATGTTCTTGTGATAAAGCAATCATTAATGATTTTAAAGTTGTTCAGATTAGCTTGCAAGAAACTTTTTGAAAAAGTGTCATTTAATTTGCAGTCTAGATGTAATGGTGTGTTTATCAGAGCTTTTGTTGTTCAGATACCATAAAAGGATGTATATGAATTATAAATACCTAGAATAAAAGCCATCAGTTGGCTACTCATATTGGTCTGAGTACCAAAAAATGTAAAAATTGGACACCTAAAATATTTCTGTAATAAATATTTCCTAAAAATGAAACATTGTAGTTTTACGATGCGAAATGCATCTAAAAGATGTAGATGGAATGGCAAACACTGTAGACCCTGATTAGACTGCTCCTTTTGGAGCAGTCTGGTCTGGGTCTGCACTGTTTGCTCAGACTGATCTGAACCAGTACATAGGCTTTTTACAGTATTTGCTGTTTAGACATATTACAATTCTATATACTGGATATCTTTGAACAGATATTTGTTGAAAGTCTGCTGTGCTCAAACAACATGAATAATATCCATCTTGCGGGCAAGTTGGTGGAGCGGACAGAAGAGGAGTCAAGAAAACCCACACCTCGACAGTACAATATGCAGACTCGTGTGCCATACGACAGGGCTATAGAACTGGTGCTGGCTGCGTCACAGGAATATTTCAACTCTGCCGCTAATCTGACAGATCAGTGTATGGTGTTAGCAAGGTAAGACTGCCCCAGTGCTTCAGATAAGAAGGGGTGACAGGAACATACTAGGGATAATATTCCATATTTCGTCGTAACATAAGGGTGGTTATCAAGACCTCCTTAAGATCTGTAGTCTGATTTTTCTTATCAAAATAGCCCTAAATATTTGGACAGGCTTCCCGAAGGGAGCAGTGTAGTTCCAGATCTGCATTAGTTGCTATTAAGGTCATTTTCTGCTGCTTGAGCAGTGTGATAAAGGTCTTCATGGTTACTATTCAGGCAGCAATTAAGGACACTTTATGGAACAGTGTAGTAACTGTTGATCTTGTTCAAAATTTATGGCCGGGCCACGTAGCACGGTTGGTAGCACACCTGGCTCAAAAGTCAGAGGTCCCAGGTTCGATACTTGGTCCAGCCACTTACATTCGTTTCTCTTTCCGCTCATTCAAGAAGGGCATTTGTCAGTTACTGGCCAAAGTATGTGCACATAACACTGGTTAACCGCTTTGGAGGTCTAAGCCTGCCCAGGAATAGTGTGGTTAGGGTAACTGCCCTCCCCAACATGACCATAGCTGTTTACCGTGGACGTAAAACAAGAAAACAACAACAACAACAAAATTTACACTGATTACTGTTATGCTTATAGTGTCCCAATAGGGTAATTGTGATTCTTCTGCCTAATACCATGAAAATTCTAAAAATTTGGACACCAGTAATAATTTCTGTAATTGTCAAAAAGTGTAGCAGTTTGGTTTTACAACGCAAGAATGCATCCAAAAGATGCAGATGGAATGGCGAACAGGGTAGCCCCAGATCAGACTGCTCAGCAGTCTGATCTGGGCCTGCTCTGTTTGCTCAGACCCATATTTTCCTATTCTTGAAATTTTTACGATAATTTAAACATGCATGTCTTGTAGATCATGTCTAAACCTGATACAAGACACCCCAGATAAAATACAAGAAGAAAATGATTTGATAGCATCGTTAAGTCTACTGGAGGAGTTTGGAGTGAATATATTACCATTGCAAGGTTAGTAATAATGTAAAATTATTTCTATTCTATTCTATCCTATAACCATACAAGGTTGTTGGGGCACCGCAGATGACTGGGAAACCATCCCTTTCCACCTTGTCCCGTATTCAGCTGCTCTGTGGCATTATCTTGAGCCGCGACACGGCAAAACCAACATATGACCAACATAGTGGCATGAGCGAGATGCAAAGACTTAGATCAGTCGGGGCATCTGCCCAGTCAGATCAGAGTCTTTGCTATTGCCGTGGCGGTACCTTAGACCTTAGCTACCCTTTAAGTCCACAACAAAGACTTTAATCAGATTGGGCTGATGCCCAGGCTGATTTGTCTTCACATGACATACATGTCACTTTGTTGGCTTTCTCGTGGCGCGGCTCATTTTTGCTTCAATGGAACGTAGGCAAAAAAAAGTGTAGAAGCCTGCAATTACTCAATTTCAATACCTGTTCATTGATTGGCATATATCTTTACTTTATTGAACTGTCAAAATTTGTAGAAGTTCTGCCAATGAGACATTTGAATGAAAAGGCCAGATTTTCATGCGGTAACTATTAGTGTACTAAAATCAGATGTCATTGTTACTATTGATGCTCTCACCCAAAATATTTTATATGGACTCTTATACAGTTGACTCTTGATATGTCAGTTTCTGGTATCTTAAAGTACCATCTCATCTCGAATAATACAGTTTGAACACATTTCCTATTTTCTTTACATCAGCTCCTGTATCCCAAACTACTGGTATATCAAAGGAAATTTTCAGGGACCAGAAAATTTACTTTGATAAATCAGTAGTTTGAGATGAAAGTAAAAAGTATGCAAAGACCAGGAACTGAAACAATCAAAATCAAAATCCAGCCCTCAAACCATAGTTGGAAACAACTAAGATTACAAATAATCAAGATACAGAGAACATATGGCCAACCGAGTGAGCAGCTTGTTCCCAAAAGGTGGCCACTCAGCAACCCAAACCGAACCAAAAATAATAATAACATACATAAGGTAAAACATCACAGAAACTCTGACACCAAAAACAGGCAACAAAGAACCACAACAGAACTACCGCCTTGGAACGGTCAGTAATGAATTACTGGGGGGCTTAAATCGATTTTACAGGCCCAACCTCACCCTCAGTTTCTGAAGTGGTACAAAACATTTAGTTGGTTGTTCGGTTCGCATGATAACCCTCTAACTTGTCAATGAATCATCACGGTAAACACATAAATCAAATTTCAACACCATGAAGAAGCAAAGACGAGGACTCAACAGATACAACGGGCCGTCTGACAGGTGGAGATCCCTGTCCTGCCAAACAACCCCACTGGAAAACTGAAGCAAAAGAAGGTCACCAGTTGAGCCCCGGTGGACCAAGCAACAGACAAAAAGGCTCCGGTCCCAACCAACTAAAATATATAGCTTTAGGTCGGGGCCATCATAGAGTCTGACGACCGATCCCCCGGTGTGCAATTAAAGAGTGCAGCAAAGCTATCAACCGTGATTGGGTTAATCACTAAGCATGCAGACTGTCGCATAACATTTAAATTATAGCCAATACGTTTTTGACGTATTATTATTTTTCGGAATTGATCAGAAAAATCAGTCCTACCCTTAATCTTTTTGAATTTGTATACTAAGTCACCATAAAATTCTGGTTCCGATAGGCCTTGGTGTAAAAGAAATTTTAATCCGACATCAAATTTTGAAACCAATTCATGGTGTCTGCGATAGAATTTAGAAAAAGCCTTTCTAAGCTTATGATACCGATAGCCCTGTTGAAGAAGTTTAGCAGTTAAACATTTATTACGAGCATTAAAGTCATCTACATGACTACACACTCTAGCAAATCTTATAAGTTGAGAAATATACACTCCATAAGAGGGATGACGTGGAACGTCACCATCCAAAAATGGAACCTTGACTTTGAGATAACGAAAGTTGACTGTATTTGTGAATTTGGCAGGTCTATCATCCAGTTTTTGGATAGTCAGTTACACATTCAGGAGTTGGTGTTTTGTGAAAATAGTATGTTATGTCATAGCTTCATATATTGCTTGATATAAAGTGTCTTAAAATAATTTTTCAGAGAACTTTTTGTATATTTTCAGTGAGACTGTGTAAGGAGAGAATAAATCTTGTCAACGAGGCAGTTCAGAGTAAACCAGGAGCTTATAAACAGAAACAGAAGGTATGGCAGAATGCAGAGCCTCCAATATATATAAAATATCAGGGACGAAAATCTAGCTTCTGTGTTATTTGAGCCGGAACATGAGAAAACCAACAAAGTGGCATGTGTGCCCAGGGAAGACTCAGATCAGCCTGGGCATCCGCCCAGGGAAGACTCAGATCAGCCAGGGCATCCGCCCAGTCTGATCAGAGTCCTCACTGTCCGCATAAAGCTAGCTTAGACCCTTAGGTACCCTTTAAATATGCAGGGAAGACTCTGAGCAGACTGGGTGGCTGCCCAAGCTTTTTGAGTCACTACCCGGCGCACATGCCACTTTGTTGGTTTTCTCTTCTTGCTGTTCATTTCTCTTCAGGAAATTTTATTTGAGATCAAATTTAAATTGCCTCTCTCTCCTCTCCTTGAATAGGAGAGAACATGGATAGACATGGTGACTGGAAGAGTTATGGATTTGTTCCCTTACATGTTAGTCTCTTTGGAAACATTGTTATGAGAATTTGGGGGAAAGAAAATTGCCTTACCAAGGCACTATTGAATGAAAATTGTGGCTATACATTTCCTGTAAAATTATAAATTTTCTCCCTTAGCCATTTTGCTTTGCTCTGTGACTTAACGAATACTTTCCTGTTTGTGTATCTTTAAAACTTACCTGTAGTAAGTTTAAGAAGTTAAATACTAACTTTATTGAGGCAAATTGATTGATTTATTGATTTATTTCGATATCACAGATCAGCATTACATGATAAAACAGTGGGATATTAAATATACATGTAAAACATACACATTTAAAATATCTCACATTTGAATGTACCATGGCTTGCCAATCAATACCAAGGATAACACAAAAAAAGAAAGTGATTTCTCTTATTTCCATTGTGGTCCTTAAGGATTGATTGCAAGTCACAGTGAGGCACAAAATCATAAAATGGCAGACCTCTGAAACCTAAAACTGACCATTAAAATACAAGGAAAGAACGTTAAAACATTAAATATATACGTTAGAGGCCATTAAGAGGCAAAGAGTGTTTATGAATGAAAAAATTTAATTGTTCCATCTAACCTTTGGCAAACAGTTTGCAGCATGATTGACAGTTTATTTGGGATGGGATGGGATGTGGGTCTGGATGGGATGGGATCCTGACTGAACCCAATGGAACCCTGTTTATGGTTGAAAAGTTTCAGTCACAAGCAGGAATTAAGCCTGCATTTACAAAACATATGCAGATGACTTGACATTCCACAGAAAATTGTAGAGGAAGAAAGCTTTTTCTGGAGCATTTTCTCTGATGTGTTTTGAGTATTATTGCCTAACAGAATGTTTTTATGCAATAATTGCCATCAAACATGATTTGAGTCACGACTTGCCAAACTCAACAAAGTGGCATGTTCCCCCAACAAAGATACAGATCAGCGTGGGCATCCTCCCATTCTGATCAGAGTCTTTGCTGTTTGCATGGAGCTAGCTTAGACTCTTGGCTATCTTTAAAGTGCACAGTGAAGGCTCTGATCTGAGTCTTCTTGTGGCGCACATGCCACTTTGTTGGATTTGTTGTGTTGTGGCTCATTTTCTGATCAATTATCATCTGCTGAGCCCATCAGGAATTGTTGAGGCTCTTTCCTTTTGGGCTAGGGTTTTAGACACCTTCCTTGGGGCCCAGCAGATGTTATTGCATAAAAAATCATGTTCAATCCCTATATTGCTGTATTACATATTTCTATTGACAGTTTGTGCGACTAGGACACTTGTTGAGAGTTTCAGCTGCAGATCGTACTGACAGGGAGGGGAAAGTTCTCCATTTGATTGCTTTAGCAGCGCTAAAGGTTGGTAGTTTAAGCATTTTATACACTTAAGTCATTAAACTTTCCATATTTAGACTGCACATATGCAAGCTGGTCTGAGCATATGCTGTTTGTCTTCAAGTTTTTATCTGGCCTGTAGCTTAAAGGAGAGACATGGATATTACTTTTCAGGGGGTGGCATCAAAGTAAACTTTGAATAGCCGACTTCGAAATATGGTCCATGTTCCTTCTTTGGAATGTGTTCTCTGTTCTTGAAGTATTAAAACTCTTTTAGATTTTAATTTGAACTTTTCTGGTTTACCTAAATCATGCAACAATGCAGAGATAGGTAGGACAGTTTATCATGCATCTGCTGCAAACTTCCACCTGATAACAGGGGTATGATAACATAATGTAATATCATGTCACTGCAGAACTGCCCTTGCATAAATATTATCAGGCATTGCCTTAAGAAGCGATCTCTGAAGACGCTTGGCTACATACTGATGTTGGCGGTGATAACAGCGCATGATTGGTTGAATGACGTCACCTACTTACGTCATAAAGCATTCGCCACGTCAGCAAGTTCGAACAAAACTGCATTTGCTTTTCATTTGTTTGAGTCTTTTTACGCCTTAAAATCTTCTTAAAATGCATGATAAATAGAATACCATATTAGTGTCTTTTGATATCAAGTTTATCAGGCTCGACCAGCAACACATCGGATTGGCTCGGCAAGCCTCCCCATTCCTACGCTGTTTCTGGTCTCGCCTGATAAACTTGATATCAAAAGACACTAACATGGTATGCTCTATGTAGAATTGTATGTATTCTGTTATAAGCTGTGGGATGTGGGGTGGGGTTCCTCTCCATCTTAAAAATCTAGATCCATATTATAAGTTGTATCTAGATTTTGGGGTCCTTAAGAAGGGAATAACCCAGTTTATTACAGTTTCATAATACAGATTTAGATATTCAGGGTCAGTCTGGAGAAGGATTAACCCAGGCTCATAATTGAATTTTTACAGTAGGTGTGTGATATGAGGCACTTGACTATGGTGCAGAAGGTTCGGTTTAGAGTCTTATACAGGTCAGCCAGCAACTGAAAATTTTTCTCTGTCTAATGTGTCCCAGCAGTAGAGTAATAACTGTATGTTATATTTTCCAGTCAAAGGATTACACATTTTGCTATGATATATGTGAGCAGTTGATCCAGTGGGGACACGGACCAGCCTGGGATGTCTGTGTAGACCTTGCAGAGGCTGAGGGATTTCATAACATCAAGGCTAAGTATGTGGCTAAACATTTTTTAACCTTCCTATACTGATATGAGCAGGGATGTGCCAATACATCAATGCAAAGGAATAGAGTGCTGTCACTTTTACTAAACTTAAGGGTCAGAATATGGAATAAAGTGAATATTTGGCTATCTCATCTTTTTCTATAAGAAACTTTATTGTCTTCAAACTGGGGTAAGTCCATTGTCTTATCAGGGGAATGTTGTATAAAAATTTTGGCAAACACATTTAAGACCAGATAAATCTTTACAGTTTACTTGGGCAGTCTATTTAAAAATTTAATGTTTTTAAGACCGGAAATCCATTTGAAGGACATATTATTATGCAAACAGCGCAGACCCGCCGCAGAATGTACCCATTTTCTATGGAAAATACAATAAAAGTGAAAATGTCAACCAGAAACCCGTAAAACTTAGAATGGACTCTTCCAAATAATAAGGATGGACAAGTCCACTGGTCAAAAAAGGCTTAAATATGGTAGAGTGCTTATCTGAATTATTTTTCAGGGTGGAGCTTTTATCATTTGCTGTGACCTTTTGTTCTGCTGACATGATAGAACCTGTTCTACAAGCCAGAGCTTTGCTGGAGACTCAGGTGAATACTAAATCACCCTTAACTCTCTCAAGACTAGAAACCCATTTTGGGGATATCTATAAACTGTGCAGACCCATTCAGTTACTAAAATTCATGAGATTATTGTCACCTGACGTAGGCGGAGGGGGACTGTAGAAATGACCCTCGTCCGTCCGTGTGTGCGTCCTTCCGTCCGTCCGTCCGAAATCTTGTCCCCGCAACTCCTCCTACGTCTCTCATTAGATTGATTTGAAATTTAACAGATTGTATTCTTATGATATGAAGATGTGCATATGTTTTTTATGCCCCCGAAGGGACTTCGGGTGGCATATTAAAATCGCACCGTCCGTCCGTCCGTCCGTCAGTCCGTCCGTGCGTCCGTAACAAATCGTGTCTCAGCGATAACTTTAAAACTACTGAAGCAAATTTGATGAAACTTCACAGAAAGATAGAGCACATTGAGAAGGTGTGTCGCGCACAAGAGTTTGGTTCCCACGCCCAAGGTCAAGGTCACAGTTGGGTCAAAGGTCAAATCATGTCTTAAATCGTGTCTCAGCGATAACTTTAAAACTACTGAAGCAAATTTGATGAAACTTCACAGAAAGATAGAGCACATTGAGAAGGTGTGTTGCGCACAAGAGTTTGGTTCCCACGCCCAAGGTCAAGGTCACAGTTGGGTCAAAGGTCAAATCATGTCTTAAATCGTGTCTCAGCTATAACTTATAAAATACTGAAGCAAATTTGATGAAACTTCACAGAAAGATAGAGCACAATGAGAAGGTGTGTCATGCACAAGAGTTTGGTTCCCACGCCCAAGGTCAAGGTCACTGTCAGGGGTTAGAGGTCAAATAGTGTCTGCGATTACTTTAAAACTACATAACTGAATTTCATCAAATTTCACAGAATTGTAAAGAGTAATGAGATGATTTGTCACATATAATATTTATATTCCCAAACCCAAGGTCAAGGTCACTGTCGGGACTTAGAGGTCAAATAGTGTTTCTGCGATTACTTTAAAGCTTAATAACTGAATTTCATCAAATTTCACAGAAATACAAAGCATAATGGGAAGGTTTGACACACATAATATTTATATTCCCAAACCCAAGTTCAAGGTCACAATCTGGGGTCAGATGTCAAATCGTGTCTCAACAATTGCTCATAAATGTACCAAAGCAAATTTCCTTAAACATCACAGAAAGATGAAGCTTAATGAGAAGGTAAGACACACACAAGATACAGGCTTTCACACCCAAGTTCAAGGTCACAGTCTGAGGTCAAAGGTTGTTTCTCCCCAATTACTAAAAAGACTTAAGCAAACTGTATTAAACTTCCTGAAATGGTAAGACATAATGAGATGGTATGTCACAAACAAAATTTAGGTTCCCATTCCCAAGGTCAGGGTCACAATCAGGGCACATAGGTCAGATTATATCTCCAAACTGACTGGAGACTGATGAAGTGAATTTCATCAAACTTCACAGAAAGGTAAAGCGTGATAAAAAGGTGTTTCACTTGCAAGATTTGGGCTTCCTTGCCCAAGTTGAAGGTTAATATCAGGGTCAAAGGTCAGTTTAAGGGGCCTTCGGGGGCATTTGTTACATACTGTAACATTTCTTGTTTATTTTTGTTTTGGCCATTTTTGACAGAGTTACAGCCCTTGCAGACTCAGATCTTGTCCCCGCAAATCCTGCCACATCTTGTATCAGAATGACTTGAAATTGTGCAGAATGTTTTATCATGATCTGAAGATGTGCATGTGATTTTGGAATTTCAATTGTCCTATTTATTACAAAGTTATGGCCCTTTGTAGTTTTTGGCATTTTTCCAACTTTTGAACTGTTTGACCGAGAGAGCTGAAATTTGGTATGCTATTAGCATTTGGTAAATTGATTATTCTGATTATTGTTAGGGTGTGCTAAATTGATTAATGATAGAGTTATTCCCCTTTCATAGATAATAGACATTCACTTAAAGGTAAAGGGATAACTCCAGAACTGTTCGTATTAATGGGCTGAATTTCCATGAATGCATTGTTCATTTTTCATCAGATTCATATTAGGAGGATTATGGCCCTTGTTATGTTGTTATTGGGTATACATTCTTGATGTTTTGGGCATTCTGTAAGGGCCTAAAGTTTCAGCAACCTGATTTTTTACACATTTATGCCCCTTTCTGGACTTAAGTAGTTTATAACCTCATAGAGGCCCAGTAATTGGGTATATGTCTTTACTTATGCTTCAGTTATTATTTGCTTACCAGGTTCTGTTATACACATATTTTCTGTTTTTGGCCATACATTTACTCTGAAACAGAATAAAGGGCTGCAGATTGTGACATATTTCAACATCGAGTCACACTTGGCCGATGGCCTTTTATTTCTATTCATTTGCCATAAGTAGTTAAAAAACATATGTGTATTGTAAACTGATAAGAACTGCCTTAGTGAGATTGTTCTAATGAGGGTTCACAGTACATATATGTGTTTTACTGGACAACTCAGAAAGTCTATTCAAGACCCCATCCTTATCTTGGGCTGTGCGCAGTTGTTCAAAACTAACAGTGTTGTTAGTTTACAAGAGCTTACATATTCAGATACATTGTACAGAAAAATACTGCTATATTTTGATGAAATACTGCAAGAAGTTTTTGCACTGCAAAAGTTCCTCCCATGTTTTCCGCAAAAATATTAGCACACTTGATTTTTATGTAAGTGTACTGCAAGACTTAACAAATCCTTGACTAAACACTTTGTAATTAGTTGACAGTGCTTTAAACTATAGGCCATGATGCTTATAGGATTCAGCCATGCAGATGTTTATAATTCTAACATGACATAAACATTTTTCCCATTGAACGCATAGGAATCGGCATCCTGTGAATTTGTTGTGATAATTCAAGTTGCTTATGTCGAGATGTGCCAATATCGGGCCTTGTCGAATGTAAACATTTGCTTCTGTCAACGTCCACTTCAGAAGTAGTCCTTTAGAAAAGTTGCATTTTCATATAATGTTAAAATCAAAATGATTTTTTCCTTACTTTGTGAATTATTGCTGCTTAACACATGAATTGTCGGGCTGATACGAATATTAATTCACTTCAGCTTCACTGTTGTGAATTGATATTTCGTGATGAGCCCTGCAACAACATGTTCATCAGCAATTATTCACGGGTAAGGATAAATAATATTAATTATACAGGTATTGTATGAGAAACTATCATCAGACGATGAACATTCTGAGGAAAGAACTTCAGAGGGAAGAACTTCACGCATCAGTCCATTCTCTGCTAGAGCTGCCTTGCAACAGACACAGCACATCTTAGCTTCCACAAAAGACACTACAAAAGCTGTTCTGTCGACAGTTACTGACACGAAATGGTGGCAGGGAACCATCCAGAGATTGAAGCAGCCGACAAAACGTCAAGTATCACATGAATTTCCCACTAGAAATGAGAAACTGGAACTACAAAGTTGTCACCCTTTCTATGATGGCACCATTGAGAACTGTTATTCAAATACTGTGAGTGTATAACTTGGTTTTACATCCATAGGATTGAAATTTCTTACAGGCACCTTATTGTTATGCCCCCGAAGGGACTTCGGGTGGCATATTAAAATCGCACCGTCCGTCCGTCCGTCCGTCAGTCCGTCCGTGCGTCCGTAACAAATCGTGTCTCAGCGATAACTTTAAAACTACTGAAGCAAATTTGATGAAACTTCACAGAAAGATAGAGCACATTGAGAAGGTGTGTCGCGCACAAGAGTTTGGTTCCCACGCCCAAGGTCAAGGTCACAGTTGGGTCAAAGGTCAAATCATGTCTTAAATCGTGTCTCAGCGATAACTTTAAAACTACTGAAGCAAATTTGATGAAACTTCACAGAAAGATAGAGCACATTGAGAAGGTGTGTTGCGCACAAGAGTTTGGTTCCCACGCCCAAGGTCAAGGTCACAGTTGGGTCAAAGGTCAAATCATGTCTTAAATCGTGTCTCAGCTATAACTTATAAAATACTGAAGCAAATTTGATGAAACTTCACAGAAAGATAGAGCACAATGAGAAGGTGTGTCATGCACAAGAGTTTGGTTCCCACGCCCAAGGTCAAGGTCACTGTCAGGGGTTAGAGGTCAAATAGTGTCTGCGATTACTTTAAAACTACATAACTGAATTTCATCAAATTTCACAGAATTGTAAAGAGTAATGAGATGATTTGTCACATATAATATTTATATTCCCAAACCCAAGGTCAAGGTCACTGTCGGGACTTAGAGGTCAAATAGTGTTTCTGCGATTACTTTAAAGCTTAATAACTGAATTTCATCAAATTTCACAGAAATACAAAGCATAATGGGAAGGTTTGACACACATAATATTTATATTCCCAAACCCAAGTTCAAGGTCACAATCTGGGGTCAGATGTCAAATCGTGTCTCAACAATTGCTCATAAATGTACCAAAGCAAATTTCCTTAAACATCACAGAAAGATGAAGCTTAATGAGAAGGTAAGACACACACAAGATACAGGCTTTCACACCCAAGTTCAAGGTCACAGTCTGAGGTCAAAGGTTGTTTCTCCCCAATTACTAAAAAGACTTAAGCAAACTGTATTAAACTTCCTGAAATGGTAAGACATAATGAGATGGTATGTCACAAACAAAATTTAGGTTCCCATTCCCAAGGTCAGGGTCACAATCAGGGCACATAGGTCAGATTATATCTCCAAACTGACTGGAGACTGATGAAGTGAATTTCATCAAACTTCACAGAAAGGTAAAGCGTGATAAAAAGGTGTTTCACTTGCAAGATTTGGGCTTCCTTGCCCAAGTTGAAGGTTAATATCAGGGTCAAAGGTCAGTTTAAGGGGCCTTCGGGGGCATTTGTTACATACTGTAACATTTCTTGTTGAATTGTTATTTTGGGCCTTTTTGTCTTTATTACAAGTAGTGCCAAAATTAAGGTACCACCAAATATGTGTTTTACAGTAGCTTGTGAGGCAAAATTTCTCTCAAGGCTTAATGCATCTGACTTAAGCAACACAAGAAAACCAACAAAGTGACAAGTGCACCCAGCAAAGACTCAGATCAGCCTGTGCATCTGGCTTGAAGTACCATAGATCCTTAGCTTCCCTTTAAGTCCACAGCAAAGACTCAGATCAGACTGGGCAGATGCCCAGGCTGATCTGAGTCTATGCTGGGGGGGGGCACATGCCACTTTGTTGGTTTTGCCGTGTCACAGCTTATTTATGAGTGCTGCAATAAGTATACTTGTCATAAGGTGAATGGGTACACCATATTTTTACTCCATTGTTATTTTAAAGGAATGTTTATATATACCATTTTTATCTCACCTGTACAAAAGTACAGAGAGCTATTGTTGTCACTTGGACGTCGGCGTGGGCGTTGGCGTGGGCATTGGCGTCACACTTTAAAGTTTTACGTCAAAGTTTTTTTATGTGATGTGCAAGGCACTGCAGGCGAGCTATCCTGTACATGGGCAGGTCTTGTTTCAAAGAGTCAGCTTTTGTTACCTCCTGGTTCCTTCCCTAGGTGAAAGCTCTTCCAAACAAGGGCCTACTTTTTGAAATTAAAGAATTTGTTTCTCCAGGAGCAAATTCTTTCCTGGAAGTGTGGATAAAAGACATAGGTGTTATTTTGCAGCATTATCAATACCGTTTTTTCCGACAGCATCAGCCTCAACTTTTGCAACTTAAACTTTTGTCAACTTTTTGTTTAAGCTGTGGTGTAACTGTGCAGACAGGCAAGATACCACATTCATAATGTGTTTAATAATTGGGATACCTATAAAAATTTATTTACCATTTGTCTTAATTGGAAAATTAATTATAATAGGTGTCCCAAAATTTAGGCACATTACAGTAATTCATGTTTACAGTGAATTGGGACGCTCTCAGAGGAATTTTTTGTTCCAAGGAGACTCCACCTCCCTGTTTACTTCAAGGAGTAACATGTTTCTGTTAAGAGTAGTTCCCAATGTGTAAGGGCTTTTTCATCCAGGGAAGCAAATAGATAGTCACTAAAGTTGGTTCCCTTAAAATAGCAGAAAAAAGACTGAGATTTATCTATCTGCCTTAATTTCAGGAGTTGGTGATTTATCTATCTGCCTTAATTTCAGGAGTTGGTTCCCTTCATAAAGTCTCAGAAAAACACATAGAGATTTTGCCTTTAACCTTCATTTTAGGATGAAGCAGAGTTTGTGCATGGTGATATCTGGATAACTGATGATATTGAAACAAGTGAGAATGTTTTGCGAACTGCTCAGCTTGAAGAAGTTATAACACAAGGACAGAAATCACAGTCAGCGAGTGAAGGTATGGAATCTAATTTCACCCATTAATGCCTAGGGTCTCATAAAAGGAGTTCTTGCAAACAATGTGGACCAGATTAGATTTCGCAAAATACTGCATTTGATCAAGAGACCTGTCTTAATGTGTAAGATGTAGCAGTTCACTAGGCATTAATGGTTTCACCTTCATTTGATATAAATCTTATTTTCATCTGTGTCATGAAAACACCATATTGATTCAGTCATAAGGTGGGGCATTTTCCCTTCTGTAACTTAATTCTGATGTAGGAAATTTTCCCCCTTCCTCTCATAAGAAGGAACTAGGTACATGTTTGTAAACCACAAAAGGCAATACATTTACGCAAACACCAAGATATTGAGACTGTTATGGTTTCATATCCTGAGAGTGTTGCAATAAATACTGTATTAATCCTATTAAATGCCTAGGGACATTGCATTTTCCAGGGACTGGGGTGAGGGGGATGGTTGTGGGGTGTATTTAGAGCCTAAAGTGTAATAAATCAGCCACTGCAAAAAGAAATTCTAAAAACAGTATTCAGGTGAATGGATATACTTTTAGATGAAGCAGTTCTACTACCGTATAATGGGAAAATTTCGCGTCGCCTAATTTTCGCGGAATTTTGGAGTCCGTAGTGATCTGCGAAAATTAAACTCTGTGAAATATTTTCCAAGTTTGTACAAAATAGTAATAGGAAATTTGTTCCCGTCCAAACATATGGTTTGTGGTATTCAAAGTGCCCCACAAAACCTTAAGAGTAGGTAACTATAGTGTTATTATTTTCGGCGCAATTATGTTAGCTTCTTATTAGCAGATAATTACAATTTGAACAGGCTGTCACTTTTTTTTGCTTAATTAACGGTCACTTGTACCTGATTATGCAAGTACACTTGAATTACTTTTAATTGGCGGTGAGTTCTATTTACTTTTATCTCGAACAATAGCAATTCTATCAATTGCTCGCATATTTCAGTTGACTGTTTCTGTGTACTAGCATAGATTTGTACAAATGTCGATCTTATGTTTTGTTTGTTTTTTAAAAAAATGGGTATCCTCCCAAACCAAAAAGGAGCCGATGCTATCTAAACAAATGTTTATACCCCCAGTATACGAAGTATATAGGGGGTATATAGCTTTTGGTTTTTCCGTTAATATGTTTGTGTGTGTGTGTGTGTGTGTGTGTGTGTGTGTGTGTGTGTGTGTGTTAACATTTTTTCTGTCACAGATTTCTCAGGAACCACAATAGCTAGGATTATGAAATTTGGTACAAACGTTGGGTATGACTAGTTGTACCGTGTAGGAGACAATCAGCCTTCTCCTGCTTATCATTCCCTTTGTTTGTCCATTTTTTCTTTCTCTCCAATTAAATTTGTCACAGATTTCTCAGGAATCACAATAGCTAGGATTATGAAATTTGTTACAAACGTTGGGTATGACTAGTTGTACCGTGTAAGAGACAATCAGCTTTCTCCTGCTTATCATTCTCTTTGTTTGTCCATTTTTTCTTTCTCTCCAATTAAATTTCTGTCACTGATTTCTCAGGAACCACAATAGCTAGGATTTTGAAATTTGGTACAAACGCTGGGTATGACTAGTTGTACCGTGTAAGAGACAATCAGGATTCTCCTGCTTATCATTCCCATTGTTTGTCCATATTTCTTTCTCTCCAATTAAATTTCTGTCACTGATTTCTCAGGAACCACAATAGCTAGGATTTTGAAATTTGGTACAAACGCTGGGTATGACTAGTTGTACCGTGTAAGAGACAATCAGGATTCTCCTGCTTATCATTCCCATTGTTTGTCCATATTTCTTTCTCTCCAATTAAATTTCTGTCAAAGATTTCTCAGGAACTGCTTCAGCTAGAATTTTGATATTTAGTACAAACATTGGGTAAGAATAGTTGTATCATGTAAGAGAGGAGCAACCTTCTGCTGCTTATCAGTCCCTTTGTTTGTCCATTTTTCTTTCTCTCTAATTAAATTTCTGTCACAGATTTCTCAGGAACCACTTCAGCTAGGATTTTGAAATTTGGTTCAAACGTTGGGTATGTCAAGTTGTACTGTGTAAGAGAGAATCAGCCTCTTCCTGCTTATCATTCCATTTGTTCTTCCATTTTTTCTTTCTCTCCAACTATTTTTGGTCACAGATTTCTCTGTTCTATGAGAGCCACAGTCTTCAAATTTTGTATGCATCTTGAGAAGGGCCAAATATATTGTGGGAAAGAAAATCAAGATGCTAAGGTTTCTTTTGGTCTTCTTTTTCTTTCTTTTTTCTTTTTCCCATCTCTCACTCCAGTGTAATAAATGAGAAATTTATGTCAAAGGTTTATCAGATTACTACGTTATTAGGTTTATGTCTATGTTAAAACTGATTAGTTGACATCATTTGGATGCTACTGTTGACTTTAGGTCAAGGTCACAGACAAAGAAGTTTCTGTAACTTATGTTTAAATTTTGTGTTAAATTTGTATACTCTTTTGATTACATAATTTGCTTTTATTTTAATGAAACCTTTTGGTATTTGTCTTTAGGCCTTTCACTGGATTTGTAATAGATTGTCCATCTGTCTGTCTGCTAGATAACATTTGCTTGTATTAAATGTGTTTTTTAGCTCACCTGGCCCGAAGGGCCATAGTGAGCTATTGTCATACCAATGCGTCCGGCGTGCGTCGTGCGTCGTCACACAATGTGTCCGTCAACACCTAAAAACAAATATTCAAACATCTTCTTCTGTAAAACTACTGGTCCCATGGTTCTCAAATTTCACATGGAGCATGACCTGACTCCAGGGTCTCAGAATTGTAAAATTGGATCAGGTTGAAAATCCAAGATGGCCGCCATTACTAAAAATAGCAAAAACAACAAAATAAACTTCTTCTCCAGAACCACTGGGTATATTTGTCTGAATTTTGGCATGGAACATCAGTAAAACCTTGGTATTCAAAATTGTAAAAATGAAAAAAATCTGTAGCGGAGTTTTGTCACAGTGACCTACTTTCTGTTTATGAGTGTAATTTTGCTCAAATGCCAATGTCAAAAAAGGACCTATTTAAACAACTTCAAACAACTTCTCCTCTAAAACCACTGAACCCATGAATCTCAAATTTCACATGGAGCATGACCAGACTGCAGGGTTTCAAAATTGTAAAATTGGGTCAGGTCAAGAATCCAAGATGGCCGCCGTTACTAAAAATAGCATATACAACAAAATCAACTTCTTCTCCAGAACCATATGGTGTATTTGGTTGATAGTTTGCATGGAACATAAATGGGGCCTTGGTATTAAAAATTGTAAAAATAAAAAAAATCTATAGCGGAATTAGGTCACAGTGACCTACTTAGCGTTTACAAGACCGATTTTGCTCAAATGTCAATATCTCAAGAAAATGCAACCAATTCTGACCAGATTTGGTCAAAAATGGTTCTTGAAAGGAATTATTTCAATTTTGTGCCAGTTGACTATCCAAGATGGCCACCATGGGGGCCGTTACTAAAAATAGCACAAAGATGAAAATGACAATTACTCAAGAACCCTTGAATGGAATTGGACCAATTTTGTGTCAGAATGTTCCTTGCATGAAGCCGTTTCGATTAATTGCAATTCGGCATTCCAAGATGGCTGCCATCTGGTGTTACTAAAAATAGCACAAACATAAAAATGACAATTACTCAAGAACCCTTGAATGGAATTGGACCAATTTTGTGTCAGAATGTTCCTTGCATTAAGCCATTTCGAGTAATTGCAATTTGGCATTCCAAGATGGCTGCCATCTGGTGTTACTAAAGATAGCACAAACATAAAAATGACAGTTACTCAAGAACCCTTGAATGGAATTGGACCAATTATGTGTCAGAATGTTCCTTGCATGAAGTCATTTCGATTAATTGCAATTTGGCATTCCAAGATGGCCACCATCTGCTGTTACTAAAAATAGCACAAAACATGAAAATGACAATATCTCAGTAACCGCTGAATGGATTTTGATGAAATTTGTGTCAAAATGATTCTTGCATTGAGATGTTTCAAAAATATCTAACTGTAGACCAGTCATATTGGCCTCTGTTACTAAAAATAGAAAAATGTGAAAATTAGAAAATGTCAATGGAATTGGGCTAATTTTGTGTCAGAATGTTCCTTTCATTAAGCTTTTTCGATTTTTTCCATTTTGGCATTCCAAGATGGCCGCCATCTGCCGTTACTAAAAATAGCACAAAACATGAAAATGAAAATATCTCAGTAACCGCTGAATGGATTTAGATGAAATTTGTGGCAAAATGATTCTTGCTTTGAGGTGTTTCAAAAATTAACAAATATAGATACGTCAAGTCGGCCTGTGTTACTTAAAATAGCAAAATGTGAAAATTGGAAAATTACTATGGAAATGGACCAAATTTGTGTCAAAATGGTCCTTGCATGAAGGCTTTTCAATTTTTTGCATTTTGGCAATCCAAGATGGCCGCCATCTGCCGTTACTAAAAATAGCACAAAACATGAAACTGGCAATATCTCAGTAGCACCTGGATGGATTTTGATGAAATTTGTGGCAAAATGATTCTTGCATTGAGGTGTTTCAAAAGTAAATAAATAAAGACCAGGCAAGCTGGCCTCTGTTACTAAAAGTAGCAAAATGTGAAAATAAGAAAATCTCAGTGGAATTGGACCAATTTTGTATCAGAATGGTCCCATTGCATAATAGCCAGGTGAGCGATATCAGGCCCATTTGGGCCTCTTGTTTAGGCGGTGGCACTGGCCGGGGGTATACGTGAGCCCCTGCTCACATGCTCTAGTTTCATAACAAAGTGATTACAGTTTCATTGGATCCATGACATTTCGTCTAAACCCATTTCATCTAAAAGGACATTTCGTCTTAAAGACATTTCGTCGAATACGACATTTCGTCTAAATTTCGTCAAAAGGGTCTAAATTCAACTAAAAATGTCTAAAAAATTTTCATCTAAATTTTTTTTGTCTAAATTTTGTTTACACATTTAATGGTAAGGAAGACAAGTGATCTACGAAGGCTGATCTTTATTTGCCAGTGACATGAAATTTCTATGGTTTCAAAGTTAATAGTTTAGGTTGTATCCGATCCCATGAAGGTATTCCATGTTGTCACGGTCACCATAGCTCTGCACAACCCTAAGGATTCTTACATTTTCTTTCCTCTCCTGAAAAATAAAAATAACCAGTATTATACGTGAATTTTTAATTCTGCAACTATTTAGGTTAGACTTAATTGGAATCATACATACCATAGGGGTTGCTGCGGCCGTTGTCCAGCGATCAACTGCTCCACCAGAGTATCTGTATGAGCCTGCCCCCCTTGAGCCTCTCCAAAAACTCATAGATACTGGGATGGTGCTTGGCTACTATGGTGTTGAAGCGATGGTGCCATCCAGCAAGTATAAGTGCCACGTCTTTAAATGTCTCAAACAATAGTTCGTATGTTGATTTGCTCTTTTTCGTCATAAGGCAAAAGTCCATATGAAATCAGTATGGCAGACAACAGGCAGATCGTCTAAATATTGCAGGAGAAAAGTGAGAAAATCGAAAAAGACGAAAAATAACAAAGGTGCGACATTTCATCTAAAATCCTTAATTTTTTTTTTCAACGAAATGTCGTACCAGACCGTTTTTTAGACCAATTGTCGTATTAGACGAAATGTCTATTCGACGAGATGGGTTTAGATGAAATGTCGTGCACCAGTTTCATTACATGTACGTTTCTCTCTCCTTGTGCGTCTTGATTTTTCAGTCAAGCCAATATTTTAAAGGACAAACACAATTTACATTTTCGTGGACATTCACATCCGCGAAAATTAAAAACCGCAAACATTAATCTTCATGTTTTTGAGGCAAATCTGCAAAAATTTGGCGACGTGAAAATTTTCCATTGTACGGTATTTCCCTTATTTTTGTTTTCCTTCTGGGAAGGGGTCCACTCTTAAAGGAAAGAATTTGCTCATCTGGGAGCAAATTCTTTCCTTGAAGATTGGACCACATTTGGAGGAGCTACGTCCTACAAAGAAGCAAACAGAGTTTATGTTCTCCCCCTTTGTAAAACTGAAATTAAACATGGAGGTTTACTAGTCAGTATAACCTTATTTTTGGAAAAAAGGCAGTGAGGGTTTATTAGAGCAGGGGCATTTATAAGGATTAATTTGGTAAGCACTACTGGACAAATAATAGTAATGGGGGAGTAAAGTGGTTTAGTTTCCTTTGTTTTCATTATTTTGCTGTTTCTCTTTGGATACTGCTTTGAGAAAGGTTTTGTTTGTTTATTTCAGTTTTGCTACAGCTAGCAGGGGAAACATTTCCTGTTGACAACACATTAAGTCTGGCCTATCTTCTTGCTCTTCAGAAAGTAAGAAAACACATGACATTCTATCATCATAACTTTAACTTTATGATGGTTTTGTTTATGTTAAGGTAGCTTGGTACAGTTTATGTTAAGGTAGCTTGGTACAGTTTATGTTAAGGGTGCTTTGCACAGTTTAAGTTAAGGTAGCTTGGTACAGTTTATGTTAAGGGTGCTTGGTACAGTTTATATTAAAGTAGCTTGGTACAGTTTACTTGGTACAGTTTATGTTAAAGTAGCTTGGAACAGTTTATGTTAAAGTAGCTTGGTACAGTTTATGTAAAGGTAGCTTAATACAGTTTATATTAAGGCAGCTTGATACAAAAGTTCGCAGATTTGCAATTTTAGACACATTCACTGGTATTTAAGTTCACAAATTTGTCATGCTTTCCTATTATTTCTTTTATGTTGACCGCGAAAATCATCAACATTAGTACACTGCGAATATTTGTACAATTACAGTAGAGGATGACTTTTTAACAGTATTTCATTCATATTCAGCTATTGTACATGTAAGGGTGATATGACGAGCTGTTCAGCGGAGCCATGTTTATGATGGAAAAGAATTTTGCCTCCAAGGGGCTTTGAACCTGAACTGCTACCCATCAGGCCAGAATTTAACCGACTGAGCCATCAGGGCTCCCAAGTGAGGTTTGAAAAACTTGAAGTATCTCTGCAAAACGAACAAAAGGACCTGGTATGATAAGGCCCATATTTGGCCCCCAGAAAACTCATTTTTCAAAAGTTCTATTTCGATAACTAAAATGCATTCATAGGAAAGTTCTAACCTAATATGTAACAACAAATACAAAATCAACCATTTCCTGCATAAAATATTTGTGTTTTTATCTTGAGCATACCCATACCCCCAGCGGATTCTGACGAAAATGACGAATTTGGTAGCCTTCACGGCTTTCAAAATATATAAGCCCGGCCTCCGGCACATTTTACATTTTATATGCAGACACAATTTTGATATATTTACATGCCATGAAAATATTAAATGTGCTGGAGACTGGGCTCTGTGTTTATTTTTAACTTTTTGTTACCAAACTGGCAGCGTTTGGGACATTTTCCCTGTTTTCGCAACACAAAAACGCCCATATCTCCGCTCATAGACAAAATAAACATATGTTGTGGGTATTCATTTTCTTAGTTAGAACACAAGGAATAATTTGGTACTCATTTCATTTTGATCTGTTGGAATTTTTTGGTTAGCGTCTCTGGACTTGCAAACTTGAGTGGAGGGGGTACCTTGACAGGCCTTGTGCAATGCACAGGTAATTAGCCGTGGTACCCAACGTATAAGCATTTCATCAAAAGCCTATTATCAAGAGCATTCAAAAGCTATTGTAAATGACTCATTTTCTTTAAAGGAAAAATTATTAAACTCAGTTTTTATCTCAATTTTCCTTCATATTATTGAACCAACATAGGCAGGACAGAAATCATGTTATTCTGAGAATTAACAAAAGTGAAACATATTATTTCTGTTTGTTCCCATATGCACAAATGATAAGCAATAGAAACTATGCAATTTTAAGAGAATTTGAATGGGGGCCAAAAATGGCCCTTATCATACCAGGTTTGACTCACTTTATGAGACTCAGCATGTTTACAGAAGTCAGATACAGCCTGTTGTCAATATCTCAAAGTCAAAGTTCATGCCAAACTGCTGATATCTCAAAGTAAATTTTCTGGTTCCAGAAAATTTACTTTGAGATACCAGTAGTTTGAGATAACAAGTGTTGTGGAGTGTAAGGAAAAATAGGCAGGGTGTCCAAACTCAAACCATATTCTTTGATTTAAGAGAATACTTTGAGATATCACTGTTCTGGATATCGAGAGTAGACTGTATCTCATCAGGCCATATTCTAAATGCTATTTTCCTTTTCCAGCCCACTGATGCGGACAGGTGTTTTGAAGAACACCCAAAAACTGACATATCTCTTCAGTTAGCCATATATTACTATGCTCTGCAAATCTACTCTTCTGTTAAACCCTGCTCCAAACCTGACATTTACTCACTGTACACTCACCCACCTGTAAAGGTCATGCAGAAGGTCGTCTCCTTGGTTACCCAGAAGACTGATATTGATTGGCCAGAGGAAGTGAAGGAATTAGTTCTAAAAATTAACCAGTATAATGAGATGTTGGAGGACTATAGACAAGCTAAGGTGTTAAAGAAATTGGGAAGAGGTAACTAGGAATTTTAGATTCTTAATGTGAATGGGTACACTTTGAGGGGAAACAACTTAGCCATTATCTTTTTGCCTTTCATTTCAGCGAGGCACTTCAACCTATATAGGTAAGACTTTGCTCTAAGATTAAGGTAGGGTTGGGTCGGGTAACTTTGGACAGCGGGTAAATTCGGACATATTATTGCAAACAGTGAAAATCCAGATGAGACGGCTCATGATGAGCCGTCTCATCAGGATTTTTACTGTTTGCCCAGTAATTTTTGTTTTAACTCCAAACAACTGCCATATAAAGGAAACAATGTCAGTGTCCAAATTTACCTGCTGTCCGAAATTACCGGACTTTACCCTACTCTTAGGTATTCTTTCCTCCAAGATAAGACCCCATTTCAAAAGGGCTTCCTTGTCCAAAGAAGCAAACAGAAAAGTCACTAAAATTGTCCTCTTTCGTAAAAATGGTAGAAAACAGGGTGTAACCTTACACCATAAAACAGCGTGACACAAGACCAGAGCAAACAGTGTAGACCCAGATCAGACTACTCCTATATGAGCAGAAGAAATCTGAACAGGGTCAGGACTATTTGTTAGTTGACTAAGAGTTTTACAAAATACTCTATGATATGATAATGGAAAGAGCTCATTTTGGACTAAGTTTTAGTCTTTCAAGAAATTAGTTTTAGTCTGTTACATTATTAGTCCTGAACTTTATGCATGTACATGTATTTAAATTTGAGAGAGTTTGAGAAATAAGGGCTAGAAAGGGGATACAAGGGGGGTAACAGTCAAACCTGTCTTAAGCAAGCACCCAAGGGAAAGACCAAAACTGCTTTAGGCAGGTGCTTGCTTGATACAGGTTAATTTACACTGAATATGCTACTTTGGGAAATCAGAATTGGCCTTTAAAGACAGGTGTTTGTTTAATAAAGGTGGCCTTTAAGACAAGTTTGCCTGTACAAAAAGAACTGTTTTAATTGTCTACAATAAATCTGCATTCGACCTGTTTACAGGGATTGATGTGGAGAGGTTTGCTGAAGATGCTGAATACAAAGAAGAAACAATTCTAGGTCTAGCAATGTAAGTAGAATGATTGGTCCTCCAAGTTCTGTTGTATTTCAGCCATTTACCATACATGTAATAACTTGGTTATTGGCTAATAATTACATTCCCATTGACTTTGCTTAGATGAACCTATTTTGGAGAAACAGTGTTCATAATTCCATGAACAACAGTCGGTCACGTGACGTCATTGGGACGTAACGTCACATGTAAGCGAAAGATGCCATTGGCCATTGTAACTTTCTGTTGGACGTCACGTCATGGCAACGGCCTTTTGGTTAGTGACAGGTTTGCATCATATACTTTACAATTGTTGCTCTTAAAAATGGTAAATGATGCTCAAAATAATTTTAAAATGAATTGCAATTATAAGAGATAAATTTCATTTTTCCCAGGTTCATGGTAGTATGAACACAAAGGGTCCCATGCAAAAACATCATGAATGCCCTTCGGGCGTCACTTACTTTGAACGTGACCCATTGTGTTTATACTTCAATGAACATCCGAAAAATGAAATTTAATTCTTAATAAGATGGGTTTTCCCTTCTAGAAAGACCAAAATATGTAAATCAGTCTCCCAAAATATCTAATCAGTCTTGTGTTAATCTCATGTTCCCCTCCCAAAACAATTCTAAAATTTAGATCTGTTGTATAACAGAGAATAAACCCTTTTCTTGTAGCTGTACAATCTCTATAAAATGATCAAAGCATTTTCAGTTTGGAGTTAAGAAGTTAAAAATGGCAAAAACGTCTGAATGACTTTTGCTGCTGCAAGGCTATAAACATTTTAACATCATGTGATGAATAGAAATTTGTAGTTTTGTTTTGCTAAATCAAGTTTTATGTGTATTGTAGGTCACTGGAAGATAATATTTACAGTATAGCAGTCACCTTAGCAGAGAGATATGATATACCCTTGTGGCAGGTCTATGCTGCTCATTTGGAATACCTCTTCTCTGACAGTGGGTAAGAGTGGGTTAACTTTCAGGGGAAAACACTCTGTCCATTTCATTTTTACTGCCCTTTTCAGAGTGGGTAAAAAATTTAGGCAAATGAGCACACTTTCTGCTGTTTTCATTATGCTGTTTTCATTATGCTGTTTTTTGAAGGGGTCTACTCTTAAAGGAAAGAATTTGCTCCCAGAGGAGCAAATTCTTTCTTTTAATAGTAGACCCGTTTTGGTAGGGTTTCATTCCCTGAGGAAGAAAACAAAACGTCACAGAGGTATAGCAGTCACCCTAGCAGAGAGATATGATATACCCCTGTGGCAGGTCTACGCTGCTCATTTGGAATTTCTATTCTCAGACAGTGGGTAAGTAATATATGAGTCGCGACACAAGAAAACCAACAATGTGGTGGTGCGCCCAGCGCAGACTCAGATCATCCTGGGCATCCGCCCAGTCTGATCAGAGTCTTCGCTGTCCTCATGAAGGTAGCGTTGACCCTTAGCTACCCTTTAAGCGCTTAGTAAAGATTCTGATCAGACTGGGCAAATGCCCAGGCTGATCTGAATCTGCACTGGGCCCACAACCACATTGTCGGTTTTCTCGTGTCACGGCTCATATGTGATTTGATGATAAGTTTGAGAATTCCTGTTACTCTCATGAAAGCATAACCTAATGCACTTACCAATGTAGAGCCAGGTCTGATTGGATAACATCAAAAATGAGTAATAGTATATCCTGAAATATATTGTTGTAAACCTGGCATCATTAAGAAATGTCCCTTCTCATTGGCTGACATCAGGTTTTACTTTGCTGAAAACGTTCGCTGTGGGTGTAAAGTAGTAGACTTTGAAAGGTGAAAATATGATAAAGTGCATTAGAATGGGGATAACTACTGCAAATTGTCATTTGGAGAGGTAAATAGTCATTCTAATGCACTTGCATATGTAACGCGATGTCTGATTGGATAACGTCAAAAATTTGCGACAGTATAACCTGTGATATACTGTCGGAAACCCGACATCATTACGGAACGTCGCTTCTCATTGGTTAACTTCTGGTTTTAAGTTGCTGAAAGCATTGGCTATGGGTGCAAAATAGCACACTTTTAACGGTGAAAATGTGAAAAGTGCATCAGAATGGGGATAACTGTACTGAAAATTGTCGTTTGGTGAAGTAAATCGTCGGTTTTATGGTCGCAAATTGTGTTTTACGGCTTCGCTGGCGCGTCGCCGCAAAACGAAATTTCCGACCATAAAACCGCCAATTTACCTCCCCAAATGACAATTTTTAGTACAGTTATCCCCTTATTATAATGATCGCAAACTTTGATTAATGTCTCTGCTGGCAGGTTGCTGTAAAACAAAATTTTTGATCATAAAACCAACAATTTTTTCCCAGATGACAATTTTGAGTACAGTTATCCCCTAATTTAGTAACCTGTCACTACAACCACGTCAGTGTGGCAGTTTTAATGATAGGCCATAATGCTTGTCCATCCATTCATCCATCTGCTTTATCCATTCATCAACATCTTTGTCAATTTTTATGTCATACCTTTCTAACTGCTCATATCTCTGTAACCACATGTCAGATCCTTTTGTTTTCTAGATCATAATATCACAGTAGCACTACCTTTATTTGAGAATAACTAAGCCCCTGGGTTAGGCGGGTCCAGGGGTCAACAATTAGGACTTAGACGTTTTCTTCTTTACGTCAGAGTTTGGCATTAAAATGTTTTGATTGCTTGTATATCTGTGACCAAATGTCAGATTGTTCTCTTATTTGGGTCGTGATATTTCTGTACAATACTCTTTGATATGGGAATACCTAAGCCTGTGGGTCTAGCCTCTTGGTGGGGTCAGTGGTCAATAGTTAAGTCATTTTGCTTGTGGTACAAAGATATTTGTAAAAAGCCATTTGGTATGTGATAGACTTTACTTCCTGAAGATGAAGTATATTAACTGACATCATCTGGATGCTTGTTTTGTGTTAAGTTTTACTTCATTTGGCAGGAAAACTGGCTGGGGGGTATATTGAAGCCCCTGCTCAATCGCTGTAATCTTTATATAAAAACATAGGTTTTGGGATTGCATTAGAAGAAATTGTACAAACTCCCATTATAACATTACAATGAATATGAGTCATACATATCTGAATTCATAAAATTATGATTTACTCTACGAGTTAACATTTACTTCAGGCTTTCAACAGAAGAATTAGAAACTAGAGTAACTAGCCTGGATATTCTACCAACCCTGAAATCCCAGCCTCAGGAGTTCTGTAAGAGACTACAGACCTATATCTACCCCACTCTGGAGGGTCGTGACCATGCTCGACTCCTGTACTACTACACAATCCTGGCAGGGTGTGATATTGTGTTAGAGGGAGGGTTGACAGCAGATGCTCATGTGAAACTACTGAAGAGAGTGAAATCAGTCATGCCAGGTGAAAAAGATTTTTCAGATTTTTGTAGCTTTAAGTGCTTGTGGTTGATTAACCCATTGCATTCGGGATACCCCTTAAGGGTTATCTGGGCAAACAGTTTGGATCCAGATTAGGCCCCAGAAATGTGGGGCCTGATCTAAGATCCAAACTGTTTGCTGCCTAGACATCATTTCTACAACAGTTAGTTAGACCAATATTGTCAAAATATTCTTGATTTTTGATGCAGATGACAATTTCAGCAGACGACCAAAAATACCCAGAATGCAATGGGTTAAGATCTGCAAAGATTTATGTGTCTGAATATTCTGTATATCATAGAGCAGTTATGACATTTTTAGCTCGCCTGAACGAAAGTTCAGGAAGAGCTATTGTTGTCACCCCGGCGTCGGCGTCCGCGTCCTCGTCAGCGTCAGCGTCCGCGTCCGCGTCAGCGTCGGCGTCCGGATTGGATGTTTTGGTTAAAGTTTTTTTAAAAACCTATAACTCCTTAACCCATGGATGGATTCTTTCAATACTTGCACTGTAGTTAGATATTGGTCCAAAGTTTATGAAGGTAGCATCCCCATCCCACTCAATGACCTTGATGTCAAGGTCATGGACTTAGAAAATTTGAGTTTTTTTGGACTGGATGTTTTGGTTAAAGTTTTTTAAAGCCCAATATCTCTGTACCCCATAGATGGATTCTTTTGATACATGCACTGTAGTTAGATATTGGTCCAAAGTTTTTCAAGGTACCACCCCCACCCCACTCAGTGACCTTGTTGTCAAGGTCGTGGACTTAGAAAATTGTATTTTGTTGATTGGATTGTTTGGTTTAAGTTTTTTAAAGACCCATATCTCCTGAACCCATAGGTTGATTCTTTTGATATTTGCACTGTAGTTAGATATTAGTCTAAAGTTTTACAGAGTACTACCTCAGCCCTGCTCAGTGACCTTGATGTCAAGGTCAGGGACTTAGGAAATTTTGGTCTTTTTTTTTAGTTTTATTAGCTCGCCTGAACGAAAGTTCAGGAAGAGCTATTGTTGTCACCCCGGCGTCCGCGTCCGCGTCAGTGTCGGCGTCCGGATTGGATGTTTTGGTTAAAGTTTTTTAAAGACCTATATTTCCTTAACCCATGGATGGATTCTTTTGATACTTGCACTGTAGGTAGATATTGGTCCAAAGTTTAACAGGGTACCACCCCCACCCCACTCCATGACCTTGATGTCAAGGTCATGGACTTAGAAAATTGGGAGTATTTTTGGACTGGATGTTTTGGTTAAAGTTTTATAAAGTCCAATATCTCCCTTACCCATGGATGGATTCCTTTGATACTTGCACTGTAGTTAGATATTGGTCCAAAGTTTTGCAAGGTATTACCCCCACCCCCGTCAGTGACCTTGATATCAAGGTCATGGACTTATAAAATTGTCTTTTTATTGATTGGATGTTTTGGTTAAAGTCTTTTAAAGACACATATCTCCTGAACCCAGTGATGAATTCTTTTTACATTTGCACTCTAGTTAGATATTAGTCCGAAGTTTTGCCGAGTACTACCCCAACCCCACACATTGACCTTGATGTCAAGGTCACGGACTTTGGAAATTTGTTCTTTATTAAAGTTTTCTAATTGCATACTGATTCATAATGCTTGGCAGAGATTTAGTTTACACTTGAACTGATGTTACACACTTTTTTGCATTTTTACAAAACACTATATACTTACCCCACTGGATGACCTTGAAGTCAAGGTCATGGACTTATAATTTTGTCTTAAAGATTTTGGTTAAAGTTTTATATTTATGAAGACATAATTTCACAGTGCCACGATGGACTCAGTTGATACTAATACTTGGACTGATGTTAGATAATGGCTCAAGGTTTTGTAACATCCTAGCCCCCCCCCCCCTCCCCCCCTCCCCCCCCCCCCCTACCCTACCCCCACCCCTACCGCTTAGTTCTTTGACCTCAAGCTCATGGACTTTGAAATTTCATGTGGATTTTTTTATTTTAATTTTATTTTAAGACTTATTTCTTAGATAGCTTTTGTTTATAAATGTGTTGTCATTATGGACATGCTTGCCTGAAGTTTTATGCATAGAAGTCCACACCTCCAAAGCGACTGTGTGATGGGCAAGCACCTATTCAGGCGAGCTATGCTGTCAGGCGACAGCTCTTGTTGTTTCATCTATGACAAGCAGAAAGCAAGGCATAAATATTACTTTTCCAGCAGCAGCAGCAGGGGGCATAAACTTCTGTCAAGCTTTCTGGTTTAGCCATGTAAGTAGTATAGGGGCTTCTTTCTAGCAGTGTGCTGACATGCAAAATACAGCAGGTTTTACTATTTTTGTTGAAGGCTTATATGATTGGATGGATAAAATGTCAAAGTCCTGTGGTTAGTTCTGAATGTTAGCCCCTTGGCTAATACAACCAGGCCTGGAGGTTATAAAACTTTTTTTCATGCTCAACTCAGCTGAACACGAAAATTCAAACTAATACTAAATATATTCAAAGCACTCTGCATAGATTTTCATGGTTTCCAACATTGATTTTTCACATTATTTCTCTTATTAAAATGCTCGAAACGAGCCTTGTTTAGTATTTAAATTTTATTCGATATTGAAAGTTGAGGACAATCTCAGCTGAGCATGAGAAAAAGTTTTATAACCTTGGGGTCTGATTCTTAGTCGAAGGTGATAATGATCAAAGGAGCTTTTATCTGCCTGTCAGACTATGTCAAGAACTTGAGAACAACTTTCATGAAGATGAAGCTGGGGTTCTAATCTTACAGGAAAGAATTTGCTCCTCTAGGAGCAAACCTTTCCTGTAAGAGTAGATCCCCATTGAGAAGGTTATCAAAAATAAAAATGGTAGAGTTGCTTTCCCCAAAAGTGTACCCATTCACCATAAATGCAGATATCTCCTTATTTACTATACATCCTTTTGTACATGAGTTTAGTCAAAATACAGTAGAACTTCAATGGCTCGAACCCTGATGGCTCATTAACCCTGCCTGGCTAGAACTAGTTCTTGGGTTCCTGGAGGTCAGTTTATTTAGAGACTAGTCCTGGGTGGCTGGAACTACTTTTGTCTGGAACTTATTTTGATTTGATGGTCCCAAGCTTGTTTGAGCCATTGAAGTTCTACTGTATAACACTATTCACTTGTAACATCACTATGCCTTGGTATGGACCTCAAAGATGGCATAACAAAGGGACTGAACTTTATTTTTATCTAGATCTTGACTACAAGGCTGTGATGACAGAAGGAGCTGATGTGATGTCAGAGTTGTCTCCCTGTCTCAGTTCCGGTAATGTCAACAACTCAGCCAAACTTGCCAAGCAAATACCTGATGGGGTAAGTATTAATTATGGTTTCATTATCCTTTCTCTCAGATTTACAAAACTGTGATGATATTTCAGTATTCTCAATTTTGTTTTGTGTATGTATATTACATATTAGATAAAATGTGTATAAAAGAAAAAAAAGTTATAAGTATCTTTCATGGGTGGGAGGTGCAGATAGAAAAATCTGTCACAATGGTTACTGATTGGCATCGAGAGGCTTGCCAAGTGATGCAGAACAGTGATTCCAAGTGACAGATTTTTCTATCTGCACCTCCTACCCATGATAGATACCTGTTCTTGCATACCTTTTGATTTACAGTGTTTGATTTTAAGTACATGTATAGAACTTCTTAAAATATATCATTTTAGCATTTAAGAATTTTTTAAATAAACATGCTATCAGTGAAGACGATCAGTTCTTGATGTTAACGTCTGGGGTAACATAAACTGACCTTATTTTGCTGTTTTCATGATGTCATCATTTGTAAAACTAAGTCACTCGAGGATACTTATCCATTACCTCCTATACAACCAATGCATCTTTTTTCATTTTGATTCCAAAGCTAATAACTCATTTAATTGGCTGGAAGAAAGTGTTTTTCCATCTCTAGAATGACCCCAAATCTCTAAATCAGACTTATGAAATTCTGCTATAAGATGGTTTTTTTCCCTTCCAAAACAATCCCAAAAATCTAGATCCGTCTTATATGATGGACCTAGATTTTTGGGATCTTGTTGGAAGGTAAGAAAATCTAGTCTTATAACTGAAGAAATACGGTACATGACTGTTTTTTACAAGAATACAATTGCTGAAAATATTTCTGTTCATTTGAACTTTTAACTCATAAATAGGACTATATCTTGAAAAAATAAATTGCATATAAGACATTTCATAGCTAACTCTTTGTAAGGTGAGTTGGTACACTTTTAGGGGAAGCAACTCTGTCATTTGCATTTTTAGCAACCCTTCTCAGTGGTGTCAACTCTTTAACTAAAGAAATTGCATAGCAGCCTTTTTATGTGTGATGGCTTATTTCATGATTTTCATTGTAGAGTGGTGGTTGTTTAGATGCTAGTGCCATTTACTGTGTCTGGGCTGTGAAGTTTTTCTGGGAAGGAGACGGCAAAAGGACACCAGATAATATGGTAAGTCTTCTTGAAAGTATCTTAAAAATTGTAGGTATTGGGACAGTTACACCTGAGCAATCATTGCAGACTCAGATCAGTTTGTGCCTCAAGGCACAGTCTGATCAGGGTCTGCAATGTTTGCTCTTCACTCTGTATCTTTTGTTCATATTTCTGCAATGTAAAACCAGACTGTTCAGTTACAGACTGTTCAGTTTCAGACAGTTACGGTAAAAATTATGTTGTGTCTTTCCATATGTCTGTCCATCACATATAACATTAAAATTGACCAAGGTATTTTCACAAAATTTGATACAAATATAAAGTATCATAAGATGATGTACAGAGAACAAGAACCATAACTCTGTTTCTGTTTTAGATGGAATTATGCCGTATGCTGCTTTTTGATAATGAACTCTTGTTTCTATGGCAAAACAGGGAGGCTGTCATGCTGCAAATATTTTCTGCTTTATTAAGAAATATATTTCATTTTTCCGATGTTCATACAAGTATGAACACAATAGGTCATGTGCAAAGTAAGTGATGCCAAAAGGCTGTTGAACTACAGTTGTTCATGGAAGTATGAACACTGTCTCTCCGATATTGGTTCATCTAAGGAAAATTAAAGGGAATGTAGTTATTGATATATGAAGGCTTTTTGTAAGTCATATTGTTTAAAGTTGCATATACTACATGTATCTATATAGACTGCCTGGTTGCACAGATATGAAGGTTGTGGGGACTTTATTCAAAAGCTGTCCCCTAGAGATGTTGTAAGGTTCACAGATGGTATAATATTCTCAAACACAGCTAGACAACAGGTGAGTTGGCGTTTTGATGTAGATTGCAGTATTAGGGTTGCCACAGGTAGGAAAACTTACCTGGAAAATGATTCTTTTTAATGTCAGGGTAAAGTCAGGGGCTTTGGTGGTTGGACATGGAAATTTGGAAATGTCTTGAAAAGTAGGGACTATCAGGGAACTGAAAAAATAGGCTATGGCAGTTTTTGGAAAATATACTTAGTCTGCTCAAAGGGGAAAGGATATACTTTCAGGTGAGCTAATCCATTTATCTCCATCCATGGAAAGACTTTGCTGCCACAGTAGGGAGATTTCAAATAATACCTTTAACTTTTAGGAGTAAAATCAACTTTAGGATTGGGACTGAACATTGTAAAAGGGTATGGAAAATCAGAAAATGTCAGAAAAGTGAGGGAATTTTGAAGTGGAGAATAAGTGGCAATCCTATATTGGTCATAACTAATAACGATTATGTAAAATTGCTGAAGCCAATAAAAATTCTGTAAGAGCAAGACTATAACTGAGCTGAGAGAAGAGAGTTTGTGGTATAGTAGACGAAAGGTTTTCATCAGTTCTTCCTTTGCTAGATAGAAGAAAAAGGCTATAGACTGAAAATCCCTATGTGCCAATGGTTTATAACTGTTTATACCTAGGCTGGAAAAGCTAATTATTTGTCGAAACTTTACTAGAATAAGTCTCCACAAAAGTGCTGTTTGTGTGCCAATCAGTCTAGAACTTATGCTGCTATGGCAGTTTTAAGTTGCCATTGACTTTCAATGGGAAAATTGAAAATTGGCTATACATGTCAGATGGGAGTGCTTATCTTAAAGGAAAGAATTTGCTCCTGCAAATTTCTTCCTTTAAGCGAAGCACCCAGTGAAATGGGAGACAAATTCTTCTGTTAGAGTAATGATTACCTTCCATGAGAAAGTATCCATATGCCTTAAATTTCAGCTGGATATTGAATGTAGACAAGAACTCTGCAAAAGAATTCTAAAATATTGTCGTCAAAACACCAACAAGAAGAGAAAACAGGATGAGAGCAGGTATATAGCTTCTAATATTTCAACAATCTCTATAAGTAAAGAAACTTTTAAGATCAGGGTCTACTCTTGAAATAATCATTCCCCGAGGAGCATATTTTTTCCTTCAGCAGAGCTCTACATAAGAGGGGTATTTGATGATAATTGAGGGATAATTTTATTTTGTTTCTCATTGAAACCATATGTTGTGACCCCTCATCTGAACCGTCTCATCGAGGTGGTTCAGATGTGGGGTCACAACATATGTTTTTATGCAGAATTAACAAAAATTATCCCTGATTATCACCAAATACTCCCTCTCATCTTGGACTCTGCTTCAGTGAACCACCATTAAGAAGTGGGACAAAATGAGAATGGTTTAGTTTGCTTCTTCTGAAAGTGTATCGATTCACCAGAAGTTGAGTTCAAGGCAAAGGCAACATTGAAAACAACTGTTCTTATTTTAAAGAACAAAAGAAAAAATTGATTTCAGGAGAACTGATCAAAATGGAAAAAAAAATAAGTTATTTGATTTTGAATTTCATAAAATATGAATGAGACACTGCCACCTTAGGTTTGTAACAGTAGTTAAAGGTAAAGGTTTCCCATAGCCTAATAGCCGTAGGGGCAGTGGGGGTTAGAGACCCACTACATCTCGGGCACAGCTGATGAAAGGCGGAGCCCATTTCTCTCCTTTTGCTGCCTTATCCTTCCCTGATTCGAAAAAGGTACCCATTTACTGCTGGGTTGACAGAGAGAGTTTTCCAGTCATCGGATGGCGACGGTGAGCCACAAACTCACGACCTTCTGGTGACTTTCTGCACAATAACCGATCCACTATAGCCACTCGGCTATGGCGCCTCTCTAGTATTTTCTCAGAAAAAAAATAGGATACAAAAAAATTAAAATTAAATAAGGCATTATGACAGCTGAAGATAAAATCTATCTTTTTCCTCAGAAAAGACGACACACTCAGCTGGGATGATGTTGCCACAGTTGTGAATGGTTACAGAGAACATTTAGAAAGGCTAGGCAATCCATTTATACTGTCATTGGCTGATTCTGATGTCATCAGAGTGCAGGAGTATCTAGAAATGTATGACCTCTCCAAAGGATTATCAGAAATGGTAATTGTTAGCTATGACTGAATGAGTTGAGTTGAAATTTTTAGTATTTTTATGAATCCTTTGTTTACATAGTAAATTGTATATGAGCCACAACAGGGCATAACCAACATAGTGGCATGTGTGCCCAGCGAAGACATAGGCTAGCCTAAGCATCTTCCAAGTTTGATCAGAGTCTTCAGTGTCCGCATGGAGGTAGCTTAGTCCCTTAGCTACCCTTTAAATGTGCAGCAAAGACTGTGATGAGATTGCGTGGATGCCAAGGCTTATCTGAGTCTTCCCTGGGTGCACTTTATTGGTTTTGTCATTTCGTGGCTTTTATAGTATTCTGGTCTTTGTGGATATTGATATGTGCATTATTTTATATGTATATTATTTACAGGCTAAATAAATCCATACATTAGGCTAAAGTTACAGGTTTTGCATAATTATTTTGCTGGAAACTTAAAAGAATGTGAGACAGAGGTACCATATTAATCCTAATGAACACCCATGCTCTAATAAGTGCCCCTTGCCTCTTTTGCGAAATAAAACATGAACTATGGTATAGTTTGTTTAGTTAACTTTTGAGTTACCCCCCCCCCCACCCACCCCTTCCCCTCAATATTTCCTTTCTTTAATTACAGTCAAGCCTCGATAATTCGAACTGAAGGGACCTCACTATTTCTTTTGAATTATCCGTAGTTCGAATTTTCGAATTCGGCCTTTCCCGTTCATTTCCGTAAATTTCCGAAATTAGTAATTACGGCAGTTTTCAGACAGTTCGATATTTTATTTCTCTATGCTTACTGACTTTCATGGTTTTACAAATCAATCAAAACAAAATCAGAACATAGAATAATTATCATTACATACCAGGAACATCCAAAATATCCACGATCATTTAATATCCCAAGACCACCCCTCGTGTATGGCACATGTACATGTGTATTGTACAAAAGCAGCACAGCTGCCGAACATTTTCCCAGCTCTGCAAATCAACTGTTAATGACAATGTAGCGGCTAAGATCAAAGCATCACTGAACACAAACAGGCTAGCTTGTTTCTATCTCGGACTTAACTGTACTTTCACTTTCTGTTTATGTTTACGAGAACTGGGCTACTTTCATTTTCAGAAAAACGACTCAAACCTGTCATCTGAGCCATGTCATGGAAAATGTTCCTCAGTCATTTCGGAGTCAATGTATTAGGGAACAACGGATAGTCAAACCAGCCTGTCAGTCTGCACAGTGTAGCTAGAGACTCTGTTTATTGCAGTGTGCAAACCGTATGATCTGTGCGCAAAAGTTCGGATGTGCATGCTAGTCCGAGCCATTGCTGGTCACAAAAGCCATCCCATTTAGCCATTAAATTTACAAACTTCAAAGAAGATAATTCGCATCAATTATGCAATTAGACAGACACCTGTTGCTCAACAGAAATTATTGACTTAAGCAATCAAAACGTTAATGGTCGTGAAGCGATAATTACCGGTACAGGTGGCAGTGATGACCTGAGGCTGTAAATATTTATCTCATCTATGACAATAGGTGTTATTTTCTGACATGAAATTGGAACATGAATTTTGATTTCGAATAATAGAGGGATTTTTATAGTGATTTCACTCCATCGGGACCTAATTTTCCTTACAAAAATCCGATTTTTCGAATATTCGAAATTCGAATTTGCAGAAGTGTTTTTGCATAGATTTAATGGGCTTACGATTGGGACCGTGTTTCGATTTCGAAAAATCGGTTTTCGAACTACGGAGATTCGACTGTATTATAATTATTTATTCATTATTATGTTACTGTTATTTATATCATTATTTTGAGCCGCGACACGAGAAAACCAACAATGTGGTAGTGCGCCCTGCACAGACTCAGATCAGCCTGGGCATCCGCCCAGTCTGATCAGAGTCTTCGCTGTCCGCATGAAGGTAGCTTAGACCCTTAGCTACCCTTTGAGCCCTTAGCAAAGAGTCTGATCAGATTGAGAGGATACCCAGGCTAATCTGAGCCTGCGGCGGGCGCACAACCACATTGTTGGTTTTCTCGTGTCGCGGCTCATTTTAATTATTTTGGTATCTGTCTGGCACAGAGTCAAGCTTTTGCAAAAGCTTATACTTAGCCTAAACCTAGCCTAAAGCTAGATGTCATACAGATTTGTCTCCCTTAAATTTTCTATTTCCGTTGTCTACTTATCTTCTTTCATAACCAAATAAGTTTTGTTCAAAGACACTCAGAGATCCTACAACTGTTAAAAGTGTATATAGCAATGTTCAAATTCTGTTTTCTGATGCAAAACTACCCATGCACCAGACAGAAATATCAAAACTCTCATGCGTAAGGTTTACACCTTAAATTATCAAAGTTCTTCAGATATAATATGCACACTTAGGGGAAAATACCTTACGGAGTGAGCGACTTCTGTTTTCTGATGCAAAACTACCCATGCACCAGACAGAAATATTAAAACTATCACGCGTAAGGTTTACACCTTAAATTATCGAAGTTCTCCAGATATAATATGCGCACTTAGGGGAAAAATACCTTATGGAGTGAGCGACAAGTGAAGACACCGATCTGCCTGCATCTCTGTGCAGTCTAAACAGAGTTTTGCATCTACTGTCTATGAGTCTAAGGAAATCTAAGCAGTGAAAACTTAAGTCTTTGACTGTATTGCGCATGCTTATTTTTCTGTAGTTGTAAAACAGGCCTATCGGCTCCTTTTCACGGACATATCTGCCTGACACATTTCATGGTTAATTCTTTGAAACACAGCCAGGTGTTTTCACGGGTCAGTGAGTTTATTAGTGACCTAAATAACGGGATTAATGTCAACAGACATGATGTGTTTGTTTATTGCACAGTCAAAACAATATTTGATGCTGTGAATACACGTGGATATCTCCTTACTGGCGCGGTGGAGGGAGGGGGGAGGAAAGGGCATGACGTTGGAAAAGGGGCTATATCAGAAAAACAATGATAGGAAAGCTCAGCATCCGGGAGATTCTGAAGACTTTCCGGGAGCGCGGGAGATGGGCTTCATTTCCGGAGGATGATCCGGGAGACATCACATGTATGAATTTATTTATCTCAGATATTCTATGTATATTCGGCTTAGCAAACAAGGATTCTTGATGTTTTTTATGAAAAAAAAGAACAGAAATTTTATCAAACTATCAGCAAATAACCCCCTCCAAGATATACATGCAGTCGTTGACATTACGATTTTTTGTCACTTAGCCAAATTCTTTTATAATAGGATCTGCTAAAACTTCATTTTTCTCACATACCCAGCTTTATAAATGGGATGATTTTGACTAGTCTGAATTTATTTTTACCAGCCAAATCTTAGAGCTAGTACTAATTATGTTATAAAAAAAAAACTGCCATGTGTAGACATAACAGTTACAGCGCCACAATCTGATTCTCTTGTAGATCCATAATCTGTTGATCAAAATACTCTTAGATGGTGAAGAAAGCCTAGACTTCATACAACAGCTTTTGTCTGTCTGTGATAGTGAGACGTGGACTCTGGCAACTGTGATAAAAGAAACTTTAGATTTATTGCTGCTCAAATTAAGGTACTGTATCTGTCCGATCTCTGTCCTTTGAGAGATTAAAATGGGATTTTATGTTTGTTCCAGCAAGCATTACCTTCTTTAACAATTTTGTCCTAAACAAAGTATATGTATAAGAACTCTGTCTCATGTTCTGAACTCTTGAAAGTTTAGTTTATAATGCACTTTTTAGCTTGCCTGGAAGTTCAAGAAGAGCTATTGCACTACCCCCGTCGTCGGCGTCAGCGGCGGCATTGGCATTGGCGGCGGCGTTAGCAAAATGGTAAAGTTTTTTATGTGATGGGCAAGGCATTGCAGGCGAGCTATCCTGTACGGGGACAGGTCTTGTTTTTTGTAAATTCATGATGGCTGCATAAGATTAGTAAGTTGAGTGCACTTTTTATGCAAAAGTGGCATTTTAGTCTTACAAGACTAAAATGCCTTTTCTGCATCAAAAGTGTCGCTTTTCAGCCAGCCGCTATGGTATCATTTTTTGTCACATTTTGTGGTTAAGCTCCAGTTTGTGCCAGTGCTCACACAGCCTAGAGGCCTTTTGCAAAATTCTTGTTCAGTTTAAAAATGCCATTTCCATTATAAATTTGAAGTCATCTGAAAATTAGTTGAACTCATTTATTAATTTGACTTAAATTATCCTAGTTAGTGTTTGAAAAATGAGGAAAACTTGCACAATTGTTGGTATTACGATAAGTACCTGTTTGCCCTAATAGTCTGTTCTGTTATTTATCTATCAATGATATACCCATTAAACCATTTTTTGACCATCTGATTATGGTGCAGATGGCCAGATCAATGTATTAGGGTCCTCATAGTCTATATTACTATCTCTCAAATCTGGCTATATATGAGCTCCAGCTTAGATGATAGTTAACATATCATTTCTACAGTAAATTAATCTGGCCCTGCAACATGTCTCACAGATGTTCCAAGATCTTTCAGTCACACTCAACACAGGTGCCTCTTGATCTGGGCACATTCACTTGATGTGAAGTGCCTTGTGTGATCCTGTAATCTGAGCAAATCCATTGGAGTTGATACATTGCCTTAGATCAAATTATTGTAGTATCCTTGTCATTGTTGCGGGACGTAGGTGACAAATATGCAGCTGGTGTAACAAAGGTCAAGAAGATAAGAGGTAGGTAGAACATCTCAGTTGGATCTGGAACGTAAGGACTCTGAGGCCAGTTGGAAAACTTAAAGAGCTGACTCATGCAATGGACAGTTATCACTGGAACATACTGGGGCTCTGTGAGATGCGCTGGAAAAAGTTGTCAACAGATGACAGACATAAGGTTTATTTCAGTGGAGAAGAGAAACAATCCCTTTCCACCTTGTCCTGTTTTCAGCTGCCCCAGCTCAACTAGGGCAGCTGAAAACAGGACAAGGTGGAAAGGGATTGTTTCAAAGTCATCTGTGATGCCCCAATGACCTAGTAAGATTATGGGATAGAATAGAATGTCATTGTTGCCATGACAGATGATTGTGATCTTTGATTTCATTTATAGGGACAGTTCTGAAATTCCAGGCTCAGTGGCCAGTGTGGACACCTTACCTACTTTACAACACATTGTGGAAAGTGTGCAGAATCATTCAGAACAAGGGTATAGTTTATTTTTAGAATTTCGTGCTAGAGTTATAATTTCCTTCATGTTGGTTTTATAGTTCATGGTAGATCTAGCCACATGTATCTTTTATACCAACCTTTTAGATGACCTTAAATGCAGTGAATCTAAGCCTGTGTTAAAGGCAGCTTTTTTCAAGATCACAATAACTTTTTTCTGCAACTTTTGATTCCCAATACGGTTTCAGGTAAAATATGATAAATATAACAAAACCAATGATTTGAAATTGAGGATTGTTTGTACAATCATTTTGTGTACCATTGAGAACACGAAGCCATTTTATCCGTCTCTTAGAGGCATTTCTGCAAACATTGAAATCCTACAGCACATTTTTGCAAAGTTATGATAAGACACTTTATGGTTTTTGGAGCACTAACTATTTGCTGCCCCTTTGGAATGGTGCACTTCGTTCCTAATCTGGCAGTGATTAAGATTAAGAGAGATTGGTTTGTCTGTATTGTCTCCTTTTACCTATGTTGCCACGGGAAGCAGTCATGTCACAAAGGGAAGTTATCATTTTTTCTTCGTATGCAAGATTGTTTATTGTTCTTGAGGATGAAACCCTTTGAAAATGGGGTCAACTCTTAAAGGAAAGGAGCAAATTCTTTCCTTTAAGAGTTGACCCCCTTTGAGAAAGGAGGCGAAAATGAAATCAGCAAAGTTGTTTCCCTTGAAAGTGAACCCTTAAGGGAGACAACTTATTGGTGTCTTCTACTGAAACAGAATAAAACTTAACTTTTTGATGTTATGTTTTTTTCTCAAGCAGGGGTGATCTAGTGACTTCTGATGATATTATCACCAAGTTACGACCCTTCTGTTCCGATTCTTCCATAGAGGTGCAGCCAAGGCTTGATGTTTTACATATACTAGAGAAGGTAAGGTTGTCAAGATTAAATGATTTTTTGCAATGTCAGATATTATCTTTCTTGAACCTGTTGGTAGATTTTCAACAAACCTGCATGAAAAGCAAAACGAGATGATTCGGTTTTGGTGACCTTGGGCTGGTTCTCAAGGTCAAAGGTTTGTATACACAATATTTCTTGACACAGTATGTGGATTTTCATCAAACTTGCATGGATTTATCATCTTGAAAAGCATAAGAGCTTATCAGATTTTAGTGACCTTTCAAGGTTTCCTGAGAACTTTGAATGTTAAATACAAGTTTTCACCAAACTTGATAGATTTTGTAATTAGGAGAAGTTTCTGACTTGATTTTGATGACCTTGGCTTTGATTTCAAGGTTAGCATGTCAATGTAAGGTTTTATGATAACAATGTGGAGACTGTGCTTGTATGAGGACATTGGTTTTTGTTTTTTTTTGTTTTTTTTTGGGGGGGGGGTGGGGGGGGGGGGTTCTGAAAAAAAAGAAAAACTCTTCTAGTTTGTCACTTCAGACTTCAGTGCATCTTCAGTGAGTTTGTTTGTAAAGTATGTGATATTTTATTTTCAGAGTTTCAAGTTATCCGAGGAAGATTCATTATTGCTAACATTATATCGTACCCAGGCAGTTGTCATTGATACCTGGTCTGATAAACAGGTAATAGCATGTTTACATAAAATACAGTCAACTCTTGATATCTTAAAGTTAGATTTTGTTTCAAACCACTGATATTTATAAGCAAATTTTCTAGTCCCAGAAAATTTACTTTGAGATACCAGTGGTTTGAGATATTCAGAGTTGAAATATAAAGGAAATATGTCCATACTGTAGTCATTAATATTAAGAGTAACCAAACTTGATATATGCATTATAAAATAAGGAAGAGCTGAAGACTTGGTCAGGTTTTGGAGACCTTGACCTTATCTTCAAGGTCAACACACCAACTTAGCAATCTTTTTCTAATGAATATAATGAGGCTTCAGGAAATATGCTGACATTTGTTTTTGTTTTGTTTTTTAATAAAGAAATATAGTCTTTAGCATGCCTTTGCAAATGCAAAGGAGAGCATATGCTATACACCCAGCGTCGTAGTCCGAGTATGCGTCAGTGTCAGCATCAGCGTCCGTGTCCGTGATCAGGTTTACCAATGTTAACAATAATCATTGCATTTAACGTGATGTTAAACTCTGTATCTTACAAACTAAAGCAGCTACAATCATCATAGGTCACTGTGACCTATAGCTCATGGTTCACTGATTTCACCATGTATCGCCAACACTGTTTAATAGATAAACATTGTATTTGGCAACATGGATTAGTCTGTTACTTGGAAGAACCTCATGGTATTTGAGGCTACTCTTGACATACACATCATGGTTCAGTGATTTTGCTTCATATTCTTAGCACTATTTAGTAGGTATTCATCATATACCTTGGACAATAGTTCAGTCTTACACTGCAGATGACCTCATATAAGATTTGGTAACTGTGAGAATCAGACACCCATGAGGCCCTTCATTGTTTTCTGACAACTCTTGTTCTTCTTTCCACATGAATAATCAGTGTTTACAGACCTCATTAGAACTGCTTTGGTGAGATTCTTCTGAAGAACTGTAAAAGATGTATTTTTGCAGAGATATAAGAAAAGTTACGTCACTAACTTTTGGCCTGTCGGAAATTCTGAGCTGTGTATGATATTTGAGCCGCGACGTGACAAAACCAACAATGTGGTTGTGCGCCCAGCGCAGACTCAGATCAGCCTGGGCATCCGCCCAGTCTGATCAGAGTCTTCGCTGTCCGCATGAAGATAGCCTAGACCCTTAGCTACCCTTTGAGACTTTAATGAAGTGTCTGATCAAACTGGGTGGATTCCCAGGCTGATCAGAGTCTGCACCGGGCGCACTACCACATTGTTGGTTTTCTCGTGTCGCGGCTCATTTGTATTCCTACTTTCAGGTGTCAGAGAAGGATATTAAGACTACCACTTCAAGGCTGAAACTGTTCCATTCTTTACTGGAGAAGAACTCTAAGGGAGGGGACTCTGATTCAGAGGGGAATAACTCCGGTTCAGAAGTATTTTCAGCTCTCTGCAATTTATTGAAGTTATGGCCACCTTTTCCAGGAAATATTTTGGCGTAAGTCTATTTTGTAAGACTTTGTATTTTTTCATAATTTTTCATAAGATGATGTTGCTCTTCTAATGGTCGCTAACATTCAGGGCCTGGTTGTTCAGAACAAACAACAGCATGTGCAAATGAGAAGATACATTTTCACATTTTCAATGGTATTAAATGCAAAAAACACTGACTTTATTTTTCCAAAAAAAGATCTTTAGAAGCTTTTGCACAAGACATATGAGTGGCACACAACAAAATCAACAAAGTGGCATGTGCACCCAGCGAAGACTCAGACCAGCCTGGGCATCCTCCCAGTCTGAGCAAAGTCTTTACTGTTGATATGGCGGCAGCTTAGCCCCGTAGCTATTTTTTAAGTGAACAGTAAAGACTCTGATTGGACAGGGCTGATGCCCAGGCTGATCTGAGTCTTTGCTGGGTGCAAATGCCACTGTTGGTTTTGTCATGGCACGGCTCATTATACAAAAAGGAACAAGAATTTAGGGCCCCAGTCTTGTTGGTTTGAATGAAAAAAGTGAATAGAAATTATGTGATAATTGAGAAAATTCAATCATCTGGGACCAGTTGTTGAAAGTATTAATAGCTTAACAAATCTAAGAAATCATTAGGTTTGTTTGAAGTCTTGGTTTAAATTCTTCTTTACGTTTCAATAAATAGGTCAACCGAAAGAAATCCTTATGTATTTTTGTTTGAAGCCTTGGTTTAAATTCTTTTTTACTTTTCCATAAATAGGTCTACAGAAAGAAATCCCTGGGTATGTTTGTTTACAGCCATGGTTGTTAGTGGTTGCCATGGTAATGTAGCAGATGTCATAGCAACAGTACAGTCAACTCCAGCTATAGCTTTGTCCAAAAATGTAAGTCTGAAATATAAAGCAGTTCTTAACAGGAATAGTTTTCCATATTTTTGCATTAAAACATATGTTGTGACCCTACATGTAATTAGAACTGTCTCACCTAGCTGGTTCTAATGAGGGGTCACAACATATGTTACCATTGAGAAATAAGAAAGATTATCTCAGAAGTACCCTTGATACCCCACCTTATCAGGAGAACTGAGGAAGTAAATGTATGCTAAATACGAAGCGTGCCTGTTTTTATAACTTCACAGTGTACAGAATTTATAAAAGGAGCTTTGGTATTATACAGTGTATCAGTTTGTTTGGGTACACCTGCATTATTGTCTGCCATTTGTAAAACAGCTTTTATGACTTCTTGTTTGCTTCATGGAAAACATAGCCCTTCCAAAATGGGGTCTACTCTGTAAGAAAAGAATTTGCTCCAAGAGGAGCAAATTCTTTGCTAAATGAGTGTACCCCAATGAAAATTAAAAAAATGAAATTAAGTTTGAGGGATTTGATCAGGGTGAATAGTGGAGCGGGATATAGTGAAAATACTTCAGTTGATGATACAAGCATGAAATTTACAGGATAGCAGGTATATGGCATGCACTTTAACATAAGATTGTGGGCCACTTGAAATTATGTCATTTTCAAGATGGACGCCCCAAAAACAAAATGCCTGCCATTTTTATGTACTTTTCAACACATTGTTTAAGGTAATAGTCCAGAGGCCCGTTGGCATGGATGTTTATTTTATGCCTGATTATAGTCACCTAGAGCAGTCACTTAGGAGTTGCAAAATGGTTGTTGCCAGTTTTTCTTTCAACACTTTACCGAAAAAAAATTGCCAAAGTGGTGAGTGGGGTAACACTGGTCCATTACAGCACCTAAAAGCAATAAACGCAACGTAGAGAATACTTTGTGTCGTAAATATCCCTTTTTAAATGTTCTAATACATAAACGGCAAACTGAAGTCTGGAAATGATGATCAAAAAGCATGATATATTTGTAACGTTTATAACTGTAACTAAAATACAAATGATCAATGAGAAACAGACCAACCGGTGGAATGAAATTTTTACATGTGGTCCTAAATGAGCATAATCGGTTCCTCTTATTTGACTCATGCTCATTTCAACTTTGACAGAATTCCTTGATATATTTTGAATCAGTTAGGTTGCAGTGAGTTGTGGCAATATCAGTTGAAGACAGAATGTAAATTATTTCTTATGAATTCCCGAATCACTGGTGAGAAAGTATAAGTAGCTGTAGTTTGTAGTATGTCTTAAATTGAACTAGAGCATGCGAGCGGGGGCTCACGTATATCCCCGACCAGCGCCACCCGCAAAATAAAAACACATTTAATACAAGCAAATGTTAACTAACAGACAGACAGATGGACAATCTATTACAAATCCAGTGAAAGGCCTATAAACAAATACCAAAAGGCTCCATTAAAATAAATGCAAATTATGTTATCAAAAAAATATACAAATTTAACACAAAATTTCAACATAAGTTTACATAAACTTCTATGTCTGTGACCTTGACCTAAAGTCAGCAGCAGCATCCAAATGATGTCAACTAATCAGTTTAAAGCTAGATGTAAACCTAATAACCTAGCAATCTGAGAAATTTTTGACATAAATTTTCCCATTTATTGCATTGGAGTGAGAGATGGGAAAAAGAAAAAAGAAAAAGAAGGCCAAAAGAAATCTTAGCATCTTGATTTTCTTTCCACCAATATATATGGCCATTCTCAAGATGTATACAAAATTTGAAGACTGTGGCTTCATGAGAACAGAGAAATCTGTGACAAAAATAGAGAGAAAGAAAAAAAGGACAGAGGGAATGAAAAGCAAGAGGAGGCTGATTCTCTCTCACACAGTACAACTTGTCATACACAACGTTTGAACCAAATTTCAAAATCCTAGCTAAAGTGGTTCCTAAGAAATCTTTGACAGAAATTTTATTGGAGAGAAAGAAAAAATGGACAAACAAAGAGAATGATAAGCAGGAAGAGGCTGATTCTCTCTTACATGATACAACTAATTATACCCAATGTTTGTACAAAATATCAAAATCCTAGCTGAAGCAGTTCCCAAGAAATCTGTGACAATAATTTAATTGGAGTGAAAGAAAAAATGGACAAACAAAAGGAACTAGACCAAGTGAGCAGGGGCTCACGTATACCCCCGACCAGTGCCACCGCCTAAAGAAACCTCCGCCTTAAAAACTACTGCCTAATGAAACCAATCTTATACATGGTTTGAACCTAGAAGTAAACTTAGTCACATATTAAATGATTCCATCAAAGTATATTACAAATATCAGCAAAGAGTACCAACTTAACACAAAACTTAAATGTAAACATATAAGTCTTTGCCCATGACCTTGGTCAGCAGCAGCATCCAAATGATGTCAACTAATCTGCATGAACATTGAAGTAAACTTAGTCATTTATCAAAAAGGATTCATCAAAGGATGTTAGAAATATTAACAAAAAATAGAAATTTATCGCAAAACTTTAACGCAAATACACAAGTCTGTGACCTTGACCTTTGGTAAGCAGCAGCATCCAGATGATGTAAACTCCTCTGTATGAACCTAAAAGTAACCCTTGTCAAATATAGAAAGGTTCCATCAAAGGATATAAGAAATATAAAAGAAGACTACAAACTTAACGCAAACTTTTACGCAAATGTTTAAGTCTGTGACCTTGACCTTAGGTCAGCAGCAGCATCCAGATGGTGATAAGTATTCTGCTTGAGCCTGTAAGTAAATCGAGGCACATACCAACAGGCTTCATCAAAGAATATTGGAAACATAAGCAAAATTTAAAACTTAATACAAAACTTTAAGGCAAATGTTTAAGTCTGTGGCCTTGACCTTAGGTCAGCAGCAGCATCCAAATGATGATAGGTATTCTGCTTGAATCTATAAGTAAATCTAGGCACATACCAACAGCCTTCATCAAAGGATATTGGAAACATAAGCAAACATTAAAAACTTAACGCAAAACTTTAACGCAAATGTTAACGGACGGACGCACGCACGCACACACGGACGAACGGACAGACGGACGAACGGACGGAAAGACGAAAACTATATACCCCTCGACATACTTCGTATGTCGGGGGTATAAAAAGTGTACAAGTACGCATGTAAAATGCCATTCTTATATTCATAAGACTGTTATAACTTTGGGTTGTATCTGAAATGCACCGAAACGGTAACATTGCGTAACAGAATCGAAATCCGTCCATGGAAGAAGAATCCAAGGTCATATGTAATAAAATGGGGTCCTCGTTTAGACATGAACTTCAATTTAAAGTTGTTATCAATGATCATTAAAGCAGTCTTTCAGCAGCTCAAAAATGATTGTTGCATTATCATTTTGTGTTTTACCTAGAAACTGACCAAAGTAACGGGTGGGATAACAGCGTGTTACAGCAGCAAACTGTTACAAATGAAATGTAGAGAACAATTAACGTTATAAATGTAAAGAGCAACAAAAATTATAATGATTTTTTTATATCTAAATAAATAGAAATATTGACATATTTAGAAAAAAAATATCATCAGTCAAATAAGACCAGTAACGTACAAAACCGAGACTAAATCACAATCGCTGGAAAGAATTTTATATGATAAACATACTCTGTCACTTCTCTTTAAACCATGTTGAAAGAACTGCTTGCATATTTTGAATTAGTTAGGTAGCAGCATTGCCATAGAATTTTCCCCGATATTGACGAAAATATCTAACTGTAGATGATATAGCCTTTCAGTGTAATTGCTTTGGTCTTAGGTTTACACATGTGAAGCAGCCATGAAGAAACACCACTGTTTGTGCCTCCAAGTCTGATAATATGGGGTTGTCCTGTATTTGAAAGGCATTGTAACAGTAACATTATGGTACATATCTGTAATGTATTAGGAATAAGTTTTTTTTATTTGAGTAAGTTGTTTTCAAAGGCTCAAATCTTGGATGCCAGAAAACATTTAACTTACCATTGGTATTAGGACAGCAAATATTTACTTTTTTACACTCACAAGAACTCAACGTGAGCATCTGAAGAATTTTCTTAACATTTAACGTGACTTACAGCAACATCACAAAACGCATCATTTAAAATCTTGAGGGACAAGTATAATATGTATAAATTGATCTAACTGAACCATGTCTAGGTTTAGAATTATCATACGAGAGATACCTGTTTGACTGTTTCCCTACCTGTGCTGTCTACCGAGACAATCAGGTAACCTACATGCAAAAATGGCTGTCAGCTGAGGCAACTGATAAAGCATCGACTCACTTGATAGTTATTAACATCGTGCTTGATTGTAATCAACGTTACCTTTTTGTGTTGCTTCCATTAGTTACACTGCACCACATAATCACTATGTCAATTAAGCAATGGAAAATGATATACTTTAGGAGACACATATAAAGCGTCTTTTCATGAGTCTGTTCATGACGTGTATCTCTCATTGTAACATTACCAAGATTTATTTGGTCAGCTAGTTCTGTACAGCCCCTGTTTGTGTTCTGATACGTTATCACCAATACATTTAAAAGTGTAACGAAAGACAAATTTAGTTTTTATCATTCGACTTTTTATATGTATGCTTCTTCTATCATTGTATTGATATAAATGATATCAGAAAGCTGCATTTTCTTACTGTATATGAAGTATCTGGTCAAGACTCATTCAGTAAGACTTCATTAATAAGCAGTTAACCCCTGTAATTATTGCTAAACAATGATTAATAATAATAATAATTATAGCAATAGCTTCAAAGTCAAGGAGGTCATCTGAAAATAGATATATCAAGATTTGTCCTTGACATCAGTAGTATGCATTACCTTATCATTTACTAATTTTTAATTCAGAACTAAATGTATTACTGTTTAAGCATATGAGATATGAGGAATTTATAAATTACCCAGTAATTGGTTGTATACGTTACTCGATCTGTTATCCTTCTCTTTGTTTTGATACCGTACCGCAAAGTGAAACTACAGGTCAATACATTCTTTAGCGCAACTAATTTTTGCCCAGAAATATCCCGCATCAAATATGCTGTCGTTTTGATTTGCCACTTCATTTTATGGCTTAGAATTCTGTAGAACGCGGTCCCTTAAAACGTAAAATATTCGTCAAATTAAAAGTCCTGAAGCTGGTTCCATGCTCAATCGACTCATTATTCAACCGACTATATATTGCTTTATTTGAAGCATGTATACAAATTATTTTCTGGCTTATAATTGCAGCATTTTTTCTCAAATGAAATATATCTGTTATGCAGTTTTTGATTATACAACAAAATGTCACGTATATTACTGTCTTAAGAATCGTAAGACTGAGTAGCTGGGCATAATCATTAAAGGTGCAGATATATGCTATTAGAAATAAACAAGCAGCAAAACCTGCTGTGCATGTATGGAATTTGCTAAGTCTCCATTTATTAGCATTTGCAATATTCTGAGTTTTGTCGCATGTAAAACGTACCTCAGGAGGTCCCTAAATTAGTCATAAGCTGATTGTTTCAAGAAAACAGTGTTTTTTAAGATGTGCCAGGATATTAAATTCATAATTGTTCTCTGAGAGACAATGAAGAAATTCTGTAAGCCGTATTATAATGGACTAACTTATGAATTAAAGTTATTTACGTTACTACAAGTAGTAATAAATGATGAAAAAAACATACTAAAATGTATTTGCTAATACTTAACGATGATTCTATGGAGAAACTGCATTTCAAAAAAAAAAAGTAGTGTACCTTAAAATTATATGATTCTAAATTAAATACACGTAGGTAACGTATATAATCGATGCTTATGGCAAAAGAGTCGTTAGAAAAATTGACAACATGCTCTTTTCCATTGTGAACACTCTATTGTTGACGTTTTACATGTATATATTGCCAAAAAAATAACACACATGCCCACGGGCACTACATATGCCTGCGGACAATAAGCATGTTATAAATTAAAACGATAGCATTTTGAAACTTGGCGGCCATCTTGAAAATGGATGATTTTTAAGTGGCCCACAATCATTTTTGAATATTGGCCATGTAAGGAACATTTAGTGAAAATTTCATGCTTGTATCATCAAGTGAAGTATTTCCTTAAATTTTCACTCTAAGCCGCTCCACTAGAAGGGCAAGTTGGTGTATCAAGAATTTAGATTCTGCGAAGCCTTTTGATAATAAGCTGTCACAAGTAGTCCTGGGCCCAGTTGTTCAAAGCATTGTTAGCCAAACAAGTTTGTTTTGAGAGGTCAACGTGTTAAGTGTTTTAAGACTTTATAGTCAAATGACCTGATATTTTTTGTTGAAAATATGTGAGAAGCTTTTGCAGTGCAAAAGCTTCTCACATTTTCAACAAAAAATAAGTAGTATTTGAGCTATTTACGTTAGAAATTTTAACGTCTCGTTAATTAACCACGTTGTTAGTTTTGAACAAACGGGCCCCAATTTTAAGGACTCCTTTTCTGAAGTTCTGTCTATAGTTCTGTTTTATGGTCATATAGTAAAAGAACCTGTGTTTGCATTCACACTATGAACAATTTCTGTATTAAGTTTCAAAAAAATGTCCCTAGATAGCTCATGTTCTCAAAACAAGAGGGCCATGGTGGCCCTGAATCGCTCACCTGAGCATTAATCAGTTCACTGGCTCTGGTGAAGATTTATAAGAGTTTTTACCATACTAACATTTGACCTAGTTTTTGACCGGACATGACCCAGTTTCAAACTTGGCCTGGATATTGTAAGATTAAACATTCTGACACAATTTCATTGAGATTGGATCAAAACTGTGCCCTCTGGAGCGTATACAAGGTCGTTCTTATATCTGACCTAGTGACCAAGTTTTTGACCCGACACGACCCAGTTTCAAACTTTACCTAGATTCCATTAAGATATACATTCTGACAGAGTTTCATGAAGATTGGATCAAAACTGTGCCCTCTAAGGTGTACACAAAGTTTTTCTACGATTTGACCTTGAGCCGACGTGACTCAGTTTCATAGGGGGCTTAGATATATGGACAATAAACATTTTGACATAGTTTCATGAAGATTGGATCGAAACTATGCCTTCTAGTGCTTACACAACGTTTTTCTAAGATTTGACCTAGTGACCTAGTTTTTTACCCGACATGACCTACTTTCAAACTTGGCCGAGAGTTTATGAAGATAAACATTCTGACTAAGTTTCATAAAGATTAGATCAAAACTGTGTCCTCTAGATCGTACACAAGGTTTTTCTATGATTTGACCTAGTGACCTAGTTTTCGACCCGACATGACCCAGTTTCAAATTTGTCCTACATATTATGAGGATAAACATTCTGACAAAGTTTCATGAAATTTGAATCAAAACTGTGCCTTCTAGAGCGCACTCAAGGTTTTTCTAAGATTTGACCTAGTGACCTAGTGTATGACTCGACATGACCCAGTTTCGAACTTGGCCTAGAGTTTATGGAGATAAACATTCTGACAAAGTTTCATAAAGATTGGATCAAAACTGTGTCCTCTAGAGCCTACACAAGGTTTTTCTATGATTTGACCTAGTGACCTAGTTTTTGACCCGACGTGACCCAGTTTCGAACTTGTTTAGATATTATGAGGATAAACATTCTGACAAAGTTTCATGAACTTTGGATGAAAACTGTGCCTTCTAGAGTGTACACAAGGTTTTTCTAAGATTTGACCTAGTGACCAAGTTTTTGACCCGACATGACCCAATTTCAAACTTATCCTACATATTATGAGGATAAACATTCTGACAAAGTTTCATGATTTTTGGATCAAAACTGTGTCCTCTAGAGCGTACACAAGGTTTTTCTATGATTTGACCTAGTGACCTTGTTTTTGACCCGACATGACCTACTTTCAAACTTGGCCGAGAATCTATGGAAGTAAACATTCTGACAAAGTTTCATAAAGATTAGATCAAAACTGTGTCCTCTAGAGCGTACACAAGGTTTTTCTATGATTTGACCTAGTGACCTAGTTTTTGACCCGACATGACCCAGTTTCAAACTTGTCCTACATATTATGAGGATAAACATTCTGACAAAGTTTCACGAGCTTTGGATCAAAACTGTGCCTTCTAGAGCGTACACAAGGCTTTTCTAAGATTTGACCTAGTGACCTAGTTTTTGACCCAACAAGACCCAGTTTCGAACTTGGCCTAGAGTTTATAGAGATAAACATTCTGACAGTGTTTCATAAAGATTGGATCAAAACCCTGTCCTCTAGAGCATACACAAGGTTTTTTTTCTATGATTTGACCTAGTGACCTAGTTTTTGACCCGAAGTGACCCAGTTTCAAAATTAAGCTAGATATTATAAGGATAAACTTTCTGATTAACTTCCATGACTTTGGATCAAAACTGTGCCTTCTAGAGCGTACACAAGGTTTTTCTAAGATTTGACCTAGTGACCAAGTTTTTGACCCGACATGACCCAATTTCAAACTTATCCTACATATTATGAGGATAAACATTCTGACAAAGTTTCATGATTTTTGGATCAAAACTGTGTCCTCTAGAGCGTACACAAGGTTTTTCTATGATTTGACCTAGTGACCTTGTTTTTGACCCGACATGACCTACTTTCAAACTTGGCCGAGAATCTATGGAAGTAAACATTCTGACAAAGTTTCATAAAGATTAGATCAAAACTGTGTCCTCTAGAGCGTACACAAGGTTTTTCTATGATTTGACCTAGTGACCTAGTTTTTGACCCGACATGACCCAGTTTCAAACTTGTCCTACATATTATGAGGATAAACATTCTGACAAAGTTTCACGAGCTTTGGATCAAAACTGTGCCTTCTAGAGCGTACACAAGGCTTTTCTAAGATTTGACCTAGTGACCTAGTTTTTGACCCAACAAGACCCAGTTTCGAACTTGGCCTAGAGTTTATAGAGATAAACATTCTGACAGTGTTTCATAAAGATTGGATCAAAACCCTGTCCTCTAGAGCATACACAAGGTTTTTTTCTATGATTTGACCTAGTGACCTAGTTTTTGACCCGAAGTGACCCAGTTTCAAAATTAAGCTAGATATTATAAGGATAAACTTTCTGATTAACTTCCATGACTTTGGATCAAAACTGTGCCTTCTAGAGCGTACACAAGGTTTTTCTAAGATTTGACCTAGTGACCTAGCTTTTGACCCGACATGACCCAGTTTCGAAGTTGGCCTAGAGTTTATGGAGATAAACAGACTGACCTAGTTTCATTAAGATTGGATCAAAACTGTGTCCTCTAGAGCGTACACAAGGTTTTTCTATGATTTGACCTAGTGACCTAGTTTTTGACCTGACGAGACCCAGTTTCGAACTTGTCCTACATACTATGAGGATAAACATTCTGACAAAGTTTCATGAACTTTGGATGAAAACTGTGCCCTCTAGAGCGTACACAAGGTTTTTCTAAGATTTGACCTAGTGACCTAGTTTTTGACCCGACATGACCCAGTTTCGAACTTGGCCTAGATTTTATGGAGATAAACATTCTGACATAGTTTCATAAAGATTGGATCAAAACTGTGTCCTCTAGAGCGTACACATGGTTTTTCTATGATTTGACCTAGTGACCTAGTTTTAGACCCGACGTGACCCAGTTACGAACTTGTCCTACATACTATGAGGATAAACATTCTGACAAAGTTTCATGAACTTTGGATGAAAACTGTGCCCTCTAGAGCGTACACAAGGTTTTTCTAAGATTTGACCTAGTGACCTAGTTTTTGACCCGACATGACCCAGTTTCGAACTTGGCTTAGATTTTATAAAGACTAACATTCTGACAAAGTTTCATAAAGATTGGATCGAAACTGTGCCCGCTAGAGTGTACACAAGCAAAAGTTGACGGACGTCCGGACGTCCGTCCGGACGTCCGGACGTACGACGGACGACGGACATCAGGGTATCCCAAAAGCTCGACCTGAGTGCTCAGGTGAGCTAAAAATGTGTCCTCTAGAGCGTACACAAGGTTTTTCTAGGATTTTACCTAGTTTTCGACCCGACATGACCCAGTTTCAAACTTATCCTACATATTATGAGGATAAACATTCTGACAAAGTTTCATGAACTTTGAATCAAAACTGTGCCTTCTGGAGCGCACACAAGGTTTTTCTAAGATTTGACCTAGTGACCTAGTTTATGACTCGACATGACCCAGTTTCGAACTTGGCCTAGAGTTTATGGAGATAAACATTCTGACAATGTTTCATAAAGATTGGATCAAAACTGTGTCCTCTAGAGTGTACACAAGGTTTTTCTATGATTTGACCTAGTGACCTAGTTTTTGACCCGATGTGACCCAGTTTCAAACTTGTCCTAGATATTATGAGGATAAACATTCTGACAAAGTTTCATGAACTTTGGATGAAAACTGTGCCTTCTAGAGCGTACACAAGGTTTTTCTAAGATTTGACCTAGTGACCAAGTTTTTGACCCGACATGACCCAGTTTCAAATTTATCCTACATATTATGAGGATAAACATTCTGACAAAGTTTCATGAACTTTGGATCAAAACTGTGTCCTCTAGAGCGTACACAAGGTTTTTCTATGATTTGACCTAGTGACCTTGTTTTTGACTCGACATGACCTACTTTCAAACTTGGCCGAGAGTTTATGGAAGTAAACATTCTGACAAAGTTTCATAAAGATTAGATCAAAACTGTGTCCTCTAGAGCGTACACAAGGTTTTTCTATGATTAGACCTAATGACCTAGTTTTTCTAGATTTGACCTAGTGACCCAGTTTCAAACTTGTCCTACATATTATGAGGATAAACATTCTGAAAAAGTTTTATGAACTTTGGATCAAAACTGTGCCTTCTAGAGCGTACACAAGGCTTTTCTAAGATTTGACCTTGTGACCTAGTTTTTGACCCAACAAGACCCAGTTTCGAACTTGGCCTAGAGTTTTTACAGATAAACATTCTGACAATGTTTCATAAAGATTGGATCAAAACTGTGTCCTCTAGAGCATACACAAGGTTTTTTTCTATGATTTGACCTAGTGACCTAGTTTTGACCCGACGTGACCCAGTTTCAAACTTATCCTAGATATTATAAGGATAAACTTTCTGATTAAGTTTCATGAACTTTGGATCAAAACTGTGCCTTCTAGAGCGTACACAAGGTTTTTCTAAGATTTGACCTAGTGACCTAGTTTTTGACCCGACATGACCCAGTTTCGAACTTGTCCTAGAGTTTATGGAGATAAACATTCTGACAAAGTTTCATAAAAATTGGATCGAAACTGTGTCCTCTAGAGCGTACACAAGGTTTTTCTATGATTTGACCTAGTGACCTAGTTTTAGACCCGACATGACCCAGTTTCAAACTTGGCCTAGATTTTATGAAGATAAACATTCTGACAAAGTTTCATAAAGATTGGATCAAAACTGTGTCCTCTAGAGCGTACACAAGGTTTTTCTATGATTTGACCTAGTGACCTAGTTTTAGACCCGACGTGACCCAGTTTCGAACTTGTCCTAGATACTATGAGGATAAACATTCTGACAAAGTTTCATGAACTTTGAATCAAAACTGTGCCCTCTAGAGCGTACACAAGGTTTTTTTAAGATTTGACCTAGTGACCTAGTTTTTGACCCGACATGACCCATTTTCAAACTTGGCCTAGATTTTACGAAGATAGACATTCTGACAAAGTTTCATAAAGATTGGATCAAAACTGTGTCCTCTAGAGTGTACACAAGGTTTTTCTATGATCTGACCTAGTGACCTAGTTTTAGACCTGACGTGACCCAGTTTCGAACTTATCCTAGATACTATGAGGATAAACATTCTGACAAAGTTTCATGAACTTTGGATGAAAACTGTGCCCTCTAGAGCGTACACAAGGTTTTTCTAAGATTTGACCTAGTGACCTAGTTTTTGACCCGACATGACCCAGTTTCGAACTTGGCATAGATTTTATGGAGATAAACATTCTGACAAAGTTTCATAAAGATTGGATCGAAACTGTGCCCGCTAGAGTGTACACAAGCAAAAGTTGACGGACGTCCGGACGGACGTACGACGGACGACGGACATCACGGTATCCCAAAAGCTCACCCTGAGCACTTCGTGCTCAGGTGAGCTAAAAACATGTTGATGTTTTCCCCGTTGAGCATAGAGGAACAGGTATTTTATTAAAAAAATTGTAAGTAACAGTGTTACTGTTGTCTTGGCCTGCAGAGATGCAGCTTGATGAGGTCCGATTTGAAGATTTACTGAAATACTTTTGAAAAGGACGTACAATCATAAGTCATCCATCCTTACTGTTAAGTTAAACACATTGTCAGACAGATGTACATGTAAATGTTGATCCATTTAGGCTTTGTCATCGTGAATTGATATTTCTTGATCAGCCTTCCGTATTCATGTTTAAGTCAGAGATACTTCACCAGTAAGGAAGAATTCATAAATAGTGAATTTCAAATAAACTTAGCACATTTGTCAGATCATTTGTGTCTCTGTGTAATTACAGTGTACAGAAGTGATATATTCTACAATGATAGAACACAAGTTTACACTGGAGGCAGTCAAGTTTTGCTTGGTAGTCGGACATTCTGACCTGTTTTCTGGTGCCATAGCAGCTTTATGTGATATACAACAGGTAATAAGATTGGTTTTCCTTCTGCACACACAAAGATTTTATAAATGAGCTGCTACGCAAGAAAACCAACAAAGTGGCATGTGTGCCCAGTGAAGACTTAGATCAGCCTGGGCATTCAACCTGTCTGATCAGAGTTATTGCTTTGCACTTAAAATGTAGCTAAGGGTCTAGGCTAGCTTCATGTGGACAGCAAAGACTCTGATCAGACTGGGCAGATGCCCAGGCTGATCTGAGTCTGTGCTGGGCACGCATGCCACTTTGTTGGTTTTCTCGTGTTGCGGCTCAAGTGAGAGTTCAACTTTTTCTGATTGAATTCCATCTTAATGTAGAATCTAGTATTACAGAAATATGGTAAACATAAGTTAAAAAGTTTAATCAAGTCAGATCTGTTGTGAGGCCACATAATATTTTGTTACAAAATGAAAACTGTTTTCCAGATTTTTCAGTATAAAGGCTCAATATCTATTGTTTAGATTGGACATTTAGCATACCACATACAACTACATTTGAGCCCCGACACAAGAAAACCAACAAACTGGTTGTGCACCCAGCGCAAACTCTGGTCAGCCTAGACACCCGCCCAGTCTGATCAGTCTTCCCTGTCGGCATGGAGATAGTTTAGACCCTTAGCTACCCTTTAGAGTCTGATCAGACATGGCAGATGCCTAGGCTGATATGAGTCTGCGCTGGGTGCACAACCACTTTGTTGGTTTTCTCGTGTCCCGGCTCATTTGTGGTTTTTCGTTTCTCCATGGTCAAGCTTTTGGTGAATTATCTCTATCATTTCAGGAGATTTCTGATAGCCAGTTAATAGAGTTATTGTTGAAACACAGATTGGTACCCAGTCTAGTCCCAACACCCCATTATCCAATCATCGTAGAGTACCTGCTAGCCAATCAGGATCCAGATTTGGGGTCACCTGACCATCTGAACATAGAGAAACTAGCCAATCAGCTGTTAGAAAGTGGATATGAAGCAGAAGCTGGCAATTTATTATTACATGCAAGAGCGACACATTCTATGCTGCATACATTTGGTTCTGCACTAGGTGCTGTTGGGAAGTGGTTGAAAAGATGAAAATGGGAAATTAGAGAATTCTGTAAAGCGACTTTCTTTTGCTTGCAAGAAACTTCCATCTTGCTCAGTGTGCAATATATTACAAAGACAGTGTATATATTACAAGTACAAGACATAGAATAATTTGGATGGCAACTCTCCTGGTGTTTTAAAAGATTACTCAAAGTTATATCTTCATAGCTGTTAAGTCAGCCAGCCTAACCGTAATTTGTTTGACTACCAAATTAGTGGTTGTCTAAATATAGTCTGAAAATGATGTCTCTGTGGTTAAACCAGAGTTTTCTTGCAGTTTAGTCAAACTATGTACAGTAGAACTTCAGTGGCTCAAGCCCTGATGGCCCCGTTAACCCTGCCTGACTAGAATTCTTTCCTTGATCCCTTCGGGTCACTTTATATAGAAACTAACCATGGATGGCTAGAACTATCCTTGGCTGGAACTAATTTTCATGGTCCCAAGCCAATTCGAGCCAATAAAGTTTGACTGTAACTATTTATTTCCCAAAATCTGCTTTTATAATTTTATCCAGTCCACGAGCCATGGCATGTATAGAGGGTCATTCCTCATGCTTACAACATACCGTAAAATAGAATTGGGAGCTAACAGTGCAGACCCAGATAAGACTGGTCCTGAAGGAGCAGTCTGATCAGGGTCTATACTGCTTGCAATTCAGTCTGCATCTTTTGAAGCCATTTCTGCATTGTAAAACAAACTGTTCCAGTTTTAGGACAAAAAAAGGATATTATTTTAGGTGTCTCAGTTGTAAGAATTGTTATGATAAAATTCTTTCACTGTTATGCAGTCTGCTGAGCTATATTGCATTTGGCACTTGCATTATAAGACTTTCAGATACACAGTCTCACTAATTGATATAAAAATCTCACTTTTGTTTAGCTCGGACACGGTGGAACCATTCCAGCAACTTGAATTTTGAGTTTTCAGTTTCATCAAATTTCACTTAAAAAAAACGATCAGATCTCAAAAATTGCAGTCAACTGACAAGATAAACAGGGTCAGGGTCATAACAACATAAACAGCCTTTCAGCATGTCCCAATGACATATCCTATTCATTGAGTCGAGAGATATTATGCAGACAGGCTGTCATGCAGACTCGACATTGACTGGATCTTCTCAAAAACCAAGAACAGTACTCCTTCCCCAATTAAACTGGCTATTGGTATTTTGCAGGATGGAATGGAACAGACATTTTATGGAATAAATGGCATTGAAAATGTGTATATTCTTCAAGGGAGATAATAATTGCAGTTTATTTTGTAAAGTGATATGCAAATTTCGCAAGTAAATTGATTATAATAATCAGTGATTACTAATTTAAGAAACCAGGTAAGGGAACCTATTAGCCACCTCCTCCCTGACACCCATCCACCCATTCTGGAACCCCTGACAACTATCCACCCATTCTGTTCTAGAACATGTGGATGGGTGTCAGGGGGGAGGTGGCTAGTAGCTTTTCCCTTTGGATAAAATACCAATAGCCCCTAAACATTTGGTGGTGTTAAATGGGGACATAATAAATGTGTGTAAAGATTGTCTTTGCTATTAACATACGGTCTACACAGTCCCTAAATGTGTAAAGATTGACTGTCTTTGCTATTAATATATGGGCTAAGGACCCTGTGTGCATGTCGTGGTTCATATATATGTGTTGCTTGTTACCTGTGACTCTACTTGTTTTCAGAATAATAAAGAAAAAAAGATTGTTTGTTCTTATTGTTTTTTTTTCCCGTCATTTTTGGTCAAAATGATATGCAATGCAAAATTATCATTGAAGATACTCAGGGTATGCACTGCTTGCCAAGTAAGTCATTGAGCTTTCAAACTGAAATTGGCCTGCATAAGGTGCTTACTTGTGTCGGCTGGTTGAGGTTAAACAGCCTAATCAACAATATTTCAGTCATTTCAAGCCATCTCCCTGGGCGACTAAGACAGACATGAGGAAACAGGAATTCCACAGAATGTGTTGTCTTTCTAGCCTGCATATTTTCACAAAACAGCTTAATCGGGAGGTGAGGTAAAAACTAGAACATTTGCTTACTGCACCTGAGTAAGCGTAACAAATCCTTGCCTGCTATAACCCACATTAACAGGACATGCCAGCTCTTTAATTTGTGATTTTGAGAAAAGAAATTCTTCATAGTACTCACATGGTCCAAAAACAATTCTATGTTTATCTTCTCAAACAAGAAGCAATTATTTATGTTGAGCCATCAGGTAACATAGCATGGTATATAGAACTCGGAAGAAAAAACTAGACAATCACTAAAGGTGATGAATGCCCCCGCCATATGCCTCACTAGATGAGTTATGTGTTAAAACATATTTGTGTGAAGTTACATCAAAATCTGTCAATAAATAAAGGTGCTAGAGGGATGACTGAGTTTTTCTAAACAAGAGGGCCATGGTGGCCCTGAATCGCTCACCTGAGCATTAATCAGTTCACTGGCTCTGGTGAAGATTTATAAGAGTTTTTACCATACATGGGAATGGCGGCCACCTTGGTCATGTGACCAAGATCATTTGAAGAACTTTCAATCCTTTGACCCATGTGCAGGCTCCATATGAAATTTGATCTGCCCAGTGGTTTCAGAGATGTTTGAAAAGGTGTATGGATGGATGAAAGAGGCAGCTAAAACCAATACTGTAAGGCTCAGGTGAGCTGAAAATGGCAGAGTCGCTTCTCCGAAAAGTTCCCGTTCATGTTGAGTTCCTTTGATGGATTTGAACTAGACTTAACTAGGCAAACACAGATGATAGAATGGTAGCATCATTATCTCACTGTGGTGAAACTAATGTATTCCAAGGAGTTTGTGGCTGGCATCATTGCAATGTTAGTTCTGATTCTTGCAACATAACTTAATTTAGATTTGACCTAGTGACCTAGCTTTTGACCCGACATGACCCAGTTTCAAACCGGATATTGTAAGAATAAACATTCTGACAAAGTTTCATTGAGATTGGATCAAAACTGTGCCCTCTGGAGCGTAAACAAGGGCGTTCTTATATTTGACCTAGTGACCTAGTTTTTGATCTGACACAAACCAGTTTCAAACTTTACCTAGATTTCATTAAGGTAAACATTCTGACAGAGTTTCATGAAGATTGGATCAAAACTGTGCCCTCTAGGGTGTACACAAAGTTTTTCTTAGATTTGACCTAGTGACCTAGTTTCTGATCTGACGTGACTCAGTTTCATAAGGGGCATATATAGATGGACAATAAACATTTTGACATAGTTTCATGAAGATTGGATCAAAACTATTCCTTCTAGTGCGTACACGAGGTTTTTCTAAGATTTGCCCTTGTGACCTAGTTTTTGACCTGACATGACCTACTTTCAAACTTGGCCTAGAGTTTATGGAGATAAACATTCTGACAAAGTTTCATAAAGATTGGATCAAAACTGTGTCCCCTAGAGCGTACACACGGTTTTTCTATGATTTGACCAAGTGAGCTAGTTTTTGACCCTACATGACCCAGTTTCAAATTTGTCCTTCATATTATGAGGATAAACATTCTGATAAAGTTTCATGAACTTTGGATCAAAACTGTGCCTTCTAGAGCGTACACAAGGTTTTTCTACGATTTGACCTAGTGACCTAGTTTTTGACCCGACATGACCCAATTTCGAACTTGGCCTAGAGTTTATGGAGATAAACATTCTGACAATGTTTTATAAAAATTGGATGAAAACTGTGCCTTCTAGAGCGTACACAAGGTTTTTCTATGATTTGACCTAGTGACCTAGTTTTTGACCCAACATGACCCAGTTTCGAACTTGTCCTAGATATTATAAAGATAAACATTCTGACAAAGTTTCATGAACTTTGGATGAAAACTGTGCCTTCTAGAGTGTACACAAGGTTTTTCTAAGATTTGACCTAGTGACCTAGTTTTTGACCCGACGTGACCCAGTTTCGAACTTGTCCTAGATATTATAAAGATAAACATTCTGACAAAGTTTCATGAACTTTGGATGAAAACTGTGCCTTCTAGAGTGTACACAAGGTTTTTCTAAGATTTGACCTAGTTACCTAGTTTTTGACCCAACATGACCCAGTTTCGAAATTGGCCTAGATTTTATGGAGATAAACATTCTGACAAAGTTTCATGAAATTTGGATCAAAACTGTGCCTTCTAGAGTGTACACAAGGTTTTTCTAAGATTTGACCTAGTGACCTAGTTTTTGACCCGAAGTGACCCAGTTTCGAACTTGGCCTATATATTATAAAGATAAACATTCTGACAAAGTTTCATATACTTTGGATGAAAACTGTGCCTTCTAGAGTGTACACAAGGTTTTTCTAAGATTTGACCTACTGACCTAGTTTTTGACCCAACATGACCCAGTTTCTAACTTGGCCTAGAGTTTATGGAGATATATATTCTGACAACGTTTCATATAGATGGGATCAAAACTGTGTCCTCTAGAGCGTACACAAGGTTTTTCTATGATTTGACCTAGTGACCTAGTTTTTGACCCGACGTGACCCAGTTTCGAACTTGTCCTAGATATTATAAAGATAAACATTCTGACAAAGTTTCATGAACTTTGGATGAAAACTGTGCCTTCTAGAGTGTACACAAGGTTTTTCTATGATTTGACCTAGTGACCTAGTTTTTGACCCGACATGACCCAGTTTCAAACTTGTCCTAGATTTTATGGAGATTAACATTCGGACAAAGTTTCATGAACTTTGGATGAAAACTGTGCCTTCTAGAGTGTACACAAGGTTTTTCTAAGATTTGACCTAGTGACCTAGTTTTTGACCCGACATGACCCAGTTTCGAACTTGGCCTAGATTTTATGGAGATAAACATTCTGACAAAGTTTCATGAACTTTGGATGAAAACTGTGCCTTCTAGAGTGTACACAAGGTTTTTCTAAGATTTGACCTAGTGACCTAGTTTTTGACCCGACATGACCCAGTTTCGAACTTGGCCTAGAGTTTATGGAGATAAACATTCTGACAAAGTTTCATGAACTTTGGATGAAAACTGTGCCTTCTAGAGTGTACACAAGGTTTTTCTAAGATTTGACCTAGTGACCTAGTTTTTGACCCGACGTGACCCAGTTTCGAACTTGTCCTAGATATTATAAAGATAAACATTCTGACAAAGTTTCATGAACTTTGGATGAAAACTGTGCCTTCTAGATTGTACACAAGGTTTTTCTAAGATTTGACCTAGTGACCTAGTTTTTGACCCGACATGACCCAGTTTCGAACTTGGCCTAGAGTTTATGAAGATAAACATTCTGACAATGTTTTATAAAAATTGGATCAAAACTGTGTCCTCTAGAGCGTACACAAGGTTTTTCTATGATTTGACCTAGTGACCTAGTTTTTGACCCAACATGACCCAGTTTCGAACTTATCCTAGATATTATAAAGATAAACATTCTGACAAAGTTTCATGAACTTTGGATGAAAACTGTGCCTTCTAGAGTGTACACAAGGTTTTTCTAAGATTTGACCTAGTGACCTAGTTTTTTGACCCGACGTGACCCAGTTTCGAGCTTGTCCTAGATATTATAAAGATAAACATTCTGACAAAGTTTCATGAACTTTGGATGAAAACTGTGCCTTCTAGAGTGTACACAAGGTTTTTCTAAGATTTGACCTAGTGACCTAGTTTTTGACCCGACATGACCCAGTTTCGAACTTGGCCTAGATTTTATGGAGATAAACATTCTGACAAAGTTTCATGAACTTTGGATGAAAACTGTGCCTTCTAAAGTGTACACAAGGTTTTTCTAAGATTTGACCTAGTGACCTAGTTTTTGACCCGACGTGACCCAGTTTCGAACTTGGCCTAGAGTTTATGGAGATAAACATTCTGACAATGTTTTATAAAAATTGGATCAAAACTGTGTCCTCTAGAGCATACACAAGGTTTTTCTAAGATTTGACCTAGTGACCTAGTTTTTGACCCGACATGACCCAGTTTCGAACTTGGCCTAGATTTTATGGAGATAAACATTCTGACAAAGTTTCAGAAAGATTGGATCAAAACTGTGCCCGCTAGAGTGTACACAAGCAAAAGTTGACGGACGGACGTCCGGACGTCCGGACGGACGTCCGGACGTACGACGGACGACGGACATCAGGGTATCCCAAAAGCTCACCCTGAGCACTTCGTGCTCAGGCGAGCGAAAAATAGCAACTGTGACCTTGACCTTGGACCTCGGGTGCTGAAGCGGCAATTTATTCAAGATATTGTTATACTTAACATTTATGTGAAGTTACATCAAAATCGATCTATAAATGAAATCGCTGGAGCAATGTTGAAAATAGCAACTGTGACCTTGACCTTCATCCTACCAAACTGAAACGCAAAGTTGTTCGAGGTACTGTCATCCCCAATAAAGCTGTGATGTAATACCAAAATCGGTTGATAAATGAGGCCGCTAGAGCGACGATAAAAGGTGAGATTGTATTTAAGCTATGGAAATATGGTCAAAATATGTATGTAATTCAAGGGGACATAATTCTGCAATAAAGACCTGACTGAAAGTTCTGTTTCCTTTATGCACATGTTCAATGCATGTCTGAACTGTGTTGCAAGTTTCAAATCCCTACATCAAATACTATTGGAGGAGTTTCAGAGACAAGAACAGTACTACAAAGTGTGAAATATGGTCAAAATATGCATGTCATTCAAGGGGATGTAATTCTGCCATAATGACCTGGATCAAAGTTCTGTTTCCTTTATGCACATGTTCAATGCATGTCTGAACTGTGTTGCAAGTTTCAACTCCCTACATCAAATACTATTGGAGGAGTTGCTGAGACAAGAACAGTACTACAAATGTGAAATATGGTCAAAATATGCATGTCATTCAAGGGGATTTAATTCTGCCATAATGACCTGGATCAAAGTTCTGTTTCCTTTATGCACATGTTCAATGCATGTCTGAACTGTGTTGCAAGTTTCAACTCCCTACATTAAATACTGTAGGAGGAGTTGCGGAGACAAGAACAGTACTCAAATGTGAAATATGATTATCATATGTATATTATTCAAGGGGACATAATTCTGCAATCAAGACATTAATCAAAGTTCTGTTTCCTTTATGCACATGTTCAATGCATGTCTGAACTGTGTTGCAAGTTTCAACTCCCTATATCAAATACTGTAGGAGGAGTTGCTGAGACAAGAACAGTACTAAAATATGAAATATGGTCATAATATGTATGTTATTCAAGGGGACATAATTCTGCAATAAAGACCGTAAACAAAGTTATGTTTCCTTTATGCACATGTTCAATGCATGTCTGAACTGTGTTGCAAGTTTCAACTCCCTGCATCGAATACTGTAGGAGGAGTTGCGGAGACAAGAACAGTACTACAAAGTGTGACGGACGTACGTACGTATTCACGGACGGACAAGGGCAAAACTATATGCCCCTCCCCACTTCGTGGCGGCGGAGACAAGAACATTACTACAAAGTGTGACGGACGTACGTACGTACGTACGTATGCACGGACGGACAAGGGCAAAACTATATGCCCCTCCCCACTTCGTGGCGGGGGCATAAAAAATCAACTCAAAGACAGATTTTCTTAAGAATATTCATTTATTCTGGATGGATATAGATATGTCTTTGGCATACAAATATACGTGGAACATCGTAAAAGACAACATTGTAACAATATACAATAATATAAACGCTGTGTGTCACGATAAATATTGAGTATACATATACACCACAGAACTCCAGATAGGACTAGTATTTGATGATAATTTTTTAGATAATTTTACTTATTTCTTGACATGAATATACACTGTGATCCCTCATTGGAACTGCCTCTGTGAGGCAATTCCAATGAGGGGTGACAATGTATGGTGAGGCAATTCTACTGAGGGACGGACCGCCATAGCTCAGTAGGATAAGCCCTGGGCTGCTGACCTACCAGTCCCTGGTTCAAGACCAGCAGAAGGCAGAAATCTTGACAACCATAAACAGGGTTCCATTGCAGACAGCCTTTCGTAATGCCCCTGCCATTATCCTGATATGACTGAAATAGTTAAAAAGAACGTAAAATTGCAAGTGAGCCATCCATCTCCTGAGGGCTGACCCTTCATTAGAACCACCTCAGTGAGGCACTTCTAACGAGATGAATGGTGAAGCAGTTCTAACGAGGCCTCACTACATCTGCTTTTATTGAGATATAAGCATTATTACCGAAAAAATTATCACCAATACAGGAAGTATCTGGATCTGTATCAAATATAGCATTCTGGAATGATATACATTCTCGTATACTATGTTATTCATAGCTGTTAAGGTGTAGGGGAGATAAATCAAAATGAAAATGTTTGCCTTTTTGCTCAAAGGTACCCAGGAAACAAATGTGGCCCAGTTGTTTTAAACTAACAACATCCATTGTTAACAAAACATTAAACCTCTTTACATAATGTTTGCAAAAATATTAAGACATTTTTTGACAAATACATGTGAGAAGCTTTTGCATAGCAAACGCTCCCCACAATTTTTCAGCAAAAAATATTAACCACAGCACCACCATAAAATAAAAAAATCCTCAACTATTGGCTTCATTTGAACAACCAGGCCTGCTTATTTTAAAAGTTTTCTCCTTTGCAAAGATTGCAGCAAAGGCCCTACATTTAGGCCTGGAAACTTCCTAAGAACTTTAAAATGACTAACATTTTACACTGGATTATAACAAACGTCATAAACTATAATAATCCTAAATAAGAGAATAGAATTAGGTGATAAAATTGTGTAGACCCACATCAGCCTGTTCTAAAACGAGCAGTCTGATCTGGATCTGCACTTCTTGTGATTAGGCCTTAACTTGTCAGGCAGTAGAATCAACTTTATTTGAGCCGCGACACGTGAAAACCAACAATGTGGTTGTGCGCCCAGTGCAGACTCAGATCAGCCTAGGCATCCCCTCAGTCTGCTCAGACTCTTTGCTAAGCGCTTAAAGGGTAGCTAAGGGACTAAGCTACCTTCATGCGGAAAGCGAAGACTCTGATTAGACTGGGCGGATGCCCAGGCTGATCTGAGTCTGCGCTGGACGCACGACCACATTGTTGGTTTTGTCACGTCGCGGCTCATTTTATTTCCAGACTAATAACAGTAACTTCGTTGTTACTACATTACAGTATTTAGCATGATCAGGGTAATATCAAATCAGTAATGTCACTTAACCCTTAATGCACCAAGAAGCAGATGACAAAATTTACGTCTGCAGAATTTCAATAATGTTTTGCCCAAGTTATATCATATTGAGAATTCAAAGGCTAGAAGGCAAACAGTGTAGATCCAGGTGAGGTGGCTCATTATGAGCCACCTCATCTGGATCTACACTATTTGCAAATTTAACTATTTTCATTTTTGGCGCTTTAAGTGTTAAATACAAGGATTCTGTGGAATACCATGTCTCCCTAGTCACAAACAGGGCTACATAAGAAAACCTAACTGAGCCGCAACATGAAAAACCAAAAAAATGGCATGTGAAAAAGCAAAGCTCGTATCAGCCTGGGCATACACCCAGTCCGATCAGAGTCTTTGCTGACAGCATGGAGGTAGCTTAGACCCTTAGCTATTCTTTAAGCACACGGGCAAGACTGATCAGAGTCTTTATTTAGCGCACAGGCCACTTTGTTGTTTTGTCATGTCTCAGCTCAAATTTCAACAAGAAGTTTGAATTTGTTATTGATTTCTTTTGTTGTTTGAAGCCAGTGCATTGTGCCATGCCATGCTGAGAGTTGCTTTTACCCTGGCCCCGAGGTTGTAAAACATGAGAATAAGCTCAAACTCGAAATAAAGCACACTGATTGGCTGCTTCCGAGCATGTGCTCGGAAGCAGCCAATCAGTGTGCTTTATTTTGAGTTTGAGAATGAGCTCAAGTTTTATAACCTCCGGGCCTGGCCCAGTTGTTCAAAATATCATTAGCTAATGAGGTCGTTAGTCAAGGATTTGTTAAGTCTTCTAGTACACATAAAATAAAGTTTGCTAATATTTTTGCTGAAAATGAGAGGAGCTTTTGCACTGCAAAAGCTCCTCACATTTTTTCAGCAAAAACTGGTACTGTTTTTGCATACAATATGCTTGAAATTTTTAACGTCCCGTTAACTAATGATGTTAATTTTGAACAACTGGGCCCTGGTCAGCCTCTGCAACTGCTAAATCTAGTAAGCTTTTATGTTTCATGATATACACCGGATCCACAGATTGCTTACACACAGACAAAAGGCTTTATCTTCCTGGAAAAATGCACAGTATGCTCTGATTCTTCCCGGTCTTCACATGCATCAAAGCCCCTTGTGTAGCAATGTCCTGAATCTTGTGCTATTAGTATACATGTTCAATACATGGTTAGAATTTATTCTTACATTCAACATTCAGCAGTTCATTTATTTTCTCTACCCCTGAGATGAGTTCAAGACCTCACTGAGAATGGAAAATACCCCTGTTCCAGTGAAATTATAGTTTAGCCATACTCACATGGCCGGGCACCTCATATTCGGAGACATTGTAGTAGTTTCCATTTCTTCCTATTACCACCCCCTTGTCAGCTCAACACACCTGAAACAGTGTTGTAAGTGCCATAAAGCCCTAGCTCTATCCATCCTTGTTTCTAAAAATTAACAATATGTTCAATAAGCTACACAATTAAGCAGGCGTGTGTATACAGACAAAATGATGCAATGAACTTTTTACCATTTAAATACATGTAGCTGCAAACATTTTCCCATGAATGCAAGACGTTAACTCCACATTTTCTAACCTCCATCGAATATGTATATATATCAAACACTAAATTATAAGTTATCATGGAAATGTTTCGGCAGAACCTGTTCCATGTAGACTGAAAGCGATTGAAAAATATCATCGATATCAAATTTTTATTAAACAATTTTTCTCAATTCAATAATTATCAATGCAACAACCTAAATAAAAACATAATGTACCCTGTTAAAAACATTCTTAAAAATATTTTACACAAAATATTGCTAGTTTCTCTATTGTAAACTTATTAACATTATCAGAATTTACCTAGAGCCTCAACATGACAAAACCAGCAAACACAGATCAGCCTGGGCATCCGCCCAGCCTGACCAGAGTCTTTGCTGTCCGCATGCAGCTAGCTTAGAACCTGAGCTCCTATGTAACTGCACAGCGAAGTCTGATTTAATAGACTGGGTGTGTGTGCTGGCTGATCTGAGTTTCTACTGGGCGCGCATGCCACGTTGGTTTAGTCACATCGCAGCTCACCTTTTACAACAAGCTGCAGAATTCTATGTCTCACCAGAGCTCTAGATAAGAGGGGTATTTGATGATGATTGAGAGATAATATTCTTTATTTCTCATTGAAACCATATGTTGTGACCCCTCATCTGAACCGTCTCGACGAGACGGTTCAGATGAGGGGTCACAACATATGTTTTTATCCAGAATTAACAAAAATTATCCCGAATTATCATCAATTACTTCATCTTATCAAAGGCCATGTCTAACCTGCCGATGCATTGTCACAAAACAGAGCTAAAGCATGCAACTTTACATTTTACCCTGCAAACACCGCCACTAGGGAAGTAATATCTAGGTCTCAGTTCTGCTGGATGTAGTCGAGACAAAAATGATATGTTCAAACATCTGTGTCATATGAAGAACGTAGCATGTTAACACTGTGACACGTTGCCAACCATTTTGGTAATGTTTAGACAAACATGTTACATGCAACAGATTTGTGTTATGATGTTTTTGGGGTGTTTACATGGCAACAAACTTACAAATTTAAGAGGTGTTTACACAGCAACATGTTGCATGATGTCATGCAACATGTTGCTGTGTAAACACCTCTTAAGTTTGTAAGTCTATAGAACTATAATGACAAACAGGAGATTTTTTTTCAAATTTAGGAATAGTAATACATGTGGCCATCAAACTGTTTCTTCTCTGAAGTCAGGAAAGTCTGTGTGTCCTATCAAAGGATACATGTATTTATAAAACTACATGGACAGTACAAACCCTGCTCAGACTGCTCCACAAGAGCAGTCCGGCCATTTTTCTGTCCAAATCTGTGTAAATGTGACCTGAATCAGGTTTACACCAGGCAAATAGCTTTAACTATATATAAAACATATAATTATTCATATCTTTTTACAAGATATTTTTAACAACAGTAGAATAAGTTACTTCAGTAAAATTTATACACCTACATACATACTGTAATACCAAAGCCAGCAGGAAACAAATATTTCCTAGCAACAAGAATTCCATGGAACACTGTTTTAAGGCCTGACTGCAAACTGTCGCAAAGCCACACCTATAGTGCAACAACATAATTACTTGTTACTTCCAAACCATCTTTGTTGTTACACTGTCGAACAATATACAACCTTGATGATAAATATCTAACTCTTAATATCTAGTAGTAAATAGTGCTTCCCATATTTTAAATACAACCTGCAAAGCTTCTGGTTCCAATATATGTTTTATACCTTTACACATATTTCAGCTATATCAGTGCTTTAGATATATGAAGGGGTTACAGAGATAATTTAGGGATAATTTTCCTTATTTCTCCATAAATACATATATAGTGTGACCCATCATTTGAAATGTCTCAACAATACCAGATGGTTCAAATGATACGTCAATATATGTTGTTGTTTTTTTAGAAAAAGAAAAAATATCTCTGAATTATCTTCAATACCCCTCCTTATCTAGATCACAGTATGAATCCTAGAGAATCTAAATTTAAAAACTGAAGACTTCGCTAAGTTTGTGTAAAAGCATTTGCTGATTTGAGTACCTGATACACACATGGTTTAGGGTCTATTTCCTTACTATGTGACTCAATACCTTAATGGCCCTAAATATTTGGACAGACAGGACTGACTGATTGATTGATTTACGTCCACGGTAAACATCTATGGTCATGTCGGGACGGTCAGTTAACCTAACCACACTATTCCTGGGCAGGCTTATACCTAAGCGGTTAACCAGTACTAAGTGCACATACTTTCGCCAGTAACTGGCAACTGCCCTTCTTAAATCAGCGGAAGAAGAAACGAAAGTATGTGGCCAGACCGGGTTTCGAACTCAGGACCTCTGACTTATGAGTCAGGTGCCCTACCGATTGCTCTACGAGGCCCGGCTACAGACAGGACTGAGCAAACATTGTAGACCCAGATCAAACTGCTCCCATCAGGATCCACAATGTTTGCCATTCACTAAGCATCATTTGGATGCATTAACATGTTTAAAATCCACTTTGTTAGAATTTTCAAACAATAACTGTCCAACTTTCGGGTGTCCGAAATTTTAGGGTCATTACGGTAGGAGCAGAAACACAGGAAATGTGTGAGCCGAGAAGACTCAGATCTCCCAGTCTTGATGACAACAACTACTGGGCCTAAAGGGAGATCAACATACAAAAAAAAATTGAGCAGCATAATACACGATAGTCTTTTTCTTTTCTATAAATACGTTATGGTGTATCTATGATCTAATGATTTGGTCTGTAATGCTATCTAACAATCCTACAATATATGTTTTAGAGAAAAGTAAGAATATCAAAAACCTTATCCCCAAACGTTTCGGATAATCTGACAACTGGACCCTGTACATGATGAAATAGATTTACCGATAAAGATCTTCTGCAGTGACAGACCAATACGTATTTCTGCTAGTCAACAGACCCTCATTTCCAGAAAATGGAACTATTGAGCAAATAAGACAGGTAAATTTTTCTTTAAACTGCAGTTACCGTAATCACCCTATATATTGGTTTGTGTATGTATATCGGTGCCCAGGTAGCTCAGTGGGTAGCGCTGACCTACTGATCTAGCAGACCGGGCTCGAGCCCCACTTGAGACAAGAACCTTTCCTACCGTAAATGGAGTTCCATTGCACACAGCCTTTCATTATCACAGTCCCACTGTCCTGATATAACTGAAATACTGGTGAAAAGTACATAAAATCTTAGTCATCCATCTATCTATTTTTTGTGAATGTATCAAAAAGTTTCTAATGTAACGAGTCAAATAATGCTGGAAGATACAGGAATGTTATGAATGATGAACGTGAGATTGCCATTCCTTAATATCATTTATGGTCCAATTCTCAGGGTTGTTTTTTTTTTTTTTTCAATGAACAAAATATTGCAAGTGTGGTAAACATAATGTTATTCTCTTCTAACTAACCTACAGAATGATCATGATCGAATTTCTAGACACTCTCAAGATCCCTTTTTGTTGACACAGAGCTCCAGATAAGAGGGGGTATTGGGGATAATTAAAAGATAATTTTTCTTATTTCTCAACAAAAACATATGATGTGACCCCTCATTAGAACCGTCTCGACGAGACGGTTCTAATGATGGGTCACAAAATATGTTTTTATGGAGAAATATGGATAATTATCCCTAAATTATCTGTGTTACCCCTTCTTATCTGGAGCCCTGTGACAGTTTCTAAAGATACAAATTGACAAGTGGGTATACATTCTGTCACACGGACAGTGGAAAGTGGGGAAGAGAAGCTTATTTTATATTAAATTTTAACAAAATAATTGTCAGAGCTCTTGAAAAGAGGGAGTATATAGTGATAATTACGGATAATTTCTGATAATTCCCCATAGAACTATATGTTGTGACCCATAATTAGAACTGTCTTGCATAGACAGTTCTAATGAGATGTTGTGTTGTTTGCTTTCAGTCCAAGGTAAACAGCTATGGTCATGTCAGGACGGTCAGTTAACCTAACCACACTATTCGTGGGCAGGCTTAAACCTCCTAAATGGCTAACCAGTACTTTTGCCAGTAACTGATAAGTGCCCTTCTTGAATCAGCTGAAGGGTAAGAATCAATCTCCATGAAAGTTAGTGGCAGGACCAGGTACTGAAGCCAGGACCTCAGGCTCTTGAGTCTGACATGCTACGGACTGCTCTTCATGGCTCGACAGTTCTAATGAGTGTCACAAAATATGTTTTTATGGGCAAAATACACATAATGCCCTTCAGCCATTGATCCTATAATTACTCAAGCTCCGTCTTACCTACAGCTTTGACCTATAACTCTGAAAACTGAGTTAACAAGACAGTAAGCTGAATAGACACCATATACTCCTGATTAAAACAACATCATGACATGATTCCTGAGGCTGTAACTGAATGATAATGTCTTAAAACTGGTAACAAAAATAGTCTAACTGTGCATATCACTATGAACAATAACAAATGTACACAAATTCCATGTAAGCTAACATATACACCTGTATGACAGTAATGCTTTTTGTGCAAATAAACAGTTCTGACGATGAAATCTTCCTTACACAACATGCATGGCTTGCCATACATAACGACTGTGAAATGATAACGTATATGCGGTAATTTTCGCGGTTTCGAATTTTCACAGTTAAGCGTCAAAAAAAATAAACTACTTTTGGGATTTTTAATTTTCGCGGTTAGCAACATGCGCGAAAAGGAAAAGTACTACTTTTTCACTTGAGCCAGTTCGTTCGCAGGTTAATGAAAGAACTAGCTCAAGTGAAAAGTACCAGCAATAACCGATGCAAACAGAAACAAACTACATGTAAATGAACACTGTGTCTACAGAAGATACTTTGTAAGAACCAGGAAATTATTCCCGATTTTATGTTTGCGGTTTCTAAGTGACCGTGAAATACCCCCGAAAAAATGGAACACCACGAAAATTATCTTTTATACAGTAGTAAACAGAAATGCAGCCTTCAGAAAATTCAGTGGTGGTAGGCTAAGTCAGTTTATGATATAGATGGTGGCCCTATTTTGAATGTCGCCACAGCCTTACACTGAGATGATCCCGGAATCTGAGCCCAGTTGTTCACAAGAATTTGGTAAAAATCTTTGTCTTGCCTGCCTATGAACTGTTACAAAACAGAACTTAACCAGAAAACTTGATTGGTTGATTGATTTGATGCTTAACATCCTCGGTAAACAGCTATGGTCATGTCAAGATGGCCAGTTAACCTAACCACACTATTCCTGGGCAGGCTTAGACCTCCTAAGCGGTTAACCAGTACTAAGTGCACATACTTTCGCCAGTAACTGACAACTGCCCTTCTTGAATCAGCGGAAGAAGAAACGAAAGTATGTGGCCAGACCAGGTTTCGAACCCAGGACCTCTGACTTATGAGTCAGGTGCCCTACCGATTGCGCTACGTGGCCCGGCTAACCAGAAAACTTGATGCAAAGTTCATGCCCCCACCAGAACAATATTGACACCGGGAAAGTAATACTTATGTCTTGTTTGTTAGTCATTAGTTCACGGGACATGATAAATCCAAACATACTGCAGAGCTCTAGATAAGAGGGGTATTTGATGATAATTGAGGGATAATTTTCTTTATTTCTCATTGAAACCATATATTGTGACCCCTCATCTGAACCGTCTCATCGAGACGGCTCAGATGAGGGGTCACAACATATGTTTTTATCCAGAATTAACAAAAATTATCCTTAATTATCACCAAATACTCCCTCTTATCTAGGGCTCTGATACTGTATGCAAAAAACACTGTCACTGTGTGCTTTAAAACTATGAGCAGCTTTACACAGCAAAACCTCACTTTTTTTTCTTTCAGCAAGCAATTTTACCCCATTTGATTTTGAAGGTACTAAAACACACAAAGAATTCTTGACTTACAACTTCGTTACGCTAGTGATGCTTTGAACAACTGGGCCCCATGTATATTTTTTGGATACACTGAAGAACCTACAATAAACAACTGGGACCTTTTCGTATGTGTAGGCTGATGTACTGATAATTATTTGAGCTGCAACAAGTCAAAACCAACAAAGAAGCATGTGCACCCAACGAAGACCCAGATCAGCTTGGGCATCTGCCCAGTCTGATAAGAGTCTTAGCAGTGCTCTTAAAAGGTAACTAAGGTTCTAAGCTACTTCCATGCCAACAGCCAAAACTCTGATCAGACTGGGAGCCTCCATGCTAATAGCTAGACTGGTCAGACTGGGCGAATGTCCAGAACAATCTGAGTCTTCACTTGATGCACATGCCACTTTGTTTGTTTTGTCGTGTCCCTGTTCATTTCTTGGTAGTTTTGTCAGAACTGTGAACAAAATGTTTTTGGATATATTTACTTAGGCCGAATATTATAAAAGCAAATATTAGCTGGTACACCACAAAAATATAGAAGACTAAAACTAGTCTCAGTCTAATTAAATGATACCCCCATCTTTTAAAAATTCAGAGCTCTGGATAAGAGGGGTATTTGATGATAATTGAGGGATTATTTTTCTTATTTCTCATTGAAACTATATGTTGTGACCCCTCATCTGAACCGTCTCGTTGAGACGGTTCAGATGAGGTGTCACAACATATGTTTTTATGCAGAAATAACAAAAATTATCCATAATAGGTAGGTTGATGTAGTGATAAACCAAATACTCCCTCTTATCTACAGCTCTGAGAATATAACTTAATGCCATTTTTGGCAATGCTTAACAAAAAAATATATTTTATAAGCAGTCGCTGTTTAAATACCCTTTAAAGTACAAGGTTCACTCGGCGGGGAAGGATAACTTTTCGAGTATTTGATAATAATTCAGAGATAATTTTTCTTATTTGTCGATAAAAGCACATGTTGTGAACCGCCCTTAACAAGGAACAGCTCTTGACAAGGCCTTTCAGATGAGGGGTCACAACATGTTTTTATGCAGAATTAAGAGAACTTATCCCTGATTATCACCTAATTTTTCCTCTCATCTTTAGCTTTTTTTGTTCAGTGTAGCCCATATCCGATGATTCAACTATTCCATGACAAGGACCTGATTCAACTATTCCATAACAAGGAGCTGCTCAGTAAGCCCATCCATGACTGACCTATGTCGTAACGCTGAAAACAGAGATTTGCTTTAGGACGTCCCTTCCCCGCCAAAAAACAAACAATAATATTAACAGGTTTGACTCACAGTTCCAGTCAAGTAAAACTACTAGGGTGAAAATCCAACCTCAAAGTTTTACTTTATCCCGAGCTATGATAGCTGTCTTACAAATTTAGGACAAAAAATTAACAACCATTTTTAGCTTTTTTATTAAAAATATTATACTACATATATACATACACACAACAGTCGTTTGCTCCACAGACGTAACAAGATTTAGACAATGTTCAATAACTTACTTTATATTCTAAAATATCTAACACACATACACTTATAAAATGGGACTGCATTTCAATAATATAGCATACAGTTATTCTATTGCTGCTGCAGTCATATGACATCTATTGCTTCACCAAATCAAAATCCTAAACTGAATTTTAGTTCAGGAACAAGATTGTATTCATGTCAGGATGAAAATGAAATTCAGTCCTGCTGGTGTTACTTACCATATTAATCCTATTAAACGCCCTTGGGGCATTGCATTTTATGAAAAGGTGAAAGGGGGCATTATTTAGAGTCTAAATTGTAGTAAATCAGCAACTGCCAAAAATCCTCTAATATACAGTATTCAGGTATTAAGGTGACTACTAATACTTTCATAGAAACTCTGTTATATTTGTCCCCCTTCCCCCTCCCACAATTGTCAGTAAGGGTGGAGTCAACTCTTAAAGGAAAGAATTTGCTCATATAGGAGCAAATTCTTTCTTTTAAAAGTAGACCACATTTCAAAGAACTTCCTCATCCAGAGAAGTAATCAGGAATTCAAGCATGTTAAAATAACATTATTTTCGGAAAAGAAGCAGAGGGCATTTATTAGAGCAAGGGTGTTTATAAGGATTAATATCTTTTCATAAATTTTGGAAAACTTTTATCTCCAAATCAAAATATATGTTGGGGCCCTTTATTAAACTATCTCAGTGAATCTCACCGAGTCAATTCTAGTGAGGGGTCACAACATATGCTTTGACAAAAAATTAATGAAAAAAAATCCTACATTGATCACTAATTAATTCTTATTTTGACCTCTTTGATTCTGTTGAAAAATCTTCAAAAATGGAAAGTACCTCCTGATACTTATGGGCTAATTTTTCTAAATCTATTTATTAGACATTTCCTTGGCAAAATTAGCCAATCATATTTTCTTGAAATTATTAAGACATGATTTCAACAGAATCAAAAAGACTTATGCCTACAGCAACAAACTTCGACAAAGGCACTACATTACACTTCTATATTCTGTTAGTCACAGCTAAATATCCTAAACAGGCCATGCCAGACAAATGTCTTTTCCCCAATCAAGTCATTTGGCGGATATATCTTGTACAAGATTTTGTGTATACTGTATTTAACAATATTTGTAAGATGGAAATAGGAACATAGAGCGTATGCATCCAGTAACAGCTCGAACCAGCCTGTACATCTAAGCAGTCTGATCAGAGTAATTACTGTTTGTATTTTCCATGTTTCATAATCAGCGCTCCAGATAAGAAGGGGTAATAGTAATAATTTAGGGATAATTTTCCTAATTTTTCCATTAAAAGCATACATTCAGACCTCTCATTAGAACCGTCTCACCTAGACGGTTCTAATGAGGGGTCACAACGTATGTTTTCATTGAGAAATAAGAAAAAATATCTCTGAATTATCATTATTACCCCTCTTATCTAGAGCACTGATGAACCTTGAAGAATGAAGTTCTAAGCTACACATCACAGATTCACAGACTAGTTTGAGTCAGGGCTGTACCAATGTGAACAGGGTCTGAGGTTATAAAACTTGAGTATAATCTCAAACTCAATTTAAAGCACACTGATTGGCTGCTTCCGAGCATGTGCTCGGAAGCAGCCAATCAGTGTGCTTTATTTTGGGTTTGAGAATGTACTCAAGTTTTATAACCTCCGGGCCTGGTATACTTTCAGGGGAAGTAACTCTGCCATTTTCTATTTTTCCTCCCTCCTCAGTCCAGTGGGGGGGGGGGGGACAATTCTTTAAGGAAAGGCTGATCAGGGTCTTTGCTGTTCTTGCAGGGAATAAAACATTTGCCTGGCAAAGCTAAAACCATACCTCAGATATCCTTGAGTGAGTCAACAATAATAATGATACATGATATATGTAAGTTAAAAATTTCTTAAAATAACTCCTGGACCCAAGCCACAAAGACACCAAAATTATTAGGGATATAATGTAATATGCTTATATTTTGGGGCACCTAAAATGGTTTTCCCTTCCAAGTGGAAAATTCATTGTTTAGGTGACCCAAAATTTAAGCACATTATGGTAAACCGCAATGAGTTAAAGTATTGGGACACCTAAAAAAAAAATAATTTTCTTTTCAAACGGATAATTATTTTAGGTGATCCAAAATTTTAAGCACATTATGGTATATCATTTTTTTTCTCTTATTTCTCCCCAAATGACATACAGAGCTGAGCAATCTCATAAAAATCTCACCATTCTAATTTGAGATTCCATATCAAAATTTATTTTTCACTTTGAGAAACAAGAAAAAACTAAATTCTGCCTAGAATTTTGGCTGTTTGGAGCTATGTGGGTGATATGAAACAACCATACATGTATAATGGACATGTACAATAGTGCTCCAAACAAGAAGGGGTAATAGGAATAATTTAGGGATAATTTTCTGAATTTCACAAGAACGCTATGTTGTGACCTCTCATTAGAACTGGCTCAGTGAGACGGTTCTACTGAGGGGTCACGCCATATGTTTCTGGTAGGAAATGAGAAAAGGGATCAACATTTGTTTTTGACGAGAAAAGATAAAAAATTATCTATGAATTATCCTCAAAACCCCATCTTATCTGGACCTCTGTGTAACAACCTATATACAGAGCTATAGTTCAGACGATCATTTGACAACAACTCTGGGATAGTTTTTTCTACACTAACTGTTACTGTTTTTAAAAACATGCATTGTGACCTCCTCATTAGAGCTGCCTTAGTGAGGCAATTCTAATGAGGGGTCACAATGCGTGTTTTAATTGCACAATAGGAAATATTTCCCAGAAGCCTCATCAAAGCATCACCTGACCTTGACCTCTGTAAGTGGACGATATGAAACAACCTTATGGACATATACAACCTACGAATGAACAGTTGAAATGACTGATATGAAATTCCATGAGTGTGTATTTCTGTGTGTTCTTAAAAATAAGATGACAATATGTCCATGAGGTATGCAGAGCCCAAGGTAAGAGCGAGTATTTTGTGATAATTAGGGATAATTTTTGTTAATTCTGGATAAAAACACATGTTGTGACCCCTCATCTGAACCGTCTCAACGAGACGGTTCAGATGAGGGGTCACAATATATGGTTTCAATGAGAAATAAAGAAAATTATCCCTCAATTATCATCAAATACCCCTCTTATCTAGAGCCCTGGGTATGAGATTCTTGGCTCGAGTGCTATGATACACTGGCCTTCCTGTGTAGTTTTAATGGGTTCACAATCTCTGTGTGTCCGCCTAACGATAAACGGTAAGTCCGTTTTCCCCACTTGATTGTTCTTGGGTGAACTAGTCCCTCGAAGAATATCCAAACTGCTACTAACTCACGTAAGATCCAACACAGAATGTATTCAAACTTGGAAAATGGAAGAGGCCCATTCTGAAAAGAATGAAAATAAAATAAAAGAAATTGTAAAAGTAATGTATTCATTCAGTTATACACTAGATGTGACGCGACACTATAAAACCAACATAGTGCCACGAGCGCCCAGCGATGACTTAGATCAGCTTGGGCATTTGTGCATTCTGATCAGTCTTTGCTGTCGGCATGGAACTAGCTTAGACCCTTAGCTACCCTATAAGTGCACATCAAAGACTCTGATCAGACTTGGCGAATGCCAAGGCTGATCTGAGTCTTCGCTGGGCACATATGCCACTTTGTTGGTTTTGTTATGTTGTGTCATTTAGAAAGTGTGGGGAAATCTTGTCTTATTTAAAGCCCTATGGTCAACCATTAGAATGCAATGTAGTTTATACTCCAATAACTACATCATTTCATGCGAATATATATGGCGTAAAGTGACGTCAAAATAAACCATGGTTCTCCAATCTGATTTGATGTAGGTGACGCTATGACGTCATTGTTATGTCGTTGAACTGTTCTGCTTTTAGTAGAAAAACTGCATATAAATGATTTTCTGCTTCAACTGTAGCCCCTAACACAAAGTTGTGGTCAAATAATAGATTGAAAAGAGAATGTTAATATAAGCAATGAACTTAATTTTTCTGGTGTTTATCAAAGTATAAACTACATGGGTCGCTAGCAAAGTTTACATGAACCTCTTTGGGGTTCACTTACTTTGCACGTGACCCAATGTAGTTTATACTCCAATAAAAAATCAGAAAATATGAAATTCATTCCTTAAATAAATAAGGTACTGAAATCCAATATTTTTATTCATCACATCTATTTTATCAAAATGTTATAAGAAAATATAATGTAATAGGCTTCCCTTGTTCCGATGTAAGCGTGACCCAATAATCATGACTCTATCTTTTAATGATTACAACAAAATCAATTATAATAGTTTTATTTATAGAAAAGTTGGAGGCAAGTTTAAATCGGTAAATAAACAATAGCAAGAAACATTAATTTCCAGAATGAACTCCATTTGTCCCTGCCCCCTACCTCCTCTCATTTACAGAAAATTTGAATTGAATGATTTTTTCATTTGGCAATTTATATTTCTTCAGATAAATGTATTATGTCCCAAGTGGAATATTAAATGATTTACCTCTGAGACAAATCTAATCAAATCCAACATCAGTTTCTGTTCTAATTACCTACCCTTCTGAGAAACAAATGAGCTGCGACATGACAAAACCAACAAAATGGCATGCGCGCCCAGTGAAGACTCATATCAGCTTAGGCATCTGCCCAGTTTGATCAGAGTCTTTCCTGTCCACATGGAGATGGCTAAGACCTTTAGCTACCCTTTCAGCACACAGCAAAGACTCTGATCAGACTGGGCAGATCCCCAGGCAGATCTGAGTCTTCTTTGGGCACACATGCAACTTTGTTGGTTTTGTTGTGTCGCAGTTCAAATCTAATTAAGACTTTGTGAGATGCTCAAATATCATTTTTAGACACCCTATGAAGTTAGCTAAACTGATACTCAAAGGTAAATTACTATACCTGGACCATGCGTAACTGAATGTAATCAGAAATGAGCCACAATCCTATATGAACTGGGAAGAAGATGAAAGGATTGATCCCAAGGAAGCGATTCAGGCACCATGCTCCATAGATCCCAAGGGGGATAACCTCCACCAGGGGCTCCAGGAAACCGCTCACCAATGGCATCATGTTGAGTCGCAATCTCAGCCATCTGAAAAATTCCAAATAAATATATCATAATCACTATATATATTTTCATGTGCACCAACAATTATTTTCTTGCTCACCAGATAAGGATATCCACAAGTTTTACCTGTACCGACAATTCTTATTTCACCCATGTTATCTCACCAAGGACCAAATAAAATCACATGTAGTCAATGAACTGGTTGTATATGAGGTCACATATCTGAGTCACTCAGCAAGCCTCGTGATGCTGAACAGTGATACTTGTGATGGATTTTTCTATCCATACCTCACACCCATGGAAGAGTCTTATAATCTTTCACACCAATCAGGGTATCCACGTGTTTCACCTGTACTGACAATTCTTATTTCACCCTTGTTATCTCACCCAATAATTGGAAAAAAAATCATGCATTCAATGCACTGGTTGTTTAGGAGCTCAGGTATATACTTTGTTTTCAGTTGATAATGTCATGAAAATTGCAAAATAACGTCACCATAAACTCCTCCGGATTTAAAGGTAAAGAACCGGGTGTCGCAAAATGACAGCGTTGCCTTCTTTCAAAACAAATATAAACCTCTAATGCACTAAAATCATGCATTTTAAGAAGTTCAATGTTTACAATCGTGCATTGTAAATAGAAGGGTATGCAAGAAAAAGTATCTATCATGGGTACAAGGTGTGGATAGCAAAATCCATCACTTGGGATCACTGTTTGGCATGCTTAACAGTGACTCTTGTGATGGATATTTCTTTCCACACCTCGTACCCATGGAAGATTCTTAAAATCTCACCCATGTTCATCTCAATCAGGCTTAGCAAACAATCACTATTACATGTAGTCAGCCCATTCACCATGCAAAGGTCAAGCATGATGGTAACTACACAAATTGGAACTAAACTGATTTCTGTCATAATTTTTCTGCTTCAACATTAGGCCTGTCTAATTTTCCCACCAGAAGATGTTAAATAAGAAACTGGTAAATTGCTAACAGTGCATAACCTATACATATTCATACATATCAACCTATAAAGCTCTGTACTGGACTGAGGGCCAGCTTCATACAAAGCTACTGCGTAGATTTACCATGTAACATAACATTATAAAGGTCTTAACATTTCCATTACCTGAATAAATTTGCATTTTGCTTGCAACTGTCTCTGAGCTATGACAAAAATTTAGCCACAACATAAAACCATTTCTTGTTCATAAGAAACAGCTTAATTTTGTATTGTTAAGTTTCAAATGTTGTCAAAGATACTCTCCTGTAACCTAAGTATAACACAACATACTAACCTGACCATTCTGTCTTTATAGGCTCTAACTGATGTCTGAGCTAAACTTTGCTGTGCTGGGTATGATGATAATACCAATCTATACCCTCTGTAATACACAGAAAAGAAAAATTCAAGTATTTTCATTTCTAGCAATTAAAGTGCTTATGACATAAACTACAACTTAACGCATGGATGAATGAGATGCAGAGCCCCTACCCTAATAGAATCTATGAAAGGGCTGAGGAGAAATCTCAGGATAGTTTCAGATTATTAGGGCTCAAGCTAGACTTGCCAAACCCATCCCTGTCTACTTGTCTCCTCAACTCCTCTTCTAACTCTTCTTCTCGTTTTTAAAGCGCCCTGTAGAATCATCATTGCTAAACTAATGACCAAACCACCTTGATGTCCATTTCTTGACCAGATCAGGACATCTGACAGCTTATCATAAATCTACACATGTACAGCACTGGCTGTTAATTTCATATTTAACACCCAGTTTACATGCTCAAGAGCATTTTTTAAACCAACTGTGTAACATGAGAAGGCTGTACTAAATAAAGATTGATGCTTTAAGGCTTGGGAGCAGAGCTCCGGATAAGAGGGAGTATTGAGGATAATTCAAAGATAATTTTTCAAAATGCTCAAAAAAATGTATGTTGTGACCCCTCATTAGAACCATCTTGGCAAGACAGTTCTAATGTGGGGTCACAACATATATTTTTATGAAGAAATATGGGTAACTACCCCTACATTATCTCTGTTACCCCTTCTTATCTGGAGAACCATTAAAGAATTCTGTCTTATAATCAAGTGGTACTTACTTTGCATGTATTGCCTGCGTAAGGAAGAAATCCTCCGCTAAGTATTTTCCGTACCAATTAAGGCCGTTAAGTTCATCTAAAATTTGTTTTTTAAACATATATGACATCCCTGTGGCACAACATAATCCCAGAATGTTGAAGGCTAAATAATATCTTGCAAAGGCACCACCAAAATAAACCTGAAAATGGAAAATGCTCAACTGATAGACCAACTGAAAAGTATTCACCGTATGCATCTCACTTCAGGTATGTCAAAGTTTTACTATTGACAAGTATACTGCAGAACGAGGTGTCTTGTTTGTGTGTGCTTTATAGCAAACAAAACTAAACCAGAAAACTCAATGTAAAGTTTACGGTAATGATGCCACCACCAAACATATAATATCTATGTTTCACTTCTGCTAGCTGCAGAGAAAACTGGAGCTTTGTTTTCCGTAAAAATATATGTTGCATGATTTCATTGGAATAATCTCTGTAAGGAGCTTAACTTAGAACCAATTCTTTCCTTTAAAAATAGACCCCATTTTCGAAGGGCTTCTTTATCAAGGGAAGTAAACAAGTCATACAAGTTGTTTCCCTTTGTAAAATGGCAGAAGAACACAATGGCAACCCTTAATTCTGGTAAGAACGAGCTCATTCCTTTTCATTCAATTTCCAATATAGTCTGTGCAAACTGCCATTGCAATGACCAGATTTGTACATATTTGATGCAGAGTCTGATAAGGGAAAGCCCTGTTTGCATTAGTACATTTTCTCACCACAACTCAAATGCTGAATATTAAATATATACTCAGTGAATAGCCATCATACCTTTTCCATAGATTGTGCAAATCCTTTTTGGTCTGTTGTAAAAGGCATCTGATGACACAACGCTACATTTGGCTTCTGTAGTTTACATACTAAATCAAACATAATATCTGTTGAGGCTGAAATAGACATAAAATAAGATTCATTAGCACTAAGATTGAGTAAGGTGGGGTCGAATACTAGTAGTAGTAGTTAAAGATATCTTCTGTCACAGAACTTATATACTAAATAGAGATATCTATTGAGGCTGACAAAGACAAAGAATAGGGTCAATTAACATTTTGGATAGTTCCCTTTTTTATCAATCCACTGATTTTTGCTTTCTGAAAGTAACTGCTGATGTAGCAAAAGTCTGAAAATCTATATTAACATGACTGTTAAAATGTGCATAGCTAAAACCACCATTTTCATTTTTTCTGAAATTAGTAAACATTTTTCACACTGACAGACCAATAACTACAGCCCTAGTGAAAAGCTTAGCTAACCTTGTTGGGCACCCAAGATTTGAGTGGGCATAAGGGTTAGGTTTACCCTTAAAGAGCTGAAAAAGAAAACAGCTGAATTTGTAAATGAGGTTGCTCATGATGAGTTGTCTCATATGGATGGATCTATCTGTTTGCCCTCTAGTCTTTGGAGTTCTCAATATACGTGGTCAAAATATTTTTTGAAATTTCACGACATAAATTTTGTTGTCCCCTTTTTTTCTAAATCTTTTTTTTTGTTTGGTGCTTTAAGGGTTAACTCCCTTTAAACATTTTTCTCAGCCACATCATGGTGGGTGGATATTCATGAAATTCTTACCTCTTATTCTACTGGTACTAATCCAGACATATTCATATTGAGCATTATCATATGCTGGCGCCATGTTATGGACCATAGGATTTATGATGCCATCTTTACCACCTGGAAAGGGAAAGAATAAATTTGATCCACAACACAACAAAACCAACAAACTGGTATGTGTGCCCAGTGAAGACTCAGATCAGCCTGTGCATCCGCCCAGACTGATCAGAGTCTTCACTGTGCGCTTAAAAGTATAGCTAAGGGTTCAAGATACCTCTATGCCAACAGCAAAAACTCTGATCCGTCTGGGCAGATGCCAAGGCTGATCTTAGTCTTTGCTCGGCACACATGCTGCTTTGTTGGTTTTGGCGTGTCACGGCTCATTTAATGTTAAGGAAGAGTGTAAGACAGAGATTAAGGGAGGTATTTCTTAACACCAATTTTTTGGCAGATTTGAATACTAATTCACTCCGGCTTCACTTAATGTATCACTATCTGCCATCAAACGTAATTTGCTAATCAGCAATAATTCACAGGTAAGGAAAACTGTTTCTTAATTTTCTCACCCAATACATATGTTGTAACCCTCATTAAGCCTGGTTTATAAATTTATATGGTTGATGTACCTGTTTTCGGGGTGCTCCAGAATTTGGGGTATTCTAACATATTATACCGTTCCCCTTGTCAAAGGCATCTAAAGATGATAACTTTTTGCAAACAGAAAGTTGAATCAGCATGTCTCATCATACACTAATTGACGTGCGGGATCAAGTTTCTTTTGACATATTACATGACATCATCGTTAGTGATTGTGGAAGCGGCCATATTGGAAAACTGCAAAATTTATGGAAAGTACCGACGAAGATTACATGTTGGTTTATTCAATTGTGAACTTTTTCTCTGATAATTCAAAGATCGTTTCTACATTCTAAAGGATTGCAGGTTTCACAAAGGCAGTTGTTTTTCATTAAGATTTGCAACTGATGCCTTTTAAAGGCAAGTTCTTTAACGCACCTCGAAAACTGGGACAGTTTCAGAAAGCAGATTCGGCTGAGCATCTGTTTATATTTGATTCAATATGTAATCATGGAGACGTGCTGACATGAAATTAAGTTACATATTACTTAACACATATTTCTATGTACAAACAGTCTATCAGTCTGTGATTTTTGTTTATCACACAGTTTTTATGTTGCGAGCAAATGTTAATACCCCGAAAACTGGTGCAGCCATCATACTTAGTACTTAGCTGTCTTTAAGTTTGCCACAATATCATTCAGATGACACGTCAAATGACCAGTCTTCAGAGTTGTAATATTAATTTCACAGCTGTGTATGCTAAATTTGCTCAAATATCAACTAGAGTCACATTTTTTTCCACCATCAGCATTTACAGTAAGATGACACACAGCTTCACACTTAAAGCTCCAAAAACCACTATTAACATCTGAGACAACCACAGAGCTCCAGATAAGAGGGAGTATTTAGTGATAATTTGGGATAGTTTTTGTTAATTCTCCATAAAACCATATGTTGTGAACCCTCATCTGAACAGTCTCATTTAAAAATGTATGTTGTGACCCCTCATCTAAACATCTCATTTAAAAATGTATGTTGTGACCCCTCATCTGAACTGTCTCGATGAGTGGTCACAACATATGGTTAAAATGAGAAATAAGAAAAATTATCCCTCAAATTACCTTCAAATATTTCCTCTTATCTAGAGCTCTGCAAACACCAGTCAAAATTCTTACCTATAAAAAGTTTACAATCAACTTTAGGATATCTTTCCCTCAACTTCTCAAAAAGGGTGATAGCTGCATCTTGATCATCTTGTACACAACATAATAACTCGTACTAAAAGAAGAAAATTTTTCCATGATACACCTGTCCAGAATTAAGGGTAAGTTGGTGGGCAAAAAAATGAACTGCATGTGCCCAAGAGATTGTGCAACACAGCTTTAGCATTTTCAGTTCACATAATATGCTTTTCAACTGCTTGCAAGTAAAGTATTCTACACATCATCCTGGGACCATTGCAATGTACACTAAAATTTGTTCCAACAGCAACGACTCAGATCAGCAATTGTGCAGACTAATATGGGTCTTTGTGCTATGTGGTTCTTGTTTGCTCACCCTTCCCCTCTGAAAACACAATTTACATATTTCAGTCTAACATTGTGATGCCAAAGATTGATTACAATTAAAAGTTAGTGGCTTTTTCCTCATGACCAATGACTGACTATATTTTATTAATTGTGTGAGTGCCATTGCCTGTCTGTGTTTCTCAACAATCATTATGGTAACAAGTACAGAGTGCTGGCTGAGTCTCAAAACTAAGTACTAAATATACAGCTTTACAGATACATCAAAGTTCAGCTTTTTTCCAAAACATGCTTGAACAACTCGACAACACATTCTAACTTAAGTAAACAACATAGCTGTAACAGTTCATGTCTTCCAAAGTTCTCATAACATATAACTTTTACTGTAAATATTCTACATCTACAGACTCCTCCCCCATCGCTATTTATGAACTACACCAACTTCAATTTTTTGGTACAAATATTGCTTGCACAGACTGTAGGCCATGATCAGACCGCCTCTGAAGTCTTATTAGCAGTGTTTGCTGTGGAATTTCTGAAAGCAGGCACTTCTATTCTAATCTTTGCAAGCAAAGTATCAAGTTGCCCAGAAACCGGTCAATATGTGTACTGACCAGATCACTGGTCAATACCATTTATAACTGGTCAATACTGGTCATTACCAATCATATTCATATTTCAGTTCTCACAAAGATTTCATGCCAAATGTGGTAAAAAAAAAGTTACCTTTGGATAATTAATTTGAAAATGACTTTCTAGATTTATTTCCAATAAAGGGTCAACTCCCATCAGAGGTTTGATTATAGATACTCCTGGTAAGTTATCTGACAGTAATAATGGATCTTCTTTCTTGTACAGTAAAATACGTCTGAAAATAAAGGAAGACAATTAATAATGAAATGAGGAAAGCAGCAATTTTCTTTTTCCTCCCAGCAGTAATTGGTATGAGTTATTCAGGTAAGCACACATTTTGGGGACACACTTTTAATACCTCCACCACTGACTCTGCCCGAAGAATATCCCAATTCTCAGAGCTCCAGATAAGGTGGGGTTTTGAGGATAATTCTGAGATAATTTTTCTTATTTCCAGGTGAGAGGGTTCTAACGAGGGGCCACACTATGTTTTTATGTAGAAATATGGACATTATCACTAAATTCTTATTATCCAGTCAATCAGTGCAGTCTCACCAGTCTTTCAAGTTCACTTCAACAATGGAGCCCATACAGTCAGCAGTGTAGATAAATCTAGTAATAATTTAAACAGTTACCACATAAAATAAGAAAATATTTGATTCTGACATTAAGAGTTAGCACTAAATAACATCAGATACTGTACTGTGTACCTATAATAATAAACATGACATTCTGGAGACTGCAAAACACCAGTTTTCCTTTATTTATTTATTGAAAACTCTGTCAACATTAGTACAATATCAGTCTGCCAGAAATGGGAGCATTTTCATCTGCAATTTGCACAAAAATATGAGCCGCAATGCGAGAATCTAACAAAGTGTTTGTGCGCCCAGCGCAGACTCAGATCAGCCTGGGCATCCGCCAAGTCTGATCAGAGTCTTCGCTGTCCGCATGGAGGTAGCTTAGACCCTTAGCTACCTTTTAAGTGCTTAGCGAAGCGTCAAATCAAACTTGTCTGATGCCCAGGCTGATCTGAGTCAGCGCTGGGTGCACAACCACTTTATTGGTTTTCTCATGTCAAGGCTCAACATTATTTGCAAGGTATCTCACCAGAATCATCTTTTAAAGCAATAAAGTTTAATCTTTAATTTACAGTATTTTGGGCATATTTTAAATACAGTCAACTCTCGATATCTCGAAAAGGAGCTTCAGCCCAAACTACTAATATCTCAGAGTAAATTTTCTGGTTACTTTGAGATATCAGTAGTTTGAGATTACAGGAGTTGAATAGGAAATGTATTCTTTGATATAAGAAGATACTTTGAGATATCAGTGTTCGAGATATTGGGAGTTGACTGTACTGTAAAGAGTGCAGAACTGAAATTTCCCTCAGATATAGGCTATAATTTACGCACTATGTATAATTTTTAAATCTGATTAATAATCAACAAAATACTCATTCTTTCCTTTGACCATCATATAGAGGAAAAAAACTTTCTCCTCAGGATTTCTTATCCAATGACCTGACTTCATTCAGGTCTGCCATATGAAGCCTGAATCACACCAATAAACCAAGAATCATTTATTTTACCAGCTTTTAACTTTTTACTTCCTCTTATATTAACCCTTAAAGCGCCAAAAATCAAAATAGTTAAATTTGCAAACAGTGTAGATCCAGACGAGGTGGCTCATAATGAGCCACCTCATCTGAATCTACACTGTTTGCCCTCTAGTGTTCGAATTCTCAATATAATATTGCTTGGAGGAAACATTTTTTAAAATTCTGCAGACGTAAATTTTGTCGTCTGCTTTTTGGCGCATGAAGGGTTAACACTTTTTTTTACTTTTTATTCCTTACTTATGTCATTTAACTTTCTTCTATCATACTTTTCTTAGTTTGAGCAGCTACACATAAGCCTTGCAAGAAGGTTATATAGCAGGAGACAGAGAGAGAAAAATTTACCCGCCAATCTGTGAGACAAGCATGAAGCCCGTGGCCATCGCATAGAGCACCATTCCAAACACAGCCACAAAGAAAATGATGTAGGCCCATGTCTGCTCATCCAGTAAATCGTAAACTCCCATTTTCCTGAAGAATAAGAAATAATTGTTAATATGACTACTGTGAAAATTCTAAGTATTAGGAGATATGGACAGGCCTGAACCAACAGTGCATACCCAGATCAGAGCAGTTCAATTAGGGTCTGCACTATTTGCCTTTCCATCTGCATCTTTTAGAAGCATTAACCCTATTGCACTTAGAACGGCCAAAACTCTATGGAGTTTTGGTCATTCTGAGTGCAATAGGGTTAATACAATGACAGAACAAACTGTACAATTTTCAGGACAGCTACAGTAATTATTTCAGGCATCTGATTTTTATTATACATTACTTTTGTGGTACCTCAAGTAACCAAATTGATGGATGGCTGACTTACAATTTTACGTCCTTTTGAACAGTACTTCAGTCATATCATATGGGAATGGCTGTGTGCTATGGAACCCTATTTACCGTTGGAACAAGAAATGTTACAGTGGTAACAAATGCCCCCGAAGGCCCCTTAAACTGACCTGTGAGCCCTAATTGTGACCTTGACCTTGGGCACAGAACCTGAGTCTTGCACATGATATACATTCTCATTTTGTTTTACTTTTCTGTAATGTTTAAATGCACTTTGGAAGTTTAAGCAGATTCAAGGGGACTTAATTCAACCAATAACCAAACTGTGTTGTGTCCTTGACATTGGGTGTGGGAACCTAATGTCACACCTTACATAACTTAATATTATACTTTACTTTTCTTTACGTTACCATTTTATCATGCTTTACCTTTCAGTGAAACTCGATGATATTCACTTCAGCAGTTTTGAGTCAGTTCAGAGACATGAATTGACCTCTGAGCCCTGACTGTGATCCTGACCTTGGACAACAAAACCATAATTTGTTTGTGACATATTCGCTCACTGTTTTATACCTTTTCATGAAATTTAATGAACTTTGCTTCAGTAGTTTTTAGGTAACTGAGGATGAATGATTTGACCTTTGACCTCTGGCTATGACCTTGACCTTGGGTGTGGGAACCTATGTCTTGTACATGGTAAATCATCTCATTAGGCTTTATCTTTCTTTAAAGTTTGCTTTGGGACTTTTCTGAGTAATTGCCGATCGAGACATGATTTGACCTCTGACCCCAGATTGTGACCTTGACCTTGGATTTGGGATCCTAAATATAGTGTGTAACATACCATCTCATTATGGTTTACCTTTCTGTGAAGTTTGCTGGCATTCGCTTCAGCAGGTTTTAAGTTACACAGAGGCAAGATTTGACCTTTGACTCCTAATTGTGACCTTGACCTTGAACCTGGCAACCCAAATCTTACGTGCAACACAACTTCTCATTATGTTTCATCTTTCTGTGGAGTTTCATTAAATTTACTTCAGTAGTTTATAAGTAATCGCTGAGAGCCAACTTTGAGACACATTTTGACTTTTGACCCAACCATGGCCTTGACCTTGGGCGTAGGGACCTAAGTCTTGTGCATGACACACCTTCTCATTATGCTTTATCTTTCTGTGAAGTTTCATCAAATTTGCTTCAGTAGTTTTAAAATTATCACTGAGACACAATTTTGAGACACAATTTGACCTTTGACCCAATTGTGGCCTTGACCTTGGACATAGGGACCAAAGTCTTGTGTGCGACACACCTTCTCATTATGCTTTATCTTTCTGTGAAGTTTCATCAAATTTGCTTCAGTAGTTTAACAAGAGGGCCATGAGGCCCTGAATCGCTCACCTGAACAATTGGCAAAGTGGCTTTTTCTTATGTTTTGAAATTGTCAAAATATGAGTCTTGGGTTAAAAGTCAAAGAATGACCGTGACCTATTGTACTCATAAATCTTCATGTACTCATTAAGGCAACCATATATACCATTTTTTAGGCAAAACTTTCCATGAAATCTTATGTTCTAGCATTTTCCCATATTTGACCATGCCGCAAAAAAAAGTTAAGGAAAAACCGAGGTCAACATTTGAACAGTCTTGGTAGTACTCTAGTACTCCATGCTACTTACCAAGTTTCAAGGCCATTGGTGTATTGGTTCTGGAGAAGAAAAAATATTTAAGGTTTATACCATAAATGGGTATGGTGGCCATGTTGGTCATGTGACCTGGACCGTTTGAACAAATTTTCGTTCAATCAACCCCTGGAGGCTCTATATGAAATGTGATTACAATTGGCCCTTTGCCTTTTGTGAAAATGTTTGAAAATGTCAAAATATGAGAGATCTGGGTCAAAGGTCAAAGAATGACCTTGACCTCTTGTACTCATAATTCTTCATGACCTCATTAAGACGACTGTATATACCAATTTTTAGGCCAAAAAACTTCCCATGAAATCTTATGTTCTAGCATTTTCCCATATTTGACCTTGCTGTAAAAAAGGTCAAGGTCAACCAAGGTCATAATTTGAACAATCTTGATAGTACTGGAGTACCCAATGCTACATACCAAGTTTCAAGGCCACTGATGAATTGGTTCTGGAGAAAAAGATTTTGAAAGGTTTTTACCATATATGGTCATGGTGGCCATGTTGGTCATGTAACCCAGACCATTTGAAGAACTTTTCATTTCCTCGACCCCTGAAGGCTCTATATAATATTTGGTTACGATTGCCGTATTGGCTTTTAAGGAGAAGTTTGAAATTGTCAAACTATTCTGAGAATTCAGGGTCAAAAGTCAAAGAACGACCTTGACCTCTTGTAGTAATGAATCTTGATGTACACATTAAGATGACTGTATTTACCAATTTTTAGGCCCAAAGCTTCAAAACTTTCCATGAAATCTTATATTCTAGAATTTTGCTTATATTTGACCTTGCTGTAAAAAAGGTCAAGGTCAACACAAGGTCATAATTTGAACAATCTTGATAGTACTCAAGTACCCAATGCTACATACCAAGTCTCAAGGCCATCAGTCAATTGGTTCTGGAGAAGAAGATTTTTAAAGGTTTTTACCATATATGGGCATAGTGGCCATGTTGGTCATGTGACCATGACAGTTAGAAAATTTTTTCATTCCCTCAACCCTTGGAGGCTCTTTATAAAATTTGGTCACAATTGGCCCAGTGGTTTTTGAGGAGATTGTTTGAAATTGGCAAAATATTAGGGTTCTGGGTCAAAGGTCAAAGAATGACCTTGACCTCTTGTACTCACAAATCTTCATGTAGTCATTAAGTTGACTGTATATACCAATTTTTAGGCTAAAATCTTCAAAATTTATCATGAAATCTCATGTTCTAGCATTTTCCCAAATTTGACCTTGCCGTAAAAAAGGTCAAGGTCAACCCAAGGTCATAATTTGAACAATCTTGATAGTACTCGAGTACCCAATGCTACATACCGAGTTTCAAGGCCATCGGTCAATTGGTTCTGGAGAAGAAGATTTTTCAAGGTTTTTACAATATATGGGCATTGGCGGCCATGTTGGTCATGTGACCTGAACCGTTTGAACAAATTTTCATTCCCTCATCCCCTGGAGGCTCTATATGAAATTTGGTTTCAATTGGCACAGTGGCTGTTCGGAAGATTGTTTGAAATTGTCAAAATATGAGAGTTCTGGGTCAAAGGTCAAAGAATGACCTTGACCTCTTGTACTAATAAATCTTCATGTACTCATTTAGATGACTGTAGATATCGATTTTTAGCCCAAAATCTTCAACAGTTTTCAAGATATCTTATGTTCTAGCATTTTCCCATATAAAAGCACAAGGAAGCAAATTTGACCTTGCCGTAAAAAAGGTCAAGGTCAACCCAAGGTCATAATTTGAACAATCTTGGTAGTACTCGCGTACCCGATGCTACATACCAAGTTTCAAGGCCATCGACCTGTTGGTTCTGGAGAAGAAGATTTTTTCAGGTTTTTATCATATATGGGCATGGCGGCCATGTTGGTCATGTGATCAGGACCGTTTGAACAACTTTTCGTTCCTAAGGTCCCAGGAGGCTCTATATGAAATTTGGTTACAATCGGCCCAGCGGTTTCAGAGGAGAAGTCGTTTGAAATTGTGGACGGACGGACGACGGACGGACGACGGACGACGACGGACGACGGAGCCTTACCATCCTATAAGCTCCCCCGGAGCCGCTGGCTCAGGTGAGCTAAAAATTATCGCTGAGACACGATTTTGAGACACAATTTGACCTTTGACCCAATTGTGGCCTTGACCTTGGGCGTAGGACCTAAGTCTTGTGCGCGACACACCTTCTCATTATGCTCTATCTTTATGTGAAGTTTCATTAAATTTGCTTCAGTAGTTTTTAAGTTATCGCTGAGACACCATTTGTAACAGAGGGACGGACTGACGGACGGACGGACAGTCCGATTTTAATATGCCACCCGAAGCTCCTTCGGGGGCATAAAAATTTCCGCCTCCAGCGGTTCTTGAACCTGAAACTGCAGATTAGCAGGTCAGCACTTAACTTACTTCGCTAGCAGGGCTCACATGCACAAACAAGAGGACCAATGGTCCTGTAGCTCACCTGACACTTGGTCCTGATATATATTTTAATGTTTATGATGGGCTTGAGTGCCCAAAGCTACATACCAAGTTTCAAGGTCATACACCTTTTGGTTCTGGAGAAGAAGATTTTGAAGGGTTTTTACCATATATGGCATGGCGGCCATCTTGGTCAAGACCCTGAGAACAAACTTTTATTCCCTGATCACACTTAGACTCCATATGAAATTTCGCTTCAATCAGACCAGTGGTTTCAGAGGAGTAGATGTTTTGAAAATCTTGATGACGGACAGACCGACAAAATGACCTTGACCTTTCAGTGACAAAATATCTTCATCTGGTCATTTAGTTGACCATATATACCATGTATTGTACCTAAGACTTAAATAGTTTCTGAGAAATCCACTGTATAAGCGTTTTCCCATATAAAAGCCTAACATACCAAAGTTGACCATGTCGTCAATTAATTCAAGGTCAACACATGGTCATCATTTGTATAAACTATGATAGGCCAGCATGCCCGATGCTACATACCAAGTTTCAAGGTCATAGGCCTTTTGGTTCTAGAGAAGAAGATTTTTGAAGGGTTTTTACCATATATGGGCATGGTGGCTATCTTGGTCATGTGACCCAGACCCCGCGTATAAACTTTCGTTCCCCAATCCCACTGAGACTCCATATGAAATTTGGCTTCAATCGGCCCAGTGGTTTCAGAGGAGAAGATGTTTGAAAATCTTGACGACGGATGGTCCGACGGAATGACCTTGACCTTTAGTGACATAATATCTTCATCTGGTCATTTAGTCGACCATGTATACCAAGTATTGTACCTAATACTTAATTAGTTTCTGAGAAATCCACTGTTTAAGCGTTTTCCCATATAAAAGCCTAACGTACCATAGTTGACCATCCCGTAAATTAGGTCAAGGTCAACGCAAGATCATGATTTGTATAAAATATGATGGGCCCGCATGCCCGATGCTACATACCAAGTTTCAAGGTCATAGGCCTTTTGGTTCACGAGAAGAAGATTTTTGAAGGGTTTTTACCATATATGGGCATGGCGGCCATCTTGGTCATGTGACCTGGACCAAATATATAAACTTTCATTCCCCCATCCCACTGAGACTCCATATGAAATTTGGCTTCAATCGGCCCAGTGGTTTCAGAGGAGAAGATATTTGAAAATCTTGACGACGGATGGTCCGACGGATTGACCTTGACCTTTAAAGACATAATATCTTCATCTGGTCATTTAGTCAACCATGTATACCAAGTATTGTACCTTAGACTTAAATAGTTTCTGAGAAATCCACCGTTTAAGCGTTTTCCCATATAAAACCCTAACATACCAAAGTTGACCATGTCATAAATTAGGTCAAGGTCATCACAAGGTCACGATTTATATAAATTATGATGGGCCCGCATGCCCGATGCTACATACCAAGTTTCAAGGTCATAGGCCTTTTGGTTCTGGAGAAGAAGATTTTTGAAGGGTTTTTACCATATATGGGCGTGGCGGCCATCTTGGTCATGTGACCTGGACCAAATATATAAACTTTCGTTCCCCCATCCTGTTAAGGCTCCATATAAAATTTGGCTTCAATCCACCCAGTGGTTTCTGAGAAGAAGATGTTTTAAATTGTGGACGCCGACGACAACGACGACGCCGACGACGACGACGACGGACGACGGACCAAGTCTATACTATAAGCTCACCACAGGTGAGCTAAAAATCCTTACTGCTGCATGATGAATAAAATGTCCTCAAAATGTCAGTTTCCTCATAACTGCTATACATATCTTTGCATGCCTTACCAAAATTTTTAACTGTACAGTCACCGCTTTCTGCCCATACAGGGAGCCAAGATAGCTTAGTAGGTTAACAATTGCCTGCTAATCTAGCAGTCCGGAGTCTGAAATGAAGGTGGAAACCTTTCCAACTGTGAATGGGCCTCCACTGCAAACAGCTTTTCATTATCACCCTCCCATTGTCCTGATATGACTTAAATACTGTTAAAAAGGAAGCAAAATTGCAACTCATCCATCCTGCTCTTTCAGAGATGTTTCATGAAACTATCCACTAAACTGCACATTATGCACACACAAATCTGAATGCTTCTTCAGAAGCCGTCTACTCATGATCAAAACTGCTAGCTCCAGCATTTCTGAGCCAACATTTAGAATATTACATGGACCAGTTCAGAATTAAAGGATCAATGAATGACGCCATTTCAATTTCCATGTAAATTTCCTTATTTAGAGACATGGCTACATTTTTGAAGGAACTCAGGCTACCAATTTCTTTTTTTGCCTCTTTTTTTCTCAATGGAGTCAACTCTTAAAGGGAAGAATTTGCTCCTAAAGGAGCAAACTTTTTTCATTTAAGAGTAGATTCTATTTTGGAGGAGTATATCATCAAGGGAAGCAAACAGAAAGTCACAAAAGTTGTTCCCCTTTGAAAGAAATAGCAGAAAAACATTGACGTATGCCAAACATCTAGTAAGAATTTTTTAAAATGGCAACCAATTTAAACATGGACAAACATGGATATTAAAACCATATCAAACTGAACTGATTCATACGATTAATTGTATCATTATAAGAAATTAATAAATATGTCAGGTAAAAGCATCTTAGGGAAGTGGTTATTATACATGAATGTGCTAGTTTGTGTGGTAAAGGTAGGAAAATGAAGGAATAAGACTTTATCAGTCCTAACACATTCCAATGGAAATATTTTTCTAACTTTTATGTTCTTTGGATCAACTTGCCAGGCATAAACATGATAAATGAAATCTCCAATATTATTGCAGGCTAAGAAATTTTGTCAATCTAGGAACATTAAGCACTCTTTACAATGACACCAAGAATGTCAAAAGGGGTCAACTTGACTGGCACCAAGAAAATTTTTGTTTAAAAAAGAAAAAGAAAAAAAAATTGATAAAATTCAGTGTTCCAGATAGGAAAAGGAGATAGGCCTGGAGTGAGTGAGTGAACTCGGGTTTAACGTCCCGCCAACAACGAGGTCATATGGAGACGGGACCTCGGTTTAAAGTCTCATCCGAAAGACCGGAGAAGCGGGGGATCGATCTTGCGATCCCTGGATTGGTAGTCCGGAGTGTTAACCACTACACTACAGCCGCTCCTAGATAGGCCTGGATCATTTAGGAATAATTTCCCATATTTCTCCATCAAAACATATGTTATGATCCCTCATTACAATCCACTTGCTGAGACAGTTCTAATGAGGGGGTCACCGTGAACATGAGTGAAAATAAGAAAATTATCTCAAAATTATCCTCATAAACCCGACTTTCTTATAGCTCAGCAAAATCTCTGGAAATGAACATTGCTTAGATCAAGGAGGTCCACTGTGCCCATCTATTTTAAGGTTAACTGTTTAGAAAAAGTGCTATCACTATATTATTTGGTTATAAGATGGATAGATGGATCTTTTTGCCCTCAAAAAAAAAAGATCCCTCTTGGTTTAAACATATTTTATTCGTTTTTAAATTGTAACATACATACATATATATAATATACAATAATCTTGGGATTAGAACGAAAGCTGAGTGCTTATAGAGTTCTTCTCCCTACTACAATACAACTGTATACAGTATGGCGGATATTTGTATATAATTTTAAATATTAAACCAAATTTAATTCTATATTCAGGTAGAAAAGGATTGACAAATGAAGCCCTGCTTATCAAAAAAAAAATAAATACAATAACTTAGTAACTTAATGCGAATTATATAGAAAAAAGGTATAAAGCTAAACAAATTAACAAGAAAAAAAATACACATAATAATAATAAATACAAGTGTCCAATGAGAAATCCACAAAACATAACAATTAAATAGGATAATGTATAAAATACTGTATACTAATAGAGAAAAAAATACGTAAAAAAAAAAAAGATCCCTCTTAAAAGACACATCAAGATTTCTGGGATATTTTTTGAAGGGAAAACTCATAGACACTATACTGATTTATAACTTTGTTGTTATTCTAGAGAGGCCAAATTATTATGGTGCAGGTGTGGATGGATAACTTGAAGCTGCTGTGTGCAATGGAACCCAGTTTACCATTGAAAAGAATTTTGCCTCCAGCGATTCTAAATCCAACCATTGCTTAGTACCAAGTAGGTCAGGGCTTAAACCACCCAGGTACTGTGGTTCCCTTGGTGTGCAAATTGTTAAACTTGTGCATGTTAGACAGTGCTTTTGAGTATTTGTGCAGCTTTGCAATTGGGATTTATACAGGGTGGTACTAAAGGGATGCCCAACTGGCATCCCCATAGTGCCGCCCTATACTTACTTATTTCAAAAATGCATTTGTGCAGCTTTGCTACTGGGATTTATATTTCAATAGTAGTACAGGGCGGCACTAAGGGGTGCTAGCCTATACTACTTATCTCAAGGATGCATACCCAACCCACTTTATAGTGATTATTGGTATGATAAGCTGAAGCACGGCTGTACTCATCGTTTTATCAGGATTTCAGTCGAGCCAAAAAGGAGAACGAGCCCATAATCCATTGATTCCATGTCATACAATCATACACCTACACAAACATGACAAAGTAAGGATAATTGTAATGGCAGCTTTCTGCAGAAATAATATACTGGTGTAGTCCTATAATAACAGCACCTTTTTTATGTTTGATGTCAGGATGGCGCTACTATAGTGGATAACATCCAGGTATGGCAAGATCGATCCCCAGCTTCTCTGGTCTTTCTGGTGAGACTTTAAACCAAGGTCCCATCTCCGTATGACTGAGCTGTTGGCGGGACATTAAACCCAAGTTAACTCGCTCACTCACTTCATGTTTGTTGTTCAGTTTTATATTACCTGTAGCAGCTGATCATTCGCAGTACATTTATTTCTTATGAAAATGTTCGTGGGAACATGTTCGTAGAAGAGCTCCACCGAGCACTGTGTTTTGCCTGTCTGCAGGATGTCACAAAGAGTCACCCTACTACCTTACAGAGCAAAACCTGAAACCTTTCATGCTTGTGCAGCAAATGCTGAACTCCAGATAAGAGGGGCTATTAACTCTTTAAGTACCAAAAAGCAGACGACAAAATTAACGTCTGCAAAAATTGAAAAAATGCCTTGTCCAAGACATTTCATACTGAGAATTCAAAGACTTAAAGGGCAAACAGTGTAGATCTAGGTGAGGCGGCTCATTATGAGCCGCCTCATCAGGATCTACGCTGTTTGCAAATTTTGCTAATTTCGTCACTGGGGCTTAAAGAGTTAATGATAATTCAAAGATAATTTTGCTTATTTCTCAACGAAAACATATGTTGTGACCCCTGACATTAGAACTGTCTCAGCGAGACAGTTCTAATGATGGGTCACAACATATGTTTTCATGGAAAAAGACAGAAAATCATACCTAAATTATCTCTGTTACCCATTCTTATCTGGAGCACTGAAATACCACTGACAATGCTGAAAAAGCAGCACCTACGCTTTGCTATCCACGCAAAAATTATTCCAGAATCAGCAACAAATTCCACCTTGTCCACAGCTCTCTCTCTAATTACTGTTAAATCCACTAATCATCAAATGTCACTTTTACTGTCTACTACCTGATTATAATTAGTTTCAAATTTGACTAGCTTTGATATCATGACCTTTTCAGGGCATTGGCATTACCTCCAATACAATTAAGGTGACTTACAACATTCTATACATGGTTTGGCTGCATGGGAGGCAATGCAAAAATTTTTCCTTTGCTCACCAGTAATTTCCTTCTCTAGTACCCTAAGTCACTGGGTCAAAGGAACCAAAGTTTGTTCAGATGGTCTTGGTCACATGACCAAGATGGCAACCATGCCCAATATGGTAAAAACTCTTCAAAAATTTTCTTCCCCAAAACCAAACACCCTATGACGTGGTTTGGTATGTTGCGCTGGGGACTTAGTCTCTATCCTTAAAAACAGAGTTTGCTCTCTTCAAGAGCAATTTTTTTTACTATGAGGGTTGCATGCCACAAGAGAGAAAAAAGACATATTCCTTCAGATCAGAGTTATTTCCCTTAAAAGGGTATCTGCAACTTAGTACTAAGATATATCATTTGACCTGAAGGGTTTTAGCCTTAATGCATACAGATAATGCACCAACAGCTCCAGACATAAAGGATTTTAACCTTAACCCATTGCATTCTGGTTTTTTTTTTTGTTGTCTGCTGAAATTGTCGTCTGCATCAAAAATCAAAAATATTTTGACGATATTGGTCTAACCAACTCTTGTAGAAATGATGTCTAGGCAGCAAACAGTTTGGATCGCAGATCAGGCCCCACGTTTGTGGGGCCTGATCTGGTTCCAAACTGTTTCCCCAGATACCCCTAAAGGGGTATCCCGAATGGAATGGGTTATGGGAAAAGCGTAAACTTTCAGGGAAAGCAACATACCGTATTTGACCCAATTACCGCACATGCCATAATTAGCGCAAACTGTGGGTATTTGTGACAGAGATGCTTGCAAGGGAACACATTTATTGCTTAGTTAAAGCTGAATAGACTATGTGATTTTTTCAGTTTTAGGGAACACATTTATTTCTTAGTTAAAGCTGAATAGACTACATGATTTTTTATGTTTTATTTGCAAAGCTTCAACATCCACCAGTGACTGTATCTGAAGCTTTTTACCATTAAATTCTGCTGGTTTTCATACCTAATCATTCTTTGAAATGTGCACTCATTAGGAAGATAAATTACTTCATGTTTCTGCTGTCATTTTCATGTTTCTGCTGCCATTTTCATGTTTCTGCTGTCATTTTCAACAAGCCAATATAGTGCCCTAATTAGGTCATATACAGTACTGCACAATCTTCATTTTGGTCTCCATTCTCAATGAAGGTCAACTCTAGATGGGAGGCAAATATGAAAATGGCAGAGTTGCTTCCCCTGAAAGTGTACCCATTCAGCTTAATACCATGTATTATGATTCAATTTGGATATAATGCATTAGTTTTGATGTAATACAGAAATCTAGTTAGCATAGAAATGGACTTGGACACCAACTATACTCAGACCCAATAAGAACATGAGCTGTCCTAAGACAGTGTTGGTCATTGTTGAAGAAAACAAAGCTCTTCCTATCTATTAGTACCGACAAGCTCAAAGTATTAAAATTTTCATCCAAAAAATCTGTCTTTGCAGTAAATCTCCCTATATGCAAGAGTTGTTGTTCTTGCTGTTGTGTTGTTGCTTTACGTCCACAGTAAACAGCTATGGTCATGTCGGGACAGTCAGTTAACCTAACCACACTATCCCTGGGCAGGCTTTGACCTCCTAAGCAGTTAACATACAGGAAGTGCACATACTTTCGCCAGTATCTGACAACTGCCCTTCTTGAATCAGCAGAAGGGGAAACAAAAGTAAGTGGCCAGATCAGTTATCAATCCAAGGACCTCTGGCTCTTGAGTCAGACCCACTACCAACTGACCGACTGCCTTACACGGCCCCGCAAGAAGCAAGACAGCAAAGCTCCATATAAGAAGGGTTAACTGGAGTAATTCGAAGATAATTTTTCTTACTTCTCAATTGAAACATATGTTGTGATATCCCTCATTAGAACCGTCTGCTCAAGATGGTTCTAATGAGCATCACATCATTCGGGGTTTTTTATGGAAAAAAATAAGGAAAATTATCCCAAAATTATCCTTGTATCCCATTCTTATTTGGAGCACTGATTACACAGTTGTATTAATGAAATAAATGACTAACAATTTACCATGTGATTATGTTATTTTTCTCTGGGCTTCATCGATTAAATAATTAATAAGAAGAAATCATATAATCAATATCAGAGACTGATTATTAAACACCATTGATTAACTCCTACAGACTGGCTACCTGGAAAAGTGTGTAATGCAGCTAAGAGTACTCATAAATTGTATCATGCAGATAGCTCTGGCACCCATTGGGCAACGTGTAGGCAGATTAAGCCATCCTTTTCAGATTTATTTTGGAGTCAATAAATGGACCAATGACTTGCAATTTTACATCCATTTAACAGTATTTCAGTCGTATCAGGATATCGGAGGGTACTAATGAAAGGCTGTGTGCAATGGATCCCGGTTTACTTAAAAAGATTTCCACCTCTGTCGGGAATCCAACCCACTAGATCAGCAAGCCAGACCTTAACCCACTGAGCCTCCTTATTTTGAGGGCAAATTCCTCTACATGTATCTTTAATAATTTAAGAACTGAAGTTTCTGATTAGGGCCCAATCCACCACCATACATAATGTAATACAGTACTTTTCCAGGAGCTCCAATTTTTAACCTTGAAACAACATTTTAAATTGCTGAAAGGATAATTTTATGCTAATATGACATTAATATGCATTAAGTAGTCATAAACTTAGCCCAAATTATTTAACTTTTTTATGACTTTTTCATAATATACACTTAAAGTAAGTAGATACATTCAAAATCAAAAGACATTTAGACAACTGACAACATCTCTGTCCCAGATGAAGACAGCTGTATTGTAAGTGGGGCAACTTTTTAATATACTCTTAAAATTCCCCTCACACAGCCATAGCACTTTTCTTTCAAGCATACAAACACTGACTGGTCCCTGACTTTCCTTTAATGAACCTATATACATCACATACAACTCCACTGCCAGGGCTAGTATACCATAAGTAACACCGAAACTGTCAATCTCCTGTCAACCAGGCAAACAGTCAATTAATATTAAGTGACCAGTGACAGCTCACCAAAACAATGACCTGCCCTGAAGTTGTTTGTTTATTTACATACCATAAATACCCACAATATTGGCTCACTTTTAAAATTACCCTGTAATTAACGCAAAAAAAATCTGGACAAGCTAATTTTACAATCTTGGGATGTGTAAAAATTTGTCAGCCCAATGGCAAACAAGTGTCAGACCCTGATCAGACTGCTCCTACAGAAGCAGTCTGATCAGGGTTTACACTGTTTGCTCAAGAACTTTAATTGCCCCAATGTTTACAGGCGCTATGAAGTATTTTTAGCCCATCCATGTCAGTTTGATAAAGTATTATGACTCAAGATAGTCCAAATGTATGTGTGAGAACTGTCAGAGGACACTGAAGCATGCTTAAGTGACACTGAGAAGAGAAGCCTTGGTAGCTCAGGCTGTGAAGCCCTGACCTGCTGATCTGGCGGTCCCAAGTTCGACTCCAGCTAGAGGTGAAATTCTTTTCAATACTCAAGGTCATCTGGATCTACACTGTTTGTCTTCTGGCCTTTGAAGTTTCAAAGTGATATAGCTTGGACAAGTATTGTTGTTTTTGTTTTTATTTTGAATATTGCAGGTCTCAATTTTGTTGTAGGCATTTTCCATTTTTTTGTTTGCACTTTAAATGGTAAATATGGTATTGCATTGCAAGCTGTCATAATTTTGGAATTTTCTCACCTGATGTTGTTTTGATGAAGTGGGAGGGTCAAACTGTCACCGAGAACTTGAGTGATTGACAGTCATTGGAGATGGCTTCTGTTACTATTTTTGAATGGTGTGGACATCAAATTAGGTCAAAGATATCTGAAAATAGAAGAAATGGAAAGATAAAATTTTTCTTATAATGATATTAAGGCACCAGAAGCAGGTGGTCTAATTGCCTTTACAGCCTGTATTAAGAAGACATCTGTCTAAGGCACCCCAGTAGCTTCGTAGGTTAAGCCTTGGCCTGCTGATCTTGTGGTCCAGAGTCCAAATCTGGCAGGAAAAGGAATTCTTTCCACCAGAAAACAGGGTTCCACTGCACAGAGACTTTCATTATCACCCTCCCATTGTCCAGCTATTACAGAAATCCTAGGCCCAGTTGTTGAAAACTAACGACGTCGTTAGTTAACGTGATGTTAAAATTTCAAACATAATATCTCAAATATGCCAATATTTTTGTTGTAAAAATGTGAGAAGCTTTTGCAATGCAAAAGCTTCTTACATATTTTCAACAGAAAATATCAGTGTAGTGGGCTATAAAGTCACAAAACAACTAACGAGTTGACCTCTTAACCAGCTTGTTAGGCTAACGATGCTTTGAACAACTGGGCCCTGTTAAAAAGGATGTAAAACTGCAAGGTATCCATCTATCTATGCCATCTGTCAGCAGCTGACACTTTCAGAATCCCTTCCATATCACCATAATCACAAGATATAGTTCAACTAAGCAGTATTAAATCTCACAGTATCCGAACGCACTGTACCCTCTCTTCCGGTTTTCATAGCGTTGAATCGAGAGTACAAAATTCGCTTATAACCAGTAGCCGGAAATCATTATGTTTTGAGTTTTTATCCGGAATCTACTGCGTCATTTATAGTTATTCAGCTTCGAAAATGTAAAGAGGTAAGTTTAATATAATTTTCTCTTTGGTCTTTTACTTTATTGCCCTGTACAATGAACTCCTTGCCGTCGCAGATTTTTTTTTCCGAACAGCTTTATTTAACACGAGATTGTGTCGTGCAAAACTTAGCTATCATTCTTTTATCAAAACTAACAAACTGTAGATTGATAACGCCTTCCGTTTATTCTAAAGATTTTTTATAAAATATGTAAGAAAATGCTCAAAATGGTTTAAGAATCATGCCAAGGGCGATTTGAATACTGTACCAATTACTACCCACCCATACACGACATTGTACAGGGTAATAAAGTAAAAGACCGAAGAGCAAATTATATTAAACTTACCTCTTTACATTTTCGAAGCTGAATAGCTATAAATGACGCAGCAGATTCCGGATAAAATCTCAAAACATAATGATTTCCGACTACTGGTTATAAGCGAATGTTTGTACTCTCGATTCAACGCTATGAAAACCGGAAGAGATTGTACATGTAGATCTGATACTGTGAATCTGTTGTTTGTCCAGTCACACTTGTCCAGCAAGGCATTAGTCCCCCTGGGCACAAAAGCATGATAGGCACGTTACTTTGGTGTCTCAGCTCAAGGCACACCCAGTGCTGATTTCCTTAGACTCAGTCTATCACTCTCCCCAGATTTGCTTCCAAATCGTGGAAGTAAATGTGTGTATTTGATGTGTTTTTATCAGATTTTAACAGCTGTTTGTTGGGGAAATTGAAGTACTGGACTGTTGGATTGAAAATAATGATCAGACATGTGTTGCTTACGGGAACAAACCCAAGACCCCCTTGAGGGAAAGGTGAATACTCAACCAGTGGACTGGGTGAAGGGCAGATGTTCCACCTACAACTAGCAGGCTGATGGATGGATAATTTGCGATTTTACGTCCTTTTCAACAGCATTTCTGTCATATCAGGACAATGGGAGGGTAACAATGAAAGGCTGTGTGCAATGGATCCCCATTTTAAGTATGACAGATTTCCCCCTCAGGGGGTTTTAACGTAGTAACATGACATCAACTTCTGTCTGTCTTATACATTTTAAAAAATCATGACTCTTTTAGTTATCAAACTCCTGAAAAATTCTACTAGAATTTTTCAAGTGTTTGATAACTAAAAGAGGCATGATTATTATTATTCCACCATATATATATAGCTGTACCTAGTGCTCCAGATAAGAAGACGTAACAGGGATAACTTAGGGGAGAGACAGGCGAGTAAATTCGGACATACAATTGCAAACAGTGAAAATCCTGATGAGACGGCTCATATTGAGGATTTTCTCTGTTCGGCCTGTTGATTTTTGTTTTAGTTCCAAACAACTGACATATAAAGGAAACAATGTCACTGTCCGAAATTACCCGCCTGTCCGAAGTTACCCGACTCTCCCCTAGGCATAATCTACAATATTTCTCCATCAGAAGCATATTTTGAGACCCATCATTAGAACTGTCTAACCAAGAAAAGAAAAAGTATCTCAGAAATATCCTTGAAATCTCACATTATCTGGAGCTCTGGTACATATGAACTCAATGCTCCCAGTAAGAAGGGGTAACAGAGATAATTTAGGGATAATTTTCTTTATTTTTCCATTAAAACATACATTGTGACCCCTCATTAGAATCGTCTCACCGAGACGGTTCTAATGAGGGGTCACTATGTATGTTTTTGATGAGAAATAAGAAAAATTATCTCTGAATTATCCCTGTTACCCCTTCTTATCTGAAGCTCTGTAAGAACTCCTGTATAAAACAGATTTAGTCCTTACAAAGCAAAGTAATTCAGCTTTTATTTACCTATTATTATATTCTAAAAAGCATTATATGATTTATCGATAAACATGACAAAGAACCCAGCACTTTATATAATATATTGACACATAATTTGTTCTACAAATCAAATATTAGAACTAATATTTCACTAGAATATTGGGACAAATTAACCAATTATGGTAATACTCCTTTTTACGAGCCAACAGCCAGCCAAATAAAAACAGATTTTTTTTCCTGACGTCAGGTTGTGGCCGCAATTTGTTTACATGATGTTACCTGATGTAACGTAGCCGCCATGGGATATGCATTTTTTGTTTTCCCTTTCGTTAATGCCAAGGCCATTCTGTTTTTTGCAGAATGATGCCACAACATACAAGGCACTCATAATGACAGTTTTCGTAACTTTCCATGCATTTTCACTGAGATTTTCAATTGAATGATCAATCATACTGTAAAATATAAGAATAGGGCAAGTTGTGTTACTTAAAACAATTAACTTCCTTAATTGGACCCAGCAAATGTGCATGCCATGGTTAAAGCATAAAACAAATTATGCTCCAGTTATTTGCAACTCCAGCTTCCCAAGGGCAGAGGACTAGCGAGGCTTTGAAGACTTTTCTCTCTACAGAACTGCTGAGCCCTTAATTGTGGGGACAATCAACAGTTTTGGTCCCTATTGTTGTCGCAGTTATTTTGAAAGCTAACAAAACGCCCCGCACATGCACACTGCAGAGGAATGCAAAGGTAAAATCCAGAGCTCTAGATAAGAGGGAGTATTTGTTGATAATTAGGGATAATTTTTGTGAATTCTGCATAAAAACATATGTTGTGACCCCTCATCTGAACCGTCTTGATGAGTCGGTTCAGATGAGGGGTCACAACATATGGTTTCGATCAGAAATGAAAAAAATTATCCTTAATTATCATCAAATACGCCCTCTTATCTAGAGCTCTGTAAAATCACAGTACTTTAAGCCCATTTATCGCTGGCAGTTCCATAAACCCTGAGGGTAGCTGGGGTTGCATTATACATAACCAAGAATTTCGTGTCAACTAGATCTGGTTGACAACTGAAAAGGAAGCCTTTTGAGGGTATACTATCCAGTGCCGCCTATACAAACATACTAAAGTGAATCAAGAGCAATAATTAACAGAGCAGACCCTGATCAACCGGCTTCTAAAAGAAGTTATCTATTCATCTGATCAGGGTCTACACTGTTAACTCTGGCACCTTTGTCCTAATATTAAATATTGTTACCGTTACCGTAGTAAGAAAATGCAAATATCCCAACTGAAACGCTAACGGCAAACAGCATGCACACATGAACAAACAATAATAAGCCAAAAACACGACTGAGTCACTGATGATAGCCGATGAACCTTTGATATTTTCACATTCCCTGACTAATGTATCATAACTGGCGGTCAGTCAGGCCATACTGACCAAAATAAATAAACCTGGAGCACCTGATTAGTCAAAATGTTGGAGACCAAAAAAAAAAACTGCTTTTTCGCAGAGCTTCAGATAAGCTAGGGGACAGTCTCTATAGCGCAGTTGGTTAAGCGCTGCATGGCTTACTGTGGTAGCAGTAATGGGTTTAAATCTGCCAGCGCCAGATTTCTATATACTATAATGGGGTTCCATTGCATCCAGACTTTCATTTTCATGCTAGTATCACTCAATATGACCGAAATATTGTTGAAAGGGCTAAGTAAAACTCAATATGACTGAAATATTAGGCCACAATACCTCACTAAATATCAATCCATCTGATATTGGAAACTCTTTACAAACGTGCTTAAAATGTGGCCCTTAAATTGTCTCAACCCTTTCAGTGCCAAAAAAGACAGACAACAAAATGTACATATGTACATTTGCAAATTTTCAAAACATGTTTCACAGTCCAAGCTTTATCATACTGAAGCTTCAAAGACTAGAGGACAAACTGAGAATAGCCAGATGAGGTGGCTCAGTAATCACCCCAAAACATTCTTCTTATCTTGAGCTCTGATTAGTCAGTAGCCCACAGTTATTTCCCTTATGTAAACATTTTATACAACTATCAAAACAAGAGATGGCTTTTCAAATACTTCAAGCGTTCATTCAAAGATTTAATCCTCTGGGGATTAAAAAAGGCTGAAATAGCATTAATTTTAATCTTCTGTGCTATGCAATGTTTTCCACAAACAACCTACTAACTTTCAAAACCTTCCCACAACCCTTAGAGCTCTAGATAAGAGGGAGTATTTGGTGATAATAAGGGATAATTTTTGTTAATTCTGCATAAAAACATATGTTGTGACCCCTCATCTGAACCGTCTCGACAAGACGGTTCAGATGAGGGGTCACAAAATATCGTTACAATGAAAAACAAGAAAAATTATCCTTAATTATCATCAAATACTCCCTGCATGGGCATGTTATCTAGAGCTCTGCAGAATGTGTTTTATGATAACTGAGGAAATTCTCTGAAAAAAAAAATGTTCTGCCCTCTTTCTGAGGCATTTCTATTTAATGGGCCATCCTATGTTTCCCAAAAATAACAAAAAATATAATAATAAATAAATAAGAGCCCCAGATAAGATGGATGGATGATTTGCACTTTTACATCCTTTTCAACCGTATTTCAGTCATATCAGGACGATAGGCAGGTGATAACGAAAGGCTGTGTGCAATGGAACCATTTAGGATTGGAAAGAACTCCCCCTCTAGCGGGACTCCCCCTCTAGCTGGGCTCAAAAATACCCTGTTATTTTGAGCTCTGCTTCCCACCATAAGTGTAGTAGGTGGGAATTAGTTACACTTCTAAGCACCCTCATTATTCAGAACCCTACAGTTATTTCAAAAGACTGACCCTGAAAGACCCCTATTCATTCACAGTGGCAAGTTTTGAAAAGATATGAACTTTTATAATGAGCCTAAAAGGTTGTACTTTCCTGATACTAAGCTGTTGAATTCATGAGGAAATTCATCAAAAGAACCACGAATCTGTGCCATTTACACACATGCAAGTTAAAAATGGAGGTTTCAAAATAAGATGAACATGAAGTTCAACATGAAGAGTGTGTGCCTGTTTAGAGTTCAATGTAACAGACTTTTATTTTGGTCTGACTTCTGGTACATAGAGGAAGCAACACAATGCCAACCAAATCTGGTTTGACACCAAAATATTTTGTGTGAAAAGAACTCACTTGACAAATTTTCAATCCCGCAAAAAACTTTTGCGATTCACACTAATAATGTCAGCAGTATTCTTTTTGCATGAAGTTTGACCTTTGGAAGAAGTTCTTTTTGCACAAAATGTCATTATAGTCTTTCTGTGCAAAACATAAATTAAGTATTTTTTCATGCACAAAAATGACATTTCTAATCTCTTTGCTCCAAATATGACATTTGTTTTTGAACAAAGCTCTTACTATGACCTTGTTCTTCTTTTCACACAAAATGACATTTGTATTTCTTCCACATGAAATATGACATTTTTTATTCTTCAACAAAATACGTCATGTCTCGCACACAAATCTCTTTGAACAAAATGCTGGAATTCTTTTAACATAAAAACTTAGTATTCTTTCTGCACAAAATATGACAATTGAATTATTTACGCGCATAATACAACATTATATTTACACCATTATTGACATTATCTGAAAGACAGAGTGATGAAACGTCTGTTCAAACAAGCTAACCGCTCCTTCTGTACGCTAATTATCAGCCATTAGCTAATCAATACACATTTCTGACCACATTGTCCCTAAGTATTGGGCCACACATGCCTGGACTACCAACACAGACCCAGACTGCAGTCTGATCTTGGTCTGCACTGTTGGCATTCCACCTACCGGTATATTTTTTTGACAAGTACTGGCATAGCGCTGTGATCAGTTTTTTTTTTATATTTAGATTTTTTTTAACTTCAGGTAATTTTTACTAGACAATTGGATGAAATGTTCTTGTGCTTTGGGTAAACACCGTAGCTGCTTCTGTTATGTATTTTTCTGAGATTGTAAAAGGCATGACTGGTCAAAGGACCTGTTCACAATGCTTTTGATCTGAGAGACTGTATACAGGCTATCATTTACAAATGTGTCAGAAAATGAAATTAATAATTTGGCATTACTGGTAGTTCTTAATTTTCATTTTAGGAGAGATCCCATTTTGGATGGATGGATGGATGGATGGATGACTCACTATTTTACAACCTAAGTAACAGTATTTCAGTCATACAAGGACAATAGGTGAGTGATAATGAAAGGCTATGCGCAATCTAACCCTGTTTATGATTAACCGTATTGCACTCAGAACGGCCAAAACTCTATGGTTGGTTGGTTGATTTGATGCTTAACGTCCACGGTAAATAACTACGGTCATGTCGGGACGGTCAGTTAACCTAACTACACTATTCCTGGGCTGGCTTAGACCTAAGCGGTTAACCAGTACTAAGTGCACATACTTTCGCCAGTAACTGACAACTGAAAAGTCTATGGAGTTTTGGCCGTACTGAGTGCAATAGGTTTAAGAAGATTTCCATCTCCAGCGGGGCTGGAACCTAGAACTGCTAGATCAGCAGGCCAGTGCTTAACCTACTGAGCTACAGGGGCTCCTTCCTATTTCGGAAGGGCTTTTAATATAACAGTCCAGGGGAGAACACAGGATTTTTGGTTGGTTGATTGTTTTGGGTTTAACAGCCCTTTTAGACAGTATTTCACTCTATAATAAGCCATCTCCTGAAGAGGGTAAGAAAGAAAAGAGAAATGATAGACGATAAAAAAATATCCAAACACACACCACCCATATTCACTGCAAGCACAGTAGGTAAGAGTCGCCCCCGCATTGGAAGTTATAACCTGCACCGTTGCCCGACCACTACCTTCTAAGAACACAGGAAGTCACAAAAGTCATTCCCCTTTGTGAAATGGCAGAAAACATGGCATTGTATCCTTACACCTTAACTTATTACAGCTATTATCAGTACAGCACCCTAAAGTGCTTAAATAGTGGCGCACCTAAGAAACATTCATTTACTCTATTTGTATTTAGGACCCTTATGTGCTTAAATATTGGGGCACCTAAAAACCATTAATTTTCCATTTGGGACAAATGGAAAATTAATGGTTTTAAGTGTCCCAATACTTAAGCACAGGTACTGCACAATATCAAACTAAAACAAAATCAGAGAAGCAAGGACACCCTATCATATTCTGTCAATTAGCATATCCATGTTGATTTACATCTCATTAAGGGATGCAATATTCCAAAGGCTTGACATTAGCATGACCGTCTACATACTAGGAGATCACAGCTGGTAATCATAATACACTTTCGAGGGAAGCAACTCTGCAAAATTCATTTTTGTCTCCCTTCTCAATGTAAATTTGCAAATGTAAGTAACAAACAAGTATCTTGCCAGTCATCAGTCCAATTATAAGGGCAATCCTATTATAGTAGAACTTCACTGGCTCAAACCTGCTTGGGACCATGAAAATTAGTTCCAGCCAAGGGTAGTTCTAGCCATCCAGGGTTAGTTTCAATATGAAATGACCTCTAGGGACCACGGGAAGATTTCCAGCCAGGCAGGGTTAACGAGCCATCAGGGTTCGAGCCATTGAAGTTCCACTGTATATGCTTAATGCCAGTTCGATGAGCAGACTGTGGCACTGAGCATGTTAACCAGCGCGGTCCAAATCATATATCATGACTGGTGCAGACAGGATCTGTTTATTGATGCTCTATCGACTGACCTATGGAGTGAGTGTGTTATTGTTTAACGTCCATGGTAAACAGCTACGGTCATGTCGGGACGGTCAGTTAACCTAACCACACTATTCCTGGGCAGGCTTAGACCTCCTAAGCAGTTAACTAGTACTTAGAACACTTCCTTTCACCAGTAACTGACAACTGCCTTTCTTGAATCAGCGGAAGGGGAAATGAAAGTAAGTGGCCAGACCAGGTATCGAACCCAGGACCCCAGGCTTACTAGTCAGGCGCTCTACCCACTGCGCTACGCGGCCCGTCTAACTGACATATGGAAGTTATATAACACATAAAAGGAGCTGATAAGTTCATATTCTTCTGTATTAGTTACGCCTGTCTTAAAGGCCACCTGTTATAGGCAAACATCTGTCTTAAGAGTACTGTAAAACACTTATTTTTGGCGGTTACTGAATTTTGGCGATATTGGCTGTCAAGGCAAAGAGCGCTAAAATATAGGTCCACCAATATTACATAATACTCGTACATATGCAGAGCCAAAGGAAGTTCATTTGATGAGTATTTTAGAATTTTGTTTCCATTAAACTATATATTGTGGCATCAAATTAGAATCGCCTCAATGAGGCGATTCTACCAGATGCCACAATGTATAGTTACATAGAAAAATCAGAAAAAAATTGTCACAAATTTACATCAGATTTTCTTTATCATCTGGAGCCATGGTGCATCAAGACCCCAAAATTAACATGCGCCAATATGTCATTTTCTTTTAACCGCGAAATTTTGATACCGCAGATATTAAGTGTTTTACAGTATCCCAAAGCAGCTTTTTCAATTTATATCAACCTATATTAAGCAACTACCTGCAAAGCAGTTTTTGGCCTTCCCTTGGGTGCTTGCTTACGACAGGATTGACTGTCCTAAGGGAATTAATCAACTACTGGGATAAATCCTAAAGGGAGCTAATATACAACTACATGTATCTCTCAAAAATCAGGAAACATCTGAAGTGATCAAAGTCAGCCAGCTGTACATGTACTTCCAGGAAATATTTCCTTTCATCCAACTGCCTATGGAATCCAGATGCTGATTTATAATATTAGACAACTGACCCAGCTCTGACCAGGTTAGATATTGTAATGGTGCTTATTATCCATTTTTACCCCAAAATATTTGGTCAGAAATGGAAAGCTTCTGCACACAGTGTAGACCATGATCAGACTGCTCCTTAGGAGCCGTCTGATCTTGTTCTACCCTGTTTTTCAATGTTCTGACAAAATAAACCATGATAACACAATTGGGTTTGCCCCAAATCTGAAGAAGACACATTCCATTTTAAAAATGGCTAAGGCGGCCATATAATTAGGGCTATTTCTTCATACATGTGTTTACATATACCTCATTTTTATAGCAAAAAAGCCAAAATTTTGAATAGTAATCTTTTCCTGTTTTACCTTATCTTCATAGAGCCTCGGTAGATCAGTATAGTAAGCGCTGGCCTCTTCATCTAGCTTTTCTGGGTTCGATACCCAGTGGAGACCGAAACCTTTCCAACCCATTAATGGGATTTAATTCGTTGCAGCCTTTCATAATCACCCTCCAGTTGTACTGAAATACTGTTCAAGAGGACCTAAAATCGCAAGTCATCCATCCATCCTTATTTCAAAGATGCAGTGGTCTTGTGGTCTACATGCTTGGTTACCATAATCTAGGATTTCAGCCCCTGCTCCTCCAGTCTTTCAGATGGTTTTAATCCAAGGTCCCATCTCTGTATGACCTAAATGTGTTGGTGGGACATTAATCCAACTTCACTACATGTAACTCACTCATCTAATCTCGGAGCTGCAGTATTGTAGTGGATAACACACTGGACTACCAATCCAGGGATCGCAGGATTGATCCCCCCGCTTCTCCGGTCTTTCGGATGAGACTTTAAAGTGAGGCCCCATCTCCATATGACCCAGTTGTTGGTGGGATGTTAAACCTGAGTTCACTCACTCACTGATCTAATCTCTGCCTTTATTTTTACCTTGTTTCTCAATCTCTCAATTTATTCATAAAAATACTGTCTGCCTTCAATTTCTGTAAAGTCCATAAATCAAAATACCTGAAGGACAGGCTTAGCTGGCTTTACCAAAACAGAACAGAACTTCAGGCATTTTAAACCATGACATTTATAGGTTTAACTCTAAACAAAATTTTGGTGTTGTAAGTGCATAAGAATCAGCAGATTTGAACTTTGGGGTTGGAGAGAAAGAACATGTACATCATGAACATGGACATATCAAATGAGCATGAACATTTCGGCATATCAGTAAGTATTACAGCTTCCTAATAATTCACATGTAATCATGGAGAACAAGAAAGACAATAATTTTACTACAGGGTTGGGCAGGCTGATCTGATTTTCGCTGTGTGTTGTATGGCACTTTTCCCATGGCACAACATATTTACATTATATGTAGCTTCAACCCTTCAATAAATCCATCATAACTAAAGTATATTTATTGACATCGATTTTTCTCTAAGTAAAATAATTGCCAAGGGCATACTGAATTTTTGTATTCATAAATTTATTGGTCAAATAAGACGAAATGGATCATTTTAAGTATTTTTGTACATGCTTAAGCATGCTAAACATGTCAGTTCACATGCTCGGATATAAGTCATCATAATTTTCTAATTTGTACAGATGAAACACGCCTACCAATCGCTCTCATGCGAAACCACGGTTCAGAACGCCAATCCATGAGAGGAGTTGCCGGTTTTGCATGAGGGGAGCCAAAATCGTTAACAAATTTGACATCGGCACAAGGTTTGAGGTATTTATTTTCTCCGGAAACTATTTATGCAAAATATAAGAATGCTATTTTGTCACATATAGATTGTTTCTTCGGCACATGAAAGGATTAGGCACATGGTCTTACATTTTTCCAGATATGCATTTAGTACGGCGAAGCATGCGTTGAGGCTCAATCTCGGTGATATATACATGAAGGGAAAAGTCGCATTCTCTTGCTTGGTTTTGAGTCGCTGACATTTTCAGTCGCAAAGAAGTGAATAGAACTACTGTATGTGTGAATCCAAACGTTTAAAGTAAGCTTTTTGCGTTGGACAGTTAAGTTTTTAGAACATATACACAAAAACTTGGCGGCGTCAGCCCGGTTCCGCATGAGATAATAGAAAATATAAGGAATTTTTATCAAACACAAAAAACAGCTTCTGAAAAATAATTGGATCAAAACTAACATGAAACTCTGTGATATATCATTATTTTACACATTGCAGAACACCTTCTGGCTTTTTAATCCCCGTTTATCAGTTTTAAGGCATGCAAGAGGGTTTGAAAGAGGGTTTGCAAAAGGCCTAAAACAGACAAACGGGGAATAATAACAGTCTAGAAGTAGTCATCTGCAATGTATAAAATAATGATATATCACAGAGTTCATGTTAGTTTTGATTCAATTGTTGTTCAGAAACTGTTTTTGTTTCTCATACAAAGTTCTTTATATTTTCTATTATCTCATGCGGAACCGGGCTGACGATGCCAAGTTTTTGTGTATATTTTCTATATGCTAAACTGTCCATCACGGAAAGCTTACTTCCAACGTTTGGATTCACGCATACAGTAGTTCTGTTCACTTCTTTGCCACAGACGAGGTCAAAAACTCAAATTCAAGCACGAGAATGCGACTTTTCCCTACACGTATATATCGCCGAGATTGAGCCTCAGCACATGCTTCGCCGTACTAAATGCATATCTGGAAAAATGTAAGACCATGTGCCTAATCCTTTCATGTGCCGAAGAAACAATCTATATGTGACAAAATAGCATTCTTATATTTTGCATAAATAGTTTTCGGAGAAAGTATATATCTCAAACCTTGTGCCGATATCAAATTAATTTACGATTTTGGCTCCCCTCATGCAAAACCGCAAACTCCTCTCATGGATTGGCGTTCTGAACCGTGGTTTCGCATGAGAGCGATTGGTAGGCGTGTGAAAGGAAATACTATCCCAATAATATCTCCCAATATTTTTCATGTTATTTACCAATTCAAATCATCACTTATTGACTCCCACATCAGGGGTTTCATTAACATTTTTGGCACCCGGGGGTCAGGGCAAAGTAGGCGGGGGATTTTATATGTTTTCCATACAACTCCTATATAAATTTCCAATATATATGCGGGGGATAGGGGAAAATCCCCACCTTAGGAACCGCCTCTTAATGACACCCCTGCCACATGGGATGGTATTGCTGAGCCCTCTATCACAGGGTATAATCGATTCCGCTAATTTTCGCTTCCTGCAGAGACTGTACATCATATTTGGCTTCTGCCGAGACTGTCCGCGATCTTTTGCTTCCTGCCGAGACTTCTGTACATGAAAAATGGCTTCCTGCAGAGACTGTCCGCGTGATTCTGCTTCCTGCCGAGGCTCTCAGCAGGAAGCAGAGTCATGTGAACAGTCTCGACAGGGAGCCAATTTTCGAGGACAGCAGTCCCTGCAGGAAGCAAAAGTTTGCGGACAGTCTCGGAGGAAGCCAAATATGAAGTACAGTCTCTGTAGGAAGCGAAAATTAGCGGAATCAATTATACCATGTGTCTATACACTCTCTATATTTGGATATATCAGATCTGAGCCTTCCCAGTGATGACCTTGACAGCCAAGTTAGAGGCAAGAAATCACTGCCTCTGAAATCAGAAATGCTACCAAAGATGCTTAAACATGTTACAGAGCACACAAGAAACTAAGGAAGTTCGGAGGAAGATCCAAGCAGTCAATGGAGAATATGACAAACTTTGAACATCATCAAGACACAGAAACTAACAAGGTTTTGCCACATCTCAAGCCTGAGGTCTCAGGCTTAACGCAAAATTAAGGAACCCCTACCTGGCAGTCAGCGAAGGGAAACTTTGAAAGGTATAGCCAAAAGAAGAGGGAAAACAAAATCAGAATGGGACTGTGACTGAAAAACAGTACAGAGCTAAAAATTAAGAGACCTGCGGTGCTGCAACGTTATGTTGCAAGGGATGTTTGAAACAATTTGTAAGTCATTTTTCGTTGAAACTACTGCATTTATTTGGCTATAAGGTGGGTAGTAGTTAGTAGTTTTTGAAACAATGTTTGAAACAATTTGTAAGTCATTTTTCATTGAAACTACTGCATTTATTTGGCTACAAGGTGGGTAGTAGTTAGTAGTTTTGTTGCTTTACGTCCACGGTAAACAGCTATGGTCATGTTGGGATGGTCAGTTCACCTAGCCACACTATTTCTGGGCAGGCTTAGACCTCCAAAACAGTTAACCAGTACTAAGTGCACATAACTGACAACTGCCCTTCTTGAACCAGCAGAAGGAAAAACGAAAGTATGTGGCCGGACCGGGTATCGAACCCGAGACATCTGGCTCTTGAGTCAGACGCGCTACTGACTGCGCTACGCAGCCCAGCCATATGTATTAGGTGGATATCCTAGTCCAAATTGGCCCCAAAATAATAAGCTGTCTGATCTGAATCACTCAGACTTTCATGTTTCTGTCCCAACTGGCCTGCAGTTTCCTCAAACCTATCTGTCCCAATACTTAAGAATTTTTATGGTAAATCAGACTACATTATCATTCTAACTTTTCCATAAATAAATAAATACGATTTCAGACACCCAACACCAGTTCGACATGTGTCATCTGAAAATTGTCAATTCAGGCCGGAAAGATGATATGGTGATGAAATCTATATCTGTACTGTCTGCGACAAAATTAACATTATTAGTTTTTACTGTAAATATTCGGCCTCTCAAACCACTTTTGTTACAGAGTAGTCCCATTTTTAATACAAGCCCTAGCTATTACAGTGTATGGGTAACCCCAAATTGTTTTTTCTCCATTTTTAACAAAAGGACTACTGTTTGCATCCCTGGAAAAAGCCCTTTCACAATGAGGTCTACTATTAAGGGAAACAATTTGAGCAAATTCTTTCCCATAACAGTTGACCCCTACTGAAAAGGGAGACAACATTGAAGATGGCAAAGTTGTTGCCCCTGAATGTGTACCCATTCACCCTGAGAAATGATTTGAACTCTTGGAAAGAGATGCAAACCCTGACCCAATTGCTCCCTATGAGCAGTCTGATCTGGGTCTAGAATCTTTGAAAATAACTGTCTGACCATTTAGGTTACATGTTAAACTGAAAATGATCTTTAATTCTCAAATGAAATGATCCAAGGTAATTTATGCACCTCAGTATCTGATTTCGTACCATTTATGACTCAAATATTAACACATTCCTGCCAAGTAATATCAGACTGCTCTGATCAGGAGCTGCTATATGGGGAGCTTGTTACTGAACATGGCCATTACACATCAGGTTAAAAGTGTCCCATTTAGGTTCACCAGGGTAAAAAGTCTTTGAATTACAAACTAGATAATGATTCTTTGAGAGGGGGCATTCATTAAGGCACATGCAAACATTTCAGTGAGTGAGTGAGTGAGTGAACTTGGCTTTAGCGTCCAAAAAACAATGAGGTCAGAATATTATGGCGACGGGACCTCGGTTTATTTAAGTCTCATCTGAAACACCAGAGAAGCAGAGGATTGCAACCCCTGGACTGGTAGTCCGGAGTGTTATCCACAACACTACAGCCGCTCCTGCCAACATTACAGAATCAGACCAGCCTGCATATATCAAGCAATTCTATATGACCACTTTAACAGCTGATTAAAGCACCCTAGTAACTCAGTGTGCTTTTTGATCGGTAGAAAACAGTTAATTACTTTGAAAATGTGCACACTGACCCATACATGGTTGGTTGGTTGATTTGATGCTTAACGTCCACGGTAAACAACTAAGGTCATGTCGGGACGGTCAGTTAACCTAACCACACTATTCCTGGGCAGGCTTAGGACCCATACATGGAAATGAGTCAGTGGAATATCAGTTATTAATATTAATATAAATGTGGTTTTGACTCATTTCCACAGGGTATTATCTTTGATATGACTGACAGTGCAGTACATACTTACATGTTGTTGATACAACAGACTGAACTGCTGGAAATCCAATTATGAGCCGCGACACGACAGAACCAACAAAGAGTCTTCCCTGTCCGCATGGAGGTAGCTTAAACCCATAGCTACTCTAAAGGCACAGAGCCAAGACTATGATCAGACTTGGCAGATTCCCAGGCTGATCTGAGTTTGCGCTAGGTGCACAACCACTTTGTTGGTTTTCTCGTGCCGTGGCTCATGTAGGAGCACCAGCAGCTCAGTGAGGCAGGCGCTGGCCTGCGGATCTAATTCCTGCTGACCAGGGAAATTTGTTTCAAATATGTTAGAGGTTCTACTGCACACAGCTTTTCATTATCACTCCCGTCGACCTGATGAGCCTAAAATGCTGTTGAAGAGGATGTAAAAGAGCAACTCAGCCATCCATATACTGCTGGAAATGGTTTGATCCTTGACACCTGCACCAAAACAGTCTGATCAAGTACAGAAAATATAAATAATGATGCTAGAGGAAAGTCTACACTGTTGATAGCTGTATGCCATAAAAACTCTAAATAATGGGACAATAACTTCAAGTCTGAGCCAACAGGGCAGACCCAGATTAGACTGCTCTTAGGAGCAGTCTGATCAGGGCTGACACTGTTTGTCATTTTATCTGCATATTTTGGTAATTGGTAACAATTAAGGTAAATTTTAGAATTTTTACATTACCGGTAAACCATACCCTGGCAGACAAATGGACTTGTCACAGGATGACTCATCTACCCGTTCCAATAAACCAGTCACCCAGAACAGTCTAACAGCCAGTTGATGGCCGCGCGTGGGTGACACACCAATAATCAATATTGATTCACAACCGTTCCTTATGAAATGATTGATTTTCCAACTTTAACATACCAGAAATTATTTTCAAAATGAATTTCTCATTACTGTACTTCCTCTGATAAACCCTCTCCCCTCTCTTTAATGAATGACTTACTCTTACTCCCCTCTCACTTTTTCCACGAAAAAGCGTCCAAATTCCACCAAGATTGGCTGTAGAATTTATAATTCATTTTCCAAATTTTGTCTTATACAGGTCATGTGAACTGCAACAACCATTTACCCAAAGGAATAGGGTATGTACAGATGTAAGAGATTAGCAGATAAAATGGGCTTCTGGGATAATTTAATTTTACCCACTTCTCCATAAAACAAGAATCCCATGAAATGTTGTGTCTCATCTATGCTCTACTACAAAGAAGACCAAGTGCCTATACCACAGGGTATAAACCAGTCGGCCAATTTTTGCTTCCTGCAGAGATTGTTAATCATATTTGGCTTCCGCCGAGACTGTCCGTGATCTCTTGCTTCCTGCAGGACTACTGTCCTCGAAAAATGTCTTCCTGCCGAGACTGTCCGCGTGACTCTGCTTCCTGCCGAGAGCCTCGGCAGGAAGCAGAATCACGCGGACAGTCTCTGCAGGAAGCCATTTATCCTGTACAGAAGTCTCAGCAGGAAGCAAGAGATCACAGACAGTCTCGGCTGAAGCCAAATATGATGGACAGTCTCTGCAGGAAGCAAAATTTAGCGCACTGGTTTATACCCTGTTTATACTACCTCTAGAGCTTAACCAGGAAACCCAACAAAAGTTTACACTGAAAAAGCAACACCTTATGCCATCATAAGTCACAGGCAAGACAAAAAAACTAAACACTCTCCACCTCATTGTATTTCTGGTTCGCAAAGCATACAACTGAAGCAAATTAGTTGTTATGAAACCTTTTAAGTTTTTGAGCCGAAAAGATTTGTATGACCTTGAGAGCACTCATATAAGTCTAAGTTGACAAACTACAAACAGTATGGCAATAGTAGGATTTTACTGTATGTCATTATACGGGACAAATATTTATTCAAGTTATTAAACCCTTTACTTTCTCAAAGTTCCACACTTGCAAATTTAGGTAGTATAGTGGCCAAAAGAACTCCTTCGGGTACTCTGAAATTTCAGTGGTCCAGACTACCATCCAGCTAATTATTCAGATACATGTGAATATGCATAATCAACCTGTTGGTAGTTCTGGACATTTAAATATCCAAATAAGTATTCATACAATGTACCATAATGACCCTAAAATTTCGGACACCCAAAAGCTGGACAATTATTGTTCTAAAATTCTTAGACACTATATTTTTTATTCATCAATGCATCCAAATGATGCTTAGAGAATGGCAAATGTTGTAGACCCTGATCAAACTGCTCCTGGGAGCAGTTTGATCTGGGTCTACAATGTTTGCTCAGATCTGTTTGTCGGAATATTTAGGGTCATTACAGTAGATGATATTCTTTGTCAGCACTCTTTCTGCTGCCTGGTAAAACTGAGTAAAAGTTTCCCCGAAGCCCAGTGGCTGCAGGAGCAGTTGGGTTTAGAGGCGCACCATATCTTGGGCACATGCTTTGAAGGCACAGCTTGAATCACTATAAAATAGCATTTAATTGATTCAGGAATGTTTCAATATTGTTTGTCAACGTCCCACCAACAACTAGGTCATACGGAAACAGGACCTTGGTTTAAGTTCTCACCTGAAAGACCAGAGAAGCGGGGATTGACCTAACAACCCATGGATTGGTAGTCTAGTGTGTTATACTACCGCCAATACTGTTTGTCAAAAGATGGGGTTTGGGTGATAATTCTGAGATTTTTTCTTATTTCTCATTGAAAATATGTTATTTATGATATAAATTTTGTCTGCTTTTTGAGACAGAGGTTTCGGATAACTTGACTGGCCCAACAAACCCTTACACTAAGCTGGAAAGCATATACATATATTTGTTGACTTGCGTAAGTCAACCACTGGTCAGGGTTACCTAACTAATGGTCAACAATGCAATTCTGGCCAATTCCCAACACATGCCTACACCTTGAATGATCTAGAGCCAATAATAGGTGTGACAATTTTACAAAAACATTTTTACAAATCTCGAATGAACCTTCCCATCATGCTTGGATTTGGACAAGCCTGGCTTGTTCGTTCAGTCTGGGGATTTTTTTCATCCAAGTGGTGGCCAGGGAGTATTCCATGTGTTCATATGGGCCAAATATGGGTCCTGTTCCTGGTCTATTAAATCATGCAGAATTCCCAAATTTTGTAAAGTACCGTTAGAATTTTCATTCCCTAACTGACCATTTTCCCAATTTTATATTAAAGGACTCATCCCAAAATACCTGGATAAGCCCTGAATTGGCAAACACTGCAAACCCAGATCAGGCTGCTCCTAAAAGCAATATGATCAGGGTCACCGCTACTGGCTTAATCACTCTGTCCGGTGAATATATTACTTTATATAAATATGCTATTCAAGACTTTATTCCATAAATGGTGCCGAATCGTTTTGTAACCTTCTTGAATTATTTCCAAATCAGTCATATGATCCCAATTGTCAAATGTTGACTCATACCAGTATGTATTTTAAAATGGAAAATACAGCAACTTTGATATATGCCAATTTCCTTTATCTGTTTATTTTCTTCAACCTCTTAACAAAAATTTTCACACCTTAAAAGAAGTGTCATCCCCGAAAGTCTGAATTAACTTGAAGCTCTAACAGCGGAAAAGGATCTCTGAAATGTCAGTTTACTACCATAATGTGCCTAAATTTTGGGACATCAAAAATAATGAATTTTCCATTTGGGACAAATGGAAAATTAATTATTTTAGGTGTCCCAATATAATGCGTAAGTACATTATGGTATTTCATAAGAGCATATCACACAATGTATAAAAACAATTAAATGAATTTATCTACAAAGATTTTTTATGCTAATTCTGAATTGCTTTTTGGTCCAAAACAAGGCACTGGTTGTCAGCAGCCTGTGAGGCTGGAGACAACCGGTTGTCACTAGCCTCACAGGCTGCTGACAACTGGTTGTCACTAGCCTCACAGGCTGCTGACAACCGGTTGTCAATAGCCACTTCCTTCTTTTTAACCCTATTGCACTAAGAACAACCAAAACTCTACAGAGTTTTGGCTGTTTCTGAGCACAACAGGGTTAAAACATATGTTATTGCCATTCCCATTCACTACGCAGTCTCACCACGGTAATTTGAAAGTATGATCACAGTTACCATAGCATATGTCCATATGGAGAAATGCACGAGTTACTGAGAAAAAAACTGTCTCAGAAATATCTTCAGTAACCCATGATATATGGAGCCTTCTTAACGTACATGTATTTCAATCAATTTTTATATAAAATTTTACCAACTTACCTGGGCCGTTTTTCTAGTACAAATCCAAAAAAAATTTTCGCCCACTTGCCCACTAGGTTGGAACTGGTAGTATGAATAATTATTTCCAAATGCCAAATATTTTGAATGGGATTTCTCAGGTACGTGTTGACTCTACCTGTAATGACAGACAAGATCAGACATATTACCGACTGTTTTGTCGATTTTCAGCTAACCGGTTAGACTGTATTGTCAATGTTCAGCTAACCGGTTAATCCATTGTTCAAAGTATTGAACACTAGAATTCATGGAAATAAATTCAAGTTTAGAAAATTACTTACTATAGTGACTGGACATTTATTTATTTACCCAAATAACCGGGTATTTTTACACCAATTTACCGTAATTCTTCTAAATTAAGGTAAATAGGCACACTTTCAGGGGAAGCAAATCTGCCATTTTCATTTTTAACTTCCTTTTCAGTGAGGATCGACTATTAAAGGAAAGAATTTGCTCCTCTAGGAGCAAATTCTTTCCTTTAATAGTAGACCCTTTTTCAAAGGGTTTTGTCATCCCCAGAAGCAAACAGGAAGTCACAAAAAGTTATTCTACTTTGTAAAAATGGCAGAAAAAGATGTGGAGTGTGCCCATATGTACGCCTGAGTATGTCAGTGCCTGACAAATCCACTGTCCGGTTGCCCAGGACAAGTTAAAGTTTTTGCTGGGCAAGTTAAATATTGTCTTACTTGCCATGAAAACTGTATGGGTTATACAGGGACAACCTAAGGATATCAGCGTTTTGTAGCAGAATCTGTGTAACGGACAAGTTGATCAAATTTTGATTTGTCAGCCCCTGGTATTTGATAAATTTTACAAATTTTTGAGCCAGTACAGCAGAAAATGTACCTTACCATATGCCATGTTTGAACAACAAGTACTCAGACCAACTTACCCTTTACAATGCATACAAGAAAGTTATGATATAATTTTTCAACAGTCATCATTCCATTGTTTTTGAATCTTGCCTTCCTCAGCTAAAATAGCAAAGCAGTTACCTTGACCTTAATGTAGGCCTAATTAAATCTAATTGCTATGTATTATTATATTTTACAGTTTTTAAATTTGCATATGAAATATATGCTATACATTATGTCATGCATTACCATAAAATTCTAAATATTGGGACACCAAAAATTAACTAATTACCACAATTGTCCTTTAATTGAAACAGTTTGGTTTTACAGTGCAGTAAGGTGTCCAACAATGCAAAAGGGATAACAAACAGTGTAAACTCTGATCAGACTCCTTGAGGAGCAGTCTGGATCTGCACAATTTGCGCAAACCTAACTGTCCCAATGCATAGAATTTTCATGGTAATTACAACAATAACTCGTGTAATTGGGACACTTTACCTATTATGGCAGAGCTCCAGATAAGGTGGAGTTTTGAGGATAATTCAGGGATAACTTGTCTTATTTCTCAATGGAAACATATGTTTTGACCTCTCATTAGAACCGTCTCGGTTCGATTATCCCTGTTACCCATTCTAGTCTCGAGCTCTGTATGGGGCAGGGTTCAACCTAAAGCTTTCAGACAGGGAGAAGTTTTACCACATTTTTTAGACTTTATGGAGAAGATTTTACCAAAATTTTGGATTTCTTGAGATCCATATGTTCTATGCATTTTCACTTCTCCCTAAGTTCAAAATAGGGAGACTATTTCTCTCAAATTGCCCTCTAGGCTGAGCCCTGATGGGATCATTACCCTGCTGGATTCTTCCATCTATTACTACAGCCGTGAGGTGGGAGGGGGGAAGGGTACAAATACCTCTGGCAAGTGTCATTTGTGAAATTAAGACAAACTTAAAACATTTATACAAATTTCTAAGTACATGTATGTGACCTTGACCTTGGATCAACAGCAGCCTCCAGATGATGTTAAGTAATATGTTTCAATTTTAAGAAATAACTTAAAAGCACTTTTAAGTAAATTGCAAGTCTGAGCAAAAATTTAGAACAAATGCTTATCTTAAGTCCTTATTAATGACACTTAGCCCCTAAAAGGACCTGACCCAGGGGCTTAGCAATTTCACATCAATCTTGATCCACTGGATGAGTCCATTTGTTCTACCGCATGCAGACTAACACTGCAAGCTGCTTAAGCAAATTTCTGACAAACAGGACAGACTTTCAGACGACCAGTCTGATCTAGTCTAGACCTGCTGTGTTCACACCTGTTAAACTATGTTTCCAGTTTCCAAAGCTCACAGGGTATAATAGATTCCGCTAACTTTCGCTTCCTGCAGAGACTGTACATCATATTTGGCTTCCGCCGAGACTGTCCGTGATCTCTTGCTTCCTGCAGAGACTTCTGTACATGATCAATGGCTTCCTGCAGAGACTGTCCACGTGATTCTGCTTCCTGCCGAGGCTCTCGGCAGGAAGCAGAGTCACGCGGACAGTCTCGACAGGAAGCCATTTTACGAGGACAGTAGTCTCTGCAGGAAGCAAGAGTTCGCGGACAGTCTCTGCAGGAAGTGAAAATTGGCGGAATCGATTATACCCTGTGAAGCTGTAATAAAATAAAAAAGAGTCAATGTTCCAAAACTACTTGGTCACCGTGGCTAAATAAATTTATTCAACCATGATGACAGGTTATTTGGGAACTAGGACTTTTTTTTATTTGGTAACAGCCCTTGTATAAATATAGTTCACCAGGGGTGGTGTTTGCTCAAATACATGTAGTTCTGTCCAAGTGCTAACTGTCAATATGGAACTGACCTTATCTACATGCATAACCGTAGATTTGCATACCAGGTTGGGATTAACTTATTACCCAGTGGGCCAAACCAATTATTTCAATAATTACATGTATTAATAACTCTATGCAAGGTCTGATAACTAATAAATAACCATCTTTTATAGTGTATGGGTATTTCTAATGGGTTTTTTTTTCAATTTCTAAAGGGAAGCAACTTTTGTGACTTCTTATTTGCTTCCCTGTACAACTAAGCTCTTCCAAAATGGGGACTTCTCTTAGAGGAAAGAATTTGCTCCTCCAGGAGCAAATTCTTTCCTTTAAGAGTTGACCCACAATTGGAAACATGCCAAAAACCAAACAGACACAGTTGCTTTCCCTGGGGCAATCTTAAAAATTAATTTGTTTCTCCTTACCTGACCCATTAAAGAAGAGAAGGGTCCATTGGTTGGTATAATTTTTTTCATTTTCTTGAAGCAGGACCAGTAATGACAAAATATGTGACAGACAATTGTAATTTTAAACCAACTACAGTGTTTGAAGTAGACTTTTGCCATAGAACTGCATGGAGAAACAACAAAATAATACAGAAAAGTTCTCTGATGGGGAAGCTTAAATTTAAATGAAGGAAAAACTATTTTTAATAACTACCAAATCCTGAATAAATTTTTCAGGGTAGGATCAATTTTCTACAATTGGTTGTGTAACTACAGTGTTTGAAGTAGACTTTTGCCATAGAACTGCATGGAGAAACAGCAAAATAATACAGGAAAGTTCTCTGATGGGGAAGCTTAAATTTAGGTGAAGGAAAAAGTATTTTTAATTACTTCCAAATTCTGAATAAATTTTTCTGGGTAGGATCAATTTTCTAGAATTGGTTGTGTAAGGGGAAACAAAGCTATTTAATTTTTGGCCCTGACTGTATCTAGTCACCTTAAACAGAGATGATATACCATCATACAGCTGGTCAAACAAGATGTTTACCATATCAATTATGCTTGCTAGAATTCCTGTATGCTTCTCTGCATGAGGTAGCTCTCTCACATGCAGTGTAATCTTAAAGAGAAGAATTTGCTCCTAGAGGACTCACTCTTTCCACTTAAAGGTAGGTTCCCGGACTGGCGATAACAATTATGTCCACAAAATAATTTCGTCTTTTTCTGAGCAGTATTGAATTCTCTTATTTTTCTGAATTTGTTGCTACTCGTCAGATGTTGAAGAAAATAGTTGTTTTCCCTTTTGGTTTATTTTCTTTCGTTGGAATTCCAGTTCTAAAAATACCTATTTTTATTATGTCTATAAGTGGGCGATTTCTGATGCCATTCTCTAAAAGGTCAATTTTCCCTTGCCTTGAGCTCTCCTAGAGGTCCTGACATGGCAGACGGGTTGAAACTATCCCAAAATGCAATGCAGCATGACGTCAGCCACGTTATCTATTTTTGGCGCGAACTAAAAATAGCGCTATCTGGTGTGCGAAGCAGAGTTAGGAAATCCCTTGCAAAACAACTTTGATTTACACTTTTTAGTGAAACTTATTCATTCCCTTTTATAAGTGCTTTTCAACAACTTGGATGAACGATCATAAAAATTATGATGCATTCCAAAGTACAGGAACCTACCTTTAACTACAGTGCCTCTCCAAAATATCTACCAAATGCATAGGCTTCAGTGAAAACCTGGGCCATAATTTTGTTCTGCATATTGGGGATTTGAAAATTAATATGACACAAATGATCATCATGACAAGACAATGTGTCACAGGCAACAAACTGGTCACCAGCTGAATGGTCAAGGTCACACTGGACGCTATACCTTTGTGCATAAACTATAGTGAAAACATGTTCATGTCCAGCCCATGACTATGTCCTGTACGGGATTTCAAAATCATCTGGCATAAATGATCATCATGACAAGAAGATGTGCCATATGCAAGACCCATGTTGCTAGCTTGAAGGCCAAGGGCCACACTGTCCTAGTAAGCTTTTTGCATCTGGGCATTAAAAGCGTTCCTGTCTGGCCCATAACTTTGTCCTACATGGTGGGATTTCAAAATTAACATGCATAAAAGTAAATCACTTTAACCTGTAATTCATGACATGGTCCCTTGATTGTCCCTATTGTATTATAATTCTTGAGTATCGTTTCTATATATCTAAACAGAGTGCTGGAAATGAGGCAAATATAGGATCGATACATTCCCATAAGATAATTAGGCCCATTCTTGTAAATTTATGCACTGGTTCTACTATAAGCGAGTTCGGAGTTCCGCATTGCCCATGTGCACACTCGGATTTTGCTCTCTGAGGTCAAAGGTCAGGGATGCCAAAAGCTGTATACGCATTTAGCGTAACACACCAACATATCAATTTATTTTTCAATTTTCAAACATTCCCTGTCAATTTTATCTTGCTAAAATGATGTGACTATCCATTATCTCTGAGTTGAAAACAATTTTCAATCATATCAATCATAAAAACAGCGTTTTATATCTACTGACCAGATAAGCGTAATGATGAACTATCGGATTTTGCCACACTCGATCTTTGACCTTTCTACTCCTGTCCAACCGGAAACGTGGAACTCGGAACTCGCTTATTACACAGGGATCTCGGGGACGCCGAATTCGGCGTCCCTGGACGCGAAAATTCCGACCCGGACGCCAATAATTGCCTTCCGGGGATTCCCGCGGACGCGATATTTTTGCGGCTGTACTCCTTTAAAATCTCCTAAAATGTCAGTTTTCACAAGTTGTGAAGAATACACACGTCGCTGACACCTTTGACAGAACTTGTCTGAACCGATAATCAAATGCTACCTGTTATTTACCTGGAATTTCACACCTTCTTAATCCCCACTAACGTAGCAGGGCACGTGTCAGTAATACTTTCTTAATCGCTAATAACCGGCGATGTTTTGATCAATATAAACAAATTGGGTCAACACGGTATGTTTGTCTTAGATCTACCGCCTCGCAACATCTTTAGAAGTACCGCATGGCATTAATTGACAGAAGGTGGGACTTTAACAGTGGCTTTGTCAGCAAATTAAACTTACAATATATTACTCGCCAATTGGATGAGTGCCCGAGAGGGGCAACTGCCGTCTCATAAAAGAGAATCTTTTACGAGACAATTTTGATTTTCAGGTAGATCTAACCTGCCGAAGTATGAGCCTTTTCTAAGGCACGTTTTCTATTTCCCGACTGTTTGTAGTACGCTCGTGCGCTGTGCTTGGTGGGCGTTACACGTGTATATTAAATCAGGTTGTTTTTTAAACTTGGAAAATGCAATCGGTAATTTCTAGTTGCTAGAAGCGGCCGTCAGAGGTAGTTACACTATATTTTAGCAAGGCCAGTTGTTGCAATATTCCCGGACCGGTGACTTTTTAGATCTTCGGTTCCTGCACTGTAAAATTCTTTCCCGCCGTTTTTAGTCTGTTTCCCGCCATATGTCGCGCACCACGTGCTGAACGAGTACCAGTGTAGATCTATAAATAACGCTTTGGGAAATCCGCGAGTTCTAAACAGACATTTCAACACGCGGTATAGGAACTCTTATTGACACAGATAGGTGCAGATATTCGCAGTTAATGTATAATTCAATAAACAAAGGAAGATTTAACGACAGGTACCCATTCATTCAAGTGTAAATCAAACTCGATTTGGACATAAACAATCAGCCTGTGTCTCAAATTAAGAAAGGCAAAATAGATCTACGGTACATGTAAACGGATTTCTGCGTTTGATGTCAGCGGGTGGCGTAAGGTGCGCCGAAGTTTTTTTTTTTTTTTTTTTTTTGGGGGGGGGGGGGGGGGGGGGGGGGGGGGGAGATGGTTGAGATAAGTTGTAGCTATAACTGAAAGCAATGTTGCAGTGGACTGGACATCACTGAATAGTACTGAACTGTAGCTATTACATGTTACACTTCTGCTGAAGGAAAAAGTAAATTAATACCTTTGACTTCAAATGGAAGATTTACCAAATAATTGTCAATGTCATATCTTTTTACATTTCTATAACATAATATTTGATGTCCAATCACAAAAGCATTGCCCTTTGCCCGTCCAGTCCTGTACAGCATCTGGGGGAGACCTTGATTGCAAAGTTTGGTGTAGGCGGTGTTAAATGTGGGCCTGTGGTGTTTGTGTTGGTAGCTCTGTCCTGATACTTGCAATTTTTGCAGTAAGAAACTGACAGGTTGGATGTGTGTGTTCTTGAAATATGACATGCTGCATGCATTTTTCTGTTGTTGTTTTTTCTGTCAAAAGGGAGGGCCACATGGAAGATTAGTGTTTAACTAAATGTGTATTTCCCTCTGTAAATAAAGTCTATTATTATTATTATTATCATTATTACAGGCCCTTTTCATCTTTTGTATCCCTCAGGGACAATATCAAAAGACAATTTTAACTAGATAAATAAGATTATTTATAAGCTAAATTTTATGTTAAAACATATGGGACTCCAATTTTTCAGGATGGGACTCCTAATTTTCAGATGGGACTCCTATTTTTGGAAAAGCAGGAGTCCCGGACTCCTATTTTTAAAATTCAAGTGAGAACCCTGTTACACGTCAAGCAAAGGTGAAAAATTACTCAACATGTAATTTGACAAACATGTCATATGCTGTAACTGTATTTTTTTTTCAAAAGAACATAGATAACACGTTAAAATATGAAACTAGCATGTAATCTATGTACAAAAATCGAGATGGGGGTGGAAATAGGTCCGTTCCGGTAAATTTGCGCACCCCCATTGAATTTGAAATGCTGGACTGAATCGATCTTGTTCTCATCACCTCTGATACTACCCCATATTATCCCATGTGGTCGTGGCTATTTTCTTCACTTAACTTACTAAGGAATTAGGGAAGCATCAGGATTTATCAAGTGACATGTCTGTATCATATGGTTTGTCAATAAAATAGTGCATTCGCATATATGTTTCATCTTAAAATCTCCTTCTTCCAAGACTTAGAGTGAGGGAAAAACAAAAAACTTTCTGACGTTTTATGTCATGGTATAAAGACAAATATAACAGGTAAACGTACCTGTAACAAGCCCGTAAACACAATCAGGGTATTGCTAATTTAGAGAATGTCTGTAATTCATGGATAGGACCCACAATTAATCGGCAAAATGTCTGTTGGATTCGAGCACCTAAAAAAATCAAAACAGACAAAAGATAGGTCCTCTCCGGTAAATAGGCTTGTTCTGATCCGTTTTGGTAGATTTATGCACAAGGGATTGTGAACAAAATTTTCAGCAGCCACACACATTATGTAATTTTTGTAGATTTTCACACAGACAAAAAACGCGTTAAATATGTAATCAGAGACTCTGCATAAGGGAATGTAAAAAAACTCTGCAAAAGGAAAAGCATAAACCGCCGCAATCAAACCATCTGAATCACTAATTGGGCACCTGTTGTACCCCACCCACTTGTCACACGTGAAGATTCACATCAATGGAGCCGCATGAATGGTAAAATAAAACAATGCAGCAAAAGAATAACGAGATCGAGACATCAAATGTGCAAACTTCAACTAAATAACATATGAATAAAGAACATCTTTCGACAAATAATTCGAGAAATCTCACCTTTCTTCAGTTACCTATCGATTGTCCCCAAACAGACCTGTTGACAATCACGTTGACTGATTGGTTAAAAATTCCGATTACTCACTCAAGTGTGACTGCGGCGCGGTGTTGCTGTAAATATATTGCCAATACAAAATATCCCGAGTGCGGTGTCACGAACCACCGGAGAGTAATCTTATGGGATTGGTTGGTTGGTTGATTTGATGCTTAACGTCCACGGTAAACAGCTAAGGTCATGTCTGGACGGTCAGTTAACGTTAACCTAACCACACTATTCCTGGGCAGGCTTAGACATCCTAAGCGGTTAACCAGTACTAGGTGCACATACTTTCGCCAGTAACTGACAACTGCCCTTCTTGAATCAGCGGAAGGAGAAACGAAAGTATGTGGTCAGACCGGGATTAGAACCCAAGACCTCTGACTTACGAGTCAGGTGCCCTACCGATTGCGCTACCCGGCCCGGCCTTATGGGATTGGGGAGTGTGTGTGTGGGGGGGGGGGGGGGAGGGGGAGGGTTGGTACTCTGATATGTTCGAGGAACATAGACTAGGCCTAATTTTCTTTTTTTTTTGGGGGGGGGGCGCAAAATTTTAAATTTCGCTCTTTATTTTGCTTTATAGAAAAATGACAATTTTTGGGGGGTATGGACATTTTTGTGGATATTTCTATTTTTGGTCACTTCTTAATTCGACTATTTTTGTATTTTTGGGATCATTTATAAAATCAACTATAAAAGCCTTCAATTTGGAAGTAAAAAACTAATAAACTAATGAGTATTCTTACCAACTGTTATTTGTGTTCTGTGATGAAAGGACCTCTGACAGTTTCCATGCAAATTTGCCTATTTTTCATGAAATTACTGCAGCAGTCTTGGGAAGCAAATGGTAAAGATTTTAACATTAACAGGTAGACATAAGCATTATAAAGAAGTTTTAATACTGACATTAAACAGTTATCCCATCTGCACTCTAACTCTCACTGACTTTCGAAAGAGGGGTAAATGAAATTTTCGGTCACCCAAAATAGATCTATTTTTGGCTTTTTCCTATTTACTGATTTTTTGTTAAATATGCTTAAAATGAAGTGAAACACTACAGCTGCTCACAGTATTCAATTATATGTTAATAAAAAGTGTGTTCGCCTATTTTTTATATGCAGTGCGTCTAATTACCCCACCCACTTTTCAGTTTTTCAGCTGTAGACTATCCCCCCCCCTTGTGCCTCAGCTTGCCACTCATATATAATGTGTATATTGACAGTACACATATGCATACAAAGAGGCTTGCTTAGGCACCGGGGAGGGGGCGGGGGGGAGCATCCTTATTAAACTTTTTTTCCTTACATTCAATTATAAAAACTTGCAGTTTACACCAAAAATCTAAGTCTGTGTGCAATCTTTTTGTGCCAATTACAGTGAGTTCAGAGCAACACATTTCAATGAAAATTTTGAACTATACATAAAGTTCATTTTTGACCATTTTTATAGGCAAATTTACATTACAACCGTCAGAGGTCCTTTACTCCAATACACATTACCACTGTCATTAAACAAAAAAAAATCTTTTTATCTATTTAGTTCTTTTTCGAGGGAGGGGTGGGTATGCCTGATATGCCTGGTATTTTTTGTGGGTTACCTGTCAGATTCGCTATTTTTAGGGTTAACAGTATAGTTTAATGCTGGGGCCCTATCCTATAAAGCGAGAGAAAAAAAATCAGAGTAACACTCCCCCACCCCTATCGCCACCGCCCCTTCTCCAATTGCCTTTCCCCGGCCCCCCCCCCCCCCCCGCCACCGCCCCTCCCCCAAATCGACTTTCCCCGGGTTTTGAATCTCCTTGAAATATATTCGAGAGAAATTATCAACAAGATTCATCAGAAAAGAATTGTCAAGAGGTGAAAGTAGATTTCACAGAACTAAAACTTCAGTGTAAAGTAATAGGCCTCACACATAATATATATCATACAGTAACACTAAGACGGTCGCACGGTGCCCCATATTGCGGCCATGTATACGTTCCGCTGAGGTGCGGGAGAACGTTAACATCTTTACGAGAATGAAATACAATAAATTAACCCAAATATGTAGTTTGATAAAACACCAGGTCCAGAGCTCATCTTACACCTTTGCAGTGGTGCCGCGCTAATCAATCAGGATAACCTCTATAACGAATAGAACAGAACAAGGTAAAGTTTAATAGAATAAGAAACGAGAAAGATACTCGTTGCAGATTAAACGGAAGTGTGTTTTGTAATATGTCTCTAGTTGAAGAGCTGATAATAACATTCCTGAATATGACTCAAGTAAGTTATGTCGGTAGGTACCCGCAACCGTAATTTTGACATGGGTAGCGACAATGACCTATCTCAAAATTGGGCTGTCCAATTTGGAATTCAAAAAATGGACTGCGGTCAATTTTGAAATTGAGCTGATTTCAAAATAGTTACCAACATGGTGCACTGTTTATTTGTGTGTATTAAACCGAAAGTAGAAATCAAAAGTAGATCTACGTCGAAAAAAAAAATGAAAGTTTTGAATAATTGCGTCTGTTTTCTATTGTAAAATTACCAACAAGAGAAACATTTTGAAATTATATACGACAGAGTGCTAGTATTCACAGCGCATGTGACGGGAAAAAAATCGAAGATAAGATTTTCCTTGACCTTTGATATAATTGGCTAAATTTTGACATACGTGTTATTTGACCAATGAAATGTTGTGAAATGTGGAACAGTATCGAAATTATACGCGTCTGCGACGCGAAAAATCTCTGGGTCATCTGTATGTAGCTATTTCTGGTTGGTCGGGACAGTGACTATTTCGAATCATGGACGTATTCGACTTGGCTTTACGTGTTTCACGATTCTTTTCTATAGAAAAAAATAGAATCGTGTAGCACGAAACGATCAGTCGAATACGCCCCATGTATTCGCGCTGCTGATGGATGCAAGGATGCAATGAGTCCGTGAGTATGTAGTTAAACACTGCAAAGCTCCATATGAGAGGGGCTAGTGAGGAAAATTCGAAGATACCTTTTTTTTTTAATCTAAACGAAAATGTATATCGTGACCCCTTATTCGAACCATCACTGCGACACGGTTCTAATGAGAGGTCAGAAGACAGTCTATGTTTTATGGAGAATGGGAGAAAATATGGAAAATTATTCCAAAATTATCCCAGTTAGACATACCCCTTCTTATCTGTCCCCAGAGCACTTTCACTAGTTTTCTTTCTTTTTCCGTGTGTGTGTGTGTGTGTGTGTGTGTGTGTGTGTGTGTGTGTGTGTGTGTGTGATTTTTTTCGTTTGTTTCAAAACTGTACACATATCTTTTTAAAGTCTATTATATAAATACATATCGTACTTTGCTCTTATCTCGTTCTGTCGGTAAAATAGCCTACGAGGAGCGATCGAAAAGTTCTAAGCCTCGTCATGTTTTGAAATTGAGTCATTGATTTTAAACAACCATTCTACAGAGACACTCACCAAATTTCGGGAATTTATCTTTAATATCAATTGGATAACACTTCACTTTTTACAGTTACCTCCATGAGTGCACTGTATAACTCTCTGACCGACTATAACTTTAGCAGAGTCAATTATTTGCAATTTTTTTTTTTTTTTTTTTTTTTTTTTTGCAAATATATGTCCTACAGCATCCCGGTAATTGATGATATATGCAAACATAAATTTATTCCATATCAGAATAAAAAGCAAAATTTTAATTTTCAGATAGCGTCTATTTTGAGAGTTTCTGCACACAGTACACAATCGGAGTCCCATGCTCAGCGTGCGCAGAAGCGGATATCTTTTAACTCGTTTCGACAAAATCATGTAAGATGTCAATGTTTTATATGTGTGTAAACATTGTTTGATTTTGCTCACCATGTTCCTAACAAACACGAAAGTAGGATATGGGTCTCTAAATTTCAGGGTTGCAATATTTAAGGGTTTACGGTAAAGCCACCGGATGCCAAAATATTTTGCAGTTCCATCAAACTTTTGGCAAGTCATCATATTTTCATGTACTACAACAAGAACCTTTTAAATCTTGTAGAATGTGAAGAATGATTTTTCAAAGTAAGGCAAGACAAATAGATTCTAAATGTTATTTTAGAAATATGCCACACTCTTGTGTTAAGGTGCTGTAAAAAGGGAAACTTTCGCCAAATATTTTTTAAACTTCCATCGAAAGATAGTAAATGACAACTTATTATATTTGTGTTAAGCACGCATGCGCAGATTTACTAGAAATATCTTAGGCTCAGAACTTTTCGATCGCTCCTCATAAATGGCTAATGTTGACATCCACAAAGGTAATAGAAGGTAGGTGCCACTACGGCCACAACTCGACCGAAGACGAAATCCGCACGCTTGATCGTAAATGACACATGTTTAGTAAGCCTGAAAAGGCTACAACTTTTATTTTCAGTTCAAAATTCTATGTCAAAATAACAGGGAAAAATGAAGCTTGGGCTTTTGAGGGGTATTTTTGAGGCTCTATAGTGATATCAGTCTGTTGTAAGTCTCTTCGTGTTATAAGACCTCAAAATGAAAGGGCATAATCTAAAGCGTCAAGTTGTGAAAAAGGTTGTGAATTGCAGTTGCATACTCTTGGGCATTATGTCCAACTTGCACACTCTTGATCACTATGTCCAGCTCGCATACTTTCGGTCATTTTGTCCAACTCGCATGCGCTTAGTCATTGTGCCCAACTTGCATACTTTTGGTGACATAATGTCCAACGTGCATTCTCTTGGTCTATATTTCCGACTTGAACTCTTGGTCATTTTTTCCCAACTTGCACACTGGCGGTCATTGTGGTCAGCTTGTATACTCTTGGTCATAGTGTCCAACTTGCATACTCTTGGTTATTCTGTCTAAATTGTATACTCTTGTTTATTGTGTCCAGCTTGCATACTCTTGGTCATTTTGTCCAACTCGCATGTGCTTAGTCATTGTGCCCAATTTGCATACTTTTGGTGTCATAATGTCCAACATGCATTCTCTTGGTCATAATTTACGACTTGAACACTCTTGGCCATTTTTTCCAACTTGCACACTGGCGGTCATTGTGTCCAACTTGCAAAGTCTTGGTTATTCTGGTTATTCTGTCCAACTTGTATACTCTTGTTTATTGTGTCCAACTTGCATACTCTTAACCATTGTGTCCAACTTGCATATTCTTCATTATGTCAAAGTTGTATACAGTCGGTCATTGTGCCCAGCTTGGATACTCTTGGTCATTATGTCGAACTTTCATTCTCTTGGTTATTGTGTAAACACTGCATACTCTTGGTCATTATGTCGAATATAGCACACTGTAGGTAATAGTGTTCAAGTTTCAAACTCTTGGTCACTATGTCCAACTCGCATGCTCTTGTTCATTGTGCCCGACTTACATACTCTTGGCCACAGTGTCCAACTTGCAAACTCTAAGTCATTTTGTCCAACTTGCATATTCTTGGTCATTGTGTCCAACTTGCATACTCTTTGTCATAATGTCCAGCTTGCATACTCTTTGTCAATATGTCCAACTTGCAAACTCTTGGTCATTTTGACCAAGTAGCAAACTCTTTGTTAGTGTGTCCGACTTGCATACTGTTGGTCATTGTGTCCAATTTGCATACTCTTGGTCATTGTGTTCAACATGCTTACTCATGGTAATTATGTCCATAATCTTGGGTATTGTGTGCAACTTGCGTAATTTTGGTCATCATGTTCAATTTGCATACTCTTTGTCATTGTGTCCAGCTTGCATTTTCTTGGTTATTGTATCAGACTTGCTTAGTCATTGTCATTTTGTCCGTTTCCCCTGTACTTGGTCATTGTGTTGAACTTACATACTCTTGGTCATTATGTCCAAATTGAAAACTCTTTGTCATGGTGTCCAGCTTCCACACTCTTGGTCATTATGTCCAAGTTTGAAATTTTTGTCATAATGTCCAACTTCAACACTCTTGGCAATTGTGTCCATCTTCCATATTCTAAGTCATTGTGTCCAATTCGCTTTCTTCCTTGATCATTATGTCCAACCTGCTTACTTTTGGTCATTGTGTCCAGCTTGGATAGACTTGGCCGTTGTGTTCAACTTGCATACTCTTTGTCATGGTGTCAAACTTGCATACTCTTGGTCATTATGCCCAACTTGCATACTGTCGGCCATTCTGTCCAACTTGCATATATTAATCATTTTGTTCAACTTGCACATTGTTGATCATTGTGTTCAAGTCGCATAATCTTGGCTGTTCTGTCTAACTTGCAAATCTTTTGCAATTGTGTCCAACTTGCATTCTTTTGGCCATTGTGTAAAACTTGCATTATCGCAGTCATTATGTCCAACTTGCTTATCCTTGGTCATTGTGTTCAACTTGCATACTCTTGTTCATTATGTCCAACTCACTTAGCGGCGTTGGAGAAGCATTTCTAGATCAAAATATTCGTTATCACTGCCCTGTATTTGCGGTATTTAATTTTGATAAATATAAATTTAAGTGTTTCCAGAGAAAAATATGGAAGTATGACAGTGGTGACTATGAAGTTTTAAAACAAGACACACACAACTTTAACTGGGCATCTCTTAAAAACGAAGACATAAACATTTATGCAGACAATGTTACCAAAACGATTTTGTCCCTGTGTGAAAAAAGCATTCCTACCAAAACGATAACAGTAAGACCCTCTGATCCCCCTTGGTTTAACAGCTTTGTACGAAAACAAATCCGGAGACGAAAGCGGGCTCATAAAAAAGCCAAAGTACTGAATACGCCCGAAAGTTGGAGTAAATTTCGAAAACTTAGAAATAAAAGTGTAAATGCTGTGAAAAAGGCTAAACAAGAGTTTAAGGATAACTTAGCAAACAAAATTAACTCGGGCAATATTTCAAGTAAAGATTGGTGGAAAACTTTTAAATCTATCATAGGCAAAGACACAAAAACAACCCTACCGCCCTTAATAAAAGATGATAAATCCATTAACGACCCCTCAGAAAAAGCTAATGTACTAAATCAATTCTTTTACACTCAGACTTTACTAAATGACAACAATAAGCCAATTCCAAATCTAACGCAGCCTGATCAAACCTTGACTAACATAGTCCTTGAAGTAGATGAAGTAAGGTCAGTCCTAAAATCACTAGCAACTGGGAAAGCTTCTGGTCCTGATCTACTAAACAACAAAATACTTAAGGAATTAGCTGACGGTATATCTGTACCACTAACTGATCTCTTTAATAGCTCCCTTTTTACTTCTATAGTGCCTGAAGTATGGAAACAAGCCAACGTCACTCCAATACATAAAAAAGATAGTAAATCTGACGTAAAAAATTATAGGCCCATATCTCTTCTCAGTTCTGTAGGAAAGTCTTTCGAAAGAGTAATATACAAACGCATATATAACTTTCTACTCGAGAATCAAGTTATTACTCCCTTTCAGTCTGGCTTCACTAAGGGAGACTCAGCAGTAATCAGCTATTAGACTTGTACAATACCTTTGGTCAGGCCCTGGACGAAGGCAAAGAAGTTCGTGTAGTTTTTTGTGATATAAGCAAAGCCTTCGACAGGGTTTGGCATAAGGGCCTCATTGCTAAACTGCGCCATTATGGTATTAGTGGCAAATTACTTAAATGGTTTGAGAGCTATTTATCGCAAAGACTTCAGAGAGTAGTCATCCCAGGGGGTTCCTCCGACTGGGTAGAAATCAAAGCTGGAGTCCCTCGGGGCTCTATTTTGGGCCCCTTACTTTTTATATTGAATATTAACGACATAGTAAATGAAATACACTGCGGAATTCGACTATTTGCCGATGATACAAGCTTGTTTATATTATTGTGGACACCCCTGAAAATGCAGCTCTCCAAATGAATACTGATCTGGATAAGATAACCAGCTGGTCAAATAAATGGCTGGTTACTTTCAATCCCGCCAAAACTGAGTCACTTTTGCTTACAAGGAAGGTCAATAACATTGACCACCCCAGCTTGTACCTTAGTGACGTACCCATAGAAGAAGTAACTACACATAAACATCTAGGAATATACCTATCCCAGAAACTAGATTGGCAGAAACACATTGAATACATTACAGAAAAAGCTTCAGTACGTCTAAACCTCCTTAGATCTTTAAAATTTACACTTGATAGGAATTCACTTCAGAAAATATATTTTATCTTCATACGATCTATACTAGAATATGCAGACATAGTATGGGACAACTGCACCCAGCAGCAAAGTAATGAATTAGAAAAAATACAACTTGAAGCAGCCAGAATTGTCACCGGAACAACAAAGTTAATCTCAATAAATAAATTATATAAAGAAGTAGGGTGGCTGAACTTGTCAGAAAGACGTAATCTCCACAAACTTTATCAATTCTATAAAATGCAAAATGGACTGACTCCACTTTATTTGACAAACATTCTCCCGCCACGTATAGGTGATGTATCTTCTTATGCCCTACGTAATGTTGATGACTACCAACAAATTATTGCGCGCACACAAATGTACGCTAATTCTTTCCTCCCGTCAACTATATCTGCATGGAATTCTCTTTCAACTCCAGCTAAAACCGCGGACTCTTTAAACTCCTTTAAACGTTTGATCCAACTTGAAACCCCGAAAATACCCGCCTATTATAGTACTGGAAGCAGACGATTCCAGATGCTTCACACGCGACTACGAACTGAATGTAGTTCCCTGAATGAACATTTATTTCAGAGAAATCTGGTACCTAACCCTAACTGTACAAGTGGTTTGGTTGAGAACAATAGTCACTTTCTTTTATCATGTCCCAAGTATGACTTAATGCGTGCAGAAATGTTAATGACTGTCCAACAGATTTTACCCGATAACACACATATTACATCAGACATCCTTCTTTTTGGTATAGATGGAATATGTAATGATAGAAACACAAATATCTTTAAAGCTGTCCAAAAATACATAGAAAGAACAAAAAGATTCACATCATAAATGTTAAACAGATTATTGAGTAACACTGACAACTGAAAAATAAAATGATCAAAAGGGAATGTTGGGAAAATGTCCCCGTTATGAGTTATCTGTATCAGAAAACTACCTTGATTTTACCAAAGGACATTCGGACAATGCCCATGGGGAAACTCCTTTACTGCATTGCTCTCTCTCTCTCTCTCTCTCTCTCTCTCTCTCTCTCTCTCTCTCTCTCTCTCTCTATTTCATTCAGTTAGATTCACATTTAGATCACACATGCATGTTAGGTAATCTTATTTCTTGTATTGCCATTCACTATTGCTACTTGTTTTGCAGAAGATGATTGTATAAGTTTTGATGCTTGTTATCAAATCCTGTTCACCATTTTGTACTCTGTAAATGTTATGCATGTAATTTACGTGAAATAAATATTGTTTAAACCAACTCACTTAGTAATTGTGTCAAACTTGTATACTCGGTCATTAGGTCCAACTACCATATAAATTGTCATTATGTCGAACTTGCATACTCTTGGTCATTATGTTCAATTTGCATTCTTTTAAACATTATGTCCAACTAGTATACTCTTGGTCATTGTGTTCAAACCTGCATACTCTTTGTTCAGTGTTCAACTTGCACACCGTCTGTCTTTGTGCTTTACTTGCACATTCTCGGTCGTTATGTCCAACTTGTATACTGTTTGTCATTATGCTTAACTTGCAAAACTCTTTGTCATTTTGTCCACTTGCATACTGTCGGCCATTATGTCTCACTTGCATAGTCTTTGTCAGGATGTTTAACTTGCATACTGTTGGTCATTATGTCCAACTTACAAACTCTTTGTCATTGTGTCCAGTTTGCATACTCTTGGTGATTGTGTCCAACTTGCAGACTCTTGGTTATAATGTCCCACTTGCATAATATTGGTCATTGAGTCCAACTTTTATATTCTTGGTCATTTTGTCCAGCCAGCATACTCTTTGTTATTTCGTCCATCTTGCATACTCTTGTCCACTCTGTCCAAACCGCATATTCTTAGTCATTGTGTAAAACTTGCAGACTGTTGGTCCTTATGTCTCACTTGCATAGTCTTTGTTAGTATGTCCAACTAGCATACTGTTGGTAATTGGTTTAAACAGTATTTTATTTTTCATTAATTACATACATGTACATAATATTCATATCAGTAGAATACAGGATCTGACGGTAAGAATGTTGCTTATATTAAAGTCATCTCCTTATACAAGTTATATTGTACATTGTAAATAAATGGCTAAGAGAGTAATTGTAACAAAACAAAAAAACATTTCATGAACAATAAGAGAGAGAGAGAGAGAGAGAGAGAGAGAGAGAGAGAGAGAGAGAGTGTGTGAGAGAGAGAGTATATACTAATTACATTGTCTCTGAAAGGACACAAAAGCTAAGACGATTAAAGGAAATAGAATACATGTATAGCGAATCATTCGTTGTCGTTAGTAGAAACAGTTAATTTGAAAACATTCATTAAACGAATGCAGCATATATTTTATACAGAAAAAAGGTTACCAAAATATTAGCAGGTAACATTGATCCCCCCAATGGCTTTACCCAGTACCAAGCAACAGATATTAACGACCGAATACTATAAGATATGTGATCACAAAAACATGCAGACAGTGACATATCCTGGGACTAGGACAAAATGTGTTATTAGGAGGAATCCACGAATCTCCCTGATTTAATAATAAAGTCTTGGACCTGTAAAAAGAGCGTTGCATTTACATGAACTGGTTCGCTTTCTTTCCCAAACAAAAGGTCGTGAGTAGGGTAATTCATAAGGTTATGTGGTAAGTACATGTTCCTAGCTGCAGTGTATCTACGACAGACAAAGAGAAAATGGTATGGGCTTTCAAAGCCACCGCATGTACATGAGGGACTAGGAACAATATTCTGCCTATAAAGGTGTGCATTCAGGGCACTACACTCCATTCTTAGCCTTGCATGCAATATCTGTCCTATTCTCGTACCAATATGATAATATCTAGGTGGTTTCTTTATATCGCGGTTAAGTCGATATTTAAAGGAGACGACTGATAACACAGGGTATAATCGATTCCGCCAATTTTCGCTTCCTGCAGAGACTGTCCGTCATATTTGGCTTCCGCCGAGACTGTCCGCGAACTATTGCTTCCTGCAGAGACTAATGTCCTCGAGAAATGGCTTCCTGCCGAGACTGTCCGCGTCGTTCTGCTTCCTGCCGAGAGCCTCGGCAGGAAGCAGAATCACACGGACAGTCTCTGCAGGAAGCCATTTATCGTGTACAGAAGTCTCGGCAGGAAGCAAGAGTTCGCAGACAGTCTCGGCGGAAGCCAAATATGATGTAAAGTCTCTGCAGGAAGCGAAAATTAGCGGAATCGATTATACCCTGTGAGAATGAGAATTCCAAGCTCGGATAGTAGAGGAAATAAAAGAGTTAAAGAAAAGGTTTGTATTCGCGTGAATTGTTTGGATATGATTCGCATTCCTGGGATTGTATGTAGTGGTTTCGTGAACTAAGGGGGGTAAAAGATCTCTTGAGATAATTTGGCGTAAGTCCGTTCATTATCTTATAGTAAATGATTAGTTTGTGTTTATTTCTCCTGTTTTTGCAAGGACTCCCACCCCAATTCATTAAATAGACTGTTGATGTTACAAAGTTTTGTAGCACCCGTTATGGTTCTGGCTGCCTCTACGTGTATGGCCTCCAGCTGCTTTTTGGCCTCCGTTGAGTAGGTATCCCAGTCTGAATCAGAGTATTCTAAGAGAGGTCGTATAAATGATAAATATATTTGTTCCAATGACTTGCATACTCTTGTTGGTCATTATATCCAACTTACAAACTCTTGGTGATTGTGTCCAACTTGCAGACACTTGGCCATAATGTCCCACTTGGCTAATCTTGGTCATTGAGTCCAACTTGCATATTCTTGGTTATTTTGTCCAGCTAGCATACTCTTTGTAATTGCGCTCAACTTGCACACTTTCGGTCATTGGGTCAAACTAGCATACTCTTGGTCATTATGTTCAACTTGCACACTGTCGGTCATTATGCCACGCTTGCATAATATTAGTCATTAAACCCAACGTGCATCTCTTGGTCATTACGTCCAACTAACATACCTTGGTCGATGATGCCAAATTGCATATTCTTGGTCTTTTTGTTCAATTTGCATACTCTTGGTTATAATTTCCAACTTGCATACTCTTGGTCATTGTGTCCAACATGCATACCCCTGGTAATTATGTCCAACTACCATACTGTCGGTCATTATGTCCAACTTGCATATTCTTGGTCATTTTGTCCCAAAAGCATAGCGTTGGTCATTATGTCCAACTTACAAAATATTGCCCTTATGTCCAACATGCATTCTCTTGATCATTATGTCCAACTTGCATACTTTTGGCCATTGTGTCCAACCTGCATACTCTCGGTTATTATGTCCACTTTGCGCACTGTAAGTCATTATGTCCGATTCGCATACTCTTAGTCATTATATCCAACTTGCATACTCTTGGTTAATATATACAACTATCATACTCATGCACACTGTGTCCATTTTGCATACCCTTGGTCATTATTTCTAACTTGCATACTCTTTGTCATTATGTCCACTTACGTACTCTTGGTCATTATGTTCAACTTGCTTACTGTTGGTCATTATGTCCATCTTGCACACTGTCGTTCATTTTATTCAGCCTGCGTCCTTTTGGACATTATGTACAATTAGCATACCTTGATCATTATGTCCAATTTGCATTTTCTTGGTCATTATGTCCAAACTTGCATACTCTTGGTCATTATGTCTAACTCGCATACTCTTGGTCATGATGTCCAACTAGCAAATTCTTGGTCATTGTGCCCAACTTGCATACTCTTGGTCATTATGTCAGTCCTGGATACTTTTGATCATGTTTTTTTTTTAACTCTTGGCCAGTAGGCTTTACAGTAATATGCCTCTGCTTTACGTTTCTTGGTCATATTGAACCGCATAGGTCCATAGCGTCAGTCCTTTATTCGTTGCTTGTATACTGTCTCTACTGCCAGCCCAGCGGGCACATGACGTCAAAATGACGTCATATTGACGTTTATGCGACGTCATGACGTCACGTTGTCGTCAGTACGACGTCATTTCAACGTCATGTGCCTGCTGGGAGTGCAGAGATAAGTGGCTATGGGTGTATTCGATTGGGCGTTTCCACTGGTTGGGAGCGTACAGTGCATTTGTCCCGTAGTCCGGTCTGTATAGTGGGCAAATCTTTGTCTGTTGTTATGACCTTCAGGGTGCGTTTGTGTGAAATGTGTTTTCTTTTATTGTTTGGATTTAAAGTAATTGGTGGGAGTGATTTATCTATTTATGTTTTCTATGATAGTTGTCTTTGGAGATGGCTAGATGTTGCTTTCTTTGTTTTAAATCTATAGTTTCATCTGCAAATCACTTGTGTTTGTAATAAGATCACTTCACATGTAACCAGAAAATTGACCGCGTTAGCATTTTAATTCGAAAAAAATGTCAGTTAATCCCTTTTTAAGATAGATTATAAATATCATTAAAATACGGGCACAACCACACGACAAGCAAGTCTGGTCATCCCCAATTTTTTCAGTCTGTATGGGATGTCTGAAAATCGGTTTTGCGAGACACAATATAAAATAGTTTGTGACCCCTCCATCGTTTCCTTTGAAAATAATTGCCATTACATAGCATGATATCTAACAAGATTAATTATGAACTGAAATACATCATAAGATATTTGTAATGAAGATGCGGGCGTTTCATGTAAAACTGGTGGCAAAATTTAACGAAATGGTACTGGTGCAGCTCTCGAAATCGAAAGTAGAATATAGAGGGTCTTACATGAGTGCCCATGTATTCTTGAATTTATTAAACGAGTTGCGGAAAAGATAAGATGCGCGGCCATGTCGAGCATCTTATCGTTTTCACCAACGAGTTTAATAAATTCAGTAATACAGGAGCACGAATGCAAGATTCTATTTATCATATGACACTAAAATCGCATTTTATTAGCAAATTTTGCACTAAAACGTCACGATTTCGCCAATAGAAAACGCGACGTTTTATGAACGTCAACGCATAACGTTACGGCGTAATTTGCATATTTAATCCACTAGTGGATTATCGTTTTTAATGCATGGCTTTATTACACTCTCAGATGCGACGTCATATGATAAAGTGATTTTCTCAAGTTAAATGTGAAAATAAAGCACATCATAACAATATATAGAAAATCAAGGTGACATATAGAAAAGACCTGTAGATATGCTTTCCGAACTAGCGGTACTACCTAGTTCTACCTACACTAAATAGAGGGTCTTACATGAGTGCTCATGTATTACTGAATTTATTAAACGAGTTGGGGAAAAGATAAGATGCGAGGCTGTGCCGAGCATCTTATCGTTTTCACCAACGAGTTTAATAAATTCAATAATACAGGAGCATGAATGCAAGATTCTATTTATCATATGACACTTAAATCGCATTTTATTAGGAAAGTTTGCACTAAAACGTCACGGTTTTGCCATTAGAATACGCGACGTTTTAATGGACGCCAACGTAAAACGTTACGACGTAATTTGCATAATTAATCCACTAGTGGATTATCGTTTTTAATGCATGGCTTTATTACACTCTCAGATGCGACGTCATATGATAAAGTGATTTTCTCAAGTTAAATGTGAAAATAAAGCACATCATAACAATATAGAGAAAATCAAGGTGACATATCGAAAAGACCTGTAGATATGCTTGCCGAACTAGCTGTACTACCTACACTAAATTTTTAAACACAAACATTTATAAACGATTCTGAAACTTACACGACACATTTGGACAAAGATGCGTCCACTATACAGATCGGTACAACGGGTCACTTGTACTGTACGGTCCCAACCAGTGGTTTCGTGCTTCAATATTCACAGGGTATAAACCAGTACGCCAATTTTCTCTTGCTGCAGAGACTGTACATCATATTTGGCTTCCGCTGAGACTGTCCGCGATCTTTTGCTTCCTGCCGAGACATCTGTACATGATAAATGGCTTCCTGCAGAGACTTCCGCGTGACTCTGCTTCCTGCCGAGGCTCTCGGCAGGAAGCAGAGTCACGCGGACAATCTCGGCGGGAAGCCATTTTTCGAGGACAGTAGTCCCTACAGGAAGCAAGAGTTCGCGGACAGTCTCGGCGGAAGCCAAATATGATGTACAGTCTCTGCAGGAAGCGAAAATTGGTGGACTGGTTTATACCCTGTGATATTCTTAGGTAAGATTTTTTCTATAGAAAAAGTCCGAAAAGTGCTTCAGGCTAAGAATCGCGAAGAACGAAATGCCCAGTCTAATACGCTTGTCGACTATTCTCACGTGTTCCATACCTGTGCTGTCGACCGAGCCAAACAATTAGTGGCTGTCAATCGAGACAATCGAGCTCTGTCGACAGTCAGTAACGCTACATGTAGTTCTAATTAACCATTACTGGTTTTACTTACGACAGATTTCTTGGGTCGACCAGACTTTGCGCAGTGCCATATCGGTCGACATCACAGGTTACCCCCGCGAATCTACGCCGTTGCCGGGTTGCGATATGTTTATGCGGGTGAAGTAATTCGCGCGTTTCCAATTAAGGAAGTTAAAACTTAGTGTCGCGTAACTTAAATCTATTATCTAACAGGTGTACTCTTTAAAAATTTGTCAATATTACACACAAAAAGGCTTTTTATAGACTTCAAAGAACACTACTGTAGTTTCGGTTTCGTAAAAGAACATTTTAAAATTTTTATTAAAGTTGTTTCGTTTTGGGTGTGATAAGCGAAATTAAGAAAGGTAGGTTCGTCTTTATAAATCAATATAGCATGATATTAGGTTCCGTAAAAGACAACTTTTGGTTTCAGGAATTAGATCATTCGGAAATGCACATGTAGAGAAAATGCGAACAATTGAACCTTTTAAGACTGGAAGCTGGTTTTTGGGGACATATGCAAACAGTGCAGACCCAGTTCAGATGCCGCAGGACGCGGCGTCTGATTAGGGTCAGCACTGCTTGCTTACAGGAATTTCTATGATGAAATAAATTTAAAAGCGAACACAGTCACCAGAAACCCCTAAAACTAGAAACGGACTGTGCCAAATAATAAGCAAGTACACGCCACTTTTGCAAACGCTTTTCAGTTCAGTTCAGTTCAGTTGTAACGACGTTCCCCAAATGGCTCAGCGGTACGTAACCATAGTTGCACGCACTTGGCCCCGTGTGTCGTCTAAAAAACGTTAGTTGGTTGGTTGATTTGATGCTTAACGTCCACGGTAAACAACTAAGGTCATGTCGGGACGGTCAGTTAACCTAACCACACTATTCCTGGGCAGGCTAAGACCTCCTAAGCGGTTAACCAGTACTAAGTGCACATACTTTCGCCAGTAACTGACAACTGCCCTTCTTGAATCAGCGGAAGGAGAAACGAAAGTATGTGGCCAGACCGGGATTCGAGCCCACTAAAAAATGTTAGGTTGGCTCATACTGTCAGGGGAAGCAACACTTTCATTTTCATTTTTTTGTATGAAAATTCTTTTCCTGTAAGATTAGGACCCGTTTAGTTGTTCAGACAAGCAAAGAGAAAATTTACAACGGTTGTTTCCCTTTACCGAAATGAAAGTGAGTGATTGAGTGATTTGATGCTTAACGTCCACGGTAAACAACTATGGTCATGTCGGGACGGTCAGTTAACCTAACCACACTATTCCTGGGCAGGCTTAGACCTCCTAAGCGGTTAACCAGTACTAAGTGCACATACTTTCGCCAGTAACTGACAACTGCCCTTCTTGAATCAGCGGAAGGAGAAACGAAAGTATGTGACCAGACCGGGTTTCGAACCCAGGACCTCTGACTTATGAGTCAGGTGCCCTACCGATTGCGCTACGCGGCCCGGCTACCGAAATGACAGAAAACGTGGCATACCACCATTGGGGCCCCGACAAGGACATTGGTTGTCGAGCGCAAGCTGAGGCATGAATCTCCGTTGTGCAACTATACAACCCTGGTTAACTATATGTTTACTAGGGCTGTTACGGAACGAAAATAAGGTGTTACAAAACGAAAAAGAGTCATAGTTACCAAACGACCTGATGGCCAGGTCGTTTGGTAACTATGACTCTTTTTCGTTTCGTAACAGCTCTAAAATTTCATTTCGTAACATCCTTGAAAACATAGTTAACCAGATGTGCTATAGAGGACTGAACGTTGGCCTCATAACATCGGCATTACGGTATAACCTTTTTGTATATGAATTTAATTTAAGTTATAACATTTTTGAACACAAATTCTTTTGTCTCGGATGATCAAGAACGCACAGTAGTCTACCCATGCGCCGATAAGTTGTCATCTTCGAAGAAATGTAGTTTCAGTTTCATAAAGAACATTTTTTAAAGAAATGTGTGCTTTATTTTCAGTGCGACAAGCGACATTTAATCCAATATTTGGGTAAAACATAACACGCAGAAGTTTGCATTGCAACCATGTCAATAAAACTAAACAATGCTAATTCAAATGCAAACATTTAATTAATCTAAAGCTTTGACATTCACTTGCAGATGCTTTTGAACTTTAAGGTGAATTGTAAACTGCAAGGATATCATTTTTGTCTCCTCCATGGGGGTCACTCTTTAAGGAAAGAATTTGCTCCTCTTGGAGCAAATTCTTTCCTTTAAGATTAGACCCTTTTTTGAAAAGGTTTTGTTGGCTAGCAAAGCAATCAGGAAGTCACACAAATTGTTTTCCTTTGAAAAGTGGTGAAAAAAAAACATGGAGATGTACCGATATATCTGAAAGAAATACACCGTCAAGGGAAATCACTCTGACATGGGGTTATTTAGCTCCCTTCTCACAGGCTCTTACCATGAAAGGAAAGTGAAAATGGTTGCCTCTAAAGAGCATTTTCTCTCTAAAAGGAGCCCTCTTAGGAGGGAGTAATATATAAGTGGAAGCAAATAATCGACTGTTAATAATCTCTCATGTTAAAATGGTGGCAGAACTAGTGGTTTGCCGATTAATCGAGTCAATCGATGATCACTCGTTTACAATGAATGAGTGATTAATCGATCACAATTTGACATAATCGATGTATCTCTTTTTAATGTCCCCGCCACGAAGTGGGGAGGGGCATATAGTTTTGCCCTTGTCCGTCCGTGCATACGTACGTACGTACGTCCGTACGTCCGTCCGTCCGTCACACTTTGTAGTACTGTTCTTGTCTCCGCAACTTCTCCTACAGTATTCGATGCAGGGAGCTGAAACTTGGAACACAGTTCAGACATGCATTTAACATGTGCATAAAGGAAACAGAACTTTGATTAAGATCTTTATTGCAGAATTATGTCCCCTTGAATAATATACATACGTACGTCCGTCCGTCACATTTGTAGTACTGTTCTTGTCTCCGCAACTCCTCCTACAGTATTCGATCCAGGGAGCTGAAACTTGGAACACAGTTCAGACATGCATTGAACATGTGCATAAAGGAAACAGAATGTTGATTAAGATGTTTATTGCAGAATTATGTCCCCTTGAATAATATACATATTATAACCATATTTCACATTTGAGTACTGTTCTTGTCTCCGCAACTCCTCCTACAGTATTTGATATAGGGAGTTGAAACTTGCAACACAGTTCAGACATGCACTGAACATGTGCATAAAGGAAACAGAACTTTGATTAAGGTCTTGGTTGCAGAATTATGTCCCCTTGAATAATATACATATTATAACCATATTTCACATTTGAGTACTGTTCTTGTTTCCGCAACTCCTCCTACAGTATTTAATGTAGGGAGTTGAAACTTGCAACACAGTTCAGACATGCATTGAAAATGTGCATAAAGGAAACATAACTATCAGTCAGGTCTTTATTGCAGAATTATGTCCCCTTGAATAACATAAATATTTTGACCATATTTCACATTTGTAGTACTGTTCTTGTCTCTGCAACTCCTCCAATTGTATTTGATGTAGGGATTTGAAACTTGTAACACAGTTCAGACATGCATTAAACATGTGCATAAAGGAAACAAAACTTTGATCCAGATCATTATGGCAGAATTACATCCCCTTGAATGACATGCATATTTTGACCATATTTCACACTTTGTAGTACTGTTCTTGTCTCTGCAACTCCTCCAATTGTATTTGATGTAGGGATTTGAAACTTGCAACACAGTTCAGACATGCATCGAACATGTGCATAAAGGAAACATAACTTTCAGTCAGGTCTTTATTGCAGATTTATGTCCCCTTGAATAACATACATATTTTGATCATATTTCCATAGCTTAAATACAATTTCACCTTTTATGGTCGCTCTAGCGGCCTCATTTATTAACAGATTTTGATATTACATCACAGCTTTATTGGGTATGACAGAACCTCGAACAACTTTGCGTTTCAGGTTTGTAGGATGAAGGTCAATGTCACAGTTGCTATTTTCAGAAAAACTAGGGCATTGCTCCAGCGCTTTCATTTATAGATAGATTTTGATGTAACTTAACATAAATGTTAAGTATAACAATATCTTGAATAAATTACTGTTTCAGCACCGCAGGTCCAAGGTCAAGGTCACAGTTGCTATTTTTAGAAAAAAAACTTTATCATTCCTCTACTCCTCTATTCATTGACAATTTTGATGTAACTTCACTCAAATGTTTAGTGTGACAATATCTTGGACAAGTTCGTGATCCAGAATTTCAGGGTAAAGGTCAAGGTCATATTTGCTATTTCAGAAAATATGCTGTCATCCCTCTGGAATGATTTTGGCATAACTTGACACAAATATTTAGCTTGACAATATCTGGGACAAATTTACGTTTCATCATTGTAGGTCCAAGGTCAAGGTCACAGATGTTATTATAGGTAAATGGTAAATGTAAATCTTTGTCATGGTTCTAGCGCTTTTATTTTTTAACTGATTTTGATAGAACTTCACACATATATTAAGTATGACAATATCTTGGACAAGTAAACCTTTCAGGGTTGTAGTTCCAAGGTCAAGGTCACAGTTGCTATTTTTAAGAAAAACTCAGTCATCCCTCTAGCACCTTTATTTATTGACAGATTTTGATGTAACTTCACACAAATATGTTTTAACACATTACTTTTCTAGTGAGGCATATGGGGGCATTCATCACCTTTAGTGATTGTCTAGTTTAATATGTATAAATGTTATGTCCAGTTGATGCATCGTACTGCATATTAATTGCTCCTTTGAAGCTTTGACCTCGCAAAGACAATATACCCTGCTATAGCATTTCGACTAAGAAGTCCATAGAAAATGCTTTAAGCGTTTTCTATGGACTTTTCAGTCGAAATGCAATAACACAAATGGATTGAAAAGCTATTGGACAAAACCTTTTGTTTATTTTAATATACTTCTAATAGTCTATTTAATCGATGTTTACTCGATCATCGATGTTTACTCGATTATCGATCATCGATCATTTTCATACACCGATGCTCGACCATGAAGTTTCAACTGAGCCCAACCACTAGGCAGAACCATGGTCGATTATCCATACACCTATTTCTAATTGACATTTCAGTTATCGCACAGAACGATGGACAGCCCTGGCAAAACAGAAACCGGTGAAGAAGATACAAGCGATCATGAGAAAACAATACCAAAAACAGTCCATGATGCTGTCCATGATAGTGATAGTGCTGCTGGGAATTACATATTGGAATTAAAGGAAGAGATTGAGCGACTGACAAAAGAAAACGGAGACTTGAAGTTTTCAAAGTGGGAATATGATAAACTGAGAGAAGAAATTGGTGCCCAGAATAAACAAATTATCGATGCAAAGGAAGAATATGCAAGTTTACAAGAAGAAAAAGACAAATTGGCAGATACATGCCGTACACTAAGACAGCAGCTCAGAAGTTCTGCTGGTCAGTCATCTGATGTAGAAACTTTAAGAGAACAAAATGAGCAGCTCGTAGATAAAGTGAAGCGTCTTGAATCAGAAAAAGACAGAATAAACCGTGAAGACAGTGAAACCAAGGTAGATAGCAGCAAATTCAACAATGTTCTGAAACAAAATATGAAAATAACCAGTCACAACAAGAAACTGGAAGAGGAAAAGTCTAAAACGGAAACTGCTCTAAGTGACCAAAAGACGAAATTTAGCGCCTTGAAGAGAAAATTAGAAGTAACTGAAAACGATCTTGAAGAACAGAAAAGAACAAATAAAGAATTAGAAAAAAGATTAGAAGAAAATAAAAAAGAGACAGACAGACTAAACAATAACTTTAAAGATATAACAAACAAAAATAACGATTTAAAGGAACGTAATTCTATGTCTGACAGTAAAATAAAGGAACAGATGGAAACAATCGAACAGCTTACCAATAAAATAAGCTCCTTGAAGGCCCAAGAAGTATCTGCAAATAAAACGGTATCAGATTCTTCTGCTGAACATAGAGATATAGAATCATCACTTAACGAATTAAAGCGAAAGCTCGACACAGCTTCTAAAACGGTCAGTGATAAAGAACGATCAATTAAAGAATTACAGAATAAATTAGATGCGAAAGAAAGTGAGTATAGTGAATACAACAAAAAATATGAAGAACAGACAAAAACTATGCAGACTTTTCAAAATCATAAAGCAAGATTACAACAAAGTGTTTCAGATCTTGAAAATGACAATAAAAGTCTAAAGTCAATGGCCAACAAAGCCAATACTGAAAAAGCAGAAGTAGAAAAGCAGCTGAAAGAATCACGTCTGGAAATTACGCAGCTTCAAAACATAGTTGATTCTTACAAACCAAAATATGAAGAGGTGTTGAAACAAGAAGAAAAGTGGAGGAAGGAATGGCATACACTAATACAGGAACAAATAGCTTGCAGACAAGAACGAGAAAAGGTTGAAAAACTTAAACTTGAATTGGATCAAATGAAAATTAGCACCAAAGAAAAAGAAATGGAGACTGATAGAAGAAGTGTAGAAATGCTGCAACAGGAAGAAAATATGAAGACCTTAATAGAAACTTTGAAGGCAGACTTGACTACAAAAGAAGAATTATGTGTTTATCTTCAAACGCAGCTTGATAGTGCTAATGAAGACTTATCAAACTATAGTGCTAGTTTGACTGATGCAAATCAGACAATTTCTACTCTAAGTGCTGAAATAGAAGCTAAAAACGGGATCTTGGTTGGTAAAGACGGTGAGCTGTCCAGACTGCAAGAACTATGCGACGAAATGAGAAATACAGAGAATGGTCTTATAGAGGAGAACAACAATCTCGTTGAAGAAAGAATAAGACTAACATCTCAGATGCTGAAAGACCGCGAAAACTTAGGTAAGTCTAAAGCAGTTTAATATTGATCATAAAAATACCCATACCAAATTTAGGCGACAGATGTGCATTTCTCCATTTAACTTCATCAGTGACGCTAAATCATAACGTTGATGGGCAAGTCTCAGCAGACAACGCGTAACCCCCTACCCCCTTTCCCCCATCACTACCACCATCAGCACCCCGAGCAAAGTCTAAATGACGCAATTCGCGAGACAACATCAGGTCAGAGACGACTTCACCGGAATTATCAAGGAGCGAGGGTGCCCCCATCCAGACACATCAGCCCCGAAAGACGACAGGCAAAGGTATCTGGAAAGAGTGTGTCTGATGCAGCGAAAACTGCAATTAGCCAAATCAATCCAGAAGTGTGGAAGTCAACCTCTGCTATTATTTACCTCTAGGATACCGGCCATCTGGTGTAACAAATGTTTACATCTCTGTCTGTCATCGAAATGGGGCAAAATCCTTTCAGAAGATCGAACTTAGTTTCATAATTGGCCAATGCAGTCATCGATAAGAGGGATCTGAAATGTATCTGTTTTAGTCACAGAATTTACTTTTCTATACTAGTAGTCTGTACACGTGTGAGATGTTTTATCAGACTTACGCTCAAGAAATCAAGAACTCCAGTCACTTTGACTTGGTTCGATAAAGTCATTGTCCAGCAAATATTGAATCTCTTCCCTGAGATACTGCTGTTTCACAGGGTTCATTCAATATGGGTTTTGCTTTACAGGTTTCAAGTTATCAATATCAATATTATGACAGATTTTGTCAGTTCTGGTTGGAATGTTCGGAATTAAAAGCTTATATTCAAGATTAACTGTTTCAGTTCAAGTCTCTTGACTGGATCCAGGTGTGACAGTTTCTGGTAGAGATGTCAGATTTAACATGTCGGAATTCTGGAGTTTCGATGACGAGGGATCAGATTTTACAAAATTAAAATCTTAAAGAGTTCCTTCAAGAGCAGAGAACACATTCAATGAAGAAACATGGGTCATACTTCGAAGTTTAGGCTATTCAAGCCTCATCAGTGACCCTGACATTATCTGGCGTCGAAATCCAGAGAAAGCATACTGTAATTTCTGAATTTTAATGAGGCCGTCGACTGAAACACAACCCTCAGAGTCCATTTCGAATTGCTCATGAAGGATAAAATCAACTACACTTATTGGCCAAACAACAGCATTATCCTTATCAGTGTACTCATTCATCATGTTAATATGACATAACTGTTTTTGCTTGCGCCTCCCAGGTGTGTTGCTAATGCAATTTCCATCACTGAGCTTTTTGCCAACAGTGTAAAATTCCACTATGATGAGAATCTGGCCTGCAGAGGTCTGCCAGGAATTGGCAAAATAGCAAGTATCTTGTCCTCAAGTTTAAAATTTCTTCTCCGGGTATTTTCATCATAGTGAAGTTTCATTTTACTTTGAGCCGATTTGAGATTGAACCGAGCACCTTCACAAGCTTTTGACCGTCTGTTATTGAAGTCAGAGACATACTGAAGCAATTTCAACGGACTGTCATCATCAGAGAGAATTTTCTCTTTCAAACGTTTCAATGGTCCATGTAATGCACTGCGTGACCAAATACAAGCTCAACATAGGGAACTTAATGCTTCAATATGGCGGAAACTACCGATAGCGACTTACGGGTTTATCCGAGAGCTTACCTGTTCAAATAATGTCGGGTGTTATATGCAATTACAGAGAAATATAATATAAAATGTGAAATTAAATACATATATGATACTACGACAATTTTTTATAAGTTATGATCATAAACTTCAGTCTTTGTCCGTTAATATGGTATAAAAATATACAAATTAACTTCATGTTTTGATACTTCCATCGGCTTTTGAAGTTTGAAGCTTCAGTCACATGAAATTATATAAGAATAATGTCGAAAATGCCTAAGAAGCTATGTTCAGCCTAAAATTTGAAAATGATCGGATTTTCTATAAAACTTTTATAAGTTATCACCACGGAGAGATTTTTATAAGGTTTACATTGATGTAATTCATTATAAAATAAGTGTACTATAAGTTTCTTCCATTGATCTCTAAACATACAGAAAATCGCGTTTCGAAACAACCTCGCTCATAATAGTTTCAAATAGTTTAAGTCCAAATCCGCCTATATTGCTCAAAGGCTTAACACTTCATTTCTTGGTATTCGTGTTTTGTTTATGTATTTATATATGTGCTTTTATGATCTAACTAAGAAAGGAAGAATATTCATATTGTCTTATTAAGAAAGAAAGAAGGAAAGAAAGAATAAACAAATGAACACAAGAAAGGAAAAAAAGAGAAAGAAGTCACGTAACTTCTACACGTGACCATAAAAAATGAACGGACATTGATTATGTATGCAAACTGACTCAGACCAACTTATGCACTTGCAAAACACTGGTCTGAGTTTATGATCAGTTAATAATTTGTCAGCTTTGTTGAATATGAGTTTGTACATAACCTTACCCGTGTTTCTGCACAAACCAAACTGATCCGAATTTCTATTCAAAATATTTTGAACATTTGTTATCAAATAAGGCTGTGACTGTGCGAAAACCATTTAAAATTATCATGTGGAAATTAAATTGAGATAGAATTAAATGCAGTAAGAAATACGGAAAGAACAGTTGAAAGCTGCAAGGCACTGGTCAGCGTTCCGCCCATGGACAGGTCACTTTCTTTTCTGCTCAATGTTCAAAAGTTTCCCCATATGAGCCGCAATACGATAAGACGAACAAATTGGAATGTGCGCCCAGCGAAGACGCAGATCAGCCTGGACAGCCACCCGATCTGAGCAGAGCCTGAACTTGCGTTTAAAGGGTAGCTAAGATTCTAAGCTACATCCATGCCGATAGCGAAGCCTGTGATCGGATCAGGCGGATGCCCAGGCTGATCTAAGACTTCGCTGGGCGTACGTGCACCTTTGTCGCGGCTCATTTAATTGTTTGCTAAAGACATCAACTGAGTAGTCGCTGTCGGTCGGAAGGTGTGAAAATACAGTTGGTCACACGTCTTGTCAAAACAATGCAATTTCAAAATTAACACCTGCTAACGGCAATGAATGTCAGAAATGGATATTTAATCCGAACGTCATTCTTGTGATTATTTTTGTATGAAAAAGTAATTTCAGTCGCGTCGCAACAAAATCAACGCAGTGCATAGCGCCCTGCCAAGACTCAGATCAGCCTTGGCAGCCGCCCAGACTAATCAGAATCTTCGCTGTGCGCTTACAGGACAGGCAATGGTCTAAGCTACCTCTATGCGGACAGCGAAGGCCCAGATCAGATGGGCGAACGCACACGCTATTCTGAGTGTTCGCAGGGCGCACATGCCAATTTGTTTTTGTCGTGGTATAGCTCATTAGTTTATTTACTTTTGTTCGCAGAAAAACAGAGAAAGTCAGACTAATCTTAAATTTCTATCTTATTGTTTTAAATAGCGCAGCTTAGTTACATGCCGCAGTGGCGGATCCAGATGGGGTTCGGGGGGTTCAAACGAACCCCCTCTTCAGCCTTAATCATTTCGTTTTCATGGGGAATTTCAGGAAAAATTGGTCAAACTGCACAAATCGAACCCCCCCTCAGCTAATTTGAACCCCCTTTCTAAAATTTCTGGATCCGCCCCTGTGCCGAAAGACACTGTTTACATAAAACTTTTAAACAGTTTTGTCAAAACAGAAAATCAAGAGAAAACGTTATCGTTCCTGTTGAGTAGAGTTTTAACGTCCCAGTAAAAAATTTAGTCGTCGAGATGTTGCCTCTGAATTTGTGGGACTGCAAGTATTGCTCGGCCTGCAATAAATGACACCCAGGACTAGCAGCTCTGTCGCAGAAGCACCAGGCAGCCAGTCTATTTCGCGAGCCCCGATGGGCGGGGTAAAAGGAAAAAAAAAAAAAGAAATGAGAAAAACTATGTGGGTGGATGGGTATCTGTATCAGGCTTAATCTTTCCATAAAGATGAGACTGTCAAAGGGACAGAAATATCATAATTTCATTATTATAAGTAATTTTATGTTTTGTTGTCAGAAACTAAAACAAACCGCTGTCAAAAACTGACCAATAATCAGATTTATTTTCTCGCCAATTCTTACGAAATTTGACCTAAATATCAGAGAGAGGGGAAAAACGAGACTTATTAAAACGAGAAGGAGCAACTGAAAAAGTAAATTGATTTGATCTGAGAAAAAGAAAATGAAAGTCCACATTGTTAAAAAATAAAAATGTTTCCATCCAGCGCATTCGTATTGTTAACACAGTGATGACAAAACCGGCTTCAGAGAAGTTCAACACCTGTCCTGGGATATGGACATCGATATGACATTCCAAATATCGATTAATGCCTATCGCTCCCCGGGTCTAAGGGAAATAACTGCATTCACATTAATACTCTCTCCAGGTAACAGGTAACCGATTACACTACTCAGCCCGAATTGAAGACATAAGCTCCAGTTGAATGGGCTGAAACCAAGAGAATCTTGTACAGATTCCCTGGCAGCAAATAATAGCAAATGAATGCTTTCATCTCAATCCTTTTCAGTGTCAATGCATTAAGATCTGATCATGTTTTTCAGTGTTTGATGAAATCGTTTTAAAACTCTTTCGGCGCCAAATTTTTCAGACGACAAATTTTCGTCTGCTCAAATCATCAGACGACAGATTTGTAATTGGAAATGTTAACAATCTAAAGACATTTTTCATAAAATCAGGCTTTTTAAGTTCATATTTGAATGGCAAACAGTGTAGATCCTGATCAGACGGCTCTTTTAAGAGCCGGCTGATCTGGATATACGCTGTTTGCAAAGTCGCATTTTTGCGACTTTGGCGCCGAAAGAGTTAAGGCACCTTGACTTTCAGGATGATATGCTGATTACCGATATTGCTTAATGCCTAATTAAGGCATCTCTTGCTGAAATATTCCTGACATAAAATTGAGCGTTGATCAGACTGGATGGATTTAGGGAGCCCTACAAATGTGAAAAACTTTACAAGAGCCTTAACTATGGTCTTTCTCTTGACATTCCTCAGTAGGATGGCTTCTTGGAAATGCGTGAAAGCACATATTATGGTCAACAGATATTCACAACCTGACCTCAGTTTGGGTAAAATACCTATACAGTCGATGATTATTATACTAAAAAGTTCCTCAAATGCAGGGATGGGCTGCAAATGAGCTTTAGGAATAGTTTGATTTGGTTTCCTACCATTTGACATGTATGACAAGACTTGCAATGCTTAGAAACATCAAATTTTAACCTTGGCCAGTAGAAATAATTAAGAATCCTATGGTAGGGCTTTGTTTACAGCTAAATGGCCTGACAGGGGAGTTTCATGGGTAAAATTTAAAATTTTACCTTGGAACCGAAATTTACCCAGCAGGCACATGGCGTTGAAATGACGTCGTACTGACGTCGATGCGACGTAATGACGTCGCATCGACGTCAGTATGACGTCATTTTGACGTAATGTGCCTGCTGGGTAGTGTTTACACTTTACTCATTTTTTGCTGAGACTTGAGGAGGGCGCCATTTTCTCATCAAAATGTCATTTTGACACAAGACCTTTAAAAGTTTCTGATCCCAGAAAATAAAGTCAGTTTTATGAGCAAAGTCAGTTTTAGTTGCAAATCCAAGAATGGAAGTCACAACAAAGTAATCAAATATATACATGTATTTTAATTCCAGTTCTAAAGTTTTTTCTTTACTGTTGACTGTTGACTGATAAAAGATTACAAAGATCAACTCATGAAAATTTCTACCCAGGAATATTCATGAATTATCAAGACTGATTTTACCAGAAAGTTCTCAGTTTTTACATAATCTTAGACCGGAAGATTCTAAATGTTTACAATAGAAAATTCTACAATTTTCTACAGTACTAAAATTAGTAATTCTAGAAAAATCTTGCAATATCCGAAAGTTTTTCAAGCTTAAACCTTCTTTTGTCGATGAAAAGCAGATGGAACCTTCCAGACAATTCTTTCTATTTCTGGAATATTCTAAAGTTTCACCAATTTCTAGAAAGTCCTTATTAAAGTACATTTGTGAACAACTTGTTTATTTTAAAACTATAAAAGATCTAGAAACTTCCAAGTCATGGTTAAAGAAAAACATTTACAGCCCTTTAACACCATATTCATAAAAATTCATTTTATCGGTTATAAGACGAGGTTTTTCCTTCCAAAACAATCGCAAAAATCTTAATCCCTCTTATAAGACGGATCTAGATACTTTTTGATTGCTTTAGAAGCGAAAATCCCATCACAAAGCAGAATTATGACTAAATTTAAGAAATAGATCAGCTCTAGCAGTGAATTGTTGAGTAATAATTCACTGTTTGGAGGTCAGTTGTAAAGTAGATCATATCACGAGCGCGGAGCTGAACCATTTCGATTCTAACACTCAAAAACGCTGAAAAAGTATTCTTTTCATTCAAACTATCCCAACCTTCCTGCCAGCGCGTTCATACTCTCGCCAGTTTTCTTAACTGTATCTAAGGTGAATGTACGTTTATATGGCGATTTTAGAAAGAAAAAGAGACGTTGCACCGTCTCACGTCTCAAAACATCACAATATTACGTCAGTAATACCAGTGACGTCAGAGTTTAGACTCACGCGCATCGTAACAGTGAATTGTTGCAGACTTTCCATTGCTTCTATAGGCGCACTGTGTTAGAATAGAGAGCGTAATTTAGAGTCTTAAGTGTAGTAAATCAGCGACTGCCAAAATACTTGTAATAAACAGTATTAAGGTGAATAGGGGTCAACTCTTTAAGGAAAGAATTTGCTCCTCGAGGAGAAATTATTCCTTTCAGAGTAGACCCTATTTAAACGATCTACATCATCCAGAGAAGCAAACAAGAATTCATGCAAGTTAATATAACGTTATTTTTGGAAAAAGAGTCAAGGGGCGTTTATAAGAGCAGGGGCGTTTAATAGGATTAATACGGTACTTATATATTTTAGATAATTTAACAGAGACAAATTACAACAATGTGAAAAGAATAAACGAGCAATGTGAGACAATCGAACACCTTAGAAGACTCATTCAGGATGAAAAAGGTATGAAATGGGGGTAACTTACAGTCGATGTCATTTGCATACATTGGCGAAACAAATATGGAAAGTTTACTTGTAAGAATAGGGGGAGAGGCCGCAGAAGTAGGAGGCCCCAGTTTACATTTTTATTTACATTTTATGTAAAACTTGAGTCACCACCATTAACTTTATCACAATGAAGAAGATAAAATAAAATCTGTAAAAAAATTTATAAAGCCAGAGTAGGGGAGACCGGGGCTAGTTGGTCCGCGGGGCAAGTTGGTCCTAGGGCAATTTCTGTTAACTGAGAAAAGGTATGACAACAGTATAGGACTCAATGAAATCTTTGATTATGTCACATTTACTGAAGGGAAAAATATGGTGATCGGGGAACGCGTATAAATTATTGAGCAGAAAACTCGATTTTGTACCAAATAAGTAACTCTCTTGCAGCTGTAACCACTTGTTTTTGCATCTCCTGTGTATCGTATTACACGCTAATGTTATACATTTCCTGAAAGCTCATCATCTATGGTATCCAATCGTACATATTCGCTGATTCTAAATTCAATTGCGTTTCGGTCATGAGTGAAGAATTAGAGGGTGGTATGGTCGGGGCAAGTTGGTCCATCTGCGACGGGGTAAGTTGGTCCGTCGGAATCTGTCATTTTCCGAATGAAAAACTATAGAATTAGTCAGAAAAATGTTATACGAGTTGTGCAATGCAAAACTCATACCAGCAAATGAATATTCACTCTTGCCTTTGAAAAAAAATGCAATTTTAGGACCAACTAGCCCCGGTCTCCCCTACATGTTTCCCCCTTTTCAGTTCACCATGATCACAGGACTTTTCAGACACAGCTAATATGACACAATATACTGTATCATCAGAATGAAATGTCGATGTGCATATAGGTATGCATTAAAATCGCAAAAAGGTGGCATTATGATAAATGTTACAATCTAATCCCAAAGAACTCAGAAAATCAGCCGTCAACATGTACTTGGTTTAATCCCTTTGATTGCCAGCGGGCCACTTTTGGTCAGAGGCGTCTTCGGCAAAAGTATAATCTTTCACAGAAATATATTGTAAAATAACAATACACTTGTGAAGAAAAACAGACTTAAAGAAAATGCATTTTTCTTATTTATCGACACCACAAAATAACATCGTCAAAATCTTTATATGACTGAGATATTATCAGTGAAAAACATAGATGCACATTCTTTTAAAATAGTTTCGTGTTATCTATTGTTGTTTATTATGAAAATGTATTGGTTTGAGGATTAAATTTATTTTCATTCCAACTTACACCGTCGGTCCAACTTACCCCGCTGTCCGGACCAACTTACCCCGATCGCGGGGTAAGTTGGTCCGGTTGACCTTGTCTCGGAAAACGGCTATATTTATCAGAATCTGTCATTTTCCGAGCGCAAAAATATAAAATAAGTTAGAAAAATGATTGTATTAGTTACGCAATGCAAAAATAATACAAGCAAATGAACATTAACCCCAGCATTTGAAAAAATGCAATTTTCGGACCAACTAGCCCCGGTCTCCCCTATATGTAATTAACACTTTAAGCATCAGTGACGAAAATAGCACAATTTGCAAGCAACGTAGATCCTAATGAGGCGGCTCATTATGAGCCGCCTCATATAGATCTACACCGTTTGCCTTCTAGTCTTTGAATTTCCAATATGAAATGTCTTGGACAACGCATTTTTTAAACTTTTGCAGACGTAAATTTTGTCGTCTGCTTTTTGGCGCTTAAAGAGTTAGACGACCACTCACTGATCTTTCTGTGCCACAGCATATGCAAAATTTTTTGGTGTAAAAAATTCATATTTGTAAAAGACAATAATGTATAGGATAGGGCCCCATGTGTGCATACTCATCATAATTGAGCCGCGACACGAAAAAAGCAACAATGTGGTTGTGCGCCCAGCGCAGACTCAGATCAGCCTAGGCATCCGCCCAGTCTGATCAGAGTCTTCGCTGTCCGCATGAAGCTAGCTTAGACCCTTAGCTACCTTTTAAGCTCACAGAAAAGATTTTGTTCTGACTGAGTGGATACCCAAGCTGATCTGAGTCTGCGTTGGGCGCACAACCACATTCTTGGTTTTCTCGTGTCGCGGCTCAATTATGAACATTATTATTCTTGATATTTCAGGCACCGTTGCTAGACAGGAAGCAGAAAAACAAGCTCTTATAGAAGAATGGACGTCAAAACATCGGGAAAAGTCGCTTGACTTCGGTAAATACCGTGATCTGACCCAGTGCCAGCAGAACGATGCCTGGAAAACCAGGCACCCTCGCAGTCTAATCAAAATCTTCAGTGATGCATTTCTCACGTTCTCAAGACTTGATCCCCTCCTCCAGTCAAAAGGAAACCAAACTGATTCCTATGCATTTCATTACCCCATAAATAAATGGAAATAGACTCAATATTTTTCCAGAGGAAACATTTGCTGGTTGTTCCTTAAGATAGATTTTATTTCAGTGTTTTATCTCATTATATTTTTCAGCAGATATTTGATGCATATACATAAGTCTGAAAATATTCAAAAGCAACATCTCTTATGTTAAATTTTATAGGTTAGAAATAGTAATTAAAGTAAGACTCAGCTTTTATACACTGAGCCACCCGGAAAACATCGTTATGAGAATAAAACTAACAACACCACTCATCTTTTAATGTACATGCAAGTTGATACAATCATATTTCGGGCTGAATTTAACAAATTTATGTACATATAAATTTATACTAAAACTTCATTCCAGAGCGTGAAAGCTACAACTGTAAGAAGCTATCAGATGAAAAAACAGACCTGAGGAACTGTCTGTCTCAGCAGGGCAATGAAATCAAGAAGCTACAAGGTAAATCTCTGCAATGGCAGAGTCTATATATTGAGCCGCGACACGAGAAAACCAACAAAGTGTATGTGCGCCCAGCGCAGACTAAGATCAGTCTGGGCATTCGCCCAGTCTGATCAGAGTCTTCGCTGTCCGCATGGGGGTAGCTTAGACCCTAGTAGCTACCCTTTGAGCATTTAACAAAGAGTCTGATCAAACTAGGCGGATGCCCAAGCTGATCTAAGTCTTCGCTGGGCGCACAACCACTTTGTTGGATTTCTCGTGTCGCAGCTCATATATGGCTAGTTGAGGGTTTGCAAATTAGATTACGAACTGACAGTGAGTTCATTCGATTCGTATGTTTAAATCGCAAACACAAAGATTAGTCTGTTTGTGTAAACGGGCCATTTAGCCATTGCATATCAGTTAATCCTATTTCATGTATACACGTGATTCATGAATCCCGACAACTAGGTTTGAGTTTTATCATGCACTTTTTTCAGTATATTTTCTGGCTGTTGCTGTCTATATTCATATATCATTTCGCGAAAATGCACGGAAGTATGGTATAATATACGTTTAAATTTAATGTAAAAAACTGATTTAAGAATCCAGAGTTAAATGGCGAATTAATTTTACAGTCGCACTATTTCAGCGTGGAAGAATACAGTAATAAAAGTCACTGTTAAAGAAGCGCTTGTGACGCCGGAGAATGGCAGATACAATCTGTCATTAAAATGGCAAAAAGGAGAACAGGAACCGTTGCGAATTTAGAACGGGACAAAACGCCATACATGATTAATGTGCTGCCCTGCTGCAGCTTTACCAACCTGAATTAAAAGAAAATAAAGGGAAAACTACATTTCTCTTTAAAATCCATTCAAATTTTCACAAACTATAGCCAAAAGATTGACTTTTTTTGGATCTAAATAAAATTGCCATGAATGCAAGATGTTTTTATTAGCAAACGGCTACATATTTCTTAATTATTCTTCGTAATGTTACATGTAGATTGGTGCCTCAGCGTGCTTTTCAAGAACAATGTTCATAATAACAAGACGATAACACTAATATTTCGCCTCATAAAGCGTTTATATAATAAAATTACATTCCATTTTAACTATTTGCAAATGGTAAATTAACATGTCTTGTATATTTTTGATCATTTTTTCAGAGACCCAGAAAACACTTGAAAAGAGTATTCAGGACCTTAAAAAGGACCTCAAAACAAAAGAAGGTATTTCAAGCAATATGTGAAAGTTCCGTCGGCGTTTCTTAGGGACAATTTCTTTCATGGGAAGCAATTCTGTCATCATTTTTTTACCTCCCTTCTCCATGGGGCTCAACTCTTATGGGAAAGAATTTGCTCCCATTGGAGCAAATTCTTTCTCTTAAGAGTTGAGCCCCTTTTTTGAAAGGATTCGTCGCCTAAGGAAGCAAACAGGAAGTCAAGTAAAGGGGCAAACAAAGAGGCGTATACATTGACCTTAATTACGTTTGAAAGTGGGGCCCCGATAGCGTGGTGGATAGAGCATTCGATTTCCACCTCTGCGGCCCGGATTCGATTCCCGGCGTCGTCATGTGGGAGGGGTTTTCTCCGGGTACTCCGGTTTCCTCCACCAGTATAGGACCACAAAACATCCGTGCCATCGAGAGTATTTAAATAAGTTCGCGTGAGCATTCAATGCAATGGATGTAAAATAAAGTTTACAAAATGGTCTAAACCCAAAACTACCAGTAGTGATAGCAAGGCAGTCGTTTTCTCCTCGGCCTCCCTTCTCCATGGAGTTCAACTCAAAGATAAAAAGCTTGCTCCTGCAGTAGAGGTGTTATGGTCAAGTGGTTACACACCGGGTAGGCGGCAATCCTGAACACTCGCGGCAATCCTGAACGCGGGTCAAAAAATTACGCGATAGTTTAGGGTAACTCGCTGAAATTGTTGTTCTTGATATTGACTTGTTGTGGAGGCCGTTGTAATTATTGCTGTCTTGTCTAAACCGGACTCTCGAAAACACAACGAAGCGCAGTACATGTGTTATTGCTGTAAATACACATCTTTCTCCTAAATCATCAAACAGAGTCTACTATGGTTGCTGTTGTGATTATTGTTATAGCTGTCGTCAGGCTCTCTTCCAAAACAAAACACGAAGTGATCAATATTCCAATTCCCTGCATCAGTTTGCTAGCATGGGATTTGCCATTTAACGACGAATCTCGTGAATGGTATTGTCAAGCTTGGTATCGAATACCACAAGGTTTGCCATTCGACATATCCAATGCATGGTATTTGAATCTTATGCATAGTATTGGATAGCATTGAATTCGCCATTTGATGAATACCATGAATGGTATTCAAATCCCATGCATGAAATTGCACAACATGATGTCTACTAGCATGAGGTTTATTATTCATGGTATTCGGAATTGATACATAATATTGCCCAGCATGGTATTTGATAACATGGGGTTCGCCATTCGACGAATCCCCTGCATGGTATTGCCCAGCTTGTTATTGGCTAATATGGAGTTTGCCAGTCGACAAATCTCATGCATACCAGTATTCAAATCCCATGCGTAGTATTTCTTAGCAAGGTATTGACTAGCTTGGATTCGTCATTCGATGAAATCCATGCATGGAACTTGAATGAACAGCATGCCATTGGGTCGTATGTTTGCTTTTTGACATTTGATGAATCCCAAGCATGGTACGTGTACTCGAATTCCACAATGGAATTGTTCAATACCTTATTGGGAAGCACGTACTGGCTATTCGACGAATCTTATGTATGGTATCTAAATCTCATGCAAAGTATTGTCAAGCATGGTATTGGCTAGCATGGTATTAGCCATTTGATTAAACCTATGCATGGTATTCGAACCCGATACCATACTGGGCATAACACATACATGTATGCTATTCGGATACCATGCATGACATTCCTCGAATGGCAAACCCAGGCTACCCACAATTCTGTTTGGCAGTACTGCCCATCGGATTGTGTTCTGTGCATGGGATTCGTCAAATGACAAATCATCTTATGCTAGTCATACCATGCTTGGCAATTCCGTGCATAGACTAGCCTGAAGATAGCAGTTTGACGAGTTCCACGCATGATATTCGAAGCATTTACATGATATTGGCTAGCATGGGATTTGCCTCTCTACGAATTCCAGGTATGTTATTCAAGTCCTATTGGTGAGTTTGCCAAGTATGGTATTGTCTTGCATTTTGTTTGCCTTTCGACGAATCCCATATATGGTATTCGAATGTCATGTATAACATTGCCCAGTTTGATACTGTACTGGCTAGCACGGAATTGGCAATCGACGAATCCCGTGGATATATAGTATTCGAATCCCATTCATGTTTTTTTTCAGCATGGTATTGGAAGTACAGGATTTTCCATACGACGAATACCATGCATGGTGTTGCCCACCATCGTATTTGCTAGCCTACGATTAACATTTGATGATGGTATTGGCCAGCATCCTATGCATAATTATTCCACCATGGAACACATGCAAGCCAATAACGGGATTCGTAAAATTGTGAGTGACTTCATGCTAGCTAATACCATGCATAGCTATACCAAGAATGGGATTCAAATATCACGCATGGAGTTCGTTGAACTTTAAACCCCATGCTAACCGATACCATGTTAGGCAGTGTCATGCATGGATCGAATAACATGCATGGTATTTGCCGAATGAAGAACCACATGCTACTGAATACCATGGATAGTAATTGCATGCATGGGATTTGAATACCATGCATGGGATTCGTCGAATGACAAACCTTGTGTTAGCCTATACGATGCTGACCAATGTTATGCACTCCAAAAAAACAAAAAAACAAAAAAAAACATGCAAACCAGTAACATGCTTGGCAATACCATGATTGAATTTAGAATATCATGCCTTGGAATGACATATTTACATATGTAGGAATCGTTTACCATGCATGGGACTCATCAATGGCAAACCACATACTAGCCAGTACCACACTGGGCGACACCGCGAATTCTATGCTATTCACTGGTACCTGATACGTGTCTCTTAAGTTTGAATTTCAAACGAGAATACAAATGAATTGATTGTCCTACAAAACAAACAGTACATTACATCAATGACTAGCCCACGTTTTCCTGTAACGTACTGAGAAAGTAGGGGTTTGCAGATTTAAATATTATTTTCTATTATTTACACTCAAAGCATACATGGTTGGTCCTCATTAAACGTCTCAATGGGGCAGTTATGATGTGTACCACAGCTTATGTTTTGAGAAAACCTTACAAGGGCCATTTATCAGGAGTACAGGAGTATTAGCGAAATGAGTCAAAATATTGATGGTTGAATAAGTTTGGTGTTTTATTGTGTTGATTCAAGAAGTTAATCAGTTTTGGAAACAACATTTACCATGATAGTAGGACATCTGACGTACATTTTTGTATCTATCCCAAGTTACACGTGTTGCATGTTTAATGCCTGGAGCATTTTGTATAAATAAATAAATCAATATATAAACTCATTCTACTGATTCTTGGTTACGTTTGTATGAAAAAGACGAATCGAAACTGCTGAAGGTATAAATGTTCATCGATTGTCTGTCAAATGGTTGTTTGACGTTAGTCGATCGCCATGGTCATCGTTTTCGATTGCCACCGTTTTCTACCCTGTCATTTTCAAATCGATGTAACTTCGTTTGTGTACAAGACAAAGTCAGCTGAATACGCACAGTTTATCCAGAATACATTCAATTTTATCTGACTATCGCGAAAACGATCACAACATGTATCAGACTTGAGGATTTTGGTCTATTTTGTCGTTTGTGGGGTTTAAAAGTCACAATTTTGCATTTACGCCTAAACTACATGCAAATTAATAAGGATTCAACGACCAAAATTTGTGAGGCATATCTTTGAACATATCTAAAAATCGTGAAACAGTTACCCTAAGTTTTAACACATTTTTCTAGCTCAAAAGAGAGGTTTTGTCAGCCTACACTAAACAGCCGCTTAAGTTTTTTTGAACCGCGTTCTGGATTGCCGTGATGTTCAGGATTGCCGCCTACCCGGTGTGGGTTAGAGACCCTCGGCTTTGGTGCAGAAGACTGCGGGTTCGAATCCCCAATGTGCCATCAAAATACAGAAAATTCTGTCAAATCATGTTAAATTATTACAAAATCAACGGACTAGTTCGTGCTATACTCGTTTAACAACCTAACGGTATTTGACTATGGGTGGGTCTAGGAATCCCCACCCTCATCCCTAAGCAAGGACCCTGGGATCAGTATAGCACACACACACACACACACACACACACACACACACACACACACACACACACACACACACACACACACAAGGATACTTGTTACTGACTGTCCAAAGGCAACGTTTCCGTTGTGATTTGTAATTTTGCTGTTGTATTTTGTTTGTTTTAAACAATTCATAAACAAAAGAACAAAAATATCTGTTATAATGTTAAAGGTAATCAAGTATTCTTTGTGTTGCGAAACCAACTGCAAAACCTGGATTAAGCTCCCTAGTAAGTTTTTTACTGACCGTTTCAAGGTTATGCTTCTGTTTTGGAGTTTTGTTTGTTTCGCCTGTTTCTTTTTTATTTAGTGGTTTATGGTAAAACTCTAAAACTTGGGACAAATAGGTCTGGGAAAACAACGCAGACCCGATCAAACTGCTCCTGGTTTAATCAGGGTCTATACTGTTTGCCACTCTGTTTGCATCTGAGGGACGTAATATTGCATTGTATATGTAACCAAGCTGTTCCATTTTTGTGACAGTTACGGTACTTTTTTGTGTCCTAATTTTTAGATTTTTACGGTCAAATACGCCTTCCCTTATGGCCATGTATGGGAAAACTGTTCACTTGGCTCCCATCATTTAAGCTGCGACACGAGAAAACCAACAAATGGGTTGTGCCTCCAGCCCAGACTCAGATCAACCTGGGCATCCGCCCAGACGGATCAGATTCTTTGCTAAGCGCTTAAAGGGTAGCTAAGGGTCTAAGCTACTTCCATGCGGACAGCGAAGACTCTGATCAGACTGGGCTGGTGCCCAGGCTGATCTGAGTCTGCGCTGGGCGCACAACCACATTGTTGGTTTTCTCGTGTCGCGGTTGCTGTCACTCAATGTTTCTACTCTTTTGCCATTGACTGCTCGACTTTGAACATGTGCAACCCCACCCCCCACCCCCCACCCCACCACCACAAAAAAAGAACAGTTCACAGAAAACACTGACTAAAAAATGTCATACAGACAATACAGACAAGAAGGGTCTCACTTTAAAGTTTCCTTCGGAAGACCGACGGAGTGGGGTTAGGTGTGTGTATGTGTGTGGGGGGGGGGGGGGGGGTCGAGCGCGCGAGCTCTGGGTTGGTAGCCTGGTGCTTTTACCACAAGACTGCCATAGTCCCGAAAACTGATGGTTCTAATTGTTTGGTTAATATTGAATTATAGAAAATGGGTGTTATCGAATTTTTAAGTCCAAGAAAAATAATCAACTGCGGCTCACTTTTGTTACCTGAAAATTAGTTTCTTAAAAAATGAGGGTTCCCCATCTTGGGAAAAAAGCAGACGACAAAATTAACGTCCGCAAAATTTCAAAAAATAAAAGTTCCTTCTTAAAGATTCATTAACTGGAGGGCAAACAAAGTACACTTAAATGAGGCGGCTGGTCTTGAAAAACTAGAGGGCAAGCAGTATAGATCTAGACTAAATGAGGCGACTCGTCTTGAAAACACAAACTACTAGAGGGCAAGCAGTGTAGATTCAGAGGTGGCGGCTCGTTATGAGCCGCATCATCTGGATCGGCGCTGTTTCCGAATTTAGCTAATTCATTTTTGGTGTTTGAGTATAATTAATTCCTGTAATTCAAATTGTAGATGAGAAGAACAGAGAGACAGACAAAATTCAAGCTCTCGGCAAGTCTTTCAGGGAATTCAAAGAGAACTTTGATGTGGAGAAACAGAAATATGCGACCGTAAAGGGTAAGTGGTGATTGAGAAGTTAGAATGATCAAACCGCCCAACTCATAAAATAAGAATTGTATCTTGGCCTTCATTGTTTCCTTTGATCTTTTAGTGCAATATTTGAATTGCGTCTTATTGAGTAGGCGGGGCTTCAGATTCCCATTCAATTTACACTAAGGTCAATCAAAATCCATGCTCTAACTACAGTGCAATATATATATACCGCACAGTTCATACGGTGCAATATTTCTGGGACAACACTGAGGCTGTCAAATTTCATTTATTTTCCAGACACCTGTTGTAGCATTGCTACAAAAAGGAAACTTAGTTGGGTAAACAGAGATGTATTTACCATTTACACAATGCACAATCAGACATCATGTAAAGGGTTAACGCATTGTGACTTTTATAAAATTCATCATTAAATACAAAGTTTCAAACAAAGTAGATTGTAAATGCGCCAAACCATCATATTTGAAGTTCAGATTTTCCTGTATTTTTTGGTTCAGGCAATTAGCTTATCAGCGATGTTAAGAAGTGGGCTACAAAAGCATAGATATGCCATTTTTGATTATGGGAACTAATTTAAACAAAGCAATAAATATTCTGGAAGAGACAGCCACTGAAGAAAAATCTGGTTTCTGATTGGCCCATGATACAAAACATTAGACAACTGACTGTACTCGTAATTGATAAAACCATCTCGTGGGCTCCGTCCCCTCGAAGGTTATATCAGTTAGCCCGTGCAGTCGGTTTTCTAAATATTACTTACCCTGGGGCCGTATTAATAAAGCCACTTAAGTCGTTGCTATGCGGTTGCTAAGGCTAAATATCTATAAAGGAAATTCCCTACAACTATGAAATTTGGTCTGGAGGAACAGTCTTACAAAGACTGTTCCTCCAGACCAAATTTCATAGTTGCAGGGAATCTCCTTCAAAGAAATTTAGCCTTAGCAACAGCATAGCAACCACTTAAGCCGTTTTATGAATACGGCTCCCGATTTATGACGGTGCCCCCGCCCTGTAAGTTCGTGTGAATGCGTACACCTTCATGTTTTTGTTTTCGTTTGGAGAACGAAATCCTTACAAAATAGTGTCATTTTCCAAAGGCAAGAGTTGCTCCATTGGGAGCAAATTTCTTTTCTATTATTTAGGAGCCCCGGTAGCTCAGTGGGTTAAGCGCTGGCCTACTGATCTAGCGGTCGCGGGTTCGAGCCCCGCTGGAGGCGGAGTTCTTTCCATCGTAAACGGGGTTCCATTGCACACAGCCTTTCATTATCACAAGCCCATCGTCCTGATATGACTGAAATACTGTTGAAAAGGACGTAAAATCGCAAGTCATCCATCCATAACATCTTTTCTATTAAAACTAACCCCATTTGAGAAGGGCTGTAGAATAAAAATGGCGGAGTTGTTTCCCTTGATAGCGTAATTATTCACCAGAAGGAAATTTAAGGCCTACTTAAATTAAAAAAAAACTTTTTAACTTTCAATCTTTTTCAAGCTAACATTTATAAGCAATCCATGCATTCGTCAATGTTCCGGAGTGACGACAGACTCCGGTGCTAACTGTTCACAGCCATAAAGAATGATCCTGAAAGCACCAAACTGCAGACGACAAAACTTGCGTTTGCAAAACTTCAAAAATGTTTCATTCAGGAATCAAAGCTTTTTTAAAACAAGTTTTTCTCAGATATTTCTTAAATTTTCGTAGTATCTTAACTAAGAACAAAAAGTATTCCATACGCATGATATCACTTTACAGACTGATTGCAGTCGGCAATGTTCTTTTCTTATAGATTTACTAAAACAGAAAACTGCAGAAAAAGAGAGGTCGGACCAGTCCATAATGTCTCTGACAAACGATGTTCGTCTGCTTCAGGTTACCATGGCGACAAAGGACCAGACTATCCAGCTACTCTCAAGTACGGTATTATTTCCATGAATTTAATTTTTTATCCTACTTCAAAGTGGGTGGGGAACGGTTTAAAAAAGTATTGGGCTTATTTAACAAATAAAATGTGCTTCACTGGCTTTTTCTAACATTATTAGACTGACGCGTGCTTCACTGGCTTTTTCTAACATTATTAGACTGGCGTCAGTCTATCAACCTTTAATTCGCCAAATATTAAAATTGTTGAAATAGCAAACAGTGTAGATCCAGATGAGGTGGCTCATAATGAGCATAATGCTAATTATGAGCCACCTCATCTGGATCTACACTATTTGCCCTCTAGTGTTCGAATTCTCAATATGATATCGCTTGGACGAAACATTTTTGAAATTCTGCAGTCGTAATTTTTGTCGTCTGGTTTTTGGTGCATTAAGGGTTAAGTGATAATGTGACAAAACATGCAAAATTTTACAAACAATTTAACAATTATACTAATCTTACATCTTCTGATAGCTGAATTTAATAGTGATGACTCTTATTATAATAGAACAAAAATCTGATGTATATTTTCGACTGGCATATAGTCATTTCTGGAGTCTGGAGTCAGTCTACAACATTATTTAAATGAACATGAGACATTAAGGCCCAGTAGCTCAAAACTAAGATGTCGCTAGCAACAAGACGTTGCTTTTCTAAACGTATTGTTTGCAAAAACACTGCCAGTTTTTTTTTTCGAAAAGTTGTGAGAAGCTGTTGAGGAGCAAATGCTCTTAACTCTTTAAGCCCCAGAGACGAAATTAGCAAAATTTGCAAACCGCGTAGATCCTGATGATGAGCCGCCTATCAAGATCTACACTGTTTGCCTTCTTATCTTTGAATTCTCAATGATGAAATGTCTTGGACAAGGCATTTTTTTAATTTTTGCAGACATAAATTTTGTCGTCTGCTTTTTTGGTGCTTAAAGAGTTAATATTCTTTCAACAAAATGTATTAGCACACAACGATTTTATGTTTGTAGAATGCTTTAGAAGTCCTTGACTAACGGCTCCGCTAAGCTAATGACACTTTGAACAACCGGGCCCAAATGTTTTTGTGTGTCTTTTCGCATTTGCATTTTCTCGAGGAGGTGGTTTCTGAAGTTGCTGAGTGGAGCAGACCTCAGGTCTCGGTTGGATAAATAGATGACAATGTAAAAGATGATAATGTCCCAAAAATAAGCTGAACTGTCATTAAGAAGACCGTTTTGCTTTGCTTTCACTTCCGGGTCCCGTCTCCGTCTGACCAATGTGTTGGCGGGATGTTAAACCCGAGTTCGCCAACAATCAGTCAATCATTAAACGTAAAAATGTAAACTTTATTTATTTTACATCGATCGCATTGAAAGATCACGCGAACTTATGTAAATACTCTCTTAGGAGCGGCTGTAGTGTAGTGGATAACACTCCGGACATCCAATCCAGGAGTCGCAAGATCGACCCCCGCTTCTCCGGTCTTTCGGATGAGACTTTAAACCGAGGTCCCGTCTCTATATGACCTCGTTGTTGGTGGGACGTTACACCCGAGTTTACTCACTCACTCCCGTAAATAGTCTCGATGGCACGGATGTTGGCGCGTTTGTGGTCCGTATTATATTTTCATGTTTTAGAGCTTTATAATTTATGAGCCGCAACACGAGAAAAGCAACAAAATGGAAGTGCGCCCAGCACAGACTCAGATCAGCCTGGGCATCCGCCCAGTCTGATCAGAGTCTTCGCTGTCCGCATGGCGGTAGCTTAGACCCTTAGCTACCCTTTAAACGTTTAGCGAATAGTCTAATCAGACTGGGCGGATTCCAAGGCTGATCTGAGTCAGCACTGAACGCACAACCACTTTGTTGGTTTTCTTGTGTCGCGGTCCACATGTGCTAACTCTTTTAAAAAAGCGCCAAAAAAGCAGACGACAAAAGTTTACGTCCGTAAAATTTAAAACAAAGTCCAGGACTTTGAGACTAGAGGGCAAACAGTGTAGATCCATATAAGGCGGCTCATGATGAGCTGCCTTATCTGGATCTCCGCTGTGTGCAAACTCGATTATTCTTGTATATACGCCTGCAAAAAAGTTAAGCACCCCCCAATTTTTGTTCCAGAAGTTAAATCTAAATTTTTCACAACTTTTCACTGGTATTATTTCAAACCATCTTTTTCGTAATTATTAAGCCTTGATATACTGCTTCTTGATATCCAAGAAAATGGGCTTTAATTGCATGTAAATCAATTAAAAATTCTAAATGAAAGCGCGCGACATGTGTTGAACGAAAAACTGACATATTTAACTTTGTAGCTGCAATCAAGGAACTTAGTGGTTCATTTGCTGTTTATATCCAGAAGTGACTGATTTGACAAGCACATGAAGTCTAGCTATGTAATTCAATGAGTTCATGAATTAGAGTGTCAAGTTCAATCCCTACATAAGATAGGACCTTCTTGCTATTCCTGAAAAAAGTATCATCATTTTGACAAATGACCCAAAATTCAGTCCGAACATGTTAGATGTTCCTATCTTTGAAATGCAATCTTTTTCAACATTTGTGTTTCTTTCAATGATGCTCGATGAAGAAAAGAAGGAGTTTTTACTGCGGGTGCTTAACTTTTTTCCAGGTGTATATTTTGGCGCTTTAAGGGATAGCGTTTAGAACTTATTCAATATAACATAAATTTTATATTTGTTATAAAGGTGAGAAAGAGGAAATATCAAGAAAACTGGATTCCACAGAAATCAGACTTCGAACGGTAACAAGTTTGGAAGAAAAGGTGAATGACTACAGAGAACAGAACAGAAGACTAAGAGGTCAGGCTAGTTTGTTTTTACTTTGGACACTAGAACTGCACTCGTCAGTTTCCTACCATCACAACATGTCTTAGTAGTAGCTATACGTTCTGACTTTGATAGATCAACATAGCCATCCAGCCAGTGATGAAGTTTCAAAGTCTTCATTAGATATTTTTCCTCAAATAAATCAACATATGAGCCACGACACGAGAAAACCAACAATGTGGTTGTGCGCCCAGCGCAGACTCAGATCAGCCTGGGCATCCGACCAGTCAGATCAGACTATTCGCTAAGCGCTTAAAGGATAGCTAAGTGTCTAAGCTACTTCCATGCGGACAGCGAAGACTCTGATCAGACTGGGCGGATGCCCAGGCTAATCTGAGTCTGCGCTGGACGCACAACCACTTTGTTGGTTTTCTCGTGTCGCGGCTCATATATTGTTTATTTCTTATATTGTTATTATTATTATTATTTTTATGACCCGCGACACAACAAAACCAACAAAGTGGCATGTGCGCCCAGCGAAGACCCAGACTGATCAGAGTCCTCGCTGCCCGCATACAGCTAGCGTAGACCCTTAGCTAGCCTTAAAGCACACAGTGAAGACTGATGAGACTGGGCGGCTATCCAGCTGGTCCGAGTCTTCGCTGGGCGCTCATGCCATTTTGTGGGTTTTGTCGTGTCACGGCCATAATACGTTTTACTGAAATTGCAGATGAACTTGAAAGGGCCACAAGTGGGTACCAGCAAGCTTTGGCTTCAACAGGGGACAGAAATAGTGAGAATGAAAAACTCAAGCAAGAGAATACAAGACTAATAAGAGAACTCAGGAGTTGCAAAGGTAAAGTAAAAAGATGGGCAATGATCAGGAATTAATACAATCAAATCCCACATTCCGCTCGCAAAACCAATAGGGAAAGAATCACATACACACAGAAATTGACACAAGTTTACGAAAGACACGCACGGTAAACCGAATGAGCAGCTCTTTCCCAAACAGATGGTCATCCAGCTACCCCAATAACAGCATCAACATCTATTTTTATACCCCACCACACGATAGTGGTGGGGTATTATGATATCCCTTCCGGTGTCCGTCCGTCCATCCGTCCGCACCATTTCCGATCGATAACTTGAGTATTTATTCACGGCTTTTTTTCAAATTTTGCATACATATTGTTATCGGCGATGAGTGGTATGGGATTGTTAATGGGCAAAATCCGTCCATTTTTAACAGAGTTACTGCCCCTTTTCGTATTGAAAAATGGCTTTTTACCTGTAGTTCCTTTACTTTATGGAATATCTGAATGAAACTTCACAGATGTGTTTCACATCAAAGGTTACATATTGTGACTGAGGACCGTCACTCTAACCTTCCCAGTTCGTGAGTTATTCGCCCTTGATAGGTCTGAAAAATGGAATTTGACCTGTTGTTCCTTTACTATATGGAATATCTGAATGAAACTTTACAGAACTGTTTCACATCAAAGGTTACATATTGTGACTAAAAACTGTTACTCTTATCTTTCCAGTTCATGAGTTATCTGCCCTTGATTGATCTGAAAAATGTTTTTTTTACCCTTAGTTCCTTTGCATTATGGAATATCTGAATGAAACTTCACAGATATGTTTCACACCAAAGGTTACATATTGTGACAAAGAACCGTTACTCTTACCTTCCTAGTTCATGAGTTATCCACCCTTGATAGGTCTGAAAAAATGGTTTTTGACCTGTAGCTCCCTTTCTATATTAAATATCTGAATGAAACTTCATAGATATGTTTCACATCAAAGGTTACATATTGTGACTAAGAATGGTCACTCTGACCTTTCCAGTTTGTGAGTTATTTGCCCTTGACTGATCTGAAAAATGGTTTTCGACCTGTAGTTCCTTTACTATATGGAATATCTGAACGAAACTTCACAGACTTGTTTCACATCAAAGGCTACTTATCGTGACTAAGAACTGTCACTCTGACTCTTCCAGCTCTTGACTTATCCGCCTTTGATTGATCTGAAAAATGTTGTTTTTTACCTGTAGTTCCTTTACTAATGAAACTTCATAGTTATGTGCCACATCAAAGGTTATATATTATGACTAAAGACCTTCATTCTTACCTTTCCAGTTCATGAATTATCCCCCCCCCCCCCCACTTGATAGATTTTTTAAAAATGATTTTTGACCTGTAGTCCCTATACTATAATTGTGGAATATCTGAATGAAACATCTTTCATATGTTTGACATCATAGAATAAGAAACAGAGTCTCTCAGCTCAAAGAAATGCTTTACAGCCTGCTCTGAATCTACACTGGCCAGAATTTCCCACATTGTTGAGTGGATTATATTAATATCTATTTACAGTAAGGACATCATATCTCTCTGTCTATCCCAATTCTGTGGCTATTTAGCTATAATATATCTCAAAAAATAAGCCCCGCAGTGGTGGGGTATCATGCAGTGCCTGCGGTGCTTTTATTATTATTATACTCGAAAAAAATAAGGGTCAAACTTTAACCCTATGATTTCTGGAAAATTTCAAACATTTGATAAACTAAAGCATTTCTACCTTCTATTTTATTCATTTTGCGAGTTTTGTACACATGAAGTTTGAACCTATAGCGTTTGCCTTGACCAAGTCCAGGCTGTAAGTCAGACCACTCCTGAAATGAAAGTGGTAAGAATTCCCATACAGAATTGATATTGTGTCAGTATGGTCGGGCATAACTTCTAAAATGGCTACGAGTTTTAAACTTGTTACAGCTTGCTGACCTTAAAAATGATTACATTTGATGACGATCGAGCAGTTTTGCAAAAAAATCATGAATTGGCGAAATCGAAAATTTTGGTGAATTTGCTCCTTATAGACTTCTGACCACTTTGATTTTGAGGGTAGCGTGATTTGAACGACTGCACAACTTTAAAATTGATGGCATAAGAAAGTGCTATAAAATGCTATTTCACCATATAAAAAAACTTGGATAATTATCGGTAGACCCAGAAATGCCAACTCATATGTTTGACCCCTTATTTTTTTTTGTCGAGTATATCTTGGATACACTCCTGGTTAACTATGTTTATACAAGGGCTGTTACGAAACGAAAAAGACCTGCTACAAAACAAAAGAGAGCCATAGTTACCAAACGATCTGATGACCAGGTCGTTTGGTAATTATGACTCTTGTTCGTTTCGTAACAACTCTTTTTCGTTTCGTAACATCCTTGAAAACATAGTTAACCAGGTGTGGGATAGTCAGCGTAAAATTGGACGGACAGTGCCAGCTAAATAGTTACACAGAAGTTCAGAAAAAAATGCTGTGTGGTACCTATGGTCGGAAATAAATTTACAGCAAGTTACCAATTACATGTTTTTCCTATTAATCCTTAATGCGCCAAAAAGCAGACGACAAAATTTACGTCTGCAGCATTTCAAAAAATGTCTTGTCCAAGCTATATCATATTGAGAATTCGAACACTAGAGGGCAAACAGTTTAGATTCAGATGAGGTGGCTCATTATGAGCCACCTCATCTGGATCTACACTGTTTGCCAATTCAACAATTTTAATTTTTGGCGCTTTAAGGGTTAAGATTGCTTATATAAGGGTAACATATAATTTCACTTTAAGATTCATTTTCTGGCCATATAGTATTTAACGAAATATAAAAAAGGGAACAAAAAGAAGAGAGAGAGAGAGAGAAAAACAACATAGATACCGTAGATTGACGTGATGCTTAAATTTTGAAGGGTATATATACACGTATAACGAGATGGACAAATATATTGCAGTTGTAAAAACGTATCATTTGATTGGTCAAGCATTTTAAGAAGAAACAGGAGGGATGTAAACAGACATTTTACAGATGGTACATGCATACATGTTTGTGTAAATGTTAATCCAGTTACAACATTTAAACTTACAGAACGTGTGGCAGTTTTACTGGCAGCCAAACAACATCTTGAACGTAAGTATTACAGCCAAGAGAGAGAGAGAGAGAGAGACAGAGAGACAGAGAGAGAGACAGAGAGAGAGAGAGAGAGAGAGAGATAGAGAGAGAGAGATATTTAAACTTACAGAACGTGTGGCAGTTTTACTGGCAGCCAAACAACACCTTGAACGTAAGTACTACTGCAAATCATGAGAGAGAGAGAGAGAGAGACAGAGAGACAGAGAGAGAGACAGAGAGAGAGAGAGAGAGAGAGAGAGAGAGAGAGAGATATTTAAACTTACAGAACGTGTGGCAGTTTTACTGGCAGCCAAACAACACCTTGAACGTAAGTACTACTGCAAATCATGAGAGAGAGAGACAGAGAGACAGAGAGAGAGACAGAGAGAGAGAGAGAGAGAGAGAGAGAGAGAGAGATGTTCTTAAAGATTTCTCGTAGCCTTATGGCCTTAGGGACGGTGGGTGTGAGAGGCCCGTCGTATCTTGAGCACAGCATATGAAAAACGGCCTTTTTTCATATGCTGTGAAAAACGGCCGTTTTTCATATGCTGTGCTCAAGATACGGCGGGTTTCTAACACCCACCCCTCTCCTTTCTGTATCTTTACCGTTCTTACTCCGACGTTGGCTTGCTCGTTTGGGATTCGAATCCGCGACATTCTGCACCATAGCAGGGCGTAATCCGAGTCTTTCTGACCTTTCACTTTTTTACGTTGAGTGAAAGCCGCTAATCAAAAAATATCAGAAGGCTTTTCTTAGTCAGAGAAGGCTCGGATTAAGCAGGACGCCGCAAACCAGTCGACTATGGCGCATTCTTATTTGTTACTAAACAAACAATTCCTAAATAATCAACCTTTGCAAAATATTTCATGTATATATTCTAACCGCAAGTGCTGATTAAAAAAAATGGACGGACACTCGGCGCCAGGTGTGTGCAACTATGGTTACGTACCGCTGAGCCACTAGTCTTGGGGAACGTCATAGGAGAATTGAGCAGAATAGAACAGAACTGACTAAAAAGCAATAAATGCAAAACGGGTTGTGACACTGACAATGTACTTATAAAAAGATATGAAGGTGACCAATTTCTTGAGAAAATAACTGGCCACAGAGACCTAGGATCTTGAGAGACATAGTAAAGATCCCAGTATTCTCTTGATGTTTTATGAAGGTGAAAGGACACACTTACATGGGAAGCAACTCTACTACTTTCAGTTTTGCCCCGTCAACTCTTAAGGGAAATAATTTGCTCCCCTAGGAGCAAATTCTTTCATTTAAGACTGACTCCATTTCAAAAGAGCTTCCTTCTTTGTCCAGGGAAGCAAACAAGTAGCCACAAAAGTTGTTTCCCTTCGTAAAAATGGCGGAAAAGTATGAGGTACCCTTTCTCCTTAAAAGTGAAATTACAGTCAACTCTCGATATCTCAAAGTTAAAGTTCATCCTAAACTACTGATATTTCAAAGTAAATTTTCTGGTCCCAACCAGTAGTTTAAGGTAACAGAAGTTGAAATGCAAATAAAATAGGAATTCTAGAGCCGTATTCATAAAACGACTTAAGTCGTTGCTATGCTGTTGCTAAGACTAAATTTCTTTGAAGGAGATTCCCTACAACTATAAAATTTGCTCTGGAGGAACAAAGACTGTTCCTCCAGACGAAATTTCATAGTTGTAGGAAATCTCCTTTATAAATTATAAGCCTTAGCAACAGCATAGCAACGACTTAAGTGGCTTTATGAATACGGTCCCTAGTCCAAACTGTGTCTTTGATATGAGGAGAGGGTACTTTGAGATATCAGTAGTCGAGATATCGAGAGTTGACTGTGTAAAAATAGAGTACAAGTCTGTTGAAAAGAATATATAAATTGGGAAGGAAAGAAACAATTCTTTTCGAATTCATGATATGAATCTTCTAATGAAACCATGCATGGTTACAAGAAACATCATTCTTAGACACTCTTAACTCAAAAGGGGCATAACTCCTGTTCAAAGTTATTCGAGGTGCATTCACTTCATATACGATGATCTCACTCACTGTACTAGACGTCAGCATCCTACCCCAGTCGGTTGCGAAATTTGGAAAATACTAAAGTTTGAGTATTATTTCAAACTGACAAATCTGAGCATTAACAATGTCAGATGGATTCAGGCACTGTTTCTTGGTAATTTTCTGTCATGATTATTTTTCACGTTATGGAATTTAAATGTGTCTGTCTTTCTTTCAGAACAAAATCAGAGCTTACAACAGGATTTGAATGACAGTGTCTCATTTTAGCTTTGTGATGTCATACAGGATTTAGATCTACTATCAATTAAGACGTTGACTCTGAGCGTAGATTTCCCCTACCATAATGTAGCTAGCCTCAACATGTGTCACCGTGTAAACAACACAAACCATGTTTCAAGACACAAATATGTTGCATGCAACAAGTATCATTTTCAAATATAGCCTCAGTGGTTGGATGGCACGCGGCATGCAAGATGTGGCGCCGTGTAAACCCACCTTATTCTCAGTACACTTATTGAAAAGCCCTATGGTAAACCATTTAAAAAACGTAATGTGGTTTCAACATCAATAACTACATCGGTTCACGCGACGTCACATGCCGTTAAGTGACGTCAAAATAAACCACTGGTATCTACACCTGATTGGACGTAGGCGGCGTTATGACGTCATTGACGCTGTTCCTCTGTAAGTAGAAAAACTGCGTATTAATATTTCTCTGCCTCAACTCTAGCCCTTAATGCAAATTTGTGGTAAACTAATAGATAGAAAATAATCTAAATATAAGCAATGAACTTATTTTTTCTGGTGTTTATCGAAGTTTATCATATGACGTCGCATCTGAGAGTGTAATAAAGCCATGCATTAAAACGATAATCAACTAGTGGATTAAATATGCAAATTAGGTAGGAGGGTTATGCGTTGACGTCCATAAAAACGTCGCGTTTTCTAATAGCGAAATCGTGACATTTTAGTGCAAATTTGTAAAAAATGAGAGTTTAGTATCAGATGATAAACAGAATCTTGCATTCGTGTTCCTGTATCATTGAATTTATTAAACTCATTGGGGAAAACCGATAAGATGGTCGGCGTAGCCTCGCATCTTATCTTTTCCCCAACTCGTTTAATAAATTCAGTTATGCATGAGCGCTTGTGTAAGATCCTCTATATAAAATTTCACCGAATGATCGCTAGCAAAGTTTACATGAACCCCTGTGGGGTTCACTTACTTCGCATGCGACCCAATGTAGTCTATACTTCGATAAACATCAGAAAAATGAGATTCATTCCGTAATTAGTTACATCCCAAACCCACAGTATCCGACCTCACTGTACCAGCTCTTTCGGTTTCATAGCTTTGATTCGAGAGTACAAATATTCGCTTGTAACCAGTAGTCGGAAATCATTATGTTTTGAGATTTTATCTGGAATTTGCTGCGTCATTTATAGTTATTCAGCTTTGAAAATGTAAAGAGGTAAGTTTAATATAATTTGCTCTTCGGTCTTTTACTTTATTGCCCTGTACAATGTCGTGTATGGGTGGGTAGTAATGTGTACAGTATTCAAATCGCCCTTGGCATGATTCTAAAACCATTTTGAGCCTTTCCTTACATGTTTTATAAAAAATCTTGAAAATAAAGGGAAGGCGTTATCAATCTACAGTTTGTTAGTTTTGTAAATAGGATGATAGCTAGGTTTTGCACAACACAAACTCGTGTTAAATTAAGCTGTTCGGAATAAAATTTCTGTGACGGCCAGGAGGTTTTCATTGTACAGGGTTATTAAGTAGAACACCGAAGAGCAAATTACATTAAACTTACCTCTTTACATTTTCAAGTCTGAATAGCTATAAATGACGAAGCAGATTCGGTATAAAATCTCAAAACATAATGATTTCCGACTACTGGTTATAAGCGAATTTTGTACTCTCGATTCAACGCTATGAAAACCGGAAGAGATGGTACAGTCAGTTCGGATACTGTGAAACCTAATAACGATTTCTAAAAGATTATGCATGGTCTAATACACATGTACAGTGGATGACCACTTCATGTGTTTCTTGCATAGCGAGTTTTTGGCTTGCCCGCTTCTGATTGGCTGACGTTTGGTTTTACGTTGCTGAATGCGCTTTATTTGGATGCAAAGTAGTACACGTTGAACAGTAAAAATATATAACATTAGAATGTCGTTAGAATGGGGATAACTGAATTGAAAAGTATCATTTGGGCAGGTAAGTCGTCGGTTTTATGGTCGCTTATTGCGTTTTAAGGCTCCGATCGCGTCGCCGTAAAACGAAATTTCCGACCATAAAACCGACGATTTACCTCCCCAAATGACAATTTTTGAGTACAGTTATCCCCTAAATAAGATGCGCTTGTGCAGCAAATGAAAACATAGGACTGCAGTTTTATTAAGCAGCTTAAACATTTTCATTGGGCTTAAAAATCTTAGGGAAAGATAAAGTAGTCTTTTTTGTAAGTTTACAGCAATACTGATTTCAGTGTTACATATTGTCACTTACAGTATTGGCATTCTATGTCTTTTTTTAATATCATTTGTGTGTATAGTGGAGTATTCTATGTCTTTTCTATATATCAGTTGAACGATTGTGTGCACTTATACTGGAATACTCCATGTCTTTTCTATATATCAGTTATGTGTCTTGTACTGGAGTATTCTATGCCTTACAGTTTTAGTATTCTATATGTCTTTTCTTAATATCAGTTGTGTGTACACATACTGGGGTATTCTTCTTAATCTCAGTTGTGTGTACATTTACTTGAGTATTCTATGTCTTATCTCAATCTTAGTTGTGTGTACATATACTGGAGTAGTTTGTGTCTTTTCTTAATATCAGTTGTATGTACATATATGTACTTGAGTATTCTATGCCTTTTCTTAATACCAGTTGTGTGCACTTATACTGGAGTATTCTATGTCTTTTCTTAATCTCAGTTGTGTATAGATACACCGGAGTATTCTATGTCTTTTCTATATATCAGTTGTGTGTACATATACTGGGATGTTCTATATGATTTCTATATATCAGTTGTGTGTACATATACTGGAGTATTCATTACCTTTTCTTAATACCATTTGTGTGAACATATACCGAAGTATTCTGTGTCTTTTCTTAATCTCAGTTGTGTACATATACTGAAGTATTCTATGTCTTTTCTTAATCTCAGTTGCGTACATAAACTGGAGTATTCTATGTCTTTTCTTAATCTCAGCTGTGTGTACATATACTAGAGTAGGCTATGTCTTTTCTTAATATTAGTTGTGTGTACATATATGTACTTGAGAACTTATGTCTTTTCATAATCTCAGTTGTGTGTATATATACTGGAGGCAAAAAGAAACGTCCACTAAGTATAAATTTGCAAAAGCAGAGAAGTGCTAGTAGTGTATCATGTATGTCTTGTTTGTCGTTTTCACGATGTTTGTTTAGGTAAAGGTTATCTGAAACTCTCAATAGCTCAAATACTGTAACGTGAGGAGCACCACTTTCCATCTGGGATATAACTAAAAGTTTGATATCAATTAATTTTTAAAGTACCGCCCTTTGTATTAAACAAGACAAGCGATGTATAAAATGTTGCGATCGCGAATGGTGAACCTCTGTGAATCACGATCTACTTGCGATTGTGTCCCTTTACTCGGAGTTAATATGCTACGATTAAATTTGGTCTTTCTTGACACACAAGACAAGCAAAGTGAGGTATCGAAAAGTGCAAACAGGCATTTAAGTTCAACTGGGTTTCTATTGTTTTATTATGTCTGTTTTTTTTGTCCAACGGTAAAAAAGAACTTGTATCAGTGTTAATACTCTAATAAAACGCGGCACTAAAACATTCGCAAAAGAAGCTGCAGCTTAAAGTCATTAACTATGGCTTTGTCGGTCTTCAAATCCTACTCTTTGTTTAATATACTAGTAAAAAGGGCGGTAATTTTGAAATTAACCGATTTCGAAATGATGTTGTTTGGAAACGCCCTGTGAAGACTCAGATCAGCCTTGGCATCCGCCTAGTCTGATCAGAGTCTTCGCTGTCGGCATGAAGGTAGCTTAGACCTTAAGTGCACTGCAAAGACTCTGTTCAGACTGGGCGAATGTCCAGGCTGAACTGAGTTTTCGGTGGGCGCACATGCCACTTCGTTGGTTTTGTCGTGTCGCGGCTCAATTATTATTCTTTTCTTTTTAGTGTCAGTCTAAATATTTTTCTTACTTGGTATTATAAATAATCGTTTCTGTTCATTTCCTAAGTTTATATTAATGACCAAAAAAGAGACCGCAGGAGATATGACCTTATGTATTTATTTTGACCTTATCAGCAGCATGATCCAGTCAAGAGGAAGTCGTGCTACAAGCCAATTATAGTATGTCAATTAATCAGTTGATTTCTGATCTCGTGGCTCCGCGACTCGATCCGAAACAACTTGCCTCGTAATTGACATACCATTGATATAACTTAACTTTCATATCTATGCGATGTTTATCAAGATAATACTGATGACATCAGGATAAACAAGAAACATCTTAAAATAGGATAATCGGCTTAGATTAAATAGAAGTGTGTATTGTAGTATGTATGAGTCACGTACATGTAAGATATCGAATGTGCTGATCAGATTGTACGGATGCGCATCAGTGTTGGTATGCATATTTGTTGTTCGTTTGGGGTTTCGATTTCGGAAATGCTGTTGAATTTTGATTAGGGTCTGTCTGTGTTGCACATAACAATGAGGATTGGTTGGCTGACCGCCCCACATATGTCGCAGTTCCAACACAACATCAACAACTAAGCCAGCAACAATTTCTTAATTTCGTCTTCGATTTCTGTGTCAAGTTATTTTGTTGGTTTCATATTTTACATACGCGACATAACAGGCGAAATGTTCTTTGTCAAAAAGCGATTTGGACCGATATATCTAGATTCATTACGACACGGTTTATAGGCCAACAGTCAAATGAAACTGAAAGTAGAAAGAGAAAGCGAAAGTAAGCTACTTACATCAAATCCCGTGTGTATTTATATTGGCCAATGAAATACTTAAAATGTAGGTCGATAGTAAGGTTATACGGCTAAAGCCGAAAATATATTTGTTTGTTTTGACAGATTACAGAGAAATAATTCAGTAGTTTATAATCACATCGGGTAGGCGGCAATCGAAAACGCTCATGCAGTCGACGAACGCGGATCAAAAATCATTAAAAACAACGTTTTGGATTGCAAATTGTCGCCAATTTGCAATCGAAAACGCTGTTTCTAACGGTTTTTGATCGACAATTAATAATCGAAAACGTTGTTTCTAATGGTTTTTGATCCGCGTTAATCGATTGTTAAGAGCGTTTTCGATTGCCGCCTACCCGATGTGATAATGGCTTACGTTGCGGTAGCGATTTTTTTTCTTTTACAAGGAAACGGTAGGACATGCGTCAGTTATTTCTCAACGGTTATCAATCAAAACAGCCGAATTTATTACTTGCCGCATTTCTTTCCAGTATATTAAAAGAAAGAAAAAAAAAAAAAACAGAAAAAAAACACAAGCATTTACTTCAGCCTGATTGCGCACACATTATCATGCACAACCATGATTGAAACCTGCATCCTAAATCGGGTTTGTCGGTCACTTGTAAATAGATATATCACTCGCGCTCCGCGCTCGTGATATGATCTACTTTACAACTGACCTACAAACAGTTAATTATTACTCAACAATTCACTGCTAGAGCTGGTCTGTTTCTTAAATAAAATGTAAAATATGTGATACATTGTCAAGGCTGTGATATTAACTCATGTTATATACTGTGTATACTTCTTTGTTTATCATATGACGTCACATCTGAGAGTGTAATAAAGCAATGCATTAAAAACGATAATCAGCTAGTGGAAATAATATGCAAATTACGTCTTAACGTTATACGTTGACATCTATAGAAACGTTGTGTTTTCTAATGGCGAAATCGTGATATTTTTGTGCAAAATTTGCTAATAAATGCGATTTTAGAGTCATATGATAAACAGAATCTTGCATTCGTGCTCCTGTATTATTGAATTTATAAAACTCGTTGGAGAAAAACGATAAGACGCTCGGCATAGCCTCGCATCTTATTTTTTCCCCAACTCGTTTAATAAAGTCAATAATACATGAGCACTCATGTAAGATCATCTACATCTTGTGTTTGCTGTGATATATTTTTCAAAGTCTTTACTTTTAGGCCTAACAATAAGTCCTATAATACATGTTTGAAAAAAACAACGTTGACCAATTATTCTAATGTACTTACAAATATAACGCGACGTCTGATTGGATAACGTCAAAAATTTGTGACAGTATATTCTGCGATATACTGTCGCAAACCCGACGTCATTAAGTAACGTCGCTTCTCATTGGCTGACGTTTGGTTTTACGTTGCTGACGGCGCTTGAAATGGGTGCAAAATAGTACATTATGAAAGGTGAAAATGTGGAAAAGTGCATTAGAATGGGAATAGCTGTATTAAAAATTGTCATTTGGGGAGGTAAATCATCGGTTTTATGGTCGCAAATTGCGTTTTACGGCTCCGCTGGCGCGTCGCCCCAAATGACAATTTTCAAGACAGTTATCCCCTAATTCTACGTTGATTCTAGGTGGCGTTGACGTTTGGAGTGTCATTATTGGATAGGACTGTAGTGCATGATCACCACAGGGTATAATCGATTCCGCCAATTTTCGCTTCCTGCAGAGACTGTACATCATATTTGGCTTCCGCCGAGACTGTCCACGAACTCTTGCTTCCTGCAGAGACTTCTGTACATGATAAATGGCTTCCTGCAGAGACTGTCCGCGTGATTCTGCTTCCTGCCGAGGCTCTCGGCAGGAAGCAGAATCACGCGGACAGTCTCGGCAGGAAGCCTTTTTTCGAGGACAGTAGTCTCTGCAGGAAGCAAGAGTTCACGGACAGTCTTGGCGGAAGCCAAATATGATGTACAGTCTCTGCAGGAAGCGAAAATTAGCGGAATCGATTATACCCTGTGATCACATTATAGTTCTCTTTTATTTGTTTAATCTTTTATGTTTTTTTTTTGTTTTTTTTGTTTTTTTTGCATATGAAATAAAATTCCTATACATATTGTGTCTGTTATTGTAAAGGTCGTGAAGTAAGAAAAAGATACGGCGTAAAAACGGCGTTATCTGAACTACTGAACTCACAGCATATACACAACGTTGAATCAACATGGCGTCAACGTTGGTTCATGGCATGACATTTAATCAACACTGATTCAATGTTTGCGAACAAAGCATTGAATCGACGTTGATTCTGAATCAACGTTGATGCAATGTTGATTCAGCGTTAGGTGAACAGTGGGTTCCCAGCAGGCCCACACGGTTGAATCAAGGTTGATTCAACCTTGATTCAACGTTGTGTGTCCAGTGGGGTATTTCCAGACGGCTTCCCGTCAGGTAAGAATATGGTATCAAACGGTTAAGAGAGGTCCCAGGGCAAGACACAACAACAGATATACCCAGAGGCAATAAAAGGCATACACACCCAAGGTTAATTATGTAAAAACAAGGGTTGTTACGAAACGAAAAAGAGCTGGTCATCAGGTCGTTTGGTAACTATGACTCGTTTTCATTTCGTAGCAGCTGTTTTTCGTTTCGTAACATCAGGTCGTTTGGAAAATATGACTCGCTTTCGTTTTGGGGAAAAGGACTGGCTGTTACGAAACGAAAAAGATCTGTTACGAAACGAAACAGAGTTAAAGTTCCAAAACTACGTGGTCATCGTGGCCACGATGGCCATGTCCTTTTTGAACTATGACTTTATTAAAAATAGATATTTCCCCTTTTGATGAATAACTCTTTAAGCACCAAAAAGCAAACGACAAAATTTACGTCTGCAAAAATTAAAAAAAATGCCTGGTCCAAGATATTTTATATTGAGATTTCAAAGAGTAGAGGGCAAACAGTGTAGATCTAAATGAGGCGGTTCATTATGAACCGCCGCATTAGGATCTACATTGTTCGCAAATTCTGCGATTTCCGTCTCTGGTACTTAAAGTGTTAATTGGCAAAGTGACTAATCTGTACTATACTGCCATAAAACTTTTAATAAAGTTGGGACACTTGAAGTTATTACAGTGATTGTCCTCTAATGATATGAGCCGCGACATTGTAACAACCACACAATTTGAACCGCGAAACGACAAAACCAAACAAGAGCTCCGCTCAGCGGGGCAATATACGCCCGTTGGGGCTTAAGAGACGTTCTCAGTTAAGCTGGGCCATTAGCTATTAATTTTGTCCTTCGTATTACCGTTCTTTAAATTACAAATCAACTGGCCTGTTTACCCTCTGACAAGTAGCCCTCTGTCTAAAGAAGTAGATAAAAGTACCAAGACATGCATGCGTTTTGTTAGACATTTTTAACACTGGTTCGAATAATGATACCCTGGTTTAAAAGGCGACGTTTTTAAATGTCGCAATATTGCCGTTGCAGAGATATGAACGCCGCACGGCTAAAATAAATAAATCACTGCTTAAAATCGAGTTCTAGTGTTAAATTCAGGTGATTTCCTACATATTTCCCCGCTTAAACAATATCTAAATGGTAGTGTTTACTACGAAATGAGACTGGGAACTTACGTCGCAAATTTTATGTAACCTACGTCACAGCGGTAAATTCGTGATATATGTATTAACTAAAATGGCCCGACATCATAAAACTTACAAGATCACACGAAGAAATATGTGTTTCTCGATGTTTTATATCATTTGTGCCAATTTGCTCCATTTTGTATATTTCACTCGACTTCAAAGTATATTACCCCAGCATTTTTCTGTAAGAATGTAACCTTACGTCACGGGCTTTTTTCAAAACTGAGCAAAGCAATCGCTCTGAAACTCATGTGCAAAATCCTGCATAGTAACAGCTACAAGATGGTGTGGTTAGATTTCATGCAATGAAACATTAAATGTTATAAAAACGTTAAAAAGCGTGTACTGTAACCTACGTCACACGTAACCTACGTCACAACGTCACTAAGACCACGTTTTGAAAACGTTGACGTCATTTGGTTCTACAGCGCTCCCGGCATAGAAAGCCCCTTTCTTGCAAAAAAGCAAAGAAAAACATTTTAAATTGAGACCAGCCAAAATAATCAAATGTCAGTAGATTAGTAAATGTGCAATGCTACGCATGTCAAAGAAATTGTATGCGACATCGTCCTTCAACGTATCTAAATAACGTCATAAAATACGCCATTTCTAATTGTTAGGGTATGTCTCTAAACATGGTTCGTATTCCATAATATAAAACTATTATCTGAAAATATTTTAAAGCTTTGAAGCAGATATATTGAGCATTATGGTCGTGATTTTTTCTTGAATTCTGAAGTGGTTGTATATATGGCCATTTTTGTCCGCGAATGGCCCAGCTTAACTGAGAACGTCTCTTAAAGGTGGAAAGAAAACAAGAGAATACAGAACTTTGTCTGTAGCTAAAAAACTACAAAACAAACAAAGCTAATATGAAATTCCTCTAGACAAAAATTACAAAGGGGCAAAATTCCACCAGAACTGAAAGTAGGGTTATGTTTCTTTTTCTCTGCATATCGTCACACATTTGTACAAACTTTCAAGAAGAAATCTTAAACGGTTTTCAAGATAAGGAGCAGACACAAAGCCAATATGAAATAACGATAATAAAATAACAAAAGTGCACAATTCCATCAAAACTGAAAGTAGGGTTATGGTTCTTTTTCTCTGCATAGCGTCACACATTTGTACAAACTTTCAAGAAGAAATCTTAAACTGTTTTCAAGATAAGGCGCAGACACAAAGCCAATATGAAATAACGATAATAAAATAACAAAAGTGCATAATTCCATCAAAACTGAAAGTAGGGTTATGGTTCTTTTTCTCTGCACATTGTCTGATGATGCTTCATATTTGTTCAAACTTTCATGAAGAAATCTGATACGGTTTTCGAGATGTGGAGTGGACAAATGATGTTACTTTCTGCACTTTGGCCTCTAAGTGTGACCTTTACCTTTGTCGGACATTGTTGCAATACAATTTCTACACGTTGCCTCGATAGGGTGAACATTTGACTCAGGTTTCAAAAAAACTTTCAAAGGGTTAAGGAGATGTGGAACGGACATGAATTCAATACAAAATTAAAATATGAAAAATATAAAGGGGCGTAATTTTGTTAAAAATGAAAGTAGAATTATGGTTCTTATTCTCTGCACATTGTCTGATGATGTTTTATAGTTATACAAACTTTCATGAAGAAATCTTAAACGGTTTTTTAGATATGGAGCGGACACAAAGCTAATATGAAATGACTATATCTCATCAGGATTTTCACTGTTTGCCCAGTTAATTTTGTTTTAATTTCAAACAGCTGACATAAAGGAAACAATGTCACTGTCTGAAATTACACGCTGTCCGAATTTACCCGACTTTACCCTAATTCATTCAAAGATTCGGATGAAATGACAAACAGTGAAGAACCTGAGCATCCTGCTCTTCTGTGAACAGACCGATCTTGGTTGCACTGTTTGCTTAGAACCCTATCTGCCCCCAAACTTAAAATTTATTTTAATAACATTTACGCGTGGAAGTCGGTTACGTGAGCTGGCTCCCGGCGCTGATTGGACTGATTTCAGTCGAAGATGTTAGAAATTCTCTTAGCCATATTAATTATACAAAAATGTTCTTCTCTCTGAAATCTATCAGACACCGGACTCCAACATGAGGCAGTTATGAAGATATCAGAGAGGCATACTGGATTTAAAATTGTGAATTTCTAACATCAAATAAGCCGCGACACGAGAAAACCAACAAAGTGGCATGTGCGCCCAGCGAAGACTCAGATCAGCCTGCCAGTACAGTTCTCAAATTAAGTAATATACAGTAAACGTATCCATACCAATTTTTGTGCGACAGACGCGCGTTTCTGTATTTAACTTCTTCCGTCGCTAAACCCCAAAAGTTTGAAAGAAAAGAGATGATGTGCAAGTCTCGGCAGGCAACGAGCATCCCTCTCAGACCCACACTTACTGTCGTATTCCGCAGGACACATTAATTAGCTGCAGACATCAGGTAAGCGACGCCTACACAGCAAAAATAAACGGTAGATTTTACGGTAAAATAACTGGCAACCAGCTGCCAGTCCTTTTACCGTTATTTTTACGGGCACCCGTAAAAATTGCAGGAATCATCAAGCAGAGTGGGACAGAAAAGAGCAGATGTCGTTTTGGTTAGATAGCCCGTCAACAATACAAAGCTATTTTCGAGTGTGCCAAGTTAACATAAAACTTCCATTTCGTGATTTCCAACAATGTCTTACAGGCAAATACCCGTAAAAATAACGGGAAAAGGACTGGCAGCCGGTTTCCAGTTATTCTACCGTAAAATCTACAGTATCTTTTTACAGTGTACGTATTAACTCGCGAGCGCAGGCGTCCCCCATCGAGCCACCTCAGTCCCCGTGTCTCTAGAAAATCGACAGACAAGGGCATCAGGAAAGAGACATCCGATGCAGCGAGAACCCGCAAAAAGCCAAAACAGCTCAAAAGAATGGAAGCCAAACCCAGCTAAGATTCTTGTCACTATAAGTTTGTCTTAGATTTAGAATTATTTAGAAATGTTACCAGATATAGGCCTACATCAAATGGAATAAGGTTACTTTAAATCAGTGACCCCAATGCTAGAGAACCAGAATCAACACTGAAACTGACTGACTGGGTTGATGATATCCTCGGGGACAAATTGTCGACCAGCAGCGATACCGGCCCGGTGGTTCTAGTATAAACGTATCAATACCAATTTTAATGCGACAGACGCGCGTTTCTGTATCTTACTTCTTCAGTGTCGCTAAACTCCAAAAATTTGAAAGAATAGAGATGATGGACAGGGGCCGTATTTATAAAACGACTTAAGTGGTTGCTATGCTGTTGCTAAGACTAAATTTCTATGAAGGAGATTCCCTATAACTATGAAATTTGCTCTGGAGGAACAGTCTTACAAAGACTGTTCCTCCAGAGCAAATTTCATAGTTGTAGGGAATCTCCAACATAGAAATTTAGCCTTAGCAACAGCATAGCAACCACTTAGGTCGTTTTATAAATACGGTCCCAGGTCTCGGGAGGCAACGAGCATCCCTCTCTCTTAAGTAAGAAATACACAGACAAAAATTCTATTCTATACTATTCTATCCCATAACCTTACAAGCTCGTCGGGGCACCACAGATGACTTCGAAACGATCCCTTTACACCATTTCCTGTTTTCAGCTGCCCTAGTTGAGCTGGCAAAGTCCATTCCTGTCCACTCTTTACATTAGTAACAAAAATTGGATTTCACAGAAAGCAGTAGAACAAACCCAGCAGGCACATGACGTCGTAATGACGTCGAACCGACGTCAATGCGACGTAACAACGTCGCATTGACGTCACATGACGTCGTAATGACGTCAAACCGACGTCAATGCGACGTAACAACGTCGCATTGACGTCAATTCTACGTCATTACGACGTCATGTGCACGACGTCGCATTGACGTCAGTTCGACGTCATTACGACGTCATGTGCCCACTGGGAATAAAGGAAACTGGGGCTAGTGGGACACATAAAAGAACAGCACCTGCGTTCACAGGCTATTATGACAGAACGCGATCAAATATGCTGACACTTATAGCTCGAACCACTTGGGGTAAGAGGGTCACTTATTGTGATTATAAATTGAGCCGCGACATGAGAAAACCAACAAAGTGGTTGTGCGTCCAGTGCAGACCTAGATCAGCCTGGGCAGCAACCCAGTTTGATCAGACTCTTTCTTAAGTGCTCAAACGGTAGCTAAGGGTCTAAGGTACCTTCATGCGGACAGTGAAGACTCTGATCAGACTGGACGGATGCCCAGGCTGATCTGAGTCTGCGCTGGGCGCACAACCACATTGTTGGTTTTGTCACGTCGCGGCTCAATTATAATTGTTTTTTCAGTATAAGGACAAATGAACGAGATTAGGTTTCATTTGTAGACCTACGCTGTAAAAAAAATCCGTAGATTTTACGGTAAAATAACTGGCAACCAGCTGCCAGTCCTTTAACCGTTATTTTTACGGGCGCCCGTAAAACATGCAGGAATCATCAAGCAGATTGGGACAGAATAGAGTAGGTGTCGTTTTGGTCTGATAGCCCTTCAACAATACAAAGTTATTTTCGAGTGCGGCCAGTTAGCATAAAACTTCCATTTCGTGATTTCTAACAATGTCTTACAGGCAAACGCCCGTAAAAATAATGGTAAAAGGACTGGCAGCCGGTTTCCAGTTATTCTACCGTAAATTCTACAGTATTTTTTTACAGTGTACCACAAAACAGGTAAATGTGGAAATATCAAAACGCTTTTTTCTTTGGTTTTTTTTCTCTAAAATATGTGCTTCAGATTAAAATAAATAGGGACATTACACCCGCATTTAAGGTTCCTTACAGCGGGCTAAAGTTACTTTAATAGATTCATCTACTCGAATATACAAGAGCGGTAGGCTTCTGATAAAATTAAAAAAAAAATGTATGAAGCACTGACATGATCAGACATCAGCTTGGGTAAAAGTAAAAAGTATGCAAAGACCAGGAACTGAAACAATCAAAATCCAAATCCAGCCCTCAAACCATAGTTGGAAACAACTAAGATTACAAATAATCAAGATACAGAGAACATATGGCCAACCGAGTGAGCAGCTTGTTCCCAAAAGGTGGCCACTCAGCAACCCAAACCGAACCAAAAATAATAAGAACATACATAAGGTAAAACATCACAGAAACTCTGACACCAAAAACAGGCAACAAAGAACCACAACAGAACTACCTCCTTGGAACGGTCAGTAATGAATTACTGGGGGGCTTAAATCGATTTTAAGCGAGACAGCTCATTATGGATTTTCACTGTTTGCAATTGTGTGTCCATAAGTTCAACTACAATGCTACAAAAATAACGAAAATGTTTGAGCGCTAATTCCGGCCTCATTGTCATTACCTTGCTGATTCCTACACGCTCTATGTAATGCCTGTATATCAGGCCAGGGTCAGCTATTGTCCAACCTTTAGCAGCAGTTAACCAGTCATAATCATATTCATTAAAGTTTTCACTCGATGTCGTCTGCACTTCCATTTTTTACAATATCAGAATTTCGTAAGTCTTTTATGGATAACCGCAAATGCAATCGTGCCGCTTGTTTCTGTACTGACAGAGTATTGCCCTGCAAGTTGCATACGAAAAGTCGCAAACCGAGTCATTATAGCATGTAAAAAGCCTTGTTAATACTTGATTTTTGTTCGTTAAAAAATGTCTATTAATATCGTGTGACATCGATATTTATGCAATAAAAAGCAGTGTCGTAGGGTACGGTAACCGCCGTTCATTAACCGGAGAAAAGCCGTGTATTAAGGAATTTCACGCGCTGTGAATCTACTGCTTTTCGGCTTTTTATTTGCAAAATTAAGGGGAATACTCCATCAACATAGATGTAAGCGGCAAGTTTGTAACTGTAGGTATCGATAAAAATCTTGAACGCAGGAATGGACAAATTCGAATATTGTAAAAGTGGATGTGCAGACGACATCGAGTGCATGACTTGTGAACTTCTTTTCAACGTTTAAAAAAAAAACCATGATTGCTGACCACAGCCTGAAACAACGATTTTGATAGAAATACATAGGCCTAGTGCTTGAAGGTATCTGCCAGGTAATGACGATGAGGGCGAGCAAGAGTGCCAAAACATTTTACTTTTGAATTGTAGCATTGTAGTTGAATTTATGCAATAACTACGGCGGTCCGTTTGGGTTTATACCCATTTAATGACAGATTTCTAAATTCAAAATGCAGATATCTGCATTTAAATAGAGATATCTGAATTTAAATATAGATATCTACATTTAAATGCAGATATCTGTATATGAAATACAGATATCTGTATTTGAAATGCAGTTATCTATATTTCGTTATTAACTAGAGATATCTGAATTTGAATTAGAGATATCTGTATTTTAATTACAAATATCTGCATTTTAAATGCAGAGATCTGTATTTAAATCAGCGATGTCAGTAGTTTTTTAGAAACTCAGATATCGGTATTTGAAATACAGATATCTCTAACTGAAATGCAGATATCTCTATTTGAAATACAGATGTTTATTATTGTAATTGAAATAAAGATATTTGCGATTCAAATGGATATCCGTATTTTAGTGGAGATATCTGTATATCAAATACAGGTATCTTTATTTACAGAAAATACAGATATCTTTAATTTAAATATAGATATCTGTATTTGAAATGCAGATATCTTTATTTAATGAACCTGATTATTTTCCATTTTTATTTTCTACGAATAATCATTACTCCCTTGCTCGAGGTTTTTAATATGTTTGACGTTGCCTGACCGGAGCGGGATCATACCCGCTTCAAGTTCCTGATCTACAGCTGAACGCGCATCCGATCTAGCTATCAGGCCCGGTTGGTTGGTTCTGTAAGTGTTTAGCGTCCCAGTAAAGCTGCCATGGACACCACCGTCATGGCAAGACGGCCAGTGAACCTAACCACAATTTTCTGGGCAGGTTAAGGCCTTCTAAGCGGATAACCAATACTTACTGCGCACACTGACACCTGTCCTACTTGAGTCAGAGACGGGGAGAAACTTTCCTATGGAAGGATGTTGCCGGGCCTGGGTGGAATCGAACCAGAGTCCTGATCGCTTGTCGATCATGCATCCGACTGAGATATACAGGGTCCAATCTATCGGGCATGGCTTTTTAGCTCACATGGGCCGAAGGTTCAAAGGTGAGCTTATAGTATAGGCAGGCCTCCGTCGTCCGTCGTCGTCGTCCACACTATTTAAACACCTTCTCAACAAAACACTTGGCTGATTAAAGCCAAATGTCCTTTGAAGCCTTTACAGGATGGGGGAACGAAAAGTTTATTTATTTGGTCCAGGTCACATGACCAAGATGGCTGCCATGCCCATATATGGTAAAAACCTTATAAAAGTCTTCTCCAGAATTACTGGGCCGATTGCATTGAAACTTGGTATGTAGCATCTGGGACTCTAGTATAACCAAGTTTTTATAAATGATGACCTTAGGTTGACATGCACCTATTTCATGACAGGGTCACATTTGGTCCCTTAGGCTTTTGAATGGGAAAAGCTGAAAATGTGCATTTTTCTGTTGTTATAGTGCTCTGTGGTATGGAAATTCAGTCAACTTCAACCCCTATGAATTCTAGAGGTCAAGGTCATTTAGTAACCTTGGCTAAAGGTCACTTTTCCGTTGTGTGTCAACATTTTCAAATGACTTCTCTGAAACTTCTGGACCGATTTCAATCAAATTTCATATGCAGCCTTCAGGCAAAGGGGAAATGAAAAGTTTATATATTTGGTTCAGGTCACATGACCAAGGTGGCAGCCATGCCCATATATATGGTTAAAAACTTTAAAAAAAACTTCTTCTCTAGAACCACTGCGCCGATTGCCGTGAAACTTCGTTTGTAGCATCTGGAATTCTAGTACTAAAAGTTTATGTTAAAGATGGCCTTGGGTTGGACTTTACCCATTTTATAGCAAGGCCAGATTTAGTCTCTTCGGCTTTGAATGGGAGAAGCTGAAAAATTGCAGTTTTATTGCTTTAATGCTCTGTGATATAGAAATGCAGTCGACTTCAACAACTATGAATCCTAGAGGTCAAGATCATTTAGTAACCTTGGCCAAAGGTCACTTATCCGTTGTGTGTCAACATTTTCAAAGGACTGGGTCAATTTCAATCAATTTCAATTTCACATGCAGCCGTCAGGCAACGCGGAGGTGGGGGGGGGGGGGGGGGGGGGGAGAAAAATTATATATTTGGTCCAGGTCACATGACCAAGATGGCCACCGTGCCCCTACATGGCAAAAACTAAAAAAAAAAGTCTTCCCTAGAGCCACAGGGCTGATTGCTTTGAGACTTGGTATGTAACATCTTGGTCTAAAGTACTATTGATGATCTTGGAATGACCTTGACATATTTTACAGCTAGGTCAAATTTTGTCTGTAAGGCATTTGAATGGGAAAAGCTGAAAAATTGCATTTTTGTAACTATTAGACACTATGATATGGAAATGCAGACGAGCATAAAATTTCAGACGCAGTATTGTCTAATTTGCCTAAGTGCTACTTACCCTAGAGTGCTGAGGAGGCCGAATGGACTCAGGTGAGCTACAGGAGCAATGGTCCTCTGGTTCAATAGAACAGGACTGGGTAGGGTCATTTTAGTATGGGATGTGGATAGGCCTACTAGGACTTCCTTCAGCAAAGAAGAAAGCAGGGTAGCTCAGTGGTGAGTAGTGCTAGGATACTGAGTTCGATCCCTGGAATAGATGAGAGAAATTGAAATCCGAACACGCTTTCCTTTGTCTTTTGCAGGGATGACAACAGTATGCCGTTCTTCGAATCGGGACATTAACTGGAGCCCGCCCCCCCCCCAAAGCCTCCTCTCTTTTTCCCCGCCCCCTGGCCTGTGCATTGAAATTCAACTACCCATGTGCAAGTTAAAGAACCATACATTAATCTGAGTACACACTGGGCACACAACATTGAATCTACGTTGAATCTACGTTGAATAAACATTGTGTGATTTTGGGGATTACAGTCATAGCTCTCAATATCTGGTCCCTGAAAATTTACTCTAAGATATCAGTTGTTTGAGATAACAGGAGTTGAAATTTAAAGAAGCAAATAGGAAATGTGTCCATGCTCTTTGATAAAAGAGAGTATATTGAGATATCAGTATTCGAGTTATCGAGAGTTGACTGTACTTTAATTCCACTCTTTCAATATTGGCTTCTTTCCTTCGCAACAATTTGGATAAACAATAAAGAACCCGACTATATTAAGGTGGTGATAATCACTGATTTGGGACAAAGACAAAAATCTGCATAAAATACTCAAAATAACACTGATCTTTCCAAAACTTAGCAGATGCTTTCTTTATGTTGTTTCTCATAATTTAGAATCCCAAAATGCAGCATTTGTTAATGTTAAAAAGTGTTTTTATAAGAGAAGATCAAAGGGTAATTTTCTGCGAATAAATCTGAAAAAATAATAGCATTATTGAAAATATACTTAGTGCTTAGAGTACCTTGTTGCATAATGGAGAGCGTCCTAGCAATTATTTTTTCAAACTCTTTCACACATTATCAGGCTGAGCAGATGAAAAAAGATGCAGTCTGTGTCCATTTTTTTTTTGTCATAACACACAGGTGAGACAGGTGATACTATTTTAACAAGGTTGAACAATTTCATCTACACACCACTGATCATGTCAGTAATGTATTATTTATATTGTAGGTGTTAACATAGGTATGCTTGCCTACCCTATATTTAATAAATGCGTCCAGTGTACATTTACTTTGTACATGGTTGAACATTTAAGAAAAATGTTCCGTCTGGTCTACATTACAATTTGAGAAAGAGTTGGAATAAATAATTGCTAGGACGCTCTTCATTATGCAATAATGCACCTTCAGCACTGCGTAAATTTTCAATAACGATATTATTTTTCAGATTTATTCGCAGAAAATTACCCTTTGATCTTTTCCTTATAAAAAAAAAACTTTTTTAAGCAGCATGTACGTCTATTTTGTATTCTAAACTGTAAAGAACAACAAAAAATAAGAAGTCTGCTAACTTTCAGGGAGATACGTTACTTTTTTATGGTTTTATGCAGATTTTTACATTTACCATAAATCACCACCTTAAATTGATCATGATGATAAGGTGACTTAGGTCCTATCCTGCTTGCTATGCCACACATATAAAATAGTCCGCGACACGACAAAACCAACAAAGTGGCATGTGCCCCCTGCGAAGACTGAGATCAGCTTGAGCATCCGCCATGTCTGATCAGAGTCTTCGCTGTCCGCATAGAGCTGGTTCAGACCCTTAGCTACCCCTTTATTCACAGCGAAGACTTAGCTACCCTTTAAGCGGACAGTCTTCGCTGTCCGCAAAGAGCTAGACTTAGCTACCCTTTAAGCGGACAGCGAAGACTTTAATCAGGCTGGGTGGATGCCCAGACTGATCTGAGTCTTCGATGGGCGCACATGCCACTTAGTTGGTTTTCTCGTATCGCGGCTCATTATTATATTTACGGATCATTTGTAGTTTTTATGTACTGAGCCGGCCTAAATAAAAGATTTTACATGTGGATGACTTAATAAGAAAGTTCGATGAAGTACATCACGCTCAGCCCTTACACTGCTTGCTATAACACACACACACACACACACACACACACACACACACACACACACACTTTATATATTTACACGGAAACTTTTGATCAACGCTCGGGTCGAATAACACAACAAATTATGTGTCACTCTTAAAGATAAATATGTGTCACTCCTAAGATAAAAAAAAAAAAAAAAACAAAAAAAAAAAAACTTAAAATAAATACAAGAACAAATTGTTCAGGTGAATGCTAAAGAAATTTAAATAAAGGATAAAGGAAGGTAAATAAATTACAAGCACTTGAAAAGCGCCACAATGTGCATTTACGAAGACTTTGATAAATGCACGTACCGCCCAGACTGATCCACGAGTATGTGCAGTTACGAAGACTTTGATAAGTGCACGTACCGCCCAGACTGATCCACGAGTATGTACAATTATGAAGACTTTGATAAGTGCACGTACCGCCCAGACTGATCCACGAAATAAGATCAACATTTGTCCTCTCCTCACTGGCACTCTCTATCTTTCAACAGTTAACGCACAAAAAGCCCCAGCAGGCACCCCAGCGGGTACGCGACGGCGAAATGACGTCAGAACGACGTCATGTGCCTGCTGGGCTAGCAGACGGCAAAACATACGTCAGCAAAATTAAGGAAAGTTTGGCTGAGAGAGCGAACAAATAGTTCATAGTTTAAAGTCCCATTCGAAAAGGCTGGTGGGGTAGAGCGGTTCGAATCTACAACCACTGGACTGGTAGGCAAGCGCGTAAACAACTACTAGGCCTACGCCACCACCGTTCCTCGTTTGTTTCTGAGTATTCACCGCAAAGCCTTTTCATGCTTTAAGCGCCAAAAAGCAGACGATAAAATTTACATCCGCAACATTTCAAAAACAATGTTTCGTCCAAGCTTTATCATATTGAGAATTCAAAGACTGGAGGGCAAACAGTATAGATCTTGATGAGGCGGCTCATCACGAGTCACCTTTTTAGTATCAATGCTGTTTGCGAATTCAGCTAGTTTGAAGTGTTAAAGTCCTTTCGTGTGACCTACATTTTAATAAGTAAATAGTAAACCGATTTCCGAAAACAAATCTACGTGTAATTTTTTCAGAGAAAATCTTGTTTCAATTTCAGAATGAGTTATACGGTCATAGCTGATACACGATTTTAAGAGGTAGGCCATTTTTAAGCTGATCAAAATTTATGATTTGTATTATAACTATGGCGTGGCAAACGTTGCAATATTCTATCTGGTAATATAATTGTGCTATATTATTATATTCCAACTATATCTACGTTTAGATATTTATTGACACTAAAAGAATATTTGTTCACAAAAATTATATTCATTTGTGACATAAAAATATATCAGGAGTAGTAGTATTTCAATTCTCATATCGACATTCCCCCCCGCACCTCAGCGTAAGGAATCCATAGCAGCAGTAACGGGGCGCCGATCGTCCGCGCAATATGTTCGTATTTCTGAGTATAATCATATGTAATATTATCAGAAATTCAGAAATGCTTAATGTAAAAAGGTAATTAATACGAAATGCTCACAAATGACCATATTGTAATACTGCTCTAACAAAATTCAACAAATTTAGCGCTGAAAAGGCGAAACTGTATAACCAGAAGCACACACATAAGAAACGAACATGATTATTTCAGGGAAGGGAACAAGGGTAAAAAAAGAGCACGGATCCGTGCTCTTTGAGATAATTTGATAATGACCCAAGTAATTACTGTCATCTCCAGTAAGACCCTTTTCCAGACTGTGCTAATTGATGCACTGCTTGAAATTATGATAAAATAACCAGATCATAGGATCTATAGTCAGTAGGTAAAGGCAAGTAGCTCATGAGCTAATGAGCTCTTGGTAAAGGTTAAACAAAATGTGAAAGAAAACCAGGTTAAACTTTTAAGAATTTTAACTTACAATTTATATTTCTATGAATATTTCTGCAGAATGAAACATTTTATTTAACAAAAGATTTATTTTACATGTATCTACTTTTTTCTTGAAACTACATATTTCCATTTTTTTTTTGGATATCTATAACTCATTTTAGGATATCCATAACTAATTTTTGGATATCCAGTACTTTAATTTGAGATATCAGAAAATAATATCGGATATCCTAAATTATTTTTTGATATCCATAATTTGATTTTGGGATATCCAAAAATCGAAACATGGATATCCATTAACTGACTTTTAGATATCCATTATTCAGTTCATGGATATCCAAAATTTGATTGATGGATATCCATTATTTGATATGATTTTGTGATATTCAAAAATCGATCTATCAATAAATCAAAATATCCATATATCGAATTATGGATATCCAAGAAACCATGATGAATATTGGATATATAATAATATAAATCAAATAATTGATATCCTAAAATTGAATTATGGATACTATAAGGAAATAAATAGCAAAACTCTACCTTATATGATGATCAGTTGATCTTGGGATAGCCAAAAAGTCAGTTAATTAAACGATATCCATAAATGGATTTGGATATCAAATATTCACCAGATCTTTTGATAGTCATAATTCGATTTATGGATATTCATTATTTGAATTATGAATATCCATAATTTGAATTTTCTATCCAGATAATGGAATTATGGATATTCAATAATGTGCTGCACATAAGAAGGGGTAACACGGGTAATTTAAGGATATTTTTAGTATTTCTCCATAAAAGCATATGTTGTGACCCACATTACAACCATCTTACCAAAATGGTTCTAATGAGGTCTTCACAGTTTCCATCCCCTGCTTCCCTGCATGGTCTTTCATATGAGACTGAGGTCCTGTTTCCGTATGACCTTATCATGTTTGTGAGATCACTCACTCACTCAAATGAGGGGTCACAACATATGTTTTCATTGAGAAAAACGAAAAATATCTCAGAATCATCTCTGTTACCCTTCTTATCTGGAGCACTGTCAATATATACATGAAGATGAATACGGGATATCCATAAATCGAATTATGGATATCTGAAAACCGAACTATGCAATTATAAATAGGAAATAAATAGTAAAATAGCACCCCAAATTATCTAGAGACAATTCATTGTGCTCTCCTCAGGCCCTGTTCAAAGGGGCCCAAGAAATAGCTGGGCTGTCCAGTGCCTCCGGGCTGCAGCACAGCTGCTAGTAGCTCACTAAGCTCAGGTCAATAAAACTGGCCTCAGTATCAGAGATGATATGAGCCGCGACGCGAGAAAACCAACAATGTGGTTGTGCAGCCAGCGCAGACTCAGATCAGCCTGGGCATTTGCCTAGTGTGATCGGAGTCTTTGCTATGTAAATGGTAGCTAAGGGTCTAAGCTACCTCCATGCGGACAGCGAAGACTCTGATCAGACTGGGCGGATGCCCAGGCTGATCTGAGTCTGCGCTGGACGCATGACCACATTGTTTGTTTTCTCGTGTCGCAGCTCATATATGGACATGACTGAAACAAAGTTGAAATGGACACATAAGCTCATTCAAACACAAAAGCTTTCTGTTTTCAGAAGGCTATGCTCTCCCGATATTAATTTTAATTTACTCATACCCATTTAACATTGAATATGTGTACATTGGAGAGGCGCCAAGGTCGAGTACTTAGAGCGACCCGGATATGGTGCGAAAAGTTGCGTGTTCGAATCCCGGCTTGGATCAACTAATGACTGGGAAACTCTGTCAACCCAGCAGTAAATGGGTATCTTTGCATGGGGAAGGATAAGGCAGCGAAAGGAGAAGGATGGGCTCGGCCTTTTCAATGCAATGCCAAAGATAATCCGCACTGCCACCACGACCACCAGGCTATGGGAAACCTTTACTTTTTATATATGTCTGTTTCATATGTTGAAGAAATTTTATATATATCTGTTTCATATGTTGAAGAAATAGGCACAAAATCTGTATTGCCATAGAATGACCAAGTCTTGTTTTAAGTTACCACTTTGACACATATATTTAAAAGTAGATAAAAAGCGCATTCAGAAAATAAAGCTTTGTCTTTAAATTATGAAATCATGGTGAAAATAAAATGAACATATTTCAATCAATTCCTTTGTCTATGCATGTATTAAATGGTAAGGCAGTTTAAATCTATACAGAATATATATAATTTTCTTTCATCTTATTGAGCTCAGTTGTTAACTTTTGTTGCTAGGTAAAGATAACATTATCAGAATCAGATGCAGATTTTATTGACCTGGTCCAGTTATGATTTTCATAACTGTGTTAATGATGCAACATGCTGTGAGACTGCAGCCCTGGTAATTCAAGTCATTATCTGGGTCATAAACCTAATTAATTCAGAAAACCGACTGACTTTTGCTAAGATTTACCCTTGTTCCATCCAGTGATTTAATCAGATCATGAAATCATATAATGAGTAGCAGTACAACCATCTTCGGAAGCAAAAGACACTTAGTCTACTATTTTGGCCGACGACCTTTTCCCACCGAACTATTTCATTGGATGGGAGTAATTTCCATCGCATCCAATCAAATTATAACAATTTCCGCATAACAGGCACTCTCGTTGAAAGAAAGATATCAATTTTTTAACTTACGGAATCCCAGATAACGGAATCAAGTTTACCGATACAAGAAAAAATTTGAAACAAAATAATAATAATATTAATAATAATATACGTATAGTAATAATAAACGGAAAAGTATAAAAGGAACTCAAAACAAGAAAATCAGAAACGAATTTAAAACATACAAAAAGAACGGAAATGATTACTTGAATAATAGAAAAGAAAATGAAACAAGTCATTCAGAAATGAATTTGAAACAAGAAAACGAAAAAGAAGTTAAAACAAGATAGCGCACTGTTTGCAAAGCATGAGGTTAAGAGGGATGGGGGGATTGGGGCGGGGGTGAGTCTGTTGCACTGTTGCGAGAGATGCGGACCTCTACATGTGGAAACGGATGAAATCGCTAAACTTCTGACACCGTTTTATGATGATATTTATTATAGGACAGATCTTGGTGTTATTGCGACCGTGTCATGACACCGTCGCATCCTACAGTAATCAGTCAAAATCATGGTGTTAAAAGCTAAACGAACACGCTGAAGAGCTTCCGGAATGCGGTACCCGTAAATACCGGAACCAACCAGTAATACCGCCTTCATGAGAACAACTCTTACACGCAGAATGGAAGCACCAACAGGAGACTAATAACATGGGGAAACCTATACTCTTGAATTCTTGAATTCGATTCGCGAATATTAGCAAAACCTGAAGGTGTTGCAAATATTAGCAAAAGTGAAGGTGTTACGAATATTTAACAAATTTCAGTTTATACGCATGAAGCATTTGGTCATATCCTTTTTATCCGTCTAAAATATGAAAGCACTGCGGTTTAAGTCTAAATAATCGGCATGACGAATGTTTGGTGTAAAACAAATGAAATCCATGGTATTTAACATCATTAAAACACCAATAAATAAAATAAATATTAAAATAAGAGGAAGAAATAATGTAATAAACCGACCAAATCAAGTTTTTCAAAGGCACATGCTTGTGCTGAAATAATGAGTCTTAAGGCACGGAAGATTTCTACCTCGTAGTTCATCTCAACAAGTTAGATTAAATTTGAAATGTGAAAAAGATACAGCGACATTCATTTACCCTGTAAAAATAATACCTGTAAAAATATTCAATTTGATGCCGGATCGGTTTTACCTGCTTACCAAAAAATACAACAAAGCAAAAAATAAAACAAAAAACAAAACAAAAAAAAAACGTTATTCCACACATTTCTGATAATTCGTTCTATGGATTACGAAAGAACTACATAAGATCCATACGAACGCATCCACGACGGTTCCCGCAAGACTGGGGGTGGATTGCGACCAGGCGATGGTGCTTGGTAGCTTTCAGTGCCGGGGTGTCCTACTAATTTGGATAATAGTAGGACAAGGACCTACTGTGCTTGCAGTAGGTGCGGGTGGGTGTTGTTTAGATATCATAACGTCTTATTTTTCCCTCTCTCTGGGAGACGGCTCGATATAGACTGAAATATTGTCTCAAAGAGCGATTAAACCCAAAACAACCAACGAACCATCTCACAATACAGGGTGGGTATTAGATTCTCGAGGAATAGTAATTACTTAAAAGTATGTAAAATATTAAAATGGGCAAAAATATTGCAAACAAATAGAATTCATTTAAATTTGTCAAACTGGGGCCGAAGTAACTAGGGCTATGGGGCCGAGATGACTAGGGGCCGAATTGACTAGGGGCCGAAGTGTCCAGGAATTCATTTCTAGGTGGGCCGCGATGGTTTGGGACCGAGATGACTAGGGACCGAGGTGTCTAGGGGCCGAGATGGTTTGGGGCCGAAATGTCCTGTTACCTGTTATACCTGTTATACCTGCGGCCACACCCTTAAGTGCAGCCTAGGGGTTAAGCGACTGAGTCATTATAAACACCCCATATATTTCCTGAAAATGTCTGTCAATGGTGTTTTGAATCTCGTCACAGTTTCCTTGAAACTTTAAATTGGAATCTTTAATACTGTCAGCATTTTCTCTGGTGAAAGATGAAGCAAAAAAGTTATTTAGCTCTTCAGCCATGAATTTGGAGTCAGAACTAACTTCTCCATTTTGTCCCCTTAAAGGCCCAATACTATATTTTACTTGTTGTTTGCTCTTTACATACTTGTAAAAGGATTTAGAATCTTGCTTTATGTTCTCGCCTAGTTTCTGTTCAAATCTACGTTCGGAATCACGAAGAAGTTCTTTCACATGAGCTTCTACTTCTTTATATCTATCATATGTTTGTGGTTCTCTTGTTAATCTATAGTTCCTATACAGATGTTTTTGTCGAACAATCTCCCTTGTCATCCATACATTATTTTCAGATTTAGTTCGTCTCTTTTTCAATGGCACATTTTTCTTAATACTGTCATGTAGTAAAGTCTTAAACTCGTTCCAGCACAAATTGGTATCCTTACCGTCAAACTGACGCACCCAGCCAATATTAAGACATTCCTTTATGCCGTAGTCTGGTATTCCCTGAGAATTTTCAGTAACAACAGTTTTAAAGCTTAGTTTAGACAAGAAACTAACATGCTCACTACTGCCGAGTTTACCAACCCATTCTATACTATTCATCATATTAGGGTCAGATGTAAGGAATAGGTCCAAAATATTTTCTTCTCTGGTTGAAAGTGTACATGTTGATATAAGAAATTGTCCATGACTAAATCAAGGAAATCAGAACAGTCACTGGTTGCATGAAGATTCTCCCAATCAATGTGTGGATAATTTAAGTCCCCCATAATGATCAGATCTCTATGACTAAGCTCATGTATACAATTAAAAGTTTATCATTGTTAGTTACAGATGAGTTTGGGGATCTATAAACAACACCAATTACAGTCTTTTTCCCATCACTATTCACCACCAGCAATGAAGTAATGCAAGTGACTGTTGGGTATATTACCATAAGCAGTTCAAACCAGGAAACAAAAGCCGCTATAACTGAAAGAACTATAAGGACATTTCGTAATAAGATGTTTAGAATGTTTAGACATACTAGATCCTATCGTTTTATAGAATTTTTACAAGACCTTGTTAAAAGTTAGACATACTAGATCCTATCGTTTTATAGAATTTTTACAAGACCTTGTTAAAAGTTACAACTCTACGCCGCATAGAAGTTTACCAAACCATCTAGCACCTGAGCAAGTAACAAAAGATAATGAAGCCGAAATATGGGACAAGATGTATAATAAAGTTGGAAAAGCAGAGCTAAATCGAGTAATGACACTGAAATATAAATTTAAAATTGGAGATATTGTAAGGCTCAGTCACGCTCGTTATGCGTTTCAGAGGGACAATCAACAAAAATGGACAGGGGAACTTTTCAAAGTTTCTGAAAGATTTATCAAGCAAAATATACAGATTTACAAAGTTGTAGATTTTTTGAATGAACAAGTGGATGGTCGATTTTATTCCCAAGAAATGTTGAAAGTTACAAATAAAGGGGAGGAGACTGAAAAGATTATAAAAAGGAGGACTAGAGGCGGGAAACTACAATACCTAGTCAAATTTCAAGATTGGCCGTCTAAGTTCAACTCGTGGATAGATGCTGGTTCAGTTGTGGGTATTCAGAAATAAAAAATATCGTTTTACATGATTTTTAACAGTAATGCTAATATCCACTATTTTCCTGAAAATAAACCATATCATTTCAAGTCTAAAATGAGGCAGACATTATATTTAGATGGAAAATGGAAAGTTGCGCTAAGCGAAATTGCAGTGAATATAAACAATAGTTTTCAGTCAGTGTCTTTTTTAGATATATACAGTGACATTTGCGGTGAAACTATCATTAACGGAGTGTACGAGTCATTATTAAGACGTATTTATAATGATAAAGGCAATCATTACATTTTCGCTTCTCCATATTACATACCAGTAATTAAATCGGAGATTGATGAATTAGAAATACTGATCAAAACTAAAGAATTAGAAGAACAATTATTAATTGAACCAGTTGAAGTCGTGCTTCATTTTAAATCTTGTGCTAAGTAAAAAGTTTATCTAAAACGCTATGGATTCTAAAAATATGTACATTCCCAATCATGAAAAATGGCTTGACTATTATGAAAAGATGATTAAATATAAACATTCCACACCGATACCTGGAGCTAAAAGCGTAGCTACGCAAGAAGAAGGAGGAATCACAACATTATCCAATCAATTCATCATTCCAATTGAAAAAAGTCTTAATGTAAGGAGCAGGGACACAACCATCCCACTACCTAGAAACATGTCGATGAAGACCAGTCTGATTCCTACCTGCTTATACATAATCACCGCATTAAGTAGAAACATGTCAATGAACACCAGTCTGATTTTACCCTCTTTAGACAATTCACTGCACTACCTAGGAACATGTCGATGACTGGTGTGCATCGACATGTTTCTAGGTAATGCGGTGAATTTGTCTAAGTAGGTAGGAAACAGACCGATGTTCATCAACATGTTTTAAGGTAGGACGGTGAAGTTATTAGACCAGTGTTCATCAGTATGTTTCTAAGTAGTGGGGTCAGTGTGTCTGAGAAGATATCTCTGTACATGATATTTAAAAGAAAGTTTATGAAACTTTACATATTGATAATAGAGGGCAATGACAAGAAGTGCAGAGCAGAAGAACCATAACTGTATCCCAAGTTATTTTTGAGTTACTTCCCTTCTTGTTTTTTCTCAGTTTTATGCTTGTCCAGAGCATAGCTCTAAAACTATTGAAGAGGATAATTTTTTCCACTTTAAATTGCATTTAATTTACACAGAAAATCACTCCTTCACCAGGATACCCATTCCCCTATTCCAAGACTTCGGGGAGCATCCATCGATTCCAACGATTTTCTTGTTGGGTTGTTTCGGAATCTAGCAACCGAACATGATACATGATCTTTTGGTAATCTATAGAGACAGAAAGCCCCTCCTTTTAGCGAAATAGATACTGTATCCTCATTTAGTAAGCGCGTAGTTCCATTCCCACTTAGAAAACCGAAATTAAGGCTTCTATTAATGAAATGCCAAAAGTATCAAATACCTCGACTTGTTCGCAGGTTAAGCATGCAGATTACTTTAAAATTTCAGCAGGTGGAGTTATCACAAAATTCCTGAAATTGGGACCTCGTTTTTGTAAGGTGCCGTTTTCCTATAAATTCCCTGTTTTGTGATACTACTAATTCAAATTAGTGATATTACAAAATAGAATTAGTGATATTACTATATCGATTTTGTGATGTCACTGAAACACAGCTATTTTCTGATATTTAAATTTCGATTTTGTAATATCACAAATTTATTTATCTCTTATTCGAGTTTGTGATCACTGAATCGAATTAGTTATAGTCACAAAATCGAATGAGTGATAAAACAAAATCATATCCACTTTGGATATCACGAAATCTATTTAGTGATATCACTTAATCGACTTTGTGATATCTCAAATTTCACTTTGTGATATCACTAATTCATGCCTATTTAGCAATATCACTTGATATCACTAGATCGAATTAGTGATATCACATAATTATTAGTGATACAACAAAATAATGTGATACCATATATTCGAAATAGTGATATCACAAAATTTATATAGTGATATCACAGAATGTGATATCGCAAAATAAAATTTGTGATGTGCAGAAGGACTCGGTTATTGTGCAGAAGGTCGCTGGAAAGAGCTGTTACAAAACGAAAAAGAGTCTTAGTTACCAAGCGACCTGGTCATCATGTCGTTTCGACCTGATCATCAGGTCGTTTAGTAACCATGACTCTTTTTCGTTTCGTAACAGCTCTGTTTCGTTTCATAACAACCATTGTATATAAATACATAGTTAACCAGGGGTGAGTTTCTAGTGTGTCTACCTGAGATTATCAATAAATCAATCAATTGTAATGTTAGCTACCGGTTCTTCGAATTAAGTTTCATTTTCAGTTTTTCATTTTTTTATGTTTACAGATTGAAATGGGTCAAGAAAGAAAGAAGGAAGAGAAGGAAAGAAAGAAAAGGAAGAGGCTGGCGCCGGAAAAGGTATTTATTTATTGCCAGTGTGCATGACAGTTTGTGTTAGTTTGCATATCTGGTTCCCAAGGATTGATGGATGACTGGCGCTTTTATTTTGACGTCCTTTTCAACAGTATTTCAGTTGTATCAGGATGACGGAAAAGCGACCACGAAAGGCTGTTGCAATGAAATCATGTTAACGGTTGCAAGGACTTCAACGGCACTCGAACCCGGGACCGCTAGATCAGCAGGCTAGGGATTAAACCCTTGAACCATTAGGGCTCCTATCATACCTATGTTCCCGACCCAAGCAGGCTTAAAAGACCGAATCCATAAAAGCAACTTCTTTTTCAAGATTGTCAATTTTGGCCTGCATTAAATGCATGGTTTTCATAATGTTCATCACATCCACTTTTCTACATGTGCTGCACAACCATTCAAATTCAGTTTTAAGCTTTTCTAGTTCCCTGAAAAGGGCAAATTGTTGTCTGGTGACCCCTTTACACTTTGCATGAAAAACAAATTCACAAACAGTACAGTTCATAAAATCCTTGACACAGTCATTTCTACAACGCTGGCATTGCTTCCTTGTGCCAGAGGGAGTTTTACAAGCCGTCTGATAGCTGAGTCTTGAAGTACTGGGGCCGCTCGCATTACCCCTCCCACTCATTTTGCAAGGCAGAAACTCGTGCTTGAAATCGGGGGTTAAAAATATGGAAACTCAGGTTTAAAACACCCCTAGGACATAATGCACATAGAAAGGTGGGCAAAAGCAGGTGTCTTGTCCACAATTCATGAGGTCAGCAGCGGTGAAGACATATATTTTCCTTAATTCTTTCGCCGAGCGGGTTTTTGCTTCTGTCCGCCATTTTTGCACACGGCCCTCTTACCAGGGAAAGTTGGGGTGCGGCGGGGTGGTGTGTCCATTAAAGATGACTGCAGCTGCAATAAGGAGATAAAATCAAATATAGGACACAGTGCTAATATCCAAGGCAGCACATGTAGACTAAGGTAGAGTAGGGTTGGGTTGGCTCGGATGATGGAGTGGGGTACGGTAGGGTACCCCGGCATATCCCAACCCTTCCCTGCTCAATCAGACTCTGCCTACCGTACCCAACTATACGCACCCAACCCGCAAATCCTAACCTACCCTTCCCTACCAAATCCATGCTATCCACACTCCTTACCATACCTTACCCTACCCTACTGTAAGGTTTTTCTCTAGTTTAAATGATGACACAAGGTTTATCTGCAATATGAAGTATGTCGTAAGGTTGTCTCTGGTATGGACGATAATGTAATGCTTGTCTCTAGTATGCACGGTATGTAGGCAAATTTACGTACACGAAAGTATTAGTAACATGACATTGCGGGAAATTGCGCGTGACAGGTAAACAACTTTTTCTGACAATTTTTCTAAATATATCTGCACTGACAAAATAGTTTACAAATCTGTTTTTACAATGATGTTAGGCATATTTCCTTCGACCTAGAAATGTTTAGACGCTGAAGATACACGCACCGTGTTAAGCCTGATTTTGAGAAAAACATGTTTTTTTGCATTTTTCTATTACTTTGCCAGAGGGCAGCATGTACAGTCTTTATTCTTCTATCATTTGGAAAGCTGAACCCATCAGCGGGTGACCTAGTTAGTGTTCTTTATAACCACGGTTAAATCAGATTCTGGAGCAAAAGCAATTCATAAGATTTCTACGCCCATGGGCGTAGACAATAGAATATATCATTTCGATTTAAAGTAGAAACTATTGGAAAATTCGCATGTGTGAGGCTGCGATGTAAGTTTATACTGACGGACAGATGCTTTATACCGTATCTGCCCCAAGTATTCCAACAACGCAATCCTTCAGCAGAACAGTCTTAAACTTAAACCAAATTTTCAAGCAGAGTGTAAAAAATAAATATTCGCATCTATTGCACGCCTCGACCCGACATGCCCGCATACACTATCGGATTAAGGCCAGTGTTTGCCAAAGTATTGATGTCGGCGTAACCGGGGTAGTTACGCCATAAACTGACACAGTACAGCAGCTTAGCACTGTTGCAGTACTGAGAACCCAAGGCAGTCCCTTTGTCATAGAATAATAATACTAGTAGTAGTAATAAAATATCGGATGGCAACCTTTGGAATTATTTAGGACAAAGGCAGCACAGAAATTTAGTGCAAATGCATGCAGCAGTCAGTCGACAAACACTGGAGACACCGATCATACTGCTCCAGAGGAGCAGCATGACGAGGATGTGCACTGCCTGTTCAGCTATTACCGTCAGCTGATCCACAGTCAGCACAATTAAAAAATCAAGACTCTTCCAGTTAGCCAACACTGCAGAGCTCGGCTTGGCCATTCCAGCTAGTCCACAGACTAGCGCCTGAACAGCGACATACGAAGCCTGGTAAGGGATTTTATCAATATTAAAACAGCACAATCAGAGCGCTTTATTAACTCGTGGCCACGAATTAATTTGACCAATTGGAACGACTTAGTAAGTCGAGGGAACGACATGATAAGTCGTGGTAGCGACATAATAAGTCAAGGGAACGACATAATAACTCGTGGGAACGACATCATAAGTCGAGGGAACAACATAATAAGTCGTGGGAACGACTTAAAAAATATTGCACATGTCCCTTCCGGGGTTCCGTACATGATATATTAATATAGGACAACTATATTACCAGATGGAATATTGCAACATATAACAAGCATAAATAATAAAGTTCTGTATAATAACCAGAATTTGCATGAATCAGCCCCGGATCCAGGGGGTGGGCTTTGGGGCTTCAACCCCACCATCTGGGCTTGTATTATAAATAATATGTGGGCCACCAGATAATAAGGAGTATCTGATGACAGTTTGAGATAATCTATCCGTGTAGTTAGATTAAAATGTATGTTGTGACATCTTATCAGAATCGCCTCGGCGAGGCGATTCTAATTAGATATCACAACATATTGCAAGGCAAAAACGACATTGTCAAATATTCTCATCAAACTGATCCATAATTATGTCATTATTTTCAAGCCCCCTACCACCTCCACCCCTCCCCCCCCCCACCCAACCAACAAACACACATACATCTCGGCACCTCCCAACCCCACCAGTTATCCAGAGCCCCACCAGTACATGGTGGTCTGGATCCGGGCCTGTGAATAATAATAATGATAATAAGCAAAGTAATTTTGTTGAGAATTTCTTTATAAGAGCATATACATAGAACCGTGGGAAAAAATCCAGAAAATAAATGTCAGGGCAATTACTAAAAGACCGTTAGCTATAATTTGGCATGGTTTGCAAGAAAATTTCTTCTGTATGGTGCGTGGGTATTTTTCCGGAAAGCAACTGTCATTTTAATTTTGCTTATTTTTTGTCCAATTCTTATAACGATGTTCCCCAGGAGGCTCAGCGGAACAAATCCATGGTTGCACACTTCTGGCACCGAGTCTGTCTGTCCGTCCCCACTCCAATCCGAAGAGGAGAGTCACTTCTGACTGATTGAGCGACTTTAATAAATATATGAAAGTGAGTTGTGCATGTCTTGGGCAAGTTATAAAGTGGAAGATAGGCTCCGTACGACGCGATGCATACCGTTTTTCTTTGTTATAAAACGGAGAGTCTTCACTTCCAGAACAATCCCAAAAATCTAGATCCGTCTTACAAGACGGGTCTAGATTTTTCTGCTCCGCGAACGGTGAGCATATAGTTGCCGCTTTGTCTGTCCGTCCGTATGTCCGCCCTTCCTTCCTTCCATCACACTTTTGTCCGGAGCATTAAAATATTAGGGGGAACTAAATGAAACTTCACATACTGACAGAGGATTATGAGGGAAAGTGCAGTGCTCAAGAACCGTAACCTTGTCACAAGTATTTACGAAGTTAACTGCCTTTCCAGTTATTATTTTCAATATTTTGCTTGTCCGGAACATATCTCTAAAAGTAAAAGGGGGAACTGAATGTAACTTCACACAGCAATAGAGGACAATAAGAGGAAGTGCAGTGCACAAGAATCGTAACCCTGTCACGAGTATTTACGAAGTTAGCTCCCTTTCCAGTTTTTTTCTCAATATTTTGCTTGTCCGGAGCATATCTCTGAAAGTATTAGGGGGAACTAAGTGAAACTTCACATATTTATAGAAGACAATAAGAGGAAGTGCAGTGCACAAGAACCGTATTCTTGTCACAAGTATTTACGAAGTTAGCTCCCTTTCCAGTTTTTCTCAATATTTTGCTTGTTCAGAGAATATCTTTGAAAGTATAAAAGGGAACTTAATGAAACTTCCCGCACTGATAGAGGACAATGAATGATAGTGCAGAACACAAGAACCATAACAATAACCCTGTCATAACTAATTACAGAGTAAGCTCCCTTCTTAAATTTTGCTTTACTCTGCTTGTCCGAGGCATATCTCTGAAAGTATATGGGGGAACTGAATAAAACTTCACACAGGAATAGAGGACAATGAGAAGAAGTGCAATGCACTAGGACTGTAGCCTTGCCACAAGTATTTACAAAGTTAGCTCCCTTTCCAGTTTTATTTCAATGTTAAGCTTGTCCGGTGCATATTCCCAAAAGTATTAAAGGGAACTTAATGAAACTTTACTCATTGACAGAGGGCAATGAATGGAAGTGCAGAGCTTAAGAACTATAACCCCACCTTTAGTAATTAACAAGTTAGCTCCCTTCCTATTTTTCAGCATTTCGATTGTCCGGAGCTTATCTCTGAAAGTATAAAAGGGAACCGTAGCTTAATGAAATTTCACTCACTGATAGAGGGTAACGAGTGAAAGTGCAGTACAAAAGAACCATAATCCTGCCATAGGTAATTATAGAGTTAGCTCCCTTCTTAATTTTTGCTTTACTTTGCGTGTCCAGAGAATATCTTTGGAAGTATTGAAGGAAACTAAACAAAACTTCACACATTGATAGAGGGCAATAAAAGGTAGTGCAGAGCTTGAGGACTATAATCCTACCTTTAGTAATTAAGGAGTGAGCTCCCTTCCTAACTATTTTGTTATTAAGCTTTTCAAGAGCATATCTCTGTACATATTTAATAGAAAATTTATGAAACTTTACATGTTGATAATAGAGGGCAATGACAAGAAGTGCAGAGCAGAAGAACCATAACTGTATCCCAAGTTATTTTTGAGTTACTTCCCTTCTTCTTTTTTCTCAGTTTTATGATTGTCCAGAGCATAGCTCTAAAACTATTGAAGAGGATAATTTTTTCCACTTTAAATTGCATTTAATTTACACAGAAAATCACTCCTTCACCAGGATACCCATTCCCCTATTCAAAGACTTCGGGGAGCATCCATCGGTTCCAACGATTTTCTTGTTGGGTTGTTTCGGAATCTAGCAGCCGAACATGATACATGATTCTTTTGGTAATCTATAGAGACAGAAAGACCCTCCTTATACCGAAATAGATACTGTATCCTCATTTAGTAAGCGCGTAGTTCCATTCCCACTTAGAAAACCGAAATTAAGGCTTCTATTAATGAAATGCCAAAAGTATCAAATACCTCGACATGTTCGTAGGTTAAGCATGCAGATTACTTAACTCTTTCGGCGCCAAAGTCGCAAAAATGCGACTTTGCAAACAGCGTATATCCAGATCAGCCGGCTCTTAAAAGAGCCGTCTGATCAGGATCTACACTGTTTGCCATTCAAATATGAACTTAAAAAGCCTGATTTTACGAAAAATGTCTTTAGATTGTTAAAATTTCCAATTACAAATCTGTCGTCTGATGATTTGAGCAGACGAAAATTTGTCGTCTGAAAAATTTGGCGCCGAAAGAGTTAAAATTTCAGCAGGTGGAGTTATCACAAAATTCCTGAAATTGGGACCTCGTTTTTGTAAGGTGCCGTTTTCCTATAAATTCCCTGTTTTGTGATACTACTAATTCAAATTAGTGATATTACAAAATAGAATAAGTGATATTACTATTATATCGATTTTGTGATATCACTGAAACACAGCTATTTTCTGATATTTAAATTTCGATTTTGTAATATCACAAAATTTGTTAATCTCTTATTCAAGTTTGTGATCACTGAATCGAATTAGTTATAGTCACAAAATCGAATAAGTGATATAACAATATCATATCCATTTCTGATATCACGAAATCTATTTAAAGATATCACTAAACCGACTTTGTGATATGACAAATTTCACTTATTCATGCTTATTTAGCAATATCACTTGATATCAATAGATCGAATTAGTGATATCACATAATTATTAGTGATACAACAAAATAATATGATACCACATATTCGAAATAGTGATATCACAAAATTGATATAGTGATGTCACAAAATGTGATATCACAAAATAGAATATGTGATGTGTAGAAGGACTTGGTTATTGTGCAGAAGTTCGCTGGAAAGAGCTGTTACGAAACGAAAAAGAGTCATAGTCACCAAGCGACCTGGTCATCAGGTCGTTTCGACCTGGTCATCAGGTCGTTTAGTAACCATGACTCTTTTTTGTTTCGTAACAGCTCTGTTTCGTTTCATAACAGCCCTTGTATATACATATTTAACCAGGGGTGATTTCTAGTGTGTCTACCTGAGATAATCAATAAATCAATCAATTGTAATGTTAGCTACCGGTTCTGGGAATTAAGTTTCATTTTCCTGTAACTTTTCATTTTTTTTTTATGTTTACAGATTGAAATGGGTCAAGGAAGAAAGAAGGAAGAGAAGGAAAGAAAGAAAAGGAAGAGGCTGGCGCCGGAAAAGGTATTTATTTATTTCCAGTGTGCATGACAGTTTGTGTTAGTTTGCATATCTGGTTCCCAAGGAGTGATAGATGATAGACTGGCGCTTTTATTTTAACGTCCTTTTCAACAGTATTTCAGTTGTATCAGGATGACGGAAAGGCGACCACGAAAGGCTGTTGCAACGGTTGCAAGGACTTCAACGGCACTCGAACCCGGGACCGCTAGATCGGCAGGCTAGGGCTTAAACCCTTGAACCGTTAGGGCACCTATCATACCTATGTTCCCGACCCAAGCAGGCTTAAAAGACCGAATCCATAAAAGCAGTGTCATGCAACGTGTCATCGTGCAAACATCCCAAAACATTTGTAATGCTTGAAGGACAATCTCAGCATTAAAGGCTGGTTCACTCAGCGGTGCCTGTTGCATGACACACGTGTTATGCGACGCCTGTTGCATGGTACATGTGTCATGCAGTCAGGCTACATGACACGTGTCATGCAACATGTTTCGCCATGTAAACCCGCTTTTAAATGGCCGTATAACACGTGTGTCATGCAACGTGTCGCCGTGTAAACCCGCCTTTAAATGGCTGCATAACACTTGTTTCATGCAACATGCGTCGCCGTGTAAACCCGCCTTTAAATGGCTGCATGACACGTTGTCATACAACATGCATCGCCGTGTAAACCCGTCTTAACGCTGAGTTTGTCTTTCAGTCGTTTCAGTTACTTGAGCTTGATAAGTGTGGATGTGGAACTGTTTTAAAATCTTGTTAAACATCAGAAAGATGGCTGCGTCATGAGAAAGTCGTCCTATGATGTATATGATCAAGATTGGTCAGCTGATTAAGGAAATGGTCACGTTTAAAAGTGTTGACGGACGACAACGACGGACGACGGACCAAACCCATGAAGTCTATACTATAAGCTGACTCGTCATGTAAACTAATAACATTGAATAGCGTTTATAAAATGTCGTAATGTGAATCAGCGTTGATTCAAAATTGTGGGCCCAACTATCGGATACTGGCATTTGCCCAATTTAAAAAACAACAAAACTTTTTGAATAATCTTCAGGAACGAATTTTATTTTTCTGAGGTTCATCGAAGTGTAAACTACATTTGGTCGCGAGCAAAGTTAAACTTTGCTATTGACACAATGAAGTTTACACTTCGATTAACATCAGAAAAATTAAGTTCATTGCATACATTGACATTCGTTTAAATCAAAACCTTAACGAAAAAGCTTATATAAGCGGTAAAATTGAAGCAGTAACACACTTTCTGCTAACAGCGGGGTCAATGACGTCATGACGTCGCCGACGTCCAGTCAGATTGTTTAGCGCCATGGTTTATTTTGACGTCATTTAAAGTCATGTGACGTCGCGTGGCTCAATGTAATTATTAGAATGTCAACTATATTACGTTCCAATGGTTTACTCTAGGACTCTTCAGTTAATACAACAAGAATGTAAAACTCTTTTACCATAACTCATTACAATAAGCATTATAATAAGATATCCAAATGTACAATGATATCTGTTTTATAGAGTCTGACCCCAAATGAACAAGAAGGAGCTAAACAATCTAATGAAGCAGACTTTTCAGTCGCCACACCAGAGAAGATGGAAGAACCTGACAAAAAACAAATCGAGAAAGAAAATACAGAACAAACAGAGAGTCATAGTCAAAACAGCTCCATCGGCACTTATGGAGAAAGCAGCTCTGAAATTCAACAACCTCGTTCTAAAAGCATTAACCGCCAAATTGTCATTAAAGTCAACAGTGAACTTACGACAGATGATAACAGAACTAGAGATGAAAACGGGAAGGAAAGCGAGAACAGCTACGTAAATGAGCCTATTGATATTCATAATCATATATGGAAAAAAGAGGCACATGAAGATGACACAACTGAAACTACATATGGAGCTGGTAATAGTGATGTAAAAACGGGGGATTTTCTTGACAGTAATTGTGATAATGGAGAAGAAAGGAATAAGTCCAGAAGACATGACATGAGGGACGCGGGCATGTCGGAAAAGCACAGCAAAACCTGTGTCACTACAGCTGTCTATACGACATGTCATGGCAAACTCGAAGGGGTCAGTTTCGCTGACAAGATGGGAAAGGCAGTGAGTGGACGCAACGAAGAAGAGACCAAAATAGTTTCACGACAAACAGAACCGTCCAGTCAGAAATGTAACTATCAGCTCGCTAATGAGAGTAATTTAGGAAGCACAGCAGTACAAATCAGTGACAAAGAAAATATTCTGGAATCGGAAACTTTACGTAAAGCTGACCGTAGGATGGACAAAGAAGAACCAGTAGCATTATCACATCCAACAGAACCGATTAGGCAGAGGAATGCAGATCAGCTTGCTGTTAAAGGAAAAGAAACTTCTGAAAACTCTGAAATAATTTTAAGAAACAAAGAAAAAAAATTGGTGTGCGATTCCTTGCAGAAAGTTGTCGAAGATAAAAATGACAACAAAGAAGCAGCAACGGTAGTATCAGATCAGACAGGCACTTACAGTATGAAAGGTAACGATGATAATCTTTCAGAAGAAATATCGGAAAACCATACAGTAAATTCTAATGATAGAGATAAATGTTTAACCATGGAAGAAGTCCAGAATATTTACAAAGACAGAGATAATACAGAAGATGCTTCTGCAGTGTCACACCAGAATGAAATTCCTAGTCAGAGAGGTAGGAATCGGCTTGCTACAGAAGACAGCTTCAAAAACAAAGAATTCAGTGAAACAGAAAACAATAAAAATTTGAACACAGTTAAGAAAAGCGATGTAGATCAATCGACTAAAGAATATAAATCTACTCCGCAGATGACGCTTTTGTTTACTGAGAAATTAAATACTGAGTTTCCCAAACAAGACAGCTCGGAAAACCAAAGAGGACAGTCCGGTGGCTTTGAACATTATTTACTGACTGATATCGAGATAATTGACAAAGACAGAACGAAAAAAGAACAATCTATTGAAGTACCGTATCATGTAGAAACATACGAGAAAGGAAATGCCATGGTACAGTCTCATCAGACAGAAACATCCAAGAAAGAAAACGTATCGACACTGTCAAATCAGAGTCAAATATCCAAGAAAGAAGAAGCCACGACACTATCAGCTCCGACAGAAACATCAGCGAAAGAAGATGCCACAGTACTATCACATAAGACAGAAACATCCAAAGAAAAAGAAGTAGCGACACTATTACATCGGACAGAAACAGCCAAAAAAGAAGATGCAACGCCACTAATTTATAAGAAAGAAACACCAGAGATAGAAGAAGCTATGAAAATTACACAGCAGACAGAGACATCAGAGAAAGGAGACACTACGATACCATCACATCAGACAGAAACACACGAGAAAAAAGCTACAACGCTATCACATCAGACAGAAACGAAAGAAGCCATGGCAATATCACTTCTGGCAGAAACATCCGAGAAAGAAGTCACGGAACAATCACTTGTATCTAAAAAATCCAAGATAGCAGAAGCCGAGGAACCATCAATTCAGAAAGAAATATCCAAGAAAGACGAATTCACGGAACTACCAGATCGGACAGAAGCATCCAAAAAAGAAGAAGCCATAGCACAATCAGATCAGACAGAATCAATCCATAAAGAAGAGGAAGCCATCGCACTATCACATCAGAAAGAAACACCCCAAAAAGGAGAAGCCATGGCATTTACAGTAAAAGAGGAATCGACGGCTTATTCATATCAGACAGAAGTATCCCAGAAAAGAGACGACAATGTTCTATTATTTGAGATAGAAACATCCGAAAATGAAGATGCAACAGCACAATCATATCAGACAGAAACATCCGAGAGAGAAGGCACGGCAATATCACATCTGATAGAAACAACAGAGAAAGAAAAAGCCAAGGCAATATTACAGCAGACAGAAACATCCGAGGAAGAAGAACCCATGGAAATATCACTTGAGACAGAAGCCTTCGAGAAATTAGAAGCAGATGCACAATCACATCTAACAGAAACATCAGAAAAAGAAAACTCCACAGCAATTATTATATCAGATCAGATAGAAACATCAGAGAAAGAAGAAGCGTCAGCACTATCACATCAGAGAGACACAACTGGGAATGAAAAGGCCACGGCACTATCAGATCCTCCTGAAATATCCATGAAAGAAGAAACCAAAGCACTATCAGATCCGAAAGAAACCACCGAGAAAGAAGATCTCGTGGCACTATCAGATATGACAGAAACAACCGAGAAAGAAGACGCCATGCCATTTTCAGATCAAACAGATATATTCGAAGAAGAAGAGTTCACGGCACTACCAGATCAGACAGAAACAATTGAGAAAGAAGAAAACCTGGCACTATCAGATCGGACAGAAACAATCAAGAAAGGAGCAGCTACGGCACTATCAGATCAGAGAGAAACAATCGAGAAAGAAGAAACCCTTGCACTATCAGATCAGACAGAAACAATCGAGAAAGAAGCAGCCACGGCACTATCAGATCAGACAAACTTAACCGCGAAAGAAGGAACCCTGGCACTTTCAGATCCGACTGAGACAATCAAAATAGAAGCAGCTAAGGCACCTTCAGACCAGACAGAAACAATCGAGAAAGAAGAAACCCTTGCATTATCAGATCAGACAGAAACAATCGAGAAAGGATCAGCTACGGCACTATCAGATCAGACAGAAACAATCGAGAAAGAAGCAGATACAACACTATCGGATCAGACACAAACAATCGAGAAAGATGAAATCCTGGCACTATCAGATCAGACAGAAGCATTCGAGAAAGAAGCAGCTACAACACTATCAGATCCGACAGAAACAATCGAGAAAATAGAAACCCTGGCACTATCAGATCAGACAGAAACAATCGAGAAAAAAGCAGCTACGGCACTATCAGATCAGACAGAAACAATCGAGAAAGATGAAATCCTGGCACTATCAGATCAGACAGAAGCAATCGGGAAAGAAGCAGCTACAACAATATCAGATCAGACAGAAACAATCGAGAAAGAAGAAACCCTGGCACTATCAGATCAGACAGAAACAATCGAGAAAGAAGCAGCTACGGAACTATCAGATCCGAAAGAAACAGCCGAGAAAGAAGAGGCCCTGGTACTATCAGATCGGACAGAAACAATCGAGAAAGAAGCAGCTACGAAACTGTCAGATCCGACAGAAACAATCGAGAAAGAAGAAACCCAGGCACTATCAAATCAGACAGAAACAATCAAGAACGAAGAAGCTACGGCACTATCAGATCAGACAGAAACAATCAAGAAAGAAGCAGCTATGGCACTATCAGATCAGACAGAGACAACTGAGAAAGAAGCTGCAACAGCACTATCAGAGCAGACACAAACAATCGACAAAGAAGAAACACTGGCAATATCAGACCAGACAGAAACAATCGAGAAAGAAACAGCAACGGCTTTATCAGATCGGACAGAAACAATCGCGAAAGAAGAAATCCTGGCACTATCAGATCAGTCAGAAACAATCGAGAAAGAAGCAATTTCGGCAATATCAGATCAGACAGAAATAATCGCAAAAGATGAAACACTGGTACTATCAGGTCAGACAGAAACTATCGAGGAAGAAGCAGCAACGGCACTATCAGATCAGACAGAAACAATTGAGAAAGAAGCAGCTACGGCACTATCAGATCAGACAGAAACAATCAAGAAAATAGCACCTACGGCACTATCAGATCGGACGGAAACAGCCGCGAAAGAAGAAGCCCTGGCACTATCAGATCAGACAGAAACGATCGAGAAAGAAGCAGCTATAACACTTTCAGATCCGACAGAAACAATCGAGAAAGAAGCAGCTACGGCACTATCAGATCAGACAGAAACAATCGAGAAAGAAGATACCCTGGTACTATCAGATCAGACAGAATCAATCGAGAAAGAAGCAGCTACGGCACTATCAGATCAGACAGAAACAATAAAGAAAGAAGAAAACCTGGCACTATCAGATCAGACAGAAACAATCGAGAAAGAAGCAGCTACGGCACTATCAGCGCAGACACAAACAATCGAGAAAGAAGAAGCCCTGGCACTATCAGATCAGACAAAAACAATCGAGAAAGAAGCAGCTACGGCATTATTAGATCGGACAGAATCAATCGCAAAAGAAGAAACCCTGGCACTATCAGATCAAACAAAAACAATCCAGAAAGAAGCAGCTACAACACTATCAGATCCGACAGAAACAATAGCGAAAGAAGCAGCTACGGCGCTATCAGATCCGACAGAAACAATCGAGAAAGTAGAAACCCTGGCACTATCAGATCAGACAGAAACAACCGAGAAAGAAGCAGCTTCGGAACTATTAAATCCAACAGAAACAATGGAGAAAGAAGAAACCCTAGCACCATCAGATCCGACAGAAACAATCGAGAAAAAAACAGCTACGGCACTATCAGATCGGACGGAAACAACCGCAAAAGAAGAAACCATGGCACTTTCAGATCAGACAGAAACAATCGACAAAGAAGCAGCTACAACACTATCAGATCCGACAGGAACAATAGCGAAAGAAGCAGCTACGGCGCTATCAGACCAGACAGAAACAATCGAGAAAGAAGATCCACTGGCACTATCAGATCAGACAGAAACAATCGGGAAAGAAGCAGCTACGGCACTATTAGATCAGATAGAAACAATCAAGAAAAAAATAGCTATGGCACTATCAGATCAGACGGTAACAATCGAGAAAGAAGCATCCACGCCACTATCAGATGAGACAGAAACAGCCGAGAAAGAAGAAACCCTGGAACTATCAAATCAGATTGAAACAGCCGAGAAAGAAGCCACGGCAATATCAGATCAGACAGAAACAATCGAGAAAGAAGCAGCTACGGCACTATCAGAGCAGACAGAAAAAATTGAGAAAGAAGAAACCCTGGCACTATCAGATCAGACAGAAACAATCGAGAAAGAAGCAACCACGGCTTTATCACATCGGACAGAAACAATCGCGAAAGAAGAAACCCCGGCACTATCAGATCAGACAGAAACAATCGACAAAGAAGCAGCTACAACACTATCAAATCCGACAGAAACAATAGCGAAAGAAGCAGCTACGGCGCTATCATATCAGACAGAAACAATTGAGAAAGAAGAAACCCTGGCACTGTCAGATCAGACAGAAACAATCGAGAAAGAAGCAGCCACGGCTTTATCATATCGGACAGAAACAATTGCGAAAGAAGAAACCCTGGCACTATCAGATCAGACAGAAACAATCGAGAAAGAAGCAACTTCGGAAATATCAGATCAGACAGAAACAATCGCGAAAAATGAAACCCTGGCACTATCAGATCAGACGGAAACAATCGAGAAAGAAGCAGCTACAACACTATCAAATCCGACAGAAACAACCGAGAAAATAAAAGCTACGGCACTATCAGATCAGACAGAAACAATCGCGAAAGATGAAACCCTGGCACTATCAGATCAGACAGAAACAATCGAGAAAGAAGCAGTTACGGCACTATCAGATCAAACAGAAACAATCAAGAAAGAAACAGCTATGGCACTTTCAGATCAGACAGAAACAATCGAGAAAGAAGCATCCACGGCACTATTAGATGAGACAGAAACAACCGAGAAAGAAGAAACCCTGGCACTATCAGATGAAACAGCAACAATCGAGAAAGAAGCGGCTACGGCATTGTCAGATCAGACAGAACAAATCGCGAAAGCTGTAACCCTGACACTATCAGATCAGACAGAAACAATCGAGAAAGAAGCAGTTACGGCACTATCAGATCAGACAGAAACAATCAAGAAAGAAACAGCTATGGCACTTTCAGATCAGACAGAAACAATCGAGAAAGAAGCATCCACGGCACTATCAGATGAGACAGAAACAGCCGAGAAAGAAGAAACCCTGGAACTATCAGATCAGATAGAAACAGCCGAGAAAGAAGAAGCCACGGCAATATTTGAATCGACAGAAACAACCGAGAAAGAAGAAGCCATGGCACTATCAGATCGGACAGATATATCCGGGAAAGAAGAAACGATGGCATTATCAGATGAGACAGAAACAATCGAGAATGAAGCATCCTCGGCACTATCAGAACCGACAGAAACAACCAAGATTTTAAATAGGACAGGAATGTCCGACAAAGACAAAGCCAAGGCACAATCAAGCCAGACAGAATCATTCGAGAAAGAAGATACCAAAACATTATCAGACAAGACAGAAATATCCCACAAAAAAGAAGCCACGTCACAAGTTGGACAAAGAGAAACATTCGAAGAAGAAGGTAGAAAGAAAGACATAGGCATGTTTGAAAAGCTAGATGGAAACAGACACACTTTGGGACTAGTTTTGTCATCAGACATGGCAAAAAATATTGTAAATATTGAGGACAATAAAGTTGGTATAAGTGAAGTAGGTACGATTGAATATGCAGTCAAAGAGGATGATCAAGGAAATAAGATTAAAAAACCTGTAAGTCATACCAATAATGGCCGGCCTGATATAGAGGGAAATGAAACTGTCAGACGCGAAAATATCACACAAAAAGACTGCCACACACAAAAAGACAGTCGTTTACAACAGGCGCAGCAGATTTGTTCTACTATTGACGCATCTGAGATACAGAAGTTAAGGGAAGATAACAAACTGCTTCAATTGAAAAACAAAGTTATTCAGTCAGAAAATGAGAAGATAGAAGCTAAAAACAATAAAATGAAGGAAAACATTAGGCATTCTTCGAAACAGATTGCCGAACTGGAAAGTAAAATCAATGCATTAGAAAATGTTATCTTAGTTAAAGTAAATAAGATCAGTAGCCTGATGGATAAAATTAATGACTTACAGAAATCTATAGCAATCGCTGAGAAAGATATTGTGCACCACCAAACGGTACATGAGCAATCAGCAAAATGTTCAGAAGAAAAGACAAAAGAAGTCAAAAAATTAAACACTGACCTTAATGAATTGAGAGATAGAAACATAGCCTCTGAAAACACAATAAAAGAAAACGCAACAGCAATCGAAGTGCTCGGCAGAACAATAAGCGCACAGAAAGACAAAGAAGATCTTTTAAATCAGACTGTTTCAGACTTTTCTGCTGAAAATAAAGAGCTGTCATCTTTAATCAAAGAACTAGAGCAAAACCTTGCAACAGCTTCAGTTTTAGTCAGAGACAAAGATAGAGAAAATGAAGAGTTGCAGAAGGAATTAATCATAAAAGTAACTGAGTATCAGAATGCTACCAAAGCATATGTCGAGATGACAAAACGTATGGAGAAAATTACAACAGACAATCAACAATTACAGCAAAGGGTTTCAGACCTCCAAAGTGCAAACGGAAAGCTCACTCTATTCCGCTCTCAGTCTGAAATAAAAATAGTCGAGCAAGAGAAATTTATCTCTGATTTAAAAACGAAGTCAAACAATCTAGAATTAAAGATCAACAAAGCAAGTACTGAAAAAAATGATCTGGAGAAACAATTGACAAACTCGCGTCAGGAAGCTATTCGGCTTCAGAACATAATTGGTTCCTATAAGCCAAAATATGAGGAGGTGTTAAAACAAGAAGAACAGTGGAAGAATGACTGGAATACACTTGTAAAGGAACAACAGGCTTGTAGAAGAGAACGGGAACATGTAGAAAAATGGAAGTTTGAATTAGATGAAAAGAAAAGTAATGTGGACCGGAAGGAAAATGAGGTCAATCTTAAAAGTATACAGATACTACAACAAGAAGTCACAACAAAAAACACCATAGAAACTCTGAAGACAGCTTTAACTGATAAAACAAAATTGTCAACTGATCTTCAGGGGCAGCTTGAAAGTGCTAATGAACAGATAACAATCTTAAGAGTTTCTTTAGATGAGAAAACTGAAACAGCTACCACTCTCCAAATTGAAGTTCAAGATGCAAACGAGAAATTGGTTGAAAAAGAGGATGAGCTGTCTCAACTTACAGAAATATGTGACAGAATGAGAAACACTGAGACTGGTCTTAGGGAAGATAACAGTAAACTTGTTGATGAAAGAATGAGACTGACTTCTCTCATGCTAAAAGAGCGTGAAAGCGTGGGTAAGTGTAGAATTTATCAAAGCAAAATTACTGTACGCTCTGACTGTAAGCTATTTAACATCTGCTGCATAAAAATTGACTGTTATTGATATGAAAACAGTTTTTTTTTTAATTCTATTTTCTAATTTTATTTCTTATTTATGTGGGGTTTTTATTTGATTTTCCTGTTTTAATCTTATTTTGGTGCATTCGTTATTTTACCTCTGCAAATGCATTTTCTACCAAAGATTAACGAGATTCTCTTTGCCGTCTTTACTTTTTGCTGTTAAACTTCGAGGGTCGAACTTTTCTATTTGTTGGTCATATTGACGCTAGCTTGGTGCTTTGTTGGCACACAACGTTGAATCAGCATTGAATCAACACTGATTTAATTATAAATTTGAATCAACGTTGATTCACTGTTGATCCAATGTAATGTATTCGGCGGGTGGCCACATACCTGCGAAAAAGCTTTTAAGCTTTCTGCATTGCTTTACATTAAGAGCCCTCGCGAGTTGCTTCTGTTTTCTTTTTTTTTTTTCTGTTATGGTATTGTTACTGGAAAATTTGCTAGTTATTTTTGTTTGTTTGTTGTATTTTTTTCTTTCTCTCTCTTGTTATTGTTGCTTGTCCTTATTTCCCGGGAATGTATTTTAAACTGTCAATTGTATAACTGCTACAATACAAGCGTGTTTTAAATTAAGGTATATTGGTACATTTACGTGTTTTTGCCATTCCTTGCAAGGGGGGGGGGGGCAACTTTTGTGACTTGAAGTACGCTCGCCTGCAGGATTAAGACCTTAAATAAGGTCTTCTCGCTAAGGAAAAATAATGCTTTTAAGTGAAATTTACCTCAATTTATCTTAAATTCGGAAGTTATTAAAAGTAAAAAGATAGGCAGTGATCAGGAATTAATACAATCAAATCCCACATCCCGCTCTCAAAACCAATAGGGAAAGAAGCAAACACACACGGAAAAATTGACAAAAGTTCACGAAAGACACGCACAGTACAGCGAATGAGCAGCTCTTTCCCAAACAGGTGGTCATTCAGCTACCCTAATCAAAAACATCATCAAAATCTATTTCTATCTATTTTATTTCAAAACAAAACAGTCGCACAACAGGTGACCAAACCGGCAAAGAAGATAGACAAACGGACATAGCACAATATAACATAAAGGAATCACAATAGAAGGGTCAGCAAAAAAAAGATTACTGGGGGTGGGGTGGGGGGACTTAAACATGTTTTACTGGTACCAAACCTCGCCCTCTGCTTTGCAGTGGTTCGAAACATTTAGTTAGTTGTTTGGTCTGCATGAAGGGTTCCTAACCCATCAATGAAACATCATCGGAAACAAACAAATGACGTATAAGACATATGATGAATCAGAGATGAGGACTCGACGGAAATAATGTATTGCAACACCAGGAGACCCCTGGGAAGTGAAACTACATCCCTGAAATACCGGAGCAAAAGAAAAGCAACTATTCAATAAAAATATTTTATTTTAAGACAATTATTCTTTTTTATAGGGTGCCGTAATCATGTCACGCAACAGTCTGGTGAAACTGCTAAATACACCATTACATTAATGACAGGGCCATAAAACAGTTAACAATTGGAGGCGTGTTCAATATTCATGCAGTAGAGAATTAATGAGCCGCGACACGACAAAACCAACAATGTGGTTGTGCGCCCAGCGCAGACTCAGATCAGCCTGGGCATCAGCCCAGTTTTACCAGACTCTTCGTTAAGTTCTCAAAGGGTAGCTAAGGGTCTAAGCTACCGCCATGCGGACAGCGAAGACTCTGATCAGACTGGGCGAATGCCCAGGCTGCTCTGAGTCTGCGCTGTGCGCACAACCACATTGTTGGTTTTGTCGTGTCGCGGCTCAAATACCACATCAGCTGTGTATATTCAATAAAATCTCTTAATTTTAAATACATCAACTTTACATATTCAAAAAAAGAAAAAGAATTCAAATACCATAATGTATATATTAGGACAGTTCCCGTATAAGCAGTCCACTATTTGTACAAACATTACATTGGATTCTTAGGACTTTTATGGAGATATCATTTATATGTTTTATTGACCTTGCACAGGCTTTAGTCTGGTATTAAGCTACATATGTAAATTGTTTTATCGTTATTTTTTAATATTATAATTTATTATTAAGATGTTTTGTTCGTATATATTCTAGAAAAATTGAGTGAGACAGGAAGAACAAACACCAAAAGAATTCGGGAACAAGGTGAAATTATTGAGCGCCTCAGTAAGCAGATACAAGATGAGAAAGGTACATGTAGCAGTATGTCCTGCAATGGGATACGATTTATTAAAGCTTGGTTCACATGGGCAAAATTTCTTTGACAAAATGGATTTGGTATGGCAATTTATCCTCTTACAGTTTGTCATAGAATATATACAAATTTGAAAGAAAGTAGCAATGGAAATGAAAATAGAAAAATTTCCTCAAAGTTAAAACAGCTTGATTTATTTTTTACCAAATATATAAAACAAGTGAGCCGCGACACGACAAAACCAACAATGTGGTTGTGCGCCCAGAGAAGACTCAGATCAGCCTGGGCATTCGCCCAGTTTTATCAGACTCTTCGTAAAGTTCTCAAAGGGTAGCTAGGGGTTTGAGCTACCTCCATGCGGATAGCGAAGACTCTGATCAGACTGGGCGGATGCCCAGGCTGATCTGAGTCTGCGCTGGGTGCACAACCACATTGTTGGTTTTGTCGTGTCGCGGCTCAAGTAATTTATGTCATTCTTGGTCATTCACACTGATAAAAAGTTTATTTGTCCAGTTACCTTTGATGATTTTTGGTTTACCATTGTACAACGAAATAGAAGCCATTAATCATCTTTCGACTGTATTTTTACCATGTAGTAAATTTATGTAAATTTCTAGGCAATGCCGATCATTTACAATGAAAAAAGAATAAGAAAACTTACTGAAATATATTGATACATAAATGGGAAGACAATTTTTAGTAATTGGGACAGACAGTCCTGAGCAAACCCAGATCAGACTGCTCCTGCAGTCTGATCAGGGCCTACACTGTTTGCCTTATATCAGCACCTTTTGTACACATAATTACTGCATTGTAAAACCGTGCTGTTTCTTTTATAGGACAATTACGATAAGTATACCCCCGCTTTTAAAAAAAGTGGGGTGGGGGTGGGGGGCTATACTGGTTTACATCTGTCCGTCGTCCGTCCGTCCTTCCGTCAGTCCTTCCGTCCTTCAGGTTTATGGCGGTGTGTTATATCGTGGGATTGCGAACCAGCATTCTCCTGCTTATTCTTCCCTTTATTTGTCCAATTTTCTTTCTTTCCATACTTTGAATAATAAAATTTTTCGTCAAAGACTTCTCCACAACCATGCAAGCTAGAGTAGTCATATTTGGTATGCAGGTTGGTGACATCTTGTTATATCGTGGGATTGAAAGCCAGCCTTCTCCTGCATAGTTTTCCCTTTATTTGTCCGATTTTCTTTCTTTCCATACATTGAATAATGAAATTTTTCGTCAAAGATTTCTCCACAACCATGCAAGCGAATAGCAATATTTTGTTTGCAAGTTGGTGACATTGTATCTTGGGATTGAGACTCAGCCGTCTCCTGCTTATTCTTCCATGTATTTGTCCGATTTTCTTTCTTTCCATACTTTGATTAATGAAATTTTTGTCAACGGTTTCTGAGCATCCATGCAAGCAAGAGTAGTCATGTTAATGACAACTTATTGTATAAAGGGATTGAGAACCAGCCTTCTTCTGCTAATTCTTCCCTGTATTTGTCCGATTTTCTTTCTCTCTTTACTTTGAAAAATGAAATTTTCGTAAAAGATTTCACAGCAACCCTTCAAGGTAGAATGTTCATATTTGGTATGCAGATTGATAACGACTTGTTATATTGCGGGATTGCAAAGCATCTGGGGATAATTCACAAAAATGGAGACATTCTCTGCATCGGGGGACATTGTCATATACTCTAATGTATTTTGGCCATTTTTTGCACGAAGTCTTAAAATTCTGTCTCCCGATCGGGAGACAGGAAATGACCGCAATATACCGTTTCAGATTCAAGTTGGTATCTTCTGCTTGCAAATTTATCGCATAACAAGCAATGCTTAAGAAAAAATCACCAAGAAACTAAACAATTCTTACAAGTTTGATATCTAGAAACTAGACCAGGGCATGTCACGCGTTTCTGTACTAATCGCAACGGTGCACTTTTTAGAAGCAACGGATAAAAATTAGGTTTTGTTGGACTGGTGTCTCCCAATCTGCTTTTAATAATTATGCGCTTTCTGAAAGTAAACTGTGCAGGGCACTCTATAAATATGACGATGTCATTTATCACATTGTCTCCCGAAGAGGAGAATGTCCTCCAAATCGGAGACATTTTTGTCTCCAAAACGAGAGACATTCCTCTAATCGAGGGACATTTGATTGTTTCAGGATGTGCGTATTTTATAACAGAACTTGTCTCCTAAAACAGAGACAGTCCGTCAAAATGGATATCCCCAGCTGGCTGTATCTGGCATATTTTTCCTTGTATTTTTCTGATTTTCTTTCTCTCCATACTTTGAATAATGATTTTTTTACACAGATTTCTATGCAGCCGTTGCAAGTTAGAGTAGCGATATTTTGTATACAGGTTGAAATTGTGGGATCGAAAACCAGCCTTCTGCTTATTCTGTACTATATTTTTCCAATTTTCTTTCTCTCCTTACTTTGAATAATGCAATTTTCATAACAGATTTCACAGCAACCCTTCAAGTTTGAATGTTCATACTGGGTATACAGACTGATAAAGACTTTTGTCTTACATGTATTTATTATTTTTTCTTTCTTTTGTGTGACAGCATTTTATTCCGTATTACATAGAAAGGGATTTTACATGTATTTGGTTTGCATGTTGATAATGAGTTTTCTCTCTGTATGCCTTATAAAAGGAAAATAATACCATTCGATTAAAGCATTTAAGTGGAGATATAGTCGGATTCTTCGACAGTTCTAGTTACCGTATTCTACCTAATTATCGCACATGCCTCTACTATAAGCGCACGCCGTGGCAATTTGAGAGGCATAGGACTATTAATGCACATATTTTTACTGGTTTATCCCTTTGCTTTCTCGTTTACAAGAGCTGAAAATGCAATAGAATATTTAAGTTTTTCTACTAAATCTTCTCTATCCTTCTACATGTATATCCATACGATTTTAAAGGTTAAGCATCAGAGAAAAGCTGCTTATAAGCAGCTTTTCTCTGATGCTTTACCTTTAAATTCGTTCCCTTCAATATATAATAACCTATTAAAATGTGCGCTAATATGAAAGAAAGTTTAATACAAGTATTTGCCGCCATTTTGAAAAAGTTAAGCGCACAGGGCGCTAATAAGGTCGGTTACGGTATGTTTTGTCCCATATTTAGAAAATTTATGGGAACAGGAGTGTCATGAAGACCGTTTTTAATGTCCATATTTCAGACCTTAATGCAACATTGAGAGCAGAAAAACAATCTTGTTTAGAAGAATGGACGGCGAAACACCAGGGAAAGTCTCTCGAGTTTGGTAAATAGCATGACTTTTCTTCACAGACAGGCAGCCAGCCAGAACCAAAATGGCCCACAGGCACCTGACGCGTTGTTTGGATCGAAAACATTAGAATTTAGGTTAATATTCTAAATATGAGACAAAAAATAAAAATTATTCAAAAAAAAATCTGGTAGATAGGTTAATATTCTAAATATGAGACAAAAAATAAAAATTATTCAAAAAAAATCTGGTAGATATAAATACAAAAAATAAAAATTATTCAAAAAAAAATCTGGTAGATATAAATATATTGATATTTATATCTACCAGATTTTTTTTTTTTGAATAATTTTTATTTTTTGTCTCATATTTAGAATATTAACCTAAATTCTAATGTTTTCGATCCAAACAACGCGTCAGGTGCCTGTGAAATGGCCTACACGTCTATGCAGTCTAGTCGTTGTTTGTTTCGTATATATTTTAATTACATGTGGTTAACAGACTGCATTTAACCCTTAAAGACGACAAAATTTACGTCTATAAAATTTCAAAAAAAAAAGGTTTTATTTATTTATTCACAATTTCATGGCACACACATAAAAGTACATACATAAACCAATGGATTGGACGCGTAGGCACTGCCTATATTTGACCTCTCCAGTTGATGTAGCAATACAAATACATAATTATTATGAATATTAAAGCGCTATGACTAACGTACACATACATATAAATTAGTAGTAACCGATTAAAACTGAATATAACAACATTTTTACAAGAAGTGATATCAATGTTTGTCCAAACAGTAACTACCTACACATAAACCTATACGAGTTTAAAAATCTAAGGCTGACAGCTTCAGTATATCATCTTTTAGTCACATATTATCAATGTATAATTTTAATAATAAAAATAATAATAATAATAATAATAAAGTATTGAACTTAGTCTTAGTCACTGTGCATTACTAAAAAAGCAGCGCAATGGGGCTATATGTATAAGTCAGACAAAAAAAAAAGAAAAAAAAAAGTCAGACAACAACAACAACAAAAAAACAAACAATAATTTTTTATTTTTTTTCAAGCTTTTGCACCAGGTGTTTAGCAACGCTGTAATTAAATGCACATTAAGGGTTAAATCAACTTGTTTTTTTTTTTTTTTTTTTAAAGGGTAACAGTTAGATAGTAAAATACTCCAATAATGAGGATAATTATGGTATATTTTCTAGAACTTGAATGTCAGAAAAACAAGACTCTGACGGATGAAAAAGATCGTCTGCTCAACTGTGTTGCTGTGCAAGGAAAAGAAATCAAGAGCTTGAAAGGTAAACTGTAGCAGTACCCTTGTACAACAGCCCATACGTAATGGTAAATATACAGGTGCATATTGAAATTTTGTCAATTTGACAAAATTTCTGCATATCTGATGCTGCTGAAATTTTGTAATTTGACAAGATTTCAGTAGAAACTGCAAACAGACACAACTACATGAAATATCTTTGAGGCTAAACTGTTATTCTTGCCCGCTTGAGGTATGAAATATGATGGTGCGTAATTACCCCTAGTTGCGCCCTTGAGGTCCTCCCGGCTGGGGGGAGGGGGGGGGGGGTCAGTGCTCCCTTGCTCCCTGAAAATAATGCCCAAATCTCTTCAGCTCCCTTAAAATATTTGCTTGTGTTCCCTAAAATTATTTTCCTACTGCTCCCCAAATTTCTAAAAGTAATTCATCTGCTCCCCAGCTCCCTAGAAATATTCAAGCCTGCTCCCTAAAACTGTTTGGAAGTCATTTCCGCCTCTAGCCAGCATTGAACCCGAAATGCTAGCATTTTGCAAGGCTGAATGGGCATCAGAAGTCATTTTGCTTAAAAAGAATGACTAAAATGTATACTGATATGTATAAATGGGGGATCAACATAATTACCATCAAAACCGTCAGAAAAAATACTGTTTTGGATTTCCAGGGCTTTAGATGCATTAAAAGAGTATATTTTTGGCATCAACCAAAAGTGGTTAGATCTAACAACTTGATGTTTCGTCTACGCACTGATGAATGACCATTAATTGTGATATTGTAACTGATTTCATGTCTTAGGAGATGACTTTAATAAAAGCGTTTCGCTTACTGTCAGATGCTGTACCATGTTATATTGTACTTTTCTTGTATATTTATGTTATTTACATTGAATAAATATGGTTTAAGCCAATGACCATTAATTACATGCATGTGTATACCGTATTCACTGGAAATATTTTAGACTGAGATTTTTTTTATCATCCCTCCTATGCTAAAAATGATGTGTCCATTCATCCGATTAGGTATTTTCTCGACAAATGCAAGCATAAATGGTTGGAAATGTCCAAAATGAGCTGAGTAGGGTGCAACTGAAGATGCAGAAAAACTTACAAATCGCAAAAATGTTGGAAGTTTGAATCACAGTAGATGGTTTATGGTTTCAACACCCATAAAATATTAACAGAGGTAAAACTAGAAATGTGTCCATGGTACACCGATGCCCACGCCTAGTGCCACAAAATTTCAAGACGCTACAATAATAGGAACCCTGAAATCTACCTCATACAAAAATGTTAACCCGAGTCTTAAACAGGATCACGTACGTACGTACGGACGTACAGATGGATGTACGTAATAACGTACACATGTACACACGTATGCACAACCGAAACACTATAATCATATGATGCGGGGGCATAAAAAATACAACTTTTAAGAAATCTTAATTATGGGGGCCAAATACAGCCTAAATCATAACAGGCCCTTCCTGGGTATCCTTGTTTTAGCAGCATATAGATTGTAAGTAACTATTTTTTCTTGTAGTTTCTTAAACCTAGTGTTTGGACTAGTGCATAATTTAAGGCTTTTTGTACAGGAAAAGTAGGAAATGACGTTAAAGGCTTAGGCCTCAACCAGACTTTAGACTGATTCAGACTTATTTTTTTTTGAGGATTTTTACACCAGAAATTTCACTGTATATACATGTGTTGTTACCAAACAATAAAGAGTCCTAGTTCCCAAATGACCTGGTCATTGTGGCTAAACAAATTTTGTTTAGCCACGATGACCAGGTCATTTGGGAGCTAGGACTCTTTTCATTTTGTAACAGCCTCTTTTTTGTGTTGAAAATGCCTTAATCAAGTGTGAATTTGGAAAGAATGCTCCGATTGTGATTGTAGCAGATGCATATATATGCATATGCATGTATGATACATACACTCAGTTTTTCGTTTTATTTTCCCCCTTTAATTTCAGCATCTAAAACAGTGCTAGAAAAGACGATCCAGGATCTCAAAGGACAACTTGAAAAGAAAGAAGGTACCCTAATCCTCCAAAATATTTGAACACCTTCACAAATTACCATCAATGTCATAAAATTGGAACAGATTAAGTATGGGTACACCATGTTTCCACCATGTTTCTGTCATTTTAACAAAGGGGAAAAACTTATGTGACCACCTATTTGCTTCCCTGGGTGCAAAACCCTTCCAAAAAGGGGTCTACTCTTTAAGGCAAGAATTTGCTCCTATAAGAGCAAATTCTTTCCTTTAAGAGTTGACCCTAATTAACGGCAAAAATGAAAAAGTAGTTATTTCCCCTGAAAGTGTACTTGCTTCCCTTAATTAAGCTATGGGGTGAAATGGTAATCAGACCTTTGTCAGGGTCTAGACACAATATTTGCATGGGTCTGAAAGTTCAAGAATTTAGTACCTTGTTAGATAAAAATGTGGTTTTAGACCCAATTTCACGTCACAGTTATAACTCAGCTTAACAAGTCCAGGGTCTATTTTACAGTAAGGTGCAATGTAGAATTTTAGTTTCCAAATGCTAATCCATGTACTAAGTTGACGTAAAATCGGGCCTTAGTGTCAAAAGAAAAAATAGAATGTGAGCATTTTTTGAGACGACTTCTCACTTTTCAAAACTTTGTTTTCTTTCTTTATTTTTCATTTCTATATTGTTTTTTTTTATCTGAGTGATATATATTTACGTACTGAGCAGTCTGATCTGGGTCTACAATATTTACCCTAATATTTATTTTAACATTGATATTAAATGCAGGTGAGAAGACAAAAGAGTCGGACAAAGTTAAAGCTATTATCAAATCACTGCAAGAACTTAGGGAACAGCTAAATGTGGAGAAACACAAATATGAAACGGTCAAAGGTAAGAAGACTTATTGCCCCACAAAATCTTATGAAGGTAGCTATACAGGTATCGCCTGTGGTGCAATTATGTTCGCAGGTATTTAGCTGGGCACCGTTGTTCAAAATTAACGATGTCATTAATTAGCGGGATGTTAGAATTTCAAACAAATGATACACAAAAACGCTACCATTTTTTGCTAAAAAATGTGAGGAGCTTTTGCATGGCAAAAGCTTATCACAATTTTTCAGCAAAAATTAATAATGCAACTGAGTTTGTGAGTACTGTAAGACTTAATGAGTCCTGAACTAACCATATCCTTAAGCTAACGAATCTTTGAACAACTGGGCCCTGGTAATTATAATTTTAATCACTGGTTATCACTTGTATCGCTTGATTAATGGTCACTTCTGCCTGAATATGCAAGGTGTTCATAAACAAGTAGCCCAAAGGGCAACAATTGCTCACCTGAGAGACATTGTAAACCTATAGGGATATTTAAGATGCTCAAGGGCAGATAACTCCACAGTCAGTGGTCAGGCTGAAAATTAAACTCATCCAAAACATTATGTATGCCCTCATTTAATATATGCAAGTTTAAAAAGTATCCGATCAAGAGCACAATAGACAGAGCTGTCAAGGGCAGCTAACTTCGTAGTGGTTGGCCTGATCTGGCCAAAATTTGAACTTGTTTAAGATATTATGCATTTCCTCATTACCTGCAAGTTTGAAAAGGATCGGATCAGTAGAAACCAAGAAAAAGTGGCGACATTGATTTTTTGGATGCTCAGGGCAGGTACTCCATAGTCAGTAGTGGGATCTAGCCGAAATGCTAACTAATCCAAGCTTTTATGCATATCCTCATGACCTGCAAGTATGAAGAGGATCCGATGAAAAATGAAAATGTGATGACGTTGTTTTCTCCATTATAAGACTATGGGATTTTTTTCAAACGCTCAAGGGCAGCTAACTCCATAGTCTGTGCTCGAATCCGGCCAAATTTCGAACTCATCCAAGCTCTTATATAAATCATCATTACCTGCAAGTATGATAAGGATCTAATCAAAAACCTTGATTGCAGCACCCTAAAAGTCAAACTTGCTTGAGATATTGTCATCCCCTACATTTGTGTGAATTTATTTTAAAATCCGTTGAGAAATGTAGGTGCTAGAGCCATGACAAAGTTTTTCTAAAAATAGCCACAGTGACCTTGACCTTGGGCACAGCATCCTGAAAGTCGAACTTGCTTGAGATATTGTCATACCCTACATTTGTGTCAAGTTATTTCAAAATCCATGGAGAAATGAAGGTGCTAGGGCGATGACAAAGTTTTTCTAAAAATAGCCAGTGACCTTGACCTTGGGCACAGCACCCTGAAAGACAAACTTGCTCGAGATATTGTCATGCCCTACATTTGTGTGAAGTTATTTTAAAATCCATTGAGAAATGTAGTTGCTAGAGCGCTGACAAATTTTTTCTAAAAATAGCCACAGTGACCTTGACCTTGGGCGCAGCACCCTGGAAGTCAAACTTGTTTGAGATATTGTCATGCCCCTCATTTGTGTGAAGTTGATTTAAAATCCGTTGAGAAATGTAGGCGCTAGAGAGATGACCAAGTTTTTACTAAAAATAGCCACAGTGACCTTGACCTTGGGCGCAGCACCCTGAAAGTCAACCTTGTTTGAGATATTGTCATGCTCTACATTTGTGTGAATTTTTTTTAAAATCTGCTGAGAAATGTAGGTGCTAGAGCGTTGACAAAGTTTTTCTAAAAATAGCCACAGTGACCTTGACCTTGGGCCCAGCATCCTGAAAGTTGAACTTGCTCGAGATATTGTCATGCCCTACATTTGTGTGAAGTTATTTTAAAATCTGCTGAGAAATGTAGGTGCTAGAGCGCTGACAAAGTTTTTCTAAAAATAGCCACAGTGACCTTGACCTTGGGCCCAGCATCCTGAAAGTCGAACTTGCTCTAGATATTGTCATGCCCTACATTTGTGTGAAGTTATATTAAAATCTGCTGAGAAATGTACGTGCTAGAGCGCTGACAAAGTTTTTCTAAAAATAGCCACAGTGACCTTGACCTTGGGCGCAGCAACCTGAAAGTCAAACTTGCTCGAGATATTGTCATGCCCTACATTTGTGTGAAGTTATTTTAAAATCCACAGAGAAATGTAGGTGCTAGAGCGATGACAAAGTTTTTCTAAAAATAGCCACAATGACCTTGACCTTGGGCGCAGCATCCTGAAAGTCAAACTTGCTCTAGATATTGTCATGCCCTACATTTGTGTGAAGTTATTTTAAAATCTGCTGAGAAATGTAGGTGCTAGAGCGCTGACAAAGTTTTTCTAAAAATAGCCACAGTGACCTTGACCTTGGGCCCAGCATCCTGAAAGTCGAACTTGCTCGAGATATTGTCATGCCCTACATTTGTGTGAAGTTATTTTAAAATCTGCTGAGAAATGTAGGTGCTAGAGCGCTGACAAAGTTTTTCTAAAAATAGCCACAGTGACCTTGACCTTGGGCGCAGCATCCTGAAAGTCAAACTTGCTCGAGATATCGTCATGCCCTACATTTGTGTGAAGTTATTTTAAAATCCGTTGAGAAATGTAGGTGCTAGAGCGATGACAAAGTTTTTCTAAAAATACGTGATGACGTTATTTTCTCCATTATAACACTATGGGATTTTTTTCAAACGCTCAAGGGCAGCTAACTCCATAGTCTCTGCTCGAATCCGGCCAAATTTCGAACTCATCCAAGCTCTTATGTATGTCATCATTACCTGCAAGTATGATAAGGATCTAAGCAAAAACAGTTGAGAAAACGTGATGACGCCATTTTCCCCATTATAACCGTATGGGATTTTTTTCAAACGCTCAAGGGCAGCTAACTCCGTAGTCTGTGCTCGAATCCGACCAAAAAAGTCGAAATCATCCAAGCTCTTGTGTATGTCATCATTACCTGCAAGTATGATAAGGATCTAATCAAAAACAGTCGAGAAAATGTGATGACGCCGTTTTCCCCATTATAACCCTATGGGGGCTATCTGTTGCCATGGAAACCAGAGTTCTGAGCTGATCGGCACCAAAATCTAATGCAGCCTTTCCCCCACCCAAATGATGCTTCAGATAAAATTTGATTGCAATCAGCCCACTGGTCTCTGAGATATTTATGTTTGAAAGTGTTGACGCACCCACGGACGCACGACGGCTCGACTCCCATCCTATAAGCTCACCTCTGAGCCTTCGGCTCAGGTGAGCTAAAAATTTATTTCATTTCTTTACATTTCTTTCTCCTTGTACATCTTCAATTTTCAGTGCAGCCAATAGTTTTGCGAGAAAAACGTGATTTCTTGCAGATATTCACATCCACGAAAATTAAAAACCGGGAAAATTTATCATCATGTTTTTTTTTGGGGAAATCTATGAAAATTTGATGATGCAAAAATTTTCAATCATATGGTATCTTCTAATACTCATCCCCTTGTTGATACATGCCCCCTTCTCCTTTTTCTGTGAAAAAGTTTATAGCCAGATTCCATCAAAATTGGCTTTATACTTCAATCATCTAAATTTGGATAGACGAAACACTGGCTTGCTAAGCTAGCAGTCTGATTTCGAATCCCGTTGGAGTTTGAATTCTTCCTCTCCAAATAGGTTCTATTAACCCATTGCATTCTGGGTATTTTTTGTCATCTGCTGAAATTGTCGTCTGCATCAAAAGTCAAGAATATTTTGACAATATTGGTCCAACCAACTCTTGTAGAAATGATGTCTAGGCAGTAGACAATTTGGATCTCGGATCAGTCTAGGCAGTAAACAGTTTGGATCTCGGATCAGGCCCCACATTTGTGGGGCCTGATCTGGATCCAAACTGTTTGCCCAGATACCCCTAAAGGGGAATCCCGCATGGAATGGGTTAACCAGCCTCATAGACTTTCATTGTTACCTTTCTATGGGCTCCATCTGACTGAACTTTGTTGAAAGGGTCATAAAGCCCACAAGTTATTCATCCATTCACAAGCAATTCCTAGCAAGAACATGATGAAAATAATTAAATTAGCAAACAGCATAGATCTTGATGAGGTGGCTTGTGATGAGCTGCCTCATCTTGATCTTCAGTAATGACCCTAAATACTTGGACAGACAGGTCTGAGCAAACATTGTAGACCCAGATTAAATTGCTCCTTCAGGAACAGTTTGATCATAGTCTACAACGTTTGCCATTCACTAATCATCATTTGGATGCATTAATCTGTCTTAAATCTCCTCTAAGAATTTTCCAACAATATTTGTCAGACTTTAGGATGTCCAAACTTTTAGGATCATTAAGGTATTCTGTTTTCCCTGTAGTCTTTGAATTCTCGAAATAGAATTTCGTGAAATTTAGCAGACGTAAATTTTGTTATCTGCTTTTTGGTGATTATAGGGTTAAGTACTGGTTGCAGGTTGTTGACTCTCTGATAGCATTGTTTTGTGACCTATATTTGTGAAGTATAGTCAACTCCAGATGTCTCGAAAATTGATATCTCAAAATACCTTATTGTATAAAAGAATATATTTTCTATTTTTATTTACATTTGAACTCCTGTTATCTCAAACTACTGATATCTCAAAGTAAATTTTCTGGTATCAGAAAATTTACTTCGAGATATCAGTAGTTTGGGCTGAAATTTGACTTCAAGATATCGAGAGTCGACTGTAGTATGTTTTAGGCGGCATCTATTCATAATTTATTCATTTCTTTCTTGTAGATCTCTTACAACAGAAAACTTCTGAGAAAGAGAGGTTAGACCAGTCCATTGTGTGTTTAACAAATGAGGTCAGTCTGCTTCAAGTTGCCATGACAACAAAGGACCAGACTGTTCAACAGCTGTCATGTAAATTTCCATAACTTAGCCATCATTGTGTCATTAGTTAACACTTTAAGCACCAATGATGAAAACAGCCAAAATTGCAAACAGCGTAGATCCTGATGAGGCGGCTCATAATGAGCCTCATGCAGATCTACACTGTTTGCTCTCTAGTCTTTGAATTCTCAGTATGAATTAATGTCTTGGACAAGGCAGTTTTTAAATTTTTGCAGACGTAAATTTTGTCGTCTGCTTTTTGGTGCTTAAAGAGTTAATAAGCACATTCGTGCAGTCTGATTAGTCTTTGCACTTTGTACATTCAAAGTATGAGTGGATAAACTCATTACATTTTCCTGCCATTTGTAGAAAGGGAAACAACTTTTGTGACCAGGCCCAGAGGTTATAAAACTTGATTACATTCTCTAACTCAAAATAAAGCACACTCAAGTTTTATAACCTCGAACCCATGTTTGCCTATATAGGGGATATAGCCTTTCCAAAATTTGATTTATTCTTGAAAGAATTTGTCATTATAAGGGAGCAGACGCTTTCCTTAGGGGTGGTCTACTCATAATAAAAATTCAATTTATTCTTTGGAAACAAATTGTTACCCCCTGACTGAGGAGATAGGCATTCAGAGTTTCTTCCCCTAAAAGTGTACCCATTCCTTTTAAATGCAGGAGTGATTCTTTGCACTTTGCTCAAGGGTGTAACTGCTGCCTATACACAAATATGCAGGTGCGTAATGAAATTTTGTCAAACTGACAAAATTTCAACACGCACCTGCATATTTTATGAGACTGAAATTTTGCAAATTGGACAATTAAGATTTTTATAGTAACTGCAAACAGCTACATGAAATATCATTGGGGCAAAAGTCTTATTCTTGCCCTAAAGAGGTATAAAAAACATACTTGTGGGTAAAATGTAAACATCCCTAGTTATGCCCATGTTGCTGATAAAGCAAGCCCCATTATGCATATCACAATGACTGAACACACTTTCAGGGGAAGCAACTCTGTCATTTTCATTTTTGCCTCCCTTCTCAATAGGGGTCAACTGTTAAAGAAAAACTTTTGCTCCCCTAGGAGCAACTTCTTTCCTCTACAAGTTGACCCCTTCTGGAAGTGTTTGGGGATTTGTTTACAGGAAGTCACAAGATGACTCTGTCATTTTCATTTTTGCCTCCCTTCTCAATAGGGGTCAACTCTTAAAGAAAAGAATTTGCTCCCCTAGGAGCAACTTCTTTCCTTTACAAGTTGACCTCTTCTGGAAGTTTTTTGGGATATTTTTACAGGAAGTCACAAAATTTATGCCTCTCTGAAAAATGGTAGAAAAAACATGGTAAGCCCATTCCCGTTAATCTAATCTGTAATGAGCTTTTGTTCAGCAATGCAGGCCTGTAATAATGAGGCCTGCAAGTCTTTTTATGGAAGCATCTCGTAATACAGTAGTACCATATAACAAATGCAACCAAAATGCAAAAGAATTTTCTATTTTGCAAACAGCAAAATATCACAACCATTTTCTCTTTTACCTGCTGTAGATGACAGTATTTTTCTAACCCTAGATCCTTTGCACATACTTTAAGACAAGTTGTGGCTTAAAAAAATACATGTACTTTTTAAACCTTTTTTAAAGCCCCGAAAAAAGCAAACAAAAAATCTACTGCCAATTTTCATATGAGTTATATCATATTTATAATTCAAAAACTATAGGGCAAACAGTGAAGATCCAGATGAGGTGGCTCATTGTGAGCCGCCTCATCTGTATCTATGCTGTTTATCAAATTTAACTATTTTTTACTTTGGTGTCTCACATGAATTTTTTTTAGATGAAAAAGAAGACATTTCAAGAAGACTGGATGCCACAGAAGTCAGACTACGCTCAGTTATAAGTTTGGAAGAAAAAGTGGAAGAATATAGAGAGCAGAACAGAAGACTTACAGGTTACATGGTTCTCTCTCTCTCTCTCACGCATAATTAATTACTATTTACTGTACATTATTTCTATACTTATAACAATTTTACTAGGTTGTGGGTCTTCATATGAACTGTTTTATAGGCCAATGACATGTGCAAACAGTGATAACACAAAACAGCCTGTGCATCCTGGCAAGCTGTTTGATAGCTTTTACGCTCTTTTTACTTTTTTGTGGCAGACAATGGCCGTGTTTTTGCATTCAATGCATGTATTTTTAAAGATATAAAGTCCCATTAACTAATGGCACTGTTAATTTTGAAACAAATGGACTGAGTTAACCAAGGTACCGCAAATGCTCGGGTGCTTTAATGTGGCCACAGTCCTTTGCAAAAATCACTAATATTTCATGCACAAGCTTAAAAAAAGTTTGTTTGTTTTGTGTTTTTTTGTTCACTTTTGTTAAACATTGCAGATGAACTAGTAAGGGCCACCAGTGGTTACCAACAGGCTGTTGCTAATTCTGGAGACAGAAATAGTGAGAATGAGAGATTGAGTCAGGAAAATATGAGGCTGAAGAGAGAAATTAGGAGCCACAAAGGTAACCTTTAAAATTCTGTAAATTAAAACACCATAATAACTGAGCCATTTTGTCATGTGACTTCCAACAATGTGTCTATTTTGTCATGTGATGTTAAGATCATCCTATTTATTTATATAGAGAATCAGAGACCTCACTTTGGTTCTGTGGCTTTGGTCACTTCTATAGATGGCTAATGTGACAAGCAAAGGCTCTGATTAGACTGCACTTATGTGCAGTCTGATCAGAGACTTTGCTTGTCATCATTGCCACATTGTTGGAAATCACATGATGTCACTCATACATGACTCAAATGGTTATAAGAGTATAGTGAAGTAAATGTATGTATGCAAATTACCGATTTTCATTGCCTTTATAAGAAATAAAGAGTTGGGTTGAGCTTTTGAAAGATCCATAGGAATTTTTCATTAATCCAAGTTTGTTAGTTTGGAGTGCTTAGACAAAACAATGCAACAACTCTACAGAATTATTTTCTGCCCAGGAATTCCAATAAGTTGTTTGTGCAAAGAAAATAAATGGAGAAAAATGATAATTTTCAACAAAATCTGGCAGCTTTCTTGGCAGCAAAAGATTCAGAAAAATATAGATTTTGAATATTTAGAAGAAAAAGAGCAAACATTTTTCAATCGAACTGGTATCAGCAGCTTAAACGAAAATATGTCCGTTGTGTTTAGTGGTACCTACTGATTTATTTGAGATTTTTTTTGTGGACTGTTTGAGAAGGTAAAACCTTGTTTTCTCATACCGGAAGAAATATGTACCTAGACTAGGGCATGCATGCAGGCTGATCAAGGTCATTTGCATGGCCATTTGCACTTGGCATATGCAGCTGACAGCTACGTTATCTAGTCAGAGACTCACATTTACACTTACAGATCGAGTAGGAGTTTTGTTGGCAACAAAAACAGAACTTGAACGTAAGTATTCACTTTTCAGGATTTGATTCTATACTTATCCTATAAGATCATTTTAAAACTAAGTCAACTTGATCTAATTCTCTACTTTGATTCTTTTTAAGTCAAATCTATACCAATTTTATACAGCCGATAAAAATTAAGTCCAGTGCCTTTTGGTAAATGTTCTTAAACTTCGAACAGCAATATCGTGTGCAAAAATGTCAAAACAAACATTGTAGACCCTGATCAGACTGCTCTTTGAGGAGCAGTCTGATCAGGGCCTACAATGTTTGCACAGGGTTTTTGAGGAGCATCAGGGTCCATACTGTTTGCAATCCCACAAAAGGTTTTCAAAACGAAAAAAAAAAGTATCAAAAAATTTTTTATGGGTTTTTTCTATGAGGTATTCAAAAAATTTTAACGTTTATTACTGTACTAGTTCTATATCAGCCCAATTTTAACACAGTGCACCTATAGAAGCAATGGGAAGTTTCCGTGTTTAATTCTGCAACAATTCACTGTTTCGGAGAGCATGAGTCTAATTGCTGACGTCACTGCAACTACTGAAATAATCTTGTGACGTTTTGAGACTTTAGACGGTTTAACATCTCTCTTACTTTCTAAAATCGCCGTTTACCTTAGATACAGTTAAGAATATTGGAAGGGGTATTTACGCGCTGGCAGGAAGGTTGGGAGAGTTTGAATGAAAAGAATACTTTTTCAGTGTTTTTGAGTGTTAGAATCGAATTAGTTCAGCTCTAGCATGGAATTGTTGATAATAATTCACTGTTTGTTGGTCAGTTGTAAGTAGATATATCACTCATGCTCTGCGCTTGTGATATGATCTACTTTACAACTGAGCTCCAAACAGTGAATTATTACGCTAGAGCTGATCTATTTCTTAAAATAAACATAATTTGTATTGCATCAGATAATGTATTTGTTCTCTTCCCCATTTATATACTGAATTCTATATTATTGAAACATACCTTGTATATAGGTAGTATATAACTATATAATTCATTCAGGCCATATGAATCTAGAGTTTCTTATTCTATTTATCTTCAGAACAAAACCAGAGTTTACAGCTGGACCTGAATGACAGTTTCTCGTTTTAAAAAAAATGTTTGAAGGGAACCAACATATTTATAGACAGCGTCATGATTTATTTCTGTATGTCTGTATATGTCTTTATAATGCTTGTTGGTTGATATGTTATATGAATGATACATGTTATTTGATATATCAAGATCATAACAAGTGAACAATACCTTGGTTGATTCAAGGTTGTCATGTTAAGTGAACAATATATGTTGGTTGATACACAGACATCATGTTACATGACTGATACATGTTGGCTGATACAATGTTAAGTGAATAATATGTTGGTTGATATAATGCTATCAAATTAAGTTAATGATATGTTGGTTGAAACAAAATGTTATCATGTTAAGTGAATGATACATGTTGGTTGATAAAATGTTATCATGCTGAGTGAGTGATATGTTGGTTGATACAACATTATCATGGTAAGTGAGTGATACTTTGACTGGTACAGTGTTATCATGTTAAGTGAATGATACATGTTGGTTGATACAATGTTATCATGTTAAGTAAATGATATGTTGGTTGATAACATTATCATGGTAAGTGAATGATACTTTGACTGGTACAGTGTTACCATGTTAAGTGGATGATACATGTTGGCTGATGCAATGTTATCAATTATTGTTTGATACAATGTTATGTTAAGTGAATGATATGTTGGTTGATACAACATTATCATGCTAAGTAAATGATAGGTTGGTCAATACAATGTTATCATGTAAGGTGAGCAAAACATGTTGGTTGATCATGTTAGGTGAATATGCAACAGCTGATCAATGCATGTTAATTCATAAAACTTATCAAGTCAGATAAATAAACTTTTTGGTTGATATAAAATTATCATGTCACGTGAACAATACAAGTTAGCTGATAAAATCTTTTCATGTTAGGTAAATTAAACATTTTGGTTGATGCAATTTATCATATTGAATGTAAAATACATGTTGGATGATTCAGCATTTTTATGTTGGATGAATAAACTTTTTGGTTGATCAACTAATCATGTCAGTGATAATACAAATTGCTTGATAAAACCTTATCACTTTTTTGGTTTGTGTGATTTTTCATATGAAGTGAACAATACATGTTGGCTGATACAACATTTTCATGCTGGGTGAATGAACTTTCACGTCAAGTGAATAATATACATTGGCTAATTAGGGGATAACTGTCTTGAAAATTGTCATTTGGGGAAGTAAATCATTGGTTTTATGATCGGAAATTTCGTTTTAGGGCAACGCGCCAGCGGAGCCGTAAAACGCAATTTGCGACCATAAAACCGATGATTTACCTCCCCAAATGACAATTTTCATTACAGTTATCCCCATTCTAATGCACTTTTCACATTTTCACCTTTAAAAGTGTGCCATTTTGCACCCATAGCCAACACTTTCAGCGACGTAAAACCAGACGTCAGCCAATGAGAAGAGACGTTACTTAATGACGTCAGGTTTCCGACAGTATATTGTAGGATTTACTGTCGCATATTTTTGACATTATCCAATCAGACGTCGCGTTACATTCGTAAGTGCATTAGAATAAAATTTAATATGTTAGGGGAATTAAATTTTATAGTTGATACAGCTTACCATGTTAAACAATACTTGTGTTGGATACAGATTGTCATGTAATATGAACAATAAACATGTACATGTTGCCATAAATTTTTACCTGAACAATCCAGATGTTATTCTGTGAATACATTTGTCTGATCCCGATCTACACTGTCATCCTGGACATTTTTGTACGCAACATTGATTTTTAATGTTTTAGAACATTTATGCCTAATCATGCTAAGGAATGTGAACAATACTTGAGCTGCGACACGACAAAACCAACAAGTAGCCCAAAGGGCAACAATTGCTCACCTGAGAGACATTGTAAACCTATAGGGATATTTAAGATGCTCAAGGGCAGCTAACTCAACAGTCAGTGGTCCAATCAGGCTGAAAATTAAACTCATCCAAAACATTATGTATGCCCTCATTTAATATATGCAAGTTTAAAAAGTATCCGATCAAGAGCACAATAGACAGAGCTGTCAAGGGCAGCTAACTTCGTAGTGGTTGGCCTGATCTGGCCAAAATTTGAACTTGTTTAAGATATTATGCATTTCCTCATTACCTGCAAGTTTGAAAAGGATCGGATCAGTAGAAACCAAGAAAAAGTGGCGACATTGATTTTTTGGATGCTCAGGGCAGGTACTCCATAGTCAGTGGTGGGATCTAGCTGAAATGCTAACTAATCCAAGCTTTTATGCATATCCTCATTATCTGCAAGTATGAAGAGGATCCGATGAAAAATGAAAATGTGATGACGTTGTTTTCTCCATTATAAGACTATGGGATTTTTTAGCTCACCTGAGCCATAGGCTCAGGGTGAGCTATTGTGATCACCCAGTGTCCGTCGTCCGTCGTGTGTCGTGCGTTGTCAACAATTTGCTTTAAATGACATCTTCTTTGAAACCGCTAGGCCTAGAGCTTTGATATTTGGTATGAAGCATTGTCTAGTGGACCTCTACCAAGTTTGTTCAAATGGTGGCCCCAGGGTCCATAATAGCCCTGGGGCAGGGGGTCTTGGGTTCGAAACTAAAATATACTTAAAAATCTTCTTCTCCAGAACTGCTAGGCTCAGATGCTTGAAATTTGGTATGTAGCATTGCCTAGTGGTCCCCTACCAAGTTTGTTCAAATGGTGGTCCCAGGGTCCAAAATGGCCCTGGGGCAGGGGGTCTTGGGTTCGAAACTAAAATATAAAAATCTTCTTCACCAGAACTGCTTGGCTCAGATGCTTGAAATTTGGTATGATGCATTGCCTAGTGGTCCTCTACTAAGTTTGTTCAAATGGTGGCCCCAGGATCCAAAATGGCTCGGGGGCAGGGAGTCCCAGGTTTGAACCATAGAAATACATAAACAAGAGGGCCATGATGGCCCTGGATCGCTCACCTGAATATCCTGTGAACTTAACCTCAGAGACATCCATATGACTGACAGAGTTTCACAAAGATTAAATGGAAAATGAACCCTTTATTGTGTACCTAAGGTTTTTGTAAGATTTAACCTAATGACCTAGATTTTGACCCTACATGACCCAGTTCCAAACCTGGTCTAGATTTCTTGGATATGAACATTCTGGCAAAGTTATCAAAACTGTGCCTTCTAGAGTGTACACAATGTTTTTCTAAGGTTTAACCTAGTGACCTACTTTTTGACCCAACATGACCAAGTTGCACCCTTGGTCCAGATTCGTTGGAGACAAACATTCTGACAAAGTCTCATGAAGATTAGAACAAAACTGTGTCCTCAAAAGCGTTCACACTGTTTTTCTAAGAACTGACCTAGTGACCTAGTTTTTGACCTGACATGGCCCAGTTTCAAATCTGGTATAAATTTCATGAAAGTAAACATTCTGACAATGTTTCAGGTAGATAGGATCATAACTGTGCCCTCTAGAGTATACATGAGGTTTTTCTAATATTTGGCCTAGTGACCTAGTTTTTGACCCCACATGACTCAGATTCAAATTTGGCCTAGATTTTATATAAATAAACATTCTGACAAAGTTTCATGAAGATTGGCTCATAACTGTGCCCTCTAGAGTGTGCACAAGGTTTTTCTAAGATCTGACCCAGTGACCTAGTTTTTGACCCCACATGACCCAGTTTCGAAGATGGTCTAGATTTCATTAAGATAAACATTCTGACAAAGTTTCATGATGATTGGATCATAACTGTGCCCTCTGTGCCATTCTAAGATTTATTTCTATTTTTAGCTCTGGCGGCCATTTTGTTCAGCGGAGCGGAACCGTCTGAGCAATTTTTGGTCAGAGCCATGAGTAAAACATTTCTGTGAAATTTTTTTGAAATCGAGCCATTGGCTTTAGAAACGATGATGTTTAAAGCTTTTTTTTCTATTTTTAGCTCTGGTGGCCATATTGTTCAGCGGGGCAGAACCGTTTGAGCAATTTTGGTAGAGGGTCTCCTAAGGAACATTTCTGTGAAATTATTTCAAAATAGGCCCAGCAGTTTTGGAGGAGAAGTCGTTTAAAGGTTTTTCTATTTTTAGCTCTGGCGGCCATATTGTTCAGCAGAGCGGAACCGTTTGAGCAATTTTGGTAGAGGGTGTCCTAAAGAACATTTCTGTGAAATTATTTTAAAATCGGCCCAGCAGTTTTGGAGGAGAAGTCGTTTAAAGGTTTTTCTATTTTTAGCTCTGGCGGCCATATTGTTCAGCGGAGCGGAACCGTTTGAGCAATTTTGGTAGAGGGTCTCCTAAGGAACATTTCTGTGAAATTATTTAAAAATCTGCCCAGCAGTTTTGGAGGAGAAGTCGTTTAAAGGTTTTTCTATTTTTAGCTCTGGCGGCCATATTGTTCAGCGGAGCGGAACCATTTGAGCAATTTTGGTAGAGAGTCCCCCAAGGAACATTTCTGTGAAATTAATTTGAAATCCGGCGAGCAGTTTTGGAGAAGAAGTTGTTTAAAGCAAAAGTTGACGCCGGACGCACGACCGGACGACGGACGACGGACAAAGACCGATCACAATACCTCACCTTGAGCACTTCGTGCTCAGGTGAGCTAAAAAATATTCAAAAATCTTCTGCTTCAGAACCGCAAGGCTCTGATGCTTGAAATTTTGTATTTAGCATTGCCTTATAGTCCTTTACCAAATTTGTTCAAATGATGGCCCCAGGGTTTAAAATGGCCCTGGGGCAGGGAGTCCAAGGTTTGAACCATAGTAATGCAAAGAAAATATTCAAAAATCTTCTTCTTCAAAACTGCAAGGCTTAGATGCTTGAAATTTGGTATGATGCATTGCCTAGTAGTCCTTTACCACGTTTGTTCAAATGGTTGTCCACGGGTCCAAAATTGCCCCATGGCAGGGAGTTCAAGGTTAGAAACATAGAAATACATAGATAAATATTCAAAAGTCGTCTTCTTCAGAACCATTTGGCTTAGATGCTTGAAATTTGGTATGTAGCATTGCCTAGTGTTTTCTACCAAGTTGGTCAGATGATGACAGCAGGGTCCAAAATGCCCCCCCCCCCCCAGGGGTCCTGGTATACATAGAAAAACATTCAAAAATCTTCTTCTCCAGAACCAATTGGCTCTGATGCTTGAAATTTGGTATGATGCATTGCCTGTTGGACTCCTACAAAGTTTGTGTAAATGGTGGCCCTGGGATCCAAAATGGCCCTGGCGCGGGGAGTCTTGGGTTCGAAATTAAAATGTACTTAAAAATCTTCTTCTCCAGAACCCCTTAGTGCAGATGCTGGAAATTTGGCATGATGCATTGCCTAGTGGTCCTCTACCAAGTTTATTCAAATGATGGCGCAAGGGTCAAAAATGGCCCCGCTCCAGGGGGTCCTGGGTTTGAACCATAGAAATACATAGAAAAATATCCAAAAGTCTTCTTCTTCAGAACCACTTGGCTCAGATGCTTGAAATTAAGTATGTAGCATTGTGTAGTGGTTTTTTACCAAGATTATTCAAATGATGCCCCCCTGGTTCAAAATGACCCCGCTCCAGGGGCTCCTGGGTTTGAACCATAGCAATACATAGAAAAATATTCAAAAATCTTCTTCAGAACAAGTTGGAAATGGTTGCAAACTATCAGGTTTGTTCAAATGATGACTCTAGTTTGATCGTTGACCTTTTTGCTCAGGTGAGCGAATCAGGGCCACTTGGCCCTCTTGTTTCAATTGCTCAAGGGCAGCTAACTCCATAGTCTGTGCTCGAATCCGGCCAAATTTCGAACTCATACAAGCTCTTATGTATGTCATCAATACCTGCAAGTATGATAAGGATCTAATCAAAAACCTTGATTGCAGCACCCTGAAAGTCAAACTTGTTTGAGATATTGTCATGCCCTACATTTGTGTGAATTTATTTTAGAATCCGTTGAGAAATGTAGGTGCTAGAGCGATGACAAAGTTTTTCTAAAAATAGCCACAGTGACCTTGACCTTGGGCACAGCATCCTGAAAGTCAAACTTGCTTGAGATATTGTCATACCCTACATTTGTGTAAAGTTATTTCAAAATCCATGGAGAAATGAAGGTGCTAGGGCGATGACAAAGTATTTCTAAAAATAGCCACAGTGACATTGACCTTGGGCACAGCACCCTGAAAGTCGAACATGCTCGAGATATTGTCATGCCCTACATTTGTGTGAATTTATTTTAAAATCCATTGAGAAATGTAGGTGCTAGAGCGCTGACAAAGTTTTTCTAAAAAGGATCTAATCAAAAACAGTCGAGAAAACGTGATGACGCCATTTTCCCCATTATAACCCTATGGGTTTTTTTTTCAAACGCTCAAGGGCAGCTAACTCCGTAGTCTGTGCTCGAATCCGGCCAAATTTCGAACTCATCCAAGCTCTTGTGTATGTCATCATTACCTGCAAGTATGATAAGGATCAAATCAAAAACAGTCGAGAAAACATGACGCCGTTTTCCCCATTATAACCCTATGGGGGTTATCTGTTGCCATGGAAACCAGAGTTCTGAGCTGATCGGCACCAAAACCTAATGCAGCCTTTCCCCCACCCAAATGATGCTTCAGATAAAATTTGATTGTGATCGGCCCACTGGTCTCTGAGATATTTATGTTTGAAAGTATTCACGCACCCACCCACCCACGCACGGACGGACGACGGCTCGACTCCCATCCTATAAGCTCTGAGCCTTCGGCTCAGGTGAGCTAAAAATGTGGTTGTGCGCCCAGCGCAGACTCAGATCAGCCTGGGCATCCGCCCAGTCTGATCAGAGTCTTCGCTGTCCGCATGGAGGTAGCTTAGACCCTTAGCTACCCTTTGAGCGCTTAACAATGAGTCTGACCACACTGGGCAGATGCCCAGGCTGATCTGAGTCTGCGCTGGGCGCACAACCACATTTTTGGTTTTGTCGTGTCGCGGCTCATTTCTTTTTTGCTTGTATGTTAAGTTTACGCTATAGAAGTTTGTTTGCATAAAGCTACAATATCTTGGTTGCAATATGTTGGCAAAGTGTTTATTCATATATTATTGCGGATGTGGTCCTACTTTAAATTCACATGAGTCGCCATATGGCCGAACCAACAAAATGGCATGTGCAGCCATTGAACACTTAGTTCAGCCTGGGCATCTACCTCGCCTGATCTGAGTTTTTGCTGGGTGCATGTGCCACTTAGTTGGTTTTATTGTGTTGCGGCTCACATATTATTGGAAAGAACAAAGTTTCAGTAACCTTGCTTATGGCAAATTAGAGCTGCAACAGAAGCTTGTAGTCTGTTGTATTTATTCATTTATAAGACAGGGGTTTTCATGTTTCTAAAACACTCACAAAATTCTAGATTGATTTGTTGTTTAACATCCATGGTAAGCAGCTATGGTCATGTCGGGACGGTCAGATAACCTAACGACACTATTCCTGGGCAGGCTTAGACCTCCTAAGCGGTTAACCAGTACTAAGTGCACATACTTTCGCCAGTAACTGACAACTGCCCTTCTTGAATCAGCAGAAGGAGAAACGAAAGTATGTGGCCAAACCGGGACAAAAATCTAGATCTGTCTTACCAGATGGATCTAGATTTTCGTGAATGGTTTGAAAGAGATATATTGGAGAGGTAAACCCCCATCTTATGGCCAAAAAATACTGTATATTGAAACAGCTTAAGTTAAAACAGTCTGTATATTGTTGTATTCTAGAATGACCTCAATGTTTGTAGTTTCCACATGGCCATCAAACACTGGGAACTGATCAAAAGGATTTTATATATATATATATATATCTATATGAATTTGTGGACATATCAAATACAATTTAACATACCCAGCTGAATATTTTAGGTCCACAACAGCGAGACAATAGATTTGTTAGCCCTGACTGACTGTGCAGATGAACAGGGGCCGTATTTATAAAACTACTTAAGTCGTTGCTATGCTGTTGCTAAGGGTAAATATCTATGAAGGAGATTCCATACAACTATCAAATTTGCTCTGGAGGAACAGTCTTTTCTAGACTGTTCCTCCAGAGCAAATTTGATAGTTGTAGGAAATCTCCTTCATAGACATGCAGCCTTAGCAACAGCATAGCAACCACTTAAGTTGTTTTATAAATAGAAAAGACTGTTCCTCCAGAGCAAATTTGATAGTTGTATGGAATCTCCTTCATAGATATTTACCCTTAGCAACAGCATAGCAACGACTTAAGTAGTTTTATAAATATGGCCCCAGGATGCTCAGCTACTTTACTATTTGCATACATGGTAGGATTTTCGTATGCATGCCATGCCTCATTTACACATGTACATACTGTATTAATGTTAATAAGCATTCATACACAAATGAATGCCCTCTTTGTCTTAAAAGGTTGTTTAATCACACTGTCAAAATAGCTAAATTCAAGGCATCTGTGATACCATAGTTAATATATACAGATACCATGGTTAATATATGTGGTCACATATTCACCTTATCATGGGGTATGAGTATTTCATGTAGTTGTCTGCTATCTGTATCATAACAAAGTGCAGCTATTACAGTAAAACTTCAATGGCTCGAACCCTGCCTGGCTAGAGCCCTTTTCTTGGTCCCCAGAGGTCACTTTATATAGAAGCAAACCCTGGATGGCTAGAACTACCCTTGGCTAGAACTAATTTTCATGGTCCCAAGGCTGTTCGAGCCAATGAAGTTCATCTGTATTTTTATATGTTTAAAACTTCCAAAACTGAATAATTTGCTACTTTTAACTAGGGAGTTTAATATGATGACAGGAATAATATGGCATATTTTGATATATTTATATTTCCTTTTACATTTTGTATACTAGAAGATGTCTTCAGAGCAAATACAAACAACTAATAAATTTAGAAGCTTTACTGACATATCTTTAATGTCACTTTTAACGTTGACTAAATACGAAGAAATTAAATTATCCGTTTTGTAAATAACTAATAAACCTGGTTAATCAAATTTTAGTTTTGTTCTTTTCCAGATTTCCTTTCAAGTCTTTTATCTCGTTAAAAGCTTATATGTATAGTGTGACCAGCCTGATAACATAACTATCTCACTGATTCAATTCAAAATGACAAAACTACAGGTATACTCACACATACTTTATAATATATGCCACGAGTTTAAAAACACACTGAACACTACAGATGGTTTTGTTTACAGCTCATATACTTAAATCCCATTAGATTTACCTGTTTTTATGCTATTTTGTGTAGGGCTTTCTTGTTACAGTTTAACGAGACAACCTTATACAAAACAGCACAATACATCAATGATTGCTCCTTTGCTTTTCTGTAGGAACACTTCCTGAACCTTTACGCTGGTGGGCCAAAAATGTTGTTTAGGAGTAAAAACTCCCTTTAGATCTGTAAAATTTTGGCCTAATGGCACTCCATATCTGAGTTGTATCCCCTCACAAATCTCCACTAAATATTAAATTAATGGCAGCTTGCATATCACCATTGGTCGCCATCAAAGCCTGTCTGGCAACATTTTCATCTGTGATCCCCATCTCACGCATCTGTTCCACTTGTTGCTGAAAGGGATACCACAAGGAGAAATCCTCAGACCACTATTCTTAAATAGTTAAACTTGTGGGTATATTTTCAGAGGAGGCAAGTCTCTTCTTTTCAGTTTGCCTCCCTTCTCAATGGGATCAACTCTTAAAAGAAATAATTTGCTCCCCCAAGGAGCAAATTCCTTCCTTTTAGAGTTGATCCCCTCTTTAGAAAGGTTTGGTAGCACATGGAAGCAAAAAGGAAGTCACTAAAGTTACCTTCGTTTGTGACAACTGTGCTATTTTAGTCTAACCTCCCTGCTCGGTGGGGGTCTACTCTTAAAGGAAAGAATTTGCTTCCTTAGCAACTGCTTTCCTTGGAGAGAAGACCCTTTTTAGGAAGGGGCTGGTAGCCCAGAGAAGCAAAGATGAAGTCAAAAGAAAAACCAGGGTTCTCACAGAAAATAAGAAATAAAATTCAATGACTTTTCCATGATAATTACATGATCAAAGTTAAATTTCCATGACCATTCAAAGAAGTCTTCCTTTCTCTGTTTTGCCATATAATGCTGTATAAAAGACAAAAACAGATAATTATGTTGCAAATGTAATTGACTTTTTTATCATTTCTTGTTTTCTGATGAAGAAAAAGTTTTTGAATTGCACTGATGAAAAATCATAAATGTATTTCTCAAGATTTTAACGAGTGAGCGAAGCCAGAGAGAAAAAAAATGAGAAATAATGACACCCAAACTGGCATCTCATGGCATATCAAATTTTCATGATTTTTCCATGATATTTCATCATTTTTTCAAATTCCAGGATTTTTCCATACATGGAATTTTTATCAGTCATTTTCCATATTTTCCAGAGCCTGTGGGAACCCTGTTTTTTCCCTGTGTAAAAGTGGTAGAAAACATGGCGGTGTTCTATATACCTACAATCTGTTTGCACTATGACAACTTTAAAATGCTCTTGATAAAGCTTAAAACCAAGTGAAAAAGATCAACAAAACACAAAAAGATGTATAATTCTTAATTCATTATTATTACCAAGTCAAACTTAGTTGTTGAATATTTTGATGCATAATATTATATAACCACTACATATTTAAGGAATGAATTTCATTTTTCTGATGTTTATCTAAGTATAAACTACATTGGGTAATGTGCAAAGTAAGCAAGTAAGTGAACCCCAAAGGGGTTCATGTAAACTTTGCTAGCCACCCAATGTAGTTTATACTTTGATAAACATCAGAAAAATTAAGTTCATTGCTTGTATTTACATTCTTTTCTATCTATTTTTGGACCACAAATTTGCGATAGGGGCTACAGTTGAAGCAGAAAACAATTTATACACAGTTTTTCTAATGAAAGCGGAACAGCGTCAACCACGTAACCATGACATCATAACATTGCCGACGTCCAATCAGATTGAAGAACCGTGGTTTATTTTGACTTCACTTAACATTGCTTGAACCCATGTTTTTATTGAAGTATAAACTTCATTTCATTCCAATGGTTTACCACAGGGCGTTTTAATAAATGCACGGATAATGTAAATATATAAATACAATCTTAAGGACAAAATTTACATAATTTGTATTTCCATCCTATTTTTTCTCCCATTTTGCATCATTTTTATTATCACTTATTGCTAATTTATTTCATCTCAGACGTTTGATATTTTCAACATCAAATATAAAATTATCATCATCTGACATATGAAGTTGTGATCGCTTTAGTACATGTTAATAATACATAGCCCTAGATAAGAGGGAGTATTTAGTGATAATTAGGGATAATTTTTGTTACTTCTGCATAGAAACATATGTAGTGACCCCTCATCTGAACCATCTCAATGAGACGGTTCAGACGAGGGGTCACAACACATGGTTTCAATGACAAATAAGAAAAATTATCATCGAATACTCCCTTTTATCTAGGGCTCTGTAATAAGCTCTGCAATCCAACTTCATCTAAAAATTACCTGCATAGCAACACTTTGAGCCTGCATGATGGCTTGTTGAAAGAAGTCTTGGGTAATTACTTGATTTCCTATTAACTGGTTCTCTGTACCCTGTAACAAACCAATCAGGGTTGACTTAACACAGTTATTAGTCAAAAAATTGTTAAAGCCTCATTCACATGACCAAAGTTTCTTTGTCACAGAAACTGTAACAAAGAAAGTTTGGCAAACATTTTGCATTTACACGGAGCAAATTATTTGTTAAAGAAAAAATGTGGCGTAGAATCTTTGTCAAATAATTTTTGGCAATGAAATATTTGCAGCCATGTTCACACGAACAAAGAATTCTCGTCAAAGTTACCTGGACAAACAAACTTTGCTTGTGTAAGCGGCCAACTGTGCCACATTTTCTTTGTTAAATATATTTTGTTCAAAATCAAACTGATTTGATTTTGAGCAAAGTTTTCTGTGTTCATCTCAATGGCTAGTTTCTTTGTTACATATTCTATGGCAAATTTTCTGTTCACATGGACAAATTTTGTTTGTCATAGAAACTTTACCATATGAATTTGGCCATGAAAATGTAGCATATTTTTCCATTCACATGAGCAAATGTTTCTTTGCCAAACCTACTTTGTCACAGAAACCTTGCCTGTGTGAACAAAGCTTAACTCTTCTAGTACAAATAAAATCAAATGGGTAGTGCTTTTTGCAAAACAAGAGGTCCATGATGGACCTATATTGCTCACCTGAGTTATGATAAAATAACATGGAAGATCATCTATTTGATGATGGTTCAATTGGAGCAGTTTTGCACTTTCTAATCTATATTCTGACCAAGTTTCATTTAGATTGGATCAAAACTGTGCCCTCTAAAGTGTACACAATGTTTTTCTAAGATCTGACCTGGCAATCTAGTTTTTGATCAGACATTTTCAGTTTCAAACTTGGCCTACATTTCATGAAGATACACATTCTGACAAATTTTCATGAAGATTCAATGCAAAATAAAGCCACAATTGTGTACACAAGGTTTTTCTATGATTTGACCTAGTGACCTACCGATAATTTTTAGCCCGACAATACCCAGTTCCAAACTTGGCCTAGATTTCATTAAGATAATCATTCTGACAAAGTTTCATGAATATTGAACCAAAACTGTTCCCTCTAGAGTATACAAAAAGTTTTTCTAAGGTTTGACCTGGTGACCTAGTTTTTGATCCAACATGACCCAGTTGCACCCTTGGTCTAGATTTGTTGGAAATAAACATTTTGACAAAGTTTCATGAAGATTGGAACGAAACAGAGCCCTCTAGAGCATTAACATGATTTTTCTAAGATCTGACCTAGTGATCTAGTTTTTGACCTGACACGGCCCAGTTTCAAATTTGATACAGATGTCATAAAGATAAGCATTCTGACAAAGTTTCATGAATATTGAATCATAACTGTGCCCTCTAGAGTGTTCACATGTTTTTTCTAAGATTTGACCTAGTGACCTAGTTTTTGACCCTACATGATTTAGTTTCAATCTTGGTCTAGATTGTATAAGGATAAACATTCTGACAAAGTTCATGAAGATTGGCTCATAACTGTGCCCTCTAGAGTGTACACATGTTTTTTCTAAGATTTGACCTAGTGACCTAGTTTTTGACCCTACATGATTTAGTTTCAATCTTGGTCTAGATTGTATAAGGATAAACATTCTGACAAAGTTCATGAAGATTGGCTCATAACTGTGCCCTCTAGAGTGTACACAAGGGTTTTCTATGATTTGACCTAGTGACCTAGTTTTTGACCCCACATGACCACATGACCCCGTTTCACACTTGGTCTAGATTTCATTAAGATAAACATTCTGACAAAGTGTCATGATGATTGGGTCAAAACTTTGTCCTAAGATTTATTTCTATTTTTAGCTCTGGCGGCCATTTTGTTCAACAGAGTGAAACCGTTTAAGCAATTTTGGTACAGGGCCATAAATCAAACATGTCTGTGAAATTATTTTGAAATCAAGCCATTGGCTTCAGAGGAGATGTCGTTTAAAGGTTTTTCTATTTTTAGATTTCTATTTTTAGCTCTGGCAGCCATTTTGTTCAGGGGAGTGGAACCGTTTTAGCAATTTTGGTTCAGGGTCATGAGTCAAACATTTCTGTGAAATATTTTTGAAATCGAGCCATTGGCTTCAGAGAAGATATTGTTATAAGGTTTTTCTATTTTTAGCTCTGGTGGCCATTTTGTTCAATGGAGCGGAACCATTTTAGCAATTTTGGTTAGGGCTATAACAGAAATATTTGTGTGAAATTAGTTTGAAATTGGCTTACTGGTCTAGGAGGAGATGTCGTTTGAAGAAATAGTTGACGGACGGACAGACGGACGGACGACGGACAAATATTGATCACAATAGCTCACCTTGAGCACTTCGTGCTCAGGTGAGCTAAAAAGGCAGTGTACAGTCAAACCTGCTTATGTGGTAACCTCTATTAAGGGATCACCTGTCTTAAGCAGTCACATTTTCTGAATCCCCTGAACCAAAATTCAGTGTAAATGAACCTGTATTAAGGGGTCACCTGTCTTAAGCAGCCAGTTTTGTCCTTCCCTTGGGTGACCCCTTAAGACAGGTTTGACTGTATTTGAGTACAATACATAACTGAGCTGAGACACAACAAAACCAACGTAGTGGAATTTGTGTCCAGTGAAAACTCAGATCAACCTGGGGATCCACACAGTCTGACCAGAATCCTTGCTGTCTGCATGGAGGTAGCTTAGAGCCTTCCTTAGCTACCCTTTAAATGTACAGCGAAGACTCTGACCAGACTGGGCAGATGCCCAGGCTGATCGGAGTCTTCGCTGGGCACAAGTTCCACTATATTGCATGGTTATGTTGTGTCACAGCTCAGATACAAATGTATTGTGCTCAAATATGAAAATGTAGCTTTTGTTAATTGATAATATTGTTAGTATTGTAGTTTTGAACAACTGAACCCAGGAATGTACTTGGGACTAACTCTGTGACAACAACCCCTGAAACTTTTTAGGTGTGTGGTTATAATTTCAAGGGAAGCAACTCTGCCATTTTCATTTGTCTCCCTTCTCAATGGGGGTCACCTCTTACAGGTAAGAATTTCCTTGAAGAGCTCCTCTCCTGTAAGAACATTTGAGCCGCGACACGACAAAACCAACAATGTGGTTGTGCGCCCAGCGCAGACTCAGATCAGCCTGGGCATCCGCCCAGTCTGATCAGAGTCTTCGCTGACCGCATGGAGGTAGCTTAGACCCTTAGCTACCCTTCGAACACTAAACAAAGAATCTGATAAAAATGGGCGGATGCCCAGGCTGATCTGAGTCTGCGCTGGCCGCACAACCACATTGTTGGTTTTGTCGTGTTGCAGCTCATTTTTTTTCTTTAAGAGTAGATGCCTTTTTGGAAAGGTTTCATTGCCTAAGGAAGCAAAAGATAATAGTACATGTATACAACAATTTTATATCTCTTTGGGCAACAGTCAAATCTATCGCACTGAGGTGCTGCTGGCTCCCCAATGACTATAGCACGAGGTGGCCCGGCCAAGAGCAATAGTGTATTCGGTCAACCACATCACAAAGGGGCAACAGATTTGACTGTTGTCCGTTTTGTCCGTAGAAGGCATGAAATGGTTGTTTTATTACCCAATAACTGCAAAACTATGTATCCGTTAGACAAGGAGGTTGCCGCCTGCTGAAACTTGACCTGTCACTGTACAGAATAGCTTGCTGACAGCCCATTGCTAACAAACATTATATACCCCTCAACATATTTTGTATGTCTGGGTACAAACTTGACCTGTCAATGTACAGAATAGCTTGCTGACAGCCCATTGCTAACAAACATCATATACCCCTCAACATATTTTGTATGTCTGGGTACAATAATTTTCGATTCTTCATGGAAAATGTTACTCTAAGAGAAGAATATACCTACCTCACTTCTGCTAGGACTAGCTGTTGGTAATATGGGGGAACCGGTAGCTGCGGCCAGTGCTGCTGCCAGCTGATTGGCTGTTATACCTGACCTCTGACCTTCATTCTGAAAGACAAAGCCATATGACAGAAGCAAATATATCATATTTAAGTACAAAAGTTAAATATGTCCATATATACAGGTTTATACAGAATATATTGGCTTTTGTACGTGTTCAAATCATTATAGCCACTGAGACCTTCAATTTACAAGTAACATATAACTTTAGAGACATCCTGTTTGCTATCTTTGTGATGAATCTTTCCAAAATGGGATCAACTCTTTAATGGAAAGAATTTGCTCCTAGAAGAGCAAATTCTTTCCTTTAAGAGTTGGCCCCCAATGAGAAAGAAGTGAAAACAAATTAAGAGTTCCTTCCCATGAAAATGAGTCCATCCTCATTAAAAAATGTTTTTAACTATAACAATTTATCATATAATGTCGCTGTTATTCAGTCTGTATAACGTCGTGTCATAAAAATCGTATGATCATACTTGAAATAACATTTTGGCACGTATATGTAACGTCATTGTCAACGCCTGTCTCAACGATGAGTTTTCTTATTGAAATAAATCTCATTTTAAAGGGTCATATGATAAACACAATCTTATACTTGTGGTCATTTTATATGAAATTTATGAAACTCGCCAAAGGCTAGTTTCATAAAGGGGGGGTATCAATAAGGTGGATTTTCTGCATCCTACCAAAGTTTTCTTTTTTTAACTGATGGTATACTCCAACGTGGCTAGTTTATTGAACCAGATGTGACTTCGGTCGGAAAGCCCTACTTACTGAGCTATGGGTCCACAGAAGTGGGTGGGGTAATCCAACGTGGTTTTAGCCTATTTTGTACAAACATTCTCATTTGGTAGAAGAGTACAACAGACAGACAGGATTTGATAAAATGATTAACAGAACATCTAAAATATATTTACATATCATTTTATTTGGTTTAATTTGAACATATGATGTCAAAAAAGACTTCCTTTGACATTCAGCATTTTTTTATATTTTTGTCCTCAATTTTCTATATTCACAATGACCTAGTTTTCATGGTCGACTGAACACATAAACTTGCTTGGAAGATGGTTTTCATTCAATTTTGACCTATAATTACGAAACTTTGGTTAAATTGCTATTTTAACTGCTATATTATGCCCCATGCCGCCGCCACTAAAGGTGGGCGAATACATATTGGCTTCAGTGCGGAACCCGTTGGCATCTGCATCTGTGTATGCGTCACATATTAAGTCCTTCTGTGACCTTGGAAACAAGGTCAAGGTCATCAAAATCTGACCTTGACCTTGTTTCCAAGGTCAAAGAAGGACTTAATATGTGACATAGACACAGATGCAGACGCTTAGGAGATCTGCACTGAAGCCAATATGTATCTTCTCACCTTTAATTGCGGGGGTATAGGGCATAATATAGCAGTTAAAATAGTAATTTGACCAAAGTTTTGTAATTCTAGGTCAAAATTGAATGAAAACCATCTTCCAAGCAAGTTTATGTGTTCAGTCGACCATGAAAACTAGGTCATTGTGAAATTCTTTCACATCATCCGAATGTCCTGGTCAAGGTGCTTCCTTGACATGAGTTTGGTGATAACTGGTCTGTTTATTTAACAATAATGCCAGGAAATATAGAAAACTGAGGACAAAAATATAAAAAAATGCTGAATGTCAAAGGAAGTCTTTTTTGACAACGTATGTTCAAATTAAACCAAATAAAATGATGTGTAAATATATTTTAGATGTTCTGTTAATCATTTTATCAAATCCTGTCTGTCTGTTGTACTCTTTTACCAAATGAGAATGTTTTTACAAGACAGGCTAAAACCATGTTGGATTACCCCACCCACTTCTGTGGACCCATAGTTCAGTAAGTAGGGCTTTCCGACCAAAGTCACATCTGGTTCAATAAACTAGACACATTGGAGTATACCATCAGTTAAAAAAAGAAAACTTTGGTAGGATGCAGAAAACCCACCTTGTTGATACCCCCCCCCCCCCCCTTTCATACAAAATGACCACTTGTGTAAGATCCTCTATATACATAACTATCATTGTCTGTTGTTAAATGAAAAAGACTTACAGATCCTCCCGGCATTTCCTCGTCATCTGACATCTGATCTAATGAGTAGGCACCTGGCAAAAAATTATGAGACAATTTTTGAATGTTACATGGATGTATGGTCAAATATCATAGCAAAGACAATGCAATAAACATATATTGAGACAGAAAGTGTACATGACCGTTTATCAAAGCTTCATGCAATGTTCTATTTTACTTCAAACACCATGATACATTTTGAAGTTCCATAATATTGCATAATGAAAGGTGAACTAAGCAAGGAAGGCTGTGGTATGAGATTAGCTCTTTTGTTGGCCAGGGAAGCCTCAGAAGTTGCTTCCCTTTGTAAAAATGGTGGAAGAACATGAAAGTACATACCACCATCCCATACCTTCAATTTCTTTCACTGTGGCATCCTTGGCCAATGAAACACAAAAGAGGTTATCTCTTAAAGGAAAGAATTTGCTCCTATAGGAGCAAATTCTTTCCTTTAAGAGATAACCTCTTTTGTGTTTCATTGGCTATAGGAGCAAATTCTTTCCTTTAAGAGTTGAACCCTATTGAGAAGGAAAGAAAAAATAACAAGACCTGTCCCCATACAGTGACGCCCACGCCCAAGTGACAACAATAGCTCTCTGTACTTTCGTACAAGCGAGCTAAAAATGGTAGAATTCCTTCCCCTTAAAGTGTACCCACTCACCTTTAAGCAAACTAACTTACCAGTAGAAGCTCTGACATAGTCTGACTTTGGGGCAGCTTCACTCACCACTGCCGCTACCATTCTGGCAACTTGGATAAAACTTGGATGTGCATCTATGACCCTGTTTGAGACAACATTCAAAATACATTCAAATGCACTTATGTATGTAACGCAACGTCTGAGTGGATAATGTCAAAAATTTGCGACAGTATATCGTGCGATATACTGTCGGAAACCCGACGTCATTACGTGACGTCACTTCTCATTGGTTGACATTAAGTTTTACGTCGCTGAAAGCGTTTGCTATGGTTGCAGAGTAGCACACTCTTTAAGGTAAAAATGTGAAAAGTGTATTACAATGGGGATAACTGTTTTGAAAATTGTCAATTGGCGTGGTATATTGTTGTTTTTATGGTCGCAAATTGCGTTTTACGGCTCCGCTGGTGCGTCGCCGTAAAACTAAATTTCCAACCATAACCGATGATTTATCTCCCCAAATGACCATTTTAAGTACAGTTATCCCCTAAATGTATGTACATCAACTGGCCAAGAATATTTGTTAGCCTTTGCAAACTGCTCTTGTTAATTTAATATTTATGACCTGCAATCACTACATGTATTTTTAACTTTCATCAGGCAATGATAAACATAGGCTAAAATTGAAATTCATATGACCTGAAGGGCATCATTGTAAACCCATGTGCATTTCATTACGTTATCTCCATTTATACCTGTAGTACTTAGGCAGCTTTCTCATCATAATGCGTTCATGCCATAAATTAGGTAGAGATGAAGTCATGGGGATACTGTGTCAACAGCATGTGCCACCTTGGTTGCATACACAACAGGACATGTTGGTTAGGCCAGGCCCGGATCCAGACCACCACATACTGGTGGGGCTCTGAATAACTGGTGGGGCTGGAAGGTGCCTAGATGTATTTGGGAAGGGAGGGGGCGGGGGGAGTGGGGCTTGAAAGTACATGACATAATAAGGGACCAATTTGCTGAGAATTTTTGATAATGGCCTTTTTGCCTTGAAATATATGTTGTGATATCTTATTAGAATCGCCTCGTCGAGGCGATTCTACTGAGATGTCACGACATGTTTTTTAATCTAACCAGGCCCAGGTGGCGGGGCTGAAGCCCCAAAGCCCACCCCCTGGATCCAGGGCTGTAGGCACTTACAAATGCTTTTTGTGTTGATTCAGTCAGGAAAGGTGTTCCTGACAATCAATCTGCAACTTTATGCGATTTTCATGTTTCAGAATGAAAAAGAAAACAGTCTTCCAGGCGGCATTATAAATCTCTCACAGACAACTGGTTCCCTCTTTGTTATGGAAGGTAGGCCACATCTGTCTGCTTTAAGGCAAATCTAATTTTAAGATGATATTGCCTACCCAGGGATGCTAAAACTTTTTAGCAACCCCTGGGGTACCGAGGATGCATGAAGTTATATTTTGGGTGTAACTATATACCTCCACTTCATTCTTATTATCTTATATTTACATTCTTGGTATGTTTACTGAAAAACCCTATAGTAAACCATTGGAACGTATTGTAGTTTACATTCCAATAATTACATGACTCACGCAACGTCAAATGACGTCAAAATACACAAAGCGCTCAACAGTCTGATTGGACGTCGGGCACGTCACGTCATTGTCTCTGTTCCGCTGTTAGAAGAAACACTGCATCTAAATGTTTTACTGCTTCAATTTTAACGCTTATATGAAAAATTTCACAAAGATTTTGATTGAAACGAATGTAAATATAAGCAATGAACTTCATTTTTCTGAGGTTTATCGAAGTGTAAACTACATTGGGCGCGAGCAAAGTTTACATGAACCCTTTTGGGGTTCATTCACTTTGCACGTGACCCAATGTAGTTTACACTTCGATAAACCTCAGAAAAATGAATTTCATTCCTTAAATAACACAAAAATATTTCATAACCGCTCTGCCATAATCTAATCACTCATTATCAGCTTGACATGTCATCTCAAACAGTTTATTGAAAAGATTGCAATTGTTCAATTATTAGAAGACTTATTAAGCAAAGATACTCTACAGACTGAAGATCAGTAGTCAGCAAAACTGTGTATCACAATTAAGTTACTAATGTTTACCAGTCGTGCTAAACTTTTTCTTAATACTAAAGTAAGTTAGTATCTGTTTTCTTATTCTTAGTCATAATTTTTCTCATGTATAGTTTGTTTGTAATGTTGGTGATACCTTCTACTTGAAATCCATAGAAATTTAAACTGCAGAATATTTTTGTATACTTTTTTGAGATGAAATCCTCTAAAAATTCACACCTGGTTTACTATATTTTCAAGGCTGTTACCAAATGAAAAAGACCTCTTACTAAATGAAAACGAGTCATAGTTCCAAACTACATGGTCATTGTGGCTAAACAAATTTGTTTAGCCACAATGACAGGTCATTTGGGAACTATGACTCTTTTTCATCTCATAACAGCTACTTTTCATTTGGTAACAGCCCTTGTATACCGGTATATATATATAGTTAACCAGGGGTGAAATTTACACCCTCAGAAATAACCCACTATAAGGTACTAAGACATTTACAAACCTTCTGATATTTCCAGGATGCGCTAATATTAGCAGCAGATCTGGATCTTGAAATAAAGCTGCAAGCAGAAACAAACTGGAGTACATGTACATGTTTGGCAAACATAATTAGGCCATTATATCAGCCGCGACACGAGAAAACCAACAAAGTGGCATGTGCACCCAGTGAAGACTCTGATCAGCCTGGGCAGACCCCAGCCTGATCTGAGTCTTTGCTGTGGACTTAAACGGTAGCTAAGCTAGCTCCATGCGGAGAGCAAAAACTCTGATCAGACTGGGTGGATGTTCAGGCTGATCTGAGTCTTTGCTGGGCGTGTATGCCACTTTGTTGGTTTTCTCCTGTCACAGCTCATATGCATGTGAGGATCACTTTAAATAGAGGATCTTACATTCATGAGTGCTAATGTATTACTGAACTTCTTAAATGAGTTGTGGAAAAAGATAAGATGCGAGCATCTTATCATCGGCTTTCCCAAACAAGTTATCATGTGACACTAAAATCCCATTTTATTAGCAAATTCTGCACTAAAACATCACAATTTCGTCATTAGAAAATGTGCATTCTTATCGAAGTCAACGCATAAAGTAACTTTATCAAATAGAAACTTTGCAAACGTGAAATTTCATAATATAAACTTTTGCAATTATTTATGGATATTGGTGTATGTACTTTAAAATGACATAGCTCCAGGGAAAGTATCCATGCAGTGCCTATACACAGTTCCGAGCCACACCCAGAAATGCACTCAAAATCACATGATATCGTATACCTGGCCAATGCAACGACAACTTAGCACGTGACATAGTCTCACAAACAAATCGCACGTGGTCAATACCAACATAAGTCCGTGATTTTACCTTTCATTCATTGAAGGGATGTACACTTGTTTAAAGAAAACAAACTAACACCACTTCTAATAAATTTACCCTGCTTTGCAAGAACATAGCGCATCGGAAATGCATGATGCGCCAACTGCCATGTGTAGGCCATGAAGGGCTAATTCTTCGCAATCGATCGCCGACATTTAGCAGACACTTGCATTTGTCATTTGTTTTTCCGCCATTTTTGTGTAAGCTTGTGAGACGTAGTAACAGTAACTAAGCAGGCGGAGCTTAGCGGCTATTCTCGGAACTGTGTATTATTGACAGAAGCATTACTGATGAAGTTATGGAAAGCTTAATCCTTTAAGCGCTGAAAAGCTGACAACATAATTTACATCTGCAAAATTTCAAAGTTAAGTCCAAGCTATACCATATTGAAAATTCACAGACTAGAGGACAAACAACGTAGATCCGGATGAGGCAGCTCATGATGAGCTGCCTCATCTGGATCTACGTTGTTTGCAAATTCTGTTATTTTCGTCTCTGGTGCTTAAAGTGTTATCATTTATGTGCTCCGACATACCATATATGCAGTTGTATAAAGTGGATTAAACCACCCTTGTCAGAACAATCAAAGTACTGAGAGTGCTGATGGGGGCGGTTGCCTGATATCTATTGTCTTCTAGTGTTAATTGCTATCTAAACTGAAATATATATAAACAGAAAAGCCACTCGCAAACCTCTAGAGCTTTTTCAAAAGCTTAATTTGTATTTCTACGAATACACATACTTTATGGCTTGGGTTACACATTTTACCCAAAGTCGTAATGTTTGGCACGTTTTCATTTGTAATTTCTTTTCTTTTGTCACTTATAAACAGTTTGATTCCATTGGCTCAGGTGTTAATGAGCTGAACAAATCATCCAGGGGTCAGAGGCTACAGTCTCACCCTGGTCAGGATTCTTCTCTGGCCTCTGGATAATCATCTAATTCATTCACCTACTGGCCTAAATGACTGAAACATTGCTGAAATAGCCATAAGAGTCTCTGTCATCCATCCATCACTTACATAAAGCTGCAGGGTCAGAGTTCAGGCCAGGAATTGACTCAACAATCTTGTGTAGAGCTTCAGGGGAGTTCATCAAGTTGTCTACCTGTAAGTCACAAAAAAGTTACATCCCTTGAAAAGATACCCTTCAGCCAATGAACAACATCCTATACTCAACTCAGTAAATGCATTTACCTACCTGCATGATAAATGTATTTTTAATAATAAAAGTGTGGATTTCGAAGGATAAAACAGGCCCGGATCCAGACCATCACGTACTGGTGGGGCTCTGGATAACTGGTGCGGCTGGGAGGTGCCGAAATGTAGTTGAGTGTGTGTGTGTGTGGGGGGGGGGGGGGGGGGGGAGAGGGCTTGAAAATATGACATATTAATGGTTCAATTTCAAGACAATTTTTTTATATATTTTTACCTTGAAATATATGTTGTGATATCTCATTAGAATCGCCTCCCCGAGGCGATTCTAATGAGATTTCACGACATATATTTTGCATAAGGTGATCTAACCACATTGGATATTTTTTCTCAAACTGTCATCAGATGCTTCTTATTATCTGGAGGACTACATACATGTATTATACATAACACAGAGGCCAACTGGCGGGGCTGCAGCCCCAAAGCCCACCCCCTGGATCCGGGGCTGTAAAACAACTTATTTCCTTTTTCTTGAATGTCACATGGTGTGTTGATGACATTAAACTAGAAATGTGTCCATAGGACACGGATGCCCCTGCCTTATGCCTTGAGTAAGATGGCACCTTGATTAAGCTACTGGCACTTGTAAGATAACTAGGTTCATAGAGGCAGACTTGTACAATATAAATGGCAAATCAAAAGACAATGAATATCAAAACGACCTATACAGGACTAAGTTATAGGCCGGACACAAGAATGTTTTCACTATAGCCTATACATAAAGTTTACATGCGCAGTGTGACCTTGACGATCAAGCTAGATGTTTGTCATGATGATCATTTATGCAATATAATTTGAATCCCACCATGCAGGATAAAGTTATGGACAGGACATAAGTATGTTTCACTGAAGCCTATGCATAAAGTTTAAGTGCAAACTGTGACCTTGACCTTTAAGCTAACAATATGATTCTTGCATGTGACACATCAACTTGTTATGATAATTATTTATGCCAGATAATTTTGAAATCCCATCATGCAGGACAAAATTTCACTACAGCCTATGCACAAAGCTTAAGTGTTGACTGTGACCTTGACCTTCAAACTAGTAGTATGGTTTTTGCACATGACACACTGTCTTGTCATGACAATTATTTATGCTAAATAATTTTGTGATCCCACCATGCAGGACAAAGTTATGGACCAGACACACACATATTTCATTACAGCCTATGCACAAAGTTAAAGTGCCCACTGTGACCTTGACCTTTAAGATAGTGACATGGTTCTTGCATGCGACACATTGTCTTGTCATGATGATCATTTGTGCCAAATAATTTTTAAATCCCACCATGCAGTCCAAAGTAATGAATCTGACACAAACATATTTCATTATAGCCTATGTACACAGTTTAACTGCAGACTGTGACCTTTACCTCAGAGATAACCACATGGTTCTTGCACGCGACACATCGTCTTGTCATGATGATCATTTTTGCCAAATAATTTTTAAATCCCACCATGCTGTCTAAAGTTATGGGTCGGACATGAACAGTTTTCATTATAGCCTATGTAAGTGCTGACTGTGACCTTGACCTTTGAGATAGTGACATGGTTCTTGCATGCGACATACCGTCTTGTCATACTGATCATTTTTGCCAAATAATTATTTAATCCCACAATGCAATCCAAAGTTATGGATCGGGCACGATTTCTGTAACACACATACAAACAAACAAACAAACACACATACATACATACGCACATACAAATCTATATGCCCTTCCGCCATTTCATGGCGGGGGCATAAAAACCCTGATTTATGAAAAAAGCCATCTTATTACATGCCAAAACTGTGGTTGTGGTATCCATATCCATGTTTTAACATCTACCATGTTGAATTATTGCCTTGTGAAGCTTCGTTATTACTCTGACTAGAATATGAAGATTGGTCTGAGCACACACAACTATGCGGCTCATACCAATGGAAGAAATTAGTTGAGTTACTTATCCTCCACTTAGAAATTCCCTGACTTCGCCCTGATATTTCACTGACATTGTTCAGTTTTCCATACCCTTTTTACCAATCCAAAAGTTAATTTTACTCTCTTTTTTAACAATCACTTGGAAATCAGGGGTTATTTTAAAGGAAACAATCTGCAATTTCTTTCCCCTAAGAGTAGCCTCCAATAAGGAGAGAGACTTTCCCTGATATTGCCCTGAAATTTTACAGTTTTTCATACTTGATTTCTGATCCAAAAGTTAATTTTACTCTTTACTTTAACAATCACTTGGAAATTAGGGGGTGTTTTAAAGAAAAGAATCTGCAATTTCTTTCCTCTAAGAGTAGCCTCCGATAAGGAGAGAGATGTGTCTTGTGAAATTGCTGATATTTTCAACACATTCAATGAAATATGTTTGGTATTCACCTAAAACAAAAAACAAATTGAACGGCGACATGACAAAACCAACAAAGTGGCTGTGCACCCAGCGCAGACTCAGATCAGCCTGGGCATCTGCCCAGTCTGATCAGAGCCTTCCCTGTCTGCATGAAGCTAGCTTAGACCCTTAACTACCCTTTCAGTGCACAGCAAAGACTGATCAGACTGGGTGGATGTCTAGGCTGATCTGAGTCTGTGCTGGGCACACAACCACTTTGTTGGTTTGTCTTGTGTCGCGGCTCATATGATCTATCTACTGCTTCTGGGACCTGATTCCACTTACCGCAGATCTGTAGGCAGGATTAGCTAATGCTGCTTGCAATACTCCCTGTATCTGTTTTATCTCTGAAGTCTGAGGCATTTCTTAAAAATACAAATAAAACAAACACATATCAATTAACACAATAAAAAGGAGATATAACTGAATTTTAGCAGTATAAGTCCATTGTATGTCAGTATAGCTACATGTATACACCAGTCCCATCAAGACTTACGTTGAGGTTAAAGTTTCCAATAGCCTTGTGGCCATAGGGGCAGTAGGGGTTAGAGGCTATCTGTATCTTTGGCACAGCATATGGAATGCAAAGCCCATCCCTCTTCATCTTCCTGATTTGTAAAAGGTACCTATTTACAGCTGGGCTGACAGAGTTTACCACTACCATGATTCCACTTTTCCAGCTCAGGCACACTGGGTGCAGATTTCATGGTCTACTGAAGAAAGATGGGAATCGAACCCTCAACACTCTGTGTGAAAGGTGAACACTCAACCTCCATCCATTGGCCCTCCAAATATCATAGTTGTCTTTTCAAAGTCCCATCCCTGTCTTTAAAAATTATATATTAGTCTGCTGAGACATATTATTTGATTCTCCAAAATTCTTCTTTTATGAACCAAGTTTGAACAAGAGGTCCATGATGGACCTAAATCGCTCACCTGAGTTATGATGAAATAACATGGGAGATCATCTATTTGATGATGGTTCAATTGGAGCAGTTTTGCACTTTCTTATCTATATTCTGACAAAGTTTCATTTAGATTGGATCAAAACTGTGCCCTCTAGAGTGTACACAATGTTTTTCTAAGATCTGACATGGTAATCTATTTTTTGATCAGACATTATTCAGTTCCAAACTTGGCCTACATTTCATGAAGATACACATTCTGACAAAGTTTCATGAAGATTCTGGTGACCTACCGGCAGTTTTTGGCCCCACAATACCTAGTTCCAAACTTGGCCTAGATTTCATTAAGATAATCATTCTGACAAAGTTTCATGAATACTGAACAAAAACTGTGCCCTCTAGAGTATACACAATGTTTTTCTAAGGTTTGACCTAGTGACCTAGTTTTTGATCCAACATGACCCAGTTACACCCTTGGTCTAGATTTGTTGCCTGGAGATAAACATTTTGACAAAGTTTCATGAAGATTGGAACAAAACTGTGCCCTCTAGAGCATTCACATGGTTTTTCTAAGTTCTGACCTAGTGACCTAGTTTTTGACCTGACGTGGTACAGTTCCAATTTGGTCTAGATTTAATAAAGATAAGCATTCTGACAAAGTTTCATGAAGATTGGATTATAACTGTGCCCTCTAGAGTGTACACAAGGTTTTTCTAAGATTTGACCTAGTGACCTAGTTTTTGACCCCACATAACTCATTTTCAATCTTGGCCTAGATTGTATAAAGATAAACATTCAGACAAAGTTTCATGAAGATTGGGTCATAACTGTGTCCTCTACAGTGTACAAAAGGTTTTTCTAAGATTTGACCTACTGACCTAGTTTTTGACCCCACATAACCCAGTTTCAAGCTTGGTCTAGATTCCATTAAGATTATTAAGATTAACATTCTGACAAAGTTTCATGATGATTGGGTTAAAACTGTGCCCTCTGTGTCATTCTAAGATTTATTTCTATTTTTATGTCTGGCGGCCATTTTGTTCAACGGAGTGGAACCGTTTTAGCAATTTTGGTTCAAGGCCATCAGTCAAACATTTCTGTGAAATTATTTTGAAATCGAGCCATTGGCTTCAGAGGAGATGTTGTTTAAATGTTTTTCTATTTTTAGATTTCTATTCTTAGCTCTGGCAGCCATTTTGTTCAGCGGAGTGGAACTGTTTTAGCAATTTTGGTTCAGGGCGATGAGTCAAACATTTCTGTGAAATTTTTTTGAAATTGAGCCATTGGCTTCAGAGGAGATGTCATTTAAAGGTTATTCTATTATTAGCTCTGGCGGCCATTTTGTTCAGCGGAGCGGAACCATTTTAGCAATTTTGGTTCAGGGCTATAACAGAAACATGTGTGTGAAATTATTTTGAAATTGGCTTACTGATCTAGGAGGAAATGTCGTTTGAAGAAATTGTTGACGGACGGATGGACGGACGCCAGATGACGGACAAATATCGATCACAATAACTCACCTTGAGCACTTCGTGCTCAGGTGAGCTAAAAAGTCGGTTAAAATAACCATCTAAGGTAACTCACCTTTGCTCTCTTCTGTCCTGTGTTCATGTTTTTCTAGTATATGTAGGGTACATCCATTTGAGACTCCATAAGATTCTAGACTATTCCCATCCTTCATTGACTGACCACAAAAGATCAAATCTGAAATTAATAGATACAAACTACAATAAAAATTCATAAAACTAGGACACATACCTAAAATAATTATTGTTTCTGTCTAGACAATGGAACAGTTTGCTTATACAAAGCAGTAGATGTAACAAAGAGAGGTGCTGTGGTCAAGAGGGGTGCCATGTTCGAGCGGTTAGAGTGATTCGGTTATGGTGCAGATAAATAGAATCTATCATTGGTCTCCGATGCAGACAGGGAAATACCAAACCGAGGGCACATGGGGTCCAGGGGTGTGTCGGAAACGAGGCTTGCCGAGTTTCCGACATACCCTTGTGCCGGAGGGTTGGGATTTCCCTGTCTGCATCGGAGACCAATGATTGATTATTTTTCTTACCTAAGATAATAACTATTTCAAATTGAACAGGGAACTATTATTTCATGCAAATGGGTACAAGCGTAAGTAGTATTGTGACGTAACATCACCGTTATTTCAAACATTAGTTGGCAACGTCTTCAAAATGGCCGGGAAATACCAGTGGCGGGAATTCCCAGCAGTAATTACCGGTAATTCCCGTCCTGGGAAATACTCCAAATTTGGCCAAAATGGGAAATACTGGGAAATATGAAATTTTAGAGCTAGTTTTCCTAAAATATTCTAACATACTTCTTAAAATTAAGTTGATAGCACATATTTTTTATTATTTATATACATTATCATGCAAATAAGGTTATAAATTCCAGGGATGGTCCATGCCAGAGTTCACAGCAGATGAGTCTTGGTTGTTTCATAGGCTATAATTTCAAATAAAAATGCCTTTGATATTCTAATCTACTAAAAATGAAAAAAAAAACAGACTTTAAAATTCTAATCTATAAAAAAAGAAGGAAAAAAAAACAGACTGTAAAATCCCTTCTTTGATCTCTTAACAATGTTTCAACACTGTATTCTTTTTATCATTTAGTTCTCATACAAAGGTATATACTAAACTGAGCTCCAGTGTTTGCTTAAACTGGGTATCCTGGTTTATCACTACTAAAGACCATAGCTTTCTGCAGGCTAGCTTAATCTGTTCTTAAGTTTGATCATACCAAAATATGAAAGAATACTGTGAAACTCTTCATTGCTGGGCATAGATTCACAACTATTGCACACACAAAAAAGAGTGGTTTCTCTTGTTTGTCACCTGATTAATTAAAACATTGATGTGTGGACATTGTGGTCTAATGGTTACCTGATGAAGTCGTCCTGTAATGTCTTTTTTTCCAAAGGCTTCTCAAGAGAATATCTGTCTTATTGCAAAATTGACCAACTATGCTTCCTATTGTAAGTAATTACCAAACACCATTGAAGGTGTGAAAATTAATTGGTTGTTTTGATTCAACAGAAAGGTGACAATTGCTGTAGGTACTTTTAATCTAAGTGTGTCATAACAACTTATTGATAGACAGAGACAACTGTACATGTAGACTCATCTTTAAACTGAACAAATACTTATACAAATTTACATTTATTTCACCAAAACACAAACTTGACCTATTCGATAAACTTATTACACCAATACTAAATTATGCGAGTGAAATATGGGGTTTTAAACAGGCAAATTGTATCGAAAGGGTTCATTTACAGTATTGTAAAAAGCTTCTAGGGGTTAAGAAGACCACACAGAACGATTTTGTGTATGGCGAGTTTGGACGAACTGATTATAAAACAAAACGTTACCTTTTAATCATTAAGTACTGGTTTAAGATTTTATATTCATACGAAACAAAATACATTAAATTAGTTTACAAGTTAATGTTAAGCGATATACAATCACACCCAAACGTAACAAATTGGGCATCACTAGTTAGAGACATTTTATTGTCATTTAATAGGTTTTAACGAAGTGTGGTTGCAACAAGGGGTTGGTAATTATTCTAGGTTTATTTCTTTGTTTAAACAGCGTTTACATGACAACTTTATACAAAACTGGCATGCAAGGATTGATAATTCGACCCGCACACTCTTTTATAAATCAGTCGCAATCTTCCAGTTTCAACCATATTTGGATAAAATTAATGTGTCTAAGCTTAGTCAAGCTCTCAGTCGATTGAGGGTCTCCTCGCATAGACTAGCTGTTGAATCGGGCCGATGGGTGAGGCCGAATCGTTTACCTTTAAGTGAACGCAAGTGTGTTTTATGTCAGACTCTGGAAGACGAGTATCATTTTATTTTAGTTTGCCCGGCGTATGATAACTTGCGAAAAACTTATATTTCAAAATACTATTGGAGAAATCCAAGTATGGTCAAATTTATTGATTTAATTTATTCATCTAGTCAAGGACGCATTCGTAAACTTAGCATATACACGTTTCATGCATTTAAATTACGTTCAGAATTGTTGTACAGGGAAACTTAAGATGTAAACTGTAATCCATATATATTGTCCTTATTACATGATATGATGCTATCAATACGTATTCATCGGATAAAGTAATATATAGGTCTGCGTAGTATTGTACCTTTTTGTGCGTACGACTGTTTTTGCATGGCTTAGTTATATATAGGATTTAAAGATGCTGTATGTGTGAAATGCATTGCTAAATACCTTCTCCATATGACATGATCTGATATGATGAAAGAAGTATATATTGGATATGCATATGTTATGTCTCTGATAATTTATAAGTCATTTATTGTGTGAATGTTTTCTGTTCATTACATATGTTTAAATGTGATTTCACGCTGTCGGATGTCATCTTATACTGTCATTGTATATATCCTCACGGGCTTCATAGCCTATTGGAAGTTTGAATAAAATATGTTCTGTTCTGTTTTGTTCATCTTCAGACAGTTTGTATTTAAGAAAATAATTTGATTGCATATACAGATCTAGAAATATTTTATCTGAATCTTTGTTTGATGATTAAGTAAAGGAATGTTAAATTATTTTTTGCTTTGCATATATAGTTGTATGGATGTTTTCAGATATATTTAAAACTTTCTAGATGGCTAGGGACCAATTTCCCAGTAATCCCCGGGAATTACCAGTAATTCCCAGTATTTCCCGCCGTCCTGGGAAATATGAGTATTTCCCGCCTTTTTGCCAACCTTGGTTTTTAACCGTACTTGGTGCTAGGATACTGGCAATAAGTAACTACAGAAAACCATGAAAATCTATCATGTAATTTCACCATAAATAAAACAAGGGCTTCGCAAGCGCCACATAATACCCCTGTTTAATGTCATATAGGAGTTACAGGATGAACAAGATTGTTTACAAAAGGATAGACAGGCAGACAAACCACTCTAATGACAGCAACATTTTTTAAATATTTAACACATCAAATACTATTTTTATATCAAAAACCAGCTTCCAATGTGAAGTGGCTCAGAAGTTGAGTAATGCCAAAGCCAAACAAGGAAGATAATTCATTAACTAAATAAACTAGATATACCATTCTTGGTTCTAATACATTCCCTTGACAATATACACATCACCAATGAATTGTGTTAAAATATTTTAAACAGTTAAGGAGTTACAAAGTAAACAGGAAATTTATGCACGGAAGATAATTCAGTAAGTAGGCCAGAGTTGTGGTTCTTGCTCAGGATACATTGCCGGTTATTAGCATACCCTTATTTTATTAAATAATTATGATAAAATCGTGGCTTGAATTGGACTGGGTTTACTCCCATAATATGAGATATCGGGTATTCTGACGTCCATATTTCATGTTTTTATGCTGATATTTACATTTTTACTTTCATTGAATACCCGATCTCTCATCTACCATTGAGGTTTTTCATTTGCGTCTTTAACCATCAGTTGATGTCGTGGAAAAAAATCGCCTTTAACAAGCCAAACAGACCTGCTTGTGTTTAGTACATGTTAAACCTGTTTAGAGACATACCAATTATCAATTTACCATGAACTGTTAGCTTGTAAATTGTGAGAAAAAACGATTAAAATCATCAGAAGTGAGATTTCCCGTAACTGGCAATGGCCTGTAATCCAAACAAATCCCACAATGCAACAGATTCCTAAAGCAACATTTTTTTTCTTTGGCGAAATAAAATTAATACAGATTTGATTAGAATATTTCTTCCCATTGAATATATGTGGGTAAAACAACTACATCTCACATATTTAATGTTTCTTTCCGCAAAAATACATATTTGTACAACATATTACATTGTTAGGTGTTTCTACAGACTGTTTTTATTGTATTTGTTAATTTCGTTCAAAATTATCATTTTTGTATTTACCGACATTTGACAAACAAAATGGATGCCAGTGGAAAGTGATAAACCCTAACAAAAGAATCCAGATCAATCTGGCAAAGTAGAGTGTTCAAATCATTGAAGTTTAATGATAATTAGCAGCTTATAAATTGATCTTTATTATTCAGCTGTTATTTTCTCCAGATTTGATCAAAAGTGTTAGCTCTGGTTTCAAGTAGATGGTAGATAAAACGTCACTCTCCAAGAAATGAAAATGAAAGTAGAAATGAAAATGGCAGAATAAAAATAGGAATAATAAAATGAAATATTAAATAAGAGAGTGGCAAGTTTTATGTTATAGAACTAGACTGGGTTATAATGTTGACAGATAGGACAGCCATTATTGATCGTTACCGTTGTCATTACTACACTTGGTGCAGAAACTGTAGATTCTTCAAAGAAGTTACATGGATTCACAACTCTATTTGTGAAGAAATGCTTCCCTGTGCAGGTTAAAGATCCCTACTATAGCTAGATTTTAGCTACATGGCTATACGTAGGTTTTCATCCTGCAACACCGGAGTGTACAAAAGTACACCGTCTGTGTCCCCTTCTGGGGTTAAGGCGTAGACTGGCACTCCCTATTCTCACGGTACTTAAGATACAAGCAAGCCTGGCCAAACAAGGAGGGCCAACAATTCAACATACTATATGTAGTTGAGCCCTCTAGTATTTCATCTTAACCTCAAGGCATTCTTGTGTTCTCTACCTTTTGGTGAGTGTCATATTTTTATGTGCATACAGTACTACCCCAAAGTGGTTAGGCAGAAATATTGACTCCATATTCTCACGGTATATGGATATTTGCCTCAACATAAGCAAATTAAATGCAAGCAGAAATATTTCCTGCTTTAAAATGTTTAGTATAACCATACTTTAATCAGACAAAGCAAGAAATAACATGACCAGACGTTTATTTTTTAGTTTATCGCCACTTTTATCACCCTGGGGTGTTCCTTGTTAAATCATTTGGTGATTTTTCACTATTTTGGCTTTAAGAAGTCACAGAATCTTCAAAAAGAGACAGAATTGAAATTTTATGTGTTTTTATATTTTGTATTCCTGAAGCCAGAAAGACGATATAAAAATAAGGAGACATGTATGTCTGAAGGCTTTTATATAGCACTACCGCGAGAATATGATTGCCGCGAGAATATGGAGTTGGAGTATAAATGGAAGAAAGAAAGAAAGAACAGCCCCCTCTCGGTTGTTTAGACAAGAACTTGAAGAAGGATCGCTTACCAATATATTCTAGACTTTTATCCATTTCGGTGCATACTCTTTGTTTCAGAGAGTGCACAGAGTCTGAAAAATTGACCTCATTCACCTTATGGCGCTTAGTTTGTCCACTTTTTGTCCTGTCACAAACGGTAACGACAGCCATATTTGTTTACAATAGGTACGCTTAATTCTACTTATCCGAAGTAAACCGTTCGAGAAGACGGCTTACTTCGTCTTTCGGTTTTTCGTCAAACTTCTCCATTGCGTGACCATGAACAACAGTACTACACTATATATCTAAAGAAAATTAAAATAAACATTATAGTAACTTTGCAATATAAATAAATCAAATAGCATTTTTAAAATGTTAGCTTTGAATCATTCAAATTTTAACACCTATTTGAAAAGATGACCAATGGTCCTGTAGCTCATCTGGGACTTTACTGTCAGCAAGCACAAGATCACAAAATTTGTCGCTCCTTTCAATTGTTACAAATTTTAAGCCAATTGATTTAAAGGCCTGTATATTTTAACCTTAAGATCTCAGTAACTTGGAGTAAAGGTCAAAGAAATGACCTTGATCTTTGGATCTTCGATCATGACCATATTTTCTAATTATTATATCTAGGATTAAAAAGTTTCCATGAAATCCACAGTTCAGTGAGTTTAAAGGCCTAGATTCTGTACACATCAGCAATTTTCAGTTTTAGGATTAAACTACTGTTAGAGTCTAAAGTGGGCGGGGCTACTGTTTTACTGATTTAATTAATCCCAGTAAATATGTCTTGTTGGAGATAAACATTAATCCAACCAGCTGTCTATCATTTCACAGGTAAATTCCTCTTCATCATCCACAACCAATCAGATCCAGTATTGGAACTTTATGATCTATTGGAGATGTTTACCCTTAGGTTTCTACAGAAATGCTAAGATTACCCACCTGATTCTGCCTTGATAGTTCACCTAGGCCATTTAGCATGTTCCCATTCATATAAGCATAAGGAAACAACGTTGACTTTGCCATAAATTAGGTCAATGTCAATGCAGGATCTCTGATGCTACATATACAGTTTCAAGGTCAATTGTCATTGACCTTTTGATTATGGAGAATAAAAATCTTTGAAGGGTTACTATATGGACATGGTGGACATTTTGATTATGTAACCACGACCACCTGAACAAACTCATTCTCCCGACCAATGGAGACTCCAAATGAAATATGGCTTCAATAGGCCCAGTGGCTTCAGAGGAGAAGATGTTTGAAAATGTTGATGGGTGACAGAACCTCAGTGACCTTGAAAAAAGTTCAAAGAATGACCTTGACCTTTAGCAAGTTAATGTCTTCATTTGCTAATTTGGTTATCCATATACATGTATACCAAAATATTGTAACTTAGACATATAATTTCTGAGAAATCCACTGTTTCAATATTTTTCCCTTATAAAGCATGAGGTACCACAGTTGACCTAGCCATAAATTAGGTCATGGTCAATGCAAGGTCATCATCTGAAGAAACTTTTAAGGGCCCCGAGTCCCAATGCTACATACAAAGTTTCAAGGTCATTGGCCTTTCAGTTCTGGAGAAGATCTTTAAAGGTTTTTATCCCCATATATGGGTATGGTGGCCATCTTGGTCATGTCACCAAGACAACCTGTCGCCCGGTGAGTCTAAACATCCCACGACACCCCATGACACCCCACGACATCCCAAGACACCCCACGACACCCCACGTCACCAAAGTATATGTATATTTTCATTAAAAAGTAGATGTTAAGAACAATAGCATTAGTTATTCCAGTGACCTATATATAGATTTATTTATGAGTATATGTATCTATATATGTATTTATAGGTCACTGGTTATTCCTTATATTTTTGATAAACACTCTCTCTTTTTTAAAGACATCCTGACTGTAAGTTGAAATTATACGATAAACATTTAACAAATATTTTTACCTATTTTCTATTTTTATTATAGAAGGGTTAAAATGAGAACATAATAAATTAAACAGCACCGAACAAAAACAAATGCAACCGCAACGAAAGTACCGCCTTGGGACGGTCAGTATTAACTACTGGGGGCTTTAAACCGGTTTTACTGGGCCCAAACCTTCACCCTAACCCTCCGCCACGGTGCACACAATTAGTTAGTAGTTCGGTTCGTATGGAGGTCCCCTAACTCATCAGAGAGTCATCACGGCCAACAATTATAATCAAGAAAAGACTGTGAAATCAAACACCCCTCAGCCTATTGTTCAAGCATCGGTGTCAAGCTGTCGAGCCAGCGCCCCTTCCGCCTTTTGTTCAAGCATCGGTACCAAGCTGTCCAGAAAGCGTCCCTATCCATAGATCTATTGTACTTCACAACAACTAGTGGGAAGAAAAATTGACATAAACATATTTTATTTTCGGTCAAACATTAGAAACATGATAACATAAGCCCAGTACGGCTTCCCTTCGACAAACAAATGTAAAACAAAAGCAGCATTATATTAAAACTGTCATGCAATTAAATGTTCATTATTTGAAACAAACTAAAATTTCGCTGCATGCAAAATATACATCACGGTAGAGCGGATTAGATAAGAGAAAGAAACAAGAGGGCCATGATGGCCCTGGATCGCTCACCTGTTCTATATTGCATTAACGAAATGGGAGGTAATATAAGGTGCATTCCCCTGGTTCTCCTTTTTATGTACCTACCAAGATAGAATTAACAAACTTGGTCATGGGTCACACGAAAATCATCTTTATGTAGTACTTCAAATTTGTAGAAGATGACAGAAGGAACATTTCGGAGAAATTATTTCAAAAATCCTTCCACCCGTTTAGGAGGAGAAGTCATTTAAAGGTTTTTTGTTCTATTTTAGCTCTGGCGGCCATATTGTTCAACAGAAAGGAACCATTTGAGCAATTCTGGAAGACGGTTATCCGAGGAACATTTCTGTGAAATTATTTCAAAATCCTTTCAACCGCTTTATAAGGAGAAGTCATTTAAAGGTTTTTCTATTTTTAGCTCTGGCGGCCATCTCATTAAGCCAAGCCGAAACTTTAGAGCAATTTTGGCAGAAGGTCACCCAAGGAACATTCTTGTAAAATTATTTAAAAATCCTCACAACAGTTTAAGAGGAATTGTCGTTTAAAGGTTTTAATCTTGTTCAGCGGAGCGGAACCGTTTGCCAAATTTTGGAAGAAAGTCCCCTAAGGATCATTCCTGTGAAATTACTTCAAAATCCTTACAACAGCTTAGGAGAAGAAGTCGTTTAAAGGCTTTTTTTTTAATTTTTAGCTCTAACAGCCATCTTGTTCAGTGGAGCAGAACCGTTTGAGCAATTCTGGTAGAGGGTCTTCTAAGGAACATTCCTGTGAAATTATTTCAAAATCTGTTCAGCATTTTTGGAGAAGTCGTTTAAAGGTTTTTTCTATTTTAAGCTCTGGCGGCCATATTGTTAAGTGGAGCGGAACCGTTTGAGGAATTTGGGTAGAGGGTCTCTCAAGGAACATTTCTTTGAAATTATTTCAAAATCTGTCCAGCATTGTTGGAGAAGTCGTTTAAAGGTTTTTTTCTGTTATTAGCTCTGGAAGGCATCTTGTTCAATTGAGCGGAACCGTTTGAGCAATTGTGGTAGAGGGTCCTCTAAAAACCAGTCCTGTGAAATTATTTCAAAATCTGTCCAGCAGTTTAGGAGAAGTTGCTTTAAGTTTTTTCAAAATCCCTACATCAGTTTGGAGAAGAAGTCGTTTAAAGGTGTTTTTTTTTTCTATTTTTAGCTCTGGTGGCCATCTTGTTCAGCGGAGAGAAACCGTTAGAGTAATTTGGAAGAGGGTCTCCTAAGGAACATATCTATGAAATTATTCCAAAATCTGTCAAGCAGTTTTGGAGGAGAAGTCGTTTAAAGGTTTTTTTTTCTATTTTTAGCCATGGCGGCCATATTGTTCAGTGGAGTGGAACCGTTTGAGCAATTTTGGAAGACAGTCCCCCAAGGAGCATTTCTGTGAAATTATTTTAAAAGGCCTTGGTTGGTTGGTTGTTACTAAGCCCCAATGGGCCGTAGTGATCTCTCAGGTATGTTTCTCTAGGTTTTCTTCTTTAGGTAGATTTAACACACTTGTACTCGCGTAGTAGGTGGTGCGCCGAATGTTCTTTTCACGTCTTTAAACACACTGTTGAGAAACTTGATTAATGACGCCGAAGCCACATTGAGTTCTGTAAAAAACAAGGCCAGCTTACTGCACTATTATGATCCTTCTTTGCATTTACTCAGAGTATCCTGTACGATTTTCAACTAGCTCAAGTCCACGGAGTATAATGAGCATTTTTTTTGAAAATCAGATATTGTAGCGAAATTCTTCCTATTCATCAACTAGACATGTTGAAATATATGATCTACAACAGTCATGGTACCTTAAACAATACCAAACCATAATTGTTAATCTATAAACTGTCTGATTTCAGTATCACTCAAGTCCATGCAGAAAAATGAGTGTTTTAAAGGAAAATCAAATATGCATATCTCCTCTCTAGAAATGTTTGATCAACAGGCAATCTCACCATTCACTCTTGATAGTGAGGAGAACTGATGATCATTTTTCTGACATATCACTAACATATATTTGACATAGGCTAAGCTCTAAGAATAATTTATAAACATATATGACTACATAGTTATTAGTTAACCCTCCATACACAACATCACAGAGAACAACAGTACAGCTCCTCTCAGCCTTATTTTGACCGGAACAACAGTACTGTTTTATCTTCACTTTAACAGAACAATTTCATCAAACACCAAAGTCATATGGAAGGTCCACTATTTGTAAATGATAATTCAAAATCAATTACAATTAAAATGGACTTAGCTTATATTTTGAAACAACACACACACACACACACACACACACACACACAAAATTGCATCCCCATACATATTACTTACAGGCATCAAAAAAAAATTGTAGACATACGAGGGATGATCCAGAAATTCGTGGACACAGTCCATAAAATCCAACTGCAATAAGTCATTTCTTTCAAATCTTAACCAATACTTCTCTATAAATGGCTGAATAATTTTTCACAATATCAGGTAAGTTCAATGAATATTGGATTTGGCATCTACGTTTGAATATACCAGGGATTGTCTGTGCGGCGCACACCAGAGCTTTTGCAGGAAAATACAAAATGTTCCTTTTAAAATAATCAGATACATTTTTTATCCTTAAAATTTTGATAAAAAATTGCAATCAAGAACTAAAGTAGCATTTCCCACTTTCAAACGATGTGAATAAACATTATTGGCATTTTACATGACATTCTGCACAAACAAAACAGACCACCACCCTCTGACATGAGAGAAGAAAATGACGTTTTTTTTTACGTCTGCACGCAAGCAATTTGTCTAAAGGTCGCAATAAAAAGACATAAAACCAATGGAAACAAACCATATTTTACACGAATCATCATGAGACATACTCGTTTGAAAATACTGTGTAAAAGAGTGCTGAAAACAAATGTCGAGCCATATTTTCGGACCTCAGGATGGCAATGATGCACTTATTCGATGAAATAATAGATTTTACACCTCAAACTGAGCCCAAGAAACGTTTACGCGATATCAAAAGTTGTGCCTTATAAAACCTGATGAAAACCTTGTGATTGTCTTATTGCTCTATTCCTGGCATTATATAAATGCTGAAACTGTGATTTTAGTGTCGTGATTTCTTTGGTGGATCTTATCAGCATTGCATTTTGAGCACTATCATATACCAGACGTCAACGTGACGTTGTGGCGTGCGCCACGCAACCTAGGGTAACTGAACAAAATGCATTGTTATATATGAACCGTTTGAGATATCTAATTCAAAATTAACATGTGTGTTTACCAATGGTGTGGCAATCGGCATGCAGTATTTCATCGATGGGCCTTTTCATATTCCTTACTTATTCAAGGTGTCCACGAACTTCTGGATCATCCCTCGTAGGTATACTCAGTGCTCCAGACTTTAAAAAGCAAAGACACAAGCTGTTACCCCCCATTAGAGATGTCTCACCGAGATGCCTTTACTAAAACCATGTACCGCACCGCAGCGGCTAAAACCTTGTACAGCACTTACGGAAATTTCCGTACAGAGCCGAGTTAATTCCGAACTTTACCGTACTCACGTTAGATGCTATCTCTATATATAGATCTGTCCCTGTCTTTTTCTGTGACAGTAAATAATGAATTTATTAATGAATATTTATTGTATGTCAAATTAATTCGACGAAAATACTTCTCCATCTCAATACACATACTTAGGATCACTCTGCCATTTTCTGCAAGCAAACTCTCTTAAAGACTTGGAATATTTTCTTTGCATGCGTAATAATAAGGCAAATTTACATTATACTGTCGAGGCTTTTGCTCCAAAGAATTTAAACATGTATTTTTCTGGTGATGCTTTTAAGAGTCACTTCCAACCCCCTAGGAAAATTATTCAGGTAGATATTTATGTATATGCGATTTGTTTAAATCTAAGAAATGATACGGATAAAGTTACCTTAAAACAAAAATATATATCGAAAGTATATTTCACCTTTATTTTTATAACTAAACCCTACCAAATCTAAACGCTAGGGACTACTATGTGAAAGTTAACCCGAGAATTTATGACATAACTGAAATAGATAAATCGATATTAAAATCCATTTTGGGGCTGGGCAATTAAGGTTTCAGCATGATATAAATATGTATATACTTCCAGTACATTGACGTGTTTAATTAAAAAAAATATATTTACAAAATCAGCATATACTAAGTAACACACCCTTTGCCTACAGTACGAGGGATGATCCAGAAGTTCGTGGACACCTTGAATAAGTAAGGAATATGAAAAGGCCCATCGATGAAATACTGCATGCCGATTGCCACACCATTGGTAAACACACATGTTAATTTTGAATTAGATATCTCAAACGGTTCATATATAACAATGCATTTTGTTCAGTTACCCTAGGTTGCGTGGCGCACGCCACAACGTCACGTTGACGTCTGGTATATGATAGTGCTCAAAATGCAATGCTGATAAGATCCACCAAAGAAATCACGACACTAAAATCACAGTTTCAGCATTTATATAATGCCAGGAATAGAGCAATAAGACAATCACAAGGTTTTCATCAGGTTTTATAAGGCACAACTTTTGATATCGCGTAAACGTTTCTTGGGCTCAGTTTGAGGTGTAAAATCTATTATTTCATCGAATAAGTGCATCATTGCCATCCTGAGGTCCGAAAATATGGCTCGACATTTGTTTTCAGCACTCTTTTACACAGTATTTTCAAACGAGTATGTCTCATGATGATTCGTGTAAAATATGGTTTGTTTCCATTGGTTTTATGTCTTTTTATTGCGACCTTTAGACAAACTGCTTGCGTGCAGACGTAAAAAAAACGTCATTTTCTTCTCTCATGTCAGAGGGTGGTGGTCTGTTTTGTTTGTGCAGAATGTCATGTAAAATGCCAATAATGTTTATTCACATCGTTTGAAAGTGGGAAATGCTACTTTAGTTCTTGATTGCAATTTTTTATCAAAATTTTAAGGATAAAAAATGTATCTGATTATTTTAAAAGGAACATTTTGTATTTTCCTGCAAAAGCTCTGGTGTGCGCCGCACAGACAATCCCTGGTATATTCAAACGTAGATGCCAAATCCAATATTCATTGAACTTACCTGATATTGTGAAAAATTATTCAGCCATTTATAGAGAAGTATTGGTTAAGATTTGAAAGAAATGACTTATTGCAGTTGGATTTTATGGACTGTGTCCACGAATTTCTGGATCATCCCTCGTAGAGGTCGTAAAATTCGGTAGGGTTCGGAAATCTTCGGCGGTGCGGTACTCTATTTTGGGGCGGTCTAATCACCCCACGACACCCCATGACACCCACGGCACCAATTTATTGATAAATATCTTCCATAAAAAGGTCTTAAACATTATTTTGTACATTAGTTACTAAAATATAGTATGTTTTACATAGACATTCCAATTATTTCATGAGGTGGTCGGGTCGGGGATGGTGCGGGGTAACTTTCAATGCTACTAATTTGGATAGGGAGGACAGGGGCCAGCTGTGCTTGCAGTAGGTGCGGGATGCGAGTTGTATATGTCTTGAAAAACGGTTCAGTATATATTATTGAAATACTCTCAAACAGGGTAGGGCCTACTGTGCTAGCAGTAGGTGTGAGTTGGGGTTGTTTGGACATTTTTCTCTCATCTATCATTTCTCTTCTTTCTCCCTTTCTTTTGGAGAGCGGCCCGATATAGACTGAAATACTGTCTCAAAGGGCCGTTAAACCCAAACCAACCCACCAACCAAACCATCGGTTTGGTGTCCCAGCTTACAGCGTTTATTACAAGATATATTAATTGAGAAGAATAACTGAAAAGAAATTTTCCTTTCAATTTTATCATTTATCCATTTAATCTTCAACTTCTGAAACATTGTATACAGCATATATTGGCCAATTATTGGCAATTAAAAATGTACACTGATATTGCATAAAGCTAAATGTGAGTATATGTATTTTGTCATAATATAGCATCTGTTTGCAATTTCGAATGTGCAAGTTACACAGCGGGCACAGTGCTTTCGTGTAGCGTTGCGTCGACGTTTGTTCACCGTTATGACGCTGAAACAACGATGAAACGACGTCGTTTTGTCCGCTGGGTGAGCTTGTCGTTTGAGACAAGCACCTTCTCTGTCACATTTTCTTGCTGACTTGCTGATTAATGGACATAGCATTATGTGCATATTTAATGTCTATATCAATGATTTTGTTTTCAGAATCATATATTGTGTTAGTTGTTTTCCTTGACAATTGCACTGTCTGTCATAGGTTGTTGTAAATATCTTTGTATCCTCATGGGCGTATGGCCTATTGGATTTTGAAAAATACAGAATACTTTATTAAGCATTAAACACTATAGTACACTGTTTATGGCTTACAAAAGCAAAAGCGAGATGAACATAGAGAATATTCCTGCGAATGACAATATATCTAATTGTACGACAATAAATTCTTACATATGCTAACCAAACAACATTTTGATAAATAACGCTATTACATATATTCCAGAGGCTCATTACTCACGTGGTTATAAGCCTCTGATATATTCATATTTGGATGAAAACTCGGAGGATTTTGGTAATTGCAGAAGATTTGGATGGACTATTATGGAATGCCGTTTCCATAAATCGATTTATGGATATCCATAATTCGAATTATAGAAATTCATAATTCTAATTATGGATATCAATAAATAATTATGGATATCTATAAATTAAAGATATCAATAATTCGAAGAATGGATATACATAATTCGAATTATGTATATCAAGTTATACGGAATAAATAGTAAAACGGCACCCCATAGATTTTGGGACTCGTTTGTTTTGTGCTACCGAGGAATTTTTTAAATAAAATATGTTTGAGAAATGAATATGCAATTAAATAAACTCTAATGAAATTAATTTTTTCTCGTACAGTATGCACGGATTCGATTAATTATTGACACGCGTCATCGATTATTGATATGGGCGATTAATTCTCCCTTGAGAACCAAGCTGATGCAGCATGCAGTCATATAATAAAAGAGAATGGGTTTGGGTACCTGTAGACCATTTATTTTAGCAAGCATGCAATTGGAGCATAATATCAAATATTATATAACAGTCAGTCACAGATTGGCTTGACTGGCTCATGTCTGATGACTATCATGGAAATGATCTCCCATGGATAGATAACTTATCACTGTCTATGTGTGCACTGCCTGTCCATATATTACTGGCACTGAGTAATGTCCATATATTACTGGCATTGAATAATGTCCATATATTACTGGCACTGAGTAATGTCCATATATTACTGGCACTGAGTAATGTCCATATATTGCTGGCATTGAGTAATGTCCATATATTACTGGCACTGAGTAATGTCCATATATTACTGGCATTGAGTAATGTCCATAAAATAATGGCACTGATAAAACAATATGGTGTTTTCTTGGCACTCTTAAGTGTCCATCTCATCACACTATAGTGTCCATTACAAACGGCACTGGAATCACAAGATAGTGGTCCATGATTGAAGTGTCCATCTCACAAATCCTATAGACTTATGAATAGGTGTAACATTACAGTGACACTAATGATTATTATGAATAGCACTGGTACAAATGGAGTTAGATTTAAAAAACAGCAATAGATGTGAGATAATTCAACATATCCACTAAGTATGTCAAGGCGCATATAAGCAATATAAATGGTCCATCTAACTATAACTATTCTATAAAAAAAAAAAAGGTAATAATAAAAACACATATACACTGATACGACGCATACTGTGTACAATGCAACTCAATGCTCCTGCCCGAGGAGGGTGGGAGGGAAATAACGCATTTTAAAGCTAGCGATATGTAAACAATGCTTGCTCGCGGCTTGCAGAACTGCAGACTGAAACAGGCGCCAAATCTGGGGCTTGATTCTGATTGGTCGCTGAGGCTGACACGAAGCGTCTGAATGCACAAAGTGGGATAATCCAGGGCCAAAGTGGACTGATCCACGGAAAAGTTGATCATGCGGAGACTGCATGAACTGAAGTTATGTAAATAACTTTAGGTGTGCTGAAAGGCCTCAGCGGCCAATGCTGTCTCGCCTGAATTAATAATGGATTAACAAGTATATTAATCCTCCCATTAATTCTCCCTTGAGAACCAAGCTGATGCAACATGCAGTCATATAATAAAAGAGAAAGACTGGGTTTGGGTACCTGTAGACCATTTATTTTAGCAAGCATGCAATTGGAGCATAATAGCAAATATTATATAACAGTCACAGACTGGCTTGACTGGCTCATGTCTGATGACTATCATGGAAATGATCTCCAAACTCCCATTACGTTAGCATTTAACAATAATCAATAAACACATGCCTGCCGATTAATCAGCGGCACGCGGCATCGATTGTTGATATAAGCGATTATGTTAGGTGTGATATTTAGCAACAATCAAGAAATACACGCCGGTCGTCTTTAATCCTCCAAGATTCTGTTCTGTTCTGTTCTGTTCAATTCTCGTATCGACGTTACCCGAGTGGCTCAACGGTACGTAACCATAGTTGCACACACCCGGCGCCGTGTGTCCTCCAAGATTCTTATTCGCTTTGTGGATTATATAGTCCAACTCTGAGGGTAGATTCTGATCAGACAGCCCGGAGAAATCATTAAATGTTAAATACATGTATGTTGAGTCAAAATTGAAAACATAAATACTGTCTGATCATAGTAGTCAATGTTCACATGAGTCTCCCATGACAGATCCGCGCAACGAACGAATAAATAACCAAATATGAACTCAGGAATGACGTCCTTGCGATCTTTTTATGCTAGCTGTGCTAGTACTGAGTTATTTTGTATCTGTCTTTTCATAACGAGATCAGTATGATCAGCTTTAATAAGACCACAAAACAGAATTATCTCTTTTGTTCAAATCAGATCACTGAAAGTAAAATGAACACCCTATCAGAATATTTCGTTTTACAATTGCTACTCATCTCATTCTATCAGGCCTCGTCTGGTTCTGCACAGTTTGAGATCACACCACCCTACTGGGACGCCGAGATAAGCATATATCATTACCACTAGTTTATCTGATGTTTGTTTGAATACTTTCATAATTATGTACAACACATTACCATAGTGGACATTAAAACTTTGACCATACGCTGAGTTTATATATTCGAGGCTGACAAACTACTTGGGGGTCATCTCAAATTTAAAAGAATCCTAGTCACAATTGATGCATACTATAGCGGAAAGACAGATCAGCCTGCGCCTTCGTGCAAGCCTGTAATGAATGCCACGCCGGTGTATAGGGATGTCCAAGGTGGTCCTTAAATCACAACGTGAGAAGAAATGGACGGATGGCTATGAAATTTGCCGATACTAATTGCCATCATGTGTTGCAGTTTTACGTCCTTTAGAACGGTATTTTCGTATCAGGACGATGGGACATTGATAGTGAAAGTCTGGGTGCAATGTAGCCCCATTTACAGTCGGAAAGATTTCGCTTCTCGCGCATCTCTAACCCGGGTCCGTTAGATCGGCAGGAAAGCGCTGAACCTTCTAATGTGGATCATCATACAGAGATATAATGATACATATGCCCAAGGGCGTATTGTTTGTGGGCTGTTAGATTTCCATTCTATCGTCACAGCATATATTATGGTCCAGTCATGTCGTTTCGCTGCCTGTTAGTATCAGGTACGGACTACCACTGAGGGAGTTTGTCAGTAAGTAAGAAACCTGTCGTCTTCAAACGCAAGCCAAGCGCTCTGGACAAACGATCCTTGTTATCTCATAAGTTTGTACTAGCATGGACTGGATGGTGGTGGTGGTTGGCGTTTGGGTTTTACGGCTCTTTTAGATAGTATTCCAGTCTCTTCGAGCTGCTTCCAGAGAGAGCAAGAAAGAAAAGGTATAGATAGGATAGATGAGACTAGAATAATCCAAACAAACCCCATCCCGCACCTGCTGCAGGCCGACCGGCCCTTGCCCTACTTTTAGCCAATTAGAAGAACGCCACGGCATTGAATGTTCAGCAGCACCATCGCCCAAACCGACCACCCCTAACATGGAATGGAAAAATCACGCAACATAAATCAGGGGCGACTAACTTAATTTGTCATGGTTGAAATATAGGCTGACAGCCGATAATACCAACCAACAGTGGACCTATCCGGTGCTGTGCAAAGTAACTGTACTAAGTCGACCGATAATTCGGTCAAAAGCTATACCAGTCACGGTAAATGATACTATTGTAAATGGGCGTCGACCGGGCTGGTATTGGTGTCGATTGTCCCAGTTGACAACCACTTTTGCATGTGCGGTAACTGATTGGCTAGGTCGAAAACCAGGGTGGGAAACTGGTATTACCCTCGAGATTAATTGATTATCCTCATTTTTGTTTTCTTTTCTCTCGACCACATTCCTCTCTCTCTCTCTCTCTCTCTCTCTCTCTCTCTCTCTCTCTCTATTCAGCCATAACCCAACCTACCATCCAACCATCCATTTATCCATCATTTTATCTGTCTTTTCATTCCTCCTCCATGTTACCTACCTCCCTAATCTGGCCCAGCGGATACGTATCGTCAAAATGACGTCGTGATGACTTCGGTGCGACGTCATTTCGTAGAACCGACGTCAATACGACGTCATGTGCCTGCTGGTGTCTATCTGTCTATCAAGGAGCTCCGGTAGCTTAGTAGCTTAAGCAGTGGCCCGCTGATCTAGCGATCCCGAGTTCGAGCCCCGCTGTTGGCGGGAATCTTTTCAATCGTAAACGGAGTTCCATGGACATAGCCTTTCAATATCATCCACCCATTGTCCTGATATGACGAAAATACTGTTAGAAAGGACGTAAAATCGCAATTCATTCATCCATCCAGCCACCCATCCATCCATCTACATGTATTTATTTATATATCTACCTATTGATCGACCGATCGATCGGCCTAGCCATCCATCCATCTGTGCAGAAGTGCAGGCTTATTATCGTCTTCGCTGTTCGCACGAGCTTTAAAACGTTTTCTCATAACATGTGCCAAGTATCAAGCTGTAGGCAAACCTGTCTAATGAATTGGTTCACTCCCAACGGGCACATGACGTCAGAATTACGTCATATTGACGTCGATGCGACGTCACCATGTCGCATCGACGTCAGTACGACGTCATTTCAACGTCATGTGCCTGCTGGGCTGTCATGCTTTTCGTGACTTCCTGTTTTATTCTCGGCAAAACGTTGCCCTTTCAAACTGAAACAATGCTTTGAGGAAAAAAATCGAACCTCCAGAGGTAGCTTTTTCCCCTTATGGTTTGATTGATTGATTGATTTATTGCTTAACGTCCACGGTAAACATCTATGGTCATGTCGGGACGGCCAGTTAACCTAACCACACTATTCCTGGGCAGGCTTAGACCTCCTAAGCGGTTAACCAGTACTAAGTGCACATACTTTCGCCAGTAACTGACAACTGCTCTTCTTAAACCAGCGGAAGGAGAAACGAAAGTATGTGGCCAGACCGGGTTTCGAACCCAGGACCTCTGACTTATGAGTCAGGTGCCCTACCGATTGCGCTACGCGGCCCGGCTCCCTTATGGTTTGACCCTTAAGTAAAAAGCGAGGCAAAAGATACAAAGGCAGACTTGCTTCCCCTGAAAGTGTACCCGTGCATGCAGGCAGTCAGGTCAGAGTCTTTGCTGTTCGCACATTATGCTCGGATCTTCAGGAATCTTACAAGCACAAGTTGAAGTGTTGTTTTTTTTGTTGTTTTTTTTTTTTTGTTGTTGTTGGTGATGTTTTTTTTTACCATTAGGCCGATCTGGGTCTTCTGTCTATATTTAATCAGACTATTCGTACTGTATAAAAATGGAGCCTCAGTATGTTAAGCGCTGGCCTGCTGATCTAGCGGTCTGGGGTTCTTGTCCCACCGGAGGCGGAGATCATTTTAATCATAGACTGGCTACATCGCTTTCATTATCACCCACCCAGCGTCCTGATATGGACGTTAATTCGCAAGTCATCCATCCATCCATTCTGTCTGAACATATTGGTGTCTTATAAATAATGCATAAGGCTACAGACAGACAGACGGTCTGTCAGACAGAGACAGGCAGACGGCCTCTCAGGGTAGGTAGGGTAGGATAGGGTAGGGTAGGTAGGTAAGTAGGTAGGTGAACGGAGAGACAGACATTCAGAGGGTAGGGACGTAGGCAGGTAAGAATGTTAGGTAGGTAGGTGACTAGATGGATGGATGGATGGATGGATCTTTTAGATGAACTGAGCGCTGATTCAAATTAGATGACTTAATTTTGTACTAATATATGGCTGAACAATAAAATACCAAAACAACAGGTTTATCTGTATTGCGAGAAGGACGTGTTTACTTTCGATTTCGATCGTGTGTCTATTACGTGTACGATGAGCAGACACTGGATTCTAATGTCGGCAAAGCGTACCTGTATGCAAATACGCAGGTGCGTATTAAATTTTTGTCACACTGACAAAATTCCAACACGCTCAGTGTGATTTCCGCTAGTGCGCCCTTGCTCGGTACAAAAACATGTATTTATGTATTTTGCCCTTGTTAAGACATGCACATAAGTGCAGTCTGATCATGATACTCGCTGTTCCTTATATATTGAACAGAGCTGTATGCATTTAGGATTTTTGGCTGGATAATCTACATGGCTGGTTTGAGATGTAAGTGTTGGAAGCCTTTTCTGAAGGAACCAAGCGGGCAAGTGTCGAATCAACGTCGATGCAATGTCGACATTACTACAACGTTTGAACCGTTGTATAAACTCTGCCAACAAGGTTAAGGTACATGTAAAATGTTAGGAAACTGAAACTCACGCAAAAACCAAACAACGTCGCATAAACGTCGAGACAGATTTAGCGACTTCATTTCAAAACGAGTGCAGACTGTCTGGTATGCATTGCTACAAAGGAAGCGTCGAATCAATGTCCTTGCAACGTCATCAACGCAACGTCCATTCGCCATTTCAGTGTTTTGTCACTCTCAAGAATATACTAAGTATACGTTAACAAAGGGTGCGTTTGGTGCTCTGCCAATGCCAGCATAGATATTTCAATGCCGTTCAGAGTTTCAACATTGGCACCACTGATTCTACCGTCGGTACCAATATTGCTGGCCATTGGCTGCCAGTACTGCAGACAACAAAGGGCGTGGGTAACATTACAAACGCCGGAAAATTGCGTTATTCAATATGGCGATTTAGTGAATCCATCATAAACGCTCGAGTTGTGACAGGAGTATAATTGTTCCCGACAGTGATGAAAGCAAATTAGAAAAACTAAAATTTTCTAATTACAGAGAAAAATGGCTCTGCAATAGTGTCAATGGCGCCATTGGCTCTACCAATAGTTGGCTGCCAAAGGTCACCTGTTCAGGGTTTACGGTTACCAATGGCACCATTGGCAAATCGCCTATGACACCCCTGGCAGAACCCTGAATGTACCCAAAGTTCATCACTTAGCTTAACCAAGGATCAGGCAACTTTAAAACAGCGTGTCGCTGGCGTATCAACTTTGATAAGCTTCAAACGTTTTGTATAGCAAATTATTTGCAGCGTGCACAGAACCTATCAAATGCTATATTGCCACGGCGTTTTCAGCTGTTGGGAACGAGCCGTAATGCCGAATCAATTATGTGGACTAAATGCACATGCCCTGGCCAGACTGCACATGTTTACATGTACACCGGGAAAGGCTGGGGTAGTACATTTGCTTTTGTTAGCCCATTAAATTGTGGGTAATCTAAGCCCGCCCCAGCCCCCCCCCCCCCCCCCGCTCCCAAGTCTCCCCAATCCCCTTTTTCTTTGAAATGCTGTTACATGGATTTGGATGACTCCATTTCTGTGTTTTAAGGGTTTCTGGTGCATGTTTCCACTTTTATTGTATACGCCGCATTATGCGGCGTCTGAACTGGGTCTACACTGTTCGCATATGTCGCCAAAACGGGTTACCAGTCTAAAAAGAGTTAATTACTCTACATATTATGACAACTTGTAATCATCCAAAATTTTGATTGATATTTAATTTACTGGCAGGCCTTGATCGGATCATAGATGTTCGTCTGTAAAATCAGCGTGCCACTGCGTCGACGTTTAACAGGATCTGCTGTACATATGCGACCAATGACGACTCAGACCTACCTGCGCGTCTGTGCAGTCAGCCTGATACGACTTCGTTTTTGTTTCCAACAGATATCACTGACACATATACATACGTTGCATGTATACACATAAGCATGTTGCATGCAAATTTATGCTGTTTCAGTTTTGGCATAATGTTCACACAATGTGCAAGAATCCCGTTTGTAGTTTAAGCCTTCCTCCTCCAGCAAGATTCGAACACGGACTGCTAGCTCATCAGGACAGCCCTTATGGGGCTCCCAACAGACTGGTACTGAAACCTCAGTAGTACAAAATAGCCGAGTCAAATTGTGTGCCATACACTGGTAAAGCAACCCTTAACGTCAGATAAGAGCGCACTTCCAATGACAAATGCTGACATCACGTGTAATTTTCCATCATGACGGAGACGTTTACACGGCTAGATCCCGCTTTGCGCTATTCTGCCCTACATTATTGGCTGACGATTTAGTTTGAGTGGCGCTATCACAAGCTGTCTTCAACCGATCAAAATGGAAGAAAAAAAATTCCCTGGCGGGGTATTGGCGTTGAACAAATAGCTAATTCAGTATCAGCAAAACGAAAATATAAATAACACCACGTTTATTTATGCTTTCCAGACGAGAAAGAACGACATACATCGTCTTTTTGCCTAGATGTCCTAATATAGCTAAAAAGTTGTCAGCGTCAAATCGACGCTGATGCAACGTCATGATGTAAATATGATGTTGCAACGATGTAGATACGGTTTTAATTCAATCCTGCAAATGGCGTCGTGTAAAATTTTACCTTACGGTGCGTGCCTTTAAGAAAGACTCGGATCAGCTTGCGCACCGGCACAGACTGATCAGACTTCCTGGTTTGATGCATATGTAAAGACTAAATTGGACTGAGTCTTTGCTCGTCGCTAATGTCCTAAACTCCCTGTCCGTGCGACGCAACTCGGCACCACAATCGATGCGATGTATACGTTTGAAATGCCCCCTTACCTAGAACGTCCGATCTCAAATGTAGAATGTCAGCCTAGGTAAACTTTTAATGTCCAATAGGAGCAGTATGAACTTTTTTTCAGACTCAATGAGTGTAAGACACGCCTAGCTAATAAACATGCAGTTCCAATCCCAGCTGCAATTTAAAAAAAATGCTTTAGTAAATGGATAGCCGAAATGTAACATTACTATTCGACTCAGATTTGTATATAGTATACTGGTACAAAATTTCAGCACTGAATTTAGTAGGTGGTGGTTATTTCACCTTACAGTCAGGATGTCTTTAAAAAAGAGAGTATTTATCAAAAATATAAGGAACAACTAATGCTATTGTTCTTAGCATCTACTTTTTAATGAAAATATACATATACTTTGGTGACGTGGGGTGTCGTGGGGTGTCTTGGGGTGTCATGGGGTGTCGTGGGGTGTTTAGACTCACCGCTCTATTTTACCCCAGTGCGGTGCGGTGCGGTGCGGTACAAGGTTTTAGTAATAGCCATTTTTGGCTTGCCCGCTTCGGCCGGCGAGCCTATGTATTCAGACCGAATACGACTACCTGTCATGCGCACTCAAGCGGAAGACGCTGGTTTGTTCCCAGCTTCGAGAATGGACTGTGTAAAATCTGGACTCTGGATTTTGGACTATGTAAGACCTGGACCTTGGACTCTGGTCTTTGTAAGACCTGGACTTAAATATTCCAACAATAGTTGCTAAGCCTGCACAAACAGTTGTTGTGTTATTGTTTAATGTCCACTGTAAACATTTATGGTCCTGTCGGGACGGTCAGTTAACAAAACCACACTATTTCTGGGCAGGCTTAAGACCTCCTAAGCGGTTAACTAGTACTAAGTGCACTTACTTTTACCAGCAACTGACAACTGCCCTTCTTGAATCAGTGGAAGGGGAAATGAAATTAAGTGGCCGGACCGGGTATAGAACCCAAGACCTCTGGCTTACAAGTCAGATGCCCTACCGACTGCACTATGCGGCCCGGACGTACAATCAGTGTAGAGTGTAGATCCAAATTAGACTGCTGGTTGGAACAGTCTGATCAGGGTCTGTGCCAACAGTTTTACTTAAAAACATTTATTTGTTTTAAAGACAAGGTGTTTGATGGTATTTACTAGATACTATTTTTTTTTCATAAACGTGCATTGAAATTCAGTTTCATGAAAGTGTCTTAATGAAAAAATTCAATTCAGGAAAACAACATGTGTTATATGGAAAAATATCAGTATCTTACAATTGCCATCAAACCATCATTTTCTAGGGCTGTGCAATGTCAACATTTACCTTCCTTTTTGAATAAGACTTACTAAATCATAGAAGACTTCTTTTTCTTTTGCACTTAAATCTCTATATATAATGACCAAATATATGATGACCAAGCACAATACAGAAGTGATTCTGAAAACAAACATCCTTTGGGAGCAACAAAAATACACTAATTCCTTCATTGACTTGTAATCATTACCAATTAATTGTTATACTCTATACCACAGTCTTGCCGGGCCGGGCCGCATAGTGCAGTCCGTGGCGCGTATGACTTAAAAACCTGAGGTCCCGGGTTCGATACATGGTCCGGAAGCTTACTTTCGTTTTCCCTTCTGCTGATTCAAGAAGGGCAGTTGTCAGTTACTGGCGAAAGTAAATGCAATTAGTACTGGGTATCCACTTAGGATGGCTAAGCCTGCCCAGGAATAGTGTGGTTAGGTTAACTGACTGTCCTGACATTACCATACACATATCATCTTACATGTTAGGAACTTGTAAAAGTTCACAAAAGTTTTATCCCCTTGTAATAATAGCCATTGTTGCGAACAGTAAGATTTTTTTTCCATACCTATCACAAAAAAAAACAAAAAAAAAACGAAATGCCCAGTAAATCTTCTGATGTCTGATTTCTTATAACAACATGACAGAATACGAAAAATCCTCATTTTTAAATGCTTTTATGAAATATTTTCCATTAGCAGTAATGCTAAAATTGACCTTTTCACTGAAGGTTATCATATGATTGTCAGAACAGCCAGAATGTAGCGTAACCTCATTGTTTACTACATTTGTGGACGTTTTAAAATGAAGAAAGTGTCTCCAAGTAAGATACCATCTCCCAAGACCACAAACTATAAACAACAAAAGACCATAAACATTGAACTACATGTATTTCGGAAACAAAATGCTAACTTGGCAAGCCTTTCCTTTTAAAAAGAAACTTTATAAAATCCGTCCAGCAGTTTTGGAAAAGTCGTTTAAAGCATAAGCTGACGACGGACGGACGACGGGCAAAGGCCGATCACAATACCTCACCTTGAGTACTTCGTGCTCAGGTGAGCTAAAACAGATAAGATAGACTAAGGTATACAGGTTAAAATATATCACAGTGCAGACCATTTAAAAGTGACGAGCAATCAAAAGATCTTGAGGATTAGTAAGTTGTTAAGTTGTATTATTAATCAAAGCTGGCTATCAACAGAACATGTATATACCTACCTCACCATTGCAGGCCACCTGGCCTAATGACAACAGGTCTAAAAATATATTTTGATGTACAGTACTTTGACTTTAACCTGTGACAGCAATAGATAAAGATAAAGATAAAGAAGCTTTATTTAACGTCGCTATATGGTAAACCAGTGCTATTTATAACTTCAAAATATTGATTCGAAAACGAAAGTGTTTATTTGGAAACTATAACTATTAAAAAAAAAAACATTAGATGTATATTGTTATAAGCAGGTGAGCAAATTGAACTAATTTCTGTGATTGTTTCTACCTATAACATGGCTAATGCGGTGAATTGACTAATTCATATTTGGAAGTTGCTGAAAGATGAAGATGAAAGAAAAAGAACTTTATGCTCTTTTGATAGTGGTTGATCAAGTGTTCTATAAACGATTTGATATTTTGCCAGTCATACTATATATGAGCAATATTGGAGGTATATCGCAAGCTTTATTCACTCATTTGAAACGACGGTTCTCTTCCGGAGAAGAATGTCTGAAGATTCTTATGAGTTTCGCCAGGGAATGTTCAATTGATGACATGATACACGCTCTTTATATATGCAGCTGCTCTGACCTGGCCCAAAGACTTCAGCAACAGATGTGTGATGTCAGTTATGGACTTAATAGAAACGATCACATCATTAGTGTACCAGGCACAAGAGGTACATCATGTGCTGCACACCTTTATTACTGTCAGCTTAAGAAGTACATTGATAATTCTTCCTTTAAGGATGAAAAGTATTTTCTTGAAAAGCAAGTAAACGGTCTAACGATGAAAATAAAAAACTCTGCCCTTGGCTCAGTTGAACAGCTTGGTTTCGCTGAAAAGTTACTTGTTGTCCATGCAGTTCGACTTCAAGTTTTCAAAACCAACGAAGAAAGGTTCTCAATTATTCAAGAAATGCGCAGTGATATGTCCCTGACGCCCTTCACAAACGAAGCCGAGGCTCTCTATAATTGCCAGTTAGGGAGTACGTATGCCTTGGCCGGAGACTTTGAGAACGCCAGAAAAACTATTGACGAAGCAAAGGCAGCTCTTTTCACAACCAAACCATCATTCGTCCTGTACTATGTGTATATTAATGAAATACTTGCTAATTTGGCAGAGTATCAAAAAACACCAAATGATGAACTCAAAAGAGAGATACTAGAGAAAGGAAACAAATGTTGCTGCCTAGTTTCCGATGAAGAAGAAGCTTGCATCAAGCAATGGAGAAGATTATTTCTGACGTTCATGACTGGTTTGTTACTTGGGGTGGGAGTTGACCTACATGAAATAGATCAGGAAGTTACACAGTCCGATCGAGAGCTAGCAACAAGCTTTCTTTCAGAAATTGATAAACAGTCTGACAACATGGAGACACGACGCGAGATGAAATATTGCTATCTGCGGGCAAGACTGCTGCAAGAGCAACAAACGGACATTGCATTACTGTATGCAAGAAGAGCTAAAGTGCTGTCTGAGGAAAACACTTTCAGAACAACAGAAAGAGTACATATAGAAGATCACATGACAAAATTACTAGGGAGAGTCAATTAAAGGAAATTGATGTCATAATTTATGAATGGCTTCTCAACAGATATAATTATTAAGCATTTGACAACAGATTTCTGGATGGCCATAAGCAGAAGAAAGTGCAAGAAATGCAGACAAAGTTTAAACAGACCATGATTAATTAACCTGTTAGAATAAGAAAATGTTCTTTGTGCTTCATATTGGTATGACAATAGCTCACTATGGCCCTTTGGGCCAGGTGAGCTAAAAATAGAGGGTAACACTTTTAAAATCATATGAGCGACCAAAATGGCAGGACATTTCAAATGTCCTTCTGCCATTCTGCATTCTGGGGGTGGTGGTGGTGGTGTGTGTGTGTTTTTTTTTTTGCCGGTGGGGGGGAGGGGGGGGGGTAGCATAGCCAGTAGGAGAAAATCTACATCCTGTTGCCAGACAGGACCAAACTTTCTACAACAAAGATCTTGTGAGCCCACAACAGACAGGCGCCGTGGTCAAGTGGTTAGAGATGCTCTGTTATGGTGCAGAAAGGGTCATTAGAGTGCAGGCTTTGCCATCCGACAACTGGAAAACTGTCAACCCAGCAGTAAATGGGTACCTGCTATGAATCAGGGAAGGCAGCAAAAGGAGAGGGATGGGCTCCGCCTTGCATATGCTGTGCCCAAAACACGGTGGGCCTCTAACCCCAACAGCCCCTATGGCTACTAGGCTATGGGAAACCTCTACCTTTACCCTTTTAAAGATCTTGTTTAAATCTCAACTTTGCGTCGTTAGGATTGACAAGCAAATTCAGTGAATTTATATCCCCCGCCGAAGTGGCCTTGATTTGTTCATTATTATGTTTTTTAACATTTCATATAATTTAAGTTATGGCTAAATCAATTCAAGGGCATTAAATCATGCACTACCTTTGTGATTATGATCAAACTTAATGTGCACTGCTATGTCAAGACAATAGATAAATATTTTAAGTTTCATGAAATTCCATTCATTGGTTACTTAGTTATGACTCAATTTGTTGATTTTAAACCAAGTCAAGGGCAATAACTCATTGCTAACCGAAGCAATTTCGGCAAAACGTAAGATGCACCAATGTATTACAGTGATACATATTTATTAAAAGTTTCATAGAATTCTATTCATTGATTACTTAGTTATGGCTAAATTTGTCAATTTTAAATTGATTCGAGGGCAATAACTCATGCACTTCTGATGCAACTCTGATGAAACTTTATGTGCATGGCCACCTTATAGTGATACATCATGAAGTTTCGATAGTTGGTTACTAAGTTATGGCTCATTTTATTGATTTTAAGTCAATTCAAGGGCAATAACTCATGCACTCCATTGGTTACTTAGTTATGGCTAAATTTGTCAATTTTAAATTGATTCAAGGGCAATAACTCATGCACTTCTGATGCAACTCTGATGAAACTTTATGTGCATGGCCACCTTATAGTGATACATATTAAGTTTAAGTTTCATGAAGTTTCGATAGTTGGTTACTAAGTTATGGCTCATTTTATTGATTTTAAGTCAATTCAAGGGCAATAACTCATGCACTCCTGAAGCCACTATGATGAAATTGGATATGCATCAGCAGGTTATAGTGATATATATTCATTTTAAGTTTCATAAAATTCCGGCCAGTGGTTAGTTATGGATCATTTTATTGATTTTAAAATAATTCAAGGGCAATAACTCATGCATTACTAAAGCCAGTCTGATGAAACTTGACGTGCATCAGCAGTTTATAGTAATATATATTCATTTTAAGTTTCATGAAATTCCGTTCAGTGGTTACTTAGTTATGGCTCCGGACGGACGGACGGACGGACAGACGGACATGGAGAAACCTATATCCCTCCGCCTTTGGCGGGGGATAAAAAGGGCATGAGTGAAAACACAAACCATTCTTCTGTAAGTTATTTTCTTTAATGGTTTTTTAATGGCAATGATGTCTCAGCACTTCCATGATTGTTATATTTGACTACCATATATACATACAAGATCAATCACCCACATAACGACTATAACGAAAAGGATACATACTGCAAGACTGCATTATGGACTTGAAAATCAGAAAATACTATGGCCACATTGTTTGAAATGAGATGTTACAATGGGCGTATTCGACTGGGCATTTTGTGCTGCATGATTCTTAGTATGAAGCACTTTTTCTATAGAAAAAGTGCTTCACGCAAAGAATCACGACGCATGAAATGCTCAGTCAAATACGCTGGCATTTCGTGCTTCACGGTTCTTAGCATGAAGCACTCTTTTTCGTATAAAAAAGTACTTAATTAATATGCTTATAATCATAAAGCAGGAAATGCCCACTTAAACACGCCTATTTTCAAAAGCACTGCATACATGAACACTGCAAATTTTTTGCTGTCCAGAAGAAAAACATGAACTTATTCAGCAACAAATAAGAACACATCTGATCTCAAGTCCATAATATTCTCTTGCTTAAAACAGATTTCATCAAACACATTCAAAAATCAATAAGACATGAATATAAATGTGATAGCTAAAACTGCAATGAAACTTACTCTCAAATACAACTTTATATATGGTAGATTCCAAATTCAAAACAATTTCAAACCAGAAAATAAAGAACTGAAAATATTATCGCTTCTAGTTGCATAACCTGACTCAGGAGTCTCAAGTATTAACTTAATCAAATAACATGACAGAAGAATCAAAGGATACATTTTCAAAAGAAACAAAACGAACTAGACTATGAGCAGCTATCAAGAAAGAATATCAGGCGGCAATGTGGTAATTTTGTGGACTTTTTTAATCTTAAATATGACCAACATATAAAATTCCACAACTGTTTTATGGATAAGAATATTCCTTTCAGAAGTATCATTAAACAGTCTTTAATCTTGAGTCAAAAATAATGATGGGTATATAAATGCTAACCATCTACGTTTTTAATATACTTGAAAATGAGGGCATACATGTGTATAAGTACTCTGACAAATGAGAGTCTGTAAATGAAAACCATTGTACATGTGTTTATCAACAAAAATCATGATCTTTTTGTACCCAGAATGTAAAAAAGTATACATGTATTCGAACCTATAAAATTCATAGTGATCCACATTAACCGAAATGTATCTAGTGTATATAAAGGAGCCATGCCACTGGAAATGAGGTCCTCTGTAATGTGTGAATAGTAAACCTCTAATCATACTGCACAGCTGGAATATTTTGTTTTATTTTTCCTTGAAAACTTGTCTGATCTCTCATCTGAACTGGTTCAGATAGTGGCAGGGGGGTCTACTAATGTTTCAGGTAGACTCGACTGAACTTATCCATAATTTTCACCCAACACTCCCTCTTATCTAAAACTCTGCAACATATGTCTGTGTCTGTTTTCACGATAAATATTCCTCATTCCCCATGGGATGCAAACAACCAAAATGTGTCTGACAGTATGGATAGACAGGCTGATCCCAGTCATCATTGTCAACATAATCAACATAAGCTGAAGTGATCTAGAATTCAATAGAAAGCTAACTCTAATCTGTCCTAGAAATAAATCTAAGTAATCTGCTGCAGATATGAATTTAACAAAAGGAATACTGATACAGTTAGATTGCTAAAATTCTTTTTCTAATATGGCTCAATCGTCCTTCATCAGGAAGACATTTTTCCCCCGTTTTCTTGGCTACTGCGTTTCACAATTTTAATATATCAAAAATATTATTATCATCAATTTCTTAGTAAAACAAAATCCATGGGTAAAGACTCCAGATCTCTAGTAATGTGTATCTACTATCTACACCAAATAAGCCCAATTTTGCTTTCTACAGCTTCTTTTTGTTTTATTTTATTTATTTATTTATTTTTAGAAAGACTTTTCGCTCAATGTTAGAATGTTATTTACAGTGTCACTAGGTTTTTACAAAAGTTCATTTCTGCGACACAAGTACTGTATACTTTAATTTCACTGTATTCTATGGGTGAGATGCATTAGAAAAACACTAATTTTGTAGAATATATATGCACAGTCAATCCTTTTTTTTCTTCCACTTAAGATTGATTTAAAGAAGCAAAGTATATGGTTATTATTATTATTTAGTTTTACAGAATCTGAAGTTGTAGGCCACTTTGCAGATGTTTTGGAATCAGGATTTTTATTTATCACCTTTACTGCACTGGTATGACAAATTTTGGTCAGTTACAGATTTTCAATGTATCTCACTCATAGCCTAGTTGACGAGAACTGTACAAATATAAACAACATATTATAATTCAGTCTTCTTTGCTTTCCTCTTCTTTCCATCTCTTGTATATCCAGCTAGTTCGTCTGTTGCCTCCGCTGCTAAATACTTCACAAAGTCTTTAGTTTCTCGACCACCCTGTCAAAATTCAATATACCATAAAAATTGTGGGGAAAGGCGCAAGGTCTAACAACCAATCAACGAAAATGGATTTTAGCCATTTTTGAGACCCATAAAATGCTTCTCCTGAGCTAAATTTTACACAAATTTGGGCCTGACGGAAGTCTGCTGTGCATAAAAATGGAAATATCTACGAAAAATGTTTTTCTTGAATTCTTACAGACTTGAACATTAACTTTGCATGCCTCTTGAATTCAATTTCTAGGACACTTCAATAAGGAATTCCTGATCAACCGTGATTTTCTCAATCCCGAATTTGGCAATTAGATGGGGTGTTCCCCATTGTAGACAGGCCTAAAAGTTATAAAACTTGAGTACATTCTCAAACTCAAAATAAAGCACACTGACTGGCTGCTTCCGAGCATGAAGCAGCCAATCAGTGTGGTTTATTTTGAGTTTGAGATTATTCTCAAGTTTTATAACCTCGAACCCTGATCTTAAATATCTAATTCAGTCTGCTCAGAAGCAGCCAATCAGTGTGCTTTATTTTGAGTTTGAGATTATTTTCAAGTTTCATAACCTCGAACCCTGATCTCAAATATCTAATTCAGTCTTGTGTAATTCTACTATAAGATGGGTCACTAGGTTCAAAAACAATTCTGAAAATCTAGATCTATCTTTAATATTTTGTTTTCCTTCCAAAACTAATCCTGAAAGTTTAGATCCCTTGTAAATGACAGTTCTAACTGTTTGGGGTCATTTTGGATGTGGTGAAATTAACCTAATACAAGTAGCTGAATAAATACAGTGCCGTACACAGTCTATAATACGGTCCCCCAGTGCTCTAGATAAGAATGGGTCACAGGGATAATTTAGAGATTGTTTTCTTTATTTTTGTGTAAACAAAAGTTGAGACCCTTCATTAGAACTGTCTCACTGAGAAGTTCCAAATGAGGGCTCAAAACATTTTTGTTGAGAAATAAGAAAATTCTCTGAATTAACTCAAATTCTCCACCCAATCCAGAGCTCTGAGTACCTTAATGAATCTATGCTTGTGGACTAGAAAGGAATGGTCCATGCTGTCTCTCCAACAATGGCAAAACCAGAAAAGTGATACATACCAGAAAAGTGATACCTAGTCTTGCAGTTTACCAGTCGTAGGCAAGACAAAAATCCTCCAATTTTTTATAAATCTAGGCCTGATTGTTTAAAGTATTGTAAGCTTGACAAAGGCATAAAGAATTTGTTAGCTAAAGGCAGCCATTAATCAAGAATTTGTTAAATCTTGCAGTACTCACAAAATTAATAGTGGTAATATATTTGCAGAAAAATTGTAAGAAGCTTTTGCACTGCAAAAGCTTCTCACATTTTTTCAGCCCAAAAATGGCGGTGCTTTTACGTACTGATTGATTGATTTGTTGTTTTATGTCCACGGTAAACAGCTATGGTCATGTCGGGACGGTCAGTTAACCTAACCACACCATTCCTGGGCAAGCTTAGACCTCCTAAGCGGTTAACCAGTACTAAGTGCACATACTTTCCCCAGTAACTGACAACTGCCCTTCTTGAATAAGCGGAAGAAGAAACGAAAGTATGTGGCCAGACCGGGTATCAAACCCAGGACCTCTGACTTATGAGTCAGGTGCCCTACCGATTGCGCTACGCGGTCCGGAGTTTTTACGTATAATATGTTTAAAATTTAACATCTCATTTGAAAATTTAACATCTCATTAACCAACAACATCTTAAGTTTTGAACAACTGGGTCCTGAACTCATACAAAATTCCTCATACTAATCCTCGTACTTGTACTTACATTATATTTCTTTGGACTATCTTCTTTTCCCTTAGGTTTGAAATATATTGTTGGGAATCTGCAATGGAGAATCAATATAAATTCAGTATTATCCTTTAAAATCATGTTGTAGGTGAACTGAGTAGACAACAAATGTGCTATGTTTTCTATTTTTCACAGGATGTACAAAGTAACATTGCGCTGCAGGACAATCTGAATGAAATGTGAAGCCTTATTTTTGTGAAAACAAAAAAAAAAGAAAAGAATGATTTTAAGATGGTCTCTTCTTTTATTTAAAATCATGTTAAATGTTAAAGTAACTTTCTAAGAGTTAATAACCTTATACTTAAACGAAAAGTTAGAGTTGTGCTTTTTGTTCTATGGTGATAAAACTATGCTTAAAGCAGATGCTAAGTAAGAAAGTAACCACTAGATTTTGGTAATTTGTACTAATAAGGGTATCACAGCTTCTATTTTCTAATGATTTCTAATGATTATCCAGTGCTCCAGATAAGAAGGGGTTACAGGGATAATTTAAGGATAATTTTCCATATTTTGCCATAAAAATATATTTTGTGACCCTTCATTAGAACCGTCTCACCGAGACGGTTCTAATGAGGAGTCACAACATATGTTTTCGTTGAGAAGAAAAACTGTCTTTGAATTATCCTCAAACCCCTCTTTTATTTGGAGCTCTGATTATCTCACAAATATCCTCTAAAGGCATCCTGACCTTATCTTGGCCACAAATAATGTTATCTTGGCCACAAATTATAAGAAACAAAGTGAACATACCCTTGTACTTCATATGGTTTCGGTACATCATTAGCTGTGGCATCCATTTTGGCTATAACAACTCCAGGCTCTTCCTTTAACTACAACAGAAAATAATACATGTACTAGCAAATCCGAACTCTGCCACATTACTACATGTATTTTAAACATTTTTACTGTGAAAATACCAGTAACCATAGAATAAGGTATATTTCATTATAAACCTTTTTTATATGACTATATCGACACACTACTTTGCTCACATTTGGTGATACAGACTGCATTGTCTGAGTCATTAGAGCAGCGACACGAGAAAACAACAAAGTGGTAGTGTGCCCAGCAAATTCAGCCTTGGCATCCGCCCAGTCTGATCAGAGTGCACTGTCTGCATGGAGCTAGCGTAGACCCTCAGCTACCCTTTAAGTCCTTAGCAAAGAGTCTGATCAGACTGGGCAGATTCCCAGGCTAATCTGAGTCTGCCCTGGGTGCACAACCACTTTGTTGGTTTTCTCGTGTCGCGGCTCAAATTTAGTATTCCTTTGTAGAAATACTGTTAGGGTACTGTAATGGCATTACTAGGTGAATAAGCAATATGTTACCATCATATGTATCAACTGAAACTACATTTTAAGTCAGACTAGACCTTTCCGAGCCACACCCAGAATGTCACTCAAAAGACACTTAATGCTACATCACTGACCAATGCAGCGACAACTTAGCATGTGACATAGTCCCACAAAATTAATCCCATGTGTCTAATCTCCCACAATTAGTCTGTGATTTACCTTGCAGTTAATGAAGAGATGCATACCTATTTAAAGTAGGCATGGCTTCAGAAAGGTTTATTGCAATGTAACGTATACTTTGATCTCTTTTTTGATGAAAATGAAGTTATGTAAACCTGGAATTTTAACATACTGACCTCTATGTCGATCATGTCTGTCAATATATAGTCTGAAGATCTGTAAAATTTCATATTCTCTTCAACAAACGACAGTGATTTTGAATTGCATGAACAAGGGCTACAGAAATCCGAATTTTTGTCGGTTCTGACCGATTTTGAGTTTGAAAAACCAATTCAGATGTCATAAGGCACGTTTTTTTCGGTCTGAAAAAATTTGCGGATGCATCATGACATAATTACCTGGATTTTAGCCATATTAATCCAATAATCACGCACTGCTGTCAAAAGTTATAGAGTCGATGTCTTGCCAAGGTGTGAACACTGATTATGTTTTTAGAAATCTTTGATAATTAGCATGTGTCACAATTTTGGCCAACAGCAACTCGTAATACACACATACACATGCCTACGCACGGAAAAAGGCTGTGCAACGTAGGGTTACTGTATACTTTGAAAGATAGCGTAACGAAAGAATTTGATTAGCAAAAAGAAAATTTAAACCCGATTTGATTATGTGCAGGCTGGTCAGTTGTTTTTTAGCCGACGTCATTTCTCGAGCAGAAAAATATATTTTTTTTATTTGTCTCTGAAGGTACATTTTTAAAGGCGCTCCAGTGTAGTCATTAGTTTTCGTGATTTTTTTTGGGATTGTGGAATACACAGTGTAGTCATAAGTTTTCGTGTCTATTTTGGATTCGTATGACGACATCTGCCGTCCGGACCGATTTGGATTTCAAAATTTCTGTAGCCCTGGTATGAACTATAATCTCACTGCTAAAATGTTTGTTTAACAAATGCTTGTTAAAATTCTAAATAGATATTTTTCTTTTTTTTCTCCATGAAAACCTATATTGTAGCCCCTCATTAGAACCGTCTTACCAAGACGGTTGTAATGAGGGGTCATGACAGGTTTTAATAGAGTAATTAGGAAAAATATCCATCATCCATCACCTTATCTGGGCCTGTGTGGCTCAAAAAAAAAACCCAAAAAAAACACAATTTACCTTTTCTCCTAATTCGGTGTATTTTGGTTCCAACTGTTTACAATGCCCACACCATGGAGCATAAAATTCTATTAAAACGTCTTTTTCTTTATCATTAACAATCTCGTCAAAATTCTTCCCAACCACAACCTGAAATTCAATAAAAATATATAGAATTAAGGTAATTATTTCTAGGGTAAGTAACTCTTATCAAGGAGTTTCAAATTAAAACCTGAAAGATGGAGAAAATAAAGAGAAATAGGAATTTTCCGGGGATGTAACTCTTATCTTGACCTTCCCTACCACAGCCTTGGCCTAGTTATTTAAGGCATCGTTTGCCTAACGAGCTCATTAATAGGTCAACTTGTTAGGTGTTTTACAACTTTATAACCAAATACTATGATAATTTTTGTTGAAAAATGTGAGGAGCTTTTGCACCACAAAAGCTTCTCACATTTTCGGCAAAAATGGCATAATTTTTCTCGTACATTATGTATGGAAATATGACGTCTCATTAACTAACAACATCATTTGTTTTGAACAACTGTGCCCAGATATTTGAACAAGAGGTCCATGATGGACCTAAATCGCTCACCTGAGTTATGATGAATTAACATGGAAGATCATCTATTTGATGACAGTTAAACTGGAGCAGTTTTGCACTTTCCAATATATTATTCTGACAAAGTTTCATGAAGATTGGATCAAAACTGTGCCCTCTAGAGTGTACACAATGTTTTTCTAAGATCTGACCTGGCTATCTAGTTTTCGATCAGACAGTATTCAGTTTCAAACTTGGCCTAAATTTCATGAAGATAAACATTCTGACAATGTTTCATGAAGATTCAATGCAAAATAAAACGACAATTGTGTACACAAGGTTTTTCTAAGATTTGACCTAGTGACCTAGTTTTTGACCCAACAAGACAAAGTTTCATGAAGATTGAAGAAAAATTGTGCCCTCTAGAGTGTTCACAAGGTTTTCCTAAGATTTGACCTAGTGACCTAGTTTTTGACACAACATAACCCTTTTTCGTAATGTGCCTAGATTTTATGAAGATAAACATTCTGACAAAGTTTCAAGAAAATTAGATCAAAACTGTGCCCTCTTGAGTGTTAACAAGGTATTTCTAAGATCTGACCTAGTGACCTAGTTTTTGACCTTATGTAACCCAGTTTTAAAATTCATCTAGACTTTATGAAGATTAATATTCTGACAAAGTTTCATGAAAATTGGATCAAAACTGTGCCCTCTAGAGTGTACACAAGGATTTACTAAGATTTGACCTAGTGACCTAGTTTTTAATCTGACATGACCTCGTTTCAAATTTGGCCTGCATTTCATTTAGATAATCATTCTGACAAAGTTTCATGAAGGTTGGATCAAAACTGTGCCCTCTAGAGTGTACACAAGGTTTTACTAAGATTTGACCTAGTGACCTACTTTTTGACCCGACATGACCTAGTTTCAAATTTGGCCTAAAGTTTATCAAGATAATCATTCTGACAAAGGTTCATGAGGGTTGGATCAAAACTGTGCCCTCTATGTCATTTAAAGGTTTATTTCTATTTTTAGCTCTGGTGGCCATCTTGTTCAGTGGAGTGAAACCGTTTTAGCAATTTTGAATCAGGGCCATGAATCAAACATTTCGGTGAAATTATTTTGAAATCGGTCCACTGGCTTGGGAGGAGATGTCGTTTAAAGGTTTTTCTATTTTTAGCTCTGGCGGCCATTTTGTTCAGCGGAGCGGAACCGTTTTAGCAATTTTGGAACAAGGCTATAAGAGGAACATTTGTGTGAAATTATTTTGAAATCGGTCCACTGGCTTGGGAGATGTCGTTTAAAGGTTTTTCTATTTTTAGCTCTGGCGGCCATTTTGTTCAGTGGAGCGGAACCGTTTTAGCAATTTTGGTTCAGGGCCATGAGTCGAACATTTCTGTGAAATTATTTTGAAATCGGTCCACTGGCTTGGGAGGAGATGTCGTTTAAAGGTTTTTCTATTTTTAGCTCTGGCAGCCATTTTGTTCAGTGGAGCGGAACCGTTTTAGCAATTTTGGTTCAGGGCCATGAGTCGAACATTTCTGTGAAATTATTTTGAAATCGGTCCACTGGCTTGGGAGGAGATGTCGTTTAAAGGTTTTTCTATTTTTAGCTCTGGCGGCCATTTTGTTCAGTGGAGCGGAACCGTTTTAGCAATTTTGGTTCAGGGCCATGAGTCGAACATTTCTGTGAAATTATTTTGAAATCGGTCCACTGGCTTGGGAGGAGATGTCGTTTAAAGGTTTTTCTATTTTTAGCTCTGGCGGCCATTTTGTTCAGCGGAGCGGAACCGTTTTAGCAATTTTGGTTCAGGGCCATGAGTCGAACATTTCTGTGAAATTATTTTGAAATCGGTCCACTGGCTTGGGAGGAGATGTCGTTTAAAGGTTTTTCTATTTTTAGCTCTGGCGGCCATTTTGTTCAGTGGAGCGGAACCATTTTAGCAATTTTGGTACAAGGCTATAAGAGGAACATTTGTGTGAAATTATTTTGGAATTGGCCTACTGGTCTAGGAGGAGATGTCGTTTAAAGAAATTGTTGACGACGGACGGACGGACGGACGGACGGACAAATTTCGATCACAATAGCTCACCTTGAGCACTTCGTGCTCAGGTGAGCTAAAAATAATATCAAGGTAACTGGAAGCATTTTCAGGGAAGATATTTCTTATCAATAACATCTCCCATTTTGATGATGGCTTCTCTCCAGAAGCAAATTCTACCCTCTAAGAGTAGCCTTTATGTTGGAAAAGCTTTCTTGAACAGAGAAGCAGATAGGAAGTCACAAAAGCTGTTTTCCCTTTGCAAAAATCCTATCGAAACATGAGATGTTTCTTTCATCTTAAGTATCACAGAAATGGAAAGATAATCTAAAGTATATTATTAAACTTACCAAACACAGAAAATGTCACAAAAATATTTTGCAAGGCTTTACATACTTAAGGTGTTTTGTGGTGTATATGTTCATCTCCATATTTTTGCCATTTTCTAAAAGGGAAACAACTTTTGTGGTTTCCTATTTGCTTTCCTGGGTGACAAATCTCTTCCAGATTCATCTACCCTTAAAAGAAAGAACTGGCTTCTATACCAGCATAAACTACCCTGCTTTGTAAAGGTGTGTCGTCAGGTAAATTCGGACTGCATGTTAATTAAAATTCGGACAGTGACATTGTTTCCTTTATATGTCAGTTGTCTGGCATTTAAACAACAATAACTTGGCAAACAGTGAAAATCCTGATGAGACGGCTCATTATGAGCCGTCTCATATGGATTTTCACTATTTGCAATGGTATGTCCAAATTTACCCGCTGTCCGAAGTAACCCTTCTTGACCCTACCTTAACATCCTTATCAGAATTATCAGGTACTGGCTCTGATTTCACATGGGCTTCCAATTTCTCATCTAATAAATCATTAACAAACTGTTCTAAGGCATCCATGCTGAAACAGAAATGAGTTCAATAATTCAAATCTCTAGATAAGTGAGGGTATCCAGTGTATCTAGGGATAATTTCTATTAAATTGCCATTAAATTCTTTTTCTATTAAATTAAACAGACCTGAGTGAATAAAGGATATGTTCTGTTATGTTATGCAAATTGAAATATATCAGCTGCGACATAACAAAACCAACAAAGTGGCATATCGCCATGTGAAGACTCAGATCAGCCTAGGCATCCACCTAGTCTGATCAGAGTCTTCGGCATGTGTTCATGCTCCTGTCAATATTCTTAGCTATAGCTAAGGTAAACATACATTCTTATGGCAATTTTCAAAAGAAAAAGAGAAGTTACACCATCTAACTTCTCAAAACGTCAAAAATTACGTCAGTAATGCATGTGACATCAGCAATTAGACTCACACACTCCGAGACAGTGAACTGTTACAGAATAAAACACAGAACTTTTCTACTGCTTCTATAGGGGCACTGTGTCAGAATTTCTAATTTTTTTTTAACATTTAAACTCAATGGAACTGAATCACATATTAGAATATTGGAACTAAATCACAATAAACGGAAACCAACTGGGAAAATAGCCAATATGTGACATTTATATACACCAGAAACTGGTGTAAAACTAAACTTCCAAGTCTATTAAAATTACATTCATGTGTACTGTCAGGGTATGGTCACAGAGTACTGACTATTTCTAATCACATTGTCAACCTATTTTATAAAGCATATCTATGTAACAAATCAGGCTCCGAGGTTATAAAACTTTTTTCGTGCTCAACTCAGCTGAGCATGAAATTTTCTCTGCTGATAAATATGAAAATGCCAACTAATGTTGGCATTTTCATATTCATTAGCAGAGAAAATTTCATACTCAGCTAGACTGAGCAAGAAAACCACTGTACTTATCAATAATTTGCTATTTATTAGCCGGTAAAATTTCATGCTCAGCTGAGTTCAGCATGAAAAATGTTTTATGTTCTCGGAGGGCCCAGTTGGCAGTTGTTCAAAGCACCTTTGGCAAAGAAAATGGCAGTATTTTTGCATTTGAAAATGTAACATCCATTTAACTATTTTATAATAATGATCATGTCAGTTTTGAATAACTGGGCCAAGGAAAATTTTAGTACCTAAAATCAGCTTCCATGACATATTTCATATCTCTAGCATCACGAGCAACAATCACGGGTTTCTCTCCAACACGGCCATCAATACCAAACTCCGAAACTTCGGGGCCAAAATCATTGCTATTGCTCACAGCAAAATATACTTTCTTGCCATCATCCTGGAATTTTTTGGCTACCTTCAAAACCCTGAAAATAGATCAGATAAAGATAAGCCAAACTTCTGAGCATCTAAATCCTGATTAAAAAATTTCTATCCTGTGTCATTTGTCCTAAAACCTTTTTTTCATATTTTGCTGTTCAGCATTTCAGTGGCTTGTTTTGAACAAGTCAATTAATTAAGCAGTTGGCTGGATGGATGTGTTTGCCCTTTTACATCCTTTCTAACAATATTTGTGTGATATCAGAACAAGAGTGATAATTTGAATGGTGGGAGGCTGCTAATAAAATGCTCTATGAAATGAAGGACCAGTTAGGTTTGGACAGACTCTCATCTTCAGTGGGATTCAAACCCAAAACCTTATCATCCAAAGTCAGGGCCACAAGTCACTCTGACACTGATGGACTGACAGAGGACAAAAGAACTTTCAGTAAAGATTCGTCATTGTATTTTGACTGATAAAGCATTGAAAGCCAGCATTCATTTTTCACATTGACGGTCAAGGCAACTTTTAAGTGGCAGCAACAACCAATGTATTGGACCAAAATAGTGCTAATAGTTCCCCCATCTTATAACGCTGAATAAAAGAAATAGAGTAATAACTGAAAATGCTTATCACGAATGGATGTACAAGGGACAAACAGTGGACCACTGTTACAATTCTACTGCTAATGTGCCCAAATATTGGGACACCTAAAAGCCTTGATTTTCCATTTGTCCATTGAGACACCTAAAGCCATTAATTTGAGGTGAACTTCGACCTAGATATCCAGAGTCAAGAGTTGGCTGTATTTGAATTTGGAAGACATAACATGCTTGTATAGCTATCAGGCTCACCTGTTTCTCCAATAGTTTGTTCCCTTAAGATTCTTTGTATAGTCAACATCATAGTAGGCTATAACCAGAGGCTTCTTATAGTTATCAGCATTGCCAATTGTCCTGTGGCCACACAGCCCTAGGCTGAAATGAAACAAGTGAATATTTATCAGAATTATATATAATACATTCCCTTTGATAATTCTTAGATGAGTCTATTTCGGAGAAACAGTGTTCATACTTCCATAACAACTGCCGGTCACATTATTTGTTGGTATGCAATATGTAAACAAACGATGCGATTGGCCATTGTAATGTCCTACAGATGTAACTTCATGAAGACGATCTTTAAACATAAGTGACTTACCTGATGTTTACTGACATCTTTTTGTTGTACATTTTACAAATGTTGCTCTTAAAAATTGAAAATGATGCTCAAATGATTTTTAAAATTAAATGTAGATATAAGAGACAAAATTTCATTTTTCAGAAATTCATAAACAAAGGGTCATGTGTAGAGTTAACATGAATGCCCTTCGGGCATTACTTGCTTTGCACATGACCCATTGTGTTGATACCATGAACATCAAAAAAATAAAATTTCTTTCTTAAATGAATATAAATCTGCAGATGACTAGTCTACTGACTAGAGGATATATGGAGAAATGCTTTGATGATTTTTCTGCAACAAGTTGTTCATATTTCTCAATGAAAACTGTTGTATCCCTCGTCCAGGGCTGTCAATCATCCTCCACTTCAGAATTCCCTGATTTTTTCCTGATGTTTTTATATTTTCCTTATACTCTATTACAAATCCAAAATCTGATTATACTTTTTACCTTAACCCTGCTACAGGTATGACTTGAAAATTGAGAGACTTCTTTTTAGAGCAGCCCACAATGAGGTTGGATATAAACATGTGAGCCGCGATAAGACTAAACCAAGAGGAAGAGGTATGTGCGCTCAGAGAAGACTAAGATCAGCCTGGGCATCTGCCCAGTCTGATCAGACTCTTTGCTAAGCGCTTAAAGGGTAACTAAAGGTCTAAACTACAGTCAACCCTCTTTACAACGGCACTCATTGTAACAGCGTAATTCTTTAAAACGACATTCTGACTTGCCTGGAATGGGTTTTGTTGTTCAAAATATGTATTTGTTATAACAGCGAATTCTGTTTAACGTCAAATATTTGGGAACAAATGCTGTCGTTGTAAAAAGGGTCCACTGTACCTCCATGTGGGCAGCATAGATTGATCAGACTGAGTGGATGCCCAGGCTGATCTGAGTCTGCACTGGGTGCACAACCACTTTGTTGGTTTCTCATGTCGAGGCTCAATTATGTATGTGCTTAGTTCATCTTTTCTGAAACTTAATCCTTTCCCCTTGAGCAGAATTGATTTATTTTCTGAAGAGAATTTTTGCCATTAAATTTTGAATTTCCTGGCATTTCCCTGATTTTCAAGTCCTTTCCATGTTTCCCTGACTAATAAAAAATTCCCGACTTCTCACTGACCTGAAAAAAGTCATTTTCCAGATGTTTTTCTCCTGATTCATGTGGCAAACTTGTTTACCCCGTCATACAAGTTACCTTTGCAAGGCCCCTCTAATAAAAGGTCACAACATAGGAAGTTCTAAGAGGGACCACGGCAGCTCTTCACAATGCATATATGTATCATTCAATCAACAGAAATTGTCTCGGAATTACTCTATTTGAGCCGTGACACAAGCAAACCAAGTGGCTGTGCCCCCAGAGCAGACTCAGATCAGCCTGAGCATTTGCCCAGTTTGATCAGAACCTTTGGTGTCTGCATGGCAGTAGCTTAGACCCTTAGCTACCTTTTAAGCCTTTAGCAGGAGTCTGATCAGACTGGGCTGCTGCCTAGACTGATATGAGTCTGCGCTGGGCACACAACCACTTTGTTGGTTTTCTCGTGTCACGGCTCAGTTATTGGCACTGAGATGGATTCCTCCACAAGTATACCTGCTCACCTAAAACACTGTATATTAGAGGTACACTTGAGCCCCGTTATAACGCAGGTGTCGGGAGACATAAAATAGAACCGCGTTATAAGTGATCACGCGTAATAACGATGTTCACAGAAATACCCCACCCACTAATGAAAAACCCCATGTTTACATGTTCGTAGCGCTTATTTAGCCCTTACGAGGTAGATAGACATGTTTACTGCTTACCTGACACAACGAAAGTCATCGCTGAAGTAAGCTTTCAGTCCCTATGTTCTTATTGTTCTGTTCTTACTTATTGTGAAAAATGCGCTGCAAAATGGTTGAAAACCATTTACAAAGCGAAAGTACAATCGGAACACATCGGCCAATTCCGTATCCTGAATTAAACCTATATCGACTAGGATGTCCGATTGAGCGAAAGTAGACTTGTTCGAGTTAATTCCCTTGTATATACACTTGCAAAAAGGTACCTTCGGACGAATATAATATACCTATTTGCGCGAGTACTAACGTCGCTTAAAAATTTTCTAAGCAGCCTACAGATAACCAAATCGGGTTTAAGCTTTTTTTTTTTTTTTCCATTTATAAAATTCTTTTATAATGTTTTCTTTGGAAGTAATCAGTGACTGCTACGCACAGCCTTTTTCCTGAGCGTCGGCTTGTGTATTGTGTATATTAGGTGACCTTCGCTAATTGGTGACACGTGATATGCGCTAATAATCGAAGTCTTTCACACCTTGGCAAGACAACCGACGCTTTGATTGTCTGTGATAACTTTTGACACTCTGTTGATTAAAATTATGTAAACAACCCAATTAACTTTTAATGGTTATTTTCTATTCCAATGTCGTGAACACCGACGGAACCGCCGAAAAATCCGCGATCTGTAGAAAAAATTTGGGAGCCACAGGACAACTGTGTTATACTGATTTCTGCGATATATCGGTCCGCGGTATAACGGCGCTCCAGTGTATTTGGCAGTGGCTGAGTTATTGCACTTTAAGCTCTAAATACCTCCCCCCTCCCCCCCCCCCCCCCCCCCCCACACACACACACACACACACATACCTTTACAAACTGCAATGGCTTTATCACGTTTAATAGGATTAATACGATACAGTTATCTAGAGCTCTGTATGCTGTGGCACTTACCACTGTGCTTGTACCCATGATTTAAGTTTATAGACTGTGACATCATCTGTGTATTTCTGCTGAGACTCTTCAAACTTGTTGTGAAGTCTCTTTGGTTGGAATAACACAATAGCACTGAAACATATTTAAAGTCAAATTTTTACAAGAAAAATCTTTTAAAAAAGATAATCTCAGGGTATAATCGATTCCGCCAATTTTCGCTTCCTGCAGAGACTGTCCGTCATATTTTGCTTCCGCCGAGACTGTCCGCGAGCTCTTGCTTCCTGCAGACTACTGTCCTCGAAAAATGGCTTCCTGCCGAGACTGTCCGCATGATTCTGCTTCCTGCCGAGAGCCTCGGCAGGAAGCAGAATCACGCGGACAGTCTCTGCAGGAAGCCATTTATCATGTACAGAAGTCTCGGCAGGAAGCAAGAGCTCGCGGACAGTCTCGGCGGAAGCCAAATATGATGTACAGTCTCTGCAGGAAGCGAAAATTAGCGGAATCGATTATACCCTGTGATAATGGGCGCAGATTAAATGGAAGTGTGTTTTGTAATATGTCTCTAGGTAAAGAGTTGAAATAACTTTCATGAATATGACTCAAGTAAGATACGTCGGTAGGCACCCGTAGCCGTAAGTTTGACACTGGGTAGCGTCAATGACCTATATCAAGACTGAGTTGTCCAATTTGGAATTGCAAAATGGACCGCCGTCAATCTTGAGATTGACCTGATTCTAAAACAGTTAACAACATGGTGCGATGTTTGTTTGTATGTAATAAACCAAAAGTAGATCTACACTGAAAAAAAGAAAGTTTTGAATATCTGCATCTGTTTTCAATAAAATTGCCATCGTAAATAAAATTTCACAAACAAGAGAAACATTTTGAATTAACAGCTGACAGAGTGCTGGTATTCACACAGTGCAGTACAACGGGGAAAAATGAAGATTAAATATTCATTGACCTTTGATATTATTGGCTAAATTTTGACACACACGTTATTTGACCAATGAAATCTTGTGAAATGTGGAACAAAACTGAAATTATACTCAGCTCGCCCAGAAATAAAAAACAAGAATTCCGCGGAATGCTATGTCGCACCTGCATTGCGCTTCCACAGTAGTAAAGACTATAATTAAATAGAACGTGTATGAGAAATGGACAAAAGTGCTAGGGTCAACACAATTTTGGATGTAAAATTTTACCAAGTCAGAACAGCATAAAATATAGGTTAAGGGCAGGAATAATTGCAACATCCCTCATGAACATTCCAAAGAGAAACTTTACGCCAGGTGTGATGACTACAGGTATCATACTTTGATTCAAAATGACTACAATGCTAGGGCCGACATAATTTTGGGTGTAAAAATATGGCAAAGTCAGCAGAGCATGAAATATATGTCAAAAGTAAATTAATTGCAACAGCACTCAAGAACATTCTAAGAAAAAACTTGATGCCAGGTTTGATGATTCTAGGTATCATAGTTTGTGAGAAAGGGACTTAAACACTAGCATCAACATAATTTTGAATGAAAAATTTACAAAGTCAGCAGAGCGTGAAATATAGGTCAGGGTAAAAATAAGAGCAACAGCCCTCAAGAACATTCTCAGAAGAAGCTTTATGCCAGGTCTGATGATTGTAGGTATCATAGTTTGCGAGAAATGGACTTAAGTGCTAGGGTCGACGTAAATGTTGGTGGACAGTTTTACAAAGTCAGCAGATCATAAAATATAGGCCAAGGGTAAAAATAAGAGCAACAGCCCTCGAGAACATTCTAAGAAGAAGCTTTATGCCAGGTTTGATGATTGTAGGTATTATAGTTTGCGAAAAATGGACTTAACACTAGGGTCAACGCTAGGGTCGACGTAATTGTTGACGGACGGACGTACGGACGAACGGAATGACTGACTGGCGGAAAAGTGAACTCCTATATCGCACCTTGCTAAAGCAGGTGCGACAAAAATGGGACACCTAAAATTATTATCATAAAGTTCTGTTCTATAAATGGAACACTTTGGATTTACAAAGCAGTAATGTATCCAAAAGATGCAGTTGGGGTGACAAACTATGTAGGCCCTGATTCGAGTCTGATCTGCACCTACACTGTTTCAGTAGACCTATGTGTCCCTATACTCAAGATCTCTTTGATAACATATCTAGCACATTCATTATAACAAGAAATGTCCAAAGACAATAAACCAGGCCCCGAGGTTATAAAACTTTTTTCATGCTCAACTCAGCTGAGCATGAAATTTTTTCTGCTCATAAATTTTAAAATGCCAACAAACACTTTGCTGCACTCTTTAATTGCACACCGGGGGATCGGTCGTCAGACTCTATGATGGCCCCGACCTAAAGCTATATATTTTAGTTGGTTAGGACCGGAGCCTTTTTGTCTGTTGCTTGGTCCACCGGGGCTCAACTGGTGACCTTCTTTTGCTTCAGATTTCCAGTGGGGTCGTTAGGCAGGACAGGGATCTCCACCTGTCAGACGGCCCGTTGTATCTGTTGAGTCCTCGTCTTTGCTTCTTCATGGTGTTGAAATTTGATTTATGTGTTTACCGTGATGATTCATTGACGAGTTAGAGGGTTATCATGCGAACCGAACTACCAACTAAATGTTTTGTACCACTTCAGAAACTGAGGGTGAGGTTGGGCCTGTAAAATCGATTTAAGCCCCCCAGTAATTCATTACTGACCGTTCCAAGGCGGTAGTTCTGTTGTGGTTCTCTGTTGCCTGTTTTTGGTGTCAGAGTTTCTGTGATGTTTTACCTTATGTATGTTCTTATTATTTTTGGTTCGGTTTGGGTTGCTGAGTGGCCACCTTTTGGGAACAAGCTGCTCACTCGGTTGGCCATATGTTCTCTGTATCTTGATTATTTGTAATCTTAGCTGTTTCCAACTATGGTTTGAGGGCTGGATTTGGATTTTGATTGTTTCAGTTCCTGGTCTTTGCATACTTTTTACTTTTAATATCTATGAGCAGAAAAAATAGCCTTCTTGGCTTATCTGAGCCTGAAAAATGCTGAATTTCTTGGTATTTTTATATTGATGGGCATTTTAAATTTCATGCTCAGCTGAGCTGAGCATGAAAAAAGTTTTATAACCTCGGGGCCTGACTTAAGGAAGCTTGACTTTAACAAGGGCATACTCAATATGGACAGCCAAGTCAAATGAGAGAAACTACAGACTCAGAATAAACAGTTACCCTTAGAGCAATTCAAACCTCTAAAATATTGCCAGAGATGGACAATATTAATAAACTGTGAAATATAGGCCATGGTGACTGTGACATGATATGAGGCCAATTACTGTATCTGAATGTACCACTTTTTTCTATGTTCAATCATCCATTAAATATTGGTCATGGCCTAATATGCATCACTGCTTTCAGTAGATCTTCCTCAGATCTATCTATGGAGCAAGTTTGAAGACTCTATCTCTTTCGATTATTTAGAAACTGAGCTAAACTCAACATGTGATTTTTTGTTTCTATGTTCAATGATCCATGAAATATATGTCATTGCTCAATATGCATTACTGCTTTCAGCAAAAGGAGGAGTGGATGCAGTTAATAAGTACCTTTTTCCATCAGGAAAGGCTACAGCAGCAAAGGGAGAAGGATGAGTCTTGCCTTTCATATGCTGTGCTCAAGATACAGCAGGGCTCTGACCCCCCCCCCCCCAAATGCCCCTATATCCACTACGCTGTGGGGGACTTTACCTTTTTACAGTAACTACTTCAAGTGTCCCGATTTTTATAATTTTAACAATACAGTATCATATACTTACTCTTTATACTTATATTTATCGTTTATTTCCGCAACTGAAGTATGACCAAATTTTAGTTCTGAGCTGAGGGCGGCTGCAACTTTACCAAAAACTTTGGCCATTTCACTGCTAGCATCACTGAAAAACCCTGGAAATTAACAAGTTTTTTTGAGCCGCGGCACAAGAAAACCAACAAAGTGGTTGCACGCCCAGCGCAGACTCAGACCAGCCTGGGCATCTGCCCAGTCTGATCAGAGTCTTTGCTGTCCGTATGGAACTAGCTTAGAACCTTAGCTACCCTTTCAGCAGCACAGCAAAGACTCTGATCAGACTGGGCAGATGTCAAGGCTGATTTGAGTCTTCCGTCAGTACACATGCCACTTTGTCTGTTTTGTTGTGAAGCGGCTCAAACATAAGACAGATCTAATGGGAGGGGGGGGGGGGGGGGGTCACAACATATACAACATGTTGTTGCTCTTCATTCCAACTGTCTCAATGTGAGTATTCTAATGTGGGGTCATAGTGTATATTTTCGATTTTCGTAACTTCCTCAAAACCCCACCCCCACTATATCTTGATATCTGTGACATTTGAACACAAATCAAGAACTTTTACTCTGGGGAGAGTTGTTCAAAACTAGTGAGCTCCTTAGGTAATGAGATGGTAGATTTTTAAACATATCATATTATGCGTAAAAACTCAGCCATTTTTTGCTGAAAAAGGTGAGAAGCTCTTGCAAAGCTATTGCATTTTGCCCTGCTTTAAGACAGGCCCTGGTTTTCTTTTAATCCTTTAAAGAGAAAGATAAAGTGTGATCTCTTTACAGCAGTTTCTGTTGAGATTCATTTTCATGTATACCAGGGCCCTGTTCAAAACAACAAGTTACAAGGTTTTATATTTTCAAACACACTGTATGTAAAAACAATACCATTTTGCTATGAGGAAAATATGAGAGGATTTTCAGTGCACTGAAAAGGTATATTTCCATTCCAAAATTTATAATATTATATGTAGCTCTTGGAAGGTAAAAACCTGTCTTATAATGAAAGAAATACATTTATCATATGACATCACATCCGAAGAGAGTACATAATAAAGCCATGTATTAAAAAAAATAATCACAGTGGATTAGACCAGCAAATTCATCTTTACGTCATACGTTGACTTCCATAAAGATGTTGCGTTTTCTACTGGCAAAATTGTGACATTTTAGTGCAAAATTTGCTAATAAAATGCAATTTTAGTATCATATGATAAATAGAATCTTGCCAATGTGTTCCTATATTACTGAATTTATTAAACTCATTGGGGAAAACTGATAAGATGTGAGGCTATGCCGAGCATCTTATCTTTTTCCCCAACTCCTTTAAATTCAATAATTCAGGAGCACTCATGTAAAATCCTCTATATACAGTACTTACCAACGACTGCATAATCATTGCGTTCAAGGAATTTTTCAGCATCTGCAACAGTGTCCAGCTGTTTAGAATCTGGCCCTGCCTTGGACATCATTGTCTTAACAATACCATCTGTGTCAAGTAAAGGTCAAGTAGAATGATTAATTTCTGCTGCAGTTATAGAGAATATCTACAAGATCATACCGCTGGAAGATGCATACTGTAAAACACTTATATTTGGCGGTCACTTTATTTTGGCGATATTGGCGGAAAAGAAGAAAACTGCCAAATTAAAATGCCGCCAATTTAAATTGATGATCATGAAAGAAAAACGCTACCTTTGACATGTAATTTATTCCCTCTACAGTAAAGTCAAAGTCAGTACACATCACACGTTTTAGAACAAAAGGAGACTTCAAGCAAACAACAAGCCTGAGGACACGGACTGTGAAAGTATTTGTTTGATACCCTTTTATAATTAGCACCTAAGCCAAGCTGATTTAAGCAATAATTATTATTCAAATTCCACATACATGCAATCTAACCAAGCTGACTACATCAGAAGCAACGCAAGATTCTATTTACTGTTAAAAGTTTTTACTAAATAATAGAAAGAATTGAACTGTATTTACTAAGACAATGCAGAGCTCGGAGCAAGTGGCCCATGTCGTTATGACGTCAGCAAAACGCTTCTTTTTCAGAAATCACAAAACCGCCAAAATAAAAATCCGCCAAAAGGTCCATTTATAAAAACCGCCAAATTTTGCTGCCGCCAAATATAAGTGTTTTACAGTAAACAAGAGCTGTCACTTTACAGAAAAGCATGCCTGAATTGGTGCTTGCCCATCAATCAAAGGATTTAGAGACTATTAGCTCTCAAAAACTTCTACTTTAAACTTTAACGTTTTGCAAATGCCGCCCCCGCCACTGACATTGGGATATTGCAATAGCTCTTTTGAACTTCGTTCAGCTAAAACTTATACCAATTCAAAGGTACTAAAGTCAGCCATCTTATTTTTAACCCATTGCATTCTGGGTATTTTTTGTCGTCTGCTTAAATTGTCGTCTGCATCAAAAATCAAGAATATTTTGACAATATTGGTCTAACTCTTGTAGGAATGATGTATAGGCAGCAAACAGTTTGGATCTCAGATCAAGCCCCACGTTTGTGGGGCCTGATCTGGATACCAACTGTTTGCCCAGATATCCTCAAAGGGGTATCCCTAATGCAATGGGTTAATCATACTTTTAACCATAATCCAACATTCAGTGATGCCATGATAGTTGATTTTAAGTATTTTTTAACAACTTCAAAAACAATCTCATAGCCAGCTTTATGAGCTGACGATACTGTTTTTACAATACTCATACTGATAGTGTAATAAATCTTCACTATTTGGAGTATAAATTGAAAATGTATAGCTGATCTCAATGTGTTTCCGATTTTTGAATTCAGTTAGATTTATTAGCATGTAATACATTAGATAATTTTAAACTAATATTGAAATCTAAAATTTAACTGATACATCAGAATAGTTAAATTTAAAGAGTTAAAACAGAATAACTTAAGGAAAGCAAAAGCAGAAAAATGAGCATCTTTAAGTTTTTACAATAAAAGTCACTACCGTCACCAATACATTGTTTTAATCCTAATAAACACCTGCACCGATAAACCCCTCGGCCTCTCTTCCACAAATAATGTTATTATACTGACTTGGCAGTTGCTAAGCTCCATCAGTTTTACAAAAGGAAACAATAGGAATTCCTGTTTGCTTCTCTGGAATATTGGCTCTTCAAATGGGGTCCACTCTTCAAGGAAAGAATCTGAGTTGCAAAGTCTTTCCTTGAAGAGCTGACCTCTTTTGAGAAAGGAGGCAAAAAAAATTGAAAATAGTAGAATGATTTCATCTGAAAGTATATCTATTCACCTTAATTCTGTTTGTTACAAGTATTTTGGCAGTGGCTGATATACTACTCTTTAGGCTCTAACCACCCCCCACCCCCCCATTTGTCAAATGCAATGCCTCAGGGATGTTTCATAGGATTATTATGGTAAATCTACAAGCAAGTAAGAATATAGCTGCCTAGTTTAATTCTTTCATGCCTAACTCTTTAAGCACCAAAAAGCAGACGACAAAATTTACGTCTGCAAAATTTGATAAAATGCCTTGTCCAAGATGTTTAACATTGAGAATTCAAAGACTAGAGGGCAAACAGTGTAGATCTACATGAGGCGGCTCATAATGAGCCGCTTCATCAGGATCTACACTGTTTGCAAATACTGCTATTTTTGTCTCTGGCCCTTAAAGTGCTAGATTCTAAAGAAGTTTCTATATACCGTATGACTGTAACTGATGATCAAGTGAAGTCAATTACAATCTGACTGTTTTTTTTATTCTTTTTACAAAAACTACACATGCACTTGAAATACAGAATCCCTACACCGTATTAATCCTATTAACACCCCTGCTCTAACAAAAACCCACTGCTTCATTTCCAAAAATAATACCATAATAACTTGCGCATATATTCGTTTATTTCTCTAGATGAGGCAGCTCCTTGAAATGGGGTTTAATCTTAAAGAAAAGAATTTCCTCCTAGCCGAGCAAATTCTTTCCTATAAGAGTTGACCCCATCCCTACTGAGAACAGAGGCAAAAATTAGTAGAGTGAATACCCATGCTCATTAATACTGTGTATTGGAGGTATTTTGGCATTGGCTGATTTACAACAATTAATGCTCTAAATAATACCCCATTTTGTAAAATGCAACACCCCCGGAGGGTTAACAGGATTAATACGGTATTTTCAATTCACAAGGAGATAATCTGAATTCAGATCTTATGACAGGACCTATTAATAACATTACAGTGTTTTATCAAAGTGCAGGCTTTCGAGGTGAGGCAAAATGGCTTTTATTGTAAAAGAGAAAAGTTGCTTTAGCATAATTATGTGCATTGGCATTCATGCTCTGATTACCTCCCAATGAATACCGCAAAATAAACTTGAATGGAAATACCTGAATTAACAACTTGTGTATTTTGCAGCTAAATATCTCTTCTATATACAGTCAACTCCCAATAACTCGAACACTGATATCTCCAAGCGTTTTCTTATATTAAAGAATATATTTCCTATTTCTTTTATTAACATTTCAACTCTTGTTATCTCAAACTACTGATATCTCAAAGTAAATTTTCTAAAAAATTTTGAGTAAATTATCAGAAAATTTTCTCCAAAATGAGATATCAGTAGTTTGGGCTAAAGATCGACTTCGAGATATCGAGAGTTGACTGTACACTTACTTTCACGAGGTTGCTCAAGTGGCTGTTAAACGCAATGCTCCAGACGAATGATTTCCATGTGTTTTAAAATGAAATTTATGTTGTGACCCATAGTTAGAACCATCTCGGTTCTTTAATATGTTTTCATGGAGAAATAAAAACAAATATCTCAGAATTATCCTGAAAACCACTATATCTGTAGCACGGTCACAATTTTGAATCGTTACTTTTTAACCAGGTATAATACATAATATATACACTGCTCAAATTATTTTAAGAAGCACCTAATATTTTTCCACAGATCACAGCACAATGCATCTTCACTTTGAGATCATTTACTTTCGATCAACAAAGACACGGAAATTCCATTTATTTTGCCAATTTTCAAAGAGGGTCGAAGTTACTGATAGCACAAGTTTTGATTCAATATTTGTCCTGTCCATGTCCATGGAGAGGTTTTTGTTAATTTGAAATTTTGGTAAAATTTGTACATTTTCAGAACTGGTGAAAAGTCTGAAAAATTCAACCAAAATGAAAAACGTTCATTTTGTCTATGAAACTAGATGTCTTAAAAGGTGGCCTGTGTGACAGGATCACTTTCAAATGAAGCTCATGAGAGTTTAAGACTTCCAGCAAAATGCCACAATTTCAGAAATTTCGAAAATTGCAAAATTTGTTCCATGGAAATGAGCAGAACATTATTTGTATTGAAATTCTTGTTGTCTTAGATCCTTCTTCAAAAAGCTGCAAAAGGCTAGGAATTCTTTCTCACTGGCTGTCAGATTTATGGACAGTTGAACTAGGTATATGTTTTAGTAATGTCAATGAGAAAATTGCTGCTGCTCCTTTAGATATTTTGAGCAGTGAACATGAAAGAAAATAGATTCCAAGAAAAACGAATTTTAATCAAGCAAACTGCAACCAAAGATCAAAGGGGAATAATCTACCACTTGTCCTTGCTCCCTCATAATCTTCTTTTAAGTCCCCTCCTTTGAATATTTTCAGGGTTGGGTAACCTTTCACCCCATACTTCCCGCAGACCTTTTTATTAGCTGTACAATCCACCTACATATGAATTAAACAAATGACAAGACGTCTAATCATCTACATGTGATTTAAAGACATGACAAGACATATGACAAGATATCTAATCATCTACATGTAATTTAAACACATGACATCTACATGTGATTTAAACACATGACAAGACATATGACAAGACATCTAAACATCTACATGTGATTTAAACACATGACAAGACATCTAACCATCAACACGTGACAAACACATGACAAGACATCACATGACAAGATATGAACACAAGTGGGTATACATTCACATGCAAAACACCTGCAATTCAAGTAAGTGTGTTAGTAATTAAAGCATTCCTGAGAACCAGGGGCCGTATTCATAAAACAACTTAAGTCGTTGCTATGCTGTTGGTAGGCTAAATTTCTTAGCCGGAGATTCCCTTACAAAGACTGTTCCTCCAGAACAAATTTCATAGTTGTATGGAATCTCCTTTATAGATATTTAGCCTTAAGTGGCTTTATGAATACGGCCCCTGAACTGTCAAACAAAGATCCTCAATTTTAACTCTGACATCTACTAATTTTCCATGCCCGCCATTTTAGTTGACGTTTTTGGAGTTTGGGTTAACACTTCTAAGGGCCAAAAATGAAAATTGTTGGATTTTCAAACAGCAAGGGTTCAGGTGAAGCCCCGAATTATGAGCCATCTCATCTGGATCCTCACTGTTTGCCACTTAGTTTCTGAATTCTCTGTATGATATACTGTATTATTCCTATTAAACGCCCCTGGGGGCTTTGGAGTTGTTTAGAGCCTAAATTGTAGTAGATAGGCCACTGCCAAATACCTCTAATAAACAGTACTACTACTAATGTGAATGGGCATACATCCAGAGGAAGTAACTCTACTATTTTTGCCTCCCTTCTTAGGAGTGATGTGATCACCTCTAAAATGAAAGAATTTGTTCCTCTAAGAGCAAACAGAGGAGCAAATTCTTTCCTTTAAGAGTAGACCTCATTTCAAAGAGCTACCTCATCCAGAAATGTAAACAGGACTTTATTCAAGTTGATTAAAAGTTTGTTTTTTTTTAAAAAAAGCAGTGGGCCTTTATCTGAGCAGGGAGCTTTTAATAGGATTAATACAGTAACTTGGATGAAGAATTTTTTTGTAATTTTCCATGTACATGTACTGGGATCTAACTAAGCAATAAAATGTTAGAGCACAAAACATCGGAACAACATTCTAAGTCCAAGCAGCATGAAGAAAACAGAAACATTGTTAGTGTAACATGTTGAACATGTCTTCCCTCTTGACTGAACCTTTGAGCATTGATAATTACATATACAGTAGAACTTCATTGGCTCGAACAGACTTGGGACCATAAAAATTAGTTCCAGCCAAGGGTAGTTCTAGCCATCCAGGGTTAGTTTCTATATAAAGTGACCTCTAGGGACCCAGGAAAGAGTTCTAGCCAGGCAGGGTTAACAAGCCATCAGGGTTCGAGCCATTGAAGTTCTACTGTAATTGAACTCAACCAGGCCTAGATAAACATGTTCAAAATGTTATATGAGCATGATACAAAAGCAAGCGACTGGATTGGGTATATTCTGTCTAGCAAAGAAGTACAGTACTTCTTCAATGAACACAGACACAGCACACACGTCAGTACCTGCCTCTCTGGGACCCTGGTAGTCGTCTACCATTTCCCCGCCCTTGAAGATTTTCAAGGTGGGATAACCACTGACACCATACTTCTGGCATACCTCTGAATTAGCTGTACAATCGACCTGTATACATGTATATCAACAAGGGTAATGATATGAACCGCGACACAAGAGAAACAACAAAGTGGCATGTGCACCCAGGGAAGACTCAGATCAGCCTGGGCAGTCGCCCAGTCTATCAGAGTCTTTGCTATGTGCTTACAGGGTAGCTAAGGGTCTATGCTACCTTAATACTGACAGTGAAGACTCTGATCAGACTGGGTGGATGCCAAGGCTGATCTGAGTCTACGCTGGGTGCACAACCACGTTGTTGATTTTCTCGTATCATGGCTAAACTAAGGACTGAATCAGAATTGGGGAATTTGTGTTGCCAGCCAGACCTGCAGTCTTCAGTATTTCCCTTTCTCATCACGCAGTAATATCAACTGGTTTTAAGGACCATTTACATGTAAACTCAACTGGTCCAGCATAAAATCCGCTGCTCCTGGACCAACGGATTAGTGGTTATTTCAACCCCTGCTTTCAGAGGAAACAGCTACCCAACTGCCATCTTCATTTTGCCTCTCGTATCAAGAGGGGTCAACTCTTAATGGAAAGAATTTGCTCCTCTGGAGCAAATTCTTTCCTTTAAGAGAAGATCCCTTTAGAAAGGACAGAAATACTTGGCAGTGAACCAAAGCACTTTAATTAATAGAGTGACACTGCACTGATATATATATATATGGTGTCTGTGTAACAACACGGCGGCTCTCACTATAATACAGTAACAACTGATATGACTGGTGTTGTGTGAAAAGGTAGCTAAAGGTATGTGCAAACATGAGCCTCATATCAGTCTGCCCATCCACCACTTGAGCACAGTCTTCCCTTTCTGCACATACACTCCATAAATCCTGAGGAATCTAAAAAAATAAAAACCTGAAGTGAAGACTGGTCTGTTCCAAGCTATGGGTGGCTGCACATGGTGATTTGAATAGTCCCTTTATGCCACTGGCTGAAAGTTGTATTTCATGCTATGTCAATTACATTTAGATTAAATATACACAATATTTATTTAACCAAGGTGAGTGAGAAAAAAGTCCTTACAAATATTATTGTGATTTAAAGTCTTTGTTGCAGTGTTCCAGATACGAAGGGGATAACATGGATAATTGGGGTATAATTTTTCTTATTTTTTCATAAAAACGTGATTTTGCATTAGAACCCTCTCCACAAGATGGTTTTAATGAGGGTCACAACATGTTTTCACTGAGAAATAAGATAAATTTTCTTTGAATTATCCATGTTACCCCCGCTTATCTGGACCTCTGAATTGTTGAGATGACAGCAAGTGTTATTTGAGGAATACCAGCTGTTTTCTCTCCCTTGTATTCTTCAGCGAACTCTCCCTGTCTATATATAGCCAAAGTCGGGTACACAGCAAGAGAAACACTTTTGCAAAGACTGACGGCCGCCGAACAATCGACCTATTGAATACCAATTGTTGTGATAATTCAGCGAGCCAGATAAGAGGTAACGGGGATAATTTAGGAATAATTCTCCTTATTTTTCCATTAAAACATACATTGTGACCCCTCATTACATGTAGAACTGTCTCGCTGAGACGTTTCTAATGAGGGGGTCACAATGTGTTTTCAATGAGAAATAAGAATAATTGAGAAATAAGAAAAATTATCTTTGAATTATCCATGTTATCGCTTCTTATCTGGAACTCTGTCTATTATAGTTTATGCTGGTAAATTTAAAGAATAATCGTGGACTATATCATGGATGCCTGGTAATTTTACATCCTTTCCAACAGTATTTCAGTCATATCAGGACAACGGGAGGGTGATAATGAAAGGCTGTGTGTAAAGGAACCCTATTTATGACCGAAAATCTTTCTGCCTGAAGTCAGTATTGAAGCGGACCTCTAGCTCTGCAGAAAAGCGCTTGAGCCACTGGGTTCAATATGGATTCAGAACTCCAGATATTAAGGAAGGGGTAACAGGGACTGTTCAGAGACAGTTTTTCTCATTTTCTCAAAGATTGAGGTTTAACGTCCCACCAACAACCAGGTCAAACGGAGATGGGACCTCGGTTTAAAGTCTCATCCGAAAGACCGGATGTTGTGACCTGTCATTAGAACCATCTCGGCAAGCCGTCTAATGAAGGGGTCACAACCCATTTCTATGAAAACTATGGAAAAATATCCCTATATAAAATATGTTTCCCATTCTTATCTGGAGCACTGATGGATTATACTGGACAACTAATAACTGGTTGTCAACATTCAAATGTATATACAGGTCCTTTGTTTTTATGTACAAAATGCACTTGATGCAAGCTAAATTCTGACATCAGAGAGACAAGAATTATTGCCCACATCAGCCTAAATGGGCAGGCTAGCCTGTCCATACAGGCTGATAAGGACAATAACTCTTCATTAATTTACCTTTGCTAAAGGAACTGGTGGATCATTGGCCTTCAATGTAGTGGCGGCTTTTTCATACTCTGGAGCTAACTTTTTACAATGACCACACCTGAAATAATAATCATCAAGTCAGCACCAGTTACCATAAGCTGCAGTTTTTACATTAATTCTAGGTCAGGGCCCGGCTGTTTAACCCTATTGCACTCAGAACGGCCAAAACTCTATGGAGTTTTGGCTGTTTTTAGTGCAATAGGGTTAAAACTTATTGCACTCAGAACGGCCAAAACTTTATGGAGTTTTGGCTGTTTTTAGTGCAATAGGGTTAAAACTTATGACACTGTTAATTAAGGTTTCATTAAAATTTCAAACATTAGTATCTCAAATATGCCACCATTTTTTTGTTAAAAAAATGTGAGAAGCTTTTGCATTGCAAAAAAAATTCAGTGTATTTGGTTATAAAGTCATTAAACACTTAACGAGTTGACCTCTAGGGCTGGCTAATCGAAGCCAAAATGGTTATCGATTATCGGTCCAGTCGTTTCGATAATTAACCGATTAGTTATCGCTGAATGAGGCAAATTGAAAATGGGTATGTTTAGAAGCTTCGGTGGCTAAAACGTTTTGAAAAGGTACACTAACACACAATACAGTTGATAACTATTCAAATTATCAATTTCCTTTGATTAAATCTTGTCTTCTGATATGCCAATCCACGCTAATTGGCTTCCTAATTCAGTGCTGGAAACTCGCAAGTTTAATGTGGTGGCCCTAAAGCTTAGCAGGCCTCTTTCAGTGGCCCAAATTATCCACTAGCTAAAGTTTCCATTCATTTAGTATTGCCAGAAAGATAAATTTGGGCCACTAAAGGTCATATTTCTGGTGGCCCGAAACAAAAATTTGGAGCATTTGGCCACCAGGCCACTGGCCGTTTCCAGCCATGTAATTGGCAGCTAATTGGCAATAACAAAACATGCGACCATCTTGTTCTATTCAGATTCAGATAAGCAACCTTTGGTAGTTGGTAGTACCTACTTTCAGTACAACTTCCGGGACAATATCTATCGATTTGCGTGTTAATAAGAACATAAATTCTAATCATTTTACTAAAAAGACTGGATTAAAATTAAAAGCGAGGCTACTGAACTGATAAAATGTTCCGGGGCTTGCGCAAAACATTAACTTGGTCGTCTGAACTGACCAGAACATAACAGGTTTATGCTATTCATTTCAACCTATTCACCCTATCACAAATACTCTTCAACGTTTCCGGTTGGTTTCCGAGACGTCCGTTTTCGTTTGGAAGGAAATAAGAAGTGAAATTTCTGATATTTTATATTTTATTGCAGAAAGTGACAGGACATTTTCAGCAGGTAATCGATTACTTAATTTCGTTGATCGATAATTGTTTTCCTTTTGCTTATCAACCAATTAACCGATATTTCGATTAATCGTGCCAGCCCTATTGACCTCTTAACAAGCTCTGTGGTTTTTGGTTATTTCTTGTACAGATGTCTGGGATATTTCCAATTCCTATGCAGGTGTAGCAATAAGTGACCTTGAGAGTCCCGCTCGCGCACACTCAGATTTTCCTCTCAATGGGTCAAAGGTCACAGATGCCAAAAGCCGTATATGCAAAGCCTAACACATATCAACTACTATTTCAATTTTAAAACATTCCGTCTATTCTATCTTGCTGAAATAAATTAATAATGTGATTATCCATTTCCTTTGAATTGAAAACAATTTTCAATCATATCAGTGATCTTAAATTATCCTTGAATGTGGTATAATCGTGGTTATAAGAACAAAATCACGTGACAGTCACATATCAAATAATTTCTTGATATTTTCTTATGACTTAATAAGACTACATCACAAGATGAATAACCTGATATAGTTTGGATGCAAAGCAATATCATTTTAATGTCAGAAAATTCATCCGCATGTGAATGGGGGATCTTTTTATAACAAATGTCACTGGGTTGTAAATTCGTGGATGTGTTCCGCCCTGTGATGAAAAATCTACCTATCCTCGTCAAGTCACTTGCTTATCATTTTCTGTTGCTTTGGTGCTTTTGGAATCTTTTAAAGTCTTAAACAGAAAGTAGATAATCCAATCTGTATTAGATATTAATGACTAAACGAAGATATCCATCCATTCAAACAGGATTCCTAAAGATCTGCATTTACTTTCCTATGACTAACACATTTATAACTGTAGCGTCATAGCCCTTGAACAGAACGAGTTGAAATCCACTGTATCACTGTATGGGTATATCCTCTTGAATACAAAATAACAGTATGCACAGACTATTTTCTTTGGAAAAAATACGAGCCTGGATTTAGCCCTACTCTCAAAACATAACGCTTTCATTTTTCAAGAAAAAGCAGATAAGGACCCCTGGTATAATAATCAAATAACAAAACAATTTTGCAATAAAGTTTTGCACCCATACTAAGACCAGCTGTTCACCGGAAGATACAAAATCAGTAATCATTGCTATGTTTTCTCAGGCTGATATCCGAGATTAGAAAATGGCCGCTTTTCAGGTAGGCATATGCAAAAAAGAAATAGCAAAAGAAGGCATGAAAGCAATTGGTCAAACATTTTTTTAATGTTTAATTCCGTATTTAGGCTCTAGGCATTTGCTTTTGTTATGAAAATAAAACCTTTACGCTTGGTTAAATGTTGGAAGAATAGACACTTAGCGAAACTTCCTTTGCGCACGAATATTATGCAAATTACTAACACCCACGAATTTACAACTCCCACGATTTTACAACCTCCAACCATATATCAGCTGACCAGGTAAGCGCGTAGTGATGACCTATCTGATTTTGCCACACTTGACCTCTGACCTTTCTGCTCCAGTCCAACCGGCAACTAGGAACTCGCTTACACTACAACAGTAACTTAATTGGTAGATGTAGATGTAGTAATTATTTTTTACGGTCACGATATGGGATCACGTTCTCACGAGACAAGGTAAACAAAAAATGTCTGGGACTTTGGGGATTCCACTATTTTTTGGGACACTCAGTGATAAAAACAGTGAATCAGAGTGTGACTATGCCAATATTGCCATTATATTGGCCATGCACTTAATTGGTAGATGTAGATATAAAGATCTAATTATGGATTTATTCAAGTTGTCTGCCAAAATGGTCAAACTAATCATCATGAGAGTGCTGAATAACATCCTCTACAGTTTTCATCAAACATCTTTTTCTAACGCTTGTGAGTTTTATTACTAACCCAAACCCATTATGCACAGTGATATCGGTTTGTTCAGACTTTTTAAGGTTACTTTTCCCTTTCTCCATCACCCCACCCACTCCTTACCACGGTGCGAAAAACTCCACCAAAAGAAGGTCGTGTTCAGCAGACTTGGACGCAAAGTCATCGTCAGTAAATTCTAGAACATCACTGGCAAACGCCAAAGAAATTATACTGAGCAAAAACAGGTGTCGTTTCATCTTGTCACTTCCAAATGACGAGAAAATGTTAGCAAGAGCACTCAGGTGTTTTCCCAACGTGGACGATGTCAAGCCAAATGCGTTGTCTGGCTGTGATTGGTCCACGAATAAGCCGGCATAAGTCGGAACATTTCGGTCTTTGTCCCACATTGATGGGTGCTACTAAACACCATATAACCCTTGGCCTTAGCAGTCAGAGTAAGCTCTCGGAAATTCTTTCAAGATTTTTTTTCTTAAAACATTTATTTTAGTCATCAACATTCTCTTATGCTCAACAGAACTAGTGCCATAAAACGTAAGATCAAGGTCACCAAAAACTAAACATATCTTGCATATAGTGGTGCCTTGAAGAATTCATTTTTCCCTAGGACTGTTCCTATGTGGATCTCCCCTCTTCGGCGGTTTCTGCCAAAACCGCTGAGGAGTTTAAAGCCCTTGTTTAGATTATCAGCCCAGAGGCATGTGTTTTAGCATGCCTCTGATCTGCTTCTTGTAAATAAGCCTACCCTGAAAGTTTGTTATCCCTTTGAGCCACCCTCCACACCGCTGAGGTAATGATCAGAAAATGATCGTCTCAATAAAGAGAGATAGATAGATATCCAAAACCTGTCACAATGATATATCCATGCAAGTCTGATGAATAATCCATCAACTGGTTCAAGGAATATCTCAATTTCAGGGAGAATTTGACATTTGTAAGCTGGCTTTTGACCTTGAAAATGGGGTCAATGTCACCAAAACATAGTAAACTCTTGGGATTGTCTTCAGGGTATATCTATGCAAGTTTGATGGCAATCAAGCCAGTGGCTCATGAGATTTTGCCCTTTTAGTAAAACTTCACACATGTAAGACCTCTGTGACCTTCATAGTGAGGTCAAGGTCACCAAAATCTAATCAGGTCTTAAGGTGGTGATTTATGGTAAATGTAAGAATCTGCTTAAAACCATAAAAAAGTAACGTATCTCCCTGAAAGTTAGCAGACTACTTATTTTTGTTGTTCTTTACAGTTAAGAATTCAAAATAGACATATATGCTGCTTATGTGTTTTATAATGAAAGATCAAAGGGTAATTTTCTGCGAATAAATCTGAAAAAAATAGCATCGTTATTGAAAAGTTACATAGTGCTGAAGGTGCATTATTGCATAATGAAGAGCGTCCTAGCAATTATTCATTCCAACTCTTTCTCAAATTGTAATGTAGACCAGATGAAAACGGTAGCTTTTTCTCAAATGTTCAACCATGTACAAAGTAAATGTACACTGGGCGCATTTATTAAATATAGGGTAGGCAAGCATACCTATGTTAACACCTACAATATAAATAATACATTACTGACATGGTCAGTGGTGTGTAGATGAAATTGTTCAACCTTGTTTAGTTTAAGCATATTTTATTGCTATAAGTGGACTAGTACAACTAAGGCGACTAAGACTAAAGACTAAACGCTATGCCAAAAACTAACGATGGCGGATTGTCTGACAAATTTGCGAAAACGAAATTCCCAACTTCAGAAACCTTTGGTGGCATATATAAGGTCTCTAAGTTCGTGAACGAAGTTTTCCAGTTTCTTTCTTGAATAGTAATCAAATAATAAATCATAATCCCTTCTTTTCAAATAAAGCAAAAAAGGAAAACGAGCTAGATCCGCCACGCTTTGTTATTTATTTAACCGTGTCCAGTCACGTGTATTTCACCGTTGCGCATAGTTGTACATCTTTACTAAAATGAGTTGTTGTTATTCATTTGTGTGATTGACATTTGGGTTGAAAATGGCTGAACAAGCCAGTGGAACAAGCATGAGTAGGATGAAAATTCGAGTGGAAAAGTCCTCCGAGGGCGAGAAAGCCTTGGAGTGTTTTCTACCTCTAGTGGGTTGACTGGGCAGTCGGGTCGGGCGATGGTGATGGGTAGCTTTCAGTACTGGTGCGTCCTACTTATTTGGATTATTTTGGGGCAAGGACCGGCAGTGCTTGCTATCTTGCAGTAGATACGGGAAGGGTTGTTTGGACGTTTTTTTCTCATCTGTCCTTTCTCCTTTCTCGCCTACTCTCTGGGAGACGGCTCGATATAAACTGAAATACTATCTCAAAGGGCCGTGAAAACCTAAACGACCAAACAACTAATTACCTCCCGCTGTCATTGTCGTAATCAAAGAAATATTTAAAAAAAAATCCTATAACTACATACATGGTGCAATGGTATGAGAGTCGGACCTGTATATGGGCTCCGGATGAAAGCAAATATTTTTAAACATCTTAACGCGTTACAGCTCTTTATTTTCCTTCTCTCCCCCCCCCCCCCCCCCCCCCCCCCCCCCCCCCCCCCCCCCCACACACACACACAAAAAAGAAAACGAAATTATCAATGGAATGGTTTCATTAGTTTTCATCACCTCCAGAGCCTTCAATTTTTCTCATTGTTTTGCAAAATTTCGTAGCATGCGGGGCAAATCGGATATTTTGCCAATTCTAGTAAGCTTCTAACAGTGTAGAGCCTATATAAATATACTGCGATAGTGACCTAGCATACACATTTTTCCCCAATGCCTCCAACAACGGGTCCTTCCCAGCGGCTCCGCGGAACGAATCCATAATAGAACCGTCTGGGTGCCCGAGTCCGTCTGTCATCTGTGTCAAATTCAAAGATAGTGTGCACGTTGTTCCTGGGATCGGTATCCGACCTAGCCGCCCCAAAACGTGCCTGAGTACGATCGATTGATTGGGGCCTCGGTTTAAATTATTATCTGGAATAGAAGAAGAGCGAAACGTCGAAATTTATGACAAGAACGCTCATACGAACGGCTAAGCAATGCTTTGTGTAAAGCGCTCAATAGACTTACAAGACCAGCACCACTATCCGAGGTATAGGTCCAAATGCAACATAATTGCATGTGAAAGCTCCAGAATAGAATAGAATGACGACATTAGGAGAATAAGTTGCAGAGTTCTAGATGCGAGTGGGCAATGGGTGACAATTTTTGTCAGATCTGCTAATAAACCCCTCATCCGAACCGCCTCAACGAGGCTGGATGAGGGACCACAAGCCTGTCAGTTCATCTGCCGTCACACTGTGTCTGGGCAGGCTTAGACATACTAAGCGGTTAACCTGGTTACCAATACTGAGTGCACATACTTCCGCCAGTAACAGACAACTACCCTTGCCGGCAGCCCGCTAGCGCAGTCGGCAGCGCGTCAGACTGCAGGTCAAGGGGTCCTGAGATCGATTCCCAGACAGGCCACATAACGCTCGTGGAGACTGATCATGAAATATTTTCTGCGGTCATTCATTCCCTTCTGCTGATTCAAGAAGGGCAGTTGTCATTTACTGGCGAAAGTATGTGAACTAAGTACTGGTTAAACGTTTAGGAGATCTAATTAAAATCTTAAAGAGCTTCTTCGAGAGCAGAGAACACATTCGAAAGAAGGAACATGGGCCATACCATGGAACAGTGTCATGGAATAGTTTGAGTAGGTTAACTGACCGCCTAGACATGACCTTAGCTGTTTACTTGGCCGTAAATGCTCAACAAAACAAACAAACTCACAACTGCCCTTAAGTCAGCGGAAGGGAGAGAATGAGCGTAGAAAATATTTCATGACCAATCTTCACGACTGTTCAGGGGCCGGGCTTTGGAATCGAACTCGCGACCGCTTGATCTGCAGACCGACGTGCTGCCGACTGCACTAGACGGCTCGGTAGGACACATGTCAAATTCTGAGGGTACCAAACTCTCTGCATAGGGTAAAGGTGATTTCTAGAATCTCCACATGTAACGCCTTTCGTGCCTGAACTGGTCCTCCATGTGTGAATGAGACCTTGGCATGTAAATGGGCGGTTCATCAATGAAAACAACGAAAACAACAAAAAATAAAACAGGTAATGTGAATTGAATCTCCTCCAGTGACCGGGTCCTCCATGGTCGGAAAGGATTCACCACGACTGAACGAAACCGTTATAGGTGAACCAAACAAGAAGATGTAAACTTGATCTGCACGTGTGAACATGTATTCTACGTCTGACAGGGCCTTCATGTATGAACATTTCTGCTTGTTAGAATGGCTTCTCCAGGTGTGGACGAGATACCCACATATAAACGGGACGGGACGTGTGAACGAGATAGGTACATATGTACATATGAACGGGACACCCACCTGTGAAAAGGTGCTGCACGCTAGATGGAGACCTTCGCGGGTCCTGTATTTTTCAAAGATCCAGCACGTAAAACGGAACATGCAGTCTGATTATCCAAGTATGCAAGGGATCGCCACAGGCGAACGGACAATCCATGGTTGAACGGGCTCTGCGCCTGTGAAGTGTAAACGGGACCTCCACGTGTTAACGGGATCCGCATGTGAGAAAGGAACCTTCATTTGTGAACGGGTCGTCCATATGTGAGCAGGAACTGCATTTGCGAACAGGACCGCCACCTGTAAATGGATCTTCCACAAGTGAACGGACCTCCACATGTGTATTGGACCGCTACATGTGAACGGGGCCTGCACAAGTGAACGACATCTGCAAGGCTGTACCTGCGAAAGGGAACTACATATGCGAACGGGATGTCCATATAGGAACGGGGCTTGCATTTTTCTACGGATCCTCTACGTGTTAATGGGACTGTCCATGTTTGAACGAAACGTGAATGTATGAACAGGACCTCATTCCGATGTAACATTTAGGCTCAGATGCGCAATACGTGAATATTATACAAGTTTCTATCACAAATATGTTTGGACTGTATTGACAAGTTTCAAGGAAACATAGCGAGTTGCGACTCTAGACTGACGCTAGATGAATTCCCCTCCCAAGGAAAAAATGCTATACAAGATTCTATCACAAATATGTTTGGACTGTATTGACAGGTTTCAAGGAAACAAAGCGAGTTGCGACTCTAGAACAACCCTAGATAAATAAAATAAAATCCACGTGTCTTGTCTAAGTAATGCAGAAGACAACTTTTAAATGAAGGGACCATTTGCCTTTTAAAATTGTCCAGGGGTAGCAAGTTTTTTATTTTAAAATGGTTCCTAACTGGCTAAGTAATGACTTTCATCAGACTGCCACTGTTTGGTGTGATGGACTTTCGAATAGGGACAAACTACATCTTCAAGACTAAAATGCTTGCAACAGATCGGCGCGGAGAGTTGGGGAGGGCGGAGGGGTTGGGTGTCCTGTGGGATTATAATTTTCTCTGCCTCGTCTTTGTCTCAACCCTATCTTTCCTTTCTACTATCGCGTTGTGAGACGGCTCGACGTAACTCAAATATTATTACTCAGTAAAACAAACAACAAACCATCAAACCAAATGGCGATTCAAGTATTGGCATCAAGCCAGTTATATTTTAGGTTTTCATTATTTACTGTCACTCAACGTTCAGGACCGCCGTGCAGTGCAAAGTTAATGTTGACGTCGGCTTAACGAAAGCACTCGTACATCGCATAATCTATCTATCACATTTTGAAGTCATCCAGGCAACAGCTCTAGCAAAAGAGAGAGCAGTTATCGCTTTGGGCTCGGCCATGTCGTGACGTTACACTTGAACGTTTTGAAGTTGGAGTGATAGAAGTTACGTTTAACAAATAAGAGTCAATGTTTTACCCTAAGGTGAATGGGTATACTTTCAAAGGAAACAACTCTGCCATTTTCATTTTTTGCCTCCCTTTTCAACGAGAGTCAAGTGTTAAACAGAATAACTTGCCCCCCCCCCCCTCCCCCCCCCCCTCCACGTGTAGAAAAGTTCTTTCCTTTAAGCGCAGACGCCATTTTAATGGAATTTATCTTCCAGGAAAGCAAATAGGAAGTCACTAACATTGTTGTTGTTCCCCTTTCCAAAAATGGCGGAAAAACATCAACGTGTACTCTTTTACCTACATATTTTTTTCAGGTGACCTTTAGCCTTTCTTACTTATTGTTGAGGATTGGGGAAATGTTGAGTACAAGTTCTAAACATAATTCACACTGAGGTTCAAACTTTCCACGCGTCTCGTGGAGCCCCGGTAGCTCAGTGGGTTAAGCGCTGGCCTACTGATCTAGCGGTCGCGGGTTCGAGCCCCGCTGGAGGCGGAGTTCTTTCCATCGTAAACGGGGTTCCATTGCACACAGCCTTTCATTATCACAAGCCCATCGTCCTGATATGACTGAAATACTGTTGAAAAGGACGTAAAATCGCAAGTCATCCATCCATCCACGCGTCTCGTATTGTTACAAAAAGTCCAGGCTTCCACTCGTCTCTGTAGGCCTCGTTTTAATTTAGCCATATACCTAAATCTTGGGCCACTGCTCACACCGGGTAGGCGGCAATCGAAAACGCTCTTAACAATCGATTAACGCGGGTCAAAAACCGTTAGAAACAGCGTTTTCGATTGCAAATTGGGGACAATTTGCAATCGAAAACGCTGTTTCTAATGGTTTTTGACCCGCGTTTGTCGACTGCATGAGCGTTTTCGATTGCCTCCTACCCGGTGTGCTGCTGGTGTAATATTAAAATTTGAACCTGTTGAAAAAATGATCCAACTGGCCACTTTTCAATGTTGAATATCGACCCATAGAGCATTTTTCAGTGTTGAAAATTGACCTGGGTCAAGTTTCAACATTGAGAATTGACGCGTGGGGTCATGTTTTCACGGGGTCAAAATTTAATGTTATCCGGCTCAAGAACCTCGGGGCGAATACCCCATCATTTAAAGTTTACATTGTAGTATACAAATCAGTTTTCCGGATTCAATATGATTTATATTTGATGTGACGCAAAGGATGTAAATTTTTATCAGGTTTGGCAACGTCGAAATCTACAGTCACATTGGACGCTTCAATGGATATATATATATAGCCGTTCACTATTCTAAACAGTGAGTTTAGTCTTTAGTCAATAGCCGATAGCAGCATTAGTTGTACTAGTCCACTGACAAGCAGTGGGGTTGGGCCACAAGTTCTCACAACATTAGTTACGGCCCGCCCCCTACATCATACATTAACAGATATAAATAAGCATAATAATGACAGCAAGCGAACATATTCATAACATAACTATAAACAGTACCAAATAAGAAAAAAAACCTAGCTATACAAAGGTGAGGTGATCCGGGCCAAATCTTGGTGGGAATTGAAAACGATGGTGGCAAAGTGTATACATATACATGTATGCATATACCAGCCGACTATATATATATAGCTGTAACTAGTCTAAAACCGCTCTGAAGACTTAATAAAATTATGGATAGCCTTAAAAAGAATTATGTTGTTTTCAGTACCCAATTCTGGTTTACCAAATAATACAGTGTCAGTACTGAGAGGATGAAAATTTCTTGTAGCGTTAAATAACAATAGCCTCTCCGTAGTGTATTTTGGGCATCGAGAGAAGTAATGTTCGGCATCTTCTGTTTCATTTGAACAGGAACAGGTAGGATCAAGTGTTAAGTAGTTTGTAAAGAGATCGAAATTCAGATTGCTACATTTGTTACGTAGTCTAGCATGCAATACAGATATGTATCTACAGCCATACGAATAATAACTTGGAGTTGCAGAAGCATTTTCTTAGTATTCGATTTAAAACTTGTAAGTGTGTTTATTTCTCTCAGATTGTTGTCGATCGAGTTCCATAATGAAATTGACGAGGGAATACATGATTTTCGTGAGATTTCTGTACGGGTATAAGGTACAGAATAATTATTTTGATTTCTAAGCTGATAATTAGAAACATTTCTAACTAGTGGTGGGATAAGGTCAATGATATAAGAAGGGGTTAGATTATTATGGACTTTATACATAAAATTTAATTTCTGTAGACGCCTCCTTTCTTCTAATGAGACCCAACCGCATTCACGAAAAAGGAATGCTATTGATACAGATCTAGTTAAGCCCGTTACAATGCGCGCGGCTTCATTTTGAATTTTGTCTAATAGATATGAGTTCTGGGCTGAGCAGCCATCCCAAACAATGGAAGCATATTCTAATATAGGCAATAGATAAGAGGTATATATCTGATTAAGTGCTTTTCGACTAAAAGTGTATTTAAGTTTACGCATTATTCCAAGGACTTTTGAAGCTGAAGTTATAATATTATCAATATGAACAGTCCATTTACCATCGCTGCTAAGAGTTAAACCAAGGTAATTATGGTTTTCGACAAATTTTATTTGAGTATTGCCAAACGTTAGACGGGGCAGTGTATCAAAACGTCTTAAGGTGAATCATCGAAAACTGCTTCGGTTTTGTTAGGATTAAATGTAACTAGCCACTGGCTAGCCCATGCAGATAGCAAACTGAGGTCGTGATTTATAATACCGTCAATATCATGCAGGCTAGTGGCTGAGTAATAAAGAGAACTATCATCGGCAAACAATCTTGTTAAACTAAGGAGGGACTCAGAAATATCATTTACATATATCAAAAATAATAGAGGGCCCAGTACAGATCTTTGTGGAACACCAGCGTTTAATATTTTAGGAGAAGAACCACTTGCTTTAAGCACAACCTTTTGTTTTCTGTTGTCGAGGTAATTAGATATCCAGTGTAATAAGCTTCCGTGTACACCATGTTGTTTTAATTTAAACAATAAACCTTTGTGCCAGACCCTATCAAAAGCTTTGAAAATGTCGCAGAAAACCATACATGAAAACTGATGGTTGTCAAAGGTCTGACATATACTATGGTAAATATCAATAAGCTGGAATACTGTTGAATGGTTAGGGAGAAAACCAGACTGATATTTATATAACTAATTATGTGCATAAAGATAATTATATAAGTTTTTAAAGACAATACGTTCTTGCAATTTACTGACATTACTCAATAAAGGAACTGGCCTGTAATTCGACGGCGATGTTTTATCACCTTTTTGGGGAATCGGGATTACATTCGCTTCCTTCCAGGGATCTGGAAATATACCTTCGGAAAAAGATCGATTAAATAGTAAAGCTAAAGGTTTAGATATAGTTTTGGATACTCCTCTCAACATTCTATTACTTATACCATCATTTCCATTCGCCTTATTTGGATTAAGATTTTCGATTAATAGTTCAATTTCGCTTTCAGAGCAACTAACAGTAGAAATATTTTGAGGTGTCTTGCTTTGAAAAATAGGTAGCTGAGAGTTTTGGTCATTCACACTAGATATTGAGACAAAGTAATCGTTTAAACACTCGGCTTTTTCTGTGTCAGTATAATAATAATTTGAATCACCGGTGTCTGATAATGTACATAAAGGCGGAATAGATGAATACGTATTATTATTTTTAACAAAGTGACGAACTACTTTCCAGAATTTTCTTTTATCATTATTTTGAAAGTCGCAAACTAATAGTTCTAAATTATTGTAAAAGTTTTCTTTTGCATATTTTATTTGATTATTAACTTTGTTTCGTGCTTTTTTTATATTTATTCCAATCTGAGGGGTTTCCAGATTTCGCTGCTTTTGTTTTAAGTCCATCTCTAGTCCTAGATGTGCTTCTTATTACGGAATCGTATCACGGCTTGTCAGCTCCTCTCACTATAACAGTTTTATGTAGGATACATGAGTTAACAAATTCAAGGAAAATACTATTAAAGCGTAAACAAGCCTCGGTTACGGTTCCATTTAGTAAACACGACCAGTCGAAATTTCCTATTCTTTGATTTAATAAATCAAAATTAGCATATTTGTATTGCCAAACGGTTCTTTCAAAAGACTCATATAGATCGTAAAAGAAAGGTAATGTAATATAGGTTGCGCTATGATCACTTATAAAATTTGGCAATTTTATCGTGCCTTTATCGACAAAACTCATTTCTCCGGGAATAATAATAGTGGATAATAACAGTGCTTGTTGCCGGGTTGGTTCATCTATGATATTGTGGAGAGAGTTTAACATTAAAACATCTTTTAGATTGCGCACATTTTGGAGATATAAGTCTTCGTTTAAATCTCCAACAATGATAATATTCTTAGATATTTCTAATGCCTTTTCAATATTGAGATTCAGCTGCTCAAAAAAATTAATTAACTATACCTTGTTAAAATAGTATCACCTGTCTCACCTGTGTGTTTTGACCAATAAATCTGGACACAAACTGCATCTTTTTTCATCTGCTCAGCCTGATTATGCGTGAAAGAGTTTGAAAAAATAATTGCTAGGACGCTCTCCATTATGCAACAAGGTACTCTCAGCACTAAGTATATTTTCAATAATGATATTATTTTTTTCAGATTTATTCGCAGAAAATAACCCTTTGATCTCCTCTTATAAAAACACTTTTTAACATTAACAAATGCTTCATTTTGGGATTCTAAATTATGAGAAACAACATAAAGCAGGCATCTGCTAAGGTTTGGAAAGATCAGCGTTAGTTTGAGTATTTTATGCAGATTTTTGTCTTTGTCCCAAATCAGTGATCATCACCACCTTAAGCTTGTCCTAATGATATATCAGTGCAAGTTTGATGAAATTCCACCGATTGGTTCAAGAGATATCGTGGGTACAAGAAACTGTCACGCCAACGCCAACGCCAACGCCGACATGGACGCCGACACCGACGGGATCTGCACTGAAACCAATATGTGCCCCCTCATCTTTGGTGGAGGAGTTGGGGTGGGGAGGGAGAGAGATACAAACTTGCCGTGCTAATTCAACCATCCCTTGTAAAATGTTTGAGTCTAGAAAGGCTGTTATTTTGTCTTTTTTCCTGTTCAAAAATGCCGGTGTATATCTTCAGTGTGTATTTAACATCTGTATGTATATAGTTTTGAAATGATCACTTAGAACATGTGGACGAAGTAGAATATACAAACTTGCCATCTTGTATTAGTACGATAAACTGTAAAATTTTCAAAGTTTGAAATAGCATTGATTTTGTCGAAATTAATGTTTTCTCTTTAAAAAGGCATATGCATAGCTTCGGTATTTCTGCTACATCTGTACAGAATTTCAAATTGATCGCTTTGAAACTGTGGAAAGAACTGCTTGTATAAAATTTAGCATCGTGTATCAGAATTAACCTGAAAATTTTCAAAGTTTGAAAAGACCTTAATTTTGTGGAAATAATTGTTTTCTTTTCAAAAAGCCATTAGCATATCTTCAATATGTCTGTAGCATCTGTACAAAGTTTCGCCAAAAAGTATGAAAGCGGTTGATTTTACAATCTTGTCATCCTGTATCATTCCAAATAAAAATAATCAAAGTTTGCAAAGGCATTTAGTTTGTCAATAATAATATTTTCTTTTTCAAAACGGCACATGCAAATCTTAAATATGTCTGCAACAAGTGTCAAAGTTTAAGATCGACTGCTTTAAAAAGGATATACGGATTCGTCACCCTGTATTAGCCATAATCCGAAACGTTTCTAACTTTGATAAAGCTGTAAGTTTGTAAAATAAAATCTCCTTTCCAAAAAGACAGGTACGCAACTTCAATATGTCTTCAACATCTGTGCAAAGTTTTAAATCGACGTCTCAAAATTGTGAGAGAAGTTGATTATACGAATTTGTCATCCTGTATTAGCCATTACCCGGAAAATTTATAAGTTTGAAAAGACCATAATATTGTCAACAATGATTTTCTTTTCAAAAAATGCAAGTGCATATTTTTAATATGTCAGCAATAACTGTGCAAAGTTTCATATTTATTGCTTAAAACTGTGGGAGGAGGTTTTTTTATACAAACTTGTCTTACCAAAACACGATCATTTTCTAAGTTTGAAGAAGAGTAATTTTGTCATTTTTTTATCATATCAAAAGCGCACGTTCACATCTTCAATTTGTCTGCGATAATTGTGAAACCTTTCAGATTGAGTGCTTAAAAACTATGGGAGGAGTTTATTTTACAAACTTAACTTTTTTTAGAGGGGACAGACGGACGATCGGACAGATGGACAGGGATAAAACATACCCCCTCCCCGGTCCCCGACTATCGTCACGGATGGATAAAAAAGGGAGACAAGTAAGACCCTGCGAATTACCAACCTACTTCTCTCGCATGTGTTCTGTCCAAAGTGCTCGAACATAGTCGCATATACAGGTGCCTTGTATTAATTTTATACCTTTGCAAAATTTTCATAAGTCTTAGTATACCCCAAGTGCATTCTAGCTTCAGCTGAAAGTCTTTGTTGTCAAAACAAATCTTACACTTACCATGGGAATTTACACTTACCATGGGAATTAACACTTACCATGGGAATAAATAAAGGTACACTGCTTAGGTTTCCAGAAAAGTTGGCTGTACTGAATATTGCGGAGAAGTGATTATGCAGGCTATTGTCATAACAATATTGACAAATGTTGAAACGCTTCTACGTAGTTTAAGTCTTTTTCGCGGTGTACAGGAATATGGCATCGGCATTTCAATAACAAATATGTAAACATATTATATTTAATGAAACCTCGGATAAATTTCTTTTCTTCGAGAAAATATTTACTCTTAAAAAGAGCAAGGCGGGACCGTTTTTGAGAAAATTGGCGTTGGTCATGTGCTAGAAACAGTTATGCTTGCTTTAGACATTAAAAAACAGAATACCTCTACTGTCCCATCTGCGAGATATTTTGCGAAAATTCTTTTATGCCATTTCGCTTGCGATTAGGCACTGATAACTGGAAATTTAACAAGACAGAGGAGAGAGGTGGGATAATTTACTTTGTTTAAGAAAGTTTAAATTTCCATTTGTTTTTTCTTCTCCTGTCTTTACTATTTAACAACACCAAACAGGTGATTTCATTCTTCCTGCCTTGTAACTTTGAAAAGGTGTGAACTATGCTTGCTAGTATGTACACTGCTTGGATAAAAGGTAGGAAAAACTAGACGCTTCATATATTTTCATGCAAAGTTGCTACATTTCTAAAAACTTATTTCTGTGCTCTACTAAAATATTAACAGAAAGGAAAAATGATAAATTCAAGAAAGAATAAGACAAAGCACCTCAGTTCCAAAGCCTGCAATACAACAAAAGGGATGTATTTAGACGTATGGAACACTTGTATAGGTATATTATTTCCACCCCTCTCGTCTGTCCTGTTTTTTTTTCCAGATACCGTGAAAAGTATTTTTTTTTCAATAGCTACAAATAGGATAAAGCAAGCATTTTATGAATTAACTGTCTAAAGCAAGTCTAACGGTTTAACAACAGGTCCCACACAAATTGGCTCCAAAGAAGGTCACGTCTTACTGCTTTTGCAAAGGTAAATATTTTCTTGAAGAAAAAAATACCCGAGGTTTCATTAAATATAACATATTTAAATTGTCGATATTGATTTTTATGACCATATTCATGTACACCGCAAAATTGACTTAGACTACATAAAAGCGTTTCAGCAGTTGTCAGTAGAGTTAAGATAATTTTGATAGGTTGCAAAATCGCTGCTCTGCAATATTCTATACAGCAAACCTTTTCTGGAATTCTAGGCAGTGTCCATGGTAAGTTTAAATTTTTTGACAACAAAGACTTTCAGCCGAAGATAGAATGCACTTTGGGGGTATGCTAAGATTTGGTTGGTTGATTTGATGCTTAACGTCCACGGTAAACAACTAAGGTCATGTCGGGACGGTCAGTTAACCTAACCACACTATTCCTAAGACCTCCTAAGCGGTTAACCAGTACTAAGTGCACATACTTTCGCCAGTAACTGACAACCGCCCTTCTTGAATCAGCGGAAGGAGAAACGAAAGTATGTGGCCAGACCGGGATTCGAACCCAGGACCTCTGACTTACGAGTCAGGTGCCCTACCGATTGCGCTACCCGGCCCGGCGGTATGCTAAGACTTATGAAAAATTGCACAGGTATAAAATTAATGCAACGCACCTGTATAACTTGACTAAGCACTTCACTAATTCGAACATACTATTTGGGCTGTAAGACAAGGTCTCGCGAGACTCTGTCATGTCTGTTGGTAATGCTAGTCGATAAAATTGCTAAACATGCACATGGGAATACAGACTGATTTGATACTTATAGATTTTTGTGAAGCTTTTGACGAACTGATCTCTAAATCGTATTTTACGCAAAACATTACGTTGTATGAAAGACTTCTTTTAAAAGTTTGAGTACGGGACTAAATAGCAATATCACCAGGTGTTCGAAAGGGTTCAATCCTTGAACTCATACTCTTCTTAGCTTACATAAATTACTTACCTTACCAGGTCAAGTCCAGAGGTAGACTTTTTCCCATGTTCCTTCTTCTGAATGTATTCTCTGCTCTTGAAGGAACTTTTTTAGGATTTTCATTTTACTTCGCTGCAGCTGGTTTTGTGCCGTGTGACGGCTGTAAAATGTCTCCCCGTACATCATCCACAGTGCAGATTTTATTTTCATCCTTTGAGATCAGAGGATATATTCTGAGAAATCTGAAATTTTAGATTGGTTTAGACTCTTATTCTAGATCATCGTCTTTTATATTATTAGAACCGTTTTTATTACTAGCCAATCGACTGCCCAATTTAAATTAAGAAATTTCAGAATGCTTTTCTCCTGTTTCGTCACCAGATATTGTCAGGGTCACTGATGAGGCTTTCTTATCTGAAACTAGGTAGTCTCGCCCATGTTCCTTCTTCTGAATATATTCTCTGCTCTTGAAGGGACTCTTTTAAGATTTTTTTTTGCAGACGATACGGCCACATATCTAGTTTTAGCCCAGAAGATGAGTGATTACGCTACAAAATAGCCTTCAACTAGAAATATGGGAAAAACGATGGGACATGAGTTTCTCTAAATGTCAGGTCCTATACACATGTATCACGAGAGTTAATTGCACCATCTAGGTCAGATACATTCTCCATGGCACTAAGCTAGACTCAGTACCGTTTGCAAAATAAAGATCTGGGCGTTTGAGTCTCAGATGACATTTCTTGGAGCCCCCACATTGATTCTATCTCCAAGAAAGCAAAACAAACGGGGCTTTAAAAAGCAGTACCATGGTTCATAATAAGGACCTAAAATCCACCCATACACAACTTACATTTCTACCTGCGAACACATGCTGGTTACCGGCTTAGAAGGTATAATATGCATATCGGACTTGATGAAAGTAACCAGGGTAAATAATGAAACATATGTTAAAGTGATTGGCCTGTTACGGGTAACACCATTAAACTCGCTTGCCTCATGGTATTCCGCGTGCTTCGATTGTCACACGTGCGTAGCTGTGGGTGTGGCAGTGTTACTGCACTGAAATTTCATACTTTTGAGGTTAATCATTAGAAGAAGAACGAACTTATAAAAAACAAGAGGGCCACGAGGCCCTGAATCGCTCACATGAGTAAAAAGATCAATGGTCAAACTAGGATCATCATCTGAGAAAACTTGGTAGTTTAAACTGTCAAAATATAATAGAAATTGGTTAAAGCTCAAAAATGATCTTGACCTCTTTTGCTAAAAATGGTCAAGCACTCATTTATTTGACTGTATTTATTAACTTCCGCACCTAAATTTTCTACAAGTTCCATGAACTCTAATATTCAACCATTTTCCCATATAAAAGCACCAGAAAGCACATTTGACCTTGCCAAAAATATCAAAGTCCCTCAGCCCCTGCAGGCTCTCCATGAAATTTGGTTACAATTTGCCTAGTGGCTTTCGAGGAACTGTTTGAAATTGGCAAAATAATTGAGAGTCCTGGGTCAAAGGTCAAAGAATGACCTTGACCTCTTGTGTTCACTAATCCTCAGGTATGCATTAAGATGACTGTATATACCAGATTTTTGGCCTAAATCTTTGAAAGTTTCCAAGAAAGCTTGTGTTCTAGCATTTTCCCCATTCTTGACTATGCTGTTAAAAAGGTCAAGGTCAACCCAAGGTCATGATTTGAACAATCTTGATGATAGTCGAGTATCCGATGCTACATACCGAGTTTCAAGACCATCTGACACATGGTTCTAGAAGAAAATTTTTAGAGGACTTTACCATATATCGGCATGGCGGCCATGTTCTTCATGTGACCTGGACCATTTGAAGATATTTTTGTTCCCTCAACCGCTGGAGGCTCTATATGGTTACAATTGGCCAAATCTAAAGACTAACTACACTTCAGGAACTGACTGAATCAGATCCCAAACCCTATCCCCAACATCAAAGGGAAAGATTGACAAAGACATCCCAGCAAACAATAAATTACAAGTGATAAGCCGAATCAGCAGCTCTTTCCCAAGTGGCTTTTGAGGAGAAGTTTGAAACTGTGAAATTACGGGAATTCAGAGTCAAAGTTAAAAAATTACCTTGACCTCTTGTACTCATAAATCTTCATGTACCCATTAAGATGACTGTATTTACCAATTTTTAGGCCTAAATCTTCAAACATTTCCATGAAACCTTATGTTCTAGCATTTTCTCATATTTGACCTTGCCGTAAAAAAGGTCAAGATAAACCCAAGATCATCATTTGAACAACTTGATGGTACTTGAGTACCCAATGCTACATAGCAAGTTTCAAGGCCGTCAGTCAATGGGTTTTGGAGAAGAAGATTTTTTAAAGATTTTTACCATGTATGTGCGGGGTGGCCATGTAGGTCATGTGACCCAAACCCTTTGAACAAATTTCCATTCCCTCAACCCCTGCAGGGTCTGTATGAAATTTGGTTATAATTGGCTAGTCGCTTCTGAGGAAATTGTTTGAAATTGTCAAATTATGAGAGTTCAGGGATAAAGGTCAAAGAGTGACCTTGAACTCTTTTACTCACAAATCTTCATGTACTCATTAAGATTCACCAACTTTTAGGCCTAAATCTTCAAAATTTTCCATGAAATCTTATTTTCTAGCATTTTTCCATATTTAACCTTGCCGTAAAAAGGTCAATATCAACCCAAGGTCATAATTTGAACAATCTTGATTGTAATCGAGTACCCGATGCTACATACCAAGTTTCAAGGTGATCAGTCAATTGGGTCTGGAGAAGAAGATTTTTTAAAGGTTTTTACCATATATAGGCGTAGCGGCCATATTGGTCATGTAACCTAGACAATTTTCACAATTTTTCATTCCCTCGACTCCTGAAAGGTCTTATGAAATTGGGTTACAACTGGTCTAGTGGCTTTTGAGGAGATCGTTTGTAATTGTCGATGTATGAGAGACCTGGGTCAAAGGACAAAGAATAACCATGACCTCTTGTACTCAAAAATCTTCATGTACATATTTAGTTGACTGTATTTACCATTTTTAAGCCAAAATCTTCAACAGTTTCCAAGAAATATTATGTTCTAGCATTTTTTCCATATAAAACACCGAAGACCTAATTTGAACTTACCGTAGAATAGGTCAAGGTCAACCCAAGTTTATAATTTGAACAATCTTGGTATTACTCACATACTCAATGCTACATACCAAGTTTCAAGGCCATCGGCCAATAGGTTCTGGAGAAGAAGAATTTTTAAGTTTTTTTTACCATATATAGGCATGACGGCCATGTTGGTCATGTGACCAGAACCGTTTGAACAAATTTTCGTTCCTAAAACCTCAGGAGACTATATATGAAATTTGGTTACAATCGGCCAAGTGGTTTCAGAGGAAAAGTCCTTTAAAATTGTTGACGGGCGGACGACGATGATAACGACGACGGACGGCGGAGCCTGCCTATCCTATAGGCTCCCCCGGAGCCTTCGGCTCAGGTGAGCTAAAAATCACAAACGTTTTCTAATACTGATCGTTTGTTATTGTTCATATGTCTGAGATATGACACACTCCTAATCTCTGCCATTAAAAATCTACTAGTAGATAATAAGAAGGATCTGAATAGTTAGACCCTTGGGACGCAAGGAATGCATTAAAGAATGAAAATAGCAGGCGCGGTTTAAGTTCACTGGTGAAGCCTTTGACTGTTGTTTGCATATAACTATAAAGAGGTGATTGTATGCATATTTGCATGTTTGTATAGCAATTTCATGTCATAGACATAGAATTTAAATAGAAAAATAGTGGTGATGACACATGATATAAGTTCAAGGATATCTCTTAGGAAGCGTGTATAGTTACTGCTAAAAGGTGATCTGCTGTTTTCATTTCCTACCTAAAGCCTGGTAGAATCAGACACCGAAGGCCATCTATCAGTGTTGAACCGCCGACAAAAATATAAATCCTCGTCATTTTAATGTAAAAAAGAAATAGACATTTTTCACATTGTTATCTCCCCTAGTCTTGCGTCTGTGATTTGGCGAGATTTCACGTTACTTCACACATATGGGGTAAACAATAGATACAGCAATACATATCAAAGGTTTTCGATATTAATCGAATAATCTAACTGACAAGATGTATGATTATATATTGCTCTCAAATTATTTCAAGCTAGCTTGACAAAATAGTAATAAGAAAATTAATAAAAGCAAAATAAATATTCACAATGTACATTAAATAAATCTTCCAATCAGTGTGTCGAACGGCATCGATAATTATCTAACATATCGATAATAGACCTTTTTCATATTGTTTTTGTGCATGGTATACAGGTCAGTTCGCGCGTTATGTCTCGATGATCGGCGAGACTTTACACATGGGGCAAACAGATTTTATGCCACTGAGACTTTATATGTAATGGTTAATAGTTTACTTGTTTTAATCATTTATCGTCTTATTGACTAGTAAATAAATTTTCATACCCTTAATTACAAAATTACAAATATCTTTAGGGCTGTTTGCCTGCCTAAAATACGCATCCTGCAATTACACTGCCACATTCTTTTGAGCTAAAATGAAAATGAATGGCTTGAAAAATCGTCAGCACAAGTCGGACAGCCACATTAGATAGTATCTATACACAGTCCTAGTTTATTGGTTATCCCCCTCGGGGATAACCATATTAAGATAAGAATTCGTACTCGATTAATGTACGCCGTTTCCTTTTGCTAATACAGGTCCCACTATTTCCCGATACTTCTACATTTGGCACACCCTGCTACAGGGTTCTCGCCGGCATCGCTAGTGCATGGTATTTTTATAGCTTATATCTTGAAACACTTTATCTCTCCCTATACAAACAGTTGTTTGGTTATCCCCTCGAGGATAACCATATTAAGTTGGAATTCGTACTCGATTGTACGCTACGCCGTTTTCTTTTGCTTAAAACAGGTCCCACTATTTCCCGGTACTTCTACATTTGGCACACCCTGCTACAGGGTCTTGCCAGCATCGCTAATGCATGATCTTTATAGCTTATATCTTAAAACAACCCTATCTCACCCTTCACAAACAGTTACCTGAAAGTTCAGTTATCACTGAACAGTACAGATCAATAACAAGTTCTACTTGATTAACGCTAAAGCAGGTTCCACTATTTACCGGTATTTGTTCCCATAGTTTGGCGCCCCCAGCTGCCGGCACCCTTCCAGCATAGCTAAGGCATGTGCTGTAAAACTTATCCTGAACATTTCATCTCGCCTATTACAAGAATCTCACCTAATACAAGCACTTACCAGAGAGTACAGTCCATTTACGAAGAGACATCACTAAACAGTACAGTCATCTAACAAAAGTTAAAACCTGTTACAAGCAATCACTAGACAAAAAGTAAAAGCTGTCAAACTCGCCACTTACCTCCAGCTTCAACAAATCCAAGAATACAATAAAGTTAACTTGTATTGCTACAAATTTTCTGCTTAACCACTTGCATCCTATAGATTCACTTGCTAAGGGATAACCTCTCAAGCTTTTTCAAAAGCTAAACTTGTGTTACTTAAGTTCACCTAGACACGTGTTCATATAGGTTTTACATAAAAAAGGGAAATAATATCCTACGCCTTGCTTTATTGGGAAACTGTCACTGAGCTCTCCTAACCATTTAACTTTAGTTTAAGTCCAAAATACACATCTTGTACCATTGACCATAAAGTTGGATGTGCCTCAGTTTCATACAGTTTATCCAGAAGAATGGTATGATTCACTACGTTTAAAGCCTTTTGGCGGTCCAGAGTTACCAGGAACAAAGGAGCACAAGTAATAAATTTCGTTTCTGCTCTTGTCTCAGATACAATCAGGGCCGACATAACTGGTGAAAGTCTTTTTGTAAAAACCAAACTGTAAAGGCGACTGCTACAACTTCTCAGACAATCTAGGTAATATGGTTATTTCCAATAATATCCCTAACACTGTGTTACGACCTGGCAGTGGTAACAAAAAAAGATGGAAGTAAACCAGCAACACGCCTGTTTTAAAACTTAACTGGAGAAAGTGAGCAGGGACTCACGTATACCCCCGGCCAGCGCCACCGCCTAATGACATTAAACTTTAAAACACAAAAATTTAACACATATCAGATATAAATTTTAAAATCTGTGACCTTGACCTTTGGTCAGCAGCAGCAGCATACAGAGGGTTTTGCAAGCTAACAATAAACAAAGAAATATATCAAACAGTTCATTGAAGGATATCTGAAACATAAAGCAGTACATTGATGCAACTGTTTAGTATGTGACCTTGACCTTATGTCAACAGCAGCATCCAGATAATGTAAATTGTTGCAACCTAGAGGTAAACAAAGTCACATACCAAAAGGTAATACAAAAGAAGCAAATAATATAAACTTAACTTAAAACTTTAACATGAAAAAGCATGTTTGTGACCTTGACCTTGAGTCAAGGCATGTGTGGAGATGATATAGAATACATTTTAGACCAATACCTATAATACCAAAAAATAAATCAAACCCAAAAAACCCAAAAAAGGATTTGGATGAAATGAGATCTCAAAACCTTAAAACAAAACATATATGAAAATGTCTAAGTGCAAAACTTCAACATGAAAAGTCAAAGTCCACAACCTTGACCTCTAGGTTACAGGCATGGGTGGGAATGTTAGAGAATAAAACTATGTATCAACATCTATCATCATGCCAAACATAAACCCAACCCAACACAGGATTTGAATAATATAGAGATATTAAAAACTTTAACATGAAAAGTCAAAGTCCGTGACCTTGACCTCTATGTCACAGGCACCGGAGGGGATGGTACAGAATAAAACTTTGGACCAATATCTATCATCATGCCAAACATAAACACAACCCAAAAAAGGGTTTGAATTATACAGAGATCTAAAAAACTTTAACGCAAAACTTTAACATGAAAAGTCAAAGTCCGTGACCTTGACCTCTAGGTCACAGGCATGGGTAGGGGTTGTACAGAATAAAACTTTGGACCATTATCTATCACCATGCCAAATATAAACCTAATCCATCAAAGGGTTTGGATTATATAAGATCTTAAAAACTTTAACGCAAAACTTTAACGCAAATGTTAACTTACGGACGGACGGACGGACGGGAGGACGGACGGACAGACGGATGGACAGACGGACGAACGGACATCGGACGAAAGCTATATACCCTTCGGCATACTTCGTATGCCGGGGGTATAACAAAATTTATTTACATGTACATCAAAATTAAAACAGGCATTAATCAATCAAGAAAATATGTAATTTACAATACCTTAAATTGTCCTGAATGTCCCAAAAATGTCCTGTTTAAAACACAAGTCCTTTCACAGTTTCTGATCCCTAATATTCAAGTCAGCAGAATATTTCCACTAATCCCAGAATGAAAGTCACAAAAGTAATTCAATATATTTAAATTCCAGTATAACTTATTTAATTGTAGACTGGTGAAATTTACAAAGGTGATTAAAGGAAAATTTGTGGTCTTTATATATTATCTAAGAACATTCAGGAATTAACCAGTGATAGATTTTACCAGACAGTTCTCAATTCTGACATACTTTTATACCAGAAGATTCTTAATGTTTACATATTTTCTACATTACTAAAATTAGATATTCTAGAAAATTTTCGAAACATCTTGAAAGTTCTCAAAGTTTCCTGAAGCTTCCACAACACTCTTTTGACAATGGAGACAATTCTTTCTGTTTCGGGAACATTTTAAAGATTCCCCAATTTTCCAGAACGTTCTAAAGTACCTAGTAAACAACTAAAAACTGCAAAATCATGGTGAAAGAAAATATTTACTCCAAATTAAACACCATATTCATAACAACTGGCTTTACATTTATTTCTCTGTAATTATCAAGAATGGAAGAGTCCTTTGATTTCTTCTAAACAGGTATCAGTGTGCCAGTTCTAAACACTTCAGGGATTTTTTTCTCAGAATATTATTAAAAACGTCTGTTATCTCTTGAATAAGTACTTTACCTGAATGTTTCAAATGTTCGGCAGCGAGACCTTGCTCATAAGCTGCCTTTTTGGAACTTAAATATGACATAGCTTTACGTACTTCTTCAGGTGAAATGTGGTCAGGTTTCGGTGAACTTTCTTCACAAATCTGTTTAATCACCCCATGTCTGACTGTACACAACTCAAGAAAAGCTGGGTCATATTCATTATCCTTCGGCGTTACCAAATCTTTATAGTAATGGGCAAATGCATTCCTTTGCTTAGCTGGAGACCAGGCCCCGGGGTTATACAAAAAAATTTCATGCTCAACTCAGCTGAGCATGAAATTTTTTCTGCTCATAAATTTTAAAATGCCAACAATTGTTGGCATTTTAATATTTATGAGTAGAAAAAATAGCCTTCTTGGCTTATCTGAGCCTGAAAAATGCTGAATTTCTTGGTATTTTATATTAATGGGCATTTTAAATTTCATGCTCAGCTGAGTTGAGCATGAAAAAAGTTTTATAACCTCGGGGACTGGTTTCTCTGCCGTTGCTCATTATACTTCTTGTCGAGCTGACACCAGTAATTCCTTTGTTCCTTTGTATCAGCTGGTAAAATTTGTCAGAAGTAGGATTAGGGACCATCCATTTGATATTCTTTGGTGTGTGTGTGTGTGTGGAGGGTGGGGGTGCGGGGAGGTAGCCTGGTGTTCTTGACGGAGACAGGAATTTCTTTTCACTGGCCTCTGGAAACATTTTTTTTCACCCCGAGGGAGCTACTGCTTTTTTATTTACGTCGAACAATATTTGTTTGCGTCGCAGACGCGTATAATATCGCTATTGTTCCACATTTCACAAGATTGCACTGGTCAAATAACGCGCATGTCAAAATTTAGCCAATACTATCAAAGGTCAATGAATATTTAATCGTATTTTCCGTCGCATGCACTGTGAAGACTAGCACTCTGTCATATATTAATTCAAAATGTTTCTCTTATTTGTAATTATCGAAAACAGACACAGATATTCAAAACTTTTTTTTTCGACGAAGATCTATTTTTGATTTCTACTTTTGCTTAAATACACACTTTAAAACTTGATTTGGTTGTGAGCATCGATTGTTCAGTGGTAGAATGCTCGCCTGTCGTAAGGGCGACCCGGGTTCGAGTCCCGGTCGCAGCAAGGTTTTTTTTTTTCTTTAAACGTTCCCCGTTTCATTTTTTATCTAATCTTTTTTGAATTTTAAATTGGACAACCCAATTTTCAGATAGGTCATTGTCGCTACCCAGTGTTAAAATTACGGTTGTGGGTGCCTAACTACATAGCTCACGTGAGTCATATCAGGAATGTAAATGCCAAGTCTTCAACTAGAGACATATCACAAAAAACCCTTCTATTAAATCTGCGACGATTATCTTTATTTAAAGAGTTTTCTTGTTTTATTTGATTTTATAAGATGAACTATCAGATCCTAATTCATTTGACCTTTACATATTGTGAATAAATATCGTTTTATTTTACCCACACCAGTAATTTTACACCATGTTTCTCACATAAAGAGCATGATTCTGTCTGTCACCAGGCAAAGGGCGTGGTTTGGCTTGCTTTTGCAAACCGTTTCCTGGAGAATGGTACTCTCTTAATCCATGATACAGATACAAACATCCCTGTATGAGTATACAGGCTTGCAAAAACCAGTACTTGGCAAAAAGTAGAGCTAAAATTACGGCTATTTTGGCCAAAAATAGGGCTATTTATTACATTCTTTATGCTAACAGGACTTTTTCTAGCAAAAATCATATGCAAAATCATGCTTATTTGCACTTTGAAAGTTTGATAAATACTAGCTGATATAATCTTAGTATAAATGAATGCAATTTACTCGAACTGTGACAGAAATCTTCTACAATCTTCCATTCAATTTACCAAGACACGGACGGAAATCTTCCGCAATCTTCTGTTAAAATTAGCTGCACTTTGACAGAAATCTTCCGCAATCTTTCTTCAATTTACCGGGACTCTGACAAAAATCTTCTGCAATCTTCCGTTCAGTTTACCGGAACTCGGGCAGAAATCTTCCGCAATCTTCCGTTAAGGTTACCCAGGCTCTGAAAGAAAACTTCCGCAAACTTCCTCTAGTTTTACCAAGCTATGACTTTGTATTTTTATATCTTCTGCTACTTTTACTGAAACCGACTATGTGCTTTAAATCTTCCGTAATCTTGCGTTCCATTTAACCAAACTATGACAGAAATCTTCTGCAATCTTCCTTTTAGTTTACCTAGACTATTCTGATTTTTCGTGATGTGTTACATGAAGGATGAACCGGTATGTCCATCCGATTTCCTATACAATAGTTCATGTTCCTCCACAAAATCCGGGAGCAGCTTATCACGTATGTAACCGTTACTGACACTTAAGTCTTCAAGGCACGCTTTTGGTTGTGATAATGATTCATTAAAATCACCTGCAATAATGGTTCTATGTACGTTTTTTATGTGTGTTTTTTTAATTATAATACGTGACCAGTCCTATAGCTATCCATAGAACAAAATTAGCATAATTAATTGAAATTTTATTCTGAATCCAATTTTTCTACCCTTTGTTTCACCATATATAAAAAATTTTTGAAACAGCTTTATACTCGCAAAACGTTTTAATAGCTCAATGTTTATTTACAACATAGTTTCGCCTCACCAGTGAGTCAGTGACACAATGCGTTACGCATGCGGACAGGTGAATACATTTTTCTACTTCATTCATATACGCCCACAACTGCAGTAAACAACGAGTTTACACTACTGCTTTGGCTGTTCTTACAAGCATATGACGGCCTTCAGTGAAACTACTCTGTTTCTGCATTACTATTAATGGAAATATTTCACAAAAGCATCCAAACAATTGGAATTTTCGTATGTACGTTAAGTATTAGATTCATTAGGACATTGAAACATTTAATCAAAATTTCATCGTTTTCGAGAAAATAAGCAAAACCCCATTTGCACTTGGGAGCAAACGGACTATACCTGCCTATACTAGAAGCAAATTAAGTAAAAAAATGAGTGTAACTTCCGATGATGAGGCTCCTCTGTATCCCCAATCGGACATCCTCGCGATACGGAATTGGCCGAAGTGTTACGATTGCTGTATCACGTGTATTTGGATCCTGGCATGCACGCAATAAACGGTCGCGGAAATACGTGACAATTAAATGATACAGGATAAAAACCTTAGAATCTGCATTGCAGCCAAGATTACCTAACAAGTAAACAGACCGATCGGGAAAATATGCTTATTTATAACCTACCTGCTATTATTGGAAAGAATACTCGCATAAAATAGCTAGCAATGCTAATTGTGGGGGTGTCACCCCCGTCCCCCCTTGAATACTGAATACCGCTCAATTTTGAGCTTGAATACTGAATACTCTTTAAAAACGGGCTTGAATACTGAATACTTTTTAAGGAGTAGTGCAATGTAAAATCCTAGTAAATATTAAGAGTAATTCTCTGTAAGCACCAAAAAATTGCAATAGGGGGTGAAAATGACATATCTCAGATTTTCATGAAACTTAGTGTCTTTTTTGCTTTTGTCAAGTGATAAACAAAAATACAATTTTTTCCTCAGTCAAACAGTCCGTTTCCATGGCAACGAGGATTTTCTGTTTTTTGGCCTAATTTGGTGATTTTTCGTATAAAAAATGCCAGATTTGACACCAGTTGTATTGACAGTATTTCTCAACAATGTTATTGACACTCATGTCTTTTAAGAGACCCATGTAAGTGCTGTGCACGGATAGAATTTTTTTTCTTTATATTGCTATGGTCAAGGAGTAGGTGACCTTGACTTCTATCTAGTAAAGCATCTGTTTAAAAATGTCAAAAATTGGCCAATTTTGAAAGCACTTTGTTAGAAAATGCGGCTATAGATTTTTTTCATTCTCTTGGTACAGAGAGTATAATACCTAGCTCTTAATATATCAAAAAATTGGAGATGGTATATTTTCTAAATTGAAAATAATTTTCTTTGAATTTAGTCACCGTCAGGAAAATCAGAAGAAACTGTCATAGCAGAAAATCTGTTATAAGAGATAATATCTGGAGAATGTTGAGCAAATATGAGCAGAAATACAAATAAGTATGTTGAATACAGTGGAGAGAAGTTACATAAATACTTTTCTCATTCAGAAGTATGTTTAAAATTTACAGTTTGGGGTGCAATTACCCCACCCACTTCCACTGAATATGAAATGAATGCAAAAGTTACATGCCATGGATAATATATCTCAAGTTTCCTTAATTGTGAGTAAACTGAAACATTTTTAAAAGATCACCACATGTTTGCTGTCATTGTGTTTACATTGTTTATCATTTGGTAACTATGGTAACTGTTATTCTATTATGGGTCAGTGTTCATTTACATGGATATTTACAGGAAATCGTTTCAATGCTGATGAAACATATTCCTTGTTATTTACTTTTTACATGTGCATACGCATTCTAAGTGTTGATTTTGTTAAATAATATACGATAAATCAGTATTTTTATAGTTGCTATGACAAAAACCACTCATTCCTTCCACAAATAAATTAGGCAATCTAAGTGTATGTAGTACAATGTAGAGAAAGAACAGCAACTGAGCATAAATAGAGATAGATACATGCATTGGAGAACAAATAAACCACACATACACTGTTTATATTTTTCATTCATTAATATGTTTGATCTGTATATCTAGGGGGTGAGTTACCCCACCTACCTCATTTAGTTATACAACGAGTTCATAAGTTACATACTGAGTTTTGATGATAAAATAGCATCTGGTACACTTGCTTTAAAGTTGCTCATCACATGTCTGGTCTGCATAAGCTTTCTTGTCTACTGTCCTTTGTTTTTGTAAAAGTTCTGGATGGAGGCACGCATGCATATATACCAAACTTAAGTTTTGTCGACTGCCTCGCTTACGGCAAGCGGGTTCGACAAAATACTCCTGTGACTTTGAAAATGGCATCAAGGTCGCCAAATTCTAAGTATTTGTCTTGCCTAAAAGGTTGATCTTTGCAATTTTGGTAAAAATGAATCTACTGGTTCAAGATACATCTTCGTTTTTCAGGTCAAATCAACAAAGGACCCTTAAAAATAGGATCAAAGTCACCAAAACATAACTAGAAACATGGTAACTAACAGGGCCCTGCCTTTATGAGACTGTTGGTGGAATTTAAGTCGTATGTCCCCGACCAGAAAATACAATAACAGCTTTCTGTTACCATGTTGTTGCTTCGTGTTGTTTGGAATTAAGCTTCTGGTAGAATAATTAAGATACGGGCAAAAAACAAAATAATGACTGATTAAAACAAAGGCAACAACTCTGTAAAGCAGGAAACTGGAGTTACCATTTTTGCACTCTGAACACATTCAGATATTCTGATGATGCTTTATATTTGTACCAAGTTTTGTGAAAATATCTTCAAAGACTTAAAAGTTATAGATTGGACAAGGTCTCAATACCCAAAATTACAAAGGGATATGATTCTGTTTAACATAAATGAAGGTGCAGTTATGGTTCTTTTTCTCTACAAATTGTTTGGTGATGCTTTACATTTGTATCAATTTATAAGAAAATATCTTCTACAGTTTTAAAGTTAGAGAGTGGAATGATTTCTATACTGAAAATTACAAAAGGGCATAATTCAGTAGAAAATGTAGATGAAGTTACAGTTTTAATTCTCTGCACATTGTCTGATAATGCTTTATATTTGTAAAAAAATTCCAAGAAATATCTTAGATGGTTTAAAAGCTGATAGCAGATACAATTTCTATACTTCAAATTACAAAGGAAAATAATTCAGTACAAAAGTAGATGGAGTTGTGGTTCTTATTCTCTGCACATTGTCTAACAATGTTTTGTATTTGTACATAGTTTCATGAAAATATCTTTGAGAGTTTTAAAGTTATAGAGCGGACAAGATTTCAGTACTGAAATTACAAAGGGGCATCATTCAGTAAAAAACATAGGTAGGGTCTGCAAATGGTCTGATGATGTTTTACTTTCGTACCAAGTTTTGTGCAAATATCTAAAAAGGTTTTAGAGTTACAATTTCCGTACTGAAATTACAAAGGAGCATAATTCAGTGAAAAATGTAGAAAGAGTTTCAATTCTTTTTCTCTGCACATCATCTGATAATGCTTTACATTTGTACCAAGTTTCTCAAACAGTTTCAAAGTTATGGAGCGGACACGATTTCCGTACCAAAAAATTACAAAGGGGCATATTTCAGTCAACAATGTAGGTGGAGTTGTGGTTCTTTCTCTCTGCATACATGTATTGTCTGGTGCTGTTTTACATTTATACCAAGTTTCATGAAAGTATCACAAAGAGTTTCAGAGTTATGGAGCGGACACGATTACTGTACCAAAAAATTACAAAATTACAAATTACTTTGTCTGGCAAGGCCCTAATAATCAGTTATGAATCTTCTCCAAATTATGATTTAGGGCTAGTTTAGCATAATTCCAACAAATGCATCATAATATAGGGTATAGATAAGCCATTTTTTAACCATTTTCAGACCACCTCTGACCTCCAAAACACAATAAAGGTCAAACAATCCATTTAGCGACTTTCTATGACTTCCTTGGACCTTTAAAACTTCTATATTTATGGATAGATTTCAAAATAATTGTGCACAGTTGTTCTCCTTGATGAGCAGATGTGCCATTTGAAACATTCGTTCAGGTAGGTTGAAGGTCAAGGTCACACTTAAAGGTCAAATGATAAAATGGTCATATATTGAGCTTGTCTCAGCCATTACTTCTACATTTATAGATGGATTTCAAAATAATTTGGCACAATTGTTCTCATTTATGAGTAAAAGTGCCATTTGGAACATTTGATCAGGTAGGGCAAGGTCAAGGTCACATTCAAATGTCAAATGATAAAAATTGTCATAAATTGATCTTGTCCGGGCCATAACAGCTACATTTATGCATGGATTAAAAAAGAACGGCACAATTGTTCTCCTTGATGAGTTCAAGTACCATTTGAAACATCTGCAGGTATATCCAAGGTCAAGGTTACACTTGAAGGTCAAATGATAAAAATAGTCATAAATAGGGCTTGTCCTGGCCATTACTTCTACATTTATGGATGAATTTCAAAACAGTTTGGCACAATTGTTCTCCTTGACGAGTAGAAGTGGCTTGTGGAATTTATTATGGTAGGTCCAAGGTCAAGGTCACACTTGAAGGTCAAATGATAAAAAAATGTCATAAATGAGCTTGTCCGTGCCATATAATTTATACAGTTATGCATGAATTTCAAAATAATTTGGCACAATTGTTCTCCTTGACAAGTAGAAATGTTTGTTCAGGTTGGTCCAAGGTCAAGGTCACACTTCAAGGTCAAATAATAAAATGGTCATAATGTGTGCTTGTCATGGCCATAGTTCCACTTGTTTTCCTTCATAAGAAAAAAAAGGAAATATGCTGTATCATGATATATACTTGTTTGGCTTCTTTCTAATAAGTAAATGAAGCACTTAGTTTTGACATACTTATAGGTCACTATAGCAAACATCGGGCTCAACAAGTTGTCCCTGGACAACCATCTAATAAATTCTTTCCCATGTTCCAATGGTGTGTCTGTGCAAGTTTGGTCACACTCGATCTGTTCATTCCCGAGATACTGTGCAATCAAACCATTTTTAACACTGTAAGTCCTCATGTGACCTTGAATATAAGGTCAATGTCACCAAAGTCTGACAGTGCTTCCCCACCTCCTTGTAATATACTTGTGCAAGTTTGATCAAAATTCATAAATCCCTTCAGAAGATATGGTGCATACAACCCATTTTCACTGTTTTTTACCGCCTGTGACCTGAAAATATTATCATGGTCACCACTTTTTTCAGGTCTTTTCCACTTCCCTGTGATATATTTGTGCAAATTTGATCTAAATCTATCCACCCGTTCAGGACATATGGCACCAACAAGCCATTCAGATAACTCCTATAACCTTGAAATTGGGTAAACGTCACCAAAATCTAATCAGCTCTTTTTCCCCACCCAAAGATGTGTCTTTGCAAGTTTGGTGAAAATACATTTAACCCTTCAGGAAATAGAGTGCAGACATGAAGTTATACTGACACACAGACACCGACACCAATGCAGACTGGATCTGCACCAAAACAACATACCCGCCTTCCCTTTCCTCCTTCCCCTCCCCCCCCCCCCCCCCATTGTTGGGGGGGGGGCATAAATATGTTTATCAATATGATAAATATATAACCAAATTTTCTTCTCCATTATGAAATATCTAAATGTATTTCTGCTCATTTTATGTCCTTTATTTGCTTGCTACCAGATGCACTCAGATTGTCAATTGCTGTTTTGATGGAACATCTGATTGTATCCATAGCGACTAAAATATACCAAATTATTGTCCAAGATGAGACTTATTTGGAAAATAGAAAGTGTATACATAGATAGAAAATCACAATCAACACTTTTCAACTAAATTTGAACGTTTTTAAATATCCAGGAGCCCCGGTAGCTTAGTGGGTTAAGCGCTGGCCAACTGAAGTAGCGGACCGGGTTCGAAACCTGCTTGAGGTGAGAATTTTTCCTACCATAAACGGGGTTCCATTGGTTCCATTGCACACAGCCTTTCATTATCACCGTCCCATCGTTCTGATATGACTGAAATACTGTTGAAAAGGACGTAAAATCGCAAGTCATCCATCCATCCATTCTAAATATTCGTTTCCAATAAAAACAGACTAGTGATAGAGTATTGGTTGCCATGGTTCCCATGTGATAAATAAAATAAACTAGAAATGTTTCTTTTACAAAAACAGATGACCCCCCTCCTATCCTTTCTCAGCTGTATCATTTTCCCTAAATATTGCAAAGTAAGGATCTCTTGTAAATCTTGAAATTTGGGTCCAGGTCACCACCATCTGATCAGTACTTTTCCACCTCCCAGATTATAAACTTATCTATGTTTCGTCATAATCATCAATCCTGTTAGGAGTTATCATGCAGACAAGCCATATTTCAACACGCTACAACTTCCTGTGACCTCGAAAATGAGGTCTAGGTTACCAAAATCTTATCAGTTTCTTTCCCATGTCCAAGTGAAGTGTTTATGCAAGTTTGGTTAAAATCCATCCATCCATTCAGGAGATATGGTTCAGACAAGCCATTTTCAACATTTTTGACCTCCTGTGACCTTGAAAATAGGGTCAAGGTCACCAAAAGCTAATCAGTTCTTTTTCATTTCAGAGTGATATATATGTGCAGGTTTGCTTTAAATCTATCCATCCATTCAGAAGATATTGTGCTGACAAGCCATTTCTTCCAGCACTCAGTGACCTCCCGTGACCTTGAAAATAAGGTCAAGGTCAGCAAAATCTAGCCAGTTCTTTTCCATTTCATAATGATATATTTGTGCCAGTCTGGTAAAAATCAATTTATCCATTTCAGAGATACAGTGCAGAAAAGCCATTTTTCATCATTCTTTGACCTTCTGTGACCTTGAAAATAGGGTCAAGGTCAACAAAATCTAATCAGTTCTTTACCTCTACCCAATTATGTATGCATGCAAGTATGGTCATAATCCATTTATTCCTACAGGACATAGAGTGCAGGCAAGGGCTGGGCAGATGCTGATGTGATCCGCACCAAAAAAAAATATGTCCCCCATCCAGCCCCCCACCCACCAACCACTGTGGGAACATTATGAAAAAAAGAAAGACGACAGAAATAATGAGCTTGTAGAAGCCCCCTAGAGCATTCAAAATCAGCAAAGGCTGAGAAATATTCATTGTAGCATGCAACTTTTAATTTGGTTTTGCATTGAAAGAAAGTGGGTGGGGTAATTTAACCCCAAATTGTAAGATACTAACATATTTTTGAGGGTGATAACTCTCTATGTAGTTTTCGTCAGTTGTTAATCATGCATCAACTTGTATTTTGGCTCACATTTTTTTGAAAGTATTCAAGATATTGTATTTTATCTCAGAATTTCAATTATGAAAGTTCCTTCTGATTTCTCTGACGGTGACTAAATTCAAAGAAAAATATTTTCAATTTAAAAAATATACCATCTCCAATTTTTTGATATATCAACAACTAGGCTTTGTACTCTCTGCACCAAGAGACAGAAAAAAATCTATAGCCGCATTTTTTAGTAAAACGTCTTAAAAATTTGCTGATTTTTGATGTTTTGAAATAGACGCCTTACAAGGTGGAAGTCAAGGTCACTGACTGCTTGACCATAGCAATATGAAGAAACTTTTTTGTATTTGTAAGCAGCACTAACATGGTTCTCTTGTAAAATGTAAGTATCAATACCGTTTGTTGTGAATTACTACCAGAACAATTGGAGTCAAATCTTGCATTTTTCATTTGAAAAATCACCAGCTTAGGCTGAAAAACAGAAAATCCTGGTTGCCATGGCAACGGATAGTTTGATCGAAGAAAAACTTTTTATTTTTGTTCATCACTTGACATAAGCAAAAAAGACACCGAGTTTCGTTAAAATCTGAGACATGTCATTTTCACCTGATTTTGGTGCTTACAGAGAATGACTCTTAAGAAAACATTTAGCAGCATGCTTAAAAGGCTGATTTAAATTCATTATAGATTTTGAAGTCAAATGATCTGAAACATTAAATTAAAGTGATTGCTAAACAATGCAAACCCTAAACAGAATGTTCAGTTTAACAATTCTGCCTCGTTTGTCGTTTCAGTGCCATTTTCAATTGTGTATTCTCCAACTCCTAAACTTGTTAGCTGTGTTTTCGTCGGTAACAGTCATGCCGAAGCTTCTATCTCTCCACTCCTATCCCAGGGCCGAGAGGTGAGGTTGGAGGGATGGGGTGCTGTACACTGCGTGTCGTGAAAATAATATCAAAATCTCCTCAGCATCCTAAAATATTCGATGCTCAATTTAACCATTATTAGCCTTTTCTCCAAACCCCTAAATTAATGCAGGGCAGCCACACATGTAGCTCCAAAAATATGCAGGCATGACATGCTTGCTCCCTGTAAATCGGATCTAAATACCTTTGGAATTCCGATCAGATATTAGGTAAATAAGTTAAATACTGTTCAAAAGGACATGACATTTAGAAGGAAACTCTACTCAGCGCTAACTGCTGAAAGTCCCCACTTGTCGCCACAAGTCGCAGCAACCGATCCATGTACAAGTTAAATGATGCCTGTTCTAATTGAATGCATATAGCCATCTAATTTTCACAAAGTCTTTATTTACAGAAGCCTCAGTATATAATATATTGAAAACATTATTTACAGGAGCCTCGGTGTATATAATTTATTGAATTCCTTGCTATTATATATTTTAGGGTTTCGGTCCGAGGTTTTGTCGTCTTCATATTTTTTTTTTCACACATTGAATGCTGGGTAGTTATATCCCGCATATTCCTAAGAAAATCAGTCCGTGTGTCTGTTCCAAAATTAATGTCACTTGCTTTGTTTCTTCCTTTACTGCAAATGCTCTTTTTTACTTGATCTGCCCTTCAAAATACTTTCCATCTTCCTAAACACACTTGTTTAGCCGGTCAATCCACTTTTGGAAACAGTTCACATACTCTTTAATGGGAACACCAATCAGATACTGATAAACCGCAGATCCAATGGCATTTCTCGAATTGCATCTCTTTCCAGATAGATGATATTTGAGTTTTGGAAACAGAAAATAGTCGTAGGGAGCCAAGTATGGCGAAAATGGAGGATGTGGTAGGACGGTAGCCGCCTCTGACTCCAAACACTCGGTCACAAGGTGTGCCTTGTGAGCGGGAGCATTATCATGCAAGATGCTGAGGTGTTTAGGTCCTGTTTGGGGCGGCGGGTTTTGTAGTACTTAATCAGTTTTTGTAGTGCAATATTTTTTATAGAACTTTGCTGTGACTGTTCTGTCTTTTGGCACAGGAATTTACTTGACTGGACCCTTATTATCGAAGAAAATTACATACAAAACCTTCTTTACGTTCGTGTTCGTTTGGCAATACTTGGACGTCTCGCACTTTTGTTGGCCCAAATTCGCTTGGAACACATCCGCTTTGGTTCATAATAGTAAACCCAGGTCTCATCACCACTGACTAAATTGATGAAAGCCTCTTTGCTATTTTTTGGGGTTTATTTTCAGAAGTTTTTTTAATATTTTGCATTTGCTACACGGGTCCGCTTTTGTTCATCTGTCAACAAATGGGTATCTCTCTTGCATTTATTTTTCTAAGTTGGAAATGCTTCTTCAAAATATCATGAACTCGAGCTAACGACAAGTTTGTTAACCGGGCTAATTGCCTCACTTTAAATCGGATATTTTTTTTGAGGATATTGTGGATGTTTTCCGATGTTACTTTTGGAACACACCTCGTACAGTCAGCCAGCCAGTCCATTCTTAATTCACAATTGCCAACCCTAACGATGGGAACATGAAAAGTTCTTGTTGTTGTTAGTATGGTTGGGTACCATATCGAGATGTGCACAAACGTTTAGCCTCGGGTCCCAGGGGTGGGGGAGAGTCTACAAATCGATAAATTTCTAACTAGTGAACCGATTCAAATGAAGCTTTCTGTGGGCATTTAGGGATTTAACTGCATCGTACATAATACGGTTTGGGAATAGTATGCCTAGTGGTTCCTGGGCAGGGGTGGAACTAGCAGACGATGTCTTGGCAAATGTTGCATTATATGAACACTCATGAGGTCACGATACATCCATCAATATTACTAGACGCTTAAAGTTTGCTGTGCCCTAATGTGCAAGTGCAAAACGTAACTTTAGATAAGCAAAAAGATAGTATGCTAAACTCCCGACACCCAAGGAGGCGGGGTCTTAAACATTATAAAAAAATCCATTTCCTTCTAACTAACGACTAAGGATCCAATTCAAATGAAACTTTCTGTGATCATTAAAGAACGTAAACATGTACGTTTTGTTTTGGAATAATAGGAATATGCGCAGGTCCCCATGAGAAGGCATGGAACTTTGTAGACTTTGCCAATTATATTTTGGCAAAATATTGCGTTTTATGAATGCACGCTTTGTCTCTTTCACTCCTTGTAAATTATTAGACTGTAAATTATTAGACACTGACTTTCCCTGTTAACTGTTATAAGTGTTTGTACTTTTATAGAAGAGAAAGATATGCACAAACATTTCGGCATCAGGTCTCATTCAATATAGCAAAAGGGCCTCTTGGATACCCTTCACATTTCAACCAGTATCAACCAGTGGCAGAAGTATCAAGGTGTTTAAGAGGCGGCTTTGCTATAGATCTCTACAATAATTGTCAGGTCATGCAACAGGAAACCACTGCGGCTTCGCACATTATTATCAAATGACTGCAGATTAATCATTTTTTTTTTTTTTATTTATATTTTTTGCCAGTATGCGTACTGAATACTCTCTAGTTTGGGCTGAATACTGCGTACGATTTTGGGGGATGACACCCTCAATTGTGTACCTGATTTGCGTTCCAATTTCTGCCTTTGTTCAAAATTTGAAATATGGAGAAAAAGGAAACGGTAGTTTTGTATTATTGATTTCGGCTTCAAAAGTAGATTTTCTTTGAACGCTTGGGTGAAAAATAAGCATTGTCAAACGCACTTGATTTATCTTAGTAATTAAATTCGATAAATTGAAATTTAGTTTGGAATTGAGAAAATTTTGAAATACGAAACTGTGGTGAAATTAGCTACCACGTGCTCTAAAGGATTTAACCATCGTTTAAAAAACGTTATGAAAACGTGTTTCCTGAGAGATAGTTTTCGAAAAATCACGGATAAGCGGTGTCCTTCCCCGTCTCTGTCTCCTGTGAATCCTCTGTACAGTAGGCAGCAGATATAAGGGAATCTTCCAGGGAATTCCAATCTCTAATAATCTAGGGGAAGAAACTGGACGTTTATGCCAATGGGGTTTGAAATGCCAGGGAATGATGATTCCTGGTACGCCTGCTTGGGGGAACAAGGTCAATTATGGGTATACTGGCTGCACCCTTCAGACCTGTGTAAAGCATTATGAGTCTAGTATCTTTTCTTCCCTTTTTCAGAGATTCCCACTTAAGTTTCCCCAGAATGCCAGCACGTCATACTCCCAGTTTCATATGTGTAATTTCCTGTTACAAATCTAATTGCCCTTTTCTGCATACTTTTGGGGTCCCAAACTGAACTACCATATTCCAGGACTGGACGCACCAGTCCCTTGTATGCTGATTCTTTGACGTCCTGTGGACATGCCGCCAATTTTAAGTTACGTCTAAGAACACCAAGGGTCCTATTAGCCAGTCAGCTGGCTCTCGTTGTCTGTACTTTCTGGTGCTTAGTTTATAGCTTATAGCTCTAAATAAATAAGTACCTGCTACTGTCTTTACTATTGAGGACCAAACTAGAATGCCCCAAGTCGCCGAGAGGAATTGTCAGCACCCACTTGAGGACATAACTATAAATGAAAGTGTAGACAGGAAGACCATAGTATCTAATTAATTAAGCCCTCAAAATCGCAAGAACCTGATAGAATACATCCTAAAATGGTTAAGGAATGTGATGCCCTTGTCAAACCCCTTACATATATTTTTAAGAAACCTTTGGAGGAGGGTAAATTACCTACACAGTGGAAAAATGCTAATGTAACCGGGGTATTTAAGGCCGGTGTAACGAAGTAAAGTGACCCCCCATAGAATAACGACCCCCCGTTCATTATTCTTCAGAAAAAGTGACTCCTTTCTATAAAATACTGACTCCCTTTAAAAAATAATGACCCCCTGATGAAATCTATAAAATAGTGACCCCCGGTCATTTTTCTTTAAAGAATAGTGACCCCCACCCCTACCTCGGTCATAACATTATGACTCCCCATGAAGCAATGGTGTCTTCGTATATGCTTATGGCTTATAGGACTTTGTGTCCGGTCTTTTCACTCTCTTTTTTGATGATGGATTTTAAAATAACTTGGCATAAATGTCAAGATGATGTGTCGCGCGCAAGTCTAGGTTCCTAACTGGAAAATCAAGATCACATAGATCATTTAAAGATAATGATGTCCTGCTATATGACTCTGGCAAACAGAATGTCGGGTCAGACCTGTAACTTTGCATTTGTGGGTAGACTTTCAAATAACTGGAAACAAATGTTAGCCACATAAAGCCAATGTATCGCGTGCGAGATATAGCTCCCCACCTCAAAAAGTAAAGTCAGTGTCACAAATCAAGACAAATGAAAATGTGTTCAGTTTGACTTATGGCGTTAATGTAATATAGGATTTTAAGATTAACAGGCTATGCACTTTAAAGAGATTTTGCTGTTAAGTTTGCAAAATTATCACGTCTGCACAATTACTCTCACTGCCTTTCTCAAGAGGGGTACATGGCATTTGAGTCTTCCAAATGTATTTTTCGATTTTTCTTATTTACTGAATTTATTTTGTTAAATATGCTTACAATGAAGAGAGTACTACAGCTGCTCATAGTATGCAATAATTTGTAAATGAACAGTATGCTAGCTTTATTCTAAGATGCCGAGGGTCTAATTACCCCACCCACTTTTTTGCTTTTAGCTGTATACTATATCTCCCCCTCCCCTTTGCCTAAGCATGTCACTCACATATAATGTATATATTAAAAACCTACGCATACATGCAAAGTGGTTGCTTAGGCACGGGGGATTGGGGGAAATTATTAAGTATCTCTATAAAACTTCGCATATTTTCAATGTCATTCAATTACATGTATAATAAACCCCAAAAACCTAAGTCTATCTGCTTGAAAATGAAACAAAATGCTATTTATAGGCAATTCAGAGCAACACTTTTTGTTCACCGAAAGGTCATTTTTGACCCCTTTATAAGCAATTTCTTCACATATCGTCATTTAACTTCGCATAGAGGTGTCATAAAATATGACCAAGGTACTTTTCTCTAAAACACAAGTGGCCGGGGATCAATTTTCCTAAAAAAAAGTGACGGTGTTCGTTATTCTAGGCGGTCACACTTCTTCGTGAGGAGTCATTTAATTTCGCGTGGGAAGGGTGTGTAAAGGTTGGGACGGGGGTCATATATAATATTATAATGTTATGACCGGGAAGTCATAATAATATTAATATGACCAGGGGTCCCTATTCTTTAAAGAATAATGACCGGGGTCCGGGGTCGTTATTCTATGGGGAACTCAAAGAATAACGACCCCCGTTCATTTTTTCTATAGAAAAAGTGGCTCCGTTTCTTAAACATACTGACTTACGTTAACCCCCTCGATGATAGATATAAAATATTAATCCCCACCTAATCGGCCACTAACCGACTGTGAATTACTGCACGTTTTATTATTGATAATACTTGCTGATGTTGTCGGGAAGGATGTGTGTGTGTGTGTGTGTGTGTGTGTGTGTGTGTGTGTGTGTGTAGGGGGATGCATTATAATATTATAATGTTATGACCACGGAGACATTATATTATGACGGGGTAGGGGGTCACTATTCTTTAAACAATAAAGTCCGGGGAGTCGTTATTCTATGGGGAACCCATAGAATAACGACCCCCTTGTCATTTGTCTATAGAAAAATGACTCCGTTTCTAAAAGATACTGATACCCGTTAACCCCTCAATGATAGCCATAAAATGATAATCCCCACCTTATCGAGAACTTATTGACTACTTTCTACTGCAAGTTTTATTATTAGTAATACTTGTTGATGTTGTTGTTGCTACTGCAGCTGCTTCGGCTATCGCAGCAGTAGTAGTGCTTACAAATTTCATGAAGAAAATTTGTTTTCGTGCTATTCAACATGCTCAAGGTTTGACAAAATTTCAACCTGGAAAAGGACCGGACACGTGTCATTTCGATTAGTTTGTACATGTAAAATAGTATCATTCTACACAAGGTACTTTTCTTTAGAAACTAACAAACAAACTAACGCACCCCCTCCAATCCACCCCCCCCCCCCCCCCCCCACACACACACAGACACACATCCTTCCTACGCAAAGTTAAATCGCTTCTCACGAAGAATTGTGACCGCCTAAAATTACGACCCCCGTCACTTTATTTTTTTTTTAACTGACTCCGGTCATTAGTTTCCAAAGAAAAGAACCTTGACTAGAATGATACTTATTTACATTCTAATCGAAATAGTCGTATTTAGTGGTTTGAAGAATTCGTCAGATTTTCTTAGTGGCACGAAAGCAAATTTTCTTCAAGAAATTTGTTAGCACTACTACTGCTACGATAGCAGCAGCAGTTGCAGCAGCAACAACAACATCAACAAGTATTACCAATAATAAAACTTGCACTGCAGTAGTTAATAATCAGTGAGTGGTCGATTAGGTTGGGACTAATATCTTATAGCTATCATCGAAGGAGTTAACGGGAGTCAAAATCTGTTAGAACGGCGTCATTTCATTTTTCCTGTAGAATAATGACAGGGGCATCGTTATTCTATGGGTTCCTATAGAATAATGACCCCGGTCATTATTCTTTAAAGAATAGTAACCTCTTCATCATATTATGACCCCGCGGTCATAACATAATAATATTATAACAATCCCCCCACACACACCCCCACCCCCCTCAACCCAACAAACATACAATATGATCAAATATTGCCAATACTAAAACTTGCAATAGTTAATAATCAGTTAGTGGTCGATTAGGTAGGGATTAATATTTTATAGCTATCATCGAGGGGGTTAACGGGAGTCAGTACCTTTGGAAACGGAGTCACTTCTTCTATAGAATAATGACCGGGGGTCATTATTCTATGGGGGTCACAATTCTTCGTGAGAGGTTGATTTATTTCGTGTGGGGGGTCATAATATTATGACCAGGGAATCATAATATTATAACCGGGGAGTCACTATTCTTTAAAGAACAATGACCGGGGGTCGATATTCTATGGGGGTCACTTTTCTTCGTTACACCGGCAGTAAGGTTAAACCAGAAAACTATAGACCAATTAGTGTTACGTCAATCTCTTGTAGGGTTTTAGAACGAATTATAAGGGCTGAATTAATTGAACATTTAACAGCAAATAACCTACTATCAGAATTCCAGCATGGTTTCAGGAAAGGCTATTCCTGCGTCAGACAGCTCCTAGAATATACTGACGACTGGTAAGAAGCCACTGATAATGGTGAACAGGTGGATGTGATTTATCTTGACTTTAAATCTGCCTTTATAAAGGTCCCTCGCAGGCGATTACTTGTCAAGTTGTAGGCATATGCTGTACGGGGTAGGTTTTTTGAATGGATTAATGACTTTTTGGGTTGTCGTCAGTGGGACTGAGTCTGATTGGACCGATGTTCTAAGTGGGGTACCGCCGGGTAGTATGTTGGGTCCAATTCTTTTCTTAATATTCATAAACGATTTGCTGGATATAAGGAATTGTATTTTGTGCTTATTCGCTGATGACATGAAAATGTATACAAGAGTGAGGAGTCTTGATGACAAAACTTAAATGCAGGATAGCATATTCTCAGCATATGACTGGTCAGACATTTGGGAAATGCAATTTAATGATAAAAAGTGTAAATACTTGCAGTTGGGTCATTTTGACCTAGAGGAATCTTAAGTGGAATATTACATGAAGGAAATAAAAATGGGCAAATTAAACCAATACAGCTAGTTGTTTCAGAGAAGGATTTGGGTATTCATTTTGATTCTGATTTTAAGTTTAGGACCCATATAAGTGAGAAGGTTAATAAAGCGAACAGAAATTTAGGTTTGGTCTGTAAAACATTAACAAACATGGTTGGAAATTAAAACATCGGGAAAGGCTCAGGGATTTAGAGCGACTATGCCACTATTGGCCATGCACTTAATTGGTAGATGAATACAGACGGGAACGTGCTGACATGATTGAGTTATATTGGATCATGCACTGTGTCGATAAAGTGAAAAATGAAAAGTTTTTTCGTAAGAATACATACCAACGTACCAGAGGACACAGTCTTAAAATTATTCAAGGATAGGGCAAGAACGGAGGTCAGGAGGGGTGTGTTCAGGTTCCGGGCGGTTTTGCCCTGGAACTCTCTTAAAGAGGAAGTGTTACAGCACCCACTCGTAATTCTTTTATTGCACGCCTTAACAAAATTTGATCTGCCCATCCCAATAAGTTTAGTGCATCCTGCTACAACTAGTAGCATCTGAAAGCTATCATTTAGTAATTTATCGGTCTGGTAAAGCACATAATAAAGGGCCTAAGAAACTATAAGTTTATGTGGTGGACAACCACATTTGGCCTCGGAACAATGCAAACAGTGTAAACAGTGTAAAAAGCTTCCTGAGATATATTTAAATTCTCATGACACAAGTCTATATAAACGGGCCAAAATAAGTTAAAGGTAGGTTCCTGGACTAGCGATAACAATTATGTCCACAAAATAATTTCGTCTTTTTCTGAGCAGTATTGAATTCTCTTATTTTTCTGAATTTGTTGCTACTGAGAAACTCGTCAGATGTTGAAGAAAATAATCGTTTTCCTCTTTGGTTTATTTTCTTTCGTTGGAATTCCAGTTCTAAAAATAACTGTCTATAAGTGCGCAATTTCTGATGCCATTCTCCAAAGGTCATTTTTCTCTTGTCGAGAGCTGTCCTAGAGGTCCTGGCATCGCGGATGGGTTAAAACTATCCCAAAATGCAATGCAGCATGACGTCAGCTGCGTTATTTATTTTTGGCGCGAACTAAAAATAGCGCTAACTGGTGTGCGAAGCAGAGTTAGGAAATCCCTTGCAAACCAGCTTTTCTAATATTTTTTTGATTTACACTTTTTAGTGAAACTTATTCATTCCCTTTTATAAGTGCTTTCCAACAACTTGGATGAAAGATCATCAAAATTATGATGCACTCCAAAGTACAGGAACCTACCTTAATGCAAAAACTTCCGTGTTTGTTTTATCATAACTTTTTACTGAATAAGATTTTTGCATAAAAGGTTCAGGGAAGTAGCAGCAATGTGTCTTCTTAAAACATGCTACATTTCATTTATATCGGTAAATTTTCTATAGAGCTTCTTACAGTTCAGTAAATGTCCTGTTACGTTCCGTATCATTCCTATAGTAAAATTGGCACAAATATGGGTACTCTTGGAATATTTAGCACATATCGAAATGCAATCGGTATTTTCAATTGAAACTTTGTGTAATTACACCTGAGAACTGTTGTTTTATTTGAGTTGAGCAGTGACCTATATATATATATAGCCCAGCTAACAAGAAACGTTTTCGCAACGTTTGTGTTTGGTTGTATGAAGGTTTGTTTGAGACCAACGTTTAGTAAACGTTATTTCAACGTTTGAACATGTTCCACGCTCTATGGTATAGTTGCAGTCAACGTTTTATGAACGTTGCTCCAACGTTATATTTTTCCGTCCTAATAATCGTATCCCATTGGCGATATCATGAATATGTGATGTAATGTGTGGGCCACATTTCATGCCATTTTGATGACTATTGCATAATTAATGCCCCTTTTTATTCTGAAGTGTGTATTTCCTTGATTTCGATGGGTACCAACTTATTCCAAATAAGCTGCAAGAGCCTTCTTAATTATGCAAATATAGGCAATCTAAAGGTGTCTGGTTAAGATAACATAAGTCTTGAAAGAGACAGAGAGGGGAAAGGACAGCTCTTATCCGTGATTTTATTTAAATACGATCTCTCTGGACACAACGTTTTCGTAACGTTTTTTAAACGTTGGCTAAATCTTTTAGAGCACGTGGCTAAATCCTTTAGAGCACGTGGTAGATATTCACCACAGTTTCGTATTTCAAAACTTTCTCAATTCCAAATTGAATTTTAATTAATCGAATTTAATTACTAAGATAAATCAAGTGCGTTTAATAATGCTTATTTTAACGCAAGCGTACCAAGAAAATCTACTTTTGAAGCCGAAATTAATAATACAAAACTACCGACTTCCTTCTTTCCAAATTTCAAATTTTGAAATTGGAATTCAAATCAGGTACACAATTAGCTATTTTATGCGAGTATTCTTTCCAGTAGCATGTACTCTAATAGATTGTAGGTTATGAATAAGCGTATTTCCCGATCGACCTGTTTGCTTGTAAGGTAATTTTAGCTGCAACGCCGATTTTAAAGTTTTCATCTTATATTATTTAATATTGTCACACATTTCCGCGACCCTTTGTTGCGTGCATGCCAGCATTCCAAAAACACGGGATACAGAGGATCCTCATCATCGGAAGTTCCACTCATTTTCTTTTCTTCATTTTCAAAAAAGATCTGAAAATTTAAATTGTTTATTGCCAGCTATATTATTAATAAAAGTTAATAACTAAGATTTAGACTGAAGAAACGTTTTCTAAACCTTTCTGCAACGTTACTGCAAAACTTATTTCTAATGGAGAAACGTTTATCACATACTTTTACTACTCTCTTGTTGAGGCACTCCAGCAAGTGGTTTTAAGTGGAACTTTTTTCTTTAAAGATGCTTTAATATCAAAATTTTAGGTTTAACATACCCAAAACCATTTCTCGTAGCTAAATACTGACTTGCAGCATATTGCATGACCTCTTTTGTCTATTTTTATCATTTTTTGTTTTGAGGTGGGTTTTCCAATAGTAAAAAATTCCTTCTGGTTTCCAGCCTTTGATGAGGTTCATTTTAATTTTAATAAAGCTGGGAACCACCCATTGTGACATCACAACAGAAATGATGTCATCACTAATCACCTGACCTGTTTTGGAATATGACCATTTCAGCAAAGGGTTGTTTGCAGTGTCAGCTACACTTATGCATCTTTTTGTTTTTCAAAAAGATATTACTTATGAAAATAACTGCTATAAGATATAAGCATAAATTCTTCTGAAATGATTTCATGTTAATTTTATATGAAATGGTAATTTTCAAGAATGTGCTTGGAACATGCCACCCCTACAGCGATAATGGTTATCTTGAGGCGGCCATTATGAAACTGAAAAAAAAATACATTGCAAGAGATTACTTTCCAAGCTTGAGAGCATGCCAATGAATTTCAAAACCTCTACTGGACAAATCTGACTACGAGAAATGGTAGTAAACTGAACCATGTAAGTGGAATTTGCTGTTTCTTTATCCTTCAACGATAAACTTCGAAAAACCACTTGCTGGAGTGCCTCAACAAGAGAGTAGTATTGCCCTTGATACGTGATATTTGGCTAAACCAATATAGCCCTGTCAGAAAGCGCTGTCCAGCCCTGTAGTCCAAAGACCACGTGTAGGGCCGAGATCACATCACGTGTATGGCGAGACAGAAATTTCATGCACAGTGGATAAGGATATCCGCGTGTTTCCCCTGTACCTACAAATCTTTTCTTACCTACGAGACAGAGTTTGTTCTATTTTTAGCGGTGCTGGAAATAGAGATTATTACACGGTTGTTTTGATCCCAGCCCTGATCTCAGCCCGAGTTGACCGTATCGGCCCGAGCCCGAAGGGCGAGGGCTGATACGGTCCGAGGGCTGAGATCAGGGATGGGATCAAAACAACCGTGTGATGATCTTTTTATCATATACTTTCTTATAGAAATTGAACTTCTGTAAGAAATACTGCAATATTTTTGTTCCAATAAAATTTGTCTGTTTTTTTCTTCTTTTTATTGGATGAAATAACATGAAGATGGTCGAGTCAGAAGATCATGGATAGTGCCATGCCGCCATTTTTCTTTCAGCTGGAAGTACAACTGAGCACAAAATGAAGAAAACAAATAACAATTGTTTGGTATTTTAATCGTAAATGGCTCAGATTACAAAATAAAACTTACCGAGAATGGTTTTCTGGTTTAAGAACAAACTACGAAATCTCTGCGTGTCCACTTTCAGCCAGTCGACGAGCGGCAATAAACATGGCGGCAGGCGTCTTTAAGCTCGCTGAATTGTTTTGATGACGTCAGCGACAATACTTGACGTTAGCGCCAAAACTGAGGGCCGATACAAGGGCTGAGATTATAAGTATCTTTCATGGGCATGAGGTGTAGATATAGAGATTATTACACGGTTGTTTTGATCCCAGCCCTGATCTCAGCCCGAGTTGACCGTATCGGCCCGAGCCCGAAGGGCGAGGGCTGATACGGTCCGAGGGCTGAGATCAGGGATGGGATCAAAACAACCGTGTGATGATCTTTTTATCATATACTTTCTTACAGAAATTGAACTTCTGTAAGAAATACTGCAATATTTTTGTTCCAATAAAATTTGTCTGTTTTTTCTTCTTTTTATTGGATGAAATAACATGAAGATGGTCGAGTCAGAAGATCATGGATAGTGAGCCATGCCGCCATTTTTCTTTCAGCTGGAAGTACAACTGAGCACAAAATGAAGAAAACAAATAACAATTGTTTGGTATTTTAATCGTAAATGGCTCAGTTACAAAATGAAACTTACCGAGAATGGTTTTCTGGTTTAAGAACAAACTACGAAGTCTCTTCGTGTCCACTTTCAGCCAGTCGACGTGCGGCAATAAACATGGCGGCAGGCGTCTTTAAGCTCGCTGAATTGTTTTGATGACGTCAGCGACAATACTTGACGTTAGCGCCAAAATTGAGGGCCGATACAAGGGCTGAGATATTTCTGTCCCGCCCTACACGTGAGGTGATCTCGGCCCTACACCTGACTTTGGACAACAGGGCTGGACAGCGCTTTCTGACAGGGCTATAATGGTTGGGCCAAATATCTAGTATCAAGGGCAATACTAGTGAAAGTATATGATAAAATTCTGTCTTGCCCATGGGCTGGGACAGCTCACACGAGCTTGAATTCTGTGTACCACTACGCACTCCTTGAAATACGGTGCGCCCGGCTTGTCGATTCCATACTTTATTCATTATTCTTTCGTACGAATGAATAGCCAAATCGATAAAATCCAATCCAAGAAAGAATATTCATTCTTTATAATCCCATTATAGCCTGTTTCAAGGTCTTAAAGTCGGAAAAAGATCCAAAATAGTCAATGTTTCACCATGACAAACACTGTCAAGGAGGCCGCCATTTTGAAGACGTTGCCAACTGACGTTTGAAATGACGTTGACGTTACGTCACAATTAACGTCATACACGCGCTTTCTGTAGTCGTCTCAATACAAATTTTGTTCTTTAATATAAATTTCAATTAGAAAATCTAAAAATGCGGATTTGTCAAGGACCTATTTTTTACTTGTCTGTTCACTACAAAAGCCATAAGGGTAACACGGTTGTACTACTTACACTTGTACACGTTCGCATGAAATAGGTCTATTAGTTCCCAGTTCAATTTGAAGTAAATATTATCGTAGGTAAGAAAAATAATCAATCATTGGTCTCCGATGCGGACAGGGAAATCCCAACCCTCGGGCACACGGGGTGTGTCGGAAACTCGGCAAGCCTCGTTTCCGACACACCCCGTATGCCCTCGGGTTGGGATTTCCCTGTCCGCATCGGAGACCAATGATAGATTCTATTTATCTCACCCATGTTATCTCACCCAGGGCCGGATAAAAATCACAAGCATTCAATGCACAGGTTTTGTAATGGAAGTCACGTTTATGCGTCAAGTGACGTTGGCTTTTTACATGATGACGTAACGAAGACGACAGAAATGACGTCAGTTTATGCACGCCAGACGTTGACATAAAGAACCGAATGGCGATCGTTGAAAGCGGCGCCTTCTTTCAAAAGCAAATAGGAACTTCTCAAGCAATAAAATTAGGCATTTTAACAAGTTCTAAAGTTAAAACAAAACGTGATGTGCAAGAAAAAGTATCTGTCATGGATGGGTGTGAGGTGCGGATAGAAAAATCCGTCACTCGGGATTACTGTTCGGCATCACTCGGCATGCTTCGTGATGCCGATCATTGACCTTCGTGACAGATTTTTCTAGCCACACCTCACACCCATGAAAGATACTTTTATCATATGACGTCGCTTCTGAGAGTGTAATAAAGCCATGCATTAAATGCGATAATCCACTAGTGGATTAAATATGCAAATTACGTCGTAACGTTATACGTTGACGTCCGTAAAAAGTCGCGTTTCCTAATAGCAAAATCGTGACGTTTTAATGCAAAATTTGCTAATAAAATGCGATTTTAGTGTCATATGGTAAATAGAATCTAGCATTCGTGCTCATGTATTATTGAATTTATTAAACTCGTTGGGTAAAACCGATAAGATTCTCGGCAGAGCCTCGCATCTTATCTTTTTCTCCAACTCGTTTAATAAATTCAATAATACATTTGCACTCATGTAAGATCCTCTATATAATCTCAGCCGTCATATCAGCCCTCAAATTTGGAGCTAACTTCAAGTGTTGTCGCTGACGTCATCAAAACAACTCAGCGGGCCAAAGGACTTCTGCCGCCCTGTTTTATTGCCGCACGTCGACTGGTTGGAAGTGGACACACAGAGGCTGTGTAGCTTGTTCTACTTCCAGAAAATCATTCTCGGTAAGTTTTATTTTGTAATTTGAGCCATTTACGATTAAAATACCTAACGATTGTGTTGTGTTTTCTTGATTTTATACTCAGTTGTTTTTCCAGCTGAAAGAAAAATGGCGCTAACCAACCATGATCTTCCGACTTGATCGTCTCCATGTTATTTCATCCAATAAAAAGGGGTGGACGGGTGGTGCGATGGTGCTGCGTGTAACTTCCAGCGCCGGAGCGTCCTACTGATTTGGATAATAGTAGGGCAAGGGCCTACTGTACTTGCAGTAGGTGCGGGTGGGGTTGTTTGGACATATTTTCTCTCGTCTAACATTTCTCTCTTCTTTCTCCCTCTGTCTGGGAGACGGCCCGATATAGACTGAAATACTGTCTCAAAGGGCCGTTAAACCCAAAACAATCAATCAGTCAATCAATGAATGAATGAATCAATCAATCATCCAATAAAAAAGAGAAAACAGACATATTTTATTGGAACAAAATATGCACTTTTTCTTACAAAAGTTCAATTTTATAAAAAAAAGTATATGATAAAAAGAGCATTACACGGTTGTTTTGATCCCAGCCCTGATCTCAGCCCGAGTTGACGGTATCAGCCCTCGCCCTTCGGGCTCGGGCCGATACAGTCAACTCGGGCTGAGATTCGGGCTCGGGCCGATACCGTCAACTCGGGCTGTGATCAGGGCTGGGATCAAAACAACCGAGTAATAATCTCTATTTCTTACCTACGAGACAAAGTTTGTTCTATTTTTAGCGGTTCTGGAAAATTCTATCTTGCCCATGGGCTGGGACTGCTCACACGCGCTTGAATTCCGTGTATCACTACTCGCTCAATAAAATGCGATAAGCCCGGCTCGGCGATTCTACATTTTTTAAAGCAATGAATTTCCTCAATAAAATCCCAAGAAAGAAATTCATTCTTTATAATTCCATCATTATCTGTTTCTATGTCTTAACGTCGACAAAAAATCCGAAATAGGCAATGTTTCACACAAACGATGTCGAGGGTGTCGTCATTTTGAAGACGTTACCAACTGACGTTTGAAATAACGTTGACGTTACGTCACAATTAGCGTCAAACATGCGCTTGCTGTAGTCGTCACAATACAAATTTTGCTCTTTATCATGAATTTCAATTAGAAATTCCAAAAATGCAGATTTGTCAAAGATTAAGTCGGAAGAGAAAACGCTGTTAAGCAGTTATTACTTGTTTGTTCACACCAGGAGCCATGTGGCTGGCACGGTTGTACTACTTACAGTTGTACATGTTCAGATGAAATAATAGTTCTCCGTTCATTTTGAAATAATTATTATCGCGGGTAAGAAAAATGATAATAAAATGAAGTCAGGATGCGAAGACATCTTTTCGTTTTAAAGCTGGCACTGCAAACCTTCGACAATCTAACGGCGCACGCTGAAACCAGTCGGCGCCGCGACCTATCAAAAGAAACCATCCCCAAGGGTCTATTTTGGGCCCTCTTCTTTTCTTGTTATATATAAATGACATAGTATCTGATATCGGTTCTAATATACGACTGTTCGCTGACGATACTAGTCTGTTTATACTCGTAGAAAATCCTGTTTTAGCTGCTGATTGCCTCAATAGAGATTTAGATAAAATTACGCAGTGGGCTAAAACGTGGTTAGTATCTTTCAATCCATCCAAAACTGAGACTCTCCTAATATCTCGGAAAACTAACGGACCTCAACATCCTCCTCTTTTTATGCAAGATGTTCAAATTAAAGAAGTAAATTGTCATAAGCACCTTGGTTTAAATTTCTCAAATGATGGCAATTGGCATCAACATATACGTTATATTACAGAAAAGGCGTGGTTCAGGATTAATATCATGAGAAAGCTAAAGTTCCAATTAGACCGAAAATCTCTTGAAACGATCTACTTAGCATTCATTCGCCCCTTGTTAGAATATGCAGATGTCACATGGGACAACTGTTCTCAGTACGAAAAAAACGAATTAAATAAAATTCAAAACGAAGCCGCAAGGATAGCTGTTGGGGCCACTAAACTTGTATCTCTAAATGCTCTCTATGAGGAAATTGGCTGGGAGTCATTAGAAAATAGACGACGAGATCACAAATTAACTTTATTTTATAAAATGTTACATAATCTCACACCACAATATTTATCATCTTTAGTTCCACAACCAGTTAGTAATTTATCTCAATATAATCTGCGAAACTCGAATGACCTTCAAACCAAAGCAGCAAGAACCAACCAGTACTACTATTCATTTTTGCCATCAACTATCAGAGCCTGGAACAGCTTACCTGATGAGGCAAAACAAACTGATTCCGTAAACTCTTTTAAAAATTATTTGAAGAAAGATAAAAGAAAAGTTCCTAAACATTACTATACTGGAACTCGCAAAGCTCAGATCCTACACACGCGGCTAAGGACAAATTGTAGTTCACTTAATTTAGATCTCTTTCTTAAGAATATTTCTGACTCTCCTTTATTCAGCTGTGGTAGCATTGAAAATACTCAACATTTCTTTTTCCATTGTAGACATTATCAAGCTCAGCGCACTGTACTTATGAATGCAATCTTTTACTATATGGCGACCTGTCCTTGCCGCAAGAAACAAATACTAATATATTCGAACTTGTACAAAAATTTATTCTTGGAACAAAACGGTTTTGAAAACTAAAGAAGACTATTGACATGCGATGATTCAGCCATATAAAACAATATTACTGTCCCCGGATGTCTGCGCCCCTCCATGGATAACTTTCCACGCCACTGTTTAAAAATCGATAATCGATATTCGCGAATCGAGCTGGTAATGAAATACACTACGAGATATGGGCAAGTCATCTTTTTCTTCTTATTTTATTTTTCCTTATATTCAAATCCATTTTTCCGTGTTCATTTCGAAAACCGCATTAATTTGCGAACAGCCTGATATAATTTTTGAAAAGATTGCATAAGAAATACCGCGGTCATTTTTTAGTTTAAGTTGACTACCCTCAAAATGTATAGAATATATAGTAAATCATGACATTTTTACTGCGTTGATCAAAGTTTTTACCCGCATATGTCTCTTTTTTTCATAAAATGAAAATTTTCCGTGTTCATTCCGAAAACTACAATTATTCAGCATTTCACTGATATATTTTTTATTGAAATAGGAAGTAAAACAGTGCGGTCATTTTTACATTTTCGATCAGCACCCTTATTTTCTATGCTGGCGCAAATATCCAACAGAATTCACACATTACTCCAGGTGGCGTAGAAAGTTGCGGACGCTAAAGGCGTTCTACAAGGGGAATATTCCAGTGCTCACTGTTTTATATGACCCGACTGCTCTTGTAAGGGGAGGAGAATTGGGGGTGGGGGGTGGGGGGGGGGGCGGAGGGCTGTCAATAACTTGATGAACGCAAAGTTCGTAAAAAGTATCCTGCCTGGATTTTTCAAATAAATAGTACTATAAGATAAAATGAACAGGACATATGTAATGTCATTAATCTTACTGTTTTCTTCAGAAAAAAATGCGTTTTTCTACCAAATTGTCTGCTTGGCAACGTTTGTTTTCCGCTGTAATGCATTAATTTCGTCCGACATATAAGTTCGGCAAAAACAATGTTTGGCTTCTGAGACCAGAGTTGTTAGCTCTAAGGTTTGACAAGCTGATTACCATATTAATTCGGCCATAAGACGAGGTTCATTTCCCCCAACACACAAACAGAATGACCCCAAATATCTGAAACCTACAGTAATTGTGCTGTAAGACGGGATTTCTCTTACGGTCTAAGAAAGCTCAAGATCCATCTCAAAAGTTGGACCTAGAATTTTGTCTTCTTCTTTGGAGGAAATCCCGTCTTATAACTGAATAAAAAGTTTCATCATGTACAAACAGAGAAGATTCAGTTCCAACATTTATCAGCAAGTTGTTCTGTAATGTGAGTTATTAGCTCTTGGATTGGGTAACCTGACTGCCAGATTAATTCGGCTACAAGTCGGGGCTTCCCTCCTCCTCCTCCCCCCCCCCCCCCCCATTAAAAAAAACCCACACAACAACCTCCAATGCGTTTAATAGTAATTTTGCTATAAAACCGGTTAATCTTGTACAGTCTAAAGTCTACATCCATCTTAAAAGATGGAACTAGAATTTTGTCTACTTCCTTGGAGGGAAATACGCGTCTTATTACCGAATAAAGACATATATCATGTGCTATTAGCAAAGACTATGATCCGACTCATATGTACAGTCTGTTCTGTGATGTACGGTTTGTATATTCCAAAGCGCATGCACAAATCAAAATTAAACATTTCAGGCGCGCCATGAAAAATGTATACTCATACATAGGATAAACGCACGAATTACGCTTGTCCGAACCAGCCTGTACATGGTACTGCAGTCTGATCAGACCTGCACAGTTCCCTTTCAAAATTGTGCATGCCTAGATATTTTCTTTGCGAAGATCTCACGCTAAATCAGTATATTTTGTATGTGTGCAGGTTGGCAGTGTTTGTATATGCAGACGGTAGTTTTTGCAGGATGCGGACAATAACACCTTTTAATATACAAAGTGATAATTAATGTTACGCTCGATTAACCCGCTAAATATCTGGGTCCAGTTGTTCAAAGCATCGTTAGCCTAACGAGCTCGTTAAGGGGTCAACTCGTTAAGTGTTTTGCATCTTTGTAACCAAATACGCTGTTTTTTTTTGTTGAAAAAATGTAAGAAGCTTTTGCAATACGCTGGTATTTTTTGTTGAAAAAATGTAAGAAGCTTTTGCACCGCTGGTATTTTTTGTTGAAAAAATGTAAGAAGCTTTTACATTTCTTCAACAAAAAATACCAGCGTATTGCAAAAGCTTCTTACATTTTTTCAACAAAAAATACCAGCGTATTTGAGATATTAACGTTTAAAATTTTAACGAAACGTTAACTAACGACGTCATAAGTTTTGAACAACCGGGCCCAGAAAAATATTTGGTAAGGTCGTGGGTTCGAATCCCAGTTGTTACCTATTTTTTTTTTTTTGTCTTTCCTGCAATAAATTGAAGTATCTGCAAACAACTTTATATATCATATTTAACAAAATCGATCATTTTTGGCAACTTAATACATGGAAAACAGCTTTGAGAATAAGGACCTTACCATGGATAACTTTCCACGCCACTGTTTAAAAATCGATAATCGATATTCGCGAATCGAGCTGGTAATGAAATACACTACGAGATATGGGCAAGTCATCTTTTTCTTCTTATTTTATTTTTCCTTATATTCAAATCCATTTTTCCGTGTTCATTTCGAAAACCGCATTAATTTGCGAACAGCCTGATATAATTTTTGAAAAGATTGCATAAGAAATACCGCGGTCATTTTTTAGTTTAAGTTGACTACCCTCAAAATGTATAGAATATATAGTAAATCATGACATTTTTACTGCGTTGATCAAAGTTTTTACCCGCATATGTCTCTTTTTTTCATAAAATGAAAATTTTCCGTGTTCATTCCGAAAACTACAATTATTCAGCATTTCACTGATATATTTTTTATTGAAATAGGAAGTAAAACAGTGCGGTCATTTTTACATTTTCGATCAGCACCCTTATTTTCTATGCTGGCGCAAATATCCAACAGAATTCACACATTACTCCAGGTGGCGTAGAAAGTTGCGGACGTCTCAAGTTCAAATTCCTCTTTTGACTGTTCTAAATTTATCATTTTCCTCTTTATTTTTGTTAAACAATGTACGCAGAGCTATAGATGAGTGGGTTCTGGTTAGGGTCCTATGATATTTTTTGTTTGTGGACGGGCACATGCTGCGGCTCTCACTAGTCCCAACTAGCTTAGGAGGTTCGAGTGAAGCCACGACATGTGTTTGCTTAGGAGATACATTGTATGGAACAGTTGTCACGGGATCGCTTTCTAGGACTCTCTTTCTCTGGAATTCTGTATGCTTATATATGTTTGAACAATATCCTATCCTACGTCTACATGACATAATGTAATTATCTTTAAAATGTTGTATAGTCCGCCATGAATAAAACAAACTGATTATATTGAGGATAAGAACTCAATAAGCTTTAGCTTTCGTTCTGATCCTTTGAATGTTTACATGTTATATATGTTCATGTATGTAATTGTGATGATATTTGAAATAAAATATGTTTAAACCAAAAGAAACCATCCAAATAAGTCTACATAAAACCTCAAATCAAAATAGTTTTATAATAAAAACACAACGTTTAGCTAACGTTGCAACAACGTTTTTGCAACGTTTTATGAACACGTTTAGCTAACGTTGCAACAACGTTTTTTTGCAACGTTTTATGAAAACGTTTAGAAATCCCAAATAAAACCATCCAAAAAAACCTGCATAAAACCAAAAATCAAATCGTTTTCACAACCAAAATATAACGTTGCACAAACGTTGCAACAACGTTATTTTGTTAGCTGGGAGGTCACTGAGTTGAGTTGGAGTGTTCAATTGTTTTAGACATTTTTGAAATAAACAACTAAACATTGGAAATTTAACATTATGCCTATGGAAAAAAAACTGACATGGGGCTTAACTTATTTGGACCAGTTTATGATTCAGCAACTATTTCATGGTTCTCCAGGGAAGGACGTAAACACGCGAACAAGAAAAACATTCCGGTAGTTCTGCGCACCGTTTGTGCCTCGCCATTTCCGTTTCCGGTTGCGAAATCTTGTCACATTCTTGTTGCTCATCCTTCTTGTCAAAAATTCTGAATTAAAACCACCATGGGAGACGTAAAAACTCTAGTCGATACTAAAATTTCCGGGAAGAAAGTGATGGTATTTTCGAAAAGTTATTGTCCTTTTTGTTCGAAGGCGAAAAAGGCTCTCCAAAAACATGTCGGAAAAGAACTCAATCCGGAAGATTATGAAATCATGGAAATAGAAAACCTTGACAACTGCGGTGAAATTCAACGCTACCTCGCAAAACTCACTGGTGCTAGCTCGGTAATATTTATTTATTTAGTATCTGTTTTTTGGTGAACCCATTCCCAGATCCATGTTTTATTTATTGTAGCCATGTCAGCAGGTCATTTGGGTTGTCCTCAATTATGACACCAGCAATCATTATTATCTTTGCTCACTAGGGCTTAAAGTTCTGTACACTAAACGTAAAAAAAATCCATGAAATTAATGACCTACTTAGCCCCTCTTAACCATAATAAACATGATATTACCCCACCTTTACGTTGTTCTATAACATAAAACCTGTCACTCTCTTATTACAGATTTCATTTTATTATTGCTATTTTTATTCTGACATTATCATTTCTTGGATAGGGACGTTTTATCTACCATCTTCTTGAACCCAGAGCAAACACTTTTGGTCAAGTCTGGAGAAATAACAGCTGAATAATAAAGATCAATTTATAAGCTGTCAATTATTAAACTTCAATCGTGAATGATTTCAACACTCCACTTGTCGTGATTGACCTGGATTCTTTGGTTAGGATTTTTCACTTTCCATTGGCATCCATTTTGTTTGATACAAAAATGATAATTTTCAACGAAACTAACAAACACAATAAAAGCAGTCTGTAGAAACACCTAACAATGTAATATGTTGTACATAGGGCTTCTACGTTTACACGCATAAACGGTAACGGTTCGTGTATATGTGCTAAACGTTTACAAAATTCACACATCGTTTAACCGAACCTGAACACCCGGTAAACCACCACCAAGTTATAATAGCTTATTTAGTCGCCAGTAGTCAATATTAATGTACTTGGCGGCGTCCTCGGAAACGTAGATATTTAAATCTTTATTTTCTAACTTCTGTGTACCTTACGCAAAGCATGACATGTACACGTTTTGACAGAACATTGTTACGTCATAATCGGCAGCTAATTTTATATGGTACAGATCAAAGGCAAGGTTATGTCTGCCGACAACACGTGTTGTGCAATAAAAAAATTAGGACTACTTCGAAGGAGAGATAATTGCAGCTGACAGGAATTATCAATTAACCGGATAATTATGTCCGATGTTTTATATATCTTATAATCTAATCCATGTAATTATCAAATACCATGGAAATAATTGCTGTCATCGGAAATTGGTCAATAGTAAATACGTTTTCTTTTTTAATACCATCGGTTACTGTAAACTTCGAGTTGACCCCCGAAAATGACAGCACATTATTGGATGTCACTGTGGTAATATAATTATAATAATTATATGGTGTGGGGGGCATCTCATACATGTCCGATACTAATAATAGCATTTCGACGGTAATGGTCGTTTAAACGGAATCGTTTCGTTTTCTGGCGCTCGTGTAAACGTTTACAATATTTTGTAAACGTAGAAGCCCTAGATATGATTTTTTGCGAAAAGAAATATTAAATATGTGATGTGTATATGTTTTACACACATAAGTTCAATGGTAAGAAAGATTCTGATCAATTCTAATATATTTTATTTTCCCCAAGGAAAAAAACTCTTGCTTTAGGATGCTGTTGTATGATTGGATTTGTTTAGATTAGAAGCCATTGATGCTTATATGGCAGTTCACTTTTCAATTGTTTTTTCTCCAAATTAATTTCTGGTTAACTGTCAATGGTAAGTTGATCATTGTTTTTTATTTTGTCAGATTTAACAAGCACTAAACACAAGTATGTCGGTCTTTCTGGATAAGGGCAATTTTGTCCACTACACCAGCTAACAGGGTTTATGCTACGGTCCAAAACCCAACCAGTTACTATATAGAATTAAAGAAATATACATAATCATTACTGTATGAGCTAAAAAGCCTAATAATTTTTGCTATCAATTCCAGCTGGGTCTGCTGTATTTCTTTGGTTAGAGGCGGAAGTTTTTCCCTACCAAAACTGTCCCAAAAAGCTAGATCTGTCGATTCTTGTGACAGAATTTAAATAGACTGATTTAGATATTTGGGTTACTTCTTTAGAAGGAAAAAACCTTCTATAGCCAAGTTAATACAATACCATGCGTTACCATTTTACTATTTTTTTCAGGTGCCCAGGGTTTTCATCAATGGCAAATGTATTGGTGGAGGTGATGAGACGGCTGCAGCAGAGGCTAATGGGAAGCTTGTCAAGTTGCTCACTAGTTAACTGCCTTCAACCAACCATGTCCAGGGCCTTTGTTTTTTGGAGCACTTTTTTTTTGTTCTGTATAGTGCCATTCAAAGAGACTTGAAGAAGGTCTAATTATTGAAACAAATAGGTATTAGCAAACAGTTGGACCCAGATGTAAAGGAGTCTTAAGACTGTGCCAGATTAGAAGGGGTATCAGGGATAATTAAGGGATAATTTTCCATAACTTTCATTAAAAAAATACTTTATGATCCCTCATTAGAACCATCTCATCGAGACAGTTCTAATGAGTCACAACATATGTTTTCAATGAGAAATATGAAAAATTATCTTTGAATTATCCTCAATACCCTTTTTTATCTGGAGCTCTGGTCAAATGCTTATATATAAAGTCATTTCCTGAGTACAATTTTTCTTTAAAAAGAAGCTTCAATTTGTCTCCACATACGATTTAGATTCACCAAAGCTCTGGACAGCCTGTGTCAAAAATGATCAATCAGTACTTAATATTTTACTAATGTTTTGTTTTTATTGTGTCAACTTTTAATTCTGTGATGTTTTCTTTCTTTTGATCTCATCAAATAATTTCACAGTTCCTTTATATTGATGTTTAATGTCCTTCTCAACAGTGTGGGGATATACTGTTTTGCCCTGGTCAATCAATCAGAAATGTCTCTAGGTGTGAAGATTTTGAAATATGTTAACAATTTAGTATATTTATGGTAAAAGTTGGGGAAAGGTGAGTGGGTACACTTTCAGGGGAATCAACTCTTCCATTTTTCCTCCCTTTTGAATGGAGTTCAACTCATAAAGGAAAGAATTTGTTCCCCTAGGAGCAGATTCTTTCCTACAGGAGTAGTTCCAATTTGGAAGGGTTTTTTTCCAGGGAAGCAAACAGGAAGTCACAGAAGTTGTTCCCAGTTGTGAAAACATCAGAAAAATGAGCCAGCACGACAAAACCAATAATGTGGTTGTGCGCCCAGCGCAGACTCAGATCAGCCTGGGCATCCGCCCAGTCGGATCAGAGTCTTCGCTGTCCGCATGGAGGTAGCTTAGACCCTAAGCTACCATTTGAGCACAAATAAAGAGTCTGATCAAACTGGGCAGATGCCCAGGCTGATCTGGGTCTGCGCTGGGCACACAACCACATTGTTTGTTTTCTTGTGTCGTGGCTCAAATATGGGGTTTACCCATGCAACTTGAGCTATGCACAGTAGAAATTCTTTCTCTTTTTTGTTATGTAAACTTCCCTAATGTGCTTAAATATTGGGACACCTAACAAAGACAAATGGATAATTTATGGTTTTAGGTGTCCCAGTACTTAAAGCACATGAGGGTAAGTGATCAAAAAGAAAAAGATTTTTTATATAAAAAAAAGTCCATTTTAGTATGTTAGCACTCCAGATATGGACATAGGATTTGGTGATGATCAAAGATGATTTATTTTTTTATTTTATTTTTTTATTTATTTATTTTTTTTTTTTCATAAAACTGACAGCTACTAGACAATACTTTCATCAGAATCCACACTCATCCAGAGCAATGAGCCATGAAAATGTAGCGCAATCTCCGTTCACATGAACTGTCAACTCCTGATATCTCAAAGTTAAAGTCATCCCAGACTACTGATATCTCAAAGTAAATTTTCTCATTTTCTGAGAACTTACTTTGAACTATCAGTAGTTTGAGGTAATGGGAGCTGAAAAGTAAATAATAACCGGAAATTAGTCCAAACAATATTCTTTGATATAAGAGGGTACTTTGAGATATCAGTATTGGAGATATCGAGAGTTGACTGTATTATATGTACTATATCAGTATTCCTGGACTCCAGATAAGCCCAAATGTTTAGGATGACCCGTTTTGAGTACTCATAACAGTCCAAAGAAGTGTTTTCATTTACAAATAAAAAAAAACAACTAACTTACATTTCTTGAAACCTTCAAAGTATCAAATGCTTGTAGTGGCTCATCAAAAAGCTAAAGTGCTACCTAATTTTGTATGCAGTATTAATTGGGTTATTGGAGGTTTTGTGGTGGGCTGTTGGTTGGGAGCTCTTTCCATTCCGAAATCCGAATCTACCCCAAAAATGTAGATTCGTCTGACAAGATGGATCTAGATTTTTGGGATTAAGTTGGAAGTGAAAACCCTGTCTGACAGTTGAATTACACACGACTAATTCATGGTTTAAGTAACTTTAAAAAAAACCTCCCATCCTCATAAAAAGCCAAATAAATACTTTATCTGGAGCTCAGTACAGTTTTGAACAAACAATTCTCAGGTTTATATACACAAACATATCATATATGTTACAATGTATCTCCACAATTTATATGTATCTTCAGCCAGCCAACAGAATAAGTACTACATTTGTTTGACAGTAAGACAGTTTCATTTTCCTTCAGTTTAAATCCCCAAAATCTAGATCCATCTTATAAGACAGATCTAGATTTCTATGATTGTTTAGGAAGGCAAAACTGCATCTGATAGCCCTCTATGAGGTACTTGAAACTGATTTAACATATTAAGGGTAACATATGAGGAGGGATGTGGGTTGGGGTGGGGGAGCAGGGGTAGGGGAAGGGGTGGGGTATTGGAGGGGAACCACAGTCTTATAGCCTTATAAATGCAGTATGTACCCCATTGGTAAAATGTGTCCACTGTCACAGTATATGTACATATAGACTTGAGTGTCAAGTTCTCAACACATGACAATATTTGAGCTGCGACACAACAAAACCAACAAAGTGGCATGTGTGCCCAGGGAAGACTCAGATCAGCCTGGGCATCCACCCAGTCTGAGCCGAGTCTTTGCTGCCGGCAGGGAGGTAGGTTAGACCCTTAGCTACCCTTTAAGCACACAAAAAATACTCTGATCAGGCTGAGGGATGCTCAGGCTGATCTGAGTATATAATGGCGCAAAAGCCACTTTGTAAGTTTTCTGGTGTTAGGGTTCATTTGCCTTTTACTGCACAGTATTTTGTTTGAAAGTGGAATTGCAGGGTTGCAGGGAACCAGTATTATATTATTGAAGCTGTAATGTTATTGTACTTCTCCTAAATCTTCTAACTCTTAAAGCGCCAGAAACAAAAATAGTTAAATTTGCAAAACAGTATAGATCCAGATCAGGCAGCTCATCATGAGCTGTTTCATCTGGCTCTACACTGTTTGCCCTGTAGTCTTTGAATTCTCAATATGATATTGCTTGGACAAAATATTTTAAATTTTGCAGACGTAAATTTTGTCGTCTACTTCTTTAAAAGCGCTTAAAGAGTTAAATTTAACAGTATGTCAGCTTTGTTTAATTCTGTGATATGAAGGTGTAGGGTACATTGCTGTGTTTTTTTTTTTGTTGTTTTTTTTTCACTTTTTTAGCTCACCAGAGCCAAAGGCTCCGGGGGAGCTTATAGGATAGGCAGTGGTCTGTCGTCGTCGTATGTCGTCTGTCGTCTGTAGTCGTCCGTCAACACTTTTAAACGACATCTCCTCTGAAGCCACTAGGCCGATTGGGCCCAAATTTCATCTGTGGCATCCTTGGGATGGGGGATTGAAAGTTTGTGTAACTGTTTTTTATGAAAATTGGCCTTTTAGTTTGGTTGCTATGGCAACTTAGAGTTCCCATTGACTTATAATGGGGAAAATTGAAAAATGGCATTTTCTGCCAAGCCATTGCAGATATGTTGATAAAACTTTTATAGAAATGTTCCTTGAGATGTCTTCTATCAGCTATATGTTTTTTGGTCCACTGCTCATTTTATTGGTTGCCATGGAAACAGAAATGCAAAAAAATGGAAAAAAATACTTAAAAAATTATCTCCTCTGAAGCCACCAGGCCGATTGGGCCCATATTTCATCTGTGGCGTCCTTGGGCATGGGGATTGATAGTTTGTGATTTTTATGATCATGGGCCCTTTAGTTTGGTTGCTATGGCAACTTAGAGTTCCCACTGACTTGTAATGGGGAAAATTGAAATGAAAAATGGCATTTTCTGCCAAACCATTGTAGATATGTTGATAAAACTTTTATAGAAATGTTCCTTGAGATGTCTTCTATCAGCTATATGTTTTTTGGCCCACTGCTCCTTTTATTGGTTGCCATGGAAACCGAAATGTAAAAAAAAAAATGGAAAAAAATATTTAAAAAATTATCTTCTCTTGAGCCACAGGGCCACTAAGGCCCAGATTTTATCTGTGGCATCCTTGGGCTGGGGCGTTGAAAGTTTATGTTTTTTATGAAAATTGGCCCTTTAGTTTGGTTGCTATAGCAACTTAGAGTTGCATTGACTTATAATGGGGAAAATTGAAAAATGGCATTTACTGCCAAGCCATTGCATATCTGTTGACAAAACTTTTATAGATTGTTCCTTGAGAAGTCTCTTATTAGCTATGTGTTGTTGTTTTTTTGCCCACTGCTCCTTTTATTGGTTGCCATGGAAACCAAATTCAAAAAGATGGAAAAAAAAATACTTAGAAATTTTTTATCTTCTCAGAAGCCACTGAGCTGATAAGGCCCAGATCTCATCTGTAGTATCCTTAGGCAGGATGATGAAAATTTATGGGTTTTTTTTATAAAGTCGGCTCTTTAGTTTGGTTGCTATGGCAACTTAGGGTTGCATTGACTTGCAATGGGGAAAATTAAAAAATGGCATTTGCTGCAATCAATATATGGAAAATAGTTATATATTTTGTTATCAACTCAACAGACTGTCAGACTGAGACTTTGTAGTTGTATATTTTGTATTAGCCTGTACGAATTGACAGCAATTTTGAGCCTATACAAATTTGATAGCAATTTTGAGCCAGAGATCTGGTGAGCTTTGTGGCCCGTGGGCCTCTTGTTTTTCAAAGGGAGACAACTGTTGTAAATTTCTGTTTACTTCCCTGATGACAAAACCGTTCCAAACTGGGTCATACTCTTAAAGGAAAGAATTTTCTCTAAGGGGAGGAAATTCTTTCCTTTGAAGTTGAGACCCATTGAGCAGGGAGCCAAAAAAGATTTTTTTCTACCATACTTATGCATAAATAATGAACTCCTCCATCTTCACATTTGGACTATTCCATTTTTTTTCTTACTTTTTTAGAACATGCTTTCATAAAACTGCCTAAAAACAGTGCAGATCTTGAAAAGATAGTTCCTGAGTGAGATGTGGGGTTTTGGCACCCATTCTATAAATATGGAGACATTTTTTTTTTTGGAATAGTACATTCACCCCTGAGTTGCCAATCCCTTCTCAAAGTGCAGAGCAAATATTTCAAAAGAGCTCTAGATTCGGGGAGTTTTTGAAGATAATTTTGGAATAGTTTTTTCTTCTTCATCAACAAATATGTTGTGACCCCTCATTAGAACTGCCTCATTGAGGCCTTTCTAATGAAGGGGTCACAGCATATGTGTTTATGGAGAATTTACGAAAAGTATCCCTAATTATCACCAAAAGCTCCCTCTTTGTCTTATAGGCATGGTTAAGGATAAAAATGATAAGCCCTTCTTGTCTGAAAATATAATGTTAGGGGAGAGTCGGGTAACTTCGGACAGGCGGGTAAATTCGGACATACCATTGAAAACAGTGAAAATCCAGATGAGACGGCTCATAGTGAGCCGTCTCATCAGGATTCTCACTGTTTGGCCAGTTGTTTTTGTTTTATTTCCAAATAACTGATTTATAAAGGAAACAATGTCACTGTCCGAATTTACCCGCCTGTCCGAAGTTACCCGACTCTCCCCTATGTAATGAACAAGTCTTTCTAATTTTGATTTTCTTTAAAATATTCTTCGCAATAATAATTTTAATCAAAATAAAATGTTTTTTGGAGCCTACATTTGTTTTCTTTTGTTAACCCTCTTTTGTAAACCTACAGTGCTTGCCAAAAAAAAGTCTTTAACTCTTTAAGCAGCAAAAAGCAGACAACAAAATTTACGTCTGCAAAAAATTAAAAAAAAAAACGCCTTGTCCATTAAATTTCATATTGAGAATTCTAAGACTAAAGGGCAAACAGTGTAGATCTAGATGAGGCAGCTCATGATGAGCCGCCTCATCAGGATCTACACTGTTTGCAAAATTTGCTGATTTCATCACTGGGGATTAAAGAGTTAAGGCCCTTGAGCTGAAGACACTCAGTGAAGCCATCATATTTCTTAAGCAGAGCCCTGGAGTTGTTCAAAGCATTGTTAGCATAACTAAGCGGATAGTCAAGGAATCATTAAGTCCTCTAATATACGCAATGCACCAATATTTTTTTTTTTTTTTTTTTTTGCTGAAAAATGTTAGAAGCATTTGCAGAGCTGACACTCCTCACTTTTGTTGTCAATAAGAAACAAGTGTTTTTGTGTACAATACGTTTGGAAAGTTAGCATCTCATTTACGAACAATGTATATTTTGAACAATTTGGACCTGAATTTTATCTTTTCAAAACTACCACAGAGTTTATTATCCCCCGCCAAAGGCGGAGGGATATAGTTTTCTCTATGTCTGTCCGTCTGTCTGTCCATCCTTCCGTCTGTCCATCCGGAGCCATAACTAGGTAACCACCGGACAGAATTTCATGAAACTTAAAATAAGTATATATCAACATACCCTGCTGATGCACGTGAAGTTTCGTCAGACTGGTATCAGTGATACATAAGTTATCAATCTTGAATTGACTAAAAAATCAATGAAATGAGCCGTAACTAAGTAACCAGCCATCGAAACTTCATGAAACTTAAACTTAGTTTGTATCGCCATTACAGGATTATGCACATACAGTTTCATCACAATGGCCTCGTTAATGCATGAGTTATTGCCCTTGAAATAATTTAAGATTGACAAATTCACCCATAACTAAGTAATCAATGGATAGAATTCTATTTAACTTGTACCAAATATGTATAACCATAACATATTGGTATACCTTACGTTTTGCTGGGATTGTTTCAGTAAGCAATGAGTTATTGCCCTTGAATTGGTTTAAAGTTAACAAATTAACATATTTAAGCAACCAATGAATGCGGGCTTTCATGAAACTTATAACAGTAATGTATTGTGACACAGCAGTGCACATTAAGTTTTGTCATGATTGCATCAGTAGTGCATGATTTAATGCCCTTGATTTGATGTAAAATCATAACTAAAGTACCGGTGAACAAAAATTCTTGAAAATGAATAAAGAATATATCATCATAGTGCAGTAATGCTAAGGCAGGTGTTTAAGAATGGCTTCACCTTATGCCACCCTTAAGCCAGAGATATTGCCCTTGATTAACAATCTATAAGTTCAGCGGTAAATACGTAACCAGTGGACAAAATTTTATGAAATTTCAAATAAAGCCTAAACAAATCAGTGCCACTTCAGTGGGGGATATAATTTCACCGAATTTGCTTATGTAAATCTGTCATGTGTAAATCAGCTATAAAATGGGTTTTTCTCTTCCAAAGAATAACAAAGATCTAGTTCCGTCTTACAACATGCATCTAGAATTTTTTGTCTGTTTTGGAAAGGAAAAATCCCATCTAATAACCAAAAAAATTCAGTATGGTAGTCCATAAGCACTGTTCCTTCAACAATTTCACATACACGGCCAAGTGACTAAAATATTTGGGCCACAGGCTTCATAACAATTTAGCAGAAGACCTGCATTTTGATATGTAGCATTAGCTTTGATTGTAAATGGGTGAAAACATCTGGGCCCAGTTCAAAGCTTCAATAGCTTAAAGAAGTCGTTAGTCAAGTATTTGTTAAGTCTTCAAGTACACATTAAATGAAGTGTACTAATATTTTTACTGAAAAAATGTGAGGAGCTTTTGCATTGCAAAAGCTTCTCACATTTTTTTTCAGAAAAAAAAAGAGTTTGTGTACTATAGTTTGAAAATTCAAGTCTTGTTAACTAAAGACATTGTTAGTGTGAACAACTGGGCCCTGATCATAGAGGACTCAATATAATCATTTTCAAGGGTTGTAAATGGCAGAGAGTCTTATCAGCAATCAGCTTGTAATATGGTTAAAGACAGGGCTGGTACTATAAAAGGAGGATTAACTTCCACAGTGTCATTCTTGGACTGACACACGGCGCCAAGTGTGTGCAACTATGGTTACGTACCGTTGAGCCACTTGGGTAACGTCGATAAGAGAATTGAACTGAACTGAACAGTGTCATTCTTGGACTGACACCCGGCGCCAAGTGCGTGCAGCTATGGTTACGTACCGCTGAGCCACTTTGGGAACGTCAGGAGAATTGAACTGAACACAGTGTCATTCTGTCTCTTGATCACATAGTGTCAACACCTCCACTCAGCCAATAAAATCATCATAACTATTAATTCTGGTCCACTGATTGGTTGACTAAACTTTCACACTTTTACCTGTACAGGTAAATTTGCTATGTACAAATACAAATACAAATATTTTATTCAGCATAAAACATATAGTACAATGTTTATAGCCATACAAACATCAACACACAGTGAAAAACAATGATTATGTATAACTTTTTACAGAAGAGCAAAAATGTACCCGGTTGGTAGATAGGTACAGAGGTATACTAAGCAAACATGATACTTTCAGTACAACGAGTAGATACGTTTCAGTATCAAGAAACATAGGTACAAGTATTATTAGCTCATGATATACGATTTTTTGTGGCAAAGTATATAAATTTTGCTAAGTTACATATATTCTTTCTTGAAGTTGTAGACATAAGAGTTTCGAATTTATATAAAGACGGCCAATGACAAAAGTAGGGTTTAAAATATTTCATTCTAAGTTGACGATAATTAGGGCATACAAGTAGAAAATGATACTCGTCTTCTATCTTATTCATATTACATGATTTACAAATTCGCTGGTCACGGGGAGTACTGTCATACCTTCCAGTTTCAATAGACAAATTGTGTGACGATGTTCTGAAGCGCGACAGAGCGATTTTATATTTATTTTCATTTAAAACCGTAAGATATTTTTCTGATTCAAACTTATGTTTAAAAATACAATATGACTGTAGGCGGCTTGAATTGTTAATATCACAATACCATCTCTGAAAATAGTCATCAAAAATTCTTTGTTTGATCGTCTGGAACGGGATTTCAATATCAGCCTGATTATTCCATATATATTCGAATCCATGGTGTTGTAAAATAGATTTGATCTGGAATGCCCAGTTTTGTCCGTTATAGCTGTAGTTTAAATCAGCGTCTTCTTTTAACATTAAATATATCAGTTTAACTAAGGATGAATCGTTCTGACGCAGTATTTTGATCCAATATTTTATCATATTAATTTTTCGAAATTCTGCGAGTGGGACTCTGCCTAATTCACCATATAATGCTGTCAAATTTGTTGATTTTTTAACACCTAGAACGCGCCGCAAAAATTTCGTATGTATCATTTCTACGTCAGACGCTCCGTGTATTCCCCATACTTCCGAGCCAAAGTCCAAAATCGACCCAACTAGGGTGTCGAAGAGTTTACATTTCTGAGTAACTGGTAATTCCACTTTTTGAAAAATAGTAAAAAGATTGTACAGTGCAAATGATGCATGCTGAGCAAATGTGATGGGAACCGGTCTGCTTCCTAGCACATAGCAAAGTTACCCGTACATGTAAAGGTGTGAAAGTTTAGTCGACCAATCAGTGGACCTGAATTAATAGCATGGTTAGCTTAATGGTTAGCAGAATTACTACCCCCCCCCCCCCCCCCCCCTTGTCCTTAATATCAGACAAGGAGAGTAAGCCTGGGCTGATTGGCGGAAATGTCTGGTTGAACCCTGAAATAGGAATTCCAGTCACAGTATGTGTGTTGATCATGGACAGATTAAGAAAGCATCAGCATGACCACATTCAATGTGCCACTAGGTGTTTTAAATAAAATATGCTCAAATTGATAGAGAAGACTTAGCAGGCACATGGCATTGAACTAACATTGAGCCAGTATTGTTTCAATGTAATACCGTTGATTCAATGTACATGTAGTTTCAATGCTGTGTGCCTTCTGGGAAGCTTCTAGACTGTTTCATCAAAATTTGTTAAAAATTGAAGGCGGGGTCATGCCATAAAAATTAGTAGCCTATGTCTGACATGATCATGCTGAATTCAGGTAGCAATAAAGGAGCACTCACCTATGTAAGACTAGTCAGAATGATTTAAAGTAGTTACTTCTCTTGCTTTCTGTGTTTTGCTGAAACGGTACATGCAATTGAGCCTATGAAAAAATCCAGCCAGATTCGAAGCCGGACCGCTAGCTTATACGTGGTGTCAACATAAAAAAATTCAGCCTATTCATGAGGCCCGCCCAGGGGAGCTGGGGAGAATGGCCATTTATTTTCAGTGAACTGGGGAGCACTAGCAATCATTTTCAAGGAGCAAGCTCTTAATTTTGGGGAGCACTGTCAGAATGATTTTCTAAATTGTTTTTGGCTTCTGGGGGCGTAGCCCCCCAGACCCCCATTTATACATATCAATAGTACCATTTGAGTCATTCGTTTTCATCAAAAATGATTTCGGATGGGCATTCAGACTTGCAAATGCTAGTAATTCGGGTACAATTCTGGCTAGAAGCGGAAATGACTTCCAAACAATTTTATGGACCAGGCTTGAATATTTTTAGGGAGCTGGGGAGCAGATGAATTACTTTTAGAGATATGGGGAGCAGTAGCAAAATAATTTTAGGGAGCACCAGAAAATATTTTAAGGGAGCTGGGGAGAATTGTTCGTTATTTTCAGGGAGCAAGGGAGCACTGACCGCCCCCCTCCCCTCCCCTGTGAGGACCTCATTCATGCAGCTTTCAGATAAGTTGAGCATAAGTTTCTAAGTCTATGACCTTGGCCAAAGTGTACTCAAAGGATCATCTAAAGTATTCACATCCCAATATACATCTTTAGGCCAAGCAAACTTACATAGACGACTTGAGCTGGCTCCCCAGGGGCCGTATTCATAAAGCCACTTAAGTGGTTGCTATGCTGTTGCTAAGGCTAAATATCTTTTAAGGAGATTCCCTACAACTATAAAATTTGGTCTGGAGGAACAGCCTTTGTAAGGCTGTTCCTCCAGACCAAATTTCATAGTTGTAGGGAATCTCATGCAAACAATTTAGCCTTAGCAACAGCATAGCAACCACTTAAGTCGTTTTATGAATATGGCCCCTGGTTCCTATGTTTAAAAATTTTGCCTAACATTTTCCAAGAGCTTGTAACAAAAAAATCCAGGTTGAAATAATTTTTTAATCCAGGTGGGAATGGAATTGTGCGTTCACGTGAGTCAGTGCACATGTAGCAGTCAGTGCACATACGCAATCTGGTCAGTGCAGCCGCAGTTCGCGTATCTGGTATCTGGTGAGTAGATACACCACCCCGTTGTAAAGGAAAATTTGGTCGGGGGGGGGGGGGGGAGGGGGGAGGTCCCTATAAGAAAAGAAAAGTGCACTCAATGGAATGGAAGCAAAGCTGGGATTTTCACAAGTTACTCCCCTGAAAGTGAAACCTATCACCTAAAAGTCTAAAAAAGATTTTTTTTTAAATGGTGAATGCCCAGCAGGTTTAACATCACAACGTTGAATCTTATTTGAACCAGTGGTGATTCTACGCTGTGAGTCCATGTGCGCAGGCGAGATTGTGAATCATCGGAACTATTCGCATTTTATGCAACTTTTTCTCCTGACGCGGCCCATGTTTTAATCGATTTTATTTTTCAAAAGTACCAAAGCCCTTGACTGATTTTTGTTTTATCATGGCTGTCCTTGAATTAGACACGTCAACAACAAGCCTTCCTGAATACGGGCAAAAATCTACTTATTGATCCGCCCGTGTCTGCTGTGGCGGAGTTAGCAGTCCAAAATTTCCCTGCAGAAGGCGCATGACGTCTCATCGCCATCACTTCGTCGCATCGACGTCATTTGACATCATGTGCTCGCTGGGCTGTTTTTACTAGATCTACCTTGGAATAGCAAAACTGACATTTTGCGCGTGGAAAGTCACAGTCGCAAAAACTGCGATAAAACTTGTATAGTGAATATGGAACTTTTAAAGATTTACGCCCTTGTTTATGATTACAAAAATGTTTCCATGAAATATTTTCACAGTAACTCCGAAATGGCCCATTTATACACTTGACAATAGATATTAAGAGGATTTTTTGTGAACTTATATTAAACCAAAAGATAAAATAAATTTTACAGAATCGCGGACCGCGATCGAAATTGCCTTATTTGATAGAATTAATTGGCAGTTGCCCGCTCACATTGACCTACTTTTCAAGCAAACCTTATTTTCGAGAGTCTGATATAGTCATACCTTGGACAGCTCGATACGCGAAATATTTGCGTTTTTGTTCTTCAAGCATGCGCATTTTTCTTCATAACTATCGGGTTCCAAAATGAAATTATATCCATAATGGCAGGGGAAAATACTCAGCAAATGTCATATTTTACGTCAGAAAATAGACAAAATTTAATGGCAAATTACTATTTTTAGAATGAGAAAAAAATGAGTTATTGTTATCACAAATTTATATTTGCGCATGCTAATTTTGCGATTTACAATTGAGCATAGTTGAATTTGCAAATATATATTTAAGTAATTTCAGGGGAATATGGACCTCTCTTGATTATTCTGAGTTCGGATTTTGTTGTTTATTGAGAGACAGAAAGACATCTAACAAGCATTAAGATATACATATTTCTTTTCCCCTAAAATTTCAGACAAAATATATAATATACATCAAGGGTGGACCATGTTATCCCTGGTGTTTTGGGTCTACTGGTCCATCCACAGGCGAACTAGATAAAAACTAAGATGTCATATTTTATTGATAAGTGTGGCAAAAATATATATATTTCTTTGCATCGTAAATATGACTTTCTGTTTTAAAGATGAAACATTGTTCATAAAATCAGTCTCACGAAATATTGGGCCATAAAGGAAACAATAGAAACTGCGTAAAATATAACTATCCCATGTTTTAGGAATTAAGCCATTTTACATGTGCGTAGACAAGCGTGCGGCAGGTGCGGCGTTCGCCGCTCTAATAATTTTAGTAGGTGCTGTATGCGGCACCAATAATTTTATGGAAAATTCATGTGCACAATAGGTTAAATATGGTTTCAACTGAAGATAAAAATATGGCCGGAAAATGCACTTGAATGCACCAAATCGCACCTTTTTCTTATTATCTATTTTATTTTACTGATTGAGCACCTAGACACCCCCCCACACACACAAGCACTTCATCTCCACCCCCCCCCCCCCCCAGCCCCCCAACACACACACTAGTGAGATTTCGCGCTTTCAGCACTTGACGGTTCGTTTAAAGTATGGTTGAAGCTGGAAGACACAGTGGAAGACAAAAAATAGAATGCATTAAATCGCACCATTTTTTTTTTCAAAATTTTCCAGATCACGCCCCCCCCCCCCCACACACACACACACACACACACACACCACGCCCTTGACTCTTCTAGCGAGGCTTCGCACCTTCGGTGCTCAGTCTTGCCGCACCAATCAAAATTATATGGCTACTCCTCTGTCAGACACGATTTATGGGAACTGCTCTTTTGGCTTGTTTGCAAGAACAACCGAAATACTGAAAAGAAAAAGGGGAAATTTTGCATAAGCTCTTCCCGATTTTTTTTCTTTTTTCATGCCAGTCAGCTGCTCAATTTGGCTGTTATGGCGAGTTAAAGTTGCCATTGACTATCTGTGGGAAAGTTACTTCCTTAGCATTGAAGATATAATGGCAATTGTTACTTAGATTGTCTTCTATCAGATTTATGGTTTTTGCGCCTGCTTGATTGAGATGGTTGCAATATCACCTCCTCAGTAGTACCCCACAAAGTCAAGGTTGATTCAATGTTGATTCAACCTTGTGTGCCTGCTGGGATGGCTGGACAAGCTAGAACGTACTCTGAATAAGCTGCAACGAAAATAATGTTTTCGTGCCAATTAGCTGATTAATATATATGCTGTGGCAACTCGAAGTTGCCACTGGCATTCTGTATTTATTCCGACCTAAGCATTGCAAATATAGAAGAAATGCCTTAGCAGTCATATTTTTCGTTTGGCTTAGTTGTCTGAAAATGCTGAAACTTGAATGAAGATGGAAAAGATGAAACTTTTTTTTTATTTTTAATTTGTGCCAGGGGGTTTCGAAATTTTAGTTGCTACTTAAACGGATAGATAAGGGTGACTTTCGACTTTACATTCTCTCATTCACACACCAATATTTCGGTCAAATCAGGGCGATAAGACGGTGAGAATGAAAGGCCGCGTGCAATGGATCTCCGTTTCGGTTGATACTGAAACTTAGTTGCCATCCGGCTTGTACTTTGAAAACTATCTCCCTTCTACCCACCAAAAAAAAAATGCAATAAATTAAACATTTTTCTGGAAAAAGTAGTTTTTCGATTGTAAAAGATTGAAACGGGCGTATACTGGAATTCCCTCAGAGAGCCTCACACATTTCAACCAAAACTATGATCCTTCGGCCCAACTCGGACCCCAGCCAGCCCCGCCCCACCCCGTTTATTACCTTGGGTAGACTTTTGCTTTTCAGTGTCTGGCTAGACAACCTACATTGATTTTTTTTTTCATAAAAATAAATGATTTTCTTCAAGTAACATCGCGAAAAAAGTACCTTATGGCATATGCAACCAACACAGACTCAGATCAGCCTTATATTATGAAGCATTTAAAATCTGCTTATCTTGGGAAACCTATGAAGCGAAAAGGAAATTCTCAAATCAGCCTGCGCGTCGCGCAGGCTGATTTGAGTATTCCCTTTCTGCACATGTGATAAGCCTTTTTGCATTGGCACGGCCACTTTATTTTTTTTAGTTTGATCTGCGTCACGAGAAAATCGACAGAGTGGTTGTGCGCACAGCGCAGACTCACATCAGCCTGGGCATCCGCCCAGTCTGACCAGAGTCTTCGCTGTCCGCATGGAGGTTGCTTAGTCCCTTAGCTACGTTATTAGCGCTTAAGCGAAGAGGCTGATCAGACTGGGCGGTCGCCCAGGCTGATATCAGTCTTCGCCGGGCGCACATGCCACTTTGTTGGTTTTGTCGTGTCGCCACTCATATGTCATCATCCTCGCATCTACCACCAGCGTCAGCCCACGAAGCATGACAACAAGTAAACAAGACTGGGCCGTCCAACAGGAAAAAATGCCTTGTGGTAAACCTCTTAAGAAGTTTAAGACTCAGATCAGTCTGCAAGTCATCGTTTGCTTTTCACAGCAATACAACATGGCTGTTAATGAAAATAGAGAAGACACTGATCAGACTGTGTGGACGCCAAAACTGATGGTCAGTCGCTGTGCGCATATTCCCTCCAAAGGCGATGTAAATTAAGTGCTAAAAGTCAACATGCACTTGCACTTCTTCATAATTACGTCAGACAGCTAATCGATGTTTTTCTTCTTTTTTTTTTCTTTTTCGTTTTGTGTGTGTGTGTGTGTGTGTGTGTGTGTGTCTCTCTCTCTGTCTCTTTTTCTCTCTCTCTCTCCGTGTGTGTGTGTTTCAGAGGGACTCTCACGCAGGACACAGAGTAAGAGAGACCCGGGCCTGAAAGGCGAGGGCTTCAATTCTTTCCAAGTTAATGCAGGGAGATAACATGCTCACCACTATTATTGCATAAAAAAAAACTATCGAAGCTACAGAAGTTCATTTTTAAAGTGGCCAAAATTCTGCATCTGCAGGGCACCGAGAAAATTGTTGAGACGCGGGGTTTGAACTTCCTCCGAGGTGCGTAGCAGATGTTAATGCAGGGATATAACATACTTGGGTTCTTTTATTGCATAAAAACTGACACTGTTGCAAGAAAAAGAAAAAAGACATAAATTAAAATCTTAAAAAGTTCCTTCAAGAGCAGAGAATACATACAGAAGTAGGAACATGGGCCAGACTACGTAGTTTCGGCTAATAAAGCCTCGCCAGTGACCCTGACAATATCTGGTGACGAAACCAGGAAAACCCCTACTGCAATTTCTTAATTGGGCAGTCGATTCAAAGACTGATTAATTTGAAAGGATCCAAAAATTTTTGAAGACGATGATCTAGAATAATAGTCTAAATCGATCTCAGATTTTAGATTTCTCAGAATCTATCCTCTGATCTCAAAGGATGTAAATAAAATATAATCTGCACTATGGATGATGTACGGGGAGACGTAAAACAGCCGCCACACGGCACAACACCAGCTGCAGTGAGGTAAAATGAAAATCTTAAAAAGTTCCTTCAAGAGTAGAGATTACATACAGAAGTAGGAACATGGGCCAGACTACGTAGTTTCGGCTAATAAACATTTTTTTTTCAAAACCAAAAAAAAAAAAAAAAAAAAAAAATCCGCATCTGCAGGGTACCTAGGTGTGGAAATCTGGGGATGTTTCATTTCTTTCCAATGTATCCAGCATATGTATGCTGATATAGGCAGATAACTTGTTCCTTCGCTCCTATTGCATAAAAACCGGTAAGGTTGACTTGTTTTGCTTGTTGTAACCTTTAATATTGAAATACAGTTCCAGAATACAGTTTGTTACAGCAATGACAATTCTGCAAACCTCTGCAAAAATTCCTGCTAGCCTGTTTGAAGATGTTTCTCATTTTCACAATGATACTTGAGCATAAAGAAATTCATGTTTGGGGCAAATGCAAAAAAACACAACGTTGAAACAGTGGTTTTATTTATTTATTTTCGGAATGACGTCACGGATTGTTGGAATGACATCACGGATTGTGGGTGGGATCATTTACACGATCCCACAATGCCTTTTTCCGTGACGTCATTTTCCGAAAAAAAAAAAAATAATTTACTTTTTATCATTTAAATTTAGATGTAAATGTATCGTAGATGGACCTGTTTCAGTGACTGACCAGTTTCAGTGACCTTATAAATTCTGTCCATATTTCTAAAAAGTGATGCAGCAAATAATCCTTTTTTGCAGAGATGTACACTAAGTTATATTGCCGGGGCTTTGTGTAGGTTTGATAAGAACAGAATCCTGCCTTTAATAGCTTCACAGTATACAGGTTTTCATGACAACCCCATTTTTCATGCATTTTTCTTATTACTTTTTTTACACTGTTAAATTCCAACCAAAATATAACCAGTGGAATATTTCTGATTTATTTTCTATTTGTGTATGTTAATTAACATGTTATAGTTCTGTTTATATAACTGAAGATATAAATGATAAACATTAAACACTGATTTTATGGTCTTGAGATAAGTGTTGTCCTTAGAACAGCCGATCCGCACTTTCAACTAGTCTACAAAGTTTCTTTTGAAATATTGTCGAAATTAAGTGACCAGAGACTAAATACTAGTTGACAATATGTTTACTATTGTTTTCAACATAAAATACTACAAAAACATTAGGATAAAGCTTATTTGCTACAAGTTTTGGTTCGTTTTGTAACCCCACCCCCCTTATTTTGACAGGGTATATCTGAATTTCCATGTTGTCATTTTTTCTTAATAAGCATATGCAGCCATTGCTTTCAGTATGTTTTTATATAAAGTTCATGAGTTTCAATCTTGAGCAACAGCAACCAGCTTTATATTGCAACTTGTTCAGAAAATGAGTGGGGGTCACTGAAACTGGTCCAACTTCAATACTGTAAGCCAAATATAGGTCTCAGAAATAAAGGCCTCCAACATTCAGTGTTTCAACTTTTCCATCTTTGTCTGGATAACATTCAAAAGTTAGAATGCCTCACTAAAATAATCCATTAAGGAAATCCTGCCTTTGTGTTAAATATTGCCGCTGTGTGTATAATCTGTTAGGGTCACTGAAACTGGTCATTCGAGGATAAATTTTATCATTTAGACGATCCCACAATGCCTTTATCCGTGACGTCATTTTCAAAAAAAAATAATAAAAATAAAATAAATAAAAATAAACCTTCGATGTCATGTTATTTGCATTTCAGGAAATGGGTACACATTCAGGGAAAGCAACTGTCATTTCCACTTTTTTTTCTCAAATGGGGTCAGCTCTTTAACCTCAAGGAGGAAACTGTTTCAAAAGTGGACCCCATTTAGCAATTCGACATCAAGGGAGGCAAACAGAAAGTTGCCCCCTTTTGAAAAAAATGGTGGAAAACATGGGATGCACCAATCTTCGCTAGCCAAGGGCACTACGTCCGTAAGGAACAAAGTGGACTTAGTACCCTTGGCTAGCGTACATAAGAAACAAAGAGGACTTAGTACCCTTGGCTAGCGAAGATGAAAAGGAACAAAGTGGACTCAGTACCCTTGGCTAGCAAGGATTAGGGTGTACCCATTTACTTCATACGTATGTGATCATTTGATACAACAGATATTATCAAATAATTTTTTAATATAAATTTGAAGCGCCAGTGTTTGTAAGACGTTAAAATTGAAATTTATAAATATTTCAATAACAAATTGCTGTCTTGAAATGAAAGCGGTATAATCACGACTAGGGTCAAGGTCTGTGCAGAGACGTGTCGTTTAGGCATTCGGGGTGACTGTCATCGCAGCCTGAGAGGCTTTACTATACATCATGCAGATGCGCACAGAAAAATGCTTTCAAATTGCGTGGAAGCAGATTCCAGCGATAATGCATTGATAAATACATTATTCACAAACTTCTGAAAGGGAGACAAAAAGAAAAAAAGAGCCGCGGCACGACAAAACCAACAAAGTGGCATGTGCGCCCAGCGAAGACTCAGATCAGCCTGGGTATCCGCCTGGTCTGATCATAGTCTTCGCTGTGCACTTAAAGGGTAGCTAAGGGTCTCAGCTAGCTTCATGCCGACAGCAAGGGCTCTGATCGGACTTTGCCGAAGTCTAGGCTGATCTGAGTCTTCGCGTGGCGCACATGCCACTTTGTAGGTTCTTTCGTGTCGCGGCTCAAATATGCAAATGTAAAACTGTCTCTTAGACCCCCACCCCAATAAAAAATAAATAAATAATATTGATAAATACATTATTCACAAACTTCTGAAAGGGAGACAAAAAGAAAAAAAGAGCCGCGACACGACAAAACCAACAAAGTGGCATGTGCGCCCAGCGAAGACTCAGATCAGCCTGGGCATCCGCCTGGTCTGATCATAGTCTTCGCTGTGCACTTACAGGGTAGCTAAGGGTCTCAGCTATAGCTTCATGCCGACAGCAAGGCTCCTGATTGGACTTAGCCGAAGTCCAGGCTGATCTAAGTCTTCGCGTGGTGCACTGTTTCTTAAACCCCCATCCCAATAATAAATAAATAAATAAATAAAACTAAATTAAAAAAGGTTAAAAAACAACAGAACATTTTATTTTGACGATAATAATAAATGTTGTTGATGATGGTTATAACTAATAAAAAAATATCGATATTATTGTTATCATTGCCAGGGATTGTTCTGGTTCAAAATTTATCTAGTTTAGCCTTATTTATTTATTTATTTATTTATTTATTTATTTGAGAATTGTTACATTCTCGGCGAGGCTTTTCGGAAATACTATGATCGATTAACAAACTGCATTTTGCAGATTTTGCCTCCCGTTTGATAGATATCTAAGAGATTTGTGGCAAACAATATCTCAAGACCGTTACCGAAAACGATCCCTACCTTATTAACACCGGGTAGGCGGCGATTGGAAAAGCTCGGGCAATCGACGAACGCGGATCAAAAACCGTTTGAAACAGCGTTTTCGATTGCAAATTGGCAACAGCATTGGCGACAATTTGCAATCGAAAACGCTGTTTCTAACGGTTTTTGATCAAAAACCGTTAGAAACAGCGTTTTCGATTGCAAATTGTCGCCAATAGCGTTTTCGATTGCAAATTGGCAACAGCGTTTTCGATTGCAAATTGGCGACAATTTGCAATCGAAAACGCTGTTTCTAAGGGGTTTTGATCCGCGTTAATCGTTTCGATTGCCGCCTACCCGGTGTGTTATCATTAGTTACGTAATCCGAATACATAATAATAAAAAAGAAGAACAACAAGAAAAAGAAACGTTCTTATTTTTATTATTTTTTTGACATAATCACAAAAACTATTTTTTATCGTATTTTTGTTATTCAAATTTGATGAAGACTCGCAAAACTATGTATTAGTAATGATCATTATCAGAGCTCCAGATAAGAGGGAGTATTTGATGATAATTAAGGATATTTTTTCTTATTACTCATCGAAACCATATGTTGTGACCCTCATCTGAACCGTCTCGTCGAGACGGTTCAGATGAGGGGTCACAACATATGTTTTTATGCAGAATTAACAAAAATTATCCCTAATTATCACTAAATACGCCCTCTTATCTAGAGCTCTGATTATAACAGATGATAATTATCGAGTAGTAACGATTTTTTATTTATTTATTATTATTTTATTTTTATTTACTTTTTGTTCATTTATTTCATTATTAGTATAATTATCTTGAATGATAATTCCAAAGCTATATTTTTGTGTCAGAGTGTTCTTCATAGTTCTTTGGCGAAATCTGATTAAGCATGGAATAAATTGTTGTATTTGTGTATATATAAATACAAAATAGGCAAAATTCCAGGGATCGCCATTATTGATTTGCGACCAATTGATTGCTACCATATATACTGATCTACAAAGTCTGTCATGGGGCGTCTGAAAAGGTGACTGGCCTCGCGATTAAAAACTGTTGCCAAGTTACACTGTAACTTTTTGCCAAGTTACACTGTAACTTTAATAGTTGTAATATTATAAAAGCAAATCAATTTATGTTATAATTTTTTGAGAAAGAGCGTGTGTAAAATACAAAAATAATAATAATAATAATAATAAAATAATAATAATAATTCTTGTGAAAAATAAAAAAGTGAAAAAGAAACAGAAATAAAAACTGTCCAAACTGCTTGTTATTATTATTATTATTATTATTATTATTATTATTATTATTATTATTATAACTGATGAAACACATTTATTCTGAATAGCAAACTTTCTGAATGAGAGAGAGAGAGAGAAAGAGAGATAATAAAAACACTTGAAAATGGACAGAAGATATTGGCTAAAATTGCTATTTTGACTCCTTTATGCTGATGGCATAAACTGAATCCAATTCAAATGATGACAGACATAATTAACAAATAAAAATAATAATAATAAAAGCAAAATAAAATATAAAAACTGTTCATACAATCAAATCTAAAAAAATGAATAAATAAATGTTTATACATACAGAGTTTCTAATTTTCCAAATGAGACGATCCAGATTATTCTAAACGCTAATATTTACATGAAAATAACGTTCCTCAGTTGTCAAATGCTAACATTTTTATTTTTTTTATTTTCACGGCCAATACAAAGTACACTTGTCCCGTGAAGATCATTTGGTGTTGTGTCTTTGCAAATATGTACGACACTTTGTTTGTGTCTCGCAGGAAGGCTAAAGTCTTTTTCCCTGAAGTGCGCAAGCGGGTCTGTGCAAGATGCCTAGAGTCACTCATTCATGTCTGGAGACCCATGAAAGGGACGTTGGCAAACAGTGTAGACCCTGATCAGATGCCACATTTGTCTACATTTGTGGCATCTGATCAGGGTCTACACTGTTGTGGCATCAGATTAGGGTCGCATTTGTGGCATCTGATCAGGGTCTACGCTGTTGTGGCATCAGATTAGGATCGCATTTGTGGCATCTGATCAGGGTCTACACTGTTGTGGCATCTGATCAGGGTCTACACTGTTTGTCTGAAATATTGGAGTTTTAAGATAAATTAGTGAAACGAAATAAACATGGCACCCTTAAAAGTGGCAGTAGACCTGTCCAAAGACGCAGGTGAAAGAAATGGGTTAAGCTGATATTCATACACTAGTTCTCATATGACTGCAAATGGTACCTTTACAAAAGTACATGGTGTACAGAAATTTTCGATATCTAATATCTTGAACAATTTAATCAAAAAGTTATTCCCCCTTAGCCACTCATCATACATGGGTTAAGCTGCTACGACACCATTTCTCGTGTGACTGCAAATGGTACCTTTACAAAAGTATATGTTGTACGAAATTTTCGATTTCTAGTATTTTGAACAATTTATTCAGAAAGTTATTCCCTCCTTATTATATATAATAACAACAAGGAAATGCTTGTATGAAATACAGTCAACTCTCGATATCTCTAAGACTGATATCTCAAAGCCCCTCTTATATCAAAGATTATGGATTGGACACGTTTCCTGTTTTTATTTAAAGTTCAACTCTGGATATCTCAAACTTACAATATCTCAAAGAAACTTTTCTGAGACTAGATATTTTCTTTGATATATCAGTAGTTTGGCATTAATTTGGACTTTGAGATATCGAGAGTTGACTGTATATGAATTTACAAAGTGATCCGTAGACTGGTGCCAGTCCATTATATAAAACAATACAATGTATATATAAATTTATTTTCACAGTTTATTCCTCACAAGCCTCTCAACGTTTCGGCTAATGAAAGTCTTTATCTTAGTTTATTCCTCACAAGCCTCTCAACGTTTCGGCTAATGAAAGCCTTTATCAAGATAAAGGCTTTCATTAGCCGAAACGTTGAGAGGTTTGTGAGGAATAAACTGTGAAAATAAATACATAGACAATAATTATACATATCATACTCTATCATTACAGTTCAAATAATGTCTGATATCTGGCAGCCCATGTATTCCAGGACAAGTAATAAAACATTTTGGTCACAGCATTGTACTGGTTACATAAAGACAGGACCTAAATGCCAGTCCAAGTAACCCGGAATGTTCTGACAAGCACTTTGCAGAAATAATGTATTTTAAAAAATGAATAAAAAGGAAAGAAAGAAATTAAGATGATGATGGATGACTTGTGATTTTACGTCCTTTTCAACAGTATTTCAGTTATATCAGGACGATGGGCGGATGATAATGAAGGGCTGTGTGCAATGGAACCCCGTTTACGGTAGGAAAGATTCTCGCCTCAAGCGGGATTCGAACCCGGTCCGCTAGATCAGTAGGCCAGCGCTTAACCCACTGAGCTACCGGGGCTCCTAAGAAATTAAGAAAAAACTAATAATTAAGAAATATTATGAATCTAAAGAATAACTCATGATTCGCAGAAAAAATGTATTTAAAATGATGATAGTATGGTAATAATAATAATAGTAATAATAATTATCATTGATACTAATACTAAAAATAATCAGATGAATCGCTATCTAATTTGCTTTGTACATTGGTGTATTGCCGTCGTTATAACTGCAAGGTATCAAAAAGTCACGCGACTTCTTGAAAGTCTAAACTAGTTTAAACCTATTCCAGCGGGCACATGGCGTCAAACGACGTCGTAATGACGTCGATGCGACGTCAGTACATCGCATCGACGTCAATACGATGTCCTAACGACGTTTTGTGCCTGCTTGGATATGTAACTGAAAAATTGAAATTCAAGACTGAAGATTTAAGCCTAGGGTTGAAACTCAAATTATGCCCCATTCACATGCGCAGATTTGCTCACGTAAGTATTTTTTTCATATATGCAAATTTTACTCACGTAAGTAAATTCGTCATGTGAACGCAAATACATACAAAAGCAACTTTGCTTACATGAGTATGTTATTCAAACCCACAGCATTATCCAGGTAATTTTACTCACGTGAGCAAATTTACTTAATACATGTATATGCAAATATACTTACGTAAGTAAATAATGATAAAAGTTTAGATCCTTTAAGAGCAAAGAAAACATTCATAAGTAAGAAGTTGGGCCATACCGCGGTTTCGGCTATTCAAGCCTCATCAGTGACCCTTTAAATCTGGCACAAGGAGCCAGAGGAAAAAAACAGTAAATTTGCAGGTTTAACATGGCAGTCGTCTCAAAGACTGATATAAGTCGAAAAATACCAAAATATTTCAAATTTGTTTAGAAAATGAATCTAAACGTATGATCATTTCTGACTTCTCAGAATATATTCCATGATCTCAAAGGACCAAAAGGAAAATATAATCTGCACTATAGATGAGTGCGGGGAGACTTTTTACGGCCGCCACACGGCACAACATCCAGCTGCAGTGATAGTAAATAATGATAAAAGTTTAGATCCTTTAAGAGCAAAGAAAACATTCATAAGTAAGAAGTTGGGCCATACCGCGGTTTCGGCTATTCAAGCCTCATCAGTGTAAATCTGCGCAGGTGAATGGGGCATTAGTTTGAAGTTTTGAACTGTGTGTTTGAACTTGGAATTGCTCATTTGCCTTGCCATGAGGATTCGAGAGCTAGGATTGAAGCTTTTAAAACTAGGTTTGAAAATTCATTAAGTATTTAGGTTAACATAACGGACGATTCCCTTATTTTTGAAGCCTACTCGTCAATCTAAAAATAAACCATTTCGCAGAATTTCGTCAAACAATTGTCAGTCAATGAACATGTAAAGAGATAGATGTCAGTTTGTATGAATAAACTGGATTTAAAGGATGGTTTCAATTGAAAATACAACTTCGACACATTGCCTCTAATTTTCAAAATTTTCAAAAACGTGACTAACAAAAATCGTTAGACAACCAAACGACACTGCCGTTATGAATTCAAAATTTTGTAAAATCTTACAAAGAACTTTCTCGCAGTGTTCATAATTTCAGAAATAAATATTTGTTAAAATTTCAAAATATTCAAAATCATCTGTAAACTATTTGAGAAAATGCTTGGATTTTCTATTAATATGAATAAAAATGTTCTTAAGACTGAAGTGCTAATTACCCATCGCATAAAAGTCATAATAATGTCTAATTTTCATTTCGTATCATCATGATCATGGTATGTGATCTTGCAAAAGTATTTTAGCTTACCTGAGCCGAAGGCTCCAGGGGAGCTTATAGGATAGGCAGGCACAGTTGTCCGTCGTCGGCGACCGTCTGTCAACAATTTCAAATGACTTCTCCTCTGAAACCACTGGGTCGATTGTAACCAAAATTCATATGTAGCCTCCTGGGGTCTTAGGAACGAAAAGTTGCTTAAACGGTTCTGGTCACATGACCAACATGGCCACCATGCACATATATGGTAAAAGCCTTAAAAATCTCCTTCTCCAGAACCAATAGGCCGATGGCCTTGAAACTTAGTATGTAGCATCGGGTACGTGAGTACTACTAAGATTGTTCAAATTATGACCTTGGGTTGACCTTGACCTTTTTACGGCAAGGTCAAATATGGGAAAATGCAAGAACATAAGATTTTATGGAAACTTTTGAAGATTTTGGCCTAAATTGGTATATACAGTCATCTTAATGAGGACATGAAGATTTGTGAGTACAAGAGGTCAATGTCATTCTTTGGCCTTTGACCCAGAACTCTCATATTTTGACATGTACAAACATTTCCCCAAAAGCCAAAGGGCCAATCGTAACCAAATTTCATATAGAGCCTCCAGGGGTTGAGGGAATGAAAATTTGTTCAAACGGTCCAGGTCACATGACCAACATGGCCGCCACGCCCATATATGGTAAAAATCTTTAAAAATCTTCTTTTCCAGAACCAATCGACCGATGGCCTTGAAACTTGGTATGTAGCATTGGGTACTCCAGTAGTTCAAGATTGTTCAAAATGATGACCTTGGGTTGGCATTGACCATTTAACGGCAAGGTCAAATATGGAAAAGTCTAGAGCATAAGATTTCATGGAAAGTTTTGAAGATGCAGGCCTAAAAATTGGTAGATACAGTCATCTTAATTAGTACATGAAGATTCATGAGTACAAGAGGTCAAGGTCGTTCTTTGACCTTTGACCCTGAATTCTCATAGTTTGACAATTTCAAACTTTTTCTTAAAAAAAAAAAAACACTTAGCAAGTTGTAACCAAATTTCATATAGAGCCTTCAGGGGTTGAGGGAACGAAAATTTCTTCAAATGGTCTGTGTCATATGATCAACATGGCCGCCATGCGCATATATGGTTAAAACATTTAAAAATCTTTTTCTCCAGAAACAATTGACCGACGGCCTTGAAACTTGGTATGTAGCGTTGGGTACTCGAGTACAACATGTATCAAGATTGTTCAAATTGTGACCTTGGGTTGGCCTTGACCTTTTTTTACGGAAAGGTCAAATATGGGAAAAGGCTGGAACATAGATTTCTTGGGAAGTTTGGGAGATTTTGGCCTAAATGTTGATATATACAGTCGTCTTAATGAGGTCATGAAAATTTATGAGTACAAGAGGTCAAGGTCATTCTTTGACCTTGGACCCAGATCTCTCATATTTTGACATGTAGAAACATTTCCTCAGAGCCAAAAGGCCAATTGTAAACACATTTCATATAGAGCCCCCAGGGTTGATTGCACAAAAATTTGTTCAAACGACCCAGGTCACATGACCAACATGGCCGCCACGCCCATTTATGGTATAAACCTTTAATATTTTTCTTCTCCAGAACCAATACACCAATGGCCTTGAAACTTGGTAAGTAGCATGGAGTACTAGAGTACTCCATAGACGGTTCAAATGATGACAATGGGTTTACCTTGTATTTGTATGAAATAATTTAGATCTACATACAAATTTGCATTACATATAATAAAAACACACAAGAAATGATTCTAATGTTTTGTATTTATTTATAGGATATTTTGTTTTACTAATGAACTTAGATAAGACGAGCCTTACTAAGCACTAGTTTACCTATAACAGTAACAAATTTGGGTTTTCAGTGCACCTATCACGGGTGGGAAACTCCATAATCAGAGCCAATGGCTATGATAAGGAAAGGTTATGGCGGTTTTCCGGAGCACGTGCGGCTATGATTCTAACGGCCGAAATTCGGACTAAGAATAGGTAAGTTTCTCATTCGCGGTGTAATTTCGTTTTTACGGCATGGAATCTCAAAAAAAGGAGAATGTAGTTCAATACTCATGTCTTTTAACTTCTTTTCTACACTTAGGTAAATTGTCATATGCGTACGATTTTGTCTGAATCATTTGTGCCGTGGGGTGGCAGTATGCTAATTTACAGATAGGCAGCTAACAAGTGAGTTAAAATTCCTGTTGAAATGATATAGACGTGAGAATTTTGGTGGTCGAAGAGCGTGCACTGATTGTCTGATCCTTCTCCATTCGCAAAAAGTAGGAACTAAAAGCAAATAAAAGAAATTGAGAATACATAAACCTAGGCTCTGATTATGTCGAGCGGCTCTGATTATATCGGCCGGCTCTGACGTAGGACGGCCTCTTTTGTAAGAGTCGGTTGCTACTGAAGTAAATGTCTTGTAGTAGTGCTATTTACTGTATGAGGGTTGTTAAACAAAACTGTAGTCTACATCACGTTCAGGGACGTGTGTTTGATTTTTATTTTGGTTTTAAAGGCCCCATTGCTCTATCAGCGTGAAATATTTTATCGTGAGGTATCGCTGCAAGCTTCTCTCTACAGTTTTGCCATTGATTGTTATCATGATTGGTCGGCTTTGAAAAATCAGAACGTCCTTGAGTTTTACCATAAAAAAGATTTTAAAAAATTAACTAGGTCATTTTAGTTGCCAACTAAAACGATCTACTTTCGATTTCACACAAGGTACAGGTGATTAAAATACAAGGTACAGAAATTTAACAGGTGATAAAAATACGATGTATAAAAAGGTAAGGCAAGGTTCCCCTTGATTGTGCCACTATTGTATTATTTCATTGCTAAACAGCGAACCAGAGACGAAAACCGTATTTTCATTAAGAGAAATCATTTTTTCAAAATACTTTGTTTCTTCTTTTTGACAGTTATATGATACAAAAAATCACATCAACCGACATATTATCATCCATTCTGAAGGCTATACAGGTTTTATAATGATTCGAATTTCGACGATTTTTATCACTGGTAGGACTATGGAGACTTTAAGGGCCGACAAAATTAGTTGCAGTGTTTGGCAGATTATCATTAAGGCGAGGAAAGGGAGGCTTTGATAAATGCATTAGATTTCAAGTTAAAGGCCCAATTGCTCTATCGGCATGAAAAATTTTCTCGCCAGCTCCTTACCATAGTTTCTTTTTTGTTATTGTAAATGACCGCGATTAGCGAATTTTAAACAAGTAAAACATTCTTGAGTTTCACGTTTTACACGGTTTGAAAAATTATCTGGGTCATTTTAGTGACATTTAGTTGGCAACTAAAATGACCTACTTTCGATTTCATTAATTCAAGTAAAATGGTAAAAATACAACGTACAAGCTTTGGCCCCAGTCACTGTCTCGCTTTTGTTAATATTGCATCACTCAACAGGGAACCACAAAAGTAAAGCTGTATTTTGTGGAATGATTTGTCGTTTTCAAAAACATGTTTCTCATACCTTTTGCCAGTTATATGGATCAGTACTTGCACATCAACCCACATTTTATCACCAAACATGAAGGTTGGAGCGTTTTCCGTAATAACTTGTGTTGGGACGATTTACCACTGACAGGCCTATGGAGACTTTAATGGAAATTGTTGTCCATAGCATGCATCTTGTACTGCATTATATTTTTGCGTATTTTAGGTATGCTTTAATGTCGCACCTGTTTTAGCAAGGTACAATATAGGCGTCCGGTTTTTCGTCCGTCCGTCATTTCATCCGTTGTCATATGTGTACGATTTTGTCTGAATGTTTTGTGCCATGTTTTGTACCAGGTATTAAGTACTAATTTTGTCGGCCCTTCAACCAAAATAAAAATCAAACGCACGTCCCTGAACGTGATGTAGACTACAGCTTTGTTTTACAACCCTCATACAGTAGATAGCACCACTACAAGGCATTTACTTCAGTAGTAACCGACTCTTACAAAATAGGCCGTCCTACGTCAGAGCCGGCCGATATAATCAGAGCCGCTCGACATAATCAGAGCCTAGGTTTATTTATTCTTAATTTCTCTTATTTGCTTTTAGTTCTTACTTTTTGCGAATGGAGAAGGATCAGACAATCAGTGCACGCTCTTCGACCACCAAAATTCTCACGTTTATATCATTTCAACAGGAATTTCAACTCACTTGTTAGCTGCCTATCTGTAAATTAGCCTACTGCCACCCCACGGCACAAATGATTCAGACAAAATCGTACGCATATGACAACTTACCTTAGCGTAGAAAAGAAGTTAAAAGACATGAGTATTGAACTACATTCTCCTTTTTTTGAGATTCCATGCCGTAAAAACGAAATTACACCGCGAATGAGAAACTTACCTATTCTTAGTCCGAATTTCGGCCGGTATAATCATAGCCGCACGTGCTCCGGAAAACCGCCATAACCTTTTCTTATCATAGCCATTGGCTCTGATTATGGAGTTTCCCACCCGTGAAGCTGGATATTAGGATATTTCATCTTTTCGTCATATACACAGGGTGACTGCTTGCTCTCGATAGGAGGTGGGGTTTTTTTTGCGACCATCGTCAATGATTTTTTCTGACAATGGTCCCTCTTTGTTTTTTTTCCAGCGTGTCAATGATTTTTTTTTCTATGACGCAAGAAAGGAAAAATGAAACAGATCATGCTAGTTTTGATCGATTTAAGCTTATCTTTACATATTTAATTGTTACCAAGGCGGTACTTTCGTTGCGGTTGCATTTATGACTTATTGTGTTTTCATTTTAACCCTTCTGTTGGTTTAATTATTTAGTTCAGTAAAGATAGCTGATCAGTTGCCACCTATTTGGGAAAGAGCTGCTGACTCGGCTCATCTCTTGTAATTTATTGTTTGTTAATCTTTCCCTTTGATATTGGGGATAGGGTTTGGATTCAGTCAGTTCCTGATATGTGATAGAAACATATATAGATTTAAAGAGTAAATACACATCAGGAAACTTTGATCCTTAAATTTCATTTAAGATGTTTTTGTTGAAACATCAATTTCATCATGGTCTTCTGATTATATGATAAGGAAAAGTTATTTTTATCATAAATCGGTGTTAAGAAACACATCTCATCAGCCTTATGGGGCATTACATCAGTATAAATGCAACAATTCGAAAGTCTTTTTTTTTTTAACTTTTGTGGGTCCCGTTTTGTTTTCCTACGAGCCCCAGAAGATTTTGGGCGCCTGATTTTTTTTTCTGACAACTTTCATCATATTATATTTACACTTGCCACTGACTTCCCATAGGCACGGGTGGGAAACTCCATAATCAGAGCCAATGGCTATGATAAGAAAAGGTTATGGCGGTTTTCCGGAGCACGTGCGGCTATGATTATACCGGCCGAAATTCGGACTAAGAATAGGTAAGTTTCTCATTCGCGGTGTAATTTCGTTTTTACGGCATGGAATCTCAAAAAAAGGAGAATGTAGTTCAATACTCATGTCTTTTAACTTCTTTTCTACGCTAAGGTAAGTTGTCATATGCGTACGATTTTGTCTGAATCATTTGTGCCGTGGGGTGGCAGTAGGCTAATTTACAGATAGGCAGCTAACAAGTGAGTTGAAATTCCTGTTGAAATGATATAAACGTGAGAATTTTGGTGGTCGAAGAGCGTGCACTGATTGTCTGATCCTTCTCCATTCGCAAAAAGTAAGAACTAAAAGCAAATAAGAGAAATTAAGAATAAATAAACCTAGGCTCTGATTATGTCGAGCGGCTCTGATTATATCGGCCGGCTCTGACGTAGGACGGCCTATTTTGTAAGAGTCGGTTACTACTGAAGTAAATGCCTTGTAGTGGTGCTATCTACTGTATGAGGGTTGTAAAACAAAGCTGTAGTCTACATCACGTTCAGGGACGTGCGTTTGATTTTTATTTTGGTTGAAGGGCCGACAAAATTAGTACTTAATACCTGGTACAAAACATGGCACAAAACATTCAGACAAAATCGTACACATATGACAACGGATGAAATGACGGACGGACGAAAAACCGGACGCCTATATTGTACCTTGCTAAAACAGGTGCGACATTAAAGCATACCTAAAATACGCAAAAATATAATGCAGTACAAGATGCATGCTATGGACAACAATTTCCATTAAAGTCTCCATAGGCCTGTCAGTGGTAAATCGTCCCAACACAAGTTATTACGGAAAACGCTCCAACCTTCATGTTTGGTGATAAAATGTGGGTTGATGTGCAAGTACTGATCCATATAACTGGCAAAAGGTATGAGAAACATGTTTTTGAAAACGACAAATCATTCCACAAAATACAGCTTTACTTTTGTGGTTCCCTGTTGAGTGATGCAATATTAACAAAAGCGAGACAGTGACTGGGGCCAAAGCTTGTACGTTGTATTTTTACCATTTTACTTGAATTAATGAAATCGAAAGTAGGTCATTTTAGTTGCCAACTAAATGTCACTAAAATGACCCAGATAATTTTTCAAACCGTGTAAAACGTGAAACTCAAGAATGTTTTACTTGTTTTATTTATTTATTTATTTATTTATTTTATTTATTTATACAATATTTAAAGAGGGTGGCACAATTAGCTATCAAAGCTAGTCTACCTTGTGGCCCTCTATTAAAAACAATAAAAATATTAACAAGACATGCAGGATACATTACAAAACAAAATATATACAGACATATGTACAACAGAGGAGAAAACTGTTTAAAATTCGCTAATCGCGGTCATTTACAATAACAAAAAAGAAACTATGGTAAGAAGCTGGCGAGAAAATTTTTCATGCCGATAGAGCAATTGGGCCTTTAACTTGAAATCTAATGCATTTATCAAAGCCTCCCTTTCCTCGCCTTAATGATAATCTGCCAAACACTGCAACTAATTTTGTCGGCCCTTAAAGTCTCCATAGTCCTACCAGTGATAAAAATCGTCGAAATTCGAATCATTATAAAACCTGTATAGCCTTCAGAATGGATGATAATATGTCGGTTGATGTGATTTTTTGTATCATATAACTGTCAAAAAGAAGAAACAAAGTATTTTGAAAAAATGATTTCTCTTAATGAAAATACGGTTTTCGTCTCTGGTTCGCTGTTTAGCAATGAAATAATACAATAGTGGCACAATCAAGGGGAACCTTGCCTTACCTTTTTATACATCGTATTTTTATCACCTGTTAAATTTCTGTACCTTGTATTTTAATCACCTGTACCTTGTGTGAAATCGAAAGTAGATCGTTTTAGTTGGCAACTAAAATGACCTAGTTAATTTTTTAAAATCTTTTTTATGGTAAAACTCAAGGACGTTCTGATTTTTCAAAGCCGGCCAATCATGATAACAATCAATGGCAAAACTGTAGAGAGAAGCTTGCAGCGATACCTCACGATAAAATATTTCACGCTGATAGAGCAATGGGGCCTTTAAAACCAAAATAAAAATCAAACACACGTCCCTGAACGTGATGTAGACTACAGTTTTGTTTAACAACCCTCATACAGTAAATAGCACTACTACAAGACATTTACTTCAGTAGCAACCGACTCTTACAAAAGAGGCCGTCCTACGTCAGAGCCGGCCGATATAATCAGAGCCGCTCGACATAATCAGAGCCTAGGTTTATGTATTCTCAATTTCTTTTATTTGCTTTTAGTTCCTACTTTTTGCGAATGGAGAAGGATCAGACAATCAGTGCACGCTCTTCGACCACCAAAATTCTCACGTCTATATCATTTCAACAGGAATTTTAACTCACTTGTTAGCTGCCTATCTGTAAATTAGCATACTGCCACCCCACGGCACAAATGATTCAGACAAAATCGTACGCATATGACAATTTACCTAAGTGTAGAAAAGAAGTTAAAAGACATGAGTATTGAACTACATTCTCCTTTTTTTGAGATTCCATGCCGTAAAAACGAAATTACACCGCGAATGAGAAACTTACCTATTTTTAGTCCGAATTTCGGCCGTTAGAATCATAGCCGCACGTGCTCCGGAAAACCGCCATAACCTTTCCTTATCATAGCCATTGGCTCTGATTATGGAGTTTCCCACCCGTGAGCTTATGAGAATTTGATAAAATTGATTGCTTTAGCAGTTTTCAAACAAATTTGTTACCAGTTAAAAATCTTGTGACATTATCACTCAAAGTGAACCGCCAGGACAATATACAGGTATAGAGAAAAACGGACCAGTAAACTTCAGCGTCATGGAATATAGTCGTGACGTCAGTGTTTATCATACGAGGATCATTCAATAAATAGTGGGATTTTACATGATTTATAATTTGTGACTGTATGTTTTTCATATCGAAAATATGACCGCTGCGTGGCATACACAACAAAGTATCCCAAATTTTTATCAGACCATTAGTTTCTTTTGCATAGCAACGACAGAAGGCAAGGGAAAAGCTCCTTGCCAGGTTGGGTAAAATGGTTGCCATAGTTACTGGAACCTTCCTGTCAATTCCAAAAATACTTTGTCTTATACCTTACTATGTTTGAGTCGCACTTTGTGAAAATAATCATTTTGCTTGGAATTTTAGTTTAAGAATTGAACGAAAAAAATATGACAAAACTTGAGCATTGGGGTGTGGGTGAGATGGGTATTATAGACTAAAAGTAAATTTACCTAATGGTATGCACTTACTTCCAAACGGTGAGGTATACGATATAAATAAAATTGCACATATTGAAGAACATACGGTTAATGTGCTTTGTGTTGCTTAGCAACAGAAAATCGTGCATAGTACTTAATGTCGTATTTCCTGGAATAGACTGGCTGCTAGGCAACCATTCGTCAATGGGCTAGTGTATAGTCCAATTGGTACACGCAAAATTAAAATGTAATGCAACCAAAAATAGAGAATGTCAAATGTTCGGATTTGGATAAATGCCAGACCTCAATTCCTGCCTCTGTGGTTTAATTATGAAGCCAATCCCGGCCAATGACTTAGCTGGTGACCGACCATAGCCGAAAATTTGATTATTGGTCTTGCAAATGAAGGTAAAATTCTCAAGCAACGGGGTAGGGTTCGTAAAATATCAAACAAGTCCCACTCTTTGATGACCCTCGTGCAAAGTGGCGCTCTTATATGTCTTACCTTACCTTAGTAACTGTGTATGACATTCCAGACGATTAAACAGTATTGATTCACAGTGCGTTTAGCTCTAGAATTAGGCTTTCAATATGCAAAAAAAAAAAAAAAGAAGTGTCCACACTGTCCCATTTTACATATTTTCACAGGTGTTGAGTCTATTTCAATCTTGTGCCACATAAAATGCAGTTTGCTTTGCTTGACTGCCAAAATCACACTGGTGTGGCATCTTATTTTCACAGGTGTTGAGTCTAGTTCAATCTTGTGCCACATAAAATGCAGTTTGCTTTGCATGTACGTTGCCTTCGTTGCCTGTGTTGAATGCCAGACCAGTGTGAAAATATGCACCGCAAGTAGTCGGAGCTACAATATTGGCGCTACAATTTGCCTACAAATAACTTCGTACCAACGACTGTTTTAAAGAATACAACAAAGGCACTGGCACTGCAAGCACCGGCAGTCATTGTCAGAATTGACAATTTATAGTTCCGAAAACCACGCCTACTTTAAACAGGTATACAGCCCTCCATTAACTGTAAGGTAAAATCACGGACTTTTGTAAGACATTGAACCACGTGCGATTTTGTTTGTGAGACTATGTCACTTGTTCATTTGTCGTTGCATTGGTCAGATATACACTATCAGGTGACTTTGAGTGGCATTCTGGGCGTGGCTCGGAACTGTGTATTGTCAGACGAATAGGGTCACGTCAGGTAAATTCAGACAACAGGTAAATTCGGACAGTGACATTGTTTCGTTTCTATGTCAGTTGTTTGGAATAAAAACAAAAATAACTGAGCAAATAGTTAAAATCCTGATGAGACGGCTCATTATGAGCCGACTCGACCCTAACTTAATTCACCTTTTCTGAGTCGGCATTGTATACGTGTTGTCTCAGAAATACAAAGGACTCGACTGTATCGGATCATCGAAAGTAACGGATCACTTGTAACTTCACATACGTTTTTCCCAAACATGAAGAAAACATTTGTCTACCCATTATATTAAAGTCATAAAATTAGACAAATGACAAAGTGCAGGATCGAAATATCCGGCTATGAAATAATTCAGAGTTGTTGAAAGTCTTTGTCCCTCCTCAGCGGCGCTTGAATTTTGCCTGTTGCTAGTTGCCCCAAAATAGATTTCCGTTTAAAAGTTAGGGTTTAACTATTTTTCAGTTACGCAAATCACTGACGCTAAGAAGTTTGCCAACATCTCTCGGAGAAACTAATGATCCGATACTGAAGCACTTGATCCGTTATTGTTACAGGAGATGTCCCTCCTGTAAGTCGGAATAGGTATGCGACAGTAACCTTAGCAGTCATAGGCCTATATATAACAGGGTCTTTATTGAACTTGATCCGTATTTCAAGAACTATCTTTTTAATTAGGAAGGACTTATGGTGATTTTGCAAATTAACTTAAGCTGTTTTAGTGACAAAATTATGCCAGCAGCCCGATTAGGCCTCGTATTAGACGAAATTAAAGTCTGTGAGAAATAAAGAAAAATATTTGGGAAAATAATACGTTGACTCTTTGTCTTAGAAGTCGTCACAGTTTTTTTTTTGTTTCAATGTTAATTCTCCTGCAGTGGTTTTAACACAGAGTCAAACTGTCCTAAAGTGACCCGTCGCGTCTCCATCAACACCCACCCACTCGCCACTGAAAATGGAGAAATAATCAATAAAGGTAAATGTTGATACAGACTATAGCATGTGGCGTCCCCGATTACCGCCCGTTCGAAACTGTGGATTGTGTTGTAAGAATGGCTTTGTGAGAGAAATTGACCAATCACTGAAGACTGTTGTTTACGTCTGTTTTTCCGCTATGTTGTATGGGGATTTTGCTACTTACAAAATATTGAGATTTTACCGTTTTTCACGAGTTAATTTAGCCTGATAATTAGCGATCTGTTTGAAGAAAGGCTAAATTACGAAGTACATATATATACAGGATTGGATCTTCTGTGTTAGAAACAGGATAAGCCGTTATTTCAGTTGTTTAGGCTGACATTTTATGAAGAGTTCAAGGCTATTTTCTATTTGTATAACGATCTCGAAGTTTGACGAAGAAAAGTGATGTTAGATACGGAAATTTATACAATATTCTATGTTTCTGATATCATTGGATTAGTTGGAATAATTTAAAATCTGATTTTACAATGTGAGAGCGAGAAAACGTCGTTTTTGTCTCGCTAGACAATGTGCGTAGTGCGTTTCGTCATTTCATTGATAAACACCGCCATTGAAACGCAATGAACAAACAGCGACCAAAGTTACATGGTCGGTCCAAAAGGGCCAAAAAGTGTCCTTCATGAAAGTGACATTCATTTTAATGTTATTAGATTTTATATTTCATATTAATATGAGTTTGTTAACGCTTAAACACTGCTGCTTATGTTTTCTTCTCTTCATGTACAGTGCCAGTGGCATGTCACGTGCTCCAGATTGGCCACCCAACAGAGTCAAAGGACGTAAGTTTTTCATTTGTTTTTGGTAAATTATGCCATGCTGGTGTTCAGAAGTATACTATTTTACCGTTTCTGTAATTATAGCCACTGATCACAGTTACTGGGATTACAAAAGACACTGATTTCACGCAAGAGTGAATGTGTAGAATGCAAGCATTCGCATTTTGCCTCGAGGGGTTAAAGGTCACTTGTCATGTCCTGCAATGTTTGTTGTAGATGTAAATTACAGCTCTAAAGGGTTTTTTATACTCTGATGGACCCTTTAGAGCTGTAAGTTTAACCATTCAGATTTTTAACAATATGGGCAGACAAAAGTCGCGACAAAATTTTACCTTTTTCTGAAGTTTTTTTCCATACAAATTTTAGTCCACCATTAAGTTATTCCTCTTTATTTTACACTCATTATAAAATATCAAAGCATCAATACACCACAAAGCAGTATGCAGTCAAAGTACAAAGATATATGCTTTTGACAGCTGTTTGTTTATTCTCCATTAAATTGGGCCCTGGTTGAGTAGGAAATACGCTCGAAAAATCCGTGCTAGGTAAAATCCAGTACCCAACTTGGGTCCTACTAAACACTGCTGAAACACCACAAAGACATCTAAAGAAATACCTGTATTACATTTCCAGTACTAAGAAATATTACTAAATGCACCTGGAATTACATAAACAGACAGTGGATGTGGGAGGGTTGGTGGTGTTACCGGGGGAGTCGAGGAGGAGGGGGGGGGGATCATTTGTAGCATACTATTTCATATTTTTAGATGACTAAGAGTATTTTAATGAGTCTTTTGATCTTAAAATTGATAATAAATTTAACTTATTTACTTAGAATGTGGAGTCTCAACAATCTTCTCCTTCTTCCCGTACAGCTGTACAGTACAGGGCCGGTCCGTGGAAACACCCCAAACCACCCCAAAATACCCCAAACCACTTTCATACTACCCCAAACCAGCCTCCCTGGATACAAACTAGAACCCCACCCCCCTCCCCCCACCAAGACACCAACATTTGAGGTCAATTAGTTATTTCCTTCCATCCGCACCCTTCTTACTTTAAATAACATGTCACTGCCCGAGGGCTGGGGTTCTAGTTTGTACCCAGGGTGGCTGGTTGAGGGTAGTATAAATGGTCGCCACCTCCCCCCCCCCCCCCCCCCCCCCCCCCCGCACAATTTGCTTTATTATACTGAGATTATAATTTTTTTTTGTTAATATTTAAGAAGTTATTAAAAGAGATACATACGTACATGGGCAATCACTTATTGAAGTGTTCTTTTTATTTTGAATCTATATAGATACTGTTTGGGATGGGTGGGAGCAGTGTTGGTGTGTGTGTGGAGGGGACAGGGGGCAGATGTGAATCTGGGGAGGCTGGTTTGGGGTGGTTTGGTAGAGGTTTGGGGTGGTTTGGGGTGTTTCCACGGACCCGCACAGGGCCCACTCTGGAGCATTGTCTACTTGAACTATGTACAAGGCTGAGGTGAGGCACGAACAAGTGACGATAAAACAACTGTTGCTGATTAAAATCTGTAAAAACAGTTCTGTACGGGCTAATGGAGACTTGCCAGACCCCTCTTGAAGCCCTCAAGGGTCTCTGACATGGGGATATACTCTGGTAGGCTGTTCAAAAGTTTAATGCCCGCGGTAAAGAAGGAGTGCAGGAAGACGTCTGTCATGCAGCATGGTACCAGATATCGAAGGGCCTACCCTCTTGTACATGTCCCAGTTGGATGTAAGAATCTGGAGGCAGGGATGTCCACTAGTCCATAGGTGATGCGGTACATCATGATGAGCTTGGCATCTTGGCGCCTCTGTTGGAGCGGTTGCCAGCCAAGGTTCTGTATCATCTTGGAGGTGCTACTTGTGGTAGGGTAGTCTCCATTTACAAACCGGGCAGCTCGTCGTTGTACCGCCTCCAACTGCTGTCTGCATGATGTGGTGTGTGGATCCCATGCTGATGTGGCGTAGTCAATGACAGGCCGGACCAATGTCTTGTAGCACTGGGCTTTTACATCCTGGGGACAACTGGAAAGGTTTCTTCTCAGGAAGGCTAGGCTGTTGTTCACTTTCTTAGTGGTAGAATCCACATGAGCCTTCCATGAGAGATCCTCCGAAATGGCAACGCCCAAATACTTCCCAGTCTCGGAGATTGTTAGGTCATGGCCATGGATCTTGTAAGCGGCTTCGATTGGATTTCTCCTTTTGGTCACCCTGACCAATTCGCATTTGCTGGGGTTGAATGACATCTGTCAGTCCTGTTCCCACTCCAAGTCCCTCTGCAGCGTTGATGTGTCAGCTAGACTTGAGATCTTGAGGTATAGGAGGCTATCAAGAGCCACAAGGCTGTAGACAGACCCATCATCGAGTATGCCACTTCAGCACGATACCTATACCACATCATGTATCCAACAGTTTGAGGTAGTACAACCTAGAGCAGCCAGATTTGTCTAAGGTGACTATCATCATCATCATCATCATCATATCCATTTTAAAGCCCTGTTTTCCTCTACCGAGGGTTGGGCTTGTTTGACAAGTTTCTTCGAAGGCGTCCTCTCCACTCAGAACGATTCTGAGGGTCAGCGGAATCCATACATAGCTTCTTTCTGTCGTTCATAAGCACTTCATCCCATGTTTTTCTTGGCCTGTCCGGTCTTTTCTGTGCAACCACATTCAGCTTGCGTACTTCTGCAATCCAGCCTGTGCTGCGCTCTACATGTCCAAACCATCTCATCCCACTGGTTCGGAGCACCACATCTAAGTCCTGGATGCCAAGCTTTGTGAGAAGGGAGTCTGAGCTAACTTCGTCCTTTGCCTTGACATTGCAGATCCAACGGATCATGGCACGGTCATTACGCCGGAGACGGTTCAGTGTATCCATCTTCATGGCCCAAGTCTCTGCTGCATGCAGCATCACACTCCTCACGCATGTTGAGTACACCTGACCTCTGGTCAGAAGTGGCAGATTGTGAGAAGGGGAAGCAATTGCCGGAACTTGCCCCATGCACATTTGCAGCGTGTGATCACAGCTAGCTCGCCGCCACCTCCTGCAGACAGCATGTCTCCAAGGTAGCAGAACTCTGGGGCAACTTCAAGCTTTTCGTTTCCAACCTCAACCTCTGTATTTTCTCTTTCATCAATGGCCCGAGCAGTCCCAAGGCATCGGGCGCACCTGAACTCAGGGTCAGGGCGCAAGGGTCCCTTAATGCCACTGCATTTCTTATGCACCCAGCGCTTGCAGCCACCACAGAAGATTGCATTGCTACCTACTCCTGTCTGACAGACACCACAAGGGTCCTTTCCAGATTTCTTCAGCACGTCCAGATTAATGCCAGACACCAGAATCTTTGTCTTCCCCATGTTCACACGTAGGCTCTTTTTCTCCATCTCTGACTTCCATGTCTGCACCTTTACTAGCAGTTCCTCCATAGACTCAGCACTGATCATCAGGTCGTCTGCATACAACAGCTCCCATGGACAGCCTGTGCGAAACTCCCTGGATAGAGCCTCTAACACAATGATGAAGAGTAGCGGGCTAAGTACAGAGCCCTGATGAACACCCACTCCAACACCAAACTCCTCGCTGTACCCATCGCCAACTCTTACCCTGCTTCTCACATCCTGGTACATGGACTGGACCAAGCGCACCAGCCACTCGTCAATTCCTAGTTTGCGCATTGCCCACCAGATGACATCCCGTGGCACACGATCGAATGCTTTCTACAGGTCCACAAAGGCCATGTAGAGCAGCTTGTTAGTAGCCAAGTGCTTCTCCTGTAGCTGACGTACAATAAAAATTGCATCAGTAGTGCCACGGCCAGGCATGAAGCCACACTGCATCTCATCGATCTCAACAATCACATAGCAAATAGAACCTCCCAAATTATAGAGGTCATCAGCTGGCAAACACTCTAACAACTGAGAAGAATCCATAGTGATGGTATACCGCATCACTAACAGTCTGGCGGGCATTCCTGCTTTTGGATTCTCCCACCAAGTCAGATTAGCATCAGTAGGTATCGGTTGGAATTAGAGCTTTATTTGGTTCATATGCTGACGTTCAAGTATTTACCCCCTCCTCTCTGCATGCCCTCCCCCTACCCCAAGTGAAAAGCTCTATAGACAGCTCCTCAGTGAAGTATTGTGATACATCTCTCCTGAAGCCCTTATGGGTCTCTGACATGGCCGGGAACTCTGAAAGCTGGTTCCAAAGTCAAATGCCAGAGGAGAAGAAGAAGTGCAGGCAGACCTCTGTACTACAGTACAGTGGAATGTACTGCAGGGCTCCATACTACCCGGCCATACCAGAGGTATGTGTTTGAGCATATCTGGGATTTGCTTCTTGTCATATCTTTTTCTATGCTAGATTATAAATTTAACACCTGCACACAACAACATGATAGATAGATAGATAGATAGATAGATAAACCTCTGTCTGTTTTCAGCTGTTTGCACATATATATTTAATTTAGCGCTTAATTATTTTATTATACATTGTGGTCATCATATGACAATTCCACCTTGTGATATGATAGCACAAGGTAGACCTGTACCCCGCCTTGTGGTATTTAGTATGACCAGTTCTGCTCTGGTATGGGATTTTACCCAAATAATTCCCCCATGGAAAGCCCGAGTTTGTCAAATCTGTTTTGAAATCAGGAAATGAAGAAAAAAACTTTATAAAACACATCTGAAATGAGAGGAGGTGGTCTAATATTTATGCTCCGAAAGAAAAATTATTCTTGAACCACAAGAAAAATGTCTAAATGAAGTCAGGTTTGTAGTTTAGTGGCAATTTTGCAAAAATGCCACTCTGGCATTTTGTTCATTTTTCAGCCCAAATGACCTAGAACTGATATGCAGTCAAATATCAGTTCTAGTCCTAGAACAATGTTTGTTGTTGTTTGTTTATGTGTCATCAGTGTATGACATATTGAAATTTTTATGTTGCAGGTGACCTTCTTGATATGTTTTCAATCTGTAAATTAGACACTTTGAACTGAACTTGATTATTCTGTATGATTACTCAGGGTTCGCGCTACCGCTCGCCAAAGTCGCCAAATGCGATAAAATAATATTTTTGGCTCCAAAAATATTGATTTGGCGAAAACGAGTGGCGATAAAAAAAAAACATCTAAAAAAAAAAAAAAAAAAAAAAACGTAGTCTATGGCAAAGTTTTACGGTATCAGAGACGATCTCCATAATCATTAATCAACACCTTCCATTACCGTTAATCTGCTCCTCAAGTAGTCCACAGTGACAGGACACCAAGCAGACGCTTCATGCCTCAAGGGTCAATGCGTAATCAAGTCACAAGTACTAAGCTGTTCCCATGTCTATGCATCTCATTATTTTTGATAGCTCAGGTACACACAACATTGACACCTTCCGAGCTAATAAACTCACTGATCTGTGAAAATACAGGGGTTTTATACCTGCTGATTGTTGATTAGATAACGGTACTTGTGTATAAGATCAAACAAGATACCGACGGAAGGTTGACCATGTGAAAAGGCGCTTAAGCCACTTTTCACAATATTATACAAATCAACATCACAGTATCCGAACGCACTGTACCCTCTCTTCCGGTTTTCATAGCGTTGAATCGAGAGTACAAAATTCGCTTATAACCAGTAGCCGGAAATCATTATGTTTTGAGTTTTATCCGGAATCTACTGCGTCATTTATAGTTATTCAGCTTCGAAAATGTAAAGAGGTAAGTTTGATGTAATTTTCTCTTCGGTCTTTTACTTTATTGCCCTGTACAATGAAAAACTCCTTGCCGTCGCAGATTTTTTTTTTCCGAACAGCTTAATTTAACACGAGATTGTGTCGTGCAAAACTTAGCTATCATTCTTTTATCAAAACTAACAAACTGTAGATTGATAACGCCTTCCGTTTATTCTAAAGATTTTTTATAAAACATGTAAGAAAATGCTCAAAATGGTTTAAGAATCATGCCAAGGGCGATTTGAATACTGTACCAATTACTACCCACCCATACACGACATTGTACAGGTAAATAAAGTAAAAGAACGAAGAGCAAATTATATTAAACTTACCTCTTTATATTTTCGAAGCTGAATAGCTATAAATGACGCAGCAGATTCCGGATAAAATCTCAAAACATAATGATTTCCGACTACTGGTTATAAGCGAATGTTTGTACTCTCGATTCAACGCTATGAAAACCGGAAGAGATTGTACATGTAGTTCGGATACTGTGAACATATGCAATACGTTCAAGAGACTTTCGTTTTCACTTTTCAGATCATAGAGTTCATAGACTATATGCGAAAGTCTTAAATGACTGTATGAATGCGCAGGCTGATCAATGTCTTCACTAGACGCAAACTCCGTGAAGCAGTTTTTTGGGGCCATTTATCAGAACTTTAATAGCTTATGGTGTAAAACATACTCATAATGCGCAGGCTGATCAGTGTCTTCACTAGACGCAAACTCCGTGAAGTAGTTTTTTTGGGCCATTTATCAGAACTTTAATAGCTTATGGTGTAAAACATACTCATATTAAAGATGTAAGTTTTGATTCTGCCGTCTTACACAAGCCTATCTTTTTATGTCAAAACAGAATTTGGACATTGTTATATATACTTAGTCTACAACAACTCTCAGTTCACTGAAACTAAACTCGTTTGCATGAAGAGGATGAAGCAAAAACTAATACCGATAGTAAGGGGGTTGTAAAGGGAGGCAACAAAGCATAACTCTCAAGTACTAACTTTTGCAAAGCTTCTCAAGTACTAGCTTTTGCAAAGCTAGTTTCTTGGCCAGGTTCTCTCACAGTGATAATAACTAGTTAAATAAATAATAACTTACTACTTACTTACTACTTATTTATAATAAAAAAGGAACAGTAATAATAAACAATTAGAAATAAATAATCATAAGGATATTTCAGGCTATTTATAATGAGATAAGTTCCTACAAAAATAGAATAGGGAAAAAGAGACTACAACTCATGAAAAACAGAGGGCAGATAAAAGATTTAGTTACAAGATTTAAAGCTTTTTTAGCAGTGTTTATCTCTTTCAGTTGTCAGAGTAAAATGATTATGTCATGTAATAGACTGAAACCAGTCTAAGCAACCACAGTAAACAGCAGGTTAAGAAATGAGAGAGTGGTGGGGCTGAGGGAGATATTTTCAAAGAATTCTTAATATTGCGAAAATTTGGCTTAAGTTTAAAGAATCTGGCACAAACAATATCAATTTGGCGAAAGTGGTGGCGAAAGAAAAAAATATCCAAGCGCTAACCCTGTTACTGGCAGAATTTTGGGTCAATTTTAGGGGCTTTATCTGCAGGGCTCAGTGATCACTTATTTCAGTTTTCATATGGTTATTTTTTTGTATGATGGACAGGAAGCAAATCATCTGAATATAATGGATGATTGTTATGCACCAGTCATTTGCAGCCCCAGCCGCCCTGGGCCAAGTATCTGCCGAGAATACAGGATGTACAGTGTTTTTACCGTAGCCCTGTCCCTGCAGTGCCATGCGTGTGCGGGGCTTTTGATTAGCTGTCAAAATAACTGAGTCAATGATAGCAACACCAACTATTGAACATAGTACCCAGGTGCAGGGGCTTTTAACAGGGATTTGATCAGACATTTGTACCCACTATGCCGGTCCTCTGCCGCGGCTTTGCAGAGACTGCTGGAGATAAAAATCAGTAACCGCTATTCCTAGGCCCTGGGATGGCTGGAGTTATAAATGACAGCAGTGCATTGTAGTTTGTATTAGGGTTGGTTTGGAAGAACCTTCTGGCTGTAAGTAGGATATTACAGAAGACAAACCACATTGTGTTCAAAATAGAAATTTGAATTAAAATGCGATCAATACCAGTCATGGTGATATATTCCATACCAGTCATTTTTGTTTTTCAAAAATAACCATACATTTCATGGATTGTATGACTGAATCATTGTGATTATGTTCTTAGAAATTGGCTGGCATGGATCATATTATAACTGGTTATAATAGGACCATTTAATTTTTAGGCGAGGTCTCCTGCCAGCCGGCCGGCAGGAGACTTTTTGGTCTCCTGCCAGCCGGCTGTCACTAGACCTAAAAGTCTCCTGCCAGCCGGCTGGCAGGAGACCAAAAAGTCTCCTGCCAGCCAGCTATTGGAATGCTAATAAATAAATAATGACATCATATTCCATGGAATTCTTGAGTTAAATGTATCTTTTAAAAGTTGATATGACATATTATAATTACCTCAACAAAATATCTGCAATCAAACAAGAAAAAACACAAATAAGAGGGACATTCTATAAATAGATTTCCAAGGGAACTAACTCAAATTATACTTTGAAAGGGAACTAACTCAAAATACTACTTAGCAATTTTCACTGAAATTTTATATGTGAATTCTGTTAGCACAACTGCCTGTAGGATAAATGGTAGTGTCATCTTATAAATCTATAGTATATTTTTCCTAGTGGGAAGAATTAGTAAATAAACAATTTTGCCTGACTGAACAGTAAAAATACAACAATAGCGAATAGCTTGTGATGGTAACCAGTACATGTATTAAATTTTGTCTAAATTTTTTTCTTTCAACATATATGTATTATGTGTATATATGATGTAAATGTATTCTTTGAGCTATTTGTTAAGGATTAAATGACTTCCAGACAATAAAAATAGGGATAAAGAACAAAAAAAAAGCAAAAATTTACATCTGATTTGCTTGATGGTTTTCTAATAGTTTCATGCTATTACCACAATTAACTTCAAACTTGATCAAAGTGAAAGCAAATATCTATCTGTTAAATGTTCATTACAATAAAATATAGCTGTCTTGTCTTAATGCCATGCAAAATATCATTTCTTTATCAGTATTCCAGTAGCCGGCTGGCAGGAGACTTTTAGGTCTAGTGCCAGCCGGCTGGCAGGAGACCAAAAAGTCTCCTGCCAGCCGGCTGGCAGGAGACACTTCCTAATTTTTAATTTGTAGAGTGATGCTGGACAAGAAGATTTGAGAGTTTTTTTTTATTATTTTTGTACTGGTCTTGTAAAATCTCGAAAAATTACTTACAGCCAAGTGTCTAAAGTCCCTCCAGAAAATGTCATTTTCCATTGACTTCAGTCCATATGCAAGTGTGTAATGATAATAGCAAGACTGGACAATGATAACTTAGTAGTACCTTGCTTGTGTGGTTTATAATGGGATGACTTGCAATTTTATGTCCTTTTCAACAGTACTTCATTCATATCAGGACAATGGGAGGTTGAAGATGAAAGGCTTGAGCACTGCAGTGCTTGGAATTGGTTGGATGATTGCACAGGGTGAAAACGACCAAACCTACAGTCTGTTTACATAGACTTTTACACATTTATTAATCAGATGAGGAAATTCACTCTCTGGTTGAATATTAAACCGCAATCAACAGGATCAAGTGTCAATTTCACTTGCCTTGAAACTGTTTTAATTGTAAAATAACATACATAAAGCCTATCTGATCACCCTCTGGCTAATAATTATGAAATTTACTTTTCAGTCATCATAGAGGGTAAAGGAAAAGGTTATATGGTACAGTGGGATTCAGACAGATTTTAAGTGCTCATTAAAACCCTCATTCTACTGGATGGGGCTTCTGCTGCGCTTCAAACTTTTGGATATAACGCCATGAATCGTAGCAGAAGCTGCAGCGGCGCATCAGAAGCTTCTAGGTCGCAGTGAAAGCGTATCTGAAGCGGTATGATCGCCAAGTCATGGCACTTGATTTGACCTTGCTCGAAATTTACGTAGCGGAATCGCCATGGACACAAAGCCCAACGAAAGCATAGTTACAGCGCAGCACGAATTTTATGAACGTAGCAGCATTGAGACAGCAGGGCAAGCAACACAGCACCAGCGCAGTGTAATCTCGCCAACAGCGCCTTAGAGATTCGTCCATGATCCAGCTAAGCTTCTGCTGCGCTCTTTCTGCTCTCGTGGCACTGTTGCCACTTGCGCTGCGACTCTGTTATCTATGAATAGGGCATCCATGACGCTTCCCCTGGGCTCTTGGCTCTATATCTGCATTTCCTCTGCTCTTATGGCAATCTGAGCATGAAAACGCCACGTCTCCACTGTGATCTTCATTATTTGCTCGCGCTCAAAACGTTTCAGAACTCGATTCTCACGTTTCATTCAAGATGCCACCCCCATCAAAAGCAGAAGTGAAATCCACACCCAAGCCTGGTCAGGAGACTATTTTCACGCAGCCTGTACAACAGAAGAGGGTATCTCAGAACGCCCTTCAGAACGCCGAGCAGAAGCCCCAGTTGAGACTGAACAGCAAGAAGCATAACATGAGATGTATGAAGTCACTAGTACATGATTGCTAGCTGGATAATAGCCACTGGAATTGTTATATTACCAATCTTGTTTGAAGGCTGTTGGCTGACTTCTGCGCACCCTAAACTCCGATTTTCCGCCGATATACATAGAAGCGGTTACAAAGAGCAACACAAGCGCAGCATGAGAGCAGCTCTGGCACTTAGGTCATAGCACGATCGCAAATGCATCATAATAAGGGTAGATTAAGCGTAGCTTGAAATCCTTTGCCGTAGTGGCAGCGTATTAGAAGCGCCCTTGAAGTCCGTTAAGTGTGGCAAAAGCACAGCTAAATTGCGGCTGCATGGTGACTAGTGTAAGGAGATCTATTAGAAGTGTAGTGGCAGCATACTGGAAGAGTACAAGTCCCAAGTTCTTGCAAATGCCTATGCTTCTGCGGCTATTTCGAAAAGTTTGAAAGAAGCGCCATGATCGCCATGAGCGTAGTTAAAAAATCATCCAGTGGAATGGGGGTATTACAGACATCTAGAATCACACTGGTCTGGCATTCAACACAGGCAACAAGGGCAAGGTACATACCAACAAAAAAATTCTGACTAAAATTCGCATACTACCTAATTTGAATTAATTCAAATTATCATTCTAATGGACCCAACAGTTTATAAGACCTCTTAGTCTGACCAGTTTTTCAAGTAAATTTCGTCTGGTATTAATTAGTGCGAGTTTCATAAATTTTATATGAAATGACCACAAGTGTAAGATTCTGTTTATCATATGACCCTTTTAAATGGGACTTTAACGCCTTCAAACCGAACATTATTTCAATAAGAAAAACGCATTGTTGACATGGACGTTGTCAATGACATTATGTTTATGCGCCGTTTTTTCATCGGTTTGTTGTCTTGGTTGTTGTAGCCTGAAAATCGTTTTCTAAGCAAATCAGTTGAGCAAAACTTTTGATTCCTGTTCTGAGAATCAGGGATCTGATAGTCCGTGAGACTATACTTCTGAAATGAAATACACCCTGATAAGAGTATAGAGCGAGTTTTCTGTAAGTTGCCTGTGTTGGATGCTAGTGTAATGGATGTCCAGTATTCAGTGTGATCGATAGAAATCTGTTTATTTATAAATCAGAACACATACTCGTATATGAGTAAGTTCCGCCACCAAAAAAAAAAGCTGAAAACCTCTGGGAATCAAATATGCATAAATTTGAATGTCAGTAAAAAAATCCTAATAATTATCATCGGAACCCCTCCTTTTCTGGAGCAGGGTCAAATTGTTGTTTTGTTTGTGTTGAGAGTGTTGGCTATGCCATGAAAATGTCGGAATAAATGTCATCTGTGTTAATATTGTATGAGTGATTAATTCGTTCATATGACAGTTTTCTACATAGCCTTGTTAAGGCTAAACAATAAAGGGTAATCAAGCTACCTCTAGGTGGGGAAGGTCATTCAGATTGCAGTGGAGGACAGGCAGTGCTCCAGATAAGAGGGGGGAACAGAGATAATTTAGGGATAATTATTACTTGTTTTTTTCCCATAAAAACGTATTTTGTGACCCATCATTAGAACCATCTCATCGAGACAGTTCAAATGAGGGGTCACAACATATGTTTTCGTTGAGAAATAAGAAAAATTATCTTTCAATTATCCGTTACCCCTTCTTATCTGGAGCTCTGGGACAGGGTAGATCCATGCAATACAGCATTGCTCTAGATAAGGTGGGGTTTTGAGGATAATTCTGAGATAATTCAGTGCTCCAGATAAGAAGGGGTAACACGAATAATGCAGAGATACTTTTTCTTATTTCTCAAGGAAAACATATGTTGTGACCCTTCATTAGAGCCGTCTCAACGAGGTTGAGATGGCTCAAATGAGGGGTTGCAATATATTTTTATGGAAAAATGAGGAAAATTATCCTGAATTATCCCTGTTAACCCGTCTTATCTGGAGCTGTGTAATTTTTCTTATTTTGCAAGAAAAATATTTGTTGCGACCTCTCATTAAAACAGGACATTAGAGCATATGTTTTCGTTGAGAAATAAGAAAAATTATCTTTCAATTATCCTTGTTACCCCTTCTATCTGGAGCTCTGGGACAGGGTAGATCCATGCAATACGGTAGTGCTCTAGATAAGGTGGGGTTTTGAGGATAATTCTGAGATAATTCAGTGCTCCAGATAAGAAGGGGTTACACAGAAAATGCAGAGATACCTTTTCTTATTTTTCAAGGAAAACATATGATGTGACACCTCATTAGAACTGTCTCGATGAGACAGTTCTAATGATAGGTCACAAAATATGTTTTTATGGAAAAATAAGGAAAATAATCTTTAAATTATTCCCATTACCCCTTCTCATCTAGGTCTGTGTAATTTTTCTTATTTTGCAAGAAAAAATATGTGTTGTGACCACTGATTAGAACTGTCTCTGCGAGACACCGCTAATGAGGGGTCACAACATAGGTTTTCATTGCAAAATACTGAAAATTTATATCCATTTATTTTTAAAAATAATGGCTCTTGTCCCTTCTTATCAGGAGCACTGCTAGTGGGCTTGGCTTTTCCTGTAAATTGGAGGAATCAAGGGCTTTATCTAGGAATGCTTTTTTCCTAAAATTGGGGAAAAATATGGCCATTTGGGAATGAAAACTCCAGGTATAAGTTGCAAAATATGGGAATTCAGCATGAATTTAAAGAAATTCTGTTTGGGAATGGGGCCCATTTTTCGGCCCCTATGAACACATAAAATCCCCCTGGAATCTGATTATCTGAGTGTCTTGATTAGCAAACAGTGTAAACCATGATCAGATGCTGCATTCTGTGACATTTGACCTGGATATGTTGGCTAATGTTGATTTGGTCAGTCCAGTTGAGAGCTACAGTAACTGTCTATTTAAAAAAAAATGAGTAACGTTGGGAAAAAGACAAAGCGTTTTAATCGAGGGACCCAGTCTGCCAGTAACTGTTGTTAACTTAAGATGGTGTCATTGGGCTTTTTCGTAGCTAAATGTTAGGGGTCCAGAGTGACTGGGCTCCTTTTAAGTCATTATCCCTGGAACTTGCCTCGGGGTCAGGGAGTCTGTTAAACTGGCCTTCTGATTTTGGTGGTCCCAGGTTCGAGCCCTGCTGAAGGCGTAACTCTCTCCAACAGTAAACAGGGTTTCATTGCACACAGCCTTTCGTTATCACTGGTTATCACCCTTCCATCATCCTGATATGACTGGAATACTGCTGAAAACGATGTAAACTGGCAAATCATACATCCATCTGCAGCCTCTGGGACTGGCTCACTTCTGACTGTTTTTGAGCGTAGCGAACTTTAAGAGAAATCCAAAATTTGTACCAAAATTGCTGATTAAGCTGCTGATAGCTTTTCTGCATATGCTCCCATCTACTGCTCCGGCCCTGGTGGCCCTGTAATCAGAACCCACGGGCTGGTAAATAATCCCCAGCAGGGACAGGGAACTGTGGGGGATAACCAGGCTTCAGTGCCAAGACTTAAAATTTTAAATTTTAAGTCTTGGCACTGAAGTCCGGTTATCCCCCATAAAATTTTAAGTCTTGGCACTGAAGTTCGGTTATCCCCCATAAAATTTTAAGTCTTGGTACTGAAGTCCCTTTATCCCTCACAGTTCCCTGGCCCTACCAGGGTAGGGGTGGTATTGAGTCAAATGAATGTATCTACTTTTAGTTGTATCGATTTGATACGGTGTATAGTTTTGATTTATTTCATGGCTGTATCATATTACTGATAGAAATCATTATTATGCCGTGTTTACCCTAAATATTCGGAACCCTGTAAATGGCTTTCCCATTTCCAAATTTATTTGGACATATAACCAGTCTGATCAGGGTCTGTGCTGTTTGCCAATATGGCAAACAGTGCTGACCCTGATCAGCCTGGTTGTAATATGTGTCTTTCTGGGGCTGTACACTGTGTATTAAGATGGTTTGTCCTTCACTGTTTGCAAAGACAGTCCAAATATTTGTCCAAATATTTATTACGGTGATCACCATGTTGTCACATTATGTATTTGTGCTTCTGGCTATCTATCTACTTCTAATGTTGAAATATTGTTATAGTAAACAGTGGCAGGTCCCACTGATTCTGAAGTTGGTGGGTGGCTCATTTTGACCCTTGGTCCCAATTTACAAGATATTTTTATGCCCGCATAACAGTGGTCTGGGCAGTAAGATTTGCTCCTTCATTGTCTGTCTGTCCTATTAAATTTGTGTTTTACAAATCAACTCCTCACAACAGTTTTCACTGGATCTGTTTCAAACTTTCAAGTTTGTATAGTACATGTTGTGGACATAATGAAGATGTGCATTATAGTGATTTTAACAGAATTACAGCATTTTGAACATAGTCATTTTTGGCAGTGTATCTGCACTATTTTGAGCTGCATGATACATATTATGAGTACTGCATTATGTACACTTTTCCACATAGCTAATTTGTAGGGGTTGACTGTTTACTGCTTTCATATAAACATCAATATTAAATTGTATTTGTTGTTTTAGTTTCGTATTTACAGGATGGATTTTCGTCATATTTTGCACTTTAATTGATGAAATTAAACACCAATTTCCTTAGGTGTGTATTTCTTGATCAATACAACAAAAACGCTCAAAACAAGCAGATAAATTTTCAAGACGTCACACGCAAGCTGGCAGTCATCAAATGAGCATTATGATGCATGACATTGCAGAGATACAGATCAGCTTGCTATTAAAGGTGAAGCCTTTTAAAGGTGTTTTGATACACTTTCAGGGGAAGCAACAGAATACACTTTCAGGGGGAGCAACTCTGTCATTTTCATTATTTGCCTCCCTCCTTAGTGGGAGTCAACTCTTCAAGAAAAGAAGTTGCATCCCTGTGAGCAAAAACTGTGCAGATCTACCTGCAATATATACTTAAGGACGAAAGTTCTGCACGGATGTTAATTTAACATCCGTGCAGAACTTTTGTACTTAAGTATACATTTTTGTCTCCCTTTTCATTTGGCGTAATACTATGAGCTTTTAGAAATTGTTCTGTCCTTTAAGACTGTGCTGATCTGTCGGTCCTGGGTTTGATTCCCGCATAAATCTTTCCAATCATAAACGGGGTTCCATTGCATTCAGCCTTTCATTATCGCTCTCCCATTAATCTGATTTGACTGAAATACTATTGAAAAGGACGTAAAATCACAAGTCATCCTACTATCTTTTAAGACCCCCTTTGGTACCAGGGAAGCAAACGTTGTCTCTCTCTGCAAAAATGGTGGGAAAAGATGGTGGTAAAGCCATACACTTGTATGAGATCCACAACATACGCTGTGCAGAGATATTGGAGATTACTGTGTTTGCTATAATTTTCGCGGTGTTTCATTTTTCGCAGTATTTCATGGTCACTTCAGGGATCATTTTCTGGCGCGATTTCGCGATATTCTCTCATTTTTTTACACGAAATCGCATAAAAGTTCGCTGATTGAGAAAAAAAATCGCACCGAGAAATTCTTTCAATTCGCACCGTGTTTTTCTGTTTTCGCACATGCGGACCATTTCGGTACATTCGGATTGTTCTGTAGGCTTTGGTTTCCGGAAATATTTGGCGCCAAACGACTTGCATAACATATGCGGGTAACCAGCATCGTCTATGTCACTGCAAAGCTTCTTGCGAAAATCTGCTATCAGTGTTTCATATTTGCAAGCGCTTTTGTAGTTCATTGCAAAATGGAGTCTTCAACGGCGGAAACGAAGAAAAAAGAAAACTGATATCGGCCCAAACGAGCCGAGAGGGCATTTTGAGATATTTTTGCTCCACTGTAGAGACATCTGCGACCCCACTATCTGCCTTCCTAGAATCGGCGACCGAGAAAGTGGATAAACAAGCCGAAAACCCAGGGGGGGGGGGGGGGGGCAAAAAATTATAACAGCAAGGTCCCTGTCAAATCACACTTCTGATTATCAACAAGTCAGATTTCTTGATGAAATTTATTCTTACAATTTCAGAAACTGAATGACAAAGAGTGAAGATCTAGATCAGATAGCTTCTTCAGAAGCCATCTGATCTCAGTCTGAACTGTTTGCAAAGATGGGGCATATCCAGGTTTAATTACTGTAATGTTCCTAAATTTTTTGACAGCCAAAAAAATTACTGTAAACCAGAAGTTCAAACAAAGACTTGATGTTCTACCTACCATACAGTATTGCCTATGAAAGATGCAGGTGGAATGGCAAAAAGTGAAGACCCTAATCTAGGAGAAGTCTGGTCTGGGTCTGCACTGTTTGCCCAGACATATCTGTCAAAAAACTTGAGATCATTAGGGTATGAGATAAACTGTTTGAAAGTTGATATTTGATCATTTTAATGTGATTATTTTCCTTAATAATTTGTTGGAAATAAAGAAAAACAAAACCTAATTTCTTTATATTAACCATTATGACTTATATTTCATGCAATGAAAAGAATCAACAGGAACAAAAATTTTCTCACTAACTTTGACCCAGCGAGAGAAAAAATCTCATCAGATTTGAAAATTTCTCATTAATTTTGACCTAATGGGATTTTTTATCTCACAAAAATCTTGGGCCAGAATAATCCCTGCACTTAGAAACCGCAAATATTAAAATTGCGAAATAATTTCCAGTTTCTTACAAAGTATCTTCAGTAGACAGTGTCCCTATATTTTGTCTGCATATGCGTTAGTAAATTCTGGTACTTTTCACTTGATCCTGTTCTTTCATTATCCTGAACGAACTTGCTTAAGTGAAAAACAAACAGTTTTTTTTTTGTGCATATTACTGACAGCGAAAATAAAAATCACGAAAAATAATTTTTATGTTCTTGACTCTAAACCGTGAAAATTTGAACCCACATAAATTACCACGTATACGGTAAGCCCTTTTTTAAGCACATGTGTCTGGATCTGTAGTAGACAGGTTTGGAGTAAAGATAATGATTAATAGTATTTTCTTTTAAATGATACATATTCACCCATAAGAACCACTGTACTCTGAAAATTCATTCGTTGGGGGCTGTACCAATCCACGAGGGCAAGTTTGTGTTGACACATTGTTGACCTGTGCATAGTTTAAGGCAGTAAGTAATATTTATTTTACATTTTGACATTATTTTCCGAGTGGATCTTGTAAAACACCTAATATTTATTGTCCTTGTTTAATGACAATGCTCAAATGGCAAAACTACCTGAATTGCGTCCCATTTTACTGTGTATGTTGTTACGTCGCGTGTAGAAAGTGTGTTTACACAATCGATTCCTTCATCTCAATGTCTAATTTGTTGTATTTTACGATTGCACGCATTGGCTAATGCAACAAAGATAAAATGATCAAATTGTGGCATATTTCTGTTCAGCGACAGCGAATTTATTTGCAATTTTATGTCTGTACGCCGAGTTTCGAATGTCGGGGGCACTGTCCCAATTGTTGAGTGCCGTAATATTGGATGTGTATCCAGTGGTCGGGGTACAGCTGGATGCAGTAGTTGGGTGCAAAACATTTGTTTTTGCCAAGTTGACTCAGAAAACACGTTTCAATTTAGTAAATTATATCTTTTTAAGCAAGCTATCATATATTTCTAGCTCAATATTTACATTACAAACAGTTGGCTTCATTAGCATGTGTTGTTTACAATACATAAATTGTAACAGCTGCCATCTGAAATCTAATGCAGAAAAATAGTCATAAAATTATTCGTAACGCTGTTTACACATGCAGATGCAGGAATTTTAAAAGTGTGAGCTGTGAAGCAGATAGATTCAATGTAGATAAATCAGTCTCATGTAGTTTACGTCACCAAATTGGTAAACTAGTCGTTTAAATTACTATTAAGCGATTCAATTAAATAGAAAATCATAGTATCATGCATGTTCTGTGTGAACACATGCATTTACTGTGGGAGGACATTTTCCCCGCTAGATAAAATCACTTTTCCAGAAGCAACTACGTTTATACATGAAATACTTCTGCTCGAAAAGATTTCCAAAAGGATGAAATATAATTAAATTTCCGAAGCGCTAGAAAGCTAATGACAAAATATACACCCACAAACACAAACTCTCAATATATCAAACTGGAGATTCAGAGTATTGAGGGAAACAGTGTAGATTCAGAAGAGGCGGCTCATTATGAGCTCCATAAACTACATCATGAGCCACCTCATCTGGAACCACGCTGTGATAACAGTCAAAGCATTTAGTGAAAATAGCAAAGGCGACTGTAGTGCGAGAGTAAAGATCACGTTTGCCACTGCTGTGCCAGCTAAGCACATTACAAGACGTCTATGTTTTACCATCTCAGGCTTCAACTAGTCATCTTGTGTGAGTAGCATGGCAGTTCTGGCCACCAAATGTCCTGTGCCAGTATGCTAAAATACCAATGAAGTGGCAGCCATAAGCGCACGACCTATAATGCTTATACATGTATACATGTGTGGTATTACTTCTTAACGTACGTAACTCTGCAGATAAGGCTTTACAAAGACGTCTATAGATAAAAGGGTACCATCTTAATCTACTAGACACGTCTGTAAACAATGTGGTGTCAGGTCATGCTATTGAAAGACAAAAGAAGGGGGTCATAACAAGGAAAGAAAGCTAGAATTCGATATACACTGTTGTGAGATGGTGCATTTTTATATTCGTTGCTGTACACTCTCAACTGATGTGGCTCTATTGATGATCCGTTTTTACTCTTTAAATTATGGTAGACTTGTGTCTTATTTGCTTTAAAGGGCAAGTCGCACGAAAATACCCGACTTATGGGTAAAAACAAGACGAATAATAACAAAGGATCCGACGTAGGGGAACAAAATACCCAACTTATGGGTACAGTGGTATTTTGCTGATACTCGACTAATGGGTAGTGCCATCCCGACTATTGGGCCAGTGCCCCCAATAAATATTACTAGGCGTACAGTATGAAAAACTTGAATAACTTTCTTATTACACATCCCACAAATTTCTAACTTATAGATATTATGTACATCGATAATCTCTTTAATATTTATCTAGGAAATTTTCCCTGACATTACCATAAATGAACAAAAAACATGTTTTAGCGGTATTTTGTTCAAAGAAATGTCATATGCTTACATAAAAGGTACGACACAGTGGTAATGCTTTAATTTTCATGCCTGCAAATGGGTCAGACAAAGGATCGGTATATCAGTTAAGGTACCCTGCCGTAAAAATATTTCAAAGAAAAATGTGTAAGAATACATACCGTTTTGATTAGCCAGTAGAAAATAAACAACAATAAATAAAGCCCCCTTCGATTGGTACAGCCCTCAACTACTGCAATTTCAGAGTACAGTGGTTCTTATCGGTGATATTTTAAAGTCAGATGCATACAGGTGCATAATGCAGTCGTTGCAAGGTTATTTGTTCCGAAATATTTAATTATCTAATACCTTTATAGCTACCATATATTTTCTAGTTGTGGTTCAGGGTTATATACAAGAATGCAGTCAGCATGACTTTGTGGAAAAGCTGGCCTGATGAATCTTTCCAAAATTTAGAACAGTTTTCCTTCATTTCCAAATTTTAGGAACAGAGTATCCCGATAATCATTTTAAGTCAGAGAATTTTAAAGTAACCTTATTTGAGGTATTTTCACTCATTCTGTCCAGGTATTTTGGGAAATAATGGTAATGTGAGCTTGAGCTAAAAGTAGATACCAGAGTGATGTAACCTTGAGATTGTTGTGTGTATTGATGAGCCAGATTAAAGGCTCTAGATAACGGCATAGTTTTAAACCTGGAATGGAATGGGCTGGAATATAGTGGCATGGAAGCCACAGTTTACTTCCAGAACCTGGGATGGTACCCTTAGAGGGAGCAAAGTCTTGCCCGTAATGGTGCCATCCCAAATCAACAGAATGAAATGGAGAAGAATTTATCTCTACCAGTCCATTTCATTTCATGTTTTAAACTATGCTCAAGATGATAAATAAGAATTCCAGATAAAATTTGTTTATTTCTCCTTTTAAAAAAACATAAGAGCCGCGACACGAGAAAACCAACAATGTGGTTGTGCGCCCAGTGCATACTCAGATCAGCCTGGGCATTTGCTCAGTCTGACCAGACTCTTCACTAAGCGCTTAAAGGGTAGCTAAGGGACGATGCTACCTCCATGCGGACAGCAAATTCTCTGATCAGACTGGGTGGATGCCCAGGCTGATCTGAGTCTGCGCTAGGCGCACAACCACATTGTTGGTTTTCTCATGTCGCTGCTCATATGTTGTACCATATCACTGACTTAAGAAGGAAATTCAGTAGGGCAGCAGGGATCAGCTAGGGAGAAGTTTTGCGACATTTTCCGGACTTTTTGGAGAAGTTTAGGCCCAACTTTTGGATTTCCCTACATGTTCTATACATTTTCACTTCTCCCTCAGCTCAAAATAGGGAGAAGTCAGTCAGCTTAGGGAGACTATTTCTCCCAAATTGCCGTCTAGGCTGAGCCCTGGGGAAGACGTACTCTGATTTTTCAGAAAGCCGATTTCTCCCATTTATCTCAAACACAGGTATCTCAAAGTAAATTTTCCAATAAAATTCTTTACATTTCAGCTCCAGTTATCTCAAACTGCTGAAATCTCAATGTAAATTTTGTGGTAACATAGACTGAGAGATAATTAGAGTGTACTGTATACAATGATTCTCAAAATAAAGTTTTCTGTGGAGTTTACAGAATTCATGTCTGGTTGAGTTCCTGAATGTAATAAAAAATGACAAATCTCAACTTAATATTTGAACACAACAAGCGCATGTAGTGAAAATAAAATTGGTGAAAAAGAAACAAGATACAAGAGAATATAAAACTTTTTATGACATCCGCTTCCAAAAAAATAAGACGTCCACAGCCTTAGTGTTCGACCAGTTTCCAGTTCATTTTCACCAAACTTTACGCACTCTGTGTCACTTCGTCATGCCTCATCTGTTCGTGAAAATTTTGTTTTTCCGTCAAGCAGAGTTCACCTAACCTCACCACATGAGCACTGATATGACTCCCACAATTGAATCATAAACAAACTTGATATGGTGGTTAAGTTTTGTTTGAAAAGCCTTAAAGAAATCTTGTTGTGTCTACAGTGGTAGAATAGTCATCTTACCATAGTTACGCCAAACATTCTATCAGAAATGTCCGCTCAAACAGCGTAGACCCAGATCAGAGTGCTCCCATGGAGCGCTCTGATCAGGATCTGAGCTGTTTGTCAGTTGTAGAACTCAAACCTAGAAAGGAAAAATAGACTACCCCAGATGTTAGATGGAAGGGTTCATTTACAGAACAGATATCAAAGCAGCTTATGTGTCTGAATATTTATGGTAAAAACAATATGCAAATTATGTTGATAATTTAAAACCAAGTCCTGTTTTGTCACCAAAATGTAAATTAGTTGAGCAGACTTTCGAGAAAAGGTACCTTATTGTGTTTGGGAGCATGGAAGACTCAGGTCAGCATGCATATTCTCACAGTCTGTTCAGAATCTTTATTTGTTTGCATGAACAATATTTTGATACAGAGGATTCTTTAGACTGGTATAAGATGCTACCGATCATTATATACAGGTGCACCGGCTGATCTGAGTCTTTGCTGTTCATTCTTGTGATAAGGTCCATTTTCCTTGTGTTATGTTTCATTTGTCATTTATTACTGTATATCATACGCATTTCTTCAGCCCTATTGTGTCTTTGGCGCATACTCGAGCATCGAAGACTCAGACTATCATGAAACTGCATAAAAACGTGTTGTGGCCCCTCTTTAGAACTGTCTTGCCAAGACAGTTCTAATGAGTGGTTACAACATTATGATTTGATTGAGATTTAATTAAAAAAAATCAGATTAATCCTCAGAACTGCACCTTTTCTGGAGCTCTGTAAATATGAGCTATGATCAGAACTTGTGAAAGCTCAGGACTCAAAATCATTGGCCTATGCCTGTATTATCAGGATATGGAGTTTCAGTGAGAATTAACGACACATCTATGGCACCACAGCCCATGATATTTTTTTTTCTGAAAATAACAGGAATGTTCTCGGATTTTTGTGTCAAAAAGCTCCCTTACCTGAAGCTTCATTTCATACCTCTTTAAGTGCACGGTTATTGACACAGTATTAATTTAAGGATATTACACCGCTTTATATTTGGCTTGAAGCGCATGTCGCGTGCATGTCTAAATACTCCTGTTTCATGGTACATAATTGGCATTGCCATTGTAGCAGTTGTGAATTGGGAAATTTATTTTTGAAAGCCAAGTTTGAATTCAAAATCTGCACTATAATTGGTTACCTTGTTCACTACTGTGATTTGTAGATTAGGACTAACAAAATTGTTTTTTTTTTCAGAGGGACAAACCCCTTAAGCATTCCCCCAGAGCTCTAGATAAGAGGGAGTATTTGGTGATAATTAGGGATAATTTTTGTTAATTCTGCATAAAAAATATGTTGTGACCCCTCATCTGAACCGTCTCATCAAGACTGTTCAGATGAGGGGTCACAACATATAGTTTCCATGAGAAACACAAAAAATTATCCTTCATTATCATCAAATACTCCCTCTCATCTAGAACTCTGTTCCCCGATAGTTTTGTTGTCATGAAACCCTTATAGAAAATAATCAAACATTTGCAGATAAGGGGAAGCAACCCTGCCATTTTCATTTTTGCTTTCCTTCTCATTGGAGATCAACTCATAAAGAATAGAATTTAGGAGCAAATTCGAGAGGAGCAAATTCTTCCATTTTCAGAAGGGGAAACAAGTTTTATGTCTTTCTGTTTGTTTTCAAGGACAATGAAACCTTTCCAAAAACGGGTCTGTTGGTACCCTAATTTTTTTTTCTGTTTGACAACGAGGGCAGACAAACATGGCACTTGAACACTTTAAGCACCAGTGACAAAAATTGCAAAATTTCAAACAGCGTAGATCCTGATGAGGCGGCTCATGATGAGCCGACTCATTTAGATCTACACTGTTTGCCCTCTAGTCTTTGAATTCTCAATATGAAATGTTTTGGACAAGGTATTTTTTTAATTTTTGCAGACGAAAATTTTGTTGTCTGCTTTTTGGTACATGTATAAACAAAATTTTAGGTAGATAAAAGGGGTTATTCAAATAAAGTTTTTTTTTTTTTTTAAGAGTGATATTAGAGAGATTAAAGGGGCTTAACAAAAGTAGGGAAGACAATGACTTTTAAAAATCATATATCCTTGACGACAGACTGATATCAGGATAAATCATGTTTCATGAATATGATGATAGATATTTACCAACAAGTCTAGAATTTCAAGGACACCTGAAGTTTTTGTTGTGTTAATGGTATGCCGTATCCTATAATGTACAGGTTTTATCGCTTCATTCAGTTTTAAAAAAAAATATGGGTAGCAATTGCGTATTTCCTGTCATACGTAAAGCGTTGTTGATATTTTTTGTGCTGAAGTTTGTTCACACAGAATGATGCTCGGTACTTGTAGTCAGGGAAAGTTTGGGATTTTTTTTTATATAAATAAATTAAGATTAAGGTATATGGGTACACTGCTATGCTTTTCAGGTGTTTTTTTCCAAGGGGAATAACTTTTGTGACAGTCTGTATGTTTCCTTGGCTGACAAAACTCATCCAAAAAGGGGTAAGAATTTGCTGCCATTGGAGCAAGTTGTTAACCCCCATTGAGAAGAAAGACAAAACAAAAATGGGAGTTGCTTCCCCTGACAGTTTATCCATTCACCTTCAGTTCAGAGCTTCAGTTATGTCCCTTTATTAAGGCAATTCTGTTAAGATCCCACAACACTGCATGGAGCATCAGATAAGAAGGGGTAACAGGGATATTTTAGGGATAATTTTCCATATATCTCCATAAAAACTAATGCTGTGACCCCTCGTTAGAACCCTCTCACCAAGATGGTTCTAATGAGGGGTCACAACATATCTTGTTTGTTTAGAGATTGAACACAATCAGCAGTTGCAGTTGATAATCTGTCTATTTGCAGATTAAACACAGTCATTAATTGTGGCAGTTTATCGGTCAGTAGTTGCAGTAACTGTTGGTTATCTGCTTGTTTACAGATTAAACACAGTCATCGGTTGCATCAGTTATCTGCCAGTTTACAGATTAAACACAGTCATTAGTTGCAGCAGAAAAACTGTTGGTTTACAGATTAAACTCAGTCATCGGTTGCATCAGTTATCTGCCTGTTTACAGATTAAACACACTCATTAGTTGCAGTGGTTATGAGTAAGCTTGATTAAACACAGTCATCAGTTGCAGCAGACAGTCTCTTGGTTTACTGATTAAACACACATCAAGAGCGGCAGTTATAGGCCTGTTTACAGATTAGACTCTGTCTTTAATTGCAGCGGTTATCTGCTTGTTTAAAGATTTAACACAGTCTTATCAGGTCGGGCAGACCAGATTTAAACTCAATCACCAGTTGCAGCAGTTATCTGCCTGTTTACAGATTAAACATAGTCATCACTTGCATCAAACAATATGTCAGTTTGCAGATTAAACACTTTCATCAGTCAATACGGCCAATAAGGTCATCAGCCAAAGAGCTTTGTACCGAATCCTTTACCATGTATTCTGTACATATAACATTGTATTATATCAAATGAATACTGTTTAGACTAATACGGTTATTCTCTATGTTTATCTGTTTACAGATTATACATAGTCATCAGTTGCAGCAGATAGCTGTCTGTTTACAGATTAAACACAGTCATCAGTTGCAGCAGACAGTCTGTCTGTTTACAGATTAAACACAGTCATTGGTTGCAGCAGATATCTGTCTGTTTACAGATTAAACACAGTCATCAGTTGCAGCAGACAGTCTGTCTGTTTACAGATTAAACTCAGTCATCAGTTGCAGCAGACAGTCTGTCTGTTAACAGAATAAACACAGTCATCAGTTGCAGCAGACAATCTGTCTGTTTACAGATTAAACACACATTCAGTTGCAGCAGACAGTCTGTCTGATTACAGATTAAACACACATTCAGTTGCAGCACTTATCTGATTATTTACAGATTAAACACAGTCATCAGTTGCAGCAGTTATCTGTCTGTTTACAGATTAAACAAACTGTTTGTTTACAGATTGAACACAACCATCAGGTGCAGCAGACAGTATGTCTGTTTACAGATTAAACACTGTCATCTGTTGCAGCAGACCATCTGTCTGTTCACAGATTAAGCACAGTCATCAGTTGCAGCAGACAGTCTGTTTGTTTACAGATTAAACACAGTCATCAGGTGCAGCAGACAGTATATCTGTTTACAGATTAAATACTGTCATCAGTTGCAGCAGACAGTCTGTCTGTTCACAGATTAAACACAGTCATCAAGTTGCATGTTTACAGGTTAATCACTGTCATCAGTTGCAGTAGTTTTATTGCCTTTTGGCAGTTTTAACACAGTCAGCTTATCTGTTTGCATATTGAACACAAATTATTTAATAGCAGGTATCTATCTTTTGGCATGTTAATTTTCAGTCAGCAGTTGTTGCAATTTGTCTGTCTATGTACAGATTACCGGTAAACACTCTAGTTCATCTGTTTGCTGATACTCGGCAATTGCAGGTATCCCAATTAAAGTACATGTAGATTGCATGGCTATTTACAGGAAGTAAGTAAGTAATTTATTAATGCAATAAGCCATAAGGTACATGAGCACATATACATATAACAACATACATGTTATGCAGGATAGCAAATAAGATAATAAGTAATTTTTTTTTTACATCCTTGGGAGAGGTGCAGATTTAGAATCAAATTCATGAGAAGCGCTATCTGAAATCTAATAGGGCTGACTATCATCCCAAATTCTGACTATCACGATACTATCGCTATCGGAGAAACCCCTATCACGATACTATTACTATCGAGGGTTTTACATCACAATGCATCATGATACTATCACTGTCTCTGAATATTGCAATTTCTTAAGTATTCAGGTGATTTAAGTAAGTCCCTCATCTCTAAATTACATACCAGTGCTGCCCACTGTGGGTGTAAGCTTTACCACCATCTTAACAAAAAAATTTTGATGCAAAGCAGACACCTTTCAGGTTCCTAAATGACATTTGTTTAGAAGACAAGTGTCAAAATCTGGTCCACAAGGTGAAAATCTACATTGACAAAAACTATCAAAACTATCGATAGTTAAAAGCACTATCGGCGATAGTTATCGATAGTTGAAAACGCTATCACGATAGCACTATCAAGGCAACCACTATCACGATGCATCGATATATCGATGTATCGTTACACCCCTAAAATCTAACATAACACATTACATATTTCACCATCCGAACATGTATGAACACACGGGTATAGTTATACATTACAAAACGATTAAGCAGTTATCTGTTTGCGGATTAAACACAGCAGTTTATGTGATTGTCTTAAAGCTTGTGCTAAAAACAGTATACATGTTGTAATTAGCTTTCTGTTTCAATGCAGTTTGAAACATATATTTCGGGTGTCATAAACAAAACAAAAATACAACAAAACATTCCTCAGAGTAAACTGACTTTGGAATTGGTCCAGGCTTATAGAATTAGGGTTTAGTATAAATCTTAAGATAGTGTTTCAAAACATTGCTTCAATGAAACAAGATTGGTATTTGTCCTCACAATTGCCCGTGTTTAGGGATTAAATACAGTCAGGAGTGAACAGTATGTGAATTAAGACTGCCATATTTACTTGAAATATGGGGAGAGTTTAAATTGTATATAAATTATCTCAGAATTTTAGCTACATTGTAGTGTTTTGCAGGCTTCATGGCTGTCAAGAAAGAAAATAAAAATCCTGGCAGAATGACAAAGCCCAAACCCTGATCAGAGTACTGCTGAAGAAGCTCTCAGATCTGGCTCTACACTATTTGCTTTAAGGCACTTATGTGACTGCATGTCCCAGTATTTAGTGGTTATGGCTATGACTAAAACTGAAGTCTAGCCCTGAAAACTGTATACAAGGACTCCCATGTGATTTACAAAAGCCAGTATCGACCTGAACATATGTTTTGTCTGTTCAAGGCCTTGACACCCCTATTAAAGGATCGAAGTATGTCTGTGGGCATATATATTTTTCTCTCTGACTCTGACTGTTTTCCCATTTGTCTTTTCATTTATCTGTCCACTAACACTTTTAAGCGCTGGCACTGGTTGAGGTGGGGGGGTGGGGGGTATATGTGAGCTGCTGTTCTCGCTATGACATGAACAGTAAAAGCAGTGATCAGGCTAAACTTACACAAAGTTGTAAGTTAACTTCAAACATATTGTAATGTATGCAAAAGCACTGCCACTTATTGCAGAAAATGAGTGAGGAGCTTTTGCAGTAAAAGCTACTCATTTTTTTTTCCAACAAAAATATTAGCACACTATTTTATATGCACTGCAAGACTCGATGAATCCTTGACTTATGACTTTGTTAGCCCTTAATGGGCCAAAAAGCAGGCAACAAAATTAACGTCTACAGAATTTCAAAAAAAAGTTAGGAGCGGCTGTAGTGTAGTGGATAACACTCCAGACTACCAATCCAGGGGTCGCAAGATCGATCCGCCGCTTCTACGGTCTTTTGGATGAGACTTTGAATCGAGGTCCTGTCTCCATATGACCTCGTTGTTGGTGGGACGTTAAACCCGAGTTCACTCACTCACTCAAAAAAAGTTTCGTCCAAGCAAAATCATACTGAGAATTCGAATACTAGAGGGCAAACAGTGTAAATTCAGATGAGGTGGCTCATTATGAGCCACCTCATCTGGATCTACACTGTTTGCCAAAACAACAATTTTAATTTTTGGTGCTTTAAGGGTTAAGCTAAAAACATTTTGAACGGCCAGGCCTAGGTTGTGGGATTGGTGGGCTGGTCCAAATCTCTGCAGTTAACATTATGCCATTGTGTACATTTTGCCAGTAGATTAACTTAACTATTTCGTCTTTGGACTTTGCCCAGTTACTGTGTACAATATTTCTCTAAGCCTCAATACAGTCAATACCAGTATTAAAATGACAAATTTTTGGCTTAGTTAATCTATTTGTGTCATTATGTCGGGAAATATACGGTATTAATCCTAATAAATGTCCCTGCTCTAATGAAAGCCCCCTGCCTCTTTTCTGAAAATAAATGGTATATTAACTTGCATGAATTCCTGTTTGCTTCTCTGGATAAGGAAGCTCTTTGAAATAAGGTCTGCTCTTTTTTTTTATAATTTTATTTTTTCAAAGACATAATACAATATAACGTACATTCATATTATATAGTAATTTTTTTATATCACAGAAGTAAATCTGAAGAGACTTATCCAATCTAGCTTATTTTAGAAGAGAGATAGAGTAGACGAAAGGCGAAAGAAGCAAAGAAGCGAGAAAAAGAATAAAAGGAAAAACTAAAGAGATACAGAGAGAGTGAAGACAGAAAACAATAGAAGTTTTTTTTTGAAGGAAACAAACATATATAAATATATATTAACGTATATCAAGGTCGTATTTCTACACGGGTAGAAAAAAAAATCTTATAACTCTTTTGTTCTTTTTCTAACTGCAGAACCAGTCTCGCAGATTGAACCCATATAACATTATCAAAGCTTACAGTTGGTCTTTTTATTCGTAATGCAGTGGATAAGGTCTGCTCTTAATGAAAGAATTAAGAGAGAAGTTCTTCTAATGAGTTCAGACCCTTCCTGAGAAGGGAGGCAAAAATAGGGGAATTTTCTTCCTGTGAAAGTATACATTGTTTATTATAAGAATTATTGTAGCACAGATAATACACGTTAGGCTCTAGATAATGCCCCCTTTTGCAAAATGCAACCCTCCTGGGGCTTTCAATAGGATTAATACAGTATGCTGTGGACCACTGTGAGGCCAACATAAGAGCTGATATATAATTTTCAATACTGTGGATTTACGCCTAAATTTTGCAGTCTTGGCTTGTCAACATTCTATTATTTTGGGAAAAGAGGGAAGGGCTTATTGGAGCAGGGGTGGTTAATAGGATTAATACGGTATGTGTTTACAGACAGATGAGAAGGCCATGATCAGGAATCAACAAATTAATTTCCACATTGTGCCCTAACATCCCTTGTTAACTTTGTATATACGAGGGCTGTCAAGAAACTAAAAAGAGCTGTTTTGAAACAAAAAAGAGTAATAGTTACCAAATGACCTGCTGATGACCAGGGACCAGTTGTTCAAAGCATCGTTAGCCTAACGAGTTTGTTGAGAGGTCAACTGTTAAGTGTTTTGTGACTTTATAGACAAATACACACTTTTTTTGTTGAAAATATGTGAGATGCTTTTGCAATGCAAAAGCTCCTCACATTTTTCAAAAATATTGGCGTATATGAGATACTAACATTTGAAATTTTAAAGTCTCATAAGCTAAAGACGTCGTTAGTTTTGAACAAGCAGGCCAAGGCCGCTTGGTAACTGTGACTCTTTTTAGCTCGCCTGAACGAAAGTTCAGGAAGAGCTATTGTTGTCACCCTGGCGTCGGCGTCTGCGTCCGCGTCGGCGTCCGCGTCCGCGTCCGCGTCCGCGTCGGCGTCCGCGTCCGCGTCCGGATTGGATGTTTTGGTTAAAGTTTTTTAAAGACCTATATTTCCTTAACCCATGGATGGATTCTTTTGATACTTGCACTGTAGTTAGATATTGGTCCAAGGTTTAACTAGGTACCACCCCCACCCCCATCAGTGACCTTGCTGTCAAGGTCATGGACTTAGAAAATTGGGAGTTTTTTGTACTGGATGTTTTGGTTAAAGTTTTATAAAGCCCAATATCTCCTTAACCCATTGACGAATTCCTTTGATACTTGCATTGTAGTTAGATATTGGTCCAAAGTTTTCCAAGGTACTACCCCCACCCCCCTCAGTGACATTGATGTCAAGGTCATGGACTTAGAGAATTGTCTTTTTATTAATTGGATGTTTTGGTTAAAGTTTTTTAAAGACACATATCTCCTGAACCCATAGATGAATTCTTTTTATATTTGCACTGTACCTAGATATTAGTCCAAAGTTTTACAGAGTACTACCTTAACCCCGCTCAGTGACCTTGATGTCAAGGTCAGGGACTTAGGAAATTTGGTCTATATTAAAGTTTTCTAATTGCATACCGATTCATAATGCCTGGCAGAGATTTAGTTTACACTTGAACTGATGTTAGACACTTTTTTGAGCTTTTACTAAACACTATATACTTACCCCACTGGGTGAACTTGAAGTCAAGGTCATTGACTTTTAATTTTGTCTTAAAGATTTTGGTTAAAGTTTTATATTTATGAAGACATAATTTCACAGTGCCCCGATGGACTCAGTTGATACTAATATTTGGCCTGATGTTAGATAATGGTTCAAAGTTTTGATACATCATAGCCCCACCCCCCCCCCCCCCCCCTTTACTTCTTTGAGCTCTAGCTTGTGGACTTTGAAGTTTCATGTGGATTTTTTTTATTTTAGTTTTCATTTTAAAACTCATTTCTGAGATAGCTTTTGTTTATAAATGTGTTGTCATTATGGACATGCTTGCCTGAAGTTTTATGCAAGGCAGTCCACACCACCATAACGACTGTGTGATGGGCAAGCACCTATTCAGGCGAGCTATGCTGTCAGGCGACAGCTCTTGTTTGTTTCGGAACAGCCTTCAAAACATAGTTAAATTCTTCCCTTTAAGAGAAGACCCATTTCAAAGAGCTTCCTAATCCAGAGAAGCAAACAGGAATTCATCCAAGTAACTTTATTTTCGAAAAAGAGGCAGGAGCACTTTTTAGAGCAGGGGTGTTTATTAGGATTAATACAATATAATTGATTTTGTAATTTGAAACTGTTTCTATCCGTAGACCAGCCTGTGTGCACATGACTATGATGTACAAATTCCAGACTTAGAATCTTGAAGAGGCCCACAGAGCCCTTGATAAGAAGGAGTATTTGGTGATAATTAGGGCTAATTTTTGTTATTTCTACATAAAAACATATGTTGTGACCCCTCATCTGGACCGTCTCGACGAGATGGTTCAGATGAGGGGTCACAACATATGGTTTCAATGAGAAATAAAAAAACATTATCCCTCAATTATCATCAAATACCCCTCTTATCTAGAGCTCTGGGCCCAGTTGTTCATACTTACAGTGTTGTGCATGTTGATCAGGAACTTAAGATATGTGCAATATACTAGCCTGAAGATAGGTTTTCTCATATGTGGTCCAAATATTGTATTTCAGCGGGCTACTTGGCATTCATAAGTCTTCGCTCATATGGCATAAAATGCATTTGTCTTCAACAGAAGAAATTGATTTGACAACAGACGTGACCAGTATATGACTGTTGACATTTCTAGGGTTTCTAAGGCATTTTTTCAGAATTTTTGTTGAAGAATCTGTAGTTTACTCAGTGCTCAGATAAGAAGGGGTAACACAGAGCTCTAGATAAGGGGGGGGGGGGGGGAGGTATTGAGGATAATAAGATAATAAGATAATTTTTCTTATTTCTCAACGAAAACATATATTGTGACCCCTTGTTAGAACCATCGAGACGGTTCTAATGATGGGTCACAAAATTTGTTTTTATGGAAAAACATGAATTATCCCTGTTAGTTACCCCTTCTTATATGGAGCGCTGTGTTTCCATCACTTACAATGGCCGAAGGGACAGTGATAGTCTGGCTACAGACCCTATGTTCAATATGTCCCCTGCAAAGGAACATACTGACCACCAGAGTAATATACAGATTCGACTGGAGCCAGGCTAGGACAGTGAGACCACTGTTAATCTTGGGCACAGCATTTTAAAGGTGGAGACCATTCCTCTCCTTCTGCTGCCTTATCTTTCCCTGATATGAAAAAGGTACCAAAGTTTTCAGTGAGAAGTAGAAAAAATATCTAAGAATAATCCTCAAAACCTCCCTTAAATCAAGCTTTGGAATTTGACAGTTTATCAAAGTTTCGGTCAGTCTTGCAACAGGGTTTGGAAAGGACTTTTTGTTTCCTGACGATTGTCTATCCTGCATCTGAGGACCTCAATCTCCCTCACTCAGGAAGCATCTGCATGGCATAGTTGTTGTTTCTGACTTTGTTAGGGTTTCTGACTAAAGATCACTGGTTTGCTGGTTTGAGTCTTTCAGATCCTGTTGTAGTCTAAACAGCACTGAGTCATTTACTCAGAGCCGTCTGTAATCCTACTCCCATCAGCCTGATAATGACTGTAAAAAAAAAATGCCAAATCAGCTATTCATCCCTCCCTCTGGTAGATGGCTTGATACAGGCTGGGTTACTTTTTTAATAGCTTGCCTGTACGGCTGTACTGTAAGGAAGAGCTAGTGCACTGCCATTAGGCATCAGCAACGGCAGCGTTAGTGTTGGCGTCGGCATTAGCAAAATGTTGAAAGTTTTACATTTAAGTTTTTTTTATGTGATGGGCAAGGCGCTGTCAGGCGAGCTATTCCATACATGGACAGGTCTTGTTTCACCAAAAATGCAAATCAGTCAGTCGTGAAAAATCCAACTTTTCCTCTTTCTTTATTTTGGTGCAGATCAGGGCCCAGTTGTTCAAAACGAACAACATTGTTAACTAACGTTTTGTTAAAATTTCAAATGTTAATAGCGCAAATATGCCAATATTTTTTGTTAAAAAAATGTGAGAAGCTTTTGCAGTGCAAAAGCTTCTCACATTTTTTCAACAAAAAATATTAGTGTATTTGGTGACAAAAGTAAAAAGTATGCAAAGACCAGGAACTGAAACAATCAAAATCCAAATCCAGCCCTCAAACCATAGTTGGAAACAACTAAGATTACAAATAATCAAGATACAGAGAACATATGGCCAACCGAGTGAGCAGCTTGTTCCCAAAAGGTGGCCACTCAGCAACCCAAACCGAACCAAAAATAATAATAACATACATAAGGTAAAACATCACAGAAACTCTGACACCAAAAACAGGCAACAAAGAACCACAACAGAACTACCGCCTTGGAACGGTCAGTAATGAATTACTGGGGGGCTTAAATCGATTTTACAGGCCCAACCTCACTCAACCAAACTCAGGCCCAAAGTTGTAAAACACTTAACGAGTTGACCTCTTAACGAGCTCGTTAGGCTAACGATGCTTTGAACAACTGGGCCCTGCACTTCAGCCAATTAGTGTAAATTTATGCAAGCGTGAGAGGCCCATTTGGATCTCTTAGTTTGTATTTTACATCACTGTGAGACTTATCATGATTGAATGGAATTGTTCTGTAATACCTGTACCATGATTGCCATAAATATTAGAACACACCAAATATGTGAGGAGGGAGTATTTGGGATACATGTATTTAGGGACAATTTAATTATGGTTAGATCTCTATAAAAACATATGTTGTGGCCTTTCCTAATAATTCCTCACTGGCTAGGCTATTTGTAGAAGGGGCCACAACACATAGGCTTTTATGCAAAAACAAAAGCTACCTCTGCAAGAGTTATTGTCAAAAAATCCCAATTCAGTTCTGTTAATATCCAAAACTTAAATGCCAGATTTCATTATACTCCTGGAAAGGAAAACAGTGTAGACCCAGATCAGACTGCTCTAAGGGCAGTCTGATCTGGGTCTACACTGTTTTTTCACATTTGTCTGTCCCAATAATTGGTGTTGTTGCGGTTTTGGGTAATCGGTACCTGCATAAGTTACCTTTAAACAGCTACTGTTATTATCAGTGCAACATTCTGGCATCGTGCCAAGAAGACATAGCTGTTGGGCTTGTTTGTTTGCTGTAATATTCTCTATAGTGGATAAAATGGCCTTGACGAAATTCTGAGGCGCAAAACGGGAGCTTAACAGCTTATTCGTGTCTAGCGGTCTGGAAAAATGTCGGAAAAATATTGGAAGAAACCTGGAATCACCCAGAAAAATATGATTTTAATGAAAAAATAGGTCTTTTTTACGTAAATTGTTTATGCCAGATGCTTAGCTTCGAGCTTCAGTTAAGAGAAAAGTCTCAGGGTTGTAAAAATTGATTATTGTATTAAAAACCCTTTGGGACAGTATTTCATTCTATATTAAGCTGTCTCCCAGTACAGGGTATGGCTCAAAAAAGACTGAGATAACATTAATCCTATTTAATACTTTGGGGCATTGCACTTAACCTGATGAACGAATTCTTAACTCAGACGAACTAATTCTACTGTATTTTTGCCTCCTTCTCAAAAGGGGCCATTTTAAAGGAAAGAATTTGTTCCACAAGAAGCAAATTCCTTCCTTGAAAAGTGGACCCCATTGGGAAGAGTTATGTCCTTTAGAGAAGTAAACAGGATTCATGTAGCTCCCCTTTGTAAAACTGATGGGATACACCAGAGCTCCAGATAAGAAGGGGTAACACCGATAATTTAGGGATAATTTTCCATATTGCTCATTAAAAACAAATTTTGTGACCCCTCATTTGAACCGTCTCGCCGAGACGGTTCTAATGAGGGGTCACAACATATGTTTTCTTTGAGAAATAAGAAAAATTATCATTGAATTATCCCTGTTACCCCTTCTTATCTGGAGCTCTGAGTGTATTTGAGGTAAAAAAAAAAAGGCAAGACGCATTATAACATAGCAGGGGGCATTTATTAGTATTAATAAGGTACTCTCTTTGACCCAAACAAATAAAGTTCATCTAGAAATAAGGTAAATCTGCTTTATATCTCTCCACAGTCACCATTCCGTCAAAATTTGAAAATGAATGCCTAGCTGAGCTTTGATTTTCCAAATTCAAAGAATATAATTCAGTAAGTTGGAACAGGACAGAACTTCATTGCATATAAAACTCAGGCCACAGGCAGGTGGTGTAAGAGCATGCAGGTACATGTAATAGATGGGTCATATCAGGACGATGGGAGGATGATAAGGAAAGGCTGTGTGCAATGGAACCCCACTTATGGTAGGAAAGATTCTCGCCTCCAGATACATATAAAGAGACATATAAACATATAACATATAAAAATAGACTTACAGGTATTTAAATATACAAATTAAGACAACAAGCCATTTACAGTTTTCAAGAAATATTTTTTTATTACAACCATGTTTACAAATGAGCCGCGACAAGACAAAACCAAAACTGTGACAAGACAAAAACTGCGACCAGTGCAGACTCACATACCTGCCAAGTTTTCGATTAACAAAAGAGTGAGACTGCGTGCGAAGCCTCGATTTAGCCCCCTTTTCCACGTTAGTTCGTTCGCGGCGAAACCCATTTACAATGGAAAAGAGTGAGATTTTTTGTGTCATTTTTTTTCTCTTTAAGCGAAACTAGAGATTGGGGATGGCAGTGGGGGAGGAGTAGTATCAGTAGGTAGTTCTTAAATGAAGATAAACATCAAGTATTCTTATTTACAGTTATTATTTTACTAAGATTTTATACATTGAGGTTGTTAAAGTGATCTGCTATCAAAAATGGCAAGTTAGGTTCTGCAATGAAGTTGCTTTAGAGAGTTTCAGCTCTGATAACATGTTGGTCTGTCTAGGTAACAACAAAATCAGATACCGATTGCAAATGTTTTGACGTTTTCAATGACCGACTGTGAAGGTCTGTGTTACCATGCTTTTTTTACATCGTTTTTTTCCGGCGTAGGAAACACTGAAATGCCTTTGACAAAGTTTACAAAATGCAACGCTGTTGCCCTTCTCACTCTTCGTAACCCAGGTACACTCGATCTCCCATTCATTTTGGTACTTTGATTTACCGTATATAAAACCTTTATTTTTCTCCGGCGTTTTCATGTTGTCAATAAAACGGAAGTACACATTTGGTTGTTTTCGGCTCTAATCGCTATCAAATACTCGAGTTATTTTTACCCACGCTATTTTAAGACTATTGGAAACCTTTACCTTTACCTATTTTTAGACCAGGTGATGAATTTTCCCGGAGATAAATATAGATACGGTGACCGAGATTGTCCGAATGTAGCGGAAGTTGAGAGAAAACACGTTATTGACGATCGAGAGAGCACAAAAAAATACATTTTTTTATCATTCTCCGGTTTAAAGTGAATCGTGAGCAAGCGAAGGAAGCGTGAGATATGGCTATTTTTCAAAATACGATCGTGAGGTCGTGGGAGGTGTCCAAATTCGTGAGGGTCACGCACAAATCGTGAAACTTGGCAGGTATGGACTCAGATCAGCCTGGACATCCGCCCAGTCTGATCAGAGTCTTCCCTGTCTGCATGGAGATAGCTTAGACCCTAAGCTACTCTTTGAGCACTTAACGAAGAGTCTGATGAGACTGAGCGGCTGCCGAGGCTGATCTGAGTCTTCGCTGGGCGTACAACCACATTGTTAGCTCACCTGGTCCGAAGGGCCATAGTGAGCTATTGTCATACCAATGCGTCCGGCGTGCGTCGTGCGTCGTGCGTCGTCACGGGATGTGTCCGTCAACACCTAAAAACAAATATTCAAACATCTTCTTCTGTAAAACTACTGGTCCCATGGTTCTCAAATTTCACATGGAGCATGACCTGACTCCAGGGTCTCAGAATTATAAAATTGGGTCAGGTTGAAAATCCAAGATGGCCGCCGTTACTAAAAATAGCAAAAACAACAAAATAAACTTCTTCTCCAGAACCACTGGGTATATATGTCTGAATTTTGGCATGGAACATCAATGAAACCTTGGTATTCAAAATTGTAAAAATGAAAAAAATCTGTAGCGGAGTTTTGTCACAGTGACCTACTTTCTGTTTACGAGTGTAATTTTGCTCAAATGCCAATGTCAAAAAACGACATATTCAAACAACTTGAAACAACTTCTTCTCTAAAACCACTGCACCCATGGGTTTCAAATTTCACATGGAGCATGACCAGACTGCAGGGTTTCAAAATTGTAAAATTGGGTCAGGTCAAGAATCCAAGATGGCCGCCATTACTAAAAATAGCAAAAACAACAAAATCAACTTCTTCTCCAGAACCATTTGGTATATTTGGCCGAAAGTTTGTGTGGAACATTAATGGGACCTTGGGATTAAAAATTGTAAAAATGAAAAAAATCTATAGCGGAATTAGGTCACATTGACCTACTTAGCGTTTACAAGACCGATTTTGCTCAAATGTCAGTATCTCAAGAAAACGCAATCGATTGTGGTCAGATTTGGTCAGCAATGGTCCTTAAAAGGAATTATTTCAATTTTGTGCCAGTTGACTATCCAAGATGGCCACCATGGGGGCCGTTACTAAAAATAGCACAAACATAAAAATGACAATTACTCAAGAACCCTTGAATGGAATTCGACCAATTTTGTGTCAGAATGTTCCTTGCATGAAGCCATTTCGATTAATTACAATTTGGCTTTCCAAGATGGCCGACATCTGCCGTTACTAAAAATAGCACAATCATAAAAATGACAATTACTCAAGAACCCTTGAATGGAATTCGACCAATTTTGTGTCAGAATGTTCCTTGCATGAAGCCGTTTCGATTAATTGCAATTTGGCTTCCAAGATGGCCGACATCTGCCGTTACTAAAAATAGCACAAACATTAAATGACATTGAGGTGTTTCAAAAGTAACTAAATATAGACAAGTCATAATGGCCTTTGTTACTAAAAATAGAAAAATGTGAAAATAAGAAAATCTCAGTGGAATTGGACTAATTTTCTGTCAGAATGATCATTTCAATAAGCTTTTTCGATTTTCTGCATTTTGGCATTCCAAGATGGCCGCCATCTGCCGTTACTAAAAATAGCACAAAACATGAAAATGACAACATCTCATTCACCGCTGAAGCGATTGAGACGAAATTTGTGGCAAAATGATTCTTGCTTTGATGTGTTTCACAAATTAACAAATATTGACCCGTCAAGTTGGCCTCTGTTACTTAAAATAGCAAAATTTGAAAATTAGAAAATTACAATGGAACTGGACCAATTTTGTGTCAAAATGGTCCTTGCATGAAAGCTTTTCAATTTTTTGCATTTTGGCATTCTAAGATGGCCGCCATCTGCCGTTACTAAAAATAGCACAAAACATGAAACTGACAATATCCCAGTAACCCCTGAATGGATTTTGATGAAATTTGTGGCAAAATGATTATTGCCTTGAGGTGTTTCAAAAGTAAATATATAAAGACCAGACAAGTTGGCCTCTGTTACTAAAAGTAGCAAAATGTGAAATTGAGAAAATCTCTGGAATTGGACCAATTTTGTATCAGAATGGGGACCATTCGGATACAAAAGCCAGGTGAGCGATATCAGGCCCATTTGGGCCTCTTGTTGGTTTTGTCGTGTCGCGGCTCAAATAACTTGGAAAATTTACCAACATATGCTTGGATGAAGAGGCCCTCCCCAAGAGTAGCCATTGAGAAGAGAAGCACAAAACTAAAGTTGCAATTTTGTTTCCTCTGGAGTTTACGGTTGCTCTTCCAGAACTGAAAATAGTTGAAGTTGCAAACAGCACAGATCCAGATGAGGCAGCTCATACTGAGCTGCCTCATCTGTGTCTGGACTGTTACCTTCTTTCTTTGAATTCTCAATAATTGAGCCGCGACACGACAGAACCAACAATGTGGTTGTGCGCCCAGGGCAGACTCAGATCAGCCTGAGCATCCACCCAGTCTGATCAGACTCTTCACTAAGCGCTTAAAGGGTAACTAAGGGTCTAAGCTACCTTCATGCGGACAGCGAAGACGCTGATCAGACTGGGCGGATGCCCAGGCTGATCTGAGTCTGCGCTGGGCGCACAACCACATTGTTGTTTTTCTTGTGTCACGGCTCATATGATTGCAGACAAGAAATTTGTTGTCTGCTGTTTCGCACTTAAAAGGTTGCTAGAAAACTCTGATTGGAATGTTTAAATGTGCAGGCTGATCATCTTTACTTTTCTTCAAGGCATTACTGAAATAAGAACTTCCGTTTATTTCTGTGCCGTAATAATTAATTAAAACTTGAAGCTCAGGACGAATATTAATACCGACTGGCAAAGGTCAAATTTCCAGTCAATTGAAGATGGTGCATGTATTAATTTTTTATATCAATAAAATATGAAGGTCGTGTACTTAGGATCGGTAATACATTCCTGTCCTGAAAGCGTGGCAGCTGTATTATCAATGATTGCTTTTTCTGCAGCACTGCGTCAATACTGAGGGGTGCCAAATGGGGTATTGCTTTGTTGCAATAACAGATTGTATTGTCACATATTTTCGTGTATCCTGATACTCTTTATCGCTAAAAGAATGGGTTGAATTTGAAAACAGTGTAAATCCAGATGAGGTGGCTCATAATGAGCCACCTCATCTGGATCTGCACTGTTTGCCCTTTAGTCTTAGAATTCTTAATATGAAAACTTTGTTTTTGTTGAAATTTTGCAGACATTGAATTTGTTGTCTGTTCTTTGACGGTTATATTCCTGGCCCTGAAATTCTAATATTTATAATTTCGCATGACAAAAATGCACTGAGAATTTTGTCCATATGTTCATTGATGTGTAGGTTCTGTTTCCAGAAATTTCTCCCAATTTATGAATTGTCATTAACTCATTAATATTGCTTTGCAAAATAATTACTTACACATGTTATGGAAAACAGTGTAAACAAAAGAAAAATAAGTGATCCATTCAACGAGTTTTCATTCAGTCAGTAAAATTTGTTTATTTTTGAACTCCAGATTACGGACTATTTAATATCCTCTCACATGACATTAAAGCCCATCCCAGGTTGTTAAAAATTTGGAAGGGCAGGCCAGCGAAATTTGCCTTTTGACCTATCGACTTAAACATACAGCTCAGTTGATATGCATGCAGACTATGATCTGGCATTTGCCTTTTGCGATATAAGGTGCCCTGAGATGGTCTTCTGATAAACAGTGAATTAGGATTCCTGCTGTCCGACTGAGGTTGTGAAGTGTGACGTAACTCTTTGCGACTGTTGTAATGTGTAAAGTGTCTTTTTGCGGCTTGCTCACTAATTTTATTTTTGTCCTGACTGTTGTGAATGATCTGTTTACAGTCATATTTTATCCCTCATAATTGACAGACAGCATACCTTGCTATACAGTGACACAGCTGGGGAGGCCCTGGACAGGGTATATCAGTAAAGATCTCTGGAAAAAAGACAATGCTTGATTTTTTCAAAACATAAAAAAAAAAAAAAAATTTAAAAGCATTTGCCCTTAAAGCGCCAAAAATTAAAATTGTTGAATTGGCAAACAGTGTAGATCCAGATGAGGTGGCTCATAATGAGCCACCTCATCTAGATCTACACTGTTTGCCTTCTAGTGTTCGAATTCTCAATATGATATCACTTGGACGAGAAATTTTTTTAAATTCTGCAGACGTAAATTTTGTCGTCTGCTTTTTGGCTCATTAAGGGTTAGGTAATTGCTTGTGATTCTGTTGCTATAATTGTCCTAAGTATTAGGACACCCATACTGATCTGGACGAGAAACGTCTGTTTGACTGAATGGTTTTGTACTCCCTACTTTGGATCACAATGGTCACTGGTTTGAGTCCTGCACGAGGCAAGATTGCCTCTCCATTGCCTTAAGAGCCCCCCATTACACTGATACGACTGAAATACTGTTGAAAAAGACATAGAACCACCAAGACATCTATCCATTTGTTCAAAACTAATGATGTCTTTAGATAACAATTTGTCATATTTTCAAATATAGTACAGTCATCTCTCGATATCTCAGTCGAAATTCATCCCAAACTACTGATATCTCAAAAGTAAATTTTCTGGTTCCCAAAAATTTACTTTAAGATATCAGTAGTTTGAGGTAAAAGGAGTTGAAATGTAAATATAAATAGAAAATGTGTCCAAACTATAGTCTTTGATATAAGAGGGTTCTTTGAAATATCGGTGTTCGAGATATTGAGAGTTGACTGTATACACATTAACTGCAACTGCCAATTTGCAAAAAACAACAACACTTTTTTCTTCAGCAAAATATAGTACTTGCAGCAAACATGATTTCACAAATCCTTGACTGATGACTTTGTAAGGTACGCTTCGAACTACATGTACTGGTCCCTGAAATTTTACATTTGGGGAGGGGAGGGGGAGGGGGTGAGGATATGTTAAGAAATTGCATGCAGAATGGTTGGACTTTACACTTCCCAGTGTGAGTCATTATAATGAGAATGATAAACAGGATGAAAATAGAGTTTTTCAGGGAATTTGAGGAAGATCTTTTATATGAGCAGAGCTCAAGATAAGAGGGAGTATTTAATGATAATTATGGATAATTTTTGTTAGTTCTGCATAAAATCATACGTTGTGACCCCTCATCTGAACCGTCGTGACGAGGCGGTTCAGATGAGGGGTCACAACATATGGTTTTAATGAGAAATAAGAAAAATTATCCTTAATTATCATGAAATACTCCCTCTTATCTAGAGCTCTGTATGAGCCACAGTAAGAGAAACCCAACAAAGTGGCATTTGTGCCCAGGGAAGATAAGATCAGCCTGGGCATCTGCCCAGTCTGACAAGAGTCTTTGTTGTCCACATGGAGCTAGCTTAGACCCCGAGTTACCCTTTAAGCGTGAAAACTTTGTTCAGACTGGGTAGAAGCCCAGGCTGATCTGAGTCTTTGTTGGGTCCACATGCCAATTTGTTTGTTTTGTCATGTCGCGGCTCATATGTAGTGGAAGCACGCAAGAAATTACCTTGTGACCTATGATGATTGAAGTCTGCACTTGCACAGTCAGGCCAGTCTTTTCAGTTTCCATAAACAGTCTGTGAATCATGATGGATTTTCTAAAACCAAAAATGAAGGCGCTGCCTAGTTTTAGCAGATTGTGTAGATTGATTTGAGTGTAATGATGTTTGCATGGTTTATTTTCTTGATACAACTCAAATTATTTATGTTATTTTGTATTATTTTACTAAATATTCAATAGTAATATAATACCAGTGTTCATACCACTTCCTTATACCATATATGGAATTAATATTTTGTCGCACCACACCCTTCTTTACTCTTCCTTTTACAGATTTGGACAGAACTCTGTGTTTATCCTTTAAGGTCTAATAGACAGGCATACAGACCATTAAATCAGGGCTTTGTCCAGGTATTTGGGAATGGGGCCTTTCTTTTTTTTTTGGCAATTTGGGAATAAGAAATATGGGAGTAAGTTGTAAAATTTTGGAAATCTAAATGATTTCAAAGACATTTCATCTGGGAATAGGGCCCATACTTAGCCTCTTTTAACACACAAAAATTGTCTGGTAAAATTATGAGACTACAATATTTTGTTCTGACATTTCTGTCAGCAGGTCCCGTGTGTCCTGTTTAAGTGAAAGCAAACTCAGATCTGGACAAGAATGTTCTCGCTGTCAGAGGAAGTTTTATACCATGAAATTTTAAATTTATGAACAGTGCAGACCCCGATTGTACCGTAATGACCCTAAAATTTCGGACACCCGAAAGTCTGACAGTTGTTGTTCGAAAATTCGTAGAAAGTGGATTTTGCACAGGCTACATGCATAGATCTAAATGGTGCTTAGTGAATGGCACACATTGTAGACTCTGATCAAACTGCTCCTTCAGGAGCAGTTTGATCTGGGTCTACAATGTTTGCTGAGACCTGTCTGTCCGAATATTAGGGGTCATTACGGTAAGATCTTGATCTACACTGTATGCAGTGGCATTTAATAAATGTCCGTATTTTTGAGGTTAGCGCTTATCCTTTGACTATAAGCCAAGACATGAGTGGCGAGAGTGAAAGTGATAACCAATTTTCTTCAGTCACGAGAACTTGGTCCTTGTTGGTCAGTGTGACTTGGTGCAACTGATCTCGACCTCCAAATTACCGTAAAAATTCTAATTAGGACACGTAGCATAATAACGATGATTGCCAGGATGTTTTAACAATGCAGTAATGCACCCAAAAGCAAACAGTGAAGACCCTGATCAGGAGCAGTCTGATCCTGGTCTGCACTGTTTGCCCTAGACCTGTCTATTCCAATATCTAGAATTCTCGCGATGACTCTTATTCGTCTGTAAACAAAATTTTAATGAGCCGCGACATGATGAGAAAACCAACAAAGTGGTTGAATCAGATCAGCCTGGGCATCCACCTAGTCTGATCAGAGTCTTCGCTGTCCACATGGCGTTAGCTTAGACCCTTTAAGTGCATAGTGAAGAGTCTGATCAGACTGGGCAAATGCCCAGGATGATCTGAGTCTGCGCTGGGGGCACAGCCACTTTGTCTTGGCTCAAATGCCTGTCATTGTTATACGACCCTTGCCAGTTTATTTGAATAGCAAATCTTTATATGGTCCACATGAATCCCCAGTCATTGGACTAGCATGGATCTTATTGAGGATTCTTCTTGAAGTGACTGGAGTTGATCATATCATACCAGTGAGAATCAGGTCTATTTGCAAATGTAGAGGGCTCAATACATTGTTCCAAGATTCTGTTTGCTATACAAGAAAGATTTGTTGTTACTTTTCATTAGAACAGCCTCATTGAGGCAGTTCTTAAGAGGCATCTCAGCTCCCCATCTCATCTTTATATGTGAAGAAATTAGATGAAAGATTAATTTTCGTCATCAAATGTTTTGGCTTATATTCAGCTCTCATTAGCTGTAAGCTGTAATTGTGGTCAATGAGATGTAGGCTAATCTACACCTTTAAGCTACAGCTGAGGTCATCCTACCTTAACTGAAGTTAAGCTGTGAATTTGGTAATAGAAACTTACATGAGCCGGTCAATTACCATACCTGCCAAAAAAAGTGGCTGTCGATTGAGACAACTGACAGCAGTGTAAGCTCGGTCAACAGCCATTTAAAAATATTAACATTTACCATTGTTGGTTATGCTTACAGCCAAATTCTAGGTTGACAGCCACTTTGTAATAGTCAGAGCTCTAGATAAGAGGGGTATTTGATGATAATTGAGGGATAATTTTCTTTATTTTTCATTAAAACCATATGTTGTGACCCCTCATCTGAACCGTCTCGGCGAGACGGTTCAGATGAGGGGTCACAACATATGTTTTTATCCAGAATTAACAAAAATTATCCCTAATTATCTCCAAATACCCCCTCTTATCTAGGGCTCTGAATAGTACTGTCTCGGTAGCATAGGTAGCTAAAATGGTATTACCACAATGGTCATTAATATGAAATTGAAACAATAAGATCTTAGCTGCGCTTATAGAGATGTAAGCTGCTGGCCTGAATGAGGTGTGTCAAAGTGTTCAGCATTGAGAATCATAAAAAAAGTAGAAACCTTGTTACTCTAAATGTAAAAAAATGATTGAGACCTGTGATTGTGGTAAAAATTTTACCTTTAAGCTGTAAAATCTATGAACTGTGGACTGTAAGCTGCTTTGTCTGTAAGCTGTAACAGTGATTGTTGGGATGTAAGCTGTGACTGTGATCATTGGTATGAAAGCTAATTTGCCTGCCTTATAAGCTGTAATTTATAATTTTGATATTAAAGCTAAATATCCTTTAAGCTGTAGCTGTGTCAGTGGGATGTAAGCTTAATTGCTTCCCTGTGATTTATCGTGGGATGTTACCTGAGTAGCTTTGATCAGTGGGATGTAAGTTAAATGTAACTGTGATCATTGGGATGCTAAGCTTAATTGTCAGCCTAAAGCTAAATTGCCTTTATGCTGTTGCTGTGATCAATGGGATGTAAGCTTAATTGCTTCCCTTTGATTTATCAGTGGGATGTGAACTAAATTGTCTTTAAGCTGTAGCTGTAATCAGTAGGATGTAAGCTAACTGTAACTGTGATCAATGGGATGTAGGCTGAATTGCCTTTTAGCTTTAACTTTAGGTAATGACATGTAAGTTATATTAACATTGTTCAATGAGATAAATTTTGCTTCTAAACTGTAAGTCTGGTTAATGTGTAAACTAAATTGTCGTTTTGCTGTACTGGTCAATGACTTAGAAGCTAAATTGCTTTCCAGTGATTGATTCTTAAACAGTTTCAAGGCATAATGAATGTGTCTCAGTATTTTTTCTTGTATTTTTCAGCTTGTGGGGACACTGATATTCGTAACACTGTTGATCAGTTCCAAAAGTTAGTCAACTGTACAGTGATAGAGGGGGAACTTCAAATTCTGCTGATCGATTATGCCAAACCTGAGGATTACGAAAACCTTCATTTTCCAGATCTCGTAGAAATCAAGGATTATCTTCTCCTTTATCGTGTGCATGGATTACGAAGTCTTCGCAACATCTTTCCAAACTTGGCTGTCATTCGTGGAGAGAAGTTATTCAGTAATTATGCTCTCATTGCGTTTGAAATGCAAAGTTTGGAGGAGCTGGGTCTCGTAAGTCTCGCGTCAATACCGAAAGGCGCAGTACGACTGGAAAAGAACCCCAACCTCTGCTACATAGAAACGATCGACTGGACAAAGATTGTGACTGGCATTCATGATGAGAATTTCTTCAAGGGAAACAAAGATACCAAGGAATGTGTGAACACATGCCCGGCTCATTGTGATACGACGTTGGGGTACGATAGACAAGAGCTGCGATGTTGGACATTGAAGGACTGCCAGAGAATGCTGTGTAAGTACACAGGGTACCAGCAGGGCAACAGTAGATCTCCAGATAAGCTGGGGCTTGGAAGATAATTTTGAGACCTTATTTCTTAGTGAAAACATATGTTGTGACCCCTCTTTAGAACGGTCTTACCAAGATGGTTCTAATGAGGGGTCATAATGTATGTTTATATGCAGAAATATGGAAAATTATCTTGAAATTATATCCATGTTACCCCTTCTTATAAGGTGCAATGAGTCCTATGTCAGACAGAGGTCTGTATTAGATGGACTTTGATAAAAATTCTAGGAGGAATTCTGTTATCTGTTAGTTTTTCATACCACAAAAGTCAGTGTTGTGATTTCGGTAGAGCTTCCTCAACAAGGCAGTTCTAATGACGGAGTCACAACATTTAGCTTTAATGGAGAACAAAACTTACCCAAGAATTATCATCAGTGTCCTGTTCTGCGATCACAATGGGCATATTCGATTGGGCATTTTGTGCTTCACAATTTTTAGTTTAAAGCACTTTTTCTATAGAAAAAGTGCTTCACGCTGAGAATTATGAAGCACAAAACGCCCAGCTGAATGGGCCTATTGCCTTCACTGGTCAGTTCTGAAGAGATCCTTGTCTCATTTTTTCGCATGAACAAATGGATGAGATGAAATGTTATATCCCTTTCAACAGTATTTCAGTCATATTGAGATAATGGAGGGTGTGTGCAGTGGAACCTTGTTTACAGCTGAAAAGATATTTATCTCCAGTGGGATTCAAACCCAGACCGTTAGCTTAGTAGGCCAGCACAGTACCCACTAAGCTGTTGGGCTCCCATTCTTTATGTGAAAAATGAGACTTTCCTCTCAAAAATTATGCCGTATGTGAAACTCAGAATTGTAAAAGCTGGTTGGCTTTTCGCACTTGATATTCATTATATTGCCACCCTGTGGAAACTCAAATAATTATATGTTTACTTCGTTTACATCACTCAAGACAAAGGTGACTTGTCCGCGATCAATACTTAACCGTATTCTGTCTAACGTCTTGTCTCTTATGTGGATTGTCGCTTTTGAGATTTGCGATATCCTGTTGGTATCTTTGTAAACACTCAGAATCACATCCCGTTAAAAATTGCAGTGCTGATTGTCACAGAATATTGTTGCTTGTCAAGAGTGAACCAAATCACCTCATCAAGGTGATTCCAATTAGTTGGTGTGCATATTGGGGAGAAACGGTGCTCCAACTAAGAAGGGCTAACAGGGATTATTTAGGGGTAATTTAACATATTTCTACAACATAAGTTGTGACCCCTCGTTCTTGAATGTAGCCATTTGGGATTTTATTTTACAATTTAGCATTCAAAGATGACATTTTTTTAGGATAAAGACAGCAATATCTTAAGCCTTAAATCACCGAAAAACTCAAACCCTCAGACCCTTCAAATTACAAAAAAAATGTTTTATGTAGGGTATTCAAAGATTAAAAGGGCAAACATTATAGATCTAGATGAGGGGGGTCATAATGACAGAGCTCTAGACAAGACGGCGTATTTGATGATAATTATGGATAATTTTTCTTATTTCTCATCGAAACCATATGTTGTGACCCCTAATCTGAACCGTCTCGTCGAGACGGTTCAGATGAGGGGTCACAACATATGTTTTTATGCAGAATTAACAAAAATTATCCCTAATTATCACCAAATACGCCGTCTTATCTAGAGCTCTCATAATGACCTACCTCATCTGGATCTCAGGAGTTCAGAAATTCAACTATTGTTTGGCACTTTGCTCCAATATTAAGGGTAATTATTAAATTATCAATGTACCATATTTTTTTTTCTTCCAAAAACAGGAATTTTAAATGTCTCATTTGTGCATTCTGAGATAATAATTTGCATAAATACGTACAATGGTACGTGTGTACCTTATCATTGTACTCATTCAGGAATACAAAAACTATATTTGCAGTTGAGATATACGCAGTTGATATTACCAAAATTATCATGAAATGTTGTCATCAAATAGTTAAAAATGTTTTCGATTAACTTTTTGCAAAGTCATTTATCGGCGAAAGTTAAAAAAATACGAGCACTTACAGCTCTCACAAGGCCATATGATGGGTATGTCAGGATTCTGTAGAAAGGCAAAACTTTGAGGAGGAAGAACTTGATTGAAGCATACTGTAAAGCACTAATCCGTTTAAGCACCAACAAGCAGACGACAAAATTTACAATTTACGTCTGCAGAATTTCAAAAAATGTTGTCAGCCAAGCTATACCTGTTGAGAATTCAAAGACTACAGAGCAAACAGTATAGATCTTAGATGAGGCAGCTCAATATGAGCCGCCTCATCTAGATCTACACTGTTTTCAAATTCAGCTATTTTCTTCTCTGGCGCTTTTTGTGTGAATATTATGTTCACTAATGTTCATGAATCTATCAGCTGGCAAAATAAAAAAAAAAATGTATATTTATTTTTTGCCAAAACTGATAGTACGCAGTGACCCCAATGCCTTTAACTGCCCTTCTCCCACCACCACCCCCACCCACCACGGTGTGACCACACACACACACACACACACACACACACACATAAAAAAAATTCAAGAGAAAATAACAAAATTTTGTCTGAAAATTTCACATTTCTGCAGCTCGTGTCTCGCGCTCATGAAGTACTTGCAATATGTATTGGAAAATCTAGATGACCTTGAAAAAAGGCAGTAATTATTGATCAAGCCTATTATTCACATAAAATAGACCTTGGTTTGAGATAAAATTCTAGACAATAATTTCCTTATGAGTGTTAAATTTATAGCAGAAACAAGTAAACAAGACATTTTTTTTTTTTTCCTTTTAAACGTAAACTTAAAAATGTCCCTTCACAGGAAAAAATGTCCTCAAGCAGTGGGGCGCCAGGAACAAAATGAAGAAAAAAAATGAAATTGCATTAGAGATGAATTTAAATCAGATTTCTGTGGTAGGGAGGGGAGGGCAGATCGGGGAAAAAAACCAAAAATGTGTTAAAAAAAAAAAATTGGCCAAATTTCATCAAGAGTGGCTTGGCTTTAGTCAACCAGAATTCGTTATCAAATCAAGGTTGCCAAGATCGGTTGCCAAGGTTGGAGAAAAACATCCCGAAAATGATTTTTTTTTTCACAGGTCAGAGAAAAGTCAGGGATTCATGTGTTTGGTCCGGAAATTTGGGAAGTACTTGAAAAGTCAGAGAAAAGTCGGGGAACTTGAAAATTAAATGATGTCTGCTGCAGTCTTCAGAAAATATACTTATTCTGTTCATGCAGAGGGAAAAAGATGTACTTGCTACAGTGATAGTCTAGGCACATTTCATTTCTCAATATTTACACTTGCCACTGACTTCCCATAGGTAAACCGTATAGAGCAACTGGCTTCATACACCGATGAACGACAGTTGATTATGTGACGGTGTCGTCAAACGACATCTAAGGTAAACAAACGTCTTGATTGGTCCTCGTAACGTTTGATTGACGCCACGTTATGGCCACGGCTGTTTAAGGTAATGGTTAAAATACGTCGTTTCTGTCTTTTCTTCGACGCATATTTTGCACATTCAACATTAAATTACCACGAAAGCAGCACAGGAAGGGTCTGAAAATAAAGTGTAAATATAAGAATAAAAATCTGATTTTTCAGCGTTCATCGTGTGAAGAAGCCAGTGGTCGCCGCTAAAATTGTACAATTTTAGCTCCGCCCACTGGCTTCATCACACGATGAACGCTGAAAAATCAAATTTCAATTCTTAATTGGGGGCTACTCTTAAAGGAAAAGAATTTGCTTCCTCCAGGAATTTTTCCAAATGTTACTGCTCTCAGAACGGCCAAAACTATAGAGTTTTGGCTGTTCTGAGTGCATAAAGGTTAAAACAGAAAAAAAAAATGTTTTAATTTGCAAATAGTGTAGAAGTGTAGATCGTATGAGGTGGCTCCCAGTCTGCACTAGTTGCCCTGCAGTCATTGAATTCTAAATATGGCATATCTTGGAAGAACTTTTAAAAATTTTGCAGACGTAAATTTTTTCGTCTGCTTTTTTGTAGCTTTAAGGGCTTAATCACTATGTGTATTGGTTTTTAAACTACTGCACTCGAGAACAGCTGGAAAAAGTGTGATTATGAGATTTATATAAGAAAGTACAAAATAGTGTGAAGAAAATTACGCTAAATATTGGCCAGTCTGGTTGTATAAATTTGCGTCATAATCTGGAGGTCACGTTTTGAGGTCCTGAGTGCTGGACTCGGGATTTGTAATAGATGTAAGCGTTATACCACAATCTGTATGCCTAAGCTGCGAGGTTTGTTTATGGGCCAGAGTGTCCAGTGTTTGTCTGTATGTCCACTTCCACTGAGGATGGGGCTTGTAGGAGACTTTTAAAGAGCCTGAGTCTGGCTGAGATCTTGCTATTTATGTGTATCCTTTGGCTCACCAAATTGCCTTATTGGGCCATAATGACAGAAAAATCATTCAAACTTGATTGGGATGTAAAAATCTCAAGTATTAACTCTTTAAGCCCCAGTGATGAAATTAGCAAAATTTAGATGAGCCGCCTCATCTAGATCTACACTGTTTTCCCTCTAGTCTTTGAATTCTCAATATGAAATGTCTGGGACAAGGCATTTTTTATACGCCCGTTTGAAAAACGGGACGTATATTGTTATGGCCCTGGCGTCCATCCGTCCGTCCGGCGTAAACTTTTCATTTCCGGATAACTCCTCCTACAGTTTTCATCCAATTAAGCTGAAACTTTGTAAATAGTAATACTACGATGTGGAGTAGAGCATATTGTACGGAAGTTTTGCTCCGGTGATTTTTGGCAGAGTTACAGCCCTTTGAAAAAATTTGACTTTGGCAATTTGTATGGCAATTCTTAAGCATTCCATAACTTGGTTACTCTTTGGAATATCATTATGAAACTTTATACCGATGTTTATGAGGTTAAGACAATGTGTCTCATACAAGAATGGTTACTCCCCTCGACTTAGATTTTGAGTTACCTCCCTTTGATTATTTTGTCATACTATATTTGTACACCTCATATCTAACTAACTCTTTGGGCTGTTGTGATGAAACTTGATAGGGATGTATATTAGGTTCACACAATATGTCGCATATAAGAACGATTGCCTCCCCTTATTTTTGGAGTAACCTCCCTTTGAATATTTTCTTAGGCTATTCTTATGCAAGTGATAAGTAGGCAACCGTATGGAATATCTTGATGAAAATTTATATCAATGTATATTAGGTTGAGGCTGTGTGTCTTATATAAGAATAATTGCTCCCCCTTTCTTATATATGGAGTTACATCCCTTTGATTAATTTCTATGGCTATTCTTGGGCAAGTCATTACTAGGTAACCGTATGGAATATCTTGACGAAACTTTATAGCAATGTGTAATAGGTTGAGACAGTCTGTCTAATAAAAGAATAATTGCTTCCCCTTCCTTATTTTTTTTTTGAGTTACATCCCTTTGATTACTTTTTTAAGGCTTTTATTTTGAGAACCTTAATGTTTGGAATGTCTTGATAAACTTGATAGCAATGTAGACAAGGATGAAACTGTGCAAAAAAACACATTCAGAAACGGATTGCCCCGCTTGCGGAGCTCTTGTTTTATTTTTTGCAGACGTAAATTTTGTCCTCTGCTTTTTGGTGCTTAAAGAGTTAAGTAGCTTTTCATCCAGCTGATTAGCTGTATCTTATGTTCTATTCAGCCACAGATCAATAGGGGCCCAATTTTGAAGAATGAAGAATGAAACTAAATCCTCTGTCAGACTTCTCAGAATTCCATTGTATTTTGTCCCTGGCTTTCACTGCCAGATATTGTCAGGGTCACTTATGAGGCTTGAATAGCCGTAACTAAGTATGGCCCATGTTCCTTCTTTCGAGGGGGTGGTCGGGTGGTGCGATGGTGCTGTGTGTAACTTCCAGTGCCGGGGCGTCCTACTGATTTGGAACATTGTGGGACAAGGGCCTACTGTGCTTGCAGCAGGCCAGGGTTAGGATTGTTTGGACATTTTTCTCTCGTCTGTCATTTCCCGTCTTTCTCCCTCTCTGGGAGATGGCCCGATATAGACTGAAATACTGTCTCAAAGGGCCGTTAAATCCAAAACAATCAATCAATCAAAACCCTTCTTTGGAATGTGTTCTCTGCTCTCAAAGGAACTCTTTGAGATTTTAGTTTGAAAAGTAATCCCATCCCACCCCACAATGGACTTCACTCTGGTCTGAAAATATTTGACAACCCTCAAAAGAAACACTTGGATAAAGAGCCTACCAGGCAGGTAATTCCTGTTTTGCTTAAGTTGTCTGCCCTGTAAAAGTTGCTGCCACAGCCACATGCCTGAAGTGCTTTTGGGTAAATACGGTACCGCCAGAAGAAAAACATGGCCTTGAAGAACTGTAAGTGGAATTGGTAAAAATCAATATCATTTGACTGCCATAGGCTTCTGAAGTTCCTGCAATTGTGCACGGAAAACAGATTGGCGCCGCGACTAGTTTAAAAGAGCCAAAGCACGCAGAAAGCTGGACCCGTTAGTGCTTTAGCGGTATGTTCAGTGCATCAGGTGTTGCGCAGTCTAATCTGAACCTTCGCTGTTTGCTTATCCACTAAGGACATCAGTATGCCTGCCGAAGTCTTGCTTATTTATAGACTGATTTCCAAGAAAAAAAATCCAGGTTCAATAAACTGTACTTTTTCTGTTTGCCATGTTTATAGCCGTGAAATCGATGGGCTCTTGGGTTCATGTTCAAGGGGAGCTCTTGTTTTGAGACATAGGAATAAATGAAGAAGATGGCACTTTCATGGTGAATAGAAATAATGGGCATCTCATGGAAAAAATACTCGACAGGATGTGCAAACACAAAAGTCCTAGGTCAGCACGCATATATCTGCTCAGTCTGGTCAGAGTCTTTTTCTTTCCCATATGCAATTGATGAGACCTAGGGAATCTAAACTCTAAACGAACATGAAAATGGAGATTTTGATCACTTTGCAAAGTTTGGGCAGGTACACTGGCTAATTTGAGCATACAGTCAGTACAAATGTTGCTTATGATCTTTTTTCATGTTGCGTAAGGCTTTTGGTTGGTTGGTTGGTTTTGGATATAATGGCTCTTTGAGGCAGTATTTTTAGTCTATATTGAGCCATCTCCCAAGAGATGAGGAGAAAGAAAAGTTATTACAGGGGAGAGAAAAAATGTCAAAACACCCACCCACACTTACTGCAAGCATAGTAGGCCTTTGTCCAACTATCGTCTAAATTAGATGGACGCCCCGGCTCAGAAAGTTACCCAGCACCTTCGCCCAACTGCAACCACTTCTGTGACGTATTTGGCACTCAGTCTGCAACTATTGGCCCAATCAAAGCCTTCAGTATTTGTGGACATGCTTACGGGGCAGACTGGCATGGCTTTTCATTGCAGACACTGTAGAACCAATATATTATGTTATATTTAGATTGCTGTAAATTTTCACTAAGTGTTAGTGAACTATCCAAGGTCTTTTGTATTTATGACTTCCCAGATTCAGAGGGTATAATCGATTCCGCCAATTTTCGCTTCTTGCAGAGACTGTCCGTCATATTTGGCTTCCGCCAAGACTGTCGGCGAACTCTTGCTTTCTGCTGAGACTTCTGTACTCGATAAATTGCTTCCTGCTGAGACTGTCCGCGTGATTCTGCTTCCTGCCGAGAGCCTCGGCAGGAAGCTGACTCACGCGGACAGTCTCTGCAGGAAGCCATTTATCAAGTACAGAAGTCTCAGCAGGAAGCAAGAGGTCGCGGACCGTCTAGGTGGAAGCCAAATATGATGTACAGTTTCTGCAGGAAGCAAAAATTAGCGGAATCGGATTGAGAACTTTATAGATTGCTGTAAATTTTCACTAAGTGTTAGTGAACTATTTTCACTAAGTGTTAGTGAACTATCCAAGGTCCTTCCCAGACTGAGAACTTTTTTTAGTAATCAACAAACCTTGGGATATGAAAGCCAGTCTTCAGCTGCTGTGAAAGCAAAAAGAAAAAAAAAAAATATGATGTCTCCTGAAAAATAAATAAACAAATGAAATTAAAAAAAAAAGATAAATAAATGGATAAATAACAACGAAGTCGAAAATTTTATATGTTTTGTTGCTAATTTATGAAGCATATGTGATGGAAACTAATAAGACTGCTGAATAAATCCTTGAATGTTCCAAACCCAGAGGTCTTTTATGTTACATAGAGGGGATAGAGGGCGGGAGGATGGTTAGGGGTGTTATTAGGAACCTGACAAATCATCAGCTTAACAAAATGCTAGTAATTCAAGTGAAAAATAAATTATAGCTGCACAGGCTCAATAGATCTCATCAGCTCGCCTGAACGAAGTTTGGGAAGAGCTATTGTACTACCCCCCGCGATGGCGTCTGCGTTGGCATCGGCGGCAGCAGCGTTGGCATTTGCAAAATGTTAAGGTTTTACGTTAAAGTATTTTAGGTGATGGGTAAGGCGCTTTCAGGTGAGCTATCCTGTCCCGCTGACAGGTCTTGTTTAAAATTCCCAAGAGATCCCACAGTATATATGTATGGTTAATCTTGAAAGTATAAAAATTAGAACCCCAAAAGTTTTGCTATGTGTTTTTTTTTAAAGGTGAATCATTTCACACAAACAGCATTTAGAACAGTTGAACTTGTCATTGTTAAGGGGTCATCTGTCTTAAGCAGCCACCTTTTTGGGATCTGTATACAGAAGTTCAGTGCAAATGAACCTGCATAAAGGGGTCACATGTCTTAAGCAGCCAGTTTGTATGTGGGAAGACAGGTTTGACTGTATTTGGGAATAGCATAGACTCAATCAGGTCAGTTAGTCTGTCTTTGTTTTGTGTGAGTCCATTCATGTTGTATGTGAACAGCAAAATCTCTGACCAGACTGCGCAGATGCGCAGGCTGGTCTGAGCCTTTTGCTGGTCACATTTGCATTAAGTGTCGTTGTTGTGTGTCGTTGTTGTGTGTCGGAGCTCAGGTAATCGCGAACACGACCTTTATACACTTTTGATACCCAAACCACATTCCTTTTGGAGCGCAGATTAATTTTCAAGAAAAGTGTTATTAGCTGTACTCATGTTATAAATATTGAAATACCAGCTGGGTCTTTCAACACGTTTTTTAAGTGAATAAGTGCTTTACATTTTTGAATGGCGTCTCCTGAAAACGTATCTCGAAAAGTTTTAGAATGGGAAGACTCAGATCAGCCTGCAAATCAACACAACCTGATATGTATTTCTGTTTGCGTAATGTATGAATCTGTAAATAGGTTTAAATAGAGATTGATCAGTTGGGGCAGTTATGCAGACTAATATGAGTATTTACACAACACTCATGGCCTAAGGTGTCTGTTCACGGGACATCGCTCATTTCCATATTGATAGCCGTCAAGGTCATCCGACATTTGTTTACAACATATTATCAACCCTCAGGGCAAAAATGGTTGCAATGTTTTTTTTTCTCGCATACAAGGTGCATACTTGATAGCAGTAATCATCTTGTCGTAGCAAAGAAATGCACGTTAGTTTTTGTCCAAATAAGTTGAGACTCGCAAGTAGATAAAAGAGTATGGTTACCGAGAAAAATCATGTTTATCATGGTTGTTGAAAATAGGAAGTAGAAATCTTGAACGGAGGGTCAAAATATGAAACATTGCTCAAGGGATGCTACTCTTACTGGGCACAAAATACACTATATACACACCTGCTTAGAAAACAAACACTGGAAAGTCTTGGTGTTTATATATAATCCAGCTTAATTTAAAATTCAGAATAAAATATTTGCGGTTTCTTTTAACCCTTAATGTGTCAAAAAGCAGACACCAAAATTTACGTCTGCAGAATTTCAAAAAATGTTCTGTCCAAGGGATATCATATTGAGAATTTGAACACTAGAGGGCAAACAGTGTAGATTCAGATGAGGCCACCTCATCCGGATCTACACTGTTTGCAAATTTAACTATTTTCATTTTTTGGCACTTAAAGGGTTAAATGCTAAACCAACTAAGGTTGGGACCAAATACATAAGAATTAAGTGCCTTGTTTTGATAAATATGCAGCGTTAAATATCATATTGGGATTGGTTTTTGCCGTCTTGTGCACCTACCAATTTGTATCTCAAAATGGAGGATCGCAGGGCAAGTCTGACAGTAGACTGTAAAATGCGCTTAATCTTGAAAAATGCCAAAATATCAGACAACAAAATTCACTTCTGCAAAATTTCAGAAAATGTTTTGTCCAATTGCTGTCTTTTGACTGAAAATCGTTAAATGCTCCTCAGTAAGGGTAAGTGAAGAAGCGTTGTTGTTTAACAGTTGGACAGAATGGTGATGAATTGCAAGTTGTGGCCTCGATCCTGTATACGGTTTAATGAAAAATGAACAGAAATATCAAGTGTATGGTTACACCTCCATGTTCCCTGCCCGCCTCACCCACAGCCCACCCCTACCACCACCACCATCATCATTGGTACATTTTTTTGATTCTTTGATTCTCTTTATGCTGCCCTTGACAAAGCAACCCTTTCAAACTGAGGCTGCAAAATAATTACTGTATGCAAGTTTGTGTCTAGGATTATGGTTGAGAGGGAATATTCATCAGAGCTCTAGATAAGAGGGGTATTTGATGATAATTGAGGGATAATTTTCTTTATTTCTCATCAAAACCATATGTTGTGACCCCTCATCTGAACCGTCTCGATGAGACGGTTCAGATGAGCGGTCACAACATATGGTTTTATCCAGAATTAACAAAAATTATCCCTAATTATCACCAAATACTCCCTCTTATCTAGGACTCTGTTCATAATATGCTGGTGCAATATGCAGTGTGTTGTTGAAGTGTGCAAAGTAGCCTTAATGAATATGCATGAAGTCTAAAGTTCAGTTGAAACTGTCAATCATTTGAAGTTAGCACATGAGCTATGTGATACACATAGTAAACAAAAGAAAAACAAGGGCATCCCTGCACATAGTTGTCAAGCCAAGTTTTAAAATGGCAGCCAAAGTTCTGCTTAGGCTCGCCTTAAACTTGAAAATATTTTGTTTCTGAAGCAAAATCAAACAAGACGTCTATGTACAAGTTTGAAAAAAAGGTTTTTGTCTTTGGTGTTGACCCTTAAAGCGCCAAAAAAGCCGACAACAATATTTAGGTTTGCAAAATTTAAAAAAAAAGAAAAAAAGATTTTTCCAAGATATATTATGCTGAGAATTCGAAGATTAGAGGGTAAACAGTGTATATCCGGATGATGCGGTTCATCATGAGCCGCCTTATCTGGAGCCATGCTGTAAATTGCAAATTCAGGTGTTTTCATTTTGGGCGCTTTTAAGCTTAAGTGTTAATTGCATTTTCAACTTCTTTCAGCATGCCCGTCAACATGTCCATCTGGTTTGTGCAATGGAAAGACCTGCTGCAATGTCAACTGCATCGGTGGCTGTACGGGACCAACCGCATCAGACTGCATTGCGTGTAAGGACGTCATACAGTATCCGAGAGAAGGAGTTCATATCTGTGCCCGAAACTGCTCAGCTGGAACATTTAAGGTATGTAGTGGACGGATGGTGGATGCTGCATTTATGGAACTCCACAAGCAGGCGCCACCTACAGGGAGTATTTTATGATGATGAATCGGAGATTGCTCCAGACAAGAAGGAGTAAAAGGGATAATTTTGGGACAATTTTCTATATTTCTCAACAAAAACATAAGTTGTGACCCCTGGTTAGTGCTGTCTCAGCTGAACGGTTCAAATGAGGGGTCTCAACGTGTTTTTAATGGGAAATAACAGAGCTCCAGATAAGAAGGGGTAACAGGGATAATTTAGGGAATTTTTTTTGCATATTTCTGCATAAAAACATTTTGTGACCCCTCATTAGAGCCGTCTCGACAAGACGGTTCTAATGAGGGGTCACAATTTATATGTTTATGTTGAGAAATAAGAAAATTTATTTTCAAATTATCCTCATTACCCCTCTTATCTGGAGCTCTCAAATAAGGAAAATTATCTCAATTATCCACAATACCCCACCTTATCTGTTGCTTTGTAATACATATATTTTTATGCCCCCGAAGGGACTTCGGGTGGCATATTAAAATCGCACCAAACGTCCGTCAGTCCGTCCGTCCATCCGTCCGTAACAAATCGTGTCTCAGCCATAACTTAAAAACTACTGAAGCAAATTTGATGAAACTTCACAGAAAGATAGAGCACATTGAGAAGGTGTGTCGCGCACAAGAGTTTGGTTCCTACGACAAAGGTCAAGGTCACAATTGGGTCAAAGGTCAAATCATGTCTTAAATCGTGTCTCAGCTATAACTTAGAAACTACTGAAGCAAATTTGATGAAACTTCACAGATAGATAGAGCACAATGAGAAGGTGTGTCGTGCACAAGAGTTTGGTTCCCACCCCCAAGGTCAAGGTCACAATTGGGTCAAAGGTCAAATCATGTCTTAAATCGTGTCTCAGCTATAACTTAGAAACTACTGAAGCAAATTTGATGAAACTTCACAGATAGATAGAGCACAATGAGAAGGCGTGTCGTGCACAAGAGTTTGGTTCCCACGCCCAAGGTCAAGGTCACTGTTGGGGGTTAGAGGTCAAATAGCGTCTTTGCGATTACTTTAAAACTACATAACTGAATTTCATCAAATTTCACAGAAAAGTAAAGAGTAATGAGAAGGTTTGTCACATATAATATCCATATTCCCAAACCCAAGGTCAAGGTCAGTGCCAGGGCTTGGAGGTCAAATAGATAGTGTCTCTGCCATTACTTTAAAACTACATTACTGAATTTCATCAAATTTCACGGAAATACAAAGCATAATGAGAAGGTTTGTCACACATAATATTTATATTCCCAAACCCTAGGTCAAGGTCACAATCTGGGGTCAGATGGCAAATCATGTCTCAACAATTGCTCATAAACGTACCAAAGCAAATTCCATTAAACATCACAGAAAGATGAAGCTTAATGAGAAGGTAAGACACACACAAGATATAGGCTTTCACACCCAAGTTCAAGGTCACAGTCTGAGGTCAAAGGTCGTTTCTCCCCAATTACTAAAAAGACTTCTTAAGCAAACTGTATTAAACTTCCTGAAATGGTAATACATAATGAGATGGTATGTCACAAACAAAATTTAGGTTCCTGTACCATAGGTCAGGGTCATAATCAGGGCACATAGGTCAGATTACATCTCCAAACTGACTGGAGACTGCTGAAGTGAATTTCATCAAACTTCACAGAAAGGTAAAGCATGATAAAAAGGCATCTCACTTGCAAGATTTGGGCTGCCTTGCCCAAGTTCAAGGTCACAATCAGGGTCTAAGGTCAGTTTAAGAGGCCTTCGGGGGCATCTGTTACATACTGTAACATTTCTTGTTTCATAAATATAAAACATAATTACAAGTTTGAGGGAAAACCCACAAATACATGTAAAATGATGGAGATATTTTTTTGGTTGTCTTTCTTGTAACTGGCAGAAGAGAGACGTAGCTTTTCATGCATTGATTGCGTAGACTTTAATCAAGTTTTCGGGTTTAGCTCTGTTTTGTGACAAAGCGCAAGACTGGCGAGACCCCACCTTCTTTGGAACTCTTGTTTATTTCTGCATATAACAAAGGATGTAAAATTGTTTTGATTTTATTAAAGGCGTGTATTTTCCCAATTTTAAGAGCTCTGCCACCGCTGCTTTAAACAGTGCTCCAGATAAGAAGGGATAACACAAATAATTTAGGGATAATTATCCATATTTCTCCACAAAAACATATTTTGTGACCCATCATTAGAACCGTCTCATCGAGACGGTTCTAATGAGGGGTCACAACATATGTTTTCATTGAGAAATAAGAAAAATTATCTTTGAATTATCCTCAATACTCCCTCTTATCTGGAGCTCTGCGGCCTTAAATACTGAAAAATACTAAAAAGGTACCTTGTCTTGTTTTTTCAACCAAAACCTTGAAACAACAAAAATAGATTTTAGGGGGCAGTGACCTTACGAAGGACAGCAGAAAAAGAAAAAAAAAATATAATAATAAAACAGGAAATCAATACTCATAAATACAGCCTCAGTATTGAGGTGTTGAATTTTCAGAAAAAAAAATGAAAGAGCTCCATAAAGATGTTTCTGTGATAAATCAGGGATAATTATTGTTCGTTCTTCAAAAAGAAGAATGCTGAGACGAACAGCCTCATCAGGGCAGCTGTAATTAGGGGTTACAGTGATATTTTTACTGAGAAATAGGGGAAGTGGGTATAACCTGGGCCCTATTCTTTTTTGAGAAATAAATAAGGGGACTTTGTTCTAATGAGTTGTTGTAACATGAGCTGTGACTCACAAAAAATAGACTTAAGAGCTCCAGATAAGAGGGGGTATGGATGATAATTCAAAATTCAAAGATACTTTTTCTTATAATTTCTCAACAAAAACATGTTTTGACCCCTCATTGAAAATATCTCGATGAGACGGTTCTGATGAACGGCCACAACATATGCTTTTAAAAAGTTTTATGGACAAATAAGGAAAAATTATTCCTAATTTAATACACTTCTTATCTGGAGTACCGAATAGTGCTTAAAGACAGGACTTCTGGGGGGGGGGGGGGGGGGGGGTCTGGTTCCCAGCACATAGTAATGTTACCTGTATAGGTGTGAAAATTAATTCCACCAATCAGTGAACCAGAATTGACATTTCTGATGATTTTATTGGCTGACTGAAGGTGTTGACACTATGTGATCAAGAGACAGAATGACACTGAGGAAGTTACCAGGGTGGATATGATGCTCTCGTGGCTGTTAGCCCTGGTGGACCATCCGTGACGACTAGTTGAAAAAACACTGAGGAAGTTAATCCTCCTTATATAGTACCACCCCTGTCTTTAATGCATGTGTGACCAGCAAAGGCTGAAACCAGCACCGCATTCATAGCGGCTTATTAGAGCCTTTTCTGCCCAGACAGGGTTTGGTAGACTTTGCGGATTAACAGACTGGTTTGAGATTTTTGCTTTTTGCAAATAGGTTGAGCACATTTTTGGGTGCTGCAGCTCACATGAAAATGAAAAAAAAAAGAATCATTGAATTGTCATCAAAACCCGCATTATATGCAGCACTGTTCGACAAAAAATTGATTTGAGCTGGGCAATGACCTTAAAGAGTACAAAAGAAAAAGGAATAATAAAAGTAAAATGATACTTTTTAAATGGCTTCGTTATTATTATCTAGAATTACTGAAAAAATCAATTCTTGGATCATTGATGAATCTTGGTATTTTTTTTCTTTGAAAAAAAAAAAATGACAAGAGCTTAAATGTAATGAGAATAGGACTCAGAGTAATCTCAAATAAGCTTTAAATTTCTCTTTAAAAAAAGATTCTAACACAGTGCGCCTATAGAAGCAATGGAAAGTTACCGTGTTTTATTCTGCAACAGTTCACTGCTTCGGAGCGTGTGAGTCTAATTGCTGACGTCACTGCAACTACAGACGTAATTTTGTGATGTTTTGAGACGTTAGACGGTGTAACGTCTCTTTTTCTTTCTGAAATCGCCATAAAACGTATATTTGTCTTAGATACAGTTTATAATATTGGCGGGAGCATGAACGCGCTGGCAGAAAGGTTGGGAGAATTTGAATGAAAAGAATAGTTTTTCGGCATTTTTGAGTGTTAGAATCGAAATAGTTCAGCTCTAGCATTGAATTATTGAGTAATAATTCACAGTTTGTTGGTCAGTTGTAAGTAGATATATCACTCGCGCTCCGCGCTCATGATATGATCTACTTTACAACTGACCTCCAATCAGTGAATTATTACTCAACAATTCACTGCTAGAGCTGATCTATTTCTTAAGGTGGTGATTTATGGTAAATGTAAAAATCTGCATAAAACCATAAAAAAGTAACGTATCTCCCTGAAAGTTAGCAGACTTCTTATTTTTGTTGTTCTTTACAGTTTAGAATACAAAATAGACGTACATGCTTCTTAAAAAAGTGTTTTTATAAGGAAAGATCAAAGGGTAATTTTCTGCGCAATAATCAAAAAAATTAACATCGTTATTGAAAATTTAGGTAGTTCTGAAGGTGCATTATTGCATAATGAAGAGCGAGCTAGCAATTATTTATTCCAACTCTTTCTCAAATTGTAATGTAGACCAGATGAAAACGGTAGCTTTTTTCTCAAATGTTCAACACGTACAAGGTAATGTACACTGGATGCATTTATTAAATATAGGGTAGGCAAGCATACCTATGTAACACCTACAGTATAAATAATACATTACTTACATGATCACTGGTGTGTAGATGAAATTGTTCAACCTTGTTAAAATAGTCTCACCTGTTTCACCTGTGTGTTTTGACAAAAAAATTTGGACACAGACCTCATCTTTTTTCATCTGCTCAGCCTGCTAATGTGTGAAAGAGTTTGAAAAAAGGAAAGAATTTGCTTCTCTGGGAGCAAATTCTTTCCCTTAAGAGTAGACCCCTGTTGGAAAGTTGTTCTCTTTGTTTAAAAAAGGGCAGAAAAACATAGCACACCCGTCAACCTTAGACTATCGAAAGTTGAAAAAACGCAATTCCTTTGGGACAAGTTGTATTTTCGTACACTCCTATTGACATACGATTATTACCTAAATCATGTAATTATCTTAAAAATAAACAAGTTGATTTTATCACATGGCAGTGCGTACAAAAAAAGTAAGAAAAAAATGTTGACTGAATACTGCAAAGTGTAGGCCCTCGAATAAACAAGTTGATTTTTGTCACAATAAGGCAATACACCTAAAAAAGCAAATAGTGTAGGCCTTCAATAAACAAGTTTGTTCTTTAACGCTTTATGCACCAGTGACGAAAACAGCAGAATTTGCAAGCATTGTAGACCCTGATGAGGTGGCTCATAATGAGCCACCTCATCTAGATCTACACTGTTTGCCTTCTAGTTTTTGAACCTGTAATATGATATACCGTAATCGACCTTATTAGCGCCCTGTGCGCTTAACTTTTTCAAAATGGCGGCAAATACTTGTAGTAAACTTTCTTCATATAAGCGCACATTTTAATAGGTTATTATATATTGAAGGGAACGAATTTAAAGGTAAAGCATCAGAGAAAAGCTGCTTATAAGCAGCTTTTCTCTGATGCTTAACCTTTAAATTCGTATGGATATACATGTAGAAGGATAGAGAAGATTTAGAAGTAAAAACTTAAATATTCTATTGCATTTTCAGCTCTTGTAAACGAGAAAGCAAAGGGATAAACAGTAAAAATATGTGCATTAATAGTCCTATGCCTCACAAATTGCCATGGCGTGCGCTTATAGAGGCATGTGCGCTAATTAGGTAGAATACGGTATCTTGGATGAAACATATTTCGGAAATTTTGCAGACGTAACTTCTTGGCACTTAAATGGTTAATGCAGTGGTTCATAAAAAGAAGAAATGCTAACTGAAATAAGAATAGGAGAAAGCATAGGCCCAGACCAGACTGCATATGATCTGGGTCTACAGTCTTTTCTCAGGCAGTTTTGGTTGCTATGGTGACATACTTATAGCATAGAAAAAAAAAAGTAAATAAACAGAGCAAACCAAAGCTGTAGTTTTACTGCCTATTAACTCTTTAAGTACCAAAAAGCAGACGACAAAATTTATGTCTGCAAAAATCTAAAAATACATTGTCCAATACATTTCATATTGATACTTCAAAGAATAGAGGGCAAACAGTGTAGATCAAGATGAGGCGGCTCATTATGAGCCGCCTCATCAGGATCTATGCTGTTTGCAAATTTTGCTAAATGCGTCACTGGGGCTTAAAGAGTTAGGCTGCAAAAAAATACGATTGAGCTGCAGTGAGCAACTTGCACGAAACCGGGAAAACCTTGTCAGAGCTGCAGACTGTCGTATTGATTTGAGATTTTTTTAACAACTTGTTTACACTGACGATGTGGACTTTTACAGGAAAGCGGAAAAACAAGATTCATTATTGAATGCTGTACTTTGCTATCTTGCTCGTAAACAAGTTTTCATTACATAAAGTCCTTTTTATCGGATTTTCACCAGAAATAATATTGTTTTGAAAGACAGTTTGCGATTATTGGATGTCATGATTAGAAGCGTGGAGTGTGTATTTGTTCTAATCCATTTATCACGAAAAATGTTTTTTAATAGTTATTCTTTATTTAGAATGTCTGTCACAGATGAAGTTCAATGTCTTTTTGTATACTTGTTGAAGAATAACCCTGGCAGGGGCTGGTCCTTGAAAGAGGGAGGAACATCGCTCTCTCTGCAAAAAAGAAAATAAGAGTCCCCTAATGTAGTTTTGAATATTTCCTATGAAAAACAAAACCCAGTTGTTCAAAGCATAGTTAGCTTATACAAAATTAGTCGAGGAATTGTAAGTCCTGCAGTACTCACAAAATCAAATGCAAATATTTTTTGCTGAAAAATTGTGAAAAGCTTTTGCACTGCAAAAGCTCCTTGCATTTTTTGACAAAAAATGGTAGAGTTTTTGAGTTTAATTTGGTTGAAATTTTACCAGCATTGTAAGTTTTGAACAGCTGGGTCCAGGAGTCCCCAACCCAAAAGTGGAAAACTTCAGATATGGAGTTAATAAGCCTGTGGAGCTTGGGCATAAGATGAATGGTCACACTTTCAGGGGCAACAACTCTGTCATTTTCATTTATTCCTCCTTTTGGAGTGCGGATCGACACTTACAGGAAAGAATTTGCTCCCTGAGGAGCAAATTTTTTCCTGTAAGAGTAGACCCTTTTGGAAAGGCTGTGTTGCCCAGAAAAGCAGACAGGAAGTCACAAAAGTTGTCTCCCTTTGAGAAAATGGCAGAAAACATGGAGATGCACCTAAAAGGTAAAAAGACCTAGTACAATGACATCTCTGATCCATCTCCTTTAGTCTGGTCGGGGTCTTGCACTGTTCCGGTCATTACATGGGGTGGGTAGGGTGCATCACAATTAGGTTGTTAGAATGGGAAATATCACATATTTGAAAAGAAAATAATCTTGAACAGTAAGGAAATAAATCGTCTCATACGAGGCCAATCGCAGTTACCCCATACTTACATCCTCTGTCTGCAGCATCTGTCATCTAGTGCTCCAGATAAGAAGGGGTAACAGGAATAATTCAGGGATAATTTTTCATATTTTTCCATAAAAGGATAATTTTCACATTCCTCCATAAACTATATGTTGTGACCCGTCACTAGAACCGTCACAGAGACGGTTCTAATGGCAGAGCTCTAGATAAGATGGCGTATTTGATGATAATTAAGGATAATTTTTCTTATTTCTCATCGAAACCATATGTTGTGACCCTCATCTGAACCGTCTCATCGAGACGGTTCAGATGAGGGGTCACAACATATGTTTTTATGCAGAATTGACAAAAATTATCCCTAATTATCACCAAATACGCCCTCTTATCTAGGGCTCTGTAATGGGGTTCACAGCATACATTTTTATTGAGAAAGAAACCTGAGAAAATAAGAAAAAATACCAATGAATTATCCTCAATAACCCCTCTGATCTGGAGCTCTGTGACATCATTGTTTTATGAAACAAAGCCATTTACCAAGACACATCAAAAAGTGATGAGATTGTTTTTATTTGAATTCTGCTAACTGGCTTCATTTCCTAAAATGTTTTATTTGCTGTAGACAAAAGATATTAGTATGGGGTTACTGCGCTTTATGACAGTAAACAGAGCTGTAGATAAGAGGGAGTATTTGATGATAATTAAGGATAATTTTTCTTATTTCTCATCAAAACCATATATTGTGACCCCTCATCTGAACCGTCTCGTCGAGACGGTTCAGATGAGGGGTCACAACATATGTTTTTATGCAGAATTAACTAAAATTATCCCTGATTATCCCAAATACTCCCTCTTATCTAGAGCTCTGGTAAAATCAGCTTTGTAAGACCCGAGTTGCAGCTGATTATCTAACCCTGTTCGAGATTATTTTTTTTCCAAATACATGTATGAGATGATATTAACCTTGTTAATTACATGATTGTGATGTTAATTGACCAGTCTGTCATAGGTTGCTGAAAGTATCCTATTCACTGCTGAAAGGTTTTAATATTTTGGTGCTCTCTTTTGCAGTTTAAAAACCGAAGATGCTTACTGCATGACCACTGCGTAAACTTCACTGACTACATTGTGCGGGAGACTTTCAAGCTCGTCATTCCTGACAATTATAACAAGCCCGGTCTTTGTGTCGATAAATGTCCCGCTGGCACCAAAGAAGACAATGTCAACAAACAGAAGTGTGTTCCTTGTCAGGGAAAATGTCCAAGAGGTTTGTTTGTTGAATCTCAGTATGTGGCAATATGGGGACTGTATGGTCATTATGTATTTTATTTCTGGCATTGGTATGACTAGAAAATGGCACTCACTTCTGAATATCCAATATCGAATAGTCATTTTCACTTTCACACTGCCAAGCATCCTTTTGAGGTTGTAGGAAGACTCTGATTGTTAAGCAGTTCATAGGTTGATTTCTTACGTAGAAATTTCCATAAGTAACTAGCATTCTAATATCATATGTATATATATAGTAAGACCTGTCCGTAAACAGGATAGCTCACAGGACAGTGCCGTGCCCATCACATAAAAAACTTAAACCAAAACATCCAATTTGAGCATGGACATGGATGCAGGCAAGGACACCCAACGCCACGGTGACGCGAGCTGAAAGGGTTATAGAATTTATGTTGTGAAATATTTGACTCTTGTTCATACAGAGCTCTAGATAAGAGGGAGTATTTGGCGATAATTAAGGATAATTTTTGTTATTTCTGCATAAAAACATATGTTGTGACCCCTCATCTGAACCGTCTCAACGAGACGGTTCAGATGAGGGGGCACAACATATGATTTCTGTGAGAAATAAGAAAAATTATCCCTCAGTTATCATCAAATACCCCTCTTATCTAGAGCTCTGTAATCATATGGCAGAGACACACCTGTAAGCACATGCGTCTTTCACCATATGAACTCCTGCCTAATATATCCATATAAATTTATTAACCTGTAACTGTTATGATTTTCTCTAGTGAGTTAAAATACAAAGGGAATTGAATGATTTTTTTTATAGTGCTACATATAAGAAGGAGTCTTAGGGATAATTTAGGAATAATTTTCAATATTTCTGCATAAAAGCATATGTTGTGATCCCTTATTAGAACCGTCACATCGATATGGGTCTAATGAGGGCTCACAACATAAATTTTCATTGAGAAGTAAGGAAAAATATGTTGGCATTATCCTTTAAACCCCATCTTATCAAGAGCTATTTGATAAGTGATATGTTATATGTGCAGAGCTCTAGATAAGAGGGAGTATTTGGTGATAATTAGGGATAATTTTTGTTAATTTTGCACAAAAACATATGTTGTGACCCCTCAGGTTTTGATGAGAAATAAGAAAAATTATCCTTAATTATCATCAAATACTCCCTCTTATCTAGAGCTCTGTATGTGTAAGTAGAATAAAAACCCACGCAAAAGTTTGCAATAAAAGCCATGACACCAAAAGAAGAGTAATGCAAAGAATCTTAGTTCAGAAATAGAAGAAATTTGAGAATACGTATGTTATTACATGAAGCCATTTGTTATCATGACTTCTCGAGCTGTAGAACTGTGCCCTATAGCAGGGCTTAAGTACTTAGCATTGTTTCCACATTGCCGTGGATAATTAAGGCTCTATTACAGTGTTTCTTTATAAAGGTTGTGCTGAAAAAAAAAATTAGCCCTGTTAGGGTAGAGTCTGGTAACTTTGGACAGCAGGTAAATTCAGACATACCATTGCAAACAGTGAAAATCCAGATGAGACGGCTCATTATGAGCCGTCTCATCTGGATTTTCACTGTTTGCCTAGTTAATTTTGTTTTAATTTCAAACAACTGACATATAAAGGAAACAAAGTCACTGTCCGAATATACCCGCTGTCCGACTTTAGCCTACTCCCTAGCCCTGGGTTTGCCATATCTGAAAATGTCAGTTATGGAGATTTTCAATCATGATTTACACATACATGTACATGGAATACATGTGTATATAGTAAGTATGGGTCGGCAGTATACGAAAAATGTGTTTACTCCAAGATTATAATTTTTGTGTTATTATTTACTAGTATAAAACTTTTTTTAATTTCGTTTTCTCTATTTCAGTATGTGTTGGTAAGGTGATTGACAGCATCAACTCAGCCCAGGAGCTGAAGGGCTGTACCAACATCACAGGACCCTTGGAGATCAATATCATGGGTGGCAGTAAGTGTTGTTTCTATGATAAATATTGGGGGCCACAGTGGCTCATTAAGCACTGGCCTACTAAGCTAGTGTTCCAGGTTCAATTCTGGCTGCAGATGGGAATAGTGTCAGCCATAAATGTGGTTCAGTTGCGCACATCTTTCATTATCACCTGCCTTTCATCTTGATATGACTGAAATACAGTTAGAAAGAACTAAAATTGCAAGTCAAATATTGAGACACCGTCACCACATCGGTAATTATCCTAAAATTGGAATAACCTGAGTGTTGTGGTGCAAAAAAGGATATTTACGAACAGTGAATATTTAATAACCAGCTTATGGGTCTGTGAATTGTAGCTAGGACTTTTACAAAAATAGCTGTAGATGCCTCGGGGTCCATACAGGTTGTATGTGAACAGAGGTGGTCCTGACGGACTGGGTGAATGCTTAGGCTTGTCTGAGCCATCACTGCTTGCATATATACGTTGAACACCCATTTTGCAAGTCAAACTCATCTAGAAATGTATTAAAAGCTTTCTGACAGAACAACAAATGGTGCAGACTCTGATCAGACTGATCAGGGTCTACATTGTTTGCTCTGTTACATCTGTCCCAATACTTAGGTTTAATGCGGTAACTGGAATTTTCCTTACAATAGAACAGAAAGATTGATAATATTTCTTGTACTCTAGATAAGAAGGAGTAATAGGGATAATTTAGAGATAATTTTCCATATTTTTCCATTAAAACATACATTGTTAACAATCATTAAAACTGTCTCGCCGAGACCGTTCTAATGAGGGGTCACAGTGTATGTTTTCATTGAGAAATAAGTAAAATATCTTTAAATTATCCCTTTTACCGCTTCTTATCTGTAGTCCTGTATAATAATAATAATATCCTTTTAGTTAGTTTCAAGGTTTTCTCTGAAAGACAAACACTCCTTGTACAAACCACACAAGTTTTGTAAACAGCAATTAGTAATTGCCACTTTTGGCAGTCAATGAATACTGCATCATGTTTATGGAAAGAAAGGAAAATAAGTAATCCCATGGGTGTTTTATTTGGGATAGACAGATCTTCTGTGATGTGAATGGGTGGTAACTGTAGGCAAGAGTTGTTGTTACAGAGCGAAAAACAGTTAGCCTTGAGAAGGATTTTCATTCAGCCACTCAAAACCATATACTAATCCTTGATAATTTGCCCTTGAATTTATGATGTTTATAGTAATATTATAGAGAACTTTGAAAATGGCTTAGAAAACATCTCAAAGTTGAAACTCCTCCTTTCTTTGAGAACCGAGTGGATTGGTCACCTCATGTGATGGGTTGATAAGCGAAAACCATTTAGTTTATGCAACTGGTTTCAGTCATTGACCGCATAAATCATGATTGATTAGAATTGGAAGTATTTTTGTTTGTTATGAAAAACAAGTGACTGATATTGAGAGATTAAAAAGTGCTTTAATGAATGCTGAAGCAAGCTTTATTATTACAGTGCTCCAGATAAGAGGGGGTAACAGAGATAATTTAGGGATAATTATCACTATTTTTTCATAAAAACATATTTTGTGACCCATCATTAGAACCGTCTCATCGAGACGGTTCAAATGAGGGGTCACAACGTATGTTTTTGTTGAGAAATAAGAAAAATTATCTTTCAATTATCCCTGTTACCCCTTCTTATCTGGAGCTCTGCAGCTTATAAACTGTTTTAACTTGAATGATTATTGAGGCAAGCTGATTGATTGTTTCCAAGGGTAAAGACCCAGACCTGACCAAGTCAAGATAATTTCTCTTATTTTTCAAAGAAAACATATGATGATGTGACTCCTCAGAAGCCAGACATAGATATTTTCAGATGTTGGCGTAAACTTGTATCAGGCAGAGCTCTAGATAAGAGGGGTATCTGATGATAATTGAGGGATAATTTTCTTTATTTCTCTTGAAACCATATGTTGTGACCACTCATCTGAACCGTCTCGATGAGACGGTTCAGATGAGTGGTCACAACATATGGTTTTATGCAGAATTAACAAAAATTATCCCTAATTATCACCAAATACTCCCTCTTATCTAGGGCTCTGATCAGGTATTCTAGTTTAGCTCTGTTATGTGACAGTGCACAGGCAGGCGAGTCACTTCATGCCTCAGAGTTTTCATTGTTAAATTTGTGTTAAAGGTTCCACTGATACTACCATACATTTCGAAATGATATACGCAATAAGCAATTCTTTTTGCTTTCCTGATTTAAAGAGTGCATGTAAAAACAGATATTAAGTATCTAATTCATGATATAGGAAGTGCACTTCAACTATATAAGGGTCTGTTGATAAGTAATTACAAGCTAGGGATCAATGTCCTTCGTTTCATAAGATCACTGATCAACATCTCTTGAGCTACCTAAAACAGTCTGTCCTTGTAATTTGTCACACAAACTAATGAGAGCCCTAGATAAGGGAGAATTAGATGTTTCAGTCAACCCTCATTATAACGGCATTCATTACAACAGCAGATTTCTTTATGGATATGCACGGAATGGCCTTATTGTTCAAAATGTGTATTGTTTATAACAGCATATTCAGTTCAACGTAAAAAATGTTTGGGAACAAATGCCATTGCTGTAAAGAGGGTACAATGTAGTTCTAGCATAATTTATCTCCAGGGCCCAGTTCAAAACTAACGGTTGTTAGTTAACAGGAGTTTAATATTTCAAGCATATTACATGCAAAAAAATGCCATGTTTTGCTGAAAGAAATTGAGGAGCTTTTGCAGTGTCTCATATGTTTGGCAAAAATTATTAGTACACTTGATTTACTAGATGACTGAACTAATCATTGAGTAATGACTTTGTTAGCTGACAATGCTTTGAACAACTGTTGCCCTGTTTTGTGGTCCGCATTGGTAACAATGTTTGAACAACTGTTGCCCTGTTTTGTGGTCCGCATTGGTAACAATGCATTGAACAACTGTTGCTCTGTTTTGTGGTCCGCATTGGTAACAATGTTTGAACAACTGTTGCCCTGTTTTGTGGTCCTTTTTTGGCACTTTCAGGGTTAGGGTCTGAGACTTATAAAGGCAGAAAATACATGAAAATCAGTAAATATGTTGAGAAAAGTCCGTCATGGACAAAATTGTATTCATTCATTGGCAACTTCGTTCAACAAGTTGGTGTTACACAAAATCGGCATCAGCAAAATATGATGTTCATTGGTGTTTGGGGAGCCCCGGTAGCTCAGTAGGATAAGTGCTGGCCGGCTGATCTAGTGGTCATGGGTTTGAGACCTGCTGGAAGTGGAAATCTTTCCATCCATTGTTCACAGCCTTTCATTATCACTCTCCCATGGTTCTGATATGACTGAAAATTTGTTGAAAAGGATGTAAAATTGCAAGTCATCCATCCATCCAGCGATCCACCCATCAATCTATCATTGGTGTTTGGCTGCATTTTCCAGTACTTAGCAGAATGGGTCTAATACCTTATAACTGTATTCCAGGTCACATTGGACAGGAACTAGAAGAGAATCTAAGCCAAATAGAGGAAGTGACGGAACATATAAGAATCTATCATTCCTATGCTCTTCTGTCACTCTACTTCTTCAAGAATCTCAAGACAATCAGGGGCTCCAAGCTCTACCAGGATCGGTAAGCTGTGCTGAGGATACCATCACTGTACAAGTTTTCACAGTGTATTATACATGATATTTGTGATTTATAAAACTGCATGAATTTGTGTACCGACAAACATGACAGTTTTATAGAGGAATATAAATGAAAAAATTCCAAGGCCCATTTGTTTAAAACTGATGGCATTGTTCGTTAACAAGAGGTTAAATTTTCAAACGTATTATAAGCAAAAACACTGCCATTTTTTGCCAAAAACCTGTGAGGAGCTTTTGCAATGCCAAAGCTCCTCACAATTTTTCCGCAAAAAAATACTACCACAATCAATTTTGTGAGTACTGTTAGACTTAACAAATCCTCAACTTACGGCTTTGTTAAGCTAATGCTGCTTTGAACAACTGGGCCCAAATCTGTAAAGTTTGATACCGATAAGTATTTGCAAAAACTGAATTTTTGTCTTGACAAACAAAGTTATGGTATGCCAAGAGATTCTACCTCTATATATAGTGGGACGATATTTAGTGGATGACCATACTTGCAGAAAGGAAAATTTTAGTGTTACTATTCTGGCATCAGCATTCTAAACTTTTGGTTTCTGACTGTGTGCAAACAGGCAGGGCATAGCATTTTGTGGAATTCTTGTATAAATAAGAAACTGAAGCACATTGAGAATATTTATCTTTAACTGGAACATTATATGGTACCAGCTGTATTTTCTAAATGTCAAATGGTGTAACACCTACTAAGGCGGACCTCAGCATGTATTGAATACAATCAAAATGGTGTTGCAGGTTAGATGAGAAAAAAGAATTTCTCGGCTTTGAAGCTGTAGTGAAATGATTTTCACGTGTGGTTGACATTCCATCTATCGATCACAATAGTTTGAGCTTTGATACAGTAAAACCAACAAAGTTGCATTTGCGCCCAGCGAAGACTCAGATCAGCCTGAATCAATTGTCATGAAATACTCTTCTTATTATCTACAGCACCATTTAAGAAATAGATCAGCTCTAGCAGTGAATTGTTGAGTAATAATTCACTGTTTGGAGGTCAGTTGTAAAGTAGATCATATCACGAGCGCAGAGTGTGAGTGATATATCTACTTACAACTGATCAACAAACGGTGAATTATTACTTAACAATTTAATGCTAGAGCTGAACTATTTTGATTCTAACACTCAAAAATGCCGAAAAACTATTCTTTTCATTCAAATTCTCCCAACCTTCCTGCCAGTGTGTTCATGCTCGTGCCAATATTCTTAACTGTATCTAAGACAAATGTACGTTTTATGGGGATTTTAGAAAGAAAAAAGAGACGTTACACTGTCTAAGGTCTCAAGCGTCACAAAATTACGTTAGTAATTGCAGTGACGTCAGCAACTAGACTCGCGCGCTCCGAAACAGCGATTTGTTGCAGAATAAAACACAGTAACTTTCCATTGCTTCTATAAGCGCACAGTGTTAGAATTAACTGTTATTATCTGTTTTCTAGATATTCCCTGGTAGTATTTGACAACTTAAATCTGCAAGAGCTGTTCCATGAAAAGGTGGCTAAAAACCTCAACTTGGTGAATGGCACTGTCTGGTTCCAGTACAACCGTAAACTCTGCTACAAGAAGATTGAGAGTTTTGTCAAGTTAATTGGGCACGAGAACCGGACGAAAGAGCAAGATATCTCAAAGGAAACAAATGGCGACCAAATGCCATGTACGTATACTTCAAAATTTTTATAGAAAATCACGGAATTTGAAAGATATAAAAGTTTCACAGTTGACGAATAATGTATGTTGCGTCTTTCATGTTGCTTTCTGTGTCTTCAGTATCACAGCAGAGCTGTAGATAAAAGGGAGTATTTGGTGATAATTGGGGATAATTTTTGTTAATTCTGCATAAAAACATACGTTGTGACCCCTCATCTGAACCGTCTCGATGAGACGGTTCAGATGAGGGGTCACAACATATGGTTTAATTGAGAAATAAGAAAAATTAGCCCTCAATTATTATCAAATACTCCCTCTTATCTAGAGCTCTGAATTCAATAATGAATAAGACAATTGAAATAAGTCTCAGCTTCAGATGTGGAGAACCTTAAGGATGATTGTGAGAAATTTTGTTTATAAAGGGCTTATTAGCTCACCTGAGCCTTTAGGCTCAGGGTGAGCTATTGTGATCACCAAGTGTCCGTCGTCCGTCGTGCGTCGTGCGTCGTCCGTCGTCCGTCGTCAACAATTTGCTTTAAATGACATCTTCTCTGAAAGCGCTGGGCCTAGGGCTTTGATATTTGGTATGAAGCATTGTCTAGTGGACCTCTACCAAGTTTGTTCAAATGGTGGCCCCAGGGTCCAAAATGGCCCTGGGGCAGGGGGTCTTGGGTTCGAAACTAAAAAATACTTAAAAATCTTCTTCTCCAGAACCGCTTGGCTCAGATGCTTGAAATTTGGTATGTAACATTGCCTAGTGGTCCTCTACCAAGTTTGTTCTAATGGTGGCCCCAGGGTCCAAAATGGCCCTGGGGCAGGGGGTCTTGGGTTTGAAACTAAAAGATACTTAAAAATCTTCTTCTCCAGAACTGCTTGGCTCAGAGGCTTGAAATTTGGTATGAAGCATTGTCTAGTGGTCCTCTACCAAGTTTGTTCAAATGGTGGCCCCAGGGTCCAAAATGGCCCTGGGGCAGGGGGTCTTGGGTTCGAAACTAAAAAATACTTAAAAATCTCCTTCTCCAGAACTGCTTGGCTCAGATGCTTGAAACTTGGTATGTAACATTGCCTAGTGGTCCTCTACCAAGTTTGTTCAAATGGTGGCCCCAGGGTCAAAAATGGCCCTGCTGCAGGGGTCTTGGGTTTGAAACTAAAAGATACTTAAAAATCTTCTTCTCCAGAACTGCTTGGCTCAGAGGCTTGAAATTTGGTATGAAGCATTGTCTAGTGGTGCTCTACCAAGTTTGTTCATATGGTGGCCCCAGGGTCCAAAATGGCCCTGGGGCAGGGGGTCTTGGGTTCGAAACTGAAAAATACTTAAAAATCTTCTTCTGCAGAACTGCTTGGCTCAGATGCTTGAAATTTGGTATGGAACATTGCCTAGTGGTCCTTTACCAAGTTTGTTTAAATGGTGGCCCCAGGGTCCAAATTGGCCCTGGGGCAGGGGGTCTTGGGTTTTGGAACTAAAAAATACTTAAAAATCATCTACTTCAGAACCGCAAGGCTCAGCTGCTTGAAATTTGGTATGTAGCATTGTCTAGTGGTCCTCTACCAAATTTGTTCAAATGGTGGCCCCAGGGTCCAAAATGGCCCTGGGGCAGGGGTTCTTTGGTTTGAAACTAAAAAATACTTAAAAATCTTCTTCACCAGAACTGCTTGCCTCAGATTCTTGAAATTAGGTATGTTACATTGCCTAGTGACCCTCTACCAAGTTTGTTCAAATGGTGGCCCCAGGGTCCAAAATGGCCCTGGGGCAGGGAGTCCCAGGTTTGAACCATAGAAATACATAGAAAAATTTTAAAAAATCATCTACTTCAGAACCGCAAGGCTCAGATGCTTGACATTTGGTATGTAGCTTGCCTAGTGGTCTTTTACCAAGTTTGTTCAAATGATGACCCCAGGGTCTACAATGGCCCCACCCTAGGGGGTCTTGGGTTTGAACCATAGAAAAATATTCAAAAATCTTCTTCAGAACCACTTGGCTCAGATGCTTGAAATTTAGTATGTAGCATTGCCTAGTGGTCCTTTACCAAAACTATTCAAATGATGGCCACAGGGTCCAAAATGGCCCTGCCCCAGGGGGTCCAGGGTTTGAACCATAGCAATACATAGAAAATATTCAAAAATCTTCTTCAAAACCATTTGAAAGTGGTTGCAAACTATCAGGTTTGTTAAATGATGACTCTTGTTTGACCTTTAACCTTTTTGGTCAGGTGAGCGATTCAGGGCCTCTTGGCCCTCTTGTTTTGTAGTTCTTCAGAAGAACCGCCTCCTAGAGGTGGTTCTTATGATGGACCACAACATTTAGTTTTAAGAGAAATAAGAAAAAAAAAGAAAAAGAAAGAGATCCAGAATCATCCACAAAGAAATCAGTTGTCTGGAGCGGCAGTTAATGATATAGTAAAATTATTTAAATTTGAAAAATGTAAGATTTACCAAAAAACAAAAAGCTTAAATCAATTGCATTGTGATGGATAAGTTTGTAAAAAATGATGTTACCGGAATTACAGTTTCATATTCATAAATAAGTTTCACATATTTTGCAATAATTCCTAGAAGATTTTTTTTCTTCACATATAAAAGATAATAGTGACTAACTATCGTATTAGTAATCATAAATAAAATTTGAACCTGAGATAAGCAAAAATTTTGGTTAAAATTATATTAGTTATTTCTGCATTTAATATATGATTGGCGTATTAGGCATGTGGGAACAGGGAAGACTTTGATTAGCCTGCATATCTGCGCAGTCTGATCAGCAACTTTTCATTTTTGCATATATATCATCTATATATCCAGGTAAATGTGAAAAAAAAAGAGTAAAGACTTGGGTCAGTCTGCACTGCATTTCCAGCCTGATTTGAATATATGTTATTTAAGGACTCTTTTGACATTACGCCAGTCATATGTTGTTGGGACTGATTAAAATCACCTCAGAGAGGTGATTTAAATGAGCTCCAACAACATACATTTTACTAAAGAAACGAGAAGGTCAAAATAAACCCGAAATTCCTGCTTATCTGGAGCTGTATGAAATTTACATAAGATGAAAGGTAATTGTGAGGAATTGGCTTCATGTTTGCTTTGTCCTTGAAAGTTTAAATACGTGCACATGCAGTTAATCGATACGTTTTGACATTTCAGCGTTGATATATTTCTTGTTTATTACAGGGCAAAAGATGGAATTTGTAAAACTACCTTATTATTATGTCTCCCCCCTTAAGGGTCGGGAGACATATTGTTTTTCCCCGGGCGTCTGTCCGTCTGTCTGTCTGTCCGTCCGTCCGTCCGTCTGTCCGTCTGTCTGTCACAAATCGTGTCCGTTCTATAACTTGAAAACCGCTCAAGCTATATTCGCGAAACTTCATATAAATATCAATCAACATGAGACGACGTGCAGAGTGCAAGAATGGTAACTCTGGCATTTATACTTTTTGAGTTATTTCCCTTGGAACTTAGTCCATCACAAAATCGTGTCCGTTCTATAACTTGAAAACCGCTCAAGCTATATTCGCGAAACTTCATATAAATATCAATCAACATGAGACGACGTGCAGAGTGCAAGAATGGTAACTCTGGCATTTATACTTTTTGAGTTATTTCCCTTGGAACTCAGTCCATCACAAAATCGTGTCCGTTCTATAACTTGAAAACCGCTCAAGCTATATTCGCGAAACTTCATATAAATATCAATCAACATGAGACGACGTGCAGAGTGCAAGAATGGTAACTCTGGCATGTATACTTTTTGAGTTATTTCCCTTGGAACTTAGTCCATCACAAAATTGTGTTTCAATTGTGTCCGCTCTATAACTTGAAAACCGCTCAAGCTGTATTCTCGAAACTTCATACAAATATCAATCAACATGAGGCGATGTGCAGAGTGCACAAATGGTAACTCTGGCATTTATACTTTTTGAGTTATTTCCCTTGGAAATTTGTCCATCACAAAATTGCGTCTCAGTCGAGTCCGTCTATAACTTTAAAACCATTCAAGCTATATTCATGAAAATTCATACAAATATCAATCAACATCAGACGACGTGCAGAATGCACTCTGGCGTTTATCCTTTTTGAGTTATTTCCCTTTGAACTTTGTCCATCACAAAATTGCGTCTCAGTCCAGTCCGTCTATAACTTTAAAACCATTCAAGCTATATTGATGAAAGTTCATACAATTATCAATCAACATCAGACGACGTGCATAATGCAAGAACCATAACTGTAGCATTTATACTATTTGAGTTATTTCCCTTAGAACTTTGTCAGTCACAAAATTGTGTCTCAGTCGTGTCTGCTCTATAACTTAAAAACCATTCAAGCTATATTCACGAAACTTCATACAAATATCAATCAACATTAGAAGAATTGCATAGTGCAAGAACCATAATTCTTGCATTTATACTTCTTGAGTTATTTCCCTTGGACCTTTGTCAGTCACAAAATCGTGTCTCAATCGCTTTATTACTTGAAAAGCGGACAAGCTATATTCACGAAACTTCATACAAATGTCAGTCAACACTAGACAACCATTTATACTATTTGAGTTATTTCCCTTGGAACTTTGTCATTCACAAAATCGTGTCTCAATCGTCTAAGCTCTATAACTTGAAAACCGTTTAAGCTATATTCATGAAACTTCATACAAATATCAGTCAACATATAAATAGACGACGTGCAGAGCACTGTAACTCTTGGATTTATATTTTTTGACAAAAACTAAATATGAATATCAGTCAACATTACATGACATGCAGAGCATAACAACTATAACTCTTGCATTTATACTTTTTACTTATTATGAATCCCTGCTTCAGGTAGGGAAACATATTGTTTTTCCCTTGGCGTTTGTCTATTAGTCTATCACAAAATATCTTTACTGGATACGAGCTCATTGTTTGCATGAAAAATGACCAGTATTTTCATTAGAAATTGTATTTAAAGTTTCCGTTTGAAATTGTATTTAATGACTGATCCTTTTGACATCAGAAAGGGGGGAGACATCTGTTTTTTCGTAGAAAAACAATTCTAGTTTTCTTTAATGTTCTGTCTTGAGCTGTGCTCAGGTGTATAAAAATATGATCAGTTTACAAAATGATGAAAAAAGCAAAGGGTAATTGTTAATTTGAAAAATGAAATTAAGAAAAAGCTCACAAATCTTGCTTTAGGCATTGGCTTACATGGATGTTCAGCTCACGATTTTGTTGATTAAGTCGAAAGAAATTTTTATTTTGGCTCTTTTGACCATTTAACCTTTCTTAAAAATTGCAATTTTGGCTGGTAAAAGGTAATGTTGAAGTAAAGTGAAATATGACTGAATATTTCGAACTTTACAAATTGTAATGCTGCTGGGCTGCTTAGAGCTCTCGGTAGCGCTATTGGTAGTGCGCCTGACTCCGGAGCCAGAGGTCCTGGGTTTGATATCCGGTCTTGCCACTTTCATTTCCCCTTCCGCTGTTTCAAGAAGTTAGTTACTAGCAAAGTATGTGCACTTGGTACTGGTTAATTGCTTAGGAGGTCTAAGCCTGCCCAGGAATAGTGTGCTTAGGTTCACTGATTGTCCGTACATGACCATAGCTGTTTACTGTGGACGTAAAGCAACAACACAACAACAACATTGTAATGCTATTTAGTGCAGTTTGATTGGTAGAGACTGAATATAAACTATCTTTTACACATTCAATAACTTCTGTGAACTGGAAACTACTGCCTTGGCGGGAATTTTTAGATGTAGATGACCAAGATGGAATTATAAGAATCAAAGTTCAGTTTATCAATGTGAAAATGCCATGGAATCACCAACAAACTTAACATAAAGCTGTGTGGTTTTATTCAGATTGTGAGTACTTTGCCGGTGTTTACACATTGGTAAAATCCACACACACACAAACCCCCCCCCCCCCCCCCCCCAAAAAAAAAACAGTTATTTAATGAAAATTTATGATATTATGAACTTAAGGTAGTTTTTCAATTTCCACATATGAAATGGGCAGATTATCTATTCATCTTGAAGGAGCCAGAGCTTACATGTCTACCGCTTTTATCATATTCAGTTCTCAGCTTCACTTCATGTAGCCACTTCTAGGAGAGATTTGAAGTAGCAGCTGTAGGGGCATTGTCATAGAGATATACTGAAATTCTAGCTTTATAGATATGCTCTGTGAAGCAAAAGATTTTTAGCCATAGAATTTTCAATGAGAGTTCTGTGATAACTTTTCATACTTTGCCATAAAAATGTTGGGTATATCCCATTAAAAGAATGCTCTCCTGTTTATGGCATCACATTAAAACTGCTTTCTTGTCAGAGCTAAACAAGGCAGCGTTAAGGTCTGAGAAAAATGCCATGTTTTTCCGCCCTATTTTTTAGGGGAGACAAGTTTCATGACATTTGCTTGCCTGGGTTACAAAACTTCGTAAAAGGGGTTCTTCTCTTAAAGGAAAGAATTTGCTCCTGATGGAGCAAATTGTTTCCATTAAGAGTTGACCCCCATCGAGAAGGGAAGCAAAAATGAAATGGTTTTAGTTGGTTCCTTCAGAATGGACCTATTCATCTTAATTTTGATGCTACAACATGGTTTTATGACGAAGTATGAAAAACTAGCATGGAACTTTTGTTAAAACTACCTTCGTCTGCAGCTCTGCCCAGTGCTAATACACAGATTTGTCTCGGGGATTTTGATAACAGAATACCCTAAAAAAAAAACTTAAACACTTGATTTCCTTATTCTAAAAAGAGCCTCGACGTACATTTTTTATGAAGATAATTTTATCTGGAGCTTTAGCAGTGCATGATGAGCAGTCCTTATCTCATATGGCATAATTTGACACATTTTCGGGTGAGGCGCCTTTCGGTCTGCGTAAAGAAGGAAATTGTAAATTTTAAGAGCCTCGACGTACTTTTTTTGTGACGGTAATCTTCTTACCTGGAACTTTAGCAGTGCATGATGAACAGTTCTTGTCCTGTATGGCATTATTTGACACATTTTTTTGGGTGAGACGCCTTTCTGTCTAGATAACACAAGGAAATAGTCAAACAAACCAAAAAATTAAAAGGTGAGAAAAATAAGAGTCTTTTTATTATATAAAAGTACACTTCAGACAAGTTAGTGTGTGTTTCTTTTCGTTTCTTTTTCGATCAACAGGATCAGCACTTTTCCTGCATATTACCATTTGGTCTGTTTTTCACGGGAAAGCTGAGGCATTGTTTTATTCAGATTGTCAAATAACCTGAAGTTCTTTGCTATGGTGGATTTTACCCTAAATTCCATGTTCCAAACACCAGCCATTAAAACGATATCATTAGTGTCTGGAGAGAACGTTTTCACGTCAACGGGCAGTTTGTCCTAATATTTGGTATGTGTGTTTGACAAAGAACTGCTGAGTCAGTGTGACCCGTTATTTTAAATAGCAGACAGGCTAAGATTTTTATGCTCTCTCAGATTTAGCAGCTTCTGTAGACTTTTTATGATATAATTATTAAAGTGGATATTAAATACATGCTAGAGTGCAACTGTACTTTAATGTCTTCTTAGCTTGGCACAGAGCTCCAGATAAGAGGGGGTATTGAAGATAACTCAAAGATAATTTTTCTTATTTCTCATTGGAAACATACATTGTGACCCCTCATTAGAACTGTCTCGGTGAGACAGTTCTAATGATGGGTCATAATGTATGTTTTTATGGCGAAATAATGGCTAATTATCCCTAAATTATCCCTTTTACCCCTTCTTATCTGGAGCACTGAATTATTAAAGGAAATATTCATTTTACCTTACATACACTGTCTGATCAAGGTGTTTGCTGGTCCCTTTCACGGTTAGGAAATATATTTGCAAATGGTAGAGTTTGTCTTTGTTAAATGGGAAAACATTAACAATTTGTTAGAATCTTATTTAATGTACAAACTCTGCAGTACATAGAGATATAACTCTTATGATTTATCAGATTGACAAATAATGCACAAATATCAGAGCTGCAGAATAGGGTGGGTTTTGACATTAATTCTGATTACTGTTCATGGGCCATAATAATGTATGTTGTGGCCATGATGTAGCTAGTTTAAGTCTTAAATACATGTATTGATGCGCTTGCTTACGTGCAAATGCTTATGCTTATGCAAATAACTGCTAAGGCTTTGGAAAAGAATACATACAGTTTCAGAGATAATGTAAGTTAGTCAGTAGCAGAAAATTGTCAGCTTAAGGGATAGTTTAGCTTTTATGCTGCTTTGCCGCGCAACAGCTTGTAAGAGTGAAGTCTTCGAGTCAGCCGGTCTTGCGAGAGGGAGGCAACTTTTGTGACTTCCTGTTTGCTTCTTTGGGTCACAGAACAAGTCCAAAAAGGGTCTACTCCAAATGGAAAGAAGTGCTCCTAAAGGAGCACTTCTCCCCTTTTAGAGTTGACCCCTATTTAGAAAGAAGGGGAAACTTAAAATGGCAGAGTTGCTTGCCCTAAAAGTGTATCAAATTACCTGAAGACCAACTCCTCAGACATTGCTCATATGGTACATAGAATTTGAGCTGCTTAACAAGAAACATCTTTCATAGCCCAATTCTCTGTTCTGGCAGTGGGGTTGCTGGCATACACACCCTTGGACTGGGCATTCTTCTAGTTCATCATTTATTACTTATATTAAGACAGTTCATGATGCTTATCGTAACTGTCTATAGGAGGAACATGAATAACTTGTTTCACTGTTTTTAATACCTTGTTTATATCTCTATTTAGATATCAGGTGTACAACAATGAAAGACGAAAGTGCTTCAGTCTGTGTATTTGTAGGTGGATCAGTCTGGATCACACAGTTCATGCTGTTTTCAAAGGGCTTTTCCAGAAAATGTCACAAAATCATAGTTCTAGATAAGGTTTTGACAGGCTGTTTCAGTGAGAGTAAACTAAATCATCCATCAATATGCAATGTTTTCTGAGCACAATACTTGGGGTTCATAAAGTGAACTTGGGTTTTATTGGAAATTTCCTTGTATTCTCCTTTTATTATTCTTTTATTTCAACCAAGAATATATGTGACAACTTTCCTCATTCCCAAAATGTTTTTCTGGAATAGCCCTTTATCTCTTAAATTCACCTTGCTTTATTTTAGCTTCTCTTGTAGATGGATGACATACTACTTGTTATATGATGGATCAGAAAAGTGTGTGGAGAAGCTAACATTTTTGGTCTGAAAAGCTTTATACTCTTACTTTTGCATCAAAACATATATTGTGATCTTAGAGAGTGAAGGCATTGACTCATATTCTATGAGGCTGGTAAGGTTGGGCTTCGATTCTTTGGTAATTTAGAGCAAACAAACATTTGATTACTCACTCTTAGTAAAAAAACATATATGGCACTGTCTTATTAGAAACCATTCTGTGAGACAGGTCACAGTATGTTTTATTGAGGAAAATTTAGAACATCAGTGACAATTTCTAGTAAAAATGCTGAGGCAAGTTGTGTAGAGCCAGATCTGACTGCTCCTGAAGAAGAGTCTGATCAGGGTCTACACTATTTGCGATTCCAGCAACTGTTTAAGTCAAACATAATCTAAAAAAAAAACAGTTTTTCGATGCATTCTCTGAAGAACGAGTGTTTGAAAATTTAAACCCTCTATTGCATCCCATAATCTTCATCAAAGCCCAGTCATACCTATAGGTAATACGTATGTTTTTTTGGAGAGAGAGAAGTATAAAGTTTATATCCCTAAAATGTTGGCTTCTTCAGACAGATAAGATGAAATGCTTTGTATTGTTACATAATATATTCTCTGTTTAATCTAGGTGACATTCAGCAGCTCGATTTTACCGTGCTAAAAGTAACGCCCCATATTGCGATTTTGTCTTGGTCCAATTTTAACATCACGGATCAGCGGCATTTGATCAGTTATACGATAAATTATAAAGAAGCGTAAGTGATATCGGCTGCATGTTAAATCTCACAAGAAGATCTTTCGCAACTTTTATTATTCCCCTGCGCCAGATGACGAGCATTTGATATTTTTGTGACAGTGGGTTTTCAGAAAAAGGTGCATGAGACACACAAAAAAAAAAAAATAAATAAAAAGAGAGAAATAGATTCTTTTATGAAAGTGTACCCCATTTCTGACAGTGAAAACTGTATTTCAGACATTTTATAAATTTACTTGGAAATAAACTTTAGAGTTAAAATAGAGTTAAAATGCGTAGAATTTTTCTGAAACTTTAAAATGAGTAAAATTGTACGGAAAACTAAGTTTGGAAGAGAATAATAAGTGGAAGAAATAAGCACTTCTAATTTAATATTGGTCTGACGTGTTGAATGTTTAAACAAAACCAGTCACAAAGTTGTCAAATGCTCAGAGGCTCCCGTTTTCAACATTTTTAAATGTCTGTGAATGACAGAGATCTGTTTGGTGTTTGGTGTGATGTCATGGTATTGAATGTATAACCAATTCCATGGCAATGTGAATTTTTGAATCTTTAAAATTCAATCAATTTCATATTCTTTCGCTATTTTGCTTGCAAATCCCTTTGAAATACTTTTCCAAAATCTGCACTGCATGTAGACAAATATAATCAGAGCTTGTTTAAAATTTTTCTCAAAAGTATGAATGCAGAGCTGCATGTAAGAAGAGAATCTGGTGATGATTTTAGGATGATTTCCATTATGTTTTCTATGAAAATGTGTGTTGAGGCTTCAAACTGTTGTTGATGATTTATTATTTGGCGATATGGATTTGGGGGACGTGTGTGTTTGTTGGTTGGGAGAGAGGGGCTTTCAAAACGACCTTAAATATGTAAATAAGTGCAAGTAAAATCAAATTATTCTGCTGTAGGTGGGAGTGGGGAGGAAGGTTCAAAATGATCCAAAATACCCAAATTATGTAAATCAGTGCAACTAAATTAAATCAAATTCTTCTGTTGTAGGGAAGGGGAGGGGGTGGGTGGGGGAGGAAGAAGGGGAATTGCCCTTTCCAGTAAGGCACCAAAATTTCGTATTTAAAATCGGTCACATTAATTCTTGTACAAGGTGGTTTTACCTTTCCAAATCAATCCCAGAAATCTAGAGCCATCATGTAAGATGGATCTGGAATGTTTTGGCGGAAAGAGCCCTGTCATATAACCTACTTTATTATGAAGTGTGCATTTTGATGTGAGAATAAGTAGTGCTCCAGATAAGAAGGGGTAACAGCTATAGTTTAGGGATGATTTTCCTTATTTTTGCATAAAAACATAGGTTATGACCGTTCATTAGAACCATCTCACCGAGACGGTTCTAATGAAGGGTCACAATATATGTTTTCAATGAGAAATAAGAAAAATTATCTCTGAATTATCCTCAAAATCCCAGCTTATCTGGAGCTCTGAAAATTATCCCAGAAGAAAATTATCCCAGAATTATCATCGGATACTCCTTTCTGACAGCTCTGGAATGAATCTTTTATTATATTTTATAAGCAGAACAACTCCATTTTGTATTATATAAGCAGAACAACTCCCTGTTGTATTGTTGTACTGTCTAAAACATTGATAACAGCTTCAAGTTTTAATACTGTAAGCACAAGAGCTTCAAAAAATAAAACAGTATATCGAATCAGTACTTTCCTACATTATATGATTAACCGTGGTTCAAAAACTCATACGCCAAGGAAATGGTTTGTAATAATGTTAACATTGACTTGTCTTGTGTTTTCTCAGGTTTGTTATTAGTTCAGTGTTGTTTAGTTGTTGAACTCTTGGTCGTTGAATACTTGAACTGTTACATTTTGTGTAGTCGTGACCCATGTTGCATTTGCAGCGGTTTTTTTCTCATTGTATGTGCTGGGGAGCGGTGACTGTGTTGAATTTTGTGTTAACCTTCATGATATTTTGACTCTTATTTCCTCTAGGTTCAATTCGAGAGATAGAATTTACGGTTTTAAAAACTGCCCCTCACATTGCTATCCTTCAATGGAAGCCAGTACAGCTACCTGATATGCGCCATCTTATAAGTTACACATTGAGTTATAAAGAAGCGTAAGTGTTATTTGTACATGTTGTGTAATATGTTTTGCATTATACTATATCTCCCAATAGGCGATATACACCAGCTGGGCTTTTCGGTACTGCGAGTTACCCCCCACATAGCTATTTTGCAGTGGGAAAATTTCAACATCACTGATCCGAGGCATCTAATTAGTTATACAATCAACTATAAGGAAGCGTAAGTCACTTACTCACCACCCTAAATTCCCACTGGTCGCCCGAGAAAACGGAACTCTCTCAGTGCATGGCTTAGTGGTTGTCATGGATATTTTCATTAACATTCGGCTCAAAAGAAGAGGCATCTTTGAAGTAGTTAGTTAGTTGATCCGACAAGATACATGTATGAAAAAAAAAAGTCAATTCAGAGGAAAGATTTTTTTTATATATATTACTGCACTTTCTTCATCTATATTTTACCAGAGCCCTAGATAAGAGGGAGTATTAGGTGATAATTAGGGATAATTTTTGTTAATTCTGGATAAAAACATATGTTGTGACCCCTCATCTGAACCGTCTCGACGAGACGGTTCAGATGAGGGGTCACAACATATGGTTTCAATGGGAAATAAAGAAAATTATCCCTCAATTATCATCAAATACGCCTCTTATCTAGGGCTCTGTTTACTGACCAGAACTCAGTCAAATCAAATGATTGAGCTCATCAGAAGATATGTCATAAGTCATATGCTAAGTGAGTATGTCAGTACCAGCCTGGGTACTTGCACAATTTTGCCAGAGCAATTATTGGACCATGTAGATTTGTTTTGCATATATGTGAAAAGGGATCTTTAGGTATATGTGTACAGTGACTGGGCAAATATACACAAGCTGGTTTTGGTATGACTAATTGGCATAACTGTGTCTTATGACAATTTTTCTCACAATGCTTTTCATATTTTTTGAACATCAAATTGGGATAATCATAGATGCATGCTCTGCTAGACCAAACCTTCTCACACCTGTATGAAAAAATGGACTGTTCTGTCTTTGAATATTGGACAAGTCTAAGTCCTTCATATTGAAAATGGAAATTTAATCAAAAATTGTAAACAGACTAGCAATCATTGCTGAGCCAGACAAGACTGCTCACAAAAGCCGGTATGTGAACTGTCCTATTTGGATCAGCAGTTTGCGAGAGTATGTTATACAGTGTGTCGGGTTGAATAGGTTAAAAGGTTACTTGGCTTGGTACTGTGTAGGCGTATAGGCATAGTTCAAAATTTTCAAATCAAACTTACTAGATTTAGAATTTTTATAGCGTTCTAGGGGATGGGGTAAAACTTGAAAAAAAAAAAAAAAATAGGGTAAAGAAAAACTGCATGTTTAGCAGTGTCCAGTAGATTTTTTTTCTTCATTTCTCCTAGTAGCAATGCTGCATGTTGGGTACTTGACAATCTTGTTTAATGTTTTTCAACTCGGGTTTTTTCCGGTGTGAAGATTTTGTGCATCTTTTTGCTAGAATGAAACATTTTGAATTTAAAATTTGATGGTAGAAAAACACATTGTCTGCAGCATAAAGAAGATTTTTTGATGAATTTAACCCTTAAAGCGCCAAAAATGAAAAATTGTTGAATTTGCAAACAGTGTAGATCCAAATGAGGTGGCTCATAATGAGCCACCTCATCTGGATCTTCACTGTTTGCCCTCTAGTCTTTGAATTCTCAGTATGAGATGTCTTAGATAAGGCATTTTGGTAATTTTTGCAGACGTAAATTTTGTCGTCTGCTTTTTGGCGCATTAAGGGTTAAAATTTGCTTTGAAAATTTGTATTTTGAGAGGACACCAACAGACTCGGTGCCAGGAGATGCGAGTTATGGATTTGTTTCATTGAGCCTCCTGAGGAACATCGTTATGTAAACTGTAGTGCATCTGACTCAAGAGCCAGAGGTCTCGGGTTTCGAAACCCGGTCCGGCCACAGACTTGCGTTTCTCCTTCCCTGATTAAAGAAGGGCAGTTGTCAGTTACTGGCGAAAGTATGTGCACTTAGTACTGGTTAACGGCTTATGGGGTCTAAGCTTGCCCAGGAATAGTGTGGTAAGGTCAGCTGACAGTCCCGATATGACCATAGCTGTTTGCCGTGGATGTAAAACAACTGGAAGAAAAAGAAATAAATAAATGAATAAAAAAATAAAAAGTATTTTTTAGCTCACCAGAGCTGAAGGCTCCGGGGGAGCTTATAGGATAGGCAGTTGTCCGTCGTCGTCGTCTGTCGTATGTCGGCGTCTGTCGTATGTCGTCGTCGTCCGTCAACACTTTCAAACGACATCTCCTCTGAAGCCACTGGGCCGATTGGGCCCAAATTTCATCTATAGCTTCCTTGGGCTGGGGGATTGAAAGTTTGTGTTTTTTATGAAAATTGGCCTTTTAGTTTGGTTGCTATGGCAACTTAGAGTTGCCATTGACTTATAATGGGGAAAATTGAAAAATGGCATTTTCTGCCAAGCCATTGCAGATATGTTGATAAAACTTTTATAGAAATGTTCCTTAAGATGTCTTCTATCAGCTATATGTTTTGTGGCCCACTGCTCCTTTTATTGGTTGCCATGGAAACCGAAATGCAGAAAAAATGGAAAAAATACTTTAAAAAATTATCTCCTCTGAAGCCACTGGGTTGATAAGGCCCAGATTCCATCTGTGGCATCTTTGGACTGGGGGATTGAAAGTTTGTGTTTTTTATGATCATCTGCCGTTTAGTTTGGTTGCTATGGCAACTTAGATTTCCCATTGACTAATAATGGGGAAAATTGAAAAATGGCATTTTCTGCCAATCCATTGGAGATATGTTGATAAAACCTTTATAGAAATGTTTCTTGAGAAGTCTTCTATCAGCTGTATGTTTTTTGACCCACTGCTCCTTTTATTGGTTGCCATGGAAACCGAAATGTAAAAAAAAAAATGGAAAAAAATACTTAAAAAATTATCTCTTCTGAAGCCACTGGGTCGATAAGGCCCAGATTTCGTCTGTGGCATCTTTGGGCTGGGGAATTGAAAGTTTTTTTTTTTATGATCATCGGACCTTTAGTTTGGTTGCTATGGCAACTTAGAGTTCCCATTGACTTATAATGGGGAAAATTGAAAAATGGCATTTACTGCCAAGCCACTGCAGATATATTGACAAAACTTTTATAGATTGTTCCTTGAGAAGTCTCTTATAAGCTATGTTGTTTTTTTTTTGCCCACTGCTCCTTTTATTGGTTGCCATGGAAACCAAAATGCAAAAAATGGGAAAAAAATACTTAAAAACAATCTCCTCAGAGGCCATTGGGCCAGTAAGGCCCAGATTTCATCTGTAGTATCCTTAGGCTGGGGGATTGAAAATTTATGTTTTATCTATAAAATTGGCTCTTTAGTTTGGTTGCTATGGCAACTTAGAGTTGCATTGACTTGTAATGGGGAAAATTAAAAAATGGCATTTACTGCAATCAATATATGGAAAACAGTTATATATTTTGTTATCAACTCAACAGATGTAACAAGACTGAGACTTTGTAGTTGTATATTTTGTATTAGCCTGTACAAATGTGACAGCAATTTTGAGCCTATACAAATTTGATAGCAATTTTGAGCTAGAGATCTGGTGAGCTTTGTGGCCCGTGGGCCTCTTGTTTTTCAAGCTTTGGCAAGCAATGCCTTAATGAGTATGATATTAATTACACTCAATGTAAGAGTATTTTTATTGTATGACAGACAGTTCACTCATATCTCTGAGCATACAACTTGGCTTTTCTTCTTTTTCTGTGAGTACGCTGTATACATCATACTGGCTTTCGTGATACTGTGCGTTTTATTCAACTTTTTCCGAATTTTTTTTGGTTATAAGATGGTGGTTTTTTCCCTTCTAAAACAATCTAAAAAAATCTAGATCTGTCTTATAAGACAGATCTAGATTATTGGGATTTTCCCTTTGAGAACAATCCCAAGGAATCTAGGACTGTCTTATAAGACAGATCTAGATCATTAGGATTGTTCTCGAAGGGAAAAACCTCTTTTCCAAAACATTCCCAAAAATCTAGATCTGTCTTATAAGACAGATCTAGATCTTTGGAATTGTTTTGGAAGGGAAAAGCCCACATTATAGCAGAACTTCATTAGACTGATTCTTCAGACTTTTGGGGTCATTCAAGGGGGAAAACCCCGTCTTATAGCCGAATAAATATGGTATTCTTTTACATTACGCCTCTGCCATATGATAAATCCATACGATAAACATTTTTAAACACTCGTAGAACTTAGGTAAAGATTGGGGCTCAGTAAAAATGTTCATTGTAGTGGTCCCTCATTGAACCTTCCTCAGTGAGATGATTTAAATGAGGGACAGGGATCCACTCCAGATAAGAAAGGGTAAGGGGGATAATTTTCCACATTTCTCCACAGAAAAAAGTGTTAAAAAATGTTGTGACCCCTCATTAGAACTGTCTCGCTACCATCTTGCTGAGACCAGTCAGTTCTAATGAGGGGTCACAACATAAGATTTCATTGAGAAATAAAAAAAAATTGTCTCAGAATTATCCTCGAAAAACCTTCCTTTTCTGGAGTTCTGGAGGGGTCAGAATATTTGTTTAAATTGAAGATTAAAGAAAAATATCTCAGTATTACAAAATCAACTTTATCTAGCAGTCAGATAAAAACATTAAACGATTATACCCCTACAACATGCCAAGTAACTTTACACTGAGGTTATGGAATAAAAATGGTGAAGGGAATTTCTTTAAACTCGAGCACGATTTATTTATTCATCTAGAAACCCATAGTTAAAATGAGCCGCGACACGAGAAAACCAACAATGTGGTCGTCCGCCCAGCGCAGACTCAGATCAGCCTGGGCATTCATCCAGTCTGATCAGACTCTTTGCTAAGCGCTTAAAGGGTAGCTGAGGGACTAAGCTACCTTCATGAGGAAAGCGAAGACTCTGATCAGACTGGGCGGATGCCCAGGCTGATCTGAGTCTGCGCTGGACGCACGACCACATTGTTGGTTTTGTCACGTCGCGGCTCAAATATATACGAGCACTCTTCATTTCATATTTTGCATGAAAAATTAGAAATCGTTTCATTTTCCTCCTTTTAGGATAGAAATTATAGCTGGGTAGAAAAAATGTCAAAAATTGACGGAAATGATTATTTTTTCCTGCCTTTTAAATACATGTATATTGTCAGAAAATAAGATGCCTTTTCTACTAACATCAGTTTTGTACAGTCATATTGTAAAATGGGGAATTGGCTGGTATAGTATATATGTATTATAAAATATAGTCAAAAGAGGAAGAAGGGGCAAGTCTCATGTACTTCGGCAGCTGTTATTTTACTGATATTTGGTGTGAGATATATATTAACCTATCTGTGTGACGGCTGAAGGCATGTAAACCATACATGTACCCATATAAATGCAGTATGTTCCGTTTTCTCTGCGACGACCTGGTGGGAAGTGTGTCTTGTGTTTTTAATATTTGAGTCACTTAGCATAATCCTATCTATCTAGGCGACATAGGAGTCCTCAAGCTCTCTGTAACCAAAATTCTGGTTAATATGGTGTTTTTGAGTTGGACGAATTTCCACACTCGGGACGCTAGGCATCTCATTGGTTACTATCTTAACTTTATGGAAGCGTGAGTTTTTGTTCATTTCAAACACTAGATGTTTTGTTGTATTCTCTTATGTTTGGACTAATTATTTATGAGTTTGTTGCTTCTTTTACACTCGAGCTAGGCGGCAGGAAGTGACATCAGTTCCTGTGTTCTTCCTCTCTCTCATCCCTTGCACTGCAAATATTTTCACATGATATCAGTAATTTATTGTTGACCGAGTAGCGACAATCTTGCAGAACCAGAAAAGTAATCGAAATTTAACTGTTTTATGGGACAACATTTTTTGCGTAAAGAGTGTGTACATATCTGGAAATTTGTTGAGAGCAAAACAAGAATGTCCATTGAAAATCAGTAATTAAGCAACCCGATGTCTTAAAATAACTTTGACTTATGTATTTTTGAGAGTTTGGGCATGAAAAAGGCACTACCTTGATTTTTTTTCCCCCATTTTCCATAATTGTCTCTTAATACCCTTCTACACTTAAAATACCCTTCTAATCTGGGGCCCAGACAGAAGCAACAAATTCTTTTTGAGCTGTTGATCAGTTAATTTATCAGTTACACAGATATTTGCATGGCTAAAAACAGAATAAACAAAACAGAAACTAAAAATGAGCCGCGACACGAGAAAACCAACAATGTGGTTGTGCGCCCAGCGCAGATTCAGATCAGCCTGGGCATTCACCCAGTCTGATCAGACTCTTTGCTAAGCGCTTAAAGGGTAGCTGAGGGACTAAGCTACCTTCATGCGGAAAGCGAAGACTCTGATCAGACTGGGCGGATGCCCAGGCTGATCTGAGTCTGCGCTGGACGCACGACCACATTGTTGGTTTTGTCACGTCGCGGCTCAAATGAACTAGGCAATTGGAAGAGATAACTGTATTATCCCCCTTTACTGATTTTAAGCCAAGGGAAATAACTTACTTTTCAAAGGGAGGCAGTTTGCCTCCCTTTGTAAAGTTAGTTGGTTCCCGATCTTGAACCTTAAAGGGCGATAATTTAGTAATTTCTCTTGTTACAAAAGAATTATACTGATATCACGTGAAAATCGACACTAATGTTGTTCCCCAATGTTCTGGTTTAAGGCATGAACTGTTAATTAACAGTTAGAGTAGAAATTTCTCAGTTACGTTTTATACTCAGTTTCAACGTTAACCAGACGGTAACAATTTATTTTTCTTTTTATTAGTTACGTAGGGTTTCTGTTCCTTATGCACAAGTTTGGTGGTCTTAGCGAAGGCGTGTTGAATCCGTCCAAAACATCGCATCTTATGTTGTAGAGTACTTGTGCAGTAAAATTAGGGGAGCTTTATTAACAGTTTTCATACAGTTGAAAATTAAACGAAATTGATTGCTAACTGTTCAAATGAAATTTTAAAAGATGAAAATTTCAACCGAGTTCCTAAATATGATATTTTTTAATATTTGTAAAATTCTGTTGTCAAAATATTACATAAATAATTATGTTGTATAAAATTGTAAATATAAAGTGAAATAAATATAAAATTTTAAATTTCAAGTTGCAAGCATGATCCTGTATATCAAAGATTATGTATTCAAAGTTTACGTATATCAGTCAAGCAAAATTGTCTTATCACATATGTGAACAGTGTAGGTTTGATCAGCCTGCATACTTCTACATTCTGGCTTTGTTTGTGATATTTTGCTTTCTGCCAACCCACTTTCCTGCAGGGTATTCTTGCCGTGAATGAATTGTTCCTAAAAAACTTATTTCTGCCTCAAGATTAACCAATGAGAAGGATTGATGCAAGATCAAAGAGGAACAAGATGCCCTATTCTGCGTGGGTTCCAAAATAAATGACGTTAGCTCATAGAGCACAATTTCACATGTGTATGACTGCAACTCTGACACATGGAAAATTCTTGTATAGGAATGTCTATTTTAGAGTTTGTTGATGAGTAGACTGATAAGTCGTGCACAAACAGACTAGTTTAACCCTATTGCACTCAGAATGGCCAAAACTCTATGGAGTTTTGGCCATTCTGAGTGCAATAGGGTTAAGTTCATAAATGATTTGCTGAAGTTTACACAATGATGAAATGAAAAAAAAAGTTTGTGTCTTAGGATGCTGAATTAAAATTTTTGGCTGTATTGATTACTGTCGCAACTGCTACAAAGAAATCAGTTCCAAGTACATGAATTTTCAAGTTTACAGTTCAAGGGACTTATCAATGTCAAAAAACAAAAAACAAAACAATTGGCATTAGACTGTTGAATTGGTATTATTTTGGAAAAAATAAAGATTTTCATTGTCCAAAAGCATATGGTTGTTCATAACAGATCTACACTGTTTCACATATGGGAGGAGGCTTTTTGTGTTGACTGATATATTCTTCTTAAAGTATAAGCCAGTCATTCTTCTAGTTATTTTGGGGTGGGGTATATGTCAGTTTCCCAGCTTACTCCACCGCAAAAAATTGTGGACTGTCTTTTCCTTGGTACACTCTGATCGAGGTCTTGCCTTCAAATGAAGAGTTTTGATGGTGTTAGAGAAATGTTTTAACTTTCTTGGTTACCCTAAATATTTGGACAAGCAACTTTTTACAATGAACTCTTTTTTACAATGGACTGTACCATTTTCAGATTTGGACAAGCCCATTTGTATCTTTAGGGGACATTTAAGTGTATGGGTACACCTTCATGTTTAATGGCCATTTTTCAAAGGGAGACAACTTAGGTGACATTCTGATTGCTTCCATTGGACTATGAAACCCTTCCAAAAACATGTCTACTCATAAAGGAAAGAATTTGCTCAAAGAGGAGCAAAAATATTTTCCTTTAACCCATTGCATTCTGGGTATTTTTTTTGTCAAAATTGTCGTCTGCATCAAAGAGCAAGAATATTTTGACAATATTGGTCTAATTAACTCCTGTAGAAATGATGTCTAGGCAGCAAACAGTTTGGATCCCAGATCAGGCCCCACATTTGTGGGGCCTGATCTGGATCCAAACTGTTTGCCAAGATACCCCTAAAGGGGTATCCCGAATAGAATTGGTTAAGAGTAGACCCCAGATAAGAAGGGGGGCAAAAATGAAAATGGCTTCCCAAAAGTGTACCCATTCATCCTTAAAAAAAATTGTAAGCATCGAAGACCAGACTCAGACTGCACAGTCTGCCCAGGGTCTGCAGTGTTTCTGGATGCATTATTGTCCAATTTTTAGGGCAAACACAAAATATTCTACACAATTATTTAGGGTTACTGCTGTGGTTATTTGATGGGTCTGCTTTCTGTTGTTTTTAAGAGTGCTCAAAGTTCAGACTCATTTGAATGATACCGAAAAAAAAATGAAAGGAAAATCAAACAAAAAATAAATAATGGAGGAAAAAAACACAAAAAACACACACACACACACACACATAATTTCATACGTAGTAAAGCTAATGCCCTGTATTTAAGTCCAAATCTTGTGAGATAATATTACTTAAAATAACATATTTGTATGTTACATAATAAGCCAAGTCAATAATAATGATTCCATAGAGGAAAAAATGTATTTGCGAGTGATGCAAACGCACTTGAAATAGATGTACTATTATTTAAAATAAACAGAATTTTAAAAGTACACTAGCTTTGAAAATTCTCAAGGACAGAGATCAGAAGATAAAAATGGAGGGAAAAAATAACTATAGATAACAGGAAAAAAATATATTACTAGTGATAATAATAAAAAAAAAAAAAAAAGAATTAAAAAAATTACCACCTTTTAACAAGGTAAATGTAATACAAAGTCAAGTCCGTCTATGTTTGGTGCAAGTGATATACCGGTAGGCTTAACAGAGGCATATTTGCCATAAATATCCTATATAAGAGTAGTAACAGGGTTTGCAAAGGGAGGCAACTGAATAATCTTAATAACCCCTAAAGCCCCCCCCCCCCCCCCCCCCCCCACCCCACCCCAAACATAATGCAGAAAACAAATTTATTTCTGGAAATAAAAAAACTGTTTTGTCTGAGCTAACACTTGCCAAGAAAGCAGACAACAAAAGTTTACACCTTGAAAATTGAGAAAAAAAGACCCCCCCCCCCCCCCAAAAAAAAAAAAAGAAAAGATTAAAAAAGATTTGTCCCAGCCAATCCATAGCAGATGGCAAAAACTCAAGTCAGTGCAAAAGTAAAAAACAAAACAAAGGAAATTTTCCAAGCTGTATCATAGCAAGATTTCAAGGAATAGAGGGCAAACAGTATAGATCCAGATGAGGCAGCTCATAATGAGCTGCCTCATCTGGTTCTATGCTGTTTGCAAACTCAACTTTGTTTTCGGCACTTTGGTTGCTTCCCTTGGCAAATGTGTTTCTTCCCTTACCTAGAGTAATACGGGGAGGTAATTCATAAGTGTTTCCAGCAGTGGCAAAGTCTTTTTATCACAAAGAAGGTGCACTTGCCAAGAAATAGAAACTGAAATATTAATAGGAATGAATAAACCTTAGAGCTAGAGTAACAGTTGAAACATACCGAACGCCCCTCTTTTAGAACTACCTGTAAAAAGACTTAGAATGCCAGTCTCCAATATCCAGTTCCTTCTAATTAGGGGTAATGGTTAAATTGTATTACAAAAGGACAAAAGGAAATTTTGGTTTTGTTAGCTCTGGGTTGGTTAATATTTTGGTGATGCTACTCATCAGAAACACACTTAAAAAAAAAAAAAAATAGATAAATAAAAAATAGAAAAAAAAAAAAATAATAATAATAATAAAGAAATGATGATTTGAGCATAAATTGTTTGTAGAAAAAAATATTCTTTCTATGATTTTGTGTTTTTTTATCCCAAAGTATTGAATTATTAAGATCCCTGAATATAGCGAAAGCTGTGTGGTACCAAAACGTCATTGTCACACCATTATCATCACCTCATTTCATTGAAATCCAGTATTGTGCTTATGATAAAGAAACAAACAGATTAACTCTTAATGCGCCAAAAAGCAGACGACAAAATTTACGTCTGCAGAAATTTAAAATAATGTTTTGTCCAGGCTATATCATACTGAGAATTCAAAGACTAGATGGGCAAACAGTGTATATCCAGTTGAGGTGGCTCATCATGAGCCACCTCATCTGGATCTACGCTGTTTGTAAATTCAACAATTTTTCATTTTTTGCGCTTTAAGGGTTAATACCAGGGGAATAATTTTTTTCGTCCATATCTCAGTTAAGTTTGCCAGCCCCAGGGGGTACATGATCAGACTATGTGGGTTTGCAGGCAGGACTCTGAGATATTTGCATAAGTATTGATTTTCCCAACAATAAACCACATTCATTAAGATGGAATTTAAGGCCGAAAATAGAGACTGAGTTTTACATCATTAAATGTCAGACTTATAAATATCTATTTTCTCGGGGCATAAACTTTTGGTAAACAGGCTAGTATTGCCCTTCTCTTGTTTGCCATTACGCATTCAGCATATCGGGTTCAATAAACCCGGAGATGAACTTCTTGCATTAACCCATTGCATTCTGGGTATTTTTTTGTCGTCTGCTGAAATTGTCGTCTGCATCAAAAATCAAGAATATTTTGACAATATTGGTCTAACTAACCCTTGTAGAAATGATGTCTAGGCAGCAAACAGTTAGGATCTCAGATCAGGCCCCAAAGGGGTATCCCGAATGGAATGGGTTAAACGTCTGTTTTAATACTGAATGTATCATATTTTTGCAAGGCAAATGTTCCGTTTTGAAGCGCAATGTTCTCAGTACTTTTTGAGGACAGGGCATTATAGTACCTTTAATATAAAGAACCCAAAATTACTGAATAAAACATTTCCAAAATGCCAGATTACCTGTTGAGAGTGAAAAAAAGTAAATTAATACAAAAATGGGGGCTGGGTGGGGGAAATGAGCAAGACTTGGAGAGTGGAGTGTTACCAAACTTTATCTTATTCCCGCATTGCTCATTCCAAGCATCTGCAGCGTTTGTGAAAGCTAGTTTAGTCCTTATTTTAACTGTTCCTCAGACCGTGGGTTTTGGAAACTTTTAAATGTAAAAGTAATATTAAGTTCCAGCTGCCTTAAGAACAGTATAGCTGAAAATAAAATACATGTATATTAAAAAAAGTAAAAAATAGTAATGCAGATGAGTACTCAGGGAGCAGATTCTTTAGTTGGGGGAGGGAGGGGGTAGACAATCAGATAGATGTACCAGACTCTGTCGTAACTATTCAAACATTTTCACCCATTTCTGTAAAAGTTCTGCTTTGGAACTGGGGCAGGTCCAGTATGGAGTAAAATCTTGAATCTCGAGATTTACCAGCGAATGTTTTTTTTGTATTAAATGTTTTCTTTTGAGCGAAACGTCATTTTTAATGCAAGTAAAATCATGTTTTGTTTTTGATGGAGGCAGGGGTGGGGGGGATGGGATGTAGAATAGGAACTTAATGTTATTTCATAGCAGTGCTAGAAGTATATACTTTATATATCTTATTGCCCATATAATATCCCATCCTCAAATGTACATGTATATGCATCTTCTAAATGAGAAAAAATTGTGTACAGCTGGGTGCTAGTGTAATATCCCAAAAACTGATTGCACCAAAGTCTCTACGGTGTTTTCATGTGTGCAAGAAAAACAATACAGATGCTGCCTTGCTGGTAAATGCTTACAGCTCCGTCTTTGACCAAATTTATGCATTCAGTTTTCCTGAAAGGTGTTGTCACTCAATTGAAAATACATCAGGTCTATTGGGAAATTATTTTTAGGGGAAGGACTTTTGGTCCAGGCTGTGTACTCATAGAGTAGCAGGTAAAAGACAGTTTTTTCAAAAATTTTATAATCACATGTAATTTTATTTTAAATTGCTGCTATACGTTACCATAATGATTTAAAATGTTGCATTGCAGAATTTTTTAAGGTATATGTGTACACCTACATATATTCCGCCATTTTGCAAAGGGGAACAGTTTTTGTGACTTTGCTTACCTGGATGAAGCACGCCTAAAATGGTGGTCAGCTGTCAAACAAAATAATTTGCTCCTGTCGGAGTCCCCATCTTGGATTTTGTTGTCTGGGAAGCAAACAGGAAGTCGCAAAAGTTGTCTCCTTTTGAAAAAAAATGGCAAGAAAAGACATGAAAATGTACCCATTCAGCTTAACCCATTGCATTCTGGGTATTTTTTGTCGTCTGCTGAAATTGTCGTCTGCCTCAAAAATCAAGAATATTTTGACAATATTTGTCCAACTATCTCCTGTAGTAATGATGTCTAGCCAGCAAACAGTTTGGATCTCAGATCATGCCCCACGTTTGTGGGGCCTGATCTGGATCCAACCTGTTTGGCCAGATACCCCTTTGTATCCTGCATAGAATGGGTTAAAAGCAGTTACAATGCAAGTTAGCTAGAATGGGTCAAAACTGTAGATGGAAGTTTCCATTACAGACTGGTAAGTTGAGAACCGAGTCATACTGTGGTTTCTAAGACATGGTGATGATAATGGTGATACATTGATGCCGACGATAGGTTGTACTTACAGGATTGAAATTTAAAATAGAAAAGAAAAAAAAGAAAAAAAAAGAGAGAAAATATGGGGAGATAAGGGTTATAGAGAACTTGAATTTAATAATGCCTTCTTAACGTATTCACAGTGCATTAACTCTTTAATGGCCTAAATTAAGAAAAATGTATATGCACTTAACAATTGTAATATGTATATATTTACTGACATACTAATAAAAAATCAAAAAAACATTAGATGAACGGTAGTTAGCACTTTCCCCCACTAGAAGCTTAGTTTTATTTAGTACCCATTTTCCTGCAGGTTCAGCAAATTTTTGTGGATGAAGATTGTTTTTCTCCAGTTGTTGGTGAATCAGTTGTTAACAGTTTTCCTTCATCGGCAACATAAAAGGGAAACAGATATCTCGCCCTCCAACCTTCTCAAACTGATCGTCCTCTCAAACCAAAAATGACTGAAATTGAACTCTTTCTTCGTGTCCAGTGTACAGCCCAGGCTGCCATTTGTCACATAAAAATGCCTGTATGCCGTCCAAGTGCAGCAGACTACTTACATTTTGTAATAGGTTAACACTTTTAGCGCCAGAGACAAAAACAGCCAAATTTGCAAACAGCGTAGATCTTGATGAGGTGGCTCATAAAGCGTAGATCTTGATGAGGTGGCTCATTATGAGCCACCTCTTGATGAGGTGGCTCATAATGAGCTCATAATGAGCCACCTCATCTAGATCTACACTGTTTGCCCTCTAGTCTTTGAATTCTCAATATGATGTAGCGTGGACAAACTATTTTTTTTAACTTTTGCAGACGTAAAGTTTCTTGTCTGCTTTTTGGCACTTAAAGGGTTAAACTATTTCTCATTCATAAAGGATGACAAACCTTACCCTTTTAAAGAGAAACAAACTTTTTGTTGAGGTGAAGAAGATTTTACCTGCCTGTCAACTAAGAAAGTGAAACTTTCTTTCTCATCATAAACTGAAATGTGCTGTCCATTCTCAAAGTGAAATGGATTTCAACAAACAGGCTGTACTTAAAGCAGGTGTTCACCCCCAAAGTGAAGTAGACTGTGCCTCTTCAAAGTGAAAAAGGCTCTCCCAGACAATATGAAGCAGACTTTTCATTCTCTGAGAGGAATGGCCTACATTCCCTTCTGCCCTTAGACTATAGTAGTTGAACCAGTCTCATAACATACCCCACTTTAAGAATAAGACAGAATATGAAACAGACTTTAGCCTGAAATTCATCCACAAAATGAAACGTGCCTTCTTTAGTCAAATGGAAACAGACTGTTTGGAGCACACTCTAATTATAATTTTCAAGCTATAAAATGCTACTGGTTGTAAAGATTTGTCAAAATTTAATTACAATGTGAAAGCTTCCTGGTACAGAGATCGTAGGTTTATTAACTTAGTTACTGAAAACTACATAAAATGTGTTTACTACTCTTTGACTGAATATTGTAACTTAGTTACTGACTTAACTTAATTTGCAGAAAACTACATAAAACGTGTTTACCACCTTTGACTGAAATAGTAAACTTGTAAAAAAATGAAATTATATGCTACCGCAATTTTGTACAAGCCATACAAAACCAGAATTGGTAGTCAATGTTTAATTTAATATGAGCCATTTTGTGACGAAACTTGCTCGAAAATATGCTTGAATATTTAAAGCACCAAAAATGAAACCAGTTGAATTTGCAAACAGCAAAGGTCCAGATGAGGAGGTTCATAATGAGCCATCTGCTTTTTTGGCACTTTGAAGGTTGAACATGTCCAAACCAGTCTAAGCAAGTGCAACGTGGGCACAGCATATGCTGTTAATAAAGTAAACAGTCACATACCATATGATGGGTTTTATCATGACTTGGCTCAATTATTTTAGATATCTGACTGTTAAAAAAAAAAGAAAAAAAATTCTAAAAGCCTTCAATATTGTAACATTATTGTGTTGTTTACAAGTGAATCCCCACCCCCTACATGTTGTCACAGCACATCATTAGATAGACAACCTGCTGTTGTATCGGTGAAAATATTAAAGTCACATGACTGCTAGAAGGTTCAAAGTCCACTGTTAGGGTACTTAGCCCCTTCATTCATTCATGGGACAATACATTAATGAGGCTCAGTCTGAGAAAAGACCCTTTGGGGCACTGGAATATGGAGATTCAGAATAGCTTGTCCAAGAAAATGAAATATTTTTACAGACAGGCTTTGTGCATCGGTATCTTCAATTAAACCTGTGGCATACTGAAGTCACACATGATTTTAAAGCCCATACTCATGTCCCTGCTAAATTTGAGATTTTTTCCCCTGAGCGTCATGGTCAAAACCCAGTTGGCACACAACTTGTCATTCTTTTTCTGAGCCTCATGGTCAGTACCCAGTGGGCACACAAGGGGTCACCCTATCAAAATGCCTAGTAAACACGCAATTTAATTTCCACAATTCAAACTTCTGAAATAGTTAGTCAAAAAAGAACAGTGGCATTTGACTTATATGTATGAAAAGCAGTTTGCTTTAAAGTAAAAAGTGGGACGTTAAACCCGAGTTCATTCACTCACTTAAAGTAAAAGATCAGGGCCCAGTTATTCAAAGCATTGTTAGCTTAACGAGCTTTAGCTTAACGAGCTCGTTAAGAGGTCAACTCGTAAGTGGTTTGTGACTTTATAGCCAAATTCACCAATATTTTTTGTTGAAAATATGTGAGAAGCTTTTGCACTGCAAAAGCTTCCCACATATTTTCAACAAAAAATATTGGTGTATTTGAGATATTGAAGTTTGAAATTTTAATGTCTCGTTAACTAACGACATCGTTAATTTTGAACAACTAAGCCCAGGCTGAGTTTTTACAAAACCTCCTGAAAGTGGCCAAACTGATATTTGTGTGCCTGTTGGGTAATTTCCAGCCCAGTGGGCAAGCCACAGTTGGAGAACCTCAACCCATCATTGATGCAATGTTGCATCAGTGTTGTGTAAATGTTGCTGCTGGCAGCAATGAAAATAAATAAAAAAACATAAATATCAAACAATGTAAAGAAAGCTTTACAAATGTACTTGTTAAATAAAACATACTTGATAAATAAAACAAAATTAATGTACCGAAGCAATAAAACAAATGTACTTGCTAAGTAGATGTTTACTGTTCTCAGTAGTGTGATATTAATTTTCTTAAAAGAATTGAGTCCTTGATTCTGGAAAAAATCAAATTTAAGATAAAACCAAAAGAAAAAAAAAAGAAAAAAAAAAAAAAGAAAAAAGTTAAAAAATGTAATTGTAAAAAATTATATATTTGGACTTAGCAGCTACTTCTGGAACGGACTCTGCCAACTTTGATTTTGGACAAGTCCTTTTGTCATATTGGGGATATTTTATATATCACTGGACAGACAACCATGTCAGACTCACTGCTTCATAGGCACAGTCTGATCATTTGTTAAGACACCGTGTGAAATTTTTAGAGTACACATGGTGTCAGAAGTTGCAAAAGTGCAGGTTGTTGTTTATTGAATAGAAGATAATTGCGGATCTGCAGGTAATTGATATAAAACTGTAAATGTCAGCGACGAAATAGGAAACAGTGACAACAAGCAGGATCATAAAATAGGCAGATTATTAAGGAATATGCTCGATAGTAACAATAGCGTCATACAAGGTTTTACTACAAAAGGTTCGACGGACAAGTTTCACGCAGTGTATCAGATAAGAGACCATATTGACCACGAATATTGAGACTGATATGTTGAGCAAACAGTGTAGACTCAGATCAGACTGCTCCTAAGGAGCAGTCTGATCAGGGTCAACACTATTTGCCATTCGATCAGCAAAGTAATTGATTAAAATTATGTCCCAGGACCCACCATTTAGGGATCATCACTAACGTGGGATCCCGACTGTAGGAAGTAAATGAATAATTCTGTAGTCAAATGTATGGTGGCATTGTTCTGCCATCAGAAGCAGTAAATTTATCAACAATTTCAACCAGTTTTAAATATATTTAATTTTAAATTAACTTGTTGTGAGATCTTAACTAAGAAGAAAATGATCACTTTTCATCTTTAAAAGTTAGGCTTATTTTCTGAAGTCAAATGTATGGTGGCATTGTTCTGTCAGTAATAGCAGTAAATTTATCAAGAATTCCAACCAGTTAAGATATATTTAATTTTAAATTAACTTGCAAGAGCTTGATTGTAAGAAGAAAATGATCACTTTTCATCTATAAAAGTTCAGTTTATTTTCTGAAGTCAGATGTATGGTGGCATTGTTCTGCCATCTGTAGCAGTAAATTTATCAACAATTTCAACAAGTATGAATATATTTAGTTTACAAAATTTCATTATGTTGCATTCAAATGGCTAAGTAAATTTATCTGAAATTTCAAACAGCTTATTTTGTAAGATTTTGAGTTTTCAAAACTAGTTACGTTACATTCAGTATCCACAATTTCAACCAATTGAATGATGTCATATTTTCAAACTTTCAAAATCAATTATGGAATAGTGGCAGGCAGACTTGGTTTAGTGTAAAAAGTTGTTGATTTTTCTCTTAAAATTTTGAGACAGCCAGAAGCTGGGTAAGCAAAAGCTGGGGAATGGGGGTACATAATTATTTTCGTAAAGGTAAGTTATATGCAGGTTATATACATTCCTGCACATATGAAATAACAAATAAATAATTGAATAAATGAAATTCATATCTTTGACTTTTGATACTGCTGTTAGGAAAATTGTTTGTCATATTTCTGATACCATTGTTATGCAATTGTTTTTGTCTGATACTAGCAGAAAGTGAAGAATAGGTTTGGCTTTTCCGTGGGTGGCGTAAACTTTCGTCAAGTATATTACATGTATAGGAGCCTCCTATACAAGGTTGGGGGCCACTTTGCGAGCACAAGCAGACAGGCCAGATATCACATCCTGCAGAACTCTGTTTTTGTCATTACCTATAAAGCCAGTTTTCTTTACTGACATTTTGTTAAGATTTAAAGATTTTTTGCCCAAAATGCCATATTTATTCGGTTATAAGATGGGAATTTATCCTTCCAAAATTTAAAACAAATGTGTATCAGTCTTGTGTAATTCAGCTATAAAATATAGAATTTTCTCCTCCAACACAATCCTGCAGATCTAGATCTGTCTTGTAAGATGGATCGAGATCTTCGAGATCGTTTTGGAAAGGAAAATCTGTCTTGTAACTGAGGAAATATGGTGACAGATTAACTGTTAAGACAAGGGAGGTAATAGTCATGTCTGTCAATATTGTGTTCTTTGTGATGTCAAAATTTTTGGTGTTAACGGTAACTGTTAAAATACCGTAATGACCCTAAATATTCGGACAGACAGGTCGGAGCAAACATTCAGGGTCTACAACATTTGCTATTCACTAAGCATCATTTGGATGCATCAACGTGTCTAAATCCACTCTCTACGAATTTATTTTGGAACAATAATTGTCCGACTTTCAGGTGTCCGAAATTTTAGGGTCATTAAGGTAGATACGGTGTCAGAGGAAGCAACTCTGCCATTTTCATTTTGCCTCGATCCGGTCTCGGTGGGGGTCAACTCTAAAAGGGAAGAATCTGCTCCTATAGGAGCAGATTCTTTACTTTTCAGAGTAGACCCCTTTTTTGCCGCCTATTAATTTAACTCTTTAAGCAACAAACAGCAGACAACAAAATTTACATCTGCAAAAATTTTAAAAATGCCTTGTCAGAGACATTTCATATTGAGAATTCAAAGACTAGAGGGCAAACATTGTAGATCTAGATGAGGCGGCTCATTATGAGCCAGCTCATCAGGATCTGTGCTGTTAACAAATTTTGCTAATTTTGTCCGTTGGGGCTTAACGAGTTAATTAATCATATAAGTCGATTCCTTGTAAAAGAAATGGTAGAAAAAAAACACATGACATTGTACCCTGTACGTACCCATTCACTTTGAATTTAAAGACTGCTAAAAGGTAAGAAAGTGGGCAATAGTCAGTAGCAGAAATGATGAGCATATTAAGCAAACTATGTCGGGCAACTTTGAACAGTGCAGACCCCGGGTAGCCAGCAATATCAGTCTATTTCTCTTATATTTATACTGATTACCCTATTCATACTCACCAGGAGCCCTGGTATCAGCTGGCCAGCACTGCACCTACTGACTCACCCAAACCTTTCATTATCACCCTCCCATTGTCCTGATACGATTGAAATACTGTTAAACAGGTATGAAATGGCAAGTCATCCATCCATCTCTTTGCATGCACTTTGAGTGGTGCTTGAGATTTCTAAGTGCAAAATCAGAGAAAAAAAATCGTACAAAAACAATAAAAAAAAAAATCGGACAAAAAACAATCAAAATAAAAAAAAAATCAATACGCAGCAGACATTTATGGAAGCCAATATGCACCGAAATACGACTTTATTAAATATACAAATAACGGTCAGAGAACGTATGATGCAACTGCTTGAAGTACAGTGCAGTCACGAGAGATTACATGATTTTCAGCATAACACATCGATTGGCTTTGTTGTTCCAAGTAAATCCATAACACGATAATGCAATTCATTGTCATTATCATATGACTAGCGTCACATGAAAAAGGGGTCTTTAGGGAGAAGTTGCACAAACAGCTGACTCTCTGATCAGTCTGCTTATTGTATCCCAGCTACACCAAAGCCTTAACGTCTGAAAGTACCAAAAATGAAAGTTGAATTTGCAAACTGTGTAGATCTAGAAGAGGTGGCTCATAATGAGCCGCCTCATCTGGATATACACTATTTGAACTGTAGTATTTGAATTTTCAATATTGAATTCTTAATATAATAAAGATTAGATGAAATTTTTTGCAGACATAAAATTTGTCGTCTGCTTTTTTTGCACTTTAAAAGTTGTCTCCTATTTACAGAGTGCTAAAACAAAGAGGGAAGACACTTTTCAGATTGCATGGGTGTGCATCTGTGCAGCCTGATCTGAGTTGTTGTTTGGGGATTATTTAAGACACCTTTTTATGTGATGGGGAATAGCCTTTCAATCTGATCAGTGCAGAGTGCAGATCTATAAATAGATTTTTTAATATAACGGTAAACAGGAAATAATATGATCAAGATTTTTGGAGATAATTATGAATAATTTGATCCGCATCATGCTAAAGGGTTGCGTGAGGTATTTGCGATCAGTGGAGACACGTAACAAGTCTGTGGATCTGTCCAGTAAGTTATGGCCTTCATTTTATGCCTGCAAGCTCCTTCGGCTCCATTGGTAGTGTGTATGAATAGAATGGCTCTGATCAGACTGCGCAGATGCACAGGCATTTCTGAGTCTTTGCGGTTCACATTTGAGTTAAACACCCTCTTAGCATGTTTCTAATCATTTCTGTATATTAAAAAAAAATGAAAAAAGAAAGAAAAGGATGTTGTGGCCGGAATTAGAATCTCCTTGCTGAAATGATTCTTAGATAAATGAGACATCACAACAGACATTTCTGTGAGAAAATAAAAAGAATATCCAAGAATGCCATGATCAGACTGTACTCCTGCTGTGCTGGAATTTATGTCTGCAAATCAGTCTTCGCCGCCATACAACATGCAGATTTTCCCATGATGCATTGGCACAAAAGGACAATAACATCATTTCTGCCCAGGACAATAATCTTTCTGCACTTAACATAATTACCCTGCAGTCTGGGGCAGTAGCTCCGGAGCAAATATTGGAGACCCTGGTCAGACTGCTCCTACAGGAGCAGTCTGATCTGGGTCTCCATTGTTTGCAGTTCTGCCAACAATTTTGTCACAAATTTTTCGAAAAAAATCAACTTGTACAAATTTTAGGACAATTGCGTAAAATCGGTTAGGGCGTCCCAATGTTTGCAATAATAACGCACAACTTGAGAACACAAGCTGCTGCCAAGTGTCGACAAGTACTTGCTATAAGTTCAATGAAAATACAAATAGATACAAGTACCAGTTCATTCAAAATATTGACATTTACATAAGCACAAGTTCAAGGAAACGGTTCAGGCCCCCATATTGAACCAACCTATGTGATATTATTCATGAGTACATATCCGGAGAGCCAATGATTAAAAATTTTGGGATGTATTCTTATTTTCCTAATAAAGGGCACAATATACCGCATTTCTCAAATGAACACCCACAACATTTCTTCAGATGAACACCTGGGGTCTGCACTGTTTGCTCAGACCTAAATATCCCACTATTTAGAATTTTTACATTTCTTATTAGAATTGGGATCCCACAAGATATGTTTTTTTTTGCTGGAAAAATGGGAAAATTTACCGTGAAATTGTCATGAAATGCAGTGCTCCAGATAAGAAGGGGTAACGGGATAATTTATGGATAATTTTCCATACTTCCCCATGAAAACATATGTTGTGACCCCTCAATAGAACCGTCTCAGCAAGACGGTTCTAATGAGGGGTCACAATGTATGTTTTCAATGAGAAATAAAATGAATAAAAATTATCGAGAATTATCTTCAAAACCCGACCTTATCTGGAATTCTGAATTGAAGTACTTTTTCATGTCTGGACAAAGTAGTATCAAGACACTCAAAGAACTGACCAGCTTGTCTAAGCTTCAGAACATTTTAAAGATTTTACTCCTATTTTATTTACAGGCCCGTGAGGAACGTGTCCATCTACCAAGGCAGAGATGCTTGTTCAGATGATCTGTAAGTGGATTATTATTTTCATACAAATAGCATACATGCCAGTATGCCAAGGGGCATATTATTATCCCAGTATACTTACAGTTGAAACATATCTACTATTTTTTTTTCAGACCCCTTGTCAAAAGGGGTCAGCTCTTAGAGGAAAGAATTTGGTCTTTTAGGAGCAAATTCTTTCCTTAAAGAGCTCACCCCATTAAGGAGCAAATTCTTTCCTTAAAGAGTTGATCCCATTTGAAGAACTGCATCTTCTAGAGAAGCAAACAGAAATTCATATTGTTCTGTTTGTAAATCTGATGGAAAACACAGGTTTGCACGTCAGTATGACATATTTCTGGAAAAGAGGCAGGGGGCATTTAGAGCAGGGGCATTTTGTAGGATTCTAAGTTATTTTCTGGCATCAGCGGCCTAAACTTATACTTATCGTGGAGTTTTCTATTTCTTCAAAACATATTTTTTTCTCCCTAATTAGATCCATTATGGCAAGACAGTCGTAATTAAGTAAAATTATCGCGGACTTTTTATCAAAAAACCCAGTGCTAAAGTCCATTTTAATTGGGTCTCTGAAATGCAGAAGCTGTATTCAGGAAACTGTTAGAAAAATTATTATTAGAAAAATTGTTATAATTCCATAATAATTGACTGATTTTCTCTTGGTAAAGTACACCTGACCCGCCTGGAGAACTTGGTTCCATTTTCACAAAGATATTAGTACCCCAAGGGGGCCTTGAAGTCAGCAGTTGCTAGAATTAAGCTCGTAAATAAGTAATATTGTCTGGTTGTCAAAGTACATGTTCATATGATGGTTAGGTGGGTACAGTATTCTTCTATTCTTCGGTTACACGATAGAGGCTTTTTCACTTCCAAAACTATCCCAAAAATCAGGATCCATCTTATAAGATGGATCTAGATTTTTGGGATTGTTTTGGAAGGGAAAAACCCAACACATAGCAGAAATTGATAAGACAGATTAGGACAGTTGGGGGTCGTTGTAGAGATGCAAAAAACACAGTTTTATAGCAAAATACTGTAAATACGGTAAGATGGGTTACAATTGCACTTTACAACATGCTAGTCTATCAGGTATTCAATAAATTATAAATGTTTTTCTGCTGCTTCTTGCAGAAAGAATTCCACATCTCAGACCTCCAGATTAGGGCTTTACCAATTTGTTTTGTAATAGAATGCCCCAAAGGCGTTGCAGTTATCAAGTCCTATAAATGGTGTTCTAGAGACAAAATTTGTGCAATAAAAAGTTTTGATTGTCCAAAAGCCAGTCCAAGCAGAATTTTGCCACTTTATTACAGAAAAAATGAGTTGGGCGTTAATTATAAGAAATACTGTATATGAATTTTCTTTAAAAAAAAAAAAATAAATAAATAAATAAAAGTGAAGAAAAGAAAATTAAAAAGAACCCCCAAAAACTTGTCTTATTTTGTCCTCTAATTGGAATTCAGGAACAAACATGGAATAATAAAGTTGCTGACCAGCCTTTGGGGTGAAGAGGGCCTGAAATACTAAAATTTTTGTGAATATATGTAGGCTATTCCCTGCATGTATGCATTATGTCTGTGCAAATTCTTGCATCTTAACTCTGCAGATAATATGGTGATTTGATGGGCAAGGAACAGTCCAGTGCTCCAGATAAGAAGAGGCAACAGGGATAATTTAGGGATGATTCTTCTAAATTTCATTAAAACATATATTGTGACTCCTCATTAGAACCGTCTCAGCGAGACAGTTCTAATGAGGGGTCACAACATATGTTTTCGTTGAGAAATAAGAAATATTATCTTTGAATTATCTTCAATACCCCCCTCTTACCTGGATCTCTGGACAGTCTACAAAGTTGGTTCTTGCCCTTCTGTCTGGCTGTTTAGTGAGCTTGAATCTTCCTTGTTTAAGTACTGTTAGTGACATAGGAATTTATAAGAAGAATTCAGGAAGTTTTTGTCCTTGTTTACGTTAAATTCATGATAAGTGTCTGTTTACATAATCCTTATTTGAGATTTTACTTGGAAAGTTTCAAGTTACATGCAAGGCGTTTGCCCTTCAAACAGCAGTGTGTGGGAAGACCTTCTAGGTTCAGAGAAGGCTGCTTTTGTTGGGTAAATACATTGTTTTGACTAGACAACCAGAACTGTGGCTCAGAGACCTTTTGAGCCTTAATGCATATGCAACAAGCAAAGACTTATACCGGCCTGCTCTTCTGTGCAGTTTGATTAAAGCCATTGCAGTTTGAACACAACATTTGAGCTGTGACAGGAGAAAACAACAATATGGCATGTGTACCCAGCCCAGACTCAGATCAGCCTGGGCATTTGAGCTGCGACAGGAGAAACCAATGTGGCATTTGTGCCCAGCCCAGACTCAGATCAGCCTGTGTGCTTAAAGGGTAGCTAAGGGTCTAAGCTAGCTCCATACTGACAGCAAGGACTCTGATAAGACTGGGCAGATGCCCAGTCTGATCAAAGTCTGTGCTGGGTGCCAAAGCCACTGTTGGTTTTCTCGTATCGCGGCTCAAAATTTTATGGATCAAAGTAACCTACAGGCACAAAATGAAGGTAGCTAGACTGTGCAGATTCTGTTGGTTCAAGAAACAGTACATATATATTGTGCCCCTCATTAGGAAAGGGGGGAAAAAGCATGAGTGTCTGTGTGCAGTCTAGTCAAGGCCTTTGCATAAATTATGTGTGCACCCTTCTGAACCTAAAGGCTCAGAAATGAGGTCTTAGCCTGTTTATCCAAAGTTGAATAAAAATTTGAATATCATCAAGTAAAAAGGTACCTTATTGCAGGTGCAGACACAGATCACACTGCTCATTCACAAGTCTGATCAGTGTCTTCTCTAGTCCGATATACAGATGTACAGGCATGAACATTGGTGAATCTTAAAAGTTCAAGAAGACTTATCAGTTTGCCCAAAATGAGCATTTGCCTAGATATTTTTGAGAATTTACACTATGCACATGGGATAAGGTCACTTGTCGGGTGATAAGAGGGAGTATTTGGTGATAATTAGGGATAATTTTTGTTAATTTTGCATAAAACCGTATGTTGTGACCCCTCATCTGAACCGTCTCGTCTCGTCGAGACGGTTCAGATGAGGGGTCACAACATATGGTTTTGATGAGAATTAAGAAAAATTATCCTTAATTATCATCAAATACGCCCTCTTATCTAGAGCTCTGGTGATTCCAGTCCAGTGGACTCTATAAACTGATAAGTTTGTGCAGATGTAAACTGATGTTTGTGCAGATGTGCATGCTGATCTGAGTATCTGAGTATTCGCACAAGGCCTAAGATCCCATTTACTATAGGAAACCAAGCAATATACATTTTCTTCTTTCAGATGGAAGACCCTTGAAGTGCAACCAGAGACCGACCCGAATGCCACAGCGATTCACGCCTTCATCACCAGCCTGAAACCATGGACGCAGTATGCCGTGTACGTCCAGACTCTGACGATATCCAAAGCCATAGAGGGAGCTATCAGTAAAGTGATATATTTCCGCACGGCTGCCGAAGGTACGTAATTCAGAATTGAAGGTGATATAATATCAGTATTTGGATACCTAAAAACCGTTAATTTTCTATTTGGGACAAATGGAAAATTGATGTTTTTTAGGTGTCCCAATACAGAAGCACATTAGGGTACTGGTTAACTTGTGTTACAAACAAACTGCAGGTGTCTTCTCATAAATTATCCCAAGTAGAGGAATTATAACACAGTTTAATGAATGTCACTCTGTTACTCAGTATTTCGACCCCTTCTGGGGTCTTTTTCAAGAGAAATAAGCCAAACTTCACCCTTACATCAACTCTGTTGTTTCTTTCCACCATTAACAACATGTTATGACGCCATGGCGTCACTTCCTGTACTTCCTGTGGGAAGTGACGTCATGATGTCAAAACATGACGTTACATTTGGCACACTTCTTTAGAATTCAGTCCTGAAGGAAACTTGGTATTTAGTCTGTTTATCCAATCATTTTCCCTGATTAGATGTGATTTTGACTGTCCGTGGACTTCTCAAGGACTGAGACTTGCACATTGTGTATGGAATGGTTGTTTGAGTTAAAATGTGTTGCAACATTTCAACTCAAACAACCATTCCATACACAATGTGCAAGTCTCAGTCCTTGAGAAAGTCCACGGACAACCCCAAAAATCTAAATTCGTCTTTGAAGGATTTAGATTTTTAGGATTGTTTTGGAAGGAAAAAACTCATAGCAGAAATTATACAAGACTGATTTAGATATTAGGGGTTATTCATGACCTAGAGAAAATAACGGTTTCAAACAGTTTCATAGTCAGTGTCAAACACCCTTCTTTAATGGATCTGTATATATTCTTTTACCTCCTATTGCAGTGCCGACTAGTCCCACAAACCTACGAGTGATGGCAGAGCACCCTGGTCAGCTCCACATCACGTGGGACCCGCCGCTGAAGCCCAACGGTAATGTCACGCATTACGAAGTCTACTGGCAACTTCGTGATCTTGACACCAAGCAGTACGAGTTGAGAGACTATTGTGCTTATCGTAAGTATTTGTACGCAAAGTTCGAAATTAAATTAACAGTCACAATTAGCAAATTTGCCACCTTAAAATTTCATTTGCCACTTGAAGAAAAATTGGGTAGCAAAAAGTTGCTACTTGGTAATTCTTTAAGCCAGGCCGCGTAGCGCAATCGGTAGGGCACCTGACTCCTGGGTTCGATGCCTGGTTCGTTTCTCCTTCTGCTGATTCAAGAAGGGCAGTTGTCAGTTACTTGGGAAAGTATGTGCACTTAGTACTGGTTAACCGCTTAGGAGGTCTAAGCCTGCCCAGGAATAGTGTGGTTAGGTTAACTGACCATCCCGACATGACCATAGTTGTTTATCGTGGACGTAAAGCAAGAAATCAATGGTAATTCTTTAGTAAAAGTTAATTTCTTTTAAGAACTAGCCGATTTTGATTGAAATACAGCTTCTTTGTGTAAGACCAAACATAATTCCATAAGGTCAAAGGCATTATCAATGCCTTTGACCTTAAGGAATTTTGTTTGGTCATAAATTTTGACAACTGTTGAGTGGCAAGAGGACATTTTTGGCCTCCAGTTTTTAGCTACCAGGTACGTGAGTTGCGCTACTAGCTTTTACACCAGGTAGCAAGTACTAGCAAGTACTTGCTTCCTGCAAAAGAAGTTATTTCTAACACTGGTATGGGTCCTGAGCAATCTTTGTGGTGAACAGGGAAAATTCTGATCAATCTGTACATATACGTTGCACAGTCCTCCTGATAAGATGGAGTAACAGGGGATAATTTAGGGATAATTTTCCACATTACTCCATGAAAAGCTATGTTGTGACCCATCATTAGAACCATCTTGCCGAAATGTTTCTAATGAGGGGTAACAACAAACATTTTCGTTGAGAAATAAGAACATGTTTCTCAGAATTATCCTAAAAAACACCTTGTCTGGAACAATGAATTTAGGCTGATTTGAGTTTACATATGGTCCAGTTTCTGTTGACTCGGCCCAAATACTGTTGATATGCAATGACCTCCAAAATTGTGCATGAATTATGCCTAGCATTTATGGCCTTTAAAATAATGCACAAACTAGTTTGTGTGGGGACATTATTTGATGCAAAATTAACCATCAAAGCACTGAAAAAGCAGGCGACAAATATGTCTGCAAAATTAAAAAAAGTATGTTTCTTCCAAGCTCTGTCAGATAGAGAATTTAAAAACCAGAGGGCAAATGGGGTAGATCCAGATGAGGCGGCTCATTGTGAGCCACCTCATCTGGGTTTATGCTGTTTGCAAATTCAACTTTATATTTTTGGCAATTGAGTGTTAAAATTATTTACAGCCTGGTATGTACGGGAACGTGATCTGATGCAAAATTAAAGCCTTAAGTAATTTTATAATGATAAAGTCACCTTTTTATGTGCCGCGACTCGGATGAACCATCTGCTAAAGTGTGTCGTTGTGTCTTATATTCCGATTGCCAGCAGGTATTAGCAAGATTGATGTTATTAATGATTTTATGTACATTTAGGCACATTCTTTTAAAATGTTATTTACTAGGTGTTAAATCTTGAATTTATTACCATCGATTTTCCATTAATTAGTTTTAAACCAAGGCTGATCGTCTACGATTTAATTGATTTAACTAAACTGGTGAATAGACGAGTTTTTGAAGATGATTGACGGTCAGGGCCCAGTTGTTCAAAACTAATGATGTGAGCCGCGACAGGAGAAAACCAATAAAGTGGTTATGTGCCCAGCGCAGACTAATATCAGCCCCAGTCTGATCAGACTCTTTGCTAAGCGCTTAAAGGGTAGCTAAGGGTCTAAGCTACCTCTGTGCAGACAGGGAAGACTCTGATCGGACTGGGTGGAATTTAAAAAAGAATGTCTCAAGATTTTCATAAGGCCTGAGGCTCTTATAACATGCATTATGTTAAAATATAAATACATGTATATATCAATTCCAAAATCTTTGAAGTCTGTCCATGTCCTTGAAATGTTTTAATCAAAAAGTGCAATTTGGTCCAAAGGCTGCTGACTAAATCTATACTATTAAATCATTTGAAACTGGCTGAAAATATGAAAATTTAAGATATTTTGAAATCTATAAAATCATAATATGAACCGCGACACAAGAAAACCAACAAAGTGGTTGTGCGCCCACTCAGATCAGCCTGGGCATCCGCCCTGTCTGATCAGTCTTCGCTGTCCACATGGAGGTAGTTTAGCTACTTAGTTACCCTTTAAGGGCTTAGGGAAGTGTCTGATCAGTTATGGGGGATGCCCAGGCTGATCTGAGTCTGTGCTGGGTGCACAACCACTTGGTTGGTTTTCTCGTGTTGTGGCTCATATATCAAGTTTATGAACCCGCAAACTCCAGTATATCAACAAACAGGAAGCCCATAAAACCCTTTCATCTTTCAGTTTGTGAATCACCCATGGTTAACTAAGTATATACAAGGGCTGTTATGAAACTAAAAAGAGCTGTTATGAAACGAAAAAGAGATATAGTTAACAAACAACCTGATGATCAGGGCCCAGTTGTTCAAAGCATCGTTAGCCTAACGAGCTCATTAAGAGGTCAACTTGTTAAGTGTTTTACCACTTTATTACCAAATACACAGATATTTTTTGTTGAAAAATTGTGAGAAGCTTTTGCACTGCAAAAGCTTCTCACATTTTGTCAACAAAAAAATTATGACATTTTTCAGAAATTGGCGTCTGAAATTTTAACGAAACGTTAACTAACGCTGTTGTTAGTTTTGAACAACCGGGCCCTGGTTGTTTAGTAACTATGACTCTTTTTCGTTTTGTAACGGCTCTTTTTGGTTTCGTAACATCCTTGAAATCATAGTTAAGAGGTGTGGAATTTACTGGAATTTGCATATTCAATAAAATCCACATTCCTATTATATAATATCTGGGTCCCTGAATACAGGTGTCCACTATTCAGAGGTGGTTGTTTAACACAGCCATGACAAAAGTTATTTTTCTTGTTCAGTGCCTCTGTAACTCTTTCCACAATATCGCCATTCCAGCACTGACTGCCGATCTGAGAAAGCGTGAACAAGAAGAGGAAGAGGCTAACAAGAACGCAACATTGGATGGTCAGTGCTGCGCATGTCCAAAGTCGGAACAAGAGCTGGAGCACGAAGCTCGGGAGAGAGAGATGGAGATTCAGTTTCAAGATTTTCTGCAGAATCAAGTCTACATTAAAAGGTACCGTAATCGACCCTTTTAGCGCCCTCTGTGCTTCACTTTTTCAGATTGGAGACAAATACTTGTAGTAATTCTCTCTTACAAGCGCACATGTCATTGATTTATTATGTACTATAGGAAACAAGTTTGAATATTAAGCATACATGTAGGAGAAAAGCTGTTTAAATAATGGTCATAGAAGGATAGAGAAGTTTTACAAACAAAAAAAGAAAGATTTTGTAGCATTTTTCAGCTCTTGTAAACTAGCAAACAAAATATGACAGACCAGTAAAAATATGTGCTCTTATTGTCATATGCCTAAAAACTTACTATGATGTGCGCTTAAAGGAGCATGTGGGCTAATTAGGTTAACTATGGTAGTATGAACCATAGTACCATATTTATTCCACTAAAAGCCAGGGGTGTACCCCCCCCCCCCCCCCCCCCCCCCAAGTACCTACCCTTACCTGGAGCTATGCCTGAATGGAATGGTCACTAGAGTGCTCCAGAAGGGGTAACAGGGATAATTTTCCATATTCATAAAAACATATGTTGTTTTCATCAGAACCATCTTGCCGAGATGGTTTTGATAGGGCTCACAGCATATATTTTCTTTGAAAAATAAGGAAAATTATCCCAGAATTATTCCTCTTTTCACTTTGTTATCTGGAGCACTGTCACTAGCAGAGCTTCAGATAAGAGGAGTTTTGAGGATAATTTTGAGATAATTTTTCTTATTTCTTCATAAAAACATAGTTGTGACCCCTCATTAGAACCGTCTCAGTGTGATGGTTCGGATGAGGGGTCACAACATATGTTTTTATGAAGAAAATTAATATGGAAAATTATCTCAAAATTATCCCTAAATTACCCTTGTTACACTTTGTAATCTAGAGCATTGTCACTAGTCTGTTTATTTTTCCCACAGGCTTGACAGGCCAGCCACAACCCTTCAGCCAAACAGAACAAAGAAGAAGCTGCCCCCGAGACGTCGTCGCCGAGATCTACCCATAGCCAGTACCACTCTTCCACCTGACCCCCACGAGAAAAACAAATACACATACGAACCATCACACGCAGACACGCCGTCAGTGGATCTGCCGTCAAAGAAAAAGGATACAGATGAAGAGATGAAGAATAAAACTGTAACGGACCAGTTAAACACGACTAAGGATATAAACACAACTTGGCCTAAAGAGAATCCGTACTTCAAGGCTTTTGTATATGAGGACAGAGAAATGGTTATTCCAAACCTGGGCCATTTTGAGGATTATAATATTGAGGTTTGTAAATTTATCATGGTTATATTTTTTCTAGGTCATGGAAAAGTCAGGGAATTTTATGACTGCATAATTCAGAAATAGTTTCTCTTGTTTTTCAATGAAAACATAATTATATTGTGATCCCTCATTAGAAACGTCTCCGTTAGAATGTATGTTTGTATGAAAAAAAAAGAAAAATTATCCTAAATTATCTCTGTGACCCCTTCATATCTGGAGGTTTGTGGTTGGTCAGAGAATTTTGAAAGGACACAGAAAGTCAGGGAATCTGAAAATAAATAGCTAAGGCAGTCTTCTTTTATGGCTGAAAGGGGTTGAGGATTTAATATTGTAATTGATTAAAATTCACAAGGGCTGTTTTCTTGCTAACAGTGCCAATTGCATGAGTTACTTATTCAAGAACCTTGCCAATATTGAACCAATGTGCAACCAAATAGAAATAGCCAAGTCTTGATTTAAGAACTTGCCAATGATCCCAAAGTAAAGTTTGCAATTTTAGAATTGTTCATTATTAATAATAATTCATTCAAAGTTTGTACATACTGACTGACTTTCTTTATTGACTGACATTCTTTGTGTTTTATTCTCAGCAAAAGTTGGTCTTTAGAAAGCTCATCTTTATTAATTCTTGTTTCTTATGAATGAAGAAACAAGCAGAAAAGTATTTTTTTTCGTTTACATCCTGAACAGAAAGTCAGCAGGAAGTAATACTGTGTTTGAGCCGCAACACAACAAAACCAACAAAGTGGCATGTGCACGCAGCTAATAATCAGATCAACCTAGGCATCTGCCCAATCATGTCAGAGGTAGCTTAGACCCAAGCTACCTTTTAAGTGCACAGCAAAGACTCAGATCAGTCTGGATAGATGCCCAGACTGATCTAAGTCTTCACCTGCATTCACGCCACTTTCTTGGTTTTGTTGTGTTGTGGCTCATTTCTAATAGATGCTCTTTGGACACTACATTTTACAAGTCTTGTAATATGACATTCTTAAAACAAAACTTGGGCAGTAAAATAACAAATTTTGGCAGTCTTAAGTCATACTGGGTGACATTTGGCCATTTTTCCACAGAAAAATTTGGGGATGAGGCATTTATTTGAGAAAGGGCATTTATTAGAAGGAATACAGTAACTGGATTTATGATTTATTCCACCAGGTGATTGCTTGTCAAGAGAGAGACCCCAGGGACACTGACAGAGCCATGTTATGCAGTCACAGGGCCATTGAACTGGGAAGAACTCTCCCAAATAGTAAGTTACCGTAAAAGTTCTAAGAATTGAGACACCTGAAAAATTGCTGTAATTATCCTAGAACTTCAACAGTGTGGTTTTGCCATGTCCAGAAATGGCATAAAGATACAGACTAGGAGCAGTCTGATCTGGATCTGCTCTGTATGCTTAGACCATTATAGTAAAGACAGATTTTCTGGGCCCTGTTGTTCAACTCTAATGGCATCAGTGGTTAACAGGACATTATATTTTAAAACCTATCATATACAACAATACTGCTATTTTTTGCCAAAAAATGTGAGGGACTTTAAGCTCTTAACATTTTTCGGGAAAAATATTACTGCAGTTGCATACATGTGATGTCTCCCGGATCATCCGGGAGTCTCCCGGAAATGCAACACATCTCCCGCGCTCCCGGAAAGTATTCAGAATCTCCCGGATGCTGAATTTTCCTGTCATAATTTTTTCTGAACCGTCCATTTTGCGGTAACTACTTAGCCGGCGGCTGTCAAAAGGATTAACTGTCCGTGACCTAATTACCTAACAGGGTGCAATATAGGATGTGTCATTCCGAAGGGTATTCGCTGATCAGACGCAGTGAGGTGTTAAATTGGCTAGCGCACCAGTAAAGGTACCTGTTCTTAATGTAATAGCAGGTAACTTTTACCGAGAGCAAATAACTTTTATTGCGTCGCGGCTTTATGCATCGGTCATTGTTTATGTCATTGAGTTGCACGAATGCAATAGATGGAAGTGCCGCCAATCGACAATGATTCCATATCGATTTTTTTCAGTAAACATGTCAGATACGTAATGTACAGTCATTATAAATATCGATCATGCAAAATTTGCGCAGGCTGATCAGATCATACTTTCATGAAATCATAACGGTGCCAGCAATTTTTTTTTTGTTTATTTAAGTCGGTTCGTTCACTTTAAGAATAGTTTCCCGCGTTTTTCTATCCAGTTCCCGCCGGTTCAGATGCATCGTATGCGAAATGAGAACCAGTGTGAATTTATAAATAAAACATGGGAAATCCGCGATCTTCAGCATCTGACTGAGACAGAAATATGCCATTCTACAAGTTTACTGACCCAAATATGCAGCTATATTTGTTCTTAATCTAATATTCAACGAAAATAGACAGCTCTAATGACAGGTATGTTCATTAAAGTGTAGAATATAACTCGGTTTAGAGATAAACAGATTCTGAGTTTGTAACAAGTATCAGCTTTCATCAAAATAACTGGAGCAAATCGGACCCATCATCCAAGATGCAATTTCGGACTTTTTAAATTTATATTGAGGGAGGGTTAGGGAAAAGTGGGGAGGGGTGATGGTTTGAGAATGCCAGATAATCAGATTGTTTCTTAGCAATGGAATGGTCAGCACTAACACTATGAACAGTACTGTTCAATTACACTGTAAATTAAACTTAGGATGGTAGTTTTACTGCACTGAAATGGCATACTTTTGAGGTTATATTTGAAGTATTGGGTAACTCAAAAGTAAAGAAGTTAAACAAACTATACAACTGTACTTTAGTTCATGTTGTTTTATTTTAAAACAAGAAGCCCCCCCCCCCCTTACCCCCACCACCAAAAAACAAAAACCAAAAAAACAAAAAAAAAACAGTTAAGTACTCGAAACAACGCTATGAACAGTACTGTTCAATTACACTGTAAATTAAACTTAGGATGGTAGTTTTACTGCACTGAAATGGCATACTTTTGAGGTTATATTTGAAGTATTGGGTAACTCAAAAGTAAAGAAGTTAAACAAACTATACAACTGTACTTTAGTTCATGTTGTTTTATTTTAAAACAAGAAGCCCCCCCCCCCCTTGCCCCCACCACCAAAAAACAAAAACCAAAAAAACCAAAAAAAAACAGTTAAGTACTCGAAACAACGCGTCGAAGTTGCCGTCAAAAAGTCTCCCTGATGAGGAACTCAATCTCCCTGAAATGAAATCCAGATCTCCCACATGGTCCTCAAGAGTTCATCACATGTATGCAGTTGATTATGTCAGTACTGTAAGACTTAACGAATAATTGACTAACAACTTTATTAACCCACTTGCTCTGAGAACAGCCAAAACTGGCAAAATCTCAAGGTAAATTTACTGGACCCTGAAAATTTACTTAGGGATATCAGTATTTTGAGATAAAAGGAGTTGAAATGTACATAGAAATAGGAAATGTGCCCAAACTATATTCTTCGATACCAGAGGGTACTTTGAGATATCACAGAGCTCTAGATAAGAGGGAGTATTTGGTGATAATTAGGGATAATTTTTGTTAATTCTGCATAAAAACATATGTTGTGACCCCTCATCTGAACCGTCTCGACGAGACGGTTCAGATGAGGGGTCACAACATATGGATTCGATGAGAAATAAAAAAAAATTATCCTTAATTATCATCAAATACGCCCTCTTATCTAGAGCTCTGTATCAGCGTTTGAGATATTGAGAGTTGACTGTGTTTTAATAATTTCTTATGTCTTATTTAGAAACTGCGGATAACGTGAACTCTTCTTCGATCAAAGTAGACATGAAAAACAATAAAACACGAGCTGTTCATATTCACTGGGATGACCCACCGAACCCCAATGGTCTGATTGTCACCTATGAGATAGAGTACAGCAAATCAAATATACAGAATGTAAGTTAATTTATTATTATTGGAGAGAATTTTAAGTCTAGGTAAGAGGGAGTAATTTATGGTAATTGAGGGATAATTTTCTTATTTCTCATCACAACAATATGTTGCCACCACTCATCTGAACCGTCAAGACGGTTCAGACAAGGTTTCACAACCTATGTTTTTATGCAGAATCAACAAAAATTTTCTCAAATTATCACCAAATACTTCCTCTTAACCAGAGCTCTGAAGGATACCCAAAAAGTGCTATGTATTCGTACAAATAGGTCTCAGCAAATAGTGCAGACCTAGATCTGACTCCTTGAGAGCTGTCTGATCAGGATATACACTGTTTGCCATTCCAGCTTTATCTTTTGGAGGCTTTACTGTTATTTTCGAGAGAGATTCCAGCAGGATGTACATGTAGGATATAAGTTTACGTAATTGAATGAGTTAAGCATGCAGAGCCCCAGATAAGGTGAGTATTTGATGATAATTATGGGATAATTATTTTTATTTCTGCCTTAATTATTTTTATTTCTGCCTTATGTTGTGACCCCTTTTGGGCTTCTGTATACAGTCCCAGGTTTGAATTTTAGTGATTGTTCAAAACTAAATGAGCCGCGACGCGAGAAAACCAACAATGTGGTTGTGCGCCCAGCGTAGACTCAGATCAGTCTAGGCATTCCCCCAGTCTGATTAGAGTCTTCGCTTTGCGCTTAAAGGGTAGCTAAGGGTCTAAGCTACCTTCGTGCGGACAGCGAAGACTCTGATCAGACTGGGCGGATGCCCAGGCTTATCTGAGTCTGCGCTGGGCGCACAACCACATTGTTGGTTTTCTCGTGTCGCGGCTCAAATGTGTCTTTAGTTAACAGATGTTAAATTTTCAGACGTGCAAAAACCCTGCCATTTTTTGCAGAAAAATGAGAAAAAGCTCTTAATTTTTCTGACAGTAAAAAATAGTACCACAATTGATTTTGCTAGTATTGTAAGACTTAACGACTTAGTAAAGCTTACTAGGCTTTGAACAACTGGGACCTAGTTTTAAAAGTTTATATTGTTGGTTGCAGGTTAAGCCAACACTGATCTGTATCACATACAAGATGTACAGAGATGTTGGGAAGAAAGGTCATACCCTGGAGAATCTGGATTCTGGAAATTACACATTTAGGATACGAGCGACATCACTGGCTGGGAATGGGTCGTGGACAGAGGCTGTGACGTTTAACATTCCTGCTCTTGATGGTAAGATTATTTAATGGACCTTCTGCTTATGAGAAATTTTATCAAATCTGACCTTAAATATGGCACCAAAATATCAGAGAGAAATTTGAATTCAGGATCAGTTGGCTCTGTTAAGGTGCATGGCAAAACTTTCATGGGAAGGAACTCTGCATTTTCATTGCCTTTGTGTATTATCAGGGAAGCCAGCTGACCTAACCCTAATTTGCTAATCGCTCCGCCATTTCGAATTTGCCCAGATATATTTTAGGAAAGAAACTATAGTTACCAAAACACATGTGCATTTTTTGTCCAATGTTTTCCTCTTGTTTGACTGGTCAGTGCATATGAGCCGCGACGCGACAAAACCAACAATGTGGTTGTGCGCCCAGTGCAGACTCAGATCAACCTGAGCATCCGCCTTGTTCGGTCAGACTTTTTGCTAAGCGCTTAAAGGGTAGCTAAGGGTCTAAGCTACCTTCATGCGGACAGCGAAGACTCTGATCAGACTGGGCGGATGCCCAGGCTGATCTGAGTCTGCGCTGGGCGCACAACCACATTGTTGGTTTTGTCGTGTCGCGGCTCATATTTTGACTGACAGATCGTGTTAGGCCAGACAGTCATAAACCTCCTCGCAGTAAGGAAAAAAAAATGGCAGAAAACATGGAAGTGAACAAGTACAGGTTTAGACTCCTAAGAGGACATTATAAAGGTTGTGTATATCATTTGAGCCGTGACACGTGAAAACCAACACATTGGTTGTGCGCACTCAGACCAGCCTTGCCCTCCGCCCAGTCTGAGGATGATGAGTGTCTTCGCTCTGTGCTTAAAGGGTAGCTAAGGGTCTAAGCTAGCTCCATGCAACAGCGAAGACTCTGATCAGACTGGGCAGATCCCCAGGCTGATCTGAGTCTGCGCTGTCGGCACAACCACTTTGTTAGCTTTCTCGTGTTGCGGCTCATTTGTTTTGTTTCCTTGTATTGCAGAGGATGAAATGGCCATGGAAGTGATGATTGCCATTATAATATCGTGCCTCGTCATCATCATTCTGGTTACGGTCTTGATAGTCTATATAGTGTTCAAGAAAAAGTAAGTATACCCTTTCTGAGCTCCAGATAAGAGGGGGTATTGAGGATAATTCAAAGATAATTTTCTTATTTCTCAACGAAAACATACGTTGTTACCCCTCATTAGAACTGTCTCGGCGAGACGGTTCTGATGAGAGGTCACAACATAGGCTTTTATGGACAAGTTTGGAAAATTATCCCTAAATTATTCCTGTTACCCCTTCTTATCTTGAGCTCTGCGCTTGTAGCTCACCTTTAATGCTTAAAGTGCCAAAACTGAAAATTGAATTTGCAAACAGCGCAGATCCAAATGATGCAAATTATTGAATTCTCAATATTATATAGCTTAGACAAAATATTTTTTAAGATTTTGCAGATGTTAATTTTGTGGTCTCCATTTTTGGTGCTTAAAGGGTTAAGAAAGTACTTGAAGGATCAGCATCTGCAGTTCAACATTTTGGCAAAAGGTTGTAGAAATGCCTAAGTAGGTTTACTATATATATTGTTGCAAGCACCGAAGAGAAGGGCATAACTGTTTACTTATAAAGACAGGTGCTTGTTTGATACAGGTCGGTGAAGGTTATATAGAAATGCACTTTCCAGGCCAAATTTATTTTACAAGATAGGGCGTTTCTGGTAAATAAAGACCCTTGAAAGTTTCTAAATGTCATCAAAAACAGCCAAATTGTGTTTTTCTTGCAAAAAAAAAAAAATCTTTGTTTGCCATAATCTGGTCCTAGACTTTGAATTATTTCCCATGGTGTAAAATGGTGGAACTGTGCTGATAGCATTAAAGCGACAATGGCACTCTGCCTAGCAGTGGCATCTGGGCGACAATGGGGCCGAAAGAGTTAATAGAAGTGGCATTTAAGACAGGTTTGGCTGTAACTGCTCCTTTTATGATTTGAGATTGTTGAGAGATTGTAGATTCCTATTCACTATGTTTAATTGATGCATATATTTCAGGCTTAGTGACGCCCATAAACCAACAACTTCCATGAACCCAGATTACTTCCCTCCTGATTTTGGTAAGTCAACATTACAGTTTTACAGAGCCCTAGATAAAAGGGAGAACTTGGTGATAATTAGAGGTAATTTTTGTTAACTGTGCATAAAAGTGACCCCTCATCTGAACCGTCTCGATGAGACGGTTCAGATGAGGGGTCACAACACATGGTTTCAATGTGAAATAAGAAAAAATATCATCAAACACTCCCTGCTATCGAGAGCTCTGAGTTTGTCAGGTAGCTACACACTGTGTGCTCGCTGGATGGAGGAAAAGTGATATTACTTTCTGATTAAACACCATTAATAGCGCACTTTGCGGGTTATAGCTGTGAACTTTAACCTTTTATTTATTTTCATTTTTCTATGAAAATATATATATCACTCTGTACTCTTAGATGCGCAGATTTGAAAAAAAAAAAGTAGTCATCCAGAGAAATGTGAGAAATACGCTCTGGTGGTACATTTGTTTCATTCCAAGTTATTTATCTTTTAAAGGAAAAAGACAAAAAGGTAAGGTTAAATAGGCAGTTGTTTTTCTTTTGAGAAATTTCTTTTTCTTTACAGTGAGACGGTTCAGATGAGGGGTATATATGGCAACACTTTCAGGGAAATTAAGTCTTCCATTTTCATTTTTGTCTCCCATCTCAGTCGACTCTTTAAGGAAATAATTTGCATCTATAGGCCTTTAAGAGTAGACTCCAGTTTGGAAGAGCTTTGTTGTTTAGGGAAGCACATAGGAAGTCAAAAGAGTTGTTTCCCTTTGAAAAGATGGCAGATAAACATGGAAGTGTATCCACTTAATGTAAGCCACCAAATGAGAAAACCTTTTTGTAGAGCCTATGCAAAGACCTTATTCCCGTATCGACTTGCACAGACTAGCCTTCTCATGGGCACATTTTGGTTGAGATAGGCATACTTGCTCAGACAATAGTTGGATGTACTGACCCTGAAAAGCAATCTGTACTGACATTACCTGGCATTCTCAAAATAAAGCACACTGATTGGCTGCTTCCGAGCATGTGCTCGGAAGCAGCCAATCAGTGTGCTTTATTTCGAGTTTGAGAATGTTCTCAAGTTTTATAACCTCCGGGCCAGGTTTGGGTGTGTACTGTTGTTGGGGATTTCCCCAGAGACAGGTTTTCCCTCATTGTGGCTCTTTTGTGTGTTCTAAGAGTATCCTACAAGCCAAAATATTTGGATTAAAAGTTTAAGGTGTAAACTGAATAAAAGATTACCATAATCCTAAAATTTTGGCTGAGGAGGGATTCTGATTTAATTTCCTTTAGTGGCCCATATTTGAAGATAGTTCTATTTCAAGATAATTTTTGTTAATTCATCATAATACCTTTGGCCCCCATCAAAGGCATCTCACAGAGATGGTTCTAATGAGGGTCACAACAGTATATTTCAGTGGAGAAGTAGAAAAAGATATCCTAAGAATATCGTCAAATGCTCCTCTTATCTGGGCCTCTGGAAACTTTTATAGTTGCTGTTATTGTTCTGTTACTTTGCAACAAATTGTTTGTATTTTTCATTTGGTTGAATCAAGCTTGCCAACAGATACTGACTGAAATGATTAAACAAGATCATTGTTCATGGTACCAAGTAATAATTAGAAGTCATCCATTGCATTGGGTAACTTTGTTTTCAGCTTTCTTTCTCCCTTAGTTTCATCTTTTCATTGTTCTATTTCCCCAAAATGGTGAGCAGCTAAAATTTTTTAACTTACTGAGGTGTGTTGGTACAGCTGTATGTTCTTTACAAAGGGGAACAACTTAACTGACTTCCTGTTTGTTTTCATGGGTGATGAAGCTTTTCCAAAATGGGGTCTACTCTTAAAGGAAAGAATTTGCTACTATTAAAGAAGCAATTCTTTCCTTTTAAGAGTTGACCCTCATTTGGAAAGGGAGGCAGAATTAAAAATGCCCGAGTTGCTTCCCCTGGAATTATTTCCATTCACTGTAATTTGGAAAGTGTTAACCATTGCATTCTGGGTATTTTTTGTCGTCTGCTGAAATTGTCATCTGCATCAAAAGTCAAGAATTTTTTGACAATATTGGTCTAACTCTTGTAGAAATGATGTCTAGGCAGCAAACAGTTTGGATCTCAGATCAGGCCCCACGTTTGTGGGGCCTGCTCTGGATCCAAACTGTTTGCCCAGATACCCTTAAAGGGGTATCCCAAATGGAATGAGTTAAGGTGTTTCTACAGGTTGAAGAATTGTATGATCATTGTCAAATTGTGCAGGCCTGTTTGATGGCTCCTGTAGGACATATCTTCGTCAGTCACACAGACCCTTACATCTGTTTATGATTTCATGGTTCATTATATCTTTTGTAGTGTATGATGCGGATGAATGGGAGGTGGACCGTGACAATGTCCAGCTTCTCGGAGAACTCGGCCAAGGCTCGTTCGGCATGGTATACGAAGGATTAGTCAAGAACCTAGTTTCCGGGGATGGGGAAATTAAGGTTGCCGTGAAAACTACAAATGCAAACAGTAGCGACTACGACAGATACAATTTTCTACAAGAAGCTTCCATTATGAAGTAAGTCAAAGGATGTCTAACTGGACATTTCGAGGTTTTATGGTCCTTCCAACAGTATTCCAGTCACAGTCATAGTGAACCATTAGGGGAATGGTTTAATGATGATCATGGTAATGATAATGGAATAACCTAGAGGTTAGAGAAAAATCCTTTCTTGGTTTAGTCTGAGCTGACAATCTGTGGATTGTGAGTCTTAATTATACCCCCGGCATACGAAGTATGTCGAGGGGTATATAGTTTTCGTCTTTCCGTCCGTTCGTCCGTCTTTCCGTCTGTCCGTTAGTCCGTTAGTCTGTCCGTCCGTACGTAAGTTAACATTTGCGTTAAAGTTTTGTGTTAAGTTTTTTATTTTGTTTCTGTTAACCAGAACTTGTTCATACAGGCTTATTATTTTAGTAGAGGATGGAAACTGATTAATTTGCATCATCTAGATGCTGCTGCTGGCCTAAGGTCAAGGTCACAGACTTTGAAATTTGTACAATAGCTGCGTTAAAGTTTTGCGTTAAGTTTTTGCTTTTTCTCGTTTTTTCTGAAAGACTTAATTGTAACTTGTTCATATGTGCTCAGTGTTAGTACAGGATAAATAGATGTTAGTTTTCATCATCTGGATGCTGCTGCTGACATAAGGTCAAGGTCACAGACTTAGAAATTTGTATACCATTTGTGTTAAAGTTTTGTGTTCAGTTATATTTTATGCTTATATTTTGAATATACTTGAATAAAACCTTTTACAATGCTACTAGGTTTACTTCTAGGTTGAAACGGATTAGTTGACATCATCCAGGTGCTGCTGCTGCTGACTTATGGTCAAGGCCACAGACTTTGAAATTTGTATACTCTTTGCATTAAAGTTTTATTTTACAATGGAAACTTTTATTATGCTCCTAGAATGACTTCTAGGTTGAAACTGATCAGTTTACATTGTCAAGATGCTGCTGCTGACTTAAGGTGAAGGCCACAGAGATGATTTGTGTTAAATATTTGTGTTAAATTTCTATGTTTTTTTTCGGCTTATGCAAATTTTAAATTGAACCTTCTGGCTCTTGTCTATGGGCCTTTCACTGGATTTGTTATAAATTGTCCACCTGTCTGTTTGTTAACATTTGCTTTAAAGCTTTGTATTTAATGTGCTTTTATTAGGGGTTGGCGCTGGCCGGGGGTATACGTGAGCCCCTGCTCACTTGCTCTAGTTGTTAACTCCTTGGCAGTGAGTTAAAGAGTTTACAGAAATCGAGCTGAGAATATTTAGCTCACCTGAGCCAAAGGCTCACAGGTGAGCTTATAGTATAGGCAGGCATCCGTCGTATGTCGTCCGTCGTCTGTCCGTCAACATTTTCAAACGACATCTCTGAAACTACAAGGCCCATTGTAACTAAATTTCATATATAGCATCTATAGGCAGGGGGAACCAATAATACTGTTTTTTATCCAAATTGCTTCGGAACTTTGGTTGCTATGGCAACTTAAAGTTTCCATTGACTTTTATGGGAAAAATTGAAAATTTGCATTTATTGCTATGTCACTGCAGATATTTTGACAAAACTTTTACAGAAATGTTCCTTGAGTAGCCCTCCATCAACCACATGAAATTTTTGTCAATTGCACAATTTGGCTGGTTTCCATGGCAACTGAATGGTTAAAAATAGAAAAAATATTCAAAAATCATCTCCTCAGAAACTATGCACCCAATAAAGCTCAAACTTCACAGAAAGGATCTTGGCACTGCCCTCTATGGAGTACTGATTTTCTTGGCAATTGCTCTAGCAGTTTGGTTGCTATGGGAACTTAGAGTTGCCATTGACTTATAATGGCAAAATAGAAAATTTGCATTTATTGCTATGCCACTGCAGATATTTTGACAAAACTTTTATAGAAATGTACCTGGAGTAGTCTTTAACCAGCCATGTTAAATTTATACAAATTGGGCAATTTTTCTGGTTGCCATTGCAACTGAATAGTTAAAAATGGAAAAATATTAAAAAATCATCTCTGCATAAACTGTGTTGCCAATAAAGCTCAAACTTTACAGAAAGAATCTTAGTACTAGCCTCTATAGAATTACTATTTTTCATGGCAATTTTTCCAGCAGTTTGGTTGCTACGGCAACTAAGAGTTTCCATTGACTTATAATGGGGAAAATGGAAATTGGCAATTTTTGCTGTCTCACGGCTTTTATTTAGATTTTCTTTCCACAGAAATGTTTCTTGAATTGTCCTCTATATTTCATATGAATTTTCTCCAAATCGCTGAATTTGATTGGTTGCCATGGCAAAATATAGGGTGAATTTTCGAAAAAAAAAGAAAAAATGAAAAAATCTTCTGCTCAGAAGCCATATGGGGGATGAAGCTGATATTGTGCAAACATGTTGATGACAGAAGCCTCTACATGAATTTTGTTTTTTTTCTTCCAACCCAATAAGAACTTTGGTTGCTATGTCAACTTATAGTTTCCATTGACTTATAATGGGGAAAGTGAAGCCATGAGGAGGATGAAGCTGATACTTTGCATACATATTAATAACATTAGCCTCTACCTACCAATCTACCTAAAGTATATTTCATATTATCATTGCCCATGTGAACTGGTTGCTATGGCAACTTAAAGTTTCCATAGACTTACAATGGGGAAAGTGGACATTTGGTATTTATTTCTGTGTTGCGGCAGATATTTTGACAAAAGCTTTACAGAAATGTTCCTAGAGTAGTCCTCTATCAGCTATAAGAATTTTGCCCAAAGACCTGATATTGATTGGTTGCCGTTGCAATACACAGTTCCGAGCCACACCCAGAATGTCACACAAAATCACATGATATCGTATACCTGGCCAATGCAACGACAACTTAGCACGTGACATAGTCTCACAAACAAATCGCACGTGGTCAATACCAACATAAGTCCGTGATCTTACCTTTCAGTTAATGAAGGGATGTATACCTGTTGAAAGAAAACAAACTAACACCACTTTTAATAAATTTACCCTGTTTTGCAAGAACAGAACGCATCGGAAATGCATGATGCGCCAACTGCCATGTGTAGGCCATGAGGAGGCTGATTCTTCGCCATAGATCGCCAACAATTAGCAGGCACTTGTATTTGTCATTTGTTTTTCCGCCATCTTTGTGTAAGCTTGTGAGACGTAGTAACAGTAACTAAGCAGGCGGAGCTTAGCAGCTATTCTCGGAACTGTGTATTGAAGAGCCAAATTTTCAATTTTTTCATTTTTTTTTTTTTTTTTTTTGCCAAAGATCTTCTTCTCAGAAGCCATTAAGGGGGGATAAAGCTTATTTTTTGCATAAATGTTTGTGATATTATCCTCTACATAAATGGTGTGTTTTATTGCTGTTGTGCATGTTGCTTTGTTGCTGTGGCAACTTAGTTTTTCCAACATAACCTCAGTGCTCAGGTGAGCGATATAGGGCCATTGGCCCTCTGGTTGTTTTCAAAATTTGTTCTGGGATAATTTTACTTTTATCAGCATAAAAACATATGATGAAGACAGATATAAATTTTGGGATAAATTTGGAAGGAAAAAATAAACATCTGAATTTGGGTGTAATATTCTGGAGTTGGTAAACCTGGTCTTATAGGCAGATTTTGACAGAGTGCTTTCCATTGTGGTGTAGTATATAGATGGAGGGTTTCCCTTCCAAAACCAAATATACTAGATCTGTCCTGTAAGATTTATGGGATTGTTTTGGAAGGGAAAAAGATATCTTGCAGAAGAATTTCATAGACTTACTCAGGTACCGTATACGTGATAATTTTCGCGGTGTTCCATTTTTCGCGGTAGTTGCGGTAACCTAGAAACCACGAATATTAAAAATTGCGAAATATTTTCATGTTTCTTACAAAATATCTTCAATTGACACAGTGTCTATTTATTTTGTTTCTGTTTGCATTGGTAAATTCTGGTATTATCGCTTGAGCCAGTTCTTTCATTTACCTGCAGCAGCCCCGCCGCAGGTTAATGAACGGACTGGCTCAAGTGAAAAAGAAGAAGTTTTGCTTTTCGCTCATGTTGCTAACAGCGAAAAATTAAAAATCGCTAAAATTAATGTTTATGTTTTTGTAACCTTAACCGCGAACATTTGAACCCGCGAAAATTACCGCATATACGGTATTTTGGGTCATTCTAGAAATGGAGAAACATCATTATCCCCTCACACCACGAAGTGGTGAGGGGATATAGGTTTTGTCCCGTTCGTATGTTCACCTTTTGTCAGCGCTCTAGCACCTTCATTTCTCAACGGATTTTGAAATAACTGCACACAAGTGTAGGGCACGACATTATCTCGAGCAAGTTCGACTTTCAGGGTGCTGCGCCCAAGGTCAAGGTCAGTGTGGCTATTTTTAGAAAAACTTTGTCAGCGCTCTAGCGCCTTCATTTCTCAATGGATTTTGAAATAACTTCACACAAGTGTAGGGCATGACAATATCTCGAGCAAGTTCGACTTTCAGGGTGCTGCGCCCAAGGTCAAGGTCACTGTGGCTATTTTTAGAAAAACTTTGTCAGCGCTCTAGCGCCTTCATTTCTCAATGGATTTTGAAATAACTTCACACAAGTGTAGGGCATGACAATATCTCGAGCAAGTTCGACTTTCAGGGTGCTGCGCCCAAGGTCAAGGTCACTGTGGCTATTTTTAGAAAAACTTTGTCAGCGCTCTAGCGCCTTCATTTCTCAATGGATTTTGAAATAACTTCACACAAGTGTAGGGCATGACAATATCTCGAGCAAGTTCGACTTTCAGGGTGCTGCGCCCAAGGTCAAGGTCACTGTGGCTATTTTTAGAAAAAGTTTGTCAGCGCTCTAGCGCCTTCATTTCTCAATGGATTTTGAAATAACTTTACACAAGTGTAGGGCATGACAATATCTCGAGCAAGTTCGACTTTCAGGGTGCTGCGCCCAAGGTCAAGGTCACTGTGGCTATTTTTAGAAAAACTTTGTCAGCGCTGTAGTGCCAATATTTCTCAATGGATTTTGAAATAACTTCACACAAATGTAGGGCATGACAATATCTCGAGCAAGTTCGACTTTCAGGGTGCTGCGCCCAAGGTCAAGGTCACTGTGGCTATTTTTAGAAAAACTTTGTCAGCGCTCTAGCGCCTACATTTCTGAACGGATTTTGAAATAACTTCACACAAATGTAGGGCATGACAATATCTCAAGCATGTTCGACTTTCAGGGTGCTGCCCCCAAGGTCAAGGTCACTGTAGCTATTTTTAGAAAAACTTTGTCAGCCCTCTAGCGCCTACATTTCTCAACGGATTTTGAAATTACTTCACACAAGTGTAGGGCATGACAATATCTCAAGCATGTTCGACTTTCAGGGTGCTGCCCCCAAGGTCAAGGTCACTGTAGCTATTTTTAGAAAAACTTTGTCAGCCCTCTAGCGCCTACATTTCTCAACGGATTTTGAAATTACTTCACACAAGTGTAGGGCATGACAATATCTCGAGCAAGTTCGACTTTCAGGGTGCTGCGCCCAAGGTCAAGGTCACTGTGGCTATTTTAAGAAAAACTTTGTCAGGGCTCTAGTGCCTATATTTCTCTACGGATTTTGAAATAACTTCACACAAATGTAGGGCATGACAATATCTTGAGCAAGTTTGACTTTCAAGGTGCTGTGCCCAAGGTCAAGGTCACTGTGGCTATTTTTAGAAATACTTTGTCATCGCTCTAGGGCCTACATTTCTCAGCGGATTTTGACATAACTTCACACAAGTGTAGGGTATGACAATATCTCGAGCAAGTAGTCTTGTGTGAGGGGATTTGTATCGCCTGCGATGCCTTGTTTTAATAGGGAAAGAATTTAAGAAAGTTATAACAATGAAAACTGATTAATCTTCAGAGCTCTAGATAAGAGGGAGTATTTGGTGATAATTAGGGATAATTTTTGTTAATTCTGCATAAAAACATATCTTGTGACCACTCATCTGAACCGTCTTGACGAGACGGTTCAGATGAGGGGTCACATATGGTTTTGATGTGAATTAAGAAAAATTATCCTTAATTATCATCAAATACTCCCGCTTATCTATAGCTCTGATCTTTTTTCAGGGCATTTGATTGTCATCATGTAGTACGCTTGATTGGTGTAGTATCTAAAGGGCAGCCAGCTTTAGTGTTAATGGAACTCATGGCTCAAGGAGATTTGAAGAATTTCTTAAGATTACATCGGCCAGATGAGGAGGTGAGAGTTTAGTTTGCTATTCTGTATAGATGAGCTGCGTCAGGACAAAACCAACAAAGTAGCATGTATGCCTAACGAATACGCAGATCAGCCTGAGCATCCACCATGTTCGATCAGAGTCATCCCTGCTTGCATGGAGATAGCTTAGACCCTCAGCTACCTGTTAAGTGCACAGCGAAGACTCTGATCAGACTGGGCAGATGCCCTGGCTGATCTGAGCCTTTGCCGAGTGCACATGCCACTTTGTTAGTTTTGTTGTGTTGCTGCTCAGAGTGTGACCTTGCATTACTTAGCTATACAAAAACAGGAAGAGCTTTTGGACTGCACAAAGCAATGGCATTGATAAGTGTGCAGAAATTGTAAAGTTTATGTAATAGGTTTTATACAGAGCCCTAGATAAGAGGGAGTATTTGGTGATAATTAGGGATAATTTTTGTTAATTCTGGATAAAAACATATGTTGTGACCCCTCATCTGAACCGTCTCAACGAGACGGTTCAAATGAGGGGTCACAACATATGGTTTCAGTTAGAAATAAAGAAAATTATCCTTCAGTTATCATCAAATACCCCTTTTATCTACAGCTCTGTTTTATATATGAGGAAGCATAAGTTCTAGAGAGTTATCATGTCCCGGTGCAAGTCTGTACTGCTATGTGTATTTTTCTTATGCTCCTAAAGCATGCATTTGTAAAGATTGCGGTAAAAAACATAGTCTCATACTAGCAGTCGAGGTATTTTTCTGAGTTATTTATGAGCATATGGTTTTGTCCTCACATTAAAAAGGTAAAATTCCCAAGACAACGGAAAAAAAAACTCAGTATGCTTTTGCTGCTGAAAATTAAAAAACAAGAAAATATTATGGGATATTTGGTTATCAAGCTGAGTGTTTCGAATGGACTGAAATAGTCAGTATTTGACTATTTGACCATGCAGCTAGGTGAAAGATTTTTCGTAGTAGCAGATTTTAATAAATTGTGAGAATCATGAAAATTCTGTGAGCCGTATATGAATAAGTTACAGCAAGTACAAAATGTACATACACCATGTACTGTCACTATTTCATAGGATAACAATGGGAGACAGCCACCAACATTAAAACAGATAATGCAAATAGCGGGTGAGATAGCTGATGGCATGGCTTACCTTGCCGATAAGAAATATGTCCACAGAGATTTAGCAGCAAGAAATTGCATGGTGGGAGAGAATATGACAGTAAAAATAGGAGGTAAGTGCTTTGTACTGGTAATAAATCTGCTTTTGTAGAGTCATTTGCTTGCAAATGTGCAGTTACATTCAGTAATGGAATATTCGGGTGAATAGTTGACAACCTGCCAATTTAAAGAAAAGTCATGCAACATCAATAAAATTTTGTGCGGTAACAATGTTTTAATATGATGTAACAATGTTTTAATATGATGTTTCTAAATTCTTTGATGTTGGAATGACCCAAAATAATCTTGACTGGCCTCATAAGCATGTAGAAATAGGAAAGACTCAAATCAGTCAGCCATTCTGCGTAGCCTGATCAGTCTTCCCTGCCCTCATCAACAAGTGAATACTAGCCCAGCAGGCATGTTATGTGAGATGATGTCGTATTGACATTGATGCGAAATCATTACGTTGTTTCCAGGTCAGTATGTTCATTTGATGTTGTGCTTCATTTGATGTGCATATTGGAAGGGGCTCTAAAATGTGTAAAGAGAAGATCGATGAACCTGAGACATTTCACTGGCAGACTTGATTATTGACAGTAAATTAAAAGTAAAGTTTAGAGGCATATGAACTGGATCTGCACTGTTTGCAGATTCCCTAAAATGGTTTTCCCTTTTCATCTGAATACCAATTAAATATTTATGAGAGATGTTTATATGTTTATATAAAGCTTATTTTCGCATTCACAGATTTTGGAATGACACGAGATATTTATGAGACAGATTATTATAGAAAAGGAAACCGTGGGTTGCTGCCAGTGAGATGGATGGCTCCCGAGTCTCTCAAAGATGGAGTTTTTACAAGCATGTCAGATGTGTGGTAAGTGTAGGTGGGAAAACATAATCATTTCTGTGAAACCTTAGATGTTTGACCCCAAATAGGGAAGTTGTTTGATACTGGCGGATGTACCGTAATGACCCTAAAATTCGGACACCTGAAAGTGGGACAACTATTGTTCGAAAATTCTTAGAAAGTGGATTTTACACACATTAATGCATGTAAATGACGCTTAGTGAATGGCAAACGTTGTAGACCTTGATCAAACTGCTCAGTTTGATCTGGGTCTACAATGTTTGCTCAGACATGTCTGTCCGAATATTTAGGGTCATTACGGTAAGCAATCATCAACTAACATTAGCCATTGCCTTCTTGTTGAACTTACCAGCAGAGCAGTGCTCCTGATTAGAAGGGGTAACATGGATAATTCAAAGATGGAGTTTTTTTCTTCCTATGTTTCCTTGAAAAAAAAAACAGAAAATTATCCCAGTTACCCCTTCGTATCTGGAGGGGGTGGTCGGGTGGTGCGATGGTTCTGCATAACTTCCAATGCCGGGGCGTCCTACTGTTTTGGATAACAGTAGGGCAAGGGCCTACTGTGCTTGCAGTAGGTGCAGGTGGGGGTTGTTTGGACATTTTTTCTCTTGCCTATCTTCTCTCACTCTTCTTTCTCCCTCTCTCTGGGAGACGGCATGATATAGACTGAAATACTGTCTCAAAGGGCGGGTAAACCCAAAACAACCAACCAACCTTCTTATCTTGAGCACTGGCCATAGTGTATAAGCTTTGTTGTTACATGCTGACATGCCATGAGTTTGATACCTCAAATATTCAGGACATTGATATAAATTTTCATGTTGTTTTTTTGTTCTAACTTTTTATTTTTAGTGAGATATGTATACTATCTAAAAGTAAGGCATTTTCATGTTTACTATTAAGAATTAAAAAACTTAAAACTTGTAGTGTATATAAGATTCAAGGAAGTGTTTTTAGTAAAAAAAAAATTGTCCCTTGCTTTGCAAATATTGTGTTGTGTTTTAATAAAAAGGCTTATCCAATCCATCGGCAATAAAATATTGATAGCTGTCTTAAATGCATCTATAGCCTTTTATATTTGTAAATGCACAAACGCATATGGGGGACTGTTGCTTCTGACATGTACATAGAGTTTTATCTTTTACAGGTCCTATGGTGTAGTACTATGGGAAATGGCCACGCTGGCTGCACAGCCTTATCAGGGCCTTTCTAATGAAGAAGTCCTGAGATATGTAGGGAGTGGGAAGATTATGGATACCCCCGAGAGGTGTCCACCAAAATTGTGAGTTTCTTTAGTAACAGAGAATTGAATATTTGAGAACGAATTATAGGTTTGAGAAAATCACACTTTTCCATTGTATTCAGTTTCAGGTAGCATCTCACAAATAATTCGAGAGGAGCATGGCATACACTGTATGCCATGCTCATCTCAAATTATTAGTGAGATATGATGCCATAGATCTGTTACCATACCAACTATAGAATTACCAACTGCTGTGCATAGAACCTTGTCATAATGACATCTCGATCACGTCACTTTAACATCAATATAAACTCTTAGTTGCTGAGGTAACCGATATATGACACCATTGGTTTCGGAGCATGGCAAACGGTGTATGCCATGCTCTGCAAATTTTTCAGTGACATTACAAACTGAAATTCTTTCAACAGAAACTTCAGATTTTGTGAAACAAATAATTATTTTCAAGTCATTAATTCCGTGCTTTGTTCTGTAAAAAGCAATGTTTTGCTCAGAATTCTATTTTCATGGATGCTAAACATGCAAAATTAAATCTTTTCATGAAAAAATGAAACCTGTGTACCTTTTTCACCATAATCAATGCAGAGTGTGCTTGATTTTTTATATTTAATGAAAGTCCAAGTTTTAGTGACTTGATCAAAACTAACAAAGTTGTTTACATTTTCAAATGTATGCAAAAACACTACCATTTTTTAGCCAAAATAAGATGTGAGGAGCTTTGAAGGGCAAACACTCTTTATGTTGTTTTTTTTCAAAAAAAATTGTTAGCACACTTGATATTGTGTATACAAGAAGATTTTATAATGAATCCTTGGACTAAGGACTGTTGAGTTAACTGTGTTTAGAAAAAGCTGGGCCCTAATTTGAAGTCTACTTAGTGAACAATTCGATTTAACAAATGGGCAATTGTAGTAAAACATTTCGTTTCAGTAATTACTGAAACTTCATACTTTACATTAAATTCAAAGACTGTTATCAATGCATGGATGTTGAGAATGAGCTCTGTGCTGTATGCTTTTTCAACGAGGGTATCTATTGACATAATGCTCGTTTTATATAGAAAACTGGACAAATCTTGGCATTTTAGAAAACTAATTAGTCAACTCCCCATATCTTTAAGTTGAAGTTCATCCCGAACTACCGATATCTCAAAGTGAATTTTCTGGTCCCAGAAAATTTACTTTTCCATATCAGTAGTTTGAGATAAAAGGAGCTGAATGTAAATAAAATAGGAAATGTGTCCAAACTATATTCTTTGATATCAGAGGGTATTTTGAGTTTTCAATTTTCGAGATATCCAGAGCTCTAGATAATAGGGAGTATTTGATGATAATTAGGGATAATTTTTGTTAATTCTGCATAAAAACATATGTTGTGACCCCTCATCTGAACCGTCTCGACGAGATGGTTCAGATGAGGGGTCACAACATATGGTTTGAATGAGAGATAAGAAAAATTATCCTTAATTATCATCAAATACTCCCTCTTATCTAGAGCCCTGATATCGAAGGTTGACTATACACATTTGATTTCTTTCAGGTATGATTTAATGGTAAAATGTTGGCGATTCCGACAGAAGCAGAGACCAACTTTCAAAGAAATTATAGAAATTTTGTTACCGGACTTGGACAAAAATTTCAAGGAAGTATCGTATTTCTTCAGTGAGGAAGCTAAGCAGGCGACATCAAACCATCACACCGATATTGTTGATGATATAGAAGATGAACTTGACCAAGGGAGTGGTCCGACAAATGATTATATTGATGAGGCTAATATGCCGTTTTTAGGGGGAGAAGCTTCAAATGGGGTTGAATTAGAAGACATTTTTACTGAACCAGGCAGTTACCCGTGGAATCACAAACCAATGCGTACCGATGTCTGCGGATGTAATTTACCGTTATTGGGGAACGTGGACGATGGAGCGGCAGCTCAGTCTGTAGATGTAACGCGGCGGAGCGATTGCTCGAGTCCCAACAGTGCAATAGGAGGATCCAGTGACGGTAGCAAAGGAAGCAGTAAAAGCAGCAGTAGCAGTTACGCTCATATGAACGGTTTAAGTGTTGCAAACGGACACGTCCCGCCAATGCACATACGGACTACACCCTGCTAGCAGAGGCACGACCCTCTCGGTGTGTAGAGGGTGTTGTGCATGAGTGGCGATTTGAACGCTTTCAATATTGTGATAATTTGACAATCAGTCACGCTGATTCAGTATGAAATATTTGTAGAACCAGTCAGTGTCGTCAGTCAGTAAGGCATTTGTGAAGGTCTCACTGTGCTAGGAATGTGCGGATTAAATGCCATTTCCTGAGACTGTGAGGATAGAGGCTGCCGTAATGGTAGCAAGTTATGGAAAGCCCGTGGCTAGTAAAGAGTTTGAGCTCTTCCGTTACTTTACACCAGGAGTTTAATGTGTTGGTACAGTGTGTTCGTACACCATTTTAAACAGTGATTTAGTCAGAACGCCTTGTAAGGATGGAGTAGATAAGGTTTGAATATTTCCCATTTATTCTCTCCAAAGAAACATCTTGTGTTTTCGTGGAATATTAACAGAATCACTCTGGATACAAATAAATTCTGTGAGGCACATATTCAGTTGCAGGGAGCAATGCTAAAGTGCATTTATCATATGACGTCGCATCTGAGAGTGTAATAAAGCCATGCATTAAAAACGATAATCCACTAGTGGATTAAATATGCAAATTACGTCGTAACGTTATACGTTGACGTCCATAAAAACGTCGCGTTTTCTAATGGCAAAATAGTGACGTTTTAGTGCAAATTTTGCTGATAAATGCGATTTTAGTGTCATATGATAAATAGAATCTTGCATTCGTGCTCCTGTATTATTGAATTTATTAAACTCGTTGGGGAAAACCGATAAGATGCTCGGCAAAGCCTCGCATCTTATCTTTTTCCCCAACTCGTTTAATAAATTCAATAATACATGAGCACTCATGTAAGATCCTCTATGTCAGCAAAAAGAACATAGCTTCCAGTGTTATAGGAAAAGTGAAAGTTGTCTGGAGAGAGATAAGCTAGTGCAGGGTTTTAAGTCGTGCAGAAGGAAAGAAACGAGGTCATTTTGACGGAAAATCCGCTTTTAATCAAAATGTTTTTTGAGACATACAATTAAGGAGTCAGTAAAACATCATGAAAGTTTGTGGTGTTAATCAAGAAGGAAGAAAAAGGTTACGTGGGAGAGAAAACTTATTTTGTCCTTGTAAGTCTTATTAACTATTTGGAGATGGAATTGTCAGTTGGAAAGAAATACATTCTTGAAAGAGTGTAGAAGTTAAATGTGATATCAGAATTTCAGTGAAATAGGATGTAGCCTATACAAGAAATTAACTTGTACATGTCGAATAACGGATGTTAGAATGAAGTATTCCATAGTAGGATAATTGTGCGGTGATGCCTTACTGTTGTCGATATGGAACTAACCAATTTCCAGAGCTTCAAATTAACTAAAATATTGGGGGATAAAAAAAGGGAAAGGCTTCAGTTGAAATTTTTCCGTACAAACTTATGTTGCAAAAAGTATTAGAATTGTCTCACAGAGGCAGTTTAATGAGAATCAGCCAGTGCTGCAGATAAGAAGGGGTGAAAGGGATAACTTAGGGACAATTTTCCTTGTCTATACTTAAAAACGTATGTTGTGACCCCCTCATTAGAACCGTCTCACTGAGACGGTTCTAATGAGGGGTCACAACATACATTTTTGTTTAGAAATAAGAAAAACTATCTTTGAATTATCTCTCTTTTACCTTCTTATCTGGAGCTCCGATCAGCAGCATTTAGGTAGAAGGGAGGATGAGAAAACCCAGGTTTTTATTCCCAAGATTTTTAGTGTGTTTGAGGCTTTGATTACAGACTTGTACAGAGACTGTCATTTCCGGCTCTGATCAGATCATCAGCCCATATTGTAACTGATAAGAACTGTTTATGGGGGAGAAGTTTTGAGAATGATGTGATGATTTCTCTTATTTCTCAATGAAAACATACGTTGTGACCCCTCATGATGAGGGGCCACACGTATGTTTTCTTGTAGAAAATTTTTCCTAAATTATTGCTATTATCCCTTCATTTTTCTGCCTGTTATCCCTTCTTATCTGGAGCATTGGTCAGAGTCGTATCCCTTGTAAAAATGGCTGCCAGACATTGCAGGTGTGGCTTCACAGGTGACGCAAATGTCTAGTATGGTCTAAAAATATCATACACATTTATATTGATGAATTGGCCTCACCAAGGGCTCAGCATATATTTCATCGCATGATGCTAGTATTGTGGGCTGGTGACTTGTCAGATGCTGGTGAGCATATACAAATATATAAATATATATATAACATCAAGCATGTCAGTTTATTGAGAAGTATTGCAAGAAATGGGCCTTCAAGACACCCAGCCAGGTGCCAGGGAAGTCCTGTTCACTTCTAGGTCCCACATATTGGGCAGGTCAACAAGTTAATCAGAGCTCTAAATAAGAGGGAGTATTTGGAGATAAGTAGGGATAATTTTGTTAATTCTGCATAAAAATGTGTTTTGACCCCTCATCTGAACCATCTCGACAAAATGGTTCAGGTGAGGGGTCACAACGTATGGTTTCAATGAGAAATAAGAAAACTTATCTCGGAAAGACGGTTCTTATTAGGGGTTACAATGTATGATTTTGTGGAGAAATAAGGATACTTATCCCTAAATTATCCCTGTTACCCCTTCTTATCTTGAGCACTGGTTTGGAAAGGCACCATTTCTTGCATATTTCAATTACCGATTTCAGTTATGCTCATGTTACATGACTACAGCTGCAAAAATTACACATTTTGGTGGTTAAAATGCAAATTTTCCCAACTACTTCATAAATGACTACAGTCACTTTATGACTTTATGTTTGGGGTCCACAGAATATGCATATAGGGCTCCAGATTAGAAGGGGTAACAGGGATAGTTTTTCATAGTTCTGCATTAAAACATATGTTGTGACCCCTAATTAGAATGGTCTCAACATATGTGTTAATGGAGAAATATGGAAAATTATCCCTGTTACCCCTCCTTATCTGGAGAACTGTGTACTGTATTGTTTGACATAGTGTTAAAAATGCCTTAACACATTGTTTTTGGTGAGATTCATGGAGAAATTAAAAATGAAAAAAAAATTACTCCAAAATGCTGTTTTTTGTTGCTGGGTCCTAATGGCTTATATGTGACAGTCTCCGGTTATTGCTGACTAGATGAAGACAATTGTCTGTCCATCTGTCTGCTGCCTATCGGTCTCGGTGATCATCATAGATATAATATCTGTCTTTTCTGGATGTTAATTATTTCAAAGAAGGCATGGCTCTGGACGTCTGGGACTTTTGGTGACTCCTGAATTCATGTTTCAGTGTTAACCCTTGAAGCACCAAATAAAAAAGAAAATAGATCAATTTTCTTCCTGAAAAACTTTTTCTCCCCTCATTTATAATAGAACTGCCTCAGTTAGGCAGGTCTTAGGAAAGCTGACAACAAACATTTTTATAGGGTATTTGGAAGAATTATGCGGAGCTCTAGATAATTTTTTATTTCTCATTGAAACCGTATGTTGTGACCCCTCATCTGAACTGTCTTGTTGAGACGATTCAGATGAGGGGTCACAACATAAGTTTTTATGCAGAATTAGCAAAACTTATCCCTAATTATCACCAAATACTCCCTCTTATCTAAAGCTCTGATTATGTTAAAATAATTGTTAGAGACCAGCTTGTACTGGAGGTATGCTTTCATACAGATCAAGTCAGGCACCGATATGATTTCAGGCACCATTGTTATCTGTCAGGCACCACTACCCAGTCCAGAGACACTATCTTTTCTTTGATCTGAATCAGTTCCTGTCATTAAATAACAAATTTCCAGTCATCTACGTTGTCATTTGGTCTTGTAAATAACCTCATCCTTATAAATAGTCATTGTATGACTGAAGATCATGATATTGACGTGTAGATGTTTAAACGAGACCAGTTGTAGGTTCTGATGGGCTCGAGTTTTGGGGATAATTCTGGGCTGTTCTCTCAGTGCTTCAGATAAGGTGGGGTAACAGATAATTTAGGGATAATTATACAGTCAACTCCCCATATCTCGAACACTGATATCTCAAAATATCTTCTCATACCAAGGAACATATTTCCTGTTTTAATTTACATTTCAACTTTTGTCATCTCAAACTACTTATACCTCAAAGTAAATTTTCTGGTACCAGAAAATTTACTTTGAGATATCAGTAGTTTGGGCTGAAGTTTGACTTCGAGATATCAAGAGTTGACAGTAGATATTTCTGCATGAAGCAGCTGTTGTAACCCCTTATTAGAACCGTCTCGCTGAGACAGTTCAAATGAGGGATCACAACATAGCTTTTGTTGAGAAATTAGAAAAATTATCTCAAAAATTCTCCTCAGAACTCCATCTTGGCTGGAGCTCTGGCCCCGAGGTTATAAATCTTTTTTCATGCTCAACTCAGCTGAGCATGAAACTTTCTCTGCAGATAAATATGAAAATGCCAACTAATGTTGGCATTTTCATATTCAAAGGCAGAGAAAATTTCATACTCAGCTAAACCAAGCAAGAAAACAGCTGTACTTATCAGTAATTTGCTATTTATTAGCAGATAAAGTTTCATGCTCAGCTGAGTTGAGCATGAAAAAAGTTTTATAACCTTGGGGCCTGGTTCATTTTTCACAAAAAAATCTTTAAGTTAGTACCCCTTGTTAAAACAACCTTAATGAGGGAGTTTTTTGAGGGGCAACAATAAGAACTAACAAGTGATTTCGGAATTATCAGCAAATAGTCTGTTCATTGGGACCTTTGCTATTGCAGTTTTCCTATTTATTTTTTTTTCCACAAAAAAGGGAAATTTTAACACATTAATGACAAGAAAGGGGCGTTTAAGAAGCTATGCAGACCAGTTTTCAGCCAATACATTTTTGTTTAGTTATAAGATGTTTTTTCCCTCCTTCAAAAATAATTATGGAATAAAGTTTAGTTTTGATAAGATGAAGTGAAGAGTATTTATAACCAACATTTGAATCTGTAAAAGAGTATGGAAAATTGAAAATCATCAGGTAAAAATCAGGGAAAAGTCGAGGAATTTTGATGGAGAGGATGAGTAGAAACCCTGAATTAGCCTGTTTCTGAGAAAGTTGTCATTGGACAAGTATAAAATAAGAAAGAATCAAATCAGGTTGCATGTCATGTCTGACTCAGACACAGATATGTTCTTTTCACTGTCTGTGTGGATTCTGAGGATTCGGCAGAGCTTCAGTTAAGAAGGGGTAACAGAGATAATTTTTCTTATTTCTCAATGAAAACATATGTTGTGACCCCTCATTAGAACCGTCTCGGTGAGACGGTTCTAACGAAGGGGTCTTAGTTATGTTTTAATGGAAAAATAAGGAAAATTATCCCTAAATTATGCTTGTTACACCTTCTTATCTGGAGTTCTGTTAGGTAAAAATACATTAAATCTGTTTAAACCAAAGCAAATGGTATAACAATTCAGCATAAGCAGAAGGGAAGAGGAGAGGGGTTGGGTGGGGGATGTAGATGTATTCGCTGATTAGTTGTTTCCGAATTTCTTCAACATTCTGTCTTGTCATTAATGTACTCAATTGTCCTGTACATTCAAATTTTAACATCCAGTCAGCACCAGCCATGATACAGTTCATTCCAGTCTATTGTAAGTCAGATATTACAGTCAACTCTCAAAATCTCTAAGTCAAACTTCATCGCAAACTGCTGATATCTCAAAGTAAATTTTCTGGTCCCAGAAAATTTACTTTGAGATATCAGTTGTTTGTGATAAAAGGAGTTGAAATGTAAATTAAAGTTGATAATGTTCCTTTATGTAAGAGAGCTTTTCAGATATCAGTATTCCAGATACCGAGAGTTGACTATACCTTAAAATTCTAAAAATTTGGAACCAAAAAAATAAATGACCTTAATTGTCCTAAAATAGTGAGCAGTTCGGTTTTACAACGCAGAAATGTGTCCAAAAGATGCAGATGGAATGGCAAATATTGTAGGCCCTGATCTGACTGCTCCTTTGGTTTGTTTGTTTGCTCAGACCTATCTGCCCCAGTAAGTAATTTCTTTACAGTAATCAGACTTGTCTTTGCAAGTTTGATACTCAGCCTTGCATGAATCATGTAGATGATCATTCTATAAACAAACTGGCATGCATTGTATCATGACAGGAGTTCATAATCTCTTTTTACATTTGAACAGAAATTGATGGTGGTACATCTGTATTTAAAGATATGGAGATCTGGTCAATATTTTGACTTCGTACAAGTACAAAAAATGCAATTACTATAGTATTGTCATGTATATTTATGTGTTTATTTCATGTTTGAAGACTGAGAAAATCATGCTAGTGTGTGATTGTAATGATATTCAACTTCCATTTTAGTATCCTGTGAATTTTAACTATGCTTGTATGGTTTTATCAAAAAATAAGAATCATTATGACTGCATTAGATTTTTATGTAATCATGGAAATCATGTGACATGAATTGGGGTTGGTGGTCAACAAAGGTGTTTTGAAATGGAAGCAATGCAACCAGTAAAAATTTGCTGTTCCTTCTAAGTTTTACAGATTGGTGGTAGTCTTCATTTGGGTGGACATACCCCTGATCCACAAGCAGAAGTACCGTAATGACCCTAAAATTTTGGACACCTGAAAATTTGGACAATTATTGTTGAAAATTCTTAGAAAGTGGATTTTACGCATGTTAATGCATCCAAAAATTAATGACTCTTAGTGAATGGCAAGCGTTGTAGACCTGATCAAACTGCTCCTTCAGGTGCAGTTTGATCTGGGTCTACAATGTTTGCTCAGACCTGTCTGTCCATTTATTAAGGGTCATTACGGTGATTTTCTAATGAAAATTGGCTTCTACTTACCAGAAATAAATTTCAGTGCAACAATGCCAGGCATACATTTTGCTACCCACTTTTTCAACAGGTGGCAGATAGGATTTTCTGGTGGCAAATTTGCTGTTGTCTACTGTTAATTTCAAACTCTGAACTGTTACCGTCTTCCTCTGTTACTAAGCCGCAAATGTTGCAGAATTTTTGGAGTAAAGGTTTTACATAGAAATGGATTTTGTGAAGCTCTGAAAGGTTAATGAGTACTCTGGCATGTTTTTCCATTTTTGTCTCGCTGGCTACTAGCAGAAGCAAGACATAGATGTTACTTTTCTGGCGGCATTCAGTGCTCCAGATAAGAAGGAGTAACAGAGATAATTCAGGGATAATTATCCATATTTCTCCATAAAAACATATTTTGTGACCCATCATTAGAACCGTCTCATCGAGACGGTTCTAATGAGGGGTCACAACATATGTTTTCGTTAAGAAATAAGAAAAATTATCTTTGAATTATCCTCAATACCCCCTCTTATCTGGAGCTCTGGGCATTGGTGGCGTTAACTTTGCATCGAGTGTTTCTGTTTTGTCACCATGCACTGTCAGGCGAGACATAGCATTTTGTGGTATGTTACATGGGGAGACAACTTTTGTGACTTCCGGTTTGTGTCTAAGGAAACTCTTTGAAAATTGATAAACTCTTATTCTTTTCTTTAAGAGTTGACCCCATTGAGAAGGGAGGTAAAAACAAAAAAGCAGAGTTGTTTCCCCTGAAAGTGTACCCATTCACCTAAACATGAGGTTTTTGACAAAAAAAACAAAACAAACATTCAGTTCAGTTCAGTTCAATTCTCTTATCGACGTTACCCAAGTGGCTCAACGGTACGTAACCATAGTTGCACACACTTGGCGCCGTGTGTCCGTCCAACAAAACAAAACAACACGGTAATGTTCTTAAGTATTGGGACACCTAAAGATAATAAATTTTCCATTTGTCCCAAATGGAAAATTAACACGGTAATGTTCTTAAGTATTGGAACATCCAAAGATAATAAATTTTCCATTTGTCCCAAATGGAAAATTTATTATTTTTAGGTGTCCCAAAATTTAGGCACATTATGGTACCTTAGTTTTCCATAGTCTGGAGAGTGTCAGACAAAGGAAGACTAAGATATTACAATTGTAATTGATTGCTTAGATTGATTAATTTAGAAGAGAAAAAATAACAGCCGACCTTTGACCCCTGAAATTTAGTTTGTTCTCTGGAGTTTCGTTGATTCTGTATGTATGCGTTGATTCTATGGCAGCTATTTATTTTATGAATGATCAGTATATATGTATATGTTGTAGTTGTGTAAAAATGCACAGCGGGATCAGAAGTTACCAACCTGGGGCCCAGTTGCCCAAAGCATCGTTATCCTATTGAAAATATTAACCATTGATTGGTTAAGTTTAACAAAGTCATTATGAGTAGACAAGGATTCATTAAGTTTTCTAGCACACATAAAATCAAGTGTGATAGTGTTTTTTGCAGAAGAAAATGTGAGAGCTTTTGCACTGCAAAAGCTTCTCACATTTTTTCTGCAAAACAATGGCAGTGTTTTTGCATGCAATACCTGTGAAAATGTATGTCTTGTTAACTAATATGTTAGTTTTGAACAATCTGGCCCAGGAAATGATTTAAATAAAAAGCTTTCTATCATATCCTGTACAGTATAATATTATGTATGTTTGTATAAGCAGCTGAGCTGAATAAGTAACTATCTAAACAACAAGACTTAGCGTAGTCTAAACCAAGCAGTATTTTAGCCATGTATGATTTACCAGCGACCTGTACTATTTGCCAAAGAAATGAAATAGCCGAATTTATATGTCGTACTTAAACAGGGTAAATGCATTTACATGCATATTGGTGTTGATACACTTCCCTTCTGTAGATACATGTCCCCTAATGTACCGTAATTATTTCCTCTAAAAAATTTGGATTTGTTCAAGATTTTTCTAAAGATTCTTTGGGTTGTTCAGAGGGGGAAAACATGTCATATAGCAGGAGAATGAAACTAGACTTGTTTAGATAAGATCCTGGATGGCTTCACATCCATCTTTACAAAAAAAACAACAACTGGGGTCTAGGGGAGGCTTATCTGTATGTAGGAAGAGACTCATATGTGTGCATGTGGTAATACTTCTGATTCTAGCTGTGTATTACTGTATATGTTAATATGTTGCATTGTAGATCTGCTCTTATTATCATATCTAATAGTCCATTTCAATGTGAAATAAATTGTATATTTCTGTTTTTTCATGCAAGTCATTTTAGAAATGAGAAGGCCTTTGAAAAGCTTAAATTACATGTACAGAAAGCTCCAGATAATATGAACTTTGAGGGCTTGAACTAGCAGCTACATGTATTCAACTGTCTGCATAGAAATTCCATAGCAAATAGTGAAGTCTCAGGTCTGGGCAAGTTGTTTAAAGTGTCACTTGCTTAACAACATCCTTAATAGTCTTATAGAACTCGTATCTGTGCCCATATTTTTTGCGGACAGAATGTGAGGATCGGCAAAAGTTCCTCGTATTTTGTTGGCAAAAATGGCAGAGTTTTGCAGACAATGTGTTCGGAATTTTGACGTCTGATTATCTAATGACATCGTTAGTTTTGAACAACCGTACCCAGGTTGCACTCTAGAGATTTTATATAGTGCAGTGATAATTGAGTTAATTTTCATTTATCATTAGAATGTTTTGCAGAGAAAAAAAGAACTTGACTTGTATTTTTGTCCACAAACTTTCATTTTGTCTGGAGCTCCGTACACTTTTAACTTTTAAAGTTTTTACCTCATATTCAAAGCATGCAGGAATGTTATTTATGAATCAAAATTTTAGATTGAACCAACCATATACCTCAGTTTTAAACTTAAGATTTTAATGACAACTGAAACTACAGTCAACTCTTGATATCTCAAATTCAAAGCTCATCCCTAGTTCCTGATACCTCAAAGTAAATTTTCTGGTTCCAGAAAAATTTACTTTGAGATATAAGAAGTTTAAGGTAATAGGAGTTGAAATTCTAATGAAAAATATTGAATATGCCCAGACTCTATTCCTTGATATAAGAGGTACTTTGAGATATCAGTTTTTGAGATACTGAGAGTTGTCTGTATATGGAAAGGGAAACAAAATTGATATCTTATCGCAAGCTCGTAGAAGATCTTGTTAGAATCACATCACACTGCAGTGATTCTAGCGTAATTTGAATCTAGCGCAATCATGTTTCTATTCAGGCATAGCAATGTTTAGTTTTATTGAGAAATTTTAAAGGATTAGAAATATGAAAGGCTTTGTAAGCTAATAAATCCTTGACTTTGATCACTCAAAATAAAGCTTCTGGCGAGGGGTTCTTCGATGATATTCTAGAGTTAATTTCTATTTGTTCGTGAGAACACGATACATTGTGGTCTCGTCAGAATTGCTTTAATACAGAGATTCTGGGCCAAGTTGGTCAAATTATCATCAGCTTAACAAAGTCCTAATTCAAGGATTTGTTAAGTCTTCTCAAAGAAATAAAATCCAGCGTGCTACTACTTGCTGCTGAAAAAAAAAGTGGAGCTTTTGCAATGCAATGCAAAAGCTCCTCACATTTTTTTCTGCAGAAAATGACAGCATTTTTTTTTTAACAATATGTATAAAATTGTATCATCTCGTAAACTAAGGATGTTGTTTTGAACAACTCGGCCCTGATGAAATGTCAGAATGTATGAATAATATTCTGAGGTACCACAATAGTATGTTTTTATGAAGGTATAAGAACATTAATAGCCAAATTATCATCCGGAAACTCCCTTGTCGACATTGAATCATTATCCATAGTACTCTTATCATAATCATGAATGTTGAATTTTTAAGTGTCATTTGTTTAACTGATTGTCATCAGTCTACATGAAACGAGCCTGTGGCGGCAAGAGTTTTCTCACAACATGCACACTCTGGGAAGACTTTGACCAGCCTGTTCTTCACTGTTCATTCACAATGAAACTCAATATTAGATTTGAGAATAATTTGTTTGAGTGAGAATTTTTGCTATTTATATGTCACAGAGTTTCAGATAAAGCAGATTTTTGAGGATAATACTGAGATAATTTTTATTTCTCAATGGAAGTATATGTTGTGATCCCTCATTAGAACCGTCTCGATGAGACGGTTCTAATAAGGGTCACAACGTAGTTTTTATGGAGAAATGTGGAAAATGATCCCTAAGTTGTCTCTGTTACACGCATAGTGACATATCATGGTGAGTGATACCAAAGAAACATTTGGAGAGGAAGCAGCATTGTGATGTCATAGTGACATCACTAGACTGCAAGGTATTGCTATATTTACCAGCAAGAGACGTGTTAGTGCAATAAGAAGTAAAAGTCTGCCTGATGGAAAAGAAATTACTAAAAAACTTATCTCAAATCTCAAATCAGATTCTCAGATCAGTTGATACTCTGTTTCTGTGGATCTTCGTGTGAGACGTCTAATGGACTGAAGAGATACAGGCTGATCCAAGTCTTTCCTGGTCAGGTGTTGTGAGGCAATTCTAGGTGCCACAGGCCAAAGATACTGTGATTGTTACAGAGTTCTGAATGTTATTTATATTGCTTGTTGAGTATGCTTGTGTTGTAAGAATTTTAAAGAATTTTCATTCAAATACTTGTACAGCAAACCATTTTTGTAACATTTAATGCTGAATAAACAACCAAAGTGAATAAATGTAAATATAAACAAACTGGTTTGTTATTCTTTATTTTGCCAAAATACAAACATTTTTTTTCCCCAAAATTGTCTGTCTCTGTAAATCTGTCTGTCCTTTACAGATCATGTCTGCTTTATAATTCTGAAACCATTTAGAATATTTTCATGAACTTTGGTACAAACACATCAAACAATGTGTAGAGAACAAATTCCATAACTCCACTGACAATTTATTTTACATTATTATGCCCCTTTGAAATTTTTAGTTAGGAAATAGGTTCTGCTTTAAAACTGTTGAAGATTTTTTCACGAAAATTAGTACAATTAGAGGATGTGCAGGGAAGAATAACCATAACTCCTATATTATTTATGAAATTTTGCCCCTTGTTACGAGGGTCATCCAATAAGTCTTGCAAATGCCCTCATTACTGCTCTATTAATTGAGATAGGGTAATCAAATTACACCATTAACAGCTTATGTATATAAAACGCGTATATGCTAAAAATCATACATGTGACATTCCTTTCTCAGATATGGGAGGATTTTGAATGTAAAGGAGTAAGCAATATCGGCAGTGAAATCGCACAAACACGATGTCTTTTGCAGGAGTTGAGGGGAAGAAAATTCCTGCATATATGTTAATAATTCTTTCAAATTATCAGAATTCATGTTCTAAAGTAATCGCCCTATTATACCCCCGACATATGAAGTATGTCGGGGGTATATAGTTTTTGTCATTCTGTCTGTTTGTCCATTTGTCTGTTCGGACGTAATTCTGTCCGTCCGTTCGTCAACTTTACGTCAAAGTTTTGCGTTAAACCTTATGTAATTGCTCATATTACTTTGCTTTCATTTGGCGGTGGCACTGGTCGGGGGTATACGTGAGCAGGGACGTGAGCCCCTGCTCACTTGCTCTTATATTTAAGAACTGAAATAAGAGACAGTTATCATTTCACATTACCAAACAAATGTGGCTGCTAGGCAACAAGAGAATATTAAAGAATTTTAGCAGAATTCTAGATTTTGACGTTTACCTCTGGTTTCTAAAGAGGCTGCAAACGATATTAAACAAGGCTCGAAGCTTGAATTTATTCTGATATCTACATTAGTGCATCTCGGGACTATTCTTTGATGACAAATTAATGGCAGTTTAGGAAACACTTCATTTGCTGTGAAAGCCTCTTCTTCATATACTCATTTTATATTATGACATTTTAGCTGCCCGAAAAACATGGTGATGTTCCTTTTAACAATAATAACATCTTGACTGAGGGCAATATCTTGAACTTGGTACCGTGTGCATACTTCAGTATTATTTTCCGTATCTCCCAGCAATCTTCAGATATTTACAAGTGTTCTGAACTAAGGTAGGGAATCTTAAAAAGACAACCAGAAGCCATTGCCGCACCCATTATTGTAGTTTTCTTCAATTGCCTAGCAATGCCATTTGCAAGATCATGACATTTCTGGAGATTGTTGACTGGAAAGAAGGGAAGATGCGATGTAGGAATGTGGATTGATTGATTCGTTTTTAGCTCGCCTGAACGAAAGTTCAGGAAGAGCTATTGTTGTCACCCTGGCGTCGGCGTCGGCGTCCGAAATGGATGTTTTGGTTAAAGTTTTTTTATGTGATGGGCAATGTGCTGCAGGCGAGCTATCCTGTACGCGGACAGGTCTTGTTAATTATCATTTGCCTAAAACTGGCCGTTTGCAGGACTTATTGGATGACCCTCGTATTTTCAGTGTCAGCACTATAACTTTTTAACTGTTGAAGTTATTTTAACAAAACTTGGTACAAATATAGAGCATGATATGAAGATGTGCAGAAAACAAGAATCTTAATTCCACTCCGCAACTTCGAAGAAGTTGAGGAGACATATTGCTTCTGGGTTGTCCATGCATCCGTCCATCCTTCCGTACATTCGTCACGCATATCATACCTTAGGAACTGTGCATGCTAAAGTTTTGAAATTTCACATATTGATTCTTCATCAGAAAATAGCTGACATGTTTTTGTTGTTTTTTCTTGTCTGAGTTGTCTCCCTTTTTGCAGTTATGCCCCTTGAGAAAAATCATAATGAAACCTTGTCAGCAAGATATCTCAAAAAGTATTTTAGCTACAGACTTGAAACTTTAGCAGTTTATTGGAGATGATGAGTAGATGAACTGATTAACTTTTCAACAAAATCCGTCAATTTTTGTAGGAGTTAATGGCCCTTTGAAAATTTCAGCATTTCAACTTTGTCAGCAAGATATCTCAAAAAGTAGTTTAGCTATGGACTTGAAATTTTATCAGCTTATTGGAAATGAGTAGATAAACTGATTAACTTTTGAACAAAATCAATCCATTTTTAGCTCACCTGAGCACGAAGTGCTCAAGGTGAGGTATTGTGATCAGTCTTTGTCCGTCGTCAGTCGTCCGGTCGTGCGTCCGTCATCAACTTCTGTTTTAAACGACTTCTCCTCCAAAACTGCTAGCCGGATTTTGAAATAATTTCACAGAAATGGTCCTTGGGGGACTCTTTACCAAAATTGCTCAAATGGTTCCGCTCCACTGAACAATATTGCCGCCAGAGCTAAAAGTAGAAAAACATTTAAATGACTTCTCCAATACTGCTGTGTAGATTTTGAAATAATTTCACAGAAATGTTCCTTAGGAGGCCCTTTACCAAAATTGCTCAAAGGGTTCTGCTCCCCTGAACAATATGGCCGCCGGAGCTAAAAATAGATAAACCAGAGGACCAATGGTCCTGTAGCTCACCTGACATTTGGTCCTGGTATATATTTTAATGCTTTTATATATGTATATAGCACTAGGGCAGGGGCAGATAACCCCCCTCCCTTGGGGATTAATGTTGAGTCCCAATTCTATATACCAAGCCACAAGGTCACTGGGCCTTTGTTTCTGGACAAAGATTTCTGAAGGGTTTTTATCATATATAGGCGTGGTGGCCACCATGTTCATGTGACCATGACCATCTGAACAAACTGTGATTCCTTTGACCCAGTATAAAAGCTCCATATGAAATACAGTAATCATTTGTATAAACTATGATGGGCCTGAGTGCCCAATGCTACATACCGGTACCAAGTTTCAAGGTTATAGGCCTTTCGGTTCTCGAGAAAAAGATGTTTGAAGAGTTTTTACCATATATGGGCATGGTGGCCATCTTGGTCAAGTGACCAAGACCATCTGAACAAACTATGGTTCCTTTAAGCCGGTGAGGCTCCATGTGAAATATGGCTTCAATTGACCCCAGTGGCCTCTGAGAAGATGTTTGAAAATGTTGACGGGTGACAGAATCTCAATGACCTTGTACAAAAGTCAAAGAATGACCTTGACCTTTAACGACAAAATATCTTCATCTGGTCATTTAGTCAACCATATATACCAAATATTGTACCTTAGACTTAAATAGTTTCTGAAAGATCCACTGTTTAAGCATTTTCCCATATAAAAGCCTACATAATGTACCAAAGTTGACAGTGTCATAAATTAGGTCAAGGTCAACGCACGATCATTTGTATAAACTATAATGGGCTTAAGTGCCCAAAGCTACATACCAAGTTTCAAGGTCATACGCCTTTTGGTTCTGAAGAAGATTTTGAAGGGTTTTTACCATATATGGGCATGGCGGCCACCTTGGTCAAGATCCCGAGAACAAACTTTTATTCCCCGATCACACTTAGACTCCATATGAAATTTTGCTTCAATCAGACTAGTGGTTTCAGAGGAGAAGATGTTTTGAAAATCTTGATGACGGACAGACCAACAAATTGACCTTGACCTTCAGTGACATAATATCTTCACCTGGTCATTTAGTTGAGTTGAGAGGTGACTATATATACCACATATTGTACCTTAGACTTAAATAGTTTCTGAGAAATCCACTATATAAGCGTTTTCCCATATAAAAGCCTAACATACTAAAGTTGACCATGTCGTAAATTAGGTCAAGGTCAACGCAAGGTCATCATTTGTATCAACTATGATAGGCCCGCATGCCCAAAGCTACATACCAAGTTTCAAGGTCATTTGCCTTTTGGTTCTGAGGAAGAAGATTTTTGAAAGTTTTTTACCATATATGGGCATGGTGGCCATCTTGGTCATGTGACCCAGACCCCGGGTATAAACTCTCGTTCCCCCATCCCACTGAGACTCCATATGAAATTTTGCTTCAATCTCCCCAGTGGTTTCAGAGGAGAAGATGTTTGAAAATCTTGACGACGGATGGTCCGACGGAATGACCTTGATCTTTAGTGACATGATATCTTCATCTGGTCATTTAGTCGACCATGTATACAACATATTGTACCTTAGACTTGAATAGATTCTGAGAAATCCACTGTTCAAGCGTTTTCCCATATAAAAGCCTAATGTACCAAAGTTGACCATGCCTCAAATTAGGTCAAGGTCAACGCAAGGTCATCATTTGTATAAACTTTGTTGGGCCCGCCTGCCCAATGCTACATTCCAAGTTTCAAGGTCATAGGCCTTTTGGTTCTGGAGAAGAAGATTTTTGAAGGGTTTTTACCATATATGGGCGTGGCGGCCATCTTGGTCATGTGACCCAGATACCGCGAACAAACTTTCGTTCCCCTAACCCATGGAGACTGCATATGAAAATTGGCTTCAATCAGCCCAGTGGTTTCAGAGGAGAAGATGTTTGAAAATCTTGATGACGGATGGTCCGACGGAATGACCTTGACCTTTAGTGACATAATATCTTCATCTGGTCATTTAGTCGACCATGTATACCAAGTATTAAACCTTAGACTTAAATAGTTTCTGAGAAATCCACTGTTTAAGCATATTCCCATATAAAAGCCTAACGTACCAAAGTTGACCATGCCGTAAATTAGGCCAATCAAGCGTTATAATCAAGGAAAAGCTGAAACTGATATTTTCTTATCATAATCATTTTATTATTTTATTACCCTTTTCATTATTCATAAACACTTTACCAGCTAACATAATAAACGAATGCTGTCTTCTGCGCATGATATTATATAATGATGCATACAGGAACATAGCCTGACCGTTTACTTGTAGACGCAAACATTTCAATCTGAAAGCATGCATCTCTGAGGGTGATCTCTTTGATATGAAAAATATGCCCCCTTACGCCAATTTTAAAAAGTGGGAACAATATATGTGACTTCTTCTTTCCTTTAATGCATATATCATCCGTTCTTAAATAGGGTAAATTCTTAAAGGAAAGAATTTGCTTCTGGAGGAGCAAATGCTTTCCTTTAAGAATTCCCCCGCATTGAGAAGGGAGGCAAAATGCACAGTTGGTCTTCTTGAAAGTGTACCCATAAACCTAAAGCACAGATAGCGATGCTTACAGTTCTCCTTCTAGCTATGCCCCTGTATAGGGTGGACAAGCATTCACGAACTCATGAAGTTGTTGTTAACTCTAACGTATTTCCACTTACACCGAAAAATTATTACCTTAAAAGCATACTATAAACCATCATGAAAATTATCCTATTATGTAGCTAAATGAGTTATCCAATATACATAATATATTTGTAATTTGCAGAGATGTGATTGTTTTAATATTGGGTAATTTTTCAAAAAATCCTGTTTCCATTGGCGTCATTGATCATGATGACGTAAGCAACACTTACCACAAGAAAATGCCTTTTTGAGATTAAGGTAAGACAGAATAGTAACTATAGATATCAGGAAAGCAAACAAGTTAATATCGCAGCAATAATTTAGCTAGATGTTAGCGCAACTTTCCAAATAATATATCATTATACTTTTCTCACAGTTATTTTGGTGCTCATAGAAGAAATGCATTAAACTTAACGGCAACGTCATTATTTAAGGAACTCACTTGTCCACTGTCTTGATGTAGAAGTAAAAAGTATGCAAAGACCAGGAACTGAAACAATCAAAATCCAAATCCAGCCCTCAAACCATAGTTGGAAACAACTAAGATTACAAATAATCAAGATACAGAGAACATGTGGCCAACCGAGTGAGCAGCTTGTTCCCAAAAGGTGGCCACTCAGCAACCCAAACCGAACCAAAAATAATAAGAACATACATAAGGTAAAACATCACAGAAACTCTGACACCAAAAACAGGCAACAGAGAACCACAACAGAACTACCGCATTGGAACAACTATATTTCCCTTTAAAATCTTATATATATGGGCGGTACCGTGTTGAAAGGATATTCACATGATTCACCATAATCACGTTAATTATGCAAAAAATGAATACTCTGATCTGATTTTTCCTTATTTTCCCATGTTGTATCTTTTCAAATGACGCCGCTCATTTATTTTTTACTGTATTCGCCAATTTCCTGAACAACCTGTGAAATATGCTTTTCAAATGGATGTCAAACTGCGCTGGCCTTGATCAGACTGTTCAACCCTAGTCAGGGCCTGCGTTCTTGCATGATCATGATAGCTACACATAACATAGCCTGGGTTCCAGTCTGATCTTTTTTTTTTTTTTTTTTTTTGTATATTGTTGCCAAAAAATGACAATATTTACAAAAGGTTAATTAAATATTTACAAAAGGTTAATAATAATTTTATTTATTCTTGATTAGAATAGGATTAAAATTAATAGTGACGACTGGACCCAGGCTGCACATAACAATACATGTATAATAAAGAGTTACATGCCTCTTACAATGTTAAAATTCTGCGATGTGGTTATACTAGGATCATTTGGACGGACACTCCCCAGCAGGCACATGACGTCGAAATAACGTTGTATTGACCTTGATGCAACGTGATGACGTCGCATCAATGTTAATACGCCTTCATTTCGACGTTATGTGCCTGCTGTGACGGCGCCAAGTGCGTGCAACTAGGTTACGTACCGCTGAGCCACTCGGGGAACGTCCATAGGAGAATTGAACTGAACTGAACTGCAACACTATAATCATACTGCGCCGGTGAGCTGATTCTTCCTTATTCGCTCATGTCGTCGAGGCATTCTGGTAAATTACAAATACAGAAGGTTTGAATGTTAATAGATTTTTGTTTCTTTTTCTTTCTGTTCATCATACTTCATCATACTAGTACACAACAAATGAAGTAGCAACAATCAATCTGATTGGCTACTGTATCCATTTTGATTGACAGATCCCCAGTGATGTTTGACTGTTCTGTTTTCACACCTAGATAATCTCTGGCACACGTCAGATAATTACCTGTATAAACAAACTATTTAAAGTATTGTTTCAAGAACAACATGTACTTTATGTACACAGATACACTAAGAGTCATTATTGAGCTCCCATATGTATTCATTTTGCATGAAAATGAAAGCTTCTCTGTTCTGAAGAAGAATTACTAACAAAAGTTAGAATTACTGCCAAGTAATCATAAGAGAAATACATTTACATGAAAATGAAATACAAAAGAAACAAATGATAACAAAATATTTAATAACTGCGAACTGTTCTTATGTTTGTTACGGCATATATTTTTGCCATTTCTTATTTTCAAAAATTATAAAGCATCTGTTTATCATATCTGCATATTTCCAACAAAATGATTAATTCGGGCGGAGAATACACAGGTCGACTGGCTCTTTCGGAACCTTATCTGGCCACTTTTCATCCAGAGAGTTAGATTTTATTTTATTTTGTTGGTTATCATTGGTGAACTGAGCATTTTTCATTATACACACTCACAGTATCCGAACTACATGTACAATCTCTTCCGGTTTTCATAGCGTTGAATCGAGAGTACAAACGTTCGCTTATAACCAGTAGTCGGAAATCATTATGTTTTGATATTTTATCTGGAATCTGCTGTGTCATTTATAGCTATTCAGCTTCGAAAATGTAAAGAGGTAAGTTTAATATAATTTGCTCTTCGGTCTTTTACTTTATTACCCTGTACAATGTCGTGTATGGGTGGGTAGTAATTGGTACAGTATTCAAATCGCCCTAGGCATGATTCTTAAACCATTTTGAGCATTTTCTTACATGTTTTATAAAAAATCTTTAGAATAAACGGAAGGCGTTATCAATGTATAGTTTGTTAGTTTTGATAAAAGAATGATAGCTAAGTTTTGCATGACACAATCTCGTATTAAATTAAGCTGTTCGGGAAAAAAAAATCTGCGACGGCAAGGAGTTTTTCATTGTACAGGGCAATAAAGTAATAGACCGAAGAGAAAATTATATTAAACTTACCTCTTTACATTTTCGAAACTGAATAACTATAAATGACGCAGTAGATTCCGGATAAAAACTCAATTGTACTCTCGATTCAACGCTATGAAAACCGGAGGAGATGGTACAGTGCGTTCGGATACTGTGACACTGTTCCATTGCCATACCTTGTTTAGCAACATTTACATATAATTACTGATAATATGGTAATTAATTTTTACATTTTTAGCATAAGTAATTATAATATTATAGTTAATAATAATAACAGAAAAATGAATTAAACAATTATTAAAGATATGAAATAGGCTATTACCAGAGGGAAGCACATGGGCAACTTTTTTCCTCAGCCCCGTATAATCTACCTTTGTAAACGACGATATCGCGTGAGCTTGAAATAGCATTAAATTAGATAGGACATTGACAGTTTTTCTCTTTTTTTTTGTCTTCCCTGAATAAAAAATGAAAAATGTTGTGTTAGGTCAATATAGTGCACCTTTTTAGCTGCACATAGATATTTTTTTCAAACTTTTAAGTTTACATTTAATGCGGTCATTTTTGCTCTGATTAATATGGCCATCATTTCCTAATAGTATATAGGGAAATTAGAGAAAATGAGGAAAAAGTTACTCAGTTTTCTACGTTTTTCTCAAAGCACGGATCTTAAGTCAAAAATGTTGTGTTATCCTAGTATTCTACACTATCTTACAATTTTTATATATTTTGTAGGAAAATCAAAGAAATATTAGTGCGGTCATTTTTTACAAACTTAATACTACCCTACATCCAAAACTGAATTTTCAGTACCGCGCGTGACTATATCGAGGTGAGGAGAATTGTTGGGGACGGTTTGATATTTTCTTTACAAACTCTGATTTCAGGCTGTTGTTTTAAACTTAACATAAAAAAATGCATAGTTTATCGTCTCAATAACTTAGACCCGACATTTTGATATGCAGAAAACAAGAAAATAAAAATAGTATTTTACACGAAAAAGTAAGCCCGCTAAAATTCTTCAACCTGATAAATTGGGATAAATGTCAAAAGGCATACGTTTAGTGTTCCATCTTTCCAAATCCATAAATTAAATCATCGTTTATTAGTTTGCAAACTTTCTGCAGAATTTGTAACAAGGGACCTACAGAGTTGAAATATGCTAAACATTTGGCGAGGTGTATATAGTATGTGACAAAAACAAAACAGAATGTATTAAATGCTTAATTAAAACAATATCAACTCCATTTTTCCCCTCAAGAAACTACACTTTTTGACTATATCTGCAGTCATTTCACACTTGATTAATAACCAACAAAAGGCCTATAAACACGTTTTCCTACTAAGTCTATATTGGCTGCATTCCCCACCATTTCTACAGTGGCTGCGTTTTTCCTATATATTTTATATAGCTGCATAAAAAGCTGCATTTTATACAGACCCACTTTCGTTCCCCTAACCCATGGAGGCTGCATATGTAATTTGGCTTCAATCAGCCCAGTGGTTTCAGAGGAGAAGATGTTTGAAAATCTTGACGACGGATGGTCCGACGGAATGACCTTGACCTTAAGTGACATAATATCTTCATCTGGTCATTTAGTCGACCATGTAAACCAAGTATTAAACCTTAGACTTAAATAGTTTCTGAGAAATCCACTGTTTAAGCATATTCCCATATAAAAGCCTAACGTACCAAAGTTGACCATGCCGTAAATTAGGTCAAGGTCAACGCAAGGTCATGATTTGTATAAACTATGATGGGCCCGCATGCCCGATGCTACATACCAAGTTTCAAGGTCATAGGCCTACTGGTTCTGGAGAAGAAGATTTTTGAAGGGTTTTTATCATATATGGGCGTGGCGGCCATCTTGGTCATGTGACCCAGATACCGCGAACAAACTTTCGTTCCCCCAACCCATGGAGGCTGCATATGAAATTTGGCTTCAATCGGCCCAGTGGCTTCAGAGGTGAAGATGTTTGAAAATCTGGACGACGAATGGTCCGACGGAATGACCTTGACCTTAAGTGACATAATACCTTCATTTGGTCATTGAGTCGACCATGTATACCAAGAATTAAACCTTAAACTTAAATAGTTTCTGAGAAATCCACTGTTTAAGCGTTTTCCCATATAAAAGCCTAACGTACCAAAGTTGACCATGTCGTAAATTAGGTCAAGGTGAACGCAAGGTCATCATTTGTACAAATTATGATGGGCCCGCATGCCCAATGCTACATTCCAAGTTTCGAGGTCATAGGCCTTTTGGTTCTGGAGAAGAAGATTTTTGAAGGGTTTTTACCATATATGGGCGTGGCGGCCATCTTGGTCATGTGATCCAGGTACCGGGAACGAACTTTCGTTCCCCTAACCCATGGAGGCTGCATATGAAATTTGGCTTCAATCAGCCAAGTGGTTTCAGAGGAGAAGATGTTTGAAAATCTTGACGACGGATGGTCCGACGGAATGACCTTGACCTTTAGTGACATAATATCTTCATCTGGTCATTTAGTCGACCATGTAAACCAAGTATTAAACCTTAGACTTAAATAGTTTCTGAGAAATCCACTGTTTAAGCATATTCCCATATAAAAGCCTAACGTACCAAAGTTGACAATGCCGTAAATTAGGTCAAGGTCAACACAAGGTCATGATTTGTATAAACTATGATGGGCCCGCATGCCCGATGCTACATACCAAGTTTCAAGGTCATAGGCCTACTGGTTCTGGAGAAGAAGATTTTTGAAGGGTTTTTATCATATATGGGCGTGGCGGCCAGCTTGGTCATGTGACCCAGACCCTGGGTATAAATTTTTGTTCCCCCATCCCACTGAGACACCATATGAAATTTGGCTTCAATCGGCCCAGTGGTTTCAGAGGTGAATATGCTTGAAAATGTTGACGACGGATGGTCCGACGGAATTACCTTGACCTTCAGTAACATAATACCTTCATCTGGTCATTAAGTCGACCATGTATACCAAGAATTAAACCTTAAACTTAAATAGTTTCTGAGAAATCCACTGTTTAAGCGTTTTCCCATATAAAAGCCTAACGTACCAAAGTTGACCATGTCGTAAATTAGGTCAAGGTCAACGCAAGGTCATCATTTGTACAAACTATGATGGGCCCGCATGCCCGATGCTACATACTAAGTTTCAAGGTCATAGGCCTTTTGGTTCTGGAGAAGAAGATTTTTGAAGGGTTTTTACCATATATGGGCGTGGCGGCCATCTTGGTCTTGTGACCCAGATACCGCGAACAAACTTTCGTTCCCCCAACCCATGGAGGCTGCATATAAAATTTGGCTTCGATCGGCCCAGTGGTTTCAGAGGAGAAGATGTTTGAAAATGTTGACGACGGACGGACGGACGGACGACGGACAGACGGACGGACGGACGACGGATGCCTGGCTATACTATAAGCTCACCTATGAGCCTAAAGGCTCAGGTGAGCTAAAAACCTTTAAACGACTTCTTCTCCAAAACTGCTGGGCAGATTTTGAAATGATTTCACAGAAATATTTCTTAGGAGCCCCTTTACCAAAATTGCTAAAACGGTTCCGCTCCGCTGAACAAAACGGCCGCCATAGCTAAAAATAGAAAAACCTTTAAACGACTTCGCCTCCGAAACTGCTAGGCAGATTTTGAAATAATTTCACAGAAATGTCCTTAGGAGGCCCTTTACCAAAATTGCTCAAACAGTTCCGCTCAGCTGAACAATATGACCGCCAGAGCTAAAATAGAAAAACCTTTAAACAACTTCTCCTCCAAAACTGCTGGGCAGATTTTGAAATAATTTCACAGAAATATTTCTTAGGAGACCCTCTACCAAAATTGCTAAAACAGTTCCGCTCCGCAGAACAATATGGCCGCCAGAGCTAAAAATAGAAAAACCTTTAAACGACTTCGCCTCCAAAATTGCTGGGCAGATTTTGAAATAATTTCACAGAAATGTTCCTAATGAGACCCTTTACCAAAATTGCTCAAACAGTTCCGCTCCGCTGAACAATATGGCCGCCAGAGCTAAAAATAGAAAAACCTTTAAACGACTTCTCCTCGAAAACTGCTGGGCAGATTTTGAAATAATTTCACAGAAATATTTCTTAGGAGACCTTCTACCAAAATTGCTAAAACAGTTCTTTTCCGCTGAACAAAATGGCCCCCAGATCTAAAAATAGAAAAACCTTTAAACAACTTCTCCTCCAAAGCTGCTGGGCAGACTTTGAAACAATTTCACAGAAATGTTTCTTAGGAGACCCTCTGCCGAAATTGCTATTATGGTTCTGCTCCGCTGAAAAAAATGGTCGCCAAAGCTAATAACAGAAAAATCTTTTAACAACTTCGCCTCCAAAACTGCTGGGCAGATTTTGAAATAATTTCACAGAAATGTTCCTTAGGAGACCCTCTACCAAAAATGCTCAAACAGTTTGGCTCCGCTGAACAAAATGGCCGCCAGAGCTAAAAATAGAAAAACCTTTAAACGACGTCGCCTCCAAATCTGCTGGGCAGATTTTGAAATAATTTCACAGAAATGTTCCCTAGCAGTCCCGCTACCAAAATTGCTCTACTGGTTCCTCCGCTGAACAATATGGCCACCAGACCTAAAAATAAAAAAACCTTTAGATGACTTTGCCTCCAAAACTGCTGGGATGATTTTGAAATAATGTCACAGAAATGTTCCATAGGAGACCCTCTACCAAAACTCCTGAAATGGCTCAGCTCTGCTGAACAAAATGGCCACCCACCAGAGCTAAATATAGAAAAAACATTTAAACGACATCTCCTCTGAAGCCAATGGCTCGATTTCAAAATAATTTCACAGAAGTGTTTGACTCATGGTTCTAAACAAATATTGCTGAAACGGTTCCACTCCGCTGTACAAAATGGCCGCCAGATCTAAAAACAGAAATAAATCTTAGAATGACTTAGAGGGCACAGTTACGATCCAATCATCATGAAACTTGGTCAGAATGTTTATCTTAATGAAATCTAGGTCAACTTTGATACTGGGTCATGTGGGGTCAAAAAATAGGTCACTAGGTCAAATCTTAGAAAAACCTTGTGCACACTCTAGAGGGCAAAGTTACGATCCAATCTTCACGAAACTTTGATAGAATATTTATCTTTATGAAATCAAGACCAAGGTTGAATCTGATTCTTGTGGGGTCGAAATCTAGGTCACTAGGTCAAATCTTAGAAAAAGAGTGTATACTCTAGAGGGCTCAGTTATGATATAATCTACATGAAACTTTGTCAGAATGTTTATTTTTATGAAATCTAGACCTGATTTGAAACTGGGCCATGTCAGGTCAAAAACTTGGCCACTAGGTCAGTTCTTAGAAAAACCATGTGAACGCTTTAGAGGACACAGTTTTGTTCTAATATTCGTGAGACTTTGTCAAAATGTTTATCTCCAACAAATCTGGACCAAGGGTGCAACTTGGTCATGTCGGGTCAAAAACTAGGTCAAATCTTAGAAAAACATTGTTTACGCTCTAGAGGGCACAGTTTTGATCCAATATTCATGAAACTTTGTCAGAATGTTTATATCCAAGAAATTTAGACCAGGTTTGAAGCCGGGCCGGGTAGCGCAATCGGTAGGGCACCTGACTCGTAAGTCAGAGGTCCTGGGTTCGAATCCCGGTCTGGCCACATACTTTCGTTTCTCCTTCCGCTGATTCAAGAAGGGCAGTTGTCAGCTACTGGCGAAAGTATGTGCACTTAGTACTGGTTAACCGCTTAGGAGGTCTAAGCCTGCCCAGGAATAGTGTGGTTAGGTTAACTGACCGTCCCGACATGACCTTAGTTGTTTACCGTGGACTTTAAGCATCAAATCAACCAATCAACCAACCAGGTTTGAAACTGGGTCATGTGGGGTCAAAAACAAGGTCATTAGGTTAAATCTTATAAAAACCTAAGGTACACAATAAAGGGTTCATTTTCCATTGAATCTTTGTGAAACTCCGTCTGTTGGAGGTATGGATGTGTCTGAGGTTAAGTTCACAGGATACTCAGGTGAGCGATCTAGGGCCATCATGGCCCTCTTGTTGTAGGAATTATGGCCCTTTGAAATTTTTTTGGCATTTTAACTTTGTCAGCAGGATATCTAAAAAATTATTTGAGCCTGGGGCTTGAATTTTTGCCAGTATATTAGGAATGATGTGTAGATGAATTGATCAATGAAATCTGTCAATTATTTTCCAAGTTATAACCCTTTGAAAATTTTGGCAATTTAACTTGTCAGCAAGATATCTTGAATATTATTTGAGCTAGGGACTTAAAACTTGGTTTGATTGGAGGTGATGAGTAGATTAACTAATTTACTCACAGACAAATTTCATCAATTTTTGTTTGGATTTATGTCTCTTTGAAACTTGGTCAGCTGATAGGAGATGATAAAAAAATTGACTAATTGACTTTTGAATGATTTCCGTCAATATTTTCCAGTACTGACCATGCCCTTTTAGGATCAGGCATATGGCTGGGGGCATAGTGTTTTCCAAACACCTTTTCTAGATATGGAATAATGCCAGTCCCAGGTTCCATACCGAGTCCGGCCACATACTTCCGTTTCTCCTGCCACTGATTCAAGTAGGGCAGTTGTCAATTGCTGGCAAAAGTATGTGAACTTTGTACTGGTTAATTGCTTAGGATGTATAAGCCAGCCCAGGAATAGTGTGGTTAGGTCTACCCTAATTTTGAAAAAGGGTCATGTTGGGTCAAAAACTAGGTCGAATCTTATAAAAACCTTGTGAACACTCTAGAGGGCACAGTTTTGGTCCAATCTTCATGAAACTTTGTCAGAATGTTTATCTTTATGAAACCTAGGCAAAGTTTGAAACTGGGTCCTGTCAGGTCAAAAACTAGGTCACTAGTTCTCAATTCTTTGAAAAACCTTGTGTACACAATAGTGGCTTTATTTTGCATTGGATCTTCATTATACTTTGTCAGAATGTTTATCTGAATGAAATCCAGACTGACTATGAAAATAATGTCTTATCAAAAACTAGGTCACTAGGTCACATCTTAGAAAAACATTGTGAACACTCTAGATGGCACAGTGTTGGTCTAATCTTCATAAAACTTTGTCAGAATCTTTTTTTTCCCAAGAAATATAGGCCAGGTTTGAAACTGGGTCATGTTGGATCAAAAACTAGGTCAAGTCATAGAAAAAAATTGTGTACACAATAGAGGCTTCATTTTCTATTGCATCTTTGTGGCAGCCATGTTGGTCATTTGACATATAAAAGCCACTGAAAGCAAATTTAACCTTTCCGTAAAAAAGGTCAAGGTCATAATTTGAACAATCTTGGTAGTACTTATGTACTTGATGCTACATACCAAGTTTCAAGGCCATCGATCAATTGGTTCTGGAGAAGAAGGTTTTAAAAGGTTTTCACCATACATGGGCGTGGCTGCCACGTTGGTCGTGACTAGGACCATTTGAACAATTTTTGGTTCTATCTCCACCTTCAGGCTCTATATGAAATTTTTGAGGAGCTGTGTGAAATGTCAAAATATGAGAGACCAGGGTCAAAGGATGATCTTGACCTCTTATAAGCACAAATTTTCATGTACTCATTAAGATGACTGTATATATAAATTTTCAGGTCAAAATCTTCAACAGTTTCCAAGAAATCTTATGTTCTAGCATTATCCCATACAAAACGACAGAAAACAAATTTGACCTTACTGCAAAACAGGTCAAGGTCATACCAAGGTCATAATTTGAACAATCTTGGTAGTACTCATGTACCTGATGCTATATATAAAGTTTCGAGGCTATCAACCTATTGGTTCAGGAGAAGAACTTTTAAAGGTTTTTACCATATATGGGCGTGTCCGCCATGTTGTTCATGTGACTAGGACCGATTGAACATATTTTCGTTCCTCCGCCCCCTAGAGGCTCTGCATGAAATTTGGTTACAATTGGACTAGTAGCTTTTGAGTAGCTGAGTGAAATTGTCAAAATATGAGAGACCAGGGTCAAAGGTCAAAGAATGACCTTGACATCTTTTACACATATATTTTCATGTACTCATTAAGATGACTGTATATACCAATTTTCAGGTCAAAATCTCTAACATCTTACGTTCTAGCATTATCCTATATAAAAGCGACAGAAAGCAAATTTGACCTTACCGCAGAACAGGTCAAGGTCAACCAACGGTCATAATTTGAACAATCTTGGTAGTACTCGCATACTCGAGGCAACATACCAAGTTTCAAGGCCATCGGCCTTTGGGTTCTGGAGAAGAAGATTTTAAAGGTTTTTACAATATATGGGCAAGGCAGCCATGTTGGTCATTTGACAAGGACCGTTTTAACAACTTTTCGTTCCTAAGTCCCCTGGAGGCTACATATGAAATTTGGTTACAATCGGCCCAGCGATTTCAGAGGAGAAGTTTGAAATTGTCGACGGACGACGACGACGACGGACGACGGAGCCTGCCTATACTATATGCTCACCCGAAGCCTCTGGCTCAGGTGAGCTAAAAACTTTAACCAAAACATCAAATCAATAGAAAGACAATTTTCTAAGTCCATGACCTTGACATCAAGGTGACTGAGGGGGGGGGGGGGGGGGGGGGGGTTAGTACCATTTTCGCTTACTCTCATGATTTAATGAAAAAGCACCAGTTTAAATGCTAGAACATATTTCAGAGGCTTTATTAATAGAATAGGCATATATGCAATTACTAAATTTGAGCCGCGACATGACAAAACCAACAATGTGGTTGTGCGCCCAGCGCAGGCTCAGATCAGCCTGGGCATCCGCCCAGTCTGATCAGAGTCTTCGCTGTCCGCATGAAGGTAGCTTAGACCCTTAACTACCGTTTGAGCACTTAACAAAGCGTCTGATAAGACTAGGCGGCTGCCCAGGCTGATCTGAGTCTTCGCTGGGCGCACAACCACATTGTCGCGGCTCAGATTTATTATGTAGTTGTGTCTTGACAGTATGCTGTTGTTGAAAATATCTTGACATGTTTAAGATCATTTCATTCATGAAAAGAGGAGTTTAATATTTTTTATATCAAAATCTCACGTTTTATCATAGCTGTTTGAAGAAACAGACCGGTCTGAAATATATAAATGAATATAAAGAAATGTGTCCTCGCTATCATTAGAACTAAACTTTTGATGATTTGTTTTGACTGAACATTTGCCAAAGCAGGTATTATCAATGTTTAATTCTAGACGTAGAAATGAAAGTTTATCCCCAGAAACAGGCATCATAAGGTTCCTTTCATGGTAAAATGAAAATAAATCTGCTACAACGTGAGCTAGGCTATCTATACAAGTAAATTTTCCAAAATCCCACGGGATTTAAAGGCCTATTCTCTAAGTTTATTCGGCTCGCTAATGTTCCTAGTCATGCTGCTGACTTTAACATACCGTAAACCATTTTAAGTGATGTCAAAATGCCTATAGTGATAATATAAATGTATCCATACCAATTTTAGTACGACAGACGCGCGTTTCTGTATTTAACTTCTTCAGTGTCGCTAAACCCCAAAAGTTTGAAAGAAAAGAGATGATGGGCAGGTCTCGGCAGGCAACGAGCATCCCTCTCCGAGCCACATTTACTGTCGCATTCCGCGGGACACATTAGCTGCAGACATCAGGTAAGAGACGCCTACGTATTAACTCCCCCCCATCGAGCCACCTCAACCCCTGTGTCTCGAGAAAAGCGACAGACAAGGGCATCAGGAAAGGGATGTTCGATGCAGCACGAAACCTCAAAAAGCCAAAACAGCTCAAAAGAATGGAAGCCAAAATCAGATAAGATTCTTGTCGCTATGACAAGTTTGTCTTAGTTTTGATAACATATACGTGAAAGCAAAACAATTTTGAGTAAGTAAGATTTGGTGATGCTTTTATTGTTTTACGTCCACGGTAAGCGGCTATGATCATGTCGGGACGGTCAGTTAACCTAACCACACTATTCCTGGGCAAGCGGTTAACAAGTACTAAGTGCACATACTTTTGCCAGTAACTGACAACTGCCCTTCTTCGGAATCAGTGGAAGGAGAAACGAAAGTATGTGGCCGGACTGGGTATCGACCCAGGACCTCTGGCTCTTGAGTCAGACGCCCTTTAGGTGCAGGTGAAGTACACGGTAAAATTCCTGATATGGAAGTTGTTCAGTGTCTTTAGGTACTGTTGTATCAGTCTGGGTGGCTTTCTTGCACACATATGGCTATGCAGGCCTTGGGCAACTTTTCAGAAAAGGACACACAATCTGTACGTCGGCACCCATCAAACGAACTGAGGTAGTGTTCATTGTGTTTGCTTGCATGCAAGAAAACTTCAATTAGGATATTTCTGCCAATTTCGATGCGTATTTTATGCACTAAGTCACCATTACATTCAGGCTCCTATGGCACTGGCTCTAAGTAGAATACATTAGAATTCTTAGTCTTATCATATATGACCTAAAAGATTTGACCGTAGCCATAGCGTAGGCTTAGACTATAGAAATCTTATAACCACAACCTCAGCTGTTACTGTCTGTCATATACAACAGTCCTGCCTTCAAAACGTTTTCTCTCACCGTGCTTTATTTAAATAGTTTCCCATAGAAATTCTTCAGCTCAGCTCTATATTTGACATCCAAGAAGAAATATACGACCGGATTGGCAACATTATTAACGAAGAAAAACCAGTTGAAGATGTTAAACAGTACCGCACCTGGCATGGTAAGGTTCTGGAAACATTTATTGTTGATGAAGGCGATAACTTTCAAGGTAAGGTTAGGAATGTAGCTTAACACATACACAGCAACTATGATAAAGAACATGATAGTAATTCGCCTTGTCTCTCTATGCATGCATGCCTGGTTTTTCACATTAATTTGGAACATGACTTCATTGTTATTTGAATTGTCACATGGTATTATATATTTATTCCAGGAAACACGTCTCAGTTCTTCATACTTTGGCAAAATGTTTGTTATGGATATGACGGCTTCTGTTATTAAGAAACTCCCTTTTCCGTTCATTTCAAATCTGTTTCTATCAGTTGGTTCTGAATATTTTAGCTTACCTCTATTCAACATGACGCGACTTATCAATGCATAGAGCACAACAACGACCCAAAATGCTATTGAGGCTAGGGCCATCAAGACCAGGTTGAAGATAGTTGGGTAACTTGTGTCTGTATATTTATCATCTGTTCCACACTGAGCCCCTGTTATGTTAGGGTATCGTGTATCCACAGAGTTGTGTCCATATAAAAAGAAAGCAGGTGACGACAGTCCAACAGAAATTCCAAACGCTATAACACAAACAATTTTAGCCATTCTGTTTGTTAATTGCCATTCCAATGGGCGGCATATTTTTCTGTATCTGTCAACAGTTATCCCGACTAAAATCAACCCACAGCTTGAACACAAGAAATAATTCAAATCAATTATAATTCTGCATGCAATGGGATTGTCAAATGTCAGTGGCTGTGTCAAAATGCAAATAGTGAAAGGCATGCTTACAACGCAAGCAGTCATGTCCACAGCACCCAGGCAACAGATAAAAGTTCTGTGATTGGATGGCTTCATTCGAAATGCAAACACTACAAGCACGTGCAAATTGCCAATAAATCCTATAATCAGTAAAATACTAAGAAGACATATTCCTCCAATGTTTTTAACCATAGCCTCAGAGTTAAGCTGGTCTAAAATCTGGCTTTCCATCATGCTGGAATTCGCCATCTTCTGGCTGCAATACTTTTCTAAATGACAATTATGATGGGCTGGCTAAATATTGTAAAACAGGACATTGTTGTTTCAAACTAAATCAATTAAGCTTTCAGTTACTATGGTAAAGGAAGTGGGGTCAGTCGTAGGTAAACAGACGATTAAGTGTAGAGCAAGCACCGCTTAGTGTTAACATGATTCCTAGAAAAATAAGAAATCAGCTCTGGAAGTGGCTTAGTAGGAGTCTATTTCAAAGTTAGATAAATTCCCGAGGAGGCACACGACTTCGTAACGACGTTGTACTGACGTCTGTGCGACGTTATGACGCCGAATTGACGTCAACACGACGTCATTTTGACGTCGTATGCCGGCTATGGAGAGTCTGTCATAAGGGTAAAGCCAGCAGTTTCAATACATGTTGAGGCCATGCTATCTACTATTATCAATGTACCTTTACCAAATTTAGTGGGACAAAATATCAATGTACCTTTACCAAATTTAGTGGGACAAATATGAATGTACCTTTACCAAATTTAGTGGGACAAAATATGAATGTACCTTACCATATTTAGTGGGACAAAATATCAATGTACCTTTACCAAATTTAGTGGGACAAATATGAATGTACCTTTACCAAATTTAGTGGGACAAATATGAATGTACCTATACCAAATTTAGTGGGACAAAATATCAATGTACCTTTACCAAATTTAGTGGGACAAATAAATGCACCTATGCCAAATTTAGTGGGACTAAATATGAATGTACCTATACCAAATTTAGTGGGACAAATATGAATGTACCTTTACCAAATTTAGTGGTACAAATATGAATGTACCTTTACCAAATTTATAAATTTACTGGGATAAATATGAATGTACCTTTACCAAATTTAGTGGGACAAATATGAATGTATCTTTACCAAATTTAGTGGGATAAGTATAAACGTACCTTTACCAAATTTAGTGGGACAACTATGAATGTACCTTTACCAAATTTAGTGGGTCAAATATGAATGCACCTTTATCAAATTTAGTGGGACAAATATGAATGTACCTTTACCAAATTTACTGGGATAAGTATGAATGTATCTTTACCTAATTTAGTGGGGCAAGTATGAATGTACCTTACCAAATTTAATGGACAAATATGAATGTACCTTTACCAAATTTAGTGGGATAAATGCAAGGTCTCAGAAGGCAACGGACATCTTCCTCCAAGCCATCTTTACTGACACAAATTCATGAGACATGGCAGATCAATGCAGACAGCAGGCAAAACACGCCCGCCTAGTCCTTAACCACAGACGTCTCCCACTTTGCCGAGCCATGTAGCGTAGTCGGTAGTGCGTCTGACTCAAGGGTCAGAGGTCCCGGGTTCGATACCCGGCCCGGCATCATAGTTTCGTTTCTCCTTCCGTTGATTCAAGAAGGGCAGTTGTCAGCTACTGGCGAAAGTATATGCACTTAGTACTGGTTAACCGCTTAGGAGGCCTAAGCCTGTCATGGAATTGTTTGGTTAGGTTAACTGACCCACCCGACATGACCATTGCTGTTTTCCGTGGACGTAAAAAATAAAACAACAACACAACAAATCCCACTCGGTTTTGAATATTAAGATCCTTTGGAAGCAAGAAATATGCAAGAGAAACAACGATAAAAGCAGGCTCGGTTTGACTGCGTCTGCTCAAAACTAGTAACGAAATTGGCGATACTGGCCACAAATTCTAGCATCGGTAAACTCAGAAATGGAATTGTCAAATCTGTGAGATAAATAGTCCATTAGACATTTAAGTCTTCATTAACACTGACCGCTTCCGAGCAAGAACATTGTACATTTTCCTCATGCATGAAGGACCAGGCCCCGAGATTATAAAACTTTTTCGAGGCGCAGCCTCGTATAATTTCGATATTGTTCCACATTTCACAAGATTGCATTGGTCAAATATGTCAAAATTTAGCCAATAATACCAAAGGTCAATGAATATTTAATCTTCGTTTTTTCCCGTCGTACTGCACTGTGAATACAAGCACTCTGTCTTATATTAATTCAAAATGTTTCTCTTGTTTGTAATTTTACAATAGAAATGTTATCGAAGATGGACGCAGATATTCAAAACTTTCTTTTTTTCGTCGTAGATCTACTTTCGATTTCTACTTTCAGTATAATACACACACACAAACAAACAGTGCAACATTTTGATAAGGTCAATTTCAAGATTGACCGCGGTCCATTTTGGAATTTCAAAATTGGACAGCTCAATTTTGAGGTTGCTACCCAGCGTCAAAATTACGGTTGTGGATGCCTACCGACATAGCTTACTTATTCACGAAAGTTATTGTCAAATCTTCAACTAGAGGCATATAACAAAACAAACTTCCATTTAATCTGCGCCGATTATCTTTTTTTTTTAAAGACTTTTTCTTGTTTCATGCTCAACTCAGCTGAATATAAAATTTTACCTGCCAATAAATATCAAATTATTGATAAGTACAGTTGTTTTCTTGCTCAGTTTAGCTGTGAAAGGCTCAATGAAATGAGCCACATCATGTGACTTCCAACAATGTGGCACTTGTGTAACAGGACGTATGTTTGGGGTTAAATTATGTTTATAGCCCCTCTCACACACCGTGGGTTCTCATACCAAGACCATGACGAACTGGAAATATATTATATAAATATATTTAAGATGATTTTACATGTACAAGTTACATGAAAGATGTGTACAGGTCAACGATACAATGGCAAATGCCCTGAAATAGAAAACAAGCAAAGATAGGATGGATGGATTAAATACACAATGACCTAGTTACTCCACCTTGCTAACAGACCAATATGGCGCTCAAGGCATGACAATGCTTTTCTGCCCAAATCACTTCATTTGACCATTAAAGTAACTTTTGTTTAGCAGAAAAGCCTAACATCTACTACAAACTGATGAATGTACTAAATAACAATGAAAATGTAAAATTATATACCTGGAAATATATTATATAAATATATTTAAGATGAGTTTACATGTACAAGTTACATGAAAGATGTGTACAGGTCAACGATACAATGGCAAATGCACTGAACCGTTGGGCTGACCACGGAATGTTAATAGTGAGCGTTATATGATTGTTTGTGTATTTTACTATGAAGCACTATGCATAATACTGTACGCCTAGCTACACTATTCTACTTGTACAGGTAAAGGGACAAAAAGGATGATAGACGGAAAGGAAAAGTATGTCGCATTATGGCAAGGGAGGTTTGTTGAGAAATATGGGGAAAATATACATAACAAAGACAAAGAACTTCTATTATTTTATTTTACCCTATGACACTTGTGTCATGTGATATTCAGATAATCCGCCTCAATCACACAGGGTAATCAGAGACCTCACTATTGGCTCTTTGGCTTTGGTCACTTCCATAGGTGGCTGCTGTGACAAGCAAAGGCTCTGATCAGACTGATAGGTTGCTGCTGTGACAAGCAAAGGCTCTGATCAGACTGATAGGTTGCTGCTGTGACAAGCAAAGGCTCTGATCAGACTGATAGGTGGCTGCTGTGACAAGCAAAGGCTCTGATCAGACTGATAGGTGGCTGCTGTGACAAGCAAAGGCTCTGATCAGACTGATAGGTGGCTGCTGTGACAAGCAAAGGCTCTGATCAGACTGATAGGTGGCTGCTGTGACAAGCAAAGGCTCTGATCAGACTGCAATGATAGGTGGCTGCTGTGACAAGCAAAGGCTCTGATCAGACTGCAATGATAGGTGGCTGCTGTGACAAGCAAAGGCTCTGATCAGACTGCACTTATGTGTAGTCTGATCAAAGCTACCACATTGTTGGAAATCAAATGATTTGGCTCAAATATGTACTATGGTGAAGTATGGGGAGACTTATTATATTCACCACGCAGCACTAAATAACAACTGACTTAATATTTATCAATACGAATTCTCAACGTGGGCGCTAAGCCTCTCCAGTATTTTACACCTTCCCCGTACATCTTCAGAGGGCTAAACATCATTATTGAAACTTTGATACTTTGAAGCTTGTAATAGTATAATTTCACCTTAAGTTGTATCCGTTTTTTAGCTCACCTGAGCCAGCGGCTCCGGGGGAGCTTATAGGATGGTAAGGCTCCGTCGTCCGTCCGTCGTCCGTCGTCCGTCCGTCGTCCGTCCGTCCGTCAACAATTTCAAACGACTTCTTCTCTGAAACCGCTGGGCCAATTGTAACCAAATTTCATATGTGGCCTCCAGAGGAAGGGGGAACGAAAAGTTGTTCAAACGGTCCTGGTCACATGACCAATATGGCCGCCATGCCCATATATGGTAAAAACCTAAGAAAATCTTCTTCTCCAGAACCAATAGGCCGATGGCCTTGAAACTTGGTATGTAGCATCGGGTGTGTGAGTACTACCAAGGTTGTTCAAATTATGACCTTGGGTTGACCTTGACCTTTTTTACGGTAAGGTCAAATTTGCTTCCTTGTGCTTTTATATGGCAAAATGCTAAAACATAAGATATCTTGGAAACTGTTGAAGATTTTGGGCTAAAAATTGCTATCTACAATCATCTTAATGAGTACTCGAAGATTTAGGAGTACAAGAGGTCAAGGTCATTTTTTGACCTTTGACCCAGAACCCTGATATTTTGACAATTTCAAACAATCTTCTCAAAAGCCACTTGGCCAATTGAAACCAAATTTCATGTAGATCCTCCAGGGGTTAAGGGAACAAAAATCTATTAATATGGTCCAGGTCATATGACCAACATGGCGGCCACGCCCATATATGGTGAAAACCTTTAAAAATCTTCTTCTCCAGAACCAGTTGACCGATGGCCTTGAAACTTGGTATGTAGCATTGGGTACTCAAGTACTATCAAGATTGTTCAAATGATGACCTTGGGTTGACCTGGATCATATTTACGAGAAGATCAAATATGGGAAAATGCTAGAACATAAGATTTCTTGGAAAGTTTTGAAGATTAAGGCCTAAACATTGGAGTATGCAGTCATCTTAATGAGTACATGAAGATTCATAAGTACAAAAGGTCAAGGTCATTCTTTGACCTTTGACCCAGAACTCTCATATTTCAAACAGTCTCCTCAAAAACCACTGGGCGAATTGATACCAAATTTTATATAGAGCCTCCAGGGTTAGAGGGAACGAAATTTAATTCAAACAGTCCAGGTCACATGACCAACATGGCTGCCATGCCCATATATGGTAAAAACCTTTAAAAATCTTCTTCTCCAGAACCAATGGACAGATGGCCTTTAAACTTGGTATGTTGCATTGGGTATTCCAGTACTATCAAGATTGTTTAAATGATGACCTTGGGTTTAGCGTGACCATTTTACAGCAAGGTCAAATATGGGAAAATGCTGGAACATAAGATTTCATGGAAAGTTTTGAAGATTTAGGCCTAAAAATTGGATAATACAGTCACCTTAATGAGTACATGAAGCTTTGTGAGTACAAGAGGTCAAGGTTGTTCTTTGACCTTTGACCCTGAATTCTCATGGTTTGACAATTTCAAACTTCTTCTTAAAAGCCACTGAGCGAATTGTAAACACATTTGAGATATTGAGCAGTTCTTTTGAGTATAAAAACATCTTCCTCGCTCTGTTGCCTGACCCCCTACCCCCCCCCCCCCCCCCACCCCACCCCCCTCTATCTTTTCAGGACGAGAGCTACGGATTGTGACAATCTCAAGATCCCATGTAGACATCAATGGAGCCGCGTTGTTATGGCGGTTCTAGTGATGGACCTCATGGGCTGTCTCTGTAGGTTTAAAGATGTTAGTCGGATCCCGCTCTCGTCCGAAGCCGTCTGTTATTGGGTTTCTCCCCTTTCCTTTCCCTGTTTTGTGTCCCAAACAGTATTTCGGTTCAGTGCGATAAGTCTATCCCCTTTCGCTGGCGACTTCATTGCAAGGACGTGGCGATCTTGCAAAGCATTCCGGCGGGCGCATGGCGCCGGAATGGCGTCGTGCTGGCGTGGATGCGATGTCAGTACCGATCGGAGCACGCTTTGCCAATTCCGTGAATCAGATTCACGGAATTGGCCGAGTGGTGTTCCGATTGATGTCAGTACATCGCGTCGGCGCCGGCGCGGCGTCGTTGGGAGGTCGTGTGCCTGCTTGGATGGTTATTTAGCAGCGAAAGGGGTTTAGTTTCGAAATTGTCTAATATTAAATATTTATGTTTATGCTACCATGTATGTGCATATATGTGTTGACTCATGTATGTCACAAATGTGACCTGAGTTTTTTCTGAATAAATGACTTTGACTTGACTTGACTTGATAAACAGCCTTCAGGGGTTGAGGGAACGAAGATTTCTTCAAATGGTCTGGGTCACATGACCAACATGGCGGCCATGGCCATATATGGTAAAAACCTTAAAAAATCTTCTTCTCCAGAACCAATTGACCGATGGCCTTGAAACTTGGTATGTAGCATTGGGTACTCCAGTACTATCAAGATTGTTCAAATTATGACCTTGGGTTGACCTTGACCTTTTTTATGGCAAGGTCAAATATGGGAAAATGCTTGAACATAAGATTTCATGGGAAGTTTAGAAGATTTTGGCCTAAAAATCGATATATAGTTGTTTCAATGAGGTCATGAGGAATTATGAGTACAAGAGGTCAAGGTCATTCTTTGACTTTTGACCCAGATCTCTCATATTTTGACATTTTCAAACATTTGTTCAAAAGCCAAAGGGCCAATTGTAAACACATTTCATATAGTCTCCAGGGCTTGATTGATTAAAAATTTGTTCAAACGGTCCAGGTCACCTGACCAACATGGCCGCCATACACATTCATGGTATAAACCTTTAATATTTTTCTTCCCCAGAACCAATACACCAATGGCCTGTAAACTTGGTTAAGTAGCATGGAATACTAGTCGTACCAAGACTGTTCAAATGATTACCTTGGGTTTACCTTGACCTTTTTAGCGGCATGGTCAAATATGGGAAAATGCTAGAACATAGATTTCATGGATAGTTTTGAAGATTTTGGCCTAAAAATGCTATGAATGGTTGTCTTAATGAGTACATGAAGATTTATGAGTACAAGAAGTCATGGTCATTCTTTTACTTTTGACCCAAAACTCATATTTTGGCAATTTCAGACATAAGAAAAAGCCACTTTGCCACTTGCGCAGGTGAGCGATTCAGGGCCTCATGGCCCTCTTGTTTAGGTTTTGCATTGATACATGATTTTTAACAGTAGCTGGGGTATTGCCGTTTTTGCCAAAATAGATCAATAAGCAGATTCTAGACAAATCACATGACGAGATTTCGCGACTGAATAAACATCTCTTACTCTCGATCTTGCAAAGAGACAGCTGCAAAGCATCCGTTTTTCTCTGCAGAATGAGCTGTAAGAAAATATTCAATCGCCCCATTTTACAGAAAACAGGTCAAAATGCTTTTAAAATACTGTTAAATGCGCTGCCTCGAAGTGCCAGCTGATAAGGAGTCCTACACTTTGACATAGTTGTTTCCGTAACGCGTCACTCCCTAAGCCTAATAGACACACTGGTCTGGCATTCAACACAGGCAACGAAGACAACGTACAGGAATCTTGCTTGTTCCGCTTATCAGGATAAGTTTGTTTCAGAAGTATAGTCTCACGGACCATCCGATCCCCGACTCTTGAAATAGGAATCAAAAGTTTTACTGAATTCATATGCATTTTCAAGAAATGCTTGAAAACAATTTTTGGACTACAACGTCTATGCAACGAATCGGTAAATAAACTTATTCAAGCACTGCATTTATACTAAACTGATTTTTCTCAAAAATCTGGTCTGACTAAGAGGTATAACAAATTGCCGGGTCCGTAAGAATAATAGTTTGAAATTAATCTAAGAGATAGGCGAAACAATCAAGTTTTATAGTACGTCGCCTTCGTTGCCTGTGTTGAATGCCAGACCAATGTGATAGATATTGACAGCCTTTGATCACGTATGGGCTTTTTATCCCACCTGACACTGCGGTAGAGTCCTTTGTGCATGCAATTTTTTTTCAATAAGTTATAAATAGACATAAATTTTCGTTGGTGATCTGAATAAAAGGGTGTCCGCAAATGGTATTTTTTTGTGTGTCAAATTCGCATTATGATGCTCCCAGGAGGCTCCCGAAAACGAATACTTATACCACCCTTACCAGAAAATGCCAACTTTAGTACACACTATTTCGCAATAAGAAAGGTCTACACTGGTAAGGGTGATATAAAATAGTGATACCATGGTTAGTCCGCCTGCACGAGGAGATTATCCACGAGCTTTTGATACCACTGTTTGTCCGCCTGTACTAGGAGATAATCCACGAGCTTTAGCGAGTGGATTATCTCTCGTACAGGAGGACAAATTACAAAACACACATCCATGAATGGCACTGAGTCTGTTCGTGTCCCCTCTATTTCCAAACGGAGAGTTGTTTCTGGCGCAAAAGGTGTTCTCTTATCATCTGTTATATACCGAATGACCGTTGATCACTTGTTGAATGACATAGTTCTTGTCCTTGCAAGGCTGCGGCCCCCTCCCCCTCCCACCACCACCCCCATTAGCGCCGGTTTAAGATCAACAATATGTCTTTGAGGAGAATGAAGTTTTTGACAGAGTTTGGCATGTTTACTGTAGCCACATAAGAATGAATCTTGCGTCCCGTAAAATGCTGTCTCAAAACATCTCTGCATCTCTTTTTCAATGATCTGGGTATTTCTAAACATCGTCGTAAATACTCTATTTCCTTTACATGTAGGATTCTTTTACTTTCAAACGCCATTATTATTTCATCACGTTTCACGGGAAAGCCACACTCAATTAAAAGAGGCGCGACAAAGTTATAAGCATACCAGTTTTCAGCTTCATTATTATGTCCCGAAAAAGTATGCACCTGTGTATCCATGGTATAATAATTTTCGTCGCACGGTATATCCTTGCGTTTCAAAGCCAGATCTGTATGAATCATGTGAAGTAAACTACATGTGCACATATTTTGTAGATGTTTCATATCGGGATTCGAACTCAGAAACAATTCTAAAACTTTTCGGAAGTGACAATTTGATGTTGGATAGCATCGCTTTCTCCATCGTGTTAGAAAATTATAGAAAAAGTTAATTTTAGTGAAACCGGTTAGGTCTACGTCAAGTTCAGTCAGGGTTTCTAAAGCAAATGTTTCTTTTTTCGATACATTTTTATAAAAATCAAAGTTATAATATTCAAGTAACTGCCCAGAATTCGATAAAGCTTGTAAGATTGGTTTGATATTATCCCTCAGTTCCTCATAACTTTCTTTTAAGTGTTTAAACAGCCATTTTACACATTCAGCAGTGTCGTCAGCCACAATATATTTACTTATTTTGAATTGACGTTCGAGAAAGTGCAAGAGAATGCTGACACAGTTATTTCTCTTTAACCTGTGGCTTAATTTTAGTAAATACCGCACCGTAATTTCAGGAACACTAGAACATGACCAAAACAAAATCTGATCTAATCTGTCTGGTTTGTTAAAGACAATGGCCATTTCGGCAGATTCTTCTACGTATCCGTGAGAACCTTTAAGAACCAGGTTCCTGATATCGTCCAACAAAATGTTTTCCAACGATGGCAACTGTTTCTTAAATGTACATCCCAAAGCTTGTATGAGTCCATGTCGACTTGGACAACTTTGAAGAACTCGTTTTAGCAGCATTGGGCTATCTTGATGGACACACAGTTCAAGCAATGCGATTTGTTTTGACTCAAGATTATTTTGACCCACTGTTTCATATATCAACATGTCATTTATTAACGTGTTCGGTAAAAGAAAACCCACAATATCATATTGGTTCTTAAGTGTAGCAATAAGAAATGGACATACTAAAAACAGTCCAGTTTCTTTCTCTCTAAAATTTCCTACGGAAGCCCTGTAACCCTTCATAGCTTTTTCAGTTCCGACACCTGCCGCTAAATGTATTCCATAAATCTTTGCTTCAGTCACATGCTCTGTCGGTGCGCCATCTACATGCGGGCATTTGCCATCAATGATGCATCGAAGAATCTTGGTAAACATAGTTTCATTCACAGTTCCATTATCTGAGATGTAACTCAAGTATTCGTGTTCAAATCCACACGAACAGAGTTGGTAATCTAATGAAGAGACGTAGAACAGCGTTTGAAATGAGAAACTTTGATTTAAATAATCAAAACCAGGCATATACTTATTTCTCACCAGATTTTGAAACTGTGCTTCCACATCCATGACTAGCACTGAATATATATTGCATGTAGTTATATATATTAATCGTTTATTAGTTCCCCATACTTTCTTCATCACACTCTGTCAGGGTGTTCATTTGTTCGTCTAGAAGAAAAAATAAATAAATAAAAAATAAAAATAAAGACTCTCCGCAAGGCACGAAACGTCGTCTTTTTGATATACTGGTAATAAACCCTCATCTTGAACTGGATAGCGTCAAAAGGCAGACGACAAAATTTACGTCTGCAAAATCAAAAAAGGTATCTTTTGAGAATTCAAAGACAAGAAGGCAAACAGTGTAGATCAACAGACGATTTATAATGAGCCGCCTCATCAAGATCTAGGCTTATAACAAATTCAGCTATTTTCGTCTCTGGTAAAAAGCAAATGAACTTTTTATACGTATTTCGATTAGTTTAACGCAGCAATCTTAACATGCATGAAACGAATTTTGAATTTTTGTCTCCCCGTACATCGTCCGTAGTGCAGATTATATTTTATTTTCGTCCTTTGAGATCAGAGGATATATTCTGAGAAATCTGAAATTTTAGATTGGTTTATACTCATATTCTAAACCATCGTTTTATATATTATTTGGATCCTCTTTGATACTAATCAGTCCAATTAAGATTAAGAAATTATAGTGTTCTTTTCTCTGGTTTGTCACCAGTTATTGTCAGGGTCACTGAAGAGGCTTTATTAGCCGAAACTACGTAGTCTGGCACATGGCTCCTGAATGTATTCTCTGCTCTTGAAGGAACTCTTTAAGATTTTAATTTTACCTCACTGCAGCTGGCGTTGTGCCGAGTGGCGGCCGTAAAACGTCTCCCCGTACATCATCCATATGCACTTTATATTTCATTTTCGTCCTTTGAGATCAGAGGATATATTCTGAGAAATCTGAAGTTTTAGATTGGTTTATACTCATATTCTAAACCATCGTTTTATATGTTATTTGAACCCTTTTTGATACTAATCAGTCTTTGAATCGACTGTCCAATTAAGATTAAGAAATTACAGTATGCTTTTCTCTGGTTTCGTCACCAGACATTGTCAGGGTCACTGAAGAGGCTTTATTAGCCGAAACTACGTAGTCTGGCTTATGTTCCTTCTCCTGAATGTATTCTCTGCTCTTGAAGGAACTCTTTAAGATTTTAATTTGAAAATGGCATTACCTTCCATTTTTCAGAGAGGCGCCGTGGTGCAGAAGGTCGCCGGAGGTCATGAGTTCAAACCCGAGCTTCGCCATCCGACGACTGGAAAACTCTCTCTGTCAACCCAGCATTGATTGGTACCTGCTTCGAGTCAGTGAAGGATAAGGCAGCGAAAGGAGAGGGATGGGCTCCGTCTTTCATATGCTGTGCTCAAGATGTAGTGCGCCTCTAACCCCCACTGCTCCTATGGCTACTAGGATTTGGGAAACCTTTAATAATTTATTTTAAAACTTCCTCGAATAACACACCGATTTTCAACAAAAGGAATGCCTCTGCGAGTACAAGGGCGTAGCTACCTATACGGCAAATACGCAAGTGCGTATTGAAAGGACTATGTGCATTAAGGCCCAAAAATGGCCCCCAACCAAAGTGACTCATATTGGTATGAATAATAGCTGTGTTATTCCCCTAAATGAAACTGATAAGGAAATTGGTGACAGACATTATATATGGGGACAAAATGGGGTCAAAGGTTATGACCCTTATGCCATTCTCTGTACAAGGAAAATAACGTTGTGTATATGTTTGTAGCATGTAATTATACTTTTCTTTTTGAATGAGACAAATTAAACACCCGGCATACAAACTATTTGCATGATATATAAATTTTGTCTTTTCATCCGTTTGGCCATTTGTTAGTATATTTGTTCATCTGTCTGTTTGTCTCTCAAATTTCCCTTCAAAGTTTTGCGTTCAACATTTTTTGGTTGTTCTTATCACGTATATTGCATGTCAGCTTCTTTTCATATTTGGTTCATGATATCTCTAAAGGAGTTGTTTTGACAAGGGATATAAATGCCCTGGGGTTGGGCCCCTGGGTGGGGTCAGTGATCAATAATTAGGACTTAGGCATTGGTTGTAAATTGTCAGTTTACAAGAATAGAGCCTCTTGATTATGTAGAGCAAAATTAAAATTGACCAGTTGACATTATTTTACTGCTGCCCTAAGGTCAAGGTCACAGACATCAAAACTTATATTGAATGTGCATTAAAGTTTTATTTAAATAAGTTTGTTTTGATTAGGCAGAGGCAGTGGCGGGGGGGGGGGGGTATATGTAATCCCCTGCTCACTTGTTCTCTGATCCACCTTCAGTCTTTTGAATGTTTCCTTTGCTCTTGAAGGAACTTATTCATAATTTTTATTAGAGATTTTATTACTATCATAAATATAGTGTCACATGATAATAAAAATGTTTTGCTGCACATTTCAGCCTATATCTATGCTGAAATGTATCACTCTGTTTTGAGAGCCTAAATGGCAACATTTCAAACTACTTGCCGGCTGACTTCAAAACCAGTCAATTTCTGCTTGACATCTGTCAGTATGTACCAAAACAAATCAGTTTATTGATTTTATATGCAGAATCTCAGGTTAATTCAGGTTAATTAAAAATAGATAGCTTCCTACTTTATAAACATGTAGGTTTTTTCAACAAAATGTTTTAAAAAACTTCGAACAACAAGTTCTGGAATAGTGGTGCCACGATCAGTAAAGTAAGGCTAACTCAGTGACATATAATGTATTTATAGGTCACTGGCTAACTTAAGCAAGGTAGTGTAATTTTTCTTAATATTGAGATAAAAACTTCTAAGCAGTAAGGTACAAACCCTGATAAGACTGCTTCTTATTTGGAACAGTTTGCTCATCACATTTACATCTTAGTTCTTATGCCTTTGAATGGACACTTACAGCCAGGTATACATTTCACCATGTTTATTACAGGCAAACCATAAGAAAACGGCTGTCCGCAGAATTCAGTTTTTTTAAGAATTAAATATGAGCACAATCATTAACCAACAAAATCTTTCAATATGATGTGATTTACAGCAATATACATCACATGTGAAAAGGATTTTTTGGTTAAAGGTTGTGCTCTATTCTAATTTGTAAACTGAATGGCTAAAAGTTGAGCAAAAATGACAAATTTCAAGGTTTTAGCCTGTTTCAGCAGCCATTTTTCCATACTTAACGCACAGCAAGATTCAAACTGAAACTGAAATGAAACACTAGAAGTATTGGTCTAATGAAATCATGCAATGAAATACTTTTATCTCGATTTTCATATTTTGACCTCACATGGGGGCCAAAAAGTGGCCTTAACGCACGTAGTCCTTTTTTCAAAATTGACAAAATTTCAAAACGCACCTGCATATTTGCATGCTGAAAATTTATAAATTAGACAAGATTTCAATACCAATTACCAAAGTTGCTGAAATACTAGCTTTCCCTTCAAGAAGTAGAGAATAAAACATGGTTGTGCGTATTATGAAATTGCCCCTAGTTACGCCCCTGGAATAGCTCGAAGAATATTGGGTTTTTCTTGGGTTTACCCAAGTAATTATGTCAAGCGTGTCCAAAGTTGTAAAGTTTGTTCTATTTACCATCCATGCCAACCCGCCTATCTGCTCACTGGGCAACATTGACACGTATATCGCTACATTTCCCTACACTGTAAAAAATGTGTTTAGAATCAATGCAAAAAATGCAGTCCGATTTTTTATGTGTTTAAATCGTAACATGTTCAATTTGCAACATGTTTAGGTTTATGTTAAGAAATAAAACATGTACAAAACTGGTTATATCTACCTTTTATTTTGAAAATTTCCTCTGTCAACATTTACGTCTCTTTTTTTTTTCGTTTTTCAATGGGAAAAAGAGAGAATGGGTTCATCCGAAACGAGTAACAGAATAAAACGTGTTTATCAGACTTTGTCCGGGAAAATAATAGAAAAGGCGTACATGTTTAGCTATATGTCATATTCCTAAACATGTTTACACCTTAACATGTAACCACTTGAGTTTATAGCTAAGCGCGGTTTTTACAGTGTACTTATACGTACCTACATTCGTTCGTTCAATCGGGCAGTCATTCGGTCTGCCCATCTATTTGTCCATCTACGACCGTAAGTATCTATATCGATTCATCCACAGAGTGTGTGGCTTGTTTTGTTAGCTCAGCTGCATTAAAATTAATAAGTTCATTATCTTACATGATAAACATATTTAGCTTCGAACAGCGAATTACATTACCTTATAGTTGTAGATTATTTATGACAATCAAAGTTGTTCTTAGTGTTTTCATCATATTCGGTATATCTTACACCTTGGTTCATAGTATCTTCCCTTCCGTTATCAAAGACTGCCAAAAACCAGGGGCGTAGCTAGGAACAATAACTCACGGTACGCACAATCATGTTTTATACTCATTAAGGGCAATAATAAGGGGTTTAGCCGTTAAGATATTTCAAATTTTCATGTCTGTTGGCAGTAAGTATTAAAACTATGCCCAATTAACAACAGTTCAGCATGAAAATACGCAGGTGTGTGTTGAAATTTTGTCAATTTGACAAAATTTCAATACGCACCTGCGTATTTGCGTATAGGTAGCTACGCCCTTGAAAACCATCGAGGTATCTTCCTGAGATGTGTTTAAACAGCCATCCATCATCATTTTTATTATGTCTGAAGAAAAATTTAAAAGAATAAAGAGCATTTATTTTATGGAATGAAATATATTGTATAAAACTTTTCTTTTTCCACAAATTAATTTGTAACACCAGGCATTTTAGAAATGTGTAAGAAGAACTTACCTGTTCAACTTTTACAAGTCGCTTAGTCTTAACCTTCTATTGCTTGTTTGTATTATCGAGAATTTATTAGCGTTTAATATATGATAACAACACACCGTACATTCGATTATTAACATTTTGTAAAAAGACAGGCGGTACGGAATAAAGCAGTTGTTTATGTGCTCACGTGCATTTTCGCGGGTAAGTCATTTTCTTATTTTCTGGTGAGCTAGCTCGACTTTTTCTTCAATTTTCATAGCGAGAGTTTTTGTCTTATTCTCTGAAACGGTGCAAATAGATGAAAATAATTCTGGGCCATTATCTTTTTATTCGGTTGCCAGGTGACGCTAAATATACGGGAAATGACAGTCGGTATCTCTTGATTTGGTAAGGAATATAACAGGCGGCAAATACGGAAGACACGGTCGTTTTTATTCATTTTTATGATACGGTTCTGTCACAGACGGGACTAAGTACTAAATTCTAATTGCAAATTCATAATTGAGCCGCGACACGACAAAACCAACAATGTGGTTGTGCGCCCAGCGCAGACTCAGATCAGCCTGGGCATTCGCCCAGTCTGATCAGAATTTTCGCTGTCCGCATGGAGGTAGCTTAGACCCTTTGTTACCCTTTGAGCACTTAACAAAAGAGTCTGGTCAAACTGAACGGATGCCCAGGCTGATCTGAATCTGCGTTGGGCTCACAACCACCTTGTTGGTTTTGTCGAGTCGCGGCTCAATTATGTTATGCCATTTTCATTCCCTATTTTATATCTTAAAGACCCGGAGTTATTTACATGTACTAAATTGGTCATACATTCGTGGACAGAATTGTACTGTATCCTGTAACTGGATTTTAGATAACCAAATAATTGGTTAACATAATTATAACTGTCAGTAACATAATGCCATCTTGAACCATCAAGCTCCGTTAAAGTACTAATGAACCTCTCTCATCAACGTCTGTGACACCAGGAGAACCAAGCCCCGAGGTTATAAAACTTTTTTTCATGCTCAACTCAGCTGAGCATGAAACTCCTCTGCTGATAAATATGTTGGCATTTTCATATTTATAAGCAGAGAAAATTTCATACTCAGGTAAACTTAAAAAAAAAACTGTACTTATCAGTAATCGCCATATATTTGCAGGTAAAATTTCATGCTCAGCTGAGTTGAGCATCAAAAAAGTTTATAACCGTGGGGCCTGGTTAAATCTTAAAGACTGTAACCGACTTGAAAGACTTAAAGCTGTCGCTATAGCTTAACCTGCTTATTATCAACGTTTCCCGCCGTTTTACAGGGTTTTTAATTTTTTGAGAATTTTTCTGCTCCCTAGAGAAAGAAATCCTTCCAAAAGATTTACTCCAATTGAAAAGGGCAGAGGTGTTTTCCTCTGAATTGAGAATGTGTGCATGCTGTTACGTCATGCGCAGTTCTCTTCTGCTACATGACAAGGGCATAATATGTTCTGTATGAAAAGATCGAATATTGCACAACAATCTTCTATTTTCTTCTTTTAACACAGCAGGCATACAACGTCTAAAAAATTTTGTGATGACGTCAATGCAACGTTATGACATCGCAACAACCTTGTATAGATAATAATAAAGCGTCATAACCTTGCATCCACGTCGTTACAACGTTGTTTTGACGTAATGTGTCAGAACGAAATGTCTCATTATTTGTGATGACCAATAGGGTTTACTAGGCATTTTCAATCTTACAAGTATGCGTCACAACTCACGCGCGTGCTACTTTACCGATTTTTTATGTGGACATCTCGGTTTTGACACTGAATGGCAAGCTTCTAACTTCTAAAAGGTAAAAGGACGATGTGATTCATACACAGCCGATCTGAGCAAAGCCTGAACTATCTGATTATGTCCACATGATGATCTGGATATGCATAACTCGGAGTTCCTCCCGTGTGTTAAGAAATCACATCTATGACAACCCGGTACAACTAAGTTACTGATGATGCTTAAGCTGATATGAGCTGGTCTAGTCTAGTCTAATCTATCCCATTACCTTGCAAGGTCGTTGGTGTACCACAGATGACTTTACAACAATCCCTTTCCACCTAGTCCTATCTTCAGCTGCCCTAGTTGAGCTAGCAAAGTCCATTTCTTAATATTGTCTTCCCATCTCCTTCTTCTCCTCCTTTTTCCTTTCACTGTGCCCTGTAGAATTGTACTTGCTAAGCCAGAGGACATTGAGTTGCGACCAAACCACCTCAGTTTCCGTTTCTTGACATGAGTGTTAACATTTAATAGCAAACGTTTTGATTTAAAATTGCAATCCATCCATCCGTCCGTCCGTCCGTCCATCCATCCATCCATCCATGTTTACATCAAGTCAGAAAAAAGCTGCGAGTGCCAAGACCAGTCTGCAGTAACCAAACACACACGGTTTTTTAATTCATTCGAATATGTCAGAGCAATACTATATTCTTGCTGAACACAAAGCTATACATGTATACATAACTGCTCTTTTGGGTGTGGAGTCAGATCTGCCTGCTCAACCGCTCATGTCTAGAAGTCACTGTTCGTTTGACACACTGGGAGCAGTAAAGACTTCACTAAGGACGCCCATCTGCACTAGCAGGTAAATTTTTTTACTCGAATTACAGAAATCGCAAAAAAAGAAAAAAAAAAAAAGAAAGTATGCCTCCAGCCCAGACCAGCCTGCTCAATTATACCGTCTTATTATGGTCTTCAGCATTCAGTTCGTGGTCAGAATGCATTGGGGTTCGGATAGAGTAGTGGATAGAGCACTCGCTTTCCACCTCTGCGACCCGGGTTCGAATCCCGTCGTCGGCATGTGGGAGGGTAGTGGTCCGAGGTCGGAGGTTTTCTCCGGGTACTACGGGTCCTCCGCCAGTATAGGACCACAAACGCGCAAACATCCGTGCCATCGAGAGTATTTAAATAAGTTCGCGTGAGCTTTCAACGCAATCGATGTAAAATTTTACAAAATGCAAATTAGAGTCCACTTATCCGATGTTGTGCATATAGCCAGTTTAGGTTATTTACAACCATTTACCAACCAATGCATTTGGCACACAACGTTGAATCAACATAGAATCAACGTTGATTTAACGGAATGACATTGACTTAACGATGTTTTAATTTTGAGTGAATGATACTGTGTGCCTGCTGGGTAAGTTTTCTAACAGGAGTTGTTTTATTGTAATTTTGAGGAAAATACAATATTTATTCATTCATAATCATCTCATACTTATTAGTTTAAATTATTCTTTAAATCAGTCAGTTGATTAGCAGATAGTAGGAGTCTGTTTGAACTTTGTTATATATCAACCAGCAGGCACAACACGTCGAAAAGGCGCTTACGGACGTGAGTGCGACGTCATTACGACGTATCGACGTCAGCTTGACGTCGGTAAGACGTCATGTGCCTGCTGGACACGTGGAAATAGAAGAAAAAACTAAGCACGACGTAAATTCCAGGCATTATGAGCGTTATCTTTTTTTGCTGTACTAAACGCCTATAGATATTAGGTCTCGACACAAAAATAAAATTTGCAATGTTAATTTTCATCTGCCATCATCTCAGTGCGCTCGCACGAAGTCTTACAATAACCGCTGAAAGATCAAGAGATCGCCAAATCCACCTTGTAGCATGTGAAAGGTAACCTATCGAGTCGAGTACCTTTCACACCCTTGGTTAACTATGTATATACAAGGGCTGTTACGATACGAAAAAGAGCTGTTAGAAACGAAAAATTCATGGTAATCAAACGACCTGATGACCAGGTCGTTTGCTAACTATGATTTTTTCGTTTCGTAATGTTCAACTCATTTTCGTTTCGTAACATCCTTGGTTGGTTGGTTGATTTGATGCTTAACGTCCACGGTAAACAACTAAGGTCATGTCGGGACGGTCAGTTAACCTATCCACACTATTCCTGGGCAGGCTTAGACCTCCTAAGCGGTTAACCAGTACTAAATGCACATACTTTCGCCAGTAACTGACAACTGCCCTTCTTGAATCAGCAGCAGGAGAAACGAAAGTATGTGGCCAGACCAGGTTTCGAACCCAGGACCTCTGACTTACGAGTCAGGTGCCCTACCGATTGCGCTACCCGGCCCGGCCGCAACATCCTTGAAAACAAAGTATGAAAGTTAACATTGCAGCTCAAATCCAAGATAAAAGGCGATAGTTGGACTAAACATAAGCCTTCCCAGCGGGCACAGGATGTCGAAATGACGTCGAACTGACGTCGATGTGACGTCATAATGTCTCGACAACGTCAGTACAACGCCATTTTGACGTTATGTGCCTGCGGGATTATTTCAGCGCTCCTATAGACGAAATACCAACAAAGTGGTATGTGCCTCCAGCGTAGACTCAGATCAGCATTGGAAGCTTCCCAGTCTAATCAGAGTCTTCGCTCTGCGCTGAAAGGGTAGCTAAGGGTCTCGGCTAGCTCCACGCAGACAGCGAACACTCTGATAAAACTGGGTGGATGAAATACTCCGCAACGTGCAAGGTCTACACTGGGTCTCGCTGAAGCTGCTGGATTATCGACCCTACCTGCGGACGAATCATACTCTATCTCAACTTATAGCACGATACCCAGAGTAGAGCTTACCTTACATGTTGCGGGGATCTCATGCTAAACATTCGGGAATACGGGGATTGTACTGAGAGAGAGAGAGAGAGAGAGAGAGAGAGAGAGAGAGAGGTTGTGAGACTTGTTTAAAGCGGGTCAAATGTAAAAAAAATATTATGATAGAATACAGCCTTTCCTATGTCTACATAAAATACAGTTTTAGATATACACATATGAGAGAGAGAGAGAGAGAGAGAGAGAGAGAGAGAGAGAGAGAGAGAGAAAGAAAGGTCAGTTGTGAAACATGTATATAGTAGGTCATAAAGTATAGAAAATAAATATTTGGACAGATAATGAGAGGTTGGAAAAGGGAGAGACACTTTGAAACTTCATTCAGTAAAACGAAAAAAATATAGTAATCTTAAAAAATTGGGACAGAATTATCTGCATTTTCGTGTTCACCCAGATAACACTGCCTGTCTAACTGGGATCGGCATCATTAGCTAGTCCGCTACCAGTTTTGAGAAAACTGTGGCTTGAAATTAACATTATAATTAAAAAGTGTCCCATAATTTATTAAGGGAAATAATTATGGTAAGTGGTAATTACTTTTTCGATTTACCCGTACAGACATTGTTAACTAGATCCTTAATTATCCTACTGTAAAACATGCATGTGCATGCGCAGACACAGTCTAGTCAGTTTTAAAAAACACAATCAATATTTACATCTTACCAACAAATAAAAGCATCGCAAACGACTCCGCCACTGCAAACCTATTTCATTCACCGATTTTTCCAGATTTATTTTTTTTCTCTGAAAACCGCCAGAGCATGGGCAGCAAGACCTCAAAGCTTTTTTCATGACAGGACACTATATTACTCTGATCAATTTCTATAAACTTCCAAAATATCACTTACCACTCTGATCATACACAATTTCTGTGATTTTATACATGTATGTGACCATGGGGCAGAGGCAGACAACCCCCTAAGGGTCAAATTTGGATCACCATAAGAAACTTTTAATACTTCTATCATCAGTTGTGAGTTTCTGAAAAATCTGTTTATGATTTTATATAGATTTTATCATTTTCTACGCAGGTATATACCTATAGCCTGGAAGAGGAGGAGCCTCAATGGAAGCTTTCATTACTCTGATCATTTGCTGAAAGTTTTAGAAAAACTCTGATTTTATACAGATTTTTTCATGACTTTACACGAAATATAGCCCCAGGGCATGGGCAGATAACCAGCGAGGATAACATTTCTTTGCTAATACAAAGCTTTTGTTACCTCGATCATGTTTGTGAAGTTTCATGATGATACTCCAAAAAGTAGAGGAACAAGAGGCCAAAAACCATTTTTTATACATTGGCAAGTGCCGTTACTCTGTCAGAAATCATCGAAATTTGCCCATTAACAACCTTAAGTGAGACATTCTTGATACAAAGGCATATGCAAAATTTGAATGAAATCCGTTGATAAATACTTAAGTTATCGAACGGAAACTAAGTACGGACGGACGGATGGACAGACACACGGACGGGCAACGTGAAAACATAATACCCCGCCACTACCGTGTGGCGGGGTATAAAAAGAAAATCCATTAAAATCCATAGACCTTTGAATCCTCATATTTTAGGCTGTAGCTATTCATCCTGACATAATGACCATTGCGTTGAAAACCAAAGGTATATTTAAACAAGGTGGCAAACAGTTAAAACCGCAAGTACTTTACATGTGACATGGCAGGAGGGTAATCACGGGGGTAATACAAATTTCCCTACCTATGCTTTCGACAGAGTCAGTCAGTTACCATACATGCAAAAGTGGCTGTCGACCGAGACAAGCGACAGCAGTATGAGCTTGGTCGAAAGTCTTTAACAATAGTATCATTTACCGTTACTGGTTATGCTTACGATCGTATTCTCGGTCGACAGCCACTTTGCATAGTACAGACTCGGTCGAAAGCACAGGTAACCAAATTGGTATTACCCCCGTGGTAATATGTGTCTTGAGTTTACAAAAATCCTAGCATTGATCAAGGAGATGTAGAGCGGACATGGAAGTTAATTGACAGACGGACGAACTGCAACTAGACGGATGGATAACGCCACGACATAATGCGACCCATCTTTCGAAAGGGGTATAAAAATGATCATAGCTGATACCAACCAGTGATGCGCTACCTAAACGCATCATCAACAGCAAACTCCTCTTTATAAATACAGGGAAAACTGCTACGATCATCTTTGCTAGCCAAGGGTACTAAGTCCACTTTGTTCCTTACCATTTGCCGACGACCTGTTCGCAAATCAGATTTCCCACAGCGCCGCCCTTTGGCTGCAGCTAGTTGCTCCCCCGGCGTGTTATCTTTAGATCAGAAGATCTGTTTCAAAACACACTTTTTGCACAACTGCGCATGATCGTTCAAAAACACTAATGAATTGGTTAATCTTGACCGTCTACTCCTGTTTTGTTGTTGATTGGTTGTTTTGGGTTCAACGGCTCTTTGAGACAGTATTTCAGTCTATATCGAACCGTCCTGTTTGGTAACTGTTAACGGTATCCACGATGTTTTCTGTTCTGTTCTGTTTCAATTCTCGTAACGACGTTCCCCAAATGGGTCAGCGGTGCGTTACCATAGTTGCACACACCTGACGCCGAGTGCCCGTCTATCACGATATTTTCTACCGACAAAGCGCCTATTATGCGGAAAATATTTTGTTACGGATAATTTGAGTGGCTGTGATGGATGTTATTCGCATCCAAGAAATGATGCAGTGGGAAAAGTCGTTTTACGAATATGCCGTTGGCCAAGGGTACGTAATGCCTCATTCACACGATCAAACTTTCTTTGTCGCAGAAACTTTAACACAGAAAGTTTAATTTGGCATATTTTTTTGTCATTCACACGAGCACATATTTCTATGACAAACCTACTTAGTCACAGGAACTTTGCCCGTGTGAACGAGGCTTATTAAGACATCCTTTGCTTGTGACGATGTGCTACGACATAAAATCGTGCCTTATCAATTCAAATGTTGAAGACAACAAGTACATTACAGAAATAGGAGCGAACTGTCCAACACCTGCGGCCAACACTGCCAAACGTTTTGCTTCAATATGACTGTTACACTCCGTATCGAAATGTGTTTCATCCGTCCGTTTTCTTCCGTAGAAAGCGACTGCCATGACCCGTATACGTGAAAATTCCATATGGTATGAAAAACGCCGCTTTTGCTTAAGTGTTATCTATCAACGTGATCTTACTTATGAATTTATATTTGCTATAGATACCTGGCTACCAAAAACCATCACTTTTTTTTTTATAAATTATTTACTTATAGGAGAAATTAAGATTACAAAGGCAAAATTCGATGGCAAAATTCATCCTTTTCATATTCTTGTGAAATTTCTCGTCAGTAACGAAGATAAAAACGAAAACGATGGCATGCAAATATGAACATGATTACATACAAAAACGATAACTACCTATCTGCCACAAAATACATGCATAAAGTAGAAAAAATAAAGAAAATAACACACCCGCGAAAAGGCACGTGCCTCGGTAAACATCTGTATTTTCCGTACCCGACCGGATTCTCCCAAACTGTTAAAGGTCGTATGTACGGTGTGAACAAGCTTTACAACTATGTTATCTCTCTTGTTGAAATCAGTATGTTGTTCAAGTACCTTGTAAAACACTTTTTATGGACATGGAAACGAAAGGTACTTTCTTTTTCAAAATCCGTTTCGCTGTGCTGCACCTATCGAAATACGTATATAGAGGGCCTTACAAGAGTGAATTTATTAAACGAGTTGGGGAAAAAGATAAGATTCGAGGCTATGCCGAACATCTTATCGGTTTTTCCCAAAGAGTTTAATAAATTCAATAATACAGGAGCACGAATGCAAGATTCTACACTAAAATCGTATTTTATTAGCAAATTTGCAAATGTCATGATTACGTCATAAGAAAACGCGACGTTATGGACGTCAGCGCGTAACAATATAATACATATTTTATCCACTAGATGATTAACGTTTTTAATGCACGGTTTTATTACAATCTGAGATCTGGCGTCATATGATAAAAAAAAGTATGTCCGCTTTTAAAACATCCGTGTCTGTTTCATTTCAAGATGAGACGCTATCACCAGCAAATCAACAGAACGACAATGTTTTACGTCGTGAAAGAATATCTGAAGGAGGGTTCTTTATTCTACACGTAACCACAGGGTATAATCGAATCCGCTAATTTTCGCTTCCTGCAGAGACTGTACATCATATTTGGCTTCCGCCGAGACTGTCCGCGAACTCTTGCTTCCTGCAGAGACTACTGTCCTCGTAAAATGGCTTACTGCCGAGACTGTCCGCGTGATTCTGCTTCCTGCCGAGAGCCTCGGCAGGAAGCAGAATCACGCGGACAGTCTCTGCAGGAAGCCATTTATCATGTACAGAAGTCTCGGCAGGAAGCAAGAGTTCGCGGACAGTCTCGGTGGAAGCCAAATATGATGTACAGTCTCTGCAGGAAGCGAAAATTAGCGGAATCGATTATACCCTGTGGTAACACACAAATGAACATTCTGACAAAGTGTGGAGAAGAAAGTGCTAGTCATGGATGTGGAAACAGAATTTCAAAATCTGGCCAGAAATAAGTTAATGCCTGATTTCGATTACTTAAATGACAGTTGCTCATTTTAAATGCTTTTTATGTGTCTTCATTTGACTACCAACTGTGTTCCTGTGGATTTGAACACGAATATTTGAGTTACATTTTAAATAATGGAGTTGTTAATGAAGCCATGTTTAGCAAGATTCTTCAATGCATGATTGAGATAAATGTCCGCATGTAGATGGTGCACAGGCAGAGCAAATACAGCAGCAGATGCTAGTACTGAAAGAGCTGTGAAGGATTTCAGGGCTTCCGCAAGATGTTTTGGATCAAAGCAAACCGAGTTGTTTAAAGTACATCCATATCACATTGCTTGACTAAAGAGCCAATATGATGTAAGATTTCTATAAACATGAATATAATATATGAAATGTTGGTCTGTGAAAGAGTCGGTGAAAATAAGCTTGAGTCAAAGGAAATTGCGTTGCTTGAACTGTGTCTGCATCAATATAATCCCTTAGCAGCGAGTTCTTGAAAGTTATCCACGTCGATATGGGCTCATACAGGCATTGAAGTGTTCATTTAAGAAACAGTTGTCATTGATTGAAAACATTTTATTGGACGATACCAAGTCTGAAAGGTTATCACAGATACAAAGAAGAAGCTGCCAAAATGGCCATTGTAACAAACCTAGCAGATTAAATCAGATACTGCTTTGGCCATCTTCTAACAGAAATTAGGGTGCGGCATTTACTAAAATTAAGTCACATGTTAAACAGAAATACCTGTGTGAGCATTCTTATGCACTTTGTCGAACGTAATTCAAAACAAGTAGATATATTGTGGCAGACAGCACTGCTGAAAAGAAACATTTGACCTAGAACCTCTGTCTGAACCTGAACCTGACTTAACGTATTTCTCAAAAACAAACTTACTCCATACGAACCGAACTACCAACTAATTGTGTGCACCGCGGCGGAGGGTGAGGGTGAAGGTTTGGGCCCAGTAAAATCGGTTTAACCCCCCCCCCCCAGTAGTTATTACTGACCGTCCCAAGGCGGTACTTTTGTTGCGGTTGCATTTGTTTTATGTTCGGTGCTGTTTAATTTATTGTGTTCTCAGTTTAATCCTTCTATCATAAAAATAGAAAATAGGTAAAAATAATTGTTAAATGTTTTTCATATAATTTGCTTAGTCCGTTGTAAACATAACCCGTCTGTAGGTCTAATTATTTAGTTCAATAAAGATAGCTGAGTAGCCATCTATTTGGGAAAGGGCTGCTGACTCGGCTTATCACTTGTAATTTATTGTTTGTTGGGATGTCTTTGTCAATCTTTCCCTTTGATGTTGGGGATAGGGTTTGGGATCTGATTCAGTCAGTTCCTGAAGTGTAGTTACTCTTTAAATTTTAACACATTGCGATACTATTCAGCATCAAATAGTCACTTTCGAAAAGTTTTAGAATTGTTTCTAAGTTCAAATCCCGATATGAAACATCTGCAGGGCATATGCAGTTTGCTCCACATGGTTCAGACAGACCTCGCCTTGAAATGGACCCAGCAGGCACATGACGTCAAAATGACGTCGTGTTGACGTCGATGCGACGTCTTAACGTCGCATCGACGTCAGTACGACGTCATTTTAACGTCACGTGCCTGCTGGGGAGGGATACACTACTATGCTCCAAAAATGTTTACACTTTGGATACACATGTGCATACATTTTCTGGACACGAAATCGAAACCGAATACGGGTCTGGTTATATTTTCGTTTCACCTCTTTTAATTGAGTGTGGTTTTCCCATTAAAAGTGATGATGTAAAAAAGACTCTTGACAAACCCCTACATGCACAGGAAAGAAAGTATGTTCGACGGTATTTAGTACTATCACGATCATTGATAAAGAGATTCGGAGACCTTTTGAGACTGCACTTTACAGAAGGTAGAATTCGTTCTTATGTTGATGCCGTAAACATTTCAGACTCTGTCAGAAACTTCATTGTGCTCAAAGGCATCTTGTCGTTGTAACACCTACGTCATTCATCACATAATCTATCCCATTCGGTTTACAACAAATGAGCCGCGACATGACAAAACCAACAATGTGGTTGTGCGTCCAGCGCAGACACAGATCAGCCTGGGCATCCACCCAGTCTGATCAGACTCTTCGCTAAGGGCTTAAAAGGTAGCTAAGGGTCTAAGCTAGCTCCACGCGGACACCGAAGACTCTGATCAGACTGGGCGGATGCCCAGGCTGATCTGAGTCTGCGCTGGGCGCACAACCACATTATTGTTTTTCTCGTGTCCCGGCTCAAATGATGAAAGCACACCTTTTTGCATCAGATGCCTTTCTCTCTCTCTCTCTCTCTCTCTCTCTCTCTCTCTTTCCTCTTCTAATCGTGCAGGACATGTACGGACTCAGTACCAGGAAGCGCCTCCTGGGAAATATCGTTATGGGTATTAGACACAGTAAAACACCTTTTTGCAGTCAATAATTTATTCTGATCACCAGTGAAATATTCAATTGAAACAAGACGGCCATGAGGTCCTGAATCACTCACCTGAGTGAAAAAAGGTTTAAAGGTAAAACTAGGGTTCTCAAGTGAACAAACCTGATACATGTAGTACATGAAGCTCAAATGTTGCATATCAGTTTCAATGCTATGGACCATTCGATTCTGGAGAAGAAGACTTACGAAGTTTTTTTTATCACATATGGATATGCGACCATCTTGTTCTGGAACTATAACCACTGAAACACACTGTCGTTTCCCCGACTCATAGAATATCCATATGACGCTTCGCTTCCATCTGCTTAGTCTCTTCGGAGGAGACGTCTATAAAGTCTATGAAATATGACTGATTTTAGTCAAGGGCCAGAGAATGGCATGAACCTCTGGTACTTAGAAATCTTCAAGTACAAAAATGTTTTATGTTTTTACATTATCTCTTTAAAAAAAACTCCAAGAAGCAAATTCAACCTTGCTGTACAAAAGGTCAAGGTCAACCAAATATGATCATTTGAATAAATGTGATAGAAAGTTAGTAACCAATGCTATATGCACAATATCAGAGCCATTTTTCTGTTGGTTCCAGTCCAGAGGATTTATAAATATGTTCAGCATATATGGGCATAACAACCAAGTTGGGCATGTAATCAGGACCATCTGAATAATCTATCATTTCCTTAACCTTTGGAAAATAAAAAGAAGGGCTATGATCAGGAATTGATTCAATCAAATTCCACATCCTGCCCTCAAAACCAAAAGGCAAAGAAGCACACACACAAGTTAACAGAAGTTCACTGAATGAAAAGCTCTCTCCCAAACAGGATGGTCATTCAGCTACCCTAATGAAAACAGCAGCAATGTCTATTCTATTTTAAATTACAAAACGAAACAAAACAGAAAGCCGAACGGGCAGCTACTCAAGTGACCATTTTGCTAAAGACCATAAACAAGCGGAATAAGAACATATAAAATTGAGGAACCACAACAGAAGTACCGCCTTGGAACGGTCAGTTATAGACCATTTAGGGGCTTATAAACTAGTTTTACTGGATCCAAACCCTCACCCCCTGCTTCTGCAGTGGTTCAAAACATTTAGTTACATTTATATTATATCAAATACCTTTGTAACTGTCAGAGAGTGGTTTTCCCCCTTTCCCCCCCGGAAAAATGGCTATAGGAAGGACGGCTATATAGTGGATTGTCCGGACCTCATAGAGCCACTTTTCCCCCATAGTCCTTTTTCCCCCCACCGGGAAATTGGCTATTAGTGAATTTGGCATGGCTATTGGTATTTTGCGGAACGGAATGAAACGAAACGGAAGGGAACAGAGACATTTTACGGAATTAATCGCATAAGAAATGTATCAGTACTTTAAAGGAGGTAATAAACGTGATTAATTAAAAGAAATCAATATTCAAATTTAGCAACCATATTTTTATAATAATCAATAATTACTAATTTAAGGAACGAGCAAAGTGTAAACTGTCTCATTGCAGATATTTATATACGTACACATACGCATGCATGCTTACAGGAAGATGTACGAACGGGTACATTGACTAGTCATGTTTGATTAAGTAGGGAGTTTATACCACTGAAAATCATAATCGGACGTGTGTCCAAATGGGAGTCGAGCCCACGACTCCTGCATGAAGGGCGAACACTAGTCCAGGCACTCCGCTGCGCACAGATGAATGCTTGTATCAACACAAAATTATACAAATTTATGCACACAACCACGTACACTCATATCCGTTTGTGGATAACAGGGAAAAGCAAAATGCCTACCTGTTTCCCCCCTCCCCCCCCCCCCCCAAAAAAAAATAAATAAAATAAAAATAAACAGACTAAGGGACACTTGCATGCGGTTCTATCATCTGTTATCCATCGATATTATACGGACAAATACTAATATTTCTGTTTCAGTTATGAACCTCCCTATTTTAGTTGGGGGGAGGAGCAAATTCCACAATGTAGCGTGTTTTCCTGCAATCATATTACCAGGGGGAAAATCCACTATAGAGGGGAAAAACGGCTATGCAAAAACACGTATAGTAGATTTTCCCCGAGGAAAATAGGCTATATAGTCATATTTCCGGGGAGAAATTCTACTATATAGCCATTTTTCCGGGGGGAAATTCTACTATGGAAAAATCATAGTCATTTTTCCGGGGAGAAAAAACTACTAGGGGGGAAAAGCTACTCTCTGACAGTAACGTATGATAATTTTCCCGAATTGATCAGAACTAGAAATTGTGTTTGTGAAACACTATGCCCCCAACCATATGCTTGCCACTAAAGGTGTCAACCTTTAGAATGCCTTAAATCTGAAAGGTGGCTACTTAATCTTTACTAAAATATTTAACTCATCAAGAACTACCATTATACAAAAAAATCAGCTTCCAATATTGGTTGCAAAATGCCAGATTCAAACAAGGGCAACAACTTCATCAAAGTTTTATGGAATTTTCCCAAAAAATATATCAGGTAATCTACTTCTCATACCCAATTAGGGTACCAAATATCAAGGACATAGCTCAAATACTTTTTAAGATATCTTGCTGACATGATACTTTTGCCATTTTTTTTCAAAAAGGGCATAACTTCCAAAAGAAAAAAAAATTGGTATCAGCTATTTTTCCATAAGGAATCCATTAATGAAATTTCAAAACCCTATGCTCAGTGGTTCTTGAGCCCATCAGCTGCATTAGTACTGAACATTAGACAAAATAACCCGGTAATTAACAAATGCAGAGTTATGTAACCTCTTCTCAAGTATTAAACTCATCAAGGACTATTACTATACCAAAAATCAGCTTCCTAGGTCAAGTGGTTCAAAAGTTGGAAAATGCCAAATTCTAACAAGGGCCATAACTCCATCAAAATTTAACGGACTTCTCTCAAAAGTTAATCAGGTAATTTACTCCTCAAACCCGATCAGTATACCAAATATCAAGGCCATAGCTCAAATACAATTTGAGATATCTTGCTATCAAATATTCATCTCATTTTCTTAAAAGGGACATAACTCCAAAAAAGGGGCATAACTCGGAAAAGAAAAAAATGTGTATTAGCTATTTTTCCATGAGTAATCCATATATGAAATTTCAAGACCCTAGCTGGAAGGGTTCCAAAGTAACAGCAGGTATGTAAAAGTGTGACGCACGCACTCACACACGCACGGATGGACAAGCCAAAGCAATATGCCCCACCAACTTTTTCAAAGTTGGGGGCATAAAGATCTGTTTTCGGATTGATGCTGTTTGCCGTTTCCATAAATGTGTTTAATTTTTTTGAATTTGAAAGAACAGAGTTTGAAATTTTATGACTAATGGGGGTCTGGGGGCTTGGCTCCCCAGAAGCTGAGACATTTTCTAAAAATGATGACTGATGGAAGAATTCTGACCCCCTAATATGCCTAATAATAATATAACCACCCACCTCCCGCTCCAAGGCTTATTGATTTCCGCCCCCCCCCCGCCACCCCCCCCGCCACCCCCCCCCCCCCCCCCCCCCAGCACATCGCCAAAAATAATTCCGACCTTCTCCCTAAATGTATCCCCCCACCTGATAATAAATGACTCGTCCCTAAAGTTTACTTACGGACATTGAAGTCAATCACATGACTAGAAACTTTAGTTGACAAAAGTAAACGCCATAAGAGACAGAACGAGGAATGTCAACATCAAAAAAAAAAGGAATATTTACTATGTCAAAATCAAAGTTATCGCATTTATCATAAATTTATGGATGTAACAAATCCATTAAAACTAGATAAATGTAAATGGAAGCTTCGCGTGAAATTAGGTTTCAATCTGCCTAGCCACATTGGACGAAAAGATGTTTAAAAGTGTTGAATATTGGTCAAAGGTAAAATCATGACACAGAACCTAGTTTTTGTTGTTGTTTTGTTTGTTTACGTCCACGGTAAACAGCTATGGTCATGTCGGGACGATCCGTTAACCTAACCACACTATTCCTTGACAGGCTTAGACCTCCTCAGCGGATTCAAGAAGGGCAGTTGTCAGTTACTGGTGCAAGTAAGTGCACTTGGTACTGGTTAAGGGACGAGTCATTTATTGTCAGCTGGGGGGGGGGGGCCGGGTACATTTAGGGGGGGTCGGATTTTTTTTTGGTGATGTACTGGGGGGGTCGGAAATAAAAAAGCCTTGGAGCAGGGGGGGTCATATATTTTATTAGGCATATTGGGGGGATCAGAATTCTTCCATCAGTCCTTATTTTTAAAAATGTCTCGGCTTCTGGGGGGCGAAGCCCCCCAGACCCCCCATTACTCATAAAATTTCAGACTCTTTTCTTTCAAACTCACAACTTAAAACTTTAATGCCTTTATGGAAATGACTCAAAAAAATAAAATAAAAAACGTTTCATTGTTTTGCTAGAACAGTATGAAAGTGTTTATAAAATCATGTCAAGTAGATGATTTTCTGCTCAATTAAATTCAATGCCTGCATTTGTGATATCAGCTCTCCAGGTGCCTTTCCATCAGCAAAACCACAGCCCCCAGAGCCCCACCACCCAGAGTCCCAATTAATGTTATTTACAGTTATAATTATTAAGCATTCAACAAAAAGATTTCCGGATGGCCATTAGCAGAAGAAAAAATGCAAGAAATGCAGACGAAGTTTAAACAGACCATGATTACATGTAATTAACCTGTTAGAATAAGAAATGTTCTTTGTGTTTCATACAGCTAGGTTTTGATTGAGGTTTGAGGTCAGTCTGACATAAAATAGGTAATATGGTATGTGTGTGAAGGGTAGCTGGCACTGGGGATAGGGGGGTCATAAAAAAATTTGTCACCTATCTGGGGGGGTCGGAAAAATAATTCTGGTGAGACTGGGGGGGTCGGAAAAATTTTGGTGAACCATATGAAAATGTACCCGGCCCCCCACCTGATAATAAATGACTCGTCCCTAACCGCTTAGGAGGTCTAAGCCTGTCCAGGAATAGTGTGGTTAGGTTAACTGACCGTCCCGACATGACCATAGCTGTTTACCGTGGACGTTTTAAAGCAATAACACAGCACAACCTTCTAAGCGGTTACCAGTACTAAGTGCACATACTTTCACCTGTAACTAACAACTGCTCTGCTTGAATCAGAGGAAGGAGAAACGAAAGTAAGCTGGATGAGTCGCGTTACATGACGGAAGGTGAACAATAGTTTGTGGTGGTGGTGGTGGGGGGGGGGGGGGGGGGGGGGGGGGGGGGGGGGGGGGGATCGAGGCAAAACTCCCACCCTAAGACACATTTTCATTAGTATGAAATAAAATATTTGTTCAAACTCGAATATTCTTTTCAGCGAAAGGAATCAGTATTGCCTAAAAGCTAACGATCACATCTGGAAACAAGATAAGAACTAGAAAATGTGTTTGTAAAACACTATGCCCCAAACTATATGCATGACTCTAACAAGATCAATGAAAAGGAAGAAAAATACAGGTGTGCTTAGTTTTTGCTTTCTGCCTATCTCTGAAATATCAAGGCCAAAGCAGTAACGGTTCTTGAGTTATAGATCAACCCTAAAATATTATGTACAGACATGAAAAGGGACATAACTCTGTCAATAATGAATAAAACATAACGTAACCATCATAAGATTGGTCGACATATCAGACACTATTCCTATACCAAAAATGAAATGTCTAGGTCAAACAGTTCAAAGATTGAAAAAGACTGCCAAAGTTAATCAAGGGGCATATTTCAGACAAATATCAACATAATTAGCTCTAAAGCTAACCAGATGATCTACACCTTAGACCCTATCAGAATGCTCAATATGAACAACCTAGCTCAAATACTTTTTCCAAAATTTGGCTAACAAACTTACACTTAATTTTTCAAGAAGGGGCAGAACCCTGTCAATAATGACAGTGTTTTCCTGTCAATAATTAACTCAACATAACGTGATCATCATCAAAATTATCAACGCACCAAATACTATTACTATATCAAAAATTAGGTCCCTAGGTCAAACGGTTCAAAAATTGGGAAAATGCCAAAGTTAATAAAGGGACATAATTCAGTCATTTTTTACGAAATTATCCCAAAAGTAAATCAGGTGATCTAGTCCTTGAGGACGTGCTAGAATATATACTATGGGAGAGATCCATGTTCTTCACAAAATGGCTGCAAATGGCAGATCTGACATGAGCCGCGACGTGACAAAACCAACAATGTGGTTGTGCACACTGCGCAGACTCAGATAAGCCTGGGCATCCGCCCAGTTTGACCAGACTCTTTGTTAAGCGCGTTCAGGGTAGCTAAGGGTCTAAGCCACCTCCATGCGGACAGCGAAGACTCTGATCAGACTGGGCGGATGCCCAGGCTGATCCGAGTCTGCGCCGGGCGTACAGCCACTTTGTTGGTTTTGTCGTGTCGATGCTCATATATTTTATCCGTGTGTAGATAGCTGCCACTGGAAAGCTTATTCAACATGCAAACGCAGTCATCAGACAGTAAAGCTCACCTTACAACAACAATCGTCAGCAGTATAAAAACTATCACCAGAATATAATATACTCGAAAAAAATATTAAAGGGTTAAAATTTCACCCCGCGATTTCAGGAACATTTCAAACATTTGGTAAAATAAATCATTTCGACCGTCCATTTCTTTCATTTTACAAGTATTGTACAAAGTTGTCAGAAGTCCATAAGGAGAAAATTCACCAAAACTTGCGATTTCGCCAATTCATGAATTGTTTGAAAAATTGCTCGATAGTCGTCAAATTTAATCATTTTTAAGGTCAGCAAGCTATAAGAAGTATAAAACTCATAGCAATTTTATTCATGGCCAAACTGACACACTATTAATTGTCTATGGGAATTAAAACAGCTTTCATTTTAGGGGTAGTTTGACTTAAAGCTTGGACTTGGTCAAGACAAAGGCTATAGGTTCAAGCTTCATGTGTATAAAACTTGCAAACTGAATAAAATGGAACTTAGAAATTATTTATTTTACCAAATGTTTGAAATGTTTCAGAAATCGCAGGGTAAAAGTTTGACTCTTTAATATTTTTTTTTCGAGTATATAATCAAGTAACAACTGCTGTAATCAGACAGCATAGCTCACATAACAAACACTGCCATGACTTTAAAGCCTGTTAATGACAGCTGACACTAAGCAGCAAATTTAAAGAGTAACTACACTTCAGGAACTGACTGAATCAGATCCCAAACCCTATCCCCAACATCAAAGGGAAAGATTGACAAAGACATCCCAACAAACAATAAATTACAAGTGATAAGCCGAGTCAGCAGCTCTTTCCCAAATAGATGGCAACTCAGCTATCTTAATTGAACTAAATAATTTAGACCAACAGATGGGTTACAACGGACTAAGCAAATTAAACAATTATTTTTACCTATTTTCTATTTTTATGATAGAAGGATGATAGAAAACTGACCACTTACCAGACAAAAAGCATACTTTACAACAAAAGCAGTCATCAGACAGTTTAGCTCACCTATAAAAATAATCTAGCAAAAGGTGTCACTGCACATACGGTTCGTATGGAGGTCCCCTAACTCATCAGAGAGTCATCACGGTCAACAATTAAAATCAAGAAAAGACCGTGATGAAGCAAGGATGAGGACTCGACAGCCAAAACGTGTTGAGACACCTGGAGATCCCTGGGGCGTCAGCAACACCACTGGAGCACTGGAGCAAAAGACCACCAGTTGAACCCCAATGGGCCAAGATTATTTTACCAAACGCTTTAAAGTTACTGGTAAATGGTAATGCTTCCAGTTTGCTACTCTTCAACTTCTGCCCTGTATATGTATAGATGTGCGGCCAATGTGTGATGTGTAAAATATGTCCAAAAATAGATATATAGTGTGAATAATTGACTAGTCTAACTAGTCCGGACCGTTTAGCATAGTGGTTGTGTGCCCGCTTTATAATCTTGAGGTCATGAGACCGATCCCCGGTCGAGGTGCTCTTTACACATTTTTCTCCTCCTAATACAGTGGTGCTGTGATTAACGTTGGAGCCCAAGGACGAAGCAATGACTGCGGAGTTAAAAAGAACCTGAATTATAATTATTTCATTCCCTTTAACATTTGATACAGATGTTCTTTTGTAGATCGTAGTAATGACGTGCAAATATCTATAATACTAAATAAACGAAGTAACGCATAAACTGCAAAATTGGTGGCATTTTCAAGCGTAATTTCTATACTGGTTCTTTCGCATATTGCTATCATTGATAATTTCGGTTAGCGTGTGTTTTAGTTTCACGTAGATTTAAAGAATTTTGGGAATTAAATTCGTCTTTCATTTTAAATTCTCCCAAGTATTTTTCTAGAAACTTCGACTATTGGTTTTTGTCAACAATGGGTGCGTTCGAGTGAAATTATCGTGTACTCGAATACACGTTTTAAATTATTCCGGTCGTTTCGGTTCTGCGTCGTTATATCGGCGCGCTGCTTAGCAAGTCCAAATTTAGCAGGTTCTAATAAAAAAAATCCGAGCCATGAACGTACGTCATTCCCCATAAATAACGATTTATTTTTGTATTTTTGCTCATATGTCTAAACGGATGAAGAACTAAATGGTCATAGTCCCGACGGCCCTGGCTCGACCCATTTTCTTCCAGAATGATAGTCAATACGAGTAGCCAATCGAACTCGCCTATTGAAGAATAAAGCTCAACGCACATGGTCTTTCGAAAAGTTGGACGGACACACGGCGCAAAGTGTGTGCGGCTATGGTTACGTACCGCTGAGCAACTTGGGGAACGTCGTTAGAAGAATTCAAACTGAACTGAACTTTCGAAAAGACAAAAATTAAAAATGTCTGAGGCCAGGTAAGAAAGGGCATTTTTCCAGCGAAGCAGACAAATTAATTTCAATGATTCAACGAAGCTAAATAAGCCTTTAGTCTTCAGAGGGCTTGAATATTTTCCCCCAAAACGTTCCAGGACCCAATTTTTCCAGAAAAAAAAATACCCAGGACAGGTCACATAACCAAGATGGCAAACATTTATTATGGTAAAAAATTTCAAAAATCGTCTCCCCCCAGAACCACGCCGGGCCGCGTAGCACAATCGGTAGGGCACCCGACTCATAAGTCAGAGGTCCTGGGTTCGAAACCCGGTCAGGCCACATACTTTCGTTTCTCCTTCCGCTGATTCAAGAAGGGCAGTTGTCAGTTACTGGCGAAAGTATATGCACTTAGTACTGGTTAACCGCTTAGGAGGTCTAAGCCTGCCCAGGAATAGTGTGGTTAGGTTAACTGACCGTCCCGACATGACCTTAGCTGTTTACTGTGGATGTTAAGCATCAAATCAACCAATTCTCCCCCAGAACCACAAATCCTATGATCTTGAAACTTAGCATGTCGCATCAAGGACTCAAAAGCTCAACAAAATTTATATAAATGATGACCCTGGGATGACCTTGATCTGTTTTACGGCAAGGTCAACTTTTGAGTCACTTAGGTTTTTCTATAGGAAAAAGTGAAAAAAGTTGTGTTTTTTAGAAACAATGCAGTCTGCTACCTGAAAGTTTGTAGATGCAGACAACTAATTAGGTAAATGAAGCTTTAGTGAGTATTCATGGTAAAGGTCATATCTTCACCTGGGCCTAAGGCCATTTACATTGAAAAATTAAAACTCGCTTTTTTATATAAACTTGACCATCATGAAATATTTCCGCGCTTGCGCGGGCTCTTCTCTAGTGTATATAGATATGCAGAGAGCATAACTACCAGTTTAACTGTTGTGGACCATTTAACCTAGTCGTTGTCTGCTCGCTTTATAATCTTAGGGTCGCGAGGTCGATCCCCAGTCGGGGCGCTAAACGAAAGTTTCTTTACAGAATTTTCTCCAACTACATATGCATCTCAGGCTTTTTCAAAAACCGAACTTGTAACCAATAAATAGACTCACTCATGCTTAAAATCTGTGTTTTGATTGAGGAAGTTGTAAAATACTTTATTGATATGAAAACTACACATAAAGACAGGTTCTTTCTTTAGTATTGTGTTATACCAATCGAAACCCTTTGAGAAAAGTATGTTTGTTTTTAAGAAAACTGTACGTGCTTGATTCCATTCAAGATGAGATGCCATAACCAGTTAACATAATGATGACAATGGGGCGTATTCGACCCGGCGTTTCAAGCTTAACGATTCTAAGCGTAAAGCACTTAACGCTAAGAATTATGAAGCATGAAACGCCAAGTGATTCATGAATCTAACCGTGGAGAACTTTTTCTATAGAAAAAAGTCCACTCTTAAAATCGTGTAGCTCGAAACGCCCAGTCGAATACACACAATGTTTTACGTCGTTGAAGAATATTTTTGCGGGGAGTTGGTTTTACACGGGCAACACAAAAAATGGAGAAAAATACATATAGGGAACTAAGGAACGTTTAGTATGCATAAAATTATATATTCAATATATATTCAGTGGCAGTCATGGAAATACAGTTTCAAAATTTAGTGAAAAACAAGTGTATACCTGACTTCGATTTCTTCGATCACAGTTTCTCTTTTCAAACACTTTTCTATGTCTCTTCTTTGGATTATCGACTCTGTTCATGTGGATTTGAACATGAATATGTGAGTTACATCTCAAATAATGGAACTGTTAATGAAACCATGTTTACCAAGATTCTTCAAAGCATCATTGACGGCCAGTGTCCGCATGTAGATGGCGCACCGACAGAGCACGTGACTGAGACAGAGATTTCTGGGATACATGTAGTAGCAGCTGTAGGTACTGAAAGGGCAGTGAAGAGTTACATTGGTTCCAGAGGAAGTGCTAGAGACACACAAACTGAGTTGTTTAAAGTACATCCCTGCAATATTGCTATACTTAAAAACCAATATGAAATTGTGGGTTTTCTTTCAGACACATATGGAAATTTCATATATGAAAAAGTCAGTGAAAATAATCTTGAGTCAAACAAAATTGCACTGCTTGAATTGTGTGTCCATCAAGATAGTCCCTTGCTGCTACAACGAGTCCTTCAAGGCCGTCAAAGTCGACATGGACTCAAACAAGCATTGGCGTGTACATTTAAGAGACAGTTGCCATTGTTGGAAAATATTTTGCTTGACCATATCAAGAACCTGGTTCTTAAAGGTTCTTACACATACATTGAAGAATCTGCCGAAATGGCCATTGTTTTTGATAAACCTGATAGATTAGATCACATTCTGCAATGGTCATCTTCTAGTGTTTCTAAATTCATACTGGAATATTTACTAAGATTAAGTCACAGATTAAATAGAAAAAACTGTGTCGGCATTCTCGTGCATTTTCTCGAACGTCAATTTAAAACAAATAAATATATTGTGGCAGACGACACTGCTGAATGTGTCAAATGGCTGTTTAAGCACTTAACAGAAAGTTATGAGGAACTCAGAGATGATATCAAACCCATCTTACAAGACATGTCAAACTCTGATCAGCTTCCTAAATGTTATTATTTTGGTCTTTATAAAAATATTTCGAAAAAAGAAACATTTGCCTTAGAAACTCTGTTTGAACTGGACGCTGACTTAACGGGTTTCACAGAAGCAGACATATTCTATCATATTTTGATACATTGGAAAATGAAACAAAATTGTCATTTTCGAAAAGTTTTAGAACTGTTTCTAAGTTCAAATCCCGATATGAAACATCTGCTGGGTGAATATAGTTTCTTTAAAATGGTTCAAATAGATCTGGCTCTGAACAGGAGGGATACAAAATGCTTCGGAAATGATTTTATCATGGATACACAGGTGCATACGTTTTCTGGGCATGACAATGAAACCGAATACCGGTATGCCTATAATTTCGTCGCACCTCTGTTAATTGAGTGTGGCTTTCCCGTGAAACATGATGAAATAATAAAGGCTCTTGATTCACCCCTACATGCAAAGGAAATAGAGTATTTTCGACGGTGTTTAGAAACACCCCGATCACTCAAAAAGAGATGCAGAGATGTTTTGAGACAACATTTTACAGGGCGCAAGATTCATGCTTACGTTGCTGCAGTAAACATGCCAAACCCTGTCAGAAACTTCATTCTCCTCAAAGACATATTGTTGCTCTAAAGAGAGAACCATTCCGTACACAAGGGCAGCAACCTACTTTATTCATCATGTGATTGACGTCATTTGGTATAGAACAAATGAGCTGCGACACGACAAAACCAACAAAGTGGCATGTGCGCCCAGCGAAGACAGATCAGTCTGGGCATCCGCCCATTCTGATCAGAGTCTTCGCTGTCCGCATGAAGCTAGCGTAGACCCTCATCTACCCTAAAAGCAAACTACAAAGACTCTAATCAGCCTTGGCGGCTGCCCAGGTCCAGGCTGATCTGAGTCTTCGCTGGGCGCTTATGCCACTCAGTTGTTTTTTTTGGCTCAAATGATTAAAGCACATAAAGACACGAAATGCCCTTTTCGCACTGAAAAAGGACTTGAACGGACTCGGTGCTAAAGATTAGTTTCCTTGAACCTTTTGCGGAACTTCGATATGAGAGATGGTCGTAAAAACACCTTTTGTGGACTATCGTTTATTCGGAACGCCAATGAAACTTATTTTGTTTAAACTTTTTTTTCGTATAACAAACAAACATTCAATTTGTATTTATGTCATAATATTTATACAAAAGCGACCTAGAAGGAAGTTAAGAGTCTTATTTGAATGTGTATCTTTCAATAATACAGAATATACTAACGTTACTATCTATCGTGTTTGTCAGCTGCAGCTACTTACCTATTTTAACTGAGCCGCGACACGAGCGCAGACACAGATCAGCCTGAGCATCCGCCCAGTCTGATCAGAGTCTTCGCTGTCCGCAAGATGGTAGCTAAGACCCTTGGCTATCCTTTAAGCGTACTGCGAAGACTCTCATAGGACTGGACGGATGCGTAGGCTCATCTGAGTCTGCGCTGCGCGCACAACCACTTTGTTGGTTTTCTCGTCTCGCGGCTCAATTATATACATTGGCTTGGTATCATATTTAAATGTACATACCCACATGCGGGGCATCACAAAATGGGTATTGATGCTCCCACATGTGGATACACACATTTTTTGACATAATAGATGAAAAAGAAAAATAGAAATTTAAAATGTTACCAAGGTCTTACAATGAGTCCAAATAGAGCTCCATGGGAAATGGAGTTCAGTATATCTCTTTGGCTTCGTACGGAGTGAGTCAACTTGCCCTTATGAACATGCAGCTGTAAGTCGAGTCACTGATATTTTCATCAGAAATTTTCATCAGAAATTTATTTTTGTTGATAACTTATCAACAAGAAAGGATAACTTGCAAAGTGTAATATCAACTGACCCGACTGTTGCTGTAGTTAGGATCATATATAATTAAGGACATAAATTATTTTCTCCCGAAAAAACAACAACAGATTCCCAGGCCTGCAGAAACTACCGGTGGGGTTGGGGGGGGGGGGGGGGGGGGGGGGGGGGGGGGGGTAAACTTGACTAATGGACCTAATTATATACTGGACCCAGCTCATTGTCGAAGAAGCGGTTGTTTGCAGTATTTTTCATAACACTTAAAATTAGGAAATCAAGATAACTTTTAAAACACTTTTAACTTAAATTTTAGCTAAAACACAAGAAACATTTCATTGCCACAAATTTTGCGGTTAGTCTACTGCAAGCAATTACCCAGCAGACACATGGCGTTGTAATGGCGTCGTTCTGACATCGATGTGACGAAAAATGACCGTGATTGCATCGACGTCAGGACGACGTGTCAATTATGACCTTTAGCGGCAGTACTTTAGCCAGAGTAAGTGTTGAAAAGATGTTTGTGACTGTTAGAAAACGAAGTCGATTGTCGGTGACATAGGTGGACACTTCTCCTGCAAGGCCTTTCAGAACCTCGCCCCAAGGTAATAAAACTATTTTTCATGCTCAGCTCAAATTAGCATGAAGTTTTCTCTGCTGATAAATATGAAAATGCCTACTAAAGTTGGCATTTTCATATTGATAAGCAGAGAAAATTTCATTCTCAGCTAAACTGAACAAGAAAACAATAATATTGTACTTGCCAATAATTTGCTATTTATTAGCAGGTAAAATTTCATGTTCAGCTGAGTTGAGCATGCATAGGCTTAAGATAAATTTACAATATGTTTGTGAACGTGGATCTTGCCAGCCGAGATGGAAGAAAGACCGCAGGCCTTTGAGATGAGATGCTACCGAAAGTTACTGGACATATCGTACCAGTCTTAAATGCTCCTCTAGGCATATTCTTTTCTTTCAGAGTAGACTCACAGAGTCAGGAGATGGCTTATATATAAGCCCACAGCCCCGGACCCAGGGGGTGGGCTTCGGGGCTTATGCCCTGCCACCTGGGGTTCTGTGTCCAACATAGGTAATAAGGAGCACCTGATGATAATTTGAGATGATAATAATTAAGTTTGGACCGAAATATATGTTGTGACAACATCTCATTGGAACCGCCTTGCAGAGGCGATTCCAAAGAAATGCAATAACATATATTTAAATGTAAGCATGGAATTATCTTGATTTTTCAACGACTATTCTATTTTATCTCAAACCCTAATATGGCCTCTTTCTTTGGGCCCTAAGCCCCACCAGTTGTCCAGAGAGTTGTCAAGAGAGCCCCACCAGCTAGTTGTGGTCTAGATCCGGGCCTGGCCCAGGAGATGTCTTATATATAAGCACTTTGCTTACTGCCAGATCCTGTACCATTATGCATTGTATTATATGCATTTATTCGAATAAAATATTGTTTAAACCAGAGTAGACCCCCATGTTGGTTTCGTCCTCAAGGGAGACAAACAGGCAGTCACAGTTGTTCCAGTCGTAAAACTGTCGGAAAACATGGAGGTGTACCCATGCACCATAATATTTTCTTCAGTGTGTGCGTCCAGGGGCCGTATTTATAAAACGACTAAAGTGGTTGCTATGCTGTTGCTAAGGCTGAATTTCTATGAAGGAGAATCCCTACAACTATGAAATTTGCTCTGGAGGAACAGTCTTTTTCAGACTGTTCCTCCAGAGCAAATTTCATAGTTCCAGAGCAAATTTCATAGTTGTAGGGAATCTCCAACATACAAATTTTGCCTTAGCAACAGCATAGCAACGACTTAAGTGGTTTTATAAATACGGCCGCAGGCGTAAGAAATACCTATCTAAAACCAAGCAGGAAATTACAGCTCCTCTTGAAAACGAAACTACCGCACTGTGATAACTATTGACCTGTCTAGGGAAAATCCCTTATGCATTTCAAAGCCATGAATAGGGCAGTAAAAACAGGGAAGTAAACTTGAACAGAATAGAACGTTTCGGCGTCAGTTTCTGTTCATCTAACAACAACGGGAAGTAAACTGAAAAGAAACAATCGGATTTAGAACAGTTTATTTTCTTTTTAGGTCTGACGTCATCTATCCCAGCAGGAACAAAACGTCATGACAGTACTGTACATGGTAATTGCGTCGTAATGACCCCGAATCGGCATCATGTCTTGCTGAGCGGCTGAGCTTTATTTCATTACCCGTTCCCTTACAATGGTAATTAACATTTTGTCCCTGCGCAATCGAGCTTTTTCTACGATTGAATTCCCTCGAAACTGAATATTTCGTTCACTCATCACTTTTCGGTGTCTTCTTTCTCTCGCAAAACTAATTCGTTCCCGTATTATTTTCCTACTGGTGATACGCCTATACGCCTATAGGGACGAGTCATTTATTATCAGGTGGGGGGTCGGGTACATTTTCATATGGGTCACCAAATTTTTTCCGACCCCCCAGTCTCATCAGAATTATTTTTCCGACCCCGCCCCCCCTCTCCAGATAGGTGACAACCCCCCCCCCCCAGATAGGTGACAAAAAATTATGACCCCCCCATCCCCCAATCCCAGTTACCCTTCAGACACATACACCATGTTACTTATTTTATGTCTGACTGACCTGTATTAGCCTGGCCCCAGTCGAATCTGTATATTATTCTGGTGGTCAGATTCGCCTGGTAACTTTCAGGAGAGGCTCTGCAATATGATACTCTTCTCACAAATTCTTGAGTTAATAATAGCACCATTACAAGTGCCATAAAGTGCCCATTAGACTAACAAAGATCTTTATCTCCATCACTCTAAGAAATCAATTAGTTTTGGTTTCTCCAAATAACCTCTCAACCTGTATGCGAATTTTAGAGCATAGTTTTAAACCTGGAATAGAACGGATGTCATAATCTAAGGTGAATTTGTTACAAGTTGCTCCAAGGGCCTAGGACAGTGGTTCTTTTACAGGAAGAAATTGCTCCCTGAGAGGGAGCAAATTCTTTCCTGTAACAGTGCCATTCCAAATCAATGGAAAAAGGCAGACAAGACCATTCCATTTCACTCCTTTCCATTCTACATTTAAAACCATGCCAAATTATATTGTTTTAGGACAAACTGTCTTGAACCACTAACAGGCAATCAGCTGTATTGCATTGCTCATTCCAATTTAAACAAATTTTATCCTCACTAGTCATGATATGATTCATGGCAGACTATTTTTGAACAATCCTATACATAGTAAGTCTGATTAGTGCCAGTCCAATCATTGGACTGGCATCAAGTGTATAAAGGAAATTTCTTAAAACATACTTGTATGCATTGAATTTTGACTGGTGCTGATCAGATCAGATACGTTTTTATACATTTGAATGTAAATGTATTACAGGTAAAAAGCCAGTGTGTCTATTCTTTAAAGACTTATTTTGCATTCTCTAGGGGTCTTTGCTGATTTAAATTATTTTAAATTCTTTGATCAACAGTTATCTAAGTGCAATGGAATCTTCCTCAAATACATTCTAATTTGAACAAATCAATTATACATATTGAATATTAAGGGACGCTGTTTCCTTAGCATGCTAATGGATTGCACAACACTCTTAAATCAGACAAAGCTGTTTCTGCAAACAGTGGAGACCCAGATGAGACTGCTCTGGAGAAGTGTGACCACCCTTTTGCTTTTACTTATTTTTTCTCTATTCTTTATTAAACACCCCCTCAGCTATAAAATGGACCAGTCCAAAATCAAAAGGTAGAACTATCCATTACAGAAAATTAGTAGGTTCAGGGTTTATTGTATTTAGTTTCCTGTTCACAAAACCTACAGAGTTATAAAAACAAATTGCCACAGAACATTTGCTTTATCAGATTGACCATCTGTGTTTATGTCTTCAAATTGCTTCTTACATAAAATTCTGCCACTGCGGCATCATAAAGGGCTGGACAAAAGGTCAGTAAAGTTCGCTAACCAAGATTTAGGAAAAATCTCAAATGCAAGTAATCAGACCCTATGTTCCTTTGCAAGAGATATATTGAACGTAGGGTCTGTAGCCAGACTAGACCTGTATGAAAACAAAGAACTTTTTCTTACTCTAACAGGTTACTTAATCATGGTCTGTTTAAATTTTGTATTTCTTGCAGTTTCTTCTGTTAAGGGGCATCGAGAAATCTGTTTGTCGAATGCTTAATATTATAACTGTTAATAATATTAATTGGGCCTCAGGGTAGCGGGGGTCTGTGGGCGCAGCCCCCAGAAGCTTCAGTAGTTTTGCCGATGAAAAGGCACCTGGAGAGCTGATATCACAACCGCAGGCATTAAATTTAATTGAGAAAAAATCATTTACTTGACATGATACAATAGACACTGTCATACTGTTCTTCTAGCAAATCAATGAAATGTCTTTTTGGATATGAAGCTGCCCAATTTTTTTGTGTGCCATTTATCATAAATGTGTTTAAGTTTTGAGTTTGAAAGAAAAGAGTCTGAAATTTTATGAGTAAGCGGGGTCTGGGGGGCTCCACCCCCAGAAGCTGAGACATTTTTAAAAGTGAAGACTGATGGAAGAATTTTGACCCCCCCCCCCAATATGCCTAATTAAATATGTGACCCCCCCCCCCCCCTGCTCCGAGGCTTTTTGATTTCCGACCCCCCCCCCCAGAACATCACCAAAAATATTCCGACCCCCCGTAATGTACCCCCCCCCCCCTGATAATAAATGACTCGTCCCTTACGTATCCTTTTAAAGAGACCTACCCATTTTTATTTGCGAACAGCGTATATCCTGATCAGACGCCGTGTATTGCGGCATCTGACCTGGGTCTGTCCTGCTAATGTCCCTTTTATAGGACACACCACAGGCGCTTGAAGTTCTGTCAAAAACGTCCAAAAAAGAACATAATTACTGACATATAATATAGCCATTACCAAATGTGGCTTTTATCATAATGGGTGGGGTAATATGTTTATTGCGGGTTTTGACATTTTTGAGTACAGAACTTCAAGCGCCTATGGACACACTAAGCATAGTAAGCGTTTATATACTGTGTGTTTACCTGCATTCCTAATTTATCGTGAACATCGTTTTGCACTGTGTGTGTTTACCGGCATTCCTTAAATCGATGACATATGATATAGACCACAACACAGATTAGAATACACACACATTGCTTGTATACACGGACATAACACAAGGTAAACAAAGAAACGTATTTAACTATTTAAGTTGAACGTATATCTCAATACTTGTTCGTCAGTGAAAGGAGCTATAGTGTTCCGGTTTTTAGCTTTCGGTAAAAACTAGGCCAAGAGCCTGGAACAGAATAGAATTGTGTAGAATGGAAGTGGACAATGCGTGTGTCCTCTCAGGTCATTTCCCCCCTTTTACCAGACTACATAGATCTAGGCCTAGATTTACAGTCATTCCTTAAAGTTAGGGCCACCTTGACTTAGATGAATATCGTTTAATGTGCATCTAAAAATTCAGATACATCTTGAATATTATCTTCAATTTTCATGATTTTTATTGATCTTCAAACGACGAGTACACGCTTGAAATTTCAGACCTTAAAATTAAGGTGGCCTTAAAGACACATTTTTTTCTTTAAGAAAATGAGGTGGCACAATTTGATCACTCACAATAAACAGTACTTAGGGCTATAGCTCACATCAAAGGCTTATCTTATCTAGATGATTATGAGGGGATTAAGCCAGTAATAAAACTGTATGAGGGGGCCTAATATGGGAAAACTGCTATTATCCTATTTATGCATCTACTTTGAGAAAGATAAAAACAAGTTATTAATTCATGATAAACGAAACCTGTATTTAAAATATTAAAAATATTTTTCTGATCTGATATGAACTAGTGGATGAACATTTTTATTTGATTTATTTAGTGTATCATTTGTTAAATTTAATACAAATAAAAAGATGTTTAATTGTCTTGAAGTTTAACATTTTAAAAGTTTTGGCATTTTAAAACAGTAAAATGTTTTTATGTGAAAAGTAAAAATGAAGACTAATCAGTCAGTGCAGATAAGCACTCTTTAATGACACTTTTTTTTCAATTCGACCAGTTTATTTATTAAAATCAGTTGTTACATCTGTGTAGGCTGATCAAGGTCTTCACTTTTGCTGTTTAGCTATGCAGATTGATTTGAATACAAACAGTAAATATTCAAATCACATATGCATAGACTTATCAGGGTCTTTTTCGCTGTTTAGCTGTGCAGGCTGGTATGAATACTCACTACTGACACAACTGTTATGAGAACAATTAATATTCAAATCAGTCGTGACAGCTTTGTAGACTGAGCAGGGTCTTCAATTCAGACTGCTCATGTGAACAGTAAATATTCAAGCGAGCCGTCATATCTGTGTAGACTGATCCGGATTTTCATTTTCTGAGCAGTAGATATTCAAATCAGCCATCACATATGTGTAGACTGATCTGGATTATCAGTTTCACTGTTTTAAATTTCTAGGAATCTCATACTGTTCATGCAAAAAGGGGAGGCACTGATGAGACTGCACAGGCTGATCAAAGTCCTCTGTGTGCACGAATGTTATAATGTACGAGTACCCATTTACATGGCCCTATTTATATCATCTCTTCCTATAAAAAAATAAGTCTTTGAGCAAATAATGGTATTTTTTACACAGTTTTATGTGGTCTTCAACAACAGAGTCTGATCCAATTATAATTTGTTTATTACCATATTTTCTCTTTTCCTTTGACAGCTGATTTCCCTTTATCTGGCCCCTACCTGTACTTCAGTCACAAGTCTCCAAGAAGGTCTTATCTCTGAGCAGCATGTTTCAATAAACAGTCATTAGGGTATTATGCAATCAAAAATGTGTCTTTAACTTTAAGAAATGATTGCCCTGGAGCTCTGATCATTTTATCAAGATACAAGATACAAGTTCTTTATTACGAATTTTCGGCCCTCATAGGAGCACACATAGTGGTACAGAATGAGCAACCAAACAAATCAAGGAAAGAATTCCAAATGACAGAATGTGAGCAAAATAAAAAGATACAAATTAATAAAACATATCTCCTAACAGATGGTACAATGGACTCGACAGTATCGGATCATCGATAGTATCGGATCACTCGTAGGTTATCACTCGTAGGTTATCACCCATTTTCGTCACAAATGAAGCAAATATTTTTTACCATTATATAACAGTTATCAAGTTAGACCAATGGCAAAGTGCAGGGTGAAAAATTCGATCGAAATCTGCGGCTGTGAAACAAATCAGAGTTGTTGAAAAGCTTGGCCCCTCTTCAGCGGCGCTTGCATTTTGCCTGTTGCTCGTTAACCTCAAAATAGATTTCGGTTATTTAAACTATTTTATCATAAGGCGATTGAAACCAATTTTGCTTTGTAATGTGACCTAGCATCCCTAAAATTGCAGGCAGTCATTATTTTTGTGACATCCCAGCATTTGATGAAACTGCAGACTTGAAAAGTGCGACACTGATGTGCGACAGTAACGGATCATTATATAATTTGAACTGAAATCAGGCCTCAGTTGGAAAACTGCATGTTGGATGTATGGTTTGATGCTGAAAACAAGTCATAAATCAACTACCCGAGTGACTGCTGTGTCTTCTTTCAAAGGAGATCAGTGTAAAACTAAGACAACATCCTTTTTGTAAAACACCCCATCCCATGCCCCACATGCTAGCATATGATAATGAAGGTTATGCGTACTTGTAACACAACTAAGTTTCTGCTAAACATTCTGAAGAAACAGTCGAGATCAGCTCGCATGTGTGTTGTGAACCCAATAATGACTGGCGTTCATCGGATGAACATCTATACACTGTGTTGACGCAGATTAATGCCGGAGAACTCGTTGAATGACCATGTAGTGTTTATACACTGATTGCGATGAAATACATGTATCATTAGGGCGGAAAATCACCGTAAATTTGTTGATCCTGATCAGACACTACGGTCTTATCAGGGTCTATACTTTGCAAAGGCAGATTATGATCTTTACTGTTTGAGTAGTTCCGTGCTATGGGGCGCAGGGGATTACTGAGTTCAGAATTTTTGGAATGCTTGTATTATTGTATATATTTAACTTCTATTTAACAGACATAACCCTTGCTGGTGAAGGACCACACGAAAAATATCGTTGAAAGGTCGTAAAAGTTTCTCCGAGGGTTTAATAGGCCCCACTGTTTATGTAGCAAAATTATTGATGGTAAGAAGGTTTGCAGAATGCCTCCAAGAAACTCTCATATAAAATAATATCATATGATCCGACACTGTCGCACCTGATTCGTTACTGTCGTAAGACCCCCCTGCAAGTCTCAATAGGTTATCTGCCCTTAAAGGAATAGAATTTGTAAATATTTTGACATGGATAGATAGAAGGGATATTTTACAATTGTTATGTGTCATAACATACATACATTTAGCATTCACATACAACAAAACAGGAGTTTTATTGAACTTGATCCGATACTGTCGAGTCCACTGTACAAGTACCATATACATGATACAATTAGGATAAACACATACTAGCCCTATAGTAGCCCTAAAGTAGTCTCAGGATATGATATATTAACTACATTAACAATTCCGCAAGATGAAGATCATTCACTACCTAGACAAGTCAGTGCAGTGGTACCATCATAGAGACCCATAGCAGGTAGACTGTGCATGCCCCATTTATGTAGTGCCCACCAAACACAAAGAAATGAAGCAATCCAGGGCATACTACATGTACCCCCTATAGTCACCCCACCCAATGTGTCGAGTGCACACCATCTCAAAATAGTAGCCCGCAGCCACCGATAGACTGACACTAAGTTGTTCACAGTTTCTGTTTACAACTCGGCGCCAAACCACCGAGCACCCTGCCAGCCTTCATAATTCCACATGTACCCACCACAGCCCCATCCGAAGATGAGGCTGCCATGCATACCACTTCTATATTGGCACCCATCAGAACCACCATAGCTATGGAATCCAACATATCAGAATACTATTCTGAGGTGGAAGAAAATCAGCTCACACTGTGTATAAGTATAGGCGCCGTTTTACTATAAAATCAGCATTTTTTATATCATATATTCTATTTTTGATTTCTTGATATCACAAAATACGTTTTTTGTCGCACTTGCTTTAGCAGGGTGCGATATAGGAGTTCACTTTTCCGTCCGTCCGTCCGTCCGTCAGTCATTCCGTCCGTACGTCCGTCAGTCCGTCCGTCCACAATTACCTCGACCCTAGTGTTTAAGTCCATTTCTCTCAAACTATGATACCTACAATCATCAAACCTGGTATAAAGTTTCTTCTGGGAATGTTCTTGAGGTATGTTGCACTTTTTTCTACCCTTGACCTATATTTCATGCTCTGCTGACTTCGTAAAATTTGATGTGCAAAATTACCTCAACCCTAGCGTTTAAGTCCATTTCTCTCAAACTATGATACCTACAATCATCAAACCTGGTATAAAGTTTCTTCTTAGAATGTTTTCGAGGTATGTTGCACTTTTTTCTACCTTGACCTATATTTCATGCTCTGCTGACTTTGTCTAATTTAATGTGCAAAACTACATCAACCCTAGTGTTTAAGTCCATTTCTCTCAAACTATGATAACTACAATCATTAAACCTTGTACTAAGTTTCTTTTAAAAATTTCACGTCAAAAAGTCCATTTCTTTCAAAGTAAGATACCTTGAATCATCAAACCTGGCAAAAAGTTTCTTCATAAAAAGGTCTCCATGGATGTTGCACTTCTTTCTGCCCTTGACCTTTATTTTAAGGGCTGCTTTTACGCCCAACATTGCATTGACCCTAGCATTTAAGTCCATTTCTCTTTAAACACAATGGTATAAGCATCAAACCTTATGCTTGATGTATATATTTCATGCTCTGTTGGCTTTAAAAATTTGTAGGTTAGCCTGGCATCCACATTTGTATGTACTCTGGCATTGAAGTACATTTCTCACAAACTAACCCACTTACAATCATCAGACATGGCAATAAATGTTTTCTTAAGCTGGTCTCTTGGATTGTTTACCTACTATATACTTTTAATGATTATTTCATACTCTGTTGACTGTTGAATTTTATGTCCAGGATTGCATCCTTCTTTGGTTGCAAGTGCAGTTTGCTCAAATTTTTATACACGAATTCATCAACCATAATCTAACCATGATCTCTGCTACTGTGGAAGAGCAAGGCAGGTGCGACATAGCATTCTGCGGAATTCTTGTTGATATAACAAAATAAGCTTCATTTTGTGATATCATAAAAATGATTTTTCGAAAACCAAGTTTATTTTTTGAATCAATAAATACGATTTTTGATATCGCAAATTCTATTTTGTGATATCACAAAATCTCGTTTTGTGATATCAAAAAATCAGGCTGATTTTACAGCGCCGTCGCCGGCTCGTGAAAAGTGGTCCGGCCATGTATTTGCGTGTACCGAAGGCACGAGAGAGGAACGCACGAGAGCGAAAAATCCCGTTTTTTTTTTTTTTTTGGAGGGGGGGGGGGGGAGGGAGGGGGTGATGGGGGTTTCGGGTGGGTTTCGGGAGATCTCTCCCGAGAAATTACTACATTCTGAAAGTTTGTAGGTGCGTTTATGTTGCATCTCGTTTAATTTATTATTATTATTACTATTATTATCATTATTATTTTATAAATAAATCCGTAAAGATCATCGAGGAATTAGAGCTGACTTTCTGTTAATACAGACTGGTTTAGTTCTGATAGCCAAAACATTAAAACAAACAAATATTAATTATTTCGATCCGTCGGCAAGTCTCGTCAGGCGGTGGCAACCACCAACTTTATGCGACGGTTAGGATTGATAAAATATTCCGACGACACTACTTTAGTCGAATTGAGAACCATGAATACTGAAAACTTGCTGAACAAAGGCCCATTTTGGAATTTGAACGTCTTTTGCTGATTTGGAACTGATGCGTGATGGAGTATTCATGAATTATGCAAATACGTTTTCAGAATTTGAATACGTCTGTAGTGTTCAAAAGAGTCTGTATGCATGTTAGTTTCCCATTAGCTATTTATTTCATACAGCATTAAACACATTGATATAAATTTTATTTTATACAACATAGATTGCCCGCCGTTTTATAACCCTGTGATATAACTACCTATGTGAGATTTGATGAACCAACAAATTAACTGAACTGTTGCATATAGGATAAAGGCACCCAACAAACATGTTTATATCTCACGCGGCTTCATCTTTGATGTCTAGTTTTTTTAGGATATTCATGTAATGAATATAAATTCTTAAAGACCTAGATCCTAGTCGGATACTACCCGGTTTGAGACCGTAAGTGGGCGGCGCTATTGTTCAATTATTGTTTTACTGATAACAATTCATCCCAAGGTTCCAGGCTATTGGTAATTACCTCCACAGAAGCAACAACCAAAAATCAGATCAGTAATTGAACTTTCATGACTTGCTGGAAATGCTTACTGTTTGGTGCCCAGAGAAATGCTGAGATGAGATGTTTCGATTCTCATAAAAATGGTCTCCAAGAGGCTCAGCGGAATGAATCCATGTCTGCATTTCCTAACAGCGAGTCTGTTCATTACTGAGATAAACTACCTACTTCTGCCTTGTATTGTTCATTAGGCCTTTATAAAAAGTTTTTTTTTTTTTTTTTTTTTTTTTTTTGCGTGCGTTGAGCGAGTGCAACGGCACATTTAATGATCGCGGTAAAAAATATTCAAATGAAAGTAATGTCACGCCAGTTATACGCTCGCTCAAAAAAGTGGTCCGGCTATAGCCGGACCGGCCGGACCGTCTGCGACGGCCTTGTTTTATAATATCATAAAATGTAAATAAATAAAAAAATAGATTTTGTGATATCAATAAATGTGTAAAATTTTCTGTTTTAGAAATACCGAATCGATTTTGTGATATCACAAAATAGATTTTATGATATCACAAAATCACTAAAATTTTGTGATATCATATATTCTGTTTTGTGATATCACAAAATCGAATATGTGATATCAATAAATACATCTGATTTTGTGATATCACAAAGTCGATTTTTTGATGTCACTAATTCGATTTATTGATATCACAAAATTGATTTTGTGGTATCACAAAATCCTTATGATTTTGTGATATCACATAATCATATTTGTGATATCACAAAATCGAATATGTGATATCATAAAATCTGTTTTGTGATATCAAAAAATAGTGTTGATTTTGTGATATCACAAATTCTGTTGTGTGATTTCACAAAATGGAATTTGTGATATCACAAAATAGGGATTTTATAGTAAAATGGCACCTCATATATAAGGGCCGAGGAATCTCAGCCCGAAAGGGAACTTCAACAGCAAACCATTACGCTTACCAGCGCTAATGCATCCAACGAGGAATTGAACCTACGCATGTACAGTCGAGGACCACTAGTAATGGAATTCCAAATGCCGCCATTATGGCTGTTAGACATACATGTATGTGAGAAATGGCGGCATGGTTACTTTTGATAATAGTTTGGCTTTAGATCTTTATAAGAACTTCCGGACTACCGTACTACGGAGTAGGGGGCATTTAATGCTAATAATAATGACGTATCTATGAATCCATCCATCCTGTCAGGTGATATGGCGCTGACAATCTAAGACCTCCTGTGACTTTGAAAATGGGGGTTAGTGTTGCCAAATTTTAATCACTATCAGCCCTCCTCTCTCTCTCTCTCACACACACACACACACACACACACAACACACACACACACACACAACACACACACACACACACACACACAATGATGTTGTCAAAATCCATCCATCCCTTTAGGAGATATAGTGCAGACAAGAAGTTATGCCGACACGGACACCGACGGGATCTTCAACAGAAACATTATGCCATCCTCCCAACCATGGCGAGGGACATAACAATTGGGAGCGTGTAGTCCATTTCTGGACTTCATCAGGTTTACTCTTGTAAAGGTAATGAGGAAACGTGTTCAAAACACAAAAATCGCCTACACCTTTGCCCATGGTCGTCAAGAGTTTTGTAGCTTTTCGTCCACGGTAAACAGCTTGAGTTATATCGACAAAAATACTAGATAGTATCATACCGTTTAATCATTGCTGGAAAATGACCGCATTGTGTAAAAGCCTTCAAGGTTCTGATACAATGCGGTCATTTTCCCTATTAAAAGATACAATGCAATCCCGTACTTTTTTATGGTAAAGTTGCCAGGTCTTAAGGATTTTTTTACAGTGCATATGAAAGGAAAATAGGTGCAACGGAACTACGAAACATATAATCTCGCATGATAAATTTCTGTTAAAGTTGCATATTTCAAATGCCTGCCGTACTTTGTAGGTAACTGGACACAGACCTAGATACGCACGATCTAAAATTACTTAAATGATTCATATGAGATTTGTCAAACGGGTATTTGTCACTTTTTGGCGAGATTCATAAATTTCCAGAGCTCCAGATAAGGCGGGTATGGATGACAGGTCAGAGATAGTTTTTTTCTAAGCATGTCTTTGAGCGCGGCAGCGACAAAACCAACAAAGTGGCATGTGCGCCCAGCGCAGACTCAGATCAGCCAACGGCATTCGCCCAATCTGATCAGAGTCTTTGCTTTTCACTTAAATTAAGCTAGCTCGACGCGGACGGCGAAGAGTCTGATCAGACTGGGCGGATGCCCGGCCTGGCAGACTGATTTGAGTCTTTGCTGGGCGCTCACGCCACTTTGTTGGTTTTCTCGTGTCGCGGCTCATGTAATAGAGTTACGCCACTGCATATTAACAGAGGAGCCACATGATAAATATCTGCCGTTTTCACCTGTCGTTCGTACATACAGTTTGCTGATCTATTCAATAGGGTAGAGTCGGGTAACCTCGGACAGGAGGGTAAATTCGGACATACCATTGCAAACCGTAAAAATCCAAACGAGACGGCAATCGGTAGGGCACCTGACTCGTAAGTCAGAGGTCCTGAGTTAGAAACCCAGTCTGGTCACATACTTTCGTTTCTCCTTCCGCTGATTCAAGGAGGGCAGTTGTCAGTTACTGGCGAAAGTATGTGCACTTAAACTCCGTTCATTAATTCTGAAACTGGATTTTTCGCTGCTTATACTTTTATAAGCTAATCAATCAAAGTAAGACTGTGCATAGTGATAAAGCTCGACTTCCGCCGATTTCTCATAAAGGTATCATGTACCTTAGCCTGGCGCCTGATGCTGCAGTTACGTGCGTGAAACAGCAAATTTCAAAAACTCGTCCGCAAACTAAGAGCATTTGATGAAAATTGACAGCCTAAAGTCATACATATTCACATACTTTCCACGTGGATATCACGCTGGTCATTCGGATAATAAGTGTTGGCCCTCCAGCAAAGTCACACGAAGGATGATTCCAGAAAAAAACGCTTTGAAACCCGGCTGCTTAAAAAAATACTGCATGAGCTACATTTTTTCCTCTGTGCCCACACAGCCACACATCGGATGTGCGAAAAGCAAACGCTCAGATTAGCTTTCGCGTATATACTCCCTATATTGAGGCCAGGACAAGTTGATTTGCACGCTTGTGAAAAGGTACCCTTGTATTGTACAAACAGGGAAGGCTCAGACTGTGCAGTCATATCAGAGTCTACATTTTTGCATTAACTTTCTTAGATAATATAAAGAGATCATAGTGAAAAGCCTGTACAGTTGAGTAGTAACAGTATGCACATGACTTAATATCCTTTCCAGATGACGCAAATCAAATATGTGAACCTCTCAGCTTTTACTTAAACTCAGTACCGTGAGGTTGACTTCGACCCCGTTTGACTCTGATCAGACTGCCTCCTGTTTTCGCAAGCCCGTGAGGTTCGAGGATGTAGTATTTACATTGAGATCTTCCTTGCGTATATATTGTTAGTGTCGAGGTGTAGAGGTCGGGTGATAGACCGAGGGAATAGCGGTTTGTTGAAAAGTGGGGGGGGGGGGGGGGGGGGGGAGGGGGGTAGCGTGTCTAGATACTAGGGTGGAGGTTCGGGTGGTAGACTGAATAAGGTTTATGTTTGCGAGGGGGTCATATCGAGGGGTGGGAGTTTGGATGGTAGACAAATGGGGGGGGGGGGGGGGGTTGTAGGTAGTGCGGTGAGGGGGGGGATTATTTTTCTTTTTAGAGTTTGTTTGGTTGGGGGGGAGGAGGAGCAGATCGATTGAGGGGAGCTGTAATAATTTAAGAGATGCACGATTTGGTCGTTGTATTTAACTTCGCAATTCTAACGCAACCTCGGTATTAAATGTTTTGGAAATTCAGAAATTTATTAGAAACTGCGGAAAGCTGTAATAGTTGCGTTAAAGTAGCGCCAGTAAACATCATTACGTCGCACTGACGCTGATATAACGTCATTCAGACGTTGTTTGTCGGTGGTGAGGACTACGGTGAAACACTGAAAACCTTGTCCTGTGTAAATTTATGCGGTGTGATCAATTTCAAATCGAGATAGAATTATCTAGATGAAAAGCTTGTTGTCACGCTGACTGATTTCGCACGCGCAGAACATGTGTTAGAATACTAACCACACCCGTACACAAAACTATTTATAGCGACCACTTTATATGGTATTAAAAGGCGTTTCCAACCTGTCCGATGGACTTAGTCTCTGGTTGAAAATGTGTTATTTGCATTTTCGTGCAGGTTAGCCCAGCAGCCTACGAAAGTCAGAGTCACTGGACACATTGATGAGAAATCGGCGGGAGTTTAGCATTATCACTATGCACAGTCTTATCTGGATTTATTAGATTATAAAAGTATGAGCAGCGAAAAACCCAGTTTCAGAATTAATGAACGGAGTTTAGTACTGTTTGACTGCTTAGGAGGTCTAATCCTGCCCAGGAATAGTGTGGTTAGTGTAACTGACCGTCCCGACATGCCCATAGTTGTTTACCGTGGACGTTAAGCATCAAATCAATCAATCAATCGTTGCAAACAGTAAAATTACAGATGAGACGGCTCATCATGAGCCGTCTCATCAGGATTTTCACTGTTTGACCAGTTATTTTTGTTTTGGTTCCAAACAACTGACATATAAAGGAAACGATGTCGCTGTCCGAATTTACCCGCTGTCCGAAGTTACACGACTCTCCCCCTAGTGGTTTACCTCGAATATCGGAAGAAAACTTATTTGCAATGCAAAGGCACCACATTAATACTGGAAGCGTCTTTTGTGGAAGATACAGTAAAATGTCTAGAGTACTGAAGCGGGTACGGGCTCCTAATGCCATTAGGAGCCCAAACCCGATTCAGTTCTCTAGAAATGCTATCGATGCTTATAGCGAAGATGTTTGTACATGCATAAGTTCTGAAAAGTCAGATCCTTTAGAAGGAAGAAATACATCAAAGAAATGAAAATAGTAGACTCGGTTTGTTAGGCCAGTAGTAAAATTGCAGAAATGCGCTAATATGTCATAATATACGTTTTATTCTCCTTCACTCAATGAGTTATAAATTCGCAGGGGAATAAATGTTACGCATAACGTTCTAACACCCAAAGATCTTCAGGTTCTTCCAAAGATGACAGGAGCCCCGGTAGCTCAGTGGGTTAAGCGCTGGCCTACTGATCTAGCGGTCGCGGGTTCGAGCGCCGCTGGAGGCGGAGTTCTCTCCATCGTAAACGGGGTTCCATTGCACACAGCCTTTCATTATCACAAGCTCATCGTCCTGATATGACTGAAATACCGTTGAAAAGGACGTAAAATCGCAAGTCATCCATCCATCCATCCAAAGATGACGGTTAAGATTTTGGTAAGCTTCACTTTAGTATATAACAAGGCTTTTAAAAATACATTTTGTTCCCCCAAAAAATCTAATTTCTGCCTTGACCACTTTCATAAAGAGATAATGCTCTATATCGTTTCAGAATGTCTACCTGGGACAGACAGTATACTTAAAGAATAACAGCATAAACTATGAAAGGGAATAAATGAGTTATTAGATATATTCCAATTCAATAAATGTTACATACCAGCAATGGATGTGGAGACACAATTTCAGAATTTGGTGAGAAATCAGTATATGCCAGATTTTGACTATTTCAATCACAGTTTCTCTTTTCAAACATTGTTCTATCTCACTACATTGGAATACAAATTCTGTTCATGTGGATTTGATCACGAACATTTGAGTTATGTCTCAGAAAAAGGAGAAATCAACGAAGAGCTGTTAGATAAGATTCTTCAGTGTATAACTGACGGTAAATGTCCACATGTAGATGACGCACCTGAAAACCATGTGACTGAGACAAAGATTTATGGGATACACGTAGCAGTTGCTGTTGGTACTTATAAAGCCGCGGAGGGATACAACGCTTCCAGAGATTCTCAAGGAATGGAACCAGCTGGATTGTTTGGAGTGACTCCTTTTGGTATAGCAATAATCAAAAACAAGCCTAAAGTGTTGGGTCTACTTTTAGATACACAAAACCCATTGCCAGAGGATTTTAAACACTTTCTGAGGTTTGGAAGGGTTGCCAAAAATACGAACGTTATCGAGTCAGAGGAAAGCTTATTACTTCATTTGTGTGTCCGTCAAAATAGTCCGTTTCTGACTAAACAATTTCTCCGAACTTGGACAGAGCCTTATGGACTCACGCAAGCTTTGTCATTTTCATTTAAGAAAGAGATGCCGTTCATGGAAACTATTTTGCTAGACTACATAAGATCGATTGTTCTCCAAGGCGGATCGGAAAAATATATTCTAGATTGTGCTGAAGAGGCCATTGTTTTTAACAAACCTTACAGGTTGCACCAGATTCTGCAATGGTCACCAACTAGAGTGACTAAAGATAGGATAGAGCTTCTTCTGCGATCAAGTCACAGATTAAAACGAAAGGATTGTATCGATATTCTGATGCAATTTCTCTCGAGTCATTTCGGCAAATGTGACTATCTTGTTCAAAACGCAACCGTTGAGTGTGTTGATTGGCTAATTAGGCGCTTGAAACAAAGTTATGAGGAACTCCAAGCTGATATTAAACCAATCTTACAGGACTTCTCCGATTCTGGTCTTCTTCATCGTTCACAATATGGTCACATCGGTTATTTTAGATATCATCTATCAAAAAGTGAACTTCTAACATTGCAAACCTTGTTTGAACTTGGCGCCGACATGAAGGTGTTCGAAAATTCAGATTTCTCACTCAATAAGTTACTGTCGCAGCACGAGCGGTACTACCCTCGATTTTATCCTCAGTTTCGACAAATGATAGAATTGCTTCTAAGTCAAAACCTTGATATGAGTCATCAGCGGTCTATATGTAGTGTTGACATCATTCTGCAGACTGATCTAGTTTTGAAACGGACAGAGCGGTATACAGAATGTAATCCATTTGATTATATCATGGACGCACGGGTGCATACTTTTTCTGGACATAATAATGACGCTGATTATGCTTTAAATTTCATGGGGCCTCTCTTGATGGAATGTGGTTTTCCCTTCAAAAATGACGAAATAAACAAGGCCCTGGAGAAGCCCTTACATCCATCGGAAAGCCAGTATTTTCGAGGATGTTTAGAAACACCCCGATCACTGAAAAAGAGATGCAGAGATGTTTTGAGACAGCATTTTACAGGACGAAGGATTCATTCTTTTGTGGAGGCCGTACGCATGCCAACCTCTGTCAGAAACTTCATTCTCCTCAAAGACATACTGCTACTGTAGGCAGAATCACCAAAACTGTGTTATTGTCGTAAGGCCTTTGACCTATAACGGCAAAACATTATAGGAAGGGTCGCGACATGTGCTTCTATGGAATAATCACTAAGAAAATTGTCTCAAAATATTATTATCAGCAATTAATTTCCTTGCATATAGGCCGACAGCTGCTACAGGAGGACAACTAAACTTGAGCTTGCTTATTCTTTGTACGAGTCCGGTGAATCGACCAAGTTATTAAAAATTCAACTTTCTGCATATGGATAATCAAAATATAAATAGCGAATTCAACTCAACATAGAATTAAATTATTTGAGAATGAATTATAGGTTTGAGAAAATCCGTGACACTTTTCCGTCGTATGAATTTCGGGTAGCATCTCACTTACAGTTCGAGAGGAGCATGGCATACACTGTATGCCATGCTCCTCTCGAATTATAAGTGAGCTGGTGCCATAGATCTGTTACCATAGCGACTATGGAATTAGCAACCGTCTTGGCAGAAAGATGTCACGATGACGTCACTTTGACATCAGTATGAACTCTTAGTTGCTTTGGTAACATATTTGACGTCAGTTTGCCATGCTTCACCAGTTTTTCTCCTTGACATAACAACCTGAAATTCTTTCAGCAGAAACTTCAGATTTTCTCAAACAAATAATATTCCCAATCATTTAATTCTGTGTTGTAAGTGGTAAGTTTGTGATCTGCGCAATGTATAGACCAGAATGTGCAAATGTACAGTCGTCGGGCTCCACATAATATTTACAGCATGACAAGACAGTCTATATTTGGAGCATGCGCACCGTTGTATTCTGCTATAAAGCGGTGATTTTTCATCGCGAGAATGACCCCAAATAATTAATTCAGTCTTATGAAATTCTGCTTGAAGATGGGTTTTCCCTTTTACAACAATCCCAAAAGTCTAGATCCATCTTACAAGACAGATCTAGATTTCTGGGATTGTATTGGACAGGAAAAACTCACATCTGATAACCGAAGGCATACGGCAGCTCGTATTTGCCATAAGACAGGGAGTGTCATGATTGGTATTTTGTTTCATATTTCCAAGGGCCGGGCAAACAGTACACGTGTTATACCCATGCATCAGGTTACACTTTTTTGAAAACAAATATATACAGAACAAAGTCACGTTAGATTTTGTCAGCAGAATGGCGCCTGCCATGAATCATATGCTAAAATGATGGTTTATATAGGGAAAGCCCCTACACGGAACTTAAACCGACACTTTTTAACAATGCAAGGCATCATGGGCATTGGAATCTCAGTTTACTAAATGAGCCGTGACATGACAAAACCATCAAAGTGGTGCGCCCAGCGCAGACTCAGATCAGCCTGGAATCTGCCCAGTCTGATCAGAGTCTTTGCTGGCCCCATGGAGGTACCTTAGACCCTTGGCTACCTTGTAAGTGCTTAGCGAAAAGACTGACCAGACTGGGCGGATGCCCAGGCTGATCTGAGTATGCACTGGGCGCACAGCTACTTTGTTGGTTTTCTCGTGTTGCGGCATTAATTATGTTTACTATATGTAATATGTAAACCATTTGCAAGGGCGTAACTAGGGGCATTTTCATGATACGCACAATCTTGCTTGAAACTCGACTCCTTAAATGGAAAGGTAGTATTTCAGCCACTTTGGCAGTTGGTATTGGGAACTTGTCTACTTTTTTTTTAAATTTCAGCATGCAAATATGCATTTGCGTTTTGAAATTTTGTCAATTTTGACAAAATTTCAATACGCACCTGCGTATTTGCCGTATAGGTAGCTACGCCCTTGATTTGTCTCAAATTGGACATGTAGTATGAGAACACAGAACATCAATGCAGTTTTGCGCAAATCGACTTTTATTTGCTTTAACTTTAAATAGTGACATAAAATTTCTGGTAATAAAATACTAAACTTAGGTGTGGCTTCCTGTTGTACCATTAAACCTGTTTAGATAAATCAATATGGTGAAAACAACCTGTAACATTGCACGAGAAGGTTTCTCACAACATGTCGATCATAAGCCTGCGCATATGGACAGTCTCCTATTAAATTGTAGTGACTACATATCAGTTTTATAGTGTGTAAATGGCGAAGGTACCTTTATATACGACCCCGTTCTTGTTATACGCCCGTCGAAGACGGGTCGTATTATGTCGTGGCCTCCGTCCGTCCGTCCGTCCGTCCTTCCGTCTGTCCGTCCGTCCGTCCGTAAACTTTTCGTGTTGTTACGACCTGGCGGAGGTAACAAAAAGATGGAAGTAAACCAGCAACAAGCCTGTTTTTAAACTTAACAAAATTTATTTACTTGTACATCAAAATAAAACAGTCATTAATTAATCAAGAGAATATGTAATTAACGATACCTTATTTTAGTCTGAATGCCCCTCAGAATTTAAAACACAAGTCCTTTAATAATTTCTGATCCCAGAAGATAAAGTATGTATGAGCACATGAATATTTCCAAATCCAATATATTTAAATTCCAGTATAACTTATTTTACTATAGACTGGTGAAAGTTTTCATACAAAGATGATCTAAATGAAAATCTGTCCTCTTTATATAATATCTAGGAACATTCCGGAACTAACCAAAAATAGATCTTACCAAAAAGTACTCAATTCTGACATAATTTCATACCAGAAGATGCTTAATGTTTACAACAGAAAGGTCTAATATTCTCTCAGTACTAAAAATTGTTATTCCAGAATGTTCTAAAGTACAATGTAAACAACTTGTTTATTTCAAACCTAGTAAACATCTAAAAACTGCAAAATCATGGTAAAAGAAAATATTTACACCAACTTAAACACCATATTCATAACACTTCCCCTCTTCAAGGAAAAGAAAGTTTTATGAAATAAAGCTTTCTTTTGCCATATGACCAATTATGAAACAAAATTAAGTTTAATGCATATACACTGTATATATATCAGTACTAATCCAGACATCATGTAGTAATAGCCAAATTTAGGCTCTTGAAAGTGCATCCGGGATAATATTATCTTTTCCTCTGATATGTCTGATGTCAAGATTGTACTCCTGCAACATGAGACTCCACCTGAGTAACCGCTGATTTTTGTTCTTCATTTTATGAATGAAGGTCAGTGGATTGTGATCACTGAAGACAACAATTGGTGTGGCTGAAGAAGATAAGTACACTTCAAATTGCTGAAGAGCAAGGATGAGAGATAAACACTCTTTTTCAATAGTAGAGTAATTTCTCTGATGTTTGTTGAACTTCTTAGAAAAGTAACAAACAGGGTGATCCACACCATCATTATCTTCTTTTTCTTGAAATGGAGGAACGAGTCTGATGTGTTTTGTAACATCAAAAACTTTTTTAGAGTCCAAAGGCAAAGACTTTGATGTGGTCTTTTCTTGCATTTCCATTTCTTTCATTCTAATCTGAAATTGTCTTTCTCTTTCTTTTTCTTCTTTTTCAAATTTTAATTTCTCTTTTTCTATTTCAACTCGTTCCTCCTTTTCTAACTTCAGTTTTTCATGTTCTAGTCTTTCTTTTTCTTGCTCTAATTTTTGCCTCTGCAACCTTTCTTCTCTTTCTAATGTTTCAAGCCTAATTCTTTCCTCATGCTCTAACCTTAATTTTTCTATTTCAAGTTGTCTCTGAATTTCTAATTCTCTCATCTGCAAATCTGTCTGAGTGACAAGAATGTGAGAGGTTGCAGAGGAATCAAACATTTCTTCATCAACAAAGAACTGAATCAAAATATTCTTAATTTCATGTTTTAACATAGACCTTTTGACTGAAGATAATTCATAATGTGCTGCAATATCCAATAAGTCTGTCTTTTTGGCCACGTTCAACAGCTCCTGAGAAGGCGCAGCAATGAATTCATTGAGATCAAAAGACATGGTTGCTTTTTGCTGGCTTTACTTGTTTGAATAACAGTGAAAGCTTTTCTTTTTTTTTTAATTCAGAATTATTTGATGCACTAGAAATTTCAATCCCGGACTCGAGCCCCCAATTTGTTACGACCTGGCGGAGGTAACAAAAAGATGGAAGTAAACCAGCAACAAGCCTGTTTTTAAACTTAACAAAATTTATTTACTTGTACATCAAAATAAAACAGTCATTAATTAATCGAGAGAATATGTAATTAACGATACCTTATTTTAGTCTGAATGCCCCTCAGAATTTAAAACACAAGTCCTTTAATAATTTCTGATCCCAGAAGATAAAGTATGTATGAGCACATGAATATTTCCAAATCCAATATATTTAAATTCCAGTATAACTTATTTTACTATAGACTGGTGAAAGTTTTCATACAAAGATGATCTAAATGAAAATCTGTCCTCTTTATATAATATCTAGGAACATTCCGGAACTAACCAAAAATAGATCTTACCAAAAAGTACTCAATTCTGACATAATTTCATACCAGAAGATTCTTAATGTTTACAACAGAAAGGTCTAATATTTTCTCAGTACTAAAAATAGTTATTCCAGAATGTTCTAAAGTACAATGTAAACAACTTGTTTATTTCAAACCTAGTAAACATCTAAAAACTGCAAAATCATGGTAAAAGAAAATATTTACACCAACTTAAACACCATATTCATAACAGTGTCCGCTCCATATCTCCTCAACCCCTTGAAGGATTTTTTTGAAACTTGGGTCAAATGTTTGCCTTAACGAGACGATGTGCAGAACACATATTTAAACAATGTCCGACAAAGGTCAAGGTCACTCTTAGAAGTCAAAGGTCAAAAGGTAACATTTCGTGTCCGCTCCATATCTAGAAAACCGTATAAGATTTCATCATGAAAGTTTGTACAAATATAAAGCACCATCAGACGATGTGCAGAGAAAAAGAACCATTACCCTACTTTCAGTTTTGACGGAATTATTTCCCTTTGTATTTTTCGAAGGTAATTTCACATAATCTTCGTGTCCGCTCCATATCTCGAAAACCGTTTAAGATTTCTTCATGAAAGTTTGTACAAATATAAAGCACTATGAGACGATGTGCAGAGAAAAAGAACCATTACCCTCCTTTTATTTTTTACGGAATTATTTCCCTTTGTATTTTTCAAAGGTAATTTCATAATAAGCTTCGTGTCCGCTCCATATCTTGAAAACCGTTTAAGATTTCTTCATGAAAGTTTGTAAAATATAAAGCACCATCAGACGATGTGCAGAGAAAAAGAACCATTACCCTACTTTCAGTTTTGACTGAATTATTTCCCTTTGTATTTTTCGGTGGTAATTTCATATAATCTTCGTGTCCGCTCCATATCTCGAAAACCGTTTAAGATTTCTTCATGAAAGTTTATACAAATATAAAGCACCATCAGACAATGTGCAGAGAAAAAGAACCATTACCCTACTTTCAGTTTTGACTGAATTATTTCCCTTTGTATTTTTCTTATAGTAATTTCATATAAGCTTCATGTCCGCTCCATATCTCGAAAACTGTTTAAGATTTCTTCATGAAAGTTTGTATACATATAAAGCACCATCGAACGATGTGCGGAGAAAAAGAAACATAACCTTACTTTCATTTTTAATAAAATTAAGCCCCTTTATGTTTCTAGTATTGTAATTTTGTATTAAATTTGTGTCCACTCCATATCTCATTAACCCTTTGAAAGATATTTTTGAAACTTGAGTCAAATGTTCACCTTCTAGAGGCATCGTGCAGAACTTGTATTCCAACAATGTTCGACAAAGGTCAAGGTCACACTTAGAGGTCAAAGTTCAAAAGGTAACATTATTTTTCCGCTCCATATCTCGAAAACCGTATAAGATTTCTTCATAAAAGTTTATACAAATATGAAGCATTATCAGACAATGTGCAGAGAAAAAGGACCACAACCCTACTTCCAGTTTTGATGGAATTATATGCCTTTGTATTTTTCATATAGTAATTTCATATTAGCTTTGTGTCTGCTCCATATCTTGAAAACTGTTTAAGATTTTTTCACGAAAGCTTGTACAAATATCAGACAATATGAAGAGAAAAAGAACCATAACCGAACTTCCATTTATGTTGGAATTATGCCCCTTTCTAATTTTTGTCTAGGAATTTCATATTAGCTTTGTTTGTTTTGTAGTTTTATATCTGCCCTATCATTGAAGATTTAAGCTACTGACAAAGTTCTGTCATCTCTTGTTTTCTTTCCAACTTTAAGCCCCAACGGGCGTATATTGCCCCGCTCAGCGGAGCTCTTGTTTTTAGTACATGTACTTAAAATATGCGAAAAAAGCATCATCAGATATGTTACCACACTTGCACACCCACTGGTCACTGGACTTTGAATCAACATTGAATCAACATTGATTCAACGTCATGACGTTGAATCAATGTTGATTCAATGTTGATTCAACGTTGTGTACCTGCTGGGCAGTCTGTACATGTACTTAAAATATGCAAAAAAAAACATCCTCAGATAAGTTACTACACTTGCACACCCACTGGTCACTGGACTTGGAATCAACATTAGACTCTATGTTGATTCAACGTCATGACGTTGAATCAATGTTGATTCAACGTTGTGTACATGCTGGGCAGTCTGTACAGGGCAGCCTTCAGTTCCTCGAGACAAGGCATTATAGTGGTAACAGATTTTAAAAGGCAAATTGTGCATACCTTGACCAAGCTTTCCATATGACTACATGGTGGTCTGGACTACATGGTGGTCTGGGCATTCGCAGTCCATGTATGTATGTATGTATGTATGTATGTATGTATGTATGTATGTATGTATGTATGTATGTATGACATGCAGTTGCAGAAAACTTACCGGTCCTATAAATGCCTTCAGCGAGAATATCTTACAAGCAGTAGACAGTTTCATGCTATACTGATGCCCCACAATCCAGTTTGAAACTTTGTTAGGTCTGTTGACCAGCTGCAGCTCGTGCCCGCCCTCAGGGTCATAGTCTGTCTTACAATCGTCATAGGTTATCCCTCCGTGACTGCTTTTTGGGAAGAATATTCCTGCAACGTGAAATTCAAAAAAAAAATATTGAGTAAGGGTACCCTCCATGTGTTTATGCAGTTTTTACAAAAGGGGAACAATTTTCGTGACTTATTTCCTTCCCTAGAGAACAAGATCCTACCAAAAGGTGATCTACTCTTTAAGGAAAGATTTGCCCCTATGGGAGCAAATTCTTTCCTTTCAGAGTTGACCCCCATTGAGAAGGGAGGCAAACATGAAAAAGACAGAGTTGCTTCCCTTGAAGGTGTACCCATTTATCTTAAAATAGATAGTTGTGAGGTACTGATTGGGAGGAGTTTTAAGGTCCGTTGAAAAATGAATCAAACTTTTGGTTTAGTACGGTCAGAAATGAGCCTTACACTGCAGAGCCCTAGATAAGAGGGAGTATTTGGTGATAATTAGGGATAATTTTTGTTAATTTTGGATAAAAACATATGTTGTGACCCCTCATCTGAACCACGACGGTTCAGATGAGGGGTCACAACATATGGTTTGAATGAGAAATGAAGAAAATTATCCCTCAGTTATCATCAAATACCCCTCTTATCTAGAGCTCTGCAGTTACAGCTAATAATTTGAAAGCTACAAAATGGTAGATATAATGTTTGCTACTTGTCTGAGGACATCAGATCGTATCATATTTGTTCCACAAAATAGGGGGCGGTTGGGTGGTGCATAGGTGCTGTGTGTAACTTCCAGTGCCATGGCATCCCACTTATTTGAATAGTAGTAGGGCTAGGGCTTACTGTGCCTGCAGTAGGCGCGGGTAGGGTAGTTTGGACGTTTTTTCTCTCGTCTATCATTTCTCTCTTCTTTCTCCCTCTCTTTGGGAGACGGCCTGATATAAACTGACATACTATCTCAAAGGGCCGTTAAAACCAAAACAACCAACCAACCAAATCCACAAAATAGCTTGTGTCAGAACAAAGATGTATCAGGGGTATATCTTGTGAAGATACGGTTACAGCAATTGATATTGATAAGTTCAAATAGCTATCAGATTAGTTTCTTGTATGGTGAATTTGATTTGTGCACTCCTTTCGTTGTCAAGGTCATTATTAGGCTTGGAAAACGCATACTTTCATTCCCACCTTGAAATAAAAAAATAAAGCTAAAAAATGTAGATAATCAAGCGATACTGTTCGACCCATGTATATGTCAAGCATATTTGTGCAGAATGAACTGGATCTTTGCCACATGCCTATATAAATATTATTTGAGACCTTTTTAAAACATATTTGCTCGAACTATATAAATAGTATAAATGAGCCGCGACACGACAAAACCAACAATGTGGCTGGGCGCCCAGCGCAGACTCAGATCAGCCTGGGCATCCGCCCAGTCTGATCAGAGTCTTCGCTAAGCGCTTAAAGGGTAGCTAAGGGACTAGCCTATCTCCATGCGGACAGCGAAGACTCTGATCAGACTGGGCGGATGCCCAGGCTGGTCTGAGTCTACGCTGGGCGCACAACCACATTGTTGGTTTTCTCGTGTCGCGGCTCAAATGTTATTTAGAAATATCTTCATTGTTATGAGAATGGGAGCAACAACAATAGAAATATCTCAAACTAAATATCTCAAAATTTGTTGTTCGGAACAACAACATAATTAGAGAAATTATTCAGCTTCAGATATTGGAGGGGGTGGGGGTCCCGTTAGGTCAGTGGGTTAAGCACGGGCCTACTGATCTAGCGGACTGGGTTCGAATCCCGCTTGAGGCGAGAATCTTTCCTACCGTAAACGGGGTTCCATTGCACACAGCCTTTATTGTCATCCTCCCATCGTCTTGATATAACTGAATTACTGTTCAAAAGGACATAAAATCACAAATCATCCATCAGATATTTTAGGTAAATAGGTACACCTTCGTGTTTGCTGGCCATTTTTGCAAAGAAGACATACTTTCGTGATTTCTATTTGCTTATACTTTCGTGATTTCTATTTGCTTATACTTTCGTGATTTCTGTTTGCTTATACTTTCGTGATTTCTATTTGCTTATACTTTCGTGATTTCTATTTGCTTATACTTTCGTGATTTCTATTTGCTTATACTTTCGTGATTTTCTGTTTGCTTATTCTTTCGTGATTTCTATTTGCTTATACTTTCGTGATTTCTATTTGCTTATACTTTCGTGATTTCTATTTGCTTATACTTTCGTGATTTTCTGTTTGCTTATTCTTTCGTGATTTCTATTTGCTTATACTTTCGTGATTTCTATTTGCTTATACTTTCGTGATTTCTATTTGCTTATTCTTTCGTGATTTCTATTTGCTTATTCTTTCGTGATTTCTATTTGCTTATACTTTCGTGATTTCTATTTGCTTATACTTTCGTGATTTCTATTTGCTTATACTTTCGTGATTTCTATTTGCTTATTCTTTCGTGATTTCTGTTTGCTTTGCTGGACGACGAAGCTCTTACACAAGAGGGTCTACTCGTTGGAAAGAATATCATTGGTGACAGTGGGGTCTACTTTTAAAGGAAAGAATTTGCTCCTACTGGCAAATTCTTTCCCTTAAGAGTTGACCCCAACGTGATTTCTGTTTGCATATACTTTCGTGATTTCTGTTTGCTTTTGCTGGATGACAAAGCTCCCACACAAGAGGGTCTACTCATAGGAAAAAATATCATTGGTGAGCAAATTCTGTCCTTTAAGGGTTGACCCCAACGTAAAAGGGAGAAATGAAAATCAAAAGACAAAAATGAAAACTGCAAAGTTGCTTTTTCTGAAAGTGCACCAGTTGATACATGTACATACCAACAAAGTCTCCCGGCTGAACAGAGACCCTCTGCGACTTGGTTATGTTGACTGTCACTTGTCTGTCATCTAGCGTGTCAGATACAACGTTCTGGCCAATTAACTTATAGCTGAAATAATTTATGACGTTTATCAATAACATATTGATTTTATCGCATTTGATAAGTTCTCATGGTTCCACTAACAGCCAGAATTCACCGGACCTCTGTGGTAGAAAGCTAAATGCACTGTTTGGTAAAATACGTTAAATACAGAACATGGGACTTGCACGTTTGGGACGACGCCAGTGTGGACATCTGAACGGAGTCAATAGAGCGTGAAGTAAAGGTCGAGTTTACAAAGTCCCCCCATCCTAAGAAGAAACTTTATGCGGTACTTGGTGATTAAAGATATCTGGTACTATGCGAGAAAAAAAAAACTAGGTTGATGCATTTGTGACCGCTGTGTCAATTTAAAAGATAAAACAAGGTTATGCAGCATCCGGCGAGACCATCCTAAGAAAGTCAGCAGAGCGTGAAATACTGGCCCAATGTATAAATGAATCCATAAACGATGAAAAGCTTTATACCAGGTTTAATGGAAGTTAAGGCGCAGGGGGACGCGGGTGTTGTGAAGGGACAGCAAGGCCAGTACCCTCCCCTCACCCCTTCCCTTATTAATCCTCCCCCCCTCCCCCACAATTAAACTAAGTTTTCATTCATAGTAATTGTACAAGGAGGCAGAGTTTGATAAGTACGACTATGGTATTCTTCTTGATCACCTATGGTTGCCATTCACAGTTTCCGAAGCACTTTAATTGCTATTATTTGAGGATAGGCTTGTATCTTTGGTTATAAATTCTTTTTGCCTCCTTATATGCAGGAAACTTTTCTCCCCTTTGAGTGAGCATGTGTCAGGAAAGTACAGGGTGAATTTATTTCCAAACCATCCAATCGCTGTGCGGCATGGATGCGAAACTATGGCTCATTGAAAAAAGCTCCGAATCCAAATGTCAAAAATGATGGTGCTCATTTTCAATTAAGAATAGCAGAAAATCTAAACGGCTGGCAGGTATTCAGTTGCAGCTGACAGTGATCATCTGAAAGCCTTCTAGGTAAATCTGTAAGCTGTAGGTGTCAACAATTGTCCTGGTCTTGAGTAGAGCATGGATAATTATGCCATTTTTTTTGAAGAAATTTTCTGGCCTCAAAAATGGGGTGGGGTGTCATTTTCTCTGCAACAATACTCATATGAGGACCATGTAGGGGTTATAAATGGCTATAAAGTATATTTAGGCATATGTACAGCACATTCAAAGAGAAGAAAAGAATGATTTATTCATTCAGTCAGGCTGGAATGTCTTTTTGTTTAGGTGACCCCTGTGGGGTCACCGAGCGATCAAAAAACTGTGGAGGACAACCTATAGTGTACTCGGGTAAATACAACTTACACGCACATGTATGATTTTTAGACGAAATTACGTGTTAAGATATTTATTGCAGCTTGTGTTACATGCCAAATAGGGGAAATACAGATGCAATTTCATGTGTGGTATAGTAATCTTTGTCATGATCAGCGTTACACAAAAAAAGAAAAAGAAAGAAACAAAGAAAGAAGAAAAGATAAATGATATTTGAGCCGCGACACGACAAAACGAACAGTGTGGTTGTGCACCCAGCGCAGACTCAGATCAGCCTGGACATCCGCCCAGTTTGACAGACTCTTCGTTAAGTGCTCAAAGGGTAGCTAAAGGTCTAACTACCTCCATGCGGACCGCGAAGACTCTGATCAGACTGGGCGGATGCCCAGGCTGATCCGACTCTGCGCTGTGCGCACAACCATTTTGTTGGGTTTCTTGTGTTGCGGCTCATTTTATGTAGACAGATTTTGGAGAAAAAAATACTAATCCATTTTTATACGCCCGTTTTGAAAAAACGGACGTATTATGTCGTGGCGCTGTCCGTCCGTCCGTCCGTAAACATTCTTGTACACGCCATAACTCAGTCACCATTCGGGATATCTTCATGAAATTTGGTAGGCATATGTATTAGGGTGGGGGAACGTGTCGCGTACAAGCATGGTTGCTCCCCCTTTCTTACTTTTGAAGTTATGCCCCTTTGATTAATTTTTCCCTGTAAGTCTTGTACGCGCCATAACTAGATAACCGTTTGGGATATCTTTATAAAACTTCATAGCAATGTGAATGAAGTCCGAACGATGTGTCGCATACAACAATGGCTGCTCTCCCTTTCGTCATTTTAGAGTTAATCCCTTTCATTAGTTCTTATTGGCTTTTTTGTGTAATTTACAAACTTTTCTTGTACAATATATTTTCAAGGGACAAAAGTAGAACTAAAAATGGTACATTTAGTGTATTTAGGTTATCTCCCTTGTTCAAAGATATTTCTTCACAACCATACAAGCTAGACTGGTCATATTTGGCATACAGGTTAATGACGACATGTTGTATTGTGGGATTGAGAACCAGCCTTCTCCTGCTTATTCTTCCCTGTATTTGTCCGATTTTCTTTCTTTCCATACTTTGAATAATGAAATTTTTCTTCAAAGATTTCTCCACAACCATGCAAGCTAGAGTAGTCATATTTGTTATGCAGGTTGATAACTACATGTTGTATCGTGGGATCGAGAACCAGCCTTCTCCTGCTTATTCTTCCCTGTATTTGTCCGATTTTCTTTCTTTCCATACTTTGAATAATAAAATTTTTCGTCAAAGATTTCTCCACAACCAAGCAAGCTAGAGTAGTCCCATTTGGTATGCAGGTTGATGACGATATGTTGTATCGTGGGATTGAGAACCAGCCTTTTTCTGCTTATTCTTCCCTGTATTTGTCCAATATTCTTTCTTTCCATACTTTGAATAATGAACTTTTTCATCAAAGTTTTCTCCACAACCATGCAAGCTAGATTAGTCATATTTGGTATGCAGGTTAATGATGACTTACTGTATTGTGGGATTGAGAACAGCCGGTCCGCGTAGCGCAATCGGTAGGGCACCTGACTCATAAGTCAGAGGTCCTGGGTTCGAAACCCGGTCTGGCCACATACTTTCGTTTCTCCTTCCGCTGATTCAAGAAGGGCAGTTGTCAGTTACTGGCGAAAGTATGTGCACTAAGTACTGGTTAACCGCTTAGGAGGTCTAAGCCTGCCCAGGAATAGTGTGGTTAGGTTAACTGACCATCCCGACATGACCATAGTTGTTTACCATGGAAGTTAAGCATCAAATCAATCAATCAAAACCAGACTTCTCCTCTTTTTATTCCCTGTATTTGTCCGATTTTCTTTCTCTCTTTACTTTGAATAATGCAATTTTTTCGCAAAAGATTTCTATGCATCTTTAAGTTAGAGTAGGGATTTTTGTATGCAGGTTGATGATAACTTGTTGTATTGTGGGATTGAGAACCAGTCTTCACCTGCTTCCCTACATTTTTCTAATTTTCTTTCTCTCCTGACTTTGAATAATGTAATTTTTTGAAACAGATTTCACAGCAACCATTCATATTTGGTATACATGGTAACAATGATTTCTCTCCCTCTTTATGCTTTTTGTTACGAAAATAACACCATTTGATTTAAGCAATTAAGCGGGGGTATAGTTGGATTTGCTGACAGTTCTAGTTTATTATAGAGTGGTTGCTCCTGTTTGTCTGCCTGTCTATCCTTTTGTAAACAATCTTGTTCATTCTGTAACTCCTTTAGGACATTGAAACGGGCGTATTATGCGCCGCTTGCGAAGCCCTTGTTTCTTTTTTTTTGTTTCTTTCATGTTTAGCTTAAAGGCAGGAGTGGACTATAAAAGGCAAAATTAGCTACCTATTCTCAGTTTTCCAATAGCCACCAAAGGGTAAACATCTATAGTAGCTCCTCTAGATTTGTCTCTACTTTGATTGGCTATTGATTTGCTGGGGTATTTACCTGTGAAATGATTGACAGCTCTTATCAGCTCAGAGACTATGCTGTTGTCTGAGTGTTATCTCTTATCAGCTATAACAGGACAGTGGTCTAATCTGCACAGCAGCTAAGCCACGCCCACTTACTGCCTCATACAGGTAGCTAATACTCTACCGGGGGGTTCAGAAATCCTGCCTTTAAAAATGATTTGATTCATAAGTAGCCGTCTACCACAGGTAAAGAATAAATGTTCTGACACTAAAAGCGACCAGTCAACGTAAAACAAGGTTGATGCAACGTCCCACGAGGTATACAACGTCAATATTACGTATAAATGTCGATATGGTGACGTCGCCCCTATGTTTGTACGACATACTTTTGACGTGCGCCTGCTGGGGTTATTTTAGACATTTTTTTCAACATTTTACTCCTGCTAGCTTCAGCAATTCTTACTGTGTTGTATTTCCAATCTGTCTCCACACCTGTAGCGCCACTTCGCCTCCATGATTGCTGTAGAACTGCCACGCTGTTATCTCCCCTGTTCGCTGTATTCTGTTGTATTTGTTACTCAAAGTGTAACCTGTCCTGACCGCCCCTACTTTATGTCGTCGTCGGATATCTGCATCCCCTACCATAGTGACCATGTCGTTTATTGCTTAAAGAAACAATGAATTGTTACTAAAGAATACGAATTCAGCTTTAAAGCCAGGGTGATCTAAGCGAAATTACATTTAATAGAGAAATTTATTACTTTGTAGATTTTCTCACTAGATGGATCTAACCATCCATATACAATAAGTTCCGCCAAATCATACGCAAACTTAGCACCAGCGACAGACGTTAACATAAAATCTGTTCTTATAGTGTTTGTATTAAACACTTTGCACGTGCTGTAGCGAAATCGCTAAAACAATCTTCTTGCAGAAATACCTGTATCTGTCGTAGGCTGAATGAAATGTTGATTCGTTGTAAATGATACATCTTTATCCCTTTACCTGCCTGACCCTTCCTGTATCATTGCCTTTCCCTTTATGTACATAGTTGGTAGAATGTTGGTTGGCCATAAAATTAGTTGTATTTTACCTATGGCCAGTACTGTAGCCCTTTATTTGAGTCTAATACTAACTAACAATGCACATGCCTCAATCGGTTCTATTGTAAACTTAATGTTTACTTGTCTGTACATACAAACATCATATAAATATTGGCAATTTCATCAATATATTATTGCATATATCTTACTTCTCATTATCATCATTTTATCACTATCATATTCAAATTTCATAATTATTTAGATCCTTCATATAGTTTGAATATATTTTGTATAACTCATTGTATAAGAAATCTCCGAGATAGATCGAGCCATCTATCTACTATTAACATGTTTATTTAGTAAATATTGTCCTTCATAAGCAATGCACGTGCCTTAATCCATTCTAATGTAGGATTGTTGTTTACAAACCTTGTATGTACAAGTAAGGATCATATAGATATCCGCTATTTTATCAAATTCATCTATTTGTTATATATTAATATAGTGTTAGAGGCTGCATCGTTATAAATGCGGTACCCCAGAAGTGTTTGGTAGGTGGCCCAGCACCCAAGTATCACTTGCCCAACCTTTACTTTGCCAATATATTATATTATATGGATCAATGAGTCTGATAAAGCTAAGACAATAGTCCAGGTAGATTCGCTCGGCTTTTCTGAAAGAAAGCGCATGGCTTTTTGATTATGCAATGCTCCAGCAACCTTTTTTCAGAGGTTGATGGAGAGCTGTATGGATGAGCTCAATTTTCGAGATTATCTCATCTGACGATATTATTATCTTCTCCTTAAACTCTAAAGAGCATTCAGAGCATAGCAGGCTATGTTTCATTGGTTGCAACAACACAATCTAAATCTGAAACCATCACAATGCAAGGTCTTTAACAGCGAGTTACGTACCTGGGCCACCTGGACCAAGTCGTCCCTGAAGAGGGCTTGTAGACAGAAACAGCTAAAATTGATGCTGTTAGGTCCTAGCCAGTACCTAAAAGTGAAAATGATGTTTGCTGCTTTCTTGGCTTTACGGCTGTTATAGTCGGTTTATTGAAGGATTTCTGTTATAGCAAGATCATTGAACGATCTCTTATTTGATTATGATACAAAATCCTTAAGCCATGGAAAAAACAAATCGGTGCAGAAACCTTGCCCTTGAATTGGGATGTAGAAGGATTAGTCAGCTTTGGCACTTTTATTGACAAGCTCTCACTGAAACAACAGACGATAGTCTTCCATTTAATGTTCATACTGACACTTCGCTAGATGACTATGGCGCTGTACTTTATCAACTGCAGAATGGTAAAGAAAGAGTCATTGTTTATGCTAGTCGCACCCGTAATCTTTCAGAAGAAAACTATTTCGCACACAATCCTTAGCGCTGAAGTAAATGATAGTGGTCAAGGTACCCAAATCATAAGTCCGAACTCGTATGTCATTTAAACATAGACAATTCCGGAATATTTTAGATACACAGACATGGACCCCAAAACAGAGGTGTGATCAGGTGCCCGCGGGGTAGTAAGCATCACCTGCCTATTATAATACACCCGCCATATCTATGTATCTGTGGAAAAAGTCAGTGAAAATGAAAGTCCGGTATTTGAAAGCTTAACTAAGCTTCGGCTGAAGAGAAACGTAGAGTGAGAAATTTCATGATTACTCGAGTGTCATGATTACTCGAGTGGAGGTTAATTTGAAGTGTCCTCTGACATATGTTATCAAAACAGCCGATCTCAATGCTACTGTGCAGAGATGGGTAGCTTCTCTGTGCGACTACAGCTTTGTTGACAAATATAGAAGTGGGAATAAAAGTGTAGATGCAGATGGGCTTTCGCGCCGTTATGAAACTGATGATCCAGACTGTAAGTCTTTCTGCCGTCTAATAGGTTCTGTCACATTCCTTGTCAGTAGCAGCGAAAGAGTGTCCGTTAGTCAAGAGCTTAGCTGTCTTTGAACCATGGGCATCTGAACCAGATGAGATTCTAGAGCAGCTTCACCTAGTCCACATTCATTAAAGAAAAGTTCAGGACATGCGACCAATGTACGAGACGGAAAATTGGTAGTAGCAAGAATACGGAATGGGTGATCATTGCCTCGACCTCACCAATGGAACAGAACAACAAGCCTTCAATAATATGGATTAATCATATGCATTGTTAGTAAGTATGAATCTACAGTAACGGGCTAAAAGGCTACAGGCACTAGACTAATACAGGTGCTAAAATACCAAGGTATAGCGCATTTACAATGGTTATTCCACAGCCTAGCAGAATTCTATCAACTATGCAGATGTGATTAAGCGAAAGGCAATGATATGGGAACAGTTGAGCAGTTTATGAGAAATGTATTATTTATTTGCAACGCGGAAGATTCAGTCTACGATATGCGTTGTGGATCGATCAAATTGAGCAAATAATATGATCCAACAAGTAGATTTATGGGATGTTTTGTTGTTCACTGTTTATAATAAAAATCGGTCTATAGTAAATTCTCTCCTTTTAAGGGTATTACTGAAGGGTTGCAATGAAGAATGCAGTTTTGTGTTCACCCACTGAAATAAAAGTTTATTTTACGCTAAAGATATATCAAAATCCTTCCATATTTGTCTTGCAATAAAATCTCCGGATTCCTCGGAAGGTGTTCGAACACGACTGAAATCATGCTCAGACATTTTTCCTCTCGGCGATCCGAATGTTAATGCATGAAGACAATTGAATCAATGCCAGTGCATGATCAGAACATGTCGACATTGCCATGACGGTGCTTGAGCAAACTTACCAAAACATTTTGGTGGTGAGCCAGAAAACTGTCCCGACAGTTTACACGCCCGAATCAGGTTACCCTGGGACAACTGGTAGCCCTTGTTACAGGTATAATTCACTATATTTCCGACATGGTATGTTGTAGAACTAGTGACCACTGACGCATTACTTGGATGATCTGTGATCGTGCATGTTGCTACAAAAAAAAAAAAAACATTTTGATTATCACAACGTTATATCAACCTTTCCCAGTGAACACGTTATTCCACTCCCGCTTGTAAATTCTGCAAAACGTTAGCCAAAATATAACGACACTTATCTTCTCATATGTATGTAAAGCTTATTTGTAAATACTCGTTTAATAAATACAATAATACATGAGCACTCATGTATTATTGTATTTATTAAACGAGTTGGGGAAAAAGATAAGATGCGAGGCTCTGCCGAGCATCTTATCGGTTTTCCCCAACGAGTTTAATAAATTTAATAATACAGAAGCACGAATGCAAGATTCTATTTATCATATGACACTAAAAGCGCATTTTATTAGCAAATTAGCACTAAACCGTCACGATTTCGCCATTAGAACACGCGACGTTTTTATAGACGTCAACGCATAACATTACGACGTAATTTGCATATTTAATCCACTAGTGGATTTTCGTTTTTAATGCATGGCTTTATTACACTCTCAGATGCGACGTCATAATATGATAAAAAAATTCTCAGCATTAAAACGATAAACTGATGGAGACACTGGTATCACAAAATTTCTTAAGGCGGTCAGACCGAATTTCGGTCTTGCCACTTCCAAGCGTTTTGTTATAATTTCATCAGTTCTTTTAATTCAGAGAAAATTTTTTGTATAGATTAGTTTTGCATGCCTGTCATTCGAAAAGCATTGCTATATTTCACCTATCTGTTTTCAAAAGCTCGAGGTTTTGGATAGTTTTCAAGTGGGAATGGAATCTCTCGTTCACTAGGTGTATCTGCTTTGAGCCATTGTCATGAAGTTTAATATGCTCTGACACAACCATGAACTTATATTAATTGTCGAAGGAAGGCTGCGTTGTTCAAGATTTAATTCACCATTCTTTTCACAAACATACCAGTTTCTCTATTACAAACATTCTATATATTATTGACATATACATGAAGTGTCTGGGAAAAAAATATGAATAATTCCCTGCAGGGTATTTCATCTAAACTGGCGACTTCAACTGTAATGCAAAGTAGACAAAGAGAAAACTATATTTCACAATTCCAATAGCGAACGAGGCCGACATTTCAAAAAATGTAATGTGATCTTGCCAAAATCTTTTTCCACCTCTACCGCTGTCTTGAAATGGCACACTTCACTTGAAATGTATAACCTATGTAAGGAAACCTGTTCGCTTGCTCGAGCAATGAGATACAAATATGGAACAGTTTCAAGAAATCGTGGCCCATTGGTAAGAGAACTGCTCCTTAAACATTCGGCCTCTCATCGATGTGGGTCCGACCCTCGGCCGATGCACAAGTGTGGAAGCCAAATGAGATGGTTTCCCTCTCGGGGCTCCGGTTTTCGCTCACCTTTGCTAAACGATCGGCTCGATATAAATGAAAATACTTTTGAATGCGCGGAAAAACCCAAATTAAAATAATAAAGTAGTATACATGTATTGAATTCTCAATGAATATGATTGCATTATTATTAATTACACTAGCAATGTCGCTTTGTTTACATACCTATATTAGTGAAACCTTTGCTGGTACAAAGTCCGCATGATTTAGCGCACTTCAGAACAGCAAAGGTGTGTGAGTACCTAACACATAGATCCGGTGTTCGTTCTATCAGCTCACTACAGTCGGTCCGCTGATCTAAGCAAACCTGAGTTGCTGGAAATATAACGTGAAAACAGGTCGTTATGATAAAATTGCTGACATGGAACTAAAAAAACAGCAGAAATGGCTAGGCAATTAACTCCAGCACCAAAAGCCAGAACCAAAAACTTTTAAGTAGTAAGAAACAGACTTGTTACTTGACTGCATTCTGTATACATTCATTCATAGGGGTTGGGGTGAAGGGTTCAACTCAGAGGTATAGTCGCTTGGTTTTACAAAGGAAGTTAATTTGAAGGTTCAATTCTTAGAAGTTTCAGCGAAGGAAATAAGATTCGATGAAAACGAAAGAATGTTTAATCCCTAACGTCACCTGTGTTTTAGGACTGTTGAAACAGGTGAGTGAATCTGGACCAAGTTAAATACCAGTTACACTTGTCAGTCTGGAATAAACATAAGACAAAATCAACCAGGAACAATCACAACCACCGAGCGCAGTCAGTTCAAGACATCGAATAAGGATACCGAAAGAAACGCAGTAGGAGAAAATTAAAAAACGAAATTGCTAATTTGCAATGAGAGACAGGTTTTGCCTAACACAGAGGAAAACTCTTCGAACGGTCTGTGAGAAGACTACAAGAATTGAAGAAGGTTGTAAATGTGCATCAGCTGATACTTCAGTGATGCAGCATTCTAACATTGACAATACACCTCTCTACGGCTTCAGACTCCTTCAAGATGTAAGCAAAAAAAGAGGTGTGAGCTACAACGCATATAAAACCAATTACCTGTTGATTTTGCCCTGCAGATAAACATGTTCTTGTATGCGCAGTTGGTATTATCCCATACTTTGTTTGCTGACATGATGAGGCATTTCTTATTCCCATGTTCTGGCCAGGCAGTGTCTGAAAATGTTAAGGAAATGCTACAAATATGCATAGGAATCGTCTTCTGTTAACTGTAGGTTTCGATGGTATTCTTGTAACAATTCATTGTTTATCTACAAGGCTATCTACTGCAAAAAATGTTTCGATATTTGATTATATTCCATTAAACGCAGTAAATAACAAATAAATTTCACAATAATCAAGCTAAAGCATTTACCGGGAAAGAGCTGACCTCTTGATTTTTCGCTTGTTTCGTTCGGCTTTGTGAACCCTCTTTCTTGTTTTCTTGTCCCATGTGGTGTTTATGGCCGAAATTATTATTCAAATAACTAATGCAAGAGTTTGATAGATTGTGGCATCTTTAGTTTCCTAGCCATTTAATACGAACAAATAGGGCTCCGCATTGAACGAATGCGAATTACAACTTATGATTTTACAGAAACTAACAAAAATTAAGGTGAACTTATCATCAAACCCACTCTTCAGATTTTTGTACTATTTTATGAAAACACAACTAACAATTCTTTGCACAAGCAATACATATATAAAGGAACTACTTAGGAGTGAATACCATTGAGCCAGTTGGTGTAATTGACTTTCTGTCCGTCTTCCCAGACTAGATAATTGTGCCCATGGCTGATCTGATTATGTCCTCCAAGCCATATATGGTTTGCTCCGCTAGCAAAAGAAAAAACAATGCATCGGAAGCATTTTGTTTGAGTATTAAGTACCGTTTATATGCATTTCACAGCATCGTGAAGACCTGATTTGCTGAGATCCGCAGGACAAGCTAAACTTTTTAAAAATATATGATTCAGCGTTTATTTAACCCTCATATATAGTGGAAACGAGTTTGTTAGAATTTTTAAATACTAGCTCCGCTTTTATTTCGAAAACGATAATTTGATTTTATTTAATAGACCCAAACCTGTTTTTTATCTACCAAGTTCCATATTTGTTTACCATGATAAGATGAGCCAGCTGGTCTGTGTCTTTGCTGATCTTAGCTGCCAAAGGCTCGATCCCCTACTACCTACGATGGACGTCATGTTAGCAGTGGACAGTCACTGCTCATTGGTAGCAGTCACTGCTCATAGCTGGGAGCTAAAACATGATTGTCAACTGCTAGCAATGTCCACCGCTGGCAGTGTCACTGGAATATGCAATAACTGCTGGCAGCGTTTGTCACCAGTCGCGATAAGCTGTGGATGATAGAAGTGACTAGCGATTGCTCTGCTCTTTAATTTAATTTTCTACTTACGCTAGACTCTTTAAGAAATCAGACTCTTTTTCCGACTCGGCGGGCGATATAATGGCACCGTGCTTTTCTTGCTGACATATGTGAATGGCTGTTGGCTTGTTCTGGCGGCTCTTGATAAACTTGTAACAATGACCATCAAACATTCGCCAGGCATACGGGCAACCTAAATATTTTAGTGCGTGATATTTCAACACTTGAAATAAACATATTTTTAATGCAGGTTGCTGATAACAAACTATGGTAAAATAATTTACCTGGTGTTACATTTATTTGCATGTACAACTTTTTCTTTCTACATGGATAGACTAACAACAGAAGTAACCTTCTCTGAAAGTAAATATATTATTGCTACAGTAAAAATAATAAGTGTAAAACTGCAGTGACATAGCCATCTTCAAGATTTTCTTATGCCAAAGAAATGCCCATGTTCATAGGTCAGTAGGCACGCAAAGTTAGTACAACGACGTTTCAACATCACTGAACTGTCAAAAATGTTGAAACAATATTGAAGTTTATGCTTGCACCATCGACGTTGATATGATGTTTGACAACGCAGAGCATTTGTGGTTAAAATTTGACAGTAGGAAAGGTTTGCAACTATAAACTCACCACCACAAGCGTAGGACAGGTGCGTCCATTTACCCTCCGACGTACAGGTTATGACATGTGTCTCATTGGCGTCAACGTTACAAGCGTACGTCACTTTCTCTCCGACCCGGTAATAACCCTTTAACTTCCCGACTACTTTACCGTCCGGTAGCGTCAGTGTAGGACGTCGGCAGGTCTTTATAGAAACTTTAAATGAAAACAGAGAAAAATATGAAAGGCAAGTTTCCTGATATTTCGACCTAGTGAAGTTTTATTTTCTGGCCATTTAGGAACCGGTGAACACGAACCCGTTTTAACTTATTCTGAAAGAAAGCGTTCTGCTCAGCATTTTCTGGTTATAATTCTCTTTATAAAAAGACTCAGTGAAATAGACTCTATCTCTCTATGTATGTATGTACGTGTGTGTGTTTTGACCTGAAGGAGCCCTCTTTTAAGACTAACCAAGACGAGTGTAAACTTCTTCGCATTTTTATAACGTCATTTGTTTTCTGTCATTTTTTACAAAGGGAAACAGCATTTGTAATTTCCTGTTTCCCTTCCGAAATAGGACCTATTTTTAAAACAAAGAATTTCTTCTAGAACAGCAAATTATTTCAAGATGACCCACATTTAGAAGGGAGGTCTAAAAGGAAAAGGTAGAATTGTTCGTCCTTAAAGTATATCCATTTACCTCAATATCAGAACCGAGTTGTTCAACGCATCGTTAGCTTAACGAAGTCGAAAGTTAAGGGTTCATTAGGTCGTCTAGTACGCATAAAATCAAGAGCACTATCTTTTGCTGAAAAAAATGTCAGAGGATTTTGCAATGCACAAGCTCTTTACATTTTTTCAGCAAAAAATGGTTACCCCGTAGTGTTTTGCGTACAATGCGTTCGAAATTAAGCGTCTCGTTAGTTAACGATGTCGTTAGTTTTGAACAACCGGGACAAGTAAAACAAAGCAAGCCATTTAAGAGGCAGCTCCGTCTATATGTTTGCATAGCGACCGCCGTTAAAAGCCATGCTAAGAAAAATACATCTGTGAAATTAAAAAAGAGTTTCGTCAAGCTATTATAATACTGAGAATTCAAGGATGATTTAATTGTTAAGATGTTCCTCACCTGGTGAAGTTTTGGGAATAGAACCACACAGTCTACAGGTCTGCCTACAACCCCTTACTGCCTCTGGATTACTCGTACAATAGCCTGGGTCGTCATGTATTTCTTTGGTGCAGTCAGCAAACAGATCGTAGCATCGTCCTAGAAGACAAAGTGCGCAGAAGTAGTGCGGCACCTAGTTTGATTTGTCTGTGTTAGTACAGTCCTCTAGTATTTACTCACATTAGTTATCATATTTGTCAGGCACCGTGGTCCAATGGTAAGAGGTGTTTGATAATAGCGCAGAAGGTCGCGTTTTCAATTCCCAAGTGGACCAACCACTGAGAAACTCTGTGTATCCATAATTGTGTCAAACATCTTGCATGCAACGTGCTTTGTACGTATTCTTAAAACAATGATGTGTGTCCGCTATGCATATACTAATACATTTTGACAGAAATGAAATACGTTCATTTTTCTTTCTTTCTGTCTTTTTATTTATTTATTTATTTATCCATTTCACCTGATAAGTTCTTACTCGGCTGACAGTTCTAAATTATGACTAGACCTTACCCAGCTTGCAGTATTTAATTACGGCAAGTTCTTACTCAGCTGACAGGAATCACAGTAGGCTCTAGCACAAGTTTCAGCATTCGTGTAGCACCACGGTTCCGTTCCGTACCCAGGATTTCTACAATAGTTCCCCTCAAGGTCGTGCTCCACTTCACTTAAATTGATAAAATATAGATGAATTTATTACTACAAAGTAAAAACCACCAATATACAGCCCACCAAAGACAGCAAAAAAAAGAAAGCACGTGAAGCATATATTTACCGACAAAATCGGGGACAAAACAAAGCAATACAACACTTTTGCGACAACAGTCACACTTAAATGTAGTTAAAAAGGCGAGGACCTGCAAAATAATACTCGTTTAGTATGTTAATATATGGGCACTACTTTGGTTGTAAACTGTGTCTACGCATGTACAGCCTAACAATTATTTCCTGAAGCCGCTCCGAATTAAGTTGTTGTTCAACATTCCACAAGGTCGTTTATTGAACATACATCTTTGCATTTTTTTGTTATCACTAACGATTGCTACTTTAAATCCGGAAATATTCTCAGAAATCTCCTTATTTTATTTCTTTTGTAATTATTTATACCTTTTCTTACTTAATTTTAAAATATTTCAGTGATGCCAGGCACTGTGAACTATGACTAATTCATTGTAAAAATCCATCTCCAGAGCTTTACTATAACTTCATCTTGACTTTCATTCATCAAAACAAACGTTGGGAACTAGAAATATAGTTACAGGCTCATATGAAAGCTTATTTTTTTTCAAAAAAATTTATTTCTTTGCATAAATAATTATTAATCGTAGTGAACTACACATAAAAGACATTTTACTTGAACATATTGTGAGGGCAATTAGGCACTTGGTCCCAAGGCAGACATCTTTCAAAATTGTGGCCATAATTAACCTTTCCCTGGTAACTGTTGTCTTTTCCTTGGTCTGTGTAGCATAGATCTTCCTCTAGAAATAAACTCAAAGCAGTAAATAAAGTCAATCCTGAGAGAACCTTAGTAACTTCAGTTTAAATTAATTAATTAATTATTTGATGAATACCAAATAATATTTTACCTCATGAAACAAAAATAACCAATTTTCTTAAACATGCCATATTTGGCATTTAGGCTAAACGGATAATACTGATTCTGAAAAAAAGGGAAATATGAAAACTCACCAATATAATGTTTCTGGTATCGTTTCTGGGAACAACTATTATTGCTAAGCATTAGTTCTGCATAATATTCGGTCATACTGCCCGAGTCAAATAGCAATATTTCAATCCCGTCATGATGATGTCAAAATGTCACTGTTATTATGTTTTGTTTTCCAAAGCCATCTAGAATGCAGATGACACACTATCAGAAGCCTGTTGACACTGGAAGTGTCTAGAGTCCGATTAAAAACGCTCATTATTTCAGATTTAACAATGACATGTAGAATTATGTCATATACTCCTATGTCATGCTTACCCTTCAATAACGTGAATGTCACATTGAACCGTCTTGATGCGTGGTTCCCATGTGCCGCTGACCCACTTGATGGCGACAGTAAGAATCTTTTATGATGGTGTGATGTTGACTGTGGTGTAAGAATCATATATAAGGTCTCCAAGTTGCTGACAATGGTCTTGTTGAAGCCAGTTCCACAATATCTAAAGCAAAATAGAAACTTCCCAGCGGGCACATGACGTCGAAATGACGTCGTGCTGACGTCGTTACGTCGCAGCGACGTCAGTACGACGTCATTTCAATGTCATGTGCCTGCTGGGTTAGCACTATTGAATGAGTAAAAGTAAAAAGTATGCAAAGACCAGGAACTGAAACAATCAAAATCCAAATCCAGCCCTCAAACCATAGTTGGAAACAACTAAGATTACAAATAATCAAGATACAGAGAACATATGGCCAACCGAGTGAGCAGCTTGTTTCCAAAAGGTGGCCACTCAGCAACCCAAACCGAACCAAAAATAATAAGAACATACATAAGGTAAAACATCACAGAAACTCTGACACCAAAAACAGGCAACAGAGAACCACAACAGAACTACCGCCTTGGAACGGTCAGTAATGAATTACTGGGGGGGGGGGGGGTCTTAAATCGATTTTACAGGCCCAACCTCACCCTCAGTTTCTGAAGTGGTACAAAACAAAACTGTAGGGAAACCACCAGCGTCCAATTGTTCAAAGTACCGTTCGCTTAACTGAATCGATAATATAGGATTCGAAGTCTTCTAGTACGCATAAAATTAAATGCCCTAATATTTTTGCTGAGAGAAAAAAAAATTTCGTTAAAAAATGACCCTATTTTTGTGTTCAATATGCTTGAAATTTTGACATTTATGTCTATGGAGCATCCAAAATGTATTTCCCACTCAAACGTTTTCCCCACTGAAATGTGTTTTAACCAGTCTGTGTCAAGATGTTTGAATGACTCCAAGTTAAACAGAAGAAGACAATCTTTTCGATTCCCGCGCGGGTTTAATTATTTACACATGTACATATATCTGGCAAGATAAATGGATACAAAGGCAAACTGTGGAGGTAGTTTGCATACAGCTACTTTCAGTGACAGATATCGCAACAGTGCTATTCTTGTGTAATACGTACAAGACAGAAATCACATAACCGTTTTTTCCTTACGTGACACCATGCTCTCCCGGAAGATAATATCTGAGCTCCATGTTACCATCACAGTTCTGATTCTTGGCCGCATGTATCGAGAAATCGCTGAATTCCATTAAAATCTTGCTGTTTGCAATACCCTAAAAAGGAAAGAACAAAATAATAAAATAAAATTATTTAAAAGAACTAATTTCAATGTGCTTAAAACAAATGTATCTAGACCTTTATACTTTCTATAGCCTTTTGTTACCCGCATGCGCCTGCATAACAAAAAGAGATGTTGGTATATATGTACGTTATACTTCATTGATTATTAAGTTTGGCATGAAGTAGCTGGACGTATATTTCAGTAGAGACAACCGCTAAAACTGTCAAAGGACCCAGTCTAGTCTAGTCTATCACATAATTTTGCAAAGGTTTTTAAGGCTTCACAGATGGCTTTGCAACTAGCGTTTTTCCCCTGATCATCCCTTCTGCTGTAATACCATGGTTTAAACAATATTTTATTAAGGAATCTTCACGAACAACATTTACAGTTGCACGTATACACATGATTACATTTGCTCGCTTTGCAATTTATTATTATTATTATTATTATTATTATTGGTGGTTTAAATGTTTATAGCAGGAGACAGTGAGACTACATACCTTAACAAACCATGAGCATGGATGAGAGCCATTATAATCTGATGGATAGTGAGGTGACGTCACAGTTACTGTCGGGTTACTGTCGGACAGGTATATCATGTCGCCACAAGGTCCGTCAGCAGAATTTCCTGAAGATGACATAAATGTCTAGCTTCATCTCGATGCATAAATACTGAAAATAAGTAACCCACCCATCAACCAAGGATTTCATCCTCCGACCCCGCCTCCCCGAGTCCCCATAATAGGAGAAATGAAACCCTGATCCTCTCCTCCACAAACACATCTTCAATTTGACATTCATGTATTTGTTTGAAAAATACAAATGGTATCACTACGATTAATATGAACATGTAGATTGCATGTACCTTCAAGGTATACATTCCATGGATTTGTTTTACACAGATAATTGTCTGATGCGTGTGTTTGTCTGTGTGTGTATTAGTGCCTGTGTATGAGTGTCTGTCTACACTGCTTACTGAAAAGAACATGTGATGATATTAAAAGTATAGAAAGGGGCTCCCGGTGCAAGGTTCTCAAAAGCCAAAAGACATTAGAAAGGAAGATGTAAAGAAAAGCATATCATTCCTATCCTTCACCCCACACCACGACTCCTGCCTCAAATATATATATATATATCGTCCCGGCATTTGTTTCCGCTCGGTATGTGTTTCAGAGCCCAAACTATAACCATGGATTGCACATGGTAGAGCATTCGTTTTCAGGAAATTTATTGACATTTGTATTTGACAGAAGGTCTCCTTTCTCAGTATAATAAAGAATGGCCAAAACCATCATCTGGGAGTGGAGAAATTAAAACTAAAATCATTATGTGCTTTAAATAGCCATTTTGCTTAATGTACTTTTATTATTGGTGTTGAAACCCCTAAATTTTTCAAACTGGCAAACTTTTGTAAGAGAAACTTACAAACTGTTAATGGTGTGCATAATATCTTCAATGTTATGTGAAAGTAGGGGTTCACTGATTGTATGTTTGTCTTTCCCAAAAACGTTTCTGACAAGGGGGTCTTTATTTCAAATAGAAGTGTTTAGCAGTACCGGCAAGTAACTGTATGTTGTATAGTTTTTGTTTATATTCTGAGTTGTAAAGATCAAAATTTATTTTTCTTTTGCAGTAAATGTCACCAAGTCCAGTCGTAACAATGTTCATACGAATTTTTAACACGAATCTTTGGAACTCTATAGTAATTTCCAAGTTGAGACATATGGGGGTTGACAACTCTGAAAACAGGCAGGCATTGCACCAAAGGTTGGCACGCTGTCTAAACATTATTACAGCCTTCTCAAGAAGATTCGATTGATGATCAACTCTTTTTATTATATGGTGTCAAGAGTAACATGCTAACTCTTGAAACCTATATTTTATCTGGAGCATATCAAATAAGATTTTACATCAGATTTTTAAAGAGGGCTCTGAAACACATGCCGCGCTCAAAGGATAAGCCAAAATATGTAGTCTCATCAAATACACAACCCTGATTTTAATTCTGCCCAAAAGTTCACGAGGACAACGGAAATGGTGGCCTTAATCCTACAGAGGACTTTAAATAAGGTTTTGGGCCAGTATTGCTGCATTTGTAATAAAGAAGGTGATTTTAGTCTTAAGGGCTCTGAAACTGATGTCGCTGGGATACACACTGCCCCCTCCGAAAAACGAAACGTTTCAAATTGCGATTCTACCCTTCCCTTTAAATTCTACTAGTCGCGACCTCCGCACAACCTCGCGACCTCCACACACACACACACACACACACACACACACAAGAACAGATATATAATAATCGTTCCCTTTCTTTTGAAAAGTAGGATGTACCTTTCCAATATACACTGAGCAAAATTTTCTACTAGTCACCTTGGTTCGATAAAAATAATTTGAGAACAATAATCCGTAAGTACTGAGACTGGGTCACTTTAGATAATTTATTTCATACATTTGATAGAACTCTGTTAAAAAAAAGTATTTCGTATTTCAACAAAGGGATAACCCTCACCATCCGTCACAATACTAATGTATCACCATCTGGAGCTGTTTAACAGCCTGGCATTTTGCCCTAATAGAAACAATGTAGCACTGAACACACCGCTGTGGAATCCCAGTCCATGACTAAGTGACTGCCTGAGGTCACCTTTCTGAGATTCTGCTGCTGGAAAAGTGCTCTCATTGTCGTTTTAAAACGTCCTGGGGCCGTATTCATAAAACAACTTAAGTGGTTGCTATGGTGTTGCTAAGGCTAAATTTCTTTGAAGGAGATTCCCTACAACTATGAAATTTGCTCTGGAGGAACAGTCTTTGTAAGACTGTTCCTCCAGAGCAAATTTCATAGTCGTAGGGAATCTCCTTCAAAGAAATTTAGCCTTAGCAACAGCATAGCAACCACTTAAGTCGTTTTATGAATACGGCCCCTGGACTTGCTTAACTGGACTAAGGTCTAGGTCACTAGACAAGCATGAGAAGAAGTCAAACAGGATATGCATTTACCATTTGCCTGGTAATTTAAGCAACGTATCAAGGAGCATTCCCTTGTGCCGATGCCATGTCTGCAAAACTGCCGAAAGTGATAATGATATAAAGGATCGTACAATTTGATTTGCTATTTTCTTGCATTACTCTTGCTATTAACGTTGACCAGTAGTGCTTTTTGTGCACAGAAACACCTACCAAGAACTGACTCACCACCAACCGGTAAATTCTGTTACACAGTTTGGGGTATTACGATCATCTCGACGATGGAAGATGCGGGTTCGGCCATCCGCGCGACGAAGCGTAACGCGTGTTTCGTCTACGAACAGAACATTAGCTCAATTAGGTGGAGTAAAATGAATGAAAGTGCTTTTGGGCCCGTGCAAAACGGGCTAGTCGATGTCTCACAGTAAGAGCACAGCCGCGTCTCAATCAAACCTCTCGAAGACGATCGCGAATGATCTAGGGAGTAACATTGCAAGCATGTATGCCAATGGTTTGCCAAGCAATCCGTAAGCATTGGTAAAATGTCACGTAAGTGGGACAAACCAATACGTATACCGCTCTTGACGCCCCATGGTTACACTTTGTTTCTGTTTGCGCGGCGTCTCATTTTCTGATATATAGTAAAAAGTTATACCTTTCATAGGCGCATAGTAACAGAACGAAGATTCACTTTGGCTCTTACTGGTAACAGCTGAAGTCCAGGAAATAAACTCTTGATGGGCTCCCATACCTAGAGAAATATACGAAAATGAGATCTTGAACTTTCTTTCAGAAAACAGCCCATATGCATACAAAAATTACTTTCTCTTACGTTTCGATGAAATTAAAAAATACAACTTCCAGAAGATCTAACTATACACACGAAGCGCTTAAGAGTTTGTACGAGGATGTGTGGAGAAAACCAAACACTGGAGAATAGGTAATAGCCATAAACGTTTCTGAAGAAAAGTGCTCTAGTTTCCAAAGTGTCACAGATTTTTTTACTAAAATTCAAAACTGGCCTAGATGGGGAAAATAGAATAACAGACACTGCCTAGATGGATGGGGAAATATAGAATAACAGGAAAACAAAACATGCAACTAGCCATTGTTATATAGTGTACTAAGTTTGAGACTTCTAGCATGCATAGTTCAGGAAATGTATTTGAAGAAAATTTAGTTTGGAAAAATGATAATTGAATGAAAAAAAAGGAACAAGGGATGAATGCGGGCGGAATGAAGATAATGTCTACCACACAGATGAGTGTACAAAAAAAAATTGGCTCGAATAGCTTCTAATAACTCTTTCACACAAAAATTTAAGGAACAGCGGCAGTCCTTAACAAAACAAATCACTTTTTAAAAACGGATATAAAATAAGGTTTACAATATGGCTTTAGAATCGTTTTTTCCATAGGAGAATATTTAGAAAAGCATTATATTTTCCACTAAACATTGCAAGAATACATAAAATAGTGTCCTGTGTGACGTTTGAACCAAATGAAATTGCTTGCACCTGCAACTGTCTGACAACTCTGACCACTAGCAGGCATCAAAACGGCTGGCGTCTGTGTCGGTAGCTTCATAGGGCTATGGGCGTTGCCATCTTCACGGCAACAAGTAGTAATATTCAATGCAGTTTGGAAAGAGAATTCCGGTACAATTCCTGTCTTTGAAACATTACTGAACACAGAGTCTGGTCCAAGCTGTAAATGTTTCGTTGCAAAACCTGAAGAAGAAAGCTCGTATGATGATATTATATTCTCATAAAGTTTGAAACTTTGCATAATTTTCAAAATGATTACCTTTGAAAGCCTGATAAAATATGTCTTAACTTCACAATATAATTTTGTTAAGAATGCAAGGTAGGAATAGTGGAGGTTTTTTTTAATCATTTTGTTATTATTTTATATATTGTTTTGTTTTGCTTTTGTTATCTTACAACTAATAATCAAAGAGGTCAATCAGTTGCATGAATATAAAAAAAGGTAGAGAAATGAACACTAAATGCTAACTGCACGCACAAACTAAATTTAAACAACCAACAGTTTGGTGACTGCCCATTCTAAATGCCAAAATCTATGAAGCGTGCTGAAGGCGGTTTCAGTGCCGAAACTGCTCAACATCTTGTGCTATTTTTGCCATGATTTTACAACGGACGCGTCCAAACTAGTTTCGTCGTCGACACCGTCACAATTATGCGTCTAATTTCTTTTTCAGTTTGTCGGTGACTGTTATCGAAAGTGTACTGTTCCGTTTCTTTCTTTTTTATTCATTTATTTATCTATTTATTAAATGAGCCGCGACACGAGAAAAACCAACAAAGTGGTTGTGCGCAAAGCGCAGACTCAGATCAGTCTGGGCAGCCACCCAGTTTGATCAGACTCTTTGCTAAGCGCTTAAATTGTAGTTAAGGGTCTAAGCTACCTCCGTGCGGAAAGCGAAGACTCTGGTCAGACTGGGCGGATGCCCAGGCTGATCTGAGTCTGCGCTGGGCGCACAACCACTTTGTTGGTTTTCTCGTCTCGCGGCTCATTTATTCACTTTGAGATTGTGGCCTTTCCAGACTACATTTATTTATATTCATACTTACCTTTTGGACAAACTCCTGCACTTTTAAAGATGCAATATTTTCCAACTTCCCACGTAGGCGCTGTACCAGGTATGTGTTGGTATCTCTTTGTGCAGAACGACAATGTTATATCTCTTTTACTGAAACTGCAAATTATCAAAATTTGTAGAAAATATATCAGGCGTTTATTAGAAAGCTATTAATTCTTTCTACATACTATATTCCCAGATTGTAAGTACAAAAGCTCTTAATGATATGCAGTTTGTAGTTTCAGAGAGAGAGAGAGAGAGAGAGAGAGAGAGACAGAGAGAGAGACAGAGAGAGAGAAAGACTATGAGTAAAATGATGAGTAAAACCTATTTATTTGACTTACCTCCCAGAGACATGAAACTGTGAAGACTGTGTAACCATTAAATTGGAATTTGTCGCTTTCTGTAACTGTAATTTTCCTGGTATGAATCCCGCCGGACATCCTGATACAGGTTTTAGTATTGAATACTCCCCTTCTGGCCAAATATCTGAATACAATTTCAAAGCAAGAAAAATAAAAAATAAAATTAAAAGCACTTTAAACATTATCTTATAGTACACTTTATGAATGTAATAATCTATTAAGACATACATATGTATTCAGAAACTGTTAAACCCAGGCGAACTAGAATTATGAAGAAAAAAAATGTAAAGATTTCTTTCTTTCTCTCTCTCTCTCTTTTTTTTTTTTTTTTAATTTTGTGTGCAGTTTTGTTTTAATTTATTACCTTTATCATTTTAAGTGGAAGAAGCCATGGTTGATATCAGGCGATCAGCGGTTAACCCATTAATGCCTAACCTCGAGTTAAAGGACAAAGTCAAACAGTGCAGCCCCACAGAAACGCGGCGTCTGGGACAGGTTTGGACTGTTTAAATATACTTGACAGCAATTTCTACAAAGTGATGAAATAATAAATGAATCAGACACCCCTAATATACTGACTGGATTTATATACTTAGCAAAAATAAAAACTTGACAGTCGCTATTTTTCATCCTACGGTAGTCGAGAAAAGGTAAGACATAAAAATTATTTTAATTTAAGAAAAAGTAATCATTTTGTGATATCATAGTCACACAAAAATTCAAGATTCTTCAGATACAGCAATATTGGGGCTATTGTAAAGGTCACGAGGGTATTTTTATGTTTTCTTTGCTCAAAACCAAACAATTACCGAACTTGAAATTGTTAAAGTCTGCTTAAATGATAAAAATTCTGTTGGCAATGCCTTTCCATTATTAAATCCAGTCTTTATGGACTCATTAGCTAAAATTATGCCGATGTACAGTCAACTAGGAGGCCGTGAAGACCAGACAAAAAACCTCAGTCCACTCCACTATGAAGTCAGAAATTCAGTTTCAATGGAATTGCCGTTACACATTAAAGTCTTTATTGCAGTTTAAGGAAGGGCTTTAAATAAATTTAGTAATAAAGACATTGAGTTTGCAAGACAATCAAACAAATCTCGAAAGAAGCGATAAAAAAGACATACTGGTGTAGAAAATACGGCATCTCAAAAATCTCTATATGTTTAATTCAAAGGGAGATAATCTGAAAGATTTGAATCTTTAGACGTCATTTTCAGGTTGTGATTACAATTAACATAGGCGTTGAAAGTGTTTTCTGTGCAGACTGTGTTTACTGTTTATTGTGTACAAGAAAACTTTCTTTGCGCATGCGCAAATTAAAGTTCTGATCTGAATTATTAAATTACCAATAATTTTTCATGATTTAAGTAATGAGACATCTGTCCCATACGAAAACATTTATATATTCATTACTTATTTGCTTGGTTGGCCGGGATTAAGAAATATAAAACGTCAAGTTTTTATTTTTGTTCAGTATATAATATATAGTAAGATATAAAGATAGAATAGTCTACTAGCCATTCACGGCTTCAAATTAGTTAATATGTCCTGAAAGTAACGTAAGTACTGCTATTGCCATATCAGTTTGCTCTACAGTAAGCACACAGCCTTTCATTATCACCGTCGCATCGTCCTGAAATGACTGAAATACTGTTAAAAAGGATGTAAAATCACAAGTTATCCATCCATCCAGGCTGTATGATAGTTATTATATTATCATACATTTCACACTGTATTATGATAGTTATAATATTATCTACATTTCACATTCATTTTTAATAATTTACCATTCTTCTTACCAGCACTGCTGGGTGTAGCACAACCTGTTCTTGAGTCCATCCCTGTGGGACAGCGACATTTACATGTGTTGTTTATGTAGGAAACATAGCCATCATTCTGACATTGGATCGGAAAACTGGGGCACATTTGATCTACAATAACGAATGAGTCTGAAATAGCAAGCTGGTTTGTGTGTTTAATTGTCTCGCTAAATTATGTCTGGCACTAAACAGGAGCATTGTCAGTCATGATTTTCGCGCATTTATTTCAGGCGCTTGCCCCTAAGTGACTGACCTTAAGTATTTAACGAATCAAATCAAATAGGTTTACTTCTGCTTTGGTTCCTTGATGTTACATTGTGCTATGTCCGCTTGTCTATGTTCTTTGGCGGTTCGCCTGTTTTGCTACCCAATCTGCCTTTTGTTTTCTTTTGTTTTGTACGTTAAAAATAAAATAGATAAAAGTAGATGTTCATGCTGTTTTGATTAGGGTAGCTGAATACCAATTTGTTTGGGAGAGCTGCTCATTCGGTTTACCATGCGTGTCTTTCGTGAGCTTGTGTCAGTTTTTTCCGTGTGTGTGTGTGCTGCTTTCCCTGTTGGTTTTGAGGCCGGGATGTGGGATTTGCTTGTATTAATTCCTGATCATTGCCTATCTTTTTACTTTACAATATGTACACAACAAAATGAGTTTTATATAAAGCATGTACAGGACATAGAAACTGCAAAAAAAATATATTGCTAATTTGTTAAAATATTATTGAAATTGTTCTTAAAACCTACCTTTCATCTTGTATTGTGTCTGTGCTTCATAAAACATATAGAACGCCCCTGTATCCTGATGTTTGAGCAGATACTCCAAGTCAGGGTCAAACACAGTGATAGTATTCTTTTTATCTTTGCTGAAAGCCTGAAAGAACAAATAAACGGAAATCCTCTTTCAGAGCATGTGCGCTTTCTTGTTTACAGAAATACACTTCCTCTAGATACTTTCATAAGTGAAAATATTGGAACCAGAAACTGTGAATTTACACAGGGGTTTAGATGAAAAGGTAAATTCCTAGGGACAGCAACTCTGCCACTTTTATTTTACCTCCCTTCTAAATGGGAGTCAACTCGTAGAGAAAAGACTTTACTCCCTGAGGCAAATTCTTCTCTAGGTGCACAATCTTTCATTTAAAAGTCGGTCCCATTTTGGAAGGGCCATGGTCCGGGGATGCAAACAGGAAGAGGTATTTTACCTTAAAGTTCAAACGCTCGCACATTTAGTAATTTTACGCAATTGAAAACAGAGAATCAACTTGCAACTAAATTACATGTTCACACTCTGGCTAATGCCTCATATAAAACATATATATGCACTTCCAAAATACTGTTACATGTAAAAACCAACGGAGCAACGATATCGAACTGTTAGCCTACTTACCATTTCACCGTATTCCATTATCGAGCCAATGTCAAAATATCCAAAGCCTCTGTTTCCATTGAAAGACTTCTTGCCAAAGTTACTGCCCTTACCTGAGAAAATATGAGGTTGATAGTATCAATTTTCGATGCCTGGAACTCCCTTGGTACTTTGAGAAATAGTTCCAGTTGTTTGCGATTCTATACTTTAGGTTCATTTCACCAAAACACCTCTTGTTTTTTTTTTTTTTTTTTTTTTTCAAGTTTTGATTTGCAATCTATGTCTTTGTAATTTTAAGCGTTTAGGTAACCTGAAAAGCTGTGCACTTCTTTTGTTTATTGGATTGAAATATAAAGCAGGTAAAATAGATGTAATAGCTTATGCAATTTGAATGGCTTTTGATGTTTGTTAAATTGGCATTAAATTCATCTGTGTTGAATTGGTTGTCTCTGTTATCGGCGATATACTGGTGTTTGGTGTTTTTACCAGCTTTTATCGGACATCGCGGTTTTATACAGGGTAAACTACAATCTGGTGAAGATTTCTACCCCTACCTTGGAAGAAAAAGTGTTGCGATCTACGCTTCTTTCCTCTTTCAGTGCCTTGAGAGAGTTGTGCTTTTTGTTGCTGTGGCATTCACTGTTTTGTGGAGAGGGGGGGGAGGGGTTAATAATTATCATTATTTACAATTTACCTGAACCTGGTGGCTAAAATGACTCAAAATGAAAGTTACATTAGTTTGAACATGAAATGTCATGTCTAAAACATCACGTGTTGCGTTTGATACAGGAAAACTAGAAACTATAAAAAGTGCGGAATCAATATACTGAAGTCAAACAGTTTCACATTAGTTTTTAGCTCACCATCTAATATATTCTGGTAGTCTATCCGAATGTAGTCATCTCTCAGAGGGTTAGACTGTTCGTGATGAAACCCTATTGAATGTCCAATTTCATGAACACAGGCTGACTAGAAGAGGAAAAATATTGTATATGAATATAAAACTTAACGTCATTATCTAAGTTTTAGTTTAAATGTCTAACAGCGTTATACATTTTTGTGAAAAAAAATATTATCATTGTAATAATCTACACACATACACACTTGCTGGAATAAATTTGGATACTTTTAGAATAAACAGTTTTACCAGTAGTATCAAAAGACTCTCATGCATGTATTTTCATTGAGTTGAAAGTTCATTTTTAATTTTCCCTGTTTTTTTTTCTGCTTCTTCTTTCTTTTATTCTTGTTTACTTCCTATTTTCCCAGCTTTCCTCGTTTCCTGTCTGAAGTACAAAAATGAAGTACACAAGTTTTTCACGGGTGACCATTACAACTTCTGAAACAGACAAGTTTAATATTACATAATATAACCGTACCCCTTTACAACAAGACAACTTTTGGCCATGGCCATGTTTGTTGCAGCCAACATTCGACCAACATCTGCAATGAGAAATGTTTATATCAATCAATATTAAAATCAGAATGGACAAAAGTACGGAACACTATAAATAGTATAATAAAGCTAATTTTTACATAGGTTGAAAGTTTTTATTTTTATTTACCTATAATACTGATGATGAACCTTTTACACAGAGTAAAGATAACTGATTGGGGAAATCTCAATACTCTCCTTTACTCTTCTATATCCTATATTTCACAATAAATCTATTCATATATCCTCATAGCCCAATTATCCGTAAGCACTGTTTAGCGAGCATTGCTCTTCACTGAATAACGTATTCATGCACACAATGTCGCTTTTCCTCTCTGTCAGACAAAGCAACTTTGATAGTTCTTGTGCAACCTGGTCCGAGAACTGCTAGTAAATTGAAGTCTTTAATTATGGAAGACTTTTAGCGTGTCATTGTAGCGTTTCTTCAGAATACCTTGGAAGCGTTTTCTCGCCTGAAGTTCTGCGTAAAATATTTCACATGGCAGGTTTTGACCTAAGTTGACCTTAGCTTTAGCTAAGACTATTGTCTTAGTGTTTCACTTTTATGAGGTGGTGAGTTCTCATTTTCCTTACTCGAAACTCGCTTTTTTAACCCGGAACTCGCTTTTATTAATCCGAAACTCACTTTCCTTATTCAAAACTCACTTTTTTCCGAAACTTGCGTTCCTTACTCAAAACTCGCTTTTTTAACTCGAAATTCACTTTCCTTACTCGAAACTCGCTTTTCTAACTCGAAACTCACTTTTGTTACTCGAAACTCTCTTTCCTTACTCGAAACTCGCTTTTTTTAACTCGAAACTCGCTTTGTTACTCGAAACTCACTTTCCTTACTAGAAACTTGATATTTTTAACTCGAAACTCACTTCTTTTACTCAAAACTGGATACTCGAAAAATAGAACCCCTCATTGTGTTGCTGGGTATCAAAGAAAAAAAACTTAAGAACGTATGTCAGTGCTAAGGCAAGCGCAGTTTTAAAACACGAACTGTGAAGACTGTACACAAGATGATGATACGAGGGTTAAAAATGTATATTACTTACTTTAGTTTTCATACATACCCACGTTCATGTGCAAACAAAAGATAATTCTGATGAGAAAGGTTGTACAGCTTTGGAACTGAACTATTCCATTCTGGAAACCGGAAGTGGGTCCAGTACTCGTACTTTGGGATGACGACTTCTTTAATATTCTTCTGGTGGGAGGTAGCTGAAGTAATGTTATATTTTAATGTATTGGTCAGATGACAAAATCATAAGACCGACATTGCAAGTTTCGATTTAAGAGAACTGGAAGAGACGAAACGGTTTAACATTATGTGAGGAAAGCTGAAACTTAACCATAGTAAAATCTGTATGTTTTGGGAGGAAAAAACAAAACTTCGGGAAAAAAATAATTCCAAAAGCTAAGAGAGATAAAATACATGTTCAAGCATTCAAATATTTTAATTTACGTGAGAATGAGAAAAGGAAGTTTCATAATTCAATAGAGTTAAACTTTTAAGAGTCATTTCTGTATATATCCCTTATGCAAGACAGATGACAGTAGCGGGCGTCTTTTTTTCTTGTTTCAGAAGCGGGCATTATTTTCCCTTATGTATTTGTTAAGGGATAAAATTCGGTAATGCATATCACAAAGGGTGTAAAGGTACACCTGCCTTTTTTCACTGTTTTCAAAAAAAGAAGAACTTTTTGGTTTTTTGTGACTTTTTGTTACTCCCCTGGGCAAGAAGCAACTCTTTCATTCTCATATTTGTCTCCCTTCTCAGTGTGGAAAGAAGTTGCTTTAGGAGGAGCAAAATCTTTCCCTTTTGAAAGAGGTAGTCCACATTGAGAAGGGAGCCAAAATGACAATGATAAAGTGTTACTTTTTCTCTGAAAGTGAACCCATTCACATAAAGACATACGTAGAGAGCTGTCGAACTTGTAAGGGAGAATCCCATGATCCCAGATTTTATGGGGATTGTTGAGGATAAACCTTCTCCTGTCCCCGTCCATCTGTAAAAGGAAAAGTGATTAGTGTTGACTTGTTAACATCAAGAAAGGTCATGAAACATTTTTTAATTGATGATACTGCTTCATATAGCGTATAATGGAAAATTTTCGCGTCGCCGAATTTTCGCGGATTTGCCCCCAAAACATGATTAATTTTCACGTTTTTTTTTTAATTTTCGCGGATGTGAATATCCACGAAAATAAAAATTGTGTTTGTCCTATAAAATATATGCTTGACTGAAAAATCAAGACGTACAAGGAGAGAGAAACGTATAGAAACTACAATCACTTTGTTATGAACACATTTGTTTAGATAGAATCGGCTTCTGTTTGGTTTGGGAGGATGTCCATCCATTTTTTTTTCACAAAAAACCTTAAGATAGGCATTTGTACAAATCAATGTTTAGTACTCAGAAACAGTCAACTGAAATATGCGAGCACTTTGACCATATGTTTCGACGATTAAAATTTCCTATTACTACTTTGTACAAACTCGGAAAATATTTCGCGGAGTTTATTCTCGCGGATCGCTACCGAACGCGAAATTCCGCGAAAATTAGGCGACGCAAAAATTTTACCCATTATACGGTATTTACTGTTATAGTCATAATTATTCCTATTGTTACTAACAGTACTATAATTATTTTGATTAATATAGTCTACTTAATTATACATTCAATGACTTTTATACAACTTATTCCCATTTCTGCAGAGAATTCAAGGCTTTTGGTTGATTTTTCCACCCAATAGTTTACCATTCTGTAACTTAAAGACCGACGAATTTCAAAATCATTGCGATATCTCAGTCTTGGCTAAACAGCGTTTCGGCAAGCAACGTCTCTTGTTGAAATTCCCACCCCTCGGAAGAGATTTCCCATGAGCGCTCAATATGAATTTGTATATTTTCTCATGTACTTGTTGATACATTGTAACTATGAAATTCAGTAAGTCATAAAGATTTTACAGCTTCGTTTTCTTCTTCTTCCTCGTCTTTAAAAGCTTCATCAGGAGGCGGGGCAACTTCTTCAAACTTTTCTTCTTCTCCTTTCATATCCTAAAAGATAACAATATGCTTTATACTCAAAACGATGAAATACTGTTAGATTACTATAGAAAATATGTAAGAACATTTTAGTTTTGTGTTTTAGAAATTTCATATCAATTCTCGTCTGCATACATTATATTATTCTGGTCCAACCTGAACTGGGTCCGAAACCATTTCGGCTTACGTTTGTCTTTTCCATTGTACAATTGATGGTAATTGTGCCCGTGTGGCATGAGACATCCATGCTGCCCCTGCATTAATGTTCTTACAGGTAAACTCCAGGAAAGATGATTTTAGCTCCGTTCTGGAGTTTTATAAAGAAAAGGCGAAAAAGGTGTGCTATCATCGAATAACAAGAGGTATTATATTACGTTGCCTTCGTGTATACCGTGAGTACTTAGGTGACACCACTTTTACCTCGTATCGAGCGCCTGTCTTGAATTAGTTATAGATAAAGTTATGCGGATATTGTGTCATCAGAACCTTGGTTACATGTACACAACCTGAAACGTAGGTGATATTCTTACAAATGGTTTCTGTATTTATTCGAACAGAAAATTGTAATATGTGGCCTAACTGAGCCGTATTCTAAGAGTAAGTCGCGCGCATGACTCAATAGTGATTCAGTAAGGAATGGTACCTGTAGTTCCATCAAGGTTTGCAAATGTTTCATGTTAGGTCGACCGTTCGTCATTACAATTACATCGTCGTCATTTTCATTGATAGCGTCATCATCAGCTGGGTTATACTGTAATAAACATACCACTTATCCAGTATAAGTCTTTCGCAATTTGTTCACTTACATCACAGGTTCGTAAACTCTCTGGGATTTACATACATGTAAGTATGTTCTCTCGAACACCAAGCTTTGAAGTATGTGACACGTTAGCAGTACCGCGTCCTTCACAAGCCTACAAATTCTTTTCATATAGAATGTATATATGAGTTTATCAGCATTGTATTTAAATGTTTTATCCAGAAACGTGATGCCAATAATCAAGGAACAAGAAACAAATAACTTAGGGCCTATATCAGTATTCCGAATCAACCCAGGGATATTCGAGGGACATGTTAATAATAGTTTGGTGAATTTCCTAGAAAAGCATAATTTGATATATGAACAGCATTATGGTTTTAAGGACAAGAAATCTTGTCAAACTCATTGACAACTGACTGATTGCTCTAAGCAATAATGAGACAACATGTGACTTTTTCGTTATTAAACAAAATCTTTTGGCTTGATTAATAAAGATAAAATCTTCAAGAGTTTCTGGTGCAAAATTTATCAGTACATTTTTATCTCACATTTAGATGTCAGCCAGTCAATATTTCTGGAAAATTATCAAGCAGCTGGGGTACCGCAAGGGTCCGTATTAAGGTCGTTCCTTTTCACTGTTTATGTCAGAGATCGACCACAACACATTAAAATAAAAAAAGAATAAAGTACCAAAATCATAGGAAAAACTGAAATATAAAGATAAGAAGACAGCATGCCTAGAATTATTTGAAGACAGTGCAATTGTGTATGTAGTTATATCTCAAACTTTCTAACATGATGAGACGTAATGATGTGAAACTAAAACTCCGAAAACAAAAGTCATGATCATTTCCACAAAGCAAGGTACAAAAATAGATAAAAAGAATAACGCAACTTACATGTGCACGAGTACAGCGTGCTCCCAGAAGAATCGTCAGCATCAGCACAGACAACAACATCCTGGGCTCTAGTCAAAGCAACAATAAGAATGATACATACATACATACATACATACATACATACATACATACATACATACATACATACATACCGTATGTACATACGCACGTACGCGCGTACGCACGCACACACGCACACTTGATTCTTTTTTATTTATTCATTATAACCATATATAACGTAACATTGAGTAGTCGATCAGGAGAAATTGTCCTCATTATGCCAATGTGGACGTACCATATTGCGACATGACATGTATACATTTACAATTAATTTTTTTTTCTAAAAACCCTTTAAATATCTACAAAGTAACAAACACTTTTTATGTCAGCAGAGTTTTAAAGCTCCTACATACATACACTATTTACGTTTGTACTCCTCACATTATTAATGTGGTCTGTTTAGTTTTATCTCTGCTTCTCTTCTTCTTTCAGCGGTGACTGTTACGTTGTACTGACGTCGAAACAACGTCATTTGTACGTTGTATGCCTGCTGTGTCGAACATGCTTTTGTTATGTTAGTAATATACCTGAAGAATTGGAGCGAAAACATAATAAAAGAAACAGATATGAGATAGAAAATGTCCTTATTTTACCTTTCGATTCTTGTTTCCTAAAGGTAAAGCTATGCCATCTTTAAGATAAATTCTGATTGGTCAAAGTTCAAAGTTCATTTTAGAGGACATCAGGAAATCTTTATCTTTAATGATAATGGCTGGTAAAAGCGTAATTCCATTTCCACATGTAAATCACACGTGCAAGCGTCTGCAAACAGCCAAAGTAAAACAATGCTACTCGTCCCCTATATATGTAGACAGGCGCTTAAAGTTTAGACCGTGAAACACTTCAAAATGTCAAAAAATCTTAAAATTATGTCATCTATAAAACTATTGTACTGTGCTGTTTTGGACACTTTGGATGACAATGTGTAGAAATGTTTCTAAGCTAGAAACTCAAGCTCCTGTGATATTTGAAGCTATTTGTTTTGAAGTTAAAGACCCCCGGGGGTTATCACAAAATTCCTGAAAGTGGCCAAACCGAAAACTCGGTTTGGCCACTTTCAGGATTTTTTTAAAAAAACTCAACCAGTTTATCTTTTAAAAAGCTGAAAATTTATTTAGATATTGTTTACATACGTAAGAGTCGAAAAGCATTGTTATATGGTATTTGCAAGATCTGTTAGCAGAACCTCGTCTTTTTTTCACCTCAAAGAGGGCTGGAACTGTGCGTTTATCAGGAGTGACAGTGTCGTTTCTTTGCCACTGAGACACATTTTCTTGCCTTTTCTGAAATATGAGGGCGGAAAAGACATATTAAAAGTTTTGCAGCTTGAAAAGTTAATATCAACACTAAAAATATCAGAAAAGAAAATCTGCAAACAGCGTAGATCCAGATGAGGCCGCTCCTAATGAGCCGCCTAATCTGGGTTCTACACCGATTGCCAACTTTGCCCTCATTTCTTTGAATTCTCACAATGAAATAAGTCGGACGAAATATATATTTCTTTTTTTTTTTTTTAATTTTTCAGACCCAAATTTTGTCATCTGCCTTTTGGAACTTAAATCGCTTTTAATTTATTTGGACCTCTTTCTGATACTTACCAGTCTTTGGATCGACTGCCTGATTAATATCAAGAAAATCAAAAAATTCTGGCTTTCGTCACCAGATGACTGTCAGGATCACTGATGAGGCTTGAGTATCCGAAACTTCGAAGTATGACCCATGTTCTTTCTTTCGAATGTGCTGTCTGCTATTGAAGGAACTCTTTTAGATTTTGACTGTTGTTTTAAGTACAACTGATATCAACCGATCTGGCTAAACGTGAAAGCTACAGATGGTTTGTGGTATTTTGGAAGTAGTTTGTGATCGTTTTGGGTGAATTGTGGTCTTTGTGTTTGTGCTGTTTTTGAGGGAGTAATCTGTGGAGTTTCAATGGACCGGCCAGGGTGACCGGATGCATAGCAGATCTAAATCGGTTTCTTCGCTCATTCATTTGGTACCTTGTTGGGTCGGATACCATTTGGGTGAGACTTGTCATTTATGGTAGAAATGGAGTCCTGGCACATTTCTGGACTGGGGCATTGGTGCTTAAATTGGTAATAAGGTTAAATTAGTAACATTCAGTCATTCAGTTACACATTCATTCATTCATTCATTCATTCATTCGTCAGTAAAGTAGTCACATTGGGGTTTAAATGTCTACTTTATTTCCTCTATAGCTATGCTACATTGGACACGTTTCCTCACGACATGTAAGAAAATACTCCAGAAGGCGGTGCACCCCCAGCTGGCAGAAATTATAATAAAATTCCGTGAATGCCGATTACCAAAACACGGATGTACCTAAATCAGTTAAGTGGTGGAAAGGCGTGTAAAGTGGCGTAAAGAGGCGTAAAGTAGCAAAATAGGGCGTAAAGCAGTAAAAAAAAAGGCAAACGAGAGAATGAAATGTTTCATCCTAAATGGTCAGACGGCAGACAGTCAGACGTTCTTCGACCATTCACTTTTAAAACAATTTTGCAAAGCAAAGACGAGTATATGCAATATCCTTCGTGTGCGTCCGCACGCGCGCGCGCGCGCGTGTGTGTGTGTGCATGCGCGCTTTGTAGAAAATTTCCTGAGAGCAGCGATGCATATTGGGCCATGACATATATAACACGGTTGATTAAATATAGAAAAAATATTCACCTGTTGCGTTTAGCTCTATTTCTAAGTAACGACAAGAGATAAAGTCTACAAACATGCTCCATTGATACATCTGTGGAACATCTACTGAAAGCAGCGATGCATATTATGCCATGACCTATATTTCACGGTTGATTGAACATAGAAAAGTATTCACTTGTTGCATTATTCAGTTTCTAAGTAACCACAAGCTAGAGTCTTCAAATTTGCTCCATATGTACATCTTGGAAATATCTATTGTCGGCAGTGGTGCACATCGGGCAGTTAGCTGTACTTCCTGGTTCATTGATTTTGCCTTATTTGATATATGAACATCTTCGGAACTCGGACATGCTACACATCGACTGGCGGCGAAGAAGCGGTAACTCCACGTGAGAACCTAGTCACGTGACGGTGTGGTCTTAACAAGAACCTTTTCAAGACAGGACACTGATATTTCATCCTACTATGGTGGCATTTAAGCAAGAGGAACTGGACGTTGGTTGCAATTTTGTCGATGAGACGATCAGATCGACGCCCCGTCATTTCGGCCGGGTCATGGATTCGTTCGGCTGAGGTGCGGGGGTGGGGGATGGGGGACGTCGTTACGAGTATTGAAATACAACAACATGTATGAACATGATTGCCTGGGGTAATGGCACGGTATGATCTAAACTTTGACCTCAAATGAACAGTAGGTCACTGTGACTTTTATTTTATGATTTTGCCTTATATTTTGTAGACTGTTTGGTGTGTGTACATAAAAGCTTGGGAAAATGACTAACTATGACCCGATGTTTGACCCCAAACTAACAGTAGGTCACAGTGATCTATATTTCATTGTCCAGTGATTTTGCCTTATATATTGAAGACTATTAGATGAAGGGGATACTGTCTCAGTTTGATCTCAAACTATCAGTAGGTCGCTTTGACCTATATTTAATTGTCCATTCTATCTTGAAGACTATTTGATGTACGAACATGATTGCTTGGGGTAATGGCTTAGTACGACCGGGTGTTTCCGCGCGGTATGTGTTTCTGAGCCCTAACTATAATCATAAATTGTACATGGCAGAGCACTGGCACTGAGGAAATTTATTGACATCTATATTCTGTAGAGGGTCTTGTTCCTCACCATAATAAAGAATTACCGAAACTATCATCTGGGAGAAAAGAATTTAAAAATCAAGAATGATGTGCTTTAAATAGCCATTTTTCTTAATGCACTTTTGCTCTGCTTGTTGCGACCCTGAAATCTTTTAAACTGGCAAAATTTTGTAAGAAAAACTTACCATCAGTTAATGGTATGCTTAATATCTTTAATATCATGCAATAGTTGAGGATCACTGAAAATATGTTAGAACTTTTCAAAAAAGTTTTTGACAAGAGGGTCCTTATATCCTAAAAAGTGTTTATCAGTACCAGTGAGTAACGGTAGGTTGAATTGTTTTTGTTTATAATCTGAGTTGTAAAGATCAAAATTATTTTTCTTTTGCAGTTATGTCACCAGGTCCAGTTGTAACACAATGTGCATATAAAAATTTAACACTGTTATTTGGAACTTTGTAGAAATTTCCAATTTGAGGCATATGGGGTTGACAACTTTGAAACAAGGATGTCATTGCTCCAAGATTGGCATGCGATCTGAAATTATTACCGCCATCTCAAGAAGGATTGGTTGATGATTGATACTTTTTATTATATGGTGTCAACATTAATATGCTAACTCCTGAAATCCATATTTTCTCCTCAGCAAATCAAATAAAATTTTCTTTTAAAGTTTTAAAAAGGGCTCTGAAACACATACCGCGCTAGAAGGATAAGTGAAAATATGTAGTCTCCTCAAATACAAACCCCTGATTTTAATTCTATACAATATTTCATGAGGACAAGTGAAATGGTAGGCTAAACATTACAGAGGACTCTAAATATGTTTTTGGGCCAGCCTTGCTGCATATGTATTAAAGAAGTTGATTTTGATCTTAAGGGCTCTGAAACTGATGTCGCTGGGATATTAAAAAAGTTATTTCCTCAACAATCTATCTACAGTATGTACATCTGACCTCTGTCCGTCTAAGACTCTCCCATCTGGCTATTTTTCTTTTTTGCTACTTTACGCTACTACACGCCTTTTTACACCACTTTTCGCCTCTTTACGCCCCTTGGCGCCTCTTTACTCCACTTTTCGCTACTTTACGCCACTTTACGGTTTTTAGGAACACCATAATACGTTTCGCCGGCTTAAGCCAGTCGTGTTTCAATCAAATCCGACCATCCTAATTCATGAACTTTCACCTGTCACAACTAAAAGTTGACTTTATTCGGTCCATATTGCTCCAGAATCGCTGTATGAAAGACGAGAAAACACCAGAACGATGGATACAGACCTTGTTACTAATTTAATCAAGTTCAACGCCCAAACAAATGGTAGAGATAAATTATGTCGGTAAGTTATATTGGAAAAGCACATAAGTTCGTACACAGTTTGTATTCAGACAGGTTATTGTGGGTCTGTTTCCTGGTACATACATCGGCATTGCAGTGTTTCTTCTTGGAATGTTAAAGTCAGCTGGTATGAGAAGTAGTTAGGAAGTTTATGAATGAGAATCAGAATTGTTTACTGCTGATACGTCCTAGGACAATCATTCACCGGGAAGGACAATCATTCACCATGTGGCCTTTGAATAATCTGATTGCTAAATGGGATTTCCTAATTGTTAAACAGTTACTGCACAATTGCTTGTTTAAAAAGGCTTCTTCCAAGGGTAAGAAACCATTACAGGTACACAACTTCATTGCTTGTGGATTTTTGCTTGCACTTGCACATATACACCTTGGCTGGGTTGATTGAGCAAATGCCTCCCTCGCCTAAATTCAGTGACATTGCAGTCAATGACCACCAACCTGATACCATTTTTTTCAACTCTGGGCACTGCAGACTTAGCATTTTGGAAGAATAGATTACAGAATATGGAACACCTCTGATCAGAATACAAGAACCAGAGCTCTCAAAAACACATTATTTTGAGTCTGTGATTTCTATTTAGCCTCATTGCCCCAGAACTTTACTAAATTCACATTGTAGGACTATTTTAAGTAGTACCCTATGTAATTTTGCCTAAAAGTGGCCCAGGACTCCAGTTATCAAATGCAAAGTGAGATCCCTGGGATCATACAGGGTGATTATCTGAGTATTCACTGTTTGCTCATAGGAAAACTTGGCTATCCATGGATAGATGCATGCATAAGGGCATTAATTAGGAAAAAAGAAAAATTGTATCACAAAGCTCACAGGGCAGATAACGAGTCCCTGAAGAGTCGTTATAAACGACTCAGAGCTCATGTCCAAAAAGAAATACATGATGCCTATTGGAGGTATGTTTCGGATATCTTCAATCCCTCAGATACAGACACTAATATAGAAGACTGTGTCCAAAATGATCGGCTGAAAAAGTTTTGGTCCTTTATGAAAAACTTAAGAAAGGATTCCACAGGTGTGGCCTGTTTAAGGGAAAATGGCATGTTGAAAACTGCTAATAAGGACAAAGCAGACATATTTAACAGACAGTTTGAGTCTGTATACACCTGGGAACAAGTAGGTGACCCCCCATCGAAAGGACCAACCCCCTACCCAGATATTGGAGATTTATACATTGACCCTAATGGGGTCAAAAAACTATTAGACCGTCTTAACCCCCATTAATCTTCAGGTCCAGACAACCTAAGTGCACGTGTGTTAAAAGAATGCAGTGCTGAAATTGCCCGGGTCCTTGCCTGCATTTTCAACCAGTCCTTGGCCCAGTCTAGAGTACCAGATGACTGGCTGCAAGCTAATGTGGCTCCCATTTACAAAAAGGGAGAAAAGTATGACCCTACCAACTATAGGCCGGGCTCTTTGACTTGTATTTGTTGTAAGTCTCTGGAGCACATTCTTGTGAGCAAAATCATGCAACATCTATCGGACCATAAGATTTTAGTTGAGTCTCAGCATGGCTTCAGAAGTGGTAGGTCATGCGAGACTCAACTGGTCCAGTTCATTCATGATTTGCGGGCAAACCTAGACAGAGCCAATAATAAAGGTCACAAACAGACGGACCTCATTATTATGGACTTTGCCAAGGCTTTTGATAAGGTCCCCCATAGACGATTGATTTATAAACTGGAGTATTATGGTATCCGAAAAGTTATCCTCTGGTGGATCTCTGCCTGGCTATCTGGAAGGACACAAAAAGTTGTTCTGGATGGTGTCTGTTCAGACCCTCTCCCCGTGTTGTCTGGTGTCCCCCAGGGTTCTGTTTTAGGGCCCATTCTGTTCTTAATCTTTATTAATGACCTGCCAGACAACATAAGCTCAACAGTCCGCCTTTTTGCTGATGACTGTGTACTCTATAGAAATATTAGACGGTCCGAAGACCAACAGATACTCCAAGATGATTTGGATAAATTGGCACTTTGGGAAGAGGCATGGCTCATGAAATTTAATGTTGCCAAATGTCACTGTATGAGGGTGACTAGGCATCCCCCTCCAAAGCAAATAATCCATGGTTATACATTGCATAACCAAGTCCTAGAGAATGTATCGTCAGCCAAATATTTAGGAGTTGAAATTACAGATATCCTCGAGTGGGGTCAGCACATCAATGAAGTTACCAGTAAGGCTACTAAGACTTTAGGTTTCCTTCGTAGAAACTTGACTTTTGCATCGAAGGAAATCAAGGCTTCTGCATATAAAACTCTGGTCCGGCCCAAATTAGAATATGCAGCACCAGTTTGGATGCCCCATCACCAAGTAGATATTAACAGAATAGAAAAAGTACAGAGGACTGCTGCCCGTTGGACCTGTAGGCGCTGGCGCAATCAAAGCCCTGTGGGAGAATTGTTAGAACTACAATGGCCAGACCTGCAGGAAAGATGACAGCAGGCTTCTCTGTCTCTATTCTACAAAATTCACAATAATCATGCCATTGTAGATAAGAATAAGTACCTATCTGAGGTCGATGAAGGGAGCAGGAGAACTAGGTCCCACCCATTTCAGTACCACCGTCCAAATGCTTACACGAACGGTTTTAAGAATTCCTTTTTCCCCAGGACAATTGCAACTTGGAATGGCCTTACAACCAAAGCTGTCTCTTCGGAGACAGTTGATGGGTTTAAGGCCAAAATTTAATATCCTAGGGTAGAGCAGGGGTAAGGCATGGAATGCCTGCCCCTGAGGACTTCTTGTAAATAGTTTTAATCTGCTGGTGGCTTTGTCACAAATTCATTTTTTTTTTTATTTATTTATTTTTTTTTTTTTTTGTGACAACTTATGTGCCACACCAGAAAACCTGTCATCATGGTCAAAATTGACCGAGGACAGTAGAGACAGAAAGAAAGAAAGAAATGAGCAGAACTCCAAAATTAATTAAATTTTCACTCCATTCGAGAGAAACTACATGGTGATATCAGTAGTTTACACAACATCAAGAAACAGTCAAAATTTTCTTTCATCCTCCAGCATTGACATTTGTCATGATGAGTGGCTGAGTGGAAACTTCCGGCCTTAGTGCACTCAGGAGCAATTTTCTTTTGCATTCTTTTATCACCCTATACATGTACATTTGAATCTGAACTATCTGAGCCGTGACAGGACAAAACCAACAAAGTTTCATGTGTGCTTAGCAAAGACTCTGATCAGCCTGGGCATCCACCGAGTCTGATCAGACTCTTTGCTGTGCACTTAAAGGGTAGCTAAGGGTCTTAGCTAGCTCCATCTGGATAACAATACTCTGATCAGACGGTGGAATGCCTAGGCTAATCAGTCTTCAAGGTGTGCACATGCCACTTTGTTGGTTATGTTGTGTGGCAGCTCAGCTAGTCTTACTAACCCATTTTCAGAATAATCTTTTATGTGCTGCATGCAAGACTGAATATTAGACTGGTATGGATCATATAAAAGCTCATTGTGGAAATGGACTGATTTTGGTTATATCATGACTGTTGAAGTATGTTGCAGTGATTTTTTTCTATAAGTGGTGCCCATAAAAGGCACCAGTCCCAATTCAAAATAGTATCTTTTTTCCCCAACTGCAAGTTGAAAAATTCTCAATAGCAGGAAGAATTTTTTTAGAGACCATTCTACAAGCATAAATTTACTTGTTTACTTAGAGAACTGGCTATATATAGTTATAATTGAATTTAGATATTATATATTCAGTGCCATGTCCCCTATCCCACCACTTGAGCCCATAAAGGTGTTTCTGAAATTCCAAATTTAAGGGGAATATGATGCGTTTTTTCCCAATTCTGTGGGCACTGGCACCATTCCCAAAATAGTGAAAAAAATCACAGTGTTGAGATATGATTGCATATCGTTTTGTTTTCTCTTTAATTGTCAGATTACTACAGTATGGGTGTCGTCTGGTGTGGGGTCATCTACAGAGGTCTGGCAATGCAGCAGAATCTATACAGACATTGAAAAACATAGAATACATGTTCAGCATGACTAGAAAATGTATGTTCTCATGTTTGATATTTTTATCTCCTCACTATTTAGGGCTGCTTTCAAAAGCAAATTCTTTCCTTTCAAAGTAGCCAAGTGCTCAGTTCTTTTAGCACTGTTAAAGAGTATAATCAACTTTTGGATCATACAAGAGTATGTAAGAGTTTGGAAAATTGGACGATATGGGAAAATCAGGAAAAAGTCATAAATAAAATAAGTGGAGGATGAGTGACAACCTTGATTTGACCCCCAAAGTCACAACTCAACAATAATATAGTCTGAACAGCTGTTGCATGTATAACCACTTATGTAAACAATATTTGAGCCACGACACCAGAAAACCAACAAAGTGGTTGTGCGCCCAGTGCAGACTCAGATCAGCCTGTACATCCGCCCAGTCTGATCAGATTCTTCGCTAGGCGCTTAAAGGGTAGCTAAAGGTCTAAACTACATCCATGCAGACAGTGAAGACTCTGATCAGACTGGGCGGATGTCCAGGCTGATCTGAGTCTGCGCTGGGCGCACGACCACATTGTTGGTTTTGTCGTGTCGCGGCTCATATATACAAATTCACATTGTGAAACTAGAGCAGCTTATATCCTTCTGACATGCTTTAAATGAGTAGCAACAGACATGAATTGTGTTTAAAGTGAACTAATACACTTTTAGAGGAAGTATCTCTGCTTTTGCCTCTCGTTTAAATGGGGGTTAAAGAATGGTGGGAAAGAACTTGCAAATTCTTCCTTTAAGAGTAGACATATTTGCCCAGAAAAGCAAGAAGGCAAACAGGAAGTCACAAAAGTTGTCTTCCTATGAAAAATGGCAGAAAAACATAAAAGAATACTCTTTTGCCTTTATGCATATGCCAGCAGAGGACCCACATTATCCTGCATGTTTCTGCTGTCTTGGGTCTCTGGACATACATGTGCACCATTCAGGCACAAAATCAAAGGTGGGTTTGTGTTATTCTGTTCACATATGTGCTATTAAAAGCATTGATGGATGGATGACTTGCAATTTTACATCCTTTTCAACAGTATTTCAGTCATATCAAGATGATGGAAGGGTGATAATGGAATGCTGTGTGCAATGGAACCCAGCATATGGTAGAAAAGATTCTCACCTCAAGTGGGACTCAAACTTGGGTCCCCCTGGATCAGTAGGCAAGTGCTTAACCCACTGAGCTACCAGGGCTCCTGCTATTTAAAGCAACCCTTTTTTAGTGTTGGCTTATCAGAATAATTTATTGTGTTTTTTTTTTCTGTTCACAGTGTTGCGATTTGGGAAAAGCCTGGACTTCATTCAAGGTGCTTTAAAGAGTCTTCATCTCAAAGACACAGTATTACGCCTGACCCTCACACTCTCTAAGATAAATCAAGCCTTTTATCTCTTGTTCGATCACTTCCTGTGGTTCAACAATGTCGGGGCCGTGAAGCTGAACAAACAGTATTGGTCGGAGTTGTCCTCTCGATTCTATCTGGCAACCCTAATCCTGAACCTTGTTCGTGATTTGTATGATATATACAATGTTATTGTTGAAGAGCTAAACAAATCTGCAGCCAGGAAGAGAAGTAGTCCGTATATGAATGGAGATGCCAACTTCCAAACCTTACCAAAACGAGATCGTTCCCTAGTCTATATCTTACAGCAAAATAGGACTTTGTTGTTGGACACTGTAAAGAACTTGTTTGATTTGTCAATTCCAATGAGCACGCTAGGTTATGTGAAATTATCACCAAGAACACAAGGGATGTTTGGACTTATTTCTTCTGCCATTGCTGCTGCAACTATTTGGGAACCAGCTTTAAAACTGGTTCCCTCTTAGTTAAAACTTTTCAATGTATTTGACTGTGATATTTGAATGGCAAAGAAAGAGAACGATTGCCATATGGCTGCTCAATTTCATGAGATAACCTTTCCCAAGGAGCATGCAAAGTGCACATGCATGGACCAGCCTGCACACATGCACAGTCTGGTCAAAGGCATACATTTGTAGTTTGTTTCATCTACTTCAATTAAATTTATTAACTGAACATTTTGATCACACATGGACAAGAATGCACATATGAGCAGTGTCATCAGGATGTGCAGTTAGCAAATATTTGTGAAATCCTTGCTTTTCAATGGAAAGTCTTTGAATTTTATATGTGTGTGTATTTCAATTCTCATATCAACATTCACCCCGAACGAATCCATAGCTGCAGCACTTGAGTTTTATATAGTCTGTACATTTATTTATAACTTTATCGTGTACAGTGGTTATGTCTAATTAATTGTTTTTGACAATCTGAGTCTAGTTGTTCAACTGCTTGCATTAAGGTCATTAGTTACATGTACCAGAAAGCTGCCATGTTTTTTGCTGAAAAAATGTGAAGAACTGGTGCATAGTAAAATCTCCTCACAAATCAGCACACTTGATTTTGTATATATATCTTGACTTATCATTTGTTAAGCACTATAAAGAAGCTAATAATGCTTTGAACCACCATGCCTTTATATATCTCATTTTATTCTCATATGTATGTGCATTTTATATATTTGCATCTCCATTACCCAATTTATATAGCTTATACAAATTACTTTTATACCCATTGCACCTCTGTACTTTCCTGTTTTGTTGAGTCTATACTGTGAACATATCATCAGATTCAATTTTCATTGTTTTTTTGGTCAAACCTGCTGATATACTTTCAGGGGAAGCCACTCTGCCATTTCAGTTTTATCTCCCATCTCAATAGGGTCAATTTGCTAAAAGTGCATGTTTTCCTTTAAGAGTTGACCAATGCCTCAACATTTATATCAGCTCTTGGGTTTTGCTGTATTTTTGACCCTAAATATTGGACTTGGAGCCAGTCTGCATACTGTTTTTCTTTCAAACAGGGCACTTAACACTGTGGTTCCATATTACGAACTTGAGCTATATTTCATGGCCTGATGACTTTGTCATTCTTACATTAGCCTTTGTGTTAAGGCACTTTATTAAAGTTATAAAGTGTTTAACAACGATAAAAATGTGTTGTGCCCCGCGTTAGAAAAAAGATGATTCTAATGAGGGGTTACAACATATGTTTTAGATGAGAAATAAGCATCTCAAAGTTGTAAATACTCCCCGACTGGGCACACAACTTGATTCAACATTGAATCAACATTGATTCAATGTTGATTCAGCAGTATATGCCAGCTGGGCCCCTAAAATGGGGCTATGAAATTTACTGACAAGCATTTCAAGTGTAGATTGTAACTAGAGCTGCAGGGAAGAGTAAGTTATATTTGGTGATATATCTGGGATAATTTCTCAGCAAAAGCTGATGTTGTGATCCCGCATTAGATCCTACACTGTGGACATTTCTAATGAGGGGGTCACTACATATGCTTTTGCTGATGGAGTGTCAAAAGGGGCCACAAGATGTTTTTAAGCAGGATATTCTGAATGTGGCATTTATCTTTAGAGATGGAAAATATGAGTTACTAATATATGAATAAATTCCTGAAACAAGTTCTGGCTGCAGTATTGACTGGAAATACCTGTTTGTATAGTGAAAAAGATCATTTCTTACTTTTCATGTATCAGTGAATTATTTCAGAATTTATTTGTATTTAGAGGTGTGGGTTGCACAGGCTGAATTGCAAATATACATTAAACTTGTGACGCAAACTTTATAAAAACTCAAAAATTCTGAAATAAGCTGTTGGCATATTAAATTTGTCGACAGCTTACTTCAGCATTGTTGGATTTTTTAGATATTACGAGACAGGAATGTTTCATTAAACATACAGGTATTCCCAGCCAGAACAGGACTTAAAGAATTTTGTCATATCTCTGTAATTCACATATTCCATATTTATAGGAAAATTCATATTTGGGAGAAAAGTGTGTGTATGTGTGTGCGTTTTTTTTAATGGATAATTAGCAGAAGATACATCAGATCATCAAAATTGGTATAATCTGGCATATTATTGTAATCTTCCCAGTGTGCACGCAACATTGAAACAACATTGAATCAATGTTGATTCTGTGTCTTGATGTTGAATTAACATTGGCTCAAAGTTGTGTCAAAGATGTGTCAACTTGGACCCCTGAGTTTGTAGACTTTGATGTTGGTTTTCCTCCGACTTAAGGTGAATGGGTACACTTTCAGGGGAAGCAACCCTGTCATTTTGATATTTGCTACCCTTCACAATGGGGAGCAACTCATCAAGAAAAGAATTTGCTCCTCAAGGAGCAAATTCTTTCCTTTAGAAGTTGATCCCTTTTGGGAAGAGTTTTGTTGCCTTGGGAAGCATTCAGGAAGTCACAAAAGTTGTCTCCCTTTGAAAAAATGGCAGTAAATATGGCTGTGTTCCTACACACTTTAATGACCCTAGAGTTGTTTATATGTTGATATAAGCAGGAAAGAACCCTTTTCTTCAATGATACTTGACATTATATTAATATCTGATATCATTTTATACCATCCATTTATTTTTAACAGTGCACAGAGTTGTGTGAAAAAGCAACTTTCATCATGTGCAGACATGGAAGACTCTGATCAGCCTGTGCATCAGCAGTCTGATCAGTCTTCCCTGTTCGCATAAGTGTCTGTGAATTCTGAGGAATCTTTTAACCCATTCCATTTGGGATACCCCTTTAGGGGTATCTGGGCAAACAGTTTGGATCCAGATCAGGCCCCACAAACATGGGGCCTGATCTGAGATCCAAACTGTTTGCTGCCTAGACATCATTTCTACAAGAGTTGGTTAGACCAATATTGTCAAAATATTCTTGATTTTTGATGCAGACGACAATTTCAGCAGACGACAAAAAATACCCAGAATGCAATGGGTTAAAAGAAAAGTGAAGTGTCATATCTGTTTGCAAGATGACTCTTTACTATACTTTTGCTTTTTACCCTTAAATTGCAATAAAGGAGACAACAAATTTCACATCAGCAAAATATAAAAAAAATGATTTGTCCAAGCTGTATCATATCGAGAACTCATAGACTAAAATAGCCTGTCGCAAGGATGTACTTAAGTCACAAATTTCCAATATGGCTGCCAAAGGGTCTGCTTTTTCCGTGAGATGGGCCAGCCAGATTTACATTTGATCAATGTTTTAGTAATCCTGAGTACATAGTTGGTTGTTTTGGGTTTAACGGTCCTTTGAGACAGTATTTCAGTCTATATTGGGCCGTCTCCGAGGGAGATAGAAGAGAGAAGTGATAGACGAAAGAAAAAATGTCCAAACAGTCCCCACCTGTACCTACTGCAAGCACAGTAGGCCCTTGCCCCACTACTATACAAATCAGTAGGACGCCCCGGCACTGGAAGTTACAAGCAGCACCATCACACCACCCAACCACCCCCTGAGTACATGTATTATTATTAAATGATAAGCATCTTAATATGTTATTTGTGATTCTGTATTTTTAAACAGAGTATATGATATTATGAAAGATATCGAAATAAAATGCTTGAACAATGTTTGAATTTGTTACTTAAATTTGCTGTTGTATTTCATGGAAGAAAAACTGGAGGAAATATTGAAAACTATAGTCCAGCCAACCAGTGTTTGGTTGAGTCCTAAAGCATCAGTTCTAAGGTGAATGCGCAGTCTCAGGGGAAGCAGGTCAGCATGTTGGTGTTAGGCCTCCCTTCTCAATGGAGGGCAACTTATAAATAAAAGAATTTGCCCCTGAGAGCAAATTCTCTCTTGTGAGAGTAGACCCCATCTTTGAAGAGCTACATCATCCAGCAAAGCAAGCAGGAAGTTATGAAAAGTTGTTTCCCTTTGTAGATTTTGCGAAAACAAAGGTGTATCCACATGGGACCCACCCACATACTGAATTTTGAATTGCATTGTGAAAATCTAAGGATATCTGCTTACTGTGCTTGCCCAGAACAGCCTGCACTGTTAATTTGTCTTGTAAATATGCTCAATTTGTATTTACAAGGACAAGATCTATCACAAATCATCCCATGCCCTGACTAGATTGCACACAAATGTAGATGAGTCTGACATATTTTAAGTTGCCCGGAAGCAAAGTCACTCTGTAATTTTTGACAACCCTAATCCAGTCAAAGGACTTCTTCGATTAAGGCGAGGATTTTCCCCATTAGACCGGCGCGACAGGTCCGAATTTTCAAAAGTATAAAGTGTGCATTTTTTTCTTAGCGGAGCTTCCACAAATATGTAAGCCGTATGAAATCAGATCATTTGTGATTCAGACCCAAAGACATGGGGAGATAATCCAGTCTGACCCTACCTACCCTTAATTCAAGGTTTTCGCATACCTCAATTTTTGAGGTAATAAAAATATTGAAATCAGTCATTCATTTCATACATTTTTGTCATAAATGCATGCTTAATACATGCATTTCACAATACAAAGCAATGATTTTCTTCTTGTTACGCCTGACTGGCATTTAAACATGCAAAACCACAGTTATACTTCCGGTCAAAGCGGCCAAAAGAGAACGCTTCACTATAACTAAGATACAAGTACTTTCCCCCCCGTGACCCAGCATTTCCTTCATGCAGCAGACTTATGCGATGCAAGTACGCAATATATATGAGTGGGAAGCTGGGTCACGGGGGGGGGGAACGATACTCAATAAACCAAAGAAGAAGAATGGTCAACAGTAGCACTGTGATCTTCAAGGATTTTATTGTGTACAATGACCTTGAAATGAGGTCAAGGTCACATACATATAGTCAAAACTATCCAGTGTTGTCTGTTATGTAAGTAATGTAAGTCAAAAAAGGATGAAATGTATACAATAAATCATTATTTCAACGATCAGTTTGAGGATAATTTACAATTTATCTCAACAATGACGTCAACGTCAACGTATATTTAACGTACTTTACATAGACACAAGCAGTTGAAAATTCATTTTCCATGCAAGTTACAAGTCATAGTCATAAATGCAAAGCAAATGTCAGTGATCCGTATAACTTTTAAATCATGGGGAAAATCCTCGCCTTAATCGAAGAAGTCCTTTGTTTAATCATATTGAGTCTTAAAGCTAAAAAATGAAAAAAAAAAGATGACATTTTAAGCAACAAAGAACCGATCTGTGGAAGATCATGCTAAAGCACAGCACTCTAGGTCAAACTGCATTTGGAGAGACACAACAATCAAGACTTTAGTCCAGTCTGATTCTAAACATACAACACTCTAGGTCAGTTTACATTTGGATATACTAAACAAACAGTATTCTAGGTCAGTCCACATTTAGAGATACTGAACATACAACATTCTAGGTCAGTCTACATTTGGATATACTTAACACAGAGCACTCTTAGGTATTTTAAATTTGGAGACTTAAAATACTTATAAAATTGTAGGTCTGATTACTTTTGGAAATTCGGATTAATAAACACACAACATTCTAGGTCAGTCCTCATTTGAAGATTCTAAACACTTAACACTCTAAGTCAGTTTATGTTTGAATATACTAAACACACAACACTGTAGGTCAGTCCACATATAGAGATACTAAACACAATACACTCTGAGTCAGTTAAAATTTGGATATACTTAACACACAGCACTCTAGGTCAGTCAGCATTTGGAGATACTAAACACAATACACTCTAGGTCAGTTTACATTTGGAGATACTAAACACACAGCACTCTAGGTCAGTCCACATTTGGAGATACTAAGCATCAACATTCTAGATCAGTTTATATTTGGATATACTAAACACACAGAACTCTAGGTCAGTCCATATATGGAAATTCTAATCACACACCACTCTAGGTCAGTTTATGTTTGGATATACTAAACACACAACACTCTAGGTCAGTCCACATTTGGAGATACTATACACATAAAACTCTAGGTCTGTCAAAATTTTGAGAAACTAAACATGAAACACTCGAGGTCAGTCTACATTTGGAGATACTACACACACAACACTCTAGGTTAGTTTACATTTGGATATACTAAACATGATACGACACACACAACACTCTAGATTAGTTTACATTTTGATATACTAAACACACAGCACTCTAGGTCAGTCAACATTCGAGGTTACTTCACACAACATTCTACTAGGTCAGTCTACATTTGGAGAAACTAAATATATAACAGTGTAGGTAAGTCTACCTTTGGAGATACTAAAGACATATCAAGCTAGGTCAGTATTTATTTGGAGAACATAAAGACATTACAAGCTTGGTCAGTCGACACTTGGAGATACTAATCACACAACACTCTATCTCCGTCTGCGTTTGGAGATAATAACACACAACACTCTGTGTCCACCTATATTTGGAGATAATAAATACACAACTCCAGATCAGCCTACATTTGGAAATGTCAAACACTCAACACTCCAGATTTATCCATATTTAAAGATGCTTAAACACACAAGTGTCCAGGTCTATCTACATCTGGAGATGCTATACACACATTACTCTAGAATCTTCTACATTTGAAGATGTTAAAATGCTCAACAACAGATCTGTCAGTGATTGGAGATACTAAACACACAACATTCTGGGTTAATCTTCATTTGGAGATGCTAAAGCATACAGCACTCTGTAGAAATGATAAAACACATCACCAGATCTGGCAGCATTTAGAAATACATATACAGAACTCTAGATCATCCTACATTTTGACTTGCTAAAGCACATTGCACTTTTATCTACAGTTGGCAATGATAAAACATACAGGACTCTACATCTGGAGATGCTAAACACACAAAACTATTTGGAGATGCCAAAACGCTCAAGACTAGATATGTCTACATTTGAAGATGCTTTGGCACACGACCGTTCAGATCAGTCTAGTAATGTGTGAGATGCTATTCATACATTGTTCTACATTTTTCTGCATTTGAAGATGCCTGAATGCACCACTCTAGATTAGTATGCACTTGGAGATGCTGAAACACGACACTCTAGATTGGTATATTTGGCAATGATAAATCACACAACCTTCTATATCATTTCAAATTTAGAGATGCTAAGACGCAGAGCACTGTAAATAGATGTCAATGATAAATCACACAGCCCTCTAGATCATTCCAAATTTAGAGATATATATAACAGGGTGGTAAGTACGAAGAACAAGATAAAATATTTACAGGAAGAGTAAGTGGATATGTTCAATAGAACTAGCATTGTTGCTGCCGAATGCAACCGCACACATGCCATTTACGTCAAGTGAAATGCTACCTCATGGCACGCGCGAAAAGAGAAGACGGATCAGCCCGAACACCTGCGGAGACGGGCCACAGTCTTCCCTCCTCAACATATCTAAGAGATGAAGAGTGAAAACCGTGGTCAGTCTGCGCATGCATATTCACCACACTCGCGCGACCTAAGGCAGCATTTCACGTGACCCAAACTGCATTCAGTTGTCGCCGTTCTGAGTCCCTTGCGGAAACGAAACACAAGGATTGTAAGCAGCGAATTTAAACTGGCAATATACGGCAAATGTACTGATCGAGGCTGGATGCACCTACAAGGGAAGCACTCTGCCGATCTTCATTCCAGCTTCCCTTCCAATGGGGGTCAACTCCTAACGGAAGGTTTCCTCCCTTCAGGAGCAGTCCCCATCTAGAAGGCCGCATCGCCAAGGGAAGCAAACAGGATACGACGAAAGTTGCATCTCCTTGCAAAAATGGTGGGAAAAAGCACGGAGGTGTCACAGCTCCCTTAAGTCGAGACATCATGATGACTAGTGTAAAGTGTGACTAGTTGGCTCACAAATGCTACAGAGCTACATAAAAACATGTCGTAAACAGTTTCATCACATTCAAAGCATGTATGATTCTTGGCCCCTAATAGAGCACCGTAGAATGATTCTAAGTCTGTTTGTCTCAGGTAATTTCCAATGTCAGTATTGATATCATTCATAACATGAGTAATAAAAAGTTTTCTTGCTCTTGAAAAACCAACACAAGCAGACACAATGTGTTTATAAATGTCATAAGTTAAGCTGCCACATAGCAAACATTGTATCGAATCATTTTGTTGTGGTACCACAGTCCACAGTCTTGCAACCAGAAATGTAGCGTGAGCAGATGTTTTGTCGAGGGCAACACTCCAGATATTTGATAATGCTAATTCAGGTTGTATTATTTTGAACCTCGCAAAGTCGGCATCATTGTTCAGCCTTTCATTCCAGGCAGCTTCATAAAAATTTCGAATTCTTGTTTTAATCAATGACTTCCATGCATACTTAGAAGGAAACATCGCTGTAGTTAGATATCTGTGCAAAAAGTCTTCTAGGCCATATTTCTTTAGTATTTTCCAGATATCAGGAATGAAACCCAATTGATTTTTATAACCTCTGAGAGTAAAAAGATTCATACGCAGGTCAAATACTTGTCTTGATAGCATGTTTGGCGGCATTGTGCAGAGATTTTGCAGAAATGACAGTTTCTTTTGTTCGACATAGGACATAAGTGGCAGCCAACCAAGCATTCCTAATGCAATATCGGTTCTCGTGCGAGTTGGAAATCTTTGAAGTGACTTTGCCGCAAGGCGTATAAATTTTTCTAGTTTGTAGATATCAGACGCTGAAATGTTGTGCCATAATTCGGCACCATAAAGAACAACAGGAAAAGATATCTTTTCAACAAGAGATGAAAGGACTGAGGGCCTAACGAAACCGGTATCCCTGTCAATCGCTAGAACTGAAAACAGGGACGCCCGACCTTTCTGAATACGAGCATCAATTGCAGATGAACTCTTAAATGATTGGTGCAATTCTATTCCGACGTGAGTAATTGATTCTGTTTGGTTAATAATGGCGGGACCAAATTTTACAGAAATACCAGTAGGTGGCTTTTGGGGAGAAAATATGATTAGATGGCATTTATTATGATTAAATAAAAATCTCCATTTACTGGAATATTCGTATACTATGCTTAACGCTTTCTCCAAACTCTTTAAACTAGGCGCAAGTAAAACCAGGTCGTCAGCTAACGTAGGGTTGCCAAGTTTTACCGAGCCAATCGTGCAACCTGTCCTTGACTCCTGCAACATTTGTAACAGTCCGTCAATAAAGAGTAAGGGCGCGTTTACACGAACAAAGTTTTATGTCACAGAAACTTTAACAAAGAAAGTATGACAAACATTTTGCGTTTACACGGAGCAAATTATTTGTTAAAGAAAATGTGCCATAGAATCTTTGTCACATAAACTTTGGCAATGAAATATTTGCTGCAGTGTTCACACGACCAAATATTATTCGTCAAAGTTACCTGCAGCGACGAAACAAAATGTTTGTCACATTTTCCACCCTTGTAGCAATGTTCTTTGTTACATAATCTTTAGCAAAGTTCTCCGTTTACACGGACAATTTTAATTTATCGAAGTAACTTTATCATATATATTTGTCAAAGAAACATTGTCATATTTTGGCATTTACACGATCAATTTTTTCTGTGACAAACCTACTTTGTCATAGAAACTTTGGTCGTGTAAACGCGCCCTAAGTAATACCAGGTCGATGTTACACCGCCTTGTCGAACTCTTTGCCTCACTGCAAACGTTTGCGATTTAACACCATTCACTAAAACATAACTGTAAAGATCTTTATAACTGGCCCTAATAAGATTAAGAGCTTTTCCGGTTATTCCAAAATCGTAAAGTTTGGAAAAGAGACCATCATGCCATACGTGGTCGAACGCCTTTGAGGAGTCTAAGGAAGCAACGTAGGTGTTAGAATTCAGTTCTGTGTTGTGAGCGATGGTTTCCTGCAAACTAAAGGACGCAGTTAGGGACCCTAAATACTTTTGATAAGCATTTTGTTGAGGGTTACGAAAAATCTTTTCATTGAAAGTAGTCCAATGTTGAAGCCTGGTAAGAAATATCCTTTCAAAGATTTTGTAAATCGCGGACAATAGTGTAATCGGTCTGTAGCTATGTGGAGAGTCTCGGGATTTTCCTGGCTTGTGTATAGGAACAATGATGCCGACTTTGCATGGATCAGGAATGAAGTCTAGCTCAAACATCATACAGTATAGTTTCTTCAGACTTTGAAGCAGCGCAGGCCCCCCGTGCAAGATGTGTTCATTTGTTATGTTGTCTGCTCCGGGTGACTTACGCTTTTTCAGGTCTCTTAAGCATAATTTTAGCTCGCTGAGCTCCACGGGACAGATAAGGTCGGTGCAATTGTCGTTCAGATTTCTTTCAAGCGATTTCATCTTGTTTTCAATATGGAATTTAAAATCACTGTCATAGTTAGAATGATCATTTGGAATATACAATTTTGAAAAGTGGTCTGCAAACGCTTTGGAAATTTCATCAGGACTATTTGCACCTTCGCCGTCTATTACCAATTTGCAAATCGTTGATGACCTCGTTTTACGGCGTTTGTTTACGGTGTGCCAAAACAGCCTTACATCGCATTCAGCTGATTCATCAAGTTCAGAATAATACTTAAACTCAGTAGCGTTAATTTCTTCTTTCTGAATTTTTCGGAATTTGTGTTTGGCATCTTTATACGATCTGTAATAAACATTATCCTTGTTTCGTGGCCTTCCGTGTTTAATCCACTCAATGCGTTTTAGTCGTTGGTTTCGATGAGCTTCTTTGACCTTATCTGTCCAGTAAGGCTTAGCGTGCTGATTATACTGGCAAACCGGCAAGGTCAATTCAGCTGCTCTGTGAATTGCAACAGCATTAGAGTTATAAAATGCATTAACATCAGTCCGTGTGCTATTCCTCGGCGCCTCCAATCTGTTTAGCTCTTGTTTTAAGACGGACTGATAGGAGGCTATTTGCTCGTCTGAACATTTGTTCCATGCAACATGCGCGTTTTGAGGTATGCAATATGAAATGGTCTCTATTTTCAACAGAGTTAATATAGGCAGATGATCAGAAACTGTACAGATATCTTTGTCAATCACTGTATTGTTTTCAATCAAGTTATGCTGGTTTTTGTTTATTATAATATAATCAAGCATTTTATATGTAGGTCGAAATGTAAATGAGCCGTCTAGAGGGACAGCAGACAGCTGTGTAGTTTCTAGAAATGACTCAAAAATGTGTAGCCTCCCATCACTGCTTCTTGCATTGTAAATGTCACAATTGAAATCACCGAGGAACAACACTGTCCCGATTGCCGAAAATGTTTCATAAAAATTCTGAAGACATTGGAAACATTCATGATACTCAGCAGTACTATAATTGACAGAGGGCATGTACACGGAAAATGCGTAAATAGGTCTGGAGTTGCGCTGATCTATTTTAACGCCCAATATTCGATTATTGTCAAAGATATCTATGGGCGATACTGAGAACTGGCATCCTGTTTTGTACATTATTGCCACGCCTCCTTTGCCGCATCTTGCGCCTGAGATATTGGAGGAATCACACAGTGTTATTGCACGATAGTTTCTGTGTACAGAATCGAGAAAAACTTTGTGTTCATTTCGTAGCTTGTGCTCCGAAATAAAGGCAAAGTCTACGTCATAGATATCAAGCAGTTTGCTTAAGCTTCCGGCAGAAGACATTATGCCTCTTACATTCCAGGTCAAGAATCGACAAACACTGGCTGCCATTATGAAGATTATTAACCCCTTAAATGTGCTATAATGTTTCATTGTGTGGGTTTAGTCTACGCCACCAGTTTCGTTATCGTGATAATAGTTATCTTCATAATAATTATTACTGGTATTATCGGATTTCGCGTTCCACTGTTGAACTCTATGCCAACGCCTACAATACATTTTCTTGGGCCATGTTATGCACGACTCTACCGTGTAGCTGTCTGATGCAAATACAGTTATTTTGGCAGATAAATGTCCCCTGTAAGTCTCTATTATTCGTACTCCGACCGGTTCGATACCATATCCATTTAAGAATTTAATAAGTCCAGCTCTATTTGATTGTTGGCCAATATTACCGATATAATATCGGACAGTTCTTCGACGAACAATTCCTTCGAATATAGGTTCTTCGGAATCCGTGTTACCAAATACTGGATTTTCGCTAGAAGTGTAGGCATGGGCAACTTTTTTCCTCAGCCCCGTATAATCTACCTGTAAACGACGATATCGCGTGAGCTTGAAATAGCATTAAATTAGATAGGACATTGACAGTTTTTCTCTTTTTTTTGTCTTCCCTGAATAAAAAATGAAAAATGTTGTGTTAGGTCAATATAGTGCACTTTTTTAGCTGCACATAGATATTTTTTTCAAACTTTTAAGTTTACATTTAATGCGGTCATTTTTGCTCTGATTGATATGGCCATCATTTCCTAATAGTATACAGGGAAAATAGAGAAAATGAGCAAAAAGTTACTCAGTTTTCTACGTTTTTCTTAAAGCACGGATCTTAGTTCAAAAATGTTGTGTTATCCTAGTATTCTACACTATCTTACAAATCTTTTGATATATTTTGTAGGAAAATCAAAGAGATATTAGTTCGGTCATTTTTAACAAACTTAATACTACCCTACATCCAAAAACTGAATTTTCAGTACCGCGCGTGACTATATCGAGGTGAGGAGAATTGTTGGGGACGGTTCGTTCGTATATGTATTCGTAGCTTGGTATGAGTTGTTTCCGTTAGTTTTACCAGAAGGTCTTATTTTTGTGTGTTGTTTGGTTGTTTGCCTTTGATGATGTCGTGTTCGGACTTTGTTTTCATTTCTATTTTTATCATCATTTTGCTGGTACCTATCAGTCTACATTTGAAGATGCTAAATTGGAGATGCTAAAGCACATACACTTTAGATCAGTCTACGTTTTGAGATGCAAAACACTCAACACTCTACATCAAAATGCAGTCCTCTCTCCTGGGAGCAAATCTGATTTCAACAGTAGATTCCATTCATGAATGGCTACATTAACGCGGAAAGCCCACACGGAGTCACAAAGTCCCCAGTAGGCACGTGACGTCAAATTGAAGTTGAACTGACGGCGATGCGACGTTATGACGTCGCAATAACGTCGCATCAACGTAAGTGCGACGTCATTTCGACGTCGTGTGCCTACTGTGTTGTTTCTCTTTTCAAATGGCGGAAAACATGGACATAGTGAAGAAACTGCGTACTTGTACTTCTACAGGTGTGAACCAATTTGGTATACACGGGTTATATGGGGAAATTTCATTATCCCTTAATAACTTTTATTTTTATAAATATATTTTTACATCACAAACGGTATCAGAAAGTTAAATTCTTCATCTTTAATATCGTGTTTTAATTTTGATTCTAGCACTAGTACAAAATGGTCTTTTTTGGGTGATTATCTAGAGGTATATAATTTAATTAAACAAATAACAAAATCTCCGTAAAACAACTAGGGCACACAAATTCGACCGCTTATTTAGAATCAAATTGATACAAAATGTTATGCATCACAAATGGATCAGAAGAGTAGAAAGAATATATTTTTATCTGATGTAATTTTTATTAGTCTAGCTAAATGATAAAATGGTCTTTTTCATTATTTGTTCAAATTTTAATAAATGATTTTTCTATGCCGGTCGTTTCCGTGCGTTTCCGTCAAAACTTCGGCGAAAGACGACGCGGCTTTAGGTAATAGCCTTGGGCGAAGATTATATGATACACAATTTATGACTGGATTTTCAAGTAGCTAAATTATGCAAATGTAGGTTCATCCAGCCTGCTTGAAATAAAAGGTGAAAGAATTTCTTTTCTGGTCCAGAGCTGCCCTATAATGTAGACCAAAGTTTTCTGATGTAAGAATGAAATTGAAGCCGTGCGTCCGAAAAATAATTGATGCAAACATATTCAAATTTCAGTCTTCGATCCGGTTTAATTAGCTTTACATGAAGACGAAAAGTCGATCGGCAAACTTCTTTTAACTTTTGAAATAATTTATATCACTGGTGCCGAATTGAAAAACTATTATCTTATGATTGTCTAGTGCCAATAAGTAAACTAATGTCGGTGTGTTTCGAAATTGAGCTTTTGCTCAGTAGTTGCTCATTAACGATTGTTTTTGCGAGGCAAAGAGCCACACTAAGTCTCTCACTCTCTCTCTCTCTCTCTCTCTCTCTCTCTCTCTCTCTGTATCTCTATCTCATTCCATGTCTCTCTCTCTCTCTCCACGTATCTGTAATCATTTGTCTGAATTCGCCTTAAAATCAGTAGTATTTTACCACTTCTGTTTATTATGAACTTTATGAAATTGTATTATCTAGTTGTCTTTACATTAACAAGCTAATAATTTATTTATTGTCATTTTTTTCTTTTTTTATTTCTTATTTTTTATTTTTGTAATGTTATTTTTCAGTATCTTTTTTTTTATTTTTATTTCTCAATTTCTTTACAAGGGAAGCCTGCTTTTCTTATTTGTTGTTTGGGTTTGAAAATAAACATTCGGCGGACTCTAGATGAAGTAGAGTTTTCTTCGTAAGAACCAGAAAACTGCATACTTTTGTAGCGTTTTCTCATATGTTTAAAGTGAAAATACTTCAATAAGGCTCAAATTCGATTATTACTCTTTGTCGATTTATGTAACTGGGGTATTCATCGTTAAATAAACAATACAAATGACACGGCACGCGTCCACAGTACCGTGTCGCAATAAATGACAAAACAAACAAAGTGACATGTGCGACCAGCGAAGACTCAGATCCGCCTGGACCTTCGCCCATTCTGATTAGAGTCTCCGCTATGCGCTTAAAAGGTAGCTTAGGGTCTAAGCTACCTACATGACGACACCGAGGACTCATCATACTTGGCGGATGCCCAGACTGATCTGAGTCTTCGCTTAGCGCACATGCCACTTTGTATATTGTGTTTTGTCGCGGTCAAATATATATATTGTCTAAAGACGACGAAGGCAATATGGGAAAAGACCCTTTTCACATTGTTTCCGCCCATGCGCCTAACGCTCAAGTAACGCGTCTTATCTCGATAAATGGCGAGATTGTACAAACATGGGCTAAATGAAACGAATGACAATTTACCTTTTATTTTCTTATTATCACATTGAAATTAATAGTGTGAATGACTCGTGATTAATATATAATACTCAAAACCTTATGTCAGAGCGCGTAGAAAAAAAACATGAAATAACTGATGATGGTCGGATGATTTGTGATTTTACGTCCTGTTCAACAGTATTTCAGCCATAACAAGACGACGGCAGAGTGATTATGAAAGGCTGTGTGCAATGGAACCTCTTTTACGGTAGATTCTCGCCTCAAGCGGGGCTCAAACCCGGGTCCGCTTGCTCAGTAAGCAAGCGCCTAACCCACTGAGCAACCAGGACTACGTTTTAAGTTGAAATGAAGGAATTAAAATACAGACTTTTTATCTATTTACTTTGAAATAAAGACATCAAATATAGAACATTTCTTTATTTCATTGATTAACCCATTTTTGCCCAGTGGAATGTTCTATCCCTATCAAATGAATGTGTCCATTTGTCAATTAAGGGGTGTCTGGCTTAGTTTATTCTGATCATTTTTATAGGAGAAATACCCATTTGTGTAATGCAAACAGTGTAGTGCCTGTTAAGACGCCGTGTTTTTCTGCGTCTGATCTTGGTCTGCACTGTTTGCCTATGCTCTATATATGGGACGCCAGGCATTAATGGGTTAATTTATTTATCACCTGGTTACTTTCATATACTTTTCGATTTATTTCTTTACGAAGTATAAACTTAAAGAAATCGTATTGTTTGTTTGTTTGTTCGGTCGGTTTGAATTTTCACCTACGATATCGTTCGCTGACATTGTTTTAGAATTATCTCCCCCCCCCCCCCACCCCAGAGAAAAAAAGAAGTTGAGTTGTAAGACTGACTCATGTATTATACCTACCCATTCTACCGAAATTAGATTTTTCATCAACTGACTCGGGAATGAAATTCAGTTAAAGCCATAAAGTTCAAATTTTTATCATGACGGAGATAAGAGTATTCAGCCTTAGGGATTAATTTGACACCTGCGATTATCGCCTGTTGTCGTCTAGTTTCGGAGAACTGCCGAAGGATATCCGGAGATTCTACCTGTATAGCTGTAAGAAATCAATGGTCAGTATCAAATACTAATATTCTGCCAGATGGATGAAACCACACAGAATCTCACCACAAAACAACAACTACTAACATATAGAAGACTTCTTTTTTTCTTTTGCATTCCCTAATGACAAAATTTGTGATGACCAAGGACAGCACGCAAGATTCTGAAAATAAACATCCTTTGGAAGCAACAAAAATACACTAATTCCTTCATTGACTTGTAATCATTACCAATTACCAGTTATACTCTATACCACAGGCTTGCTGGGTCGCATAGTGCAGTCGGTGGCGCGTCAGACTAAAAAAAACAGAGGTCCCGGGTTCGATATACGGTCCGGCCACTTACTCTCGTTTCCGCTTCCGCTGAGTCAAGAAGGGCAGTTGTCAGTTACTGGCGAAAGTAAGTGCACTTAGTACTAGTTGACCGCTTAGGATGGCTAAGCCTGCCCAGGAATATTGTAGTTGAATTAACCGACCGTCCTGACATGACCATACATGCAGCTGTTTACCATGGATGTAAAACAATGACACAACAACAACAACAACAACATACCACAGGCTTTACCAGTACTTATAACTGAACTCAGTGATGACAAAATACCCAAAAGAATAAGCTGAATATCTGCAGACTATCTATGGCAACTGTTTGGGAAGGAACTGTCATTTTCATTATGACCTCCTCTGAGTGGTAGTCAGCTTTTAAATGTGCTCCAACAGAAACAAGGAGGAAAACAGTCACAAAAGTTTAACCCCCCTTGTAATAATAGCCATTGTTGCGAACAGTAAGATTTTTGTTCCTACCAATCAGTCACAAATGAGGCTGGTAGGACGAACTACTTCCACTATTTCCTTCTCATATCAGAAATCAAGAACCATATAACATCTTACGTGTAAGAGACTTGTAAAAGTACTTTCCCAATGTAAGATGTATTTTTTCAACATCAAGACATGACGATCTTATAATAAACATAACTTTGTCCTAACCGAACAGTTCAGGGAACATAGCAATCAAATTCCCGTCCTTCTGTCTCTGTCCGTATAATATCTGAGCCGCGACACGAGAAAACCAACAATGTGGTTGTGCGCCCAGGGTAGACTCAGATCAGACTGGGCATCCGCCCAGTTACTCAGTCTCTTCTTTATGTGCTCAAAGGGTAGCTTAGGGTCTAACCTACCTCCATGCGGTCAGCGAAGGCTCAGTTCAGACTGGGCGGATGCCCAGGCTGATCTGAGTCTGCGCTGGGCGCACAACCACATTGTTGGCTTTGTCGTGTCGCGGCTCAATTATTAGTATGTTCATTAACATTTTCTTGTCCACTCTGTAACTTGAATACCCTTTGAACTATTTTCATTTTACACTTCACCAGTTATGCGTAGTCCATTTGCTCCAAAGTACAAACACAGTTCTGCTGGAAGATCAAGGAGACGGATCAGATCTTCACATTGATACATACTACCCAGCAGGCACACAACGTTATAATGACGTCGCATTGACGTCGACGCAGTATTACATTTCATCGACGTCATTCTGACGTCATGTGCCCGCTTGGAAATACTTTACTGCCCACCAGGCACATGACGTCGAAATGACGTCGATGCGGCATGGTGGCGTCGCATCGACCCCATTTTGACATCATTACAACGTCATGTGCCTTCTGGGTTCTTGCAATGCTGTTCAAACAATTTCCATCGTTTTAATATACTCTCTCTATTGGGACACCTTTAAATCACCAGATAATTTCTAAAATTTAAACAAATGCTAAGTAGCTCACAGTTAGTCAAAAATACTGATAGGATATGACGCATTCCACATCTTGATCTGATTCTAAAGTGATTTCTCAGATACATCTATCCCAAAATTTAGGATCACTGCTGTTATTTTTATTTATTTTTTTGTTAATCTTGCAGCTCTTGGATTACATTGATAATCAAGGGTCGGTTATATTTGCACGTGCATTTTATGCTCATCTCTTTAAACGTTATGAGCCTTGCCCGGGCAAAATATGTTTGACACTATACGCAAAAAGTGGGTACCAAGATAAGACGATGCAACTGCGTAGTCTGTCAGAGTTAGTGCAGTTCACCGTTTGATTTCCAGAAGGCATACTTATTGCGCCTAGCCTATTCTGATTGTGCTAGTGCACTGACTAGTCTGGACACAGGTGTTTTGCATACACCACAAGGCTGACTTTATCACGACACGACTCAAATGGCCTGCGCAAGGAAAAAATGTGCTTCAGTCCATAATATTTGCAACGAAATATGTATGTATTCGCAACCAGGAGGTACCAAGATATGTCTACGCTCATGTGTAGTCTACCCTGCTCTGATTGCGCATGCGTCTAGTCAAGACACGCGCGTTTTGCTTATGAAATAAGACTGGTTTTATCACGACACGAGGTATGCGCAAGGAAAAATGTATTTCACCCCATCTTGTGAAAAGCGAATGCAGTCCCATTAGTGTCTTTTCTTTTCGCACTCTTTACGGCGCCACAGTATATGATGATCAAGATTGCTTATACATGTTGTGAACGCATACATGTTACCACAGACTGGGCTGATTCTTCTCGTCTCATGTGGCAATTTTCCGATGGTGAGGCTCTTGGGTTACATCATTGACAATCATATAATCAAGGGTCGCTCTTATTTTCACGTGCATTTTATGCTCATCTCTTGTTTTGAATGTTATGAGCCCTGTCCGGGTAAAATATGTTTGACGCTATACGCAAACAGTGGGTACCAGGATAAGTCCATGCAGCTGCGTTGTCTGTCAGAGTTAGTGCAGTGCATCGTTTACGAGAGAGCCTGCACTGCTCAGACTAGTCAGAAAAAGTGTATTACGTACTGGAATTAGTAAGATGTTGACTTTCCATGCACTTACTGAGCAGAGTGTGCATATACGCAGTTCGCAAATGCTCATCAGAAGACCTTCTTCGCGTGGCGCAACACTAAATATTCCAGCCACATTCAATGATAACAGATTTATTCCTCATGCTCAGCTGACACACAACGCTGACATAACGTCGTGTCATTAACGTTGGTTAAACGTCACTATGCCGTTGAATTAACGTTGATATTGACGGTTACTTTTTACTTTAGACAAAGCTGATCATATTAGGCGCGAATTAGTACTCCGAAATAAAGAGGCTTACCGAAGATTTTTTGCAATAGTTTAATCGGTGATCACAAAACATCGAATCACATTGAATAAACGTTGATTCGATGATGATTCAACTTTTTTTGTCTGCTGTCAAGATGAGACTGAAATGCAAACAGCGCAGATCCTGATACGACTGCATTACTAGGCCTGCAATGTCTGTCCCAGTAGTAAGAACTGCAGGATAGGCTATTACTGATCGCAAACTCTCAAAAGTACACTTTGTAAATGTTGAAAATCGGTACTTTGTTGTCTACGGCCATAATACATTGAAAACATCGGTTCTCGTCCAATCACGCAAATTAAGCAACGTCGGGCCCGGTTAGTACTTGGATGGGTGACCGCCTCGGAATACCGGGTGTTGCAGACTTTTGTCTGCTTTTCTTTATTTTCTATTTTTATTTCTTCTTCTTTGATAGTTTTCTTCCCCCAATTTCCCGATCACTGTATATGTATCTCAAAGCTGTGCGAAGGAAAATACATTTCCCTCAACGTTAAAGACCGTTTACCGTCTGCTGTGTACTGTCCACTCGCCCTTCGTTTTGGAGCATGCTGAAAAGTAGTGCATGTTGTTCGCGGGTTTCTGTATATTATTTACTGTCCGGTGAAGTGTCTACTTTCTGTCTACTGCGTCCTGGATACTGTTTACTGCGGCCTGTCTGCTACAACATGCATATGGATGTGGTGCAAGCACAGGAGCATGGGTACAAGATCGCAGCATGTGCGCCTGTTTCAGGGCATCTGGACTCTAAAATGATGTACCTTCAACCAAAGTGGAGTCGCACAAACAGATGGAACCAACATAAGCATCATAGTAACCTGCACTTTATGGGAGATGAACCCTGGTGGCCCGTAAGAATAATAAAGGATTGCAAAAAATCCTATGTAGCACATACCTATATTTGGGCAGTAAAACCCACACGCAGGCACATCTAATTTTCTGTACATTTAAGTTCGGCAATAGTTAGAACAAATGAAATCAAAGGGCCAATAGCCCTGGAATGACAGATTCTATCAGAAGAAAGTCATGGTACTTTTCAAACTGCAACCTTATTCCTTTTATGGTCCAACTCTGATTATGTAAGTAAGCTATTAGCGCAAATCACTTGATGCACCTGCCAGCATGTTATCTCATGTATACAAGTAATTTCTAAACCCTAACAACGATTACTAGTTTTCACTGACTTTTAAGCACTCAGTGTTTGCGGTATTTCGCATTACCGGTAGACCATAATGAGGATGTCCACTCCAATGTTTACAATATGGCACAACACGTCTGTGTATTGTTCTAAAAATAGCCACCGATTAACACACAATTACCGTAAAACGTCCAAGTAAAACACTCGCGAGAGACGTGGATAAGTCTGAAGAATTTCTTTTACATTACTTTCTCTGCAATGGTTGACGAACTCGGTAATTACTGTTTCAGGTAAGTTTACAACTGTATAGCCGTGTTTTCATCGGCGGTTAATTTAGTTTCCGGCGCTTATAAGGACTGGTGCGCTTAAAGGGGCGAAAACGGTAAATGGCGGAATGATTTTTAATTTGCATTTTTGTATTCGTTATATTTTCTGGCCGCTGATGTCATTATTTGGATACTCATCATTTTACAGAACTACATAAATACTTGTACATGCACAGAAATACATGATTTAAGTTCTCATATAACTTCGTACAAAACTATTGGCAATACTAGAGCGGAAAAATACAGCTGTGAAAGTCACTTTCCAAAATACGTTTGTGACAGCATTAAATGACTGATAGAATCAGTCATTAAAAATAACAAGTAAATTAAAAAGGCAGTTTTGACATTTTTCTTGTCAATTTTAGTTTTGTATGATAGAAATGCAGAATTTGTCAATTTTGGCAATATGCACGAATTCTGGCATTGTTTCTTTTCCTGCTTCTTTCGTCTGAAGATCGATGTTAATGAAACGTGGACCTAGAATAAATTAGTTATGACTGTGGGCAGACTTCCAATATCATTTTTTTTGAACCACGACGCGAGAAAACCAACAAAGTGGTTGTGCGCCCAGCGCAGACTTAGATAAGCCCGGGCATCCACCCAGTCTGATCAGAATCTTTGCTGTCCACATGAAGGTAGCCTAGACCCTTAGCTACCGTTATAGCGCTTAGAAAAGACTGAGGTCATACTAGGCGGATGCCAAGGCTGATCTGAGTCTGCGATGGGTGCACTACCACTTTGTTGCTTTCTCGTGTCGCGGCTCATTTTATTGGCTTGCAGCCGCAAGCCATATAGATTGGAAAGCTCGTTCCGGTTTGAGACTGGATTTGTTCATGTTTTTCTTCACTTATACGAGCATTTCATCGCAATAACCAGAGAACTCGTCCGATCTTGCCTATTTATATCCATATCGGGTTTACCGCATCTGCTAAAAATAACACATGGAATTTTATTCTATTTTTGGTCGCATTGTCGCAAATAGTCGGCACTTTCCGTATCCACGACTCTCAGTACACAAGTATAAGCTTTTCCCAAAAAGCTTGCTATCTTTATTTTGCAGCGGCGTTTGGCAAAAACATGGCAATAGAGTATTGTGTAATGTATTTACATATACTTAGAGCAGTCACCACACTCGAGCTAAAGCATCTGTGCAGACTGACCAGGCTCCTTTTTTTCGGCAGATCCAAAAATATATCATGCTGAGGATAGATTGATCAGACTGCGCTGAAGCGTGGGCCGATTAATGTATCTGTAAACCTGTCAAAGCAGAAAAAAATCAAAGTCAAAATTTATTGTTTAAATTCAGCAAGTAGGCGCTTCAGATTTTGTTCCTCATCACTCATCACATCTTACCAAATAAAGTATACGATCTATCTGTGTGTGTGTGTGGCTAATGTACACAGCTGCCCGTGTTTATACATGTACAATTATTAAGCCGGTGTATAAATGACGCATATTCATTCTAAATGTCATGACGTTCGCAAGCAGCCGTGCAATGTGCACAATTCAACATCTAAATAAAATACAGTACCTTTCGACCATCCATGAATAGTCTGTCCTAGAAACTTCTTATAGGGATACAGATAACGAGAAGAGTGTAAACTTTCAGAACCGTTGGGATTTTAATCTCTTTGAGGCTAGTTCAGGAGGATTCGTGACAGCTTTGAGACAATGGATGAGCCGCTGGTCTATCTCTCTCAGCCAGAACCGAACCAGCACTCGAAACAATGGAAACATGCCAGAATATCCCGCCATGTCTCAAAGAAGGCAGTGGCTATGCCTTCAGCTGGTAAGGTAATCTTTTCAGTCATTCTGGATTCATATGTTAACCACCTGTTTAGGGACAGGGGATGGTAGGTCAATTACTGAAGCAGCTGAAACAGAAAATCAAGATTCATCGCCGAGGAAAGCTATGAAAGCTACGGTGGCTTTGCTTGTGCTGCGTTTCTGTTGATCACTTCTACCTTTTTCAAGAATTGGCTGGGCATCAGTTTGCCAGTGTTAATAACGTCATTTTGCTTGTACAGGAATTTCTTGACATGCAAGAAGAACCTTTGTATGTAACAGGAATCCAATCACTGCAGCATCGCTGGCCTGAGAGGGGATTTAGTTAAGAAATAAATTGTAATGAGAAACGAACAACAACAACTTCATAATTTGGCTGACAGTCCTCATACGCTAGTTCTCATAATTTCCATTCCGTTTAGTATTAACATACTGCAATAAAACTCGACAAGCCTTTCCTTTTTAAAAGGAAACTTTATTCTGATTCAGATAAACGGATACCTAATTGGAAGCTCAAGGAGACGGATCAGATCTTCACATTGATACATACGACCCAGCAGGCACACAACGTTAAAATGACGTCGCATTGATCTGATTCTAAAGTGGTTTCTCAGATACATCTATCCCAAAATTTAGGATCCCTGCTGTTATTTTTATTTATTTTTTTGTTAATCTTGAAGCTCTTGAATTACATTGATAATCAAGGGTCGGTTATATTTGCACGTGCATTTTATGCTCATCTCTTTAAACGTTATGAGCCTTGTCCGGGCAAAATATGTTTGACACTATACGCAAAAAGTGGGTACCAAGATAAGACGATGCAACTGCGTAGTCTGTCAGAGTTAGTGCAGTTCACCGTTTGATTTCCAGAAGGCATACTTATTGCGCCTAACCTATTCTGATTGTGCTAGTGCACAGACTAGTCTGGACACAGGTGTTTTGCATACACCACAAGGCTGACTTTATCACGACACGACTCAAATGGCCTGCACAAGGAAAAAATGTGCTTCAGCCCATAATATTTGCAACGAAATATGTATGTATTCGCAACCAGGAGGTACCAAGATATGTCTACGCTCATGTGTAGTCTACCCTGCTCTGATTGCGCATGCGTCTAGTCAAGACACGCGCGTTTTGCTTATGAAATAAGACTGGTTTTATCACGACACGAGGTATGCGCAAGGAAAAATGTATTTCATCCCATCTTTTGAAAAGCGAATGCAGTCCCATTAGTGTCTTTTCTTTTCGCACTCTTTACGGCGCCACAGTGTATGATGCTCAAGATTGCTTATACATGTTGTGAACGCATACATGTTACCACAGACTGGGCTGATTCTTCTCGTCGCATGTGGCAATTTCCCGAGGGTGCGGCTCTTGGGTTACATCATTGACAATCAGATAATCAAGGGTCGATCTTATTTTCACGTGCATTTTATGCTAATCTCTTGTTTTGAATGTTATGAGCCCTGTCCGGGTAAAATATGTTTGACGCTATACGCAAACAGTGGGTACCAGTATAAGTCCATGTCGCTGCGTTGTCTGTCAGAGTAAGTGCAGTGCAACGTTTACGAGAGAGCCTGCACTGCGCAGACTAGTCAGAACAAGTGTATTACGTACTGGAATTAGTAAGATGTTGCGTGTTTGACTTTCCATGCAGTCTGTGCATATACGCAGTTCGCAAATGCTCATCAGAAGACCTTCTTCGCGTGGCGCAATACTAAATATTCCAGCCACATTCAATGATAATAGATGTATTCCTCATGCTCAGCTGACACACAACGCTGACACAACGTCGTGTCATTAACGTTGGTTAAACGTCACTATGCCGTTGAATTAACATTGATATTGACGGTTACTTTTTACTTTAGACAAAGCTGATCATATGAGGCGCAAATTAGTACTCCGAAATAAAGAGGCTTATCGAAGATGTTTTGCAAAAGTTTAATCGATGATCACAAAACATAGAATCACATTGAATCAACGTTGATTCGATGATGATTCAACTTTTTTGTCTGCTGGCATGATGAGACTGAAATGCAAACAGCGCAGATCCTGATATTACTGCTCTACTAGGCCTGCAATGTGTGTCTCAGTAGTAAGAACTACAGGATAGGCTATTACTGATCGCAAACTCTCAAAAGTACACTTTGTAAATGTTGAAAATCGGTACTTTGTTGTCTACGGCCATAATACATTGAAAACATCGGTTCTCGTCCGATCACGGAAAGTAAGCAACGTCGGGCCCGGTTAGTTTTTGGATGGGTGACCGCCTGGGAATACCGGGTGCTGCAGACTTTTGTCTGCTTTTCTTTATTTTCTATTTTTATTTCTGTTTTGATAGTTTTCTTCCCCCAATTTCACGATCACTGTATATGTATCTCAAAGCTGTGCGAAGGAAAATACTTTTCCCTCAAGGTATAAGACCATTTACCGTCTGCTGTGCACTGTCCACTCGCCCTTCGCTTTGGAGCATGCTGAAAAGTAGTGCATGTTGTTCTCGGTTTTCTGTATATTATTTACTGTACATTTCAGTGTCTACTGTCTGTCTACTGTTTACTGCGGCCTGTCTGCTACAACATGGATCTGATGCAAGCACAGGGGCATGGGTACAAGGTCGCAGCATGTGCGCCTGTTTCAGCGCATCTGGACTCTAAAATGATGCACCTGCAACCAAAGTGGAGTCGCACAAACAGATGAAACCAACATAAGCATCATAGTAACCTGCACTTTATGGGAGATGAACCCTGGTGGCCCGTAAGAATAATAAAGGATTGCAAAAATTCCTATGTAGCACATACCTATATTTGGGCATAAAACCCAAACGCAGGCACATCTAATTTTCTGTACATTTAAGTTCTGCAGTAGTTAAAACAAATGAAAAAATAACAAGTAAATTAAAAAGGCAGTTCTGACATTTTCTTGTCAATTTTAGTTTTGTATGATAGAAATGCAGAATTTATCAATTTTGGCAAAATGCACAAATTCTGGCATTATTTCTTTTCCCTATAGAATTGCTTGTTTCGTCTGAAGATCGATGTTAATGAAACGTGGACCTAGAATAAATTAGTTATGACTGTGGGCAGACTTCCAATATCATTATTTTGAACCACGACGCGAGAAAACCAACAAAGTGGTTGTGCGCCCAGCGCAAACAGATAAGCCCAGGCATCGACCCTGTCTGATCAGAGTCTTTGCTGTCCACATGAAGGGGGCTTAGACCCTTAGCTGCCGTTATAGCTCTTGGAAAAGACTGTGATCATACAAGGCGGATGCCCAGGCTGATCTGAGTCTGCGATGGGCGCACTACCACTTTGTTGCTTTCTCGTGTCGCGGCTCATTTTTTTCTGATTCAGATAAACGAATAGTATTATTACCTAATTGGAAGCTCAAGGAGACGTATCAGATCTGCACATTTCTACATACTACCCAGCAGGCATACAACGTTATAATGACGTCGCATTGACGTCGACGCAAACATTACATTTCATCGACGTCATTCTGACGTCATGTGCCCGCTTGGAAATACTTTATTGCCCAGCATTACATTTCATCGACGTCATTCTGACGTCATGTGCCCGCTTGGAAATACTTTACTGCCCAGCAGGCACATGACGTCGAAATGACGTGGTATTGACGTCGATGCGGTATGGTGGCGTCGCATCGATCCCGTTTTGACATCATTACGACGTCATGTGCCTGCTGGGTGTCTTGCAATGCTGTTCAAACAATTTTCATCGTTTTGATATACTCTCTCTATTGGGACACCTTTAAATTACCAGATAATTTCTAAAATTTAAACAAACGCTAAGTAACTGACAGTTAGTCATAAAGACTGATGGGATATGACGCATTGCACATCTTGATCTGATTCTAAAGTGGTTTCTCAGATACATCTATCCCAAAATTTAGGATCCCTGCTGTTATTTTTATTTATTTTTTTGTTAATCTTGCAGCTCTTGAATTACATTGATAATCAAGGGTCGGTTATATTTGCACGTGCATTTTATGCTCATCTCTTTAAACGTTATGAGCCTTGTCCGGGCAAAATATGTTTGACACTATACGCAAAAAGTGGGTACCAAGATAAGACGATGCAACTGCGTAGTCTGTCAGAGTTAGTGCAGTTCACCGTTTGATTTCCAGAAGGCATACTTATTGCGCCTAACCTATTCTGATTGTGCTAGTGCACAGACTAGTCTGGACACAGGTGCTTTGCATACACCACAAGGCTGACTTTATCACGACACGACTCAAATGGCCTGCGCAAGGAAAAAATGTGCTTCAGCCCATAATATTTGCAACGAAATATGTATGTATTCGCAACCAGGAGGTACCAAGATATGTCTACGCTCATGTGTAGTCTACCCTGCTCTGATTGCGCATGCGTCTAGTCAAGACACGCGCCGTTTGCTTATGAAATAAGACTGGTTTTATCACGACACGAGGTATGCGCAAGGAAAAATGTATTTCACCCCATCTTGTGAAAAGCGAATGCAGTCCCATTAGTGTCTTTTCTTTTCGCACTCTTTACGGCGCCACAGTATATGATGATCAAGATTGCTTATACATGTTGTGAACGCATACATGTTACCACAGACTGGGCTGATTCTTCTCGTCTCATGTGGCAATTTTCCGATGGTGAGGCTCTTGGGTTACATCATTGACAATCATATAATCAAGGGTCGCTCTTATTTTCACGTGCATTTTATGCTCATCTCTTGTTTTGAATGTTATGAGCCCTGTCCGGGTAAAATATGTTTGACGCTATACGCAAACAGTGGGTACCAAGATAAGTCCATGCAGCTGCGTTGTCTGTCAGAGTTAGTGCAGTGCATCGTTTACGAGAGAGCCTGCACTGCTCAGACTAGTCAGAAAAAGTGTATTACGTACTGGAATTAGTAAGATGTTGACTTTCCATGCACTTACTGAGCAGAGTGTGCATATGCGCAGTTCGCAAATGCTCATCTGAAGACTTTCTTCGCGTGGCGCAACACTAAATATTCCAGCCACATTCAATGATAACAGATTTTATTCCTCATGCTCAGCTGACACACAACGCTGACACAACGTCGTGTCATTAACGTTGGTTAAACGTCACTATGCCGTTGAATTAACGTTGATATTGACGGTTACTTTTTACTTTAGACAAAGCTGATCATATGAGGTGCGAATTAGTACTCCGAAATAAAGAGGCTTACCGAAGATGTTTTGCAATAGTTTAATCGATGATCACAAAACATCGACTCACATTGAATCAACGTTGATTCGATGATGATTCAACTGTTTTGTCTGCTGTCAAGATGAGACTGAAATGCAAACAGCGCAGATCCTGATACGACTGCATTACTAGGCCTGCAATGTGTGTCCCAGTAGTAAGAACTGCAGGATAGGCTATTACTGATCGCAAACTCTCAAAAGTACACTTTATAAATGTTGAAAATCGGTACTTTGTTGTCTACGGCCATAATACATTGAAAACATCGATTCTCGTCCAATCACACAAATTAAGCAACGTCGGGCCCGGTTAGTACTTGGATGGGTGACCGCCTCGGAATACCGGGTCCTGCAGACTTTTGTCTGCTTTTCTTTATTTTCTATTTTTATTTCTTCTTCTTTGATAGTTTTCTTCCCCCAATTTCCCGATTTCTGTATATGTATCTCAAAGCTGTGCGAAGGAAAATACTTTTCCCTCAACGTTAAAGACCGTTTACCGTCTGCTGTGCACTGTCCACTCGCCCTTCGCTTTGGAGCATGCTGAAAAGTAGTGCATGTTGTTCGCGGTTTTCTGTATATTACAGTAGAACTTCAATGGCTCGAACCCTGATGGCTCGTCAGCCCTGCCTGGCTAGAACTTGTTCCTGGGTCCCTAGAGGTCACTTTATATAGAAACTAACCCTGGATAGCTAGAACTACCCTTGGCTGGAACTAATTTTCATGGTCCCAAGCCTGATCGAGCCATCGAAGTTCTGTATTTACTGTCCGGTGAAGTGTCTACTGCGTCCTGGATACTGTTTACTGCGGCCTGTCTGCTACAACATGCATATGGATGAGGTGCAAGCACAGGGGCATGGGTACAAGGTCGCAGCATGTGCACCTGTTTCAGGGCATCTGGACTCTAAAATGATGTACCTTCAACCAAAGTGGAGTCGCACAAACAGATGGAACCAACATAAGCATCATAGTAACCTGCACTTTATAGGAGATGTACCTGGTGGCCCGGCCCGTAAGAATAATAAAGGATTGCAAAAAATCCTATGTAGCACATACCTATATTTGGGCAGTAAAACCCACACGCAGGCACATCTAATTTTCTGTACATTTAAGTTCTGCAATAGTTAGAACAAATGAAAAAATAACAAGTAAATTAAAAAGGCAGTTCTGACATTTTTCTTGTCAATTTTAGTTTTGTATGATAGAAATGCAGAATTTATCAATTTTGGCAATATGCACAAATTCTGGCATTATTTCTTTTCCCTATAGAATTTCTTCTTTCGTCTGAAGATCGATGTTAATGAAACGTGGACCTAGAATAAATTAGTTATGACTGTGGGCAGACTTCCAATATCATTATTTTGAACCATAAGCAAAGTGGTTGTGCGCATAGCGCAGCTTCAGATAAGCCCCGATATCCACCCAGTCTGATCAGAGTCTTTGCTATGTCCACATGAAGGTAGCTTAGACCCTTAGCTACCGTTAGAAAAGACTGTGATCATACTAGGCGGATGCCCAGGCTGATCTGAGACTGCGATGGGCGCACTACCACTTTGTTGCTTTCTCGTGTCGCGGCTCATTTTTGTCTTGCGGTTTCGCAAGCCTATGTATTCAGACAGGTTATGACTTCCTGTCACGCGCACTCAAGCGCAAGACGCTGATTTGTTCCCAGCTTTGAGAATGATTCATAATTACAAGTGGAGAACCAATATATGGAGAGCGTCTACGGGGCCTAACTTCGTTTGACTGCTTCTTTTACCTAAGCACCGTAAAATAACGATACGCCACAATCTGGCGCACCAATTAATCGAACATGTCTAGCATATTTTGCCTTACTAAAAACATGAGTTATTGTTATTTTTAATTTATTTATCCGGTGTATTTGAATGTGTCTTCGTTGTCCACTGTGAAATAAGGTCAAATAACGATATGCGCAATTCGCGGGCATTATGTAAAATATGGACTGGACTTGGACTCTCGACTTTGGACTCTGGACTGAACAGAACAGAACAGAACTTTATTATCACTTCGGACTGTGTTAAACCTGGACTTCAGACGTTGTAAAACCTGGCACCGTAAAACACCGTAAAATATTTCCACAATAGTTGTTATGCCTGTACAAACAGTGTAGAGTGTAGGTCCAAGCTAGACTACTGATTGGAACAGTCTAATTAGGGTCTGTTCCAACAGTCTTATTTTCTTTTAAGTTATTTAAAAGCATTTACTGGTTTTACAGACAAGGTGTTTGATCGTATCTACGAGATACTATTTCTTATTTTTTCATAAACGTACATTGAAAATCAATTTCTTATTTTTCATAAACGTACATTCAGTTTCATGAAAGTGACTTATTGAAAAAAAAATTAGTTCAGGAAACACAACATGTGTGGGAAAATATCAGTATCTCACAATTGCCATCAAATCGTCCTTTTCTAGGCCTATGCAGTTTTAATACTTACCTTCCTTTCTGAATAAAACAAACTAAAATTTAGAGGAACCGGGCCGCGTAGCGCAGTTGGTAGTGCGTTTTGACTCAAGAGCCAGAAGTCCCGGGTTCGTTACTCTGTCCAGCCACATACTTTCGTTTCTCCTTCCCCTGTATCAAGAATGGCAGTTGTCAGTTACTGGTGAAAGTATGACAATGTGCACGTAGTACCGGTTATCGCTTAGAAGGTCTAAGCCAGCCCAGGAATAGTGTGGTTAGGGTAATAGACCGTCCCGACATTACCATAGCTTTTTTTCGTGGATGTAAAACAATAAAATAACAACAAAACAACAACTACTAACATATAGAAGACTTCTTTTTTCTTTTGCATTAAATCCCTAATGACAAAATTTGTGATGACCAAGGACAGCACGCAAGATTCTGAAAATAAACATCCTTTGGAAGAAACAAAAATACACTAATTCCTTCATTGACTTGTAATCATTACCAATTACCAGTTATACTCTATACCACAGGCTTGCTGGATCGCATAGTGTAGTCGGTGGCGCGTCAGACTAAAAAAAGAGAGGTCCACGGTTCGATATACGGTCCAGCCACTTACTGTCGTTTCCGCTTCCACTGAGTCAAGAAGGGCAGTTGTCAGTTACTGGCTAAAGTAAGTGCACTCAGTACTAGTTGACCGCTGAGGATGGCTAAGCCTGCCCAGGAATATTGTAGTTGAATTAATAACCGACCGTCCTGACATGACCATACATGCAGCTGTTTACCATGGATGTAAAACAATGACACAACAACAACAACAACAACATTACCACAGGCTTTACCAGTACTTATAACTGAACTCAGTGATGACAAAATACCCAAAAGAATAAGCTGAATATTTGCAGACTATCTATGGCAACTGTTTGGGAAGGAACTATCATTTTCATTATGACCTCCTCTGAGAGTCTCAGTGGTAGTCAGCTTTTAAATGTGCTCCAACAGAAACATGGAGGAAAACAGTCACAAAAGTTTAATCCCCCTTGTTATAATAGCCATTGTTGCGAACAGTAAGGGTCTTACCAATCTGTCACAAATGAGGCTGGTAGGACGAACTACTTCCACTATTTCCTTCTCATATCAGAAATCAAGAACCAAATAGCATCTTACATGTAAGAGACTTGTAAAAGTACTTTCCCAATGTAAGATGTATTTTTTCAACATCAAGACATGACGATCTTATAATAAACATAACTTTGTCTTAACCGAACAGTTCAGGGAACATAGCAATCAGATTCCCGTCCTTCTGTCTCTGTCCGTATATGAGCCGCAACACGAGAAAACCAACAATGTGGTTATGCGCCCAAGGTAGACTCAGATCAGACTGGGCATCCGCCCAGTTTACTCAGTCTCTTTTTTATGTGCTCAAAGGGTAGCTTAGGGTCTAAGCTACCTCCATGCGGTCAGCGAAGGTTCTGATCAGACTGGGCGCATGCCCAGGCTGATCTGAGTCTGCGCTGGGCGCATAACCACATTGTTGGTTTTGTCGTGTCGCGACTCATATTAGTATGTTCATAACATTTTCTTGTCCACTCTGTAACTTGAATACGCTTTGAACTATTTTCATTTTACGCTTCACCAGTTATACGAATTCCATTTGCTCCAAAGCGGTACATACAAAGTTCTGCTTAGTTTCACAAAATAAATAAATAAATAAACAAATAAACGAAGTAACTCCCAGTAAATCTTCTAAGGTCCTAAAATTTCTTATATAACAATACATAACAGTTTACGAAAATCCTTATTATTAAATGCTTTTATGAAATATTTTTCATTAGCAGTAATACAAAAAATGACCTTTTTACTGAAGGTTATCATATGATTGTCAGAACAGCCGAATGTAGCGTAACTTCATTGTTTACTACAGTTGTGTACGTTTTTAAACGAAGAAAGTGTCTCCAATTAGATACCATCTCAAGACTACAAACCAAAAACCACAAAATACCACAAACATTGAACTACATGTATTTCAGAAACAAAGCCCTAACTTGGCAAGCCTTTCCTTTTAAAAGGAAACTTTACTTTCTGATTCAGATAAACGGATACCTAATTGGAAGCTCAAGGAGACGAATCAGATCTTCACATTGATACATACTACGCAGCAGGCACACAACGTTATAATGACGTCGCATTGACGTCGACGCAAACATTACATTTCATCGACGTCATTCTGACGTCATGTGTCCGCTGGGAAATACTTTACTGCCCAGCAGGCACATGACGTCGAAATGACGTCGTATTGACGTCGATTCGGCATGGTGGCGTCGCATTGACCCCACTTTGACATCATTACGACGTAATGTGCCTGCTGGGTGTCTTGCAATGCTGTTCAAACAATTTCCATCGTTTTAATTTACTCTCTCTGTTGGGACACCTTTAAATTACCAGATAATTTCTAAAATTTAAACAAATGCTAAGTAGATGACAGTTAATCAAAAATACTGATAGGATATGACGCATTGCACATCTTGATTTGATTCTAAAGTGATTTCTCAGATACATCTATCCCAAAATTTAGGATCTCTGCGGTTATTTTTATTTATTTTTTGTTAATCTCGCAGCTTTTGGATTATATCATTGATAATCAAGGGTCGGTTATATTTGCACGTGCATTTTATGCTCATCTCTTTAAACGTTATGAGCCTTGTCCGGGCAAAATATGTTTGACACTATACGCAAAAAGTGGGTACCAAGATAAGACGATGCAACTGCGTAGTTTGTCAGAGTTAGTGCAGTTCACCGTTTGATTTCCAGAAGGATACTTATTGTGCCTAACCTGTTCTGATTGTGCTAGTGCACAGACTAGTCTGGACATAGGTGTTTTGCATACACCACAAGGCTGACATTATCACGACACGACTCAAATGGCCTGCGCAAGGAAAAAATGTGCTTCAGCCCATAATATTTGCAACGAAATATGTATGTATTCGCAACCAGGAGGTACCAAGATATGTCTACACTCATATGTAGTCTACCCTGCTCTGATTGCGCATGCGTCTAGTCAAGACACGCGCGTTTTGCTTATAAAATAAGACTGGTTTTATCACGACACAAGGTATGCGCAGGGGAAAAATGTATTTCATCCCATCTTGTGAAAAGCGAATGCAGTCCCATTAGTGTCTTTTCTTTTCGCACTCTTTACGGCGCCACAGTGTATGATGCTCAAGATTGCTTATACATGTTGTGAACGCATACATGTTACCACAGACTGGGCTGATTCTTCTCGTCGCATGTGGCAATTTCCCGAGGGTGCGGCTCTTGGGTTACATCATTGACAATCAGATAATCAAGGGTCGATCTTATTTTCACGTGCATTTTATGCTCATCTCTTGTTTTGAATGTTATGAGCCCTGTCCGGGTAAAATATGTTTGACGCTATACGCAAACAGTGGGTACCAGGATAAGTCCATGCCGCTGCGTTGTCTGTCAGAGTAAGTGCAGTGCAACGTTTACGAGAGAGCCTGCACTGCGCAGACTAGTCAGAAAAAGTGTATTACGTACTGGAATTAGTAAGATGTTGCGTGTTTGACTTTCCATGCAGTCTGTGCATATACGCAGTTCGCAAATGCTCATCAGAAGACCTTCTTCGCGTGGCGCAACACTAAATATTCCAGCCACATTCAATGATAATAGATTTATTCCTCACGCTCAGCTGACACACAACGCTGACACAACGTCGTGTCATTAACGTTGGTTAAACGTCACTATGCCGTTGAATTAACATTGATATTGACGGTTACTTTTTACTTTAGACAAAGCTGATCATATGAGGCGCAAATTAGTACTCCGAAATAAAGAGGCTTATCGAAGATGTTTTGCAATAGTTTAATCGATGATCACAAAACATCGAATCACATTGAATCAACGTTGATTCGATGATGATTCAATTTTTTTGTCTGCTGGCATGATGAGACTGAAATGCAAACAGCGCAGATGCGGATACGACTACTAGGCCTGCAATGTGTGTCTCAGTAGTAAGAAGTGCAGGATAGGCTATTACTGATCGCAAACTCTCAAAAGTACACTTTGTAAATGCTGAAAATCGGTACTTTGTTGCCTACGGCCATAATACATTGAAAACATCGGTTCTCGTCCGATCACGGAAATTAAGCAACGTCGGGCCCGGTTAGTACTTGGATGGGTGACCGCCTGGGAATACCGGGTGCTGCAGACTTTTGTCTGCTTTTCTTTATTTTCTATTTTTATTTCTGTTTTGATAGTTTTCTTCCCCCAATTTCACGATCACTGTATATGTATCTCAAAGCTGTGCGAAGGAAAATACTTTTCCCTCAAGGTATAAGACCATTTACCGTCTGCTGTGCACTGTCCACTCGCCCTTCGCTTTGGAGCATGCTGAAAAGTAGTGCATGTTGTTCGCGGTTTTCTTATCATGCGAACCGAACAACCAACTAAATGTTTTGTACCACTTCAGAAACTGAGGGTGAGGTTGGGCCTGTAAAATCGATTTAAGCCCCCCAGTAATTCATTACTGACCGTTCCAAGGCGGTAGTTCTGTTGTGGTTCTTTGTTGCCTGTTTTTGGTGTCAGAGTTTCTGTGATGTTTTACCTTATGTATGTTATTATTATTTTTGGTTCGGTTTGGGTTGCTGAGTGGCCACCTTTTGGGAACAAGCTGCTCACTCGGTTGGCCATATGTTCTCTGTATCTTGATTATTTGTAATCTTAGTTGTTTCCAACTATGGTTTGAGGGCTGGATTTGGATTTTGATTGTTTCAGTTCCTGGTCTTTGCATACTTTTTACTTCTGTATACTATTTACTGTCCATTGACGTGTCTACTGTCTGTCTACTGCGTCCTGGATACTGTTTACTGTGGCCTGTCTGCTACAACATGGATCTGATGCAAGCACAGGGGCATGGGTACAAGGTCGCAGCATGTGCGCCTGTTTCAGCGCATCTGGACTCTAAAATGAAGCACCTTCAACCAAAGTGGAGTCGCACAAACAGATGAAACCAACATAAGCATCATTATGGGAGATGAACCCTGGTGGCCCGTAAGAATAATAAAGGATTGCAAAAATTCCTATGTAGCACATACCTATATTTGGGCATAAAACCCAAACGCAGGCACATCTAATTTTCTGTACATTTAAGTTCTGCAATAGTTAAAACAAATGAAAAAAAAATTCAAGTAAATTAAAAAGGCAGTTCTGACATTTTTCTTGTCAATTTTAGTTTTTTATGATAGAAATGCAGAATTTATCAATTTTGGCAATATGCACAAATTCTGGCATTATTTCTTTTCCCTATAGAATTGCTCGTTCCGTCTGAAGATCGATGTTAATGATACGTGGACCTAGAATAAATTAGTTATGACTGTGGGCAGACTTCCAATATCATTATTTTGAACCACGACGCGAGAAAACCACAAAGTGGTTGTGCGCCCAGCGCAAACAGATAAGCCCAGGCATCGACCCTGTCTGATCAGAGTCTTTGCTGTCCACATGAAGGTGGCTTAGACCCTTAGCTACCGTTATAGCTCTTGGAAAAGACTGTGATCATACAAGGCGGTGGCCCAGGCTGATCTGAGTCTGCGATGGGCGCACTACCACTTTGTTGCTTTCTCGTGTCGCGGCTCATTTTTTTCTGATTCAGATAAACGGATAGTATTATTACCTAATTGGAAGCTCAAGGAGACGTATCAGATCTTCACATTGATACATACTACCCAGCAGACACACAACGTTATAATGACGTCGCATTGACGTCGACGCAAACATTACATTTCATCGACGTCATTCTGACGTCATGTGCCCGCTGGGAAATACTTTACTGCCCAGCAGGCACATGACGTCGAAATGACGTCGTATTGACGTCGATGCGGTATGGTGGCGTCGCATCGACCCCATTTTGACATCATTACGACCTCATGTGCCTGATGGGTGTCTTGCAATGCTGTTCAAACAATTTCCATCGTTTTAATATACTCTCTCTATTAGGACACCTTTAAATTACCAGTTAATTTCTAAAATTTAAACAAATGCTAAGTAGCTGACAGTTAGTCAAAAAGACTGATGGGATATGACGCATTGCACATCTTGATCTGATTCTAAAGTGATTTCTCAGATACATCTATCCCAAAATTTAGGATCCCTGCGGTTATTTTTATTTATTTTTTGTTAATCTTGCAGCTCTTGGATTACATCATTGATAATCAAGGGTCGGTTATATTTGCACGTGCATTTTATGCTCATGTCTTTAAACGTTATGAGCCTTGTCCGGGCAAAATATGTTTGACACTATACGCAAAAAGTGGGTACCAAGATAAGTCTATTCAACTGCGTAGTCTGTCAGAACTAGTGCAGTTCACCGTTTGATTTGCAGAAGGCATACTTATTGCGCCTAACCTGTTCTGATTGTGCTATTGCACAGACTAGTCTGGACATAGGTGTTTTGCATACACCACAAGACTGACTTCATCACGACACGACTCAAATGGCCTGCGCAAGGAAAAAATGTGCTTCAGCCCATAATATTTGCAACGGAATATGTATGTATTCGCAACCAGGAGGTACCAAGATATGTCTACGCTCATGTGTAGTCTACCCTGCTCTGATTGCGCATGCGTCTAGTCAAGACACGCGCGTTTTGCTTATGAAATAAGACTGGTTTTATCACGACACGAGGTATGCGCAAGGAAAAATGTATTTCACTCCATATTGGGAAAAGCGAATGCAGTCCCATTAGTGTCTTTTCTTTTCGCACTCTTTACAGCGCCACAGTGTATGATGCTCAAGATTGCTTATACATGTTGTGAACGCATACATGTTACCACAGACTGGGCTGATTCTTCTCGTCGCATGTGGCAATTTTCCGAGGGTGCGGCTCTTGGGTTACATCATTGACAATCAAGATAATCAAAGGTCGATCTTATTTTCACGTGCGTTTTATGCTCATCTCTTGTTTTGAATGTTATGAGCCCTGTCCGGGTAAAATATGTTTGACGCTATACGCAAACAGTGGGTACCAAGATAAGTCTATGCAACTGCGTTGTATGTGTTAGTAAGTGCAGTGCATCGTTTACGAGAGAGCCTGCACTGTTTAGACTAGTCAGAAAAAGTGCATTACGTACTGGAATTGGTAAGTTGTTGCGGGTTTGACTTTCCATGCACTTACTGAGCAGACTGATCGCAAATGCTCATCTGAAGACTTTCTTCTCGTGGCGCAACACTATATATTCCTGCCACATTCAATGATAACAAATTTATTCCTCATGCTCAGCTGACACACAACGCTGACACAACGTCGTGTCATTAACGTTGGTTAAACGTCACTATCCCGTTGAATTAACGTTGATATTGACGGTTACTTTTTACTTTAGACAAAGCTGATCATATCAGGCGCGAATTAGTACTCCGAAATAAAGAGGCTTATCGAAGATGTTTTGCCATAGTTTAATCGATGAACACAAAACATCGAATCACATTGAATCAACGTTGATTCGATGATGATTCAACTTTTTTGTCTGCTGGCATGATGAGACTGAAATGCAAACAGCGCAGATGCGGATACGACTGCTATACTAGGCCTGCAATGTGTGTCCCAGTTGTAAGAAGTGCAGGATAGGCTATTACTGATCGCAAACTCTCAAAAGTACTCTTTGTAAATGTTGCAAATCGGTACTTTGTTGTCTACGGCCATAATACATTGAAAACATCGGTTCTCGTCCGATCACGGAAATTAAGCAACGTCGGGCCCGGTTAGTACTTGGATGGGTGACCGTCTGGGAATTCCGGGTGCTGCAGACTTTTGTCTGCTTTTCTTTATTTTCTATTTTTATTTCTTTCTTTCTTTGACAGTTTCCTACCCCCAATTTCACGATCACCATATGTATCTCAAACCTGTGCGAAGGAAAATACTTTTCCCTCAACGTTAAAGACCGTTTACCGTCTGCTGTGCACTGTCCACTCGCCATTCGCTTTGGAGCATGCTGAAAAGTAGTGCATGTTGTTCGCGGTTTTCTGTCTACTATTAACTGTCCAGTGAAGTGTATACTGTCTGTCTACTGCGTCCTGGATACTGTTTACTGCGGCCTGTCTGCTACAACATCCATATGGATGTGGTTCAAGCACAGGGGCATGGGTACAAGGTCGCAGCATGTGCGCCTGTTTCAGCGCATCTGGTCTCTAAAATGATGTACCTTCAACCAAAGTGGAGTCGCACAAACAGATGAAACCAACATAAGCATCATAGTAACCTGCACTTTATGGGAGATGAACCCTGGTGGCCCGTAAGAATAATAAAGGATTGCAAAAATTCCTATGTAGCACATACCTATATTTGGGCAGTAAAACGCACACGCAGGCACATCTAATTTTCTGCACATTTAAGTTCTGCAATAGTTAAAACAAATGAAAAAAAATAACAAGTAAATTAAAAAGGCAGTTCTGAAATTTTTCTTGTCAATTTTAGTTTTGTATGATAGAAATGCAGAATTTATCAATTTTGGCAATATGCACAAATTCTGGCATTATTTCTTTTCCCTATAGAATTGCTTGTTTCGTCTGAATGTTAATGAAACGTGGATCTAGAATAAATTAGTTATGACTGTGGGCAGACTTCCAATATCATTATTTTGAACCATGACGCGAGAAAACCAACAAAGTGGTTGTGCGCCCAGCGCAGACTCAGATAAGCCCGGGCATCCACCCAGCCTGATCAGAGCACTTGCTGTCCACATGAAGGTAGCTTAGACCCTTAGCTACAGTTAAAGCGCTTAGAAAAGACTGTGATCACACTAGGCGGATGCCCAGGCTGATCTGAGTCTGCGATGGGCGCACTATCACTATGTTGCTTTCTCTAGTCGCGGCTCATTTTTATCTGATTCAGATAAACGGATACCTAATTGGAAGCTCAAGGAGACGGATCAGATCTTCACATTGATACATACTACCCAGCAGGCACACAACGTTATAATGACGTCGCATTGACGTCGACGCAAACATTACATTTCATCGACGTCATTCTGACGTCATGTTCCCGCTGGGAAATACTTTACTGCCCAGCAGGCACATGACGTCTAAATGACGTCGTATTGACGTCGATGCGGCATGGTGGCGTCCATCGTTTTAATTTACTCTCTCTATAAGGACACCTTCAAATTACCAGATACTTTCTAAAATTTGAACAAATGCTAAGTAGCTGACAGTTAGTCAAAAAGACTGATAGGATATGACGCATTGCACATCTTGATCTGATTCTAAAGTGAACTCTCAGATACATCTATCCCAAAATTTAGGATTTCTGCGGGTTTTTTTATTTATTTTTTTTTGTTAATCTTGCAGCTCTTGGATTACATCATTGATAATCAAGGGTCGGTTATATTTGCACGTGCATTTTATGCTCATCTCTTTAAACGTTATGAGCCTTGTCCGGGCAAAATATGTTTGACACTATACGTAAACAGTGGGTACCAAGATAAGTCTATGCAACTGCGTAGTCTGTCAGAGTTAGTGCAGTTCACCGTTTGATTTGCAGAAGGCATACTTATTGCGCCTAACCTGTTCTGATTGTGCTAGTGCACAGACTAGTCTGGACATAGGTGTTTTGCATACACCACAAGGTTTACTTTATCACGACATGACTCAAATGGCCTGCGCAAGGAAAAAATGTGCTTCAGCCCATAATATTTGCAACGGAACATGTATGTATACGCAATCAGGAGGTACCAAGATATGTCTACGCTCATGTGTAGTTTACCCTGCTCTGATTGCGCATGCGTCTAGTCAAGACACGCGCGTTTTGCTTATGAAATAAGACTGGTTTTATCACGACACGAGGTATGCGCAAGGAAAAATGTATTTCACCCCATATTGGGAAAAGCGAATGCAGTCCCATTAGTGTCTATTCTTTTCGCACTCTTTACGGCACCACAGTGTATGATGCCCAAGATTGCTTATACATGTTGTGAACGCATACATGTTACCACAGACTGGGCTGATTCTTCTCGTCGCATGTGGCAATTTTCCGAGGGTGCGGCTCTTGGGTTACATCATTGACAATCAAGATAATCAAAGGTCGATCTTATTTTCACGTGCATTTTATGCTCATCTCTTGTTTTGAATGTTATGAGCCCTGTCCGGGTAAAATATGTTTGACGCTATACGCAAACAGTGGGTACCAAGATAAGTCTATGCAACTGCGTTGTATGTGTTAGTAAGTGCAGTGCATCGTTTACGAGAGAGCCTGCACTGTTTAGACTTGTAAGAAAAAGTGCATTACGTACTGGAATTAGTAAGTTGTTGCGTGTTTGACTTTCCATGCACTTACTGAGCAGACTGTTCGGAATTGCTCATCTGAAGACTTTCTTCTCGTGGCGCAACACTAAATATTCCAGCCACATTCAATGATAACAGATTTATTCCTCATGCTCAGCTGACACACAGCGCTGACACAACGTCGTGTCATTAACGTTGGTTAAACGTCACTATGCCGTTGAATTAACGTTGATATTGACGGTTACTTTTTACTTTAGACAAAGCTGATCATATGAGGCGCGAATTAGTACTCCGAAATAAAGAGGCTTATCGAAAATGTTTTGCCATAGTTTAATCGATGATTACAAAACATCGAATCACATTGAATCAATGTTGATTCGATGATGATTCAACTTTTTTGTCTGCTGGCATGATGAGACTGAAATGCAAACAGCGCAGATCCGGATACGACTGCTATACTAGGCCTGCAATGTGTGTCCCAGTTGTAAGAACTGCAGGATAGGCTATTACAGATCGCAAACTCTCACTACTCTTTGTAAATGTTGCAAATCGGTACTTTGTTGTCTACGGCCATAATACATTGAAAACATCGGTTCTCGTCCGATCATGGAAATTAAGCAACGTCGGGCCCGATTAGTACTTGGATGGGTGACCGTCTGGGAATACCGGGTGCTGCAGACTTTTGTCTGCTTTTCTTTATTTTCTATTTTTATTTCTTTTTTCTTTGATAGATTTCTACCCCCAATTTCACGATCACTATATGTATCTCAAAGCTGTGCGAAGGAAAATACTTTTCCCTCGACGTTAAATACTGTTCAGTACCGTCTGCTGTACACTGTCCACTCGCCATTCGCTTTGGAGCATGCTGAAAAGTAGTGCATGTTGTTCGCGGCTTTCTGTATACTATTTACTGTCCAGTGAAGTGTCTACTGTCTGTCTACTGCGTCCTGGATACTGTTTTTCTGCGGCCTGTCTGCTACAACATCCATCATCCATATGGATGTGGTGCAAACACAGGGGCATGGGTACAAGGTTGCAGCATGTGCGCCTGTTTCAGCGCATCTGGACTCTAAAATGATGTACCTTCAACCAAAGTGGAGTCGCACAAACAGATGAAACCAACATAAGCATCATAGTAACCTGCACTTTATGGGAGATGAACCCTGGTGGCCCGTAAGAATAATAAAGGATTGCAAAAATTCCTATGTAGCACATACCTATATTTGGGCAGTAAAACGCACACGCAGGCACATCTAATTTTCTGTACATTTAAGTTCTGCTATAGTTAAAACAAATAAAAAAAAAATAACAAGTAAACTAAAAAGGCAGTTCTGACATATTTCTTGTCAATTTTAGTTTTGTATGGTAGAAATGCAGAATCTATCAATTTTGGCAATATGCACAAATTCTGGCATTATTTCTTTTCCCTATAGAATTGCTTGTTTCGTCGGAGGATCGATGTTAATGAAACGTGGACCTAGAATAAATTAGTTATGGCTGTGGGCAGACTTCCAATATCATTATTTTGAACCACGACGCGAGAAAACCAACAAAGTGGTTGTGCGCCTAGCGCAGACTCAGATAAACCCGGGCATCCACCCAGCCTGATCAGAGCACTTGCTGTCCACATGAAGGTAGCTTAGACCCTTAGCTACCGTTAAAGCGCTTAGAAAAGACTGTGATCATACTAGGCGGATGCCCCGGCTGATCTGAGTCTGCGATGGGCGCACTATCACTATATTGCTTTCTCTAATCGCGGCTCATTTTTTCTGATTCAGATAAACGGATACCTAATTGGAAGCTCAAGGAGACGGATCAGATCTCCACATTGATACATACTACCCAGCAGGCACACAACGTTATAATGACGTCGCATTGACGTCGACGCAAACATTACATTTCATCAACGTCATTCTGACGTCATGTGCCCGCTGGGAAATACTTTACTGCCCAGCAGGCACATGACGTCTAAATGACGTCGTATTGACGTCGATGCGGCATGGTGGCGTCGCATCGACCCCATTTTGACATCATTACGACGTCATGTGCCTCCTGGGTGTCTTGCAATGCTGTTCAAACAATTTCCATCGTTTTAATTTACTCTCTCTATAAGGACACCTTCAAATTACCAGATACTTTCTAAAATTTGAACAAATGCTAAGTAGCTGACAGTTAGTCAAAAAGACTGATAGGATATGACGCATTGCACATCTTGATCTGATTCTAAAGTGAACTCTCAGATACATCTATCCCAAAATTTAGGATTTCTGCGGTTATTTTTTTATTTTTTTTGTTAATCTTGCAGCTCTTGGATTACATCATTGATAATCAAGGGTCGGTTATATCTGCATGTGCATTTTATGCTCATCTCTTTAAACGTTATGAGCCTTTTCCGGGCAAAATATGTTTGACACTATGCGCAAACAGTGGGTACCAAGATAAGTCTATGCAACTGCGTAGTCTGTCAGAGTTAGTGCAGTTCACCGTTTGATTTGCAGAGGCATACTTATAGCGCCTAACCTGTTCTGATTGTGCTAGTGCACAGACTAGTCTGGACATAGGTGTTTTGCTTACACCACAAGGCTGACTTTATCACGACATGACTCAAATGGCCTGCGCAAGGAAAAAATGTGCTTCAGCCCATAATATTTGCAACGGAACATGTATGTATACGCAATCAGGAGGTACCAAGATATGTCTACGCCCATGTGTAGTCTACCCTGCTCTGATTGCGCATGCGTCTAGTCAAGACACGTGCGTTTTGCTTATGAAATAAGACTGGTTTTATCACGACACGAGGTATGCGCAAGGAAAAATGTATTTCACCCCATCTTGGGTAAAGCGAATGCAGTCCCATTAGTGTCTATTCTTTTCGCACTCTTTACGGCGCCACAGTGTATGATGCTCAAGATTGCTTATACATGTTGTGAACGCATACATGTTACGATAGACTGGGCTGATTCTTCTCGTCGCATGTGGCAATTTTCCGAGGATGCGGGCTCTTGGGTTACATCATTGACAATCAAGATAATCAAGGGTCGATCTTATTTTCACGCGCATTTTATGCTCATCTCTTGTTTTTAATGTTATGAGCCCTGTCCGGATATGCAGCTGCGTTGTCTGTCAGAGTAAGTGCAGTGCATCGTTTACGAGAGAGCCTGCACTGCTTAGACTAGTCAGAAAAAGTGTATTACGCACTGGAATTAGTAACATGTTGCGTGTTTGACTTTCCATGCACTTACTGAGCAGACTGTGCATATGCGCAGTTCGCAAATGCTCATCTGAAGACTTTATTCGCGTGGCGCAACACTAAATATTCCAGCCACATTAAATGATAACAGATTTATTCCTCATGCTCAGCTGACACACAACGCTGACACAACGTCGTGTCATTAGCGTTGGTTAAACGTCACTATGCCGTTGAATTAACGTTGATATTGACGGTTACTTTTTACATTAAAGACAAAGCTGATCATATGAGGCGCGAATTAGTACTCCGAAATAAAGAGGCTTATCGAAGATGTTTTGCCATATTTTTATCGATGATCACAAAACATCGAATCACATTAAATCAACGTTGATTCGATGATGATTCAACTTTTTTTGTCTGCTGGCCTGACGAGACTGAAATGCAAACAGCGCAGATCCGGATACGACTGCTCTACTAGGCCTGCAATGTGTGTCCCAGTTGTAAGAACTGCAGGATAGGCTGTTACTGATCGCAAACTCTCAAAAGGACACTTTGTAAATGTTGAAAATCGGTACTTTGTTGTCTACGGCCATAATACATTGGAAACATCGGTTCTCGTCCGATCACGGAAATTAAGCAACGTCGGGCCCGGTTAGTACTTGGATGGCTGACCGCCAGGGAATACCGGGTGCTGCAGAATTTTGTCTGCTTTTCTTTATTTTCTATTTTTATTTTTTTTTTTCTTTGATAGTTTTCTTCCCCGAATTTCACGATCACTGTATGTGTATCTCAAAGCTGTGCGAATGAAAATACTTTTCCCTCAACGTTTAAGACCGTTTACCGTCTGCTGTGCACTGTCCACTCGCCCTTCGCTTTGGAGCATGCTGAAAAGTAGTGCATGTTGTTCGCGGTTTTCTGTATACTATTTACTGTCCAGTGAAGTGCCTACTGTCTGTCTTCTGCGTCCTGGATACTGTTTACTGCGGCCTGTCTGCTACAACATCCATATGGATGTGGTGCAAGCAAAGCGCTTGGGTACAAAGTCGCAGCATGTGCGCCTGTTTCAGCGCATCTGGACTCTAAAATGATGTACCTTCAACCAAAGTGGAGTCGCACAAACAGATGAAACCAACATAAGCATCATAGTAACCTGCACTTTATGGGAGATGAACCCTGGTGGCCCGTAAGAATAATAAAGGATTGCAAAAATTCCTATGTAGCACATACCTATATTTGGGCAGTAAAACCCACGCGCAGGCACATCTAATTTTCTGTACATTTAAGTTCTGCAATAGTTAAAACAAATAAATAAAAAATAACAAGTAAATTAAAAAAGCAGTTCTGAAATTTTTCTTGTCAATTTTAGTTTTGTATGATAGAAATGCAGAATTTATAAATTTTGGCAATATGCACAAAAACTGGCATTATTTCTTTTCCCTATAGAATTGCTCGTTCCGTCTGAAGATCGATGTTAATGAAATGTGGACCTAGAATAAATTAGTTATGACTGTGGGCAGACTTCCAATATCATTATTTTGAACCACGACGCGAGAAAACCAACAAAGTGGTTGTGCGCCTAGCGCAGACTCAGATAAACCCGGGCATCCACCCAGTCTGATCAGAGTCTTTGCTGTCCACATGAAGGTAGCTTAGACTCTTAGTTACCGTTAAAGCGCTTAGACTGTGATCATACCAGGCGGATGCCCAGGCTGATCTGAGTCTGCGATGGGCGCACTACCACTTTGTTGCTTTCTCGCGGCTCATTTTTGGCTTGAGGCTTCGGCCGCAAGCCTATGTATTCAAAAAGGTTATGACTTCCTGTCATGCGCACTCATGCGCAAGACTCTGATTTGTTCCCAGCTTTGAGGATGATTCATAATTGCAAGTGGAGAACCAATATATGGGCAGCGTCTACGGGGCGCAACTTCGTTTGACTGCTTCTTTTACCTCAACACCGTAAAATAACGACACGCCACAATCTGGCACACCAAATAATCGAACATGTCTAGCATCTTTTGCCTTACTAAAAACATGAGTTATTATTATTTTTAATTTATTAATCCGGTGTATTTGAATGTGTCTTCGTTGTCCACTGTGAAATAAGGTCAAATAACGACATGCGCAATTCGCGGGCATTATGTAAAATACGGACTAGATTTGGACTCTGGACTTTGGAATCTGGACTTCGGACTGTGTTAAACCTGGACTTCAGACGTTGTAAAACCTGACACCGTAAAACCCGGACTAAAATATTTCCACAATAGTATTTATGCCTGTAAAAACAGTGAAGAGTGTAGGTCCAAGCTAGACTACTGGTTGGAACAGTCTAATCAGGGTCTGTTCCAACAGTCTTATTTTATTTTAAGTTATTTAAAAGCATTTACTGGTTTTACAGACAAGGTGTTTGATCGTATTTACTTGATACTATTTCTTATTTTTTCATAAACGTACATTGAAAATCAATTTCTTATTTTTTCATAAACGTACATTGTAATTCAGTTTCATTGAAAAAAATCAGTTCAGTAAACACAACATGTGTGGGAAAATATCAGTATCTCACAATTGCCATCAAATCGTCCTTTTCTAGGCCTATGCAGTTTTAATAGTTACCTTCCTTTTTGAATAAAACTTACTAAAATTTAGAGGAACCGGGCCGCGTCGCAGTTGGTAGTGCGTTTTGACTCAAGAGCCAGAGGTCCCGGATTCGTTACTCTGTCCGGCCACATACTTTCGTTTCTCCTTCCCCTGTATCAAGAAGGACAGTTGTCAGTTACTGGTGAAAGTATGACAATGTGCACATAGTACTGGTGAACCGCTTAGAAGGTCTAAGCCAGCCGAGGAATAGTGTGGTTAGGGTAATAGACCGTCCCGACATTACCATAGCTTTTTATCGTGGATGTAAAACAATAAAATAACAACTAAACAACAACTACTAACATATAGAAGACTTCTTTTCTCTTTTGCATTAAATCCCTAATGACAAAATTTGTGATGACCAAGGACAGCGAGCAAGATTCTGAAAATAAACATCCTTTGGATGAAACAAAAATACACTAATTCCTTCATTGAGTTGTAATCATTACCAATTACCAGTTATACTCTATACCACAGGCTTGCTGGGTCGCATAGTGCAGTCGGTGGCGCGTCAGACTAAAAAAAAACAGAGGTCCCGGGTTCGATATACGGTCCGGCCACTTACTCTCGTTTCCGCTTCCGCTGAGTCAAGAAGGGCAGTTGTCAGTTACTGGCGAAAGTAAGTGCTAGTTGACCGCTTAGAATGGCTAAGCCTGCCCAGGAATATTGTAGCTGAATTAACCGACCGTCCTGACATGACCATACATGCAGCTGTTTACCATTTACGATGTAAAACGATGACAAAACAACAACAACAACATACCACACGCCTTACCAGTACTTATAACTGAACTCAGTGATGACAAAATACCCAAAAGAATAGGCTGAATATTTGCAAACTATCTATGGCAACTGTTTGGGAAGGAACTATCATTTTCATTATAACCTCCTCTGAGAGTCTCAGTGGTAGTCAGCTTTTAAATGTGCTCCAACAGAAACAAGGAGGAAAACAGTCACAAAAGTTTAATCCCCCTTGTAATAATAGCCATTGTTGCGAACAGTAAGATTTTTGTTCCTACCAATCTGTCACAAATGAGGCTGGTAGGACGAACTACTTCCACTATTTCCTTCTCATATCAGAAATCAAGAACCATATAGCATCTTACATGTAAGAGACTTGTAAAAGTACTTTCCCAATGTAAGATGTATTTTTTCAACATCAAGACATGACGATCTTATAATTAACATAACTTTGTCCTAACCGAACAGTTCAGGGAACATAGCAATCAAATTCCCGTCTTTCTGTCTCTGTCCGTATATTAGTATGTCCAGTAACATTTTCTTGTCCACTCTGTAACTTGAATACCCTTTGAACTACTTTCATTTTACACTTCACCAGTTATGCGTAGTCCATTTGCTCCAAAGTACAAACACAGTTCTGCTTAGTTTCACAAAATAAATAAACAAATAAACGAAGTAACTCCCAGTAAATCTTCTAAGGTCCTAAAATTTCTTATATAACAATACATAACAGTTTACGAAAATCCTTACTTTTAAATGCTTTTATGAAATATTTTTCATTAGCAGTAATACAAAAAATGACCTTTTTACTGAAGGTTATCATATGATTGTCAGAACAGCCAGAATGTAGCGTAACCTCATTGTTTACTACAGTTGTGGACGTTTTTAAACTAAGAAAGTGTCTCCAATTAGATACCATCTCAAGACTACAAACCATAAACCACAAAATACCACAAACATTGAACTACATGTATTTCAGAAACAAAGCGCTAACTTGGCAAGCATTTCCTTTTAAAAGGAAACTTTATTATATACATATTTTGGCAAGAGGAATAGCTCTGATTACTTCATTGTCCACAGGGGGTGTGCACATTGACCCTAAGCAGGGTAGAAGATCATGTGTGTTTTGGTTTGGTACGATATGAAGAAACATGGCGAGATTGTGAGTGAATCTTGCTTTATGTAAGCCCATTTATTTTTCTCAAGTTAAACTGTTTTTTTTAAAGTCGTTCAACTAAACACACGCCACTTTCCAATTTACATCTTTCCGACACTTTGTTCGAACCAAAGATTACTACTTTGGGGAAGGTAAAAAAAAGGTAAAGGTTTCCCATAGTCTAATAGCCGTAGGGGCAGTGGGGGTTAGAGACCCACTGTATCTTGGGCACAGCTGATGAAAGGCGGAGCCCATCTCTCTCCTTTTGCTGCTTTGTCCTTCTCTAGTTCGAAAAAGGTACCCATTTACTGCTGGGTTGACAGAGCTTTTCAGTCGTCGGATGGCGACGGTGAGCCGCAAACTCACGACCTTCCGGCGACTTTCTGCACAATAACCGAGCCACTCGCGGTGTTTGAGGTAGGCTTCAGTTTAGAAAAATCAACTGACGTTCATGCGAATTACGCCGCTATTTTAGCTTCGGTATTAGAGTCCTTGCCCAAAGTGATACTCTTTGCGCCGGTTTTGTTAGTGTCGTTGTAGAATCTGGAGGAAAAGGGCTGGAAAGTGACGCATAACTCAATGAGTGTTAGCTATTAAAGAGAAATACAAAGCTATTTACCTAGAGATAAACAAAAAAAAACAAAACAAAAAAACAAAAAACAAAAAAACAAAAAAAACGTCCATGCAGCGCATCAGTGACAAAATATTACCACCCTGTCAGGCAACCTCATACCATCTACCAGTGTCAAAACACCTAAAAGTCATTGTCCAAGAAACCCACAGAACTCTGAGAGCACGGAATTAAATGGCTTGAGAATAATTATTTGTTTCAGAATACCTGACGGTCCTGTTGAAAGATTTCAGTTTGTAATGTCCTTGAAAAATTAATGGAGCATGGCAAACGCTGTTTGCAATGCTCCGATACCAAAGACGTCATAGATCTGTTATCATAACATTGATGTCAAAGTGACGTCATCGAGACATCAGTCTGCCAAGGTACTATGCACAACAGTTGGCAATTCCATAGCTGCTATGGTAACATATCTATGGCGTTATCTCACTTATATTTCGAGAGGAGCATGGCATACAGTGTATGCCAACCTCCTCTCGAATTATAAGTGAGATAGTATCTGAAATTCATAAACTGGAAAAATGTGATTTTCTCAAACCTATAATTCATTCTCAAAAAATCTAATTCTCTGTTAATACACTCACACCATACTCGTAACGTTCACAAACACGCAGTCTGAGTTGCACTATTAAAATTAAAATTAATGGAATAGGTACACTTTCAGGGGAAGCAACTGCCATTTTCTTTTTTGCTTCTCACTGAGGGGTCAACTCTTACAGGAAAGAAATTGCTTGCGTAGGAGCAAATTCTTTCCTATAACAGTTGACCTGTTTGAAAGGGCTTCGTCCGACGAAGGGAAACAACCAGGAAATCATAAAAGTTGTTTCCACTGGCAAAAATGGCGGAAAACATGAAGGTGTGCCAATTAACCTTAAAAGGAATCAAACAGTGATTCTGGGTTGTTTTGGATCTCTTTATCAAACATGGACGGTGGTGGTTTACACTGTGCTCCCTCTTTTCGGCCGTATCTATTTATGTTGATGCCTTTCTTAAGGTCGGACGGATCACGTGGGTCAATACGTATTGCATCACGTGACCCAATGGCGGGATCCTCGTCGAAGTAATTGTTTGGCAGCAAGAAGAACTTGAGTTCAAGACCAACTGTCGGGGTTACAGGGAAGTCCTCCATGTGGGGTATGTGGTGTATTCCCATGGTGACCCATGTTACCTGGTCCTGAAAGGCAAAATGAAAATGTTTTAGTTTTAGTAACATGTCTGCAACAAAACGCAAAAATATAGTTTGTAGCAAATGCCACAGAAATCCTTTTACTTTACAACATAGGCACAGAATTGTTATATTAGGGACGAGTCATTTATTATCAGGTGGGGGGGGGTCGGGTACATTTTCATACGAGTCCCCAAAATTTTTCCGACCCCCCCCCCCCCCCCCGTCTCACCAGAATTTTTTTCTGACCCTCCCCCCCCCCCCCCCGATAGGTGACAAAAAAAGTTTATGACCCGCCCCCCCCCCCCCCCCAACCATCCCAACTCCCCAGCTACCCTTCACCCACATACTGCATTACCTTTTTTTTAAAGCCAGACTGACCTTAATCCAACCTGTATGAAACACAAAGAACATTTTCTTACTTTGACAGGTTGATAAATCATGCACATAAATGGTCTTTAACTTTTGTCAGCATATTTTGATATTCCCCACTTTTTCTTCCTGCATATGGCATACAGAAATCTGTTGTTGAATGTCCAATGAACCTGTTAATAATAGTAATCGAGGGGGTCTGGGGGCGCAGCCCCCAGAAGCCACAATAGCTTTGCTGTTGACAAGGCAACTGGAAAGCTGATATCACAAATTGCAGGCATTAAATAATCCAGAACAAAATCATCTGGTCTACATGATTTTATAGCCAATTGTATACTGTCTTACTAGCCAATTTATGAAAAATATCTTTTTTTGATATGAAGTGGTCAAGTTTTGTGTGTCAGTTCTATAACTGTCTTTCAGCTTGAGTAAAAGCTAACAAGAGTATAAGTAAGGGGGTCTGGGGGGCGAAGTCCCCCAGATGCTGAGACCTTTTTAAAAAAAGAAGACTGATGGAAGAATTCTGACCCCCCCCCCCCAATATGCCGAATAAAATAAATGACCCCCCTGCTCCATGGCTTTTTTTTATTTCCGACCCCCCAGTACATCATCAAAAAAAATTCCGACCCCCCCTAAATGTACCCCCCACCCCCCTTACCTTTGACGGTTCTGTAAAGGATTTAGTGTAATCCGACTTACTGACGAGGAAAAAAATGCATCCCATAGATATATACACAAATGGCTAAAACCTGGTTTCAGAAATACAAGAATTTTAATTAGTCATTATACATTCAGTCTTTATTCCTTCATTATATGCACAGCTGAACCCATCAGCGTGTGACCTATTTAGTGCTCTTTACAACCACGGTTGAATCAGATTCCAACTGTATACGTTCCAAGAATAAACAGTGACGTTTCACAGGAAGGGTCCGCCTTTTTGGGTTTACGACCATCTGCTGCATGTTTTTCTTTTAAGAAATACGACCTCGACAAACTCAACAAATTTATATTAACCTCAAATGAAAGTATACGTGTTTTTTCTTGTATTTATTTACTTATTTATTTATTTATTTGTTATTTGAAGATCCTGGAAAAACGATATGAGAAGACGATTAAATAATCCTGTTACTTATGTTTATGAATATAATTAATAGTTACTTATGTATCATTTAAACCAAATGATATTTAAAAGGCTTTATGTATGCCTCCTATAGGCGAATTTAATCTACAAAAATAATACTTATATATGCATGCATATTTAATCTATTAAAATAATATATATGCAGGCAAATTTGTTTTAAAAATCTTAGTCCCTCGTGAGATAGGGCCCGATATAGAACAATTTCGAATATGTGTACAGTACTAATACGACATTATTTTAATGGATGCTCACTCTAGAATACGTACCACATCGACAATGTCTTCATTATTATCAATGAACTTTTGAAAGTTGACCACCGGCTTCGCACCATCCCATATTGCAAACATTGAACTGCTTTTCTTTTCCGACTCGTTGTATTTAGTGACAGCCATCTGGTACCGTGCCCAGGATACCGATGGTTCCTGACCTTCACCTTCTGGAATGACCTAAAAAGAATTAAACATTGTGTAGTTAGTAATAATGCAGACGTTTTCTGGATCTTTGAATGAGTACCAAGGGCGTATCTACGTATACGGCAAATACGCAAGTGCGTATTGAAATTTTGTCAAAATTGACAAAATTTCAAAACGCACCTGCAAATTTGCAAGCTGAAAATTTATAAATTAGACAAGATTTCAATACCAATTACCAAAGTGGCTGAAATACTAGCTTTCCCTTCAAGAAGTAGAGAATAAAACATGGTTGTGCGTATTATGAAATTGCCCCTAGTTACGCCCCTGAGTACCATGTTAAAGCTTTTTAAATGTAACTGAATGTCGTGCTCATACTGAGACACTGTGCAGATGCAAGATCTCTAACCTTATCATACAGGGGTAACAACCTACGTCGTTGCGCGCGTTTCGTCATTAATTATTCGATGGCCATTTTGAAGAAACTCTGACAGATTTTCCGTTTGTAATATAAGAGACAGCATTGTAACACAAGAGAATACGTCGATAAAGTGCCTACACGTACATATGGTCCAGATATATGGGACATGATTGTTCAAAAGGCGAGAAATTATCAAACACCTCACAACAATTTTGATATGGACATCTGAGTCGAAAGAGATCACTGTAGTGAAGTGTTTTCAGATTAGCAAGTGTTTTATGGTTAATTCTGGTAAGATTGAGTCCAGAACATCTATCGGTACCTCGTCGACTAGTTATTCAGTTGTTTCTGTGTTTGCCAAGTTTTTATTGTGCAAAGTATGTACCTTATTTAGGTCAAGATGGCCGCTGATAAACGATTATGGCGTCAGCGCTATGACGTGAGTTGTCACCATTGTCGTAACTCGTTGTTCAAGTATAGGCCTTAATTCCCTTCAAGATGTCTAATATTCTAACTTTGAAGATTAATTTGATGAAATCCCATGAGCATTTAATGATAGTGCTTCTCGTACAAGAACAGAAAGTCCCAGATGACGAGACACAGACGACAGCTAAGAAGACAATGATCAGGAAAGTAAAACATCTTCAATCTTGTTAGGAGAGCTGAACCATAGAACTGATTAGTACTACCGTAGAACTGATAAGTCTCAGTTTCTAAACTTCGTAAAACGAAATAGGTAATGAGTTTCGGAAGGTTGGAATGGCGACCATGCTCTTTTGATATTTTAGAATGAAAGTAAGCGTTATTTCAGCTGACTTGTATGCACAACCTCTGTGTTTGTAATTACAACTGTTCTTTCTCCCATGCTATCTAGTTGTTGCTTTTTTGTTGTTGTTGTTGTTTGCTGTTGTTGTTGTTTTTTTTTGTGTTTTTTTGGCGTTTTCGGCATTCCACAAGAGCAGTCATCAAACTCAGTCAATTTAGAAATATTCTGATATAGTTTTGATGTTAAAGTTTATCTGTGTACGTTTTTCGCTGGAAGTCTACGGAAGAAATTTGAGGGAATTTTCATCGCGATAGAGAAAGTAGTTAATTTCGTTCCGCATCTATTCTATAACCGGATAATTTTCATGAGTCAAGTAAAAGAATGACAACCGTGTTATCTGATGTTTTCTAGGCTTAAATGAGTTGCTTATAGATTTCATATTCTTCTGATTAACGTTGTCATGCTGTGTAAGCTAGTACGGACATGCACTGCTCGCATTTTGTTTAAGAATTACCAGTAGTGGATTATATACGAGGGATGATCCAGAAATTCGTGTACACAGTCCATAAAATCCAACTGCAATAAGTTATTTCTTTCAAATCTTAACCAATGCTTTTCTATAAATGCCTGAATAATTTCTCACAATATCAGGTAAATTCAATGAATATTGGGTTTGGCATCTACGTTTGAATATACCAGGGGTTGTCTGTGCGGCGCACTCCAGAGTTTTTGCAGGAAAATACAAAATGTTCCTTTTAAAATAATCAGATATATTTTTTATCCTTAAAATTTCGATATGAAATTGCAGTCAAGAACTAAAGTAACAGTTCCCACTTTCAAATGATGTGAATATTCATTACTGGTATTTTAATTGACATTCTGCACAAACAAAACGGACCACCACCCTCTGACATGAAAGAAGAAAATGACGATTTTTTGAACGTCTGCACGCATGCAGTTTGTCTAAAGGTCGACATAAAAAGACATAAAAACAATGGAAACAAGTAATATTTTACACGAAGCATCATGAGACATACTCGTTTAAAAATACTGTGTAAAAGAGTGCTGCCAAAATAAATGCCGAGCCATATTTTCGGACCTCAGGATGGCAATGATACAGATATTCGATGAAATGATAGATTTTACACCTCAAAACTGAGCCCACGAAATGTTTACGCGATATCAGAAGTTGTGCTTTATAAAACCTGATGGAAAACTTGTGATTGTCTATTTGCTCTATTCCTCGCATTATATAAATGCTGAAACTGTGTTTTTAGTGTTATGATTTCTTTGGTGGATCTTGTCAGCTTCGCATTTTTGAGCACTTTCATCTACCAGACGTCAACGTGACGTTGTGCCGTGCGCCGCGCAACCTCGGGTAACTGAACAAAATGCATTGTTATATAAGAACCGTTTGAGATATCTGATCCAAAATTTACATGTGTGTTAACCAATGGTGTGGCAATGGGCATGTAATATTTCATCGATGAGCCTTTTCAGATTCCTTAGTTATTCAAGGTGTCCACGAACTTCTGGATCATCCCTCGTAATAACAGAAAATAAATTACATGTATTGATTTGAGAGAATCACACGTTTCTATGGTATGAATTTCACGTAGCATCTCACTTACAATTCGAGAGGAGCATGGCATCCACTGTATACCATGGAACTCGCGAAATATAAGTGAGATGACCTGATAGATCTGTTACCATAGCAACAATGGAATTACCAACTGTTGTGCTGAGTACCTTGGCAGAAAGACGTCTCGATGTTCAGTTCAGTTCAGTTCAATTCTCTTATCGACGTTACCCAAGCGGCTCAACGGTACGTAACCATAGTTGCCCACACTTGGCGCCGTGTGTCCGTCCAACGTCTCGATGCCGTCACTTAGACAAATATAAGGGATCTTAGTTGCTCTGGTAACAGATATATGACGTCATTGATTCCGGAACATGGCAATCAGTGTATGCCATGCTCTGTCAATTTTTCAATGACAATACAATCTGAATTTTTTTAAACAGAAACTTCAGGTTTTCTCAAAAAAATAGTTTCAAGTCACTTAATATCGTGTTCAGTATGTTTACCTGATATGACATGCCTCGCATTAGCAGCCTGTATGCCCTGGGAACACCATAGTTACTTCTGTGTTTATTGTTGTAAAATGTCAGATACTTCGGTGCGGTAAAGTTGTACTTCAAAGCCGCAGCTTTCTCAGTTTGAACAATGTTTTTAGTCATCCTAGTCTGGTGGTACTGAGTTTTCCCATCAACCGCCCACCGTGAGTTGTCCACAGTGTCTGGTACAATATCCAGGGTCTCATATCTGTTAGATGTTCCTTTAATGTCCAGGTCCACTTTAAAATGAAATAAATGGTGATGGATATTTCCTATGATGTGATCTCTTAATCTAAACCCATAGTCGTCCTCTGCCGGCATTCTGAATGATGTAAGAATATATCCTGTGGAAATTACTTTGACTTCAACGGCGCCATTTTGGTGGAAAATAAAATCTATAACATAGTCATAGTTCACCACTGTAATAATAGTTCTTACTATAAATACGACATCCTGCATACCCTCGTAGAATTTGCCACCTTCAAATAGGGTTCTTGTTAGATGTCGCCTGAGAGGTGTTTCAGTGTTATGTTCGAACACACAGAAGGCGCGCTCAACAACAAACGGCTCTTCGCTACTTTCCTGGGCATAGAGGGCGCTAAGATAAGTTGCGTGTTCCGGACAGTCTGCTCCAGTGACGAGAGTACGTGACCGAGTACCAATCATGGCCACGCTGTCTGCAAAATCAGAGAACCTGTGTGCAGGATTGTGGGCGGAATAAAAGACGCCAATTTCCTGAAGACTAAGTTCATAAACGATTCTCTCCCCGTTGTATCTTATGTCAAACAGCTGGGGCCCTGACACCGGTGAGAGGCGAACGTGAAATTGCCATCCCATGTAGGTTATATGGCGGCCATTGATAGAATATCTTTTACCGTCTGGTTCAAACTGTAGCGGACCACGTCCTGGCTCTTCCGGAAACAAATGTCCCCGTCTGTGCATGGAAGAAAATAGTTTATCGTCATCTATAGGGAAAGAAATATTGATTTTGTTCACAGAATTCTGATTATAAGCCCGCATTAACGCATCTAGACTGTCGAAAGTGTTACCAGAATAAGTAATTTTAACTATCTCATACTCATCTTTTGTGGTTCCTGTGACGTCAGTAAGCACTAGAAAATCAAGCGGATGAAGACTGAAGTATTCCACAATCTGATACAGCCACAGCCAGTATCTCCTTTTATGTGTGTTACCGGTTATCGCAGAGGATTCTGGGATCTGCAGTTGGAATCCAAGACAATTTTTCTGACACTCTCCAAGCTGCATGCGTCCTTTGTAACTTTCTTCCAGTAATTTTCCCGCTTTATCTTGTACTTCTATGCTGACTTTGGTTACCACGTCTACCAATTCCGGGACAGTAAAAGGCCTATACCGAAATGGATAAGTTGTTACCTTCTTATTGTAAAGTGGATGTGGAAGTGGGCCAACAGTATATTCTTCAATATGTGGTTCAGCTTCGTCCCCTCTGAATATTATAACTGTTGCCTCGCGTTCCGGTCTCTGTTTCCCGTTGTCTAGGTACTTTAAGGTCTGGACTTTATTTGGAATTTTTATCTCCATGGTGAAAATATAACTTTCATTTACTTGGATTTCAGAAGCGGGAACAAGGTTTAAATCATGTTTGTCATAAAGGAATTCTTTGATGTTGTTAATTTCCTCTCTTGTGAGGTCATGAAATGGGGGTAAAACTTTAGGTGGATCGAGATTTATGCTTTGAGTTCCTGCTTTACAGTGAGCAGAATGGGCTTCTATGAGTTTTTCTTTCATATTTACAACAACAACTGCGAATGCTACAACTAGAGCGATAATTGCTATACACAGCACAATAACAATTAAACGCCACACTCCGATCTGCCGCCTCAACTTTGTGACGTCACCCGCCATGTTTTAGCCTATCTGGAATGAAAGAAGAACATTATGAGAAATAAAAGCAAAATAAATAAAAAAAAATATGTGTTAGATGAATAAAACAAAAGTTAAAAAAAAACTTAATTTATCAGAGGCCCGAATCGAAGGATGAGTATGAGAAAATTTTTGTTCATACCCTATATAACACATGCCGTGGCATTGGATTGAACATATGTTGTCACTGAGAATTAAGAAGCACATAAAATAATGAAGTTTTTTTTTTCTGTCCAGAGGTAACAGTCCGGGTCGTACTAATGAGGCTTGACCAAGTTGTTGCACGCACATTTATAACATTTAGTTTCAAAATAATACAATTTGAGTGTTCTCGGTGATAACATAATCAAGGCCATAATAAAGATAAAAAAAGTCAATTTTCTGCCATTTGAAACTTGAGCCGGTAATTTTTAGCCTACTTAGATGCACTGTAGCCGCACAGGTACTGAACACGAAAAAAAGAAAAAGGAAGAAATTCGACTTTCATTTACTCTTAAAATTCTCAACATCAAGGGATGAAAGAATCTAAAATACACTTAAAACTGTTTGGTAGTGTATCTCCATCTGTTTGGTATGTGTATAGAATAGCTGGCAAGTTTTTAGCTTGGTTAAGCCGGGCCGCGTAGCGCAATCGGTAGTGCACCTGACTCAAAAGTCGTGGGTTCGAAACCTGGTCTGGCCACATACTTTCGTTTCTCACTCCGCTGATTCAAGAAGGGCAGTTGTCAGTTACTGGCGAAAGTATGTGCACTTAGTACTGGTTAACCGCTTAGGAGGTCTAAGCCTGCCCAGGAATAGTGCGGTTAGGTTAACTGACCGTTCCGACATGACCATAGATGTTTACCGTGGACGTTAAGCATCAAATCAATCAATCAATCAATTTAGCTTGGTTAAATTGTGTTTGAATGTGTGTTTCTGGAAAAAATGATTTGAATGTTGATGTAACCTTTATTTTTGTTCAGTATATAAGCAGGTAAAACTAGCTACAGAATGAGAAAACAGGTCAAGATCATTTATGACTAATGTCAGATATAAAATGTCCCAAGATTAAATATGAATGACGTAATGCTAGTATGCAGTCTGTTTTAATTAAATTAACGTCAAACCAGCCGTATAAGCCCAATATGTAAAAACAGCACCGGCCCTTAAATATCGCAGTGGAAGGTAACCAGAATATCCGAAAGGAACCTGCCTTAACCCATTCCATGTATTTATGCCTAGTGGCCCATAAAAGGGACATTGGCAAACAGTGCAGACCCAGATCAGACGCCGCAATACGCGGCGTCTGATCAGGGGCTACACTTTTTGCCTAAGACAAGTAGGCCTAGATTTTTCTCCTTAAACTAAAACAAAAATGATAATTCTAACACAGTGCGCCTATAGACACGCTGGTCTGGCATTCAACACAGGCAACGAGGCAACATACTTTAAAACACGATTATTTCGCATACTTCTTACATTAATTTCAAACTATGATTCTTACGGACCCGGCAGTTTGTTAGACCTCTTAGTCAGACCAGATTTAGGAAGAAATTCCGTCTAGTATAAATGCAGCGCTTGAATAAGGGTTTTCACCAATTCGTTGGCTGGTCGTTGTAGCCCAAAAATTGTTTTCAGGCATATCTTGAATATGCATATCAATTCAGTAAAACTTTTGAGTCCTATTTCAAGAGTAGGGGGTCGGATGGTCCGTGAGACTATACTTCTGAAACAAACTTATCCTGATGAGCAGAACCAGCAGGTTCCTTGTACGTTGTCTTCGTTGCCTGTGTTGAATGCCAGACCAGTGTGATAGAGCAATGGAAAGTTGCCGTGTTTTATTCTGCAACAATTCACTGTTACGGAGTGCGTGAGTCTAATATTGCTGACGTCACTGCATTAACTGACGTAATTTTGTGACAATTTGAGACGTTAGACGGTGTAACGTCTCTTTTTCTTTCTAAAATCGCCATAAAACGTACATTTATCTTAGATACAGTTAAGACTATTGGCGGGAGCATGAACGCGCTGGCAGAAAGGTTAGGAGAGTTTGAATGAAAAGAATAGTTTTTCAGCGTTTATGAGTGTTAGAATCGAAATAGTTCAGCTCTAGCATTGAATTGTTGAGTAATAATTCACTGTTTGTCGGTCAGTTATAAGTAGATATATCACTCGCGCTCCGCGCTCGTGATATGATCTACTTTACAACTGACCTCCAAACAGTGAATTATTACTCAACAATTCACTGCTAGAGCTGATCTATTTCTTAAATAAAAACAGATACCCCTAATTGGCAAATGGACTCATTCAATTTATAAGGACAGAAGAGTCCACTGGGCATTAATGGGTTTATGCCATATCCGTAATGAACATGCTCACATCACACGTTGGTAGGACTGGGCACTTTCCGCTTTCAAATCGAAGCCACAAACGTGTGTGTAGTTCAATTAACGTAACGACGTTGCCCCCGCACCTCATCGGAACGTATCCATAGCCGCTGGAACGGGGCGTAAAGCTACTAACTTCAGTTCAGTTCAGTTCTCCTAACGACGTTCCCCAAGTGGCTCTGCGGTACGTAACCATAGTTGCACACATTTGGCACCGAGTGTCCGTCCAAGTAGCCACTAACCGTTTGTGATCGTCTTTTTATATTCAATCAAGTACTGGAAAAAGTCTACAAATTGGGACACCTCAAATAATTATCGTAAGTGTCCTGAAACCGTAACAGTTTAGTCTAACAGTGCAGTTATATGTGTCATAAAGATGCATACTGAATTGCAAGCAGTATATATCCTGATCATACTGGTATGAGCAGTCTGATTTGGGTCTGCACTGATTTCTCGGCACTTTCTATTCTAATGTTTAGAATTATGACGGTAACCCCTTACGTTATAAATACGAGCACAGATCTTTAACTCTTTAAGCACCAAAAAGCAGACGACAAATTTACGTCTGCAAAAATTCCCAAAACTGTCTAGAGGGCAAACAGTGTGGATCTAGATGAGGCGGCTCATTATGAGCCGCCTCATCAAGATCTACGCTGTTTGCAAATTCTGCAATTTTCGTCATTCGTGCTTAAAGTGTTTAGGCAGTCTCGTTTTGGTCTTTACTCTTTGCGAAGAGTTTTATAACACATCCCGAGACCAATTCTAAGGTGAAAAGATGTCATAACAGAAATGGCTGAGGTGTCCGAAAGTCTACAGTTAAAGTTTGCTACACAAAGCATGGGTACACCACTAGGCCTATTTTCAAAGGAGAACAATTTTAATGACTCCCTTTTCGTTTTTTCGTTTTCTTTTTTTTTTTTTTTTTTTTTTGGTTTCCTTGATAATATAGCCCTTCCAAAATGGGATCTACTCTTAATGGAAAGAATTTGCTTCTAGGGAGCAAATTCTTTCCTTTAAGATTCGGTCCCCATCTGAAAGGGAGACAAAAATGAAAATGGCAGAGTCGCTTCCCTTCAAAGTGTACCCCATTCATCGTAAGGAAAATTGAACCAGGAATGTCACAGACAGAGGCATCAAAGCTTCTGACACTGAATATTCATCAACACGGCTGCTAGTTTGGCTTACGTGACAATTACATTTTTGACGTAGGTAAGTTTTTTTTATCTCAAGAAAAATTAACCTCTATCTTTTGTATCGTCCTTCACGATTGAGATAACCATATTACATGTACAGTCTCGTTTATGTGCGGTACAAATAAGCAAGAAAACACAACTAGAAATATTTGTTTTTCTTTTTTTTACAAGAACAGATCCCCCCCCCCCTCCCCGACCTGCGCTTTCCCAGCAGTATAATTTTCATTAAATGTTGCCAAGTTAAGACCTCCTGTGACCTTAAAAATAGGGTCAAGGTCACCAAAATTTAAACACTTATTTTTCACCTCCCGATTATACACTTATCTATGTTTGGTCATAATTCATTAATCCCTTCAGGAGATATGGTGAAGATAAGCCATTTTTCAACATTCATTGACCTTCTGTGACCTTGAAAATGAGGTCCAGGTCACCAAAAACCTAATCAATTTTTTTTCCATCTCCAAGTGAGAGTCTGGTTAAATCCGTCCATAAAGTCAGGAGATATGGTGCAGGCAAGCCATTTTTCAACATTCTTCGACTTCCTGTGACCTTGAAAATAGGGTCAAGGTCACCAAAATATAATCAGACCTTTTGCATCTTCCAGTGATATATCTGTGAAAGTTTGGTTTAAACCCATATATTCGTTCAGGAGATAGAATGCAGACAATGCATTTTCAACACTCTTGGACCTCCTGTGACCTTGAAAAGTAGGTCAAGGCCACCAAAATCTAATCACTTATTTTCCATTTCCAAATAATATAACTGTGCAAGTTTGGTTTAAATTCATCCATCTGTTTAGGAGATAGAGTGCAGACAAGGCATTTTTTAACAATCTTTGACCACTTGTGACCTTGAAAGTGGGGTAAAGGCCACCAAAGTCTGATCAATTCTCCCCCCGCCTCTCCCCCAACCCACCCACCCAGTGATGTATCTATGCAAAATTGGTCAAAATCCATCCATCCCTTCAGAAGATAGAGTGCAGACAAGAAGCTACGAAGCAGCAATCGCCGACGCCGACGCCGACAGGATCCCCACACCAAAACCAATATGCGCCCCTCCCCGTCTATAGTGGGGGGGGGGGGGACATAATTCAGTGCAAATATTTCAGCCGTAAAGAATTGAGACAAGTTGGTGCCCTGAATAGATAGCGTCAGAAATGTGCGACAATTTATCCTGCGATATATAGGCCTACTGTCGAAAATCCGAGGGCATTAAGAGACGTCCTTTCTTATTAGTTGACGTCAGGAATTGTGATGAAAAAAGTACATATTAACGGGGAAAGCTGTATTAAAAATTGTCTTTTGAGATCAAATCGCGACTTTTATGGTCGAAAATTGCGTTTTAAGGCTCCGCTGGCGCTTCACCATGAAACGAAATTTTCGACCCTAAACCGGACGTTTTATCTCCCCAAATGACAATTTTGAGTACAGTTATCCCCTAAGTACGATATTACTTAAGAGTTCAAGCTCTCGGTAACATGCAACATGCACAATGCCGTATCTACAGCGAACACTGCCAAGTTCTTCTGAAAGGTCAAAGGCTTGAAACGAATTTCCAGCCAAAAGAGGCCGCTGGCTTCGGGTATGCGAGAGATGTTTTGTAAGGGTAAAAATAATTCTGCAATGTGAAAGAACCGATATTAAAAGGCAGTGTAACTATTTCGCAGATGAGGATTTACAGGGTATAATCGATTCCGCCAATTTTCGCTTCCTGCAGAGACTGTCTGTCATATTTGGCTTCCGCCGAGACTGTCCGCGAACTCTTGCTTCGAACTCTTGTCCGCGAGCCTCGGCAGGAAGCAGAATCACGCGGACAGTCTCTGCAGGAAGCCATTTATCATGTACAGAAGTCTCGGCAGGAAGCAAGAGATCGCGGACAGTCTCGGCGGAAGCCAAATATGATGTACAGTCTCTGCATGAAGCAAAAATTAGCGGAATCGATTATACCCTGTGAGATTGCTACTGTATATGAAATATTTGATTGGCGTCGCGGTTAAAGGCGACGTTAAGTCACATCCGCCCAATCAAATCAGTCTTCCCTTTTCGCATATACCATTTATGAATGTAGCTGGTCAGTCTAAGCTAATTTGTATGCTGATTTTGCATGCCCTGCCAATGATTTATTTCCCTTTGCATTATTGGTAAAGGTGACGTAATCAAGTGAACTAATGTCTCCTGTAACACTTCTTTGATGGAAAATTAGCTATTGCCAAATGTGTCACCCTCTGAAAATAAAGACTATTATTATCATTTTATTATTATTTGAAAAAGGATATGACGTAGGACAGACCTGTATTTGTCCTCTCCTATGAGGAGAGGACAAATATAGACCTACCCTACTTCCGATTTTTTGACATATAGAAAGAAAATAATAAATACCGATATGCACAGACGAAAGTATGCAGGACTCTTTGCCCATAAATACTCGTGAGCGACTGTTAAAAACGAAAAATTGTTGAAGGGCCTGTGAAAGCAATTAAATTAAAACTTACATTGTATCTTTTAGATTTATATATACGTCTTTGTCGTGTTAACTCACTTTCATCAGATAAATTATTCCAGTGAAAAATTATGCTTGTCAGTTTTGTCGTTTTTATGTTGCCGCTAACTTTTTAAATTCTTCATTGAGTTGTTACTGTGAATATGACTGTATTTAGTAAAACATATGCAACCTCACATTAGGTCTTATCAAGGACAAACGTTATATTACAAATAGAATGTATCTTTTTTCGAGGACAGTTTCACTTATTTTATTTACTTTTATCTATTTATATTCTATTCTTCAATTTTTGATTATATTTTTCGCGCATAGGTACAGTCAGCAGGAATGGATTGACTAGCCATGTTTGGTTCATAAAGTAACAAAATCAAAAGTTGTAATTAGTGGCCAATGTAACGAATTCAAAGTTTGTAATAAGTATCTACATCAGTTCAATATAAAGGAACAGCATCCAAATTGTCATAGTATAAGTTCTATATAACGCTACAAAATCAACTTTTGTAATTAGTTCTACATAAGTTCAACATAATGTAACAAAATCAAAGTTACGAATTAATACATAAGTTCACATGGTATATTAGCAAAATCGAGGTCTGTATCTAATATGTACACAGAGCTACATTTCAAGTCACAAATTAAGTCACAATTTAGGGAAGAGAACTATATAATCATATAGCTTAATTCTAATCCCAAAACATGTACTGATATCTCGCAGGCTCATGTATGTATGTATGTATGTATGTATGTATGTATGGCCTCGTGTCAAGGTCAAAGAATTGACTGGTTTTCCTATTAATATACATCTGCATATTGCTATTTCAGTTTTCCCCGCAAGGATATCCATGGTCATGATGTTAGAATAGCAAACGTAATCACAGTTCATTTATGTGAACGCCGTTATGAGCGCAAAGTGCTATTCCCGGTAACTTGCTCTTCCTTTAGGCCCAGCCATGGACTTTTCAGCACATCCAGTTTTAACTATTGTCTACGCCTCGCTAAGGCATGATTTTTAAGTTTTTTACAGCTTATCTTTGACATTTTAGCTCCTCTAATCCAAACAATGAGCAGATAGTTCTGTTCAGTGACCAAGAACAGAACTGTCGCAGTACTGTGCAGCCACCTAAGGCAATTGCCAGCTACCACTAAACAGCATACCTCAACATGCAGAAGCAGCCTAGTTCACCTTACAAAAACAGTCACAAACTGAAAAGTACTGCCCCCACCACAACCACACACACCCCTTCCTTTTTCATGAAATGTGACTTGGTAAACATATCTTATTAAGCGTTTACATACATACATACATACATACATACATACATACATACATACATGAGCCTGCGAGATATCAGTACAAGTTTTGGGATTAGAATTAAGCTATATGCTTAATTAGTTCTCCTCCCTAAATTGTGACTTAATTTGTGATCTGAAATGTAGCCCTGTGTACATATTAGATACAGACCTCGATTTTGCTAATATACCATATGAAATAATGTATTAATTCGTAACTTTGATTTTTTTACATTATGTTGAACTAATTACAAAAGTTGATTTTGTAGCGTTATATAGAACTTATACTATGACAATTTGGATGCTGTTCCTTTATATTGAACTGATGTAGATACTTATTACAAACTTTGAATTCGTTACATTGGCCACTAATTACAACTTTTGATTTTGTCACTTTATATTGAACTTACGGGTTTGGGATCTGATTCAGTCAGTTCCTGGAGTGTAGTTACTCTTTAAATTTATGTATTTCTAATTACAAACTTTGATTTTGTTAATTGGTCACTTTTTACAAACTGATTTTGACTTTATGTTGAACTGATGTACTTCTAATTACAAACATTGATTTTGTTACATCTGTAACTAATTTCAAACTTTGATTTTGTTACTTTATGTTGAACTGATCACTTCTAATTACAAACACTGATTTTGTTACATCGATCACTGCTTTCAAACTTTGTTTTGTTACTTTATATTGAACTGATGTAATATTGCAAATATTGTGGGTTTTTTTTACTTTATATTGAACTGATGACTTTCTAATTATAAACGCTGATTTTGTCACTTAATGTAAACTGATGTAGATACTAATAACAAATTTTGATTTTGATACATAATGTTGACTCGTGTAAATACTAATTACAAACTGAATTTGTTACATGAAATTGAAGTGATGTAAATACTAATTGAAAGCTTTCAGTTTGTTACATTATGTTGAACTGATGTAAATGCTAATTGTGACCAGTCATTGTGTTGCATTATGTTCAGCTGTTGCAGATTCCAATTACAAACTTTGATTTTGTCATCTTATGCTAAATTGAAGTAAACATGTAAACATTAATTACATGTGTGTGTGTGTGTGTGTGTGTGTGTGTGTGTGTGTGTGTGTGTGTGGACTGACGTAAATACTAATTACAAACTCTGATTGTTTTACATTATATTGAACAGATTTAGATACTTATTACAAACATGGATTTTGTTACATTGGTCAATAATTACACAATTTGATTATGCCATTTGTGTTTGAACTGATGTAAATACTAACTACAATCTTTGATTTTGTTGCATTATGTTGAACTGATGTAGATACTAATTACAAACTTTGATTTTGTTACCTTTGTCTTGAAATCATGTAATACTAATTACAAATTTTAATCTGATTTTATTACGTGATGTTAAACTGATATAGATACTAATTACGAACTTTGAATTTTGTTGTAGTATGTTGAACTGATGTTGTTATTAGCCTTATATAGTTTTTTTTTATTATTATTAAACACTATGCAAAACTGATAAAGATACTTATTATAAACTTTCATTCTCTTCATATCGTATGCTGAACTGATGTAGATACTAACAACTAATTTGATTTCCACTACTCGTGCCATCGGTCCTGACTTTACTATTTTAGTGTTCTGTAGTTCAAAATTCGGTGTTATTAAAAAGATTAACTTATCCGGAGCTGATCGCAATCTCAAGAGAGACAGAAAAATCGAAACATTTTGTTTATGCTTGCATAATATGTGTCTTGGTCTCAGCTAGTAACTGCCAACTAAAATGATTAACCTGCAATATACAGTGGCTACTTTCGCCTGTTGTAACAGACATATAGCACGGCGCACATGGGAAACACTTTTCTTTAAGGCATACATATGTTAATGATTAAAAAACATCTAACCTGAAACAATGAGAATATCCAAACTCATAAACTGAATTGTCTAACCAGATTGTAATAAACTTGAAATATGTCCAAACATAAGAAAACCCCAAAATGGGCAACTTTGAACATAATACGCCCATGCCTCCCCGCGCTTTCCTTGTAATCTGGTCAGTCCCCTAGCTATTTGCTTTGTGCTTTTAATATTTAGGCGAAAAATGAATGACATGTTCAGCCTGTGCATCAGCACAGGCTGATCTTGACATTCATTGTTCGCATATGCATTATTATGTTTTTCTCCTGCGCATGTTAAAATCTGTACCTATTTGAGATGGCTGTCAAGGGCTCGCGTATAATCAGGTACGTTTGTTTACTCTACCATACCTTGTTACTTACAAAGCTCACTACAATAAATCAGGACAAGATTAAAACAGATAATTAAAAGTATAAGTCTGTCCCAATCTTAGTGTCGTATCATGCCCGACTCGGGCCCGGCTACACCAGCTAGCTTGTAACAGTTGTAAACAGAATGTCAGTTTCTTCAATGTCTTCCAGGGCTGCTGCCTTAGGATTCTTAACATCCTTACCAAGTCCTCCACATACGGACCTCCGGTAGCTCAGTGGATTATGCCCTGGCATGCTGATCTAGTGGTACTGGGTTTGATGCCCACTGAAAGTGGATATCTTTTCGGTTGTAAACGGAGTTCCACTGCGCACAGCCTTCCACCATACTTTTATCACTATTTGATTTTGAACACAATTTATATTGATCTAAGAATGCATATGCACATTTGAATCAATGCATTCAACGTCTTATGGAAGTAAAAATGTTTGATAACGTGTAAACCACCAAGTTTCAGTCAGTTAGTAGGTTTGAAATTGTTATACAAGAATTTTGTGATCAAAGATTGCCATCATTTCCAAGTAAAACCGTAAATTCATGTAGAATTTAATAACCAACTTGGAATACAATAATTTGCCTGAAAAGAATGCCCCTGATTGCCTCGAAAATAAAATCCAGTGAAAGCAAAATTTTTATCAGCAGGAACTGGTCAAAAAAGCTATTAAATGGATTTCGTGGCAGTCAGTGGAGTTCGGTGGGCAAGGGCGTGCGGTTCGGACATGTATCCGGCCACAGGCCCCTCCTTGGCGGACTCTAATCGATGTATGCATTGTTTGGACTAGGGTGCAGCTGGCTCACGAAGACTCTTATTTTTTGTAATAACTTTTTTATCTGCAACCTTGAAAATATCGTAAGCCTGCGATACACCGGAGTCTTTATCGTGGAGTCTGGCGAGCGGGGTGTGCTTTCTGGGCATTGGTTCCGCCACTCGCCCCAGTGTTGCCAGGCTCCAGTCGGTATCTTCTTCCACTGGTTTACATGGGTTATCAAATCATGATATTTCTGCACTTCATGTTAATAGTAATCACTGCTTTCCCCTATCCTCCTTCCTTCCGCTATTCTCGCCTCTGATATCACAAGTTAAATGTCTATACCGCCTCTGCTTTTGATCATGTGACAGTCTTATTTATAAAGTAGAAGTTCTCATATATCAAATGTATTTTGATCTGAAAGAAGTAATTGTTGTTGTCTGTCTGTCTGTCAAAATCATAACTTTAACCAAAGCAAACAAAATTATTTGCTTTTGGTATATATCAGTGTAGATACTTTGTAACAGAAAATCCACAGACTTACGTTTATGGCACATTTGTTCACACAAATATTGTTATGAATTTTTTCTTACTTTTGGTCTGAGAGCACGTGTTCATCGTCTTGCTAAACATGCTTTGGTAGAAAAAAATTCAGTACCTTTGATACACAAAGTAACTCCTTTCTATGTGTTGCTTTGAAATGTAAAGTTTGCAGGATTGACCGTTTATATAATTTGCCCTCAGTTTATCTAACGCTGGAGAAAAAGTCGTCTTACGCCAAAACTCGGGAATGCGCCGGAACTGGTTAAACAATTGTACCGCTTTCGTACAATCGGTTGACTCATTTTGGCTATTGTCGAAGGAAATTTGAAACTTGGCCGTTACTGCCATAGTAATGGTGTTTCGTAAGTTCTCTGTTAGCGGTGTCGTTTATGAACCAAGATTAATTTGACTTGGTTGCCACAGCAGCCGAAATTATAACAAGAGCTTTCACCTGACAGCATAGCTCGCCTGAATTGGTGCCTTCCATTGCACAGTCGCTATGGTGGTGTGGCTTGCATTGCATAAAACTTCAGGCAAGCATGTCCATAATGACAACACATTTATAAACAAAAGCAATCTCAGAAATGTCTAACAATAAAATTAAAATAAAAACAAATTCAACATGAAATTCCAAAGTCCATGACCTTGAGGTCAAAGAACTGAGGGGTAGGGGGTGAGGTGGGTAGGTGTGTGTGGGGGAGGGGGGGAGGGGGTAACCATTAGCTAACATCAGTCCAAGTATTAGTATCAACTGACTCCATCGTGGCACTGTGGAATTATGTCTCCATAAATATAAAAATTTTACCAAGATCTTTAAGACAAAATTCTAAGTCCATAACCTTGACTTCAATGTCATCCAGTGAGGTTAGTATATATCATTTTTTAAAAACTCAAACAAGTGTCTAACATCAGTTCAAGTGTAAACCTTATCTATGCCAAGCATTATGAATCAGTATGCAACTAAAAAACTTTATTAAAAACAAAATTTCCTAGGTCCATGACCTCGACATCCATCAAGGTCACTGAGCGGGGTTGGGGTAGTATACTGTAAAACTTTGGACTATTTTCTAACTACAGTGCAAATATCAAAACAATACATCCATAGGTTCAGGAGATATGGGTCTTAAAAAACTTTAACCAAAACATCCAATCAAAATAAAGACAATTTTCTAAGCCCATGACCTTGACATCAAGGTCACTGAGGTGGGGGGTGGGGGGGTGGTACCTGGGTAAACTTGGGACCAATATCTAACTACAGTGCAAATATCAAAAGAATCATTCCATGGGTTAAAGGTTGGTTCCTGTAGTTTGGTCTGCATAATAATTTTGATGATTATTTTTCTAACGTTTCGGAAAGCAATTATAACAAGGAAATTAATAACTTTCACTAAAAAGTGTACATCGGAAAGTTACAGATAAGTCGTTTCGCAAGGGATTCCCTAACTCTGCTTCGCACACCAGTTAACACTATTTTTAGTTCGTGCCAAAAATAGATTACGTGGCTGATTCCATGCTGCACTGCGTTTTTGGGATAGTGATAACACATCAACCATGCCAGAACCTCCAGAAGAGCTCACCACAAGAGAAAAACAATGCTCTGTGGAGAACACCAGGAATCGCGCACATATAGACATATGATAAAGTTATTTTTAGAACAGGAATTCCAACGCATCGTTCAAGCAAAGAAAACTAGCAAGTGAAAAAAGACAATTTTCAACAAGACTGACAGTTTTCTCATTTGCAACATATTCAGAAAATATGAGAGTATTTAATACTACAGAGAAAAAGACAAAATTATTTTGAGAACAGAATTGGTATCGCTAGTCCAGGAACCTACCTTTAAGGAGATATTGAGCTCTTAAAATCTTTAACCAAAACATCCAGTTCACAAAAACTACAATTTTCTAAGTCCATGACCTTGACATCAAGGTCACTGAGTGGGGTGGGGGTGGCACCCTGTGAAACTTTGGATTCAATATCTAACTACAGTGCAAGTATCAAAAGAATCCATGTATGGGTTAAGGAGATATAGGCCTCTAAAAAACTTTGACCAAAACATCCAATCCGGATGCGGACGCGGACGCCAACGCCAGGGTGACAACAATAGCTCTTCCTGAACTTTCGTTCAGGCGAGCTAAAAATTAGCAAAATATTGAAAGGAATCAACTCCTCCATAGCATTGATGTTCGAAAACTGAACTGTTAAGAAGTTTTCTCCGTATAAGTCTGTACAAAATTACAGTTTAGATTTAGTTGCTGAGCCCTATGCTGCATCCAGCAGCGCCTCACTTGAATAAATAAAGGACCTCTGACAGGATCAATGTAGATTTGCCTATTTTCTAACAAATTATTGCAGCTTTCTTGCGTAGCAGAAATTGAATTAGATGGCATCAATATGTAATTGTAAACATTATAAAGAAGTTTTTAACAGTAACTTTGAAAAACTGTCATGCCCCTGAATTAACTTATACCGATTTTATTAAAGGTAGGTTCCTGGACTAGCGATAACAATTATGTTCACAAAATAATTTCGCCTTTTTTCTGGGTAGTATTGAATTCTCTTAATTTTCTGAATCTGTTGCTGCTGAGAAAATCGTCAGATGTTGAAGAAAATAGTCGTTTTCCCTTTTGGTTTATTTTCCTTCGTTGGAATTCCAGTTCTAAAAATAGATGTGTTATATGTCTATAAGTGCGCGATTTCTGATGCCATTCTCCAACTTGCCATGAGCTCTCCTAGAGATCGGGTTAAAACTATCCCAAAATGCAATGCAGCATGACATCAGCTAACGTTATCTATTTTGGGCGCGAACTTAAAATAGCACTAACTGGTGTGCGAAGCAGAGTTAGGAAATCCCTTGCAAAACAACTTTTCTAATAATATTTTGATTTACTCTTTTAAGTGAAGCTTATTCATTCCCTTTTTATAAGTGCTTTCCAACAACTTGGATGAAAGATGATCAAAATTATGATGCATTCCAAAGTACAGGAACCTACCTTTAAGAGAGGTAGGTGAAATTTTCAGTTTTCAATGGTTAGTCCAATTTGTGTGTGTGTGTGTGTGTGTGTGTGTGTGTGTGTGTGTGTGTTCCAATATATTGAAATTTTGTTTAATAAATTTGCTTAAAGTAATGCAGACAGCAGACACTTCAGTTGCTGATAGTATACAATATTTCTAGATATTAAAAACTGTGTTTTAGATATATAGTGTTAATTAAATTACTCTGCCCACTTTCCAGTTTTTCAGCTGTGGACTATCCCCAACCTCGGTGCCTCAGCATGCCACTCATACATAATTTGTATTTTGATAGTATATACATGCATCCCTGCAAATTGGCTTGCTTGAGGCACGGGGGTAGAAAGTATCTTTTAAAAAATCCTGTTCCCATTACGTTTAATAATAACAACTGGCATTTTCCACCAAAAATTGAAGTCTATGTGCAGAAAAAAAATGAATACAGTTATTGGAAGTTGAGAACAACAAGTTTCAAGAGAAATTCTTTGGTTTATCAAAACAAAATATTTGACAAATCTATATAGGCAAAGTACATTACAACTGTCAGAGGTCCTTTCTACGCCACTTGGAGTGGCGTGTGAGTTCGATTCACACGTCACTCCAAGTGGCGTTGAAATTCATTTATTTATCCATCTGTTTATCTATTTATATATATTTCCACGTGGGAATGGAATTGCGTCTTTATAAGGGTCTACTAGGCGTGACTATGCGTTTGTCAGAATTACGTGTATTCACAAGAGTTGCATGAGTACATCATGTCGTAATAAAATAAATTCGGAAGGAAGATTCTCTGGGAGCAGAGACGAAAAATAGCCGACTGTATAACTGAGTTTGTTCAGGTGCATTAATGTAATGACGTCCCTGGCACTGGCTTTTTCATATTGACCAAGAATGGGTCCATTGATACTAAACGACCAAAAATACATGAATGCACGTGGGAAGACGGCACAATACCAGCTGCAGTAAAGATTAATTCTGTAGGGAAATCCTTTTGGAAGCAAGGAACAATGAAACATACTTCAAAACATTTGAGAATGAATTATAGGTTTGAGAAAATCACACTTTTCCACTGAATAAATTTCAGGTAGCACCTCACGTATAATTCGAGAGGAGCATAGCATACACTGTATGCCATGCTCCTCTCGAGTTATAAGTGAGATGACGTCATAGATCTTATACCATAGCAACTATGGAATTGCCAACTGTTGTGTTCGGTACCCTAGCAGAATGACATCACTTTAACATCAATATGAACTCTTAGTTGCAATAGTTACAGATCTATGACGTCATTGATAGAGGAGCATGGCAAACAGTGTATGCCATGTTCCGCCAATTTTTCAATTACATTATAAACTGAAATTCTTTCAACAGAAAACTTCAGGTTTTCTCAAACAATAATTCTCAAGTCATTTAATTCCATATTATGAAAGAAACAAAAAAGCAGACTTGGTTTGAGTCTGATCATGTGCAGTATTGTAATGGAGCATCCTAAGCTTACTTTTACTTATACAATGATCATGGTTTAAGGGAATTAATCGGTTATCGATAAAACTTTAGGTATTATCGCCTTTTGTATACCAGTCCTGAAAGAGGTTTGGGGTTGGATCTGTGACCAGCACATTATGCCTCGTCACAGTTTGATCTTTGTCGCCTTTTTACAAGCTAAGATTTGATCATTTTGGAGTGTAAATCTGATGTTTCGCCACTTCAAAAAGTTAAAACTGCTTCGTAAGAGATACAAAGAGAGTAGTCAGTGTGATATCATGTTGTTTCAAAGGACTCATCCAGCTATTGAAAGATTATTACACTACTTGAAACTTTCATGATCTGTCTCATTATCTATTGTTTTAGCAACAGTTTTAACATTCAAGAATGACCTTGTCCTATCAGTTTGAGTATTAAAAACAAAGTCGCGGGAAAAGGGACTTCAGAGAGACTGCGAACTGACAGTCGTGATAGTGTTCGTTAGAATGTGACAGCTCGGTTGCGTAGGCTGATCTGAGTGATTCATTTTGGCACATTACGTTAGGTTCGTTTCGTTTCGAATGACACCAGTTATTCTATTCATTATTATTTCTTTGATTTTATTATTTTTATCATTTTTATTTTATTTTATTTTTGGGATGGAGCCGTATCACAACAAAACCCGTCTAAAGGCAGCCTGATCAGGGTATTTATATGCCACAAAACCTGTCAGCCATTTTCTCGCTTATTGAAATATATCCCACTGTAGTGTAACAAACATACCCACCACTGGGGGCTATTGGTATTTTGCGGAACGGAACCGTGAACCGCTCACTAGCCTCCTCCTTCCCGTACCCACGGCTATTAGTGTGTGTTTTTTTTTTTTGTTTTTTTTTTTTTTTTGTTTTTCGGAACGGAACGGAACAGAACCGGTGTTTGGCTGTACGACTAGGCATTATTGGCTAGCTAGGTAGGTAAGTTCATTTACTAGGCATGGTAGGGAGCGGGGAGGGTAGCTCTTTCAGAAGAGTCTTTTTTCTGTTGGGAACTTGAATGAAAATGAGCAAACTCCTTTGGCTTTCATGCCCCATTTACGATGAGGGGGGAGGGGGGGGGGGGGCAGATTTTTCTATATTAGAGTGATCTCTCTTAAAACTGTACATTCAGATATATATCTCAAAACCGAATGCTCTCTCTCTCTCTCTCTCTCTCTCTCTGATATTTCGGAATGACTGTAAACACTATTATTGTATTATTGTCGTTTATACTTAAAAAGTATACCTTTATATTAAAACACGTTTTACATGATATAGCTCTGAATGAGATGAACTATTAAAAAAAAAGCTTTCAATAGTTTTCGTTCAAACCCGTTTACTTCTTGTTTGTAACTTGTACTTACATGTTTATCTGAATGAAAAAAATATGCTGAAACCAACACATTGCTGCTATTATTTGTTTAATTAAGGTGTATGCCTACACTGCCATAATTTTTTTTTTCGAGTCTACAAGGAGGTTTTTTAGTGCACCTGTACAGGTGCTTTTTTACTATCTTGGCTCATCATATTTCATATAGTCATTCACCCGTAGTTCAATCATAAAAACTGACGCTGTCAATAGTCAATCAATATTTGGCAGATATTTTACCTAATATATTTTACCCAAAATATCTGCCTAAAATTTCCAAGTATTGGGACAAATAAGTCTTAGCACTCGGTGCAGACCCAGATCAGACTGCTCCAAAAAGGAGCAGTCTGATAAGGGCCTACACCGTTTGCCATTCCACCTGCATATTTTGGACGCATTATTGCATTGTTAAACCAAACTGTTCCATTTTTTTCACAATTCCGGTATTTATATCAGGAGTTCCAATTTTTTATATTTCAAATTTTACGGTATTTTACAATGTGGGTCGTGTCACGTGTAAAAGAAAAGGGTACTATTTCTAGGAATACAAACATAGATAAACCTGCTAGCCGATCAGAGTATGTCAGCTTGCAGGTTGATCGGTGTCTATCCTGTATGCATTTTCAGTCTTTGGGCCATGTGGAATATTTAGAGCGGAAAAAGACTGATCATGCAGATTGCTTGCTTTTTCACTAATGACCTACGGTCTCGTTCCACGTGACAACACCCAAAATATACTAATAAATAAAATCCACATTTTTCCAACTTTATAAAAATAGCCGGGCCGTTTCCATTGGTGGAACCAGGAAGACCAAATCAAATAAAAGCCACCCGATTCGCCTCTCCTCATTGGTTCTGATGCAATAAACGGTTAATTTAAATTTTCGATTTTTCAGGTTGAAAACATTTGCAAGCCAGTTGTTCTCTAAGAAACTTCCTAGATACATATACTTAGGTAAGTTTATATACTTTTGATACCATACATACATAAAGAATGTATTTACTTTTTTCAGGTGAATACCAAATATATTTGGTTTAAACAATATTTATTCACTGTAAATTACATAATTATACAAGAAAAGAACAATATAACATGGTACAGGATCTGACGGTAAGCGAAACGCTTGTATTAAAGTCATCTCCTGAAATATATTTCATCGAATGTGTTGAAAATATCAGCAATTTCACGAGTGCGTAGCACGAGTAAAATTTCTGATATTTTCAACATATGAGATGAAATATTTTTGGTATTTACTGAAATAAAAGAATATTTTCTTTGTATTTTGAATAACGTAAAACAGACCGCTTAAGCTTAACGTTTTTCCTAGTCATTTCTCGTTAATTCTGCTTGCCTCAGCGCATTTAGTGGGGAAAAAATTGGGTGTAAACGCAGTTTGCACCTAGAAAATGTTAATGAATTAATAAAAATCAGCAAGTTAAGAAAGCCGCTTGCAGCTGCTGTCGGAGAGACGTCGCGTGCATATTAGCAATACTCCAGCTCAAAAAGTGACGTCAAAATGTGACGTCATGTTCTTGATTTCACGTGTTAACATCTGTAGCATAATGTTGAACAAGAACGCTGCATTTCAGACCTTTTTGGAAAGAAATTAAGCCCAAAATTGTCCAAAACAGCCGCCTGTGCTACAGTGAAAACATATAGATCGTATCAGTCACTATAGTAAATTGATACGACATGTTTTCACTGTAGACAATATCACTTTTATTTGTTCTAGATATGCATTCAATTCACTGCTAGTATTAAATAAATAGAGGATATTTGACTTTTTCAGTGTAAGATCGATTTTTATTTCACCGAATGAACACCAAAAGCAGTATTTTCACGAGTGGCGAAGCCACGAGTGAAAATACCACTTTTGGTGTTCATGAGTGAAATAAAAATTCATCTTACACTGAAAAAGTCAAATTTTCTATTTCTTTTATGCTTTAAAATCGCAAGAATTCTGTTTATTCAAGAGCGTCAGCCATCACGACAGAAACACAACTTTTTTTCTAGCCGTTTTGCGTCAAATTTGATGCTTCCTGCGTGTTTATTGGGTAGGATATTGGTTGTAAACATAGTTTGCAACTGAAAAATAGCTTTAAATATCATTTTGATAAACAGAACTCATAAAAATTGCCAAGAAAGAATGCCTACAGGAGACGTAGGCGGCCTGACGTCGCGTGCAGTAACAATGTTACGATGGCGCCTTAAGTGACGTCATTAACGTCTTAATGACGTGCAAACATGCGCGACGTACTTTTTGTCAAGCCAGATACGATTTAGACAATTAATCAACAAAAAATTTGAGCCTATTTCACAAAAATCCTATTTCTGAAGCAGTGAAATCGAAAGTGATAATTTCACTGTTTGAAACAGTGAGATTATCAGTTTCGATTTCACCGAGAAATCTCTATAATTCATTGAAAAGTATAAAATAAATTAATATTCTCCTAGCAGACTAACAATGTTTAGTCGACATTGAATGAAGGTTGATTCAAGTTAACGTCACGACGTTGAATCAATGTTTATTCAATGTCGATTCAACGTTTCATAGATACTTTTTGTATAAATAAATTGAATAGCGTTGTTTTAGTGTTTGCTTTGAATCATTTGATTTTAACACAACTTTAGAAGTCTGTTATATGAAAAAGCATGCACTATGCCATGCAGAAATTTGTGTATTTCCGTAAGGATTAACAATATACTTGTTTGTGTGGAAATCCAGCCTTGACTGGCTCACTGGCGATGTACCTGAAACTTCAGATTGAGAAAATCCGAAGAAGGGCTCATGACTGTACCACCATTGATTACTACGCAAGGTCAATCAAACTTACAAATAAATTTAGATGTTGTATATATTGCCAGTTCCTAAAGGCACGGTAAGAATTTATTTGAGCCGCGACACGACAAAACCAACAATGTGATTGTGCGGCCAGCGCAGACTCAGATCAGCCTGGGCATCCGCCCAGTCTGATCAGAGTCTTCGCTGTCCGCATGGAGGTAGCTTAGACCCTTAGCTAACCTTTGAGACTTTAACTAAGAGTCTGATCAAACTGGGCGGATACCAAGGCTGATCTGAGTCTGCACTGGGCGCACAACCACTTTGTTGGTTTTCTCGTGTCGTGGCTCAAATGTATTTAGATTTTGTAATATATTGCCAGTTCCTCAAGGCACCGTAAGAATTTGTTTCGCTACGCTGCCGTCATGCTGTGGAACTCCTTGCCAGAACCTCTTAGAACTAGAACTAATTTTAATAGATTTGAGTCCCTTGTATCCCATTGGAATGGGCAAAAAGTATAAATGCTCAGCCTGTGATATCGTTGCATTAACGTTGCCTTCAGGTGGAATAGGACGAAACCAAAATTTTCAATATTCATGTAAAAAGAATAACGCTCAAGAAGTTCAGCGTTTTTCTAAACCACGAAATGATTTTATTTTCAGTGTGAAACAAATACTTCTTTTTGTAAGACGTCGCGAAAACGTGAGGGTTTGACGTTTTTTATGAAGAACAAATGGCTCTCAAATATACATATGTTTCGCATTTGTTTTGGTCTCCGTAAAGATATTGAAATAAATTCCATACCAAAGTGCGAGCCGTCAAAGATGTTGTTACTTTTTCAAAATATTTTTGAACTTTATGTTGTTTTAGGCAAGTATGACCTTTCATTTGCTATTGAATATGCTTGCTTTCAAAAAGAAAAAATAGAGAAAAAACGACTCCGAAAAATATATCTGATTTTTTAAATGTTTTAATGACATACGTTTACAGGTATTTTTGAAAATAATCTGAAGTTTTCACCGAGTAAATTTTTCACAAAGTAGATTTGTTCAACTGTACCCGCTGTTCTGATAACGTCGTTTCTTTCAACGTCAAAGGAAGATGATTCCTGAGAACGTTTTCCGATATATTTTTAGGTTGTAGTAAAAAATTTACGATCTGTTTTAGAGAATATAAGTGCACGAAAAACGGAAAGACTGAATTGATATCTTATTCCGTCTTCCAGGAAGAACGGTTTAAACACCCCAAGGTTAATTTTGACCATGGTATTTCTTTCGCGTAACACTACGTCTCGGGCCGTATTCATAAAGCCACTTAAGTCGTTGCTATGCGGTTGCTAAGGCTAAATATCTATAAAGGAGAATCCCTACAACTATGAAATTTGGTCTGGAGGAACAGTCTTACAAAGACTGTTCCTCCAGACCAAATTTCATAGTTGCAGGGAATCTCCTTCAAAGAAATTTAGCCTTAGCAACAGCATAGCAACCACTTAAGTCGTTTTATGAATACGGCCCCTCGTTTATCGAACCCTTATTTTGCGACGTCAGTTACCAGATACTTCCGAAAAAAGCAAATCCGAGAAAAATGAACCCCTGACCTGTTTGAATCATTCTGTCTAGAAGACAGACGAGTTTTTTTTTTTTTTTTTTTTTTTTGAAGACAGACGAGTTTTTTTTTTTTATTATTATTATTATTTTTTTTTGAAGACAGACGAGTTTTTTTTTTTTTTTTTTTTTTTTTTCATTTTGATAAGTTCTCTAGAAACCTTAACGGACTGCAGAGCAATGCCGAGTGATAATGATAACTGAGAGCTATTAATTTTGCGTAAAAAAAACTTCAAACTATCACATTTCCACGACGTCATTGAAATAGAGAATATGTGTTTTATGTTCGAAAGAAAGTCATTTAGTAATTTACGTTTTTAATGATATACTGTTAACTAGAAAACTGAAAATTCTGGTTTTGTCCTATTCCACCGTAATGTTTTGTTGCCGCTGGATAAATGATGAAAATTATTATATACCTACGGCACCATGACTCTTTTACCTTCGATAATATATATTTTAAATATATTTCTTGTTTAGACAAAGAGACATCAAATTTAGGCGTATTGCGTGTTGAAACATGCTTTGGGAAAATGTTTCTATTCGAAAAATATTATACTGTTGAACAATTGCAGATTACCTCAGCTCGATTGTCTGTAACACTTAAGAAGAGGACTACATAATGTTGCTATAATTTGTGTCCAATCCCTTTGTTTTCTTTCAATGTAAATTCTTTTTTTCAATGAAATACTTTCTTTCTATCTTATCTTTCACATTCCTTGCTTTTCACCTTTTATGCTATCATGATTTTATATCAGCACCAGAAATAAAAGTAACAGCTAAAAGTTAAAATACTTATTGAATTCAAAGCTATTATGTAAAAGTATGTTATTCATATATATTGTACAACCCTTAAAAACGCCTTATTTCGCGATGAACAAATGACTACACTGGTATAAAATAGTTATACCACGGTTTATCTGCCTGTAAGGAAGATAATCCACTCGCTAAAGCTCGTGGATTATCTCCTCCTACAGGCGGACAAACCATGGTATAACTATTACTTACCAAATAGATACAGCCATCCCCTATTTAATATTTAAGGATTTTTTTTCTTTTTATCGAAGTGTAAACTACATTGGGTCGCGTGCAAAGTGAATGAACCTCGAAGGGATTCATGTAAACTTTGCTAGTGACCCAATGTAGTTTACACTATGAAAAGCATCAGAAAAATTAGTTATTGCTTATATTTACTTTCGTTTAATCAAAACTTTGATGAAAAATCTTATACAAACGCTAAAATTAGAGCAGTAAAACATGTACACGCAGTTTTTCTGCCAACAGCGTAAATGACGTTAAGACCTCGCTGACGTCCAATCAGATTGTAGAAAGCCATGGTTTATTTTGACGTCATTTAAAGTCATGTAACATCGCGTGGCTCAATGTAATAATTGTAATGTAAACTACATTACGTTTACTATAAAGAGAATCTTACACGAGTGGTCATTTCATATAAAATTTATGAAAGGCTCGTTTCATAAATTTCATATGAAATGACAACGAGTGTAAGAGTCTATTTATCATATGACCCTTTAAAATGTGATTTTTTCGCCTTCAAAATGAACATTATTTCAATAAGAAAACGCATTGTTGACACGGATGTTGTCAATGACGGTGCATCAACGCGCCAAAGTGTTATTACACGTGTGGTCATACGATTTTTATGACACGACGTTATCCACTGAATAACAGCGACGCCATATGATAAAAGGCTTTTACAGTAAATACACCAAGAATATTAATATTAAAAATTGCAAGCTTCTACAAAAAAAAATGCCAAAATATAACGATGCTGTTCGGACTCGCATGTATACATGTAAAGCATATTAACTTCAGCCTTGTAAAAGACAAACTGGTGGATACATCATAAAACTCAAGAAAGCGGCCAAACTTATTAAAACATATCAAACTTTGAAAAATACTTTTTTCGAACACGTTGTTTTCTCCTAAAAAAATAAAATTTCAAGAGCAAATGAAAATTCATGGGTGAGGATCGGGCAGAAATTATAATGACAGCTTTATGGACCTTTTGGCGACAGGTACTTTGATGTGGAGTTTATTTCAATGCTTTAATGACCCTCTTGCCTGGTCACCTATTAGTCCCTTAAAATCGACGTCGACGTGTTCTTGTTATTAGCTGGCACAATACGGCCAACCAAAAATGAAAAAAAAAAAATGTCCGATATAAACGAGAAATATAAACAGGGCCAATTAGGCCTACGTTCTTCATAGAATATCCCTTTCTAGAACTATATGAGATTTATCGATCTCCTGGTTCTGAAGTTATAAACCTTCTTTTCATGTTCATATGAGATTGTGCTGAAATCTTTATTGACTAGAAAGCAAAATACTTCAAACAAGGCTTCTTAAACATCCAATAAGAGAAAGTATGTGCCAATCAAGCTTTAGAAACAATAATAATCTTTGCAAAAATGCTTAGAATTGATCTATTATGAGTTTAAATTCATGCTCAGCTACTAACGCTCAGCAAAGCTAAGCATGAAAAAAAAGTTTTATAACCTAGGGGCCTCCTGTCTCTAGCATGGTTTGCTTATTTTTGGCGTTTTTAGTGTTAATGATCATTTTGCTGCCAATTGAAATTCACCAGTCAGAAATTGCACAGTCAGCGATGTAGTTTTAAATAGAGTGTATATCGATCTCCTTTAGAGTGCATTAGCTGATTGGATATATCTATTTTCAATGAATCATGACTATTATAAGTATTGTCTAATTGTAGGAAGGGATTTCCCATGAACACTATTTTGGCACATTGTCTCTAAATACTTGGGGACTTCCCATGAAAACTATTATTTCATACTTTACCATTGTAATATTATTGTAACTGGGGATTTCCCATATAAGGACAATCAAACAAGGAAGATAGTTATGAATAAATTAGAATACTAATGAACTATACTAATTGATTTTCAAATACAGCATTAGGCTCAGTTTGTACTTTACCTACCTAAATATTTCATTATTACAGTCAACTCTTGGTCTCTCAAAGTCGCAGTTCTTCTCAAACTACCGATATCTCGCCCAGTCTGACCAGAGTCTTGGCTGTGCGCTTAAAGGGTAGCTAAGAATCTAAGCCAGCTCTATGCGGACAGCGAAGACTTCGCTGGGCGCAACTGCCACTTTGCTGGTTTTGTCATATCGCGGCTAAGTTGTAAACTGTGGCTAGTTACGGATTAGCTTCAGAGGCAATGAATTAATCTGAAGTTAGTGGCGGACAGATTCTAATTCAAATTATTATTATTATTATCATTATTTGCAGAAATGGACGTGAGATTGGTAGTGATAGTGGGATCAATGACTTTAGCTTCTGTTGTGGTGACAGCAACTCCCTGTTCAGTTCAGGAGGGAGTTGTTACAATGGCGGGCCGAGGTTTGACTGACATATCAACAGCAACCTTTCTCAGCTGCAAATCCAATGGATATGGAGATATTCTCAAAGTAAATTTGTCGGATAATGCTATAACATATGTTGATCCAGACAGTTTTAAATCTCTCTATAACTTGAAAGAGATTGACCTATCGCACAATGAAATTGAAGATTTAGATAATACTACGTTCGAAGGCATGAAATCACTGGAAAGTCTGGACCTGAGTTACAACAGATTCCAAACACTAAAAACGGGATTATTACACGAGTCCTTGTTTGCCTTAACCGATGTATCCTTTGTTGCTAATAATATTAGTGAGGTAGAGTGGGGTTTCGTTAATGAGAACCATGAGCTTCTGCAGTTATTAGACCTGAGAAACAATTCTCTAACTAACTTTGATCCCTGGCCTTATCTTGTTGCTTGGACAGGCAATATAACAAAACTTGATAGAGTCTTCGATCTTCAGCACAATCAAATTTCAGCCTTAACTAACCGGTATAACTGGACATTTGATTTACAATTCCCTTATGAAGTTGAAGTGCATCTTCAGTATAATGAACTGTCGACTCTGGATCCTAATACACTTCAACAGTATAAACCAGACCTACTTGACGAAAATCTCATGCCATTTTTTCTTACACTTTACGCGAACATAAGTAATAATCCTTTCTTCTGCGATTGTAACGTATATCCTTTTGCTAAGAGTCTAAGAAACAGTTTCTTACGATGGAGAGACGTGGAGGACTATCGATTTCGTTGTGCAGCCCCAGCAAAGATTCAGGGAGAGGATTGGTTACACGATATTCCTTTGGAATATTTAGTTTGTAACATAACGACCGACTGTCCTACAAACTGTTTTTGTCAAGAAAGACCTCACAACAATACATTTCTAATAGACTGCAGAGGAGCCGGTCTAACTGAGCTTCCAAATGTTATACCTGATTCTGGAACTTACGATCTTGAGTTGTTCTTTGATGACAATACGATGGAGGAGGTGAAGAATGTGACTTATTTAGGACAGATTTACAACATATCTCTGAATAATAATCAAATCAGGAATCTGGAATCAGAAACGATTAAGTTGATGACAAATGTAAAGCAGCTAGATATAAGGCACAACAGAATCGAAGATCTTCCAAACGCTATTCAAAGGCTTGAATATGGAACAGTTCAGTTAGCCGGGAACCCACTTAAATGTGGTTGTAACTCACTTTGGCTTGCGGACTGGGTAAAATTGGACGAAGAGAATGGGGACTTAAGTGTTCAGTGTGAAGATGACAAAGGTGATTTCCACCGACTAACTAATCTAAATCTAGGCGATATGGGATGTACCAACACTTACATAATAATAGCGAGTATAATAGGAGCGGTCATTGCTGTCGTAGTTGGAATTGCATTAGTGTTTGCGAAGAGGTGTCCTTATGAGACCAAAGTCATTCTATACAAGGTTTTCCGGCTTCATCCCAAGGATAAATATAAAATAGATCCTAATCCTGAATATATCAAAGACATCTATGCGTCGTATGATAATGAAGATGTAGACGTAAGGAAATGGATTATGGATATTTTTGTTGAGAAATTAAATCACAAAAAGCCCTTCTACAGTATAATGATTCCTTTCATTCATTTTGGAGCTGGAGAAAAACATGAACAAATTGATTACTGGATATGTAAATCTAAGAGAGTAGTCATTGTTTTGTCTGAAAATTTCTTTGAAAATGAGGAGTGTGAAATGGAGTCAATGTGTGCAGTAGACGAACAAAATAAAAATCCTGACAAATTCGGTCAAATAATCTATATTTTATTCAATGGAAAAACAAACGATCTTATTCAGGACAAGATAAAAGAAGAACCGTGGAAAACAAGATTGGCAGGTAAAACCCTTTTGTCGCCTGATGATAAACTCTTCTGGTCCAAACTTAGATACGAACTTCCCGTCAAAACGGCAAAACAAGAAGCAGAAGACAGAATAATGTCAAGAGGAAATAGACCAAAGAGTCCAGAGGAACACAATGGTCATCAAAGAAACGGAAGTTTACGGCTACGAGTTCCCTTAAAAGATGAACATTTGAGAAATCTGAGTCCTGAAGAAAAAAAGCAACTAGGAAATCAGTATCGAAAACAACCAGAAGAGAGAGTTCAACTAGAAAACAAACAAGGAGAAAACAGTTCTCAGCATGAAATAATAAATGAGGTAGCGGCAAGACCTAAACTTAAAACGAATAATAACGGAAGGTATTTGCCAAAATGGTTTCGTAATGAAACACAAGAAAGAATTCAATCAAAAAGCCGTAGCACGGGAAAACCTAGTACACTGCATGAAATATATACTGCGGTAGGACCAAGACATAAACTTAAAACAAATAATAATAAAAGTCATTTATCAAAACTGTTTAGTAAGGAAAGACAAAAAGAAGTTCAGCCCGAAAACAGTAGTAAAGGAGAGAGTAGTTCACAGACTGAAATACATAATGAGCTGGCAGCAAGGCCTAAACTTTTAATGGATAATAAGGGAGGAAATAAAACAAACATGTCTTCAACAATTTTTGGTTCAGACTGTAAGATAAAAGGACAATTGAGACCAGCAGGACTTGGAGACATTAGTATAATTGAAATGCCTAGCAGATCACCCGAAACTCCGGAAAGTGATAAGCGCAATAATTCAGGCAAGCGAATCAGTGTAAAAGATGTTTTTGGAGCATTTGAATAAACACTGATAGAGATATCTAACTGGCCCGGAGGTTATAAAACTTGGGTACATTCTCAAACTCAAAATAGAGCACACTGATTGGCTGTTTCCGAGCATATTTCTCAAAATCAAAATAGAGCACACTGATTGGCTGCTTCCGAGCACATGCTTGGAAGCAGCCAATCAGTGTGCTCTATTTTGAATGTGCTAGGAAGCAGCCAATCAGTGTGCTCTATTTTGAGTTTGAGATTATACTCAAGTTTTATAACCTCGAACCCTGATTTTCATGTACTGCAGCTTGACTTTGCATTTAACGGTTGGCCAGTAAAAATGATATAAAAATGACCGACTAGCGTAAATCTATTGTATAAGAGTTATCAGAGCTCCTGATAAGAGTGGGTAGAAGGACAATTCAGAGATTGTTTCTCGTGTTTCTCAGCAAAAGTATATGCTGTGACCCCTCATTAGAACCATCTAGGCGAGACAGATGGCCATACAGTCAAAAGACACCAGAAAATGAGCGACTAGCGGCTAAGAGCTAATTCAGGGTTCGAGGTTATAAAACTTGAGAATAATCTCAAACTCAAAATAAAGCACACTGATTCACGCTGGTCTGGCATTCAACACAGGCAACGAGGCAACGTACTTTAAAACATGATTGTTTTCGCATACTTCTTACATTAATTTGAAAATATCATTCTTACGGACCCGTCAGTTTGTTAGAGTCTTAGTCAGACCAGATTTTCGAAGAAATTCCGTCTAGTATTGATGCAGTGCTTGAATAAGTTTTTTCACCAATTCGTTGGCTGGTCGTTGTAGCCCAAAAATTGTTTTCAAGCATTTCTTGAACATGCATATCAATTCAGTAAAACTTTTGAGTCCTATTTCAAGATTAGGGGGTCGGATGGTCCGTGAGACTATACTTCTGAAACAAACTTATCCTGATGAGCGGAACAAGCAAGATTCCTGTACGTTGTCTTCGTTGCCTGTGTTGAATGCCAGACCAGTGTGTGATTGGCTTCTTCCGAACATGTGCATGTGCTCGGAAGCAGCCAATCAGTGTGCTTTATTTTGAGCTTGATTTATAACCTCTGGGCCAGAGCTCCATATAAGAGGGGTTTATTTAGGATTATTCTAAGTTTTCTTTTTATTTCTCAACGAAAACTTATATTATAATTTTATTAGAACCGTCTCGGGGAGACGGTTCTAATGAGGGTCACAAAATATGTTTCATAAGAAAATATGGAAAATCGTCCCTAAATTATCCTTGTTACCCCTTCTTATCTGCAGCACTGTAATTCAGATCATGTACCCGGTATATCTCAGAGCCCCAAACAATGAGAGTATTTGGTCATTATTTTAGGGTTTATGTATATGGTTTTCACAAGAATTATTTTTATTTTATTATATTTTTATTAATTTATTTTAGTTTTTTATTTTATCTATTTACTTATTTTTTTCAAATTCAATGTTGAAAATTATATTTTATCCGGTAAAATATTTTTGTCTTGAATCTAGACAATATTGTGCGTTATCAGAGTGGCAATACTGAGCAAACGAAAAACGCTGTTAAGATTTTACCCTGCATCAGTGCCCTGCATTTCAAAATGTTTTGACAGGAATAGTTGGCTGATGTTGGATGACATAACGCAGTTCGTCCATTTCAACAGTATGTCCGACATATCAGGGCGATTGGAGCCTTAGGAAGGTCTGTGTGCAATGAAGGGCCGTTTAGGTACTGACAGAGCTCGAGTCCGCAAGGAAGACGGAGTAAAATTCTTAAATCCAAATTCATCTATCACCGTAAATATTCTAGGTATTGGGACAGATATGTCTCTCCTACACTGTTTTCCATCAATTGGAGCACCGCTCGGCCAATTCCGTGAATCTGATTCACGGAGTAGGCAAGTGGTGTCCAATTGTGTTTTCCATCTTCATCTTTCGTGGGCATTACCGTATTGTAAATTTATCCAAATGGTCCATGTCTTGGTAATTACGGGTAATTATTTTTGGTGTCCCAATTTTTAGAATGTTTACCGTAATTTTTATTCAATTGTCCTGTATCTAACTTCCTGGTGTTTTCAATTTTATAATTGAGCCGCGACATGAGAAAATCAACAAAATGGCATGTGCGCCCAGTGAAGACTCAGATCAGCCTGGGCACCCGCCCAGTCAGGCCAGAGTCTTCGCTGTCCGCATGGAGCTAGCTTTGACCATTGATTACCCTTTTTAAGCGCAAAGCGAATACTCTGACCAGACTAGGCGGGTGCCCATTCTGATCTGAGTCTGCGCTGGGCGAACAACCACTTCGTTGGTTTTCTCGTGTCAAGGCTGATATTTACTGTCTTCAAAGTGTCATTTATGATTCGTTTAAGTCTTTGAATAGATAGTGAAAAGTTCTGTATGTAATGTTGTTGCGGTTCAAAAATATTTCGTACCTTAACATAGGAACAGTATAGTACCAAAAGAATATTTGCTAGACTCAAAATTATAGGCGAACAAGATGTCAAGTTTGGAGTTTTCTTTCTGGGTTATGGTGCATCTGATGTCCAATAGCACTGATACAACATAATTTTACTCAGAAATTTTTCTCCATGTTTGGGCCTATTCTGTTCCTGTCTGGCTACTAGGATATGGTACTTAACAATCATGTCAATTTTTCTCATTATGCACAGTCAACTGCAACTCGAGATACCCTATGACTAGGACTTTGACTTTCTCTTCGCAGAGCCCCGGTAGACGCCATGCACTGTGGAAGCAAATGTCTGATCACATCTCTGCTAAATCCTTCTCCCACCCCACCCCACAACCCCCGGGACTATGTTCAACAGTTTGGGAGTCGCTATCATTGGCCAAGTTAGTTGTGACCTATCATAAGTCCAGCTCAGGCAAGCCACTACATTCATTCATCGCCTTCCTCCAACGGAAGTTTCAACACGTCCATTGAAACAAAAGTCAATTCTTGTTTGAATGAATAACTCCCGAACCAACCCGAATGATAAGTGCAGCAGATTCCAGGGTGCGGAAAGTGCCGACTGTTTTAGTTATGGTTTAACCATAGATATTGCGGACATCGAGACATGTCTCTTCCAGAATTTGTTGCAGACTGAAGCAAGTGTATGACATTAATTTTCACTGCCGTTTATTATTTTGTTTATCATTTATTTGATTTTATATAGCAGTATTAATACGTGGAAACAGGCTGGGTCGTATTTATAAAAGCATTTAAGTCGTTTCTGTGCTGTTGCCAAGGCTTAATTTCTATAAAGGAGATTTCCTACAACTATGAAATTTGCTCTGGATGAACAGTCTTTTTCAGACTGTTCCTCCAGAGCAAATTTCATAGTTGTAGGGAATTTCCTTGAAAGAAATTTAGCCTTAGCAACAGCATAGCAATGACTTAAGTCGTTTTATAAATACCACCCCTGCATGGTCACTGGGCAACTCAAAACGCCTTGGAACATGTACGAGAAGACAGAGGTCAATATGCGATTTTGTGCTGTTTCGGCAGAGCCCTTTTACATGAGAAATATATATTGAACAAAAAAAAGAAAGAAAAAAAAAAGAAACGTTACGTGCATTTACGCTAAAAATTCTTGACATCACAGGATGCAAAGAATAAAAAAATAATCTTAAAATTGTTTGGTCGTGCGTTTGCATCTGTTCGTATTTGTTGAGAATATCTGATAGCCTTGGTTAGATTTTGAAATTTGAATAAAAAATTTTTGAAAAAAAAAAATGATTTGAATTTTGATGCAATAGTTCTTCCTCTCTTTTTCTTTCTTTCTTTTTTTCTTTTTTTATTTTATTTATTTATTTTTTTGTTCAGTAAATATACATAATCTTCATAATATTTATTACAGTTACGCACACCTATTCGTTTGTTTAAAAATGTTATTTAGTATACAAATAAATTTTCTTTACACATAGTTATGCCGATTTCAATAAATTTGAAATAAAATGTATCAATGACTTATTTTACTTTTGTTTACTAAACATATACCTATATTCAGGAGTGATAGAAGCATGGTGTGAAAAAAAAGCATCGCAAAATAATGTAGGGCCTGTGGCCACAAAGGAAGTCCGCCACTGAAAATAAAGGCAGTTGAATTAAAATAGGTAATAATGGTGTGCAACACGATCGTTGAAATAATTGTAGCTTAAACCTTTACGGCCCTATCCATAGTATTTCAGGCACAATTGGCGAAATGATGAGGAGGATAAAACAATCCATAGTGCATCCAGGCAGTCTGATAAGAATTCCCTGAAATAAGAGTTCAAAGAAGTGTTATCGACATTACTCTCTTAAAACCCACAGTGAAATATCAAAGAACTGTAAGAATCGTCTTTTAAAAGACCCATCATATAAGTTTAAAGAAAAGTAAATAATTTCAGCCTCTTAAAATCCTTAGTGAAAATTGAAAGAAACGTAAACAATAACATCTTCCCAAAACCAAAAGTGAAAGTTCATAGAAATCTATATAATATCAGTTTCTAAGATGCCATAAAGAATTTTGAAATATTTATAACTATATTTCCACTTAGAACCCAAAGTGAAAGTTCGCAGATATTTTTGAAAGCCCGTATATAGCTAAAGTTAAAGAATGTAAGCGAAACCATCCTCCTAAAATCCTTATAAATAAGTTAAAAAGTAAACTTTTTCAGCCTTTAAAAAACCCCAGTGAAGTTTCAAATAAAAGGAATTCTATCATCCTGTCAAATTCAATAGAGAAAACTCAAAGAAGTGTAAACCATATTATCTTGTTACAACCCGATTGTAAGATTAAAAAGAATAATTTATCATATCAACCTCTCAAAACTAACGGTGAAAGTTCGCTGAAATGTACACTATATCATCCTCTCATAAACCATTGTGAAAGTTGAAAGCAATACGAGGGTTGTTCAGAAAGTTCTGATTCTAGCCGCATGACTTTTTTAAGTGGCATGCTGGGGACAAATGTAAGCATGTATTGAAAGCACTACTTTTCTCTTCATAATGATACCTAACACTATCCATAGATATATATTCTTATTGAGTTACAATGCATGTTATTAGGCCCCAGTCACACCACTGGGCTAATTTCATATGTGAATTTATTTTCAGTGTGTCATTCAAGTGAAAAATCTTTGTAAATACAAAATGAATTTTTGTCAGCTTCTTGTCATTCGTTCCTTTCAATATCCATTCAAAAGTTAGAAGGGCAGCAAACGTTATCGATTTAGTCCTTGCAAAGCAATGCGCAGTTCTTATGACGTTAGTGAAAACAACGTCAACGTCATTTTCGAAAGCTCGTAGCGGCTTCGTTGTTTACATCAATTTTAAGTTTTCGACGGTTTCGAATTGGCCCATGCAAAGGCTCTTCCTAACAAGATTTTGAATGTTAAAACCATTGTTTTTGTTACAAAATCATTATCACTTTAGTAGAAAGGGAGAATTTGCTACTATATAAAATGCTTATAATCTCACTTGAAAGGACAGTATGGAACCTAGAGTAAATGTATTTTCCGCGATATTGACAGGTCACAGTTGCCTGGGAAATAAGTTTAAGTAGCAATGATAAAAACAATTCAAAGACTGCTAATATGAACTATGACCTTCTTAAGTGAAAATCTCCAGTGGCTGTAGGGTCACCTCTTTCAAAAACGTTAAAAAATATGTCCTTTAGAAAATATACACCACGTTTGCAGAGTTGTCCGGACATATCATAGTTTTATATATTTTCGCTATCAGAAGCTCTGTATTTATGATGGTTATCAAATTAAGAGGTCACGATCAGATCTTTCTGAACATCCCTCGTATAAACAATTTATTCCACTCAAAACCTATAGTGAAAATCAGAGAAATGTAAACTGTATTTATAACTCAAACGCAGATTGAATATTCAAAAAGAGGTAGTCTATATCATCCTGTTGAGTCCCATAGTAAAAAAAATAAAGAAATGTAAACCATATCACATTCTTAAAAGCCATTGCAAAAATTCGAACAAATGTAAACTAAATCATCCTCTGAAACCTCAAAGTGAAAGTTCAAAGAAATGTGAGAAACGTCTTATAAACCAATCGTGAAAGTTTAAGAAGAGTAAAAATATTTCAGCCTCTAAAAACCCTAAGTGAAAATTGAAAGAAATGTAAACAATATCATCTTCCAAAAACGCAAAGTGAAGGATCAAAGAAACCTACATAATATCAGTTTCTCAGAACCCATAATGAATATTGAAATATTTGTTAACTATATTATCCACAGAACCCATAGTGAAAGTTCGCAGATATATTTTGAAAGCCCATAGCTAAAATTAAAGATTGTAAACTATATCATCCTCCTAAGTAAAAAAAAACGAGTGAAATTGACAAAAAGGATTTTTATCATCCTGTCAAATTCGATAGTGACAACGAAAAGAAATGTAAATTATATCATCCCCTTCAAACCCATTGTGAAAATTAAAAAGAAAAATAATTATTTCGACCTCTCAAAACAAAAGGGGAGAGTTCGTAGAAATGTAAACTATATCATCCTCTCATAAACAATTGCCAAAGTTGATAGCAATGTAAACAATTTAATCCACTCAAAACCCATAGTGAAAATCAGAGAAATGAAAACATATTAATTACTCAAATGCATGGTGAATTTCAAAGAAATGTAGTCTACATCATCCCCTTGAGTGAAATTTCAAAGAAATGTAAATTATATCATCCTGTTGAGCCCCAGAGTAAACAGTTAAAGAAGTGAGTATTCCACATTCTTAAAAGCCGTAGCAAAATGTCGAAGAAATGTAAACTAAATCATCCTTTGAAACCTCTAGTGAAAGTTCAAAGAAATGTAAGAATCATCTTAAAACCCATCGTGAAGGTTTTAAAAAAAAGAGTATTACAGCCTCTTACAACCTTGGTGAAAATTGAAAGAAATGTAAACAATATCATCTTCCAAAAAACGCAAAGTGGCAGTTCAAAGAAATCTACATAATATCAGTTTCTTAGAACCCATAATGAATATTGAAGAACGCAAAGTAAAAGTTTGCAGATATTTTTGAAAGCCCATACTAAAGTTAAAGACTGTAAACTATACCAATCTCCTAAAACACTTATGAATAAGTAAAAAGAATTAAAATTTTCAGCCTTTAAAATCCCCCAGTGAAAGCGAAAATAAAAGGAATTTTAGCATCCTGTAAAATTCGACAGTAAAAGCTCAAGGCAATGTAAACTGTATCAACCTCTTCAATCCCGATTATGAAAATTAAAAGAAACAATTAATCATTTTGACATCTGAAAGAGAATGTGAAAGGTAGTACATATGTAAACTATATCATCCTCTCATAAACCGTTGTAAAAGTTGATAGCAATGTAAACAATTTAATCCACTCAAAAAATCATGGTGAAAAGTAGAGAAATGTATAAATTACTCAAACGCATAGTGAAATTTCAGAGAAATGTAGTCTATATCATCCTGTTGAGTCCCATAGTGAAATGCTAAAGAAATAGAAAGTATATCACATTCTTAAAGGCATAGCCAAATTTCAAAGAAATGTAAACTAAATCATCTTCTGAAACCTCAGAGTGAAAGTTCAAAGAAATGTAAGAATCGTCTTAAAACCCATCGTTAAACTTTAAGTAAAGTAAAATAATTCAGCGGCTTAAAGTTCAAGGAATTCTACATAAGATCAGTTTCTCAGAACCCATAATGGATATTGAAATATTTGTAAAATATATTTCCACTTAGAAGCCAGAGTGAAAGTTCGCAGATATTTTTGAAAGCCAATAGTTAAAGATAAATAATGTAGACTATATCATCCTCCTAAACCCCTTATGAATAAGTAGAAAAGTGTAAACTATTTCAGCCGTTTAAACCTCCAAGTGAAATTTTAAAAAAGAAATTTTATCATACTATCAAATTCGGTATTGAAAGCTCAAAAACATGTAAACTATATCATCCTCTTCAAAACCATTATGAAAGTTGAAAGCAATGTAAACAATTTAATCCACTCAAATCCCATAGTGAAAATCAGAGAAATGTAAATGGTGTTAATTTACTCAAACGCATAGTGAAAATATAAAGAAATGTAGCCTATATCATCCTGTTGAGCCCCCTGGTGAAATGTAAAAGAAATGTAATCGATATCACATTCTTAACAATCATAGCGTTTCAAAGAAAAGACAAATATACCATCCTCATAAATCTCATACCTAAAGTTCAAAGTATAATCATATCGTCCTCTCAAAACCAAATTAAAGTTTCAAAAATATAAATTAGAAAATACATTTCAAAATGGTGAAAGTTGAAGGAAATGTAAACTATATCATCCTCAAAAAAGCCGAAGTGAACGTTCATTAAAATGTAAACTATAACATCCACTTTAAAACATAGTGAAAGACCAAAGAAATGTAAATAAAAAAATAAAATAAATTAATAAAATACGGAAAAATAAAAAAAAATAATATAAAAGAATGAAACGGTTTCAAGAAATAAAGGTTAAATAATACATTTCAAACAAATGGTGAAGGTTGAAGGAAATCTAAACTATATTATTCTTTCAAAAGCCGTAGTGAACGTACAGTCAAATGTAAACTATAACATCCAGTCTGATACATATATATATAAGTGAAACATCCAAGAAATGTAAATCAAATCATCCACTTAAAACTAAATAGTGAAAGTTTAAAGCAATGTAAATAGGGTAATACTCTCATCAACCGTAGTAAAAGTTGAAAGAAATGTAAACCATATCATCCTCTCAAAACACATAGTCTCTTGAAAGCTGTCAAATTTAAAGAATTGTACACTGTATCATCTTTAAAAAAGCAAAATTTCAAAGAAAGGTAAGCTATATATGTAAATCATATGAAACTCTAATTATCCACAGTGAAAGTTGGAATAAAAGTAAACTATATCATGTTCTCAAAACACATATTAAGTAAAAGTTCAAAGATATGTAAACTATACCAACTTCTGAAAAACCCTTTGAACCTTGTTAATGTACACTGTATCACCCTTTAACGCAGCAAAATTTCAGAGAAATGTAAACTTTATCGTCTTTTTAAACCCATAGTGAAAGTTCAAAGAAATGTAAATTATCACATCCTCTAAAAATAATTTTGAAAGTTGCAAGGATTGTAAAAAAACTAAATCCTCTTAGAAGTCGTAAAAATGTAGAAATATCTTCGAAACTTCAACGAAATGTAAACTATAATCTTCTCAAAATAAATTGTGAAAATTCCAAGAAATGAAAACTAGATCGTCCTCTTCCAACTAATAGTGAAAATTCAAAGAAATGTAAACTATTTCATCCTCTTAAAACCCATAGTGAAAGTTTTGAGAAATGTTAACAATATTATGCTCTTAAAACCAATATTGAAAGTTCAAAGAAATGTAAATTAAATCAAAGGGTATGTTAAAAATCAGATGCTAATGTTGCAAGCATTGAAACTTGATCATCCTTTAAAAGCCACAGTGAAAGTTGAAAGAAATGTTCAACCACCCAAACCCCATAGTGAAAGTTCAGAGAAATGTTTACTATAACATTTTCTTAAATCCATGGCAAAAGATAAAAAAAATGTAAACTATGTCATCCTCTTAAAACCCATAGTGAGATTTAAAAAATGTTAACTATAAAGCAATGTAAAATATATCATCCTGTTAAAACGCAAAGTGAAAGTTCAAAGAAATGTAAACTATATCATCCTCTCAAAAATCATAGTGAAAGTTTAAAGAAATATGTCATAACGAATAAACAAAATGGATATGCAAATTAGCAAAATTGAGAGCCAGTAAGAAATTCTGTGTAGCAATTTGATGATATCATTCTTCAAATGATTATGACGTCAATTTATTTTATTTATCCAGTCACATGATTTCCATGGCGGGCCAAGACCGGTCCAAATTTGTTTATTCTTTAAATGATTATGCAAAAAAAGCGCTTATTTAAGATCTCTCAGCAAATATTTATTAAAGATATAGTATTTGTGGTATAGCAAAGGAGGGAGGTTTGTGTGGGTGGGTGGGTGGGGCGGGGGGGGGGGGGGGGGGGGGGGGGGGGGGGCACAATAATGAATAATGATCATATTTAATATCTTACAAATATAAACCATGAGCAAGGAATGACTTTATTTACGAGAGAGTGCCTATATTGCAAAAGACACTTTGTCTCGCCTCGCTAGGAAAATAAGCTTTCCAGCAGGTGAAGATCGCTCCTAAGAGACCAAATTCTTTCCTTTTAGATTTGACCCCTACTCAGAAGATAAAATGAAAATATGGTAGAGTTGCTTCTCCCTGAAGGTGTATCTATTTACCTTAACCCATTCCATTCGGGATGCCCCTTTAGGGGTATCTGGGCAAACAGTTTGGATCCAGATCAGGCCCCACAAATGTGGGGCCTGATCTGAGATTCAAACTGTTTGCTGCCTAGACATGATTTCTACAAGAGTTAGTTAGACCAATATTGTCAAAATATTCTTGATTTTTGAAGCAGACGACAATTTCAGCAGACGAAAAAAAATACCCAGAATGCAATGGGTTAAGTGAATTTTGCTATTCAGGTGTACATGTTAGTTTTCGTCTATTGTGAAATGCACCTTTTCTTCTGGGGGAAAAATGGTCCCTTACAGTAAGTGGTTAAAAACAATGCCTAAGAATTAGACACTGTTGATAAATTCCATTATTATGCTGAAATTATTGCCAAACATTATGTAAAGGAAAGTTAGGAGACCTTTCAAACATTTGTCAAATCATGGTTGCTTGTGAAAAGAAGTAATTGAGGATAATGAAGTTCTTTAGCCTATCAAAGTTTTGAAACCAATGTACGCATTGTGTTATGAAATAAAAATGTACCCAAAACACTTCCTGAAAAAGAAACAACATAAATGAATAAAAACCAATTATATAAAATGAAATAAAAAGCAGAAAAATGTAAAACAAAAAAAAATAGAAAAAAAATAAAGAAACAAAAAAACAAAAACGCATAGTATAGAAAGCATTGAAATGGGAAAAAAACTGCTGAAGGTGTTAAAAATGGATAAAATTCCAAATTTGTATTAAATCGAGTTGTGATAACTGTACAAAGTTTCATATAAAATATTTGTCAGTCCATTAGCTCTGTCCTGGGCCCAGTTGTTCAAAGCATACACTGATAAATTTTTTTTGAAAATATGTGAGAAGCTTCTCACATTTTTTTAACAAAAAATATTGGCGTATTTGATGTATTAAAGTTTGAAATTTTAACAACTCGTTAACTATCGACGTCATTAGTATTGAACAACTGAGCCCAGATATTAACTTTAAAACTTCATGCTCTTGCTTCTGTGGACCCTACAGCCACCAGAGTTCCTGCATCTGACCCCTCAGAGTAACATACCATTAGTCATGAAAAGTGGTGAAAACCTGATGTCCTCAAATTCACTGCAGTTTCAATATAACAATAACCAGAGGGCCAATGGCCCTATATCGCTCACCTGAGCACTGAGGTTACGTTGGAAAAAGTTGCCACAGCAACAAAACAACATGCACAACAGAAATGCAACGCACCAATATGTAGAGGATAATATCATGAACATTTATGCTAAAAATAAGCTTTATCCCCCCTTAATGGCTTCTGAGAAAAAGATCTTTGGCAAACAAATTTTTTTTTGAAAATTTGGCCTTTCAGTTGCAATGGCAACCAACCAAAATCAGGTATTTGGGAAAAATTCATATGGCTGGTAGAGGACTATTCTAGGAACATTTCTGTAAAGCTTTTGTCAAAATATCTGCAGTAAGACAGAAATACATACCAAATGTCTACTTTCCCCTCAAGTTGCCATACCAACGAATTCACGCGGGCAATGATAATATAAAACATACTTTAGGTAGAGGCTAATGTTATTAACATGTATGCAAAGCATCAGCTTCATCCCCCTCATGGCTTCACTTTTTCCATTATAAGTCAATGGAAATTATAAGTTGCCATAGCAACCAAAGTTCTTATGGGATCGGAAGAAAAAACTAAATTTATTTAGAGGCTAATGTCATCAACATGTTTGCACAATATCAGCTTCATCCCCCATATGGCTTCTGAGCAGAAGATTTTTTTATTTTTTTATACTCGAAAATTTACCCTATATTTTGCCATGGCAACCAATTAAATTCAACAATTTGGAGAAAATTCATATGAATCATAGAGGACTACTCATGAAACATTTCTGTAGAAACAAAATCTAAATAACTGCAGTGAGACAGCAAATATTGCAAATTTTCATTTTCCCCATTATAAGTCAATGGAAACTCTTAGTTGCCATCGCAACCAAACTGCTGAATCAATTGCCATGAAAAACAGTAATTCTATAGAGGCTAGTACTAAGGTTCTTTCTGTAAAGTTTGAGCTTTATTGGCCACACAGTTTCTGTGGAGATGATTTTTTGATATTTTTCTATTTTTAACTATTCGGTTGCAATGGCAACCAGCCAAATTGCGCAAAAAGCATAAATTTAACAAGGCTGGTTAAACACTATTCAGGGTATATTTCTATGAAAGTTTTGTCAAAATATCTGCAGTGGCATAGCAATAAATGCAAATTTTCCATTTTGCCATTATAAGTCAATGGCAACTTTAAGTTCCCATAGCAACCAAACTGCTAGAGTAACTGCCAAGAAAAACAGTACTTTTATAAAGACTAGTACTAAGATCATTTCTGTGAAGTTTGAGCTTTATTGGTTGTATAGTTTCTGAGGAGATGATTTTTGAATATTTTTTCTATTTTTAACCATTCGGTTGCCATGGCAACCAGCCAAATTGTGCAATTTACATAAATTTCATGTGGTTGATAGAGAACTACTCAAGGAACATTACTGTAAAAGTTTAATCAAAATATCTGCAGTGACATAGCAATAAATGCAAATTTTCAGTTTTTCCCATACAAGTCAATGGAAACTTTAAGTTGCCATAGCAACCAAAGTTCTGAAGCGATTTGGATAAAAAACAGTGTTATTGGTTCCCCCTGCCTATAGATGCTATATATGAAATTTGGTAACAATGGGCCATGTAGTTTCAGAGGAGATGTCGTTTGAAAATATTGACGGACGGACGACGGACGGACGGACGGACGGACGGACGACGGACGCCTGCCTATACTATAAGCTCACCTGTGAGCCTTCGGCTCAGGTGAGCTAAAAATTCAAAATAACGGGATACCTAGATTAATTACCGTCATCAGTTACTGAAGAAAGTAAGTGCACTTAGTACTGGTTAACTGCTTAGGAGGTCTAAGTCTGCCCAGTTTGATGCAATAGTTTGGTGAGGTTAACTGGCCGTCCCTATTTACCGTGGACGTTAAACAATAACACAACACAATTACTGTCATTGTCCCAAAATGGAAGTTTAGCTAAACTATGTAGTAATGCATCCAAATAATGCAGATGGAATGGCAAACTGTGTAGACCATGATCAGACTGCTCCTTTAGGAGCAGTTTGATCTGAGTCTGCACTGATTGCTCAGGCTTGTCTGTTTCAATACTTAGAATTATTATGTCTACCCTGCCCCTCTGGGGGAGACATATTGTTTTTCCCATAGTTGTCTGTGTGTGTGTGTCTGTGTGTCTGCTAATCTGTCCATCACAACTCATGTCCTCTCCATAACTCTGAAACCGTTCAGGATATTTTCACGATACTACAAATATAAGGCATCATCAGATGATGTGCAGATAACAAGAACTGTAACTCCACCTACATTATTTATGGATTTATGCTACTTTATAATTATAAGTATGAAAATCGTGTCTGCTCTAGAACTTTAAAACTGTTGAAGTTATTTTCACAAAACTTAGTACATCATCAGATGTGCAGAGAACAAGAATTGAGAATTCAATCAACCTTATTTATGGGATTATGCCCCTTTGTAAATATAAGTATGGAAATCGTGTCTGCTCTATAAATTTAAAACTGTTCCAAGATATTTTCATGAAACTTTAATAGTAAAAATAAAAAGCAACATCATTTGATGGGCAGAGAATAAGAAATGTAACTCCACCTACAAATTTAATGGAATATTACCCCTGTGAAAATCAAAGGGCCAATAGCCCTGAAATGACAGATTCTATTAGCTACGACGGCTCAAAATAATTTCAAACTTCAGCCCTGTTGCTTGTATATGGTCAAGCACTAATTATGTAAATATCGCATTTAGCGCAAATCAGTTCATGCACCTGCTAAAATTCTATCCTTGCACACAAGTAATTTCTGAATTCTGACAATGGTTACTGTTTTTCAATGACTTCTAAGCACTCAGTGTTTGCGGTATGTCGCATAACCTATGGACCACAAGAGTGTCCACTCCAATGTCTACAACATGGCAGTTCTATAAATAGCCATTGATAAGCACACAATTACCGTATGATGTCCAGTATAACACTTGCGAGATGTGGATAAACCTACAGAATTTCTTTAACATTACTTGACGTGCTTTTAGCCAAGTTTACAACTGTAAAACAGTTTGTTGTTGTTGTTGTTGTTTTTTAGCGGCAGCTAATTTAAAACAGATGCGCTTAAAGGGGGCAAATTCGGTAATTGGCAGACTGATTTTTAATATTCAGTTTGTATTCCTTATATTTTTTGACCGCTGATGTCATTAGCTGGATACTTATCATTTTACAGAACTACATAAATAATTATACCGGCACAAAAATACGTTATATAAGTTCTTATTTAACTTCGTACAACTTTTTTATTTCAATTCCAAGCGTTTTTTTAGCTAAATGAACTTACGATCACTTCATTTCTGAGCAGAAGAATACAGCTGCGAAAGTCACTTTCCAAAATACGCTTGTGATAGCTTTGAATGACTGATAGAATCAGTCATTAAAAATCATGAATGGTTCATTAATAAGCCATGAACTGTTCATGAACCATTCTCATGAACTGTCTATGAACGCCAAATGGCAGTTATGGAAAGTTCATGAGACAGATAATTCATGAACTATCCAGTTCATGAATTAGTTCTTGAACTTTTTTCATGAATGGTTCATGAATGGTTCATGATGCATTTTCATGAATAGTCCATTAATGACAAATGGCAGTTCATGAGCATGATCTACCGGGGCTCCCTGAATTGTTTACAGTTTGGATAACTACAATCAATAGCTAAGGGTCCCAATATTTGGGTATCCTTGATGCTTATAGCATTGACAAAGGAACAAATATACAACTAATGCCAACTGGACTTTTTTTGTTTTTATTCAGGCAATGACAAAAACAATAATGCAATTCTTGATCACGTGATATATAATGATGCAGTAATAAGCTTAGTACAAATTGCTTTACAAAATATCATAGCAAGAATAATGTTGCAGTCGCATATTAACTGGCTGTAACCTTTAACCTGCTGAATTTGCATAATGAAGTTTAGACAATTGAGATGGGAGTTTCCTGCTGAGATTGGAAGATATCCCATGTAAGAGGAAGTTCAGTCACCATTCTGATGGAAGAAATAAGAGCAAACTCAGCCCTGTTTGCAAAATGAGAAATATGACCTGGGGCTGTATTCATAAAACGACTTAAGTGGTTGCTATGCAGTTGCTAAGGCTAAATTTCTTTGAAGGAGATTCCCTATAACTATGAAATTTGCTCTGGAGGAACAGTCTAAAAAAGACTGTTCCTCCAGAGCAAATTTCATAGTTGTAGAAAATCTCCTTTATAGAAATTAAGCCTTAGCAACAGCATAGCAACGACTTAAGTGCTTAAGACCCCTGGGTCTGTCCTGTTTGCAAGTAAGGAGCCAGCTGATCTGGGTCTGCACTGTCTGTTTAAGGCTCACTTTCTATTTTCAGCAGGTTAGAGGTGAACTCAAAAGTGAACTAGACAAAAAAAAACATAACATCATAGGTTACTGGCATGACAAACAGTGAGTGAGACATTCTTTTTCATTGTTTTTTTTTCTTTTGTCCACAAGAAATTTACATAGAAAACAGGAAAAATTGTAATTTCCACATCAATGCAGATAATGAGAAATAAAACAGTGAATGTATGTCTCTTGGAATTTACATACACAGGTAGATTGTGAAAATTATGCATACACTGATATGCATACCTAGAAATTTACATACACAGATGTACGTATCTAGAAATTTACAAAGATTGCTGTATATATCTAAAATTGCATACACTGCTGGATCCATCTGGTAATACAATTATTTGTAAAAAGGTTCCCTAATAAATCATTTTATTGTTGAGCTTACATACAAGCATATACATGTCCAGAGTTTTAGCAAAGTCATATAATTTAAGCGGTAAAAATTTGACGTTTTCTTACTCCATTATATAACCATCCTTTGTGGCATCCCATCAGAATCATTATGCAATTTCAGTTGTCTTTTTTTATGAAAAATGTCAATTTTTTTGTCCCAAAAACATTAGCCCTCTCTAAATCTCTGAATGTTTCTTGATTTACAAGTTTCTAAAGTCAAAACTGCAATCTTACCAAAGGAAAAGTAAGTATCAAAGGCTTTAGCATGTAAAATAAACAATATCAAAAGCACAGAGGACATGGCAGTTTCAAATAAAAAAAATCTATTTTTCAAAGCTCCGGACACAGAAGGGTTCTGATAGGAATTTCAAGAAAATTTCTGCCAATTCTGCACAGAACTTACATTGTGGACCTCACTGAAATGGTTCTATTGAGGGGCCACAACACTGTTGTTTCATGCAAAAATTAGAGGAGAAAAAAATCCTAAAATTCTCTTCAAAACCCCACCATACCTGAAGCTTTAATATTTATGTACAATTCTTGAAATCACAGGTATAGAAAAAGAAGAAGAATTTTACTAAAGTATACAACTGTAATAACACTATACACTAGCTACAACACTGCGTAATATATTATTTACAAAATACCGTATTAATCCTATTAAACACCCAGTGAGGTGTTGCATTTTGGGGAAAGGTGGGGGGAGAAGGGTTATTTAGAGCCTAAAGTGTAGTGAATCAGCCACTGCCAAAATGCATTCAATAAACAGTATTAAGATGAATGGGTATACTTTCAGAGGAAGCAACTCCATTTTTGCATCCCTTCAATAGGGGTCAACTCTTCAGGGAAAGAATTTGCTCCTCTAGGAGCAAATTCTTGGCTTTAAGAGGAGATACCATCTCAAAGAGCTAAATCGTCCAGAGAAACAAACAGAAATTCATTCAAGATAATATAACATTATTTTCGAAACAGGCAGGGGTGGGTGTTTATAGAGAAGGGGTGTTTGATAGGATTAATACAGTAAAGCCAAACCATTAAAGTGCAAACAGTGAAGACTCTGATCTGCCTTTGCAGCTGAAGACTGTCCAGTCTTTCAAGTTCACAACTGTAAAACACTCAATATCCATGGTATCATATTTTGGCAAGTTTAAAAGATTGGCATACTAGCCAAATTTAAGACTAGTGCCGTCACAATTTAACATATATGTCTAGATATGTAAATGTATTGACAGACTTACATTTTCGTGTTTTTTTGTCTTTACCGCAAATAATGCCAAAATTAAGTTACCACCAAATACACGCAGGTTACACTATATGAATTCTTAAGGATAAGCCGATTGTCCATAGATTCCTATAGATCCTCAGACTGTTTTACTCAGCCCTTAAATTACAGGCTGATCCAAGTCTTCATTGCTCACCTTTGCTGTGCAGTAGATATTCTCATGGCATGACTTAAATGATGTGTGCATGTTCATTATAAATTCAAAACAAGCTGGTAAGCATGTTTGTAATGTTGTTCATTTCTTTTCTCCTGTAATTACTGAAGAAGTATCGATATCATAACATTTAAAGCGCCAAACAATGACATAGCATATAGTTGAATTTGCAAACAGTGTAGACCCGGATGAGGCGGCTCATCATGAGCCACCTCATCCAGATCCACACTGTTTGCCATCTGGTATCTGAATTCTAGATATATATCTTGGATGAAATAAAAAAAACTAGAAAATGTGTTTATGAAACACTATGCCCCCAACCATATGCTTGTCACTAGAGAAGGTTCATCCAATAATGCTTGTACCTTTGTACCATAGGCTTACAATGCACTAAGTCGAAAAAGGGGCTTAACTCAGTCAAAAATTTACAAATTGTTTTTGAAAGTTAATCAGGTCATCTACACCTTGGGCAATATTAACCTGCAAAAATCATGATCCTAGCATCAGGGGTTCTCCAGATATTTTGTTCACAAGCTTCCATAGGCAAATAATGCACTAAGTTGAAAAAGGGGCATAACTCAATCCAAAATTTACAAATTATTTTCAAAAGTTAATCAGGTCATCTACACCACAGGCAGTATCTTCCTGCATAAAATCATGCTCCTAGCATCAGGTGTTCTTGAGATATTTTGTTCACAAGGTTCCATAGGCCTCAATGCACTAAGTCGAAAAAGGGGCATAACTCAATCAAAAATTCATGATTTCTTTTCAAAAGTTAATCAGGTCATCTACACCACAGGCAGTATCTTCCTGCAAAAGATCATGCTCCTAACATCAGGGGTTCTTGAGATATTTTGTTCACAAGGTTCCATAGGCTTACAATGCACTAAGTCGAAAAAGGGGCATAACTTTGTCAAAAATTCAAGAATTTGTTTCAAAAGTTAATCAGGTCATCTACACCTTGGGCATTCTCATCCTGCAAAACCTCATGATCCTAGCATCAGGGGTTCTTGAGATATTTGTTCACAAGTTTCCACAGGCTAAGTCGAAAAAGGGGCATAACTCTGGAAATACATTGCCAGCGGAAAAATAAAAAAATATGGGTCTGCTTATTTTCCATACTGATCATGTGTATAAAGTTTCAAGTTCCTAGCTCTTATTGTTCTTGACTATATGTAAGGGTACCTTTGTACCATAGGCCTCAATGCACTAAGTCGAAAAAGGGGAATAACTCGATCAAAAATTCACGAATTTTTTTCAAAAGTTAATCAGGTCATCTACATCGCAGGCAGTATCTTCCTGCAAATAATCATGCTCCTAGCTTCAGGGGTTCTTGAGATATTTTGTTCACAAGGTTCCATCGGCTTACAATGCACTAAGTCGAAAAAGGGGCATAACTCGGTCAAAAATTCACGAATTTGTTTCAAAAGTTAATCAGGTCATCTACACCTTGGGCATTCTCATCTTGCAAAGCCTCATGATCCTAGCATCAGGGGTTCTTGAGATATTTTGTTCACAAGGTTCCACAGGCTAAGTCGAAAAAGGGGCATAATATTACTCTGGAAATACATTGCCGGCGGAAAAATAAAAAAATAAGGGTCTGCTTATTTTCCATACTGATCATGTGTATAAAGTTTCAAGTTCCTAGCTCTTATTGTTCTTGACTATATGTAAGGGTACCTTTGTACCATAGGCCTCAATGCACTAAGTCGAAAAAGGGGAATAACTCGATCAAAAATTCACGAATTTTTTTCAAAAGTTAATCAGGTCATCTACACCACAGGCAGTATCTTCCTGCAAATAATCATGCTCCTAGCTTCAGGGGTTCTTGAGATATTTTGTTCACAAGGTTCCATAGGCTTACAATGCACTAAGTCGAAAAAGGGGCATAACTCGGTCAAAAATTCACGAATTTGTTTCAAAAGTTAATCAGGTCATCTTCACCTTGGGCATTCTCATCTTGCAAAACCTCATGATCCTAGCATCAGGGGTTCTTGAGATATTTTGTTCACAAGTTTCCACAGGCTAAGTCGAAAAAGGGGCATAACTCTGGAAATACATTGCCGGCAGAAAAATAAAAAAATACGGGTCTGCTTATTTTCCGTACTGATCATGTGTATAAAGTTTTCAAGTTCCTAGCTCTTATTGTTCTTGACTATATGTAAGGGTACCTTTGTACCATAGGCCTCAATGCACTAAGTCGAAAAAGGGGAATAACTCAATCAAATATTCACGAATTTTTTTTCAAAAGTTAATCAGGTCATCTACACCACAGGCAGTATCTTCCTGCAAAAAATCATGCTCCTAGCTTCAGGGGTTCTTGAGATATTTTGTTCACAAGGTTCCATAGGCTTACAATGCACTAAGTCGAAAAAGGGGCATAACTCGGTAAAAAATTCACGAATTTGTTTCAAAAGTTAATCAGGTCATCTACACCTTGGGCATTCTCATCCTGCAAAACCTCATGATCCTAGCATCAGGGGTTCTTGAGATATTTTGTTCACAAGGTTCCGCAGGCTAAGTCGAAAAAGGGGCATAACTCTTGAAATATGTGACCCGCGGAAAAAAGAAAAAACACGTGTTCGCTTATTTTTCATACTGATCATGTGTATAAAGTTTCAAGCTCCTAGCTCTTACGGTTCTTGATATGACAGACGGACAGACAGACAGAACGACAGACGGACAGACGGACAGACGGACAGGCCCAAACCAATATGCCCCCACAATTTCTCCGAAATTGGGGGCATAATTAAAACACTTTCAGGGGAAGCAACTATGCCATTTTCATTTTTGACACCCGACTCAAATGAGATCAACTCTAAAAGGTGAGAATTTGCTCCCCCAATGAGCAAATTCTTTTCTTTAAGAGCAGCCCCCATTTTGGTTGGGCTTCACTGAACAGAAAAGCTAACAGGAAGTCATAAAAATTGTTTCCCTTTGTCAAAATGGCCACCAAAACTAGAGGTATTCTCAGTCACCTAAAAGGCAGTTTTAGAAAATATGTAGTAACACTAGTTACAGGATACATAAAAATGGTACAAAATATGCCCTTGTGTGTTCTAGTTGACTGATGTAAACATATCTTATGACTTAAACTTATTTGCTAATACAATACACCGCTATAAAACTCCCTATGTCAACTAAATTAAACTTTATGACACTGTGTCCAGTTATACAGACATAGAACTTTATTTTAATATTGCACAATCTTGTATAAACTACAATATGATATAAACGTTTACTAATTCAAGGGAACTAATTCTAGGAAAAAGTCAACTTGTGAGCCTTCAGCAGTTTTGTGCCTCTGGTTGCAATCACTTGTGTCTTAAATAAACAATACCCTGTTCTATTTTTCTATCGTCCCATTTGCATAAACTAATCTTGATTATTTTAAATGACTTAGTCTGAATTGCATGCACCAAACAGCCCTTCTTGCGTAAGCATCCATAACGAATGTACTTAAAAATTGAAATTTTACTTTTCAACGTTAATGTCCAACAGCCAAAACATAGCTTGACGCCATTATTCTAGTGCAAATACTGTATTCTACCTTCTTTCCTTATACTATTAGGAAGGCCTTATTCAACTAACTGTTTAACCTTGCTAGCATTTTCTATACAAAAAGTCAGTAAAATAATAAGCTGTTCTTTTCACGAAAGCAATACACAGCGGACAGTGTTTAAAGCAAAACGCTCATCAACACTAATACACATGTATTACAAACAAGATCTTGATCAAATTTATCTAGATCACTCACTAGTCAGCTTCCACAAAAGCAATCTATCTATACACAAACTGAATCACCTCTCCATTTTGTTAGCATATAACTATCTACACATTCTCCAAACATCATACATGTATATCTTTGTGGAAGTGAATAAATCAATGTTACACAAAGTTGCAGCGTACGTAAAAATCCTGTTCCCGTAACACACAATACGAAAATAATTAGAAAAGATCAGCTTACAAAAAATGACATCAACAATCACGTGTCTTCCATAATCAAATCCAAACAAGTCCATTTGTGTACATTATTCATGATTATTTCATAAATCAAGGTTTTTCTACTGAAAATTCAAAACCTCGTTAAAACTGTTTGCCATTCAGCAAACAAGGCCCCGAGGTTATAAAATTTGAGTACATTCTCAAACTCAAAATAAAGCACACCGATTGGCTGCTTCCGAGCACATGCTCGGAAGCAGCCAATCAGTGTGCTTTATTCTCAAACTCAAAATAAAGCACACCGATTGGCTGCTTCCGAGCACATGCTCGGAAGCAGCCAATCAGTGTGCTTCATTTTGAGTTTGAGATTATACTCAAGTTTTATAACCTCAAACCCGCGACTGCTTCCATATGAAAAGCCTGGTGTGGGTCTCGAGTGTTCAGGCAATACATTTACTGTGCAAATGATAAATTTTTTCAAGATGCCTTTCTGTTCAAAGAGCTCTAGCGTCCACCACCCAATACATATCATTACTACATGATGAAAACCTTCCTCATACAAATTCACTTTATGTGCAGTTATTCATTTTTAAAATGCAGCATAAACATTCATCGCAAATGCCCAGGCACTTCTGTTAAATTTTCCTTCATAAACTAAGGCAGTATTTCCCAAAACTGCATACAAACACATTTTCAAAACAATATCCAGTTTGCAAGACCTTTAGAACACATGTATCTTCAGTTTGTATTTAACTCCTAACATCTTTACATTGGAAGGAAACTTTTCAAAAGCCACCCTCGAAATAGGAAAATGTAGCAAACATTGCAGGAATCTCCCTTGATCTAACCCTATGTACCAATATTCCACATCTCAAATTCTGTTACAAACATTTCCACATTTTTGCAAAGTCTTATTTTCACCAATATTGGTTATGACGAATGGATACACATTTGGTTAGAAAACCCTGTCATTTTCATTTTTCTCTCCCGTCTGAATGGGGAAAAACAATTTAAGTACAGTCAACTCTCGATATCTCGAAGTCAAACTTCAGCCCAAACTACTGATATCTCAGTGTAAATTTTCTGGTACCAGAAAATTTACTTTGAGATATCAGTAATTTGAGATAACAGGTGTTGAAATGTAAATAAAAATAGGAAATATATTTTTTGTTACATGAAGATACTTTGAGATATCAGTGTTCGAGATATCGGGAGTTGACTGTATAGCATTTTGCTCCTCTTAGCCTAGGAGACAATATTTTCTTTAAAAGTATACCTCTTTTTGGAAAGGGTTCTGTCACCCAGCAAAGTAAACAGGAAGTCACAAATGTTGCCCCCTTTGGAAAAATTGCAAAAATAACAAACAAACAGTGTATCCATACACCTTAAAACTAAAAACTGAGCTGTAACACGACAAACCCAACAAAGTGGCATGTGTGCCCAGCAAAGACTCTGATCAGCTTGGCCAGCCCCCAAGTCTGATCAGAGTCTTTGCTGTCGGTATGCAGGTAGTTTAGACTCTTAGCTATACTTTAAGCGCACAGTGAAGACTCTGATCAGACTGGGCAGATGCCCAGGCTGATCTGAGGCTTCGCAGGGCGCACATGCCACTTTGTTGGTTTTATCGTGTTGAGGCTCATTTAGTTTCTAATGTGTGATTGGCGGAACTTTGTACTGATAAAATCCACAATAATTTCAAGGTAATTATATTTTTGTGAAATTTCACTACAATAATATTTTTGCATTACTTCCTTATTTACATTATTTCTTTTTGTGTCAATTCTTACAAAGTATCGGCAATAATTATACAATATCATAATTACACAAGTTTTGTAAAGTTCTTAAAAGGGGATTATCACACTCTACCTTTTCTGAAAAAAAAAGACATAGACCCTCAAGAAAAGATACCCTGCATCACAGGCAAACAGTGAGGACCCAGATCAGCATCCACTGAGTCTATGAATCAGTCTTTGCAGACTGTTCTAAGCTTGCAGTTGGCACATGCCAAATGTCCCTTTTTTACGTCAGATGACAAAAGCAGTAATTGTTTGTGTGGTGAAAAATTCTTTTAACAAAATAATTACGAAAACAAAACAAGGTAAAATAGCACTTGTGAATATATACAAAAAATTTAGAAAAAGAAATGTAATTCATTCAACTGAAATGGAAGGTATTCAAAAAAACAACAACTGTTATTCAATAACCAAAGGAATCAAAACAATCTTAACATAGAAGTCTAATATTTACAGCCCTTAAACCATACCCTATTTATTCATTTATAACATTTTTTTCCCTCCAGAGTGACCCTAAATATATAAACCAGTCTTACATAATTGTGCTGTAAAACAGGGCCTTTTCTTCCAAAACAACCCTCAAAACTCTAGATCTGTCTTAAAAGACAGATCTAGATTTTGGGGATTGTTTTGGAGGGGGAAAATCTCCATCTTACAACTGAGTGAAGACAGTATATCTTATAAACATGCCTTTGAAGTTTCTTCCAACTCTATTCTGCATTCAGTATGCTATGCATATATCTGTGGTTTAATGTCCGACACTGGGGTAAAATAGTATTTAAACCAAAAGCAATGCTCAGAGCTTGAGGGAATATATTTGATATCAAATTTCATATCTATAGTTTCAAAAATTTACCATTAGTATTAACAAGACCTGTCACAGGGCCAGGATAGCTCGCCTGACAGCGCCTTGCCCATCACATAAAAAACTTTAACGTAAAACTTTAACATTTTGCTAACGCCGCCGCCGCCGCCAACACCAACGCCGACCCTGTGGGTAGAGCAACAGCTCTTCCTGAACTTCGTTCAGGCGAGCTAAAAATCATAATACCGAGAATGAGCTTACAAATGTGTATACTAAAGAAGCTAACCCTTTTGTGAGGTTTTTCAACATCTTGGTTTTTTTTAAATGCATTTTAAAGAACTATCAACAACTTAGCTCAGATTTTTCAAGCACTGTAAGTATCTTATATTTTTATTTTTCAAGCACTATAAGAACTTGTCTTAAGTTTCTAAAACACATGAAGAAGTTATCTTGGGTTTTCAAAGCACTATAAGAATAAAGTCTAGGTTTTTTCAAACACCTTAAGAATTCAGTTCAGGTTTTTCAAACACCAACATTTAGGCTGTAAGAACAAATCGTAATTTTTCAAGCACTACAAGATTTTATCTTCGTTTTTTTTTTTTTTTTTTTCTTTTTTCAAGCACTTATCTTGAATTTTTCAAGCACTGTTTGAACTTGTCTGAGGTAACAAAAAATAGAAAAAGCAAAGCTTACAAGAGCAGCAGAAGCTGATGTATGATCAGAGCTCCAGATATTTCCAAATTTTGGGGACGAAAATGAAGATATCTGCCTTATTTCTCTGCAAAACTGGATTAAGTGGCATTTTCAAAGAAGTTAATAAGTGCGGAGAGGTAAGGTAATACAAATATATTCACATTCACCTAGCTGGAGCTCTGATATATATAATATTCTCAAAGTGATGAAATGATCATGATTTGTGTAGCTTCACAACAAATATTTCATACATGTACATCATTGGACAGAAATTCATGAAATGGGCAGATAACTAATGTTGTTTTTAGAACAACACTGCACAAATTTTGAATCTTAAAAGTATTTTAAGTGCTTTTGCTGACTCTTCTTTGTTAACACACTCAATAGAGCTTCTAATAATGGGAGGAATATTTGTTGATAGTTATGAGATAATTCCTGTTACTTTTCCATAAGTATATATATTCAGTGCACAATAATTTCAGTCTACAAGAATTGAAACAGAACAGAATTCCGTCTACCTGAGCACAGCTCCAGGTAAGGTGCATTTTTACGATAATGCTGGGGTAATTTTTCCATTTCTCCACAAAATTTTATGTTGTGACCTCCATAAGATCTGCCTCAATGAAGTTCTAATTAAGGCCACAACATATGCTTTTCGTGTAAAATGAACAACCAGAATCCCAAAATTATCTTAAAATAAAATGTCTCTACTCCTTTCAATGAATTTCTGTCATGACAGTACAGAGCTCCAGATAGCTGACAATTTGGGGGAAAAATTCAAGTCCTCACTTTGCCATGATACTGAATTGTTGTAGGATCTTGCTTGTATCTCTGCCACATGATGATTTTTCACAACAATTTTCTGTTGTGGCAAAACAAAACAGGAAAAAATACTACTCCCAAAAGTTTTAGCTTATCTGGAGCTCTGACAGGAAAAATAATAAAAGAATACTGAAGCAAAGATTCATAATATACAAGGTGAACTGTCTACATCAGCTATAACAGTAGCGAACCAGATTTTCTAAGCCTTTGCACATTTCTGTAAAAATATAAAGCCTTTAGCCAATTTCAGATAATGCAAATATAGGATACTTTTTAATATATCAAATTATACTGTGAATTTTATCTATTTTTGCAGATCCGTTGCTCAAAACTATCGACAGTGTTAGTTAACATTTTGTTCAAATTTCAAATGCTACTATCTCAAATATGCCAACATTTTTTGTTGATAAAATGTGAGAACTTTTGCACTGCAAATACTGTTTTGCACTGCAAAAGCTTCTCACATTTTTTTCAAGAAAAAACATCGTATTTGGTTATAAAGTCATAAAACACCTAACAAGTTGACCTCTTAACAAGCTTGTTAGGTTAAGGATGCTTTGAACTGGGCTCCTGTTTACCGATCAAATAACGGGACTCTGATACCCATAATAGGTATTAAGGTGAATGGCTAAACTTTCAGTGAAAGCAACTCTTAACTTGTTCATTTATGCATCCCTTCTTGACAGAGATCAACTCTAACAAGGAAGAATTTGCTCCTAAGGAAACAATTACTTCCTACAAGAGTAGACCTTTTTGAGTCAGGGCTTTTTATACCATTCAAGTTGTCTCCCTTGAAAAAATAATGGAACCACTCATGTTAATCACCAAGTAAAGTTCCAGTAACATCCACCACTAGTTTGTTTTCAGTGTATCCACTGCTGTTTATTTTCTTCTCTAAAAGGTGCTCTTGAAAGTCTGGCCCGATACTGTTTCGTCACATCTATTTTTATAATAATAAAAAATGTAACAGTAAAATGTTGATCCCTTCCTATATCTGAACAGCTGATAGCAAACATTCTTATATTAGTTATATCACATATTAATGGTATATTTATTTCAATCCTAAACCGTCAACGGCTATTAATTAAACATGCTAAAGAATGGCACAAATATAAATTGTGTCTCAAATTTGAGATTGTCTGTCTCTTAGATATCTATCTTACACAGAATTATTTTTTGTCCTATATCTGACAGTTCACAATACATTTAGAGATTATATTAAATTGATTAAATTGACTAGAATTCTAACCTATATGCTGATGAGCTTGTTTCATGGTCTTGAAGCTGTATTGTACAGCGACTAGCGGAAGGCGCCACCTCAACTTTCATATCTGACAATGTTTCCTTATGAAGACCCATCCAGTGTCGTAATGTTTCATTATCATATGTGGGAATTATTGTAACAGCTAATTCTTTATCTTCCCATGTTTTCTTTGCTTCAATAAGAGCATCTAAAACTTGGGGGTTTGGTTGAAGAGAACTCAACACATAGTAACGAGCTCTGATTCTCTTGAAAAATTCCACATCACTATACTGTGGATTTCCATGATTAGGAATATATGTTAGATCAACATAGAAGGGAGTGAATGCCGGCAAGGGTGGCATTTTTGGTGCTGATGTTGCACTTGACTTACCAGTTGCAGTTGCAGGTCTTTTTGTTCCGTTGGTCGTAGCTTTAGAATCAGCTTTGTCCTTGACAGGAGCAGTAGCTGGTCTTGGCTTTGAAGTTGTAGTCTTTTTGTCTGTTGATCTTGAAGTATTTAAAGAGTTTGCTGTTCCTCCTGTTGACAGTCTAGATGGATTTGAAGTGCCAATTCCAGACAGCCTACTCTTGCTCTTTTCTGGTACACCATTACTTGCTTTGGGTGCTTTTGAAGCTGGTGGAGCTGTTTTTGTTTTACCAGCTGAGGATGGGGCTTTTCTTGCTTCAGGCTTTTTCAGTTCACCTGGCTTTGCACCCTTATCTTTAGGAGATTTCTTATCACTAGTTGCACCATTTGCCTTTGTGTCTGCAGGGGAAGGAGAAGGAAGCCCCATAGGCTGGCCCCACTCTGCCAGAGGATCGAAACTTGCTGGACCACCTGGGGCTTGTTCATCATCTGAACTATTGTCAAAAGGATTCTCTTGCTGTGGCTGAATGGGCTGGGTGTCCATTCCCATAAACTGATTACCTCCAGGTTGATAGTCTAAGTCAAAAGGATTGGATGAATATCCAGAAGGTTCAACTGGATATTGACTGAAATCTTGTGGTGCTGGATATGCTTGGTTAGAAGCAGGCATTGATATAAGGTGGTCAGCTCCTTCAAATGGCTCTTCTTGTTCTCCCATCTGCTGATAATCCATAGCAAATCCTGGACTGTGATCAGTCATCTCAGATTCTGGTGTTATCAAGCTGTCACTATGTTGAGAATCAACTCCAAGTGAGTCAACATGGCCAGCAGCCCCACTGTCAGCTTCACCAGCTTTAGCCAACTTATGATCTTCACTAACACTGTCTTGTATCAAACACTTCTGATCGCTTGCTTCTTCTTCTTCATAAGATGTACTCTGAGACTGTGACTCTTCTTCTTCACTACTCTCTTCATCTTCATCATCATCTTCCTCCTCTTCTTCTTCTTCCCGTTCAATGCTGTCTCTCTGGTCATCTTGGAAATCTGATGGAACAGGTATGGGTTCCCTTTCCAAAGAATCTCTAACCTCATCTACCAGCTGTTGCTCAGACACATTTTCTGTTGGTGGCTGAACATTTTCCTTTTCCTCTTCAGCATCATGAACATCTTGTTTTTGTTCAACAATTTCCTCAGTACCAACAAAATCATTTTCAATCATGACTTCTCTCTGCTGTTCCTCAATGCTATCAGGGGTTCCCTCATGACTGAAATCTTCTACCTCTTTATCAACATGTTCAACTTCTATTTCCTCTGGTTCTGGAGTCCTTGGTCTTTCTATAATATCTGGCACAACACTACCAGTTAGTTCTTGAGATTCTATTAAATCATGTTCTTGACTTTCAAATGTATCTTGAACAGTTTGTTCTGGTTCCAACATAATATCTGGAGATTCTCTTTCTTGACTTAAAACCTCATGATCATCTTCAAATGTCCGCTGCTGTACTTCACCAACAGGAGATTCAGTCCGCTGGAGTAAAATACTATCTGTCGGTTCTTGAGGTTCGTGTTGTAACTGCCCAACTTCTTCAGTTTTGAATTCCATTTCTTGTGTTTTAGATTCAAAACCTCTGGTTTGCTCTTCTGTATCAATGTCTTCAATTGGAGACACATTTGGACTTTCCAAAGCAGGATCATGTTTCTGATACTGGATTTTCTCCAGTTCATCTGATTCATCATTTATATCTAAAGCTCTGGAGTCAGTGGCAACAGGCAAACTATCAAGGTCAGTTTCTTCCACGGGTTCAGGTTTGAATGGTGCTTCAACAATGTCTGATTTTTCTGGTAAAACCTCCTCTTCTTCCATTCTATCAAGGTTTAACTGGTTACTGTCCATATCGCTTTCCTTTGGTTCAATCACAGCTTCTGGAGGTGGAGCAGCTTTCACTTCATCATCTTGCATCACATTAAGGTCACTTTCTGGCATCATTCTTTCAGATTTGGTTTCAGTACCCTGTGTTTCTTGCTCTTTTACAATATCTGCTTTCTCACTATCCTCTGTCACATCCTTCTCCTCCACATCATCTTCCTTAAAGTGATCTTGATCAAAGCCTTCATCTTCTGATAGATGCTTTTCTCCCTCTACAGGGGCTACCAGTTCCTGTTCATCCAAAGGAAGTTTGGAGCTGACTTCCTCCGGTGATTCTATTTCTTTGTCATCAAAATGTTGGTCATCTATTTCATTTGCTGCAGAAAGTTCATCTTCAATTTTAGCTGTGCTTTGTTCATCAAGCTCCTCTTCCTGTTTTAGTGGTAGAAGATCTGGTTCAACCAAAGAAGAGGTGGCTTCTGGCTCAGAAATAACTGATGATTCCTTTGTAGGAATACTGGGAATCAGATCTGGTTCTTGACAGTAACTAGCTGGTGCATAAGCCATGGGTTCAGGCAAAGCCTGGGGCTGTATTTCTTCAGAGTCCTCATCATCAGGGGTTAAGACCAAACCATTCTGGGGCTGGGGTTGTTCTCCAAACTGATCTCTATCATCATACATACTTTCATGCATGCTAGTCGTCATAAGATCAGACATGGCTGGTTGTAAATCTTCATGCATGCTATCTGTCATTCCCCCAAACATCTGGGAAACCTTGTCAGTTGGCTGAGGTTGTGCATTCAGATGCTGTTCAATATCTTGGTCTTCATCATAGACCCCCATTTCAAGAAGCTGATCTTTGTTTAGCGCACTTGGTGGAACTGTCTGTTCTGGTTCATGTCTGTATGCAGGATCTGGAAGAGGAGCAGGGGAATCAGAGAATGATGGCCCAAGATCCTCATGCTTAGGAACTGCAGGTTCCATTGTATCGACCAGCCCTGGTGGATCAACAGAGGAATCTAGTCCAAGCAGATCAGCAGTTCCACTCACTGCTGGTTCAGACTTTGGTGCAACATCTACAAGTGGTTCTGGTTTTGGTGCTGAAGCAGGCTCTGGTTCTTTAACTGTTTCTTTCACTGGTTCTTTCACAGGAGCAGCTTTTTCAGGTTCTGCTACAGGTGATACAATCTCTTTAGGAGTAGTTGGAGTTGCACTCTTTGTAGAGGCTTTAGATGGGCTTGAAGAAGTTGAAGACTTTGTCTTGTCAGTTTTCTCATTTTCTTTGGATGTTTTCTTGTTAATTATCTCTTTCTTTGTCTTGGGAGCAGAAGTAGGTCTAGGTTTTGGGGGAGCTTTTGTCTCAGCTTTCTGAATTTCCTTTTTCGGTACTTCTTGTTTTGGAGTTTGAACTGGGGAAACTTTGGACCTAGCAACTGGTGGCTTGGATCCCAATGAAGGCTTCTTTGCAGCTGGTTTCACAGACAGGCTAGTTTTAGTACATTGAGCATGTTTTAGGATGTCTAAATGTTTAAGTTTCTCTAACCCTTCCATTACTTTATGCTGTGGTGCATTTCCAGGAAAGAAGATCCTTGTAATATTATCATTAGGACTGGATGGTCTCCAAACTAACAAAGCACATACGGACAAAGTGTTTGGTAATGGAACATGTTGTTGTAACCCGAATTGGGCAACTTTCTGGTTCCACTGTTGGTAAAACTCCTTCAGTTCTTTGCTATCTGTTATCGGATTCAGAATATACATATCTAAAGATCCAATACCAACTTTGTGAAAAAGATTAATTGGTTCTACAGTTTGTCCACTCTGACTTCTTGAACACGGATGTGGGAACTGCCCTATCTGCTTTGCATACTCTACAATCTTGTTTCCTTCATTAGCCAAGTTCACCATAAGACTACTCTCCTTCTTATCCTCATTATCACCGTCTTGAACAGCCTTCAGTTTATCAGAAACATTCAGGTACATGAAGCCAATTTCTGGGTGAACATTTTCAGCGGCTTTTCTCTCAAGTACTGCACTTAAACCGTACAGATTATCAGTACCTAGATGGGTCATAAGGGCAGCATCGATTCTGTCCAGGTGGCGTGTAAAGTCCCAGAAACAAGCTCTTCGGCTGAAACCACCATTGACAAGGAGATTGAATCCGCTTATGCCAAACAGGGCGGAATCTCCTTGACAACCAGGAAATATGTATAAAGTTGGACGACTAAACCTAATAGTGCCTACAACATCTGTTGACTGCAACAATTCATTTAATTGCCTAACCTTAACAAAATTACCTACATAAGCTGTAAATTGTAACACACCATGAATTGATTCTAACTTTTCATCTGGGTTGAGTTTAACCTTAAGTAACTTAGAAAAGTCATTTTTTGTAATGTGTCCATTTGTCCAGCTTCCTTCAGCTGCGGTATAGATAGTAAGAGCACATCCCTCCTGCTGTTTGACAGCATTATCAACATCTTGGTCCTTGAAACTGTGAGCAAAGTTGCTGAATGTGTAAGTATCATCTTGAAGAATCCAGGCTCCTGTACCCTGCAATAAGCAAATGACGATTTCAGAGCTCCAGAAAAGGTAGGTTTTGAGGATAATTCTGACATATTTTCCACCACTTTTCCCTAAAGAAACATGTGTAACTCCTCATCAGAATTGCCTTGGCAAGGCTATTCTACTAAGGGGTACAACAACTGATACTACAAAATCTATCATTAGGCACTACTACATTTACTTGGTTATAAGAGGATTTCTCTTCCAAAACAATCCCATAGATCTTTATCCTCTTATAATACAGATCTAGATTTTTTTGGATTGTTTTTGGATGGAAAACCCTATCTATTTGCAGAAGTGACTGGTTTAGAAATTTTTGACCGGATAAATAAGGTAAGAAAAATTACACATTTCAGAATTATCATCAAAACCAGAAGTTATGGACAGCTCTCCGCTAAGACGGGCAGAAAGGGTGATTATCACATCTACAAACAGTAAAGGCTCACACCAGCCTGCACATGCACATAGTCTAGTCACTGCCATTGTTGTCTCACACCCATGTCACGACATTAATCAGTCTAGTTAGAACTTGCAGTTTGTACCTGTGCGCAAGATGTTGTAACATCTTGTGCACAGGTACAAACTGCAAGTTTTAACTAGACTGATTAATGTCGTGACATGAGTGTGAGTCTTTCTTGTCCACAGATACAGTAAGCACCCTTTTAGCACGTTCCAGCTCAGTTAATCTATTTTATTCTTTTTCGGATCAAATGCACAAGAAAAGCAGAAATAAGCAACAACTGACAAACTTCTGTGTTTCCCATGACCTCCAAAACACCCCCTCCAAAACACTACCATAATTTTTGCTAAATACAGCCACTAGATCTGATTATAGAGAACTTTCCTAAATTCCTACCCGTGGTTATACAAATGACATAGTAGTAGCTACTGTATATGAGCCGTGATGCGACAAAACCAACAATGTGGTTGTGCGCCCAGCGAAGACTCAGATCAGCCTGGGCATCCGCCCAGTCTGATCAGAGTCTTCCCTGTCCGCATGGAGGTAGCTTAGGCCCTTAGCTACCCTTTAAGCGCTTATAGAAGATTCTGAGTGGACTGGGCGGATGCCCAGGCTTATCTGAGTCTGCGCTGGGCGCACAACCACATTGTTGGTTTTCTCGCGTCGCGGCTCATTTATTAGTGGAATTGGTAGCTCAGTGGGTTAATTGCTAGACTGCTAAGCTAGCTGTCTGGGTTCAAAACCTGCTAAAGACAGAATTCAACAGTGTCCCATTGCATACAGCCTTTCATTATCACCTTTACATCTGCTTGATTTGACTGAAATACTGGTGGAAGGGTCATACCACCAGAAGGCATCTATCCATCGCAGCCTGAGTATAGTCTGCTCAGCCTGCCATTCAGGGATGTTTTATCAATGCTTTACAGAAAGAGTGAAAAGAACTACATGTATTCCAGTCTAAATAAGTCAAGAATTATAACTGTGATTTGACCTAAATGATTTTTCTTGGGATTTATTTCCCTTATACTAGACCGCATCCTCATCAAAATGCATGCAAGAAAATCCATACCAGTCAGACAACTCTCTTGAAAAGGACAAATTACCAAAAACGAAAATACTTGAATTTGAAAACAGTATAGATCCAAATGAGGCAGCTCATAATGAGCCACCTCACCTGGATCAATTTTTTTTTTTTCTATTTTAAATTTTGCAGATATATATCATGTATATCTTGTCATCTATTTTTTTGTGCTTCAAAGGTTAACCGGGTCAAGACTGGTGTTGAGCAGATGATATCAGTTACCATTCTATTGTGTAACACTGAGCAGATATGTTACCCAATCGATTCTATGTGTACAGTTTTTGTTATTTGCACGATCACTGTGCTATGATCTTATTTTTGTATTTTAGTCTTTAAGGTGCAGGGAAGCAACCCTTTTGAAAAGGGCTGGCATTAACCAGGTCAAGAAGATTAGTATCAGATACATCAGTTTCCAATCCACTGTGTAGCTTTGGGCAGATACGTTACCATTCAGTTGTATAAAGTGGTAATATTTTTTTTCTTTTCTTTTTTTGTTATTTGCATGGTTTTGGGCTGGTTACATGTGTCATGCTCTTATTTGTGAATTTTAACCCTTTTTAGACCGGAAACCTGTTTTGGGGACATATGGAAATAGTGCAGACCTAGTTCAGACGCCGCATAATGCGGCGTCTGAACTAGGTCAACACTGTTTGCTTACAGGTGTTTCTTTGCAAAATACAAATAAAGTGAAGACATCCACAAGAAACCCCTAAAACTGGAAATGGACTCACCCAAATAATACAGATGAACAAGTGATAAAAGGGTTAATACCTATGTCTCACTTCTACCAGTTGGATATGGGTCAAAAATTACCCAAAAATTACCATCAAGCCAAAACCCTCCCCACAGCCCCTTATTTGATCCTCTATACCTGGAAGGCGTGTCCGGCATAGATGAGATGTTTATACTTGGTAGGCGTGGACAAGAAATTCTTCACGGCTAGATTCACAGTCTGTGTCTGTGGGTTCACCAGGATCTCACAACATAAGTTCTCCGAACGATGCCGGATTATCCTCTCTCCTGAAAGAAGAAATACAAAATTTTATTACTTAACATGAGTTGTTACAAGACATGATAGCTAACCTCAATCCACATGCAAACATGAGGGCCTCGATGTACAGAACTAAGATGTTGTTAGTCATAGGTGGATGGATGACTTGCTATTTTACGTCCTTTTCAATGGTATGTAAGTCATACCAGGCCAATGGGAGGGTGATAATGAAAGGCTGAAAGATTTCAGCCACCAGTGGGAATCGAACCTGGGACTGCTAGATCAGCAGGCCAGCATTTAACCCACTGAGCTACTGGGGCTTCCTCCCAATTTGTCACAGAAGAAAGCTAAACTAGAAAACTTGACAAAAGCTGATGCTGACAATAAAGATGCCTGAAAAGTAATTCATCCTTCCACTAATTGAGGGTGAAACACAAGCCTTTTTTTCTCTCTCAAAAAAGTGAGAAGCTTTTGCACTACAAAAGCTTCTCACATTTTTTTCAGAAAAAATATATAAGTACATTTCATTTTTAGAGTACTGGAAGACCTTATGAATTCTTTACTAGCAACTTTGCTAAGTTAAGAATTCTTCCCATAGGAAAAAGGAACCCCAGTAGCTTGGTAGGTTATACGCACTGGCCTACTGATCTAGCAATCCAGGATTTGGGCCCCTTTGAGGCTGGAATCTTTTCAATCATAAACGGGGTTCAATTGCACACAGTCTTTCATTATCACGTTCCCATTGTCCTGATATGACTGAAATACTGTTAAAAAGGGCATACAATTGCGAGCAAGTCAGCCATCCATCCCATATGAAATCTGTCTTTGGGTTTGCACAAACAGTGAACACCAAAATCAGCCTGCACATCTATCAGCCTGCACAGATGTGCAGGCTGAGTCTGTGCAGGCTGAACATGGGCTTCCCTGTTTGCGTCACCAATCTAAGGACCCCGGGGGAATCAACAGAGAACAAAATTCCACTGTAGGTGGGGGTCTTGCCTATTTGGGCATTGTCATAAAACAGACCAACTAGTGACCAAAGTTTACCCCACAGCTGGGAAGGCATTCTGCAAATCCCAGGCGAGACAAAAGAGCAAGCTTCACTGTGCATGTTTGCTTGCATTTTTCTTGTGTTGCAGCGCAATTTGTTACCAACCAAAACATTCGAAGGGTATGTTTCTGCATTGAACAGACTAATTATCAGACATATTTCAGTGATCGCGCAGCTTATTAGTATTTTCCCAAACAACCCCAAGAAAATGCGCAGATTTTTTTTTTTTTTTGATGGTAACAAGACAGGCATCTCACTCTGTGTTTATAAACACAGCATAAAAACCCTGCGCATGCCTTGCATTAAGTGACTTTACATATTTACAACATCCAAAGCAAAACTTTAAAATACAGTCATGACCTATGACTGCAGCAAATGTCAAGCAGATTTTAGCAGAATAAAATTAAAAGATTTAAAAGATTTTAAATGTCCTTATGCGCCTCAAAAATGATATTTGTGGTACCACTTCATTCGCCTTTAATTTTCATGCTTGCAGTCAAACTGCCATAGGATGCATTCCCTTGTCTTCTAATAATTCTTGTAGGCAAAATCTTACAGTCACAAAGTTCTGTACCCAGTGGGCAAATGATGTAGAAATGACGTTATACTGACATTGGTGCAACATCATTATGTTGCATCGACGTCATTACAACGTCATGTGCCTTCTAGGGTAGGCTTTGAAGGAAATTGTTTACAGTCAGCAAAAAAGCATGCAGTGAAGACTAGCCATTCTTCAGAAATTTGTAGTATGCACTGTTTGTTACTCCAGTTAGCAATTTTCCCTCATAATACCGGTAGTATGAACTGCCACTATGGGTACCAAATTTTCCCATGTATGGGAAAATTTGGTACCCGTATGGGAAAACTTGGTACCCAAAGTGGCAGTCTGTATTAGAAGTCCAGAATAGGTTTAAGGCTTTGTGATGACAATTCTGGTAGTCTGGATAAAAAACAACCAATGCAAATACATGTTCAGGGCCCATCTTTAGACCCTTTTACTGATGGTAATAAGAAAAATATCCCAGAATAATCTATATTATCATCCTGAACTCTGATATTCCTTAAAATCATGCAGAAGAAAGATGGAGGGAGAGGTAAATGTCAGAGTTAGCAAACATCAATAAGTCATCTTCACTGCAGATTAAATATTTTAAGATCAGAAGTCAGTAGGCCAGATGATAAATTACACTACTTTCACACTTCATTAATTGCATATTGATGTAGATGATGCTTAAATGCTTATCAATGAAATATACTGAGGAAAAAATGATGTCATTTTACAAATTAGAGAAGGTGAATTCTGCCTCTTTATACCAGTTTTTGCAAACTTTGCAGGTCATTTCCAAACCTGTTTCACAAGGGTTTCAGGTTGGTTGCCTGTTTTGGGTTTAACGGCCATTTGAGACAGTATTTCAGTCTATATTGGGCCATCTCCCAAAGAACGGGAGAAAAAATAGAGAAATGATAGATGAGAGCAAAATGTCCATTTAAACAATCCCCACCAGCACCTATGACCACCCCCACAACCCGCCAGTCTTTCGGTAAAAACTGCTTTGTCATGCTGCCGACATCACCAAGGCTTCTTTACCCAAACTACAGCAAATGCAATTCTGTAACTGTCATACTAATTTGACTCTAAGTCACACTGCCAACTGGGCCATGTATTCTGTGCAATAATCTTTGTGTCCTCTTCTTTTATTTTGTTTTGTCCGGTCAAGCTTGTTTGTTTAGAGAGCCCATAGTGCTTGAGTTCGAATCCTTAACAAGCACATTACCCCAGTGTGTGTTGTGTTTTGAGACCATTGTTCAGCTCAGTGACACTTTTACCATTTCATGACAAACTGACTGCTGATTAGATTGAAAACATTGAGGACGTTCTTATGGCAGGAGTCAAACCTATGACCCCCTGCGTAAAAGGTAAACACTCAATCCCCTAGACCAATGCATGCACTCTGCTTTTGTGTTACCTTCTAAAGCACCTATATTTTTTTGAAAATCACTTGCTGCTTTGTTCTTTATTGATTTTGCCATAAAGTTTTTCCCTTTGGGTCTGTTATTACTTCCATGAACAGCTGTTAAATGTTACAATGACATGCTTCTGTTTTATGTCAGTTTCATTTAATCATGTTTATTAAGGCTGAAATAAAAAGTTTTCATGTGTAACTAAATCCCTTTATAACCATAAAAAGATTAGTATCATGACAGAGACACTGGCCTCACCGCTCATCAACTTAATTAATGAATGTTAAATTCTACAGCGAACCGAAGTTTCTCTAAAAATCGGAACACCACAACCATTTATGGTAAATATTCTTAAATTTAAACAAGTTGATCTTTAACAGATGACGCTGTTTTGAGGAAGCTATACCAACGGCAAACGGTGTAGACCCAGATCAGACTGCTCATTGAGGAGCAATCTGATCAGGATCTACACTGTTTGCCAAGGTCTTCTGCCCGAATGTTAACCGTCACTATCGTAAAATTGGTGGCATAAATCAACCTATCAGTTGAAATCTACACTATGAAAGATGAGCTATAAATGTTCGGTTCAGACTAAATTAAAATATTCGTGCTCTGACAAAACGCATCTTTCGGCATGTGGCGACAGTACAGAATAAGCCTTGCCTACCTATGCCAGCAGACCAATCAGCATTCACTTCCTACTGTTACCATTCTTCATGACCTAAAGTTAATTGAAACAGTGACGACTCTGACCAAGATGCAGTGGTCCGCAGCCTGACCAAAGTCTTTTCCTGTTTGCACATCTGCCAAGAGGAACCTTCCCCCAGGTGTATGTTCAAATTAAATGATGTAACTCTTTGATGCACTATGAAATGGTAATCAGGCATTAATCTTGATAAATATCATATAGCACTTGATAAGCCCAAAATTGTGTGGATTTTTTTTCTCTCCTTATTTCCCCAGTGGACCTCAGTGTAAGCAATCCATACAGTCTGATCAATCAAGGGCTCACTCAACGGTTAGCAATCCATACAGTCTGATCAATTATTGCCTGTTAGCAATCTATACAGTCTGATCAACCATTGTCTGTTAGCAATCCATACAGTCTGATCAATTATTGCCTGTTAGCAATCCATACAGTCTGATCAATTATTGCCTGTTAGCAATCCATACAGTCTGATCAACCATTGTCTGTTAGCAATCCATACAGTCTGATCAATTATTGCCTGTTAGCAATCCATACAGTCTGATCAACCATTGTCTGTTAGCAATCCATACAGTCTGATCAATTATTGCCTGTTAGCAATCCATACAGTCTGATCAATTATTGCCTGTTAGCAATCCATACAGTCTGATCAACCATTGTCTGTTAGCAATCCATACAGTCTGATCAATTATTGCCTGTTAGCAATCCATACAGTCTGATCAATTATTGCCTGTTAGCAATCCATACAGTCTGATCAACCATTGTCTGTTAGCAATCAATATAGTCTAATCAACCAAGGCATGTTAGCATTCCATACAGTCTGATTGATCAAGTCCTGTCTGCAATTCATACAGTCCTGTTAGCAATTAAAAGCCTGTAAAGTACCATACAGTCTGATCAAACATGCTTGTAAGCTAACCATACAGTCTGCGATCAATCAAGGCCTGTTAGCAATCCACACAGTCTGATCAATCAAGGCCTGTAAGCTAACCATCCAATTTGATCAATCAAGACCTGTTAGCAATCCAAACAGTCTGATAAATCGAGGCCTGCTTGCTTACCATACAAACTGATCAATCAAGCCCTGCTAGCTTACCATACAGTCTTATCAATGAAGGCCGTCTATCATACCATACAGTTGGGTCAATCAAGGGCTTTTAGCTACCTAATCATGATCAGTCTGATCAATCAAAGCCTGTTAGCTATCCAGAAAGTCTGATAAATCAAGGCTTGTTAGCTAACCATACAGTTTGCTCAAACAAGGCCTGCTAGCTAACCATATATTCTGATCAATCAAGGCATGTTGGCTATACATATTGTCACGATACATATTGTCTGATCAAGCAAGGCCTGTTGGCCATACATTCATATAGCCTGATCAATCTAGACCACAGTTAGCCATCCATACAGTCTGTTCCATCAAGGCCTGCTAGCTATCCGCCAGTCTGATCAATCATGGACTGTGAGCCTTTAATACAGTCTGTTCAATCAAGGAATCAAGCCTGTTAGCCACACATACAGTCAGATAGTGTTATCAATCAAGGCCTATTAACCACCCAGCCAGATAGTCTGGTCAAACAAGACCTGTAAGCCATCCATAATGTCTGTTCTATTTTGGCCAGTAAGCCACCATTAAGTCTGATCAATCAAGGCCTGTTTGCCAACCATACAGTCTTCTCAATCAAGGCCATTTGGCCACCAACACATTTTGATACATTAAGGCCTGTTAGCCACCCATACAATCCATTCAATAATGGCCTGTTAGACACACAGACAGTCTGATCAATCAAGATCTGTTAACCACCCATCAAGGTCTACTAGCTTTTTTTAGAATTCTGATCAAACAATGTCTGCTGGCCATACATGCAGTCTGACCAATCAAAGCCTGTTAGTCACCCATACAGTCTGTTCAATCAAGGACTGCTATCTTTCAATTAGCTGATCAAACAATGTCTGCTTCTAATCAACCAACGCCTGTTAGCCACCCATGTATTCTGAAGGTATGTTTGCCACTCAGACAGTATGATAAATCAAGGCCTGATAGCAATCTGTACAGTCTGATAAATCAAGGCTTGTCAGCAATCTATACAGTTTAATCAATCAAAGCCTGCTAGCTAACCATATAGTCTGTTCAATCAAGGCCTGCTAGCCATCCATGCAGTCTGATCCATTAAGGCCTGTAAGATATTCATCCAGCCTGATCAAGGCCTGTTAGTTATCCATACAGTCTGTCAGTCTGATAAATCAAGGCTGTTAGGCATCTATACAGTCTGGTCAATGAAGGTCTGTTTGGTATCTATATCAAGGTCTGCTAGCCATCCATACAATGATCAATCAAGCACTGTTAGACATTCATAAATCAAGGCCTGTAAGCCATCAATACAGTCTGATCAATTAAGGTGTGTAAGCCATCCATACAACCTGACTGACCAAGTTCTGTTAGACATCTATAAAGTGCTGTCAATCGAAGCCTGTCATTATTCATACAGTCAGAAAAATCAATGCCTGTTAGCATTCAATACAGTCTGATCAATCAAGGCCTAGTGACCATCCATACAGTTTGTTCAATCAAGGCCTGGTAGACATCCATACAGTCTAATCCATCAAGGCCTGAAAGCTATCCATACAGTCTGATGGATCAAGGCATGTTCGCTATCCATACAGTCACTGAGCCTGATCTATTAATGTCTGTTAGTCACCTACACAGTCTGGTGAATCAAGGCCTATAAGCTATCCATACAGTCTAATAAATCAAGACCTGTTTGCCATCCATACAGTCAGATCAAGATATGTTAGCTATCTATACAGTTTTATCAATCAAGGCCTGTTAGACAGCCAAAAAGTCTGATTAATCAGGGCATGTTAGCCTTAAACACAGTCTGATAAATCTAGGCCAATAAGCCATCAATAAGTCTGATCAATCAAGGCCTGTCAGCCATCAATACAAAGTTCCGAGCCACACCCAGAATGTCACTCAAAATCACGTGATAGCGTATACCTGGCCAATGCAACGACAACTTAGCACGTGACATAGTCTCACAAACAAATCGCACGTGGTTAGTATTGTACACAAGTCCGTGATTTTACCTTACAGTTAATGGCGGGATGTATACCTGTTTAAAGAAAACAAACTAACACCAATTTCAATAAACTTACCCTGCTTTGCAAAAACAGAACGCATCGGAAATGCGTGATGTGCCAACTTCCATGTGTAGGTCATGAGGAGGCTGACTCTTCGCCATAGATCGCCAACATTTAGCAGACACTTGCATTTCTCATTTGTTTTTTTCCGGCATCTTTATGGAAAGCTTGTGAGACGTAGTAACAGTAACTAAGTAGGTGGGGCTTAGCGGCTATTCTCGGAACTGTGTATACAGTCTCATTAATCAAGGCCAGTTATACATCCAAAAAGGCCGATCAATGAAGGGCTGTAAGCCATACATACAGTCTGAAAAAATCAAGACTTGTTTGCCAGCCATACAGTCTGATAAATCAAGGTGTCTTATAGCTCTTATACAAATTTTAAGAACTGGTCTGATGCGTAACCGTCAAGTCCACTTTTTGCTAAGGTTGACTGCCTATTTCAGCACAATTTGAACCTTCTCTGCTACAGCTGACTGCTTACTGGCATAATACCTTACCATGACAGCTTTAATACTGACATAAGCTATCGCTGCAGCGGATGGGATTGAAAACCGAAATTAAGCTGATTCGGCTTTCACTGATTTGAATATCATCAATTTGACACAAAAGTGCTGGCAGAATGGGAAATACTACTGCACTCCCTGAACAGTCTGACCTTGGTCTACAATGTTTGCTCAGACATTCCTGTCCCAATATTTAGTGAGGTGGTCACCTTTTACAGATCATTTTGGAACATTTATTTGCTTGTAAGACCAAATTCGTACCTGTGTTTATATATCACTTGTCAGTGTGAAAATCCAAGTATATTCAATTTTATGTACAGGCTATACCGTAAAATGAATAAGACGAAGAAACTATCAGAATCCAATTAAGCCTATCCAAAGAGATATATTAATTAGCACCAGTTTGAGGAAAGCTTAAACTGCCTTGGTGAAAGCCAGTCAACAAGTTCTTATAGTTTGAAAACTGTTGCTCAAGACCTTGTATTGCCTGTATGCCACTTATTCAAGGCCTTCTAAATAGCTGTTTTAGGTCCAGTTTCCACAAATATCTAGATTTAGCTAAGAAACCAGTTCAAATATTTCAATAGCAGAGTCTTAGCATTCGATTTCCATGCTTTCATTTTTAGGAGCCATAGAGATGACTTCTAAGCAAGTTTTTATGCACAACTAGCCAGGTGAAAGATTTTGAACAGTGCACTGATTGCACATGCATAGTATGCTAAATCATACAGGTGTGACATCCCTTATTCAGTGAATAAACCTTACCATCACTGAACTAGAAAGTGTAAACAGTTTTTAAAATTCGTAAAAGATCTATAGTCATCCAAACAGTCTCATCAATCAAGGCCTGTTAGCAATCCATACAGTCTGATTAGTCAAGGCCTATTAGCCACCCATACAGTCTGATTAGTCAAGGCCTATTAGCCACCCATACGATCTGATCAATCTAGCCTCTCTAGCATTCTGTACAGCCTGATAAATCAAGGCCTGCTAGCATTCCATACAGTCTGATTAGCCATCCATATATTCTGATCAATTTAGGCATGTAACCTATCCATAAAGTCTGATAAATCAAGGCCTACTAGCTATACAAACCAATGAACCAACCAGGGCCTCCTTGAAGTCCTAGCCATCCATATATAGACTAATTAATGCCTGTTAGCCATCCATAGAGTCTGGAAGTAATGGCCTTGAAGAAAGTACCAGTGCAGTAAGACGTTTAAAGAGAAGAAGTGGAATTTGTACAGACTGAAAGACAAGATCTGAAAGGAAGAATGCAACGACATTCACAAGAGCTGTCTGCCATCTCAACTAGTTAAATTTACCATACATTTAACTTGTTTCAGATCATGGCAGAAAGAATATGAGAAAGGTGAGCATTTACATACAAGATTCATCAACCTGTGTAGTAAATATTAGCCTCCAAAACATTAAAGATTCTGAGTCTTTGACCTTGAACTTACCACCTTAGCAGTTGGTTTTGTAACATCACCTATCAACTTAGCCAAATACATTTTAAAAATAATTCAACAAATTAGATATATCTAAATATGAGCCACAAAGAACTTTAACAAAAACTTGAACAAAGTATGGAGATGCTGTTGTCACTGTCAACAACCCAGCAGGCACACAACCTTGATTGATTGATTGATTGATTGTTTTGGGCTTAACAGCCCTTTGAGACAGTATTTCAGTCTATATCGGGCCGTCTCCCAGAGAGGGAGAAAGAAGAGAAATGACAGACGAGAGAAAAAATGACCAAACAACCCCCACCCGCACCCACTGCAAGCATAGTAGGCCCTTGCCCTACAATGTTCCAAATCAGAAGGACGCCCCGATACTGGAAGTTACACACAGCACCATCACACCATCCCACCACCCCCACACAACCTTGAATCAACCTTGATTCAACATCATGATGTTGAATCAAGGTTTATCCTAGGTTGTGTGCCCAGTGGGAAGATGCTACTGGGACAGCAACAACCCTGTTTGCAAGAGCTAAATATTCTGAAACAATATCTAAAGCAGAAATAAAGATGATGCCTGATAAATAATACAAAAAGCTTTAAATTTAAGAACTGCAAAATTCTGAAATATACGAAAAAGAATTGAAAGTAAGAGATACATTTGAAGAGAAGTCAAGCTGAAGATACCATAATATATTTAATATGGTGATATCTAAAATATTTAATTTTCCATTTGTCCCAAATGGAAAATTAATTATTTTAGCTATCACAATACTTTAGCACTCTTATGGTAATTAAAAATTTTGCAAGCAAGTTTACCACATAGTTACTCCACCCATCTTACCTTCCTTTAGTTGTGTCCCATATGGACTGACTGCTAAATGAAAAATAAGAAGACAGTTTAGCACTTCGTCATATTTACTGTTTTAAAATATAGTGTTTTAAAAGACAAGTACATCACATGTTCCTGCTTTTTTTATATTAACATTTTTAGTTCTGGAGAAGATTTTTGCTGCTGTTTTTTTGTTTGTTTGTTTTTAACCACATAGGGCATTGCATAGGGCATAGGTCTTGAGATTGTGCCCTGGTTTTGCCATGCGATGACTGGAAAACTCTGTCAACCCAGCAATAAATGGGTACCTGCTTCTAATCAGAGATGGATAAGGCAAGGAAAGGAGAGGGATGGGCTCCACCTTTCATTTGCTGTGCCCAAGACACAGTGGACCTCTAACCCCCACTGCCCCTACGGCTACTAGGCTATGGGAAACCTTTACCTAAGGCATGGCAGCCATCAGGGTCATGTGACTAGGACCATCTTCTATCCATACAGGCTTCACATGAAATTTGCCTTCAACTGGCCTGGAGTTTCAGAGGAGATGACTGAAAATGTTGACTGACAAGGGACTTATATGGAGGCCTCATCATAAAAAGGATATGCCATGTGATGATCATTCAAACCCCATTGACCCTCTTCTCTTTATCCTCAGGCACCACCTCAATAATTAATGACAACAAGATCCTGGAGATTCCTAAAATACTCTGTTATCATTCTGCAGCTTCCGAATTCTACAAAACACAGTTAAATTACAGAAATTATCACCAAGTTTGGCCCAAAAATGATGAAAGAGTCTGGTATTTGTTACATCAATCAGCTATAGCATCTGACTTGCATCTTCAGAAAAGGCGCTTAATGGCATATTTCTCAAAGAAAGGACTTATGCTAGCCTTCAGGCAGTCATCATGGGTAAAAACCAGCCTTGACAAGGCAAAGGCTGATTTTTACCCATGATGACTGCCTTGTCCACCACACAACTACAAATCATATTTGGGTCTCTGATTATCTGGTTGAATGAACCAAGAGGTATTATTTCATATCTGCTTGCAATGCCATTCTATTCAGACTTGGCAACCCTAACTTCCTTTACTCAATGCCAGTAGCCAAAACCCCAAGCATTTGGGCAGGCTATGCATAACCTTCAAATTATTTGTACTGGACTTTTGCAGCTTTGAATATAATTGTCCGTTCAGGAAATGGTCAACAAAACTGTCAGCGGAACAGAAACAGTGTGATCTCTGATCAGACTGCTTGCCTGTGATCGACTCTATGTTTACACTGCTTACTCTTGCATGCCAGTCTGTCCAAATAATTCAGCTATTTACGGTGTATCATAATATTTAAACAACAACACCATGATCTGCTGTTTATAGTTTATGTTTAAGTGCAGTTTTATTTTTATTTTATCTAGAACATGCTATAAACATTTCTTTATTTATTGGTATTTAAGGAATGAATCAAAACATTGATTAATAAACATGTCTATCAGGCTGTCTGTATATGCTGATTTTTCTGGTTTACTACATACAAGAAGAAACACTGGCATCATAAAATTCAAAGATTTTGTTCCGAGAAATCACAATCACAACCACATTACCATTAGTGGTGGACCGATGATCAACTATAGTCAAAAGTCAGTTGGTTTGGTGTTTCGATTGCAATAATCAATTGAGAAACACCGCAATGGATTGTAGTCTATTCCGGATTTTTTTAAAAGTCCGAATTTGTTCCAGAGCATGTTTTCCATCACAACTTCCAGTTTGCAATTTGCAACCATCTGTTATCTAACATAATACCCTAAATGGCTGTAATTATGCCAGTGAAAACAACGTATGTGCACAGAAAACATTTTAAACGAAAAATATTAGTCTGAAATAGCTTTACTGATTGGGTTTCAGCAATGTAATAGGTTTTCGTGGGTACAAAAAAAGATCTTTTGTTTTGCAAAAAAAAGGGGCTAAAAATAAAAAGACTTCATTTAAAGAAGTTTTAAGTGTTGACTTTGTTTTAGCGAGCAGAAACTACCATTTCCGCAATCTGTCAGAAATGTGCTCATAATTCTTTAATTTTCTTTACTGTTTAGCCCCATCAACAATGACCAGAATGTTTGCAGTCTTATTTTCCATCAGAACAAAATAATTATGATTTTACTGTCAGCAGAATTGTCTGTTTCCCTCAGCCTCTTGGTTAGTGTTGCGAACTTGCATTCTAATGCACTTACAAATATAATGCGACGTCTGATTGGATAACGTCAAAAATTTGCAACAGTATATTCTGCGATATACTGTCGCAAACCCAACGTCATTAAGTAACGTCGCTTCTCATTGGCTGACATTTGGTTTTACATTGCTGACAGCTCTTGCAATGGGTGCAAACTGGTACATAATGAAAGGAGAAAGTGTGAAAAAGTGCATTAGAATGGGGATAACTGCATTGAAAATTGTCATTGGGGAGGTAAATCATCGGTTTTATGGTCGCAAATTGCGTTTTACGGCTCTGCTGGCGCATCGCCGTAAAACGAAATTTCCGACCATAAAACCGATGATTTACCTCCCCAAATGACAATTTTCAAGACAGTTATCCCCTAATTGTACTACATTGTGTCGATGTCTCACTTCTGCTAGTAGCAGGCGAGACAAAAAATGGCATCAATAATTATGTAACTGCTGTCTCCAGTAATTGTTAGTCTGGTCCATAACCTAACATTACAGCAGTCTGGGTAACATGACTGATTGACCACTGTTTGCCAGTCCCACAGAGTATACTTGGAGTTATTTTGGTCAGGCATAAATTATGGGCAACCACACAACTATGTGCCTTGTGACACATGTGTAAGCAAATACAATCAGCATAGCCTATGCATCTGCACCATCTGATCTGGTTCTTCCTTGTTCACATATCAACATAACCTGGTGAGTGTGTCAGGGGCAAGCCAGGGGTATTACCCAAGGGTATTATGACAAGACTGCAAATGTGCAGACTGACTGTTTGTGTGAGTGTATATAGCGGAGTTGGTGGGGGGGAGTGGGAGTGAGGGCAGCTGAAGGAGGAGCTGCTGCCAAAAAATTTACCCAGGCATAGAAAGGGCCTTAAACATGGCAGGAAGGGTCCAATCATGACCCCATTAAATATGATCAACGTCAAATAGTGTTAACAATGTCCTGGAAGTTTGATGAAAACTGGTTGAAAACTGTAGGAGGAGTTGCGGCCATAAGATTTTGCCAAATTTACAGATAAAGGGCTGTAACTCTGGCAGAAAGGGTCTGATCATGACCCCAAATATTACATGGTCCTCGTCATGTAGTAACAATAATGTTCTAAAAGTTTGATGAAAGTCTGATGAAGAAAACGGATGGACTGACGGACGAAATCTATTCCTATAGTCCACTTTGACTGCGTCGGGGACAATAACTGCATAAGACCAGTCAATGTTCCTATCATGTAAGGAGAACCAATTCAGCAGATGAAATGACTCAATGAAACGAGTATCGAATATTGTGAATTCCTCTAAAATTGAGGAGTAATCCTCCAACTTAGAAATCGAAAATTATACAGACATTTACATATATCGACTGATCCTTCAGAGCTCCAGAAACGAGTCGGTATTGAGGATTATTCAAAGATAATTTTTCTTATTTCTCAACGAAAACATATGTTGTGACCCCTCATTAGAACCGTCTCGCCGAGATAGTTCTAATGAAGGGTCACAATATATGTTTTTATGGAGCAATATGGAAAATTATCCCTAAATTATCCCTGTTAGGCCTTCTTATTGAGAGCACTGATCCTTCCTATCAGACAAGGCCAGGGAAATATAGAGTGATATTGATTCAAATGTTCCATTCATCAGGCACCAAATGCATGCTCTATGGTGGGCTGTATCTTGTCAGTTTTTGTCTCGCCGGACAAGAAACTTAGACTGATGACAGTGATACAGAATTAGCAATAAATGAGCAACAACAAATGATCAGAGTCTTTGCTGTTGAAATGGAAGGAGCCTAGTTGGCTGAAGTAGATGACGCCCACGTCCTGCACATGCACCGTGCTTGAAACCCAACACTGGAGACTTTAGTGTCCTGTTTTCAAATTTAAACTTAAGTTTTATTCTAGATTTTTTCAGGTATAATGGTGTATTTGGAAAGCATGGACTATTAATGGTTGTTAAGCGTGTACCAAGTTTTTGAGAAAGCTATACTAATCATCATCTGTACCATAAAGGCCATGTTTGCCATGTTTTTAATGAGAGTGACATGTTGAATAACAGAAGCCGATTTCTGATAATTATCCAGTAGTTATTTTCATCAGCAGTATGTTCCAGGTGTTAACACTTTAAGCACCAGTGACGAAAATAGCATAATTTGCAAACAGCGTAGATCCAGATGAGGCGGCTCATAATGAGCCGCCTCATCTAGATCTACACTGTTTGCCCTCTGGTCTTTGAATTCTCAATATGAAATGTCTTGGACAAGGCATTTTTTGAATTTGCAGACGTAAATTTTGTCGTCTGCTTTTTACGAAAGTAGCATAATTTGCAAACAGCATAGATCCTGATGAGGCGGCTCATCATGAGCCGCCTCATCTAGATCAACACTGTTTGCCCTCTCTTCTTTGAATTCTCTGTCTTGGACAAGGCATTTTTTGAATTTTAGCAGACGTAAATTTTGTCATCAGCAGCATGTTGCAGGTGTTAAATACCAGACATTCCAGAGCTAATGTTTCATCAGGCTAATCAATACCAAGTCTTTTAAACTGTTGCACAATATGAAGGTTTTCAGGCAAAATCAATATGTTTCTTTCATAGCTGCATAAAAGCAAACCTTTGGGGAGGGGAAAATTACAATTCTTTTCATAATTTGTCAAAAACATACTAAGAGTGATCTCTCTATACCTGGCTAAATTTCATCCTAATTTTTTCAATTATCTGCATTTTTTTTTTTTTTTGCGCTTGTGATTCTCTAGATTTTTCTTGCAGGCTTAATATGGACTGTGTAATTCTGTAAAAGCCATATGACAGCAGTTATTACATTTTGTGCATATTCAAGGAAGGTTTTGTTTCCTTGTTTATTTGTCTTGCTTTCTATCTAATGGCACTAGATATTGTATTAAAGTGCCTCAATGATATATACCATATTAATCCTATTAAACACCCTGGGGAAGTTGCATTTTACGAAAAAGGGGGGCGTTATTTAGAGCCTAAATTGTAGTAAACCAGCCAATGCCAAAATTCTTTTAATAAACAGTATTAGGCTGAATTGGTATACTATTAGGTGTTAGTAACTTAACTATTTTTGCCTCTCATCTCAGTAGGGGTGTGGTCAACTCTTAAAGTAAAGTATTTGCTCCTCCAGGAGCAAATTCTTTCCTTTAAGACAAATAGACCCCATTTCAAAGAGTATAACTTTAATATCCTGAGAAGCTAACAGGAATTCAACATAATTTTCAGAACAGAGGAAAGGGGCATTTGTTAGAGCAGGGGTGTTAGATAAGATTAATATGGTAGTTATTTCAGGCTGAGTCCAGTTTAGGCTTGGCATGCAATGTTTGCTATTTTGGCCCTCCCATCTCACTAGAGAGTAAAATTCAACATCAAATTTTAGGTCTCTTAGGACGCTGGTAAAGATTTCACAATATTTAGGATAACTATGGTCTGTTCAGTGATGATGAGTGCTGTCTGAAGACCTTCAAGTATTTTCCGTATCATCTTAAGCATGGTTTCCTGTCCTTCAGTATTTTCATAATCAAAATTACTTGGCAATATCATTAACCCAATTATTTCTTTTTGTGATATTCAAGGTTTTACCTTAAATTAGCCAAACACCACTTTCCAAGCTGGAGGATTTTAAAAGTGACCATGATACCACACTGAATTATGTCTAATAATCATAAGAAATGTGACTGAAAGTATATTCTTTTCTCGAAGAATGAATAAGTATGGTTAAATCATGAATAAAACACCAAAAATACATATGGCCAACCAGGTTTTGGCGTTTTATTCATCATGGCTAGAAAACCAAGGTCACTTTAACATTGTAATATGAGGGATGGATGACTGGCGATTTTACAACCTTTTCAACAGCAAGACGACGGGAGGGTGATAATGGAAGGCTGTGTGCAATGAAATCTTAGTTTTATGGTTGAAAAGATTTCCAACTTCAGCGGGAATGGAACCGGAGGCGCGCTGTTGGGCTTAACTCACTCAGCTACCAGGCCTCTGAAAGCTACATAATGACGTACAGTGTTAGCGCATAATCATCATGACGCCCATGTAAATGTTTTCTGATGACAGTTTTGAATTTTTTTTTCTTTAAGTCTGGAGACACAACCCAGGTGAAAATGGTACTGAAATTTCAGTGAAATTTCACCCAAATTTCGGTGATACAGCGAAATATCAGTGACATTCTGCTGTGTGACCGAAATTTCATAAAACTCCAATGATATATCAGTGAAATTTTAGTGAAATTTCAGTTAAACCAGTTTCAAAGCAGCTAACAGAATTTCACTGATATTTCAGCCTTATTCAAGAAAAAGAAAACACAAAATTGATATATAAAATGAAATTTCTATGATACAAAACTAGACTGTATAGCATGCTGATGACCTATTTTTGCTGTCAGTGATTTTAGTATCACTATGCAGGGTGTAACTGCATTAAGTTATGCATATTTTTTCACAATTTAGATTTGTGTTTATCTTTATACCAAATGTATACATTTAAAGTCTTGGTGTGTTTACTAAAAAACGAACAAAATTCACTCTAAACATCATTGAGCTGATTGTACACAGAAGTTATGTCATGAGAAGTTCATGAACCTTTACTAAATTATTGATACATGTAAATTTTATAATCTTAAAATATATTAGGTACCTGTTTATGAACCATTCATGAACTTAAAAGTTCATGATCAGATACCTTATATTGTCAAATTCTTAAGATTATAAAATTTAAAACTGTAACTCAATTCCCTACTGAAACAGTCAGTCATATATTAGTGATATGTCACTGAAATTTCAGTGAATTCCACTGATGCACTAAATTTCAGAGAAATTCCAGTGCCCAAGAATTAGAATAAAAATTTCAGTGAAATTCTGTGAAATTTCAATGAAATTTCACATCATGTGACACTTGATGATGTCATAACCAGATGGATGATGGGAAAAAACATGGCTGCCAGAAATGGAGGGAATTTGAAGGCTGTGGTAAAAAAAATAATTGTGAAGCAATTTCTACATGGCAAACATGATAGTGAGTTAGCTGACATAGTGAGTACACTTGAAGCCACAATTTCTATGGTTTTAAAGTAAAAAATTTGCTAGGTTTGTGCAGAAATGGAGCAACATGGTGACTGTCATGCACTTTTCCAATGGCAACAAATATCTGCAGGAGGTACATGTAGGTTAACTGATGTTAGTGTCAGTATGTCCTAATATGAAATTAAGGCACTGCCTTTGTGCGAACACACTCTTTACGGTCCTTGAAGATCTTTGATGGGGTGAAGTGCTACCCTAGGCACCACCTTGTCATTGTAGTTTGAGTCAAATTGGCCCGAGTGGTGCTCACCTGGATTAGCCAACTGTATCATGCTATAATGGTTATGGTGACATCCTTGAGAGACCGGTGCAGCTCGTGTGACATCCATGCTGCCCTAAAATAAGGCTACTATACTGTGTGCGCAAGTTTCTGCCATTTTTACAAAGGAGAGTCAACTTATGTGTCTTCTTGCATGTTTACCTTGGCACTCAAGTTGGCAGTGTGGCCATTTTTATTTGTGTGGGTGGGTGGCTGGGGTCCACTCTGAATGGAGGAAATTTGCTCTATAGGGAGCAGATTCTTTCCTTTGGGCGTTGGCACCAGTTTTGAAGTCAGAGTCTGGGTTTGCCAACCTGCTTTCCTTGGAGGGTGTTCTCATTAACCTTATCGTTATTATTCAGATACGTTAAAAGTTAAGGTGTGAAAAAATACCAGCTTTTCAATGGAGTGTAGTAGTACGGCCAATTATGTATATAGGTATATAGAGTATATAACTGACCAGCTTAACTGGTCCGGACCTTCTAGGCTAGTGGTCGTGTGCTTGCTTTATAATCTTGGGGTCGTGAGATCGATTCCCGGTGGGGTCGCTCGACGAAATTTTCTCCTACTACAGTGGTGCTGTGACCAGGGTGATTACCGTTGGAGCCCAAGGGCGAAACAATGGCTGCAGAGTTAAAAAGAACCTGGATTATAATTTCATTTCCTTAACATTTGATACAAATGTTCTTTGGTAGGATGGAGGAGTGTAGTAGTACGCCAAATGAGTGATGTGTAAATATGTATTTAGGTATATAGAGTGTATAACTGACTAGTCTAACTGGTCCGGACCTTTTAGCCTAGTGGTTGTGTGCTCGCTTTATAATCTTGAGGTTGTGAGATCGATCCTCGGTCGGGGCGCTCAACGAAATTTTTTTACAGATTTTTCTCCTCCTACTACAGGTGCAACTAACTGTGGTGCACCTTAATATTTTCCGCCACTTTTACGTAAGTAGGCAGCCTTTCTGATTTCTTTTTTGCTTCCTCGGGAGGCATAGCCCTTCCAGGTGGGTCTTCTGTAGGGGAAAGCGTTTAATTCAATGAATGGGGGCAAATTCTTTTCTTAGGGAGCTGGTATTGAGATGGAGGGGGCACAGAGATGGGATGCCTGAATTGCTTCCTCTGGAGATGTTTCACTTTAACATTATATAGTAAGTAAGCCATACACTGTCATGGTCAGAAAATGTACCGAATGTTTTTATGTATTGTATGTTTTGTACTGTACTTGGGGTCAGCCCTGTAACTGGATTTAAGAACAGTTAACTTAAGGCTTAAGACGGGCTTGAAGGCTTGAACGACATGCCAGTATCGATTAGCGTCTGAATTTAAATGTCGAAGAAGAACCGCAGTGCACATTAAGAAAGAACCATAGCAGACTTGTTCGGTATGCAGATAGAATGGAAACATATGTAGGCTCGCCTTCTTAAGGTGTCCTTATGGTCTGCTGTCACAATATTAAGCTGCTTTGTGACAGTGGTTGGGTGCACTAATCATCTGAAAGTCCACACTTTCCTCAGCGATCTGAACCATTAAGAGGCAGGGATTCAACCGTCTTCAAAATAAAATCGGAAGTCAGTCCTGCTGCCCTCTCTCAGCAGTCCTTATATTCCGCAGCTGAGAGACACTTCAGATAATTAGTGTAATTCTGAGTATTAAATCATATGGTGTTTAAAATTGTACTCACGATGATTGCTTTGATTAGCAAATCAAAGAATTCGTTTGTGTATCTGATTGTTATTTATTCAGTTCCAAAGATAATGGAAATGGACTAAAAAAATATAGTTGTTAAGGCTGTGTCATGATTATTTTACTAAAAATAGTCGTAGAAATCAACTTTTTAATCAAATGGCTTGTTAACACTGGCCAAACACACCATTCCTGCTCCATTCTAACCTAGGTGGGCTCTCTGGTGCGCTCTCGGGTGCGCCGTCGTTTCCGATTCACATGACGCGCCACGGTACGGGGTTTTACCTATGAACTCAGTTCCGGTCTAAACTAAGTTCCGGTCACGAGCAGACGACAAAACGTTTACAGTTTGCGCTATCCTTTCTACGAACATAATTAACAAAAACGAGAATTATTGTAACGAGAAATATTTAATGTACATTTCCTTTGTAGAGTAATTGCAAAAATAAGTTTGTGGACTCGTAAAAAAATTCGATTAGAGCACTTGGTTCGTGACTAGTCTCGCGATAACTTTCGAACTTCCGGTTCTCCAAGATGGCCGCAACCATGATCGTTACCACACATTTTATCTGCCTAAGTATATAGGACCAAAACTGATACAGTAAAGCGAACATACTTCGTGTGTTCGCTATAATAGAAATAGGATACATTAGAAATAAATTCTTTTGTGTTTTCTTTTTTTTTTCAAGCAAATGTTAGAAAATCTTTTGAAATGGGTGGGGTAACAGGGTGGGGTAATGGTGTTTTTTCAGAGTACCGTGGTTCTATGGTGTGATTAGCAAGGAGATTCAAAAAGAAATGTTTTCATTTCTCTTCATTCGTTTTGTTTGTTTTATTTTGTAGGCTTAACATCTAGGAACAGCTAAGATCATGTCTGGATAGTCAGACTCTGATGGCAATATGACCATATTTATTCACTGTTAATTTTATAAAATTCCAGTGCAATTTTACCATTATTTCATCAAAATTTCACTGATATTTTACCATTATTTCATCAAAATTTCACTGATATGTTACCATTATTTTGTCAAAATTCTGGTGCAATCTTACCATTATTTCATCAAAATTTCAATGATATTTTATTGAAATTACAGTGATAAATTTGGTCATAAAAATAGAGGAATTTACCGAAATTTCGCTGAAATTATGGTGATATTTCAACAAAATTGTGGTAATATTTTTGTGAAATTATATGAAAATCTGCTTGAATTCTGACCAAATTTTACAGTATTTTCCTATGAAATTCCATTGGAATTTCAGTAGAATTTTGGTGCAATTTGGGTGAAATTTCATCAACTTTTTCACCTGGGAAAAGCAACAGTATGGAACATTCTTATTTGTGTTCTATATCCCGTAGGACAATACATTAATTCCATGTGTCACTTTGTCATTAGGAAAAGAAATCACACTGTTTTTGTAGCAACTGTTACAATCACAGTAATTGATTTAGAATCAAGGACATCGACTTCCTTCAGGACTTGTACTTTGCTTTGATCTTAGCCACTTCATAATGACAAGAAAGCATTAAACAAAACTTTACTTCCATAATTGTGGACATGATTCATAATTTCCTGGAAAGCTGGATCTTTGAAGTTTTAAATAATTAACACTTTAAGCACCAGTGACAAAAATAGCAAAATATAATTTGCAAACAGCGTAGATACTGATGAGGCGGCTCATAATGAGCCGCCTCATCTAGATCTACACAGTTTGCCCTCTAGTCTTTGAATTCTCAATTTGACATGTCTTGGACAAGGCATTTTTTAATTTTCGCAGACGTAAATTTTGTCGTCTGCTTTTTGGTGCTTAAAGAGTTAAACAGATTTATTTAGAGTCTGAATCTTCCTTCCTGATTGTATGCCAAGCAATAAGATCCTAGCTTAAAAGGTTCTTCAGCTATTTTTTTTGCAAGGATAACTAGCTCAAAAATTTTCCAGGTACCTTGTTCACAAGATTGTTCCAATATAAAATGCATGTCAGAAAAGGGGCATAACTCAGTAAAATATTTATGAAAATTGTTCAAAAGTGGGTTACCTCAATGAGGTATTTATGATGAAAGTCCTAAAAATGTGTTTTATGGATTATATTATATATAAATGTGTGAATTTGAATAATGCTCTGTCATGCCTGTCCATGCTATGATTTGGTTGGTTGATTTACATGCTTAACGTCCAGGGTAAACAACTAAGGTCATGTCGGGACGGTCAGTTAACCTAACCACACTATTCCTGGGCAGGCTTAGACCTCCTAAGCGGTTAACCAGTACTAAGTGCACATACTTTCGCCAGTAACTGACAACTGCCCTTCTTGAATCAGCGGAAGGAGAAACGAAAGTATGTGGCCAGACCGCCATGCTATGAACAAGGAAATAAAGTTATACTAGAAAATTTGATGAAAGCTTATACTGCCATGCCCAAAAAGCTTCATTATTGCTAGCTCCAGGCGAGACATATATTTTCACCCATCAAGCTCTGCCTCATCAGACTTTATCTGGAATGTGATGTTCTAGAACTTTTGCACTGTTCCGGAAATCTTATTGTCCTTGTGTTGTTTGTCCTCAGATAAGGTAACACCGGCAAACCTCTGACATTTCACAGAATTTATTTATAGAACCAGTCCTCATCGAATAAGCATGCTGTGATTGTCCAACGATATTGATTTTGTCTGCAATCAGCACTGTAACATTATGTTTCCGAACATATTAACGCCTTTTTTATCACCTTAAGGGAAGATCAAGTGTTTATTTGAGGTTTGACATGCAAAAAATATATGTTCATATATTGCATGCGAAAACAGTAACAACTGAAAACTGTCTATTGCTGGGCAAAGGAGACATATGCACTAAGGAGTCAATGAGTAATAAAAATTAACGTGGGCTCAGTATTGGGACCTGGTGCAGGCAGGAGTCCATAAGAACTTTCTCTTTGTTGATACTGCATGAAGTTGGTCATATATATAAAATGATTTTGTCCAGTTACATATTATAAACTGTTTTTGTCCAATTACTTATTATAATAATCAGTAAACAGCCAGTTTCCCCAAAATAAATCAGCTTCTTCATAATACAAACTTGGCCGGAGGAAGGGTATCAAACTGTGATTCAATCATAACTATACCATGTTCAATAACTTCTTTGTTTTCCTTGTATAAGTCGTTCAACACACAGTTTTGTTTGACAGAAATCTATATTTATTAAATCAAGAATTCAAAGACTAGAGGGCAAACAGTGTAGATACAGAAAATGCAGTTCATTATGAGTTCTGTTATCCAGCTTTAAGCAGTGTCTGTAAATTCAACTAGGGCATTTTCAAGTTAACAGAGCTGCACTCTGGATGTATGAGCATGTAAAATTCATACAATCAAACAGAAAATTATTGATTCTGTCCCTTCAAAGGATGGCACTTAATGCGTTGCGCAATTATGCTCAAAGCATTGTTACCTTGAACAGAAGCTCTAACAGGTATCAAATGAACCCTTTTACAAGAAAATCCTTTCAAGAACTTCTGCAGACGCACCTCATGCATCAGCTAGGGTAAAACTCAACCAGAGATTGGTATTACCGTCTGTATCAAAATAACAGAACCAAATATGAGAGGGTAGACCAACAAGCCAGAGCGAAGAATGGTCTCAGAATGGTCTTGACAATTTTCGCTTACTTCAACACCTTTTCACCATGCATTATTCAAATATTGTCTAAAGGCAAGTGGAATATCTATAAAGGGAATAAATGGAAGAGTTTAATGTGTAATTTGTCTGCCAGGAGGAAAAGATGCCGCTTCCAATATTTACAAACTGACACGACTTGCATCCTGCCAGAAAGGGCCTACAATTTATGTATGGCCACGACTCATCAAAACCAACAAAGTGGCATGTGCGCCTTAGAGCGAAGACTCAGGTCAGCCTGGGCATCCATCTGATCAGAGGCTGTCCGCACAAATCTAGCTTAGACCCTTAGCTACCCTTTAAGTGCACAGCAAAGACTCTGATCAGACTGGGCAGATGCCCAGGCTGATCTGAGTCTTCTCTGGGTGCACATGCCACTTTGTTGGTTTTGTCATGTCGTGTTTCATATGTGTTTTGTGGAGAATTAAGAGAAAAGTGCCATGGAATCCGATGTGGCAACTGCAATGCTCTTGCACAGATGCAGAAAGATTTCAGAGAAACAGTCTTTCTGGGAAAAGCTGCAATCAGCACAAATGTAAAAGGACCACTTGAAGGAGTGGTTGTTGGTTGATTTTGGGGTTTAACAGCCCTTTGAGACAGTATTTCAGTCCATATAATCAAGCTGACTCCCAGAAAGAGGGAGAAATCAAAGAGGTATGATAGGCAAGACAAAATAATATCCAAACAATCCCCACCCACACCTACTGCAAGCACAGAAGGCCCTTTCCCTACTATTATCCAAATTATATCCGAATTGGGATGCCCTGGCACTGAAAGTTACCCTGTACCATCGCCCGAGCTAACCACCCCCACCCCCATTCGAAGGAATGACTGACAATTAGGCAGATGGAAACTGGACCACTCTATACTTTCTTAATTAGCCAGGTGTGACAAGAATGAAATACGGCATTATCACAGAATGCGTAATCTTGATCCCTCTAGATCTACAGCAGAGCAAATTCTACCCAGTGTGAACATAGAATGACAAGCTTTCCCATTTGGGTCCACAACTTAGATGCTGAATAGTGCAATGACACCTATTTTCCCTTGGACCCCCACAATTAAAACTAATGAATCAAACATTAACAGAACAATGCTTGCGGCCCATTGTCTAATACTGCGTATTGATTTGTCATTTACCAGTCTCACAAGAGTCTGTGCTAGAATTATCCTTCCACCAATGAATGAGACCCCCATCAATAATAAGTGCAGCAACACACAAAATGGTTCTTTTGAGCGTATGTGAACAGAAAATGGCTACGATCAGCCTGCACAAATGTGCAGGCTGGTCAAAGCCTTTTGCTGTTCACACATACAATGTACAGAGCCTGAGAAACCAACAGTCAAACGGTCTCCGAGGCCGGTGACAAAACTGTACAGCCCTGGGCAAAAACTGAAACATTTACATATGGACTAAAGACCTTTATGCATAATGCAGCTCGCATTTTGTCTGCATCATCAATCTAATGTTCTGTGACGGCTGCAAAGTGCATTGAAAACTAACGTTTGTCTGGTGCAGCAAGACACTTTCTCGCTTCTTGCCGATGCTTGGGTCTGGAACTGTGCCATCATTCTGTATTTGCAATTAAAATCTTTTCACTCAAACATAGTGTTTGTATACAGAATGGAACTGTATGTCTTCATTATTTTTCAATCAGCTTGGGCCTTATGACTGTCATGTGCAAGTGTTGAAGACACGTACCCCTACAAAGCACTTCAGTGGTACCTGAACCCATAATAAGGCAGTGCTGTCACTGACAAGGTCATTTTTCTTAAGGTAGATCTGCAGCCACAAGGAACAAACTCTGTTTCCATGGTAAAAGGGGCTTTTGTCAACAACCTTTGTCCTTCAAATGCCACCCAACCCAAGCAAAGTTTCATTCTGACAGGTCTGTCTTTTAGTGTCTGAGAAATGGCCCTTACCTAGTTCAACAAAGCATGAAAAGTAGGTCAAGGTCAGCAAGCAATGCAATATCTTGTTTTAAGCTTGTGTGAAGTTTTATCACAAAAGATCAACAGAGTGAAAGAACAGTGTTGTGACAACTATGGCCCAGATGCCTAAAATTGCCGAAAAAAGACCCATGTGTAGATCCTGCTTCCTAAAGCAATTGCGACATTCAGAACTGCCCTGATGTTCTTAGAAACGTATGTTGGGGAACCTCACAATGAGGCATATCTAATTGTGGGCCCAAACAGAAATAAGACAAGTTATCTTAAAATGAGCCACGACACTACAAAACAACAAAGTGGCATGTGCACCCAGCGAAGGTTCAGATCAGTCTGGGCATCTGCCCAGTCTGATCAGACTTTGATGTCAACACAGAAGTAGCTTAGAACTTTAGCTACCCTTTAAGCACACAGCGAAGATCTGCTCAGACTGGGCGGATGCCCATGCTGATCTGAGTCTTCAATTTGCGTGTTGCGCATGCCATTTTTTGCAATTTCATCCTGTCGCAGCTCAAATTATCATCAAAACACATCCATATCTTGAGCTCAGCTGCTCTGAAGAAACCTAACAATTTCTTAGCAACATCTTATTTTTCTTGCAACTTTCTCCTGTTTAATGATTTCCTACCAAGTTGCAGATATTGATCAAATTGCAGCCTGGTAATCCACTCCAATTTCTCAAATTGAATATACCAATATTAATCACAGTAGGATTGAAATTTTATCTTAAATCAACAGTCAGAATGTTATTTTTTAAATTCTCTGTCAATACCTTATAATGCAGTCTAAACACTTCTCCAGTAAGTTCCCAGGCTTAAGCTAATAAAGTATTAGGAAACAAACAGTTCAACTATTTCTTCAATGAGTGTGTGTGGTGCATTTGTTTCTTTGGGGTGGAAGGAGGACCTTCCATTTTAATACAAGACCTCCTCAAGACACTATGTTCCACTTGCCAGGTGCTGCATACTATACAACACAGAAGTACCAATGTATGACCTTGACCTATACTTCATGCTATGTTGAGTCAACACAGCATCAAGTGTAGGCCAAGGTCATTCAATGGTACTGCTGTGGTGGGTAGTAACTGAGGCAACACAGCATGAAGTGTAGGTCAAGGTCATACAATGGTACTGCTAGGTCAAGGTCATACAATGGTACTGCTGAGTTGGTTAGTAACATAGTAACTGAGGCAACACAGCATGAAGTGTAGGTCAAGGTCATACAATAGTACTGCTGGGTTGGGTAGTACATGATTGTGATTCCAAAATGGGGAGCTGAAGATGACCCAAAAATGACAAAATCATCAGACCATGAAATACAGGTCAAGGTCATGAAGTGACACCATATTTCGGAGAGCAGCTTAAGGAAAAAGAATATGCTAGGTTAGATTGTAAAGCAAAAACAGAGCTGGAGCAAAATTCAGTGGGTTGATGCTAGGGCTGGCACGATTAATCGAAATATCGGTTAATTGGTCGATAAGCAAAACGAAAACAATTATCGATCGACGAAATAAAGTAATCGATTACCTGCTGAAAATGTCCTGTCACTTTCTGCAATAAAATATCAGAAATTTCTCTCGTTATTCACTTCTTATTTCCTTCCAAACATAAACGGAAGTCTCGGAGACCAACCGGAAACGTTGAAGAGTATTTGTGATAGGGTGAATAGGTTCTACCGAATAGCATAAACCCGTTGTGTTCTGGTCAGGTCAGACGACCAAGTTAATGTTTTGCGCAAAACCCGGAACATTTAATCAGTTCAGTAGCCTCGCTTATAATTCTAATCCAGTCTTTTTAATGAAATATTAGAATTCAGGTCCTTATTAACACGCGAATCGATAGATATTGTCCCAGTAGTTGTACTGAAAGTAGGTACTACCAACTACCGAAGGTTGCTTATCTGAATCTGAATAGAACAAGATGGTCGCTTGTTTTGTTATTGCCAATTAGCTGCCAATAAGGAAGCCAATTAGCGTGGATTGGCATATTAGAAGACAAGATTTAATCAAAGGTAATTGATAATTTGAATAGTTATCAACTGTATTGTTTGTTAGTGTACCTTGTCAAAAAGTTTTAGCACAAATCTGTGCCACCAAAGCTTCTAAACATACCCATTTTCAATTTGCCTCGTTCAGCGATTACTAATCGGTTAATTATCGAAACGACTGGACCGATAATCGATTACCAGTTTGGCTTCGATTAGCCAGCCCTAGTTGATGCAAGAAAGAATAGTTATCAAACCTGAACCAAAGGCCAAACTTCATCCGATGAGACAGAACTTGACTAACTGGTGACAATCAAGGGCCTTGGAGTGACTGACATGTGTATGGGACCCATTTCCATAGTCCCTGTTGAGAATTTTAGGGGAGGAAAGTACATGAGCCGCCACACAACAAAAGCAACAATGTGGTTGTACGCCTAGCGCAGACTCAGATCAGCCTGGGCATCTGCCCAGTCTGATCAGTCTTCGCTGTCCACATGGAAGTAGCTTAGACCCTTAGATACGCTTTGAGCACTTAACAAAGAGTCTGGTCAAACTGGGCGGATGCCCAGGCTGATCTGAGTCTGCACTGGGCGCACAACCACATTGTTGAATTTGTCATGTCACGGCTCACAGTGATCTTTCATCTTAATCACCTCATCGAGGCAACACAAAGACTGAGTAACACACAATTTAGTCTTAACTGAACTGAATGAATGTTACAAAATAAAGATGATCAATCTATATAGCTTTATTGAATCACATTACCATGGACAGAAATATTCAGAATTTTCTATTTTCAATTTAGTTGCCATAGCAACTAAGCCAATTTGAATTCATAAATACATTGGCTTCTTTTCACCGAGGACAATTATTTTGAAGAAACTTGATCCAAATCCTTTGGCTTCATTGAAGAAATTCATCTGAACATAACAGTATGGCCATGCATATGTAGGAGCACTGAGATCACGGAATGCAAAGCTATTACCATATCAATCCTATCAAATGATCCTGGGGTGTTACATTTTATGAAAAGGGGGCATTATTTAGCCCTACTGCACTCAGAATGGCCAAAACTCTATGGAGTTTTGGCCATTCTGAGTGCAGAGGTTGGGCCATTCTGAGTGTACCGTAATGACCCAAAAAAATTGGACAGACAGGTCTGAGCAAACATTGTAGACCCAGATCAAACTGCTCCACAAGGAGCAGTTTGATCATGGTCTAAAACGTTTGCCATTCACTAAGCATCATTTGGATGCATTAATGTGTGTAAAATCCACTTTCTAAGAATTTTCAAACAATAATTGTGGGACTTTCAGATGTCAGAAATTGTAGGGTCATTACGGTAATAGGGTTAGAGCTTAAAGAGTAGTAAATGCCAAAATACTCCTAATGAAAACTATTACAGACAATGGATACAGTTTCAGATGGAGCAAGTCTATAATCTGCCTTCATTTGTCTTCTCCCTTCTCAATTGGGGTCAGCTTTTAAAGGAAAGAATTTGCTCCTCTAGGAGCCCATTCCTTCCTTGAAGAGCTGACCCCATTTTGGTGGAAGAATTACATCCTCTAGAGAAGCACACAGGAATTCATGATGTCCCCTTTGTAAAGTGATGGAAAACTTGAATGGGTTTGCAAGCCGGTATAACATGATTATTTGGGAGTGTTTATTAGGATTTATTGGGATTAATACAGTAGTTGCAATTTCAAGCCCAAAATTTGCTATTCATTCGGATGAGAATTACACCTCCTTATAATTTCTGTTGCCAGCTGCTATGTTTTAGATCAATTGCCAATTGTTTTAAAAACAAACTATGAAGGAAAACTAGACTTAATAGACAGCCAAGATTCAGATCAGTCTGGGAAATAGCAGCTAGCCTTCCTTAGCTGTTCAAGCACACAAAAAGCAGCTCTGGTAACGTTGGGCTTCAAAGCATCCAAGAATGCACACTGATGAGCCTGGCAAGGCGAGAATCCGCTCACTATGACAAGTGCGGGTGCTGAAGGACGAGTAAAACTCTGCCAATGCAGAGTATCAAAATGACCACAGTTTGTCAATTGTGAGTATCAAAATGACCACAGTTTGTCAATTGTGAGTATCAAAATGACCACAGTTTGTCAATTGTGAGTATCAAAATGACCACAGTTTGTCAATTGTGAGTATCAAAATGGCCACAGTTTGTCAATTGTGAGTATCAAAATGGCCACAGTTTGTCAATTGTGAGTATCAAAATGGCCACAGTTTGTCAATTGTGAGTATCAAAATGACCGCAGTTTGTCAATTGTGAGTATCAAAATGACCACAGTTTGTCAATTGTGAGTATCAAAATGACCACAGTTTGTCAATTGTGAGTATCAAAATGACCACAGTACTTGGGTTAATTGGTAATGTACAACAAGTGACAGTTTTAACCCTTAATGCGCCAAAAAGCAGACGACAAAATTTACGTCTGCAGAAATTTCAAGGAATGTTTTGTCCGAGCTATATCATATTGAGAATTCGAACACTAGAGGGCAAACAGTGTAGATTCAGCTGAGGTGGCTCATTATGAGCCACCTCATCTGGATCTACACTGTTTGCAAATTCAACAATTTTTAAGGGTTAATAATTATCCAGCCTCATGAAGCTGATCTGGGTTTCCACAAGCTGTAGATGCACTCACTCGTCTTTTATGGTACACTGCTCAATTTAGTGCAGATGTTTATCTTTACAATCACTTTATTGTTCACAAAATGTTATTTATTAAAATGCACTGTGTGCAGAAATTTGAAGTTTATACAAGTGCACAACCATGCCTTTTTCGTGCACCATCATGGCTTCTTTTCACCATTTTTACAGAGGGGAACAACTTTTGTGACTTCCTATTTCTGTGGCTTCCACATATGATGTAGCCCTTCTAAAATGGGGTTTACTCTTTACTCTTCTAGAAAAGAACTTGCTCAGAGAGCAATTTTTTTTCTTTAAGAGTCAATTCCCTCCTCCCCTCCCCCCCCCCCCCCTCCCCCGCCACTCCCCCACTGAGAAGGCTAGCAGAGTGGTATCTCCTTAAAGAGTACCCATTCACCATATAAGCCATAACAAACAACTGTTATAAAAGAATAAGAATGCTAAGTTGTTATTGAATCTAATCAAAAGATGATGGGTAGCCATAAAAGGGCCTAGGTGATCAAAGCATCCCAAACAGGGCCTACGTGATCAGGTTCAAGGGCCTACATGGACTTAAGAGCTGTATGTTACAGATCTGATGCTCCTGATTTCACCATACTGTATGCAGAGACTGGTGTGAATCTTCCTTGTTCTCACATGTTACATTTTCTCATGATGTAGCTTACTTAACCTCACAGCATACTGCCAAAAATTAATTTTTGAACTGTGCATTTACGAACAATTCTGTATGCATAAACATATGCCTAGATGAATTTAAATTTTGACATCTGATTGACAAGATTCACAGTAATTTCACTTACTACTACATCATCCCAAAAGCTTAGAGAAACAGAGTAAACCCTGATCAGACTGCTCATAAGAGCAGTCTGATCAGGGTTTACAATGTTTGCAACTCATGTCATGTCATGCATCAATGCTTTACCAAAGAATAAAAGGGAAATGCAAATGAGACTTTGTTCAGTTGGAAGGACACTCAGCGCCAAGTGCGTGCAAAAATGGTTACATACCGCTGAGCCACTTGGGGAACATCGTTAGGAGAATTGAACTGAACTGAACTGACTTTGTTCAAATCCATCCATCAGCATAACTGACAGCAAGCTTCCTTGTTGCAGTGCAACAAGATAGCTTGCTGTCAGTTATGCTGATGGAAGCCAAGACATAAGGGTGAACATTTCAACCAAGATAGGTTGCAGTGACCAAGTTTTCAGGGCAGCTGAGATGATGAGGGATGCTTACATTGGTGAAGTTTTAAGGGCCCTTGGACATATGAAAGCTGAGATATGAATGGAACCAGCAGTACAATTCACAAAAGTTAAGTTGCAATGACCTACTTTCATGGCAGCTAATCTGGAGTGGTTCAGGGCATGCACTAGTTGTACAGTTCTGTGCCAAGTAGGTCACAGTGACCAACATGCATAGCACCTGACCTGCAGAGATGGAATCCAGCACTGATAAACTATTAAAGGCCTTTAAGACCGTCGGTTGTGTGTCTCTGCGACTTGCTTGGAGTTCAACAAGTAGCAATGCTGCATATAAAATTTGATAAGCATGGGTACATTTTTTCTCTCTTTTTTTTGTGAAAAAAAAAAGTCATTTGAAAATGTGTCTACAAACAGACAAGACAATTGTGCAGACAAGTGGCCACATCAGCTACATCGAGACATTACCAGTACCTTCATAGGCTAAACACACAGGCAAACTCTGATTCTGCATGATTGTGGCAGAATAATAATAGAGTGTACAAGCACTTAGCATAATGCATAAATCGACCATACCAATCAGTCTTAATTCATACAATCAGAGCTCTAGATAAGAGGGCGTATTTGATGATAATTAAGGATAATTTTTCTTATTTCTCATCGAAACCATATATTGTGACCCCTCATCTGAACCGTCTCGTCGAGACGGTTCAGATGAGGGGTCACAACATATGTTTTTATCCAGAATTAACAAAAATTATCCCTAATTATCACCAAATACGCCCTCTTATCTAGAGCTTTGATACAATATTCCGTTCTAATCATAAAGAATGACTCGTGAAGCATGAAGACTACAAATTATGGGCTAGTGATCAGGAAATTACTTTCTAACAATACTGCAATTATTGATCCCCCTTCAGTTAATGACTCACAACAAACAAAGCTTTTCAAGCCATCAAAACAAATGAAAGTGATTTTATTTTATGGCCTTTAACAGGTTAACCATACAAGAAATCTGTGGAAAGCCGTGTCTCATCTGTCTGTGCATTGTCACTAAAAAGACCTTAACCACACGGGGGGCAATTTGGCTACCTGTGCTTTCAACTGAGTCTGTACTATACAAAGTGGTTTGGACTGAGAATACGATCATAAGCATTACCAATAACGGTAAATGATACAATCGTTAATGGCTGTCGACTGAGATGATACTGCTGTCGATTGTCTCAGTCGACAGCCACTTTTGCATGTATGGTAATCAACTGACTCAGTCAAAAGCATGGGTACCCAAATTGGTATTAATCCCGTGAACCAGAAAACTTGACAGAGGCTTACGCCCAAGCTTCCCTAAAAGTAATACCTTTTCCTCTCCTCTGCTAATGGCAGGTGTCACAGTCTGCCCTCAATTTTCAAATATTGGTTTTGTAGATCTTCACCTTAGGATCAAAAACCTTAACTCTATAGCATCGAGAACATTTAACCCTAGAGCACTCAGAACGTTTAACCCCATAGCACTCAGAACATTTAACCCTATAACACTCAGAGCATTTAACCCTATAGCACTCAGAAGGGCCAAAACTCTACCGAGTTTTGGCTGTTCTGAATGCAATAGGGTTAAACCTTGGATTGAAAACTTCCCAGGTGTGATTTTTTGTGTCCTGGGTTAGGAGTCCTTCAAGTTTACCGTACAATACATCTTTATTCTTGCTTACTTGGGAACACTGGTGGCTCAGTGGGTTAAGCGCTGGCCTGCTGATCTAGCAGTCCTGAGTAGATTCACGGGGGCAGAAAACTTTTCAATCGTAAACAGGATTCCATATCAATATCACCCTACCTTCATCCTGATATGACCGAAATACTGTTGAAAAGGACATAAATCCAAGTAATCTAACAATACATCCTGCTTTTTTTCAGTGAAAAGGGCTTCAACCTCATCTGAGGTCCAGTTAACACTTTTCTTTGACATGATTGCTCTGTATTACAAATCGCAACATTACCTATGTGTGTTTATAGAACCAAATACATATCTGTCATACATCAAGTCTGCGATCCATCGTACGGTTAAAATCCACTTTCTACAGAATTTCGAACAATAATTGTCTGGCTTTCAGGAGTCCGAAATTTTAGGGTCATTGCGGTATATTTATATGGGTCTCTTACCATTTGGTCCCTCTTCCCCCAGATCAGCTTTATTGGCTATCTGTGCAAGTTCATCATTTATATCAAACGATACATTGTCCCAACACCGAAATCCTGAAATATACAGAGAAATATGTAAGAAATATGTTCAAGCAAAAACATTTCTGATGTCAACCTGTCAGTGCGCCACATAAATTTGGGGATCTGAAGATAATTCGGGTTTCTGAGGATAATTCGAATTCAGAGATATTGTTTCTTATTTCTCAATGAAATTGTATGCTCTGTTCCCTCATTATAGATATCTGTCTCAGCAAGACAGTTCTGGTGAAGGGTCACAACGTATTTTTGTTGAGAAATATGGAATATCATCTCTAAGTTATCCTGTTCATCCCTTTGCTTTCAGCAGCTCTGTCAACCATATTTCACATTCACGAAAAGCCTAACACTTAGAATGCAAAAAAGGAAAATAGATAAACTTGCGTTACGTTCATCGTAGACAGCTGCTATGGTCATGTCGCAACGGTCAGTAACCTAACCACACTATTTCTGGGCAGGCTTAGACTTCCTTAATGGTTAACCAGTACCCACTTCCGCCAGTAACTGACAACTGTCATTCTTGAATCAGGGGAAGGGAAAGAACCAAATCTCCATGAAAGTAGGTGGCTGGACCTGGTACTGAACCCAGGACCTCTGGCTCTTGAGTCTAATGCGCTATGGACTGCGCTAAAGGGGTAAATAGCTGCCTCATCTCGATCTAAACTGTTTGCCTTAATCTAGTCTTTGAATTCTGAATGTGATGGGACACTGTTCTAAATTTTGCAAACATAAATTGTCATCTGCCTTTTTGGCACTTTAAGGATTAACAAGAGGGCCATGGTGGCCCTGAATCGCTCACCTGAGCATTAATCAGTTCACTGGCTCTGGTGAAGATTTATAAGAGTTTTACCATATATGGGAATAGCGGCCACCTTGGTCATGTGACCAAGATCATTTGAAGAACTTTCAATCCTTTGACCCATGCAGGCTCCATATGAAATTTGAGTTCAGTCTGCCCAGTGGTTTCAGAGATGTTTGAAAATGTTAATGAATGGATGACAGAGGCAGCTAACACCAATACTGTAAGGCTCAGGTGAGCTAAAAATGGCAGAGTCACTTCCCCGAAAAGTACCCATTCATGTTGAGTTCCTTTGATGGATTTGAACTAAACTGAACTAGGCGAACACAGATGATAGAATGGTAGCATCATTATCTCACTGTGGTGAAATTAATGTCTTTCAAGGAGTTTGTGGCTGGCATCACTGCATTGTTAGTTCTGATTCTTGCAACATAACTTTATTTAGATTTGACCTAGTGACCTAGTTTTTGCTAACATGACCCAGTTTCAAACTTGACCTAGATTTTATGAAGATAAACAATCTGACAGAGTTTCATGAAGATTGAATCAAAACTGTGCCCTCTAGGGTGTACACAAAGTTTTTTAAGATTTGACCTAGTGACCTACATGACCTACTTTCAAACTTGGCCTAGATATTGTGACGATAAACATTCTGACAAAGTTTCAAAAAGATTGGATCAAAACTGTGGCCTCTAGAGTGTACACTATGTTTTTCTAAGATTTGACCTAGTGACCTGGGTTTTGACCCGACATGAACCAGTTTGAAATTTGGCCTTGATATTGTGAGGATAAACATTCTGACAAAGTTTCATTAGGTTTGGATCAAAACTGTGACCTCTAGAGCGTACACAAGGTTTTTCTAATATTTGACCTAGTGACCTAGCTTTTGACCCCACATGATCCAGTTTCAAACTTGGCCTGGATATTGTGAGAATAAACATTCCAGCAAAGTTTCATAAAGATTGGATCAAAACTGTGCCCTCTAGAGCGTCATTCTTATATTTGACCCAGTTTCAAACTTTACCTAGATTTTATAAAGATAAACATCTGACAGAGTTTCATGAAGATTGGATCAAAACTGTGCCTTCTAGGGAGTACACAAAGTTTTTCTAAGATTTGACCTACTGACCTAGTTTTTGACCCCACACAACCCAGTTTCAAACTTGGCCTGGATATTGTGAGGATAAACATTCTGACAAAGTATCATGAAGATTGGATCAAAACTGTGCCCTCTAGAGCGTACACAAGGTCGTTCTTATATTTGACCTAGTGACCTAGTTTTTGACCCCACATGAACAACTTTCAAACTTGGGCTAGATATTGTGACGATAAACATTCTGACAAAGTTTCAAAAAGATTGGATCAAAACTGTGGCCTCTAGAGCGTACACAAGGTTTTTCTAAGATCTGACCTAGTGACCTAGTTTTCGAACTGGCCTGACACAGTTTCAAACTATTCCTAGATATTGTGACGATAAACATTCTGACAAAGTTTCAAAAAGATTGGATCAAAACTGTGACCTCTAGAGCATACACAAGGTTTCTCTAAGATTTGACCTACTGACCTAGTTTTTGACCCAACATGACCCAGTTTCGAACTTGCCCTAGATTTAATAGAGATAAACATTCTGACAGAGTTTCAAAATGATTGCATCAAAACTGTGTCCTCTGACCCAGTTTCAAACTATTCCTAGATATTGTGAGGATAAACATTCTGACAAAGTTTCATGAAGTTTGGATCAAAACTGTGACCTCTAGAGCATACACAAGGTTTTTCTACCATTTGACCTAGTGACCTAGTTGTTGACCCAACATGACCCAGTTTCGAACTTGCCGCAGATTTTATGGAGATAAGTGAGTGAACTCGGGTTTAACGTCCCACCAACAAAGAGGTCATATGGAGACGGGACCTCGGTTAAAGTCTCATCCGAAAGACCGGAGAAGCGGGGGATCGATCTTGTGATCCCTGGATTGGTAGTCCAGAGTGTTATCCACTACACTACAGCCGCTCCTTTTAATGGAGATAAACATTCTGACAGGGTTTCAAAATGATTGGATCAAAACTGTGTCCTCTAGAGCGTACACAAGGGTTTTTTTTAGATTTGACCTAGTGACCTAGTTTTTGACCCGACATGACCCAGTTTAAAACTTGGCTTAGATTTTATGATAAGAAACATTTTGACAAAGTTTCATGAAGGTTGGATCAAAACTGAGCCTTCTAGAGCGTACACAAGGTTTTTCTAAGATTTGACCTAGTGACCTAGTTTTTGACCCGACATGACCCAGTTTCGAACTTGGCCTAGATTTTATGGAGATATACATTCTCACAAAGTTTCATAAAGATTGGATCAAAACTGTGCCCGCTAGAGTGTACACAAGCAAAAGTTGACGGACGGAGGGACGTCCGTCCGGATGGACGTCCATACATACGACGGACATCACGGTATCCCAAAAGCTCACCCTGAGCACTTCGTGCTCAGGTGAGCTAACAATGGAGAATGCAACAGGATAAAACTGGGTAGGGACAAAATTGGAATAGAAACAAATCAGATTGCTAGCAGTCCAACCTTATTTGTAACTTGGATGGACTGCTAACAATCTGATTGATTGATTGATTTGATGCTTAACGTCCACGGTAAACAGCTATGGTCATGTCGGGACGGTCAGTTAACCTAACCACACTATTCCTGGGCAGGCTTAGACCTCCTAAGCTGTTAACCAGTACTAAGTGCACATACTTTCGCCAGTAACTGACAACTGCCCTTCTTGAATCAGCGGAAGGAGAAACCAAAGTATGTGGCCAGACCGGGTTTCGAACCCAGAACCTCTGACTTATGAGTCAGGTGCCCTACCAATTGCACTACGCCGCCCGGCTGCTAACAACCTGATTTGTTCCTTTTATTGGAAATGGAACATATCAGGTTCCTAGCAGTCCAACCCATATGGACTGCTAGCAACCTGATTTGTTCCTTTTCAAATTTTATCCCTTGCCAGTTAACACCGTACCGTATTTCAGCATAATTACGCCTTTGTGCAGCCAGATGCACCTCAATTTGTCAAAACTGACAATTATCTACCTACTCTAATTATCAAATCAATTTCTTCATACATAATTTACAATGTTCATTTTTCAAAACGAAGAACAAATATCATTAGTTCCAACTGGTTCAACCTCAAGAGACCACTGGAGTCTGGGTTTCGCTCCACATGGCATTATTGGTGTAAGTATAAGCATTTAGTTACCACAGGAGTAAGGGGAGATAACAGTTACTGATGTGCATTTGAATCTAATGTGAGTAGGTACATATCCATGTTGTTTTTTTCTGCCATTTTAAAAAGGATAACAACTTCTATAATTTTCCTTTAGCTTTCTTGGGCAATAAAGTCCTTTCAATTAGTGATCTACTCTTTAAGGAAAGAATTTGCTCCAACAGGAGCAAATTCTTACCTTTAAGAGCTGACACCCATTGAGAAGGGAAGCAAAAATGAAAATGGCAGAATCGCTTCCCCTGAAAGTGTATCTATTCACCTTAAATACCAAGAAAGAAAGGATTTGACAAATAGTTGCCAACAGTATGGATGCTTTACTGGTAATGTGCACCTTTTTTCTCATTTATGTCACCCGAAGCTTCAGATAAAAAGGGGTAACAGGGATAATTTTTCTTATTTCTCAATGAAAACATGTTATGATCCCTCCTTAGAACAGTCTCATCGAGACGGTTCTTATGAGGGGTCACATGATATATTTTATGGAGAAATTTGGAAAATTATCCTTAAATTATCCGTTATCATTTCTTAATCTGCAGCTCTGACCGAGGCTCTCTTCCCATGTTATTATGAGATAATTAATCAGGTTTCTATAAAATATTGATATCCTACTGGGACCAGCCTGGAATTTCATGCCAACAAAAACACAATTAACACACCTACATTCTTGAAGCAGAGGTGTTCTGTTTTCAAGTTCAAATACATTCACAATATCAGAATCAATTTTAAAACTATATAAATTACATCACTTTTCTGGCATGATGGTCCATGCCAAACAGAAAGTGCAGTAACATGTTGTGAATGCAGTCAATGGGTCAAATCTACTAAAGCAAGTATTCCCCCCCACCCCCCCCACCCCTCTCCCCCCAGCCACCACACCCCCAAACACCAGTAAGTCAATCAAGGCTGGATTTCCTTCACCAGAACAGGGACATTGCCTGGTCCTGGTTTTTACCTGCACCTGGTTAGTACTTCTTTCTGCTCAAGTTTCTCTATGTATATGATGATCCCTGGTCTATTACCCTATATCACTGCCCACTCCAGTTACTCCCCCCCCCCCCCTCCCTTACTCCATTCCAGATCAGTCAACAACACAGTGACATGTGAGCAAAATGCTAGTACCCTGTGATAATGAACCCAAAAGCAGTAGATGACTGCAAGGCAGGAGTAGAGAGGTGGCTGTCAACTAGAAATCTGGTTGACAGCTGTACCAGTAACAGTAAATGATACTTTTGTGATCAAGCTGATACTGCTGTCAACTGTCTCCGTCAACAGCCAATTTTGCCGACACAAGTAGGGGTAACTGGTATTTCTCCTGTGACCATCTGTATATTTGTACAAGGTAATCTCTGTTAAAAAAGAAACAAGTTATCTCTTATCTGCCTGTCAAATTTATTGCAATGTACATATTAAACTGCATGTGTCATATCAAAGGTCAGGCTAAACATGCAGACTGGAGGCTTATAATCAAGGTCGACATCACAACTTTCTTTTATGTAAATATTTATACTGCATAGACCCTCAGGACTGAGACATAGTATGCCTTTTAGCTACTTTGGGAGCAGTCTGATCAGGATCTGCACTGTTTGCTACTGCTTGCCATTCATTCAGTAGCCTTCATAATGCATCAGTAATTTGCAACCCCAGCTATCCATAAGCCCGAATAAACTAGGGCTTTAATCCTGTGTTTTTCTCTAGGCACAATTAATGTCCCTGCAGGGCCAGCATGTGTTTTCCTTCGACAAAGCCGGTGCAATGATAATGACTGAACTGGTTAAGCTGGGCTGGAAGTTTTAGCAGAGACTTGATCAATTTTTTTTTGTTGTTGTTGCTATACGTCCATGGTCACAGCTATGGTCATGTTGGGACAGTCAGTTAACCTAACCACACTTTTCCTGGGCAGGCTTAGACCTCCTAAGCTGTTAACCAGTACTAAGTGTACATACTGTCGCCAGTAACTGACAACTGCCCTTCTTGGATCAGCTGAAGGAGAAACTAAAGTACTGTATGTGGCCAGACCGGGTATCGAACCCGGGACCTCTGGCTCTAATGAGTCAGAAGCGCTACCTACAGCGCTACACGGCCCGGCTTGAGATTACAGGTTTGACTCAGCATGCAAGACAAATGAAAACAATTATTTTTGTTACATCAAGGTGCGTTAAAACGACAAAAAATCTACATGTCTCATGATGAGCTGCGGTTAACAGCCTATCAGTGGATGTTTGGCAACATTACAACATATGCAACTGATTCATGTACTGATTGTACTTCTAAGAATGTACCGTAAAAGTTCTAAAAATTGGGACGCCTAAGATTATTACGGTAATTGTCCTAGTAAAGTATAGAGCAGTTTGGTTTTACAATACAGTAATGTGGCCAACAGGACTGCAAACAGTGTAGGCTCTGATCAGACTGCTCCTTAGGAGCAGTCTGATCTGGGTCTGCACTGTTTGCTCAAACTTGTCAGTCCAAAAACTTAGGATTTTTATGGCATGGCTGTGTTCAGTAACATCTTAATGAATTTAAGAGTCATCCTGAGCTGTTTTGTTTGTTTTTTATGGGACTTGTAATGGCTTTTCCTGTTTTTGATCACATAAAAAAATTAAAACGATTGTTTTTATACTTCCTCAAGCTTAAAACATGTTACTTCTAATCAAAGATTCACATTTTAAACATTATGTTGCACATTACGCCGTAGGCTGTTGCCCTTTGATTTTAATATTATTATCTCAAACTTTTGGCAAATCTTATCCTGGAAATCACCACAATACCTACCACAGAAGAATGTAACAAAAGCTGTTGCAGGACAGCAAAGCTTGCCTGTAAAATACATTTTGTATCTATCAATATCGGTGCCTCTTAAAATATAGGGCATACTGACCAAAATATATTATGAAGTCCATCGTGGGGTCACATGGAACCCAATATGCTATATGGGAACCCAATATGTTATTATTTCAATCTACAATAATTATTGTCTTCAAGATTTAAGACATAAAAATCTGACCATGAAACAAAGGTCACTGTGACCTGCATTTGTTACAAGGTTCATTTTGAGCTCATAAGACCATTCCTACATATGACGATAACTAATCAATAGTTTTCAAGAAACAGTCATGCATATGGCAAAATCACTGGACCATGAAATGTGGATCACCCTGAGCTATAAATTACTAGGTCAATCTTGGTTTTATATGAACCAATATCCCAAATAACAAACTCATCTAGTGAATAATCTTCAAATTGCTGAACCACGAAATGTAGGTTGATCAAACTGACGGTCTATCTTGGTGTCACATGGAACCCATACCCTAAGTATGATGATCATCCGTAAGACAGTTTTCAAGGTATAAGGCAGTATAGCTGCACTGTAAAATATAATTCATATCAATTAATGAAGAACCATATTAATCCTATTAAATGGATCTGGCGCATTGCATTTTACTAATGTGTGTGTGTGTGTTTTGGGGGTGGGCATTATTTAGATCCTAAAGTGTAGTTATACAGCCACTACCCAAATACCTCTAATAAACAGCATTCATGGGAATTGGTATAGTTTTAGAGGAAGCAACTCTTTTATTTTTGCCTCCATTCTCATTAGGGGCCAACTCTTAAGGGAAAGAATTTGTTCCTCTAAGAGCAAATTCTTTCCTTTAAAAGTAGACCCCATTTCAAAGAGCTAACTTATACAGAGAAGCAATCAGGCACTAGAAATGTTTTTCAGAGAAAAACTGATGTCCCCCCACCAGCCCATTTCCCATCCCCTCTAATGAATAAAAAGCCTGTTCAAATAAAATATCTAAGCAAGTTTGGAGAAAATCCAACCACTGGTTCTAAAGATATCCTACATATAAGACTATGTTCTTGAAAAATGGGTCAAGGTCACCAACTGCTAAATATGTCTTACACCTGTCAAAACGATGTATTCATGCAAGCCTGATGACTATCCGTCAGTTGGTTCAAGGTATAACTCATTTTAAGAGAAAAAAAAAAGCATTTGTAAGTTAGCTTTTGACCTTGAAAATGGGGTCAGGGTCATTAAAACATAGTAGACTCTTGAGGTTGTTCCAAATGGTATATCTATGAAAGTAAAGTGGAAATCAAGCCAAAGGCTAATGAGACATATCAATTTTAGTGGAATTTAACATATCTAACTCCTCCTGTTATCTTGAAAATGAGGTCAAGGTCACCAAAATCTGATCACCTCTCAAGCCAGTCCCAGTAATGTATCCATGCAAGTTTGGTAAAATTCCATCTACTGGTTCAAAAGATATCATGGGTACAAGAAACTGTCATCTAAGTCCTCCAGTGACCTTTAAAATAATGTCAAGGTCACCAAAATCTAAACAGCTCGTAAACTTGTCCCAATGATGTATCCATGAAAGTTTGGTGAAATTCCATCCATTAGTTTAGGGCACATCGTGGGTATAAGAAATTGTCATCTAAGTCCTCCAGTGACCTTGAAAATGAGGTCAAGGTCACCAAAATCTAATCAGCTATTAAATGTGTTCCAATGATATATCCATGCAAGTTTTGTGAAATTCCATCAATTAGCTTACGAGATATCATGTGCTCAAGTTATTGTCATCTAAGTCCTCCAGTGACCTTGAAAATGAGGTCAAGGTCACTAAAATGTAACCATCCCTTAAACTTGTCCCAATGATGTATCCATGAAAGTTTGGCCAAATTCCATTCCTTGGTTCAAGAGATATAGTGGGTACAAGAAATTGTCATCTAAGTCCTACAGTGACCTTTAAAATAAGGTCAAGGTCACCAAAATCTAATCAGCTCTTAAGTTTGTCCCAATGATATATCCATGCAAGTTTGGTGAAATTCCATCAATTGGTTCAAGAGATATCATGCATACAAGAATCTGTCATGCCGACGCCGACGCACCGGGATCCGCACTGAAAACAATATGTCCCCCTCACCTTTGGTGGGGGGGCATACTTCATGCAAGTTAATATAGCATTATTTTTGGGAAAGAGGCAGGGGGCGTTTTTTCAAACAGAGGCGTTTATAAGGTACAATGTATATGCTAGGTGCTGTACGAGTATCCTCCACACAAAGCTTAAAGCCACTATGTAAAAGTCAATGTCTGGTCTCAACCAAGCCACAGGAGGCTCCATGGTTTGATTTGTATCACCATGCCTGAATTCAATGTTTTTTCTGTAATCATCACTAATCATGCACAAAGTTGCCAACTCAATGCATTCCTGCACAGTTTAATCACAGTCTGTGAGTCCTGAACTGTACCATTATATCCAATATGGGTGGCCTGAACTACAAACTTTCCTCTTGTTGAGATGCAGACCCTAGAGAATAGTACAATGGTTTGATTGACAGCAACATGCATGATGAGTTTGTTGAAGTTTTGTATGTGTGTGAAAGCAGAGGTTTAGATGCTATCAGGTGTGAACTTCCTGACATCACACTGATTATGCAGCAAATGAGCATAATGCTTAGTATAAATTATATGTAGAAATGTTCAGAAGTCCAGAAACAGGACGGGAAGAGATAGGAGTGGGGCTGTTAATATCTGTTAGGGTGTGTTGTGTATGGGGGGGGGGGGGGGGGGGGGGGGGAGGGAAGGGCATAGTTTCATGATAATTGAGCAATATTTTTTTTGGTATTTCTCCTAAAAAACTTACACAAAGGGCTTCTCTGAGCTCATTCTCATGAGGGGCCTCAATCTAGAACTTGAATTCAGAGAAGTTATAAGGGACCACACATCAATATGCTTTAATGAAGAACAAGTAGAAATTATTCAAGAACAAATACAACCTTATGGGGATCAACAGAAATGAACATATTCTTCATGATGCTGGGCGTGACATGATCTGACATGGCAAGAAATCTTCATTTCAGTGTGTGGATCTCAGCGAGTGCATCAGGTTGTCAGGTTGCCTTCAACCTCAGGTATCTTGGAAGAAAATGGGCATTTATTAGGTAGAATATGGTATGTTATCTGTCAGAACACAGTGGCATAAAAAGCTAAGGTGCTGAAATGAAGCTGTCAGAAACAATTAACCTGTGTTTATTGAGCCAGCAAATAGACAATAACAAATTACTCAGATATGATGAGGTCAATCCCCCACCTCACTAGGTTAATCTATCAGACTGGATCAGAATGGACCGTATTTCTGTATTTCTTCGGAGATTTTTGGGATTGTGTTAGAATGGAAACACCATCTCCACAGAGTATAATCGATTCCGCCAGTTTTCGCTTCCTGCAGAGACTGTCCATCATATTTGGCTTCCACCGAGACTGTCCGCGAACTCTTGCTTCCTGCAGAGACTACTGTCCTCGAAAAATGGCTTCCTGCCGAGACTGTCCGCATGATTCTGCTTCCTGCCGAGGCTCACGGCAGGAAGCAGAATCACGCGGACAGTCTCTGCAGGAAGCCTTTATAATGTACAGAAGCCTTGGCCGGAAGCAAGAGTTAGCAGACAGTCTCGGCAGAAGCCAAATATGATGTACAGTCTCTGTAGGAAGCGAAAACTGGCAGAATCGATTATACCCTGAGGATCAAAAACGTGAAAAATACAGCAATTATTGCAACTAGAGCGGATCAACCATTTGCAAACATTGCTTGTTGGAATATGTATCTTTCATGACCTTGACCTTCACTCCTAGGACCCAGTGCCTTGGGGCACCTGCCACATTCGTTCATCAAATGTGGCTGATGAATAGGAGATCCAAGACCTGCTAACCATGCCCATTTATGCCTAGTCGCCCATAAAAGTGTTCGTGGCATGGCATGTGACCCGGCCAGGCCTCAAATATTTGAATTAAAGAAATTTCTGAGAAGGGTTAAGCAGACAAGTCTATTACAGAACCTGAAAGTGTCTAGGTGCATCTTAAATTTTTTCATTTCAAAATACAAAACAAAGCTCAAACAGCAATAACAATATTTAGGAAAGTCTGAAAATGTAATAAAAATGTAATAAACAATACACAAGTTGCTTATTACTTCTTTACAAGCTGAACCACCTCATGCAAAAAGGATGCTTTACATATCTTCTAAAGCTGAAAACTCAAACCAACTCCCCGTAATAAGAAGTGGTTACAAGAGGGATAATTTAGGGATGATTTTCCATATTTCTCCTTTAAACAATGTTGTGAACCCTCATTAGAACCATCTCACCGAGACGGTTCTAATGAGTGGTCACAATGTATGTTTTCGTTGAAAAATAAGACAAAAAAATTCTTTGGATTACCCTCTGTATGGTACACCCTTATATCTGTCAAACCAGTCAGTGAATCCATACATGCTCGCTAGAGACTTTGTTTTGGGCCTGCAGTCTTCCAACTTTGTGAGATTGAGAAGGAAAGGCTTTGATCAGACTGTGCAGATACTCATGTTGAGCTGAGAAATTTCTGCTCCCATATGCCATAAGTACCCTTTCTGTATGCAGTGGCTCAGCTAATGTAAGCCAGCTGCTGCCCTTTGGGAAAACTGAATAAACTACAAGAATGTATATTACATGGAAAGTATTTGTAATGAAATGTTTTTCTGATGTCAGAAGGACAAACAGTAACGATTTTTTGGGTTGGCCTAATTACAAAGCAAGTAATTTAATAAGTATACTAGCATGACTAAAACCCATTAGCAGTTTTAGGTATTTGGCCTAGTTTTTAAATGAATTACATCATCATACTGAAAGTCCCTTTATCACAACTCCTCGCCTTCTTCAACCTTTCAAGCAGATTTTCCAGCACTGATTAAAACTGGAAAACCTCGTCTAGTATTGCAAGAATATTCTGGGTTTTGATGTTTTTGCTGTCACTAGTTTCTAACCGAAATGCTGATGATGTACAAAATTCTATATACCAAAATGATCTCAGGCTACTAAGCAGTTTAGAGTGTTTGGCCTAGTTTTCAAATGAATTACATCATCATACTGAAAGTCCCTTTATCACAACTCCTCGCCTTCTTCAACCTTTCCAGCAGATTTTCCAGCACTGATTAAAACTGGAAAACCTCGTCTAGTATTGCAAGAATATTCTGGGTTTTGATGCTTTTGCTGTCATTAGTTTCTAACCGAAATGCTGATGATGTACAAAATTCTATATACACCATAATGATCTCAGGCTATACTAGAAGGTTGTCCAGGGACAACTGGTCGAGCCTGCTGTTTGCTATAGTGGCCTATAAGCATGTCAAGACTAAGTAACTGCTTCACTCTAGAAAGAAGCCAAACATCATCATGCTTAGCCAGCATTTTCTTCTTTTTTTCAAATTTTCACAAAGGAAAATAAGTAGAAGTGATGACCCAGACAAGCTCAATTTATGACAATTACAATATCTGACCTTCAAGAGTAACCGTGAACTTGGACCTACCAAAACACGTATGTCACTTGACACTTCCACTCATCAAGGAGAACAATTGTGCCAAATTATTTTGAAATCCATCCATAAATGTAGAAGTAATGGCTCGGACAAGCTCAATTTATGACCATTTTATCATTTGACCTTCAAGTGTGACCTTGACTTTGGACCTACTTGAACAAATGTTCCTAATGGCACTTCTACTCATCAAAGAGAACAATTGTGCCCAATTATTTTGAAATCCATTCATAATGTTGAAGTTATGGCTCAGACAAGCTCAAATTATGGCCATTTTATCATTTGACCTTCAAATGTGACCTTGACCTTGGATCTACCTGAATAAATTTTCCAAATGGCACTTTTAAACATCAAGGAGAACAATTGTGCCAAATTATTTTGAAATCCATCAATAAATGTAGAAGTTATGGCTCAGACAAGCTCAATTTATGGCCATTTTATCATTTGACCTTCAAGTGTAACCTTGACCCTGGACCTACCTGAACAAATGTTTCAAATGGCACTTCTACTCATCAAGGAGAACAATTGTGCCAAATTATTTTGAAATCCATCCATAAATGTAGAAGTTATGGCCATTTTATCATTTGACCTTCAAGTGTGACCTTGACCTTGGACCTACATGAACAAATGTTTCAAATGGCACTTCTACTCATCAAGGAGAACAACTGTGCCAAATTATTTTGAAATCCATCCACAAATGTAGAAGTTATGGCCCGGACAAGCTCAATCTATGGCCATTTTATCATTTGACCTTCAAGTGTGACCTTGACCTTGGACCTACATGAACAACTGTTTCAAATGGCACTTCTACTCATCAAGGAGAACAACTGTGCCAAATTATTTTGAAATCCATCCATAAATGTAGAAGTTATGGCCCGGACAAATCCGGACGGACGCACGCACGGACATACACCGAACTGACATTGTAACAACTATGTTTCGCTCACCGCAAGCGGGCTGGACAAAAATGGTGTTTTCCCGGCTCTAGAATAACCCGAAATATCTCTAACTCATCTCATGAAATTCTGCTACAAGATGGGTATTCCCCTTCCAAAAAAGATCAATCTTCTAAGATGAATCTAGATTTTGTGGATTCTTTGGAAGGGCAACCAGAGGACCAGTGGTCCTGTAGCTCATGGACACCTGAGTCCATTCATCTTCAGCACTCTAGGGTAAGTAACTCTAAGGCAAATTGTTCAATATGGTCTAATGTCGAATGCATCTGAGATTTTATGCTTGTCGGCGTCATTTCTATATCATAGAGTCTCACAGCAACAGAAAAATGCACTTTTTCAGCTTTTCCGATTCAACAGCCTTAGGAACCAAACTTGACCTTGCCGTAAAATAGATCAAACTTATTCGAAGGTCATCATTTATATACATTTTGTAGTACTAGAGTCCAAGATACTACATACTGAGTCTCAAAGCAATCAGCCCTGTAGATCTAGGAAAAAAATTTTTTAAAGTTTTTATCATATTATATGGGCATGGCATAGAACAGAACACAGAACACAATAGCAACAGAAAAATGCACTTTTTCAGCTTTTCCCATTCAAAAGCCTAAGGGACCAAATTTGACCTTGCCATAGAATAGGTCAAGGTCAACCCAAGGTCATCATTTATATAGACTTTGTAGGAGAAGAGTCCAAGATGCTACATACCAAGTTTCAAGGCAATCGGCCTAGTGGTCCTGGAGAAGAAGTTTTCTTAAGGTTTTCACCATATATGGGCATGGCTGCCATCTTGGTAATGTGACCTGGGCCAAATATACAAACTTGCGTTCCCCCATTCCATTAAGGCTCCATGTGACAGGGATTATGGCAAGAAGCTTTGCAGTGACATAGACGATGCTGGTGCCTATACTATAAGCTCACCTTTGAGCCTTCGGCTCAGGTGAGCTAAAAACTCTATCTCATAAATGAAGAAATACAGTATGCTCAGACATAACACCGCCATTAATCGATTTCCAAGTTTTGTTTTATATAATGAAATGTTACCAATACATTAGTAGCACATGACTACCAGAGCAGTACATCTCATCATGACTGAGGCTGATACTGAGAATTAATTCTTCTGAGGTTTAACACTGCCAGGTCTGCTAGTTTCCAATCAATCAATTAGGACCACAAGGGTTGCAATTTGAGCTTCAGTCAACTTTAACAACTCTAATGCATTAAGAATCACTAATAATCAAAATCAGAGAACATCAAAGCTTAAGATGCATTCATAAACATTATGTCCCAAATTGGTGCTCATTGAAAGTGCAATTTAAGCACATGGCTATGCTGCAAATCCTAAATGCCAAGTAAAAGCGGCAACACTGCTGCTGTGGAGACAAAGTCATAATGTAAGCTTGCATAAAATTTCAGACTGTTTAGATTGAGAAATGGTGCTAAATACATTGTGCAGACAATACTTGGCTATGTTCAACAGTGTGAAACATAGGTCATGGTCAGCATATGAAACTGGGATTGTGGAGACAATATATCCTACTTTTAATATAAGTTTTAATGCCTAGTATCACAAAAAGCATTTTAGGCTCTACGAAAGGGAGCAAAACACATTGGATGATAAGTGTGCCTGATGTTATTCAAAAGAGAATAAGAAGTAGGTCAAGTACTCAAGGTTAGTATGAAATATTAGTGTGGCGGAGACAATGTCATGGCACAGAACTGTGTGAAGGCTTAGCACAAAAGATCATTTTCTAAAGTCTCTGAAAAAAGAGCTAAACATTGCTGCCAACCATTGTGATGAAAAAAACAACAGCAAACCATCAATTCAAACATCCTCAGATGTCACAAAATTTGGGTCTACACGGCTATGTAATTATGATGGAATCATGCACTGCAACAAAACAGATGTACTTTAAAATTTGCTCCAAATATTTCAGCAACTCATCTGAATATTGAAATTATCATCCTACAATATTAACATGTCAGTATTACTTTTTAGCAATGTGTCTAAAGCATGCTGGTGGAATTGAAAACACAACAGACCCTGGCCAACCAGTGTCTACATCTTTGCTTTGTTCTGTCCCAATATCTGAGGTAATTTTGGCACTGCCAGGTGTTGAAACCCATTGAGGTAAATGTAAAGGTTTCGGTGACATAACTCAAGCATTCTCTGCAGCTGCTGTATGCATCGAATTTACATCTTAATGACTCTAGCAGACCTCACTTTCAGGAATTATGAATACCGCAAAAGTCATATGTTATGTATTTGGATGTGACGTGACTGCTACAGCAAACAGTGAAAACCCAGATCAGACTGCTCCTGCAGGAGCAGTTTGATCAGGGTCTGCACTGTTTGCCATTTTGGACAAAACTTTTACAAAACAACCCCCGATTGGTTGAATCAAACTCACTCTAATTTGAAACTGGAACAGTCCATCACCGAAATTATTACAGTAAGGTCAGAGGTGTTCCAAATATGTATCGTTATTGAGTTATTGCGGTACTACAAGATCTCATTCTCATCATCTACTTGGGGTACTATGATATTCAGGATGGTTTATTCAATCATCTGATTCATGATTTTTCATTATCTCTGCCAAAAATTACCCAAAATACAGGAACACCTCAATCAACTGCTGCAAAAATCATGAACTTTTTTTTAACCACTGAATAAGTTAGAGTCTACTATCCCGCCATGTGCTGAAACTGAAAAGTTGTTGCAGAATGGCAATACTGATCTAGGTCAGCGCCAGTCTGATTTAGGTTTACACTCCAAGCTCATTTACTTCTGTCCGGATATTTTGCATGATGAGGGTAAACAGTATTTGGCTGCCAAAAATTACTTTGGGAATTGTCATGAAGCAAAATTTTAAGGAATACCGTTAGTTCATCAGCACTTTCCAAGCTACAGGTTTGGTTGAGCTGACTTGGGTTCAACTAGATCTCCACCAACAAATCCACGTCCCAAAAAATAGATGAATGGATGGATGACTTGCAATTTTACGTCATTTTTCAATGTTTTCAGTCATACCAGGACAATGTGAGAGTGATAATAAAAGGTTAAGTGCAATAGAACCCTGTTTATGTTTGAAGAAAAGATTCTTGCCTCAAGCAGGAATCAAACCCAGGACCGCTAAATCAGCAGGCCAGTGCTAAACATATTGAGCTACAGTGTTCCCTGAAAAAACAAGTCTGCCAGAGGTCTTGGCTCTTTTCTTCTAGCTTCTGGATTATTTCATAGTCCAGGATTCCCCGAAATGACTGAAATACTATGGCAGTGATGTAAAACCCCGGGAAATCCATCTGACAATTTTTGAAGCAGAGCTTGAGATATGATGATAATCTGAGACAGTATCCCCAGCAGGCACATGGCGTCACAGTGACATCGAACGGACATCAATGTGACATAATGATGTCACACTGATGCCAGTACATCATTTTGACATCATGTGCCCACTGGGATCTGTTCTCCAAACCACATGTTGTAGGCCCTCTTTTAAGTCCACAAGTGAGACTGTTTTAAAGTGGTTCCACATGAAAGCCTAATCTAGGTCTACACTGACTGCAAAACTTTCATCAGAATATACACCGTCATCCAGCTTGAAAGACACATGCTTATGTTATAATGAATTACAACCTTTCCAGCTGTCTGTCATTTATTCTAAAAGGATTTGGACAGCTCTGACTACCTGACAAAACTGAGAAAACTTGGAGAATAACAAATAAGTACCAATGTCATACATGTATCGAACACATACAGTAGAACTTCAACGGCTCGAACATGCTTGGGACCATGAAAATTAGTTCCAGCCAAGGGTAGTTCCAGCCATCCAGGGCAGTTTCTATATAAACTGACCTCTAAGGACCCGAGAATGAGTTCTAGCCAGGCAGGGTAAGCGAGCCATCAGGGTTTGAGCCAATGAAGTTCTATAGTATATGCTCAGGGCTGATTCTGTTATAATATGAGCACTGCATGGCTTAATTACTATTCAGTGGTGCTAGACCACCAATCTAGGGGCGGCAGGTTCAATCTCCCACTTTTATTCTCTTTCAGATGAGGTTTTCAATTCAGGTCCTGTCTATGTGTTGGCGAGACATGAAATACAACTCCAAGCCCTGATTTGGCCATACGTAGGTAGAAACATATGAAATGAAAAAGCATTTTTTTTCTAATTTGTGCATAAAACACAATTTTAGTGTCACCGTTTCAGAATTATCACTCAGACAATTCAACCAAAGAAAAACATCTCACTTTTCACCATCTGATTCTGTTTTTCTGGAGCTCTCTATTCATGGTTCTTTAAAATCGGTCTAGACACTGACGTTACCATAACGACAATGTTGATTTTCTTCAAAAAAGAACTTGGCTGCTGCTCAGGAAAGCAATTTAAGAAAATGAATGTGCAGTCGATGCATACTGCTGTAAAGTGCAGTTCTTTTAACGAACCAATTACTGTAATTTCTCAAATAATGGGGCACCTTAACAAAGAGACCAAGAAAAGGTGAGAATCTGAAGACAATTCTAACATAACTGCCATTAATTTTCCATGAAAACATATGTTGTGACCCCTCATTAGAACCATCTCACTGAGATGATTCTAATGAGGGGTCACAACATAGGTTTTTACAGAAAAATGAGAAGTATTATTCAAGAATCATCATGAGATACCTTATCTGGGCCACTGAAAAATAATATTACCCTCTCTTAAATCTATTGAAAACTGAATCAACATTTCTTTGAAGGAGGGGGGTGGGGTAGGCAAACAGTGCTGAGCCTGATGACTTGCTATTTGCTCCAACAAGCTGTCCATTTATTCAGGGCCAAAATGGTAAATGACAGGAATTCTTGTTCAATTAAATGGAAAATATTGATTGCATAAACCTCTCTACAGGGCTCTATACAAGCAGGCAAAATGTCAAGTGGTATTCTTTTAAATGCAAACAGAACTTCAATTTAAATTTCATCCAGTTTCAATGACTTAAATTCAACCCACAACCTCCCACAGAACTCACAACCTCCCACAGCTAGACCAAAGCAGTGTCACGACGGCTGTGACAAATCACCGTCTCACTATGGCTGTGATGCCTAAATGACCACTGAGCCCTCGTAGCTCTGTGGGTAAAGCACTGGCCTGGTAAGAGAACAGTGCAGAGTGAACCCCTTGGCAGCAGAATTCTTTTTAAGATTATTAAAATGGGGCTCCACTGAAAACTTTCTGTCATTATCATCCTACCATCAGCTCCATGTGACAAATTAATGCTGTTGAAAGGGCTGTAACATTGCAAGTTATTAATCTATCCATCCCTGTATTCATTATGTTTATTTACATAAAATCTGTTGATCATTAATGATTAGTGATGGCCATTACACAGTTTTAATATGTATATCAATGATCATATTTTTGTGGCTGCTTATGAACTTTATTTCCTGGTTAAACCCCCACTTGTAACCTGGGGTAATCCTGCTGTTAAATATCAATACACACCTCCAAAAAAAATAAAAAAAATAAAGTAACTGTTTTTGTATGAAATATTTCACCAAAGCAATAATATATAGGTCAGATCTATCATAATATTAGATGTGTCCGCAAAAACGAGCCTCCTGGCAACAGGGCGGACTCAAATCAGACTGTACGGATGTGCAGTCAGATCAGTCTTCCCTGTTCACAAGAATGATCTAAGTCTCTTGAAGAGCTTACAAAGCAATCTGGGATGACTGCAATCAAATAAGCATGGCGGCACAAGCCGATCTGTGTATTCAATGTTTGCGCAGGCACTGTCTACGGCATCTTTTCCTGAGCCGCAGATCTTATGATAATTTTTTTCCTCAGATCAACAGGTTTGTCAGAAATCTGCCAAGAATTAATAACTTGCCCAGAATGTTGCCGTCTGGAAATACTAGAGGCTAGCTGGCTCTTTGAAGAAGTGTATCAAACTAAGATATTAGTTATCTTATATAATTTAATAAATTCCAACTTGTCATAAAGTACTTTGAAGTTCAAAAATGCATCCACATATATTATGTATGTAGCTGTGTCTATATGGCAAAAATTAAGGTGAATGGGTACATCTCCAAGTTTTTCCACCATTTTTGCAACTTCTGTGGCTAATCTTGTTCCATCCTTGGGGAGCAAATTCTTTCATTACAGAGTCGACCCCGTTCGAAAAGAGAAACAAATACGAAAATGGCAGAGTTACTTGCCCTTAACATGTGTCCTTTCACCTTAAGACACAACTGGCATAGTCTGTATCTATGCCCTAGACTACTTAGGTCATAGTAGCCTAGTTTTTGCATGAACTTGCATGAAGCAGGTACATACCAATGAAGTGATGAAGTTCAAAGTGACTCACACCTACACAAGTTGAGAAGCAAAAGATTAACAGTGTGTCAGCAAATGTAGGTCAAAATGACCTACATGTAGTAATATCAGCAGTAGATTGGTATGATAGGATGCAAACATTAATGAAATACAAATGTTTCACCAGAGAGATGCATCCAATCCTGAAAATTTAACTGACTGTCCTTTTGGCACTACAGCAATTCAGATAGATGGATGACTTGTGATTTTACGTCCTTTGGAAAAGTATTTACAGTAGTACTTCAATGGCTCGAACCCTGATGACTCGTTAACCCTGCCTGGCTGGAACTCTTTCCTTGGTCCCTAGAGGTCACCACATATAGAATTCAACCCTGGATGGCTAGAACTACCCTTGGCTGGAACTAATTTTCATGGTCCCAAGACTGTTGGAGCCAATGAAGTTCTACTGTAATTCATAGGAGGATATGTGGTAATACTGAAAGGCTATGCAATGAAACCCTGTTAAAGGTTGGAAAGATTTCAGCCTCCCAAAGGTCTCTAACCTGAAACCACTAGATCAGAAGGCAGTGCAGTGCTTAACCCACTGAGCTACCTGAGCTCCTCTGAAGCAGCCTGGTTTATGTCTACAGTGTCTAGGAAACAATGTCCCAATATATAGGGTTATTTATATTTTATATGCAGGCTATCAATGAAATCAAGAGTTCAAATATTTATTAACAATTTGAACAATTTTGCCAGAAGCCCACCTGAGCCAGTCTCAAGTGACACTTATGTAGGTGCAGTCCTACAGTTTACAAGGTAAACAAGCTGTAAATTTTAAAATATTTGTCTACACCTGAAGTGAAGATCAGGGGTTTTCAGGTAATCTGACAGACAAAGACATTTCTGCTTTTTTTTTCTGCATTACTCTACACAAAGAGAACATTAAATTTTAACTTTGCAACTTTTAAGGACTGTGGATATAAGTATTCTTTCAATAGTCTGACCTTGAAATATTTACCTCCCTTTTAACACTTTTAACAGAGGGGTGGGTTGGTGACTGGGCAGGGGATCCATATTTATACTATTACATGTCCCATGGTGTTGCATTCACAGAAATAGAGGAACTATTTAGAATATGCTTTCAATTCTGAAAACGTGAACAAAATTCACCCAGAATACACAAGAGTCAGTGTGGGTCTTCTTTTGACTGTTTTTTTTTTGAAAAGGGGAGATCGCATTTTTATTATAGAGTTGGGGCATTAACAGCATTAGAATGGATAAAGCCCATGATACACGGTAAACCAAGTAATATATTCCTTGAAACATATTACAAGGTTTACCGTCTATACAATGCTAATACTCTGTAACATGCTACTTTTTGGAGTAATATACTACACATTTTGGGATAGAACTTGTTCTATTCCATACGATTTGTAGTATGTTCCTTCTTCCATACAGCCAATCAGAAGTCAGGTCACAGGGTCACAAAGCAATAGTAATGTGACATACATAAAAAGGGCATCATGAAACCACCATGATCAGCATTTACATTAAACATGGTTGGTCATTATTTTATTTTTTTTTATTTTTTTTGTCAGCGTGCATGACCCCTCTAAGTATGATTCCAATGTTTGTGTATTCAAGTGGCATCATACATACATTATTCAGTCCGGTCAGAGACTTCTTTTGATAGTTTAATAAGTGAAAATGCAGATAAAATAGGCCTTACGCCAAGGCATTACCTGGAAGGAATATGTTTCAAGCTGCGCCGTGTATCAGCACAAGGAATAAGAAACAAAAGTTTCATACTACAAGGAACATGTTACTTGGTTTACCGTGTATCATGGGCTTAAGGTGCATGATGATGTCCCTTTCTAGGTGTTGCAGCTATTTTCTGCATCACTACAGTATATATCTGGAAAGAAAATTTGCATGCCCCTGTAAACCCTAACTTGGTCAGGGCCTATACTGTCTGACAGGATTGTTAAGGCCAATATTTAGGATTGACCAAAGTAGTACATGTCAAATGAAATGTGACGAAAGTAATTAGTCAGACATAAGTAACCATTTAAAATGAATGGCATTCCAGTGGTTGTTATTTCATAGTCCAGTATTTAAAGCTCTCCAAATGCCAAACTTTGGGGATTTATTCTCTCCATCGGTAGAACTTGCAATTCTACATCCTTTTAACAGTATTTCAGTCATATCAGGATGATGAGAGGCTGATAATGAAATGATGTCGTGCAAAGAACCTAAAAGATTTCCATCTCCAGCCAGAATCAAACCTCGGACGACTAGAGCAGCAGGCTAGAGCTGGGCCCTCTGAGCTATCAGGGTTCTGCAAAAATTTTGGGATTTAAATTATCCTGATTCCTGGACTGAAATATACTGTATGTAATAGAGATATCATTAGGATCCCCTTTGACATGGAAGTGACACCATATATTTGCTAATGATAGTTGAATTTGCAAACAGAGTAGATCCAGATGAGTCACAGTGTGTCCTCTAGTCTTTGAATTCTAAATATGATATAGCATTGACAAAACATTTTTTGCAATTTTGCGGACGTAAATTTTGTTGACACTGTTGCATGCTTTTATGGCCTTTTACGGTTAATCTTGTTTGACACACATGTAGAATAACCCCAGCACTGGGCAAGCAGTAAGGAATGTTAACTATCTAACAGGACATTTATAATGACATTTAGTTTTTGTTTGCAGTAGAAAAACAAACAGAACACAATTTTGGAGACACATAAAGGTCCAGGCTTGTATAAAACATGCAGTGAACACACAAGACTACTACAAAACATTGGTCTGTCTATCCAACTACAGTTTGCCTCACTTTGGTGATACATGCAAGAGTTATCAGTCTTGACCCAAATAAGAGCTCAGAGGCTCAGTAGCTCAGTGGGATATCAGCTCCCCTCCTCCTCCACACACACACACCCCACCCCCACCCCTCCTTCGGACTTCCAAACTAGCAATCTGGCTTCAAATCCCACTGGAGGCAGAGTTCCGTTGTAAAATTTAATCATCTTTAATTATCATGATCCTTCCATCATCTTGATGACTGATATGCAATTGAAAAGAAACATCAAATTGCAAGTCATCAATCCATCTTTGACCTAAATACAATATACAGACACCAAAAGTCACAACCAGACAGGCTGGACTGGGTCTTCCCAATCACAGTTTCTTTCCAACTTGCTAAGCCCAACTATACTCGAAAAAAAAAAATTAAGGGGTCAAACATTTGAGTTAGCATTTCTGGGTCTACCAATATTTATCCAACTTTTGTTTTATAATGGTGAGTTAGAATTTTATAGCCCTGTGTTATGCCATCAATTTTAAAATTGTGCGCCGTTTTCTTTAAGCACAGCAGCCTTTCAAATCACACTACCCTCAAAATCAAAGTTGTCAGATGTCCATAAGGAGCAAATTCACCAAAATTTTCGATTTCACCAATTAATGTTTTTTTTGCAAAACTGCTAGGTAGTCATCAAATTTAATCATTTTTAAGGTCAGCAAACTCATGGCTATTTTAGAAGATATGCACGACCAAATTGACACACTATCGATTCTCTATGGGAATTCAAAACACTTTCATTTTAGGGGTAGTCTGACTGTAAGCCTGGACTTGGTCAAGACATTTAGAGGCTATAGGTTCAATCTTCATGTAAAATGAATACAATGGAAGGTAGAAATGGTTTATTTTACTAAATGTTTAAAATGTTTCAGAAATCGCAGGGTAAAATTTGACCCCTTAATTATTTTTTCGAGTATATATGGTTGCCTGACATTAAACTTACAAAAACAGGGAATAACAAAAACCTTAGCAGCTGCATCTGTCAGGATATTAGCATTTTCTTATCTGTTTCTATGAATGGCCTCAGGTGAACCCACTTGCACTTTCTGTTTACTGTCAGATAATACTGGAGCTTTAAAATCAATAAATCATCACACTCCTCCCTATTTTCAGGTGAAAATCAATGTCTCACTGCCATTAACATTAGTCTGTGACAAATGAATCAATTCCACATCAATGGCATATGGCTTATTCAGGGCTCCAGACAAGATAGATTTAAATGATAATTTTATGGGGAAATGAAGTGCGAACATATGGATGTATAGTGCACAGATGGACACATATTTAGGGCCACTGTGAAACATAATACCCCATCACTACCGTGCAGAAATGTATAAAAATGCCCCTTCTAAATCTGAAAATTTTACTAAAGAAATTGCAATTTTCCAAGTATTTCAGTTAAACTTGTATCAACTTCGGGAAACTTCCCAAGCCTGTTTTAATGAGGGGTCACAACTAATATTTTCCAAGACAGTTCTCAAGAAGGGTCACAACTTAGGTGAGGGGTCACCATGTATGATTATATGGAAAATTAACAAAACTGAAAATGGTATCTATATCAACGAACTATATTTAAAAGATCACTCTTTTTTGGGTCAAAATATTTGTCCACAAATTCTTAGCTAATCTGCAGCTAAATTTTATTGGAAATAATCTTTTTCTCTGGGGACATTACAGACTATTGTCAAGTTTCTAATAAAATATGCATGACTTCTGACATTTTGAAAATCTAGAAGTATCAGCAAATGAAACTAGAGAACAGAAGCCATTAAAATGTTACATAAAATTCTACATTAATTTAAATAACTGATGCACCAACATTCAATCAATAATCTAAACTTAGCATTTTGGTCCAATGCTATAGTATGTCCAATTAGCTCTTAAAGTGACAAAATTTACATCCGCAAAATTTCGAGAAATACTTTGTTGAAACTATATCATATTGAGAATTCAAAGACTAGAGGGCAAACAGTGTGGATTCAGATGAGGTGGCTCATTATGCGCCACCATTTCTGGATCTATGCTGTTTGCAAATTCTACTGTTTCATCTCTGTCACTCTAATGAATAGCTTATACAAACTGATCATGCAGATACTTAAGAATGCACACAGAACGGACAGTTTTTGGCCTTTTTTATTTTTCAGCCGGTCAATCAACAAAATTTAATGTACCAAATTAATCCTAATACTACGCATAAAGTATCTACTGCAACAAACATCCTTCTAAAGGCAATGAAAATCTGTTACGGTCAACTGTCAGATCAAACATTCCGTCGAAAAACTGATTTCTTTGATTCAATTATAACTGTATTAACTCCGCTCAGTAAAGGGCGCAGTAACTAGATTTGTGGCGTCATTCTGTGAACCGCTATAGCTAGCAAAGTGACCGCCGCGGAAATCGTTATAATGTAGCTGACAGGTACCGTTATAAATAAATTTTGTGACAACGATCAACTGAGCCGCCGTCTGTGAAGAAAATACTTTGATCCTTTGTCTTTTTATTATTTTGAGATAACGGAACGTTTCTGAATCTCCTCCAACAACGAAATGTTGCAGTAGTTGATTGACCCATAGTAAATGGCCCTGCTCTTATAAACGACCCCTGCTACTTTTCCGAAAATAATGTTATATTAACTTGCATGAATTCCTGCTTGCTTCTCTGGATGAGGTATCTGTTTTGGCAGTGGCTGATGTAATCCTCTTTCATAAACTGCAATGGCTCCAGGGTGTTTAATAGGATTAATACGGTATTTACCCTTAACCAAGGCAACTGCTGTTCCAGACAAGAGAGCCCATCTGGACTGCTAGAAACAAGTACACCCCACCAGATCAGTTGTTCCATGCAGAAAGAAATCTACATTCCAACAAGCAGCCTCGTTCATAACCGGGCTCATAACTGAAGGGATTCTAAAGATTTTTATGAACAAGGACAAATATCACAGAATTACAGGCAGAAGATGAACTCTTCAGAATAACTTCCTATCCCCTTCTCTATCCCTTGCTCGCCCAATTTAAAACCTGTATTTACTGGAGATGGGCCCATGGGGTTGCAGCAGCTCTGGGGAACAGCAAATCAACAATTTTTAAAAGACGGTCTGATCTGTCACCAACATGCATACATTATTTATAGGGGTGTAACAATACATCGGACTATCGATATATCGCAATAGTGACACTGGCAATAGTCACTATCGATAGAGAAAGCTGCAATGTCAATACTATCGGCAATAGTGTTTCCAATATCGCAATAGTTTCAATAGTTTCTTGACATGCATCTGTTTCTTGTATTTTCAACTAAAAGAATACATGTAATAGGAATGCATGTGTTATAGCTTGTATTGGATTTCAAAGAATGGAAAATATAACATTTTCATGTATTTTGTTGTCATGTGCACATTGTGAAATGACAGTCATTAAATAATTAATGCTTTTTAGCCACAAACTTATGTGAACAAACAAGATTTTATACATAAAAGCAGAATTTCTGGATAAGAATGCTGTCTCCAATACTAATTGCAATGCATTGCAATAGTAACCTGCAATAGTAATAGTATTGCAATAGGGTTGGTTGGTTGGTTGATTTGATGCTTAACGTCCACGGTAAACAACTAAGGTCATGTCGGGACGGTCAGTTAACCTAACCACACTATTCCTGGGCAGGCTTAGACCTTCTAAGCGGTTAACCAGTACTAAGTGCACATACTTTCGCCAGTAACTGACAACTGCCTTTCTTGAATCAGCGGAAGGAATTGCAATAGGGATTTTTGCAATATTAATATACTGAAAGGATTTAAAAACTTCCACCCATTAATTTTGAATATCTCAAAAATGAATGCAGCTACGCCCACCAAAATTTTACAGCATATACATTCTATTATACCTGATTCTATCAATATACGGAATTTGAAATCGTTCAACCGAATCGGTCAGGAACAAGCACGTGCTCCTCGTGTTCTTAGTACCGTTTACATAATGATGAATAGCTTCATGTATACAGTTTTCTGAAGAAACATTTCTCTTACAATATCAAATTGATTTTTAAAACTTTGAACTCGGTCAGTGGCTTTATTTAGCCTGCCGCGCCTAAATATCGCAAACAGGCGCAGAGTTTTGGGCCAGATAAATGCTGAAAATTTAAAAAGTGACGTCGCGGTACAATTTTATGCGTTAATGACGGCAATTTACAGTCTCGGACGACCTGCACTGTTTACAGGAAGCTAAAAAGACCGTCAGAAAAGCACCTACCCAAGATTGAAAACCAGAGAACATGACGTTAACTAACGTCGACGCCGTCTCCGTAATAGGCTTTGCGCGACAGTATCATCCGCAATGATACTTGCAAATCAACGTTGATGACGTCACAATATTAAGACGGTAAGAAGTGGTCGAAAGAGTGTTGCATAAGGTAACGCCGGCATCGCCTTATGCAATTCAGTGACGTAACGCTCTTTACTGACGTCATTTAGGTAAATGATACAAATAAACTGCGCAATCTTTAAATTTGATAAGTTTCAAGCATTTTGTCAATAAACAGTCAACACTGTCATGAGTAAACAGATCAGCAGCCAGCAATAAAAAGTGGAAGTTTTTAAATCCTTTCAGTATAGTATTGCAATAGTCATTTTGGCCTGCAATAGTCACCCCTAATTATTTACAAGTCTTAAAATCATTCCAGAACCTCATTCAAACTTGTCACTAAACCAAAGAGACCAAACTGATCCATCCATTGTCCAGCCATCCTAATTACTTTTAATCCCTGTCCAGTTGCAAATGGTCATGTGATCCTCTCTAGGGATCATGTGACCAGTCTCTGGACAGTACATGATACTCATGCTGGTAGCTGTCATGTCAGTTACTCTCTAGTAAATGATCTGGGCCCGGTTGTTCAAAACTAACGACGTCGTTAGTTAACGTGACGTTAAAATTTCAAATGTTAATTTCTCAAATAAGCCAATATTTTTGGTTGAAAAAATATGAGAAGCTTTTGCATTGCAAAAGCTGCTCACATTTTTTCAACAAAAAATATTAGTGTATTTAGTTATAAAGTCCTAAAACACTTAACGAGTTGACCTCTTAACGAGCTCGTTAGGCTAAGGATGCTTTGAACAACTGGGCCCTGGTAATTAGTAAATTGGAAGCTTTTATTGGTGATCTGTCATAAATCATATAATTAATCCTATCGATTAAGCTCCATGCTAATTCTTGCTGACAGAAAAATTAAGTCAAAGAGACAATCAACCATATAAAATTCCATATGCTGTGTTTAGAAATGATTACAATAAATGCTCTAAATATTGGGATAGATGTGTCGCCGCAAACAGTGCATACCCAGAACAGACTGACCAGGGTCAACAATGTTTGCCATTCCATCTATATCTTACTGCATTGAACAACCAAATTCCAAATTTTTAAGCTAATTTCAACATATTAGGTGTCCCAATTTTTTTTTTAATTTTGAATAATCAGATGGGAGACTCAGACAACTCACAATCTTGGTTGGTCTTGAACCTGCAACCTTTGGATTGCAAGTCCAGAGTGACAAGCAGCCCAAGCCAACATGACCAGAAACAGGTGGAAACCAAAGGGTACAGTTTTGGTGAAGGTGGTGTGTCAGACCGGTAGGCTGTTGTTTACCTATGGAGGTCAGTTTCCAGAATAAGTCTAGTGATAAATCAGTATAACATTGTTTTGCACTTTGCTGCCAGAAGATGTCAGAAAACTTGGCTGTTTGTCAGCAGTCTGGCCTTGGTTCTAGATTACCTGAAGACTAGCCCTGTAAATTATGAAACATTGACTCACAAAACAGACTGTTTTATTCTTGCACATGCTTGTGTTTACCCTGGTGACTCATAAAGGTTTCCTACAAATTATTATAGCATACAAGATACACTGAATAATTTATGCTTTATTTTGCCTCAAGTCTTTCTATGCAACAAATTTCCAACCCTTTCACAGGGACCTTTGCATCCAAACTTGAAGAGGCAATATAAATCAGGATAATGTGAACTTCCTATGCCCAAACCAGCCTGCACAAATGTCCTGTCTTGTAGATAAAGGTAAAGGTTTCTAACAGCCACGCCGTTGTAGAGGTAGTGGGGGTCAGAGGTGGTTACAATATGTTTTTATGTACATTTCACAGAAGTTGTCCATTATTTTCACCATCTACACACGTAGAGCTCTGATCTTGAAACTTATTCTATAGACATTAAAATTTACCCGAAATTTTCTATCATCTGAAGCCCTCTGGGTGACAGAATACATGAAGGGACTTTTTGCTGTGTTCAGCAATAACTGAAAAATCTCAGAGCAGCAGATGTCATACATAAAATATTCAAGGTCATTATCAAATTACTTTCCTTTTAAATTACTATTATATGCCTCACTTGCCCTGAAACAGAACAAGAATTTAAATGTAGGAGAGACACGGCAAAACCAACAAAGAGACATATGTGCCCAGCAAAGACTCAGATCAGTCTGGGCACCCACCCAGTCCGATTAAAGTCTTCGCTGCCCGCGTAGCTGAGAAGCTACCCATTAAGCCTGCAGCAAAGACTCTGATCAGACTGGGCAGATGCCCAGGCTGATCTAAGTCTTCGCTGGGCTCGCATGCCACTTTGTTGGTTTTTGTCATGTTGAGGCTCAAATGAAGGAGATACACTACTTCCACATTCATGTCATTTTCAACATTTTTGTATAGACCAATACATAAATTGGGACACCTTTTTTGATGGAAGATGGATATCAGCTCTTTGCCCATCAACAGTTTTCAAAAATTTTGTGGCTCTTTATGAGTTGACATAGAAAATATTTAAATTTGAACAACAACAAAAAAAACAACAGCGTAGAACCAGATGAGACAGCTTATAGTGAGCCACCTCATCTAAAGTTTCATTGGCTTCACTGTTTAGTTGCCCCGTATTTTGATTCAAAAGGCCTAAAAACAGACGAATAAGCTCTCTATACTGTACAGGGCTGTGGAAATATCATGCCCGACTTGTCCTACTTGTCCCATTTCACCCAGGACAAGTGAAAAATTTCATTGTACTTGCCCTGGGACAACTATGAAGAAAGTATATGGTTTTCGTTTCAATTACAACAACTGATTTTTTGTTTTAGAAAAATACTTAGCAAACAGTGTGGACCCAGATCCACACTGCAGACTGCAGGAGCAGTCTGATCAGGGTCCACATTGTTTGCCATTCCAATTTATACAGTTACCTTGACAAAGTTTTATATGTTTAGAGGCCAGGAGAAAGATGTTTTGATTTTTTTTTCAGACATTTAGTACAGAAAAGATGCCTTTATTCACATTTTAAGGCTTTGAGCTATTTAAAATGAGAAATGAGATTTGTTAGATATAAATGAGCTTTATGTTTGTGGCTGAATAAATCTTAAAATAATGCGTTTAACATATTTATGGTCTTGGACAAGTAATTTTTTTTGGCGGACAAGTGGAGTTTCACTTTTTACTTGTCCCTGGACAAGTAAGAATTTTTTCTATTTCCACAGGCCTGGTCTATACAGGCTTGACTAGGATATACATTGGAATTCCTGAGAGGGACTCGACAGCACGCACACCCTACAAATAAGTTCTGAATGGTTAGCTCCGAATACACCAGAAAATGAAAACAGCAGACAGGTCAAATCGAGTTGTTTAGTGAGTGAGAGAGTCAACTTGTGTTTAACATCCCACCAACAACTAGGTTATACAAAGACATGATCTCAATTTAAAGTCTCATCCAAAAGACCAGAGAAGCAGGGGATCGATCTTGCAACCCCTGGATTTGCAGACCAGCGTGTAATCCACAACACTACTGCTACTCCTCAGTCTGTTAATGACAAAATGGGAAAGGACTTCTATGATTAAAGGCGTGAATTTTCCCCATGATTAAAAAGTTGTACGAATCACTGACTTTTGCTATGCATTTATGACTATGACATGTAACTTGCATGACAAATGAATTTTCAAGTGTTTGTGTCTATGTAAAGTACGTTAAACATACGTTGACGTTGACGTCATTGTTGAGATAAATTGTAAATTATCCTCAAACTGATCGTTTAAATAATGTTTTATTGTATACATTTCACCCTTTTTTGACTTACATTACTTACATAACACACAACACTGGATAGTTTTGACTATATGTATGTGACCTTGACCTCATTTCAAGGTCATGGTACACAAAATAATCCTTGAAGATCACAGTGCTACTGATGACCATTCTTCTTCTTTGGCTTACTGAGTATCGTTCCCCCCCGTGACCCAGCTTCCCACTCATATATATTGCGTACTTGCATCGCATAAGTCTGCTGCATGAAGGAAATGCTGGGTCACCGGGGGGAAAGTACTTGTATTTTAATTATAGTGAAGCTTTCTCTTTTGGCCGCTTTGACCGGAAGTATAACTGCGGTTTTGCACGTTTAAATGCCAGTCAGGCGTAACGAGAAAAAAAGCATTGCTTTGTATTGTGATATGCGTGTATTTAGCATGCATTGATGACAAAAATGTATGGAATGAATGACTGATTTCAATATTTTTATCACCTCAAAAAATGAGGCAAGCAAAAACCTTGAATTTAGGGTAGGTAGGTTCAGACTGGATTATCTCCCCATGTCTTTGGGTCTGAATCACAAATAATCTGATTTCATACGGCTTACATATTTGTGGAAGCTCTGCTAAGAAAAATTTGCACACTTTATACTTTTGAAAATTCGGACCTGTCTCGCCGGTCTAATGGGGAAAATCCTCGCCTTAATCATAGAAGTCCTTTGCTATCCAGACCCTTGAAACATGAAATGAAAGCAGCATATTGATTGCTGGTGAAGATAAACCTATTATGATTTAATTATCTCCAGAGAGCACACACACTCACATAATCTACCCTCAAATGAGCTTGTTAATTGTTTTAATTACATCTGCTGTGTAACCTTCTCCAATACACAAATGTTTAGTCAGTCTTAGAAGACAGTCAGACCAACAAGTTTTGAGAAATTCAGAATATAATAGTAACAGGACGCACACATTTGAAAACCATACTTAGAAAGGATGGGACAGAATGTGATCTGATTATGGTGCTATCAGGGGAGGCGATTTTTTTCCTTAAAGAATTTGTCCAAATTCCACCTGGGCTTCTCTAAAGGGAAAGAATTTGCTCCTTCATGGAGCAAATTAATTCCTTTATGAGTATGCCCCATTCTGGAAGGGCTCTGTCATCCAGGGCTGCAAAAAGAAGTCAAAAGTTATTTCCCTTTGAAAAAATGGTAGACAGAACTGTGAAGTGTATCTGTAGTTTCCGTACAGTTACACCATAAATTGCAACTTTTCTGTAAAGACTCCTACAAAATTATAGAAATCTGTACACGAAAGTGGTATAATCAGCCTCACTTTATCTCTGCAGAAATTTTCCGCTGCAGAAGCTTTATCAGCTTTAAATTCATTTGAGATTCATCAGCATTTCAGTTTTTGTTTTTTAGTCAATTGCATCTCTGCTACATCAGTTTAAATGTAAATCCATCCATCAAGCTATTAACACTATTTGCACTGTGTCTCATAAATACTACCATGATATGTGCATATAATCATGATACTATGATTTATACAAGTGCATTGTAAAGTCAACTTGAAACTTGAAAGTAACACAAAACTGGTATGATTGATAAGTTGTGACTCTTGACATAATGAGTACTGTATGTTATTTTTTTTAGGCAGACTTTATGAGTCACTTCCTCAAAGATATGGTTATGTTCAGTAAATATGGTACATGCTCTCTTATCAATGCTAAGAACAGAGCCCGAGATAAGAGTGAGTATTTGGTGATCATTTTTGTTAAATCTGGATAAAAACATATGTTGTGACGCCTCATCTGAACCGTCTCTACGAGACGGTTCAGATGAGGGGTCACAACATATGGTTTCAATGAGAAATAAAGAAAATTAGCCCTCAATTATCATCAAATACCCCTCTTATCTAGAGCTCTGTAAGAAAAATTCTGACAGATGTTACAACCCAGGTATTTATGCATGGAAATGAAAGCAAACAATTTCACACTGTCCACAGTAGCATTCATGTAGGAATGTTGTATTTAAAAAAAAAACTAAGTTGGGACAGACAGGTTTGAGATAACAGAGCAGACTAGATCAGACTGCATTTAAAGGAGCAATATGATCAGGGTCTATACTTTTTGCCATTCCATCTGCATCTTTTTGACAGCATTGTAAATTGTTAGGGCAAATATTATTTTGCATGCCCCAATTTTAGAATTTTCGCAGCTGGAATTGCAAGTAGTGGAGGCCCTGAGGCAGAGCAGACTGCTCTCTTGGGAGCAGTCTTAGCTTGGTGGGCACTGTTTGCTCCAACCCATGAGACCCAATACTTAGAATATTTACGGTACCAACTGGTTTCACTTTCAACATATGCCACACACACTGTGAAAGATCTTCACACTTTCTTTACCATGTGAGCCTGACTGCACAGTACATTTTTTCTGACCTTGTCATTGGCATACAGATAAGAAACTGTGATGAGTCAACTGATAAAAGTGCACTTTTACATCAAATGACTGTATTCTATTTTTAACTTAATGAATCTGGCTAGAAAAGATTTTTCACTGGACTGTAGCATGATGCAGCAGTACTTTCAGTAGCTGTTGCTATTATTCACTTAGCAGCATCAGTGTTCGTGGCCATAATTCGAAACTCAAGCTGATAGTTGAACTGAACTGACTGAGTCAAGCTGGCGTAACGTTTAAAAGGCAACATGAACATCTGAAGAGGATTTTGAGTTTGAATAAATCCTGAAAACTTCAGTCAATAGATCATGATATGGTATAAATTATGATAATAGTTACAGCTCATGCCTCTGGCATGACTAATCTATTGCCAGACAAGAAAGCAAAAATCAATATTAACATTTGGATTCTAAAACCAATGAAACAAGAACTTCAAAAAGCATCTGCAACACAAGGTCTCAAAAGCTGCCTTTTCTATTACAAATCAAACCTGGAATGGGCAACTTGATGATAACCGAAACAGTCACCCCGTAATTAAGTAATGAAAGTAAGACTAAGAGGTGACAATTAACAGATTAAATTCACTGAAGCATAACTTACATCTGTCGGTCAGCGACTTGATGGCTAATAGCTAGTAATATAATTCACTGTCAGCTTAAATTTGAAGAAAAAAGATGTCATTTTTTACGAGTCCTGACTATTGCAAATCCTCAAACTTAGGAGACAAATTTTGGAAATTTTAGCTAGCCTTCAGCTGAAGGCAAGCCTATATTGAGTAGTGTATTGAGTAGACTGGTGTATTAGGTCATCAAACTGTCATATCAAACTGTCATTATACAGGACCTTCCATTTCCAAATTAAGGGTATTGCACGGTTTTAAACATCAACAGCATGTCAATGATTAAAAGTCAGATGATGAATGATATCTTAACATTTTCTCAAGGACTCTCCAACTTCCAATTTTTTGTGCAAAAAAGTAAACAAAGCTCACCTTTTGTAACTTCAGCTAAAATCAAACTTTTATGTTCATCAGAATGTGGTTCACCTATCACAAGTAACAAAGCGGCACCAGAAGCAGGTGCAGCATGAGAATCCATCTTAGAATTGGCATCAGCAATATCCATTTTCAGACTCAGCCTGAAATTACTGCATTCAGCGGCATCTGTCTGGCACTGACTAATCGCTTTTTGTAACCCGTTATTTGATTGGTGGAAGCTGGGCAGCTAAGAGAATGAACCAATGAAATATCCCGTTAGTGATGTTGGATTTACTTCCGGTGCCGGTGATCGATGAAAACGAAAGTGACACAACAGGCATATTTCATTTCCTCTCAGTTCCTACATTCAGGAAAGACTGACAGAACACCAACATTGTTGTTTTATGTCGAAAGGGATTCCTTCCAAAAGTCTGTGTTGTTGTAGACTTTGGTAACATTGATTTTACCCAGTTTTGGTAGGTTGACATTATTACTTTGTACATAAAATTTGTGGGTGGGGTGTGGGTGTAACAACAATAACAGAAATTGTGAAATACTTAGGCCATACATTTCATCCGATATTTGAGAAAATGTGGAGTCAGCATAAACCAGTACCTTCTTACTGTTTTGTTTTACGCATATCATCGAATAACAATTACAGATAATTTGGATTGGGGTGAACATATTTCAGAAATACCAAGTAAGGCAAATAAGACAATGGGTTTTCTTCAGGGCATTTTGGCACTGGCACCTTGGCAAACTAAGAACACTGCATACAAAACATTGGTTCGCCCCCAACTGGAGTATGCAGCACCTATTTGGCATCCCTGTCAGGAGGAACACAAGTAGTGTCGGCGATATGCTTGACGAGCTTGAGTGGCCATCCCTGGAGGCTCGCCGGGAGCAGTCCCCCGTAACCTTCTTGTACAAGATTCACTCCCGTACAGTGTCCCTTGAGAAAGATACGTACTTGACCCCAGTAAGAACTAGGGCATCCCATGATTCAAAATACACTCGATACCTTGCGTATAGTGATGCAGTCTTCACGAAACTCTGTCTGACCGCCTGACATGTCTGGTAAAAATTCATTCGGTCTGGTAAAAATATTCAGAAATTTCAAGTACATTTTAATCATTTTACTAGATTCGGTCCTGTAAACCCTCGCAGACTTTCGTGAACTCTGTGATGCCCAGAAAAATCATTCTTCCCCAGGACTATTCCTATGTGGAATAGTCTTCCCTCTTCGGTGGTTTCTGCCAAAACTGCTGAGGAGTTTAAGGCCCTTATTTAGGTTATCAGTCCAGAGGCATGTGTTTTAGCATGCTTCTGATCTGCTTCTTGTAAATAGTTTTAATGGCCACCCCGAAAGTTGGTTATACCTTTTAGCCACCCACCACACCTGAGGTAATGATCAGAAAATGATTGTCTCAGTATACAGAGATAGATAGATTATAAGATTAAAGATAGATAGGTAATTGTGCAGGCTGCCTTTTCATAGACTCATTTTCCAAAGCTATATCACAGGGCATTATGCTGCATGCACCTCATGAGGTTTCCAGCCATGAAATGAAAGTAGTAGCGCGCTGAAGAATGTCGCATTTACTTATTGGCTTGTTGAAAATCAAGACAGATTTCAGCCATTGAGCAACAACTCTATGGATGTGATATGTTTGTCTCACCTGTGATAGCAGAAGCAACGTAAGTATTGCTTTTCTGGCATTGGGGGAGTAAACTTTTGTCAAGTTTTGTAGTTTTGAGAGCTCTGTTTCTCCAGGAACCACAAGGGCTAAAGTAATGAAACTTGATTCATGTTTACATCTAGAAAAGGGAAGCTGAATGCAACCATCATTATCAGATCATGAATATTTTACACTTCACTGACTTTACAAATTTGCGTCAAGTTTTCTGGTTAAGAACCATTTCTTAGGAACTATTTGTATAAGGGCTATATTCATGAACTTTGGTTCATGTTTACATCTAGAAGAGGGAAGCTAAATACATTCATCATTATTAGATCATGACCTATATTTTATGCTTCGCTGACTTTACAAATTTGGGTCAACTTTTTTGGTTTAAAAGCTCCATTTATAAGGGTTGGGTTCTTGAAGCTTGGTTTATGTTTACACCTAAAAAAGGAAAGTTGAACACAGTGATCACTATTAGGTCATGACCTATCTTATGCTTCACTAACTTAGCAAATTTGCATTGAGGTTGCTGTTTTAGCTCTGTTTCTCTGGAACTATAAGTATAAAGGCTAGACTTATGCAACATCTAAAAGTGGTAAGCAGGACTGAAAATTCCTAAAATTTCCACCAGTCCTACATGACCGAAGATACATGGTGATTTTGATAATTTACTAGAAACAATAAAAAAAAATCACTTGTCCTTCAGCTAGGACAACTTGTTTTGACGAGCAGAGGAGTAGAATTTTCCAGCCCTGATGAGCATTATGTAACCTGGAATATGCTCTGTTTTGTGACAATACGCATACAGGCGAGACACAGCATTCCGTGAAATTCCTGTTGTTTTGATGTATTACTGTAACCAGATTCGACCAGCTTTCTTTAGAGACTGACTCTTAAATTGGATCTCAAGTCTTTGGATCTTTAAACTGTTAGAATAAGGAAAGTGAAAAATATTTTTTCATTTTTTTTTTCTTCATTTACATAATTCAGTTACAGCTGGATTTTTTATTCTGATATGTATATATATATTATATTATACAGGTCCAACAAGAGCTATGGCCACAGAGGTTGAAATAGATGACTCCCTGTATAGGTATCACTGTTTTTTTTCTTCTAACTAGTATGACAAAAGTTTTGCTTCACATTCACATGATGTATTGAAAGATGCAACATATTGACCAAAAGCTCACTCTAGAAAGTAAGCCTTGAAAGTTAATCAGTTTAACAATAAAGCTTTTCATTGTCATTGACATTAAAATCATCATTAAATTAACATTGTCATGAAGATTTTAAAAATTAGGGAAAAAGAGTGAGGTCATTTAAAATGCAGTCTTTGTCATTCTGTCAAGAATACATCTAGCTCCAGAATATACAGTGTTGGAAACGGCCAGTAGCCTGGCCCCGAGGTTATAAAACTTTATTCATGCTCAACTCAGCTGAGCATGAAATTTTACCTGCGAATAAATAGCAAATTGCTGATAACTATGTTACAGTTGTTTTCTTGCTCAGTTTAGCTGAGTATGTAATTTTCTCTGCTCATGAATATGAAAATGCCAACATCAGTTGGCATTGTCATATTTATCAGCAGAGAAAATTTCATGCTCAGCTGAGTTGAGCACGAAAAAAGTTTTATAACCTCGGGGCCTGGTGGCTAAATGCAACTAATTCATGTCTGGGGCCACCAGATTCTCCAAAATACGAGCTTTAGTGGCCAAACTTATCTTTCTGGCACTGATTAATCAATGGAATTTTCAGCTAATGGACAGTTTGGGCCACTAATATTTTGGACTGTTAAGCTTAGGGCCACCATATTTATCTTGGGAGATTTCAGTACTGATATATATTGTGAAATTTACATATCTTATTTGTGGTTTTGTTTATTTTATGCCAGTCGTCAGCGGTATGTCTTGGGAGATGGTGCTATGCAGAGGATGGCTAGGGCCTCAGTTCTGCTGTATGGTGTTGGCGGGCTTGGAATTGAAATAGGTACTCCTTATCCTACTTTTTCCCCAACAGTAATCTACTTAGTTTCTCTTGAGAAATAGATGTTAGTTTCAAGACTATTTTAGATTCAGTATTAGACATGTACAGCTTTAAAATGCAAGATTAGATTTTGACCTGAGTCTTGCAAGCACTGATCAGCAAATGAGGAAAATCCTTGCTTAAAGAAAACACAAAAAACAAGTGTTAAAAAAGATGTTTACAGTGCTCATACTAATATTTTATGAGAAGATTACTATGAAAATATAAGTATTGGACACAGATATCTGAGTTCAAAGATCTAGGTCAGACTATGAACAGTCATCAGGGCAGAATATACCCTGTTTGTCATTCAGCTAAGAAGTCGTAGTTGTATAAACTTTCTCTGGTAAGAAAAATGGATTTGAGCTAATTTTAGAAGACTATTACATACATTCATGGGGAGAGGGGGCAGGGACTGTAATTCCTAGGTTATAAGATGGAGACTTTTCCTTCCAATACAATATAAGATGGGGTATTTCCCTTCCAAAATTATCCCAAAAATCTAGATCTGTCTTATAAGACAGATCTAGATTTTTGGGATTGTTTTAGAAGGGAAAGACTCAACTCATAGCTGAATTTCATAAGACTGGTAGAGATATTTGTTATCATCTCAGAGATGATAAAATCACTATTTTACAGCTGAATGAATATGGCTCATTGTATATAATATTGTAAAGGAACCTGCCACTGACCATAGGGATCATAGGATGAAACCATCAGATCATTTTTGTCATATCAGAGCCGTGCAGTTTGCACATATCAATGCATCACTGGCATTCAATGTTACAGAAAGTAAATACCCTAGTCCTTGTAAGAATACTGTTTTCACTCAGTTATAAGACAGGGTTTTTGTTCCTTCCAAAGGAATCCAAAAGATCTAGATCTCTCCTATGAGACAGCTCTAGATCTTTGGGGTTATTATGGAAGTTAAAACCCGTCTTATAGCAGAACTACACGAAAGTGATATACTTTTATGTGGTAGCTTTGGATGGGTAAGCCCCCTCTTATAACAGAATAAATGAGCCGTGACACGGGAAAACAAACAAAGTGGCATGTTCTCCCAGCGAAGACTCGGATCAGCCTGGGCATCTGCCCAGTCTGATCAGTCTTCGCTGTGCACTTAGAGGGTGGCTGGCGGCCTAAGCTAGCTCCATGACTGATCAAACTGGGCAGATGCCCAGGCTGATCTGAGTCTTTACTGGGTGCACATGCCACTTTGTTGGTTTTGTCGTTTACAGTATGTAGAGTCTTTCATGGTTCCATGTCGCCTTTGATAGCTTTCCATTATGAATCATTACCCATTTTGTTTCTTTACTTTTCAGCAAAGAATGTTGTGCTGGCAGGAATCAAGGTTTGTTTTAGTCTTAGTTCATTGTATGCACTGTCCCTATTTGAAATATAGTACCGCCGAGAAACTATGTAGACCCATGATTGAGTTCTGCATTGTAAGAAATCTGCTGCTTGGCAAATATTGAAGAGCGGTTATATAGATGACTGTTGTGTCTCAAAACTAGGGTAAATACAGTGTTTGGCAAATAAACAAGATAGGTTAATTGTTTTAGATGTCAGATTTTTTTCATCTATTTTAACTGCAAGGATATGCACCATAATAAATTTCAATATTTTAATTTTTGCATGTTTTGCCATTTTTTGGCAGCAGAAATGGAATTCCTGTGTAAAGGTTCTGTTATTTCATTTAAAGACTGTTACTGTGTAAAGTCGGTTATCTGTACCTTTCATACATACCATAGTGCCCCTTAGACCTGAGCAAACAGTGTAGATCCTTATCAGAATGCCCTTAAAGCAGTGCCAGATCAGAGTCTGCACTGCTCACTATTCAACCAACAGTTATTTTACACACTGCAAGATTGTTCATATTCATCTTATTCTGCCAATTTTCCAAATTTGTTACTTCCTGTATGCTTCTCTGTGTGGCAAAACACTTCCAAAAGGATTAACTCTTGAAAAAAAAAATGTTGACCCTAAAAAGTTTGACCCTAATACAAAAGGGAGGCAAAAATGAGACTGAGTTAATTCTCTTTAAAGTGTATCCAGTCACTTGAAGGGTAATTTCAATACAGTAGCACAGTAATCAAGGTTATTACTGTAGAGTATTTTATTTACCATATTAATCCTAATTAATACCCATGCTCTAATACTGCCACCTGCCTCTTCTCCGAAAATAATGTCATATTTGTATGAATTCCTGTTTGCTTCTTTGGATAAGGTACAATGTAGCTCTTTGAAATAGGGTCTACTCTTCAAGGAGAGAATTTGCTCTTACAGGAGTAAATCCTTTTCCCTAAGAGATTACCGCCCTACTGATGAGAAGAGGGGCAAAAATAGTAGAGTTATATACCCATTCCCCTTAATATTGTTTATTAGAGGTATTTCGGCAGTGGTTGATTTACTACTCTTTAGACTCTAAATAATGCCCCCTTTCACAAAATGCAATGCCACTGAGTCGTTTAATAGGATTAATAGGGTATTTGTCTTTTTTTTCAGTCTTTCACAGTACAAGATCCCTCGAAGGCCACTATCGCTGACCTGGGTACCCAGTTCTTTCTGCAGGAAGATGATGTACAGAAAGGGAGATACAGGTTAGAAAATAAAGTTTTCGTGAGAAAAGATATATTGTTCTGTGTGTTAATGTCACTTGTGTAAGGCAAACCTGACCTCAGATTCTGTACAACTTTGACAAAGATGTTCATATTTGCATCACAGTCTCAGGACTCACCACATTCTGTGGACTGTAATAGATGTGAAGGAATCAGCTATCAGTGTCCTGGTAAATAGTTTCCTTTCATGTATCGAAAGTATTTGGTACAGACGAAGGATGTCACTGCTGGGTAACTGCACTTTATGACATAAAACTCTGACTTTCAAGACCTGAGATATAGTCGATTTTCTTATTTGGGTTGAGATTATTGTCTTTCAAAACAGTAGGGATAATCACGTGATCGTGATGTACGTTGTCTGTCTTCAGTATAGTGTACATTGAGAGTTTCTTTTGTTCGTCTGCAGGGCAGAGGCTAGTTCAGCCAAGTTAGCTGAGTTGAACCCTTATGTCAGCATCAACACATTGACGAGTCCACTAGAGGACAACACAGACTTGAGCTATCTGTCTCAGTATCAGGTAATATATATTTCACCCTTATAGTTCTAAAAAAGTGGGAAAAATTTATGCTAATAAAATGTAAAAAAAAATCATTTTGTCCAAGCTGTACGAGGGTCATCCAATAAGTCTTGCAAATGCCGTCATTACTGCTCTATTAATTGAGATAGGGTAATCAAATTACACCATTAACAGCTTATGTATATAATACGCGTATGTGCTAAAAATCATACATGTGACATTCCTTTCTCAGATATGGGAGGATTATGAATGTAAAGGAGTAAGCAATAGCGGAGGTGAAATTGCACAAACACGACGTCTGTTGCAAGAGGTGAGGGGAAGAAAATTCCTGCATATATATTTATAATTCTTTCAAATGACAAGAATTCATGTTCTAAAGTAATCGCCTTATATTTAAGAACTCCAATAATTTACTTTATCATTTTACTTTACCAAACAAACGTGGTTGCTAGGCAACAAGAGAATATTACAGAATTTTAGCAAAATTCTAGTTTTTGACGTTTACCTCTGGTTTCTAAAGGTTGCAAACAATATTAAACAAGGCTCGAAGCTTAAATTTATTTTGATATCTATATTAGTGCATCTCGGGACTATTCTGTGATGACAAACTAATGGCAGTGTAGGAAATACTTCATCTGCTGTGAAAGCCTCTTCTTCATATACTCATTTTATATGACATTTTAGCTGCCCGAAAAACATGGTGATCTTCCTTTTAACAATAATAACATCTATACTGACGGCAATATCTTAACCTTGGTGCCGTGTACATACTTTAGTATTATTTTCTGTATCTCTCAGCAATCTGCAGATATTTACAAGCGTTCTGCAATAAGCTAGGGGATCTTAAAAAGACAACTAGAAGTCACCGCCGCACCCATGATGGTAGTATTCTTCAGTTGCCTAGCAACGCCATTTGCAAGATCATGACGTTTCTGGAAATTTGTGACTGGAAAGAAGGGAAGATGCATTGTAGGAATGTGGATTGCTCGATTCGTTTTTAATTATCATTTGCCTAAAACTTGGCCGTTTGCAGGACTTATTGGATGACCCTCGTATAAAATTGAGAATTCAAAGACTAGAGAGCAAACAATGTAGATCCAAATGAGGCGGCTCATCATGAGCCGCCTCATCTGAATCTATGCTGTTTGCAAATTCAGCTATTTTCAATTTTTAGTGCTTTAAGTGATGATCTGTGTCATCTGCTGTTGTATATATTCAGACCTGAAAACTTTTATTATATCAAAGAGATGGCAGCAGCTACACTTATATACAGGTACATATTTAAACTTAATTAACTGACAAAATTTCAACATTTCCGTGCATATTTGCAAACAGAATTTTCTTAATTATTTAGGGATATTCCATATAAGAGCACCTCCCTAGGCAGGACTGGAGCTTTTTGTTAGGGGCATCAGCAAGGAAATTTTAATTACATTTACAATAAGAAATGATAGTATGGCTGTTTAACCCCCACCACCGAAATTTTAATTAGTTTCTGGTCCTGCCCCAGGATGTAATTTTTCCTGGAAAAAGCTCTTAGACACAATTTCAATCCAATTGCCAAAAGCCTTAACAAGTATGAACTATGCAAGAGACTTAGCTGAACATTACAGTAAAACTTCAATGGCTCAAACAGGCTTGGGACCATGAAAACTAGTTCCAGCTAAAGGTAGTTCTAGCCATCCAGGGTTAGTTTCCATATAAAGTGACCTCTAAGGACAATGAAAAAGAGTTCTAGCCAGGCAGGGTGAACAAGCCATCAGGGTTTGAGTCATTGAAGTTTTGCTGTATATGAAAAAATGGCAAAAGATTAGTATCAGATACATAAAATCTTGTATAGTGTTACTATATATCATGGCCTATCTGGAATTCTTCCTTTGCATGGCACAAACATTTTTCAAAAAGAAAACATGACAATACCAGTATTTTGTATTTATTTGTTTTCAGTGTGTGATTCTGACTGAAGTCCCTATGTCTGTACAGCTGAAGGTCAATGCCTATTGTAGAGTACATGGTATAAAGGTAAAAAATCACTGGAGCTTGTCTATAAGGCAACTCATTATAATGCTATTTGGATACAATGCTGTCATGCCATGACTCCCATTTAGACCAAACTACAAAGGAATATAAGGCAAATGAGCATTTAATGCTCATTTGCAGTATATTCCTTTAAAGTTCAAGTATAGCATGAATGTAATATTAGTCACTTGTGACGTTATAGTTTTATATGACCCTATATATCTGTAATAAAGGGAGTTTACAGTATGTTGTTATTAAACCCTTGGCATACAAAGCATATCAAGATATAGAGTTTATGCCATTCAGTCCATTTGTTTATTTATCTGTCCATCTGTTCATCAACTTTATATCAAAGGGTTGCATTAAACGTTCCTGATTGCCTATATAAAGACACATGAGTCCCTCCTTACTTGCTCTAGCTTCCTACTGTATGCTCATCACCCAAATTAATGGGCTTCTAATTCTTACACAGTAAGTACAAAATTATTGATATGTGAGACCAGGGGTGGGGGACGGAAGAATGGTGGTAATGTTGAAAAATCCAACATGTGGCACTCTCTTTAATACTACTTTGCCAATATACTTCCAAAATGTATAATGCATCTGTCATTAGAACTGCTTATCACAGTGGTTCTGGAGAGGTTACAACACAGATTTTTTTTATGGAGATTTTTCCCAAAGCTTGAAAATTATTTGCTTTGTGAAATTTATTTTTATATCATTGTAAGGGCAGAATACCACAACTCCAATTTTCTGAAAGAAAAATATTTTTTCTTTAACCCTTTCGCTGCCAAATATATGGTGAAAAGTTTCCCTCAGTGCCAAATATTTTTTTCATATTTTGCTATCACAGGGTTCAGCTATTAAATCATATATTTCTCATGAATTAAAGATGGTATGAAGCTCAAACTTTGAGCACAACCAGTTTAATTGTTTTCCAACAGTTTGCAATAATATTGTTTCTAATTTCTTGAATTTTACGGCCTATTTAACAAATGATAAGTGATCAGGAGCAGATATATGTTTTCTAGAGGCTACAACCGTATTTTTCTAAAGACTATAACTTTGAAAAAAATAGCAATTTTATTAGAAACTCTATTGAAACATGGTATTTAAAGCTCTCCATGTCTTAGAACCTGATTTCTCAATAGGAGGCATTGTTCTTAGGGGTGTAACAATACATTGGACTATCGATATATCGCAATAGTAACATTGGCAATAGTCACTATCGATAGGGAAAGCTGCAATGTCAATACTATCGGCAATAGTGTTTCCAATATCGCAATAGTTTCAATAGTTTCTAGACATGCATCTGTTTCTTGAAAGAAGTATTTAGCTGAAAGAATAATAGAAATGCATGTGGATTCCAAAGAATGAAAAATGATATTTTCTTGTATTTTGTAGCCAAGGAGTGCATGTTGTAAAACAACAGTCATTAAACAATGCTTTTCAGCCGTAAATTTGTGAACATACCAGAGTTTTATACAGAAAAGCTCAGTTTCTGGCTACAAAATCTGTCCCCAATAGTTATCGCAATGCATTGCAATAGTAACCTGCAATAGTAATAGTATCGCAATGGTACTTCTTGCAATGTCAATACTATCGCAATAGTCATTTATGGACTATCGTTACATCCCTAATTGTTCTTGGGTCATGTCTATATTCTAGCACCCGTTATTAGAAAGTCAAAAAATGTGTGCTTGAAATAGCATTTCAAGTATCTCCTTTTACAGTTTTCTAACATATTTGAACCTCAACACATATTTTGTATGATGCTAAGATACTATGGCAATGTGTATAAAATTGTCAATGTACTCATTTCAGCCCAACAGTTTCATACAAAGGTGCTACTTTACCCCACCCCCCAGAAAGCAGCCCTAAGGTCAGAAATTCAGATGTGGGCCTAAATGTCATGATACCTCAGCATATATTACACTACACAGCTAGAGTCAACAAAACTTTGTAAACAATAGTTTATTTACTCACATTATCCACAGCCTTCAGTGCCATTTGACCATATATCTTCAACATCTGCTCCCTTAGGCAACCAAGATTTAGCTTCAGACGCCATTTTGAAAGCAAAAAACACACTATTTTCCCTTTTTGAAAAAACGTTTTCATTGTCAATCTACTTTCGTTTTTGTTCATTGTTTGGTGTGTTTAGTGTTTACACAACGCATATGACCTTTGGATTAATTTCCAGTGTTTTGTGAAATTCACCACATCGTGAAACTTACTTATGGTTGGTTAAAAACAAGTACTAGCTTTGTCGATGCAAGTCGCCTATGGCAGTCGGCCAGGTAGTCGACTCCAGTCGCCTACGGCAGCGAAAGGGTTAAAACGAAAAAATGAATATGAATGTGGATGATATTTGTTTCTGTTGCCAAAAAAAGCATAGTACCTAAAATGATTACATGTTGTAGTTTGTGAGTGCTGATGTATTTGGCCTGTTCTGTGGAGCATTCTGTGATTTTGGAGACGAGTTTGAAATTTCTGATGCCAATGGAGAGGAACCAAAGGAGACTTTTATAGCCAACATCACTAAGGTAAGATGATAGTTAAGACAAGACATCCCTATACAGGATAGCTTGCCAATCGAACTTCAGTCAAACCTTAAAACAAAGTGAGAAGCCGACAAGGACACTTGGGTGTGCGCAATAGCTTGTACATTACTTTGGTATGGGCAAACCAGACTTGAGCCGAGTCACAAGAAAACATTTCTGGGCATATATGAGTGAGTGATTGAGAGAACTCGGGTTTAATGTCCCACTAACAACTAGGTCATATGGAGACGGGACTTTGGTTTTAGGTCTCACCCAAAGGACTGGAAAAGAAAGGGATCAATCTTAGGATCCCAGGATTGGTAACCCAGTGTGTTATCCACTACACTACCACTGCCACGGGCATATATGAACTGTGCATTCCAAGACCAGGGTCCAGTTGTTCAAAACGAACAAGGTTGTCTGCCTTTTTTTTACCTAAAAAATGTTAGGAACTTTTGCTCTTCAAAATTTTTCAGCAAAAATTATTACTGCATTTGATTTTGTGACTGCTGTAAGACTTAATGACTCCTGCACTAATGATTTGATCAAGCTAAAAATGCTTTGAACAACTGGTCCCAGAGGTTTTAAGGAATCATATGTGAAATGATTCTGTGCCGTCTGGTCTGGGCATAAACGGTATATAACTGAAATCTGCATGATCTTATTTGTGCCATCACACGACTAAACCAACAAACTGGCATGTTCACCCACTCATATCAGCCTGGGCATCCGTCCAGTCTGAGTAGAGTCTTCCCTTTTGGCATTGGGGTAGCTTAGACCCTTAACTACCTTTTAAGCGCCTAGCAAAGACTCTGATCTGGCAGGGCAAATGTCCAGACCGATCAGAGTCAATGCGCCATGTCATTGCATGGTGCACATGCCACGTTGCTTTGTTTTCTCATGTTGTGGCTGATTTGTGTCCTGAGTAATATGTCTCAACACACAGATAGATAGTAAAATCTAGTCTGGTTAATCCCATAACTAAATGAGCATCACAGATAGCTGTGCAACAAACTCTCCACCTGCTCATGTCGTCAGCTGCTTTTGTTGTGCTGGCAATGTCCATCCCTGTCCACTCTTTGATATTGTCTACCCATCTCATCTTCTGTCTGTCTCTTCTTTTACCTGTCACTGAACCCTGTAAGAATTACTAAGCTAAGCTAGAAGATTTTGAGGTGTGGGTTTGGTCTCTTGATCTTTGTGTTTTCGAATCATATCATCTTATTCAAATTTTTAGACAATTACTGTAATTTGTTCAGGTGAATAGTTACACTTTCAGAAGTAGCAACTCTGCCATTTTCTTTTTTTTTTGCCTCCCTTCTCAATGGGGGTCAACTCTTAATGGAAAGAATTTGCTCCCTGAGGGAGCAAATTCTTTCCATTAAGAGTAGCCCCCATTTTTTAAGGGCAAGCATACAGGAAGTCACAAAAGTTGTCTCTCTTTTGTAAAATTGGCAGGACATGTAGGTGTATCCAGTCACCTTAAGTTCTCCCAGTATTCGGGATAATTATGATAATTTTTTTTCTGCAGGTTAATCCAGGTGTTGTGACATGTCTTGACAACAGAATGCATGGATTTGAGTCGGGAGATGTTGTAAACTTTAGAGAAGTTGCAGGAATGACTCAGTTAAATGGACAGCAAATCAAGATTGATGGTAAGTTGGTGTTTCTTCTTTTTAAATGGGAGTTCATGTAACATCTGAGTATTGGGACAGATAGGTCTGAGCAAACAGTGCAGACCCAGACAAGACTGCTCCTTCTGGAGCAGTCTGATCAGGGTCTACAATGTTTTACATTCCATCTGTATTTTTTTGGACGCATCACTAGGGGTGTGATGATACATCGATATATCGATGCATGGTGATTGTGGTTGCCTTGGTAGTGCTATCGTGATAGTGTTTTCAGCTATCGATAACTATCCCCAATAGTGCTTTCAACTATAGATATGACTATTATACTAGGAGATGACTATTACTGTAAAACACTTATATTTGGCGGCAGCAAAATTTGGCGGTTTTTAAATATAGACCTTTTGGCGGATTTTTATTTTGGCGGTTGTGTGATTTCTCAGAACAAAATATTTCTGCTGATGTCGTATTTGGCTCTTAAGTTGTGCTTTGTATTGTCATGTTGATTAAAATAATTAATAACAATAATCATTGTAATCATGTTACATTTTGCGTTTCGGTAGTTAATTGTTTAAATTAAACAAATACAAACAGATTTTGTGTTCTTTCAGATTTAATCAACTTATTATTGAAACACTAATTAGTATGGTGAGAACATTTTCATACTCTGTTTCCTCCCACTTGTTGTTTGTGAGGTATCTTCTTTTGCGCTAATATATGTGATGTGTATTAGCTTTGATATTTTGGTAGTGGAGATAGGATTATATGCTCAAAAATATTTTTTCTTCTTTCAGTATCATGAGTTTATATTGGCGACATTTTAATTTGGCGATTTTCTTCTTTTCCGCCAATATCGCCAAAATAATGTGACGGCCAAATATAAGTGTTTTACAGTATACAAGCATTGCGCTTACCGTCAGATCCTACATTGAAATGATTTGTATTTGTATATATGTATGTAGCTTAACTGAATAAAATACTGTTTAGATCAACTATAGATAGTTTTGATAGTTTCTGTTCATGTAGATTTTCACCTTGTGGACTAGTTTTTGACACTTGTCTTTCAAACAAATGTCATTTAGGGAACTAAAACGTGTCTGCTTTGCATCTAAAAACTTTTATTAAGATGGTGGTAAAGCTTACACTCAAAGTGGACAGCACTGGTATGTAATTTAGAGATGAGGGACTTACTTAAATCATCTGAATTCTTAAGAAATTGCAATATTCAGAGACAGTGATAGTATTGTGATGCATTGTGATGTAATAGCCTTGATAGTAATAGTATCATGATAGGGGTTTCTCCGAGAGTGATAGTATTGTGATAGTCAAAGTTTGGGATGATAGTCAACCCTGGTCTACACTGTTTGATATTCCGTCTGCATTTTTTTTTGACACTTTACTGCATTTTAAAACCAAACTGTTTCATTTTTAGGACAGTTACGAAAATTTGATGTCCCAGTTTTTAGAATTTTCATGGTAATAAGTTAAATTACAGCTTAGATATTACTGTAATTTGCCTAAATTTTGGGACATCTAAAATGATTAATTTTCAATTTGGAACAAATGGAAAATTTATTATTTCAGGTGTCCCGAAACTTACACATATTACGATAATTCTGCTTAACCCCGGCATCAGCTTCCCCATTATCCCATGAGCCTGAAATGCTGTTGAATGGGTATAAAACCCTTAAACAATCAATTTTAGATTAACATGAGTGGTCACAACCAAGGTGCAGCTAGCAGAAGCAAGACCCAGGCATTGCTATTCCAGTGCAGCAGCTGTATTGCCAGTGTAAACTTTTGTATAGTTTGCTGATTTAGCTCTGTTTTGTGACAATACCCAGATGTGGGAGACATTGCCTTCCACAGAATTCTTGTTTGTGTAGAAATAAAAGATGAACCCAGAATTTTTTATGAAACACTCCTAATTTTGGTCTGTGGGTTCTGAGGTTTTGAGAAATGAGGGCTCAGCACAATTTTTTTTTATGAGAAATTATTCCATCAATTATCAACAAACACTCACACTAATCTAGAGATTTGGAACTTAATCTTTTCAGTTCTGTCCCCATATGCATTCAGCATCTGTGATACAAGCGGAGAGGGTTTCTCGGCATATGAGGCTGGTGGCATAGCAACACAGGTGAAAACACCAAAGACTCTCAGATTTGTAAGTAAATTTATGTTCAACAGTTTTCAAATTCCAGACTTAAACAGTCTGGCCCCGAGGTTATAAAACGTTTTTCCTGCTCAACTCAGCTGAGCATGAAATTTCCTCTGCTGATAAATATGAAAATGCCAACTAATGTTGGCATTTTCATATTCATAAGCAGAGAAAATTTTATACTCAGCTAAACTGAGCAAGAAAACAAGCGTACTTATCAGTAATTTGCTATTTATTAGCAGGTAAAATTTCATGTTCAGCTGAGTTGAGCATAAAAAAGTTTTATTACCTCGGGCCCTGGTCATAGAGCACGCAGTTTGTGAGAACATATGATAATATAGGGTTGGATTGATATACATTGTAGTACAGAAATAATAAAAATAGGATATTCCATTCTTTATGTCACCATATTTTGTGTTAAAGATTTCACTTTGCGTTTAAATCACTGTTTGGGGTTTAAACCATGAATTGTCACTAGACAATAACGCAAAATCAATAGTTTTCAGAGATTGACCAAGATTTTAAAGCTACATGAAATTGAACCTAAATGATCTTAGTAAAAACATTCCTTAATTCTAGTTTTACTATTTTGGGCAAGAAGCCTTTTTCTAAAATACTTGCAGACACACCCTCCTAAAAGGATGCTAAACAATTTGGGTAGAATTTGGGTCTCTGTGTGATTAGGGTAATTATGTTACTCATTATAGAAGTCACTCGAGCAGCAAATGAAGAAACCCTGTACACTCGTGGCTGACTTCAGTAAGTTTGAGATGCCAACCTCTGTTCATGTTGGATTCATAGCTTTACATAGATTCAGGGAACAACACAAACGACTTCCAAATATATGGTAAGTTAAAGTTTTAGATCTCCTGATATAAAAGCCATCTCCTGAGATAAAAGCCATCTTCTGGAGATGGCTTTTATACCAGGAGATGGCTTTTAAATAAGCACTTTGCTTACTGTCAAATCCTGTACCATTATTTATTATTGTATTACATATATGTTATTTCTGTGAATAAAATATTGTTTAAACCAAAGTATATATCTTAGCTTCAAGCCTGTGACATGCCATCAGTGCTTGCATGAAGCTAATACAGGTCACTTCCTGCAAATCTAGGTTACTGTGACCCTTCTTCGCAAAACCAAAGCAATGTCTGGTTTTACCAATTATCAGTATAACCCAAGCAAAGAAATCAGTATTAAAAGCTGGCAAGTTTGTTCAACTTGTTCATCAAATTATGCTTCAATTGTCTTCAAATATTTTCTTTACGTTTAGCTCTGCAGACAGTGATATTGAGTTAGAAAAAGCAGTTCAAACTCTTACAGAAATTTTTAGGGCACATATGTGTTGTCCTTTTAACAAATATATTAGGGATTTTTGAAGCAAAACTTCTTCAATTGGCCTGTCTTGAGTGACAGGGAAATTGACCTATGATATGACTAGGTTCCTCTTGCTACCATAATGACCCTAAAATTTCGGACATCCAACAGTTGGACAATGCACAGTTCCGAGCCACACCCAGAATGTCACTCAAAGTCACCTGACAGTGTATATCTTACCAATGCAATGACAACTTAGCATGTGTCATAGTCTCACAAACAAAATCGCACATGGTTCAATGTCTTATATAAGTCAATGATTTTCCTCACAGTTAATGGAGGGATGTATTATCTGTTTAAAGTAGGCATGGTTTTCAGAACTATCAATTATTGTTCAAAAATTCTTAGAGAGTAGATTTTACACACATTTACGCATCCAAATGATGCTTAGTGAATGGCAAATGTTTTAGACCCTGATCAAACTTCTCCTTTAGGAGCAGTTTGATCAGGGTCTACAATGTTTGCTCAGACCTGTCTGTTCGAATATTTAGGGTCATTATGGTAACACATTTTGTACTTTATATTTGTTTAGGTGTCAGACAGATGCTGCATTGCTGTTAGATATAGTTAAAGATCTGATAAACAGTGGATCTGTGTCTATCCAGGTAAGGTTGCAAACCTGCACAGAATGTAGATAAGCCTATAAATACTAAATAGCTTGACATAATTTTATGATGCTTGGCAATGGTAAGATTGATGTTTCTTAAGAAAATGGGATATTGGGCAAATATAGGAAGAAAGCTTAATATGACAAAATTTGTGTACCTTTCTCTGAGGGACTGGATATATATAGTGCTACAAATTTAGATAGTTTGCATGCATTTTCTTATTTAATTGAAAATGATTTCACTTTTGTAAGACTAATAAAAATGATACATAGAGTATGATAAAAAAAATAAGGTGATTTATTTTTTGGCCCCCAACATATGTATCAATACTTTCAGCACAGGCTGACCATTTCCTGTGCAATTTTACTGATTCATAACAAAATCAATTGTGAATAATTATTACGGGTTATTTTTATCCCAGAAAGCTGTAGCTTGTCTACAGAACTGCTAAGAGTGGGTGGGGGATGTGTCTCATGATTATGATATAGGTTTTAAAACAATTCCAGTTATTTATCCACGAAACATAATTATATTCAGGCCCCATCATTTGAACTGTTCAGATGAGGTATCACAAGTTGTGGAGAAATGAAAGAAATTATCTCAGAACTATTCGTGAATTCCCCACCTTATCTGAACTCCCCTTATTTGTTCTTTTATTTAAGGCTGGAGAAATCTCTGAAGATATTATCAGGTTATTATCATACACTTGCCAAGGTAGTTTTGCTCCACTTTGTGCTACTTTGGGAGGTTTTGTTGCTCAGGAAGCCCTCAAAGCAATTACCGGGAAATTTACACCACTAGATCAGTGGGTAAGTTAAAGGAACTTGACAGTTTTTCCAGACTTGTGTAAATATTCAGAAACAGGCCAAAAAATGATTTTGTCGCACCTGTTAGTAGCAGAAAGGGAGACATAGATACCTCTTTCCAGCCCCAGTGGCTTTTGTGAGCTAATTTGTGGCATAAACTTTTGATTAATTTTCTTGCAATGTAGCAGAATTATTATGAAGTTGTGAACTTTATATTTCGTTAATTGAATTATACCAACTACAATTACTTTAATTTTGCTTCCAAACAATTACCAGATAGGGCAACTGTATAATCATTTTTATCACACATTTGAGCTGGCTCATATGAAAATGGGTCTCAGAAATATGCTGACTGTAAACACTTAATATCAGGCACCTCTTACATTCTCTTGAGCTGGCTGTTGTAGAATTTGGGGCCAGGGGTCATATTTATAGAACGACTAAAGTGGTTGCTATGCTGTTGTTAAGACTAAATTTCTTTGAAGGAGGTTCCCGGCAACTATGAATTTGCTCTGATGAACAGTCTGAAAAAGACTGTTCCTCCAGAGCAAATTTTATAGTTGTAGGGAACCTCCTTCATAAAAATTTAGCCTAAGCAACAGCATAGCAACCACTTAAGTAGTTTTATAAATATGACCCCTAATTCTCAACTTATCACAAAGAGATGAGACTGAGACTCAAAAAAGCAATACAGGGTTGTTGCAAATTTTAACTAGATATTTACTTTCAGCTATATCTAGATGCTATGGATGTGTTGAGTGAGGAAGACAGACAAACTCAGGCAATTTTCCAGCCAAGGTAAGACATTGCAAAATTCTGCTCATTGCCAGCACTTACAAATATTGACCATTTATTTTCATCTTGTCAGTTACTCTTGAACATAGAAGGATGAAGGGCACATTGTTTAATCATCATGGCAGATCATAGAGACTTGTTTCATTTCTTGAAAGACAAGAGAAAAAACATCAGCTCTTATACATGTAATTTAATTATATATTCCTTACTGTCATGTACAATTTACTGCAACAAAATAGTAGTTCATGTGAATTTAAGATGTTGTGAAAGACTGAGTCTACTTATGCACTCAGCATTATTATGTGTTTATTATGAGTTTATCGCAGATCGCCATCTGTGAAATAATCCAAATCAGTATAAAAACTTCATTTGTTGCATTTCTTCTTCTTGAAAGTGTTTTCATACCTCAAGACAAATACAATACAAATCTCTTTATTGTCATCTCAGTCCATACAATGGCAACATGAGGGATAATGATAACGGTTATAACAGAGGACTTTGATGTGGACACCTTTTAAAGGCAGTTGATTATATTGATATAACATTATCAATTTATTGCCGATTGCTAGCAATGCAGAGCCTAATCAGACTGCTCCTTACAGATCTACCCTTTTTCTAAAGCAAGCACTTAGTGTAAGTGATTAAATTCTTCTTTTTTTTTCTCCAGGGGAGACAGATATGATTTACTCAGGACCTGTGTGGGAGAAAATTGTCTCCAGAAACTTGCTCAACTGAAACTGTTCATGGTAAGTTACTGTATTTATTTGGTTGTAAGAGGGCAATTTTTCACTACCAAAATAATCCCAAAAATCTAGATCTTTCTTACAATCTCAGAAATCTAGATCCATCTTGTATTACAAGATTGATCTGGATTTTTGGGTATGATAGACATAGATTTTTGTGATTGTTTTGGAAGAGAAAATTCAATCTAATAGCAGAATTACAAAACAATGGTTTGAATATTTGGGGTATTAAATTTTTAAGGTATTTTTTAGGAGGGAAAGCCTCATCTTGTAGCTGAATAAATGGGTAGCTGAGCATATTTGAGCCAAGACACAACAAAACCAACAAAGTGGCATGTGCACCCAGTGAAGATTCAGACCTGCCTGGGCAGCCGCCCAGCTTGATCAGATTCTTCACTGTTGGCATGGAGGTAGCTTAGACCCTAAGCTTACCTTTAAGCACACAGGAAACACTCTGATCAGACTGGGCGGATGCCGAGGCTAACCTGAGTCATAGCATTGTGCACATGCCACTTTGCTGGTATTGTAGTGTTGCGGCTCATTTGTGGTTTCCATTCCCCTTTCAAATTTCGGCCAATTTTCATGAAACATTTCAGAAAACATTGTCAATGTCTGCAGTCTATCACTACATGACTAGGATCAGATGTTGTACATGAACTATGGCCCTTTATCACCCCTGACCTTGTAGCTGTGATTAAAAAAGTCACACGACCTAGATACTGAAATGAGCTCTGGTTGCTCAATTGAGTTTTGGCCTACTGAGCTAGTAATCCAGGTTGACTGCGGCTGGAGATGAAATTCTTTCATTGGTTCAGTATGACTGAAATACTGTTGAAAGGGCTGTAAAACCACAAATCATCTATCCTTAGCAAATTTGGGGAACTTCTTTATTCTATTCAGATCTGGACAAGTGTCTGTTCCTGTCAGTAGATCATGAACTCAAATGTTTAAAGATGACTTAGTTACCATATTTTGCAAGCTGCTATAAGAATGAAACTGCCTGAGCTTTAGAACAATAAAGGGCAGATAACCGTTTGGCAAGTGGGCACTATGCACAAGCTTTTGGACTGGTTTACACATGGCACTGCTTGTATTATTGTCAATAAAAGATCTTTAAAAGTAATAAAACAGATAAGTGACTAGCTCCTTACTTTTGTGCCAGACAACGTATCATCTTGTAAGGATTGTGACTCATTAACTGACCTAAAAATTGGGACACCAAAAATATTTCAGTGATTTTTCCAACCACTGAAACAGTTTGGTTTTCAGTGCGGTAATAAGTCCAAAAAATGCAAATGGAATGGAAACAGTGGAGACCCTGATCAGACTGCTCCTGAAGGAGCAGTTGGATCTGGGTCTGTCTGCACTGTTTTATCAGATCTGTATGTACCAAGTCAGGCAATGTTTACAAATATACATGTCTTTTCTGTTTCAAGGTAGGCTGTGGTGCTATAGGCTGTGAAATGCTGAAAAACTACGCTCTTCTTGGCGTAGGAACTTCATATAAAGGACAGATAACTATCACAGACAATGATTTGATAGAGAAGTCAAATTTAAACAGACAATTTCTGTTTAGACCTCAACATATACGAGTAAGTTTCTTGATTGTATGATAAAATACTGAACTTTCGTTTTCTTTCATTTATAAAAGACTCTTGGCTGTAGTTAGTAAAGAAAACTAATTGAAAAGAAATGTTATTGATAATGACTGCTGTTATAGACTAAACTCCGAAGAAGGAGCATAAGTTAAGCCATACATGCCTGGTGGACTCTTTTATCCTTATAACGGGATAAGTCAATTCATCATTTAAGAGACATCTGAATATTTATTCTCTTATTAATTTTCTAGATATTGTTGTAAATTTTATTCAATCAGTGTATACCTAGATCAGACACCTCATTTAGTGTGGTTGTGTTCCAGTCTTTATAGAGGCTCCAGAAATGAAGGTGAATGGGTACACCTCCATGTTTTTATATGCCATACTTAAAAAAGGGACACCTTTTGTGACTTCTCTTTGCTTCCCTGGAAGATGAAACCCTGCTACAAAAGGGTTGTCTCTTAAAAACAGAATTTGCTCCAATGGGAGCTGATCTTTCCTTTATGAGTAGTTCCCCATCGAGAAGGAAGGCAAAAACATTTCTTCTCCAAAAAGTCTACCCATACACATCAACACAATTATGGTTTATTTTTCCTTTATGAACTATTTACAGTAAAATATCTGAAATACATGTATGTTATGTTATATTTTTAGAAACCTAAGAGTACAACAGCAGCTCAGTCAGTGAAGCAGATCAATACCGGTAAGTGTAAAGAAGATTTAATTTTTGAACCACCAACATTGGAAAATGACAGTGTGAAAATTGCAGAGCTCAAGATAAGAGACATTTTATAGATAATTCTGGGATAAACTTTCTTTAATACTAAAAACATATGTTGTGACCCCTTATTAGAACCTCCTCGAAAGACAGGGTCACAGCATATGTTTTGTAAGGAGATCAGAAATTATCCCTGATCTTCACAAATTAACACCCTCATATCTAGAGAGCTTGGATTATGTAAACAGTTAAGACCTAGAGTACCTGCATTTTCAGGGTCTGATCTGGGTCTTTGCCACCTGGCCCAACAGTGTCTGCAGTCTGCTACTAGTTGTTTGCAGTTAACATTGCCTCATTATGGTTTCACTTGTTTACTGTGTGATCCATCATATTTCATACTGTTTTCCATAGTTTAAATTACAGAAAAATGTTTAAATACTTTTGACAGAAATTGATATACCATAGACAGACATAAATGAAAGAGGAACATTCAAGCCAGATCAGAGTTGAGTCAGATCAGGGTCTACACTGTCTGCCATCAAGCCATATGTTTGATCAGTGTATGAAATGTTTTCTGCTTTGGCAGACTTGTCCAGATTTGAGGTACATGTATATGTGTTTTTGTCAGATGGTTAGAAACATATGGGACACTTTCAGAGGAAGCAAATCTGCCATTTTCATTCTTGCCTCTCTTCTCTATAGGGTCAACATTTAAAGGAAAGAATTTGCTCCGTAGAGCAAATTCTTTCCTTTAAAAGAAGACCATAATTGAGAACTAGGAAAGCACATATAGAAAGTCACAAAAATTATATCCTTTTGTAAACAGGGTGGATGATCACATGCTTTCTTGCATCATTTTTTTACTTCATTCTGAACAAGGAAACCTCAGGAATTCTTCATGTTTTAGTTAATAATTTCATTGTTTCTGTATGCATTCTTTCAAAATGCAGCGCAGTGAATGTGTAGTAATGAGTACTTTTGGACGATATTCGCGATTTTTTCGTGTGTTTTATAGTTTTTGTATTTAATCGTCCCCCCTCCATCCGAAACCGAAAGTAGGCTGTGGCATGTGAATGATGTTGATGCTCCAAAACTGAGGGACGTTTTAATGTGAAAACACGTAAATTCTCAGTAAAAACAAGAACACCAGTTAAAAGTACTTACGAGCACGCATTCACTGCACTTTATTCTATAAGACTGCATTTGGCAACAAAGAAGTTATCTTGAAAAATTAACCGCGAAGCAATTGTTGTACTAGAATTTCCTGTATTTCCTGTGACCTGAAAACCACGTGATCATCCACCCTGGTAAAACTGGCGAAAAAAAAAAAAAACATGGTGGTATATGCATACATCTTAAGGTGTCCAAAAACACTATTATAACAGTATGGAAAAGGTTAAGATACCAGAATATGTAAAGAAAATGCAGTATTGTTTAATTGATTGTTTAATATTCTTTCAGCCATGAAAATTGTACCTCAACAACACAAAGGTAAGAACAAAAACTACTTGGACCCAGTTGTTCAAAGCATTGTTAGCTTAAAGTTGAGTCAATGATTCGTTAGAAGTTCACATAAAATCCAGAATCCAGTGTCTTCATATTTTTTGCTGAAAAATGTGAGGAGCTTTTGCACACTGCAGAAGCTCCTCACATTGTTTGGGAAAAAGTGGCAGTAATATAATATATTTGAAATTTTTACGTCACATTAACTGATTACGTCGTTAGTTTTGAACAACTGGGCCCAGATGATTTATGAAAACTTCTTTAATTGAGCTTTTATGGTAATATTGCCTTAATTATTGGCTTTCTTTGTTGGAAATAGGTTGTTTGTTGTTGAGTTGTGGTTAAATGTCCCAGTTAACAATATTTCAGTCATGCCAAGATGTTGCCTTCGAACTTGTAGGACTTTTATCCAACTCAAGATAAATGACACTCAGGTCCTGCTACAGCTATTAGCAGCTCTACCACAGAGGCAAACAGTCATCCCATCTGTTTTGTGGGTCCTGATGGGTGGGGGCTTGTTAGAAATAGGTCATTTGATATGAGTGTATGGATGACGTTAAAGGTCAGAAATCATGATTTCATTCATGATCATGTAATTGTGTTTGAGATAAGATGGGGATTTTAGGATAATTCTGACATAACTCTCCTTGAAATATGTATGATGTGCCCTTCTTTAGCACCACTTTATCAAGATCACAAGATGCCTTTTAATGGAGAAATAAGATAAAATGTTCTAGAATTGTCATTATGGTGTACTCTCACTTTCAGGGTAAGTAACTCTGCCATTTACTTGTTTGGCTCCCTTGTCATAAGCAGGTTTGACTGTATTAGTGTTTGAGATTACCGTATAAGAGTCAGCTTTATCATATGACGTCGCATCTGGGAGTGAAATAAAGCCATGCATTAAAAATGATAATCAACTAGTGGATTAAATATGCAAATTACATTGTAACATTATGTGTTGACATCCATACGTACATCGCGTTTTCTGATGGCGAAATTGTGACGTATTAAAGCAAAATTTGCTAATAAAATGTGATTTTAGTGTCATATGATAAATAGAATCTTGTATTTGTGCTCCTGTATTATTGAATTCATTAAACTCATTGAGGAAAACTGATAGCCTTGCATCTTATCTTTTTCCCCAACTCATTTAATAAATTCAATAATACATGAGAACTCATATAAGATCCTCTATGTATATGGTAACGTGTGTTTTATTCTTCAGTATGTCCTCAGACAGAAAGTACTGTGTACCCTGACAGGTTTTTTGAGGCTCAAGACCTGGTTGTCAACGCCCTGGACAATGTCGAGGCTAGGCGATATGTTGACAGGTAAATATAATGTTACTTGTGCTTGACCAGCTTGTGCACACCCCTAAACATTCTAAAAATTTGGACACCTAAAGTAATTTACATAATTATCTAAGAAATGGAACAATTTAGATTTAATATGCATATAATGCATCCAAATGATACAGATGGTTCGGCAAGTAGTGTAGGCCCAAATCAGACTGCTCTTTTATGAGCAGTCTGGTCTAGGTCTGCACTGTTTGCTCATTCCTATCTGTCCCAACACTTTTATGGTATGTACAGTTTTGTCTGGGCATGGATAGTTGCCATGGCAATTCTTTGACCCTGTAAATTTTAAAAAAGCAGATTAAAAAACAAGCGTAACATACATTTTACTGGTTCCCTATTGCTGCCTGGTAGGTACAACAGGAATGGTACAAAATTAACTAACTTTTATTGCATACAGAAGTACCGGAAACAGATCATGTGTTAAAATAGGGGCGTCTTTGATCATAGAAAATAATGCATAAAAATGTGTGAATTAATTTTTATTCAAACTTTTCCTTTGAATTCTCGATACTTCTTAACATATTAAAACTTCCTTCCAATGAGTTTCATTGTTGAATTAACAATTAATCAGTTTCTGAGGAATGACTGTTTTCTACAATCCATACCCTGAAATATTTGAAAGAGACCCCCAGGGCTTTGTATCAAAATGCATTTAAGACTAACCCTTTTATAGAACATATTGTATTTTCAGCCGATGTGTTACAGCACAGAGAAGCTTATTAGAATCAGGGACTATGGGAACCAAAGGTCATACTCAGGTCATTGTGGCTCACCTCACTGAGTCTTACACAAGTCAGGTGAGTGTTTGTATAGTAGTAAATAGCAATAGCAACCCAGCCAGGCACTAAATGAGTACCTTCTCCAAATCAGAGACGGTTAAAGGCTCCAAAAGGAGAAAGATGAGCCCTGTCTTTCAGATGCTGTAGCCAAGAAATGGTGGGCCTATGTAGCCACAAGATATTGGAAACTTTTGCCTACATTTAAATTTGGACCAATCTAATCACTACTTTCATACTGTTCAATATGGCATGTTATTTAGGAACAGCCTTGTGAACAAAATGATTGAGTAGAGTTTTGATATTTGGCATACATTTATAGAATAAAGTATAAATGACTTGATTAACTTTTGAGCATATTTTATTAATATTTTGCTGAAGTATGCCCTATTCTTAGACATATGAGAAAAAAACTTCTTAAAATAACAGTTCTGCCTCTTAATTTTGTCAAAGATGGTTCCTTTTTCAAAGTAAGCCATAAATCAATTTAACTTCTGTTCCAGCGAGACCCTCCAGATGAGGAAGTACCATACTGTACATTGAAATCTTTTCCTGCCAATATTGAACACTGTATACAATGGGCCAGAGATAAGGTAGGTGCATATCAGCAGTTCTTAATTAGTTCCTAGATCCACAAGCCTTGCACTGCAAAAAGAGATTTGATTATTGATGACTTGAATCAATCAGTTGTGACAGTAAGGTTAATGACGTCATTGTAAGATAAAGGTACACTTTAAAGGGATACAACTCTATTTTTGTCGCACCTGATATAGGCGTCCAGTTTTCCGTCTGTCAGTCCGTCCGTCCCTTTGTCCGTTCACAATTTACGTCGACCCTAGCTTTTAAGTCCATTCAAATGACTTATTCTCTGAAAACACTGCATCCATAGTTCCCAAATTTCACATGCAGCATGATCAGACTGCAGGGCTTCAGACTGGTAAAATTCACATGGGTCAAGAATCCAAGATGGTCGCCGTTACTAAAAATAGCAAAACCAATAAAATCAAGTTTTTCTCCAGAACCACTTTGTATATTAGGCTGAAATTTTGTATGAAGCATTAGTGGGACCTTGGTATTCAGAATTGTCAAAATGAAAAAAATCTGTAGTGGAATTAGGTCACAGTGACCGTACGTCAACCCTAGAATAATTTACGTCGACCCTAGCATTTAAGTCCATTCAAATGACTAATTCTCTGAAACCACTGCATCCATGGTTATCAAATTTCACATGCAGCATGATCAGACTGCAGGGCTTCAGAATGGTAAAAGTCGAGTATGGTCAAGAATCCAAGATGGTCGCCATTGCTTAAAATAGCAAAACCAATAAAGTCAACTTTTTTCTCCAGAACCACTTGGTATATTCATTGAGTTCTTAATGTGAAGGCACACAGCAGGTGCGACATAGCCTTCAGCGGAATTCTCGTTTTGTTTTGCCTCCCTTCTCAATTGGGGTCAGCGCTTATAGGAAAGAATTTGCTCCCCTAGGAGCAGATTCTTTCCTTTAAGGGTAGACTCTATTTTAGAAGGGCTTTATTTTCAAGGGCAGCAAACAGGTGGTCACAAAAATCGTCTCCCTTTGCAAAAATGACCAAAAAACATCAAGGTGTACCCATTCTCCTTAAAAGTGATTTTATGATATTGAAATATCTATCATCGCAGGAAACTGTTTATCTACATGCAATTTCAAATAAGTCTACAATTAATTTCTTCAAGGTCAAATACTGTAATGACTGAAAATAATCTGAAACTTAACCAACAATTCCTGTACTTATCCTTGAATTCAAACTTGTGGATTTTATATTTGAGCTAGGACAAGACAAGACCAACAAAGTTGCATGTGCACCCAGCAAAGACTCAGATCAGCCTGGGGATCCGCCCAGTCTAATCAGAGTCTTCCCTGTTGGGATGGAGGCAGCTTAAGCCCATAGCTACCATTCAGGTGCATAGCCAAGACCCTGAACAGACTGGGCAGTCTACCCATTAGGCACAGGCCACTTTGTTGGTTTTGTTGTGTCATGACTCATTAGCTCACCTGGCCCGAAGGGCCATAGTGAGCTATTGTCATACCAATGCGTCCGGCGTGCGTCGTGCGTCGTCACGGAATTTGTCCGTCAACACCTAAAAACAAATATTCAAACACATCTTCTTCTGTAAAACTACTGGTCCCATGGTTCTCAAATTTCACATGGAGCATGACCTGACTCCAGGGTATCAGAATTGTAAAATTGGGTCAGGTTGAAAATCCAAGATGGCTGCCGTTACTAAAAATAGCAAAAACAACAAAATAAACTTCTTCTCCAGAACCACTGGGTATATTTGTCTGAATTTTGGCATGGAACATCAGTGAAACCTAGGTATTCAAAATTGTAAAAATGAAAAAAATCTGTAGCGGAGTTTTGTCACAGTGACCTACTTTCTGTTTACGTTTGTAATTTTGCTCAAATGCCAATGTCAAAAAATGACCTATTTAAACAACTTCAAACAACTTCTTCTCTAAAACACTGAGCCCATGGATCTCAAATTTCACATGGAGCATGACCAGACTGCAGGGTTTCAAAATTGTAAAATTGGGTCAGGTCAAGAATCCAAGATGGCTGCTGTTACTAAAAATAGCAAAAACAACAAAATCAACTTCTTCTCCAGAACCGTTTGGTATATTTGCTTGAAAGTTTGCATGGAACATAAGTGGGACCTTGGTATTAAAAATTATAAAAATAAAAAAAATCTATAGCGGAATTAGGTCACAGTGACCTACTTAGCGGTTACAAGGCCGATTTTGCTCAAATGTCAATATCTAAAGAAAATGCAACCAATTCTGACCAGATTTGGTCAGAATTGGTTCTTGAATGGAATTATTTCAATTTTGTGCCATTTGACTATCCAAGATGGCCACCATGGGGGCCGTTACTAAAAATAGCACAAACATAAAAATGACTATTACTCAAGAACCCTTGAATGGAATTGGACCAATTTTGTGTCAGAATGTTCCTTGCATGAAGCCGTTTCGATTAATTGCAATTTGGCATTCCAAGATGGCCGCCATATGGTGTTACTAAAAATAGCACAAACATAAAAATGACAATTACTCAAGAACCCTTGAATGGAATTGGACCAATTTTGTGTCAGAATGGTCCTTGCATGAAGTAGTTTTGATTAATTGCAATTTGGCATCCAAGATGGCCGCCATCTGCCGTTACTAAAAATAGCACAAAACATGAAAATGACAATATCTCAGTAACCGCTGAATGGATTTTGACGAAATTTGTGTCAAAATGATTCTTGCATTGAGATGTTTCAAAAATATCTAACTGTAGACCATTCATATTGGCCTCTGTTACTAAAAATAGAAAAATGTGAAAATTAGAAAATCTCAATGGAGTTGGATTAATTTTGTGTCAGAATGGTCCTTTCATTAAGCTTTTTCGATTTTTTGCATTTTGGCATTCCAAGATGGCCACCATTTGCCATTACTAAAAATAGCACGAAACGTAAAAATGACAATATCTCAGTAACCGCTGAATGGATTATGACGAAATTTGTGTCAAAATGATTCTTGCATTGAGATGTTTCAAAAATATCTGACTGTAAGACCAGTCATATTGGCCTCTGTTAGTAAAAATAGAAAAAAGTGAAAATCAGAAAATCTCAATGGAATTGGACCAAATTTGTGTCAAAATGGTCCTTGCATGAAGGCTTTTCGATTTTTTGCATTTTAGCAATCCAAGATGGCCGCCATCTGCCGTTACTAAAAATAGCACAAAACATGAAACTGGCAATATCTCAGTAACCCCTGAATGGATTTTGATGAAATTTGTGGCAAAATGATTCTTACATTGAGGTGTTTCAAAAGTAAATATATAAAGACCAGGCAAGTTGGCCTCTGTTACTAAAAGTAGCAAAATGTGAAAATGAGAAATTCTCAGTGGAATTGGACCAATTTTGTATCAGAATGGTTCCGTTGCACAATAGCCAGGTGAGCAATATCAGGCCCATTTGGGCCTCTTGTTTTACTTCTTGACCAGTTACTGTAGTTATATTAAAATTTAAGTACGTGTAAACTGATATTACATGTTATTATCAGGCATTTATTTTATATTCAACAGTTTGAAAGTTCCTTTGCTCAGAAGCCTAACATGTTCAATAAATTTTGGATGTCTAATGGCAATCCTGTTGATGTTGTCCAGAAACTGGAGAATTCTACACCACTAGAGGGCGCAGTCCAGGTCGGCAAGCTCGTTGAGTCAAGACCGACATCCTGGGAAGCTTGTATAGTGACAGGGAGATTAAAATTCCAGAAATATTTTAATCATAAGGTATGTTATCTCTTAATGAGTTGATAAATTGATTGCAGCAATTATAACATGAGGTCTGATTGGATATCATCAAACATTTGCGACTGTATATTCTGTTATATGTATAGGCTGTATATCCTGCCATACTGTACACCCTGCGATATCATTACGTAACGTTGCTTCTCATTGGCTGACGTATGGTTTTACGTTGCTGAATGTGCATGTTTTGGGTTCAAATTAGTACACTTTGAAAGGCGAAAATATGAAAAGTGCATTAGATTGGGATAATTGTATTGAAAATTGTCATTAGGGGAGGTATATCATCAGTTTTATGGTCGCAAATTGTGTTTTATGGCTCTGCTGACGCATTGCCATAAAACAAAATTTGGGACCATATAATCAACTATTTACCACCACAAATGACAATTGAGTATACTTATCCCCTAAATGTGTGCCAATATTTAGGCCAATGCTTGTTGTCACACCTGCTTTAGAAAGGTGCGATATAGGCGTCCGGTTTTCCGTCCGTCATTCCGTCCGTCCGTTCACATTTACGTCAACCCTGGCGTTAAAATTGAATTTCTTCAAAACCACTGCAGCCATGGTTCTCAAATTTTAAATGGAGCATGATCAGACTATACGACTTCAGTTTACAGAAATTCAGCCTGGTTGAGAATTCAAGATGGCCACTGTTACTAAAAATAGCAAAACAACATAATTAACATTTTCACTAGAACCGCTAGGTATATTTGGCTGAAACTTTGCACGGAACATCAATAGGACCTTCTTTTTGAAAACTATGAAAATGAAAAAAATTTATAGCGGAATTAGGTCGCAGTGACCCATTTTTCCTTTACGAGTCTGAATTTTGCTCGAATGCCGATAAATCGATTAACACTGAGTGGATTTTGCTCAGATTTAATCAGAATGATTCTTGAAAGGAGTTTTTCTTTTTTTTTCACATTTATGGGAATGTACGATCCAAGATGGCCGCCACTGTAGTTACTAAAAATAGCAAAAACGTAAAAATGACTATATTTCAGGAGCCCCTGAATGAGTTTGGACCAATTTGTGTCAGAATGATCCTTGCATATAGCTATCGTCATCGACCCATTTACCGCACCGTGCGCTTAACTTTTTCAAAATTGCAACAAAAAGATGTGGTTAAAATGTATTTAATAACCGCAAAAACAGAACAATGAAATGCAGGGTGACTGGAAAGAGGCAACATGGGTAGGACTGGAAATGCTTTGTGTTTATACTTTTATGAGTTCCCTGTTAATTATTGGGTTTTGTGAGAGTTTCAAAGAAAAAGCAGTGTGCGCTTGTGCAGTTTGTCCGGAAATGGCCTTGGTGTGCGGTTATAGGGGCATATGCGGTAAATGGGTTGATTACAGTATTTTGGTTTTTGGCAAATTGGCCATCCAACATGGCTGCCATCCACAGTTACTAAAAATAGCACAAACATGGAAATGGCAGTACCTTAAGAACCATTGGGCGGATTTTGACAAAATTTGTGCCAGAATAATGCCTAAAACTATTTCATTTTCTTTTAATTTTTATTTTTTTGCTTTCACTTTCTTCTCAACATGATCTCTGCTACTGTGGAAATGCAGTGCAGGTGCGACATAGCATTCCGCGGAATTCTTGTCTATTCTGAAACTATTGTCTTTATTTCAGGCCAAACATCTACTTCATGCTTTTCCTCTGGACACAAGAATCAGTGATGGCTGTGAGTACCCTTTTTAGCTCACCTGAGCTGAAGGCTCAAAGGTGAGCTTATAGTATAGGCCGGCCTCTGTAGTCCGTCCCTCGTCCGTCTGTTGTCCGTCCGTCCACTATTTTAAAAGGTCTTCTTCTCCAAAACCGCTGGGCCTATCAAAGCCAAATTTTATATGGAGCCTCCATGGGTTGGGGGAACGAAAGTTTGTTCGGGGTATCTGGGTCACATGACCAAGATGGCCGCCACGCCCAAATATGGTAAAAACCCTTCAAAAATCTTCTTCTCCGGAACCAAAAGGTCAATGACCTTGAAACTTGGTATGTAGCATCGGGCATGCGGGCTCATTATAATTTGTACAAATGATGACCTTGCGATGACCTTGACCTAATTTATGACATGGTCAACTTTTGTATGTTAAGCTTGTATATGGGAAAACGCTTAAACAGTAGTTTTTTCAGAAACTATTTAAGTCTAAGGTACAATACCTGGTATACATTGTCAACTAAATGAACAAATTTTGTATGTTAAGCTTGTATATGGGAAAACGCTTAAACAGTAGATTTTTCAGAAACTATTTAAGTCTAAGGTACAATACCTGGTATACATTGTCAACTAAATGAACAAATGAAGATATTATGTCACTAAAGGTCAAGGTCATTCGGACCGTTCATCCGTCGTCAAGATTTTCAAATATCTTCTCCTACAAAACCGCTGGGCGGATCAAAGCCAAATTTTATATGGAGACTCCATGGGTTTGGGGAACGAAAGTTTGTTCGGGGTATCTTGGTCACATGACCAAGATGGCCGCCACCCCCATATATGGTAAAAACTCTTCAAAAATCTTCTTATCCACAACCAAAAGGCCTATGACCTTGAAACTTGGTATGTTAGGTTTTTATATGGGAAAAGGCTTAAACAGTTGATTTCTCATAAACTATATAAGTCTAAGGTACAATACTTGGTATACATGGTCAACTAAATGGACAAATGAAGATATTTTGTCACTAAAGGTCAAGGTTATTCAGTCAGCCCATCCGTGGTCAAGATTTTCAAATATCTTCTCCTCTGAAACCACTGGGCCAATAAAAGCTAAATTTCATAAGGAGCCTCCGTGGGTTGGAGAAACGAAAGTTTGTTCGGGGTATCTGGGTCACATGACCAAGATGGCCGCCACCCCCATATATGGTAAAAACTCTTCAAAAATCTTCTTATCCACAACCAAAAGGCCTATGACCTTGAAACTTGGAATGTAGCATTGAGCATGCGGGCCCATTATAGTTTTATACAAATGATGACCTTGCAATGACCTTGACCTAATTAATGACATGGTTAACTTTGGTATGTTTGGCTTTTATATGGGAAAATGCTTAAACAGTGGATTTCTCAAAAACTATTTAAGTCTAAGGTACAATACTTGGTACACATGGTCGACTAAATGAACAAATGAAGTTATTATATCACTAAAGGTCAAGGTCATTCCATCCTTCTTCAAGATTTTCAAATATCTTCTCCTCCAAAACCTCTTGGCCGATCAAAGCCAAATTTTATATGGAGCCTCCATGGGTTGGGGGAATGAAAGTTTGTTCGGGGTATCTTGGTCACATGACCAAGATGGCCGCCAGGCCATATATGGCAAAATCTTTCAAAAATCTTCTTTTCCAGAACCAAAATACCTATGACCTTGAAACTTGGTATGTAGCATTGGCCATGCGGGCCCATCATAGTTTATACAAATGATGACCTTGCGATGACCTTGACCTTTTTTTTGACATGGTCAACTTTGGTATGTTAGGTTTTTATATGGGAAAAGGCTTAAACAGTTGATTTCTCATAAACTATATAAGTCTAAGGTACAATACTTGGTATACATGGTCAACTAAATGGACAAATGAAGATATTTTGTCACTAAAGGTCAAGGTTATTCAGTCAGCCCATCCGTGGTCAAGATTTTCAAATATCTTCTCCTCTGAAACCACTGGGCCAATAAAAGCTAAATTTCATAAGGAGCCTCCGTGGGTTGGAGAAACGAAAGTTTGTTCGGGGTATCTGGGTCACATGACCAAGATGGCCGCCACCCCCATATATGGTAAAAACTCTTCAAAAATCTTCTTATCCACAACCAAAAGGCCTATGACCTTGAAACTTGGAATGTAGCATTGAGCATGCGGGCCCATTATAGTTTTATACAAATGATGACCTTGCAATGACCTTGACCTAATTAATGACATGGTTAACTTTGGTATGTTTGGCTTTTATATGGGAAAATGCTTAAACAGTGGATTTCTCAAAAACTATTTAAGTCTAAGGTACAATACTTGGTACACATGGTCGACTAAATGAACAAATGAAGTTATTATATCACTAAAGGTCAAGGTCATTCCATCCTTCTTCAAGATTTTCAAATATCTTCTCCTCCAAAACCTCTTGGCCGATCAAAGCCAAATTTTATATGGAGCCTCCATGGGTTGGGGGAATGAAAGTTTGTTCGGGGTATCTTGGTCACATGACCAAGATGGCCGCCAGGCCATATATGGCACAATCTTTCAAAAATCTTCTTTTCCAGAACCAAAATACCTATGACCTTGAAACTTGGTATGTAGCATTGGCCATGCGGGCCCATCATAGTTTATACAAATGATGACCTTGCGATGACCTTGACCTTTTTTTTGACATGGTCAACTTTGGTATGTTAGGTTTTTATATGGGAAAAGGCTTAAACAGTTGATTTCTCATAAACTATATAAGTCTAAGGTACAATACTTGGTATACATGGTCAACTAAATGGACAAATGAAGATATTTTGTCACTAAAGGTCAAGGTTATTCAGTCAGCCCATCCGTGGTCAAGATTTTCAAATATCTTCTCCTCTGAAACCACTGGGCCGATCAAAGCTAAATTTCATAAGGAGCCTCCGTGGGTTGGAGAAACGAAAGTTTGTTCGGGGTATCTGGGTCAAATGACCAAGATGGCCACCATGCCCATATATGGTAAAAACCCTTCAAAAATCTTCTTTTCCAGAACCAAAAGGCCTATTACCTTGAAACTTGGTATGTAGCATTGGGCATGCGGGTCGATCATAGTTGATACAAATAATGACCTTGCTTTGACCTTGACATAATTTATGACATGACTTTGGTATGTTAGGCGTTTATATGGGAAAACGCTTAAACAGTGGATTTCTCAGAAGCTATTTAAGTCTAAGGTACAATACTTGGTATATATGGTCGACTAAATGAAGATATTATGTCACTAAAGGTCAAGGTCATTCAGTCGGTCCATCCGTCGTCAAGATTTTCAAATATCTTCTTCTCCAAAACTGCTGGGCCAATCAAAGCAAAAACTTTATATGGAGCCTCCATGGGTTAGGGGAAAGAAAGTTTGTTCGGGGTATCTGGGTCATTTGACCAAGATGGCAGCCACGTCCATATATGGTTAAAACCCTTCAAAAAATCTTCTCCAGAACCAAAAGGCCTATGACCTTGAAACTTGGTATGTAGCATCGGGCATGCAGGCCCATCATAGTTTATGCAAATGATGACCTTGCAGTGACCTTGACCTAATTTATGACAAGGTCAACTTTGGTATGTTAGGCTTTCATACGGGAAAATGCTTAAACAGTGGATTTCTCAGAAACTATTTAAGTCCAAGGTACAGTACTTAGTATACATGGTCAACTGAATGAAGATATCATGTCACTTAAGGTCAAGGTCATTTAGTCCCTCCATCTGTGTCAAGATTTTCAAATATCTTCTCCTCTGAAACCACTGGGCCAATTGAAGCCAAATTTATATGGAGTCTCAGTGGATGGTGGAGCGAAAGTTTGTACCCGGGGTCTGGGTCACATGACCAAATGGCCACCATGCCCATATATGGTAAAAACCCTTCAAAAATCTTCTTCTCCAGAACCAAAAAGCCCATGACCTTGAAACTTGGTATGTAGCATTGGGCATTCCGGCCCATCATAGTTTGTTATGCTTTTATATTAGAAAATGCTTAAACAGTTGATTTCATGGAAACTTTTTAAGCCTAGATATAATAATTGGAAAATTTGGTTAACTAAATGGATACATGAAGACATAAGGTCATCAAAGGTCAAGGTCTTTTTTTTTTTTAACTTTGCTCAAGGTCACTGAGATTTTAAAATTAAAATATGCATTCCTTATAGGCCACTGATGTCAAATTTGTAACAAAATGAGGGAAATGGCAAATTGCGTCTGTTGACAGAAGGTGTCAGGTGAGCTACAGGACCATTGGTCCTCTGGTTTTTCACATTAAATCACACCCTTACAAGAGGGCAAACCGACTAGAGCTTAATAAGGTGGCTCTTCATGAGGCTCCTCATCTGGATCTGTGTTGTTTGCAAATTCAACTATTTTCGATTTTAGCACTTTACACAAGTCTTCACAAAACTGCCAGTAAGAAAGTCCAATCAAATGGTCCAGTTTCATGTCGGTTTAAAGTCTTGATTAATCTTTGTTCAAGAATTATTTTGCATTATGGTCTATGGGATAACTCATGGTTTAAACCACTGGTGGTGATATAAACTTGATGTGAAATCGGACTTAAGTTAAATATTTTCTATGTTTCAGCATTGTTCTGGCAGTCACCGAAGAGGCCTCCTGTTCCTGTGGAATTTGATCCAAACAATGACATGTAAGTTTGATATGGATGTATGATGCAGTGCTTTACTGCCCTATCAACAATGTTTCAGTTATTTTGGGCCTGTGAGGTGGGTGGAGAACAAATGAGATGATACAGATAATATGAATGGAAAAGCTAGAGAAGAACCATGCCTAAATTAACTTATTCGATTCATTTACCACAAGTCCTAAAATTTTCACATATGCATTCATGAAAATTTTAGGGCTTATTCTTAATGTTTGGGGATAGTATTCAAGGAAATATTACACATTTGAATTGGTTATTCTCATAGCAATTTTTAAGACCATAAAGACCATCAGCATTTTTCAATAAATTTATTTTCACAAAACTTCGTCCTTGAACTTTATTTTCACAAAATTTTTTACTTGCAGGCTTCCATCAAAACAAGTTCATACATGTACTTCCCAATTTATAATAGTAAGTTGTTGGTTTGTTCCTGAAAGTGACATAAAAGAATGGTGTGAGAAAGTTTATACTGCCCCAGAACAGGGTATATCATACAGGAAAGAATCTGCACTGTAAAGAGCATGTTTTTCTCTTTGAAAGTATGGGATTATGTAGGAGTACTTTTTTCCCAGAAACTTATCTCCCTCGTTAAAAGGGGAGTCAAACCATGCAGGTGTGACCATATACCATTTTAAGTCTAATAAACACCCCTGCTCTATAAATGCCCCCTGCCTCTTTCCGAAATAATGCTTTATTAACTGGTAAGAATTCCTGTTTGCTTCTCTGGATGAGGTAGCTTTTTGACATGGGGTCTACTCTTAAAGAAAAGAATTTGCCCCTTCTTTCCTTTCAGAGTTAACCCCTACTGGGAAGGGTGGCAAAAAATAGTTGATTTGCTTCCTCTGGAAGTATACCAATTGATCTTAATACTGTTTAAAAGAGGTATTTTGGCAATGGCTGATTTACTATATTTTATGCTCTAAATAAGTCCCCCCATCCTCCCACTTTTGTAAAATGCAACACATCCAGGGCATTTGATAGGATTAATACAGTATCTGCAGAAAGTTACTCAAAATGAACTTGTGTATCTAAATTAGAAAAGTTATCAGATTTACATAAAACTAGCAAAGATTGACTCTATTTCTTGCAGACATCTGTCATTTGTTATAAGCACAGCTCATCTCTATGCTGATATTAACGGTGTACCTCTACCAGATCCCATTGATGCTGGTAAATGTAAAGAAATTCTCAAGACTATAAAAGTTCCAGAGTATATACCATCTAATAAGGTTAGTATCACAAAGTTTTTGCAGGTATTTGTAACTTTGTTATGAGAAAAGTACTGAAATAAATATCTATACTGGGCTCTAGGTTGTAAAACTTGAGTACATTCTCAAACTCAAAATAAAGCACACTGATTGGCTGCTTCCCAGCACATGCTCGGAAGCAGCCAATCAGTGTGCTTTATTTTGAGATTATACTCAAGTTTTATAAACTCGGACCCAGGTTGTTGTTTGAAGCGAAAAAACACATATGTGAAGCGAAAAAACACATATGAGCCGCGACACGACAAAACCAACAATGTGGTCATGCGCACTGCGCAGACTCAGATCAATCTAGGTTTCCGCCAAAGTTGATCAGACCCTTCGTTAAGTGCTTAAAGGGTAGCTAAGGGTCTAAGTTACCTTCATGCGGACAGCGAAGACTCTGATCAGACTAGGTGGATGCCCAGGCTGATCTGAGTCTGTGCTGGGCACACAACCACATTGTTGGTTTTCTCGTGTCGCGGCTCATATAAGAATGAAAATTGGAGTCTTGGTTTAATCAAGACTCTATGTATAACAACAATGTCTTTTTTGAAGGCTGTTTATGTCCCCCACCCCCCTTCTCAAGCACTGGCTAACTTATACCTATCAGTCCCAGAACATAAAAATTTTAGTCTTTCAGGAGAGATAACTCTCATGTACAGAAATATTCAATTCCTTCTTCATTTGGAGGCTATTTTTAAGGGAAAAATTTGCTTCCAGGGGGAGCAAATTGTTTCCTTCAAGAGTAACCCTCAATTTTCATGTGTTACCTACTTTCATATGATACCTTTAGCACTGGTAAAGAGTATATTCAATTTGCGGATCCGTAAAATGGTTTGGAAAATTGGAAAGCATTCTGAAAAATCAGAGGAAAGTCAGGGAACTTTCAACTGGAGCGCTAATGGAGACCCTGATTTTTTACTTTCAGAAAATTGTGACAGATGAAAGTGAGTCTAAGAGTGCTGATGAGCCACCGTTGGAAACTGATGATTTAGTTGAAGCTGCTCATAAAATCAAAGCTCACAGTGATAACAATAGTAAGTGATGATCCAAAAAGGAACTCAAGAGACCTAGGTAGTTTAGGCCTTACTGGACTGTTTAGCTCACTTGTGAAGGAAGGCATTTGAGCTGCGAATCGATAGAACCAACCAAGTGGCATATGTGCCCAGCAAAGACTCAGATCAGTCTGGGCATACACTCCATCTGATCAGAGTCTTTGCTGTGCATTTAAAGGGTAGCTAAGGGCCTAAGCCACCTCCATGTAGACAGCAAAGACTCTGATCAGACTGAGTTGATGCCCAGGCTGATCTGAGTCTTTGCTGGGCGCACATGCCACTTTGTTGGTTTTGCATCAAAAGTCATTTCTGATCAGCTACATAAGACCTCTTTCTGCTGTGCCAAAGGAAGAGGCGCCAACAGGCAGCCTCTGAGTACTGGGGTCTGGATAGCAATGGGTTCTGTAAAATTGTAAATATTGGGACAAATAGGTCTGAGCAAATAGTGCAAAACCTGCTTAGACTGCTCCTGTGAGCAGTCTGATCAGGGTCTGCACTGTTTTCCGTTCCATCTGTGTCCTTAGTTGCATTACAGCATTGAAAACAAAACTGATCAGTTTTTCTGACATTTACAGTAGTATCTTAGGTTTCCCCAGAGCTCCAGATAAAATGGGGTATTGAGGATAATTCGAAGGTAATTTTCTTATTTCTAAACAAAAACATATGTTGTTACCTCTCATTAGAACCGTCTCATTGAGACGGTTCTGATGACGGGATACAAAAATACGTTTTTATGGAGAAATATGAATAATTATCCTTATATTATCTCTGAAACCTTTTCTTATTTGGAGCTCTGGTATACTTGTTTTAAGTTTTGCAGTACATTTCTGCTTATCACACTGTGGCCCTGTTTGAGATCCTGACAAGTGGAAGGATAGCAATTATCCATCCAAGGCATTGATATTCTCTGGGTTCCTCACTTCTTAAGGAGCCCCTGGAGCTCAGTTGGTTAAGCACTGGCCTGCTGATCTAGGGGTCCTGGGTTCAAGCCCTGCTGTAGGCGGGAATCTTTTCAATTGTAAACAGGTCTCCATTGCACACAGCCCTTCATTATCATCCACCAATGTCCTGATATGACTGAAATGCTGTCAAAAAGGACGTAAAAACGCAAGTCATCCATCCATCCCCACTTTTGTCTTCCACGTAAGACCACAAATGCTAAAATATATGCCTTCAAGAATACATCTGTATGTTTGGTCGAGCTGTCTATGTATTAGAAGTAAAATAAACTTTAAACTTTTCACTAGCTATCAGCTTGCATTGTAAGGCATAGTTTCTCTTTCCTTGACTTATTGCTCAATTTTGAACCCTTAAATGTGCCAAAAAGAAAGCAAACAACAAAATCTGCTTCTTCAAAATTTTCAAAAACCTTTAGTCCAAACTGTATCAGGTTTAAAGAATATAGGACAGACAGTGTAGATCCAGCTCATTATGCCTGATCTTGATCTATGCTGTTTGCAAAGTTGACTTTTCCCTTTTTTGCCAGTTTAAGTGTTGCGGTGCTTGGATATATCTTCAGAGGGGAGATCACTCTGACATGGCAACATTTATCTCCCTTCTCAATGGGCTCAGTCTCAAAAGAAAGAGCAAATTTTTTACCTTCAGAGTAGCTCCAGTGGCTCAGTGGTCTTTGCTGTGGGCTTTAAGGGTAGCAAAGGGTCTAAGCTAGCTCCATGCAGACAGCGAAGACACTGATCAAATTGGGCAGATGCCCAGGCTGATCTGAGTTTCTGCTGGGTGCACATGCCTCTTTATTCTCGGTTTTGTCATGTCGCAGCTCATTTTTAGCTCGCCTGTACGAAAGTACAGAGAGCTATTGTTGTCACTTGGACGTCGGCGTCGGCGTCACACTTTAAAGTTTTGCGTTAAAGTTTTTTATATGTGATGGGCAAGGCACTGCGTGCGAGCTATCCTGTACGCGGACAGGTCTTGTATTTTACAGAGTTGCGGAAGATGGTTGCTGCTGACTTTGAGAAGGATGATGACAGTAATGGTCATATAGACTTCATTGCAGCTGCTGCCGTAAGTATGAGGGATGTTTGTTGGGAAGGATCAGGATGGTGGGAGGGGTGAGGTGCTCATTTTATTCACTGTTAAAAATCAACTAGTCCACTGATAAAATCATTTTGGTAGCACTTGAATACATTTTTCTTGCAAGTACTTAAATTAGCCTGCCTTTTCAAGGTTTAGATGTACGGCTGCTCTGTTTTGTTTTTGTTCACCATTTGTACAAAGGGGAAAAACTTTTATGACTTCCTGTTTCAACAGTTACCGTCCCTGGATGACGAAGCCCTTCAACATGGGGTTCACTCTTAAAGTAATGAATTTGCTTCTAAAGGAGCAAATTCTTCTTTTTCAGAGTTAACTACCTTTGAAAAGGGAAGCGGAAATGACATAATGAATTTCCCTGTAAATGCACCCATTTGGATTGATAAATTTTAGTACTCAAGATTCATGGATGGATGGATGACTTATGATTTTTCATCCTTTTCAACAGTATTTTAGTCATATCAGGACGATGGGAGGGTAAAATAAAAGATTATGTGCAGTGGAACCCCATTTACAGTTGAGAAGAGTTCATCTCCAGCAGGAATCTAATCCAGGTCCGCTTAGGCAGCATGCCAGTCCTTAACCGACTGAGCTACTAAGGCTCAAAAAGATTGAAGTGCATTACTTATATGCTCTTGGACTTAAAATTAGAAGCCCTGTTTATGTGGAATATTAAACTTTTTCATGTCAGCTTCAAATGGAGTTTATTTTGCAGAACTTACGAGCCACCATGTACCAGATTGAGTGTGCTGACAGATTGAAAATCAAGAGAATAGCAGGGAAAATAGTTCCAGCCATAGCAACGACAACTGCTGCCGTGTCAGGCCTGGTAACCATAGAGCTCATTAAAGTAGTGCAGAAGTTACCACTGGAGAAATACAGAAATTGTTTTCTGAATTTAGCGTTACCTGTAATGTTGTTGTCTGAACCTGGGCCAGCTGAGCGGACAGTGATCAGGTGATTATCTATTTACTATAAAGTACATCATTGTTTGGAATGACTCATTCCTGAACCCCTAGCACTACTTATTGCTGTAATTTTTCCATCCTTGAACGTGACCAGTTTAAGTCTGTTTGCCCTATCAGGACACATTACTACACTTTCTGGGGAAGCAACTCTATCAGTTGCTTGTTTTGCCTGCCAACTCAAAAATAAAATTTACTCCCCATGGCAAAAATCCTTGCCATTAAGAGTGGATCTCATTTTGGAATGGCTTCTTAGCATAAAAGCAGTCATAGAAGTCGTCTCCCTTGGTAAAACTGACAGAAAACAAAGTGGTATACCCATGTACCCTAAATGGCTTCTTATGAAGGGAAGAACTGTAGTCATATTATGCATCTTGTCAAAATGGGATTCAGATGAGTGATATCAAGCCCATTTGGGTTCTTGTTTGAGTCACAGCACAAAACCACCAAAGTAGCATGTGCACCAGAGAAGACTCAGATACGCCTGCTCAGATCAGAGTCTTTGCTGTCAGCATGGAGGTAGATTTGACCCTTAGCTACCCTTTAAGCTCACAGTGAAGACTGATCAGACTGGACATATGCCCAGGCTGATCTGAGCCTTCGCTGGGAACACATGCCACTTTGTTGGTTTTGTCGTTTCGCGGCTCATTTAAGAAATAATTTCATTCAGGTTTTCTGAACTTAAATACTTAAAGGACAAAAAAAAGCAGACGACAAAATTTGCATCTGCAAAATTAAAGAGAAAATGATTTGTCCAGGCTTATCATACTGAGAAGAAACAGACTGGAGGGCAAACAGTGTAGACCATGATGAGGGTGCTTATTATGAGCCACCTCATCTGGGTCTGCTCTGTGTCCGAACTCAGCTTTTTGGGTTTTTTTGGTTTTAAGAGGTTAAAATAAGAAAATTGTCTTGTCAAGTCAATAGTATAGGAGGGAAAGGAGTGAGAATTGAGTTTTAGCAGTGACACAACAAAACCAATGAAGTGGCATGTGTGCCCAGTGCACTCAGATCAGCCTGGGCATCTGCCCAGTCTGATCAGTCTTCATTGTCCGCATGGAGCTGGCTAAAGGTCAAAGCTACCTCCATGCAGACAGTGAAGACTCTGATCAGACTGGACAGATGCTGAGTCTTTGTGTGGTGCCCACACCACTTTGTTGGTTTTGTATAGTCGTAGCTCATTTTGTCTTCTGTTTTCAGAGAAGGTTTAACATATACAAACTGGGACAGATGGGATGTGTATGGGAATAAAGATTACACACTACAGCAGTTTCTCAATTATTTCAAGGTGTGTATCTCCTTGATTATTTTTGTCTCACTATCAATGTTTTACTTTTATATATTTAAACAAGAAATGTTACAGTATGTAACAGATGCCCCCGAAGGCCCCCTAAACTGACCTTTGACCCTGATTGTGACCTTGAACTTGGGCAAGGCAGCCCAAATCTTGCAAGTGAGATGCATTTTTATCATGCTTTACCTTTCTGTGAAGTTTGATGAAATTCACTTCAGCAGCCTCCAGTCAGTTTGGACATATAATCTGACCTATGTGCCCTGATTATGACCCTGACCTTTGGTACAGGAACCTAAATTTTGTTTGTGACATACCATCTCATTATGTATTACCATTTCAGGAAGTTTAATACAGTTTGCTTAAGAAGTCTTTTTAGTAATTGGGGAGAAACAACCTTTGACCTCAGACTGTGACCTTGAACTTGGGTGTGAAAGCCTATATCTTGTGTGTGTCTTACCTTCTCATTAAACTTCATCTTTCTGTGATGTTTAAGGAAATTTGCTTTTGTATATTTATGAGCAATTGTTGAGACATGATTTGCCATCTGACCCCAGATTGTGACCTTGACCTAAGATTTGGGAATATAAATATTACCGGTATGTGTGACAAACCTTCTCATCATGCTTTGTATTTCCGTGAAATTTGATGAAATTCAGTGATGTAGTTTTAAAGTAATCGCAGAGACACTATTTGACCTCTAAGCCCAGACAATGACCTTGACCTTGGGTTTGGGAATATGGATATTATATGTGACAAATCTTCTCATTACTCTTTACGCTTCTGTGAAATTTGATGAAATTCAGTTATGTAGTTTTAAAGTAATCGCAGAGACACTATTTGACCTCTAACCCCCGACAGTGACCTTGACCTTGGGCGTGGGAACCAAACTCTTGTGCACGACACACCATCTCATTGTGCTCTATCTATCTGTGAAGTTTCATCAAATTTGCTTCAGTAGTTTATAAGTTATAGCTGAGACACGATTTAAGACATGATTTGACCTTTGACCCAATTGTGACCTTGACCTTCGGCGTAGGAACCAAACTCTTGTGCGCGACACACCTTCTCAATGTGCTCTATCTTTCTGTGAAGTTTCATCAAATTTGCTTCAGTAGTTTTTAAGTTATGGCTGAGACACGATTTGTTACGGACGGATGGACGGACGGACGGACGGACTGACGGACGGACGGACGGTGCGATTTTAATATGCCACCCGAAGTTCCTTCGGGGGCATAAAAAGTGATTCAAACATCTTTCCACAAAAATATAGGGACTTAATTAGTATATGGAAAATGATCCTCAGCTGTAAGAACATTGGTGTACAAAATGCGAGGCAGGAGGTTTTCACTCGGGGCTTAAAACACCTTAAGGAATTACTGTTAGCATTTTGTCAAATATTGTTTTATATGCATTCTTTTGCCAAACTTTATGAGTTTAAAGTTCAACAGGGTACTTATACTTGAATTTACAATTGTATTTATGGGTTTTCAGATGCATGGATTTGTAAACAGTCCATAAAATGTTTACAAACACATCTTCTGAAATGTTTAATGTTGCAGATTATGCAATAAAAAAATAAAAATTTTCTAAAAACTGAGGCTATGTATATTTCTTGCAGATAACTTGCAGTTCATGTAATGTTGGCTTATATTCAGTTCTGGAACGATCAGGAGTTTTATTAATTTTCAGGATAAATATGGCTTTGAAGCAACTATGGTGGGCCAGGGTGTCAAAATGGTATATGTTCCTTTCATGCCTGGTCACTCAAAAAGACTCCCTCACACGTGAGTTATGATAAAATCTTTCTGATCTGATCTATTTCATCCAATTTATTATGCTAAGAAAGCAAATCATTTTCCTTTCCTTGCTTAAGGCAGCTACTTTGAAGACTTCTTAAGAGTATGGATGTGTTATTTCTGTGGCCAGTTATACAAGGGAATCAACTTTTATAAATTAATAGAATTTGCTTCCCTGGCAGGTAAATCCCTTCAGTGGTGGTTACACTTGAAAATGTGTGCGCTTTATAATCAGTTTAAAGTACTCTACATTATTGCCACTTTTCATTGTTTTACGTCCTTGGGGAAAACCCTGATTCTATTTTTGGTTATACAGAATCTGATAGATCTGTTAGTCCAGTGTTACATGATGCAGGCTGATAACAGGCTGCAATCAGGGTCTAAATTTGGATTACATTACTTCCTGGAGGTTGACATACAAATTTTACAAAATCTGGTATTGATGTTCCCACCAGAGAAAAAAATTCTGCTGCCATCAAAATTCTAAAACTGAGACACCTAAAATAATAACCATAATTGTCTTTATGTGTCCTGAAGATGCAAATGGAATGGCAATCAGTGGAGACCCTGATCTGTCTGATCAGGATCCGCACTGTTTGTTCAAGCCTATTCGATACTTGGAATATTTATAGTATCACTTTACTCTATGTGTATTTCAGAATGGTGAAGTTACTGAAGCCTGGTGCTGGTATCACCTACTCAGACCTCGTCGTGTCTTTTGAGTCTATGGACCAAGAAGATATACCTGGGCCACCTGTTAGATACCACTTCGGACTGTGATATTATTTATTGACATAATTTGTTGTATAGAATTGTTACTGAAGATTTTTTTAATACGTAGAGCGCCAAAAATGAAAGTAGTTGAATTTGCAAACCGCGTTGATTCAGAAGAGGATGCTCATATTGAGCCGCATAATCTGATCTACACAGTTTGCTCTCATTCTTTGAATACTCAATGTTACATAGCTTAGAAGAAACATTTTTTTTTTTTAATTTCGCAGATATATGTTTTATCATCTGCTGTTTCGGTATTCTAAGGGTTAAGAATGTGATTGACATCACATGAAAAGAAGACCTCATAGCATATGCAAATTGGACAGATTAACCTTTCTTTTATACTTTTCAATGTATTATAGATTTCTCGGTGAAATCGAGACTGATAATCTCTCTGTTTCAAACAGTGAAATGATAATCTCTCTGTTTCAAACAGTGAAATTATCACTTTAGATTTCACTGTTTCAAAAATAAGGTTTTCGTGAAATATTAATAGGCTAAACCTTTTCTAGCTTGACATGAAACTGTGTCACACAAGTTTACACGTCAAAACAACCTTAATGACATCACTAAAAGGGCCAGCGTAACATTGTAATGCACAGGATGTCAGGCTGCATAAGTCTCCTGTTGGCATTCTTTCTAAGCAAATTGCTTGAGATCTGTTTATGAAAATGAAATTTCAAACTATTTCTCAGTTGCCAACTTTGTTTACAATCATAATTATACTAAGTAAACACGGTGGAAGCATCAAATTTGACCAAAAATGGCTTAAAAAAAATGGGTCTCTGTCGTGATGGCTGACACATTGGAATAAACTGAATTATTGCAATTTTAAAGCATAAAAGAAAGAGAAAAATTGACGTTTTCAGCGTAAGATCAATTTTATTTCAAGAGTGAAATAAAAAATTGATCTTACACTCAAAAAGTCAAAGATCCTCTACCTATACTACAGACTTAAAAACTAATAATAATTCCATTCCCAATCGAAAATTAAATTCTCAGCTTCTGCAAATTATTAGCAGAACTTAACAGTGCTACTCAACTTTTATATTCGCTTTGAAGTAAACAAATTGATGGAGTTATCGCAAAACTCTTGAAAGTAGCCAAACTGAACCCCTACAGAGTTTTGTGTTAACTCCACCATTTAATCTTTTACAAAGCTAAAATTTTGTTCTTATATGGTTTACATACATATGACGGGAACAGCGTTGCTATATTTTGGCTAACTACTCACAGAAGACTAAAATCTCAATTTCCTCTTGAGGATAGAATTGCGCATTTACGAGGTGTGTGATGAGTTTAGCAGATTTTAAGCTGATGTGTGTGTTTACTACACAAGTAGAAGCTCATGACTTAAGGTCCTTGTCATATATTTCATTTGCATGACCAATTTTAATTTAATTTTTTCACAAATGGAAACTCTTAACAAGAAGTTTTGTAGGGGATGGGGGTTTGATGATAGTTCTGACAATTGTTGTTCAACATGCTCCATCATGGAATTAAATTGTCATAAATGAGCCAAGATGTGTGATAGAGTGGAGACAGATACAGTCAACTCTCAATATCTCTCAGTCGAAGTTCCGAAAATTTACTGTGAGTTACCAGTAGTATAGATTTGTCTGGAGTTGTCGAAGTTCCGAAAATTTACTGTGAGTTACCAGTAGTATAGATTTGTCTGGAGTTGAAATGTTAAGAAATATAGTAAATGTTTACAAACTATAGACTTTGAAACGAGAAGCTACTTTGAGATATAAGAGCTTGAGATACGAGAGTCAGCTGTGCTTATCAGTTAAATTATCAGGATATTGATTCACAAAACTCTGTAGATTTAACACAGACTTTTCTAAATATGGAATTTACCTTTAACCCTTAAAGCACCAAAAAAGAAAAATTGTTGAATTTGCAAACAGTGTAGATCCAGATGAGGTGGCTCATAATGAGCCACTTCATCTGAATCTACCCTGTTTGCCCTATACCGGTAGTCTTTGAATTCTCAATATGATATAGCTTGGACAAAACGTTTTTTGAAATTTCTGCAGACGTAAATTTTGTCGTCTGCTTTTTTGGCGCATTAAGGGTTAAATATGGAATATGTGAATTACTAAGACATGCTACAAGGATATAAACATCTGGAACTGCACCGTTCCTTTGTACATTGCACAAGACTTTGTGTCTTGCCTGCAACTAGTGGATGTGAGACATAGGTGTTACTTTTCTTGCAGCATCTTTGCTGTCTGTGGCGTAAAGTTTCATCAAGTTTTCTGGATTCTGTTTCGTGACAATGCACTGACAGGCAAAACATCATAGCCAAGCTGGTCTAATGAGGGATCAAAATATGTTTTAGGGAGAATTAAGACTTATCCCAGAACTATCAAAACACCAGGGACCAGTTGTTCAAAGCATCTTAAGCCTAACAAACTTGTTAAAAGTTCAACTGGTTAAGTGTTCTACAACTTTATAATCAAATGCAACGGTACTTTTTGCTGAAAAAATGTGAGAAGCTTTTGCAGTGCAAAAGCTTCTCACATTTTTTCAGCAAAAAATGGCTGCATTTTTCCATATTTTACATTTGAAAATTTAATGTCTCGTTAGTTAACGATGTCCTTAGTTTTGAACAACCGGGCCCAGCACTACTATCCCATTTTGGCTTCCTTTGGACTCTGTATATGGGCATTCATGTTTTGCAGTAGTATGTTTTAAATAGATCACGAAATGTGACTATTCATTTTAAATAAAGTGCTAAATATAATAAGGGTTTTGTTATTATGCACCTCAGTCTCCTTCGGTGAGGCAGTTCCCTTATTGGTCCAACCTGTTTGTATACAGAATGACGAAAGTGGCTAAAAAAAAATATCTGTAAAATCCAACCATCTCTGGACCTGTTTCTGACGTGAGAATCTTCCATTCTGAGGATTTTATAGTCAATCATCATTTTCACAAAAAGCCATCGACAGCTGAACTAAGAACCGAAACATGTAACAGCATAACCACGGCTGTGTTGATTTTGATTTGTAACCTTTTTACTCAACATTTATGACGATAATGGATTTTTTGTGTGTGTGTAGTAAGTAGTAATCAGTAAATGTTTACTAAACACACCAGGTCATATAAACACTAAACAATCATCTAATCCAACATAGGTAAAACCTTCAATTTATTTATTTTCAAATCAAAGTAAATGTAGATATCAAAACGTAACTAAATTGACTGTATCATTACCAAAACATACAATAACAACAAGAGCTCCGCAAGCGGGGCAATATACGCCCGTTTCTGAATGGGTTTTTTTTTGCACCGTTTCATCCTTGTCTACATTGCTATCAAGTTTATCAAGACATTTCTCAAAAGAAAAGCTTTCAAAAAGTAATCAAAGGGATGTAACTAAAAAAATAAGGAAGGGGAAGCAATTATTCTTTTATTAGACATACTGTCTCAACCTAATACACATTGCTATAAAGTTTCGTCAAGATATTCCATACGGTTACCTAGTAAAGACTTGCCCAAGAATAGCAGTAGAAATTAATCAAAGGGATGTAACTCCATAAATAAGGAAGGGGAAGCAATTATTCTTATAAGACACACAACCTCAACCTAATATACATTGCTATAAATTTTCATCAAGATATTCCATACGGTTGCCTACTTATCGCTTGCATAAGAATAGCCTTAGAAAATATTCAAAGGGAGGTTATTCCAAAAATAAGTAAGGGGAGGCAATCATTCTTATATGTGACATATTGTGTAAACCTAATATACATCACTATCAAGTTTCATCACGATAGTCCAAAGGGCTAGTTAGATATGAAGTGTACAAATATAGTATAACAAAATAATCAAAGGGAGGTAACTCAAAAAGTAAGTAAAGGGGAGTAACCATTCTTGTATGAGACACGTTGTCCTAACCTCATATACATTGTTATAAAGTTTCATCATGATATTCCAAAAAGTAACCAAATATACAAATGTACAAATATAGTCTGACAAAATAATCAAAGGGAGGTAACTCAAAATCTAAGTCAAGGGGAGCAACCATTCTTGTATGAGACATGTTGTCTTAACCTCATAAACATTGGTATACAGTTTCATCATGATATTCCAAAGAGTAACCAAGTTATGGAATGCTAAAGAATTGCCATACAAACTGCCATAGACGAGTTTTTTCAAAGGGCTGTAAGTAAAAAGTATGCAAAGACCAGGAACTGAAACAATCAAAATCCAAATCCAGCCCTCAAACCATAGTTGGAAACAACTAAGATTACAAATAATCAAGATACAGAGAACATATGGCCAACCGAGTGAGCAGCTTGTTCCCAAAAGGTGGCCACTCAGCAACCCAAACCGAACCAAAAATAATAATAACATACATAAGGTAAAACATCACAGAAACTCTGACACCAAAAAACAAGCAACAAAGAACCACAACAGAACTACCGCCTTGGAACGGTCAGTAATGAATTACTGGGGGGCTTAAATCGATTTTACAGGCCCAACCTCACCCTCAGTTTCTGAAGTGGTACAAAACATTTAGTTGGTTGTTCGGTTCGCATGATAACCCTCTAACTCGTCAATGAATCATCACGGTAAACACATAAATCAAATTTCAACACCATGAAGAAGCAAAGACGAGGACTCAACAGATACAACGGGCCGTCTGACAGGTGGAGATCCCTGTCCTGCCAAACAACCCCACTGGAAATCTGAAGCAAAAGAAGGCCACCAGTTGAGCCCCGGTGGACCAAGCAACAGACAAAAAGGCTCCGGTCCCAACCAACTAAAATATATAGCTTTAGGTCCGCTAAAAATCATCGGAGGAAAATTTCCGTAAAATATGCGCTGCTCCACATCGTAGTCTTACTATTTACAAAGTTTCAGCTTAATTGGATGAAAACTGTAGGAGGAGTTATCCGGAAACGAACACCCCAAAAATTCTAAGTAAAGGGCTGTAACTCCGTTAAAAATCATTGGGGCGTAACCTCGAAACGATATGCACTGGTCCACCTCATAGTCTTACTATATACCAAGTTTCAGCTCGATCGGATGTAAACTGTAGGAGGAGTTATCCGGAAACGAAAAGTTTACGCCGGACGGACGGACGCCAGCGCCATAACAATATACGTCCCGTTTTTCAAACGGGCGTATAAAAATGCATCATAAAAGTATCAAACCAACATTTTTAAACTGAGTCTTTACTCTCAGTTGACTGGTTACAAAACTGGCAGTGTTTTAACCAAATGTCAGACTGTGTCACTGTCATCCTTCACCCTCAGTAGACTTGTTACAAAACTGCCATTGTCTCATCTATTATTGGAAGAACACTGTAAAAAACTGCACAACTGTCATTCTTACTCTATTAAAGCTGACTGGTTATAAGACTGACACTGTCTTTGCCAACCACTGAACAAACACTGTTAGTGTCACTGTTATTTTTACCCTCAACTGACTGGTTACCAGACTGACACTGTGTCAATTACTTAGCAACACTTGTGACTTCCTTTACCCTCAGTTGATTGGTATAAAACTGACACTGTCAGTGCTGATATCCTGCAGCTAGCACTGCCAGGCTGTTTCAGTTATTCTTCACATTCTGCTCACTGGTTACAAGACTGGCACTGACTGTGTCAACCTAACCTCCACTGTCAATCACTGTCAAGTACATGTAATACACAGTTCCGAGAATAGCCACTAAGCTCCGCCTGCTTAGTTACTGTTACTACGTCTCACAAGCTTACACAAAGATGGCGGATAAACAAATGACAAATGCAAGTGTCTGCTAAATGTTGGCGATCTATGGCGAAGAATCCGCCTCCTCATGACCTACACACGGCAGTTGGTGCATCATGCATTTCCGATGCGTTCTGTTCTTGCAGAGCAAGATAAGTTTATTAAAAGTGCTGTTAGTTTTTTCCTTTAAACAGGTATATATCCCTTCATTAACTGTAAGGTAAAATCACGGACTTATGTTTGGTATTTGCCATGTGCGATTTGTTTGTGAGACTATGTCACGTGCTAAGTTGTCATTGCATTGGCCAGGTATACGCTACCATGTGATTTTGAGTGAAATGCTGGGCGTGGCTCGGAACTGTGTATTTATTCCCAGCAGACTAATTGACATGGCTGACCCTTACCAAGTCCCAGTATTAAACCAATACCACCAGACTGAATCACTAATCTGCTTCCACTGTGTCTTTGTAGTGCACCAATACTGCCAGACGGTGTCACTGTAATCTGTAACACTCAACAGACTGTACTTAAGTCTTAACACTGTATCACTGTATAGATAAATAGTCAGACTGTGTCCTATAGCATTTCTTCAGTAGACTGGTCAGACTGTGTCCTGTATATTTCAGTAGACTGGTCCTTCATCAAAAGTCAGACTGTGTCCTATTTTATTTTCATCAGTAGACTGGTCCTTCTTCATCTCCATCATCATCATCACCATATCCCTCACCATTGTCAAAATAACTCATGGCATAATCTGTCTCCTGGAAGCAAGACAAAACTTTCAATGATATATTTTTCTTTCAGAAGCATGGATTCATCTCCATGTTTTCCAAGTGGTGAAAGCAACTTTTTTGACTGCTATACACAGTTCCAAGAGTAGCTCCGCCTACTTAGTTACTGTTACTACGTCTCACAAGCTTTATGCAAAGATGGCAGAAAAACAAATGACAAATGCAAGTGTCTGCTAAATGTTGGTGATCTATGGCGAAGAATCAGCCTCCTCGACCTACACATGGAAGTTGGCGCATCATGCATTTCCGATGCGTTCTGTTCTTGCAAAGCAAGGTAAGTTTATTAAAAGTGGTGTTTGTTTGTTTTCTTTAAACATCCCTCCCTTAACTGTAAGTTAAAATCACGGACTTATGTAAAATATTGACCACGTGCGATTTGTTTGTGAGACTATGTCACATGCTAAGTTGTCGTTGCATTGGCCAGGTATACGCTATCACGTGATTTTAGGTGATATTTTGGGTGTGGCTCGGAACTGTGTATTTGCTTCCTTTACAACAAAACCATTTCAAAAGGGGTCTACTCTTAAAAGATAAGAATTACCGCAAGGGGAGCAATTTCTTTCCTTAAGAGTTGTCCCTTAATGAAGGGTCACAACATAGTTCTCATAGGTTGTACTTCTGCATAAGATTTAAGATGTCTGGATACACCTCCAAGAAAGATCACTCTGACATGGAAATATTCGCCACCTTTCTTATAAGGGCTCCTCTTCAAGGAACATGGTACACTTCCATATTTCTCCACAGCTTACATAACTTCCTGTCTGCTTCTCTGGACAATGTAGCCCTTTCAAAATGGGTTCAACTCTTTAGGGAAGTTCTCCACGATGGGCAGATTACTTAAAAGAGTTGACTCAAAGGAGAAGGCAAAAAAGAAAATGACACAGTTGCTTTGTAAAAGGCGGGCCGCGTAGCGCAATCGGTAGGGCACCTGACTCATAAGTCAGAGGTCCTGGGTTCGATACCCGGTCTGGCCACATACTTTCGTTTCTCCTTCCCCTGTTTCAAGAGGGGCAGTTGTCAGTTACTGGCGAAAGTATGTGCACTTAGTACTGGTTAACCGCTTAGGAGGTCTAAGCCTGCCCAGAAACAGTGTGGTTAGGTGTAACTGACCATCCCGACCTGACCATAGCTGTTTACCGTGGATGTATAGCAACTAATCAATCAATCAATGCTTTGAAAATCAAACTGTTCCATTTTAGAGCAATTAAAGTTATCGTTTTAGATATAACAATTATTAAAATTTTTACTGTAAATGACATAGCTCGAGATAAGATATGGAGGGGTAACAGGGATAATTCAGAGATAATTTTTTTTATTTCTCAATGAAAATAGGTTGTGACCCCTCATTAGAACCGTCTCAGCAAGACAGTTTTAATGAGGGGTCACAACGTATGTTTTTATGCAGAAATAAGGACAATTCTCCCTAAATTATCCCTGTTACCCCTTCTTATCTGGAGCACCGAAATGACCCACCTCCTCTAGATCTTCTTCATCATAAACCTCATCATCATCAACCACAGTTTCATCATCATCTTCTTTCTCTTCCTTCTTCTCAGACTCTTCTTCCACTTCTACGGTCTCTCCTTCCTTCTTCTCTAATGTCTACACAAGTACATTATATAAACACAGAATTAAATGACTTCCGAATAATTACTTGTTTGAGAAAATCTGAAGTTTCTGCAGAAAGAAATTCAGTTTGTAATGTCATTGAAAAATTGGCAGAGCATGACATTCAGTGTATTCCATGATCTGATACCAGTGACTTCATAGATCTGTTACCACAACAACTATAAAGGGTCATATTGGTGTCAAAGTAGCTTAATGATACGTTATTTGCCAAGGTACTAAGAACAATATCTGGTTATTTCATAGTTGCTATGGTAACAGATCTATAGCCCCACCTGACTTATGAATCGAGAGAAGCATGGCATTCAGTGTATGCCATGTTCCTCTTGAATTATAAGTGATTTGCTACCTGAAATTCATACAATGGAAAAGTTTGATTTTTCTCAAGCCTATAGTTTATTCTCAAATAATTTACTTCTCTGTTTATAATGATATTCATTATATTACAGAGCTCTGTAAACCCATTTAAATGATGCGGAAATCAATGTTGTTAACAAGTCAATAATAATAACATTGTGCCATGCAGTTAAAACTTTCGACATGATTCTTAATTGGGAACTCACCTCAAATTTTAGTAGTAAGTTAGTTAGTAGGTGAGCAGTCAAATCAAAATTATTTCCTTTTAGGAGCAGTCTGATCTAGGTCTGCACAGTTTGCTCAGACCTAACTGTCCCAATATTAAGCACTTCTACAGTAAAATCTTTCAGCACAGTATAGGAAACTGCCCATTCGAGCCTTGAAGTGAATAAAATTCATGCATACCTCAAGTGTTTTTGTAACGTCCACTGTACTGTGTGCTGTATGTTTCTTGGCAGCTGATAGGTTGGGTTTTACCGATGTCTTGAGTTTCCTCTCTTTCTTTTCTTTAATCTTTAATTCAGCAGGAAAGCGGGACCAGTCTACAATGGAATTAAAGCATTAGAACTTGGCTGTTCAAAGCATTGTTAGCCTAATGAGCTCATTAAGAGGTCAACTTGTTAAGTATTTTACGACTTTATTACCAAAATACACTGATTTTTTCAACAAAAAATGTTGGCATATTTTGAAATTTTAAAAAAAAAACGTTAACTAATGAGGTCATTAGTTTTGAACAACCGGGCCCAGATGACTAATTTATGAGCTATGAAACTGGCCTTTCTCACTAAAAAAAAGAAAGATTAAAAAACAGATTAGCCATTCAATGCATAACCTTTCTATTTAGTTCCAACTACTTTTCTATTAATAGTTCGGTCTTGTTAATTTCATCTTGAGCATCCATTTTACAGAACTGGCAGCTAATCAGAAATCTACAGTGACATTTCATGCACTGAACCGGCTGTCGATTCCATAGGATGCAGTTTACATGAGCTCATTGTTGAAACTCACATGACTGGGCTGTACTAAGCAATGATTGACAGACAGAGAAAGGCTGTCAATTCTATATGCAGTTGATATGACAGGCAACAAGCTGAAATGTTGGAAGTCACATGACTGGGCTGTACTTAGCAATGATTGACAGGCAGAAAATAGCTGTCAATTTCTTAACCTACAGACTTTGTATTGGCTCTATGTTACAGATCCTGTGGTTATTTCTCCATAACTGAAAACAATACAACCCTTACCAAAAAACACCAACTTTAGCACAAAACATTTCGCAATGAGTCTGATAAGGGTGGTATAAAATAGTTATACCATGGTTTGTCTGCCTGTAAGGGAGATAATCCACTCACTGAAGCTTGTGGATTAGGCTGAAAAACCATGGTACAACTATTACATATTCTATCTGCAGAAAATATGACAGGCAACAAATTAAAATGTTAAAATTCACATGACTGGGCTGTACTTAAGCAATGATTGACAGACTGAAATTCACATGACTAGGCTGTACTAAGCAATGATTGACAGACTGTCTCAAAGTCAAAGTTCATTTCAAACAACTGATATGTCATCATGTAGCAGCAATGCAAATTTTAAGAGTTTTCCAGGTCTAATAGATGACAAATTCTAGACAACAACCATTGGTAAAAATTACCTGGTGACCAGCTCTCAGAAATATCTTGCTGACCAAGCTGATACTTGTCTGAATATCGTTCTATATCATTCTTCTTCTCTAAAGCTTTAAGGTAGAATGGTGACTTTCTGAACGTGGTACGGAACTCCTGCTTCAGTGCAAACATGTAAGCATAATCATCATTTTGAATCAGTGGAACTGGCTTGAATTCTTGTGGCTGAAATTGAACATACTGTGGAAATACTTTGCCCGACTTGTCCTACTTGTCCAGTTTCACTCTGGACAAGTGAGAAATTTCAGTTTACTTGCCCTGGGACAATATTCAAAGTGTCATCAGTGGAAGTATTTCAAGATAATTCTACGATATTTTTCACATTTTCTCACAAAAACATGTTGTGGGTTCCTGTTAGAATTGCCTCATCGAGGCAATTCTAACAGGTGCCCACAACATTTGTTTAATTCAAAACTTTGTGACAGTTAGCCAAAAACTGTCATCAGGTTCAGGTCTTCCTCTTCTTTCCTTATTTCATAAGTACCTTTTTTCTGGGCAACTAAAGATTAGTTTGGACAAGTTAATTTTGTGTATTTACTTGTCCATGGACAAGTAGAAAATTTTGGTATTTCCACAGCCCTGTTATAAACCTGCGGGCCTTACAGAGCTCCAGATAAAGTGGGTTTGAGGGTTATTCTGAGATCATTTTTCTCATTTCTCAACAAAAAAAGATATTCTAACAGTATCGGTTTTACAGGTTCTGAATTTTTTTAAATTTCACAAAAAACCTTTATGGCTAATGTTTGAAAGGTAAAAGCGGTCATTTTTCTCATATCTACCTTCAGCTACAGAGGATATGTAGTTTTTTGTTACAAACAAGTAAATTTCCTTGTAAAATGAAGGTAGCCAAAACTTAGGGTCAGTATGGGGAAAAAAGGCACACTACAGAAATGCTATTGCTTACATTCTCATAACGATGTTCCTCAAGAGGCTCAGTGGAATATATCCATAGTTACACACTATTGACACCAAATTTGTCCATTACACACAGTGACACACTACAGAAAGAATGTCAGTACTGTATTAGTACTTACATTCTCCCTGTAGAGTGTGTATTGGTACATGTACTTACTTTTTCTCATCTGTATTAATGACATCACATGGCACAGAGTTTGTCCATAACACACACTACAGAAAGCATATAAGTCTTACAGGCTTTCTGTAGTGTGTGTAATGGACAAACTCTGTACCTTGTGATGTCATTAATACAGATGAGAAAAAGTGTGGGCTTCAAGACACTGCCTTGGGGTATACCACTAGATACTTCACTCAAGTTAGATTTACTATCATTTACAATGACACACTGTTTTCTATCGAACAGAATTGCTTCAATCCATGGGACAAGTTTACCATTTATCCCCTAAATTGGCTACTAACTGATTTTGATGAATAGTAACATCTACAAGTCAGAAGATTAAAATCTGAACACACCTTGTTGTACGGAAGCATTTATCAGCCATACAATTTATTTTCATGTTCTTTTTGTAGATTTTCTATTCATTAAATGAAAGGTTTATCTGTAAAATAATTAGACAAGAAACAGATCAATAAAATAAAGATCAAATTCGCTTTGAGAGCATATTGTCTGAAAACTGTCAGAGCTCTAGATAAGAGGGAGTACTTGATGATAATTAAGGATAATTATTCTTATTTCTCATTGAAACCATATGTAGTGACCCCTCATCTGAACCGTCTCGTCGAGACGGTTCAGATGAGGGGTCACAACATATGTTTTTATGCAGAATCAGCAAAAATTATCCCTAATTATCATCAAATACTCCCTCTTATCTAGAGCTCTGACTGTACAGACAGATTTCTAATTTCAATTACTTTTATTCTTCCCTTAGTCAACTTACACTGGCTGATCTATCAGTTTACACCTTTTAAGATGAAGTGCAAAGCACAGGTGCCTTGAAGTGCAAAGCACAGGTGCCTTGAAGTGCAAAGCACAGGTGCCTTGAAACTGATTCCACACATTGACATTCCTGAGGACACAGCAGCACTCTACTAATTATTGTATCTGAGGTACAGTCTAAGATCAGTTGTGTGAACAAGAACTTGTCATTTATGACCAATTTAATAGTGAGCACTGAGTTACTGGCTAACAGTATGGTCTCTAGCACTAAGATATAACTTTGTCTGACAGAACTAAGCATACTACACTCAGCAATGAAATGAACCCTATCCTTAGACCCAGCAGAGCAGAGTGGACATAGATCTGCAGCACCACCATTCTTGAACTTCACTCTGTTTTTCTGTAGGCAGTAGGTACCAGTGAGCAGCTGGACTGTGGTTATAGCTCTTCTAACGCCTCTGGGGGAGTTTGCCACTGTCTTCCAGCAGGGATGGACTTCACCAACTTTACAGCCTTCCACATTCAGGAGAAGGGCAGTTGTCAGTTACTGGCGAAAGTATGTGCACTTAGTACTGGTTAACCGCTTAAGAGGTCTAAGCCTGCCCAGGAATAGTGTGGTTAGGTTAACTGACCGTCCCGACATGACCTTAGTTGTTTACCGTGGACGTTAAGCATCAAATCAACCAACCAAAAAAATCCACATTCAGGCACTGCAAGGAAGTTTTTGACCTTGCCACAAAACACCACGACTCAGCTACAAAGCTGTCAACTTGGGCCTTGACCTCCTGCCTACAGGATACTTCACTGGTGAACTGCTGCTGTAGAAGATATACATTAGGAAGACGAAGATTGTACTTATGCGGGAATTGGTTGCAGGCAGTAAACCAACTATGACTATCAGGAACCTTGACAGTTATCTGCCTCCTGATAATATCCTGCTCTAGGGTACCATCAGTGTACAAGACACTACACAACAAGGTGAGTCTTCTCAGGGCTAGCTCTTGCTCCATGGGGCGCACACTAAGCAAGCAGCTCACTGCTGTTGTTGCCATGCTCCTAGGTAGAGATTGTATTCTTCGCAACATATCACTCTGTAACTTCTCAAGACACTGCACATCAGTCAGGCTGCAAGTCAGGACCTCCAGGCCATATATAACAAGAGGAATCACATATATCTTCCACAGGTGGGCAGACACCACAGGATTCAAACCCGAACCACCATAGGACGACAGCACCCATCAGACTATACATAATACGTCTACCCAATTGTACTTTCTGCATGATATCTAGTCTGCCACTAGACTGCCTGTGAATGCCAAGATGAACAGTACTCTGAACCTTTGGAATAGCTTCCTCTCTTCCAAACTTTATGTCACGAGAGGGTTTATGGATAAAGGATAGACAGATATTGTGAATCTTTATCATCTTTGTTTAACGGGACTTCCTCCGATTTCTTTGGATGAATACAGTAACGGTGACTAGAACAATATCCCCACACTATACATACAACACACTGTGCATGCATCCTACTGTCAAGGGCCACCACATCATCAGCGCATGTTGGAGCGCCACTGTAAAAACGGCCAACGGTAGCACCAATGCCAGAATCCGGTAGCATATGAAGATCATTGTTGTACAACTTGTAGTGAACCGCACTCAGGATCCCGCCTTGCCTTACACTTTTTTTCTTTCTATCTATACTGCTACACCCTCTCTCGAGGATTATGAGCAGGTGTACGATGTACACTCCAGTTTTGCAGGATGAACCTCCTTGTAGCCATGTAACTACAGAAGGGATCTTTAGCCTGCACAGGGGTTGTCTCTCCCTGCACAGGGGGCCTCCAGTTAACGTCCCGATCCGAAGGACGGCACACTTTTTTAATGTCATCCCTGCAAATGACATTAAGGAAGCGTGTTCGGACACCGAAATTCAAACGCCGTTACCCGGGTTCGAACTTGGGACCTTTAGCATCAGAGGCAAGTGCGCTAACCACTGAGCTACCACCTTGTCTGACATAAAAAGGAGCGGATACATGTTGACCCCACCTCACCGCTGAAGACTTCATGAACATTGACACAAACTTTTGTCTACCTTTTGTCTACTGGGACAGAGTTCACGAAAGTCTGCCAGAGTTTACAGGACCGAATCTGGTAAAATAATTACATGTAAAATGTACTTGAAAATTCTGAATATTTTTACCAGACCGAATGAATTTTTACCAGACATGTCAGGCGGTCAGACGGGATTTAGTGAAGACTGCTGGTAAACTTATTAAGCCCTTATGGCTTGTTGTTCCCCTCCAAGCGGTTTTTCTCAATGTCGCCGGTTCCAGTTTGTGAAAAACTCGATGCATAGAATAATCAATACACATTTCTTACCGTTTCTTACCGTTGTCGAGACCCTCTCAAGTTGTTAGTTGTTACACAACTTCTAACGGCCCATTTTGATAATTCCATGGTCTTTGGATAAGTCTTTCTCCCGGAATGTAACAGGAAGGTGTAAACTTCTGTGTATGTCCGTGCCAGTGTTTATTCAGCCTTGACTTAAACGCGTTTAGGGACGGTGCCAGGATTACATGATTCGGCAATGAGTTCCAGGTATTAACCACTCTATTGGAGAACACGTTAGCCCTGATATTTAGTCGTGAACGCCTCTTGAACAGTTTTAAGTCATTCCCTCTGGTAGTAGTACTGTCCATGATAGTGAAAAATTTGTTTATGTTTACTTTATCTATGCCGGTGTCCCAGTTTATCTTGCACCCTGGACAGCTTGCCCCCCGGGGGGCAAGCCAACCATGGTCAGCTTGCCCCCCGGGGGGCAAGCTGTCCCAGGATATTTTGCCCCCCCCCGTCCTGGTTATCTTAACCCCCGGGGGGCAACATATCCTGGCTGGTTTATCTTGCCCCCGGGGGTGAAGATAAACCAGCTGGGATATCTTGCCCCCCTTCCAGGATTTTGGAGTGATAACTGTCAATAGATTTTGAAATTGCTGCCAAGGACTTAAATAGTTATAAGAAATAAATGTTTGTGCAACAACCTATCCCAGCTGCTTTATCTTACCCCCCACCTCAGATTTTGGTGCCAAATCTATCTTCAAAGACTGAAACTGCTTTAAAGTGCTTTAATAGTTATTATTATGAGCTAACTACTGAATCCACTTGTTTCATGCCTGTTTACAAAAGCTGATCTCGAGAAATACCTCATATCAGGGGTGGGGGGCAACCTATCCCAGCTGGTTTATCTTACCCCCCCACCCAAGATTTGGGATCCACATCTATCAACAAGTATTGAAACTGCTTTAAAGTGCTTTAATAGTTATAATGATGAGCTAACTACTGAATCCACTTGTTTCATGCCTGTTTACAACAGCTGATCTCGAGAAATACCTCGTATCAGGGGTGGGGGGCAACCTATCCCAGCTGGTTTATCTTACCCCCCCCCCCCCTAAATTTTGGATCCACATCTATCTACAAGTATAGAAACTGCTTTAAAGTGCTTTAATAGTTATTATTATGAGCTAACTACTGAATCCACTTCTCTCATGCCTGTTTACAACAGCTGATCTCAAGAAATACCTCGTATCAGGGGTGGGGGGCAACCTATCCCAGCTGGTTTATCTTACCCCCCACCCAAGATTTTGGATCCACATCTATCTACAAGTATTGAAACTGCTTTAAAGTGCTTTAATAGTTATTATTATGAGCTAACTACTGAATCCACTTATCTCATGCCTGTTTACAACAGCTGATCTCAAGAAATACCTCGTATCAGGGGTGGGGGGCAACCTATCCCAGCTGGTTTATCTTACCCCCCACCCAAGATTTTGGATCCACATCTATCAACAAGTATTGAAACTGCTTTAAAGTGCTTTAATAGTATAATTACGAGCTAACTACTGAATCCACTTGTTTCATGCCTGTTTACAACAGCTGATCTCAAGAAATACCTCGTATCAGGGGTGGGGGGCAACCTATCCCAGCTGGTTTATCTTACCCCCCACCCAAGATTTTGGATCCACATCGATCAACAAGTATTGAAACTGCTTTAAAGTGCTTTAATAGTTATTATTATGAGCTAACTACTGAATCCACTTGTCTTATGCCTGTTTACAACAGCTGATCTCAAGAAATACCTCATATCAGGGGTGGGGGGCAACCTATCCCAGCTGGTTTATCTTACCCCCCACCAAAGATTTTGGTACAACATCTATCAACAAGTATTGAAACTGCTTTAAAGTGCTTTAATAGTTATTAATATGAGCTAACTACTGAATCCATTTGTTTCATGCCTGTTTACAACAACTTATCTCAAGAAATACCTCATATCAGGGGTGGGGGGCAACCTATCCCAGCTGGTTTATCTTACCCCCCACCCAAGATTTTGGATCCACATCTATCTGGAAGTATAGAAACTGCTTTAAAGAGCTTTAATAGTTATTATTATGAGCTAACTACTGAATCCACTTGTCTCATGCCTGTTTACAACAGCTGATCTCGAGAAATACTTCGTATCAGGGGTGGGGGGCAACCTATACCAGCTGGTTTATCTTACCCCCCACCCAAGATTTTGGATCCACATCTATCTACAAGTGTTGAAACTGATATAAAGTGCTTTATTTGTTATTATTATGAGCTAACTACTGAATCCACTTTTTTCATGCCTGTTTACAACAGCTGATCTCAAGAAATACCTCGTATCAGGGGTGGGGGGCAACCTATCCCAGCTGCTTTATCTTACCCCCCACCCAAGATTTTGGATCCACATCTATCAACAAGTATTTGAACCAAAATCTTGGGTGGGGGGTAAGATAAACCAGCTGGGATAGGTTGCCCACCCCCCCCCAAACCCCTGATACGAGGTATTTCTTGAGATCAGCTGTTGTAAACAGGCATGAGATAAGTGGATTCAGTAGTTAGCTCATAATAATAACTATTAAAGCACTTTAAAGCAGTTTCAGTACTTGTAGATAGATGTTGATCCAAAATCTTGGGTGGGGGGTAAGATAAACCAGCTTGGATAGGTTGCCCCCCACCCCTGATACGAGGTATTTCTTGAGATCAGCTGTTGTAAACAGGCATGAGACAAGTAGATTCAGTAGTTAGCTCATAATAATAACTATTAAAGCACTTTAAAACAGTTTCAGTACTTGTTGATAGATGTTGAACCAAAATTTTGGGTGGGGGGGGTAAGATAAACCAGCTGGGATAGGTTGCCCCATACTCCTGATACGAGGTATTTCTCGAGATCAGCTGTTGTAAACAGGCATGAGACAAGTGGATTCAGTAGTTAGCTCATAATAATAACTATTAAAGCACTTTAAAGCAGTTTCAATACTTGTTGATATATGTGGATTCAAAAACTTGGGTGGGGGATAAGATAAACCAGCTGGGATAGGTTGGCCCACACCCCTGATACGAGGTATTTCTTGAGATAAGTTGTTGTAAACAGGCATGAAACAAGTGGATTCAGTAGTTAGCTAATCATAATAACTATTAAAGCACTTTAAAGCAGTTTCAATACTTGTTGATAGATGTGGATCCAAAATCTTGGGTGGGGGGTAAGATAAACCAGCTGGGATAGGTTGCCCCCCACCCCTGATACGAGGTATTTCTTGAGATCAGCTGTTGTAAACAGGCATGAGACAAGTAGATTCAGTAGTTAGCTCATAATAATAACTATTACAGCACTTTAAAACAGTTTCTATACTTGTTGATAGATGTGGATCCAAAATCTTGGGTGGGGGGTAAGATAAACCAGCTGGGATAGGTTGCCCCCCACCCCTGATATGAGGTATTTCTTGAGGTAAGTTGTTGTAAACAGGCATGAAACAAGTAGATTCAGTAGTTAGCTCATAATAATAACTATTAAAGCACTTTAAAGCAGTTACAATACTTGTTGATAGATGTGGATCCAAAATCTTGGGTGGGGGGTAAGATAAACCAGCTGGGATAGGTTGCCCCCCACCCCAGATACGAGGTATTTCTTGAGATAAGTTGTTGTAAACAGGCATGAAACAAGTGGATTCAGTAGTTAGCTCATAATAATAACTATTAAAGCACTTTAAAGCAGTTTCAATACTTGTTGATAGATGTGGATCCAAAATCTTGCGTGGGGGGTAAGATAAACCAGCTGGGATAGGTTGCCCCCCCACCCCTGATACGAGGTATTTCTTGAGATCAGCTGTTGTAAACAGGCATAAGACAAGTAGATTCAGTAGTTAGCTCATAATAATAACTATTAATGCACTTTAAAGCAGTTTCATACTTGTTGATAGATGTGGATCCAAAATCTTGGGTGGGGGGTAAGATAAACCAGCTGGTAGGTTGCCCCCCACCCCTGATACGAGGTATTTCTTGAGGTAAGTGGTTGTAAACAGGCATGAAACAAGTAGATTCAGTAGTTAGCTCATAATAATAACTATTAAAGCACTTTAAAGCAGTTTCAATACTTGTTGATAGATGTGGATCCAAAATCTTGGGTGGGGGGTAAGATAAACCAGCTGGGATAGGTTGCCCCCCACCCCTGATACGAGGTATTTCTTGAGATAAGTTGTTGTAAACAGGCATGAAACAAGTGGATTCAGTAGTTAGCTCATCATAATAACTATTAAAGCACTTTAAAGCAGTTTCAATACTTGTTGATAGATGTGGATCCAAAATCTTGCGTGGGGGGTAAGATAAACCAGCTGGGATAGGTTGCCCCCCACCCCTGATACGAGGTATTTCTTGAGATCAGCTGTTGTAAACAGGCATGAGACAAGTAGATTCAGTAGTTAGCTCATAATAATAACTATTAATGCACTTTGAAGCAGTTTCATACTTGTTGATAGATGTGGATCCAAAATCTTGGGTGGGGGGTAAGATAAACCAGCTGGGATAGGTTGCCCCCCACCCCTGATACGAGGTTTTTCTTGAGGTAAGTTGTTGTAAACAGGCATGAAACAAGTAGATTCAGTAGTTAGCTCATAATAATAACTATTAAAGCACTTTAAAGCAGTTTCAATACTTGTTGATAGATGTGGATCCAAAATCTTGGGTGGGGGGTAAGATAAACCAGCTGGGATAGGTTGCCCCCCACCCCTGATAAGAGGTATTTCTTGAGATCAGCTGTTGTAAACAGGCATGAAACAAGTGGATTCAGTAGTTAGCTCATAATAATAACTATTAAAGCACTTTAAAGCAGTTTCAATACTTGTTGATAGATGTGGATCCAAAATCTTGCGTGGGGGGTAAGATAAACCAGCTGGGATAGGTTGCCCCCCCACCCCTGATACGAGGTATTTCTTGAGATCAGCTGTTGTAAACAGGCATAAGACAAGTAGATTCAGTAGTTAGCTCATAATAATAACTATTAATGCACTTTAAAGCAGTTTCATACTTGTTGATAGATGTGGATCCAAAATCTTGGGTGGGGGGTAAGATAAACCAGCTGGTAGGTTGCCCCCCACCCCTGATACGAGGTATTTCTTGAGGTAAGTGGTTGTAAACAGGCATGAAACAAGTAGATTCAGTAGTTAGCTCATAATAATAACTATTAAAGCACTTTAAAGCAGTTTCAATACTTGTTGATAGATGTGGATCCAAAATCTTGGGTGGGGGGTAAGATAAACCAGCTGGGATAGGTTGCCCCCCACCCCTGATACGAGGTATTTCTTGAGATAAGTTGTTGTAAACAGGCATGAAACAAGTGGATTCAGTAGTTAGCTCATCATAATAACTATTAAAGCACTTTAAAGCAGTTTCAATACTTGTTGATAGATGTGGATCCAAAATCTTGCGTGGGGGGTAAGATAAACCAGCTGGGATAGGTTGCCCCCCACCCCTGATACGAGGTATTTCTTGAGATCAGCTGTTGTAAACAGGCATGAGACAAGTAGATTCAGTAGTTAGCTCATAATAATAACTATTAATGCACTTTGAAGCAGTTTCATACTTGTTGATAGATGTGGATCCAAAATCTTGGGTGGGGGGTAAGATAAACCAGCTGGGATAGGTTGCCCCCCACCCCTGATACGAGGTTTTTCTTGAGGTAAGTTGTTGTAAACAGGCATGAAACAAGTAGATTCAGTAGTTAGCTCATAATAATAACTATTAAAGCACTTTAAAGCAGTTTCAATACTTGTTGATAGATGTGGATCCAAAATCTTGGGTGGGGGGTAAGATAAACCAGCTGGGATAGGTTGCCCCCCACCCCTGATAAGAGGTATTTCTTGAGATCAGCTGTTGTAAACAGGCATAAGACAAGTGGATTCAGTAGTTAGCTCATCATAATAACTATTAAAGCACTTTAAAGCAGTTTCAATACTTGTATATAGATGTTGATCCAAAATCTTGGGTGGGGGGTAAGATAAACCAGCTGGGATAGGTTGCCCCCCACCCCTGATACGAGGTATTTCTCGAGATCAGCTGTTGTAAACAGGCATCAGACAAGTGGATTCAGTAGTTAGCTCATAATAATAACTATTAAAGCACTTTAAAGTAGTTTCAATACTTGTTGATAGATGTTGAACCAAAATCTTGGGTGGGGAGTAAGATAAACCAGTTGGGATAGGTTGCCCCCCCCCCACCCCTGATACGAGGTATTTTTTGAGATCAGCTGTTGTAAACAGGCATGAGATAAGTGGATTCAGTAGTTAGCTCATAATAATAACTATTAAAGCACTTTAAAGCAGTTTCAGTACTTGTAGATAGATGTTGATCCAAAATCTTGGGTGGGGGGTAAGATAAACCAGCTGGGATAGGTTGCCCCCCACCCCTGATACGAGGTATTTCTCGGGATCAGCTGTTGTAAACAGGCATGAAAAAAGTAGATTCAGTAGTTAGCTCATAATAATAACTATTAAAGCACTTTAAAGCAGTTTCAATACTTGTTGATAGATGTGGATCCAAAATCTTGGGTGGGGGGGTAAGATAAACCAGCTGGGATAGGTTGCCCCCCCACCCCTGATACGAGGTATTTCTGGAGATCAGCTGTTGTAAACAGGCATAAAATAAGTGGATTCAATAGTTAGCTCATCATAATAACTGATACGAGGTATTTCTCGGGATCAGCTGTTGTAAACAGGCATGAAAAAAGGACTTGTTTAGCTTAAATTTTAGGTGGGGGTTAAGATTTCAAGATAAACCTGTTGGAGTATGTGACAAATTTCCATTTAAATAAATAATCATACAAATTAATATTACCATTATCCACTATGGAACTACTAAAAATAAACTAACTCTACCTCTACAAGGTAAGGAGCATGATAGCATGCTGTGATTGCTTGTCAAATAAACATGGTAACCAAAGTGATAAATGAGTTAAAAGACCTTGTGGTATAAGCCCTTTGCCCTGGGAAACAAAACAAAACAAAAAAAGACTAGTACAAAATGTTTCTGTAGGATCCTGGGTGGCGGGGGGCAAGATATCCCGGGACAGCTTGCCCCCCGGGGGGCAAGATAAACCAGCCGGGATATGTTGCCCCCGGGGGTGAAGATAACCAGGGTGGGGGGCAAGATATCCCGGGACAGCTTGCCCCCTGGGGGGCAAGCTGTCCAGGGGGGCAAGATAAACTGTTACACCGGTCACAATCTTGTATACTTCTATCATGTCAGCTCTTAGACGACGATATTCTAATGATGGTATTCCCAATATTTTTAGTCGTTCCTCATAATTTTGTTTTGACAGAGTGTTAACCATTCTGGTGGCCCTTCGCTGTACATTTTCAAGAATAATGGCATCTTTCTTAAACATAGGTGACCACACGGTTGTAGCGTACTCTAAATGAGGCCTTACCAGAGATTTATACAAACTCTTGAACATGTCTTTATCCAGATATGTAAAGCTCTTGAAAATTAAACCTAAATTTCTGTTGGCTATGGCTGCTTTTTTCGCTATATGTTCTCTAAATAACAATTTTTGGTCGAAAATGATGCCCAAATCCTTTTCTGATGTTACTTGCTCCATATTATGCACAGCTTGGCTTGTTGTCATGGTATATGGATGAGTTGGCTGGCCTTTTCCAATTCTCATGTGTTTACATTTTTTGGTATGGAAGAACATTTTCCAAGTATCTGCCCAAAGTTCTGCATTGTTGATATTGGCTTGAAGCCTCAACTCATCGTTCTCAGCTTTTATTGGAGAGTACAGGTCTACCTCATTATAACGCCCCTCAACATAACGCGTTTTCCGTTATAACGCGGTACCTGTCTTGGACCCCAAATTTTTCCCAAGGTACCATTTTCAGTGATTTTGAAAAAAAAAAAAAAAATCATTTTTTTTTTCAGATCGCTGATTCAAAGCTGCTAGGTGAACGAGAAATTATGTTGTTGTTTGTAAAAATAATTATGAATAAAGTACTTATATGATAATTGTTTGATCTTTGTTTGTTTTCGCCCTAATTACCCTTGATCGCCCCACGTGTAGAAGCCATTATTATTGTGTTTTGTTTTGAAGGTACGCCGAGCATATTCACACATAATTAGGTAAATTGCAATGACAGCAAAACTTATGTAACACCTGAATAATTACCTTATTCATTGACTGATGACCGCATGCTTAAAGGAATGAAAACTTTCATAATTATCCCTTAAAAACCTGGAATACACTTCAAACACGCCGAACTCGCAGTTTGAAGGCGCCGCCATTGTTGTCGTTGTATAAAATTAACAATCAGCCAATCAGAGTGAGCGAGAGGGTTTATGGGTAAAAGAATGTGTAACTGAATAATTGAATTAAAGTGCGCGATGCAGATAAAAATTGTCCGACTTTGGTCATTCATTCATTCAGTAAATTTGAAACCATACTGCATAATGGAGACTCCAAGAAAGAAACGTAAAGCCTTCTCCGTGAAAGACACGGATAATTTTGGTCCGATGATACTGTACCCCAAGTTCCCAACACCGCAATGTTAAGTTACATGATCACTGGAAATCTGCCAAGATGGCGTCTTGTGGAATTTAAAAACGAAACACATGTGTTACTTAGCATATTTTATTGACAAGACAGTTTAATAATATGATTGGAACAATGTGATACATGCTGTAAGTGTTTATCTATCTAGCAATACAACAATACGTATCAAAAACCATTATTTACGTCAAACATTGACTCAAACCACCAACACACACAACCGTTAGGGCAAAATCGAAGTCAGTCGAGCTTGTGTTGGTAGCCCCCTCATCCTAATCGCTATAACGCGTTTCACTTATAACGCGGTAGAGATCTATGGACCCCACCCATCGCGTTATAATGAGGTAGACCTGTATATCTTGGCATCGTCAGCATAGAATTTTACCAAGCAACTGAGAACTTCAGGGAGATCGTTGATGAAAATGAGAAATAGGATTGGGCCCAGAATTGAACCCTGGGGTACTCCGCTGGTAACAGATCTCCAGGCAGAATTTACTCCATTCACTACTACCCTTTGTTTTCTGTTAGTGAGGAAGTCGCGAATCCACTCGTAGACTTTGCCTCTAATTCCATAACCTTTTAGTTTGGTAAGTAGCCTATTGTGCGGGACCTTATCAAAGGCCTTCTGGAAGTCCAGGTAAATTACATCCACGTCATCACCTCGGTCTACTGCTTCTGTTATTTCTTCCATAAATTCTAAGAGCTGGGTAGTACAAGATTTCCCAGCAATAAAACCGTGCTGAGTTTCCGAGAATAAATTATTAGATTCCATTTGATTTACCAGCTCATTTCTGATTAACTTCTCCATCAACTTACAAACAACAGAAGTCAAGCTTATTGGTCGGTAATTTTCCGGTCTTTTCCTTTCACCACTCTTACAGATAGCAGTTACATTTGCAAGTTTCCAGTCCACTGGTAACACTCCTTCATCAAGTGATTTTCTAAATATTAGTTTCAATGCTCTAGTAATATGTGGACCAGTCTCCTTCAACAGGCGTGGGTGTAACCTATCTGGGCCTTGGGATTTATCAGTTTTTAAAGCACACGTAACTGTCAACTTGTTCGTCAGTGATTTCAAAATCTAGTAACTGATGTTCAAACTGACGATCTTCAAATGTTGGGGGATCCTCTTCTGACTCTTTTTCAAACACTGATGAAAAGTAATGATTTAAAATGTTGGCAATTTCTTGCTCATTAGATGTTAGTGTACCATCATCTTTTTCTAACGCACCGATGGATGACTTTGTTTTTGTCCTAGCACGGACATGTTTCCAAAAAAGCTTACTATCAGTTTTTATTCTTGTAGCCTGGTCCTTCTCATAATAGTAGTTTGCTTTCCTCAACTGTGAAACAACCTGATTTCTAGCAATTTTGTACTGTGAAAAATTTTCATCCAATTTGCAGTTTAGGTATTTCTTCCATTTTTTAATCTGATAAGTCAAAACGTTTTGAGTTTTGTGTCAGCTTGGGCTTTACATCTTTGGTATGAAAATCAAGAAGAGATACTGAACTTTCTTTTGGTATCAGATTTGCTGTGATTCCCACGCTGTATAAGGGAGGAATCCACAATATTAAAGTATTACCAAATTTTGTACATATTTTGCGAGGAATAACAGAGTGATACACTACAGCGAGACTACTTCGGTCAATTGGGACCTAGAAACAACCAACCAACCAAGGAATATATTTAACATAAATTCTATTTACAGGGAATAAAGGAGGTGGTTGAAGACTGGCCGCTGGTAAAGCTTCACCTCTTCCAAACCCAAGGACCTGGACATCAAAAGACACAGTTTTCCCTCTCCCACGACCTCTTCCAGCCATAATTTTCAGCACAAAAATTTCTGCGGGTCAGAGGGCAGCCATCTTGTAAGGGATCTATTATTTAAGTAAAAATTAACGATAAAAATGGTTGTCAGTTATCTGGCCAATATCTTCTTATTTTAACCTTAAATTTTTAAAAGTGATTTTTTTAATTACTGTTATTTAATTAATGATTTTTCTATTACATATTCTGCACAGTATCAAATCAAGTAATGTTCATATCGGTATTTCATGACTGTCTCCCTTATGGAAAAAAGATAAAACCCATCATGCGATCGGGTCCGTGGAAACACCCCAAACCACCCCAAACCTCTACAAACCACCCCAAAGCAGCCTCCCCAGATTCACATCACCCCCTGTCCCCTTCACACACACACCAACACTGATCACCACCCATCCCAAACAGTATCTATATAGATTCAAAATAAAAAGAACACTTCAATAAGTGGTTGCCCATGATATGTATGTATCTTTTTTAATAACTTATCTATCTAGTTATACTGCAACACCCCCTCGCGAGGATTACGTGCAGGATGATTGCGCACCGTGAAGAAAAAAGTGAGATGAACAGATGAGTCTAAAAAGTGCAAAAGTGAGGTGAAGAAAGATGAAAGGGTTAAAACTGTTAACAGAAGTGAGATATTAAAATCAGGTTAAAAACAGGTCTGTTGTATTTATGGCATCTGGTGGTCAAGAGACCTGACTGCCACACTGAACTGAGTCAGTTTAGGCAGCAGAACAACATCAGCTGGAAGTCGATTCCATTGCACAACAGCCAGGGGAAAGAACGAGTATTTATAGAAATTTGCTTGAGTGTGAATTTGCAGTAATGTGAGGGGGTGGTTGTGACGTGTCATTCTTGTAGGATGTGTAAAATACGATGGTAGAGGCACGGCAACAATATTGTGCAGAATTTTGTAAAACATGCAAAGACGAGCATCTGCTCTCCTCTGCTCCAGAGACCTCCAACCAAGGCTAGACTGCATAGCAAGTGACACTGTCATAGGGAGAATAGTTATTCAAAGTCCAGCGGATAGATCTACGCTGTATCATTTCGATTTTGTGAATATTTGACTGTGTATATGGACTCCACACTGTAGAGGCATATTCTAGCTGAGGGCGCACTATGGTTTTGTATGCCGCTTCGCGGACACCGGGATGTTTGGTTTTAATGTTACGTTTGATAAAGCCGAGTGATTTATTGGCATTTGAGCAAGTTCTATTAATGTGACTGTTAAAGTTGAGATTGGTGGACAAGTCGACACCAAGATACCTGGCAGAAGGGACACTTTCCAAAACCTGGTAATGCATTATGTATGGGGTCTTTGTGGGAGTTCTTGCCCTTGTTATGTGCAAAACTTGGCACTTACTAGGATTGAACTCCATGTTCCACTCATGTTCCCATTGCTGGAGTTTATTGAGATCCTTCTGGAGGATAGTTGTGTCTTCGTGATGGTTTATGGTCAGGTATACCGCAGTGTCATCTGCAAACAGGCGTACTTGGGACTGCACATTATCGGGCAGGTCATTTATATATAATAAAAATAAAATTGGGCCTAAGACAGACCCCTGCGGTACACCTGATGAGACTGGAACCTCATCTGAACACTCACCTTCCAAGACGACTCTCTGGCTCCTACCAACAAGGAAGGACTGGATCCAGTTGAGAGTTTTACCATTAACCCCGTGTATTTGCAATTTATGGAGTAACTTCAGATGATTCACCTTGTCAAACGCCTTACTAAAATCAAGCAGAATAAGATCTGTCTGTTTTCCCTCTGTCAGGGATCTAGTAAGGTCTTCAACAAGCTGAATCAACTGAGTTTCACAGGATCTGCGTTCTCGAAAGCCATGCTGCAAGTCGTAGAGAATGTTGTGGTTTTCAAGGTGTCTGGTTAAGTTGGAAGCAATAATATGCTCCATTGATTTGCATAAAATGCAGGTCAGAGAGATAGGTCGGTAGTTGGCCGGGTTACCTTTATCTCCTTTCTTAAAGAGTGGGGTGACTAGTGCCTGCTTCCATTCAAGTGGTACAGTACCAGTGTTTAGGGATAACTGGAAGATAGCTGTAACTATAGGAGCTATTTCATTTGCCAATTCCTGTGAGTTTCTGTGATGTTTTACCTTATGTATGTTCTTATTATTTTTGGTTCGGTTTGGGTTGCTGAGTGGCCACCTTTTGGGAACAAGCTGCTCACTCGGTTGGCCATATGTTCTCTGTATCTTGATTATTTGTAATCTTAGTTGTTTCCAACTATGGTTTGAGGGCTGGATTTGGATTTTGATTGTTTCAATTCCTGGTCTTTGCATACTTTTTACTTTCCTTAAGAACTACAGGCTTTATGGCATCTGGGCCAGCTGCCTTAGAAGGGTTTAAACCTGTCAAGAGTTTGAGGACACCACTGACTTGTATATCAATGTCTGGCATTGCTGTTACTTTGCACTGAAAGGGTGTGGGTATGAACAAGTTCAGGCCAGACTGGACACCACTAAGCAGGGCACCCCGAGACAGCTTGACAAGATCTAGTGCAGATCTGGAGGAAAATTCTTATTTAAATTGCCGATTAAGTGAGTTGGCCTTGTCAACATCAGAACTAAATACGGACTCACCTTCTTTGCGAGGACCAATGCCCTGGGAGTCTTGTTTTGAGTTTTTCAGGAGGCTGAAAAGTCTTTTACGTGAAAAATTGGACTTACCAGTATCTGGGGTGTCATCTGATGGATTGTTTAAGCCTGAAATTTCCTCTAAATAATTATCATGTGAGGTTTTAATTTTGTGTTTCACAGCACGTTTAGATTTAAGAAACTTCTTCCTGCTTTCCACAGACTTAGATTTTCTGGCTTTCTGATATAATTTATCCCTTCTTCTAATTTCTCGCCGGATACTATTAGTAATCCACGGGAGATGCTTTTTTGACCCGACAAGTTTAGAAGGGATGAATTTATTTATGCCTTCATGCATGATGTTTTTGAATTCAGTCCAGGCTTGGTCAATGGTTTTGTTTTCCAGGTTAGGTAAGAATGTGGACCTGAATGAGGTCATAAAGGTACGAAATGGCTCCCAGTCTGCTTTCCTGTATAGGTGTGTTTTTCTTGGCTTTTGCTTGCTCACTTTAGGTTTAATGTTGACGTCAGACTTAACAATGTCATGATCTGAAAGGCCTGGGAGTATTACCACTGAGTTGATAAGAGTACTGTTAGAAGTTAAGAAAAGATCCAGGATATTATCACTTCTTGTGGCTTCTCTGACCACCTGAGACAGACTAAAGTCATTAAGGATCTCTATGAAGCCCTCATACAGGCGAGGACAACTACATCCAGGCCTGATAGTGGGGACGTCGTCATCATCCCAAAACAGTTTAGGAAAGTTCATATCGCCCAAAACCCAGACACTGCCGTTTTCCTGACTTACCATTGCTAGGGACTTCCTAAGCTCTGCTTATGGTTTAAATATTAACGAAAAATTAATAATCTCAGTATAAAGTGAATTATTTTGTACGTTTATGTATGTCACGCAGGGTGCGGGGTGGGGGGGGGGAGGGAGGAGGGGCGACCATTTATAAAACCTCAAACCAGCCACCCTGGATACAAACTAGAACCTCACCCCTCGCGTAGTGACATGTTAATCTAAAGAATGAGGGGTGGATGAAAGGGAAAAACTAATAATCGCCAACTGACCTGAAATGTTGGTGTCTTGGTGGAGGGAGGGGATGTGGTTCTAGTTTGTATCCAGGGAGGCTGGTTTGGGTGGTATGAAAGTGGTTTGGGTGGTTTGGGATGTTTTGGGGTGGTTTGGGGTGTTTCCACGGACCGCATGCGATCTCCATCATCATCATCATATTTCAATTCTCATATCGACGTTACCCCCGCACCTCAGCGGAACGAATCCATAGCCGCAGTAACGGGGCGCCGAGCGTCCGTCCATTTTATATAGCCGGTAATTCATCGGTGCAACGAAAGTCGTATCAGAACTGGTGATACGTCTAAGGACAATCATTCACCAGGGAAGCTAGTCCCTAGTCCTTACAAGAGAAGTAAACTTAGTAACTGAATCCTCTGCACACTCAGCAGCAGAAATAATGGTATCTTCCAAGGAATTCCAATCTCTAATAGTCTGGGGGTAGAACCTGGACTTGTAAATGTCAGTCCCAGCCAATGGGGTTTGAAATGCCAGGAAATGATGATTCCTGCTACGCCTACTTGGGGGAACAAGGTCATTTATGGGTATACTGGCTGCACCCTTTAGACCTTTGTAAAGCATTATGAGTCTACTATCTTTCCTTCTCTCTTTTTTTTTTCAGGGATTCCCACTGAATCAGTCACGAGTATCAGTATACAGACGCGGATAGACGCAAAACCCTTAAAGGTGCGAAAGGCCAAAAATAAATGTATATTGTTACTATTGTAGCAAGAGTCAGTTGACAAATGCGTTCCCGTATACCGGGAACCCCGGAACCATTCGGGTGTTCCATTCTATTCGGTGTTTAGTATGACCCTTACGCGAGAATTCTGCTTGTCTGAATACAGGTCTACGGTCGGGTTGCCGGCCTAGTATACCGGTAGATATAATAAATGTATAAGAAAGAAAACGCTTGTACTTATTTGCACGATTTTTCGGGGATGTTGTTACTCTCCGACTATAAATGAAATAATATGAACTAGCATTCAATCTCAATATCAAATAATTTAATCTTTTTCCCTATCATTTGCGATAGCCGTATGACGCTGACTGACTGCAGAAAGTGACCCATTGAAGTAGCAAAAAGACGAACCAAATTATGTTAAAAATGTAGAAAGAGTATTATAAAATAGTTTACTTTTTCCATTAAATCAGTTTTTCCATTATGATTATTAATTTTTGCGACAGAAAAAAGACGCAGGAGTATGGCAAAAAGACTCATAAAAACAGCAAAAACACCAGTCATAGTTTGCTAAAATAAAGAATCAGATAACAGTTATTTTACCAACACCAGTTGTTATTATTATCATTTGTGGCTACAAAAAGACGCAGACCCATAGGGACGATAGCAAAACCCAGAAACACAGCAAAAGTTATTTGAAAAAGTGGCAACAAAATAAAATAAAACACACAAACAGCATTATGAAAAAGTTCACAATTCCAATATTAGGCTTTTATTATATGCGAAAGCAAAAGGACGCACAGAGAGAGAGAGAGGGGGGTGACAGCAAAAGACAAAACAATTTATGCTCATTCTTTTTTAATTATTATCATATCTCATATTATTTTGTAAGCCTGCCCAGGAATAGTATGGTTAGGTTAACTGACCGTCCCGACATGACCTTAGTTGTTTACCGTGGACGTTAAGCATCAAATCAACCAACCAAAAATTATCCGTAAAATAATTGGTTGGGATTACTTTATATCAGTAAGACAGTAGCACCGCCCATTCATTGATAATTGAATTCTATTCTATTCTGTACCCAGCATGCCCTTAAACAATCTTATGATGCCATTTGCAAAATTTTCGAACGCCCCTCGTATTTCTGCTCGCTTCTTCTTCTGACCACCTTTTCTTTTTCCTTTCACTATGCCCTGAAGCATCATCTTTGCGAAGTCAGAAGATCCTGAGATGTGACAATACCACCTCAGTTTCGATTCCGTTTCTTGACCATGATCAGATCCAGTGGCTGATTGGATCTTTCTGCAAACATCCTCGTTAGGTACATGGTCCTTGTACTCGACGTTCAGAAACCCTCCATAGCGTCTGGTCTCAGATGTATGTGTTCAGTTTTCTAACTCTGATGTCAAGGGGCACGACTCGCGGGAATACAGAAATATGGATATGACAAGAAGCGCATCAGTTTCACATTCGATCCAAGAGATATGCTGACATCCCTCCAAATTTGCTTCATCTTCATAAGAGCTGCAGCAGTGGTTTGTGCAATCCTTGAGAGGACCAGCGGTTTTAAGCTATCATCCGAGACAATTCGGCCAGGGAATTTGAAGCCTGTTTCGTTCCCAATTTCTGTCCTTTTACCTTGCTTTCCCTTAGTGTGCCATTTGCGCTGTTTGTCATAAGTTGATTTTTTCAGCAATTATCTCCATTACAAGTTATATTGTTTTTTTTTGTATCTTATCTGCGATAGCAAAAAGACGCTGAGATGCGGCGAAACGACCTATAATGACACTTAAAAGATCAACAAACAGTTGGAAGACGCAGATACACAATGTACACAGCAAATAGAATTATATATAATTTATATTATTATGAATATAAATTAACTGGAATTTTTGCCTTTTGTACACAGTGTCCGCAAAATTGCACCGGCTGCCTGCCAGAATTCATGTTAGTTTAGATCTAATTATTGTTCAGAAGCTGTTTTGTTGTTTGATATGAACTCTTTATATTTATTATTTTCTCATGCGGAACCGGGTTGACGATGCCAAGTTTTTGCCTATATTTTCTATATCCCAAACTGTTCATCACGGAGAGCTTACTTTCAACGTTTAGATTCACCCATCCAGTAGTTTTGTTCGCTGCTTTGCTTCGGACAAGGTCAGAGGCTCAAAAACAAACAAGAGAATGTAACTTTTTTCTACATGTATATCACCGAGACTGACCTTGAACACATGCTTCGCCGTACTAAATGAATACCTCGAAAAATGCAAGGTCATGTGCCTAATCCTTTAATGTGCGGAAGAAGCAATATATATGCAACAAAATAGCATTCTTATATTTTCCATAAATAGTTCTCAGAGAAAATAAATAACTCAAACCTTGAGCCGATGTCAAATTTGTTTACCTTTTCGACTCCCCTTATGCGAAACCGGAATCCCCTCGCATGGATTTGCGTTCTGAACCACGGTTTCACATGCGAGCGATTGGTAGGCGTGGTATAAATCCTGCTGTAAAAAGACAACTGTTTTTAATTTGAAATTGGGAGATTAAAATACGCAATATTCAATATATACATCACATGTACATTGAATTTCAGATATCAAACACAGAATATTTCTTTATTTCATTTGATTTTGCTCTATCAAAATGACCTTTTCCGATCGAATCCCCTTAAATAAATATTATAGAAATAAAAGGCATCTCTAAATCATCCTCATTATTAGAATCATAAAACAAAGCTGTAACCACTGCTGGCCACTGGGTATGGGGACCCAGTGGGATTTATTCATGAATCATTCAAGTACAACCTTGAAATGAAAGCGATCTGAATACTATATTTTATATATTTATAATAATAATAAAAGCGTAAACATGCAAAAAGCAAATAAATAAAACATTACTAAAACCATTCTTTACAACGGAAGTTATTTTATGACTTCATGACAGTAATAATCAACTATGAAATTAAGTGTGATTTAGATTCATATTGTGCTTTTAAAAAATAGGAAAAAGAAAAGAAATCATAACTGTGATTTTTTTTAAATATTTTTTGTAATAAAGATTATTTTACTTATCTTTTTTTTTATTATTTTTTTAAGTTTTTGTTTAGTACGTGAATTTCTTTGTATTTCAATAAACTTAAAGTTTTAGAAAAACCCAAATAAAATAATAAAAATCATTAAAATTTGGTTTTACGGCTCCCTGCAGAGGCTCTAAAGACTTTAATTAGATCGTGATACTATGTTTTGAAAAGCATTGTTAGGCAGTGTGATGATATAAAACATGATTTTCACACCTTCTGAAAACAGTGAATTTAATATAATGGTTGACATGTTTTACAAGAGCTGACAACATCATTAGTTTTGTTGGTTAAAGATGCAATTTGTGTATTTATCAAAATAAATATCACTATTTGTTTCCAAATTATGTTACATTTAAATAATGAAATAAATAGAATAAAAATCTGAAAAGTGATAAATGTGTTCCTAAAAGGTCAAATTGCGATTACTCTTTGAGTTAAGGTAACGTTTTGAAAATAATTTAAAAATGCGAAATACTCATTTAACTGCATTACGTGGAATTTGAGTGCTCCGGTGCAAGGATAAAAGAAAAAGAAATAGTTAAAAGTAAAAAGTATGCAAAGACCAGGAACTGAAACAATCAAAATTAAGACTGAAAGTGTGATAGAACTGGCGAAAGAAAAGGTGAGATAGTGTTCGTAAAGTGAGAAATTTAAAAACAGGATAAAACAGTATTTCTGATTTATGGAAATGGATGTTTAATCTTACTGACTGCCTGTTTAAAGGATTAAAGGAGTCAAGATCTGAAAGTAGAATGACATCTTCTGGTAATTGATTCCACAAGTCGATGGACATTGGAAAGAAGGAAAACTGATAATAACTTGCCTTGTGAATCTGCCTGTATGAAAGAGTGCATGCGGCGAATGAGTCTCGTGGGATGCTCAATACATGTATGACCATGTATATGGTGGCAGTTGATTGGATGTAATTGTTTATGTGTGCGCATGTGTGTGTGTGTGTGTGTGTGTGTGTGTGTGTGTGTGTGTGTGTGTGTGTGTGTGTGTGTGTGTGTGTGTGTGTTTTGTTAAATGTTACCATCATTGTTGTATAGTCATTTGCCTATAACCCATGATTAGGGTATATCTGTGCAATAGAATTTTATTCCTTATTCCTTCCATTCCTAAGTCCTCATTCTCATCCCGGTATTTTTAAGATCTTTAAAGATAATTTATGTCATCAGTGTCATCGAGAAACGGGAATAAATGCAACGTTATAATATTTAGAAAGTTTTGTTGAGCCATTCCCATCTGTGATGAACTTTAGTTCACAAGGTTTCCAGCTAAAGTCCATACCCTAAAAGATCTGTAAAAGGATATGAATATATTTCTTTAATACTTTTTGGTGTCTTTGGGTTCTTAATGTTAATTCGTGTTGCCCTAGCAGTGTTTAGTAGGACCTCGTACGGTAGACGGTTAACCAGACACTACCTCACTAACAAAAAGGTCTTATTTTTTACCCAAATAAGATTGTTGGATTTTACACTGACCCATTTTCACAAGACTGACCGTGACACCTGGAAAAAAATGCAAATATTTATCATAACGTGTATTTTATCACGAATTAAAATGTAGCCTAACTGTTTCCCGTCATTTTTTGTTTATTATTTTCAGTTTGCGGATTGAGCTTTTTTAGGTTGAACTTTCAGAATTCACTAATAGCTTGCAGTCCAACTGGACCTCTGTTGTGACGTTTGTTCAGTTGTTCTTACATAAACTAAACCATATTCATTTGGACAGTATCAACTGATGCAAACAGCTGCAATGTCCGTCACTTTACGCAACATTTCATTGTGGACGCTGTCATCAGTTAAAAGGATCAGATTAAAACCAGGAAGTAAGTATTGCTTGAATGTGACCAGTGGTTATGAAATTAAGACACTGCCTTTTGCAAAATTTTGCAGCTTAGCAACCCCAAATTCGAGGAACTACCAGAGATAGCTGTGTTTAACTACAGTGCTTTTACTGTAATGTTGTCCTCCTAGTGCTGTGCATGTCTTTTGTTTAGCTGTCAAAATAACTGGGACAACGATAACAAACCCAGTTGAACATAGTCCATAGGGGTCCTATATATGAGGCTTCTGCAGTCAAATTATGCTTTTATGTTCTTATTCTCATTTTCTGTTTTTAGTGACCGCTGTTGACAGGGAGATGAACGTTGAAAAGCATGACCAGTTAATTCTTATAGTTACACTTTATTTCAGCAATTATATTCAGAATGCTATTAAATATTAGAATCTAACACCAATCTGTTCCAAAACTCCTTTGTTAGAACTGTTAGTGACTAGAACCAGCTGGAAGAGTATCAAATCGGTACAGAGACAGTTAACAGCTTTCAAACAGCTGTCCATAAAAATTACTAGCTTTCCAAGTTGCACACATGATCTGCAGTTGTAGATGCCAGAATAGGATTCTACTGTTATTCAGATTCAGATATTGGTGAATCAAATAAAAAATCCACAAAATTATTGATATAATGAATAATTATCTGCTGTGTGTGTATCCTGATGCTAAACAGCTATAACCATAGCTGGACATCAATCTAACATTGTGATGTCTGCTCAGATTTCTCACTTTTCGTGTAATCAGTAATATGTCACATCCTGGCAACTGTCATTCATTGGTAGAGACGATGGTTCCAAATAGTTTCAGTAAAAGTCAGTCAACTGCAAGTGTAAACATTGTGTGCTGATGCTATTTTAAGCTTACATCGTATATATAAACAGAAACAGAATTTACAGTTGAGTTAAAAAGTGTTTGTGGTATACTTTTATTTCTAGGAATCCAAAAAAACAACAGCTATGTGAATCAGAGTGGAGCTTCGAGACAACTAGTCACTTCAGCAAGATGTCTAAATGGGATGAGACGTGATGGGAACCCTGGTAGTGGAAAAGGAGATAAGCGGCGAGGGTCTGGTGACACAAGTGGCAGTGGATATACCGAGATACCATGTCCGAAATGTGGAAGTCCTATAAAGACTATTTTAGGTAATCAACCCTTGAAGCACTAAAATTGAAGACAACTTAAGTTATGTCACAAAATTTAAAAGATTGTTTTGTTCAAGCTTTACCAAATTGAGAGTTAAATAACTAGAGGGCAAACAGTTTAGATCCAGAAGAGGCGGCTCATGATTTTGAATCACTTCATCTGCAGCTGTGCTGCTTGCAAATTCAATGGTTTTCATTTTTGGCGCTTTATGGGTGAACATTTTGTGAAAGAGTCCAGTTATAGAGAGTATGGCATTACCCCCTAAATTGTTAACAGGAAGCAAATTTTTTGCATAGTCTACAACTAGCAGAAGTGAAACAGGTAATACTCTTCCGCTCAGTGGCAGCATTGGGGGCGTAAACTTTATTTCAGGTTATCCTGGGTTCGCGGTTATAAAACTTGAGAATAATGTCAAACTCAAAGCACACTGATTGGCTGCTTCCGAGCACACGCTCGGAAGCAGCCAATCAGTGTGCTTTATTTTGAGTTTGAGAATGTACTCAAGTTTTATAACCTCAAGGCCTGGTTTAGCTAGATGTTTTGTGACAATGCTCTAACAGGTAAGACACTGCATTCTGCTAAATTCTTGTTTGTATGATGCATCTTCTTTCAGATCCCCATAGATTTGTGGTATGTCAAGAATGTGGAAGTATTGCTACCCTTACTAGTTCCGCTCAGTCACATGACTACAGACAAGATGAATTCAAACAGGAAGAGAGAAAACCCCAGATTCCTGAACCTAAAGTGGTGAGCCCTTGCTACTGGCCCTGTAGGGAGCTGGAATAGTAGTTAAGATGTTCACTCGTCTTACGTGATGAAAGATATGGTGATTTAAGGTGTATTGGTTTTCCTTTGTTTTTCGCCATTTCTTTTTCTGAATGGAAGATAACTGTTGTAACTTCTTCTTTGTTTCCATGATGGCTTCCGCTGAAAGTGACTCATTGACCGTAAATATCCATTTTCTCCAACATCACTCTCAGAAGAAAAACTTTATTGTTGAGATTTTTTGTCACCCGACGTAGGCGGAGGGGGACTATAGAAATGACCCTCGTCCGTCCGTGTGTGCGTCCGTCCGTCCGTCCGTCCTTCCGTCGGTCCGTCCGTCCGAAATCTTGTCCCCGCAACTCCTCCTACGTCTTTCATCGGATTGATTTGAAATTTTACAGATTGTATTCTTATGATATGAAGATGTGCATGTGGTTTTCGATTTTTGTTTCGGCCATTTTTGATGGAGTTACAGCCCTTGCTGAATCAGACCTTCCGAAATCTTGTCCCCGCAACTCCTCCTACGTCTTTTATCGGATTGATTTGAAATTTTACAGTATATATTCTTATGATATGAAGATGTGCATGTGGTTTTCGATTTTTGTTTCGGCCATTTTTGATGGAGTTACAGCCCTTGCTGAATCAGACCTTCCGAAATCTTGTCCCTGCAACTCCACCTACATCTTTCATCGGATTGATTTGAAATTTTACAGATTATATTCTTACGATATGAAGATGTGCATGTGGTTTTTTAATTTTGTTTCGGCCATTTTTAATGGAGTTACGGCCCTTGCTGACTTAGAGCTTGTCCCGGCAACTCCTGCAACATCTTGTATCAGATTGACTTGAAATTGTGCAGAATGTTTGATCATGATCTGAAGATGTGCATGTGGTTTTGGAATTTCAATTGTCCTATTTTTTGCAAAGTTATGGCCCTTTGTCGTTTTTTGGCATTTTTCCAACTTATGAACCGTTTGACCGAGAGAGCTGAAATTTGGTATGCTATTAGCATTTGGTAAATTGATTATTCTTATTATTGTTAGGATGTGCTAACTTGTAAGTGACAGAGTTATTCCCCTTTCATATGTAATAGACATTCACTTAAAGGTAAAGGGATAACTCCAGAACTATTCATATTAATGGGCTGAATTTTCATAAATGCATTGTTCATTTTTCATCAGATTCATATAAGCAGGATTATGGCTCTTGTTATTTTGTTACTGGGTAAACAGTCTTGATGTTTTGATCATTTTGTAAGGGCCAATAGTTTCAGTAACCTGATTTTACACATATACGCCCCGTTCTGAACTTAAGTATTTTATAAAGAGGCCCAGTAATTGGGTATATGTCTTTGCTTATGTTCAGTCATCATTTGCTTACCAGGTTCTGTAATATATATATTTTCTGTTTTGGCCATACATTTACTCTGAAACAGAATAAAGGGCTTAAGTTTGTTACACATTTCAAACGTCGGGTGACACTTGGCCGATGGCCTTTTATTAAACTTAAAAATCACTTTTTCTTTTTTTCTTTTTTTTTTCCATGAGCATTTCTTGTTAGAGATGAGTAAAGTGGGACAACAGATTGTACTGAAAAATTCTGATTGTAGAAGATTTGCATACAGACTGATTTTGGTGAGATAGATCGACATTAATGGTAAAAAAATCACTGAATACCAAGGTTGGGCGGTAAATTCCACCCCCGGTATTTACCGGTGGAATTTACCAGTATTTACCGGTCTGGAAAATACTCCCAAAGTGGAAAATACTGGCAAATACTGGTCGATTGAACTTTTTCACCTTTAAATCTTGCTAAAACCAAAACCAAGTTAACTTAAAATAATATATATTCAAACTAAATGACTTTATGATGTTTTAGTTCATTTTTATATTAAATATGTAAGTTAATCATCATATAGAAAAAAATGTTTCACAAATTAAGCAGGTTGAAACAGCCAAAATGTGGATTTAAGACAAAAAATTTGACAAATTGAATAGTATCTTGATTCCACTTATTAAACAGCATAAAAATACAGGTGAGAAATTACAGGTAAATTCACCTGTGCACCTGGCGAAGTGACCTGTGACACCCAATTTGCTAGACAATGTCCAAATTATTAAAACAACAAGTTTCAAGACAATGTTTATTTAAGGGGGCAGAGTATTGCTTGTGGCAAGGATGGAAACAAGAAATTGTCAGAATGTTTTTTTTTTGGTTTATACAAAAGTTAGACATTAAGTCATGGTGAAGTACATCGAGGTATGGCTTGAGCTATAGTATGGCTTCAACTCTTGAATACATTTATCATGTTTATAGCAGTCAGATAATAATTTGTCATAATCAGTCCTAAAGCTGAACCATCACACATCATAACCAAACTACTATTCACCATAAGCCAAAAGAGCCTATGCTGGTGTTTACTAAGACAACAAGACCAGTGCCAGATGTATTGACTGCAAAACAGTAGTTAGTGCCAAAGCTCCACGACTCTGTGCCTACAGAGAGAAATGTCCGGCTATGAAACAGGCTATTTTTCCCCTAAAACAAAGTTCAAATTTCACTATCTTGATAAATTATTAAATAAATTAGTTGATACAATTGTTAAACTTCAGTCTAAATATTGAGTCAGTTGACCAGTATAACTGAAATACCCCTATGGATTTTGAGTGTAGGTTATTGTATAAATTCCAGGCTGGTCCTTTCAATCAACCAGTATTTGCCGGTATTTACCGGTAAATACCGCCGGCATGGAAAATACTCATATTTGCCGGCATTTTCCCAACCTTGCTGAATACATGTGTATCCGCTTTTTTATCAGTGTTTGCTGTTTCTGAACAAATAGTTTACAGTTTGCAGATATATATTAGAATTTACATCTGTTGGTTACAGATATTTCGGCATTTATGTTAGTATCTGATGCTTACAAAATATATCGGCTTTTGGGTAGGCTGTATTCAAATATATAAGCAATTGGATCAGTATGTGCTTTATAAGGATATTAGCATAAATTTAGATTAGTATGTTCATGGACATATCAGCATTTAGATCAGTATTTGCTCTTTAGAAATATATTGGTATTTAAATCAATATTTGCTGTTTACAGATAAAGCGACATTTAGATCAGTATGTTGTTGGTCAAGATAAGGCCAAGCAAGCGCTTTCTGTCGCAGTGTACAAGCACTACCAGAGAATCAACCATAATATTCCTCCGCTGAGCAAAGCAACAGACACTGGGCTTATTCCAAGAACTCCCACGCCCAAAGGTAACAAACAAAACTTGGCTGTCCTTACGGCAAATTTATATCAGGGCATACAGTATTTATTTGATTGCAAGATGTATTTTGCGTCACTCTGAAATGTCCAAAAAAGAAATCCCAAAAATCTAGACCACCTATAGAGTGGATCTAGATTTTAGAAGTTTTTTTAAGGGGGGGGGAGTGGTAAACATCAGTGTAATCAAATTAATACAATATTTATACAAATTGACGCCAACAGAATTATTGGCAAAGTATTGAATTGTGAGACATCAGCGGTTCTTGAGATTTTTAATTACTTGTTATTTTGGGCAAGTTTTAATTTCACAAGAAAGACATCTTGCTAACAAGTGAATTACTTATTAAGCAAAAAATGAAATATTAGGGTTGAAACTTTGATTTTTTGTCTCATCTGGGACTAGCTACTTAGCTAGCTAGTGGGACATACTTTTCTGATGTCCCTGTTGGCAGTGTAAACTTTGCTTTGCTTACCCCTATTTCTTATGTGGAGTGCTGCTACTTACACTATTTCTTAGGAGCCCTCAGTGGGTTGAGCACTGGAATGCTTAGTTGGCAGATAAGGCTATGGCCAAATATTTTTTTCAGTCATAAATGTGATTCCATTGCACACAGCCTTACATTGTCATCCTCCCATCGATGTGTTATTACTGAAAATACTCTTGAAAAGGATGTCAAATGGCAGGTAATCCATCCGTCCTCAATGCCATTCTTTCTTCATTTCAGAAATGATCCCAGAAGAACTTCAGCTAAGGATGACCAATGACCCCTTTGGTCCTGGTCCTTCCCCTCCCAAACAGCAGGCGGGTGTGGGTGGTTTCACATCAGATGTGTGGGCGGCAGAGTCTCACGAGCAAGTTGCTCTAGAAAAGAGTAATATTCTACTTCTAGGACCCACTGGATCAGGTATATGAAAGGGAATAGCCATTTCTTGCTTTTACATTTTCTGGGTCCATAGAAGTTGTTTGTACAGGAGGCTTTAGCGTAGTGTTCAAACTTCTTCTTAGGGACCGGGCAGATGTCATTGTAATAAAACAAAAGTTTGAGTAGTGACACGACAAAACCAACAAAGTGGTTGTGCACCCAGCGCAGACTCAGATCAGCCTGGGCATCCACCCAGTCTGATCAGAGTCTTCGCTGTCCGCATGATGGTAGCTTAGACCCTTAGCTACCCTTTAAACGCTTTGCGAAGAGTCTGATCAGACTGGGCAGACGTCCAGGCTGATCTGAGTCTGCGCTGGGCGCACAACCACATTGTTGGTTTTCTCGTGTCGCAGCTCAAACGTATGACAGCTGTTCTTGCATTTTAGAGTATGATACCAGTTAAGTATTCAGTGAAAATGCCTGGAAAATAAGAATTATCTTTTATTGTGTAACTTGTATATTGTGACATTCTCTGGGAAAAATCAGAATGGCCAGACCTCTAGATAAGACGGCGTATTTGATGATAATTAAGGATAATTTTTCTTATTTCTCATCGAAACCATATGTTGTGACCTCTCATCTGAACCGTCTCGTCGAGACGGTTCAGATGAGGGGTCACAACGTACGTTTTTATGCAGAATTAACAAATATTATCCCTAATTATCACCAAATACGCCCTCTTATCTAGAGCTCTGAATGGCTATGAAGCTTATAAAGTGAAAACAAAACTGCTTATCCCAGAACAGATGTAACATGTATACTAGTTATGACCGGGTTACAAATAATTAAACAATGTTGGAACAGCATGAGAATTCCATGATTAAAACAAGGATTTTGTTTCATTTGAATATGGCATCGAATAGCTGTGCTTATAAGAATCTAAGCAAAAATATAGGGATGAAATTGATGAAATGTGATAATCAGATAACAGACAAACTCCCTCTGACAAAGAAGAATAATAGCAGAACCACATTAGAACAGTCAGTGACGTACAATGCTTTAATTGAAGCCAGCTGAGTCTTTAACAGTACACTTTTTTATCCAGTTGGTAACTCTGAGATAATTTTTCTTGTTTTTATGTAAAACATGTCATTATCCATTGTGATTCTTTCGAGAGGACACAGCCTGAGTTTATTCTGAGAATGAATAGATGTACCATAAAAATTCTAAATATTAGGACTGATAGGTCGTAGCAAACAGGTCAGACCCAGATTAGACTGTTCCTATCCTAGATCAGACTGGGTCATGAGCAGATCAGACTGCTCCCAGCTCCAGACTGCTGTCCTTGAGAGAAATTCTATTTTGAGCCGTCATCTGAGACAGTTGCTCCAAGGTATTTGAATGCTTGTTACAGTTCCCAGCTTCTGTCCTTCTATAATGAGCCACCTCATCTAGATCTACACTGTTTGCCCGCTAGTCTTTGAATTTTCAGTATTACAGCAGTTTATAAAAGTTTGTAGACTTAAATTTTGTCTTCTACTTTTTTTGGTTAAGATATTCTTGGTATACATCTTGGATTTTCATTAAAGGAAAGAATTGTGGCAGGGCTTTGCTATCTAGGGAAGCAAACAGGAAGTCACAAAGGTTGTGTCACTTAGTAAAAATTGGAAAAACTTGGGGTCGTATTTATAAAACGACTTAAGTCGTTGCTATGCTGTTGCTAAGGCTACATTTCTATGAAGGAGATTCCCTACAACTACGAAATTTGCTCTGAATGAACAGTCTTAAAGACTGTTCCTCCAGAGCAAATTACGTAGTTGTAGGGAATCTCCTTCATAGAAATTCAGCCCTAGCAACAGCATAGCAACCACTTAAGTCGTTTTATAAATACGGCCCCAGGAAGTCACAAAGGTTGTGTGGCTTAGTAAAAATTGGAAAAACTTGGTGTCTATTCCATTTACCTTAATTGTATTTCTGGTCTCCGTTGTTCAAAGAATCATTAGCTTAATGATATTGTTATTCAGAGATCTGTTAAATTTTTTGGTATCCATAAGATCAAATGTACATGTACTAACATTTTCAGTTAAAAAAATAATTAGGGGCTTTAACAGTGCATTGTTCAATAACTTAGAAAATATAACATCTCTTGAAATGAGAGCAACATTAGTTTTAAATAACTTGGCCCTGTTGAATACTTTTTCAGGTAAAACCCTGCTGGTTCAAGTTCTTGCTGCCATGTTAAATGTTCCAGTAGCTATATGTGACTGTACGTCACTGACACAGGCAGGTTACGTGGGTGAAGACATCGAATCAGTCGTTCATAGACTACTTTCAGAAGCAGATTATAATGTTGCTAAATGCCAGCAAGGTTTGTTTTGTTTTGATAGCTCAGGCTATTCTTAAGGAAATTTTTGCTTGCTACATCATGACTCTGAAAGTTAGATTAATAAATGAATCTATTTAATTTATTTCTATATAGAGGATCTTACATGAGTGCTCATGTATTATTGAATTTATTAAACTCATTGGGGGAAACCGATAAGATGCTCGGCAAAGCCTCGCATCTTATCTTTTTCCCCAACGAGTTTAATAAATTCAATAATACAGGAGCACGAATGCAAGATTCTATTTATCATATGACACTAACTCGCATTTTATTAGCAAATTTTGCACTAAAACGTCAAGATTTCCCCCATTAGAGAATGCGACGTTTTTATAGATGTCAACGCACAACGTTACGACGTAATTTGCATATTTAATCCACTAGTGGATTATCGATTTTAATGCATGGCTTTATTACACTCTCAGATGCGACGTCATATGATAAATAAGATGAAAAAGATGTAGAGTTAACTCTCGTTATCTCAGATACTGATATCTCAAAGTACCCTGTTATATATAAAAATATAGTTTGGACACATGTCCTATTTTACATTCCAACTTCTGTTATTTCAAACAGTTGGTATTCTGGGACCAGAAAATTTACTTTGCGATATCAGTAGTTTGAGATGAATTTTGACTTTGAGATATCGAGAGTTGATTGTATAGAAACAAAGCCATAGGCTCCAAGGGAGTATCCATCGTCCAAGCAATATCTCTTCTGTAGCTATGAGGCCTGTTGGAATCAAAGTTCATATGTAGCCCCCAGATGTCAAGGGAATGAAAGTTTGGTCATTGTTCAGATTATAACAAGTATCTTTATAAACTTTCATCAGGTGTTGGTCACATATTTTTTCTGGAAGAAGTCATACTTTAGCATGTGTTTCAGTGTTAACAGAAAAATTAACAAAAATTATATGACCAAAGCCAACTGTAATGTGAAGCCTCAGTAAAATTTCCAGCTTAAACAAAACATATTTTCAGCCTTGTTTAGTATACATTTTCTATTTATGTCTCCCCCCTTCAGGGTCGGGAGACATATTGTTTTTCCCCGGGCGTCTGTCCGTCTGTCTGTCCGTCCGTCCGTCCGTCTGTCCGTCTGTCTGTCACAAATCGTGTCCGTTCTATAACTTGAAAACCGCTCAAGCTATATTCGCGAAACTTCATATAAATATCAATCAACATGAGACGACGTGCAGAGTGCAAGAATGGTAACTCTGGCATTTATACTTTTTGAGTTATTTCCCTTGGAACTTAGTCCATCACAAAATTGTGTTTCAATCATGTCCGTTCTATAACTTGAAAACCGCTCAAGCTATATTCGCGAAACTTCATATAAATATCAATCAACATGAGACGACGTGCAGAGTGCAAGAATGGTAACTCTGGCATTTATACTTTTTGAGTTATTTCCCTTGGAACTTAGTCCATCACAAAATTGTGTTTCAATCATGTCCGTTCTATAACTTGAAAACCGCTCAAGCTATATTCGCGAAACTTCATATAAATATCAATCAACATGAGACGACGTGCAGAGTGCAAGAATGGTAACTCTGGCATTTATACTTTTTGAGTTATTTCCCTTGGAACTTAGTCCATCACAAAATTGTGTTTCAATCATGTCCGTTCTATAACTTGAAAACCGCTCAAGCTATATTCGCGAAACTTCATATAAATATCAATCAACATGAGACGACGTGCAGAGTGCAAGAATGGTAACTCTGGCATTTATACTTTTTGAGTTATTTCCCTTGGAACTTAGTCCATCACAAAATTGTGTTTCAATTGTGTCCGCTCTGTAACTTGAAAACTGCTCAAGCTTTATTCACGAAACTTCATACAAATATCAATCAACATGAGGCGATGTGCAGAGTGCACAAATGGTAACTATGGCATTTATACTTTTTGAGCTATTTCCCTTGGAACTTAGTCCATCACAAAATTGCGTCTCAGTCGAGTCCGTCTATAACTTTAAAACCATTCAAGCTATATTCATGAAAGTTCATACAAATATCAGTCAACATCAGACGACGTGCAGAATGCACTCTGGCGTTTATACGTTTTGAGTTATTTCCCTTGGAACTTTGTCCATCACGAAATTGTGTCTCAGTCGAGTCCGTCTATAACTTTAAACCATTCAAGCTATATTCATGAAAGTTCATACAAATATCAATCAACATCAGATGACATGCAGAATGCAAGAACCATAACTTTAGCATTTATACTATTTGAGTTATTTCCCTTAGAACTTTGTCAGTCACAAAATCGTGTCTCAGTTGTGTCTGCTCTATAACTTGAAAACCATTCTAGCTATATTCACGAAACTTCATACAAATATCAATCAACATTAGAAGAATTGCCTAGTGCAAGAACCATAACTCTTGCATTTATACTTCTTGAGTTATTTCCCTTGGACCTTTGTCAGTCACAAAATCGTGTCTCAATCGTTTTATTACTTGAAAACCGGACAAGCTATATTCACGAAACTTCATACAAATGTCAGTCAACACTAGACAATTTGCAGAGCACAGCATTTATACTGTTTGAGTTATTTCCCTTGGAACTTTGTCATTCACAAAATCGTGTCTCAATCGTCTAAGCTCTATAACTTGAAAACTGTTTAAGCTATATTCATGAAACTTCATATAAATATCAGTCAACATATAAATAGACGACGTGCAGAGCACTGTAACTCTTGCATTTATGTTTTTTGACAAAAACTAAATATGAATATCAGTCAACATTACATGACATGCAGAACATAACAACTATAACTCTTGCATTTATACTTTTTACTTATTATGAATACCTGCTTCAGGGTAGGGAAACATATTGTTTTTCCCTTGGCGTCTTAATGACTGATCCTTTTGACATCAAAAAGGGGGGAGACATCTGTTTTTTCGTAGGAAAACAATTCTAGTTCTTTGATGGATTTCCTTCATGGAATTTTCAAATAAATTTGATATATTTCAGGTATTATATTCTTGGATGAAGTTGATAAAATTGGCAGTGTTCAAGGGCTTCACCAGCTACGTGATGTTGGCGGGGAAGGGGTTCAGCAAGGGTTCCTGAAGATTCTTGAAGGAACAGTAGTCAATGTTCCAGAAAGAAATTCATCTCGGAAGTTGAAAGGAGATGTTACACAAGTCGATACTACTAATATTTTGTTCATCGCATCAGGAGCCTTTAATGGACTTGACAGTATTGTTGGTAGAAGAAAAAAAGAAAATGTAAGATAACATAAGTGCTATAATAATTGTGAGTAAGATGAAATAGGTGCTTATGCACAGCATTTCTTGTATTACGAGACAAAGAGTTAGTTTTCCTCCAAAACCTGGCCGAAAGGGTCATATCAGTGTGTATATGATAGTTATCTTCGATGATGCATTTTTAGCTCACCTGAGCCGAAGGCTCACAGGTGAGCTTATAGTATAGGCAGGCATCCGTCGTCCGTCCGTCGTCCGTCCGTCGTCCGTCAATATTTTCAAAAGACATCTCCTCTGAAACTACAAGGCCCATTGCTACCAAATTTCATATATAGCATCTATAGGCAGGGGGAACCAATAATACTGTTTTTTATCCAAATCGCTTCAGAACTTTGGTTGCTATGGCAACTTAAAGTTTCCATTGACTTGTATGGGAAAAATTGAAAATTTGCATTTATTGCTATGTCACTGTAGATATTTTGACAAAACTTTTACAGAAATGTTCCTTGAGTAGTCCTCTATCAACCACATGAAATTTATGTAAATTGCACTATTAGGCTGGTTGCCATGGCAACCGAAAGGTTAAAAATAGAAAAGATATTCAAAAATCATCTCCTCAGAAACTATACAACCAATAACGCTCAAACTTCACAGAAAGGATCTAGGTACTTCCATCTATAAAAATACTGTTTTTCTTGGCAATTGCTCCAGCAGTTTGGTTGCTATGGCAACTTGAAGTTGCCATCGACTTATAATGGGAAAATTGAAAATTTGCATTTATTGCTATGTGACTGCAGATATTTTGACAAAACTTTTACAGAAATGTTTCTTGAGTAGTCCTCTATCAACCACATGAAATTTATGTAAAATGCACAATTAGGCTGGTTGCCATGACAACCGAATGGTTAAAAATAGAAAAGATATTCAAAAATCATCTCCTCAGAAACTATAAAACCAAAAAAGCTCAAACTTCACAGAAAGGATCTAGGTACTATCGTCTATAAAAATACTGTTTTTCTTGGCAATTGCTCCAGCAGTTTGGTTGCTATGGCAACTTAAAGTTGCCATTGACTTATAATGGGAAAATTGAAAATTTGCATTTATTGCTATGTGACTGCAGATATTTTGACAAAACTTTTACAGAAATGTTCCTTGAGTAGTCCTCTATCAACCACATGAAATTTATGTAAATTGCACAATTAGGCTGGTTGCCATGGCAACCGAATGGTTAAAAACAGAAAAGATATTCAAAAATCATCTCCTCAGAAACTATACAACCAAAAAAGCTCAAACTTCACAGAAAGGATCTAGGTACTTCCGTCTATGAAAAGACTATTTTTCTTGGCAATTGCTCCGGCAGTTTGGATGCTATGGCAACATAAAGTTGCCATCGACTTATAATGGGAAAATTGAAAATTTGCATTTATTGCTATGTAACTGCGGATATTTTGACAAAACTTTTACAGAAATGTTCCTTGAGTAGTCCTCTATCAACCACATGAAATTTATGTAAATTGCACAATTTGGCTGATTGCCAATGCAACCGAATGGTTAAAAATAGAAAAAATATTAAAATATCATTTTTGCAGAAACTATGTGGCCGATAAAGCTCAAACTTTACAGAACGGATCTTTGTACAAGCTTCAAAAAATTACAGTTTTTTTATGGCAATTGCTTCAGCGGTTAGGTTGGTATGGCAACTTATAGTTTCCATTGAAATATAATGGGAAAAATGGAAAGCTGCAGTTTTTGCTATCTCCCTGCAGTTATTTTTGGATTTTTTATCTACAGAAACGTTGCTTGAGTAGTCCTCTATGATTCCTATTAATTTTGTCCTAATTGCAGAATTTGATTTGTTGCCATGGCAATATTAAGGAAATATTTTTGAAAAAAATATTTAAAAATCTTTTCCTCAAAAACCATATAGGGGGATGAAGCTGATTCTGTGCATACATGTTCATGACATTAGCCGCTACGTAAATATTGTTTTTTATTATTGTTGCCCACATGGTTTCATTACTATGGCATTTTAAAGTTTCCATAGACTTGTATTGGGAAAAGTGCAAATTGGCATTTATTTCTGTGTTACTGCAATATTTAGGCAAAAAGTTTTACAAATATGTTTTTTTTATTGTAAAGTCATCAAACTTGCTAATATTTACTAGGACAAGCATAATAACTCAGTCAAAGTTGAAATCAGTGTCTATTCTAGAGAGGGGGATGGGTGATTCACCCACATTTCTGACAATTCCCCCCTAATTCTTAGCAGAAGGGGGGAATTATTTTCTTGATTTCATACATAAAAATAGATTTAAATGATATCTAATAGCATTGTGAGTACTCATTGATACTAAATTATAGCAAAAATACTAGGTACAATTGTTTCTATGTAGTTTAACCCCAATTATAGAGTTACAAGTGTCAGTGATACCATTTTTCTGTCGAAAATCCCCCCTGTTTTTTCAATCCTAGAATAGACACTGTGAAATTAGGCCGAATTGTACAACTTACTTCAGTGTTTCTTACTCTTGAGTGCTAAGGATGAATGGACTCAGGTGAGCTATAGGACCAATGGTCCTCTGGTTTGCATTAGACTGAAAATATCTAGAGGCAAAGATCATTCTGACATAAATTTTGTTTAAGTCATGAAAACTTTATGCCTGCTTACACCCAGAAGAGGGATCTCAAAGCAGCTATCACTTTAAGGTTGTGACATATTTTACTCTCTGCTGTTTAGACAAGTTTTCATCCAGTTTTCTGGTTTAGCACTATTCCCCTTGAACTGTATTGGCTAGAATAATGAAACGCATTTCCTGCTTACATCTAGGCTTAACACAGCTTCACCATTAAGTTGTGACCTATATTTTGTGCTTTATGACTTAGATGAATTTATGTCAAGTTTTCTGGTTAAGCTCCTTATTTCTAGAATGATAATGCATGAAACTTGGTTCGTGGGTTAATGCTTACATCCAGAAGAGAGACGCCCAAAGCAAACTTCGCTTTTAATGTATTTTACGCTTCAGTATCCTATTTCTCTGGAATTATTAAGGCATGAGTCATGAATTTGCACTTATATCTGACAGAGGGAAGCTTAATGCAACCATCAATATTACCTTGTGACATATATTTAATGCTTTACAGAGAGAGACAGAGAGAGAGCCCATATTAGGAACATCAGTATAATTTTAAAATTGTGAAGTTTGAGAACATGGAGTAAGTCCACCCAGTCTCAAGCTTTTGGCTCATATTAATCTTTGCCGAATTACCTTAATGTAGATGGATATACATGCAGGTGAAGCAACACTGCCATTTTCATTTTGGCCTAGGTTCTCAGTAGGGGTCTGCTCTTAATCAATTTGCTCTAGTGGGAGCAAATTCTTTTTTAAAAGGGAAAACTCCCTTTTGAATGGCTTATGTTATCCAGCGAAGCAAACAGGAAGTCATGAAAGTTAATTCTGTTTGTAAAAACAAAGCTCTAAGTAAGAGGGAGTACTTGGTGATAATTAGGGAAAATTTTTGTTATTTCTCATTGAAACCATATGCTGTGGCCCCTCATCTGAACCGTCTCGACGAGACGGTTCAGATGAGGGATCACAACATATGGTACGAATGAGAAATAAGAGAAATTATCCCTAATTATCATCGAATACTCCCTCTTATCTAGAGCTTTGTAAAATTGACGAAAAAAAAAAAACATGAGGATGTACCCATTCACCTAAATTCCTGTTTTTCAGTATTTAGGATTCAGTACTGCCGATAAAGGCCAGGGTAGAAGAGCAGCAGCCGAGGCCAATCAGAAAAATATCACAGAGAACGTTTCGAGTGCGCAGTCTGAGAATGAAGAAAGAGACGCTCTTCTACGACAAGTTGAACCGCGTGATCTCATAGACTTTGGCATGATTCCAGAATTTGTTGGCAGGATGCCAATTGTTGTTCCATTCCAGTCTTTGACTGAGGATATGTTAGTGAAGATATTGACTGAACCAAAGAACGCCCTTGTGGCACAATTTAAAGCTAGTTTTATTCTGGATAATGTAAGTGATTTTTCTTCTTTCTGTTTTGCCATGTTCAGTAAATTTCATTTTGATCCATACCAAAATGCCATGTGATCATGGTGTAAGATCCTTTTTCATGTGACACCAAGTTTATAAACTGTGTTATACACACACTGAACTTAGTGTACTTGTGTATATGCAAATAGCTTAGACTGGGACCAGCCAGAATGTCTATTACAGTCTTGCCAGTGTCCTTACCATTTGCACACATTGTTTTGCCTCCAACCGGAATGGCGGAAGGGCATTCTTACGCCTCTTAAACTTCACTCATGAGTTAAGCTTATTGAGGCACTGTGTTGTGAACAGGAAGAGCAGTTCTTCTCACTTAGAGTAAGGAGTCTGTCACAAAATTTCAATAAGGAAATAAAATTTCAGTCAGGAAATATCATAACAAAAACAGCTTGGTAGTCTGCATGCACGTCAGTAGAAATTTTGCACAGAAGGAAATAAAATGTCAGTCAGGAAATACCAAAACAAAAACAGCTTGGAAGTCTGCATGCACGTCAGTAGAAATTTTGTGACAGAAGGAAATAAAATCTCGGTTAAGAAATATCAAAACTTGGAAGTCTGCATGCACGTCAGTAGAAATTTTGTGACAGAAGGAAATAAAATGTCAGTCAGGAAGTATCAAAACAAAAACAGCTTGGAAGTCTGCATGCACGTCAGGAGATATTTTGTGACAGAAGGAAATAAAATTTCAGTCAGGAAATATCAAAACAAAAACAGCTTGGTAGTCTGCATGCACTTCAGTAGAAATTTTATGACAGAAGGAAATAAAATCTCGGTTAAGAAATATCAAAACATAAACAGCTAGAATGGGGATAACTGTATTGAAAATTGTCATTTGGGGAGGTAAATCGTCGGTTTTATGGTCGCAAATTGTGTTTTATGGCTCCGCTGGCGCGTCGCCGTAAACTGAAATTTCCGACCATAAAACCGACAATTTACCTCCCCAAATGACAATTTTGAGCACAGTTATCCCCTAAGTGATCCCCAACTCTGTTATCATTAATTTCAAATTTCAGTGTGTATTAGAAATAACTGAGGGAGCCCTAAAAGCGATCGCCGAGTCAGCTATAGAAAGTAGAACAGGTGCCAGAGGACTTCGAGCGATACTGGTAAGACAGCCTCAGCTGTTTTAGCTATCTTTGTATACTTCCCACTCAAACAAGATCAGACAATTTAAATAATAGATCAGTTCTAGCTCTTCATAGACAGGGTTCCATTGCACATAGCCTTTCATTATCACCACCCATTGTCCTGATATGAGTGAAATACTGTTGACAAGGACGTAAAATAGCAAGTCATCATCACCATCATCTAGCTCCTAATTGTTGAGTAATAATTCACTTATGGCCATTATGAGTAAAATGAAAATCATTATTAGATTTATGAATTCATAAGCTAGGGTATATTTCCTTAAAGGTCAGTAGGAAATGCAGCGGAAGCAACTCTGTCCTTGTTTTGCCTCCCTTTTAGTTGGGGTTAGCTCTTCAAAGAATGAATTTGCTCCCGTAAGAGCAGATTCTTCCATTCATGAGTAAAACTCCATCTGGGTTTGGGAAGCCATTTAAAAAACTGACAAAAATCAGGGCCAGCCATATTTAAAATGCTTCAGTTATAATATGTGTTAATATAGAATTACATCAAATATATGTTTATTACTATAATCATAAAGCTTTCTATTAGACATTTTTTTTATTTTAATCCTGTAAACAGAAGCAACACAGTTAATTTTCTTGCATGTCTAAAAGCATGTACATCTATGGGATGTTAGAAGTAAGCTCACTTTTGGCATGGTACTGTATGGTAAGTTATATTTTTTCAGGAAAAACACTTGTTGGACGCGCAGTTTGAAGTACCCAACTCTGATATCAGGACTGTGATAGTTACCGAAGAAACGATACGTAAGAATTTGACGCCGGAATATATTAGAGAACAAGGAAAGTTAGAAGAGGACTTGGAAGACGATGAAAAAGAAAAAATAAAAATTCATTATTCTTGAGATAATTTTTGTTAATGATTTATTTAATTACCCAAATTTTGGGACACCAGAACCAATTGCTGTCATCTACAAATTCAACAAGTTGATTTTGCTGTGTGGCAATGTGCCAAAAATTACTGTTGCAATGGTGAACTGTAGACCCAGATCAGACTACCTAAAACATTTAAAAATTGGATCACCGAAAATAATTATTGTAATTGTTACAAAAATGGAACTGCTTGGTTTTACAATGCAGTAAAGCTTCCAAAAGATATGGATGAAATGGCAAACAGTGCAGGCCCTGATCAGACTGCTCCTTCTGGAGCAGTCTGATCTTGGTCTTCACTGTTTGCTAGACTTATCTGTTCCAATACTGAATTTAACGGTAGTTCACCACAGACTGAGCTGGGTCTACAGTGTTTCTTCTGCATTTTTGTCCCAAAATTTAGGGTGATTATGGTAAATGCTCCAGATAAGTGGAATTTTGTGGGATGAAAATTGTTGTATTTTTCTTATTATATTTCCAGATACATTTGTTATGGTATTTATTAAGAATTGCTTCACAACATGATTCCCTGTAGATTCCTAATGGAATTACCAGATGCTGGATATGGTGAGGTTTTGAAGATAATTCAAAGATAATTTCTCTATCCTTCATAAAAACATACATTGTGACCCCACAATTGAATCATTTGGCAAGATTGAACTGTCACGTTTTTATGGAGAATGTCTCCTCAAAAAATATGTCTTGATCCCTCATTCTTCATGAAAAGGTGTTGTGCCCCTTCATTTAAACTGTTCTAAGAGTTTTATGAAGAAGTAATGAAAGTTACCTTGGAATCATCAAATACTCACCATCTCTTGATTATTGTGTGTTAAATAGTCAAAAGAGATCCAATAACTGTATTATGGAATAACTAATTATGTTAAGGAGAAGGAGACGGCAATTCAAATGAAGCCCAATAACATGGTGTGTGTAGAAGTAAGGAGTAACAAATTAGTCCACAAAATTTCAGCTTATCTGGAGCTCTGTAATAGTTCAACAGGTCATAAATTAATAAATGTACCTAAATTTTGGGATACCTAAAATAATCTTCCATTTAGGACAAATGGAAAATTGATTATTTTAAGGTGTCCCAACACTTAAGCACATTACGGTAATGCATGTAATTGAAATTTGTCATTATTTTTGCTTTGCTTTTGTTTTATGTATTATTTTAGCGACATTTCAACTAATGCCTTATTAATAGCACTGTATAGGCGGCAATCGTGCAGTCGACAAACACAAAACAAAAACAGAAACAACGTTTTTGATTGTAAATTGGCGAGAATTTGCAATTGAAAATGCTGTTTTGCAACGGAAAATGCTGTTTCTAATGTTTTTATCCACGTTAATCAATTGTCAAGAGTGTTTTAGATTGCCGCCTATCTGGTGAGTTAATAAACGCTGTTAATTCAGACCACCTATGTAATACTAATGCATTTTATACAATCCATAGCAGCAGAATTAAAGGCCTAGATCCTTTGCTGTCCAACAAAGGATTAAGCTACATGTTTGAGACTTTAAAGCAGACGTAGCTATTGGGTACATGTAGTTTCGTTTTTACTGAAAGCAATTTACCCTGTTTTACATTATAGAAATTTATCCTAAGGCCCTAGACTATTGGTCACTGAGATGTCGAGCTGCCAATCATTTCTCAGGTAAATTATGATGTCAGTTATGGAGTTGTATGACCTAATGGAGATGTTAACTCTTTGGTGTCAGAAAAACTGAGATACTTTGTTCTTATTTTAATTATTGGTAATGGCGCATGTGAAGAGGCTCAACGAAACATATTCATAGCCGCACCTCCTGGCGTCCATGAAAAGTTATCATTATACCCCTGACATACTATTTTGAGGGGTGTATAGTTTTCGTCTTTCTGTCCGTTCATCTGTCGGTTCGTCCATCGATCCGTTTGTTCCTCCGTCCGTGTGTCTGTCCGTCCGTTAACATTTGCATTAAAGTTTTGTGTTAAGTTTTTAATTATGCTTATGTTTCCAGTATCCTTTAAAGGAGCCTGTTGGTAGGTGCCTAGATTTACTAACAGGTTCAAGCAGAAAACTTATCATCATCTGGATGCTGCTGCTGACCTAAGATCAAGGTCAGAGATTTTAACATTTGCGTTAAAGTTTTGCGTTAATTTGATTTTACTTATGAAAAAGAAGTAAATGATACCTTGTAGAAGAATTGAAATAATCACTGATTTTGTTCACTGTACACATACTTAAAGTTCCAAAACCAAAGTTTAAACATGTAGTCTTCTTATATATTTCTTATATCCTTTGATGGAACCTTTTGATATTTGTAGGCTCATACAGAGTAGTTTACATCATCTGTATGCTGCTGCTTACCAAAGGTCTAGGTCACAGACTTGTATATTTGCATTGAAGTTTTGTGTTAAGTTTATATTCTTTGCTTATATTTCCAACATCTTTCGATGAAACCTTTTGATATATGACTAGGTTTACTTAAATGTTCATGCAGAATACTTGACATCATTTGGATGCTGCTGCTGACCTAAGGTCAATTACACAGACTTAAACATTTGTGTTAAAGTTTTGCGTTAAGTTTATATTCTTCTTTGATGGAACCTTTTGATATTTGTTTAGGTTTACTTTTAGGTTCATCGCTGCTTACCAAAGGTCAAGGTCACAGACTTGTATATTTGCATTGAAGTTTTGCATTAAGTTTATATTCTTTGTTAATATTTCCAACTTCCTTTGATGAAACCCTTTTGATATATGACTAAGTTTACTTCTGTGTTCATGCAGATTAGTTGACATCATCTGGATGCTGCTGTAGACCAAGGTCATGGGCACAGATTTATATGTTTACATTAAAGTTTTGTGTTAAGTTGGTACATTTTGCTAATATTTGTAATATACTTTGATGGAACCATTAGATAGATGACAAAGTTTACTTCTAGATTCAAACCATGTATAAGATTGGTTTCATTAGGCAGTAGTTTCATAAGGCGGTGGTTTCATTAGGCGGTGGTGCCGGTGCTGGTCGGGGGTATACATGAGCCCCTGCTCTTTTGCTCTAGTTATATCTGAGATACTTTACCTAATTCTCTCTTTTAAGACTTTCCAGCAAGGGTGCTGTAATAATGTGGCACAGTATGAAAAGCTAGAATATATTTTTAGAATTTCTCAATAAAGTTACGGATTTCAACCCATCATTAGAATTGCTTTGCTCATGTATGAGAGTTGTGATGAGGGCCCTGGTATAGGTTTTAGGGAGAAATGTTTTTATTAAAAGTTGCATTATGAGTTTTCAGTAACTTAAGTAACAAAAAGCCCAGTTCTTTTTAAAATGGTGCAAAAACTAATTGTCATATTGTATACGGGTATTAACTTTTTTATCAGTCAGACACAACTGAGTGACATTAAGTTGTAGTCCTATGTATGCACATTGAAATGTTTTTAAATACATATTGTGTTTGGTTTAGGTTTGGTGTGAGCTTTATTGGCAGTCTTACTCAGAATGTTGAATAATTGGGAAGCGAAAACACATAAATAGTAATATTTATCAGACGTTAATAATGCACAGAAATTAAGATTTCTGTCACTAACCACAGTCCATTATATTCAATGGTGAATAGAAGTGGTGTCTTACAATGTTTTAAGTCAAGACTAAGATCGGCCTGTGCATCTTTTAGACTGCAGAGGCTCAGATAGGTGTATTTGACGACTATTCCAAGATAATTTTCTTATGTCTGTGAAAATCTATATGGTCCTTTTAGAACTCCTTAGCCAGATAGTGATACTGAGGGGTCTCATTTTTATAAAGAACAGAAATTACCATTCCAATGAGAGAATTTTATTCTCGAAACAAAACTTATTGTAGAATCAACCGGAACCCCAGTAGCTCAGTTAGGTAAGCACTGGCCTACTGATCTAGCAGTCCAGGGTTTAAGACCTGCTGGGGGTGGAAACCTTTCCAGCTTTAACAAAGCTCTAGATAAGAGGGGTATTCGATGATAATTGAGGGATAATTTTTTTTATCTCTCATTGAAACCATATGTTGTGACCCCTCATCTGAACCGTCTCGTCGAGACGGTTCAGATGAGGGACGGTTCAGATGAGGGGTCACAACATATGTTTTTATACAGTATTAACAAAAATTATCCCCAATTATCACCAAATACTCCTTATCTAGAGCTCTGTTTAAACGGGGTTCTGATGCACACAGCACACATGGTCTTTCATTATTACCCTGCCATCTTCATGATAAGACTGTAATACTGCTAAAAAGGATGTAAAATTCACCTGCCCATCTATGGAATTATCTGCAAATCTGCATATAGTCATCATTCTGGGCCTCTAGACTGATATGAATGCTTGTAAATTCCTCAGAAGCCACCATTTACTGATGAATTCAGGACATAATCACCCTTCCATTGTCCTGATATGACGGAAATACTGATAAAAAGGATGTAAAATAGCAAGTCATATATCTTTACAAGCATGCTGATTCCAGCCTGCTGTACGCTTATGCCCTAGGTACTGGTTTTAAATTTCATTTAGCTTTTGCCGCAACATTGGAATCATCAAACTTTGTTCAGCAACAATATTGTATATAGTTTTTACATTCACTGTACATTAAACTTTATCGAGTTTGCATATGGAAAACTAATTTTCCTGAAAGAATTACCACTCTCAGAAAATTGTTTTTCCAGAAAAATAATGAAACTGATGCACACTTGCAAGTCATTGTGTATTGAATGATACCATAATTTTCTTAAATAATTGGGATGCCTGATATTTACCATAGCTGTCCTAAAAAAATAAACAGTTCGTAATGCATCTAAAAGATGTAGATGGAATGACAAACAGTGTAGAACCAGATCAGACTGCTCCTTAGGAGCAGTCTGATCAGGGTCTGCACTGTTTGTTCAAACCTACCTGTTCCAATATTTTAAATTTTATTGGAACTTTAGCCATTTTTGCAGTACTTTGGCCACTGGCAGTTAAATACCCTGCAGGTTATTGTGGCTTAGTTCTGTTGTGCTCAGAATGTGATTTTAGCTTTGTTGAAAATGTTACACATTGCATTGTAAATAAACAACAGAACCTTGTTTAACTTTCATTGTCTTTTTTGTCACCGGATGTAATGGGGAAGGGGCCTGTAAAAAATAATGTCATCTGTGTTTGCATGTAAAGAGCAATCCCAAATCTTGTGTCGACAACTCCTACATCTTACATTAGCTTGATTAGAGATTTGAAATTTTGCTGTTGTGAAAATGTGCATATTCTTTTGGATTTTTGACCCAAATAATCCCTTTGGTATTGGGCTGCATTGATTTGAAATATTTTGCTTCTTTTTAGCTCACCTGAGCCGAAGGCTCAGAGGTGAGCTTATACGATGGGAGTCGAGCCGTCGTCCGTCCGTGCGTCCGTCAACATTTTCAAACATGAATATCTCAGAAACCAGTGGGCTGATTGCAATCAAATTTTATCTGAAGCATCATTTGGGGGAAAGGCTGCATTAGGTTTTGATGCAGATCAGCTTAGAACTTTGGTTTCCATGGCAACAGATAGCCCCCATAGGGTTATAATGGGGAAAACGGCGTCATCACGTTTTCTCGACTGTTTTTGATTAGATCCTTATCATACTTGCAGGTAATGGTGACATACATAAGAGCTTGGATGAGTTCGAAATTTGGCCGGATTCGAGCACAGACTACGGAGTTAGCTGCCCTTGAGCGTTTGAAAAAAATCCCATAGTGTTATAATGGAGAAAACAACGTCATCACATTTTTTTAGCTCACCTGAGCCGAAGGCTCAGAGGTGAGCTTATAGGATGCGAGCCGTCGTCCGTCCGTGCGTGCGTCCGTGCGTGGGTGCGTCAACAATTTCAAACATGAATATCTGAGAGACCAGTGGGTCGATCGCCATCAAATTTTATCTGAAGCATCATTTGGGTGGGGGAAAGGCTGCATTAGGTTTTGGTGCCGATCAGCTCAGAATTCTGGTTTCCATGGCAACAGATAGCCCCCATAGGGTTATAATGGGGAAAACGGCGTCATCACGTTTTCTCGACTGTTTTTGATTAGATCCTTATCATACTTGCAGGTAATGATGACATACACAAGAGCTTGGATGAGTTCGAAATTTGGTTGGATTCGAGCACAGACTACGGAGTTAGCTGCCCTTGAGCGTTTGAAAAAAATCCCATAGGGTTATTATGGGGAAAATGGCGTCATCACGTTTTCTCAACTGTTTTTGCTTAGATCCTTATCATACTTGCAGGTAATGATGACATAGGTTTGACGTGATGACGCCGTTTTCCCTATTATAACCCTATTGGGGCTATCTGTTGCCATGGAAACCAGAGTTCTGAGCTGATCTGCACCAAAAGCTAATGCAGCCTTTCCCCCACCCCAATGATGCTTCAGATAAAATTTGATTGCGATCGGCCTACTGGTTTCTGAGATATTTATGTTTGAAAGTGTTGACGCACGGACGGACGACGGCTCGACTCCCATCCTATAAGCTCACCTAAACAAGTAGCCCAAAGGGCAACAATTGAGCTTGGATGAGTTCAAATTTGGCCGGATTCGAGCACAGACTACGGAGTTAGCTGCACTTGAGTGTTTGAAAAAAATCCCATAGTCTTATAATGGAGAAAACAACGTCATCACATTTCATTTTTTATTGGATCCTCTTCATACTTGCAGGTAATGAGGATATGCATAAACGCTTGGATTAGTTAGCATTTGGGCTGGATCCCAAAACTGACTATGGAGTACCTGCCCTGAGCATCCAAAAAATCAATGTCGCCACTTTTTCTTGGTTTCTACTGATCCGATCCTTTTCAAACTTGCAGGTAATGAGGAAATGCATAATATCTTAAACAAGTTCAAATTTTGGCCAGATCAGGCCAACCACTACGAAGTTAGCTGCCCTTGACAGCTCTGTCTATTGTGCTGTTGATTGGATACTTTTTAAACTTGCATATATTAAATGAGGGCATACATAATGTTTTGGATGAGTTTAATTTTCAGCCTGATTGGACCACTGACTGTGGAGTTAGCTGCCCTTGAGCATCTTAAATATCCCTATAGGTTTACAATGTCTCTCAGGTGAGCAATTGTTGCCCTTTGGGCCACTTGTTTTTTTTTTTTTTTTGCCACAATGTGAAAATGTGCATGTATTTTGGGATTTACGATTCTTATTTTTAGCTGTTAAAGCCCTTTGGACCCGAATTTATTTTTTTCAAACCATGTCTTTAACGCTTCCTGCAACTTTCATCAGATAAATTTAAAATTATGCAGGTTTTCTGGCTATTATAAGTGCTTTTGGATTTTGATTCGGTCATTTTCAAAGCCATTTCATTGTTTACTACAATTCCTCCTGGACGTTTCGCTGATTCTACTGAACTGGTGTACAGTTTCTTCCTGTGACTTTCAAATGTTGTTGATTTAGCTATTTTGGATAATGACTCATTGCCTGTCTTCAAAGCTTGTGTCTGCAACTTGTGAATCTACTGTTGACACAAAGTTTACACCACCGTATCCACAGATTACACTGGAAAAGCTGCGCCTTGCTTTTGCTACTGCTCTGTCCCAGTTGTCAACGCCCAGAAACCCTGAACGTAACAGAAGCTTGACCAGTACAACTAGCAGTAGCTGCATGTCAGTGACCACAGAACAATCTGCATCAAATATCACTGTGACTGAAACAGCCAATCAGAGCTAAATAAGACATCTCAGCTCGCCTGACGCTTCTGCGCTAAAGACACCCATAAAGACATGGCACAGTCAAATTACCATCAAATGAGATGACATCTGGTCTGTTTACATCACTTGCGCTTATTTGCAAGCAACAGTTTGTTGATAACACACAAGGGGAATCCAGATACAGGATGACAGAACACACCCGAAACACTCGGGTACATAGAGACACACTGGTGTCCATACACTTTTACTACCTTGTCTTTCAGCAGAAAACATGCTTTTCCAAATCGTACACATTCTCCCGTCTGACCCGGTAAATGACTCATCCATGTATAAGCGTTGTGAGCGCGAAAAGTACTGGATATACCAGCTTCACACGTTGAAACCTTTGGGTCAATGTGTTTGATTCGATGATTGCATTAGTCATTGTCTTGCTTTTGCTAGTTGTAGGCAAGGAAGAAAAACGTTCTCTTGTTTAGCAACTCTTCAAAGCAGAGAAAATCGAGCCTTCTCTGCTTCTTGGTTACTTAAGACTGAAATTGTATGTAACATATTTATATGAATATACCCAATCTGACTAGTTTTGATAAAATTTTATGACAATCTGGTCCCGAGGTTATAAACCATTTTTCGTGCTCAACTCAGCTGAGCACGAAATTTTATCTGCTGATAAATATGAAAATGCCAACTAATGTTGGCATTTTCATATTCATAAGCAGAGAAAATTTCATACTCAGCTAAACTGTGGAAGAAAACAACTGTACTTATCAATAATTTTCTGTTTAGTAGCAGATAAAATTTCATGCTCAGCTGAGTTGAGCATGAAAAAAGTTTTATAACCTCGGGGTCTGGTTCATATTTCCAACCTTTGTAAACTTTGGTGTTAGGTTTGTATTTTCAACAAGACTTCTAGATGACCTTATAGTATTGGCTGGCCTTCACCATTGGTCATTGTCAACATTTTCAAACATATCCGCAGATGCCATCAGGCTGACTGAATCTAAATTTCCTGAAACCATCAAGAATCGGGACGTTAAATTCCTTAGAATGGTCATAGTTACGTGACCAAGGTATCTTAATTTCACATGAAACCACCAAGAACTGGGGGAATAAAATTCCTTACACTGGTCATAGAAACCTGACCAAGGTGGCCACCATGGCCATATTTGGTAAAAGTAACCCATTTTGAACAGAAAGCAAATATTTGTCAAAGTGTAAACTACATGTTTCTAGACAGTAAATTTTGTGTTTCTACAAAAGAAATTCTGTGTTTCTACAGATGAAATTTGTTCCCAAATGCAAAACAAATACAATTCTATTAAAGTTGTTCCCCTTGTTAAATGGCACCTAAAACATGGTATTGTCATACACCTAAAACTGCAATCTGAAGGAAGTAGCTTTTTGCAAGGAAGCCAGGTAGAGCTAAGAAAGAACAATACTACAGACATCTATGATGTTTATTTGTAAATTATGCTGACATTTAGTGAATAAAATGAAATTAAATAACTTAAATAGCTATGTAGCACATAAATAGGTGAGAATTCTTATATGTGTAAATACTACCTATGAAGCAAATAACATGTAATAGGTGAGAATTCACCTGTAATTCACTCTTAAAATAGAGCTGCACTTTTTTGCCATAAAAGGCAATAAAAATCAAAATGAAGACTAGACTTCAATAAATGTTTTTGAAACTGAAACTCAGTGGATTTCTTAGTGTATCTACAGAAGTTTTACAACTCTCTCATTTCAACTTATGTTTTTTTTTCCTTGTAACTGAAGGTTTCTTAGCATGTCTACAAATGTTAAGAACTTTAACAAATAAGTTTATACAAACAAGAGGGCCAAGAGGCCCTGAATCGCTCACCTGAGCAAAAAGGTTAAAGGTCAAACTAGGGTCATAATTTGAACAAACCTGATAGTTTGCAACCATTTCCAAATGGTTCTGAAGAAGAAGATTTTTGAATGTTTTTCTATGTATTGCTATGGTTCAAACCCTGGACCTCCTGGGGCCGGGCCTTTTTGGACCCTGGGCCATCATTTGAATAATCTTGGTAAAGGACCACTAGGCAATGCTAAAAGCTAAATTTCAAGCCTCTGAGCCAAGTGATTCTGAAGAAGATTTTTGAATATTTTTCTTTGTATTTCTATGGTTCAAACCCAGGACCCCTGGGGTGGGGCCATTTTTGACCCTGGCAGCATCATTTGAACAAACTTGGTAAGAGACCACTAGGCAATGCATCATACAAAATTTCAAGCATCTGCACCAAGGGGTTCTGGAGAAGAAGGGTTTTAAGTACATTTTAATTTCGAACCCAAGACTCCCCGCCCCAGGACCATTTTGAATCCCAAGGCCAACATTTACACAAACTTTGTAGGAGTCCACCAGGCAATGCATCATACCAAATTTCAAGCATCTGAGCCAAGTGGTTCTGAAGAAGATTTTTAACAGTTTCCAATATATTTCTATGGTTCAAACTCAGGACTGCCTGCCGCAGGGCCATTTTGGACCCTGGGGCCATCATTTGAACAAACTTGATAAAGGACAACAAGGCATTGCATCATACCAATTTTCAAGCATCTGAGCCAAGTGGTTCTGAACAAGAAGATTTTGAATATTTTTCTATGTTGATTTGGTTGGTTGATTTGATGCTTAGCGTCCATGGTAAACAGCTAAGGTCATGTCGAGACGGTCAGTTAACCTAACCACACTATTCTTGGGCAGGCTTAGACCTCCTAAGCGGTTAACCAGTACCAAGTGCACATACTTTCGCCAGTAACTGACAACTGCCCTTCTTGAATAAGCGGAAGGAGAAACGAAAGTATGTGGCCAGACCGGGTTTCGAACCCAGGACCTCTGACTTATGAGTCAGGTGCCCTACTGATTGCGCTACGCGGCCCGGCATTTTTCTATGTAGTTCTATGGTTCAAACCCATGACACCCTGGGGTGGGGCCATTTTAGACCCTTGGGTCATCATTTGAACAAACTTGGAAAAAGATTACTAGGCAATGCCAAATACCAAATTTCAAGCATCTGAGCCAAGTGGTGCTGAAGAAGAAGATTTTTGAATATTTTTCTAAATATTTCTATGATTCAAACCCTGTTGCGGAGCCATTTTGGACCCTGGGGGCCACCATTTGAACAAACTTGGTACAAGACTACTAGGCAATGCAACATACCAAATTTCAAGTATCTGAGCCTTGCAGTCCTGAAGTATAAGATTTTTTAATACTTTTCTATGTATTTCCATGGTTCAAACCTGGGACTCCCTGCCCTGGGGCCATTTTGGACCCTGGGGACACCATTTGATCAAATTTGGTAGAGGTCCACTAGGCAATGCTACATACCAAATTTCAAGCATCTGAGGCAAGCGGTACTGGTGAAGAAGATTTTTAATTTTTTTTTAATTTTCGAACCCAACAAGACCCCCTGCCCCAGGGCCATTTTGGACCCTGGGGCCACCATTTGATCAAATTTGGTAGAGGTAGAGGACCACTAGGCAATGCTACAAACCAAATTTCAAGCATCTGAGCCAAGCAGTTCTCGAGAAGAAGATTTTTAAATATTTTTTAGTTTCGAACCCAAGACCCCCTGCCCCAGGGCGATTTTGGACCCTGGGGCCACCATTTGAACAAACTTGGTAGAGGACTGCTAGGCAATGCTCCATAACAAATTTCGGGCATCTGAGCCTAGCAGCTCTGGAGTAGTAGGTTTTTAAGTATTTTTTAGTTTCGAACCCAAGACCCCCTGCCCCAGGGCCATTTTAGACCCTGGGGCCACCTTTGAACAAACTTGGTAGAGGACTACTAGGCAATGCTACATACCAAATTTCAAGCATCTGAGCCAAGCATTTCTGGAGTTGTAGATTTTTAAGTAATTTTTAGTTTCAAACCCAAGACCCCCTGCCACAGGGCCATTTTCGACCCTGGGGCCACCATTTGAACAAACTTGGTAGAGGACCACTAGGCAATGTTACAAACCAAATTTCAAGGATCTGAGCCAAGCAGTTCTGGTGAAGAAGATTTTTAAGTATCTTTTAGTTATGAACCCATGACCCCCTGCTCCAGGGCCATTTTGGACCCTGGGGCCTCCTTTGAACAAACTTGGTAGAGGACTACTAGGCAATGCTACATACCAAATTTCAAGCATCTGAGGCAAGCATTTCTGGAGTAGAAGATTTTTAAGTATTCTTAGTTTCGAATCCAAGACCCCCTGCCCCAGGGCCATGCTGGACCCTGGGGCCACCATTTAAACAAACTTGGTAGAGGGGCCACTAGGCAATGCTACATACCAAATTTCAAGCATCTGAGCCAAGCAGTTCTGGAGAAGAAGATTTTTAAGTATTTTTTAGTTTCGAACCTAAGACCCCCTGCCCCAGGGCCATTTTGGACCCTGGGGCCACCATTTGAACAAACTTGGTAGAAGACCACTAGACAATGCTTCATAGCAAATATCAAAGCCTCAGGCCTAGCGGTTTCAGAGAAGATGTCATTTAAAGCAAATTGTTGACGACGCACGACGGACACTGGGTGATCACAATAGCTCACCCTGAGCCTATGGCTCAGGTGAGCTAAAAATTCACATAAAGCCAAACAGATTTCTATTTAGGTTTCATATTTTACCCAATAAAATAAGAACTTCCTATTTACAATTTAGTATAAGAGACTCTGCAAATTTTTCTCATTTTACCAAATAAGACTTCTAAGCATTTTAAATTTTAATCTGTTACACCAAAAGGGATTTCAAAATGTTTCAAATTTTAGCAAAAGAAGATTTACTCAAATTTCACACACTTTACCACAGAGATTTCCACTTTTCCATTCACATTCATAACTCTGACAATTTCTCAGCAGTTTATTTTGAGGAGTGAAATCCTCTTAGCTAAGTGTGTCAAGTGTCTGCTTTGTAATCTATTAGGTCATATCTTCTCAGTTGGGGAGAAGATTTCAAGCAAAACAACATCCTATCAATTTTGATGCTACATCAAACAATGTTGTATCAGTGTGGATGCAAGATGTTGCATCCACACTGATATGACATTGTTTCAATAGTGTTATCGAAATCTGAAATAATTAAAACTTGCCATTTCTTTTTATTGACTGATGTGTGACAAAGCATGTATTGCAGTGTTGGTGGTTCTCTATTGGTACTCCTGCTTTCTCTATTACAACTGATTTGATACCAGTGGAACATAGTACAGAGCTCTAGATAAGAGGGATATATGATGATAGTTAAGGATAACTTTTGTTTATTTGCATAAAAACATTTGTTGTGACCCCTCATCTGAACCGTCTCGACGAGACGGTTCAGATGTGGGGTCACAACCTATAGTTTCGATGAGAAAAAAGAAAAATTATCCCTAAATTATTGTCAGATACACCCTCTTATCTAGAGCTCTGAATTAGTAGTAGGAAATGATAATTAAAAGAAAACATTTTTAAATGATGCCATACGAATTCTTAGTATTGAGACAGCTAAAATAAATAAATACATGTATCATAATTATCCTAAAATTGAACAGTTTGATTTAACAGTGCAGTAATGTGTCAAAATGGGGTTTAATGACACAGTGTAGGCCCTGATCAGACTTCTCCTTCTGGAGATGTCTGATCTGGATCTGCACTGTTTGCTCAGACCTACAGTATATGTGGTAATGTTCGCAGGTTCAAATTTTCATGGTTTAAAATTTTCGTGGGTCAAAAACTTAAAGATTAATTTTCGCAATTTTTAATTTTCGCGGTCAGTATCATGCACAAAAAATATATTGCTTGTTTTTCACTTGAGCCAGTTCGTACATTAACCTGCGGCCAAATGAAAGAACTGAATCAAGTGAAAAGTACTGCAATTTACCGAAGCAAATAGGGACACTGTGTCTTCTGAAGCTTCTTTGTATGAAACTGGAAATTATTTCGCAATTTTAATATTCACTGTCTATAAGTGACCGCGAAATACCTCTAAAAATAAAACGCCACGAAAATTATAGCGTATAAGGTATTTGTCCCAATACTTAGAATTTTTACAATAACACAACCATTTTCTTAATACTGAGCTCTATGGTTTTGAGCCAGAATCCATTTTGCTGCCATACTGAGGAACAATTCTTGAAGACTGTAAAATTCTTTGTCGTATATCTTGCCTGATATTTGGATTTGAGATTCCTGATGTTTTTGGTATCTTTCCACCATCACTACCTACAGACCTGTCCCCTGATGTCTCAAGTTTAGATCTTGGAATTTCTGAAGTTCTTGAATAATTTTTTTCTGAACTCTTCACTGTCGGTAATGAGCTGTCTATTTTATTTTCTATATGTGGATATTCTACCCTGCTTTCATTGTGAATGTTACTTTCATCAGAAGCAGATTCTGATATTGTAGTATGTGGTAAAGTTGACGACGGTGATAATTTTGATGACATATGTAATGTAGTTTTTAATGATGATAATGATGTATCTGATGATTTTGATGCTAATGGTAATGATGTCTGAGCTCCTGGTGATGACACTACTGCAGTTCTTGATGGATTATTTGATGTTGATATATCTGCTGAAGGATTAAATACTGAGAGAGGTAATGATGATAATGATGATGGGTGTCTTCGCTGTGGTATCTGGACAGGTACTTCTGACACTGGGCTCAGAACTGAAGACTTGTTCAACAACTGACTTGGCACGGTCTGAGATTCCAAACTCTTAAATAGTAAAATGAAAAAAAAAATTTAAACTGCTGTAGAACAACAAAATTTTGAGAAGCATGACACAACTTTAACTCATAATTCTGTTTATTGTAGGAGTCCAGTGAAATATGTCTTCCATATTCTCTGTTTCTTCTGGATTTTTTTTTTAGCATGCTCATTTTTGCAATATTTTACATATGAAAGAAACAATTTACTTTCAAAGTAGCATCCCATAGTCCTTACTAGGGCTGGGACGGGTAGAGATTTTGTACCCGGGTACCCGAGACCCTATTACCCGCGAGTACCCGTTACCATAGCAATTTAAGCATGTCAGCAGCTAGAAAATATTTGTTTACATCAAATAATAAGGTATCCGTCATTAGCCCTAGTGTGCATGGGAAATGTATGAAAATGAAGAAATCTCCCTGTTATAATATACTAAAATGGCTTGGCAATATATAATTGAAATTTATACAAGACAGTCTCCCTAAACTGTGCTCTGTTTGCTTGGAATTCTGTTGACATATAATATTCATACTTTACATAATTATAAACACTCGAGTAACGGGTAGTAAATTTGTACCCGGATAGCTGGTCGACCCAACCCGAACTCGGGTACCCGGGTACTCGTCCCAGCCCTAGTCCTTACATATCTGATTTCTGTTCCTGACTAAACATAGTTACAATTCATAATGGCAGACACCCTTTTCTGGTATGCAGGAAAAACTTATTGCAGATTAACTGTTCAAACTGCATTTACATAACAACTAACCTTAAGAGCTTCTCTTCTTTTAAATTCCCAGCTTGCCATTTCTTTTTCTATCCAATGAGGGACAGGTGGTATGGCGTAGGATATACAAATCTTCAGAACCAACAGTATATGCTGAAACATGAAATACCATAAAAATTATATAAACTGGGACATCCAAATAATTACTGTAATTCTCCTTAAGATGGAACAGTTCAATTTTACATTTAAGAAGCAGTCAATCTTGGTTTGCACTGTTTACTCAGACCTTTCTATCCCATTACTTAGAATTTTTATGGTAACAGATGTGCTGCACTGTAATGCTTCAACCTCTCTAGTCAGAGCTCAAAAATATAAAGTTTCCCATTTATATTTCACTGCCTAATTATAATATTGTACTTCAAATAAATATCAACCACAACACTATAACAGCATGTAGTGTTTGCCACTTCACTAGCAAGAGTTTGTAACAGTTATCATTGGACAGTAGTAAATTCACTTGCTCAATTTTACAACAGCTATTATACAGGGGACCTTATTTATAACACTGGCATTTTTTCCAAAATATTTTGACATCAAACTGAATTTATTGTTACAAAGAATACATATTTTGAACAATTAAGCCATTCTGTGCATATCAAAATGATGTTATGAAGAATTTTGCTGTTGAAATGAATGTCATTGTATAGAGGGTTGACTGTAGCTGTTTAAAGTGTCACAGTTCTAAAAGTAAATTCTGTACAAAGTTGTCATATATTTGTCTCTTCGACTGAATCACCTTACCTCAACAATGACAATGATAATAAAGACAGAGGTAGAATCGAGATCAGGTGAACTCTTCTGAATCTGCCCTGACACCCCTATAAGAGCAGTGTTCACAACCACAGCTATAAACCCCATCACTGCCAAGGCATCCTGAAATCGAATATCAGAACTCCTAATAAGGAGGAAGCTGAAGATAATTATGGGACAGTTTTTCTTAGTTTTCAGTAGTATCTGTTGTGGCTCCTTTTAAAAAGTTAATGATGGACCACAACATAACTTTTTGTCTATGAAAATAAAGAGAAATTAAACAGAAATTATATCCGAATTTTCACCCATCCCAGTCTCCCCCCCCCCCCCCCCCCCCCCCCCCCCCAGGGATCTCGTATCAGAAACTGATACTGCATTTATAGTAACACTTTAAGCACCAGTGACGAAAATGGCATAATTTGCAAACAGTGCAGATCCTCATGAGGCAGCTCATAATAAGCCGCCTCATCTAGATCTACACTGTTTGCCCTCTAGTCTTTGAATTCACAATATGAATTGTCTTAGACAAGGCATTTTTTAAATTTTTGCAGACGTAAATTTTGTCGTCTGCTTATTGGTGCTTAAAGAGTTAAGGGGAATGAGTACACTTTCAGGGCAATGGTGCTATTTTCATTTTAAACTTTCTTCATAATAGGGATCAACTCTTAATGAAAAGAATTTGCTTCCCTAGAATATAAGGATCATTGCGAACAGATGGAAAGGCATCTATAGACTGGGCATTTATACTGCATTTTGCTAAAGCAAGTGCGACAAAGTTGTGGCTTTCAAAATTTCATCAATCCAGGGGCCGCAAGATCGATCATCCGTTTCTCCGGTCTTTCGGATGAGACTTCAAACCGAGGTCCTGTCTCCATAAGACCTCGTTGTTGATGGGACCTTAAACCCGAGTTCATTCACTCACTCACTCAAAATTTCAAACTAGAGTATAGATGCATTTCAGAACATACCTGCCATATGCCAATATTTTCAACTCTCTTTCCAAATGGTCTCTGGTGGTGCATACACAGTTTGAAGGCATCACTGCGCACCTCTATAATGTTGTTTAGTAATGCACACAAAGCTGCCAGCGGAAATGCCGAAGAAAACAATATAACATAACCAAACTGTATGAACATCTCAAGATAGTCGTCAAAGGTATCCTCATACTGAAAAGATAGTACATGTGCACTCAAGTCAAAACATACACAACGTAAAAAAGTTTAAGGTATATTGTATTAATTCTAATAAATGTCCCTGCTCTAATAAACTCCTCATGCATTTTTTCCGAAAAATGATGTTATATTAACTTGCATGATTTCCTGTTTGCTTCTCTTGGTAAGGTAGCTCTTTGAAATGGGGTCAACTCTTACTAGAAGCAATGTAGGGAAAGAATTTTCTCCTCTAGGGAAACAAAAATAGAAGAGTTGCTTCCTCTAAGAGTATACCCATCACATTTATTTTGCTTAGCAGAGGTATTTTGGCAGTGGCTGATTCACTACACTTGAGGCTCTCAAAAAAGCCCCCTCATAAAATGCAATGCTCTCACGGGATTTAATAGAATTAATACATTCATGCTAAGAAACTCTTTCATTTTCATTTCTTGCATCCATTCTTAACTGAGGTCAACTGTTAAAGGATCTTATCAGTGAACTAACTTATATTATGCTAGCAAGCTTCCAAAAGCCTGGTTGGTTGGTTGATTTGATGCTTAACGTCCACGGTAAACAGCTATGGTCATGTCGGGACGGTCAGTTAACCTAACCACACTATTCCTGGGCAGGCTTAGACCTCCTAAGCGGTTAACCAGTACTAAGTGCACATACTTTCGCCAGTAACTGACAACTGCCCTTCTTGAATCAGCGCAAGGAGAAACGAAGTATGTGGCCAGACCAGAAAACAGCTGAAAAACAAAAATTCTGCTGAATGCCATGTCTCGCTGTCTGTGCATTGTTTCAAAGCACAGCTAAAGCGGAAAACCTGAGGTAAAGTTTACATCGATGCTTACGACATAAGAAAAGTAATACCTATATCTTGCTTATGCTAGCTGCAGGTGAGAGAAAAACTTAAATGCAGTAGCTCCCAAATGCAAAAATTTATGGCATAAGTCTTTATAACTAAAGAAAATCTACTGTCATAATATGTATTCAGATTCACTTACAAGTTGACTGTTTGACATAAATCAGTATTTGCTATTTTTCAGATGTATAAATCGGCTGATGATACATACCTTTTTCATAGTGCTTTCCATTTCAGCCTGGGTCAGGATGAGAGCGGAACATCGTCGTTTCATTTCGTCAGCTTGCTTTTCATATTGTAAATTCTGCCCCACACTAACAGAATCCCCTTCCGTAACACTTTCCTTAGTCTTAAAATTTAACCCACTGTCTTCAGTTACTTCCCTTTGCAAAAACACGGCTTCACTTCCACGGCGATGGTCTAATCTGCTGCCATCAGTTGTCTCCTTTTCCAAAGATTTTATTTCGTTCTCAATCGTAAGAGGAGACATCCGAGCTGTGATGTCATATCCCACTTTAATTAATTTCAACTTCCATAAAATAAAGGGAACAACTGCCTCACGAAGATTTCCAATGACCTGGCGGGTGATCAGCAATGCTGCCAATTGCTGAAATGTAGTAAGTATCGTGTTAATCCTAATAAATGCCCCTGCTCTAATAAAGGCTCTTTTCCTAAAATTATGTCATATTAACTTGCATAAATTCTTATTTGCTTCTCTGAATAAGGTAGCTCTTTGAAGTGGGGTCTACTCTTAAAGGAAAGATTTGCTCCTAAAGGAGCAAATTCTTTTCTCTAAGTGCTGACCTCTACTGAGAAGGGAGGCAAAGATAAGAAGAGTTGCTTCCTCTGAACTCTGGCTCTTGAGGCAGATGCCCTACCAACTGCACCACATGGCCTGGCAGAACAAATAAGATGGACGGATACATTCTGGAAGAAAAAATTGGGTCCTCTAGTAGCAAACAAGTCTCATCTCAAAGTGACTTCATTTGGGAAGAGCTGTGTCATCCAGAGAAGCAAACCGAAATATACAAAAGTTGTTTCCGTTTGTAACAAGAATTCCGCGGAATGCGGTGTCTCGCCTGCTAGCGCTTTGTCACAAAAACAGAGCTCAATCAGCAAAGATGTATGCATGAACCAAGTTTCTTGGCTCTAGCCCTAATAATTTCTGAGAAACAGACCTAAATGTGAAAACTTGACAAAAACTGCAAAGTCAGTTAACCATAAAATGTAGGTCAAGACTCAATATTGATGATGACTTTGAGCTCTTCTCTTCTAGATGAAGGCATGACCCAAGTTTCATGGCTCTAGCCCTTATAGTTTCAGAGAAACAGACCTAAATGCGACCAAAAATTGCAAAGTCAATCAACAATAAAATGTAAGTCAAGACTCAATATTGATGATGACTTTGAGATTTACTCTTCCAGACTTACCCATGAACCAAGTTTCATGGCTCTAGCTCTTATAGTTTCAGAGAAACAGACCTAAATGCAACAAGGGCTTCGCAAGCGGCGCATAATACGCCCGTTTAAATGTCATAAAGGAGTTACAGAATGAACAAGACTGTTTACAAAAGGATAGACAGACAGACAAACAGAGGCAACCACTCTATAATAAATTAATTCAACATTCAACATTAGTGTGTATCAAGTCAAGGGAGATAAACTAAATATACTAGACATACCATTCTTCGTTGTATTACATTCCCTTGGCATCACTACACTATTTTAAACAGTTGAAATGTTACAGAGTAAACAGGATATTTATGCAAGGGCAGGTAATTCAGTAAGTAAGCCAGAGTTGTGGTTCTTGCTCAGGATACATTGCCTCATTATTATACACATTCCTACAAAGTTTCATTCTAATATTTCAAAAGTTTAAGGAGATATGGAGTGAATGAGAAACGCCTAAAATATACTAATCAAAGGGAGGTTACTCCAAAATTAAGAAAGGGGGAGCAACCATTCTTATATGTGACACACTGTCTTGTGATCATGCACATTGTTATAAAGTTTCATCATGATATTCCAAACGGTTACCAAGTTAAGGTATGCACAAGGTTAGTATACACAAAAATAGTCAACAAGAACTAATGAAAGGGATGTAACTCTAAAATGAAGAAAGGGAGAGCAGCCATTGTTGTACGCGACACATCGTTGGGTCTTCATACACATTGCTATGAAGTTTCATTAAGTTATCCCAAACGGTTATCTAGTTATGGCGCGCACAAGACTTGCAGGGAAAAAATTAATCAAAGGGGCATAACTTGGAAACTAAGGAAGAAGGAGCAACCACTTCAGTACGCGACATGTTCCCCCAACCTAATACATATTCCTACCAAATATCATGAATATATCCCAAACGGTTAATGAGTTATGGCGCGCACAAGAATGTTTACGGACGGACGGACGGACGGACAGCGCCATGACATAATACGTCCGTTTTTTCAAAACGGGCGTATAAAAACTCGACAACAACTTGCAAAGTCAGTCAACTGTAAAATGTAGGTGAAGACTCAATATTGAAGATGGCTTTGAGATCTACTCTTCCAGATGTATGCATGAACCAAGTTTCATGGCTCTAGGCCTTATAGTTTCTGAGAAAATGACCTAAACGCAAAAAACTGGACAAATCTTGCAAAGTCAGTCAACTGTAAAATGTAGGTCAAGACTCAATATTGATGATGGCTTTGAGATCTACTCTTCTAGATGTACCCATGAACCAAGTTTCATGGCTCTAGGCATTATAGTTTCTGAGAAAATGACCTAAACGCAAAAACTCGACAAAAACTTGCACAGTCAGTCAGCCGTAAAATGTAGGTGAAGACTCAATATTGATGATGGCTTTGAGATCTACTCTTCCAGATGTATGCATGAACCAAGTTTCATGGCTCTAGGCCTTATAGTTTCTGAGAAAATGACCTAAACGCAAAAACTCGACAAAAGTTTACGCCGACGATGCCGCCGCCGCCGACGACGATGACACCGGAAAAGCAATACCTATGTCTCGCCTCTGCTTCGCAGGCGAGACAAAAATGATGGAACAACATGAGGTTGTGAGGTTGTACCCACTGAGCTCAAAATGAGCTGCTGCTAATGGGACTACAATGTTGTTTCTCTGGGTAATACTTAACCAAGAACCAAAAACAGAAACAGGTGAATTGCAAACAGCCTAAATCAAGATGAGCTGCCTCATCTGGATCTACACTGTTTGCCCTATAGGCTTTGAAATCTTAATATGATTAGTTTGGATGAAACTGTTTTGTTTTTATAGACAAATCTTTTCTTTTTTTAATTTACAAATGTTAAGTTTGTCGTCTATTCTTTTTTGAAACTTAAAGGGTCACAGTTATCCTGTTGTTGATGGAAAGATATTTCTTTGCATACTGCAGTGTAGGCTTATAGCAGACTAATGAGCAGTCTAATCTAAATCTACACTGCTTGCAATATATTCTGACACATAGAAATGATGTAATCATGGAAATCTATGGAGAAAGCCATTTCAACATTTATACAGGTGAGTCTATATACCTACATCTCTGAGACGATCCATATCTTGAAGGTAGAAGGCTATGTAGAACAGTGACAAGAACGAGTTCACAAACTGAAACTGAAAAAAAAATCAGGACAATCAACTACAATAGTAAAATTTGCAAACAGTGTAGATCCAGATGAGGCAGCTCAAACTGAGCTGCCTCATCTGGATCTACACTTTTTGCCTTCCTTTTTTTTGTAATTTCTCAATATAATTATAGCTTGTTCAAGACTTTTTTTAAAAATTTGCAGACATAAATTTTGCCAACTGCATTTTTGATGCATTAAGGGTAAATCCTTTCCTTGCTTGTACATCAGTCAATGTCTCTGGTCCAGGTAAAAGGACCTATGCGGGATATGATGATAATTCATAGCTATTTCTATGGCATTCTACGGGTTCTGCATAAAAGAGTCCAGTATGACCATGACACAGTGTAATATACCAACATGTTCAGTCAAACCTGTCTTAAGGGGACACATGGGGACATACAAAAGCAGCTGCTTAAGACAGGTGGCCTCTTAATACAGGTTCATTTGCACAGCATTCTGATACAGGTGACCCCTTAATAGAGTGACCCCTTTAAGACAGATTAGACTGCACTTTCACTTTGAAATTAGTAACAATAGAAAACGGAAACATTTTGCCAGCATATCGACTTCTGCCCACTAAAATGTTTTGTGAGAAAAAAAGCAGCATCCATTTGATATTGATTTTCTCTATCCCTATTAAGCCAGAAGTCAGGCTCTGATTTTCAGATAATTACCATAATGACCCTTAAATTTCGGACACCCGAAAATTAGCCATTATTGTTTGAAAATTAGTAGAAAGTGGATTTTATACACATTAATGCATCCACATGATGCTTAGTGAATGGCAAACATTGTAGACCCTGATCAAACTGCTCCTTGAGAAGCAATTTGATCTAGTCTACAATGTTTGATCAGACCTGTCTGTCCAAATATTTAGGGTTATTATGGTACCATAATTAGCGTCCATACTGAGACATTTTCACCAATTATTGTGATCATCCTTCAGGTAGGGATAGGGTCAAGTCAGGTAAATTCGGACAGCAGGTAAATTTGAACAGTGACATTATTTACTTTATATGTCAATTATTTGGAATTAAAACAAATTGGGCAAACATTGAAAATCCTGATGAGACGGCCCATTATGAGCCGTCTCATCTGCATTTTCACTGTTTGCAAATGGTATGTCTAAATTTACCCGAAATTGACAGACTCGACCTCATACTACCATGATATGGTAGGAGCCCCAATAGCTCAGTGGGTTGGTTTAAACAGTATTTTATTTGTATAATATACATATGACAATGATATTGACAACAGCAAATCATACTTATACAAACTGGGATTCAGAAGAAAGTCGTGAGACTTTTGTAATCTGTATCCCATAGCAATTGGAGTGGGTTAAGAACTGGCCTGCTGATCTAGTTGTCCCAGGTTTGATTCAAAATGGAGGCAGAATTCTTTTCAACAGTAAAATTTAATGGGGTTCAAAGAGGCAGTCAGGAGCGGCTGTAGCGTAGTGGATAACACTCCAGACTACCAATCCAGGGGTCGCAAGATCGATCCCCCGCTTCTCCGGTCTTTCGGATGAGACTTTAAACCAAGGTCCCGTCTCCATATGACCTCGTTGTTGGTGGGACGTTAAACCTGAGTTCACTCACTCACTCACTCAAAGAGGCAGTCTGATGTGGGACTTCAATATTTGCTCAGGCATCCCTTTCTCAATATTTAATGTTGTTACAGTGAATAATCTAATTTGTGCTTCTCTTGTTAATAAGCTTAAATTAAGATAACTTACAAGTTATGTCTAAAGGCATTAGATGAATGTACTAATGTATTGTACTTACAAGTACTAGCTTTATGATAAGATGGTTTTCATAAGTTTCCTCCATTCTGTAATTTTCTGTCAAAATAAAGCATTTTTTTTTATAACAGTTACTTATAATTAGAAATAACTTTATTCACATCAATATAATAGCAAATGGTTTTGCTTTATCAGTAAATTCATTAGTTTGTCTTGATCTTTTATTTCACTTGGAAGCTATAAATATATGGCAACTGTATTTTTTTTTTTTTTTAAATGTGTATATCTGTTTCCATTTTAGTTTATAGTTTCCCTTTCTGCAACCCTACTACAGAGCTATGGAATGACTTAGAGCTATGGGATGGAAGGAAATAAACATTTTTTTCTCTTGGTTGATAAAGTTCCAGGTTTTTCAAGTAACATGAGTGTTTTTCTACGTCATCTGCAGTTTGCATCATCACACAGGAAGCATTTATATGTGTTTGCATTAAAGTGATTAGGTATACTTTCAGCAGAAGCACTTCTCCATTTTTATTTACACCTCCCCTCTCATTTGGAATCATCTCTTAAAAGAAAGAGTTCCTCCCAGAAAAGTAAAGCCTTTCCTTTTTTGGTTTAGGAGAGCAAACAGGAAGTCATAAAAGTCGTTTCCCTTTGTGAACACCTGGAGGTGTACCCATACATCTTCAGGGCCATCGTCGGCTTTTGAAAAGTGGTACAGCCATGGAACACCCCAAGTACCGAAGGCACGAGTGAAGGACAGCACGAGAGGGGTATCCCCCTAGGTCTCGAAAGGGGGTTAGGGGACCTCCCCTGAGGAAATTTTTGAATTCAGGACGACTCTAGAAGTGATTTTAATGCACTTTGAGACCAATTTCGCTTGTGACACTCAATTGATTTTATGAGTATTTCCCTCCCATGAGAAAGTTTTTGAATTCAGGATGTCTCTAGTAGCGATTTTAATGAATTTTAAGACCATTTTGCTTTTGAAACTCAATTAATTTTATGAGTATTTGCTGTGTTTCAAATGCTTACCCAAGCTTTTTAAAACTGCCAAAGGTGTTCTCCAAGTGCCAAAGGTACGAGTGGAGGAGAGCACTTGAGACGGTTTCCTTTCTCTTTTAAGGGGGTTCGGGGGCTCTAGAAGCTATTTCAATGCATTTTGAGACCAAGACAAAGAAGGAATAACGGAAAAAGTGGTCCGGCCAATACCATATTCGGCCGAATGAAAAAAGTGGTATGGCCAATACCATATTCGACCGAAAAAGAGGTCCGGCCATGGCCGGACCGGCCGGACCACCCACGACGGCCTTGATCTTAAATTGTAGCTGTCAGTATCACCTGCGATTCCGGTGAAAAAAAATGAGATATAAATAAAACAGTATGTTCTAACAAAGCAAAGTCAATGAATTTATATCTCCTGCCAGAGTAGCTCTGATCTGTTTCTGTGTTATTTTATGTTTAATAACCTTCTGTTCACTGCTTACTTCATTATGGTTGAACTTGTGGAGCTTAAATCAAATCAAGTGCAATAACTCATGCATAACTGAGGCCATTCTAAAAATCTTGCCTCAGCATCACTGAACTATGATGATGCATATTAATACTCAGTAACAGAAAATTTCATTCATTTGTACTTTAGTTATGGTTAACCTGATGATTTTAAATCAATTCAAGGGCAATAACTCGTGCACTAATGACACCTCTATGACAAAACTGATGTGTATTGACAATGTTATGTTGATACATAATTGTTTGAAGTTTCATGAAATTCCATTCCTTGGTTACTGAATTAAGATTAAATCTGTTGATTGTAAAGTGATTCAAGGGCAATAACTCATGTATTAGTGAACTGATTCCAACAAAACTTTACAAAAAGCACTGTGTAAGGTGATACATATTTAATATCTACTGAAGAATTACATAGTTATGGCTAAATTTGTGATTTTAAACTGAGTCAAGGGCAATAACTCATGCACTACTGATGCCATTCTGATGAAACTATGAGCACAGCAGTGCTTTGGTTATACATGTTCATTTTAAGTTCCATAAATTCCTACAATTGGTTGCTTAGTTATGGCTCATTTCATTGATTAATTCAACGGTGATAACTTGTGCACTACTGAAGCCAGTCTGAAGAAACTCGACATCACCGTGTTAAAGTGTTGTATATTTATAATATTTTTCAGGATGGATGGATGGATGGATGGAAAAAATGGAAGGACATTAAAAAACCAATATCGGTCCTCATTTGGTGTGTGTGTGGGGGGAGGGGGGATGAAATGCTGTGAAATGCTGAAAACACATGAAGCAGGTGCAGTTAGGACAAGGCTTGCTTTTTAGGTAAACTGATTTCAACTGGATTCTACTGTAATTTTAACAAGTGAACATTGGCTAATATATACCCCTCCCCAGTGACACTGTCCAACGAAGCAAAAATAATACAAACTTAATGCAACACTGCACCACAAATTTAACGGATGGACAAAGCCTTCAAACAGCCAGACAAATGAACAAAAAAGACCGAAACTATAGTATCCCTTGACATACTTTGTATGCCTGAGGTGTTATGATTATCACTAAAAGCTCTCCATATATGAGGTTCTGGTATTCATTTCATTTTTTGTCACATACTTTCCTTTCGCCTTCCGCTGGTTCAAGAAGGGCAGTTGTCAGTTACTGGTGAAAGTATGTGTACTTAGTACTGGTTAACCCCTTAGGGGGTCTAAGCCTGCCCTGGAATAGTGTGGTTAGGGTAACTGACTGTCCCGACATGACCATAGCTGTTTACCGTGGACGTTAAGCAACAAATCAATCAATCAATTTCATTTTTGTGAAAGAAGTCCTGGGAATAAGTTCGTGCAATTACAGTAGTAGTGCCATCTGTGTACCTAACTCATCAGTTGCCATTTACAATAAACCCTCAGCCAGATCAGCCTGTGTTGTTAACACAAGATTTAAGGAACTTGTAAAGACCACTTATGGTTACAAGAAATGTGATAGGTTATGAAGCAGTTATATGATCTGTGTATTTCAAATTAAAGGGCATGTGAGGGTCAGTTCAAAGCTAGCCTTACCAGTTCATTTTGATAACTGAAAAACAAACTCTTAGCTTTCTAGTTGACACACTGTCAGCCATGAAATCAATATGCTAGTGTTAAGGCATGATATTAACAATATTTTAAGATGAATAGGTACACTTCAATGGGAAGCAACTCTGCCATTTTCATTTTTACCTCCATTTGCAATAGGGGTCATTTTTAAAAAAAAAGAATTTGCTCCTCTGGGCTTAAACACCATCATCCCGGCAGTGCCATGGAACAGCAACTCTTTTGATTGCATGCAAAAGCAGCCGGAGTACATTGTAATTTCCCTTTTACCTGTCAGGTTTTGAGCAAATCCTCTTTTTATTGAGCTTTCATCATATAAATGCCCCCAAAGAGCTGGCTTATACCCTGGCTTTACTATAATAAAAATCGATATCCCCACTATTCCAAGGCCCCACAGGGGCTGTGGCTACAAAAGATTGGTGCAATAAGAGAAGGCTCCTTTTTTTAATATTTCGTCATCCAGGGACGCAAACAAGAATTCATGAAAATTGTTCCCCTTTGTACAAATGGAGGGAAATATGAAGGTGTACCCATACCCCTTAAATGTAAAGTTGAGTAAAATAAGATGATCTGCCACACGACAAAACCAACAAAGTGGCATGTGTGTCCAGCAAAGACTCAGATCAGCCTGGACATCCACCCCATCTGATCAGAGTCTCCGCTGTACACTTAGTAGTAGGGTGACTTTGGCCAGAAAAGATGCATATTTCATAGGGTAGGTGGTCATAAAAATACTACAAGCAATGTTATATACCAAAATGTTTGTCATATCCCAAAGTTTGTAAAACAGCCGGGATCCATTGCGTGACGTTGGTGCGAACTGAGAAATCCAAGATGGCGTCACAAGATGGCCGCCGTTGCTTGAAAAGGGGGTCGATGTAGAATATTGGTGCTCATCATCTGTTAAATGTTGTTATGAATTTAAAACAGCTGCAGTTTATCTTTAATTGTGCATACCATTTTAAACATGTGAGAAAACAAAAGATAAACCTCAAAGGTCAAGGTCAAATTCAAGGTCAAAGGTCAAATTTGTTAAAAAAATCACTGTTTGAACAGATATTTTTTCAATAACTTCCAAAATATTTATAGCAATGCTATTTCACCTTCAGCATAACATTTTATGGGCAACTGACATCTGTTTAATGCATTTGGTTTAGATATTATACCATTTTAAGTAAGTGAATATGGGGGATATCAACAAGGGGTACTTCACGAAAATCGGCTATTTCAATAGGGGAAATGCAGGAGAAGTACAGTCAACATACAGTTTAACAGAAAGTAAGTTGTGTATATCAAAAACAGGCTTATTGTTGTAGCACAATATGTTCTTTAAACAAGTTTCTTTTCTGAGCAGGTATTTTCTATCGTTTATGTAGAAGGAGCAAATTCCCAGGTGGGGCGGGCGGGGGTGTTTATGGTGACACCGATCAAGTTTCTGTTGAGGAAAATTTGTAAGGCGAAATGTAAACGATGGCTGATTTACATGACTAACATTCAAATTCTCAATTATGAAATGGTAAACAGTAGCCTATTACTGTTTCCAGCTAAAGCAATGTTATACTGTTTGTTGCCCACTGTGTCAAAATAAATATGTCGATAATGGTGCCCAGCATAGGCACTTGACGGAAAATTTGTATTTTTTTCATGTATTATCAAATGTCAAGCGATTTTCTACCTCTGTAAAATTTCAAGTCGATCGGTTGCGAACTAAGAAAGTTACAATTTACCCCACTGCATATTCTGACATGGTAGACATCTAGCCTCACGGGTTGTTGCCCATGCACATTTCAAGAATGACCTACGCAAATGTGATAAATATCATTTTCTCATGGGCTGGCCCATTTATTTGTAAATTCATTTTCAGTTTATCAACTACTCCTAGCTTGATATCAAATCTAAATGTCTAACAGCCTTAAACACTGCACTATCAAAGGCCTATATATAGGCCTTTGATAGTGCAGTGTTTAAGGCTGTAAGTAATTACACTAGTCGGGCATAATGTTACTCTTTCCAATCTGATAGGACGTCGGTGATGTCATAACAATATTTTCACCAAATAACGACATAAATAAGCAATGAAGTCAATTTTTCAGATGTATATCGACGTATTACAATATTTAGACCATTTAATTTCGATAAACATCAGAAAAATGAAACTAATTATTTATTCCTGCCTATACTTATAAATGACTAAATGACATGGAGGAGGGAGTGGCGTGTGTGTGTGTGTGTTGTGTGTGTGTGTGCGGGGGGGATAACCATATTTTTTGAAAAGGAGATCTTTCATAGCTACCATCAGGAGCAGAACAATAAACAAAATAAAACAATATAGTGAATTAATTGAAATTGATAACACTGCAACATTAACACTAAAACAAGTATTAAACACGAATAACCACAACCTCAGCGTTTCAAAGGAGCATTTTGATAGTAAAATACCACGGCATTTTGGGATTAAATAGTATCTGTTGGTTAAAAGTATCATGTTAGAACAACATATGATAACAACATATAATACAATTATAATGGCAGGTTTTTGAAAATAAAGTTAAAGGCTTAAAATACCAGTCACCTCCTGAAAATAAAGAGCAACATTTGAATGCAGACAGACCCCATGACCAGCCATAAAACTACACATGCCAATAGTCCCTCATGCTGCCAGAGCTTGTCTGAACATCAGACCGGCACTGAAACAAGAACAGATCATTCCTAAGGATGATCATGTGGGCTGCATCATGGCCTGTGAGAGCTGAATCTGCTTAGACTAAGATCAATAGGGTCATTATTTGAGCTTATGCTTGGCCATTTGGTGTAATTAGACATATGCCCACCACCGTGATGATGCCACCCTGTTGTCTTTACTATAATTATACTGAAGGCGATTAAATTGCTGCCCTCTTTATGATGCAGATTGCTGAGGAAGACTTAATTGGTCTGCCAGTTGAACAGTGTAACAACCATTGTCATGAGGCAGCTTAATGATCGTCAGGGTTCAGACCTGCGACAGCAGATTCTTCGTCTCTGACGCCTAAAGAAGACAAGACTACATCTGTTTTAGTTCTTTCTGTTTACCAAGCAAGTTTGCCATGGTTCTTTCTCCAGGCACTTAGGTTCTTCTTCAACATTTAAATACAGAGTCGGACCTATAGGCAATACATCATGCCCGGCATAAGGATTGCAAAACAGACATTAAACCCCAAAAGATTTTGAGAGTTTGTTGACTGTATGCTGGTTTCAGGGCGTCTGTGTCTAATCTGCAATGTCCCCTCCTGTCCTCTATATAGCATGTAAGATAGAGCTTGTATTGAAAATAAATACCACAACAATGGCCTTTTCAATCTGGCCCCATAATGCCTTGACAGCGAAAGTGGATTAGGATAGCTGAGGAAACCCCCGTCTTTGTTTGTTTCTCTGTTTATTTTCCTTAGTACTGTACATTACTCCAGTGCATGTCTCCATTGCAGAAGCCCTTTCTTGCACAACGAGTCTTCTGGGTATAGGCCGCTTAGCATCTTCCTCAAATCAGATTAATTCAGTTTGGTCTAAAATCCAGTTACAGGATTAAAATCAAGTATAGTAAAATACAATGCAACACAATACATCCAGGTATATTCAAGTGATGTATTTTCTGACCATGATAGTGTATGGCGTACTTTTTATGTTAATGTATATGTTAAGGTGAAACATCTTTAAAGGAACCAACACAGCCAACCCATCCCTGCTCCCTCTCCAACCCAGGGCCATCTCCCAAAGAAATTTCCCCATTCATCGGAGCAAAGACTATCCTTCCAAAGCAGACCCAAAAGGAAGGGACATGCCTCCTGGGGAAGCATGCAAGAAGGAAGTCATAAAAGCTGCCCGCCTTTGTAAAAGTAGCAAAAATATGACTCCGACATCCCAACTGTGCAACAGCTTGACAACCATCCCTTATCACCCTCTCGTTGTCCCGATATGGCTGAAATACTGTTCAAAGGACATGTAACTGCATCAGTCATTCATCCATCCTTCGCTCTAGAGCAGACACCCCATCAAAGGGTCACACTGTTAAAGCAAACAAACAGGCTTAGTCACAAGAGCAGCCTCCCATTCAGGAAAAGCAACTCCTCCATCCCCATCTTTGCATTCTTTGTAACCAAGGGCAAACTCCCAAAGAAAAGAACCTCTTCCTATTTGAGCAAAGCTCTCCCAGCGAAGCAGATCCCCCCCCCCCCCCCCAGGAAGAGCATGCCACCTGAGCAAAAAGAAAATCATAAAAATTGCCTCTCATTTAAGAACAGGTAAAAGAACTTACACACACAGGTTGTCTTATTCGAGTTGAGCTGACTTGTGAACCAATCAATGTATGAGCAGCATGGGTGTTGCACGAGCTGCACGGGTCTCTCACTGAGGATTTAGCCATTACCACCAGAGCAAGTGGTGAAATGGAAGAGACAATTAAGTAAGCTGAAATGGTCGGCTGACCCAGATATGTGCATCTTGGCTCAGGCTGAAATAGCCTACAACAAGGTGGTGCCGATGGTTTCACCTCACCCCAGTCAAAGGTCTTCATGGACCGTTAGAGTGTGTTCGCATAAAGTGGCAAAAAAATATGAAAGTACACTCAGACATCCCAACTGTGCAACAGCTTGACAACCTTTATCACCCTTTCAAATACATTTGCCCTTGAAAACGGCCTTGACCTTGTTCAATAGCATCATAACTGATGACAGGGTTTGCTTGTACAGCACATCTCTTCAACTTTTTCAATAAATGCACACCACATTCTTCAAAGTATATGACAATTTTAAAGTAAGGGGCATGTAGGAGGTACTATGATTAGGTTGTCTCTTGACCTTGGATATGACCTTGACTTAATGACAAATGATGTACATAATATAACAGCTGGGCTCACAGTGCTTTATACCTTATCATAAGATTCATGCCATATTTTTAAACTCTATCAAAATACGTTACATTAGTATGGATCATGAGACTAGTTTCATATCTTTATCTTCAAAATGTGAATAGTGTCATATGTGAACAATAAAGGCGTAGCCCAGCTTATTTATAGGCGTATGCTGATCAATGCCTATGTTATCTGCTGCATGTAGGTAAATTATTCTTGTTGATATCCAAAGTACCAGTAACACAAATAGCTTTAGAAAGCTGTTTAGAGACTTTCCAAGTCTTAGATCTCAGAAGGCACATTTTCCCTTATTTTGGCTTATATTATGTTTATATTATTTCATGACCTTTAATATCACCTTGACCTTGTTGCATATGATACCTTGATAGTATGTGTGCTTTGTGAAAAAGGATGGTCAAATGATTTACCTGCATATACATTGAAAAGGTGATATCAAAATAAGAAATATATGTAGGATTTTGTTTCAATTTTAATCAGTATTTGACATGCTTGATGAATGTCAAGGTCAATATCCCCACAGTTATGGCGCAAAATGCATTCATAAGTCAATAAACTATAACTGTTAATACTGAAGTTAATCAACATATATAAAAATTTGCTCTGTTCAGCACGACTTTTACAATAATTGTGAAAATAGGCGGTAAAATGAAGATTTTTCCCCAAACAAGTACATTTGACCTTGAAAATGACCTTGACCTTGTTCAACAGCAATCCACAATATACTTTCTTCAAATGTTAGTTTATGTTACATAACTATTAAGTCATTTTCTTTTCTGTGTTTTCCATCTGTTAAATTTTACAGCAAGATACAAATATCTAGTGCCCTATTCTAATCAGGACGGCCATCTTGGACGCCATCTTGGATTTCTCAGCCCGCACCAACATCTGCCACTGGATCCCAGCGATTTCATAAACTACAAGGTGTGACAAACATTTTGGTATATAGCATTGCTTGTAGTATTTTTATGACTACCCCACCTTCATTTCACCTCTGAAAGTCACCCTACTATAGAGGGTGGCTAAGGGTGTAAGTTAGCTACATGCAGACAGTGAAGACTCTGATCAGACTGGGTGGCTGCCCAGGCTAATCTAGGTCTGCACAGGACACACATGCCACTTTGTTGGTTTTATCGTGTCACAGCTCATATGTGTTGTAGCTTGGCACAGAGTCAAAAGCAAACTGTTCCAGAGAAACAGCCTGATCCATATTTAAACTATCTGCAGCTATGCTTTTTCATGAACCACTTCCTTAAATTAAAGAAAAGAAGAACCTATTATGGAAAGCCACCAAACTGACTATGACTATATTGTCTTTCCAGAATCTTTATCACTTATTCTAATATGTTGTTAATGTTTTCTCCACTAAGCATGTACTGGCAGGAAGTGGGGGTGTATGAAAACTTGCGGTAAACCATGTTGCTAATATGGCAGTATTCAGATTCATGCCTTGATGACACTGGACGTAAACAATTACTTATGTCTATGTCCACTTCAAAACAGTCCTTTAGAAAGCTTCACAATGATACTGCAATTTCATTTTCTAGTATCACTTATTACCATATGCCCTGTTATGGAATATTTAAAATTTCAAAACTAACTGCATGCTTTCTGCACTCTTGAAGATTCATAGAGTTTTAAAACTTAACCATAATTTGGTAGAAAGACAAGTTCAATATAGCCTTGTCTATACTCACCCATATTGTTAAGCCACAGAGCAATTTTCTTATAAATTTCATCCAGAACTCCAATTGACACAGCCAGTAATATCTTTGGTAGAAATCTGCAAAGTGAGGGCACTTCTTCTGTTTTGACAAGGCTGTTCACCCACTCTTGTAATTCAAAGATCAACAACATTATGTAGAAGACAACAGATAGACAAAATCCTATGACTGGTACACTGATAAAATACCGGAAAAGATTACGTTTCCATGAAGGATAGAATGGTTCCAGTCTACCAGTTACTGGACTGATACTCAAATCACCCTGAAATAAAGAATAAAACAAATCAAATCATAATCACCAATAAACAAAAATTCAATGGAATACTGTGTCTCACCTGCCAGTGTACTGTAAGGTTACAGAGCTAAATTCAGAAATCCCACAAAAGTTTATACCAATGACAACACTGGAAAGTAGTACATATCTTTTGCTTCTGCTAGTAGCAGGCAAAACAAAGACAGGAAAATGGGACATACAACTCTTAGATTTAAGAAATAAGAAAGCAGGTGAAAACAACCCCCTAGCAGGCACATGACGGCAAAATGACGTCGTACTGACATCGATGCGACGTAATGACGTCGCATCAATGTCAATACGGCGTCATTTTGACGTTATGTGCTCGCTGGGCCTGACAACATGTGTGTTGGTACTTCTATGTTAGCTATACATGCGTGTAGACTATTTTCATGACCTATGAAATTTTTACTTACTTTACGCAGTTTCTCCTTTGTGCTCACAGTTAACCAGACAAACTCAGGTCAAAAGGTACACTCTCAGGGGAAGCAACTCAACCATTTTCTTTTGCCTCCCTTCTCCCCTTATCAATGAAGGTCTACACTTAAATGAAAGAATTTGCACACTTAGGAGCAAATTCTTTCCTTTCAGAATACATCCCAAGTTCAAAGTGCTGGCAAACAGGAAGTCACAAAAGTTGTTCCCTTTGTAAAAGAGGTGAGTAAACATCAAAGAATATCCATACACCTTAATCTGACTATTATACTCTTGCTATTCTACCAATTTTTCATTGATACAATTTGATTTTTAACAGTATATAACAGGCCCTCTGTCAGATATTATAAGTATCTATCATGGGTGTGAGAAGTGGATAGGAAAATCCGTCACGAGGGTCACTGCTCGCCATCACGAGGCTTGCCAAGTGATGCCGAACAGTGATCCCGAGTGACGATTTTTCTATCCACACCTCACACCCATGATAGATACTAATTCTTGCACACCACGTTTTGTTTCAATTTCAGAACTTGTTAAAATGCGTAATTCTAGTTCTTGAGAGGTTTCAATTTGATTTTGAAAGAAGGTGCCGCTCTCAATGACCGCCATTTGGCTCTTTACGTCAACAACTGGCGTGCATAAACTGACGTCATTTTTACCGTCTTCGTGAAGTCATCATCTAAAATTAGGGATGGGTATCGCCACTGAAAACCGTATCGCGATATATCACGATACACTTGTCCGTATCGGGATATGTATCACGATATATCGTGACTTCTTTTTAAGTATGTACTTCCGTGTTATATGCTTTTACTGTGTTGTTTGCTTCTGTCTTTTATTAAATGATTGTAATAAAAATGAACATCCCATTCTTTACCTGTTTATTTTAACACCAAAACAAATTATAACCAGGTCATGTACTTTATTAAAATGCAACTGTTACTGGTCTGCGATCTCATTTTATTTAACTAATTGACTTACTTACTGACGTGACCCTGGTGACCATGCATCAGGTGCATGACTTCTTTATTTGTTATTCTGCCCTGACCCAGTTTTGCCCCAAGGCGAGAATGAAAAAAGCATGCAGATTTTCAACACCAGTTGTCATCAAAGATCAAAGGAATTGACACGTGTCTGAAGTCTAGGTGAATTATTTTATCGGTGACATGAAAAGGAAATTCACTAAATAATCGGACAGTAATTGCTGAGCAAATGTTGTAGACCCAGATCAGACAGCGCATTGGAGCAGTGTGATCAGGATCTGCAGTCTAGTATGTCAACAAAATAATGAAACTTCCCATAAGTGAAAATGTGATATACACACACACAAAAAATGTTCTAAAAGATGTTCGCATATTTACGTAAGTTATGAATGGGAATATGTGTCAAAATGATCACACCGTTGGAGTGATAGGATCAATTGGATACTGACAAAAGGATTAAACTGGACACTATTATCTACAATCACGGTAATTTTTGTTTACATCTTCTTTGTGGGTGATAATTACGGAGATAAAAGACAAAAGAGGAAGCGAGCCTCTGGCAAAAGTAAATAATCAAAACCTGTTTTTAAAGGCTTTAATTGACTTTACAACCTAGATCCGTTTTATAAAAAAAGAATATTTGGGGCAAAATACTAACAAAATGAAAAGGAAACTGTTAATTAAAAGCATTAGGCCATGAGCCAGAAATGGTTTACCTCCCCCCCCAGGGGGAATTTTGTAGACCATATTTTTCTTAAAGCCCAGCATCTTAGAAGTATTTTGCAGCATGTTAGCCCTCTGGCGAGTGGGGCGTTAAGCTGTAACAGCCTGTTACAAACGTTACCCATCAAAAAAATAAACATAAAATAAAAATGATCAAAAATTATAAAAAAATAGAAATCACTTTCCAATGTTTAAAGTTATAGTGGAGTCTAATAGAACAATCCAGTAGCTAAAAGTGAAGATGTTTGACAGGTCACTTTAGCCCACATGGTGTCATATACGTGACATTTGTCTTTACACTCCATTAAAATTGCTATTTCTATCCAAAATACTTTCTTTTTGTAAGTTACTCCTTTATTATTAGACCATATCTTTGTTACTGTATTAAGGACAATTTATTAATCTTTTCAGATCTGCAAAAATTATTATCCTATCTTGTATACTTTGGGAGAAATAGGACGTTTAACACAGTACCCCCTTATAAATGTTCCATATTACAATTATCACTTTCTGTATGATTTCAGTGCTTGAACTACACTGTATGAATTAAAAAACAACAGGAAAGGGTAATATTGAATATGCCAGCCTATCTTAACAGCAAGGAACAGTTCCACAATATTTTGAACGCAATTTAGTCGGCCATAATGATCGATTATATACGTTACCGAGGGCTATTTTTGTTAAACTCACATAATTTGATGATAGAATCATTTTATTTTCGTTGGTAGCAGTTTCTTCATGAAAGAATCATTAAATATAAAAGAAAAAATGCATTCTGGTTTAGTTTCTATGATAAGTCATTACTAGAAGTAACGTAAATAACATTAACATTTAAAATATTTTATTATAATACCTTTAATCAGTTTTTTTCCCACTGTCACATAAAAAACAATAACATATATAAGTCTGGGTGTTCTTATGATATACTGTGTACTTGGACCTAGCAACACTACTCTCAGTTATTACTCTTAGGGATTCATGAGGTGTGTTTTATACGTGATTAAACACAGTATAATACAAATTGTAATTTTTAGGGCATTGACATATTCTGCACACGTAAAACGGGTTTTTTGCTGGCAACTTTGTTATTATATCAAAAATAAAAGTATTTCATAATGGCGTTGCCCAGTTTGTTTCTTTTACAATTTGTACATTTGAGTTCTAAAGACAGTTACATACGTGACAACTTAAAAAAAAATAAACAAAATACCACATCAGAAAAGATAAAAAAGATAAAGCCGCAGCTAAGCCAGCATAGATTTTGCATATAGGGCTCGAATGAAATGATATACAATCAGTATGATAACATTAAAAGCTAAGCGCTTTTGACGTGTTTAGTATAAAATTATAAAATAATCAGTAATTAACAATGCAAATGTAGTACCACCTTGTTTACTGACAATTAACAATGCAAATGTAGTACCACCTTGTTTACTGACAGGATTTGGTATAGTTTTTACATGCACACTGAAAAAACTATAAAGCAGAACAGTAAACCTGAAGTTTGAAGACTTAAGCCAAATACAGTTCTGCATCAAAGCTAATGAAGATATTTGCTGGCAGCGTGTTCTTACTTTTGTAAGACTATCGTATATTTTACGTAACCAAGGGAAACAACATTGCTGAGTTACAGTTAAGAAACAAACTTTTGAAAATAATTAATGGTAATGTCAATACATTGCTTTATTTAGCTTATTTATGTATTTAACAATAATGTGTCAACCAGGAGTTTGGGAGGATAGTATCAGAAACATTTTATACAGAAAAGAGACACTGACAGTTTACTAGCATACTGTAGCAATCTATAAATGCCGTGTTTAAGATGATCTATATTTCTATGCTTTTGTTTCTTTCTTTTTAAAGTCTAAATACTTTCGATAATCTCTTAAAGAATCTAACTACATTCAACCATCTATTAAAGCATCTATTCACCAAAGAACATAAAGATACGTTTAGTTGGACAAAAATGTTTCAGGGACAGTGTTCCAGTAGCTCTGCACATATAATGAAATGGCAAATGAAAATGACAGAATATATTAATGTTAGTCCTCGCTGTTCAGATATCTATGAGCAAATCTTAGTTGTTCTCCTTCAGAATGTATTTGGCTACACTGTAGTTATGCTTTGCAGCATAATATTGAGAAAAAAGAAAAAGAAAAGAAAGGCCGAACAAGTAACGTATACAACGTATTCATTGCGAGTTTATGGATTCTTCATTTCCGATATCCTAAACTAGCAAAACAGTATTTCTAAAGAGCAAATAATCAAACAATAGAAATAGTTCATACCTATACATGCCAAGGAAGGGTTAACCTAAATAACTTACTGCATTTGATCTCTGTGACCTTGTATTACCATATTGTTTACTTTAAGGAGTTAATATGGTTGAAAACTGCTTATTTATAACATCTTACTGCTTATCTTATCATCTTTGTCCAAATTAGTAAAATACTGTTAGGGAATACAGCATTTTGGCAATATCCAAACAACAATTTTAGTTGCTTACATATTGAAAAATTGTCTGACTGAAATTTGTATTTGGTAACACCTTTAGTCCGTGATAGTAACAACAAGTGGGAATAAAACCATGGGGTTTGCAAATTACCTGACCAGTTAAATATTTGTAACAACTTAATGAAAAATAGAACTCCTGAACAAGCTGATGACAGAATGATGTATGCGTTATAAAGTATGTCACTTTCTATCAGCCTTAAATTTTCACATTGTTAATAGTTTGTAATGCATTTGATGGCCGGGGGCTGCATAAACAGATCATGTAGATCACAAGTTAATATGTAAGTTATGATCTCGGGAGCCACACATATTTGCTAATCTATGTAAAGCAGTTACTGTGCAAAGAGGCTCGTGGCTGACGATTCGACTGACAGCATAGAAAAATGGTGTTTATCCCTGTTGGGAGAGTTGGTTCTGCTTTTGATTGCCTCGGCTGGCAGTCACAGTTGCATATTTGTATGTAGGGTAATTGAATGGCTCAGCCAACAGCACAGGTAACGAAATTGGTTTTATCCCCATCATGTCGAGAACCTAAATGTTAATCAGTTGCAGCATATATCAACTCTTATTTATTTCAATTTATGCATAAAATTTAAAAAAAATCATCTTTATGAAGTCACTTTTAAGTGAAACTGAATTGAAGGCAAGGTCGAAATGCTTCAGCTATAACAATCTATGTGCGTCTTGCTGAGTTTTTAAGTATTTCAAAGAGCTAAATTGCCATCTGACTACCAGTGGTAAGCTAATACTACAGCAATGAATAATTCATATTGCCCGGGAACTAAATTTTTGATAACAGATGACTCACAAATCTTATCCCCCGACATATTACAATTATGTAACGTAACATTACTGTTAGATTGATTTTTAAATATACACTATCCAATGATTTTTTTTATAGTTTGAGGACATATAAAACTGGCGTTTCCTTATATTTACATATACAACAGTGTCTACTTAAGACATAATATAGATAATATTAAAAATGAAATGCTGCTGATGTTGGCTTTCTTAGCTTTTCTCGTCATTTTGTAGGTTAAATTCTTCAAAAATAAGTTTCTGTCCACATTTAATATATCCACTGCTAACTGCTGCCTAACTTATCTAAGCTGTGCATGAATCAAAGAAGATTGATGGAGCACGTATAAACTTCAGTCCACCAATTCAGAGATTTAGTCTGGTTGTTTTTTTTTCGAATTTTTGTTGTGGTTATATACGTTACATATTTATCGTGGCTGCTGATGAGTTTTGTAAGACTTTAGTTTGTTTGTTTTTTTATACTAGACTATTAAAACAGTCATATACATGACAATTACTTTTCTCTTCACTTCATTCTTACAATTTTCTCATTATATTACATGTATTTAGACACTGAAGGGGAAAAACGTCAAATACAACGTAAACTACGTTATACGGGTTAGTCAACTTATCGTTGACAATGTCAATTACCTTGAAACAGCGATTTATGTACTAGCAGACAAAACCCAACATTATTTAGGGCGAATACTAACATGTGTATACCAATGTGTATTTTTCTATTATAACGTGAATATGTAAATTTGGGTAGTGTAAGTAACGTTGACGTTACACATTAATGCCCCAACGTACAGAGGGCTAACATGTGTCATTTTGTTTCGTATATAATGTAGTTTCAGAAAATCATAGTGTCCAAAATTCCCCCTGGGGGGGGAGGGGGGTCTATGGTCAGCTCAAGGTCTACATATAAAACGTTTTCACGAGAATGTCCGGAAACACCCGAAATTTACCGAGCGTACCGGTATGGCCAAAACGTATCGTGATTCGTATCGTTGGAATTTTGAATCGCGATTTACCGGTATACTGGTAATATCGCGCAACCCTATCTTAAATGCCAACGTCACCTGACGTGAGCTCCTAAACAACCAATGCATTGACAGCTCGTGATTTTTTTCCAGGTCCAGGGTCAGAACACCAGGGTAAGATAAGATTTTCTATCCCAGGTGAAAAGAATGGCATTTTCTATCCGGTGTGCAAGAAATTTTAATCATACCCAGCAGCAGAGTCAATCATTAATGTACAACAATAAGCAAAAGACAGCTTACTGTGTATAAAGGCCTAGGATCCTGGAGTAGTTCCCCTTTATGATCCAATGTCCCCCAGCGGAAGACCAGCTCCTTTGTTCTCCTCTGCCAATGCTCTAGATACAGTGTTGGCCAAAATACATTGAACAAGGCAAATGTCACAAAACAAATGTTGTCTAACACCTGAAGAAAAGGAAAGTTGCAACCCATAAAAATTGGGACATGAAGACCTGAAAAAACAAAACAAACAGACCATGGTCAGATTCACAAGGTATAATCGATTCCGCCAAGTTTTGCTTCCTGCAGAGACTGTCCATCATAATTGGCTTCCGCCGAGACTGTCCACATGATTCTGCTTTCTGCCGAGAGCCTCGGCAGGAAGCAGAATCACATGGACAGTCTCGGCAGGAAGCCATTTATCATGTACAGAAGTCTCTGCAGGAAGCAAGAGTTCGCGGACAGTCTCGGCAGAAGCCAAATATGATGTACAGTCTCTGCAGGAAGCGAAAATTAGCGGAATCGATTATACCCTGTGAGATTGCTCCTGAAGGGTAGAAAGGAGAATCTCCAAGCCACCAAGCCATAGATCTGCCATTTCTGGTGCTGATTAAAACTTTTATGATAGTACAGGCCCTTTGTTACACCATGTTTAGGGTCCATAAAATGGCAAGGCATACTGTATCAATCCTATTAAATGCCCCATGGGCATTGCATTTTAAGAAAGAGGGTCTTATTTAGAGCCTAAATTGTAGGCACTTAGCCACTGCCAAAGTATCTCTAATAAAAAGTACTAAGTTGGTTGGGTGGTTGTTTTAGGTTAAAAGACCCTTTGGGAAGGTATTTCAGTCTATATCAGGCCATCTCCCAGAGAGGGAGAGAGAAATGATAGAAAGAAAAAATTTCCAGACAACTCCCACCCACACCTACTGCAAGCACAGTAGGCTCTTGCCCTACTTTCATCTAAACAAGTAGGACACCCCGGCACTGGAAGTTATAACCAGCACCATTGCCCGACCACCACCCCCAAAAGTAGTAAGATGAAAGGGTATACTTTCAGATGAAGTTACTGTATCATTTTACCTCCCTTCTCAGTATGGGGGAGTGGGGCTGAGAGTTGGTCACTCTCACAGGAAAGAATTTGATCCTTTAAGAGTAGACCCCATTTCAAACAGCTACTCATCTAGTTAAGAAAGCAGGAATTCATGTATGTCAATATAGTATTATTATCGGAAAAGAGGCACAGGGCGTTTATTAGAGCAGGGGCATTTTTTAGGATTTATATGGTATAGTGTGAAAAGCATTATACATGTACATGTAAAATCTAACTTGAAGCTGAGTTTCCTAAAATGAAAATATTTGGAAAAGCTGTCTTCATTGGCATCCTGTGTGTCCTGATGTAATGATATCTGAATGATCTGATTGGACGTCATAATGTTCAAATGGCGTATTGCTATGGTTACAACTGTTCAACATAAAGACAATACACAGTCATAAGCATGTGAGAATTCTAAAATAAGAAATGCAGAGCATGGCAAAATAAGCAAATATCGTACCTGATTTTCTCCTTGTAGAAACCAGAAGGCGATTCCCAGGACCGTCGGAAAACACAGCGCCACTGTATAGTGACCCAGGTAGGCAAAATAGAGAGCTATCTTCACTCCAAAATACTCACATATTCTGTCTGAAATGCAGAACAGTCTTCAACACTTATAGCACCAAAATGAAAACAGTTGGATTTGCAAACAGCATAGATCCAGATGAGGTGGCTCATAATGAGCCACCTCATCTGGATCTAGACTGTTTGCCCTCTAGTCTTTGAATTTTAGGAGTGGGGGTAGTATAGTAGATAATGTGCTGGACTACCAATCCAAGGATCTCAAGATTGATCCACTGCTTCTGCGGTCTTTCAGATGAGGGTCCTGTCTCCGTATGACCTACTTGTTGGTGGGACGTTAAGCTCGAATTCATTCACTCACTCACTCAATCGCTCACTCACTCTTTGAATTCTTAATATAATATAGCTTGGATAAAACTTTTTTAAGAATTTTGCAGACGGCAATTTGTCTTCTGTTTTTTTTGGCACTTTAAGGGTTAGTTTACATTTTCCGGCCCTTAGAGATCACTCAGCCCCTTTAGTGTCATTCTGAAATTAAAGTCCGCTCAAAGCAATCCAAAGGGCGTAAGGTAACATTGCACATTACATTACATTACTGCTAATGAACAGACTCAATAAATGGACTGTGTAGTTTTTATTTTCTTTGGTGTATTTAAAAAGTGGAGAACATTTTCCCTGCCTGTCCATTACATTCCATTCCAATTAATTCCATTCCATGTTTTTAACTCTGCCTATCAAAAGTACCTGATAGAATGTTCAAAAGAATCCTTAATATACAATTAAATGGATCATGCTCGAGATCAGTATTATATTATATAGTTATAAAGCAGTTTAATGATGACTTCTGGGATAATGATGTAATCAAGTACCCATAAGTTGCTTCATCAGAAAGCATTATATACCAAAGCTCCAGGTAAGAGAAGGGTTAGCATGATAGTCTGTAATATTTTTGCTTATTTTTTTCTAACTGTATTCATTTGATTACCAGATGTATTTTTTACCTTCCAATACAACCCCAAAAATCTAGATCTGTCTCAGAACATAAATCAAAGACAGCTGACAACATGAATGGCCCCGATAAACTCTAAGTCTCATATGATAGAAATGTGATATTTTCTGTGAAAAATCTAACACATGGGTCTCCAATCAGCAATCTCAACCTGAGAGTACATGGATTATGACTAGGTTAGATGGATGACTTGCGATTTTACGTCCTTTTCAACAGTATTTCAGTCATAGCACAGGAGCCTGAAGTTCTAGCTTAGAAACATTTCTAAACCTTGTAATCCAAAATGTCCAATACAACACTGTATAATTTTTTAAATGACATAATATGGCCTTTCCGATTTTTTGACATTTTAAAGTGTTTCACGGTGTAAGCTTCAAGCGTCTGTGGTCATAGCAGGACAATGAGAGGTGATAATGGAAGGCTGTGTGCCATGGAACCCTTTTACAGTTGGAAAGAGTTCTGCCTCAAACAGGACTCAAATCCAAGACCACTAGATCAGTAGGCCAGCGCTACCGGGTCTCCAAATTTTGCCTAAGACAAGGTCATTCTACCACTTTAGCCTCTTAATGCACCACAAACTAAAACAGTTCTATCTGCAAACAGTGTAGAGCCAGACGAGGTGGCTCATAATGAGCCACCTCATCTGGCTCTACACTGTTTGCCCTTAATTTTTCAATCTCTCAATATGATACAGATTGGACATAACCTTTTTTGAAATTTCGCAAACATAAATTTTGTCGTCTGCATTTTCGGAGCTTTCAGTGTAAATCTATTGAACAGACTTCAATCTTCCCGAAGCAGAGCTTCAAACAATTTTTTTTTTTTTTTTCTGTAATACGTCTCAACTATGGATTTTGCTTCTAAATCAAACTGCAGAAAACTGAAATTCTATGACAGCTTGCCCATCCAATTAACAGAAACTTGATGCAAATTTTGCAAAACTTAATCGGAAATTGCTGTCTGTAGAGCTTCTTGTCTTGGTTTAAATACAAACAACTTAGTTACATAACAGTATAGAATAACATGGTACAGGATAACTATGATTTTATTTTTGTCAAGTGAGGCTTGTTTAGTGAAGCCAGAGCCCCTGGGCATAAAACCGAGCATGTGCAGTTTTGCCAATTTGATAATACAAATGCCATCACTGACGTTCAATGACACTGCGATCACTGACCGCCACCCTGATTATTTTTCCAGCTCAAAGCACACCGGGTCTAACAGACTTAAGAAAATGATTGGACATTTGCCCCTAGGAGCAAATTCTTTCCTTTAAGAGTAGACCCAATTTCAAAGAGCTACCTTATATAGAGAAGCAAACAGGAACTCATGAAAATTGATATAAAGCCCCAGTCACACATTCACGGTTCAGGCTACGGTTTACCACGATTCACCACGGTTTGACCTAGACCGCAAACCGGGGTGAACCGTAGAAAAATCCAGCATCACTACGGTTTGCCAGGGTTCCATTAGGGTTTCTCACTGTGTTTGTACGGTATCTGTACGGATCATCTACGAATTCACGACGGTGCAAGGCGGCAGCACTACGGACAACAAGGGTATCCCACGGTCACATTACGGAAGCTTACGATGCTACTATGGTTCGATACGGTGCTAGTACGACTCAAGCCGGTAGCGCCACAGGCTCCTACGGTTGTCTACGGTTTAACGGTGGTCATGATCATGATTTTTGTTGATGATGTTTAATTTATTTGTAGGCAAGGAAAGTATTTTATCACATTATATAAAACTAAATTTTTCGTAAAATGAGCAGCGAGAATTTTGAAATTCGGTTGCCAAATAAAAATTTTATTCTAAAAATAAATTGTGAGTAGGCATTTTGTATTGACAAGGAAAGTAATCCAAGGTCATAAACTTTCGAGTCTGGGAACTTATTTCTCTTGAATAAAAATAGCCATCAGAGGAGATGGCAAATCCCCCGACCCAAGACACCCATGGGCCTTGGTAAAAAGGGTGCACTTCAAAACACATATTAGTAATATATTGTCGTTCTTTTATGCTTCTGATTGACATTAACTGTTAACAGATGCATGATTATCTAACACTCAGACTAAAACAGTATGCTTGACTGCTAAAAGGAGGTAATATCTCAAACAGCCACCATATACACAAATGTATAGCAAACGATACATTCAACTTTCAAATAACTTGAATAACTTCTAAAGTACAAAGTACAAGCCCTACAAACCTAATTTTTAGCTCTCTACTCTCTAGTAAGTGAATTTGGACAAAGAATCCAAATCTGGATTTTTTTTGATTTTTTTTTTTTTTGGGGGGGGGGGGGGGGGGGGGGGGGGTGTAAACGGGACTGTGGAGGAGTCAGAGAGAATTAGGAACACTGGTATGATATCACAGCATGATCATTAATATTCTAAAAGATACACGGTTATTCAAATTCTGGAGCTGGCCAGGGTTATACAGATATGGAGCAGAGACTCAAACAGCAGCTCAAACTAACAAAGGGAAATAACTCACAAAGTATAAAAGCAAGAGTTATCATTCATGTATGAGACAATTTGTCATGACCTGTTCTGCATATCTGTGACGTATCATGAAAATATTCCAACAGGTATTCAAGCTATGGAGCGGACACCTAAAATCATCAAAGGGAAATAACTCTAAAAGTAAGAAAGCAGGAGTTGTCATTCTTGTTCGTGACACATCATCATGACCTGTTCTACATATCTGTGAAGTATTATGAAAATATTCCAAAAGGTATTCAAGTTATAGAGCGGACACAAAATCAAACCTAAAATGATCAAGGGGAAATAACTCAAAAAGTAAGAAAGCAAGAGTTGTCACTCTTGTTCGTGACACATCGTCATGACCTGTTCTACATATCTGTGAAGTATCATGAAAATATTCCAAAGGGTATTCAAGTTATAGAGCGGACACGAATCTGCCAAAAAATCACACCTAAAACTATCAAGGGGAAATAACTCAAAAAGTATGAAAGCAAGAGTTGTTATTCTTGTTCGGGACACATCGCCATGACCTGTTCTACATTTCTGTGAAGTATCATGAAAATATTCCAAAGGGTATTCAAGTTACAGAGCGGACACAAATCTGCCAAAAAATCACCAAAGGGGAGATAATTCAAAAAGTACAATAGCAAGAGTTACCATTCTTGTACGCAACACATCGTCACGACCTGGTCTACATAACTGTGAAGTATCATGAAAATATTCCAAAGGGTATTCAAGATATAGAGCAGACAAGAAAATGTTTATGGACGGACGGACGCCAGGCTCATCGCTATATCCCCTGAACCTTTCGGTCGGGGGATAAAAAGTGAGTTTTTCGTAGTGACAAAATTACCACGGTTGTCCATGAATACCGACGGAGAGCCAGGGATAATCACGGATACACCTACCGTAGCCCTACGAACGAGCACGACTCTGTAACAGTTGCGCTACGGTTTAGGCCACGCCCACAAGCCACCACGGTTCACCACGGAAGTTTTAAACAGTTTAAAACTTCCGTAGCGACTCCCGGATCACCACGGTTCTTCAGGGATCATTACGGAACACGACGGATGCATCAACGGTGCTACTACAAATCACGACGGTGTGCTACAGTTTGTGAAACCGTGGTGAATCGTGGCCTGAACCGTGAATGTGTGACTGGGGCTTAACATAATTTTTGGAAAAGCAGCAGGGGGCTTTTATTAGAGCAGGGGCATTTATAAGGATTAATACAGTATACTTACCCAAGGGCTGTTTATGGCAGAAAGACTGGACCCATGTTTTTCTCAGGTCGGTGAGGGGCTGGCTTTCATGAAGGGGAAACACTTGTGTAACAATCTTCTTAGATTCTAACAGAGGAACTGAAAATATAATCAAACTCTTTCTTTAGAAGCAGATGCCATCAGTATCATGGGATCAAAGGTTCTATTTCAATCAAAGGAACAACTGCTAACCTAATGGATCAATTCTCACAGGGTATAATCGATTCCGCTAATTTTCACTTCCTGCAGAGACTGTCCATCATATTTGGCTTCCGCCGAGACTGTCCACGATCTCTTGCTTCATGCAGGGACTACTGTCCTCGAGAAATGGCTTCCTGCCGAGACTGTCTGCGTGACTCTGCTTCCTGCCAAGGTTCTCGGCAGGAAGCAGAGTCACGTGGACAGTCTCGGCAAGAAGCCATTTCTCGAGGACAGTAGTCCCTGCAGGAAGCAAGAGTTCGCGGACAGTCTCGGCAGAAGCCAAATATGACTGACAGTCTCTGCAGGAAGCGAAAATTAGCGGAATTGATTATACCCTGTGATTCTGAATAAAGCACATTTGGATGGTTGGAGATAAATAATGAGAGTAAGCAGAGCTCTAGTCAAGAGGGGTATTTGATGATAATTGAGAGATAATTTTCTTTATTTCTCATTTAAACCATATGTTGTGACCCCTCATCTGAACCGTCTCGTCGAGACGGTTCAGATGAGGAGTCACAACATACGTTTTTATCCAGAATTAACAAAAATTATCCCTAATTGTCACCAAATACTCCCTCTTATCTAGGGCTCTGGTAAGTGGATGAAACTTTTGAATAATCAAGAAAATTTATTCAATTTTTATATATTGTAGTGGCTCTGATTTGTTTATACATGACGTATTTTAATTAAAGTTTCATAAAATTTTGTTCACTGGTTTCTTGGTTACAACTAAACTTGCAGATTTCAAATCCAAGGGCAATAACTGATGCATTAATGAGTCCATTCTGACAAAATTGCATGTGCTTCACCACACTAAGGTGGTACATACACATTATTATAATAGTAACTTGATCTGGCTAACTGTATCACCTCGAGTGGATGAGCTCATACCATCAGAGCACCTGAGACGCTTGCGTCGAGGGTGATCCGATAGTATGAGCTCATCCAAGAGACGTGATACAGTACGCCAGATCAAGTTACTATTATAATAATTTGTTTATTATATACCTTAGGGATCGAACAGCCAACCATTCATACTTGCCAGCCCTAATGCATCGACCCAGATTTGAACTGCGCGGCAGAGGTATGTAGCTAGTCGTGAGACGAACACACCAACTGAGCTATTGAGGCCCAACTTTAGGCGTGTTTTTGACGTTACGTCACTGGTAGCGTTTCTCTGATTCTCGTTTCTACGATGCATGTTACAAAATGACGCCCTGAAGCTGGAACTCAGACATAGCCTCATTTTAAGAGATAGTTATACGGATTCAGAAAACGTCAGTTTGATATAGCTGTCTGTATCAGATGTCCAGAAAACAGGCAGTTCAAAGGGCGTATCATTGATGTATATAATAAATATTCCTTCTAATGAAGTTTTGTCTGTTGGTACCTTAGATACAGCTAATTGTGGGTCAATCAATTCAACGGCAATAACTCATCCACTACTCACGCAATTCTGTCAAAACTTCATGTGCACTGCGGTGTTACGGTGATACAGATTTGCTTTGAGTTTCCTGAAATTCAGTTCATTGGTTTAACTTAGTTATGGCCAAATGTGTTAGTTTTAAATCCAACAGATTCATGCATTACAAAAGCAGTTCTAAAACTTGGTGTGCACCACCGAGCTATGTTGTAAGTTTCATGAAATTCTGTACATAAATTACTTAGTTATGGCTATATTTGTTGTTTTAAAATCAATATGAGGGCAATAACTCATGTGCTAATGAGCCATTCCAACAAAACTTGACATGCACGATCGCCTTATAAAGTTACAAACTTTCTATAAATTTCATATAATTCTGTTCAAAGGTTAATTGGTTATAGCTCAAGAGGGACAGAAAGGCAGACAGATGGACAGACGAATGGACAATCATGAAGGAGATACATGTACAAATATCCAATAACTAATAGCCATAGTTAAAATCAGCATTTACAAAGCATGTTATAAAGCATGTTAATTAAAAAGCTTTTAAAAACACTGTGTCAGCTTTGTCAATGTCACAGCTGAAAATCACGACATCAGTTAATTTAGCAGGATCAAAAGTCTGAAATGTCAGACGGTAAAAAGAGACACATTCTTTACGACCTCATTAAACTAAGTGTGCATTTATCCCTGTGAGGTTTGTGCCATCCGCTACCAATCAATAACATTAACAATTTAAGCACCAGTGACTAAAATAGCAGAATTTGCAAACAGCGTAGATCTTGATGAGGCGGCTCATAATGAGCCGCCTCATCTACATATACACTGTTTGCTCTCTAGTCTTTGAATTCTCAATATGAAATGTCTTGGACAAGGCATTTTTTGAGTTTTTGCAGACGTAAATTTTGTCGTCTGCTTTTTGGTGCTAAAAGAGTTAAATGAGAGGCGTAAACAGAAAACAGTACATGTTTATTGTTATGAGAATATACTTTCAGGGGAAGCAACTCTACTAGTTTCAGTTTTGATTTCCTTCCCAAAATGGGGTAAACTCTTAAAGATAAGAATTTTCTCCCTGGGAGCATATTCTTTCCTCTAAGAGTAGACCCTATTTTGAAAGGGCTTCGTCATCCAGGGAAGCAAACGAGAAGTCATAAAAGTTGATCCCCTCGGTAAAAATTGCAGAAAATCATTGAGTTGTACATGTAAAAATACCATAATAAAAGACTTGGCATAAGAAAAAAATGATGTTGGATGCACAGATGGATGCACAAATGGACGAAGCAGGGAGGGACAATTACTTATGGACAAAGGCTGACCGCAATACCTAACCTTGAGCACTTCATGCTTAGGTGAGTTAAAAAAGAATCACCTGAATACTTGTGGGTCAATTTCACAGGTTGTCTGTGGGAAAATTCTGAGAACATCCTAATATATATGCTTTTGTGGACAAAAAAGCGGAAAAAAAACATTCCGAGAATTTTGGAATATCAGCTGAAGCTTCGAAAATGACAGCAATGTGCCAGAGATCAAGAATGAACGACAGTCATCATGACCCAATCAATATTTCTTCATTATGATGTGTTTTATCTTCACGCAGCAGAACAAAAATCACAGAGCTTAAAATGATGTGCCCATCAGTAATTAAGGCTTAATAATATTTCATTACATCAGCTATGTCATTCATGAATATTTGATAAAAAGAATGAAAAATGTCTGTTAGCTTGGAGCCAGGCATCAGATAAAGAATGGATGGAATATAGTTTTATGGCCAATCAACTTTATATCAGTAATTTAAAATACTCATTTGAGAAAGTATTTAATAATAATTGAACAATATTTTTTCTTATTTCTCTTTGAACACACATAAAGCAGTTCAGATGTGGGATCACAACATGTTTTCCTACAAACTTAACCCTTAATGGGCCAAAAAGCAGTAAACAAAATTTACGTCTGCAGAATTTCAAAAAATGTTTCGTCCAAGTGATATCATACTGAGAATTTGAACACTAAAGAGCAAACAGTGTAGATTCAGATGAGGTGGCTCATTATGAGCCACCTCATCTGGATCTACACTGTTTGCCAATTCAACAATTTTAAGTTTTGGAGCTTTAAGGGTTAAGGTATACCTACACGTTTATCTGTCACTTTTTTTTTATTTCTGTAAAGGGAAACTACTTGCACACAAAGTCATTCCCAAAGGGGGTCTCCTTTCAAAGGAAATAATTTGCTCCCATTCCTTCCTTCTTTCCTTTAAGAGTTGTCCCCCAATGGGGAGGCAAAATTGAAAATGGCAGAGCTGATTTCCCTTCCAGGATTTCCGTTCAAATAACAGTATTTATCCCTAATTATTACCAAATAATTTTGCCCATCTCCAGGGCCCAGTTGTTCAAATCATCCTTAGCCTAACAAGCTCATTAAAGGGTCAACTCATTAAGTGTTTAATGACTTTATGACCAAATACACTGATATTTTTTGTTGAAAAACAGTGAGAAGCTTTTGCATAAGCTTCTCACTGTTTTTCAACAAAAAATATTGGCATATTTGAGATATAAGCATTTGAAATTTTAACGAAACATTAACTAATGCCGTCGTTAGTTTTGAACAACCGGGCCCAGAACTATGGATTTACAAACAAAACCTTTGCTAACCAAAATTTTCTATCCGCCAAAAATCTATACTCACCAATTGACTGTCCCTCTAGGAACTTGACTTTTCCCAGTACCTCCCCCTGCTCGGCTCTCAGATTCAACAACATGTGATACACAATACTCTGCCTTTCCTGGCTGGTAAGAAACCCCTCCTCCTCCTCGACACCCTCAAAACATTGCTGCTCCTCAAACATAAACTCCCTCTTGCCCCCTCCATACTCCTGTCTCAGGGGCTTACAGATACCAAGGTCCTCTGCTCCCTTCAACAAACTGAAGTAAAAATAAACACTTGAAAGGCCAAGAAAGAGGCAACAAAATTATGTCTGCAAAGTTAAAAAAAACAAGAGGCCCACGGGCCACAAAGCTCACCAGATCTCTAGCTCAAATTGCTTTCAAAATTACTGTCACATTTGTACAGGCTATTACAAAATATACAACTACAAAGTCTCAGTCTGACAGTCTGTTGAGTTGATAACAAAATATATAACTATTTTCCATATTTTGATTGCAGTAAATGCCATTTTTCAATTTTCCCCATTATAAGTCAATGCAACTCTAAGTTGCCATAGCAACCAAACGAAAGAACCGATTTTCATCAAAAACACAAACTTTCAACCCCCAGCCTAAGGATACTTAAGATGAAATCTGGGCCTTATCGGCCCAGTGGCTTCTGAGGAGATAATTTTTTAAGTATTTTTTTTCATTATTTTTGCATTTTCGTTTCCATGACAACCAGTAAAAGGAGCAGTGGGTCCAAAAACAATAAAGCTAATAGAAAACTTCTTAAGGAACATTTCTATAAAAGCTTTGTCAACATATCTGCAATGGCTAGGCAGTAAATGCCATTATTCAATTTTCCCCATTATAAGTCTATGGGAACTCTAAGTTGCCATAGCAACCAAACTAAAGGGCAGAATTTCATAAAAAACACAAACTTTCAATCCCCCAGCCTACGGATACTACAGATGAAATCTGGGCCGTATCTGCTAAGTGGTTACATAGAGGATATTTGAATTTTTCAGTGTAAGATCGATTTTTATTTCACCGAATGAACACCAAAAGCAGTATTTTCACGAGTGGCGAAGCCACGAGTGAAAATACTGCTTTTGGTGTTCATGAGTGAAATAAAAATTCATCTTACACTGAAAGAGTCAAATTTTCTATTTCTTTTATGCTTGAAAATCGCAATAATTCTGTTTATTCAAGAGCGTCAGCCATTACGACAGAAACACAACTTTTTTTCTAGCCGTTTTGTGTCAAATTTGATGCTTCCAGCGCGTTTATTTGGTATGATTTTGGTTGTAAACGTAGTTTGCAACTGAAAAATAGCTTGAAATATCATTTTGATAATCAGATCTCGAAAAATTTGCCAAGAAAGAATGTCTACAGGAGACTCAGGCGGCCTGACGTCGCGTGCAGTTGAATGTTACGTTGGCGCTTTAAGTGACGTCATTAACGTCGTAATGACGTGCAAACAAGTGTGACGTAATTTTTGTCAAGCCAGATAAAATTTAGCCAATTAATCAACGAAAAACTTGAGGCTATTTCACAAAAATCTGATTTCTGAAACAGTGAAATCGAAAGTGATAATCTCACTGTTTGAAACAGTGAGATTATCAGTTTCGATTTCACCGAGAAATCTCTATAATTCATTGAAAAGTATAAAAGAAAGAGGAGATAATTTTTAAGTATTTTTTTCCATTTTTTTTTCATTTTGGTTTCCATGGCAACCAATAATAGGGGCACTGGGCCAAAAAAACATACAGCTGATAGAAGACTTCTCAAGGAACATTTCTATAAAAGTTTTGTCAACATATCTGCAATGGCCTGGCAGAAAATGTCATTTTTCAATTTTCCCCATTATAAGTCTATGGGAACTCTAAGTTGCCATAGCAACCAAACTGAACGGTAGATTTTCATAAAAAACACAAACTTTCAATCCCCCAGGCCAAGGGTGCTACAGATGAAATTTGGGCCCAATCGGCCCAGTGGCTTCAGAGGAGATGTTGTTTAAAAGTGTTGACGGACGACGACATACGACATACGACGACGGATGACGACGACGACGACGGACACTGCCTATCCTATAAGCTCCCCTGGAGCTTTCGGCTCTGGTGAGCTAAAAAGAGATGTTTCATCCAAACTTCAATTAGCTATATCATTTTAAGAATTCAAAAACTAGAGGGCAAACAGTGTGCATACACAGGCCACAAAAAATACATGTATATCTTATGTTTCACAAATTATTCAAATTACATGTATAACATCCATACTTTTAACCATTATTCTGCTTTGATTACTACACGAACATTACAGTCTACTGAAATTTATCTTAGTATGACAGCCTGGCAGAATGTTATGGAGTGGGGTGGAAATCCCAAAAGAATTTGGTAGTGTTTGATTTGGGTAGGGGGAAGGGGGTATACATCATTTCTATGCTGTCCTAATTTCTGCCCATTCCCCCCGAGATAATACTACAATTACATGTGTTCATTAACACTTTAAGTACCAGAGACGGAAACAGCAGAATTTGCAAACAAAGTAGATCCTGTTGAGGTGGCTCATAATTCAAAGATAATTTTTCTTATTTCTCTATGAAATCATATGTTGTGACCCCTCATTAGAACCGCCTTGACGAGACGGTTCTAATGATGGGTCACAAAATATGTTTTTGTGGAGAAATAAAGATAATTATCCCTAAATTATCTCTGTTACCCGTTCTTATCTGGAGCTCTGGATATGGACTAATTCTGGAGCTAGAATACCAACTCATAGCTTAGGAGAAGAACTATATAAGCATTTTGCTTTTGTTCATATCCTTATATAGATATTGTCACAATATATGTTGTACATAGATTTTTCGAAATAAATATGTTTAAACCAACTCATAGCTATAGTGTTTTTGCCATGAACATTATGGCATGTATTCATTGTCCTTCAGACTATCACAGTTCATCAGGAATTGATTAAACCAACTGACCAGCAAGAGTTTTGGATATTCAGCATCAGTGTCCTTCATTAGCAGAATTTGTTGAGCTATGTCATTGATTTTCCCTAATCTTATAAGATGCTGCAAGATCAACTGACTGAAATGAGCGACTTCTATAAATGAGGCACGACACAACAAAACCAACAAAGTGGAATGTGCGCCCAGTGAAGACTCAGATCAGCCTGGGCATCTGCCCAGTCTGATCAGAGTCTTCGCTGTGCGCTTAAAGGGTAGCTAAGGAACTACGCTACCTCCATTCCTACAGCAAAGACCCTGATCAGACTGGGCAGATGCCAAGGCTGATCTGAGTCTTTGCTGGACGCACCCACTACTTTGTCGTCTTGCTACTTCTATAAATGTGATCTTAAGCCTCTATTGTGTGATTGCAATCACAATCCTCAAGAGTTGTTACGGGATTTTTTTCCCTATCTCCAAATAAATCTATAATTTGTAATCCAAACATTTGCTGATAATTTGTGTTCAATTTTATTCATTTGCCATAAAACATATGCTATATCTCCTTATTAACACTAAAAGCGCCAAAAATTAAAGTACAGTACACCCGTTGCGAATGTTCCATAGATCTCGCATCACGCGCGAAATTTTCATTTTTTTCGCGCTAGTTTCGCGTGACTTTTGCAAGTGTTTTGCGAGTGTTTCGCGTGAAGATTTTAAGCTTCATGCATGAAATTGGCGTGAATATTCACGCGGGATGCGAGAAACTTCGCGCTTCTGTAGAAGATCGATTTTGACACAGCAAAGATTTCATGCGCGAAGCGGGAAAGTTCGCGTTAGAGGTACATACCATTCTCCCGAAAATGATAAAAGCTTTTTTTTTTTTTTCTTTTAATCTATTTCATTCAATTTAAATGATGCAAGCTTTGTGAAGTTTTGTAAAGTAAATAGGCTGAAACAGTATCAGCCTTAAAAAGTGAATTGCTAAAATTTCAAGCAGACGTTTGGGATATCGTTTTTTTCTTCTTTTTTTATTTCTGTTTATCTCCACTATAATAACTTCCAAGACTAAGAAGTCACTCAAACAATCTCGGCCTGAGAACTTTTGCTCCGCTGTGCAGCTTTACCACATGTACTATTAAATGGGTGGTTATTTTGGCGGGAATCCGCACGTGCGTTAAGGCGCGTGCGACTCTTAATATTTTGAGTCGGGATATTTTTTCCAGTATTTTTGCGCCGTGCAGTCGGAAAAGGTGCTTTGTACTGAGTGCGAAAAGCGAAGACGTAGATCAGCCTACACGTGTGTGGTCTGATTAGCGTCCTCTGTGTCTGCATCTTTGTTGATCCCGAGGACTCTTGGGAACCTACATGTACATGTACATATTTAACCGAAAACGATCGAGTTTATGAGGTTCGAGTGTGCGCAGGTTGCACTAAGTCTACTTTCCCTATTCAGCGGAAATGTGCATATGTGCTTAAGCGCGTGCGGTATTGTGTACTTTCCTTCTTTCCCCATTTCCCCCCCCCCCCCCCCCCCCCCCCCCCCCACCCCCCTTAATTTGCAGATGAGAAACCGGGGGTTGCAAAAAGAATAAATTGTCGGAACGTCATGAAAAACGCCCTCACAAACTGTCTGAACATGTGCCTAAACTGACAGCACCAACCAGCCAGCGCACATGCATGGTATGTGCATTCAAAATTTGCAGTCCACTGGCATAGTTGGCCTGAGTCCTTGATTTGACCATGCACAGTTTCCAATTCAATTTAAACTTCGAGTTTAATTCACCTACGATACTCCGACCTTAATCGCATGTACAATAATTTATATCAGCCTGCGTCTCAAAATGGACGTTAGAACACATCCGATCAGCAAATATCCATTTCATACCATGTATACATTTACAAAAATTGACTGATTATTGTGCAGTTCGCAAATGTAGAATACTGTCCCGTTTTCCCGACGTATGGGTCCAACTGCGCATACCTAGGGTGGGTTGCGCTCATGCGCAGTCTGATTGGAGCAGTCGCAGTTTGTCCAGAGAATAACAACCGACAAGCATTGTTCGCAAAATTATCATTATTCAGATGCGCAGACTGGTCTTAGGCTTTGCGGTTCGCAGATGTAGTAAGACGCCTTTTTCAGGTAATAATTCTTTCGATGTACATGTACAATTGCGCATGCCTAGGGTAGATTGCGCTCATGCGCAGTCTGGTTGGAGCAGTCACTGTTTGGCCAGAGAATAACAACCAACAAAGATACAACATGGTGGAAATATAGACTGGGACGCTACAACGATCCAAGACGTTGAGGAATAGATTAGAGGTGCCATGCAACAAGATTTTCAAATTAGATGGAAAAGACGCATTAGTCAGTAGAAAAAAAAAATTACAAGGCAAAGCCGATCCAAAATGAAGACTATCCTTAAAGAAAAAAATAGACTTTATTTTGGATGGGCTTTGTCGTCCAGGGCAGCTAACAGGAAATCACAAAAGTTGTCACCATATGCAAAATTGGCGGAGAAACGATTCACTCTGATACACATAAATAATCATACTACGCAAACAGTTGATTTAAATCAGCCTGCGCATCTGCGCAGTCCTCGTAGTAAGCTGTTTTGATCTCTCGCGATCCTCTGATTGCTGATAGGGACGAGGGTGATTATACTTGCACAGACATACAGGCTGCAACCTCGATTTGCAGGGTATAATAAGTCACTTGGTATTTTCAAATGAATTCATGTTTGAAGTGTCCATAAGACTCTGTGTTCTTTGGCGCTCCCGACTTCGAGGTATGGGACGCAGGTACGAGTCTCGCTGATGGCAAGATTCTGTCCGAATCTACACGGCAAGTTTCACTGAAGTAACCATGTACTAATTCCTACATGTATGTTTCTGAAGCTGAGCGCTGGTCTGGTAAGAAGCATCATTTCCGAGAAGTCGAAGGAAGAAAAAAAAAAGAAAACAAGGCAAACACACTGTTCTTTTTCTACAAATACGAATTATACGTACCAAAGTGACAATTACAGCATCTTAAAGAATCTACATTTAGCAAGACTAAGAAGAGTCTGTGCACATACGCATGATTATCTGAGTCTGTGCAGCTCTTTTTATATAGCGTGTACAACTATACCGTAATCATTTTAAATACTGGGACAAACCAGTTACGTACTGATTGCCGCATACATATGCTGATCTGGGTTGTCCTGATTTCTAACTATAGTAGAAGGAGGGGTCCGACGATAAGAAGATTTTTTTTGTGCTGGCCAACCATAAATACTTAAAGCAGCCTTCTGCCTGCACGGACAGACCCAAATCTTCACTTTGTACGTGATGTAGAATCGTTTCCATTTGTTTCCCTCTGTAAGATTATATCGTGCGCATTGACCTGTTGTGTATTGAGCACGTGCAGGTTCAAGCAGTTTAGAGAGTATCAAAGAGATTCCACGTTTGTTTCACGAATAAATTGGAAAGAGAGAGAGAGTGAGAGACGGTTCTGGAACTGACACTGAATGTTATATTGTAATGTGTGAACAGGAAGTCTCGCTTCAGTCTTCGGGACAGTCTTCCAAAGTCTGATCGAGATCGTCCGGGTGCCGAAAGAAAAATTAAAGCCGGTTTGATCACAACAGAATAATTAGAGGCTAAGTGAATGTACTGGGCATAAAAACATAACGTTGAATCAACGTTGATTCATGACGTTGAATCAACGTTGATTCATGACGTTGAATCAACGTTGGTTCAAAGCTGTGTGCGTGCTGGCGTAGCTCTTTCTACCGGAGTACGTCTGCGCAGTCTTATTGGGCAGTCTTAATGAGACAAGCTGGGGTGTAAGCGAATAGCCTTGAACTTGATACCGGCAAACATCTGCGCAGTCTGGAAAGGGCCTGCGCGCGCGAAAGAGAGAGAGAAACAGGTAGAATATTAGAAAAGTAGAAGTTAAAACCAGAAAACGATGGCCCGGTCTGATTACGAAGATATGCAGATCGTTTGCTTGATAATCGGGCGGTAATATTTGAACACCGTATACTGTGTGCGCAGTCTGATCAGTAAATTGACCCAGAGTTCTCACTTACATGTACACTGCTCGGGTCTACAGAAACACCTTTCGTTTATATTGTGCATTGTGATGAGTCCTGCGCAATTTCTGTTCGACATAACTGCAATCTGCCTTGTATAGTGAACAAGTTGAAAAACCTGTGTGCACAGCCTGGTCTGAAATATGTTTTAGGATTATATAATTCGTCTGTCCAGCGGTATCAAAGTATAACTTCTGAATACATGTATACATGTACATGTACTTCGGCGGAATAGCGTCGTGAAAAAGATACCCCTGGCCAAGTGCGTACAACGAATTCCAAAATCGGCATACACAGCTGCGTAATAAAATAAGTTTCTTGTTTCACTTTATTCATACATGTGTATGATTACATAAAAGGCAGACCAGTTTCCGCAAGCACGCAGGCTGAGCTGGGTCTTCCTTAAAGACATTAAGGTGAAACCGATTGGCACGTGCGTTTAATTGCTATCCTTGACATCAAAAGCTGATTGAAACTCTTTGATCTTTGTGACCAGTTTTGAAGTGAACATTTTTTAGTGGTGACTGAACGCTTTTCTCTTTATTTCTCTCTTCTTTTTTCCGCATTTTATTCCGTAGTATGGTGGAACTGCTACTATTTCCTATTATACATGTACGTAAAACGCTTCTGTCTTTTTTTTTTTTTTTTTAAGATGCGTAACCCTGTTTTCTTCGGGAGTATTCTTCACGCATCAGTTTGGGACTTCAGACGTTGTTACATTTTCCTTTAGTAAAAAACAGTCCCTTTATCGGGAGCTCTGAAAATGTCGAATTTTAACTTAACCGAGTTCGCGCATCACGCGAGAATTATAGCAAACTCATCATACAGGGTTCTTTCGCGTGAAATTTATGGTACACGCGCGAAATGCGAGAAAGTTGCGCGAAGTTTGCGAGGATTTTGCGTGGATTTTGCGAGCACTTTAATCCTTTACGCGCGATTTCCTGCATCACTCGCGAGCGGGAACGGTCGAAAATTCGCGACGGGTGTACTGTATATGTACTTGAATTTGCATTCAGCACAGATCCATATGAGGTGGTTCATAATGAACTGCCTCATCTAGGTTGACTCTGCTTGCCCTCTAGTCTTTGAAATCTCAATATGATATACATGTAGACATGCAGCTTGGACCAAACAATTTTTTTAAATTTTGCAGATGTAAATTTTGTCATCTGCTTTTTTGGCTTTTTAAGAGTTAAACTATTTCTTTTCTTCTTACTTGTCATATGTTGCTGTCAAGTAGAAACCATACACCTTGGTGTTTCTAAGATGTCTCACATGTACATGTAGATGTGGTGTCCTTGACCTTAACCTGGCTAGCAACCACATCAAGGTTGTATCATCTGAAGTGGCTGGCAAGGTCATCACAATGTCACAGTTCTTGGTGGGTATAGCATTGTGTAACACTTTACTGGAGGCCACCAGACGACTTGCCTTGTCGAAACGTTTCCCTAACAACTTCAGAGCTGAAAGATAAGGTAGAAACTTGTTAATTCATTGTGTGTGGCAAAGACACCACATCTGCATATACTGGCCATCTTGGTCACGTGCCCACAACCAGTAAAGCAAACTTTTGTTCTCCTGATCCACAGAAGCTCCATATCACCCCAGGTTAACTATGTATATACAAGGGCTGCTACAAAACGAAAAAGAGCTTTTTCAAAACAAAAAAGAGTCATAGTTACCAAATGACCTGATCATCAGGTCGTTTTGTAACTATGACTCTTTTTTTGTTCCATAATAGCTCTTTTTCGTTTTGTAAAGTGAATCAGGTGTGCATATGAAATTTTGCTTTTACTGACACAGTGGTGTTGATGGAAATGTTTGAGGTGTTGAAATATGACTAACTTCCGACAAAATCAGTGAATGACCATGATCTTTCAAAGGCTTCGATCTTCCTGTCCACATTATTTTGATAATATATACCTACTTCTATACCATATGCTTCAAAAGTTTCTTAAAATTTTCTATTTAAGCACTTTCCCACACAACTGCAAATTTGACCTTGCCATAAAAATAGGTCAAGGTCAATCCAGCACAACCATAATTTGAATAAAATTGGTAACACCTGAGCACCAAATGATGTATACCAAGCCTAGAGGTTATAAAACGTGAGTACATTCTCAAACTCAAAATAAAGCACACTGATTGGCTGTTTCCGAGCACATGCTCCGAAGCAGCCAATCAGTGTGCTTTATTTTGACTTTGAGATTATTCTCAAGTTTTAAAACCTCAACCCAAGTTTAAAAGCCATCCATCTTAAGGTGGTGATTTATGGTAAATGTAAAAATCTGCATAAAACCATAAAAAAGTAAGGGATCTCCCTGAAAGTTAGCAGACTTCTTATTTTTGTTGTTCTCTACAGTTTAGAATACAAAATAGACATACATGCTGCTTAAAAAAGTGTTTTTATAACGGAAGATCAAAGGGTAATTTTCTGCGCAATAATCAAAAAAATTAACATCGTTATTGAAAATTTATGTAGTACTGAAGGTGTGTTATTGCATAATGAAGAGCGTACTAGCAATTATTTATTCCAACTCTTTCTCAAATTGTAATGTAGACCAGATGAAAACGGTAGCTTTTTCTCAAATGTTCAACCATGTACAAAGTCAATGTACACTGGACGCATTTATTAAATATAGGGTAGGCAAGCATACCTATGTAACACCTACAGTATAAATAATACATTACTTTACACCCTTGCGAAAAAAATCCAGCTTTTCTACAGCTTTAGCGCAGCTTTCAAAGCTGCGCAGAAGCTTCGCAAAAGCTGGTGGTATTGGCACCTGCGTATTTAAGCTGTAGAAAAGCTAGCTTTTCCGCAGAGCTGCAGAAAAGCCGGCTTTAACGCAGCTTTATACAAACCTGCAGAAAAGCCGGCTTTTACGCAGCTTTAGCGAAGCTCTAACACAGCTTTAGCGCAGAGGCACATAAAAGTTGCGTCAAACTCTAAAGCCACGTTTAAGCTGCAGAAACGCAGCTTTTCCGCAGGTGCCAATACCGCCGGCTTTTGCGAAGCTTCTGCGCAGCTTTTCTACAGCTCTGATTCAGACCTGCGTTAAAGCTGCGTTTCCACAGCTAAAACGCAGCTTTATGACAAAGCTGCATTTCCGCAGCTTCAACGCAGCTTTAGGTCAAAGCCGCGGCAAAGCTGCATTTCCGCAGCTATAAGGCAGCTTTAGGTCAAAGCTGTGTTTCTACTGCTTGAAAAGCAAACCTGCGTAAAAGCTGCGTATCTGTCAGAAACCTGCGTCTTTAAAAGTTCTGGATGAGGACAGAAAAACAGAAAGGTCAAAAATAAAAACAAACAGAATCTATAATACTAAATAAACGAAGTAACGCATAAACTGCAAAATTGGTGGCATTTTCAAGCGTAATTTCTATACTGGTTCTTTCGCATATTGCTATCATTGATAATTTCGGTTAGCGTGTGTTTTAGTTTCACGTAGATTTAAAGAATTTGGGAATTAAATTTGTCTTTCATTTTAAATTCTCCCAAGTATTTTTCTAGAAACTTCGACTATTGGTCGAATTTTTTTTGTCAACAATGGGTGCGTTCGAGTGAAATTATCGTGTACTCGAATACACGTTTTAAATTAATCCGGTCGTTACGGTTCTGTGTTGTTATATCGGCGCTCTGCTTAGCAAGTCCAAATTTAGCAGGTTCTAATGCAAAAATCCGACCCATGAACGTACGTCATTCCCCATAAATAACGATTTATTTTTGTATTTTTGCTCTTATGTCTAAATGGATGAAGAACTAAATGGCCATAGTCCCGACGGCCCTGGCTCGAAACGACCCATTTCATTCCAGAACGATAGTCAATACGAGTAGCCAATCGAACTCGCCCATTGAAGAATAAAGCTCAACGCACATGGTCTTTCGAAAAGTTGGACGGACACACGGCGCCAAGTGTGTGCGGCTATGGTTACGCTGAGTCACTTGGGGAACGTCGTTAGGAGAATTCAAACTGAACTGAACTTTCGAAAAGACAAAAATTAAAAATGTCTAAGGTTAACACACATGCGCCAGGTAAGAAAGGGCATTTTTTCCAGCGAAGCAGACAAATCAATTTCAATGATTCAACGAAGCTAAATAAGCCTTTAGTCTTCAGAGGGCTTGAATATTTTCCCCCAAAACGTTCCAGGACCCAATTTTTCCAGAAAAAAAATACCTAGGACAGGTCACATAACCAAGATGGCAAACATTTATTATGGTAAAAAATTTCAAAAATCTTCTCCCCCAGAACCACGCCGGGCCGCGTAGCCCAATCGGTAGGGCACCAGACTCATAAGTCAGAGGTCCTGGGTTCGAAACCCGGTCTGGCCACAAACTTTCGTTTCTCCTTCTGCTGATTCAAGAAGTTCAGTTGTCAGTTACTGGCGAAAGTATGTGCACTTAGTACTGGTTAACCGCTTAGGAGGTCTAGGCCTGCCCAGGAATACTGTGGTTAGGTTAACTGACCATCCCGACATGACCTTAGCTGTTTATCGTGGACGTTAAGCATCAAATCAACCAATTCTCCCCCAGAACCACAAATCCTATGATCTTGAAACTTAGCATGTCGCATCAAGGACTCAAAAGCTCAACAAAATTTATATAAATGATGACCCTGGGATGACCTTGATCTGTTTTACCGCAAGGTCAACTTTGGAGTCACTTAGGTTTTTCTATAGGAAAAAGTGAAAATACTTGATTTTTTAGCTCGCCTGAACGAAAGTTCAGGAAGAGCTATTGTTGTCACCACGGCGTCGGCGTCCGCGTCCGCGTCAGCGTCCGCGTCCGCGTCCGCGTCAGCGTCGGCGTCCGGATTGGATGTTTTGGTTAAAGTTTTTTAAAGACCTATATCTCCTTAACCCATGGATGGATTCTTTTGATACTTGCACTGTAGTTAGATATTGGTCTAAGGTTTAACAGGGTACCACCCCCACCCCACTCCGTGACCTTGATGTCAAGGTCATGGACTTAGAAAATTGGTAATTTTTTGGACTGGATGTTTTGGTTAAAGTTTTATAAAGCCCAATATCTCCTTAACCCATGGATGGATTCCTTTGATACTTGCACCAAAGTTAAATATTGGTCTAAAGTTTTCGAAGGTACTACCCCCATTCCCCTCTGTGACCTTGATGTCAAGGTCATGGACTAAGAATGTTGTCTTTTTACTGATTGGATGTTTTGGTTAAAGTGTTTTAAAGACACATATCTCCTGAACCCATAGATGAATTCCTTTTATATTTGCACTGTAGTTAGATCTACAGAGTACTACCCCAACCCCGCTCAGTGATCTTGATGTCAAGGTCAGGGACTTAGGAAATTTTTTGTCTTTTTCAAAGTTTTGTAATTGCATACTGATTCATAATGCTTTGCAGAGGTTAAGTTTATACTTGAATTGATGTTAAGACTCTTTTTTGAGTTTTTACAAAACACCTTATACTTACCCCACTGGGTGACCTTGAAGTCAAGGTCATTGACTTAGAATTTTGTCTTAAAGATTTTGGTTAAAGTTTTATATTTATGAAGATATAATTTCACAGTGCCACGATGATGGACTCAGTTGATACTAATACTTGGACTGATGTTAGATAATGGTTCAGGGTTTTGATACATCCTAGCCCCCCCCCCCCCCCCCCCCGTTTTTTTACCTCAAGCTCATGGACTTGGAAAATTTCATTTCATTTTTTTTTTATTTAAATTTTATATTAAGACTTTAAGACTTATTTCTGAAATAGCTTTTGTTTATAAATGTGTTTTCATTATGGACATGCTTGCATGAAGTTTTATGCATAGCAGTCCACACCATCATAGCGGCTGTGTGATGGGCAAGCACCAATTCAGGCGAGCTATGCTGTCAGGCGACAGCTCTTGTTTTAGAAATAATGCAGTCTGCTACCTGAAAGTTTGTAGATGCAGACAACTAATTAGGTAAATGAAGCTTTAGGGAGTATTCATGGTAAAGGTCATATCTTCACCTGGGCCTAAGGCCATTTACATTGAAAAATTAAAACTCGCTTTTTTTTTTATATAAACTTGACCATCATGAAATATTTCCGCGCCTGCGCAGGCTCTTTTCTAGTTTAATATAATAAAACAGTGCTATACAAACACCTTTAAAAGGTAACAACAGTGATATGGTAAATTATCAGATGGCTGACTAGAAATCATGCAGTAACAAAAATACAAACTGAGCATAAAATTTATAAGATTAAGAACAAAATGACATTCTAGAAAAATTAAATCTTACCAGAATCCAAATCCAGTGAAAATGAACAAGTTACAAACATTATCTCCACATGTTTAGCCTTAAAGTCACTGTTTTCTTTTTACTTGACTTTTTATAAATGATGACTTAAAAAGTTTTTTGGAAAGATTTTTATGCCACATGGCCCCCTCAGGGAAAATTGCCATAGCAACAAGGTAATATTGCTTAATATTACATAATACCAGATTAATGTTGATGAATTTACGCAGCTCTTCAGAGCTGCGTAAAAGCTGTGTTTCTTTATTTTCTTTATAAAATATGCAGTATTATGCACCCAATCAATTCAAATTATTAAGCAAACAAATGTAGCTAGGCCCCTGTGTCCATGTGTGAAGCTAATTTTCAGATATTCATTTTTCTGTAATTTAAACCAAACATGTTGATCTTCATGCAATTCTTATTTGTAGAACAAATTTTCCCTTTGTGCTCAAAATCATTAGAAACAAAAGATAGAAAATTAACAAAAATATACTGTACCCAACCGACATGCCACAACCCTAGATATTGTATATAGTCCAAGATGGCAAAATAAAATCTCAGTTTTAGGTGAGGCAATTGTAGAAAATTTAAATACGCAGCTTTCAAAAGCTGTAGAATAGCTGCGTCTTTATGTTTAAGATGGTGTGGACCTAAATTTAAGTAATATGCAGCTTTTCTACAACTCTCAGGAGCTGCAGATTTTATCTTTATGAATTATTTGTTGAATAAAAAAGAAAATTCAGCTTTTCTGCAGCTTTTAGACTTAAAGACGCAGCTTTCTGAAATTAACCAAATTAAATATCCAGCTTCTGCGCAGCTCACACAAAAAAGTACAGCTTTTGCACAGCTATTTGAAACAAGAGGGCCATGAGGCCCTGAAACGCTCACCTGAACAATTGGCAAGGTGGCTTATACTTATCATGTCTGAAATTGTCAAAATATGAGTTTTGGGTCAAAAGTCAAAGAATGACCATGACCACTTGTACTCATAAATCTTCATGTACTCATTAGACAACCATATATACCATTTTTAGGCCAAAATCTCCAAAACTTTCCATGAAATCTTATGTTCTAGCATTTTCCCATATTTGACCATGCCGCAAAAAAGGTCAAGGTAAACCCAAGGTCACCATTTGAACAGTATTGGTGGTACTCTAGTACTCCATGCTATTTACCAAGTTTCAGGGCCACCGGTGTATTGGTTCTGGGGAAGAAAAATATTAAAGATTTATCCCGTAAGTAATAATGGCGGCCAAGTTGGTCATGTGACCTGGACCGTTTGAACAAATTTTCATTCAATCAACCCCTGGAGGCTCTATATGAAATGTGTTCACAATTGGCCCTTTGGCTTTTGAGGAAATGGTTGAAAATGTCAAAATATGAGCAATCTGGATCAAAGGTAAAAAAATGACCTTGACCTCTTGTACTCATAATTCTTCATGAACTCATTAAGACAACTGTATATACCAATTTTTTAGGTCAAAATCTTAAAACTTTCCATGAAATCTTATGTTCTACCATTTTCCCATATTTGACCTTGCTGCAAAAGGTCAAGGTCAACACAAGGTCATAATTTGAACGATCTTGATAGTACTCAAGTACCCAATGCTACTTACAAAGTCTCAAGGCCATCGGTCAATTGGTTCTGGAGAAGAAGATTTTTAAAGGTATTTACCATATATGGGCCTGGCCGCCATGTTGGTGATGTGTCCAGGACCGTTAGAAAATATTTTCATTCCATCAGCCCCTCGAGGCTCTATATGAAATTTGGTTTCAATTGGCCCAGTGGTTTTAGAGCAGATTGTTTGAAATTGTCAAAATTTGAGATTTCTGGGTCAAAGAATGACCTTGACCTCTTGTACTCAAAAATCTTCATGTACTCATTAAGATGATTCTATGTACCAATTTTTAGGCCAAAATCTTCAAAACTTACCATGAAATCTCATGTTCTAGCATTTTCCCATATTTGACCTTGCCGTAAAAAAGGTCAAGGTCAACCCAGGGTCATAATTTGAACAATCTTGATAGTATTTGAGTACCCAATGCTACATACCGAGTTTCAAGGCCATCGGTCTACTGGTTCTGGAGAAGAAGATTTTTTCAGGTTTTTACCATATATGGGCGTGGTGGCCATGTTGGTCATGTGACCTGGACCGTATGCACAAATTTTCATTCCCTCAACCCCTGGAGGATCTATATGAAATTTGGTTACAATTGGCCTAGTGGTTTTTGAGGAGATTGTTTGATATTGTCAAAATATATGAGTTCTGGGTCAAAGGTCAAAGAATGACCTTGACCTCTTGTACTCATAAATCTTCATGTAGTCATTTAGATGACTGTATGTACCAATTTTTAGGCCAAAATCTTCAACAGTTTCCACGATATCTTATGTTGCAGCATTTTGCCATATATAAGGATGAGTAAGCAAAGTTGACCTTACCGTAAAAAAGGTCAAGGTCAACCCAAGGTCATAATTTGAACAATCTTGGTAGTACTCGTGTACCCGATGCTACATACCAAGTTTCAAGACCATCGACCTATTGGTTCTGGAGAAGCAGATTTTTTCAGGTTTTTACCATATATGGGCATGGTGGCCATGTTGGTCATGTGACCAGGACCGTTTGAACAACTTTTCGTTCCTAAGGTCCCAGGAGGCTCTGTATGAAATTTGGTTACAATCGGCCCAGCGGTTTCAGAGGAGAAGTCGTTTGAAATTGTGGACGGACGGACGGACGACGGACGGACGACGGACGCCGGAGCCTTACCATCCTATAAGCTCCCCCGGAGCCTCTGGCTCAGGTGAGCTAAAAATGTACAGCTTTTCCGCAGGTCTGAAAAGAAACGCAGCTTTTCTACAGCTTTTTAAACAAGTAGCCCAAAGGGCAACAATTGCTCACCTGAGAGACATTGTAAACCTATAGGGATATTTAAGATGCTCAAGGGCAGCTAACTCCACAGTCAGTGGTCCAATCAGGCTGAAAATTAAACTCATCCAAAACATTATGTATGTCCTCATTTAATTATGCAAGTTTAAAAAGTATCCGATCAAGAGCACAATAGACAGAGCTGTCAAGGGCAGCTAACTTCGTAGCGGTTGGCCTGATCTGGCCAAAATTTGAACTTGTTTAAGATATTATGCATTTCCTCATTACCTGCAAGTTTGAAAAGGATCGGATTAGTAGAAACCAAGAAAAAGTGGCGACATTGATTTTTTGGATGCTCAGGGCAGGTACTCCATAGTCAGTGGTGGGATCTAGCCGAAATGCTAACTAATCCAAGCTTTTATGCATATCCTCGTTACCTGCAAGTATGAAGAGGATCCGATGAAAAATGAAAATGTAATGACGTTGTTTTCTCCATTATAAGACTATGGGATTTTTTTCAAACGCTCAAGGGCAGCTGACTCCGTAGTCTGTGCTCAAATCCGGCCAAATTTCGAACTCATCCAAGCTCTTATGTATGTCATCATTATCTGCAAGTATGATAAGGATCTAATCAAAAACCTTGATTGCAGCACCCTGAAAGTCAAACTTTCTCGAGATATTGTCATACCCTACATTTGTGTCCAGTTATTTCAAAATCCGTTGAGAAATGTAGGTGCTAGAGTGATAACAAAGTTTTTCTAAAAATAGCCACAGTGACCTTGACCTTGGGCACAGCATCCTGAAAGTCAAACTTGCTAGAGATATTGTCATACCCTACATTTGTGTCAAGTTATTTCAAAATCCATGAAGAAATGAAGGTGCTAGGGCGAAGACAAAGTTTTTCTAAAAATAGCCACAGTGACCTTGACCTTGGGCACAGCACCCTGAAAGTCGAACTTGCTCGAGATATTGTCATGCCCTACATTTGTGTGAATTTATTTTAAAATCCATTGAGAAATGTAGGTGCTAGAGCGCTGACAAAGTTTTTCTAAAAATAGCCACAGTGACCTTGACCTTGGGCCCAGCACCCTGGAAGTCAAACTTGTTTGAGATATTGTCATGCCCTACATTTGTGTGACGTTGATTTAAAATCTGTTGAGAAATGTAGGCGCTAGAGCGATGACCTAGTTTTTCTAAATATAGCAACAGTGACCTTGACCTTGGGTGCAGCACCCTGAAAGTCAAACTTGCTTGAGATATTGTCAAGCCCAACATTTGTGTGAAGTTCTTTTAAAATCTGCTGAGAAATGTACGTGCTATAGCGCTGACAAAGTTTTTCTAAAAATAGCCACAGTGACCTTGACCTTGGGCGCAGCACCCTGGAAGTCAAACTTGTCATGCCCTTTATTTGTGTGAAGTTGATTTAAAATCTGTTGAGAAATGTAGGCGCTAGAGCGATGACCAAGTTTTTCTAAAAATAGCCACAGTGACCTTGACCTTGGGTGCAGCACCCTGAAAGTCAAACTTGCTCGAGATATTGTCATGCCCTACATTTGTGTGAATTTATTTTAAAATCCATTGAGAAATGTAGGTGCTAGAGCGCTGACAAAGTTTTTCTAAAAATAGCCACAGTGACTTGACCTTGGGCGCAGCACCCTGGAAGCCAAACTTGTTTGAGATATTGTCATGCCCTTTATTTGTGTGAAGTTGATTTAAAATCTGTTGAGAAATGTAGGCGCTGGAGCGATGACCAAGTTTTTCTAAATATAGCAACAGTGACCTTGACCTTGGGTGCAGCACCCTGAAAGTCAAACTTGCTCGAGATATTGTCAAGCCCAACATTTGTGTGAAGTTATTTTAAAATCTGCTGAGAAATGTACGTGCTATAGCGCTGACAAAGTTTTTCTAAAAATAGCCACAGTGACATTGACCTTGGGCGCAGCATCCTGAAAGTCGAACTTGCTCGAGATATTGTCATGCCCTACATTTGTGTGAAGTTATTTTAAAATCTGCTGAGAAATGTAGGTGCTAGAGCGCTGACAAAGTTTTTCTAAAAATAGCCACAGTGACCTTGACCTTGGGCCCAGCATCCTGAAAGTCGAACTTGCTCGAGATATTGTCATGCCCTACATTTGTGTGAAGTTATTTTAAAATCTGTTGAGAAATGTAGGCAATAGAGCGATGACAAAGTTTTTCTAAAAATATGTGATGACGTTGTTTTTCCATTTTAACACTATGGGATTTTTTTCAAACGCTCAAGGGCAGCTAACTCCGTAGTCTGTGCTCGAATCGGACCAAATTTCGAACTCATCCAAGCTCTTATGTATGTCATTATTACCTGCAAGTATGATATGGCAAATTTCATATTTTTGCGAAATATGAGCGTCTACAACGTTTACTTTCTCTAGACGATTTAACGGGTCAGTGACAGACATAACTGTAACGTCTCAAAGACCTGTGACTCTTGTATTGAGTACACATGACAATATAACGGTAGAGAGATGTAATCAGTAGCCGGAAGTGTCAATCAATTTCTGCGCTTGAAAAGATGTTTAGCTGCTTTGACTAGCTAACAAATTTGGATCTGCTACCTTTATCAGATTAATTTGTTGAAAATCAAACCTATAAATTTTTGTCGATGGTGAATGAATCACGATTTTACGCCCTTTTAAACATAATTTCAGCCATATCAGGACGATGGGTTTGTGATAATGAAAGGCTGTTTATGACTGAAAAGATACCCGCTTCCAACGTGTCTCGAGCCCGGGATTTATGTACGAATGCAGAGTCTAATCCCAGACTGGGCAGCTCGCTAATTTCCCATCGTCCCTTTTACTGACGCGTAAAAGGGCGTTAGGGCATATGTGGGCTTTGGTGACTCAGACCAACCTGTGTTTTGTGCACAACAGCTAAAGCATTACTTTTAGCCTGACGACTCTCACGTGTGTTACCGGGGTGATTTGGTGGTGCGATGGTGCTGGGTATAACTTCCAATTCCGTGGCGTCCTTGCTTGCAGTAGGTGCAGGTGGGCTGTTTGGACATTTTTCTCGAGCTATCACACCTCTCTTCTTTCTCCCTCTCTTTGGGAGACGGCCCGATATAGACTGAAATACTGTCTCAAAGGGCCGTTAAACTCAAAACAACCAACCAACGTGTGTTACCAGAGTTACAGACTTTTGGACTGCACAGTTTTCTAGTGATTTGTGTGTCACGCCGTAGTCCATTTGTTAGAGCGCATAGCTATAGACAAGTTTCTGCAGAACAGGTAAACACAGCTGTTTCTCATGAATAATTTAGTGGGGGTAAAAAGGTCATCCCCCAGATAAACTATCACAGAAACTGCAGCAGTAGAATGTGTAACAAGAGGGCCATGGTGGCCCTGAATCGCTCACCTGAGCATTAATCAGTTCACTGGCTCTGGTGAAGATTTATAAGAGTTTTTACCATACTAACATTTGACCTAGTTTTTGACCCGGCATGACCCAGTTTCAAACTTGGCCTGAATATTGTAAGAATAAACATTCTGACACAGTTTCATTGAGATTGGATCAAAACTGTGCCCTCCGGAGCGTATACAAGGTCGTTCTTATATTTGGCCTAGTGACCAAGTTTTTGACCCGACACAACCCAGTTACAAACTTTACCTAGATTTCATTAAGATAAACATTCTGACAGACTTTCATGAAGATTGGATCAAAACTGTGCCCTCTAGGGTGTACACAAAGTTTTTCTAAGATTTGACCTTGAGCCGACGTGACTCAGTTTCATAGGGGGCTTAGATATACGGACAATAAACATTTTGACATAGTTTCAAGAAGATTGGATCAAAACTATGCCTTCTAGTGCTTACACAACGTTTTTCTAAGATTTGACGTAGTGACCTAGTTTTTTTACCCGACATGACCTACTTTCAAACTTGGCCGAGAGTTTATGAAGATAAACATTCTGACAAAGTTTCATAAAGATTAGATCAAAACTGTGTCCTCTAGAGCGTACACAAGGTTTTTCCATGATTTGACCTAGTGACCTAGTTTTTGACCCGACATGACCCAGTTTCAAATTTGTCCTACATATTATGAGGATAAACATTATGAAAAAGTTTCATGAACTTGGGATCAAAACTGTGCCTTCTAGAGCGCACACAAGGTTTTTCTAAGATTTGACCTAGTGACCTAGTTTATAATTCGACATGACCCAGTTTAGAACTTGGCCTAGAGTTTATGGAGATAAACATTCTGACAATGTTTCATAAAGATTGGATCAAAACTGTGTCCTCTAGAGCGTACACAAGGTTTTTCTATGATTTGACCTAGTGACCTAGTTTTTGACCTGACGTGACCCAGTTTCGAACTTGTTCTAGATATTATGAGGATAAACATTCTGACAAAGTTTCATGAACTTTGGATCAAAACTGTGTCCTCTAGAGCGTACACAAGGTTAATCTATGATTTGACCTAGTGACCTTGTTTTTGACCCGACATGACCTACTTTCAAACTTGGCCGAGAGTTTATAGAGATAAACATTCTGACAATGTTTCATAAAGATTGGATCAAAACTGTGTCCTCTAGAGCATACACAAGGTTTTTTCTATGATTTGACCTAGTGACCTGGTTTTTGACCCGACATCACCCAGTTTCAAACTTATCCTAGATATTATAAGGTAAACTTTCTGATTAAGTTTCATGAACTTTGGATCAAAACTGTGCCTTCTAGAGCATACACAAGGTTTTTCTAAGATTTGACCTAGTGACCTAGTTTTTGACCCGACATGACCCAGTTTCAAACTTGGCCTAGAGTTTATGCAGATAAACATTCTGACAAAGTTTCATAAAGATTGGATCAAAACTGTGTCCTCTAGAGCGTACACAAGGTTTTTCTATGCTTTGACCTAGTGACCTAGTTTTAGACCCGACGTGACCCAGTTTCGAACTTGTCCTAGATACTATGAGGATAAACATTCTGACAAAGTTTCATGAACTTTGGATCAAAACTGTGCCTTCTAGAGCGTACACAAGGTTTTTCTAAGATTTGACCTAGTGACCTAGTTTTTGACCCAACATGACCCAGTTTCGAACTTGGCCTAGATTTTATGGAGATAAACATTCTGACAAAGTTTCATAAAGATTGGATCAAAACTGTGTCCTCTAGAGCATACACAAGGTTTTTCTATGATTTGACCTATTGACCTAGTTTTTGACCCGACGTGGCCCAGTTTCAAACTTATCCTAGATATTATAAGGATAAACTTTCTGATTAAGTTTCATGAACTTTGGATCAAAACTGTGCCTTCTAGAGCGCACACAAGGTTTTTCTAAGATTTGACCTAGTGACCTAGTTTTTGACCCAACATGACCCAGTTTCAAACTTGGCCTAGAGTTTATGCAGATAAACATTCTCACAAAGTTTCATAAAGATTGGATCAAAACTGTGTCCTCTAGAGCGTACACAAGGTTTTTCTATGCTTTGACCTAGTGACCTAGTTTTAGACCCGACGTGACCCAGTTTCAAACTTGTCCTAGATACTATGAGGATAAACATTCTGACAAAGTTTCATGAACTTTGGATCAAAACTGTGCCTTCTAGAGCGTACACAAGGTTTTTCTAAGATTTGACCTAGTGACCTAGTTTTTGACCCGACATGACCCAGTTTCGAACTTGGCCTAGATTTTATGGAGATAAACATTCTGACAAAGTTTCATAAAGATTGGATCAAAACTGTGTCCTCTAGAGCGTACACAAGGTTTTTCTATGATTTGACCTAGTGACCTAGTTTTAGACCCGACGTGACCCAGTTTCGAACTTGTCCTAGATACTATGAGGATAAACATTCTGACAAAGTTTCATGAACTTTGGATGAAAACTGTGCCCTCTAGAGCGTACACAAGGTTTTTCTAAGATTTGACCTAGTGACCTAGTTTTTGACCCGACATGACCCAGTTTCGAACTTGGCCTAGATTTTACAAAGACTAACATTCTGACAAAGTTTCATAAAGATTGGATCAAAACTGTGGCCGCAAGAGTGTACACAAGCAAAAGTTGACGGACGTCCGGACGGACGGACGTCCGGACGTCCGGACGGACGTACGACGGACGACGGACATCAGGGTATCCCAAAAGCTCACCCTGAGCACTTCGTGCTCAGGCGAGCTAATAAAACCACCAACAATGTTGAAAAGCTGCTGCATGGAATGGTGTGCAAATAAACAGAATATGGAAAAGAAAATTTCCTTGCACAGAATTCCATAATAGCCTCAATGGAGATGAGAAACCTTGATCAAAGCTATTAATCGTTTAGATCCTGAAGCGGTTAAACCAACACAACTGGTTCTATGTGGTGCCGTTTTATGATTTATTCCCTATTCATTGACATCCATAATTCAAATTAGAGCTATCCATTATTCGAGTTATTCATACCCATATATCAAGGTGAATATTGGATATCAATAATTTGAACAATATATGTCTATAAATCGATTTATGGATATCTATAATTCAAATTATGGATATCCATAATTCTATTCTATTTACTGATATCTATATATTGATTTATTGATATCCATAAAGCGAATTATGGATATCTCTATATGATCGAATTATAGATATCCAAAATTTGAATTATGGATATCTTTAATTCGAAATAAGTTTATCCATAATTCAATTTATGGATATCCATGATTGGAATCATGGATATCAATAATTATAGATATCCATTGAAAATTATAGATATCAAATGTTTGAATAATCTATATCCATAATTCAAATTGTGGGCATCAACAGATAAGGAATTTATAGTAAAGCGGCACCCCGGGATACTGTTTTACTATTTATTCCCTATTTATTGATATCCATAATTCAAATAATGGATATCCATTATTTGAATTATTGATATTCATAAATCAGGGTCAGTATTGGATATCCATGATATGAATTATGGATATCAATAAATAAGCAATAGATAGTAAAATGGCACCCGGAAATAAGGGGTGCCATTTTACTATTTATTCCCTATTTATTGATATCCATAATTCAAATTATGGATATCTATTATTTGATAGCAAAAAAATCAGGGTAAATATTTCGAATAACAGATATCTTTAAATCGATTTCAGAATATCTGTTATTCGAATTATGAATATCCAAAATTCTATTCTGTTTTTTAATTCGAATTCTTGATATCTATAAATCAAATATTAGATATCCATAAATCATGTTGAATAATAAAGATCAATAAATCAAATTACAGATATCCATAATTCAAATTATAGATATCCATAATTTGATTTATTGATATCTATAATTGAATTTGATTTATGGATCCATAGCTAGATTTATGGATAAACCATAATTCAAATTTTTCGAATAATGGATATCTATAGGGTTCGTACACAAAATTTCTGCATATGTAGTGGGTAAGATAGTTGCTTTTCATTACTGTGATGTATAGATCGAGAAGCGTGGAAGCGTGGTAACTCAGCAGTTAGCACCCTTGCCTCTGATGCTTAAGGTTCCAGGTTCGAACGCGGGTAAGGCCTTAGAATTTCGGTGTCCGAGCACGCTTCACTAAGGATGACATTTAAATAGTGTGCCGTCTTTCGGATCGGGAGGTTAACTGGAGGCCTCCTGTGCAGGGAGGAAACATCCATTCTGTAATCACATGGCTACAAGGGGGTTCATGATAGTCAATGAAGTATCCATTCTTATCCTGGATTTCAGATTCATCCTTTGTATAAAGGCTGCTTCTGTCAACAAAATAGTTGTATATATCAGGGTAATAGATATCTGGCTGCAGTTTGGCATTGTTCAGCCGCTAACCTTCATTTAAAACAAATTGGTCTGGCAATGTTTTAGCAGATAGCTTAGTCTTCATTATTTAATATTTTAGCATTTTCTGAAAGAATTTTTTTTTGCTATTATATGTATATCAAGACAATCACATCTTGGTTAATACATGTACTGCCATAATATTCCAAAAACACACTATTTTATATCATTTATAAATAAATGAAATGAAGCTTGAACTGTGATCTGTCAGTGGCTGCAAATCCTTTGTTTTAATTAAATAATGCACTCAAATCTTAATGATGCTGTGTAGAATGTTAGGAAATTATAGGTTTATCTGCAATTTGTTTACACTTTTTACCCCCAGTCAATCAGCTGATTCCTAGTGCTGAGTAGCTGTGCTATAAATAGAAGCTCAGAAAGTTGTCTATTGCACAGAAAGTCGCGGCTTCGAAACCCGGCCCGGTCAACGACTGAAAATTTTGTCAACGCAGCAGTAAAAGATTAACCTCTTGATGCATGACTGCATGCAGCTGAGCTGATGACTTCGACTATGGACAACACACTCGCGATATGATATGCCTCGCCTAAAAATGCAAGCTATGCCATCACGCTGTGTAATGTGATCAAACTGAATCCTCACTTTTATTCCCCAGTATCAGATTATCTAAGCAATCAGACTGCGCGGAAGCGCAGGCTGATCTTTACCTTCCCTATTCCCCCATTCGTTTTAAGGTTCAGTTTCAGGTGATGTTATGCCCAATGTTGCTTCGTCTTATTTATTATGGTTTCTTTACACTAACTTACAGTTTTTGATTTCATTTAACAGCTCTTTCCCAAATAGGCGGTCATCAAAAACAACAGTAACATTTACTTTTACCTATTTTCTATTATAAATCACACACACACACACACACACAGAGAGAGAGAGAGAGAGAGAGGGAGAGCAAAGTGGGCAGCTTCACAGGTGACCATATCGCCAGAAGACCACAGACAAGCGGACCTAAGAACACCTAAAATTGAAGAACCACAACAGAAGTACCGCCTTGGAACGGTCAGTAAATGTTCTTGAACACAACAAAAGAACTAGACTTCAAATCCATTTGGGAAGAGCCGCATTGTCAGGATCCACATTAAGCCCGTGGTCAAGATACTGTAAACAAAGCTATTACGGTTGTGTCGAACTAACTTGTTATGTCTGTCAAAATTTATTTAGTCAGCTTAAAGTACATCAGTCTTATTGGTAGTCTCATAATTATTATTGATCCATATGACCGCCTCCCTTTCACCCTATTATCAAATGCAATTGAACTGAACTGAAATATGTACAAAATGCGACCTTCTTATTTGACATGATGTTAATGATATAGTCATTGGCAAGCTTAAAAAGAGAAAAAAGAAAACCAGTGTTTAATTAAGGTCAAGAATACGTAAATGGCACATACATAGAATTTTTTAAAATTTTGCACAGGGGTGCATTTTCATGTGTTACATCGAATTGTGCAATAAAAAAGATAGGTCACCGAGTTCGTTTAGTCGCTAGATCAGATTGAAAAACATAAAATTTTTAGGCCGTTTCCATTGACTGCAATGGGAATGCAATGAAAAAATTTAAACGTACACAGCTTGTTTACCACTACATAGATTTTTTTTCAAAAACTGATATTTTATGTCACAGGATCTGTCGATTAAAATGAGGTAAGAAAAGTCCTTGACTACCGAGCTCGTTTTTCAAGTAGCGCTTGATAAGCAAGCATAGGTGTGTATAAATTTTCGCCATTCCGCGACGTCATTTATAAGCGACGTTGCAGTCGTTTACTGGCGACGTTATAAGACATGCTAAGACCGTTATGAGAATACGGAAAGATGAGGACTAATAGGGTTCTCAGAATGAATTCCTTAAGCTTCGTTCATACGTGCAAAGTTTCTGTGACAAAGTAGGTTTGGAAAAGAAAAATAATGCTCGTGTGAATGAAAAAATGTGCCACATTATCATTGCCAAGCCAAATTTATATGGGAAAGTTTTTATGACAAACAAAATTTGTCCGTGTGAACAGAAAATTTGCCATAGAATACATGTATGTAACAAAGAAACTAGCTATGGAGATAAGCACAGAAAACTTTGCTCATAATCAAATTGGTTTAATTTTGAACAAAGTATATTCAACAAAGAAAATGTGGCATGGTTGGCCGTTCACACGGGCAAAGTTTATTTGTCCAGGTAACCTTGACAAATAATGTTCGATCGTTTGAACACAGCAGCAAATATTTCTTTGCCAAAGTTTATTTGACAAAAATTCCATGCCACAGTTTTCTTCACAAATAATTTGCTCCATGTTAACGCAAAATTTTTGGCAAACTTTCTTTGTTAAAGATCCTGTGACAAAGAAACTTTATGTCGTGAAAGAGGCTTAAGTGAAAGAATTTATTTTTCAGACTTCCATAAACAAAAAATAGTACAAATTGCAAGCACACTTCTAACAGTAGCCGACACGACTGATCCGCACATAAAAAACTGCGTTACCCTAAATCACAAAATGCGCCGTGCCATGATAAAATGGGTGCTTTGGGGCATATACGGTCGGTGGAAGCTCAGATCAGTGTGCGCACCCGCCCAACCTTACCAGAGCCTTTGTTGTCCTCTGGTACAATGATTCCGTGAGGAACAGCGAGGAGAATTATTAGTCTGTGCGTATGCGCAGACTGATCTGTGTGCATGTACCATATTACTGACGACTCGTGTTCTGTCGGTGTGGCCCATGGAAGTCAGATAAAATTGACTTTTTGGACAGTATTTTAGTCATATCGAGATGATGGTAAATTACATGGTCAACTTCCAAATCCACCGTCGGCGGGATAGGTAAAGGCAAAGACTTCTTGTAGCGTAGTGGCCGTAGGGCGGTGTGAGTAAGAGGCCCGCTATATCTTTGGCAACGGCATACAACAAGTGGAAGAAATATTGTACCATTCAAGATTATTTTGTAATCAAAATAAAATTTTCGATGTGCAGAAAATCGCAAAAATTGGCATTATAATAAATATTACATTCCGATCCCTAAAGCTCTAAAATCAGCTGGCATACATTTACTTGGTTTATTAATTATTTCGGATGCATAATCCCACCGGCGCCGCGGACGTCCGGTTATGACGCAGACGGTTGAGGGTTCGAATCCGGATTCGGCCAGCTTGCAAGCGACTGGAAAAGTCTCTTTGTCAAGCCAGCAATAAATGGGTAGCTTTTTCAAATCAGGGAAAAATAACGCAGAGAAAGGAGAAAGATGGGCTCCGCCTTTCATATGTGTGTCTGAAAAGTCCTGTGAGCCCTGAAAGCAGGAAGGGAACATGTATTCCGGCCAGCCTTAAATTGTTATACATATGAAACTCTGTCTGTCTGTCAGTCTCTCTCTCTCTCTCTCTCTCTCTCTCTCTCTCTCTCTCATTAATTTTGTATGAATACACTTGTGTTGATGAAATAACTTCAAACATACAGGGAAAGAAAAGAACATTGCAATATCAGCAAAAGGCTTGAATAAACAATGACAACAACTCCGTTTTCCCCATGTTTGACGTTATTATTAAATGTCCGAAGGGGCTGCCATATTGAAAATTACACTGACTAGGAAGTATTTCTTGACGTAACGTCCTTCGCGACGCACGTAATTAATTGCGCCAGTCATATACGTATTCTTGACCTTAACAGGCCCTTTTAATATCCAAAACCGGAGCTCATGGGAAAAACTGCTGACGTTTAGCAAGCAGAGCTGTTGTCGGCCTGTGCGCTGAGCGAGGCTCGAACCCTCAGCAGTCACAGAGGTAACGTATAAAAGCCAGCGCTCTTTCCCACCAGGTCACTGGAGCAATGAACAGAATTTGTGCGATTATTTTTTAACTTTTGTGGTCCATGTAAGTGTTAATTTGTGCGTGCCGATTTTCCCTTTAGCGATTTTAACAAAAACAAATGAGCCGCGACACGAGAAAACCAACAATGTGGTTGTGCGCCCAGGGTAGACTCAGATCAGACTGGGCATCCGCCCAGTTTACTCAGTCTCTTCTTTATGTGCTCAAAGGGTAGCTTAGGGTCTAAGCTACCTCCATGCGGTCAGCGAAGGCTCTGATCAGACTGGGCGGATGCCCAGGCTGATCTGAGTCTGCGCTGGCCGTACAACCACATTGTTGGTTTTGTCGTGTCGCGGCTCAAATGCCTTTGCAAATGTAAAACTTCGTATTTTGATAAGCCCCCGGACAAGTAAGCATAGACTTTCTGATGTAAGAACTGTCAAGTTTTACCTTCGATTGTATCACTAAACCTGCACGCGACAATAATAAGTGGCGTGTCTTGATTAGCGAACGCTGCAACAGGGCAGTCTCAAAGGTGATTGACGTATACTGAATTGACTATCTTAGATATGCAAATCCGTAAAACTGTTGGTTTGATAGCTAAAAGATATACGTCACAGCTTATTAATTAGTTCATTCATGAAATATAGAAAACATGATTTTGCCGCACGGATCAATAATCAAATGTTCGGACTTTAAAAGATGCATCGAAATGAAGGAAAAATAAGAGGTGAGAAGTTTGTTTTATAAATCAGAACTCCGCATGGCAAAATCACAGAACTTGTATTTACATGAAAACGAAACTGACTCTGCCGCGCGGATAAATTCTCAAAGTTTTCGGACTATTAAACATTAGGCCTACAGCTCATACATGTAACAGTTTTCCCTCGTTTTGCTGCGTGTTCGAATATCTTATTTTTTTCTTTTCAAAGTTGTTTCCCAGGAAGCCAAGGAAGAATCATTGATGTGTATCTTCTATCTGAGCCCGGCACTGAGTCTGATGGCGTCCTTTCAGAATCGGAGAAATGATTTCTGTGATTGAAAATTTTACCTAAATACCCTATGTGTAAAATGGTCGCCTTTACTATAACAAACTTTTAATGTGTGTGGGTACACCTGCATATGAGCCACGACACGAGAAAACCAGCAATGTGGTTGTGCGCCAAGCGCAGACTCAGATCAGATTGGCCAGTTTGTTGTGGTTAAGAGTTGATCTTATAATGTATTTGATCAAACTTTAGAAGTGAAAAGGATACATGGTATGTCCCGTATTGGTTGATATCGGGAAAGATCTGTCTTAAGGTGAATGGGCACACTTTTCGGGGAAGCAACACTGCCATTTTCATTTTTACATCCCTTTCTGAATGGAGCAAATCCTTTTCTTATTAAAAGTGTTGACCCTATGAAAATGACATCATTTGGATTCAAGCCGCGTCGTTGCCCAAACAAGCCTATATACTAATATGTAAAAACAGCATGATAGGCACATGTTGCAGGATAGGTGAATCATACGGTGTATGCTCTGACCAGACTGTACAGTAAACTGCGCAGATACACATAACACGCGGATCTTTTTTATAATAGCGTCCCAAAAGCCGAGTCGTCTTCCCCTGTCGACTGAGTAGATCCTTTTATAGACTGTCTCGAACGACAGCCACTTTTGCACGTATATAATGATTATTCGATCAAACTCCGATCAGCCTGTGCATATGCAATGTTAGCAAAATCACCTCGTTCCTGATCAACAATAAATGAAGTCTACAGCAAATAGCGAACACTCTGCTCAGATCAGACTTGCAGGCTGTTCTTAATATTCGCTATTTGCCCGTGTCTAAAGGTACTTCTTTCTCACGTCGCGACTCAATTAAAATGACATCTCAGGTAGGGGTATTGACCAGTATTACCAGTATGTACACGGGCGGCGAATTATGTTATCTTTATTGCCTGAGTGTCGTATACTTGCAGATTGTCTCATCTTTACCCCTTAGTGCTAAACTATCACCGCCGTTTTAAACCACCAGGAACTCTGCACTTTTCTATCAAATAATAATAATAACAATGCCTTATCTCATTTATATAGCGCATTATTTACGCAGTCGGGCTTGACTGCTTATCCTTTTTTACTATTATTATTCGATTGATTTCACCGTATTTTGTAACTTCACAGTTGAAGAGCATTGCCACGTGCTTGGTGATTTATGCGTTAATAATACCGCTGACAGGTGCCGTTAAGTTTGTGACAAGACGGTTTGCTTTGAAGCTAAACTACCGTTGTACACCTGCACTTTAGTAGCGGAGAAAACCGTTATCCCGTCTAATTCAGTTTAAAAAGAGAAACATTTCAGACAGTCAGATTTTGCGTAAATATGAAACGGGCTGTAAGGATCTAAGCAAAAACAGTTGAGAAAACGTGATGACGCCATTTTCCCCATTATAACCCTATGGGATTTTTTTCAAACGCTCAAGGGCAGCTAACTCCCTAGTCTGTGCTCGAATCCGGCCAAATTTCGAACTCATCCAAGCTCTTGTGCATGTCATCATTACCTGCAAGTATGATAAGGATCTAATCAAAAACAGTCGAGAAAACGTGATGACGCCTGCAAGTATGATAAGGATCTAATCAAAAACAGTCGAGAAAACGTGATGACGCCATTTTCCCCATTATAACCCTATGGGGGCTATCTGTTGCCATGGAAACCTGAGTTCTGAGCTGATCGGCACCAAAACCTAATGCAGCCTTTCCCCCACCCAAATGATGCTTCAGATAAAATTTGATTGCGATCGGCCCACTGGTCTCTGAGATATTTATGTTTGAAATTGTTGACGCACCCACTAACCCACCCACCCACGCACGGACGGACGACGGCTCGACTCCCATCCTATAAGCTCACCTCTGAGCCTTCGGCTCAGGTGAGCTAAAAATACGAAGAAAAGCTGCAGAAAAGCCGACTTTTGCCCAGCTTTTATACAGAGCTGCGTTTAATTTTTGCAAGGGAAGATCAATGGTGTGTAGATGAAATTGTTCAACCTTGTTAAAATAGTCTCACCTGTCTCACCTGTGTGTTTTGACAAAAAAATTTGGACACAGACCGCATCTTTTTTCATCTGCTCAGCCTGATAATGTGTGAAAGAAAAAATAATTGCTAGCTTGCTCTCCATTATGCAACAAGGAACTCTCAGCACTAAGTATATTTTCAATAACAATATTATTTTTTCAGATTATTGCGCACAAAATTACCCTTTGATCTTTCCTTATAAAAACACTTTTTAACATTAACAAATGCTGCATTTTGGGAGTCTGAATTGTCAGAAACAACATAAAGAAGGCATATGCTAAGTTTTGGAAAGATCAGTGGTATTTTGAGTGTTTTATGCAGATTTTTGTCTTTGCCCAAAATCAGTGATTATCACCACCTCAACAAGATCTATACTGAATTAGTGACGTGTAAATATGTATATAGGGGTATACAGAGTGTAGAACTGACCAGCTTGTCTAACTGGTAAGAACCTTTTAGCTTACAGATTTTTCTCGTCCTACTAAAGTACAATATTCTTACATCTATAGTTCAAACCCCTGTTTTTGATAATATGCCACCTGCTTGATAAGGAGCCCCGTAAGCTCGGTAGGTTAACCACTGGCCTGCTGACCTAACAGTCCCAGGTTTGATTCCTGCTGGAGGCAGAAATCGTTTCAACTGTAAACAGAGTTCCATTGCACACAGCCTTTCATTAGCACCCTTCCATCCTTTTGATATGACTGGAATACTGTTGAAAATGACATAAAAAATCTCAAGTCATCCATCCATATGCTTAATAATCCGTCAGCTTCCATAATGGATTTTTATGCAGTACAAGTTTATGAAAATTACTTTTCCACCCCCAGGCTCATTAGTGTTCAAACCATCTGTCCAATATGCTAGACATTGTCAAAACTGAAAGTATTCCAACACTTCAACTGTCATACTAATCCTAATAAACGCCCCAGCTCTAATAAATGCCCCCTGCATCTTCTCCGAAAATAGTGATTTATAAACATGCATGAATTCCTGTTTATTTCTCTGGATGACATAGTTCTCTGAAATGGAGTCTACTATTAAAGGAAAGAATTTGCTCCTAGTAGAGCAAATTCTTTCCTTTAAGAGTACTTGGAGCAAATTCTTTCCTTTAAGAGTTGAACCCTTCTAAGATAGTACTGTTGTTTCCTCTAGAAGTATACCCATTCACCTTACTATTGATTATTAGAGGTATTTTGGCATTTACTACACTTTAGGCTCTAAATAACACCCCCCTTTCGTAAAATGCAACGTCCCTTGCGTGTTTAACAGGATTAATATGGTATTTGTCATCTTTAAATCGGGACAATCAGGGTAAGTTTAACCCATTGATGGTGAATGGACTCTTCTACTTGGCTCTCTGGACAGGTCCATTTCCAATATAAGGGATGTCAGGCTTATTTTTACTGATTTATCTGCCCAAGTAGACTGTGACGTCATCTATAGGAACATCCCATATAATTCAGTACAACTGCAAGCACATATAACATGCATAAAGCAGACGTTTTGTAAATGTGAACTGCAAAAAATACATTGAAAGACCAAATTAAAGTATAATTGCCCTGTTGTCATGTGACATTTTTTATTTATATGTATTTTTTTTTATTTTTTAATATCATATTGAGAATCCCGACAAGTTGTCATGATTTTCATGACCCCTTTCATCGACGCCATGTTTTAACACCCCGGCAATACAGTCACGTGTGTTCAATATAAAAGAGCTACATTTCGTATAGATAAGTTTCGTAAATCTGAAAAGTTCTTTTCATTTTTTCCGACATGTAAAACGTCAGCATTCAGGTAGTAACTACGCATTAGGTCTATTACCGGACAGGTTATAACGCTGATATGTATGGTTTCTTGTGCGATACCGATCTAAAAACATCAGCATCCAGACAGTTTTCCGTAAGTTTGAACCCGAGGTTGAATTTATTTTACATTATTTTTTCCATCTCTTATCTTCGGTATTATTTATTTGATCGTTTCCCTTTCACGATAGGGTGTTCTTAAAGCTGACACGTGTCTAGGTAATACACAATCATAGGTGTTTGTTTAATGCGGCAACGCGCGCGATTCGGTAATTACACTATCGAATGTCAGCACACTTTGTTGTCATCTTTAGCGTGTGTCTGCTTTACAAACAGCTAATCGTTCGTTTTGTCTTTTGTAATAACGGTCTGAACATCTTCCGCGATTTTCTTTCTTTTCCTTATGTTTTGGAAGCTGTACTGGTGATACATGCTCTTGATTACGGTAATTTTGGCCCGAAATTTTAGTCGGAAATCTTTAATTTTAGGTCAAATTCCCATATGCTATAAGTTATAATGCTTATTTTCCGACAAAGAAAGAGCTAAATATAGTTGGAACAAAATAGTTGTCATAATCTTAGCCGTTGAATGTTAGTTTTGAATATACGGGAAACCGGCATTTATTTGGTTAAACAATGAAAAACGATAGCCTATCCTATAGATGACGTCATACGCCTTGCAAGGGACAAAACTCGAGCAGACTCTGAATTATAGGAAAGGTGTATACTGTTTGCCCCTTTAAGGGTATCAGGCAAGGATAGGTTAACCCTTTAAGTCCCAGTGACGAAATTTGCAAACAGCGTAGATCCTGATGAGGCGGCTCATGATGAGCCGCCTCATCTAGATCTACACTGTTTGCCCTCTAGTCTTTGAATTCTCTATATGAAATGTCTTGGACAAAGCATTTTTCGAGGCGCAGTCTGGTATAATTTCAATATTGTTCCACATTTCACAAGATTCCATTGGTCAAATAACGTATATGTCAAAATTTAGCCAATCATATTAAAGGTCAATGAATATTTAATCTTCCTTTTTTCCCGTCGTACTGCACTGTGAATACTAGCACTCTGTCTTATATTAATTCAAAATGGGTTCTTGTTTATAATTTTACATTAGAAATGTTATCGAAAACAGACGCAGATATTCAAAACTTTCTTTTCTTTCGTCCTAGATCTACTTTCGTTTTCTACTTCTGGTTTAATACACACAAACAAACAAACAGTGCAACATGTTGATAATTATTTTGAAATCAGGTCAATTTCAAGATTGACCGTGATTCATTTTGGAATTGCACATTGGACAGCTCAATTTTGAGATAGGTCGTAGTCGCTACCCAGTGTCAAAATTACAGTTGTGGGTGCCTACTGACATAGCTTACTTATTCAGGAAAGTTATCGTCAAATCTTCAACTAGAGACATATAACAAAACACACTTCCATTTAATCTGTGCCGATTATCTGTTTTCAAAGATTTTTCTTGATTTAATTTTTGCAGACATAAATTTTGTTGTCTGTTTTTTGGTGCTTAAAGAGTTAAAGCACATAACTAGATCTCATAGGGGCTGGCATCATTGAAGTTTGCCAGTACAATTAATGTCAATCTGTTGATGCACGGCATGTTTGCAGCTGCCCAAAATATGGATAACAACTTTGCACAAGAAATGTTGTTTGCAGGAGATGCATGTCATGGTTGATAATATAAGTATCTTTGATGGGTGTGAGGAAAAAAAATCTGTCACGAGGGTCACTGGTCGGCATCATAAGGTAAGCCTTGTGATGCCAAACAGTGATCCCCAGAGACAGATTTTTCTATCCACACCTCATACCCATGACTGATACCTTTTCTAGCAATGCATTATTGTAGTATTTCAGAGGTTTCTATTTAATTTTTAAAACCACTGCCACCGATGAATGAAGTTCAGTTTAAGATAATGGCGGATATAGCATAAACTGACGTCATTTTGCCATCTTCCTGACTTCATCACCCGAAAAGACAATGTCACTTGAGGACGCATATATGTGATCTTTTGTGATATCATAAAGTCTTTTAGTGATTATAAAAACTGGATTTGATTTTGTAATATTTCTAATTAGATTTTTGTGATATCACTTATTAGATTATGTGCTCACAAAATCTATTCAGAGATATCACAAACAAGAGGCCCAAATGGGCCTGATATCGCTCACCTGGCTATTGTGCAACAGGACCATTCTGATACAAAATTGGTCCAATTCCACTGAGAATTTCTCATTTTCACATTTTGCTACTTTTAGTAACAGAGGCCAACTTGCCTGGTCTTTATATATTTACTTTTGAAACACCTCAATGCAAGAATCATTTTGCCACAAATTTCATCAAAATCCATTCAGGGGTTACTGAGATATTGCCAGTTTCATGTTTTGTACTTTTTTTAGTAATGGCAGATGGCGGCCATCTTGAATTGCTAAAATGTAAAAAATCAAAAAGCCTTCATGCAAGGATCATTTTGACACAAATTTGGTCCAATTCCATTGAGATTTTCTAATTTTCACATTTTTCTATTTTTAGTAACAGAGGCCAACATGACTGGTCTACAGTTAGATATTTTTGAAACATCTCAATGCAAGAATCATTTTGACACAAATTTCGTCAAAATCCATTCAGCGGTTACTGAGATATTGTCATTTTCATGTTTTGTGCTATTTTTAGTAATGGCAGATGGCAGCCATCTTGGAATGCCAAAATGCAAAAAATCGAAAAAGCTTAATGAAAGGACCATTCTGACACAAAATTAACCCAATTCCATTGAGATTTTCTAATTTTCACATTTTTCTATTTTTAGTAACAGAGGCCAATATGACTGGTCTACAGTTAGATATTTTTGAAACATCTCAATGCAAGAATCATTTTGACACAAATTTCGTCAAAATCCATTCAGCGGTTACTGAGATATTGTCATTTTCATGTTTTGTGCTATTTTTAGTAACGGCAGATGGCGGCCATCTTGGAATGCCAAATTGCAATTAATCGAAACGACTTCATGCAAGGAACATTCTGATACAAAATTGGTCCAATTCCATTCAAGGGTTCTTGAGTAATTGTCATTTTTATGTTTGTGCTATTTTTAGTAACACCAGATGGCGGCCATCTTGGAATGCCAAATTGCAATTAATCGAAACGGCTTCATGCAAGGAACATTCTGACACAAAATTGGTTCAATTCCATTCAAGGGTTCTTGAGTAATTGTCATTTTTATGTTTGTGTTATTTTTAGTAACGGCCCCCATGGTGGCCATCTTGGATAGTCAACTGGCACAAAATTGAAATAATTCCATTCAAGAACCATTTCTGACCAAATCTGGTAAGAATTGGTTGCAGTTTCTTTAGATATTGACATTTGAGCAAAATCGGCCTTGTAAACGCTAAGTAGGTCACTGTGACCTAATTCCACTATAGATTTTTTTTATTTTTACAATTTTCAATACCAAGGTCCCACTTATGTTCCATGCAAACTTTCAACCAAATATACTAAATGGTTCTGGAGAAGAAGTTGATTTTGTTGTTTTTGCTATTTTTAGTAACGGCAGCCATCTTGGATTCTTGACCTGACCCAATTTTACAATTTTGAAACCCTGCAGTCTGGTCATGCTCCATGTGAAATTTGAGATCCATGGGTTCAGTGGTTTTAGAGAAGAAGTTGTTTGAAGTTGTTTAAATAGGTCATTTTTTGACATTGGCATTTGGGCAAAATTACACACGTAAACAGAAAGTAGGTCACTGTGACAAAACTCCGCTACAGATTTTTTTCATTTTTACAATTTTGAATACCAAGGATTCACTGATGTTCCATGCCAAAATTCAGACAAATATACCCAGTGGTTCTGGAGAAGAAGTTTATTTTGTTGCTTTTGCTATTTTTAGTAACGGCGGCCATCTTGGATTTTCAACCTGACCCAATTTTACAATTCTGAGACCCTGAAGTCAGGTCATGCTCCATGTGAAATTTGAGAACCATGGGACCAGTAGTTTTACAGAAGAAGATGTTTGAATATTTGTTTTTAGGTGTTGACGGACGACGCACGACGCACGCCAGACGCATTGGTATGACAATAGCTCACTATGGCCCTTCGGGCCAGGTGAGCTAAAGAACTGTGATTAAGTGATTTGGCAATTTTGAGTTATCACATATTCTATTTTGTGATATCACTTACATGTATTTGATTTTGTGATATCACTAAATCACACATATCTTGTGATATCGCTAATTTGATTTTGTGATATCACTAATTTCAATTTGTGGTATCACGAACAGGCAATTTATAGTAAAACGTCACCTCATATGTATCTGTCTGGTTTGATCTTTGAATGTATCCAATCAAATGAATATAACAAAGATCACAAACTCCCATAAATCAACCTGTTGGCAGTGCACTGACATGAATGTAACAATCTGTTACCAATGCCACTTTAAAATCATTGGAATGCTTATAAAAAACAACATGAAATAATTTATGCCAAACCTGTAAAGTGAAGAAGCTATTTACTTGTCATATTACTTCATACAGACCTGTTTTTAATGAAAAATCTAGGGCAAGTCTGTCCTAGTACAAGTACCATGCCTAAGGGTTTGTTTTAACCCTTAAAGGGCCAAAATGCACATCTGCAAGATTTTCAAAAGATTTTTTTTTGTCCAAGCTACTGCAATTCAACGTGCCTAAATTTTGGGACAGTACTAGAAATAATTATTTTTCCATTTGGGCCCTTAAATGGTAAATTAATTATTTTAGGTGTCCCAATACTTATGCACATCATGGTACATTATACTGAAAATTCAAAGACTAGAGGGCAATTAGGGTAGATCCAGTTGAGACTCATTATGAGCTGCCTCATCTGGATCTACACTGTTTGCAAATGAAGCTTTTTTGTTTTTTATCACAGGAAAATGTCATCTGGACAAAGAGAACGCTGTTCTGAGGCTGACTTATCTGATCAAAACTGCAAGCATTATCCAACCTTAAATATTGCTTCTCGATTTACTCACCCCTTTTTTCATACTCCATAAGTTTGAAACCAATATCATCCATATTACTGATCCAAGAAAACCACGGCGATACATCAATAATACTACTCCCTCAATAAATGACTTCCCTTTCATCATCGAGTACAGCTACAGTGAATTCGAACAAACTACCGTTTTTACCTTAATTATTGAAACACTGTCACTAATTACCGTAACTTACCTAAAAATTTAAGAAGTTGATTACTCTCTGGACATGTGTCTAAAAATTGTGGACGGATTGGCAAACAGTGTAGACCCTGATCAGACTGCTCCTAAAGGAGCCGTCTGATCTGGGTCTACACTGTTTGAAATGTATTTAAGGTCATTACGGAATAATACCAGACTTCAGTACAGCTATTTTTTTATCGATTATGAACAAAATAACTTGTTACAGTCATCAAAATAACTAGTTACAGTCAGAATATCAAATGAATTGACCCAGATGAAAAGATATCTTATGATGTGAATAAAGTAAAGAAAGATCATAGCATGTATGCAGCATTACTGAATATTGCCTATTTTCTGAAACAAAAATAATGGAATTCTTGAAATCAGAAAATCATAATTTGGGTCAAAAAAAAATCTGCACTCTAAATTTTAGATAATTACGACAAAAATTAAGATAATTACAACTTCATCAATTTTTTTTTTGTATATATCAAACATACTTTTTCTGATTTCAGAATATTTGTCTTGACATAAAAAAAACTTGTTTTTTTTTTTGCCCAATAATAATCCAGTAGGACTTGGTGTGACAACTCTGATCAGCCTGTGCAGATGCAATGACTGATTTGTCTTTACTGTTTCATATGTCCAACAGCAACTATTTTCGTAAGATCAGCCACAGTTTGTGTAACAAGGATGTTCCTCGAAAAAAGCAATTCTAGCACTTAAAGCCCCAAAAAGGAATATACCCCAGCAGGCACATTCCGTCAAAATGATGTAGTACTGATGTCAATGCGATGTCATGACATCGCATTGACATCTATACAACGTCATTTCGATGTTATGTGCCTGCTGGGTACGACATTTTAATCCAAACTTTTGGCTAATCTGGAGCACTATGAAAATCCGAATTCCTCATAAATCCTAGTATTGGCATTGCACAAGGGAACTAGCAGTTAATGTAACAATCTGTTACCTCCCAGCTTTCAATCACTGGAATGCTTGAAAATAGCAGGTGAAAGGAAAATGGGCCATATGCTAGCAAAGCAGTACTTTGGAGATGTCTGACCAGCAGAGAATTACATCAGCCTGCAAATATATGCAATCTGCTCAGGATAACCCTAGCGTGACAAACAAGCAGACCACAAAATGTATGTCAGCAAAATTTACAAAAAAGTTTCAGTCAAGCTATAGAATTAAGGGCAAATAATGTAGATCCAGATGAGCAAACTCATCAGGGTCTACCCTATTTGCAAATGCAACTATTTTCGTTATTTCGTTTCTAGAGCTTTACATTTAAAATTCTGAAACACTAGTGATGGAAAAACAGTGATGGATCTAATCTAAGTCAAGACTGATGTAAGTTAACAGACTCATATGAGCCGAGACACAAGAAAACCAAACTATGTGGCATGTGCACCCAGCACACTCAAATCAGCCAAGGCGTCCACCCAGTCTGATCAGTCTTCGCTGTCCACATTGAGCTAGCTTAGAAAAGGGTAGCCAATGTGGACAGCGAAGAGTCTGATCAGACTGGGCGGATGCCCAGGCTGATCTGAGTTTGTGCTGGGCACACAAGTCACTTTGTCGGTTTTCTCGAGTCGAGGCTCAAATACAGTAGCACTAGTGGCAATACTAAAATCCTGACTTTTTCTACCTACCTAGACTATATTTCATTATCATTGCAGCTATTCTTAGATTATGATAGAATGAAGTCAAGTGATTTGGCATTGTTCGCAAAATGAACAACAAAAATAATTTCTTCCTCATAGGGGCGGAAAGAGATGTAATAAATCATCAATATTAACCCCTACCTCCCCACCTCTCCCCCATTCACAACCCCTGCACCCCCCCCCCCCCCCCCCCCTCTCCCACCCCTCCCTACCTACTCCTATAAGGAAAAAGAAATTATTTCCTTTAAGAGTAGATCCCAATTTCAAAGAGCTATATCATCAAAGAAGCAAACAGGAATTCATGCAAGTTAATATAACATTATTTTCGGAAAAAGAAGCAGGGGGCTTTTATTAGAGCAGGGGCATTTATTAGGACTACTACTGTATTCTATGAAACCATAATAATTGCAAATATTGGGACACACAGAAGTGCCTGAACAAGCAATAAAGATCCAAACTAAACAGCCACAGAGGGAGGTCTTATCAGGATCTGCTATCCCAGCAAGCACATGACGTCGAAATGACGTTGGATGTTGATGCAATGTCATTATGTTGCTTTGATGTCAGAATGACATCATTACGACACCATGTGCCTGCTGGGTATATTTGCTATACTAACTCATTATGGGATACAGAGAAGTGCCTGAAAAAAGTATAGACCCAGATAAGACTGCTTGACCATGATCTTTATAACTTAACCTTATGGAACCTGATCAGAATCTGAACTGTTTGCTATATGGTCAGCAGTCGGGTTTTTTTTGTACATAGAAAAGAAAGGGTGGGGGGAGGAGGGAGGGGAGAGGGGGGGGGGGGCTTAAAATCTAATTTGCATAAACTTTCATTGTCAATAATTACAGTTTGGGTTAGATTTTTTCGGTGGCGTTTTCAGCAATCTGTTTCTTTCATAAATACCTAATTATTAGGAATATTTCTGGAAAAAGTGATAAAAACAGTGCAGTAGCCCTTTAAAGTAAATCAAATTTTCAAATTTTCATTCAATGTTTATGAAAATTACCATAATGTTTAAGTTGCCCTAATATTTGAAGTACAATCACCATTTGATTTCCTTATCAGTAATGCTGCCAGTATTTTCTCAGGCAGGAAGGAAACTGATATCAGATTGTGTAACTTGAAAATTACCGTAATTATCAAAAATACTGGAACACTATAACATATTTGTTCTAAAAATTTTAACAAATTATCTTATTTCACCGTCCGGTAATGTGTCAAAAATACGCTGCATGGTAAACAGTGCAGACCCTGATCAGACTGCTCCTTAGGAGCAGTCTGATCTGGGTCTACACAGTTTACTTGGCACCCCACTCCAATATTTGGGGTCACTATGGTAACTTGAAAATATCACAGGTAAAGAGATAAACAGTTTTATTTTTTCAGGTTACAATTATCAGCCAATCAACGGTTGCAGAAAAAAGCACCGATATCGATTATTACCAGAATTTGAACTAAGAAACCGTATTTACCATAATTATTTGGACATTGCAACAGACAACTGTTGGCAAACAGCAAGGGGATAATACCGATTTCCCTAACTGGGCTGTCAACTGTGCTACTCAGTTACCTTATGAGTAAAATCATCTGTCAACCAAGACTGACAGCAGTTGCTATGTTCAGGGTTCTGCCAATGATGACACTGACCATTTTGCCAATGGTGCCATTGGTTGCCAATGGTACCACTGGTAACTGTAGATCCCTAAACAGTATCTACAGCCAATGGTGCCATTGGTACTATTGGTAGAGCCAAGAGCGCCAACAGTACCATTCGTAGATCGAATGGCACCACTGCAGAGGCAGGTACCACTGCAGGTACAGATTTTTCTGTAATTAGAAATTTTTAGTTTCTAACTGGCTTTCATTATTGTGGGGAAAAAAAAGTTTATTTGAGCATTTATGATGGATTCACTTACTCACCATATTGAGCGGCGCAATTTTCCCGCATTGGTAATTCTGCCCATGCCCTAAGTTGTCTGCAGTATTGGCACTATTTTTTTTTGGCAGCACTGGTACCATTGGTACCAATGTTAGAGGCAATAACTTTGAACAGCATTCGCATGCCAATGCTGACATTGGCAGAACCCTGAATGCACCCGGTATCAGCTAGGTGGACAGCATTAACAATAGTATCAGTTACCATTATTTGTAATGCTTAGGATTGAATTTCGGCTAACAGCCACTTTGTATAGTGCTGGACTGATCAACAGCACAGATACCCAAACCGGTAATACCCCTGTGAACAGGTTCAACTCTGATCAGACAACTCCTGAGAAGTAGTTAGATCTTTGTATATCTGTTTGCTTGGACAATTCTGTCAAAATATTAAGGACCTCGCTGAAAGGGGAAATGTAGTCTACTCCATCGGTGCCAAGAGGTGCATTTTATGAAATGTCTCCAGTCAGTCTCCTGGGGAACATCATTTATAAGAGCAGAGGTAAATAAAATATCAATTTCCCTACCTGTGCTGTCTACCTAGCCAGTCAATTACCATTTGTGCAAAAAAAGGCTGATGACCTAGACAATCGACAGCAGTATCAGCTCAGTTGACAGCCATTAACAATAGTATCATTTACCGTTATTGGTAAAGCCTACGAACAAACTCTCAGTCGACGGGCACTTTGTATAGTACTGTCTCGGTTGACAGCATAGGTAGCTGAAATGGTATTACCACTGTGAAGAACTAGAAAAGCAAGACAAGGGAAACAGAGGACCTGATCAGCCTGTGGGGAAAAACAGATCTATTCCCTTGTCATAGCCTACACTGCTGTTGTTCATACAGAAAATTGGTATACTACATTGAAACTGCAGTATTTTTTGCAACTGCTTAATGCATTTACAGAGGAAACCATAACCAGAGGACCATTGGTCCTGTAGCTCACCTGAGTCCATTCATCCTTAGCACTCAAGAGTAAGAAACACTAAAGTAAATTGTACAATTTGGCCTAATTTCAACTTCGACTGAGTTGTTATGCTTGTCCTAGTAAATATTAGCAAGTTTGATGAAGTTACAATAAAAAAAAAACATGTTTGTAAAACTGTTTGCCTAAATATTACAGTAACACAGAAATAAATGCCAATTTGCACTTTTCCAAATACAAGTCTATGGAAACTTTAAAATGCCATAGCAGTGAAACCATATGGGCAACAATAACAAAAAACAATGTCATGCAAAGAATCAGCTTCATACCCCTATATGGTTTTTGAGGAAAAGATTTTTGAATATTTTTTCAAAAATATCTCCTTAATATTGCCATGGCAACAAATCAAATTCGGCGATTTGGACAAAATTAATATGAATCATAGAAGACTACTCAAGCAACATTTCTGTAGATAAAAAATCCAAAATAACTGCAGGGAGATAGCAAAAATTGCAGCTTTCCATTTATCCCATTATATTTCAATGGAAATTATAAGTTGCCATACCAACCTAACTGCTGAAGCAATTGCCACAAAAAACAGTAATTCTATAGAGGCTTGTACAAAGATCCGTTCTGTAAAGTTTGAGCTTTATCGGCCACATAGTTTCTGCAAAAATGATATTTTAATATTTTTTCTATTTTTAACCATTCGGTTGCCATGGCAACCAGCCAAATTGTGCAACTTGCATAAATTTAATACGGCTGGTTAGGAATACTCAAGGAATATTTCTATAAAAGTTTTGTCCCAATATCTGCAGTCACATAGCAATAAATGCAAATTTTCAATTTTCCCATTATAAGTCAATGGCAACTTTAAGTTGCCATAGCAACCAAACAGCTGGAGCAATTGCCAAGAAAAACAGTATTTTTATAGAGGGTAGTACCAGGATCCTTTCTGTGAAGTTTCAGCTTTATTGGCCACATAGTTTCTGAGGAGATGATTTTTGAATATCTTTTCTATTTTTAACTATTCGGTTGCCATGGCAACCAGCCAAATTGTGCAATTTACATAAATTTCATGTGGTTGATAGAGGACTATTAAAGGAACATTTCTGTAAAAGTTTTGTCAAAATATCTGCAGTCACATACCAATAAATGCAAATTTTCAATTTTCCCATTATAAGTCAATGGCAAATTTAAGTTGCCATATCAACCAAACTGCTAGAGCAATTGCCAAGAAAAACAGTATTTTTATAGAGGGTAGTACCAGGATCCTTTCTGTGAAGGTTGAGCATTATTGGCTGCATAGTTTCTGAGGAGATGATTTTTGAATATCTTTTCTATTTTTAACTATTCGGTTGCCATGGCAACCAGCCAGATTGTGCAATTTACATAAATTTCATGCGGCTGATAGAGGACTACTCAAGGAACATTTCTGTAAAAGTTTTGTCCAAATATCTGCAGTGACATGGCAATAAATGCAAATTTTCAATTTTTCCCATACAAGTCAATGGAAACTTTAAGTTGCCATAGCAACCAAAGTTCTGAAGCGATTTGGATAAAAAACAGTATTATTGGTTCCCCCTGCCTATAGATGCTATATATGAAATTTGGTAACAATGGGCCTGGTAGTTTCAGAGGAGATGTTGTTTGAAAATGTTGACGGACACGGACGGACGGACGGATGACGGACGACGGATGCCTGCCTACACTATAAGCTCACCTGTGAGCCTTCGGCTCAGGTGAGCTAAAAATGAAGTTAGAAGTATTAAAACACATTACAGAACACCAGTTGCCAAAATTCCTTTTATTTCTCCTTCTTTGCTTTTAACAATTTAAGATAAACAGGTACATATTCAGGGAAAACAACTCTGCCCTTATCACTCCCTTCTCATTGGTGACCAACTCTAAAAGTAAAAAGAAATGCTTCTTCTTGACCAAATCTTTCTTACTCACAGTCCGCATGGAGCTAGCTTAAACCCTTAGGCTAATAGCTACCCTTTAAGTGCACAGCAAAGACTCAGAACAGCCTGGGCATTTGCCCAGTCTGATAAGAGGCTTCACTGTCTGCATGGAGCTAGCTTAGACACTTAGCTACCCTTTAAGCCACAGAAAAACTCTGATCAGACTGGGCGGCTGCTAGGCCCACATGCCACTTTGCTGGTTTTGTCGCGTCACTGCTCATATAATGAACAGAAAAAAACTCTGATCAGCATAAGCAGACAAGCAGGCTGATCCGAGTCTTGGCTGTTTGTATATAACATGGCACCGAATTTCATGTCCCTGTTCACTTGTACTTATTGTGGTGCAGCAGCAGAACAACAAACTAAAACAATGTGTGGGTATGTTATAATTAATAATTAACAAATGCTTAATTATTCTTCAAAGTAAGTCAAGATCATTTACCGCTACTGACGTAATAAGGCCTAACACATTGCCACAATTTTCAGCCTACATGTTGGAAGATAATGCCTGTGTGCCTATTTTTTTTTTTTTTTTTTCTTCAATTTTTAGGGTGGGAGGGTGGGCATGTACACTTCTCAAATTTAAATGAATAAGCTGCCTCCGAGGACCCTCAATTTATGTATCATTGAGTAACAACCATACCTAGAAAAAATCTGTCCTTGAGTTCTGACAGCATCACTGATTTGAGCCACGACACAACAAAACCAACAAAGTGGCATGTGTGCCCAGTGAAGACTCAGATCAGCCTAGGCATCCCCCAGTCTGATCAGAGCCTTTGCTCTCCGCAGGGAGCTAGCTTAGACCCTTATCTACCCTTGCCATGCACAGCATAGAACCTGATCAGACTCGACAGTTGCCCATGCTAATATGAGTCTTCACTGGGTGTACATACCACTTTGTTGGTTTTCTCCTGTTGCGGCTCATTCAACTGTTTCAGATCTACATTATCTTTCTGTTGCTTTTGCTTTCTCTTTGTGCATGATGTTAGCCTCTTGTTTTGTGACAGTTTACATCAAAGCAGCATTTTTTTATGAAGTAACGTCTCTTTGATATCTTGTCTTTTATGTAACAGTGGTTTACTCTAAAGGGTTTTGACAAATAAAATAACATGCCAACATTTAACCCTTAATGCGCCAAAAAGCAGACAACAAAATTTACGTCTGCAGAATTTCAAAAAATGTTTTGTCCAAGCAATATCATATTGAGAATTCGAACACTAGAGGGCAAATTACGAGCCACCTCATCTGGATCTACACTGTTTGCCAATTCAACAATTTCAATTTTTGGCGCTTTAAGGGTTCAGTTAGCACCCTGACAAGACTTTGAAACAGAAAATGGCACAGGCCCTTGGGTGCATGCTGGTCTAACTATGTGTTACTTGTATAATTAGCGGGTAAGATAAATTTTCTCTGTCATAATATTACATGGCTTACTTCAAACCTTTCAATTTTCTACACACTGAAAATGACGCCATTAATTCTTACAAAAGTCTCTGTATAAAATATCCAAATTGCTAGACAGTATTCAAATTTTCCATCAAATCCATTATGAAAAGTTTTTCTTTTCAAGAAAATTATTCATTAAAATCAAGCCCTGATTTCTAATTTAACATGCATTGGTTCTGTCAAGCATCTTGTTCAGTAAGCAGAACATGGTAATGCTATACATTTAATCTCAAAAGTGCAAAAAAGCAGACGACAAAATTTACGTCTGCAAAATTAAAACAAGAGGCCCACGGGCCACAAAGCTCACCAGATCTCTCGCTCAAAATTGCTTTCAAAATTACTGTCACATTTGTACAGGCTACTACTAAATATACAACTACAAAGTCTCAGCCTGACAGTCTGTTGAGTTGACAACAAAGTATATAACTATTTTCCATATTTTGATTGCAGTAAATGCCATTTTTCAATTTTCCCTATTATAAGTCAATGCAACTCTAAGTTGCCATAGCAACCAAACGAAAGAGCAAATTTTCGTCAAAAACACAAACTTTTGTCCCCCCAGCCTAAGGATACTACAGATGAAATCTGGGCCTTATTGGCCCAGTAGCTTCTGAGGAGATAATTTTGTAAGTATTTTTTTTCCATTATTTTTGCATTTTGGTTTCCATGACAACCAGTAAAAGGAGCAGTGGGTCCAAAAACAATAAAGCTAATAGAAGACTTCTTAAGGAACATTTCTATAAAAGTTTTGTCAACATATCTGCAATGGCTAGGCAGTAAATGCCATTATTCAATTTTCCCCATTATAAGTCTATGGGAACTTTAAGTTGCCATAGCAACCAAACTAAAGGGCAGAATTTCATAAAAAACACAAACTTTCAATCCCCCAGCCTACTGATACTACAGATGAAATCTGGGCCTTATGGCCCCGTGGTTACAGAGAAGATAATTTTTAAGTATTTTTTTCCATTTTTTTCTTTCATTTTGGTTTCCATGGCAACCAATAAAAGGGGCACTGGGCCAAAAAACATACAGCTGATAGAAGACTTCTCAAGGAACATTTCTATAAAAGTTTTGTCAACATATCTGCAATGGCCTGGCAGAAAATGTCATTTTTCAATTTTCCCCATTATAAGTCTATGGGAACTTTAAGTTGCCATAGCAACGAAACTAAAGGGCAGAATTTCATAAAAAACACAAACTTTCAATCCCCCAGCCCAAGGATGCTACAGATGAAATTTGGGCCCAATCGGCCCAGTGGCTTCAGAGGAGAAGTTGTTTAAAAGTGTTGACGGACATACGACGACGGACGACGACGACGACGACGACGACGACGGACACTGCCTATCCTATAAGCTCCCCCGGAGCCTTCGGCTCTGGTGAGCTAAAAAAAATCATACAATCTATATTATTTTGAAAAGTCAAAGAATACAAGGCAAACAGTGTAGATCCAGATGAGGTGGCTCATAATGAGCCACCTCACCTGAATCTACACTGTTTGCAAATCTAGTATTTTAGTTGTTTGGCACTTTAAAAGTTAAGTAGGATAAATGCTTAAAGGTGTCTTATTTTGTCAAGTTTTCCATCTCTGAATGTGGATGAGTCCATTTGCTATATCAGGGGGTGATTATATACATGTACAGTCAAACCTATCTTACATTAAGCCTCGGATCACCCAAGTGAAATCAGAAAATTGACTGCTTAAGACAGGTGACCCCTCAATGCAGGTTCATTTGCACTGTATTTGGGTTCAAGGGACCCAGAATTGGTGGCTGCTTAAGGCAGATGACCCCATAATAGAGGTAGCCACATAAGCAAGACTGACTGCATAATGTTGGCTGAAAAGCCTAGACAGCAGACCCTGATCAGTCTGCTCCTGCAGACGCAGTTGATTTTGGTCTACACTCTTTGTTACAAATTTCTATCCAAATATGGGATTCCACTGCACACAGCCTTTCATTATCACCTTCCCATAGTCCTGATATGACTGAAATACTGTTGAAAAGAGCATAAAGTCAAAATTCATCAATCCATCCATCTGTCCAAATACTTAGACTTATCACAATATTTCAGCTTCTCTCACATACAAATGGAGACATATTGCTAAACGACATGTCTTCATCAATTTATTCCACTTCATTTCACGTAATATTGAGAAATTCTGTACAAAGAGGCCTCATTCAATTTTAATGAAAATATGCTTTCTAGGTAAGTCAGCAGTAAGTAAAATATGTCTTAAAGAACAGAAGTTATCGTATGGCAAATGCACACTTAGCAAACTAAGACCATTTGCTAATAAGTGGTTACTGAAGACTTTGAACTGTGCAGGCCACCTTCTCTTTCTTACTATCAAATGATAGGAGTTCAAAGTGACAAAACACCTTAACATGCATTTTGTCGAAGGCTTGTCTAACAGAACTAAATCAAAAAGAAATTTTGTGCCAACAATACTGCAAAAGTATGGGAAATTAAAAAGGAAAACTAGATACATGTATGTTAAAATGTTTATCCGAGAAAAACAGATCTCCCCCCTCCCTACCCCCTACCTCCTCCATGCCCCCCCCCCCCTCCTGCCCTCAACCCCAATCCCTTCTAATCCTCTACCACCAGTGTGTTCTGATCAACTTGTTTCATTACCATATAACTTTCTGTGTTGATATAATCTAACAAGTTTTGTCTAGAGATGTCTACATTCAAAAGCATCAAAAGTCATACTGTGACCTTGAAAATGGGCTCAAGATCAGCAAAACCTTGTCATCTCATCAGTATGTCATAACAGTATAACCATAGGCACCTGATTACATTCCATCTTCTGTTTCAAGTAACAAATTACTAACTGCTTTGGCTTAGAAAAAGGGTCAAGGTCATCAAATCTAATCAGCTCTCAATCTTGTCTTAATGATATAAAATGTATCTCTGCAAGTTTGAAGAAAATGTGTCCACTGATTCCAAAGATGTACTACATGTAGATAAAAGCTTATGACCTTCAAAAGGGGCCAGGGTCACTAAGAACTATACTTGACACAAATATATATCCATGCAAAACTGCATGATCATTATCCATCCACCTGTTCAGGAAATATTGCATTTTTAGGAAAAATTTAACATTTTTAGGGCAATTTAACATTTGTATGTTATTTTTCAGCTTGATAATAGGTTTCAGGTCACCAAACAGATTTAACTCTTGGGTTGGTTGATTTGTTTGATTTGATGCTTAACGTCCACGGTAAACAACTAAGGTCATGTCGGGACGGTCAGTTAACCTAACCACACTATTCCTGGGCAGGCTTAGACCTTCTAAGCGGTTAACCAGTACATACTTTCGCCAGTAACTGACAACTGTCCTTCTTGAATCAGCGGAAGGAGAAACGAAAGTATGTGGCCAGACCGAGATTCGAACCCAGGACCTCTGACTTACGAGTCAGGTGCCCTACCGATTGCGCTACCCGGCCCGGCTAACTCTTGGGAATTTCCAATAGGTATACCTATGCAAGTTTGGTGGGAATCAAATGAAAGGCTCATGAAATATTTAAATTTTAGTGAAGATTTCACATAACATATTTTTAAAGTTCTCCTATGACCTTGAAAATGAGGTCAAGGTCACCCAAGTCTAATCAGCTTTTAAGCTTGTCTCATTGAAATATCTATGCAAATGTGAAGAAAATCCACCCTCCGGATCTAAAGATATCCTGCATTTGGTTTAAACATATAAATTTATTTCAGTTTCTTTCACTACATGTATATACAAAACAATATGAAATTTTCTATGATTGGCATTGTCTTAATCGTGCACCTATACAAGTTTGGAGAGAATCAAGCCAAAGGGTTAAAGGACATATCAATTTTAGTGATAATTTCACAATACATGTACCTCCATGTGACTTTGAAAATGAAGTCAAGGTCACCAAATCTAATCGTATCTTTAAACTTGCCCAATAATAACCCCATGCAAATTTGGTGAAACTCCATCTATTGGTTCAAGAGATATTGTGGGTACAAGAAACTGTCACACAGAGCCAATGAATAAAATTTATGTCTAAGACCGCCCTTGAAAATAGGGCAAAAGTCAACAAAGCCTTATCAGCTCTTTGACTTGTCCCAATGATGTAACCATGCAAGTTTGATAAAATTCCACCTGTTGAATCAAGAAATATAGTGGGTACAAACTGTCACACCAACGCCAACACCAACAGAATCCCCAATGAATCCAATATGTCCGCATCCTTCTACCCTGTTCCTCCCACACTACTCCCCACACCCCCATCTTTAGGGGACAAAATGAATAATGATTAGCTGTCCAGCAGACCAATGCCAGTACACTTCCTATAGCCAGTTTTGTCAGCTGATTAAGTGGCACACTGGCAGTTTCCTTCAAGTATCATCAAGGGGTCCCTGAGTTCAAATCTCCATGCAACAGGCCCCCTGTATTGCGACTGAGCAATTCACCCCACAGCTCAGCTAGGACGTATGTTAAAAATCTTAATTAGTAGTGATTAAAGTTCTACAAGTTTTATAATTAATAAAAGGCAAATATCCAGATTATTATTTATTTATTTATTATCATTATTCATTATCTTTACTATTACAGCCTGCCAAAATTTTCAGAAATGGCAGATACTGATTTTGAATTTCACACCACAGTATGATTTTCATTTCAATTGCTACTGGTATATCATGACATCCCTAGTTATTTACAGAATGCCTGGAACACAATCAACTTCAGTGTTTTCCCATGATGCCATAATGAGGCATTTGGTACATGTCAGGGGCATCAACTCTGCCATTTTTCAAAGGAAGTAAACACTTCAAAGCATTTTTCTACCCTGACTCTGAGCAAATTCTTTCCTTTAAGATGATTCCACTTCTAGGAAAAGTTTCATCTCATTTGAAAGCTATAAGGAAGTCACAAAGGTTGTTTATCTTAGAAAAAATGGTGGAAATAAATTGGGAGGTGACCTATATGCACTTTGACTATAATTTTTTTAATTTCTGTACCACTATAAAATTTGGACAAGTTAAAATAGCCGTGACACGTATTAAAAGCGCAGACTCAGATCAGCCTGGACATCTGCCCAATCTGATCAGAGCTTTCACTAAGGGCTCAAAGGGTAGCTAAGGGTCTAATCTACCTTCATGCGGACAACGATGACTCTGATCAGACTGGGCAGATGCCCAGGCTGATCTGAGTCTGCACTGGGCGCATAACCACTATGTTGGTTTTCTCGTGTCGCAAATGTTGTGTCGAAATGTAAGCTAATGGCTCAGATCCAGTGCACACCCAGATCAGACTGCTCCCCAATCCAGGGCATCAGCAGCAGCGAGATTTCTTATCAGCGAATGACACATTTTCCCCTGTATGATTGAACTCACGTATTCGTTGCCTTAGAGAGGATCTTGGCTTTGTGACAGCCTCTTTTGAATCTCTGTCCTCCATCATTTCTGTCAGGATTCTTTAGACAGTACAAAACTGAATCTGGGCCCTCATAATTCAATGTTTCAGTAAAACAAAATATTGACAGCTTGGCGGGTAATTGGTCTCCATTTTAGTGCAATGTCACATGGTAGTCATGTGATAATATAATGGGTAAAAACTAGAGCTTATTGTTGACTGCTTGCATGCCCTCTCAGGTACTACTACTTCCCAGCTACCGGTACTCTAGTAGCCATCTCTGGGATAAAATCCACGGGTCACACTAATCAAATGCGGGCGACTAGTTAACACGCTTGTCAGACGCAGCTGGAATGTGCTGCTGCAGTATGGGACCTTATACAAATGACAAGATCTCTCAAACTGAGATAGTACAGAGAACAGGACTGCAAGAGGTACCATCTGAATTTGTGAAAGATTAGCAAGTGTTTCAGAAATGATTGAAACCTTGGGCTGGCATAGCTTGAAACAGAGGCGTGCTGGTGCTTGTCTCCATAGTCAATGGTCTCGTTGCTGTTCCTTCTCCTTTCTGAAGAACTTGTTTCCCGTGTCTATAGGTACTGTCATTCAATTAGATACTGTCATTCAATTAGATACTGTCATTAAATTAGATACTGTCATTCAACACAGGGTAGCCTATAATCGATTCCGCTAATTTTCGCTTCCTGCAGAGACTGTACATTATATTTGGCTTCCGCCGAGACAGTCCGCGAACTTTTGCTTCCTGCTGAGACTTCTGTACATGATAAATGGCTTCCTGCAGAGACTGTCCGCGTGATTCTGCTTCCTGCCGAGGCTCTCGGCAGGAAGCAGAATCACGCGGACAGTCTCGGCAGGAAGTCATTTTTTGAGACAGTAGTCTCTGCAGGATGCAATAGTTCGCGGACAGTCTCGGCGGAAGCCAAATATGATGTACAGTCTCTGCAGGAAGTGAAAATTAGCGGAATCGAATATACCCTGTGTTCAATTACCTTCCGACAACTACCATACTACATACTACATACTATTGCCAGAGATTATTACAAGTACATGTATTCTTTTCTCCCTCTGACAGTTGTCCAGTGGAATGCTTTGCCTGAATCGGCTGCACGCTCGCCAGATCTTGATGCTTTCAAGGTTGCTTTGGCCGGCTGCAACTTTCAAAACTCTAGATATCGAGTAGACTGTTTTCGATCTAATTTCAAATTCATCTGCACTAGTTTGTGTGCGAAGTTTGAAATAAGATCCATTGAAAACTGTGGGAGGAGTTAACTACGCGAACACTATAACCCAAAGTGTGATAAAAATAATAGACAGACAGGCAGACAGATAGAATGACTGACAGACAAATGTAAATCTTAAGGCCCCTTGACTACCAGCATGGGGGAGTGGAGCGGGAGCATAAAATATCCTTAAAATTGATGCACAAAATACACATGAAATTCAGTGAATTACTTCTAACATCTTAAAATTTATGAGTGTACCCTATAAGAACAGCTGAACATACACTTCTGAGAATCTCTTCAACCCGTATCTGCCAGCTTTCGGAGAGATTTCATCTGCCACTGTCAGTCCGCCCTTCTGGACATAATGGAGGTGTTACGGAGGACCATGGGCAGGAAGAGCCTGACTGCGAAACTGACAAACCTGTTCGAGGCATTCGACAGGTGGTAAAGTATACTTTATTATCCAGTTCAACCCAACTTGTTTAATCTAAACTGTGTTAAATCGCGGAGCGCATTGCAGTTGTTTTCAAAACTTAATACAGAGCGTTCTCCAGGGCTCTAAATTAGCTCCCCCCACCCCCCTCATTTTTGTCGCACCTGCTTTAGCAAGGTGTGATATAGGAGTTCACTTTTCCGTCCGTCCGCCGTTCCGTCAGTCATTCCGTTCGTCCGTCCGTCAACAATTACGTCGACCCTGGCGTTTAAGTCCATTTCTCGCAAAGTATGATACTTACAATCATCAAACCTGGCATAAAGCTTCCTCTTACAATATTCTCGAGGGCTGTTGCTCTTATTTTTATCCTTGACCTACATTTCATGGTCTGCTAATTTCGTAAAATTTTATATTCAAAATTGTGTCGATCCTAGCGTCGACCCCAGAGTTAAGGTCCATTTCACGCAAACTATGGTACCTACAATCATCAAACCTGGCATAAACGATAAAGCTTCTTCTTAGAATGTTCTCGAGGGCTGTTGCTCTTATTTTTACCCTTGACCTATATTTTATGGTCTGCTGACTTCGTAAATTTTATATTCAAAATCATGTCGACCCTGGAGCTTAAGTCCATTTCTCGCAAACTATGATACATAGAATCATCAAACCTGGTATCAAGTTTTTTCTTAGAATGTTCTTGAGGGGTGTTGCAATTAATTTTACCATTTACAGATATTTTATGGCCTGCTAACTTCGAAAATGATTTTACATCCAAAATTTTTGTTTCAAAGTGTGATATCTACAGTCATCACACCTGGCAGAAAGTTCTTCTTAGAATGCTCATGAGGGGTGTTGCAGTTATTCTTACCATTGACCTATATATCACGCTCTACTGACTTTTAACTATAGTCTATACTACTGTGGAAGCGCAAGGCAGGTGCGACATAGCATTCCGCGGAATTCTTGTTAATATCTTCCATGAGCTTTACTATGCAGACAACAGTCACTCGTCAGTTTTGCACCCACAGTTTTTGCATCCACAGTTTTTGCCACTCTGGAATCTCATCAACTGGCCCTCTTAAACTGAATAAATGCCAACCCTGACAAATTCCAAGCCTCGTATATTACAAATTTTAAAACAAAACTAAAGACTCGCGCTTGTAAAGCCAAGCTTAGCATTTCCTCGTCTCGGGAGTGTATGTGTGTGTGTGTGGGGGGGGGGGGTTGGGGGGGGGAGAGAGAAGGCGGCTTAAACTAGTTTTACTTTATTCAAGCCTCGCCCTTAGCCTCCATAATGATTCAACACAACCAAAACAATTATAGCCCACTGGACAGACAAAAGAAAGCATCGGTTTGGACGATAAGAAGAATTTATACTGAACGCATTAAACATCTATTTTTATTTATTTTCTTTACTACAAAACACAAAAGGAAGTAAAACGGCCATATTGCTAGCAGACCACAGCCGAAAAGACACAAGAACAACAGTGAAGAACCACAACAGAAGTACCGTCTTGGAACGACCAGGCCCCGAGGTTATAAACTTGAGAATAAGCTCAAACTAAAAATAAAGCACACTGATTGGCTGCTTCCGAGCTTAAGGTCGGAAGCAGCCAATCAGTGTGCTTTATTTTGAGTTTGAGCTTATTCTCAAGTTTTATAACCTCGAACCCAGGTTCAGCCTTGGCACGGTCAGTAATAAATTACTGGGCGCTTAAACTAGTTTTACTGGATCCAAACCCGCGCCCTCTGTTTCTGCAGTGGTTCGAAACATTTAGTTAGCTGTTTGGTTCACACTAAGTTTTCCTAACCTATCAATGAGTCGCCACAGAAAACAAATAAATCATGGTTATACATAAGACATATGATGAATCAGGGGTGCGGACCCGACAGAACCCTCGTATCAAGTTATGACACCGGTAGATCCTGTGTGACAACACTGAAATTCTGGAGCAAAAGGGCACCGAATAACAAAGCAACAATTAAGACAACCCCAACCAACTTAGATACATGTAAAATAGACCAAACTATTATTTAACAAAACGTATTTGAGACGATGAACTGAATGCTGACTAATTCTTAACGTTACTTGAAGTAGATACAATAGCAGTTTCCTCCCTTAGCATACTACGAGAATAAAAATATGCCCCATCTCCCGGTTCAGATCACTTTTTATTCTCATGCACCCTGTACATGTATACAGTCAACTCTCGATATCTCAAAGTCGAAGTTCATCCCAAACTACTGATATCTGAAAGTAAATTTTCTGGTCCCAGAAAATTTATCACAGTAAATTTTCTGGTCCCAGAAAATTTACTTTGAGATATTGGTCCCATAATTACTTTGAGATATCAGGAGTTTGAGATAAAAAAATAGTAGAAATGATGAAAATAGAAAAAGAAATTAAGTCCAAATTATATTATTTCAATTAAGAGGGTACTTAGAGATATCAGCGTTCGAGATATCGAGAGCTGACTGTATATATTTTATAACTGAGTAAAATTTTAATTGGTGGGGATGATATAGGTTTTGATAAAAACTCAATATTTGAGCTTCTACGTACGCTGACTAAGGAAATAACTAAACTGCTGATGAAGTTTAACTTCAACGCTCATGCGCTATGGAAAGAAAGAGTTAGAAATAGATGCATATGTTTCTGTGTGTCTCTTAAACTACGCCCATATCATTTAGATAAATAAATGCGAGCCGAATACCGTAATCTAGCCCAGTGGGCACATGACGTCAAAATGACGTCGTGTTGACGTCGATGCGACGTCTTTACGTCGCATCGACGTCAGTACGACGTCATTTCAACGTCATGTGCCTGCTGGGAGAATTCACTCCTTAAAAAACGTTTTCTTGACCCGCATGCTGTTTCGCGTAGAGGCAAGAAACTCCTTATACGTCTCACCCCTGTAGGCACAGGGGGCCGCTTCATCTGGATCTACCCTGTTTGTCTCAAGACTTTGAATTCTCAGTACGGAATAGCTTGGACGAAACATTTTTGAAAATTTGAAGACGTAAAATTTTGTCCTTTGCTGTTTAGCCTTAATATGCTAAAGTATTTGAGTATTTCAATAAATAGACAATGGTGCTACCACACTAAGTGCACGGACCTTTATTTATGGAGCACACTGTAGCTGCTGTCAAAACTTTGACATTTGGCGGGAAACTGTGATGTACTCCAAATTGGCACATATGGCGCTGTCACAGTTTAAAATTTGAATTTCATATTACTGAAGAGCAAAATCGTGTAAGCCACACTAAGTTTGATGGATAAAGCACAACAAAAGCACCTGATCGAATTTTATTGATCAATAAACATATTCTCAGATTGTCTGGAAGAGAATTAATTGGGTCAGTAATGACGCAAGTAAACCGCTTCACCTAGTTACCGCTTAATAAAATTAATCCGAATGAGAAATAGTTCTAAGATACCACCCTTTGTATGTGTATATTTAAGCAATTTTTGCAGATTCCATTTACATTTTAGCTATATATTAGAGCGCATGAAGCGATTTTTAGTGTTTATGATCTTAGTTATTTATCATTAAACATTGCTTAATTGGTTGCAAAAGGCGGATTAATATTAACACTTCCTTCGTCATCAAAGTCCATTTAGTGTAGTTTCTTTTTCCTAAAATAGAACGTCGTCTACTGAATTTGGTATCTGAGAGGAGCGAAAATAGAAACTTGAGGGTTATTTTTGCTCAATTGCGGATTTAATTCGGGTAAGGAATTTGACATTATCTATCTGTGTAGTAACATCTATTTGTTTGTAAACACAAGCTACTTGTCAGTAACTGAGTAAGATTAATTATGTCAGATTGAGCTAGAAAAGCCATCCTAGTCAGCCTGGCTTCAAAATTTCACTGGTTTGCAGTATTTATTGAACTGGTTGCACGGACCGTTGCAATTTTCTTACAAGTGCACATTTTCTTACCAAATGATTTTATGTATACAATACATACTATGAGAAAAAAATAAGAAAGAAAGAAAGGTTAAAGACAAATAGGTATGAGGTTGACAAATGTTTGAAGTCAATGAAATACACCTATTTATGATCACACCACATTAGGGTGTATATGACAAGTGTATTTGATCTAAAACTTTTTACTTCAATACATGATTTATTATGGTTCATTTAGTGTATAAGACTTCAACCCAGAGATGATCTAATTTTGGCACTGTGACCTTAAAAGCGCTAAAAAAAATAGCACACAAAAATAAAATACCTCAGCAAAATTTGAAAAAAAGTTTAAAGACTGGAGAGCAAGATGAGGTAGCTCATTATGGGTGGCCTTATCTGGATCTGTGGTGTTTGGTGTGAATTGTTTGATGTGAATTCAACATTTTTTTTCATGTTGGGGGGCCTTTAAGTGTTAAACTGTCGGAGGTAGACTTTTATGATTGACAAAATTACATATGAAACACTGCCATCATGACATCAGATCCAGTTGGCTTTTTTTTTTGATTGACTGGCCTCACTTTTGAATATGGCTCACTCATCACATGATATCTGACTGGACTAACTACTGATAATGAATTACCAGGCTTGCCTGTTGTTCATGAATTACCATCACCACTTAAAGTCTTAGTGGTTTGACTGTTGTTCAGAAATTACCATAATCTTATCATGTTTGATTTGTTTTAGCTAATGTCCATGAATTATCATTATCACGCCATGTTTGATTGGCCTGACTGTTGTTCCTGAATTAACATCATGATTTCATGTCTAATAAGCTTGACTATTGTTCCTGAATTACCGTCTGATTAATCTGACTATTGTTCTTAATAGTACCATTATCACTCCATGTTTGATTGGCATTCATCATGCCATGTTTGACTGGCATAACTGCTGTTCATGAAATACCACCTTTGTTCATAATAGTTCTATCATCACTTTATGTTTGGCATTCATCATGCCATGTTTGATTGGCATGATTGTTGTTCATGAATTACCATCATAACATCATATCTGTTTGATCAGACTATTGTTCATAATAGTACCATCATCACTCCATGTTTGGCATTTATCGTGCCATGTTTGATTGGACTGTTTTTCATGAATTACCATTAGTAAGTAAGTAAGTAAAAGTTTTTATTTTTTTTAACGAGGGTGACAACATTTAGCAATTAACAAAGCTACCATCATAACATCATGTCTGATTGACCCAACCCATGTTCATGAATTACCATCATAACATGTCTGATTTGCTTGACTTTTGTTCCTGAATTGAAATCATAGCATAATGTCTGATTGACATCAGTTGCAATCATTACATCCTGTCTGATAGACATCAGTTACGATCATAACATCATGTCAGAATTGGACAAACTACTGTTTCTGAATTACCATATAATTACCATCATAACATCATGACTGATTGACTTGACTATTGTTTCTGAATTACTATCATTACATGTCTGATTGGATTGACTGTTGTTCATGAATTACCATCATGACATGTCTGATTTGGTTTACTGTTGTTTATGAATTATCATCATAACATGCCCGATTGGCATTACTGATGTTCATGAATTACCATCATAACATGCCTGATTGACTTGACTATTGTTTCTGAATTACTATCATTACATGTCTGATTGGCTTGACTGATGTTCATGAATTACCATCATAACATGTATGATTGGCATTACTGATGTTCATGAATTACCATCATAACATGCCTGATTGGCATTACTGATGTTCATGAATTACCAACATAAAATGTCTGATTGGCATTTCTGATGTTCATGAATTTCCATCATAATATGTCTGATTGGCATTACTGATGTACTTGAATTACCATCATAACATGCATGAATGGCATTACTGTTGTTTATGAATTACCATCATCACATGTCTGATTGGCCTGACTGTTGTTTATGAATTACCATCATAACATATCTGAATGGCCTGACTGTTGTATATGAACTACCATCAGAACATGTCTGATAAGGACTACTGTTGTTCATGAGTTATCATCATAACATGTCTGAATGGTCTGACTGTTGTTTATGAAATACCATTAATAAACATATCTGATGGGCCTGACTGTTGTTCATGAATTTCCATCATAACATGTCTGATTGGCTTGACTGTTGTTTTATGAATTACCATCATAACATGTCTGATTGGCCGGACTGTTGTGTATGAATTACCATCATAACATGTCTGATTGCCTTGACTGTTTTTCATGAATTAGCATCATAATATGTTTGATTGGTCTGACTGTTGTTTATGAATTACCATCATAACATGTCTGATTTGACATGACTGTTGTTCATGAATCACCATCAAAACATATCTGATTGGCTTGACTGTTGTTAATGAATTACCACCAGAACATGTCTGATTGGCTTTACTGTTGTTCATGAATTACCATCATATCATGTCTGATTGGGTTTACTGTTGTTCATGAATTACCATCATATCATGTCTGATTGGGTTTACTGTTGTTCATGAATTACCATCATAACATGTCTGATTGGCCTAACTGTTGTTCATGAATTACCATCATAACATGTCTCATTGACATGAATTACAATCATAAAATCATGTCTGATTTACCTGACTATTGCCCATGAATTAACATCATAGCATCATGTCAGATTGACCTGTCTGTTGTTTATGAATTATATAACATCATAATGGATTACATGATTATGTTGATTTAATACATGTATGCATATGGTAACATAGATGTACATGTATTTAGGATAATATAACTTGAGCCTTTATTTACAGTCTCAGTTACAGTAGTAGGCTTTGATGTTTGATTAGCATCTGTAAGAATATTGTACTTTTAGATATCTTGTCATTCGCATGAGTATTCTTGTGCTTCTCTGTTTATCTCCCTTATTTGTGTAAGCTGTAAACATTGTATAGTGTTTACTGCTAAATGAAATATTCTGTTATCTGTATAAATCATGAACTACCATCATAACATCACATCTGATTGACTTGACTTTTGTTCAGGAATTACCACCACCACATCATGTCTGAGTGGAATAACTGTTGTTCATGAATTACCATCACCACATCATGTCAGGGGTTTGTCATAAATTAACATTATAACACTATGTCTGGTTGGCCTGACTATTGTTCATGAATTACCACCATGTCTGTTTGGTTTGATATTGTCATCACTACATCATGTCTGAGTGAATTGACTATTGTTCATGACTTTAGGATCACCACATCATGTATGAGTGCAGGGCTCTCTCACCCCTTTTGGGGATGGTAAGTGGATTGACTTTTGTAGATTAATTACCATCACCACATCATGTCTGAGTCTGAGTCAGTGGATGGACAATTTGTCACGAAAAGCCAGCATTATATCTTGTGTTATTGGCCTGACGAGTGTTCATAAATTACCATTACTAACATCACATTTTGTCGGATTGACTTTTGACCATTGTTCTGGTATTACCCTCACTACATTGTGTTTGATTGGCTGGACTTGTTTTCATGAATTACCATTATAACACTGCAATTAAACTGTTGCTCATGAATTACCATCATAACATCATGGCTTATTGAGTTGGTGATTGGTCTTGAATTACCATCAACATTTTCTTGTATGTGCATCTTGACTATTGTTCGTGAATTACCATCATAACATTATGTCTGATTGGTTTGACTATTGTCGTTGAATTACCATAACTACATAATGTCTAGGTGGCTTGACTATTGGTCATGACATAATAGTCACATCATGCCTTATTGGATTGACTAGACATAGGGTTCCGCAGAATTTCTTGTTGGAAGAGAGGCAGGAGGCGTTTTTAAGACAGCGTCGTTTATTAGGATTAATACAGTATATTACCATCATGATTTATTACAAAGTGTAGCAGAAAGTGGCCATTATAATCAGGTTGCTTTTGATTTCATATACATGTAAATTCTCCTTTATGTTGCCATGCTTTCCATAAATAGGTATGTATCTCTTCATTGACTCTTTAAGCCCCAGTGAGGAAATTAGCAAAATTTGCAAACTGCGTAGATCCTGGTGAGGCGGCTCATCATGAGCCGCCTCATCTAGATCTACACTGTTTGCCCCTCTAGTCTTTGAATTCTCAATATGAAATGTCTTGGACAAGGCATTTTTTTAATTTTTGCAGACGTAAATTTTGTTGTCTGCTTTTTGGTGCTTAAAGGGTTAACTGTAAGGTAAAATCGTGTCCTTTTTGTGGCACCAACACATGCAGTTTTGGTTGTTTGACTATGTCACATGCTAAATTGGAGTTGCGTTGGCCAGTTACACTGTCAGGTACTTTTGAGAGACATACTGGGTGTGGCTTAGAAAAATTTATTATTTTCATCTGGCTATTGTAAGATTGTTATGACTCTGAGCCATCTTTTAATTTTGTTACCCTGTAAAGATAATTGAGCCGCGACACAAGAAAACCAACAAAGTGGTTTTGCACCCAGTGCAGACTCAGATCAGCCTGGGCATCCGCCCAGTCTGATCAGAGTCTTCGCTCTCCGCATAAAAGTAGCTAAGACCCTTAGCTACCCTTTGAGCGCTTAGCCCAGAGTCTGATCATACTGGGCGGATGCCCAGGCTGATCTGAGTCTGGATGCACAACCACATTGTTGGTTTTCTCATGTTGTGGCTCATATCTGAAATCTCATTATCTTTACTGTTTATTATAACCCCAACATACAAAGATATGTCAGGGGAAACCTATTAATCCCTTAATACACCCCCCCCCCAACTCCCCAACCCCACAAACTCCTTTCCCTAAAACAATGTGCATGAATTCTTATTTGCTACTCTGTATGAGGTAGCTCTTTGAAATGGGGTCTACTCTTCAAGCAAAACATTTGCAAATTCCTTCTTTTAAAAGTTGATCCCCATCCATAATGAGAAGGGAGGCAAAAATAGATTTATGTCTTCCTCTGAAAGTATACCCATTTCACCTAAATACATTTCATTAGTGGTATTTTGGCAGTGGCTGTTTTACACTTTAGGTTTTGAATAATGCATCCCCCCCCCCCTTCTATAAAATGCAACACCCCCAGGACGCTAAATAGGATTAATACAGTATACAGTCGTTTCATTCATTGGTTTGTTCTTCCTTTGCTTTGTCAACTTTACATCAAAGTATTGCATTAAACCTTTTTTGGCTTGCGGCCCAAAGGCCGCAAGCCATATAGATTGGAAAACTTGTTCCGGTTTGAGACTGCATCTTCACAAATATGAGCGTTTCATCGCAACAAGCGGAGAACTCGTCTGACTTTGTCTATTCATATCCATATCTGGTTTACCGCATCTAATAAAAATAACAGCTGGATTTTTATTCTATTTTTGGTCGCATTGTCGCCAACGGTCGGCACTTTCCGTACACATGATGCTTATCAAACAAGTATTAGCTTTTCCAAAAAGCTTGCTGTTTTTAGCATACGGCGGCGTTTGGGCGAAAAAAGGCCTAAGGGTATTGTGTAATGTAACTATGTGGAGCAGACACTACGCTTGATCTGATGCATCCGTGCAGACTGATCAGGGTCTTTCTTTTACTGTATTCATATTCTCCATGATCCAGGAATATATGTCATGCTGAGGATGGATTGATCAGACTGCGCTGATGCGTGGAGATTTGTGTAACTGGAAACCCTGTCAAAGCAGAAAAAAATCAATGTTCAAATTTATTGTTTAAATTCGACTATCAGGCGCTTCTGAAGATTTTTCCTCATCACTCATCACATTTTATCAAATAAAGTATCCCATCTATCTGTGTGTGTGTGGCTACTATGCACAGTGACCGTGTTAATATATGCAAAATACGGTAACGCCGGGGTATAAGTAACGTGTATTCATTGTAAAGGCCATTTTGATGGCAAGCAGGGATGTAATGTACACAATTCAACATCTAATACAACACCGTTTGACCATTCATGATTAGTCTGTCCTGGAAACCTCTTGTAGGGATACTGGTAACAAAAAGAGTGGACAGTTTTAGAACCGTTGAGATTTTAATCTCTTTGACAGTTTTGAGACAATGAATGAGGCACTGGTCTATCTCTCTCAGCCAGAACCGAACCAACACTCGAAACTATGGAAACATGCCACAACGTCTCGCCATGTCTCCAAAGAAGGCAATGACTATGCCTTCAGCTGACAAAGTGATCGCTTCAGTCATTCGGGATTCATAAAGTGTTTGCATGTTAACCACCTGTTTAAGGACAGGTAAATAGTGGGATATGCGAGGTCAGTTACTGAAGCAGCTGAGACAGAAAATCAAGATCCATCGCCGAGAAAAGTTATCAAAGGCGTGTTCATGCTTTTCTGTTGATTACTTCCACCGTTTTCAAGAATTGGCTGGGAAGCAGTTTGCAAGTGATTATGATGCCATTTTGGTTGTTGATGAATTTCTTGACATGCAAGAAGAACCTTTTTATGCAACTGGAATGCAAACACTGCAGAATCGCTGGCCTAAGAGGGGATTTAGTTAAAAAATAAATTGTAACGAGAAGTGTACGACAACAACATCATAATTAGGCTAAATTCCTTTCGTTTAGTCCTCATATACTAGTTCTCGTAATTCCCGTTCCGTTGGTAATAACCCAGCGGGCACATAACGTCAAAATGACGTCGATGCGACGTGCTTACATCGCAGAACAACGTCAGTAAAAACTCGGCAAGCCTTTCCTTTTAAAAGGAAACTTTATTAATTGCCTATATTTATGTTACCACATATCAGATTCTTTACATATTTGGTTCATGATAGCTCTGTAGTATTACCTTTTGTGTGAGCCGTCTGAGCCACTAAGTCAGGCCCCTGGGTGGGGCTAGGTGTCCATTATTAGGACTGAGGCGAGTTCATTATTTTAAAGTTTTGTATAAACCTTTTTGATTGCTCACAACTCTGTAACAGTATTGCAGATATCTTTCACATTTGATTCATGATATCTCTATAGCATTGCTTTTGATATGGATCTGATGGGTCAAGCCCATGTATGGGGCCAGGGGTTAATAATTAGGACTTAGCCATTTGCTGAATTGTTTTGCTTATAGTTCTAATGTTGAACAGAGTCTAGTGAGGCATGATACTAGTTTACATTATATGGCTACTGCTGCTGACCTAATGTCAAGGTCACAGACTTAGAATTTTGTACATTGTTGACATTTGCATTAAAGTTTTATGTTAAAAAACTTCGCCCTCACTAGGCGGTGGCACTGGTTGGGGGTATATGTGAGCAGGCTGCTCAATTGCTCTAGTTGCGAATTGTACAGGTCCATATGCACTTTTGAAAAGGGGTGGGTGGATGCAAATTTCATCAGATTTTGAAGCCAACCTAATTTGATGTAAACTTAGTTTCTAGCTGAAAACTGTATGATTTTGAAATAATTTGCCCAGTAATTAATGGGGTTCCATGTATTGTACCGAATTTTCTCAATTAAATTTTTGAACATTTTATAGCAAATTGGTTTGATTGATCCCCTTGAGTCATTGTAAAATTGTAATATGCTGTCGTTTATATGAGGTAATGAGTTTGAATCTTTAGTTGCATGCGGTGAGTGTCCTGATATCGCTGTGTTCTCCTATTGAGGGGACAATTTTTATATTCTCTGTTCAACTCCTTAACAGAATAAAATAAATATCAGCTCCTCATTAAAACTGTCCCGGAGAAAGATATACCGTAAGCAAAATTCTCTTGATACTGTATTAATCATATTTAATGCCCCAGGGGCATTGTATTTTGCGAAAAGGGGGGTGGGGGGCCTTACTTAGAGCCTAAAATGTAGTAAGTCAGCCGCTACCAAAGGACATCTAATAAGCAATATAAAAGTGATGGGTATACTTTCAGATGCAGCAAGTCTGTTTTAGCCTCCCTTCTCAGTGGGGGTCAACTCTTAAAGGAAAGAATTTGCTCCTCTGTGAGCAAATTCTTTCCTTTAAGGGTAGACACCATTTCAAAAGCTACCTTATCCAGAGAAGCAAACAGGGATTCATACAATTCGTGTTATATATATAACATTATTTTCCGTAAAGTGGCAGGAGGCCTTTATTAGAGCAGGAGCGTGTATTAGGATTAATACGATATACCGTAAGCACAATTCTTGTCTTCTAGAGTTCTGTACCATCCATGATTGATTGCAGTTTAGGCGAGAAGCAGAAGTAGGTCAGTAATGACGCAAGTTAACAACACATCCTGCACTCAAGTACTGTCTAATTGAAAATTGTTAAACTTTTATTGACGAGGCTGCTCTTATAATTGATTCGCAGCCTGCCGCTCCATGTATGGACATAATAAACTGCTGACTGGCACGATCAGTATTGATGCTGTGTACGAGAAAGAGTACAAAATCGCATGTACCACAAGATCAAGAATGGCCTGAATGAGGTACGGCAGCTATGCAGTCAATTTTTGGCCATTACGGTGTGCTTAGTGTTTAGATAGTTCAAATTTTGTGTAAGCCTGATTTTGAAGACTGACATATGGATTTGCTACTTCCATGTGCCAATTGTATTTTTTTCACTTGCCCAGCCTCGATTAATAATAAATCGGAACTGGAACTCTTTTAGATGACACGCAAGAATAGCCTACACTTAAAAGAGCTAAATGATTTTGAAATGACATGATTCCTTTTTTAGCATCATGATATTATCATGGGAAACACCAGTAGCTAAATATGGATTGTTGATACTAATGGTAGATTAAGTATATTTTTAAGCGCATCAAAGAAATGACATCGTCATCAATTTTATTTTTCCTTACTGTAAGGTTTTAAGGTTTGTGATAGATACTAATTTCCGAAACCACGCCTACTATAAACGGATATACATCCCTCCATTGACTGTAAGGTAAAATCACAGACTTACACTAATCTGCTTAAATATTTGGACACCTACAGACCATTAATTTTCCATTTGGGACAAATGGAAAATTAATGGTTTTAGGTGTCCCAACACTTAAGCTCATTAGGGTATTGTGGGATATTGAACACATGCAGTTTTGTTTAGGGGACTATGTCACATGCTAAATTATCCTTGAATTGGCCAGTTATACACTATCAGGTGACTTTTGAGTGACATTTGGGGTGTGGCTAGGAAAGGTGAATTGGTAGAAGGTTTTATGACCCTTTTAACAACAAACCTGACAAAGAGAGTGATATTTATTTAACAGAATATCCCAACTTCCGGAACACCCCGAAAATGGGTATATCGACCACATTCTGCAAAATAGAATCTGTCGTCTATAGGACTGTAGGCTATTGTTAGGGATCTACGATGTTCTATTTTCATGTTGTAAATAATAATATATGAATAAGTGTATATGAGTTAGCATTAATGATCATTGCAAAGCAAAATTTTTATGCCTCCCTTTTTTTTAAAAAAAAGTATAGTAGTACCAGTGAACGCCCACACATAATTGTACACATCAAGGAGTCGTTTCAACAGAAAAGATGTCCTCTTGGGATGTTTTAATGAACAGCCAGGCCTACACATCAGGACAGTCTGATCAGGAACTTCATTGCATCTCATAGATCCTGCAAGATTCATAAATGTGTAGTTTTTATGTAGACATGGAAGACTGATCATTCTTTATGGATATACAGGCTGATCTTCATCTACGCTCACATGTTTGATAATAGCTTTGCCGTGACCGGACTCATTTGAAATGTTTAAGTTTGACAAGATTGATAATGTCAATACATTTTAATTGAATAACTACTGTAAAAATTACTCTAAATAATGAGACAAAACAGTGTAGACCTTAATCAGACTGCTCCCTAGAGGGAGCAGTCTGATCAGGGTCTACACTGTTTGAATTTGTGTCAGCATTTTCGTGAAACAATGGCAGATCAATTGCTTGTATCAGCCGGTATGGTAATTACTGTTGTTGGTCAATATTGCCTATTATTTAAGATAATTATGTTACTTCTCAGTTCCTCATACGAAAATGTACCGAGACACCTTTCATTACCTTTCAAAATATCTTTGAGGGTGTTTTGTCCGCGTGAAAAAGAGTTAATTTTGTTGATACTACTGTTGACAATGCTCTAGGTGACGGTATCAGAACCACGGGTCGTACAATGTGGAACTGTTCTTCGGCCTGTTATCTGTAAGCAAACTGCTTTCCCCGCATGGCATATATCTTTCCTTTTGTCTATATTGAAAAGACCGTTATGTGCTGATTTCCTCTGGTGAGGAGATAAGAATGCACAATTTACGTCATACCTATCAAAACCGTTCACTCACGCTACTTTTCCACTTTGAAATAGTTCAATAGGTTTTTAAATGTTTTTCAATTATGGTAATTTGTCACGAAATATGCAACTATGTGAATATGTAATTAGTGTAAAAAGTATGGGCATCTCAGATATTTCAGTAATGAACATCTTGTGGTCCCCGCCCATTGAGGCCCGCAAAATACTCAGGTATATAGGCTGCCTGGTGCCACTGCAGCAGAGCTGTTGGTAGTTGAAGCAAGACCTGCGTCATTTATCTCAGGTTGAGTGAAAGTCTGACAAGTTCTTAGGCAATGTCTTGACATGACTGAAATAGTGTTTACTAGGACATTCATCCACAACTCAAGAAATGGGGAAAATTTACAATGCTCACATGTTCCTGATTATGTTGTAACATTCTGGCTTTCAGTTTACCATGGCCTTAACATTGCTAATGCTATGGAAAACTGACCATTAAAGCACCAGATAAAGTAAGAAGTTGAGTTTGCAAACAATGTAGATCTAGATGAGGGGGGCTCATAATGAGCCACCTCATCTAGATTTACAATGTTTGCCCTCTAGTCTTGACTTCTCAGTGAGATACAGCTTTGACAAATGTCTTTTAAATGTTGCACATGTAAATTTTGTGGTCTGCTCTTTGGTACTTGATGGGGGTAAATAGGTTGTCTCCCTTAGCTAGAACAGTACTACAGGTAGTTTGATGGAGATAACCTGGACTTTTTTACCGAAACAGTTGAAATAAAGTGTACCCAGAATTATCTTCAAATATGCATATCAGTGAAATCATGGTGAAATTTTGAGTGAGAATTTTGATGAACTCAAGTGGATCCATAACCTAACCAACGTCCTCCCAAAAAAGAGAAAAAAGAAAACTATTCAGGCTTATCTGGAGCAGGTTTGAATCATTTTTTTTTTGTGTGCAAAGTCTCCTCATTAGGGCGCGTTTACACGACCAAAGTTTCTATGTCACAGAAACTTTAACAAAGAAAGTATGACAAACATTTTGCGTTTACACGGAGCAAATTATTTGTTAAAGAAAATGTGCCATAGAATCTTTGTCACATAAACTTTGGCAATGAAATATTTGCTGCAGTGTTCACACGACCAAATATTATTCGTCAAAGTTACCTGCAGCGATGAAACAATATCATTGTCACATTTTCCACGCTTGTAGCAATATTCTTTGTTACATAATCTTTAGCAAAGTTCCCCGTTTACACGGACAAATTTAATTTATCAAAGTAACTTTAACATATTTATTTGCCAAAGAAACATTGTCATATTTTGGCATTTACACGAGCAAATTTTTCTGTGACAAACCTACTTTGTCATAGAAACTTTGGTCGTGTAAACGCGCCCTTAGAGTGAAGAATAATGGAGGGTTGAAGATTGAGTGACGCAGTGCTCCAGATAAGAAAGGGTGACAGGGATAATTTATGGATAATTATCCATATTTTTCCATAAAAACATATTTTGTGACCCATCATTAGAACCGTCTCATCGAGACGGTTCTAATGAGGGGTCTCAATATATGTTTTCGTTGAGAAATAAGAAAAATTATCTTTGAATTATCCTCAATACCCCCTCTTATCTGGAGCTCTGGTGACATTAAAAATTTTACAGGATTCAAGAAGGGTAAAATTAAGCGAAATTTTGTCTCTCACTCATAGAAACTTCAAGGACCCGTAAATATCGGGTTTTTCAAGGTTAATTGGGTGTTGAGAGGTTTAGTACGTAGATGTGTGGGTGGAATAAATTCATAGGTTTGTGGGTATTTTAGTAAAGATCAAATCAAATCCGGTTTGCAAAATCCAGTTAACTAATCAATACAGATATTTCAGTAGACTTTGCATTATCCGCTTTGGAAATGCTGCAATTTGATGTTCTCTGATGTTAACGAGTAAATTGCCAAAAAATGGAAATAGTTGAATTTAAAAACAGTGCAGATTCGGATAAGGTGGCTCATGATGAGCCCCCTCATCTGGATCTGCACCGTTTTCTCTCTTGTTTTTGAAGTCTCAGTATGATATAGCTTGGACCAAACATTTTTAGCATGTGTTTGCATAAGCAATGGGGTACTTATATGATATACCCTCTGTGTCCATTTTAGAACATTCTTCAGTTTCAAACTATGGAAAAATGGATGATTTGTACTCTCCAGTTACCATCAGTATTCACAGGGTATAATCGATTCTGCTAATTTTCGCTTCCTGCAGAGACTGTACATCATATTTGGCTTCTGCCGAGATTGTCCTCGATCTCTTGCTTCCTGCCGAGACTTCTGTACATGATAAATGGCTTCCTGCAGAGACTGTCTGCATGATTCTGCTTCCTGCTGAGGCTCTCGGCTGGAAGCAGAGTCACACAGACAGTCTCGGCAGGAAGCCATTTTTCGAGGACAGTAGTCCCTGCAGGAAGCAAGAGTTCGTGGACAGTCTCGTTGGAAGCCAAATATGATGTACAGTCTCTGCAGGAAGCGAAAATTATCCGAATCAATTATACCCTGTGGTATTGGCATGTCCCATCCATTTCATTGTTTCACCTACCACTAACAGAAAGTTAGCCATAAGGGTTGCTTTTCTGGTGTCAGCAGTCACATTTGGCTGGCAAGTATTGCTTTACTGCTCTAAAGACTAAACGATCACCTTTGACTGGCAAACATTGCTTTTCTGGTGTCAGCAGTCAACTTTGACTGGCAAGCATTGCTTTTCTGCTGTCAGCAGTTACATTTGACTGTCAAAAGTATTGCTCTTCTAGTGTCAGCAGTCTCCTTTGTCTTGCAAGAATTGCTTTTCTGGTGTAAGCAGTCAGTTTTGATAGGCAAGTTTTGTTTTTCATGTGTCAGTAGTCACAATTGACTGGTAAGTTGCTTTTCTAGTGTCAGCAATATCCTTTGATTAAAAAGTATTGCTTTTCTCGTGTCAGCAGTCATCTTTGACTGGCAATTTTTGAATTGTGGTGTTAGCAGTCTTCTTCGACTGGTGATGAATTGCTTTTCTAGTGTCAGCAGCTACCTTTGATTGGCAAGTATTACTTTTCTGGTGTCAGCAGTCACCTTTGACAAACAAGTATTGCTTTTCTGGTATCAGCAGTCACCTTTGGCAAGCAAGTATTCCTTTTCTGGTGTTAGTAGTCATGTTTGACTAGCAAGTATTGCTTTTCTGTTGTCAGCAGTCATCTTTGACCGGCAAGTATTGCTTTTCTGGTGTTGACGTCAGCAGTGACATAACTGTCACTTACCTCCCAGCATTAACACAGTGATAATCAGCTGTTGAATAGTATGAACACTATGACTGCTAAATTCCACAGCATGGAGGTTTATTTGTAGAATGAAAAGGACTGATTTAGCTGTTTTATGACAGTTTGTAGACAAGTGAGACACTTTCTTATTCTTTAGAGGAATCCTTACTCTTAACCCTTCTTTTTCTTGAGTTTGGTCAAGTACATTTGTGTTGAAGGGGTTGTTGACAAACAGTGTTGATCTGGATAAGTCTTCCCCTTAAGAGCAATCAATCTGGTCTAAATTTTCTTAGTTTGCTTTAGCATTTTTGACCAAATATTTAGAGTAATTTTAGTAGCTTTCATTGAATTTCAGTAAAGTAGATTCGGACCCAGATCACTAATCTCTACAGTATTTCCATATAAGGAGTTTACAAAATTGTCAGCTTTTATGCTACTGTCAAACACAGAAACGTATTGGAAACAGCAATAGGTCACCTGTCAGCGTCACTTGTTACCATATTAGTATTAGTCACCTGTCATTTCCAGTACCCCAACCTTAAAAGCTACAAATTCCACTAACCTTAACCGATTCTGTTGATATTTTCACCCACTTACTATGTGGTGTAAGCAACCGGGTTTCAGGAGTCCGAAAGAGGTCATGTGATAACCAAGAACCATACAAGACTCTTAAAACAAAAAGAAACTCAATACATGTATATTAGCCTGTATTGTATGCTTTGTAGGAAAAAACGGATTGCTTACCTGAGGCCAGTTGTTATTGCGTAACATTCATTAACAGATAATGTTTAGATCAAGTCTAGTTTCCAGGAAGTCAGGATCAGCCATTGAAGAGCTGATATTGAAAAAAAAAATTTTTTTTTACTAATTTTCGGTGTTTAAAAATCTACAGTACCAGTGATATGGGTAAAAACATGCTCTGATTGCATATTGCCTCCTGCGTATGGCAACCTCCACTTTTCGGGTATACTTGCAATGGTGTCTATCCTGCTTAACAGGCTCTCAGAGTGACCTACCCTACCCTCTAAAACCGACAAATGCCGCAGATCACAGGCTTAGGGTTATTATTAATGATGGCATTAAATCAAACTTGACTTCGTTGCTGTCCATCTACAGTCAAGCAATTCAAGTAATACAGTCTACTCTGGATATCTCAAAATCAAAGTTTATCTGAAACTACTGATATCTCAATGCAAATTTTCTGGTCCCAGAAAATTTACTTTGAGATACCAGTAGTTTTAGATAGCATGAGCCGAAATGTATGTGTCCAAACTACATATTCTAAGAAATAAGAGGGTGCTGTCAGATATCAGTGTTTGAGAAAACGTGAGTCATCTGTTTGTAGATTTTGAGACTGTTTTGAAAGTGAAAAATCTTATTTCAAGTAACAAGATGTTCATCTAATAGTCCAGGTTAGCATAATTATTATACACGTGTAGTTCATGAACCAAACTGAACTTTCAGCAGATTGATGGTTCATTTTGGTTCAAGAACTATTGAACTCCCAGTTTTAGTAAAATCTTGTGTTTTAAGTTTGATTTATTAGACAAGGAAGCCAAAACACTTCCACTCTTTAATGAAATGAGTGTAAGTTGCTTATTTTTGGAAAAATATTGCCTGCCAGTTAGGGTTAGTTAGTGCAAGGTCATGAGCATGGTCTTCAAATTCATGAACATATTGTGCAGATTTCATTAATTGGAATTTCCTGATTTCACCGGCATACGCAAAAAATCACATTAAGCATGAACGTTGTTTTCTTAAAGAGAGTTTAGTCAGAATTCCGTTTGAAACAATACAAATACATGTATAATAATAGAAATGTTTATTTCGGAAAAAAAGGAAAAACAAAAATCACATTTTTACAATGTGACAAGTCCTGTCTGTTGTTTTGAATTTTTGGTTGTAATAATTTATTGCTTCATTTCTTTTTACTTGTAGGTCTTGTGGCTCCTTGCATATCATTTGCATAATTTTTCCTCATTTGCATAATGACTTCATCATGGATATAAATTAAACAGGTGATTAATTGATGTTCATGTTACTCAGTGCTCTTTGAAGAAATGTAACTACAGTTAACACTTGCAGTGCCAAAAATGAAAACAGTTGAATTTGAAAACAACATAGATCCAGTTGAGGTGGCTCATATATGAGCCACCTCATCTTGATCTATGCTGTTTGCCCTCTAGTCTTTGAATTCTGAACATGATATAGCTTTGATGAAATATTTTTTTTGAAGTATTGCAGATATAAATTTTTAATTTCTTGCTTCAGATTTGTTGTGAATATAGTAATAATTAAGGGCCTGATGCATATTAATCCTTTAAGCGCCATTAAAAAGTATGTCTGCAGAAATTCAAAATACGTTTCGTCCAAGCTATATCATATTGAGAATTCAAAAACTAGAAGTCAAAGAGTGTAGATCTAGATGAGGCGGCTCATAATGAGGCGGCTCATTATGAGCCCCCTCATCAGGATCTACGCTGTTTGCAAATTCAGCTGTTTCTGTCTCTGATGCTTAAAGTGTTAAGGCCTTAATTCTCAGTGTACCAAACAGTGATGTACTTCCATTATGATTTTGGAAGAGCTGTGGTTGCTTGGTTAAAGTGAGTGAGTCTTCAGATCTGGTGTCCACCAGCTGGTGAAAGCCCAGCAGTAAATGGTTCCTTTTTTCAAACTAGGGAAGGATAAGGCTGCTAAGGGAGAGAGATGGCAGAGAGCACCTTTCATATACTGTGCCCAAGAAACAGTGGGCCTCTAGATAAGGCAACTAAAGGAAAGGGATAGGCTCCCCCTTTATTATTCTGTGCCCATGAACAGTTGGCCTCGAACCCCGATTGCCTTCATGGCTGAAAGGCTCGGTTAAGCGCTAGCCTACTGGTCTAGCGGACCTGGGTTTGGAGCCTCCATTGAGGCGAGAATCTTTCCTACTGTAAACAGGGTTCCAGTGCACACAGCCTTTCATTATCACCCTCTCATCATCCTGATATAAGTGAAATACTGTTGAAAAGGACGTAAAATCACAAGTCATCCATCATGCCTTCATGGCCATTAGGCTATGGGAAACCTTTACCTCTTATTATTTTGGAATCTTTTTTGACAAGGCATTTTGTAATTGACAGTCACACTTTATTTTTTGCAAGCAGCGTCCATACTGTCTCTTTTATCTTTTGTGATAGATTGGATAAAACTGACAATGTTTTTAATTGATTATTCAAGAACTCATTGGAAGGGTTGTTAAAGAAAGATAAAATGGTAATTAAAACAATAGAGACCTTACTCAGCATTTTTGATACAGCTTCTATGCTCTGTACAACAACATGATTAGCCTGCTCTAGCAAGTAATCAGTCCAGATGAAGAGGCTCATACCCAGCATACACATAATGTCAAAATGACATCGCACTGACGTCGATGTGACGTGATGACGTCGCATCAATGTCAGTATGATGTCATTTCGACATCATGTGCCCTGGCCCCACTGGGTAATAAGCAGCCAGTCACAGACTGCCCACTAGTCTGAATTTTCAGTATGATATAACTTGAACAAAAGATTTTTGTCAAGGCCACTTGCAGTGAGCGAGACAGTCGTCACAACTTAAGTTTGGTGTATGTGCGTACGTAAGTATGTGCGTTAGGGCATGTGTGCATCCATCTGTCAGAATGTGTCGGGGCCATAACTTCAACATTTATGGATGGATTTCAAAATAATTTGGCACACATGTTCTCCTTGATGACTAGAAGTGCCATTTGAACTATTTGTTCAGGTAGGTCCAAAGCCAAGGTCACACTTGAAGGTCAAATGGTAAAATAGTCATAAATTGAGCTTGTCCAAGCCATTGCATCTACATTTATGGATGGATTTCAAAATAATGTGGCACAATTGTTCTCCTTGATCAATAGAAGTGCCATTTGACCTATTCATTCAGGTAGGTCCAAGGTCAAGGTCACACTTGAAGGTCCAATGGTAAAATTGTCATAAATTGAGCTTGTCCAGGCCATTGCTTCTACATTTACCAATGGATTTCAAAATAATATGGCACAATTGTACTCCTTGATGAGTAGAAGTGCCGTTTGAAACATTTGTTCAGGTAGATCCAAGGTCAAGGTCACACTTGAAGGTCAAATGATAAAATTGTCATAAAGTGAGCTTGTATGGGACATTACAGCTATATTTATGCATGGATTTCAAATTATTCGGCTTAATTGTTCTCCTTGATAAGAAGAATTGCCATTTGAAACTGTTTTTCAGGTAGGTCCAAGGTCAAGGTCACACTTGGAGGTCAAATGATAAATGTCATAAATAGAGCTTGTCCATGCCATAACTTGTACGTTTATGCATGGATTTCAAAATAATGTGGCACACAATTGTTCTCAATGAGTAGAAATCTTTGTTCAGGTTGGTCCAAGGTCAAGGTCACACTTGAAGGTCAAATGATAAAATTGTCATAAGTAGAGCTTGTCCAAGCCATTACTTCGATGGTTATGCATGGATTTCAAAATAATGTGGCACATTTGTTCTCCTTGATGAGAAGAAATGTTTGTTCAGGTTGCTCGAAGGTCAAGGTCACACTTGAAGGTCAAATGATAAAATTGTCATAAATTGAGCTTGTCATGGCCTTAGTTCTACTTATATAATGAAAACCTTAAAAAAGAAATATGCTGTATAAGCATATTGTTTGGCTTCTTTATAATAAGTGAGTGAAGCAGTTAGTCTTGACATACTTATAGGTCACTAAAGCAAACAGCATGCTTGATAAGTTGTCCCTGGACAACCATCTAGTTTGAATCTGCAGACATGAATTTTGTTGTCTGGTATCTGGGCAAACAGTTTGGATCCAGATCAGGCCACACAAATGTGTGGCCTGATCTGAGATCCAAACTGCTTACTGCCTATAGACATCGTTTCTGCGAGACTTAGACCAATATTGTCAAAATATTCTTGATTTTTTATCCAGACGACAAAAAATACCCAGAATGCAATAGGTTAAGGGCTAATGAAGCTCCTTTTAACAAGTAGCTCATAGGGTTGACCGAATATAGTTTGAACCATGGACTTGCCAAACAAAACGTCCCGGGTTCGATTTCTCCTGGGAAACTGAGGAATGATTTAAGGAAAACATGGACTATGGAGTTTAGGTTGAATTAGTGTGTGCAAAATGTGATTTCGATAATGATGGTACACATCTACATGGAACACATTTTGTGGTGATAACAGAGCAATATAAAATGTCAAGTTGTTCCCGTCTACTAATGGTACATTTATTATTCAGTGTTACAGATGTTTCAGGTTGTTTATAAGCAAGTTACAGATGCATGATCTGACTGATTTATATTCACTTTGACAAAACAAGGAGATTCCTCAGAACGCATGTCTCACCTGTCTTCAGGCTGTTACAGAAACAGAGCTAGACAAGGGGTGGGAGGGTGGGGGGGATGTTTAAAAGCATTGTTAGCTTATTAATAGCAATATAGTTTCATTAAGTCTTATAGATTACATAAAAAACCGGGCCCGGTTGTTTAAAGCATTGTTAGCTTATTAACTCTTTAAGCCCCAGTGACGCAATTAGCAAAATTTGCAAACAGCGTAGATCCTGATGAGGCGGCTCATAATGAGCTGCCTCATCTAGATCTACACTGTTTGCCCTCTAGTCTTTGAATTCTCAATATAATAAGTCTTGGACAAGGCATTTTTTTAATTTTTGCAGACGTAAATTTTGTCGTCTGCTTTTTGATACTGAAAGAGTTAATAGCAATATCTTGTCATTAAGTCTTATAGATTTCATAAAATCAAATGTTAATATTTTTTGCTAAAAAAATGTTAGGAATATTTGCACTGCAAAAGCTCCTCATATTTTGTCGGCAAAAATGGCAGTGTTTTTACATATGATACATTTGAAAATTGCTTAAGTTTCTCGTCTCTTATAGTTTTAGGGTAACAGTGCTACATCCAAAAACATGACAAGAATTACACCTCCAACATGACCTGAGCTTTAAGATGGTCAAAATGAATTTTATAGAAAAATAACGGGAATTTGTTCAATGTTTATTTAAGAGTTTGCAATAAGGGACCAGCTCAGCTAAACAGTTTAAAATGAGCTTATAATTATTCAATGGGTTAAGTGCTGTTACCCATGCGGTCAAAATGCCAATTTGTGCCTCAGCAATTACGGTACATGAATTTGAGAATCCTCTAGGCAAAGAATTCTTGTAATGAAACCTGGAGAAAATAGAGTGAAGGGCTTAAAGACATTTTGAAGCAAAATAACAAGGGTACCTTGACCTTCATTAAACAGAATGGTGCCGACTGTTAATCTGCAATTTAAAGATGATGTGAATCCATTTATAAGAGGAAGGACTAATTTGTCTTGCTTCTCGTGTCGGCATGAAAACCTGACAGGAATTCAGCGCCGTAGATTTCTCCCTATCTCTATTGATTTTCATGACATCTCCGCAACCGATACAGCTCTGATTACAGACACAAGAGCGTTAGGGCATTATTAAAACATAGAAGCTGCAGAAGTGGTTGTCACGCCTTCAAAATAAATTGTGTGAGCTTATGAATACTTAATATCCCCGCAATGGCTTTTGTCGGTAAGTAAGAGAGGTCCAAAGTGAGGTTAGCACTATACACGGTAAACAGTCAGCATATTGGATTAGAACTATCAGAGCAGAGCCCTAGATAAGAGGGAGTATTTGGTGATAATTTGGGATAATTTTTATTACTTCTGCATCAAAACATATGTTGTGACCCCTCATCTGAACCGTCTCGACTAGACGGTTCAGATGAGGGGTCACAACATATGGTTTCAATGTGAAATAAAGAAAATTATCCGTCAACTATCATCGAATACCCCTCTTATCTAGGGCTCTGATCAGAGTAAGTGCTAAGCTGTGTAGACCAAGATCAAACTGCTCCTGAAGAAGCAGACTCGTCTTGGTCTGCACTGTTCAACATTTAGCCAGTAGGTCTGTAAAAACTACTCTCTGATGGACAACTGCTCAGTAGAGCTCCAGATAACAAGGGATGACAGGGATAATTCAGAGATAATTTTTTTTATCTCTCAATGAAAACACATGTTGTGACCCCTCATTAGAACCGTCTTGGTTAGACGGTTCTAATGAGGGGTCACAATATATGTCTCTATGGAGAAATACAGAAAATTATCCCTAAATTATCCCTGTCACCCCTTCTAATCCAGAGCACTGCCTGAGCTTGTTATAGATAAAATCCTTTTCAATTACTGCACACTGCCTTTCATTATCACCCTTCCATCAACTTAATATGTCTGAACTACTGTGAAAAGTGCTGTAAAGGCACAAATCATCCATCTATATGTCAGTGTGCCTGTGGTATCATAGGACAAAGCATGAAATTGTACAAATTGAATAAAGGTAGATAATAAGGTAATGGATTAGTATGTAGATTTGCACTGTTTGCGATGGTTTCAAATATGAGACAGACCATGGATAGAGATGTATAATGCGGTTAGATATACTTGTAAATTGTATTGTGGCAATCTACAAGTGAAAATACTAAGCATTGGTTATATAAAATGAAGCTGAGGAAATAAATCTGAACTCCTGCAAACTTAGTTGTTCCACTTGGAACCTGTTTTTTTTTTTTTCAAGTAAATAAAACAAGAGTTAATTAAAACACATTCTCTCTGTCTTACAAATTGTGCTATTTACATGTACTTTTATACTGATTTTTTTTCTAGTCATATGCATGTCATTTATATATACTAGTCAAAAGAAGTTCCGCCGCATTGACTTGAAAATCATTTTCTGAAAAGGTACTATAATTAAAGAAGTAAAAGAGTCATTATTGTACTGACATGCCATTTTCATATTGCCAAACAGACAGGTTTCAAATGTTTAAGGAAAACCGAAAATTTGCGCATCATTCAGTTTTAGTGGGGGTTATTTCTAATTTTCCGACATTTTTCACGAAACAAACTCGCCCTTTCTCTTAGTTTTATTCTCATTTTCCCATCTGTTTCTCTTAGACACATTATTTTGGATTCCAAATGTTTCATACACTCAAGAAAATGGGAATTCAGAACGGATTTAACGATAATCTAGCACTTCTAAATTTCAACGTTAAGACAGAAAAGCCAAACATTTCTAAATTTGCAGTGGCATTTCCATAAACATTTTAAAACTGCATGCCTGTCACAATTTTGCAATAAACTGATACATTTTTATCTAAGAATGTTGCAAATAAAATTATTTACATGCCCAGGAAAGATAAACTAAAATTTGTGACTGATAAGCCCAAAACCCGACAATCAAACTTCCTATAGTTTTGATTCAAAGGGAGGTAATTTACAGTCTCGTACATTTAAAGATGCGATGTTCGGTATTTTAAAGTTTGCTCAGGTTCTGTTTAGATGTTTCTGAATTGCAGGATTTCTCACGAATTCCATGAGACAAACTTAATGGTACTGCGCCTGCGCAGTGAACGCCTAGTCGCAGTTTCTATTGTTTACTAGTTATGCGAGGTATCTCTTTACATGCAAGCAGAAAACTATAACGTTTAAACTTTTCTGTGAACAAGTGTTTGGGCAACTAATTAAAAGTAAAATAATTTGAAAATATTACATTTGAAATTGTCAATATCACAATTGAAATTGCGGCGGAACTTGTTTTGAGAAGTATATAAATTATTGTGTACACATCAAAAACCTATTTAATATTTACTAAGGAACATATTATACTCAGCTGTGACATGCAGCTATTTTAAGCATAATATGTAAAGTACATACCATATACATGTAGGAAGAAAGATGTTGTTAAGGTGCATACATGGCCCCTCTTCTTGTCTGCTGTTTATAGGAAATCAGTGGGTTTTTTTTGTTCTCCAAAAAACAGAATTTTCTATACCCCTGCCCCCATCCCTCCCTCCCCCTCCCTCTCCCCCCCCCCTCAAAAAAGAAAAAGAAAAGGATTTTTTTTACCTCCCCCCCCCCCCCCCCCCCTTCAAAAAAAGAAAAAAAAAAAAGATTTTTTTTACCTCACAAAAAAATAGTTGACATCGCAAAAAAAAAAAGCTTTCTGAAATCAGAAATATTTTTTTTTTGACATCAAAAAAATATTTTTAATATCACTATCAAAGGCTCAAATTCTTGATGCCTAAAATTTGTTTTCGATCAAACAAACAAAAAATAAATAAATAAAAGAAAAACAGCACCTCTTATTCAATGACTTGTAGAAATTATAGAAGCTAGGGCACATGGAAGATTGGCTGATGTCTGAAAATAAGGACTATTATTATAATTTTACATAGATGACAGTGGGAAGACCATATGGTCTTGCACCTGTTGACTTCAAAATTACACTTGATGTATGGTTACAAGAATTATTTTCTGCTGGCTTTAGTACTAAAAATGATATGCGGCTATTTCCATATGTCTATGAAAATTTAGTATGTTGTATTGAGTAGTTAACTTCAGGACATGTTGTTTTTAGACAGGATGTGATTAACAAACATTGTAGACCCTGATCAGACTGCTCCTATGGAGCAGTCTGATCAGGTTCTGCATTGTTTGTCAAGAAGTAGACCAGTCCAGATTTAAAAAATGTTTCCATAAATACTGTATTAATCCTAATAAATGCCCCTGCACTAATAAATGCCATCTGCCTCTTTTCCCAAAAATAATGTTACATTAACTTGAATGAATTCGTGATTGCTTCTTTGGATAAGGCAGCTCTTCGAAATGGGGTCTACTTGTAAAGAAAAAAGAATTTGCTTCTAGAGAAGCAAATTCTTTTAAGAGATGATCCCTACTGAGAAGGGAGGCAAAAAATGTAGTCACTTCCTCTGAAAGAATACCTATCACCTTTCTATTGCTTATTAGAGGTTTTGTGGCAGTGGCTGATCTGCTACACTTTAGGCTCTAAATAATGCTCCCTTTTCGCAAAATGCAATGCCCCTGGGGCATTCAATAGGATTAATATGGTAACTGTAAGTATCTCAATAATGTTCCATGATGTAATGAGTCTAATAGATGCAGATTGAATGGCAAACAGTGTAGACCTTCAACACAGGGTATAATCGATTCTGCCAATTTTTGCTTCCTGCAGAGACTTTCCGTCATATTTGGCTTCCATCGAGACTGTCCGCGAACTCTTGCTTCCTGCAGGGACTATTGTCCTCGAAAAATGGCTTCCTGCTGAGACTGTCCTTGTGACTCTGCTTCCTGCCGAGAGCCTCGGCAGGAAGCAGAATCACACGGACAGTCTCTGCAGGAAGCCATTTATCATGGACAGAAGTCTCGGCAGGAAGCAAGAGTTCGCAGACAGTCTCGGCAGAAGCCAAATATGATGTACAGTCTCTGCAGGAACCGAAAATTGGCGGAATCGATTATACCCTGTCTGCAGTGTTTGAATGGACATATCCCAATACATGTATTTAGAATTTTTATGGCACATTACACCAAAAATAAAAGGCCAGGCTGGCATTAAAGGGAAAGACATCAAATGTACAGTATCATTTATTTCATTGGACTTCTGACGTTTTTTTGTCTATAATTGGCAAGAAATATTATAAAGGTGTTCTTTCCACATGGAAAAATTATAAAGAATTTTGTGAGATGTAATGAAATGTTGGAAACACACCTGATCTCATTAACACTGGATCATGCCGTCATTACCACAAAAATTGTAAGTGTTTGAACAGATAGGTCTGTGCAAACAGTACCGACTCAGGTCAGACTGCTCCTGATCAGAGTATAGGATCAGCCTGATTAACTTCTCAGTCTGATGTTACTTCAACAGTCTGAATCTTGAGGAATCCTCTTGGTCTTGAACAGCAAATTATGACTTTTTTCATTCTGCATTATGGATGTGCTTGTATATCTAAGTCTTTCAGCCCTGCGTTAAGTACCTTTCTTGCTTTAAAATGTTAAAGCATGTTTGTCTATGCCCATAGGCATAGACTGTAATGTTGGGTTTTACCCTGGAAGCAGTTTTAGTTTCTGAAGCCATACCGCATGCATAGCCAGGCCGCGTAGCACAATCGGTAGGGCACCTGACTTATAAGTCAGAGGTCCTGGGTTCGATACCCAGTCTGGCCACATACTATCGTTTCTCCTTCTGCGGATTCAAGAAGGGCAGTTGTCAGTTTAATACTGGCAAAAGTATGTGTACTTAGTACTGGTTAACCGCTTAGGAGGTCTAAGCCTGCCCAGGAATAGTGCGGTTAGGTTAACTGACCGTCCCGACATGACCATAGCTGTTTACAGCGGACGTAAAGCAACAAATCAAAAAAAAACAAAAAAAACATACCGCATGCATCTTGGGAACATATTTGATTTGTCCGATCATCTTACTGATGTGATATGAATGAGCTGAGAGGGACTGGGTGTGCCTTAGTGGATTGAGTATAATGCATTTTATGCAGGGGGTTGTGGGTTCAACTCCGGGCTGATGGTGCCACTGGTGTTCAAAGACACTGCCTTTGGGAGACTCCCAAAGGCAGTGTCATTGAACATCAGTCTCCTAAAATCAGTGTCATTCAACATCAGTCTCCTAAAATCAGTGTCATTGAACATCAGTCTCCCAAAGGCAGTGTCATTGAACATCAGTCTCCTAAAATCAGTGTCATTGAACATCAGTCTCCTAAAGACAGTGTCATTTAACATCAGTCTCCTAAAATCAGTGTCATTGAACATCAGTCTCCTAAAATCAGTGTCATTGAACATCAGTCTCCTAAAGTCTCCTAAAGGCACTATCATTTAACATCAGGCAGTGTCATTGAACATCAGTCTCCTAAAGGCAGACTGTCATTGAACATCAGTCTCCTAAAGGCAGACTGTCATTGAACATCAGTGGTGCCATCAGCCTTATCAAACCAGCAAACTATGCATGTTTTAGTACCTGTTATGGTGTTATCCGTGGACTGTGGCCACATTAAACATTAAGCAGGACTGGACAAATAACTATAACTTCATAGGAGTTAGAGTTTTAAAAGCAATGGTAATATGCTCATATGATGTGATAACCCCTTGTGTGAGTATGTGCATTCAGATTTATACTGCATACAAGCCATTAGAGGCAAGTTCCCAAAGGTTTGCACTCAATAAATTGTCCTCTGACTATCCTTGTATTATTTCAAGAGAAAGCTCATGTAATAAAATTTTCTTTAAAAGTCAGTAAAAGTTGAACCCATCAGTAAAGCTAAGTGGTGACTAAATTTTATTTGCTTGGCCTCTGTGATCTAGCTGTATTCATAAAAAGACTTTAAAATCTTTCTCTCAGCTTGCATCCGTGTTGTCTGATCAAGGTCTAATCCGTTGCATAGTCACTCTGTTAGACTATGTTTATGACGTAGATTAGAGTATGTTTGTAGCATAGATTGCTGGAAAAACTTTAGGTCATGCTTGATCATGCCCTTAAATAAAAGGTTCAAGGGACAGCCTCATCTTTGCCACTCCCTGCTCCTATTGTGAAACTAATCAAAGATCTAAAGGGACAGTTGCTACGCCCTACTGTGACAATGAATAGGGACCGTTACACAGATTTGTTTCCTTTCTTTAGTAATAATTGGGATCATCTGAAGAGATGTTTAGTGGGCAATTTGATGGTGGCACCTGTCGCGTGCTCATAATGTTGAACCGTAACAAATGAGAGTTGGAAAAAGAGCAAAATCTATAAAGCCAGATCTTTAGATGATGCTGCAGAGCAGAATGTTCAAATCTATAATCCCTTAACCCTTAACCCTTAAAGCACTAAAAAGCAGACAACAAAAAACGTCTTCAAAAATTTCAAAATATGTCTCATCCAAGCTATATCATATTGAAAATTAAAAAACTAGAGGGAAAACATAATGAGCCGCCTCATCAGGATCTACGCTGTTTGTAAATTCTGTTATTTTCGTCAGTGGTGTCTTTTTACACTTCCTGAGTAGGGCGTCTTATCCATTTCTTGCCTGCATTTTAATTTTGATAGGGGTCAACTCTTAAAGGAAAGAATTTGCTCCTCTTGGAGCAGATTCTTCCCTTTAAGAGTAGACTTAATTTTGGAAGGGGTAGCAAAAAGAAAAGCACACAAGTTATTTCCCTTTGAAAAATGACAGAAGAGGTGTAGCCATTTCCTTAGTAACTGTTATTATTACTGAACCTGTCATCTATTTCAGACATCCTTTACTGGTGAAAAAAGAGATAGACAGCCAAAAAAAAGCATAGGTGAGTTTTCATATACATGTATATACAGTGAACTCTGGTTATCTCAAATACTGATATCTCAAAGTACCCTCTTATATCAAAGAATGTAGTCTGAACATATTTCCTGTTTTTCTTTACATTTCAGCGTCTGTTATCTCAAACTACTGATATCTCGTAGTAACTGTTCTGGTACCAGAAAATTTACTTTGAGATATCTGTAGTTGAGATGAACTTAGCATTTGAGATATCTTGAGTTGACTGAAAAGTGAGAAAAAAAATGCAAGAAATCACTTTTGGGTCAAGTACGCGCTTCGTATGCCAAGTATCTGCTGGTTTATATTTAACTCAGCTCTGTTAGTCTCAACATTGGAGTTCTGGTAACATACAGATTAAGCACTGGATTGCTAAGCTATATACTGATTTTGGTTGGAATCCTGCTGAAGGCATACTTTTTTCCAACCATATTAAGCAGGCCTCCCTTGCACACAGCCTTTCATCCCATTTCCATCTGCTAGATATGACAGAAATGCTGTTGAAAGGGCCATTCAACCACAAGTCATCCATCCATTATCTATAATTTTAATAAGATAGAATTATGTAAACAAACAGTCTGAGCAGTGCTGTAGATAAGAGGGAGTATTGGGTGATAATTAGGGATAATTATTGTTCATTTTGCATAAAAGCATACGGTGTGACCCCTCATCTGAACCGTCTCGATGAGACGGTTCAGATGAGGGGTCACACCATACGGTTTTGATGAGAAATAAGAAAAGTTATCATCAAATACTCCCTCATATGTAGAGCTCTGGTCTCAGGGAAGTGTTTACCATTTTTTTTTCACAGCATAGGCATTTGTATCATTGACAAAATCTTAATTATGTTTTTATGCTTTGATCAATCATATGGAAGAGATGCAAGACACCAAGAAAAAGCACCGTTTAGGATGTGCATTGTACAAACAGAAACTTCAGATTATATATAACCATTATATTTGTACAGCTAATCAGAGGCTTCCCTATCCTTTCCTAAAGAATGTAGATAGCAGATGGTGACATCTCTGATCAAATAGCTTGGATACACAGGGTGATCTGCATCTTCACTGCCTGCAGATTATCAGATTATGTAAGGTCTTGTTTCTCATGACACAGGCCATATATCTTAATTGAAATTTTATCAAACAGTAAGTGTACAGGAAGCAATGAGCTGGTTATTTGTTGGTAAATATTATGAATTTGTTTACATGTAAAACAAAAATTCTTTCATAATATACTAACCAAAATTTGCTAAGTAGTACATGTAGTAATTATACTTTCCAACTTTTGTTCAAATAATTTCCAGAGTTGTAAACAGTGGCAGGTTTGTTTAACTTTTGTATCTGAATTGTGTTTTCATATGTAGTGTGCATATTAAAATTTTATGTTAAAAATTCAACCACATACATAATTATACATATTATTATGTTATACATGCAGCAAAATTTTGGGTTATTTTATCATTCACAACTTTGGAAATCAGTATCATAGTGACTTTTAAGATGTATATGTTTAGGGCTTAACCAATTTTGAGATGTTTATTATAGTTAACCAAGACATTGAACAGTGTTTACTTGAATATTTGAAAATCAAAATTTTTATTTCATTTTGAATCCCATTATTGATGAACATTTAATGTTAATTAATGGGCTGTCTCACCTGGTGAAAAAGGAGGGAAACTTGTGATGCAAGAGATCAAAGGGTCAGTTATTGATCCCTGAAAGGTTCACTTCTCTGACCAATAGTTTAAACAATGCCTCCAAATAACTGCACATGCATAGTTGACAATAGCCACTAATAATAGATCACTCCATCTGCTGTTTCTCTCAGATTGGTTCTGTTACTGGAGTGAGGCAGGGAGAAATTCTGGCAACCTCTTTGTTTAACCTTTCTTTGATCTTGCTTGGCACCTGCTCTTATATTATGAAGATGGGGCAGAATTTCTGCATGCCAGAAGATGGAATCAGTGTTTTTGGTATTTTTGGAAACTGTTACGTGAAGAAGCAAAATTATGAAATTGTCCCTTTGAATTTAATTTCTTTGATTACACTCAGCTGCCTGTCTGTTTAATTGAAAGAATGGTCAAGTCTGAATTACGGAGACTTGATGCATTGAAGTTGGATATTTTTGGAAACAGACTTTTACAAGCTCTTAAGATCATGCAGATGGCATGATTAAACATAGTGCATTATGTAGGTTCAACAGATACTTGTTGGGGGCTGTAACAGTTGTTGATTCCACCAGAAGCTGAGAGCAGTTACCTTATATAATTTATTTAGCAACTTTCATACCATAGTTTTAATATTCTGACTTCTCCAAATGTATTTATTATAATTTACATTAGACATTTAACACAGATTTAAATATTTGGTCCTGAAGATATAAGACAGAAAAATATTTCTTGTTTGGTTTTGCTGCTTGGCGCTGTGACATTATTAAGAGGGGTTATTATGAAACAAGACTTAAGAGCCAGTTAGCAATAACCTTTCTCATACAAAGCTCATTCCACAATAAACAATTTTATCATATGACGTGGCATCTGAGAGTGTAATAAAGCCATGCATTAAAAAACGATAATCCACTAGTGGATTAAATATGCAAATTACGTGGTAATGTTATACGTTGACGTCCATAAAAATGTCGCGTTTTCTAATGGCGAAATTGTGACGTTTTAGTACAAATGTTGCTAATAATATGTGATTTTAGTGTCATATGATAAATAGAATCTTGCATTCGTGCTCCTGTATTATTGAATTTATTAAACTCGTTGGGGAAAACCGATAAGATGCTCGGCAAAGCCTCGCATCTTATCTTTTTCCCCAACTTGTTTAATAAATTCAGTAATACATGAGCACTCATGTAAGATCCTCTATTTATGATTTAGCCATCCATAAAAGTTCAAAGATTTGATGTGGATTTAAGAGAGAATGGGTACACTTTCAGGGTAAGCAACTCAGCCATATTTTCTTTGCCTCTTTTGAACAGGGGCTTTTTTTTTTCTAAGTGGAAGCCAATACTAAAGCATGAGTCATCCCTCTTTAAAAAACATTCTGGAAAACATTAGGGTGTATTGGTCTATCCGCTTTATCAAACAGCTCTTTTCCTCAAGTCTTATAAAGCCAACAATGTTGTCTGGACCTTAGCCCTTATAGTCTTAAAAAGCAGACAAAACAAAATCTATGTCTGCAAAATTTCAAAAATGTTTTGTCCCAGCTATATCATATTGAAAATTCAAAGAGTAGAGGGTAAACAGTGTAGATCAAGATATGGCAGCTCATTATGAGCTGCCTCATCTGGATCTACTCTGTTTGTAAATTCAACTACATGTACTTTCGTATTTAGTGCTTATAGTATGTCAGAAGTATCACCATTTGTTTTATTAAACACCTGATATCCTGATTTTTCTTGCTGCTTCATAGAAAAATCCATATAAAAATCAGTTTAGCTTCTAAATCAAATAAAAATAACTTCCTTAGTAAGCTGTATCTCTGTTTCTGAAATTTCCCACACCAAAGAACATGTATTTTAATTTAACCGTTTCAGTGGAAAATGAGACTGATTGTAGTATCTTTTATCTCAATATCTGTTTGGTAATTGTTTAGCAGCTATCTGAGGATGGGTGAAAGAGGTGGAAATGAATTGAACTGCTCCAAAGACCAGCTTTCCAGGGCTCTGCAATAGACAAAAAAACGAAAAAAAAAAACATATAAAGAAGAAGAAAAGACTACTAAGTCTCAGAGTTTGTTCTGATTTTAGTTCCATGTGGGGTAAACCTCAATTTCTATTATTCCTGTTTCTATAATGAGCAAATGTTAGTTGATGATAGTTTTGATGGGCGCAAGTACGTACAACATTTCTTCCTGTGACACAGAATCTGATTTTATTAAATTCCTCATAAGGTATGACATTGTCATGATACCTGTTTGTCTGTAGTTAATTGTCTCTTGAAGTATCATGATACTTTGTTTTTCTGCAAAGTAAATTGTCTATGGTTGTCATAGAAACTGGTGAATCTACCTCATGTGTTGTTGTTGACGTAAAGAAAAATAGAAAAAAATTGTGAATAATCCTCTATAGTATCACTTCAATGTAGGAAATATACCGAGGGGTGATAAAATATACCGAATGACAAAAGTGCCGTATTTGTTCGGTTACAAGATTTGAGTTTTAAACTCCAAAATTACCGCAGATATGTAAATCTGTCTTGTGTAATGTAGTTACAAAATGGTTTTTAGCTCACCTGAGCCAGCGGCTCCGGGGGAGCTTATAGGATGGTAAGGCTCCGTCGTCCGTCGTCGTCCGTCGTCCGTCGTCCGTCCGTCAACAATTTCAAACGACTTCTCCTCTGAAACCGCTTGGCCAATTGTAACCAAATTTCATATGTGGCCTCCAGAGGAAGGGGGAACGAAAAGTTGTTCAAACGGTCCTGGTCACATGACCAACATGGCCGCCACGCCCATATATGGTAAAAACCTAAAAAAATCTTCTTCTTCAGAACCAAAAGGCCAATGGCCTTGAAACTTGGTATGTAGCATCGGGTACGCGAGTACTACCAAGATTGTTCAAATTATGACCTTGGGTTGACCTTGACCTTTTTTACGGCAAGGTCAAATTTGCTTCCTTATGCTTTTATATGGCAAAGTGCTACAATATGAGATATCTTGGAAACTGTTGAAGATTTTGGGCTAAAAATCAGTATCTACAGTCATCTTAATGAGTACATGAAGATTTATGAGTTCAAGAGGTCAAGGTCATTATTTGACCTTTGACCCAGAACTCTCTTATTTTGACAATGTCAAACAATCTGCTCAACAGCCACTTGGTCAATTCAAATCAAATTTCATATAGAGCCTCCAGGGGTTGAGGGAACGAAAAAAAAATGATACGGTCCAGGTCACATGACCAACATGGCCGCCATGCCCATATATGGTAAAAACCTTTAAAAATCTTCTTCTCCAGAACCAATTGATGGATGGCCTTGAAACTTGGTATGTAGCATTAGGTACACAAGTACTATCAAGATTGTTCAAATTATGACCTTGGGTTGACCTTGACCTTTTTTACGGCAAGGTCAAATATGGGAAAATGCTAGAACATAAGATTTCATGGAAAGATTTGAAGATTAAGGCCTAAAAATTGGTATATACAATCATCATAATGAGGACATGAAGATTTGTGAGTACAAGAGGTCAAGGTCATTCTTTGACCTTTGACCCAGAACTCTCATAGTTTGACAATTTCAAACAATCTTATAAAAACCCACTAGGCCAATTGTAACCAAATTTCGTATAGAGGTTCCAGGGGTTGAGGGAATGAAAATTTGTTCAAATGGTTTAGGTCACATGACCAACATGGCCGCTACACTCATATATTGTAAAAACCTTTAAAAATCTTTTTCTCCAGAACCAATTGACCGATGGCCTTGAAACTTAGTATGTAGCATTGGGTACTCCAGTTCTATCAAGAGTGTTCAAAATGATGACATTGGGTTGACCTTGACCATTTTACAGCAAGGTCAAATATGGGAAAATGCTAGAACATAAGATTTCATGGAAAGGTTTGAAGATTTAGGCATAAAAATCGGTAAATACATCAAGATTCATGAGTACAAGAGGTCAAGGTCATTCTTTTACCTTTGACCCTGAATTCTCATAGTTTGACAATTTCAAACTTCTTCTTAAAAGCCAATGAGCCAATTGTAACCAAACATCATATAGAGCCTTCAGGGGTTGAGGAAACGAAAATTTCTTCAAATGCTCTGGGTCACATGACCAACATGGCCGCCATAACCATATATGTATAAACTTGTAAAAATTATCTTCTCCAGAACCAATTGACCGATGGCCTTGAAACTTGGTATGTAGCATTGGGTATTCCAGTACTATCAAGATTGTTCAAATTATGACCTTTGGCTGACCTTGACCTTTTTTATGAGTTCAAGAGGTCAAGGTCATTATTTGACCTTTGACCCAGAACTCTCTTATTTTGACAATGTCAAACAATCTGCTCAACAGCCACTTGGTCAATTCAAACCAAATTTCATATAGAGCCTCCAGGGGTTGAGGGAACGAAAAAAAAATGATACGGTCCAGGTCACATGACCAACATGGCCGCCATGCCCATATATGGTAAAAACCTTTAAAAATCTTCTTCTCCAGAACCAATTGATGGATGGCCTTGAAACTTGGTATGTAGCATTAGGTACACAAGTACTATCAAGATTGTTCAAATTATGACCTTGGGTTGACCTTGACCTTTTTTACGGCAAGGTCAAATATGGGAAAATGCTGGAACATAAGATTTCATGGAAAGTTTTTGAAGATTTAGGCCTAGAAAATGGTATATATGGTTGTCTTGATGAGTACATGAAGACTTATGAGTACAAGAGGTCATGGTCAGTCTTTGACTCATATTTTGACCATTTCAGACATAAGAAAAAGCCTGTTTGTCAATTGCTCAGGTGAGCAGTTCAGGGCCTCATGGCCCTCTTGTTTTGCTTCCAATACAATTCCAAAGATCTAGATCCATCTTGTAAGATGGATCTAGATCTTTGGGATTGTTTTGGAAGGGAAAAACCATGTCTTACTTACCGTGACAAGGAAGCACGGTACAATCTTGTTTCATTCAGTGCGGGGAATAAAATTTAATTTTCCTGTTGTCTCGATTCTTTTATATAGTAACAGTCCAGTCTATTTTGGAGCGCATTATATTTAGTCTTTGTATTTCTGGAATAAACTTGTGGGTTTTATTTTTAGACAACTATACAAGAGAGTTAAATTGATTTAGGTGCAAAATGATATGCTACAGAAGCGATAAATTGAAACATTGATCTTTCTGTTTTTCTCACCTTCAAGATGGTAACCAATGACGGCAAATGGGTTAGGTGCAAAATTAATAAATTATCAGAATGATACTGGTATACCTGTAGAGGCTTACGGTTGTCAGTCAGGCTGTTTTTTATCATAGTCAGCCATTTCATTTGGATTGAAAGGGCTACGCTATCATAGATGAGCAAAGAGTGTTGGGTCGGGTGATGGTGCTGGGGTAACTCAGTGCTGGGTCATCATACTAATTTGGAAAATAGTAGGGCAAGCACCTACTGTGCTTCCGATACGTACAAATGGGAGTTGTTCCGACATTTTTCTCTAGCCTTTCATATCTCTTTTCTTCCTCCTTCTTTCTGGGAGATATGGCTATATATAGGCTGAAATACTGTCTCAAAGAGCTGTTAAACCCAAAACAAGCAACCAGCCAACCACAGATCAGCAAGCTGGATAATCTCATATCTTAAGACTGGTCCTTCACTTTCAGTTTGCAATGTAGTAGTCTTTGATATTTTGTAGAAATTTTCCACAAACAGTATGAACCAAGAAGTAGTTTGATCAGAATACTAGACATATTTGAAATAAGCATCAAAGCATCGTTGTCTTCTATAGTACACATAAAAATAAGTCTCTTACTATTTTTTTGATAAAAAAGTGTGAGGAGCTTTTTGCAATTTTTCTCTATCACAGGGTATAATCGATTCCGCCAATTTTCGCTTCCTGCAGAGACTGTCCGTCATATTTGGCTTCCGCTGAGACTGTCCGCGAACTCTTGCTTCCTGCAGAGACTACTGTCCTCGACAAATTGCTTCCTGCCGAGACTGTCCGCGTGACTCTGCCGAGAGCCTCGGCAGGAAGCAGAATCACGCGGACAGTCTCTGCAGGAAGCCATTTATCATGTACAGAAGTCTCGGAAGGAAGCAAGCACTCGTGGACAGTCTCGGCGGAAGCCAAATATGATGTACAGTCTCTGCAGGAAGCGAAAATTAGCGGAATCGATTATACCCTGTGTCTATACCGCTGCACTTTCCAGAATAAACATGATAAACAGTCAACTCACGATATATCTGGTGCCAGAAAATTTACTTTGAGATATCAGTAGTTAGAGTTAACAGGAGTTGAAATTCAAATAAAAACTGGAAATGTGTCCAAACAATATTCTTTGATATAAGAGTGTTGAGATAAGTGCTCGAGATATCCAGAGTTGACCAGATATCCAGAGTTGACCGTACTGTAAACAGCTGCTGATTGTGATAAATACATGGTTAGTTCCAGAGAATGGAGGTTTATCATTCTGTAGAATGTGTAGGCCACTATAATTTTTATAATCCCTGAATTGGTTTTAACTATGATATAATGTGCTGCTAATTTGTCTGAAAACGACCACTAAGCTGTCATCATTCTTTATCTGTTACTTAGTACCCTATTTAATTTGGAAAAATCAACATATATACATTTGTACTTCCTTCTTTTGTATGGCATAAAATTCTTTTTAGCTAGCTTGAACAAACGCACAGGAAGAGCTATTGCACTATCCCCTGGCATTGGCGGTCGCATCAGCAAAATCTTAAAGTTTTACATTAATGTTTTTATGTGATGGGCAAGGCACTGCCAGGCGAGCTATCCTGTACATGGACAGATCTTGTTAGACTTATTTCAACTTATAAAATTGAGACTTATTTTAGAATTTTAGACTTACTTGTTGAGTTCAAGAAATTTTGAATAATCACTTCTCCTAATAGAAAATTAAGTAAATTATATGTCAACAAAATAAGGGTCCTGGTGTGTAGCTACACATTCAGGGGGAGCAACTCTGCCATTTTCATTTTTGCCTCCCTTCCCAATGGGGCCACATATTAAAGGAAAAAATTTGCTCCCATAGGAGAAAATTCATTCCTTTAAGGCTCCCATCAGCCCCACCCTGACTCAGCATCATAAAGAGCCGCTACATTATCCAGGGAAGTAACCCCACCACCCTCCGCACCACCCTCTGCATCTTAGAAAGGGCTACATTATCCAGGGAAGTAAACATGCAGTCACAAAACTTGTTTACCTTTGAAAAAAAAAAAAAAAAAAAGATTGAGGTGAACCTATGTACCTCAACATGAACTACTGTAATGACCCTAAAATTTCGAAGAAGTCACAAAGCTGTTCCCCTTTGTGAAAATGGCCACAAAAATCTCCATATATATTAGTACTACTTGGGATCGGATGTGTGGCCTGATCATCACCTTCTTCGTTTAGGGCTATTAATCATTATGCTATAAATATTTAACTCGACTCTAAGTTTTCTCTTGATAAAGCTGGTATTAGTACTTTGATCATGGTCTACACTATGCATCTGAATGGCTGTTACTTTTTACACCAGATGCACTTTAATTTGCATATAAGGAAATGGACATAAATAAGTATGCAGTGGGAAAGAAATGCATATGCAAACAATGCAGACCTTGATCAGACTGTTCCATAGGAACAGTTTGAGCAGAGTCTACACTGCTTGCATTACCACCAGCATTGTCAAATGCAAAAAATGACTTGCTCATTTAAGTATACTGATTACTACTATAACTAGTTAAGACGCCCTGATATTAGGATTATGGTGCCCCAACATTACCATATAATTACATTACAGCGTCTTCTTAAAAAAGAGCGAAAATCACTGTATCATATTGACAGCTACTTAAGGACATAAACCTTAGTCAATAAAGTATTCATTGTGATCGACCATACAATTCAAATAAAACCGATCGTTTTATTACTGTTCAAGACCTTAAAACTCTCACATCCATTTTTAACGTCTAATTGACTGACAATTTACCTGAGCAAATGTGTTTGCTACCGACTGTGACCAATGAGGTTTACTGTAACTACGAATAATATTTGTGGTTTGTCGCGTCGTTTCACCCCCATAAGGCAAATGGAGAGTTCCACAGGTTACGACTGTAGATGTCGGTAATGAGTTGTTGGCAGTTAGCCACCGTATTATGAACACTCGACAAAACATAAATACAATGCTCGTTTCTCTGTAGGGAATTATTATATTGCTGTATTTGGAAATATTACATAAATGTGACTATCGGTATTATAGAAGTGACGTATTGTTACATGTGAAAGCAAAAGTTGACAGGAATTAATATTTGCGTGACTGGACAAATTTGGTCAACTCAGGTAATAGTATTAACCCTTAATGCTCCAAAAAGCAGACAACAAAATTTATGTCTGCAGAATTTCAAAAAATGGCTTGTCCAAGGGATATCATATTTATAATTCGAACATTAGAGGGCAAACAGTGTAGATTCAGATGAGGTGGCTCATTATAAGCCACCTCATCTGGATCTACACTGTTTGCCAATTCAACAATTTTAATGCTTGGTGCTTTAAGGGTTAAGTTAAAGTACATTTTCTTTTGCATAAATTGTTGTATTTTATATTTTCTAATTACTCAAAATATTTAGACTTCTTAAGGTGTATGGGTGACACCTCCATGTTTTTTCTGCCATTTTTACAAAGGGAAATAACTATTGTGACTTCCTGTTTGCTTCCATGGAAAACATAGCCCTTTCAAAATGGGGTCTTCTCTTGAAGGAAAGAATTTGCTCCTATAGGAGCAAATTCTTTCCTTTAAGAGTTGACCCCTATTAAGAAGGGAGGAAAAATGAAAGTGACGGAGTTGCTTCCCCTGAAAGTGTACTCATTTACCTTAAAATTTGAGCAAGTCTGACCGGCGACAAAGTATCAAAATTTGCTTGCAAAGTGGCCAACAGTGGAGACTCTGATCAGACTACTCCTTAGAGCTTGTGGAAAAACTTTAATATTGAGAATTTTATACTACAGTGCGTACTGCAATTAATTTGTGTGGCATGAAAAGAGGCCTTAAACCATAAAAAGGTAAAGGTTTCTCATAGCCTAGTGGCCGTAGGGCAGTGGGAGTTAGTGTTTTAGGGCACAGCATTATGAAAGGCTGACCCTCTCCATCTTTCGCTGCCCTATCCTTCCCTAATTTGAAAAAGGTTCCCATTTACTCCTGGGTTTCTAGTGGCAGATTGGCCCAATCCTGCATTCAAACGCGCAATCTTCTGCACCATAACAGAGTCGGACTACTCAACCATGGTGCCTCTCTAACAATATATATACTATTAATACTCAAATCAGCCTGGGCATCAGCTTAGACTGATCACAGGTTTGACTTCCCAGTTTTAAGATACCCAATACCGCTATGTTCTTAAGTATTGGGACACCTGAAAAAATGAGTTTTCCATTCGTCCCAAATGGAAAAATAATTATTTCAGGTGTCCCAAAATTTAAGCACAGTACAGTACCGTAATGTGTGTATATATTGGGACATCTAAAAATTATGAATTTTCCATTTGCCACAAATGGAAAATTTAATATTTTAGGTGTCCCAATTCTTAAGTACATTAGGGTATTTATAGATTGTTCATGTGAGTAGAGAAGACTCTGATCAGACTGAGTGGTTGCACAGGCTGATCTGAGGCTTTCCTGTTCACACATGTCTGAAGGTATCTTTTCATGCAATGCCAATGAATAGTACAAATGAGCCGCGACACAAGAAAACCAACAATGTGGCTATGCGCCCAGTGCAGACTCAGATCAGCCTGGGATCCGCCTAGTTTGACGAGGCTCTTCGTTAAGTGCTCAAAGGGTAGCTTAGGGTCTAAGCTACTGCCATGCGGACAGCAAAGACTCTGATCAGACTGGGGGGATGCCCAGGCTGATCTGAGTCTGCGCTGGGCGCACAACTACATTGTTGGTTTTCACATGTCGTGGCTCAAATGTTTTTGGTATATTAATGGTCATGGATTTGCAGTAACCATAGATGCCTAAAAAACTAAGATACCCACAAACAAATAGATGGATGACTTGCGATTTTATGTCCTTTTTAACAGTATTTCAGTCATATCAGGACAATCAGTGGGTGATAATGAAAGGCTGTGTGCTATATGGAACCCTGTTTATGATTGAAAAGATTCCCTGGCCAGTGCTTAACCTACTGAACTACCGGGGCTCCTCCCCCAACAAAATGTTTTTAGAAAGAAATGACCTTTGATTTCTCAGCGTGGCTAAAGCTGATCAGCTTGACTTTAAAGCTTTTCAGCATGGCCAGAGCTAGTCAGTATAAAATTAGCTCTTTTCAGCATGGCTAGAGTTGGTTAATCTGACATAAGCTCTTTTCATCATGGCTAGAGCTGGTCAGTCGGACATTAGCTCATTTCAGCATGGCTAGAGCTGGTCAGTCTGACATTAGCTCATTTCAGCATGGCTAGAGCTGGTTAGTCTGACATTAGCTCATTTCAGCGTGGATAAAGCTGGTTAATATGATATTAGCTCGTTTCAGCATGGCCAGAACTGGTCAGCTTGATTAAATGCTGGCTAGAGCTACACATAAAAGCTTGGCTGCAGGACTAGAGCTGAACACTTGATCTTTCTTTAGCACTTATTGGCTTGGCTAAAACTAGCCAACTTAAATTGAAAGCTTTTCAGCAAGGCTGAACTTGATCAGCATAACTAAAGAGCTTGTCAGCATGGCTAGTGCTATCCAACTTGATTGAAGAGCTTACCAGCATGGCTAAAATTAATCGTTTTGACTTATCAGGATCACAAGAGCTGGTCAGCATGAGTGTGTATTTTTAGCTCACCTGAGCCGAAGGCTCAGAGGTGAGCTTATAGGATGGGAGTCGAGCCGTCGTCCGTCCGTCCGTGGGTGGGTGCGTGCGTCAACACTTTCAAACATAAATATCTCAGAGACCAGTGGGCCGATCGCAATCAAATTTTATCTGAAGCATCATTTGGGTGGGGGAAAGGCTGCATTAGGTTTTGGTGCCAATCAGCTCACAACTCTGGTTTCCATGGCAACAGATAGCCCCCATAGGGTTATAATGGGGAAAACGGCGTCATCACGTTTTCTCGACTGTTTTTGATTAGATCCTTATCATACTTGCAGGTAATGATGACATACACAAGAGCTTGGATGAGTTCGAAATTTGGTCGGATTCGAGCACAGACTACGGAGTTAGCTGCCCTTGAGCGTTTGAAAAAAATCCCATAGGGTTATAATGGGGAAAATGGCGTCATCACGTTTTCTCAACTGTTTTTGCTTAGATCCTTATCATACTTGCAGGTAATGATGACATACATAAGAGCTTGGATGAGTTCGAAATTTGGCCGGATTCGAGCACAGACTACGGAGTTAGCTGCCCTTGAGCGTTTGAAAAAAATCCCATAGTGTTATAATGGAGAAAACAACAACTTCACATATTTTTAGAAAAACTTTGTCATCGCTCTATTGCCTACATTTCTCAACGGATTTTGAAATAACTTCACACAAATGTAGGGCATGACAATATCCCGAGCAAGTTTGACTTTCAGGATGCTGCGCCCAAGGTCAAGGTCACTGTGGCTATTTTTAGAAAAACTTTGTCAGCGCTCTAGCACCTACATTTCTCAATGGATTTTTAAAATAAATTCAAAAAATGTAGGGCATGACAATATCTCGAGCAAGATTGACTTTCAGGATGCTGCGCCCAAGGTCAAGGTCACTGTGGCTATTTTTAGAAAAACTTTGTCAGCGCTCTAGCACCTACATTTCTCAATGGATTTTAAAATAACTTCACACAAATGTAGGGCATGACAATATCTCGAGCAAGTTCGACTTCTAGGATGCTGCGCCCAAGGTCAAGGTCACTGTGGCTATTTTTAGAAAAACTTTGTCAGCGCTCTAGCACCTACATTTCCCCGTGGATTTTAAAATAACTTCACACAAATGTAGGGCATGACAATATCTCGAGCAAGTTTGACTTTCAGGGTGCTGCACCCAAGGTCAAGGTCACTGTGGCTATTTTTAGAAAAACTTGGTCATCACTCTAGCGCCTACATTTCTCAACGGATTTTAAATCAACTTCACACAAATGTAGGGCATGACAATATCTCGAACAAGTTTGACTTCCAGGTTGCTGCGCCCAAGGTCAAGGCCACTGTGGCTATTTTTAGAAAAACTTTGTCAGCGCTCTAGCACCTACATTTTTTAATGGATTTTAAAATAAATTCACACAGATGTAGGGCATGACAATATCTCGACCAAGTTCGACTTTCAGGGTGCTGTGCCCAAGGTCAAGGTCACTGTGGCTATTTTTAAAAAAACTTTGTCATCGCCCTAGCACCTTCATTTATCCATGGATTTTGAAATAACTTGACACAAATGTAGAGTATGACAATATCTCGAGCAAGTTCGACTTTCAGGATGCTGTGCCCAAGGTCAAGGTCACTGTGGCTATTTTTAGAAAAACTTTGTCATTGCTCTAGCACCTACATTTCTCAACGGATTTTGAAATAAATTCACACAAATGTAGGGCATGACAATATCTCGAGCAAGTTTGACTTTCAGGGTGCTGTGCCCAAGGTCAAGGTCACTGTGGCTATTTTTAAAAAAACTTTGTCATCGCCCTAGCACCTTCATTTATCCATGGATTTTGAAATAACTTGACACAAATGTAGGGTATGACAATATCTCGAGCAAGTTTGACTTTCAGGATGCTGTGCCCAAGGTCAAGGTCACTGTGGCTATTTTAGAAAAACTTTGTCATTGCTCTAGCACCTACATTTCTCAACGGATTTTGAAATAAATTCACACAAATGTAGGGCATGACAATATCTCGAGCAAGTTTGACTTTCAGGGTGCTGCAATCAAGGTTTTTGATTAGATCCTTATCATACTTGCAGGTAATGATGGCATACATAAGAGCTTGGATGAGATCGAAATTTGGCCGGATTCAAGCACAGACTTCGGAGTTAGCTGCCCTTGAGCGTTTGAAAAAAATCCCATAGTCTTATAATGGAGAAAACAACGTCATCACATTTTCATTTTTCATCGGATCCTCTTCATACTTGCAGGTAATGAGGATATGCATAAAAGCTTGGATTAGTTAGCACTTCGGCTAGATCCCACCACTGACTATGGAGTACCTGCCCTGAGCATCCAAAAAATCAATGTTGCCACTTTTTCTTGGTTTCTACTTATCCGCTCCTTTTCAAACTTGCAGGTAATGAGGAAATGCATAATATCTTAAACAAGTTCAAATTTTCGCCAGATCAGGCCAACCGCTACGAAGTTAGCTGCCCTTGACAGCTCTGTCTATTGTGCTCTTGATCGGATACTTTTTAAACTTGCATATATTAAATGAGGGCTTACATAATGTTTTGGATGAGTTTAATTTTCAGCCTGATTGGACCACTGACTGTGGAGTTAGCTGCCCTTGAGCATCTTAAATATCCCTATAGGTTTACAATGTCTCTCAGGTGAGCAATTGTTGCCCTTTGGGCTACTTGTTTCAGCATGGCTAGAGCTAGTCAACATGACTTAAGTGCTTGCCAGCACAGAGCTGGTCAGCATGATTTCAGAGCTTGTTTGCATGGTTGGAAGTAGTCAGTGACTTTAAGGGCTTGACTGCATGGCTAGAGCTGGTCAGCCTGGCTTAAGAGCTTGTCAGCATGACTGGAGCTAGTCAGCTTGACTTCAGAGCTTGTCAGCACATCCAGGGCAGGTCAGCATGATTTAAAACTGGTCATCCTGACTTAAAAGTAGGTCAGCTTAACTAAAGAGCTTGTCAGCATGACTTAGGAGCTTGTTAGCACGGCCAGGTCAGATTAGCATGATTGAGGAGTTGGTCAACTTGACTTTAAAGCCTGTCGCCTTGACCCAAGAGCTTGTCAGAAAGACTTAAGAACTTGTCAGCATGGCTGAAGTGTTTGTCAGCATGGCTAGAGCAGGTCAGCTTGACTTAAGAGCTGGTAAGCTTGACTTCAGAGCTCGTCAGTATGGCTAGAGCTGGTCAGTATGACTTTAAAACTTGTCAACATGGCTATTACAGGTCAGCATGACTAAAGCGATGGTCAGCTTAGCTTCAGAGCTTGACGGTGTAGCTAGAGCAGTTCAGCTTGACTAAAGAGTCGGTCAGCTTGACTTTAGAGCTTACCAGCATGGCTAGAGCAAGTCTGCATGATTAAAGAGTGGTCAGTTTGACTTCAGAGCTTATCAGCATGGCTAGAGCAGGTCAGCATGACTCAAAAACTTGTCAGTATTACTTAAGAGCTTGTCAGCAATGCTAGAGCAGGTCAGCATGACTAAAGAGCTGGTAAGCTTGACTTCAGAACTTGTGAGCATGGCTAGAGCAGGCCAGAGCTTGTCAGCATGGCTAGAGCAGGTCAGCATGACTTCAGAGCTTGTTAGCATGGCTAGAGCAGGTCAGCATGACTTCAGAAGTTGTCACCATGGCTAGAGCAGGTCAGCAGGACTTCAGAGCTTGTCAGCATGACTTAGAGCAGGTCAGCAGGACTTCAGAGCTTGTCAGCATGGCTAGAGCAGGTCAGCATGCTTGCAGAGCTTGTCAGCATGGCAGTTTGCCAAGCTCTAGAGCTTGTCACCTTGGCAAGAGCTGGTCAGACAGATCTTACGTATTTGCAGCTATGGCTACCCCATGGCTGTGAAATTCTCAAACCCCACCATTTATTATTTACAGGTCTCTGGAACAGCATAATGTGAAAAAGTATGCATGTACAAAAAGGAAGTACTCAAATTAGCCTGGGTATCTGTGCAGCCTGATCAGGGTCTGTCCAATTTGCATATACTATATAATGAGCCTTGGGACCCTTGACAACAAACACTTCCAAAAAAGGTGGTCAATCCTGGACAACAAAACTCTTCCAAATTCTTTAAGAGTTAATCCCATTTAGAGGGACAAAACTGAGAATGACAGGGTTGCTTCTCCTGAAAGTGTACTCACAAATTCATCTAAAATCCAAATTTTAAAAGATACAATTCTTGTGATCATGCTAAAATTTGGAACAACTTGAATTTTGCTTGTTCAAAGAGCTGACAGGACGTCAAATAATGGAAACTGCTGTTCTTGAGGAGCAGTCTGCCCTAAGTGAGGTACTTCTTTAGGAGCAGTCTGCCCTAGGTGAGATACTTCTGTCCTTTAGGAGCAGTCTGCCCTAGATGAGGTACTTTTGTCCTGACCAGGTCATAACAATACCACATGAAAATACAAAAACACAAAAATACAAACAATTACCACTTAAGGTGGTGATTTGTGGTATATACAAAAATCTCAATAAAATGCTGAAAATACAACAGATCTTCCCAAAACTTAGCAGATCCCTTCTTTATGTTGTTTCTCACAGTTTAGAATACAAAAATGCAGGGCATGTTGATGTTAAAAAGGATTTATATAAGAAAAGATCAAAGGGTAATTTTGTGCGAATAAATCTAAAAAATGACCATCATTATTGAAAATGTAACCAGGTCTGAACATAAATTAATGTATTTTGAAGAGCGTCCTAGCAATTATTTATTCCATTTTCTTTGCACGTTATCAGGCTGCGCAGATAAAAACAGTAGCCTTTTCCTCAAATGTCTGACCATGTATATAAGTGCATGTATAGTGCTTGCATTCATTAATACAGGTAGGTCAGGTATACCTATATCATACTCACAGTATAAATATTACATTACAATGACCAAAATAGGTGTATTATTGAAATTATTCAACCTTGAAAACAGACTCTGCTATGTATTTTTAAGACAAATATTTGGACACAGGCAACATCTTTGTTTATCTGTGCAGCCTGATAACGTGCAAAGAAAACGGAAAAAATAATTGCTAGGACGCTCTGCATAATACCATAATTAATGTTCAGACCTGGTTACATTTTCAATAATGATGGTCATTTTTAGCTCACCTGGCCCGAAGGGCCATAGTGAGCTATTGTCATACCAATGCGTCCGGCGTGCGTCGTGCGTCGTCACGCTAAATGTCCGTCAACACCTAAAAACAAATATTCAAACATCTTCTTCTGTAAAACTACTGGTCCCATGGTTCTCAAATTTCACATGGAGCATGACCTGACTCCATGGTCTCAGAATTGTAAAATTGGGTCAGGTTGAAAATCCAAGATGGCCGCCGTTACTAAAAATAGCAAAAACAACAAAATCAACTTCTTCTCCAGAACCACTGGGTATATTTGTCTGAATTTTGGCATGGAACATCAGTGAAACCTTGGTATTCAAAATTGTAAAAATGAAAAAAATGTGTAGCGGAGTTTTGTCACAGTGACCTACTTTCTGTTTACGTGTGTAATTTTGCTCAAATGCCAATGTCAAAAAATGACCTATTTAAACAACTTCAAACAACTTCTTCTCTAAAACCACTGAGCCCATGGATCTCAAATTTCACATGGAGCATGACCAGACTGCAGGGTTTCAAAATTGTAAAATTGGGTCAGGTCAAGAATCCAAGATGGCCGCCGTTACTAAAAATAGCAAAAACAACAAAATCAACTTCTTCTCCAGAACCAGTTGGTATATTTGGTTGAAAGTTTGCATGGAACATAAGTGGGACCTTGGTATTAAAAATTGTAAAAATAAAAAAAAATCTATAGCGGAATTAGGTCACAGTGACCTACTTAGCATTTACAAGGCCGATTTTGCTTAAATGTCAATATCTAAAGAAAATGCAACCAATTCTGACCAGATTTGGTCAGAATTGGTTCTTGAATGGAATTATTTCAATTTTGTGCCAGTTGACTATCCAAGATGGCCACCATGGGGGCCGTTACTAAAAATAGCACAAACATAAAAATGACAATTACTCAAGAACCCTTGAATGGAATTGGACCAATTTTGTGTCAGAATGTTCCTTGCATGAAGCCGTTTTGATTAATTGCAATTTGGCATTCCAAGATGGCCGCCATCTGGTGTTACTAAAAATAGCACAAACATAAAAATGACACTTACTCAAGAACCCTTGAATGGAATTGGACCAATTTTGTGTCAGAATGTTCCTTGCATGAAGTCATTTTGATTAATTGCAATTTGGCATTCCAAGATGGCCGTCATCTGCCGTTACTAAAAATAGCACAAAACATGAAAATGACAATATCTCAGTAACCGCTGAATGGATTTTGACGAAAGTTGTGTCAAAATGATTCTTGCATTGAGATGTTTCAAAAATATCTAACTGTTGACCATTCATATTGGCCTCTGTTACTAAAAATAGAAAAATGTGAAAATTAGAAAATCTCAATGGAGTTGGATTTATTTTGTGTCAGAATGGTCCTTTCATTAAGCTTTTTCGATTTTTTGCATTTTGGCATTCCAAGATGGTTGCCATTTGCCGTTACTAAAAATAGCACAAAACATGAAAATGACAATATCTCAGTAACCGCTGAATGGATTTTGACGAAATTTGTGTCAAAATGATTCTTGCATTGAGATGTTTCAAAAATATCTAACTGTAAGACCAGTCATATTGGCCTCTGTTACTAAAAATAGAAAAATGTGAAAATCAGAAACAAGGTTTTCCTTCGGCCTTGTATTTAAGGAGTTTTTGGGACCCACATACCAATGTTTTAAAGAGTCCAATGCCAAAAGTAAAGGGTCCCGTACTCTGAAAAATGTTATAAAATGTCCAAATCAAAATCGGAATTTCATAAATACTTTATTTTGAAAATTATTACTTTGTGTTCTGCCAAGAATAATATAATTTTTATAAGAATTCATCACTTTCAGTTGGGGCTTGGATTTTGTTTTGAGAGTCCCAGTGGATGCACAGATTTTTTTCTGGGAGTCCCAGACACCCTTTTGGGGGTCTGAGACTCTCAATCTTGAGTCCGGGAAAACCCTGCAGAAAATCTCAATGGAATTGGACCAAATTTGGGTCAAAATGGTCCTTGCATGAAGGCTTTTCGATTTTTTGCATTTTAGCAATCCAAGATGGCCGCCATCTGCCGTTACTAAAAATAGCACAAAACATGAAACTGGCAATATCTCAGTAACCCCTGAATGGATTTTGATGAAATTTGTGGCAAAATGATTCTTGCATTGAGGTGTTTCAAAAGTAAATATATAAAGACCAGGCAAGTTGGCCTCTGTTACTAAAAGTAGCAAAATGTGAAAATGAGAAATTGTCAGTGGAATTGGACCAATTTTGTATCAGAATGGTTCCGTTGCACAATAGCCAGGTGAGCGATATCAGGCCCATTTGGGCCTCTTGTTTAGATCTATTCGCACAAAATTACCCTTTGATCTTTTCTTATATAAATCCTTTTTAACATCAACATGTCCTGCATCTTGGGATTCTGAATTGTGAGAAACAACATAAAGAAGGGATCTGCTAAGTTTTGGGAAGATCTGTTGTATTTTCAGCATTTTATGCAGATATTCGTCTTTGCCCCAAATCAGTGATAATCACCACCTTAAGGTTGTTTTATGTATAAAGGTTAATTAGCAAAATGTACTATAATTGTCCGTGCGAAGCCTTATTTTGGAAAGTCTTAAAAACAGAACAACAAGGAAAAAACCCTGAGAACTCGCTCTTTGCTTTTCCATTCATTTCTTTATTGGCAATAAAAGGTTCGCTTTGACGTCAACCCGAGCTAGATCTGGTTTTGACAAACATTGCTCGCCAGACCTGCTCATGACATATTACCGTAAGATAAAAGTCGTAATGAATCTAAACATGGTGAAGGAACTTCTGAGGAAACAGTGCAGATCCTGATCAGACTGCTCCTAAGGGAGCAGTCTGATCAGGGTCCGCACTGTTTGCCATTCCATTAGTAATATTTTTGCTTATTTACGGAATAGTAAAATCAGCTTGTGCTGATTTTACGGTAATTACGGTAAATTGTTTGCAGTGTCCCACTTACTTACTTTGAGTAATTACGGTAGATCTGGACTGTGTGTTGGTGACAGCAGTGGATTTGTGGTTGACTAATTAGAGAAGCTCGTTAAGTTAGCCAATTAGACCAAATGTGGCCAGCTGTATAATATTTCAGTAGCATCAGCTGTTTCTGACTTCTGCCTGAGTAGTTCTCTTGTTTGATGGCACTTTTTGCTATAAGCATGTAAAAAAGCCCATTTTGGTGTATATATACTATTAAAGGCGATAGCTATGAAGTGATATGGGTTCTATGGAACATCAGCACAAGGAGGATATTTCATGGCAAAAATGCTAAAAAAATAATACCGAAATGCACAAAAAAATGTGATTTATATGCACTTGTTCAGAAAACACATAAATTTTAATTAGTAAATGAGCCGCGACACGAGAAAACCAACAAAGTGGTCCTCCACCCATCGCAGACTCAGATCAGCCTGGGCATTCACCCAGTCTGATCAGACTCTTTGATAAGCACTTAAAGGGTACCTGAGGGACTAAGCTACCTTCATGCGGAAAGCAAAGACTCTGATCAGACTGGGCAGATGCCCAGGCTGATCTGAGTCTGTGCTGGACGCACGACCACATTGTTGGTTTTGTCACGTCGTGGCTCAAATGTACATGTACATTATGTACTTTCATTTTCCTGATTGTTCATTTGACAACTTTCTCGTCAAATTAAAAAAAATTGTAAAACTTGCAGGCCTCAAAATTATGACAATTCCAACATAGAAAATCAGCATGTTTAAAAGTGACACACTAGAATTTATTCCGAAAGTATAGTTCTATGTAGAAACTTCCTAATTTACAGGATGAAAACAAAGGCACTTTCACATTTTGCGTTAACATAATATTATACGGGTTGGGTATATTTAGCCATCTGTAGTAACCAGCCATGGCAATCTAGTTCCAAAACATCATAAAATACAGAAATTTTAACAACTCTGTTTCAAGCAGTTGGCAGTAAAGTTTCTTGAGTATATTGTTTCGAAGTCACTTTTTATGCTAGGCTAAAATGGATTAGCTGACTTTGGCAAGTCTGCATGGGTAATTGCACACATGTTCAGTTCAGTTCAGTTCAATTCTCTTATTGACGTTATCCAAGTGGCTGAACGGTACGTAACCATAGTTGCACTCACTTGGCGCCGTGTGTCCGTCCAAAATTTCACACATGGAGATAAAGGTGCGTATTTATATGCCAAGGACTTCTATATAAATAATGCACAGTTTGGAAGCTACTGCTTTGACCAATCACTGTTAAGTTTTTGTTGCATCTCTGCTTCTTAACTCTTTCATTACCAAAAAGCAGACGACAAAATTTACGTCTGCAAAAATTAAAAAAATGCCTTGTCCAAGACTTTTTATATTGAGAATTCAAAGACTAGGGGGCAAACAGTGTAGATCTAGATGAGGCTGCTCATTATGAGCCGCCTCATCAGGATCTACGCTGTTTGCAAATTTTGCTGATTGCGTCACTGGGGCTTAAAGAGTTAAACATTTTCACACTTAGAGTGCCAACAATGGAAAGTTTAATTTGCAAAACTGTAGATCCAGATGAGGCGGCTCCTAATGAGCCGACTCATCTGGAATTCCATTGTTTGCCTCTTGTCTTTCATCTGAATATACTATAGCTTGGACGAAACTTTTTGAAATTTTTGCAGAGGTAAGTGCAGTGCTCCAGATAAGAGAGGGTAACAAAGATAATTTAAGGATAATTTTGCATATTTCTCCATAAAAACATATTTTGTGACCCATCATTAGAACCGTCTCGCCGAGACGGTTCTAATGAGTGGTCACAACATATGTTTTGGTTGAGAAATAAAAAAAATTATCTTCAAAATATTCTTATTACCCCCTCTTATCTGGAGCTCTGTAAGTGTCTGCTTTCTTCGGTATTTTAAGGATTTCATTTCTTGTCCAAATAATATATAAGCGCTCACAGCCGTAAAGTCAGAGCTATAAAATGTCACCATAGTGTCTTATTAACTTCTTGTGTTTTTATGCTAAACTGAATTTCAGTTAATTGCTTCATGATACTGAAACCTTACGGTATTATGCGGCATGCTTATGACGCAATTTGACTCCTATAAGTGCCTATTATTGATCGTTAACTACATGGATGGCACTAATAATTTTGTCGTCCCCAGAAAAAGCCATGATTACAGGAGGTCTTGTGTTGCCCCATTATTACGTTCATTATAGAGCAGCTAAAGATGATAAATAATAGATCAGTCTCTTATTGCCGCAGCAATAAAAGCTCCCTGTAACGGAAGTCAGCATGATTTGTTTTGGTTTGCGGACAGTGAGGAAAAAACAGCTTTAATCTTGTAAATTATTAAGTAGTGTGGGTTGGTTTGTTTTATGCAGTGAGCTGTAATTTGAAATGCAGATTACCTAGCATTATATAGGGAGGGTTGCAGGTTCAAGCCCCGCTGTGGCCAGAATTTTATTTTTGCATCTAAGCAGCATAGTAAATTTATATGATATCCCATAATATATATTTACAAAGAAATAGAACAAATTAGAACAAAATATATCGCGCCTTAAAGCACCCAAAATGCTGATGACAAAATTCATCAGAATTTTGGGTGCTTTAAGGGGCTACATGTATATATTTTGTTCTATTTTGTTCTATTTCTTTATATATTAAACAAATTTTGTGTCTACTCATTGAACTGGGGAGGTGGGGCCGGAGGGTAGGTTGAGGTCGCAGCAACTTTATTTTGGCCAACAAACATTATCTCAGAATTATAAACAAGTACCTTAATGTCTTTAAGTATTGGGACATCTAAAGTAATCAATATTCTATTTGTCCCAAATGAAAACTATTTATTTTTAGGTGGCCCAAAATTTTGGCACATTGCGGTACTCTTTGTAGTATATCAGTTACCAAGGTTATGAAAATTGCATAAAAGTGCAATTTCGATTATCATATAAAAACATATGAATGATACATTGCCTTATGGGTACAGTTTATCAGAGCTCTAGATACGAGGGAGTATTTGATGATAATTAGGGATAATTTTAGTTAATTCTGCATAAAACCATTTGTTGTGACCCCTCATCTGAACCGTCTCGACGAGACGGTTCAGATGAGGGGTCACAACATATGGTATCGGTGAGAAATAAGAAAAATTATCCTTAATTATCATCAAATATTCCCTCTTATCTAGAGCTCTACAGTTTACGTCATAAGTGGCAATCATTTCGAATCACGATTCTATAAGTACCATATAGCGTCCTTGTATTTCCATGATGCATATGTCAACTTCCTAGTTTCAGTAACGCTTTTAAAGAAAAATAAACAAGTACACAAAAAGTTTATTTGTTGTAATAGGATATATAACTGAGTAGGCGGACAGTTTTAAATATAATCAGAAATACCCCAGAAAGTTGAATCCGGGTTTAAAAAAAAGCAAAAAAAAAGCATAATGCTCTTATTTGTAGAGAGTGGTAGATATCACAGGGTATAAACCAGTTCGCCAATTTTTGCTTCCTGCAGAAACTGTCCACCATATGTGGCTTCCGTCGAGACTGTCCATGATCTCTTGCTTCCTGCAGGGACTACCGTCCTCGAAAAATGGCTTCCTGCAGAGACTGTCTGCGTGACTCTGCTTCCTGCCGAGAGCCTCGGCAGGAAGCAGAATCATGTGGACAGTCTCTTCAGGAGGCCATTTATCATGTACATAAGTCGCAGCAGGAAACAAGAGATCGTGGACAGTCTCAGCGGAAGCCAAATACGACAGACAGTCTCTGCAGGAAGCTAAAATTGGCCGACTAGTTTATACCCTGTGGATATTGATACTAGTGATCCGTCGACTCGGAGTCTTTCCTGTTTTTGCCAACAGTGCTGGACCCAAAGGCATCTGCTGAGTGAGTGAGTGAGTGAGTGTATGCAGTATCAACCCTTGATGCTTCAAAAAGCAGACGACAAAATTTACGTCTGCAAAAATTTCAAAATTTCATTTCAGTCCAGTATGTTTCATCCAAGCTATATCATATTTAAAATTTAAAAACTAGAGGGCAAACAGTGTAGATCTAGATGAGGTGGCTCATTTTGAGCCACCACATCAGGATCTGCACTGTTTGTAAATTCTACCATTTTCATCACTGGAGCTTTAAGTATTAATTTGACTATGAGATGGGGGTTTACCCCAGATTTTATGTAGCGAAAAGTAGTCTGATCATTTGCAACTTCTTAAAACATCTTTTCATGCAGCTCACATGGGTAGAACTACCAGTTTTAACACATTCAAACTGAACATTATTTCAATAAGAAAAAGCATTGTTGACATGGACGTTGTCAATGATGTTACGTGTTCGTGCCAAAGTGTTATTACACGTGTGGTTATATGATTTTTATGGCACGATATTATCCACTGAATAACAGTGCCGTCATACGATAATATTTTCACATGAGTTGCCTGCCATTTCTACAAGGGAGGCAATGTTAACAGAAACAGCATTTGCTTCCCATATTCTCTGATGGCTGCTTCCCTTGAAAGCAGTACTTTCCTCTGAGAGTACCCCATGTCAGAAGGGCGACATATACTAAACGATCAGGGCCTCTGGTTGTTCATAACTAACGACGTCGTTAGTTAAGGAGATGTTAAATTATCAAACATATTATTCACAAAAACACTGCTATTTTTTTGCTGCTCCTCACAGTTTTTAGCTCACCTGAGCACGAAGTGCTCAGGGTGAGCTTTTGGGATACCATGATGTCCGTCGTCCGTCGTACGTGTGGACGTCCGGACGTCCGTCAACTTTTGCTTGTGTACACTCTAGCCGGCACAGTTTCGATCCAATCTTTATGAAACTTTGTCAGAATGTTAGTCTTTATAAAATCTAGGCCAAGTTCGAAACTGGGTCATGTCGGGTCAAAAACTAGGTCACTAGGTCAAATCTTAGAAAAACCTTGTGTACGCTCTAGAGGGCACAGTTTTCATCCAAAGTTCATGAAACTTTGTCAGAATGTTTATCCTCATAGTATCTAGGACAAGTTTGAAACTGGGTCACGTCGGGTCTAAAACTAGGTCACTAGGTCAAATCATAGAAAAACCTTGTGTACGCTCTAGAGGACACAGTTTTGATCCAAAGTTCATGAAACTTTGTCAGAATGTTTATCTCCATAAAATCTAGGCCAAGTTTGAAACTGGGTCATGTCGGGTCAAAAACTAGGTCACTAGGTCAAATCTTAGAAAAACCTTGTGTACGCTCTAGAGGGCAAAGTTTTCATCCAAAGTTCATGAAACTTTGTCAGAATGTTTATCCTCATAGTATCTAGGACAAGTTTGAAACTGGGTCACGTCGGGTCTAAAACTAGGTCACTAGGTCAAATCATAGAAAAACCTTGTGTACGCTCTAGAGGACACAGTTTTGATTCCATCTTTATGAAACTTTGTCAGAATGTTTATGTCCATAAAATCTAGGCCAAGTTCTAAACTGGGTCATGTCGGGTCAAAAACTAGGTCACTAGGTCAAATCTTAGAAAAACCTTGTGTACGCTCTAGAGGGCACAGTTTTCATCCAAAGTTCATGAAACTTTGTCAGAATGTTTATCCTCATAGTATCTAGGACAAGTTTGAAACTGGGTCACGTCGGGTCTAAAACTAGGTCACTAGGTCAAATCATAGAAAAACCATGTGTACGCTCTAGAGGACACAGTTTTGATCCAATCTTTATGAAATTTTGTCAGAATGTTTATCTCCATAAAATCTAGGCCAAGTTTGAAACTGGGTCATGTCAGGTCAAAAACTAGGTCACTAGGTCAAATCATAGAAAAACCTTGTGTACGCTCTAGAAGGCACAGTTTTGATCCAAAGTTCATGAAACTTTATCAGAAAGTTTATCCTTATAATATCTAGAATAAGTTTGAAACTGGGTCACGTCGGGTGAAAAACTAGGTCACTAGGTCAAATCATAGAAAAAACCTTGTGTATGCTCTAGAGGACACAGTTTTGATCCAGTCTTTATGAAACATTGTGTGAATGTTTATCTCTATAAACTCTAGGCCAAGTTCGAAACTGGGTCTTGTTGGGTCAAAAACTAGGTCCCTAGGTCAAATCTTAGAAAAGCCTTGTGTACGCTCTACAAGGCACAGTTTTGATCCAAAGTTCATGAAACTTTGCCAGAATGTTTATCCTCATAATATGTAGGACAAGTTTGAAACTGGGTCATGTCGGGTCAAAAACTAGGTCACTAGGTCAAATCATAGAAAAACCTTGTGTACGCTCTAGAGGACACAGTTTTGATCTAATCTTTATGAAACTTTGTCAGAATGTTTACTTCCATAAACTCTCGGCCAAGTTTGAAAGTAGGTCATGTCGGATCAAAAACAAGGTCACTAGGTCAAATCAAAGAAAAACCTTGTGTACGCTCTAGAGGACACACTTTTGATCCAAAGTTCATGAAACTTTGTCAGAATGTTTATCCTCATAATATGTAGGATAAGTTTGAAACTGGGTCATGTGGGGTCAAAATCTTGGTCACTAGGTCAAATCTTAGAAAAACCTTGTGTACGCTCTAGAAGGCACAGTTTTCATCCAAAGTTCATGAAACTTTGTCAGAATGTTTATCCTCATAATATCTAGATCAAGTGTGAAACTGGGTCACGTCGGGTCAAAAACTAGGTCACTAGGTCAAATCATAGAAAAACCATGTTTACGATCTAGAGGGCACAGTTTTGATCCAATCTCTATGAAACATTGTCAGAATGTTTATCTCCACAAACTCTAGGCCAAGTTCGAAACTGGGTCATGTCGAGACATAAACTAGGTCACTAGGTCAAATCTTAGAAAAACCTTGTGTGCGCTCTAGAAGGCACAGTTTTGATTCAAAGTTCATGAAACTTTGTCAGAATGTTTATCCTCATAATATGTAGGACAAGATTGAAACTGGGTCATGTCGGGTCGAAAACTAGGTCACTAGGTCAAATCATAGAAAAACCTTGTGTAGGCTCTAGAGGACACAGTTTTGATCTAATCTTTATGAAACTTTGTCAGAATGTTTATCTTCATAAACTCTCGGCCAAGTTTGAAAGTAGGTCATGTCGGGTAAAAAACTAGGTCACTGGGTCAAATCTTAGAAAAACGTTGTGTAAGCACTAGAAGGCATAGTTTTGATCCAATCTTCATGAAACTATGTCAAAATGTTTATTGTCCATATATCTAAGCCCCCTATGAAACTGAGTCACGTCGGCTCAAGGTCAAATCTTAGAAAAACTTTGTGTACACCCTAGAGGGCACAGTTTTGATCCAATCTTCATGAAACTCTGTCAGAATGTTTATCTTAATGAAATCTAGGTAAAGTTTGAAACTGGGTCTTGTCGGGTCAAAAACTTTGTCACTAGGTCAAATATAAGAACGACCTTGTATACGCTCCAGAGGGCACAGTTTTGATCCAATCTCAATGAAACTGTGTCAGAATGTTTATTCTTACAATATCCAGGCCAAGTTTGAAACTGGGTCATGTCGGGTCAAAAACTAGGTCAAATGTTAGTATGGTAAAAACTCTTATAAATCTTCACCAGAGCCAGTGAACTGATTAATGCTCAGGTGAGCGATTCAGGGCCACTATGGCCCTCTTGTTTAGCAAAAAATATTTCTTCAATTAATTTTGTTAGTACTGTAAGACCTTACAAATCCTTGACTAAGGGCTTGTTTAGTTATGGATGCTTTGAAGAACTGGGCCCTGAGTCACCTAGCTCTCTTGGTGGTGTATCCATATACCTCAATCATATAGTAACTGATGTCATCATGAAAAACAGAATGTCAGTAACCACCCATTCAGATACTTGAGCTGTCTACCATATTATTTCTGATAAATGCCCAGGGAGCCTTGCAATTCCCAACTTCTGTAAATACCATTCTTGAGGCAAAGCTGGGTTTGAGGTTATAAAACTTGAGAATAATCTCAAACTCAAAAGAAAGCACACTGATTGGCTGCTTCCGAGCACATGCTCGGAAGCAGCCAATCAGTGTGTTTTATTTCGAGTTTGAGAATGTACTCAAGTTTTATAACCTTGGGGCCTGAGCTTTAGTGATGAAGCCAATTTTGATGGAATTTGGAATTCTTTGTATTGGGACGGATAGGTTTGCTCAGACCTATAAATTTTTCCCAATATTTAGAATCTTTATGGTATATCAAATATGGTAAGTGAATTCGGAAGCTTTTCAAATGGCGGAAATCATGTTTCTAAAGATCAGATCATATCTTGAGTGGTTAATACTAATAGTATACGCATCTGTCTTTAAGGGCTAGAGACCATCTAAGCCGTGAGAAAGGGTAGGCGGTTCAAGTCCCACATTTGCCCTAGTTAACAAATACTTAAAATCAAGTGCTAAGAACTGTACAAAGTTGACAGCTGACTGCTGTGTTGGCAGAAAAAGGACTTTGGGGCATGCTGACTGACAATATACTTGGTAAAAAAAGAAACACCATATTTAAGCACCAAAAAGCAGACGACAAAATTTACGTCTGCAAAAATTAAAAAAATGCCTTGTCCAAGACATTTCATATTGAGAATTTAAAGACTAGAGGACAAACAGTGTAGATCTAGATGAGGCGGCTCATCATGAGCCGCCTCATCAGGATCTACGCTGTTTGCAAATTTTGCTAATTTCATCACTGGGGCTTAAAGAGTTAAAGAACCAAAAAAGCAGATTCAGTTTGAAAAAGTTAAAAGAAATGTTTCATCCATGTTATATCATATTGAGAATTCAAAGAATAGAGGTCAGTAGTGTAGATCCAGGTGAGGAAGCTTATTATGCGCTGGCTCATCTGCAATTTGTCCCCGAGTGCATCATCAATCTAGTGATCAGTGCTTAATTCAGTACTGATTTCTGTACTTATGTTTGGTGGTCAGTATTAAGTACTAATTTATCAAAGCTTAAGTACTGATTTAAAGGGAACAACAATAATAATAATAATATATCAATAATGACTTTATTTAACGGGAAAGCCCAGTTGGACAGAGTCCAATCTTCCCTGGGGTCCTGCTTCAAATATACAAATATTTACAATGTGACAAGACAGTATCATGCAAAATACATACAAATACACATGGGCGTAGCTAGGAGCAATAAGATGATACGCACAATCATTTTTCATACTCTTTGAGGGTAAATATAGGGGCTAGGCCCCTAAAATATTTCATATAACCATGTATATCGGCAGTTGGTACTTAAATTTTGTCCAGTTTATAAAATTTCACCATGCAAATATGCAGGTGCGTTTTGAAATTTTGTCAATTTTGACAAAATTTCAATACGCACTTGCGTATTTGCCGTATACATAGCTACGCCCTTGAATACATAATATATATCAGCCATTAACCCATTAATGATGAGCTTGCTCTTTGGATATAAGTATAAGGAGTGCCAAGCTTATCTTACTGCAACCTATTTCTAGTATCTAAAACATTCTAAATCTAAGACAGACTTGTCATTGCCACATGAATCTTAGCAAAGGGATGGCGTTGCCTGCCGTTAGATCTGCCCATCACCTGTTTTTCAAAGTTTTTGGGTATATCGATACAATATCGATACAATACAGAAATCTCCAATTGTTGGTCCGAAAAAATTTGATACAGGTATGTTTACTATTAAAATCACCAGCTGATATAATCGCTGGTGGACAATTTGCACATTTATTATTCACATGGATATTTGAGCCGTGACACGACAAAACCAACAATGTGGTTGTAAGCCCAGCGCAGACTCAGATCAGCCTGGGCAGATTCAGATCAGCCTGGGCATCTGCCCAGTCTGATCAGAGTCTTCGCTGTCAGCATGAAGCTAGCTTAGAGCCTTAGCTACCTTTTAAGCCCTCAGAAAAGCTTCTGATCTGACTTAGTGGAGACCCAGGCTGGTCTGAGTCTGCACGGGGCGCACAACCACATTGTTGGTTTTCTCGTGTCGCGGCTCATTTCACTCCGGTGTTTGATGGCAATCTAGGTCTTGTGTTTTCCCAGGTACTTCTTTCTCACTGATTACCATCATTAAAGTAGGTCTAGTTGTATTTATATAGATACTTAGTAATCAAATTGTCTTGCTTCTTCAATATTCTACTTTAATGTAGCGCAATAGCGGTATGACCTAAACCAGTGTCAATTTTCTTGCCGAGAACATAAAATATTCCAGACATAATCACTGTTTAGGTCTCCTGAATATTGAGGGTTTAATTCTAAGCCCTTTGATTTAAGGATGGGCTATATTGAAGAAGTCTTCATTTCCAGAGAGCTGAAGGTGTTTTGTGTCATACCGATCAATACGGTATGTGCAGCGGCTACGGCCTGAGAAAACCTGTGTTATGGCTTACGCGGACTACCGTAAGCTCAACTGAATCTGTCCATATGCTTAGTATGGTAAGGACATCAGCAGTGCACTCTGACAAAACTTAGATCCTGTGGATTTTTAAAAGCAAACAGTGCATGTCCTGACCAGCCTGCATGTGTGCAGGCTGATCTTAGCACATGCACAGTTTGCATGTTTCATGAAACTGTTTTCTTATGACAGGGGTCATAATTAGTGTTAGCGGTGATTTCCTGCAATAATCTTTTGTGTTTGACAGTGTCAGCAAAGTCATGATGACAATATACATATTCATACTTTGCTACCACTGCAGGATGCCATAATACTGTAATGGTACAAACATTCTCGATGTACTAATATATGGCTGTTTTCATACTCAAATGCCCGAGTTATGTGTGCCCACAAACATGGCTACTGTTGCCAGATAAACCCTTTAAGGTTAGCAGTGCTTTCCTGCAATAACCTTTTGTGTTTGACTGTGCAATAAAGTTATGATGACAACTCACATACTTGTACTTCACTTCCATTCCAGGATGCCAAACTACTGTAATGGAATTAACATTTATGATGTACTAATATTGGCTATTTCCATATATGCCTGTGTTGTTGCGCTCACAAACATGGGTACTGCTGCCAGATTAACCCTTTAAGGCCAGAAAGCAGATGACAAAATTAATGCCATATCTTGTCTATACAGATCAACATTTCTTGTCATGACAGACTGGCAGTTCCTGTCTTGACAGACCAGCAGGTCTTGGTTTGACTGACAAGCATTTCCAGCCTTGATAGACCAACAAGTCATGCTCTGATACATCTACCCAATCTGTTTTGACAGACCAGCAAGGCTTTGACAGACCGACAGGTCATGCCTTAGCACATCTACACAATCTGTCTTGACAGACCAGCATAACAAGGCATTGACAGACTTACAGATCATGCTCTGACACACCTACACAATTTGTCTTGACAGACCAGCATGGTATTGACAGACCCAGATGCCATGCCTTGACACATCTACACAATCTGTCTTGACAGACCAGCATAACAAGGCATTGACAGATTTACAGATTAGGCTCTGACACTCCTACACACCTACACAATTTGTCTTGACAGACCAGCAAGGTATTGACAGACCCAGATGCCATGCCTTGACACATCTACACAATCTGTCTTGAAAGACCATCTTGACAGACCAGCCTGACAAGGCACTGACAGACTTACAGATCATGCTCTTACACACCAAGTGTGCAACACAATTTGTCTTGACAAACCAGCATGACAAGGCATTGACAAACATGTCATGCTCTACCACTTGTCACATTGTCTTTACAGACCAGCATGGTAAGGCATTGACAGATCAACAGATCATGCTGTGACACACCTACACAATCTGTCTTGACAGACCAGCATGACAAGGCATTGACAGACCAACATGACAAGAAATTGACAGACCAACAGATCATGCTATGACACACCCTATACACAATTTGCTATGACATACCAGCATGACAAGCCGTGAAGGTGTTCTGAATCTTGACAGGGTCCAACATAACAAGGCATTGACAGACTATCTAGTCTGGTATAAACTGACGAAGATGTCACGTATTTTGATAAGCTTGTCAAAATGTGTTAACACACCTGCATATTATTGACTAGATACTGTCTTCATCATTAGCTACGTACATTTTTAAAGGTTTTGGTCACTTTGAGAAATCTTTTATAAATAAGTTTTATTAACAGAACAATAATTTGTTCTCGTACACAAATATAATGCTGTGTAACGGTCCTCAGTTCTGAGTATTTACACAAGTAAATCATTGTAAATATTGAAATGAAAAAATTAAAAACTCAAATTTAAATATTTGACAGTGTTAATGACCTAACTGGTCAAAGTAGCTTATGTCAGTACCTCGGTTAGGCAACAATTGTTCTCGAGGGCATTGACCATCGTCATATTGTTATATTTCTCACTAAATGTTTTCGTTTCTTTAAACGCTTATTTATTCGCTACGGAAGTGTCCATTGACATTATTATATGGTATAAAACACCTGAATCCTCATTAGCAAGGTAATTGGTGTTCAAGTTATTCTTCAGAGCTCTAAGGAACTCAGTAATTATTGTATCACTACTGGCTTCAGGTAGCTGTTTTGAATTTGAATTTATTGGTGATATATGATATTTGTGTAATAAACCTGGAGTATCTAACATGCCGAAAGGATTTTATGACTTTAAAAGATCACCAATTTGGAATTAAGCTTTGTTTACTTGATGTTAATTTAGGGGATAACAGTTCTCAAAATTATTATTTGGGAAGGTAAAATTTATGATGAGTTTTATTGTCTCAAATTTTATTGTAAGATATGGTGCTCTTAAGGGATTAAGCCAGTAGAGCCTTAAAACAAAATTTGGGACCATAAAACTAATGAATTACCTTCCAAAATGGCAAGTTTCAATACAGTTATCCCCATTTTACATTCTTATGCACAGTTTCACCTTTTTCCCTTTTAAAGGTGTTGTACTTTGCACCCATAACAAGAGATTTTAGCAACTTAAAACCAACGTTAGCCAATGAGAAGCAACATTTTAGAACAACAAGTTTCCAACAGTAGACCATAGGATTTTTGATGTCATCAAATCAGAATTTGTGTTATATTCATATGTGCATAGAATCTGCGATATTTTTTTCTTATTTTTCTCACAGTCTCAGGTAGTATTAATGAGCCAGTTTATATGCGATGCAATGGTACGTTTTTGTTTCTGAAACTCTGCAGTACATTTGAAAGCTCTGCTTATAAAATCTAATAAGTTTGTGTCTGCTGTTTTGAAATTAGATTGTGGGTTTTTTAAGAATTTTAGATGCTAAAATATGTATCAATTTCTAAATTGGATTATTACCCAAATGTGCTTAAATATTGAGACACCTAAAAAGCATCAGTTTTCCATTTGAGACAAATGGAAAATTAATGGTTTTAAGAGTCATAGTACATAAGCGCATTGAGGTAAGTTGGATTATGGGTATCCAGAGAGACAGAAACATTTTGATCTGACAATCTCTAATAACTCATCTATTCTATGTTTGATTCTCAGCTCCACAGTTAACTTCAATTGCATAATGAAACATTACAGAAAGTGTATGTTAAAACTGGTTTTCCAACCTGATAATGTGGCAATGGCCGCCTGATATAGCAGCACTGAATTTCTTGTTTTACATTAATTTGAAAATTAAACATAAGGGCATTTGCCTTCAAAATAATCGCAAAAAGGTCAGTTTGAACTGTCAAAATACAACTAGTCTAGCACCGTAGATAGCCACGCACAGTACAATTTATGAGTACACTTAGCTTGTTGCTAGTCTGTTTGGTTTGTGTCGATGGACTGATGATGGTGTTACAGGCTACACATTGTCGTATTTTGTTACATGAATATTATTCTGTGTTAGAACATAAAACCATATAATTTGCTAATAAGAGCACCTTAAGGTGCAGGCCATAAGTGACCAAAATAAGGGCATTCCGTGAACCCAGTTCCCTGCATCTACATAGTTATTTGGGAGCTTATGGTAGTATTTTCCAGGAAGTAAGTCAACGTGGCCTCAGCGGATCCAGTTTCTTGAGAGTATGATAATTGCATGCCCAGCAGTCAGAACGAGAATGCCATTATGTTAACAACGGCGATTCCTGCTACAAAATCAGATAATTAAAGAAATTGTGTCTTCGTGAATAGCTGACGACTATTAATTGGGCCTGCAGATTCTTACTGTACTGATAGGGAAAGAAAAAAATAAAAATGTCAGCTTTTAATGGAAATCAATCTTCGGCAGTTTTCCGCTGTACTCTAGTAGAGTTTAGCGTTAAAGATAATGCGGTAACGCTATCACAGTCATTGATTTAATAACAGAAGTGAGGTATGTCACAAGAAATAGTAACATACCACACATTTTCTCAGAGTCTCTGAAACAAGTGTTCAGATCCGCACCACTGACAAGAATCTTCACTTGTCGTATGACGGAGATTCCTCAGAATTTAAAGATTATAGCTCAGCTCAGGCTAACAGGAAAAACCCAGATCAGACTGCGCAGGTGCGCAGTCTGATCTGAGTTGTCACTGTTAGAATATGCAATGAGATTTTTTTCATGTTACACCTCCTAAATCTAACTTGTGAAGCCTTACAAAAAACAAACCTGAATGATCAATAATAACCAATAGGCAATGAGGGGACCAATATTCAGTTATGGGGGCAAGGCCATATGTTGTCATAAAGGAGTGAGTGAGTGAGTGAACTCGGGTTTAACGTCCCACCAACAACGAGGTCATATGGAGACGGGACCTCGGTTTAGAGTCTCATCCGAAAGACCGGAGAAGCGGGGGATCGATCTTGCGACCCCTGGATTGGTAGTCCGGAGTGCTTTCCACTACACTACAGCCGCTCCTGTGTCAAAAAGGAAAGGCTCATAAATAACTTGTAAAAAATTTCCTTTTTTACTTAATTTAAACACACATTCAGTAAGTGACTTTGTCTCAGATTTTTTTCCTACATGCAAGCTCAATCTGGTCAGGGTAGAAGGAAGAATTACAAGTGAAAAAATATTTAAAAAAGATTGTCGGAAATTAACCTAAAAAAAAGTGAAGACATCTGTACCTCACCATCAAGATGTCAAGGTCACTGATCATAGCATTATGGACTCAGACAAAATACATCATAATGGTCTGTTTGCAATTTCAATCTCAGTGTAATTGTTGATTAACAGGGTTTCCTCGTGAAAATGGGACAACTATGGCGGTACTGCTTGGTTTGGTTTCTTAAAGAATTTGCTTCAGGGGTGCATTTGTTTAAAGATATTGATCAGTTTTAACCAGAAAGCATGAAGTGGGAGTTGCAACATTGATAATAGATATTGCTACGTGAAGCTAGAATACTGTCTTGTCATAATGATAAAATAATTATGTTTTACACGGTGAAATTGCATTTTCATGGGAATTTCTATATGGATTTGCACATGGATTATGCAAGTCAGTCAATACCATCTTTAATTTAGAATGATAACTCAGGTCATAGTTGCAGAAGCTGCAGCAGTTGAACTACCAGTAATTACTGTAATATGCCTAAATTTTGGGACACCTAAAATAATCAATTTTCCATTTGGGACAAATGGAAAATTAATTATTTTTGGTGTCCCAATACTTAAGCACATTAAGGTACACTGAATTTAAAAGGTTGAACTGACTGTAACTGGCTTATTTACAGTGATTTGCAAGCTTGAAACAACGACAACAGATCTGCAAGGTATTTGCACTGATCTGCAAAGTTGCACTGAACTGATGGCCTATTTACACTTATCTGCATGGTTGAACAATTGGTATGCAAAGTTGAACTGAACTGATGGCATACATGTACATGATCTGCACTGCAAGATTGAACCGATGGCATACTTACACTGATCTGCAAGATATGACGGTTGGCAGAGTACTAATCTGCAGAACTGATGGCATATTTACATTGACCTACAAGGTTGAACTTACCTGGCAGGTTGAATTGATAATATATTTACACTGATCTGCATGGTTGAACTGATGGCACACTTATACTGATCTGCAAGATAGAACTGATGGCATATTTTACACCGATCTGCAGAACTGATGGTAAATTTACACTGACCTGCAGGATTGAACTGATAGTAAAATTGCTCTTATTAATGATACATTTACTCTAACTTGAAAGGTCAAACTGATGGCTTGAAAGGTCAAACTGATGGCACGCAGTTAGTCACTGACTTGTGAAGTTACACTGATGGTATATTTACACTGATTTGCAAAATTCTTGGTATATTTACTCTGACCTTATAGGTTGAACTGATGGCAAAGTTGCACTGACCTTCAAGGTTGAACTGATGGTATATATTTCCACTGATTTGCAAGCTTGAACTGATGGTGTATTTACTCTGACCCTAAAGGTTGAACTGATGGCATACTTGCATAGAATCAGAAAGGTTAACACTTTAAGCACCAGTGATGAAAATAGAAGAATTTGCAAACAGCGTAGATCCTGATGAGGCAGCTCATGATGAGCTGCCTCATCTAGATCTACACTGTTTGCCCTTTAGTTTATGAATTCTCAATATGATATAGATTGAACAAGACATTTTTTGAAGTTTTGCAGACGTAAATTTTGTTGTCTGCTTTTTGGCGCTTAAAGGGTTAATTGATGGCATAGTTACACTGAGCCCAAGAAAGTCACTTTTACTAAGTTGGCTGACAGCTCTCTAAAAACTGGGCATTGTGATACTGTGGGCTTGCCGTTCAAGAATCTTTATCATATTTCAGTTTTGTTCATATTCTTTTGGTTGGCAAGATGATCATTGACGTCAGACAAAAATAAGCTTTTCCAAAATCTTGTCAAGAGCTTTGTTTGAGGAGACAGACAATGCTTCGATAATTTGATTAGCCTATATTATAAATCATTTGAGCAGCTGTCTGTTTGACTTGAAGCTTATTATTGAGTGATTTTACAGTGCCGTGATATTACACCGTTTATTCAGATGCCTTAGCCATTAACCTACTAAATTGTTGTGAAAGAAAAATTTTCATGAAGTACGGTTTTTTGAATGTGTGTCCAAAAAGTAAAAGATATTTTGGCAGTTATGATGTCAAAGTTCCCATGATGATGTGTTGCATTTGTGAAGACCATGACAGCAAAAGTGAGCTCTTTTACAGTGTTTAATTAGACTTGATGGTGACAACCATTTTTACATGGTTTTATTTTTATGAAACTTCACATTTGCAAAGTTTGATGAAAACAAAAGTTTCACAGACATTTGTCGGTGCACTAGGCCCAGATAATGTGATTATTTGAAGGTAAGTCTGAAGATAATTTGCAATGATTATCCATAAAATAAAGATGGTTCTATTGAGGAGCCACAAACATGTTTTTATGGAGCAAATAAAAAATTACTTTCAAATCATCGAATACTCATTTTCTCTAGGCCTAGATCTGCAATGGGCTTGTCCATTTTCAAGTGTAGACAACTCCATTTGCCACTCCCAGAGAATTCTATATGGTGCTGTTATCGGAACAGAAAACAGAACAGATCCTGCTCAGCTTGCTGCTGAAGGGTTTATCATTGTTTCCTAATTATTGATTTCTGTATTTTCAGGTTTGGTAGTGGAAATTTCAGGTTTATGACCAGTTTTGGTAAGTCTAATTAGTTTCTCTTTGAAATATACAAAAATAATTCAAGGGAGGCCACTCTGACATTTAGATATTTGCCTGTTTCTCATTAGGGACTACCGTTAAAGGAAAGAATTTGCTCTCAGAGAGCAAATTCTTTGCTTTAAGAGTAGCCCCTCTTTGAGATAGGACTCCCCAACCAGAGAAGCAAATACTATTCTAAGTTATCTCCCTTGTAAATTATGGTTGCCACATAATTTCAAGGAGTACACACACCTAAAACAGGCCATTCCATGAAAAGCCACATACAAACAGGAAAAAAAAATCAAAAACTTACATCAACTATTCTCAATTGAAACACATTTACCGCTCATTGTAAAGGTAAAAGTTTCCCATAGCCTTGGTGCCATAAGAGCAATGGATGTTAAAGAGCCAGCATATCTTGGGCAAAGCATTTGAACAATGGGGCCCATACCTCTTCTTCCCATGATTTGACAAAGGTTCCCATTTATTTCCTGATTGACGGAGAGAGCTTTTCAGTCATGAGCTGGCCCTTTGAGAACTTGAACCTGCAAGATTCTGTACCATGTCTGACCTCTTCTTAATAAGGTCCAGGCTGATCTGAAAGACCATACTTGTCCAAAAAAAAAAATCATTTGAAATTATTAGCATGTTTACAGTGGCTGTGTATAGACAGAGAGGCCCATGGCTGAGTGGTTGGAGATGGTTGGTTATGGTGCAGAAGGTGACTAGTTGGAATTGCTGTTCGGCCACCTTGTGACTGGAAAACTTTCTGTCAGCTAGCTTAGCAGTAAATGGGTACTTTTCTTGAATCAGGGAAGGATGAGGCAGCTAAAGGAGAGGTATGGGCTTCAACCTTCATTATGCTGTGCCCAAGATACAGTGAGCCTCTAAACCCCACTGCCCCTACAGCCACAGTGTGCTATGGGAAACCTTTACCTAGTGGATATGATATTAACATATCAATTTTGCTGTAACTTCATCAGTGAAAATGCATCTACAATTCAATGCCATTGGATTTTGCATTGACATGATCTTGACATTATGCCCATTCTGGCAATCCTGAACTAACCAGAATGTTTGCATTTCTTTCTTTGTAATGTATATGTCCTACCAAGAATTCATCTAAGCACAGCTCATACTGTCTCAGACACATAAATTGTAGCAGCCGTAATCAGATATAAAACTAACTGGATCAGAAGTCCATAATGTCATGTCCTAATGAAATCAAAAATGAAAGTCTGTCAATGTCGCACATGCAAAGGGGATTAAGCATGTAAATGCTGACATTCTGTCCCGTAGAAGCATTACATCAGAGCCTATTAGCGAAAGGTGGGGGTTAAGATAAGTGGTGGAAAAATTTTTATTTTGTATGAATGTGTTTCATGGCCCTTCCAAGAATATTTCACTTATATTGAGCCAGTTATTTAGCAGAGGTGAGTGAAAGTGGAGCTCTCTGAGAAAAACAGCCTAACCTTCTACAAGCAGAATGTGGTATCAGGGACTAATCTTAGATACTATGTAACAACAAGTGTCTGATGAAGTAGTAGCTAGCTGATACAAGATGGTTATAAGATGGACTTTTCCGTTCCTAAAGATTTATAAAAAAGATCTAGATCGATCTTAGACAGATCTAGATTTTTGTATTCCTTAGGAAGAGAAAAAGCATCTAACACTGTACAGAGATTTAAATATTTGGAGTGATTCTGGGCCTTTTTTTTTGGGGGGGGGGGGGGGGGGGGGGAGGCTTTTACAGCCAAATTATTAGAAGCTATCATCAAAACTTCACCTTAACCACAGACAAGACTGAAGGTATGAACAAGTTGAAAAGTGTTTTACTACAACTAGTGCATAGGGCTGCAACATGGAAATAACATTACCTGCTGTTTAAAAACATCCAGGTTTCGGTAGCTGCAGGTATAGTGTTGAGTCAGAAGCAGTTGTTGTATCTATGACATCACTTACCTTAACAGGTACCATATTTTACCCAAAATTTTCGACAGTCAGTCTGAGCAGACCTAGTTCAGGCTGCTCCTCAGGAGCAGTCTGATCAGGATCTGCATGTTTGCCATGCAGAAAGGAGAAACAGACTTATCAGAAATTAAAAATGAAAGAGATTGCTTTTGAAAATGATCACGGTGCTCGAGCATTTTGAGTAAGTGTGTTACCTACACATACCTACATACCAGCCGATGTTTGTTATAGCCTCAGTGAATATACTCACGCAAGTTAATTTAGGATCTTGTTTAGATATTTCTGTACCGTCAACAGATAAATATAGTACATATTTCTACAAATATAGCGGATATATTTAGATGATTAAATAGCTGAATGAAGGTTAGTAGTTTTATTTAGCCATTAATGATTTTCTGAAACTGGAACATGGGAAAATTTGTAGAAGGTATCACCTGATATTTGTGTCAGGTTAATAAAGACTTTGTTTTATGAGATACTTTAGTGTTGCTACCTACTCGCCCTGACACTTTTATTCAGCTCTTCATCAAAACTGAAGGAGGTGCATTGGAGGGCGATTAACTTTTAAAGGGCAAAATAAATATTGTTGAATTTGCAAACAATATAGACCCAGATGAGGCAGCACATGAGGCTTGATATTCACTGTTTGCCCTCTTAGGTCGTTGAACTCTCTAATAATGATTTAACTTGGATGAAAATATTTTTTTGAAAATTTTCAGATTTGACGGTTGTTGTTCTGCATAAGGAATCTGAAATTTGACTCTTATTCGAGATCATCGTCTTTTACATTATTTGGATCCTTTTTGATACTAAGCAGTCAATGAATTGACCGCCCAATTGAAATTAAAAAATTACAGTATGGTTTCTCTGGTTTCGTTACCAGATATTGTCAGGGTCACTGAGAAGGCTTTATTAGCCGAAACTATGTTGTCTGGCCCATATGTTCCTGCTTCTGAATGTGGTCTCTGTTCTTGAAGGAACTCTTTAAGATTTTAATTATACTTTACTGCAGCTGGTGTTGTGCCATGTGAGGGCCGTAAAATGTCTCCCCGTACATCAGCCATAGTGCAGATTATATTTTATTTTCGTCCTTTGAGATCAGAGGATATGTTCTGAGGAATCTAAAATTTTAGATTGATTTAGACTCTTATTCTAGATGATCATCTTTTACATTATTCGGATCTTTTTTGATACTAAACAGTCTTTGAATCGACTGCCCAATTAAAATTAAGAAATTACAGTATGGTTTCTTTGGTTTCGTCGCCAGATATTGTCAGTGTCACTGAGGAGGATAGCCTAAACTACGTAGTCTGGCCCATGTTCCTGCTTCTGAATGTGTTCTCTGCTCTTGGATTTTAATATTTTGCTGTTTAACCCTTTGGGCCCCAATAAGCAAACAACAAAGTTTATGTCTGCAAATTTTCAAAATATGTTTTGTACAGGCTATACCATACAGAGAATTCAAAAACCAGAGGGCAGACAGTGTAGCTCTAGATGAGGAGGCTGCCTCATCAGGATCTAGGCTCTTTTACAAATTGTACTATTTTTTGCCACTGGTGCTTTAAGTGCTAAGGGTTAAATAATTTATCTGCTATATACCAGTGAAGAGCAGTCTGACAGACAGGAGGATAGGATTGAAAATATTCCAGATAACAACTGGGTTCTAGGATGAATTTCTCACATTTCTGCCTAAGCTATATATGGTATGAGCTTTCCATCATGCTTCATCCTTGGGACAATATTTGGTGACACTTTTGATGGTAAAAAAATTAAATAAGTATGGTTACCATCTTTTCAGTTCATTTGAAGTGCATGGTTAACTTCCATAAATGTGCGTGATGGATAACGTTGATCCTCCTGCCTGGTTAGTTGCACTTACATAGGTGTGAGAGGGGTAGGGAAAGTATTTAGGGGTGTTTAAGATACATGAGATGTAGGTGGGACATGTTGATATAAACTTTGATTCCTAAAAGTTGGCTTACCTGGCAAGTGTCTGTCAGTCTGACATTTACCATGGTTGGAACCTTTATGTGGTTGATACCAACATTTATGGGTCTGGCATTTGTTGTTATTTAACATGACCTTCTACAACTCTTGCATCATCGGGACAATGAAGTCGGTCACAATGGAGTGAGTGAACTCAGGTTTAACGTCCCACCATAAACCATAAACCCACCAACACCAATTAAGGCCATACAGAGAAGGCGACCTCAGTTTAAAGTCACATCTAAAAAAGTTGTGGACTTGGATTGGTAACCTAGCACGTAACCATTAAACTGCTCCAACATCTTACTGAAGTACCTTTACCCAAACACATAGACCTAGCTGACTGTTACTCTACTGACAGCTAATGGTCCCTCACTAGAAATGCCTCAATGAGGCAGTTGTAATAAGAGGCCATAATTTTTCTTTTGCTTTTATTTATGTCCCTCATAACAACAGCTTCCGCAGGGGGTTGGGGGTAGGGCCAAGCAGTGGTGGTGGGGCATGAATGAGTTGCCAGAGCAATTAAGATACATATTTATTCATATATGACAGACTTTTTTTTTTAAATATATACATCTGTTCTTGGTTGGATGCTAAAATAGTAATCAGGGAGAGTTTTGAGAGTAGTTGTTTTTTAGCTCGCCTGAACGAAGTTCAGGAAGAGCTATTGCGCAACCCCCGGCGTAGGCGTCAGCGGGGGTGTCGGCGGCGGCGTTAGCAAAATGTTAAGGTTTTACGTTAAAGTTTTTTATGTGATGGGCAAGGCGCTGTCAGGCGAGCTATCCTGGCCCTGTGACAGGTCTTGTTCACTCCCATAATGTTAATTTCTTCTGGTGTGATGGCTGACAATAATTATTGAGGCAAATACCCTACTGCAAGTTTTGTTTAAGGCAAAATATTGACTGACTCTCAAAAACATGCATTGTAGGCACTTTTGATTGTAACAGGTGATTATATAACAAATAGAAAGAAAACACATATTTTTCTTGGACACAAAACGAGCCTAATACACAGCAATATTTACCTTATTTTGACCATAATTGTTTAAAAATATCCAAAATGTAGACATTGCCGTGTGGCGGCCGTAAAACGTCTCCCCGTACATCATCCATAGTGCAGATTATATTTTATTTACATCCTTTGAGATCAGAGGATAGATTCTGAGAAATCTAAAATTTGAGATCGATTTAGACTATTATTCTAGATCATCGTCTTTTATATTATTTGGATTCTTTTGAAATTAATCAGTTTTTGAATCGACTGCCCAATTAAAATTAAGAAATTACAGTATGCTTTTTTTCTGGTTTCATCACCAGATATTATCAGGGTCACTGACGAGGCTTTATTAGCCAAAACTACGTAGTCTGGCCCATATTCCTACTTCTGTATGTATTCTCTGCTCTTGAAGGAACTTTTTTAGATTTTTGTTATATAGTGAAAATAGATATGGGCTGGGCCAAATGTCAATTTTCAAGGTTGGCGGTCATACTGCTCCCCAGTGGATTAAATTGCCATTTGAAATATATAAGGGTTATGGCTGACCATCACAAATGTGTATGATGGACAACCATAAGTAACCGCCCCCCCCCAATGACTACTAAACCCACTCATTTTATATAGTAACGCTTATATAAGCTCTCGCAGAACATGCAGTCTGATTTGTTTTTGGCCTGGCCGCAGTGCTAACTAATTGCACCTCTGACCCACAGCTGCCTGCCCGCCTTTCTTTTCTTTCATACACACAGCCAAAAATGTGGCAACCTTTGCGAAACAACAAAAAAAATATATTAGCTTTTGCAGGAAAAAAAATTGTAAAGAAAATATGGTCAGATCAAACAAACCTATGGTCTCCTACGGTATAAATTGTATATACACAGAAACTTCTTAGTAGCTCAATAGAAATGCTTGAGAACCAGGTCTGACTTGTGACAAAATTTTGATATCACCTTAACCTGACCAGATTTTATGACGAGTCCAAAATTTACTGAAATTGGTAAGGTATACAATGTATTATGGTTATAATAATGATTGAGCCATGACATAACAAAAACAAGAAAGTGGCATCTGCCCAGTCTGATCAGACTCTATGTTGCAGGCATGGAGGTAGCTCAGACCCTTAGCTTCCCTTTAAGCACATGGCAAAGACTCTGATCAGACTAGGTGGCCGCCCAGGCTCATCTGAGACTTGGCGTGGTGCACAGCAGCCACTTTGTTTGTTTTTTTGTCATGTCACAGCTCATATATACTTAAGGACAAAAGTTCTGCACGGATAGTGCAGAACTTTTGTCCTTAAGTATAATTCAAATTTAAATTGGGTCTATGAGGGTATGCTGCTTTCTGATTTGAACAAAGATTGGAAAATGGGGGAGTGTTGTGTTCATGAAACAAACCGTTTGACTTCCTATATATTGTATAAAAGAACATATCAAAATCAAATAATATAAAAGAGCAAACCAGAATCAAATTAACTGTGTTTCTTGCAGCTGTGGTCTTAAGACTGCTAAGTTCAGACTTAGGTAAATTTCACCCACCCCACCCACTCAGTTTGTATGATCGTATAGATTCTGTTCAATACTGTTCTTCAAAATTGACTTTTGAAAATGAGTTGTGCATTAAAATGTAATTGTAGCTTGTCACAGCTGAAGTCTATTTCTAATGATGTTCTTTAAGATATCTAGTTTGTGAAAAATTGAGTAATTTATGTATGAGCCTTATCACGCGTGAAGGGTACTTCCCTGAGACTTTGCTGCTTGCTTATTTGCTGCTGCTTCCATGCTTTGACCAAAATTTTGCACAGGAGACAACTTTTGCTTTCTGGTGGCTGATACCCTTTTCCCAACAGGGCCCAGTCTTATAGGAAAGAAGTTGCTCTCTGTTGGGGAAGGTAGGTAAGGGTGAACTCCCTTAGGCACACTTTCAGGGGAAACAGCTCTGCCAGTTACAATTTTGCCTCCCTTCATAATGGGAGTCGACTCTTAAAGGGAGGAATTTGTTCCTCCTTTCAACTCTTAAAGGAAAGAATTTGCTTCTTGAGGAGGAGCAAAATCTTTTCTTTAAGAGTTGACAGCATTTTTGAAGGGCTTTGTTGTCCATGGAAGCAAACAGGAAGTCACAAAAGTTATTTACCTTAGTAATAATGGCAGAAAAACATGGAGATGTGTCCATATGCCTGAAGAACTCTTCATGCATGGTGTGGATCAAACAAAGTATGATGAAGCTGGTCATGTTACATGATGTTTCAACCTGTGCACAACCTGAGACTCTCCAGTTTCAGAGACAAAACATCTGATATGCAACTAATTGTTTGTGTATAATTCCACACACAAAAAAAAAAATAAAATAAAAAATAAAAATTAAAAATTAAAATAAAATTAATAAATAAGAAATAAATGAAATAGGAACGAAAATGTTGCGGCATCTCTGTAGAATTTTTTATTACTCAAATTTTGGGTTGCCTCAAATGTCCACCATGTGGCACATGTTGAGTCATTGTTGGCATGTATTTTAATGTATTTTGATAGCCTTCATTGATGGCCTTAATCGATCACTGGTCACAGTAAGTAGGTAGAGTGTCAGCTTAGTGTGCACCAGGTTGTGAGTTCGAATCATGGTTGTGTCGTACCAAACACATATCAGAGACGTACTCTAAATAATATACGAGCTGTCATTGGACTGGTCAACCTGCCCAGGTTGGCTCCTTGAGGAGCAAATTCTTTTCTTTAAGAGTTTACCTCATATGAGAAAAGAGGCAAAAATGAGACTAACAGAGTTACTTTCCCTGAATGGATACATTGACCTTAGACATGTCTATATTAAAGGAATAGAATTTACCATAGTTTTGCTTCTTGACATTGTATGGCTCTATCTTTAAACGCCAGTGACGAAAATAGTTGAATTTTCAAAAAGCATTTTCCTTGGTGAGGTGGCTCACTATGAGCCACCTCATCAAGATCTATGCTATTTGCCCTCTAGTCTTTGAATTCTCAATATGATATAGCTTGGGTGAAAAATGTTTTGAAAATTTGCAGACGTAAATTTTGTTGTCTGCTTTTTGGCACTGAAAGTGTTAACAGCGTGCAAAATAAAGTGTGTCATGAGAAACTGGTAACTGCACATATCTAGAGTTGTACCATCCAGACTGGTCTGGACGGTCACAGTTGACTGTATCGATCAAGATGGTCCTGTCTTCGTTGTCATAAATGCATAGTATATGACTAGCCTGTATGTTACTGCTCTCTGGTTTGAACAGATTGCAAAAATTGCCTAAACAGAAATTTTGTACCGACTCACCGATACTTTTCTGCAGTTGCATGACTGAAGTTCTTGTAGGTGTGGTTTGAGCATTTGAAGCTTATGGCTGTATTAACCAAGTTCTCTAGCAATCATAATGGAACATTGCTCTTATAATCGTATTACAATCAGGGAAAATTTATAAAATATTTCAAAACTAAATATGCTTCAACAGAATCTGGAGAGAAAGGTACCTTATTATGTTATGTTATAGATGGTCTGATTAGCATAATATAAAAAATAAATAAAGAAATAAAGCAGTTTGAAAAAAATATCAGAGCACGATTGGACTGCTCAAACTTTGGATGTCTCATAGCTTTTACATTTCATTCAACAGGTTAAGGACTGTGGCATATATTTTAAACCTCAGCATCTAAGGGCCCATGGAACTTGCTCATCAGTTTATAGTGATTCAAAAATTTGGAGTTTCATGCAGCAGGTATTTTTACAAAGCTGCTCTTTGATTGGCTACTTATTACGGTATTACTGCTGACTAACTTTCTTTGATGCTTTAATGGTTTGGGATGGATGGATGTGACTTGTAAAATTACATCTTTATTAGCAGTATTTCAGTCATATCAGGTCAATGGGAGAATGAAAGGCTGTGTGCAAAGAATATGTATGGTTGGAAAAATTTTCACTTCCATTGGGTCTCAAATCCGGAACCACCAGATCAGCAGACTGAGCATGATGGTTCAGGTGAGAAACATTTTCCAACTCTTAAATTGCATAAAGTACAATTTTATTAAGATTTTCCTAGTTCTAAGTCACTTAAGTAGCTTTTTGTCCATGAAAGGTGAAAAAGTTTCTCACTTGCAGAAAAAGCAATGAAACAGGCATAGTTAAAACCTGGAATGGAATTGACAAGAAAATAAATATTCCATTGACTACAGTTTTCTCCTAGAGCCTGAGATAGTACTCTTTCAGGAAAGAAATTGCTCGATTTGTGGGAGCAAAATTTTTTCCTGTAAGGATGCCATCCCAGCTCCATGGAATGAAAATGGGAAGATTATTACTGCCCTTCCATTCCATACCACTCCATTCCGTTCCTAGTTTTAATCTTTGTTTTAAAATTGGATAGAAGGTTCCTACCTGTTGTTCTCAAAATTAATCCATATTAAATAGTACCCTTTTTCGAAAAATTAAAAACTGAAAAATAAATAATAAATGTTCCCTCTCTCACTCTTCTCTTGGGAATGAAAATAATTTTCCTCTTTTGTTGTGAAACAGATGGCGGTAAAGTTTATTTTGGGTTTGAGATAGAAATTTTGTTCTATTTTTGATGGGATTTAGTGCTATTTTAGATGCTCCATATCAGTTCTCTATATATTTAGCTTCTGTATTCATTTTAAAACCTGATAATGTCTTGTTTTCCTAATGAGAAGTTTTTGCTGTGAATCGGTCAGAAATAACTTCTCTGAAGTATTTACAAACATAATCAGCAATAGGGGAAATTGGAAAAATGGCAAGGCAGCCAAGTCATCATTAAGCCAAACAGTATCTAATGAGGCTTGAAATTCAGAGTGTCATGCCCGCTTCAGTAAGCACCACAAGCAACATCCTGTACCTATCTGGATGACAATTTTTTTTTACCATCCTGTAAAGTGTTTGACAGTGAAGGATTTTTATCATAATTTTGTCAAAATCAAGGTCATGGACTTAGAAATTTTTGTTATTGAATTTTTTGGTTCCAGTTTTATAAGGCTATATAGCATTTCCACACTGCGTTGATGTATTCAGATGATACTTGAAATTCAGGTAGGTGCTGGTTCAGTTTTACACAGTACCATCCCCACCCCTACCCCACTTTAGTTACACTAAGGTCAAGGTTACAGAATTGGAGCATAAAAATGGGACTTATATTTTTTTTTTTGAAGGTTTATTGTTTCATAATGCCTGGGTGTAAATAGTTTGTTTTGTACTTTGATTGATGCTTGATACGTCTTAGACATTTTGCTTCATATCAGCTGCAATACCTTCTTGTTAAGCTTGAAGGTCAAGGTCACATACTTTAAATTATGTCTTCATGATGGGCTAGCACCAGCTCAGGCGAGATATGCTGTCTGGTGTCAGCTCTGTTTTCAGTTTTTAGAAATGGGTGTCTGTTGTTATGCTTATATTTCAAAGGGAGACACTTTTTATATACTCCTGTTTGCTTTCCTTGATGACTCGGCCCCTCTGAATAGGGATCCACTCTTAAGGGAAAGAATTTGCTCCTAGGGGAGCAAATTCTTTTCCTCTAAGAGTTAACCATGAGAAATGAAACTCGCAGTTTGCTTCCCCTGAAAGTGAAAGTCAACTTCACATCTCAAAATTTAGGGTAACAGCTAGTTATAAATGCGCCATTATGTTATATAAAATACAGTGTGTCTGAAACAGGAAAGTGTTTCTGACAGTAATGCCAAATCCAAATTTGCCTTATGAAAGTAGGTAAATGCACAAGTCATGGTCGCTGACGTAAGAACCACCTTGACAACTCTGCTTTACTGAGGGGTCACTTCATAACATATCCTTACTTGGAGCTCTGACTTATATAAAGAAACACCAGCATCAGAGTGTTAAAATTAGTTCTCAATTGACGTTGGATCATGAGGTTGATGGCTCGAGTCCCACTGATGGCAAGATTCTGTCTGAATCTGAATGGTGCTTCATCACACAGAGCCCTTATGACTGAAAAACTGCTGTTGAAAGGGACGTAAAGCTACTAAGTCATCCACTTATCCCATTTCCCAGAGGGTGGTAAGCTGAAGCATTGCAGGGCAATATTAAGGACCTGCCATGCTTGCAGTAGGTGTAGGATGGGGATGTCTGGATTTTTAATAGGGATGTCTGGATTTTTAATGGGGATGTCTAGATTTTTAATGGGGATGTCTGGAATTTTTAACTGTTTGTCTATTTTCTGTGTGGCTGTCTTTCTGGAAAACAGCTCGATATAGACTGAAATACTTTCTTGAAGGGCTGTGGAACCAAGAAACAATCAGTCCCTTATCCACCACTAGGAAAGTTGTTTAAGGGAAATGGTGACATTTAAAAAATTGAAATATCAGCATCTAAATATGATATAGAGTTTGGTCCAACTTGTTTTGGCCTTCTTGTTTATTTGTTTATGAAACGCTGTCTTAAAGAATTATGATAGCAGAATTATGACACAAGTTTAAGTAATGACTGTATGCTCACACTTGTAATATTTTCTATTTTCCACAGGAAGTCACTTGTCATAACATGACGCTTTCCATGATGAATCTTTTCCGATGGTATTAAGTTGTACTGTTGTGCCGTGGTTATGCGGTCATTTCAGGACATGCATACCATATTATAAATTTTTGGACAGAAATTTGAGCAAACAGTGTAGACCCAGATCAGTCTGATCTACCTCTACACTGTTTGCCGGTAGTTATCATATTTCTTTGGTTTATAATATAACCCATCCAAAACAATCCAAAAATCTAGATCCATCTTGTGATTGTTTTGGAATGGAAAAATCTGTCTTATAGCAGAATTTCAAAAGGCTGATTTACATAATTTGTGGTAATTTTTGAAGGGTAAACTTCGATCTTGTAACTGCCTCTTATAATAAAACAGCCTGTAAAAGGTCCAGTCACCGTCACCGTAATGACAGGACTTGTCTGAAATGTTCACATGCACAGAATGACAAGTTCATATTAATGAAATTATAATCAGTGCAGCTGCACAGTCTGGCAAGTGTCTAGGCTGTTTATACAAACCCTGGTCTTGTGTACACACAGGGAAAGCCAATACCACAGTGTATATAGTCATGTGCGGGCTGGACTTGACTGCAGCAGCTCCACTTGTACTTTTTCCCATATTCGATCATGTTTACAGTGTTAAGCATCATTTTTATACGCTGGTTATTATGATTAATTAATAGGGTTTCATCCCAGTTTTATGTAATTAAATTAGATGTTATGAGAGCATGGACATTATAATGAATCATAAAATTGTAATGAAAATGGGAAAATTTGAAAACATTTAGATTTGCAGACTCAGCAGTTTTTAGCGTAATTTTAGGTGCAGCAAGAGGAAAGTCTGCAATATTGATATGCAAATTAAAATTCTTTCACAGCGACACCTATAGAGGCAATGGAAAATTGCAACGAATTACAGTCAAACTCTTGTTAAGAGATCATCCATGGGAAGGTCAAAAATCAGCTGCTTAAGACCGGTGACCCTTTAATACAGGTTCATTTACACTGTATTTTGGTTCAAGGGTACCCGAAAAGGTGGCTGCTAAAGGCAGGTGACCCCTCAATAGAGGTGACCACATAAGCAGGACTGGTGTGAAATATTTTGAGCTTGATAGAAGAAGAGGAATGGTGCAGGCTTTGATCAGGTCTCATAATGAGCCAACCTCATCTGGGTGTATCCTCTTTGCCCTCTGGTGTTTCAATTCTCAATATGATATAGCTTACATGAAAGTTTTTTGAAATTTTGCAGATGTAAAAATTTTTCATCTGCTTTTTAGCGCTTTAAGAGCTAAGGGACTTACAACGAGATGTAAGCTGCCATGTTCCAGGGGTCAGACTGTCACATGATGTCCAAATATGGTGGTCATGTGACCAGTGATTTATTTACAAATTTATGCCCATGGGTCCAGGGACTCGCTGGATCCCAAACCAATGAGTCCCAACTACAAAATAATAAGTCCAAAACACTTTATTCCACTGCAATTCTATATTTTCGTTGAGTCCTGGGACCCATAATAGTAAACATTTTGCACCCCAGAGGAAATTTATGCATATAGGATGCGCAGGTAAAAAAATCACTGGTGACTAACCGGCAACCATTTAAGACACTTAAAATAAAATGAAATTCAATATATTAGCCCCAAATGTGTACGCTTCGTAGGAACAAAGCGGTTGGCTTCGTAGGAACAAAGCGATTGCTTCCCTGGGGGCCGGGATTATTGCTGAACATTTATGAACAGTAAAAGTTTAGATGGATCAAGTCTTGTTTGCAGAAACTCGGGTTCAACCAAGTGAGGGTGTCACTGGAAAAACTGATAATTCGTAAGTTTTTGACATATTTTCGGTGTTTAGATATCTACAGTACCAGTGGTGTGGGTAAAATTTGCTCTGTTAGAAAGCAGTTTCCTTCTTTCGTAGGACAACTTCCACTGTTGGAGTGTACTTGGTGTCTAGCATGCCTGACAGGCTCACATAGTGACCTACCCTCAAAAAACGTAACTATATATACGAGATTAGCATGAGAAGGGTTTGTCTTTTGCCTGTTTGTTGTAGTCTTAGAATAAAATACTGAGTTATCATAAGAGGCATACCCAAAGAGTTGTCACCCCTTTGAGCTGTTAATGAATGTTACTCCTTGTTATTATCTGTAAACTTAAAAGGTCATGTGTGCGTAGTTGATATTTAAAGCCTGACATTTTATCCTCTTGTAGCTGCCTTTTTCCTGCAATTTAAGTCATATACTAATTTATTATTTTCACCTGTAAATTATGTTTCGCCTAGTTTTGTGTGGCATTTGAGATGTATATCATATACGAACAATGCAAGTTAATTTTACGTAACAATGCGAATATAGGAACACTATGACATTTAACTACATATAACATTACTCTTTGAAAATAATTTTCCTTGGGTCAGAAAAAGCTGATCTGTTAAATCAATATCTATGGACTATGACGTGAGTCCACTCACCCGTGAAATCAAGTCGTTTGAAAAACGATTGTAATTTATTACCGTGCGTTAACTGCACTGACTGCACAATTTTCGTCAATATTTTCTTTCATTCGGATGTAAGTGATAATTATTTTTAGTGTCACACTGATGATAGTGGCTTGAAATAACTAGGGCTGTATTTCTGGAACAATTGGAATTTTCATCAAAGGTATTGCATATTATTTTATCTTTTATAGCTGTGTCATACTAAAAAGGTTGCTTAACTCTTTAAGCACCAAAAAGCAGACCACAAAAGTTACATCTGCAAAAATTCAGAACATTCCTTTGTCCAAGACATTTCATATTGAGAATTCAAAGACTTGAGGGCAAACAGTGTAGATCCACATGAGCCGCCTCCTCAGGATCTGCACTGTTTGCAAATTATGCTATTTTCTTCACTGGTGCGCTTAAAGTGTTAACACAGTGCACCAGAAATGATGGGGTTACAGGATGATTTAGGGATAATTTTTTTTATTTCTCCATAAGAGGATATATTGTGTGTCCTCATTAGAACTGTCTCGCAGACAATGAGGGGTCACAATATATGCTTTTGTTGAGAAATAAGAAAAAATTATCTTAGCATTATCCTTAAGATGCCACGGGGGATGTGGGTGGTGCAATAGTGTATGACTTCCAGTGCCGGGGTGTCCTTCTGATTTGAAACATTGTAGGGCAAGGGCCTACTGTGCTTGCAGTAGGTTCGGATAAGGGTGTCTGTGTCTGTCATTTCTCTTTTTTCTCCCTGTCTCTAGGAGATGGCAGATATAGACTGAAATACTGTCTCAAAGGGCTGTAAAACCCAAAACAATCAGTCAGTCAATCAATGCAGTCTAATTAGAGCATGTTCTTGTGTTACATTAACAGGGCTCATACAAGGTGTGTGAACAGCAATGGCTGTGATCAAACTGTATAGATTCTGTAAACACACATTTTGCATGTGACGCTTATTTTATTACCTCACCAAGGCAATATTAGGAAGCTGAAAACATATTCCAGAAAAAGTTGTGACGTCAGTATCAATACTGATTGGTCGTGATAATTATCTCTGGTAAACTGTATATCATGACAACATGAGCCATGACACGAGAAAACCAACAAAGTGGTTGTACGCCCAGCGCAGACTCAGATCAGCATTGGCATTTGCCTAGTCTGATCAGACTCTTCGCTAAGTGCTTTAAGGGTAGCTAAGGGTCTAAGCTACCTCCTTGCGGACAGCGAAGACTCTGATAAGACTGGGCGAATGCCCAGGCTGATCTGAGTCTCGGCTGGGCCACAACCACCTTGTTGGTTTTCTTGTGTCGCGGCTCATATAGATTTTATTGCCCCAGTTTTATCCCTACGGACACCATGATTTTGTCTGGAAAAAAGTATATTGAGAAATGGAGTGCAGAAAGGTCTCTGAATTGCAAGACCCAAACCAGTGCATGCATTCTGTAGAATCTACCGTAATGATCTCTGGAAGGGAAGGGACTGGCTACCCTTGAAATTGTCAAAAATCCCCACACATGGGATGTTTACAGAAAGCCTCTGAGCCAAGGCAGGGGAATTGATACATTTAACTGAGTTGCTGCCCTTGGTAGTGTATAAAATTTAGTTTTTATTGGCATGTTAACATCATGTTGTGATTGTGTGCCATCCTCATCATTGTCAATCCCTTCAAAAATTGCCTTAAAACCATCCAACCACCCAACTAAAAACTGATGAAGAGCACCCTTGATATCTTAATATCTTCCTTATTCATGCATCTAATGATACATTACTTACGACATTTCGTAAAACCCATATTTTCACATTCTTATGTAAAAGCGATTCGTTATTATAAACATGATCATTTGACTAGATCACAAACACGATTAAATATTTACTATTCATTGTTGTATGACCTTGAAAGGTGCGAAGATGATTTAACACTTAAACGCTAAAAACAAGAAAAGTTGAATTTACAAACTGTGTAGATTCAGATGAGGCTGCCTCACCTGGATCTACACTGTTTGCCCTCTTGTCTTTGAATTCTCTATATTATATAGCTTGGACAAAATATTTTTTGAAATTATGCCGACATAAATTTTGTCATCTGCTTTTTGGTGCATGTGAAAATTTAAGCCAGTGCATTATTTACATTCTGACAATAAATTTTGGGACAGAAGTGTCTGCCCAAAGTGTGTAGATTCAGTTTGATCAGGATCTACACTGTTTACAATTCTTCCAGAGCTTTTTGAAGTAAATGGATATGTACATTTTCAGGGTAAGCAAATCTTATCATTTTCAATTTGGGTCAATTTTTATGTTGCAGTGAAACCCTGTATTTTGTTGTGAAACTTTGGGACAGGAGTGCAAAGTTTCAAGAAGTTTCATGATTTCTAGAAAATAAAATTGTCATGAACATATGCTAGGATTAACAATATTCTAAATGACCTTTTCTTCTTGATGGTCCATAATACTCTATTTCTTTCCATTTAATTTTGCTAAGCTTTATTGGATTGTTGCTGGGTTTCCTGTGGAATAATCCCCAATAATACATATTATCCTTGGATGACCTTCATCTTTCTCATTACATTAGTGGCTTCATGTTGGCTGCTCAGAAATAAGGTGAATGGATGGATACACTTCCATATTTCACAGGGTATAAACCAGTCTGCCAATTTTCGCTGCTTCCGCCGAGACTGTCCGCGATCTCTTGCTTCCTGCTGAGACTTCAGTACGTGATAAATGGTTTCCTGCCGAGGCTCTTGGCAGGAAGCAGAGTCATGTGGACAGTCTCGGCAGGAAGCCATTTATCATGTACAGAAGTAGCCTCGGCAGGAAGCAGAGTCATGCGGACAGTCTCGGCAGGAAGCCATTTATCATGTACAGAAGTAGCCTCGGCAGGAAGCAGAGTCATGCGGACAGTCTCGGCAGGAAGCCATTTATCATGTACAGAAGTCTCAGCAGGAAGCAAGAGATCGCGGACAGTCTCGGCGGAAGCCAAATATGACGGACAGTCTCTGCAGGAAGTGAAAATTGGCGGACTGGTTTTTACCCTGAGTATTTCCTTCCGCTGATTCAAGAAGGGCAGTTGTCAGTTACTGGCGAAAGTATGTGCACTTAGAACTGGTTAACCGCTTAAGAGGTCTAAGCCTGCCCAGGAATAGTGTGGTTAGGTTAACTGACCGTCCCAACATGACCTTAGTTGTTTACCGTTGATGTTAAGCAACAAATCAATCAATCAATCAATCAAACCCTGTGTATTTTGCCACTACCATATTTCTTATTAACACTCAGTTAGGTTATTCAAAAGTTTGTTGGCTTAACAAAGTTGTTGAGAATTCGTTAAATTTTACGGTACTCACAAACATAATTGGGGTAATATTTTTTACTGAAAAATTGTGAGGAGCTTTTGCACTGCAAAATCTCCTCACAGTTTTTTGGCACAAAATGGCAAGGTTTTTGTGTGCAGTGTATTAGAAAATTTAATGTCTCCTTAACTAACTGCTTCATTAGTTTTGAACAAATGGGCCTACACAGTTACTTGATTTCACCGGTTCCAGACACCATGTTAAAGCTTTGTTCACACAGACAAAGTTTCTGTGACAAAGTAGAGTTGGCATATAAAAAATTGCTTGTATAAGTTGAAATATATGCCACATTTTTATTGCCAAATTTATATGGTAAACTTTCTATGACAAACAAAATTTGTCAGTGTGAACAGAAAATTTGCCATAGAATATGTAACAAAGAAACTAGCTATAGAGATGAACGCAGAAAACTTTGCTCATAATTTTGAACAAAGCATATTTAAAGAAAATGTGGCACAGTTGGCCGTTTACACAAGCAAAGTTTGTTTGTCCAGGCAACTTTGACGAGAATTCTTTGTTCGTGTGAACATGGCAGCAAATATTTCATTGCCAAAGTTTATTTGACAAAGATTCTATGCCACATTTTTCTTTAACAAATAATTGGCTCCGTTAGTAAAGGCAAAATGTTTGCCAAACTTTCTTTGTTACAGTTTCTGTGACGTGTGAACGAGGCTTAATGCTCTTTCTCCTATCACATATGTTGAAATGTCAACATTAGATTGGGGGTGTATGTCACCTGTGGGTCTTGGGGCTTTATGACAATATGCTTGAGTGATGACAATCAGTGATGATATCCATGCACTAACCTACCCTGATTGCAGCCTGAACTTTATAGACTACATCTGAAAAGTGGGCTTGCTGGTGTAGTACTAGCCCTGCACTACTGAGGCTCCTTTTAGCTGGCCATAACAGTTGTTCTTTGGCTACAGTGAAAGTTATAAGACAACAAATTTGCTGATATGAAATTAGGAAAGAAATATGTGATAATTTTAAATCATATATCCTGTTATTATCTTAAATAATATTACAGGTATTAAATGCATAAAGAATATAAATCTTTATAAAACTCCTAAATCATGAATTATTGGCACACAGTCAAGCTATTATCCTCATTATTACATAAAATATATGGTGAAGAAAAGAATTGATTATGATTGTGAAATTAAGTGGCAAAAAAGATCTAATCAGAAGATCTAAAATGACTTGGATTATCTGTAATAATGTGAACTTATGGCAATGTTTATTTTGTTTCAGTGAATCATAATTAGTTATTGCAAAGTTCATCAGGTTGGGTTCAAGAAAAGAAATGAATAACTTGATATATTTTCACTCTATACATTTGAACAGCGCCAGAGTTCAGCATTCTGCAACAGTATATTATTTCTGTGACCATATTTATAAATAGCATTCTGCAACAGCACAGATTTTCTGTGACTATATCAGACAGAATTCTGTAACAGCATAGAATTTATGTGACACGCCTACCAATCGCTCTCATGCGAAACCACGGTTCAGAACGCCAATCCATGAGAGGAGTTTCCGGTTTTGCAGGAGAGGAGCCAAAATCATAAACAAATTTGACATTGGCACAAGGTTTGAGGTATTTATTTTCTCTGAAAACTATTTATGCAAAATATAAGAATGCTATTTTGTCACATATAGATTGTTTCTTCGGCACAATCCCTTGGAAAGCCCTTTGCAACAGCACAGAATTTTTATGACAAATTCATAATGAGCCATCTCATCTGGATTTACACTGTTTGTGTTTTAGTCTTTAAATCTCAGTATGAAATTATGCAGACGTAAATTTTGTCGTCTGCTTCTCTGCCGCGTTAAAGGGTTAAAATATGTTGTTCTCAGTCTGGTCTTCATTCTGTATTTTGATCCATGTCATCATATTTCCAGGCTTTTCATTAGCTTTGTGATTAATATCTCACAGAAGGATTTACCATAAAATTTCTTAAGTTCAAAATTAATGAACTGGCTTAATTCCGCCAGCAGACTTGTCTGGTATAAATTTCAGCATAAATTTTCGGAATCAATTTGAAAATTTGGATCAGAGCTCCAAATTAGAAAAAATACAGGGTTAAAATGAGTCGCAACACGACAAAACCAAAAAAGTGGTTGTATGCCCAGGGCAGACAGATCAGCCTGGGCATCTGCCCAGTCTGATCAGAGTCTATGCTGTCCGCATGGAGGTAGCTTAGACCCTTAGCTACCCTTTAAGTGCGTAGGGATTAGTCTGATCGGACTGGGTGGATGCTCAGGCTGATCAGAGTTTGCTCTGGGCCCACAACCACTTTGTTGGTTTTCATGTGTCACGGCTCAAATAGCTATTTTTTTTGTTAATTCCAGCCAGGAGTGACACATGATTGTAGCAGAGTTCTCTTTTCCTTTCTCAGCTATAGGTAAGGGAAATAATCACTTTGCAAAGGGAGGCAATCCAAATTGCTTCCTTTGGCAAAATGATTATTTCCCTTTCCAGTTTAAACTATATCTAAAAAGTAAAATCTGGTTACCAGGTTTAAAAGCTAAAGTGGGAAAAAATGAAAAGTACTGTAACATTGTAGCAGTTAATAGTGCATTAACCATGAATTGGGTCTTGACGATGCAGACGTTAAGAAATTAAAGTTTGCTTTTTCTGTGGTGAAGTAGCTCTAGAAAGAAGACATCTAAATGAAAAACTAGATCTAATTCATACGCTCATCTTCATGTGAAGAAATCAAAAGTGTTGGAGATTTTGATGAGACTATACGTAAGGTGAAATTTTGGAACACTTCTGTATGACAACACAGGAAGAGCTATGGTTGTTGCCTTGTCTTCATGTCTGCATCCATGTTGGCTTTGCTTGTGTTGACAAGGAGCTAAAACAGTTCTTGTTATTTCTCAAAGAAAGGGTATGTTTTGTTTGACGAGTTCACAGCAAATTATGTCCGAGACTCATTGTGGATTGGTGCTTAAGCCTTAAGGATATAAATTTTCTGATAATTCTGAACTATATAATGTGGCCCCCTATTAGGACTGGAAAAAGTAAGGAATATTCCCTACAAGAACTTTTAAGAAATAAGGAACTTTTCCTATTTAAAACTGCATAAAATAAGGTTCTGTTCCATATTAGAATGCCTATTGGAACTAGAGAATTATAAAGGAATAGTTTTTTTAGTTTAAACAATATTTTATTTGTATAAACAATCATAATTTACAAAAATCAATACATAACTACATATTTATATTATGTTATACAAATGGGATTCAGAAGGAATCGGTAACTGGTGTCTTCATTTGGCTGGAGAAATAAGGAATTGACTTTGTTAGAAATGGAAAATAGGGAAATACTGGTATCCTCTTTCAGAACTGCAGAAGTAGAACCGGAGAATAAGGAATAATTGGTATTTTCATTCAGCTGAATATATAAGGAGTTAAATCCCAGTTAGAACTGGAGAATAAGGAATTTCTAGTATCCTCATTCAGAACTGGAGAAATAAGGAATTAACCTCACTCAGAATTGGAGATTAAGGAATTTCTGGTAACCTCATTCAGAAGTGGAGAAATAAGGAATTTAAACCTCACTTAGAATTGAAGAATAAGGAATATCTGGTAACCTCATTCAGAAGTGGGGAAATATGGAATTAACACCAGTTAGAACTGAAGAATAAGGATCTTCATTCAGAACTGGTGAAATTATAGGAATTAACCCCAGTAAAAACTGCAGTAAAGTAATTACTGGACTATCCTCATTCAGAACTGGAGAATCAAGGAATTAACCCCAGTTAGAACTGAAGAATAAGGAATTACTGGTATCCTCATTCAGAACTTGGAAAATAAGGAATTAAGCTATTAGAGATGGAGAAATAAAGACTTTTTGTAAGATTGAAAGGGTTGCATAAGCACAGCTTTAGATGGAATCTAGAGTTCTTGTGACCTTTCTACTGTGTAGCAATTACCAACAGAAAATAGCAGAATATGATGCATTCTGTAAATTAAAGCTTATAAATTTATATAAGAATTTTCCAGTAATGTTATATAATTGTTCAAGAATCGAATTAAGAAATATTTTGTTTTGGACACAATATGCCTAAGGAAACAGTGTAGACCCAGATCAGACTGCTCTTATGAGCAATCTGATCTTGTTCTTCATTGTTTGCAGCATGTTCAGCATTTACCATAAAAATTCTAAAAATTGGGACGCCAAAAGTCCTAAAAAATGAAATACTGTAATGTGCATAAGTATCGGGACGCCTAAAATGATTAATCAAATGGAAAAATTAAATATTTTCAGGTGTCCCAAAATTTAGGCACCTTTAGGAGCAGTCTGATGTGGGTTTGCACTGTTTGCTCAGGCCTTTTCCAATATTTAGATTTTTATGTTGTATACAAAGTCATGTGACAGTAGACAAGTCCATTACAGATCATTGTAAAGGTGCATCAACACACAGTTATTACGGTAAAATTATCCGTACAAAGCCTCCATGATATTTTTCTCGGCTACTGTATTACGTTGTCCCAAAGTTTTAGGACTTGGCTTGTTAAGATTGACTGTATAGATTTTATCCTGTCAACGTTGAAGTGAGAGGGGTTAATCTTGATTGACACATTAGAAATCCCTCGCGGATTTACTTCTCGATGCTTTATGGCTCGGAGTACTGCCTAAGTATACATAATTTGCGATAAGACTTAATCTACCATATCGTCTCCGAAAGAGTCGTTTTTGGTGACATTTCTGTGAGAAGTCTGATTTTGGCTACTCCTAACACTTAGCACGCTGATTTTCATTCTCCCATTCCATAATTTGAACAAGTCCATTCATTATCTGTGGACGTATTTTACAGGGTTATTGGATTGAATGTTTTGAAGTTAGCCACTCTTTGAGACAGTATCAAAGTCTGTTAGTGAGAGGGAGAAAGAAGAAGATAGAAAAAGTCCAAACCTCTCCTATCCCGCACATACTGAAACACAGCAGGCCCTTGTCAATCCATCAGCCCATACTAGTAGGTCTGCTTCCTGGATAACTTATAATAAGCCTTTGCATGAATGGATCTACTCATAAAGGAAAGAATTTGCTCCTCATAAAGAGCAAATTCTTTCCTTTAAGAATAGATCCCAATTTTGAAGGAGGCAAATGTAAAAAATACTGAGTTGCTGCCCTTGAAAGTGGGTCCACTGACCTTTTAAGACCCCAGATCATGAAATTATGGTTACTTAGCAAAGGTTATGAGGAGATAATGAGATCATCCTTTAAAAGCACAGATTGTTAACAGGTTGAATGGCTAATGACAATTTTATATAATAACAGGTTCAGTGCTTTATTGTGCATCTAGGGGTCCACAGGGTATAAACCAGTCCGCCAATTTTCGCTTCCTGCAGAGACTGTCCATCATATTTTGCTTCCCCCGAGACTGTCCGCGATCTTTTGCTTCCTGCTGAGACTTCTGTACGTGATAAATGGCTTCCTGCAGAGACTGCCTGCGTGATTCTGCTTCCTGCTGAGGCTCTCGGCAGGAAGCAGTCATTTGGACAGTCTCGGCAGGAAGCCATTTTTGAGGACGGTAGTCCCTGCAGGAAGCAAGAGGTCGCAGACAGTCTTGGCAGAAGCCAAATATGATGGACAGTCCTTGCAGGAAGCGAAAACTGGCGGACTGGTTTGTACCCTAGTTGTGTTTATTGTGCATCTGGGAGTCATAGGCTCCATTGGCAGCCATTATGCGCCACATAAGTTACTTAACTGCCCCAAATTTGAGAATAGGGTGATCTAATAGATTGGTGGCCCCTGGTGACTGCAGTGGGCTCTAAACTCTCAGCAGGCAAGCTGTGAATGTGCGTGTCTTACCCTTATTCTGGGGGGACAGTTCTGCGTCAGATGGTTTTATTGAGAAACCTGAGAATTACTGTCAGCATCTCCCTCCCACCCCTACCACCACCACACCACCATCAGCCCTACACACCCCATATCTGAAGATATTCAGAGAGTTTACAGTGTACCAAAATCAAAATGTGCACTAAATATTGTATATAGAGCTTCTCTGGTGAATCAATGTGTCTCACTATAACATACCCAAATATGAAGATTTATACAAAATCAGAGCTCTAGATAAGAGGGGTATTTGATGATAATTGAGGGATAATATTTTTTATTTCTCATTGAAACCATATGTTGTGACCCCTCATCTGAACCGTCTCATCGAGACATCTGAACCGTCTCATCGAGACGGTTCAGATGAGGGGTCACAACATATGTTTTTATTCAGAATTATCAAAAATGATCCTTAATTATCACCAAATACTCCTTCTTATCTAGAGCTCTGCAAAATGATCTTTGTTATGATCCCCTTCTCCCCCACCCCGTCTCACACAGCTCTCTAATAGGAGTCACAACATAGATTTTTATGTAAAGGGAACAGAAAATATCTTAGAATTCTTTCAGGTTTGTCCTTTTCAGTACCAAAAAGCAGACGACAAAATTTAAGTCTGCAAAAATTAAAAAGAATGCCTTGTCCAAGACTTTTTATATTGAGAATTCAAAGACTAGAGGGCAAACAGTGTAGATCTAGATGAGGCGGCTCATTGTGAGCCGCCTCATCAGGATCTACGCTGTTTGCAAATTTTGCTAATTGCGTCACTGGGGCTTAAAGAGTTAAATTCTTCGGATCAAACCGAGGTCAAATTAAATTGTATGTTGATAATGTAAGAGTGTATGGTAGATTTGGAGTGGACCTCTACTAATCTCTCTGCAGAAGGTCGCCTTCACACACCTTGATATGTTTACCTTGATCAGTCGTGAAAAGAAATAATCGTACTAGTGACAGAAATTTTACTACTCGACTTTTATTTCATACGGATATTGTTTAAACAGTCTCAATGTAGGTAGCTTTGTGGTTTTATGTGCTGTATTTAATAAGCGAAAGTAAATAAAAATGGATGAATGATTTGAGATTGTATGTCCTTTTAAACAGTATTTCAGTCATATCAGGATGATTGTAGTGTGATAATAAAAGCTTGGCTGTGTGCAGTGGAACTCCTTGTCCATGGTTGAAAAGAATTTTGCCTCTAGCTGTAGTCATACCAGAAAGTAGACTGATGTTGATTTTGCCAAAAAAGCAGATGGCAAATTTTGCATTTGCAAATTTCAAAAAATGTTTTGTCTTTAAGCTGATAGATCATAACTTGAAGGCAAATAGCATAGATTCAGATGAAGCTGCTCATTATGAGCCATCTCATCTGGATCTTTGCTGTTTGCAAATTCTACTATTTTTGTTCTCGGCATTTTAAGTTTCAAAATACATATAGTAAAACTTCATTGGCTCAAACAGACATGGGACCATGAAAATTAATTCCAGCCGAGGGTAGTTCTTGCCATCCAGGGTTAGTTTCTAAATAAAGTGTCTTCTATGGTTGAAAGAGTTCAACCAAGGAAAGAGTTCTAGTCAGGCAGGGTTACCGAGTCATCAGGGTTTGAGCCAATGAAGCTCTCTGTACTACAGTGGACCCACTTTTTAATGATGTTCATTGGTTCTCAGAGAGTTAGCTGGTGATCTTTTTAGAACAAAAATTTACTTTAATGCCAGTCTAATTGACATTATAAAGGATTTTGCTGTTATGTTGACTGTTATTTTAAGGATATATTGGTTTGAATTTCAAATTTTAAAACTTCTTTGGATTTGTCTTTGTTGCAGAGATATGAAGATCTGTATAAGACTGAAGCCTGAGCATGATCTGTTCTGTTTTGCTTGTGTTGACATGTTCTTTGACAAATCACTGGCCAGTCAAATAAGCTTTTCAAATTTTAAGATAATTTTAATAATTGGTTTAAGTTTTTTCAGTATTTGGAGTAACTGTGGTTAATTAGATATTTATGAATATGACTAGTTTTAAGAGAAGAGATATACTTTCAGGGGAAGCTACTCTGCCAATTTCAGTTTTGCCTCCCTTCTCAATGGGTCAACTCTTAAAGGAAAGAATTTGCTCCTCTTCCTTTAAAGAGTAGACTCCATTTTAGAAGGATTTCTGCATCCACTGGGATGCAGATAGGCAGTCACAGAAGTTGTTCCCCTTTGTAAAAATGACAGATAAACACAGAGGTTTAACCATACTCCTTAAATGCAGGATAGATCTTATTGTTCTTCTAAATTATATTCTGTCTTTTCATTTCAAGATATAGGCCATTTCAAGAGAAAATGGGTCATGGGCATATACCAAATGGCCGGCACACATGTGCAGTTTGGCTTAACAGGCATATGGCACATGTGTTTATTTCTTTAAGAATCTGTTCTTATCAGGACAAACTGCAAATGCTCTGAATCGACTGCGCACGTGAGCAGTAGGCTTTGTTGAGCATGTGCAGTTTGCATAAACATGAAGAGGTTTTCTAAGATGGCACGGATATTACAATATCTTATGACAAATTAAATTTATTATCAAATATTAGCATGAGGTGATGAAGTTTGGTATTGTTGTAGTGCCCAATTTGAATTCGATACCATCTGCGTTGATTGTCAAGATTTTGCCCATACAAAAATTTCAAACCTTGAATGAAAAATTAAAATATTCGGTATATGGTAAACAGCTGTGGTCATGTTGGGATGGTCAGTTAACCTAAACACACTATTCCTGGGCAGGCTTAGACCTCCTAAGGGGTTAACCAGTAAAGCACCTACTTTCACCAGTAACTGACAACTGCCCTTCATGAATCAGCGAAAGGGGAAATGAAAGTAAGTGGCCAGACCAGGTATCGAACACGGGACCTCTGGCTCTTGCCTCAGACATGCTACCAACTGCTCTATATGGCTCGGCATGCCACAGAGAACAGTGCAGTAAAGTAAGAGTGTGTGGGGAGGGGGGAGGGGGCAAGAAGGGCAGGGTATGTTGACTCTGGGGTAACTTTTCTGCTGACAGACAGTGAATACCCTATTCAGACTGAAGGAGCAGTCTGATGTTTGCTCAGGTAGGAGAATTATTACAGCCTGCTTCCTCATATATTTTCCTACTAAAGTGGAGCCCCGGTAGCTCAATAGGTTAAGCACTGGCCTGCTGATCTACCGGTCCCAGGTTTGAGACCCGTTTGAGGTAGGAATCGTTTCAATTAGAAATTGGCGTCCATTGAACACAGCCTTTCATTATCACCCACCAATGGGCCTGAAAGGACTGAAATACTGTTGAAAAGGACATAAATTCCATCTCCCTACAAAAGTACAGACAATAATCAATGTCTTGCCTGCAACTAGCAGAAGCAGACAATTAGGTACTACTTTTCCAGAGTTGTCAGTGGAAACATTAGCTTTTCCTGTGCTGTTAGCGAAGGCATAAACTTTTCCAGTGTTGTCAGCAGAGGCATCAACTTTTCCAGTGTTGTCAGCAGAGGCATTAACTTTTCCAGTGTTGTCAGCAGAGGCATTAACCTTTCCATTGTTGTCAGCAGAGGCATTAACTTTTTCAGTGTTGTCAGCAGAGGCATAAACTTTCAGTGTTGTCAGCAAAGCATAAACTTTTCATCAGGTTTTCTGGTTTAGCTCTGTTTTGTGATAATGCGCTGGCAGACGAGACCAGCATTCTCCTGAATTCTTGTTAAATATTGTTTCTTTGTACTTTCAGGATTGTTAGTTCCGACAAATCTACAATAGTGGCTCAGGCAACAGAACAGCCGATAGGTGTCAGCCCGGAACCCTCCAAGAGAATGGGGCGGAAAAAAATACAAATCTCTCGGATTGTGGACGAAAGAAACAGACAGGTAGTGCATCCTATGCATGCAAATTTGAACAGATTGTATCAACATCAGTCTGTTATCATAATGGTCCATTTCTCACATTTCAGAGCAGTCCTTTACATGCTCAATGCCAGTCCAGTGACTGGACTGGCATTTAGCATATGAAGAACTGCTCTTAAAATGGACTGAGAAAGATTGTATCATGACTGATGAGGAGCAGATCTGTTTTACACTTTAATGCATTTCGAGTCTGGTAGCTGAGTGATAAGTGGCTGCTCAGGAATCTGTGCAGTGAATTATTATTCAGAAACTTGATCAGACTGGGCATATGCCTACATTGGATTGAAACATATTTCAGTGTATAAGAGAACTAAGGGATTGGGTGCAAGCTTTTACATTGTGCTGTCTTGTTTTGGGTAAGGAGACTGCTGAACTCAACCTATTGTACTTTTACACTGCTTCCCACTGGGCACACAAGGTTGAATCAGCCTTGATTCAACTTTGATTCAACATCATGACGTTGAATCCAGATTGAAACCTTGTGTGACGGCTGGGTTATTCTGTAGTCAGCTGTTCCAGCTTTGCTAAAAAAATCAATAAAAAATTTACTTCCCCAAAATTAAAAACAAAGTGTAGTCCATATTGAGAATTCAAGGATAAGAGAGCAAATAGGGTAGATTCAGATGAGATGGCTCATTAGGAGCCATCTCATTTGGATTATTTGTTATTGCAAATTCAAATTTTCATTTTTGGCTTTTTAAATGTTATGTATGACTGCCGCAAAAATCAGGGAGGCTTCCGTAGGCTTTGCTGATGACATTAATGTCCTAAGGTATTTTCACCGGTTATGGCCTATTTTATGTTACTCCAGAGGCCCGAGACATTATCGCCCGACTTTGTCAGCTAACTAGCTTCCTGTTCAGTTCCGGCTCTAAAGTCTTAGGTTGCGTTGCCATGTCGAGAAATCAATATAGTATATTGCTTCATGGCAGGTTTACAGAAAATTGAATTACGTTAACAAGATCTTGGGGAGTGCTTACGTCAACAAGCACAGACTTTCTGTGCATCCATGCCGAAAGCTTGGGGAGCGTTAAGATGTACGGATTCACACCACAAGGGAGACCACTTGAATCTGGAAATTACATTGGCTTTCCTCTCACAGGTGGCTGCTCTCAAAGGAAAGAATTTGCTCTCTTTTAAGGGTAGCTGCATCTGGAGATAGGCTTTGCTTACAAGGGAGACAAATTCTATTTTGTTAAAGATGTCTCCCTTGTAAAAAACAGTTGTCTCCCATGGTGGGCAAACTGCGGCTGCATATCTTTACGCCTTTAATCAGCCATGATAAATGGAGATTTTTTTCACTTAAATTAGTTATTACAGAAATTAGTCGGGATATCCAGGATATTTGTGTAGACTTAAGATTAAGATTTAGTAGAATTAATTGCATATTACGTAATTTATCAAAGATCCGTTCTTAACATTTTAATATTTTCTAAAGGAAACATACAGTATGTTTCCTTTTAGAAAATGATGAATGGGTGTTTTATAAATTTCATATCCAGCTGTCTTCTCTCAGCATACTTTAATTCACTTGTTGGAAACAGGATAGTGACATTACTGTCGGCAGCTTTTCTGTACTTGAACTGTCTTTAATGTATATATATATGTGTCTGTCTGCCTGTTTGTCTGCCTGTCTGTCTGTCTGTCTGCCCAGCAATCCACCTATTGTTTCTGCCATTTAGCAGAATTATGCACTTTTATTTTTTTTATGCTCATTTGCAACTTTGGTTGGTTGCATGGTTGTTTTTGGTATAACAGTCTTTTGAGACAGTACTTCAGTCTGTATTGAGCTGACTCCAAAAGAGAGGGAGATAGAAGAGAAAGATAGGAGAGACAAAAGTAAAAAAATCTACACAACCCCTATTCAACACCTTAGGCAGATCATCATCCACCTCATCTTGATCTACCCTCTTTGAATTCTCAATATGATATAGCATTAATTTTAGCAGATGTAAATTTCATTGGCTACTTGTTTGGCGCTTTAAGGATTAACAAACAGTGCAGACCTGGCTCGGAGGATATAAACCTTGAGTACATTCTCAAATTCAAAAAAAAGCACATTGATTGGCTGCTTCCGAGCTCATGCTCGGAAGCAGCCTATCAGTGTGCTTTATTTTGAGTTTGAGATTATACTCAAGTTTTATAACCTCGAATCCTGGTCTGTATTTTTGTCTCCACATCAAATTCTGTGTTGGTATCAACTTTTGATATGTTTTCGTCAAGACATCATTGAGCAATTGAGCAATTTATGTTGTTCTATGACAGCTCTTGTATTTTCTTGCTCTACAAATTTACTCAGAAAGATGAATGGACAGGTTAAAAGGGTGGGTATCGATAACACAGAAAACCCACCTTATTGATACTCTCCCCTTTAAATGCATATGATGCATAAGTAAGGAGGTTAAAAGTCACCTGCAGTAAAAGTCACTAGGTCACTGGGACCTTCTTTGGCCAAAATATTTTTTGGATAGCTTGCAATTATTTAATTGGCTTTTACTGCCCCAGATATTTAGAATTTATCAGTGCATGCCTTTCGTCACTGGTCACCTGTCATGAAACTAGGTCACTGCAACCTACTTATGGCTGAAATGTTTGAAAAGATTGCTTGCATATCTTAAATGGTTTTCATTGCCCAAGACCAAAATTTATATGTTCTTGCACCCCACTATTCCAAAGCACCGTTCATGAAAATAGGTCACAATGATCTACTTCGGCCATATCTTAATCTTATTCTGTTGTGGATATTGGTATTATTTGAATTATATATTAGACACTGGCAAAGCTAAAGCACTAGTACACAGGGCATAAACGATTCCGCTAATTTTCACTTCCTGCAGAGACTGTACATCAAGTTTGGCTTCTCTTGCTTCCTGCCGAGACTTCTGTACATGATAAATGGCTTCCTGCAGAGACTGTCCGCATGTTTCTGCTTCCTGCTGAGGCTCTCAGCAGGAAGCAGAGTTATGCGGACAGTCTCGGTAGGAAACCATTTTTCGAGGACAGTAGTCCCTGCAGGAAGCAAGAGTTCATGGACAGTCTCAGCGGAAGCCAAATGTGACGGACAGTCTCTGCAGGAAGCAAAAATTGGTGGACTGGTTTATACCGTGTGTAGTGGGCTCGACATGCTGGCTATGGCATCTATCTAGTAGTACATCTGCCACATGTATCTCAAGAGAAAAAAGAAAAGAAGGTAATTTTGTGTGACATTGTTTCACTTTCCTTGAGCTCTGATTGGTTTAAAACTGCCGTCTGCTGGATGCCGGAATTATCACAGCTTTGTTTCAGCGTGGAGATAAAAGCGTGGAATACGTTTATAAAATATTTAATCCCTTCAAACCTTGTCAGTCTACAAATTGATTTGAGTGACATCTTGAGAAAGTAGGTCTGCTTCTTTTACATCACTCGAGAAGTTAAATTTCAGCATAGGCACAAATGCTGTCCGATTTGAGTCACTGTATTTCGCTATAAAGCTTCTACATGATTGGTTTTGTGAGATGTTAACGTGCAGGCTGATCTGAATGATTGCTATTTGTTCATGGCGCAAGAAATTTTTCCTCTTGCTGGACTCATATCGTTTGCACATTTTCCATTTATTGCATCCTAATCCATGTGACTGTGTAGGAGGGCTCGCTTTTTTGTCGCATAGACCAATATATTGTCAAGGGAATTCTAATGGTATTACTTGGTCGGGTTATATCATTCGGAAGCTGCGGTGAGATACGCAGCCAACTTTACCACAATCTATGAATGATGAAAATTGCGTCATGATAGCTCCCATGATTATTATATGGACAGTAATAACTAGTAATAAACTGTATTTCAGTACTAACACAATATATTGGGACAGAAGAGCATTGTTGTAACACTGTAGACCCAGCTAAGCTAGTCTGAGTTCAAATCACACTGACGACAAATCTTTTTCAACCTTTTTCATTGCACACATCTTTCCATTATCAACCTTCCATTGACTCAGTATGACTGAAATACTGATGAAAGGGCTGTAAAACCATAAGTCATCCATTCATCCATCCTTTATGGTTTGTTTACCACAAACCAGGCCCAGGGGTTTATAAATATAAAATTTGAGTACATTCTCAAACTCAAAATAAAGCCCACTGATTGGCTGCTTCCGTGCACATGCTCAGAAGTGCTCAGAAGCAGCCAATCAGTGTGCTTTATTTTGAATTTGAGATTATTCTCAAGTTTTATAACTTTTGACCCAGGCTAGGTTTTCCCATGGAGCTGCTCTGATAAAAAGAGAACTGGCACTAGAGTTTCTTGAAAAAAGAAGGGTTGTAAATAATTGATAGCTGATTCTTGGCAAAAATAACATTCTGGAAAAGAACAGCTTCTTGCGTACCTATCGATTTCTTATTATCCATCTGAGAGCTAGTCAGGTGGTCTTTTTGACAAGAACGTCTTCACAGTTTGTATTGTCGCAAATATCAAAGTTTGATATGAGTTGGGTTGGGAAACAAAAAAAAAATAAATGTCAAAAAGCAATAACCGTCTGATGCCCAGGTTAAGTGGTTCACATGCACTTTTGTGTCTTTCTGCTTGCTTCCATGGCCAACAAAATCCTTCCAAGAAAGGGTCTCCTCTTAAAGGAAAGAATTTGCTCCAAGAGTTGATTCCTGCTTAGATTAGGGAGGTAAAAAGAAAAGACCCCAATAGCTCAGATGGAAGTATCACTTTGTTCAGCTAAGAGAGCCCCAGATACCGTATACAGTCAACTCTCGATATCTCAAAGTGGAAATCTATTCCAAACTACTGATATCTCAAAGTAAATTTTCTGGTCCCAGAAAATTTACTTTGAGATATCAATAGTTTTAGGTAACAAGAGTTGAAATGTAAATAAAAGTAGGGATTGTGTCCAAACTGTATTCTTTGATACTACAGATATGTTGAGATATCAGTATTCAAGATATCAAGAGTTGACTGTACATATTTATTGTAGTCGCGGATGGCTCACCAAAGAAACTAAAAAAAAAAAATCTCTCAATTAACTTCAAATACTCTGCTATCTGGGCTTTGCCATGCAACTATATTCAATCTGACTATAAAACCATTTTAAAAATTTCTTGTATTGGACAGGCCATAAAATCCAAAAACGAAAACAAAACAACAAAATCTTTATAATAACCGTAATCATGGTAGTAACACATACTTTCCAACGTTTTTCAGGTTACATTTACAAAACGTAAGTTTGGTCTGATGAAGAAGGCGTACGAGTTAAGCATCCTTTGTGACTGCGAGATTGCTCTCATCATCTTCAATGGCGCCAACAAATTGTTCCAGTATGCCAGCACGGACATGGACAAAGTTCTTCTCAAATACACGGAATATAACGAACCGCACGAAAGTCGCACAAATAAGGACATTATTGACGTAAGTAGCTGCGTTTAATGTTAGAATAGAATTTTCCTTAGCTCTGGATAAGGAGGGGCTTTGATGATAGGTTTGAAGCTTAAGGTCTGTTGGCACACCTCTGGTTTTTCGCCATTTATACAAAGGGAAACAACTTTTGTGACTTCCTGTTTACTTCCTGGCCCATGTAGCCCCTCCAAAATGGGGTCTACTCTAAAAAGAATTTGCTCCAAGAGGAGCAAATTCTTTGGGCCTACTGTCTCTACTCTTAAAGGAAAGAATTTGCTCCAAGAGCAAATTCTTTCCAAAAAGAGTTGACCTCCATTTAGAAAGGGAGACAAAAATGAATGTGGAAGGGTTGCTTCCCATAAGAGAATATCCATACACTTTAATTTGCTGGTTTGCTGTAATGATTTCTTCAGCTTTAAACTGGATATTCGTCCTTTTTCCAGCTGGCCTGTACCAAAGTACAGAAAGAGCTGTTGTTGTCAACTTGGCATTGGTATCAATGTCAGCGTCAGCATAGGCATCCAAATTTGACGTTTTATGTGATGGGCAAAGCGCTGTCAGGCAAGCTGTCTTGTATTTTTGCTTCCCTTTACAGTTGAAGTCAACTCTTAAAGGAAAGATTTTGCTCCTTTAGGAGCAAATTACTTCTTTTACAAGTTACGAGACTCCATTTTTGAAGAGCTATGTCATCAAGGGAAGCAAACAGAAATCCACAGAAGTTGTTTCCCTTTGAAAAAACTACAGAAAAAACATGGAGGTGTGTACCCATACACCTTAACTCTTTAAGCACCAAAAAACAGACAACAAAATTTACGTCTGCAAAAATTTAAAAAATGCCTTGTCCAAGACATTTCATATTGAGAACTCAAAGAGTAGAGGGCAAACAGTGTAAATCCACATGAGGCGGCTCATGATGAGCAGCCTCATCAGGATCTACGCTGTTTGCAAATTATTCTATTTTCATCACTGTTGCTTAAAGTTTTAACTTGATCTTAATATGTAAGTTGGTCAGTTGGTCTGATTTAAAGGATTTAACTTTGTATTGCTGTATCCGGAAGGAAGTTAGAAGTCGAGCGAAGATCCAAGACGCCATGAAATTGTATTAAATCAAAAAAACTTACAAACATGCATTACCTGGTGTTGTGGTTTTATGTTTAGTGTGTTCAGTAAGGTTGAGTCATAGCAAAACTTGGCATGAAAACCTGGCTTTGGAGATCTTGCCAGAATATTTGGTGTTCTAGGTCAATGTACACCAGACCTACCGTCAGTCAGTACTGTCTGTTCATAGAATAATGACGAAAACAGAGCTGCCTATTAAAGCCATACTGCATAATAAAAAATCTTAAAGAAAATATTTTGAAATTTTAGCATTATTGAGTTCTTATCCTTGACCTTGAGGCCAAGTATTATTCAAATGGAGGCAATCATACTGCAGGGAGTAGCAAACTTTTGGCCAGTATGGGTCCTTCAAAGGGAAGCAGTAGTATTGCAGCGGGTTTGCTCCCTTGGCCAGTACAGGTCAGGAAGTCAATATTTTACAAAGAATAAACCAAACTGAGGGCAAGTTGCAGTATTTTTTTTTTTTGTATAAAAGAAGTCCATACGGTAAATAGCAAGTACATACAAAATAAACGGACATATAGTATTGCTACAATTGCACTTTCAGTTATGTGGCTGTCAAGAGACTGTGGCAATGTTTCAGAAAATCCAGTGCCAAGAACGGCCCTCTTTTCGAACTGAAGAGGACACGGACAGACTCGGTGCCAGGTGGTGCATGTTATGGGCTTCCTGGTGAACATCGCTATGAGAATTGGACAGAAAAAAGTCTCCAGTGCATCTAAATTAATTAACATTTTAAGCACCAGTGACGAAAATAGCGTAATTTGCAAACAGTGAAGAGCCGCCTCATCTAGATCTACACTGTTTGCCCTCCAGTCTTTGAATTCTCAATACGAAATGTCTTGGAAAAGGCATTTTTTGAATGTTTGCAGACGTAAATTTTGTCGTCTGCTTTTTGGTGCTGGTTGTACTGCAGTTTAGTAACCTTATTCACCTCATGTGATTGAGTGGTCTGCACCTCATGACAGAACTTCATTGACATAATAAGTCTGGTTTTGTTGGCAGAAATGTTAGTAATAGTGCTCTGATTTGATTATCTAGAGATCATAGGTTCGAATACCACCCAGATCATGTTCCTGCTCAGACCATTGGATTATTTCACGCTGTTTGTTACTGAACTGTAGCTCTGAAATATAGAGTTCTGCCCCTTTACCAGGTTTTAGGGGAGGAAAATATTATCAGTATCTGTAATAAAATTTTCAGGAGATGACTTTCATAAAAGCGTTTCGCTTACCGTCAGATCCTGTACCATATTGTATATTGTATTGTTTTGTAACCATGTAGTGTGTAGTAAATAAAATATTGTTTAAACCAATAAAATTTAACAACTTACACAAAATTAAGCTACAACTATTTACACTTAAAGCTATGAGATTGTTTTAGAATCAAAAAGAAAAAAATGAAAACGTGTATATTAAATCGGTTTTACTTTAATGACCCAAATTAGTTGGTATGATAGAGTGCTCTGTACTAAATAATAGTACTTCATTGACACGGTTATGTTCTTTGGTACCTCATTTGCATTGACATAATGACATTGGATTTGTTTTCATTTCACATGTATATTTAATCAAACTTTTAATTAGTTTGAACTTAGCCAATCAGTGTAATCGGAGAGTAACCTGGTCAGCGGTGATAATTTTGATTAAGACGTCATACAAACTCCTAATGTTGACAGCTCAGTCACTCAGGCAAATTCAGGATTTGACTATACAGAAGGGGGTGGGTGGAGTTAGGGAAGGGGCAAAATGCAGATTGTTTAGTACTTTAAGTGCCAAAAATGAAAATAGTTTTTGATGCTGTGAACAGCTTAGAACTTTGTGTCAGGAAGTCATTGGGTGCTCTTTTTTCACACAAACTCGAACACTTGTCATCATCAGGGGATATGCTATGCAGAGTGCAAGAAGGACAACTCTTGCTTTCATATTTTCTGAGTTATTCTTCTTGATGACTTTTTTTGCCCATAACTTGTTATTTTATACTTGTCTGCAGTTCTCATAAATTGGAATGACAATAGAATGGCACTCACAAGACCCTTCAAGAAAGATAGCAAGACACAAGTGTTTTAAGCAAAATTAGTTTTAAAAAAACTATAAAAAAAAAGTAACTCGCTAGTCCTCAAAATCAGACATGTCTGGAGCTGTGTTCACCCTATATACATTAATTTGTCGATGTCACACAGCGCAAAACAAATTTTGCAGAAACTTTTGAGTTCAGGAAGACTGTCAGTAATTACTCCACAAACTCAATAGACATGCATTTAATTGGGTCATTAGGCCAATTTTCCGTAAGCGTCCAAAATCTTGAGACTCTTTAACAGTTCCCATAATTGTCCCAAAATGTGAAGATGAGTTCCCTCTCGAGTCATAAATGCAAAAAGTTATAGTCAAATGCTACACAGTGCAGATCCTGATCAGACTGCTCCTCAGGAGCAGTCTGATGAGGATCTTCACAGTTTACAAAGTTACCGCTGTCTCAATATTGATGTAAGGCTGTACGCTAAGTGTCGTCGATGTACTTAAGTGTAAAGGCCTCATTTGTGTTTTAGAATGCCATTAAACTTACTTTTTTATTTGAACGGGCTGTAGGTCTTTTTAATATTTCAATAATAAATCACAGTGCTCTGGAATTTGAACTTACTTTTACTCAATTTATGCACATTCATAATTTTTCATCGCATGTTTTAGGTGTATGTTTTGGCCAGCCATTCCAGATGTGAGAATAGTGGGTGGGGTGTTTGGGTTCATGTATTTGTACCCCAAACAACAGTTGGTTAGGATCTCTTGCTCAGTGGAGGCAAGAGATAACATTTTACAAATAAAGGCTACTGGATTTGAATATTTTAAAAGGGTGGCAACTTTATTGCCTTGCTTTCATTTGCAAAATATTTAATCCGTTACTTATTCATTGTATTTGCAAATTAGTAAATTATGTCCCTTTTCAAAATGATGATGCTTATCATATTTTGGGAATAGAGGAAAGATGGCATCTTTTCGAGCATAATATTGCACTGATGCAGGATATTTTAGGTCATGACTTGAGATACCAACAAATGATTTTTTTTTTCTTTTGTGTGAGTGTAGAGTTACTGTGGAAAAAACAACAACACTTACACACAAAAAAAGGCCCTCCTCTTCGAAGAAGAAGACACTGGCAGACTTGTTCACAAGGATATGCGAATAATGGATTCATGCCCTTAAGCCACTTGAAGAATGTGGTTTTGAGAAATTTTGGATAGAAAAAAACAAATTGAAAACTGTTCTCATATTGTTAAATTACACGTATTGAGCATTTGGAAATACGCTGAGGTGTGGAAAAAAATTGCAATTGCATAGAAAAATAGTTCCTTTGCCGTCTGCCGACTTAATTTATTCCATTTACAACTTGTCGGAAATCGTTCTGCAAATTTGATAAATTTCTTAAGACTTCAATAAAAATAGCATGTTAATGTCATGCATTTTAAGAAATTTTTAAGTTACTTAGCATTTTATTTCTATGATCTTTCATAGCTGAAAGGATCCTATATTGCCGCAGACGTGATCTATTTTGTTCACAATAGCTGAGATAAGACGAGAAACGTTTGTTTTGTATTCGCACACTATTCGGATTTGAAATGAAGCATTTGTGTTGAAATTTATCACCATTTGCCTATCCTGCTTTTCAGAAGTTTTACAAGGATTATGATATTTACTTTTAATTATTTGAAAGTCACGACGTAAAATTAATCTTGACGGTCAGTTCATAATCCACCAAAGATTATTTTCTTGTCTGACAAACTGTATAAAAGATTTTGACGCTGCATTGTAAATAACAATGGTAATGTCAGATGAATATGTGTCCGAAATTTCAAAAAATCTTAACCAAGAAAGAGAAAAACATTATAAACCCTTTTTTGCACCAACTATAGTTAATCGTAATGATATTTTTGTGGTCATTATGGACTTAGTGAAATAACATTATATTGGGTCAGTCTAATCCTTATTATTTAATGCATTAGCTCTAAACATGAAAATAGTTGAATTTGCAAACAGTGCAGATCCAGATGAAGCGGCTCATGATTTGCCACCTCATTTTGATTTACTCCTTTCGCTCTCTTGTCTTTGAGTTCTCAATATGATATGTAGCCTGGACAAATTATGCAAAATTTTGTCGTCTGCTTTATGGTGCTTTAAAGGATTATGGACTTGCGTGCCTTCAAATTCGTAAGAAAGTGGTTGACTTACCTTCTCTCCATCGACCCTTACCCCCCACTCCTGCCTCCCCCTCCCCCAAACAAGTTTTCAGTGCTCCATATAAGAAGGTAAGAAGTGGTAAAAGGGACAATTAAAGCACAATTTTCCTTATTTATTCCTAAAATCATATGCTGTGACCCTTTTCACTGGAGGGGAATCTTTCCAACTGTAAACAGAGTTCCATTGACACTTCCATGGGCTCAGTATGACTGTAATACCATTGAAAGGACCATAAAACCACAAGTCATTCATTTATCGATGTCACAAAATTTTGGGTAAAATACAGTAGTACAGAAGCACTCTAAGCAACTTCCATAAAACTTCTAAAAATTGGGACACCTAAAATAATGATCATTACTGTCCTAAGAATTGGATAGATTGGTTTAACAATGCAGTAATACATCCAAAAGATGCAGATGGAATGGCAAACAGTGTAGACCCTGATCAGACTGCTCCTTTAGAGGAGCAGTCTGATCTAGGTCTGCACTGTTTGCTCAGACCTGACTGTCCCAATACTTGGAAATTTACAGTATATTTTGACACAAGGAGGGTTGAATTTCATTGCTGAAAAATTAAATTTTAATAACGAGTATTGCTTTGAAATTTTATATGTTGCCTTGAAATCATATTTTTTGCTTTGAAATTTTATATGTATTAGATATCAATGTCATTCTCATTTTAATGCATGTTTTGCCTGTAATGATGGGAAATATTAAAGGACAATAATTTGAAATATGAAATACTATCTTCTATTTGTAATAAATTTATCCAGATCAAATTTACAATCTGTGTAAGCATTATTTTAATGCACTATATATCATTTGTTTGTAAACAAAGTTGAATGAGAAGTTAATTTCTTTAATACTTTAAAGTGGATCGCGGCTTTAAAAAAAATAAGTTCAAAAGTATCAAAATTCATTTATTATTAAATAAAGGAAAATTTTGCTTTCTCAAGCATAAAAAATCAAATAAAATAAAAAAAAGTGAATTTTTAAGGTGACTGAATATACCTCCATGTTTTTCCACCTTTGTAGAAAAGGGAAACAACTTTGGTGACTTCTGTTTCTCTCCCAAGATGCCCATTAGCGCCCTTTCAAAAAGAGGGCTGCTTTTAAAGGATAAAAAATATTTCTATGGGGAGCAAATTCTTTCCGACAGGGAAAACATGGTTGTAAGATTCGTTGTTTCTTTTCATGAGACACCCGAAATTTAAGCACCAAAAAGCAGATGATAAAATTGACATGTGAAAAATTCAAAGAAATGTTTCGTCCAAGCTGTATCATATTCAGAAATTAAAGAGCAGAGGGAAACAATATAGATCTAGATGAGGCAGCTCATTATGAGCCACCTGATCAGGATCCACACTGTTCGCAATTCAACAGTTTTTGTCTTGACCTTAAAGTGTTTTAAAACTAAACGGCAACATTTCTACTCATTAAATTTCATTGCGTCATGATCGTAATGTTTTGTTTTGGTGTAGAGATATGCACTACTTCTTCTTCTGCAGTTATCATTATAAGTGTGGGAAAGGGACGAAAATATCTTAATATGGGATATTTTTGGATCCATATTTATAACTTTTCTATAATAGTAATCCGCTTATGAAGTAGTGTAAACACTTACCTAAGAGACGGCCTACTTTTTTTGGCCCATGAATTTTTGCAACCAAGCTTTTTCGACCATACGTCTGCTCAAAGACTGACCGTCTGCAAAATTTAGATGGTTAACTATGAGGCATGCATCCCTACCCTCCAAACAAAGCATTGCCTGTATTAGGCTTTTGAAAAATTGGTGTGCAACAGTGTTCACGTTTTAGAAACTTCCATGAAAATTCTCTGGAGTGGTGAACTATGTCAGTAATATGACAGGTCTATATCGGTCTGATCTGGAGCCTAAAATAGGCACTTTTCTGGCAGCGGAAGCTAAACTTAGAACTACGGTAATGATTCTGCGTGTTCGGACGCCTTACCCATTTCCCACCTAATTTCAGAAAATGTCTTTTCTGTCTTCAAATTTTGATAAGTCGTCTTGCCATTTGGGTAAATTGCAAACAGTATAGACCCTGATCAGACTGCTCCTACTGGAGCAGTCTGATCTGGGTCTACACTGTTTGCTCAAAGACATCTGTCCCAGTTCCTGGAGTTTTACAGTACCTGGCTGCCAAAATAATTGAAGTATGAGTCACAACACTTCTAACTACAGTTGCTTTGAACTTGAGCCAGGTAAAAAAAACTTCCAGAATAAAGAAGACTGACATGCCAAGAAAAAAATTCAAGTTACCATTGTTGCCAAAATATTTGGACACTCCTTTCATGGTACCTTTATGAACACTTATATTCCTAAAGGTCAATTTTAGCTTGCCTGTGTGCACAAAAAAAGCCATTTCAGTCACTAAGCAACCAACTCAAGTGTTAAATTTTTTTGTTGGGTGTTTTGGCTTTAACGGCCCTTTAAGACAGTATTTCAGTCTATATTGGGCGGTCTCCCAAAGAGGGGGGGGGGGGTGGGGGGGGGGGGGAAGAAAAGAGAAATGATAGACAAGAAAAAAAATATCCAAACAACCCCCACCCGTACCTACAACCCTTGTCCTACTTTTATCCAAATATCCAAACACCTGTGTGTTGGTGGGACATTAAAACTAGAGGTCACTCATTAGAAGGAGCCTTTTATTAGAAGAAATAGGGTATAAGGATAGATTGAATAATTGAACAAGGTGCCCCAATAATTAGAGTAATTATATTATCCAAATGTGCTTAAATATTTGGACACCTACGTACCGTTAATTTTCCATTTGCCCCAAAAGAAAATTAATGGCTTTTGTGTGTCCCAAAATGCTTTGATATTGAGACACCTTCATTAGAAGAAATTGGGTGTAAGGATCGTTTTAATATTTGGCCAAGGTGCCCCAAAATTTTGAGTGATTTCTATATGTTTTAATATTTGGATACCTAAAAACCATTAATTTTCCATTTGTCCCAAAAGAAAGTTAATGGTTTTAGGTGTCCAAATAGGGTTAATTATTCGGACTCCTAGAAACCATTAATTTTCCATTTGGGACAAATGGAAAATTAAAGGTTTTAGGTGTCCCAATAGTTAATCATAATAGGGTAATTACAGACTAGCTTCTGCTCATCAGTTGATCAATGTGCGGTTTGTTTTTTGTAAACAACAGCGGTTGAATATTTGATATGCTGTATTGATCAGCGGAATGATAAATTGCACGGTATTAAAATTACATGAATTTTAATTGTGAAACACAGAAACAGATCCTCAGTTTCAGTAACCATAAATGAGCAAAATAATTTTAATGGAAGACTTTGAAATTCAAACTCATCCATGATCCTTCCAATGGCTTAGTTTGATAGAAAGCAGTTTTGAAAAGAGGATTTTGATTGTTTGAAAGTCATATGTTGGTGTTTTGGAGGATGGGGGAGGGTTAGAGCTAGAGAAAGCAGAAGAATGATGAAGTCCTGCCATTCTAGCTTCTGCAAAATGGTTTTGGCTGAGGTCTGCTTCACTTTCTTGTTGTCCCCCGCTTCTCCGGTCTTTCGGATGAGACTTTAAACCGAGGTCCTGTCTCCATATGACCTCGCTGTTGGTTGGACATTAAACCTGAGTTCAATCACTCACTTTCTTGTTGCAGCGTTGGCCAATGATGAGAGCGTTTCCCGATGACGAGAGCAATATTTTAGACATAGGATCAAGAAAATATTACAAAAACTAGTAACGGGAAAGAAGTGTTAATCAAATCACCCTTTGTTATATACGTTTCTATGTTACAAGTATTTTTATTCTAAGAAATAGGCTTGTCTTTCGTTCCATCTCAGTGTTCTGAAATACTGAATGTTAAGCCACAAATGATGTCATCATTGGACTTTATCCAACAGACTGTTGCAACAAAGCAAGATTCTGTCTTTCGTCTGATTATCTATGATGGGCAGCTGTGTAACACTGTTGACTATCATGCAGGCACTGATCAAACTTGGCAGATCTCTAGGTAAGAGGGAGTATTTGGTGATAATTAAGGATAATTTTTGTTATTTTTGCATAAAAACATATGTTGTGACCCCTCATCTGAACCGTCTCGACGAGACGGTTCAGATGAGGGGTCACAACATATGGTTTCAATGAGAAATAAGGAAAATTATCCCTCAGTTATCATCAAATACCCCTCTTGTCTAGAGCTTTGCTTGGGCCCCCTTCCATTTGGTCCATGAAATAAGTAGGATGCCTTGGTGTCTTGGAGGCAGGGCTGATGAGATGGGAGAAGTCATTTGTCTTAGAGTGGGAAAAGTCCTACAAATTCAGAGGCTTCTGGATATGACAGAAATAGTGAAAGGTGTTAAACCAGAATGGTGTTAAACCACAACGTTGTTAAAACACAATGGTGTAAAACCATAACTCACTAACCTGATCAGACTTGGTATGTTTTGGGTCTTGTCTGTTTGCTAAAGAATTTGTGTCTGAATATTGGGACAAATGTGGTAAATAAGACACTTCCCTTGTACTTTTCTACGAGTGGGTTGTTGTTTCATAACAACACCGTCCTATCGGACATGTAACATTTCGTGTCTCTTAACCGGCTGTTCCTACAATGTTGACCTTAAGTTTTACAAGTGGATTGGGATGTTACTACTTGAGATTTGAACAATAGTGTGTCATGTTATCATGTTTTCTACAAGATATGACACTCGACCACTGAGACAACTTCTTCAAATTATTGATCTTGTGATGATACCGTTATTTAGTCTCCTGTAGGGTATCCCAATGAAAAAGGGGTTGAAGACTCAGGTCAGTGACAATATGTCTCCTCAGCTTGATTAAGGGGTGTCCCGTTTGTGTCATCAGTAAGCAAGCTATATACTGAACAATACCTCTGCAACCTTATGAGATTGTAAACAGAAAAGTAAATCCCCCAGCCCCCACTCCCCAACCCCATCAGTCTATGAAGGCAGCTTCAAGTTTCCCCTGTTTTGTATGATCCCATTGCCGTTTCAGCCCGGGGATGCTCAGTCACCTCAGCCCATTAGACACCTGCTGAGAAAGTAGCAGCTGCTGTGCCACCAAAGGAACTTCCTACACATTCCCATAGTTACAAAGGAGACAACTTTATAGCATATAGCATTTGATTTCCTAGTACACAGGGTGTAATCGATTCCGCCAATTTTCGCTTCCTGCAGAGACTGAACATCATATTTGGCTTCCGCCGAGACTGTCCGCGAACTCTTGCTTCCTGCCGAGACTTCTGTACAGGATAAATGGCTTCCTGCAGAGACTGTCCACGTGATTCTGCTTCCTGCCGAGGCTCTCGGCAGGAAGCAGAGTCATGTGGACAGTCTCGGCAGGAAGCCAATCTTCGAGGACAGTAGTCTCTACAGGAAGCAAGAGTTCGCGGACAGTCTCGGCAGAAGCCAAATATGACGGACAGTCTCTGCAGGAAGCGAAAATTGGCGGAATCGATTATACCCTGTGTAGTAGGTCAGTTAGGTCAGTATCTCCTCCAGAGGGGGGCTACTCTTAAAGGAAATAATCAGACAGCTACTCTTTCCACTAAGATTCTCCCCTCTCCTGACCACCACCACTCACCCACCCAAGTCAGAAGGGGATACGTTCAGATCAGAGTGATCTCCCTTCTTTGTGTAGCTTAAATTTCACCTAGTCTTAGCTCTTTACAGTACAGAAAAAATAGGTAGGATGAGGCTGATCAGTTTATTTTCTGGCACAATCCACTATTGGTACCATCTATTTGTATAGAAATTTCAGGGTAAATACTTATAACTTTGGTTCTTAACTGAATCTTAAACATAGATCTCTCACCACTGTAGATTCAAACCTCGGCTTGGGCTTAAGCGAGAAAGCCAGGTTCTACTTGCAGAAGGATCAGGGGGGGGGGTTCTGCGTGCTCTGATTTTTTCACACCTTTTCTTAACGATTGCTTAGACTTAAGTGAAAAAAATCTTTAATAACCTGTGTAAAAAAAATTCCACCAGATCAGCCTGCACAGATTCTCAGTTTGATCAGGGTGCTCAATCTTTCCTTGTTCCACTGTTTGCATGACCATAATCATCATCCCAGCATAAACTCCAGATTGCGCAGTTTCTATATCAGCTGTATTAAAATCATGAAATTCATGACATGGGCGCATTAATATTCTCTGTACTTGAACGCCCTTTAATGAAGTGATAAGGTCAATTATTGTTTCAATTACCCATCAGTTAGGCTTAATTAACCTCGTTAAATCGTAAATCACAGGTACAAACACCTTTCATGTGATTTAATAATGGTAATTTAATCTAATTTTTGGGGCGCAGAATATCGTAATAAAAAAAGTGCAGACCCAGATCAGACTGCTCCTCAGGAGCAGTCTGATCAGGGTCGGCACTGTTTGTCAATTCATCTTGAAGTTTTAAATAAATCTCCAGATCAAAACAAAACTTTTTAAATTGTAAAATAAGCACAATAATTTGTCAGTATGCTCCTTTGTTTAGAGTAATAATGATAAATTGGTTGTTGCTACAAGTCTGCCCTGCTGAAAATTTTGAATTTAGTAGGAAGAAACTTTAATCTTGTGCCAAATTTGCCAAAAATTAATAATATTAACATATGTACTCAAGTACTAGTCCAAAAGATATAATGCATATGTTTAGACACGATTGTAACGGACGGATCATATCCCCCTTAAGTACTTAAAGCTACTAAAACAGGGTCTGCATGGATCTATGAAAAATATTAGAGATAAATTACATGAAAATACAAAAGTCATCCCAAGTTTTTATGAAACATGCACAACATTAGGTTTGGGTAACTTGGTACACAGGTCAGTTTAATCCACCTGTATTAAAGCAGATAAAATGGTTTACAGAACACAACAGTGAATTATTTATCATCTTATTCCAAATGTACTGAAATAATAAACAAAGCAGGTAAAATATTTATGTCAGGATCTCAGCCATGATATATTATAGAGGAAACTGGCAGAATACCAGCATAATTAGTCAAGTCATGGGATAAAATAATTATGCCAAAAGAAAAAGACAATATTATGCTGTAGACTCTCTGTACGTATATGCTGCTTACAGTGTCCCAGATAGTCTGAGGGCCGTATAGTTTGAGGGTACCAATATTCAAGGTCACATATTGTCCATGCATATTTGGCAAGCCATTTTATGAAGGTAAAGGTTTCTCATAGCCTAATAGTTGTAGGGGCATTGGGGGTTAGAGACCCACTGTATCTTGGGCACTGCTGATGAAAAGCAGAGCCCATTCCTCTCCTTGCGCTGCCTTAAAAAGATACCCATTCACTGCTGGGTTAACAGAGAGAGTTTTCCTGTCGTCAGATTTCGAAATTTAATCCAGGCAATCTCACAACCTTCCGGCCACTTTCTGCACTATAAACGAGTCACTATGCCACCTCTCTTATTTACTCTTTAAAACATCTACTCTATACTATATGATTTAATAAAAAGATTTAAAGATTTATTATATGATATAAGATATGATTTATTTGTTATATGTATGTGATAAATGATATTTAATATCGGGCTGTAAGACCGCAAGACTTTGATTCTCACACAATCTGGCCCTCGGACTAAAGCCCCCAGCATAATAGACTTTCACTATCAAGCCCCGGGTATCAAGCCCTCAGTCCTGGGTCTTTGATGTATCTCTACTACATACAGCATACTGACTATACAGTATCGCTCAGACAAATTTCGCTGATTGTTGTCCTCTAGGAGCAGTTTGATCTGGGTTGACGCTGTTTATTGTGGCTGTTCTGTCCAAATATCAAGGATCCTTACGTTAAATGGCAAATAAAGAGGTGCTATACTTGCTAATGAATGATTAGGACTGATCATCACATTAACAGTCACTTGGTGCATCTGTAAATGTGAAAAGTTGAAAACAGTTGAAGTTTGTTTCTAAACAAGCTCAATTCTGTTTTCTCTTATCTCAAGAGTTTAAGTTTCTTATGTTTTTTAACTTACATAATGAGCCGCAAAACAACAAAACCAACAAAGTGGCATGTGCACACAGCGAAGACTCAGATCAGCCTGGGCATCGGCCCAGTCTGATCAGTGTCTTCGCTGTCCACATGGAGCTAGCTTAGACCCTTAGCTACCCTTTAGGTGCAGAGCAAAGACTCTGTTTAGACTGGATGGCTGCCCATGCTAATCTGAGTCTTTGCTGGGCACACATGCCCCTTGTTGGTCTTGTAGTGTTGCGGCTCTTAATCCCAAGCTAGTAAGTCAGTGTTTTTAAGATGGATAGGTGCATTTTAAAGGGAAGCAATCCTGTCAGTTTCATTTCTGAAATAGCAGAAAAAGCAAAAAAAATGACCAAAAAACAACTGACTTTTCCCAGACTGTAGTCAAGGTAAGAGAAAGGCTTGCCAGAGGCTACGATCATGGCAGTCGTGGGATTGATCTGCGCTGTTTGCAAATTTAAGTATTTTCAATTTTGGAGCTTTAAGTGATAACTGAACAAACAATAACTGAAAAAAGCTGTCCGTCATGATCATGAGCTACGAGAACCTAAATTGTATATTTTCAGGCCTTAAACAAGAAAGAACATAAAGGTTGTGAGAGCCCCGAGATGGAGGGGGACATGTACAGTAACTCATTGTCTATAGAGGAAAAATACAACAGAATGAACGAAGAATATCAGAGAGCATTACATCATCAAAATCAAATGAGGGTAAGCTCTATGAATCCCTGCAGCCCACACCCACCCACTTTCCTTTCCCAACAGTGAAGTTCACGTAGTCTTGCACTCTAAAAATCAAGCTCTTTTGATATGTCAGCCTAGAAATAAGCTTAGGGACAACACCACCCTGGCCCCGAGGTTATAAAACTTTTTTCATGCTCAACTCAGCTGAGCATGAAATTTTACCTGCTAATAAATAACAAATTATTGGCAAGTACAGTTGTTTTCTTGCTCAGTTTAGTTGAGTGTGAAATTTTCTCTGCTTATCAATATGAAAATGCCAACATTAGTTGGCATTTTCATATTTATCAGCAGAGAAAATTCTATGCTCAGCTGAGTTGAGCACGAAAAAAGTTTTATAACCTCGGGGCCTGGTTAACTATCTTTATACAAGAGCTGTTACCAAACCAAAAGAGTCATAGTTCCCAAACAACCTGGTCATCATGGCTAAACAAGTTTGTTTAGCCATGAAGACCAAGTAGATTTGGGACTCTGTCTCTTTTTCGTTTTGTAGCAGCCTTAGAAACAAAGTTCACTGGGTGTGCAACAAGATACAACCATCTTACTGTCTGCTTATTAAAGAATTTATTAGTCTTCTCCTTAATAAAGAACTTATCAAGTTCGGTCAAAATTCATCAATAAGTTCAAAAAGGCAGGCTGCAGACAAAGATTTTTTGGGCAGATTTTAACATAGTAAGTCTTTCTTTGACCTTGGAAATGGGATCAAGGCCACCAAAATTTAATCGGACCTTTTGCTTGTCCAAGTGACAAATGCATGCAACTTCAGTGAAAATTCACTCTCTGGTTCAAGAGATAGCATGGGGCCAAGGGAAAATATAACATTCTAAGTCCTCCTGTGACCTTGAAAATGAAATTAAGGTCACCAGAACTCCTTCAGCTCTTTGGCTTGTCCCAATAATGTATCCTTGAAAGCCTAAGCACTGGTTCAAGGAATAGCATGGAGTGAAGGGGAAATTTGATATTCTAAGGCTTTCTGTGACCAAATCTAATCAACTGTTGGGGTTATCAGTTATCACAGAGCTGCTTGGTGATAAGCCAGCCACTGGTTGAAGCAATACCATGGGGGCAGGAAACACTTGCCTCCATGTGCCTCTGTTAACAACCAAACCATCCAGTAACACTGATCAATCTGATGCAAAACAAACATGTGAGAAAGACCGAAATTCTTGAAAGGCCGAACTGCTGTAATGACCAGTTTTTATTACAGAAGACATAAACAAAAGAATGTTTTGTGACATATTGCTTGTTTTGTTTCTTCTTCTTATTATTATTATTCACTATGTCCCCCACATCAAAGGTCATCACAGGGTATAATCGATTCCGCTAATTTTCGCTTCCTGCAGAGACTGTACATCATATTTGACTTCTGCCGAGACTGTCCGCGAATTCTTGCTTCCTGCCGAGACTTCTGTACATGATAAATGGCTTCCTGCAGAGACTGTCCGCGTGATTCTGCTTCCTGTCGAGGCTCTCGGCAGGAAGCAGAGTCACGCGGACAGTCTCGGCAGGAAGCAGAATCACGCGGACAGTAGTCTCTGCAAGAAGCAAGAGTCCGCGGACAGTCTCGGCGGAAGCCAGATATGATGTACAGTCTCTGCAGGAAGCGAAAATTGGCAGAATCGATTATACCCTGTGGTCATACTAGTTTCAGTGCAGATCACATTTCTGATGGGGCTCAGCTTCACAAAAGTACAGAAAGAGCTATTGCACTGCTCTAGCATTGGCATTTTATATTTGCATCCAAAATGATATTTACAATGAATGAGAACACTTTCAGGGCAAGCATCTCTACCATTTTCATTTTTTGCCTCCCTTCTCAGCAGGGGTCCACTCTTACAAGAGCAAATTCTTTCCTTTAAGAGTAGTCTCCCTTTCGTGTTGTTGACCAGGAAAGAAAACTTGAAGTCAGAAAATTTCCTGTATGCTTCCATGGATGGGAAAACCTCTCAAAAGGATTTAACTCTCAAAAGAAAAGAATTTGCTCCTAGAGGAGCAAATTCATTCTTTTCATTTAAGAGTTGAAATCTATTGAGAATTGAGGCAAAAATAGTTCGTTGCCTCTGAATCTTTGTTTCCTTGAGTGTGGTTCAAAGAGTTGAGAGTCCATAATTTCTTATATGAAGTAAAATGTTTGTTAGTATATCTAGGTTGGCGGACTGCCATTTTTACAGCTGGTAACATAAATGCAGGATGTCTAATGTGTTGTTGTCACCGGCCGCGTGTAACTCTGATCCCGCCTTCCTGTTTACATGCTCTACGCTTTCTGCATGTCAAAATAATACGACAGTGACGAAGGTCCAAGGACAATTAGATGACTACTTGGCCTAGTTTAAGAGGTTATGATATAGTTTTGTAAACAGAAATGCATCTTGAAGAAAAAACAACATGAAAGACTGTCAAATTCAGTGGCCTAGGCATACATATATAGTGATAAAAGCTTGTTGTATTGCTCTTAGCCCTTATAGATGTGTCATAAGCTGCCTCATCTAGATCTATGCTGTTTGCAAATTCAGCAGTTTTCATTTTTGCCACTTTAACCCTTAAAGCGCAAAAAAAAGCAGACGACAAAATTTGCGTCTGCTGAATTTTCAAAAATGTTTCCTCCAAGTTATATCACGTTCTGAATTCAAAGGGTAGGAGCAAACAGTGTAGATCCAGATGAGGCGGCTCATTAAGAGCCGCCTCATGTGGATCTACACTGTTTGCAAATTCAGTTATTTTCATTTTTGGCGCTTTAAGGGTTAACCAATGCTGCGATAATAGTTGATAATACCATGAATAAGAACAAAAGACAAAATTCAAAATTAATATTTCATTGATATCACTGAATGGTACAAAATTTATTATGTTATGTCATATATATAAAGATACCTGATAAAAACAAAGGACAAAAAAGATTTGAAATGGAAAAGTCGTGTTACCGCAATAAGGCTAAATATTTAGACCCCTTAGTCAATGTCTGTTATTATCCTAAAATTTAATTAAGGTGATTTTTTGTCGAAACAATTACTAGCAAAATGGCAATTATGACAGAGTATAGATTCTATAATAATATGATGCATTTAATTTTTCAGCCTTCTCCGATGTCTCCGTATCCTCCCAGTGGTGGTCTTTCTCCCGGTGGTATGCCCGTACACAATTCTCCATACATGAATCATTCATTACAAGCACAGATGGGTCAACACAGCCCTGCCATCAGTAGTCCAGGGCTGCTCCAGCCCCCTCCGGGGCCAGGGAATCTCAGTCCCAGACCAAACTCCACAGGTAAGTCCTGAATGATGGTGGTTTGTTTCAAGTCTGTGAGTCTTTTGAATGTCCCTCTGACATTTCATAATATCTCATGCAGACTGAGAGTAAAAAGCTATTATTGTTTCATGTGCATTAATGCATTATGGTCAGTAGAAGGCTATACCCAGTTTTTGTCTCAGTTGCAACTAGCAGAAGCAAGACACAGGTCTATTACTTTTCTGGCATCAGCGTTGGCAGCGTAAAATTTGCGTCAAGATTTCTGGTTTAGCTGTTTTGTGACAATGGTCAGGTAGGGGAGACATTGTATTCAGTGGAATTCTTGTTTTGTTTGCATAAAATTTAACCAGTTATTTCAGTAGTTTGGTACAAATTTATTAGTCAACCATTTCAGTAGTTTGGTACAAATTTATTAGTGTGCCATAGCTAAGCTGAGGATTGCATATGAGATACCCTTTAAATGTGACTGAGTATACTTTCAGGGGAAGCAACTCTGCCATTTTCAGTTTTTACTCCCTTCTCAAAGGGGTCAACTCTTAAAGGAAGGAATTTGCTCCTCTAGGAAGAGGAAATTCTTTCCTTTAAAAGTAGCCCCATTTTGGAATGTGTTTTTTTTTTTCATCCAGGCAAGGAGTTACAGAAGTTGTCCCCCTATGTAAAAATAATGGAAAAACATAAGAGGTGTACCCCATACACCCTAAGTACTCCCAAGGGAAGCACATGGTCTTCCATTTGAAAAAAAAAACAATTTCACCAACTGCATTTTGGTCACCACTCAAGCACCCATATGGCCCACTCTGTGGTCTTCTGTCAATTCTTGTATGATATTAGGAATAAAGTGATCCTATGTCCCTTTCCTGAGCCTAAATTTTCACCCCTAAAAAGTTTTATTTGTCACATGGTGTGATTCTTTACTTATATCCACAGGTAACATGGTTGACATCAGCCATTCTCCGACACCAAATGGTTATCACAGAGCATCCCCGTGTTCTTCCCCGGGGATGATGGTGAACAAAGGTATGACGAGACAGTCTCCACCAATACACAATCGACAACAAGGGAACCATCCAGGACCTCCTAGAATCATGGTACCAGACAACAGAAACAATATGATGAATGCAGAGGTAATTAAACAGTGAGGCATCATACCTTAACCTTTAGAGTGCCAAAAAGCAGACGACAAAATTTTCATCTGTAAATTTCAAAACATTTTTCTCCCAAGCTTTATCATTTTGAGAATTCAAAAACTTGAGGGCCAAAAGTGCAGATCTAGATGAGGAGACTCATTATGAGCTGCCTCGTCTTGATCTGTGATGTTGGCAAATTCAACTATTTTCATTTTTGGGGCCGTTGACCTATGTTAAGGTTTATGGACACACATTCAAGGGAAATCAGTCTGACATTGAAAGAGTTACCTCTCCTTTTTCATAGCAGGCTACTCTTAAAGGAAAGAATTTGCTCTCTAAAGAGAGCAAATTCTTTCCTTTAAGAATAGCTGTCTTTGAAGAAAGTTTTACCTACTAGGGAAGCAGATCTGTTCAGTTCTCTTCTATCCCATAATATTGCGAGGTCTTAGGGGCACCATGGTTGACTTTGCAACAACTTCTGAATAGCAGATACTATTTGATTGAAGTTCTCTCCCCTGTAACCATTCTTGTATCATAGCACTGTAGCTATATGGTGAGTGAACTCAGGTTTAATGTCTTACCAACAACTAGGTCATATGGAGACCAGACCTCGGTTTAAAGTCTCATCCAAAAAACTGGAGAAGTTGGGGATCAATCATGGACCCCTAGATTGGTAGTCCAGCATGTTATCCACTACCCTACTGCCACTTCTGTGTAGCTTTATGCCTTAAGACAATGGCACGTGCACTAATTAATCACCAAGCCACTGGGACTCTTTGTAACTGAAAGACTTGACACTTTCTAATGATAAATAATTGACATCAGAAAAAGGCTTACAGGATACTGATGGGCGGTAGTGTCAGGCATTCAAACCAAAGAAAAACCAAAGAAATGGCAGAAAGTGAGACTGTATTGCTTTACTGGCAAAAAATACAAATCTAGTTTGTGTAAGTTGTGTGACTTGAGAGGGGCGAAGCCAGACCTAATACTTTGTCGGAGCAAACATTGTTTCGAAATACATAGCGGAAGGGAGATCACTCTAATTTTGAAAAAAATCTGCCCCTTTCTGCCAGTTTTACAAAAGGTGAAGAACTTTCGTGGCTTCCTCTTTGCTTCCCTGGATATGGAAATCTTTCATAAATAGGGTCTACTCTAAAAGGAGCAAATTCTTTCCTTTAAGAGTTGACCCTCATTGAGAAGGGAGGCAAATATGCAGAGTTACTGCCCTTGAAAGTGAAACCACTGAATTTAAACATAGAAATATGTTGAAGCCTGTGCTTCCAGGCCTCCTTCTAGCTACGCCCCGGGGTAAGCTATAACTATCTGCAGAATCCTTCAAATACGTCATGAAATCTCTCAAAATGTCATAAAATCTCTCAAAACTGCAGAAAACTCAAATATAGCATAAGAACTCTTGCCTGCAGCAAGATTTCTTCAACATGCTATAAAATCAGAGCAACACCCACACCACCATTGATTGATAAACAGATTTCTTAGAAATGTAATATTGACATTGAGTTTTCAGTCAGTTAAAAGACTGCAGCTATAATGCTATATAAGCAAAATAGAGCTGAGCATATCGTGATGATCCCAATTATTAGAACAGTAGTCCCTGGGCAAAAAGTGTATACCCGTATAAGGGTAAACAAGAGCAATCTGATCAGGGTCTGCACCATTTAATGTTTGATAAAGGCTGGATGGTTAAGTCTACTTGATCAAATTAAGGATTTAACCCTTCAAGGGCCAAAAAGCAGAAGACAAAATTGACGTCTGCAAAAATTTCAAAATATGTTTCATCAAAGCTATATCATATTGAAAATTCAAAAACTAGAGGGCAAACATTGTAGATCTAGATGAGGTGGATCATTATGAGCCACCCTCATAATGATCTGCACTGTTTGCAAATTCTGCCATTTTCATCACTGGCGCTCTTTAAGAGTTGAAAGGTAAATGGATATATTTCCTGTGGAAGCAACTTTTCCATTTTCAGTCTTGCCTTCTTTCTCAATGAAGGCCAACTGGTAAAGAAACACTTTGAGTCAAGTCTTAACTCTTTAAGCACCAGTGACAAAAATAGCAGAATTTGCAAATAGTGTAGATCCTAATGAGGCGGCTCAAAATGAGCCGCCTCATATGGATCTACACTGTTTGCCCTCTAGTCTTTGAATTCTCAATATGAAATGTCTTGGACAAGGCATTTTTTTAATTTTTGCAGACGTAAATTTTGTCGTCTGCTTTTTGGTGCTTAAAGAGGTAAAGGAAATACTTTGCTACTCAAAGAGCAAATTCTTTCCATTGAGAACAGATCCCATTTTGGAAGGCTTTCTTCGTTCCAGGAAAGCAAACTGGAAGTAACAAAAGTTATTTCCCTTCATAAAAACAAGAACTTTGGTAGCTATGTGGGCTGGAGGCTGAAATCTTCCCAACCATAAATGGGGTTTCATTGCATACAACCTTACAATAGCACCCATTCATTGACATGATATAACTGAAATACTGTTGAAAAGAATGTAAAATTGCAAGTCATCCATCCGTAGTTGTAAAAATGTTGGAAAAACATGGAAGTAAATTGGTCAAGGTTTTTAGTATTTAGGTTAATACATAGGATGAAAATGGTAATCATATTAGAAATCAATCGCTCAGGGTTATGCTTGTTCAGGCTGACAGGTGGATTTAAATGCAAAGTCTGCGATTTGATCTTATTGGTAATCTATAAAGAACAGACTGCGTAGTCGGAATTGAGGCTCACTGTGGGGGATAATTCCATAGTCGGAGCATGCAAACAGCTTAGATCCAGATCGTACTGCAAAATTGGCTGGTTGCCATATACAGACTTTATGCTGTTATTTGCCAGCAAAGGTCTAAGGCCCAGATCAGACTGAGCCAATTTCATATAGTCTGATATGGACCCTCATATTTAGCTGGCTTATAAGGGCATAAAGACTACATGAAAGGCCTGAATAAAAGGTAGATAAACACGCTCGTTTCGGCCACCACGCCGAGCCCCAATGAAGAATATAGATGGGGGCGTCTCTGCAAATGGGTCTTGACTTTTTGGGGCAAAAGATTCATCTCTGAAATTCCAAGCAGAAATGTGAAAATCATGCGGAAATCAGGATTTTTTATGACCGTTAGTAAATATACCATAATGACCCTAAATATTTGGACAGACACGTCTGAGGGAACATTGTAGACACAGATCAAACTGCTCCTGAAGGAGCAGTTTGATCAAGGTCTACAACGTTTGCCATTCACTGAGCATCATTCGGATGCATTAATGTGTGTAAAATCCACTTTCTAAGAATTTTCAAACAATAACTGTCCGACTTTCGGGTGTCCGAAATTTTAGGGTCATTATGGTAGATGCTGATGTAGAGTAGCTGTGAGAAAGTGGGGGCTGTTTTGTGACAGATGACAAGAGATCCAAAAAGCAAGGTTTTGACAAGGAAATGATTAATGCAAGAGAAAATAGCAAAAACAAGTAGAAAGAACCAAATCATATTATGCACATCTAGAGCTTCACTGTTTCCCCTCTGGTCATCGAATTCTGACTATGGCCTGCTTGGACACAGCTTTCTTTTTGGAATTTTGCAGACCTTTGCTTTATTGCTGCCTTTTTTGCACTTTGGGGTTAATTATTCAGGTCAAAAGAAAAGTACATAAATGAAAAGTACACACATGTAATAAAACAAAGCAGAGGGCCAAGCAAGTAAGGATTCTCTGTTGAATGATAATTCGCCATTGATTTTTCTTAGTAGTAAATAAACTATGTAATATGTGACCGTACATGAAAAATTCCTCTCTTAGGCTGTTCTAATGAGCCGCCACATATAGTTTTATGAAAAAGTTATTTCAGATTTATTAAAATTTCCTTAACTCTTTAAGCCCCAGTGACGCAATTAGCAAAATTTGCAAACAGCGTAGATCCTGATGAGGCGGCTCATAATGAGCCGCCTCATCTAGATCTACACTGTTTGCCCTCTAGTCTCTGAATTCTCAATATAAAAAGTCTTGGACAAGGCATTTTTTTAATTTTTGCAGACGTAAATTTTGTCGTCTGCTTTTTGGTAGTGAAAGAGTTAATCTTGGGCTCTGCACAAGACTCATCAAAACATCGACACTGTCATAAAGTTGACAATTAGCCATTGGTTATCCTTACACAGGTTCACTGTTGTCATACATCATATATCTCCCATTAACATATTTTCTGTTGCTATTTTTGGACCACTTGTTACTATTTATAGAAATTCATTACTCTTCAACATTCTGCCTTGTCAAGTTATGACGTTATTTACAAGTGTCTTGTTTTTAGTGGTTTAAGGTTTAATCACTGTGTTTTTTGAGCTACCTGTGTTTAACATTGGTGACTGTCCAAACCGAGTCAGAAAATTTTGGGGATTCAAATTTAACTATTTTCATCAATTTCTTTGTAAACATTATGTTTATAAACATTATCACATCTCAGTACCAGTTTACCTGTACTGTGCCTAAATTTTGGGGCACCTAAAAGAAGGGGTTACTAGAGTTACCGGAATACACCTTATTACCGGAATATACCGGAATATACCGGAATACACCAAAATAAACATTTTTATTATCAAAATTAACTTAAATATTGGTAGAATAGATAAATAAGAACTATTTCCAGCTCAGATATTGCTATTTTTGCATCTGTAGTGAGAATAAATAGACCACGGTATGGGCCATGGATAGGTATCACTGTGCAGATTGCAAGCGGGTTAGGGTCTTTGTATGGGTCATTCACTTGCCGTTTTTTACATGCAGCTGTTACTAAAAGACATATTTTGGATAATATACATTTGTTCTGGTAATATAATAGTGTATTTCGGTAAATAAAAATGTGTATTTTGGTATATTCCGGTAGATTCCGGTATATTCCGGTGTATTTTGGTATATTCCGGTAATTAAGTGTATTCCGGTATTTCTAGTAACCGTAAAAGAAGTTATTTTCCATTTGGGACAAATGGAAAATTAATTATTTTAGGTTTACCAATACTTTGATTGTTTATGGCGGAGCCCATAATGATATTGACTCAGACTATACATTCAATTAGCTGATTAAATCTTAAGGAAAGTTTTACCACAAAATACTGAAATATGATTGATTTTGATTTTTATTTTCTCATACAAAGTTACAGATTGTAAACGAAACATTAGTAATTTTCTTATTCAAAGTTACAGATTGTAAACAAAACATTTGATTTTGAAAATGTATAGATGCTAATGCCATGGGAAAGAAATCTGTGCAAAATTAACTCCCTTGGACAAAGCATCAGGGGCATGCTGTGGCTGTGAAAAAAATCATGTTGTTGCAGAGATATAGATGGATGGATGACTTGCTATTTTACGTCCTTTTTAAAAGTATTTCAGTCATATCAGGATGATGGGTGGGTGATAATGAAAGGCTGTGAGCAATGGAACCCCGTTTATGATTGAAAAGATTCCTGCCTATAGTGGGGCTCGAACCCATGACTTCAAGATCTTAACCTACTGAGCAACCGGGGATTGTAGAGATAGCGTTATATGCTTTAGAATTTTTGGCTGTCAGGGTTTTGGGGTTGTCATCAGTAGAAAAATCTGTTGAACTCAGAAATGGGGACAAATGAGTGAACTACTTTGACATAGAGAAAGGTTAGGTGCCAATCATGAGCCGTGACATGAGAAAACCAGCAAAGTGGCTGTGCGCAAAGTGCAGATTCATATCAGCCTGGGCATCTGCCCAGACTGATCAGACTCTTCCCTAAGCACTGAAAGGGTAGCTAAGGGTCTGAGCTACCTGTATGCGGTCAGCGAAGACTCTGATCAGACTGGGCGAATGCCCATGCTGATCTGAGTCTTCCAAGGGCGCATAGCCACTTTGTTGGTTTTCTCGTGTCACGGCTCATATATATCTGGCATGTTTCTGCAGAGATATTGTTAGGTATTAGCCTTCTGAATTTTGACAGTACATATTGTCTGCAGACAATCCGCTGAACTTAGAAGTAGGGACATTTTGGTTAACCACAGTGACAAACAAAAATGTGTCAAAAAAGATAATAAAAATCATAGTGTTGTTGCTGTTTCCGCCATAAATAATGATATCCTGCCATTCTGCTTGGCATATATTATTACACGGTTGACATAAATTATTACATGGGAAATGCATTAAATGGGCATGAAATTCGCCAGGTGATGATAAGATAAACAACATAACAAGAGGGAAAATATAAATTTTGTACTTATTAGTTCACACACTGGTCAGTGGCGTAGTTGAAAATAAGGAATGTGGAATGGAGTAAAATGTCAGTGGTATTGTCCCCTAGTTTGTTCCATGTGTGCGGAATGGTTCTCTTACAGGAATGAATTTGCTCCCACTGAGGGAGCAAATTCTTTCCTGTATGAGAACCATCCAAGGCTCTGGGAGCACAGTCCCAGCAGGCACATGATGTCGTATTAATGTTGATGTGACGTGATTTTGTGGCATCAACGTTATTTCGACATCATGTGCCCTCAGGGTTGTAGCCTTTGGACTGTAGATTGTCCATTCAATTCCAACCCATTCCATTTCATGTTCTAAACAATGCCCTGGTCAGTGAGGAAAAGTTTTTTTCGCTGGAACACTGTTTCACCTTATCCTCATGTTTACAGTCTAGCATATTAATCCTAATAAACACCCCTGCTGTAATAAACACCCCCTGCCTCTTTTCTGCAAAATAATGTTATATTAATTTGCAGGAATTCCTGTTTGCTTCTCTGGATGAAGTACCTCTTTGAAATGGGGTCTACACATATAGGAAAGAATTTGCTATAATTTCCTAGAGGAGCAAATTCTTTCCTTTCAGAGTTGATCCCTACTGAGAAGGGAGGCAAAAATGGTGGAGTTGCTTCATAAGAAAGTATACCCATCACCTTTATATTGCTTATCATATTATTTTGGCAGTGGCTGATTTAATACACTTAAGGCTCTAAATAACACCATCTTTTGTAAATGCAACACCGCAGGGGCATTTAATAGGATTAATATGGTATTTATTAGCTTACGTGGATGAATGTATTGGAAGACCATCCGCTTCAGCACTGGCATTCACACCAATGTCAAACTTGCATTTAAAAGGTTTATTTGTGCCTGCGACTGGCGGAATGCGAGACATTTATACTACTTTTCTGGCAGGGTAAACTATTGTCAGGTCTGTTTGTGACATTTTTAAAACAGGTGAAACGAGCAATCTTATACTCTGTTTAGACGATACCTGTTTCAATTCAGAACAGATTGCTCCGCAGTAAGGTAATCCGTAGCGAACCCACTTGTCTGTTTAGACTATACCGTTTTCGATTCGGTGTAAGTTATTTCGCAGTAAAGTAAATGCAGCATGCTCAAATGTTAACATGACCTAAAATGCCCGAGGTCAGTACAATAATAAATTCTAATGCGGATTCGCTTCGGTTTGCTGTTTAGACACGACTTTTAATCCGAAGTAAAAGTTAATTCGGTTTCGATCCAAGGTCCTCTGTAGGATAATAGTTTACTCCGAATTAGTTTTTAATTCGAATTAGATTTGCTAGTGTAAACAGTTAATTCGAACGAATTCGGATTCGATTCGGATTAAAACTCTAGTCTAAACAGGGTATTAGGAGTTCTTGTTTATTTCATGGCCAAAGAGACATTATAGGCAAGCTATTGGTTATGTATATTTTTAGAACCATATCAGAACCACTGTTCTTTATATTTCAGATGCCCCGGTCACCTAATGTTCCAGCGGTTTCCTTGACGACACCTAGTATTACAGGAGGAGGGTCAGGGTACAACTCTCCCAATCCCACATATCAAACAAGTAGGTGCCATTCTTACAGTTAACGGTCTTGCAGTTAACGGTGTATGGGTACACGTCCATGGTTTTTTGCCAGTTTTACAAAGGGGAACAACTTCCATGACTTTCTGTTTGCTTCCTTGGAAGATAAAACCCTTCTGAAAGAAGGTCTACTCTTAAAGGAAAGAATTTGCTTCTCTAGGAGCAAATTCTTTCCTTTCAGAGTTGACCCCTTTTAAGAAGGGAAGCAAAAATAAAAATGGCAGAATTGCTTCCCTTTAAATTGTACCCAATTGCAGTAGCAGCACTGAAGAAGGGAAAATCTGCCGGAGTTGATAATATACCAGCAGAACTTGTTCAAGCTGGAGGGGAGACCATGATTGATGTTTTAACAGATATCTGTAACAGGATCTGGAGAACAGGAGAATGGCCTACCCCATGGACTCAGTCGCTGATTATTACTCTCCCTAAAAAGGGCAACCTACAGCTCTGCCAGAACTACAGAACCATCAGCCTCATCATTCATTCAAGCAAAGTCATGCTGAAAGTTATCTTGAACAGGCTTAAGCCACAAGCCGAAGAGATAATCGCTGAGGAACAGGCTGGGTTCCGAGCAGGAAGGAGCACCACAGAACAGATCTTCAACCTTAGAATCCTGTGTGAAAAGTATCTCCAACATCAGCAGAATCTGTACCATGTCTTCATTGATTTCAAAAAAGCCTTTGACAGGGTATGGCATGCAGCCTTATGGGCCACCATGAGGAAGTACAATATCAATGCAAACCTAGTTCGCACCATTGAGCAGCTATACGACAAGGCTACAAGTGCAGTCCTGATAAATGGCAGCACAGGAGAATGGTTCAGAACAACAGTTGGAGTAAGACAAGGATGTCTTCTGTCACCCACCCTCTTCAACATTTTTCTCGAAAGGATCATGTCCGATGCTCTGGAAGAACATGGCGGAAAGGTTAGCATAGGCGGCAGAAATATTACCATTCTGCGGTTTGCCGATGACATAGACGCTCTTGCTGAGGAAGAGCAGGAACTAGAAGCTCTAGTTGAAAGTCTCGACCAGACCTGCACAAGGTATAAGATGGAGATCAGTGCTGAGAAGACCAAACTGATGACAAACAGCGCAGATGGCATCCAGAGGGAGATCAAGGTAAAGGGGCAGAAGCTGGGTACTGTAAGCAGCTTCAAATACCTTGGAGCAGTTGTCTCAGATGATGGCTCAAAACAGGAGGTTCTCTCAAGGATAGCACAAGCCACTTCAGCTCTTGCCAAGCTGAAACCAATTTGGAGAGATAACAACATATCTCTTGGATCAAAGGTGACACTCATGCGCTCCCTTGTCATTTCCATATTTCTGTATGCCTGTGAATCATGGACCTTGACAGCAGAGTTAGAGAAAAGAACGCAGGCCTTTGAGATGAGATGCTACCGAAGGTTACTGAACATTTCGTACAAGGACCATATAACCAATGAGGAGGTTCGCAGGAAGATCCAAGCAGCCATTGGAGAATATGATGAACTCCTGACGCTGGTCAAGAAACGGAAACTAAGGTGGTTTGGCCACGTCTCAAGGTCTTCTGGTTTAGCAAAGACAATTCTTCAGGGCACAGTGAAAGGAAAAAGAAGAAGAGGTAGACAGAAGAAGAGGTGGGAAGACAATGTCAAGGAGTGGACTGGAATGGATTTTGCCAGCTCAACTAGGGCAGCTGAAGACAGACAAGGTGGAAAGGGATTGTTTTGAAGTCAGCTGTGGTGCCCCAACGACCTAGTAAGGTTATGGGATAGAATAGAATAGAATAGAATAGAAATTGTACCCATACACATTTAGATCGTTATCAATGCAAAGAATCAGTACCAAAAAAGCATTTATAAAAACCTTAGCAAATATTTCATGGACTCAAATTTGCAAGGAAAAATTCTGCATTTACAATAAAAAGTGCAAGATCCTTAAAAACTGGGTTACTTGCATCAGCTACTGCAGCTGTTTTGTTAAAGTGTGTCTGTGTTACCCAAAATCAATTAACCACTCTATTAAGCTTTGCTTTAGTACATCATGAGCCATGTTCCGAAAGAACTGTCTCAAGGCATCATTGCAATGGACTTATTGACATCGGCCTCTGCATAAGTTCTGTCTGGTCCAAACAAATGCAATTTTCTTGAACTTCGACTTCAGATAGTGAATTGTACATTAAGGTGATCGGACATAGCATGTGTGCAGATTTATCTCGACTTGTGCAGTTATTATATGGATATTAGAAAGGTTTTCTCCCGGTGCCGCTCCTTGTCTGACAAAAGACAATTATAGCAAGGACAATCATTATAGATATATTTCTTGAGAAAATCTGGTAGTTTCCATATTGAAACTACTAAGACCCAGCCATCCTGTGTACTAGCGCAGTGTGCTTGAGGCTGTTCTTGATGGCTATCTGAAAGGTCGACTAACCATTTAAGCTCTAAAAAGCAGACGACAAAATTTACGTCTGCAAGACTTAAAAAAAAGCCTTGTCGAAGATACTTCATATTGAGAATTCAAAAACTAGAGGGCAAACAGTGTAGATCTAGATGAGGTGGCTCATTATGAGCCACCTCATCAGGAGCTACACTGTTTGCAAATTCTGCTGTTTTCGTCCCTGGTGCTTAAAATGTTTAACTCTTTGTTGTGACTGTACTGCATATGGAATACGGATGCAGAAGCTGGTCTGGGTCTCAGCTGTTGCTACAACCTAGTGGTCACTTTTCCAGTGGTGCCCAGTGTCTGTTGAAGTCTTTGTCGCAGATTTTGTTGGAAATTATAGCAATAACTGGGCACCACTGGAAAAGTGACCACTAAGTTGCTACAACTTAGTGGTCACTTTTCCAGTGGTGCCCAGTGTCTGTTGAAGTCTTTGTCGCAGATTTTGTGAACGGAACTTTTGCACTTCTACTCAGCAGTACTCAGCAGTCAATCAAGGGCTCACAGACAAGCCAGATGTTAGGTTGAAATTCAAAGTATTCATAATCTGCTGGTATAGATTTAAAATTACACAGTGGAAGTATCACAATGCATGTTAGGTACAAGAATCTCTTCCAAGGGCCAAGAAAGTTAACAGACCCCTAAGCTTAAATCAGACAAACTCTTTGGAACCAGGTTTATCCTATTGTCATGAACAAATGGCACCATGTCATAAAGTAATGCATTAATACCTAGCTTTCCATAAAAGGGGCTCTCTGCTAACAGTGTAGACCTAGATTAGCTGCACAGGAAGTGGCATCTGATGAGTGTTTACCCTCTTTGAATGACATACAGTGACTTTTACAAAAGAGAAAGAAAAAAACTGAACTCCTCTTATAATGGAAGTGGGCCTATCTAAACCATATGATAGAAGGGTCCTGTAGGCATTAACTGTGTCAGTGCATGCACAGTTTTCTTAAAATTAATGTAGATTTGCAAAACAGATCTATCTTGCACAGACCTATGGTAATTTTTCTCATAATTTAAATGTATAACAAATATGTAACAAAAATGCTTTGGCAAACCTAGCCTGGCTGGATATTCAAATCTGTATTACCTTGCTATGATTCCTGTGTTCCTATGCAGGGGATATATCAAACATAGAATCTGTAGCCAGCCTATGACAAACTGTATAGACCCATGTCAGACTGCCTCTTCAGGAGCAGTCATCTGATCAAGGTCTACACTGTTTGCAATTCTTCAGAAATGAAATAAAAAACGAAAGACAACAATTTTTTTTCCATGATTTTTGGAAGGAATGAGGATGTATGTGTAAAACTTTATAGCTATAGAAATTTTTCTAAAGTTTAGAAAAATTTCTATAGCTATAAAATTGTGCACAAGTGAGAAATTCTCACTTGTGCACAATTTTATAGCTACAGAAATGAATGAATAACTACTGAGAATGAGCATTCATAGTGTGCAGTCGCTGTTGCACATTTTTGCTCGTACTGCAGGCTAATTGTTTAGTTTTTGCTTCTAGATGACTATGGTATGAACCCAGGAGACACAATGGGTGGTGGGGGTAACATGCAGCAGCAGCAGCAGCAGAACTACAGCCCACACCCCAGCCCTCTACATTGGAGCCAAGGTCAAGGATCCCTTACCACTGGGGTGCCCCCTGGTGGAGGGCATCAAATGGCAGGGTAGGTGACTCATTTCCTGTTCCTGTTTTAGACTGGTTTTGCTTTGTAAATAACCAGTTCGCAAACTTTTATTTATAGAAGTCAGAGATACGAAATGGATGGGTTTTGATGGTAACTCCACGATAATTCAGAATTTTTCCAAAAGAATTTATGTGCTGGTGGTTTAAAAGGCATAAAAAAGCAGACAACAAAATTTATATCTGCAAATTTTCAAAAAACTGTTTCATCCAACCTATATCATTATTGGGAACCTGAGGACTAGAGTGCGAAGAGTATAGATCTAGATGAGACGGCTCATTATGAGCCACCTCATCTGGATCTACACTGTTTGCAAAGTCCACTATTTCCATTTTTGGCACTTTAAGTGTTAACCACATTTCTCTAGTTGCAGCCAGATCAGGAAACCATCTTAACCTTTTATTCCAATAAATTGACTTGAAAATCTTTTCTTTTCTTTTTTTCGCACATTATAAGTCTGCGAAAACATCATAAATTGTCTTTGTCTCGCGATTTCCTAAGCCTGGCTGATACATTTAATTTTGATGTCAGTTTCACAGTATTATGTAAATATGTCACAGTGAAATGTGTTCTTTTCACTCCACAACAAATGAATTAATGTCTTCTTTTTATGAGTTTTCATATAATTACTGGAAGTAGATATGTAAATGGAACCTTTAAAAATGTGTTTTATGAGGTGTGATCTGCAAATACTCAGATCAGCCTGCAAATCAGTCTTCACAATTAGCAATATAGATTGTCCTGGAGTTACAGATGGTTGATGTAAAAAGATATGCTTCTGATCAGACTGGATGGATTCACAGACTTATCGGAGGCTTCTCTTCTCATAAAAGGTCTAAGGCATGTTTTAGCATGTCTGCAGAAATTTTTGCCTTGTTTCCGTTATGGTGAAAGTTTACCTGCCGGTGCACCTCCGTGTTTTTCTGCCATATTTACAAAGGGAAACAACTTTTTGTGACTTCTTGTTGCTTCTCTGAGAAAGGAAGCCCTTCCAAAATTGGGTCTACACTCTATAAGGAAAGAAGGGGGAGGGGTGGGGAGTGGGTGATTTTTTCCATTAAGAGTTGAATATCATTGAGAAGGGAAACGAAATGAAAGTGGCAGAGTTACTGCCCCTAAAAGTGTACCATTTCACCATAAAAGCCAAATATGTGCAGCTTCAAAATTTCGCTGTAGCATTTGAATGTCATATTGAGCAATTTAATTTCAGCACCTTCAATATTCACATTTCACGCGCCAGAGATGAAAATAGCTGAATTTGCAAACACTGTAGATCCTGATGAGGGGGCTCATGATGAGCCACCTCATCTGGATCTACACTGTTTGCCCTCTAGTCTTTGAATTCTTAATATGATATTGCTTGGATGAAACAGTCTTTTAAATTTTGCAGACGTAAATTTTGTCGTCTGCCTTTTGGTTCTAAAAGGGTTAATTAAAGATGTCTGGTAAATACTGGTGTACGTTTATTGTGGCACATGTCGTCTTGGCAACCAGTAGCATCCAAATCAAGTTACTACTAAATAGAAATGATTTGATAAAAATTCACAGGACAAAATTTTAGTTTGTTGTTGTTGAGTTGTGGTTTGATGGCCCAGTAAACAATATTTCAGTCATGCCAAGACCTTGCCTCCAGATTCATAGGACTTTTACCCAACCTGAGATAAATGACACTCAGGTCCTGCTACAGCTACTACATACATGTGATGTCTCCCGGATCATCCGGGAGTCTCCCAGAAATGAAGTCCATCTCCCGCGCTCCCGGAAAGCCTTCAGAATCTCCCGGATGCTGAGTTTTCCCTTCATAATTTTTTATTTATCCCCCGACCGAAAGGTTCGGGGGATATAGCGAATCCCCCGACCGAAAGGTTCGGGGGATATAGCGATGAGCCTGGCGTCCGTCCGTCTGTCCGTCCGTCCGTCCGTCTGTCCGTCCGTCCGTCCGTAAACACTTTCTTGTCCGCTCTATATCTTGAATACCCTTTGGAATATTTTCATGATACTTCACAGTTATGTAGAACAGGTCATGACGATGTGTCGCGTACAAGAATGGTAACTCTTGCTATTGTACTTTTTAAATTATCTCCCCTTTGGTGATTTTTTGGCAGATTCGTGTCCGCTCTGTAACTTGAATACCCTTTGGAATATTTTTATGATACTTCACAGAAATGTAGAACAGGTCATGACGATGTGTCGCGAACAAGAATGACAACTCTTGCTTTCTTACTTTTTGAGTTATTTCCCCTTGATAGTTTTAGGTGTGATTTTTATGCAGATTAGTGTCCGCTCTATAACTAGAATACCCTTTGGAATATTCTCATGATACTTCACAGATATGTAGAACAGGTCATGACGGTGTGTTGCGAACAAGAATGACAACTCTTGCTTTCTTACTTTTTGAGTTATTTCCCCTTGATCATTTTAGGTATGATTTCGTGTCCGCTCTATAACTTGAATACCTTTTGGAATATTTTCATGATACTTCACAGATATGTAGAACAGGTCATGACGATGTGTCGCGAACAAGAATGACAACTCCTGCTTTCTTATTTTTTGAGTTATTTCCCCTTGATGGTTTTAGGTCTGATTTCGTGTCCGCTCTATAACTTGAATACCTTTTGGAATATTTTCATGATATTTCACAGATATGTAGAACAGGTCATGATGATGTGCCGCGAATAAGAATGACAACTCTTGCTCTCTTACTTTTGGAGTTATTTCCCTTTGATGATTTTAGGTGTCCGCTCCATAGCTTGAATACCTTTTGAAATATTTTCATGATTCTTCACAGATATGCAGAACAGGTCATGACAATTTGTCTCATACATGAATGATAACTCTTGCTTTTAGTCTCAGTGAATTATTTCCCTTTGGTAGTTTGAGCTGCTGTTTGAGTCTCTGCTCCATAACTATATAACCCTGGCCAGCTCCAGAATTTGAATAACCGTGTACCTTTTAGAATATTGATGATCATGCTGTGATATCTTATCAGTGTTCCTGACTCTCTCTTACCCCTCCACATTCCCGTGCCCCCTCCCAGCCCCCCCCCCCCCTTCCCCCCCCCCCCCCCCCCCAATTTTTTTTTTTCCAGATTTGGATTCTTTGTCCAAATTCACTTACTAGAGAGCTCAAAATTAGATTTGTAGGGCTTGTACTTTAGCAGTTATTCACACATTTTGAAGGTTGAATGTATCGTATGCTATACATTTGTGTATATGGTGGCTGTTTGAGATATTACCTCTTTTTAGCAGTCAAGCATACTGTTTTAGTCTGAGTGTTAGATAATCATGCATCTGTTAACAGTTAATGTCAATCAGAAGCATAAAAGAACGACAATATATTACTAATATGTGTTTTGAAGTGCACCCTTTTTACCAAGGCCCATGGGGGTCTTCGGTCGGGGGATTTGCCATCTCCTCTGATGGCTATTTTTTCTGATACCCCTTTTCCAATGCCATGCCCTTTTTATCCCCCGACCGAAAGGTTCGGGGGATATAGCTTATCCCCCGACCGAAAGGTTCGGGGGATATAGCGATGAGCCTGGCGTCCGTCCGTCCGTCCGTAAACACTTTCTTGTCCGCTCTATATCTTGAATACCCTTTGGAATATTTTCATGATACTTCACAGTTATGTAGAACAGGTCATGACGATGTGTCGCGTACAAGGATGGTAACTCCTGCTATTGTACTTTATGAATTATCTCCCCTTTGGTGATTTTTTGGCAGATTCGTGTCCGCTCTGTATCTTGAATACCCTTTGGAATATTTTCATGATACTTCACAGATATGTAGAACAGGTCATGAGGATGTGTCGCGAACAAGAATAACAACTCTTGCTTTCTTACTTTTTGAGTTATTTCCCCTTGATAGTTTTAGGTGTGATTTTTTGGCAGATTCGTGTCCGCTCTATAACTTGAATACCCTTTGGAATATTTTCATGATACTTCACAGATATGTAGAACAGGTCATGGCGGTGTGTCGCGAACAAGAATGACAACTCTTGCTTTCTTACTTTTTGAGTTATTTCCCCTTGATCATTTTAGGTGTAATTTCGTGTCCGCTCTATAACTTGAATACCTTTTGGAATATTTTCATGATATTTCACAGATATGTAGAACAGGTCATGACGATGTGTCGCGAATAAGAATGACAACTCTTGCTTTCTTACTTTTTGAGTTATAGCCCCTTGATGGTTTTAGGTGTGATTTCGTGTCCGCTCTATAACTTGAATACCTTTTGGAATATTTTCATGATACTTCACAGATATGTAGAACAGGTCATGATGATGTGTCGCGAACAAGAATGACAACTCTTGCTTTCTTACGTTTGGAGTTATTTCCCTTTGATGATTTTAGGTGTCTGCTCCATAGCTTCAATACCTTATGAAATATTTTCATGATACTTCACACATATGCAGAACAGGTCATGACAATTTGTCTCATGCATGAATGATAACTCTTGATTTCATACTTTGTGAGTTATTTCCCTTTGGTAGCTTTTGGTTGGTTGGTTGATTTGATGCTTAACGTCCACGGTAAACAACTAAGGTCATGTCGGGACGGTCAGTTAGCCTAACCACACTATTCCTGGGCAGGCTTAGACCTCCTAAGCGGTTAACCAGTACTAAGTGCACATACTTTCGCCAGAAACTGACAACTGTCCTTCTTGAATCAGCGGAAGGAGAAACGAAAGTATGTGGCCAGACCGGGATTCGAACCCAGGACCTCTGACTTACGAGTCAGGTGCCCTACCGATTGCGCTACCCGGCCCGGCCCTTTGGTAGCTTGAGCTGCTGTTTGAGTCTCTGCTCCATAGCTGTATAACCCTGGCCTGCTCCAGAATTTGAATAACCTTGTACCTTTTAGAATATCGATGATCATGCTGTGACATCTTATCAGTGTTCCTAACTTTCTCTGACTCCTCCACATTCCCGTGCCCCCTCCCGCACCCCCCCCCTTCCCCCCCCCCCCCCCACCCCCACCCCCCCCCCCCCCCCCACCCCCACCCCCCAAAAAAAAATAATTTTTTTTTTCCAGATTTGGATCCTTTGTCCAAATTCACTTACTAGAGAGCTCAAAATTAGGTTTGTAGGGCTTGTACTTTAGAAGTCATTCAGTATTCACACATTTTGAAAGTTGAATGTATCATATGCTATACATTTGTGTATTTGGTGGCTGTTTGAGATATTACCTCTTTTTAGCAGTCAAGCATACTGTTTTAGTCTGGGTGTTAGATAATCATGCATCTGTTAACAGATAATGTCAATCAGAAGCATAAAAGAATGACAATATATTACTAATATGTGTTTTGAAGTGCACCCTTTTTACCAAGGCCCATGGGGGTCTTCGGTCGGGGGATTTGCCATCTCCTCTGATGGCTATTTTTCCCTGGGGGGGGGGGGGGGGGGGGGGGGGGGGCTAGGGGAGTAACTCAAAAGTAAACTAAACAAACTGTACTATAGTTCATGTTCTGTTTTAAAATAAGAAAAAAGTGCAGTAAAGTATGTGAAACGACGCATGGTCATCGGGAGTTCATCACATGTATGCTACTAGCAGCTCTGCCACAGAGCCACAAGGCAGGCCATCTATTTTGTGGGCCCTGATGGGCGGGAGCCAAATTTTAGAAGAAAATTAAGCATAACAAATATGTAGACATACATATAGATTCCCTGATAATTGAAATAAAATTAGGCTTGCTTTTAAGTTATTGGTTGCTTGATAACCCTAAAAGTGCCAAAAAAAAAGCAGGTGACAGAATTTACATCTGCTAAATTTCAAAAAGTGAGTCATCCATGCTGTATCATATTGAGAATTCAAAGACAGAGAGCAAACAGTGTAGATCCAGTATGAGCCGGCTCATGATAAGCCGCCTCATCTGGATATGCTAATTTCAAAGTAACCTTAATGCACTCAGAACAGCCAAAACTCCACAGAGTTTTGGCTGTTCCGAGTGCAATAGGGTTAAAATATTCTCATTTTTGGTGCTTAAGTTTCAAAAAGTAGCTAATTTTATGTATATTTTTTTTTTCAGGAATGGCGGTCAGGTGACGAATACGGGTGCTAATCATAGTGTATCACCACTACTTATAAACACAATGAACCATAATAGACATAACATGAATATGAACATAAAAAGTGAGCCGATTTCTCCTCCCCGTGAATCTACCACACCGTCAGGCCATCACACGCTACGACCTCCTTCACAGCAAGGTCAAAGTCAAGGTCATCTCTCACCCGGTCATATCTCTCCTCATTTATCTCACAGTAATTGTTCATCTCCGACGGCAAATCTACACCCAACAGGTCCTTCGCCTCAGCAGCAGACGATAACAGACTTTGACGGTCCAATGATGAAGAGGCCACGATTAGAAGGGTGGACCACTTAGATAAAAGCCAAATATTTTTTTTTTTTCTTGGAAAAAAATTTAATGTACAGATGTATATAAATTGCCATAAATACAACTGTGGACGTATGGTTGTTAAAAAAATGGACAAGATCATCAAAAAGTGGTGGTAAAAGAGACTAGGTCAACAGAAGGTTGCGATAAGGTCACAAAGTGCAAGCTGGTTCCAGTTTCCTGTAGCTATATAGGGCATTAAAATCAGCAGATCTTAAAAGGTGCCGAATAGCTGATAAAAGTATTAATAAAACACGGTGAAATTTAATGTACAAAATCTATTGAATCATTGTTAAAGGTGTATATTTCTTTCCCACTTTGTACCTTCAATGGTATGAAATTTTGTGCATGTTTTTCTTGCATAATGAGACGTCTAGAGCAATGTTGTAGAAACTTCCGAGCAGACGACTGTAAAAAACGTAAAGATACAGGGGAGCAAACATTGTAGACCCTGATCAGACTGCTCCTGTAGGAGCAGTCTGATCAGAGGTCTACACAGTTTGCTGTTAATGCAAAATATGAGATTGCCTGATAAGGCTAATTGACATGTCTAAATTTAGAGATGAATTTAAGGCAAATAGATACACTTCCAAGGGAAGCAACTCTGCCATTTTCATTTTTGCATCCTTTCCCAATGGTGGTCAACTCCTAATGAAAAGAATTTGCTCCTGCAGGAACAACTTCTTGCCTTTGAGAGTAAACCACTTTTGGAACGTCTTTTTCACCCAAGGAAGCAAATAGGAAGTCACAGAATTTGTCTCCCTTTGAAGAAAAAGCGGAAACACCTGGCACTGTACCCAAACACCTGAATACATAAAAAGCTACTATGGTAGCATAGAATTGCAGTCTCCTAGAATTCATCTTTCTGAGCCACACCCAGTTTTCACTCAAAAGTCATGTCTTAGTGTATAACTGGCTAATGCAATGACAACTAAGCACATGACATAGTCCCACAAACAAAATTGCACATGTTCAATGTCCCACAAAAGTCTGTGGTTTTACTTTACAGTGAATGGAGGGATGTGTTTTTGTAAAGGTGAATTTAAGGCAAGCTGAGCGACATCTGTATGATTCATATACGGAAATCTCATGTTTGATAAAAGCAATATGACAGAACAAAAAAAGGGACGAGATTCTCACTTAAGATCATATTATCTACCGGAAACGTTGACACTGAAATGTCAGAGAAAATAGTATTAACTTGATTCAGACTGCTGCTAAACCCACCAATTTTCTGACCTACATTGCCAGCCCAGCAGCTACTGAGCAAAAAGGCTCTTGACTGAGGATTGTGGCTGTCAACTTAGCTGATACTGCTGTTGATGCCTTGGGCAACAGCCACTTTGCATGTATAATAACAGGTTGGCTCAATCGACAGTCCAGGTTGGAAATAGGTAATAGGGAAATTAGTATTATCCCAAGGAAAATATATTGGGAAAAAAGGCATTTAACACCAAAAATTACATAGATAAATGTGGCATATCAACCTGTTCTTAACAAACATGTCAATTTTGAATTTCATTTTGCATAAATGAATGAAATTTACATACATCTAACGGAAACAATACATATTTATTGAACCTCAATATGAATCATACAGATGTTCTCATGTGCATTTTTTTCTTCTTCAATTTTATGTGTATCTAAAGTGTATGGATACATGTTCATGGTTAGACACCAATTTATCATACGAGGGAGACAACTTTGACAAGGGAGACAATTTTAACAAACCCTTCACCAGTGGGGCTTCTCGTAAAGGAAAGAATTTGCTCTCAGAGAGAGCAAATTCATTCCTTTAAGAGACCCCCCTGTAGAAAAAGGGAGAAAAAACACTTTCAGACTAGATTGATTTCCCTTTGAAGAGTATTTTGAAACAAGCAAGTTTTAGCTTTAGAAAAGGTCTTGTTAATCACCCTGTGAAGTGTATCTGTATGGCTTAAAATTTGAAACAAGCAAGTTGTAGCTTTAGAAAAGGTCTTGTTAGTTCTTATGTGCTCCATAATGATACAGATTTTGGGGTTGACAGTTTACAAAGGCCCAGATACTGTAAAATACTTATATTTGGCGGCAGCAAAATTAGGCATTTTGGGGTTGCTACTACTTTTTGGGGCCCAGTTTTGGTGTGAAGTTATGACGATTATTGTATGACTCATATGTGGCCATTGCTCAAATGCAGTAAGCAAAAGATCTTATTACACCTTGTCTTTCTAAGTGTGAAAAGCAGGGTTGCTAGTTTATTCGATATTTTAAGACCTGCTATACTGCTACAGGTGATTAAATGCCGATAAGGTGATCGTTCAGTACCATCAAAGAATTTTGCATAAATACTAAGTAGCATGACGAGTAACAAATATTTGGGATTGTCTTTTCTATGAGAATATGATGTGTGTGTATTGGCTTTGATGAAGTAAAAGATATGCTTAATGGTTGTTTTTCGTTTCATGATCATCAACTTAAAGTGGCATTTGAATTTTGAAACATTTTCTTGTCCAACAATGTCAGTAAAATAAGCTACATGTATACGGCCAAATATAAGTAGTTTACAGTAAGGTGGGTTGTGAGAATAATTACGAGACAACGTATCTTTTTTCATTCCCAAGAACTACATACATGTATCTTTTTTCACTCCATGAAAACATAAGCTGTGACCTCTCACAATCACTGTCATGAGGTGGAATCACATCATATGGCTTGGATGAGAAAAAAGTAAAATTATTTCAGAATTATCCCCAAAATTCAATCTTATCTGGACCTCTCGAAAAAATGCAGTTTTTGTCCCAATCCTTTTGGATTCCTGGAGTTCTGTTCTTGTTTCTTTGTGATAATTGAGCCTCGTCATATGACTGTCAAAAATGTGGCACTGGTGACAAGCAAGGTTCTGATCAGACTGCACTTAAGTGCAGTCTGATCAGAGCCATTGCTTGTCACATCAGCCTTCTATGGAAGTAGCCCAGAAGAGCCAACAGTGAGGTCTTTGATTATCCTGTGTTAATGTGAAGAATGATCTGAATACCACATGACTAAAGTGCCACATTGTTGGATGTCACATGACGTGGCTCATATATTGTTAGCACCAAATGCCTGTTATATCTGTTAGTGATGTGCCTTGTTTTTTCACAACCCATTCCCCGTTAATTCATCACCCACATGACCTGTCAGCAGACAGAAATCAAATCTAAGTCTCCGTAATTTGATTTTTTATATTACCGACTCTAAAGTTATTTTGTGGTCAAACCCTTGTTGCTAAACATGGCTGTGGTTTCAAAGTTTGTCTATCCAATCACAGTATGGGATTTGTTATGTAATTCAAGCAACAACAAGCAGACGTGTTTTGTACTTCCTGTATTAGATTTTAAACCTTAAAGCACCAACACAGTGGTCTATTTACACTATAAATGATTTTTTATTCTTTTGTCAAATGAATTCAGGAGTAAATCTTATAACCACTGTTAAAATACGTTGGTTGACCATTAAGGACAAATTGTAATTTAAAACATGGATTTGAATGGAATGGAATGGACTTGCAAGGACAGTATCCTCCACTTCATTTTATGATTTTGGATGGCACTCTTACAGGAAAGAATTTGCTCCCTCTGAGGGAGCAAATTCTTTCCTGTAAGAGTGCCACCAGGCTGTAAGAGCAAATTATAGCCAGTGGAATGTAGATTATCTAGTCCATTCCATTCGAACTTTTTAAATTAAAAATAGACTTTATGCTTATGAACAGGCCTTTTCTGACTGTGACGTGACTTAACTGACAGGTCATGTGGTTATTTGTTTCCATGCCTTTATAACGAATCTTTGTGCTTGTGTTTTAGCGTTACTTGTTACAGATAGTTAATGATCTCTTAGTCTGAATTTTTATTGCAAATCACCTCATTATCATAAATGAACATTTCAAGGTTTGAATGGACAGCAGTACTATAGTTTGAGGGTTCTGATAGGGATATTCAAGGAAAGGGTAGCTCACACAAAGTGTTTACTCAGTATGTCTTTTAATGCCAAAAAATGACTAAGTTTCACAAGAAAAACGGTGGGTAAAAAATTATTCTACCATAAACCCTCAGTCACATTTATGGACCATGAAAAAGAAGCCTGCAGAATCCAGAATGATTCCAGCTAACAGCAATGTCTTTTCATTAAGAGAAGCTCCCACTGGAAAAAAGGTTCACCATGAGGGAGGCAACTTTCTATTTCAGTGCCAGTTCTGTCCCTTGGAAGTGTACACATCCATGAACCAGAAGAACTCTCATCTTAGAAAAAAGAAATTTTGAGAAAATAAGGTGATTTTAGGTCATCATAGATGTGTAGGAGTGATTAAATTTGAATGTACCCCACCCCAGTTTATTTTTGTTACCTGGCAATATGAGAACAAGAAATTACACTGTTACATGTGAGTTGTATGTTGAACTTTGCAAGTATTTAATACAATTTCTGTTGCTGTACAAAATCAAATTGTAAATAGAACTAGTTAGCTGTTATTTATGTCTTCATTGTTGATAGAGCTACAGTTGGATAAGAATATGTTCAGTTCTACCCGTTTACATAAAACAACCCAGTTGTTGTTTCAATTCTTGTAGGGATGTTCCCAGGTGGCTCTGAGCCACCTGGGAACATCCCTACAAGAATTGAAACAACAATTGGGTTGTTTTATGTATAAAAGTCAGACAGCAAAATCTGTAGATAAAAAAAGAAAAAGATTTTTCTCCCATTTTGAATCATGGCCCTGACTTTAAAGCCAGGCCACCTAGTGCAGTTGGTAGCGCATCTGACTCAAGAGCCAGTGAATCCAGGTTCGTTACCTGGTCTGGCCTCATACTTCTTATCTCCTTCCACTGATTCAAGAAGGGCAGGTGTCAGCTACAGGTGAAAGTATGTGTACTTAGTACTGGTTAACTGCTTAGCCTGCCCAGGAATAGTGTGGTTAGTTTAACTGACCATCCCGACGTGACCGTAGCTGTTTACCATGGATGTAAAGCAACATAACAACAACAACCTGACTCTAAACTTTGAACCACTGAAATCATTAAATGCTAATCATAAATTGACTAGTTTTGTAGACTAAATGAACAGTGTTTATATATTTTATCTGTAAAATGTGACATAGTGTAAGCAATGGTCTAAGGGAGATAACTGGGACAAATCTGACGATCCATTCTTGTCCAACTTGTAGCTGTCTAGTGTTTTGTACAGTGATGTTAAAAGTAGTTTTCTGTACATGTAAATAACACCTGCCTTATGTCCCAATTGCTCACACCGACTTAATAAAATGATCAGCTCTTGTATAACTTAATTATACATTTCTATATAACTTAACAGGGTGTATTCCTTGCATCTAAGGGATCTAACTCGAATAGATTTCTCAGTTTTTCAAAGCATGGTTAGCTTAACAAGGCCATTAGTCAAGACGTTTTACATGTACCTTACGTAAATGAACCGAAGTTACATGAGTTTGTATGTATTAAGTTTATACAAGAGTTGATTAGAAGTTAATATTTTTGTATTGTTGTGAATTTCCTCTGTAAAGATTACGTTAGACTGAGGATATGTAATATATATGTAGATAACAAGTCACAAATTAAAGGTATTACTTAAGTTGTATTTTCATCTGGAGTCGATCTCATAAATATTCATTATCATCACCATCATCACATTGCTTTTATTCACTTTTTAAATGTGTCAATTACTAGAACTTACCCTAATGTGCTTAAGTATTGGGACACCTAAAACATTAATTTTCCATTTGTCCCAAATGGAAAATTAATGGTTTTAAGGAGTACCAATATATACTGTTCACAAAAAGTAGGGGATATTAAGTTATTAAAAATCGTATAAAATAGAAAAAATACCAAATCCATCTGAAACGGCAAGTATCCATCAGACAAGTATTCGATAAGACAATTTGCATTACAATTTGGATGGTATATCCTGTCACGTGACCTGCGTGTCATTCGTTTCAGACAGGGGGTCGACACCCAAATTTCACACGAATCTGGTGTGGAAACAGATCGTTTTCAGGTTACAAAATTTTCACAGAAACACTCGTCATGCTTCATTTAACAAACTGAAAATTGGGTTTACACACTCTTTCAACAAAATAATGAGTGCAGGCCATAAACGTTTAAATTTTTCGGTAACTCGATGCACCTGTACGAATTTTGTTTTCTGGTTTTCTTCCCAACAGAACAGTTTTGAAGAAGAAAAAAAATCTTTTAGCGTACAAAACTTAAAAGTGCAAAAAATGGTTAGCTTAGTTGAAGATTTTGAATAAATTTTTGTTCGAATTTACCACATTTTAGTCCTGACCCCCTGTATGAAACAAATTGTATGCAGATCACGTGACAGGATATATCATCTAAACTTTCATGAAAAGTGTCTTAACAGATATTTATCTTATCAATATTTAGCGTTTCATATGGATATCACATCTGAGGTAGATGCTACAATTTTTCATACCTGTATATCCCCTACTTTTTGTGAACCGTATATAAGCACATTAGGGTAGTCATTTTCCTTGATAGTGATGACTTCCATAATTTGATTGATTTATTCATTTATGTATTTTTGTACTACTATAAAACATTAGAAAAGAATTTTTAAAGAATTTGAAGTTCATTAAAAGGAAAGATTTTGTACAAGTTTTATTATAAGGCATTTTTTCATGTTTTACTTTAATGTGCTTAAGTATTGGGACACCTAAGATAATTAATTTTCCATTTGTCCCAAATGGAAAAATCATTATTTTTAGGTGTCCCAATATATATGCACATAACAGTATTTTTTCTTTTTTTTATGTGCCTGAAGTCAAGTTTTAAATATCATGTTTTTAACGAACTTTCACATCTCATTCTAATCTATTTGCGTTTTTGCATACTGTAATAAGGTGACTATAAGGTGGGATATTTTTCCTCCAGATTGATCCAAAATAGGTAAACCAGTCTTGTTTAAATACAGCTGTAAGATGGAATTTTATCTTTTAAAAACTTTTGTGTGAAAGAACCTTTATCGTGCTGATGTGCTGTAAAACTCATATTACTCACCCACTCCCAAAACAATCTCAAAAATACAGATCTGTCTTTTCAGATGGATGTAGATATTAGAGGTTGTTTTGAAGGGGGGGGGGGGGGGGGGGGGGTCTTATATCTCAATAATTATGGTACCTTTTCTTTAACCCTTTGAGCGCCAAAAAGCAGACGACAAAATTTACATCTGCAAAATTTCTAAATATGTTTCATCCTAACTATATCATATTGAGAATTCAACGACTACAAGGCGAACAGTGTAGATCCCAATGAGGCGGCTCATTATGAGCCACCTCATTGGGATCTGTGCTGTTTGCAAATTCAGCTATTTTTGTCTCTGGCACTTAAAGTGTTAAATATTATCATATTTCTTCGGCTATAGGACAGGTTTTATCCCATTCAAAAGAATCCAAAAAGAGTATTTAGATCCATCTTTTAATATGGATGCATCTTTTTTAGATGGATCTAGATTTTCTTGGGATTGTTTCGGAAAGGGGAAAACCTATCTAACAGACAATTACACAAGACTGATTTACATATTTGGGATACTTTTGGAGAAGAAGGCTCCATCTTATAGCTGAAAAATATGGTATACCTAGATAGAAGGAAAACAGGGTATAAACTAGTCTGCCAGTTTTCCATTCCTGCTGAGACTGTCGGTCATACTTGGCTTCCACGGAGACTTCTGGGATCTCTGTGGGTTCCTGCTGAGACTGCTATGCATGATTTTACTTCCTACTGAGATTCTTGGCAGGAAGTAGAATCACATGGACAGTCTCTACATGAAGCTATTTTCTGCCGACGGTAGTCTTGGAAGGAGGCAAGAGATTGTGGATAGTCTCAAGGGAGGCCAAATATAATGGACAGTCTCGGCAAGAATTGAAAATTGGCGGTCTAGTATATACCCTGTGAGGAGTGGTGTAAGATATTTAGGGACAAAGTCTTTTAACTTTACGCATGGTGGCTTTGACGATGGTAATTCTTTGGGTGGACTTTAACCAGTTGCCAAGGAAATGACAGTTTCTGCATATTGATACTTTCATTTTTATAGGCTTACATTTCTGCCATAGTTTCACACATAGACACAATTCATTTTTACCATTTTAAATTATACACACTTTAGCTATAATGCTGTTATTTAGCCATTCATTTCAGCTTTTAAGATGAATATCTCATTTTATCATTTTATCAAAATTAGCTTTTTGAAATGAATGGTTTGATTTTAAATGGATGTGTGCATGACTGTGCATTGAAGTTGAATTTTGGGATTGAAGCTATATATAGGCTTTGCGTTAAAATGTTGGCCTACTACATACAGTTGGTTTTAAGAGCCATGACACACAGAAAGGGTGCTTTATACAGGGGCGTAGCCAGGCCCAATGAAGTACAGAATCTAGCAAGACCACATCAATTTGAGTCTTCAAGTGATGCATCTAATCTGAGACATGGCCAAGAAAAAAAACATGGATGTAGACTGATCAGTCTTGGTTCTGATTGCTAATAGCTTAAGGTCTATAGATGATAGAGGCAGAAAGGGAAGGCGGTGATGAGATTGCACAGATGGGAAGGCTGATCCTAGTTTTCACTGCCTGCATATCTAAATTATGGCTCTTTGATATTAGGATACCTCAGGCCTCAGAATCTGTGGATCGTTGATGTCAAACAGGGAAGGTTCTGATCAGACTGCATAGATGTGCAGGCTGATCTGACTTGCCTGTTTGTCATCATGTTATATAGTACCTTTTCTCTGGACATGGCTCAATTCTGTTCAAGTAACATATAATTGCTAAGAATTCTATATAGATAAATCATTATTTTAAACTGGGCATACAATTTTATAAAATTGTGGATACTATGGGCTGGTTGCATATGACTTCTGTCCAGTCCACAGGAATTACCTGTGAAATATTTTATTAAAAGTTTTTTGTCAGTCTTTATGCCTATTATTTTTGTCAAATCAAAATAAGGAATCAAACGAAGAAAAGGTCATTCACTAATGTGCATGTATAAGCCTCTTAGTGCACTAAATATAGTGACATTGGTATTTTAATTCAGGAGGAAAGAAAACAAGTTAGAATTTGCTTATTGTCTATATGGTAAACTGTCTGTCTTTCACACATTGTCTAGATTAATTGATGAAGATCATGGTCAGATCAGATGTGATTTTTTCACCTATCAATCACAATCATTCTTACTGAAGAAAATCAGTTTGCATGTTACATGACAAAATCAGAAGACTATTAAATGAATATGCACGCACTTTCAGAAACATTTGATACAGTCATGCTTACTGCTTATTATAGGTTATTTTCACATGCTGTTTGGTATGTGAAAAAGTTTATATAAAAGAAATTCAGTTTTTAAGCCTGAATGAAATCTTTATATGTTTTGAAATTTCAGTCATTATAATCTAGGAATCAACTACTCCATGTGGAAGACAGCAGATTTGCCATATGTTTTGCTAGATAGTGCTATATTATTTAAAGTTTGTCAAGTTAAATGGTATTTCATCTCAAGGAATATTTATGTCTGAAAACTATAAATGGGGAAATTTTCACATATGCTAATTTTTGTGACTATTAAAACAAATATTGGGAAATTCTGGGAAAGTTTTGGAAAAAAATAACTCTCTGGATTGATAAAAGGCCATAAACAATTTGTGATAATTTTATTTTGCACAACTTCCACAGTGGAAACGGGAATGAGATAGACCCAGAAACAAGTGTGATGTTATTTGATGTGATACTGTTTAGCTTGACATTGCCATATTTACCCTAAATATTTAAACACCTGGGCCCAGTTGTTCAAAACTAACAACGTCGTTAGTTAACGTGACGTTAAAATTTAAAACGTTAATATCACAAATATGCCAATATTTTTTGTTGCAAAAATGTGAGAAGCTTTTGCATTGCAAAAGCTTCTCACATTTTTTCAACAAAAAATATCAGAGTATTTGGTAATAAAAAGGTAAAACACTTAACAAGTTGACCTCTTAACAAGCTTGTTAGGCTAACGATGCTTTGAACAACTGGGCCTGGAAAATGTTAAAGGTAATTGGATAGACTATCAGGGGAAGCAACTCTGCCATTTTCTTTTTTCGGCTCCCTTCAGTAAAGTCAACACGTCTTTCTTTTTAGTCGAACCTCTTTTAGATGGGGTCGGACCTCTTTTAGTTGGGTTTTGTGGTCAAGGGAAGCAAATAGGAAGTCACAAAAGTTGTTTCCCTTTGAGAAAATTGTTGTAAAACATGGAGGTAAACCAATTTACCTCAAAACTCTTTGAAAATGAACATGTCCGTTGCATCTTACAGAGCTCCAGATGTTAAGGGGTAACAGAGATAATTTAGAGATAAGTTGTCTTATTTTTGCATACAAACATAAGTTGTGACACATCATTAGAACTGTCTCGGTGAGACATTTCTAATGAGTGGCCACAACATACATTTTCACTGAGAAATAAGAAAAATTACCTCTGAATTATCCCTGTAACCCCTTCTTATCTGGAGCTCTGAATTCAAGGCAGTGTTGAATAAAACTGTTGGCAACCATTGCAGACCCTGACCAGACTGCTCCAAAGGAGCAGTCTGATCAGGATCTTCAGTGATTGCTTGTGTATATGTGACTGTATATATAGGGTGAATATGGTATCATTGTAGTTTATTACAAATGTGCCCCAGGAACACAAGTGGAAAGTAAGTGCTTTTAAATGTTGGCGGTGATCATTTCATGTGCTATGTTGTATGTTTATGTTGATTTTTTGTCATTAAATGATTGGTAATTAAAAGTCTGTGGTAACACTGCCTTGTTATCTGTCTTTTCCTTCATATCCACAAAGCGTCCTTAGTAAGTAGCATGTGGAGTGTCCACCAGGAAGAGTGGTTACTGCTTCCAAAGCTCTAAATAAGAGGGAGTATTACGTGATAATTAGGAATAATTTAATTCTGCATAGTACCATATGTTGTGACCCCTCATCTGAACCAACCGTTCTGATGAGACAGTTCAGAAAAGGGGTCACAACATATGGTTACAATGAGAAATAAGAAAAACTATCCCTCAATTATCATCAAATACTCCCCGTTATCTAGAGCTTGGCTGCTTTCGATTTTGGATTACAGGGTCACTGGTTTAAGTTTCTGCTGCCATTATAAAGGACACTTCATTGCACAGAACCTTTCATAATCAACCTTCCATCATCCTGATATGACTGATATTCTGTTGAAAAGGATGTAAAGTTGCCATCATCCATCTAGTAGGTGGCATACTGATGTTCCATAAACCATAGCTTCTTTCTCCAGAACTTCCCTTAGTGAGGTAATGGCCATCGGGATAGTAACCCAGAGCTCTAGATAAGAGGGAGTATTTGATGATAATCTCGACAAGACGGTTCAGATGGGGGATCACAACATATGGTTTCAATGAGAAATAAAGAAAATTATCCCTCAATTATCATCAAATACCCCTCTTATCTAGAGCTCTGTAACCTTCAGATTATTTTCCATAAAATCCTGGACCTTGGGGCGCATGAGGACCCTGGCAAAGTCCCTCACTGTCCACTCTTTAGTATTGTCTTCCTATTCTTCTGTCTATCTTTTCTTTTTCTTGTAACTGTGCCCTGTAGAATCATCTTTGCTAAGGCTGAAGATCTGAACACTCTAGTTTCTATTTCCTAACCGTGGTCAGGAGCCTGAAGATATGAGATGTGGCCAAACACTAGTTTCTATTTCTTAACCATGGTCAGGAGTTTGTTGTATTCTCCAATGGCTGCTTGGCTACATGGTCCTTGTACAAGATATAGATTAGTGATCAGAAACATGACCAGCATGGTCATGTTTCTGATCATTAATCTATATCTTGTACAAGGTGGTGTGAGGAACAGTCTGACCTGGAATTAGCTAAAAGTGTTCCCTGGAGGGTTTAAAAGAAATACCACAAACACCTATTTATACAAATATTGGATAGTTTAATTCTCTTTAAAAAGACAAATCTCAAACAACATATTCAGTCAATAATAAATGATCAATTGTGTAATGTGCTGTATGTGTAAAACTGAAAATACATCTTGCCGAGCCAAAGATTTCCAGGGTAAAATGTTGGATATGTTTATTTATTCATCATACAAATTAGGGGATAACTGTACTCAAATTTATCATTTGGGGAGGTAAATCGTAGGTTTTATGATCAGAAACTTAATTTACGGCAATGTGCCAGGAGAGCCGTAAAACCGACAATTATTCGGTATATTTTCACCTTTCAAAGTCTCCTTCTCTACACCCACAGCTAGCCCTTTCAGCACCGTAAAACGAGATGTCAGCCAATGCAGAGTGACCTTTCTTAATGACTTCTGCTTTGCGACAGTATATTGCAGGATACACTCGCGCAATTTTTTTTATGTTATCCAATCAGACGTGGCTTTACATTCGTAAGTGCATAAGAATGTAGTGTTATCAGCCCGAGGTTCATATGTAGCAGAATCAGGCCCTGTGTGTATTTAGCATAATCACTGTATGAATGTAACAAGCACTATATGAAGTGGAATCAATCCTGCTACGTATGTGTAGTATTCATGTCTGGTTATGACACTGTATGTATAAGTAACTGGTTCTGCTGTACATATACAGTGGAATGATTACATTGAGAATAGTGGAGTATTTCTGCTACTTTTGTAAATATATATATACAGAAAAATATCTTAGTGGAATCACTCCACTTCAACAGACTCACTCCACAATATACAAGTAGCAGAATCAGTTCACTATATACATGTAACGAAATCAGTGCAACTTTTACAAAGGGAAACAACTTTGATTTCCTGTTTGCTTTCCTGGAGGACGCTGCCCTTCCGAAATTCCCCTTTTTCTACTGACACTATGTCCCAGTATAAAGTAATAGTTGTTTTAACTTGAATATTCCAGTAGAAATCATGATCATATCATAAATGGCACATTCTATTCGACATATATTAGTGTACACATACAAGTGATGTGTCCATGACTCTTGGACTAAAGAAATGTGAACAACAGTTCAAAACACCGGACTTTTTTTTACGTTTGGTGAATAAAAAGTGTTAAGCTGACAAAACCAGCTCTTAAGACAACTTATGAGACTGGAAACACAGTGTCCAATTTTTCAACATTTTTTTTCAAATTCTGGTTGATACTATTTTTAGTAATATAGCAAACATATTTCATTCAGTGGTAGACAAGCTTCCATGCGCTATTCATGCACAAATACTGAGAAATGACATATGAGCAAATGATTCACTACTAAAACAATGTATCACTGAACATATAAAATCAAATCTATTGGCAATGAAAAATGAACATGATTAAATTAAAATTCACTGGGTCAGCTGATGTCATGGTCTCAGAAAACATACAAAGTTTTAAAATGTAGGACTCTAGATATGAGGGAATAGTTGAGCTGCAAATGACAAAACAAACAAAGTGGCATGCGCACCCAGTGAAGACTCAGCTCAGCCTGGGCATCCGCCCAGTCTGATTAGAGTCTTCCCTGTCTGCACAGAGCTAGCTTAGACCCTTAGATACCCTTTAAGTGCACAGTGAAGACTCTGATCAGACTGTGCAGCTAAACTGAGTCTTTTCTGGACACAAGTGCCATTTTGCTGGTTTTTGTCGTGTAGCGGCTCAGTTATTGATACTGTATTTACTTGGTTATAAGATGGGAATTTTTCCCCTCCTGTCTTATAAAACAAATCTAGATTTTTTAAGACCATTTTCGACTTAGGGTAAAATTACACTATACCTATTCTAATAGCTACTTGGGGTTCTTGTGAAGGGGAACCCTCATTGCTGAATTACTATGGTAACTTCATGATGATTTTTATTTTTTCACAATAGATATATAATATGAACAAGCCCTGACATGACAAAACCAACAAAGTGGCATGTGTGCCCAGCGAAGGCTCAGATCAGCCTGGGCATCCACCCAGTCTGATCAGGGTCTTTGCTGTGTGCTAAAGCTCTCCGCTAGCTGCATGTAGAGAGCATAGACTCTGGGCGGATACCAACGCTGATCTGCGTCTTCCCAGGGTGCACACGCCACTTTGTTGGTTTTGTCATATCACAGCTCATATAATATGGCCTCTAATAAAGTCTCTCATTATGGTTGTCTCAAGAAACTGATATTAGATTCATTCAAAATGTGAATGTTTACGAGACAGATACTCAGTAATAGTCATAATATACGTATATGTTTAACATATCTATGCAGTGATAAACACCAGTCTCAGATGAAATTTCAGGAGAAACTGATTTACAAAGAGTTTAACATATTTCTACCATAAAGCGTTATCAACCATACAAGTAATTATGCAACAAGGGTGCAGGAAGCAGCCTTTTCCCTCTCACTGCCCTTAACGTCGTAACTTATCTGATAATTTCAATCTTGTTTCAGTTCATCTTTAAGTAAGTTGTGAGATCAGTTTAGCCACAACCTGTAAAGTACTGTAAGCTGATGCTCAGAAAAATGTTGTTTCTAGCCAAAGCAAAACTACTGTATGTATTCGGCTATAGAGCAGTGAATTTCCATCACTAGAATGACTCCATATACAGTCAAACCTGTCTTAAGAAGTCACTCAGGGGAATGCCAAAAATTGGTTGCTTAAGACAGGTGACACCTTAATACAGGTTCATTTGCACTGTAATTTGGTTTACGGGACCCAGAAAACATGGCTGCTTAAGACAGGTGATCCCTTGATAGAGAAGACCACATGAGCAGGTTTGACTGTACTTAATCAGTCAAATAAAATTCTGCTATGAGATGAATTTTTCCCTTCTAAAACAATCCCAAAAATCTAGATCCATCTTACAAGATGGATCTAGATTTTGGGATTGTTTTGGAAAGGAAAAAAAACTCTGTCCTGCAATGGAAGACTCTCATCATCAGCTTTGAACAACTGGGCCCTGAATGCTGTCCACTGCGTATCAAAATTGCTATTGTCATTCACAACCAAATAATTTCTACTTGCTGCATTTAAATTTTAGCACAAAACTGTTCTTATTAAACAATGAGTTCTCATCCCCTGTACAGGGCAAATATCTGGGACATTTAAACAGGTCAACTCTTTTTTTGCCTCCCTCCTAAATGGGGTAAAGAATTTGCTCTCATTGAAGCAAATTCTTTCCTTTCAGATTCCATTTTGGAAGGGTTTCTTTGGCCAGGAAGCAAACAGGAAGTAACAAAAGTTGTCTCCCATTGTAAAATTGGCAGACAAACACTGTGTACCAGGGTTGCCACTTATCCTCCACTTCAAATTTTCTGACATTTTACGGTTTTCCATACCCTTTTATAGATCCAAAGATGATTTAACCCTGTACCTTTTAACAATGCTAACTGCATCACTTGAAAATTGGGGACAACTCTTGGAAAGAATTTCTCCTCCCTGGGCAGCAAATTCTTTCTTTTAAGAGTAGCTCCCATTGAGGAGAAAGATGTGCTTAGACTGTCTCTCCAGAAAGTACATCTTTTCCCCTTGGATAGAATTAGTATATTTTTGAAGACTGCCTGAGCCACTCATTTTTAAATTCCCTGACTTTTCCCTAATTTTACAAGTCCTTTCCTAACTTTCCCTTACCAACCACAAAATTCCCTGATTTTTCCCTGGCCTGGAAAAAAATCATTTTCCTGAAGCTTTTCCCTTACCGTGGAAACCCTGTAAGTGCCTTGACCAGGCATTCTTTAGAAGGAGAATTAACAGAAATATTCAAATATCAGGGGCTTACAGAGCATGTACTGTTATTAGACTGAATATGGCAACATATTTTAAGTCATTAAAACATGGCTTGTGTAACTGATTTAAAACTATCTCTAACAAGTGAACAATCTCCACTAAAAACATTAACCACACACTTTAAAAGGCTCAACTCCTCATGCAGAGCCACACAAGGTTTTCATGGTGAAGTCAGATAATCATCTCAGAACCATTACATATATATAATATTTTTCAGGCATGTTAAATACATGTCAGAGCTGATTTCAATCCACATTTTGAAAATTTCTTAATCTGTGCAGCTGGAAAACATTATGCCGTTTAGTCAGGTATGACTTTTTTTATTCTTTTTATTAACTTACCTAACCCTAACTTAAAAATTATTCTGTGGCATATATGTGCTAAGAATAGCCCCTGTAGGGCCTCGGGTTTCTCAGTGCTTTGCAACTTCTCTAAGCATAACATTTTTATGTTTGGTTCAAATATGTGCTTTAAATTCCACAAAACGTATGAAAGGTTTACGTTAGCACAGTTCAAATTTCATGTGAATATACTGTAATACAGCAACATAAAATATAGGCATTTTGGAAACTCTAGAAACAAACACATTCAAAAACAGTAGTTTTCCGTGAATTCAATCTATTGTTCATTAACTTATTAAACTGTTCATGCAAATCACATGAAAGTATTTGGTACATGTTTGAGTTGAATAGCAGCATGATTGTAGTTGAGCCACACTTTGACCAAAGTTGTTTTACAACATGCACAAACAGTAAACTCAGGTCAGCCTGTGCTTTCCTACAGTCTGATCAGAGTCTGTTATTTGACAATCTTTGGGCTCTGAGGAATTCACATAGTTGGCATTCAAGGTAAATAGACACAATTTCAAGAGAAGCAACTCTGCCATCTTTAGTTTCGCATGCCTTCTCAAACGAGGTCTACTCTAAAAGGAAAGAATTTGCTCCTTCGGGCACCTTTTGTAAAGGCTTGACCCTCAAGGGAAGCAAATAGGAAGTCAAGGAAGTTGTTTCCCTTTGTAAAAATGGCAGAAAAAAATGGCAGTATACCCAAACACTTTGACTGTGGTCCCTTTGCACACAAGTACAAGCTGATCAGAGTCTATACTATTTGTTCATGCCGCATGACCCCTTATTCACAGTGGAACTCTTATAGGAAGTTAAAATACTTCAACAAATGATTAAATGATTATCTATACAAGTCTATGACATGTCCAAATGATGTATATACAGTGCTATGATGATGTTTCAGAGCTCTAGACAAGAATAAGCGCTGGGTATAAAATCTTCTTCTTTTTTCCATTTCTCTTTTAACAAGCATAAATGTCTTGTTATGCAAGTCTGCTAAACTCAGAACATGCTAAAAGCTTCAGAAAAGGAAGAATATTTGATAAGTGATATGGGTTTTACTGCACATCAGCACAAAAAAGGCTCTTTTGAAACAAAAGTATCTGATGATAATTCAGATGATTTTTCTAAATTCCTCATGAAGAACTTATTCCGAATAAAAATGTATGTTGTGAACCCTCATTAGAACTGTCTCAATGAGGCTGTTGTGATTTGAGGTCAACACATGCACATTCTTTCATTTACACACAGAAAAATTATTCCAGCTTTAGAATCAAGTAATCCATTTATCCCTTTATTCAAAGCACGAGCCAGTCCATTTCTACAATATGCCTTAATAATTGGCATTTTGTAAAACTGAACTGGACCTATATTGGCAATTTGTAAAACTGAACTGGACCTCTATTGGCATTTTGTAAAACTGAACTGCAACCTTGTGATCTACAGCTCATGCTGTAGTGGAATAGTGTAGGAAAAAATCATCCCAACTTTCTAACTTATCTAGAGCCCTGTGTATTTATCATGAATTTCCTATCGGTGGATTTGATCGTGCACGTTTTTGTTCCGGTTCCCCGTCATCATCATCCTCCTCATTTTGTGTCATCTGTTGTTGCTGATGTTGCTGCTGGGCCGCTAACTGTGTCTGCTGAGCTAACTGTGTCTGCTGATTGATAAGCATCTGTAATTGTTGACTCATCGACACAGGAAGCTGGATATTGCCAATATTCCCCAGTGACGGTAGAGAGGATAGTGACGGTATACTGGTCATGATCGATGATGGTGGAGCACTTGGTACTGGCTTGGAAGAGGGAGTTTCCGGTTCAGGTTTTACAATGGGTCCTCCTCCCCCGCCACCTCCGACTCCAGCTTTATCCATTGCAGCCTTCAGCTGAGCCATGGAGATAACTGGGAACTGTAGAGCCGATGGAGTTGAAACATTGGGATCATGACTGAAAAAATTAACAGTAATTGAGTGAGTGAGTGAACTCGGGTTTAACGTCCCACCAACAACGAGGTCATATGGAGACGGGACCTCGGTTTAAAGTCTCATCCGAAAGACCGGAGAAGCGGGGGATCGATCTTGCGACCCCAGGATTGGAAGTCTGGAGTGTTATCCACTACACTACAGCCGCTCCTACAGTAATTGAGGGTTGTGATTAATTACTTGAAAAATTCATGTTTTGTTGTGCTAGTTCAAACTGACTGCACCAGAGCTCCAAATAAGAAAAGGTAACAGGGATAATTCAGAGATTCTCAATGAAACCATAAATATGTTGTGACCCCCTCATTAGAACCATCTCAGCGAGGTGGTTCTAACGGTTATCACAACATATGTTTTCATTGAAAAACATAAATTATCCCTTAATTATCTGTGATACCACTTCTTATCTGGAGCAATACTGCACCATAGCAACAGAACTGTTTCTTTTTGAGACAATTTCAATTTGCGGTGTAGAAATTTTTTAGAATGTATAAGAGACTCACATGTTTTTATGAAGAAATACAAACACTGTCCTTGAATCATCATCCAACATCCAACCCCACCCCTCACCTCAACCCCTCCCCACCCACATCTAGAAATCTGTATGTATCAACCATTACTACATGAACAAGACCACTTTTACTGGACTTATGTTTGGGTACACCCCCATGTTTACACCATTTTTTCCAAGGGAGACCATTTTTGTGACTTAGAGTGTTTGCTTCCCATGATGAAGTTGCCCTCTAAAATGGGACTGACTCTTAAAGGCCCCATTGCTCTATCAGCATGAAATATTTTATCGTGAGGTATCGCTGCAAACTTCTCACTACAGTTTCGCCATTGATTATTATCGTGATTGGCCGGCTTTGAAAAATAAAAACGTCCTTGAGTTTACCATAAAATAGATTTGAAAAAATAACTAGGTCATTTTAGTTGCCAACCAAAATGACCTACTTTCGTTTTCACAAGCTTTATTTCACGATAAAAATACAACGTACAGGCGGTAAAAATATAAGGTACAGGGTTTTAACAGGTGATAAAAATACAATGTAATAAAAATTAGGCAAGGATCCCATTGATTGTGCCGCTGTTGCATTATTGCATTGCTCAGCGGGGAACCAGAGACCAAACCCGTATTTTTATGGAGAGACTTATCTTTTTTTAAAAATACCTTGTTCCTTCTTTTTTGCCAGTTATATGCTACAAAAAAGCACATCAACCGACATATTTTCATCAATTCTGAAGGCTGTACAGGTTGCATAATGATTTGTATTTTGACGGTTTTTACCTTCGATAGGACTATGGAGACTTTAAAGGGAAGACTTCGATCCTAGAGGAGCAAATTCGTTTCTTTAAGAGAAGACCCAATTGAAAAGGGTGGAAAAAATGAAAGTGGAAAAGTTACTTAGCCTGAAAGGGTTCCCATTTACCTTAATGTTGATATGAGCCATGACAAAACAAAACCAACAAAGTGGCATGTGTGCCCAGCGAAAACTCATATCAGTCCAGGCAGCCAACCAGTCCGATAAGAGTCTTTGCTCAGCACTTAAAGAGTTGCTAAGGGTCTAAGATAGCTATATGTGGACAGAAAAGGCTCTGATCAGACTGGGCAGAAGCCCAGGCTGATCTGAGTCTGCCCAAATGCACATGCCACTTTGTTGGTTTTCATGTGTCACAGCTCACATGTATTTAGCAGGGAAGAAACGTGTATATTTTTACCTCAAACCCGAGGCTTGTACAGCAGCAGTGAGAGGTCCGGGCTTTATTTGTGAAAACAACGGAGACTGTGTAAGTAATGATTGGAGGTCCGCACTGTTGATGTTTAATTCACCTGAAAAACAGAATCCATAATATGAGCCACGACACGACAAAACGAACAATGTGGCATGTGTGCCCAGCAAACACTCAGATCAGATTGGGCATCCGCCAAGTCTGATCAGAGCCTTTGCTGAGTGCTTAAAGGGTAACTAAGGGTCTAAGCTACCCCCATGCCGACAGCGAACACTTTGAACAGACTGGGTGGATACCCAGGCTGATTTGAGTCTTCCCTGGGTGCACATACCGCTTTGTTTTCCTTGTGTCGCGGCTCATAGTAGTATAAACTAATTTTTTTTTTAACGCTATTAAAGGACAATATTACAGACTCCATCCTTTAATGGCATCATAGTTGGTCACTATTTTGACTAAGATTTATACAGGGATTTCTCTCCCTTCAAGATGTCCCTTCATGAATCCAAGCCACTAAGATTTGCAAACTACATGGGCTGACTGGTGTCTCCGTGAAAGAGCCACTGCTTTTAACATTGGTGGACTCTAGAGTGCCATTTGTTTCAAGTAGGCTGAAATTCCAACAAATTCAGTGGCAACATCTCAATGTGACTAAAATACCACAATACCAAATATCTTAACCAAGAAATCTGTAGAAGGCAGAGTCTCACCTGTCCATGCATTGTCACTTAACAGACCAGACTTCAGTGTGCCAGATAAGAGGTGGTATTGAGGATAATTCTTATTTCTCAACAACATCCATCGTGACTCCTCATTAGAGCTGTCTCGGTGAAACGGTTTAAACTTTCCTGAACTTACTTGTAAGTAGTGCCGAGGTCAGATTCTGTGCCATTGTCCCACCTGGTGTTGCTATAGAAACCACAGGTGTTTCCAGGGCTGTGCTAGGTTGTTTTGAGGGCTAAAATGACAGGGAAAATATGCAATTAAATGAACATATAAAACTATTAAAGATATTTAAATAAACAATAATATATAGACTTTTTAAACATTATTTTTCCCATAATGCTTAGTATAAGAGTTATCTCATTTTCCTCATTATAACAAGAATCATGTGTGTCCAGCCAGGACTCAGATCAGCCTGGGTATTGGACCAATGTTTAAGATATCCAAACATTTTACTAAACTGTGAAATAGGTAAAAATGAAAAATACAGTTTCAGAATGAACAATTATCCCAAGAAGTTTTCAAATCCATGAAATTTCCTAAAGCCATATCACTGAACTGCGAAATATAGGTTATAATGACCTGTAATTAATACAAGATCAATCACTGAGTCAGAATGAATTATTACAACAAGTATGATACAACAAGTATGGTACAACAAGCATGATACAATAGTGTTGGTTATATAAGGCAAAACCAATGGGTCACATTGACCTACAATTATTATGAGGTCAGACAAACCATTATCCAATGTATAATGCAATTCCGTGAAAAAGTGTTGGAGACATGAGGCAAAATCGCCAGACCATGAAATATGTTTCACTGCTTTCTGTTGGTTTTCTCAGATGTAAGGGTATGCCCTTCCAAATATAACACTGCTTTACTAGCATGACTGACCAATACACATACCTGTCCTTGATTGGGTATGATGATTTTCAGTCGTGGTTTTCCGGCTCCTGGTGATTTATCTTCTTTCCTAAGGTCTTCTATTGAAGGTCCTGGAGATGCACTGGGGGCAGGGGCTGGTGATGTCCTTGTAGCTGATGGGGCAGGGCTTAGTCTGTTCTGCTGTAGACCAGCTGAAGGTGAAGTATTCAAGTCAATCAAATTTTCAAAATGAACAGATTGTTTTGGATGTAAGAGTATCATTTAACATCAAGCCACCTCCTAGAGCACATCTGGTTAACAATGTATATACGTGGGCTGTTACGAGATGAAACCAAAATGACCTGGTCATCGTGGCTAAACAAATTTTGTTTAGGCACGATGACCAAGTCGTTTTGGAACTATGATTCTTTTTCGTTTCACAACAGCACTTTTTCGATTTGTAACAGCCTTGAAAATATACTTAAGCAGGTGTGCAGAGGGAGAGAGGCAAACAATGGGATATACTAGAGTGAGTGAACTCGGGTTTAACGTCCCACCAACAACGAGGTCATATGGAGACGGGACCTCGGTTTAAAGTCTCATCCGAAAGACCGGAGAAGCGGGGGATCGAACCTGCGACCCCTGGATTGGTAGTCTGGAGTGTTATCCACTACGCTACAGCCGCTCCTAGGATATACTAGAGGAAAAACACCTTCTGAAAGCACAGCAAGCCCTTGCCTAAGCCAAGGCCCAGGGCTCAAGCTAGATATCTATAGGAGTCAAATTTTCCTGATTTTAAGAACTATCTGCCTATATATTCTATACATTCAAATGTTTCCTTCAGCTAAGGTGTGTGTATGATTGGCTCATGCAGAGAGACAACTTCCCTAGTCTACCTCTCGCTGGATCCCTGAAGCCAATTCTCAGTAGGAGGGGCCCTAGTAACTCAGTGGGTTAAGTGCTGGCCTACTAATCTAGCAGACCCAGGTTCGAGCCTGGCTGGAGGCAAGAATCTCTCCTACCATAAATGGGGTTCCCTTGTACACAGCCTTTCATTGTCACCTGCCCATTGTCCTGATATGACTGAAATACTGTTGAAAAGGACATAAACTGGCAAGTCATCCATCCATTATTCTCAATTAGGAGGCCCAAATACCAAAAGTTTAGACACCTCGGTTGCACCATTCAACTCTCTCAGAATGAGCTGTGTTGTGACAAAACCTCCCAGACCATCCTGTGCATACTAATAATCTGGCTTATTTATTCAAAGAGGTAGGCTTTCCCCTCCAGAATGATCCCAACTGGCCAAACAGAGGCCGTATGTACATCTTTTACACCTACCATTTGGACTGTGTGAGGGACCAGGCTGTGCTTGTGCAGTGTTGGGTTGTAGTAATACCACAGAACCAGTCACACCTGGCTGTGTGCCAAGAGTACCACCAGCCTGCTGTGCATATGCCAAATTCTGTACCGGGACTGATACAGGCATTACTTGTTGCACTGTTTGACCAAACTGAAAAATAAACATGATATACATGTACTTATTCTAATGACATTGTCACTCTGCTTGGCTGTGTGCCAAAAGTGCTCGTCTGCTGCACAGCGTATGCCATGTTCTGAACTGGAACTGATACAGCCATCACTTGTTGGATTTGTTTGCCAACCTGAAAGAACATGACGTATTGTATTTACCATAACTTAATTATTGGGACTGATGGTGAAGCTTTTACCAAAATTTCGGTGAACCTCAATACTTCTGTCACTATCTGATTTACCGTTTGGTTCAGTGCTGCCTTGGATGAAGCCACGAGAAATTCCAAAGGGAAACAAAATGACATACAGAAATGTACCTGTAGGGTCAAGTCAGGTAAATTCGGACAGCAGGTAAATTCAGACAGTGATATTGTTTCCTTTATATGTCAGTTGTTTGGAATTAAAACAAAAATAACTGGGCAAACAGTGAAAGTTCAGATGAGTCAGCTCATAATAATCCTTATGAGATGGCTCATTATGAGCCAACTCATCTGAATTTTCACTGTTTGCAATGGTATGTCTGAATTTATCAGCTGTCCGAAGCCGACCCTACCCTCACATCATGGTATCAATCACTCAGTTTCTGTCAAGACAAAAAACCCACCCTATATCAAATGCGCTGAGGCACACTTACTAGTTCTGATCTTGGTGTTTGCTGCATCACCTTGGCATACTCCTGGTCCACCTGACGATAATGGGCATCCGTCCCCGGGGTCAGGGTATAGTCTTCAGCATCATCATCATTATCTCCCTTCACATCTTTTTTATTCAGGACCTGAAGAAGTTAACATTATATTGGGAAAGATAAGATTATTTATACATTTTCTATGACACAAGGGACCTTAAATTGTGCAAACAGAAAAAAATTGATCAGACTGCACATTTGTGCAGTCTGATCAGTGTTTTTCGTGTTTACATGAACAATTTATGGACAATGAGGAATTTAAACAGTGAACAGTTATTCCTATCAGTCTGTGTAGCAGGGACTACTTGGGGCCCAGAAAAAATGCAGGCTCTGACTTCTCCCTCAAGCTGAAAATGGGCTACACATCTAGAAGCAACCCCCCCCCCCCCCCCCAACCCCACCTCTTCCCGCCTCTTTATTTTTCCATACACCCTAGATAGCAATACGAAAGGCCAAAATGTTAAAATGTGTACAACTCTGCCCACAATGCAGTCCCGAATGAAGATGCCCAGACTGTGGGCATATAGATGCTGCTATAAGGCCTCTTCTTCTCTGCAGGAAATCCCCCTCTCCCTCCCCCAGTTATTCCATACACCCAAGATGGAAGCAGGGGCTGACCATAACAGAACCTGACCAACTTGTCCAGTACACAGATTCTGCTACAAAATGTTGAAATTCTTAGTGCTTTCTTATATAGCTCATATCTTTCTGGTCAAGTAAGAAATATTTTCAAAGCAATGTCAGGCCCTGTGAAAGGCTAAATATCAAACAACTTTACTTCCAATGCATTCCTATTGTAGATGCACAGGCTAATCTGAGTCTCTGCTATAAGTAGATGCTATATGGCCTCTTTTTCTAAGCTGGGCATAGTGAGAAAATGAATGAAAACAGTTTGCATTAAAAATTTATCTTAAATCTGCATGCATAATTGTGTGCTATCAGTTATAGCTCTTGATAAGGGGTAGTAACAGGTGAATCTTCCTGGAAAATTATCTTAGTGTGACAGTCCTAACTTCAAAATGAAAGTGAAAACAATAAGCATTCTCAAATTAACTAAATAACTTTGTTGCTTCAACAATGTCCTATTCTTACAATTCAAACAATATGAAATAGAAACAATAGCATCCACATGACAGTTATAAAACTGCACATGTGACATTGGTAAAAGAAACCAAGGACTTAAGTATTATCATTATATCTTTCCAGTAGTACAGTTCTCATGGCTCTGTTCAAAATATTGGGATAGACCTTCTGATCACTAAGTGTGATTGTAATGACTAATCACCCTAAAAATTCTAAACATTGGGACAAAAAATAATAACCTAAAAGTGTAACGGTTAAGCTTTAAAAGGACAAAACTAACATCTTTAGTTAACGAGACCTTACATTTTCAAACATAATATATATGTAAAAGTACTCCCATTTTTTGCTGGAAAATTGTTCGTCGCTTTTGCATTGCAAAAGCTCCTTACAATTTTTCAGCAAAAATATTGCCACAATTGATTTCATGAGTACTGTTAGACTTAACAAATCCATGCCTACTACATGTAGATAGTTAAGCTAATGATGCTTTGAACAACTGGGGGCCCATATCAGATTGCAACTTACTTTAATTACTGGGTTTTTAATCTGATCTGCATTATACTGTTTGCTCAAGCACTTAAGGGCATTACCAAGTTTTTCTTGCACTGTACTTACATCTAGAATGTCCTTGTTAGTCTGGCTGACGACTGTGTCATTGTACTCGGTATATTTCAACAGGACCTTGTCCATGTCGGAACTGGCATACTGGTACAGTTTGTTGTTTGTCGTGAAGATTATCAGAGCTATCTCACAGTCACAGAGAACACTCAGCTCATAGGCCTTCTTCATGAGACCAAACTTTCTCTTGGTAAATGTAACCTGAAACACATTAGGATGAAATTACTAAGCTATAACTAAGTTTTTGCAAAGGTTATATTTGTGCCAATGTAACTGGATACCTGAACTCATTGCATTTACCTTACAGAGGTGTCTGGACAAGTTGATCCCAACTCTAACAAGGCTTAAGAGAAGATCAGACTGTTCTTTCAGACCAGCTAGTCTGGTGTGACCTGGGCCTAATAAGTTTGCTTATGCTTTTGTCTGCATATTTAGGCTTTTTTTGAAAGCATACACTCACTGTCACAAATCATATACATGTGCAAGTGGGAAGCATGTTGTTGTTGTGTTAATGTTTAACGTCCACGGTGAACAGCTATGGTCATGTCAGGACAGTCAGTTAACCGTACCACACTATTCCTGGGAAGGCTTAGACCCCCTAAGCAGTTAACCAGTACTACAAAGTGCACTTACTTTCACAAGTAACTGACAACTTCCCTTCTTGAATCAGCGGAAGGAGAAATGAAAGTAGGTGGCCGGACATGTGGGTAGCATGATTTTAAATAAAACACATGATTAGAGACAGCTCAGCTCAAAATGTACTTTTACATTATACAGTGACTGTGAAGAAACAAATGAACACACTGATGCATTCTGGTCTGGTTAAGTTTACAACCAGGTGCTCTTTGCTACACATAAAAACATGTGGATGCAAGATTCACAGAATATGTATAGACTTCTTGCTGATCCCAGTTTCCGACAGCAGACAGTATGTCATATTACCAGTCACCACTCCAAAAGAGCAAGTGTCACACCAGTGACGAAAATAGCGTAGTTTGCAAACAGTGTAGATCCTGATGAGGCGGCTCATAATGAGCCACCTCATGTGGATCTACAATTTTTGCCCTCTAGTCTTTGAATTCTCAATATGAAATGACTAATACAAGGCATTTTTTGAATTTTTGCAGACGTATATGTTGTTGTCTACTTTTTGGTGCTTAAAGAGTTAAGAGACTTATTTGTATGAGAGGTCACTATCTCCTACCTGTCTGTTCCTCTCATCATTGATACGACTGATCTGGATCTTCTTTCTCCCCATACTGGCGTTAAGATCTTAACCCTTTTCCTAAGACGTGTAGACAGTGTTTCTGCTGATACTAACAACGGCTCTTTGCTATGTCGAGCACTAGCCACTGCAAATATATGTGAGAAAAATTAATTTTCTGCTTCTAAAAGGTAAATGGGTACACTTTCAAGGGAGGCAATTCTGCCATTTTTATTTGCCTCCAATCTCAAAGGGAGTTAGCTCTAAAAGGAAAGAATTTGCTCCTTTAGAACAGAAGCAAATTATTTCCTTTTACTTTCAGAGCAGACCCCACTAAACCCTTTTGAGCACTCCCATTCACCTGACTGATGTAATTTTATTCATATTTTATCAAGATCCACAAATGTTCCCCCCCCCCCCCCCCCACACCATCCCCCCATCTCTCAACACTAACCATCCTCAAATACAGTCATGTAGACTGTTCAATAAACTTTTCTTGTGCAACTATCCTATACCGTAAAAATCCTGTTAAATGCCCCACTCTAATAAATGCCCCCTGCCTCTTTTCTGAAAATAATGTCATATTGACCTGCCAACCTCTGTGTTTTCCATCAGGTTTACATTGGGGAACAACATGATGTTCTGTTTGCTTCTCTGGCTCTTCCAAAGCGGGTCTACTCTTCAAGGAAAAATTTGATCCTAAAGGAGCAAATTCTTTCCTGTAAGAGTAGACCCCTTTTAGGAAGGGAGGCAAACAAAGGAAAAATACCGTAGTAGAATTACTTCATCTGAAAGTACATCCAAGGGTGTAGCAGCCTATGCGCAAATACGCATGTGCATATTGAAATTTTGTCAAAATGACATAATCTCAATTCGCACCTGCTCATTTGCATCTTGACTACTGTGATCCTGACACCTTGTAAATTAGAAAGCTTGCAATACCAACTGCCAGTGGACATTAAAATATTACCTATCTCTGGAGCTAAACCCCTAAATCACCTCTCATGGAATATTTTATATGGTTGTGCATAACATGTAATTGCCTCTAGCTACGCCCTTGACATCCATTCATTTAATACTGTTTATTAGAAGCATTTGGACTCTAAAAAATGCCCACCTTTCGTAAAATGCAATGACCCTGGGCCTGGGGTGTTTAATGGATTAAAATGGTATACAAAAATGGTAAAAACTGTACTGCAAATCAAATTTTGACTAAAAAGGCTTAGAGAAAAAGTTTTCTGGCTTTGCAAAGCAAAAACCACTCACTTTTTTGACAAAAGAAAGAAAAAGTGTTTTTCATACAAAACATTAGAAAATTTAACATCTCATTTACTAACGTTGTAGTTTTTAACAACTGGGCCCTGATCAATTTGGACAATAAATCAGGCATTTTAAAGCAAATGGGTGCAATTTCAAAGAAAGTAGATTCTTGATTTTCTTTTTTGCCTCCTTTCTCGGATTTGCTCACCTGCCCTAGATCTGTCAAGTAAATTTGAGACTGTTTCCTTTAACTATTTGCTGAGTGTCATACATTTCAGTCCTTGATATAAAGTACCAGTGTCTATGTAGTGCACCAGTCATTTGTAACCATGCACACTCCCTGCCCCCACCACCCATGAATAGCTTTGACTTTTCATGCAGAAGCCCCACACTGTGTAAAACACTGTAGACTGGCTCCAGACTCCAGTAATAAGTATAAGCCAGATAAAAAAAGAACATCAGATTTTGTTCTATTCTAATAAGAGCCATCACTGGAAATTATTAAATTCAGCTACCAGAAAATGTAAAATTAGTATGATTGTTAAATTGTTTGTACAATTTTGCAATTTTTTTGTCACATTATCATTTAATAGACTGATGCCAGTCTATAAAACACTGCTGTTTGACCCCACAGCCTGTTATGGTTTTCTTCTACTGCTGTTATTGCCTAAAAGACAAAATCCTGGCATCTGCCTAACACTATGAGGATGATGCAAATGTAAAAATATGACTCACTTCTCCCACTATCCCCCACCCTGCCCCGGGGGTGGATTACTCCCATACATTAGAGTTCTGCATCCCAAACATTCATATTTTACGTTTATATGCTGTTATTTACGTTTTTGTTATTCTTCAGAACCCATGCACAACTATAGAAGGTAAAATATAAATGAGTGCATGCGGACATCTAACTTGTTGGACTAGGGGTGGGTAGGTTGTGGCTACAAATGACTGGTGCATAGTATGAAATTCCGTCAAAGTTTTTTTGTTTTTAAAGTTACAGTACTTGGTATTTCCAGAATTCAATTTGAGGCCAAATCATAAAGTCAATACAGTAGAACTTCAATGGCTCAAATAGGCTTAAGACGATGAAAATCAGTTCTAGCCACTGAAGTTTTACTGTATAACTATTTCTTATGTTCCTTGCCTAAATTTTAACTATTAAAGGCATTTAGCATCTTTGCAAAACACCAACATGGAATTTTGCATACCATCAAGGGATTGGGCTCTAGAGCAACGAAACTGCACTCTGGGTACAGGGCTCAGCCAAGAGGGTGAATGGACGATTTGGGAGAAATAGTCTCCCTAAGCTGGCTCACTTCTCCCTATTTTGAGCTGAGGGAGAAGTGAAAATGTATAGAACATATAATGGAAATCCAAAATTTGGTCCAAAACTTCTCTCTAAAGTCCTGAAAATGTCGCAAAACTTCTCCCAGTCTGAAAGCTCTAGGCTGCCCCCTGGGGTATTCGTTTTTTCATTTTGTCTTTTTCTGAAATACCCGGAGACCATCTCAAAAAATAAAATCGAGGTTTTGTCAAGTTATTAGACTAGACTGGGCTCCAAGTCTTTTTCCACTTTACCAAGGTGGCACACAATATCGAAGCAATATCGAGATCCATGTTGGTTCAATGTTGTGTGCCCATTTGGTAGTACATTGTTGAAACTACAGCTGTACCTAAAATACAATAAAGTCAGTAGAAAACTGGAAAAATTTACATCAAGTAGGAAAAAGAAACTGAACATTGGGACAGTACTTGAAAATGCAAGAGGACATCATTCACTCTGTACAATGTATATATGCATGAATCAGTTCAGTTTTGTTTATAACTATTATGCCAAAACCACAGTGTGTTTATGTTTAGCATTTCTATATTAAACTTTTCACATGTACGCATATGTAGGATAAGTATAGGTTGAGGAAGGAGCAAGCCTATGCAAGAATATAGCATCTACTTTCACTTTTGAACCCCTTTATACCAGGATAAAGTGGCTCTTATAGTCAGTCATCTTCTACATATTTGTGACATTATTACAGATAAAACCAAAGCTTTACAAAATGACTAATTTAAGCAGATTTACCTTTTTTGCGCTTTCCTTATAAAACTATTTTTTGCTGACATAAACACTAAATTTAGACCTGTCAGACTGAGGCAATAAGGGACTTTCCACTGAGTCAAATATACACACCCAGACTGCTTCTAGATATTTATTTATCGATCCAAGCATGTCTTTCAACGACTGAACTAGTTTAAGTAGTAAACCAGTCTAATCTTTGGGGGTTATCTCAAACATGTTCACATTTTTGAGGGATAAATTCAAACTAATTTCTGCACATGTTGGCATAGTGTAGCAGCAAAAAATAAAAGCCTTGCAAAGGACTGCATTTGTACCAGCAAAATATAAAAAGCCTTAGATTGCCTGATACATGTACCCGGCTACTGCAAACCAATTCACCTGCTGACTTAACTTAAATTTTTCTTTTCTTTTTTTTTTGTAATATTTTTAGATAAATATTATTTTTACTCAAGTATTTTTTTACAATCACTGACCTAAAGTGGTGCAGTATGAAATCTGAAAGTCTTTTGGTGATGAGCAGCAGTTAATGAGCAACCCAGTAAAATAAACTTTACGGCAAATAATTTTATAGAAATTAGGTTGCAGTGACTCGGCATAATACTCACATTAGGCATGTAAGTGCCATATGAAGAGATGGGCCAGATTTTGATTTGTAGCTGTTGATCGAAGTGGTGTGAGGCAGATGCAGGCACATGTGATGTCTAATGGTTTTGTAGTTTAGTGGTTATGTAGCCCAGAGAGGGATACACAGTTCTAAAGCATTGACAGCTAGTGGGTTGGTGTAGACCGCTTTTTATTTATTTATTTTTTTTATAATAAGACTGTAGATAAACACAGAGAAAAGATCATGCCAAAATAATATTCAGATTGTGCTGGCAGGAGACCAAATATATGAAACTACCATTATCATAAAGGCAATTGTGCAAACAAAATAAGCATTTTAAATTTCAGTGAAAAGTAGTATTTTGTGTTAGTTCCCTTGCAAAGTATGATATGAGTTACTTCCCTTGGAAAATCTATATTTATAGAATACCCTTTTATATTTTTTTTGCTTGCAGATATTTTGTTAATGTAATTAGAATATTTATGCCACTCAACTTTTAAAAGATTCATTAGTTCCATGGAATGTGATGGCACTTTATTTACATATAGCTGGCTGGCAGTAGACTGGCTGGCTGGCTGGAGACTTTTAGGTCTAGTGACAGCAGGCTGGCAGGAGACCAGGCCTTTTTAAACTTGCAGTGAACAATGAAATATCGGTCAACATTAGATAATGGTTTTATTATTGCATTATTTACTTGTCCTTCCACAGATGTACCGGTATGTCAAATATTACAATTTACCTCTAGTAGTTGCTGAGAAACTTACTTGAACCAACTTGGTTAAGTTCTTTTCTAAGTGCAGTGAACCATGAAATATCTGTCAACATCAGATATGGTTTACTTTTCATTTACTTGTCCTTTCAAAGATGTAAGGTATGTCAAATATTACCTATACTTCTTGAAGTTATTGAAAACCTAACTAAACAAGAATTCCGCTGAATGCTATGTCGCACCTGCACTGCGTTTCCACAGTAGTAAAGACTATAATTAAAAAGAACTTGTATGAGAAATGGACAAAAATGCTAGGGTCAACACAATTTTTTATGTAAAATTTTACTAAGTCAGAATAGCATAAAATATAGGTCAAGGGTAGGAATAATTGCAAACATCCCTCATGAACATTCCAAAGAGAAACTTTACGCCAGGTGTGATGACTACAGGTATCATATTTCAAGACAAAAGGACTAAAATGTTAGGGCCGACACAATTTTGGGTGTAAAATTTTGCAAAGTCAGCAAAGCATGAAATATATGTCAAAGCAACAGCACTCAAGAACATTCTAAGAAAAAACTTGATGCCAGGTTTGATGATTCTAACACTAGCATCATCATAATTTTGAATGAAAAATTAAGAAGTCAGCAGAGCATGAAATATAAGTCAAGGTATAAATAAAAGCAATAGCCCTCCAGAACATTCTCAGAAGAAGCTTTATACCAGGTTTGATGATTGTAGTTATCATAGTTTGCGAGAAATAGACTTAAATGCTAGGGTCGATGTAAATGTCGGTGGTCAGTTTTACGAAGTCAGCAGAGCATGAAATATAGGTCAAGGGTAAAAATAAGAGCAACAGTCCTCAAGAACATTCTTAGAAGAAGCTTTATGCCAGGTTTGATGATTGTAGGTATCACAGTTTGCGAGAAATGTTCTTAAACACTAGGGTCGACGCTAGGGTTGACGTAATTGTTGATGGACAGTTTTACAAAGTAATCAGAGCATGAAATATAGGTCATGGGTAAAAATAAGAGCAACAGCCCTCGAGAACATTCTAAGAAGAAGCTTTATGCCAGGTTTGATGATTGTAGGTATTATAGTTTGCGAGACATGGACTTAACACTAGGGTCGACGCTAGGGTAGACGTAATTGTTGACGGATGTACGGACGAACGGAATGACTGACGGACGGACAAGTGAACTCCTATATCGCACCTTGCTAAAGCAGGTGCGACAACTATATCGCACCTTGCTAAAGCAGGTGCGACAAACATTGGTGAAGCTTTTTTCCAAAGTGCAGTGAACCATGAAAAATAGGTCAACATCAGGCATGGTTCACTTTATTTTTATAGCTTTCCTTTAATACCCAGATGTCACTGTATACCCAGAATGAAGTCTTTATCCCATTTGGTTACTTAGAAATGGAGCTATAAACACAACAGATAAATCTAAATTTTCTATCTAAGTGCAATGAACTTTAAAATGTAAGTCATGACTAAATATGCATCACTGCATTCAATTGTTCTTGTCCCAATGCTTTTGTGCAGCAAGTTTAAAGACTGAGTTCTTGTTGGTTCCTTAGAAACTGAGCCATGCTCAACTGGTGAGCCATACTGTATACATTGTATATGTATGTTCAATGAGCCATGAAATACAGGTCATGGCCAAATATGAATTGCTGCATTCCATAGATCTTTCCCAGGTGTTCGTATGTGGAAATATTAAAGACCCTATGCCTTTTTGTTACATAGAAACGGAGCTAAATGCAACAGGTGGATCTTATTACTAACCAGCACAAAAGTGCAAAGGCACATGCAACACTCGAAGGGTCAAGGGTATCACATGAGCACCATTTTGCATTGCAAAGTAAGGCTAAAAATGTTGAGTCATTAGAACTACTTACAAAGCATCGAACTAGAGGTACACCAAAATATGTATATCTACATGTAAAGTGGCCCAAACAAGAGCCTTCAGCACCTTTGCAGTGTTAGAAAAAAGGCCCAGACAGCAACTTGCCCAGGGGGCAACCTAAAATGAATTTTATCTTGCCCCCCAATATTTCAACTTGCCCGCTTGTATTTCATTGCAATTAAACTGTTTACAGGTCATTTTCTTCCAGAGTCACATAAGTAAACAAAGTCCAAAACTGCTCTACCTTTCTAAGACACTAAGCATGAATTCATGAACTTCAGAGATAGAACTAACCAACAGTTTTGATCACAGCTGCCTAATCATTTTCACAGCACTACTTTGACTGGGATTCCTTTTATTTTTCTCCTTCAAAATATTATATGGTGGGTTTCAAACTTCTCATGCAAAACTTAATAAAGACATGAAACATAATTATTTTACAGAATTTTATCTCCCAGAATTTCAGGTTGTCCAAGGGGCAACCTTCCAAGACTATCAGCTTGCCCCCAGCAAATTTAACCTGTGTCGGGCAAGTGGGCAATAATTGCTTATTTCTAACACTGCTTTGTGGTTTGCAGAGACCACAGAAGCAGGGGCGACCGTACCATTAGGGATCATGGTTTAGGGGAAGGGCATCAAAACATGTAAGACTTCCTGCAAATTATTTTTTTTTTCCTTTGGATACATTTTTGGCCCTCATCCAACTGACAAAAAACAGAGTTCCCCTTGAAAAACCACCTTACATTCCTCAAACAGACTGTGTTGTTCTCATGTTAAGCAATCTCAAACTCTCATTGGTGAGAGAGGTCAGTGGGGACTCAGTGCTCTTATCCACTAGGCCAGAAAGGCGCATTGCAAGCGATACAGTTCTCGTGCCTATCAGTCTATCACATACCTAGCACTGTCTTTTATACTACCCATGGTCTATGACAGAGAACTATATAGGGTCAAGTCTGGTAACTTCGGATAGCGGGTAAAATCGGACATACCATCGCAAACAGTGAAAATCCAGATGACAGCTCATAATGAGCCCTATCAGGATTTTCACTGTTTGCAGTTATTTTTGTTTTTATTCCAAACAACTGACTGAGGAAACAATGTCACTGTCTGAATTTACCTGCTGTCTGAATTTACCTGACTTGACCCAGTGACCTATAAATACAGTGACTCGCGTCTTCACCTTTCGGTCCAAAGAGGTGTGTCGCGCATGCGTCTGCAGCGCCTCCTACCGGAGCGCCATTTTTAATACAAGCTGAAAAAGCTTGAATTTCTGTCAAAAGTTAACGGCGTGCATCGCCCATTTTATCGGTGTTTACATAGTGAAATTATTATGCAACGATAAGGTAAGCTTTGAATTTTATAATGATGTATTAGAATATAAGTTTTGTGATAATTTTGCTTGGTTTTGGAGCTCATTTTTAACGATGTAAATTGAGAAACATTGGTCACTCGAAATAAAATGGCGCCGCCGCCGTAAAAACCATCACCTCTTTTACGATGTACTCCGTCGTTAATAAGGTTTGAGGTAATATTTTAGCATTAGGAAACTGAAGGGGAAGGACCAAAACGTTGTTTAATATCATTTTCATGACGATTATTTACTATTATGATGGTCTTATGACAGTATAAAAATATGCTTATTTGGGAAAGTAGCGAAAATCGGCAAATCAGGATGTTCAAAACCCCACTCCCCCGTTTTTGAATAAGGCTCCCAAAATAACTATTTTTGAGCCTCGAAATGATATTTTTCATAAAGTTGAATGCCTTGTTAATTGTTTGAGTGCTATTTTGTGCAATTTCGTGCCGATTCAATGGGTCAAAATAATCTTAAAATAAAACTTGTTTTTCACAGTTTTCGCCAAACAACAATGAGTTCAGAGGGTTGGTTAGTTATGCATTGAAGAATTGTCACATCAATAAAAATTAACCCAAAAACCAAGCAAAATAATCACAAAACTTACTATTCTAATACATCATCATAAAATTCAAAGCTTACCTTAATGTTGAATAGTAATTTGATTACGTAAACATTAATGAAATGGGCGATTCACGTCGATAATTTCTGATAGAAATTCCAACCCACTCAGCTTAATTAAAACCTATGTCACTGGCTAACTTCAATTTTCAATGCATGCATCTTCTCCTAAGTAAGAGAGAGTCAAGATCAAAATCCTAATCCAAATTCATAATAAAAAAAAAGTTTCCCGTATTAATATTGAAAAGCCCTCCAGCCCGTTTTTTTTTTTTTTTTTTTTTAACTACGTCAAGTAAAACTACCGTATAGAAACTTGGCAAGTTTGGTATCAAAATTTCGGAAATTGAGTACACAATTTAACGCAAACGTTTGTAAGAACACATGATTTATACAGACAAAATAAAACAATGATAATATTAAAATATTTCTAGAAGCGAAATAAGCGGTCGATAGAATTATCGATTTTTCCAGCCACTCACCTGTCCAGCGGCACGACAAGCGTCTATTGGAAAAATACCTAAATTTAACTGGAGATGCGAGTCACTCTAATATATAGGTCACTGCTTGACCCTATTATATAGACAAAAAGTTTTTTTTGCTGTGAGGGTCACAGGTATAAATACTACCACATGTGTCCATTTGGCGCAAAGTGTCCGTAACAATGCTGTTAATGGCATGTCATCGCTCGACTATATTGTGAAACAGCGGGTGAAGGTAGCAAATAACTTTCCAAGGCCCAACAGTGTAGCAGCACTATATTTATTCGATTCTGCATGCACTTTGATGGGAGACATATCCTTGTCTACCTACTGTTTATACTTCCTTGCAAAAGTTTCCACCCTGAAATCTTAAGGTGAAGGCCACCAGCTAAACCACCCAGCCAAACTTTTACTGACATATCCATCTGTGACAGCCATGGAACAAGCAATTTTATTTACTGTCTATAAATAAGAATCGTTATTAAAAGCTACAAAACATAAACAGAAACTTATTATTAGAAGTGGAAATATTCGGAGCGCTTGACACACAGGAATCCCTAACAAGTCAACCAAATCTAGGACAACCAACATTGTCGACTATCAATGTTGATGGCTGCCATGTTCACTGTAAAGTTAAACTGCTGCATTTAACACTTATAATGAACTAATTTTAATAATTCCTTACCAAATTATAGTTTGAAGATATGTAAAAATACCAGAGGATGCTATTTTTACTATCCAGTAGTTTCTCCGACAGCTCTATCCTCAACTTTGTTCTATTTTGGGCATGGAAATTACGTCGGTAAAAATAGACCTTGCCAAAATGGATGACGGCGTAGGAAAGTAGTGCCAAAAATGGAAACGGTGAAAGAAATTTATTAATCTATTTACTAAAAAGTTTAGATATTGCTTTAAGTCTTAAATATTGTAATTAAATGAAGAAAGAACGAATTGTTTCGTGGCAGTGTAAGTGTTGTTACAACTTCTTATCACAGAATTGGAGCACTATTTTTTATTACGTCTCGCGTGCTAGTAAATTGGTTTGTGCTTTTTTGCCGCTTAAGGGCATATTTACTGTTATTTTCATGCGATTATTTACGTTTCAGTAAACATCAAATATCAGTCTATTGTTTGTCTATCACAAACACTGAGTCCTAAAGCAGTTTAATCGCTTTCAAGCCAGCTGACGTCACTGTTGTTAAGTGACGTTAATTGCAGCTAATCATGTCCGTCATGCTTTGCATACGCGCGCTTCTCTCGCTCCTCGGTCGCCTCCGTGAAGTTACGGAGAGTAACGGATTATATTGAACGAAAACGTGAAACGCTCGGTCAATTCCGTGAATCAGAGTGGTTTGATCACGGAAGCGCCCGAGCGGTGTTCCGGGCAGAGCCCTAGCTCTGACAACAGCACAGACTCAACAAAGAGTAGACAGTTGAGCTCTGTTGTTGTTAGAGCTAGGGCAGATCTGCTAATGGATCTGCTACAGCACTGAAACCAGCAAACCTGCACCAGTTCTGCTAGCGAATCTGCCTGACTATTGTATTCTATAGCTCTGCCACCAAAAACAGATCTGCTCTGGGATGCACTGGCACTTAGGATCTGCCTCTAGCCTTGCCATCAATATATATGCACTAGCTCAGTCACCAGCAGGCTTACTTTTGCCACCAACAAATTTGCTGTAGCTTTGCCAGCAACAGATCTGCTCTAGCTCTACCACAAATATATCAGCTCTATTGTTCTTCTACCAATACACTTGCTTTTGATAGCTGAGCCAACAGTCATGCCACCAGCAGATTTACTCTAGATAGCTGTGCCACCAGCAGATCTGCTATAGCTGTGCAGTCAACAGGCCTGCTCTAGTTCTACCACAAATAATATGGATTTAGTTCTGCAACCAGCTGACCTGCTCTAGTTCTGCTCTAGCACTATCTGATGCCCTCTCTACCTTTGCCATTTTTGTTCCCCACTAGCTGCCACCATCTGATCAATTCCAGCTCTGTCATTAACAAATATTTTCCACCTCTGTCATCAACAAATCTCCTCAAGCTGTGATACCAACAGATCTCACCCAGCTCTGCTACCATCTATCTCCTCTTGCTCTGCCACAATCTGATCTTCTTTAGCCTTTACACAAGCAGATCTCATCTAGCTCTGACACCAACACAACTCCTATAGCTCTGCCATTATCTGACCGTATCTATTTCTTCCACCACCTTATCTTCTATAGCTCTGCCAGTAACATTTCCCCTCAAGTTCTGTCATCTGAACTCCTGTAGCTCAGCCATCTTCTGACTCCTGTAGCTCTGCCATTATAAGACCTCTAGCTAGCTGTGCCATCACCTCATCTCCTCAAGCTCTGCCACCCTCTAATCTCCTCTAGCTCACAGAGATCAGATGATAGCAGAGCTAGAGGACACCAGATGATGACAGAGCTAGAGGAGATCTGTTGTTGTCAGAGCTACAGGAGATCTGCTGATGGCAGAGCCAAAAGACATCTGGGCTAATGTCTAGCTCCACCATCTGATCTTCTATAGCTCTGACATTGCAGATATTCTCTGGCTCTGACACCAACATATTTCCTCCAGCTCTGACATCGATCTAATGTACCTCTGCTCTGCCACCAACAAACATCCTCCAGCTCTGACACCAACATATTTTCCTCCAGCTCTGGCAACAACATATTTCCTCCAACTTTGACAGCAACAATTTTCAAATGGCACTGACACCAACATGTCTTCTCTATTTATGGCAAGGCTAGAGGCAGATTCTCTAGCTTTGCCATCAGCAGATCATTATAGCTATGGCACCAACTTATTTCCTTCAGCCCTGAGACCAACAGAGTTCCTCTGGCTCTGACACCAAGAGACTTCTTGCAGCTCTTCCTCCAGGATTACACCAACATATTCCTCTGCTCTAAAACCAACATATTTTCTCCAGCACTATAAATACCAACATATTTCTGCCAACTCTGACACCAACAGATTTCTTCCAGCTCTGGCACCAACATATTTCCTCCAGCTCAGCCACCAACAGATCTCCTCCAGCCCTGCCACCAACAGATTTCCTTCAGCTCTGGTACCAAAATATTTCTGCCAACTCTGACACCAACAGATTTTCTCCAGATCTGACACCAACAGATTTCCTCCAGCTTTGTCACCAATAGATTTTTGTCACCCCCGCCACCAACAGATCTCCAGCTCTTACACCATCATATTTCCTCCAGCTCTGACATCAGTTAACCTCTGCTCTGCCAACAACAAACATCCTTCGGCTCTGCCACCCACAAACATCCTCCAGCTCTGCCAACATATTTTCCTCCAGCTCTGGCAACAACATATTTCCTCCAACTTTGACAGCAACAATTTTTAAATGGCACTGACATCAACATGTCTCCTATATTTATGGCAAGGCTAGAGGCAGATTCTCCTAGCTTTGCCATCAGCAGATCTCTATAGCTATGGCGCTGGGCCGCGTAGCGCAATCGGTAGGGCACCTGACTCGTAAGTCAGAGGTCCTGGGTTCGAAACGCGGTCTGGCCACATACTTTCGTTTCTCCTTCCGCTGATTCAAGAAGGTCAGTTGTCAGTTACTGGCAAAAGTATGTGCACTTAGTACTGGTTAACCGCTTAGGAGGTCTAAGCCTGCCCAGGAATAGTGTGGTTAGGGTAACTGACCGTCCCGACATGACCATAGTTGTTTACCGCGGACGTTAAGCATCAAATCAATCAATCAATCAATCTATAGCTATGGCATCAACTTATTTCCTTCAGCCCTGAGACCAACAGAGTTCCTCTGGCTGTGACACCAAGAGACTTCTTGCAGCTCGGACACCAAAGAATTTCCTCCAGGATGACACCAACATATTCCTCTGCTCTAACACTAACATATTTTCTCCAGCACTATAAATACCAACAGATTTCTGCCAACTCTGACACCAACAGATTTCCTCCAGCTCTGCCATCAATAGATCTCCTCCAGCCCTGCCACCAACAGAATTCCTCCAGCTCTGGTAACAACATATTTCTGCCAACTCTGACACCAACAGATTTTCTCCAGATCTGACACCAACAGATTTCCTCCAGCTTTGTCACCAATAGATTTTTGTCACCCCCGCCACCAACAGATCTCCAGCTGTTACACCATCATATTTCCTCCAACTCTGACATCAATTAACCTCTGCTCTGCCAACAACAAACATTCTTCGGCTCTGCCACCAACAAACATCCTCCAGCTCTGACACCAACATATTTTCCTCCAGCTCTGGCAACAACATATTTCCTCCAACTTTGACAGCAACAATTTTCAAATGGCACTGACAACAAAATGTCTCCTCTATTTATGGCAAGGCTAGAGGCAGATTCTCTAGCCTTGCCATAAGCAGATCTCTATAGCTATGGCACCAACTTATTTCCTTCAGCCCTGAGACCAACAGAGTTCCTCTGGCTCTGACACCAAGAGACTTCTTGCAGCTCGGACACCAAGGAATTTCCTCCAGGATGACACCAACATATTCCTCTACTCTAACACCAACATATTTTCTCCAGCACTATAAATACCAACAGATTTCCTCCAGCTCTGGCACCAACAGATTTCCTCCAGCTCTGGCACCAACAGATTTCCTCCAGCTCTGCCACCAACAGATCTCCTCCAGCCCTGCCACCATCAGAATTCCTTCAGCTCTGGTACCAACATATTTCTGCCAACTCTGACACCAACAGATTTTCTCCAGATCTGACACCAACAGATTTCCTCCAGCTTTGTCACCAATAGATTTTTGTCACCCCCGCCACCAACAGATCTCCAGCTCTTACACCATCATATTTCCTCCAGCTCTGACATCAGTTAACCTCTGCTCTGCCAACAACAAACATCCTTCGGCTCTGCCACCCACAAACATCCTCCAGCTCTGCCAACATATTTTCCTCCAGCTCTGGCAACAATATATTTCCTCCAACTTTGACAGCAACAATTTTCAAATGGCACTGACGTCCCCGAGCACACTACCCCAACAGATCACTGGTCTGACAGGGGTAGCGTGTGCGGAGACACTCTGCATGCGACCCCGCAAGAATCTTGGTGTTAGGGGTTGCGAGTGCGGGCACTACACCAACATGTCTCCTCTGGCTCTGTCATCATCTGATGTCATGTAGTTCTACAACCAACAGTTCTTCTCTAGCTTTGCCATCAGCAGATCTCCTCTAACTCTGGCACCAACATATTTCATTCTGATCTGAGACCAACAAATTTTCTCTAGCTTTGCCATCAGCAAATCTCCTCTAGCTCTGGCACCAACATACTTCCTTCAGCTCTGAGACAAACAGATCTTCTCCAGCTTTGCCATCAGCAGATCTCCTCTAGCTATGGCATCAACTTAATTCCTTCAGCTCTGAGACTAACAGACTTCCTCTGGCTCTGACAGCAACAGCTTTCTTCCAGCTCTGACTCCAAAAGATTTCTTGCAGCTCAGACACCAAGAAATTTCCTCAAGCATGACAACAACATATTCCTCCTGTTCTATTTTCTCCAGCACTATAAATACTAATATATTTCTGCTAACTCTGACACCAACAGATTTCTTCCAGCTCTGACACCAACAGATTTCCTCAAACTCTGTCACCAACAGATTTTCTCCAGTTCTAACACCAACAGATTTCCTCCAGCTCTGATACCAACAGATTTCTGCCAACTCTGTCACCAACAGGTTTCCTCTAGCTTTGACACCAACTCTGATATCAAAGATTCTTTCAGCTCTGACACCAAAACACTTCCTCCAGCTCTGACACCAACAGATTTCCTCCAGCTAAGACACCAACAGATTTCCTTCAGGTCTGACACATCAACAAACTACTTCCCCCCACCCCACCCCCCACAAGCCGTTGGTCTGACACACAACAGATTTCCTTTGGCTCTGATACTAAGAGATTTCCTCCAGGTTTGACACCAACAAATTTCCTCCAGCATTGCCACCAGCTGATCTTCTCTATGCCACCATAGTAAGATAGTAACTACAGCAAGTGGCCAGTGGGGCTCAAATGCCCCCAGCCAGCGCCACTTCTTAATGTATTTAGAACTCAAAATAAATGGACCTTGAAATATGTGATAGACGACATTTACTTACAAGATCATTATCCAAAGTTGTCATGTTGATACAACAAATAGTCTTTAAAATATGAGGTACTATCACTAAACCCTGAAATATAGGTCACTGTAGCCTAGTTTTATTTTGAGATCAAACACTGGTTAAATTCACTGGTTTCCCAAGCTATCATATTCATACATAAAATGGTCTTAAAGGTAAAAGGTAAAATCACTGGACTATGAAATAAAGGTCACTGTGACCCATTTTCTAGGTCAAACATTGGGTCATATTGACTCATTATCTCAAGCTATCATGTTCAAACATCAAATAGTCCTCAAGATATAAGGCAAAATAACCTTAATAAAATTTCAAAACATTCTTAGCTTTACAATGCCAATAGTCAAGGATAATTGGTCAAGTCTTCTATATATAAATACTTTTGCTGACAAAGTGGCAGTGTTTTTGTATACAATATATTTGAAAATATAACAATTCATTAACTAATACTTTTCTTATTACTCAATAAAAACATTATGTTGTGGCCTCTCATCAGAACTGCCTCACTGAGGCAGTTCTAATGAGCAGTCACAACGTTTGTCACCAATTTGTCATCAATTTATCACCCCCTTATCTGGAGCTTTGCTCATATAATGACCTTGAAATAATTTAAAGCATACCTTATGGACAGACACTCAGGGCCAGGTGTGTGAAATTATGATTATGTAACGCTGAAACACTTGGGGAATGTCGTTATGAAAATTGCAATAACAACAACTAGAAATGTTTTTCAGAGAAAAACTGATGTCCCCCCACCAGCCCATTTTCCATCCCCTATAATGAGGTCCTCCTATGACCTTGAAAATGAGGTCAATGTCACCAGAATCTGATCAGCTCTTAAGCTAGTCCCAGTGATGTATTCATGCAAGTTTGGTGATATTTCCATCTATTGGTTCATGAGTTATTATGGGTACAAGAAATTCTCATTTAAGTCCTCCAATGACCTTGAAAATGAAGTCAAGGTTACCAAAATCTAAATCAGCTCTTAAGCTAGTCCCAGTGATGTATCCAAGCAAGTTTGGTGAAATTCCATCCATTGGTTCAAGAGATATCGCGCATGCAAGAAACTGTCATGCCGACGCCCGGGAACCGCACTGAAAACAATATGTCCCACCTCACCTTTGTTGGGGGGACATAATTAAAGCACACCTTTGTGAAAGCAAAGGAGAGCTTGCCCTATGCCTTATCATCATAGTCCAAGTATGCATCTGCTTCTGTGTAAGTGTTGGTGATCAGGTTAACCAATGTTAACAACTTTGTTTAACTCAATGTTTAACTAACTAGAACTGTCGGAGAATCCGACTATACCCCCACTTAACTGCTTAAATCAAATGGTGTTATTTTCGTTACAAAATGCATAGAGAGAGAACTCATTGTCACCATGTATACCAAATATCAATATTCAACATAAATCCCTTTCTATGTAATATGGAATAAAATGATTTCACATTGACAGAAAGAAACAAGAGGCCCACGGGCCACAAAGCTCACCAGATATCTAGCTCAAAATTGCTATCACCTTTGTATAGGCTTGAAATTGTACAGGAAAATACAAAGTATACAACTACAAAGTCTCAGTCTGACAGTCTGTTGAGTTGACAACAAAATACATAGCTAGTTTCCACATTTGATTGCCGTGGAAACCAAAAAGGATAATTTTCAAAGGATTTTGGTTAATTTTTGCTTTTGGTTGCCATGGCAACTGATCAAAATGAGCCGTGTAAAAAGAATATGGAGCTGATAGAAGACCACTCAAGGAATATTTCTGAAAATGTAAGCTCAGAATATCTGCAATGGCTTAGCAATAAAGCTCATTTTTTTTCCATTATAAAAATTCCATACCACACATGTCCTTTGATCAATGACAATCGAGAACATAAAATCTGTAAAGGCTAATATGATAAGTATGTCTATGAAGTCTATGCCTCATAGAGCATATGGTTTCTGAGAATATGATTTAATTTTTCTTCTTTTTTTCCATGTTGGTTTCCATGGCAACAAATAAAAAGAGCATGATTAGTATGTCTATGAAGTCTATGCCTCATAGAGCATATGGTTTCTGAGAATATGATTTAATTTTTCTTCTTCTTTTTTTTCCATGTTGGTTTCCATGGCAACAAATAAAAAGAGCAGTGGGCCAAAAAAACATATAGCTGATAGGAGACTTTTCAAGGAACATTTCTATAAAAGTTTTGTCAAAATATCTGCAATGGCTTGGCAGTAAATGCCATTTTTAAATTTTCCCCTTTATAAGTCTATGGGAACTCTAAGTTGCCATAGCAACCAAACTAAAGAACCTATTTTCATAAAAAACACAAACTTTCAATCCCCCAGCCCAAGGATGCTACAGATGAAATATGGGCCCAGTCGGCCAAGTGGCTTCAGGGGAGATAATTTTTAAGTATTTTTTTGTTAATTTTTTACATTTTAGTTTCCATGGCAACCAATAAACAGAGCAATGGGCCAAAAAACATATAGCTGATAGAGGACATCTCAAGGAACATTTCTATAAAAGTCTTATCAACATATCTGCAATGGCTTGGCAGAAAATGCCATTTTTCAATTTTCCCCATTATAAGTCAATGGTAAGTTGCCATAGCAACCAAACTAAAAGGCCAATTTTCATAAAAAACACAAACTTTCAATCCCCCATCCCAATGATGCCACAGGTGAAATTTGGGCCCAATCAGCCTAGTGGCTTCAGAGGAGATGTCGTTTAAAAGTGTTGACGGACGACAGACGACGACGACAGACGACGACAGACGACGACTACGGACCACTGCCTATCCTATAAGCTCCCCCTGAGCCTTCGGCTCTGGTGAGCTAAAAATAATAAATACATGCAAGACACAAGTCTTTATCAGTCTGTATACCAAATATGAACATTCAAACTTGAATGGTTGCTGTGAAATCCGTTACAAAAAATTGCATTATTCAAAGTCAGGAGAGAAAGAAAATTGCAAAAATATAGAGAAGAATAAGCAGGAGAAGGCTGGTTCTCAATCCCACGATACAACAAGTTATCATCAACCTGCATACAAAATATCCCTACTCTAATACAGAACCTGATGCATAGAAATCTTTTGCAAAAATTGCATTAGTCAAAGTAAAGAGAGAAAGAAAATCTGACATATACAGGGGAGAATATGCAGGAGAAGGCTGGTTCTCAATCCCACGATACAGGGTCATCATCAACCTGCATACCAAATATGTCTACTCTTCCTTGCACGGTTGTGGAGGAATCTTTGACGAAAAATTTCATTATTCAAAGTATGGAAAGAAAGAAAATTGGACAAATACAGGGAAGAATAAGCGGGAGAAGGCTGGTTTGCAATCCCACAATGCAATAACTTGTCATTAACCTGCATACCAAATATGACTACTCTAGCTTGCATGGTTGTGGATAAATCTTTGACGAAAAATTTCATTATTCAAAGTATGGAAAGAAAGAAAATCGGACAAATACAGGGAAGAATAAGCAGGAGAAGCCTGGTTCTCAATCCCAGGATACAACATGTCCTCATCAATCTGCATACCAAATATGACCACTCTAGCTTCCACGGTTGTGGATAAATCTTTGACGAAAAATTTCATTATTCAAAGTATGGAAAGAAAGAAAATTGGACAAATACAGGGAAGAATAAGCGGGAGAAGGCTGGTTTGCAATCCCACAATGCAATAACTTGTCATTAACCTGCATACCAAATATGACTACTCTAGCTTGCATGGTTGTGGATAAATCTTTGACGAAAAATTTCATTATTCAAAGTATGGAAAGAAAGAAAATCGGACAAAAACAGGGAAGAATAAGCAGGAGAAGCCTGGTTCTCAATCCCAGGATACAACATGTCCTCATCAATCTGCATACCAAATAAGACCACTCTAGCTTGCACAGCTGTGGAGAAATCTTTGACGAAAAATTTCATTATTCAAAGTATGGAAAGAAAGAAAATCGGACAAATGCAGGGAAGAATAAGCAGGAGAAGGCTGGTTCTCAATCCCACGATACAACATGTCGTCATCGACCTGCATACCAAATATGACCACTCTAGCTTGCACGGTTGTGGAGAAATCTTTGACGAAAACTTTCATTATTCAAAGTATGGAAAGAAAGAAAATCAGACAAATACAGGGAAGAACAAGCAGGAAAAGCCTGGTTCTCAATCCCACGATACAACATGTTGTCATCAACCTGCATACCAAATATGACCACTCTAGCTTCCACGGTTGTGGATAAATCTTTGACGAAAAATTTCATTATTCAAAGTATGGAAAGAAAGAAAATCGGACAAATACATGGAAGAATAAGCAGGAGAAGGCTGGTTCTCAATCCCACGATACATCATGTCGTCATCAACCTGCATACCAAATATGACCACTCTAGCATGCACGGTTGTGGAGAAATCTTTGACGAAAAATTTCATTATTGAAAGTATGGAGAAAGAAAATCGGACAACTACAGGGAAGAATAAGCAGGAGAAGGCTGGTTCTCAATCCCACGATTCAACATGTCGTCATAAACCTGCATACTAAATATGACCACTCTAGCTGCATGGTTGTGAAGAAATCTTTGACGAAAAAAGGGGACGGAAGGAATGACGGACAGATGTAAACCAGTATACCCCCCACTTTTTCAAAGCGGGGGTATAAGGATCTCAATCCCACGATACAACATGTTATCATCAACCTGCATACCAAATATGACCACTCTAGCTTCCACGGTTGTGGAGAAATCTTTGACGAAAAATTTCGTTATTCAAAGTATGGAAAGAAAGAAAACCAGACAAATACATGGAAGAATAAGCAGGAGAAGGCTGGTTCTCAATCCCACGATACATCATGTCGTCATCAACGTGCATACCAAATATGACTACTCTAGCTTGCACGGTTGTGGAGAAATCTTTGACGAAACAAGAGGGCCAAGTGGCCCTGAATCGCTCACCTGAGCAAAAAAGGTTAAAGGTCAAACTAGGGTCATAATTTGAACAAACCTGATAGTTTGCAACCATTTCCAAATGGTTCTGAAGAAGATTGATTTTATTGATTTGATGCTTAACGTCCACGGTAAACAACTAAGGTCATGTCGGTACGGTCAGTTAACCTAACCACACTATTCCTGGGCAGGCTTAGACCTCCTAAGCGGTTAACCAGTACTAAGTGCACATACTTTCGCCAGTAACTGACAACTACCCTTCTTGAATCAGCGGAAGGAGAAACGAAAGTATGTGGCCAGACCGGGATTCGAACCCAGGACCTCTGACTTACGAGTCAGGTGCCCTACCGATTGCGCTACCCGGCCTGGCGGTTCTGAAGAAGAAGATTTTTGAATGATTATCTATGTATTGCTATGGTTCAAACCCTGGAGCCCCTGGGGCAGGGCCATTTTGGACCCTGGGGCCATCATTTGAATAATCTTGGTAAAGGACCACTAGGCAATGCTAAAAGCTAAATTTCAAGCCTCTGAGCCAAGTGGTTCTGAAGCAGAAGATTTCTGAATATTTTTCTATGTATTTCTATGGTTCAAACCCAAGACCCCCTTGGGCAGGGCCATTTTTGACCCTGGCACCAGTATTTGAACAAACTTGGTAAGGGAGCACTAGGCAATGCATCATACAAAATTTCAAGCATCTACACTAAGGGGTTCTGGAGAAGAAGGTTCTTAAGTACATTTCAATTTCAAACCCAAGACTGCCTGCCCCAGGGCCATTTTGGATCCCAGGACCACCATTTACACAAACTTTGTAGGAGTCCACCAGGCAATGCATCATACCAAATTTCAAGCATCTGAGCCAAGTGGTTCTGAAGAAGAAGATTTTTTACTAGTTTCCTATGTATTTCAATGGCTCAAACTCAGGACTCCCTGCCGCAGGGCCATTTTGGACCATGGGGCCATCATTTGAACAAACTTGATAAAGGACAACAAGGCAATGCATCATACCAATCTTCAAGCATCTGAGCCAAGTGGTTCTGAAGAAGAAGATTTTTGAATATTTTTCTATGTAGTTCTATGGTTCAACCCAGGACCCCCTGGGGCAGGGCCATTTTAGACCATGGGGTCATCATTTGAACAAACTTGGTTAAAGACTACTAGGCAAAGCTACATACCAAATTTCAAGCATCTGAGCCAAGTGGTTCTGAGAAGAAGATTTTTTAAATATTTTTCTATATATTTCTATGGTTCAAACCTAGGACTCCCTGCCGCAGGGCCATTTTGGACCCTGGAGCCACCATTAAACTTGGTAAAGAACTACTAGGCAATGCTACATACCAAATTTCAAGCATATAAACCTTGCGGTTTTGAAGTAGAAGATTTTTTAATATTTTTCTATGTATTTCTATGGTTCAAACCTGGGACTCCCTGCCCCGCGGCCATTTTGGACCCTAGGGTGCCCATTTGAACAGACTTCGTAGAGGACCACTAGGCAATGTTACAAACAAAATTTCAAGCATCTGAGGCTAGCAGTTCTGGTGAAGAAGATATTTAATTTTTTTTTAGTTTCGAACCCAAGAACCCCTGCCCCAGGGCCATTTTGGACCCTGGGGCCACCATTTGAACAAACGTGGTAGAGGACCACTAGGCAATTCTACAAACCAAATTTCAAGCATCTGAGCTAAGCAAATCTGGAGAAGAAGATTTTAAAGTATTTTTTATTTTCGAACCCAAGACCCCCTGCCCCAGGGCCATTTTGGACCCTGGGGCCACCATTTGAACAAACTTGGTAGAGGACCACTAGGCAATGCTACATACCAAATTTCAAGCAGCTGAGCCAAGCAGTTCTGGAGAAGAAGATTTTTAAGTATTTTTTAGTTTCCAACACAAGACCCCCTGCCCCAGGGCCATTTTGGACCCTGGGGCCACCATTTGAACAAACTTGGTAGAGGACCACTAGGCAATGCTACACACCAAATTTCAAGCATCTGAGCCAAGCAGTTCTGGAGGAGAAGATTTTTAAGTATTTTTTAGTTTCGAACTAAAGACCCCCTGCCCCAGGGCCATTTTGGACCCTGGGGCCACCATTTGAACAAACTTGGTAGAGGACCACTAGACAATGCTTCATACCAAATATCAAAGCCCTAGGCCTAGGGGTTTCAGAGAAGATGTCATTTAAAGCAAATTGTTGACGACGCACGACGGACACTGGGTGATCACAATAGCTGACCTTGAGCCTATGGCTCAGGTGAGCTAAAAAGGGGACGGAAGGACGGACGGAAGGAAGGACGGATGGACAGATGTAAACCAGTATACCCCCCACTTTTTCAAAGCGGGGGTATAACTACAGCAGCTACGATCATCATACTTGGTATCGGTATATATGCACATCAAAATGACTGCAGCAGCTGCAACACATAATTGTATGTCCTTAACCTATATGTTATGGTTGACTGAGTTGGTGTTTAGCACCATTTTTAAGCAAAAATTTAAGTTTTGGTGATACTAACAGTTGATACATGGTCAAAAAGCATGTCGCTATAAGTGCAGCAGCTACAACTCATGCATGCACTCCTGTGTCCTTGACCTTTCTTTATGGTCCACTGATTTTGCCTTGTGTTTCCAACACTTTTTAATGAATTAGCATCATAAGTTGCATAGTTGATCAGTTGACACCGTGAACAACCTCATACTTTTCATAGATCAATGTGACCTACATTGCATGGTTCAGTGATTTCACATATCATGAGCATTATTTAGTAGATATCCATCATACCTGGTATAATGGATGCCTGACACCACAAATGAACTCATACTCTTTGTGAGTCACAGTGACCTATATTTTATGCATTAGTGATTTTGTCTTATATCTCCAACACTGCTTTAATGGATTAACATCATACTTGACAAAGTGGGTTAGTCTGACACTGAAAATGACATCATAGTTTTTGAGGTCATTCTGACCTACATTTCATTGTTTGGTGATTTTGCTTTGAATTTGAGCACTATTCAGTTTATTCAATAGGTATTCATAACATCTGCCAGATTTAAAGGTCATCTGCATGTCAGACTAAACCGTTTCCCCAGATTCTGGGGAAAGGGTTTAGTCTGACATGCAGATGACCTTTAAATTTGTATGTCTTGGAGCCGTGATAGTCAGGGGCCCATTAGGGGGAACTTTGTTGTCTTCTGACAACTCGTTATTATTAGGGAACACTTACCATTTTGTGTCCCCTTTCTTGTGTTCTGACCATTATATTTTCACTAGCATTTAGCTCCGTACTTTTCTGGCTTAATTTGCCTTATCACATTGTTTCTCTGGAAGGCAACAATTACTGATGTGGGGAAAAGAAGCAAATCCAAACAGTTTTAGGTCGACTTAAAATAATTTATTGACTTTTTTAACAAGTGACACAGTCATATTCTTCAAATAAGATGGAAAGATGAAATGATTGTTATGAAAGAATGAAACGCTGTTTCTAAAATGACAAAGATTTACATGTTAAACAAAACTTACATAAAAAAATAAATACAATTATACAGAAAATTAAACTATTTGAGAATGACTCATAGGTCTGAGAAAATCACACTTTTACAGTGTATGAATGTCAGCTAGCTTCTCACTTATAATTCGAGAGAAGCATGGCATACACATACCAATTTTTCAATGACATTACAAACTGAAATTCTTCAACAGAACTTCAGATTTTCTCAAACAAATAATTATTCTCAAATCATTTAATTCCATGCTATTAGTTGATACAAAAGTAAACAAGTAGATTTTTCTGCTCTAAGAATGATTCTTTCTGGAATCCCAGAAATACTTAAGTTTTCTCTACCCTGACTGATATATGATGAAGTCTCTTTATCAAGAAATTAAAATTCTACTTTATTGACACACACCAGTTGATGAAGCAGGTGGAAACTGCTTCAATTTCAAGAAAAACTCACAAATAATTTTACAACAACCAATAGCTTCATCATCCACTTAAAGTTGAAAAGTATTATTGCAACTCTTCTTATATCAACTTTATCCAATATTAATTAGGCCATAAAATATAAGAGATTTCAGCTGAAAAATTCAGAAGCACTGCTGACCAAGATCAAAATTAATGAATCGATTGTGAGCACAAATTACAGGATCATAAGACAAGTAAAATAAAATAATTTTGTTCAACGCTCCTAGGATTGTTTGTATTTCAGTAATGCAGTCTATTCTTGATTTACATCTATTCAGTTTTGTACCTTGTGATATTTACTCTTTAATTAATTTAGGGAATATTTAGATACTCTATTGTCATCACAATATTTCTGGATTTTGAGATAAATTGTCTTAGAAATGGCGAATAATTGAGAAACCTGCAATTCTTATTGAGATTTCTAACTGTAAAATAATAAAAAAAGTTAAAAGTAATACACAAGAATTCTGTGGAACACTGTGTCTCTCTTGTCATCATGGCTTGTCAGAAACAAGAGGGCCATGATGGCCCTGGATCGCTCACCTAAGTATCCTGTGAACCTAACCTCAGAGACATCCATATGACCGATAGACAGAGTTTCACAAAGATTTAATGGAAAATGAACCCTTTATTGTGTACCTAAGGTTTTTTTAAGATTTAACCTAATGACCTAGATTTTGACCCCACATGACCCAGTTTCAAACCTGGTCTAGATTTCTTGGATATGAACATTCTGACAAAGTTATCAAAACTGTGCCCTCTAGAGTGTACACAATGCTTTTCTGAGGTTTAACCTAGTGACCTACTTTTTGACCCAACATGACCAAGTTGCACCCTTGGTCCAGATTTGTTGAAGACAAACATTCTGACAAAGCCCTATGAAGATTAGAACAAAACTGTGTCCTCTAAAGTGTTCACACTGTTTTTCTAAGAACTGACCTAGTGACCTAGTTTTTGACCTGACGGCCCAGTTTCAAATCTGGTATAGATTTCATGAAAATAAACATTCTGACAATGTTTCACGTAGATTGGATCATAACTGTGCCCTCTAGAGTGTACACAAGGTTTTTCTAAGATTTGACCTAGTGACCTAGTTTTTGACCCCACAAGACTCAGATTCAAATTTGGCCTAGATTTTATATAAATAAACATTCTGACAAAGTTTCATGAAGATTGGATCATAACTGTGCCCTCTAGAGTGTGCACAAGGTTTTTCTAAGATTTGACCCAGTGACCTAGTTTTTGACCTCATATGACCCAGTTTCAAAGATGGTCTAGATTTTATTTAGATAAACATTCTGACAAAGTTTCATGGTGATTGGATCATAACTGTGCCCTCTGTGTCATTCTAAGATTTATTTCTATTTTTAGCTCTGGCGGCCATTTTGTTCAGCGGAGTGGAACCCTTTAAGCAATTTTTGTTCAGGGCCATGAGTAAAACATTTCTGTGATTTTTTTTTGAAATCGAGCCATTGGCTTCAGACAGGATGATGTTTAAAGCTTTTTTCTATTTTTAGCTCTGGTGGCCATATTGTTCCGCGGAGCAGAACGGTTTGAGCAATTTTGGTAGAGGGTCTCCTAAGGAACATTTCTGTGAAATTATTTCAAAATCGACCCAGCAGTTTTGGAGGAGAAGTTGTTTAAAGGTTTTTCTATTTTTAGCTCTGGCGGCCATATTGTTCAGCAGAGCGGAACCGTTTGAGCAATTTTGGTAGAGGGTCTCCTAAGGAACATTTCTGTGAAATTATTTCGAAATCGGCCCAGCAGTTTTGGAGGAGAAGTCGTTTAAAGGTTTTTCTATTTTTAGCTCTGGCGGCCATATTGTTCAGCGGAGCGGAACCGTTTGAGCAATTTTGGTAGAGGGTCTTCTAAGAAACATTTCTGTGACATTATTTCAAAATCGGCCCAGCAGTTTTGGAGCAGAAATCGTTTAAAGGTTTTTCTATTTTTAGCTCTGGCGGCCATATTGTTCAGCGGAGCGGAACCGTTTGAGCAATTTTGGTATAGGGTCTTCTAAGAAACATTTCTGTGAAATTAATTCAAAATCGGCCAAGCAGTTTTGGAGGAGAAGTCGTTTAAAGGTTTTTCTATTTTTAGCTCTGGCGGCCATTTTGTTCAGCGGAGCGGAACCGTTTGAGCAATTTTGGTAGAGGGTCTCCTGAGGATCATTTCTGTGAAATTATTTCAAAATTGGCCCAGCACTTTTGGAGGAGAAGTCTTTTAAAGGTTTTTCTATTTTAAGCTCTGGCGGCCATATTGTTCAATATTTACACTTGCCACTGACTTCCCATAGATGAACCGTATAGAGCAACTGGCTTCATACACCGATGAAGGACAGTTGATCATGTGACGTCGTCGTCAAGCTACGTCTAAGGTAAACAAACGTCTTGATTGGTCCACGTAACGTTCGACTGACGTCACGTTATGGCGACGGCTGTTTAACGTAATGGCCGAATACGTCGTTTCTGTCTTTTCTTCCACGCATAATTTGCATATTTAACATTAAATTACCACGAAAACAGCACAGGAAGGGTCTAAAATAAAGTGTAAATATAAGAAGTAAAATTTGATTTTTCAGCGTTCATCGTGTGAAGAAGCCAGTGGTCGTCGCTAAAATTCTTCAAGAAGCGCTTCGCGCTTCATGGAATTTTAGCTCCGCCCACTGGCTTCATCACACGATGAACGCTGAAAAATCAAATTTCAATTCTTAAGTGGAGCGGAACCATTTGAGCAATTTTGGTAGAGGGTCTCCCAAGGAACATTTCTGTGAAATTATTTTGAAATCCGTCCAGCAGTTTTGGAGAAGAAGTCGTTTAAAGCAAAAGTTGACGCCGGACGATGGACGCCGGACATAGACCGATCACAATACCTCACCTTGAGCACTTCGTGCTCAGGTGAGCTAAAAAATACCTAAATTACATATGAGCCATGCAATGACAAAACCAAAACAAGAGGTCCATGATGGACCTAAATCGCTCACCTGAGTTATGATGAATTAACATGGAAGATCATCTATTTGATGACTGTTAAACTGGAGCAGTTTTGCACTTTCCAATATATTATTCTGACAAAGTTTCATGAAGATTGGATCAAAACTGTGCCCTCTAGAGTGTACACAATGTTTTTCTAAGATCTGACCTGGCTATTTAGTTTTCGATCAGACAGTATGCAGTTTCAAACTTGGCCTAAATTTCATGAAGATAAACATTCTGACAATGCTTCATGAAGATTCAATGCAAAATAAAACGACAATTGTGTACACAAGGTTTTTCTAAGATTCGACCTAGTGACCTAGTTTTTGACCCGACAAGACCCAGTTTCAAACTTGGTTTAGATTTCATAAAGATAAACATTCTGACAAAGTTTCATGAAGATTGAAGAAAAATTGTGCCCTCTAGAGTGTTCACAAGGTTTTCCTAAGATTTGACCTAGTGACCTAGTTTTTGACACAACATAACCCTTTTTCTTAATTTGCCTAGATTTTATAAAGATAAACATTCTGACAAAGTTTCAAGAAGATTAGATCAAAACTGTGCCCTCTTGAGTGTTAACAAGGTATTTCTAAGATCTGACCTAGTGACCTAGTTTTTAACCTTATGTAACCCAGTTTTAAAATTCATCTAGACTTTATGAAGATTAATATTCTGACAAAGTTTCATGAAAATTGGATCAAAACTGTGCCTTCTAGAGTGTACACAAGGTTTTACTAAGATTTGACCTAGTGACCTAGTTTTTAATCCGACATGACCTCGTTTCAAATTTGGCCTGCATTTTATTTAGATTATCATTCTGACAAAGTTTCATGAAGGTTGGATCAAAACTGTGCCCTCTAGAGTGTACACAAGGTTTTACTAAGATTTGACCTAGTGACCTACTTTTTGACCCAACATGACCTAGTTTCAAATTTGGCCTAAAGTTTATCAAGATAATCATTCTGACAAAGGTTCATGAGGGTTGGATCAAAACTGTGCCCTCTATGTCATTTAAAGATTAATTTCTATTTTTAGCTCTGGTGGCCATCTTGTTCAGTGGAGTGGAACCGTTTTAGCAATTTTGGTTCAGGGCCATGAGTCGAACATTTCTGTGAAATTATTTTGAAATCGGTCCACTGGCTTGGGAGGAGATGTCGTTTAAAGGTTTTTCTATTTTTAGCTCTGGCGGCCATTTTATTCAGCGGAGCGGAACCGTTTTAGCAATTTTGGTTCAGGGCCATGAGTCAAACATTTCTGTGAAATTATTTTGAAATCGGTCCACTGGCTTGGGAGGAGATGTCGTTTAAAGGTTTTTCTATTTTTAGCTCTGGTGGCCATTTTGTTCAACGGAGCGGAACCGTTTTAGCAATTTTGGTTCAGGGCCATAAGTCGAACATTTCTGTGAAATTATTTTGAAATCGGTCCACTGGCTTGGGAGGAGATGTCGTTTAAAGGTTTTTCTATTTTTAGCTCTGGCGGCCATTTTGTTCAGCGGAGCGGAACCGTTTTAGCAATTTTGGTTCAGGGCCATGAGTCAAACATTTCTGTCAAATTATTTTGAAATCGGTCCACTGGCTTGGGAGGAGATGTCGTTTAAAGGTTTTTATATTTTTAGCTCTGGCGGCCATTTTGTTCAGCGGAGCGGAACCGTTTTAGCAATTTTGGTTCAGGGCCATGAGTCGAACATTTCTGTGAAATTATTTTGAAATCGGTCCACTGGCTTGGGAGGAGATGTCCTTTAAAGGTTTTTCTATTTTTAGCTCTGGCGGCCATTTTGTTCAACGGAGGGGAACCGTTTTAGCAATTTTGGTTCAGGGCCATGAGTCGAACATTTCTGTGAAATTATTTTGAAATCGGTCCACTGGCTTGGGAGGAGATGTCGTTTAAAGGTTTTTCTATTTTTAGCTCTGGCGGCCATTTTGTTCAGCGGAGCAGAACCGTTTTAGCAATTTTGGTTCAGGGCCATGAGTCGAACATTTCTGTGAAACTATTTTGAAATCGGTCCACTGGCTTGGGAGAAGATGTCGTTTAAAGGTTTTTCTATTTTTAGCTTTGGCGGCCATTTTGTTCAGCGGAGCGGAACCATTTTAGCAATTTTGGTACAAGGCTATAAGAGGAACATTTGTGTGAAATTATTTTGGAATTGGCCTACTGGTCTAGGAGGAGATGTCGTTTAAAGAAATTGTTGACGACGGACGGACGGACGGACGGACGGACAGACGACGGACAAATTTCGATCACAATAGCTCACCTTGAGCACTTCGTGCTCAGGTGAGCTAAAAATGACATGTGCTCAGTCTGCTCGGCACCTTTGCTGTTGGCATGGAGTTAGCTTAGACCCTGAGCTACCCTTTAAGCTCACAGCAAAGACTCTGATCAGTCTGGGCAGATGTCCAGGCTGATCTGGGTCATCCCTTGGGTACATGCCACTTTGTTGGTATTGTCATGTCACAGCTCATACAGAGCTAAACTAAAGTTTATGCCTTAGATGTTGCCACCAGAAAACAAAAGTCTCTTTTCTGCTAAATGCTTGTGAGACAAACATATTTGCATAAAACTACAGAACTCTAGACATAGGTGAATTGACATAGGTGAATTGACATGTTCATTCTACAACACTTTCTAGCCGTTTAGCAGATAAATGAATATTGCACCCTATCTATTAACTGGCAATGCCAGGAATTCTGAAGAAGGCACAATTCACATATGTTGTGCCCCCTATTTAGAATGTTTTGCAAAGTTAGCTCCAATGAGAGGTACCAATTTCTGTTTTTGCTTATATTGTGCCCCCTCTTCAGGAGGCCTGGTGGAGTCATTTCGTAAGTGATCATACTGTGTTTGTGCAGAAGGAACAACAAGACCTGTCCGCGTACAAGATAGCTCGCCTGCAGCGTATTGCCCATCACATAATAGAACTTTAACCAAAACATCCAATCCGGACGCCGATGCGGGTGACAACAATAGCTCTTCCTGAACTTTCGTTCAGGCGAGCTAAAAACTATCCCAGATCTTTTATCCCAATACAACCTTGTCTAGACCTCTGTCTGAGAAACTTTCCTATTTTGCTAATGGTGTGTAGCATTTGAGCTGCGACATGTTAAAAACAACAAAGTGGCACGTGCACCCAGCAAAGACTCATATCAGCCTGGGCATCCTAGTCTGATCAGTCTTCGCTGTGTGCTAAAAGGGTAGCTACCTCCAGGCCAACAGCGAAAACTCTGATGAGACTTGGCAGATGCCCAGCCTGATCTGGGTCTTTGCGAGGCACACATGCCATTTTGTTGGTTTTGTCGTGTTGCGGTTCATTTGGTAACTGCTTTTTCCTTGTTCTCATACAAGTGTTACTGTTTCAACTGCATCATACTTTTGCATTAAAGGGTAAGAGATATGGAGACCATCTAATGCCAAGTTTGAGATACTTCTTTTTTCTATGTATGAAAATATACCGTATTAATCCTATTAAACGCCCAAGGGGTGTTGCATTTTGCAAAAGGAGGCATGATTTAGAGCCTAAAGAGCAGTAAATCAGCCAAAATACCTCTAATAAGCAATATAAAGGTGATGGGTATACTTTCAGAGGAAGCAACTCTATTATTTTTGCCTCCCTTCTCAGTGAGGGTCAACTCTGCAAGGAAAGAATTTGCTCTTTAAGAGTAGACCCCATTTCAAAGAGTTACCTTATGGGAATTCATGCAATTTCATACATTATTTCTGGGAAAGAGGCAGGGAGTATTTATTAGAGCAGGGGCTTTCATTAGGATTAATACGGTAGATTGTGACCCTCATTAGAACCATCTCACTGAGACAGTACTACTGAGAGGTCATAAGATATGTTTTGATGGGAGAAATAGCAAAATATATCCCCAAGTTTTCACCAATTAGTCTCTGTATCTCCAGGTCTATATTATCTGAGGATGAAAAAAAGTTGCATGTTCTTGCATTTATAAAAATCGTTGCTGACTAGAAAGACATAAAAGCAGTCAAGGTTAGATCTATTAGTTTCATAAAAATTTTCAAGTTAAAATGGAAATAAAAGCATAGCAAACGACTGCGTGATACCCCGCCACTGCAAACCTCTGTCATTTATAGACTTTTTTCTGATCTATTATTTTTTTCACTGCATAACCTGAGGGCAGTTGTAGGCTTCAGAAAAATATGTTTAACATATGATTTTATATAGATTTTATCAATATTTCATGCATGTATGTAGCCCTAGGACAGGGGCAAAATATTCCCCATCATCATGGGCCATGGAGTTGATTTCAAGCAACACATGAAACTTTCACTATTCTGAGTGCCATATTTCTGTTAGAAATTATCTAAATTTGTCCATTAACAATCCCAAGGGAGACATTCTTCGTACAAACGCATGAGCAAAATTTGAATGAAATCTGTTGAAAGGTACTAAAGTTATTGCATGGAAATGAAGTGCAGACGGACAGACGTGCATACTATGGACAGGCGGATGGACGGACACACGGACTGCCAACGTAAAAACATAATACCCTGCCACTTACGTTTGGCAGGGTAATACCCAACCACTAACGTGTGGTGGGGTATAAAAATAAAGAAACAAAACATATTCAAAATTTAAACATAACGAAAGTATGTTTGTATCCGCCGACTTCTTAGTTACCATCAATCTATCTGTAAGCTTATATTCTATCTATAAGCTCATATCAAGCTATCTGTAAGCTCTTATTAATCTATCTGAAAGTTTGTATCAAGTTGTAACATGAATTCCTCAGAAGGCATCGTCTCTCCTACCTGCACATTGTCTCAAAACAGACCTAACATAATGTGTTTAAACCTTGGGACACCTCGTAAAATAATTAATTTTCCATTTGTCCCAAATGGAAATTAATTATTTAACTATGTGTCCCATAATTTAGATATATTACAGTAATGCAGTAAACATAATGAAAGTTAACACCTTCACCATTACCTATGTCTTGCTTCTGGTAGTCGCAGGCAAGACATAACCAGTCAAACTACCTCTTGTTTTATCTATGTGTCAGCTTGTATCTACCAGAAATCTTAGTCAATCTACATGTAAGCAACAAGTGTAAGTCTTTATTAATTTATCTATTATTATCTTTCTGTGAGTAAGCTCATAGTATAAGTAAACTCATCTCTTTTTGAAACCTCATACCTGTAAGTTCTTATCAATTTTCCTGTGAAGCTGTATTATTCTTTTCAAAGCAAGATGCCGATGCCAGAGTGAATGTAACAGCTTTTCCTGTACTTTGGTACAGGTGAGCTAAAAACAGGGTATGTCAGGGTAACTATTCCTGGCAACTAATAACCAAACTCCATTCAGCAAAAAATGTACAGAAAGAATTTAGAGTCACACCAAATAAAACCACATTTAATGTCTATTCAAACAACAGAAACATGGCCACACAGGTGGACTGCAGTCATGTTTGCGCAGCTGATAAACATGGCATTTTCATCCTGCCTAAACATGCTTTTGGTCATGCTAACTCCAGCCATTTAAGTCCAGCTAATCTTTGTGGCGGCAGAAACCTATGGTACACTCTGTAAAAGTACATGTATCTAAAATGGTAATTCCAGCTACATGTATTTCGGCTCTTCTACCATAAAAATTCTTACTACTGAGACAGATCTATCTGAGCAAACTGTGCAAACCCAGATCAGACTGCTCCTAGAGGAGCAGTCTGATCAGGGTCTGCACTGTTTGCCTTCCATCTACATCTCTTAGAAGCATTACTTCACTGTAAAAACAAACTGTTCCATTTTTAGGACAATTACAGTGTCGTTATCTGTAGAATTTTCATGGCAATCTTCACAGACCAGGATCTTCCAAGCGCTTTAAAATGATACGCTTTCTACATCCGATATTCCAGCTACCAGAAATCCAAGCTGCTAGGAATTTCAGTCCTGTCTATTTCTGTAGAGGTCAGAATCTCCTGTCTCCAGATCAAATACGGTTTGCACCAGTGAAAATTCCGGCCATTTCAGCACCACTAATCCTTTTAGGGATTAGAATCAATGAGCTTTCCTTGACAAGGTGGAATCTGTTGAGCTTTCCTGAAAACATTTTGTTCCTTTTCAAAAGATCAGTCAAGGTCGATAATATCTGCTGGTGAAATGTTGAAAATACTCCGAGTACTAGCCGCAGTGGTTGGTACACTAAAGTCTGATGGAAATCTCAGGGATACCTGAAAAAAAAGATGAGCCAATTAGAAAAGATACTTAATTGCCATTATATCATGCATCAAAGCCTTCTCAAAGCAATCTCTAAATCTGTTTAATCTTGTTTAAAATGTTATATTGTTATTTAAAATTATTTGCTGCTGAGTCCAAATAATACAAAGCTGCTGATTTACCCGTTAAATCCATGGTCATTAAACATAGAATTTATGGAAAACCTTAAGGCGGAAGTTTCATCAATTTCATTTCATAAGATTCCATTTGCCCATACAACCAACTTTAGAGACTTTATGCATAAGAGGTTGTCTCATATTTAACAGAGATGTCATGGATTGCAACATACCTTATTCTTTTGGCCACAAAAATAAGGTATGTTGCAATCTATGACATCCAAAACTCTGGCTATATTTCAAGGGCAATGTCCCATCCAAAATGACCCCAGATATGTAAGTCAGTCATGTCAGTGTCATTAGAAGACTAGTTTTTCCCTTCCAAAAGATTAAAAAATTCTAGATCCACTTTGAGAGATGGCTCAAGATTTTCTGGTTTCGAAAGGGAAAAACTTGTTTAATAGCCCCACGTATATGATAAAATTGCATGCAGTAACCAATCAACACCTAACGTGTAATCATATAAAATTTTGAAAAATGATGTAAATAGGGCAGCCAAATGGTAAAGTTTAGTACATGTTGTTGTTTTGTTGCTTTACCTCCATGGTAAACAGCTTTGGTCATGTCGAGATGGTCAGTTACCCTAACCACACTATTCCTGGGCAGGCTTAGACCTACTAAGCGGTTAAACAGTACCAAGTGCACATACTTTCACCAGTAACTGACAACTGCCCTTCTTGAATCAGCGGAAGGAGAAAGGAAAGTGTGTGACTGGACCGGGTATAGAACCCTGGACATCTGGCTCTTGAGTCAGACGAGCTATCAACTGCCCTGCGTGGCCCGGCATTACATGTTAACCATTAAACTTTGTACAATAGGATTTCTACACAGCTGTTATTCTGCAAGGAAACCACCATACCTCCTCTGAACTTGAACTTCTGTCATTGTCCAGCAAATTACAAAGTTGGTCCAGATCTGAAATGGATTATAAACATTTTGTAAGTGTTAGCAAGAAAGATTTTTTTGAAACTTTGCAGGTGTTAATTATGTTGGCTGCGTTTTGGGCGCTTTAAGGTTTGGTGGAAGCGTCCATTAGAGGAGGCACTATTAGCAGTGAAAACGAGGTCTAGATAAGATGGAATATCTGATGATAATTGAGGGATAATTTTTCTTATTTCTCATTAAAACCATACTTTGTGACCCCTCATCTGAACGGTCTCGTCGAGACGGTTCAGCTGAGGTTTCACAACATATGTTTTTTTTGGCAGAGTTAACAAAAATTATGTCTCGTTAACACCAAATACTTCTGCTTAGCTAGACCTCCGGGAGGTGCTTATCTCCTGTCAGATGGCAGTCAGATCTTATCAGCAGAAAATCATGTCGTCTCAACTCTTCATGAAGAGGAAACAGATCACTAAATTGTTTACATCATGCTGCCCTAATTGATTCATTAGAACTGCTCATACATCTGACACTGTCAGACAATATGAAGCAGACCAATACCAAAAACTTGTCCATAACGTTGATATTTCTAAGACTGAAAGCAGGAATTGTGACACAAACTACTATCATGATCCTAAAATTTGGAACAGTTGATATTTCCGTTCAGAGACAAGGCGAAACCTTACTAATAGACGGAAAACAGTAGTGCTGATTAACAGGGGGCACAACTGTCTCAAAAAAAAGGCAAAAATACTGTATAATTTCATAGTAAGATGGGCCTACAACCAATCTTACAAAATGGATCTAGATGTTTTATACTGTTCTGGATGGAAAAATCCCATCTCACACAGAATTACCCAAGTCTGATTGGATACTTGGGACCACCCAAAAGGAATTATGCCCATCTTCTGACAGAATCATTGTGCATGGCACCATATTTGCTTTGCGGAGGTTTTTCAGATACAGGTTTTTCAGATAGTACTGATGTGTAAAGGCCCTCGAATCACTCACAGACATAAAGCCCTTTAGCTTTCTTCAGTTTGTGATTCCCTGGCGCTTACACATTGATAAAATCCACAAAATAGAATTCGTTCCTATATATGATCCAATTAATGTAAATGCAAACTGAGCATAAGCAGGTTGCGTATACCCAGACAGATTTTCTCAGACATAACATACCTTCCAAGATTTTCACTTTCTGTATGCTTAAAACTTGTGTTCAAATCTAGTGGTTATATGTACAAGTTTGTATTCTATTAATGGAACAATCAAAAGTATATTGTAACATTTTCTGTATTTTGTCCATTTCTCCATGTAATACAGAATATGGAAAATCATGCTACAGAGACAATTTCCAGTACCGACAATTCTATGGATAAATGTGAGAATTTATTCCTGAATTATCTCTTTTACTCCTTATATGGAGCCTTACCACAATATTTATGAAGCAATAAAACTTTTTTCCCCTTCCTAGAAAGACCCTGAATACCTAAATCAGCCTTTCCATTCCAAAACAATCACAAAAGTCTAGATCCATCTGATAATGTGGATCTAGATTTTTGGGACTGTTTTGGAAAAGAAAAACTCATCTCATAACTAAAGGAATATGGTACTGTAATTATCTGAAGTCTCACAATACCGTAACTAGGAAGGCCAGACTTACCTACAAGAGGAGACATATTCGAGCTTGGTGATGGTGTCGCAGATTTATCCAGATTTTCAAGATAAGGTCTCTTTGCTGGTGGCTGCATGCTGCCCGAATGTGCAGGTGGTGGCCTTTTCTGACCCTGCGTGACCTCACTGAGAGCTGTAAGCCACGTCGTTGTCGTGGGAACTCCATTTGAAGAACTGAATAAGTTTGTATTCACTGAATAAGAAGCTGAATGGTTTCCCATTTTTAAAGGACTAGAATGTTTGGCTGAACTCTTACCACTACTTGATCCATTACTTAAAGGTGAAACACTGCCCTGATAGCTCAATAATGGCGGCATCGGAGGAAGTGCACTGGTCCCCCTATTTGGAGACTTAGGCTGGGGACTACCCAGTGGAGCTATATTCGGAGAATTTGGTAGAGGACTACCCACAGGCACTATATTAGGAGAATTTGGTAGGGAACTACCCAATGGTTCAACTTTTGGAGAATTTGGAAGTGAACTACCTAATGGTGCTCTAGTTGGAGAATGTGCACTAGGTACCAATGCTGGACTGGTTCTCTGCTTGTTTCCTCTGTGTGGAGATACTGAGAGTGGACTAGGAACCACAGGAGGGCTCACTGGGCTGATAGCTCTCTGTAAGGATGGACTTCGTACATCATATGGAGAGGGGGTTGTGTTACCATTAAATACTGGAGTTGGAGTTGAGCACCTAGAAAAAGCAAAGACAAAATACGTAAGTTGACCACGATGTATCACTCAATTTCATTGACTGATTAAACAGCACATGCTGGTCAATATATTGTGACACTAAACAGTTAGTCAATAATGTATTAATCCTACTAAACGCTCTTGGGGCATTGCATTTTGCGAAAGGGGGGCATTATTTAGAGCCTAATGTGTAGTAAATCTGCCACTGCCAAAGTACCTATAATAAGCAATATAAAAGTGCTGGGTATACTTTTAGAGGAAGCAACTCTATTATTTTTGCCTCCCTTCTTAGTAAAGGTCAACTCTTCCTAAAAGACTTTGCTCCTCTAGAAGCAAGTTCTTTCCTTAAAGAGTAGACCCCATTTCAAGGAGCTACCTTATCAAGAGAAGCAAACAGCAATTCATGCTAGTTTACATAACATTATTTTCGGAAAGAGCAGGGGGCATTTATTAGAGCAGTGGTGTTTAATAGGATTAATACGGTATTACATTTTTCTCCTGACAGCATCAGCTTTTTTTTTTGATATAATGTCACACAATTATTATTCTTTTATAATGTATAAACTGCCTTTCATTAGTGCAGGCCCTGATTAATACTGTTGACAAACTTGAGGTCTATTGGCTCTAGGTTTTTAGACATCTTTAGACTTATTGTCTAGGCAAACATGCCCAAATAAAGTCTAGGCAACATGCCTAAACCAAACTGCCAATCAGCAGACATTTGCAAGGGCATGTGCTTATAAGAATACCTCACGACTCACATTTCTCATGACATGGCTCTATGCTTAACCCTTAGAGCCCAAAACATGCAAACAACAAAATTCATGTCTGCAAAATGTCAGAAATAGTTTGTCTAAGGTATATTGAGAATTCAAAGACTAGAGGGCAAACAGTGTTGACCCAGATGAGGCGGCTCAATGAGAGCCGCCTCATCTGGATCTACCCTGTTTGCAAATTCAACTATTTCCGTTTTTTGCCCTTCAAGGAATAATATATCTGCCAAAAAAGAAGACTCATACTGCCCAATCTAGTTAGAGCCTTCATTTAATGCCTGTAGGTTTCTCAAGGGTCCATATATGAGCCTGGACACGACAAAACCAGAAAGTGGCATTTGCACCCAGGGAAGACTCAGATCAGCCTGGGCATCTGCCCAGTCTGATCAGTCTTCGCTGTTCGCATGAAGCTATCTTAGACCCTCAGCTAACCCTACAGCACGCAATGAATGCCCTAAACAGATCTGGCGGACACCCAGGTTGATCTGAGTCTTTGCTGGGCAAACATGCCATTTTGTTGGTTTTGTCCTGTCGCGGTTCATATCATGCTGTGCATGAGCAGCAAAGGCTCTGATCAGACTGCCCAGATGGGCATATGCCACATGCACCCCTTCTTGCATGTCACAGCATGTTTTAAAATTTGAACTAAGGTAAAGCTATGTATTTTCAAAATCTTTAGATCTTCTTGTATTAATAGACATTTGGTATTTTTCACATTTTGTACTCTGAGGGATATGTTCAGGTTTGATTTTATTGTCAGACTTTGTTTACATTTTGCAAGAAAAACAAACTCAACATTCAGGTTGTGTCAGCATCTTTAAGACTGAACCCATTGTTAAAATCATCAGTCAAGGATTCGTTAAGTCTGCTAATACTCATATAATCAAATGTGCGAATATTTTTGCAGAAAAAAATGGTAGCGTTTTTGAGCACAACACATTTGAGCTGAGACAAGTCAAAAACCAACAAAGTGGCATGTGCACCCAGCAAAGACTCAGATCAGCCTGGGCATCTGCCCTTTAAGTGCACAAAGTAGACTCTGATCAGACAGGGCGGATTCTCAGGCTGATCTGTGTATTTGCTCATGCAACTTTATTGGTTTTGTCATGTTGCGGCTCTTTTGAACATATAATCTCTAAGAACATTGTTAGTTTTGACAAACCAGGGCCCAGTTTTTCAAAGCTTAATAAAGTAGTTAGTCAAGGATTTGTTAAATCTTCTAGTTTGCATAAAATCAAGCGTGCTATTATTGTTTGCTGATAAAAAATGTAATGATTCTCTCTTTTTTTTTCTTTCGCAAAAAAAAGGGAGTGTTTTATGTACAATACATTTTGAATATATCGTCTAGTTAACTAACGAGGTTGTTAATTTTGAACAAACAGGCCCAAAGATGTTGTGTTTGCTGATGGGTTTACATCCTCATAATCCTGAAGTTATGGGGCTGAGTAAGGCTAAGGTATCAACTTTTCTCTTCATGGGTCAGGTGCCATTAGAAAAATACGCCCTATGGGTCTTATTTCAGGACCACAAGACTTATCAAGTGATCCCAAACAGTGATCCTGAAGTCCAGTTAGGCTTAGGGAATGATTTTTCTCTTGCCTTTGGATAAATGCATCTTTCCTGGTTATGAGGTGAAGATAGAAAAATTCATCCTGTCATATTTTAGCATCATGAGTCTTACCATTGGTAAGCCTCATGATGCTAAAAAGTGACAGGATGGGTTTTTTATCTTCACCTCATATCCAGGAAAGATGCTGTACCCAAGTCATCCCACCTCTCACACCCATGGTAGATTCTTTTCTTGCACTATTGGCATCACTGGACAGCACCTTCCAAAATGGGGTCTACTCGTACAAGAACAAATTTGCTCCTAAAGGAGAAAATTCTTTCCTTACGAATTAACCCAATTTGGGAAGGGTGACAAAAATGAAAATGGCATTCGCTCCCCTGATACTGAACTTTTTCACCTTTTCAAATTCAACACATTTAAGGTTCAATTTTCGTACCTGTGTCCGACCCTCTTGCTAGCCATACTGCAATATTTTTTTTCTTTGTGAAATACTGTACATCAGACACTTTTGTGGCAGAAACTTAATCACGGCAACCAAAAACTATTTCTTAACCATCAGTACCTGACACCCAAAAATCAAACAGTTATTGTTTGAAAATTCTTAGAAAGTGGCTTTTACACACGTTAATGCATCCAAATCCTAGTGAATGGCAAACATTGTAGATCCTGATCAAACTGCTCCTTGAGGAGCTCCTTGCTCAGACCTGTCTGTCTGAATATTTAGGGTCATTACAGTATGCTGTAGGGGAAATAAGCAGACCTGTTTTTTTTTTTCGTGTTTTTTTTTTTTTCACAGAAAGTAAGGCTTTACACTAAATTCAAAGCGTCCACTTCAGGGATGGTTTGGATCAGTTGTCAATCTCTACTGGCTGTAAAAAATATTTTGAGGTATGGGTACACCTCCATGTTTATCTGCCTTTTTTACAAAGGGGAACAACTTTTGTGACTTTGCTCCCATGGAAGAAACAGCCCTTCCGTGGTCCTGCCTTAAAAAAAAAAGAATTTGCTCCTAGAGAAACAAACTCTTTCCATTAACAGTTAACCCCCACTGAGAAGGGAGCCAAAATTAAAATGGAAGTGTTGTTTCCCCTGAAAGTGTACCTATTAACCTTAAATGCCATCTCCTGATATTAAAATGAATTCAACACGAGACTTTTAACATTTAAGGCAAGACATATAACAGATAAACAATTACTATTTTTTTATTTCTATTTTTACAAGTTTTAGATGTGCTATGTGTGTCTAAAATCATTTCACCAAAACAAAAGACTGGCCCAGAGGTTATAAAACTTGAGAACATTCTCAAACTCAAAATAAAGCACACTGATTGGCTGCTTCCGAGCACATGCTTGAAAGCAGCCAATCAGTGTGCTTTATTTTGAGTTTGAGATTATTCTCAAGTCTTATAACCTTGAACCCTGATAGATATCTTGCCATAAATGCTGAGGGTTTCAATAGACAACAAAAACCTCAGCAATTTCACATTTTAATGACAAAATATATGACATCACAGTCATGTGATTGGGTTTTAACCCACATTTCTATTAACAAGTTTTAACCATAAATTATTTCAGAAATACAATATTTAACAGTATGATACAAACATATATAACAGGGAAGATGATTTAGAAAACAGAAAAGAGAAAATGGTTCTGGTGCTGAATCTTACAAAAAGTTCATGATTAAGTTTAAGCTATCAAAAATATCTCTTAGTTTAACTCATATTTCTTATGCAGAATAGATAATAATTCAAATACAATATCACTTCTGCATATACAATAATTCCGCAGCACTGTCCTTCCCCAGTAGGCACATTGTCATGAAATAAAACCTAATCATTTAAGCAGTCGCCGCCAAAAAAGCAATGCTAGTCTTCTTCTGCTTTAAGCAGAATATCACAAGGCGAGACAAAAATAGTGTGTCCTACTCACTTGAACTGCTTTAGAGTGTGACAATATGTTTTTATGGAGAAATGGTACAAGAGATACCTAAAAAAAACACCAGGAGCTCCTTTAACAAGTTCAATCTTGCTTTAAAATTCTTACACATTGTTATAAATAACAGGATTACACCGCTGCAGTGCAATGCATGTTACTTCATGATTCTGTTGCATGTTAATATTTACATATCAGAATAATAGAATTTTACCTTTCATGTTCAGAAGCCAAAAAAAATGAAATAGTTAAAACAAAAGAAAAATTCTGGTTTAATGGTAAAAGGAATTCCTCTATATTTTTGTACCATTTTTTCAATGAGATACAACCTTCATGTCATCCTGTTTCATTCCAGAACAAAGAAGCCCTTCCAAAATGATGTCTACACTTAAAGGAAAGAATATGCTCCTTTGGGGAGCAAGTCCTTTCCTTTAAGAGTCAATCTCAATGAGGAGGAGGCAAAAAGAAAGTATTCCCATTCACCTTAAAATATATGTAGCACTGAATTCAATTTCTTCTTATTTTTTCAAAGGAAGAGATTAAGTGAGATCTAATATTTAAAGCAGTACTGGTAATTTGCTGCAGTACTGAATTCGAAAATTACCACTTGAATTGGAAGGTCAGACATGCCAGTTTTCAGTCACTTCAGTTGTTTACGGGTGTTGCTTTAAATATCTAGTCTTCCTACACTGTAATATAATTTACATAAAGTATTGCTCTTAAAGTGTTCAGCAAAAAAGAAAATAAATGGATGAAAATGTTATAATAAGTGGACCCGAGATGGAGCATAAATTAGTAAGAAAATCAACATAGCTGCAGCAATAATACTAACATGGTGAAATGATAAATATACACATAGCACATCTAAAACATTGTTAAATGAGCCATTCCCACAGGTGGTGTCTTACAGCATGTGCTACCACTGAGAATGCAGATCCGCCTGACCCACATGGACCAATCAAATTTTACAATATGCCAGAATTAGTCTGTTCCTTCTAATTTTAGAATTCACCTTAAGGCACCAAAAAAGAGCAGCCAACAAAATTAATGTCTACAAAAAGTTCAAATAATGTTTTGTGCAACCTGTAACATATAATGAGCCACCTCATCTAGATCTACACTGTTTGCAAATCAACCATTTTCATTTTTTGACACTTTACGTTATAGGAGGGACTTACTAAATACGGCATATTGTAAATTTAGACTGGTCCCTAAGGCCCGAACATCTACGCACACTGACTTAGCAAATCTGTATAGAGAAACAGGAGGCTGATCAGTCTTCCCTGTCTTCTCAAGGCAATACAGATGCGGCAGAATCCATATAGGCCGAACACGGCAGAACCAACAAAGAGGCACGCGGCAAGGATTAGATCAGCCTAGGCAGCTATCCAGTTTGCTCTGGGTCTAAGGGACTAAGCTAGCTCCATGTGGACAGCAAAGACTCTGATCAGACTGGACAGATGCCCAGGCTGATCAGAGTTTTTGCTGGGTGCAGACCCTACTTAGTTGGTTTTGTCATGTCGTGGTTCATATACTATGATGATAACAGCTATGACCGGCTGATCTGTGTCCCCATGGTTAGCCGATTCTGTAAGCCACTTTTAGCGGCATTGCTCAAAACAAGTCTCAAGAAAATGAACATTGACTATCTTGCCTTGAAATGTTTTCTTCTTAGTAACAACATGAACTTCACAGACCCTTTTGTCTCGCCTGCCATGCACTGTCATAAAAGGGCCCAAATACTACTAAAAGAGCCAAACCAGAAAACTTGACAGCTGAGCGGCAACACAACAAAACCAACGAAGCGGCATGTGCCCCATGCAAAGGCTCAGATCAGCCTGGGCATCTGCCCAGTCTGACTACAGTCTTTGCTGTCGGCATGGACGTAGCTTAGACCATAAGGTTCTCTTTAAGAGCAAGCAAAGACTCTGATCAGACTGAATGGATGCCAAGCCTGAACTGAGTCTTTGCTGGGCACACATGCCACTTTGTTGGGTTTTCGTGTCGCGTCTCAGTTTATGCTGGCAACTCTGGGAAAGCAATGCCTACGATTCGTTTCTGCTAGCTGCGCATGCAAGTCAAAAATGCTCAATTCAATAAATATGACTTAAAAGTCTAAACTAGCATAATGTTTACACTTCATTTTGCCACTCGCCACTTGCTAGCACTCAGTCATACACAAAATCAGTACCCCAGAAATAAGGACTAAAATTTTTTATATTTTCATATTTCTCAACAAAATTTAAGATACAAATCAGGCCTTGAGGTTATAAAACTTGAGTACATTCTCAAACTCAAAATAAAGCACACTGATTGGCTGCTTCTGAGCATGTGCTCGGAAGCAGCCAATCAGTGTGCTTTACTTTGAGTTTGAGATAATACTCAAGTTTTATAACCTCGAACCCTGAGCTCTGGGTAATGTGAGTATCCGATGATTTTGTATTTGTTGTTGCTTTACGTCCATGGTAAACAGCTATGGTCATGTCGGGACAGTCTGTTAATCTAACCACACTATTCCCGGCCAGGCTTAGACCTCCTAAGCGGTTAACCAGTACTAAGTGCACATACTTTCGCCAGCAACTGACAACTGCCCTGGAGAAACGAAAGTATGTGGCCAGACCGGGTATCGAACCCAGGACCTCTGACTTTTGAGTCAGGTGCCCTACCAATTGGGATTCGCGACCCGCCGAGTATCCGATGATAATTTTTCAATGGTTTTTCATGAGGTGAATGAGTACACTTTCAGGGGAAGCAATTCTAGCATCTTATTTTTGTCTCCCATGATGAGAAATAACACACACAATTTATTGCCAAATTTTTGCCAACCTGAGAACTCAATTTTTTTGTGACATGATTTCATTCCCTTCAGTTTCAATCACTACAACTGCTGTATTCTGTATTTACCATAAATACTGCATTTATTAAGAAATAAGATGGGATTTTTCTCGCCAAAACCTTCTGGTCAATCTGCCTTATGAGAATGATCCAATTAATTAGTGGATGTAGCATAAACCATAGGCAAAGAGTGCAGACCCAGATCAGACTGCTCCTGAAGCAGTCTGGTTTTGGTCTACAATGCTTCTTCAGACATCAAGAGTTAATATAAATACAGCAATTCTCCGCACAACCTCATTCTTCGTGTTAAATTGTACACACAAATATAACGACATGCATTATTTTGTTCCATTAAGGCTCCTTACAAATACTTTTGATCAGTTGATAGCCACAGCTTTTAATATGATTGAGATCAACAATTCTTATCTTGTGTTTCAAAAGCCTATCACCTTTACTCTTTTGCCTCACCGTCAACATTTCAAATTCTTATATACAGTATAGGGCACATAAGCAGCCTGGCATGGGCATTCTGTTTTCCAGATCTGAATGAATTTGAAGACATATTTGGGGAAGGGGGCCTTTATCCCAAAGCTGGGAAGTTTTTGGGCCATTAGGTACACAATTTCCAGGAGTACGTTGCTATATTTGGGAATTCTGCCTGACTTTGAAGAAATTGCATGCCTTGAATGGGGATGGGGGCCATATTCTGCCCCTATGAACACATAAAAAATCCCCTGGAAAATATGGCAGTTTTTTTATCCACAAAAAAGATTATGTATCCTTAAGTTTTCTAAACTCTGGAACTTGTCTTTTTGCTTCATACTTAGGTGCTCTTTGAAATCAATCCTAACTCAAAACATTAATACAAATATAAACAGATGAACAGACGGGTGGAGACACATGCAAAATCTGTATCAAACCCATGAACAGACCTAGTTGTGCATCAAATGCTCCATTCCAGAATATCAAAATGAAAACAAATATAACAAAACTTCAAATACAGTAGTACAAACTTCAAAGAATATTACCTTGAACTTAAGCCAGCAGCAGCATCCAGATGATGTCAGCTGATTTGCACCAACCTAGAAGTATATCGTGATAACATAGCCATCCAAGATTTTGTAAGCAGAGGAAAATGAATGTCACATATTGCAAAAACTTTAACGTAACTATTTTAACAAAGTTCAGTGTTTGATTCTGACCTTTGGTCAGCAACAGGAAGATGGTATCAGCTAAACTACATCCAACTCTTAAGTACTATTAGTCAGTTTCCAACAAACTCCAGTCAAATGAACAAAGGAACAATATGTTAAACACAGACCATAACCATTAAGCACCACCCTTATTGCCCTACTATTCGGCTACTCATGTTTGGCATCAAGGCCAAAACTCTAATGTAATACTTCAGATGACGAGAAATTGCAAAGTTACTCCAGTACAAAAACCTAAAGCTGGCCCAAGAAGTGTTAACAGACAGAATTACAGACGGAGGGACCAGAAAGACATCAAGACGAAAACTAAAAGGGTCCATGGCATTTTTCCTTACATGGGCTATAGTAAGAATTAGCATTTTCTGACATTCAGAGCTCTAGATAAGAGGGCGTATTTGATGATAATTAAGGATAATTTTTCTTATTTCTCATCGAAACCATATGTTGTGACCCCTCATCTGAACCGTCTCGTCGAGACGGTTCAGATGAGGGGTCACAACATATGTTTTTATCCAGAATTAACAAAAATTATCCCTAATTATCACCAAATACGCCCTCTTATCTAGAGCTCTGGACATTCATTACATATGATTGTTATCTGGCTGTTATCAAAGTTAACATAACTGTTTGTTTACTTTGCTAGCGATGAAAAACCTTCATACTGCCACAAAATGTCAGAAAATAAGAATATATTACATGATGCCATTTGGTTTTTATACATGTAATGTTTAACATTTTCTTGACCATGTACCTGCCCATTCTTATCATTTGGATCAGTCCAACTCCAGTTTTAAGGGTTTCTAGTGGATGATTTAACTTTTATAGCATTTTGCACAGAAATTCCTGTAAACAAACAGTGAAGACCATCATCAGATGCCGCATTATGCGGCGTCTGAACTGGGACTGCACTGTTTGCATATGTCCCTGGTTTCCAGTTTTAACAGGGTTAAAACACTTTTCTTACTAAATATTTCAACATTAATCTCAATCATACCGAAATTCCTATAAACAAATCACATAATAATACTTAAAGAATATTGCAAGTGAACAGAAATGATAGCAAGCTTTCATATGTTCTGGATCCAGTATTAATGCAACTTAAAATACAGGCTTTTACATCAAAGTACTAAGGTTTCCAAGTAAGCAACAGAATTCACCAAAGTTGTTCCCAACTGTAACAAGACCTGTCCTCCTACAGGACAGCTCACCATGCATCGCCTTGCCCATCACATAAAAAAACACTTTTAAACAAAACCTTCGCCAAGTACAATGCCAACGTAGGAGTACATGTAAGTGCAATAGCTCTTCCTGTACTTTTGTACAGGCGCGCAAAAAAACAATGGAAGGACATGGTGGTGTACACAGACACCTCAAATTTGGTAAAAAAAAATTCAAATTGGCACTTAAGCTAGCTAAAAAAAAAAAAATATTTGGCCACAAGAAATAAGGACAATGGATTTAGTTTCATGATGATCCTGAATTTCAGGCTGATTAAGTCATGGACCTATAGTCTAACTGAATTTCAAGAAAACTTGCAAGTTCTACTTGCCTCATTTGAGCCGCCGGGACAGAAAACAAAGGCCCTATGCTATATGTAGATGAAGACATGGATCAGATGGAAGATTTTGTAGGCTGATTCAAGAGTTGATTTTCAGTCTAACATGGTCCTAAAGATGAATCCATTGTTGTTACAAACAGACTCTAATCAAACTACAAGGACAGCAGAGTCTTCACTCTTTTCTTCATAATATGACCTTTTGCACTTAACCCTATTGCTCTCAGAATGGCCAAAACTCCATAAAGCTTTGGCCATTCTGAGAGCAATAGAGTTAATCTCTGGGTATTGTGGCACAGTTCAGTTATTTTAATGTACAGAACCACTTGAATTTTATACACTCAAGAGATGCAAGATTTTTTAGCTAAAAATTTTGCTCATGCTCAAAGAAAATTTGTGGCATTGCCAGATGTGATCAGAGTTGCCTTGTGGAGCGGCAATTCCAATAATAGTCCAAGTCCAGTAAGAGTGACTTTTTATGATAATTTTGAGATAAATTCTATTCTCCATGACATAATGTTGTGACCCCTCATCAAGACTGCCTCACCCAGGCCCCGAGGTTATAAAACTTTTTTCATGCTCAACTCAGCTGAGCATGAAATTTTGTCTGCTGACAAATATGAAAATTAGTTGGCATTTTCATATTCATAAGCAGACAAAATTTCATACTCAGTTAAACTTAGCAAGAAAACAACTGTACTTCTCAGTAATTTGCGATTTATTCGCAGGTAAAATTTTATGCTCAGCTGAGTTGAGCATGAAAAAAGTTTTATAACCTCGGGGCTGTGCTGTTCTTATGCTGCTACAACATATTTGCATGGAGAAATAAAAAAAATTATCTCAGCATTATTAACCTTTATCTGGATCTTTGGCAATCTACGTTTTTAACTTAAATTTTTTGGCTCTAGCAATTCATATATCATTATAATTCATAGTTATGAAGTCCAACAAGTCATCTGAAAGGATCTGAAACTAGCCCCTGAAGGAAGTCTTCAATTTCCCTATCAACAGGTTCTAAACCTAAAGAGGACGACGGAGTGCTAGGGAAGGACATCATAGGGAATGACGGTGGAAAGGCAGGATAGGGTGGCAGGTAGCTTGAACTGGAGGGCGTCGGCATTGGGGAACCAGGTAACGACCCAGGCTGAGATATAGGAATTGGAAGAGGAGATTTGTATGGTGATCTTGGGGTATAGACAGGGGACATTGGGGGAGAAATAGGGGACTGAGGTGTCTGTGGATTATAACCTACTGTTCTACTCGATGCACTTGATGATGATGATGATGCTGATGACAGAGGTGAAAATGAGGAGGAGGAACGTGAAGTAGATCGTTTTGGTGACTCAAAAGATGAAACTGAGTTTAACGACGAGACAGATGACACCGACTGTGGACCTGCTGGAGAATCAATACTAATGACCGGCGGAGACACGCACCCTGAACTGATGTTGTGAGTTGTTTCTGGTTGAGGTTCATCATCTTCACTGTCTGTTTCCGTGAGGTCGATGACGTCGTCCATTTTTGGCTTTTTTGACGGAGATGAGGTAAACGACGATTCACACACTGAGTCTGAAATCAGAAAAAATACTTTCATCCTAACTTGTGTTTATTTCACTGTACTGAGCTACAGATCAAAAATATTTTCAAGAGAAAACTTTAACTTTTTTTTTTCTTTTTCCTGCATTTTTTTTTTTTTGTGAATGGAAGTTTTCTGGGGAAGCAACTCTGCCATCTTCACTTTTGCCTGCCTTCTTAACCCAGATCAACTATCAACTAAACTAAATACATCCACAATATCTGACTTTATCCCAGCTTGATTCAGAGTCATAGAATTTTTCATGGAGTAACTGTTTCAACAATCACTCGGGTTTAGCCACCATTTTCACCAGAAAGACAACTCTAACAGAATAGTACCTGTCTCCCTAAAAGGTATATCACTTCTCCAATGGGGGCTACTCTTAAATAAGAGAATTTGCTCTCTAGAGAGAGCAAATTCTCTCCCTTAAGAATAGACCTTCCCTTCAAAGGGAAGCAAACCCTTCCCACTCTGAGTGATCTCCTTTGAAATCAGGTGTATCCTTACGCCTCAAGAGTACAAAAATGCATTCTAATGAAATGAAGGGATTCTGTGACAGTATTGAGAATGAAAACAGCAGAGTCAGAAAGTCTTGAGTGCAGCAGAAACATGATGCTAGTTAAAATGCATTGTATGAAAAGCATTCATAATGCCCCAAAAAAATTCTCACCAACTTAAAGCTCCAGATAACAGTGTGTTTTAAAAGATACATACATGTATATGATCATTTCTGTTTCTCAAAAATAATTTTAATTCTCAAAAACGTATGTTGTGGCTTCATATCAGACTCGCCTCTAAGAGATGGGTTGAAGAAAACGTAAGGAAAATTATCCTGAATTCCTCAAAATCTATCTTTATCTGAAGCTTACATGAAGTGCAAAGTATTTCGCAGAGTTGTCAGCTATTTTTGCTAGGAGAAACTGCAGGTCCTATCCTTTAACAGTTACATAACACCTAGTGTTTGGTTGGAAATACTCTGGCAAGTGCTTGATTAGTTACCCTTCCGCCTCTAAATATCTCCTAACTTGCCTGTCTTACACCACAATAACCCCCAGGATATTAAGGTGAATGGGTACACTTTCAGAGGATGCAACCAACTCTGGCATTTCCATTTTTGCCTTCTTTCTCAATAGGGCTCAACACTCTTAGGAGAAAATTCTTTCCTTTAAGAGCAGACCCCATTTTGGAAGGGCTATGTTGTCCATGGCAGCACACATGAAGTCAGAAAAGTTGTTCCCCTTTGTAAAAAGAGTGGAAAAACATTGAGGTGTACCCATACACCATTACAGGATAAATACAACATATCTAAAGATTTCGCCTTGTCTAGAGTCTGAGCATTTATTGGTACGACTGAAGATAAAATATCACATGCAAGAAATAAATTACCTTCACACAAGTTGACTTGAGGTTCGGCTGTAATGAGCGAAGAAAAAGAATATGAGTCAATGTTGGGGTCACTGTACCATGAAGTAATGAGCCCAGACATGCAAAAGTGGTCATAAGCATGTATACGGAATGTGAAGACTTGCATGCTCCAGATGAGAAGGGGTAACAGAGATAATTAAGGGATGATTTTCCAAATTTCTCCATTTGAGCGCTAAGATTTGACTAACATTAGTCAAAACTGATCCTTCACTGTTCTTCAACAGACCCGTAGGGGTCACACAGTGTGTACACATGCACACGGCAAAGTCGCCAATGTGAGGTTACTCATAAGTCTTCACTCTCTCATACCCACTACCCAGGGGGCATGCAACATTTGGACAGCGCTGTGTGCCAACTGAATAAGGACAAAGTACTTCTGATAAACGGTTATTTGATGATAATTTTGAGTGAGTGAGTGAACTCGGGTTTAACGTCCCACCAACACAAGGTCATATGGAGACGGGTCCTCGGTTTAAAGTCTCATCCGAAAGACCGGAGAAGCGGGGGTTCGAACTTGCGATCCCTGGATTGGTAGTCCGGAGTGTAATCCACTGATAATTTTGAAAAACTTTTCCTTAATTCTCTAAAAAGCATTTGTTTTGGTGAACCATAATTCTTAAGAGCTCTCTAAGCTACATGTATCAGCTTCCATTATCATCCTTTTTCTTTAGTGTTGTTTGTATGTCGTAACATGAAAATAAAATATGTTAAACAAACCATCTCCTTAGGAGAAGAACTAAATAAGCTTATGCTTTCGTTCTAATCCTATTATATTTATGTATAGAACAATATTGTTATTGCCATGAATGTTTAATTTCTTGAAATAAAATATGTTTAAACCAAACCATCTCCTTGAGTTTGTTGTAATAAGTGGTCTAAATAATAAGTGGTCACAATGAATGTTTTAATGGATAATTATCATAACTCATCTTGAAATTACCAGCAATAGAGCTCCAGATTAGAGGGGTATTGAGGATAATTTGAAAATGACCTTTCTTATTTTTCATCGAAAAAATATGTTGTGACCCCTCATTAGAACCGTCTCGATGAGACGGTTCTAATCAAGATGGATCTAATGATGGGCAAGAAAATATGTTTTTATACATTGTGACCCCTCATGATGGGTCACAAAATACGTTTTTATCGTCACAACCCCTAATGATGGGTCACAAAATATGTTTTTATTGGGCAATACGGATAATTATCCCAAAATTATCTCTGTTATTCCTTCTTATCTGCAGCACTGCACCAAATAATCCCCTTGGACCATTTAACCATGTCTAGGCTCACATGTTATGCGGAAGCAACTACAAGCATCAATGGCAAACCAAACGGAAATATCAGACAGTATCAGAGCTCTAGATAAAAGCGGGCGTTTGATGATTATTCTGAGACAATTTTTGTCTCGCCTGTGAAGCAGAAGCGAGACATAGGTATTGCTTTTCCGGTGTTGTCGGCGGCGTAAACTTTCATCTGGTTTTTGCCTTTAGGTCAGTTTCACAAAGCACTGACAGGCGAGACACCGCATTCCGCAGAATTCTTGTTCTTTTTCTCTATGAAAACATGTTGTGATCCCTCGAGATTAAACATATTTTCATGGAGATTCAAACAAAATTATCCCTACTAAACAGCAAGAACTCTAAGTATGTCTGACAGAGTGAAGACAGAAGTGGATTAGTGGATTAAGGCTTATCTACAACATTTTTTTTTCAGAACAAAAAAACTTCTTGCTATCACAATGTAAAACCAATGGAAGCTACAACAACAGATAACACCTACAGGTTTCATTATAGTACCATTTCTGTTTAAGCAACTAACTGTTCCCAGTTCTGGCATTTTTGGTATTTTCTTACTTCTACAGTTTTTATGGAAACAGAAATTTTAGTTCAAATTTTGTGTTTTCTGGACAAGCCCTAAAAGCTGAAACAGAGATTATCAGTACGGCACAGGAAAGGAAGATCACATAGCATAACCACAATAAGATTCCACAGAAGGCTGCATCTCTCCTGACTCTGCTTTTGTCATGTAAATAGAGGAACTAAACAAAAGTTTATTCCCCGATGCTGGAAAAGAAAAATGATGTCTTGCTTCCTGCTAGTAGCAGGCGGCACAAAAGAAATATATTCGTCATATGTTTTTCAAATGACATGGTCATTTGTAGTCACACAGGCTTACAACTGATATGAGCTAAGAGGGAGAATTTGATAATATTTTTGGATAATTCAGATACATCTGCATAGAAATATAGGATGTGACCCCTCAAAATCAAACAGTCCTAATAAGATTCATTACCACATACTTCCTCTTTTCTGGAGCTCTGAAATTATCAACCCTTGTAGTGCCAAAACAGCAGACGACAAAATTAACATCTGCAAAATTTTGAAAATTTTTTTGTCCAAGCTCTATCATATTGCAAAATCAAAAATTAGAGGGCAAACAGTGTAAGTCCAGGGGCCGTATTCATAAAGCAACTTAAGTCGTTGCTATGCTGTTGCTAAGGGTAAATTTCTATGTTGGAGATTCCCTACAACTATGAAATTTGCCTGGAGGAACAGTCTTACAAAGACTGTTCCTCCAGTGCGAATTTCATAGTTGTAGGAAATCTCCTTCATAGAAATTGAGCCTTAGCAACAGCATAGCAACGACTTAAGTCGTTTTATGAATACGGCCCCTGATGAGGTGGCTCATGGTGAGCAGCCTCATCTGAATCTACACAGTTTGCAAATTCAACTGTTTTCAACTTTTCATTTCTGGCGTTTTAAGAGATAAATTATTACCTCTTGTGTTCTTGATAACTGCTGGACTAGAGATCACATGGCTAGTTTCTTTATTTGCTCTGATTGGACTCCAAGAACCATCTTCTAAGAACTGGATTTCACTTACGTCTGTGAGCTTCTTCAATATTTCAACAAATAACCTGCAACAATCCCGAAGAAAAATAGAACCCAGCAAGCCAAATTTTAAGCTGCAATATTCTCATCTGTGATTCCAACACAATAAAATACAAAGTAAAGCTAATGGGTTGTAAACTGAGAAATCTGAGAGACAGCCAAATTTAGCAAAACTAATATATAAACCTCATTCTTTCATGTTACTTTTTATTAGAATAAATCAATATTCTGATCACTGGACCAATGTAATATCTATTTCTGACTCCCCAACTACAGTTGGACCAAAAAGAACATGTGTCAGTAGGCAGGTAAAGTATATTTTGCAATATTATATCTGATACAGGTCAAAAGTATTGTAAGTATGTGAGTGAGTGACTTGTGATTTAAAGTCCCAGTCTACAACATTTCTCATATGTAGAGACATTGCAACTAAATTTGTAGGACTTGTACCCAACCTGTGATGAATTATGTACTTAAGTTTCACCACAGCTACCTACAGCTATGCAGTAGAGGCACGAGGCTACCCATCTTCTTCAAACTCATGATAAGCAGTGGTCTGGGTTCACTAATCCAGGAGGCCTAAGTATTTTGAACAGTAAACAGGGTTCCATTTCACACAGCCTTCCATTGGCTCAGTATGACTCAAATAATGTTGAATGAGTCGTAAAACTCAGTCCTCTTAGCCTTCATCTTTTAATGAACCTCAGACACTAGCACTGTAACACTTACCCATCTATTATTAGTTTATGGAATGGAGTTTGTTTATCACACACTGGACACATCCATGTCGGTTTCTTTTCGTTCATCATGAGAAATGTATTAGCGTCAAAGCACTGTAGATGAGTACAAGATCCCGCTCGACATGGTAACATCATTCTCATTTTACCCAACTGAAATATAGAAATGTTTTCCATGAACTTCTTGTTTCATGAATCCTTTCCATTTCTTCTCCTTCCCTTTTCTTCATTAATCTATCTTTTATTCATACCACACAAATCTGGACATGAGCTGGAGTCAGCCTTCATTTTGCAGCTGTTGGTTCTTCCAAGTCCACAGCTGGTATGTGCTAAAACAGCTTGACTCTGACCAACAGGAAAATGACATGGGTGGTTATGACTGCATGTCATCAAAAACTTCCTCTTGGGCTTTGACATAGGCAGAGCAGATGCCTGTGCTCGTCGCAGCCTTTGCTATGGGCAAATGGAGACCTTCGTGTTCTCTCTTGTTATGACTCAGTCCTGTAAGTCATCAGCAACTGGTCATATTTTACTACTTTTATATCAACTGTCTTTGCTACAACCCAATTACTTACTGGACACATTAATGATACTCGTAGACTAGTTGTTGCTATTTCACTATCTGGATCATGTCGTAACTTTTCTTTTACTGAAACAAAAAATAAACATGCAACAATCAACTGTTATAGAGAATACTTCTGGTGGTGGGGGTGGGGGGTCGGGGCTGTTTTCTCAATTTTCCTTAAAAATACTAGTTGCAAACCTTCATTAGAAACTGCTTTAAGATATCACAATGACACAATAATTTTTTCAATGGTGAAAAAACAACAACATAACAAAAGCATCGCAAACGACTGCGTGATACCCCGCCACTGCAAACCTTTTTCACACACCAATTTTTCCAGATTTATGCATGTATATAGCTGGGGGCAGGGGGAGTTAACTCCCATGGGGTAAATTTGAGCATCACTGGAGGCTTTCATCACTCTGATCTTTTGCTGAAAGTTTCAGAAAAATTGCTTCAAACTCTGATTTTATAAGGAATTTTTCATGAATTTATACATGTATATAGTCCCAGGGCAGGGGCAGATAACCCCCCGATGATAAAATTTCAGTGCTCATAAAAAAGCTTTTGTTACTTAGATCATGTTTGTGAAGTTTCATCATGATACTCAAAATAGTAAAGGAACTAGAGGCCAGAAACCATTTTTTTGTACATTGACAAGTGCCATAACTCTGTCAGAAATTAAAGAAATTTGCCCATTAACAATCCCAAGTGAGACATTCTCGATACAAATGCATAAGCAAAATTTGAATGAAATCCATTAATAAATACTTAAGTTATCGAACGGAAACGAAGTGCGGACGAACAGACGGACGTACGTACTACGGACGGACAGATGGACAGACACACGGACGGCCAACGTGAAAACATAATACCCCGCCACTAATGTGTGGCGGGGTATAAAAACAGGAAATACAGTAGACTTATCATCATCCAAAACTATCAAAATTGGAATTTCAGTCAAAAAGAAAAGCAAAGTGCCAGTTCTGATAGGATTTTGAGGATAGTTTTGAGATAATTTTATTTCTCAATGAAAATGTGACCCAGTATGTTGTGTTCCCTCATTGGAATATCACAGTGAGACTGTTCTAATTGGTTACAAAATATGCTTCTATGGTCAAATATCCCTATATTATCCCATTACCACTTAACCCTGAGCACTGGTTCATCAGAAAGAAGTATTGCTGTTTCATTACTACCCTAAGACCTTTGGCTTGCCTGAGGTCTTATATTCTTGGACTTATAGGATTAAACGTTTTAACCCATATGACTGTCTGTATGAATAGGTCATCTACTATAAAATTTCCAAGATTTCAAGCAGTGAATATATTTGGGCAGAGGTGTGTACTTATGTTCATATGCTGTAAGAAGAAAACTTACTTAATGCTCTTGTGTGGTCCGCATGTCTATTACCAAACTGTTTTAATCTCGATAAAAGTATATCTGATGTAAGTCTTTTAACCAAGTTGACTGATACACAATAACCCTGCAATTCAACAATTTTGTATTATTAAACATAAAAACATAAACACTTAAACAGGGAAAGAGACCAGCATTTTTGTTCAGGCTTCTAGACTTCCAAAACTGGAATTTTACATTATGGTTGTAGGTATTCTCTCTCATACCTCAGGGACCAAGCACAAAGTTTAGGGGCCATGGGCAACTATGCACTTATTGGTTTTTATCCCTGTTATCAGCTGTATGGCTAAATGTCTCAGAAATGTTTTAAAGTAAAACTGTGGCAATTACATATTTTTGTTTACAATAACTGGTTTCCCTAATGTCATCTGATAAAATGTGGTGTGTTTAACACCCTTCCTTCTAAACTTTTCATTTCATTTTTTCCGTTTTGTAGTTCTTTTTAATAAGTCATTTTAATTCCACATAGAAAATAATAGTGGTACTGTTGGTCTACTTACCCTCCCGAACTCTGAGCCCCATGAGATTTCTATATGATTAGGCATTGTGGGTGATATTCTACATAATGATGTGATGTCTACTGGTCGACCAGGTCGTTTTGGCTCAACCCCTGGTTTAGTCGTTGGAATGGGATTCTGAAACAATGGAAGTCAGCAATTCATAGGTATCTACATTAATGATTTCTTAACAATTCACCTCAATGAACCTTACTGTTAGGACAAAGGTCCTATGCAAACAGTGAAGACCCAGATCAGACTGCTCTCGGGCAGTCTGATTTGCATCTACACTGCCATACAGCCAGGAATGTTTTGCATCACAGGATAGTAATAAAACATGTTCAAATTTTGCAATAATTACAAGTGGCTAATGTGTCTAATATTTCAGTTACTAATTTTATATTTTTCAGCATACACAAAAGCACTGCCATTTTTAGCCACATAAATATGCAGCGCTTTTGCAGTAAAGAGCCTCACTTTTTTTTAGCAAAAAAGTTTTAGCACACTTGAAAGCCAATTTGATGAATCCTCAGTATTAAAAAACTTTAACGTAAAACTTTAACATTTTGCCACCGCCGCTAATGCTGCTGCCGACGCCTGGGGCAGAGCAATAGCTCTTCCTGTACATCTGTATAGGCCTTCCCGAGCATCTGTCAAATATCTTATCGCTAATGCATCTGGTATACAGAAGTGCGACTCTTATAATCACTTAAAGGCAGACAACTGGAGGTTCAACTTACTGGTAATTGTGCCATTTTGCCATTTACTCGTACACATATACTGGGAGGGAAATTATCATCTTGTTCACAGCTTGTTTCGAGAAAACAGAACCTGAAATTGAAAAAGGTAGAACCCTTAAGGTGACTGTATCGACTTTGCAGGGAAGCAACTCTGCCATTTTCAGTTTTGCCTCATTTTTCAAGGGAAGTCAACAATGTGAGATATTTTTTTCCTTTTCTCAGAGCTCTACATCAGAGGGACTATTTGATGATAATTAAGGGATAAGTTGTCTTATTTCTCATCAAAACTATATCTTGTGACCCCTCATCTGAACCGTCTCATCTAGACGGTTCAGATGAGGGCTCACAACATGTGTTTTTATGCAGAATTTACAAAAATGATCCCAAAATATCACCAAATACTTCCTCTTATCTAGAGCTCTGTTTTCTTGAATGCCGAAAATTAATTCTCATGCCAAATGAATGACATGTATCAGACTAATACTCATCACAAGTAATTGCAGATGCTTATCATTATTTAATAAAAGCATCGTAAACGACTGCGTAATACCCCGCCACTGCAAACCAATACCCCTTCTTTTATCTTTTATACATTTTTTTATCATGACATGAAGCTTATATTACCTAGATAATGATGTGTTGCAAGTTTCAGAAAAATCCTGTTCATCTTTGATTTTATACAGATTTTTTTCATAATTTTGTACATGTATATAGCTCTGGGCAGGGGCAGGTAACCTATGTGGACTTAATACTACTTGTAACAGACAGCTTATGTTATTTCAATCATTTCTATGAAATTTCATCAAGGGTTACCCAAAATCTGATTTTATATAGATTTTTTGCATGATTTCATACATGTATACAGCTTGTGTCAGGGGCAGATAACCACTGGGGGACAAAATTTTGATCAAGAAATAAAGCTTAAATATGATAAATTTTTACAAGTTTCAGAAAAAACCCTTTCAACTCTAATTTTATACATTTTTTTTTTATTATTTCATACATGTATATAGCCCCAGGGCGGGGGTAGATAACCCAGGCAGACAAAATTCTGCTTGTAACAGAAAGCTTATGTTACTTCGATCATTTCTGTGAACTTTAATCAAGATACTTCACAGTGTAAAGGAACTACAGACCAAAAACTATTTTTAAGACCATGCCAAGGACAATAACTCCATCAGAAGACATCGAAATTTGCCCATTAACAATCCCAACCGAGATCTTCCCAAGACCAACTTACATGCCAAGTTTGAAGAAAATCCATCAATAAATACTCAAGTTATCGAACGGAAACGAAGTGCTCACGGACAGACGGATGGACGGACAGACGTACGTACGACGGATGGACGGACAGACACACGGACAGCCAACGGGAAAACATAATACCCCGCCACTAACGTGTGGCGGGGTATAATAGTAAGTTATTGCTATAAATTTTGCTCCCTTGTTAATAATATTTATCTCAGCCCAGAGCTGTAGATAAGAGGGAGTATTTGATGATAATTAAGGATAAGTTTTCTTATTTCTCATCAAAACCATGTGTTGTGATCCCTCATCTGAACCGTCTCATTGAGACGGTTAAGAGGAGGGGTCACAACATATGTTTTTATGCAGAATTATTAAAAGTTATCCCCAATTATCACCAAATACTTCCTCTGATCTAGAGCTCTGTTTTCTTGAATGCTGAAAATCAATTCTACTGCCAAATGAGTGATGAGTGACATGTATCTGACTAATAATCATCACAAGTAATTTCAGATGGTTTCACTGAGAAAGGTTCTATTCATTATTTAACAAGTTATTGTTATGAATTTTGCTCCTTTGATAAAAATATTTATCTCTGCCTATACTGCCTACTGAAAATTTCCTGAAAACTTAACCACTCACCTCAATTGTATTTGTACTGTGTATTCAAATTTGGCTGCTGGCCGGAAATCTCTGAAAAGGGAAAGAAAGTGCTTCATTGCGCACTCAGATTGATAACAATGATTTCATACCTTTCCTTGCGCACAGTAAAACAAGTGAATTCAAAACTGCATCATTTTGTGACCACGTCTTCTCCTTAAGTGAATTCAGGGTGAGATCTCAGCCAGTTATGAGAGGGAGAGGCCAACTTTACTTTTAAACTTGATCAAACCAAATCTCATTTTCATACAGCTTTATATACAACCTGAAAATTTGCGGCTTTCAAAGCTGTGACAATTCAAACCTGCAACAATTCACAATGTTATCTTTAAACGAAACAATGTCATGTGCAATTCTGATAATTCCAAGAACTTAATTCTTACTTCCACTTTCTCTACCTCCTCAGAACTTTACTTCACTTTTTTTAATGGTGTCTTAATATAATTTTAAAGCTTTTTAACTCTCCACCCTATTTGTTCTTAATTCATATTTCAATGCATCAACTGGCTAGCAATTATCCTAGTAAACCTAAATATTTGTAAAGTCATGTACTGTAATTATCCTAAAACAAAAGCAATGTGAGCCGCGACAATGCAAAACCAACAAAGTTGCATGAGCGCCACATAAAGACTCAGATCAACCTGGGCATCCACCCAGTCTGATCAATCTTCACTGTCGACAAGGAGGTAGCTTAGACCCTTAACTACCCTTTAAGTGCACAACAAAGACTCTGATCAGACTGGGCAGATGCCCAGACTGATCTGAGTTTTCGCTGGGTGCACAAAATGACATGTCATTTTGTTGGTTTTCCCCTGTTGTGGCTCAAATGATCCTACTATCAATACCAAACTGGACAGAACCTTATCAGACTGCTCATAAAGCTCTGCTTTGTCACTTCTGTCCCAGTATCCATAGCCTTACAAAATTTCATTCTAGAAAGAACTGAAAATGTCATATTACCTGGACATAGCAATATCTTGTGCTTGTTGAGGTGTGAGATGAAATACAAAATATGTTTCTTGATATCGTGACTGACCTCGAGGCACTGGAAAAAAAATCAAAGAAAGTTAGTAGGCAACCGAGCAATACAAAGAGAACATTCTGAAGGATAGTTTGTATACAATACAATATTTCTGACCTCTTCAATCACAGCTCCAGACAAGAGAGAGAAATGATAATCGTGGGCTTTTTTTTTTTGAAAATGTTATGACCACTCATCTGAACCACATCGACCAGGCGGCTCACAGAAGGGTTTACCACTTCTGTTTTCTTTGCCTGTTTTACAGAAGTTATCTATAATTATCACCCAGTACTCCCTGTTATCTACAGAGTTCTGATAAAAGTATGTAATTTGTTTATTAAAATTACCCAAAGTACTGGATGGAACTGTCTCAGCAAACAATGCAAACTGAGATAACACTGTGCCTCTGACACTCAGAAGCAGTCACTTCAAATCTTGCATTATCGGCAATACTTTCATGACTTTCAAAAGTGAAAAGTTCATTCTGAATAGCACTACATGTATTTATACTAAATTATATGAAATTTTTTTTTATTGCTGGCTAAGTTTCAGTATTATCTGACATCTTATATACAGTGAACTCTCGATATCTCGAAGTCGAACTTCAACCCAAACTACTCATATCTCAAAGTAAATTTTCTGGTACCAGAAAATTTACTTTGAGATATCAGTAGTTTGAGATAACAGGAGCTGAAATGTAAATAAAAAGGAAACACATTCTTTGATATAGGAAGATAATTTGAGATATCAGTGTTCGAGATATCAGGAGTTGACTGTATATACTTTTTTTTTTTTCAATTACAAGAATTGCAAATACTGAAATACAAGGTGTTTCAAAAGTATCCAGCACTTTCAGTAAAATCTGTCCTGTTTCACTCAGATTTGCAGTAATTCAGCCCTAGCGCTGTCTGTGATTTGCCACATGCATATCAACAGATCACACACCAGGACTCCAGTCCACATGAACTGACTGGGTTCTGGACCCCTGCACTATCATCATAGCTGTATGAGCCATGTCTTGACCAAATCTGTTTTCAAGCATATGCAACTATAATCCTGAGTCTACATGCAGTTTGCAGTCGATAATGGAATGCAGAACCCAACAAGATAGTAAATCTGGACTTTTACTCTTTGAAAAAGCAAACTGCACATACCTTGACCCAACTGCATAAGTCTGTACTGCAGTTTGTATATGGCTGAAAACAGGTTTCTCAAGAAGCAGGCCATACTACAGGACAAAGTAACTTTGCAAGTTATTCCCCTTTTATTAGAATTGTTAATATATTCATGTTTCAAGGTTGGTCTGAAACTTAGTTTTTACTATAGAACTCCAGATTAGGGTGGGCTTGCAAGGTATTTTTTCCTTTTTTTTTTGTAAAACCATATGTTGCGACCCCTTATTAGAACCACTTCAGTAAGGCAGTTCTAATGACGTGCATCCGAAGTTTTTATGGAGACTACTAACTGAAACTATCTTGGAACTATCATCAAAACCCCTCCTTATATGGGTTTCTGCTCAGATCGTAGGGATCTAGCTGTTCATATTAACTTCATATGAACCATGACACTACAAAACAACAAAGTGGCATGTGTGCCTAGTGAAGACTTAGATCAGCCTGGGCACCCACCCAGACTTATCAGCGTGTTTGTTGTGGGGTTAAAGGGTAGCTATGGGTCGAAACTAGCTCCATGTGGACAGCGCAGACTGATCAGACTGGGTGTATTCCCAGGCTGATCTGTCTTTGCTGGCCGCACATGCCACTTTGGTTTAGTCATGTCCCAGCTGATATAAATTTGATAAAACTAACCTAGACTAGTTGGTTTGAGGAGCTCCCCCATTATATCGTAGAATGGTAGTCGTTTGAAAGTCACATCTGGATGAACTGGTATCACACTGCCACCTGGAGACAGACTGTCAGCACCACCAACTTGTTTTCTGTAATCTATTGCACCTGAAAAGAATATGTACCATAATGACCCTAAGATTTTGGCCACCTGGAAGTCGGATAGTTTGAAACTTCTTAGGAAGTGGATTTTACACAGGTTAATGGATCCAAATGGTGCTTAGTGAATGGCAAATATTGTAGAGCCCGTACAAACTGCTCCTGAAGAGCAGTTTGATCTGGTCTACAATGTTGGCTCAGACCTGTCTGTCTGAATATTTAGGGTCATTACATTATTTTCTTTTTAAACTACTACAATGACCCTTAAACCTTGGAACAAACAGTGCAGACCAAAATCAGACTGCTTCTGCAGTCTGCTCAGGGTCTTCAGTGTTGTCCATTCCACTGGCATAGTTTTGATATAGTATTACTGCCATATAGTCAAAGAACCATTTTAACATGCTAAATTGTCCCAATATTACGACTAATTGTGGTAACGTGGAAAGTTGCTTCTCTTTCATGTAATATGTGAGCCACAACACAAGAAAACCAACAAAGTGGTTGCGTACCCAGTGCAGACTCATATCAGCATGGGCACCCATCAGTTCAGACTTTTCGCTAAGCACTTAAAGGGTAGCTTAGGGTCTAAGGTACCTCTATGCAGACAGCGGATGCCCAGGCTGATCTGAGTCTGCGCTGGGTGCACAACCACTTTGTTGGTTTTGTCATGTTGCGGCTCATGTCAATGGTTCTCAAGATGCATCCACCTAGTCCTGTGTCAGAAATCAGATACTACTTTTAAAAATAACTTGAAAGATCTTTAATACTCTAATTAGGTATAATGACGGTTTATTGCATCAGAAAACACGGTATCTCTTACAAAATAACCACATATAAAAACATATAAACATATCTGTATATGTAAAGGCCCTCAAACAAGCAGATGGCAGTGGTATAACAAATTTCATATCCCGAAGATTGGCATATAGCTTAACAAAAATATTTATGACAACAAAATTACCTACCTGAAGAACTCTGTTGTGAAAGACTGCCAGACAAACCATGAGGCTGTGGTATTTTCTGTAGAGGCACACGTCTTCTAGGGCAAATAGATGAGAATAATTTATTACAACTACACATTTAATGGAAGATATTACCAGGTTATTACCTTTAACCACTACTGATAAGGGAAGTAAATATTTTGCAATGGGAGCAGAGCCCTAGATAAGAGGGAGTATTTGGTGATAATTAGGGATAATTTTTGTTAATTCTGGATAAAAACATATGTTGTGACCCCTCATTTGAACTGTCTTGACGAGATGGTTCAGATGAGGGGTTACAACATATAGTTTCAATGAGAAGTAAAGAAAATTATCCCTCAATTATCATCAAATACCCCTCTTATCAGGCAATTAAATTGCCTCCCTTTGCAAACTATTAGTTCCCTTATTATTTTTTGGTCAAGAGAGATAACATGGTAATGTCTTCATACTTAAATCTGAATAAATTTAGAAGCCTGAAAATGACTTGAAATGAGCCGCAATATGACAAAATCAACAAAGTGGCATGTGCACCCAGCAATGACTCTGATCAGCTTGGGCATCTGCCCAGTCTGACCAGCCTTCGCTGTTGGCATGGGTAGATTAAACCCTTAGCTACCCGTCAAAGACCACAGCGAAGACTGGTCAGACTGGCCGGATGCCCATGCTGATGTGAGTCTTCACTGGGTGCACATGCCACTTTGTTGGTTTTGTCATGTCACATCTCAAATTATATAAACAAGAAGTAACACTCCATAGTTTTCGAAGTCATTTGACAGAACTGCTAATTTTACAATACTTTTAACTTTTAGATCACCAGACTCATAATAATTAACGTTGCATTAAAAACTTCAAGTTTATAGCAAACTTACAGATTTTGAAAGTCCAGTTTTCTTCTGTAAAAAGTGCATAAAACAATGATCAGCAACAGACATGTGTATGTCCTCTTTTGGCGTTAAAAATGCACCAACTGTATCACTCTTAAGCACGTCTCCACTTGAAATATTTTGATTTATACAACAATTTGTTAATAAACATTGATACTAATATCATCTTTTTAAATGTAACCAAGTACAAATGCGTGAAAAATTAGACCAAGAAGTAATATAACTTCTAAACATTGCATCAAGTCATGTAGATAACTTTTACATTCATTTTACAAAGGAAACATTTTTGTAACTTCCTGTTTACTTCCGTGGATAATGAAGCCCTTTCAAAACAGGGTGTACCCAGAAAGGAAAGATGTCTACCATAGCAAATTTTTTCCTGCAGGAGCTGACCCTACTAAGGGAGGCAAAACTGAAAATGGCAGAGTTGCTTCCCCTGAAAGTATACCCATTTACTTTAAAAAGAATCCCAGATTACATAAAACATACACTAACGTAAGTGAAGGTACCCAGAGCTCCAGATTTAAACGTCTTTTGAGGCCACCCATTAGAACCACTTTGCATAGGAACTTCAACTGAGAGGCCACAGCATAGGATTCAATGGAAAAATATTCATGATGCATCTAATCATCATCAATTCTCAAAATCCTGTCCATCTTATCAAAAGCTTCGGACATCACCAATGAAAGCATTCTACGGCTAACTACATTCAAATTCATGCAAAGAACAAACAGACACTGGATATTGATAAGCATACATTACATGTCAGCAAAGCCCTAGATAAAAGGGGTATTTGATGATAACTGAAGGATAATTTTTTTATTTCTCACTGAAACTATATGTTGTGACCCTTCATCTGAACCGTCTCGTCGAGATGGTTCAGATGAAGGGTCACAACATATGTTTTTTTTATATAGAAATAACAAAACTTATCCTAAATTATCACCAAATACTCCCTCTTATCTAGGGCTCTTATGTCAGGGTTGCCACTCATCCACCACTTCAAAATTCCCTGATTCCCCCGATATTTTTCAGTTTCCATACCTTTTTACAGATCCTAAAGTTGATACTCTTTATCAAAACGTTAAACATATTACTTGACAACTGGGGCTTACCTTTAACCCTACTGCTCTCAGAGCAGCCAAAACTCCACAGAGTTTTGGCTGTTTTGAGTGCAATAGGGTTAAAAAGCATTTGCTCCCCCATTGGAACAAATTCTTTCCTTTAAGAGTATTACCTGATAAGATGGAAGAAAAATGCTTCAGTGCAAAAATTTTCTTTCCTCACAGTACCGGTGTACCCTTTTCCATTGAGTAGAATAAGTGGGGTTTTTTTTTTGTGAAGATGACATCTACCGTTAATTTTCAAATTTCCTGGATTTTTCTTCACTTCCTTTTCAAATTTAGATTTCCTGGATTTTTCTTCACTTCCTTTTAAAATTTCCCTGAACAATCATAAAATACCCTGAATTTCCCCCATTTTCCAGATTTTTTCCCCCTAATTGTGGCAACCCTACTGACACAGCACAACAGAAATCTGACAAATTTTAAAACAGACTTTCATACACAACATTCAAGACAGATCACAATATTTGAAAACTCTTAATAGAAGTATTACTTGATTGCAACTGGAAGATGAATCCAAACTTTCTGAGATTGTATCACCACAAGAAAATATGTTGTGGGATTTCATCACCATGCCATCCCAAATCATGTTTTAATGCAGGAACAAAAATACAACCAATGTTTAAATTTCAAAAGTCTGGTTTATCTTGACCGTGGGAATGTTAATGCCAACCTTGAATCAGAAGAAGCTGTGGTCCGGGATCTGGTCCTGCCATCATCCGCGAATGGATTGTGGATATTTCTACAGAATAACAAAAATATAATTCAGTAAAATCAAACTAAAAACTCTCTTTAATGGATAAGACCAGTCACACTCCCAGACCATTCCAGTTACTGATTTCAAGACTTAAAATTTGGGAAAACAGAAAGTGAAACGCAAAACAAAATTACCATAATTCTTTTATTAAAGCTGATTTTATTAACACAAGTGTTTAAAAATTTATTTTCGATTCCTTATTATAAATTCTTCATCTTGTTTGGAATCAATCTGGGGATAACTGTGATCTGTCTTAACTAATCAAACCATGAGATGCATGATAAAACCAGGTACTAGTATATCATCCTGTAATCAAAATAGGGTGTTTTTACAGTCAGAAAAATTATTGTATGCTACCAGTGCTCCACATAAGAAGGGGTAACGTGAATAATTTAGGGATAATTTTCCTTATTTTTTCATAGAAATATAAATTGTGACCCCTAATTTCATCCTTCTCAACAAGCAGGTTTTAATGAGGGGTCACAATGTATGTTTTCATTGAGAAATAAGAAAAATTATCTCTGAATTATCCCTGTTACTCCTACTTATCTTGAGCACTGCTGAGTGGCCCCAAGACCTTAAACTAGATTTACAATTCTTTGACTGGTTTTATCAGACATCAAGTTATCAACATTTAACTGTCATCTGTCTGAGAATTTCATTTTCAGCAATTTAGAAATGGGGAACATTTCATGATAATTCTAGGATGATTTTTCTTTTTTGTCTCCATAAAAAGTGTGGCTTTGTGTGTAAAGAAACCTGGGTCTAGTTGTTCAAAGCATTATTATCCTAACAAAGTCGTTAGTCAAGTATTTGTTCAGTCTTCTATACATTATACATATCCAAAAAATATTATACATTGCCAAAGCTCCTTACATTTTTTCAGCCAAAAATGGCAGTGAGTTCGCATACAATACATTTGAAAATATAACACCTGGGGCCAGTTGTTCAAAACTAACGATGTCGTAAGTTAACGTTTCATTAGAAATTCTAACATCAATATCTCAAATATGCCAATATTTTTTGTTGAAAAATGTGAGAAGCTTTTGTAGTGCAAAAGCTTCTCACAATTTTTCAACAAAAAATATCAGTGTATTTGATTATAAAGTTGTAAAACACTTAACGAGTTGACCTCTTAATGAGCTTGTTAGGCTAACGATGCTTTGAACAACTGGGCCCTGCTTTACAAATGACACTTTGCAGAACTGGGCCCTGTATGAAACACTTTCCTGTCTTTTCAACATACTCCTCAAAGGGAGAAAGAAAAGACAAATGAGAGTAAAAATAAAACAAAAATCATCATTTCCGACCTGCTGCATGCCTAGACCGCCCTTGTCCTACTATTATACAAATTAGCAGGACACCCCGACATTGGAAGTTACACAGCACTATCACCCAACCCGACCACTCTGCTGTAGAAGGTAATAATGGCTATGATGGAGAGCTGGACCCATAGGTCACAAATAAGAGGATAAAACATTCTTTTCCGTGTTTTAGCGTTTGCCAAGCCCGAGTGTATTAAAGTGTTGCAGCCCGAACCGCGCAGCAGTGAGGGCTGCGACATGTTAATACACGAGGGCTCGGGCAAACGTTAAAACACAGGAAAAGAATGTTTGATGGTCACTGTTATATACCTTCTTACGGACGCCATCTTGATTCCAGAGCTCTGCAGACGACACGAAAGCGGGCTTTAATAGTGTTAACACCCTGGCGCACCCGTATTTTAACAGTGTTGAAACCCTGTTTCAGCGATTCTGTCGCATTGCGACAATTAAATGCGACAATTAATAATAGAGGGAAACCAACGTAAAATGCTGTCGATTACAACAAGGCTGTTTTCTATATTAAAGTCTCATTAGCTATATAACAATGCTTAATTTAACAGCTGTGGCATGAAGTACCACATTTTAAGTTTAAATGGGTTTTCAAGATTCTAGACTGTCTTAGGTCTGTCAAAAATACATCATAACAGGCATGACATGTACCAGTACATGTATCAAGAAAATTTTCACAGAATAAAAGGTTTGTTCAATCCTATGACTTTCTTTCTGAACAGCTGAGACGGGAAAACAAACAGCAAATCACCATAATGCGCCTAAATTTAAAAACACCTAAATAAATTAATTTTCCATTTGGAACAAATGGAAAATTAATTAGTTTAGGTGTCCCAAATCCCAATACTTACTCACATTATGGCATGTACTTCTGCTTCAGGAAAGTATCACAAACCAAAAAGCCTAAAAGCTGCTGTACTATGAAATTCTCAGACACTAGTTACTAAGACTAAACCATCAACAGTAACATTTTTTTCATAAAGCTATAGTTACCGACAAAGTTCCCTTATCTTAAGCTGAACTCTTGATGGACAACCTCTGTCTATGTGGTATAGTGCTCGCTGGATTAATTCACTTTTTCTTCCATTTTTGTTCCAACCAGCAAAGCCTAACAAAACTTGTAATTCCGATACACGGAAGCTCATGACCATTTGCTGTAAAAACAAAGATCGGAAAAAATAGAGTATCTGGAAATAGTTACCGATATATGTCTCGTATTTTAATCTGGACTGGCAGTGAAAAGCCCCGAGCAGACTGAACAAGTGCCAGCGCCCTCTGCTGAAGAGTGGCTTTGGTACCCGCTTTGTTGTGCCCTACAAAACCCAAGAGCTCAATAAGATCTGCACGCCGGAAGTTTAGTACCATTTGCTGGAAAACAAACATAAACAGTATTTCAATTCATATAAAACTAATACAAATGTCAAAGCAGTCGAAAGGCAGCTTAGCTCATCTCATTGGGCTGTTAGAAATGAATGAATGCCTATCCCACATACAGAGCTCCTGATAAGGTGGGTTTGAGGATAACTGTGAAATAAGTTTTCTTCTTTCTAAACAAAAATGTAATGTGACTCCTCCTTATTACCATCTTGGTGCAACTGTTCTAAAAAGGGGCAAAACTAATGTTTCATGCAGAAATATGGAAACTTATTCCTGTAACTTAATTATCCCTTCCCAGGCAGTCAGTGACAACAACCCTTCCAACACTTTTGTGCATTTTCATAGAATTGATCAAAAAAATGTCAATGATCTTCATTTACACTTTAAACTGTTTCTGGTAAGAATTATCAGGAGACAATGCTGTCTGTTTAACAGCTGTAATGCAATCGTTAAGACAATTTTTTTCACACTATTTTGTCTGAGACTTTCCTATCTTTCTGAGCTTGGGTCCAGGGGCCGAGGAATTTGGGAAAAACAGCGTGGAAATCATTGAAATTGGGAAAATTTGACTGGATGATAAAAACAAGATCTCTGTTTTAAATTCAGTTTAAATCATAATAAAGCGTTAACTGAACATGTTGAACTCTTTTTGTATTTTTTTTTATTAGAGTGAGTGAGTGAACTTGGGTTTTACGTCCCACTAACAATGAGGTCATATGGAGAAGGGACCTCTGTTTAAAGTCTCATCCTAAAGAACGGAGAAGCAGGGGATCGATCTTGCAAACCCTGGATTGGTAGTCTCGAGTGTTATGCACTACACTAGGCCATCCTTAGAAATATTCATGTTTCCCCTTACCCGACCCTGTTTCTCAATGGTGGGTAGGACGGTCGGGATTTTATTTTTTTTTCCCGGAAAAGTCAGAGCTCCAGATAATCTTTATAAGCGGGGACATGCTGACGCCTCACTCGAGCCGCTTCATCTGATAGTTTTTCCATCCTAAATTAAGACGTAGGAGTGTTTTTAAAAGTACTTGCATAGAAGTCCTATAAAAATAGACGACGCAGTTTTTATAATTAAATAGGGACGGGCGAATGGCGCCCCGTTACTGCGACTACGGATACGTTCCGCTGAGGTGCATGGGGCATGGAAGTATAAGACACACACGTACAAAACACGCACACACTCATAATTAAATGTAAATGTGAACGTGCCATATCGGGGACATGTGTAATGCGCATTCTGATCATGGTCTATTCTGGTTACTTACGTAGTTGTTTAATCAAGCAGTGTAGATATGAGGTGACAGTCCAAACTGGTACACAGATTTTTTATAAAGTCTGTCGCATTCCTTCTTTAATGTTGGCCGTATACCCAAGAACAGTATATAACACGTTCATTCAAGTTTTACGATAAGAACAGTGTGACCCCGACGAGGCTGCATTGTTAGCAAATATGGGATCGGATGGACCGGAGATAAACACATTCTCGTTGCATCGTCGTGTATACACTTTTGTCACATTCATTGTACCCTGTTTTAGATATTGGAACAACCCAAATGTGAAGATCCATCTCCGTAAGATGAGTTTATTCGGGTGAACGGGTCAATCTGTATCAAAACAACTAAGGTCACTGCGAATTACGCATTCTCATCAGGGAATACGCTATAACGGCGTGTAAAGACGGTAGTAGTTTTTTTTAAATACGGTAACCACCTGCACGTGGTTATGTTGACCAGACATCAAAGAACGCCGCATTGAACTGGACTGGACACGTGTCATATAAAACCGTGAGACAGGCAAAGGTACCTTATACCATATGCCCCGATCAGCCTGCGCAGTAATGCAATGCGACTATGGAGTTTCCTATTCACAACTTTGATCTTTGGATTATGAAAACTTTTACCATAAATTAGAAAAGCGAATATTTTCTGCGCGTTCGCGTTCCGTTGGACACATTTGGCACCACTGGAGACGTTTTGATTAGCGTCGGCAAAATGAGATTTCAGCCATGTGCGTTTCCTAATAATCGAAATAGTTTTCAACCTAATACTAGATGAATTGTTTGTCCAGACAGGGATGACTCTGATCAGACTTAGCCAATACACATGCTTATCTGCGTTTTCTCTATATGCACACGTCGGAAAGTACCCTAAAGATGTAGCCTTTAAAGCATAATTTCATGCGATTTTCGCTAGTCTAATAACTTCAAATCCGATTTTACTTTTTTGAACCGTCTCCTTGTATTTCAGAAAAAGACAAATTGAAAATAACAATACCCGGAATGCAATTTCGTCGCTCTACAATTTTCGCATGCTGCTCTGTATCAAAGAATGACCCTTTGTTTTTGCCCGACATCGAAATTTTCAGCTCCAGGTTACTCTACATAAAACCTATCGGCACGTGCGTTGAGCGGCAGCCAGTGACTTCAAAAGATGACTGAAATCCTTTGATCTTTTGCCAGTCTGATCTAAGGTGGTTGAGTGCATTTTTGTTTGGCTATTCCGCTCTGCTTCTTTTGTCTCCAAACATAGTTAAAAAGACGATGCCGTTCGTTTTTATGATGGATAATCATGTTTTAGTGGGAGTAGCATAGTTTTGGACTGCAAGCGTTTTTCGTCAGAAACACCTTTATCTAGAGCTCTGAAGACCCAGATTTTTGGTACTCGGCACAAAGGTAGTAAAAAAAATAATTTTTTTTTGAAATCGGAAAAAAATATTTCCGGTCGCTACGATTTTTTACGGTCGGTCGCGTAAGGGGAAACATTAAATATTTTATTTTTGGCCCTACAGCCGCTTCTTTTCTTATTAGAATTATGAGTGAATATTGCTGCAAATGAAGATGTTAACATCTGCAACTTTGCTGATTTTGGTCTGATTTTTTGTGAAATTTTCATCCAAAAGTAGAACTAGATGAGAAATTGGGAAATATTCTTTTTATATTGGGAAAACTACGAGTCAATATTCTGTAGATGTGCATGTGCCTTAGGGCCCGCAAGGTTGGCAAAAAGGCGGGAAATACCAGGACGGCGGGAAATACTGGTATTTCCCGGGAATTACCGGTAATTCCCGGGAATTTTGGGTTCTCACAACCTAAAAAATGTTTAATATTCAACTTTATGCAAAGCAAAACATTTAGAAATTGTGTAAACAGCCTTTTATTTAAATCATTAGAAAAGCTTCTCAGTGTAGTATACGAATATTCCATTTGTTTAAATTTAAACTTGTTGCTTTCTTATTGAAGAAACTGCAGATTCAGTTGTCTCTGTGTGTATCAAATTTATAAGCTTTATAACACACTCATAAGTACCTGCATTGTCATTTGTCTGGTGAATCTAGACAATTATTTTTCACATCTTCACAAACATGGTCAGTATTTACAAAAGAATGTATTGTTAGTCAATTAAAGGTCCATGCATGATGTATATTTGTTTGTCAAATTGAGAAACTTTGGAGAAAAGGATATTGCAGGCTTCATCAGGTAATCATTAGACCACACGGTCTTCACATCATTGCATTAATCAGTCAAGTGACAAACTCAAAGATATGAAACCGGAGAAAGGTACAAACTCTTTTGCCATACCTATGAACCTGAGCCTAGTTTTGAGTGAGTGAACTCGGGTTTAACGTCCCACTAACAACGAGGTCATATGGAGACGGGACCTCGGTTTAAAGTCTCATCCGAAAGACCGGAGAAGCGGGGGATCGAACTTGCGACCCCTGGATTGGTAGTCTGGAACCTAGTTTTGAAGCCCTTGGCATTTTGATATGACTGAACTTAGGAACAAACTAGCCTATAGAGAGCTATGATATTCTGCAGGGATAAACTTGACTCAGAGGTTTAAGTAAATAAGTTAAGCGATAAAAATAAAGATTTTTCAGCCTGTTATTTATAATATTATGATTTATAAAAAAATAATTTAAAAGGCAGCGTTCTTCCAATTTATAGCCTCTGTAACATCCAAGAATCATCCTGTGTGCTCTAACAAGGTCAAGTCCTGGAATTTATATCCTTATCTGCATGATATGTACATAAATGACCAGAAACATATGCTATCAAGGTAAATTTATAGAAATTGTCAGAATATGTTGTATAAAACAGCATTAAAATTTCATATTTCCCACTTTGGCCAGATTTGGAGTATTTCCCAGGACGGTAATTACCGCTGGGAATTCCCGCCACCAGTATTTCCCGGCCAACCTTGCTTAGGGGTTATCGTCAAATAATTTTTTACCACTTTTTTCGCTTTGCAAACTTAGTCATTTTTCAGCATCAGAAGATCTTTCGAGTACATGCCTCATGGTCTGTAGATGTGCATGTGCTTTAGGGGTTATCGTCAAATAATTTTTTACCACTTTTTCCGCTTAACAATCTTATTCATTTTTCAGCATCAGAAGACGTTTAGGCACATGCACATCAGATTCTACAGACCATGAGAAAGAAGCCTGCAAAGTTTCAGAATGATTCATGAAAAACTGCAGGAGGAGTTGGGCACACAAGGTACCTACTATTAAGGTGGGGGGGGGGGGAGGTGGAGGGGGGGACAGAGCCACAGAAAGCCAATTACTATGTCCCCTCGCTTTTCTTCTTCGAAAAGGCGAGGGACAAAAAAAATGCCTACCTACCAGCCCTAAAAATTTTGGAGACATTGCTGGAAACGAGACATTTTTTTTTCTCTGGCCTAATATTGGAAAAAAAGACATCATTTGAGATTGGGGAGATAAGGACTGATGCCTTATGGGTAACCCTTATGTTTGAGAAAAATTACTGACAGTCAAATGACTGACTGTGAAATGTATGTTAAAATCAAAATCTGGATGGTATCCTTCAATTGGCAATCAGCACACAATATCGATTTAACTATAAGGAAGCTGCATTCAAAACATTGGTTCGCCCTCAACTGGAGTATGCAGCACCTATTTGGCATCCCTATCATAAAACTCAGATTCAGCAGGTTGAGAAGGTGCAGAGAACAGCTGCCAGGTGGACCTGCAGACGATGGCAGAACACAAGTTGTGTTGGCAAAATGCTGTACGAACTTGAGTGGCCAGCCCTGGAGGCCCTCTGAGAGCAGTCATCCTTAACCTTCTTTTACAAGATTCACTCTGGTTCAGTGTCCCTTGAGAAAGATAAGTACTTGACCCCTGCAACAAAGTTGAGAACTAGGGCCTGACAAATCAAAATTTGATCTACATGTCCGGTACATAGCTTCTGCTCCAAAACCCCAAAATTTTTTTGGTTTTCCCTATAATCTTATACATTTTGCTGGGCAAGTAAAAAAATATTTTACTTGCCCAGGAAAAACTTTAACTTGTCCCGGGCAGCCGGACTAGGGATTTGTCAGGCCCTGAGGGCATCCCATGATTCACAATACACTAGATACCTTGCATATAGTGATTGATGCCTCTGAATAATTTGTTCTTCCCCAGGACTATTCCTATGTGGAATAGTCTCCCCTCTTCAGCAGTTTCTGCCAATTCCGCAGAGGAGTTAAAGGCCCTTATTTACATTGGGTCGAGAGGCATGTTTTAGCATGCCTCTGATCGCTTCTTGTAAATAGTTTTAATGGCCCACCCCGAAAGTTTGTTTTCCCTTTGAGCTAAATTTAGCGACCCACCCCACCTGAGATAATGATCAGAATATTGAGAATAGGTAATGCTGTGTGCCCAGTCCCTGGTCATTTGTTGTGAACATTTGTTGTGAAAATGCATGATCAATACAAACCAACTGAGTTCAGTAGCAACAGTGAGACCCCCCCCCCCCCCCCCCACCCGTTTCAGAAACACACAGTTTCAAATATGGTTTCCTATTTGTTACAAATATAACAAACATAAATGGGCATTCAAATATCCCTTGTTAGAAATTGATATTATACTTCTTGGGAGTTTCCAAATAAACTGAAAGTGGATTTCTTTTCTCTAATTTTCCAGTCGCGAAAATATATGACATCAAAACAAACCCGGTAAAACCGCCTTTTACGACATGTGCGCCCTTATCATTTTACCAGCCGTAGATAAACAAACAGTCAATCTATCAATAAAAAGATAAACTATTCCTTTACAAAAAAAGTTTTCATTTATCACACGTTTTATTTTCATATCAATTTCGTTTTCACATTTGCTACGCGTTGCAATTAATTACAACGCGAAGTTGATATTCACACACGCGTCGTAATTATTTCTTGGCTATTTTAAGCTCCGCCAAGGTTCTGCCAAATCCATCAGTTAACTGAGAGTCTGATTAACAAACTATCAACTTCACTTTATACACCGGCGAACTAATCCATGTCCATATCTTTTATTTTCCGAACATTACCTTCAACTCTTCTATTTCCGCCATTTCGTGTGTTTTCCTTTCTCTGACATCATGACATGCGCATTGACATCAGCCTCTTTCCAGCAGTGACATGTATATTTTAGCCTCGCTCTGAGATGGAGCACAACTACGGTAGCAGGGCATAAGTGGTACAGTGGGTGTTTAAAATTTTTCACCACTCTTGGAAAAGCAGGATTTTTTTTTTTTTTTTTTTTCACGCGATCCGAGTATTCTGAGTTGTCCCGAAGAGCATGGGTAACTTAAATAATTGATGCATTCGAAAAAAAAGAAAATGCTGCTTTATAGCTTAAATAGGGTAGATAAATAAGGCAACAAAAATGACAAAATGAATTATGAAAATATGAAATAAAAGGCACTCAATTTATGGCAGGAGAGGTCCACTCGAGAGGTCAGGTGGAAAAAGCGGTTTTGCAACACATGGGTAGATCTATCTATCTATCTATCTATCTCAAGGCCGTCGTCGCCGGTCCGGCAGGTCCGGCGAGCGCCGTAACATTTTTTTGCTGAGTATGCTATCTGCCGTACCACTTTTTTTCTTTTCAGCCTATTTTTCTTTCGTGCTTACCTGTGATTTTATTGACTCGCATCACCAAAAGTGCCGCAATTTATCAATGTTAATATCAATGACGCTCGTTGCTCATGTCATCAATAAACCTGGCCAAGGTGTGAAAACATGCAGTCACACACCGTGCAAAACAATGCAGTTATTATAATGACACCTGCTTGATTAATTTCATTATCCTTAAAGGATTATTTTCAGTGGACGATTTATCAAAGACATGATAAACTCTTTGATCCAGAATGTATTAAAGAACTTCTTCGTTTTGATTTTTGTATGCCAAAAATGGTATGAAAACAAAATACAGCGGCATGTTTTTCTCGGCGCAACAGAAGAAAGTTTTAATCCCCTCAATGTATTTTTCTAATTATTCTAAATCAAAGAACATGTCGGGCGGCAAAGTATGTATGAAACATTTTGAATTTATATGTATGAACATTCTAAGTCCTGAGACTGTACCGAAAGTTCCATGTCAATGCTGTTATTCCATTATGGATATACAAGTGCCGCCTGTTCCAAATCAGCCCAAGACATTTCGGTTCCCACAACGTACATTTGGTGTAAAAAGCCGGAGCAGAGGGTGAGCTGTTGTGATCACCCAGTGTCCGTCGTCTGTCGTCAACAATTTGCTTTAAATGACATCTTCTCTGAAACCGCTAGGCCTAGGGTTTTGATATTTGATATCTGTATCAGGTTTGGGGATAGGGTTTGGGATCTGATTCAGTCCGTTCCTGAAGTGTAGTTACTCTTTAAATTTAATATTTGCGTTAATGTGGACCTCAAACTTGATGCCACCGCCTGATGAGACACGAAGAGGGGTCGAAATAGTTGTTTAGGAGAAAAAACCAATAACAAATAAAACAAACAAAAATAAAACAACTGTAGTGGGGATTATATCTGTATCCTGCTTAATTTTGCTTGAACGCAGAAATTGGTGCCAGCGCCTGATGACACTAGCAGAGGGGTCGAAATAGTTGTTAAATATCTTCTAGAGTCTTACATTTGTTCTTTTTCGTATTTAACTAGCAAAACTGCGTAACCAATACGACTGAAATTTGGCCCAAACGCGTCCAAAATGCATTTAAAACGCACATAGAGACGCCCATAAATCAAAAATCCCGAACGCCCCTTACGAGAGGGGGGAAATCCCCCTCTCGTGCTCTGCCCCTCTCGTGCCTTCGGCACTGGCTGCTATCCTCCGCCGGACCAGTTTTCACTACATGGCGACGGGCCTCTATCTATCTATCTATCTATCTATCTATCTATCCCGTGAAGCGGGCTTTCCGGCAGTGCGCAGAGACATCGCTTCAAGAAAAAGAAAGATAAAAAAGCAAGATAGGAAAGATTAAAAGTAATAAAAGTTGTGTTGCACAAAGTCTAAAAAAAAGTGTGCGTGTGTGTGTGTGTTGGGGGGGGGGGTTAAAGAAAAGTGTTGTGACTTAGGAGCAGGCGATGTGTGACTGTCCTTACCGCTGACCTAAATGACTTAAGTCTTAAGGTCTGGGAGTACAGGGGGCTGATGGGGAAGTCGAGTTCAGAAGGTGCAGAGAACAGCTGCCAGGTGAACCTACAGGCTATGGAGGAACACAATTAGCGTCGGCGATATGCGGGACGAACTTGAGTGGCCATCCCTTGAGGCCCGCCGGGAGCAGCCCTCCTTAACCTTCTTTTACAAGATTCACTCCGGTACAGTGTCCCCCTTGAGAAAGATAAGTACTTGACCCCTGCACCAAATCGAGAAGAACCAGGACATCGCATGTTTCACAATACACTAGATACAAGTAAAAAAAACAAAAAAAACTCGCATATAGTGATGCTCTGAAAAATTCATTCTTCCCCAGGACCATTCCTATGTGGTATAAAATGCAGCTTTTTGTGTAGCCTTATTAAAAATATAGGAAAACCGCAGTCAGTATAGAAATGGTAGGGAATGCAGCCAATATAGACATAGTAGGGAAAGGTGTTAATAGGCCTTTTGTTGATTGTGGAGTAGTGTGAACTGACTTCAGGCATGGATATGGTTTGAAAATTTGCAATTACCTTTTACATGTATGAATCATGAAAAAAATAAAACTGATTTTATTTTGAACATTTTATTTTGAACACAGCTGATAAAGAAAATAGAATGCCGAATGTTACTTAGATGTAATGTAAAAAGGGTATTAATCATTATAGAACAGTAGCTGTTTTTAATTCTCATTTTATTTTATATTCTTATTTTTTATTTTTTTTCAAATATGAAAGTGTTTATAAATAAATTGAAAGAACTTTTATTTTTTACAGAAATAACATCAATATTTTACATTTTAATTTAGATATAAATAAAATTAAAAGTTTGACTAATGGACGTGATTGTAATTCAATAATAAAATAGTTTGTCAATAAAGAATATTAGTTTGTTGGAGCAACAATGTGAATAATGAAAAATAAATAAACTACCACATTAGTTTTCTTTTTTTATTAAGCCTTTTTCCCAAAATCAAACTAAAGCTGTTTGGTCATATTCCATAGATATTAATTACACTATACCTATAAACCGTAATTATAAACTATGTTGATGGCAATGTATATTATAATTAGAAAAGCAAGTTTTACAAATTAATTATTTGATAATTTCCTGTACTTGGAGGGAATAAGTGACATATACTGTGTTTAAATATATGTAAGAACCTTGGGTAGCATATTTGTCACATAATAACATACATTTTTTATAAGTTCTATTAAAATTCTGTAATACTGTATAGCCATCAACTTGCAGAATAAATGGTGTTAAGTATATATACAAAAGTGGATTAATAGAAATTATTTTTGAGCAAGTGAGCAAGGGCTTACGTATGCTCACAGCCAGTGTCATCGCTTAATGGCTGGACAGACAGATGAACAGACAGACAATCTTTATCAAACTCCCCAGCAGACCTAGTCAAAAGGTTTAGTTTATGGATTTCATAAATATAAGGAATGATACTAACAGCACATAAAACTTTAATGCCTCTTTCATGCATGAATTTCAGTCTATAACCTTGACCTTTGGATGCCGGATGGATGGTTTAATATTGATGGGTTCAGAAATTTTCAAATAAAATAGACTAAAAGTTGTAATGTTTTTAACAGTTTCCTAATAAATTAATATAGTATGTTACCATATATTCCAGCCTTTTGGTCATGTTGATGCACTAGTGTTTTGCATCATTACAGCAATAATACTAAATTTGATAACGGTATCTTAAAATTAAATAATTGAATGTGTAAGAGTTCATCATACTTCACCATATTAGTACACAACAAATATAGTAGCAACAATTAATCTGATTGGCTACTTTATCTATTTTGACTGACCGATCCCCTGTGATGTTTGACTGTTCTCTTTTCACACCTAGATAATCTCTGGCACACGTCATACAATTACCTGTATAAACAACTATTTAAAGTATTGTTTCAAGAACAACATGTACTTTACGTACACAGATACATTAAGAATCATTATTGAGCTTCCACATGTATTTATTTTGCATGAAAATGAAAGCTGCTCTGTACTGAAGAACAAATGATAAGAAGTATTACTATTAAAATTTAGAATTACTGCCAACTAGTACTCTAATCCTAAAAGAAATACATTTTCTATATTGCGAAATGAAAATGAAATACAAAAGAAACAAATGATAACAAAATATTTAATAACTGCCAACCGTTCTTATGTTAATTACGGCATACAATTTTGCCATTTCTTATTTATATCTGGTATATTTCCAACAAAATGATTAATTCGGGCAGCGAATGCACCGGTCCACTTGCTCTTTCGAAATCGTATCTGGCCACTTGTCATCTAGAGAGATAGATCATAGTTATTTTATTTGTTTTGTTGGTTATCATTGGTGAACTGATCATTTCTAATTAATACACACTGTCCCATTGACATACCTTGGTAAGCAACATTTACATATAGTTATTGATAATATGGTAATTAATCTTAACATTTTTAGCATAAGTGATTATAATATTATACTTAATAATGATAGTAATAATAACAAAAAAAAATAATTTAAACAATTATCAAAGATATGATGTAAGCTATTACCAGAGAAAAGCAGTTTAATATTTTCTTTACAAACTCTGATTTCAGGCTGATTAAGTGTAGTTTTAAACTTAACATAAATACGAAGTTTCTTTTCTCAAGACTTCAGAAATTAGAAATTATGGCGGTCGTTTATGGAATATAATTTTCCATATTTGATTATCGGAATCTTGTAAATCATCTTAAATTCACAAACAATCTATTTATACTCCTCGTCAAAAGTTTAGCATAATTATTTGTGAACTTAGCAGCAGAAATAACTGATAAGAGTAAAAATTGTTATTGATCCTATCCGAAGCAGTAATGTACAATGAAAACACCTATAACTCGGATTTTTGAAAACCTGCTGCTGTTTGGATACACAGCGACAAAAGTAAGACCACTGTATTTAAAATACAATTTTTGACATTTTTTAAAAACTTTTTCCGAAACGTAATCAGTTTTATTATTTTTTTCACACACCAGAATCGGTAGACAACATGCTATATCGTAATTTACTATATTGATTATGGTCCAGTCATTTCTAAATTAGACATTAAAGAAACCGTTGTCAATACTTGTCTTTATAATCATTAACAATGCATTTGTCCTATGAATTCATATCATTTTGTCCTACTGAAAAATATTGTTCTTTGATGTGGCATTTCAACGTACTTGTTCTGTGTTCCCATGTCTTATGTGAGACAAATGTTTTCCCAGTACAACATTTTTATTTGTAGAAAATGAAAAAAAAAAAAAAAAAAATAGTATTTTACACGAAAAAGTAAACCCGCCAAAATTCTTCAACCTGATCAATTGGGATAAAAAGGTCAAAAGGAATATGCTTAAGTATTCCATCTTTCCAAATCCAAAAATTAAATTATCGTTTAATTGTTTACATTTTCTACAGAATTTGTAACAAAGGACCTATAGAGTTGAAATATGCTAAACTTTTGGTGAGATGTACGACGGATGATCAAAAAGTTCCCGGAAAAGTGCTGTACGCCCTCTATTATTTTACTTTCTTCAATGAAATATTATCCCAGGCAACCTTAATGTAATTGTGATTCATATCATACATAACAATTGATTTATGTCTGACCAGTTTATTGCACGCGCCACCAACGTAACGACCGGTAACGTGACCCGGCCCAACTAACGTTACGTTTCATTTTATCTGTTCTAATAGCAAAATTCGAACGTTGCTTACTCACAAATTATTAATGTAAACATGCATTACTTAACATAAACTTAAAAATATATATCTTATCTTGATGTCCATTACAAATCTTGTAAGTTGTTTTGTTTCTTTCTACGAAATGATTGCCAAGTCCAACGTGACCTTTGATCAGTTAATATGTGGGGGTGGGGTAATTCAAGGCCAAATAACTTACTTTACCTTATAATACGGAAGTGTTATGATAAGGTTTCATTAACTAGAGATAATGGCAATTCGTTAGATATATGAATTATGCCTTTCAGTAGACCAATTCTAGCAATACGACAACACAACCTGAAATCGGCAGCATAATGAACTTCCAGCAAATGCCCATTTCAACCAGCAGCAACGATGTATCGACAATCTTTGTCATAATTAAGACCATATTAATTTATTACCATGTGCAGTATTTAGAAGAGTGTGGTACATAAAGCTACTTATACAATAGGACTTATCTTAAGACTATGGCTGATTTTTTATTAAGCTTGCTGGTGTAGCCTTGCTGCTGTTTGATTTTAGACTTTCGATAGACAGCTAATGCTGCTGCAGATATCAGAAGGCGTTGTCGCATTGCTGGAATAGTTCGACTGAAAGGGTACATTACATATCTAACAAATTGCCATTATCTAAGATTCATGAAACTAGATCATAACAATTCCATTTTATAACGTAATGCAAATTATGTGCCCTTGAATTACCCCACCCCCACACATTTGATTTTTAAAGGGCACGTTAGAATTAGACATCATTTCGTTAAAAAGATCAAAACAACTTACAAAAATTGTTATGAGCATAAAGATAAGATATATATTACTAAGTTTAAGTGAATGAATTAACGTTACTACATACATTTCATAGATAAACAACGTTCAGAAATTGTTATTAGAAACGATAAAAATGCAACGTAACGTTAGCTGGGCCGGGTCATGTTACCGGTCGTTACGATAGTGGCGCGTGCATGAAACTAGTTAGACACAAGTCAATTGTTTTGTATAATATTAATCACGAATACATTAAAGTCGGATAGTGTGAAATTTCATTGACGAAAGTAAAGCAGTAAAGAGAATACAGCACTTTTCCGGGAACTTTTTGATCATCCCTAGTATAGGGATGGAAGCCGTAAAAAGTCTCCCCGTACATCATCCATAGTGCAGATTAGATTTCATTTACATCCTTTGAGATCAGAGGATAGATTCTGAGAAATCTAAAATTTGAGATCGATTTGGACTATTATTATAGATCATTGTCTTTTATACTATTTGGATCCTTTTGAAATTAATCAGTCTTTGAATCGAATGCCCAATTAAAATTAAGAAATTACAGTATGTTTTTTTTCTGGTTTCGTCACCAGATGTTGTCAGGGTCACTGACGAGGCTTTATTAGCCGAAACTACGTAGTCTGGCCCATGTTCCTACTTCTGTATGTATTCTCTGCTCTTGAAGGAACTTTTTTAGATTTTAATTGTACCTCACTGCAGCTGGTGTTGTGCCGTGTGGAAGCCGTAAAAAGTCTCCCCGTACATCATCCATAGTGCAGAATATATTTCATTTACATCCTTTGAGATCAGAGGATAGATTCTGAGAAATCTAAAATTTGAGATCGATTTGGACTATTATTATAGATCATCGTCTTTTATACTATTTGGATCCTTTTGAAATTAATCAGTCTTTGAATCGAATGCCCAATTAAAATTAAGAAATTACAGTACGCTTTTTTCTGGTTTCGTCACCAGATGTTGCCAGGGTCACTGACGAGGCTTTATAAGCCGAAACTACGTAGTCTGGCCCATGTTCCTACTTCTGTATGTATTCTCTGCTCTTGAAGGAACTTTTTTAGATTTTAAATATATATTATGTGACAAAAACAAAACAGAATGTTAAAATGCTTAAAACAATGTCAACTCCATTTTCCCCCTAAGAAACTACACTTTTTGACTATATCTGCAGTCTTTTTACACTTGCTTAACAACTAACAAAAGGTCTATTAACACCTTTTCCTACTATGTCTATACTGGCTGCATTCCCTGCCATTTCTATAGCGGCTGCGTTTTTCCTATATATTTTATATAGCTGCATAAAAAGCTGCATTTTATAAGGCCCGAATAGTCTCCCCTCTCCGGCGGTTTCTGCCAAAACCGCTGAGGAAGTTCAGGACCTTATTTAGATTACCGACCCAGAGGCATATGTTTTAGCATGCCTCTGAGCTGCTTCTTGTAAACAGTTTTAATTGCCCACTCCGAAAGTTTGTTATCTCTTTGAGCTAAATTCTAAATTCAGCCACCCACCACACCTGAGGTAATGATCAGAAAATGATCGTCTCGGTATCGAGAGATAGATAGATAAAGTTCACTGAGCAATGGCCAAAGGGAAGAATGAATATTTATACATATAGTATATGCACTTTTGTCCACAGCCTACAAGTTCAGATTCTGGTGAACTTTTCAGCATGGAATTGTTTGTTTACATGGATGGCTGGTTTCAAATGCTATTTCAAATCATAATGGTGAATCAGTCATTATTACTTATAGAGATAATTGAAAAAAATAAAACATGGTAAGGTTTGGTGAAAATCCATTTTGTAACCGGACAATGGCCCTTATGGAGACTCCTCCTTTTTGTTGACTATCACCTAGTTATAATGCACATAAAATCTTATCACTAGTTTAAAACAAACAGAATTGCAAGAATTTCGCAGAATGCTATGTTGCACCTGCCTTGCACTTCCACAGAAGTAGAGATCGTGGTTTGATTAAGTTTAATGCATTTATGTTTAAAAATTTGAGCAACTTTGGACTTACAAGCTAAGCAGGATGTAATTTTGGACGTGAAATGTTACGAAGTCAGCAGAGCGTAAAATATAGTTCAAGGGTAGAAAAATGTGCAACATGGCTTGAGAACATTCTAAGAAGAAACTTTTTACCATGTTTGATGATGGTAGGTATTATAGGTTGAGAGATACGGATTTAAACGCTAGGGATGATGTAATTTTGGACAAGAAATTTTACGAAGTCAGCACAGCGTGAAATATAGAGCGAGAGTAGAAAAATATGCAACATGCCTTGAGAACGTTCTAAGAAGAAACTTAGTACCAAGTTTGATGATTGCAGGTATCAAAGTTTGAGAGAAATGGACGTAAAAGCTAGGGTCGATGTAATTTTGGGCATGAAATGTTACAAAGTCAGCAGGGCGTGAAATATAGGTCAAGGGTAGAAAAAATGTGCAACGTGCCTTGAGAACATTCTAAGAAGAAACTTTATACTAATTTTAATGATTGTAGGTATCATAGTTTGAGAGAAATGGACTTTTAGTCTTAAACTGTAGGGTCGATGTAATTTTGGACGTGAAATTTTACAAAGTCAGCAGACTGTAAAATAAAGGTCAAGGGTAGAAAAATTGCAACGTGCCTAAAGAATATTCTAAGGAGAAACTTTATACCAAGTTTGATGATCATGATTATAGGCATAATGGTTTGTGGGAAATGGACTTAAACGCTAGAGTCCAGGTAATTGTGGACGGACGGACACACGGACGGAATGACTGTCGACGGACGGAAAAGTGAACTCCTATATCACACCTTGCTAAATCAGGTGCGATAAAAACGAAAAATGATTTCATTCATTCGTTCCTTCGTTCATTTGTTCTTTTGTTTCTTTCTTTCTTTCTTTTTTCATTAATTCATTCATTAGGAGAGACATTCTTAGGAGACTTATCAAATCCTACCTTCAGCGACACACAATGTGTAGAGGTTCAAAATGTATCGCTGAACAAAGACTTATCAAATCCTACCCTCAGCGACTTTACACACAACGTGTTGAGGTTCAAAATGTATCGCTGAACGAAGACTTATCAAATCCTAGCCTCAGCGACTTTACACACAACTATAACGTGTTGAGGTTCAAAATGTATCAGTGAACAATGTAAAAACTAACAATTTGACAGGGCAATATATTTGATCAGAACAATAGCATTTATATCAAAACGTGTGATTTTTATTCCTTTATCGTTTGATATGAGGACAAATATTGACAAAGAGAAAAACAGGCATGGTATTATGTGTCAAAAGAGGCCAGGAGACAACAAATTTTAGAGTTTCTCTTATATGTCTCATATATTTTGATAAGAAATAATAGGGATTGTCTTTGACTCGATTTTGACAGGAGTCAATTCGGTTCAAATGATTTAAATTTTATATCATGAGAAAGCTAATAGAAAGTTGCTTCTAATTATATCAGGACAAATATTCTAAGTTTATTCAAAAGTAAGGTGTTGATGATTCAACTAATTCTGTCAATTAAACTTCCATATTGAAAATAATATGGGGTCTCCAGGTAATGGTGCAGCCAGTGCTCGGAAAAAGGTGAGAATTAAGGTACGGACAAGGTGTGAAATGTCAAATATAGTTGCCCGTACATTCTGCACTGTAACATAGGTAAATTTACGTTTTTCTGACGTCATAAAAACGTCATAAAAATTGTCAGTAATTGCCAGTGACTCACGAGCTCCGAAACAGTGAATTGTTGCAGAATAAAACAAGAAAAAAATTGACCTGCTTCTATACAAGGGTGGATGCTTGGCCCTGGTAGGAGGTGTTTTCCCCTGACAACTGTCAATGTTTATTTGATTTTTTTTTTTTTACCATTCATATCTTGTCACCCAGAAGACAAAGCAAAACTTTGAATTTTTTGTTCTACTTGTTTTTAATCGTTTAGAGAGAGAGAGAGAGACAGACCGACAGACAGACAGAGAGAAGGACAGAGAGAGCAGGCTCTTGTAAGCCCATACATGCTTTCATGTACTAAATCATCATCAAAAATGATAGAGAGCGGAGAGCATTTCCGTTGTACCGGATGAATCGCATGCCATTTATACGTTGCGGACTTACCCGTCAGGACGTCAAGCTTGATTTAAACATATGACTGATCAGTCCTGGGGTTCTTGGCCATGTTCTATTTGATTTAATTGCTACACAATGTCAACACCGTATTTTTGACTTCACTGCGACTGTTGTGGTCATTAAATATTCTTCTGTGATGGTATCAACTCGGGTATGAAATACTCAAAGTTTATCAAAGTCATATACCTTCAAGCAATTTATGCCTTGTAAAAATCTACATTTGACTCTCATTATCTCAAGCACTGATATCCAAAATTACCATCTTAAATCAAAGAGGATAGTTTGGACATGTTTCCTATTTTTTCTTTACATTTCAACTCCTGTTATCTCAACAACGGGTATATCAAAGTAAATTTTCTGGGACCAGAACATTTTTCTTTGAGATAGCAGTAGTTTGAAATGGGCCTCGACTTTGAGATATCGAGCGTTCACTTTATTTCATTGTACATGTCCCCTGGGAAATTTTATGCGACTTCTCCTGTGTACTGTTCGCTGTGTACTGCCAACTTTAATGATTTTACAGAGCATCCGAATATCCTGACAGTTTTCTGCCTATAGTGCACTATAAACTGTTTACTGTCCACCATTTACTATATCGTCTTGTGCGTACTGTTTGCTGCGTCCTGACCAATTGATGTTGGCATTGTGTATGCACAAGAGCACTAAGTACAAGCTAGCTGCATGTACACATGCCTGTGTATGCACTTAACTGTCACAGTAGACAAAACATGGTAAACAGTTGATTGGATGCAATAGATAGCAAAACGTACACAGTAAACCGTGCATAGGATGTAGTAGATAGTTTAGTAGTATAGTAAATGGCATACAATAGGCAGTATATAATCAGGATGCATTGAAGCACTTGCGCCCATGCAAAGTTAATGTCAAAGAAGACAATAGTATATGTTTTAGGGACCGACCAATTGATATTCTGGCAGGGGGTCTTGATGGAGACAGGATATTTTATGTCACTGGATTTTGGAAACAATTTCTCTTTTTTTTCACCTTGAGGGAGCCTATTTCATTTTTTTTTTTACAAACTAACTCGAACAATTTTTTTTTTTAAATTTTATAGGCTGAACTATCAGGTCCTTATTTATTTGACCTTAACGCCCTTTTATTTAACCCACAACAGTAATTTTTACACCTTTTTTCTCACAAAAAGAACATGGTGCTGTCTGAGCATGGTTTAGCTTGCTTTTGCAAACCAGTGCCTGGAGCATGTTACTCTCTTCATCTGTGGTACAGATACAAACATCCCTGTATGACCTTGGCAAAAAATTAGGCCTTAGATTAGAGGTATAACTCACCATAACTCACCATACTTGAGACACTTCTAACCTGTCATACAGCTTCTGCAGGCCCATTTCGATATCTTGTCTTACTCATTGGTACTGACTCGCCCGGAATGCAGCATGTTGGTTGGAACTTTAAGGGGTGCCCGTGCCAATGTTTGTTTAATTGCGACTTGAATATGTTCAGGGAAGGTGCCAAAACCACAGAATTTGGTAGAGAGTTCCACACATTTATAACACGGTTTGAAAATGCGTTTGCTCTGACATTTAATCTGCAACGCCTTTTGAAGAATTTCAAATCATTTCCTCGAGTAGAGTGTTCTGACATTGTAAAGAACTTTTCTCTGTCGATCTTATCTATCTTATTAAGGATTTTGAATACTTCAATCACGTCTGCTCTCATTCGACGGTATTCTAAAGATGGTATACCAAGCTTTATAAGCCTATCTCCGTACTGAAGACCAGATAGCGTATTTACCATTCTAGTTGCTCTTCTCTGAACATTTTCTAAGATGATGGAGTCTTTCTTAAACAGTGGTGACCATACTGGAGTAGCATATTCAAGATGGGGCCTTACCAAGGATTTGTATAAACTGAGAAACATTTCTTTATCAATATATGTGAAGCTTTTAAAGATAAGACCCAGATTCCTATTCGCAAGTGCAACTTTCTTGGTGATGTGTTCTCTAAAGTTTAGTTTTGTATCAAAAACGACTCCCAAGTCTTTTTCACTCTGAACTTGTTCAATTTCATAAGATCTTTGGGCAGTTGACATTTCATATGGATGAGAAGGCTGCCCTTTTCCTACTCTAAGATGTTTGCATTTCTTCTGTTTAAAACATCATCCACACTCTTGCCCATTCCTCTGCGTTTTGTATTTTTGCCTGGAGTCTTCGTGAATCGTCTATTGATCTTATAGGGGAGTAGATTTTGGCGTCGTCTGCGAACAATTTTACACAGCAATTCAATACTTCCGGCAAATCGTTAATAAATATGAGGAAAAGAATAGGGCCTAAGATACTACCTTGAGGAATACCACTTGTTACAGGCCTCCATTCTGAATATACCCCATTTACCACTAGTCTTTGTTTTTTGGCAAAAACTTAGGGCTGTTTTTGCAAAGTTTTAGGGCTAACATTAGGAATTTATGGGTTTTTTTCTAGCTCAATCGTATGCCAAAAACATGCTTTAATTGCACTTAAGAAAGTTTGATAACTACTTACTGATAGAGTCACATTATAAATGAATGCAAGCTAATAAATGGCTAAAAGTTCTATGCTTAGAAGTTAACAAAGGGGGTCGGGGGCAACGCCCTCCCCCGAAGCCAAAGCAATATCCCAATTTTAATGGCAATTTCAGACCGGAAACAATAGAGAAAAACTAGGGATGATGATAAAAAATAAGGGCTTTTTAGGAATTTTGCCTTTTAGAGTGTTTGTTTTGCCATAATGGCTTTGTCTCCCATAAGCTGAGTGACTCTTTTGCAATTCAGATTTAGTGGAAACATTTTACTTAGTAATGCGGCAGATCAATAATGCATGTATGTGAATGTTGTATAGGATTTTCTTTGTAAATGTATACCCATGTGGGCCGCTGGTGTAAAACAGTTGTAGATAATATTAATACATTACTATAAATATGGGGGGGGGGGGGGGGGGTCTGGGGGGCTGCGCCCCCAAAAGCCAGCGACATTTTAAATGGAATTATCTGCAGGCTATTTTTTTTTTTTTTTTTTTTTTGAAATTTAGGTTGTAGCCAGATTATTTTTCCACTGATTTTCCCGTCTCCGCATGACCTCGTTGTTGGTGGGACGTTAAACCCGAGTTACTGATTTTTGAGGACAGATCATTTTTTTCAAATCCCCTTATGAGCCAATTTATTTTTTTCTTGCATATCCAAAAGCAGGGATTTTTTATAAAAAGTCCAGCCCCCCACCCCCACCCCACACACACACAGAATATCAAATGGTCGGTCCCTTATACAAGAAGCAGTAGAGAGGAGAAATCGTATATGGAATTCTCTCTCTCTATATATATATATGAATTGTTTACTTTTTTATTGTGTGCTGCCTACCGCAATATTGATATTTGCGCATGCCCAGATGCTGACTGTATACCGTGCACTGTTCACTGTCTGCCAAGTCCTATTATTAGTATTTACGCATGTGAAATCAGGCGGTGCAAGGGCCGCATTAGAAAGTAAATGTGCAATAGAACATCGCTATTAAACATTACGATACATCAAACTGCGCGTGGACGTTGCCGCCTCTCTTCTAATATATATGATGTAAGTAATCTTTGCAGAGGGTTTGATGTCATGAAAGTAAAAAGTATTCAAAGACCAGGAACTGAAACAATCAAAATCCAAATCCAGCCCTCAAACCATAGTTGGAAACAACTAAGATTACAAATAATCAAGATACAGAGAACATATGGCCAACCGAGTGAGCAGCTTGTTCCCAAAAGGTGGCCACTCAGCAACCCAAACCGAACCAAAAATAATAAGAGCATAAATAAGGTAAAACATCACAGAAACTCTGACACCAAAAACAGGCAACAGAGAACCACAACAGAACTACCGCCTTGGAACGGTCAGTAATGAATTACTGGGGGGCTTAAATCGATTTTACAGGCCCAACCTCACCCTCAGTTTCTGAAGTGGCGTATGAAAGTTTGGCGTTAAAACGTCACTGGTTCCACAGAACGATTAAATAGCAGTGCCCAATATTGCTGACATAAGTTTGCAAAAATTCCAGGAAATCTAATTTTAGAAAGTAAAACCGCAAGCCAGTAGACATCAAGTATGTCAAGAGTTATAAATCACGTTCTGCACCAGTGGAAGTCAGTTTATTTCTAGATTGTACAGTATGACCGGAAATTATTGAGAATTGCATGTTTCATAGCATGTTCATCTAGTTGTTTTAGTAAATCATTTGAATAAAGAAATATTAAGAAAGGAATGTAATAAATAATTTCTAGCTATATTAGGCTACGTTCGGGATTCTGCCGATGGTGACATTGGCGATTTTGAAATCAATGTAATGTTTTTATCTCTCTGATATGATGAGAGTATCTTATCTGAGCAGGGGAAATAAAACTAACAGCATCTAAATTACAAATGGGCAATACGAAACTTTGTAGGATTATATGTCTGACATTTTGAGCCTTGTGGATGTGCGACGTTGACGTCCCGAAACGTGAAATGAAAGTGGTGTCATAAAATGTGCACGTGAAGTTACTTGGATTTCCGCGCACTGACTAATAAATTTCAAAGGAGTGATTCTAACGCTGTCTTTAATTTTCTGCGCCTACACTCTTTTAAGAGTGTTTGCACTTTATTTCTTTGAAAAGCGATGCCACGAACCAAGGTTATAAAAGTTGTTATCAGCTAGTATGTAAATTGTATCCAATCAGAGAAATGAAAACAAAAATCGGGTTGGTGTGAATTGTGTTTGCTTTTGCAGTAATCATTAGCGCTATTTCTTTGTGCTTCTCGAAATCTATTCTGAAAGCACCAATAAATATGAAAATGTTAAAAACAAAATTTCCGATTTGTATCTCCATAATGATTATATAAGGCTCAAAATGTCAGACCCTGTCACAATTATAATAAAATAATTAATCCACAGCTGACAGTACTTCTCTTTGAAGTTGCCAGTACTGATAAATTCTGATAACTGTATAGTTATCATGTACTGTTATCATGTACAATTTTGAATAGAGCAATCATAACAGAGCTGCAATTAAACAAACTTTTGTTTCAGTAAACTCTGCTGTTTTCCTCTTGGCCACAGAATATTTGTTAAGGGTATTCATTTGACTCTCCTCGCTTAGATGAGGCTCCACAACATATGTTAAATGAAAATAATCCATTTAACCACATGATTGCATTAGACTCACTTCAGAGGTTATTGACGGTTACCAACTTTTTTGTGCAGAAAATGAGCACTGAATTAAAGCTACAGTAAACTTTTTGGGTAAGCAACTCTGCTATTTTCATTTTTGTCTCCTTCTCAATGGGGGGTCAACTCTTGAATGCAGGAATTTGCTCCCTTAAGAGTAGACCACTGGGAAAAGCTACGTCATCCAGAGAAGCAATTTGTACCCTTTGCATAAATGGCAAAAAAAAAATGGATGTGTACCCATACATCTTAAAACATCTTAAACATATGTTGTGTTTACTCATCGACCAGGTGAGTCCCTACAACATATGCTTTAGTAAAAAAATGTTAAAATTAACCACTGAAACTTGTTAGTAATCCATATAAAACGGCACACCAGGTTATTTCAGTAGCACAACATATGTTTTAGTTGAAGAAAAAAACTTTATGTCATGGGTTCTGATAGACCATACACTGCATACCTAGAAATTGAAAAAGAAACTGAAATAACCCAAACAATGAGAGATTAATGAATACCCTGAACAAACATTTTCTTTGTAATTAAAAAGAACAGCAGAGCTTACCCAACAAAATTTGTTTAAACTGCATCCCATTTTTCTGGTCTTAATTTCCTCTTCTGTGTACAATGTTAAAATGAGACAAACTGTAAAACATTCTGATTCAAATTTCCCTCTGATCACTGAAGCCGTTTCTGATTGGTCAGGTTACTGATGACCTTAGTGCACCAGACAGGAAGGTCCATTTTCCAGACCAGGTGAGGCAGGTTGAATTAGATAAAATAAATAAATAAATAAGATAAAATATATTTTTATTGGTTTAATTATTTGTTTAAGATGAACAGTTCAATAAAGCTGTGGGTTAAAATAGATATATCCATTTCTTTTTTAGATGTATTAGTGGATATCAGTACTGATTGTTAGGTGAACAGGATAATTGGATCGTCCTAAAGAGCTCGTCAATTATCCTATACACCTAACAATCGGTACAGATATTTACTGATACATCTCAAAAAGAATGGATATATCTATTACTTTTAATCCATAGCTTGTACTGATGTGTTACTCGTTCATGTATATATATATGTATGTTAACCGAATAAACTAAATAAATATGTTTAATTGATTGATTGATTTGATGCTTAACGTCCACGGTAAACAACTATGGTCATGTCGGGACGGTCAGTTAAACTTACCACACTATTCCTGGGCAGGCTTAGGGGCTGGTTTGAGGGCTGGATTTGGATTTTGATTATTTCAGTTCCTGGTCTTTGCATACTTTTTACTTTTAGACCTCCTAAGCGGTTAACCAGTACTAAGTGCACATACTTTCGCCAGTAACTGACAACTGCCCTTCTTGAATCAGCGGAAGGAGCAACGAAAGTATGTGGCCAGACCGGGTTTCGAACCCAGGACCTCTGACTTACGAGTCAGGCGCCCTACCGATTGCGATAAATATGTTTAAACGAATTATAATAAAACAATTGTTGACTATTGAGTTGTGCGAAATTTATATTCTTAAATTGATATAGAGCAACGGAAGGTATTATCGACACCTTAAGCTACTATTTGGTTTTAAACAGATACCTTTGTAAGATTCATATTGGACTGTCCTGTTTTCATTTACACAATTATCTACCAAGATGATGAGAAGGAATTCTTTAGTTGATTGTTTGTATTTCAAAAATAACATTTGTCTCATGCCATGTACCGGAGGGTAGCAGTTATCAACACCCGGAAGCAGTTATCAACACCCCATTTACCCCTAAATGATAATGATAAAAATAATGATGATTTAATACAACTTCTCTTAAAATTATGCTCTGATCATTTAGTGTAGATAATGATTAAAAGATATGCTCTAATTTAAACATAAAATCCCATGATTTCTGATTTTTACACTCTCAGCCAGAGAAGATGCAAAAATATGAAAAAGTAGCTGTAAAAATTGTGGACTTTTTTTTTTTCAATTTTACCCATAAAATATAAAAAAAAAATCTGACAAAGGTAAAATTAAACATTTAATTTTGGAGATGTTTTGTTTGCTTTTTGAGATAATTTTACTTGAAAATAAACTATTTTTCTGATATTTTTTATTGCAAACTATGCATTTTTGAGACATTTAATTTTGGGGTGTTGATAATTACTGCCATGCTGCATTTAGGGAAGTAGTTATCGACACCCTTGAGGTCTCAGAACCATTTATGGTTTTGAAGAGAGTAACCATGTCTGCTCTTAATATTCTCCATGGTGATCTAGTTTATGGAATCAAACCACATGAAAACACTTTATGTGAGTGAAAATAACCATGTGTCTGAATGACCTCCCCTTACAGCAATGCATAAGAGCACGATTTTTCACTAGTACATCAACAAATATATCTATTTTTTCTCCAAACACCTAACTTTCTAAATTTTTTTGCACTAATACATAAAGCTAAATGAAATTGCAACACTATAATGCCTTATTTACAAAAAGATGTCAAGAAATGGAGAAGTTCACAAGGGGGTGTCGATAACTACCGTGGTCAATGTTACATTCCAGTATTGGATTTCTGACCTGTATCCGGAAGATGAACTACTACCTGTCGATAATACCTTCCGTTGCTCTAGTAACTATATAGTAACTAAAGTTGTGCGAAATTAAAATTCTCCGCCTTATGACCATCCCCACCCCCAAGAAAACTTGTCCAGTTCACTGCTCTAGTCCAAGTTGAGTATTTCCACTCCATATTTACATTATTCCGAACAAGGGAAGTAACTCTGGCAGTAGTAATAAAGATGGCTTCCAGAAAAGGTTCGTTACATAATGAATTTCGTACGCTGAAAAAAATGTATACAGAGTTTGGGAAATTACAATAAAACTAACTAAATTCATATCTTATATTGACCAGGATATTCCCACAAAGACAACGCATTGCTAGAGGCTTTTTTCATACAAACAGGATTATCTTTTGATCCAAGGTTCTAGGACACATATTTTCAAAGAGAACCTATTTTCGTAAACTGGCTCTTAAAATAAGAAATTTTGTTTTAAGACGATTTAATTTTAAGAAGCAACTAGAAAACATATTAAAGCCTCCAAGAGCTCTTGATCCTCTCATCCTCTTTCATCTTTACTGGGGTTTCATTGAAATTTTTAACATCCAACAGTCAAGGAGAAGTCGGCTGGGGATTTTCTCACAGGCACCTGGTTTCATCTCTCTGACATGTTAAAAAATCTCAAACATCTTTCTTCCGTTACGTCTTAACCTCCGAGGAGGACATCAGACGGGGTTTGGTATACACGTGCAAAAGGGGGTTAGTTGAGATAAAAGAGGTGAACAGTTAAGAAAAAGTATACAAGTGAAATAGAGGGATTAGTATAGATAAAAGATAAAACATCGCTATTTGTGAAGAATCAAAAAATGACACCTGGTCTGAATAGAAAAAAAAGAGGATTGGCAGGATATATCTTTTCTCTACAGTTGTGCCTTGGGAGTTGGGACCCCTTTCGTTTTTGTAACAAGGATCCTTGCAACTCAGATTATATGAGTGCATGGGTCCTTATTGATACTTTCCCCCATCTTTCATCCTAAGGCTTGCTGTAGAGAGGGACAGTATATAACTTATAAGCATTGCATATATACAGTAACCTGTAAATACAGTGACTCGCGTCTTCACCTTTCGGTCCAAAGAGGTGTGTCGCGCATGCGACTGCAGCGCCTCCTACCGGAGCGCCATTGTTAATACAAGCTGAAAAAGTTTGAATTTCTGTCAAAAGTTGACGGCGTGTATCGCCCATTATATCAGTGTTTTCATAGTGAAATTATTATGCAACGATAAGGTAAGCTTTGAATGTTATAATGGTGTATTAGAATATAAGTTTTGTGATGATTTTGCATGGTTTTGGAGTTCATTTTTAACGATGTAAATTGAGAAACTTTTGTCACTCGAAACAAAATGGCGACGGCGCATAAAAACCATCACTTCTTTTACGATGTACTCCGTCGTTAATAAGGTTTGAGGTAATATTTTAGCATTAGAAAACGAAAGGGGAAGGACCAAAAAGTTGCTTGATATCATTTTCATGACAATTATTTACTATTTTGATGGTCTTATGACAGTATAGAAATAGCCTTATTTTGTGAAAGTAGCGAAAAGCGGCAAATCAGGATGTTCAAAACCCCACTCCTCCATTTTTAGCTCACCTGTGAAGGTGAGCTTATAGTATAGCCATGGTTCGTCGTCCGTCGTCGGCGGCGGCGGCGGTGGCGTCCACACTTTTAAACACCAATATCTCCTTCACCAGCAGGCCAATCTTGATCAAATTTTATGTGTAGCATTGTTGGGGTGGGGGATTGACTGCATATGGTTTTAGGGCAGATTGGGTTGGAACTCTGGTTGCCATGGCAACATATAGCTCCCATAGACTTATAATGGGAAAAACTTCAAAAATCTTCTTCTCTGAAACCATGAGGCCCAGAGCATACATATTTAGTATGTAGCAATGTCTAGTGGTCCCTTACATAAATCCTGCCAACCATGCCCCTGGGGCCCAAATTGGCCACTCCCCGGGGGGGGGGGGGGGGGGGGGGGGGGTCATTAGCTCCCATAGACTTACAATGGGAAAATCTTAAAAACTCTACTTCTCTGAAACCATGAGGCCCAGAGCTTACATATTTAGTATGTACCAATGTCTAGTGGTCCCCTACATAAATCCTGCCAACCATGCTCCTGGGGCCCAAATTGGCCACTCCCCGGGGGGTATTAGCTCCCATAGACTTACAATGGGAAAATCTTAAAAAAATTTCCTCTCTGAAACCAAGGGAGCCCCGGTAGCTCAGTAGGTTAAGCGCTGGCCTGCTGATCTAGCGGTCCCGGGTTCGAGCCCCGCTGTAGGCGGGGATCTTTTCAATCGTAAACAGAGTTCCATTGCACACAGCCTTTCATTATCATCTACCCATCGTCCTGATATGACTGAAATACTGTTGAAAAGGACGTAAAATCGCAAGTCATCCGTCCATCCGTCCATCATCTCTGAAACCATGAGGCCCAGAGCTTACATATTTAGTGTGTACCAATGTCTAGTGGTCCCCTACATAAATCCTGCCAACCATGCCCCTGGGGCCCAAATTGGCCACGCCCTGGGGGTCATTAGCCCCCATAGACTTACAGTGGGAAAATCTTAAAAAATCTTCTTCTCTGAGACCACGAGGCCCAGAGCTTACATATTTAGTATGTACCAATGTCTAGTGGTCCCCTACATAAATCCTGCCAACCAATTCCTGGGGCCCAAATTGGCCACGCCCCGGGGGTCATTAGCTCCCTTAGACTTACAATGGGAAAATCTTAAAAAATCTTCTTCTCTGAAACCAAGAGGCCCATAGCTTATTTATATAGCATGTATCAATGTCTAGTGATCCCCTACTAAAATCCTGCCACCCATGCCCCTGGGACTCAAATTGGCCACGCCCCAGGGGGTCATTTGTTTATATATAGCTAAATAGCTTAAGAACCTTCAAAAAAATCTTCTTCTTTAGAACCATGAGACCCAGAGCTTATATATATAGTATGAGGCAATGTCTAGTGGTCCCCTACATAAATCCTCCCAACCAAGCCTCGGGGGTCCAAACTGGTCAATCCCCAGGGGTCATAAGCGCCCATAGACTTATAATGGGAATGACTTCAAAAATCTTCTTCTCTGAAACCATGAGGCCCAGAGCTTACATATTAAGTATGTACCAATGTCTAGTGGTCCCCTACATAAATCCTGCCAACCATGCCCCTGGGGCCCAAATTGGCCACTCCCCGGGGGTCATTAGCTCCCATAGACTAACTATAAATGATAGTGGTCAAAGTACCCAATCATAAGTTCGAACTTGTTGGTCAGTTAAACATAGGCAATTCCAGAATATTTTAGATACACAGACATGGACCCCAAAACAGAGGTGTGATCAGGTGCCTGCGGTGGGCAGAGGCCCAGAGCTTATATATTTGGTATGTAGCAATGTCTAATGGTTCCCTACATAAATCCTGCCAACCATGCCCCTGGGGTCCAAATTGGCCACGCCCCGGGAGTCATAAGTTCCCATAGACTTACAATGAGAAAATCTTGAAAAATCTCCTTCGAAACGAGGAGGCCCAGAGCATATATATGTAGCATGTAGCAATGTCTAGTGATCCCCTACATAAACCCTCCCAACCATGACCCTGCGGTGCAAATTGGCCACGCCCAGGGGGTCATAAGCTCCCATAGACTTACAATGGGAAAATTTTAAAAAATCTTCTTCTCTGTAACCATGAGGCCAAGAGCGCATATATGTAGCAAGTAGCAATGTCTAGTGGTCCCCTACATAAATCCTGCCAATCAAAACCCTGGGGTCCAAACTGGCCACACCTTGGGGGTCATTAGTTCCCAATTGGAAAATCTTAAAAAATCTTCTTCTCTTAAACCATGTGGCCCAAAGCTAACTTCTTTAGTACATATGTAGCAACGTGTAGTGGTCTCCAACTTAAATCCTGCCAACCATGCCCCCTGGGGTCCAAATTGGCCATGCTGCTCCCATAGACTTATAATGGGAAAGACTTCAAAATCTTTTTCTCTGAAACCGTGAGGCCCAGAGCTTACATATTTAGTATGCAGCAATGTCTAGTGATCCCCTGCATAAATTCTGCCAGTCAAGCACCTGAGGTCCAAACTGGCCACACCCTAGGGGCTTGTTTGTTTATATAGAGCTATATAGCTAAAGAACCTTCAAAAAACTTTTTCTATGAAACCATAAGGCCAAGAGCTTATGTATTTAGTATGTTGCAGTGTATGGTGGTCCTCTACATAAATCCTGCCAATCAAAACCCTGGGGTCCAAACTTGCCACACCCCATGGGGTCATCGAATCCTATAGAATTGCAGCCTGTTTTTTAGCTTACCTGAGCTGGAAGCTTACATTTTATAACTCAGGTGAGCGGTCGTTGCCCTTGGGCTACTTGTTTATTAAGGCTCCCAAAATAACTATTTTTGAGCCCTGCAATGTTATTTTTCATAAAGTTGAATGCCTTACAAATTGTTTGATTGCTACTTTATGCAATTTCTTGCCGATTTAATGGGTCAAAATAATCTTAAAATAAAACTTGTTTTTCACAGTTTTCGCCATACAACAATGAGTTCAGAGGGTTGGTTAGTTATGCATTGAAGAATTTGTCAGCAACCCGTTTCTTATTTCATATCAATAAAAATTAACCCCAAAACCAAGCAAAATAATCACAAAACTTATATTCTGATACATCATCATAAAATTCAAAGCTTACCTTAACGTTGAATATTAATTTGATTACGTAAACATTAATGAAATGGGCGATTCACGTCGAAAACTTATGATATAGAAATTCCAACTTCCTCGGCATGTTTAAATCTATTTCACTGACTTACTTCAATTTTCAATGCATGCATATTCTCTTAAAGGTAGGTTCCTGTATTTTGGAATGCATCATATAATTTGATGATTTTTTATCCAAGTTGTGGGAAAGCACATATAAAAAGGGAATGAATAAGTTTCGCTAAAAAGTGAAAGTAAAAAAATATTAGAAAAGTTGTTTTGCAAGGGATTTCCTAACTCTGCTTCGCACACCAGTTAGCGCTATTTTTAGTTCGCGCCAAAAATAGATAACACAGCTGATGTCATGCTGCATTCCATTTTGGTATAGGTTTTAACCCGAACGCCATGCCAGGACCATCTAGAAGAGCTCACGGCTAGAAAAAATTGACATTTGGAGAATGACAGCAGAAATCGCGCACTTATAGATATATATCATAATTATTTTTAGAACTGGAATTCCAACGAAAGAATATAAACCAAAGGGAAAACGACTATTTTTCTACAACATCTGACGATTTTCTCAGTAGCAACAGATTCAGAAAAATAAAAGAATGCAATACTACCCAGAAAAAGGCGAAATTATTTTCTGAACATAATTGTTATTGCTAGTCCAGGAACCTACCTTTAAGTAAGAGAGAGCCAAGATCAAAATCCTTGTCCAAAACTCCAAATGCAAAATATAAAAAAAATCCCGTGTTAATACCAGCCCGTTTTTGTCTACTTTAAGTATAACTACTGTATAAAAACTTGGCAAGTTTAATATCAAAATTTCGGAAATTAAGTACACAATGTAACGCAAACGTTTGTAAGAACACATTATTTATATAGATTAATTAAACAATGATAATATTAAAATATTTCTAAATGCGAAATAAGCGATCGATAGAATTATCAATTTTTTCAGCCACTCACCTGTCCAGGGGCGCGACAAGGGTCTGTTGAAAAAATACCTATATTTCACTAGAGATGCGAGTCACTTTATATATAGGTCACTGATATATATGATTGTATAAATGTGATGAGTGGATTTTTTTTTACTTTAACTACATATAGGGCTACTGTGTATTATCGTTGTCTTACTATATGTTTTAAATATGTGCAATAATTTAGATTTTTTACCAGATTTTTTATCTCATACATATATAGATTTGCACAGACTCTGATGTTTTCGGAGGAGCCCCGGTAGCTCAGTGGGTTAAGCGCTGGCTTACAATTAGCAGTCGCTGGTTCGAGCCCTGTCGGAGGCAGAGTTCCATTGGTTCCATTGCACACAGCCTTTCATTATCACCCGCCCATCATCCTGATATGACTAAAATGCTATTGAAAAGGACGTAAAAACGCAAATAATCCATCGATCTAATGTTTGTACTCGTTATTTTTATACGTTTGTCCGAAAATAGCTCATGTAGGTAATGTAATTTGTTATTCTAAACCAGACGTCAAATAAGAATTCTTGAATCTTGTAGGCACCACCAACCATTTTTCACCACGGAAGTTGATAGACTGGTTTGCATTGCTCCTTTCAGTGATCTCCCCAGACCATTATGGCATGTCGCTTGCAACATGCTTTCCTCTTCAAATTACCTTTGCAACATGCCTTAATTGCCAATGAAAATTTATAAAAATACTAATATTTTAATTTTTCAGCCAGTAAAGTTGTTTTAAATGCATTAAGGATCATCAGTAAATCGTTTAGAATGTAAATTTAGGCTAATTTTGACAAAAGCATTGCTATATAAAGGAACTGAAAAATTGATCAACAAGTCAAAATCTGATTTTGTGTTAAAAGTGACACGCCTGAACGAAGTTCAGGATGAGCTATTGTACTACTGTCGGTGTTGGCGGCGGCGTGGGTGGCCGCGTTAGCAAAATGTTAAAGTGATACGTTAAAGTTTTTTAGGTGATGGGCAAGGCCCTGTCAGGCAAGCTATCCTGTCCTGGTGACAGGTCTTGTTGCCTTTATACTGAATGATTTTCCTTGGACGTATCACCTGTGTCCAATCTTATTCACTGTGTTTATTGTATTCTGAATCTGGCTAATTTTTCAAGGTTAAGATGTTTGAAAGAGGTAAATCTTAGGGTTCCTATTGTTGTAGCAACTTGAAATTTTGTATGAGGATTTATATCTATAAGTACAACAGAAATATACAAGAATCAGGTCAAGATGATCCATAGATCTTGGTCCACTGACTTTCTACCTTGGCCATACAGTGACTCTTAAACTGTATAAAGGGCTGCAGTTTGTGTCGCATTTCAAACTTTGGACACCACTTCGCCTATGGCCTTTATATTATACAAGTCTGGCTCTATAAACCTAGTTATCCTACAAGTGCCAGTAGCATAATAAAGGTGCCATCTTACTCAAGGCACTAGGCGGGGGCATCTGTGTACTGTGAACACATTTCTAGTTTTTTTTTGTTTTTTTTTCATGCACCTATACAAAGCTATGTCACATAGACCTACTTCTGTAAAATCAGTACCATATGTTTTGTCTTCTGACCCTCAGCCTTTCAAAGCTTATCAGTTAATATTGTGCTTATGTCAAGGGGCAAATCAGTTTCACGAGGGCAACCTGTTGTACTTCCACACAGTTTTTCTTCAGCATGTCATATGGTGGCACCTTCAATGTAACATCAAGAAGCTAGATAAAGGTTGTTTTTTGGGGTTTTTTTTTTGTTCCAATGGCCTTGTTGGCATCAGCAGCAAATGTGTAAATTTCTCTCAAGTTTTCTGATTTAGCTCCAATTAATGATGCTAGCTGAATATTTAAATCTTTACATTTAATTTATTATGGTTGTTCATATCCCTGTTATCTTTTCAGTGTGTTCACAGTATGGAAAATTGAATCCATTACTCTCACAATTGCTGAGGAGACCTCAACCATTAACAGCCACACAGAGTCGGGAACTGTTTTCCAAGACAAAAGACAGTAACAGTGATGAGTCTAAAACAAGGTAAGCCACCCAGTAACATTCTGATTAAGGCAAGCCAATGTGTGGGTGTTTCTGTCCTCCATCTATTTTTACACCTATGCAGATAAATCATAAGCAAGTTTCTGAAAGCATTATATAAGAAAGACAGTAGCTTCGGCTATTAAAGCCTCACCAGTAACCCTGTAATATCCGGATAATGAAAGTCAGGGGAAAACATACAGTACTTTGATTAAGTGTCTTTTGAAAACCTTTCTCTAGTTAGTTCTTGTATGTTCCAGAAAATTTTGCATCATTAGGCACATTGTGACATTATATTAATTATGACATGTTAAAAAGGGAGCTTCAGGCATTTGGAACAAGCAAAGACTCAGACCAGCCTGTGGATCTGCTCAGTCTTATCTAGCCTTTGCTGTTCCCACACAATATGTATGGGCCCTTTGAAACCTCTGTAAAATGCAGCCCCCCCTCCCCCTGGGTGTTCAATAGGATCAATATGGTAGGTGAATGGGTACACTGTCAGGGTAGTAACTTGACCATTTTCTGTGTTGGTGCCCTTATTGTAATGTATGGGGCCAACTTGAATGGGATAAAAATTGCCCCTGTAGGAGCAGGTTCCTTTCTTTAAGAGCAGACCCCATTTTGGAGGGTTAATTCCCTCACCCAGGGAAGCAAGCAGGAAATCACTGAAGTTGTTTTCATGTGAATTAAGTAACATTGAGATATACCCAGTCACCTTAATGTTAGAGGTAATTTACTGGAACTCAAAGTTTTTAATTTGTGATACAGTCAATTCTCAATATCTCAAAGTCAAAATTTATTATTCCCGGTCGGAGGCGGAGGGATATAGGTTTCTCCATGTCCGTCCGTCCATCCTTCCGTCTGTCATTCCGTCCGTCTGTCCGTCCGGAGTCATAACTAAGTAACCACTGAACGGAATTTCATGAAACTTAAAATAAATATATATTACTATAACCTGCTGAAGTTTCATCAGACTGGCTTCAGTTATGCAGGAGTTATTGCCCTTGAATTGTTTTAAAATCAACAAAATGAGCCATAACTAAGTAACCACTAGACGGAATTTCATGAAACTTAAAATAAATATATATCACTGTAACCCACTTATGCATGTCAAATTTCATCACACTGGTTTAAGTAGTGCATGAGTTATTGCCCTTGAATTGACTTAAGATCAATAAAACGAGCCATAATTAAGTAACCAATTATCGAAACTTCATGAAACTTAAACTTAATATAGCGGTTATGCACATAAAATTTCATCAAAATTGCATCAGAAGTACATGAGTTATTGCCCTTGAATCAATTTAAAATTGACGAATTTAGCTATAACTAAGCAATCAATCAATAGAATTCTATGAAACTTTTAATAAATATGTATCACTGTAACACATTGGTGCATCTTACCTTCTGTCCAAATTGCTTCAGTTAGCAATGAGTTATTGCCCTTGACATGGAAAAAATCAACAAATTGAGTCATAACTTAGTAACCAATGAATGGAATTTTATGAAACTTAAAATATTTATGCATTGTCTTGACACAGCAGTGAACATTAAGTTTGATCATAATCGCATTACTAGTGCATGATTTAATGCCCTTGAATTGATTTAAAATCCACAAATTAGCCATAACTTAGATATTGGACTGCACAAAATATCTTGAAACTGAATTAAAAATGTATCATCATAGTGCAATGATGCTGAGGCAAGTGTTTAAGAAAGCTTCAGCTTATGCCTCACTTATGCCAGAGTAATAGTTCTTTCAGCCTAGTGAACAAAATTATATGAAACTTAATAAAAAAAACATAATTAATAAACAAATCAGGGCAACTTTGGTGGGGGATATAAATTCACCGAATTTGCTTGTTCAAAACTACTATCTCAAAGTAAATTTTCTCGTCCCAGGAAATTTACTTTGATATATCAGTAGCTTTAGGTGACAGGAGTTAAATTCTAAAGAAAATGAGAAATGTGTCCACACTATGTTCTTTGAAACAAGGGGGTATTTTGAGATATCAGATTTCGAGATAGCGAGAGCTGACTGTATATGCAGATTTCATAATGATTCTTTGCATTGATGATGGCTTTGTGCATTTTTTGGGACAGTTATATTTTCACAAAACTTTATATTCATTTCAGAAAACAAAATTGTATTGAGTGCCACTACTTTCTCTTAAGATCCACAGTATTTTTGGCTTTTAAAGAATATAGTTGCAAAGATGCTTATCAGTCAGGGCCTGGCTTTCAAACAATGTTGGTAGTTAACAAGAGGTTACAATTTTAAGTGCATTGTTTGTGAAAATATGGAGCCATTTTTTTGATGAAAATTTTACAGTAGAACATTAGACTAAGATGACTTAAGAATCTTTCACTAAGGACTTTGTTTAACTGCTTTGAACAACTGGCCCAGTCTGCTGACTTGTGGCTGTATGTATGCTTGACTCCTGTCACCTGTTGTGTTCACGGTATCAAAATCAAAATTTGTTTCCCGTTTGTTACAACAGATGAAAAAAAAATATATATATGAGCTGCAACACGAGAAAACCAACAAAGTGATTGTGCGTCCAGCGCAGACTAAGATCAGCCTGGGCATCCGCCCAGCCTGATCAGAGTCTTCGCTGTCTGCATGGATGTAGCTTAGACCCTTAGCTACCCTTTAAGTGCCTAGCAAAGTGTCTGATCAGACTAGGCGGATGTCCAGGCTGATCTGAGTCTGCATTGAGCGCACAGCCACTTTGTTGGTTTTCTTGTGTCGCGGCTCATATGGAGGTGTATCCATTCACCCTAGGAATGACCTTTTATGTTATTTTTCAGTGTCGTCCCCAGCAGACAACAGAGTACAAAAACAGAAGTTGTCCCTCGGGGAAGATATTCTCCATTCGATGTGGAAAAGGCTAACAAAGTTGAATATGCCATGGCAAGAGTAGATGATTTGGTGAACTGGGGAAGAAAGGTAGCTATTGAAGTTACTGTAAAGTTTGGGACAACAGGCACATATAGTGAAAAACACTTAATATTTGCGGTATCAAAATTTGGCGGTTCAATGAAAATGACATATTGGCACATATTAATATAGGACGTCAAGATATATCATGGCTCAAGATAATAATGAAAATTTTATGTGAATTTGTGACAGTTTTTCTCACTTTCTTATTAATTATACATTGTGGCATCTATTAGAATTGCCTCATCGACAATGTATGATTAAATACATGTAGAATGGTATAAAAATCTCAAATAATCATCAGGTTCTCATTTATATTTAAACCTTTGTTATGCTGTTCGTAAAAATATTAGTGGATTTATATTTTAATGCTATTTGCGTTTGCCGCCAATATTGCCAAAATTCAGTAATTCAGGTCTATCTGTCCTTTATTTAGAGCTTATATAACATACACAGTTCCCATATGCATAATGAAGGAGCGGCTGTAGTGTAGTGGATAACACTCCCGACTACCAAAACCAGGGGTCGCAAGATCGATTCCCCGCTTCTCCGGTCTTTCGGATGAGACTTTAAACCGAGGGCCCGTCTCCAAATGACCTCGTTGTTGCAGTGACGTTAAACCCGAGTTCACTCACTCACTCATATGCATAATGACAATCTTTCACATGATGGCTTTCATCTTATCTTATAGGGATCTATGTGGCCTATGACATTTGGTTTGGCATGCTGTGCGGTAGAGATGATGCACTTTGCGTCTCCCAGATACGACATGGATCGATTTGGTGTTGTGTTTAGAGCTAGTCCAAGACAGTCAGATGTCATGATTGTCGCCGGAACTCTGACAAACAAAATGGCGCCAGCTCTTAGGAAGGTATTTGAATTTACTTGTACATGTAGTTCTTAGAAGTTATGCTGAGGTGTATTTAGATTTAGCTGAGCTTACCTTAACAGATAAGAAGGGGTTAAAGGGATCATTTAGGGATAATTTTCCATATTTTTCCATAAAAAAATACCTTGTGACTCTTCATTACAACTGTCTCGATGAGAGATGGTTCTAATGAGGGGTCACAACACTATGTTTTCGATGAGAAATAAGAAAAATTATCCCCGACTTATCCTCAATACCCCCTAGTACCTGGAGCTCTGCTAAACAGTGATTAACCCTATTGCCCTCAGAACGGCCAAAACTCCATAGAGTTTTAGCCATTCAGAGTGCAATATTAGCCATTCTGAGGGCAATAGGGTTAAATTGTATCGAAGAGTAAATAATTTGCTGAGCTGAGAAAGGCAGTTAGTAGTCCAATGACCAGGACTAGTCTAGTTGAAAGGGGGATTAATGGCAACCCCATAGCAGATGCTGAATTACTCTTGGGTAATCAATTTTTTGACCCTGATCAGCACTCTGATCTGCAGATAAGAGGGAGTATTTGATGATAATTGAGGGATAATAATTCTTTTTATGCCCCCGAAGGAACTTCGGGTGGCATATTAAAATCGCACAGTCCGTCCGTCTGTCCGTCTTTCCGTCCGTCCGTCCGTTACAAATTGTGTCTCAGCTATAACTTTAAAACTACTGAAGCAAATTTGATGAAACTTCACAGATAGATAAAGCATAATGTGAAGGTGTGTCGCGCACAAGACTTAGATCCCTACGCCCAAGGTCAAGGCCACAATTGGGTCAGAGGTCAAATTGTGTCTAAAAATCGTGTCTCAGCGATAACTTTAAAACTACTGAAGCAAATTTGATGAAACTTCACAGATAGATAAAGCATAATGTGAAGGTGTGTCGCACACAAAACTTAGTTCCCTGTGCCCAAGATCAAGGCCACAGTTGGGTCAGAGGTCAAATTGTGTCTCAGAATGGTGTCTTCGCAATAACTAATAAACTACTGAAGCAAATTGAATGAAACTTCACAGAAAGAAGGAGCATAATGAGAAGGTGTGTCACACATAAGATTTAGGTTACCACATTCTAGGTCAAGGTCACAATCAGGGGTCAAAGGTCAATCTTGCCTCTGCCATAACTTGAAACCTGCTGAAGGGACTTTCATCAAACTTCACAGAAAGGTAAAGCATAATGAGAAGGTGTGTTATACACAATATTTATGATCTCAAATCCAAGGTCAAGGTCACAATCTGGGGTCAGAAGTCAAATGATGTCTCGACAATTACTCAGAAAAGTACCAAAGCAAATATTGCAGAAAGATAAAGCCTACTGAGAAGATTTTCCATTCAAAAGACATATGTTTCCACATCCAAGGTCAAGGTCATAGCCAGAGGTCAAAGATCAACTCATTTATCCTCAATTACTTAAAAGCTACTGAATCAAACTTCATTAATTTTCATGAAAGGGAAAAAATAATGAGATGATTCACAAATTATGGTTATGTTGCCCAAGGCCAGGGTCACAGTCACAAATAAGAATGTATGTCATGTGCAAGACTCAGGCTCCACGCTCAAGGTCAAGGTCACAACCAGGACTCAAAAGTCTGTTTAAGGGGCCTTCGGGGGCATTTGTTACATTGTAACATTTCTTGTTTTTTTACTGAAACCATATGTTGTGACCCCTCATCTGGACCATCTGATGGAGACGGTTCAGATGAGGGGTCACAACATATGTTTTTATGCAGTATTAACAAAAAAATCCCTAATTATCACCAGATACTCCCTCCTATCTAGTACTCTGATCTCTGATCTCTGTCTGCAGTTTGCACAAACCTCAATTATAATTATGTTTGTATTTTCCCAGGTGTATGATCAGATGTTAGAGCCACGGTGGGTGTTGTCTATGGGTAGCTGTGCTAATGGTGGTGGCTACTACCACTATTCCTATGCAGTGGTGCGAGGCTGTGATAGAGTCATTCCTGTTGATATATATGTTCCAGGTGAGCTGGTTTCAGGGCTCGGGATAAGTGGGAAATTTTGTTGATGATTGTCAGAGCTCCAGATAAGATGGGGTTTTGAGGATAATTTTAACATAATTTTCCTTATTTCTGAATGAAAACATATGTTGTGACCCCTCATTAGAATGGTAAGACAGTTCTAATGAGGGGTCACAACATGTATGTTATCATTAAGAAATAAGAAAAATTTCCTTAATGAAGACATGTTGTGACCCCTCACTCAAAGGGTAGACAGTTCTTATGAGGGGTCACAACATATATTTTCATTAAGAAATAAGAAAAAGTACATGTATCCCTAAATTATCCATGTTCCCCCTTCTTATCTGGAGCACTGGACAGATAGGAATATTTTTCCTATTACTCCGTGGAAACATACATGTATGTTGGGTCCCTCATGTGAACAGCCTTATCAACAAGGCAGTTCAGATGAGGAGTCACAGTGTAAGTTATAAGGCTAAAATACAAATTTTTGTTGTTGTGAACAAGTTACATGCACTATACTTTAGTTGACAAAAGGAGCCCACATGTCTAGCCATTTACCTATTGAACATCTATGTTAAAAAAGTTTGTAGTCATGAAAGAAAGTTTGTTTACTTTACCTTCTTTCCATGTTTGACATTTGTGTTTTTTTTTTCATATTTAAAGCATAAAAAAATAGAGGTCCATAAGCTGAAATAAAATACAATAAGAAATAGTCAAAATTTACGGATACTTTGGACATGAATGGCAAATACATTATTAGAGGTAACTTACTCCAGATTCTGACGGCATGAATATATGTGGTAAAATGTTTGGCTCATGAATTTGTGATAAAACACAAATTTATGAAGCATGTGATTAATATAAAGGGCCAGTATGTGTCATGAATTTATAAAACTTAAAAAATATATATGTAGGTCTTAAACTGCTTAAATAATTTTATCATATGACATCACATTTGAGAGTGTAATAAAGCCATGCATTGAAAAACAATAATAAACTAGTGGATTGATTATTCAAATTTCGTCGTAATGTTATGCGTTGACATCCATAAAAATGTTGCGTTTTATAATGGCAAAATTGTGACGTTTTAGTGCAAAATTTGCTAATAAAATGCGATTTTAGTGTCATATGATAAATAGAATCTTGCATTTGTGCTCCTGTACAATTGAATTTATCAAACTCATTGGGGAAAACCGATAAGATGCATCTTATGTTTTTCCCCCAACTCGTTTAATAAATTCAGTAATGCATGAGCACTCATGTAAGATCCTCTATATATTTCTATTGCATATTTTCTACAGGATGTCCTCCTACAGCAGAAGCCTTGTTATATGGAGTCTTACAGTTACAGAAGAAAATCAAGAGACATAATAGAGTACAAGCCTGGTACCGGGGATAGCAAACATAAAACAATTCAGAGGTCCAGAAAAGTCACAATTTTAAAAATTGGCTAAAGAAGGATTTACTTGCATTTCTTCTCCACTAACTTACATCAGGGGTCAGCATACAGTTGTTGGACAGGGAGAAGTTTTGTGACATTTTCAGGACTTTGGGCAGAAGTTTTGGCCCAAATTTTGGATTTCCCTATATGTCCTATACATTTTCACTTCTCCCTCAGCTCTAAAAAGGGAGAACTCAGCCAGCGTAGGGAGACTATTTCTCCTCAATCGCCCTCTAAGGTGAGCCCTGCTTATATGTCATAGAGTCTCATTTGAATGGGTGCTCTGGTAAATAGATACAGTGCTCCAGATAAGAAGGAGTAACTTAGATGATTTTGAAAATAAATTTCTATATTTCTTCTCAATAGAAACGTATGTTGTGAACCCTCATTAGAACCGTCTTAAGGTGGTTTTAATGAGGGGTCACAACATACGTTTCTATTGAGAAATAAATAAAAAAATTATCATGGAATTATCCTCAAACCTTATTTTATCTGAAAACTTTTAGACAGATCTCTTGCCGTTGTGGAATTGGTATTAAATCCTTCCTCAAGTGAGAGAAAGAAGAGCAAAACAGTTTCTTTTAGTGACCAAAATTGTGACTTTTCCAGAGTTCAGACAGTTGTTTGTGAAATGTTATTATATTTGTGTAAAATGATTAAGTCAAGAAGTTAGAGAATGTCTGCTATGAGGCATAGCTCAATGTATTTCATTTCTTAAATCTCACGGTTTTCTGTGTTATTCTGTAATCACTTAATTGGGCCTGCATATAAGTCTTGCCTGCAACTACTATGGGAAATTTAGGCATTATCAGTGATGTTAAGCCACAGGTGAGACATTGACTTCCATGGAATTCTTCTTAATTTTGTGGTTTCTCAGTCCTTTCTGCTAAACACTTTGCAAACATTAAAAAGCAGTCCCTCAAGGGATAAAAATAAATTGAGCTTAATGCAGTGCTCTAGATAAGAAGGGGTTATAGGGATAATTTTGCGATAATTATTCGAATTCTCCATAAAAACATACATTGTGACCCATCATTAGAACTGTCTCTCAGAGACGGTTCTAATGAGGGGTCACAATATATGTTCTCATTGAGAAATGAGAAAAATCATCTTTGAATTATCCTCAATAACCCCTCTTTATTATCTGGAGCTCTGTTAATGTTAATACATATGAACATACTGATAAGGTCTGCATCAGAATATCAGTCATATATACCACATACTGTATGTCAGAATTCCTTATCATTCTTTTCATATAAGGGATATGTCATATATAGTGTAATTTTGAAAGTTTACTATGATTTTGGCTTCTGTGATGTTGATGTTTTAGACAAATCTGAGAAATCAAAAAATTAAGACAGAAAAAAAACAAAAAAACTTTTTACTTTTGGGCCTTAATGTTATGCCCAGAGACAGAGAAGTGGATTTTAATCCGAATAAGAAAAAAATGGGTACATCGTAAACTCAAGAAGAATACTAGTCAGCTAATTGTGACCTTGATATTATTTTGACCTTTTACCTCATTTGAATCTTCTCAGGTTAATTACGACAATGATATTATTTTGACTTGTGATTTGTTTGAATTCTCTCAGGTTAAATTGTAGCTCATGGATGTGTATTTAAAGGACTATGTTTATATGTTTGATGCATATCAAAGTTTTCTCAATAAAAAGGTACTGAACAAAAAAAAGAAACTTCAGCTTCTTCATGCATTATAGATAATATCACATTGGCTACTTTGAGGACTGCGTAAACATTTTGTTCAAAAATTTTGGAACCAAGTGCTAAATGCCTTTAAAAGCTTATTTTTCTTCAAATATTGATTAGTTTATGGGAAAACGCCCATTTTTGAAATTGATCATATTGAAATGAACTGCAGGGTAAATAAGCTTGATGAAAGTTTTCTCTTTCAGAACCATCTCTGTATAACCCTGAGAGTGCCATAAAGGCAGACAACAAAATTTACATTAGCATAAAATAATTCCCTCAAGCTATATCATATTGAAAATTCAAATATTAGAGGCCAAACAGTGTAGATTCAGATGAGGCTACTAGTAAGGAGCCACCTCACTGGATCAACGTTGTTTGCAAATTCAGTTCTTTTCTTTTTCAGCATTTTAAGTTTTAAAGTTATCAAATTGCCTCTCTTCCCATTGTATGGGATAACTTCATTGTCTAGATATTTTATTCGTAATGTTTTACGAATTCTTGAGTCTGACATCAACCTTAGCTTGAAAATGGAAGTTTCATTATTTTGTTTGGTATGTCTGAGACTGACAAAGCTCCAGACAAGAAGAGTATTTGATGGCTTTGTTTCTTTCACCACATAAACCCATTAATGCTCAGTGCCCTCTCTTACCTCACAGTTTGAAGAGGTTCATGTTAAGTACAAGGGGTGTCAGCTTTGATGTTAATTATATTGTTTTTGCCTCGTCTGTGACTAGCAGAAGCCAGACATAGGTATTACTTTTCTGGTATTGTTTGCAGCATAAAGTTTTATATAGTTTAGCTCTGACAAATGCAGACAGGCCAGACACTGCCCTCCGCAGAATTCTTGTTCTTCGGAAATTTCTGATTTTTATACAAACTGTGTAGACTCTGATCAGATGCCACAGAATGTGGCGTCTGATCAGTGACTACATTGTTTGCCAGGGCCTGTTTTATAGCATCCTAGGTATTAATGGGTTAAAGATCACCTGTGAATCTTACTAAACATTAAATATTTTCCTTGACATGGAGCTTTGAGACGCACAGTACTGAAAAAAAAAATGTGAGAGACTTCTGATACCACCATAAAAAGTATTTCTCAGTTGCCTACCTCAGATTATTTTTGAAACACTGTTTGTTTTTTGAACATGTAAATAAAGCATTTTATTAATTTTTGTTAGTTTTCTGGTAGCTGGTTAGGGACCAGTTGTTCAAACTAACTACTTTGATAATATATGATGTTATATTTTCAAATGAATGCAAAAGTAGTCAACTTTTGTCCAAAAAAAAATATAAAAAAATGAGGAGAGTTTGCAGTGCCCTCAGATTAAAAAAATATATATATATATGAGCCGTTCTCTGTGAAAACCGGGCTTAATGACATTACGTAATAATTACGTTGTGAACAGATGAAACACACCAAAGTTTATGATTTTTCGGACCTCTTTTTATTTCCATGAAAATACCTTAAGGGTTGCGATAAAACAGAAAGCCTATGAATTCAGACAAAATCCAGTCATAAATATGACATATGTTGCCATGACAACGCTTATTCCAAGGTAACCCAAAAGCCTTGCAAACAGATGGTATACCTTCACAAAGACCTATTATTTGAGAAAGAATGTTAACTCATTCAAATTGTCATGTGTATGCTATGAAATACACATTGAAAATGAGCAAACACACTTTTTGTCCGAGTTATTTTGTGTAACAAGCACAGAAAGCGCATTCAAATAAACGAAATGATGTTGACGTCAAAACATACTTGCATGACGTTAATAACGTCATATAAAGAAACTGTACTACCTGTGTGTTTCTAAAGTCTATATCTCAGTAATAAATAATGGTAACCATCTCAAATTTTCAGGAAATGTTTTGAAAAGCTAATACTTTTCAGCGATGCAGTTAGCTAATTTTTTATTTGTATGTCATTAAGCTCGGTCTTCACAGAGAGCCGGCCCGGGTAGCGCAATCGGTAGGGCACCTGACTCGTAGGTCAGAGGTCCTGGGTTCGAATCCCGGTCTGGCCACATACTTTCGTTTCTCCTTCCGCTGATTCAAGAAGGGCAGTTGTCAGTTACTGGCGAAAGTATGTGCACTTAGTACTGGTTAACCGCTTAGGAGGTCTAAGCCTGCCCAGGAATAGTGTGGTTAGGTTAACTGACCGTCCCGACATGACCTTAGTTGTTTACAGTGGACGTTAAGCATCAAATCAACCAACCAACCAAATTTCACAGAGACTGGCTCATATATATTATCAAACTGAATTTTTATCCCCCGACCGAAAGGTTCGGGGGATATAGCGTTATCCCCCGACCGAAAGGTTCGGGGGATATAGCGATGAGCCTGGCGTCCGTCCGTCCGTCTGTCCGTCCGTCCGTCTGTCCGGCCGTAAACATTTTCTTGTCCGCTCCATATCTTGAATACTGTTAGGAATATTTTCATGATACTTCACAGTTATGTAGAACAGGTCATGGCGATGTGTCGCGTGCAAGAATGGTAACTCTTGCTTTTGTAAAATTGGAGTTATCTCCCCTTTGGTGAATTTTTGGCAGATTCGTGTCCGCTCTGTAACTTGAATACCCTTTGGAATATTTTGATGATACTTCACAGATATGTAGAGCAGGTCATGACGATGTGTTGCGAACAAGAATGACAACTCTTGCTTTCTTACATTTTGAGTTACTTCCCCTTGATGGTTTTAGGTGTGATTTCGTGTCCGCTCCATAACTTGAATACCCTTTGAAATATATTTATGAAACTTCACAGATATGTAGAGCAGGTCATGGCGATGTGTCGCAAACAATTGGTTTTAGGTGTAATTTCGTGTCCGCTCCATAACTTGACTACCTTTTGAAATATTTTCATGATACTTCACAGGTATGTAGAACAGGTCATGATGATGTGTCGCGAACAAGAATGACAACTCTTGCTTTCTTACTTTTTGAGTTATTTCCCCTTGATGGTTTTAGGTGTGATTTCGTGTCCGCTCCATAACTTGAATACCTTTTGGAATATTTTCATGATACTTCATAGTTGTGTAGAACAGGTCATGCTGATGTGTCGCGAACAAGAATGACAACTCTTGTTTTCTAACTTTTTGAGTTATTTCCCCCTTGATGGTTTTAGGTGTGATTTAGTGTCCGCTCCATAACTTGAATACTCTTTGAAATATTTTTATGATACTTCACAGATATGGAGATCAGATCATGACAGTTTGTGTTATAAAAGAATGACAACTCTTGCTTTCATACTTTTTTTTTTACAGATTTGGATTCTTTGTCCAAATTCACTTACTAGAGAGCTCAAAATTAGATTTGTAGGGCTTGTACTTTAGAAGTTATTCACACATTTTGAAATGTTGAATGTATCATATGCAATACATTGTCTACATGGTTGCTATTTGAGATTTTACCTCTTTTTAGCAATCTGGCATACTGTTTTGGTCTGAGTGTTAGATAATCATGCATCTGTTAAGCAGATAATGTCAATAAGGAGCATAAAAGAATGACAGTATACTATTTATATGCGTTTTGAAGTGCACCCTGTTTACCAAGGCGCAGGGGGCCTGCGGTCGGGGGATTTGCCATCTCCTCTGATGGCTATTTTTTATATGTTCTAGAATTCAATGAATTTTGAATTGATGAGTTTGCTAAGATAACATTGCTGTGAATTATTGGGCCCAGGTAAGGTCCATATACAAGTTCATGTAATTTATACCCCCTTGTTCCACTATATAAAAGATGGAAAATGGACAAATGTGGGATTTATTAGATTGGCATCAATGAAAAGGTAGCACACATCTTGTGCAACTAGGGAAGATTCAGATCAGCATGTGCATCTGTTCAACCTACCCTAAAGTATATATAAATTGGGATACCTTAAAATCATTAATTTTCCATTTGGGACAAATGGAAAATTCATGGTTTTAAGTGTCCCAATACTTAAGCATATCAGGGTAATCAGTGTTCCCATCTGCTAATAGCTTGTGTGAAAAATGGGGAATCTTAAAATTTGAGACTAAGATCATTGTGCAGAAGTGCACAGGCTGATATGAGTATTCACTGTAGGCACATCCTGTAATGTCCCTTTTCTGGCAATATTAATCATATATGAGCCCCAACACGACAAAACCAACAAAGTGGCATGTGCGCCCAGCAAAGACTCAGCTCAGCCTGGGCATCTACCCAGTCTGAGCAGAGTCTTCACTTAAAGGGTAGCTGAGGGTTTAAGCTAGCTCCATGCCAACAGCAAAGATTCTGATAAGACTGGGTGGATGCCCAGGCTGATGTGAGTCTTTGCTGGGTACACATGCCACTTCGTTGATTTTTTCGTGTCTCGGCTCATATGTGCTGTGAGCATTGTTTTGAGAACAGGGCCTCTAAGATGGATGCGCACACTTTCAAGGGTAGCAACTCTCCATTTTTGTCTCCATTTTCAAAAAAGGTAGGTTCTTCAAGGAAATAACATGCTCATTTAGGAGAACTTCTTTCCTGCAAGTTCGATACCTGGTCTGGCCACATCCTTCCGTTTCTCCTTCCACTGATTCAAGAAGGGCAGCGATCAGCTACTGGAGAAAGCACTGGTTAACCGCTTGGGAGGTCTAAGCCTGCCCAGGAATAGCGTGGCTAGGTTAACTGACGGTCCCGACATGACGTTAGCTGTTTACCGTGGACGTTAAGCAACAAATCAAATCAAAAATCTTTCCTGCAAGGGCAGACCCCACTTCAAAAGAAAGATTTCATCATTTAGGGAAACAAACAGGAAGTCACCGAAGTTATTCCCCTTTGTAAAAATTGTGAAAAATAAAGAGGTGTGCCCATTTACCTGACTGCATCTGCGGATATATGATCAGACCATTTTCCTTTAAAGTTGTGCCATGACTCAAGGTTCTGTCTGTTTTGGTAAGAGCTGCTCATACAGAAGTAAATGTAATGGGCTGACCTATCTCTGACCTAAATATGACTCATTTGAGTGTAAAATGTTGGTCAGTGACCAACATTTTACTCTCAAATGACTCATTTGGTCTATGGAATTAATATCTGGCTGAACCTTTGCAAGCAGCATTTCAAATGTGTAAGAAAAGCAGCAAATTGTTGCAGGTTTGCTCAAAGATAAAGTTTCAGATAGCTGAAAGAAGCCATAATTGGGATTGGGCAAGCTACCAATGACACTGAAAGGAGAAATGATTGCTGTGGTATGGAAAAGTACTGTCAGCTCCCGATATCTCGAAGACTGATATCTCGAAGTATCTTCTTATATCAAAGAATTTATTTCCTGTTTTTATGTAAATTTCAGCTCCTGTTATCTAAAACTACTGATATCTCAAAGTAAATTTTCTGGTACCAGAAAATTTACTTTGAAATATTGGTAGTTTGGGCTGAAATTCGACTTCTAGATATCGAGATTGACTGTATGTTAGGAAGTGCAAACACAAAACTCTGATCTGCTACAATCTGCACTATCTGATCAGTCTCCCCTTTTCACATGTTGCACTGATGAATCTTGGAGAATTTTAAAATGAAACTATGAAGTCTGTTTGTTAGTTTGTGTAGCAGCACAGGCTGATTTCAATGCTCATTGTATGCGCATTGCTCAAGCCCATTTTCACACGGCAGCAGTCAAATGTGAAACCCAATGAAATGGAATAGTTTTAAACGATGACTTCTCATTAATGGCTTGATGAATTGTGACCAACTTGATACAAACATCCTTGTATCAACATTCATCTCTGATACTGAAGAAAATAATGGCAAACATCATGAAAACCTTTACATGGCCTTCCCATGTATGGTTAGATGGATTTTGGACAAACATGGTAAGAAGCATCCATGTGTCAGTTTTCCAAGTTTGCAAAATACTAATGTAATTGCTTTTTCAATGCACGATTACAGACCTAATGAAAATCTTCAAATGGCTTTTCATGAACGGCATGATAAACATTTACCATTGTTTGGTATGAAGTATTTGTGCTTCTGTATCAAGTTAGCAATAACAATAAAGAAAAACAAGAATAAATCCACTGCATGGCACAAATAGGTCATAGTGGCCAACATCTTGAAATTGTAAATTACCTCTCAAGAAGGCTTGATGGATTATGACTAAACCGGGTATGTCAGCCTTACTTAGCCAGTATATTGGAAATCTTTACACAACTTGTTCTTGTGAACCACTTCATGGATTCACCAGATATTGTCAGGGTCACTGACGAGGCTTTATTAGTCGAAACTACGTAGTCTGGCCCATGTTCCTACTTCTGTATGTACTCTCTGCTCTTGAAGGAACTTTTTTTAAGATTTTAATTTTACCTCACTGCAGCTGGTGTTGTGCCGTGTGGCGGCCGTAAAACGTCTCCCCGTACATCATCCATAGTGCAGATTATATTTTATTTACATCCTTTGAGATCAGAGGATAGATTCTGAGAAATCTAAAATTTTAGACCGATTTAGACTATCATTCTAGATCATCGTCTTTTATATTATTTGGATCCTTTTGAAATTAATCGGTCTTTGAATCGACTGTCCAATTAAAATTAGAAATTACAGTATGCTTTTTTCTGGTTTCGTCACCAGATATTGTCAGGGTCACTGACGAGGCTTTATTAGTCGAAACTACGTAGTCTGGCCCATGTTCCTACTTCTGTATGTATTCTCTGCTCTTGAAGGAACTTTTTTTAAGATTTTAATTTATCCAAATTTGTGTGAAGAATCCTTGCATCGTTGTCTCATTTCTGCAGAGCTCTAGATAAGAGGGAGTATCTGATGATAATTAAGGATAATTTTTTTTATTTCTTGTTGAAACCATATGTTGTGACCCCTCATCTGAACCGTCTTGTCCAGACGGTTCAGATGAGGGGTCACAACATACGTTTTTATGCAGAAGTAATAAAAATTATCCCTAATTATCACTAAATACTCCCTCTTATCTAGAGCTCTGTTTCTGCAAAAAAGCTGCTTTGATGCTCTGGCAGATCATAATGGCATAGTGAAAGTCTGTAAACGACTTCTCATGAAAAGCTGGATGGATTTGACCAAACTTGGTGTGACTGTGATGCATCCTTTCACCAATGGCTGTCCTATTTTGTGAAGAAATTTCCATTCTGATGCGCAAGTAGGTCATGATCTTTTTAAATGACTTCTCATTGACAATTGCATTGACTTTCACCAAACTTGGTATGCCGCATCCTTGTGCAAGTTGGCAATATAATTATGGTGCCAATGCACAAGTAGATGGCCAACATTATGAAACCTTTAAACAGTTACTCCTCATAAATGGCTTGATAGATTTAATCTATCAAGCCATTTATAAGCAGTAGTTGTTTAAACATTTTGTGATGTCCAATTTTGATTAAAACTAGCATAAAACATCTTGTTCTCTGTATCTAGAGTTTGTGAGAGAAAAAAAATCCATTCAGATGTAGGCCATGATAACCAAAATCACGTTATTCTTTCTCGGGGAAAGCTGGATAGATTTAGACTAAATTTGCATGAAGCATTCTTGCATCAATGTGTCCGGAGTTTGTAATATAATTTTGGCTCAGGTGTACAAGTTGGTCGGAAAATTATAGTGTTTCATATGACAAGTTACTTTGACACATGGTAAAGATAACGATAAAGAAAAGCCACTTAAACATCACCGCAGTATAGCAAAGCTGCAGAAATCTGGAGAGAGAATTATATCGCTTGGATCAAAGATTAACTGATGCATGCCTTTGTCGTAAACATCTTTTTGCAGAGAGCCCGATTTCCCGTCAGATCTTAGAAAAACATTGTGTACACTCAAGAGGGCACAATTTTGATCCAATCTTCATGAAACTGGTGTCAGGATATTAGATTGGAAAGTGCAGAATTGCTTCAATTGAATCACCATCAAATAGATGATCTCCCATGTTATTTTGTCATAACTCAGATGAGCGATTTAGGTCCATCATGGACCTCTTGTTTGATATGGTCATCTAGCTATAACCTACAAACTTCTTAGTTTGAAAAGGCCGTAATTTTGTCAAAATAATATTTTCCTTTTCAAATGGTGCATGTACATCTACGTTATTTCTTCAACATGTGTACAAAGTTTAAAATCAGCTGCTCAAAACTATTAGAGCGTTGGTTATACGAACTTGTCATCAAATATTAGCCATTCTCGAGAAAATTCTAAGTTTTATAAGGCCTTATTTTCTCAAAAAATACGGATTCCTCCGATGATTTCAAAACCATTTGCCCGTTACTCGTGCCAAATTAATATTCGACTCCCTTTGTCCCAAAGATTCCCACTTTGCGCAGAGACATTTTCGTGATTGATAAACTAATAATAATAATAATCTTTATTTCCTCCATGAATGAAGAGTATACATGTACATACAGTATAGAAAAAAAACAATGAGAACATATATACAAAATTCACAAATATACATGTACCAAGGATGGATGGATGCCTTGCAAATTTACGTCCTTTTTAACAGTAATACAGTCATAATAGGACGATCATGTACCTAGGAGTACAGATCTGATTATACCAAGGACACTTTTCTTCTAAAGAATTGACTTAGTATGATCAATTTATGCGGATGCAATAGTTTCAGCCGCTTAATATAGCATTTTATATGACAAATGGTTCCTCATGTGAGCCATACAAGGACGAAAAATACTTAATAGTAGTATATTAGCAAACCGACAATAAGTATATAAATGTATTGGCAGTCTAGCGATTGTCTCCATCTCATTCCCACTTTGCGCAGAGACATTTTCGTGATTGATAAACTACCAAATCCCTCGCGCAATTCTAGAATTGTACCGGTACAATTACGGAATTGTAACACAAAGTGAGAATTGCTACTTTGCGCAGGATAATTCCGGAATTGTACCGATTCTCACTTTACGCAGAACATATATATTTGACAAAAACTCACGAAAGACATGCACGATAAACCGAATGAACAGCTCTTTCCCAAACAGCTGGTCATTCAGCTGCCTCAACTGAAAGCAGCAGTAACCCCTCCCAGCGGGCACATGACGTCGTATTGACGTCGATGTGACGTCATTACGTCGCATCGACGTCAGTACGACGTCATTTCAACGTCATGTGCCTGCTGGGCTGTACCTATTTTCACAAAAGAAAAGCTACAGACAAGTGGACATGATTGAGAAACCTTAGTAGAAGTACCGCCTGCGAACGGTCAGTAATAATAGGGAGGGGGGGGGGGGCTTAAAGTAGTTTTACTGGATCCAAGCCGCGCCCTCTGCAAAAAGCCGAATGAATCCAAAAGAACGAAAGCCCAAATCAGCTGAGATTTGTGTTGCTATGACTAACCAGTCTTAGTTTTAGAATGGTGTAGAAATTTCACCTAATAAAGCAATGAGGTTACTTTAAATCAGCATTTAAGCAGTGAATAATTGTCCACTATTGTGGTTTCAATATAAATGTACCTTACCAAATAGTACGACAAACGCGCGTTTCTACATTAACTTCTTCAGTGTCACTCAGCCTGAAAAAATTGAAAGAAAACCCTTGTAGGGCAACGAGCAACTTTTACTGACGCATTCCGGCGCGAGATACAGGAGCTGCAGTCATCAGGTAAGAGTCCCTACGTATTAACTAGAGAGCGCAGGCGTCCCCCAACGAGCCCCCGCCCCCCTCAAGCCCTGTGTTTGGAAGATGTCCGGAACACCAAAATTTTACATTGCACCTTAAGGTAAAATAGACCACGGACTTGTTAATCTGAGTACTAACTGTGACATGAAATCGGGCCGAAGTCTTAGAATAGTTACGGCATTTACCCAATGCCAAGCAACGAGCATCCCTCTCCAAGACACCTGTATGCATTCCTGCGAGACTGTAGCTGCAGCCGCCAACGTATTAACTCGCGAGCAGAAGAAACAAGAAATCAAATGAAAGACGATCAAAACTGAAAGACGATCGGTACCTTTTGGACGCGATGTGCCCAAGAAAAGAGTTTTCGTGAGCATTCGTATTTTTACGGATAATTTCGATGTTTTTCGTCTTGAGAATCAATTAGGGAGATTGGAGTCCTTAACCTTGTTCAAGGTTATTGGGCGATGGCATCTAAAGCAGGTATTTACTGGAAAATTAAAATTGGTGGATAAATAAATAAAAGTGTAACGTACATACATATATATGTCTTTTTGTGTTTGCTGTTAATCAGTATATATATATGCTTTTTACTGGATGAGCGAATATTTTAAAAAGATAATTTGATGCGCATTAGAGAACGTAGATTTTATAAGTATAGACTTTTTTTTTCTTTTTTTTTCCGAGACAAATATGAGAAAAAAATTACTATAATGATATATAAAAACGAATAGTTCGTAATTTTGGTCAAATTCTTTTTAGTTTCATACGATTACTGTTGAAGCGCAATTTAATTATTTTTACGAATTGATTTGTGTTTACAATGTCAGAGTAAGAACCATAGTCACGCCTGGTAAACTATCACAGGTACCTCCGGCGGAGGTACCGATAAAAAGTTGTGACAGACACCTGGAGCTGCCTGTGACTGTCCAAAAAATGACAACAAACGGTAGGTATTCCTCTTTTTTAACAAAATATTAAATAACCAGGGAGTTTATTAAAAATCAAAAAGTGCTATTCGACCCTTATAGACATAAAGTTTTGTCACACATTGTATCCCCCTGAACTTTCCATATTAACCAAAGATACCACTTTTGAAGTGGCTTTGATGTCAGCCCACAGTACTCAAAACATAAAGAATTCGGCAGTTTTTGGTCTTAAATGCAGTGATCTAGCATACGAATCTGTTTTTCTCGGCAAACTGGTGTTAAGGTAACCTCCTTGCTCAAATATAAATGTCAGTTGACTACAAATAAGGCTTGATTTTTCAAAACAACAGCTGGAGGTGCCTGCAATGGTGTGGAGGTGCCTGTGATGTAAGCAAATATAGTGAAAATCTGAATAGTTATTGCAGCTGCAAATATTGACATCTTCTCCAAACCACTGCCTGGAAAGAATCATTCATTCAACGTCCCATTAAGCTATCATAAAGCGTAAACCATGAAATTCCATGTTAGAATTTCTAAAACACCATCTCAAAGAGTCATTGCCCAATTTGTTTCCGCTTCTGTTAGTCAAACATTGACGAATTTCACATAGTTGCTGAAAATTAACTGCCTAATTCAGTGTTAGAATCGTTATGAAATGTGCGCTTAGATTAGAGTCAACATTTTGTGACTGGTGATGACTGTGATCGGGAGGTGCTGGCTGTGAGCTATTCCAACTTGTCAGAAATTGTCGAGGTCACACGTCATGCCAGCTACACGTATGGTGTGTCAAACTGTCAAAATTGCCGATACCCGTCAACAGGCATACACGTACAGGCATCTATAGTGTTGATCCTTTTGGTACCTCAAATGTGTCGCTCGCATGTGTCGTATGACGCTCGCTGTATGTGTTAACTTTGTGGTAACTGGAGTGATAGGTGCTACAAGTGATTCAGTCTGGGTAGTTTTGAATTGTTGGCACAAGAATCCATATACTTCCGCAAGGCCTACAGATTACATCATCGGCAGGTGATATGTTCTCAATATTACGCCGTTTAGTATATCGAAGTGATCGGAATCTTACTGCTATGGTGGCTGGTTTGTGCCATTTCGTCTTTTCGTCTTTTCGCCGCGAAAAGACGCCATGCGAAAAGACGAAAAGACGAAAAGACGCCATGCAAAAAGACGAAAAGACGAAAAAACGCCAGGCGAAAAGACGAAAAGACGAAATAACGCCATGCGAAAAGACGAAAAGACGAAACCCGCCACGCGAAAAGACGAAATTTCAGCGCGAAAAGACGAAAAAACGCCATGCGAAAAGACGCCATTTGAAACTCTTAATTTGTCGTCTTTTCGCGTGGCGTCTTTTCGTCTTTTCGCGTGGCGTCTTTTCGTCTTTTCGTCTTTTCGCATGGCGTTATTTCGTCTTTTCGCATGGCTTTATTTCGTCTTTTCGTCTTTTCGCATGGCGTTATTTCGTCTTTTCGCGTGGCGTTATTTCGTCTTTTCGTCTTTTCGCGTGGCGTTATTTCGTCTTTTCGTCTTTTCGCATGGCGTCTTTTCGTCTTTTCGTCTTTTCGCATCACGTGATTTGCATTAAGATGTATCAATAAATCCTATTCTTAATGCAGTTAATACTTTGAAAACTTAGACAGGTGTTTCTTTTTTAAACTGTGTAGACCCTGATCAGAATGCAATCTATAAAGAAGTGTACTAATCACGGTTTGCAGTTTTTGCCGCTAAGCTGTTCTTTTAAAAACATTACCAAAAATATGAGGAAAGAAGTCATTATGGTATTTCTACTGAACGGGCAGAAAAGAAAATGAGCCGTCCTAATGTTTTGGAGTAAAATACTCCAAACAAGTTTCAACATATCTTAATTTTGATCTTAAACTGCCTAACAGATTAACCACTTGTTGACCATGTAATCGCTCTCAAACTATGGAAGACGAAGGTGTCTAAACAAACATTGAAACATTGTTGCACTTCGCTGTAAGTGTTATGATATGAAAAAATAATGATACAGTATTTTCCCTAATTTGTCATACATTTAACTGCAGCTAACCCAAAATTTGAACAAGTTTATAGTTTTCTAAAGACGTGCCAATCGCAGACAGAGCAGAGTCTGATTAGACTTCTCTTTGGCTTTCGCATATGTGTCCCAATATATAAGAATTTTATATTGAAAATGTGCCCCCTTCCGCCATTTTTACAAAGGGGCACAACTACCGTTACTTCCTCTACAAGTCTTCTTTAAACGACAGGGATGGATTTTGCTAGCTCAACTAGGGCAGCTGAAGACAGGAAAAGGAGTGTTGTAGAGTCATCTGTGGTGCCCCAACGACCTCACAAGATTATGAGATAGACTAGACTAGACTAGCGGATGCAGTCAGTTCGACCCCCCGCCCCCTCCACACACACACACACACACACACACACACACACACACACACACACACTCGCCTCAGTGGTCCTTCAGATGTGACTCTAAACCGCGAGGTCATGTCTTCATATGACCTTAGCATTGGTGGGACGTTTTACCCAATTCTCTCGATCTCTCAGTTTGAACAATAATATTGTAACACAGTTTACTCAGAAAATACATTAAGTAGTAGATTAGGTGCTAGCATTAAGTAATGAATTTGGACCATGTTACCATTATGATCCTAAATCCTAGGACATATGTGTCCTAGGAAAACAGTGGTCTGGTCAGGCTCTGCATTGGTAACCATTCTGCGTATGTTATGATACAGCTCGAGATATTAAAATCTACTTGTTCAAATTTAAAAAAAAAGAAAAGAAAAGAAAAACGGTTATTTTTACGTAGGATGCATGGAGACACAGGCTCCAACATATTTGTATCTGTGCCTAAGGTGAACGGGACCACTCTCAATGGGAAGCAATTTTGCATTTTCGACTCCTTTCTTAAGGAGGGTCAGCTCTTGAAAGTAGAATTTGGTCCTCTAAGAGCAAATTCTTTCCTTGAAGAGTAGACCTATTTAAGAATCTAACTTTCTGTTTGCTTCACTTTCCTATCTTGGGAAGCAAAGAGAATGTCACAAAAGTTGTTCCTCTTTGTAAATATGACAGAAGGGGACAAAATGTTCAATATTAGAGAGATCTTCTTGGAGGTGTATACATTCAGCTATTGATTGATTGATTGATTTATTGCTTAACGTCCGCAGTAAACATCTATGGTCATGTCGGGACGGTCAGTTAACCTAACCACACTATTCCTGGGCAGGCTTAGACCTCCTAAGCGATTAACCAGTACTAAGTGCACATACTTTCGCCAGTAACTGACAACTGCCCTTCTTGAATCAGCGGAAGGAGAAACGAAAGTATGTGGCCAGACCAGGTATCGAACCCAGAACGAACCCAGAACGTTTGACATATGAGTCAGGTGCCCTACCGATTGCGCTACGCGGCACGGCATACATTCAGCTATACAGTCAAACCTGCTTATGGTCAGCTATTCAGTCAAACCTGCTTATGTGGTCACCTCTATTAAGGGATCACCTCGCTTAAGCAGCCACCTTTTCTTGGTCCTTTGAACCAAAATACAGTGCAAATGAAATGTATTAAGGGGTCAACTGTCTTAAGTAGCCACTTTTTGTCCTTCCCTTGGGTGACCCCTTAAGACAGGTTTGACGGTATTTCTCAAAAATGCTTGCGACAACAATGTACTAGGTCTGCCTATGCTCCTCAATGCGCAAATTTTCGTCTGCTAATTTTTAAGTCAAAATGGCCCAGATTTTTTAATCCATAACTGTAATTATTGCTGACCCCATACTAATACTTATAGCTATCCTTTTCACTTTTAACAAGTTTTATTTTTCTGTCGGATAAAATAGAGTTTCAGTGGCAAATCCCTTCTAATTTTCATAAGACTGCTGCTTGACTTGACTGATTATCTTGATTATATCTGTGTTTGATCTCAGTCAACAAGGCACAAATTTGTTATTCAATCTAAACGGTACCATACTGACCGAAAATGTTGCCGACCCCAGTGCACGTTAATTTTATAGCCTATCCTTACAATTTTTAGCTGTCAAAAAGATATATTTTATGTATTAAAAAAGCATTTCAGTGGCAAATTCTGTGATCAGACTGCTTCTGTAGCTGTGTTTGCAGTAGTCTGATATGAGTCTATATTGGTTACTCAGACAAACTGTCTTAGTATTAGGAATCAATACAGGAATCAATAAAGATATCAATAGAAGGGTATTTGTGTGTCGTTATTTCGTCTTTTCGTCTTTTCGCCTGGCGTCTTTTCGTCTTTTCGTCTTTTCGCATGGCGTTATTTCGTCTTTTCGCGTGGCGTTATTTCGTCTTTTCGCATTTCGTTATTTCGTCTTTTCGCGCCGAAAAGACGAAAAGACGCCATGCGAAAAGACGAAAAGACGCCACGCGAAAAGACGAAAAGACGAAATAACGCCACGCGAAAAGACGAAAAGACGAAATAACGCCATGCGAAAAGATGAAATAACGCCATGCGAAAAGACGAAAAGACGCCAAGCGAAAAGACGAAAAGACGCCACGCGAAAAGACGACAGATTAAGAGTTTCAAATGGCGTCTTTTCGCATGGCGTTTTTTCGTCTTTTCGCGCTGAAATTTCGTCTTTTCGCGTGGCGGGTTTCGTCTTTTCGTCTTTTCGCATGGCGTTATTTCGTCTTTTCGCCTGGCGTTTTTTCGTCTTTTCGTCTTTTCGCATGGCGTCTTTTCGTCTTTTCGTCTTTTCGCGTGGCGTCTTTTCGCGGCGAAAAGACGAAAAGACGAAATGGCACAAACCAGCCACCATATACTGCAAATAACGTGTAATTCAAAGTCTCCGAATAGCCATTGCATCAAATTTGGTAACAAAAGAGCAATTTTACTACATAAAAGTCATCTTCTGAAACGTTGTTTTTGCAAACGTTTCGCGTAGCTAGCATGGCGTGTGACCTCGACAATTTCTAACGATTTGGAATGACTAACAGGCAGTCATCACCATTCACAAAAACGCTGCCTCTTATTTAAGCGCATTTCATAACTATTCTAACACTGAATTAGGCAGTAAATTTTCAACAGCTACGTACAACTCGTCAATGTTTGACTAACTGATATGGAAACAAAACGGACAATAACTCTTTGAGATGATCTGCTTTGGATTTTGGATTTCTGTTGTGAAGCATCAATGTTACGTGTTCTTATGTCCGCTAATCTGTAGTCTTCTGGCAGTAAGGTCCTGTACAGCTGCCCACTTTGCTTTCTGGTTTGTTTGTGATTCAAAATATAAAATAGGTAAAGCAGAAGTTAGCGTTGTTTTCATTTGGGGTAGGTGAATTTCCACCTGTCTGGGAAAGAGCTCTTTATTCGGTTTACCATGTGTGTCTTTTATGAACTATTGTCAACGTATGCTTACTTCCATCTTGGTTTTGAGAGCAGGATGTAGAATCTGATTGTATAAGTTCATGATCATTGTCTGTCGTGTTAACAATACTATGCTTGATATTCGCAATATGCGACGTTGAATGAACGATTATTTCAAGGCAGTGGTCTAGAGATGAAGAATATCAATATTTGCAACCGCTATAAATCTTCAGATTTTCGCTATATTTTCTTACATCACAGGCACCTCCATTCCATCACAGGCACCTCCAGTTGTTTTTTTACCGATCCAGCCTTATTTGGAGTTTATCGGCATTCATATTTGGGCATGGAGGTTTACTTTACGTCAGTGTGTCCAGATCAACAGATTCATATGCAAGAAAAGTGCATTTAGGACCTAAAACAACCGATTTGTTCTTGTTTTGAGTACTTTCGACTGACCTTAAAGCCTTTTCAAAAGTCATATCTTCTGTATATATGTAAAGTTCCCGAGGATGTATTGTGTGACAAAAGTTAATGTATATAAGGGTCGAATAGCATTCTTTGATTTTCAATAAACTCCCTGGTTATAATGTATTTTATCAAAAAAGACGAATACCTACCGTTTTTTGTTTATTTTTGGTCCGTCACAGGTAGCTCCGGATGCCTGTCACAACATTTTATCGGTACCTCCGCGGAGGTACCTGTGATAGTTTACCAGGCGTGATAGTAGAACCATAGTAGTATTATCACGCCTGGTAAACTATCACAGGTACCTCCGCGGAGGTACCGATAAAAAGTTGTGACAGGCATCCGGAGCTACCTGTGACGGCCCAAAAATAAACAAAAAAGGGTAGGTATTCGTCTTTTTTGATAAAATACATTATAACCAGGGAGTTTATTGAAAATCAAAGAATGCTATTCGACCCTTATATACATTAAGTTTTGTCACACAATATATCCCCGGGAACTTTACATATATACGGAAAATATGGCTTTTGAAGTGGCTTTAAGGTCAGTCGAAAGTACTCAAAACAGGAACAAATCGGTTGTTTTAGGTCCTGAATGCACTTTTCTTGCATAAGAATCTGTTGATCTGGACACACTGACGTAAAGTAAACCTTCTTGCCCAAATATAAATGCCGATAACTTCCAAATAAGACTGGATCTGTGAAAAAACAACTGGAGGTGCCTGTGACGGAATGGAGGTGCCTGTGATGTAAGAAAATATAGCGAAAATCTGAAGATTTATTGCGGTTGCAAATATTGATATTCTTCAACTCTAGACCACTGCCTTGAAAAAAATCGTTCAATCAACGTCGCAATAATCTATCATAATGCGAATATCAAGCATATTTTTGTTAAAACGACAAATAATGATCATGAACTTATACAATTGTCAGATTCTACATCCTGCTCTCAGAACCAAGATGGAAGTAAGCATACATTGACAATAGTTCATAAAAGACACACATGGTAAACCGAATACAGAGCTCTTTCCCAGACAAGTGGTCATTCACCTACCGCAAATGAAAACAACGCTAACTTCTGTTTTGCCTATTTTATATTTTAAACCAGAAAGCAAAGTGGGCAGCTGTAGAGGTGACATTATTGCCAGAAGACTACAGACAAGCGGACATAAGAACACGTAACATTGATGCTTCACAACAGAAATCCAAAGCATATCACCCAAAGAGTTATTGCGCGTTTTGGTTTAAACACTATTTTATTTGCATAATAATCATATAATGTACAACAAATACAAGTACAAACAATACAAAAATCATACAAATGGGATTCAGAAGAAAGTCCAAGGACTTATTTAAATCTGTATCCCAAACTGCAATAAAACAAATTTTCTACATAAACGTGATTGTCGTATATGATTTATATACAATATTCTGTACAGTGATACCAAAAGCGGAAGGTCATGAAAAAAAAGTAATTAATTAAGCAATGGTTTTACATAAAGAAATTGAGAAAGAAAGGAGGAAATACTCGAGTGTGTTATAGAATTTGATGTTTTGGTACTTTAATAAAGAGTTAAGAAATAGTAGGAAAGCTCCACGGGGAATGGAGTAACGTGTGCAAAGATAACGGCGTTTAAGAATACGCTTTGTCTATTCACTGACTGATTTGGCATGTTTGAATGAGAAAAGAGAAAAAAGATAAAAGGATAAAAGAGGCTGAATCCGACTCTACATTGTTGACTTACATGTAAGATACAGGAGTTCGATAGTGGGTACAGTAGTAAGTAAGGATTACAAGGATTAATGGCTAAAATAAGAATTTAAATAAAGTGACTATTTACTAATTAGGCGTTTCTGATCAACGATTCAACTGGAAGCGTTTGGACTGGATAATAAAGTGTTGTACAATGATGAATATTTGCTTATTAGTGTCATACGAAAGAGCCTGGTCTCCATATAGTAGAACATTTAAGCAAGGTCTGCACAGGTTTGATAAAGATCTCATCATCTCTTCTCTTATAACATTATACTGAGGACAGTCAAGAAGAAAATGTTTATTATCTTCAACAGCCCCACAATCGCAGGAGGGACTCTGTATTATGTTTTTAGTAAAGAGATAGTAGTTTAGTGGACTGCATTTGGTTCTTAGTCTCGTGTGTAGAACTTGGCCAGTTCTTTTTCCTACGCGATAGTGACGTGGTGGAAAGTTCACATTTGAATTTGAATTAAGGGCTTGTTTGAAAGATGATGTGCTAGCAGCATTTCTCATATCTTCGGGTAGCAGGTTCCAGTTTCGTATAACAGAAGGAAGAAAAGAGTTATAGTAGAGTTGAGAACTAGAATGTATTGTCTGTATATTATTTGGGTTACGCAAGTTATATGTGACGTTGGAACCGACTGTAGGAGGAACAAGTGAAGATAGGTAGGTTGGAGAAAGACCAGAATTCATTTTATAGAACAAGATAATTTTGTGTTTGTCCCTTCTTGAGGCCAGAGTCTCCCAACCAGTCTCAGTGTATAAAAGATTGAGAGATACAAGTCTAGTTCCCCCGGTCACTATTCTGGCTGCCTCTGTTTGTATTTTTTCCAGTTCATTCGCTTCGTACTGTGTGCAGTTATCCCACACAACGTCTGCGTATTCCAAAAGAGGTCGGATAAAGGCAAAATAGATTGTTTCTAGGGAATTTCTGTCCAAAGTAAATTTGAGTGATCTCATAACATTAATTCTATGCCAGGCTTTTGTTTTAATAAGTGATAAGTGATCATGCCAAGTACAGTCGTTTGAAAATGTAAGACCTAGGTGTTTGTGAGTACTGACTTCAGAAATTACTTCATTGTTCATTATAATAGGTGGATGATAGGGTTTGTTGTGCTTTCTAGAAAAGAGAAGAGACTCTGATTTCGAAGGATTAAAGGTAACCAACCACTTAGAAGCCCATTCGTGAATCTTTTCCATATCTGAATTTAGAGTTTGAGCTGCTTCCAAGGGGTCATCAATAACTATATATAAACTAGTATCGTCCGCAAATAATCTTATCTTAGAATCAATGTTTTCGACAATGTCATTTACATAAACCAGAAAAAGAAGAGGGCCTAGAATAGAGCCTTGAGGCACGCCTGCGTTTATAGATTTCCAATCTGAGTTAGCACCAGGAAGCACAACTCTTTGTGTACGATTGCTCAAGTAGTCAGTGAACCAGCTTAGGAGAGAACCATTAATTCCTACAGAATGTAATTTGTACAGAAGACCTCTGTGCCATACTCGATCAAAGGCTTTACTGACATCACAGAAGATCGCCCGTACTTCTTTACCTTCGTCAAGAGCCTTACAGAAAGTATTGTAAATGTCAACTAGCTGATTTACAGTAGAGTCGCCGGGGACAAAGCCCGATTGTAGTGTGGTGATAACTGCGTTATCACGAAAAAAGTTAAAGATGTATTTATGCACAATTTTTTCAAGAACCTTACCGATAGTACTAAGAAGAGAAATAGGACGATAGTTTGATGGATCTGAAGCATCATCTTTCTTAAAGATAGGTGTAATATTCGCTTGCTTCCACACAGCAGGAAATGCTCCTGTTGACAAAGAATAGTTAAACAAATCGCAGAGTGGATAGGACAAGGAATGAGCTAGCTCCTTTAAAAGTCTGTTATTAATGCCATCGGGCCCCGCGGCCTTTCCGGTTTTCAAAGATTTTAAGAAGAATTCTACTTCTGATGGTTCTACAGTTATACTGTCGAGAGTGTTAGGATTGGTGATATTTATGTTAGGAAGAGATGCATTTGTTTCATTTATAGTATTTTGTTTGCAAAAGAAGTCGTTAAGTAATTCTGCTTTGTCCTTGGCTTCTGAAAAGATATTTTCTTGATTACAGAGGGGTGGTATATTTGTTGAGTCTGTGGGCTTTATTACGTTTTTTAATGTTTTCCACCAGTCTTTGGGTCCCAAATTGCCACTTCTAAGCTTGTCTGCTAATTTATCGTTTGCATTTTGTTTTGAGTTCCGAATTTCATTGTTAACATGGTTCCTTATCTTTTTATATTTATCATAGTCTATATTGGTTTTAGTTTGTTTGTATCTTTTGTAAAGACTTTTCCTTTTCCTTATTAGTTTTTTTAATATGAGTATTCATCCAAATAGGGTCTGACTGTCTTACGTGTATCATTTTATTTGGGATATGCTTGTCTGAAAGATTTAGTAAGTGTTGTGTTATATTGTTTGCATATGTGTTTATATCGTTGTGTTTCAGGTTCGCCCAGTTAGTATTCATTAATTCATCTGAAAGAGACTGGTAATCACCACGATCATATAACCATATATGTCTTTTTATTAGATTTGTTTTGTGTTTATCAAAGTTTAGAACACAGAACACAGGGCAATGATATCTAATGTTTTGATCTAGAAAGGGGTCCCCTACTCCGCTTAAGAGAATATCGTTTGCGTTAGACGTCATAATTAAGTCAATAAGAGAACTTGAATTTTCAGTAAAATGAGTTTGTTCAGAGATAAGTTGTGATAAATTGTACTGTTGACATAAATCACTGATTTTCCGGCTGCTTCTATATCCTGTCATATCTACATTAAAATCACCAGTAATAAGTATATTATTAACATTTATATCAGAAGCTAGCCCGACGGAGTCTTCGATCGCTGTGAAAGCTGCTGATGGAGAACTTGGGGGTCTATAAAATGTTCCTATTAAGAGTTTTTTAGAATGTGTAACTACTTCAACCCAGATGCATTCTATGTTAGGTACTTCTAAATCATTTCTTCGTTTAGAAAATATATTGTTGTTAACGTATACACAGACCCCTCCATGACTATCACCTTCACGGTCTCGTCTATATGTTTTATAGCCGTTAAGTTCAATGTCATTGTCGGGTGTTCTTTGGTCAAGCCAAGTTTCAGTTAGGCTAATAATATCAAAGTTGGATAGTTCTGAATAAAGTATATCTTTTTTATTAGATAAGCTTTGAACGTTGTAATGTACGAGAGAGAATTTATTTTTGATTAGGGATTCATTTAAAGACATAGTTGAACTTACAGACGAAAAAGACTGCTCTGATGCAGGACCTGGATTAGTCTCTATATCCCCACTTTTCAAAAGCAGGAGGGATAAAACTATCAGAAATTCAAATACTGAAAGTAGATTCAGCCCTTTAATCCTAAGATGGCGATGGTAATGAAGTCCTATACGCATCCTGTAATCAGAAATGTCAGTCATGTAATACAATCAATGAGATATTGCATTTCTTTCAGCGATGCTAGTATAGGACCCCCAAAAACATCTTTGCTAAACCCACGACCAGACATGGTCAGTGCATCAAAATACCATTCCCCGTGGAACATAAGTGAAGAATAAGATTCTGACAAAAGAAAGAAAAGTAGTAGCATTAGAAAGACTAGGTAAGGGATAAAGGATACTAAAATAAATGTTATCGTTGGAGTGGTATGAGGTTAGACCGAAAGAAATATAGTTCCAGTGTATGTTTTGTAAGCATTCCGACAAAAATAGAAAGGAAAAAAAAATACCATACTCTAGCAGAAAAAGCATAAAATAGAAGCAGACAGCATAACTAGGTTGTTCTTGGCTTGACAGTACTGCTCTTGTTGCTTCCCTTTGTTAATGATACATTATCGGACTCGCAATAAATCAGTAAAATCAAAATTACAGTTACTCGGCCGGCCGTTTTGCGCGTTTTGTTTCCATATGTTAATCAACCATTGACGAGTTGTACGTAGCTGTTGAAAATTTACAGCCTAATTCAGTGTTAGAATAGTTATGAAATGGGTTTAAATAAGAGGCAACGTTTTTGTGGATGGTGATGTCTGCCTGTTAGTCATTCCAAATCGTTAGAAATTGTCGAGGTCACACGCCATGCTAGCTACTCGAAACGTTTGCAAAAACAGCAATGTTTCGGAAGATGATTTGTATGTAGTAAAAGTGCTCTTTTGTTACCAAATTTGATCCAGTGGCTATTCGGAGACTTTGAATTACACAATTTACAGTAAGATTCCGATCACTTCAACATACTAAAAGATGTAATGTTGAGAATATGTCACCTGCCGAAGATGTGATCTGTAGGCCTTACGGATGTATTTGGATACTAGCGCCAACAATTCAAAACTACCCAGACTGAATTACTTGTAGCACCTATATACACAGTATCCGAACTACATGTACAATCTCTTCCGGTTTTCATAGCGTTGAATCGAGAGTACAAACGTTCGCTTATAACCAGTAGTCGGAAATCATTATGTTTTGAGATTTTATCCGGAATCTGCTGCGTCATTTATAGCTATTCAGCTTCGAAAATGTAAAGAGGTAAGTTTAATATAATTTGCTCTTCGGTCTTTTACTTTATTACCCTGTACAATGTCGTGTATGGGTGGGTAGTAATTAGTACAGTTTTCAAATCGCCCTTGGCATGATTCTTAAGGGTTCATCACACCACCAAGTGGGTGGGGAATGGTCTGAAAACATACTTTGAAATTTTTTACTTATACTTGTGAAATATGAAGTTTTGCCTATCCCAAATGTAATTTCTATGTGTTAGCAAGATATATTGAGAGGAACTTTAAATATAACATTTAAAATGAGAAATTAGAGGAAAAATACATGGTGGCTAGGACTTCCATTAGAACTCATAAACCAGAGATAATGGCATAAAACTATTTCAGCATGTTTAAAGTGTCAAGCATGAACTACAATCTCCGACAGTTGCAAAGCCTTTTAACTGTATACTTTTTAAGAAACCCCTTCAATGTTGGCCTCGTGTATCATGAAGTCACTGAGGCCGCCATTTCTTCATTCATTAAAATTGTAAACAAAAACTTTCAGTATCCGCTCTCACCAAACCAAGCATTGAACACTGCATGACTGTATCAGTTAAAAGCAAGTACTATTCTAAATGCAAACATGTGCATGATATGGACGATCAAAGCACAGATGTTGACATTGTAGCAGTAAAATCTGTAAGGTCGTGCATAAGTTTTTGAATTGTTTTGATTCTCACAAGAACACACGAACCGCTTAACAATTTATTCTTGCGCATTTCGCGGGGTTGGTAAAAACCCGAACCACATACCAAAATCCGGAACCAATTTCCCGGTACCAACCTCACAACAATGTAGTTTGCATTAATTTAACAGCCTAAGTCTTATTCATTGTCATGTGACAGTGCCAGGTCTTTGAATCCTGTCTCCGTGTCAAAGAAAAAAATAATGAGACAATATCAATGATTTATAGTGTGCTCCAGTACATGTTCAGAGTGGGAAGGAATAGAAACCGGGACCCGGGACCAAATTCCGGGACCAAAATCCGGGACCAATTTTTATTGGCATTAAAATTGTACTAAAGATGCTAATAACGAGCTGAAAATTGGACCATAAGTAGATTACAGTCTCTTCTGAAAAATGCATATAAAGATTTTATAAAACTTTCGATCTTTATTGAAATTTTAACAAAAATACGGGACCACATCGAGCTGTTTCGACCCGGGACCAGTTTTTGCGGGAGTGACGATGTCAAGCAAATCTCAATTTTTTCCTACAGAAACATTTTAAACCCCAATATTTTTACATTTCGTCATCTGTAAACATACCAAAGAAGATAAAAAGTTTAAAAAATATGAAATTTATCTGTAATTTTTGCGAAAAATTCGACCCGGGACCAACCCGGGACCAAAATCGTCATTTGTTTATTGTGCGATGTTGACGATGTCAATGAATTTTTAATTTTCTTCTATATTATCGTTTAAAATCTCATTGTTTTACTTTGTGTCATATCTGTAGATGCCACAAAAGACGAAAATGCAAACATTTGTAAAATATATCCCTTATTTTGAGAGAAAACCTACCTGGGACCAAATGGTCATTTTCTGCGGCTTAGACATTGTCTTGGTACGTTGCCATAGAATCTGAACATTCCACAAAATCAGAAATTGATCCGCTTCTAAAATAAATGAGGAATGCTCTTGGGTGTGTGAAAAGTGTATGAAAGAACATTTCTTCAATGTCAAATGAATATAGGTTCTGTTGGGATGACGATACTAAAATAAATATACTATTCAGGCAGCAAATAACCTTTTCAAAAACCATATTTCATAATTTTGTCCCGAGCTGGTCCCTGGTTAAATATGCCTATCAGCAGACCTTACCAAGACAAAATAAGACAATTGTTATAGTTTTGGCATGTTTAGAACCTTGCACAAGGTAAATAAGGACTATCAAAAAGTTATTCCTTATCAAAAATTAAGAAATACATGACATCGTCAGCTTTTTAATGACGACTTTGGTCCCGGGCAGAGTTATTCGTAGCATTTTGGTTACATATCTCGATTTATTTTTTCTTTTTTTTTTTTCATTTCTATTTCTTTGGCATCTCTACATACGAGTAAATGTAAAACTGATGGGGTTTTAAACGTTTATATAGACAAAAACTGAAATTTCCCTCACATCGTCTACGAAACAAATGACGATTTTGGTCCCGGGTTGGTCCCGGGTCAAATTTTTCGCAAAAATTATAGATAAATTTTGCATTTTTAAAAAATTCAATCTTCTTTAGTATGTTTACATATGACGAGATGTAAAATAATTTGGGTTTAAAATGTTTCTGTAGGAAAAAATTGAGATTTGCTTGACATCGTCAATACCGCAAAAAACTGGTCCCGGGTCGAAATTGCTTGACCTGGTCCTGTCTTTTTGTGAAAATTTCAACAAATATCGAAAGTTTTATAAAATCTTTATATGCATTTTTCAGACGAGCCTATAAACTACTTATGATCTAATTTTCAGCTTCTTACTGGCATGTTTGGTACAATTTTTGGGCCAACAAAAATTGGTCCCGGATTTTGGTCCCGGGTCCCGGGCGTTGGTCCCGGTTTCTATTCCTTCCCGTTCAGAGTTCCCAAAATTAAGCATAAATTCACTACACAGTATCTAAATAGGTTTGAAATTTATGAATTTATATTTAGGAAAAAGCTGTATGATCATTATATCATAACAGTGGGTGTTTTAATCCGCTTAAATTTACTGATGCAACTGTGGTACCGGAATCGGGTCCCGGCTTTTCAATTGCATTCTCGGCTTTTAGATGCTGCATGGGAGACTAATCTTGCTATCTTCAGTAACTCTTCGAGAAACAATAAATAATCGAATTCAGATGATTAAAAAGATATGAAATATAGTTAATTACTATAGCGCTTATCGAAGGACTATTCCATGTTTTCAAGCAAAACAGTCTGTGTTATAGATGATGAAATAATATGGGTAACTATATTCCATGTCGCATCTTTTTCCAGATGAGTTGTTAGGCCTGTCCGATTTTACTTTGCAAAACGTAAACAAATATGGAAACTTAATTTTTCGCCAATATATTCTGAAGAAAGCGGTGATCGAGGGAAGAATTGCTGAATAAAAACACAGACAATTGTTGTCTATCGGATGAAAATAATCTGCGCTTGTGTTACGTTCATTAAAGGTATTTTATAGCTTCTAAAATAATTTACACATTTCAATGACACGTGTTTACGTGAAACTGCCGAAGCACGTGTTGGGCAAGCTGTTTGGAATGTTAGAGAGTAGGGTGGCACATTCATACAATGAACAGATGTTTATGAGATAAAAAATAAAGTTGTGGTTTCTAGGACAAGTCACAGCAGTAACTATTTTGGCTTAGCTGTGTCCTAATTTTTAGATATATACTGGTGTTGTGGACACATCAGTGCAAATTTATTGGAAATTAATAAGGAAAAGAAGATGCAGAAAAACCAATGTTTCGGGGCAGCAGTTCACGGACACATCTTTTATTTCAAGATTTTGCATGGAACAGATTCAACAGAAAAAAGGTGACAGTGATAAATTTTTCACATTATCATCATATCAGGTAACCAGAGGCCATTCCCGTTAGTTACAGAAGTCTATATTGTTGACATTTGGAACACATTGCCAGACTGTTGTTTCAGCAGCCTTTGCTAACGTGTTCAAGAATCGTTTGAACATTCACTGGCAATGCATATCCATCCTTTTAATAGAAAAGTATCCATACCAATTTTAGTGCAACAGATGCGCGTTTCTGTATTTAACTTCTTCTGAATCAGTTTTGCTAAACCCCAATTTTTGAAAGAAAAGAGATGATGGACTTTAAATGTTCTTTAAATTTTATCCCACATGCTACATGACTGACAACAAACAGGATAGCCGGGCCGGGTAGCGCAATCGGTAGGGCACCTGACTCGTAAGTCAGAGGTCCTGGGTGCGAATCCCGGTCTGGCCACATACTTTCGTTTCTCCTTCCGCTGATTCAAGATGGGGGGTTGTCAGTTTCTGGCGAAAGTATGTGCACTTAGTACTGGTTAACCGCTTAGGAGGTTTAAGCCTGCCCAGGAATAGTGTGGTTAGGTTAACTGACCGTCCCGACATGACCTTAGTTGTTTACCGTGGACCAACCAACAAACAGGATAGGACAGAAGCGCTTACAGAAAGTGAGAAAGCTTAACTGAGATTTACAGAGAGATTCTATTTTATTGTCTGACCTGCGGCTATCAGAAGCGTTACATAAGTATTGCTTTTATGGCATCATTATTAGTGTCAGCGGCCTAAAATTTTGGAAACTTCTCTGATTCAGCTCTCTTTTGAGACAGTGCTGTGACAGGGGAGATACCATCAACCCTGCAATTATTATTACATTTCCACCACTAGAAATTTGTCTGTTGGTTAATTCGTTCATTTCCTTGTGAGTGAATTATTCATTTTATACTTGATTTAAGTTCATTTCATGTGAACTTCGGGGAAAAAAAATAGATAAAAAACAAAGAAAGATCTTTTTGTGAAGTTCCTTTTTTGGAAGAAAAATATTGTAACTGTGTACTATAGGTACAAAGTATTAGACTTTTACATTAGATTTTTGCACAGTGATCCAGATAAGAGGAGGTTACAGGGATAATTTAGAGATAATTTCTGATACTTCTGCATGAAATATAAGTTCTGACCCCTCATTAGAACCACCTCACTGAGACAGTTCTAATGAGGGGTCACAACATATTTTTGGTTAAGAGATAAGAAAAATAGAAAAAGTACCTGAGAATTATCCTCAAAACACACCTTATCTGGAGCCCTGAAATAATTTTACACCTCCATTTTTTTTTTATGGTTACAGAATTTGAAGGCTAAAATCGAAGTCTTCACAATAAACTGTTATCAATTGAATCGATGAAAATTCTTCAAATTTGTAGGTGAGCTGTCTCTAAAATGTGTGTCATTGAATACTGTCTTAGTTGGGGCATGCATGGTGATTTAATTATAAGATTACTCAGTTACTGGTTTTTATACCCCGCCACACGTTAGTGGCGGGGTATTATGTTTTCCTGCTGGCTGTCCGGGTGTCCATCGTACGTTCGTCCATCCATCCGTCCGTCTGTGAGCACTTCATTTCCGTTCGATAACTTTAGTATTTATGAACGGATTTTCTTCAAACTTGGCTTGTGCATTGGTCTTGAGAATATCTCAGTTGGGATTGTTAATGGGCAAATTTCGATTTCTTCTGATGGAGTTATTGCCCTTGTCAATGTCTTAAAAATAGGTTTTGGTCTATAGTTCTTTTACACTTTGAAATATCTTGATGAAATTTCACAGAAATGATTGCAGTAACATAAGCTTTCTGTTACAAGTAGATTTTTGTCCACCTGGGGTATCTGCCCCTGCCTGGTGCTATATACATGTATTAAATCACGAAAAAAAAATGTATAAAATCAGAGTTGAAAGGGATTTTTCTGAAACTTGTAACAAATTATCATATTGATATAAGCTTTCCGTCTTGATAAAAAACAATTGTTTCCTAGTGGTTACCTGCCCCTGATACATGCTATATACATGTATCAAATCATGAAAAAATCTATATAAAATCAGACTTTTGGTATATCATATCTTGATGAAATTCAACAGAAATAAGCTTTCTGTTACAAGCAGAATTTAGTCCACTTGGGTTACCTGCCCCTGCCCCAGGGCTATATACATGCATAAAATTATGAAAAAAATCTGTATAAAATCAAAGATGAACAGGATTTTCCTGAAACTTGCAACACATTATCAAGGTAATAAGAGCTTCATGTCATGATCAAAATTTCGTCCCCAGCGGTTATCTACCCCTGCCCCAAGGCTATATACATGTATAAAATGATAATAAAAATCGTGTAAAAATGTACAAAAAGGTAAAAGAAGTGATATTGGTTGGCAGTGGCGGGGTATTACTCAGTCGTTTACGATGCTTTTATTCCAACATATTTTTGTTTGAGTGGATTATCATTTTCAGAGACCCTCAAAGTTTGGCAGTTTTAAGCCCTTTGTTCAATTTTTTCCACCAAACTCAATACCAGTGAGGGAGAAGAAAGTTTCAAAAATACAATATTATTTTTTTCTTCTTCAAAGATGAAGAGGCGTATTGATTTTGCCTTGTTTTTGTTTTTAATTGGGTTGATTTGTGAATATTCACCTTTCATTATCTTCACTAACTGCTAACTTTTGTATTTGTGTGTGTTATGGAGGGGGAGACCATGGGGGGAATGGAAAGAAGAGATAGGAGAATAATATTTATAGCTGTCCAAAACAGTTGTGCTGGAAACAGTTTATTACTCAAAGCATGTTCTTACTTTCATGGTCTGTAATTATCTCCCCAAGATTTATTTTATTGCATATAATGTCCACCATACCTTTATTTTGGAACTATTTTGTGACTAAAACATGGTGGATATTTCAGTTTTTTTTTCAGGTAGTGGGTGTCTGTTGAATTGATTTTTGTATTTGTTATTTGTTTCTATGCAATTTTCATTCTCGGAGATTGTAGAAGGGTGTTTGGAGGTTTTATCAGGGTAATTATTTTTGGGTAGAATTTCATCCACATGGACTTTGGGCGTCCTTGGGATAGCCAAGTCTCAGATATGCTAATTGTCTTCATAATTGCTTTTATTATACATGTTATACCCTAGAATGATGTTCAGGTGGTATGTAACATTGAAGGCTTGAAAGCCTTGTGACAGACGCAGTTATTTTAAAAAAAAATGTAACTCACATTTTTCAACGTACCCCACCCACTACACATTGTGATGAACCCTTAAACCATTTTGAGCATTTTCTTACATGTTTAATAAATTTTTTTTAGAATAAACGGAAGGCGTTATCAATCTACAGTTTATTAGTTTTGATAAAAGAATGATAGCTAAGTTTTGCACGACAGAATCTCGTGTTAAATTAAGCTGTTCTGGAAAAAAAATCTGCGACGGCAAGGAGTTTTTCATTGTACAGGGCAATAAAGTAAAAGACCGAAGAGAAAATTATATTAAACTTACCCCTTTACACTTTCGAAGCTGAATAACTATAAATGACGCAGTAGATTGCGGATAAAAACTCAAAATATAATGATTTCCGGCTACTGGTTATAAGCGAATTCTGTACTCTCGATTCAACACTATGAAAACCGGAGGAGATGGTACAGTGCGTTCGGATACTGTGATATATCACTCCAGTTACCACAAAGTTAACACATACAGCGAGCGTCATACGACACATGCGAGCGACACGCATATGAGGTACCAAAAAGGACCAATACTATAGATACCTGTACGTGTATGCCTGTTGACGGGTATCGGCAATTTCGACCCATTTGACACACCATACGTTTAGCTGGCATGACGTGTGACCTCGACAATTTCTAGTTTGAATGACTCACAGGCAGCACCTCCCGATCACAGTCACCACCATTCACAAAATGTATACTCTTATTTATAAAGCGCTCATTTCATAACGATTCTAACCCTGAATTAGGCAGTTAATTTTCAACAACTATATGAAATTCGTCAAAGTTTGGCTAACAGAAGTGGAAACAAAATGGGCAATAACTCTTTGAGATGGTGTTTTAGGAATTTTAACATGGAATTTCATGATATACGCATTATGATAGCTTAATGGAGCGTTGAATGACTGCTTTCCGGGAATTGGTTTAGAGGAGATGTCAATATTTCCAGCTGCAATAACTATTCAGATTTTCACTATATTTGCTTACATCACAGGCACCTCCACACCATTGCAGGCACCTCCAGCTGTTGTTTTGAAGAATCAAGCCTTATTTGTAGTCAGTCGACATTTATATTTGGACAGGGAGGTTACCTTAACATCAGTGCGCCTTGAAAAACATATTCGTATGCAAGACCACTGGTTTTAAGACCCAAAACGGTCAAATTCTTTATGTTTTGAGTACTTTGGGCTGACACCAAAGCCACTTTAAAAGTCGTATCTCTGGTTAATATGGAAAGTTCTGGAGGTTATGATGTGTGACAAAACTTTATGTCTATAAGGGTCGAATAGCACTTTTTGATTTTTAATATACCCCCTGGTTATTTTATATTTTGTCAAAAAAGAGGAATATCTACCGTTTGTTGTCATTTTTTGACAGTCACAGGCAGCTCCAGATGCCTGTCACAACTTTTTATCGGTACCTCCGCCGGAGGTACCTGTGATAGTTTACCAGGCGTGATTATATTCTGTGTGCAAAAACTAAATAAATACATGAAATAGATAAATAAAAAAGGGCCACATCATGCTTCAAGAGTTGATCACAGCGATCAATTAGTGGAAACGACAACTCACAACGAACATTGTAAACTTCAAACTCCTCTGACGAACCAAGGGCGTAGCTGCCTATACGGCAAATACGCAGGTGCGTATTGAAATTTTGTCAAAATTGACAAAATTTCAATACGCACCTGCATATTTACTTGCTGAAAATTTATAAATTAGACCAGATTTCAATACCAATTGCCAAAGTGGCTGGAATACTAGCTTTCTCTTCAAGAAGTACAGGATAAAACATGGTTGTGCGTATAATGAAATTACCTCTAGTTACGCCCCTTCGAACCGTACAGACTTCAGCTGGGCTGCACCGTGAGTTTTACAAGCCAACTGAAGCGCCAAAAAGATTTGCAAATAACACCGAAAACCAGGCTGCTCAAGGGCGTAGCTACCTTTACGCAGATACGCAGGTGCAGCCCCGGATCCAGGGGGTGGGCTTTGGGGCTGCAGCCCCGCCATTTGGCCTCTGTGTTATGTATAATATGTAGGCCTCCAGATAAAAAGAAGTATCTGATGACAGTTTGAGAAAAAATATCCAGTTTGAGAAAAAATATCCTCGGGGAGGCGATTCTAATGAGAAGTCACAACATATATTTCAAGGATTTTTTTTATATGAATTCTCTTGAAATTGAACCATCAATATGTCATATTTTCAAGCCCCCTCCCCCACATACATACATTTCGGCACCTCCCAGCCCCACCAGTTATCCAGAGCCCCACCAGTACGTGATGGTCTGGATCCGGGCCTGCAGGTGTGTATTGAAAGTGTGTCAAACTGACAAAATTTCAACACACCTGCGTATTTGCAAGCTGAAATTTTGTAAATGGGACTAATTTCACTAGCGACGGCCGTCAGATATGATATTATGCAATATGTTAGTTGATTATCACCTATATTTTACCTCAAAGAGAATGAAGGCTTCAAGCATTATTGTGCATATCATGTAATTGCCTCGAGCTTCGCCTCTGCTGCTCATCATAAGCCGCCTCATTTCATTTTGAATCTTCAGTCTTTGAATTGTCAATACTATATTGCTTAGATAAAACATTATTTGAAATTTTACAGACGTAAAATTGGTAGTCGTCTTTTTGGCGGCTGTTTGATTATGTGACCTTTGTTTCAGTGTGGCAGCAGAGTGGGAAATTTTCCCCGCTGATTGCCCAGCTGCTGTGCCGGCCAGCGCCTGTAACATGCTCCTCTTGTCGGTGGCTTCAAACAAATAAACACGATGACAAACCCCACAGTACACAAACAAGGTATGTTTTGTTTTACTTCTTACTAGTACTAACATAAGGTAAACCCGGATGAAAACTTGTCTTTTCTGCAAATGAATAGATAGACCAGCTGACCAGGCTGTCTACATAAGCAGTAAAAAATGTTTTATTGTTAGCTTGCATTTTACCCTTTTTAGACCAGAAACCCAGTTTGGGGCAGGACATTTGCAAACAGTGCAAACCCAGTATAGACGCCGCGCCTGACCAGGGTCAACACAGGGTATAATCGATTCCGCTAATTTTCGCTTCCTGCAGAGACTGTACATCATATTTGGCTTCCGCCGAGACTGTCCGCGATCTCTTGCTTCCTGCCGAGACTTCTGTACATGGTAAATGGCTTCCTGCAGAGACTGTCCGCGTGATTCTGCTTCCTGCCGAGGCTCTCGGCAGGAAGCAGAGTCACGCGGACAGTCTCGGCAGGAAGCCATTCTTCGAGGACAGTAGTCTCTGCAGGAAGCAAGAGTTCACGGACAGTCTCGGCGGAAGCCAAATATGATGTACAGTCTCTGCAGGAAGCAAAAATTGGCGGTATCGATTATACCCTGTGGTCAACATTGTTTGCTTACAGGAATTTTTATGCAAACTACAATCAAACTGAAAACACTCACCAGAAATTCCTGAAACTAGAAATGGACACACCCAAATGACAAGGATAGACAAGTTTACTGGCAAACAAGAGAGCCATGAGGCCCTAAATCGCTCACCTGAGTAAAAAGGCCAAACTTCAAACTAGGGCCATCCTTTGAACTAACCTGATAGCTTAAACTGTCGAAATATGAGAGTCATTGGTTAAAGGTCAAAGATTTACCTTAATCTCTATTTCTCAAAAAATGTTCATACACTCATTTATTTGACTGTTTTTATTAACTTTTGCACCAAAATCTTAATATACAAGTTCTACGAACTCTTCTGTTAAAGCATTTTCCCATAAAAAGCGCCAGAAAGCAAATTTGACCTTGCCGCAAATAAAAATGTCAAAGTTAACCCAAGGTCATCATTTGAACATTCTAGGGCCAAAATCTTCAAAACTTTCCACGAAATTTTATGTCCTATCATTTTTCCATATTTGACCTTGCCGTAAAAAAGGTCAGGATCAACCCCAGGACATCATTCGGACAATCTTGGCATTACTCAGGTACCCAGTGCTACATACTAAGTTTCAAGGCCATCGGTCAATTGGTTCTGTAGAAGAAGATTTTTAAAGGTTTTAACTATATAAGGGCATGTCAGCCATGTTGGTAATGTGACCTGGGCCGTTTGAACAAATTTTCGTTCCCTCAGCCCCCCTGCAGGCTCTATATGAATTTGGTTACAATTTTCCCAGTGACTTTTGAGGCGACGTTTGAAATTGTCAAATATGAGTCCTGGGTTACAGCTCAAAGAATGACCTTAACCTCTTGTACTCACAAATCTTCAAGTACTAATTAAGATGGCTGTTTATACCATTTTACGCCAAAATCTTCAAAGCTTTCCATGAAATCTTATGTTCCAGCATTTTCCCATATTTGACCCTGCCATAAAAAGGTCAGGGTCAACTCAAGGTCATCATCTGAATACTCTTGGTAGTACTCAGGTACCCGATGCTACATTAGAAATTTAAAAGCTATCTGTCGACTGGTTCTGGAGAAGGAGATTTTTTAATTGTTTTTTCCCCATTTATAGGCATTGCAGCAATGTTGGTCATGTGACCTGGACCATTTCAACAAATTTTCGTGCGCTCAGCCCCTGGAGGCTGTATTTGAAATTTCGTTACAACTGGTCCAATGGCTTTGGAGGAGATGTTTGAAATTGTCAAAATGTGAAGTCTTGGGTCAAAGGTCAAAGAATGACCTTGACCTGTTGTACTCACAAATCTTCATATACTCATAAAGACAAATGTTTATACCAATATTTAGGCAAAAATCTTCAAAACTTTCCAGGAAATCTTACGTTCTAAAATTTTCCTATTTTTGATCTTGCTGTAAAAAAGTTTAAAGTCAACCCAAGGTCATCATTTGAACAATCTTGGTAGTGCTCGAGTACTCGATGATACATACGAAGTTTCAGGGCCATCGGTAAATTGGTTCCGAAGAAGAATTTTAAAGATTTTTACCATATATGGGCATGGCGGCCATGTTGGTCATATGACTTGGTCTTTTTTAACAAATTTTCGTTCAATCAGCCCCTAAAGGCTCTATAGGAAATTTGGTAACAATTAAATTGTCTAATTATTAGAGACCTGGGTCAAAGGTCAAAGAATGACCTTGACCTCTTGTACTCGTAAATCTTCATGTACTCATTAAGGTGACACAATATACCAATTTTTATGCCAAAATCTTCAACAGTTTTCATAAAATCTTATGTTCTAGCATTTTCCCATATATTGCATAAGAAAGCAAATATGACCTTGCCGCAGAAAAGGCCAGGGCGCGCAGAAAAGGTCAGGGTCAACCCAATGTTATCATTTGAAGAATCCTGGTAGAACTTGTGTACCGGATGCTACATACCAAGTTTCATGGCCACCGGGCTATTGGTTCTGGCGGAGAAGGTTTTTAAGGTTTTTACCATATATGGGCATAGCGGCCATCTTAGTCATATGACCCGGACCACTTAAACAGCATTTCGTTCCTTAAAGCCCTGGGGGCTATACGTGAAATTTGGTTACAATCGGCCTCGTGGTTTCAGAGGAGATGTCGTTTGAATTGTGGACGGACGACGGAGCCTGCCTATACTATAAGCGCCCCCGGAGCCGCTGGCTCAGGTGAGCTAAAAAGGGTTAATATGAAGGGACAACTCCATGTTTATCCATCATTTTTTTACAAACGGAAATAACTTTGCTTATCATACATGTATTAAAATTAATGATATGTGTTAAAAGTTTTAATGGCTTTAAACACATTGTCAGATAAGATCCAATGTGTTCAATTGAAATGATCACCGTATCTAACTTTTACAGCCTTGTTCCATACAGAGAAAAAAGTTCCGGCACAGGAACTATTACTAAACGTGGACCCTATTCTCCATTTCAAGTGGACATGAAAAATAACAAAATTGACTTTGCCTTGGCGAGAGTAGATGACCTTGTGAACTGGGGCAGAAAGGTTTGTATTTCTATTTCATATTTTTTCCGCATTATTCCTGCGGAAATGTATTTCTGATATATGCACACATTCAGCATCCAGTTACCGCAGTATACCTGTATTATTTTCCGCACCATTCACGAGTAAATATATAATTCTTTTACCTGCCACAAGCATATATTTTCAAAGGCATTAAGATATGATTAAATTGAATATTTTCCCGCAGTATTCGTACGCAAGTTTTCCGCAGTGTCTCTGCTTGAAAATATATTACAGATACATGTGTTTATGAAGGTATTTTACGCAAAATATTCCAAAATGAAGTTAGATCTATACCTGTAATGCTGTAATGCATGATAGAAAGCTGAATCAGACGTTCAGTTTAGTCAGTATTTAAAATCTGAAAGCAAAATGCCTAGTTTTCTTTGAGAAAAAAATCAGCTATGTTCTATAATTATATGAAGTTTGGACGAAGGTTCGGAGAGAGAGAGAGAGAGAGAGAGAGAGAGAGAGAATGAGAGCTGTTTCTTTAAACGAACAGTATACCAACAGCGCCCATATGCTATATACCAGCGATGTTCACTTTTTTGTAGCATTAGCTGTAGGCGGAGCTGAAGCATTGGCCGTGAATTCAAATACTTGTTGGAGCAAAAATGCTTTTTTTGGTATGTAGATGTGTATACAGTTGGCAAAGATTATTACTTGTTTGACTTGCTGTGATTCCAGTTAGTATATTAAAATGCTGAAAATCTAAAATTTCATTTCTAACCATTTCATGCATTTTGTAGGGTTCGTTGTGGCCAATGACGTTCGGGTTGGCATGTTGCGCTATCGAGATGATGCATTTTGCCGCCCCTAGGTACGATATGGATCGGTTTGGAGTTGTATTTAGAGCCAGTCCGAGACAGTCAGAAGTTATGATTGTTGCGGGAACTGTCACAAATAAAATGGCACCCGCAGTACGCAAGGTAAATGACACGCATTTGAATAGTTTAAAATGTGCAAAATTATTCAGAAAATAGAAAATTGTATCTTGCAATGGTATGATCAGGGATACGTCACCAAGCCAGCAGGCACACAGCGTTGAATCGACATTGAATCAACCTTTATTTAACGTCATGACGTAGAAACGAGGTTGAATCAAAAGTGATTCAGCTTTGTGTGCCCAGTGGGGTGCATACTGCTGCTAACCACACCCTTAGGTTTAGAACGTATCCACATCCAGTTCCTTATTCTTTATATGCATTTTCTCTTGCCTAGCTGAATTTAACTCAGAAGTAAACAAAGTTTAAAATCGGGTCTTTAATTTTTTTCCTTAATCATTGTATACCAAGTTGCAAGGGGAAAAATCCTCTCTCCACCTTGGTCAGAGACTTAAGGACTTATATTAACTCAACAATAATCCAGTTTTATTTTTCATGCTACAATAAAGTATTAATTAGAAAAGGTGCTAGTTGTTGACCTAATATGAGGGAATTGTGCTAAATTGATTTGAAATTTGATGGCATACAATGTAAAACAGCACACACACACACAAACACATACCGTAGCATAAAATTTATTTTTAATCACAGCTTTGAATACCAGGACACTTAGCTCCTATGATATTGGGTAATTCCAGATCAGAAGGGAAACAAGTGTCTATAAGCGGCTGTCCGCACGTACGTCTTGGGGGTAATGATCCTCACATGTACGCTGTCGAGAGGATAAAGATTCTTATCAGGCAAGTTGTTTTTGCTGACAGCCTAACCCTTAGAATTCCCCAAGGGCGTAGCTACCTATACGGCAAATACGCAAGTGCGTATTGAAATTTTGTCAAAATTGACAAAATTTCAAAACGCACCTGCATATTTGCATGCTGAAAATTTATAAATTAGACAAGATTTCAGTACCAATTGCCAAAGTGGCTGAAATACTAGCTTTCCCTTCAAGAAGTAGAGAATTAAACATGGTTGTGCGTATTATGAAATTGCCCCTAGTTACGCCCCTGTTCCCTGTCTGTAGGTATACGACCAGATGCTCGAGCCCCGCTGGGTGGTGTCAATGGGGAGTTGTGCCAATGGTGGTGGTTACTATTACTATTCCTATTCAGTAGTTCGAGGCGTTGATAGAATCATACCAGTAGATATATTTGTACCCGGTGAGTCAGTTATGTTTTTCTCTTGACCTGAAGTATTGCAGACTAGCTAGCTGATTTCTCAAATCTTGTTTAAAGTTATTCTAAAGACTATAAGAACTTAAAGGTAGGTTCCTGTACTTTGGAATGCACCATAATTTTGATGATCTTTCATCCAAGTTGTTGGAAAGCACTTATAAAAGGGAATGAATAAGTTTCACTAAAAAGTGTAAATCAAAAAAATATTAGAAAAGTTGTTTTGCAAGGGATTTCCTAACTCTGCTTCGCACACCAGTTAGCGCTATTTTTAGTTCGCGCCAAAAATAGATAACGCAGCTGAGGTCATGCTGCATTGTATTTTGGGATAGTTTTAACCCATCCACTATGCCAGGACCTCTAGGAGAGCTCACGACAAGGGAAAACTCACCTTTGGAGAATGGCATCAGAAATTGCACACTTATAGACATAATAAACATAGTTATTTTTAGAACTGGAATTCCAACGAAAGAAAATAAACCAAAAGGGAAAACGACTATTTTCTTCAACTTCTGACGAGTTTCTCAGTAGCAACAAATTCAGAAAAATAAGAGAATTCAATACTGCTCAGAAAAAGACGAAATTATCTTGTGGACATACTTGTTATCGCTGGTACAGGAACCTACCTTTAACTCTAGTTTGTCATAAACTTGGCCTGAGCAATCGACCCAATGGACTAGGTTAAAGTTAAACCTAACTGGGCCCATTTGCTCAGAGGATCGTTAGCTGAGTGAAATCGTCTTTCAAGGATTCGTTACAAAATCAAGTGTGCTAATATTTCTTGCTGTAAAGGTAGGAGAGCTTTTGCCTCGGCAAAGCTTCATTTTTTTCGGTAAAAATGTTTTTGCTTACAAAAATCTGTAAAATTATCGTGTCGTTAACTAAAGACAACATTATGTGGTTCTGAATAATTGGGCACTGAGCTGTTGTCCCAATAAGTTGAAGGTAGGACCGAAGAGCTACTGTTGTCATCCGTCGTCAGCCTTCATGGTGTTTCTTGGTTCAAGTTTTTTATACGCTGGACATTTTATACAGTCTCATAAGAGGCGCCTCGCGGTTGTAGAGGCTTTGACAAATACTCTGTTTAAATAATAAGTGTGTGTGTGTGTGTGTGTGTGTGTGTGTGTGTGTGTTTTTTTGGGGGGGGGGGGGGGGCTCTGGAGGATAGATTTCCGTGAGCAGTCTGCTTAAAATAGCCGAAAAAAAACTGTTTTATTAGAAAGGGATATCAAATAAGGTCTGATGAATTGGTAAATTGACCATGAAAGTATAAATGTCCATATTCCAATAGTGACTGGACTCGACAGCCATCTCACTGATCTGAATCCTTGCTGTTGATCACCCTAATACTTTGTAGTTCCTATTCTGTGAACAGAAGAGTTCCAAATGGTAGGCAAGGAGATAGGAGATGCAAATCCATACACACTGCCACTGGGTACACAAAGCTGAATCAATATTGATTCAACCTTTACTCAACGCCATGACGTTTAATCAAGGTTGAATCAGTATTGATTCAGCTTTGTGTGCCCAGTGGGTACGGTCTATCAGTCATCTTCCCCATGCACGGTAAAAGTCATCCGTTCATTTCAGGAGAGGAGCCAAATTCCAGGAAATTCGAATGTTCACAAAATATCAAACCGACACACATACACGTTTCTATGAATGTTATGAATGGTTGCACATATAAGCCTTTGCCTGGATACGCCTGTAGACTTTTTTGTACGTCGGAAGGATTATTCATTTTGTCCTGTTTAATTTTCAGAAAACTTTAAATTTCAGGTTGTCCTCCATCAGCAGAGGCATTGTTATATGGAATCCTACAGCTGCAGAAGAAAATAAAGCGAGAGTCAGGCATGCAGGCTTGGTACAGAAAGTAGTTCATTCACTCAGTGATCACCTGACCATATGTTGAAATTCCACCCCGGTGAAATTTTGCACTGTGGTAGTCTAAGTATGTGCTGAAGGACCATTTGGCGTATATATACGCCCCAAGTGAATGATTGCTAAGTCCAGCTTTTACATTATAGGCACATCGACGGTGATGGACAGTGTTTTTGCTAGATAGATATGCATTTCTGAATCATAAAACCTTGTCTCGGTTATAATAAGGGCATGTTCTATCTCCATTTTGTACAGATGAGAATAAAGCAAACACTTCGTTTAATAAGAAACAGCATCGTGGCAAGGTTATATACAAAGACTAACTGAAGAAAGACATTTAAGAAAAATAACATAACTGGAAATTTTTCCTATAACTTTGTCTTAATTTTGAAGTTTGATTTTAAAGTTATATTAACTTTGATACGATGTGCTGAATATATTCTGATAAAGCACCACACAGCTCTAGTTATGTTTATTATTAGTTCTGTTTAAATGAAGCGAATGGTTTTATTAACATGCTTCTGTTGTCAAAACATTCCTCTACAAGTAGTAAAAAACATGAGTTCAGTTTACTCGTAAATAAATCTATATATTTCGAATTAACAGTGACACGTTTTTGTATTACAAACAACCCCGATCCATTGGATGATGAAAACTTAAAACCAGTCTTGAGCTGATGATTTAGGCAATGTTTTTCATCATTCTAAATAGTATGTTTTTTTCTTCAACTTTTACTTATTTATGACCTATTTCATTAGTGGCCCGCGGCTATTTAGTCAGCAATCGGTACAGCCGTTACGGTTCAACCTTCCATTCAACGGAACTTGTCAGCAATTGCAGTCATTCAACAGAAAGGTATTAGCTGTCAAAATAGTATGAAAATTGAGGAAGGCATTTTTTACAGAGAATAAAATTTCTCAAATTATAATTTTATTCAATAATCTCAGGTTAACAAAACATTTAAACAAAAAGAGATTCTAACTATACAAATAATTCTAAACATGTCGGTACATGTATATGTAAATATGAGATAAATGTTCAGAACAAAGGGCAAAAAGCCTTTATTTTTAATCTATTTTCACAGTATTTACATTGGAAGGCAGTTGACAGTCAATTTCCACATCCTGCCCCTAAACAATCTGTTAAATACTCATATTTGCGGTATCAAAATGTTGCTGTTTTATGAAAATAACATATTGGAGCATATTACATTTAGCGGCCATGATATACCAAGACTCAAGATAATGAAGAATATTTGAAGTAACTTTGTAACTGTTTTCCTTACTTTTCTTGTTAACTATACATTATGGCATCCATTAAAATCGTATCATCGAGACGATTCTATTGGGGTCCCACCGTGAATGTAAAGTTTAATGGAAAGGTATAGAAAAATCTCACATACTCATTAAATACTCCTCCTCACCTGAACCCTCCTTGTATATGTATTTAATGTATGTAATGGTTTAGCGCTCTTCTCTCTGACCGCCAATATCGCCAAAATTCAGTAATCGCCAAAATATATGTTTTACAGTAATATGTTAGGAAAACAATAAATATAGCACACAAAGTAAATCAAACAAACAAAAAGCCAGCAGGTCAGCTCTTTCCATCATATATAATTTACAAAAAGTTAAAGACTAATAGAAAGCCGACTATTGAGTATCGAACACATAATTAAAAACGCATGACCCCATACACAAAGTTTTCCATGCAGTAAGTAATACTGAAGATGCGCAGGAACTGTCACAATCATCCATCACAGTCAACCAATGCTACGAAGAAAAAAAGTGCATAAATAATGGAAAACAAGGCACATATGTAACTAAAGAACGAAAAACAAAGCCAGCTCTCTTTTGGTGACTGATGTACCGTACGTATCAGGCAACAACAGGGGACCAGTAACTGTTTTGACGACCAAATATTGATAAAACTAAAATTTAGAAAGTTAGGAGCAATATTAGTCCCAAATCATGTTTGCCTTTTTAGCCCTTAGTAGAAAATAATGTCTGATTTCGTTTATAAAAACTCAAAGCCCTCTATTGAAAGAATGGAATTAACCTTTAACTTTTTTCCGACAGAAATCGACTTGAGTAAAAAACTGAGTGTAATCTTTAACATGCCTTTGACAAATTGGGTAGACAATAACTGTTTTATTTCTTTAGTTTTTAGCTTTAGTTAGATCAAATTTTACCCGGTTTGCGGGACACTCTGAATCAAGTGTCAATTCATATCTTCAATTATAAATCGGGAAGAAACATTTTGCTCTCGTCGCTATGGAATATGCAATGAGCGTTGTGAAGACTTGCAGAATAATGCATGTTAGCAGTACTCTTACTAGTGCGATCCAGTTATCTTCCACTATTCAGATTTCTACGAGATGTTTTAGATGTTTTGGGATAAAGTGGATTAGGTATCCCGTAAAACAGGAGGGATATACAAAGCTGAGATGTACAAATTGCAATACTGTTTCATAAGTATATCTTATTCTACACTGTGGATTATTCGCATTTCGTTGTTTATGGGATTATATAGAACTATATTTGGTAAGTCCATTTTCGATTTTTATTTATTTTTACTTATCTTTGATCTACTGTACGGGTGTTAAACATAGCGTTGATACAATGTCAAGATAGATCATTATGATCTTTATGCTGGGAATATCAATTTAGTCAATGATATCTTGAGATATTTACAATTTAGATTCGGCGGCAAAATGGTGACTTTTCATCTTCACCATGATAATATATACCGGTATAGAATGCTACTAAATTATTACAACGCATCATATGCTAAGGGCAGTGGAACGTTTCCGTTTGTGTCACAGGTTTTCCAGTTTTGCTGAAAAGGGACCATATAATAATATTTCGTCGTCCTTAGCATACCAACAGCACACGAAGAATACATTGCATTGATTTATCATGATTTACTCGTATTTGGGAGGGTAGGGGAGGAGGATGTGAGAAATGTATGCTGATTTTATATGAGTTGAAAAATATCATTTTCTCGTTTTTTATAATCAAATTTGGCCAGTCTTAATTTATTATCAGGTGGGGGCCGGGTACATTCAGGGATGGAGGCGGGAGGGTCGGATTTTTTTGGTGGTCTACTGGGTGGGGTTGGGGTCGGGGATTGGAAATCAATGAGCATTAAGCCGGGTGGGGGCCATATATTTTGTTTGGCATATGGGGAGTCAGAATGCTTCTTAAGAAACATCTCAGCTTCTGGGGGGGGGGGGGGCACCCAGACCGCCCCCTCTCACATTTACCCCTACATTTTATGTTTATGTTTATTCTGTTTTCTGAACATAAGTCTTCAACCCATTTTCAAACAGAAACAAAATAAAATGCCCGCTTCATAACCAGAAAAAAGTATTTTCACTGATTTGCTAGTAGGACAGATTAAAATAGTGTATAAAATCATGCCGATTAGTAAATTTAATGATCTTCAGGTGCCTTGTTATCAGCAAAACAGTTATGGCTTCTGGAGTCGCAGCCCCGCCCCGCCCCCTCCCCCACCCACCCCCTGCTATATCAGTAACAGCTTTATAGATTATTAGCATCAGATATCAGGGTGAGCATGTGCAGAGAAAAATGCACAAAACATTCAGCACAACATTAATTCGTATGAATAATTAAGCTGTAAAAATCGGAAAATGTTCTTTGTAATTCTTAGGTTTTAGGTCAGTCTGACATAAACTAGGTAATGTGGACGTTTGTGAGAAGAGATATGAGGTTGGGGATGGGGGCATACATTTTTTGAAACCTATTCGCGTGTGTGTAAGGGGAGGGGTGGGGTGGGTCCAAAAAATTCTGGTGAGACTGGTTTTGTGAATCGTACACATGTATGAAAATGTACCTCCACCTCCTAAACCCGGTAATAAATGACCCATCCCTAAAGTTCACCTAGTCACTGTCTAACACTTGGAGGCCTTTAATAAGTTTTAGTTAGTATACAGTACCGTATATGAACGCTGTGTATAGTTGGTTCGAAATTTTATATTGATATGGGTCACTTCGACATAAATTCTGAGCAAATGTATTACAGCTACAAGTTCTCTTTTCCCTTATGTAAACGCGTATTTTTAGCCTGCGAGCGGGAAATCGATTATCGTTTGTTTTCGCGAATAAACGTTACTGATCGGATGCATTCGTCTCAAATACCACCAGTGGCCTTAACCTTTTTGCAAGGATGAGTAATGGCAGTTAAAGAAGGTATAGTATTGATAGTATACTTCTTTTAGTTAAAGTGTTTTTTCTTCCCATTTTCGAAATATTCATTACGTCTAGTTCTGAGGTTGATGTACTTTTTTTAATATTGTTATTATCATTATACTTGTTGCAATAAGCAGACATGTAGATAATATAGTTTGTTAATTTTGAAAGTACGTGTAAATAATATATTTTACAATTTCTTATTGCTTTATGTTTTATCATAAGAACAAACATGATAATGATAAGATATTGTCAGAAGAGGAATAGTAGCTTGATGAGAAGAAGACGAATCAGGAAATAGTAAATGGGTAAAAGAGTACCCGGGCATGTGTATCAGTGTACTAGAATATAAACTTAGATGTTAACATTAAAAAAAAAACATAGTGATTTATAAAAGTTAGACACTTATCTTGGCAAACATTGAAAGAATAGATAATCAGAAAAATTATAAAAAGGCAGACGATCACTACCTTATAACATAGTTTTGCATATCAATGTATCTTGAAATTATTCGCAGATTCGCGCTTGCATGCTATAAACCACTCTCTCCCGGTTCTGTTTCTTAGATATTTGTCAGATGCAAACTTTTATTCGAAATAGATTTAGTTTTTGGGCGTCCTTAATCAACCGAGATCTTATTCAAATTCTCAAATATATCCATACAATTCGTTTTATGCGCATACACTATGATTCATTATTATATATATTTATTGCTTTTGTGGGTGTCTTCCAGTTCTTCTGCAAGGATGGAAACTCCAGCCCTTCAAACAGTTGTTGTCCCGACCAGCCTCTGTGACCTGTAGTCAGTGTCGAAAACTGTACACGAGAAATCATGACGATGATACTGTGAAAAGTCATACAAGGTAAGTTAAAATGAATAATTACTTCTTATACTTGCCCGACTTTACTACGTAAATTATTTGTATTAAGTTTAGGTCAGCCATATTAATGTATCATTTGATAAAAATCCCATTTAGGTGAGAAAGCAGAGGACAGGAAGCGATACAGTCGAATTCCTCACCCTGCCACAAATACCAAATGGGAAAAGAAATCAGTTGAGACCGGCACAAATGTCAAAGCAAGGCGAGCTAAACCAAGAGTTCAGCTCTTTCCTTTAATGCCTTCAAACTAGTTGTATGTAGCTAAGGTCAGCAATATTATCAATACTATATTAAAGAAAATTAATGCAAATGCCATAAATCAAGTGGTTCATATTGACACATTTATAAGTTTGTATGTTATTCTGTAGCCTCGGTCTCGAGCTAATACGGCAGGTTGGTTACAATACATTGATTGGTAACAATAATATACCATCATCCAATTTGAAGATGACAAATGTCGTTGATATACAAGTAACAGAAATTGCAACAATGCTGCAGAATGGAAACCTGATTAACCGTACCATAAAACTGCATTTAAATGAAGAAAAGGAAAAGTAAATAGGAAAATTTTCAGGAATCGACACAATTCAATTCAAGATCCCATCCAAGACAGCATGTAGGGAAAAAGGACAACACAAATTATTCACCACCAAAGACGTCATCAGCGGCAGTCATGTGAACAGCGATTTCCCATGTAGGTGGTCACCGGACTAGCCTCAACATCAAAAACAATATATCAATAACAGACAAAGCAACACACAACGCATAAAACAACCAAGACGAACCAACAAATAAAAAGTGATGCCTTGGGACGGCCAGTTATGAAATTACTGATGTGTGTGTGTGTGTGTGGGGGGGGGGGGGGGGGGGGGGGTTGAGGGGGCGGGGGGAGGGGGGGGCTTAAACGGTTTGCAGTTGCGACCGACCTTCGCCCTTGGTTCTGCCTTCGTTCATCAGGCCACAAAACCAATAAATTGTTGAAGAGAAATTGGAAAGCAGAGGAAGCATACACAAATAATGACAAAGCTGAAACAAAACAGAAGGCCTACCTTCAGATGGTTAGGCCGGGCCGGGTAGCGCAATCGGTAGGGCACCTGACTCGTAAGTCAGAGGTCCTGGGTTCGAATCCCGGTCTGGCCACATACTTTCGTTTCTCCTTCCGCTGATTCAAGAAGGGCAGTTGTCAGTTACTGGCGAAAGTATGTGCACTTAGTACTGGTTAACCGCTTAGGAGGTCTAAGCCTGCCCAGGAATAGTGTGGTTAGGTTAACTGACCGTCCCGACATGACCTTAGTTGTTTACCGTGGACGTTAAGCATCAAATCAACCAACCAACCAAATCAGATGGTTAGTAATGCATTTAATGTAATTATGTGTAAAAGTAAGTAGAAAAATTCCCAGAAACTGACAAAAATCAATCCCGCCCAAGATACCTTGTGGGAAAAGACAACAAAAAATAGACACCACCAAAGATACGAGGGGAGTTCAATAAGTTCGTAGAACTTTGTATTATTCTATACAATTCAAGATTTCTTTTTTCATTTTTGTGCAGTATAAACCTTTGTCAGTTGAATGATTACAGCCGTTCAGTCAACACGTACACTTTTTGCTCTTACTTTTTGTTTGAAAACATATACCCATTGGCAAAAATGGAAAGTCAGAATATTAAGTTCAGAGCAGTCATAAAGTTCCTCACTAAGGAGGGTGCAAATGCCATGGCTGATGTGTATGGTGATAGTAGCCCAAAGTATTCCACAGTGGCAAAGTGGTCAGCAGAATTTAAACGTGGGCGAGACTCCTTAGAAGATGACCCAAAGCCAGGTCGCCCTGCTGATGTCATCAGCCAGGAGATGATCGACCGTGTTGAGAGACTTGTGCTAAACGATCGCCGAATCAAAGTTGCCGAACTTGCTTCAGAATGTGGTATTTCTAATGGAAGTATTTACACTATAATCCATGAACATTTAGGCATGTCAAAAGTATCTGCCAGGTGGGTACCCAGAAACCTGAACATGCAAGATCGTCAGCATAGGACGGAGTCCTGAGTTACACAAGCGGCTATTCGTGAGTGCAAGTTCGAACAGTTAAATCACCCGCCAGACAGTCCAGACCTGGCCACAAGTGATTATTATCTGTTTCGAAATTTGAAGTCCCACTTGTGTGGAACGAGATTTCGGGACGATGATGAGCTCAAGGCTGCTACAGAGGCTTGGTTTGAGGACCAAACAAACGACTTTTATTTGAAAGGCAAAGACTGCTTAACAGAAAAGTGGGCCAAATGCATTGAAGTAAAGGGAGGTTATATTGAAAAATAATTGTGAGTTAAACCCCGAGTGCTACAAACTAATTGAACTCCCCTCGTATCATCAGCGACAGCCTGCTGAACAACCATTTCCCATGCAGGTAGTCACCGGGCTAGCCTCTATATCGAAAATAGACATAATCACAAGCAACAAACCAGTTATTACATGAAACGAGTAATTTGTTGAGGAAATTGCAACTCAGTTAAAACACATGTCAGTTTGCTCCATGATGTTTTGTTTGGCATTATATTCAATGTTTGGAACAAACTGTCTGAACGAAGTAAGTCTACTGTTGGTAGTGACTGCTCACTGTTAAAGTGATGTTCATTTCTTTGTAGCCTTGTTCCGTACAGAGAAAAGAGTTCAGAGTCATCGGTGAAAAAGTATGGCCCCTACTCTCCGTTTCAGGTGGAACGCAGTAACAAAGCTGAGTTTACTCTAGCCAGATTTGATGACTTGGTCAACTGGGGGAGAAAAGTAGGTAAACATAGTGCCACTTCCCGACCATACTCATATATAACATTTTCAACAGTGGGTGCAATGGAGAAACGCATTGAACAAAATCGTTTCCTAAAGTTATAAGCTTATAAATAAATATTTCAGTCATTCGACTAGGAATCAAATTAATATAAAAGTAGGTTAGAAATATAGCATTTTTGCTATTCTATTACATATCCTTTGTTATTTTTAATGTATTTATGCGCAAGGAAAGCTTAAGGAGACTAAATTGTGTTCATTAAGATGATTAAAGAAAGATATTTCATTCATTTCAAGATAGTTATTTGGACTCGAACACTTTATGCTTTGGAAAAAAATCAATGTGAAAATAAAATACATTGAAGAAAAATAATCTTTGTGTGTAAGAAATGGCTTACCTTTTCAGTGACAAGAAAATAATTAGAAAAAAGCAGCTTTCAAAAGGTCCCCCCTCAAACAAAGTATAGATCTTCTGATTTTACTATCTATATTTAGATGCGTTTACTGGAATAACAGACAGTGATCGACAATAATATTATAGCCTACGAAACAAATTTATCTCATATAATTGGATTCATTTTTACATTGTTTTTCCCTTTAGAATGCGTTATGGCCAATGCAGTTTGGTTTGGCTTGCTGTGCCATAGAGATGATGCATTTCGCCTCGCCAAGATACGACTTTGACCGGTTTGGATTCGTCTTCAGAGCCAGCCCTAGACAGGCAGACGTCATGCTTGTTGCTGGAACAGTTACAAATAAAATGGCGCCAGGAATACGGAAGGTATACATTCCTATTATTTACGATTTTAAAGGGCAAAAAAAGTAAATAGTTGAATTCGCAAGCATTTTACATCCGGATTAGGCGGCTCATCTGGACCGACACTGTATGCCCTCTTGTCTTTGAATTCTGAATTAAAAAAATTGCAGAGGTAAATTTTGTCATATGCTTTTTCGGTGATTTATTTAAGTTAAGCTTGTTTATGAATACCTGTAAGCACAGTATTGTGTCATACATTGTTCGTATTTTATGCATTCAATATTTACATATCGGAAATTGAAAGTGTTAAAGATCTTGGCCAGGTACTTGTTTTGGCCTAAAATGATATGTATGCCTTTAATGGAAAGCATTTTTCCAGCTTTAAATGTCACAAAGTATATGAGAACGCAATAATCAGGCACTGAAACAATCAATTTCCACATTCTGCACAAAACACCAAATGAGAAAGGAGAACAAAAATACGGCATACGAAGTAAATCAAAAAAAAAAAAAAAAAAAAAAAGGCGAAAAGCCATTGAAGAGGTCAGTTCTTTGACAAGCTGATGGCTGCGAGGCTATTTTAAATGATGCACAAAAAGTCAAAGACTAATAGAAAGTGGACAATTAATGACAATAATATCAAACCACAAGAGAAGCTCCGCCTTGCGAAAAATGAAACATTGTTAAACTTTTCGTGCACATGACACGCAAATTTTGCGTACATTTGACGCGCAAACGTAACGATGTTACAATTTCCATACATCTCAATGAACAATGCAACACTGATGAAACTTCTAACATTTTCAAAAACAGAGTAAACATAAAATGTGACAGGATATATTATTTTTTCGGAAACAGATTGTGCTGTTTTTTTATTTTATCTTCATTTTTCAACAGTACTCCATTTTCTCAGTGATATTTTCGACCTCTGAATAAAGCGCTGGGGAGGTGGCGGGGGGGTGGGGGGGGGTGTAGTGGTGGTAGAGGGGGGGGGCTTATAGGACAGACAGTGTTGGTCATCTGCCATTATCGTGTGTCATCACGTTCAGACGAATTCTTCAGTCGAAAGCAATTTCGTGTTTTTCATATTGGGCCTAGCAAGAGTTAATACAAGCGTTCTATTTTCACGATCCAGGTTGGACGCGAGGAAAGATAACTCTATTTAAGTGCTGCAGAACTAATAAGGCAAATAAGCTGATATTTTGCAGAAAGCAGCAGACATAAGTCCTAACTCTTTGTTTAAATCGTAAGTGTTTCCGAGACCGAATTACGAACTATGTCTGTCCCTGCTCCTGTCTTATGTACTTGTTGTAGATGCATAAAATTATTAAAGATGAAAATAAGGTCGGAGTTGAAACTTAGAAGGATTCGTCTGGAAATTGCATTAAATGATAAAATGAGAAAACTCAACCCACCCTTGATGACAAAGCGATCCTATCTTATAAGGGATTTTAGCGCCTTCGGCTGAATGGCGCTACAAATCCGTTCACAGATAGACGGACAGTCGGACGGACAGATGGGGACCGATGGCCAGTCTGCATGCCATCACGTAAACCCATAACAGATTGTAGTCCAAAAAACTGACTAAAATTTCGGAAATGATAGTGGAAAGGTGAAATTTCTTTTGATGCTCCCCGAAGGGTGAGCATATAGTTGCCGCTTTGTCCGTCTGTCCGTCCGTCTGTCACCCTTTTGTACGGAGCATATCTCTGAAAGTATAAGGGGGAACTAAATGAAACTTCACACATTGATAGAGGATGTCGAGGGGAAGTGCAGTGCACAAGAACGGTAACCCTGTCACAAGTATTTACAAAGTTAGCTCCATTTCCAGTTTTTTCAATATTTTGCTTGTCCGGAGCATATCTCTGAAACTATTATGGGGATCTAAATGAAACTTCACACATTGACAGAGGACAATTAGAGGAAGTGCAGTGCACAAGAACCGTAACCCTTTCTCAAGTCTTTACAAAGTTAGCTCCCTTCCCAGTTTTTCCAATATTTTGCTTGTCCGGAGCATATCTCTGAAACTATCAGGGGGAACTAAATGAAATTTCACACATTGATAGAGGACAATTAGAGGAAGTGCAGTGCACAAGAACCGCAACGCTGTCACAAGTATTTACAAAGTTAGCTCCCTTCCCAGTTTTATCAATATTTTGCTTGTCTGGAGCATATCTCTGAAACTATAAGGGGGGACTAAATGAAACTTCACACATTGATAGAGGACAATTAGAGGAAGTGCAGTGCACAAGAACCGTGACCCTGTCACAAGTATTTACGAAGTTAGCTCCCTTTCCAGTTTTTTTTTCAATATTAAGTTTGGCTGGTGCATATCTCCAAAAGTATAAATGGGAACTTAATGGAATATCACACACTAATAGAGGGCAATGAATGAAAGTGCAGAACACAAGAACCATAACTCTGTCAAAAGTATTTACGAAGTTAGCTCCCTTCTTAAATTTGCTTTAGTTTGTTTGTATGGAACATATCTTAGGAAGTATTGAAGGAAGCTAAATGACATTTCACACATCCATAGTGGGTAATGAAAGGAAGTGCAGATCATAAGAACTATAACATTACCTTTAGTAATTACAAAGTTAGTGCCCTTCCTAATTTTTCTATTTAGCTTGTCCGGAGTATATCTCTATACATGAATCAGACTTCACATATTGATAATAGAGGGCAATGACAAGAAGTGCAGAGCAGTAGAACCAAAACTGTATCCCAAGTTATCTTGGAGTTACTTCCCTTCTTATTTTTTCTCAGTTGTATGTATGTCTAGAGCATTGCTCTAAAAAGTATTGAAGAGAATTGTTTTTTTATGCCCCCGCCACGAAGTGGGGAGGGGCATATAGTTTTGCCCTTGTCCTTCCGTACGTACATACGTACGTCCGTCACACTTTGTAGTACTGTTCTTGTCTCCGCAACTCCTCCTACAGTATTCGATGCAGGGAGTTGAAACTTGGAACACAGTTCAGACATGCATTGAACATGTGCATAAAGGAAACATAACTTTGATTAAGATCTTTATTGCAGAATTATGTCCCCTTGAATAATAAACATATTTTGACCATATTTCACATCTGAGTACTGTTCTTGTCTCCGCAACTCCTCCTACAGTATTTGATATAGGGAGTTGAAACTTGCAACACAGTTCAGACATGCATTGAACATGTGCATAAAGGAAACAGAACTTTGATTAAGGTCTTGGTTGCAGAATAATGTCCCCTTGAATAATATACATATTATAACCATATTTCACATTTGAGTACTGTTCTTGTCTCCGCAACTCCTCTTACAGTATTTAATGTAGGGAGTTGAAACTTGCAACACAGTTCAGATATGCATTGAACATGTGCATAAAGGAAACAGAACTTTGATTAAGGTCTTTATTGCAGAATTATGTCCCCTTGAATAACATAAATATTTTGACCATATTTCACATTTGTAGTACTGTTCTTGTCTCTGCAACTCCTCCAATTGTATATGATGTAGGGATTTGAAGCTTGTAACACAGTTCAGACATGCATTGAACATGTGCATAAAGGAAACAAAACTTTGATCCAGGTCATTATGGCAGAATTACATCCCCTTGAATGACATGCATATTTTGACCATATTTCACACTTTGTAGTACAACATTCTTGTCTCTGCAACTCCTCCAATAGTATTTGATGTAGGGATTTGAAACTTGCAACACAGTTCAGACATGCATTGAACATGTGCATAAAGGAAACAGAACTTTCAGTTAGGTCTTTATTGCAGAATTATGTCCCCTTGAATAACATACATATTTTGACCATATTTCCATAGCTTAAATACAATCCCACCTTTTATCGTCGCTCTAGCGGCCTCATTTATTAACAGATTTTGGTATTACATCACAGCTTTATTGGATATGACAGTACCTTGAACAACTTTGCGTTTCAGGTTTGTAGGATGAAGGTCAAGGTCACAGTTGCTATTTTCAGAAAAACTAGGGCATTGCTCCAGTGCTTTCATTTATAGATCGATTTTGATGTAACTTCACATAAATGTTAAGTATAACAATATCTTGAATAAATTACTGTTTCAGCACCGCAGGTCCAAGGTCAAGGTCACAGTTGCTATTTTTAGGAAAAAACTTTATCATTCCTCTACTCCTCTATTCATTGACAATTTTTATGTAACTTCACTCAAATGTTTAGTGTGACAATATCTAGGACAAGTTCGTGATCCAGAATTTCAGGGTAAAGGTCAAGGTCATATTTGCTATTTTAGAAAATATGCTGTCATCCCTCTGGAATGATTTTGGCATAACTTGACCCAAATATTTAGCTGACAATATCTGGGACAAATTTACGTTTCATCATTGTAGGTCCAAGGTCAAGGTCACAGATGCTATTATAGGTACATGTAAATCTTTGTCATGGTTCTAGCGCCTTTATTTATTAACTGATTTTGATAGAACTTCACACATATATTAAGTATGACAATATCTTGGACAAGTTAACCTTTCAGGGTTGTAGTTCCAAGGTCAAGGTCACAGTTGCTATTTTTAAGAAAAACTCAGTCATCCCTCTGGCACCTTTATTTATTGACAGATTTTGATGTAACTTCACACAAATATGTTTTAACACATTACTTTTCTAGTGAGGCATATGGCGGGGGCATTCATCACCTTTAGTGATTGTCTAGTTTTTATCCATTTTGAATTGCATTTAGTTTACACAGAAAATCACTCCTTCACCAGGATCCCCATTGTCCTATTCCAAGCCTTCGGGGAGCATCCATCGGTTCCACCGATTTTCTTGTTTCAAAATAATAATTGAGCCGCGACACGACAAAACCAACAATGTGGTTGTGCGCCCGGCGAAGACTCAGATCAGCCTGGGCAGCCACCCAGTTTGTTCAGACTCTTTCTTAAGTGCTCAAACGGTAGCTAAGGGTCTAAGCTACCTTCATGCGGACAGTGAAGACTCTGATCAGACTGGGCGGATGCCCAGGCTGATCTAGGTCTGCGCTGGGCGCACAACCACATTGTTGGTTTTGTCGTGTCGCGGCTCATATATGTTATTGATTTACAAGTGTGCTTATCCTCTTTTGGAAGATATGACAAATTTTATCAAGTTTGACAAGTTTTATCACTGTTACATTTTTCATCTTAAAGGTACGAAAAATATGAACTTGTCACCATGTTTGTCATGAAAACAAGTCGTTGAATTGAAAAATTCTGTTTCAGTTATATGACCAGATGCTGGAACCACGCTGGGTAATATCCATTGGCAGCTGTGCTAACGGGGGTGGCTACTACCACTACACTTACTCTGTGGTTCGGGGAGTCGACAGACTTATACCAGTGGACATCTATGTGCCAGGTGACTAATGATAAAATATATTCATCATTGACTTTTTCACCTGCGCATCCTACATCCTGTATGCATAAATTTCCTCCGGAATGCAAGATTTTTATTTTATGGGTCCCAGGACTCACTGAAATTATCGAATTGCAGTAGAAAAAAGGTGTTTGGGTCTCAGTCTTTTGTAGGTGGGTCTCGTTGGTTTGGGGGCCATAGGCCTAAAATTGTAAATGAATTATCGATTCATGTTTTTTTTATTATTCAGTAAAAGGTATTTAACTTTGTTCTTTTAATTTGAATGATGCTATAAATCATGAAATCGCTAATCAATTATGAATCTACCTGTCTAGACTGGCTATAGCTGTCAGGTGTTGTATACTGGTGATATATATTTTTCAGGGTGTCCACCTACAGCCGAGGCTTTATTATATGGTATCCTACTGCTGCAAAATAAAATAAAAAGGAGCTCGGGGACACAGACCTGGTACAGAAAATAAAGTGTCATCTTTTTGATGGAACCTTTCAGCGCGGAAAGTCATGTACTTACTTGTTGAATATAGCAGGATTCCAGATAAATTTTCAAGGACTTTTGACAGTGATACAATGAAGTATTTCACCATAAATTGAGGACCTTACACGAGTGGTCATTTCATGTGAAATTTGTAAAACGTCTTCGGCCAGTTTCATAAATCGCATATGAAATGACCACAAGTGTAAGATTATGTTTATCATACGACCCTTTAAAATGGGTCGCAAACGTAGAGGATGTTACACGAGTGGTCATTTCATATGAAATTTATTAAACGAGCCTTTGGCGAGTTTCATAAATTAAATATGAAATGACCACGAGAGTAAGATTCAGTTTATCATATGAACCTTAAAATGTTTATCTTTTTTGCCTTCAAAATAACTATTATTTCAAAATTAAAACACGTTCTTGACTTGGACATTGTCAATGACGTTACGTATACGCGCCAAAGTTTTATCACAAGTGTGGGTATACGATTTTTATGACACGTGGTCATCCAATGCATAACAGTGACGTCATATGATAATTATGTTTCCCAAAGACATCAGTACATTTGAAAGTGCGCGGGGAACTTTGCCGTAGCAATGCTGCTTATCGTATGGCATTAGTTCTGTCATATGACGTCGCTGTTATTCAGTGGACAACGTCGTGTCCTAAAAATCGTCTGACCACACGTGTATTAACACTTTGGCGAGTACATGTAACGTCATTGACAATGTTCGTGTCAATAGTGCGTTTTCTTGTTAAAATAATGTTAATTTTGAAAGCGATAAACTCCAATTTTACAGGGTCATATGATAAACAGAATCTTATACTCATGGTCATTTCATACGGAATTCATAAAACTCTCCAAAGGCGAAATGACCTCTCGTGTAAGATCCTCTATTTATATGATTGGAAAGAGTGAGTGACTGAGTGAACTCGGGTTTAACTTCCCACCAACAACGAGGTCATATGGAGGCGGGATCTCGGCTTAAAGTCTCATCCGAAAGACCGGAGGAGCGGGGATCGATCTTGCTACCCCTGGATTGATTGGAAAGAGGAATAATGTTGGAAATGATAGTGGTCAAAGTACCCAAATCATAAGTCCGAACTCGTAGGTCAGTTAAACATAGACAATTCCGGAATATTTTAGATACACAGACATGGACCCCAAAACAGAGGTGTGATCAGGTGCCCGCGGGGTAGTAAGCATCACCTGCTTATTATAATACACCCGCCATATCTATGTATCTGTGGAAAAAGTCAGTGAAAATGAAAGTCCGGTATTTGAAAGCTTAACTAAGCTTCGGCTGAGGCCATCAAAACAGCTAATAAGTTTGATTTGAATTTCAAATACTTGTTCTTTAGATAGAGGTTTTAAAGGCAACACCAGTAATTTGTTAGCAAAAGACCGTGTCATTGTTGACCTCCACAGAAAATTGTGTTCGTGATAATTTTACTGACATTCAATCAGTTGTTGTTAGCGATTACTGTCAAATCTTGTTACTTATGTCATTGTTTTACAGTACATGTATGCGATTTATAGTTAATAAAATATCGTTTAAACCAAAGAGTATCATTTGATCTATATATTATACGCCATGTGTGATCTTATTTTTGTATTGATCAGATTGCCCCATGAATGCCCTCACCACTCCGTTGTTATTTTCTCATTTCCTGTCTCCTATTTTATATTGCGTGTTCAAGTTTTTATAGAACTTCAATGAATGAACTGATTATTGTGTAAAATTTGTTGATCAGTTTCGTCTATACTCCTCTAAAGTCGAATGTCATTAATAGTTTACAGTCGACCAGATTCAAATGTTGCAGGGTGTGGGAATCGACCAATCATTTTATTGACGTCATTTCGACGGCATATGTCCGCTGGATCTTTTCCGAAGTTTTAAGTTTTATGTATATCATACTTTTACCTGATGCTTTTAGACTTGATGTCTTTGGTTTTAGCGAATTGGGTCAGTAAATTTGTCCTTAGAGAGGGATGTTTGCTGCCTGCAGAAACCTGGGGCCGTATTCATAAAACGACTAAAGTGGTTGCTATGCTGTTGCTAAGGCTAAATTTCTTTGAAGGAGATTCCCTACAACAATGAAATTTGGTCTGGAGGAACAGTCTTAGTAAGACTGTTCCTCCAGACCAAATTTCATAGTTGTAGGGAATCTCCTTTATAGATATTTAGCCTTAGCAACAGCATAGCAACGACTTAAGTGGCTTTATGAATACGGCCCCTGCCCCTTTTTTTAAATGTTTGGGATTTTGCGATCTGTAGTTATGGTTGAACATAGAAAGGTTCTTAAGGGTTATCAACTCCTCCCACAATTTTCAGTGGCTGTTTTTTTTTCAGAAATGTATACTTGTTGTGAACATAGTGAAGATGTGCATGTTGGTTTTTGATGAAAAATTAACTATTTTTGACGGAATTACGTCTTTTAAACTTTATCATTTTGGGCTGCATTTTTGCACTATAGGGTATGAAGTTTGTGTAATGTTTTCAGTGATTTCTTTGTGGATTGTGTTAGTGCTTAAGAGGTGCTTTAGGGTTGAAACCATATCCTGTGACAGGCGCTGCACGGGGGCATCGTTAGTGTCTTACAGACAAAATTTTCTAGTTGTTTGTGCTGTCTTACAAACCATTGTATCATGTGATAATGATAATGAGCTATATGATCACCTGAATAGCTGCCCACTCTGGTTTCCGTTTTGTCTAATCTAGTAATTTAAAATAAAACACAGGTAAAAAATAGATGTTACTGCTGTTTTCAATTTTGCGTAAGTTATTCAAGCATGGAAAGTTTAAAAAGTATACAGTAAGGACGTTTTATTTTATGTCCTATTTCCTGTTTGACTTTTGGCGGGAAAAATTAGATCGGCAATTATCGTATGTCATCGGGATGTTCCGGAGGCACACGTCCTTAAAAAAGCAAGTCAAGGTTACAATTATGGCAGCTAAAGCAGGTGCGTGTCAATATAAACAGATAAATATTTGAATACAAGCAGGAAATATAATAATAGGATCTATGCCTTGAAACCTGCGGCATTTAAAGAGTACTGTCAATGTTAAATCATTGTTTACTTGATGTTCTTTAAGATCATTAATTGTTAAGACGTAGAAAAAGTTAAGTGTTGTTATTGGCTTTATAACATATATGTTCGGTCAGAATATCATTTCGTACATTATCTTCGCCACCCAGAATTCGGGCCAGAAATATGCATTATTAAATGATCAAAGTCTAAAGACTATGAAGAAAAATATAATGCAGACTAAAACTGTGGAAGATCCAGAAGCAATACACGACCCTATGTTTTGTCTGTGTGTCTGTGTAATATGCCTACGCTAATATAGTGCACTTAAAGTTAGTCTGTGATAAAGGAATGCGAAAGAAATTAAAGCCTCTAGCTCAGATTTTGGATGGGATGGGAATTGGTTGAAAGAAGAAGGCTGTGCATTTACTGAAAGGAAATTCCCTCTTATTGTTTGATAGTAAAGAAGTACATATGTGTCTGTTAAAGAATCTATCACTAGTTTGAATTATAGACTTAATGTTGTGATGGGTCAAATGCAAATACAGAGTATTATTGATCAGGTAACTATAACATGCCATACAGAAAATATGCATTATCTGTTGCATAAATAATAGATTCAAATCATATGTAAATTAAACTGGGAAGATAAATAATTTTTATATCCCAAATCATGTTATATGCTTTGTTATTTTTATATGCATTCTGTGATATTTGTTTATGAAAATTTCCATCAATAGTTTGACTAGTAGAGCATTCAAATGCGCACAAATAATATTGCTGATAAGTTAGCCTTAAAATGCTTCTCAGAAATATGCAAAAGACTTCGCCTTATTTATTGTCAAAGAGTATAAAGAAATGGATAATGTAATTAAATCTAGAAGATTGAGAAATATTAGACAACCCAAAATATGTTAGGTATGGTTTGTTTAATATATTTTACTGTTACAATTAACAGTAAATGATGAGTATGGTGATAATATGTGAGATAGGTGGGGACAGTGAGAATATAAAAGAAGTAGGTATCCTGAATATTCTAAGAAGAGAGAGAGAATGCTGCCATTTGGGATATGAATGTGGTGTGGATTGAGTGGAACATATGATATACTGGTGGAATGGAATAATAGAAAAGTAACACCATAATCGTAATAACCGTACAGATGTATTCGTTATGTCATACATATTAGTTTGACATATAGGTTAATGAACTCATGAGCCAAGTGCACATGTGTTTAACGTATGGTTTTACCATAATACCATGTATAACTATTCAAGGCTATTTCTATTTGTTTGGATTTTTTACAGTTTGGTTGCAGTGTGGGAAGATCCAACCCCTGCTAGAAAGACTGCTTTACCGACCGGCAACTGTAACATGTATATCAAGTCGCGACCTGCACTCTAAGAGAAAAGATGTGGCGCCTGACAAAGTTAATACAAGGTACGTTTGATATTTTAAATACACGAAGTAGGTCAATATACACATATTATGTATATATCACAAAATCAAACTAATCCGAGTCTTCTCTGACATTAAGTGGCTTTTATTTATTTTCATCTCAGAAGTATTAAATTTTTTCTGTACTTTGAAGTTTGCTATTCATGATATCAAAATGTAGAGAGAAAACGACACTTAAATAAACGTCAGACTTGGATTTGCACGCAGTGGTGGTAAGCCATTGTTTTAACTTCATATGCCTAGCTGTTATCAATCAACTTTCACCACCACACTAATACCAGGACATGTTTAGAACTTCCCCGAAGTAATTATACAGCCTGTTTGTTCTGTAACAGTTATATGGTGTAGTCTTTCCTTGTTTTGTTGGATCATTTCTGTTTCTCTGGCAATGTCATTTGACTAGTACTACCGTCGTCGTAGAATGTAAAAACTTTTAGAGGCTACTACAGGACAATATAAGTCAGATCAATTAGGGGATAACTGTATTCAAAATGACAATTTTTGATCTAGTTATCCCCATTCTAATGCACCTTTTTCACAGTTTCACTTTCAAAGTGTGCTTCTTTGCACCCATTGCAAGCGCTTTCAGCAGCGTAAAACCAAACGTCAGCCAATGAGAAGCAACGTTTTATAATAACATCGGGTTTGCGACAGTATATAATAGAATATACTGTCGCAAATTGTTGACTTTATCCAATCAGACGTCGCGTTACATGCGTAAGTGCATTAGAATGGTGATTAATGGCGAAGTGGCATTTTCGTTTTGTTGATGTGAGTTTCGGTTGTACGTATTCCTGTAACAGTATTTATCATCATGAATTTTTGCCTGTTCTGTCCAAATTGTTGTTCAAATTGCACACTGGCTATATTTATACCAAACAAATTATGCTTAGAAGTATAGTATGGAAATAAGATTTGTTTTATTTTAAGCCTCGTTCCATACAGACAAAAAGGGACAGAGACTAAAGTGGTGCCACGTGGGCCTTATTCTCCATTTCAAGTGGACAAGACTAACAAACTAGATTTTGCTATGGCAAGGGTGGACGACCTCGTGAATTGGGGGAGGAAGGTAAATCAATTAAATCAGCTTTTCCAGTTCTTAAATTAAAAATGCAGTAGAAACTCAAAGAATCCGGTACTGCCAGGGAGCAGGGACAGAAACGACTGGTTGTTTGAAATAGTAATTCTCTGAGCTTAAATTCAATTACTTAAACCGCAAAAGGTTTCAGAACAATTTTCAAATGTTGCACCCAACTGCCTTCATCATTATTAGGGTTTAATTAGTTTACCTGCATTCACCAATTAAGAAATTAAAGATTTATTCGGTATATTGTCTATAGTTGTATGACTTTAAAAATTATCTCAGTATGAACAAAATCCTGCAACATTTATCATTCGGTGATTTCTGTCATAATAAACTTGTGAATTAAGACTCAGTTTCCTTGCAGGGTTCAATGTGGCCTATGACATTTGGTTTAGCATGCTGTGCAGTTGAGATGATGCATTTTGCAGCCCCTAGATACGATATGGATCGGTTTGGAGTTGTATTTCGGGCCAGTCCAAGACAGTCAGAGGTTATGATAGTTGCGGGAACAGTTACGAACAAAATGGCCCCAGCCTTAAGAAAGGCAAGACATTTTCACAAATAAAGAAGAAGAAAAAGTCAGCGTTAAATTTGCTTTATTTGCGTATGACAGTGGATTTTAGCCTTTTGTTAGGGTTATTAATTCCGTTTCTGTTTCGATACAAATACATGTGTATTTGAATTAAGTTATTTAGGTTTGCTTTATGTAGACTTTATCTTTTGATGACCGTTCCAAGGCAGTACTTCTGTTGTGGTTCCTTGATGTTAAATTGTGCTATGTCCGCTTGTCTATGTTCTTAGGCAGTTTGGTCACCTGTTTTGCTACTCAATCAGCCTTTTCTTTTGTTTTGTAAGTTAAAACTAAAATAGATAAAAATAGATGTTGATGCTGTTTTTGATTAGGGTAGCTGAATGACCACCTATTTGGGAAAGAGCTTCTCATTCGGTTTACCGTGCGTGTCTTTCGTGAACTTGTGTCAATTTTCCCGTGTGTGTGTGCTTCTTTCCCTATTGGTTTTGAGAGCGGGATGTGAGATTGTATTAATTCCTGATCATTGCCTATCTCATTACTTTATTTTACAAAGCCCAGAAAGACCCGAGTGTCTGGAACAATTCAAAAAGATTATAATTCGATACAAAAAGCATTACGCTGTCCAAATGCGGAGCATTCAGTTGGCATGTCCTAACGAACCGTCTTTGTAATCCTGCCACCGTAATTACAATTTTGCGCCATTGAATTTTAATTTTAGTAAGCTTGTTTCATTTGCTCCGTAATTTTGTTTATGTTTATCATCTGTTTTTTTGTGTTGTTTTTTTTTGTGTGTGTGTCGTTGTTTCGACTAAGCTTTCTCTGTGATTTATTCAGTTCCGCGGTATATACCTTGATCTACCTTGTCAGCACAACTACTCTTACAGATTTCATTGATCAGTCCGAAATTGCTGCTTCTTAAACATGGTTTGGAGATCTGTAATTTTAGGTTATCAATAACTTATCTTATAGTGTTTTTTTTGGCTTAAGCGGACTTAATATTTTTCAGTCGTATACAGTGCAATGGTTTTTGATCGCAACTCATCAAAATTCGTTTGTCAGATTTGAACCATAGGACTGGGGTTCAGGTGGATTCTCATTGATCAGTCCGAAACTGCCGCTTCTTAAATATGGCCTGGAGATCTGCCTGTAATTTTTTGGTTATCAATAACTTATCTTTTACTTTTTTTTCAGCTTAAGTGGACTTAATATTTTTCAGTCATATACAGTGGAATGGTTTTCTTCGCAACTCGTAAAAACTCCTTTGTCGGATTTGAACCGTGGAACTGGGGAGCAGGTGGATTAGGCCATGACATTACTTTCTTATTATTTGGCTGTGTACTTCTGATGGTAAATTGTAATCTTTACAGCTGAGGGAATTAATTTTCTTCAAGAAACAATACTTTGCTATGGTATCTTGTCTGTAGGAAGATGTGAAAGAGGTGTTCTTTTTATTGTATAGCCGTTTTTGGCCTGAAAAGTAGTTAATACAAATGATACAGACGCCTCTTTCACTGTGTTTGGTGTACCTTTATCTTTCGATTGGCATTTTCGCTGCTTACATCAGACTGAGGGTGAGTGCCAAGTCTGGCCATTTCGGTCCGTCAGTGTTCTTTACGTCCGCTTTCGGAGGACCGCTCGGCCAAATCCGTGAATTCACTTGAAACTCATAACAGACATTCAAGGTGTTCCGATTGAATGTCTGTTATGAGTTTCAAGTCGTCAGCACAACACTCTTACAGATTCTCATTGATCAGTCCGAAACTGCCGCTTCTTAAACATGGTCTGGAGATCTGCATGTAATTTTTGGGTTATCAATAATTTATCTTATAGTATTTTTGTCAGCTTAAGCGGACTTAATATTTTTCCGTCACATACAGCGCAATGGTTTTCTTCGCAGCTCGTCAAAATTCCTTTGTCGGATTTGAACCGTGGGACTGGGGTTCAGGTGGATTAGCCCATGACGTTCACTTCTTATTATTTGGCTGTGTACTTCTGATGGGACATTGTAATCTTGACAGCTGATGGAATTAATCTTCTTCAAGAAACAATACTTTGGTACTGGTATCTTGTCTGTAGGAAGATATGATAGAGATGTTCTTTCTATTGTATAGCTGTTATTATGATACAGACGCCTTTTTCACAGAGTTTGGTGTACCTTTATCGGCCGAGCGGTGTTTCGATTGAATGTCTTAGTCTGTATCATGGGTTTCAAGTCGTAAAGACGTCGTAGTTTGGCTTTCCCGCAACAAGCGGCTGCACGGGCTTTAGCTTTCTTGTCATGTTGAATGGTTGTATGGAAACAGCAAATTTTATATGTAGAAGCTTTTTGCACCTAATGAAGACTAATAAATTGAATAATGTATCTTGATTGAATAATCAGACTTCGGAGTACAAGACTGCACTGATATATAGACATGTTTGTGTTCGTTACTTGTCTCTGAACAGTGGTTTTGGTTACGTATAGATAATATGAAGATAACATTATTCCATAGAAAAATAATGAAAACTAGAGATGAACGTGAGACTAAATTTTGATCACGAACAATATGGTGTTTTGTTGTTGAACAAGTCGTATTCGGTCTTGACTGTTATTTATTAGAGCGACCAAACATGATTTTCCATGCATTTACATCTGCAGAGCACATAGGAAAAGGCTATATGGTATTCTGCGAAACGGAACCGGGAACATAGACTTTTTACAGAATAAAACGCACCGTTAATTTATAAGATAAGTAGCTGTTCCGTTCCATTCCGTTCCGCAAAATGCTAATTGCCGAGGAAAGTATTGATACACAAGCCAGAAAGGCGAGCGTCCAACTCCTTCCGAGGTGTCCAGCAGATAAATTTGATCGCTATAATCGCATAAAGACTAAAAGGTTACAAGAAAAATCGCAAAACGAGCGAAAACTGCACAAAGGTTTTATTAAAAGTCCGCGATTAAGTCATCATCAGATGCGAAACATTGAAAAAAGCTATTTCCAAGGCGATACACGATGTCATTTCGGACGTCAGTTTTGAAGATCAGAGTAAATAAAATTTTCAACCATGGACATGCTATAGACATTTGTGGTTAGGCACCATATTTAGAGTAACAGCATCAGTACGTTTTCTTCAGGTATATGACCAGATGCTTGAGCCTCGCTGGGTTGTATCAATGGGCAGCTGTGCTAATGGTGGTGGATATTATTATTATTCTTACTCAGTTCTCCGAGGCTGTGACAGAATAATACCGGTGGATATCTACGTACCAGGTATGTAGTCTATATGCATTATGGATTTCAGACTTTAAGACCCATAATACATGAGATAAACGCGAAATTCTATTCCCACCCGTAAATCACACCGGGTTGGCATTCAACAAAGGCAGCGTTCATGCCAACGAAAATTTCTGACCATAAAACTTGATTTTTTCACATACATGTACAAATTAAATTCCAGTTATCGTTCTTACGAACCCGGAAGTTTGTTAGACCTCAATGTAAGACCAGTTCATAAATTCTGTGCAAAAAATTAAGTCTCTTCAACAATTCCTTGTCATGGTCGTTCAAGGACCATGACAACTAATTGGTCAAGAAACTTTATTTTCTGTATTTTGTCAGGTAAAATTCATTTGAAAAACTGGTCTAAGATGTGTAACTACCGGGTCAGTAACAATGATAGTTCGAGACTAAATCAGGTTGATGTGAAAGCAGTCGAGTTTTATAGTTAAAATTTTCGTTGGCATGTACATTGCCTTCGTTGCTGGTGTTGAATGCCAGACTAAACATTCAAACTTCAACAAATGAACAGCCAAAATGTGCTTTTTGGCCAATATGTTTGTAAAGCATATTCATATATAGCTTTGTATAAGGTAAAATGGGGGAGTTTTCACATACTCATACTACTGGGAAAACCAAAATTTTGGTTTGGCCACTCTCAGGAGTAACCGAGTTTTGTGATAAATTTAAGTTCTTTTATTTCAGAACGAAAACTGTGCAAAAATATATGAATTAAATACAATTGTCGAATAGGGGTGTCCTATTTTGGCTATTTGGATAAGCTTGAATTTTTAATTTCTAGGTAGAAATGGCATTGAATATGGCAGAACTGCCATAAGCATAGATCTAGATAAGATGGCCATTGCCCATTCTCATCTGGACTGCACTGCTAGCAAAGAATTTGGATTAGAGGGTCAGTGACTGATCTTTAACTCTTTAAAGTGTCCTGCTCCAAATTTATGTTATGATAATTATTATCAAGCCGTCTTGATCTGCCCTGCAAGATACAGATGCTTTTCAGTCATGGACCATCCTGTTGTAAGGACATTGCAGACATGATGATAATGTGCATATTTCGAGGTTAATTATGGATTACGGCTTTTAAACTCTAATCATTCTGAGCAACTAACTGTCATCATGAAGTTTGTGTAATAAAACTTTACAAATTTGTTTGTATTAATGTTAAACTGTGTAACCAATGATGTATGGACTTTTTGCGAGTAAAATTTTAAAATACATGTACAGCATTTTAACTCCAGCCAACCACTTAACCCTTTTTAGACCGGATACCCGTTTTGGGGACATTATGCAAACAGTGCAGACCCAGTTCAGACGCCGCAAAACGCGGCGTCTGATCAGGGTCTACATTGTTTGCTTACAGGAATTTCTATGCAAAGTACAATAAAAGTGAAAATATTCACCAGAAACCCCTAAAACTACTAATGGGATTATCTGAATGATAAGAATGGACAAGTCCACTGGTCAAAAAAGGGTTAATAGTATAGAATGCCATTCAGGAGTCTGGAATACCTGAAATAGGGTTTGTTGATAATTGCCCTGACACATGCACTGCACATGGGCATCATTTGTTTCTTACCAGTTTTCTTGTTCAAGGTAACATGGGTTTTGATGATGAATCTGAGGCCATAATGTCTCCCACAAAACAGAGGTTGCAGCCCCTTATTACAACTGCTTCACTGAGGCCGTTCAATAGGGACGTGAAGGCTTTGTCCCAAGAACTATTTCAATATTACCATCAAAAGCCATACTATCTCTGATTCCAGTTTTAAGGTGACTGGATGTACATTTAAGGGAGGTCACTGATTAATTTTTCTCCTTCTCACATGGGGCTTCTCTTAACACTTGAAGTGCTAAAAGTGAAAGTAATTAAATTTGCAAACCGCACAGATTCCAATGTGGGGGCTCATGGTGAGCCACTTCATCTTGACCTATACTGTTTGCCCTCTAGCCTTTAAATTCTCAATATAGCTTGGACACTTTGCTTTTTTCTTTTTGGAATTTTGCTTTTTAGGCGTTTTAAAGCTTAACAGTATGTGATAAGTGAACTCTGCCCTTTACATGTAGGCCCCATTGAAGAAGGGATTCATCTAGACACTGTTTCTCACAGATCAGATTTGATCAGTTCACTGCAGCAGCTTAATGGAGAGCTATAAACAGATTTTACCCTGTGTGTTAGACTGTAGAAGGGAAGAGTCACCATGGTGGTGTATCTGCACACCTTAATGTCTTCTTATTTATTCCATCTGCAGGATGTCCACCAACAGCTGAGGCATTGCTCTACGGCATTTTACAACTACAGAAGAAAATCAAACGGGACTCGGGCATGCAGTCTTGGTACAGAAAATAGTTAGTGTGGTTGACTAGGGTAGCAGAGAAAAATTTTGTGATTGCATTAAGTCCAGATAAGGAGAGGGTTTTGATTATCATGTCAACAAAAATTTTCTAGTTTCTTTGTAAACACATCAACTTTGGCCCCTCCATAGAACATCATACTGCTCCATCATTAGAACTTCTCACCGAGGGGGCTCTAAGTGACCACAACTACCGTATTCTACCTAATTAGCGCACATGCCTCTATAAGCGCACGCCATGGCAATTTGTGAGGCATAGGACTATTAATGCACATATTTTTACTGCTTTATCCCTTTGCTTTCTCGTTTACACGAGCTGAAAATGCAATAGACTACTTCTAAATTTTTTCTATCCTTCTACATGTATATCCATACGAATTTAAAAGGTTAAGCATCAGAGAAAAGCTGCTTATAAGCAGCTTTTTTTCTGATGCTTTACCTTTAAATTCGTTCCCTTCAATATATAATAACCTATTAAAATGTGCGCTTATATGAAAGAAAGTTTACTACAAGTATTTGCCGCCATTTTGAAAAAGTTAACCGCACAGGGCGCTAATAAGGTCGATTACGGTAATGTTTATGATGTCAGAGAGAATGAAGAAAAATCTTATAAACATCATTAGATCCCCTCTTATACTGGATTTTGTGTTGGACCAGACTTAAGACAAAACAAACTTTTCTGTCAAGCAGTCTCATCAGTAGCGGCCACCGTAACAGATAAAGTTAGCTCATATAAAATTAGAAATAACATTTGCAGTGAATGAAACTTGCCTTGACATGCTGTTTAATATGAGCCGCGACACGAGAAAACAAAGTGGTTGTGCTCCCAGTGCAGACACAGATCAGCCTGGTCTTAGACCCTTAGCTACCGTTTTTAAAAGTGCTTAGGGAAGAGTCTGATCAGACTGGGCAGATGCCCAGGCTGATCTGGGTCAGCCCTTTGTGCACAACCACTTTGTTGGTTTTCTTGTGTCATGGCTCATATATTTATGATCAGGCACTCACAATTCAGACAGTACTTGAATGGCCACATTTGAACAGCTAAAATTTATTGAAAACCAATTGCAAAACCATCTGCCACTTTGACAAGATATTGAGCTGTCAAACCCTATCTTGAAAAGATCATAACTGGTTTGCCTATAGCAGTTGCTTGCTTAATACAGGTCAATTTACACCAAATATCCTACATTTGGTCTTAAAAGAGGTGGCCTTTAAGATGACTTTATTTGCTAGCATCCTGAGTAAGTTATTTGTGTTTTAGTTATGTTTGATCGACTTCTCTTTATAATGAGAAACAAACTTTAGGCAAATGCTTACGAGTCCTTATACCACTCAGCAAAGCAGAAATTCTGCATTGTGGAATGCTTCTTTGTATGCAATTTAAGGTGAATGGGTACACATATTTCTTCCACTTTCACAAAGGGGAACAACTTTTGTGACATCTTGTTTGCTCCCTGGATGAGGATGCCCTTCCAAATTGGGTCTACACAGAAAGGTTAGAATTTTTTCCTGCAGGAGCAAATTCTTTCATAGGTCAATACTCATCGAGAAAAAGGGAACAGAAAATGACATTTACTTCCCCTGAAAGTGTACCAATGCCCATTTACCTTAACTATGCATACCCTAATGTGCTTAAATATTGGGACACGAAAAAAACATTAATTTTCCATTTGGGACAAATAGAAAATTAATGGTTTTAGGTATCCCGATACTCAAACACATTATAGTACTAACTTCCTTTGTGCCATATAAAATGAATGTGCCATATATACAGTCCTACATTTTCCCCCAGCTCAGCTTCCACATCGTGGAAGTAAACAAACACATGCCTGTAAATCCCAATTTGATTATTGGTTATTTGAGGTCAAAGCTTATGTTTATGCTGGGTAAAGTGTACTGTATACTGTTATTGAGGACAGAATTGTTTTACTAGTGCCTTTACCAGTGAAACTGAAGTGAGAGGTAACCTAAATGTGCTTTGTGCCATATAAAATGAATGTGCCATTTATTTTTGAAGATAGAATTGTTTTACTAGTGATTTTACCGGTGAATCTGAAATTAGAGATTTCCTGAATTTGCATGAAAATATTGTTTACGAAAATAAAACCTTTTATCTTTACTATGACTTGACATTTTTTCTAACCTGATCAGTCTGGGGAAGTATAATCTTATCCACATGACAAATGAGCCTACAAATCTGTGACTCCTAACTTTCATTTAGCACCTGTAGACTCCCCAGAGTCCATTTTGTGTGTAAAAATAGCAAAAGCAAAGGCTGCGAGGAGGTGCAGACTGGTACAGTCAACCCTCTTTACAACTGGATTCATTAAAAAGCAAAATTCTTTATAATCTCATTTTAATAGGCACAGAATTACTTTATGGTTCAAAATATGTATTCTGTATGACAGCAAATTCAGTCAATTTGTTTGGGAACAAATTTCGCCATTGTAAAGAGGTCCACTGTATGAGGCTTTGCTCTTCAAATACCCGTCAAGCACTCTTTTAGTGTGTGGCTACTCAATTTAAGGTATATTTCCCTTTGTCTGCCAAAAATAAACTTCAGTGCTCCAGATTAGAAGGGGTAACAGGGATAATTTTCTTTATTTCTGCATTGAAATACCTGAGCCCCCATTAGAACTGTCTCACCCAGACAGTTCTAATGAGTGGTCACAACATACGTTTTTGTTGAGAAAGGTGGAAAATTATCCCTAAATTATCACTGTTACCCCTTCTTATTTGGAGCACTTAATACAGAATTTTCCTGGATTAGTTAATTTGCAGTCAGTACTAGAATGATGATGCATTACATATAATCCACAGAAATCTTGATCTTCATGGACTATACACAAACTCATCGTAACTTGCAGTGAAACAAAGGACTCAAAATAAGGCTAAAAGTGACTGCAGGCACCTGTAGTTTTTCCCTCCACAACTAATCAATATCAATACAAGAAACATATTATTTTTTCTTTGTTTATTTACATTTTACAAGAAATTCCATCTACTTGAGAGGAATAAATCTTGAAGAGTGTGTGGCACCAATACCAGGCCGACCGTGTTTCACAGGCTTGTATGTGATACTGAACTCTCCCAAATAATGGCCGATCATCTCAGGCTGAAAATATAAATTTATTTACTGTGTTAGTAGTGCAATATTAGAAAATACAACTTTGTTAAGTTTCGCGAAACTAAAACTGTTATGAATATTTTCTGATACAGAATATGTTTACACAGCTCTATATTAGAGTATATTATTTTTCTTATTTCACAGCAAACAAATAAGCTGTGGCGTCCCCTAAGAACCATTTCTGTGAGATTTCTACAAGGAGCCACAACACAGGTTTGCATGCAAATTTCAGGTGTATTGGGTCTACCTCTATGTTTTTCACCAGTTTTGCAAGGGGAACTAATTTTGTGACTTTCTGTTTGCTTCCCTAGACAAAGAAACCCTTCCATTCCAAAATGAGGTCTCCTCTTATAGAAAAGAATTTGCTCCCAGGGGAGCAAATTCTTTCCTGTAAGAGCTGACCTCATAAGTGAGAAAGGAAACAAATGAAAATGGCAGAGTTGCTTTTAGGGCTGGGACAGGTACCCCAATTTGGATCGGATAGACCAATTACCCCGCAACATATTTACTACCCGTTACATGAATGCTTATTATTACCAAATGTATAAATATTCTATTTCATGAGAATTTCCAGCAAATAGAGCATGTCATGCATAGACTGCAATGATATATTGCCAAACCAGTTTTGCATATTATAACAATGACATACCTTTCCCATGCACATGTGTGCAAATGACACATACAGTACAACTTCAATGGCTCCCACACTTATAGCTTGTTTACCCTGCCTGGCTTGAACTCATTTTGGTTCCCTAGAGGTCACTTTATACAGAAACTAGCCCTGGATGGCTAGAACTACCTTTGGCTGGAATTAATTTTCATGGTCCAAAGCCTGTTTGAGCCACTGATTGATTGATTTGTTGCTTTACATCCACGGTAAACAGCTATAGCCATGTCGGGACGGTCAGTTAACCTAACCACACTGTTCCTGGGCAGGCTTAGACCTCCTAAGCGGTTTACCAGTTCTAAATGCTTATACTTTCGCAAGTAACTGACAACTGCCCTTCTTGAATCAGCGGAAGGAGAAACGGAAAGTATGTGGCCAGACCGGGTATTGAACCCAGGAAGCCAGTTGGGTTAGAAGTTCCATCATAGTGGCTTCATAATAGCGTAGCCAAAACAGGTACTGTCCATGAGCCCTGTTTCTGGGAAAGAGTTATTGTTGTGTTGTTGTTGTTTTACATCCATGGTAAACAGCTAGTCATATCAGGACGGTCAGTTAACCTAACCACACTATTCCTTGGCAGGCTTAGACCTCCTAAGCAGTTAACCAGTACTAAGTGCACAGTCTTTCGCCAGTAACTGACAACTGCGTCTAGCCATCAAGATGTTACACCTTTCATTTAGATGACCCCAACTGAGAAGGGATGTAAAAATTTAAATGGCTTAGCTGCTTCCCCTGAGGCCCTGAATCATGTGCAAATAGAAAAAGATCAGATCTAAAGTTTGCTCCCCCTGATGACAAAGCCTTAATTTGCTCCTACAGGAGCATTTACCTTAACAGAGCTCCAGATAAGAAGGGGTAACAGAGATAATTCAGAGATAATTTTTCTTATTTCTCAACAAAAACATACATTGTGACCCCTCATTAGAACCGTCTCGACGAGACGGTTCTAATGAGAGGTCACAAAATATGTTTTTATGGGAAAATAAGGAAAATTTGATTGATTGATTTGATGCTTAACGTCCACAGCAAACAGCTATGGTCATGTCGGGACGGTCAGTTAACCTAACCACATTATTCCTGGGCAGGCTTAGACCTCCTAAGCGCTTAACCAGTACTAAGTGCACATACTTTCGCCGTAACTGACAACTGCCCTTCTTGAATCAGCGGAAGGAGAAACAAAAGTATGTGGCCAGACCTGGTTTTGAACCCAGAACCTCTGACTTTATGAGTCAGGTGCTCTACCAATTGCGCTACGCGGCCCGGCGAAAATAAGGAAAATTATCCCATACTTACCTGTGTTACCCCTTCTTATCTGGAGCTATGCCTTAAGGAGAAATATGATCAGGACTTCTTATGGTATCTTGATATAAAATAGCCATTCAGACATGATAATCATCAGCACCTCCTTGAGGTTCGAAGCGAGCTGGGTTATCGTTTTCATCAGCATGGCAACTAGATATCAAAACAGAATGAAGCAACCAAGATCTAACAATACAACTGCAATGCCTCAGTGACTTTTAATACTAATAATTATCTCCTGGCTTCCATGTTAAAACGATCCTTAACAACGTGACTGGCAAATTTCATTCCTCTATTGTAGCTGGGTTGTAAGACATTTGGAGAAATTTTGGACGAAATTTAGACAAAATGTCATATTGAACAAACTGTATTTCAGACAAAGAGTCCTTACGACAGAATGTCTACTAGACAAAATGTCTTTTTGATGAAATGTCCTTTAGGGCAAAATGTCCATCACTCTTTTGACCCAATGTCATGGATCTTATGTACAGCAGCCATTCAGACAAGATAATCATCAGCACCTCCTTGAGGTTCGAAGCGAGCTGGGTTAGCGTTTTCATCATAATGGCAACTAAATTGCATGTCTATATGTAGATGATAAGCAACAAAGACCCCACAATATACATGAAATGCCTGAGTGACGTAAAGTACCAAAATGAAAACAGATCTGCTTAGATCTATTTATTTTTTTTGACCTTTCAGTGTTAGCTCCTGGCTTCGAAGAAATACAGGGCAAAACAAAAAAAGTTCTTGATTCCTGTGACCAGTAAATCTCACTGCTTTCATGTACAGCAGCCATTCAGATATGATAATCATCAGCACCTCCTGGAGGTTCGAAGCGAGCTGGGTTATAGTTTTCATCACCATGGCAACTAGATATCAAAACAGACCGAAGAACCAATATCAAATACAACTGAAATGCCTCAGTGACTTTTATTACAAATAATTAGCTCCTGGCTTTCATGTTAATAGATCCTTAACAACGAGACTGGCTAATCCCATTCCTCTATTGTAGCTGGGTTGCAAAACATTTAGTCTGAAGTTATTCAATCCATAGGACATTTCATCTAAAAATTATTCTAACTAATAGAAATTTTAGATGAAATTTAGACAAAATATCTTATTGGACAAATTGTACTTTGGATGAAGAGTCCTTTAGACAGAATGTCTAGTAGACAAAATGTCTTTTTCCATGAAATGTCCTTTAGGGAAAATGTCCTTCTAATGAAATGTCTTTTGACCCAATGTCATGGATCTAATGTATAGCAGCCATTCAGACAAGATAATCATCAGCACCTCCTGGAGGTTCGAAGCGAGCTGGGTTATTGTTTTCATCATAATGGCAACTAAATTGCATCTCTATATTTAGATGATCAGCAACAACGACCCCACAATATACATGAAATGCCTCAGTGACGTTAAGCGCCAAAATGAAAACAGCTAAATTTGCGAAAAGCTTCTATCCAGATGAGGTAGCTCATTATGATTCAACTGGATCCAAACTGTTTGCCATCTAGTCTTTGAATTTTCAACATGATAAAGCTTTGATGAAACTTTTTTTTTTTAAATTTTGGAGCTTTTTTTTTCTTTAGCTTTAAGAGTTAGTTCCTGGCATCCAAGTGATATGGGGCAAACAAAAAAAGTTGTTGATTCTTGTGACCAGTAAATCCCACTTCTTTAATGTACAGCAGCCATTCAGATATGATAATCATCAGCACCTCCTGGAGGTTCGAAGCGAGCTGGGTTATTGTTTTCATCATAATGGCAACTAAATTGCATGTCTATATATAGCTGATAAGCAAAAAAAGACCCCACAATAGACATGAAATGCCTCAGTGACGTTAAGTGCCAAAATGAAAATAGCTAAATTTGCGAACAGCTTCTATCCAGATGAGGCAGCTCATTATGAATCAACTGAATCCAAACTGTTTGCCATCTAGTCTTTGAATTTTCAATGATAAAGCTTTGATGAAACTTTTTTTTTTAAATTTTGGAGCTTTTTTTTTCTTTAGCTTTAAGAGTTAGCTCCTGGCTTCCAAGTGATATGGGGCCAACAAAAAAAGTTGTTGATTCATGTGACCAGTAAATCCCACTTCTTTAATGTACAGCAGCCATTCAGATATGATAATCATCAGCATTCTCTTTGAGGTTCGAAGCGAGCTGGGTTATAGTTTTCATCATAATGACAACTCAATTGCATCTCTATATACAGATGATTAGCAACAAAGGCCCCACAATATACATGAAATGCCTCAGTGACGTAAAGCGCCAAAATGTAAATAGTTAAATTTGTGAACTGCTTAGATCCAGACAAGGCAGCTCATAATGACAACTGGATCTAAACTGTTGTTTGCCGCCTAGTATTTGAATTCTTAATATGATATAGCTTTGATGAAACATTCTTTTTTTAAATTTTGGAGCTGCTGTTTTTCATTTTTTTTGTGTTTTTTTTAGCTTTAAGGGTTAACTCCTGGCTTCCAAGTGATATGGGGCAAACAAAAACGTTCTTGATTCCTGTGACCAGTAAATCTCACTGCTTTCATGTACAGCAGCCATTCAGACATGACAATCATCAGCACCTCCTTGAGGTTCGAAGCGAGCTGGGTTATAGTTTTCATCACCATGGCAACTAGATATCAAAACAGACCGAAGAACCAATATCCAATACAACTGAAATGCCTCAGTGACTTTTAATACAAATAAAACCATCGCAAACGACTGCGTGATACCCCGCCACTGCAAACCTTTTTCACACACCGATTTTTCCAGATTTATGCATGTATACAGCTGGGGGCAGGGGGAGATAACTCCCATGGGGTAAATCTGAGCATCACCGGAGGCTTTCTTCATTCTGATCATTTGCTGAAAGTTTCAGAAAAATTGCCTCAAACTCTGATTTTAGATGGAATTTTTGTGATTTTATACATGTATATAGTCCCAGGGCAGGGGCTGATAACCCCCGATGATAAAATTTCGTGTTCATAAAAAGCTTTTGTTACTTCGATCATGTTTGTGAAGTTTCATCATGATACTCCAAGTGGTAAAGGACCTAGAGGCCAGAAACCATTTTTCGTACAATGACAAGTGCCATAACTCTGTCAGAAATTAATGAAATTTGCCCATTAACAATCCCAAGCGAGACATTCTCGGTACAAATGCATATGCAAAATTTGAAGGTAATCCGTTGATAAATACTAAAGTTATCGAACGGAAACGAAGTGCGGACGGACGGACAGACGGACGTACATACAACGGACAGACACACGAACAGCCAACGTGAAAACATAATACCCCGCCACTAACGTGTGGCGGGGTATAATAATTAGCTCCTGGCTTTCATGTTAAAATGATCCTTAACAACGAGACTGGCAAATCCCATTCCTCTATTGTAGCTGGGTTGCAAGACATTTAGTCTAAAGTTATTCAATCCATAGGACATTTCATTTAAAAATTATTCTAACTAATAGAAATTTTAGATGAAATTTAGACAAAATATCTTATTGGACAAAGTATACTTTGGACGAAGAGTCCTTTAGACAGAATGTCTATTAGACAAAATGTCTTTTTTCATGAAATGTCCTTTAGGGAAAATGTCCTTCTAATGAAATGTCTTTTGACCCAATGTCATGGATCTAATGTATAGCAGCCATTCAGACAAGATAATCATCAGCACCTCCTGGAGGTTCGAAGCGAGCTGGGTTATTGTTTTCATCATAATGGCAACTAAATTGCATGTCTATATATAGCTGATAAGCAAAAAAAGACACCACAATATACATGAAATGCCTCAGTGACGTTAAGCGCCAAAATGAAAATAGCTAAACTTGCGAACTGCTTCTATCCAGATGAGGCAGCTCATTATGAATCAACTGAATCCAAACTGTTTGCCATCTAGTCTTTGAATTTTCAACATGATAAAGCTTTGATGAAACTTTTTTTTTTAAATTTTGGAGCTTTTTTTTTCTTTAGCTTTAAGAGTTAGCTCCTGGCTTCCAAGTGATATGGGGCAAACAAAAAAAGTTGTTGATTCATGTGACCAGTAAATCCCACTTCTTTAATGTACAGCAGCCATTCAGATATGATAATCATCAGCACCTCCTGGAGGTTCGAAGCGAGCTGGGTTATCGTTTTCATCATAATGACATAGTAACAATAAAATCAAACATAGTATCATCTATGAGTTCCCTATACACAAAACTGTGTTTTCACTTGCTAACAGAAAAGACTCAGATAAAACTTTGTGCCTGAACAGTCAATCAGATTAGTCTTTCTCTTCTTATAAATAATTTATGGATCTGAACAGTCTAATATGAGCAGTGACACGAGAAAACCAACAAAGTGGTTGTGCCCTCAGCGCAGACTTAGCTCAGCATGGGCATCTGCCCAGTCTGATCAGACTCTTTGCTAAGCGCTTAAAAGGTAGCAAAGGGTCTAAGCTACCTCCAGGCGGACAGCAAAGACTCTGATCAGGCTGGACAGATGCCCAGGCTGATCTGAGTCTGCACTGGGTGCACAATCACTTTGTTGGTTTTCTCATGTCGCAGCTCACGTTTCATCTCTGCACGGTTTAAACAAGCCCCATCACACAAGGTGAGTTAACATATCTGCAAACGGTGTAGACTAAAACAAGTCTGTAAATCTGTGCAGTCTAGCTAGTGCTTTCGTTTTCTGCTAGATTCTTCAGGTACACTGCGCCAAGTGTGTGCAACTATGGTTACGTACCGCTGAGCCACTTGGGGAACGACGTTAGGAGAATAGAACTGAACTGAAGATTCCTCAGGTTTATACCTTAAGTTTGCAACCAGCAAAGATTCTGATCAGACTGTGCAGATGCTCAGAGGCTTTGCATAACATGTAGTCAGCACCCTTTCTGTTTATTGTGGCTCATTACGGTAACCATTCTGTTAATCTGTTTCAAATAATTGACCTCTGCTTCAGGCATCTTATTTCTATATGTTCACTATTGGCAAGACAGCCATTCAGACAAGATAATCATCAGCACCTCCTTGAGGTTCGAAGCGAGCTGGGTTATCGTTTTCATCACTATGGCTCCTTAATACAGAAGACTCAACACATCAGAGCTCCAGGTAAGAAAGGGTAATAGGGATAATTCAGAGATAATTTTCTTATTTCTTAATGAAAACATATGTTGTGACCCCTCATTAGAACCGTCTCTGCAAGACAGCTCTAATGAGAGGTTACAACATGTTTATATAGAAAGATAGAAAAATTATCCCTAAAATATCCCTGTTACCCCTTCTTGTCTGGAGCTCTTTAAACATATAATTCTTGTTCTGGTAAAAATATTTGTCCCAATGGAACACTGAAAACAAAACTTCTGCTCTTAGGGAAATGTAGCACAATCATATCAGCATCAGCATATTTCTATGGAGGGCAAGTAAAATATCAAAATTCATGTTGTTATGGAGGCAGGGTTTATGTTATGGTCCAAAACCCAACAGGTCCACAGGACCAGCATGGACGTGATTTAACAGGTCCTCTCGGTGTTTCTGATGATTTTCATTATGACCTTTATGCAATAAACATAAAAATTAGTTGGTCTTGAGGACCAGCTGATACAGAAATCAGATGGTCCTGCCCACAAATCACTGGTCCCGGACCAACGGACTAATGGTTAATAAAACCCCTGGGAGGGCAAGTAAAATATCGAAATTCATGTTTTTATGGAGGGCAAGTAAAATATCGAAATTCATGCTTTTATGGAGGGCAAGTAAACTACCAAAATTTTTAAACCTATTCTTGAGCATCAGCTAACTTTTGCGTTATCACAGTGCTTAGACAAGGCATACTGAATTCAGATATTAAAAGGCTAGACTTGTTTCTGATAGGTTTGATACAGAGAATGAAACAGTTGGTTTATGGGCTCCAGTAAATTAAAACTAATCACTCTCCAAGGACTCTAAACAACACGTATGTTTTCCTAGCTTCCTTTACATTATGTATAGACAGCCATTCAGTCATGATAATCATCAGCACCTCTGTGAGGCTCGAAGCGAGCTGGGTTATCGTTTTCATCACCATGGCAACTAGATACTCATTTGCTCTAAGGCACCCTTAAATTATATATATGAGCCACATTCAAAAGAGATAAAATTCGTAAGGGCAAGAGCAATAAGAGATTAGACTCAAATCAGCCTGCAGATCAAGGCCAGTTGTGCAAAGCATCGTTAGCCTAATGAGCTCGTTAAGAGGTCAACTCGTTAAGTGTTTTACAACTTTATAATCAAATACACTGATATTTTTTGTTGATAAAATGTGAGAAGCTTTAGCAGTGCAAAAGCACTGCAAAAGCTTCTCACATTTTTTCACCAAAAAACATTGGCATGTTCCAGATATTAACCCTTGAAATTTTAACAAAATGTTAACAACATCAATAGTTTTGAACAACCAGGCCCTGTGCTGTACGAGATTCTTCTCAAATTAATGTTATACCAAATTCAACCAGCCTTTTCTTGTCTCACCTTAATTTCCACCTGGTTAAATGTTTTCCCATTGTACACTCCAACAATACTGCCAATCATCTCTGGGACTATCACCATGTTCCTCAGATGTGTCTTCACCACCTAGGAAAAAAACAGCAATTTATCATTTGAGCTGTGAGGCGACAAAACCAACAAAGTGGCAGGTGCACCACGTGAAGACTAAGATCAGCCTGGGCATCCGCCCAGTCTGATGAGAGTCGTTCATGTGCACTTACTGGGTAGCTAAGGGTGTTAGCTACCACTATGCAGACAGCGAAGATTTTGATCAGACTGGGCGAATGCCCAGGTTGACCTGAGTCTTTGCTGGGCGCACATGCCACTTTGTTAGATTTGTCCAGTTACGGCTCATTTTATATCAACTTTTTAAGTTTCACGAAAAGCATTGGAACATTTCATCCTAAAACGACATGGAAAATGTATTGTTCCTGACTTCCAAGAGATTGTTTTTTTTTTCTTTCCTTCAAAAAAACTACCAAGATGTTTTTTTTAACCAATTTTTAGCTTTCAGTATTTTGTACTGTAATAATTTGGCTAAAATGACCCCAAATATCGGAATAAATCAGTCTCGTGTAATTCTACTATAAGAAAGGTATTACAATCAAAGAAAGAATCTATTACATAAATAGTTGATGCATCTGTAGATGCAAATTTGGATCTGTCCAACAGAGCGTGAAAAGTAGATCAAAGTCAGCAAACAACATTGGTATTGCGAAGATGATGTCATGATGTAAGTGTGTATGAAGTTTCATCACAAAAGGTCTTTTAGTTTCAGAGAAATGGAACTTAACTTAATGGGTAGACATAAATTTGGCTATGTTTAACAGAGCATAAAAAAGTAGGTCACGGTCAGCAAATGACACTACAGTTGCAGAGATGATGTCATGATTTAAGCCTGTGTCAAGTTTCTTTACAAAAGGCTATTTAGTCTGAGAGAAATGGGGCTAAAGGCAGTGGGTAAACATAAATTTGGCTATGTTCAATACAGCGTAAAAACTGGTCAAGGTGGAATCAAGGTGGAACCTTGACGGGCAAATGACACTGGCATTGTATAGAAAATGTTATGATGTAAGCTTATGTAAAGATCATCATAATGAGGCCTTTTTGTCTCTCAGAAACGGAGCTAAACGCAGTGGGTAAACATTGTTGACTTCGATGACGATTCGAACACTGACATCAATGGAAAGTGACCCCTATGTCACTCCTGCTTGTTAAAGCAGCTGCGACAAAAACAAGGAACAAAAACAAGGACAAGGTCATTAAATGGCGGTGTTGAATTCCAGCTAAGCAAGGCAGCATATGCCTGATTTGATGACAAAGGGTCTTACTGTTAGCACAACGGACAGCTATACCACACCTGCTTGCCACCGTAAGTGCCACATAAAACTCTCCTATACAGAGTTCTAGATAAGAGGGAGTATTTGGGTTTAATTAGGGATAATTTTTGTTAATTCTGGATAAAACCATATGTTGTGACCCCTCATCTGAACCGTCTCGTCGTGACGGTTCAGATGAGGGGTCACAACATATGGTTTTGATGAGAAATAAAGAAAATTATCCCTCAATTATCATCAAATACCTCTCTTATCTAGAGCTCTGCTATATGGAGCTTTGTTATACCTCTGGCTTCTCTAGCTCTGGAGCATCTTTCTTCGCTTTTCTTAATCTCTTGATCAGTGCCAGGGGTTTCCTCTTCAGACCTCTAGTGAATCTACGACGAATACGGCATGGGAAGAGCTCACTCAATTGTTCACTGCAACACAAAATGGAAAATATGCAATAAAGACCATCTAGAAAATAATCTTCTTTTCCCTGGCGCGACTGTACTAAAAGGGTCTAGGTAGGTATAGCAGGATTCTTTTTTTTTCTTTCAAGGGTGATAAAATCGTTATTAACCCTTAATGCGCCAAAAAGCAGACGACAAAATTTACGTCTGCAGAATTTCTAAAAAATGTTTCGTCCAAGCGATATCATATTGAGAATTTGAACACTCAGAGGGCAAACAGTGTAGATTCAGATGAAGTGGCTCATTATGAACCACCTTATCTGGATCTACACTGTTTGCCAATTCAACAATTTTAATTTTTGGCGCTTTAAGGGTTAATATGTAAGCCTTGAATAGGAAAGGCGGCCTTTAAATTTGTATGTTGAATGACAATTTTAATGTATTTGCAATGCAACCTTACTATGTAATATCCACTGAACTGAAACTAAACCATACTTTATGCAAGCTGCAAATTGTGTAATCCTAAATGCCACATTGCAATTAAAATATTTTACAGATAAATCTTGATTGGAAATAAAGCTTTTCTGAAACTATCTATAATACTAAATAAAAGGCCATCGGCCAAGTGTCACCCGACGTTTGAAATGTGTCACAAACTGCAGCCCTTCATTCTGTTTTAGAGTAACTGGGCAAATATGTGTAAAATCAGGTAACTGAAACTTTAGGCCCTTACAGAATGCCCAAAACATCAAGACTGTATACCCAATAACAAAATAACAAGGGCCATAATCCTCCTAATGTGAATCTGATGGAAAATGAACAATGCATTTATGAAAATTCAGCCCAATAATATGAATAGTAGTTGAGTTATACCTTTAAGTAGAAGTCTATTATCTATGAAAGGGGAATACCAAATTTCTACTCTCTCGGTCAAACAGTTCAAAAGTTGGAAAAATGCCAAAAACGAAAAAGGGCCATAACTTTGTAAAATATAGGACAATTGAAATTGCAAAATCACATGCACATTTTCAGATCATGATGAAACATTCTGCACAATTTCAAGTCAATCTGATAAAAGATGTGGCAGGAGTTGCGGGGACAAGGTCCGAGTCAGCAAGGGCCATAACTAGGGCTTCTACGTTTACACGGATAAACGGTAACGGTTCGTGTACATGTGCTAAACGTTTACAAAATTCATACATTGTTTAACCGAAACTGAACACCTGGTGAACCACCAACAAATTATATTATCTTACACAGTCGTCAGTAGTCAGTTTTAACAGAGTGTACTTGACGGCGTCCTCGGAAACGTCTATTAAAATCTTTATTTTCTAACTTCTGTGCACCTTATGCAAAGCATGACATGTACATGTTTTGCCAGAAAAGTGTTACGTCATAATCGGCAGCTAATTGGATAAGGTACAGATCAAAGGAAATGTTATGTCTGCAGACAACACGTGTTGTGCAATAAAAAAACAAGAGGCCCAAATGGGCCTGATATCGCTCACCTGGCTATTATGCAACGGGACCATTCTGATACAAAATTGGTCCAATTCCACTGAGATTTTCTTATTTTCACATTTTGCTACTTTTAGTAACAGAGGCCAGCTTGCCTGGTCTTTATTTATTTACTTTTGAAACACCTCAATGCAAGAATCATTTTGCCACAAATTTCATCAAAATCCATCCAGGGGCTACTGAGATATTGCCAGTTTCATGTTTTGTGCTATTTTTAGTAAAGGCAGATGGCGGCCATCTAGGATTGCCAAAATGCAAAAAATCGAAAAGCCTTCATGCAAGGACCATTTTGACACAAATTTGGTCCATTTCCATAGTAATTTTCCAATTTTCACATTTTGCTATTTTAAGTAACACAGGCCAACTTGACGTATCTATATTTGTTAATTTTTGAAACACCTCAAAGCAAGAATCATTTTGCCACAAATTTCATCTAAATCCATTCAGCGGTTACTGAGATATATTCATTTTCATGTTTTGTGCTATTTTTAGTAACGGCAGATGGCGGCCATCTTGGAATGCCAAAATGGAAAAAATCGAAAAAGCTTAATGAAAGGAACATTCTGACACAAAATTAGCCCAATTCCATTGACATTTTCTAATTTTCACATTTTTCTATTTTTAGTAACAGAGGCCAATATAACTGGTCTACAGTTAGATATTTTTGAAACATCTCAATGCAAGAATCATTTTGACACAAATTTCATCAAAATCCATTCCGCGGTTACTGAGATATTGTCATTTTCATGTTTTGTGCTATTTTTAGTAACAGCAGATGGTGGCCATCTTGGAATGCCAAATTGCAATTAATCGAAACAACTTCATGCAAGGAACATTCTGACACATAATTGGTCCAATTCCATTCAAGGGTTCTTGAGTAACTGTCATTTTTATGTTTGTGCTATTTTTAGTAACACCAGATGGCAGCCATCTTGGAATGCCAAATTGCAATTACTCGAAATGGCTTAATGCAAGGAACATTCTGACACAAAATTGGTCCAATTCCATTCAAGGGTTCTTGGGTAATTGTCATTTTTATGTTTGTGCTATTTTTAGTAACACCAGATGGCGGCCATCTTGGAATGCCGAATTGCAATTAATCGAAACGGCTTCATGCAAGGAACATTCTGACACAAAATTGGTCCAGTTCCATTCAAGGGTTCTTGAGTAATTGTCATTTTTATCTTTGTGCTATTTTTAGTAACGGCCCCCATGGTGGCCATCTTGGATAGTCAACTGGCACAAAATTGAAATAATTCCATTCAAGAACCATTTTTGACCAAATCTGGTCAGAATTGGTTGCATTTTCTTGAGATATTGACATTTGAGCAAAATTGGTCTTGTAAACGCTAAGTAGGTCACTGTGACCTAATTCCGCTATAGATTTTTTTTATTTTTACAATTTTTAATACCAAGGCCCCATTTATGTTCCATGCAAACTTTCAACCAAATATACCAAACAGTTCTGGAGAAGAAGTTGATTTTGTTGTTTTTGCTATTTTTAGTAACGGCGGCCATCTTGGATTCTTGACCTGACCCAATTTTACAATTTTGAAACCCTGCAGTCTGTTCATGCTCCATGAGAAATTTGAGATCCATTGGTTCAGTGGTTTTAGAGAAGAAGTTGTTTGAAGTTGTTTAAATAGGTCCTTTTTTGACATTGGCATTTGAGCAAAATTACACTCATAAACAGAAAGTAGGTCACTGTGACAAAACTCCGCTACAGATTTTTTTCATTTTTACAATTTTGAATACCAAGGTTTTACTGATGTTCCATGCCAAAATTCAGACAAATATACCCAGTGGTTCTGGAGAAGAAGTTTATTTTGTTGTTTTTGCTATTTTTAGTAACGGGGGCCATCTTGGATTTTCAATCTGACCCAATTTTACAATTCTGAGACCCTGGAGTCAGGTCATGCTCCATGTGAAATTTGAGAACCATGGGACCAGTAGTTTTACAGAAGAAGATGTTTGAATATTTGTTTTTAGGTGTTGACGGCACATTGTGTGACGACGCACGACGCACGCCGGACGCATTGGTATGACAATAGCTCACTATGGCCCTTCGGGCCAGGTGAGCTAAAAATAGGACTATCGCGGTACTTGTGTTTCATAGGGTAAGCTTACCGCGAAGGTGAGATAAGTGCAGCTTGTAACTTTGACAGTAATTATCAATTAACACGATAATTATGTCCGATGTTTTATAAATATAATCCATGTAATTATCAAATACGGTGGAAGTAATTGCTGTCATCGGAAATTGGTCAATAGTAAATACATTTTCTTTTTTAATACCTTCGGTTACTGTAAACCTCGAGTTGACCCCCGAAAATGACAGTGCATTATTGGATGTCACTGTGGTAACATTAATATAATTATTATAAGGTATGGGGGGCGCTTCATAGATGTCTGATACTAAGAATAAAATTTCAACGGTAATGGTCGTTTAAACGGAATCGTTTCGTTTTCTAGCGCTCCTGTAAACGTTTACAATATTTTGTAAACGTAGAAGCCCTAACCATAACTCCATCAAAAATGGCCGAAACAAAAATCAAAAACCACATGCACATCTTCATATCATAAGAATACAATCTGTAAAATTTCAAATCAATCTGATGAAAGATGTAGGAGGAGTCGCGGGGACAAGATTTCGGATGGAAGGACGGACGGAATGCCAAAAACGAAAAAGGGCCTAACTTTGTAAAATATAGGACAACTGAAATTGCAAAATCACATGCACATTTTCAGATCATGATGAAACATTCTGCACAATTTCAAGTCAATCTGATAAAAGATGTGGCAGGAGTTGCAGGGACAAGGTCTGAGTCAGGAAGGGCCATAACTCCATCAAAAATGGCCGAAAAAAAAAATCAAAAACCACATGCACATCTTCATATCATAAGAATACAATCTGTAAAATTTCAAATCAATCTGATGAAAGATGTAGGAGGAGTTGCTGGGACAAGATTTCGGACGGACGGACGGACTGACACACGGACGGACGAGGGTCATTTCTATAGTCCCCCTCCGCCTACGTCAGGTGACAATAAACGAAGTAACGCATAAACTGCAAAATTGGTGGCATTTTCAAGCGTAATTTCTATACTGGTTCTTTTGCATATTGCTATCATTGATAATTTCGGTTAGCGTGTGTTTTAGTTTCACGTACTGTAGATTTAAAGAATTTGGGAATTAAATTTGTCTTTCATTTTAAATTCTCCCAAGTATTTTTCTAGAAACTTCGACTATTGTTGTTTTTTTTGGTCAACAATGGGTGTGTTCGAGTATAATTTTCATGTACTTGAATACACGTTTAAAATTCATCCGGTCGTTTCGGTTCTGCGTCGTTATATCGGGGCGCTGCTTATCAAGTCCAAATTTAGCAGGTCCTAATGCAAAAATCCGACCCATGAACGTACGTCATTCCTCATAAATAATTATTTATTTTTGTATTTTTGCTCATATGTCTAAACGGATGAAGAACTAAATGGTCATAGTCCCGACGGCCCGGGCTCGAAACGACCCATTTTCATCCAGAACGATAGTCAATACGAGTAGCCAATCGAACTCGCCCATTGAAGAATAAAGCTCAACGCACATGGTCTTTCGAAGAGTTGGACGGACACACGGCGCCAAGTGTGTGCGGCTATGGTTACGTACCGCGGAGCCACTTGGGGAACGTCGTTAGGAGAATTCAAACTGAACTGAACTTTCGAAAAGACAAAAATTAAAAATGTCTAAGGTTAACACACATGCGCCAGGTAAGAAAGGGCATTTTTTCCAGCAAAGCAGACAAATCAATTTCAATGATTCAACGAAGCTAAATAAGCCTATAGTCTTCAGAGGGCTTGAATATTTTCCCCCAAAACGTTCCAGGACCCAATTTTTCCAGAAAAAAAATACCCAGGACAGGTCACATAAACAAGATGGCAAACATTTATTATGGTAAAAAATTTAAAAAATCTTCCCCAGAACCACGCCGGGCCGCGTAGCGCAATCGGTAGGGCACCTGACTCATAAGTCAGAGGTCCTGGGTTCGAAACCCGGTCTGGCCACATACATTCGTTTCTCCTTCCGCTGATTCAAGAAGGGCAGTTGTCAGTTACTGGCGAAAGTATGTGCACTTAGTACTGGTTAACCGCTTAGGAGGTCTAAGCCTGCCCAGGAATAGTGTGGTTAGGTTAACTGACCGTCCCGACATGACCATAGCTGTTTACCGTGGACGTTAAGCATCAAATCAACCAATTCTCCCCCAGAACCACAAATCCTATGATCTTGAAACTTAGCATGTCGCATCAAGGACTCAAAAGCTCAACAAAATTTATATAAATGATGACCCTGGGATGACCTTGATCTGTTTTACGGCAAGTTCAACTTTTGAGTCACTTAGGTTTTTCTATCGGAAAAAGTGAAAAAAGTTGATTTTTTTAGAAACAATGCAGTCTGCTACCTGAAAGTTTGTAGATGCAGACAACTAATTAGGTAAATGAAGCTTTAGCGAGTATTCATAGTAAAGGTCCTATCTTCACCTGGGCCTAAGGCCATTTACATTGAAAAATTAAAACTCGCTTTTTTTATATAAACTTGACCATCATGAAATATTTCCGCGCTTGCGCGGGCTCTTTTCTATTACACATATAATATTTGAGCCGCAACACAACAAAACCAACAGAGGCATATGCACCACAGGAAGACTCGGGACCTGCTCAGGCATCCGCCCAGTCTGATCAGTCTCTGCTTGCCCTTTAAGGGTAGCTAAGGGTCTAAGCTACCTCCAAGCTGACAGCAAAAACTCAGCTCAGACTGGATGGATGCCCAGGCTGATCTGAGTCTTTACTGGGCACACATGCCACTTTGTTGTTTTTTTCACGTCACTGCTCAAATAATTTCCATGTAAGAATTTAGGAAATCACAGAGCTCTAGATAAGAGGGGTATTTGATGATAATTGAGGGATAATTTCAGTCTTCACGAAACTCCGCCTGACTGTCTGACATGTCTGGTAAAAATTCATTCGGTCTGGTAAAAATATTCAGAATTTTCAAGTACATTTTAATCATTTTACCAGATTCGGTGTGGTAAACTCTCACAGACTTTCGTGAACTCTGTAATCTTTTTATTTCTCATTGAAACCATGTTGTGGCCCCTCATCTGGACCGTCTCGATGAGACGGTTCAAATGAGGGGTCACAACATAGGTTTTTATGCAGAATTAACAAAAATTATCCCTAATTATCACTAAATACTCCCTCTTATCTGGGTCTCTGAATCACACTGGTGAAGAGCACTGCCACTCACCTTGACATGTCCAGCAGCTGGTCAAGGTCGACACCTCTGTAGGTGTACTTCCTGAAAGTACGCTTCTTCTTCTTCTCAGCAAGATCTGTATCCGCCTGAAAAAGCACAGAGCACCAGTCAAGGTGAATAGCTACACCTCCTTGTTTTTCTGCCATTTTTCCAAAGGAAAACAGTTTGCTTCCCATGCTGAACAAAAACTTTCTAAAATGGGGTCTACTTAAAAGGAAAGAATTTCCTCAAAGAGAGATGCCACAGGAATAAGTTCAATTGTACACATGTACTGCCTGGAGTTACAAGCTATGACTTTCTATTGCACAAGAAATGCAATATTGCGTAAAATTTTCTTTTGGAAAAAACAAAAAAAAAACAAAGGCTTTCCAACTGAACAATTTTTGATGAGCAGCAAAATGAGGAAATCGTGTTTTTGCACTTTTTTTCTCAGGAAAATCCAAATCCATTTTGGCTGTATCTGTTGTTTGATAGATTGGATCTATCAATCAACAACTTATTTGTCAAAGAACAAATAATCTGTTGATCAACCAATTTCCTGGGTCCCAAAAAACAAAACAAGTAGCCCAAAGGGCAACAATTGCTCACCTGAGAGACACTGTACACCTATTGGGATATTTAAGATGCTCAAGGGCAGCTAACTCCACAGTCAGTGGTCCAATCAGGCTGAAAATTAAACTCATCCAAAACATTATGTATGCCCTCATTTAATATATGCAAGTTTAAAAAGTATCCGATCAACAGCACAATAGACAGAGCTGTCAAGGGCAGCTAACTTCGGAGTGGTTGGCCTGATCTGGCCAAAATTTGAACTTGTTTAAGATATTATGCATTTCCTCATTACCTCAGGCCTCATACTGACAAAGCTTTTCCAAGCCTGAAATGCCTGCTTTCGAAGCCTAAAATAGCCCTTTTTAAGCAGAAAAAACACTGAAAACTTAAAAATCAAAGCCTGAAATCCAGTAAAATTCAAGAAATGAAAGCCTGAAATCCTGCAAAAGCCTGAAAAGTATGAGGCCTGTTACCTGCAAGTTTGAAAAGGATCGGATCAGTAGAAACCAAGAAAAAGTGGTGACATTGATTTTTTGGATGCTCAGGGCAGGTACTCCATAGTCAGTAGTGAGATCTAGCCGAAATGCTAACTAATCCAAGCTTTTATGCATATCCTCATTACCTGCAAGTATGAAGAGGATCCGATGAAAAATGAAAATTTTATGTGATGACGTTGTTTTCTCCATTATAAGACTATGGGATTTTTTTCAAACTCTCAAGGGCAGCTAACTCCGTAGTCTGTGCTCGAATCCAGCCAAATTTCAAATTCATCCAAGCTCTTATGTATGTCATCATTACCTGCAAGTATGATAAGGATCTAAACAAAAACCTTGATTGCAGCACCCTGAAAGTCAAACTTGCTCGAGATATTGTCATGCCCTACATTTGTGTGAAATTATTTTAGAATCCGTTGAGAAATGTAGGTGCTAGAGTGATGACAAAGTTTTTCTAAAAATAGCCACAGTGACCTTGACCTTGGGCACAGCATCCTGAAAGTCAAACTTGCTCGAGATATTGTCATGCCCTACATTTATGTGAATTTATTTTAAAATCCATTTAGAAATGTAGGTGCTAGAGCGCTGACAAAGTTTTTCTAAAAATAGCCACAGTGACCTTGACCTTGGGCGCAGCACCCTGGAAGTCGAACTTGCTTGAGATATTGTCATACCCTACATTTGTCTTCAGTTATTTCAAAATCCATGGAGAAATGAAGGTCCTAGGGCGATGACAATGTTTTTCTAAAAATAGCCACAGTGACCTTGACCTTGGGTGCAGCACCCTGAGAGTCAAACTTGCTCAAGATATTGTCATGCCCTACATTTGTGTGAAGTTATTTCAAAATCCGTTGAGAAATGTAGGTGCTAGAGCGATGACAAAGTTTTTCTAAAAAAAGCCACAGTGACCTTGACCTTGGGCGCAGCACCCTGAAAGTCAAACTTGCTCGAGATATTGTCATGCCCTACATTTGTGTGAAGTTATTTCAAAATCCGTTGAGAAATGTAGGCCTTAGAGAGATGACAAAGTTTTTCTAAAAATAGCCACAGTGACCTTGACCTTGGGCGCAGCACCCTGAAAGTCGAACTTGCTCGAGATATTGTCATGCCCTACATTTGTGTGAAGTTATTTCAAAATCCATTGAGAAATGTAGGCGCTAGTGCGATGACAAAGATTTTCTAAAAATAGCCAAAGTGACCTTGACCTTGGACACAGCACCCTGAAAGTCAAACTTGCTCGAGATATTGTCATGCCCTACATTTGTGTGAAGTTATTTTAAAATCCATTGAGAAATGTAGGTGCTAGAGCGCTGACAAAGTTTTTCTAAAATTAGCCACAGTGACCTTGGCCTTGGGCGCAGCATCCTGAAAGTCGAACTTGCTCGAGATATTGTCATGCCCTACATTTGTGTGAAGTTATTTTAAAATCCGTTGAGAAATGTAGGCAATAAAGCGATGACAAAGTTTTTCTAAAATATGTGATGACGTTGTTTTCTCCATTATAACACTATGGGATTTTTTTCAAACGCTCAAGGGCAGCTAACTCCGTAGTCTGTTCTTGAATCCGGCCAAATTTCGAACTCATCCAAGCTCTTATGTATGTTATCATTACCTGCAAGTATGATAAGGATCTAAGCAAAAACAGTTGAGAAAAGGTGATGACGCCATTTTCCCCATTATAACCCTATGGGATTTTTTTCAAACGCTCAAGGGCAGCTAACTCCGTAGTCTGTGCTCGAATCCGACCAAATTTCGAACTCATCCAAGCTCTTGTGTATGTCATCATTACCTGCAAGTATGATAAGGATCTGATCAAAAACAGTCGAGAAAACGTGATGACGCCGTTTTCCCCATTATAACCCTATGGGGGCTATCTGTTGCCATGGAAACCAGAGTTCTGAGGTGATCGGCACCAAAACCTAATGCAGCCTTTCCCCCACCCAAATGATGCTTCAGATAAAATTTGATTGTGATCGGCCCACTGGTCTCTGAGATATTTATGTTTGAAAGTGTTGACGCACGCACCCACCCACGCACCCACGGACGGACGGACGACGGCTCGACTCCCATCCTATAAGCTCACCTCTGAGCCTTCGGCTCAGGTGAGCTAAAAACAGAACCAAAACGAAACGAAACACAACGAAATGAAACAAAACGCAATGGAACGAAACGAAATAAAATGAAATGGAGCAAAATCTGAAAAATACCATGAAAGTATCACAATAGAACAGGCAAAAGGAAGACTAAAAAAGCCCCATGTTTATCCCTATACATTGCTATATGAAGTTACCAAGTTACTGGGTATTTGTTAGATCAAATACATTAACCTTTAAACAGATACTTGGCTGAATTGTTTAATTTGATCAACTGACATACGATTTTGGGGCCTCATTTGGTCTTAGGGTGTATTGGTCTGGGCATTTTCTTTATTATCTTTATAGTTTTTGATTGTTATTTAAAGATAATTAATATTTATTTTTACTCTTTTTTTTTTGTTGTGAGCGTCGTATGAGCTTTTCGACATTTTTCGGGCTACCAGCTCCATACATATGACCCAGGTTCCTGAAATAAGTGTTCTTGCCTCGGTCCCCAACAATTATTTTTATGCGCAACAATTTAGCCAAGTATAGATCTGTTTAAAAGTTAATGTATTTGATCTAGCAAATACCCAGTAACTTGGTAACTTCATATAGCAATGTATAGTGATAAACATGGGGCTTTTTTAGTCTTCCTTTTGCATTAATATGTGGTGCTGTTCTATTGTGATACTTTCATGGTATTTTTCAGATTTTGCTCCATTTCGTTTTATTTCTATTTCGTTTTGTTGTGTTTCGTTTCGTTCCGTTTTGTTTCGTTGCGTTTTGTTGTGGTTTCGTTTCTAGTTTATAGGGACCCCCAATTACCTAGACATGCAGATCACACCATAGAAAAACTCGTTAACTTCAAACTCTATTCCTTAAAAGACAGCTACACCAAAGGGTTTCCAGAATGACAGCTCATAACAACAGTTTTTCTTTTGTACTTTTCAATGAATTATAGAGATTTCTCGGTAAAATCGAAACTGATAATCTCACTGTTTCAAACAGTGAAATTATCACTTTCGATTTCACTATTTCAAAAATAGAATTTTTGTGAAATAGCCTCAAGTTTTTTGCTGATTAATTGGCTAAATCTTATCTGGTTTGACAAATATTATATCACGCATGTTAGCACGTCATTATGACATTAATGACGTCACCTAAAGCGCCAATGTAACAATGCTACTGAATGTGACGTCAGACCGCCTAATTCTCCTGTATTACATCACGCATGTTTGCATGTCATTACAACGTCACTTAAAGCGCCAATGTAACGTAATAAACTTCTCTCAGGTATTGTAATATTGTGCGTGTGCTTAGTTGGGGCTGTTTTGAGCCGTTTTTTCAAATCTTTTGGTTTCATGCATATACTGCTCAAAAGTTGTGTTAACGGCATTTTCAAAAGCCTTTCAATGTTCATCTCTATCTTTTTGGAGCAAAAGCCTGGCTGAGAATTGGATTATTATAATGCATTATAATATTTAATTATTTGACGATTTGTTACAATTCCATATTTGTAAAAGTAATTTCATACCGTCTTTTATGTTGTTACATAAATTCAAGTAATCCTTCTGATTGGTCAAAATTCTTAATTTAAAATTATTTTATGCGCACTACGTCACAGTTGTTCAAAAATTTTTGACAGTAGGGGATCCTTTTCAATGTTCTGTCGAGAAAATTTATAAAACTGAGAATTGGATTATTATAATGGCTGAGAATTGGATTATTATAATGCATTATAATATTTAATTATTTGACGATTTGTTACAATTCCATATTTGTAAAAGTAATTTCATACCGTCTTTTATGTTGTTACATAAATTCAAGTAATCCTTCTGATTGGTCAAAATTCTTAATTTAAAATTATTTTATGCGCACTACGTCACAGTTGTTCAAAAATTTTTGACAGTAGGGGATCCTTTTCAATGTTCTGTCGAGAAAATTTATAAAACTTCAATATAGTCGGTAGAAGTTTCCGATTTTGACTGTAATCGGACTTGGTAGCATAACTGCTAAAAGAGTATATTTCATTTGTTGACATTTTACCGTAATATTGCTGAATATTTAGTTATGAGTGGGGTTGATGAGCCCAGTACAAGTTCAGGGCGATCGGCGAGAAATGTGCCGAAAGTAGACTATAAAAAATTCAGTGAAGGAAATTTTGCTGAAGTAGCGTTTTCGGACACTCAATCTGATGAGAATGCAGCCAGCCAGTACGAAGATGCTGATGATGTGCTGCCTCTCGGTGACCCGGATGAAGAAATAGAGCGCATGCGGCAGGAAATGGCAGAATTGGACGAAGAAAGTAAATTGCTGCAGAAATCACAAGCTGTGCGCGAAATGAGACAACAGCTAGCGGAAAAAAGAAAAGATGTGCAGAAATTAAGAGGTATGCAAACTACAAAACCGGTTGAACGCACCAAAAACAAATCTAAATCCAAACTGAAATGTAAACAAACAGAGCCTTCGAAGGTCATTATTGGTAACGATGAAAGTGAAAGTAGTGAAATAGACATAGGTACTCTACGGAAAGATGAGAACTTAAAGCGTTTAGTACAGAAAGAACTGGCAAATTTAGGGTTGAGTTCTACAAAAGCTAGCTCTGATAGTTCAGATAGTACAAGTACTTCATCATCAGATGAATCAAGTGATACAAAGGATCAAACTGACAGAAAAAATAAAAAGAAGAAAAAGAAAAGTCACAAGAAAAAGTCTGGAATAAGTGCCAAAGCTTCTGACCGGGTGAAGTTTCCTCAGAAGTGGCCTCATGCACATCTGTAATATGAACATGTGAGCAGACATGTTAAATTTGAAGATCTTGACTTTAAATTATTTATTGCGGGTGAGTTAGAGATAATTTCTGAGGAAGGTTTACCCAGGACGGAAAGAATTGGCAGGTTAAATCTATTAAAGAAAATAGTATATTACTGCAGCACATACGATTTTAAAGGTCTCAGAGAATTTTACGCTGCATGGTTAAGAGAGATCGAGCAAGGTCATAAGTCCTGGTTAGATAGCACTTTTCAGGGCTTCCACTAACTTTCAAAATTTGGAAGTCCAGACTCCCATGGTGTCAGATTTGGACGTATTGAGAGAATTTTTTGGAAGTCCGAAGTTTTTAGGAATGACTTATACATGGTTATTTTTACCCCCCCCCCCCCCCCCCCCCCCCCCCAATCTCCTTACACGTCCCTCTCTCTCTCTCCCTTACTGTAGTGCCCTTTTTGATCTTCGAAAGGAAGCCTGAGCATTTTCGCAGTCTAATCTCTAATCAGTCATTCCTGTTTGTTTGTGAACAATACGCAAGTCCTCGCCGTTGCACTGTGTGCTATTGCATAATATTCCCTTTCATTGCCGCCAAATGGGCCGCGTCGGAAATACGGTGACTTACGGAACGCAGTCTAATCAGAGTCATTCCTGTTTGTGAGTGAACAATACGCAAGTCCTCTGAAGACTCGCCGTTGCACTGTCTGCTATTGCATAATATTCCCTTTCGTTGCCACCAAATGGGCCGCGTCGGAAATACGGTGACTTACGGAATGTTTAATAACACGCTTCCACCGAAGAACTCGGTTGTCGCTAGGTCGATGTTAATTATTATTCATGTTAGATGCGAACAAGAAAGACCGGTCTGACTGCTTAGTTGCGCTGGCTGATACGATTGTTAGTTATCGGTATGTGTACTGAGGTACCTGTCTCACGGTATGACACTGCGTACGGCACGCGTATATACTCGCAGCGGCATCTTTGATCTTTACATCAAAGAGAAAACGTGCTTGACCCATAAACGTGCAGGTAATTGTATATCAATGCTACCGTATATATAATCGCGTAGACCTTGATCAGAATGCGCTATTTCTGTGCACACTGTACGGCATTATTCTCGCACTGGGTTGCATGACGATATGACGATACAACTAGGAAATCGGCGAAATGGACGTTTCAGTATTCGTATTTTAATAGACAATGTATAGTACCAGAGCGTACAACCATAACACGTCGGAAATAGCGACTAATAATATTAACAGTGTATCTTCGCTTTGAATCAACACTTTTCGCAGAAGAGGTTTGTATTCCTAAAAACTCCATTGACGACAGTATGGATCATGACAAGACCTTCGTTGTAAGGGCAAGCGTTGATATGAATGTTATGTTCTTAAAAACTTTGGATAGAGTTTGTCAATACATGCTTCAGTATTCGTGTGTTATGGATACATTCACAAACTTTTGAAGTCGGAATACGCCTTACACAAACAGGTCAGTTACATTCTCGCGATCGTAAAAATAGACGGACACTTTTCATCCAACAGATTTGATAAGTTGTTTTGCAGACTGCCGTAAGAGGTTGAATCTACGAGTGGGCGTTATTTTGATAATCGTTTTTGACAGGTAGGCGGTCCCGACATATATGTTACCTGGTCTCCATACGGACAATCTCGATTGGCCCGTAGGCGGTCTTTTCGTCTGGCTGACACCTGCGTTAATCCGATTAATTATGACACGTGCTAGAATTTTAAAGACAGTGGCGATATTTTATACGTCGGGACAAGATCAAACGGCCGTATGTAACAATTATCGGGCGTATGCCAGACGCCAGAGGTCGAATTTCTCGACGTACGGGAGCAAATCCTGGGCGTAATATACGGCCATATGCCCGTTAACGGAAGCCCTGACTTTTGAAATTGAATCAGCTATTTTAAACAAACACATAAGATCACAAAAATATACTAAAACATGGCCTAAAAAAGATGCTCAGACTACCAAAACTGCAAACACAGATGAAGAGAAAGTATGGTTTTGCTCTCTCTATCAAAAGAACAAATGTTCAAACAGAGCTAACCACATGGTAGTTGTAAAAGGCAAAATGAGAATGGCTATGCACATTTGTGCTACATGTTGGCTTCAAGATAAGAAAAAGTTAGAGCATCCAGAAAGTTCCACAGCTTGTCCGCATCAAACAGCTTGACTTTATAAAAAATCAAGATTAGAAAAGACTATACAGAATGGAACCCAGTTAGAAAATTTATTTTTCCCATCATTTTGCAAATTAGAATCTACTGAAACTAATTCGAAACAAGATTTTAAGTTATGTAAACATTCCCCAAGCTGCACTATTTGTCAGGTAACAAAAAATAAAATTCAAACTAAAGATATTGAATTTTTAGTGGAGACACATCATAAAGTCAAAGAATCAGGTAAGTTTAATTTTGAGGAGTGTAGAATACCAGTTAATACTAGAATCAATGTAAATTATTTGAGAAACTGGCTGTATGACTATAAAGATAAAATTATTTGTGATTTGTTAGAATTTGGATTTCCTTTAGGTTATCAAGTAGATGATACTTTGTTAAAACAGTTTGATAAGAAAAACTTATGGAAGTTAAAAAATCACAAGGGTGCTCAAGATTATCCAAACGAAATGAATGATTATTTACATAAAGAAATTAAAAACAAAGCAATTATTGGTCCATTTAAAGACAGCCCATTTAAAACTGGATTAAAGATTTCTCCTTTGAATTCCTTACCAAAGAAAGATACTTCTGAAAGAAGGGTTATACTTGATTTGAGCTTTCCGAAAGGAAATTCTATAAATGATTTCATACCTAAAGAAGACTACTTAGGGGAAAAAATCGAATTATTATACCCAAAAGTCGATGATTTTATTCAAATCATAAAACAGAAAGGTAGGGGTTGCTTGTTATTCAAAAAAGACTTACGTCGTGCTTTTAGGCAAATACCCATATGCCCATCAAATTACAATTTAGTTGCATTCACATGGAAAAAACATATTTTTTGTGATACAGTTTTATCTATGGGTTGTCGTTCTTCGGCGAGTTTATGTCAGAGAGTTACTAATGCAGTAGCCTTTATCATGTTTAAAATAGGTATATTAGTGTTGAATTATTTAGATGATTTGGCATCTGCAGAAACAAAAGAAAATGCACAGTTTGCATATAACACACTGGGTAAACTGTTACAAAAATGTGGAATAGAAGAAGCTAAGGATAAGTCTTGTTCTCCCAGCACTATTATGACCTTTATAGGAGTATTATTTAACACAGAAACAATGACAATTGAAATTACTTCAGAAAGATTATTAGAAATTAGAAATTTAATTAGGTCATGGTTACATAAAGAAAGAGCTTCTTTAAAAGATATACAGTCTTTATTAGGGAAACTTAATTTTATAGCTGCATGTGTACGCCCAGGTAGGTTATTTGTATCAAGAATGCTTCGTTGGTTAAAAGCCTTAAATAGTTCAAATACGAAATACCATTTCATACCAAATTATGTCAAAAAAGATTTATTGCGGTGGCACAGATATTTACCATTATATAATGGTGTGTCAATGATGGTTTTAGAAGAATGGTCTAGTCCTGACGAAATTTTTTCTTCAGATGCTTGTTTATCTGCATGTGGTGGATTTTGGTTAGGGAATTATTTTCATACTAAATTTCCTAAAGCAGTAATAGATAAAAATTATCACATTAATATTTTAGAGATGTTGTCAGTCATTATTTGCTTAAAATTATGGGGATATGCTTTCAGAGGCAAACAAATTCAGGTTTACTGTGACAATAATGCTGTATGTACTGTAATAAACTCAGGCAGATCGAAATGTAATATTCTGCAAGATTGTTTGAGAGAAGTAGCCTTTTTATCTGCAATTTTTGAATGTCAGATTAGAGCAGTATTTTTAGATACAAGAAGTAACAGAATTTCTGATGCATTATCAAGATGGGATAATAGTGAATTTTACAGACAAGAATTTTTTAAATTAACAAGAAATTTCACATTAAAAGAACACAAGGTGAATATGTATATTGATTGATATGATATTTGGAATATGATTCATACATAAATGTAACAGATGTTTATCATAGTTTTATAGATGATAGTATTAATAGAGCATTGATTTAAATATTAATGTAAAATTAATGATTATTGTCTTATAGAACAAGTATTTAGTATAGACAGTCAGTATTTATATTTCTATGATACTTAAGGTATTTAAGAAATGTTTGGTTATATAGTAGTATACCATTGATTGTCTCCCCTGCTGACAAGTGAAATAAACACAATTATTTACATTGAACATGCTGTGGTTATATTTACATTCCTATATGATTTCTCTTTAAGTTTTTATACAAGAGGATAATAATTAATTGGCTGAGAATTCTTTAGTCCCTGTGCCTAGACCAGGCACATGATTTGGTGAGAAAGATAAATTAAAAATGTCGGACATTAATTTGTGGATATACAACTTTGACAATTTCATAGCCCTGATAGAATCAGTACCCACATAACTGTCAGAAACGGCCGAGTCGTCAAACGGAGACAGATGAAAATGATTCAATGTTGGCGATTGCCACTTGGCTTTTTAAACTGACAGAGAGCAAGAAAGGGTGGTTGCAACAAAATAAATAACACACAGAGATGTTTATGGAATATTGGTTATTTTGACTGTTGTAAAATGCAATGGATAAGCCCATCAGCAGGTGGATGATATAAGATATATTTTCTATTTCACAATGTACCGACCATTTTTGCAAAAACTGCACCGGAAAAGGAAGTCGAATAGCAAATTACCAAAGAAGCGCATGGGCCAGAACAGCGCGAATGTGCCAACAATTTTTTTTTAATAGAATAGAATAGAACAGAGGGCGAAACCTCATCTTCCTGGTACAGGTCAGAAATCCAGTACTGGAATGTAAGTTTGACCACGGTGAGGTTGGGACAAGACAGTCACCTCTCACTTTCTCCTTTTTTGTTGATGCTAAATTCTTAATTCTACCAACGCCATATTGGTATCCAGAGAAAGATCAAGGTATTAAGGACAAACAAAAGTCAAACTGCCTACAATACACTTGTACGACCTCAGCTGGAGTATGCTGTCCCAATTTGGGACCACCACACAAAGAAAAGATACTCCAGCTAGAAAAGGTTCAACGTAGGGCTGCAGCATGGACCACAAGTAATCACGATAATCGGTCAAGCATGACAGCCATGTTGCAAAACATAGCATACATCAGGGGATACTTGTGCATACATCTATGTTTATTTTTTTTTAGATTTTTAGGGCCTTGGTGCAATGCCCGTCCCTGATTATATCCAACCTTCAATTAATATATCCCTTTACTGCCTCTCGATGACCCCCAGGCAGATTCATGCATCCAGAGATATATACAAATATTCATTTTATGCATTGGCTGTTGTCCAGAGGAATGGTTTTCCCGAGAACTTCCTACGCCGGTGGGGTATCTTCCTATGGTAAGTATAGAATAGTATAGTTAGTTAGTTAGCTAGCTAGCTTTTTCTCTTCTTTCTTTTCTTCCATTAACGCCTTAACCCCCGAAGAGGACATGGACGGTGTACTTTTATACACTCCGGTGTTGCAGGATGAAAGCCTACGTATAGCCATGTAGCTATAGTAGGGATCTTTAACCTGCACAGGAGATGACTCTTCCTGCATAGGGGACCTCCAGTTAACGTCCCGATCCGAAGGACGGCACACTTGTTAGCATCATCCCTGCAAATGATGCTAGAAAAACGCGTTCGGACATAGGAAGATTTCGCCTCGGGCGGGGCTCGAATCACCTCTGGCTTCAGAGTCAAGTGCACTAACCACTGAGCCACCGCGCTTTTTAGCTAGTTAGTTAGTTAGTTAAGTAGGTAGGTAGAGATAAATAGATAGAGTTAGTTAGTTAAGTAGGTAGGTAGGTAGGTAGGTAGGTAGGTATAGATAGATAGATAGATAGATAGATAGATAGATAGATAGATAGATAGATAGATAGATAGATAGATAGGCGTTTTGCCTCTTATTAACTGCTTGTCACCTAAACATCTTGTGTGAAGACGAGCATGTACGTATGATTGATGAAGGTATTTTAAGGGTCTTATCCGTCATTTCTTGTTTCTTGTATTCATTGATGTGTAAGGAAACCTAATGTGGACCAGACAGCTAACTAAATGTTTCGAACCACTGCAGAAGCAGAGGACAAGAGAGATAGATAGATAGATAGATAGATAGATAGATAGATAGATAGATAGATAGATAGGCGTTTTGCCTCTTATTAACTGCAGACAGATAGATAGATAGATAGATAGATAGATAGATAGATAGATAGATAGATAGATAGATAGGCGTTTTGCCTCTTATTAACTGTTTTTCACCTAAACATCTTGTGTGAAGACGAGCATGTACGTATGATTGATGAAGGTATTTTAAGGGACTTATCCGTCATTTCTTGTTTCTTGTATTTATTGATGTGTAAGGAAACCTAATGTGGACCAGACAGCTATCTAAATGTTTCGAACCACTGCAGAAGCAGAGGGCGAGGTTTGGATCCAGTAAAACATGTTTAAGCCCCCGACCCACCCCCACCCCCAGTAATCTTTTGCTGACAGTTCCAATGCGGTGCTTCTGTTGTGGCCCCTCAGTGTTACATGTTGTTATGTCCGCTTGTCTACGGTCTCTGAATAGTTGCCCATTCTGCTTTCTGTTTTGTTTTGAATTAAAAAGTAGGTAAAAATAGATGTTGCTGCTGTTTTTTTTAATTAGGATTGCTAAATGACCACCTGCTTGGGAAAGAGCTGCTCATTTGGTTTACCGTGCATGTTTTTCATGAACTTTTGTCAATTTGTGTATGTGTGGGATGAGGTATTTGATTGTATTAATTCCTGATCATCGCCTATCTTTTTACTTTGTAGCCGGTTCATCACTTACCCTATATTTTCCTAGTTTTCTATAATACATGTATTCAGTTCATACTCTGTATTCAAGAATAAGATTGCTTCTACTTTACTTCTCAATTCTAATTTAGCAACATAGAAAAAGAGAAAAGAAACTATGTTTATCGTTTTCAGTGTAGGCCAACATGAATATAATTTTTGTCAAGTAGCAAACACAAATAAATAGATAAATAAATAAATAAACAAAGCCAGTTATGTTTTAACCTCGAGTTAATCTGCTATGTTCTAGTGATGCTTAGTGTTAAACATTTGTTTATTCTGCATTTGATCAGTAAATCGTGCGATTAGCAGAAAAGATAAGAAAAAAACGACAACAACAAAACACACACACACACACACACACACACACACACACACACACGTTTTATTTTTTGTTTTATTTTGTTTTTGTTGATTTCGTACAAACATCTTTTATTAGCTGTTATAGATCGTCGAGTTCAAAACTCACCAGTTTTCAGGCAAAACAACGTGCCAAGTGCCTGTGCTACTAATTGGGAGCTTAAAATAAATTCAGAATGAAGGTTCTCTGGAAGCGGGGAGCACATTAAAGTAGTGTTATGGGCGCAACTCCACAATCCCTTCTGGCGCAGAGTAGACAAGAAGGCAATCATGAGGGAACGACACAATCGATTTGCACACACCACCCCAAACACCAAATGGGAAAAAGGAAAACAACAAAGGCGGTATACAAAGCAAAACAAGACACACGCAAAGCCAAGGGGTCAGCTCTTTCCCGCAGATGGCCGCGAGGCTATCATAAAAAATGTACAAATAGAAAAGCGACACTTAAAATAACAGTAAGCAACAACAGAAGCACCGCATTGGAACGGTCAGCAATTATTCATGGGGGTGGGGGGGGGGTGGGGGGGAGGTATCCGGTTTTACCTTTGCATAACCATAGCCCTGGATTCTGTTGTGATTCGTAAACGTACTAGCTATACATACGATTCGTGTGCAGAAATTCTAACCCAATAGTTGTTCAGAACAGTAAACAAATAAATCAGGCCCCGAGGTTATAAATGATAGTGGTCAAGGTACCCAAATCATAAGTCCAAACTCGTAAGTCATAAAGCTTTTTTCGTGCTCAACTCAGCTGAGCATGAAATTTTCTCTGCTGATAAATATGAAAATGCCAACAAACGTATCGGCACAAAAAAGAAAAAAGGAAGTCGTAGAAAAAAATCTCTGTTGTCTGCACAGGTCTCGCAGAAATCAGATAATTTCAATAAAATTTGCAATATTGTAGTTTTTGTTTTGCAAGCTTGTGGTCTATCAAATATTAATAACTGTATGGCTGTTTAGTGAAACATAGAAACTGGAACTGCATAACTATCATGATGCACACCTGCCTGTCATTTCTTTTACACTGAGGTTTAACTACTCTAATTCTCATTCAACATTACTATTCAAACCACCCTCTGACACCCCATCCGATAACTGTATGATATTTTTCTTTAAATTATTATATAATTCTTTTCTCAAAAGATCGTTTTATAACAATATATCTTTTCGTCTTTGACTCGTTATTCACAGGCGAACAGAAACTGGTTAAACTCACTCATAATTATGGGGTGCCTGCAGCAACATGTTGTGTGACATTTTTTATGAATGTTGAAATCAGTGTGTTACTATCTACGATTAGCGCAAAATTAAACTGATATATCAAGATTTATCTTTTTATACCCCCGCTTTGAAAACGAGTGTGTGAGGGGCGGGGGGGATTATACTGGTTTACGTCTGTCCGTCCTTCGTCCGTCCGCCCGTCCTTCCGTAATTCCGTAACACTTTTTCGTCAAAGATATCTCAAGAATCGTAATAGATGGAAACTTCATATTTGGTATGCAGGACAACAACAAGTTGTGTCGTGGGATTGAGAACGGGCCCTTTCCTGTTTGTTCTTCCCTGTATTTGTTCACTTTTTCGTCAAACATATCTCTGCAACGGTATAAGATAGAAAGTTTGTATTTGATGTTGGCCTACAGGTTAACCACAATAAACTGTACCGTGGGATAGAGAACCGGCTTTCTCCTATTTGTTCTTTCCTGTATTTTCTCTTTTCTTTCTCTCCATGCATTAGTACTTTAATTTTTCGTAAAAAAATCTCAGGAACTGTTCAAGGTGGAAGGGTTGTATTTTGTTTATGAGTTGACAATGACTTGTATCGTGGGATTGAGAACGGGCCTTCTCCTCTTTGTTTTCCCCTGTATTTGTTCCTTTTATCTCTATCCTTATTTTTGTCAAAGATATCAGCAAAGCTTTATAAGATAGAACGTTCATATTTGGTATACAGGTTGATAACCGTTAAACGACAAGTTGCACTGTGGGAGAGAGAACCAGCCTTCTCTTTTAATTCTTCCCTGAATATATTCACTTTCACTTTTCGTTCTCTTCATGCATTTAGTACTATAATTTTTCGTAAAAGATTTCTCAGAATTTGTTCAGATGGAAGGTTCCCACTTGGTATATGAGTTGGCAATGACTTGTTGTAGCGTGGAATTGAAAATGGACATTCTCCTTTATGTTTTCCCTGTATCTGTTCCTTTTTCTTTCTCTCCACACTTCTTTGTAAAAGATATCTCCCCAACAGTGTAAGATAGAAAGTTGATATTTGGTATGCAGATTGATAATGACAAATTGTATCATGGGATAGAGAACCGACCTTCTCCTGTTTGTTCTTTCTTGTATTTATTCACCTTTTTTTCTCTCCATGCATTCAGACTACTTTTATTTCTCAGCAACTGTGTAGGATCAAATTTGGAACATGACTTGACAATGGCTAATGACACTTATCATAGCAGAGTTCTCAGCAATTGGACAGGCCATATACATTGGAAGCGCTACAGCGGGGTTATAGTCAGATTTTCTGACAGTTCTAGTTTAGGCCTAATCAATCCATTCTTTAACTTCGTGTTTTTGCTTATTCTGTTTCAAAATTTTTATATGACAACAGATATGCAGATACACGGGGTGGGGGTGGGGGGGGGGGGGGGGGGGGGGGGGGGGCGGGGGTTCACTTGGCCGCTGAAAAGGTATAGATGTGCCGCTGAAACTTTGAAAACCCACCCTATTCATGTATAACACAAATGACAAAATATATACCTATCATGTATTCACTGTCAAAATTAAATCCTATTCATGTACACCCCGTCCAATCGAAACGCCGGAAAAATGGTATGAACGCCGGATATGCGGTATTTTCACGCCGAATTGTGGTCTTTTTGTCAGAATCGCCGCCATTGAGTTTGACAGCGGGTTACAAAAGTCGGATGAATTAATAGTTAAAAACGGTAAGTGAGTATAACGAATTAGCCTATCTGGATCTACATAGATTTCACCAACTGTCGAGACTTCATTTAGTTTAGAAAATACGTTTGTTTGTCGTAACATTCAAAGTGATTTTTGCCTTATATGTTCGGCCATTCGGTTAGACCTTATTCACGTCCTCGAGTTTCGTACTTTTTTAATTTTCATTGAAAAGGGTCACAATGAGTTGGCTAAAGTAGAATTTTAAACATCCTCATACCATTATCGGCAACCGAGTGATGCATTTTCCACCGAGGAAACCGAACTGGAAGCATAGTCTTTAAAATTAAAAGTAACGCCGGATAAACTGGTATCAGTTTCTTTGGAAAGTGCTTATTTTTTCTATCAGACAAATAAATAAGTACAAAATCAGCATCTTTCCAGATGTAAGATGTAGTAATTTTGACGTTCCTCAGGCCATTTTAGTAGCTGCTGCTCTAAGTCTGTAAACCTGCCTATAATATTGTGAAAAATGAACGCCAAATCAAAAGTTGTCATTATTACATTTGATGCTATGTTCGATTCTGAATGTTTTTATCAATAATGCAAGCAAAATGTCTTAACGGTAGTATATAAAACTAAACTTGGTAAGAGAATGACTTCTTTTCTAACAGTCAGCAAATGCAAATTATTCGGTACAAATTTGTTGCCATCTGTGTAAGAATAATTTCCCTTGTAAGTATAAGATAAGGCTTGTATATTTTGCTGTTATACTATTTGAGCTGTACGAGTTGGCCTTTGTGTCACTTTGTTTCTGGAACCCAGAATTAGTAGGCTGCCTAACTGGAGCCCACTGCTTATATGCTGGTATACTTTCATTTTCATTGGAACCCAGCCACGTACACATGATTGCTTTCTCATTCTTATAGATTTATGCATTAATTTACAGAATTTAGAATTTAGAATTTATTTATTTTGCACAACTATACCCAAAGGTTGGGTTAAAGGCAAATTATACATATACATGAACATATATAACACAGACAATCACAAACATTAAATATTATTACAAACACTAATATTATCAAAATGGTTTGGAGTATATGTCAGAGGTCACAATGGTTAACTAGACAATGTTGCACTGCTGCAAAAATTTACCTATCGCTTTAATAACCTTTACATTTGTATTGCCCATTAATTTGATAAAATCTTCTTTGTTTTCAAATCCTGTAAGACATCCAGACTCTTTTACCATGTCAATCATAATTTTTCTGTAGTCTATGTATTTTATACATGAAAATAAACAATGAATTTCGTCCTCAATAGTATTACAAGTTTCACAAAGTCTTTCTTCCAATTTCAACCCAAAATATCTTCCCCGTTCAATTTTTAACCTATGTGCACTTATTCTAAAGGAGCATAAAGCTTTTCTTATATTTTTGTCATGTATTTCTTCAAGATACTGCTCTAATCCAAAATTTTGTTTCATTTCTTTATATGTTTGTAATTTCTTCATTCCCTCCCCAGAGTTCATATGCTTTTTCCAGAACATGATGTACCTTTCTTTAAGTTTTTCTTTAACACATCTTAATAAACGAGTACTATTAAAAGTGGCCTGATTATGCCAGACATGTGAAAAACCAAGTTCAGTTAATACATTTTTTACAAAACTGAGCCAAGCACATTTTTCACCATCACTGTTAAATTGGTCTAAATATGCTTTAGATAGTAAAGAATCCGTATTTGCGGAAATGGCATGCAACCAAAAATTAATACAACTTGATATTATTGAAATTACTAGGGGAAATTGACCCAGTTCACTATAAACACCAAAATTACTGGCCTTAGAATGAACCCCTAATATATATTTGCAAAATCTGGTAAAGACTTTGTCAAACTCATTATTTCCTTTAAGCGAAAGTTCAAACATTTCATCAATCGACTTTTTATGATAAGTTATTTTGTTATTTGTAAATATATTCAATATTCATATATACCTGTATATAACCTAACTGTATGCCTTTTGCAAATCGCAAGGATACGGATTTGTAGTAACGGTTATACAGGTAAGTCGTGTTTGTTTCATTTTCGATTAGACTGCTGTGTCAGGGGTTTCTTGGTGTTGCCTTTTGGCCCAAAGTATTCCCACTAGGCACATAAAAGCGAAGCAACGTTAAATCAACATCGATTCAACGTCATGACGACAGAAGTACCCGAGCAAACAGTGTCGATCAAGATCAAAGCATTAGCCTGATCAGGATCTACACTGTTTTGTTGATGGTAAAATCTAATTTGTTCGAATTTTAGGATACTGAATTTATGTGTCCAACCAGGCACAGAACACTGAAATATTAAAACAACGCTGGGTCAGTCATGACGCCAGTTCCATGTTAATTTAACGTTTTGTGCCCAGTTGGTGTCCCAATATTTAGGTAAATACAGATTAAATAAAATAATTGGTTCCCGGATATTATCCCAATATTTAGGATAAAAGACGTAATGAATAAAGTTTGTTTACTTGAGTTTTTTTCCTTCATACATAATATATATGCATTCGTGAATGGATATATTTCACCCTAGCAGAACACATCGTTGAACATGATCAGCACTGATTAAACGTTGATTCAACGTCACCACATTGACTGGTTTCTGTCCAGTGGGACTATTTTCGAATAGTATCAGTTGGAGGTGCCGTGGATAGCATCCGTGACCCATTTGGCTTTGTCATTAGATGCCTTGTCACGAAACAATAGGTCTTACAACATATGCACATCTGCATTTTCAGAGTCAGGTCGTTTTGGACAATGGGTTAACACCTTTGATTTAAAATTCCTCCGAACTATGATTCAATTCTGTTTTTCTCTAGCCTTTGTGCCCCGTCTTTACTTAGTAACCCTATTGAGCCGATATGATAAAAGACCGTAAATCCCCAAATAATTCATCCAACAGTTATTCCATCCATCAGCACAGATCAATCTTCGCCTCTCACTAGGATTCGTAGATTTTTCATGCGAGCAGGGATGAGTGACCAGACTATAAAGATGTGCTGATTGTATACACATTTATTTGTATAATGGAAAAAATAAACAGTTTCAAAAGAAACTGATACCAGTTTATCCGGCGTTACTTTCAATTTTTGTGACTGTGCCTCCAAATCGGTTTCCTTGGTGGAAAGTGCATCACTCGGTTCCCGATAATGGAATGAGGATGTTTAAAATTCTACTTTAGCCAACTCTTTGTGACCCTTTTCAATGAAAATTAAAAAAAGTACGAAACTTGAGGACGTGAATAAGGTCTAAGCGAAAGGCCGAACATATAAAATAAAAATCACTTTGAATGTTACGACAAACAAACGTATTTTCTAAACTAAATGAAGTCTCGACAATTAGTAAAATCTATGTAGATCCAGATAGGCTAATTCGTCATACTCACTTACCGTTTTTAACTATTAATTCATCCGACTTTTGTAAACCGCTGTCAAATTTAATGGCGGCGATTCTGACAAAAAGACCACAATTCGGCGTGAAAATACCGCATATCCGGCGGTCGTACCACTTTTCCGGCGTTTCGATTGGACGGGGTGATGTAGTTAAGAAGGAATTATTCAGTGGCTTCGTGGAAGCCAAATTTGGTGGGAGGGGTTGGGGAGGGGGGACGTGGCATGGGATTTTTAATCATCTATGCACAAATTCTTATTTTTTTTTTTTTTTCATAACATAGTCACTGTATTTAACTGTAAAATGAATTGCAAATAAAGCAGCGACTGACACAGAATAAAAACCGTGTGCAGATAAGACCCTGATATACCATATACAAAACAAAGTGATAATAAATAAAAAGTCTACATGCCAGAAACAAATAATATTATAAGGGACGAAATCCCTTACTGAGGCGGTTTGGGTTTTAGGTTGGCCATTTGGGCTGTTTATTTGAATTCGAGAATTTCACAACCATGTGGGTTTCATTTATCCACTGGTTCCTGACTCAATGTATTACACTCGCTCGAGCTGATAACCAAATCCAGGTAATTCCCAGGATGCAACACACAGGTGTGAAAAATTGTTTTGACAGTGAACAACAATGAAAAATGTGCAGTTTTTATGGAATCTAGTATTTCTTTACCCACTTCTTGGCCACAAACTTTCGAAGGATTTTAACATCATTTTTGAAGTCTGGAAATAATTGCCAAACTGTTGTTTTCCTGTAATTTACTTTCGGCGGGAACATCAAAGCAAAAATTTGCACCTGCTCATAGCTGTGAAATGAACAATTATGTCTCGCTTGTCTAGGTTTTTACCAAAGTTTCTGAGGGGAGATAAACAGCAGCAGAGTGATGTGGGAGACAAAACAGTCTGCAAGGTTATCCTGTTAGATGACACTGAGTTTAAGCTGCCATACAAGGTAAACGAAATTCTGCAGGGTTTTGAGAATAAAGATAATGTGTCTATTTCTTATTGGAAACATGCTGTGACTCTCATTAGAACTGTCTCACTGAGACAGTTCTAATGATGGGTCACAACATAAGGTTTTATGGAGAAAATGGAAAGTTATCCCATCCTTCTTTACTGGAGCACTGATTTTAGTTTCATATTTACCTTTGATTTTTAGTGCAGCTTTGCTAAAGAAAAGTAGAGCTTTGTGATACTCCCGGAAGTGTTATTCGAGACTGCTGGCATGAGATTCATGTTGTTGTCCATTGGAATGTTCCAATCCTCGTAACAGTTCTTGAATCTTCCCATGCTGGCCTACATGTAGAAATGATAATCACTACCTTAGCCTCCTTGGATTGCTCTTACCATGCCAATCATAGGAGGCTAATGTAGTGATATATCATAAAAATCCACTTTAGTTGGCAATACTGTCTGTCAGGTGATCCATGTCCCTCCCTAAACATCAGCTGTTTTTTATCTTGTAAGTTTTAACTATATTCAGTGTTCCCATTCACGTAGAATTGTGCGTGAATCACGCAGAAATCATTCTAATCACGCATAAATTTTGGGGCAAGAACGTGCATTCACGCGCATATGTTTCTCTCAAAAATATAAAAAAATCATCATTTTTCTTCATTCTATTGCGAGTCTGCCAGGCCAGATGATTTTTGTAGCCGAGAAGAGAGTCAGAAGTTGCTGTTTTGATCTGAAATGCGGGCCATAGTAAGAAATCCATGCTTTCATTCACGTCCGTCACATCCGTTTTACAGCCAATCAAATTCATTATTGGAAAACACTACCACTAATCGGCTGCATGAATATTAATGACATGCGCGGTCATGTTGGAAAATTGTGTAAATAACCATTCAGCACACGACCTCACGGATTAAGTTTAAATAGTTAAACAAAAAGTTATATGAACTTTACCTAAGAAGATTACAGACTGAAGTCTGGTGTTCCTTATTGGAAGTTAATACCATACAAGAAGAAGTTGCGCACTAGAACTGTCATAATGGCCGACAGAATTTGTCCGTATTTTTGCGTTTATTTTCGCTGTTTCTGTTTGGAAATGGCACTTTCTATTTTTTATTTGGAAAGGAATCCATCAAACGATTAATATTGGATAAAACGAGGACCGGAAAAAGGCATGACAGCCGTTTTCTTCGTTTTTTTCAGGCTTCAATTGGAAACACATTGGCACTTTAGTGTTTGTAAAAGATGTGGACCGAGGGTTCCGGGTCATTTCGGCCCATGTCCATTTCGGCCCATAACTTTTTCGAGATAAAAAGTCATACCCGTAAATTTTACTTCATACCCGCAAATTTTATAGATAGGGGGTATAAAAACCCTCAGTTTAAAATTTGAGTGGGAACACTGATATTAACACCTTTGGCACTCAACAATCTCATCTCACCCACTTATCTACACTATCATTTCTGCAAACCTGCTTCAACACTTGTTTTTTTTTTTGAAAGATATTATTAAGATAAAATTTCATTTAGAGTTGGCAAATTACTCAACAATACAACATACAAGTAAGGTCTTGATGAGCTTTTGAACCACTCTGACGATCTCCTTTGGGGTTAAGACGTAAAGATAGATAGTGTTCGAAGCAGTGGCCATGTCAACGTTTGTGATAAGTTTAACCGATGTGGAGTATCTGTGTTTTCTTCTGTTTCTTGCAGTGACTAAGGGTTATACAGTATAGGCAAATCTGAATTGAGAAAATTAGGGGCCAATATTCAGCCCCAAATTTAGCTGGGTCCCAGATTTGGACTAGGAAAATCCCTGTCCGCACTAAATTCTGAGACATTGTGGTCTGATATCATGTGCAAATTCTTTCCTTTAAGAGTTGACCCCTACTGAGATTGAGGCAAAAAAAAAAGGTAAAAAGAGAATTTTTTTCCTCTGCAGGTATATCCATTCACCTTAATACTGTTTATTAGAAGTGTTTTGGTGTTTTGTTTGCTACTCTTTAGGATCTATAATACGCTCAACTTCCGTAAAATACAAGCCCCTGGGGCATTAGATAAGATTCTAACACTGGTCGCCTATATAGCCTATGGTAAAATCTAGTGATATATTGTGTAACAAATCACTGGGCGGACTAGCATGACGTTATTTAGCGCCCTTCTAACGTCATTTTGATTCATTTGGTGACGTCAATTTTCATTTCCATGAGGATAGACGGTGTAACGTCGTTTTCTCGCATCAAAAATTTACGAAATACATGTAAACGCCTCTGTTACAGTCAAAGTTGTTGGTGGGATTTTTTCATGTAATCCTGGCGGAACACTGGAAAATTTGAAGGAAACACTTGCGTTATCGTCATTTTTTATCTGTTAGAATCAAAATAGATTCTTGCTTACAGTGATTTGTTGCCCAATATATTACTGGCTGTCGGTCAGTCGTCAGTGAATATATCACTTGCGCTTCCCGCTCGTGATATATCCACTTCACGACTGACCTCCATCCAGTGATATATTGGGCAACAAGTCACTGTAAGCAAGAATCTATTTCTTAATTAATATGGTAGCTTGCCATTGCCAAAAAAGCAGAAAACAAAATTTACACATCAAAATTTCTAAAATGTTTTGTCTGAGCTATATCATGTTAAGAATTCACAGAAAAGAGGGCAAACAGTGTAGATCCAGTTTGAAGCAGCTAATTATGAACTGCTTCATCTGGGTCTACACTGTATGCAAATTCAGCTATTTTCATTTTATGTGCTTTTAGTGTTAAAATCTTCATTTTATTAATGCAGATTTGTAACATACTTTTTGCTGTTTGTGGGAATAGCTAACTACTCCAAATACCTCGGACTTTTTTATTTGAATGTTTTCTTTTCATTTAAAAGTCAGTTCTATAATGAGAATAGTACCATTTTATAAAAATATTTATAAGCGTTCTTATTCAGTCAGGTAGTTGTATAAATCTATGTGAAAATATTTTATATAGATGAAAGTGCTATAGTCGATATTTACCATTGAACTAAATTTCAAAACCAATCTTTCTTGAGGCCTCCTTCTGTCCAGTACTACAGTCGAAAATAACCCTAAATATTCAGACAGACAGGTCTGAGCAAACATTGTAGACCCAGATCAAACTGCTCCTCAAGGAGCAGTTTAATCTGAGTCTACAATGTTTGCCATTCACTAAGCATCATTTGGATGCATTAACTTGTGTAAAATCTACTTTCTAAGAATTTTCAAACAATAATTGTTGCATTTTCGGGTGTCCGAAATTTTAGGGTCATGACCCCATTGATGCTGAGTGGATTCTTCTTCCTGGCTGTTTGGACAAGTCCATTTACAATTCAAAGGATGTCAGGTTTATTTTATTTTTACAAATTAACCTTAAAAATATTCAAATATTAATTCAAACAGTGTAGATCCTGGTCAGATGCAGCATTTGCTGCATGTGATCTAGGTCTAGACTGTTTGCCATTGTCTTTTTAAGGGTCTTCTGGCATTGATGGGCTGAGGGAAAAAAAATGGGCAAGTTTGCATCTCATTAGTGTTAGTTGCAATTTTATGTCTTGCCTCTACCTGTCCAGTTAGTATTAAAACTGTACATATTTGTACCTGATTATTTGTCTGTAAGGAAAATAGGATAAAAAGACCAGATCAAATGCTTGATCAACCAGGTATTATTGGGGCTTTGCAAGGGACAATGTAACATACATTTATATCTGTTCTGAAATAGCCAAAATTTGGGGATCACTTGGTCTTCTAGGGTTTTCTTACCCGTTTCCACCAAAACTCAAGTTGTGGGATTTCATTGGAGTCCCTTCATTAAGGTGTATGGGTACAGGTACATTTTCATGTTTTTTGTACCATTTTTGCAATGGGGAAACGGCTTGTTTGACTTCCTGTTTGCTTCCCTGGAAAAACTTCCAAAAAGGATCTAATCTTAATGGGAAGAATTTGCTCCTAAGGGAGCAAATTCTTTCCTTGATTTGACTCTCATCGAGAAAGGAGACGACAGGGGGTTAAGCACTGGCTGCTAGGTACCTTTTCCCATGCTGGTCCCCTAGGCAAAATATCTCAAATAAACCATGTAAACAAAAAGATGGTATCTTAAACGGACTAAGACACAGGTATTGTCCGGTATGTTACCAAATCCATAAATTAGTAATAATATGCTGGTATACTGTTAAGCCGTTAGAATTGTCACAAACGAAGACAGAGTCCATCACAGAAAAAATTGCCTTATACCATGCCACTGTTTCATTAATTATACATGTACTGTAGATGCCTCGGTGGCATTTTCTGAAGTTTTAGTTGTTGTTGATGACCACAATGGGCATCATATTGGATAGCTTTATGATTTTTGGACTTCTAGGTGTATGGACACACCTCAAGTGTTTTTCAGTCACTTTTATATTTTCTGCATTTGAAGGATAGTTTTTGGCTTTCTATCTGTCTGTCCATCTTTTGTTGAGTTCTCTGATTTAGCATGAGGAGCTGTTTTACTTTTTATTCCCTATTTATATCCATAATTCAAAGTATGGATACCCATTATTTGAATTATTGATATCCATGAATGCATCAGGGTGAATTTTGGATATCCAATTATGGATATCCAAAATTCACCTTGATTCAATTCCAATTATGGATATACAAAATTCACCCTGATTCATGGACATCAACATCATCAAGAATTACCCACAATACAGTGCCTCCCCTGTCTGCAGACAGCAGAGGCACTGCATTCTGCGCAATTCTTATTTTGAGACGTCAGTAGGATAACTTGCTCACAAACCCCAACATAGTGCAAATTTAACAGTAATGCAAGTGGATACCTGGACTACAAAGCCAGGGGCATTGAATAATCACTCCTTTGCATTTGCAACGGCCACTTAAAAAAAGCTTCAGGAAGCATAAGTGCAAAACTGCAAATGGAAAAGGTCCTGATGAGCTCCAGTGGTGAGCCTGTCAGTCTTAAACTGTTCCATTTCAAGCCACTTTTTTTTCCCAGTGCGTGGCCTTTTGTAATGAAAACCGTTAAGTCGTTTAAGTTATCTCTTTAATTTAGGGACTTAGGAAATCTACACCTTCAATTTGTGGTTGAATTTCTAGTTTTACTACCTGAAAATATAATATGAGAAGGGTAATGAAATAATTAGGTGAGCCACATAGTGTAAAAAGGGTGTTACAGCATGTGTAAGTTGCAAAGGACGGGTTACACTTTGGCCGTTTTTGTGCCCATGACCGATCCTGATAAAATTTATGTTTATAAAAACGTGGCATTTGGTGGTTTATATAAGCACATTTTTAAGTTTGCGGTTTCATAAATAATCACGTGACTTCCGGTTTATTGCATATGAGGTGCTGAACGGGTACACTAACTACCTGCGGTTTTTCGATATAATCAGCAATTCCGCTGACATATCAGCCCTCCAAACTGACAGATATAATACTTTTGGTTCTTATCCACAGTCTTAAAGAGATACTTCAGCTCAAACCATCTAGGAAGGAGAAATTTTATTTGATTTTTTACGAAACCTCTGACCAGTAGATTTTACAAGTGTTTATTAACACAATAATAAGCATGTTAAGCGTTTGCTATTGTGAAAATAATGAAACAAATGAACAGGAAGTTTATCATACCGACCATTATTGTTTAGCAAAAGTATTCTTGGCGAAACGCGTTTGCATGCATGTGTTCTGGCAAGTGCGTGAAAAGGTCACCAACCTTCTTCTTTTCCAAAGCATTATTCACTATTTATACATATAATGAAAGCGTCATCATATCAAATATTAATCACGTATGAAATATTACGCATTTATGGATGTTACACAGGTACAGATGTTTATAATATTTGACAACATCATTGAGCCAAGAAATATAGGTCACAGGGACCTACATGTAGTACCAAATGAGACGCAGCGCTGAAGTGACTTACTATTCCAAGTCCGATGAAGATTAAATATTAGTTCGAAATAAAACATTAATTCAATGGACCATGAAATACAAGTCACAATGCCCTAAAATAGTATGACGTCATTTGCAAAGTCTGACTGAACCATTGTCTTTAGTATGATGCATATATAATGTTGAATATATAAGGAAAAGAACAGTGAACTTTTAAATGTATGTCACAGTAACCTACAAATAGTATGAGGATATTTTTGCATCGTTTGACTGACCATCTATTTGTAATTGTATTACAAATCCAAAAACCGTGTTGCGATATAAGTGAAATCCTGGTCCATGCATAAAGTTCAAGGACTCAGTGTGCATGGATGCTTTGCAGTTCCTACATTTTAAGGATATGATCTGATCAAATAGCAGCACTCCTACACCAAAGATATCAAAAGAGGTAAGGAAAAAGCTCATCCAAGTAACTTTTCATACAAAGTTAGTGGACTAAAGTTCAAGGTCACAGAATTTTACAATGCATCAGCTTCAGGCAGAGGGATACATAATCTGACCACGTCGCAACATTATAACATCAGAGGTTATATCACAGCATGATGATGGAGGACATTTCGTCTAACGCCCTACATACGCACATAACGCCATACCTATACCTATACACATGCCCAGCGCTGTGCCTCCTCCCACACACACGCAGAATCCTTGGGGGGGGGGGGGGGGGGCATTAGGAACACATACTACATAGATGAACACTTTGAAAGAGATGTGTTGTGTCGAATAATGCCTCTGTTTTCTATCAATTACAAAATATACTGTTGCGGTTTTGATATAAATCCTTCAGTCCTAGTGTTGGATACATGAAAATTTACCCAAAAAGTTTATTTTTCGTTTACTCCTACCCTCGTAACCACTGTAATATAACCCGATTATGATGAATATGTATATGAGGAATAATTATGTATAAAAATTGTCGTGGTTACGAGGGTAGGATGAAGTGAAATTTGGATGCATAGTGGACGTTGGTAGTTCAAATTCCCATAGGCTCAATGTTAAATTTTGCAGACAGTACATGTATTCAACCGCAAAATTAACATAAAAGGCATTAAAATACGGGAAAATGAAATCATACAGAATAAACTAGAAACATACAGCTAACATTTCTGCATGTTTTTGTGGCGATCTGCCTACTTTCGAAAATCGGCCTTTTCAGTGGGCACATTGCAATAGTAAAGTGTAACTCGTCCTTTAAGACATACATCTGCCTGTGTAGTAGGGTCAAATTGGGTAAATTCGGACAGCAGGTAAATTTGGACAGTGACATTAATTCCTTCCTTTATTATGTCAGTTATTTGGAATTAAAACAAAAATAACTTGGCAAACAGTGACAATCCTGATGAGATGGCTCATTATGAGCCGTCTCATCTGGATTTTCAGTTTGCAATGGTATGTCCGAATTTAACCGCTGTCCAAAGTTACCCGACTCGACCCTAATGCGCTGGCTTTTCAGACTGTGGGTTCTTCAGGAGGATGTACATGCAGACAGGGAAGATTCTGATCAGACTGCGCAAATATGCAGACTTATCTTAGTCTTCAAGCTGTTTGCTAGTGCAAGTAGATACTTCTTGCCTTGAAAGGGATCACAGTGTGTAATGTTACAAGTTAAATTTGATGAAGAATAGTAAATTACTTGAGACAAATTTTTTTAAGAGTATAAATTAATTACAAAATAACTGTTCATATAATATTACAGTAGCATTTGAATGATGATAGTTTTAATTTTTGGTGATACACCATAAGTAACCCTAACCCTTAAAGCGCCAAAACGAAGCAGACAACAAAATTTACGCCTGCAAAGTTCCAAAAAACTAAAGGTTTAAACTATATTATATGGAGAATTTATAGACTAGAGCAAGCAGAGTAGATACAGTTGAGGCAGCTCATTATGAGGTGCCTCATCTAGATCTACACTTTTCACAAATTCAGCTATTTTCATTTTTAGCACTTTAAGTACCATTGTAACAGACTCATCTGCAAGCTCATTGAGCTTTGAAGTTGGTTTGTTGGCTGACAAAAGGTGTCGGCCATGATCCTTTGGGATCAGCCTGGTATGGGACTGAGGCTCCCCAGATATTTAAATCAAATGACTCCAGACATTCTTTTATCCACCCTACATCATTCTCAGTTGCTGTCAACTCTTAACTGTATGCATAGAAAATTTACTGTCATGTGCCTAAATTTTGGGACACATAAATATAATTAATTTTCCATTTGGCACAAATGGAAAATTGATTATTTTGAGGTGTCCCAATATGTAAGCACATTACGGTACTATTCAACTTGCTTCAACATGTTTAAGTGGGCTTGAGGTATTGCCTTTAAAATCTGTAACCTAAACAAAAATGTTTGACCCCGCTTTCCTTAGGTCAGATATATATCAACAATACAGTGTGCAGTAAAGATTACCCTAAGCATCTTTTGATTGCCTATTTTGCATATTTTCACTTAAGAAAATATATAAAATTCTCATAAATCTAAAATTGAACTGCACGGAAGTAAACATGTCCTCGGGGCTTGGGCATATGCAAAGTCTAGCTGATAAGGGCATGTGCATTTCATCCAAACATGTAGCAAATGCCAGACAGCCTGACATTTGCATGTTAGTTAGCTGTAGGTTTTGTCATGATCAAGCATTTCAGAATTAAGTTTTAGAATAGATTTATAGAAGTGATGTCTGAATTATGTATACGGTATTCAGGATATTTGGGAAAATTAGGACCAAGCTTATGTTAAAACCTTGCTTACGAAAACAATTTAGGACCTCAGATTGACAGATTTATAGAAGCTACTTAATGCTTTCTCAAAGTCAAAAACATATACAAGTAACATATAAGAAATACTGAAATTAATTTAAAAAAAAATGGTAAAGAGAAAAAAAATGTTTGTAAGAAATTCATATGGGTTAGAACAGATGTATCTGTGAACATTGTGGGATCTACTTCGCCAGAAAGACTTCAACGAATGATTATATTCTAAATCTGCATACAATTATGACACCGAAAATATGCAAGATACTTAAAGGCGCTAACGTTATCACAAGTAAATATCATGGTGTTGTGATATTGATCCTTTTATTGTATACAAATATTTACTCGTCAATTTTGTCAATTCATATGTCCTACTGATTGCTGTATAATGCTTATTTGTGTATTGTGGTTGCCGCAAACATTCCAGCATGTTTGAGCAAACAGGGTAGGCCCACGTCAGACTGCTCCTTAGGAGCAGTCTGATCAGGATCTGCACTGTTTGACTGTTTGTATTTTTAGCTCACCTGAGCACGAAGTGCTCAAGGTGAGCTATTGTGATCGAAATTTGTCCGTCGTCCGTCGTCCGTCCGTCCGTCCGTCCGTCCGTCTGTCCGTCGTCAACAATTTCTTTAAACGACATCTCCTCCTAGACCAGTAGGCCAATTCAAAAATAATTTCACACAAATGTTCCTCTTATAGCCTTGTACCAAAATTGCTAAAATGGTTCCGCTCCGCTGAACAAAATGGCCGCCAGAGCTAAAAATAGAAAAACCTTTAAACGACATCTCCTCCCAAGCCAGTGGACCGATTTCAAAATAATTTCACAGAAATGTTTGACTCATGGCCCTGAACCAAAATTGCTAAAACGGTTCCGCTCCGCTGAACAAAATGACCGCCAGAGCTAAAAATAGAAAAACCTGTAAACGACATCTCCTCCCAAGCCAGTGGACCGATTTCAAAATAATTTCACAGAAATGTTCGACTCATGGCCCTGAACCAAAATTGCTAAAACGGTTCCGCTCCGCTGAACAAAATGGCCGCCAGAGCTAAAAATAGAAAAACCTTTAAACGACATCTCCTCCCAAGCCAGTGGACCGATTTCAAAATAATTTCACAGAAATGTTCGACTCATGGCCCTGAACCAAAATTGCTAAAACGGTTCCGCTCCGCTGAACAAAATGGCCGCCAGAGCTAAAAATAGAAAAACCTTTAAACGACATCTCCTCCCAAGCCAGTGGACCGATTTCAAAATAATTTCACAGAAATGTTCGACGCATGGCCCTGAACCAAAATTGCTAAAACGGTTCCGCTCCGCTGAACAAAATGGCCGCCAGAGCTAAAAATAGAAAAACCTTTAAACGACATCTCCTCCCAAGCCAGTTGACCGATTTCAAAATAATTTCACAGAAATGTTCGACTCATGGCCCTGAACCAAAATTGCTAAAACGGTTCCGCTCCGCTGAACAAAATGGCCGCCAGAGCTAAAAATAGAAAAACCTTTAAACGACATCTCCTCCCAAGCCAGTGGACCGATTTCAAAATAATTTCACAGAAATGTTCGACTCATGGCCCTGAACCAAAATTGCTAAAACTGTTCCGCTCCGCTGAACAAAATGGCCGCCAGAGCTAAAAATAGAAAAACCTGTAAACGACATCTCCTCCCAAGCCAGTGGACCGATTTCAAAATAATTTCACAGAAATGTTTAACTCATGGCCCTGAACCAAAATTGCTAAAACGGTTCCACTCCACTGAACAAGATGGCCACCAGAGCTAAAAATAGAAATAAATCTTTAAATGACATAGAGGGCACAGTTTTGATCCAACCCTCATGAACCTTTGTCAGAATGATTATCTTGATAAACTTTAGGCCAAATTTGAAACTAGGTCATGTCGGGTCAAAAAGTAGGTCACTAGGTCAAATCTTAGTAAAACCTTGTGTACACTCTAGAGGGCACAGTTTTGATCCAACCTTCATGAAACTTTGTCAGAATGATTATCTAAATGAAATGCAGGCCAAATTTGAAACAAGGTCATGTCGGATTAAAAACTAGGTCACTAGGTCAAATCTTAGTAAAACCTTGTGTACACTCTAGAGGGCACAGTTTTGATCCAATTTTCATGAAACTTTGTCAGAATATTAATCTTCATAAAGTCTAGATGAATTTTAAAACTGGGTTACATAAGGTCAAAAACTAGGTCACTAGGTCAAATCTTAGAAAAACCTTGTGTACACAATTGTCGTTTTATTTTGCATTGAATCTTCATGAAACATTGTCAGAATGTTTATCTTCATGAAATTTAGGCCCAGTTTGAAACTGAATACTGTCTGATCGAAAACTAGATAGCCAGGTCAGATCTTAGAAAAACATTGTGTACACTCTAGAGGGCACAGTTTTGATCCAATCTTCATGAAACTTTGTCAGAATAATATATTGGAAAGTGCAAAACTGCTCCAGTTTAACCGTCATCAAATAGATGATCTTCCATGTTAATTCATCATAACTCAGGTGAGCGATTTAGGTCCATCATGGACCTCTTGTTATCTCACCTGAGCCGAAGGCTCAGAGGTGAGCTTATAGGATGGGAGTCGAGCCGTCGTCCGTCCGTGGGTGTGTGGGTGCGTCAACACTTTCAAACATAAATATCTCAGAGACCAGTGGGCCGATCACAATCAAATTTTATCTGAAGCATCATTTGGGTGGGGGAAAGGCTGCATTAGGTTTTGGTGCCGATCAGCTCAGAACTCTGGTTTCCATGGCAACAGATAGCCCCCATAGGGTTATAATGGGGAAAACGGCGTCATCACGTTTTCTCAACTGTTTTTGATTAGATCCTTATCATACTTGCAGGTAATGATGACATACACAAGAGCTTGGATGAGTTCGAAATTTGGTTGGATTCGAGCACAGACTACGGAGTTAGCTGCCCTTGAGCATTTGAAAGAAATCCCATAGGGTTATAATGGGGAAAATGGCGTCATCACGTTTTCTCAACTGTTTTTGCTTAGATCCTTATCATACCTGCAGGTAATGATGACATACATAAGAGCTTGGATAAGTTCGAAATTTGGCCGGATTCGAGCACAGACTACGGAGTTAGCTGCCCCTGAGCGTTTGAAAAAAATCCCATAGTGTTATAATGGAGAAAACAACTTCATCACATATTTTTAGAAAAACTTTGTCATTGCTCTATTGTCTACATTTCTCAACGGATTTTAAAATAACTTCACACAAATGTAGGGCATGACAATATCTCGAGCAAGTTCGACTTTCAGGATGCTGCGCCCAAGGTCAAGGTCACTGTGGTTATTTTTAGAAAAACTTTGTCAGCGCTCTAGCACCTACATTTCTCAATGGATTTTAAAATAACTTCACACAAATGTAGGGCATGACAATATCTCGAGCAAGTTCGACTTTCAGGGTGCTGTGCCCAAGGTCAAGGTCACTGTGGCTATTTTTAGAAAATCTTTGTCATCGCTCTAGCACCTACATTTCTCCATGGATTTTAAAATAACTTCACACAAATGTAGGGCATGACAATATCTCGAGCAAGTTTGACTTTCAGGGTGCTGCACCCAAGGTCAAGGTCACTGTGGATATTTTAAGAAAAACTTTGTCATCACTCTAGCGCCTACATTTTTCAACCGATTTTAAATCAAATTCACACAAATGTAGGGCATGACAATATCTCCAACAAGTTTGACTTCCAGGGTGCTGCTGGAGCCCCGGTAGCTCAGTGGGTTAAGCGCTGGCCTACTGATCTAGCGGTTGCGGGTTCGAGCCCCGCTGGAGGCGGAGTTCTTTCCACCGTAAACGGGGTTCCATTGCACACAGCCTTTCATTATCACAAGCCCATCGTCCTGATATGACTGAAATACTGTTGAAAAGGACGTAAAATCGCAAGTCATCCATCCATCCATCCAGGGTGCTGCACCCAAGGTCAAGGTCACTGTGGCTATTTTTAGAAAAACTTTGTCATCGCTCTAGCGCCTTCATTTCTCAATAGATTTTAAAATAACTTCACACAAATGTAGGGCATGACAATATCTCGAGCAAATTCGACTTTTAGGGTGCTGTGCCCAAGGTCAAGGTCACTGTGGCTATTTTTAGAAAAACTTTGTCAGCGCTCCAGCACCTACATTTCTCAGCAGATTTTAAAATAACTTCACACAAATGTAGGGTATGACAATATCTCAAGCAAGTTCGACTTTCAGGATGCTGTACCCAAGGTCAAGGTCACTGTGGCTATTTTTAGAAAAACTTTGTCATCGCTCTAGCACCTACATTCCTCAACGGATTTTAAAATAAATTCACACAAATGTAGGGCATGAAAATATCTCGAGCAAGTTTGACTTTCAGGGTGCTGCAATCAAGGTTTTTGATTAGATCCTGATCATACTTGCAGGCAATGATGACATACATAAGAGCTTGGATGAGTTTGAAATTTGGCTGGATTTGAGCACAGACTACGGAGTTAGCTGCCCTTGAGCGTTTGATAAAAAATCCCATAGTCTTATAATGGAGAAAACAATGTCATCACATTTTCATTTTTCATTGGATCCTCTTCATACTTGCAGGTAATGAGGATATGCATAAAAGCTTGGATTAGTTAGCATTTCGGCTAGATCCCACCACTGACTATGGAGTACCTGCCATGAGCATCCAAAAAATCCATGTCGCCACTTCTTCTTGGTTTCTACTGATCCGATCCTTTTCAAACTTGCAGGTAATGAGGAAATGCATAATATCTTAAACAAATTCAAATTTTGGCCAAATCAGGCCAACCACTATGAAGTTAGCTGCCCTTGACAGCTCTGTCTATTGTGCTCTTGATCGGATACTTTTTAAACTTGCATATATTAAATGAGGGCATACATAATGTTTTGGATGAGTTTAACTTTCAGCCTGATTGGACCACCAACTGTGGAGTTAGCTGCCCTTGAGCATCTTAAATATCCCTATAGGTTTACAATGTCTCTCAGGTGAGCAATTGTTGCCCTTTGGGCTACTTGTTTAACAGTGTTAAAAAGATTCACCTAATAAATGAAAATAAAATTGTTCATATCTGAAGAAGAAATTGGTCCTAATTGAAATGATTGCGTTTTCCGAAAGTTTAGGATATACACAATACAGACAAATAACGATAATGTAATAATCGTAGAGATAAAATGAATTTGAATTAAGGTTATTGAGGACACTGTTTGTATTCTTTGCAAAGATTATGACCAAGCTTATGTTAAAACCTCGCTTAAGAAAACAATTTTGGAACTCAAATTCACAGTGGCTTTAGATATATAATAATACTTTTATGAATGAATTACAGGTATTTGGAAGGATAGATATTCTTATTTTCTATCTGGTTGCCCATTGAAAATAGGGAAAACAAAGGACAGACACACACTCTGTCTGATTGTCAAGTTCATTCTTTAAGTTGATTGATTGGTTGGTTGTTTTGGATTTAACAGCTCTTTGAGACAGTATTTCAGTCTATATTGAGCCATCTCTAAGAGAGAGGGAGAAAGAAAAGAGATCATAGAGAAAGATGTCCAAACAAACACCATCCACACCTACTGCAAGCACAGTAGGCCCTTGCCCTACTATAACCAAATCGGTCAGATGCCCCGGCACTGAAAGTTACCCATCACCATCACCCAACCACGACCACCCCCTCTTTCAACCAAAAAAGTGGGAAAAAAATCACTCTGCACAATTTCAAATAATGTTTCATCCAAGCTATACCATATGAGATATTGAGAATTCAAATAACAAGGAGCGGACATGGCAAATGTGGCTGAGAAGACTTGAGAAGGCAAATTGGTTGTCCTCTTTCAGTCTGTCAGAAACCATGTAAAATTTCTATTAAGTCAATTTAATAGAGATTGTTGTGGAAATGCATACTGTACCACATTAGACAAAAACGAGTTCATCTTTAATTGAACTCAAAAATGTAACTCAACTCATTTTCTAATTTTCGGTATGAGCTGTAATGTTATAAATAATAGTAATGACAGCACAATAGGCGGTTATATTGCATTTACTGTATATTGGACACTGCAAGCATTCCTGTGCTTTGATTCAAAATGAAAAAAAAATGGAACAGTTTTGATTCTTCAGCATGGAGAGTTTTCCTAGAAATGTGGTAAACAGTGTAGGCCTAGATCAGACTGCTCATAGGGAGCAGTCTGATCCTTGTCTACTTTGTTTACTGCTGAATCACTTTTATCCAAATATAGAGGGTAAATATGGTAACGTATGACCACCATCTATGAACTATGGTCATTTATATCAAATAATTAGTCATTTATGATATTTTTATTATTTATTTTGTCAAGTTAAGTGACTTAGGATGATATATGTGTAAAGACTATCACATACTTTTTGTTGTTCACTGTCCAGTGATTGTACTTTTTGCTGTTCACTGTCCAGTGATTGTACTTTTTGCTGTTCACTGTCCAGTGATTGTACTTTTTGCTGTTCACTGTCCAGTGATTGTACTTTTTGTTGTTCACTGTCCAGTGATTGTACTTTTTGTTGTTCACTGTCCAGTGATTGTACTTTTTGCTGTTCACTGTCCAGTGATTGTATTCACAATATATTTTTTATGCCCCCGTGACGATAGTCAGGGGGCATTATGTTTTACCCCCATCCGTCTGTCTGTCCGTTGCACATTTTAGTATTAAGTTTGTGTAATCAACTCCTCCCACAGCCTATGATGGATCAATTTGAAACTTTGCACACATGTTGCAGACATATTGAAGATGTGCATGAAGATTTCTTATGGCCAAAAAATTATTTTTGACAAAATTATGGGCTTTCGGACTTAGACATTTTCAGTGCTGGTTAGTGATATAGTGTAGCAAGTTTGTGTAATCAACTCCTCCAACAGCCTATGATGGATCAATTTGAAACTTTGCACACATGTTGCAGACATATTGAAGATGTGCATGAAGATTTCTTAAGGCCAAACAATTATTTTTGACAAAATTACGGGCTTTCGGACTTAGACATTTTCTGTGTTGGTTTGTGATATAGGGTAACAAGTTTGTGTAATCAACTTGCCCTACAGCTTTTGATGGATCAATTTGAAACTTTGTATGCTTGTTGCAGACATATTAAAGATGTGCATGAAGATTTCTTATGGCCGAAAAAATAATTTTTGACAAAACCAGGGCTTTTGGACTTGGACATTTTCAGTGTTGGTTTGTGATGTAGGGTAGCAAGTTTGTGTAACCAACTCCTCCCACAGCTTATGATGGATCAATTTGAAACTTTGAATACATGTTGCAGACATATTGTAGATGTGCGTGAAGATTTCTTATGGCCAAAAATTATTTTTGGCAAAATTACAGGCTTTTGGACTTAGACATTTTCAGTGTTGGTTTGTGATGTAGGGTAGCAAGATGGTGTAATCAACTTCTCCCACAGCGTATAATGGACCAAGCTGAAACTTTGCACAGTTATTGCAGACATATTGAAGATATGCATGAAGATTTTTGAAGGTCTCAAAGTGTAATTTTGACAAAATTATGGGCTTTCAAACTTAATTCGTTTTCAGTGTTTGATATCAGTGTGTAATCAACTTCCCTCACAGTTTATGATAGATGGCTTTGAAACTTTGTACCTGTGTTACAGACATAATAAAGATGTTCTCATGAAGATATTTTAAGATAAAAATTTCGTTTTTAGCAAAATTGCAGGTTTTGAACTATGAAATTTTCATGTTTTTTTTTTTTTAACAATATAGGTAACAAGCTAGTGTTCTCAAGACATACTACAGCTTATCACTAATTAGTTTTCACAGTTTGAGACCATGCACACTTCTTTGAATTTGTGATGGTGGTGGGGGTGGGGTGGAGGGAGGGAGGGAGAAAGGGGTGCAGGGGTTAATGTGGAGCACGGGGGCATCACCTGTGTCTTACAGACACAATTTTCTAGTTTTTTTGACGTTTGTGTTGCATTGAAAAGAAAATTCTTTGGTTTGAGAAAAAAAAAAAAAAAAAAAAAAAAGAGATAATTATGGGATGTTGTATTGTGCAACAAATCCCAAAGAAGGCCCACAAGAACTGACGTTTGGAATTGACCACAGATTGTCACCTTGACAATATGCATGATAACCAAAGTCTCACACACTTTAACAATATGCATGATAACCAAAGTTTCACACACTTTATCACTGTGCTTTACTTTTCATTAGGTTTGGATCGAATTTTCATTAGCAGGTTTTCAGTAATCCAAGAGACACATTGGAGAACCAACAAAGTGGCATGTGTCCCTGCGAAGACTCAGATCAGCCTGGGCAGCCGCCGAGTCTGATCAGACTCATTGCTTTGTGCTTAAAGGGTAGCAAAGGGTCTAAGCTAGCTCCATGCTGACAGCAAAGATGCTGATCAGACTGGGCGGATGCCCAGGCTGATCTGAGACTTCGCTGAGCGTGCATGCCACTTTGTTGGTTTTGTAGTGTCATGGCTCACTTAATAATGTTAAATGGAGCTCTGAAGCTCCGCTGCTGAAGGCATAAAAAAGAAACAAGCTTCGATTCTTTTGCTAACATCATGTTCATTTGCCTCAGAAAGAGATGATTGGACAATTTCAGAGTTGATTTATAACATATTTTTCTTTCTTTTGTTTCAGGGCAGTTTGCGAGGGCAGTATATCTTGGACAAGGTGTTCGAACAACTCAACTTGTTTGAGAAAGATTACTTCAGTGTGCGGTACCTAGACAGCACGGGACAAACTGTAAGTTAAATCTGTTTGTGAATTTGGAAGTCTTGAATGTCATTCAGAGAGCTGTTGACCTATTTAGCAGGAAAAAAGTCCTAAATAATTTTATGATAGTCAAACTTGTGTTACAATATGTACATGTACATTGTTTCACCTGCAATAAGCAGAAGCAAGACATAGGTTTTAATTTTCTGGCAGCTTCAGTGGTGCAAACTTTGGTGGAGTTTTCTGTTTTAGTTCCGTTTTGTTAGAGTGCTGACAGACGAGATACTGCCTTCTGCAAATTCTTGTTTATCATTACATTGGTTGCAAAGGCCAAACAAAGTATTGTAAATGACTTAATATTCAAAAGGGTTTTATTTTCACTGATATTTGTGAATCTACATGCTTGCAAGTCGGAGCATCACACTAATATTTGACTAAGTATTGATGAAAACTGAATTATCTATTGACAAGAACTTGAACTTGCCAATAAATCCAAAAATGTAAAAAAATATGGCATCACAAAATTAATGATTTACATTGTAAGTGGGGATAGTGCAAGATAAAGAATGATATGCTGAACTGTAACCATCTCCGGTTGTTTAACCCTTAATGCGCTAAAAAAGAGACCTAAAATTTATGTCTGCTAAATAAAAAAATATTACATCCAAGCTGTATCATATCGAGATTTCAGAGACTAGAGGACAAACAGTATAGATTCAGATGAGGTGGCTCATTGTGAGCAACCTCATCTGGATCTACACTTAACAAATTCAGCTACAAGTACAGTCAAACCTGCTAATGAGGTCACCTCTTTTAAGGGGCACCTGTCTTTAACAGCCAGTTTTAGGGTCCCTTGGACCAGAATACTGTGCAAATGACCCTGTGTTAAGGCAACACCTGTCTTAAGCAGCCAGTGTTTGTCTTTCCCTTGGGTGACCCCTAAAGACAGGTGTGACTGTATTTTCTGGCTTCCAGTAATTTCTTGCACAGTGTAAAGAATTGATTCTTGATTTAATATGCAAAAGACTGATTTAAAGTTACAATAATTATAGTAGCCCCTTGATGTTATTAAGACTGTGACTTAGTAATCCAATATGTATATGTTATTTACAATTTCAATATTTTTTTCTGTTTCAGCATTGGTTAGATAATCTCAAAACACTTTCGTCACAGCTCAAAGGTAATAGCACTCTCTTTTTACATCATTCAGTGCTAATAATCCACAGCTGGAAAAAATATAAATAAGTCTTGTTGTGCATTGATTCAGTTCTCACTGAAAAAAACTTTGAAAACTGGGTGCAACCTGCATTGGTAGCATTTGGTTAACTGTGGTCAAGGGCCTAAATACGCAGGTGCGTATTGAAATTTTGTCAAATTCACAAAATTTCAACGTGCACCTGCATATTTGATGATGCTGAAATTTTGAAAAATTGGACAAGATTTCAATAGTAACTGCAAACAGATGCGACTACAGTGGAACCTTTTACAACGACAGCATTTGTTCCCAAACACTTTAAATTGCTGTTAAACTGAATTTGCTGTTATAAAGAATATATATTTAGAACAATATAGCCATTCTGTGCATATCAAAATGACTTTATGGCATTTGTTCCCAAACACTTTGCTGTTAAACTGAATTTGCTGTTATAAAGAATATATATTTAGAACAATATAGCCATTCTGTGCATATCAAAATGACTTTATGAAGAATTTTGCTGTTGTAAGGAGTGCCGTTATAAAGAGGGTTGACAGTACATGAAATATCTTTGGGGCTAAACTCTTATTCATGCTCTCAAGGGTTGTAAAACATGATTGTGTGTAAGATTTAATTACCCCTAGTTACACCCCTGGTGGTAGCCACGGATAGCCTTTGACAGTCCCGTTGGTTGGTTGTTGGCTGCCATTTTTACGGCAGCTACTGATCTGGACAGCCATGATCACAGGTCCTTGTGAATGATATCACCAGTCTGATGGCTTCAGTTAACACTTTAAGCACCAGTGACAAAAACAGCATAATTTGCAAACAGCGTAGATCCTGGTGAGGTGGCTCATAATGAGCCGCCTCATCTAGATCTACACTGTTTACCCTCTAGTTTTGAATTCTGAATATGAAATGGCTTGGGCAAGGCATTTTTCGAAATTTTGCAGACGTAAATTTTGTTGTCTGCTTTTTGGTGCTTAAAGAGTTAAAAGTAACATACATAATAAGGGGTTGCTGATAGCTACCAGTTGGTATTGATGGTACTGAGGTTCATTGAATCAGTCCAGAATTTCAGGCCCTTCATTGATTTCTTGTCAGCTGAAGGCATCATCGGCCCCTTGTTGGTACCGGGACGGGAGAATTCTCAATTCAATCATTATATGTCACCTGTATATGCTGTGCAAGGTACTGGCCAAGCCAAATAAATAATTTCATGCTTTCTAGGCTGGCCATTTGAGTGAATTACAAGTACACAAAAGTAACTAATTCTCTTGAAGCAAAAGCTGAATGAAAATGAGATTTCTATCGTAGCTTTTATAAGTATGTCAAAGTGTAGTTAGTATCTCTTTCATCAGCAAAATGAAACAGTATTATTGGCCTTGTTATCTTTACTCAAGGTCTCACTTCATAAGTCACAAGTACATTGACTCTTAAAGTGACAAAAACCAGACGACAAAATTTACGTCTGCAAAATTTAAAAAGATCTAATGTCCAAGCTATTTTGTATTGAGAATTCAGAGACTAGAGGGCAAACAGTGTAGATCCAGATGAGGCGGCTCATCATTATGAGCCGCCTCATCTGGATCTACACCGTTTGCAAAGTCAAAGTCAACTTTTCTCATTTTTGGTTCACAAATTTGTAAATTAAAATTTTACATAAATTTTACTGTCATATTTAAGTATTTACACAGATGTTACTGGGTAAGCAGTGTATACCCAGGTCAGACTAGTGTACACTGCTTGCCAACAGTTCTACAAGACTTCCTTATGGATGTCAGAAATTATGCCACATAAAATATATCTTACATTAGATTCTAGAACTGCAACTGTAAGTGTGATCACCATGCATAATGATAGTGTTTGACAATTTTTTCCCAAGTAAAAAATTAAATGATACTGTATTTCTACTAATAAATGCCCTCTCTTGTATATAGTCCCACACTTTTTGTTTTTCAATGAAAAAAAATGGCTAAAATTCCACCAAAATGGGCTATAGATTACCAATATTTGTCATATTTTGACCAGATTTTGTTTTTAGAATGCCATTTTTTGGGTATGGGAATTGCATTGCCCCAAGCTTTTATTAGAAGAAAAACAGTAAGTCTCTTCTTACTGAACTCAGTTACCATGTCTAAGTTTTGTTTAATAATTTGATTAATCATTTACATTTGCAGGTAGCCATATTCCATACACATTTTATTTCGGAGTGAAGTTCTATGCTGCTGATCCATGCAAACTCAGGGAAGAAATAACAAGGTTAGCTCCCCTCGATTATCATATTGATATATACATGTATACTATTCCATATTCTAACATGACGCTATTGTTTTTCCAACTGAGCATATAAGAAGCAGCATCATGTGAAAATTTGTGATAAATCATGTTGTTTATGCTTGGTGTGCACCTTTTGTGTCTTGATGACATCTGATGTAAACATTTAACTTCTAGCAATATCTGCCTGAAAAGAGACCAGATGAAAACATCGCAATATCTTTGCACTTTCAGTCTGTGTAATGTTAGAATTGAAATAACTTTTCTTTACATGTAAATTATTTCTGTTTAACATGTGTTGTTGGGCAGATATGAAAATTAATTCACTCCAGCTTTGCCGTGGGGAATTACTATTCGTGATCTGTCCTCCAACAACATGTGTTAATCAGGGATAATTCATGGGTAAGGAAAAATCATTTCTTAAATAACTCTAAATATTTGGTACAGCAATGCCACAACAAACAGTATAGACCCAGATCAGTAGGACCAGTCAGTGGCCCATGTTTAGGGTTTTTGAGGTAGTGGTGAATACTGTTAGCTGATAAGGAAACAACTTTAATGATTTCTCATTTGCTTTCATCAGTGAAGAAGCTCTTCTGAAATGCGGTCTACTCTTAAAGGAAAGAATTTGCTCCAAGGGAGCAAATTCTTTCTTTTAATAGTTGACCTCTGAGAAAAGTGGCAAAAAAGAAAATGGAAGAATTGCTTCCCCTCAAAGAGAACCCATTCACCTTAGCCATTACACAGAGATAAAATGAGCCGCGACATGAGAAAAACAACAAAGTGGTTGTGCGCCCAGCGCAGACTCCGATCAGCCTGGGCATCTGCCCAGTCTGATCAGACTCTTTGCTAAGTGCTTAAAGGGTAGCCAAGGGCCTCAGCTACCTCCATGCGGACAGCGAAGACTCTGGTCAGACTGGGTGAATGCCCAGGCTGATCTGAGTCTGCGCTGGGCGCACAACCACTTTGTTGGTTTTCTCATGTTGCGGCTCATATGTTTAATAGTATAAAGATGAAGGATGAAAAACTTATTGCCTGACCGAGATACAAATCAGCTACAAGGAGGTAGTAATTAATAAAAATGTATTAAATGTCATCTAATTTATATGTCTTAATGTATTACCAGCCCTGCAGTTGTGTTTAATTGCTCTTACTGGCCTCAAAATATATGAGGCCCTTTTACTGTATATTCATGATATTTGGATATGCAGATTTTATTCTGGATATCTTTTATTGATTATTGGATATCCATTATTTTGTGATATCACCCTGCTTAGTAGGGGAAAAATCTTGTCTTCTAACCAAATAATATGGTACTGTCTCCCTGTGAAATGGTTCTATAAAGTCACAACCTATGTTTTTATGGTGAAATTAGAAACATTATCTCAAAATTATAAGATACAGTATTTCCTGTAATAAACTATCCCTCTCTAAAATAAATGCCCCCCCCCCCCTTTCACTTTTTCTGTGAATCCAGCAAAACTGGCATCAGACTGAAATTTGTTATGTATTGCCCAGATTTTGGCTCAAGAACGCCATTTATAGCACTTCTGAATTACAATAGCCTCGGTGTGTTTCTTAAGAGAAATACTGTAGACTTGTGTCTTTTTGAGTGATATGGGTTTTATGGCTTTATATCAGCGCAAAAAGGGCCATTTTGTGTCATTTTTAGCTCGTCTGAATGAAGTTCAGGAAGAGCTATTGTACTACCCCCGGCGTCGACTTTAGCGTTAGAGGCGGCGTCGTTGTCGGTGTTAGCAAAATGTTAAAGTTTTAGGTTAAAGTTTTTCATGTGATGGGCAAGGCGCTGTCAGGCAAGCTATCCTGTCCCTGTGACAGGTCTTGTTGAATTTGCTCTTTATCAAAATTCTTTTCTTATTTATATCTTCAGATATCTCTTTTTCTTGCAAGTGAAAAAAGATATACTCCATGGTCGTCTTCCAGTGTCGTTTGAAGAGGCAGCAGAGTTATTTGCCTTTGCTGTTCAGTGTAAGTATATATGTCTTTCTTGCCCCTTAAAATGTCAGAAAAGCTGACGACAAAATTTATGCTTGCAAAATTCAATAAACATTTCGTTCAAGCTATATTATTTTTAGAATTTAAACTCTAGAGGGCAAACAGCATAGTTCCAGCCAGATAAGGCGGCTGATAATGAGCCGCCTCATCTGGATCTACTGTAATCGACCCTTTTAGCGCCCAGTGTGCTTAACTTTTTCAAAATGGAGACAAATACTTGTAGAAAATTTTCTTTCTTAAAATTACACATGTTATGGGCAGAACCACAGTAGGAACCTTGCACTGTGAGGACAATTTTTCAGTCAAATAACTCCTGAAAGCTACGGATACTGGTATGTCATGAAGTCAGTTTTAACATGCTTTTGTGTATTCCTGGACCTGAAAAATAAGTTTACACTAGAACAGTCGAACTTCGATGGCTCGAACTCGCCAGGACCACCCAAAAAAGTTCGAGCGATTGGTAGTTCGAGCCATTGAAGACCAACTCACAAGGTCTAGCCGTATGTATTATGCTTTTCTATCATAGCAAGGGTGACTTCCTGTTTATTGATCGGTCATAATTTAAGCCACTCGGTGCCAGCAGAAATCTCCAATCCCCCCCCCCATTCTCATATCGATTTTGCCCCGCACCTCAGTGGAACGAATCCATAGCCGCAGTAATGGGGCGCCGATCGTCCGTCCAATAATTTTGTTACGTATTTAAAGGCAAAGACGTAAATTTTGGCACATTTTACTCAATTTCGGTGTGAAATTTTAATTGAAGAAAAATATCTTTAATTTTAAAGGTAGGTTCCTGTACTTTGGAATGCATCATAATTTTGATGAACTTTCATCTAAGTTGTTGGAAAGCACTTATAAAAGGGAATTAATAAGTTTCACTAAAAAGTGTAAATGAAAAAAGTATTAGAAAAATTGTTTTGCAAGGGATTTCCTAACTCTGCTTCGCACACCAGTTAGGGCTAATTTTAGTTCGCGCCAAAAATAGATAACGGAGCTGATGTCATGCTGCATTGCATTTTGGGATAGTTTTAACCCATTCGCCATGCCAGGACCTCCAGGAGAGCTCACGTCAAGGGAAAATTGACCTTTGGAGAATGGCATCAGAAATCGCGCACTTATAGACATAATAAACATAGTTATTTTTAGAACTGGAATTCCAACGAAAGAAAATAAACCAAAAGGGAAAACGACTATTTTCTCTAACATCTGACGAGTTTCTCAGTGGCAACAAATTCAGAAAAATAAGAGAATTCAATACTGCTTAGAAAAAGACGAAATTATATTGTGATCATAATTGACATCACTAGCCCAGGAACCTACCTTTAATATGTCGCCTCATTAGCCCAGGATGATAATACGGGTTTAAATAGATAAGACCAAGCTATACAATCAGCTTAAATTGACAACCACTCATCATTAATCGATTGACCAGTTGATCAAAGGGCGGCTTTAATTGAGCTCGCGCCAATCAAGTATACCTGTGGTTTCGGCAAACGCTTTGTCAATATCAAAGCGTCTTATGACAATGATCAAACGTCTGAACGACCGTTATTGAAATGGAAATTATTTACAAGGTAATAAGTGCGAGCCATCGGTGGGTTTTTACATAGAAAATGTACCCTAGGCCCCGGGTTTGGGGTTCGAGCGTTTGAGCCATCATAGTTCGAGCCAAAGGTCGCAGGTTGGCGTTCGAGCCATCCGAGTTCGAGCCAGTGAAGTTCGACTGTAATATGTTTGAACCTCATATTGTTAAGAAGACATGGAACAGTTATGCCTCAGCAGCCATCTTGTCTGCCATCTTGACTCTTCTAATTTCCCTAAGGTGTCAAGTTGTATCATTTAGTTTCAGTGCAAGGATGTATTGGAGAAACACATTTATGCAAAAAAAATTTTGTGGACTGTTTTTGGGGTTAACCCAAAATCTTCATTTGGCATTAACATTAAATGAAAAATGGAGAAAAACAAGCTAAAATGTAAAATTTTGAGAATTCTCATACATAGATTCAAAAGATTTACAATCTGTGATCTTGACTGCTGAGATGCATCCACTTACTAACTTCGTTGGGCATGAAAACAGTCAAAGCAGTGATACGTGTGTCCGTATATATTTGGAAAGGAAGTGGGGAGACGCGACTGACAGTACTGTTAATTTGTCAATTCTACTATTTCAGCTGAGATAGGAGACTTTGATTCTCAGCGACTGCCGCCGGGGTATGTCTCAGAATTCCAGTTTGTGCCAAATCAAACAGAAGAGCTAGAGGACCAGATAGCTGCCTTTCACAGAAGACTAAGGTTGGTTAAGGTTATTCAACCCCTTGCCCAGCCTCCCCCCAGCCCTATTCACTTACCTTTACTTGATACCTTTATGGGACAAATAATATTTGGTCAAATTTAAGGTTTGAAGAAGCCATTACAGATGTCTGTTTCTGTAGGTTCTTCTTTTTATACCCCACCATATGATAGGGGCAGGGTGTTATCCCCCTGTCTTCAGCATCTTCGTCCATCAGTGGAAGCTTGGTTTATGACCGATATTCAATACTTATTGACAGATTTTCTTCAAACTTGGTTGAAATTATCTTGTTGAGAAATTGTTGAAGGGCACATTTAAATAATAATTTGGAATAAAATAAATTCCTAATGATTAGTCTTTTAAAGTCTAACTAAAATGAGACATTTTGTCAGAAAACTGCAACATTAGGTCTAAAGAATACTAGTGACATCAAGATAAACTGTAATTTTGGCTATTTGATCAATGTGACATCAGACCAGCCAGTGAAATTGTTTTTTATCATGGTTATTAAATAAATGTTTGTTCTTTTAACAGTGGAACTATACCGCCTACTGCTGAGCTGAAATTTTTAGACAAAGTAAAATGGCTAGATATGTATGGTGTAGATCTTCACCCTGTCCTCGTAAGTATTGGGTTATGATATAGTGCACTTCTTTGCTTGCCTTTTAATTTGCATCATATAGAAAGTAGGTGGTATTGGAAGAAAATTGTTCCATAGTTATGATGAGTCATCAGATACTCCTCTTGCCTCTTTTATCAAGAGTCTTTTTGGTTATCTAGAGCTTTGTAATATACTCCAAAAAAAAATTGTTGGGTCAAACTTTTTATCCTGCGATTTCTGCAGCATTTCAAACAGTTTGTAAAATGAATCATTTCTACCTTCCATTTTATTCATTTTGCAAGTTTTATACACATGAGGTTTGAACCTATAGCCTTTGCCTTGACCAAGTCCAGACTTTAAGTCAAACTACCCCTAAAATGAAAGTGGTTTGAATTCCCATAGAGAATTGATAGTGTGTCGGTTTGGTCGGGCATAACATCTAAAGTTGCTATGAGTTTTAAACTTGTTACAGCTTGCTGACCTTAAATATGATTAAATTTGATGCTGATCTGAGTCTAACCTGTTCACACATGGATGCCAGTCTACTGTAATTCTGGTACTTTTCATTTACAGGGAGAAGGAAATACAGAATATTTTATTGGTCTCACTCCGACAGGCATTGTTGTTTACAAAAATAAAACAAAAGTTGGCAACTACTTCTGGTGAGTATATAGTTGGGATGAAGTTCGTGTCTGAGAAAGAAAAAAAAATACTGTGCCTTAGGTAGGGGAAAGTTTTCTGATGATAATTACAAGGTAATCTCTGAACTTTCCATAAAAAGATGCTGTAATGGCTTATTGGAATCATTTGGGTGTTGAAGTGGTTATAATTGGAGCTACAGCAAATGTGTTTCATTAAATCTCTCTATAAACGTTTGAGCCAACACACGACAAAACCAGCAAAGGGGCTGTGTTCCCAGCGCAGACTCAGATCAGCCTGGATATTCGCCCAGTCTGATCAGACTCTTCACTGAGTGCTTAAAGGGTAGCTAAGGGTCTAAGCTACCTCCATGCAGACAGCCAAGATTCTGATCGGACTGGGCAGATGCCCAGGCTGATCTGAGTCTGCACTGGGCGCACTACCACTTTGCAGGTTTTCTTGTGTCGCGGCTCCTTTAGATGCATCTGAAGAAAAAATCCCATAGAAGCTGTACAGTCAGCTCTGAAATTTTGCTGCTTGCTTGATAGAATGTGAACAGGGACTACTCAGTCTCTGTCTCTGTCGGACTGCACGATACACAATTTGATTCAAGCTATGTCAGGCAAAAAGGGTAACATATCCACACAGCAAAGACTCAGACAAGCCTGTACATCTGTGCAGAATGATCAAGCTATTTGCAATACAACCCTGAGGAATCTGCAGGTATATTACCAAGGTGATACCAAGGCGTTAGCTAAATGCAGGGATTCACAGACTGATTTGAGTCTGCACTGGTTGTGGGAAGCACTAAATACCACAGACTACCACAGACTACCACAGACCACCACAGACTACCACAGACCACCACAGACTACCACAGACCACATAAAAATTACCCTAACAAACTAAATTTCTAAAAATCATCAAAATTGTTAAATGCAAAAATTAAAATGGTACATTTGATCAAGCTGGCAACCAATTTTGGCTTTAATGAGCGAATTGAAAAATACTGTGGATGGTGAAATTAGGTGTTATTAATGGAATATTTTGACTTTGAAAATTACTGCATGCATTTGAAGAAAATAGTTAAAATACTTTTACTTTTCTTTTCTCATTGAATATCTTAAAAGAATAAAATTTCTGAAGGAATATCTAAAGTAAACAACCAGAAGTTTTAATTTGAGAAACAATAAAATGAATAGAGAAAGTGGTAAACTTAAAAATATTGAAGAAGCTGATGGTTTTGTGGAGTTTTGTAAACATTAGAGACAATGAAAAAAAGATCTTTTATGCACTTAGTGAGCTAGGCATATTGCTTTTGTTTTTTCCATTCTTTGGTCTTTATGTGCATTAGTCACACTTTTTGTTATGATGTAACTGATGAAGGGTGTATGATAGGTTCTTAAAATTTCATCTATTTAATGAAAAAGTAAGTAATCCTAGTTTTTCCTACTCTGGCCTGCCAGTAAGTGCGGAATTATGCAACTTTTTTATAAAAAAAATATCGAAAAATTAAAATGCATTATTGGCAAGTATCCTGACAAAAAGAACTATTTGTGCTTGGAACTGATATTCGGTATGGGCTGGTGAGTAGGTGCTCTGATTGAATTTTTAATAAAAGCTGTTAATTTTTTATGCCCCCGAAGGAACTTTGGGTGGCATATTAAAATCGCACCGTCCGTCCGTCTGTCCGTCCGTTACAAATCGTGTGTCCACCATAACTCGAAAACTGCTGAAGGGAATTTAATCAAATTTCACAGAAAGGTAGACCAAATTGAGAAGGTGTGTCGCACACAAAATTTAGGCTCCCATGACCAAGGTCAAGGTCACAATCAAAGGTCATAGGTTTCACCCTTACAAATCGTGTGTCCGCCATAACTCAAAAACCCCTGAAGTGAATTGAATCAAATTTCACAGAAAGGTAAACCATAACGAGAAGGTGTGTCGCGCACAAAATTTAGGTTCCCACGACCAAGGTCAAGGTCACAATCAAAGGTCATAGGTATGATCCTTACAAATCATGTGTCCACAATAACTCAAAGACCCGTGAAGTGAATTAAACCAAATTTCACAGAGGGGTAGACCAAAATGAGAAGGTGTGTCACACACAAAATTTTGGTTCCCATGACCAAGGTCAAGGCCACTATCAAAGGTCATAAGTTTGTCTTGTATGTCAGCAATAACTCAAAAACCCCTGAAGTGAATGGAATCAAATTTCACAGAAAGGTAGACCAAAATGAGATGGTGTAATGTGCACAAAATTTAGGTTCCCATGACCATGGTCAAGGTCACAATCAAAGGTCATAAGTTTGTCTCCTGCACATCTTGTATCCAAGATATCTCAAAAACTGCTCAAGCAAATTGAATCAAATTTTACAGAAAGGTAAACCAAAATGACATGCACAAAATTTAGGTTCTCACGACCAAGGTCAAGGTAAGGTCACAGTCAAAAGTCATAAGTTTGTCTCTTACAAATCTTGTATCCAAGATATCTCAAAAACTGCTGAAGCGAATGTAATCAAATTTTACAGAAAGGTAAATCAAAATGGTAAGTTGTGTCATTCACAAAATTTAGGTTCCCATATCCAAGGACAAGTTCACAGTCAAAGGTCAGGGGTCAAATACCAGGTGATAGGGGCCTTCGGGGGCATTTGTTACACACTGTAACATTTCTTGTTTGTTTTTTTTTTATCCCTTTTGACTTTTGTAGTGTCTTGAACTTGTAACCAGGTGCTTTGAGAGGGTTAGAGGGCATAGTATTTTGCTAAAAATGATGTTTTGTTTTACCTTGCAAATTTACAGTAAGTTTTACAGTTATTTATATGGAGTGTATTTTTTTTATTATTATTTTTTATTATTATTATTTTTTATTATTATTTATTATTATTTTTTATTATTATTTTTATTATTATTATTTATTATTATTATTATTTTTATTATTTATTATTATTTATTTTTTATTACTATTTATTATTTTTTATTTTTACTATTATTTTTTTTTTCTTTCTTTATTTATTTTTTTGAGTATTTTGCTAAAACTGATTTTTTGTTGTCATTGTTTTGTTTTACCTTGCAGATTTACAGTAAGTTTTACAGTTATTTTATATGGAGTGTTTATTTTTTTTTTTTTTATAATAATTATTTTTTTTTTTATTATTATTATTTTTTTTAGATTTGTTTTTGTTAAAATGCTAGCAGTTATTGCAAAACAGTATTCTGAACAAATCTGATCACTGTAGGTGTCTCTCTCATACACACTCTACATGGAAGCAGGTGGGGTAATTATGTTAATATTATGTACTTGTGCTTATTATCATATTATTAATGGTATCAGTCTGGAACCAAGAGCTAATTAACACCTTAGGGGTAAAGCCTTTAAATCAATTGGAAGTTATTTATGCATGGATTGTCATAAAAGCTTACAGCAATGCATTATCATCCTGCCTAATTTAGGTTATTATTCTTTTTAATTAAAAAAAAAAAAAGGACATTCTTTGTAAAATATATTTTGCAAAATTCTCAAGACTTGAAAATGTGATTATTGCAATATTCCCTGGAGAAGTACATTTTCTAATGTTTGTAGCATATATGGCCGTGGTAGTCATCTTGGTCATGTAACTATGACTAAGGCTATTTTTGTGTATACTAACCTTGTGCATACCATAACTTGGTAACTGTTTGGAATATCTTTATGAAACTTTATAGCAATGTGCATGATCACAGGACAATGTGTCCCATATAATGGTTGCTCCCCCTTACTTAGTTGTGGAGTAGCTTCCCTTTGATTAGTATTTTGAGCAATTCCCATTCACTCTATAACTCCTTAACCTTTTGAAATATTTGAAAGAAACTTTGTAGGAATGTGTATAGTAATGGGGCAATGTATCCTGGGTAAGAAATTTAACTCTGGCTTACTTAATTTCTGAATCATCTGCCCTTGCATAAAGGACGGGTTACACTTTGGCCGTTTATGTGCCCACGACCGATCCTGATAAAATTTATGTTTATAAAAGCTTGGCATTTGGCAGTTTATATAAGCACATTTTTAAGTTTGCGGTTTCATAAATAATCACGTGACTTCCGGTTTATTGCATATGGGGTGCTGAACGGGGTACACTAAGTACCTGCGGTTTTTCGATATAATCAGCAATTCCGCTGGCATATCAGCCCTCCAAACTGACAGATATGATACTTTTGGTTCTTATCCACAGTCTAAAAGGGATATTTTTGCTCAAACCATCTAGTAAAGAGAAATTTTATTTGATTTTTTACGAAACCTCAGAATAGTAGATTTCACAAGTGTTTATTAACACAATAATAAGCATATAAAACGTTTGCTTTTGTGAAAATAATGAAACAAATGGCAAGTATGTCGATTATAACCGACTAATATTGTTAAGACAACGTATTCTTGGCGAAACGCTTTTGCACGCTTGTGTTCATGCAAGTGCATGAAAAGTTCATCACCCTTCTTCTTATCTGAAGCATTATTCACTATTTATACATATAATGAAAGCTTCATCAAATCAAATATTAATTACGTATGAAATATTACGCATTAATGGATGTTACATAGGTACAGATGTTTAAAATATTAGACAAAGTCAGTGAACCAAAAGTATAGGTCACAGGGACCTACATTTAGTACCATATGAGACGCAGCGCTGTAAAGACTTACTATTCCAAGTCCGATGAAGATTCAATTAAATATTAGTTCGAAATAAATTATTAATTCAATGGATCATGAAATGCAAGTCACAATGACCTACAAATAGTATGACGTCATTTGCAAAGTCTGACTGAACCATTGTCTTTAGTACGATGCCTATATTAAGTTGAATATATAAGGAAAAGAACAGTGAACTTTTAAATATATGTCACAGTAACCTATAAATGGTATGAGCATTCTATTTTTTTTTTTTTTTTTTTTGCATTGTTTGACTGACCAACTATTTGTAATTATGTTGCGAATTCATAAACCGTGTTGAGATATAAGTGAAAATCCTGGTCCATGCATAAGGTTCAAGGACTCAGTGTGCATGGATGCTTTGCAGTTCATACATTTTAAAGATATGATCTGATCAAATATCAGCACTCCTGCACCAAAGATATCAAAAGAGGTAAGGAGAAATCTCATCCAAGTAACTTTTCGTATAAAGTTATTGGACCAAAGTTCGAGGTCACAGAATTTTACAATGCATCAGCCTGATGCAGAGATACATCATCTGACCACGTCGCAACATTATAACATCAGAGGTTACTGTATATCACAGCATGATGATGGAGGACATTCAGTCGAACGCCTTACACAACGCCATACCCTATACGCATACTCAGCGCTGCGACCCCCCCCCCCCCCCCCCCCCCCCCCCCCCCCAAACACACACACGGAATCCTTGATGGGGGCATTAGGAACATATACTACATAGATGAACACTTTGAAAAAGACGTGTTGTGTCGAATAATGCCTCTTTTTCTATCAATTACAAAATATACTAATACGATTTTGATATAAATCCTTTAGTCCTAGTGTTGGATACATGAAAATTTACCCCAAAAGTTTATTTTTCCCTTACTCCTACCCTCGTAACCACTGTAATATAACCCGATTATGATGAATATGTATATGAGGAATAATTATGTATAAAAATTGTAGTGGTTACGAGGGTAGGATGAAGTGAAATTTGGATGTATAGTGGATGTTGGTAGTTCAAATTCCCATAGGCTCAATGTTAAATGTTGCAGACAGTGCATGCATTCAGCCGCTAAATTAACCTAAAAGACATTAAAATACGGGAAAATAAAATCGTACAGAATAAACTAGAAACATATAGCTAACTTTTCTATGTGTTTTTGTGGTTATCTGCCTACCTTCGAAAATCGGCCTATTCAGTGGGCACATTGCAATAGTAAAGTGTAACTCGTCCTTTCCAGTTTACTATGTAACTCCATAACCATTTGAAATATTTTAACATAACTTGATGGTAATGTATATATATATATTGTCAAGGGAATGTCTTAGGACCAAGAATGGAAACTCTTATTCAGTTTATGAATTATCTCCCTTGTTTGACTTTTGACATTTCTCAACTTCTGAGCTGCTTCACCTTGGAAGCTGATTTTTGGTATACTAATAGTATTTGATGTGTTAAATGTTTAAATAATGTTGCAGTCATTAATTACAGAGTTGTTGTCCCTGTTTGTCTGCCTTTCCATCCTTTTGTTAACAATCTTGTTCACTCTGTAACTCCATCACAAGTGTATTATGCACCGCCTGCGAAGCTCATGTTTACATAAATATTCAGGTTCAGATTAGGTTATCTTTGCCATTGTCCATAGCCTCACAGTCATGTGATCTGTAGTCACATGATCAGCGACGGGGTGTGCATAAAATATTTAGTCGAAAGTATTCAACGAAACTTGTTTCGATGAAGTGGACACTTAGTGCACTTAGTACTGGTTAGCCACTTAGGAGGTCTAAGCCTGCCCAGGAATAGTGTGGTTAGGGTAACTCACCATCTCGACATGACCATAATTGTTTACCATGGACGTTAAGCATCATATCAATAAAAAAAATCAAATTGTTTACACAATTTAGGGAATTATGTTTCTCCCCATATGGGAGAGACATTGTTTTTCCCATAGTTTGTCTATTTGTCTGTCACAAATCTTGTCCATTGAATAACTCTTAAACCCTTTGAGATATTTTCACAAAACTTTGTTTAAATATAAATCATCATCAGATGATCTGCAGAGAACAAGTACCGTAACTCCATCTACATTTATTACAGAATTATGCCCCATTGTAAATTTTAGTATGGAAATTGTGTCTGCTCCATAACCCTGAAACCCTTTGAAATATTTTCACAAAAATTCTACAAATAAAAGCAGGATCAGATGATGTGCAGAGAACAATTACCATAACTCCCTAGATTTTTACGGAACTATGCTTCTTTGTAATTATTAGTATGCAAATCATGTCAGCTCTATAACTTTACAACTGTAAAAGAAATTCTCATGAAACTTTGTAAAAGTATAACCATTGTCAGACAATGAACAAAGAACAAGTACCGTAACTCCACCTACATTTTTACAGAATTAATCTTTCTTCAATAACTTTTATATTTCTTCAAATAAATGAATTTGCACCAAAATGCTTGAATAGTAATTGTCTTTAATTTCAGATGCACTTAAAAAATATTTGACCCTTCCTCTTCTAGATGTTAGAGCAGTAACAATTACATCCATGCTCTCCATAGGGAATATTGCAATAATCACATTTTCAAGTCTTGAGAATTTTGCAAAATATATTTTACAAAGAACGTCCATCTTTTTAATTAAAAAGAATAATAACCTAAATTAGGCAGGATGATAATGTATTGCTGTAAGTTTTTATGACAATCCATGCATAAATACTAAACTTCCAATTGATTTAAAGGCTTTACCCCTAAGGTGTTAATTAGCTCTTGGTTCCAGACTGATACCATTAATAATATGATAATAAGCACAAGTACATAATATTAACATAATTACCCCACCTGCTTCCATGTAGAGTGTGTGTGAGAGAGACACCTACAGTGATCAGATTTGTTCAGAATACTGTTTTGCAATTAACAAAAACAAATTTAAAAAACAAATATTAATAATAAAAAATAATAATAAAAAAAAATAATAAATAAATAAATAAATAAAAAAAATAATAATAAAAATAAAAAATAATAAATAGTAATAAAAAAAATAAAATAATAATAAACAATAAAAAAATAATAATAAAAATAAAAAATAATAATAAAAATAATAATAAATAAAAAAAATTAATAATAATAATAATAAAAGATAATAATAAAAAAAATACACTCCATATAAATAACTGTAAACATTACTGTAAATTTGCAAGGTAAAACAAAACATCATTTTTAGCAAAATACTATGCCCTCTAACCCTCTCAAAGCACCTGGTTACAAAGTTCAAGACACTACAAAAGTCAAAAGGGATAAAAAAAAAAAAAAAAAAAAAAAAAAAATTAACAGATTTTATTAAAAATTCAATCAGAGCACCTACTCACCAGCCCATACAGAATATCAGTTCCAAGCACAAATAGTTCTTTTTGTCAGGATACTTGCCAATAATGCATTTTAATTTTTCGATATTTTTTTATGAAAAAATTGCATAATTTCACACTTACTGGCAGGCCAGAGTAGGAAAAACTAGGATTACTTACTTTTTCATTAAATAGATGAAATTTTAAGAACCTATCATACACCCTTCATCAGTTACATCATAACAAAAAGTGTGACTAATGCACATAAAGACCAAAGAATGGAAAAAACAAAAGCAATATGCCTAGCTCACTAAGTGCATAAAAGATCTTTTTTTCATTGTCTCTAATGTTTACAAAACTCCACAAAACCATCAGCTTCTTCAATATTTTTAAGTTTACCACTTTCTCTATTCATTTTATTGTTTCTCAAATTAAAACTTCTGGTTGTTTACTTTAGATATTCCTTCAGAAATTTTATTCTTTTAAGATATTCAATGAGAAAAGACAAATAAAAGTATTTTAGCTATTTTCTTCAAATGCAGTAACTTTCAAAGTCAGAATATTCCATTAATAACACCAAATTTCACCATCCACAGTATTTTTCAATTCACTCATTAAAGCCAAAATTGGTTGCCAGCTTGATCAAATGTACCATTTTAATTTTTGCATTTAACGATTTTGATGATTTTTAGAAATTTAGTTTGTTAAGGGTAATTTTTATGTGGTCTGTGGTAGTCTGTGGTGGTCTGTGGTAGTCTGTGGTGTGGTCTGTGGTAGTCTGTGGTGGTCTGTGGTAGTCTGTGGTAGTCTGTGGTGTTTAGTGCCTCCCCTGGTTGTAGCAACATGTATATCACCCCCTTCTTGCATGATGTAGCTCATTTGACTTTGACATTTGACACATTGCTGTAAGGAATTTTTCTTCTTCTCTTGGAGACCACTTCAGCTGCTGTACATGAATTTTGATGAAGAGAAAACTTAAAATTTTTTATTGAACAGCATTTAGTGGCTATGTCTGTTACTCTTTGGCCAGAAATCAGAGAAAGAAAAGTAGTGAAGAGGAACCTTTGTGTGGAAAATCCTGTTTAAGATCCTTAACCCATTCCATTCGGGATACCCCTTTAGGGGTATCTAGGCAAACGGTTTGGATCCAGATCAGGCCCCACAAACGTCATCATTTCTACAAGAGTTGGTTAGACCAATATTGTCAAAATATTCTTGATTTTTGATGCAGACGACAATTTCAGCAGACGACAAAAAATATCCAGAATGCCATGGCTTAAAGTGTGGTGGTTTCTAAACTTATTTCTGACTTGATGGCCATTGCAGAAACATAGTATGACCTTTAGTTACTGGACTTTGACTTCCACTGACTAGTCAATCAGATACATAGATATGGCTGGTGGATTATATAACAGGCAAGTCATGCTTACTACTAGCAAGCACCTGATCACACATCTGTTATGGGGTCCATGTCTGTGTATCTAAATATGTTGGATATGTCAATGTACCTGTGTTTTATGAGTTCGGACTTCTGATATTGATACTTTGACAGCCTTTACTTTCCCTTTAAAGATTATGCAAAAGTACGGGAAGAGCTGTTGCTATAGCGCCAGCTTTGGGGTCAATGTCATTCTCACATAGGTTCAGATTAACATTAACACTTTAAGCACCGGTGACAAAAATAGCATAATTTGCAATCGGTGTAGATCCTGATGAGGCGGCTCATAATTAGCCGGCTCATAATTCATGTGGATCTACACTGTTTGCTCCCTGGTCTTTGAATTCTCAATGTGAAATGTCTTGGACAAGGCATCTTTTTTAATTTTTGCAGATGTAAATTTTGTCGTCTGCTTTTGATGCTTAAAGAGTTAAATTACTTCATGTGATGGGGCAAGCACAAGTTCAGTGAGCTACTTTTTCCAGTGACAGGTTGTGTTCTTATGTTAAATAGCTACACTTTCAAGGGAAGCAGCTTTCCCAGTTTCATTTTCTGTTCTTCCCTTCTCAGTGGAGGTCAGCTCTTAAAGGAAAGAATTTGCTCCCTTAAAGACAGGACTTCTCTGCCGGGGGGTCTGGTTCCTATCTCACAGCAGATTTACCTGTACAGGTAAAGGTGTGAAAATTTATTCAACCAATCAGTGGACCAGAATTACCAGTTATGACCATTTTATTGGCTGACTGGAGGTGTTAACACTATGTGATCAAGAGACAGAATGACACTGTTCAGTTCAGTTCAAGTCTCTTATCGACGTTACCAAAGTGGCTCAACGGCATGTAACCATAGTTGCACACACTTGGCGCCGTGTGTCCGTCCAATGACACTGTTGAAGTTAATCCTCCTTATATAGTACCACCCCTGTCTTTAAGAGCAAATTTATTTCTTAAAAGAGTAGACCGGTCAACTCTTAAAGGAAAGAATTTGCTCTCTTAGGAGCAAATTTATTTCTTAAAAGAGTAGACTGATGAACTCTTAAAGAAAAGAATTTGCTTCCTTAGGAGCAAATTCATTTCTTTGAAGAGTAGACCCAATTTTGAAAGGGCTTTTTTGTCCAGGGAAGCAGACAGGAAGTCATAAAAGTTGTCCCTTTGGAAAAACGATTAAAAAATGTGGGTGTATACCCATATACTGTTAAAGTGTCTGAATCTGTTTCTTTGCAGGCCAAGAATAACAAAAGTCAACTTTAAAGCCAAAGTTTTTATCATCAAAGTCAGAGACAAAATTGTGAGTATCGTTTTCTATAATCTCAAACTTTTATTAACCTTTTTCATTGCAAGTCTGTTTTTGAATCAAAATGCTGATCCTTATTGGAAGCAAAATGATGTTTCTTTTCTTATATTCAAAATTGTGATTCCTATCTGAATCGAAATGGTGATTCTTAATTATTATTGTATTTAAACTGGTGATTCTTTTCTGACTTAAAAGAGTGATTCTTTACTGAAAATGTTTTCAGCTGAGTATAACTAAAATGCATGCAGCTGAGTATTTATTTTCAAATTGTTCAAAATGAAGACTAATCAGTCAGACTCACTATTAATTGTCACTGCTTGTCCTAAGATCCCCTTTGTCTTGGCACTGCTGTTGATTTGTGAACTTCTGATTTGTGGTTGCATGAAACATTCTGATATAATGACTTCAACTATTGGTTTGAAATGTTAAAAAGATATATATGTTTACTGCTTTAAGAAGCCTGTTTATTTCCCCAGCATGCTTAAAAAGTTAGACATTTTGAGACATCTTTAGATTTATTGTTTTGTACAACTATTGTTTATTGTCTTGTATTTGGATCAGATAATATATTTTATGAAAAATCTCTGAATTGTGTTGTATTTGGAGCAGATAACATATTTATGATAAATCTTTGATAAAGCTCTCCATAATAACACAAAATGTAGTCTCTCATTAGAACTGTCTCACTGAGGCAGTTCTTTTGAGGGACTACAACATAGGTTTTTATGAGAAATGATAGAAATCTTTTGAAAATGATAGAAACCTTTTGAAGCACTACTGACCTGAATCACTATGTATTTGTATGTCATGTTTGATTTATATTTTCTACAGAATGACGAGCACACATATGCCTTTGAGTTAGTTACAAAAGTTGCATGTAAACACTTGTGGAAATGTTGTGTTGAGCATCATGCTTTCTTCAGGTAGGTCAAGGTCATGTAATCCTCAAGGTCATTTCCCTGCAGTTGGTTGAATATAAGAGATATACAGGTTAACACTAGTAATGAGCAAAGAATTGGCAAGTAAACTGATGAGAGAGAAAAAGTAATAAGAAACACAATTATTTTTTGAAAATCAAGAGCATCCCTGAAATGGAAAGAGAAGATACGATCCGTAGGCATCTCTTCTTTTAGACAAAATTCTTTTCCATTCACGGTTGACTTTTCTTTAATTTTGTCAATTTCTCTTATTTCTGCAAGTTTAGGTCTATGTATTATATTTTCTATATAAAAATAGGAATTAGAAATCTGCAACTATTGTAAAGCCTTAGAACAAGAAAAGCTTATTCACTGATAGAAATTTCTCAGTAGATACATTTTGATAGCTGGCACATTTAGTAAATGCACAATACTGATTGTTTAATATCAAGTTTTTAGCTCACCTGAGCACGAAGTGCTCAAGGTGAGCTATTGTGATCGATATTTGTCAGTCGTCCGTCTGTCCGTCCGTCCGTCCGTCCGTCCGTCCGTCGTCAACAATTTCTTCAAACGACATCTCCTCCTAGACCAGTGGGCCAATTTCACACAAATGTTTCTGTTATAGCCCTGATAGTCAGGTGGCGGATTCGAGAAAAGAGCTCTAGAAAATGAGTTTGTGGGCACTTTCGCGGCATGATTGGCAACCATGCTAAAAATACTTGCCGATATGTCCTCGTTTAATTTTTGCCAGTTGCCAAACCTGATTGCCCATTGTGTACTGTATAAACGAGGTCAAAGGTCATTAAGTGCAAAATCACGAAAAACTGTTTAGAAAATGGTTATTGTACATTTGGGATATAGATATCACGGCAGTTAAATGCTGAACACATCAAAAACCTCGTGCGACAATTGTAAAGCATACTTGAACAATTTCTGTTCAATTAAAACTGTGTTTGTGTCCGTCTGTACACTTATTTTCGTAAAATACATGCATTCATAGAAATAACTTTCATATTTTATAAATCAAAGACTACACTGCATAAATATATGAACAACGCTTTTAGACTTGGTAAATTTCATCTTTATAAGCAAGCTATCATATATTTCTAGCTCAAAATTAACATAAAAAACGCTGGTTTCATTAGCATGTGTTGTTTACGATACATAAATTGTTTAGAGTTGCAATCTGAAATCTAATGCAACTTAATAGCCGTAATTGTTTTTGGTGTTTTCACATAAACATGCAAGAATTTTAAAACTGAGCTGTGAAGCATATAAAATACAATGCAGATAAATCAATTTCATGTACTTTACGTTACCAAAATGGTAAATTAGTCATATAAATCAATATTAAGAGCTTCAATGATATAAAAATATGTGGTATTATTCATGTTTTGTGTTTATAGATGTTTTCTAGTTAATAAAGTTTACAAAGTGGATAATGATCCATTTTCAAACTATTTTTAGACATAAAATACACATTTACATGTCTAGAATAAGTTTTCAGATATACAGGAGTATTTTATATGTTCAATCAAGAATATCAAAATTGTCGACAGAATTTTTTATTCTAATGGGAGTTTATGTTATACATGCAAAGTTGTTCAAAACTGTAACATATACGATTTGTATCAGTCTTACAGCATCGCGTGTAATTTACGTTAACGCAGACAAGTTTATAGGTTCATAGGAAGTTCATGGGAAGCATATATGATAAATCGAATCTAAATATTGCTATGGGCCATACGACATTATGTTGGTCCTCATCTGAATCGACTCTCCTAGAGATTCATAATGAATTTAATTGACTAAAAGTCATTAGCCTTTGTAGTTTACGTTAAAGGAAGTGTTTCAATTTCGTACCTGAAAACTGTTGATGTTTTAGAAAGGTCTTAAAAGTAACTTGAAACGTTGTCTACGTATGAATAGGCATATGGTACAAGTAAAATATTGAAGAAAAAAAAAACGTGCTGCTTACCATATAAATACAAGGGAAACAACATGAATCAAGGAGGTGGGAGAGGGAGCGGGGTGAAAATTGTAACAATTGTCCAAGTTATCCCCAATTCCACAGTTTATACCCTATTTCCCCAGGAATCTTAATACTACATTTGTCGTTTAACAGTTATGACATCATAAGTGAATAAAGCCAGTTATAATTCAAGGTGTTAATATATATAGACTTTATGTATGTATGGAAGGGAAGGGGTAAAAATATAGCTACACTACAAATCACCAAGGGGACTTAATCATCAATACAATCTACTATGAAACATTCCTGAAACTGTTGTTCAAGTTCTTACAACTACAAGACATTTACTTTGATGCAAGCTTCAGGAATCAAATCACCTACTGTTAAACCTGTTCTGGTATCTCAGCTCATCTGAATAGGTTGGGATAGTGAAAGCACTTTGAGAAAACAGCAAAGGCGATTGTTATCCGAGGTTAACCTACTACATGGTCACGTTTCCCACTGCAGTGCCGGCTAAGAAAATTACAAGACATCTATGTTTTACCATTTCATTCTTCTACAAGTCATGTTGTGTGTGAGTATTATATCAGTTCTGGCCACCAAATGTCCTCAATGTCAGTATGCTTAGATACCACTGTAGTGGCAATGCTAATATCCATGTTTGCTCATGCATACTGCGTAACGTGCGTAACACTGCAGATAAGGCTTTGCAAAGAGGTCTATAGATAAAAGGGTAGCATCTTAATCTACTAGAAGACGCCTGTAAACACTGCAGTGTCGGGTCAAGCTATTGAAAGACATCAACAGACATCATGGCACCTATCTATGCCACTGCAAAACCTGAGCATTGATTATGGCACCTGCTCAATGTACGAAATGCTTCTGGAGATATTGTAAACTTAAGGCATCAACAGACATCATGGTACCTATCTATGCCACTGCAATCTTTATCTTATTCGACTACATGAAAACCACTAATATAGGGACAAAACAATTGTTTTTTCTCCATGTTTCTGGTTTATGATTTCAGATAACATACGCCCGGTAACGTATGTTACGCTGCAAGTTTCTGCATGGTTTGATACACCCATAATTTTTGTTTTTACTTGCATTAATGTAAAATGACGGTAAATATTTGCTTGTTTCAATAAAATGGTAACTTTATCCAAAATATAATAGTTTGTCCATTATGCTGGGAAAAACTCGGTAACGTAACTGTCTTAACTGTACAGAAAAGCAACGCAAATTTTTAAACAGCAAGATTTAAATCCGTTTTAATATCTATTTGATTGAGAAGTATAGGAACAGACGAATTCAGCAGATTTATATGGTAACGTATTTAAATTGGCGATGACTGTCAAACGCACCGACAGTCAGACAGCAGAAAATTGTATCTTGTAATGTTTTAATATACTTTTGGAAAAACAAACAGTGTAGAAAGTCTCTCCTTCAGACGGGTGGTGGCACGCTAATGGGCTATTGGTAACTTAAAAGACTGTTTTAGAATTAATGGTATAATAAACCACTATTCAAAAGTGTACTTACTGACCTTTGACCTAGTTATAATTAAATACGACGTCGGCAAAATGGCAAAAGCTTTTATGGTATGTTTACTTACTTCAGTTGACATAGTTGCCTCTTATTCCGCGAAAGTGCCTATAAATTGAATAATTCACTCACAAACTGGTATATAAAAATGCACTAAATGACCTTTGACCTCATTTTGACCTTATATGATGTCTGTTGAGCTGGCAACCGGGCAAAATGGTTTTAAGTATGTTTACTGACTTCAATGAGCCCGGTTGCCCGTCATGCCGCGAAAGTGCCCACAAATCCAAAATTTCACTCATAAACCACCGGACTATGAACCAAAATTGCTAAAATGGTCCACTCCACTGAACAAAATGTCCGCCAGAGCTAAAAATAGAAAAACCTTTAAACAACATCTCCTCTGAAGCCAATTGCTTGATTTCAAAAAAATTTCACAGAAATGTTTGACTCATTGCCCTGAACCACAACTGCTAAAACGGTTCCACTCCGCTGAACAAAATGGCCGCCAGAGCTAAAAATAGAAATCTAAAAATAGAAAAACCTTTAAAAGACATCTCCTCTGAAACCAATGGCTTGATTTCAAAATATGACTCATGGCCCTGAACCAAAATTGCTAAAACGGTTCCACTCCACTGAACAAAATGGCCGCCAGAGCTAAAAATAGAAATAAATCTTAGAATGACACAGATGGCACAGTTTTGATCCAATCATCATGAAACTTTGTCAGAATGTTAATCTTAATCAAATCTGGACCAAATTTGAAACTGGGTCATGTGGGGTCAAAAACTAGGTCACTAGGTCAAATCTTAGAAAAACCTTGTATACACTCTAGAGGGCACAGTTATGATCCAATCTTCATGAAACTTTGTCAGAATGTTTATCCTTATACAATCTAGGCCAGGATTGAAAGTGAGTCATGTGGGATCAAAAAGTAGGTCACTAGGTCTAATCTTAGAAAAACCTTGTGTACACTCTAGAGGGCACAGTTTTGTTCCAACCTTCATGAAACTTTGTCAGAATGTTTATCCTTAAACAATCTAGGCCAAGATTGAAACTGAATCATGTAGGATAAAAACTAGGTCACTAGGTCAAATCTTAGAAAAACCTTGTGTACACTCTAGAGGGCACAGTTATGATCCAATCTTCATGATACTTAGTCAGAATGCTTATCTTTATGAAATATAGACCTAATTTGAAACTGGGCCATGTCAGGTCAAAATCTAGGTCACTAGGTCAAATCTTAGAAGAAACATGTGAATGCTCTAGAGGGCACAGTTTTGTTCCAATCTTCATGAAACTTTGTCAAAATGTTTATCTCCAACAAATCTAGACCGAGGGTGTATAGGTCATGTTGGATCAAAAACTAGGTTACCAGGTCAAACCTTAGAAAAACATTGCGGATACTCCAGGGGGCACAGTTTTGCTTCAATCTTCATGAAACTTTGTCAGAATGATTATCTTAATGAAATCTAGGCCAAGTTTGAAACTGGGTCTTGTCAGGCCAAAAACTAGGTCACTAGGTCAAATCATAGAAAAGCCTTGTGTACACAATTGTGGCTTTATTTTGCATTGAATCTTCATGAAACTTTGTCAGAATGTTTATCTTCATGAAATGTAGGCCGAGTTTGAAACTTAATAATGTCTGATTAAAAACTAGATCGCCAGGTCAGATCTTAGAAAAACATTGTGTACACTCTCGATGGCACAGTTTTGATCCAATCTTCATGAAACTTTGTCAGAATGTAGATAAGAAAGTGCAAAACTGCTCCAATTAAACCATCATCAAATAGATGATCTTCCATATTATTTCATCATAACTCAGGTGAGCGATTTAGGTCCATCATGGACCTCTTGTTTCAAGTTTCCATCAAAAGTTTATAACTTTATCTGGAGTGAATTTTTGTTGCAATACAATTTTGTTCATACTATATTTTTTATTATTTTAATGGAACAAATCAAGGATTTGCAGAAGGTGAAATATATCTTTGTTTGGTTTTAGTAAGGTGTAGTGAATTAAATTATTTATTTATTTTTTTTTTGTCCTTACTTTTTCTCATTTTGTGTAGGTAGATACATTTTTATTATACTTTAATTTTCATTGTTTAGATTTTATTTTGTGGTTGGAAATTTGCTTTTCATTGTGTAGTGAATTCATTGGGTCTTCAGTGCTTGTTTGTTGTCTAAGGTGACATGGGCATCCAACAGTTAACTTCTCTGTAGAGTATAAAGGGTTAGTAGGTGCCATCAAATGAAACAGCACCTTGGTGCACAAAAGTTTAATCATGGACCCTCTCAGGACAGCCAAATCCTCTTCAGATATTAATATGATTACTGACTTCTCTAACTCTGTTGTCTGTCGCCAGAATTTATTTGCTTGACATGCTGTGTTTATATATATATAGTTTTTGATACACACTGTTCTTTAGCTAGCTAAAACTGAGAATGCTTCACCAGAGCTTTACATAAAGGGAGTGTTTGTTGGTAATGTTGGGATGATTTGTTTTATCAATTTCCTTGAAGATATAAGTTGTCACCTCCAATAACCACCTTCCCAGGGTGTGTTTAATAAGGATTATATGAGCTGAGCTGCGACACGACAAAACCAACAATGTGGTTGTGTGCCCAGCGCAGGCTCAGATCAGCCTGGGCATCCACCCAGTTTTTACCAGACCCTTCGTTAAGTTCTCAAAGGGTAGCTAAGGGTCTAAGCTACTGCCATGCAGACAGGGAAGACTCTGATCAGACTGGGCGGATGCCCAGGCTGATCTGAGTCTATGCGGGGCGCACAACCACTTTGTTGGTTTTGTCGTGTAGCAGCTCAATTATGTATTTATGGGGGAAAATGGTATGCATGAAAAAATTTATTTTTATACAGAAGTAGAAAAACTGGACCCCAAAATTATCATCAGAATAATACTACCCTTATCTGTAGCTCTGTTCACATTCTGGATAAAATCTCTTAATATAATGAAATTTGCTGTAAGCTGATATTTTCTGGATAAAAACATGAAAAGTTTATTAATTTTTACACTACTTGCCATCTCAGTTCTATTAAATGTACTATATAAATTTTCTCTGTAGAACAAAAGTATAAAACATAAAAGCTCTTATATTACAGCAAGTTTCTAGTTTTAAACTGAATGGGTACACCTTCAAGGGAAGCAACTCTGCCAATTTAATTTTTACCTCCCATCTCAATAGGGTCAACTGTTTGGTCTTTTAAGGCAGAGCTCCAGATAAGAGGGGTTATTGAGGATAATTCAAAGATAAATTTTCTCATTTCTCAATGAAAACATGTTCTGACCCCTCAATAGAACCTCTCCGAGCCGGTTCTAATAAGGGGTCACAACATATGTTTCTATGAAAAAATAAGGAAAATTATCCCCAAATTATCCTTGTTTCCCCTCTTCTTATCTGGAGCACTGCTCTAGGGGCATTTTTTCCTTTAGAGTAGAGCCCCTTTTGGAAGGGCTTCGTTTTCCAGGGAAGCAAACAGGATGTCACTGAAGTGTTTCCCCTTTGTAAAAATGGCAGAAAAGCATGGAGCTGTATCCACTTACTGTAATGTCTTCTCTGTCTATCTGTTAGATAGTGAAATATATATTCTTGTGTTTAGACTGATTCGTTATTAGCCTGTGTGATCTTTTCACTTCATATGGATGCATACCAAGTTTGTAGGAAAAAAAGTTCTGAAATAAATAGTATTTTCATCAAATCTCAGTAATTGTGCATATAGGCAAAATATGTTTCTTCCAAATGCATTTTTTTCATGAAAGAATATTTCTAAATTGCAGATTTAAATGATGGTGTATCATCGCCTGATTCATAATAAAGATGCACTGCATTGTTGAAGATCATAACCACTGTGTGATAGTTATGTTTTCAGAAAAGAAACTTAGGGAAAATTTTCCCTGATATTGACTGTTAATTGTGAGCCCTATAAGTACTGAGAACATGGTCATGAACTATATTTGGTTTATTAAAAAGGGGAAAATCCCTCAACAGGTATGCATCCTGTGTTTTGATAATTAACTTTCAAAAGTGTGTTTAGAAGGAATGTGACTCTGTTGGGTAGATTCTTTTAAATATTCTCAACAAATTACAAGTCTAAAATATTAACATCACAATATATTATCATCTCATCCATTCATTTCATATAGACTCAATCAACTTGGGGAACCACAGAATAAAGCTGGGAAACAACTCAGATCTGTTTCTAAAAATAGAAGGTAAGTGAAGTGCATGCTGGGATTGGTTGGCTGAAATTGAAAATGTGGACTCAGCTGGGTCTTTGTTAGAAGTGAAAGTGTTCAGTAATTATCATTTTAATTCAAAGAACCAGTGTAGTCTTGACATTTGCTCAAGAATGTTGTTTAATCCAAGTTAAAAGTTGTGGAAGAAGTCTTTGTGATATAATTCTGGATTGAGCAACTGCGAATGTTCATCCTGATCTGAGATTACAAGCAAAATATGGTACTGATCCTAATAAATGCCCTTGGGACATTGCATGTTACAAAACAGGGGGTTATTTAGAGCCTTAATTGAAGTAACTCAGCCTCTGCCAAAATGCCTTTAATAAACAGTATTAAGATAAATGGGTACTTTCAGAGGAAGTAACTCTATTATTTTTGCCTCCCTTCTCTGTAGGGGAGGGTTCAGTTCTTTAGAGGAAAGAATTTGCTCCTCTAGGAACAATTCTCCTTTAAGAGAAGACCCCATTTCAACTAGCTATCTCATTCAGAGGAGCTAATAGGAACTCATGCAAGTTAATATAACATTATTTTTCGGAAAAGAAGAAGGGGGCATTTAATAGAGCAGGGGTGTTTCTTAGGATTAATATGGTAGAGTGAATGGCCTTAAATGGACCTCCGCCATTAGACTTCTATGAATTATATGCATCATCATATCCGAGGACCCATCAATTGAAAGTTTCATGCACATTTTATAGTTGCATGTTTGTATGTGTGTGTCTTGTTTGTGCCTAAGCTAGATCTTACTTTTTGAGGAACTTAACATGGGAATAACTATACATGGGTTGCATAGAGCAAAAAGAGTTTGTCTGATAACAGAGCCAAGGAGAAGGAGGGTGAAGTTAAAATGATATTCTGAGATATCTTTGGTCCATTCTACATAAAAACTGTCATTGTGCATCATTAGAACCACCCAAACGAAGCTGTTATAATGAGGGTCCAAAACATATGCTGTAAGGTATATGGGTAGACCTCCTTGGTTTTTCCAACATTTTTACAAAGGGAATCAGCTTTCATGACTTCCCATTTGCTTGTCTGGAAGGCAAAGCCATTGCAAACTGAGGTCTACTTTTAAAGGAAAGAATTTGCCTCTGTGGAAGCAAATTGTTTTCTTTAACCCTTAATGCGCCAAAAAGCAGACGACAAAATTTACGTCTTCAGAATTTCAAAAAATGTCTCATCCAAGGGATATCATAGAGAATTAGAACACTAGAGGGCAAACAGTGTAGATTCAGATGAGGTGGCTCATTATGAGCCACCTCATCTGGATCTACACTGTTTGCCAATTCAACAATTTTAATTGTTGGCACTTTAAGGGTTAAGCATTGCTGAAAGGTTTTAAAAGAACCATATTTGGCTGTGATTTTTGATGGTCTGAGTACAGTCATGTTTAGAGATATCAGATAGGTTGTCAGATGAGCTCTTTTGCTTGACTGGAGTCAAAGTAGCGTAACTTCTTTAACCCATTGCATTCTGGGTACTTTTTGCCGTCTGCTGAAATTGTTGTCTGCATCAAAAATCAAGAAACTTCTAACAATATTGGTCTAACTAACTCTTGCAGAAATGATGTCTAAGCAACAAACAGGTTGGATCTCAGATTAGGCCCAACGATTGTGGGGCCTGATCTGGATCCAAACTGTTTGTCCAGATACCCTAAAGGGGTATCCCGAATGGAATGGGTTAAATAAAATTAAAATATAGTTTGGTGCTGGTAGCAACAAAAAAAAGGCTTATTGCTCAACTGCAGAAAGTAGTACACTGCTTCTTGGAATTGCTGACATGAGTAGTTTAGTTTTAGTTTTGAAACTAATAGCTGTGCTTTCAGTATTTAGTTGATTTGTGCTTAGGTCTGCTTTCTTTCTTTTCAGATTTGTATAGGGTTATATAACAAAAATTCACATTATTTAGACAATGAATGCCAACCTAGGAATGTGTAAGCCACCAAAAATTAAACAGTGGCAGAATAAATAGTTTTAAGGGCATAAAAAATAGAGAAAGATATGGATTTCATATGAAATGAGTATATCACAATTTTCAGTGTCTATAAAAACATAAGAAAAAATAGCATGAAAATTCTTAAAGTTCGGACACCTTTAAAATCATTCTCATTGTCCTGAAAATGGAACAGTTTGGTTTTACATTGCATCCGGACAGTGTAGGTGGAATCAAAAATGGTAAAGACTATATGCAGTCTGATCTGGGTCTGCAGTCTTCGCTCAGACCTATATGTCTCAGTACTTTGAATTTTTAGGATATTTACTGAGGGTCTTGGGTAAGCTTAATTATGAGTAAAGTGAATGACTAAATGTACAGGGATGGCAAGATGAATGGGTACACTTTCAGGGAGCTAACTCTTGCAAGAATCTCCTCCCATTTAATTGCGGGCTTCTCTAAAAGGAAGGAATTTGCTCCCTGAGGAGCAAATTCTTTTCTTTTAGAGTAGCTCTCATTTTGAAGGGCATCTTTGTACAAGGAAGCATATAGAGAGTCACAGAAGTTTGTTCCTCTTTGTGAAAATGGCAGATGTATCCATTCCCCTTAATAAACTAAGATGATTATAGTGGTAAGCAGTTTGGTAAGAAATGAAAAGTAAGTTACAGGTCAGTTACTGGTATGAGTAAACAGTTGATTAGGTAAAGGGTGTTGCCAGTGAAAGAAAAAAAAAAAAAATAAAATACATGTAAGGTGTAATGTTGAAGCTTCATAAAGCAAAAAAAAAAAAAAAGATAAAGAAGAAACTTTATAAAGCAAAAAAAAAAAAAGAAAAAAATGAATACTCTTACACTTATCCAGACTGATCAGAAAATAAGAAGTTGACCTTTAATGTTTCAGTGGTAGACAGGAGCGTCAAAACAATGTGGATCAACAAGGAAGAGAACAGCCAAGGGTCTTGAGAGTTCCTAGTCGACGGCAGGCTAGAAGAGCAATGTCAGATCCAAGATTAAATGGTACAGTAGACAAAAATTTACATTCTGGTTGAATTTGTGATATGTTTGGCTATGCTGCAGACTGTTGGTGTTTCAATGATTATTTTGAGTTAATATATTAGCATTGTCATGAGTTTCTTATAATGAGGACCACAAAATAAGTCTTTATGCACAAGATAGAAAATGTGTTTAAGAAAAATCATCAAAACCACAGCTTAAGGTATTTAGATACACAATAACTCTGTATTGACTTGTTAAAACACATAACAGAGTTATTGTTATGGTGAAATCAGTCAACTATAGAATATATACACACTTACAATGTCTACTATAAAGATCCTAAGTTTTCGGGCAGATACGTCCGTACAAACAGCGGAAACCGTGATCAGACTGTTCCTGAGGAACCAGAATGATCAAGGTCTTTACAATTTCAATTCCATCTGTGCATTTTTGAGGTATTACTCTATGGTAGACCCGGAACAACAGGAAAATAAATAACAGGGCAAGGACCAGCTGTGCTTGCAGCAGCTGCAGTATTTGGGCAGTCTTTTTTGGGGATATTTTTGAACTTAAACATTGTTTTCCTAGGAAACAAAACGGTGAAATGTTTGTATTTTTGTTTTATTCTGTATCATACAATGTAAGTTTTACTAAAACAATATGCATCAGCATGCCCCATCGATTGAATATATTTTTCATGACGTTTTTCATGAAATTCAATTTTCTTGCATTTTTTTAAAAAATGTAAAAATATACTTATTATCAAGATAATTGCAATTTTTCTTACCAGTTTGTGTCAAATACCCTATATTAAAGATTATATGATTTGCAGAAATGAAAGTGCATCAATGTGCTAGAGACATGAATTTTAATTGAAAATGTGTAAAAATAGTATGTATAAATACAAAAGTTTGTTTTTTAGGAAAACAAAATGGTGAAAAATTTTCTTTTCTTCTCCAAATATTTTATAGCCCTTTGGGTTATTCAGCTGGTATAATGAAATGAATGCCCCACCAATATTTTTATTCACTATTCGTCTACCTTAATTGAAACTTTGTAACCCTTCAGAAATTTATTTACATAGATTTAGAACACAAATTTTGCTTCTTGTGTTACTTTTTTACTTATATGTAAATTTGCAAGTTCAAATGCTGTTGTAGAATAAGGGGATAACTATATTGAAAATTGTCATTTAGGGAGGTAAACCATCGGTTTTATGGTCGGAATTTTTTTTTTTTTTTTTTTTTTTTTTGTGAAAATATTTTTTTATTTTCAATTCCCGTTACAGAGAAGGTCCTCAAAGACCCGGGCAATCTTTGAGGAGGGTTACACAATGGATGTATATAAACCATTACATTATTACAGATTTCAAGTACAACTTTCGCCCTTATACCTTTCTCACTTTTACAAAAGAAAATATTCTTCCTTTATAGGGAAAAGAAAATAAAAAAATAAAAAAAAGAGGTGAAGGAGGAAATTTCTGTATCTCCCTTGTTTCTGACCTGGCAGGAAATTTACGGCGACGCGCAAGCAGAGACGTAAAACGGAATTTGCAACCATAAAACCAACAATTTACCTCCCCAAATGACAATTTTCAATATAGTTATCCCCATTCTAATGCACTTTTTCACATTTTCACCTTTCAAAGTGTACGTCTTTGCACCAATTGCAGGCGCTTTCAGCAGCGTAAAACCAAACGTCAGCCAATGAGAAGCGACGTTTTATAATGACGTCGTGTTTGTGACAGTATATTGCTGAATATACTGTTGCAAATTTTTGACGTTATCCAATCAGACGTCGCGTTATATTTGTAAGTGCATAAGAATACATGATTCACATGTACATTCACAATTTCATATGATAGTATTTTCATACATGTACATTCTCAGATTCAGATGCATTAACAGAATTTGTGATTCAAACAATTACCCAGTTTAAAATGCTATTATAGAATTTGTGATTCATACATATTGTTGTTATACAGAATTTGTGATTCAAATTTATATTCTCAGTTTCAAAACTGTTACAGAATTTGTTATTCATGTCATGTGTGTTCCCAATTGCAAATGCTGTTAGGGCAGTAAAAAATTCTTGGCTCAAACTTATAGCTGTACGTCAGAATGTCAAACATTGTAGACCTTGAACAGCAGTCTGATCTGGGTCTGCACTGTTTGTTCAGGCACTTTTATCTTAGTATTGTGGGTGATAATGGTCTCTGTTTGTTTTAGGTGATGTAAACACAGGTATACAGTATACAGATGGTCATATCACTATGGTTGTCACACCAGAACAAGTCAAAGGGTAGGTACTTATTTACTGTCGTTTGCATTTATGGTATAAATTCATAATGTGGGCAGCTGTCTTAAGGTTTATAGGTACATTTTCAATTTTTCCTCTTCCATGGGGGTCAATTCTTATAGGAAAGAATTTGCTCCATATGAGCAAATTCTTTCCTTTAAGAGTAGACCCCTTTTGGAAGAGACCTGTTGTCCAGGGAAGCAAAAAGAAAATCACAAAAGTTGTCTTCCTTTAAAACTAGCGGCAAAACATGGCAGTGAACATAATATATGAGCCGAGACGCGAGAAAACCAACAATGTGGTTGTGCGCCTAGCGCAGACTCAGATCAGCCTGGGTATCCACCCAGTCTGATCAGAGTCTTCGCTGTCTGCGTGAGGGTAGCTTAGACCCTTAGCTACCTTTTGAACACTTCACGAAGAGTCTATTCAAACTGGCCTGCTGCCCAGGCCGATTTGAGTATTCACTGGGCGAACAACCACATTGTTGGTTTTGTCATGTCGCGGCTCAATTATCTTCTAGTTTATGTGATATGGATACTCTGAACAGCCTGTGCAAATCTGGAGTCTTGTCATACCTGGTCAGCACAAGGTCAGTCTGCTTTTAAACTGCTAGGTCCAGTCCATATTTGTATGAACTGGAATAATCATACCAGTCTGAGCGTGTGCTGGCTGGGCTATGTATACACAGTTTTCAGATGCTTCTGTATGTTTCTCCCGGCACAGTCCAGGGCTAAAAATAGTATAGTGAACAAACCCACAGCTACCTACTGTAAAGATAATTGTGACGAGCTATCTGCTAAAGGTATTATGAGTTCTCTTGTTGGAACCACCTTGGTGAGGTATTTCTGATGAGAGACCATAACACTTTTCCCAGAAATATATGCGTACATTTTCCCAGATATCTACCTGAAGCTCTTGTGATGTGTAGGGAAATTCTTCTTAGCATTTAACCACACCACTTTTAACATGGGTGACAGTATGTTTGCATGTTTTTTCAGTATAGTTAATATAACCATTTCTTTTTGTTTTATTAAACAGTCCTCGACATAGAAGTTTGCCTGATCTATAACCATTTCTTTTTGTTTTATTAAACAGTCCTCGACATAGAAGTTTGCCTGATCTGAAGGGCAGAGAATCTCCAACAAGCACCCGCTCAGCACCTTGGGAAACTAATAGGGATACGTAAGTAATTCTTTCCTTCAAGAGTAGACCCCATTTCAAAGAGCTACCTTATAGTCCACCTAGGCCTTTAACCCTATTGCACTCAGAACAGCCAAAACTCTATGTGTTTTGGCTGTTCTGAGTGCAATTGGGTTAACTGGATATGAGCCTGTGTGAACTATGATGAAGAACAGTCAACTAGGAATTGATGAGTTAAATATTTATGTTATGAATATTTGTATATTCTTATTTAAAATAATGTTTGAAATGTTTAATAAGATAAAGATACATGGATACACTGCCGCTGGAAAGTTTTTGAGATTCCCATTTTACTATCCCAACGATTCCCATGTATCCTGTTTATAGACAATGTCCGAAGATTTAAACTACACTAAATCTAACCTGCCCTAGTCAAGAGGTCAAGGTCGTAGAATCTGATGTTTCTATTTCAGTGGTTTATACACGTCAGGTCGGTCATCACCAGTGTCTGTGACCCAGAGTGAGAATGTGAGATATCGCAGAAATCGAGATAGTGACAGTGAGAGTGGTCACAGGAAAAAGTAAGTATAAAACATATATCATTGGAAACCAGCTTTCTTTTGTGTAAAGTTGATAGGTAGCTGGGTATAACTGTTAACATTTCTAGGTCCAGTTCAAAGCAATTTCAGCTTAACACTGTCGTAAGTCAAGGATTTGTTAAGTGTTCCAGTACACATAAAATCAGGTACTCTAATAATTTTTGCAGAAAAAATGTGAGGATCTTTTGCAGTGCAAAAGCTCCTCACAATTTTTTTTGCAAACACTGGTTGTGTTTTTGCGTACAACACATGAAATTTTAATGTCTGTTTAACTTAAGACTTGGTCAATTTTGAACAGCTAAGACAAAGTTGATATTTGACAATTATTGGGTTTAATTCAAGCTTTAAGTTGGAAACCTCCCAGTTTATATGATGTTTGATCCATGACATACAGACATATTAAACGGAGACATAAAACACAAACAGATGAAAACAAGACATAAAAGCATCATTTAAAAAAAAAGCAAAAAACAACCACTGCTTCTACATAAGTACGATGATTTTGAAACCTTTTGTGTAAAAGCCTTTTCACGAGGATAAACAAAATGATTCTTTTATCTGTCAAAGCAGTTTTTACGCAAAAGAAAGTTGGTATGCACTTTATTATTATTCTGTACACATATTTATGAGAACTATATGCTAAATCTATAGTAATGCTTTTAAAATTTGTATGCTTTTTGTCCTACTGTATAATATTTACACTAAATACTCTGAAAGAAACACTGTAGAATTAGATGATCCCACTAATTGCTTCTTAGGAGAAGTCTTATCACTTTGGTGAAAAAAAATCCTAGATAGTACGAACTAATTTCTGCCAGTTTCAGGACTCTTATTACAGAACTGGCTGAGGCATCTGAATGTTTAGGATAAATACCATACTGCATTTAATGGGTATATAAAATGTTGTTTGTTTTTCCTTCAAAGCAATCCCAAAAACCTAGGTCCATCATGTCAGATATATATTCTTGGGATTTGGAATAGTTTTGAAAGGGAACAAGAATGATTTAGATATTTGTATTTATTCTAGAGGGAGAATGACCTTGTTTTTAGCCCATTTATAGCAGTATTCATTTAGAAAAGGTTATAATGAAGCAGGTATATGCAGTTAATGTGAACATGGTTGGCTGTGTGAACTGGAGTATAGGGTTTATTTATAGGCAAGTCATTTTGAGTTGATTGGTGAAAGTGACATTGTTAAAAAAATGTCACATGATGCTCCAAATACGATTGATAGTTTGAGTCTTGCAGTTGGCTAATAGATGCAAGACATATGTATTACTTTTCCAATGACAATGTCAGCGGCATAAACTTTATGTTGAGTTTCCTGGTTTTAGCTCTGTGTTGTAACAATGGACGGACAGATGAGACATAGCATTCCACGGCTCATTCATTCACAGAAGAATGAATCGTAATTTCTATGTTTTGCTTAATATTAAGATGGAAAAAATCAAGGTGAGAATATGTTGTTTGCATGGGGTCTGCTGTTGGATTAAATTTAATTTAGCCGCGACATGACAAAACCAACTGAGTAGATGTGCATCTTGGGAACACTCAGATCAGGCGCAGCAGCTGCCAAATTGGACCAGAGTCTTAGTCGTTGGCTGAAAGGATAGCTAGTGGTTTAAGCTAGCTCCCTGCTGACAGCGAAGTCTCTGATCAGACTGGGCAAATGCCCAGTCTGATCCAAGTCTTTGCTGGGCCCATATGCTACTTTGATGGTTTTGTCGCATTGCGGCTTTTATGTTTTGTTGCAAGAAATTTTGTTTATGCATGGTATGATTGGTGCTGTTTAGACTAAAACATGTTCAGTTCAGATAACAGTGATAATTGCTTACGTAAAGACCATTTCCTGCGTCTAGGGCTAGAAATGAGGAGATTAGCTGATGTATTTTCTTTTCCATAACAACAGGTTGTGACCCCTCAACAAAGTGGTTCGAGTGAGGGGTCACAGTAGAATTAACAAAAACTGTATCAAAATTATCGCCAGTTAACCATATCTCTAGCTCTGTGGTCAGTTCAAGAGTGATCTGTATTGTATGTGAAGATGCAGATAAGTGGTGGTGGGATGAGGGGTTAGGTGGGGTGTAGGTGATGAGTGAAAATTCATTGTATCTGGATAATGTGGAATGTTTTCCACCATATTAGAAGAACCTTAACAAGCTGTTTATGATCAGTTTATTCCATGACAAAAAATCCATCTAGCTTAACAACTTGCAAGGCTCAGTGTAGAGGGCAGTCTGGGAGAAAATGACTGACTCTTCCCTATTTTGTGGGAGGAGTTTAATTGTATAGAATATAAACAGAAATAAAGAAAATGCACCAAAACTTCTACCTGATATCCTGAAAATGTCACAAAACTTCTATTTGCCTGAGCCATGAACAAGATCTACAAAGTACATGTAGCAGGAAAAATAGTAATAATTGTATTTTTGAACTAGCCCATTTTAACTAGTTTTGAAACTTTGTAAGAACATAAAATAACGAAATATAAAGAGACTAGATACAGAAGAATTGGTCAGTGATTTGTCAATAACATTTTGTTCTTGTAGAAACTTTCTACAGATGCCAGCTTCTTACGACATTACTGCCGTAACAAACGGACCAAAGCATAGCTGAAAAAATTCACCACTTTGACTGGGAATCAAACTAGGAACTCATGGGTGACAGTCCAATGCTCTAACCACTCAGTTGTCAGAGATTGAAAATAATTATTACAACGAAGCTATGCGCAAATCTAATATTGTAGATAATGGAAGGTAGGAGAGTTGCCCGTAACACTCCCCCACTTCAAGGAAGTCACCGTTTATGATGACTGAAAGCCATTTTGGCTTAAATGTCCAATCCCGGACAAGCCCCATCTTACGACAAGCCCCATCTTACGACATTACTGCCGTAACAAACGGACCAAAGCATAGCAGAAAAAATTCCCGACTTTTGCTGGCAATTGAACCTGAACTCACGAGTCCAATGCTCTAACCATTGAGCCAAAGAGTTAACTCCCTGATGCAGTTGTCAGAGATTGAATATATAACAAAGATATGCGCAAATCTAATATTGTAGATAATGTGAGATTGGAGAGTTGGCCCGTAACAAGCTACATATTTTCAAAAACATAAAAATACACTTACATGTAGATTATTCAAAGTCTTATAGGGAACCAAAATCAGAATCAGCAATGATGTTGCTTCAGCAATGAAATTGCTAACACTAACAAACAAGATGGTTTTGTTCTTGTTTCCTGAAGTGTTTCCAAAATTAAGTGTCAACTCAGCTAAAAATTAATCTGGCGTAATACTGTTTTCCCATCTTGTCAGGTATTTGCTTTCCGATCTTTTAGTTATTTTGAAAAACAATCTAAAAAATCTAGATCCGACTTAAAAGATGGATCTAGAATCTTTGGACCAAATAAATATGGTACCTAGAGAAAAACACTCTGTTAGCAGATGATGGTACACACGGTGGTAATACCAATCTCCCTACCTGTGCTGGTGACCAAGACTTTCAGTTACTATGCATACAAAAATGGCTTCCCACCAAGACAGTCGACAACAGTATCAGCTCAGTTGACGGCCATTAACAATAGTATTAATTACTGTTACTGGTGATGCTTACGACCAAATTCTCAGTCGACAGCCACTTTGTATAGTACCTGATGGGTCAACAATTGGTATTACCCCCATGGTACAGTTTGATCTTCAGCCATACATTGCGGCATTTAGGCTTTTTTTCACATGATAGATTTCACAAATGAACTGCTAACAAAGTGGTATGTGCACCAAGCAAAGACTCAGATCAGCTTGGGCATTCGCTCAGTCTGAACAGAGTCCTCGCTTTGCACTTAAAGGGTCACTAAGGGTCTCAGTTAGCTCCATGCGGACAGCAAAGACTCAGACAATGAAGACTGATCAGACTGGGCGGATGCCCAGGCTGATCTGAGTCTTTGCTGTGTGCATTTACCACTTTGTTGGTTTTGTTGTGTCACGGCTCATATGGCGTAACCATCATTTGCTCAGTCAAGGTATGGACAATATCACATTGGGTTAAAGCATTACATAGACAGTAGATTAAATAGCTATATTTATATTATTTTGCATTTATATAAATAGAATGTGTGATTAGAATGTGACATTTATGTATTGTTTGTTTTTATCAGTTATCGCTATGGTTACGACAGTGATGGTGGGCATGTTAGAAAGTAAGTTAAAAGTGACATAGTGGTGTAGCTAAATGTTGTGTTTTAAGTTTGAAATTTTGACCTTGATACCTTATAAATCTCCATTAGGGGATTTATTTTCCTTATTTCACTGTAAAACAGATGTTATCCCTCATTAAAAGTGTCTTGCCAAGGCATTCCAAGTAAAGGGTCACAGCATGGATTTTTTTGGAGACTCTGTAGAAATTATCTCAGAATTGTCAGCAAAACTGCCTCTCAGTCGGTGCTCTGTGTTAGTGTATATAGGTGGTCTGTTAAAGAAAAAAAAAGAAAGAAATCATTTTGTACATCCAGATCATTGTAATTATGTTGTAATCATAGCATTACATTATTCATTTATGTAAGTCTTAGCATTCATTTACAAATGCACCATTTTTTATGTGCCTGATGTAGGCTGAATATTTTTTTAGACATATCTGGGGGTGGTCGGGTGGTGCGATGGTGCTGTGTGTAACTTCCAGTGCCGGGGCGTCCTACTGATTTGGACATTGTAGGGCAAGGGCCTTCTGTGCTTGCAGTAGGTGCGGGTGGGGGTTGTTTGGACAAAGTTCTCTCGTCTATCATTTCTCCTCTTTCTCCCTCTCTGAGAGACGGCCCAATATAGACTGAAATATTGTCTCAAAGGGCGGTTAAACCCAAAACAATCAATCAATTTAGACATATCAAGGAAACAAGAAGTTAGTTTTAATTGTAATATTTTGGAATAGATAAATGTTTAAATGACTTAATTTGATTATACTTATTGATTTTTTTTGAGTTCTGCTTTATTTGTTTATCAGTTATTTTGGATATTGGTATTTGATTTTTTGTCTTTTTTTTGTCTACTTTGAAGTGGTGATTTGTCTTTGTTTTAATTAATGACAGTTTTAAATTAAGTTTCCAAATGTAAGAAAAATCTATAAGACAGCAAAAATATTCAATTTAAAACTAGCCAGAGAACTGTTACCTCTATTATGGAAATTAACCGTAATAATAAATGAGTAAATGGCAGAAGTATGTTTTTTACACATATATGAGCCGCGACACGACAAAACCAACAATGTGGTGCGCCCAGCGCAGACTCAGATCAGCCTGGGCATTTGCCCAGTCTGATCAGAGTCTTCACTGCCCGCATGGAGGTAGCTTAGACCCTTAGCTACCTCTTGGGCAATTAACGAAGAGTCTGATCAAACAGGGCGGATGCCCAGGCTGATCTGAATCTGCGCTGTGCGCACAACCACATTGTTGGTTTTGTCATGTCGCGGCTCATAACATTCATGAGATAAAATTTTAACAGTACAAAACAATGCACTATAGTAATGCAAAATTTATTCCAATATTAAAGGCCTTAAGCTCATAATACATGTACATGTCAGGGGCGTAGCGAAAGGCAATTACATGAATCGCACAATTATGCTTCATACTCTTTGAGGGAAAATCTAGGTGCTAAGCAAACAACATATTGCATATCCTCATATCTGATGGCCCTGCTACTGAAATCTTGTCCCATTTACAAAATTCAGCATGCAAACACGCAGGTGTGTGTTGAAATTTTGTCAGTTTGACAAAATTTCAATATGCACTTGTGTATTTGCGTAAAGGTAGCTACGCCCTTGCATGTCATAGGTATCATCAGGATCATCATTTATAGGCTAGTAAATGATTATTTCTAGAATGCTAAATTCTTATTTTGACTTAAAATTCAATGATCCGCTAAAGTTTATTTGATTAAAGCTATGAAAGCAGATATTCTATTTAGTGTCCAGCAGCTAGATTTTATGTAACTTGAATATCTGCCTTTATTTAGACATCATCATCACCATAGTAATCGTTGGTCATCAAGGAATTCTGGGTATGAGAGTGACCCTCATAGTGAGAGAGAAAAGTAAGTATTTAAGATGCTGTGGTTAATGTGTTTGCTGTGGTTGGAGTTGTCTGTGTGTTAATATACCCCACCCACCATTCCTTTACAAAAATTAGCTCTTGAAATGGTAGCGTCAGTTCCTTAGCAGTGTTTGGTTGGTGGTTGTTGTTGTATAAAATTGAATTATTTGTTGTTGTATATGACCGAATTATTTGAAGTAAATCCAAGTCAGTACATGTATTTTTCACCATGCCTGTGTTACTGATATATGGTAAACATAATACACTTTCACAGAATTTTTGTTTCACATGCTGCGAGCAGAAAACTTGACATGGATATTGCATGCTTCTGTGTCAGTGTTGGCGCCATCAGCTTACACTGAGCTTTCTGGTTTAGCTCTGGTTTCTGTGACAAGGCATAGACAGGCAACACACAGCATTTAGCAGAATTCTTGTTACCACTGTGAGGTGTAGGAATATGAGATCACTGACATGGAAGTATTTGCTACTCCTCAGGGCATTACTGTCATTTTCTGTATGTCTGCTCTCTATAGAGAGCAAGGTCTTTCCTGTCAGAGTGACTCCTTGTAGGAGAGATTCATCTACCAGAGAAGCAAATACTAGTCTGTTAAAATGCTTTCCCTGAAAAATTGGGGCCATAGTACAAAAAGTGTAGTAAGACAACTTAGATGAATTAGAACATCAGAGGAAGCATGTCTACCATGTTCATTTTTGGCTTGCCTGTACGAAAGTGCAGAGAGCTATTGTTGTCACTTGGATGTCGTCGGCGTGGGCGTTGGCATGGGCAATGGTGAGGGCGTCACACTTTAAAGTTTTACGATAAAGTTTTTTTATGTGATGGGCAAGGCACTGCAGGCGAGCTATCCTGTACAGGGACAGGTCTTGTTTCCCTTCTCAATGGATTTCCTAAAGGAAAGCATTTGCTGTCCTTCCTGGAAACACACAGTTTCCTTCTAAAAAAAGATCCATTCTCTTTAACAAGCATTGGATTCAGTCTAAAATGCAGTCATTTCAGAGCAGTGGAAGGATGTGGTAAATAAGGTGCCATCCTATCATGTAATCCTGGAGTGTTTCCTTGGGATTTGAAAAATATAAATCTAATGTTGTTTTGATTTAAAAATCTGTTGTTATAACATGTTATAAGATTAATATGCATGATGTTGATTCAGTCATTACCAAGACTTTGTGCATTTAAGGTGTATGGGTACCCATCTTTCAACAAAGGGAAACAACTTTATAACTAAGTTCCTGTTTGCTACCCAAGACAACCAAGCCCTTCCAAAGTGGAAACTAAATTTGCTCAGAAAGGAGTATATTATTATGAGTTAAATCTTCAGAGGAGGCCAAAATGTGGAAATTCTTCTTCTGAAAGTGTACCCATTCACCTTAAGGTGTATGGCAGCACATTCAAGGGACAGCACCCTGAGCTAGATGACTTGTCTCCCTTTTTGTCGCACCTGCTTTAGCAAGGTGCGATATAGGTGTCCGGTTTTCCGTCCGTCTGTCCATCAACCCATTCGTCCATCCATCCATCCGTCCGTTCACATTTACGTCAACCCTAGCATTTCTATTCTATTCTATTTTCTATTCTATCCCATAACCTTACTAGGTCGCTGGGGCACCACAGCTGACTTCAAAACAATCCCTTTCCACCTTGTCCTGTCTTCAGCTGCCCTAGTTGAGCTGGCAAAATCCATTCCTGTCCACTCCTTGATATTGTCTTCCCACCTCTTCTTCTGTCTACCTCTTCTTCTTTTTCCTTTCACTGTGCCCTGAAGAATTGTCTTTGCTAAACCAGAAGACCTTGAGACGTGGCCAAACCACCTGAGTTTCCGTTTCTTGACCAGCGTCAGGAGTTCATCATATTCTCCAATGGCTGCTTGGATCTTCCTGCGAACCTCCTCATTGGTTATATGGTCCTTGTAGGAAATGTTCAGTAACCTTCGGTAGCATCTCATCTCAAAGGCCTGCGTTCTTTTCTCTAACTCTGCTGTTAAGGTCCATGATTCACAGGCATACAGAAATATGGAAATGACAAGGGAGCGCATAAGTGTCACCTTTGATCCAAGAGATATGTTGTTATCTCTCCAAATTGGTTTCAGCTTGGCAAGAGCTGAAGTGGCTTGTGCTATCCTTGAGAGAACCTCCTGTTTTGAGCCATCATCTGAGACAACTGCTCCAAGGTATTTGAAGCTGCTTACAGTACCCAGCTTCTGCCTCTTTACCTTGATCTCCCTCTGGATGCCATCTGCGCAGTTTGTCATCAGTTTGGTCTTCTCAGCACTGATCTCCATCTTATACCTTGTGCAGGTCTGGTTGAGACTTTCAGCTAGAGCTTCTAGTTCCTGCTCTTCCTCAGCAAGAGCATCTATGTCATCGGCAAACTGCAGATTGGTAATATTTCTGCCGCCTATGCTAACCTTTCCGTCATGTTCTTCCAGAGCATCAGACATGATCCGTATGAGAAAAATGTTGAAGAGGGTGGGTGACAGAAGACATCCTTGTCTTACTCCAACTGTTGATCTGAACCATTCTCCTGTGCTGCCATTTATCAGCACTGCACTTGTAAGCCTTGTTGTATAGCTGCTCAATGGTGCGAACTAGGTTTGCATTGATATTGTACTTCCTCATGGTGGCCCATAAGGCTGCATGCCATACCCTGTTAAAGGCTTTTTTGAAATCAGTGAAGACATGGTACAGATTCTGCTGATGTTGGAGCATTTAAGTCCATTCAAATGACTTTTACTCCAAAACCACTGCACCCATGGTTCTCATATTTCACATGCTGCATGACCAGACTGCAGGGCTTCAGAATGGTAAAATTCAGCTTGGTCCAGTTTCCAAGATGGCCACTGTTACTAAAAATAGCAAAAACAATAAAACCAACTTTTTCTCCAGAAGCACTTGGTATATTTGGCTGAAATTTTGCATGCAGCATCAGTTGGGCCTTGGTTTTCAAAATTATCAAAATAAAAAATATCTCTAGCGGAATTACGTCACAATGACCTACTTTTCTTTACGAGTCACATTTTGCTAAAATGCCAATATCTCAAGGAAACGTGAACAAATTTTTTTTTTTTTCAAATTAAGTGATTGAAGACCATCCAAGGTGGCCACCAGCCACCATTACTTAAAATAGCAAAACATGAAAATGACAATATCTCTAGAACCCCTGAATGAAATAGAATCAAATTTGTCTCAGAATGATCTTTGCATGAAGCTACTTCAAGATTTTTTCAAATTGACCATTCAAAATGGCCGCCATCCACCGCTACTAAAAATAGTGAAAACATGAAAACTATTATTTCTCATAAACTACTGAATGGTTTTTGACTAAATATACATATGTGACAAAATTATGCTTTCATTGAGTTTAAATGTGGATGTGCAAAGCAGGTGCGACATAGTGTGTGGCGGAACACTTGTTCTAAGGAGAGAGTTCTGTCATGGAGAAGGCAGATTCGTTACTTTAAGAGTAGCCCCCTTTCCGATGGATGTAACCATACACCTTAACATTTAACATTAACCTTTACATTAATTAATAGGGCCATTTATCATATGACGTTGCATCTGAGAGTGTAATAAAGCCATGCATTAAAAATGATAATCCACTAGTGGATTAAATATGCAAATTACGTCGTAACATTATACGTTGACGTCCATAAAAACGTCGCGTTTTCTAATGGCGAAATAGTGACGTTTTAGTGCAAAATTTGCTAATAAATGCACTTTTAGTGTCATATGATAAATAGAATCTTGCATTCATGCTCCTGTATTATTGAATTTATTAAACTTGTTGGGGAAAACCGATAAGATGCTTGGCATAGCCTCGCATCTTATCTTTTTCCCCAACTCGTTTAATAAATTCAATAATACATGAGCACTCATGTAAGATCCTCTGTTTCATGGGAAAAGTGACTTAGACCATCAGAGGAAGAAGCATTTCAGTTGTTCAAATCAATCATAGCTTAGTTCTTTAAGTCTCAAAGTACACATAAAATCAAGAGTGCTTATACTTTTTGATAATGTTAGGAGTTTTTGCATCACAAAAGCTCCACATTTTTAGCTCACCAGAGCCGAAGGCTCCGGGGGAGCTTATAGGATAGGCAGTGGTCCGTCGTCGTCGTGTGTCGTCGTCGTATGTCGTCGTCGTCGTCTGTCGTCCGTCAACACTTTTAAACAACATCTCCTCTGAAGCCACTAGGCCGATTTGGCCCAAATTTCATCTGTGGCATCCTTGGGATGGGGGATTGAAAGTTTGTGTTTTTTATGAAAATTGGCCCTTTAGTTTGGTTGCTATGGCAACTTAGAGTTGCCATTGACTTATAATGGGGAAAATTGAAAAATGGCATTTTCTGCCAAGCCATTGCAGATATGTTGATAAAACTTTTATAGAAATGTTCCTTGAGATGTCTTCTATCAGCTATATGTTTTGTGGCCCACTGCTCCTTTTATTGGTTGCCATGGAAACCGAAATGCAAAAAAAAATGGAAGAAATACTTTAAAAAATTATCTCCTCTGAAGTCACTGGGTAGATAAGGCCCAGATTCCATCTGTGGCATCTTTGGACTGGGGGATTGAAAGTTTGTGTTTTTTATGATCATCTGCTGTTTAGTTTGGTTGCTATGGCAACTTAGATTTCCCATTGACTTATAATGGGGAAAATTGAAAAATGGCATTTTCTGCCAATCCATTGCAGATATGTTGATAAAACCTTTATAGAAATGCTTCTTGAGAAGTCTTCTATCAGCTATATGTTTTTTGACCCACTGCTCCTTTTATTGGTTGCCATGGAAACGGAAATGTAAAAAAAAAATGTAAAAAAATACTTAAAAAATTATCTCGTCTGAAGCCACTGGGTCTATAAGGCCCAGATTTCCTCTGTGGCATATTTGGGCTGGGGAATTGAAAGTTTTTTTTTTTTTATGATCATCGGACCTTTAGTTTGGTTGCTAAGGCAACTTAGAGTTCCCATTGACTTATAATGGGGAAAATTGAAAAATGGCATTTACTGCCAAGCCACTGCAGATATATTGACAAAACTTTTATAGATTGTTCCTTGAGAAGTCTCTTATAAGCTATGTTGTTTTTTTTTTGCCCACTGCTCCTTTTATTGGTTGCCATGGAAACCAAAATGCAAAAAATGGGAAAAAAATACTTAAAAACAATTTCCTCAGAAGCCATTGGGCCAATAAGGCCCAGATTTCATCTGTAGTATCCTTAGGCTGGGGGATTGAAAATTTATGTTTTATTTATAAAATTGGCTCTTTAGTTTGGTTGCTATGGGAACTTAGAGTTGCATTGACTTGTAATGGGGAAAATTAAAAAATGGCATTTACTGCAATCAATATATGGAAAATAGTTATATATTTTGGTATCAACTCAACAGATGTAACAAGACTGAGACTTTGTAGTTGTATATTTTGTATTAGCCTGTACAAATGTGACAGCAATTTTGAGCCTATACAAATTTGATAGCAATTTTGAGCTAGAGATCTGGTGAGCTTTGTGGCCCGTGGGCCTCTTGTTTTGAAAAACTAGCAGTGTTGTTGCATACAGTACAATTGAAAATATAATGTCTCATTAACTAATGATGTTTGCTTTGAACAAGTGGATCCTGATCAACTTGCATGTCTGTACAGTCCAATTGAAGTTTTTCCTATTCGAAAGGAGATGGATTATAGATGTGAACAAGAAAGGCTGCAATCCTGCTTCAAACTTACTTGTCACCTGTGTATTGTTAACACTTGTATACAGTTCTAATACTTAGAATCTGGATACACTTTTTACATATCTTTTTTTTTGCAGTGTTTATGTTGTTTTGTGTTGTTGTTTTGTGAGAGGGGGAAAACACAAAGAAAACTGAGCTGGGTTATAGACCTACATTTGTTACCATATTTGTTGATGGTAAATTGCATCCTATACAGGCTTCTTTATTTGCATTGGCCATTTCATGGGGAATGGATACTTTGTCAGGGGGAGGTACATGTACTTTACTATGTTCATTTTGCCTCCTTTCGCAATAAAGGAAAGACTTTGCTTCTTTGGGAGCAAATTCTTTCTTTTGATAGTAGGCCACATTTTAGAAAGGCTACATCCTTCAGGGAAGTAAATAGGAAGTTACAAAAGTTGTTTCCCTTCACAAAAATGGCAGAAAAACAGAATTTTGAAAATATTTCTTCCTTAGAATTCCAATTGGACTCTTAAATACTTTTTCCAAGTAAACAGTATAGATCATGATCAGACTGCACCATGAAGCAGTCTGGTCAGGATCTGTACTGTTTGTGTTTGCCATTTTTTGATATAACATTCCCAGATAAATGACGAATAGCTGGATTGGTGATTACCTGGATATTGTCAGGCAAGACTTTCTTGTACCTCTTTGCACCTCCTTTTCTGAGTCCCTTTCCTCCTTTCCCATGTCCAGACATAGTTATTATTTGTTGTTAGATGAACATGATATGATTCATGGATCTCTCTTGATTCAGAGCTGGAAAAGTCCATTACAGAGGTGAAGGAGGTATGTGAATATTTTGAGTATATACATTATTGAATGTATATTTCATTTTCTGTTTACAGATATTTTCCAAGCAGCAGAAAGGGTTCAGACAATGAAAGTGATGTGTCTTTTTCCAGAAGAAGAAGGTAAGATAAATTGAGTGGCATCATATACTTTCTGTTTTGCATCAAAGCATATTTTGGGCATAGCTCTTTAAATAAAACAGCCTGTAACAGATGAGACTTAGCATTCTGTAAATTAACGTCTTTGTTTTTGGTTTATCCCTTTGTTTTTACAAAAGCTTAAACTGCTATGGAAGCTTCACTACCCTCATAGGACCATAGGCAGCTTTTCTCCAATGCTAAGCTGCTTAAGTTTGTTTCTTATCCTTTACAAAGAAGAAAGTTCATAAGTATATGCTGCCATTTTGAAATAAAAAATAAGATCATAATTGCACTAAAAAGGTCTAAAAGGGTGTTTAGAGTTTAAACACTCTATGCTGTTCTCATCAAAATTTCCAGTGAATTGTTGTAGCTTTGAATGTGGTTTTTAGCTCACCTGAGCACGAAGTGCTCAAGGTGAGCTTTTGTGATTGATATTTGTCCGTCGTCCGTCGTCCTTCCGTCCGTCCGTCGTCAACAATTTCTTCAAACGACATCTCCTCCTAGACCAATAGGCCAATTTCAAAATAATTTCTCACAAATGTTTCTGTTATAGCCCTGAACCAAAATTGCTAAAATGGTTCCGCTCCGCTGAACAAAATGGCCACCAGAGTTAAAAATAGAAAAACATTTAATCGACATCTCCTCTGAAGCCAGTGGCTCGATTTCAAAAAAATTTCACAGAAATGTTTGACTCATGGCCCTGAACCAAAATTGCTAAAACCGTTCCATTCCGCTGAACAAAATGGCCACCAGAGCTAAAAATAGAAATCTAAAAATAGAAAAACCTTTAAACGACATCTCCTCTGAAGCCAATTGCTCGATTTCAAAATAATTTCACAGAAATGTTTGACTCATGGCTCTAAACCAAAATTGCTAAAACGGTTTCGCTCGGTTGAACAAAATGGCCGCCAGAGCTAAAAATAGAAATAAATCTTAGAATGACACAGAGGGCACAGTTTTGACCCAATCTTCATGAAACTTTGTCAGAATGTTTATCTTAATGAAGTCTAGACCAAGTATGAAACTGGGTCATGTGGGGTCAAAAACTAGGTCACTAGGTCAAATCTTAGAAAAACCTTGTGTACACTCTAGAAGGCACAGTTTTGACCAAATCATCATGAAACTTTGTCAGAATGTTTATCTTAATCAAATCTAGACCAAGTTTGAAACTGGGTCATGTGGGGTCAAAAACTAGGTCACTAGGTCAAATCTTAGAAAAACCTTGTGTACACTCTAGAAGGCACAGTTTTGACCCAATCATCATGAAACTTTGTCAGAATGTTTATCTTAATGAAATGTAGACCAGGTTTGAAACTGGGTCATGTGGGGTCTAAAAGTAGGTCACTAGGTCAAATCTTAGAAAAACTTTGTGTACACTCTGGAGGGCACAGTTATGATCCAATCTTCATGAAACTTTGTCAGAATGTTTATCTTAATGAAATCTAGACCAAGTTTGAAACTGGGTCAAGTAGGGTCAAAAACCAGGTCACTAGGTCAAATCTTAGAAAAACCATGTGTACACTCTGGAGGGCACAGTTATGATTCAATCTTCATGAAATGTTGTCAGAATGCTTATCTTTATGTAATCTAGACCAAATTTGAAACTGGACCATGTCAGGTCAAAAACTAGGTCACTAGGTCAGATCTTAGAAAAAACATGTGAATGCTCTAGAGGGCACAATTTTGTTCCAATCTTGATGAAACTTTGTCAAAATGTTTATCTCCAACAAATCTAGACCAAGGGTGCAACTGGGTCATGTTGGATCAAAAACTAGGTCAGTAGGTCAAACCTTAGAAAAACATTGTGTATACTCTAGAGGGCACAGTTTTGGTTCAATATTCTTGAAACTTTGTCAGAATGATTATCTTAATTAAATCTAGGGCAAGATTGGAACTGGGTATTGTTGGGTCAAAAATTACCGGGTCTAAAACTACCGGTAGGTCACTAGGTCAAATTATAGAAAAACTTTGTGTACCCAATTCTGTGTTTATTGTGCATTGAATCTTCATGAAAATATCAGAATGTGTATCTTCATGAAATATAGGCCAAGTTTGAAACTGAATAATGTCTGATCAAAAACTAGATTGCCTGGTCAGATCTTAGAAAAAACATTGTGTACACTCTAGAAGGCACAGTTTTGATCCAATCTAAATGAAACTTTGTCAGAATATAGATTAGAAAGTGCAAAACTGCTCCAATTGAACCATCATCAAATAGATGATCTTCCATGTTATTTCATCATAACTCAGGTGAGGGATTTAGGTTCATCATGGACCTCTTGTCTTTGATTCTGTTAGCTTTCAGTCCTAGAATTTAGCCTTAAGAAATGACATAAACCATCAGAACTGATTGGAGTAGGAAATTATTGCCATGTATATGTTTCAGACGTGAAGTAGACAGTGGCAGTGAGTCTGATGTGTCACCAAAGTACACAGCAAGACAACGACAGACTAAGAGTGGAGGTACCGACAGGTTTGAAAGGGAGTGGCAGCTAGCCATGCAAGGGTAATTTGCACTTTGCTTCAATACATTTACAATGAATATTTGGATAAAAATGTTCGAGCAAACAGTGAAGACCCACATTAAGGAGTCATCTGATCTTGGTCTGCACTGGCATAGATATCGCTTTTCAGAAAGTGTAAACTTTTGTCAGGTTTTCTAGTTTAGCTATGTTCTGTAAAAATATGCAGACAGATGAGATTTTACCGTCTGCCAAGTATTTATATGTTTCTTTGTCACGTTGTTCTCTGTTGGTACAAATACATGTACATTGTACATAGAAGAGTTATCACTTTAAAGTGTTCTTTTTTTTCTTTGACATGACACATGTAGTATGTATATATTTTTGAAACTTTCAATATGTAGAATGATTTTCTTGTTTGTCTGTTTGTAGTGTGTATCTTCAAGATAAAGAAAACAGACCAAATGGGTAAGTTTAATATTGTTCCCCTCTTAGTTACAAAATGGTTCAAATTGTACCCAGTAATACTAAAATACAACAATTTATTGCCAGATAAGATTTTATGATATGACTTTAACACATTGATGGTAGTCCAGGATTAAAACATACAAAAAATGGCATAGCGGGCTTCAACCTGAACCGCATAACGATCAGTTTAGAGAAGGATTTTAGTTATTCAGAACTTTTATGGACTTTACAGTTTACAAGTTTTCATGAAACTATCTCCTGATGTTATGGACAGCACACTGCAGATTTAAGGATTGAAAAGTCATTAGTTTTCGTGGCATTTCAGAAGAAACATGGTTTAGGTGTCTATGAAGATCAGCTGACTTATGTTTTCAAAGTTAGGCTGCTTTTGCTAAGGTTTGCAGCTGATTATTAGGAAATGTTTGTTAAAATAATAGTACAGAGCTCTAGATAAGAGTGAGTATTTGATGATAATTAAGGATAATTTTTTTTATTTCTCATTCAAACTATATGTTGTGACCCCTCATCTGAACCGTCTCGTCGAGACGGTTCAGATGAGTGGTCATAACATATGTTTTTATGCACAATTAACAAAAATTATCCCTAATTATCATCTAATACTCCCTCTTATCTACAGCTCTGAGTCAAGCTTTGAAAAGAAACAATTTTCTCTCTCTCAGAGAGAGAGATAGAAGGAGATAGAGCAAAATTAAGAATAGCTCCAAATGAGAAGGGAAGAAGATGCCTCCAGGTGAGAATGGTTTCCCATGGACCTTAAAGGATTGCTAAATATTCAGTGCACTTCAACCTATTTTTCAGGTCAATTCCGTCCATACATTCAGCTCCAGGTGGAGAAGCCAGACAAAAGAAAACCAGGAGACGGAGAAGTAAATCACCAAACACAAGACGTCCTCCAGAGGAGCTTAGGCAGCATATTGAGTAAGTGTTGAAAATATTGATGATACATTCTAATGCAGTTAACTAAGTAATGTGATATCTGATTGGATAATGTCAAAAATTGTGACAGTTTATCCTGCGAGATACTGCTGGGAACTTGACACCATTACTTAACATTGCTTTCTCTTGGCTTACATCTGGTTTTTAAATAGCTGAAAGCACTTGAAAGGCAGAAATGTGAAAACTGCATTAGAATGGGGATAGCTATATAGAAAATTGTCATTTGGGGAGGTAAAGTGTCGGTTTCATGGATGCAAATTGCGTTTTACAAATCCACTGATGTGTTGCCATAAAACTGAATTACCCCCCCCCCCCCCCCCCCCACCCCCAAAAGGACCAATTTTGAATACAGATTTAGGATCTATTGGCAAAAACTGCATACTTGATCTTGACCGCTCCTTAAGAGCATTCTGAACTGGGTTTACACTTTTTACTTATGATAAGTATTTGGGTCAAGGAGCTTGCTTCAGAGTTTCAGTTGGTTGATGAAATTGTTAGTCAAGGAATTATCAAGTCTTCTTATACAATAATATCAAGTGGGCTAATATTTTTTTGCTTTTTGCTGAAAAAGGTGTGAGGAGCCAAATCTCATTAGATTTTTTTTTCTTCAGCAAACATGGCAGTGTTTTAGCATACAATACTTTTAAAAATATCATGTCTTGTAGGTTTGAATGAATGTGTACAGATGTTTTTGTAAATACTGAATCGCCAGAGAGAAGTGTTGTTTTTTATTTTTCAGATTTGAGCTTGTTGACCCTGAAGGATATACGGAGGAACAGCTTAGAGATATTCCTTTTACAAATGTAGAGTAAGTAGCACAGAACTATTATATGAAGAGAGCGGACACTTGTTTTAAATCTCACTTATTTTTGTCAGTATGCAGTTCTGGTTTTGCTTCCCGCAAAAGTAGAAGTTGGATTTCACAGAACTGGTTCTTAAATTAAGGTGTGAATTTCATAGGAAAAGGGGTTTCTGTGATTGGAAATGTAAATTCCATTTGGCCTGATCAGACTGTTTTAGTTTGCAGGTTGGTCTGGACTTATTCAGTTCACATAGGTCTTAGGGTTGATTTGTTCAGGACTCAGGATATATGTCATTTAAATAATCAGAAGTTGGTTTGAGGAAAATTGTGGGATAATCTCTTTAGATACTCAATAAATATATATACTTTTACAAGACAGTTCTTTTTAGATGACACAACATAAGTTATTTAATGAGAAATAATAAACATGATCACAAAACTATCCTCAAGCCCTATTTTATGTGGGTGTCACACCCACATAAAATAGGACTTGAGGATAGTTTACCCTGTTTTGTATGTGTTTTATATGTGATAAATGGAATTGTATACACTGTAACAAACTGCCTTGCTATTTTCAGAACAAAGGCAGAGCCATTTAAAGTGAAATATTCGCCGAAGTCAAGACACAGATACAGATCTCCAAAGAGAAAACCTCCAGGGTTTGTATATGGTTGATCTCTTTCTAACACAGAGTCGCTTGCAGAAAGCTTTACTTGCTAATTCCACGATACTTTTAAGTGTATTTTCACCGTCATATTCTAACGATCAGGGTTTTTCAGTTGTGACCAGTTGTTCAGAGCATCGTTAGCTTTATAAAGCCATTAGTAGAGGATTTATTGGATCTTATAGTACTCATAAAATCAAGTGTGCTCATATTTTTGCTGACAAAATGTAAGGAGCTTTTGCACTATTAAAGCTCCTCACATTTTTACAGCTAAAAATGGCAGTGCTCTTGCATATAATGAGTTTGAAAATTTAATGTCTCGTTATTTAACTAGGTTGTTAGTTTTGAACAGCCGGGCCGGGATTATTGTATTTACTCTAAATATTCGGACAGCCATGCTGCACAATTAGTGTTGATCTAGATCAGAGAGTGATCAGGGTTTGCACTGTTTGCTTACAGTGGTGCTAAACATCTTAAAGGAGAAATAGATATATTCAACTTTAAAAATGGAGAAGTCCAAAATAATAAAGGATGTTTGAGGTTTTAGGCCATTCAAGAGTGCTTAAAATGACTTACAAGACATGAAGGAAAATGGGTCACTTTCAGGGGAAGCAACTATGCCATTTTCATTTTTGCCTCTATTTTAGTAGAGGTCAACTCTTAGAGGGAAGAATTTGCTCCCATAGGAGAAGACCCCATTTTGGAAGGGCTATGTCTACTGGGAAGCAGACAGGTAGTCTCAAAAAGTATTTCCCTAAGTCAAAATGGTGAAAAAACAACAACAGAGAAGTGTACCCATAAAAGAGTTCTTAAAATGACCATATCTGACAAGACTTTAATTTGATATGCATGGGTTTCATTTGTTTCATGTTAAGAAATATTTGACATAAAATATATGAGCTGTGACATGAGAAAACCAATAAAGTGGTTGTGCGCACAGTGCAGACTCAGATCAGCCTGGGCATCCGCCCAGTCTGATCAGAGTCTTCCCTGTCCACTTGGAGGTAGCTTAGACCCTTGGCTACCCTTTAAGCACTTGGCAAAGAGTCTGATCAGACTTGGCAGATGCCCAGGCTGATTTGAGTCTGCACTGGGCGAACAACCACGCTGTTGGTTTTCTCGTGTCACGGCTCATATTTTACCTCCAGTTCTGAGTCTTTTGTATGACTAACAGGATTATTGCTTCTGTTACAGAGAGACAGACCCTAATGGGAATATAAAGGGATACGTGCCAGTTGATCCTCCCCCTCCATACTCCAGAACCCCAGAGAGAACCCCAGAACCCATACACAGATCTCGAACCCCTGAGAGAACCCCGGAATCTAAACACAGAATTAACCTTCAACCCAGTGGTCACTTCTCTGATAATGCTTCTGCAGCTAGCAGGTAGGGAACATGAAACAAACTGCAAATTGTCATAAGGACCCAGTGATGTTTGAGCACAGCAAAAGCTCGGACAATCAGTACTGTCATACATTCAAGTAAGAGCCTTTGTTTTATGATGTGAATTTTCTGAACCAACTGCAGGCTGTTCAGAGTCAAATTTTTCAGGTTTTATGGATTGTGTATAATTATGGACAGTATAGGGGGTGACCAGACTCTGCAGGCTGCTCAGAGTCATTAATCACATATTGATGCAAGGTCTTGTCATAAGATTAGAAAGTTCTGAGAGCTGGTGTTATTGTTGCACCTGCTTTAGCAAGGTGCAATATAGGCTCCCGATTTTCCGTCCGTTCACAATTTACATTGACCCTAGCATTTAATTCCATTCAAAAGACTTATTCTCTGAAACCACTGCATCCATGGTTCTCATATTTCACATGCATCATCATCAGACAGCAGGGCTTCAGAATGGTAAAAATCAGGCGGGTTGAGAATCCAAGCTGGCTGCCGTTACTAAAAATAGCAAAACTATTAAAATCAACTTTTTCTCCAGAACCACTTGGTATATTTGGCTGAAATTTTGTGTGAACCATAAGTGGGACCTTGGTATTCAGAATTATCAAAATAAAAAAAATCTATAGCGGAATTACGTCACAGTGACCTTACGTCGACCCTAGAATAATTTACGTCGACCCTAGCATTAAAGTCCATTCAGATGACTTATTTTCTGAAACCACTGCATCCATGGTTCTCAAATTTCACATGCAGCATGATCAGACAGCAGGGCTTCAGAATGGTAAAAATCAGACGGGTCGAGCATCAAAGATGGTCGCCGTTACTAAAAATAGCAAAACCATTAAAATCAACTTTTTCTCCAGAACTGGTTTGTGAATTTGTCTGAAATTTTGTATGAAGCATTAGTGGGACCTTGGTATTCAGAATTATCAAAATGAAAAACATCTGTAGCAGAATTAGGTCACAGTGACCTTACGTCGACCCTAGAATAATTTACGTCGACCCTAGCATTTAAGTCCATTCAAATTACTTATTCTCTGAAACCACTGCATCCATGGTTCTCAAATTTCACATGCAGCATGATCAGACAGCAGGGCTTCAGAATCGTAAAATTCTTGCGGGTGAAGAATCCAAGAGGGTTGCCGTTACTAAAAATAGCAAAACCAATAAAATCAATTTTTCTCCAGAACCACTTTGTATATTTGGCTGAAATTTTGTATGAAGCATAAGTGGGACCTTGGTATTCAGAATTATCAAAACGAAAAACATCCGTAGCGAAATTAGGTCACAGTGACCTTACGTCCACCCTAGAATAATTTACATCGACCCTAGCATTTAAGTCCATTCAAATGACTTATTGTCCCCTGCCTTTTCGATGAAAAGCGGAGGGAGATAGTTTTCGGCATTCCTTCCGTCCATCCTTCCGTCTTTCCGTCCCCCTAAAGTAGTAGGTACCTTGTGTGCGCAACTCTGCCTACAGTTTTATGCCGATTCTTTGGAAACTTTTCAGATGTTTTTGTCATGGTCTGAAGATATGCATGTGGTTTGGATGTAATCCTGAGATTATTTTTTGTCACTTTTTCCACAAGTTGAACTTAGTAATTTTTTAGGCATTTTTACTATCAAAGTAACTAGATAGTGGGTACCTTGTGTGCGCAACTCCTCCTACAGTTTTATGCCGATGCCTTTGAAACTTCACAGGTGTTTTGGTCATGGTCTGAAGATATGCATGTGGTTTGGATATAATCCTCACATTATTTTTTATCACTTTTTTTGCAAATTGAACTTAGCCATTTTTCATACATTTTTACTATCAAAGTGAATAGATAGTGGGTACCTTGTGTATTCAACTCCTCCTACAGTTTTATGCCCATTCCTTGGAAACTTCACATGTATTTTGATCATGGTCTGAAGATATGCATGTGGTTTGGATATAATCCTCACATTATTTTTTTTATTACTTTTTTCACATTTTTAACTTAGCCGCTTTTCCAGCTCAAACACTAAGTGTATATACAGTGGAGACCTAGTTTCCAAGGCGGGGGACATAAATTCGTCGAATTTGCTTGTTTTTTTCTGAAACCACTGCATCCATGGTTCTCAAATTTCACATGCAGCATGATCAGACTGCAGGGCTCAGAATGATAAAATTCAGACGGGTTGAGAATCCAAGATGAACACCGTTACTAAAAATAGCAAAACCAATAAAATCAACTTTTTTCTGCAGAACCACTTGGTATAGTCCGTTTGCTCCCAAGTACAAACGGGGTTTGGCTTATTTTCTCGAAAACGATGGAAGTTCCATCAAATGTTCAAATGTCCTAATGATTCCTTTAACTATACATAACAGAATACAAAAAATCCAAATTTTCGGATGCTTTTGTAAAATATTTTCCATTAACAGTAATGCAAAAACTGAGCAGTTTCACTGAAGGGCATTGTATGCTTGTTAGAACAGCCAAAATATTGTTGATAGGCAATAGCGTAAAGTCGTAGTTTACTACAGGTGTGGGCGTACATGAATGAAATAGTAAAATGTATTCACCTTCCCGCACGCGTAACGCATGGTATCACTGGTCAGGTGATACTATGTTGTAAATAAACATGGAACTATTATATAATTTTGCGAGTAAAAAGTGTATATTTTACAATTTGATAATATATGGGTGAAACAAAAATTAGAAAAAATGATTTTCAAAATAAAATTTCAATTAATTATGCAAATTTTGTTCTAGGGATAGCATACATTGGTCACATGCTCTAATACGTAAAACTAAACGGGAATTCCAACAGCCAACTTTTACTCCCTTGTAACTAAAAGGCGAAAATGACATATTTTTGGTCCTTTATTTGTATAGAAACTTTTTTGTGCAAAACCTCACATTTCTGCAAAATTATGATTTTGTTATGTATAGGATGAAAATTAAGAATGAGCAATTCGAAAATCTTCTACCTCTCACCAGTTTTGAGAAAATACTGGGGATGCCGTTTGCATTTGGGAACAAATGGACTATATATTCATTGGGTTCTTAATATGAAGGCACACAGCAGGTGCGACATAGCATTCCACGGAATTCTTGTCAATAAATAATTTTGGATTTCTTTTATATTGTTTTATGTACTCTGACCAACCTTTAAATGTCACAGATCTTTGAAAGATAGCATGACAAGCGTTTGGTCAGTATAGCTGCTTGGTGATTTTTCCAGAACAAAAGTTTGTTGCAAACAAAACTGCTTTCTTGTTTTCCTACAGTATGTCCAGAAGTCGTGCCAGTGGTCAGCGGCCAGTAGCCTATAGTCAGAATGTTAGTGTAGCACAAACATTGCCATACAACAAAAACTTCAACAATGTGATATCACCTCATAACAAGGTAATGCATTCACTCATTCCAGTTAAAGTGAGTTGATATACCTCCAAGGGAGATCACCAATTTGCATTCTGCAAGTATTTGTCTCCCATCTGACTGGGGACAAGAGAAATGAATTTGCATTCTTAGAGAGTTTGTCATCACTGGCATGAGCCAGCTCATACACAAAGGTTGTTTAAAGTATCAGGGACAGCAAAGACAAACCTTTCTGTGAATCTATAGGGTCAAGTCAGCGTAATTTGGACAGCAGGTTAATTCGGACAGTGACATTGTTTATTTAATATGTCAATTTTTTAGTATTAAAACAAAATTAACTTGGCAAACAGTGAAAATCCTGATGAGACGGCTCTTTATGAGCCGTCTCATCTGGATTTTCACTGTTTGCAATGGTATGTCCAAATTTACCTGCTGTCCGAATTTACCTGACTTGACCCTACAGTGTAGACAGAGCCTTCATTTTGTCCCTGTAGAATCACCGGGGTGCTCACAAAGGTATGTGAACAGTAAAGGTTCCTATCAAACTACTTAGATGGACAGGCCGGTTGGGTGCCTATGCTGCTCCCATATGCAGTAAGCAACCTTTTTGTGTGATCCAGCTCATGTTGATAGGTCATAAAACATTCATCCAGTCAGCCACCTGTTATCTGTTGTAAGCTTATAGGGTCGAGTCGGGTAACTTTGGACATTGGATATGTAGATGACAATTTTGGCACAGAATACTGATATCTGTCTTTCTCTGTCCCAGTCTTTCTCTTTTTTTGTTATGAATATTGTAAGGTACATATATATTTGTCCCCTGTTCTAATTTTTGACATGTATATGACATGAGAGAATAAAGCTACTGCTGTCTGTCTGTATGCCTGACTTTAGTATCAATTGCATTGATATGTATATCACTGAATACAAGCAGTTTGCATTATTATGGATTGAAAGCCTATCTAGGACATAAGCTTTGCATCCAAAAGTCGAGAATTTTTAACAGCAGTTGCATGGTTATAAGTATTGTGATTTTTGTGATATGTTTTCAGTCTCCTCGTTACGACATTAGGAGTGTACCACAGTTTAAAGAAAATATATTCTACCAACCTCATACTAGTGTTTCATTGTCACCAAGATCCCTGCCTTATACAAATGTGTTCAAGGTAGCCACATGTGTGTGAAGGTCTTAACACCCCACCTAACAGGATGGTTCATGAATTTGCAAAATATTAACACCCCACCCATAATGGTGGCCACTGCTGTGAACAGAGCTTCATTTAAGCTAAAGTGTTGGTTGAAATTTTTGCCATTTTGATCCCGAAAAAAAATCTATCAATCGGCATCACATGGAAAGATATCTTAGGGAAGGTGCAAACAGGGATGTCTCAGATCAGCTTGCACATCCTTGCAGTCTGATTAGAGTCAGCCCCGTTCTTATATGAATCGTGGGAAATCTAAAAAGCAAAAATTGAAGAATTGGTCAGTTTGTGTAGCTGTGCATGTTGATCTGAGTGTTTACTGTATGCATATGGCTTAAGGTATTTCTTTTTGCATGGGATGCATATCATATGTTGTGGGCTATCATTAGAATCTGCTCTCTGAGGTGATTCTAGTGAGATTCCACTACACATATTTTGAATACTGAAAGAATAGCTTAATTTTCACCCCTCAAAAGTTAGCTTACATGGAGCTCTTTGTCAAATTTAACACCCCGTTAATCAGAGATGACTATTTTGGTGTTAGTGTGTTTAACATTAATGAGAGTTAATACGGGCTCAGAGAGCAAAGAAAAAGCCTGAATCAGAGTTGCCGAGCAAGCAGACTTCTAGGGTTTTGAAGGGAAAATGAACGGCTGGGTACTGTAGAATGAGGGAGTGTTATTATACCCCGGCATACGAAGTATGTCGAGGGTTATATAGTTTTCGTCTTTCCGTCTGTTCGTACGTTCGTCCGTCTTTCCATCCATCTGTCCGTTAGTTCGTCCATCCGTACGAAAGTTAACATTTGCGTTAAAGTTTTGCGTTAAGTTTTTTATTTTGCTTCTGTTAATCAGAACTTGATCATGGATGCTTATTATTTTAGTAGAGGATGGAAACTCATTGATTTGCATCATATAGATGCTGCTGCTGGCATAAGGTCAAGGTCACAGACTTTGAAATTTGTACAATAGCTGCGTTCAAGTTTTGTGTTAAGTTTCTGCTTTTGCTCTGTTTTTCTGAAAGACTTAACTGTAACTTGTTTATATGTGCTTAGTGATAGTACAGGATAGATACGTTTTAGTTTGCATCATTTGGATACTGCTGCTGACCTAAGGTCAAGGTCAGAAATTTGTATACCATTTGTGTTAAAGTTTTGTGTTGAGTTGTATTTTATGCTTATATTTGAATATACTTGAATAGAACCTTTTGCAATGCTCCTTGGTTTACTTCTAGGTTGAAATGGATTAGGTAACATCTTCTGGCTGCTGCTGATGACCTAATGTCAAGGTCACAGACTTTTAAATTTGTATAGTCTTTGCGTTAAAAGTTTATGTTAATTGGTATTTGTATTTTTTGCTTATAGTTTGAATATACTTCAGTGGAACCTTTTGTTATGCTACTAGGTTTACTTCAAGGTTGAAACTGATAAGTTGACATAACCTGGAAACTGCTGCTGACTTTAGGTTAAGATCACAGACATAGAAATTTATGTGATTTAAATTTGTTTTGACACTTTGTGTTAAATTTCTATGTTTTTCTGCTTTTGTCTACAGGCCTTTCACTGGGTTCATTAACATTTACTTTAATGTTTTTTATTATGGCTCCGCCATTAAAAATGGGGGGGCATATAGTATCACCGCTGTCCGTACATACGCACGTACGTACGTATGTAGCGTACATAGGTATGTCCCGGACGAAATGGTTTCCGTTCGATATCTTTTGAAAGCATTGGTGTATTGAATTCATATTTCATACACAGCTATATAATCATAAAATACAGGTCAAGTTTGATGTTGGGTAAAATCCGTCAATTATTGTGGGAGTTATGGGCCTTTTTCGACTTCATTTTGTATGAAAAAATGGTTTCCGTTCGATATCTTTTGAAAGCATTGGTATATTGAATTCATATTTTATACACAGGTGTATAATCATAAAATACAGTTCAAGTTCGATGTTGGGCAAAATCCGTTGATTATTGTGGGAGTTATGGCCCTTTTTTGACTTCATTTTGTATGAAAAACTGGTTTCCGTTCATTATCTTTTTAAAAGCATTGGTGTATTGAATTCATATTTTATACACAGGTACATAATCATAAAATACAGGTCAAGATAGATGTAAAATCTGTCAATTATTGTGGGAGTTATGGCCCTTTTTCGACTTCATTTCATACAATAATGGTTTCCGTTTGTTAGTTTTTGAAAAGTTACTTGTTTCCAGGCCCATTTCTTTTGGAAAGTTGCATGGCATCCATTTCTGTGATAAGATACAGAACGTTATCACATATCACAGTCATGACCCCCCCCCCCCCATACACACACACACACACACTTCTCTTGATGCAACAAGCACAATACATCTGCCCAAGGAAAACAATAAAACATGTACCACAGAAGTCTGCCTTCGTGAACATAGTTATGCTACAAGTGCCAGAACCTTAAACAAGTCGCCATCTTACTTAGGGCACTAGGCGGGGGCATCCGTGTCCTATGGACACGTTTTTAGTTAAGTGTTTTTATCAGGGGGTGGCACTGGCCGGGGGTATACATGAGCCCCTGCTCCTTTGCTCTAGTTTCCTTGTACCATAACTATGTTTGCAAGATGTTTTGCTGATGAATTTTGCTCTTGATCAAAATAATGACAGCCATAACTAATAATAAAGCATGCATCTTGTGAAAATAGTTCCTCTGCAAGTTGGTAAATTTTGTGTTTTTTATCCCCCGACCGAAAGGTTCGGGGGATATAGCGATGAGCCTGGCGTCCGTCCGTCTGTCTGTCCGTCCGTCCGCCGTCCGTCCGTAAACATTTTCTTGTCCGCTCTATATCTTGCATACCCTTTGGAATATTTTCATGATACTTCACAGTTATGTAGAACAGGTCATGACGATGTGTCGCGTACAAGAAGGATAACTCTTGCAATTGTACTTTTTGAATTGTCTCCCCTTTGGTGATTTTTTTGGCAGATTCGTGTCCGCTCTGTAACTTGAATACCCTTTGGAATATTTTCATGAAACTTCACAGAAATGTAGAACAGGTCATGACGATGTGTTGCGAACAAGAATGACAACTCTTGCTCTCTTACTTTTGGAGTTATGTCCCCTTGATAGTTTTAGGTGTTATTTTTTTGGCAGATTCTTGTCCACTCTATGACTTGAATACCCTTTGGAATATTCTCATGATACTTCACAGATATGTAGAACAGGTCATGACGGTGTGTCGCGAACAAGAATGACAACTCTTGCTTTCATACTTTTTGAGTTATTTTCCCTTGATCACTTTAGGTATGATTTCGTGTCCGCTCTATAACTTGAATACCTTTTGTAATATTTTCATGATACTTCACAGATATGTAGAACAGGTCATGATGATGTGTCGCGAACAAGAATGACAACTCTTGCTTTGTTACTTTTTGAGTTATTTCCCCTTGATGGTTTTAGGTGTGATTTCGTATACGCTCTATAACTTGAATACCTTTTGGAATATTTTCATGATACTTCACAGATATGTAGAGCAGTTCATGATGAAGTGTCATGAACAAGAATGACAACTCTGGCTTGTTTACTTTTGGTGTTATTTCCCTTTGATGATTTTAGGTGTCCGCTCCATAGCTTGAATACCTTTTGAAATATTTTCATGATACTTCACAGATATGCAGAACGGGTCATGACAATTTGTCTCATACATGAATGATTACTCTTGCTTTTATACTTTGTGAGTTATTTTCCTTTGGTAGTTTGAGCTGCTGTTTGAGTCTCTGCTCCATAACTGTATAACCCTGGCAGCTCCAGAATTTGAATAACCGTGTACCTTTTAGAATATTGATGATCATGCTGTGATATCTTATCAGTGTTCCTAACTCTCTCTGACCCCTCCACATTCCCGTGCCCCCTCCCGCACCCCACACGCCCCCCTTTCGCACCCCCCCCCCCCCCCCCCCCCCCCCAAAAAAAAAAAAAAAAAAAATTTTTTTTTCCAGATTTGGATTCTTTGTCCAAATTCACTTACTAGAGAGCTCAAAATTAGGTTTGTAGGACTTATACTTTAGAAGTTATTTACACATTTTGAAAGTTGAATGTATCGTATGCTATACATTTGTGTTTATGGTGGCTGTTTGAGATATTACCTCTTTTTAGCAGTCAAGCATACTGTTTTAGTCTGAGTGTTAGATAATCATGCATCTGTTAACAGTTAATGTCAATCAGAAGCATAAAAGAACGACAATAAATTACTAATATGTGTTTTGAAGTGCACCCTTTTTACCAAGGCCCATGGGGGTCTTCGGTCGGGGGATTTGCCATCTCCTCTGATGGCTATTTTTTATAATATGGACTGGAACACTTTTAAGTGCAACACGGCCTGCCCTAATCTTATATGAGGTGTGGTGCTATTAGAACCATTTCATCCAGAAGCTATGGGTGTAGCTTGAGTAAGTATCTGTACATTATGACTGAAAACAGCAAAAGTCCTGACTAGACTGTTCAAATGCAGAGTCTGACTTGAGTCTAGGTGATTGCATTTGTGGTGTACATTAATCAGTTTATAGACATATGGCTGTGCAAGCTAATCACTTGTGGGTATGGTTCTACACACTTTTATTATGATATTATAAGGTGATTGAGAAGACTTCCAGGGGAAGCAATCTTGCCATTTTCATGTTTGCTGTCCCATAGGAGTATTTTTTAGCTCGCCTGTACAAATGTACAGGAAGAGCTATTGCACTACCCCCGGCAGCGGTGGGGGCATTAGCAAAATGTTTAAGTTTTAGGTGAAAGTTTTTTATGTGATGGGTCGCTGTCAGGCGAGCTATCCTGTACCGCGGACAGGTCTTGTTTCTTTGAAGAATAGATGCCATTTCAGAGAAGCTTCATTGTCCAAAGACGCAAACAAGAAGTCACAAAAGATACCCCCATTCATTTTGTACAAAAAAAATGACAGAAAAGATTTTTATAGTGGCTTGGAGGAATCACAGAGCTCTAGAGAGCCAGAATGTATGGGATGAACATTTGGATACAACTGTTTTAAGAAAACCCACATATCACTTGAATGAGGTGATTGTATGTTTTATGGAGAATATTGAAAAGCGTTGTTCATTAGTCATCCTCAGCATTTTGGCAAATTCGGACCAGCAAGTAAGGTATTGAGCATATTTACTTAAATTACTGGACTGAAATATGTGAAAAAACAGCAACAAGGTTATAAAACTTGAGTACATCCTCAAACTTAGAATAAAGCACACTGATTGGCTGCTTCTGAGCACTTCCCGGAAGCAGCCAATCAGTGTGCTTTATTTTGAGTTTGAGATTATACTCAAGTTTTATAACCTCGGACCCAGCCTAGACTATCCAGGAGCAGTCTGATGTGGGTTTAAACTATTAGCTAGTGCATTTTAAAGATGACAGAATGCTGTTAGGGATAATGTAGTTAGGTTTAGTATTCCTATCACAGTTGTGCACAGGAATGTAGACAGCCTATAGCTGTACCACTCAGTGCTCCAGATAAGAAGGGGTAAGAGGGATAATTTAGGGATGACTTGCCTTACTTGTCCATAAAAGCATATGTTGTGACCCCTCATTAGAACTGTCTCATGGAGCTGGTTCTGATGAGGGGTCAGAACATACATTTTTGTTGAGAAATAAGAAAAATTATCTTTGAATTATCATTAATACCCCGCTTATCTGGAGCTCTGACCACTGTAGTAAGAAACATCATTAACTCATCATCTTGCACTTGATTAGAAGTCAAATGTTCATTAGGGGAGAGTTGGATAACTTCGGACAGCGGGTAAATTCGGACAGTGACATTGTTTCCTTTATATGTCAGTTGTTTGGAACTAAAACAAAAACGACAAACCAGATAGTAAAAATCCTGATGAGATGGCTCGTTATGAGCCATTTCATCTGGATTTTCACTGTTTGCAGTGGTATGTCCGAATTTACCCCCATGTCTGAAGTTACTCGACTCTATCCTATAGGTCACTGCATGATTTATAGATTTCTTTGATATCATATACTGGGCAAAATCAGAAAGCGAGTAGGAATGGTGAGGCTTTCCAAGCCATTCTGTGTTTTTTGGTTGAACCTGATAAATATGGTATTGAAAGAAACTAACATTGTTCTCCCTTTATTACTCATCAGTTTAGCAGGTTTATTTAGAAATAAACAAGATTGTAAAGCATATTTCATTCAATATTTCTGGTGTAGTATTTACGCTATTGCATAATTTGTTGACATCAACTGAATTCTGAGATTATTTCAAAAGTCAGATGTGAATTATCAGACCCCTATTATCGGTCACTTTTTTCACGATAATTTCAAATGTCAGCGTATAGCCAATAGGTACCGAGCTACAAAACGCATCATAGTTTGATGGAAAATCAGGTTGCTGTGCTAGACCAGGCCCAGAGGTTATAAAACTCGAGTACATTCTCAAACTCAAAATAAAGCACACTGATTGGCTGCTTCCAAGCACATGCTCGGAAGCAGCCAATCAGTGTGCTTTATTTTGAGTTTGAGGTTATTCTCAAGTTTTATAACCACGAACCCTGGCTCAGTGTCAGATTTAGTTATTTCTTAGTATTCCAGATAAGCCTACAGTCAAGGGTGTCACATTAGGTGGTTGGCTCCTCAACACAGATTCTTTGCATCGTATATAGCTCTGACTATTGGTGCAGAAGAAGTTATATAAGCAACTTGTGTACACTCAGGTCAGACTTCTCCTGAAGGATTTGCACTGTCTGCCACTGAGCTAGAAATTCTGGACATCTTGCAAAGTTAGAAAGCCAACAAAGGGTATTTCTTCCAATAGTTGCCCAGGGCATTTCAATCCACAGGTTCTATTAGTGACACTTTTTGGACAAAGTTTGGGCAACAAATGACAATTTTAGAGGTCTGAAGCCAATTTTGATGGTCTCGGCCATTTTATTTAGAAAGGGGGGGGGGGGGGGGGGGCATTTGATAGAGAAGAGAAAGTAGAAAGGAAAATTATAGAAGTTGTTGCTGCTAGAAGTGTATCCCTTCAGCTTATGGTAATCTGTAATAAAAGTATCACTTTTTCTTTTTCAGCCTATAGATAGTAACAGAACGGATGACAGTAGCTCCACCCTTAGTCAAACCAATGTCAACAGGTAGGTTGTTGTCATAGCAACAGAATCTTCCATAAATAGCATAATCTAGACAAGTCATTTTGCAGTAGAGAAATAAATATTAGAGATGATTGTAATTTTATGTTAGTTTAACAAATCTAAAATGAAGTTTGAGACAGATGGGAGGGTTAACAAATCTAAAATGAAGTTTGAAACAGATGGGAGGGTAACTGCAGATGTAGAGTGGGTGGATTATAACGGAGGATTAAATGGGGGTGAGGGGAGGGGGTGCAAGAGGGATAATGGCCGTATAGGATTCATGTTTGATCAGTGGTGTAAGTAAGCAAAAATTCTGAACATTACCTAAAAATTGAGTAAATATTAGCTAACCCTTAAAGTGCCAAAAATTAAAATTGTTGAATTGGCAAACAGTGTAGATCCAGATGAGGTGGCTCATAATCTGCTATTTGGCGCATTAAGGGTTAGTATATCTTTTCAAAGTTACAGTTTCAAACTTGTGTATGAACCATGATGGTGTGGGTAACACAGCTCTATTTTAATTTGAGTTTTTGAATTTTACTGCAAGATAATATGATACTCAAGCTACACAGGTGTATATTATTTTCTCCTTTTCTTTGTTAAAGAAAAATCAGTCTTTTAATAATAATCTATTTCATTAGACACGCAAGCCTCAATATGAAAGCACTAAACAATGTGACATGGAAAATATGCCTTCCCCAGTACCACATGCCATATACCAGGTATGTGATCACCATGGTGACTAAGATGTTTACCATGTTTGGTTGTCATGGCAACTGGGTCATGAGTGCTATAATACTCTAATGCATGGTCAAGGATTATATATACTCACACCGGGGTTTCTGTACTGTAATTTGTATTTTGGGATGTTTTACAGGATTTTGTTTCCTTTTAGCTGTGTTATTATAGTATTTTTTTCTTTTTCTTTTCCACATGTTAGAGTCAGTGTTTTGATAGAGGTTGTCACAATGCTAGATAAATAAATTATAGAATAGCTCTTAAAGCACAGTTTCACAAGCACTGTTTTTGGCTCTTTTAATATAAATTCCAGTTTCAAAATAATATGTATATCAGAACGATTTATTTAGCATTTATTAGTTTGTCCACATCATGTGCCAGTGAACACCTAAATCTTATGAGACTGATTCTCTTTTTGGATGTTATTTGAAGATATTTCATTTAGTGTAAAAACCCTACTAAACGCCCCAGGGGCGTTGCCTTTTAGGAAAAGGGGGGTGGGATGCATTTAGTGCCCAAAGAGTAGAAAACCATCCACTGCAAAAAAAACCTTCATTAAACAATATTAAGATAACTGAATATATGTTCAGATGAAGTAATTCTAGTAATGTGAAAATACCCTGTTTGCCTCCTTCTAAATAGGGTCAGCTTCTTAAAGGAAAAAATTTGCTCTTCCAGGAGCAATACTTTTCTTGAAGAGTTGACCCCATTTGGATCTGCTACATTCTCCAAAGAAGCAAACAGGAAATAATGTTGTTCCCCTTTGTGAAACTGATGGAAAATATGGAGGTTGGCAAGACATTATAGAGACGTTCTCAGTTAAGCTGGGCCATTAGCTATTATTTTTGTCCTTCGTATGACGTTTCTTTAAATTACAAAATAACGGTCCTGTTTACCCTCTGACAAGTAGCCCTCTGTATAAAGAAGTGGATAAAAGTACCAAGACATGCATGCGTTTTGTTAGACATTTTTAACACTGGTTCGAATAATTATACCCTGGTTTAAAAGGCGACGTTTTTAAATGTCGCAATATTGCCGTTGCATAGATATGAATGCCGCACGGCTAAAAAAGATAAATCACTGCTTAAAATCGAGTTCCATTATTATATTCAGGTGATTTCTTACATATTTTCCCGCCTAAACAATATCTAAAGGGTAGTTTTTGCTACAAAATGAGACTGGGAACTAATGTCGCAAATATTATGTACCCTACATCATAGCGGTAAATTTATGATACATGTATTAACTGAAATGGCCCAGCATCATAAAACTTACAAGATCATACGAAGAAATGTGTGTTCCTCAATAGTTTATATTTGCAACATTTTGTATATTTTACTCGACTTCAAAATACATTACCCCAGCATTTTTATGTAAGAATGTAACCTTACATCACGGGCTTTTTTTAAAACTGAGCAAAGAAATCGTTCTGAAACTCATGTGCAAAATCCTGCCTAGTAACAGCAGCTACGAGATGGTGTGCTTAGATTTCATGTACTGAAACATTAAATGGTATAAAAACGTTAAAAAGTGTGTACTGTAACCTACATCACACGTAACCTACGTCACAACGTCACCAAAGACCATGTTTTAAAAGTGTTGACGTCATTTGATTAAGCAGTGCTTCATTGAAAACCCCTTTCTTCCAAAAAAGCAAAGAAAAACATTTTAAATTGAAACCAGCCAAAATAATCAAATGTCAGTAGATTAGTAAATGTGCAATGCTATGCATGTCAAAGAAATTGTATGTGACATCGTTCTTCAACGTATCTAAATAACATCATAAAAGACGTCATTTTTAATTGTAAGGGTATGTCTCTAAATATGGTTGGTATTCCATAATCTAAAACTATTATCTGAAAATATTTTAAAGCTTCGAAACAGATATAATGAGCATTATGGTCGTGAATTTTTCTTGAATTCTGGCATGGTTGTATATATGGCCATTTTGTTCGCGAATGGCCCAGCTTAATTGAGAACGTCTCTATAACATTATTTTGGGGAAAGAGGCAGGGGGCATTTATTTGAGCAGGGGTATTAATATGGTATGCGTATGCAATGTCTTACTGAAATACAAAGTAATGCCTGAGGATTCTTGCAGTCATGAAGTTGTTTTTTTTATGACATAATAATGCTAACAACGGTTGAAATGGATTTTACAGCATGTATTTGCAATCAAAATACTGGTGATTATAACTGATATTTATGAGGAAAGGAACTTGTACTAATGAAATGTAACCGGATGATGTTTGTTCACAAATCTGTGTGGCATATTTGGATAATAATAATGATTATATAACTAAGGTGTAACTGGACATGGTTTATTCATTATAGCTCATACATTACAATTTAAAAGCAACACATACTGTTAATCTCAGCCAATCCAGGCAATGGGCCTGCGATGAATTGTGTCTTATGTATACTTTCTTGAAGTAGTCCATTAGTCATTTTCGGGCTCGATTTTACAGAGAAAAAACCGCTAACCTTGACTAGGAACATCTGCCTTGTTTGCCTCCTTCCGAATAAATGGTTAAACTTTGCCTTGTAGTGTATGAGTTATGTGAAAATGTATTTTAAATATTTCACCCATCTATAATCCATTCTTTTATTGCAGTTATGATAAATATTATTAAAGAAATTGTGCATATTAAAAACTAAAACACATACATAAAAAAAAGTATAGAGACATTTTAGAAGAATTGAAGATACATGTAAAAAATTTCTTTGAGGGATGGTATTTGAATATTTTGTCATGGAGAAAAAAAAATTGGCTGTTTTTATTTGGCTCTTTGAATTGTTACTATCTGTATAAAATATATTGAAAAATCAGGAAAGAGTGAATTAAAACCCATTTAATTGTTTTCTGTTTCCTTTCTGTTAATACCTGCCAAGAAAAAATCTTTACATTTATTAGAAAAAAACGAAGAGAAAAAATATGTCCAAAAAAAATCATATCTTGGGCCGTATTCATAAAGCCACTTAAGTCGTTGCTGTGCTGTTGCTAAGGCTAAATATCTATAAAGGAGATTCCCTACAACTATGAAATTTGGTCTGGAGGAACAGTCTTTGTAAGACTGTTCCTTCAGAGCAAATTTCATAGTTGTAGGGAATCTCCTTCAAAGAAATTTAGCCTTAGCAACAGCATAGCAACCACTTAAGTCGTTTCAGGAATACGGCCCCTTATTTATTCAGTTACAAGATGGATGTTTTTCCCTCCAAACCAAAGCTCAAAAATCTAGATCCATCTTATCAGATGGATCTAGATTTTTGGGGGTTGTTTTGGAATTGAAAAACATTTTACTGCTGAATCAATATAAACATTTGAGTAATTTTGAAGTGGAGATGCCCCCATCTTATAGCAGAAGAAGTATGAATGTGTTTTATAAAAATCTTGAATGCTTTATCATGACTGCAAACCTGCATGTTCATCCTTCTAGATTTTGTATCTTAGTTCTTTCATTCACTCACAGCACCCCTGAATTACCAAATAAACAAAATCACCAGAATGAATTAAATCCTGCCCCAGATGGAAATGCTGACCTTCAAGGTCAGGTAAATGTAGGTCAAGGTCAAGTCCAGGAAGAAGAGGAAGACAGGTAACAAGTTTGAATTCATTACATGCCGTTGAAATGAAAGAATAAGAATTAATTAACATTATATTCAAGAAATATAATTTTGCTTAGTGAGAAAGTAAGTTAGATACCGTCATATCCATATGTAGGGGTACATTTGTACATCAACCTTTTATTGGCACCATTTGGCGAGGCTGTTAAAATGAAGGGCCATATCATTGAAATTTTATGGAAAAAAAAATGAAAATAATGTTTGAGTTTTCACCAATGCCTGACCCACCCTGAACTGGAGCTCTCTTGGCATTGAAAATGCACAACACAAAGACTGATTGATAGTTTCACTGGCTTTGGGCCTTGCACATGTAAACAGATAAAGTGTGAGCTGGTTACAGTATTGAATGTTGTATTACTTTAATATAACTATATTTCAGCCATTTGTTTTTGGTCAATTCCTTCATTTTTAGATGTTTTAGACAGTAGGTTAAGAAACAAGTAGACCCTCCAACTACTATGAATTGTTTGGCATTTATGTATTATGTAGTTTATCACAGTTTTCCACAAAACAGTTTTGTATAGCATGCACTTTTTCTTGAAGTATAGATCATAGAATTTTTTTATTGATTTCTTTCATACTTAAACTCCTGTATAATGGGCATTTTTGTGAAGCTTTTATTCCGAAAGCTTGATGAGATGGGAGCTAGTCAGGATTGTTTAAGGTGCAATGTTTTTTCTGTTAGTTTTATCACAGGCATTTGACATTTCTGGGGCCTCCGAAAGTACATATAGCCTCAAATATGGCCAGAAACCATATTTGAGGCTACTGTATACTTTCTGAGGCCCCAGAGTGGTTTTATGAGGGGGGACAACTTTTACAACAATCATACAATACAGACAGCTGAATCTTTTTTTCCTGAAAAATTTCCAAAATGGTGCCTGCTCTTCAAGGAAAGAATTGGGTTGATCCCTATTGAGAAGGGAGGCAAAACTGAAAATGGATGAGTTGCTTCCCCTGAACTTGTACCTGTTCATCTAAAATTTGCATGAAAGTAAGAGTGCCCATGTATATGTTTTGATTATAACAGGATAGTTTTAAACCAAAATCATGATATTGGCTAAAACTGAAATGCTGACAAATAGACCCATTATACAGAAGGTATTACCTAAATATTTAATGTACACTTGTTTTCTATTCACTTTAAAAACCCATGTATAACACCCTTTTAAGGTCATTTAACCCTTTGCTTTGTTAAATGTGTGAATATTTTACATGTATGCTGGTGATAATGATTAGAAATAAGAAACTGACAGCAGAGTGCTAGTAAATTGCAATATAAGAGATCTAAGTTTTAGCTGCTACAATATCACACAAAATATCAAATTTAAAAAATGAAAGCTATGAATTTGTTCATGCTCAGCATGTTTATATGAGCCGCGACGCTCAGAGCAGACTCAAATCATCCTGGATATCCGCCCTGTTTGACCAGACTGTTCGTTTAGTGCTCAAAGGGTAGCTAAGGGTCTAAACTACCGCCATGCGGACAGTGAAGACTCTGATCAGACTGGGCGGATGCCCAGGCTGATCTGAGTCTGCGCTGGGCGCACAACCACATTGTTGGTTTTGTCGTGTCGCGGCTCATATCAAGTTGTCAGTGTAGAGCCTTTGCAGATTTATCAAAGTTGGACCCAGCATACATTTGAATATTTACAGTATAGATATTCGTAGTTTAACTTTTATTTCTGCTTTTCCAGGAATCAAGATTCAGGTTTAAATAGTTCTCTTGGCAACAGTTCCTATGGTAGTGGCTCAGCTGTTGTGAATACACCACCTAGAGGTCGAGGTCATATTTATGGTACACAAGATGCCATTGCTAGACTGTACAGCAGTCCAGCTGGTGTCCGAAGATCTCAGCCTGGGAACCAGGGAAATCAGCCGGGAAACCAACTTGTGCAACATTCTGGACCACAAAATTTAGGACACCAAGTTGTTACATCTGAACACACTGCTTTCAGAAATTACCAGTCAAATACATTTTCCGGCCAGAGTTCTTATAATCCTCATTCAGCACAGTATGATGGGAGACCAAACACATCGTCTGCTCAGATCCGTCCTAGAAACCAATACCCACAGCCTGAAACTAGCTCAAGTAATTTAAGATATAATAATCCTTCCAGTAATAGATATGGTTCACAACCAAGAACTAGTAATCAACCAGTATCACTAGGTGAAGGTCATTCAGGCAGCCATCAAGAGGCAGGTTATACAAATTATTCCATGCCAAAAAGTATGTTTTATAACCCAAATGTGTCTCAGAATGAACCGCAATATCCAGATATTCCATCCCATAATAGGTCATATAACGAACCCCAAAATAGAAACGTTTCAAGTGGATATTCCATGTCACAGAATGCTCCCTACCAGAATACTAGTATGATGCATAGTTATCCGGCAGGACATTCTTCAGAGAATGCTGGTTTCCAGGACACAGGGTCAATAGTTCAACCAACATGGCAATATGTGGGAAATGGCAGTATACCTTCTATGGCACCTTCACAGGGTTACACTCCAAGCTCTTATCAACACAAGGTGGGTATAGTAAATTGTAAATTTTCATGCATGCTTATTTTGATATTTCAGGCAAAAGAAATAGTTGCGGATTTGGAATAGGTACAGTCATAAGAATTTCACCATAGATTTTGTTTTTTTGCAAAACTTGCTGGTACTTTTGTTTTGAAATTTAAAAGGTCAGTCCTGGGCTGTGTTGCATAAAAGTCTATTAACTTAAGCTGCCATTAAAATTTAAGTTGGACTTAAAATCTTAATTCTCCGTTAGTTAAGTTGGCCTTAAGTTATTGTTGCATAAAACGTTTTTAATGCCAGCTTAACTAATGACGACTTAAGCTGGCATTAACTCCAAATTGCACGCACCTTCCTGTTACAAATTGGACACGACGGTAACTGTAATGAAAGAAAAAAGGGGAAAAGACAAAGAAATATCGAAAATTCAGGGAGTTCGGATTGCGGAAAGTAATATCCAAGCTACGATGAGTGTCATACAGCATGATCCCAGTCTCCATGGGTCAGTTCACTTGCTTTGGACCACTGTCCGACGGAAAAAGACGTAGAAACACGAATCCGTGTTAATTTATAGATCTACAAGGTCTATTTTCACTTGAAAATGTCGTTTTTACGCAGCTTTGAACTAAACCGTCATTTCAGTGACGTCACAATGACACTTCGGCACGCGCCCATTAAGGTAGCTGACTGAGGGAATAATATGGCAGAGTTCACATTAAATGGTACAAATCTGTGTACAAGTTAGATTTACTAAAGTCTGCGATAGCTAGTCTGTTGTATGATAATGTTCCTTGTGCGCCCAGCGCAGACTCAGATCAGCCTTGGCATCCGCCCAGTCTGATCAGAGTCTTTGCTGTCCGTATGGAGGTAGCTTAGATTCTTCGCTACAATTTGAGCACTTAAAGAAGAGTTTGATCACTCTGGATGGACGTCCAGGCTGATCTGAGTCTGTGCTGGGCGCACAACCACATGGTTGGTTTTGTCGTGTCGCGGCTCAAATGAGGTTATCGTCCTTGTGCGCAGCTGCGTCACGACATAACCAACAAAGTGGCATGTCCTTCGAAGACTTAGATCAGCCCGGGCACCCGCCCAGTCTGATCAGAGTATTTGCTATGCATTAAAAGGGAAGCCAAGGGTCTAAGCTAGCTTCAAGCGGATAGCACAGACTCTGATCAGTCTTAGCGAATACCCAGGCTGATCTGAGTCTTAGCTGAGCACACATTCCACTTTGTTGGGTAAATTTGTCGTGTGCCACTTTGTTGGGTTTGTCGTGTCGTGGCTCATATGCTTTCGTATAGTGTGCTTTGCATTTAAAAAAAGAGAAAAAATCCGACCAGCTTGCGCATCTGCTCGATCTCGTTAGAGACGGCGCTATTTGCTTTTATGATGCTAAAACAAAAAAACTTTGTCCTTATTCGTTTCACTGGTCTGCCATTGACTTGGCCCTGATGACCCAAACTACTGGGACAGGAGTCCCGAACAAACAAACCAGACAAAGATCAAACTGCTCCGAATGCATGGGGGTAGTATGACCAGGATCTGCGGTGGTTTCCTACTGAGTGACGAGGATTTTACGTCCCATCTACACACACACATCATCTGGCAATGGGACTTAGGTTTAGCATGTTTAGAGAATTATTCGAAAGACCGGTGACGCGAGGAATCAAACCTGCAAACCGTGTATCGGTAGGCATGCGCGTAAACCACTACAGTGCCATTGCTCCTATCTCCTAGCAGTGAACTTTTACTCTGCTTATACATGTAGTAACTAGTTATATAGCGTTTCAATATCGTATATATTCGAATATTTTCACTCCTCACCAGTCATGAAACAATTACGCCATATTTCTTTTCTTTTGCGGGGAAATTATTTAAACTGACGAAATTTGTCACACCTTTGTTTATACTGCAAACAGTTTGTTTCTGACGGTATTTTACTTGGGTGTCTACCTTTTATTGTCACCTTTTGCCAAGCACAAGCCGCTCCGTATGCATGTCACAACCAATTTTAGTACCTCCGTCGGAGGTACCTGTGAAAGTTTACTAGGTGTGGTTAAGCAGGCGTATGAAAAGACGTTAGTCTGTACAGAAAAATATGATCCACGATCATTATTTAAAAAATATATATACAACTATATGTTTTAGTTTAAATTCAAATAGCATTTTTTCATTTTTTGCGCCCGCTGGCAGTGTATATATACTCGTATGCTACTGCATGTATTCTAAAACTAAGACTGACTTGTCAGAGCGGTATCCAGTGGACTAGGCCTCTTATTCTATCTTTACCAAATGAGTATGTTCAATTGACAGTTAAGGGTTTCCCAGGTTCAGTTTATTTTTATCATTTTTACTTAATGCTAAATAGTAATACCCTTTTGACTTAATAAGACAACTTTATATAAGGTCAAGAATATAAAAGTAACTGCCCAAATTAATTACGTGCGTTGCAAAAGACTGGCAAAGCGGGGCATCGAACCTGCAATCTCTGTATTGGTAGTCTTCCGCCTTATCCTCTATACTACTGCCGCCTCTACACAAGAGAGAGAAAAAAAGACAGAGACGGAAAGACATCGAAATGACGTCGATGTGACGTCATTTCGACTTCCTGCAGGTATTGCAGCACATGACGTCGAAATGACGTCACGTCGCATCGGCGTCATAAACCTGCTGGAACTGGCCAAACTTCACAGAGGGAGAGAGAGAGAGAGAGACAGACAGACAGACAGCGAGAGAGACTACCACTTTCATATACGTAATAATTTAGGGCTGATCGCAAAATATGTTCCTCCAAATAAGGATTCAAAGGACTTTTAAAAAATACATGAATTTCATACAACAAGGGGGGAGAAATACAGTTTCACTTGTATTCATGATCAGAATGAAATTTTGATGTCCAGATGGGCTATGGGTTTTGAATCAGAGAATGGTATGGCAGCGAAAGGAGGGGACGGGCTCCGCTTTCCCTATGCTTTACCCAAGATACAATGGGTCTCTGACCCCGGCTGCCCCTACGCAGACGATGAAACGCTTTACCTTTACCCAGCAGGCAGACACCGTTGAATCAATATTGAATCAACATTGATTCAACATAATGACGTTGAATTAAGGTTGAATCAAAGTTTATTTAATGTTATTTGCCCAATGGGTACCTATCCCGCCGTCGATGGAATTCAGGCTTCCACTACACACAGCCTTTCATCGCGATATGACTGAAATCCGATTGAAAAGAACACTGACTGACTGATTCGATTGACTGTTTTGTTGCTTTACGTCCACGGTAAACAGTTATGGTCATGTCGGGACGGTCAGTTAACTTAACCACACTATTCCTGGACAGGCTTAGACCTCCGAAGCGGTTAACCAGTACTAAGTGCACATATTTTCGCCAGTAACTGACAACTGTCTTTCTTGAATCAGCGGAAGGAGAAACGAAAGTATGTGGCCAGACCGGGTATCGAACCCAGGACCTCTGACTTATAAGACAGTTACAATATCAATGCCATCTGACTATCATGAGCAAAACGGGAAAAAACATGAGTCTACCAAATTAGCCTGCGCATACGCACAGTTTGATAGCGATTTCACTGTCTGCTTACACATATATTGTGCCAGAAAACAACAAAAGCTGTGATCAGGCTGCGTAGGTGCGCAGGCTAATCAAAAATTTCGCTGACCGCAAATGCTCCAAAAGACCATTTTTTCTCATGGCACGGCGCATTTTATGATTTGATATTACCAAGTTAGCGTAACGAAGTCTAACCCCAACTGGCCCTACGGCCAATAGGCTATGGAAAACTTTTAGCCTTTTTCACCCATTTGTCTTATGCAGCGTCTGATCTAGGTCTGCACTGCTGATTTATGTCCCGTGTATGGCTGCTGGGCTTTAATTGGGGCAATTGGAAATGGGTGTCGTAGCAGAGGTAGAGGCGTACAGGTTTGACAGCACAGTTGGAGAAAAGAACACAGACCTTTGAGATGAGATGCTACCGAAGACTAATGAACATTTCGTACAAGGATCGCGTAACTAATGAGGAGGTTCGCAGAAAGATCCAATCCGCCATTGGAGAATATGATGAATTCCTGGCCATGGTCAAGAAACGGAAACTAAGGTGGTCTGGCCACGTCTCCAGGTTTTCTGGCTTAACTTAGGCGATTCAACGGGACAAAGTGAAAGAAAAAGGAGAGTTGACGGGGATGGACATTGCAAGCTTAGCCAGAGCAGCTGAGAACAGGACAAAGTGAAAATGGATTGTCTCTCATATTTCAAAATCTTCAAACTATCAGTTTTTTTTGTTTTTTTTTTTCTTTTTTTTTTTTTTCAAATGATGGTTCTAGTTTTGACCTTTGACCTTTTCACTGGCGGGTGCGATCCAGGGCCTCATGTCCCTCTTGTTATTATTTCTTATTTTGTCGCCCCTGGTTAGGAAGGTGCATTACATGTATAGACTACACACACACCCAACCCCGCTTCTCCTCATTGACAATGATCGTAGGTATCAGACACATCACAAAAGATTTTCTCAGGACGGTCGCGAGAGCTGATGCTTTTATTTCTTCCCTAGACTTTTTTTTGGCTTTAGCCGTATAACCTTACTATATTGCCGAATTGGTGAATTCTAATAATCATGTTGCTGTGTGCAACATCAAAACATCTGACCAGTAGGTAACACCCCCCTACCCCACCCCTTCCCACACACATAAGAGGATAAAAGGCTAATCTTGAAATCCTGATTCATGGTGCCAATTCTCAAGAGCATAAACTAACTCATTCTGACCTGTTTTTTGTAAAGGAGATTTGGAGCAGTCTGGTGCATGCACTTATGGAGTCCTAAAGGCTTTCAGCGCAGTTAATTTTCATACGATAGATTTTTTTCCATATCCATAGTCAAGCATGTGACGCAGGAGCATGAACAGACCACCACCACCACCACTCTTGTCAGTTTTTGCACTTGCAGGTGCGCGTTAAATGTATCCTCGATATTCATTGCAGGTGTTTGAAAACTGTTTCTCGAAATAACATCACTGGCAAAATTAAACGCTAGAAGTTGCAAATGAAGTCAGCTGTAGATTCTAATTGACAGCAACTTCACACGTCATCGTTACGTGTACAGTATAGCAAAGAATCTAAACAAAACGGCAGCAGTGTATAAAGAGGATTTCAGCCGTATGCCTAGACTACTCTAGGCCTGTATAGTAGAACATATTGGTCGAAGTAAGATTTTATCTGTCAACAGACATATTTTTATACCATGTCTAGCCCTCAGTCTAGTCAGAGCTCCTTTGGTTTCTCAGGGGCTCGCGGCCGCCAGATGTGGGTGGGGTGTGTGGGATCGCGTCAGTTTCCTCCGAAATTCATATACAAAGTTGAGCATTTTGTCAAGATGGGGCGGTGGATGACTTAGGACCTAAATTCAGTGCGACTGGGTTACCCACGAGTATATCATGCGAGTTTTAAAGCACTATAATTGTGCAGCCAAATAATGCCAGAACAGGGTACTCGATAGGCCCATGCGTGTGCCAATATGGAAGCTGTAGAAAATTATCGAACAGATACACGTGAAATGTGATTTAATGACGGCTTAATGTACCTCTGGGTCTCCATTAACTAACGGAGGGTTAAGTCGGCATTAAAAGCCATTATTAAGTTAAAGAATGTTTATGCAACAGGGTAAAAGCTGGCATTAAATTAATGGAGAGTTAATGGGGACTTAAGTTGGCATTAAGATTTAATGGACTTTTATGCAACCCAGCCCTGGTTGTTAAGAGCATCGTTAGCTTAATGAAGTCTTTAGTCAAGGATTCTATGTCTTCTAGTACATGTAAAATCAAGCCTGCTAATTGTTTTTGCCAAAACAAATGTGAGGAGCTTTTCATATTTTTATACCCCGCCACACGTTAGTGGCGGGGTATTATGTTTTCCCGCTGGCTGTCCGTGTGTCTGTCCGTCCGTCGTACGTTCGTCCGTCCGGTCGTCCGTCCGTGAGCACTTCGTTTCCGTTCATTGCATTGGTCTTGGGAAGATCTCGGTTGGGATTGCTAATGGGCAAATTTTGATGTCTTCTTATGGAGTTATTGCCCTTTTCATGGTCTTAAAAACAGTTTTTGGTCTGTAGTTCTTTTACACTTTGAAATATCTTGATGAAATTTCACAGAAATGATCGAAGTAACATAAGCTTTCAGTTATAAGCAGAATTTTGTCCACCTGGATTATCTGCCCCTGCCCTAGGGCTATATACATGTATGAAATAATGAAAAAAAAATGTATAAGATTAGAGTCGAAAGGGATTTTTCTGAAACTTGTAACAAATTATCATATTGATATAAGCTTTATGTCTTGATCAAAATTTTGTCCCCCAGTGGTTATCTGCCCCTGACACATGCTGTATACATGTATGAAATCATGAAAAAATCAATATAAAATCAGATTTTCGGTATATCTTGATGAAATTTCATAGAAATGATTAAAATAACATAAGCTTTCTGTTACAAGTAGTATTAGGTCCACATAGGTTACCTGCCCCTGCCCCAGAGCTATATACATGTATAAAATTATGAAAAAATTCTGTTCATGAGGTTCATGTCATGATAAAAAAAATGTATAAAAGATAGAAGACGGGGTATTGGTTTGCAGTGGCGGGGTATTACGCAGTCGTTTACGATGCTTTTATTTTGGACATAAAACTGGGAAAGTTTTTGCGTACCATGCATTTGAAAATATAAAGTCTCGTTGACTAACAACATCATTAGTTAAGACAACTGGGCCCAGTTGTTCAAAACTAATGATGTCGTTAGTTAACAAGATGTTAAACTTTCAAGGAAACAGGGTCAATAGTTCTGGTGTTCATATTGTACACAAAAACACGGACATTTTTTTCAGAAACAGTGTGAGGAGCTTTTGCAAAAGTTCCTCACAATTTTTCAGTCCAAAAAAAAAACAAAAAAACTGCAACTGATTTTTGTTATCCCCCGACCGAAAGGTTCGGGGGATATAGCGATGAGCCTGGCGTCCGTCCGTCCGTCCGTCCGTCCGTCCGTCTGTCCGTCCGTCCGTCCGTCCGTAAATACTTTCTTGTCCGCTCTATATCTTGAATACCCTTTGGAATATTTTCATGATACTTCACAGTTATGTAGAACAGGTCATGACGATGTGTCGAGTACAAGAATGGTAACTCTTGCTATTGTACTTTTTGAATTATCTCCCCTTTGGTGATTTTTTGGCAGATTCGTGTCCGCTCTGTAACTTGAATACCCTTTGGAATATTTTCATGATACTTCACAGAAATGTAGAACAGGTCATGACGATGTGTCGCGAACAAGAATGACAACTCTTGCTTTCTTACTTTTTGAGTTATTTCCCCTTGATAGTTTTAGGTGTGATTTTTTGGCAGATTCGTGTCCGCTCTATAACTAGAATTCACAGATATGTAGAACAGGACATGACGGTGTGTCGCGAACAAGAATGACAACTCTTGCTTTCTTACTTTTTGAGTTGTTTCCCCTTGATCATTGTAGGTATGATTTCGTGCCCGCTCTATAACTTGAATACCTTTTGGAATATTTTCATGATACTTCACAGCTATGTAGAACAGGTCATGGCGATGTGTCGCGAACAAGAAAGACAACTCCTGCTTTCTTACTTTTTGAGTTATTACCCCTTGATGGTTTTAGGTGTGATTTCGTGTCCGCTCTATAACTTGAATACCTTTTGGAATATTTTCATGATACTTCACAGATATGTAGAACAGGTCATGATGATGTGTCGCGAACAAGAATGACAACTCTTGCTTTCTTACTTTTGGAGTTATTTCCCTTTGATGATTTTAAGTGTCCGATCCATAGCTTGAATACCTTTTGAAATATTTTCATGATACTTCACAGATATGCAGAACAGGTCATGACAATTTGTCTCATACATGAATGATAACTCTTGCTTTTAGACCTAGTGAATTATTTCCCTTTGGTAGTTTGAGCTGCTGTTTGAGTCTATGCTCCATAACTGTATAACCCTGGCCAGCTCCAGAATTTGAATAACCGTGAACCTTTTAGAATATTGATGATCATGCTGTGATATCTTATCAGTGTTCCTAACTCTCTCTTACCCCTCCACATTCCCGTGCCCCCTCCCGCACCCCCCCCCCCCCCCCCCCCCCCCCCCCCCCAAAATTTTTTTTTTTCCAGATTTGGATTCTTTGTCCAAATTCACTTACTAAAGAGCTCAAAATTAGGTTTGTAGGGCTTGTACTTTAGAAGTTATTCACACATTTTGAAAGTTGAATGTATCGTATGCTATACATTTGTGTATATGGTGGATGTTTGAGAATTACCTCTTTTAGCAGTCAAGCATGCTGTTTTAGTCTGAGTGTTAGATAATCATGCATCTGTTAACAGTTAATGTCAATCAGAAGCATAAAAGAACGACAATATATTACTAATATGTGTTTTGAAGTGCATCCTTTTTACCAAGGCCCATGGGGGTCTTCGGTCGGGGGATTTGCCATCTCCTCTGATGGCTATTTTTGCACCTGCTTTAGCAAGGTGCAATATAGGAGTTCACTTTTCCGTCCGTCCGTCAGTCTCTTCGTCCGTCCACAATTACGTTGACCCTAACGTTCGTGTCCATTATTCGCAATCTATCATACCTACACTCATCAAAGCTGGTATAAAGTTTCATGGTTGAGTTCTTTAAACTGAATATGCATCACTATAACAGGCTGATGCATGTGAAGTTTCATCAGACTGGCTTTAGTAGTGCATGAGTTATTGCCCTTTAATGGACTTAAAATTAATAAAATAAGTCATAACTAAGTAACCAATTATCGAAACTTAATGAATAACGTGGCTATGCACATAAAGTTTCGTCAGAAGGGCATCAGTAGTGCACGAGTTATTCCCCTTGAATCAATTAAAGGGTGACATATTCAGCCATAGGCGGAGGGATATAATTTTTTCCTTGTCCGTACATCCGTCTGTCTGTTGTCCGTCCTTCCATTTGTCCGTCATTCCATCCGTCCATCCAGAGCCATAACAAAGTAACCATTTGACGGAATTTCATGAAACTTAAAATAAATATATATCACTATAACGCGCTGATGCACGTCAAGTTTCGTCAAACTGGCTTCAGTAGTGCTTGAGTAATTGCCCTTTAATGGACTTAAAATTTATAAAATGAGTCATAACTAACTAACCAATGATTAAAACTTCATGAAACTTAAACTGAATATGTATCACTATAACACGCTGATGCACACGAAGTTTCGTCAGACTGGCTTTAGTAGTGCATGAGTTATTGCCCTTTAATGGACTTAAAATTAATAAAATAAGTCATAACTAAGTAACCAATTATCGAAACTAAATGAAACTTAAACTGAATATGTATCACCATAACGTGGCTATGCACATAAAGTTTCGTCAGAAGGGCATCAGTAGTGCATGAGTTATTCCCCTTGAATCAATTTAAGGTTGACATATTCAGCCATAACTAAGTAATCAATGAATAGAAATCTATGAAACATATACTAAATATGTATCACCCTATCACATTGGTGTATCTTTTGTTTTGTCAGAATTGCTTCAGTAGACAATGAGTTATTGCCTTGAATTGGTTTAAAATCAACAAATTGAGTCATAACTAAGTAATCAATGAATGGAAGTTTATGAAACTTACAATAATTGTGTATTGTCATGACACAGCAGAGCATATTAAGTTCTGTCATAATCACTCCAGTACGTAGTGCATGATTTTTAAAATGCCCTTGAATCGATTTAAAATCCACAAATTAGCCATAACTGAGGTATCGGTGAACAAAATTTCTTAAAACTGAATTAAAAATAAATCATCATAGTGCAGTGATGCTGAGACAAGTTCAGCTTATGCCTCACTTATTCCAGAGTTATTGCCCTTGATTTTATTTACAATCCACAGGTTCAGCGATAACTAAGTAACCAGTGAACAAAATTTTATGTAACTTAAAATAAACCATAAATAAATCAGGGCCATTCGGCGGGGGATATAAATTCACCGAATTTGCATGTGTTTATATCCATTTCTCTCCATCTATGATACCTGCAGTCATCAAACCTGGTATAACATATTTTCTTAGAATGGTCTAGAGGATTGTTGCCTTTATTTTGACCTTTGACCTATATTTCATGCTCTGCTGACTTCGTAAAATTTTACGTCACATTGCATCAACCCTAGTATACTGGTCCATTCCTCTCCATCTATGATACCTAGAGTCATCAAACCTGGTGTAATGTTTCTGCTTAGGTTGATCTAGAGGATTGTGTACTTATTTTGACTTTTGACCCATATTTCATGCTCTGCTGACTTTGTAAAATTTTACTTGAAAAAAGATTTGACTACATTATACCTTTAAGCTGTATTTTTATATAACTACATCTTTTCTAGTTTGTAAGTCCAATTTGCTCAAATTTCTACATAAATTCATCAGATCTAGTGTACACTTTCCTCTAACCATGGTATCTACTACCGAGAAAGCATAAGGCTGGTGTGACATAGCATTCCGCGGAATTCTTCTGTGAGTACTGTAAGACTTAATGAATCCTCAACTTTGTTAAGCTAAAGATACTTTGAACAACTGGACCCTGGGCTCAGGGAATTTAATTGATGCCCCTCACATCATAATTATGCTAACAGTGAAGATGGCACTGACTGATCTAATACTTAATGAAGTTTTCAAATGAAGGGTATCATTTGAATTGTTTACTGTTTACCAAAAGTTTCATATTGAGAATATTAGTTCAGCCGGTCAGATGTTCAGATGTACTTGTTTTATTTCTGATTTTCTTTTTTTTGTCCATCAATGTTGAACCAGCTTTAGTGTCGTCACACAAAGCAGTCATATAAAATTTAAGGATAATTATGGATAAATTTTCCTCCACTTATTGCAAACCCTAGGGTTTATATTTAAGGTTTAAATGGGAAAATAAATGTGGACTCTTACACAACTCTGTAGCAGTAGTAAGAACAAGCAACGCTTCAGCCGTATTTCATCTGTTTGCAACACTGTAAAAAACACCTTTTAAGTAGATTATCTTTATTCCAACAGTGGATGATTTAAGCAGGGTGAGATAATTATTTGCAGCACAGGTGAAAGTTATATGATATTCTGATCTGTTTGCACATTTCTACTCTTTCAGATACTCTGTACAAAATTTGCTTGCTCACAATAATTTCATGATATTTTAGGCACGACGACTACAGTCGGACTTCGGGCCTAACCCAGTCTTGATCTGATGCCGGTGTATGTTATCTGTTGTTAGTGCTGTGTGTTAATCATTCATCAACAAATCCATGATTCTGTACCTCAAACCAAATAGGGTCTATAATGATAATGATAATAGTAATAATCAAATATACTCCAGATTTTATGGCACACAAATTTGAGGGGCTGTAGAATTGTAAATAACTTCATTTTACAGAATTAATTTACATGGTGGCAGTAGGCAAACATTGCACTAAAGGCTATGCAGAGCAAAATGCTAGTTCTGCTGTCGGACAGTTTCAGTTTGAGTGCTGAATTGAGAATTTTAGTTATTCAGAAAAGCTTATTTTAATGAATGGTAGGATCATCACAGAGCAGATTCCCACAAAATATGCTAGTGCATAAGTTAGAAAAATATCAAAACTTTCACTTGATAAAAATTTGGCTTACAGTTTTCTGCTTGACTCTTGGAACTGCAGAAATTTTAATACAACAGAAATAAGAATTTATTACAGTATGTCTGTAGAAGAATCATGGTTTATCCTCATTTACATTCTAATCTTGACCCTGCTTGGGAAAGGCACATGGTGGATATATCAGTTCAGGATGCATTGCTCTGCAGTCAAAGCTAGGTTATAAGGAGAATGGATACACCTGTAGGTTTTATCGCCATTTAGTTCGAGGGAGACAATTTTTGTGACTTCCTGTTTGCTTTCCTGACAATGAAGCCTGCCAAAAAAGGCGGCTACTCTGAAAAGAAAGAATTTGCTCCTATAGGAGCAAATTCTTTCCTTTAAGAGTTGACATCATTGAAAAGGGACTATAGAGTAATACTTCTTTCTATATAGAAGATGTACCCATATTACATATATTGTAGAAGGAAGATCAAATACCTTAATCTGATTAGTCAGCTGCACTGACTGGTCTGGACCGTGCAGCCTGGTCTGTGTTTGTATATTTCATCATGTATCTTCACTATGCAGGGCAACAGTTCATCCAGACTCTTCATCTAATGAAATCTCTTTGTCCTTGTGTATCAAATAAGATGTTTTGCTAACAATGGTTTTCTGAAGTGTAGCTGCTCTGTGCTCTGCTGTTTCATGAAAGAAAAATAGCCATCAGAGGAGATGGCAAATCCCCCGACCGAAGACCCCCATGGGCTTTGGTAAAAAGGGTGCACTTCAAAACACATATTAGTAATATATTGTCTTTTTTTATGCTTCTGTTTGACATTAACTGTTAACAGATGCATGCTTATATAACACTCAGACTAAAACAGTATGCTTGACTGCTAAAAAGAGGTAATATCTCAAACAGCCACCATACACGCAAATGTATAGCATACGATACATTCAACTTTCAAAATGTGTGAATAACTTCTAAAGTACAAGTCCTACAAACCTAATTTTGAGCTCTCTAGTAAGTGAATTTGGACAAAGAATCCAAATCTGGATTTTTTTTTTTTTTTTTTTTTATCGGGGGGGGGGGGGGGGGGGGGGGGGGGGGGGGGGCCAGGGAATGTGGAGGGGTCAGAGAGAGTTAGCAACACTGATAAGATATCACAGCATGATCATCAATGTTCTAAAAGGTACAAGGTTATTCAAATTCTGGAGCTGGCCAGGGTTATACAAACAGCAGCTCAAACTACCAAAGGGAAATAACTCACAAAGTATAAAAGCAAGAGTTATCATTCATGTATGAGACAAATTGTCATGACCTGTTCTACATATCTGTGAAGTATCATGAAATTATTTCAAAAGGTATTCGAGTTATGGAGCGGACACCTAAAATCATCAAAGGGAAATAACTCCAAAAGTAAGAAAGCAAGAGTTGTCATTCTTGTTCGCGACACATCGTCATGACCTGTTCTACATATCTGTGAAGTATCATGAAAATATTCCAAAAAGTATTCAAGTTATAGAGCGGACACGAAATCACACCTAAAACCATCAAGGGGAAATAACTCAAAAAGTAAGAAAGCAGGAGTTGTCATACTTGTTCGCGACACATCATCATGACCTGTTCTACATATCTGTGAAGTTTCATGAAAATATTCTAAAAGGTATTCAAGTTATAGAGCGGACACGAAATCATACCTAAAATGATCAAGGGGAAACAACCCAAAAAGTAAGAAAGCAAGAGTTATCATTCTTGTTCGCAACACACCCTTATGACCTGTTCTACATATCTGAGAAGTATCATGAGAATATTCCAAAGGGTATTGTAGTTATAGTGCGGACACGAATCTGCCAGAAAATCACACCTAAAACTATCAAGGGGAAATAACTCAAAAAGTAAGAAAGCAAGAGTTGTCATTCTTGTTCGCGACACATCGTCATGACCTGTTCTACATTTCTGTGAAGTATCATGAAAATATTCCAAAGGGTATTCAAGTTACAGAGCGGACACGAATCTGCCAAAAAATCACCAAAGGGGAGATAATTCAAAAAGTACAATAGCAAGAGTTACCATTCTTGTACGCGACACATCGCCATGACCTGTTCTACATAACTGTGAAGTATCATGAAAATATTCCAAAGGGTATTCAAGATATAGAGCGGACAAGAAAGTGTTTACGGACGGACGGACGGACGGACGGACAGACGGACGGACGGACGGACGCCAGGCTCATCGCTATATCCCCCGAACCTTTCGGTCGGGGGATAAAAAGCTGTCTTGGCACATACTTTTAAATAGTATTAATTATGCATACCATGACCAATGGTCATATTTTGCAAGAGCTGAAGTCAGGTTTTCTTATGAAGCAGCTGCAGTATTGTCTTATTTCTTTAAATTAATATTATTCTGAAAAGTAAATGTAGTTGGGAAAGATGCTCAGAAGCCAGCATGTGAATGTAGAAGTGTGGCTAAAGGTAATTATTTTGTTGAGATTTACTTTAGAAAGCCAGAAGCCACAAGAATAGAGAAGAGTAGTTTTCACAAGTAGTCAAGTACTCATATACAACAAAACAAGTATGCCCTGACTCTTAAACATTGGGTCTCTCACTGCTGTTGGTTCGAGCCTTGCTCTGCACACAATGTGAAAGAAGGCCACATTCTGCTTTGCAGAAACTTCTGGACATAGGTTCTCCCACATGTAGCCAATTCCATATGATGAAAACATATCTTGGGCAAAGAGAAACTGCTAATGGCCAGATCAGCCAGTTCATATGTGATGTCAGGACATGGACACTTTGCTGATTAGTTTAAAGTCCATGATGTCAAATTATTTTAGAAAAATATGCATGTCCTGCCTGCATGCACATATGGTCTTAACTTCATTTGCAGTCACATTCTTTTGATGATGCATAAACATATAATCTACACACCACTTAAACTTCCATTACTTGGATTTCTATAAATCTCATCAGTTCCCGTAATCTCTTTCCTAAGCTTTTGTGTATATACACATACTTCTAAATTGTAGCTCTTCTGATATTCTGGTTCTGAATCTGTAGCTTTGGTGTGCCGTGAACTCACCTACATGTACACTAACTAAATGCAGCCGTAAAAATTTCAAAGACTGTCAGACAGTTGAAGAATGGGTACACTTTCGGGGGAAGCAACTCTGCTGTTTTCATTTTTATCTCCCATCTCACTGGAGGTCAACTCTTAAAAGAAGTTGCTCTTTTAGAATCAAGTTCTTTCCTTTAAGAGTAGACCCCTTATTAGAATGGCTTCATCCTCTAGCCCATTGCATTCTGGGTATTTTTTGTCGTCTGCTGAAATTGTTGTTTGCATCAAAAATCAAGAACATTTTGACAATATTGGTGTAACCAACTCTTGTTGAAATGATGTCTAGGCAGCAAACAGTTTGGATCTCAGATCAGGCCCCACATTTGTGGGGCCTGATCTGGATCCAAACTGTTTACTCAGGTACCCCTAAAGGGATATCCCAAATGGAATGGGGTATGGAGGCAAACAGGAAGTCACAAAAGTTGTGCCTGTTGTAAAAATGGTCGGAAACTATGAAGGTGCACCCATATACTTTAAAAGTTACTAACAAGCTTTGTTTTTGGCTGTTTATTACAACTCTCCTTTAATTGAGGGTTCGTCTTTGATATATTTATTTTTGTTTCAAAAATGATAAATTCAAGGGCACAAAGGTATAACAGGGTACCTCAAGAATGGAGATCAGAAAAAACAAACTCACTATGTTGTAACGAAAGTTACTCTGATATTTTGTGAATCATGACATAATCTTTTTATTCAGCAATAAGTGATAAGTACTCCTTGTATGAGGTGTATGGATACAGCTCCAAGGAAGATCACTCTGATTTGAAAGTATTTATCTCCCTTTTAACAAAGAGCTAGCTACTGTTTAAGTAAAGAATTTGCTCTCTGAGTGAATTACTTTCTAGAGTAGCCTCATCAGAGATGGGCACTACCTTACAGGAAGCAAATACTATTCCTCTTCAGGTTTAAACATGGTGGCCGGATCATGGCGGTGTATTCATACATCTTAACCTATAAAATTCTGTTAAAGGAAGAAAAAAAAGATGCCATATATGGGTAATTGCCTATTACTAATTGGTATCGCAAAGTAATGAAACTACATGTATAGATGAAACGTAAAGGCTTGTCTGTAATCATTGTACTGATGTTACTGTTGTATGAATTCTTTTGTTTACGTGGCAAGTATCTTCAATGTTTATAAAGTTATTATTTGCTCAGAAATAAATAAGAATGAAAGAAAAAAAACTTCTGTCTTCTGTTTTCAGCCTCAGACTTCTGGGAATAGATCTCCTTATACAAGATCTCCACACTCATCTCCAGTGAAAAGTTCAGTTGCTAGGCAACATACTCCAGAACAGCCTCGCAGTAGATCAGCCAATCAGAATCCTAGTAGCAGTGTATCAGCCAATCAGAGCATGAATAACAGTATGGCATCTCCATCTAGGAACTACCGCTCACCAGACAGTGCAATTAGCTCCCTGACAAGCATGTCAGGTCATCAAATGTCAAACCAGTCATCCCCACAGAAGGGGATAAATAGTTTTACTCAGTCTCCACAAAAAGGGACATCTAATTTTACCCATCCATCTCCACAGAAAGGCATTAGCATACCAAGTCATCTGAACTTTAATTCACCTACTAAGGTAGGGGATGCTGGCTATTCAAAGGAAAGAGTTCCAGCATTTGGTACATCTGACAGGTGGACAGAGTTGTGACACCTTACATCAGATATGGAGCTCCTGATGAGACAAAATTTTGGGGACAAAAACTAAATTTCATGTCACAAAAATGTATGTTGTGGTATCCCATAAGATTCACTGAAATATCCAGTTAGATATCACAACATAATTATGATTGGCATCCTCTAAGAAGGGACTTTAAGACATGTACATATTGCAAAGTAATCTAAGTCACAGTCTGATCGGAGTCTTCCCTTGGAAATCTAAAAAGTGAAAGGTTCCAAAGGGAAGACTCTGATCACACAGATGTACAGGATGGTCTGTGGCTATCCTGGTCACACTGGCCTTAAGGTACCATTATACATGAAGCCAGTCAAATGTTTTTTGGAAACAAGACCTGTCACCGGGACAGGATAGCTCGCCTGACAGCCCCTTGCCCATCATCGAAAGAACTTTAACGTAAAACTTTAACATTTTGCTAAAGCCGCCGACGCTTACACCAACGCCGGGGATAGTACAATAGCTCTTCCTGAACTTTGTTCAGGCGAGCTAAAAACACAAAAACAAAAAAAAATACCCTGAAAATTTTGAAGTATCTGGAGCTCTGAGGTGAAGTTCGTCACCATTGCAATAATGAAGATTGATATTGCATGAAAAAGAATAGTTAAGCCATGTGCGTACTGCAACTACTAAATCAGCCTGTGCTTTTGTGGAAGCTGTTCAGTATCTTTACCAGTCATTTATATACCCTAGGAGTCATAAATTGTTTCTGGGAAAAGTGATGGCTGAGCAGGCTGAATGGAGTCCTGTTCACACAATGCTGTTCTGTAAGGTATCTTTTCATGCTATGCCTGTCAATATTATATTTTTATTTTTGAATCAAAAAAGGGAGAGTCATTCTTAGTCCAAAGAAATGTTTTAGCATATTTGTTGTTCTCTATTTTAATGTTGTTTTTTTTAAATGAAATATTTAAATGAAACAGTTTTAAACTATACTGAGAGAAATAAATTTAGCAATTTTTCCAAAGGGTTGTGAAATTTTCTTAAGGGATAGTATTCCCAGGTTGTTGATCGCATATAGTTAGTATAAGTCAGGAGTCTTTGATTACATCAAACTTTGACGAAAAAGGCGACTTACCGCAGGTTTGACGTCACTTTAAATGAATTCACTCTTTGCGCGGGCTGACAAACAATTAAACAAAGAAAATTGTCAAAATGCTTTAGAAAGGTTTTAACTGGGTCCTTGAACAAGAAAACCGTAAATGGGTTTGCAAATTAAGGCATAAGAAGCCGGCAATGGGGCATGTAAGTATGACGTTAACTTGTCGAAAAAAAATCAACCGCCATTTCAAACATTATCAAATGACGTTTCGACTCAAATCTTTTTGGGCTTCATTACTGTCAACTTGGGGAACACTATCATGCAAAAAGATTACCTCAGGTAATCCATTTGTTTTAATGGAACGACCAGAACCTTTCAAGCTTTGAAGGGAGACGTCAAGTTTATGTTAGGACGGAAATTGACAAAATCTGTAGATATGCAATGACCCTTATGCGCACTTAGAGAAGAGAAACTTTAAGTTCAATATTGCTGATGTCAAGGGGATCTTTGATGGGTTTAAAAGCTGACGTCAGAATGCCGTAACTGTCGAACCTGATGTGGTTAAATCTGCGGGAATAGAGCCAATTTACAGCAACAAATTGCCTGAAAGTGTTCTGGTCATTTAGAGGCCACGCCACTGCAGTTTGGTCCAAGTTTTAGGATAAAATCGTTAAAGGTGACTTTTTCTCAGTCTCAATTGCTTTGTGAATGCCAATTTTGACGGCGTCATAAGCACATTTACGTTTATCATGGTAACAATCTTTTAACACACAACACTGTGTCCTTGTTCACAGATGTCTACACCGCCGCCAATTGGCTCTGGTGTAAGATTTGAAAATGAAGCAGCGTCTGAAAAAGATGAGTTGCATAGAAGATTTATGACATTTTTTTTGGTTGAACCCTTGGGTACAAATGCGACGCAATTCTGCTCTATAAATAAACATTCAACCTTAAATTTTGGGTTTCTGGTACCCAAAATGATACCTTACACAGCGGAAACAATACAATTTCCCACTTCATAAATAAGTCTGAATTAAACGCTGATTTGTGAAAAGTTGCTAAATTTATTTCCCTCAGTATATTTACTTTTAGTTACTTTGAAGTTCCTTTAATGTGTCCTTTGAAACAAAATATCAAAATGTTCAATGTTTAACCCATTGCATTCTGGGTATTTTTTGTCGTCTGCTGAAATTGTCGTCTGCATCAAAAATCAAGAATATTTTGACAATATTGGTCTAACTCTTGTAAAATGATGTCTAGGCAGCAAACAGTTTGGATCTCAGATCAGGCCCCACGTTTGTGGGTCCTGATCTGGATCAAAAGTGTTTGCCCAGATACCCCCTTTAGGGGTATCTCGAATGGAATGGGTTAATTGATCACATCTCCACAAAAGGTATATTTATGTACTTCATCTTGCATACCATATTAATCCTATTAAATGCCCCAAGAGCATTGCATTTTATGAAAGGGCATTATTTAGAGCCTAAAGATCAGCCACTGTCAAAATGCCTCTAATAAGCTGTATCAAGGTGAATAGTTAATGTAACCCTGCTATTTTTACCTCCATTTTAATATATCACAGTAGAGGCCAACCCTTAAAGGAAGAAATTGCCCCTCTAGCAGCAAATTCTTTTCTTTAAGAGTACACCCCATTTCAAAGAACTATGTCATCTAGAGAAGCTGAATGGCAGATAGCTGGCTAGATATCTGTGGAATCTGACCTTGGGTTTTACTGTTCTCTTTGTTGATTCTGTAATGAATAGTAAAGTCCAAATACAGACTCGAGTGAGCTTGCAAGCTAATCTGGTTCCTTGCTACAGGCTGAGGCAATACAACACAGATTTTGCTTATGATGAATGGGTACACTTCTAGGGGAAGCAACTCTGCTATTTTCATTTTCGTCTCCCTTTTCAACAGGGGTCAACTCTTGAAGGAAAGAATTTGCTCCTACAGGAGCAAATTCTTTCCTCAAAGAGTAGACGCCATTTTGAGAAGGCTTCATCATTCAGGGAAGCAATTAGGATGTCACAGTTGTTTCCTTCAAAAAAAAAAAAAAAAAAAAAAAAAAAAAACGGTGGAAAAACATGGCTATGTACCTATACATTTTAGCATGGCCAATTGAGTCAGGAGCAGCCCCAGTAGCTTAGTGGGTTAAGTGCTGGCTTGCTGATCTAGAGGTTCGATTCCCAGAGGCAGAAAACTCTTTTCAGTTGTAAACAGGATTCCATTGCACACAGCCTTTTATTATCACCCTTCCATTGTCCTGATATAATTGTAATACTGTTGAAGGGGACGTAAAATCGCAAATCTCCCACCCTGTGTCAGTCAGGTGCTATAGTATCATACATGTACATGAAATCTGTGATAATTTACAGTAATCTCAAATGAAATAGCCAATTCTATGCATTGAATAAGTTTTATTTTCATGTGGATCTGTTTGACATTTCTTGCTTGAATGATAAGGCAGGAGTTGTTTGCCACTACTTAGTGTTTTTGCCTCCCTTTTTAATGGGGATCAACTCTTAAAGAAAAGAATTTGCTCTTCTAGGAGCAAATTCTTTCCTTGAAGAGTTGGTCCTCATTCTGGAAGGGCTATATCCTCCAGGGAAGCAAACAGGTTAGGTTATAAATCCAGGGTCCAGTTAACAACAGTGATATTGATTAAACTATTTACATTGTGATATAACATTAACCCTTAATGCGCCAAAAAGCAGACGACAAAATTTGCGTCTGCAGAATTCCAAAAAGTATCTCGTCCAAGCGATATCATATTGAGAATTCGAACACTAGAGGGAAAACAGTGTAGATTAAGATGAGGTGGCTCATGAGCCACCTGATCTGGATCTACACTGTTTGCCAATTCAACAATTTAATTTTTGGCGCTTTAAGGGGTAAATTGATTTTCTTGCAGAAGTGGGTCTAAAATTACTCCATTTTTTTTCTTTTTCGTTAAAAAATCAGAGTATTTGATATTAATTTTGCTAAAATATCTACCAGTCGACCTCTAAATGAGTTCATTTAATTCAGTGTAATTATTGTTTACCTTCATTAAGATCATAGCACTCTGAAAAACTGGGCCCATAGGTAACCCCTGGGTCAGTATGACTGGCCAAATACTGAAAGCCTTGTTGGATCTTGGATCTCTCATAGAAGTAAATAACAGCATTATCGTATTTCTTCTGTCTTGTGTAATTCAGTTATAAAATAGGTTTTTCTTTTCCAAAACAATCTCAAAGATCTAGATCTTTCAGATTGTTTTGGAATAGGACAAATCCTGTCTAATAACCGAAGAAATACATTTCTGTGTCTAAATACTGAGTCTATCACATTTTCTACACAAAATATGATTTTACTACACACCAACTGTAACTTATTTCATAACATTAATTTTAGATGTATATATTTATCAACACAATAAATTTTTGTTGTTTTTCAATAAAAAAATAGACACATTTACATTGATTTACGTTATTATTTTTTGCCTTATTTTATAAACTTTGGCCGAGTGGCTCAACTCTTAGTTTGCATACAATGGTAAAGTGTGTCAGTGTCAGCGACAAAGTGCCGATACCGCTTTCGAATGTTGCACCTGCTGGGTTGAGACTACCAAAAAGGATTGTTTTCTCAGTTATATATGTGACATATGAGCCACATGACAAAACCAACAAAGTGGTATGTGTGCCCAGGGAAAACTTTGATCAGCCCAAGTCTTTGCTGTCAGCATGGACGTAGCTTAGACCCTTAGCTACCCCTTAAAGTGCACAGCGAAGACTCAAACCAGACAGGGCAGATGCCCAGGCTGATCTGAGTCTTCGCTGGACGCACATGCTACTTTGTTGGTTTTCTTGTGTCACAGTTCATATTTTATTTTGACATATTTAATTGCCCTTAATATGCTTAAATATTGGGACTAAAAAAACCCATTAATTTTCCATTTGGGACAAATGGAAAATTGAAGGTTGTATGTGTCTCAATACTTAAGCACATTAGGGTGGTTATAGGCTTTTATCCCCCTTCCGAAACAACCCCAAAAATCTAGATCTGTCTTTTAAGACCATCTAAATATTTGGGGTCTTTTTTGGAAGAGAAAATGCCAGCCATACTATAGCTAAGGCAGGTTTCCAGTTTGAAGAAGTATAGACAAGCTGAAACTGCAACTGAAAGAGTAGAATCTTCTTTACTGAGCTGTTGTGTATTTGTCCCGACTGCTTTAGCAAGCTGGAGTGACCCAGGGTTCACTTTCCAGTGTCATCATTGTTGTTGTCTTTGACAATGTTTACTCCATAGCTTCCAACGGAATTCTTTTTCTTTAGGCTGTTTACTGTTTCACCAGCATCTTTTACGCAAATCTCAGAAAACATGAAATCATTTTGCTCAAGATGGTCAAGAATCTGATGTCCAGTAGTTAGACAATGTTACTATGGTTACAGAACTGCAAGTAGCAAGATTATGTCAACAAATGAGTTAAGTGGAAGTTCTAATAATGGAATCCTTGGGCTTTTGCACTAGCTCACCATTTGTCTGCTATTAATCTGATGAAATATAAAGAAATCATTTAGTCTGGACATCATTTAGAAGGGGGGGGGGGGGCAAATGTAGACACACCCTCATCAGATTTCTCCACAGGAGTAATCAGATCTATTTCTGCACTCTCCCTGAGACTACACTGTCCACGAACCAATCCTCTCACTTTCCTCAACCCAAAGTAAGCCGAATACCATATTGCACTCTTATTATACCCAGGCACTTAAAGTATCTTCAGGGGATATAACTGCATCTCTCTTTCCTTTCATGTATCTGTCTGGTCAGCCATCTTTATCATTTATCTGATCCATTAATATTTGTATTATACAATAATTATTCCATTACAAAATGGGGCATTTTACCACATTGAATGACCCCTAATAGCTCAATCAGTTTGGTGAAATTCTGCTATAAGATGCATTTTTTCCTTCCCAAACAATCCCAAAAATCTAGACACCTTCATCTTATAAGAAAATAAATATGGTACATTAAAACTAACCTTATTGGTCCTGGGGTATATGTAAGCCCCTAACTGCTTATTAAAGCTGTGTGTGGAAATTGAATGAAGAACAACTGTTCTATAATTGTACATATATTTTAATATGAAACAACTGTGGTCATGAAAAATGGGGCATATGATCTATGCAACAAGACCCTGAACACACTGAAAAACATTGTTGCAAAAAATATCAAACTTTAATTTGCAAAAGCATGCATTACAGATCAATGCACTTTCATATATGACTCATGTCAGGACAAAACCAACAAAGTGGCATGTGCACCCAGCGAAGATTCGGATCTGCCCAGTCTGATAAGAGTCTATGGGTTTAGCTAGCTTTAAGCGGACAGCGAAGACTGATCAGACTGGGCAAATGCCAAGACTGATCTGAGCTGGGCCCACATGCCACTTTGTTGGTTTTGTTGTGTCATGGCTCAATTATCAAACGAGATCTTGACAAATTAAAAAGATTCAATTTAAGGCAGATCAGCGCACTTCCAGGGCAAGCATCTCTGACTTGTACATTTTTGCCTCCCTTTTTTGAATGGCAGTCAACTCTTAAAGGAAAAAAAATTGCTCCCATATTTCCATTAAAAGTTGACACCTATTGAAAAGGGCCAGTGGTTGTTTGGTTTTGTTGTCTAGGGAAGCAAACAGGAAGTCACAAAAGTGGTCTCCCTTTGTAAGAATTTCTGAATTCTTAAAAACCTATCTGTACAGATCTGTACAGCTAAAACATGTGCACACATCAAGGCTGCATCATGTTCAGTGATACAAATCTACTTCACAGAAAACATCTTAGGTGTATGGATACATTTCAATAGTTTGATAGGGTCGAGTCCAGTAACTTCGGACAGCAGGGAAATTCGGACATACCATTGCAAACAGTGAAAATCCAGATGAGACGGCTCATAATGAGCCGTCTCATCAGGATTTTCACTGCCCAGTTAATTTTGTTTTAATTCCAAACAACTGACATATAAAAGAAACAATGTCACTGTCCGAATGTACCCAGTCCGAATTTAGCCGACTTTACCCTAATACAGGGAACACAGCTTCCTAAAAAATGGAATTTGCTCCACAGGTACCCATAAAGAAAAAGAATTTGCTGTAAGCAAACAGTTCTCTTTATGGGTAGCCTCTGAATAGAAGGATGGCATATTGTTCTCAGAGTGATATTCCGTTAAGTATATCTACACACCTCATGTATTACAAATTTCTTAACAAAATCTTAACAAGTAACTCATAAACAGTGGTATCAGCAGCACTATAAGAAAATTCTAGTTTAGGATTTGGATTTGGCATTATGACAGAAAACATTGTAAATGCAAAACTGATAAGCCTGTATATTAATCTTCCACTGTGTGGACAACATATTATGTCACAAATGATATTAACGTGATTCTAATGATAACAGATTTGGATAGAAACAACTCTTAATTCAGGTAAGAAAAAAGTTGTTTGTTGTAGCACAATGCCAATTCCAATTTCGCAACATGTACAGACCACTATGTACAGACCACTTACAATGATCTTTTGTCGGCTGCAAAGGTTTTTATGCAAGCCAATTGCCAGGATACTTCAAGTCAGTCGCCTAACAGACTAGTCTGTGAAAGATAGCAATTTTAAAGTATTCTTATAACTGACACCATTTCATAAAATGATCACATTTCATACAAAAGACATTACTGTCCTAGGGTACTTTACAAAATCTGCTTTGTAACTTAAGATATTAATAATATGCTTACCCATATGAGGAGTTAATTCTGTCTAATCCTGTGTTAGTTACCTTTACAATCTGTTCATAATTACATATACAATTGTGTGGACCTAGTAGTACAGTGGTCAGTGTACTGCCAAGATCAGGGGCCCTGAGTACAAGTAGGTCAGATCATACTACATGTATATGGATGCACAAGTTGATCTGAAATACAGGCAGCTGTTTTCCAGATCTTACAGACCTCAAGGTAAAGTTCAGAAGGTAATTCAGAGAAATTTTCTGTCCATTCTCTAAACATAATGACCCCTCATCAGAACTGCCTGGCCAAGGTTATTCTAACAACTTATATTGTGACGGAACTTTTCATAATACAGCCTAGGTTTGGTTTTGGTGAATGACATAACTTACTGGCTTATTTGAGCCACAACACCACAAAACCAGCAAAGTGGCATGTGCTCCCTGCGAGGACTCAGATCAGACTGGGCGGCTACTCAGTCTGATGAGAGTCTTTGCTGTGCACTTAAAGGGTACCTAAGAGACTAGCTAGCTCCATGGGGACAGGGAAGACTCGGATCAGACTGGGTGGATGCCCAGGCTGATCTGAGTCTTCACTGGGCACATGCCACTTTGTTAGTTTTGTCATGTCATGGCTCATTTATTATAAGATAACGGTATTCCCTTAATCTGGAGCATTATAAATTCTCTCATAATGCAGCTCAAACCTACACAACAATAACAAAACATAAATTTGCTAACAACTATCTACAACTGTTATGAATCTTGTACAAGTTTCTTCTTCATTTGGAGCCCCGGTAGCTCAGTGGGTTAAGCGCTGGCCTACTGATCTAGCGGTCGCGGGTTCGAGCCCCGCTGGAGGCGGAGTTCTTTCCATCGTAAACAGGGTTCCATTGCACACAGCCTTTCATTATCAAAATCCCATCGTCCTGATATGACTGAAATACTGTTGAAAAGGACGTAAAATCGCAAGTCATCCATCCATCCATCTTCTTCATTTGTTAAGGTGTATGGATACACTGTCAACACACTTCACTTTGCATGATTTGCCTCCCTTCCAGCATGGGGTTACTCAAAGGAAAGAATTCATTTTGCTCTCTAAGAGAGCAAATTCTTTCCTTACAGTAGCACTCACTGATGCAGTTTTACCTGCCACATGGTAGTATGTCCATACACCTTAACCCATTGCATTCTAAGTATTTTTTGTCGTCTGCTGAAATTGTCGTCCGCATCGAAAATCAAGAATATTTTGACAATATTGGTCTAACTAACTCTTGTAGAAATGATGTCTATAGGTCGGTCGCCCTATAGTGGCAATGTTTTGTTTACATTTTTAATGTCAACAGTACCTGTACTATCATTATGGTGCAGTTCATGTAAATTCTTGATCTATGGTCATAATGGCACATTATGGTTAACTGGAAGTTCTAATTTATCTAAATGACACTTTTTGAAAGCTTAAAGACAGGAACTGTCTCAAGTTTAAGAATATTGTTGATAACAAAATTGATAGTAACAAAATTATTCAAATTTATTCTTTCATTCCCGTGAGTTGGATAAGCTGAACTCTACTATATAGCCAATCAGTCACCAAATCAAAATAAACACAAAACAATAACATTGCCAACTTATCGCGTCCAGACTATAGGCAGCAAACAGTTTGGATCTCAGATCAGGCCCCACATTTGTGGGGCCTGACCTGGATCCAAATTGTTTGCCCAGATACCCCTAAAGGGGTATCCCGAATGGAATGGGTTAAAGATGCATATATGAGCTGGTGTAAGGAACAAACAAGAAGTCGGTATATGGCAACAGCAAATGCCTAAATCAACTAGCACATGTGTACAATCCAGACCCAAAGTATGCCATGTATTTTCTATACAGAATAAAGAAGCCTAGATAGATGTGTTGATTTATCAGGGCCTTTCTGTTCATAAGGCAATTTGTTTTTCAATAGTTAGGCTCATAATACAGTACAACCTCACAGTAACATTACTCATTATATGCTACTTATAATGTCATGGATTCCATTCAGACTAAACTGCAAAGACACATAAGGCAAATGAGCATTTATAAAATGTTCATTTACCTTCTATTGCTTTGTAGTTTATTCTTGATATAACATCATTCACTTAGAACACTGTTTACCCATAATGCAATGCCTTTAAAAATGTAATAAAAGGACTGTGTTTCAGACAGAAAATTATTGCTCTTCTCCCATCAGCATAAACTATTTTACAGATTATGATCACCGAAGCAGAACTCCATATAAGAAGAAATAACAGGGATAATCCAGAGATATTTTTTTCTTGTTTCTCTAAGAAAACATATTTTGTGACCCCTGATTAGAACGGTCTCATTGAGACAATTCTAATGAGGGGTCACAACATACGTTTAAGCTGAGAAATAAGAAAAAATTATCTTTGAATTACCCTTAATACCCCCTCTTATCTGAATCCTTGCCGAAGCAAAACTGAACTTATTTTTTTTGTACAAAATTTCATTTTAAGCATATGAAAATAATGATCTTTTTCAAAATTGTTGCCTTGTTTCTAGATATATAAACAAGGAAACAAAACTATGAAAGACAGTATTTTCTTAAAATTCGAAAGTCATTAAACCACATAGACCAGACTTGTTCCTGAGCAGTTTGATCAGTGTCTATATTGTTTGCCATTTTACCATGCTTTTTGCTGAACAATTACCTGGTAGAAAAGTTTATGTAGAAGAAATTTTTTGTTTTATCTTTACCTACCCAAATGCAGTTCAGGTTTATCAGATCACTCATGTTGGCTGAAAGATTAACGCTCGGGCCCAGTTGTCCAAAGCATTGTTAGCTTAACGAAGTCGTAAGTCAAAGATTCGTTGTCTTCTTGTACACATACAATCAAGTATCCTTATATACTTATATTTTTTGCTGACAAAATGAGAAGAGCTTTTGCACTGCAAAAGCTCACATTCTTTCAACTAAAAAAGGCAGGTTTTTTTTGTGCACAATCTCTTTGAAAATTTAAATGTCTCATTAACTAACAAGATTGTTAGTTTTGAACAACCAAGCTCTGGATTTATAATCTAGACATCATGATAAAAGTCAGATCCAAGTTTTGGTACTTCTCTAGTCTCTGACTTACTTCAATCCATCTTAATCTGTCCATTCCCCCATCAATTAAGAATTGACTGGGATACTTCTGAGAGGACCAAAATATCCCGAACAATCCAGCAATAACGTTATTCTTAGTGGTACACCATGTAAGGGATGCAAATATATTACGACATAACAAATGGTGCTTACTTCATATGTGACCAGCAAAAGCACAAACCAGCCTGCACATCTGTGCAGTCTGATCAGAGCCTTTACTGTTTGTACACAGCATGTGTAGACTGAGTAATCTACAGCAGAAGACTTGCAAGCTGGTTTGAATCTTCACTGTTCCCAAATAAGTTAAGCATAATACCTTTGGTTATAACATTTGAGTTTATCCTTCCAAATTTACTGCAAATATGTAAATAATTCTTGTGTAATTCAGTTATAAAATGGGGTTTCCTTTTCCAAAACAATCCCAAAGATCTACATCTTGTAGGATGGATCTAGATTTTTGGAACTGTTTTGTAAGGGAGCCCCACCCCCCTCCCACCCCCCCTCGTCTCCATCTTGTTACTGAAGCAATACAGTAGATGCATGACATAGCTCAGACAACGCAGAAGTTTTCTTATTTCTCCATAAATGCAGTATACTATGGCATCTTAACAGAAAAGCCTCATCAAGGTAATTTGAGCTGAGACACGACAAAGCCAACAAAGTGGCATGTGTGTCCAGCCAAGATTCAGATCAGCCTGGGCATCCACCCAGTTTGATTAGTCTTCACTGTCTGCATGGAGCTAGCTTAGACCCTAAACTACTCTTTAGACACACAGCAAAGACTCTGATCAGACTGCAGCACTACCCAGGCTGATTTGAGTCTTCCCAGACGTGTGCCACTTTGTTGGTTTTATTGTAAATCGACTCATTTGTTACTGCTCCCATTCAGACTAAGAGACAAGTAATATAAGGCAAATGAGCATTTAAAGGGAATGGGTACTCTTTATGTTTCTACCGCCATTTTTACAAAGGGAAACAATTTTAGTGACTTCTTTGCTTCCCTAAGGGAGCAAATTCTTCCCTTTCAGTTGATCCCCATTAAGAAAGGAGGAAAAGATGAAAATGCCATAGTTGCCTCTCCTGAAAGTGTATCCATTCACTTTGAAGCTTGTTTGCCACATATTCCTTTTTATTTTAGTTTCAGTGTAATGCTATTCCCTTATAATGCTATGTTTTTCAACATCTGTGTCTTGCTTTTTTAAATCTAAATTCTCTAATCCAGTGATGACCTATATACTAGCAATAGAACACGAAGTGGGTAGCTCTATAATTTTCACATATAAAATAAAATGATTTTAATGTTTATGATCACCTTCCTTTACGCAACACTATCATAAAATCCACAGCACCATACTTTAATATTTGGTCTATCCACACCTGTGCCCAGTTGTTCAAAACTAACATCATTAGTCAACGTTGTGTAAAAATTTCAAACATTAATATCTCAAATACACCAATTCTTTTTGTTGAAAAAATGTGAGAACCTTTTGCAATGCAAAAGCTTCTCACATTTTTTCAGCACAAAATATCAATGTATTTGGTTAGAAAGTCATAAAACTTTTGAAGAGTTGACCTCTTAATGAGCCTGTAGGCTAAAGATACTTTGAACAACTGGGCCCTGGAGATAAGGGGATTAACAGGTGATGCATTCTGGGATAATTTGCTAATTCTCCATCAAACACAGGCTGTGTTCCCCCATTAAAACCTCTAATGTGAGAGCAAAACCTTCATGTTCTAAAAAAATCATGACAATTACAATTATCTCAGAATTATCACAGCAAACCCTTCCTTATCTGAAGATCTGAACATGGTTCACTGTTATGATTCTTTTTCAGTATCCCCCATTTCAACATCATTGCTTGTACTTTCTGTTTCAATTTCAGAGGAGTTTTGGTCATTATTAGTTTCCTTCTCATTTGTCTTACTAGCCTGCTCAGTACTGTCTAATTTTGGTTTCTTTGCAGAAGAGGAGAGAGATCTACGTGTTTTCTTGATAAAAGCCATTCCATGAACTCTCATATGGCTCTTCATTGAATGTTCTGTATCAAAAGCTTTATAGCAGACTTTACACTCCAGCGGATTACCCAACTCTTCCTCCGATGATTCTGAATGAGCTTCAGTTTTTACTATTTCCTCTCGTTCTATTGAATCCTCTGTGTCACTTTCAGAATCATCCTCAGGCTCCTTCAAATCTTCAATACCATGTTCTTTTAAATAAGTATCAAAATCTCTGACCTTATGAACCATGAATAAATGTTTTTTAAGAGAAGGAACCACCATAAAGCACAGACCACATTCAATACACTGAACAGAGTCAACAGTTTTATGCTCCTTGATATGAGCTTGGAAGTTTTCTCTTTCTTCACTTGTAAAATTACATTTAGCACATTTAAAGCCTTTATCACCTTCAATTCTAAGTTTCTTCACCGGAGTGTCAGGTTTTTCAGGTGTTGTTTCTGCCCTTCTTTTAGAAGGCTGTGTTGTTTTATTATCATGTGAGTCAAACCCAGGCAAAGCAGGCAATGCTTTTGCAGGATCCCATACTTTCTGTTTGTGCTTCATGGTAAAATGCTTTTGTAAGTGGGCAACATCAGAGAAGAATTTCCGTCTCTTTCGACAAACCCAGCAATAATAAATACACTTCTTTCCTTCATGGCTGATAAGGAGATGCTTTTTAAGACTGGTTTGAGATTCATACATTAATCCACACAAGTGACATGGATGAATTCCATGTTCCAGTCTAGTATGCTCTTCCTGTTTTTCCTTCCTTGAGAACAACTGCCCACATTCATCACATTTATACTCTAACTGATACTGCTCAGACTTCTTTGGACTTGATTTACCTGAAGTTTTCCCCTTCGAAAATTTCAGTTTGATTTTAGTTCTAGAAGGACTTTTATCTGGGCTTGTCACAGCAGTTTTACTAAGAGCAGCACAAAGTACCTCATGACTTCTTAATTCCCCATAATTACTGAAATTCATAGCATCACAATGCAGACAAATAAACACCTTAGCACCTCTGTGAGCTTTAATATGGTAAGTCCGTTTACTGTTGCCACCATATATGAAATCACAGCTAGGACAAGTTTTACTCAGGTGTTTAGGAATTGGATCATTCTGGTTGGGAACATGTGCACAGATTCTTTCATGCCTTACCAGGCCACGATAATCTTCAAAATCCATTCTTTCACAATGTATGCAAATGAAGATACCACCATCAGAATGACTTCTTAAGTGTTCAACCCTCGTGAAATTACTCCAATATGTTGCAGCACAAACTGGGCATCCCTTTCTGAACTTTCTTGGTATTTCATCTATCTCTAAACTTGGTTTTGGTAAAATGTTTCTAAAATTGCCAACATTTTCTGATTTTATCTGTTTTTGAGGCGATTTCTTCTGTTCAACTTCTTTTCTCTGAGACTTGGTTTTTTCCTTCTGTGGAGTTGTTTTCTTTTCTTTCTGTGTTGATATCTTCTCTTTCTGTGTAGTTGTCTTGTCTTTCTGTGAGGCTGAACTGTCTCCTTTCACAATAAATGCAACATTTTTCATGTGACATTCATGGGCCCGCAAACCATTCTGATCAGCACATACAAGACCACACTGTTCACATATTTCTGCCTTTTTCTTGTATTCTGGAGCTATATGGTTATTCAGTATATGATGAGTAAACTCCACCTGATCATGCTTCAAACTTCTGCACAAAGTGCAATAATTCTCCTTGGTGATTACCTTATGAGACTGTTTATAGTGAAACACCAGAGATTTCTTGTCAAAGAAGATTAAGCCACACTGCAGACAGTGAAAATAATCTTGAGCCTGTTCCTTGATTTCTGACACATGCTTCTCAATGTGAGTGAACAAGAACTCTTTATCATCTATTAAAGTATCACAAACATGACAACGATAGATAATCTTAGCTGTAGCTTTCTGACTGTCCTCATCTTCCTCTGTCTCTTTGTCTTTATGTGTTTGACTGAAATGTGTTTTGAAACTCTTTAAGGTTTTAAGAGCCATTGGGCACTTGTTACATTTATAATACTGCTCCACTGAGATGGTGAGGTGATGTTGCAGTTCATCAGTGCTGCTACAGTTTCTATTACATTTGGTACACTTTAGGGATGAAAATCTGGACAAATGAAAACACTTCATTTTGATATGCTGCAAAAACATTGGAATAACTTGTATCTTGTTTTCGAAACACATTCCACATTCTGGACAAACCAGAAAATCCAGGGTTGAAAGCTCTTTATGCAAGCGACGATGTGCCTTCATTCCACAATAATTGCGTAGATACATGGGACATGTACCACAGAATATTGGTTTGACATTTTTATCTGGTGCATAATGTATGGACTTTGCATTATCATCCTTCTTATAGAAAGTGAGTTTGCATTCAGTACATTCTTGTTCCTTGCAAACTCTTATTACCTGAGGAGTGTTTTTTGACATACTTGGAACTGCAGTAATCTCCTGTGGAGTTGGAATGGTTTCTTTTTCTGTTTCAGGTATTTTAAACCATTTGAATTCTTTACCTGGTATGATGTCATCAAAATTAGTCTGAATCTCTATGGAATCTGATTTTATATGGATTGGAACAGCTTGGTTTTTATCAATGTTCATGTGGGAGCGAAGGTGGCTGAGAAGTTGGCACTTGTTGGTAAACAGTAAGATTCTTTTACACCACTCACATTTATAACTGAGCTTCATGCTACAACGGTTAATATGCTGTTCCAAACTTGACGTGAAGTAAAAGGTATCACCACATTCATAACAGGGGAAAGTCTGTTTAGTCTTTTCATTCCCCATCACTGATTTTGGGGGTGGGGATGGTTTGTAAACTGGGACAGGGTTCTTTCTGGCAATCATTTCTGTGATCATTGGAATACCTACAGTCTCTATGTTGATTGTCTTCAAATTCATAGCAAACTTTGGTTTTGGCACATTTGCAGGCTTTGCTGGAGCATGAGTAACTGAGGGGTGATTCTGTGCAGGCTGTACAGGTGGACCAGTTACCACTCTTTTTACTGTTTGTACCTTAGGTGCTCTTACTGCACCAGCAGAAGATTTTGAAATATTAACCTTATGAATTAACGAGTTCCCGCGTAGTGCTGCTACTGATTTGGGTGTTTGGCTCATAATGACAGTGACAGGTGATTTTTGGCGCTGCAAACGGTTATTTGCATTATTATGAAAACCACCTTTGGTTGCATGTGTATTATTGTAACCTTGAAGAGAAGGTCCCATAAAAGAGTTTGAAGTTGCCACTTTTCCACTTAGAATCTGTGCACTTTTACCTATGTTTACAAACTGCTTGGCTGTGGAGATTGGTATGCGAGTGTATTTTGGGTCAGCATTTTGGTTGTCCTGTCTAACCATTGTAACATTGAAAAATTGTTGTTCAGAGGACTGCCTATTCAACTGTCTCCCAGCATGAGTTCCTGGTATGTCATAAGACTGAAAATTATTTAATTGTGTATTTGTATGTCCATACCCTGAACTGGCTACAGCTTCAGGCATTCCATATGGTTCATAATCAATAGGTTCCTCCTTGACAGTGAATGTATTGGCAATTACAGGCATACCTGTATTGGAAGCTGCTGGAGCTGACACTGGAGAGGAGTTAGTTTCTCCTACTGTTGCACTTCTTGCAGGAGAACTAAAATTCCTGCTGCTTGGCTGTTTTTGTGATGGAACAATAGAATACAAACTTTTGTTCAGGACAGGTTCCTGAAAGCTGCTGACTGATCCTTCAAAGTCTGATGGATAAATTCTACCAATGTCACCCATGCTGGTTTTTGAACCCTCACTGTCAGATGCTCTTGTTGCTGAAATACTGGAAAATGATTCAGCAACACTAGCTTTTGTACTTTTAGTGGAACTTGGCTCACTTACTCCTGTACTTTGAATAGTATTGTTTGTAGCAAATGACCCATTTTGATTTTGTGATTCTTTTTCTTTATTTCTTTCTTGAACATTCTGAGTCACAGGTAATATATTGTTTTCTCTCTCAGTTTCTTGACTCAGTTGCTCAGCCTCAAGCTCATCTAAAGAGATTGTTCTAACATTAGTTATCATTAGCATATCTTCATTTTCATTTGGTGAACTATCTTCTGATACAGCAAGATGTCCAAATTTAGTATCTTCAGAGGGTTTGGGAACAGGTGACACGGAAGTGACAGAATTATTACTGTCTTTATCTTTATTTGGCATTATCTTGCCTTCATTGGCATTTGTCAAATTACTGTCTAAGTCTTGTGAATCAGAGGCCTTCTCATTAATTATTTTTCCTTTGGAAGTGACTGAATCTTCTGAAACATTCAATTCATTTGTTTGCATTTGATTATTTTCTTTACCTACACCAGACATTTTACCGGCAGCCTTTTCGACATCATTTTCATTTCCTGTTTGTTCTAAGTTAACTTGTTTCTCATGTACTGGGAAACTTGGAGATATGTTAACAGCAGAAAGAGTATGGACCTTATCACTATCATTAGATGCTGCTTGTGGCCTGCTTCCCTGGTTTTCTTTCTGACCTTTTGTTACTCTCATGACCATACCCTCAAGAGCTGATAACTCTGTATTAACAGATGAAACAACTGGTTCAACAGCTAATGAATCTCTAGTTTTACAAACATCATGAGATACAACTTCAGTTACAGCTACGTCATTCACACAAGGAGAAACTGAACCTTCAGTTAAATTTTCTTGATCTGTCACTTGTGACTCATTTTGCTTGACTTTATCAGAATCTAATTTGTTGATTTTTTCAGAAGAAAAAGCGATTGTTTCAAAGTTTGATTTCAACTTTCCTTCATTCTCTTCCTCAGAATTAAGTTCAGCTGAAACTGTTGCAACCAGTGATTTAATATCATTATCAACTGAATCTAAAGTGCTGCTTTCAGAATCATTTCCGAAAGAACTGAACAAAGGGTTTAAACACTTATCATTGTTAGACCTAATTGTTCTAGATTCTATCTCTACAGTTAGTGTCTCATTCTCAGAAACAGCATCATCAGGGTCAGAATCCACTGCCATATCTGCATCAGCTGAAGCAGGTAATTCTTCATGTTGTTCCTGGCCAGAATTGACCTCTTTTATAGTGACTATATCAGCCGGTTCTGGACTTTTTTCTTCCTTCTGTGATTCATCATCAGTTCTTTGGTTCTGAAATTACAAGAATATTTCTAAACAAAAATTCAACAGCATACTCTGCCTTATCCTATTTTTTCTGTTATAAGACAGGGGTTCTCCCTCCAAAACAACCAAAAAAATCTAGGTCCATCATACAAGATAAATCTAGATTTTTGGGATTTTTTTGGAAGGGAAAAACACAGTAAGATGAGATAAGTCTGATTTTAATAGTTAGGGTCATTTAAGAGGGGGAGGAGGTCTTATGACTGAATCATTATTGTACCTGCTTGCACACTGTCTTAGAAACTGTGTCCTATCACAATGACTCTAAATATTGCAATAATCCTCAATACCCCTTTTTATCTGGAGCTCTGAGCTGCCTGATTAGATCTGGTTGTATTATGAGACTTTGCACTGTTAAACTTATTTGCCTTTTTATTACCCTTGAATGACAACTGATTAACATGTTCTATATTTCTTTGATTATACAATGAGAGTTTTTCCCTTCCAAAACGATCCAAAATAAAAGCATTGCAAACGACTGCGTGATACCCCGCCACTGCAAACCTTTTTCACACATTGATTTTTCCAGACTTATGCATGTATATAGCCGGGGGCAGGGGGAGATAACTCCCATGGGGTAAATCTGAGCACCACTGGAGGCTTTCATCACTCTATCATTTTCTACTCTACATCTACCAATTAAGTGCATGGCCAATATTGGCATAGTCGCATTTGCTGAAAGTTTCAGAAAAATTGCTTCAAACTCTGATTTTAGATGGAATTTTTCGTGATTTTATACATGTATATAGTCCCAGGGCAGGGGCAGATAACCCCCGATGAAATAATTTCTGTGCTCATAAAAAGCTTTTGTTACTTCGATCATGTTTGTGAAGTTTCATCATGATACTCCAAGTAGTAAAGGAACTAGAGGCCAGAAACCATTTTATGTACATTGACAAGTGCCATAACTCTCTCAGGATTTAACAAAATTTGGCCATTAACATTCCCAAGCGAGACATTCTCGATACAATTGCATATGCAAAATTTGAAGGAAATCCGTTGATAAATACTTAAGTTATCGAACGGAAACTAAGTGTGGACGGACAGACGGATGGACGGACGGACGGACGTACGTACTACGGACGGACAGACACACAGACGGCCAACATGAAAACATAATACCCCGCCACTAAGGTGTGGCGGGGTATAAAAACTAGATCTATTTTATAACATAGATCTTGACTTTTGTGGTTGTTTTATAATGGCGTCAAAAAGGCTTTACACCCTCTAAATTTTTCCCTTTAAGATCAGACTCCTTTTTGGCAGGGTTATATCAAACAGGAAGTCACAAAACTTGTCCCCCTTTGAAAACTGGTAGAAAAATATGGTGGTGTACCCATACACCTTAACAATTTTTATGTTACAAATACATCCGACACGACAAAACCAACAAAGTGGCATGTGCAACCAGCAAAGACTAAGATCAGCCTGGGCATCTGCCCAGTTTGATCACAGTCTTTGCTGTCCGCATGGAGCTAGCAGATACCCTTAGCTAGCTTTAAAGCACACAGCAAAGACTCTGATCAGTCTGGGCGCCTGCCCAGGCTGAACTGAGCCTTCGCTGGATGCACATGCCACTTTGATTTGTCGTGTCATGGCTCATATTTGGACATGTTCAAACACAACAGAAATTTTGTTGTAGTTCAATTGTCCTCTCTCATATGACTATATACTGAAATGACCGTAATTAGATTATGTATCAGCTGACCATGTTGAAATATATATGTGTAAGAAGATATGGAAGTGCCTTAGGGCATTAGATAACTAATTTTTGTGTAATGTCCAAATACATGTTTTGTTAGGGTAAACTATGTATGGAACACATATGATACCAGACATGTCACATCCATTAAACAAATGTGATCATTTTGACTCCACATAAATTGGAAAAATCTTGTCAGATAAGTGCAGCTTTTGGAAGTTCAGACTTGCCAAGACTTAGTGTTAAGGCTGAAGAATTAAAATCAGTCAGCTTGATTCATAATTTCATATGAAATGTGCTGTGTAATACTTTACTTTTACTTGGCAGGATTTCCATACCATAAAAGACCAAGTACCGCTCAGAAAAACCTCAGTTAACTCACTATAGACCATATACTGTATTGATCCTATTCAACGCTCCAGGGGCATTGCATTTTTACAAAAGAGGGGCATTACTTAGAGCCTAAAGTGTAGTAAATCAGCTACTCTCAAGTTATCTAATAAACTGTATTAAGGTGACTGGGTATACTTTCAGATGAAGAAACTCTTCTCTGTTTTATGCTTCCCTTCTCAGTGGGGGTCAACTTTTAAAGGAAAGAATTTCCTTTAAGAGTAGACGCCATTTCAAAGAGATGCCTCATTTGGAGAAGCAACCAGGAATTCATGCAATTAAGTTAATAACACTTTTTTTGAAAAGTGGCATGGGGCGTTTATTAGAGCACAGGCATTTATTAGGAGTAGTACAGTACTGGCTACAGATCAGATTGCTGCATGTCATCCTACTTCATCCAAAAATCAGTTAAATCCATTTAGACGTTATGGATCAGTCTATCAAATGAATCCATCCAGCTTTGTGAAACTGTAAATGGTAACCTATAGAAAACTTCATTTACCGAATACAACCTATTTAATAACTTACTAGAAATTAATATAAATATGCAGAACTGCAGACTGCGATTCCTCAAAACACCCAGAAATCACAGTTAGGCATGGTTAAGTCATTATATAGATATATCAGAATAGCGTTAAGCCCTTTCTTTATTCTACCTCTGACATGTATTGGCGGAAAAGAACTTGTGCACACAGATCAGACATTAGTGCTATTTATGGCTCTCCTGTACGAAAGTACAGAGAGCTATTGTTGTCACTTGGACTAAGCCTGTGCAGATAATCTTCGGCAAAAACTCATTTGATATAAATGCCTTTTTATAACGCTTGTGAGGCAATTCAAGGAATTTATGACAAAATATATGTGAATATTCAAGAAGAGTTTGCAGGGTAATATCTCCTCTGTCTCGATCCTTATCAAATGAGTTTTTGCCCAAAATTATCTGCACAGGCTTACCGGTAATTTTGTTGCATACTTTAAATCCATTGCATTTGTGTGTGATTATTCAATAATGAAGTATGGGCAAGTACACCTTTAACCATTCAATAATGCTAGCTTTCATACCTAAACATCCTTAGAAATGTGCACTTATTAAGAAGGCAGTTTACTTCATGTTTCTGCTGCCGTTTTGAAAATGTTAACCACGCAGTGCACTAATATAATAGGTTGAATACAGTAAAAACTTTAGCTCTAAAAGTGGGGATGGGGGAGATACACAACAAAATTTTGGAGCAGCATTTAACATGGACATGTTTGATACTGGGTCCAGAAGTTTACAAAGTACCAGCTCTGCCTCACTTGGCCACCTTTGTGTCAGGATAAAAAATCTAGAAACTGTATGTTTAATTTTTGGAAGTGGCTGCTGACAACAGGCTGGAGACAACTGGCTGTCACCTGCCTGTGAGGCTGCTGACAACCAGTTACTATAAATCCTATTTTTTTCAAATAATAAAACCCAAGGTATTTCTTGTCTCATGATATACAGATACAGTAGAACTTCAATGGCTCAAACACTGATGGCTCGTTAGCCCTGCCTGGCTAGAACTCATTCCTGGGTCCCTAGAGGTCACTCTATACAGAAACTTACCCTGGATGGCTAGATCTACCCTTTGCTGGAACTAATTTTCATGGTCCTGATCCTGTTCGAGCCACTGAAGTTCTACTGTACATGTAAATACCTATTTTCACTTTGATCAGGACTAAAGTTAATTGTAGTTAGCATTTATGAAAATATTAAGAATGATAATGATAACCCCTAAACAAATCAGATGTAATTTTTTTCTTTTTTTCTTTAATTTGATCGACTTTATTATTGTCTGGCTCATACAAATATTTCAGAGAATTCTCAGAGAATTTATGCATCATATGCTCATATCATACGTTTACCTAAAAAGAAGAAGTTTTGCACAAATTTACCAGTTACCATTACAAGCTTTATAATTTTTGTGCTGTTCAGTCGAGCAAATTTGTTCATTAACTAGTTCTTTCCACTAGGAAAAATAAACTACAAAATGCTATTATGGAAATACCATCATCATGAAGGCAAGTGTTCAAATAGAATAAAATTCAGTGAAAATTGTACACCAGCTGTGTTTTTTGAGTTAGTTCCCTTACAAAGTATGATTTGAGTTATTTCCCTTGGAAAAACTATTTTTAGAAGGTACCTTTTATTTGTATTTTTGCTGTTTTGTTCAAAGATAAATGTTGTTGTGACGTGTATATATAGTTCAATTGAAAGCATAAACATACTGAGAATGCCTTGATGTTTTTACAATAAACCAATGTTTCCAGTCCATTAAAATGTGAATTAACTTATTAGCCGGTTGTCAGTGAGGCTGCAGACAACCAGTTGTCACTAGCCATTGCCTTAACTTTTCTCACAGAAGCTTAAAAGTCTAATAATTTCAACACACCTGGATGGATTGAAGTGATTATAGCAATGAAACCAATTTATGGGTTAAAGAAATATATGGCTTTAGGAACATTTGAACTGAACTAAGAGTGGACAATGAAGCCACAGTGACTGAAATAACTCCTCCTGTACTTTCAAAAGGCCAGCTGAAAATTACCTGAGATTCTTTCATTTCATCTGTTGTGACAAACTCAGTAGCAGAACAAACGTCAGAGATTATGACACCCAAGTCATTGTCTGGAACTTGTTTATCATCTTTGTCTTTCATCTCAGTATCTGTGACTGGCAGACCTGTATCAGAGATTATGAGACCCAAGTCAGGGTCTGGAACTTGTTCATCATCTTTGTCTTTCATCTCAGTATCTGTGACTGGCAGACCTGTATCAGAGATTATGAGACCCAAGTCACTGTCTGGAACTTGTTCATCATCCTTGTCTTTCATCTCAGTATCTGTGACTGGCACACCTTTATCAGAGATTACGAGACCGAAATCATTGTCTGGAACTTGTTCATCATCTTTGTCTTTCATCTCAGTATCTGTGACTGGCAGACCTGTCTGGATCACAGGGTCTTTATTTTCAGATGCCACAACTGAACTGTTGTCTTTTTCTGTTGACAAGGCTAATTTATTTTCAGATACCACAACTGAACTGTTGTCTTTTTCTGTTGGCAAGGCTAATTCATTTTCATTCTGTGCTTCATTTTCAGGTTTTTTAAAACCATGAGCAGAGTTAGACTCATCTGATTCAGTGCCAAGAGTTTCTGATTTGTTGTCAACTGTTTCAGTGTGTTCATCTTGCATTTCATTGCTGGTCAACTCTAAACTGACAGAGGTGCTGTCTTTTCCAGCTAATGTACCTACTTTATTTCCTTTCTTTTCCACACTTTCATTTTCTTCAAAAATATGATCAGCTATAGAATCAAGTACTTTAGTTGCATGAGTTTCGAATTTGTTAGTAACTGATTCATTGTGTTCTTCCAGTTTTTCATTGTCAGTAGACTTCAACCTGTCTGCACTGATGTCTATTTCTGCTGATCCATTTGATTTAGCTTCATTCTGCAATACACTTTCGTTTGTTTTAGTAATATGATCAGTTTCTGAATTGTCTGTTTTAGAGTCCAAAGTTTCTGAGTTGTCTGAAACAGATTCATTACTTTCATTTACATTTTCTTTGCTGCTACATTCTAACTTGTCAACCTTTTCAGAAACAGTTACTTTACCTAAGTCTTCTAATGTTTCAATCATGTAATCCGTTGCTTCATTATCACCATATTCTTTGCATTCATCAGACTTTTCTACCAAATTTGAATCCGAAAAACAGTTTACGTTATTATCTTGTGAGGAATTTTCATCATCTGGATTGCTTGCATTACCTGTCTTGGAAGTCAGTCTTTCATGTTCAGCAATTTCACTGTTTTCACTTAGTTTGCCTTCACTAATTTGATTACTTACTGTAACTTCATTTGTACTCATCTCACTTTTTTCTGAAGGTGCAATGTCATATGCAACATTTTCAACTGATTCAGGTATGTTTATTTCTGTATTTGCCTTTTCTGATTCTAATTGGGTAACGATATTCCTAACAACTGATTCAATTTTGCAACTGTTTGTAACTGGATTTAATGGTTTATCTTGAGATGACACTGCCATGTTAAGTCCACAATATTTCACACTTTCTGGAGACAGCCTTGATGGTGGACTTACCTTTCCAGTAGAAAAGTCTGTGACTATGTTGGCATTTTTTCTTACAGTTTCAAAAGATAGCTTTGGACTAGAGCTTCTTTTTTCAACATTTTGGTCCATAGTAAGCCCATAGTTCTTAACACTTTCAGGTGATTGTTTAGCTTCTGGACTTTTATTTTCAGTGGGTAGGTCCACACTGAGTCCACAGTATTTGACACTTTGTTTTAAATTACTATCAGTTTTAGAATTTAAGCCCATGCTTACAATTTTAACTAACTCTGGGTCATCAAAGGCAGATAAAAGATTCATACTATTGTTATTAACTGGGTCCACTTGTAAATGTTTCTTTGGCTCTTCTGAAACTTGAGACTGCTTATCATGACCATTATGTTTTGAATGTTCAACTTCTGAAACCTTACAAGATGTCAAAGGTTTGCTACCAGCACTACTAGAATCCGAAGATTCTAACTGCTCTGACAATATTTTACTTTGATTTATATCACTACTAACTGTGTCTTTTGTCTGCAATCCCTGACTTGTATGATTTTTATCTACACTCAAACCAGTGCTGTTTTGATCCGTAGAACTTGAGAAATCAGAACCAGGGTAACTCAGTTCTGATAACTTCCTTCTTATGGAAGCCTCTGTCAGTGCCATTAGGCCAGAGAAATCTGGTTCATCTATAGACATTGCGTCACTGGATGTTGTCGCCATTCCAAATGGCTTTGGATGAGTGTTACTCATGTTGTTATCCGTAGCATGGAATCAACCTTCCATTTCATAAAGATCTGAAAAAGACAGAAAGGTTATTTTACCATAAATACCCTAAATACTGGGACACTCATGACAGTAACTGTAGTCATTTTTAAACATTGATTAAGGTTTGTTTTTTCTTTGTTTTACCTCCATGGTAAACAGCTATGGTCAGTTAACCTAACCACACTATTCCTGGGCGGGCTTAGACCTCCTGAGCAGTTAACCATGAGTACTAAGTGAATATACTTTTGCAAGTAACATTGATTAAGGTGAAATTATATATTATCAGGGAAAACAACTCTGCTTTTTTTCTGTTTTGCCTCCTTTTCCAATGGAGACTGGCAGATTTCGCTATTCTGGCAGCAAATTCTTTCTTTTTACGAGTAGACCCCCTCTTTTAAATGGCTTGATTATCCAAGGAAGCATACAGGAAGTCCCCAAAATGTTTTCCTTTGTAAAAACTGCGGGAAACTGGATTTTTTTTACCTTAGAGGATGTGTCAAAACTTACTGGTAGTATGGTTATCAGTGTAGACCCTGATTAGACTGTGATTTAATCAGACTACTCCAGTTCCATCATACACTGTATACTATAATCACAGAAATGTAACAATCATGCCACAATTGAGGAATTATTCCTACATGGCACTAACCTTTTCCCCACTGGGCATAAAACCTTCCAAAAAGGGTCTACTCTTAAAAGTCCAAAAAGGGTCTACTCTTAAAAGAAAGACTAAGACTAGACACCCATTGAAAAGGGAAGCAACTAGAGCAAGTGAGCAGGGGCTACCCCCGACCAGCGCCACCGCCTAATGAAACTACTGCCCAATGAAACCAATCTTATATATGGTTTGAACCTCGAGGTAAACTTAGTCACCTATCAAATGGTTCCATCAAAGTATATTACAAATATCAGCAAAGAGTACCAACTTAACACAAAACTTTAATGTAAACATATAAGTCTGTACCCATGACCTTGGTCAGCAGCAGCATCCAGACGATGTCAACTAATCTGCATGAACATAGAAGTAAACTTAGTCATATATCAAAAAGGTTTCATCAAAGACTGTTGGAAATATAAACAAAGAATATAAACACAATGCAAAACTTTAATGCAAATATACAAGTCTGTGACCTTGACCTTTGGTAAGCAGCTATGAACCTAAAAGTTAACCTAATCAAATATCAAAAGGTTCCATCAAAGGATATTGGAAATATAAAAGAAGAATATAAACTTAACGCAAAACTTTAACACAAATGTTTAAGTCTGTGACCTTGACCTTAGGTCAGCAGCAGCATCCAAATGATGTCAAGCATTCTGCATGAACATTTAAGTAAAACTAGTCAGACATCAAAAGGTTTCATCGAAGGATGTTGCAAATATCAGCAAAGAATATAAACTTAATGCAAAACTTTAGCACAAATACACAAGTCTGTGACCTTGACCTTTGGTAAGCAGCAGCATCCAGATGACGTAAACTACTCTGTATGAACCTAAAAGTAACCCTAGTCCATCAAAGGATATAAGAAATATAAAAGACTATTAACTTAATGCAAAACTTTAACGCAAATGTTTAAGTCTGTGACCTTGACCTTAGGTCAGCAGCAGCACCCAGATGATGGTAAGTATTCTGCTTGAACCTGTAAGTAAATCTAGGCACATACCAACAGGCTTTATTTAAAGATATTGGAAACAGAAGCAAAATTAAAAACTTAACACAAAACTTTAACGCAAAAGTTTAAGTCTGTGGCCTTGACCTTAGGTAAGCAGCAGCATTCAATTTATGATCAGTATTCTGCTTGAACCTGTAAGTAAATCTAGGCACTTACCAACAGGCTTCATCAAAGGATATTGGAAACATAAGAAACATTAAAAACTTTAACACAAATGTTAATGGATGGATGCAGGCACCGACGGACGAACGAACAGATGGACAAACGGACGAAAAGAGGAAAACTATATACCCCTCGACATACTTCGTATCCGTATGTCGGGGGTATTAATATGAACAGTGCAGAGTTGCTTGCCCTAAAAGTGTTTCCATTAAACTTTAAAACTAACCAGAGGAACATTGGTCCTGTAGCTCACCTGAGTCCATTCATGCTCAGCACTCAAGGGGATGTAACTCTAAGGTAAATTGTACAATATGGTCTTGACCTAGCTGTAAAAATAGGTCAAGGTCAACCCAGGATTATCATTTATATAATCTTAGTAGTACTAGAGTCCCAGATGCTTCATACCAAATTCAAGGCAATCTACCTGGTGATTCTGGAGAAGATTTTTTTAAGGTTTTTACCAAATATGGACATGGATGTGGTTCCAGTCCTGAAAGGGTTAATGACTTTGCTAAGCTAACCATCACAGCTCTAGATAAGAAGAAGTATCTGATGACAATTAGGGATAATTTTTGTTAAATACGTTGTGACCCCTCATCTGAACCGTCTCACTGAGATGGTTCAGATGCGGGGTCACAGAATATGGTTTCGATGAGAAATAAGAAAAATTATCCCTCAATTATCATCAAATACTTTTTTATCTAGAGTTCTGTAAAGATGCTTTGAACAACTGGGAGGGGATGTTAGTAATCAAGTGTCCTATTGAATTTCGCCTACCAAGAATTTTAATTACTAACAAGACTTGTGAAAAATTTACAGCATGTACAGCAAAGACTCAGATCAGCCTGTGCAATATGCACATCTGAGTGAAATCTTTCTTGTTCATATATATGATCTACGAATCCTGAGAACTCTAAAACGTGAAGACTGATCAGTTTGTGCAGGTGAGCTGGATTTTTCAGTATTTACTGTTTGTACCGTACATGCCTATGGATCTAATTTCCAACCATATCCTCTCAATTATTTGTTATGCCAAAAAAATTCCAGATTATGTTATACTAGACTAGACTAGATTATGTTATACTAGACTAGACTATCTAAATTAATTTTGTTGTAATACTTAATTTGTCATAAAAGAAACTGCATAACATGTCTTAAGTCTCACTTACACCAGGTTATATTTAACATTGTGCATAGTTACTGCTTTATCGCTTTGTGTATTTGGCTGTGTCATACCTGTATGTTAAACCTTTAAAATTTGGACAACATAGATAGATGAATGGATGACTTGGCATTTTATTCCCTTTTTAACAGTATCCTCATAGTCATAGCAGGATGATGGGAAGGTGATAATGAAAGGCTGTTTGCAATAGAATCCAGTTTATGGTAGGAAAGATTTTCGCCTCCAGTGGGTCTCGAACCTGGACCCCTAGATCAGCAGGCCAGGGCTAACCTACTAGGCTACCGGGGCTCCTTTAGACAACATAGCTTCCTGTAATGGTCTCTTCTATCTTCTGTTTTGGAAATACCAATTGATCTCATTAAGGTATCTTTTCATATTTAATGGGCTATAAGATGGGGGTTTCCCTTTTCAAAAACAGGCAGGCCACATAGTGCAATGGGTAGCACATCTATCCAGTCTGGCAACTAACTTTCGTCGAGATTGATTCTTCCCCTTCCATGCACTGATTCAAGAAGGGCAGTTGTTAGTTATTGGTGAAATTATGTACACTAAGTCACAGGGTATAATCGATTCCGCCAATTTTCGCTTCCTGCAGAGACTGTACATCATATCTGGCTTCCGCCGAGACTGTCCGCGAACTCTTGCTTCCTGCCGAGACTTCTGTACATGATAAATGGCTTCCTGCAGAGACTGTCCGCGTGATTCTGCTTCCTGCCGAGGCTCTCGGCAGGAAGCCATTCCTCGAGGACAGTAGTCTCTGCAGGAAGCAAGAGTTCGCGGACAGTCTCGGCGGAAGCCAAATATGACGGACAGTCTCTGCAGGGAGCGAATATTGGCGGAATCGATTATACCCTGTGTAAGTGCTGGTTAACTGACTAGGAGGTCTAAGCCTGCCCAGGAAAAGGTAGAGTTAGGTTAACTGACTGTCCTGACATGGCTGTTTACCGTGGATGTAATGAACAATACAACAACCCAACAAATATGCCAATATTGTGTTGTAGAATTTGAAGACCCTGATCAGATGGTGCACAATGACATACAAACATCCAATAATCCATTAGTTATTCTTTTAAGATATGTTCTAACTGTTCGGAGGCAATTTTATTTTCACCAGGTATTGGACCTGTATAAGCTGACTCTTTTGAGGCAGTTCCAGCAAGCTTTAGTTTATACTTAACTGTGTGCTTAACCCATTTATGCCCAGTCAAATTTTCTATTCAAGATTATCAAATGGAGGAGTCCATCTGATAAGTCAAGGGTAGTCTGGTTTAGTTATCATTTTATTTCATGTTAAGGAAAAATACCCATTTGTCTCATGCAAATAGTGTTAACCCAGATCATACAATGCATTTTGCGATGTCTGACCTGGGTCTGCATGGCCTGCCTATGTCCCATTTATGGGACACTGGACATTAAAGGTTAAATGGAAAAACTCCCTCATGACAATTTTTAAGGTAAAAATAAAATTTCTAAACACACTGTGCACTAGCTTATTACCACAAATATGGCAGCTGGCGAAAACATATTTTCAATCTGATTTCTACAGGCTATAAAAGCCTATATTTGCCTACAATAAAATCTCATTTTGCTGTTAACCCTTAAAGCGCCATAAAGCATATGACAAAATTTAAATCTACAAAATTTAAAAAAATGCCTTGCCCAAGATATTTCATACTGAGAATGCCTCATCAGGATCTACAGTGTTTGTAAATCTAGCTATTTTCTTCTCTGGTGCTTAAAGAGTTAAAGAACATATAAAATTACTGGAATACTGATAATTATAATGACAAACCAAAACCTGTTGTTGTTGTTCCAATTCTCGTAATAATGGTCCCCAAGGTCAGTGGAACCACTCCATGGCTGCCTCTCTTCGCACCGAGTCTGTCCATCATAAGATTCTAGGATTTAGGGGTGTGTTTTATACCACCTAAGGAGCCCCTGTAGCTCAGTAGGTTAAGTGCTGGCCTGCTATCTAGTGGTCCCGGTCGAGCCCTGCTGTAGGAAGGAATCCTTTCAAATGTAAAGAGGGTTCCATTGCACGCAGCCTTTCATTATCATCCACCCCTGGTCCTTGTATGACTGAAATACTGTTAAAAAGGGACGTAAAATCTTAAAATATTCATCCCTGTATACCACCTGTCCTTATACTAACGACCTACAGCCTTTTTCTTTTTACAAGGCACTTCACCTTTTATATAGCTTGACTGTGTGTGGTGAAACTAGATCATGTGCATTATTCTATTTTTAGTGTGTAGTTTGCTAGATATCAGGCACATTAAATCCCTTTGTTAGCACCAAATGAACTTCTAAATACACAATGTATACACTTTACACCTAGCTATTGAAACATTTGCTGAATACATAAAAGGAATTTGTGCAAGTTTATGTACACAAAATACGACATTTACTATCTGAATCTGATACATGTACAAATATGCATATTATGCTTTATAATAATTACCTTTTTTGTCTGTGGCATATGACTGTTGACAGAAGTGGTATTCACGCCATCAGGTCTTGATATGACTGAAAAATAGTTGAAAATCAAATCTAAACATAACACAGAACACATATAAGTATGAGCCACAGCTTGCAAAATGGTGCCTGAAGCAAACACCCAACCCAGTCTATTAACATTTACCATTATGTGCATATATATTGGGACACCTAAAAATAATGAATTTTCCATTTGGGACAAATGGAAAATTTATTGTTTTAGGAGTCCCAATACTTAAGCACATTTAGGGTATATGGTACCCCTCATTTTGTGCTTGCAGTGAATGCTATGTGGTTCGTGCGCAACCAGCATTGACTCTGACCAGACTGCAAGTCTGTTAAAGCTGCTCTGAGCCAGTGTTGTTTGCGAACCCATCAGGCACACAATATCAAAATGACGTGTCAACGTCGGTGTGTTGCATGACATCAAAACAGTGTCATTTTGATGCTGTGACCCCTTGAATAGGCACTTTGTGCCCTTTTCCTTTGTTGTGGCTCACATCAATGATCAACAAGATAACAGATAAGACTGTGTAAGAATATTTTGGAATATCCAGGTAATGCAGGAATCACTTACAATCCATGAACACAGCCCTGTACAAATTCTATGTCTTGGAGCGCCTTAGTACCATGTAAATGATGGTCATGACGTGGTATTAGAATACCATACTGATCCTAATAAATGCCCCTGGGCTAATAAATGCCCCCCCCCCTGCCTGTTTTCCAAAAGTTATGTTAATTATGTTGACTTGCCAAAATTACAAAATTCCTTCAGAAAATGAGGTATTTCATGCAACAGTCGTCATCTGATCAAGTGATCACGAAATATGGCTGGATGGATGGTTGGATGTTTTGAAATTTTATGTCCTTTTTAACAGTACTTCAGTAATATCAGGACAATGGGACAGTCTTTATGAATTATTGTTGTTGTTGTTGTTTCATTGCTTAACGTCCGTGATAAACAGCTATGGTCATGTCTGGACGGTCAGTTAACCGAACCACACCAGCTAGACTTAAACCTCCTAAGCGTTTAACCAGTACTAAGTGCACATACTTTCGCCAGTAACTGACTCAGCAGAAGGAGAAAAGAAAGTACCATAATGACCCTTAACATTCAAACAAGACAGGTCTGGGCAAACATTGTAGACCCAGTAGGAGCAGTTTCATCAGGGTCTACAATGTCTCCTAAGGAGCAATTTGATCAGGGTCTACAATGTTTGCCATTCACGAAGCATCATTTGGATGCATTAACGTATGTAAAATCCACTTTCTAAGAATTATATTCAACAATAATGGTCCAACTTTTGGGTGTCCTAAATTTTAGGGTCATTACGATAAAAGGCCAGCGGGGGTACTGAACCCAGAACCTCTGGCTCTTGAGTCAGATGCGCTACTGACTGCGCTAAGTGGCCCGGCACGGTCTTTATGAAAGGTTGTGTGCAAGGGAGTTACTTTTATGATTAGAAAGAATTCCACTCCATCTGGATTTGAACCTGGGACCACAGGGACTCGGGTCATACGGTTTGTCTCTTTGAGCCACTGAAATACGTATCAGGATGTACCGGTTGGTTATATATAGAGCTCCACTATATAACCACCCGGTACATCCTGATACGTATTTTCAGTGGTTCAAAGAGACAAACCGTATGACCCGAGTCCCTGTGCCTGGGACCATCAGATCAGCAGGCAACTGTTCAACCCACTGGGGCTCCTGAGTAATAACAAGTCATCCAAGGTGTAGGGTATACCATCATGTTTTCTATCAGTTTTAAAGAGGGGAATAACTTTCATGAATTCAAGTTTGACCCTCTGGCTGACATACTACTCTTCCAAATGGAATCTGTACTCTTTGAGAAAAGAATCTACTCCTATTGGAGCAAATTCCTTCAAGATGGATGGAGGATGACTTGTGATTTGTTTGTCCTTTTCAACAGTATTTCAGTCATATCAGGGCCATGGGAGCTAGGTGATAATGAAAGGCTGTGTGCAATGGAGCCCTGTTTACGGTTGGAGGAGAGTTCTGCTGGCGGGCTACCAGGGCTCCCTCTTCCCTTTAAGAACTGACCCCTATTGAGAAGGGAGGCAATAAAAGGGAAATACTGATAGTAGATTTGCTTCCTCTGCAAGTATGCCATTCACCTTAATACTGTTTACTAGATGTATTGATTTATACCACTCTTCATGCAGGCTCTAAATAGCGCCCTCTATCTAAAACTCCTGGATCATTTAATAGTTTTCCAGTTTTGAGCTAAGATACACTCATTTAATAAACATAAAACAGCCCACAGACCTAGAAATTTAACATAATCCCACAATAAGGCAAATTTTCTGACGTTATGTATGTAGCAAATAATGTTGAGCACATTAAGATGCAGGTTTACTGTGCTGAAGTTGTGAGTGCATGTGTGTGTGTATGTGTTTTCTTTCAGTTCCATTTAATAATAATTTAAGTCTTCGTTTGTTAAAGTCTCATCCAGAAAACATGATGCAGAGCTGTCTTCATCAAGACGTACCCCTAATTTTTAACTGCACCTCAGCTGTGCCTGCGATAGTTGCAAAGACTCCGCTGAGTGGAAATTTAAGAGCACAATAAAGTCTTACGTGGATTAAAATATGGAGCAGATCGACACATAATATTACCCTCTAACTGTAACCTTGGCCTTGGACCAGTTTTGTTAAAATGTAAAAATGTCAAGGTGAATATGAATTATGACCATAAGTTTCAAGAAAATCAGAGGTACGGAGCAGACATAAACAGTTTAGACACACACACGCACATTCACACACGCACATGCACAAGCACACACACACAGAGAAAGATTGACAAATGAGCAATGTATTACCTTAAGAACCTAGACTTCTAAGTGTGACCTTTACCTTTGCCTGACATTGACAAAATAAAACTTCTGCCCATTGTCTTAATGAGGTGAAAATTGGAACCAAGTTTCATCTGGAGTGGAGCAAAAAGTAGACAGACAGACAGACAGACAACACCATGGCATGATAAGTCCCATCTGATGACATACATTTAAGAGAAATCTGAAAAGCTCTTCTGGTTTGTAATTTGCTTCTAAGAATTATGTGTGTGAATACTGTAGTTTCATTATTGTTGTGACTAAAATTTTGAGCCGCGACACGACAAAACCAACAATGTGGTTGTGCGCCCAGCGCAGACTCAGATCAGCCTGGGCATCCGCCCAGTCTGATCAGAGTCTTCAATGTCCGCATGGAGGTAGCTTAGGCCCTTAGCTACCCTTTGAGCACTTAACGAAGAGTCTGGTCAAACTGGGCGTATGCCCAGGCTGATTTCGGTCTGCACTGGGCGCACAACCACATTGTTGGTTTTCTCGTGTCGCAGCTCAAATTATTTTCTGGATTATTCCATGAAGAACCTTGGTATAATAAAGAGCCACGGCATGACAAAACAAACAAAGTGGCATGAACATCTGCTGTCGGCACGTAGGTAGTTTTGACCCTTAGCTACTCTTTTAGCCCATAGCTAAGACTCTGATCAGACTGGGTGGATGCCCAGGGTGACCTGTGTCTTTGCCTGGCACATTTGCCACTTTGTTGATTTTGTTGTGTTGCGGCTCTAATTTTGATAATAGCTACAGAAAGCATGAAAAGTTTTCACTTTTAAGTGTTTGGGCATGTGCTTCATTTGATCTGAAATTCAATAATTTTATTACTTTTGCTTGTCACTTTTTAAACTTATGAAAATACTAAATTTTATGCAATATTTTTGCAAATCACTGTATGCAATGATAGCTTTGCTGATCGATCTTTATTGTGCATACTAATGTGCTATCTGGGGTGGGGGTAATAAGATTTTATTTGAAGACAACTAGTTAATACTGAAAGAATTTGTTCTGCCATAGATGGGTCACAGGCAAAATTATGTGGCAGACTGTGATATATATAGTCACATGTAAGTGATGTCACATCATGCCGTTATGCAAAAAGTTGGCCTGGTGAAAAAAATTTAGGCCTAATTTTGCGGTCTCTTCAAGTTGACCCTTAAGATGCCCGACAAACTAATATGCAGTCAACTCAACAGAAAACTGGCCGGGGAACCTAGTACTCCCTAAAGCCCGGCCTCGAACAAGTACCGGTACAGTATGCTATACAACATGATGCTTAATTTGTGCTGAGGTTGCAATGAGTCATCAAGGTATCTGAAGACATATTTGTACAACAAAGACACAGACCAGACTGCACGTAAACTTATGCTCATACTAGTCTCAAACTATAAGATTTTGGGGAATCTATTATACAGTGGCATCATTAAGGTTAGAAAGGGGTGGGGCATGGGATTTTCTCTTTCCACCAACATATAGAATCCCTCCACCTATTTTGCTTTGACTGTCAGAGGCGAACCAAAGAATCTATCAGTTTCCACAGAATGTTGGTGCCAAGTTATGACAATGCTGTTTGAATGTGGCTTAAGTTCCTTTTCATGTAACAAACCCAACAGGGCGCAATAAGCCAAGATTGATCAGACAGTGTGGCTATTCAGGTCTCATGAATGACCCAGTGATGAAATTAGCAAAATTTGAAAACAGCTTAGATCCTGATGAGGGGGCTCATAATGAGCCGTCTCATCTAGATCTACACTGTTTGCCCTCTAGTCTCTGAATTCTCAATTTGAAATGTCTTGGACAAGTAATTTTTATAATGTTTGCAGACATAAATTTTATCATCTGCTTTTTGGTGCCTAGGGAGTTAACTCATTGATGTCGGGATACCCGTTACAGGAACATAATAGCAAACAGTGTAGAACCAGATCAGATGCCACAAAAGTGGCATCTGATCATGGTCTTCACTGTTTGCCATTAATATTGGAAAAATAAACCTGAGATACCTTAAACTGGAAATTGACCTGTCCAAACAGCCAGGTAGAAGAGTCCATTCACCATCAATGGGTAAAGACATTAGTTTCCACATTATGCTTCATGATAACGATCTTGTCCAGGGTAAATTCAAATTCATATCAGTGTGAAAAAGGACCCTACCTGGGCGAAGCGCAAACAAAAAGGAAAACAGGTAAAAGTGACCTGCAGGTGATCGTTTAAGTTTTAGACAAGCCTAATCAGCTTCTTGGTACCTACTGCATTCCCTGGACTGCATTTAGAGAATGTTATTTCATCACTAATTAAAAGTAAACTTCCCCATTATTTGTTGGTAAATAATCACAAAAATATGAAACTGGTAAGTTGTATGCAATACAATTAAAACTTGAACAAAAACTCCTTTATTACTGAGGCAGAGACATATAACAGTACATATCCTTCTTGAATATTCACAAATATTTTGTTGTCAGAAATTGATTGACACCCACATGGCAATAAAATAATGCACTTCTGTACGCATGCATGTTTTGAATTTTATGATTGGTGGAGTAAATAACTTAACAATAACAGCATTGACCCTTAGTCTGTGCATGTGAGCTAACTGTCTGAAGTCGATTGCAGACTGGGCTTACAATTATTCATGATCTTAACTACAATGGCTGGGCGTATCCAGTCTTCAGTGTTGGCAGGAAACGCAGTCCACGTTTACTTATTTTCTTAGATTCTCCTAGCTACTTTCAGTGACCATCACAAATCATAAATTTCTACTGGCAATTAAGCATTATCATGCCTAGAATATAATTTTTTGTAAGAAATTTAAGAGTTAATAGAAACATTGAGGGTGCATATATTTAAGGCAACAATTTCTTCTCACATTTAGGGCTTTTGGTCCTTTTAGGGATAATGTAATCAACCCTTTTATGGCCCTGTGCTCTTAACTTTCTCAGGAGATGACCACTATAAGCTTTTAGCTTACTGTCAGATCCTGATACTTGAGATTGTAAATTATATAAAGTGAATTGATTAATAAAATATTGTTTAAACCAACTTTTTCAAAATGTAGACAAATACTTGAAGTTAATTTGCTTTCTTATGCATACATGTAGGAGAAAAGCTGCTTATGGTCACAGAAGTATCTGTAGCATTTTTCAGCTCTTGTAAACTAGCAGACAAAGAGATAAACCAGTAAAAATGTGCACACTTATAGTCAAATGCCTCAAAATTACCATGATGTGCGCTTATAGGGGCATGTGCGATAATTAGGTTGAATACAGTAAAATGTGTGTTTCATATATTAATTAGGCCATGCCTCATAACAAGGGTGACAACCTAAGTCATAGCGCTGATGTCCTAATCGTTTTATCAGCGGCCTTAATAAGGTAACTGTTTTGCATATTGAAGGCTTAGCAAACACTGAAACAACCAAATATCTAGTCGATCTGGTGCCTATAGATGTTTTGGACTCAATATTACCAGAATTCACCATAAAATACTTGCTGAATCTGATAACGCTTCAACAGAATGATCTGTATCAACTCTGCCTTAATGCATTTTTATCTCAGCTGTCCACATCAACAAATTGTGGTGCGGCGTTTTATAATTTCTCACCCTTTGAAGAATCTTGCCCTATATAACTGGACCATATGTATGTGTAGGCACCGACTCGCCGTTTTATCTTGTGTTAAAATCTTGTCTCTTATATGTTACTTACGGAAAATCTGTCAGAGTTTCTTCAAAATGGCCGTCGATTAACTAATTCTGTCACACGCACTATGACGTAGGTTGTTACCCCTGTATAATGTTGATATTATGTCTTCTGTGCGATGATCAATCACAAAAAGACAAGGTTATCCAGGAAATGAGCAAAAAATAACTGGGCAATAATGATTTTAGATTATTTTTTTTCAGGAAGTAGAACTAAATCCATTGATGCAGCAGACTGTAGACTATGGACCAGTCCACTTGCAATATAAAGGGTGTAAGATTGGATTTTTGTTTTGTGAGCAGAGAGGATCCTGATCAGACACTCATGTTGTGGCATCTGATCTGGGTCTACACTGTTTGCCAACATCCCTTATATAATGCAGAACAGCAACAACCTGGGTCAGCATTTGCATTCATGCAGTTTGATCACATCCTTTCTTGCAGTCTGATCAGCACCTTCGTTGTGAATCTAAAGGTACCAAAAGTTTAATGAATTAAGGCTCGAGATCAAATTTAAATAACCAGTTGGTGAATCATGTTGCAGCATAGCCAAGCTATGCTGCAATGATTCACCGACTGGTTTGAGTCTTCAATAGTCACAGAATGACATTGGGCAACCTTTTCGCCTGACGCACCTAAAATTTCATTTAGCTAAAATGCAGAGCACAGAGGTTGTATGAAAATTTCCCAGACTTGCTGTTTCATGAGCATATGGGTCCCCATAGCTAGGAGACTAAAAGGTTAATTAGACTGATTGCACAAAACTAAGACAAACAAGAAAATTGTACTAACACGTAATAAGGTTCACTCATTTTACCGTTAAGTGCTAAAATGTCGGCATATTTACCTCAAGAAGAAGGCTGCTGTTTTTCCTCTGCCAGAAAACTGTGCTACACATGCAGAAGTCTGATATTGATTTACCAATACACAAGGCACTCACTATCTTTAATACAGTACACACAGAGAGCTCTACCTATACACACCATGCTACCAAAACTGTGTGAGTCAATACAACTATTGTAAATACCACGGCAAACAAACCTAACTTTCTTGAAAGTCTTCGAAAAACTTTCTGTTATCACAGTCGTTAACCGCCTTTCAATCATTTAGCAGGATGGACAACTTTGCAGCGCAAACTCCCCAATTTTCTTTTCCACCATTTAGCCTCTCTTTCAGAAAATGGATGACATAAAATGAATGGAAGTGGTACAACCTGTGTTACCTGTCAATAGTTGACTGAACCAGTGTCGACTGGTGTAAACCAGTCTAATTTTAGAACATGCCTTTATTGTATTGTGAGTGAATTATCTTTATCAATCACAACGGTTTCAAGACTTTTGGGCATTTTTCATATAATATAAAAAAGATATTAAAATAAAAATACAATACATATAAAAATTTTCTTGACATATATAATGAATTTTGACTCATTTACATATCATAAATTTACAGAGCTGCAGTTATGAGGAAGATATTTGATGATTTTAATTTCCTTATCTATCCTTAAACTTTAAAGCACCAAAACTGAAAATAGTCGAGTTTAGTTGAATTTGCAAACAGAATAGGTCCTATGTGCAGTTCATACCGTATATGCGGTAATTTTCGCGGGTTCAAATTTTCGCGGTTAAGGGTCAAAAACATAAATATTAATTTTTGTGATTTTTTAATTTTCGCCGTTAGCAACATGCTCAAAAAGCAAAACCAAGGTCCCAATTATGCTCCATGCAAACTTTCAGCCAAATATACATAGTGATTTTGGAGAAAAAGTTGATTTTACTGCTTTTGCTATTTTTAATAACAGTGGCAATCTTCAACTCTTGGCCATGCTGAGTTTTACCATTCTGAAGCCCTGCAGTCTGATTATACTGCAAGAGTGATTTGAGAAACACTGATGCTAAGATTTCAGAGAATAAGTCATTTGAATGGAATCGACATAAACTGTGGATGGACGGACAAACAGATGGACAGACAAAACCTAAACTTCGAGAAGCATAAAAAGGACACCGACTGAAGGCTGAATGAAAGGATGGACGAATGTATACCGTCACTCTTTATTAGCAGGGATATAATGAAATCACAAAGCACAAACTAAATTATCAGCTAATTTGCTTTAAATAAATATCTATCTATCTCTCAATACTGAGACGATCATTTTCTGATCATTACCTCAGGTGTGGTGGGTGGCTAAATTTAGAATTTAGCTCAAAGGAAACCAAATTTTTGGGGAGGGGGCATTAAAACTATTTATAAGAAGCAGATCAGAGGCATGCTAAAACACATGCCTCCGGACCGATAATCTAAATAAGGGCCTTAAACTCAACAGCGGTTTTGGCAGAAACCGCCAAAGAGGGGAGACTATTCCACATAGGAATAGTCCTGGGGGAGAATGAATTTTTCAGGGCATCACTATCTAGCGTATTGTGAATCATGGCATGCCCTAGTTCTTCTCGACTTTGGTGCTGGGGTCAAGTACTTATCTTTCTCAAGGGACACTGTACCAGAGTGAATCTTGTAAAAGAAGGTTAAGGAGGACTGCTCCCAGCGGGCCTCCAGGGATGGCCACTCAAGCTCGTCCAGCATATCGCCGACATTACTTGTGTTCCACCATCACCTGCAGGTTCACCTGGCAGCTGTTCTCTGCACCTTCTCAACCTGCTGAATCTGAGTTTTATGATTGGGATGCCAAATAGGTGCTGCAATATAGTTTCGAATAAGGTGAGCCCATTCCCCTTGACCCATTTTTGACTAGTGGACTTGTCCATCATTATCATTTGGATGAGTCCATTTCTAGTAGGTGTTTCTGGTAAATGTTTGCATTTGCACAAAAATTCTTGTGGCATCTAATCTGAGTCGCCACTGTTTGTGTTTGTTCCCAAAATGGGTTTGCAGTCAATTGGTTGTATTCATTCAAAACCTTGCACACACATCCTGACACCAAGAATACAAAATATACTGCCCTAAGGCAGAAAACAAACTGAGAGCAAAGGCAGCAGCTGCTGTTTTTATACTTTAGTGCCAATGATGAAAATTGCTGACTTTGCAGACAGCGTAAATACAGGTCACAGTGACTTACTTTTGTTCTGAGGTCGAAAATCCACTCATAATGAGTCATTGTCCCAAGCAATCAAATTTATACATCAAAAAGTCTTCAGAATATAAGGAAAAATCACTGGACCATGAAATATAGATTCCCCAGATTTATCTATCAAGTTTGAAAACTCTTTCCCTTTTGGTTACCTAGAAACTGAGCCAACACAGTAGGAAGGGGTTTCACTAAAATTTTTAACATCCGGCAGTCAAGGCGAAGTAGGAGGGGGATCTTCTAGGCTTTCCCTATTACCCCAATAGTAGTTGTTTTATTGCTTTATATCCACGGTAAATAGCTATGGTCATGTCGGGACGGTCGATTAACGTAACCACACTATTCCTGGGCAGGCTTAGACCTCCTAAGCTGTTAACCAGTACTAAGTGCACATACTTCTGCCAGTAACTAACAACTGCCCTTCTTGAATGAGTGGAAGGAGAAACGAAAGTATGTGGCCAGACCGGGTATCGAACCCCAGACCTCTGGCTCTTGAGTCAGACGTGCTACCGACTGCGCTACTCGGCCCGGCCAATAGAAATTTATCAAAAGTAGCAGGGGAAAAATGTATTATTCTGACAAAGTAGAAGGAGAAAACCCCTGCCTGCTGCCTCTTAATGAAACCCCTGAGTAGGTGAATATTAAGCTCATGCCCACAAAAGTGCACAAAAACTCACACCACACATGCATGTGGATGCACACAAAAGCTACTGCATAAGCACTACTTTGCTCTCAAAAATTACTCTATAAAGATAGTGATAGAAATATAAGGCAAAATCTATCACTGGACTATGAAATATAGATTACTGTGACCTACCTCTATTCTGGGCTCAAACATCGGGTCTTACTTAGTCATTCTTACTTAGTCATTATCTCAAATAATCACATTCATAAATCAAATAGTCTTCAAGATATGAGGTAAAATCACTGGACCATGAGACACAGGTCACTGTGACCTACTTTACTGGACCATGAGATATAGGTCACTGTGACCTTATTTAGTTTAAGGTCAAACATCTGGTCATACTGACTTATTGTCCCAAGCTATCATGTTCAAACATCAAATAGTCTTCAAGATTATAAAGCCAGATCACTGGACCATAAAATATACTTAGGTCATGGCCCAATATGCATCCTTCCTTCGGTAGATTTTCCCTACATGTTCCTGTGTAGCAAGTTTGAAGACTCATCTCTTTTGTTAACTTAGAGGCTGAGCTAAATGCAACATGTGCATATTTTTTTATGTTCAATGATCTGTGAAATATATGTCATGGCGAAATATGCATAACTGCATTCAGTAGATCTTCCCCAGATCTATCTAAGGAGCAAGTTTGAAGACTCTGTACCTTGTGGTTACTTAGAAACCTTAGCTAAATGAAGCAGTGATTTTTTTTCTATGTTCAATGATCTGTGAAATGTAGGTCATGGCAAGATCTGATATGTATGACTACTTTCAGATCTTCCCCAGATGCATCTGTGGAGGGAGCTTGGTTAGTGTTGGTTACTTAGACACTGAGGTAAACCAAACAGGTGAATATTTTTTTCAATGTTCAATGATCCGTGATATATGGGTCATGGCCGATATGTATTGCTGCTTTCAGATCTTCTCTAGTTGTATCTATGGAACAAGTTTGAAGACTCTTTCCCTTTTGGTTATTTAGAAACTGAGCCAAAAGCAACAGGTGAATATTGTTTACTATGTTCAATATTCTGTGAAATATTGGTCATGACCCAATATGCATCACTGCTTGCAGTAGATCTTCCCAAGGTGTATCCATGGAGCAAGTTTGAAGACTCTATCCCTTTTTGTTACTTAGAAACTGAACTTAACACAGCAGGTGAATATTTTGTCTACATGCACAAAACAGCCCCCACATCCCATGTGCATGGACATGCGCATGCATAATTATGCACATGTGCACCCCACAAAGGGTATTGCATAAAAACTACTTTGCTTTACAAAGTCATGCTTAAAATTGCATTATGGATATCCAAAGGCCTAGGGTCGATAAGCATCAATTTCGGCCTCAAAATTGCATAGAAAATAAAATTTGAATATTGGCCTTAAAATTCTTTTATATGAATATGTTATGGTACGTTATTTTCAAATCAAATGTCTATTTTTAAGTTCTGTTCATGACGTTGCCATGGTAACGCTCCAAAAATGCTACATTTTCGCTTTTTTGCACTTTTTAGCCAATTTTAATGTATTCAGACAAAAATTCTAATGCCTCCACATTCGACAAACAACTTCATACTTTAGCAAACAATTTTGTTACCAAAAAGGAACTTTGACAAAAAAGTTCTTGTTGTTTGTTGCATGTGGAGGTGTTTTTAAAAATAAAATATGTCCTCCAGCCACGTGCACCTTGCAACCTGGATAATGTATCTAAGGCTGGCAAAAGCCGGTTTTAGCTTAAAATAACTCAGAGAGTTCGATTAAGTAAGACAGTATGTAATTATATTTATGTGAGTCACTCCTATAATAAAGCTCGTTTCCATTGTAACAGTAATTGTGCCGTTGCCAGGGTAACCATGATCATTCCACGTGTGTTTAGGCAAATAGTTTAATTTACATGTAAAACATTCAAAAAACGGCCTTTTTGAATATTTTAATTTGTTTCTTGTTGTTGGAGAACTGAGGATTGAAAAATAAAGTAGCAAAGCGTATTCCTCTTGCACGTATGTCGTTGTCATGGAAACCAAGGACAAATCCTCGTTTCTTGGTCAGCAAAAATCAATGAAACACCTTTGAGTATGGCTACTTCTCAAGGTTTTATGTTGTTTCTTCTTGCTCCTGAATTGAAACTAATAAAATGGATCCACATCTATTGCTTTTATGCTGTTGCCATAGTAACCAAGAGAAATTTATCGGGGGTTTTTTACCAAAATTATCAGTTATAAACCTTTCAATGTATATTTTTAGCTTTCATGTTCTTTCTTCTTGCTCGAGACCTGAGGGTTAATATCATCTGTCTTCTTTTGCATACATTTTCTCACTGGTAAAAGTATTATTCCGTCTGGGCTCCACCATAATTTAATAAATCGACTATTTACACAAGAGGGCCAAGAGGCCCTGAATCGCTCACCTGAACAAAAAGGTTAAAGGTCATACTAGGGTCATCATTTGAACAAACCTGCTAGTTTGCAACCATTTCCAAATGGTTCTGAAGAAGAGTTTTTATTTATATTTTTCTATGTATTGCTATGGTTCGAACCCTGGACCCCCTGGGGCGGGGTCATTTTGGACCCTGGGGCCATCATTTGAATAATCTTGGACCACTAGGCAATGCTACATACTAAATTTCAAGCATCTGAGCCAAGTGGTTCTGAAGAAGAAGATTTTTGAATATTTTTCCTTTGTATTTTCTATGGTTCAAACCCAGGACACCATGGGGCAGGGCCATTTTTGACCCTGGTGCCATCATTTGAAAAAACTTGGTAAAGGACCATTAGGAAATGCATCATACCAAATTTCAAGCATCTGCACTAAGGGGTTCTGGAGAAGAAGATTTTTAAGTATACTTTAATTACGAACCCAAGACTCCCCACCCCAGGGCCATTTTTGAACCCAGGGCCACCATTTACACAAACATTGTAGAAGTCCACCAGGCAATGCATCATACCAAATTTCAAGCATCTGTGCGAAGTGGTTCTGAAGAAGAAGATTTTTGAATATTTTTCTATATATTTCTGTGGTTCAAACTCAGGACTCCCTGCGGCAGGGCCATTTTGGACCCTTGGGCCATCATTTGAACAAACTAGATAAAAGACTACAAGGCAATGCTACATACCAGATTTCGAGCATCTGGGCCAAAAGGTTCTAAAGAAGAAGATTTTTAAATATTTTTCTATGTATTTCTATGGTTCAAACCCAGGACCACCTAAGGCGGGCCATTTTAGGCCCTGGGGTCATCATTTGAACAAACTTGGTAAAAGACCACTAGGCAATGCTACAGATCAAATTTCAAGCATCTAAGCCAAATGGTTCTGGAGAAGAAGATTTTTTAAATATTTTTTCTATGTATTTCTATGGTTCAAACCTAGGACTCTCTGCCGCAGGGCCATTTTGGACCCTGGGGCCACCATTTGAACAAACTTGGTAAAAGACTACTAGGCAATGTATCAAACCAAATTTCAAGCATCTGAGCCTTTCGGTTCTGAATAAGAAGATTTTTGAATATTTATCTATGTATTTGTATAGTTCAAACCCAAGACCCCCTGGGGCAGGGCCATTTTGGATCCTGGGGCCATCATTTGTACAAACTTGGTGAAGGACCACTGGGCAATGCTACATACCAAATTTCAAGCATCTGAGCCTTGTAGTTCTGAAGAAAAAGATTTTTCAATATTTGTCTATGTATTTCTATAGTTCAAACCTGGGACTCCCTGCCCCGGGGCCATTTTGAACCCTGGGGCCACCATTTGAACAAACTTGGTGGAGGACCACTAGGCAATGCTACAGACCAAATTTCAAGCATCTGAGCCAAGCAGTTCTGGAGAAGAAGATTTTTAAGTATATTTTAGTTTCGAACCCAAGACCCCCTGCCCCAGGGTCGTTTTGGACCCTGGGGCCACCATTTGAACAAACTTGGTAAAGGACCACTAGGCAATGCTACATACCAAATTTCAGGCATCTGAGCCAAGCAGTTCAGGAGAAGAAGATTTTTAAGTATATTTTAGTTTCGAACCCAAGACCCCCTGCCCCAGGGCCGTTTTGGACCCTGGGGCCACCATTTGAACAAACTTGGTAGAGGACCATTAGGCAATGCTACATACCAAATTTCAAGCATCTGAGCCAAGCAGTTCTGGAGAAGAAGATTTTAAAGTATATTTTAGTTTCGAACCCAAGACCCCCTGCCCCAGGGCCATTTTGGACCCTGGGGCCACCATTTGAACAAACTTGGTAGAGGTCCACTAGACAATGCTTCATACCAAATATCAAAGACCTAGGCCTAGCGGTTTCAGAGAAGAGGTCATTTAAAGCAAATTGTTGACGACACACGACACACGACGGACGACAGACACTGAGTGATCACAATAGCTCACCCTGAGCCTATGGCTCAGGTGAGCTAATAAAAGTATGCATATTTCACTTAAAAGAATGAGCAGAGAGAGGCATATAATGCTTAATTGTCAACATGAACCATTTTCTTACCTCTCGTGTATGATGTAAACATTTGATCTTTCTGTCGTAACCGTGCATGTATCTTGTAATCGTTGAGAGAGAGAGTGAGAGAGAGAGAGAAAGAATTGATGAATGAGTCCTTTTCAACAGCATTTCAGTTACCGTCATACCAGGACTATGGGAGCGTGATAATGAAAGGCAGTGGTGTGCAATGGATTCCCGTTTACAGTTTAAAAGATTGCCGCTTCCAGCCTCAATCGGGACAGGTAGAACAGCAAGCTAGCGCTTAACCCAATGAGCTATCGACCAGAGAGAGAGAGAGAGAGAGAGAGAGAGAGAGAGAGAGATGAACACATTTTCGCTTATACGTACAGCAGCAACTGCGGTGCTAATCGTTTCAAATGATTATTCTGTACCCAAACTTTATTCTTCCGCTAGTATCGTAAGAAAACCTCTTTTTCTACAGCCAAGTATTATTAAGGCGGTGGTAATCACTGGTCCGTGGTGAGAATCTTCCAGCGATACCTCGCGATAAAATATTTTATGTATTTATATCACTGATAGAGCAGTGGAACTTTAAGCCAATACCTGTAGAATGTCCCAAAACCGAACGTTGCGTGGCATTCTAGCGTATCCAACCACCACCAACTAAAGTTTAACGCATGTCTTCTTCAGAACTGTTTGTCATTGCAACGCTAATGTTGTATTATGATGGCACTATTAATATTATTCTTAACTTTAATCCCGATTTTTTAAATGATTTTGTTAACCCCTCCCGGGCCTGACATTAAAGTGTAAGTTCGCTGGTATTCTTTTCTATTTCTGCCAGCTTTTATTACCCTTCCGTCATTATGGTTGGTTGGCTGTTTTGGGTTTAACGGCCCTTTGGAACAGTATTTCAGTCTATGCCGTCTCCCAAAGAGAGGGAGAAAGAAGAGAGAAACGATAGACGAGAGAAAAATGTCCAAACAACCCCACCCGTACTTACTGCAAGCACAGTATGCCCTTGCCCTTGCCCTACTATTATCCAAATGAGTAGGACGCCCGGGCACTGAAAGTTATACCCAGCACCACTGCACCACCCAACCACCCTTTCGTCATTATGGATGAAGCTTTAACACAAAATAGAAACTATTGACTGATAAAAAGTGTTAAAAAATTGCCTGAATATTACTGTTGGAAAACGCGTGCCCAATTATTATAAACTTTAATATCTAGTATAAATATAATGTACAGGACGAGGATCCCGCTTCTTGTTTGGCCTTTGTTTATATTTTGGTATTCGATGGAAAACCAGACGAAAATCGTTTTTTGAGGACATATTTGTCGGTTTAAAACATTCTGACCACCTCCCCTCATCCCCCCCCCCCCCCATTCAAGAACCAGAACAAAATCGTTTTTTGAGGACAGATTTTCCAGGTTTCAAACATTTTGACCACCTGCCCTCCTCCCCCCACTCCACCCCATTCACACACATATACACCACACACAAGCGTGTTTATTGTATGTATATTAGCCAATATACAGGCTTTGCAAAGAAAAGTACCATGCTTTTCGTCATTTATGATGATATATTTTCACGGGATTTACACCACTCTTATGACTAGTTTTGCACTTTATATTTGACTTTAACGTGCGCTAACCTTACTGAGGGCAACTGATGAATGTCGTATTTGTTGTTTCATTTAAAAAGTAAAAGTAAAAGCAATAAAAATGATTCAAAAGAGTCATTTGAATAATAGATTTAATAGATTGTTCGCAAACTAGTATGAACCATGCAGCTAGTGTAATTTTCTCTCTGTGATATGGGCGGTTGTGTGACAGATTTGGTCAGACAAGCTCGATCCGAGATTCGTGCAAAGCTAAGCTTCTATGAGAACATCCTTACGCATTGTATTTTTCCTTTGGCGTCGATGACGTCAGAAATCAACCTTGTTCGCCTACATGACGTCACAGAGATTTTTATTCACAAACAACGTATAAAAAGGACAAATAAGGATTTGTTTGTGTCAGCTGAACCGTGACGGTATTATATTTGCAATAATTTCTATTTTTTCCAAATCTAAACAAACATAAGAGTAAAATGATAGAAAAGGGGAAAAACCCAACTAAACCAACTTTTCAGATTGTTGCTAAGGATGTCCACGTGTTACTAAGGAGCGATAATTACCGTTCGCCACTTTATAATGTCGATTAACCAGAATACAGTGATATGCAACTGAAATCACTTCAAGCAAATCAAAAGAGGGTTTCATGTAATCACAACGGTAGACAACCGTATAAAAATGAAGGAAATAGACTATGCTCTTGTAAAACTCGTTGCCATGGCAACATGCCTTAGATAACAAAACAATGCCTGCAATAGTAATCCCAAATGACTATACAATAACTTTACAGCGTAAAACTTATTTTGGACATGGGGCCAAAAACACCCCTTATCGACCCTAGGCCTATAGAGAGTATATAGAGCTGACAAAGGCTAAGTTTTGGATTCTGCCAATAGTGACACCGGCGAATTTGCCTATGGTCCCATTGGTTGCCAATGGGTCTATTGGTAACCGTAGTACCCTGAACAGTAATGGCAGCCAATAATGCCATTGGTGCTATTGATAGAGCCAATGGCGCTATTAGTATCATTGGTAGAGTCAATGGCGCCAATGGCACCATTGCAGAGCCAATATTTTTCTGTAATTAGAATTTTTTTGTTTTTCTAATTTGCTTTCATCATTTGGGAAACAAGAGTTGTCAGAAGACAATGAAGCGAGCCTCATGGGTGCCTGGTTCTCACAGTAACTAAGTCCTACAAATATATGAGGTTATCTGCAGTATCAGTCTGAACCATTATCCCAGGTATATGATGAATACCTACTAAACAGTGCTCAAAATATGAAGCAAAATCACTGAAGCATGATATGTATGTCAGAGTGACCTCAAGTCCTTCAGAGTGTCAGACTATTTATCCATGTTGCCAAGTATGATGTTACTCTATTAAACAGTTTTGGAGATACAAGGAAAAATCATTGAACCACAAAATAAAGGTCACAGTGACCTACAAATAGTATGAACTCATTTGCGGTCAGACTGAACCATATCCCAGGACCCATGTATGATGGAAATATTCTAAAAAGTGGTCAAGATATAAGTAAACAAGAAAGGTTACAGTGTGTAACAAATGCCCCCGAAGGCCCCTTCAACTGACCTTTGACCCTAGCTGTGACCTTGACCTTGGTCACAGAACCTGGGTCTTGCACATGATATACATTCTCATTTCGTTTTACTTTTCTGTGACATTTAAATGCACTTTGGAAGTTTAAGAGGATTCGAGGGGACTTAATTCAAACACTAACCAAACTGTGTTGCATCCTTGACCTTGGGTATGGGAACCTATGTCTTGTGCATGGCAAATCTTCTCATTAGGCTTTATCTTTCTTTAAAGTTTGCTTTGGTACTTTTCTGAATAATTGCCGAGACATAATTTGACCGCTGACCCTAAATTGTGACCTTGACCTTGGATCTGGGATCATAAATATTGTGTGTAACATACCTTCTCATATAGTCCTACCGATTTTTGCAAAATATCAAGGAATACTGCATTTTATGGTACAAGCATGAAACTTGGCACAAATGTTGTTCACAGTGGTTTATTGCGTTTTAGATAGGGCGGCACTGGCAGAATCATCTACTTCCGGTTCAAATCCAATATGGCCGCCATGACTGAATTTACTGTAATTTTACATCAACATACACGCATGTTTGCATATCTAGTGTCATTTTATGCAAATTTATTCTATGTATGTCTTCTAAAATCTATATGTGATATTTTCTTGGTAAAATTATAAAGCCGTTTCATGACTTCCGGTCGATTATGGCACTTCTGGTTCAAATTTCGTCACATACAAGCTCGATATATATACCCTTTCTCATATGTACTGTTTCCATCATAGTATCCAGAATATTGGCTTTTTGTAAAGATACATCGCTACAAAGAATTTGTAGAGTATGTGTCATGGAATAGCTTAGCTGACATTGTCAGTTACATTGAAGATGCAAAGTATGACCAGACTGTTTTGCCGGTTTTTCAAATGACTGAGTTAAGAAGCATGTACACTGACAAGCTGAAGCAGCTAGGAGTTGATACTCCCATTATACATAGTACCAGACTGAAAGTCAGACTTGTGACTAAGATTCCAGATCTTCAGGCTAATAAAGAAGGTCGAACTAATCTTTTAGCCTTCAATGCGGACGCTGGCTCTGCTCTTAAGATAAGATAAGAAATTTTATTTTGAGACGGCATGACATAAGGCAACAAGAAACATAAGCCCTTAAGGGCTTTTGACCGTCTATAACATAGTTAATCACAGTGTTTATTTAAATTCAAAGATAGTAGGACTGTAAAACATATATACACACTGAAACAGTAAAAATAGCAGATTAATACAGCACAATACTACATAGCAGATTACCATAAATATAAATCTTAAAAGTCAAGAGCACTAAGAAGTTATAAGCACATACATCATAAGCTAACATTTGACTAAGATACTAAAACTGTTCAAAATAACTATTGTGTTTGGCAAGGGCCTAATCAGAAATTTTGTATGCAACGACATTGTGCTAGATGGCGGCGCTTCGCGAGTGGCAGCTCAATTACTAAACATCAGGCTCCACCCCACCATCCAGCCAATGTGCCAATGTTCTTAAGAAGGCTTGTGATAATGACGGCTTTTAATTCAGACTTTATGCAAATCCATAAAACAGCAAAGTGTATAAGAAAGGACATCTTCCATACGTCAACAAGATTTACAGGATCACTGGTCTGTCCGTGACATATGATAGGGTAGTCGAAATATCTACAAGTGGCCTACGAAGAGCAGGGTGTAGTTTGTTCTCCTGCTTTTCGAAAAAGTCTCCACACTTCATCTGCTGTTGATAACATGGGACACAACCCTATCGCCAAAACTGCAAAGGATTCATTTCATGGAACAGGCATTTCACTATTTCAGTTCCGAAGCAGTCAGGGTACTGGAGAAAGCAATGCTGTGTCTGTCTTTCTGACACTGCACACCAATCATTGGCAGTTAAAACACTGCCTGAATCATTTTTCAATGTGCCCCCCCCCCCCCCCCCACACACACACACACACACACCCTGCTGTTCTCATTGTTAACGAAGCAGCTTCACCAGATGCTCCCTGCAATGCATTGCAGGATAAAAATAACGAAAAAGAACTGCTGAAAGAGTTCTTTTGGCTCAGACAACATAACTCTCTTCCGAGGAAAAGTAGAGAAGTCTCTTTCTAGGAGGGTAGAAAACAGTTTTGATGGCAGTTTGAATATCGCTTGGTCAGCCTTTCATGCTGATTGCGAGTTAGAGAAAGACACGGCACCAGCATTGAAAACACTGCTGCCACTTTTTCAGGAACATTCGAAGTCTGTAGCCATGATTCTCCATTCCATGAACACGATAAAGGCATCAGTAGAAATGCAGAATCCTAGTCAGTCGCCAGTAGCTGCTTTATGTGATCGTCAAACAATTTCAGTGGAACTGGCCAGATTTGTATGGCAAACACCAATTCTTAATTATATGTGGCGGATTACATATTGAAATGACAGCATTCAAAGTACTGGGTGAATGATTAGATGCCTCCGGTTGGATTTATGCACTTTCTCAAGGCAATGTAGCTTCGTCTGGTACTGCCAACCCTTTTTCTGAAAGCAAATCATGCCACCAAAAACTTGTCGTGCACACGAGATCACTGCATGCGCCGTGTACATCCGTCTCCAAACTGCTTACAACGAATACACACTAGAGTGTCTGGACGACGATTTTCTAGACTTTGAAAGTTGGTATGACAAAATGTCAATCGAAAAGCCATTAGAATTATTCTCCATCTTGCTGACGCCATTGGCGCTGGGTGCAGTCGAATAATGATTCGAACGGTGGACACGGACGTGGTTGTTCTTGCTATCACATACTTTTGCACAATGCCAGTATCTGAAATTTGGATCGTATTTGGAACTAGCAAGCATTTCATACATATAGCGCTTCAAGGCATTGCAAAGGCACTTTGGTCCTGAAAGAGCATCAGTATTACCTCTCTTTCATGCATTTACTGGGTGTGACACCGTTTCCGCATGTCATGGAAAAGATAAGTCGACATGGGATACATGGACGGCTTATGTAAAGTTGACAGATGCCTTTGCGATGATAATGAACCCTGCGTCTCACTCAGTTTGATGCATTCATGCCGATCTTGCAGAGATTTGTAGTTATAATGTATGACAGAACAAGCAGCGCTGAGAGCGTCGACAAAGCAAGGTTGCAGCTGTTAAAGTGCAGGCAACTAGAACCTGTTCCACCTAAAGAAGCTGCTTTGTTATAACATACGAAGAGGGCTATATGGTATGGGGAATCGTTCTGGAGCCAAACCTTATGCTAGCAAGCACAGCTGACATTGACTGGCTCAAAAACAGTGATCAGAGGTGGGAATCCCTTTGGACAACACTTCCTGAAGCATCTGCATCATGCCAAGAGCTCGTAGACCGCAAATGTAAGGTAGGTTGTCGTGGTGCCTGTAAGGGCTTCAGAAGTGCCTTGCCATGTGCAGCGCTTTGTGCATGCGGCGGGCAATGCCCTTTATTGAATGTGTTCTGATGCATCATTGGTTTCTTTATTGATTTAGACTACATGTTTATGAAACAAAGATCGATCTAACTACAGTATTTTTCATATCAGACCCGCAATCTTGGATTAAACCGGAAGTAGATTTTCAAGATGTCACCCTTTTTAAAATGATTGAGACAGTCCCACTCAGCAATCATGGGATTCAAACATAATTGTTTGACTGATTTAGACTACAGACTTTTGAAATACATTGGGGTAGGTCGATCTAACTGGCGTATTTTAATATCAATCAGCCATCTTGGATTAAACCGGAAGGAGATTTTTTTCAAGATGCCGCCCTATCACAAATGATTGAGATAGTCACCCTCAGCAATCATGGCATTCAAACATTGCAGTTTGATTGATTTAGACTTCAGGCTTAAGAAATACATTTAGGTAGGTCGATCTTATTGGACTATTATAATATCAGATCCGCCATCTTGGATTAAACCGGAAGTTGATTTTTCAAGATGTCTCCCTATCGAGAATGATTGATATAGTCCCCTTCAGCAACCATGGCATTCAAACATTGTTATTTGATTGATTTAGACAACAGACCTTTGAAATACATTAGGGCTGGTCGATCTAACTGGAGTATTTTAATATCAAATCAGCCATCTTGGATTAAACCGGAAGCAGATTTTTTTCAAGATGCCGCCTTATCAGAAATTAAGATTGTCCCCCTCAGCAATCATGGCATTCAAACATTGCTATTTGATTGATATAGACTACAGACTTATGTAATACATTAGGGTAGGTCGATCTTATTGGAGTATTATAATATCAGATCCGCCATCTTGGATTAAACCGGAAGTAGATTTTTCAAGATGTCTCCCTATCGAGAATGATTGAGATAGTCCCCTTCAGCAACCATGGTATTCAAACATTGTTGTTTTATAAATTTAGACAACAGACCTTTGGAAAACATTAGGGTAGGTCGATCTAACTGGAGTATTTTAATATCAGATCAGCCATCTTGGATTTAACCGGAAGCAGATTTTTTTTTCAAGATGCCACCCTATCAGAAATAATTGAGATAGACCCCCTCAGCAATAATGGCATCCAAACATCTTCTTTGTTTGATTTAGACTACAGATTTTTGAAATACATTAGGGTAGGTCGATCTAACTGGGGTATTTTAATATCAGATCCGCCATCTTGGATAAAACCGGAAACAGATGACTTTATCAAGATGCCGCCCTATCTGAAAAGATTGAGATAGTCTCACTCAGCAATCATGGCATTCAAACATTGTTGTTTGATTGATTTAGACTACAGATTTTTGAAATACATTAGTGTAGGCCGATCTAACTAGAGTATTTTAATATCAGATCCGCCATCTTGGATTTAACCGGAAGTAGAGTTTTTCTAAGATGCCGCCCTATCTAAAATGACTTAGATAGTCCCTCTCAGCAATCTTGCCAAGTTTCATGCTTGTACCACAAAATGCAGTTTTTTTGTGAGAATCGGCCGGGCTAATAATGATTTACCTTTCTGTGAAGTTTGATGACATTCACTTCAGTAGCTTTTAAGTTATCACAGAGGCGAGATTTGACCTTTGACCCCAAATTGTGACCTTGACCTTGAACTTGGCAACCCAAATCTTATGTGCAACATACCTTCTCATTATGTTTCATCTTTCTGTGAAGTTTCATTAAATTTGCTTCAGCAGTTTATACGTAATCACTGAGACCCAATTTTGAGACACAATTTGACTTTTGACCCAACTGTTGCCTTGACCTTGGGCAAGGGGACCTAAGTCTTGTGCGCGACACACCTTCTCATTATGCTTTATCTTTCTGTGAAGTTTCATCAAATTTCCTTCAGTAGTTTTAAAATTATCGCTGAGACACGATTTTGAGACACAATTTGATCTTTGACCCAACTGTGGCCTTGACCTTAGGCGTAGGGACCGGAGTCTTGCGCGCGACACACCTTTTCATTATGCTTTATCTTTCTGTGAAGTTTCATCAAATTTGCATCAGTAGTTTTAAAGTTATCGCTGAGACACGATTTGTAACGGACGGACGGACTGACGGACGGACAGTCGGTGCGATTTTAATATGCCACCCGAAGTTCCTTCGGAGGCATAAAAATCGCTGAACCATGAAATGTAGGTCAGTGATCTATAAAAAGTATGAGGTCATTCGCAAAGTCAGAGTGATCCACTATGCCAGATATGAAATTAATCCATTAAACAGTGTTGGAATATACGGCAAAATCACTGGACCATGAATAAAGGTCAAGGGCACTGGAGTCTGCATGAATGCTTTGCAGCTGCTGCAATTATAGGGACATGCTTTTTGACCAATTATCAACTGTCTTATCTCAAAGGTATAATCAAAACTAACACTTTTGCCTTAAAAACTGTGCCAAACACCAAAGTCACTGTCAACCGTAACATATAGGTCAAGGACACAAAATTGTGTCACGCAGCTGCTGCAGTCATGTGGATGTATATAAGTACCAAGTATGATGACTGTAGCTGCTGTAGTTTGTAAAATACAGAGTTAAACATTGAGTAAAACGCAAAAGTTAACCTGATCACGGATGCCGACAAGGACGGTGATGCTAACGGATACACGGACTACGACGCTGGGGTAAAGCGTAAGCCCTCCTCTGCTTCGCAAAGGAGCGCTACAAATGTTTATACTCCTGTCTCAACTCGAGCATTTATGGATTCACTATATCACCATAATCTGAATGACGAAATTTTCCCGAATATGTAATTTTGCCCATGCCCCAAGTTGTCTGCTGTATTGGCAGCCAATGGTTGGCAATATTGGTACCAATAGTAGAGCCAAAGGTGAAACTCTGAATGGCACTGGCATGCCAATGGTGACATTGGCAGAACCCCTCATGCACCAAAACTTACTGTCGAGTCCAATGCAGCATCAAACCAAAGCTGCTGTAGGAGACTGGATAATAGTCTTCATCTTCCAAGCTCAGAAGAAGCACAGCTCTGTAAAAGAGGTTATATAATGTTTAAAATGCAAAGGAACCCATCATTCAGCCTATACTAGATAACTTTCTTTATAGAAATAGTGTTGAAAGGACTGTAAAATAGTAAGTAATCAATCATTTCTATGATAGTACAAGAATTTCATAGAGTGGTAGGTCTTGTCTGCCTTGGACTGCCACAACAAGCTAGGTGCTCTATAATTCTTACATTAATGAGCTCAACAAGAAGCAATACCTATGTTTCCCTTCTGCTAGTCACTGGCAAATGCTCATGGTAAAATTGGTCTAATTAAGGTGGACGATCCCGGAAGAACTCTGTTCTTACTTGTTAAAAAAACAAAACAGAGTTATTGTTCATCATCAAATCGATTAACTGTGGAGTATATACAGTTATATATCTACCGTAAAGATCCTACGCTTTCGGGCACATAGGTCTGTACAAACAATGGAAACTGAGATCAGACTGTTCCTTAGGAGCCAGAATGATCAAGATCTTCACAGTTTCCATTCCATCTGCGCATTTTTGTCGACAATACTCTATGGTAGAAAGGAATAACAGGAAAATAAATAATAGGGCAAGGACCGGCTGTGCTTGCAGCAGGTGCAGAATTTGGGCAGTCTGTTTTGGGGATATTTTGAACTTAAACATTGTTTTTCTAGGAAACGAAATGGTGAAATGTTTGTTTTTTTGTTTTATTCTTTAACATACGATATAAGTTTTACTAAAATAATATGCATAAGCATGCCCCATCGATTGATGATATTTTTCATGACGTTTTTCATGAAATTCAATTTTCTTGCATGTTTTCAAAGAATGTAAAAATATACTTATTAACAAGAACACTGCAATTTTTTGTTATCAGTTTGTTTCAAATATCCTATATTACAGATTATATGATTTGCGGAAATGAAAGTGCAATCATGTGCTAGAGAGATGAATTTTAATGGAAAATGTGTAAAAAAGTATGTAGAAATACAAAATATTGTTTTTTAGGAAAACAAAACGGTGAAAATTGGTTTTTTCTTACCCAAATGTTTTATAGCTCTTTGGGTTATTTAGACGGTATAATGGTTTGAATGCCCCGCCAATATTTCTATTCAGTATTCGTCTACCTTAATCCAAAGAACCAATGATGTGACTCTTGAATTTTCACAATTCATATGATGTATTTTTGTCTTTTTACACGTATGCTATAACAATGAAATTTCATGATTAGAGCTGTATCTTATCTTCGGACGACTTCATTGAGATTACAATAGAATAACACTTTACATATTAATTCTTTAAGCCCCAGTGACGAAATCAGCAAAATTTGCATACAGTGTAGATCCTGATGAGGCCGCTCATGATGAGCCGCCTCCTCTAGATCTACTCTGTTTGCCCTCTAGTCTTGGAGTTCTCAATATGAAATGTCTTGGACAAGGCATATTTTTAATTTTTGCAGACGTAAATTTTGTTGTCTGCTTTTTGGTTCTTAAAGAGTTAAGCGCCAGTGATAAAATAATGAGCCACCTCATTTTGATCTACACCATTTGTCCTCTCTAGTCTTTGAATTCTCAATATAACATAGTTTGGCTAAAACATTTTTTTAAATTTTGCAGACATAAATTTTGTTGCTTGCTTTTTGGTGCTTATGCTAAATGACATGACCATAGCACAACGACGAATTACATACATATTTTCCCCAGTGCATAGATAGTCATTATTTAGAGGAACATACACTTTTTGTGTATACAGCTTTATGATACTAGCTATGTGGCCAGTTACAGCATTAGGGCATTCATTTCACATGCAAAAGGCCCTTGATCCTTGGCCAGAGCATTGAGGATGTCATGGATTCAAGTTCGACAAAGTTGTGACTCTTTTTTCACTCTAGCCTGAGTCTACCATTATTTTATTTCCTGACTGAAAAGCTGTTGAAACAGCCATTAAACCACTGCATTAAACTGCCTACCCAGCTATCCGTTCACCTTGCTAAATTATCATATTTTTGTCATTTGTAAAGCATTATTCTGTTTTGTGATAGAAAAAATAGGTCACATCAGAGTATCATCTTAATTTAGGCTAGTACCTGGACAACCCTGTTATAACTATGATTTTTTCAGTTTCTATGTAATATATAAATACTTTATTTTTCTGAATCTGTTGCCGCCAAGAAAATACATCATTTCTCTTGTTTCTTTTCTCTGTACAAAACTGTCACATGTCCATAGCTGTTATTCTGCAAACAATTCAGTTTTTCTCTGGTCATGAGCTCTTATGGAGGTCCTGGCTTGCCCGATTGGTGTACACTATCCCAAAATGCAATGCAGCATGATGCCCACCTACGTTTTTATTTTTTTATTTATTATTTTTTTGTGCAAAAGCAAAAGTAGCTTTAACTGCTGTGCTAATTAAGCAGAGCAGGGGAAACACTTACAAAACCAAAAATGTTAAGACCTTTACTTTAAAAGTGAAACTTAATCAAACTGTAATTAAGTGTTCCGGACATAGAAAAAAATATAGATCTGCAAAACTGCAATGCATTCACATTTCCAGGTACCAACTTTACGGTAAATGGTAACATTATCAGGGAAAGCAACTATGGTATTTTCACTTTTGCTTCCCTTTTCAATGAGTCCACTCTTGAAAGAATTTGCTTCCTTAGGAGCAAATGCTTTCTCTTAAGACCCCAGATTGAAAAGGATTTGTCATCAAAGGGAGCAAAAAGGCAGTCACAAAGGACTTTTTTCCTTTGAAACAATGGACGGATGGTTGATTTGTGATTTTTGGTCCTTTTCAACAGTATTTCAGTCATATCAGGACAATGGGAGAGTGATAATGAAAGGCTGTGTGCAATGGAACCCCGTTTACGATTGAAAAGGTTTTCACCTCCAGGGATCGAACTCGGGACCGCTAGATCAGCTGGCCAGTGCTTAACCCATTCCATTTGGGAGGGGTATCTGAGCAAACAGTTTGGATCCAGATCAGGCCACACATATCTGTGTGGCCTGATCTGAGATCCGAACTGTTTACTGCCTAGACATCATTCTTACAAGAGTTAGTTTGACCAATATTGTCAAAATATTCTTGATTTTTGCATGACAATTTCAGCAGACGACAAAAAATACCCAGAATACAATGGGTTAATCCACTTAGCTACAGAGGATACTCCCTTCGAAAAAAAAATGGTGGCATTGTATACCATACATCTAATAATAGACAAAAACCTTCAAAGAAATAGGACAACAAAATATTACTTCTTGTTTACAGTCTATGTTGACCCTTAACCCGCTGATTTGTTGGAACAAATTTGTATGAAGAGCAGCTCTGACCCAGATGAATTTGCTGTTGATATTGTTCATAACACTATACTTAGAAATATCTAAGTACTGGTATGTCATAAAATGTAACATTCCTATGCAAATAAAACATGATTCACAATCACTTAAGCACATGAGAAGCATACATTCTCTCCAAATCCCCAGAGACAAAAATATACATCAGAATTTGCAAACAGCTTAGATCCTGATGAGGTGGCTCATAATGAGCCCCTCACCTAGATCTACACTGTCTGCCCTCTAGTTTTCGAATTCTCAATATGATATAGCTTGGACGAAAAATATTTTGGAATTTTGCAGACGTAAATTTTGTCGTCTGCTTTTTGGCACTTAACGGGTTAAAATCTAGCGGTGTTTCATTGTAGCACTAATTATTGCTTCTGCAAATCTTAGATCCGATAATTTTCAGAATCTAGCTGAGCACCAATCGAGATACGAAAAACATGCATGTGCACAGCTTGAATTGATTTATTCATGTTGTAGTTGTTTCATCTCACAGATATTCTCTAAGTGGCTCAGCAGAAAATACCCACAGTTGCACCGTGTGTCCATCCATTTGATTCATTCAGTCTGATTAAGTAGTACCTTATTTTGCAAATGCAGTTTTCTCCGCGTCTGCATGAGCGAATTCCCTACCAGACTGCACAAATGCACAGGTTAGTCGCAGTTCTTAAACCTAGCACCGATGCAGCTATAAGTGTCAAATAGTTAGCATCTGAAACCTTTTTGCTTTAAATATAGCTTACCTCTGAAAAACCCTAACTACGCAGTGTCAGTGTAAGATATTTTTCGAATAAACTGCCAGCCTTTTCCAATAATAACAGCTTTATTGTGTGTAAAGTGTGTTGAAGTGTGTTCAACCAAAATAGCCTTGAGCTACAAATAAACCACTCGTACTAGCAATTTCTTTACACAGGCAGACGATATGTGCTGATAACAAGTACAGTACATGTATATACATTATAATATCCCAACATTCCCTGCTAGGCCAACCACTCTCAATCAATATAATCAAACAATTCCTACCAGCAGTAGCTACGTCAAAAACTGATCTTACAGACTGTGAACACATTATACTTTGTTAATACTAAATCTTTATTTCAGCCTTTGATTTCTTTCTTTCTTTTTTTTTTTTGGTCTTTTTATCAAAACCCGTCTAAAACTAATCAGATATTGTGAATTTACTTTCCATTCAAGATATTGATCGCTTTTATAAGGTTTCCATGAGAGAATATTGTCTGAGGTCACAGACACTCATGCAGCGTAAATGCTCAACCATGCCCCACACCCTCCAAGCTTTTGATTAGGAGGCTGTGCTGATGATATTTCATGAATAATTTTCCTTGTTGTTTCATAAAACAAGGAAAAAGACGAGGCATGGTTGTTCAAAGACAACAGCGGTGTTAGTTATTTTCAAGTGAATTATATGTAAAAACACTGCCGTAAAAACACTGGAAAAAGAACAGGGCCCTGATTTTTCAAAACTAATGCTGTCGTTTGTTAATGAAAATTAAATTTTAACCTGCAACAACAACTTCATTCAGCTATGCTTTGAACAGCCGGGGCACAAATTTATCAAAACCCCATTTAAACAATGTCATAATGACCATGTACACACATATTATCATCGTTGTCATTACTCAAACACATAATTATATAAATCAAGTGTGCTGATATTTTTAGCCAAAAAGGTGATGAGCTTTTGCACTACAAAACCTCATCAGTAACATATCCCCATTCCCAGCACTTCATGACCCTTAAACTAGCTAAACTGACACTGTCAGCAACAGTTGCTGACCAAAATTTGCTGACCAAAATTTCCTAACCAACTGTAATAGTGGCTCAATGAAAACACAGGCTTTTCATTCTTGGACTAAAAATTTCAGTAACTTGCCTTAACTCTTTAAGCGCCAAAAAGCAGACGACAAAATTTGCGTCTGCAAAAATTTTAAAAATGCCTTGTCCAAGACATTGCATATTGAGAATTCAAAGACTAGAGGGCAAACAGTGAAGATCTAGATGAAGCGGCTCATTATGAGCCGCCTCATTAGGATCTACGCTGTTTGCAAATTTTGCTAATTTCGTCACTGGGGCTTAAAGAGTTAATTCGTGGCTCTGAGATGCCACTCAAAGCTAATTATCATCTACTAAACAACCATTCACTGGCCAGTCAGAAGTGCCACTAATTGCGGCATGCTGTGAGAGATATTATCAAATTCAGCGGCACTGGGACTAGTCCCACATACACACTGAAAATGATCAAATTATAAATTAAATTCTTACCTAAATAACTCATTAACTATAAAAGATACCTTTCTGAAATTTGTAGGATAACGGTTATATGACCCATGACACGAGAAAACCAACAGTCTGATCAGAGTCTTTGCTTTGCACTTAAAGGTTAGCTAAGGGTCCAAGCTACCTCCATGCCGAAAGCGAAGACTCTGATCAGACTGGGCGGATGCCCAGGCTGATCTGAGTCTGCGCAGGGCGCACAACCACTTTGTTGGTTTTGTCCTGTCGCGGCTCATATGTTATAAGGAAAATTTTTACTAATTTGACAAAATTGGTTAGAATATAATTTTTTTCTTATGCAAATGAGGGTAGGCGGAGCTTAAGGTAAATCACAGAGTTATGAATTTGCTGAGATTTACTTCTGTGAAGACTTCAGGAGTGTTCTCACAAACTGAGATTACTATTTACCATCTTTCTTTAGTTATAAGATGGAGGCAGCTGAATTGCTGAGATGTGACCTAGCTGCTATTCATGGTACCTAAAAGGCAAAGGCTTCCCATACCCCAGTAGCAGTAGGGGCAGTGGGGGTTAGAGGCCCACTGTCTCTTGGGCACAACAAACGAAAGGCGGAGTCCATCCCTCTCCTTTAGCTGCCTTATCCTTCCCTGATTCGAAGCAGGTCCTGGCATGGCCAAACCAAGGCACGACCTCACAACCATGCAGCGACTTTCTGCACCATAACCGAGCGTCTCTAACCACTCGACCATGGCACCTCTCATTCATGGAGGTTTGCACTAGTAATAGATAATTTTGGAAAGTGATCTTGATGGTTTTCAAGAATGCAATAGTTATTTGGTTATTAGACAGGAGTTTTGAAGATGGATCTAGATTTTGAGGCTGTTTGGAAAGGACCAGTTTACGGGCTTCCAAACATGCAGTTTTACATTATAACTGACCCCTCCATATTATGATATCTACATGAGCCACAACACCACAAAACCAACAATGTAGCATGTGCGCCCAACGAAGACTCAGATCAGCCTGGATAGTCGCCCAGTCTGATCAGAGACAGAGTCTTCACTGAATGCTTATAGGGTAGCTAGGAGTCTAAACTACCTCCATGCCCACAGAGCAACTCTGATCAGACTGGGCCGCTGCCCAAGCTGATCTGATTCTTTGCTGGGCTTACATCCACTTTGTTGGTTTTGTCGTGTCGCGGCTCATATAATTTTGTAACTGGAAAGATAGCTGTTGAAGAGAAGACACTACAGGTGCTGTAAACGGTTTGCAGTCGAGCCACTGGTTCTGCTTTGGTTCATCAGACACTTAGTTGTTCGGTTTGCATGCTAGCTCATAAGTGTAATTTCTCAGGAACACAGAAATCAAAATTAAAACTAAGATAAAAACATGAGGACTCACAGAAATAGCAACACTGAAATTCCGGAGCAGAAGAAATGTTTATGTTGTGTTTTTGTTTAAAGTCCACGGTAAACAGCTATGGTCATGTTGGGACGGTCAGTTAACTTAACCACACTATTCCTGGGCAGGCTTAGACCTCCTAAGCGGTTAACCAGTACTAAGTGCACTTACTTTCACCAGTATCTGACAACTGCCCTTCTTGAATCAGCGGAAGGAGAAATGAAAGTAAGTGTCCGGACCGTGTATCGAACCCAGGACCTCATCTACCAGTCAAAACCAAAGTGAGCTTTTTTTGACGGGTGGACTTGTTCGTCCTTATCATTTGAATGAGTCTGTTTCTAGTTTTAGGGATTTCCCGTAGATGTTTTCATTTTTATTGTATTTTTTCATCAATAGAAATTCTTGTAAGCAAACAGTGTAGACCCTGATCATATGCCGTGTTCTGCAGCATCTGAGCAGTGTCTTCACTGTTTACAGGTGTCCCCAAAACCGGTTTCCAGGTTTAAAAGAGCTAAGCAATGCCTGTAAAACATTCACTGATATGGTATAAGGGTAGCAACTCAATATATACTGGTGGGAAAATAAATAAAATACAGCCAAACCTGTCTTAAGGGCCACGTACCCTCACCAGTCTTGAGCAGCCATTTTTGTGTCCCATTCAGTGACCGCATTGCTGACTGTAGTTACTTTCATAAAACTGACAAAAATGGCTGAATTTGCAAACAGCGTAGATCAATATGAGACGGCCCATCTGGATCTACACTGTTCACTCTATTTTTTTGGATTCTCAATATGACATAGCTGAATTTCACAAAAAATTTTTTTGAAATTTTGCAGACATAAATGATGTCTCTTTTGGCACTATAAGGCAATATACTACCGGTACATTTTCTGTTTTCTAAAACATATAATAGCAGGGATCTCCCCAGCCAAGGCATAACATGCTTGAAACATGTCTTCCTCTTCAAATTACTTTTGCAACATGCCTTAATTTCCTTAATTTCTAATGAAAAATTATTAAAGTGCTATTGTTTTCATTTTTTAGCCAGTAAAGTTGTTTTAAATGCATTAAGGATCATTAGTTATTTATAATGTAAATTTAGCCTAATTTTGACATAGCATTGTTGTATGATATTAAGGATTTTAAAAACTTAAAAACAAGTCCAAATCTGATTTTTGTGCTGAACATGCTGAAAGTGACATGCCTTCTGAAATTTCTGGGGAGAACACTGCAATAGGCTGAACTGAGCAAGAGAGGATTCTTCTCTTCTCTCATCTTCTGCAACATTTGCATTAACCTGTATTTAATGATCCTTTGAAGCTTGGGCTTTGCAATGAATCATAAACTGCTATCGCATCTCGACTAAGAAGTCTACAGAAAATGCTTTAAGCATTTTCAATGGACTTCTTAGTTGAGATGCATACACCTGTATTTAATGATCCTTTGAAGCTTGGACTTTGCAATGAATCATAAACTACTGTTGCATCTCGACTACGAAGTCCATAGAAAATGCTTAAAGCATTTTCTATGGACTCCTTAGTTAAAATGCAATGGAATATAGCAGAGACAGCTCTTGAACAAATAATTAAGCAGCGTTTATCCTAAACAAAAGCTGTTACCACACAGAATAGCTCGTCTGAACTGGTGCTTGCCAATCATGAACACAAAGTTTTAAGAATTTTATCTTGACCTTCAAGGTCAATTAAGAGGCTGATGTTGCTGCCACGTATAACTCTGCAGCAGTGTTAGTCATCAGTCTAGGTATAACTTTTTCCATCCAGGCACTATGAAGCCTGTGAACTTGACCCTAAAAGTCAATGAAAGGTCACTGAGACAGGTGGGGTTGGTACTGTGTAAAACTTTGGACCAGTATCTAGCAGAATTCTAAGTATGAACTAATGCCATCCACACACTAAGATAACACTGTGCTTTTAGGAAACTTTAACCAAAATTTTTCGTAAATCATTTGCAAGTCCATGACCTTGGCCTCAGTCATCAAGGGTGGTTGTGGTGGTATGTATTGCCTGAAAACTTAGATCATCACCTAACATCTGTGGCAGTATAAATTAAATCTATCTAAGGGTTAAGGAGAGTCTAAGGGTTAAGGAGAGTATGTCTTTAAAAACTTTAGCCAAGAACATCCCAAATTTCAATATAAAATTTCTAAGTCTGTGACCTTGACCTATAGGTCCACATTGGGAATGGTGCTGAATAAAATTTCAGTCCAATATCTATAATGATAACAAAAATAAGTCAAATCGATCTAAGGCTTTGGAAAATATGAGACCTTAAAAAACTTTAATGTAAAACTATAACATCATGACCTTGACCTATAGGTCATGACCAGGGGTAGGGTGGTGCTGAATAAAATTTTGAACCAATATCTATTATCATACCAAATATAATTAAAATTGATCAAAGTGTTTAGAAACTATGAGTCTTAGTCTGTGACCGTGACCGTGACCTTGACCTATAAGTTATGACCAGTGTTGGAGATGGTGAGGATCGTGCTGAATAAAATTTCTGACCAAAAATTACAACATGTACTGCACCAAATATAATTCAAATCAAACAGAGAGTTCAGAGACTATGAGATCTTAAAAACTTTAACGTAAAACTTTAACATAGAATTGCTAAGTCTGTGACCTTGACCTACAGGTCATGACTGGGGGTGGGGATAATGCTGAATAAAATTTCAGACGAATATCATTTTATCATCATAGACATACAAAACATAATTCAAATAGATCAAAAGGTTTAGAAGCTGTGAGATCTTAAAAACTTTAATACATGTATAAGTGTTTTAACATTTTGCTACTCCAACACTGGGGGTAGTGCAATGTAGCTCTTCCTGAACTTCGTTAAGATGTGCTAAAAAGGGTTCTGTCTCATTAATCAATGTTTACTTGATGACTGATAATTTTCATAAGCCGATGCTTGGTCACAAAATTTCAGCTGAGTCCAGCTACTAGTAGCCAGGCCCCGAGATTATAAAACTGTTTTCATGCTCAGCTGAGTTGAGCATGAATTTTTACCTGCTAATAAATAGCAAATAACTGATAAGTACAGTAACTGTTGGTTTCTTGCTCAGTTTGGCTGAGTATGAAATTTTTTCTGCTTATGAATATGAAAATGCCAACATTAGTTGGCATTTTCATATTTATCAGCAGAGAAAATTTCATGCTCAGCTGAGTTGAGCACGAAATTTTTTTTTATAACCTCGGGGCCAGTTCATCCTATGTAAATTTACTTTCTTTTCATTGTAAGAAGCACCAAATGAAAGATATCCATTTCACTCCCCCAACCCATACAGGCGCCGTATGAAATTTATAATTACAATCAACCCAGCAGCTTTACAGAATCTGTTTGAAATGTTGGCAGACGACACACCTGCTATCCTATAATTTTGCTGCCATGGTGCCTCTAGCTCAAGTGAGGTAAGCAATATTCAGGTGCAAAATGACTGGAAATAAGGTACAAAATAAGTGTGTGAAATGTCTGAGCAACCATTCATAAGACATGACTATCATGTAAGTGTTATGCTTAAGGTCAGACCCTATATCCAACTGATTTGTAAATATACATGTATAGATCTAGTTTATCACCAATAAAATACTGTTTTAATAAACCACCATTCATAATCATTAATGCTTCCATGTTCACTCACATGCTAGCTTCTTTGACATTTTGTCAAACCATTTTTTTGAATTTGTTCCCTTTCAGTTCACAATTCAGTAATTAATTTGTTGAAATGTGTGCTTATTTATAAGAAAGATAGTTTGCTACTAGTATTTGCCCCCATTTAGTGCACAGGGCACTAATAAGTTTGATTATGGTATGTTAAGTTTTTATTGATGGTCTTATAAAAAGAAATAATTCTGATTTTTGTATTTACCACAAATCACCACCTTAGGAGCCTGATTGTTGTCCAGGAAGTGAAATATTTGTAATGCACCATTCATTTGCAACCACAGCCCCCTGGGGCCAGGGATTAGCGGGGATATTGACTTTTCACTCTGCAAAGCCCTGGTATATGCCCTGCACTGTGGGGACATTTTTTTATGTCAAATCCCTGGTAAAGGTCGCCCCCCCCAGGGGATATCATATAAGTATAATAAGAGTTGTCAGAAGACAAGGAAGTGTGCCTCATGGGTGCCTGATTCTCACAGCAGGGTTTTCCCGGACTCAAGATTGAGAGTCTCAGACCCCTAAAACTCCCAGAAAAAAAAATCTAATGCATCCATTGGGACTCTCAAAACAAAATCCAAGTCCCAATTCAAAGTGATAAATTCTTACAAAAACTGTATTATTCTTGGCACAATACAAGTAATGATTTTCAAAATAAAGTATTTATGAAATTCTGATATTTGATTTGGAGATTTTATATCATTTTTCAGAGTACAGGACCCTTACTTTTGGCATTGGACTCTTAAAAAATTGGTATGTGGGTCCCAAAAGCTCTTTAAATAGAAGGCCGAGGGAAAACCTTGTCACAGTTTAAAAGTACTGCAATTATATGGGGTTATCTGCAGTGTCAGACTAAACGATTATCCCCTGGGTATATGAGGAATACCTACTAAACAGTGCTCAATGAAGCAAAATCACTGAAGCATGATAAGTATGTTAGAGTGACCTCAAGTCCTTCAAAGTGTCAGACTATTAATCCATGCTGGCAAGTATGATGTTCATCTCTTAAACAGTTTTGGATATACAAGGCAAAATCAGTGAACCATGAAATATAGGTCACAGTGACCAACAAATAGTATGAGGTCATTTGCAGAGTCAGACTGAACCATTATCCCATGTATGATGGAAATCTTCTAAATAGTGTTCAAGATATGTCAAAATTCACTGAACCATGAAATGTAGGTCACGGTGATATATAAATAGTATGGAGTCATTCGCAAAGTCAGATTGATCCACTATGCCAGATATGAAGTTAATCCATAAAACAGAGTTGGATATATAAGGCAAAATCACTGGACCATGAATAAAGGTCAAGGGCACTGGAGTCTGCATGGATGCTTTGCAGCTGCTGCAACTATAGGGATATGCTATTTGACCAATTATCAACTCTCTTGTCCCAAAGGTATCATCAAAACTAACACTTTAGCCTTACAAATGGTGCCTATACGGAATTGTCCAGCAGGACAGTAGCAGTATTCCTGCAGTAATTGTAACAGGATTCTTGGCAGGAATCTGGACATGAAAAAGTTTCCCAATGGGTTTTCCACGTGAACTTTTCACTATAATATAAAATTCCCTACAGGATTCCAGCAGGACTCACTGTGGAATATTAAGTGAAATATTTAAATTAGCAGGAATTCAGGCAGGAATCCCACCAGGAATATTCAAATGAGCAGTATTCTCACTGTAAAATTTGAAATTCCTGGCAGGAACCCTGCCAGGAATATGGACAGGATTGTTGGCATGAATTTGGTTGTGTTGCATATTACACAAAGACCTTGACATACTCTTTCAACATGCTATTTAAAACTTTCACATACACATATATTGAACTCATTTTCACTTTTATGTCCAAGGATGAGGGTGGGGTACATGAAATTGTGTATAAATTGAATATTTTACCCCTAAACTTAAATCTGCCTTTAGAAATGTATGCATTAATGATACAAAAAACAATTAAACTTACATTCTCTTCATACTAGCTTTTATTAATTCATCCTTCAAATAACACAGAAAACCTTTTAATATGTTTAGTACTTGTAAACAAACAGCATGGCCAGTCTTCAAGCTGAATTTATCACTTATGATTCACTGTGTAGTTGAAGTGTACCGCCAAAATCTTTATGCTAGATTCAATTAATTTTGCAAAATTTTCAGCTCTGTTTTCCTGCTAGGATTCCTGACATGAATTTTTCAAATTTTCCTGCTGGAATCTTGAGTGGATTTTTTATCATTTTCCACATACTGTTATAATTCAGCCTGAAAATGAAATTCCTGTCAATGTCCAGCAGGACTCCTTCTGTAATCATGTCAGAATTTTCGTACGGGTGCAGCCAAACACCAAAGTCAGTCAACAGTGACATATAGGTCAAGGACACAGAATCCTGCAGCTGCTGCAGTCCTATGGACGTACATATGTACCAAATATGACGACTGTAGCTGCTGTAGTTTGTAAAATACATAGTTAAACATGGAGTTAAACGCAAACGTTAACATTGGTTAACCTGATCCCGGACGCCGACCAGGACGCTGATGCCAACGCGGACGCTGACGCTAACGGATACCCGGACTACGACACCGGGGTTATTGCATAAGCCCTCCTTTGCTTCGCAAAGGTGCGCTAAAAATCAATATTTTGACAATGTGTTGCGGTTAATTTCGTTAAAAACACGCCACTATTTTCCCTGCTATTTTGGCGGGAATCAAAAGCCCGGCATATCCACGGCACTGCCAGGACACCTCTTAGGTAAAAACACTGTACTTAAGCCCCACTTTGCCCCCACTATCCCCGGCCCCATGGTTGCAAACGACTGGTACATAAATAGAACTCCCGAGCAGCGTAAATATGCAGTTTCATTTTAAAAAGTTTCGGTCACTTTGACAAAACTCAAACATGATAACCTTTAAAAAAAATGCTGACTGTGACTCAGATTCTCTGCAACTGAAGAATATGCAGCATCAACTGAAGAATGATTGGGGGTGACCAGCTTCAGTAGAGTCAGTTGGGTATTAATGGCTCTCTTGTAATAATATTTCTTTCAAGCATTACCTCACCAATTCAAAACTGTAAGATGTTCAAAACTTCTACGTTTCTTTTATTTCTTTTCATCATTCTTGATTTCTTCTCGCTGCCAATATAAGTCACGTGACGTTTCAATTTTCATTCCCACAACTCTCTGAATCCAAGATGGCAGCCTCCGTATGCAACCCATGTTTTTGAAGCGCGAATTTTGTTTGTTTTGTCGGTTAAGGCTCGAGTTTCAAATCATTTTGTATATTGCAGCAAAGAAGACCTTCTGTAGGTGAACGTACGGTTGATGCACTCCAATAAGCCATATTCGTACAGAGAAATTTCAGTTTCAAAATCAGTATTGGATTGATTTGGGATTCCCCACCCACTTCCATTGTTAGTAGATCTAGTCAAGAAATCCAAGAAGTAGGTCGGCGTATTGTTCAGTTATAGATTACTGTTTAAAATGCAAACAATGACTCAAAGTTTTCTATGGATTCTTATTATGCTGACACATGATGTTACAAATTTTGAAATGCTTGGAAAACACAAAAGAGCCTCAGTAGACACAGATGCTATAGGTACCAGGTTCCCTCATCCAGTTAATATGTTCAATCATTTTATTAAACCCGGAAAACCACTGCTGATGAAGGCTGTTCTTGAAGAAACAGATTATCCTGCTTTCACACAATGGACCGACCAGTATTTAAAGTGAGTTAATTTTTAATGTCTCACCTGCGAATAGGGTCAAGTCAGGTAAATTCGGACAGCATGTAAATTCGGACAGTGACATTATTTCCTTTATAGGGTCAATTAAGGTAAACCCGGACAGTTTTTGCAGAGTCGCCACTATTGGTATTGTCGGTACTTTATTTGACTTCTAGCAACTGTTTCGGTGTTCCGTAAGGCCAGAGGCATCCCAGATGTGCTATTTTCTGTCAATTTTTGATTGGTTACTAGCATTTTTATGTCAAAACGGTCGTTTAAAGAGGCCAACCGTTGAGTAAGGTAAACTCGGATATGGAGAAGGCAAACCCGGACAGCTGCTTCTTTGTTATATATGTCGCCTATGTAGGTCTGTAGCACACAGATAAACTAAATTTAGTAATCGTTAACACATTTTAATGGTGGGACCAATAAAGTTTAAGGCATAGCTTTGTTTTATTCATGTTGAGTTATCAATTTAAAAGTTATGGGTAGTAAGTTCGTTCAGTCTGCTACGGGTACCACACAAACTATACAATATATAAAACTAGTAAAAGTTGTATAAACATGTGTCATATTAACTGCAAAGAACAATGCACAAATATTGTATTGATAATTTCATACTATTTAAAACGTCTCATAATTAATTTCTTTTGACCATATAAGTCCCCAAAACAGTTGATGTCCGGGTTTACCTCACACTGTATTTTGGCAGAGGTAAACCCGGACATCTCATATTTTTGATAAAATATTGTTCAATATTCATCTTATTCAATTAAGAAATATAGGAAATGCAACTTGTGTTATAACTGCACAAGTTATAAACAAAATTCCATCTATTTCCAAAGTTACATTTACGTTTTGCCGTGAATTATACAGGGACCTGGCTCGCCATCCCTCGCAGCTAATTTTGAGTTTCTAATCCAGAAACCTTAAACAGATTTGAAAGGATCAGATTCAAAGGCTGCAGAAAAATAAACACTGTTTATATAACCGGAAAATAGATACTATTAATTCGAGAAGTAAAGGGGAAAACTGGGAGAAAAAGAAATCACAGAAAACATGTTAATTTAGCTCTTGTTATTGGAAAAATCGTGAGTGTCCGGGTTTTCCTTCTGTCCGGGTTTACCTTAATTGACCCTATGTCAGCTCTTTGGAATTACAACAAAAATAACTGAGCAAACAGTGAAAATCCTGATGAGACGGCTCATGATGAGCCGTCTCATCTGGGTTTTCACTGTTTGCAATGGTATGTCCGAATTTACCTGCTGTCCGAATTTACCTGACTTGACCCTACCAATTCATAATTCCATGATTTTTCTTCAGCTCTGCGTACCCTACTTTGCATAAGACAATTTTTACTGTCAGTTCAGTTTTTGTCAAATTTAGTGGATATTTTCATAACAACATATAAAAGTTATTCTGCAAATTTCAAATAGGTATATGCAGTGCTGTACGTGTCGTCCTATTATCTGCGCATCTTTAGAAGGGTGATTTTAAAAGAAATGAGTCTTTTTCGTGTCCTTGAGATATCTGATGAAAGAAAGCTCTCTTCACACTTTATTTATTGTCAGAGTATGCATTGCAATGACCTTAAAAGTGGTGCAAAGTTTTACTTTCATAGCTTTAATAATACTTGCAAAATGAGGGCTCAAAAAAGGGTCAATTTTGTCCCGAGTGTAACGCAAAAAGTGTGACATTTTCACTAAAATTGTATGTTTACCTCTGCATGATTAAAATGACTGTTTTTAAATATGTGTTTTATCATTTAATTATAAGTTACATTATTGGGCCTTCAGATCAACATATTGTTTTGTCTTTAATAATGATATTGCCTGCATAGTGTGACCTTGAACAAGGTTTGGTGCAAAAATGTCCCGAGTGTAACAAATCTGACTGAATTTGTCAAATTTTTGCAACAAATAGAAGTCAGAAAAAGTTTACCATAATATTTTACCCCTCATATTGATATAATTCTTTAAATATCACAATCAGCTATTAATTCCTTTCAAAGAACTAGGAATAATATCAGAAGTTTTGTTACACTCGGGACAAATAAAATGTGTTTTTTTTGCACGGTTTGGGTCATAACTCTTGAGCTACTAGACCGAAATGATAAAATATAGATCTGCTTGTGCAGAAATCATCTGGCTATCATATTGCTAGTTCAGCAGTTTTGTATCTTTTTACTTTATAAAATATCAGGGGAGTGAACAGACCCCTAATGTCACACTTTTGACTCATTTTTTTTAAAAGTGGTTGATATTAAAAGAACAAACAGGCAATTTCAGTAATAAAGTAAATGATTCGCCTTTTTATCTGTGACTTAAACATGCATCATTCTTTTAACAGGGGACATGTCCTGCACTATCATGAATGTTTTTAAAGCTTATTTTTTTTGTTGGGTAATTCTACGCTGCATTTACAAAATGTCTTCGTGTTGACATATAAGTGATCTTACCATGACGAAACCATGTGGACATTTGTGTATAAAGTATACACAACATAATGTCAGTTTATCCTATTGAGCAGAGTGAATCTAGAAGCATGACCCAGTTTGCTCTTAAAAATAAAAGTTCTGTAAAAAGTAACGAAGTGAATTGCAATTCTTATAACTTTGAAAGACATGCACGCTGTTGCAACCATGCCAACAGCAAAGACTGATCTGGTCGTATTCCCAGGCTTATCTGAGTCCTTGCTGAGCACACATGCCACTTTGTTGGTTTTGTCATGTTGCGACTCATTTGATGTTATTTTTGAGAGGAAAACGTTCCCATATTATAGCCAGATAAATACTGTGGTTTTCTATGATGGTTTTACAGGGATCATTTTGGAGATGAGACAGTACCAGTCTGGACAGAAGGTGGAACTGAACAAAGAGGGATGGCACTTTCCCAGTTTATAGATGATTACCAACGATCAGGGTTTTCCATATTTGAGGATATTCCAGATTGGATAAAAGGTTTGTATGCTGTATTTATTTGGTTGTAATACTTGTCAATTTGAGTCTTGTTTTACTGGAAAATAAAAAATAAATAAATGGAGCCTGGTGTATAATATGTTTATAATATACATTGTCTTTATAATGATAAAATATTACTTAGACGTTGTTGAGTGCCATCTCCCCTCCATTCTAATGAGTTAAAAACAATAATTCAGAATTCTTATTTTGATCTTTCTAGATGAGGTCCTCATACCACCTGTCTTACAATGTGGAGGAATACAGGACAATTTACACACACCAGGACTACTTTTCGGTAATGGTGGGGACAAGACAAAACTTCACCATAATGATGTGGATTATATTACTTGTGTGCTGGATGGGCATCAAGAATTTGTTCTTTATGACAAGGTTTGAGTTTCTGGGTCCAGTTGTTCAAAACCAACCATGTCGTTAGTTAAAGAGATGTTAAAATTTCAAACACATTATATGAAAAACAGTACCCAGGGCTCCAGATAAGGAATTTTGGTTAATTGGGTATTACCCACTAATTTTGTTGTTAATTGGGTATTCTGAATTTTAATTGGGTAATGCAGCTTGCATTACCCACTGATTTTACTTTTAATTGGGTATTCTGATTTTTATTCGTGCAATTTGGTAAAATTTGAGTTAGCAATAGTGCAGTGATCTTAACATTTTGCATCACCATGATTTTGCATAGGTATCTATCTGTATATATAGTCAAAACACAGACCAGCCACTGAATAAAAAAATCATTAAAGACATCAGTCTCGGAAAACACTTTTATAGACCAAGGTCTAACAGTCCAAGATCTGTGTTTTCACTTGCAATGTGAATCCTGGACAGGCTGACCTGTAAGAACAGCGTTTTCTTGCTTCTATATTGAAGTTTAGCCATTTTCACTAGAAAATCTGGAGGACGCCGAATTTGGATTCTCAGGACGCAAAAAATCCGGCCCAGACGCATATAATTAGCTCCTGAAGAGAGAGACTGGACAGCTTTAAAATTTTCAATAAGTCAGAATTTAACTTTCAAAGAAGCCACACGTTGGTCAAACCGTGGCTAGAACAACAGAGGGGTTGGTAATTGGTACCGTTAATCAATAAATCAACCTGTCATTACACATCAGACGTAATTAGGCACGTGTCTCTCAATTGCCAATAACTGAACCTTAATCCGACAGTCTTTGATCAGGATAAAGCAAACTGATTGAATTCCCGGAAACCAGCGATTTTTTTAGGGAATTCGGTTGTTCACTTTAAGATTCTCTCCCGCCGATTTTCAGCATGTTTCCCGCCATTTCTTGCTTACCATGTACAAAACGAGTACCAGTATATCTATAAATAACGCTGCGGTAAATCTGAGAGGTCAACACAGACAGTTGAACACGCGGCACTGGAATTGCACTCGACACATTTCTTTACACATGACAGCCTTGGATAACACCGTCGTTACGCTTCTGTCTTTTGGGTCATTGTGTACCGGGAATTTTGTCTGCGTATTGATACGCTTACAGGAAAAGGTCAATTGTGTTTTTCAATTATTTTATTGGGTATTTACGCAAATACGCTGCTTATCTGGAGCACTGAGTACCAGTTTCTGCCGCAAAAAATCGAGGATCTTTTGCAGCCTCACAATTTTTCAGCAAAAAATATTACCGTAGTTAGTTTTGTAAACTGTTAGACTTAAAGAATGCTCACCAATGGACTTTGTTAAGCTAATGTTGCTTTGAACAACTGGGCCCTGATCTTCATCTGCTTATTATGAGATGCTGGTCTTTTAACGATATTGGTACACTTTCTTGGGGAAACAACCATTTTTATTTTTCCATTTTCGGTGGGGTTCAACTCTTAAAGGAAAGAATGTGCTCCTGGTTATGAAGTCTAGCCTTTCTTATCCAGGGAAGCAAACAGGAAGTCACAAATATCGTATATGTAGGTATATGCTTACACCTTCAACATCAGTCTGATCAGGGTCTGTGGTACAACATTTAAATACCATATACAAGATAATTTTCGGGGTGTTCCTTTTTTTGCGGTCACTTAGAAACCGCGAATATTAAAATCGCGAAATAATTTCCGGTTTCTTACAAAGTATCTTCTGTAGACACTGTCACACAGTGATCATATATTTTGTTTCTGTTTGCTTCGGATTTTGCTGGTACTTTTCACTTGAACAATTTCTTTCATGAACCTGCGGCAGCCTGCCGCAGGTCAATGAACGAAATGGCTCAAGTGAAAAAGTAGTTTTGCTTTCCGCTCATGTTGCTAACTGCGAAAATTAAAAATCATGAAAATTAATGTTTATGTTTATGACCCTTAACCGCGAAAATTTGAACCCGCGAAAATTACCGCATATACGGTAGTGGCAGAAAAATGTTTCGGCAACAGCCGTCTAAACATTTACAGTTCCAAGAATTTGAAACTGTTGATGGAAACTTTCAAAAGGCTACCAGCTGGTCGTCATGCAAACAGAAATGACCCAGGCAGGCAAGTTTATGCAGAATACTGTCTGATGAGGGTCAAGACCTCAGACAAGCAGCTCTGCTCGGACTGCAAATACATGTATGGTTAGGCTTTTATAGATCTGTACCGTTTCAATATTAGAGGATACAGTGTACCTTGGCTGATCCTGTACTGTTATTAGGTTGTATGGGTACACATCCATGGACAACATAACCTGCTATTGCATCCCAGTTAACAAGTCCATAGAAAATACTTGAAGCATTTTCTGTGGGCTTTTTTTGAGAGATGCAATAGACCATAGTGAATACTGAATAGCGCTTGGATGAAACATATTGTGAATTCTTATAAAGCTCCTTACAATCTGCAGATTAATCCTTTTTTTCTTGATCATCAACCATTTTCATATACAAATGAGCCGCAACACGAGAAAATCAACAAAGTGGTTGTGCGCCCAGCTCAGTCTCAGATCAGCCTGGGCATCCACCTAGTCTGATCAGAGTCTTCGCTGTCAGCATCGAGGCTACCCTTTAAGCGCACTGCGAAGAGTCTGATCAGACTGTCTGACTGCCCAGGCTGATCTGAGTCTGCGCTGTCTGGACAACCACTTTGTTGGTTTTCTCTTGTCGCAGCTCAAATGCTTGATCACAAAATTATAACCAGCAGCTCATTAGTTAGTTTGCAATGATGAGAAATTCAAGTTGACTTGATATCACCCTACGGGATGTTGATCAAGACATGATCTTACATATTTAATCTTCTCTCTGAGCAAACGTTAACAAAAGAATTTTTTTAGAATTACATGAAAGACTCTGATCAGACTGGGCGGATGGCCAGGCTGATCTGAGTCTTCGCTGAGTCTTCGCTCGGCACACATGCTACTTTTTTGGTTCTGTCATGTCGTGCTCATATGTATTATGACATCCTTTGACGAGAATAAAGAAAAAAGCAAGCTGACATACCCAGGGTTGGCATATCTAGCTACAACTATTTATCATGGCTTTGTAGAAGTACAAGAAGTTGATAGAAGGAGATGGCTGGGATGAAGAAGGAGGATATAGTCTTGTTGATGTGGAGGACGTAGATGAAAATGAGTTTCCTGGTGTATTCAACACCCCCTGGCAGAAAGCAACAGTGCTGAAGGGAGATTGTTTGTTGGTACCTTATGGGTTGGTAATTGCTTACTTTTTGTCTTATAGCCGGGCCCTGTAGCTCAATCAGTAGGGCACCTGACTCACAAGTCAGAGGTCCTGGGTTCAAGACCCAGTCTGGCCACATACTTTCTCCTTCTGCTGATTCAAGAAGGGCAGTTGTCAGTTATTGGCGAAAGTATGTGCACTGAGTACTGGTTAACCGCTTAGGAGGTCTAAGCCTGCCCAGGAACAGTGTGGTTAGGTTAACTGACAGTCCCAACATGACCATAGCTGTTTACCGTGGATGTTAAACAACAAACAAACAAACTTTTTGTCTTGTGTGTGACTAGCAGAAGCAAAATATGAGCCGCGAAACAACAAAACCAATGTTGCGTGTGCGCCCAGCGAAGACTCATATCAGCCTGGGCATCCGCCCAGCCTGATCAGAGGCTTTGCTGTCCACATGAAGGTAGCTGAACCGTAGCTACCCTTTAAGCGCCTCTTCTGCTGATTCAAGAAGGAGAGTTGTCAGTTACTGGCAAAAGTAAGTGCACTTAGTACTGGTTAACTGCTTAGAAGGTCTAAGCCTGCCCAGGAATAGTGTGGTTAGGTTAACTGACAGTCCCGATACGTCCATAATTAAATGCTTACTGTGGAGGTGAAATAATAACACAACAACAACCCTTCAAGCACATAGCAAAGACTCTGCTCAGACTGGGTGGATGCCCAGGCTGACCTGAGTCTTCGCAGGCACACATGCCACATTGTTCATTTTATCGTGTCCCAGCTCATATATACACTACTTACTGGCATTGTTGTCAGCAGCGGTTCTAGCTGTAATGACAAGATAATTCATAAGAAAAAGTACTGTTATGGGATCATAATTTTGTTATAATTTCGTTTTTCCCAATTTAAACTAGGATAAAGGGCAGGCTGCAAAGGTAGAATATGTTTTGTTTTGCTTGGCTTGGGTCTGATCTGGAACATTGGCTGGATGGTGGGTTGGAGCCTGATGTTTAGCAACTGAGCTGCCACTCGCGAAGAGCCACCATCTAGCACAATGTCTTGGCATAAATATTTTTGGACTGGCTCTTGCAGAGTACAGTAATATATCATATTGAAGTGTTGTTAAGCATGTACTGTCTTAGTACCTCTTACATGTCTCATGTACTTTTATATGTATACTCTACTAAGTCTTATTTCTCTTACAGGTTTCTTACATGATCTATGCATGTAAAAAATGACATTGTAAATGTATTTATATGGTCTCTTATTTATGCCTCTGTATATTATTATATGTTAGTTGGTTTAATAGCTATTCATGTTTGTAATCTTCATCTGACTTTAAATAAAGTTTGTATCTGTATCTTTGCAAGAACCATGGCATCATGCTGTCAGGCCAAAGAAAGTATACACTTTTTGATTGCTCATACAGTAGAGCTTCAATGGCACAAACAGGCATGGGACCATGAAAATTAGTTCCAGCCAAAGGTAGTTCTTGCCATCTAGGGTTAGTTTCTATATAAATTGACTTCTAGGGACCCAAGAACGAGTTCTAGCCAGGCAGGGTAAACAAGCCATCAGCGTTCAAGCAGTTGAAGTTCTGCTGTATTTCTCTTTGTTTTCGCAGCACAGGTTTCAAATTTTGCCTGGTTTAGTTTTGCTTAATACCCCTATTCCACACAGACCACGAATCCCACGAATCGTCACGAATTGATAAATTTTAGGATTCGTAGCTGAATCGTAATTACTTCGTGAAGTTCTTAACTGAATCGTTTATATTCGTAGTCAGTTCTTGCAATTCTTGAGCAATCGGGAATTCGTGGCAAAAGTTTTGAGCTGTTCAAAATTTTTGGCCACGAACTCCCGATTAAAAAAATTCGTAGTTAATTCGTAACAGAATCTTAATGCATTCCTAAGCATCGTAACTGAATCGAAATCGATTCTGAGGCGTTCGTAGTGTTCTCAACTCATTCGGGGATTCGTGAATTTGTACCTTTGATGCATTTGCGCACTGTGAAGACTCTGGACGCGTGCATTTATCTACCCAGCGGGCAAATGACGTCGTACTGACGTCGATGAGATGTCACTACGTCGCACTGACCTTATTACGACGTATTTACGACATCATGTGCCTCGTGCGTAGATATTTCATTTTGTGGCCATAGATTTCTGATGGTTCATACTTAATATGTACGTACCGCAAAGGATCTGATCAGGCTTGGGGCCTTTTCATACCTATTTTGGAAGAAAATCCCAGGAATTTTCAAGAATAGTCACGAATTCATTTTTTTCGTACCGGATTCGTACGTGCATTCGGCGTATTTTTAATTGATTCGTAACTAATTCTAAACGTGTGTGCAGTAAGTACAAAGAGATTCCTGTAAATCGTACTGAATTCTTGACATGATTCGTGCGAGTCTAGCCGAATCCAGTCGAATCCCACGAATATTCGTAACCCCATCGTACTTGTATCGTAACTGAATCGTAGAGCATCACGAATTGGACCAGAAAATTTACAGTCGCCACGAATTCTAATATTTATCAATTCGTGGGATTCGTGGTCTGTGTGGAATAGGGGCATAAAGAACAATATTGTGGTACATGTATAGTAAAATTACTACTGAGAGAAACGCTTGACTAGCAATACTATATATACATATCAATTTTGCACTTTCTCCATGTGCATGCAGTATGGCAATATGTGAATTTGCTGTTAATCAGTGTTTGAGGTCTTGGTTTTTTTTTTCTCAGCAATCAACAACATACGCATTTTTGATCTTATAGGCAGTCAGAAATGGTGCCATTGGGATGCGACAGGTTGTTCGCTCAAAATGATTTGCATTTGGCTTATTTCAATGTAATGAAGTAACATCTGGGGCCAGTTGTTCAAAGCAGTGTTAGCCTAACAAGTTCATTAAGAGGTCAACTTGTTAAGTGTTTTATTACTTTGTAGTCAAATACACTGATATTTTTTGTTGAAAATATGTGAGAAGCTTTTGCAGTGCAAAAGCTTCTCACATTTTTTCAACAAAAAATATAGGGGTATTTGAGATATTAACATTCCCAATTTTAATGTCTTGTTAACTAACAACATCTTTAGTTTTGAACAACTGGGCCCTGATTGGCTTTGATGTGTACTTCCTTTTGACTTTTATGATATGATATACAGTTAAGTCATTGGGTTAAAATTTGGTGAACTTGTGAGGCAGGGCCAGCAACGTACATTTCTTTTTTCTCTATGAAAAGCACACATGTATGGATATACCTCCAAGGGAGATCACTATGGCATGGCAGTGTTTGCCTCCCTTTATATATGGAGCCAGTCTTAAAGGAAAGAAATTGCACTCTATAAAAAGCAGTTTTTTTCCTTGAAGAGCAGCCCTTGTATAGAGGAAATAATTTCCTTTATTAGTTTTCTCTTCTCAGCTGTAAGGGAAGCCAATATTCAGCTTAAATTGTCTCCCTTGTTAAAATGGACACCAAACCATGGCAATGTCACCATTTACCTTAAGCTGAGTTTCTGCTCCCAAACATCTTCAGGTGAACAAATACATTTTCAGGGGAAGTCACTCTGCCATTTTCATTTTTGCCTCCTTTCAAAATCGGGGTCAACTCCTAAAGGAAAGAATTTGCTCCTCTAGGAGCAAATTCTTTCCTTTAAGAGTAGACCCCCATTTTGAAGGGCTTCATTTTCCGGAAAAGCAAATAGGAATTCATAAAAGTTGTTTCCCTTTTTGGAAATGGCAGAAAAAGATGACAGTATACCCGTACACCTTAAAAAATATTGACTATTATTCCAGGTGGTACCAGCATGTATCTTCCCAACCAGGACGGACACTGGCGGTCCTCTTCAAGTTTTCTCACCTCTGGTGGTTTGATAAAAATGATTGTGAGGACTTTGAGAGAGATGCTACTTTACAGCCATTGTCAGAGTTTAGGTTATTAGATGACATTGGACAGCTTAGGTAATTTTCAGTGCTATTTTCAGCCAAAATAAATTTTAAAGAGCTCTTAGGGTAGACGAATGGTGAATAAAGATATTGGTGGGGCATTCATTTCATTATACCAGCTGAATAACCCAAAGGGCTATAAAACATTTGGATAAGAAAAGAAAATTTTTCACCGTTTTGTTTCCTAAAAAACAAACTTTTGTATTTATACATACTTTTTTACACATTTTCTATTAAAATTCATGTCTCTAGCACAAGGATGCACTTTCATTTCTGCAAATCATATAATGTTTAATATAGGGTATTTGAAACAGACTGGTTAGAAAAATTGCAATTATCTTGATTATAAGTATATTTTTACACTTTTTTAAAAAATGCAAGAAAATTGAATTTCATGAAAAACGTCATGAAAAATATATTCAATCGATGGGGCATGCTTATGCATATTGTTTTAGTAAAACTTACATTGTATGATACAGAATAAAACAAAAAAACAAACATTTCACCGTTTTGTTTCCTAGAAAAACAATGTTTAAGTTCAAAAATATCCCCAAAAAAGACTGTCCAAATACTGCACCTGCTGCAAACACAGCTGGTCCTTGCCCTGTTATTTATTTTCCTGTTGTTCCGGGTCTACCATAGAGTAATGCCTCAAAAATGCGCAGATGGAATTGAAATTGTAAAGACCTTGATCACTCTGGTTCTTAAGGAACAGTCTGATCACGGTTTCCACTGTTTATACAGACGTATCTGCCCGAAAACTTAGGATCTTTATGGTAGGCATTGTAAGTGTGTATATATTCCATAGTTGATTGATTCACCATGAACAAGAACTCTGTTATGTGTTTTTATAAGTCGATACAGAGTTATTGTGTATCTAAATACCTTAATAAGAGAGGGCCAAGATAATTACATTTGATTCATACAGATACATGTTTTGGCATCTCCATGAGGTGGTCACAATACAGAACATGTATTTCTTCTTATAAACTTTCTTCTTAAGGCACTTTCTTCTTAAGGCACATCGCAACCCATTTTAATGGCATTCTTGAAACAAAATATGGTTAATAAATCAGAAATTTTTGTGGCCTTCGGTCAGCAGAATAAGTGAGTGGGGGCATTTATTAGAGAGTGGGCATATTGGTGCATTTTCAGTTTTGTAGTAAAACTTCAGGGCCAGGATTCTTGAAGATTTCGGCCGGGCTGGGTAGCGCAATCGGTAGGGCACCTGACTCGTAAGTCAGAGGTCCTGGGTTCGAATCCCGGTCTGGCCACATACTTTCATTTCTCCTACCGCTGATTCAAGAAGGGCAGTTGTCAGTTACTGGCGAAAGTATGTGCACTTAGTACTGGTTAACAGCTTAGAAGGTCTAAGCCTGCCCAGGAATAGTGTGGTTAGGTTAACTGACTGTCCCGACATGACCTTAGTTGTTTACCGTGGACGTTAAGCATCAAATCAACCAACCATCTTGAAGATTTCTATTGTGATTGAAAAAAGATAACACGTCAGGATGACCCCACAGATTGATATGGCCCAATCTGATAAGCTGTCAGTTTGAATTCAATACAATTTCATAAACCTGGGATTCGTTAAAAACAAAGACATTTTCAGAATTTCAGATATTTATGTATCGAAAAATTTCTCTTACAACATATGTTATGTTTCATGCACAAAGCTAATATAAATACTCTTAGTGTGACTTAACTATAATGGACCAAGGGAGGTAATAGGGCTTAATAAGATATAAAACTTCAACCCAAAAAGTAACACAGCTGAGGATTCCCAATGCCCAGGGCTCTAGATAAGAGAGAGTTTGATGATAATTAAGGATAATTTTTCTTATCTCTCACTCAAATCGTATGTTGTTACCCCTCATCTGAACTGTCTCGACGAGACAGTTCAGATGAGGGGTCACAACATATGTTTCTATGCAGAAATAACAAAAATTATCCTTAATTTTCACCAAATACTCCCTCTTATCTGGAGCCCACAATTCTACTGTTCATAAAGCCACTTTTGTCCCCCAAGCACCACACACCACTGGAAAATATATAGAATACCGCACAATCCTATATATGGACTAAGTGCCCCCATGAGCAGTTCAGAAATGAAGTAACGACCCTTCCTACTGAATTTAGAGATTTTCTGACTGAACTCACATCTCAGGCCTAAGGAGGAACCTCACATGCCCCAAAAGTAACCAACATACTTAGCATAACTCAGCTAGTGAATTCACTATAGTAATACTTACTTAAAACATACCATTCGAAAAAATATAAATCTGCAAATTAAATACTGCCAAAATTCAAATCCCCAGAATCACTAGTTTGGTTATACTCAGAGCCATTTAACAAAACAGGAAAAATGAATGGACAAAGTTAGAAAGAAAGAGGGAATCTTTGTTCTGTTTGTTAAATTCCATACAAAGCATCTGATATAAAATTATAAAAAAAAAAACTTTTACACATGTCTGCTTTTATGAGCAACTGATATGCCCTTCAAGGGAACCAACATCCTTATTGAAATGTAAAAGCAGATCACTAAAAATTAAAAGGATTTGGTCCCTAAAATATTGAAAAATCACTCAGCTCACTAAATGTCGGATACGACCACACACATATTTTAGGAGCATACCACACAATGCTCCCTCATAGCCTAACCAAGTAAGCAGAGTGGTTAAACTCCTGAGTGCAAATTCACTCTTACTTATAGCTTAAACTTAAAGAACTCACAAATATCAACTTTGATCAGAGGCATAACTCAGAAGCACTTATTCTGCTCATGAGATACCAACAATCTCATGTTATGTGAGATACCACACAATCTCACACTAACATAGCATGTGTCTATGAGCTACTAGTGTATCAAATATTTCTAAGTCCACCAAAAAAAATGTATCTAAAATTTTCCTAATATATTTCCTCAAAAAGAAATTTATACAGAAATTCAGAATTTACTAATAATACAAACTAAAAAAAAAAAAAGCTTCAAATTGAAATATATTGAAGTATGAAGCCTCAAATGTATTCCTAAAATTTATATCATTTCCTTCCAAACAGGGTTCGAGGTTATAAAACTTGAGAATAATCACACAATAAAGCACACTGATTGGCTGCTTCCAAGCTTTATTTTGAGTTTGAGAATGTACTCAAGTTTTATAACCTCTGGGCCAGGATTCATTTCAGAGGTTAAGAATCAGTGCAATATTATTTTCCAGAACAGAAACTAGGTCAAGACTCCATCCTCTGGATTATACAATATCTCCTAAAGTCATAATCTTTGCATGATTCCAGGAACCTGTATCAAATAGTACTTTCATATGAACATAATGACCTAAAATATCATTATCAGTTAATTAAGAATTTTAACCAAAATGCCTATCTATACTCATGGAACAAACAGTACATTTTCCTCTTACATGACCCAAAATTTTGGAACTTTTTAATTCCAGGGGGGGCTTCTCAAAAGTAATTTTGTTCCTTTACAGTGGGAAAATATCAAACATCTAAGTTTTGCATAAAAATGATGCCACCCCATCTTTAATCCTCATTATTTTGGTTTTATTCCATAAATCCGCAAGTGCCTATGCAAAGCAAGCAGTAATAAAAACCAATTCGCTTTGTTAAAACATTGTCAAAACTACTTCAGAATCTCTATATACAAATAAAAAGCCAAGGTACTAAATGGAATATTACCACAAGATACACATGTATATGTAGCTATGTAAGCCTATGAAAACTGTATATTGGCAGACTTTTATTTTGGCACTGTCTGTCTTTACAGCCAGTAGTGCCAAAACCAAGTTAATGGCAAGTATTTAGTTATTTACAATAGATATATGAGCTGCGACACGAGAAAACCAACAAAGTGGCTGTGCGCCCACCGCAGACTCAGACCAGCCTGGGCATCCTCCCAGTCTGATCAGTCTTCCCTGTCCGCATGGAAGTAGCTTAGACCCATAGCTGACCTTTAAGTGCTTAGCAAAGAGTCTGACCAGTCTGGGCTGATGCCCAGGCTGATCTGAGTCCTCGCTGGGCGCACAACCACTTTGTTGGTTTTCACATGTCGCGGCTCATATCAATCTTCAGTTGTGAATGATATTTTTATTTCTCACATACTGCTCTCAATTCTCATATCTCAAAAGCTTGAGTTCATCTCAAACTACTGTTATCTGAAAGTAGATTTTCTGATCCCAGAAAGTTTACTCTGAGATACCAGTAGTTTGCGATAGAGATAATGAGAGTTAACTGTTTATAAAAATTTAGACCAGATTTCATGTCGCAGTTAGAACTCATTTTAACAAGTCTGTGGTTTATTTTATCGTAAAGCGCAGGGTAAAAAATTGGTGTTCCGAATGCTAAACCGAGTACTAAGTTCGACGTGAAATCGGACCTTAGAGCTTCTGCTTGAATTTTATCTTTTGTACATTTCAAAAAAGAAAATTTAAAAAAAGAAATCACTGCTGTGAAGAAAAATCATCTGCATCTGTGATGCTTCTCCCACAATTTTTGCTCCTTTTTGTACAGGACTTCTTTGTTAGCCCCATTTGCAAACATGTCTGCAGTTTCAAAGGAAGTCTTCCGACAGACAATAGATTGTGGATCTTCAAAATTGATGGAAGAGGTAGGTATTTTAGAATTTTATTCTTTTTCCTTTAAGAGTTTAGAGCTCTAGATAAGAGGGAGTATTTGATGATAATTAAGGATAATTTTTGTTATTTATGCATAAAAACATATGTTGTGACCCCTCATCTGAACCGTCTCGACAAGACAGTTCAGATGAACGGTCACAACATATGGTTTCAATGAGAAATAAGAAAAAATTATCCCTCAATTACCATCAAATACCCCTCTTATCTAGAGCTCTGGAGTTCTGATCAAACATTGCTCATACATTGAATTCATAGGACCAGAAAAAGGGAGGGCTTTCGTGTTAATTCTGCAGAGTTACCATGGACAGGGAAAACATCTGGAAAAATAGTGATTTTTTTCCGGGTCAAGGAAATGTCAGAAAATTGTTTGGTTGAATAGAGAGATTTGGAAAATACTTGATAAGTCAGGGAAAAGTTAGGGAATTCGAAAATTAATGGCTATGGCATCTCAAAATATGCTATTTCTGTTTAAGGGGGAAGGATGTGTTTTCTAGAGAAATAGTCCAGGCATATTTCCCACCTTATTTTGGGGCTATTTGCTCCCTAATTCTTTTCTTTAAGAGTAAGCCCCATTTTCCAACTGATACAGTTAGCACTGCTGAACTAAACAGTAAAATTAAATTCTGGATCTGTAAAAAGGGGAAAAAAGAAAAATGATAGGGGAAAAAGCAGGAACAAGTCTGATTGGCTGACATGTAGTTTGACGCTGCGGAAAGAGCTTGCTTTTGGTACAGGAAATTTGAAGCTGAGATAAGTGGCAACCATGGGGAGGGTTTTGATGGTAATTCTTGCATAATATTTCTTATTGGCCCATATAAATGTATGTATAGTCCGTTTGCTTCCAAGTGCAAACGGGGGTTTTACTTATTTTCTCGAAAACGATGAAATTTCCATCCAAAGTTCTAATGTCCTAATAATTCATTTAACTATACATAACAGAATACGAAAAATCCAAATTTTTGGATGTTTTTGTAAAATATTTTCCATTAACAGTAATGCAGAAACTGAGCAATATCATTGAAGGGTGTCATATGATTGTTAGAACAGCCATAATATTATTGATAGGCAATACTGTAAACTCGTTGTTTACTACGGTGTGGGCGTATATGAATGAAATAGTAAAATGTATTCACCTGTCCTCACATGAAAGGCATGGTGTCACTGGTCAGGTCCGTCCCAACATGACCATAGATGTTTAATGTGGATGTTAAGCAATAAATCAAAGAAAAGAAAGTCACTGGTCAGGTGATACTTTGTTGTAAATAAACATTTTTTCCATCACATAGCTTTGCGAGTAAAAAGTGTATGTTTCAAAAGGGGGGGGGGGGGGGGGGTGTCAATAAGGTGGGTTTTCTGCATCCTACCAAAGTTTTCTTTTTTTAACTGATGGTATACTGCTATGTGTCTAGTTTATTGAACCATATGTGACTTTGGTCGGAAAGCCCTACTTACTGAGCTATGGGTCAACAGAAGTGGGTGGGGTAATCCAATGTGGTTTTAGCCTGTCTTGTAAAAACATTCTCATTTGGTAGAAGAGTACAACAGACAGACAGGATTTGATAAAATGATTAACAGAACATCTAAAATATATTTCCATATCATTCTATTTGGTTTAATTTGAACATATGTTGTCAGAAAAGACTTCCTTTGACATTCAGCATTTTTTTTTATATTTTTGTCCTCAATTTTCAATATTTCTTGGCATTATTGTTAAATAAACAGACCAGTTATCATCAAACTCATGTCAAGGAAGGACCTTGACCAGGACATTCGGATGAGGTGACCAGAATTTCACAATGACCTAGTTTTCATGGTTGACTGAACACATAAACTTGCTTGGAAGATGGTTTTCATTCAATTTTGACCTAGAATTACGAAACTTTGGTCAAATTACTATTTTAACTGCTATATTATGCCCAATACCTCCGCCAATAAAGGTGAGAGGATACATTTTGGCTTCAGTTCGGATCTCCTTGTCATCTGCATCTGTGTCTGTGTCAAATATTAAGTCCTTCTTTGACCTTGGAAACGAGGTCAGTGTCAGATTTTGATAACCTTGACCTTGTTTCCAAGGTCACAGAAGGACTTAATATGTGACACATACACAGATGCAGATGCCAACGAGTTCCGCACTGAAGCCAATATGTGTTCCCTCACCTTTAGTGGCGGGGATGTGGGGCATAATATAGCAGTTAAAATAGTAATTTGACCATAGTTTCGTAATTCTTGGTCAAAACTGAATGAAAACCATCTTCCAAGCAAGTTTATGTGTTCAGTCAACCATGAAAACTAGGTCATTGTGAAATTCTAGTTACATCATCCGAATGTCTTGGTCAAGGTGCTTCCTTGACATGAGTTTGATGATAACTGGTCTGTTTATTTAACAATCATCTCAAGAAATATTGAAAATTGAGGACAAAAATATAAAAAAATGCTGAATGTCAAAGGAAGTCTTTTCTGACAACATATGTTCTATTAAACCAAATAAAATGATATGGAAATATATTTTAGATGTTCTGTTTATCATTTTATTAAATCCTGTCTGTCTGTTGTACTCTTCTACCAAATGAGAATGTTTTTACAAGACAGGCTAAAACCACATTGGATTACCCCACCCACTTCTGTGGACCCATAGCTCAGTAAGTAGGGCTTTCCGACCAAAGTCACATATGTTTTGATAAGCTAGACACATTGGAGTATACCATCAGTTAAAAAAAGAAAACTTTGGTAGGATGCAGAAAACCCACCTTATTGATACCCCACCCCCCCCTTTGATAATATCTGGGTGAATCAAATACTAGAGAAATAGTAGATGGATGACTTGTGATTTTACATCCTTGTTAACATAAATTCATTCTATCATTGGAGAAGAGAGGCAAAAATGAACACAGCATAGTTGTTTTCCTTGAAAGTAAGTTTATTCACCTTGATACTGCTCTATCCACTCTTTATGGTTTTTACCATTCGTTTCTGAAGATAAGTGTCAGCAAAGTGTAGCAATTTTGTGAGGACCTCAAGACAAATGGGTACACTTTCAGGGACAGCAACTTTGTTTTCATTTTTAGCTCACCTGAACAAAGTTCAGGAAGAGCTATTGCACTATCCCAGGCGTCAGCGGGGGCCTTGGCGTCGGCGTTAGCAAAATTTTAAAGTTTTTCGTTAAAGTTTTTTTTATGTGATGGGCAAGGCACTGCAGGCAAGCTATCCTGTACGGGGACAGGTCTTGTTGCCTATCTTCTCAATGGGGTCAACACTGTAAAGAAAGAATTTGCTGCTGAAAAAGTAAATGCTTTTAAGAGTAGACCCCTTCTTGGAATGGGCAAACAGGAAGCTACAAAGTTGTTCCCATGTGTGAAAATGGCAGATGAACATGGAGATGTACCCAGACACCTTAATATTTTCTTCTTGTAGTTCTGGTCGTACCTAGACCTCAACATTGATGGATCCCTTTCTTGGCAAGAGCTGTACCATTTTGATATGAACTACGATCAACAGAAATTCTTCAGTTGCTATAGAGACCACCTTCATCCTGAAAAGCGACAAAAAGTCTTCACATTTTCAAAATGTGGAGCTGGTGATAAAGTGACAAGTGAGCAGACCAAAGCAAGTGAAGAAGAAAAGGTCAAACCTAAAACTGATTCTGAAAGTATAAAGGTGAAGGTTGATAGAACTAACAAAGAAGCTGTGGTTACCAAGGAAACAGTAACAGGTAAAACGGTTAAAGTTCAAGGTCATGATGACTCAGGTAGTAAAATTGACAAAGGGATATTAGAGACAAAGAGAGATGAACAGAATAGAAAGGAAAAGCCAGGTAAAAAGTCTGACAAAAAGGGTGAAACTATTCATGATGAGTTTTAAGTTAATGTGATTGGGTATACTTCATTGGAAAGCAACTATACCATTTTCATTTTTCCTTCTCTTCCCAATGAGAGCCAACCTTTAAAGGAAAGAATTCCTCTAGGAGCAAATTCTTTTTCTTTAAAAGTAGACTCCTTTTAAGAGAGGTTTCTTTGGCTGAGAAGCAAACAGGAAGTCACAAAAGTTGTTTACTGTTGTGCTATTGGGCATGTATGTATACAACAGAAGTCTCTGATTGCCATACATTCCACTGTGCAAATATGCCATACATTCCACTGTGCAATTATGCATTCGACAGAAGCATCTTATTTTCATACATTCCACTTTACATATATTCATGCAGAGGAAGCCTCTGATTGTCATATGTTTCACTGTACATATTTATTCATGCAGCAGAAGCCTCTGATTGTCATCTGTTTCACTATACATATATTCATGTAGTAGAAGCCTCTGATTTCCTTACATTCCACTGTGCATATACACATTCAGTAGAAGCCTCTGATTGCCATACATGCCTCTTTACATATATGCCAACATCAGAAGCCTCCTAAGTTTTTTTTTGTTATATACAACTGTACATTATATGCATGCATCAGAAGCCCCTGATTTCCATTCATTCCACTTTACATATGCATTCAGCAGAAGCCTCTGATTTCCATACATTCTTTTCTTATGTGTACATTCAGCAGAATCCTCCAATTTACATTCCTTCTACTTTCATATCCATGCAGTTGAAGCTTAAGATTTCTATACATTGCACTTCGCATCATATGTTCTGCAGGAGCCTCTGATTTTCATACATTCCACTGTATGTGTTAAGCATGTAGCAGAGTCTTCTGATTTCTGTTTGTTACACTGTATATGTGCATCATTGTCTTTTGATTCCCATCCATTCCACTTCAAATATGCAGCAGAAGCCTCAGATTTCCATACATTTCACTTCACTTTCATCAGTAGCTGTGATTACCATACATTCCTCTGTACATATCTTTATGTAGCATAGCTTCAAAAGTTGCCATACTGTTGGTGCTGTTATTACTTTATAGCCTCAAGATATCTTTAATATGTAAGATTTTCAGCAGTTTATTATAGCATTAACGTTCTCTTTCATAAATAGATACACCACAATTAGCCATTTCATGACCAAATTTATAAAACAGGCTTTTAAGAGTTCCATAAATTTGGTATGAAATGTCGAGAAATATGTGATATATTCATTGGAAAACACAAGTCTTGGACAGCATTGTTAATAGTTGCCACATAGCATGATTGATGATGAGTATTGGGTGAAAACATGATTTTTGTACCAAAAAAATTCTAAATATTGGGACAGATAGGTCTGACCAAACACTGCAGACTCAGATCAGACTGCTCCTAATGCAGTCTGGTCAGGGTCTACACTGTTTGCTGTTCTATCTGCATCTTTTTCCTTTAGATGTGTAACTGCTTTGTAAAACAGATTCTCCATTTTTAGGACAATTACAATAATAATATTTGGTGTCCCAATTTTTAGCTCGCCTCAACGAAAGTTCAGGAAGAGCTATTGTTGTCACCACGGCGTCGGCGTCCGCGTTGGCGTTCGAATTGGATGTTTTGGTTAAAGTTTTTTAAAGACCTATATCTCCTTAACCCATGGATGGATTCTTTTGATACTTGCACTGTAGCTAGATATTGGTCTAAGGTTTAACAGGGTACCACCCCCACCCCACTCTGTGACCTTGATGTCAAGGTCATGGACTTAGAAAATTGGTGTTTTTTTTGGACTGGGTGTTTTGGTTAAAGTTTTATAAAGCCCAATATCTCCTGAACCCATGGATGGTTTCCATTGATACTTGCACTAAAGTTAGATATTGGTCTAAAGTTTTCGAAGGTACTACCCCCCCCCCCCCCCCCCCCCCCCCCCCCCTGTGACCTTGATGTCAAGGTCATGGACTTAGAATATTGTCTTTTTATTGATTGGATGTTTTGGTTAAAGTTTTTTAAAGTCACATATCTCCTGAACCCAGAGATGAATTCTTTTTATAATGCACTGTAGTTAGATCTACAGAGTACTACCCCAACCCCGCTCAGTGATCTTGATGTTAAGGTCAGGGACTTAGGAAATTTTTGTCTTTTTTAAAGTTTTGTAATTGCATACTGATTCATAATGCTTTGCAGAGATTTAGTTTATACTTGAACTGATGTTAGACTCTTTTTTGAGTTTTTACAAAACACCTTAAACTTACCCCACTTGACCTTGAAGTCAAGGTCATCGACTTAGAATTTTGTTTTAAAGATTTTGGTTAAAGTTTTATATTTATGAAGACATAATTTCACAGTGCCACGATGATGGACTCAGTTGATACTAATACTTGGGCTGATGTTAGATAATGGTTCAGGGTTTTGATACATACTCCCCCCCCCCCCCCCCCCCCCCCCCCCCTAACCATCAGTTTTTTTACCTCAAGCTCATGGACTTTGAAATTTCATTTCATTTTTTTTATTTTAATTTTATTTTAAGACTTATTTCTGAGATAGATTTTGTGTTTTCATTATGGACATGCTTGCATGAAGTTTTATGCATAGCAGTCCACATAGCAGCCCCCCACCCCCACACACACACCCGTCAGTTTTTTTTTACCTCAAGCTCATGGACTTTGAAATTTCATTTCATTTTTTTTTATTCTAATTTTATTTTAAGACTTATTTCTGAGATAGCTTTTGTTTATAAATGTGTTTTCATTATGGACATGCTTGCATGAAGTTTTATGCATAGCAGTCCACACCACCATAGCGGCTGAGTGATGGGCAAGCACCAATTCAGGCCAGCTATGCTGTCAGGCGACAGCTCTTGTTAGAATTTTTGTGGTGGTATTTTAATACACTTATAACATAAGACAAAGCTTATTTGCAGGTACTTGATACTGCAATCATGGTTGATTTTTAGGGAATGGATAAGCAGAAGGATTTTGCACAAAACTCTGGGTTTGTTGGCTGTCTGTAATAGTGTTTTAGGTATAGAAAATTTACAAGTTATATTCATTGTAAATTAACATACACTTGTGTTCTTTAGCAGGATGTTTGTAGGGTATGCTTTTGCGATATGAAAGAGGCACCGCTAAGTACTTTTGCTGGCCTTGGCCTGGTTGTTGAAAGCATCGTTAGCGTTACAAATTTGTTAGTCAAGGACTGGTTAAGCCTGACAAAACTCACAAAATCAATTGTGGTAACATTTTTTGCTAAAAATTGTGAGGCACTGCAAAAGCTCTTAACATCTTTTTAGCAAAAAACGGCAAAGTTTTTATGTATAATAGGTTTGAAAATTTAACGTGTTGTTAACTAACGATGTCATTAGTTTCGAACAAAAGGGCCCAGGTTGGCTAGGTTAAGATGAATGGATGCACCTCCATATATTGTGACCCCTCATTAGAACCGTCTCAGCGAGACGGTTCTGATGAGGGGTCACAAAATATGTTCTGATTGAGAAATACGAAAATTTTTATTTTAATTATCCCTGTTCAGAATCAGAATCAAAATTGTTTACTGGTGATACGTCCAAGGACAATCATTCACCAGGACCTGTGAATCAGGGAAGCTAGTCCCTAGCCCTTATAAGAGAAGTAAACTTACTAACTGAATCCTCTGCATCCTCAGCAGCAGAAATAAGTGAATCTTCCAAGGAATTCCAATCTCTAATAGTCTGGGGGAATTAACTGGACTTGTTACCCCTTCTTATCTGGAGCACTGGAGCAGAAGAGTTTATGAGACTCCCTGTTTGCATCACTGAATGACCATTGACGACACCCATTTGGAATGGAGTTTACTCTTAAAGCAAAGAATTAGCTCATGTGGGAGCAAGTCTTCCCATTTATAGAAGGCCAGGCGGCGTAGTGCAATTGGTAGGGCACCTGACTCATAAGTCAGAGGTCCTGGGTTCGAAACCCGGTCTGGCCACATACTTTCATTTCTCCTTCCGCTGATTCAAGAAGGGCAGTTGTCAGTTACTGGCGAAAGTATGTGCACTTAGTACTGGTTAACCGCTTAGGTGGTCTAAGCCTGCCCAGGAATAGTGTGGTTAGTTTAACTGACTGTCCCAACAAGACCAATCAATCAATCAATCAATCCATTTATAGAAGACCTTTGGGGTAAAAATTGAAAATGGCAGAGCTGCTTCCATTGAAAATGTTGTCATTCACTTTTACAAGGGGTTATCTACAGAAGAAAAGGAAATTGAAAACAGTGTTGACCCTGATCAGACCACTTCTGAGACCACTTCTGAGAATTGTTCTTATCTGGGTCTACACAGCTTGCATAGACTGCCTGCTCAAGGTTGATATATATTTTGATCCAGCAGATAGTTTGAAAAGTCAACTTCTTGTAGTTGGGTGAAATGAATGTTGGCAAATCATGTACATGAATTATCTATTTTGGTCTTGTTTGAATGTATCTGAATTCTAGAATTAACAATTGTAAAAAGTGAATCACTACAAAAGTCCTCTATATCAGAGTGAATAATATGCTCAACAAAATATATCTAGGGTCAAATATCATACAGAGCCCGAGATAAGAGGGAGTATTTGGTGATAATTTGGGATAATTGTTGTTAATTCTGCATAAAAACATATGTTGTGACCTCTCATCTGAACCGCCTCGACGAGACGGTTCAGATGAGGGGTCAAAACACATGGTTTGAATGAGAAATAAGAAAAATTATCCTTAATTATCATCAAATACTCCCTCTTATCTAGAGTTCTGAAGTCAGTTTGCAGAGATAGGTGAAATGTTGGTTGAAATGAATGTTGGTAAATATTTTACATGAATTATCTTGTTGGCAGAGAATTGATTCCTAGAATTAACCATCTTCAGAAAAATCCTCTGTATCAGTACATAATATATTTGTCCAACCTGTTTTGATGGATTGCTACACTTATGTGCTTCGGGTGCCATTTTTGCTAGGGAGGAGAACTTAGTAGAATGTTTTTACCTTCCTTATTGGTGAATCATTTTTAGCTTGCCTGTATTCATGTACAGGAAGAGCTATTGAACTACGCCCGGCACTGGTGTTGGACTGTTGGTGGCAGCGTTAGCAAAATGTAAGTTTACGATGTGATGGGCAAGCTGTCAAGTGAGCCAGCCTGTATGTGGACAGTCTTGATACAAGAAAGGAGAACTTAGCAGAATATTCTTAACAGAACTTCCTTACAGGTGAATCATTTTTAGCGTGCCTGTGTGAATGTACAGGAAGAGCACTTGCACTATCCCCAGCTTTGGCATTGGCGTTTGCGGCAGCAGGGGTGATAGCAAAATGTTCAAGTTTTACGTCAAAGTTTTTATGTGATGGGCAAGGCACTTTCAGGCAAGCTATCCTGTATGCAGACAGGTCTTGTTATAGTGGGGGCTTCTTTTGAAGGAAAGAATTTGCTCTTAGCGAATTTTTAGCTCACCTGAGCACGAAGTGCTCAAGGTGAGGTATTGTGATCGGTCTTTGTCCGTCGTCCTTCGTCCGGCGTCAACTTTTGCTTTAAACGAACGACTTCTTCTCCAAAACTGCTGGACGGATTTTGAAATAATTTCACAGAAATGTTCCTTGGGAGACTCTCTACCAAAATTGCTCAAATGGTTCCGCTCCGCTGTACAATATGGCCGCCAAAGCTAAAAATAGAAAAACCTTTAAGCGACTTCTCCTCCAGAACTGCTGGGTCGATTTTGAAATAATTTCACAGAAATGTTCCTTAGGAGACCCTCTACCAAAATTGATCAAACGGTTCTGCTCCGCTGAACAATATGGCCGCCAGAGCTAAAAATAGAAAAACCTTTAAACGACTTCTCCTCCAAAACTGCTTGGCCGATTTTGAAATAATTTCACAGAAATGTTCCTTAGGAGACCCTCTACCAAAATTGCTCAAACGGTTCCGCTCCGCTGAACAATATGGCCACCAGAGCTAAAAATAGAAAAACCTTTAAACGACTTCTCCTCCAAAACTGCTGGGCAGATTTTGAAATGATTTCACAGAAATGTCCCTAAGGAGACCCTCTACAAAAATTGCTCAAACGGTTCCCCCGCTGAACAATATGGCCGCCAGAGCTAAAAATAGAAAAACCTTTTACATACATGTGATGTCTCCCGGATCATCCGGGAGTCTCCCGGAAATGGAGCCCATCTCCCGCGCTCCCGGAAAGTATTCAGAATCTCCCGGATGCTGAATTTTCCTGTCATAACTTTTTCTGAACTGTCCATTTTGCGGTAACTACCTACCCGGCGGCTGTCAAAAGGATTAACTGTCCGTGACCTAATTACCTAACAGGGTGCAATATAGGACGTGTCATTCCGAGGGGTATTCGCTGATCAGACGCAGCGAGGTGTTAAATTGGCTAGCGCACCAGTAAAAGTACCTGTTCTAACTGTAATAGCACGTAACTTTTACCGAGAGCAAATGACTTTTATTGCGTCACGGCTTTATGCATCGGTCATTGTTTATGTCACGAATGCAATAGATGCAAGTGCCGCCAGTCTACAATGATTCCATATCGTTTTTTTTTTCAGCAAACATGTCAGATACGTAATTGCACAGTCAATATAGATCTAAATATCGATCATGCAAAATTTGCGCAGGCTGATCAGATCATACTTTCATGAAATCATTACGGGTGCCAGCAATTCTTTTTGTTTTATTTAAGTCCAGTGAAGTCGATTCGTTCACTTTAAGAATAGTTGCCCGCGTTTTTCTATCCAGTTCCCGCCGATTCAGACGCTTCGTATGTGAAATGAGAACCAGTGTGAATTTATAAATAAAACATGGGAAATCCGCGATCTTCAGCATCTGATTGAGACAGAAATATGCCATTCTACAAGTTTACTGACCCAAATATGCAGCTATATTTGTTCTTAATCATATATTCAACGAAAATAGACAGCTCTAACGTTTAATGACTGGTATGTTCATTCAAGTGTAGAATATTACTCGGTTTCGAGATAAACAGATTTTGAGTTTTAACAAGTATCAGCTTTCATCAAAATAACGAGCAAATCGGACCCATCATCCAAGATGCAATGTTGGATGTTTATACTGAGGGTTAGGGAAAAGTGGGGAGGGGTGATGGTTTGAGAATGCCAGATAATCAGATTGTTTATTTTTTCTTTTTTTTGGCAATTTAGCAATGGAATGGTCAGCACTAACACTATGAACAGTACTGTTGAATTACACTGTAAATTAAACTTAGGATGGTAGTGTTACTGCACTGAGATGGCATAGTTTAGAGGATATATTTGAAGTAATGGATAACTCAAAAGTAAAGAAGTTCAACAAACTATACAACTGTACTTTAGTTCATGTTGTTTTATTTTAAAACAAGAACCCCCCCCCTTCCCCCCACCACCACCACCACCAAAAAAAAAAACAACAACAACAAAAAAAACAACAACACAACAAAACAGTGAAGTAGTGAAGTACTCAAAACAACGCGTCAAAGCTGCCGTCAAAAAATCTCCCTGATGGGGAACTCAATCTCCCTGAAATGAAATCCAGATCTCCCACATGGTCCTCAAGAGTTCATCACATGTATGCTTTTAACAACTTCTCCTCCAAAACTGTTGGGCAGATTTTGAAATAATTTCACAGAAATGTTCCTCAGGAGACCTTCTACCAAAATTGCTCAAACAGTTCCGCTCCCCTAAACAATGTGGCGGCCAGAGCTAAAAATAGAAAAACCTTTAAACGACTTCTCCTCCAAAACTGCTGGGCCGATTTTAAAATAATTTCACAGAAATGTTCCTTAGGAGACCCTCTGCCAAAATTGCTCAAACAGTTCTGCTCCGCTGAACAATATGGCCACCAGAGCTAAAAATAGAAAAAAGCTTTAAACATCATCGTCTCTGAAGCCAATGGCTCGATTTCAAAAAAATTTCACATAATGTTTTACTCATGACTGAACAAAAATTGCTAAAACGGTTCCACTCCGCTGAACAAAATGGCCGCCAGAGCTAAAAATAGAAATAAATCTTAGAATGACACAGAGGGCACAGTTATGATCCAATCATCATGAAACTTTGTCAGAATGTTTATCTAAATGAAATCTAGACCATCTTTGAAACTGGGTCATGTGGGGTCAAAAACTAGGTCACTGGGTCAAATCTTAGAAAAACCTTGTGCACACTCTAGAGCCAATCTTCATGAAACTTTGTCAGAATGTTTATTTGTATAAAATCTAGGCCAAATTTGAATCTGAGTCTTGTGGGGTCAAAAACTAGGTCACTAGGTCAAATCTTAGAAAAACATTTTGTACACTCAAGAGGGCATAGTTACGATCCAATCTACATGAAACATTGTCAGAATGTTTATTTTCATGAAATCTGTGCCAGATTTGAAACTGGGCCATATCAGGTCAAAAACTAGGTCACTAGGTCAGTTCTTAGAAAAACAGTGTGAATGCTTTAGCTGACACAGTTTTGTTCTAATCTTCATGAGACTTTGTCAGAATGTTTGTTTCCAACAAATCTGGACCAAGGCTGCAACTTGGTCATGTTGGGTCAAAAAGTAGGTCACTAGGTTAAACCGTAGAAAAACATTGTGTACACTCTAGAGGGCACAGTTTTGATAACTGTGTCAGAATGTTCATATGCAAGAAATCTAGACCAGGTTTGGAACTGGGTCATGTGGGGTCAAAATCTAGGTCATTAGGTTAAATCTTATAAAAACCTTAGGTACACAATAAAGGGTTCATTTTCCATTGAATCTTTGTGAAACTCTGTCTGTCGGTCATATGGATGTCTCTGAGGTTAAGTTTACAGGATACTCAGGTGAGCGATCCAGGGCCATTATGGCCCTCTTGTTTTCCTTAACCCATTGCATTCTGGGTATTTTTTTGTCATCTGCTGAAATTGTCGTCTGCATCAAAAATCAAGAATATTTTGACAATATTGGTCTAACTAACTCTTGTAGAAATGATGTCTAGGCAGCAAACATTTTGGATCTCAGATCAGGCCCCACGCTTGTGGGGCCTGATATGGATCCAAACTGTTTGCCCAGATATCCCTAAAGGGGTATCCCGAATGGAATGGGTTAAAAAGTCGCTCCCAGCAGAGAAAAGAAACATTGTTTCCAAATCAGAGTGGTCTTCCTTGAAGGTGTAGCCAGACAACTTAGATTTGCAAAGTGTGTTGATGAATGCACAAGAAGAGCTGGACTTGGCGGCACCGATGGTGTCGCCGTTAGCAAAATGTTAAGTTTTACATTATAGTTTTTATGTGATAGGCAAGGCACTATCAGGCGAGCTATCCTGTATGTGGACAGTTCTTGTCGCTGAATTTACTCTGCAATTCAATTTCTTTCTTACTCAGTGGCTCTTGTTGTTTGTCCTGTCATGCAGAGTAATATTATTTTCTAAAACAATGAAATAAGTTAAAATTATAGTACATGTATTAACATTAACCGCGAGGAGCACTAAACATGTTACTGTCTATAATTGTGGATGATTGTGGCCACAGATATGAGTTCCAGCTGTAATAGACAAAATGTAAATACAACTATAACTTGAACTTCACTCCAAAATGTAATAATTTATGGGATTTGAGAATTAAGACAGCAAGAATTATTGAGTTCCATAGTGTATTCTACTATTACACATTGTTAAATTGCTAGTATGAGAGAATACAAAAAATCATAATAATACTACAGCTACAAATCTTACTACTCTATTACCATAAATCTCACAACAACATCATGATATTGGCTGTCAGGGGCTAGTCCACTGACCGTGGCTTCCTCATTCGTCATAATATCAGGCACAGCCAAATAGTCAACGCAACCTGCTTAAGCCTTCTGGCCATTCCCGATATTATGCCTCTTTGGAGAAGCCAACTTGTACAGGATACACATTTGACAGATATGTGATGAGTCCAAGTATATTTTGGCTTAGTTAAACAAATAACATTTTGTTATTTGTGAAACCGCCCATCCCATATCAGATGACAAAGCCAGCAGATAGCCCCAAATATACAATATCATGTTCCACCTCCAGTGTAAAGAAAATTTGTCTTATTCCTCAATATGAATGCTGTCCTACAAAGAAAATATACCAACTTATCTAAACAGAGTTCATAACAGATAGTATCACATTATTTTCTGTTGCACTGGTAGGAATCTGACTTGTTTAAGCCCTGGCTTCTCGTGGGCTCAAAGTTGGTTTTGGTTCACTTGTGGGTTGTGTTATAGCATCAGTTTTTGGGGCACTTCTATGACTTAAGTTACCTAAATACAGGCTTTTTAGTTCAGCTTTAGAGTAACTAGAAGTTGCCTATATATTCCACTCTGCCAACTTAGCCTGAAACTCATCAGCATTCCAGTTATTGAATATCTCCCATATCATAAGGAGTTGTCCTATTAGAAGCACGTCTTCTTCTTGATGCCATAGTCAGAGCTTTAAGTCAATCCACAGAAAGATTAGTATATGCCAAAATCAATTTTTTGTTTGTTTTTGTTTCCAAATTAATCCAGTTTATAAGAACACAAAGTCACCAGAGTAGCATGGTAGAGGACTTCATGAGTTGTAGTAAGCATATATGTTTACATCCATTTGGGCGAAAGAAGATGTTAGAAATGAATTTATTTTGACAAGGCTCTGTTATTTTCTCTATTATTTTGCACTTTAAGAATCTGTCAATTTCATTGTCAATCATGTCTTGCTCTTCTGGAGAAAATTGAATGGGCTTGGGAATGTTTGTTTGGATGGGAATGTCCTCAATTTCAGTCTTGTATCCCCTAATGGTATCTCGACTCCATCTGTCATTTGAAATTTCAGACCAGTTTTCTTGAAATAATTTAGTTTTACCTGCTACAAAGTTTTCAAGGTTGTTCTTAAATTCATATTAATGGTAAGTCTTCAAATTGTCCTCATTCTTAATGAAGTTTGATGACAGTTTTGCCTGCTCAAATGGACATCGGTAACTGGTACCTACTATTGACTCTATTTCCTGTTCGAGTGTTGATTCTTTTTCACCCAGTTCCGATTTTTAGCTCACCTGAGCCATAGGCTCACAAGGTGAGCTTATAGTATAGGAAGGCTCTGTCGTCCGTCGTCCGTCGTCCGTTCACATTTTCAAACAAGAATATCTCCATAACTACCTGGCCAATCGTGATCAAATTTTATGTGTAGCATTGTTGGGGTGGGGGATTGACTGCATTAGGTTTAAGGGCAGATTGGATTGGAACTCTGGTTGCCATGGCAACATATAGCTCCCATAGACTTATAATGGGAAAAACTTCAAAAATCTTCTTCTCTGAAACCATGAGGCCCAGAGCTTACATATTTAGTTTGTACCAATGTCTAGTGGTCCCCTACATAAATTCTGCCAACCATGCCCCTGGGGCCCAAATTGGCCACGCCCCAGGGGTCATTAGCTCCCATAGACTTACAATGGGAAAATCTTAAAAAATCTTCTTCTCTGAAACCATGAGGCCAAGAGCTTACATATTTAGTATGTACCAATGTCTAGTGGTCCCTTACATAAATCCTGCCAACCATGCCCCTGGGGCCCAAATTGGCCACGCCCTGGGGGTCATTATCTCCCATAGACTTACAATGGGAAAATCTTAAAAAATCTTCTTCTCTGAAACCATGAGGCCCATAGCTTATATATATAGCATGTGTCAATGTCTAGTGATCCCCTACATAAATCCTGCCACCCATGCCCCTAGGGCTCAAATTGGCCACACCCTAGGGGCTTGTTTGTTTATATATAGCTATATAACTTAAGAACCTTCAAAAATCTTCTTCTTTGGAACCATGAGTCCCAGAGCTTATATATATAGTATGTAGCAATGTTTAGTGGTCCCCTACATAAATCCTCCCAACCAAGCCTGGGGGGTCCAAACTGGCCAATCCCCAGGGGTCATAAGCTCCCATAGACTTATAATGGGAATAACTTCTAACATCTCCTTCTCTGAAACCATGAGGCCAAGAGCTTTCATATTTAGTATGTACCAATGTCTAGTGGTCCCCTACATAAATCCTGCCAACCATACCCCTGGGGCCCAAATTGGCCACGCCCCGGGGTCATTAGCTCCAATAGACTTACAATGGGAAAATCTTAAAAAATCTTCTTCTCTGAAACCATGAGGCCCATAGCTTGTATATATAGCAAGGATCAATGTCTAGTGATCCCCTACTAAAATCCTGCAACCCATGCCCCTGGGGCTCAAATTGCCACACCCCAGGGGGTCATTTGTTTATATATAACTATATAGCTTAAGAACCTTCAAAAGTCTTCTTCTGTGGAACCATGAGCTTATATATATAGTATGTAGCAATGTTTAGTGGTCCCCTACATAAATCCTCCCAACCAAGCCTCTGGGGTCCAAACTGGCCACTCCCCAGGGGTCATAAGCTCCCATAAACTCATAATGGGAAACACTTAATAAATCTTCTACTCTGAAACCATGAGGCCCAGAGCTTATATATTTGGTATGTAGCAATGTCTAGTGGTTCCCTACATGAATCCTGCCAACCATGCCCCTGGGGCCCAAATTGGCCACGCCCCAGGTTTCCTTTAGCTCCCATAGACTTACAAAGAGAAAATCTTTAAAAAATCTTCTTCTCTGAAAGCACGAGGCCCAGAGCTTATATATGTAGCATGAAGCAATGTCTAGTGGTCCCCTACATAAATCCTGCCAGCCATGCCCCTTGGGTCCAAATTGGCCACGCCCTGGGAGGCATAAGCTCCCATAGACTTACAATGAGAAAATCTTGAAAAATCTTCTTCTTTGAAACCATGAGGCCCAGAGCATATATATGTAGCATGTAGCAATGTCTAGTGGTCCCCTACATAAATCCTGCCAACCATGACCCTGCGGTGCAAATTGGCCACGGCCAGGGGGTCATAAGCTCCCATAGACTTACAATGGGAAAATTTTAAAAAATCTTCTTCTCTGTAACCATATGGCCAAGAGCGTATATATGTAGCAAGTAGCAATGTGTAGTGGTCCCCTACATAAATCCTGCCAACCATGCCCCTGCGGTCCAAACTGGCCACGCCCCGGGGGCCATTAGTTCCCATAGAGTAACAATGGGAAAATCTTAAAAATCTTCTTCTCTTAAACCATGTGGCCCAGAGCTAACTTCTTTAGTACATATATAGCAACGTTTAGTGGTCTCCAACTTAAATCCTGCCAACCATGCCCCCTGGGGTCCAAATTGGCCATGCTGCTCCCATAGACTTATAATGGGAATAACTTCAGATATCTTCTTCTCTGAAACCATGAGGCCCAGAGCTGACATATTGAGTATGCAGCAATGTCTAGTGATCCCCTGCATAAATTCTGCCAATCAAGCACCTGAGGTCCAAACTGGCCACACCCTAGGGGCTTGTTTGTTTATATAGAGCTATATATCTAAAGAACCTTCAAAGACTTCCTCTATGAAACCATAAGGCCAGAGCTTATGTATTTAGTATGTTGCAGTGTATAGTGGTCCTCTACATAAATCCTGCCAATCAAAACCCTGGGGTCCCAACTTGCCACACCCCATGGTGTCATCGAATCCTATAGAATTGCAGCCTGTTTATTAGCTTACCTGAGCTGGAGCTTACAATTTATAACTCAGGTGAGCGGTCGTTGCCCTTGGGCTACTTGTTGTTGTTGTTTCCATTGTATATCTGTTTTTTGTACATTGATCTGTTCTGTTGAAACCCCTGCTTGTGACCGTATTGACTCTGTTTGTAGGATGACTGGTTGTTTTTGTCCCATCTAGCTTCTTAGCCCCCCCCCCCCCCCCCCCCCCCCCCCCCCCCCCCCCCCCCCCCCCCCCCCTTTCCTAAAAACTATGGCATTGAATTCTTCGTCATGTTTTGTTTTGTACCATCTAGCTTCTTATTAGCTTGCTCCTGAAAATTGTCGCCTAGTAACTTTGTAGCTGATGGTCCTTCTTCACAAAGTGACTCATACTTTGAGTGTAGGTCTCTTTTTATACGTTCAAGCCTACGTCCAAACCCAAGTTCATGTTGGGTTAATTTGATGTTCAGTGATAGCAGTTTGAATGTATCCATAACATACTCTGCAACTTTTTCTGGGTTTTTATTGTCACCCGACGTAGGCGGAGGGGGACTATAGAAATGACCCTCGTCCGTCCGTGTGTGCGTCCGTCCGTCCGTCTTTCCGTCCGTTCTTCCGTCCGTCCGTCCGTCCGAAATCTTGTCCCCGCAACTCCTCCTACGTCTTTCATCGGATTGAGGCGGAGGGGGACTATAGAAATGACCCTCGTCCGTCCGTGTGTGCGTCCGTCCGTCCGTCTTTCCGTCCGTCCTTCCGTCCGTCCGAAATCTTGTCCCCGCAACTCCTCCTACGTCTTTCATCGGATTGATTTGAAATTTTACAGATTGTATTCTTATGATATGAAGATGTGCATGTGGTTTTCGATTTTTGTTTCGGCCATTTTTAGCTCACCTGAGCCAGAGGCTCCGGGGGAGCTTATAGGATGGTAAGGCTCCGGCGTCCGTCGTCCGTCCGTCGTCCGTCCGTCGTCCGTCCACAATTTCAAACGACTTCTCCTCTGAAACCGCTGGGCCGATTGTAACCAAATTTCATATAGAGCCTCCTGGGACCTTAGGAACGAAAAGTTGTTCAAACGGTCCTGGTCACATGACCAACATGGCCGCCATGTCCATATATGGTAAAAACCTGAAAAAATCTTCTTCTCCAGAACCAATAGGTCGATGGTCTTGAAACTTGGTATGTAGCATTGGGTACACGAGTACTACCAAGATTGTTCAAATTATGACCTTGGGTTGACCTTGACCTTTTTTACGGTAAGGTCAAATTTGCTAACTCATGCTTTTATATGGCAAAATGCTGCAACATAAGATATCTTGGAAACTGTTGAAGATTTTGGTCTAAAAATTGGTACATACAGTCATCTTAATGACTACATGAAGATTTATGAGTACAAGAGGTCAAGGTCATTCTTTGACCTTTGACCCAGAACTCTCATATTTTGACAATATCAAACAATCTCCTCAAAAACCACTAGGCCAATTGTAACCAAATTTCATATAGATCCTCCAGGGGTTGAGGGAATGAAAATTTGTGCATACGGTCGAGGTCACATGACCAACATGGCCACCACGCCCATATATGGTAAAAACCTTTAAAAATCCTCTTCTCCAGAACCAGTAGACCGATGGCCTTGAAACTCGGTATGTAGCATTGGGTACTCAAGTACTATCAAGATTGTTCAAATTATGACCCTGGGTTGACCTTGACCTTTTTTACGGCAAGGTCAAATATGGGAAAATGCTAGAACATGAGATTTCATGGTAAGTTTTGAAGATTTTGGCCTAAAAATTGGTACATAGAATCATCTTAATGAGTACATGAAGGTTTTTGAGTACAAGAGGTCAAGGTCATTCTTTGACCTTTGACCCAGAAATTTCAAATTTTGACAATTTCAAACAATCTGCTCTAAAACCACTGGGCCAATCGAAACCAAATTTAATATAGAGCCTCCAGGGGTTGAGGGAATGAAAATATTATCTAACAGTCCTGGACACATGACCAACATGGCCGCCACGCCCATATATGGTAAAAACCTTTAAAAATCTTCTTCTCCAGAACCAATTGACCGATGGCCTTGAGACTTTGTAAGTAGCATTGGGTACTTGAGTACTATCAAGATTGTTCAAATTATGACCTTGTGTTGACCTTGACCTTTTGCAGCAAGGTCAAATATGGGAAAATGGTAGAACATAAGATTTCATGGAAAGTTATGAAGATTTTGACCTAAAAAATTGGTATATACAGTTGTCTTAATGAGTTCATGAAGAATTATGAGTACAAGAGGTCAAGGTCATTTTTTTACCTTTGATCCAGATTGCTCATATTTTGACATTTTCAACCATTTCCTCAAAAGCCAAAGGGCCAATTGTGAACACATTTCATATAGAGCCTCCAGGGGTTGATTGAATGAAAATTTGTTCAAAAGGTCCAGGTCCTTGGCCGCCATTACCACTTACCGGATAAATCTTTAATATTTTTCTTCCCCAGAACCAATACACCTATGGCCCTGAAACTTGGTAAATAGCATGGAGTACTAGAGTACCACCAAGACTGTTCAAATGGTGACCTTGGGTTTACCTTGACCTTTTTTGCGGCATTGTCAAATATGGGAAAATGCTAGAACATAAGAAATTATGGAAAGTTTTGGAGATTTTGGCCTAAAAATGGTATATATGGTTGTCTAATGAGTACATGAAGATTTATGAGTACAAGTGGTCATGGTCATTCTTTGACTTTTGACCCAAAACTCATATTTTGACAATTTCGGGCATGATAAGTATAAGCCACCTTGCCAATTGTTCAGGTGAGCGATTCAGGGCCTCATGGCCCTCTTGTTGATGGAGTTACAGCCCTTGCTGACTCGGACCTTCCGAAATCTTGTCCCCGCAACTCCTCCTACATCTTTCATCGGATTGATTTGAAATTTTACAGATTGTATTCTTATGATATGAAGATGTGCATGTGTTTTTTTATTTTTGTTTCGGCCATTTTTAATGGAGTTACGGCCCTTGCTGACTTAGACATTGTCCCCGCAACTCCTGCAACATCTTGTATCAGATTGACTTGAAATTGTGCAGAATGATTCATCATGATCTGAAGATTTGCATATGATTTTGGAATTTCAATTGTCTTATTTTTTACAAAGTTATGGCCCTTTGTTGTTTTTGGCATTTTTCCAACTTTCGAACCGTTTGACCGAGAGAGCTGAAATTTGGTATGCTATTAGCATTTGGTAAATTGATTATTCTGATTATTGTTAGGATGTGCTAAATTATAAGTGACAGAGTTATTCCCCTTTCATAGATAATAGACATTCACTTAAAGGTAAAAGGATAACTCCAGAACTATTCATATTAATGGGCTGAATTGTTCATTTTTCATCAGATTCATATAAGCAGGATTATGGCTCTTGTTACTGGGTATACTGTCTTGATGTTTTGGTCATTTTGTAAGGGCCTATAGTTTCAGTAACCTGATTCTACACATATATGCGCCGTTCTGAAGTTAAGTATTTTATAAAGAGGCCCAGTAATTGGGTATATGTCTTTGCTTATGTTCAGTTATCATTTGCTTACCAGGTTCTGTAATATATATATTTTCTGTTTTTGGCCATACATTTACTCTGAAACAGAATAAAGGGCTGAAGTTTGTGACACATTTCAAACGTCGGGTGACACTTGGCCGATGGCCTTTTATTTCCATTCAAAAGTTCAAATGCCTTTATCGGTGGCACCATGGCCTGGCTGTAATTTGTAACAGCTTTCTTTTGGAAATAATCCACCGTTCTCACATCTTTATGAAGTTTACCCCAAAGAAATTCCTCAACTTTTGGTGCTTGCAGATTTTTAGCTCACCTGGCCCGAAGGGCCATAGTGAGCTATTGTCATACCAATGCGTCCGGCGTGCGTCGTCACGGAATTTGTCCGTCAACACCTAAAAACAAATATTCAAACATCTTCTTCTGTAAAACTACTGGTCCCATGGTTCTCAAATTTCACATGGAGCATGACCTGACTCCAGGGTCTTAGAATTGTAAAATTGGGTCAGGTTGAAAATCCAAGATGGCTGCCGTTACTAAAAATAGCAAAAACAACAAAATAAACTTCTTCTCCAGAACCACTGGGTATATTTGTCTGAATTTTGGCATGGAACATCAGTGAAACCTTGGTATTCAAAATTGTAAAAATGAAAAAAATCTGTAGCGGAGTTTTGTCACAGTGACCTACTTTCTGTTTACGTGTGTAATTTTGCTCAAATGCCAATGTCAAAAAATGACCTATTTAAACAACTTCAAACAGCTTCTTCTCTAAAACCACTGAGCCCATGGATCTCAAATTTCACATGGAGCATGACCAGACTGCAGGGTTTCAAAATTATAAAATTGGGTCAGGTCAAGAATCCAAGATGGCTGCTGTTACTAAAAATAGCAAAAACAACAAAATCAACTTCTTCTCCAGAACCAGTTGGTATATTTGGTTGAAAGTTTGCATGGAACATAAGTGGGACCTTGGTATTAAAAATTGTAAAAATAAAAAAAATCTATAGCGGAATTAGGTCACAGTGACCTACTTAGCGTTTACAAGGCCGATTTTGCTCAAATGTCAATATCTAAAGAAAATGCAACCAATTCTGACCAGATTTGGTCAGAATTGGTTCTTGAATGGAATTATTTCAATTTTGTGCCAGTTGACTATCCAAGATGGCCACCATGGGGGCTGTTACTCAAAATAGCACAAACATAAAAATGACAATTACTCAAGAACCCTTGAATGGAATTGGACCAATTTTGTGTCAGAATGTTCCTTGCATGAGGCCATTTCGATTAATTGCAATTTGGCATTCCAAGATGGCCGCCATCTGGTGTTACTAGAAATAGCACAAACATAAAAATGACAATTACTCAAGAACCCTTGAATGGAATTGGACCAATTTTGTGTCAGAATGTTCCTTGCATGAAGTCGTGTTGATTAATTGCAATTTGGCATTCCAAGATGGCCGCCATCTGCCGGTACTAAAAATAGCACAAAACATGAAAATGACAATATCTCAGTAACCGCTGAATGGATTTTGACGAAATTTGTGTCAAAACGATTCTTGCATTGAGATGTTTCAAAAATATCTAACAGTAGACCATTCATATTTGCCTCTGTTACTAAAAATAGAAAAATGTGAAAATTAGAAAATCTCAATGGAGTTGGATTAATTTTGTGTCAGAATGGTCCTTTCATTAAGCTTTTTTGATTTTTTGCATTTTGGCATTCCAAGATGGCCGCCATTTGCCGTTACTAAAAATAGCACAAAACATGAAAATGACAATATCTCAGTAACCGTTGAATGGATTTTGACGAAATTTGTGTCAAAATGATTCTTGCATTGAGATGTTTCAAAAATATCTAACTGTAAGACCAGTCATATTGGCCTCTGTTACTAAAAATAGAAAAATGTGAAAATCAGAAAATCTCAATGGAATTGGACCAAATTTGTGTCAAAATGGTCCTTGCATGAAGGCTTTTTGATTTTTTGCATTTTAGCAATCCAAGATGGCCGCCATCTGCCGTTACTAAAAATAGCACAAAACATGAAACTGGCAATATCTCAGTAACCCCTGAATGGATTTTGATGAAATTTGTGGCAAAACGATTCTTGCATTGAGGTGTTTCAAAAGTAAATATATAAAGACCAGGCAAGTTGGCCTCTGTTACTAAAAGTAGCAAAATGTGAAAATGAGAAATTCTCAGTGGAATTGGACCAATTTTGTATCAGAATGGTTCCGTTGCACAATAGCCAGGTGAGCGATATCAGGCCCATTTGGGCCTCTTGTTAATGTTTTTGGGTCGCTTGTGCTTGTCTTTGAGTTCTTGGAAATTTTCCCCATCTTTTGGGCTTTTTGTTCCCCTCAATGTCCTGTCACTGATGCGGGCGATCTGTTCACCTACTTCTTCTCCCATTTCATCATCTGCTGTAAAATATTGTTCCAACTCTGCATATGCGTCCTGTTGAGTATCTTCTCACTCAATGAAGTTTTCCAGCTCCATGTCAGAATCTTCCTCCTCAGGATCTGACATAGCAGATGTCCCTGCCACAGGAGATGGAGGTGACTGGATCGGGGCCAACTTGTCCACTGGTGGCGAAGTTTCCTGGCATCCCCTCTTTGGGGAAGGGCCATCATCTACTGTACCTTTTCTTTTTAATGTTCTCACATCCTGTTGTAAGTTTTGTATCGCTTGGGCCAATGTTTTAATATCCTTTGATGTTTGTTTGTTCATGTCAGAGTTCAACCTAGACACTACTTGTGCAGCTAACTTTGATATACACTTTCCATTTTACTTCCGGTGTTTACTTCCCCTTCGGCACCTCCAGTACTGTCATATTCTATCAGCCGCCTCCACGTGTTCGACCTGGCTATCTGCCAAATCCATTGTGCGTTCTGAAACAAAGTGAGAGTTCCATTTTTAGCCAGGAGGTCAAACAATATTGCCAGAGCATAAAATGGAAAAATTAATGTGATACGAAAATATATCTGCTAAAATATTGCGAAGAGCCTAATAAATAGAGTCTTTATTGACCGCATTATATATGACGCGTAGGAATATACAGGATTGGGAAAAATTGCTGTAACACGCTAAACGTGTACAGAACAAGCGCCATTCATGCGTTAAAGAGAATCAAGGTAGCAATTCACGCTATAAAAGATCATTCAGGTTAAAAATCAACACCCGTAGTGTGTCAACAAAATACACTTGCAATTAGTGTATCAAAAACCTTCTTGGGCCGAATCCCTTTGACGCGAAAATTGCCCTTGATTTGTGAAGGTAAACAACAAAGATGGCGGATAAGACAATAAGCCGTTTTCTCCACAGATTTTGGGTTTTCCCTAAAGATCCCAAAGTCGGGACAAAATCGGTGACCAAGACAAGTATAAAGGTCGATCCAAGCGATTGAATAATCTATGCGATCAGCTAAGAGGGAAACCGGAATCGATTATGCGATCCATTGAATCCAGCAATAGCGGTCTCCTGACGAGAAACGGTAAGAAAAAAAAGGAAAGGATGTGTTTAAGGATTGAACCGTCACTTGTCAATTAAACATCTCCAACTAAAAATTATTGAATGTCGTTTTACGTACTTCTTAGCCGTAAAAACATATTAGAATTATGAAATAATTTAAAACTTTATAGAAATCTTCAAAATCCATAAGCCTTCCGCTGTTTAAGCCTCGCTCTGATAAGTCGGAAGCTGAGAATGCTGCGCATCTCTCTTTGGGGTTCATTAAGGTGCTATGTGGGAGATGAAAATGTACTTAACCACATAACAAATCTACAAACAGCAAGTTGGTTTAGCAGAAACCAGCACTAAAGTAATACAAGTTTAATAAGCTTCAGCAAATACACATCAAATGATGCTGACACTAATGTCAGTTATATTAATATGTTCTATAAAAGGGTTATCCTTTGGAAGCAAGGATCACACCAAAGAACTGAAAACTGTCGAGTGTACAAGTTTTCTGGGCCAGACTAGCTAGTTTCGGCCAATTAGGCCTCATCAGTGTAGTAGCCTCATCATTAAGTAGCTTATACCTGAGTGTATTTACTCTCTTGTTATGTCTCCCCCCTTCAGGGTCGGGAGACATATTGTTTTTGCCCGGGCGTCTGTCCGTCTGTCCGTCTGTCCGTCTGTCCGTCCGTCTGTCCGTCTGTCTGTCACAAATCGTGTCCGTTCTATAACTTGAAAACCGCTCAAGCTATATTCGCGAAACTTCATATAAATATCAATCAACATGAGACGACGTGCAGAGTGCAAGAATGGTAACTCTGGCATTTATACTTTTTGAGTTATTTCCCTTGGAATTTAGTCCATCACAAAATTGTGTTTCAATCGTGTCCGTTCTATAACTTGAAAACCGCTCAAGCTATATTCGCGAAACTTCATATAAATATCAATCAACATGAGACGACGTGCAGAGTGCAAGAATGGTAACTCTGGCATTTATACTTTTTGAGTTATTTCCCTTGGAACTTAGTCCATCACAAAATTGTGTTTCAATCATGTCCGTTCTATAACTTGAAAACCGCTCAAGCTATATTCGCGAAACTTCATATAAATATCAATCAACATGAGACGACGTGCAGAGTGCAAGAATGGTAACTCTGGCATTTATACTTTTTGAGTTATTTCCCTTGGAACTTAGTCCATCACAAAATTGTGTTTCAATCGTGTCCGTTCTATAACCTGAAAACCACTCAAGCTATATTCGCGAAACTTCATATAAATATCAATCAACATGAGACGACATGCAGAGTGCAAGAATGGTAACTCTGGCATTTATACTTTTTGAGTTATTTCCCTTGGAACTTAGTCCATCACAAAATTGTGTTTCAATTGTGTCCGCTCTGTAACTTGAAAACTGCTCAAGCTTTATTCACGAAACGTCATACAAATATCAATCAACATGAGGCGATGTGCAGAGTGCCCAAATGGTAACTCTGGCGTTTATACTTTTTGAGTTATTTCCCTTGGAACTTTGTCCATCACAAAATTGCGTCTCAGTCGAGTCCGTCTATAGCTTTAAAACCATTCAAGCTATATTCATGAAAGTTCATACAAATATCAGTCAACATCAGACGACGTGCAGAATGCACTCTAGCGTTTATACTTTTTGAGTTATTTCCCTTGGAACTTTGTCCATCACAAAATTGCGTTTCAGTTGAGTCCGTCTATAACTTTAAAACCATTCAAGCTATATTCATGAAAGTTCATACAAATATCAATCAACTTTAAAACCATTCAAGCTATATTCATGAAAGTTCATACAAATATCAATCAACATCAGACGACGTGCAGAATGCAAGAACCATAACTTTAGCGTTTATACTATTTGAGTTATTTTCCTTAGAACTTTGTCAGTCACAAAATCGTGTCTCAGTTGTGTCTGCTCTATAACTTGAAAACCATTTAAGCTATATTCACGAAACCTCATACAAATATCAATCAACATTAGAACAATTGCATAGTGCAAGAACCATAACTCTTGCATTTATACTTCTTGAGTTATTTCCCTTGGACCTTTGTCAGTCACAAAATCGTGTCTCAGTTGTGTCTGCTCTATAACTTGAAAACCATTCAAGCTATATTCACTAAACTTCATACAATTCTCAATCAACATTAGAAGAATTGCATAGTGCAAGAACCATAACTCTTGCATTTATACTTCTTGAGTTATTTCCCGTGGACCTTTGTCAGTCACAAAATCGTGTCTCAAAAGCTCTATAACTTGAAAACCGGACAAGCTATATTCACGAAACTTCATACAAATGTCAGTCAACACTAGACAACCTGCAGAGCACAGCATTTATACTATTTGAGTTATTTCCCTTGGAACTTTGTCATTCACAAAATCGTGTCTCAATCGTCTAAGCTTCTATAACTTGAAAACCGTTTAAGCTATATTCATGAAACTTCATACAAATATCAGTCAACATAAAAATAGACGACGTGCAGAGCGCTGTAACTCTTGCGTTTATATTTTTTGACAAAAACTAAATATGAATATCAGTCAACATTACATGACATGCAGAGCATAACAACTATAACTCTTGCATTTATACTTTTTACTTATTATGAATCCCTGCTTCAGGGTAGGGAAACATATTGTTTTTCCCTTGGCGTCTTAATGACTGATCCTTTTGACATCAAAAAGGGGGGAGACATCTGTTTTTTCGTAGGAAAACAATTCTAGTTGGATACTGAGGAGACAATATTTAGTTACCTTACTTCCCATAAACTACAATTAATGTCATGTCATTAATTTTCATCTGGTACTTCAGCTCATATTTACAACATAAGCATCTTTGCTGCATAACTATTAGCTTGGCCGAGTTGTTCTTTAGTTTAATAAGAACTGGTTTGATGCACCAAGGTCTTCCTGGAATTCTATGTATTGCCACTATTCTAGAGTTTCTATTCTGTCTGTGAACATCTGAGTTCTTTCTCTAACTTTGACTTCTATTCGCGTTGTAAGTTTTTCTTCCACCCTCCTAACAACTCATTCCACTGTTCTGGCGTTAAAACCCTGGATGTCATCTTTACTCTGTGATTCATTGAATCCTTTCTCACTCAGTGGCTCTTGTTGTTTGTCTTGTCAAATGTCATGCAGAATAATAGTATTTTATGAGGCACATAATTCAAAACAACCAAATAAGCTAAAATTATAATACATGTATTTACTGTCATCCCTCTTTACAACGACACTCTTTACAACAGCAAATTCTTTATAACGTTATTTTGATCTGCATGGAATGGCTTTATTGTTCAAAATATGTATTCATTATAACAGTGAATTCAGTTAAACGTCAAAATATTTGTGAACAAATGGCGTCGTTGTAAAGAGGGTCCTTTGTAACATAAACCGTGAAGAGTACTAAACATGTCTTTAAATTGTCTCCCTCCCCAAAATAAATTGAGCTGTACCATCCAAAACCCTGCTAGCTGTTTTTTGCCAGGTACAGCCCAATTCGCATGCTTGCAAGAACAACTAGAAAACCTTTTTGGGACCTAGGACCATATATTTTGAAAAACAGAACATGTATGCATGTACAGTTCAAGGCAAGTATGCATGCACAGTTCAAATGAACATTTCAAAAACACAAACATATGCATGTTATAAACTAAAGTTTTCAAAATACCTTCCAAACATCCCAAAAAGAACCCATGTTCAATGCCATCTAATATAAAAGCTCTGTCAGGATTGTCACACAATTCCTCGTGCCACGAATCGTAAGAAAGACTCCGAGAGGGGATGACCTTTTCATTTAGTGGTTTTTTGTCTTACCCATATGTGTTTGCACTGGGTGCTTCTAAGAGCATCCAGGTAACAAGAAGTATGCTGAAACTTACAATTCTGGAAGGAACATCCTTTGGAAGAGTTAAAGTTTCTACAAATTTCTTTTTCCTTCCCTAACCGCACCGGTTTCTGCCCTGTAGTACCCTTCTTAGATTGTTGGCTGGCCTGGGAAGCTGGCTGGCTACGAGCCTGTAGGAAAAACGTGTGTAGGTGTTGCACATCAGTGCCCCATCTAAACCCCATTGATGACTGCAGCTTACGATATTCCCTATCAAAAAGGAGTACAGAGACTAGGCTATATCTCTGGACTAACTGGTATACTTTTGTAGTAAAGGACAGGTAGTCCATTAGGGCTGGGCCAATCAGCTTGTTTTTGTCGAGCCCGCTTGCGGAGAGCGAGACATAGTTGTTACAATGTCAGTTCGGTGTATGTCCGTGCGTGCGTGCGTTAGTCCGTGCGTGCGTGCGTCCGTCCGGATTTGTCCGGGCCATAACTTCTACATTTATGGATGGATTTCAAAATAATTTGGCACAATTGTTCTCCTTGATGAGTAGAAGTGCCTTTTGAAACATTTGTTCAGGTAGGTCCAAGGTCAAGGTCACACTTGAAGGTCAAATGATAAAATGGCCATAAATTGAGCTTGTCCGAGCCATAACTTCTACATTTATGGATGGATTTCAAAATAATTTGGCACAATTGTTCTCCTTGATGAATTGAAGTGCCATTTGAAACATTTGTTCAGGTAGGTCCAAGGTCAAGGTCACACTTGAAGGTCAAATGATAAAATGGCTATAAATTGAGCTTGTCCGGGCCATAACTTCTACATTTACGAATGGATTTCAAAATAATTTGGCACAATTGTTCTCCTTGATGAATAGAAGTGCCATTTGAAACATTTGTTCAGGTAGGTCCAAGGTCAAGGTCTTCTTTGAAGGTCAAATGATAAAATGGCCATAATTTGAGCTTGTCCGAGCCATTACTTCTACATTTATGGATGGATTTCAAAATAATTTGGCACAATTGTTCTCCTTGATGTTTAAAAGTGTCATTTGGAAAATTTATTCAGGTAGGTCCAAGGTCAAGGTCACACTTGAAGGTCAAATGATAAAATGGCCATAATTTGAGCTTGTCTGAGCCATAACTTCAACATTTACAAATGGATTTCAAAATAATTTAACACAATTCTTCTCCTTGATGAGAAGAAGTGCCATTTGGAACATTTGTTCTAGAAGGTCCAAAGTCAAGGTCACACTTGAAGGTCAAATGATAAAATGGTCATAAGTTGAGCTTGTCCGAGCCATTACTTCTACATTTACGTATGGATTTCAAAATAATTTGGCACAATTGTTCTTCTTGATGAGTGGAAGTGTCAAGTGACATATGTGTTTGGGTAGATCCAAGGTCAAGGTCACACTTGAAGGTCAGATATTGTAACTGTCATAAATTGAGCTTGTCTGGGTCATCACTTCTACTTATTTTCCTTTGTGAAAATTTGAAAAAAAAGAAGAAAATGCTGGCTAAGCATGAATTTTTTTGGCTTCTTTCTAGAGTGAAGCAGTTACTTAGTCTTGACATACTTATAAGTCACTAAAGCAAACAGCGGGCTCGACCAGTTGTCCCTGGACAACCTTCTAGTCATTTACAAGCTTGTACAAAATGGACAGATTTGCCATGGACCACTGGCTCAGTGTCAGACTCTCAAGCTTCGGTTTCTTCGGACCGGATTTCACCACGATTTGTTGGTCACCTTGACCCCCTAAAACTACCTCTTCCTCTACCGAGCACTGAACAAAGTCGCATATGTCCAGAAAACTAGAAACTGACTTACCACTTGCAGATGAGATGTGTATTTGGGGATCGTTCCACGAGGGCTGTGAGGATGTCACCATCTCCTTTTGAGCACTAGCGAGAGTTTTTTGTTGTGAAATCAGGTTGTTTATCAGAGAAGCATAAATGTCAGAGTGTTTGTTTGTATTGTTCGTACTGTCCTGGACAGCGACTTCCGGCTCCGCCTCCTGTGTTATTTGGACAGGAATGTTTGGGGCTGTTCCAAGAGCCTCACCCGCCGATGATGGATTGGCTGTTCCTGCGTCAGCTGTTCCTGGAGTTGATACGACCTTGGCTGTTCCATCAACCGGTTCTGCAGCGTCCTGGTGCAACAGCGCACGAGTGATGTGCATTATAAGCTGGCGCTGGCCTTTGGGGATTTTTTTCCGAACTTAGGTTGTCTATTTCCACCAGTTTTAAAACCTCGAGGGCAGACATGGGGTAATCGTATTCTGTATTCTTATTCGAATACTATTCGAATACATTTTCTGAATATTCATAAAGTATTCTGTATTCGTGGATTCCTTAGAATAAAAGTATTTGTATTTGTATTCGAATACATTGCAAATTTCATGTATTCACGAATACTTTTATGAATACATTATGAATACTTTTGCCATTTTAAGGAAACATTGATGCATAAAATTACATAAATTAAGGGATTGATGTGACTAAAGTCCAAGAATACTAGTGCAGGAACTTTGAAGACTACACCTCAAAGAGGAGCCCCAGTAGCTCAGTGGGTTAAGCGCTGGCTTACTGATCTAGCGGTTGCAGGTTCGAGCTCCGCCGGAGGCGGAGTTCTTTCCATCCTAAACGCGGTTCCATTGCACACAGCCTTTCATTATCATCCGTCCATTGTCCTGATATGACTGAAATACTGTTGAAAAGGACGTAAAATCGCAAGTCATCCATCCATACACCTCAAAGATAAATACAGTACATAAAAGAGATCAGAATCAAAGAATATTAATTTTATTAATTGATTGCTTTGATGCTATAGAAAAGTATTCGATCAAAATGACAAGCATTTAATTATTATATGTTTACCACTTTTTAAAGTGTTTTTATTATAATTAGTTGTATAAGAGATGTGAAAAGCAGAAGAACATATACCAAACAAAAAAAGAAACGCACATAGTAATATTTTGGTATTTTCTTGGAAATTACAAAGAATTTAAGAAAATAATTCATATAGTGTTAGAGGTTGACAATCGGACAGTTCAACCCAAAAATTTGATTTAATTGTGTCGATTCAGTACTTTGTTACGAATCTCTGAACAAGGCAGGGGTCAGTTTTCAATGTCACAGTTTTCAATAAGAGGTGTGACCTTCCTTTGATTCGTATGCATACCGTACATCTTCCGCGCATACAACTGATGATAGTCCAAATTGAATGCTTCAAGGAAATACATATCATTCTTGACGTAAAACAGCGACTATTTGCTGACATTTTGACGTTTAAAACACAAGCAAAACTCACTTACAATATCCAAATACACATTTATACTCTACAGTCCATGCAGACAACAAGCTTGAACAAACGCATGGAAATCACTGTCAACGATGTCATTAATGCTTATTTTTCATGCATATGGAAGGTACAGATAATCGTATACGCCATGATGAAGTTTGAACGAGATTTGATTAGAAATACGGATTTATAGATGTTTTCTAATCATGCTTTAAAATGTAAATTAAACAGTATAATCTTACTTGTGCGTTTCTTTTTTTGTTTGGTATATATACAGTATACTTCAGTTGTTCTTCATTAGTTCTTTGTTCAGAGATATTTGTGCTATCTAAAATTCTGATATTAGGAAACTTCATGAAAAGTGCTTTAAAATGCCTGCTAAAGTGTTTGAACATTTTGAGATTTTCAGTGGTATCAGGACCAGTACAGACTACATCCAACTCTGATTTTATTTTCATAACTTTCTGTAAAAAAAATAAGTTTTTGAACCATAATTGAAAACCCTGATCTTTTGCTGCACTCTACAGTGTCCGATCTTGGTTAACACTGTTAGTCAAGATCTCTTTTATTAGGTTAAATTTCCAAGTTAGCAAATATAATACCTATATGTCACCTTTCAGTAGATTGCCCCAGGACAGTATTAAATAGGGACAAGGCAACTGACAACTAAGCCATGCACCATACCTGTACAATTTTTTGACACTTGTTTCTCAAAAATTACAATACAAAATTATGATCCCATCTTAATTTCAACCAAACATAATTTGAAATGGAGATTAAAATCACAACAAATGCCCAATCTCATACAATTTAAGAAAACCCTGTCCAGACACTGCCTTTAAAGGTCAATCATTAAGGTGCTTTTTTATTACAGAAATGAAAGCAGTTTCCTCTAAGCAACTGAGTATCGAAAACCTAATCAAATTATCATTAATAATTTTCGAGATATAAAGAGTTGAATTTGTAAATTTTATGACATCTGACAATCATTTTAAGCTGCCTCATTAATATTCATGAGGCCTTCGATGACGTCATCGATGAACACTGAAATTTTAAATTTATTTAAAATTTTTAAATTGTCAAATATTTTCTTGTTGGACATTCTAAAATGGTAAAAAATTGTACTGTATTATTGGTGACACTAATAATAACTGCCAAAATTCAAAATATTGCTTATATTTGCAATTTAAGCAGTTAAATTTTCAAATTTAAATATTTAATTAAAATTTGTTAAACTTCAATGTACATGCTTATCAGTAGATGTAATTGAACATAGTAGTTTTAGATCTGTTTAATTAGGTCTCTGACAATGACTTTTGTGTACTGAAGTAAAAGAAAATGTTTTAAAATCTGTTTTTAATTTTTCTAAATTTAATTTAAATTTTGAATAAAATTTAAATTTGTGTATGAACATTACCAAGAAATTACCCAGCTAATAAACAAAGATTAAAATAATCAAAACTGTAAGATAACAATCATTTACTCTTTAGAATAAAGGTTGTTAATTAGTTTAAAAATTCATTTAAAACATTAAAATCATCAATGGCATCACAGAATAGTGCATTGTGGTTAGAAATACTTTAAAAAGTAAGGGAGATCAGTCATGTAGGAAAAAACAGCCATGGGATCTTTAAACTGGCATAACTTTTGAACGGATATGAATTTTTCTATGCCATTTGTAGCATTATAATTCTCTCTCTGTCCACTATCAATTTGCTTCAAAATTAAGCATTTATACAATTTCTTCGTAATTGACCTTTAACCCTTAGCCTGCTGAATAAATTAAAATGCCATGATTACTTTGACTTTAATGCATTTTGTTGCTATATATTTAGAATCAAAATGACTAATAGTGTAGATCCAGATCAGCTGGCTTCTGAAGAAGCCATCTGATCATGATCTACACTGTTTGTAGATCCAGATCAGCTGGCTTCTGAAGAAGCCATCTGATCATGATCTACACTGTTGCAAGGTGGGATATATTTAGATTCAACAGGTAAAGGTTTAATTCATTGTGTTTTCTGTTGCAAGATATCAAGTTGTACCATAGAAATATAAGGTTCCTAAAATAGGTATGAAGATATCTAGGATCAAAATTATCTTTATGTAGTAAAATCTCTGGACTAGAGCAACGGAAGGTATTATCAACAAGTAGTAGTTATCGACACCCCCTTGTGAACTTTTCCATTTCTTGACATCTTTCTGTAAATAAGGCATTATTATGTTGCATTTTCATTTAGCTTTATGTATTAGTGCAAAAAATGCTAGAAAGTTGCGTGTTTGGAGAAAAAATAGACATATTTGTTGCTGTACTAATGAAATACATGTAATGTGCTCTTATGCATGGCTATAAGGGGAGGTCACTTAGACACATGGATCTTTTCACTCACATGAAGTGCTTTCATGTGGTTTTATTCCATAAACTAGATCACCATGGAGAATATTAAGAGCAGACATGGTTACTCTCTTCAAAACCATAAATGGTTCTGTGATCTCCAGGGTGTCGATAACTACTTCCCTAAATGAGGCATGGCAGTAATTATCAACACCCCAAAATTAAATGTCTCAAAAATGCACAGTTTTTATAAAATAGATCAGAAAAATAGTTTATTTCCAAGTAAAATTATCTCAAAAAGCAAACAAAACATCACCAAATGTACAATGTTTAATTTTACCTTTGTAAGAATTTTTTTATATTTTATGGGTAAAAACTGAAAAAAATCCACAATTTTTACAGCTACTTTTTCATATTTTTGCATATTTTCAGTCTGAGAGTGTAAAAATCAGAAATATTGGGAGTTTATGTTAAAATTTAGAGCAAATCTTTCAATCATTATCTACACTAAATGATCATAGCATAATTTTAAGAGAAATTGTATTAAATCATCATTATTTTTATCATTATCATTTAGGGGTAAATGGGGTGTTGATAACTGCATACGGGTGTTGATAACTGCTACCCTCCGGTACATGGCATGAGGCAAACGTTATTTTTGAAATATAAACAATAACCTAAAGAATTCCTTCTCATCATCTTGGTAGATAATTGTGTAAATGAAAAACAGGTCAATCCAATATGAATCTTACAAAGGTGTTTGTTAAAACCAAATAGTAGCTTAAGGTGTCGATAATACCTTCCGTTGCTCTACTAGAGATATGAAAGTTCAGCATAAACTATTGGTTGATGAAATTTCCATTTTTATTGAAAAGTATTCAAAAGTATTTGCGAAATACATTTGCAAAGTATTTGTATTTTTATTTGAATACATTCATAAAAAAAAGTATTTGTATTTGTATTCTGTATTCTTAAATTGCAAAGTATTTGTATTTGTATTCGAATACTTTTGAAAGTATTCGACCCCAAGTCTGCTCGAGGGAGGTGTACCCACGCTTCAGCAGCTCCTCAGTGGCTGCTTTGCTGACCTTATTGGCCAGGCAGAAATCAGTCACAATCTCTTCGTCTGACTGCACTACCACTGGTTCACTTTGTGAGCTTGAGTTTTCGCTTGCCATTGCTTCAGAGGCAACTCGACAAAGACGAGGATAACGTTAATCTCTGTACTTTCTCACGAGTCCAGGGTATGAGCAAAAGAAGCACTTTGATTCTACACAAAAAGCACTATAGTCCAGCATCCTAAAGAGTCTAGTTTTCATCACACACGAGGCTTCCATTATGTAGATAATAAGCTTGTTCTCTTCCTCCTTTGACATGAGAGTCTTATACCATTCTGGTATATCGAAAAAATTAAGGATGCTTTACCTCAGGTTCGACATAAGTTTGGTTGGCCAATGAGCAACACCTAGCCATTGGACAGTTCAAAACGGATGCTGCATTATGATTGGTCGATTCCTGCAGCTCTAGGACGCTTCACTCATTCCTGGAACGGGCCGTGTGCAACAAGATAGTTAAGAAGCATTAGGTTAATTATAGCAGGGATCTCGAAACCTAAATTGGGGGTCTCGAAAGGGTAACCCGTACCGCGACTAATGCACATACAATTAAACAAGTGCAGCTAGGACGGAAACACATGACAACTGTCAAATTAATGTGAAGGTCAAATAAACAAAACAGCTGACTTTCTGAATGGATTGAGCGTGCAGTCAGTTGCAATTTAAAACTAGATTAAAAACTAATCTTTATAATAATTGTGGATGATTATGGCCACAGATATGAGTTCCAGCTGTAATAGACAAAATGTAAATGCAACTTTAACTTGAACTTCACTCCAAAATGTAATACCGTAACTGCTACATCAGCTCATATCTACAACACAGAGCTAACTTCTTGGATATTGATACTTCCTCTCTGTTCATTTTTGGTCTGGTCTACATTAACCTTCTCTGTATTATGAAAAACACTTCAAGTGCACAATTCGCGCACCTCGACTTTAGTCTTGAGCAAAAAAGGCAATATTTATGTACTGATTTTGCCAAATTTTTTGGCACATATGTAGAGGACATGGACAGACATATTATTACTACCACATCTCAATGTAGTCTCTTCAAACTGAAGATTCATTATTATTGCTTAGGTAATCTCATTACTGTGTATGGAAAGCAGCTTACAGTATGCAGTACAGGTTCCAATTAGTTCAGTATACAAATCATTCTGTCAGAAACAGAATTGTTTGGCCTTTTGCCCCTGTTCTCATGGTTTTTGTAACTCAAGCAATTTCCTGAACGTACATACAAAAAAGTAAGCAATCACTGGAATGGACTTTGAAACAGTGTGCAAATAAAAATTAGCCGAAAATCTCTGCATGTTTGCACCCTGAACTTCAGACCTCAAATGTAAATAAACATAAATATATGCCCAAAAATAAAACAGGTAATTGCATTTCTGCAGTAACCGTGATTATCACATGATTATGATAAAATTGGCCCAATTATCACATGGTTATAATAAAATAGGCCCAAAATATTAGATTGGACCAAAATACCAGATAGGACCAAAATATCAGAAGAAAAATGAAAGAAAAACAAACAAATAAAAAAATCATAAAAAAAGAAGAAAAAGAAAACATTTATTGAAAAACAAACACACAAATAATAATACACACTGCCACCAAAGATCTTTCGAGTGATGTTTTCTAGTGCAGTCTCCTCAGAGGTGGAATGTTTTTGATTCACAGCCTAATTGGCTATTCTTTTCAGTCATTTGGCCCTCCAGGCATCTTTTCTTGGTATCCCACAACCAGACATCAGCACACGGGGGAGGCGGCAATCGAAAATGCTCTTAACAATCGACAAACGCAGATCAAAAACCGTTTGAAACAGCGTTTCCGATTGCAAATTGGAGACAATTTGCAATCGAAAACGCTGTTTTTAACAGTTTTTGATCCATGTTCGTCGACTGCATTAGCGTTTTGGATTGCCGCCTACCCAGTGTGATCAGGTGATTTGCAAAATTTAACAGGAATTAAGCTGATTAAAATTGGAAAATTGCAGTTATACAGTAGAACTTCATTGGCTCAAACAGGCTTGGGATCTTAATAATTAGTTCCAGCCAAGGTAATTCTAGCCATCCAGGGTTAGTTTTCATATAAAGTGACCTCTGGGGACCAAGAAGAGAGTTCTAGCCAGGTAGGGTGAATGAGGCCCCTCAGTTGCCATGAACATTGTGAATTCAGGTGCTGATCGCACTTCTCTGAGGAATCTATTTTCTTTTAACTCATGAGCCTTAGCTAGATCTGAACATTCTATAACAGGGTCTACAGACTCCATCATGTCTTTTCGTCTAAAGTTTCGAATTTGCATTCTGTCTCTGGCCATATGTGCTCCACATTTTACACTTGACAAGCCTCCTTGATCTTCTATTATTGTGTGAAATATGTCCTTAGGCTGTCGATTTGAGCCGCGACGTGACAAAACCAACAATGTGGTCGTGCATCCAGCGCAGACTCAGATCAGCCTGGGCATCTGCCCAGTCTGATCAGAGTCTTCGCTGTCCGCATGGAGGTAGCTTAGACCATTAGCTACCCTTTAAGAGCTATTCCATGTAAGGACCAGAAAATTTCAAATAGGGCCCGGCACGCATAGTCACCGATTTTCATGAAACTTTCAGAAATTGTTGAGGACCACCCAAAAACAAACTTTTGAAATCTGTTTTCTTCGAAAACTTACCCGTTGCCATGGCAACCACAGAACAGTATTTTATGCTTTTTGTTAACAAATTTGCTCTGTAATTTTATTGAAAAATCTATATTTTTGACAATTTATTTCATGGCACTGTCATTTTGAAGCACTTCTTAATATAAAATGTATGAAAAACCTAGGCTTGGAGGGCATACTTTGCTTGTATTCATCAGTCTACCATTTAACATATTTATTTTATGCGTGTGTCAAACAGGGTGGGGTTTACCATTTTCTAAGTTTACCGAAAGTCCAATTTTAGGGCATAATTCAACATCCATTGTTTTGAAAGGCCCACGTATTTGAGAGTAGACCTTTATCTTTATTTCAAGTATAATACCAACTTAAGAGAAAAAAAGTATAATCTTGTTGGGCACTTCATAGGTGAAAATTTGATAAGCTTGTATATTAACCCCCTAAAGCAGTTTTTAAAAGTTTTGTAATTCATCTGTTGTTGCCCTAAAACCATATTTCACGATTAAATGCATATTTGAACAAAAATGTAATGGTTTAGAGAAACAGATCATTTAAAAAGCTTCAAATAATGGTTTTAAGATAAATTGATGAAATAAATGTGGGTCTGAATACCCCACCCACTGAAAATGCATGCAAAAATGCGACTAACCATAAGCTGCATTTTGTGATCATTTTTGATGACTTTTACACCAAGCAAATGATTAAAGAAAAAACAACAATATCATTCTTTTTAATATGTCTTATGTTGACTACTAGTATGGTATGTTGTCGTAACCGTGGAAACAAGAAAGAACAAAACATACAATATTAATGCCCAAATGATGAAAATGAATAGAATTAGTATCATGTAATTTAAAACAAATAGCATTTGAACTAGAAAAGATAAAAGGATGATGTTTGTGGCATTTAATGAAAAGGACGATATTAACTATGAAGTTATGATGAATTAAATGTGGGTCTGATAACCCCACCCACTGAAAAATACATGCAAATTTGTGGATATCCTAAAATCATATTTTATTCTCATGCTTGATGCCTGATACACCAAGCAAATGATAAGGGAAGATATAAACATCATTTTCTTCATTTTGCTTACAGTAGATCATGTAATGCTGTCATAACCATGGATACAAGAAAGAACAAAATAACCAAGTGTATGGTACAAATGATGGAAGTTGATTGAAATAGGTCTTAAATGAATATCTTGGACTAAGAAAGATACCGTGATGATTTTTGTGACATTTTACAAAATTGATATCAACTATTGCTTCTTATGAATAAAATGTGTGTCTGATTACCCCACCCACTGAATATACTTGCAAACGCGAGATAAACATCAATGTTTTTTTTTAAATAGTCATTATTGATGTCTGTTAAGTATACATGTATTTTGTGTATCTGTGATGATCAATTAGCATTTACTGACTTTAATAAATTGATACAGGACACCTTAGTTACCAAACAACACAATTCTTTTTATATTTTCATACATGTCATATCTCATACTGTGAGATATATTCTAACAAACTTAAGCTCATCTGAAAGCTGATTCTCAGAAGATTTCTCAAATCTCACAGAATTTTGAGATAATCATACAATTCAGTATTTGAAAAAATAAACATTAATCAAACTCAACTGTGTCTATAAAGAGACTAAATAAAGCTAAATACAGCTTTAAACTACATATGAGATGCCTAATGATTATATAAAAATCTAACAAAAATTTTATCAGATCTCCCTTAGCAATTTTACACAATCTCACAGCTTATGGCATATATGTTTTTTTTTGCATTTACAACTGAATAATCATATGTATTACAAGCAGATGTGACAGAACATATAACAAGTAATCTTTTTTGTAACCTCAACAGCTACTGGAGATGGCTAGAGGCTTGAAATTTTGAATTTAGGAAGTAGAGGTATTGTACTATCCAAGTAGAGAAAACAAAGCGCTGATCAGCTTCGCCATGTACCGCGAAGCTGATCTGCATCTTTGTTTTCGCATATGCAAAACATTGGTTCTCTAACGATGTGGCTCAAATAGTAAATAACCACTCTTTGACCAAAAAACAACCAATTTATCATGGAAGGGTTAGTAAGCAGATAAAAATGACTAGGGTCTACTGACATGACTGAGCAATTTCATCTATTTACATGAGCTTGATAAAGCTGTTTATATTTTAGTCAAGCATTAGTTATTTACTTTACAAAAGAGAAAGAAAGAAGTTGTAATAATAAGAATTTAAAGTTATATTTTTGCGTTTCACCGAGGTATGTAATGTTGTTTGAATAGTATTCAATTTTCATCCAACTTAGATACAATGTTCCCAACATTTTATACCCCAGTAAAACGCAAAAAAAAAAGTTTCAATTCTTTAAAAAAATTCAACTACTGCTGGAGAAAATCTGCGAAAATAAACAACCACCTCATTAAATGGCAAGCGTGGTGATCAGCACTCTGCTATTTTGTCGTCGTTTATTTACAACAGCTACAGGTATCACTCAGCTGACAGAATCTTCTGAAGATAATTTTACAATATTTACATTTTCATTGCATTCGCCTTAGTTGAAAGTGTCATTCTTGATGGTCTTTAATTCCCGATGCAAAACATTTACCAGTCATGTGACCTAGGCCGCGCAATTGGGTGGAGCAATGTCAACGCCAGCCAGTAACGTTGTTTGTTTACTGACGTTTACGTGACGTTGATCACGTATCGCCATGACATTAAGCGCGGAAATTTAGCTTCTTGGCTGTTCCGAAACCTCCGTTATGCCAGATTAATGCTAAAATATCCGGAGAACTAGCAATGCTATGTGAAAATTGAAAATTAGGACTTGATTGATAATATAAAATGTAAATATAAGTATTGAAATTACAATTTGGAGGTTGTATCGAGTGTTGAAAAACATTAGCTTAGTTTAATGTAAACGAGAAGCACTTCGGGCTTCACGAACATTAAACTAAGCTAATGTTTTTCATCACTCGATACAACCTCCAAATTGTGATTTCAATCCTTAAATGAACTGCCCCGTCAGAACTGTGCAGTTCATTGTAAAATTTTATTTTTTTCGTCTGTCTGTTTGTTGATGTAACACTCTATTACAATGGCAGATATTATAATCACAAAGATAATGGTTATTGACGTCATTTGCACGCTTATTCGTGTTGCATTCTAACACGACATTATCGTTTTTCCCACTGAATAATATCATGCCTCCAAAATCTCCTAATCACAGTCAGCAACAATCTCCTGTTTCAGCTGAGCATGAGCTAATTCTACTTTCGCAGAATTCGTGTCAAGTCTTCTTTCCTTCTGGGACAGTCTGGAAAAATAGGATGCAATTTGTTGAGCAGATAAAAAATGCTTTTTATCAAATTGCCCAGATTGCATCATTTCTTCAGCAGCACTAATTGGATCTACCTTTGATCCTGTCCTCTTACCAATCTTAAATTTTTCTCGCATGAAATGCTTTTGTTCTTCAGTGAACCTTGCTGCTTTCTTTTTCGCCTTTAAAGCCCAACCCATCTGAATATTTGATCGACAAGACTGTGATGTTGTGTTTGATGGAATAGTACAACAAGTTTGCTCATGAATTTCCAGTTTTTTTGCATAGTTGATTTTTGTCCTATCTACTAAAGACCGGTGATCCATCTCTAAATGGCAGTCTCCAAGCAAGACATGTTCCTCCAATGTTTTAGAACTCCTGAACTGCTTACTGCAGTCTGAATTGGGACAGTCTAGGAAGTTTTGGTGTTGTTGTTGGTTGTGTTCATCTGAAATTATAAACAAACATTATGACAAACAAGTTGTAAACTTCATAAAGTTTGTGATGAAAATGTTTTCGCAACATATTCATCAGCTGTCGCAAGCCATTCTTACTGAAGGTAATGCCATTGTAGTGATAGTAAGATATCTATAAATATTCAATTAAGGATTGAAATCACAATTTTGAGGTTGTATGGAGTAATGAAAAACATTAGCTTAGTTTAATGTTCGTGAAGCCCGAAGGGCTTCTCGTTTACATTAAACTAAGCTAACGTGATCAACGTCACGCAAACGTCAGTAAACAAACAACGTCACTGGCTGGCGTTGACATTGCTCCACCCAATTGCGCGGCCTAGGTCACATGATTGGTAAATGTTTTGCATCAGGAATTGAAGAACATTGAGAGTGACACTTTCATATAAGGCAAATGCAATTTGAATGTAAATATTAGCATTTGTAATGACATGTCCCTTGAATAAATATCAAATGCGGACATCGAGTAAAAATTTGATGGAGAATGCAGCTGATTGGGTAGAGGCTGGCAAATATAAGACAAAGAGAACCACTGGCAATGTGTATATATGTGAAAAAACTACACATGTGCCTTTTTGCCGTTTTTAAAATTCACAACATGTTTGTAAGATTTGCAACATCATTCATAAGCATTTGTTCCATTCGTTAAACAGACTTGCTAGGATCTTAAAATATTTCACAATCATCCATAAGGTATCTGTTTTTTCCTCGACAATCATGTTATTTCCTGGAATAGTAGCATTTTCTTCAATTGTCATATTCGCAATATTTGCCTACTTATAACAGCAGCATAAGGGTTTAAATGCCCACCAACAGCTAATGTCATATGGGACCTGGGCTTAACGTCTCATCTGAAAGACTAGAGAGGCTTCTACAGATTTATGTGACTTGACATATATTTTTACCATTTTGGAATCCCACGAAGTCAACATCTGTCCAATCGAGGTGAACTTTCAGTTCCTTTGACATAGGCCGTTCGTTTTCATCCCATGGAATCATTTTTCCTGCGAAAATATGTAACATGAACTTGACTGCCAATAGAAAATAGTCTGTCTGAATGTTTTTGACAAGTGATTATCAAGATATGCAATAAATACTACATTTTGGATATGTTCTAGATTTTGACCTCTTGCACTGCCCTGGCTCTTGGAACCTAGATTCTGATGTCATAACCTCTTGCCCGACCCATTGACATTGACCCTGGGGTCATATGTCATGGAATGAAAGCAAACCCTACAGTGTATCTATGATCCAAGCATGAATGTTTTTTGATAAATGGTCGTCAAGATGTGGACTTCTAGAAAACTTTACCGTAAGTGTGACGGAAACAGGGACAACGGAGATGACTACAATAGCTCTTTACACTTTGTGCAGTCAAGCTAAAAATGTAGGCCTTCTCACATTTACCAGGACACAAGGTTTATTTACAAATATTGATGCTTTCTTATTGCTCATGTGGATGGCTCTGAATGAAAAGAAACAGTTGAATCTAAATTTAAAACATGCAAGGTGAAGTTGACTGCAGACTACCTTGCTTAAATATAAAAATGTCTGACAAGTTTAGAAAAAAATCATACCTATTTACCAGTTCCTATGGCATATGCTTGCCACACTCTCAATCCGGTCTCTTGGTACTGAAAATTGAAGAGACTGGTGATGTTTGCCAAAGTCTTGAATTTTTTGCTGGCATCAACACCTTCCACCGTGTCTACAACTTTAACCCGGCTTTTGGTCTTTTGCATCTTGTCTGTTGCCTGTAAAGTAATTTCATACCATTGAAAAGTAGTTATAAAGCACTTGCTAATACAACACCAAATGACAGCAGGCACAAAGACTGGTATTAACCAAATTGAGACCAACATTTTAAATCTGTTTAGAAAATGAATATAAAGCTATTATAGAATAATTTCTGGTTTCCCCAAATACCCTCCCTGATCTCATAGGACCAAAAGGAAAATAATATTGGCACTAATGTATCTTCTGAGTTAATCTAAATGAATTTTGCATAAAAAGTGATTTGTGTATAAACATCAAATTGTTATAAATCATAGCCTACCCTGTGTCCCTAGCATATGTCATAAATTATATAAATTACATATTGTAAATTATGATTCCAGTGCCTGAGACTGTCAGATTTATGCATGTGTTGCATGAGTGATGGGGATCAAACCATGAAATTTTGCCATAAAATCCTATTGCTGAATCATGCTTCTGTGGTCTGAAATGGTATGGGCTAAAATACAAATGTAGTTATGATTGAAAATGATCTTTATACTCATAGGCCTATAAATGGTTATGGGCTGAAATGACCAGTGACCAATTATATTCATTTAACTACGACCATGAAAAATCCATATGGCTATGAGATGACTTGGGTAGATGCTAGATGATAGTAATCAGGTATGAGTTGACTTCAAAATCTGAATAGTTTACTGGTGAAACACCAAAACAACAGATCTTCACCAAATTCCTGACAAAGCGACTGGTGTTCAAAACACTGCTAACTAGAAAAGGAAATTGGTGGGTGGAGTGGCCATATGTTATTGTTACTGAGCCTGAGTAAACTTACCAGTTCCAACAGGAAGAAAAACACCAGCTGTTTTAGCAATGCTTTGGTAGACTGCGGTCGTTATGTGCCTCTCTCCTATTGGCCTCTTGACGCAGCTTCCATGGTTTGTGTATATTGCTGGTACTTCGCAATATTTTTTCTTTTTACGATCTTTCAAATTTCGTTGCGCGGTTTTTAAATGAAACGAACATACAAAGAAATCAAATGTTACCGCGGTCGGCAAGTAACAGAGCTCCGAAAGAATTGATGTTGCTATTTCCACATTTAAAGTTCGCAATTGTAATAAATCAGTATTTGTACAAGATGTAGATCCAATTTTTTTTATTAAACATGCCATTATTCGATCATTATTTTGGGTTTTCCGACGATGATTGAATTTTCCGCCATTATTGTTACTGTTAGTTACCTTTTACTTTTTACACAAAAGAGCTTCAAGGGAAGTAATCAATATACTCATTTTAGGGTTGCACACCAATATTTCACGATCTTACCGTGTCCGTTATACATGCGTTTCTAGAGTGCCCACCGAGATTTTTTATTTCATGAGACTTAAATGCCACTTCTACGAAAATAAGTACATTTCATCCAATAATTTTGTGGGCTTTTTCTTTACTACACGATTTTCCAGACCCACCATAAGAGCTATTTCAAGGCACTACCTTTGATTTTTGCCTTATATAAATCAATTGTTTGGGTCAGAATTAGGAATTTAACACATTTAAATGAAAGGTCTATTATTTATCTACAAATTGATTACACACAATTGAAGATTTCTATTATAATGGCTTATGTATAACCATTTCAATTGACTTTGTCCCTTATTTCAAGAAAATGCAATTTTTCCAAATTGTTGTGCCGTTTCCATGGAAACGAAGAAAAATTTTGAAAAACAAAGTGAAGTTTCAATGTATCGTTTTTGTCCATCTATCCAAAAATAATGGTTTGATTAAAATCTGTGACTATGCGTGGCCACCATTTTCTGGTGGTTACATGGAACAGCTCTTAAGCACTTTGCGAAGTGTCTGGTCAAACAGGGCAAATGCCCAGGCTGATCTGAGTCTACACAGGGCGCACAACCACATTGTTGGTTTTGTCGTGTCACGGCTCATTTGTTTTACACAGTTCTTGAATTCTTTCCTTTGTTGTTTCGTTTGTTCTTTGATATTTTTTGTCTGTCATACTGTTGCCATGTGGTAAAACACTTACTGATGTCTCTTCCCCTTCAAAGTAATACTGGACAAACATTTGATCCAGTATTTCATTCGAAATTGGATTTTCTAAGTGAATCTCAATTCTGTGCAACTGGCTGTATGAAGCGTTAATGTATTTTCTTCTGGTTACCTTCAAACATTCACTAGTTATTTGTTTCCCAGATATCAACCTTATTTCTCCATCAGCATGAATACTATAATGTCTTGTTTCCATTCCCATCTAATTCCAGTGGCCCATTCCATCACAAAGGGCATTTTTCCAATGCCCTATATTCTTTATTCTGAATACAAAAGATACATTGCGCCTTATGTCCAGTGGTATATTTCTTGCTAATTGCTCTGGTTTTAACTGCCTCAGCAGAAGTTGTATGGCCTCTTTTTTGATGCCTGACGGCAATGGCTTGTATATTGGTAAAAGTGGGTCTTTGTCATAATGATCAACAAATTCTTCATCAAGTCCAACTGACTGATCGTATATGCTACTGTTAGTAGCCATGTCGGTGTCAGATGTCCAAGATGTGAAAAGCTGACGCTTTGTTTGCTTTTTATCCCCCAACTGAAAGGTTCGGGGGATATAGCAATGAGCCTGGCATCCGTCAGTCCGTCCGTCCGTCTGTAAACATTTTCTTGTCTGCTCTATATCTTGAATACCCTTCGGAATATTTTCATGATACTTCACAGTTATGTAGAACAGGTCATGAGGATGTGTCGCGTACAAGAATGGTAACTTTTGCTATTGTACTTTTTGAATTATCTCCCCTTTGGTGATTTTTTTGGCAGATTCGTGTCCGCTCTGTAACTTGAATACTGTTTGGAATATTTTCATGATACTCCTCAGAAATGTAGAACAGGTCATGACGATGTGTCGCGAACAAGAATGACAACTCTTGCTTTCTTACTTTTTGAGATATTTCCCCGTGATAGTTTTAGGTGTGATTTTTTGGCAAATTCGTGTCCGCTCTATAACTTGAATACCCTTTGGAATACTCTCATGATACTTCACAGATATGTAGAACAGGTCATGACGGTGTGTCGCAAACAAGAATGACAACTCTTGCTCTCTTACTTTTTGAGTTATTTCCCCTTGATCATTTTAGGTATGATTTTGTGTCTGCTCTGTAACTTGAATACCTTTTGGAATGTTTTTATGATACTTCACAGATATGTAGAACAGGTAATGACGATGTGTGGCGAACAAGAATGACAACTCCTGCTTTCTTTTTGAGTTATTTCCCCTTGATGGTTTTAGGTGTGATTTCCTGTCCGCTCTATAAATTGAATACATTTTGGAATATTTTCATGATACTTCACAGATATGTAGAACAGGTCATGATGATGTGTCGCGAACAAGAATGACAACTCTTGTTTTCTTATTTTTGGATTTTTTTCCCTTTGATGATTTTAGATGTCCGCTCCATAGCTTGGATACCTTTTGAAATATTTTCATGATACTTCATAGATATGCAGAACAGGTCATGACAATTTGTCTCATACATGAATGATAACTCTTGCTTATATACTTTGTGAGTTATTTCCCTTTGGTAGTTTGAGCTGCTGTTTGAGTCTCTGCTCCATATCTGTATAACCCTGGCTAGCTCCAGAATTTGAATAGCTGTGTACCTTTTAGAATATTGATTATCATGCTTTGATATCTTAGCAGTGTTCCTAACTCTCTCTGACCCCTCCACATTCCCGTGCCCCCTCCCGCACCCCCCCACCCCCCCCAAAATTTTTTTTTTTTTTCCAGATTTGGATTCTTTGTCCAAATTCACTTGCTAGAGAGCTCAAAATTAGATTTGTAGGGCTTGTACTTTAGAAGTTATTCACACATTTTGAAAGTTGAATGTATAATATGCTATACATTTGTGTATATGGTTGCTGTTTGAGATATTACCTCTTTTTAGCAGTCAAGCATACTGTTTTAGTCTGAGTGTTAGATAATCATGCATCTGTTAACAGTTAATGTCAGTCAGAAGCATAAAAGAACGACAATATATTACTAATATGTGTTTTGAAGTGCACCCTTTTTACCAAGGCCCATGGGGGTCTTCGGTTGGGGGATTTGCCATCTCCTCTGATGGCTATTTTTCTTTCTTGGATTCAACTCCATTTCATCATCACTGCTTAAGATCAATGACGTTTTGTTTGCACTGTCACACACTGATTTCCTTTTATATCCTGGTATTGGTGATTCCCCATCACTCGATAATGTTGATTCAGTTGCCAGCTGTGAATTGTTTTGTCTTTTCTCTAGAAGTCTTGGCGAAAAGCGTAAGGTAAAACTGTGGCAAGCCTCGGTGATTTCGAAGCCGTTGTGTTTGATGAGGAAATAACTATTGGAGATGACCCCAGGGAAGACTCTTTCTGTCCAGGAATGGATAGAGTTTTGGTTGGAGTTTGGACTTCCTTCTTGATTTCAGGGAAATTAGCCATAGTGCTAGGAGTGCTTTGAATGTTGACAATGTTTTTTTGTGTTGTCTTTTCTGCTTTAGGTTTCCAGTATTGTTCAACAGACTCTAAAAAGTATAATAATTTATATTGACAGCCATATGACTAGAATATTATATGTCCTTCACAAGATATCTGAGGATACTACTTATACAAGCAACCAACCCTGAGGAGCTGAAAACTATATACAGTCGAACCTGTGAACAAAGGCCAGGCATGGGAAAGAACAAAATTGGCCATTGTTGACAGGTGGCCGTAGTTCGGAGATTCAATGATTCCACATTAGATGATAAATGTAAACATCGTCAGAGAATCTTTTCGCGCACTTTTGTTTGCAGACGAGCATTAGATCTAATATTTTCCCGCGTTTTTGCATGTGCACAAAATCAATATTAAAAGTGCATTTAAACCATTTCAGTACTTCAAAATATTCAAGAAAATAAATTCCCAAAATATTATTGTTGATATAGGTCTAAATTCTGTAAAGAATTGGTTTTCAAAATACACGTATCGGTAAAAAGAAGTCTGCTTTCACGGCTGACGCACACATTTCAGCGATACGTTTGACTGACTGATTAAACCAATTACTGATTATTAACTATCGGTTGACTGAAGTTACTGCATAAGACATGAATAGCCGCATAAAACTGACCTTGATTACCTTACAGAAATTAACACTTATAGAATGCGCTAATTGCGTAGAATACACTTTGTTACATAAATTATACTTCACCCGAAAATCAATAACCAGTCTAGTGCTACAAATAGATTTGGCAATTACACAAACATATGTGTATGAAATTGAAGCTGTGTTTTGACACAAGGACTGACTGTTATTCGGAGAAAATAGTGCATTTCGGGATGGATTCGGGTGACCGTTGACCGTAGTTCACAGTAGACCGCTATTCCCAGGTAATTTAACAAGGAAATTTGATGGGAGGGATTCAAACTGACCCTTGTTGACAGGAGACCGTTATTCAGAGGTGACAGTTAGCACAGGTTTGACTGTATTTTAACGAGTCTTTCCCTTAGCAAAATGAAATGGATTTTTAACATTGATTTGCTATTAGTTCACCATGGTTTCACCAGTTTCCATTGTTACACCCTTTGTTAACTAGTTAAACTTCATACCTTTCCTTAAAACCATTGCAAATAGGCAATTATATTTCCATTTTCTCAGAAAATAGTATAAAAATGGGGATTTTATACGGCTATACCATTTTTTATTCTTCAGTTTTCTATTTTCTAGCTCTAAACAGAATTTCTACCATGACAAAATGATATTATTTGAACCATTTATTTTCTACTGAATTTGATTGACAGGGAAATGGGCCTTTAATGGTAATTATCAAGGTTTGGGGCTAGAGAAAGAATGTGGTTTCTATGGCAATAACTATATATCAGTAATTTCCTGTCAGCCTTTCAGTACACCAGAGTTGGTTTTAAATTTTGGTGCAACTATTATCTAAGTTTTAAAACAGTTGTATGTTTTCAAACAAACTTTCTTATGGTAACCAAACAGCATAAAGTACATGTATTATTAATGTTTTGAGGCTTAATTTGGAATATATTCTGGACAAGAAATTGGACAAGAAACAAATAGATCTTGCACAGTTTTTAGCTCACCTGAGCCGAAGGCTCACAGGTGAGCTTATAGTATAGGCAGGCATCCGTCGTCCGTCGTCTGTCGTCCGTCGTCCGTCTGTCAATATTTTCAAACGACATCTCCTCTGAAACTACAAGGCCCATTGTTACCAAATTTCATATACAGCATCTATAGGCAGGGGGAACCAATAATACTGTTTTTTATCCAAATCCCTTTGGAACTTTGGTTGCTATGGCAACTTAAAGTTTCCATTGACTTGTATGGGAAAAATTGAAAATTTGCATTTATTGCTATGTCACTGTAGATATTTTGACAAATGTTTTACAGAAATGTTCCTTGAGTAGTCCTCTATCAACCATGTGAAATTTCTATAAATTACACAATTTGGCTGGTTGCCATGGCAACCAAATGGTTAAAAAATTCAAAAATCTTCTCCTCAGAAACTATCAAACCAGTAAAGCTTAAGCTTCACAGAAAGGATCTTGGTACTACCTTCTATAAAAATACTGTTTTTCTTGGCAATTGCTCCAGAAGTTTGGTTGCAATGGCAACTTAAAGTTGCCATTGACTTATAATGGGAAAATGGAAAATTTGCATTTATTGCTATGTCACTGCAGATATTTCAACAAATCTTTCATAGAAATGTTCCTTGAGTAGTCCCCAACCAGCCATATCAAATTTATGCAAATTGAGCTATTTGGCTGATTGCCATTGCAACCGAATGGTTAAAAATAGAAAGAATATTTAAAAATCATCTCCTCAGAAACTATGCAACCAATAAAGCTCAAACTTCACAGTAAGGATCTTGGTACTACCTTCTATTAAAATACTGTTTTTCTAGGCAATTGCCCCAGCAGTTTGGTTGCTATGGCAACTTAAAGTTGCCATTGGCTTATAATGGGAAAAATTGAAATCTTTGGATTTTTTTCCTACAGAAGTGTTTCTTGAGTAGTCCTCTATGATTCATATTCATATTAATTTTTGTCCAAATCACCAAATTTGATTAGTTGCCATGATGGCAACATAAAGGAAAAAAAATGAAAAAATATTCCAAAATCTTTTCTTCAAAAACTATATAGGGGGATGAAGCAGATTCTTTGCATACATGTTCATGACATTAGCCACTACATAAATAATGTTTTCTATTATTGTTGCCCACGTGGTTTCATTGCTATGGCATTTTAAAGTTTCCATAGACTAACAACTCAGTCAACGTTGAAATTAGGCCACATTGTACAATTTACTTTAGAGTGTTACCTACCATTGAGTGCTGAGGATGAATGGACTCAGGTGAGCTACAGGACCAATGGTCCTCTGGTTTTAAATTAATATAAAAATGACAGGATTGAATCAGCAAAGTAAGTTTCTGTAGTAAAAATTTCGGCACTGTGTATTTTATGGAGTGGAGTCTTGGAGTGGAGTGGAGTGAAATTTTGGAGGGAAAATTATTGTTGCTCTTTCATCATAAAATGCTGCAGCTAGTACATATTAAGAAAAATCAAACATCCTTCTGGTGATTAAATCAAAGCCCTATTATGCAGTTGTTACTGATACCATTCCATGTTTACACTTATATTGTAGCATGGCTTCCTGTAATTTCTTTTGAAGTAGCCTGTTCATTAACTTTATTAACTTGCACTGTAAGACAGTTCTGAGGTAAGCAGAGCTAAACTTTGCATTCGTTTTACATTGAAGTGTGCCTGGATATCTATGCGAAAGTCTCAGATATACTACACGGGCAACTTATAGCAGGATTCTGTCAAGCCTGATTTTTATATTAAGAACTGAGCAGCACCAGGATATAAGGATCCTACTGCATTTGCACACAAAATAAAGGGCATATCATCTTCTGCTCATTCAGCTGCCCAATCTGGTCTATACTGTTTGCAAACATTTAGGGTTATTGTGGTAGAGTTGGTTGAGCACTACAAGATAAATTGTCTGTATGCTCAGATTATCTTAATCAAAAATTAATCTGAGCTGTGCACAATAAAATGAATCTTCAGGCATGTGCCAATGGCGGAAGCCCAGATCAGTCTTAGAAGTATCTGCAGGTGTTGTTTCTTTAAATTATCTAATCAGCCTTGACAGATTTATACTTCAGAGTTATGGAAAAAGAAGACAAAATGGGAAGTTTTATCTAAAATTAATTATGGAGTAAGATCGAACCCTAAAAAATTATGCTTGATGCCATTGTTTTAAGAGAGACTATTTTACAGTCATCTGCATATATTTGGGTTGTGGCTAAAAATAATGTAATAATGTAAATGTCAATACTGATGACACTTGATGATCTTGGTTGTTGTAGCAAAAAGTTGGGCATCAGTACATGCTTTGTCATGCATTATAAAATGTCTACCTTCATAGCCACAAAAGAAAATACAGAAAGCCATGGTACAATATAAGTGTATATATGGACTGGTATCAGTAACAACAGCATATATAGGGCTTTAACCACTCTAAAGATGTTTTATTTCTTAATATGTACTAGCTGTGCAACATTTTATGATGAAAGAGCAACAATATTGTCTACTCTAAAATTTCACTCCATGACTCCACTCCAAGACTCCACTCCATAACTCCACTCCATAAAATACACAGTGCCCTCCTTCAGTAGAGCATCCGTCAGCGTATTTTGAAATATTTCCGCCGCTGAATTAATTCCAAAACACAGTCTTTTATAGCAAAATAGTCCAGCATGTGTTGTGAAGCATATTATATTGCGCGAATCTTTGGACAAAACAAGCTGATTGTAACCTTTTCTTAAATCCAATTTCGAAAACACTTTACTTCCATTTAAGTCAACAATAATGTCATCCATAGTTGGAATAATGTACCTAGTTCTTTTAATTGCCCTATTAGGTTCTCTCATGTCAGCGCAGATTCTAATCTCGTTCTTTCTTTTGGGTTTTCACAGGGTATAATCGATTCCGCTAATTTTCGCTTCCTGCAGAGACTGTACATCATATTTGGCTTCCGCCGAGACTGTCCGCGAACTCTTGCTTCCTGCCGAGACTTCTGTACATGATAAATGGCTTCCTGCAGAGACTGTCCGCGTGATTCTGCTTCCTGCCGAGGCTCTCGGCAGGAAGCAGAGTCACGTGGACAGTCTCGGCAGGAAGCCATTTCTCGAGGACAGTAGTCTCTGCAGGAAGCAAGAGTTCGCGAACAGTCTCGGCGGAAGCCAAATATGACGGACAGTCTCTGCAGGAAGCGAAAATTGGCGGAATCGATTATACCCTGTGGTTTTGGTGCGATGACTATTGGTGACACCCAGGGAGTTGGACCATATACTTCTTCAATCTGATCCTTTGACTCCATGATTTCAAGTTCTTTTTCAACACCTCTCCTTACATGGAAGGGTATTCTCTTGTGTGGTTGTTGAACTGGTTGTACATCGGGGTCAATGTGTTAGTCTATTTATACGTCTTTGAGTTTTCCCATATTTTCAGAAAATATTTGCGAATATTTCTGGCATAACTGTTCTGTTTACTTCCGACTGTAACTACAGAAATTTTAGGAATCACCTGTAAGTCAACTGCAGAACAGCCACTAGAACCTTTTGCAACAAATATCGGTGCAGTTATAATCTTGTCTTTTGTTCCTTTTGTCCGAAGTGGAAAATTAGAACTAGAGCCATATGTAAATACTTCAGTGTCAGTTTTTGTCGCACCTGCTTTAGCAAGGTGCGATATAGGAGTTCACTTTTCCGTCCGTCCGTCAGTCCGTCCGTCCGTCCACAATTACGTCGACCCTAGCGTTCGGGTCCATTATTCTCAATCTATGACACCTACATTCATCAAACCTGGTATAAAGTTTCTACTTAGAATGGTCTTGAGAAACCTTGAACTTATTTTGACCTATTTTTCATGCTCTAATGACTTCGTAAAATTCTGTGCCGTCCGTCCATCCACATTTACGTCGACCCTAGTGTTCGTGTCCATTATTCTCAATCTATGATACCTACGTTCATCAAACCTGGTATAAAGTTTCTTCTTAGAATGATCTCAAGGAACCTTGCACTTATTTTGACCTTTGACATATTTTTCATGCTCTGATGACTTCATAAAATTCTAGCCAAAAATTACGTCAACCCTAGTGTTTAAGTCCATTTCTCTCCATCTATGATACCTGCAATCTTCAAACCTGAAATAAAGTTTTTTCTTAGGATGGTCTAGAGGAGTGTTGCCTTTATTTTGACCTTTGACCTATATTTTATGCTCTGCTGACTTAGTAAAATTATGTCAACCCTAGCATACTGGTCCATTTATCTCAATCTATGATAACTATGGTCATCAAACCTGGTATAAAGTTTCTATTTAGGTTGATCTAGAAGATTGTTGCACTTATTTTGACCCATATTTCATGCTCTGCTGACTTCGTAAAATTTTACTTACAAAATTAAATTGACCCTATCATTGAAGTCCATTTCTCTCTGACAATCTATGAGAGCTAGAATCATCAAACCTGGTATAAAGTTTCACGTTAGAATGAACTCGAGGATTAATGCACTTGTTTCAGCCCTTGATATATATTTCACGTGCTACTGATTTTGTAAAATTTCACATCCAAAATTGTGTCGACCTTAGGGTTTGAGTCCATCTCTCTTTAAATACAGTGGGTGTAAGCATCAAACCTGGCTTGAAGATTGTCCTGGGATGCTGCTATTATTTGTACCCTTGACCTTTATATCATGCTCTATTGACCTCATAAATTTTATGTCAACCTGGCATCCATGATTATATGGACAAGAGCTTTCAAGTCCGTTTCTCACTAACTATACCACCTACGTATACAATCATCAGACATGGCATAAAATGTTTTCTTAAGCTGGTGTCCTCTATTGATTGACTGCTTTATACCTTTAACCTATATTTTTAACTCTGTTGAATGTAGAGCTTTATGTATAAACTCCGTTCATTAATTCTGAAACTGGGTTTTTCGCTGCTCATACTTTTATAATCTAATCAATCCAGGTAAGACTGTGCATAGTGATAAAGCTCGACTTCCGCCGATTTCTCATAAAGGTCTCATGTATCTTAGCCTGGCATCTAATGCTGCAGTCACATGCACGAAACAGCAAATTTCAAAAACCTGTCCGCAAACTAAGACCATTTGATGAAAATTGACAGCCTTAAGTCATACATATTCAGATGCACTCAACGTGGGTATCACGCTGGTCATTTGGGTAATAACTGTTGTCCCTCCAACAAAGTCACAGGAATAAGAAAAAAAGCGTTTCGAAGCTCTGCTACTTTTTAATACAGAAAAAAAATACCAAGCTACTACATGAGCTACATTTTTCAGTTTTGACAACTCTGGATTTAAGGAATGAAACTCAGACCCAGTTTCTTTACCATATTTTGAACACTTGTATTTGTTTGTGTCATATTTTCTTAAGAAAATACTAAAAAACCACGGGACAATTGTGTCATCTGACTCAGAAGCGAAGTTAGGCCCATCAACGTCCCTGCATTTATCTATTTCTTCCTTTCTATCATTTTTCTCAGGGGGGGGGGGGGGGGGGGGGGGGGGGGAGGGGGGGGGGGCGCAAAAATGTGGCATTAAAGTATCTGCGAATAGGAAAAATCTCAAACCCGTCAGCTAGAGACTTTGTTATGTGCCTCTGTGTCCACACAACCACACATCAGATGTGCAAAAAGCAAAAACTCAGATAAGCTTTCGCGTATATACGAAATATTCTTGGATGATATAAGGAATGAACAGCCTGTACAGTTGAGTATTAACAGTATGCACATGAGCTAATATCCTTTTCGCATGACGCAAATCAACCTCTTACACGTGTCTTAGCATTTCACTGAAACTCGGTTCCGTGAGGTGACTTCGACTTCCGGTTGACTCTGATCAGGCTGCATCCTGTTTGCGCAAGCCGTAAGTTCGACAATGTAGTATTTACATTAAGTCTTCCTTGCGTAATATATGTTCGTGTCGCAGGGTAGAGCTCGGAGTGGTTGACTAATCGAGGGAATATTTTGTTGAAAAGAAGTGGAGGGGGGAGGGCTTTAGGAAGTGTGTCTAGAGACTAGGGTGGCGGTTTGGGTGGTAGATTAAATGAGATGGGAAGGGGTCATGTCGAAGGGTGGGAGTCAGGATGGTAGACTAATTGAGGGGAGGGGGTTGTAGGTAGTGTTGGGGAGATTATTTTATTATTTTTTAGAGTGGGGATGGGTGAGGATAAGAAGGAGGAATAGACTGATAAAGGGGAGTTGTAATAAGTTTGAAAGGCGCACGGTTTGGTACTTTTGTCCCTTGCATCTAACTTTGCAGTTTTAATGCAACATTGGTAATAAATGTTTTGGGACTTTAGATCTTTATTACATACTGCGGAAAGCTGTAATATTTGCGTTAAAGTAACGCCAGTGAACACCATTACGTCGCACTGAGGCTGAAATGACGTCGTTTAGACGTTGTTTGCCGGTGGCGATATTATGATGAAACACTGAAAACCTGGTCCAGTGTGAATTTATGCGGTGTAATTAATTTCAAACTGAGACAAAATTATCTGGATGACAAGCTTGTTGTCACGCTGACTGATTTCACACGCGCAGAGCATGTGTTAGAATATTGACCCCACCCGAACACATAACTATTTATAGCGACCTCTTTATATGGTATTTTAAGGCGTTTCCAACCTGTCCGATGGACTTAGTCTCGGGTTGAAAATCTGTAATTTGCAGTTTTGTGCAGGTTAGCCCGGCATCCTACGAAGGACAGAGTCATAGGACACATTGATGAGAAATCGGCGGAAGTCTAGCATTATGACTATGCACAGTCTTACCTGGATTGACTAGATTATAAAAGTATGAGCAACGAAAAACCCAGTTTCAGAATTAATGAACGGAGTTTAGAACTTTTCTAGTTTGTAAGTCTAATTTGCTCAAATTTCTACATAAATTCATCAGACCTAGTGTACACTTTCCTCTAACCATGGCATGTACTACTGAGAAAGCGTAAGGCAGGTGCGACATAGCATTCCGCGGAATTCTTGTAGATAGTTTAGGTTTTACCTGTAATTTGTTCTAAGTAATTTCATCCAAAACATTTATGCTTGATCTTGTATCAATTAACATTTGAACAGTTAATCCATTTATTTTGACACTTAGCTTTGGTTGTTTTGCCTTGACGGAATTCACATTTTCCTCAAAGCGTACTCCAAACAAATAATTGTCCTATTCATTTCCGTAGTTTGGATCCAAACTGTCACTACCGTACTCTGGTACATTTTTGTGAACACGGTTTACTGTCCTTTTCTGACTCTGAAGTTTCTTTCTGTATACTTTCTCAAAATGTCCTTTTATGTGACAAAATCTACAATTTTTGTCTTGCGCAGGACAGACATTTTTAGGAGGAACTTTGTCTCCACAATTTCTACACTGCTTGGACTTCTGTTTAAAGAAAGTTTGTTTCTTACCAGTCTTTGGCTGTTTATTTCTGTAGAAATTTGACTTTCTTCTGAAAGTATTTACTGTCTCCAGCTTTTCAGTTTTCTCGATTTCTGACACATATTTTTCGGACAATTCAAGAGCCCTAGCATTTGACAACAAATTCTCTAATGTCATTTCCTCATGAAGAGCTCGGCAGCGAAGTCTTGTTGAATAACAACCTTGAATTATCTGTGACTTAATTTCAGTGTCCACAGCCGTAAATTCACAGTTAATTGACAACTGTCTAAGTCTTGTACAAAAAGTGTCAGTAGTTTCACTTTCTTCTTGCTTCGCTTGTCTAAACCTGTAAATTTCATATTCAGTGTTTTTCTTAGGCGCAAAATATTCTGACATTCGGTTTCTTTTCCGCCGTTGCGTAATCGTCACCTGTGTCTGTCAAAGTTTCAAATATTTCCTAAACTTCTTTGCCTGCATAGTGCAATAAAGCATGTTTCCTTTTGTCATCTTTGACATCCATGGCATTCCATGCCAACCAGCATGTTACCATTTTTTCGCACATCCGGAGAATTTTCGTGCACTGAAAATGGTGGAAATGTAGGCAATGCTATGGCCATAATTCACTTTCATTGACTTTTAAAACAGCTTAATGTCACAGTAATCAGTCTTACTAATTAAAGTCATTAGCTGGAGTTGCTGATGATAATCCTTTTATTTTCACAAGTTATTTTTTACTCGTTGCCAATGTAAGATTTGTGGTTAATTGATAATAAAAATGAACTTTCTGTAATACTACTTTAATATATGAAACCCGCAGAGCAACTGAACAAACCTTTAGTAAGGGCATGCTGTAACAGTAAGTATTAACTTTGAACTATTATTTAAATATAGACTGAAAGGATTTAAAAACTTCCACCCATTAATTTTGAATATCTAAAAAATGAATGCAGCTACGTCCACCAAAATTTTACAGCGTGTATATTCTCTTATACCTAATTATATCAATATACCGAATCTGAAATTGTTCAGCCGAATCGGCCAGGAACAAGCACGTGCTCCTCGTGTTCTTAGTACCGTTTACATAAGGATGAATAGCTTCGTGTATACAGTTTTCTGATGAATTATTTCTCTTACAATATCAAATTGAATTTTAAAAGTTTAAACCCGGTCAGTGGCTTTATTTAACCCACTGCACCTAAATATCGCAAACAGGCGCAGAGTTTTAGGCCAGATAAATGCTGAAATTTCAAAAAGTGACGTCGCGGTACAATTTTATGTATTAAGTACGGCAATTTACAATCTCAGACGACGAGCACTGTTTACAGGAAGCTCAAAAGACCGTCAGAAAACGACCTAACCGAGATTAAAAACCAGAAGTCATGCCGTCTCCGTAATAGGCTTTGCTCGACAGCATCATTGGCAGTGATACTTGCAAATCAACGTGGATGACGTCACAATATTAAGACAGTATGGAATGGTCAAAAAGAGTGTTGCATAAGATAACGCCTGCATCACCTTATGAATTTCAGTGACGTAACACTCTTTTACTGACGTCATTTAAGTAAATGATACAAATAAACTGCGTAATCTTTAAATTTGATAAGTTTCAAGCATTTTCTCGTTAAATATTCAACACTGTCATGAGTGAACAGATCAGCAGCCAGCAATAAAAAGTGGAAGTTTTTAAATCCTTTCAGTATATGTAAATGAGATGAGTGTATTCTTATAGACTTGCTAAGGTCTAAAATACTACTACATTACACCTCTGAGCGCACAGCAAAGTTTTAGTTTGGTTTCTTCGTAATTCTCGTGTTCCCATGTAATATAGTTGAAACGTTTCCCGCTGGTTTCCAGCCCTATAGAGTTTTTGTTTGGGTGGAATGCCCTACAGCCTAAATGAAAGCGTCACATTTCCGGTAAAATTTATTTCGAAGCCCAGGTTGATCATCACGTCATGGTTATAAACCCTTGCATTTAGCCGACATTCTGATGTAGATGTGGAGTGATGTTTGATCATTATTAATGCATAAATTTAATCTTAATTAAAAATATATATATATAAATAAATAAAAAATAAAAAAAACTTTAATGTTTGGGCACTTTCAGCCTCATCGCCTTTACCTTGTTGATTCTTAGATGCACTATGGGATTCTATAAATATCCTCGTTTCAAGCCATGGTCAGCTATCGTGAATTTTTGTCTAACTTTTGCAGCAGTTCACAAGTCCAAATCATATTCACTAAATTTTCACTTCAATGTTCGCTATGGTTCTTTTTCTCTGCACATTTCCTGATGATGCTTCATATTTGTATAAACTTTTATTAATTAACTAAGTAATATATAGCACTTTTACTGGGAAATCGGTCTGTATCATACTTGTGACGTTTCTTTTTTCGTACAGTATGACCTCCGCTTAATACAGCTTGACCTCCTACCTATACGGTTGACCTCGTGTCATATTGATTAAAACCTTCGACCTATACGGAAATCCACGCATCCGATTGGTTAAAAGTTCTGGTCACGCAAGGGCGCTCTCCTGGCTGGATGACGTATTGACCTTCAGCTAAAAGTTAATTAATAAAAATGTCATTAATCAAGTGATTTCGTATTGGCCCAGTTACAGGTCCTCGGTCTGCTGTATTGGCCCTCGGCCTTCGGCCTCGGGCCAATACAGCTAACCTTGGACCTGTAACTGGGCCAATACGAAATCACTTAATTAATAACATTATATTATAAACCTTTATGAAGAAATCTTATACGGTTTTTGAGATACGGAGCGGACAAATAATGTTACCTTTTGAACTTTGACCTCTAAGTGTGACCTTGACCTTTGTCGGACATTGTTGAAATACAAGTTCTGCAAGTTGCCTTGATAAGGTGAAAGTTGGACTCGAGTTTCAAAAAAATCTTCCAAGGGGTTAAGGAGTGGAGTGGACACGAATTTAATACAAATTTACAATACGAAAAATACATAGGGACATAATTCCATCAAAAATGAAAATAGGGTTATGGTTCTTTTTCCCTGCACATCATCTGATGGTCCTTTATACATATACAAACTTTCATATAGAAAACTTTAACAGTTTTCAAGATATAGAGCGGACATGAAGCTTATGTGAAATTACTATAAGAAAAATACAAAGGGGCGTAATTTTGTTAAAAGTGAAAGTAGGGTTATGGTCTTTTTTCTCTGCACATCGTCTGATGGTGCTTTATAATTATACAAACTTTCATGAAGAAATCTTAAACGGTTTTCAAGATATGGAGCGGACACAAAATTTTACTGTTTGACCTCTAAGTGTGACTGTGACCTTTGTTGGACATCATTGACAAATGAGTTCTGCACATCGTCTCGATAAGGCATGCATTTGACCCAAGTTTTAAAAAAATCTTTGAAAAGGAAATATGGAGCAGACACAAAGAGTTAACGGACAGACAGACAGACAGACGGAGGTCACGACATAATACGACCCATCTTTGATGGGCGTCAGTCAAGCATGACCTCGGTAAAATATTACCAACTTCAGGTCATGGTCATAATAACAAGAAAGTTTCATCAAAATCCCTTGAAAAATTAAGAGGAGTTGTGGAGACAAGAATTTCTGTTGATAGAATGGCTGGACAAAGGGCCATAACTCAAGTAAAAATCAGTCGAGCCTGACCTCAGCACAATATGATCCTCTTAAGGTCATGGGAAGAATAACTGGAAGGTTTCAGTAAAATCAAATAAAAACTGCAAGAGGAGTTGAAGAGACAAGACTTACTGTTGAAAAAATGACAAAGGGCCATAACTCTGGTAAAAATCAGTGGAGCAAGACCTTGGGCAAGTCATTACTAGGTAACCATATTGAATATCTTGTCGAAACTTTATAGCAATGTGTAATAGGTCAAGACAGTATGTCTAATTAAGAATAATTGCTTCCCTGTCCTTGTTTTCTTTTTTAGTTACATCCCTTTGATTACTCTTTAAGTTTTTTTTTTGAGAACCCTAATGTTTGGAATATCTTGATAAACTTAATAGCAATGTAGATAAGGATGAAACGGGGCAAACAATCAGTAACGGGCGTATATTGCCCCGCTTGCGGAGCTCTTGTTCTAGTGGAGCTCTTGTTCTTACTTTTTGTCCGCCATTTCCTCTCATAAAAGCTCCAGATCACAAACAAAATTACAGAGATACGTTTTTATCGAAAGAAAGTGATGAAAAACTAGTATTTAAATATTAAATCAAGAATAATTTTGACTGAGCTCTTGCCTCGACCGAGTCTTGGAAAACAATGCCAAAGGTATGCTGACAGTTAGCATCCCAAGATTGTGCTTATCTTTGATGGGTTAACTGCAACAGTTGTGATTGGTTGCTTCATAACATAACGACGTTCTAACAGTATGTGTCGGAAAGTATATGTTACGACCGATTCACCTTGTCCATGAAATATTTTACCTCTGTAAAACCATAAAGTTTTGTGAAAAATTGGAGGGCAAAAAATTGATTTTATTTCATTTCTCTGAATATGAAAATGAATTTAATAAATTTTAGTACATTTTGTATACTGTAATCTAATGCCTACGGTATGTGAACTCCGACTCAAAGTAATCCTTTTCTTTGAAGGGACAGCTGAATTACTTGCACGGAGTGACATTTTATCAAAATTCAATGTAATACCCTGATTGTGCAAATACTCTGTTCCTAAAATTAATGGGTGGGAGGTGTCTTTCAGAACATATACATCAAAACTGACTTTGGCTGTTGACGACGGCTGCCACTGTTGCAATAAAATCAGTCAGAACATTCTGATTATTGCTAAAACAATATTTTCATTACAAGGTCATGTGTTTAGCTTGTTCCTAACAGGAATAGTGTCAGATACTTATTGAGACATATTAAAGACTGATCGAGCTACCTGTATTGACTATCCCTGTTATAGCCTTCAGACTTCTGATCAGGCTTGTTTGATTTTAATTCCTTCCATTTACTAAAAGACAACTTGTTTCCAATTTTACTGCTTTCATCAATTTCTTTGATCTGCTGGGTAAGATCATCCCCAAAAAGTTGGGTTGGTGTGATTGGGGTTGAGTCTGTACACATACTTCGGTGTTTACTGGAAATAGCTGGCGTTAATAATCGTTTTCTTTGGGTTGACAGATCTCTGTGAGACTGGGCAAGCAACTTAAAAGAGTCTAAAGCCAGTTCAAAAATGTCCTCTGCTTCTTCAGTCTCAGCCTGCAAAGTTTTATTCATGATCTGAACCAAAGGTATAAGGCCTTTAGTCATATAAAGCTGTGTTCTTTGCAAACATTTGTCAGAGTCTTTTACTTCTTTTGCTGTTTGCCTACTAGTCCAAATAGTTTTGGCTAACTTGGGCACGTCCAGATACTCACAATTTGATGGCCTATTGTATTTTTCCAACAATTTTCTATAAGTCTCACTTTTATAATCAACCGCAACGCTAAGTCCTTTGTTCACTGTTTTTGCTATTTCCAGGTCAACTTCCGGATCAACTTTGTTATCCCGAGCGAATCCTTTTTCGGCAGACTTCAGCTTTTCTTTCTTTCCTTCGAGCTGATCGGCAACGCCGCCGAACTTGTGTTGTCAATGTTTTCTTCATCTTCCGACGAAATAAACTGGCCACTTTCAACGTCTGACGAATCCGAGCTGTCTGAAATTTCATGATGTTTCCTTTTTTGCTTGTTTGAACACTTATCCATTTGCTGTTGCAGTCTAAGAACGGTTTCTGAAAGGGATTTCATCGAAGCCTGTTGATCCATGAACAGCTTTTATGTTTGGATAAGCTGTTGTTGGTAGAAATTGCCACTGCCGAAGGGCACCGCCATATTTGTTTGCTGCGCATGTCCAAGCGAGCCGGTAGTCTCATTCTGACCAAGACAATAACTAGGCCCCGCCCTATCCGCAATCTGATTGGCTGACTGCAAAATCCCAGTTGCAGAAGGCGTTCCCAATGCCGTATTGGGAAAAATATCATTTTGCACCCCAGAAGTAAATCTCTGAAGGGTTTCGGGGTTTGAATAATCATTCGGCGCATTGAAGGCCGTCAAAACTTCTATTCCTTTCCTCTGTCTCTTCTTTGTTTCAACAACAATGACGTTCTCATCGTCCAGTTCGGCCGCCATGACACCTTGCCCCTTAAGGGTCCCGAAAGAAATCCCACACAATGTAAGTCAACAACGACTAAATGAATGCCATCTGCATTGGATGAAGCAATCAAACTGATCCGCAAAATTCGTTCCACAATATGCTAATAATTTTGACGATGTCCTAGTAAGATAAAATTAATAATCCTAATAAATAATCCTCTATATTTTCTGGTATGGCTTTTCTCCGAATCACAATAACCTGGTTCTGAATTTCCGATCACGTGATCTTGTTGACTCCTGTGATTGGTAGATTAGGACTAATAAAATTATTGAGACATATTAAAGACTGATCGAGCTACCTGTATCTGATAAGGCTGAAACAGCACATGATGAAAAATCTGCCGGTAAGCACATAAAGTTACTGTCATTACTAATACAGTGTCTGTAGAACAGTAAGTTGGTCTCAACACATGCACTTTGAGGTAAATTCCTGACACTATTCCTACTAGGTGACCTACCTACTTCTAGTCCTGGCACGCTTCACTTGCCTCCCAAGGGATCGGACCAGATGTCCCTTGGGTGTGCCTAGTTTCCCTGAACAATGTTCACTCTGTAGTTAACACAGCACAAACATCCATGTCCAATTTGAAGGCATATCTGACACGTGATTTTAGGGTCACTTGGACCGGAGTCAGAATTCCAGTTACATCTGGACTTAACGTGTTCTAATCTTGACCAAGAAAAACATATCCTGTCCCTTCACGAAGCTGGCACATGTGGATTAGTGTTCTCAATCACCACTAAGTCCTCCAGCTGTTTCCTGCACCTGCTGTTGGAGATGGTGAAGTTGGTCTGACTGCATTGTAACGGCAGCTACTGGAGCAGCTGCAGGCAGGGGGGATGGGGTAGCACCTAGTCCCCTGGTTGCCCTGTAACCATAAGCTTCTCCCATCTTGCTGACAGCTGGGTTGCCCTCCCGAACAAAGGCCAACTGAGGAGGCAAGCCTTCTATAAATTTGAGTAGAATCTCATTAGGGTTTTTGTTTATTTTTCTACCTTTTTCAGTGATTTTGCTGTAGTAATCATCCAACAGCTGCTGCCCCGGGAGTAGACAAAGATTGTGGAATAACTCAGTCTCAATCAAAAGCACAGGCTTATTATCACTACTTGAATGTTTCTGTTGAAACGCCTCATGAACTGAGTCCCAACATGTCTTGTCATCGTCATCCAGACATGAGACCCATGCCCCAAGGTTATAAAACCTTTTTCATGCTCAACTCAGCTGAGCATGAAATTTTACCTGCTAATAAATAAGAAATTACTGATAAGTACAGTAGTTTTCTTGTTTATCTGAGCTGAGTATGAAATTTTCTCTGCTTATGAATATGAAAATGCCAACGATTGTTGGCATTTTCATATTTATCAACAGAGAAAATTTTATGCTCAGCTGAGTTGAGCATGAAAAAAGTTTTATAACCTCGGGACCTGGTCTGGGCTGGGCCATCATGATGCAGCTGGAATGCTGCGACTCTCCTGGGATCGCTGTCTGCCAAATGATGAAATACGCAATATGCACCAAAGACTGAGATGAATCTCTCTGGATACTGTGTGGGATATCCGGAGAACTTCATTCGGGTGGTTTTTCCTATAAACATATCCATGCAGGATACCCCTTTAGGGGTATCTGGGCAAACAGTTTGGATCCAGATCAGGCCCCACAAAGGGGCCTGGTCCGAGATCCAAACTGTTTACTGCCTAGACATCATTTCTACAAGAGTCAGTTGGACCAATATTGTCAAAATATTCTTGATTTTTGATGCAGACGACAATTTCAGCAGATGACAAAAAATACCCAGAATTCAGTGGGATAAACATATCCATATTGTCTGTAGGTGGCTGCACTAATGATTGTCCACTGGCTCGATCAAGACTGATACAAATCCCAGTGTCAGAGTTATCCTGAACTTCTGTATTAAATAATGGATTTTTAGAAAAAGACCACATCACAAAAACATTTTAAGCAATTCCAGTTTGAATTCTCCACCATGTAATATATATACACTAACGTCTTTTCTCTTTTAGTGTGTATGGGGAATTATTTAGTGAGCTAGACACTGTAGAAGTTCTATTTTAAGTTCTTTTAATACACATTGCACATCCTTAATGAAATCTACATTAGGGCTGTATACATTATCATGTTTTCTTGTACAACTTTATTGTACAATGAAAAATGACCAAGAAATATTGACAATATTGAGGTGTATACATGATTCAAAAATTTTACTCTGCTGTCAAGCACTGGGCCTTATAGCACGTGGCATCTGACTCAAGAGCCAGAGGTCCCAGGTTTGATACTAAGTTACTGGCAAAAGTTTGTGCACTTTGTACAGGCCAACCACGGAGGAAGTCTAAGCCTTCCCAGGAATAGTGTGGTTAGGTAAACTGACTGTCCCAACATGACCATAGCTGTTTACTGTGGACGTAAAGCAACAAACAAACAAACAACTGCTGTAAAACTTTTGCGAGAAATAACACAAGAGTAGCAATGGAGACAGAAGAAAAACAATGTTCTATTCGTTTTGTGCATTTTATGTATTGTGATGTTGAGAAGGAGATTAAAGTCTCCCTAGTCCTATCTGTGTTGGAAATGTCTGGACAGGGTCTCAGAATTGTAAAATTGGGTCAGGTTGAAAATCCAAGATGGCCGCCTTTACTAAAAATAGCAAAAACAACAAAATAAACTTCTTCTCCAGAACCACTGGGTATATTTGTCTGAATTTTGGCATGGAACATCAATGAAACCTTGGTATTCAAAATTTTAAAAATGAAAAAAATCTGTAGCGGAGTTTTGTCACAGTGACCTACTTTCTGTTTACGAGTGTAATTTTGCTCAAATGCCAATGTCAAAAAATGACATATTCAAACGACTTCTTCTCTAAAACCACTGCACCCATGGGTTTCAAATTTCACATGGAGCATGACCAGACTGCAGGGTTTCAAAATTGTAAAATTGGGTCAGGTCAAGAATCCAAGATGGCCGCCGTTACTAAAAAAATAGCAAAAACAACAAAATCAACTTCTTCTCCAGAACCATTTGGTATATTTGGCCGAAAGTTTGTGTGGAACATTAATGGGACCTTGGGATTAAAAATTGTAAAAATGAAAAAAATCTATAGCGGAATTAGGTCACAGTGACCTACTTAGCGTTTACAAGACCGATTTTGCTCAAATGTCAGTATCTCAAGAAAATGCAATCGATTGTGGTCAGATTTGGTCAGCAATGGTCCTTAAAGGAATTATTTCAATTTTGTGCCAGTTGACTATCCAAGATGGCCGTCATGGGGGCCGTTACTAAAAATAGCACAAACTTAAAAATGACAATTACTCAAGAACCCTTGAATGGAATTCGACCAATTTTGTGTCAGAATGTTCCTTGCATGAAGCCATTTCGATTATTAACAATTTGGCTTTCCAAGATGGCCGACATCTGCCGCTACTAAAAATAGCACAGTCATAAAAATGACAATTACTCAAGAACCCTTGAATGGAATTCGACCAATTTTGTGTCAGAATGTTCCTTGCATGAAGCCGTTTCGATTAATTGCCATTTGGCTTCCAAGATGGCCGACATCTGCCGTTACTAAAAATAGCACAAACATAAAATGACAATTACTCAAGAACCCTTGAATGGAATTGGACCAATTTTGTGTCAGAATGTTCCTTACATGAAGCCATTTCGATTAATTGCAATTAGGCATTCAAAGATGGCCACCACCTGCAGTTACTAAAAATAGCACAAAACATGAAAATGACAATATCTCAGTAACCACTGAATAGATTTTGACGAAATTTGTGTCAAAATGATATTTGCATTAAGGTGTTTCAAAAGTAACTAAATATAGACAAGTCATAATGGCCTTTGTTACTAAAAATAGAAAAATGTGAAAATAAGAAAATCTCAGTGGAATTGGACTAATTTTCTGTCAGAATGATCATTTCAATAAGCTTTTTCGATTTTCTGCATTTTGGCATTCCAAGATGGCCGCCATCTGCCGTTACTAAAAATAGCACAAAACATGAAAATGACAACATCTCATTAACCGCTGAAGCGATTGAGACGAAATTTGTGGCAAAATGATTCTTGCTTTAATGTGTTTCACAAATTAACAAATAATGACCCGTCAAATTGGCCTCTGTTACTTAAAATAGCAAAATTTGAAAATTCGAAAATTACAATGGAACTGGACCAATTTTGTGTCAAAATGGTCCTTGCATGAAAGCTTTTCAGTTTTTTGCATTTTGGGATTCTAAGATGGCCGCCATCTGCCGTTACTAAAAATAGCACAAAACATGAAACTGACAATATCTCAGTAACCCCTGAATGGATTTTGATGAAATTTGTGGCAAAATGATTCTTGCCTTGAGGTGTTTCAAAAGTAAATATATAAAGACCAGACAAGTTGGCCTCTGTTACTAAAAGTAGCAAAATGTGAAATTGAGAAAGTCTCTGGAATTGGACCAATTTTGTATCAGAATGGGGACCATTCGGATACAAAAGCCAGGTGAGCGATATCAGGCCCATTTGGGCCTCTTGTTGAATTTTCAATATGATATAGCTTGGATGAAACATATTTTGAAATTTTTGCAGATGTAAATTTTGTCGTCTGCTTTTGGCGCTTGAAGGGCTAAAATAGTCATCAGTACACTCATCTGGGTAGCCGGGCCGGGTAGCGCAATCGGTAGGGCACCTGACTCGTAAGTCAGATGTCCTGGGTTCGAATCCCGGTCTGGCCACATACTTTCGTTTCTCCTTCCGCTGATTCAAGAAGGGCAGTTGTCAGTTACTGGCGAAAGTATGTGCACTTAGTACTGGTTAACAGCTTAGGAGGTCTAAGCCTGCCCAGGAATAGTGTGGTTAGGTTAACTGACCGTCCCGACATGACCTTAGTTGTTTACCGTGGACGTTAAGCATCAAATCAACCAACCAACCAACTCATCTGGGTGTTGCAGTTCTAGCTCTGCCCCAATAAGTCTGACTGCCAAGCAACTAAATTTGATCCTTATAAAAGGGTTTGTGATCCTTTACTCTGATAACCCTTTGCATCCTTCAATGTCACTGTTTTACAAATTTTGTTACTTTGATCTGTGTCTTTGATTTGTTGATCCATATTTCACACTTTGTAGTTCTGTTTATGTCTCCACAACTTCCCCTTAAGTATTTGATGCAGGGATTTGAAACTTGCCACATAGTTCAGACATGGATTGAAGGAAACAGAACTTTGATCCAGTTCATTATTGCAGAATTATGTCCCTTTTAATGACACACATATTTTGACCATATTTTACTCTTTGTAGTACTGTTCGTGTCTCCACAACCCCTCCTACAGTATTTGATGCAGGGGTTTGAAACTTGCAACACAGTTCAGACATGCATTTAGCATGTGCTGAAAGGAAATGGAACTTTGATCCAGTTCATTATTGCAGAATCATGTCCCCTTGAATAACATACATAATTTGACCAGGTTAAAGTTGCTATTTTTAGCTCACCTGAGCCGAAGGCTCAAAGGTGAGCTTTTAGTATGGCAATGCTCCGTAGTCCGTCCGTCGTCCGTCCACCATTTTCAAAAGTCTTCTTCTCCAAAACCGCTGGGCCGATCAAAGCCACATTTTATATGGAGCCTCCATGGGTTGGCGGAACGAAAGTTTGTTCATGGTATCTGGGTCACATGACCAAGATGGCCGCCATGCCCATATATGGTAAAAACCCTTCAAAAATCTTCTTCTCCAGAACCAAAAGACCTATGACCTTGAAACTTGGTATGTAGCATAGGGCATGCGGGCCCAACATAGTTTATACAAATGATGACCTTGTGTTGACCTTGACCTAAGTTACAGCATGGTCAACTTTGGTACGTTAGGCTTTTATATGGGAAAACGCTTAAACAGTGGATTTCTCAGAAACTATTTAAGTTTAAGGAACAATACTTGGTATACATGGTCGACTAAATGACCAGATGAAGATATTATGTCACTAAAGGTCAAGGTCATTCCGTCTGACCATCCGTCGTCAAGATTTTCAAACATCTTCTCCTCTGAAACCACTGGGCCGATTGAAGCCAAATTTCATATGGAGTCTCAGTGGGTTGGGGAACAAAAATTTGTACCCAGGGTCTGGGTCACATGACCAAGATGGCCCCCATGCTCATATATGGTAAAAAACTTTCAAAAATCTTCTTCTCCAGAACCAAAAGGCCTATGACCTTGAAACTTAGTATGTAGCATAGGGCATGCGGGCCCAACATAGTTTATACAAATGATGACCTTGTGTTGACCTTGACCTAATTTACGGTTGGTCAACTTTGGTACGTTAGGCTTTTATATGGGAAAACGCTTAAACAGTGGATTTCTCAGAAACTATTTAAGTTTAAGGAACAATATTTGGTATACATGGTGGACTAAATGACCAGATGAAGATATTATGTCACTAAAGGTCATGGTCATTCTATTGTCAAGTTTTTCAAACATCTTCTCCTCTGAAACCACTGGTCTGATTGAAGCAAAATTTCATATGGAGTCTCAGTGGGATGGGGGAAAGAAAGTTTATACCCGGGGTCTGGGTCACATGACCAAGATGGCCACCATGCCCATATATGGTAAAAAACTTTCAAAAATCTTCTTCTCCAGAACCAAAAGGCCTATGACCTTGAAACTTGGTATGTAGCTTTGGGCATGCGGGCCCATCATAGTTTATACAAATGATGACCTTGTGTTGGCCTTGACCTAATTTACGACATGGTCAACTTTGGTATGTTACGCTTTTATATGGGAAAAAGCTTATATAGTGGATTTCTCAGAAACTATTTAAGTCTAAGGTACAATATGTGGTATATATGGTCAACTAAATGACCAGATGAAGATATTATGTCACTGAGGGTCAAGGTCATTTTGTAGGTCTGTCCGTCATCAAGATTTTCAAACCACTGGGGAGATTGAAGCCAAATTTCATATGGTGTCTCAGTGGGATAGGGGAACTAAAGTTTATACCGGGGGGCTGGACTACATGACCAATATGGTAAAAACCCTTCGAAAATCTTCTCTAGAACCAAAAGGCCTATGACCTTGAAACTTGGTATGTAGCATCGGGCATGCTGGCCCATCATAGTTTATACACCTTTCCTATAAATCGATAAAGTCGCGCACGAGTTATCTACCCAAGTAGACTGTGACGTCATCTATAGGAACATCCCATATAATTCAGTACAACTGCAAGCACACATAACATGCATAAAGCAGACGTTTTGTAAATGTGAACTGCAAAAAATACATTGAAACACCAAATTAAAGTATAATTGCCCTGTTGTCATGTGACATTTTTATTTATATATATTTCTTTTATTTTAATATCATATTGAGAATCCCAACAAGTCGCTCACGATTTTCATGACCCCTTTCATCGACGCCGTGTTTCAACACCCCGGCAATACATTCACGTTTGTCCAATTTAAAAGAGCTACATTTCGTATAAATAAGTTTCGTAAATCTGAAAAGTTCTTTCGATTTTCCCGACAGGTAAAACGTCAGCATTCAGGTTGTAACTACACATTATTACCAGGCAGATTATATCGCTGATATTTATGGTTTCTTGTGCGATACACCGATCTAAAAGCATCAGCATCCAGGCAGTTTTCCATAAGTTTGAACCCGAGGTTGAGTTTATACTATTTTTTCCATCTCTTACTTATCTTCGGTATTATTTATTTGATCGTTTCCATTTCACGGTAGGGTGTTCTTAAAGCTGACACGTGTCTAGGCAATACACAATCATAGGTGTTTGTTTATTGCGGCAATGCGCGCGATGGGTGATTACACAAACGAATTCCATGTCAGCACACTTTGTTGTCAGTTTTAGTGTGTGTCTGCTTTATAATCAGCTAATTTTTCGTTTTGTGTCTTTTGTAATAACGGTCTGAACATCTTCCGCGATTTTCTTTCTTTTCCTTATGCTGGTGATACATGCTCTTGATTACGGTAATTTTGGCCCGAAACTTTAGTCGGAAATCTTTTAATTTTATGTCAAATTCCCATATGCTATAAGTTATAAAGCTTATTTTCCGACAAAGAAAGAGCTAAATATAGTTTAAACAAAATAGTTGTTCTAATCTTAACCGTTGAATGTTAGTTTTGAATATACGGAAAACCGGCATTTATTAGGTTACACAATGAAAAACAATAGCCTATCCTATAGATGACGTCATTGGCGTTGCAAGGGACAAAACTCGAACAGACTCTGAATCATAGGAAAGGTGTATACAAATGATGACCATGCGTTGACCTTGATTTAATTTAAGACATGGTCAACTTTGGTACGTTAGGCTTTTATATGGGAAAACGCTCATACAGTGGATTTCTCAGAAACTATTTAAGTTTAAGGTACAATACATGGTGTATATATGGTCAACTAAATGACCAGATGAAGATATTATGTCACTGAAGGTCAAGGTCATTTTGTAGGTCTGTCCATCACAAGGTTGGCAGAAAGGCGGGAAATACTCATATTTCCCAGGACGGTGGGAAATACTGGTAATTCCCGGGAATTACTGGTAATTCCCGGGAATTACTGGTAATTCCCGGGAATTACTGGGAAATTGGTCCCTTCTATCTAGAAAGTTTTATAACAGCCATGCAACTTATGCAAGTCAAAGCATTATTTAACAGCCTTTTATTAAATCATTAAACAAAGAGACAGATAAAATATTGTCTAGATATGCATTTGCAGTCAAATTATTTTCTTATACAAACTGTCTGAAGATAAGTCTGCATTGTACAGTTAGCTGTCTCTGTCTATTGATAAGCTGTAATAACATACTTAGATTAAAAGTACCTACAGTAATGGCCACCTGTCTGTTGTATTAAAACAATCAATTATTTTTCACACCTTCAGTGGTGTTTGGTCATTACTTACAATTGGAAGCATAGTTAAGCAATAAGATAGATATTCTCCTGAGAAGCCTCTGGGGGAAAAGAAGACATTACACTTACATGACTTCATCAGATAACCATTAGACCACAATGTCCACACATCAATGTTTTTATTAATCAGGTGACAAACTCAGAAATACATGCAACTTGCCAAGAAACTAGAGTATGGTGCATACTCTTTTTGTTTTTGTGAAATAGTTGCGAAGTTTAAAGACTTTCACAGGGTTCTTTCATATTTTGGTATGATCAAACTTAAGAACATGTAAAACTAACCTGCAAAAAGCTATGATCTTTAGTAGTGATGAACCTTGGAAAAAGATTTTGGATAAACTGCAGCTTAGTTTAGTGTATGAGAACTAAATGATAAAAAGATCTTGTGTTTAGAAATACAGTGTTGAAACACTGTAAAGTGATAAAAGAAGGGATTTTACAGTCTTTTTTTATAAGTAGGAATTTTAAAGGTAGTTTTCTTTGTATTTAGAGAGAAAAACAGCTCTAAAAAATTTTATTTCCCAGTATTTCCCACTTTGGCCAAATTTGGAGTATTTCCCAGGACGGGAATTACTGGTAATTACCACTGGGAATTCCCGCCACCGGTATTTCCCAGCCAACCTTGGTCCATCATCAAGATTTTCAAAACATCTACTCCTCTGAAACCACTGGTCTGATTGAAGCAAAATTTCATATGGAGTCTAAGTGTGATCGGGGAATAAAAGTTTGTTCTTAGGGTCTTGACCAAGATGGCAACCATGCCGGTATATGGTAAAAACCCTTCAAAATCTTCTTCTCCAGAACCAAAAGGTGTATGACCTTGAAACTTGGTATGTAGCTTAGGGCACTCAAGCCCATCATAGTTTATACAAATGATCGTGCGTTGACCTTGACCTAATTTATGACACTGTCAACTTTGGTACATTATGTAGGCTTTTATATAGGAAAATGCTTAAACAGTGGATTTTTTCAGAAACTATTTAAGTCTAAGGTGCAATATTTGGTGTATATGGTTGACTAAATGACCAGATGAAGATATTTTGTCGTTAAAGGTCAAGGTCATTCTTTGACTTTTGTACAAGGTCATTGATATTCTGTCACCCGTCAACATTTTCAAACATCTTCTCAGAGGCCACTAGGGTCAAATGAAACCATATTTCATATGGAGCTTCACCGGCTTAAAGGAACCATAGTTTGTTCAGATGGTCTTGGTCACTTGACCAAGATGGCCACCGTGCCCATATATGGTAAAAACTCTTCAAACGTCTTTTTCTCGAGAACCGAAAGGCCTATAACCTTGAAACTTGGTACCGGTATGTAGCATTGGGCACTCAGGCCCATCATAGTTTATACAAATGAATACTGTATTTCATATGGAGCTTTAATACTGTGTCAAAGGAATCAAAGTTTGTTCAGATGGTCATGGTCGTATGAACATGGTGGCCGCCACACCCACTTTTGATAAAAGCCCTTCAGAAATCTTTGTCCAGAAACAAAGGCCCAGTGACCTTGTGGCTTGGTATATAGAATTGGGACTCGACATTAATCCCCAAGGGAGGGGGATTATCTGCCCCTGCCCTGGTGCTATATACATGTATAAAAGCATTAAAATACATACCAGGACCAAGTGTCAGGTGAGCTACAGGACCATTGGTCCTCTGGTTTGAAAATCTTTGGCATAAATGCACGTCATTGTTTGGTTTGGGTATAGGTACAGTACAAGAGCACTGAGACATGGGGTTGGTCCTTTTACTTTTTCAATTACCTCTAATTGCTCTAATTCATTTAATTTCTTGTCAACCTGCCCTTGTATTTTAAATGGAATTCTCCTTGCCGGTTACACCACAGGTTTTACAGATTCATCAATATAGAGTCACAGCTGAAAATCTTTCAGCTTTCCTAGACCTTCAAATCTGTCCTGAAATGATCTTATAATAGTGTCTGTTTCACTAGACATGGCTGTGATGTCATCTGTCAGTCCAATGTGCAGCAATCTTAATTCAGTGGCGGTTTTATGACCTAGTAACGGTATGCCAGAGCCTTGATAATTTAAAAAATAGAGTCTTACCTTTGGTTTGAAACTTGAACTCGAAATTTTACTTTACCAAGTAATTCTAATGGTGTTTTTAGCTCACCTGTCAAGATGAGCTTATAGTATAGCCTTGGTCTGTCGTCGTCTGTCGTCGTCCACACTTTTAAACATCTTCTTCTCAGAAACCACTGGGCGGATTGGAGCCAAATTTTATATGGAGCCTTAACAGGATGGGGGAACGATAGTTTATATATTTGGCCCCGGTCACATGACCAAGATGGCCGCCATGCCCATATATGGTAAAAACCTTTAAAAATCTTCTTCTCCAGAACCACTGGGCCGATTGCCTTGAAACTTGGTATGTAGCATCTTGGACTCCAGTACTACAAAGTTTATATAAATCATGACCTTGGGTTGACCTTGACCTATTTTATGGCAAGGTCAAATTTGGTCCATTAGGCTTTTGAATGGGAAAATCTGAAAAAGTGCATTTTTCTGTTGCTTTTGTGCTCTGTGATATGGAAATGTAGTCAATTTCAACTCCTATGGATATTAGAGGTCAAGGTCATTAAGTGACCTTGACCAAAGGTCATTTGTCCATTGAGTGTCAACATTTTCAAACATCTTCTCCTCAGAAACCATTGGGCCGATTGAAGCCAAATTGCTTATAGAGTCTTTTCAGGATGGGGGAACAATAGTTTATATAATTGGCCCAGGTCACATGACCAAGATGACCGCCATGCCCATATATGGTAAAAACCTTTAAAAGTCTTCTTCTCTAGAACCACTCGGCCGATTGCCTTGAAACTTGGTATGTAGCATCTTGGAGTCCAGTACTGCAAAATTTATATAAATCATGACCTTGGGTTGACCTTGACCTATTTTATGGCAAGGTCAAGTTTGGTCCCTTAGGCTTTTGAATGGGAAAATCTGAAAAAGTGCATTTTTCTGTTGCTTTTGTGCCTTGTGATATGGAAATGTGGTCAATTTCAACTCCTATGGATATATGAGGTCAAGGTCATTTAGTGACCTTGACCAAAGGTCATTTGTCCATTGAGTGTCAACATTTTCAAACATCTTCTCCTCAGAAACCATTGGGCCGATTGAAGCCAAATTGCTTATAGAGTTCTTACAGGATGGGGGAACAATAGTTTATATAATTGGCCCAGGTCACATGACCAAGATGGCTGCCATGCACATATATGGTAAAAACCTTTAAAAATCTTCTTCAGAACCACTGGCCCAATTGCCTTGAAACTTGGTATGTAGCATCTTGGACTCCAGTACTACAAAATTTGTATAAATGATGACCTTGGGTTGACCTTGACCTATTTTATGGCAAGGTCAAATTTGGTCCCTTAGGCTTTTGAATGGGAAAATCTGAAAAAGTGCATTTTTCTGTTGCTTTTGTGCTCTGTGATATGGAAATCGTAGTCAATTTCCACAACTATGGATATGAGAGGTCAAGGTCATTTAGTGGCCTTGATCAAAGGTCATTTGGCCATTGGGTGTCATCATTTTCAAACATCTTCTCCTCAGAAAACATTGAGCCGATTGAAGCCAAATTTCATATAAAGACTCAACAGGATGTGGGAACAATAGTTTATACATTTGGCCTAGGTCACATGACCAAGATGGCCGCCATGCTCATATACGGTAAAAACCTGAAAAAATCTTCTTCTCCAGAACCACTGGCCCGATTGCCTTGAAACTTGGTATGTAGCATCTTTGACCAGTACTACAAAGTTTGTATAAATGATGACCTTAGCTTGACCTTGACCTGTTTTATGGCAAATTCAAATTTGGTCCCTTAGGCTTTTGAATGGGAAAAGCTGAAAATGTGCATTTTTCTGTTGCTATTGTTCTCTGTGATATGGAAATTCAGTCATCGTCAACCCCTACGAATTCTAGAGGTCAAGGTCTGTGTCGTCGTCATCCGTTGTCAACATTTTCAAAGGACTTCTCCTCAGAAATCACTGGGCTGTTTGAAGCCAAATTTCATATAGAGCCTTACCAGTATAAAGAAACAAATGTTTATATATTTGACCCAGATCACATGACCAAGATGGCCACCATGCCCATATATGGTAAAAAACTTAAAAATTCTTCTTCTCAAGAACCACTGGGCTGATTGCTTTGAAACTTGGTATGTAGCATCAAGGACTCTAGTACTACAAAGTTTATATAAATGATGACCTTAGGTTGACCTTGACCTATTTTATGGCAAGATCAAATTTGGTCCCTTAGGCTTTTGAATGGGAAAAGATGAGAAAGTGCATTTTTCTGTTGCGATTGAGCTCTGTGATATGGAAATGCAGTCAACTTCAACCTCTATAAATACTAGAGGTCAAGGTCATTTCGTGATTTTATAGAAGTGGCCATGGTGGAACAGTTTGAACACTCACTATCCAATCCTATAGAATTGCAGCCTGTTTATTAGCCTGCCTGAGCCAAAAGCTTTCATTTTGGTCGCTTGACCTGAGCATATACTGGCAGGTGAGCGATCGTTGCCCTTGGGCGACTTATTTCACTATAGGGATAAATTTTTGCAGCAGATTTCTCAATTTTAGTGTCAGTGTATTTTAGCTGATTGAATCATTTCTGATCAGTGGCATTCACAGAAGCTTCTGAGTTGACCAAAATATTTAGATTTTTACCTGCTATGTTGACTGTCACAGTGGCGTCCTGTTTTCCTAGACCAACTATTTCCTCATAATTATCATAATCCTCACATTCACATTCACACTCACTTTCAACATTTATCTCTTTTAAATTTTTCATTTTTGATTTACACTTGTGCGCAAAATGACCACGTCTTTTACAGTCTCTACAGATTACGTTCTTGGCCCCCGTGCATTCACGGCCATAATGTTTCGTACCTCCGCATCTGTAGCAAATTGCCGTTGCCCTTGAGTATTCCCATTTCAACTAGGATTTGATCCTACCTGTGTCATAGGTCCATACGTCTTTTGTCTCGCGCCTGATGTGGACGGCTGTGATGTCATCAGTTTGTTTTCTTGAATTTTTTCTCATATTTATTTCTCCCCCTCCTCTTCAGCTTCAAGCTGCAAGTAAACTGTGCCTTTTTTCTCTGGGTCCTGTTCCTGAATTTCCCCTTCTTCCTTTTAGGATGAGGAAGCTTCTGATTTGGGGTCACTGGCTGGGATCCAGGCTGGATACAATGATGTCACATCATGGTAGGTTAACTCAGATAGTTATAGCCAGAAATTTTGTCTCCATCATTCTTAAATTGCTCACAGGTTGTTGATTTGTTGGATGGCATCTTTGCCCTTTTCACTCTAACTGGTCTACAGAAGAGGGTATATAGTACTGCTTCTTTTTTGTGTTACCGTAATGACCCTAAATATGCGGACTCACTGGTCTGAACAAACATTGTAGACCCTGATCAAACTGGTCCTCAAGGAGCAGTTTGATCAGGGTCTTCATTGTTTGCCATTCACTTGGATGCATTAACGTGTGTAAAAATTCACTTTTTAGGCATTTTCGAACGATAATTGTCCAACTTACTGGTGTCCAAAATTTTAGGATCATTACGGTATCACTGGTATGTCTGCAGCTCCAACTGCTACAGTGAACTTAGTAGCATCACTCCGATTCGAAACAAGGTACGATGTCCAACTGGAAGTCCATCAACATATAAATCTGAAAATGTAAATACAAATACAGTTACGGAGATTACTGTCTTGACTTTTTATACCCCGCCACACGTTAGTGGCGGGGTATTATGTTTTCATGTTGGCCGTCCGTGTGTCCGTCCGTCCGTCCGTCCGTAGTATGTACGTCTGTCTGTCCGTCCGTCCGCACTTCGTTTCCGTTCGATAACTTAAGTATTTATCAACGGATTTCCTTCAAATTTTACATATGCATTTGTATCAAGAATATCTCGCTTGGGATTGTTAATGGGCAAATTTCGATAATTTCTGAAAGAGTTATGGCACTTGTCAATGTACAAAAAATGGTTTCTGGCCTCTAGTTCCTTTACTACTTGGAGTATCATGATGAAACTTCACGAACATGATCAAAGTAACAAAAGCTTTATATGAGCGCAGAAATTTTATCATCCGGGATTATCTGCCCCTGCCCTGGGGCTATATACATGTATAAAATCATGAAAAATTTCATATAAAATCAGAATTTGAAGCAATTTTTCTGAAACGTACAGCAAATGATCAGAGTGATGAAAGCCTCCAGTGACGCTCAAATTTACCCCATGTGAGTTATCTCTCCCCCCCCCCCCCACTACCCCCCCCCCCCCCCCCCCTTTACCTATCTATATAAATTCATGTGAAACAGATTTTCTGAAATATACATTAGATGAAAGAAGCAATAAAAGCTTCTTGTGGTGATTTGACCCTTTAGGGGTTATCTGCTCCTACCCTGTGGCCACAATCTTAAAATCACTAAAATTGTATTTGACTAGAGTGATCAGTGATTTATCTGAAGCTTATTGTAAGTGATCAGAGTAATGAAGTGTCCTGTCATGACAAAGGTTTTTATCCTTGTTCAGTTGGGTTAGGTTGCCCCTGCCCTGGGGTTATACAGAGAAAACAAATAATTCTGGAACAATCGGTGTGTAAAAAAAGGTTTGCAGTGGCGGGGTATCACGCAGTCGTTTGCGATGCTTTTATTGTGATTTGAGGATGTACTGTTGGAAATCGTATTTTACAGAGGCAGCGTGAATATCTCCAAATCTCAGTCTAGACTGTTATCTTACAGGGCTTGGTTGTTCAAAGCATCATAAGCCTAACAAGCTATTTAAGAGGTCAACTTGTTAAGTGTTTTACGACTTTATCACCAAATACAGATAGTTTTTGTTGAAAAAATGTGAGAAGCTTTTGCAATGCAAAAGCTTTTTGCATTTTTTCAACAAAAAATATTGGCTTATTTGAGATATTAACGTTTGAAATTGTAACGAAAGGCTAACTAAACTAAAGATGTTGTTAGTTTTGAACAACCAATGTTGTTAGTTTTGAAATTGTAACGAAACGCTACTAAACTAATGATGTTAGTTTTGAACAACCAGGCTCTGATCTACAAGCTCATCTGCTTCTGTTTTCTGACATTAAACATGTCTGTTATAAAAGTGATTAATATTTGAGCCGTGACACTAGAAAACCAACAAAGTAGTTGTGCGCCCAGCTCAGATTGTATTTTGTAAATATACATTAATAGTACTGGAAACACCATTAAAAGTGTCCGAGTTCAACATTAAACAATCTACTTTCCATTTCATGTTTACATGGCCGTAACTACTTAGGGCACACTTTTTTGTCTTTCATTTCATCTTGGATTGACACCAGCGTGTCCGTTAACAAGGATAATACAACCTGTTCTTGCAAAGCATCTGGCGAGTTCCGCAACTTCCATTTCTGAGACTATGAAAAGTACGCTCTTGTTCTCCACTTTGAGAATTCTAATTCATTGGCCATGTTGATGACACCCCACGTGACCCATTCGAAGAGGTTCCTATTTATTTACTATCCGTAAATAATAAAACAAAAAGTCACAATTATTATCCAGTCCATTGAAACAGTAAAATTAACTAGTCACGATATAAACATAAATTTCTGGAAAATTCTGCTCAAAAAAAGTAAAAAAGAATCACGCAGTCTAAAACTTTAGATAGTATGCCAGCATTCAATTTTTCCAAATTTTCTGAATTCATTTTTGCCAACATTTCTGAATTCATTATTGCTAACATTTCTGAATGTTGTAACAGTCTAGAATTTTAGATAGTATGCCAGCATTCATTTGTGCCAACATTACTGAATGTTGTAACAGTCTAGAATTTTAGTATGCCAGCATTCATTTGTGCCAACATTTCTGAATCTTGTAACAAGTAGCCCAAAGGGCAACAATTGCTCACCTGAGAGACATTGTAAACCTATAGGGATATTTAAGATGCTCAAGGGCAGCTAACTCCACAGTCAGTGGTCCAATCAGGCTGAGAATTAAACTCATCCAAAACATTATGTATGCCCTCATTTAATATATGCAAGTTTAAAAAGTATCCGATCAAGAGCACAATAGACAGAGCTGTCAAGGGCAGCTAACTTCGTAGTGGTTGGCCTGTCTGGCCAAAATTTGAAATTGTTTAAGATATTATGTATTTCCTCATTACCTGCAAGTTTGAAAAGGATCGGATCAGTAGAAACGAAGAAAAAGTGGCGACATTGATTTTTTGGATGCTCAGGGCAGGTACTCCATAGTCAGTGGTGGGATCCAGCCAAAATGCTAACTAATCCAAGCTGTTATGCATATCCTCATTACCTGCAAGTTGGAAGAGGATCCGATGAAAAATGAAAATGTGATGACGTTGTTTTCTCCATTATAAGACTATGGGATTTTTTTCAAATGCTCAAGGGCAGCTAACTCCGTAGTCTGTGCTCGAATCCGGCCAAATTTCAAACTCATCCAAGCTCTTATGTATGTCATCATTACTAGTCCAGGCAAACTGGCGATTTTTTCCCTAAACCCAAAACAAATTGCAACAAAAGCTTTTTTTGCATTTTTGTTGAGAACTAACATTCACATATGACATATCAAAAGTAGGATGAAATCGGATAATGCAAAATATATTTTTTTCTGCATTTTTACAAGCGCCTATTTGTGCCTTAAATATACCTATTATTTGTAATGTTTTATATGAAATAAAATTATTGCTGTGAGTTTTATTTCTAAAAACCTATTCTGCCTCTGCCAGAATTGAATCAAGAAGCTTAAGATTGAATTTGGCACATTTTCTTGTTGAATGTAAAGCCATCTAGGTCTAAAAAATGATAAAAATTACCCCACCCACTTTATTCCGCCTTAAAATCTGAAGTAAATTTTTCAAGGTCAGTAGCTGTACTGCAACAAGAAATATATCATACTGATGGCTTTATTTAGCATAAACATGCATCAATTTACAATACTGATCTCTGAAGGCATTAGGGCACAAAGAGCAGAATACCACATGCATAATAACACAAACAGTGCAACATACTTATGAATAGTCTCTGTAAATCTCCTCAGCAGGATTTATGAACGGGACCACTAAACATTGCTAAGTACTAAATATGTAAGGTTTCAGGGAAGATGATTTTTTAAGATTTTTCCCATTATAAGTCTATGGGAGCTAATGACCCCTGGGGTGTTTCCAATTTTGGCCCCAGGGGCATGGTTGGCAGGATTTATGTACGTGACAACTAAACATTGCTAAATACTAAATATGTAAGCTCTGGGCCTCATGATATCAGAGAAGAAGATTTTTGAAGGTTCTTTAGCAATATAGCTCTATATAAACAAATGACCCCCTGGGGAGGGGCCAGTTTGGACCCCAGGGGCTTGATTGGCAGGAGTTATGAAGGGGACCACTAAATATTGCTTCATTCTAAAGAAATACATAAGCTCTTCAGAGAAGAAGATTTTTTTTAAAGCTTTTCCCATTATAAGTCTATTGGAGCCAATGATTGATCCGGGGGTGGGTAGGGGCAATTTGGATCCCAGGGGCATGGTTGGCAGGATTTATGTACGTGACCACTAACCATTGCTAACCATTGCTGTATACTGAATATGAGAGCTCTGGGCCTAATGGTTTCAGAGAAAAGATTTTTGAAGGTTCTCAGCTATATAGCCCTATATTAACAAATGACCCCTGGGGTGGGGCCAGTTTGGACTCCATGGGCATGGTTGGCAGGATTTATGCAGGGGACCACTAAACATTGTTACATACTAAATGTTTTTAAGCTCTGGGCCTCATGGTTTCAGAGAAGATTTTTTTAAGTGTTTCACTTCAAAAGACAATGGGAGCTAATGCCCCTGGGACGTGGCCAATTTGGACCCTACGGGCATGGTTGGCAGGATTTATGTACGTGACCACTAACCATTGCTACCGTTGCTAACCGTTGAGCCACTTGGGGAACGTTGATAGGAGAACTGAACTGAACTGAACTGAAACCATTGCAACATACTGTATATGTAAGCTCTGGGCCTCATGGTTTCAGCGAGGAAATTTTTTGAAGGTTCTTTAGCTATATAGCCCTATATAAACAAATGACCCCCTGGAATGGGGCCAGTTTGGACCCCAGGGGCATGGGGTTGGCAGGGTTTATGTAGGGGACCACTAAAACTGCTACATACTAAATACATCAGCTCTGGACCTCGCGGTTTCAGAGAAGAAGATTTTTTTATCATTATAAGTCTATGGGAGCTAATGACCCCTGGGGTGGCCAATTTCGACCCCAGAGGCATGGTTGGCAGGATTTATGTACGTGACCACTAACCATTGCTATGTACTAAATATGTACGCTCTGGACCTCATGGTTTCAGGGTGGAAAATTTTTGAAGGTTCTTTAGCTATATAGCCCTATATAAACGAATACGGGCCCCTAGGGTGGGGCCAGTTTGGACCCCAAGGGATGGATTGGCAGATGTGATGTAGGGGGCCACCAAACATTGCTACATACTAAATATATAAGCTCTGGGCCTCATGGTTTCAGAGAAGAAGATTTTTTAAGTTCGTTATAAGTCTATGGGAGCTTTATGTTGCCATGGCAACCAGAGTTCCAATCTGATCTGCCCTTTAACCTTATGCAGTCAATCCCCCACCCCAACGATGCTACAAATAAAATTTGATGAAGATTGGGCAGATGGTTTAGGAGGTATTATGTTTAAAGTGTGGAAGACGACGACGGACTACAGACCAAGGCTATACTATAAGCTCACCTAGACAGGTGAGCTAAAACCTTAAAGAACATTCCATATTTTAACATGAAATTTCCAAATCCATGACGTAAACCTCAAGATCACTGAGGGGCAAGGGTGTAAAAGGTAAGACCATTATCTAGCATAAGTGAAAGTATCAACTTAGACTATCAATGGGTTAAAGAGATACGGGTGTTTAAATAACCTATAACACCCAAAAGGTGGACATGGACGCGGGTGCAAATGCAGAGGCCGACACCGGGGTGACAACAATAGCTCTTCCTGAAGGTCGTTTAGGCAAGCTAAAACAATGACTTTTTTCCAGAGGAGTGGGTGGGGTGGGGAGGTGGCTGTTAAGTGGGAAGGAGGTATAATTTGTAAATTTTGAACCAGAAAAGTAAACATTTTACCATTTGTGAATGCAAAAATGTCATGGAGGTCATCACCTAATATCCCAAAGCATGTCCAAGTTATCTGCATATTTAACCCTCTAGTGGATTATCCTGTCAACTCATGAAGTATTTAGCCGGGCCACATAGTGCTGTCGGTAGCGCGTCTGACTCAAGAGCCAGAGGTCCTGTGTTCGATGCCCGGTCCGGCTACTTACTTCCGTTTCTCCTTCCGCTGATTCAGGAAGGACAGTTGTCAGTTACTTGCGAAAGTATGTGCACTTAGTACTTCTTAACCGCATAGGAGGTCTAAGCCAGCCAAACAATAGTGCCATAAGGTTAATTGACCATCCCGACATGACCATGGCTGTTTACCATGGACGTGTAGCAACAAAACAACACTCTCAGATGTCCCGTCATTTGATAAATAGGAGTTACATCAAGCTGTTTTCTTCTATTGTTCTGTCACAGTCTTCATTTAAAAACATTGATTCTGTTTACTATCTTCATTACCATCCATATTGTCCATCTGAATAGAGGTTATGGTTAAAGCAAAATTTGCACTGGTGGGTGGGGTAAACCAATAGTAATATACTATATGATCGACCTGTTATGCATAATCAGCAAATTTAATGGTAGACAAAAGCTAAAGAACAGTAGATAACTGTTTTATCAACGACTTTTATGGATTTAACTTGTTTAGAAATGATGTTTAGAAGTGGCTTTCCGACCAAAAGTAGCTGTGCAGTGGTTTGAATCCTTCGAAAACAAGACATGTGAAAAAAATCAAGTTTCGCATTCTCCGATTTTGTCCTACTTTTAGTATGTAAAAAATGTAGGTCTTAGGAGCTTATTACTGCAAAGAAACCTTTTGTTGCAATTTGTTTTAGGTTCCCCCACAATTTGACTGGACTATACCTGCAAGTATGATAAGGATCTAATCAAAAACCTTGACTGCAGCACCCTGAAAGTCAAACTTGCTCGAGATATTGTCATGCCCTACATTTGTGTGAATTTATTTTAAAATCCGTTGGGAAATGTAGGTGCTAGAGCGATGACAAAGTTTTTCTGAAAATAGCCTCAGTGACCTTGACCTTGGGCACAGCATCCTGAAAGTCGAACTTGCTTGAGATATTGTCATACCCTACATTTGTGTCAAGTTATTTCAAAATCCATGGAGAAATGAAGGTGCTAGGGCGATGACAAAGTTTTTCTAAAAATAGCCACAGTGACCTTGACCTTGGGCACAGTACCCTGAAAGTCGAACGCGCTCGAGATATTGTCATGCCCTACATTTGTGTGAATTTATTTTAAAATCTATTGAGAAATCTAGGTGCTAGAGCGCTGACAAAGTTTTTCTAAAAATAGCCACAGTGACCTTGACCTTGGGCGCAGCACCCTGGAAGTCAAACTTGCTCAAGATATTGTCATGCCCTACATTTATGTGAAGTTATTTTAAAATCCGTTGAGAAATGTAGGCGCTAGAGCGATGACCAAGTTTTTCTAAAAATAGCCACAGTGACCTTGACCTTGGGTGCAGCACCCTGAAAGTCGAACTTGCTCGAGATATTGTCATGCCCTACATTTGTGTCAAGTTATTACAAAATCCATGGAGAAATGAAGGTGCTAGGGCGATGACAAAGTTTTTCTAAAAATAGCCACAGTGACCTTGACCTTGGGCACAGCACCCTGAAAGTCGAACTTGCTCCAGATATTGTCATGCCCTACATTTGTGTGAATTTATTTTAAAATCCATTGAGAAATCTATGTGCTAGAGCGCTGACAAAGAAAGTCAAACTTGTTCAAGATATTATGCCCTACATTTGTGTGAAGTTAATTTAAAATCTGTTGACAAATGTAGGCGCTAGAGGGATCACAAAATTTTTCTAAAAATAGCCACAGTGACCTTGACCTTGGGCGCAGCACCCTGAAAGTCGAACTTGCTTGAGATATTGTCATACCCTACATTTGTGTGAAGTTATTTCAAAATCCATGCAGAAATGTAGGTGCTAGAGCGATGACATGGTTTTTTCTAAAATTAGCCACAGTGACCTTGACCTTGGGTGCAGCACCCTGAAAGTCGAACTTGCTCGAGATATTGTCATGCCCTACATTTGTGTGAAGTTATTTGAAAATCCATGCAGAAATGTAGGTGCTAGAGCGATGACAAAGATTTTCTAAAAATAGCCACCTTGACCTTGGGCACAGCACCCTGAAAGTCAAACTTGCTCAAGATATTGTCATGCCCTTCATTTGTATGAATTTATTTTAAAATCCATTGAGAAATGTAGGTGCTAGAGCGCTGACAAAGTTTTTCTAAAAATAGCCACCTTGACCTTGGGCGCAGCATCCTGAAAGTCGAACTTGCTCAAGAAATTGTCACACCCTACATTTGTGTGAAGTTATTTTAAAATCCGTTGAGAAATGTAGGCAATAGAGCGATGACAAAGTTTTTCTAAAAATATGTGATGACGTTGTTTTCTCCATTATAATACTATGGGATTTTTATCCCCCGACCGAAAGGTTCGGGGGATATAGCGATGAGCCTGGCGTCCGTCCGTCCGTCTGTCCATCCGTCCGTCTGTCCGTCCGTAAACATTTTCTTGTCCGCTCAATATCTTGAATACTGTTTGGAATATTTTCATAATACTTCACAGTTATGTAGAACAGGTCATGACGACGTGTCACGTGCAAGAATGGTAACTCTTGCTTTTGTAATTTTTGAGTTATCTCCCCTTTGGTGAATTTTTGGCAGATTCGTGTCCACTCTGTAACTTGAATACCCTTTGGAATATTTTCATGATACTTCACAGATATGTAGAGCAGGTCATGACGATGTGTCGCGAACAAGAATGACAACTTTTGCTTTCTTACTATTTGAGTTATTTCCCCTTGATGGTTTTAGGTGTAAATTCGTGTCCGCTCTATAACTTGAATACCTTTTGGAATATTTTCATGATACTTCACAGATATGTAGAACAGTTCATGACGATGTGTCGCAAACAAGAAAGACAACTCTTGCTTTCTTACTTTCTGAGTTATTTCCCCTTGATGGTTTTAGGTGTAAATTCGTGTCCGCTCTATAACTTGAATACCTTTTGAAATATTTTCATGATACTTCACAGATATGTAGAACAGGTCATGACAATGTGTCGCGAACAAGAAAGACAACTCTTGCTTTCTTACTTTTTGAGTTATTTCCCCTTGATTGTTTAAGGTGTAATTTCGTGTCCGCTCTATAACTTGAATACCTTTTGAAATATTTTCATGATACTTCACAGATATGTAGAACAGGTCATGACGATGTGTCGCGCACAAGAATGACAACTCTTGCTTTCTTACTTTTTGAGTTATTTCCCCTTGATGGTTTAAGGTGTAATTTCGTGTCCGCTCAATAACTTGAATACCCTTTGGAATATTTTCATGATACTTCATAGTTACTTAGAACAGGTCATGCTGATGTGTCCCGAACAAGAATGACAACTCTTGCTTTCTAAGTTTTTGAGTTATTTCCCCTTGATGGTTTTAGGTGTGATTTCGTGTCCGCTCCATAACATGAATACCCTTTGAAATATTTTTATGATACTTCACAGATATGGAGATTTGATCATGACAGTTTGTCTCATATAAGAATGACAACTCTTGCTTTCATACTTTTTTTTCAGATTTGGATTCTTTGTCCAAATTCACTTACTAGAGAGCTCAAAATTAGATTTGTAGGGCTTGTACTTTAGAAGTTATTCACACATTTTGAAATGTTGAATGTATCATATGCAAAACATTGTCTACATGGTTGCTATTTGAGATTTTACCTCTTTTTTAGCAATCTGGCCTACTGTTTTGGTCTGAGTGTTAGATAATCATGCATCTGTTAAACAGATATTGTCAATAAGGAGCATAAAAGAATGACAGTATACTATTTATATGTGTTTTGAAGGGCACTGTGTTTACCAAAGCATAAGGGGCCTTCGGTCGGGGGATTTGCCATCTCCTCTGATGGCTATTTTTTTCAAATGCTCAAGGGCAGCTAACTCCGTAGTCTGTGCTCGAATCCGGCCAAATTTCGAACTCTTCCAAGCTCTTATGTATGTCATCATTACCTGCAAGTATGATAAGGATCTAAGCAAAAACAGTTGAGAAAACGTGATGACGCCATTTTCCCCATTATAACCCTATGGGATTTTTTTCAAATGCTCAAGGGCAGCTAACTCCGTAGTCTGTGCTCGAATCCGACCAAATTTCGAACTCATCAAAGCTCTTGTGTATGTCATCATTACCTGCAAGTATGATAAGGATCTAATCAAAAACAGTCGAGAAAACGTGATGACACCGTTTTCCCCATTATAACCCTATGGGGGCTATCTGTTGCCATGGAAACCAGAGTTCTGAGCTGATCGGCACCAAAACCTAATGCAGCCTTTCCCCCACCCAAATGATGCTTCAGATAAAATTTGATTGCAATCGGCCCACTGGTCTCTGAGATATTTATGTTTGAAAGTGTTGACCCACCCACCCACGCACCCACGCACGGACGGACAACGGCTCGACTCCCATCCTATAAGCTCACCTCTGAGCCTTCGGCTCAGGTGAGCTAAAAATCTAAAATTTTAGATATTATGCCAGCATTAATTTTTGCCAACATTTCTGATTCTTGTAACAGTCTAGAATTTTAGATTCTTTGCCAGCATTCATTTGTGCCAACATTGCTGACTTGTATTTTGTGAAGACAATATTGTTGACAATACTTGATGATTGTTTCTAACTTTATTGCATTTGCAATTATTTAGACTAGCCTAACAACAGCTTAGTGTTTCAGATGTACTATTACTATTGGCAGGGGTCAGCCTAGAGTTCTCAGACAGGGAGAAGTTTTACGACATTTCCTGAATTTCAGGGAGAAGTTTTATCCCAAATTTTGGATTTCTATATGTTTCATACATTTTGACTTCTCCCTCAGCTCAAAATAGGGAGAAGTCAGTCAGCTTATGGAGACTAATTCTCCCACTTCTCCCTCTAAGCTGACCCCTGCAGTGTTGTTGTGATTTTAGTATTAAGGTGAATGAACAGACTTTCAGAGGAAGCAGCTCTGCCATTTTCATTTTTGCTTCTCTTCTCCATGGGGAAACGTGGCAAAAACTAGATTAGAGTTCCTTTAAGGAGCAGTCTAATGTGGGTTGACACTGTTTTAACAATACTTCTGTCCCAATACAGTGGTATATGATAGACCTCTGTAAAAATGTGTCAGGAGTCCAGATAAGAAGGGGTAACTAAGATAATTGAGGGGTAATTTTCCATATTTTTCCATAAAAACATGCATTGTAACCCCTCATTAGCTGAGACAGTTCTAATGAGGGGTTACATGTTTTCAATGAGAAATAAGAAAAATTATTTCTGAATTATCCCTGTTACCCCTTCTATCTGGAGCTCAGATGCATCGTCTTTTATGTAGCTTGTATGGGTAATTTTAATTCACGAAATCAAAGTTAAGTTATGAGCCTAGAAACTACCATGTTTATTTGGTAATTGGGCGGGGGCTATTCCCCTACAAACAAGGGTGAAAGGCTTCAGGATTATCCTAATGTGCTTAGTAAGTATTGGGGCAACTAAAACTATTGATTTTCCATTTGTCCCAAAATGAAAAATTAATGGGTTTTATGTGTCCCAGTATTAAGCACAGGATTTCAGGATTTTCCTATATAATCTAGTCAGATTACTTTTGCAGGAATAGAAAATCTGGATTTTAGGAATTTTTGTATTTTATAACTTTCATCCATTTACAAAACAAGAGCAAAAATCTAGACCCGTCTTATGGGGGATCTACACTTTGAGAATTGTTTTGGTAAGGAAAAATGCATCTTATAGCAGAATTTAGATATCTGTCTTATTTGGGAGTCATTCGTGTGTGTGTGTGTGTGTGTGTGTGTGTGTGTGTGTGTGTGTGTGGTGGGCTCTTTTTTTGCCCCCGAAGGGACTTACGGTGGCATATTAAAATCTCACCGTCCGTCCGTCAGTCCGCAACAAATCGTGTCTCAGCGATAACTTAAAAACTACTGAAGCAAATTTGATGAAACTTCACAGAAAGATAGAGCACGTTGAGAAGGTGTGTCGCGCACAAGAGTTTGGTTCCCACGCCCAAGGTCAAGGTCACAGTTGGGTCAAAGGTCAAATCATGTCTGAAATCGTGTCTCATCTATAACTTATAAAGTACTGAAGTAAATTTGATGAAACTTCACAGAAAGGTAGAGCACAATGAGAAGGTGTGTCTGTCACAAGAGTTTGGTTCCCATGCCCAAGGTCAAGGTCACTGTCGGGGGTTAGAGGTCAAATAGTGTCTCTGCAATTACTTTAAAACTACATAACTGAATTTCATCAAATTTCACAGAAATATAAAGAGTTATGAGAAGATTTGTCACATATAATATTTATATTCCCAAACCCAAGGTCAAGGTCACTGTCAAGGCTTAGAGGTCAAATAGTGTCTCTGTGATTACTTTAAAACTACATAACTGAATTTCATCAAATTTCACAGAAATACAAAGCATTATGAGAAGGTTTGTCACACATAATATTCATATTCCCAAACCCAAGGTCTAGGTCACAATCTGGGGTCAGATGTCAAATCATGTCTCAACAATTGCTCAGAAATGTACCAAAGCAAATTTCCATAAACATCACAGAAAGATGAAGCTTAATGAGAAGGTAAGCCACACACAAGATATAGGCTTTCACACCCAAGTTCAAGGTCACAGTCTGAGGTCAAAGGTCAAGTTGTTTCTCCCCAATTACTAAAAAGACTTCTTAAGCAAACTGTATTAAACTTCCTGAAATGGTAAGACATAATGTGATGGTATGTCACAAACAAAATTTAGGTGCCCATTCCCAAGGTCAGGGTCACAATCAGGGCTCATAGGTCAGATTATATCTCCAAACTGACTGGAGACTGCTGAAGTGAATTTCATCCAACTTTACAGAAACGTAAAGCATGATAAAAAGGCATCTCACTTGCAAGATTTGGGCTTGCTTGCCCAAGTTCAAGGTCACAATCAGGGTCAAAGTTCAGTTTAAGGGGCCTTCGGGGGCATTTGTTACATACTGTAACATTTCTTGTTAATAGCTGAATTAATACAGTATTGTACACAATGGTTTGAAGTGTTTGAACAGGCTTTTCATGTAGGCAGAGGAGAAAAATGCTTGAATTGTGATCAGTGGCTGTGAGCTAGATAATGAGCTGCAGCCTTAACCTTAAGCATCTGGTAGCATCACTCATTAGAGGTCAAGGTAACTGGTAGCTGAAATTTTCCAGAGAAATTCTGAACTATATGGTATCTTGTGCTCAGACACCAAGATGTATTATAATTAATCAAGAAAATGTTAAACATGTAAATATACCACCTAGTGTGTTCATTTTGTAAAATAGCAAAACTTTATATGCCATATTTACTGTGAATGTTGAGGCTAACTTTATATTCAGATCAGTTGTTTGTTTTTGTCTCGCCCGAGACTGGCAGAAGCTAGACATAGCTATTACTCCTCCAGTGTCATTGGTGTTGGCAGTGAAAACTTTTGAGTTTTCAGGTAAATCAGGTGACTTTTATTACTAATATATTTGATTGGAGTTGCATGAATTAGGACCTAAAACCATGTACAAACTGTAAATACACAAATCAGCCTGAGCCGTGATGCAACATGATCAACAAAGTGGCATATGCACCCAGCAAAGACTCATATCAGCCTGTACGTCTTCCCAGTCTTTGCTCGGTGCAAATACCACTTTGTTGATTTTTTCCTGTGGGGGCTGAGCATGTGAAGTGATCATAGTTTTCAGTGCTTAGATTCTCCAAGATTGTATATATAAATAAGGAAGACTGATCAGATGGGGGATGCACAGGCTGAGCCAAGTCTTTATTTTTTGCTCACACAGTAAGGTCCTTTTAATGCAGCCCCAGTCTATTACGGTATAAAAATGGAATTTAATAACTTCAGAACAATTATTTGTTTCAGAAAATCTGAAGTTTCTGTTAAAAGAATTTCAGTCTGTAATGTCATTTAAAATTGGCAGAGTATGGCACACACTGTTTTGCCATGCTCTGATACCAATAATGTCATAGATCTGTTACCATAGCAACTAAGAGGTCTTATGGATGTCAAAGATATGTCAATAAGACACCATTCTGCCAAGGTACAAAGCACAACAGTTGGTAATTCCAGTTGCCATGGTAACAGATCTCTGATGTTATTGGTATCAGAGCATGGCAAACAGTGCCAAATTTTCCGTGACATCACAAACTGAAAGTCTATCAATTTTCTGAAACAAATAATTATTCTTTAGTCATTTAATTCTATGTATATATTAAATGGTTCAATTGCTCTTTTATAATCTATACAATGTAGACAATGAAACATTCCAATTTGTTAATCCATATTTAATGCAGAAATAAAGATTTATATTTGATAATACACTTCTTTTGCATTTTTCCTTTTATTCCCTGTCAGAAAAAAAAAGAAAAGAAAATTTGAACCATGACATATGGTAAGTAACCTTTTACACACAAGAATGCCAAAAATAAGACCAGCCTGTATATCTCAACCCACTGACTGACCTTAGCTTGTAAAGAGCCAGAAAAGCTGACAACAAAATTTACATCTGAAAAATTATGTCTCCCCCCTTCAGGGTCGGGAGACATATTGTTTTTCCCCGGGCGTCTGTCCGTCCGTCTGTCCGTCTGTTACAAATCGTGTCCGTTCTATAACTTGAAAACCGCTCAAGCTATATTCGCGAAACTTCATATAAATATCAATCAACATGAGACGACGTGCAGAGTGCAAGAACGGTAACTCTGGCATTTACACTTTTTGAGTTATTTCCCTTGGAACTTAGGCCATCAGAAAATAGTGTTTCAATCGTGTCCGTTCTATAACTTTAAAACCGCTCAAGCTATATTCGCGAAACTTCATATAAATATCAATCAACATGAGACGACGTGCAGAGTGCAAGAATGGTAACTCTGGCATTTATACTTTTTGAGTTATTTCCCTTGGAACTTAGTCAATCACAAAATTGTGTTTCGTGTCCGTTCTATAACTTGAAAACCATTCAAGCTATATTCGCGAAACTTCATATAAATATCAATCAACATGAGACGACGTGCAGAGTGCAAGAATGGTAACTCTGGCATTTATACTTTTTCAGTTATTTCCCTTGGAACTTAGTCCATCACAAAATTGTGTTTCAATTGTGTCCGGTCTGTAACTTGAAAACTGCTCAAGCTTTATTCACGAAACTTCATACAAATATCAATCAACATGAGGTGATGTGCAGAGTGCACAAATGGTAACTCTGGCATTTATACTTTTTGAGTTATTTCCCTTGGAACTTTGTCCATCACAAAATTGTGTCTCAGTCGAGTCCATCTATAACTTTAAAACCATTCAAGCTATATTCATCAAAGTTCAAACAAATATCAGTCAACATCAGACGACGTGCAGAATGCACTCTGGCGTTTATACTTTTTGAGTTATTTCCCTTGGAACTTTGTCCATCACAAATTTGCGTCTCAGTCGAGTCCGTCTATAACTTCCCAGCAGGCACACCACGTTGAAATGACGTCGTACTGACGTCGATGCGACGTAATGACGTCGTATCAACGCCAGTATGACGTCATTTTGACGTCATGTGCCTGCTGGGTTTAAAACCATTCAAGCTATATTCATGAAAGTTCATACAAATATCAATCAACATCAGACGACGTGCAGAATGCAAGAACCATAACTTTAGCATTTATACTATTTGAGTTATTTCCCTTAGAACTTTGTCAGTCACAAAATGGTGTCTCAGTTGTGTCTGCTCTATAACTTGAAAACCATTCAAGCTATATTCACGAAACTTCATACAAATATCAATGAACATTAGAAGAATTGCATAGTGCAAGAACCATAACTCTTGCATTTATACTTCTTGAGTTATTTCCCTTGGACTTTTGTCAGTCACAAAACCGTGTCTCAATCGCTTTATTACTTGAAAACCGGACAAGCTATATTCACGAAACTTCATACAAATGTCAGTCAGCACTAGACAACCTGCAGAGCACAACATTTATACTATTTGAGTTATTTCCCTTGGAACTTTGTCATTCACAAAATCGTGTCTCAATCATCTAAGCTCTATAACTTGAAAACCGTTTAAGCTATATTCATGAAACTTCATACAAATATCAGTCAACATATAAATAGACGACGTGTAGAGCACTGTAACGTTTGCATTTATATTTTTTGACAAAAACTAAATATCAGTCAACATTACATGACATGCAGAGCATAACAACTGTAACTCTTGCATTTATACTTTTTACTTATTATGAATCCCTGCTTCAGGGTAGGGAAACATATTGTTTTTTCCTTGGCATCTTAATGACTGATCCTTTTGACATCAAAAAGGGGGGAGACATCTGTTTTTTCGTAGGAAAACAATTCTAGTTTCAAACTGATGTTCTATTCAAGCAAATCATATTGAAAACTCGGAGAAAAGCGGGCAAACTGTGTAGATCCAGATGAGGTGGCTCATTATGAGCCACCTCACCTGAATCTACTCTGCAAATCAACTCTTCATTTTGGCACTTTTTAAACGTAATTTACTCCCTGTATTGATACTCCCAAATCCACAGGAGTCCCAGTATCTCAGTGTGTTATGTGCTGGCCTTCTGATATAGCAGTCATGGGCTTGAGTCCTGCTGGAGTCGGAAATCATTTCAACTGGAAACAGGAATTCATTGCACACAGCCTTTCATTATTACCCTTTCATTGTCCAGATGTCAGCAATACTGTTGAAAAGGATGTTAAATCACCAGTCATCAATCCATCCATCCAAATCCATAAATTGCTGAATGATGATTGACTGGACCAGTTCTTTCAACAGTATTTGTAATAGTGAGCTGTTGGGTGAAAAAATGGCGTATGAGAATTGAAACTTTGGTAAGCGTTTCGGATTATAACTAAACAGCCCAAGGGAGAGAACTAGCCTCATTTTTGACCCCTATAGGAACTTAAATCAGAGTGAACAATTTCTTGGACCTTTTTCTTTATATATATATAAAAAAAATTAACAAAATAATATCAAGTCTTTGCTGATTTGGATTTTTTCTTCCGATGTTTGTCTTTTGTTTTTGTGTCTCTTTTACTCTTGAACTTTTCTTTCACCATTTTTCTTCTCTTTCTTTCTTCTTCATCTGGATCCTGTAATTGTAATCATAACTATCTTCAGGTGAATGGGTACACTTTCAGTGGAAGCAACAATGGTATTTTCATTTTTACCTCCTTTCTCAAAGGGGGTCCACTCTTAAAGGAAAGAATTTGCTCCTAGAGGAGACAATTCTTTCCTGTAGGAGTAGACCCCAATTCAGAATGGTAATATTGACCAGGGAGCAAACAGGAAGCCATAAATGTTGACCAGGGAGCAAACAGGAAGTCATAAATGTTGACCAGGGAGCAAACAGGAAGTCATAGTTATCTCCCTTGGATAAAACTGGTAGAAAAACATGGTGTATCCATACACCTTAAAAACTGGAACATTTGTCTTGCTGCTCATTAAAGGCTACTCTAGAAGGAGAGTATCTGTTCTGAGTGTTCAGCAAATTCTTCCCTTTAAGGGTAGCACCCCCCCCCCCCCCCCCCACACTGAAGAAGGCTTTCACCTACCATGGATATAAATACTTTTCTTTACAGTTGTCTCCCTTATAAAAACAATGGTCAAACCCTCAGGGTGTACCCTTAACTGATTAATGTAAATACAGTCAAATCTTGATATCTCAAAAAACTGATATCTCAAAGTAAATTTTCTGGTAGAAAATTTACTGCGAGATATCGGTAGTTTAAGATTAATGAAGCTGAAATGTAAATTAAAATGAGATGTGTCGTATATATATTCTTCGATATAAGGGGGTACTTTGAGATATCAGTGTTTGAGATATCAAGATTTGACTGTATCTAGTAAACGATGATTTAGTGATACCATATTATTTCTAATACACACCTCGGCTATGATAAATGCCCCCTCTCTCTTTTCACAACAGTATTATACTGACTTGCCGAAACCACAAAAATTTCATTAATTTATTACAGATGTATGTACTACTCTGCATGGTTTACGAGGTATTTAATGCAACTGGCAGCTATTTTGGTGATGAAAAAGTGATATTTTCTGCTAAAATGGTTGAAGGTGTTGGAATATAATAATAAATACAGAAAATATGTTTTCATATGTTAACTCATCCTTACCTTTCCTTCTAAAATTAATTTCTTTCTTTTGTTTATTTCTTTTTGCTGACCAAAGTCTCTCTCATCCAATCTCTGAAACAAGAAAATAATATGGGCTATGTTGTTAGAAATACATCTTTAGATACTATAAATATTCTAAGAACTGGGACATCTAAAATAATTACTGTAATGGTCCTATACATGGTTTTTGGATTTACAATGCAGTAAAGAGTCTGAAAGATGTGTATGGAATGGCAGAGTGGACCCTAATCAGACCACTGCTAAAGGAGCAGTGTGGCCTGGGTTTGCACTGTTTGCTAAGACCTACCCATCCCAATACATATACTTACTGTAAAACACTTCTTGGTGGTTTTCATAAATGGACATTTGGCGGATTTTTATTTTGGCGGATTTGTGATTTCTTAAAATAATAATACTTGTAATAACAATTAATATTAATCAATCGTTGTTTGCTGCCATTATCAAAAGGTCAAACTGAACCCAGGTTGTACATTGTTAAGTCTTTACATGTATTTATGCTTGTGAATGCATATTGTTAAGCATTTCTTTCTCATAAATGAAACTGTTTATAGCGAAAATATTTTGTGCTGCTTCTGATTAAATAAACTCGGCTTTGGTACAAAGTTGCTTGACGTCAAATAAGCATTTTCACACTCCATTTCCCCGGCATAGTTGTTTGAGACCTTCCGTTTTTCTTATACAATATAATGTGGATTAGCTTTGATATTATTTGAGGGCAGAGCGACTGAACTGTATACTAATTGCAGCCTTACCTTTTATGATACAGTTTAAATTGGCGGCATTTTAATTTGGTGGTTTTCTTCTTTTCCTCCAGTATAGCCAAAATAAAGTGACCGCCAAATATAAGTGTTTTACAGTACAATTTTTATGGTATTCTCACAGCTCATGCCCAACCAGTCTGAACACATGTACAGGTTAATCAGGAAACAAAGTCTGCTTTCTGATCATCACACCAGCTAGATATTGGTATTATAAATTGACCATCCATTTTGCATATGTCTTAAAGAGGCTGAAATACTATCTCAAAACAGCCAAACAGTAAGATGCTGACTCCACTCCTTGACAGGGGCTCAAAAGTTAGAATTTGTTATTGCTAACACAGTCAACACATCATTTAAAGATATTCCTGCAGCTAGATCTGAGTATACATTTCCATGATAATACTTAGCAGAAATAAGTTGGAGAATGGAGAACAAATGAGATTTTGAGATCTTATGAAAGTCACAAGATCTTTACACAAACCAGACTACAAACGACTGAATAACAATACATCTCATAAATTCAGCTACAAGGTCCAATCCAACGCGTGCTGATTAGCAGCCTCCGCAGGTATGTAATGTGCAAATCAAACAAGATCAAGGTTGACAACTTACAATTTCAGCCTCTCTTCTGGCCACAGCAACTTCTGTCAATATTTTCATAACTTCTTTCTCTTCTGTAGGCCATTCTTCCATCTTTGTATCTGAAGTCAGAATCAGAAGTAAACACATTCAATGAGCATAACGAACCTTGAATGACATGCTTGCAGAAAGGGTACTTAAATGGTGCTACTACACATCCACTGTTTACAATCTATGATTTGGCCATCATTTGTACAATGGAGACAACTTTGCTTCACTGGGGCCAGATATTCAAAACTAACTTCGTTGTTAGCTAACGAAATGGAAAATATTCAAAAATACTGTTCACTAAATACACTGCCATTTTTTGCCAAAAAACATGAGGAGCCTTTGCAGTGCAAAAGCTGCTTTCATTTTTTTCAGCAAAAATTATTACCACAACTGATTTTGTGAGAATTGCAAGACTTAACGAATCCTCGACTTATGACTTCATTAAGCCAGCAATGCTTTGAAAAACCGGGCCCTGGCAGATAAATTCCTTCTCTATGGGGGGCTACTTTTGAAAGGAAGAATTCACTCTTTAAACAACAAATGGAGCATGTTTTACTGCATGAGTAGCACCCTGCAAGGGGTGTGGAGGAGTTGTGGGATACTTCTAGGTTTAGAGTTATTGCCCTTTCAATGCATACCTGTACTACAGGAATAATAGTTACCATTCCAAGCACCAAATCTGTATAGCTACAGCCTCCATTTTGCAACTATGTATTCCATGAGGTTTGTAATACTACTAGTAGTAAAGGGTCTGCTGTACAGGTGTGCAGGCAGGCAGGGGTTCCACTAAAATGTTTGACATCAGGCAGTCAAGGCAAAGTAGGTGGGAGGTTTTCTAGGTTTTCCCTATACCCCCATACAAATTTATCAAAAGTAGCTTGGGGAAAATGCCTAATTTTGACAAATTAGACGATGAATATCCTCGCCACCCACCTCTGAAACCCCTGGCAGGCAGGTCTCAATCTTTCTTGTACTCATTTAAGGTGTATGTATACACCTCCAAGTGAGACAACTCAGATCTGGAAATGTCACAAGAGGCTACTCTTAAAGGGAAGAATTTGCTCTTGGCAAGAGCAAATTCTTCTCTTTAAAAGTAGCCCCTAAAGAAGGGGTTCATCTACCAGGAAAAGGAATTCTTTTCTGATGAAGTTGCCCCTTGTAAAAAGGACAGCCAACCCATGGAAGCGTAGCTATTTTAAATTTTAACATGACTAGACTGTACAATTGCTTTTGGAAAAGCAGCCCCATATAACAAACATTTTAGCCTGATTTCAGTTTTCATATCACATTTCTAAATGATGAAAGAAACTCATCTTACAAACTGAAACTGGTCTTTGTATGAAACAAAACAGAAAATTAAAATGAGCACTCACTTAAGTCAGCCACTATATGGTTTAAAAATAGCCATCAGAGGAGATGGCAAATCCCCCGACCGAAGACCCTCATGGGCCTTGGTAAAAAGGGTGCACTTCAAAACACATATTAGTAATATACTGTCGTTCTTTTATGCTTCTGATTGACATTAACTGTTAACAGATGCATGATTATCTAACACTCAGACTAAAACAGTATGCTTGACTGCTAAAAAGAGGTAATATCTCAAACAGCCACCATAAACACAAATGTATAGCATACGATACATTCAACTTTCAAAATGTGTAAATAACTTCTAAAGTACAAGTCCTACAAACCTAATTTTGAGCTCTCTAGTAAGTGAATTTGGACAAAGAATACAAATCTGGAATTTTTTTTTTTTTTTTTTTTTTTTTTTTTTTTTTTTTTTTTTTGGGCGGGGGGGGGGGGGGGGTGCGGGAGGGGGCACGGGAATGTGGAGTGGTCAGAGAGAGTTAGGAACACTGATAAGATATCACAGCATGATCATCAATATTCTAAAAGGTACACAGTTATTCAAATTCTGGAGCTGCCAGGGTTATACAGTTATGGAGCAGAGACTCAAACAGCAGCTCAAACTACCAAAGGGAAATAACTCACAACGTATAAAAGCAAGAGTTATCATTCATGTATGAGACAAATTGTCATGACCCATTCTGCATATCTGTGAAGTATCATGAAAATATTTCAAAAGGTATTCAAGCGATGGAGCTGACACCTAAAATCATCAAAGGGAAATAACACCAAAAGTAAACAAGCAAGAGTTGTCATTCTTGTTCGCGACATATCATCATGAACTGTTCTAAATATCTGTGAAGTATCATGAAAATATTCCAAAAGGTATTCAAGTTATAGAGCGTACACGAAATCACACCTAAAACCATCAAGGGGAAATAACTCAAAAAGTAAGAAAGCAAGAGTTGTCATTCTTGTTCGCGACACATCATCATGACCTGTTCGACATATCTGTGAAGTATCATGAAAATATTCCAAAAGGTATTCAAGTTATAGAGTGGACACGAAATCATACCTAAAGTGATCAAGGGGAAATAACTCAAAAAGTATGAAAGCAAGAGTTGTCATTCTTGTTCGCGACACACCGTCATGACCTGTTCTACATATCTGTGAAGTATCATGAGAATATTCCAAAGGGTATTCAAGTTATAGAGCGGACACAAATCTGCCAAAAAAATCACACCTAAAACTATCAAGGGGAAATAACTCCAAAAGTAAGAGAGCAAGAGTTGTCATTCTTGTTCGCGACACATCGTCATGACCTGTTTTTACATTTCTGTGAAGTATCATGAAAATATTCCAAAGGGTATTCAAGTTACAGAGCGGACACGAATCTGCCAAAAAAATCACCAAAGGGGAGATAATTCAAAAAGTACAATTGCAAGAGTTACCATTCTTGTACGCGACACATCGTCATGACCTGTTCTACATAACTGTGAAGTATCATGAAAATATTCCAAAGGGTATTCAAGTTACAGAGCGGACACGAATCTGCCAAAAAAATCACCAAAGGGGAGATAATTCAAAAAGTACAATTGCAAGAGTTACCATTCTTGTACGCAACACATCGTCATGACCTGTTCTACATAACTGTGAAGTATCATGAAAATATTCCAAAGGGTATTCAAGATATAGAGCGGACAAGAAAATGTTTACATACGGATGGACGACGGACGGACGGACGGACGGACGGACGGACGCCAGGCTCATCGCTATATCCCCCGAACCTTTCGGTCGGGGGATAACAAGTTAAAATAAGAAAAATTATCTCAGTGCAGTCACTGATCGTAGAAACCGCACATTAATCTACAAAATCCCACTTCCATTCTTTTCTCATCTCTGAAATGAGGAGCCTTAGTAGCTCTATTGGTTAAGTGCTGGCATGCTAAGCTAGTAGCCTAGGTTCGATTTCTGTTGGAGGCAGAAATCTTTTCAACCTTAAAACAAGGTTCCATTGCACACAGCCTTTTATTATCATCCTTCCATTGGCTCAATATGACTGATCTGCTATTGAAGTGCCATAAACCACAAGTCATCCGTCCAGCTCTAAAGTGATGGCCACAATGAGGGTTATATAGAATGGCTGGACTAAGTTAAGCCAAACACTTACTTATGACAGCTTCTATTGCATGGACAAGCTTGATATCAAATTGTGTGACTAGAGATATAGAGGTACCACCACGACCTGTAAAGATAAGAACTCAAGTAAAATGATTGCTTAACATATCTGCCAGAAGCATATAGTCAAACCAGTCTGTGAATCGTTGATCTTTAGCTACAGCTTCTATTTTGTGCTGGATCTATATATGGTGTGCAAATAGCTAAGCTCTGTTCAAACTGTGTAGACATAAGCACCGATCAATGACTTTTTTACAATGCTTTTATTCATAATTCAGACCAGTAGCTCTCATTTAGCATAACATATGATGAACCAAACCTCCCACTTTTACAATCTGCTCACTCAGATAATGTACTTCATTTTTAGCTCACCTGAGCCGAAGGCTCACAGGTGAGCTTATAGTATAGGCAGGCATCCGTCGTCCGTCTGTCCGTCGTCCGTCCGTCAATATTTTCAAACGACATCTCCTCTGAAACTACAAGGCCCATTGTTACCAAATTTTATATATAGCATCTATAGGCAGAGGGAACCAATAATACTGTTTTTTATCCAAATCGCTTCAGAACTTTGGTTGCTATGGCAACTTAAAGTTTCCATTGACTTGTATGGGAAAAATTGAAAATTTGCATTTATTGCTATGTCACTGCAGATATTTTGACAAAACTTTTACAGAAATGTTCCTTGAATATTCCTCTATCAACCACATGAACTTTATGTAAATTGCACAATTTGGCTGGTTGCCATGGCAACCGAATGTTTAAAAATAGAAAAAATATTCAAAAATCATCTCCTTAGAAACTATGCAACGAATAAAGCTCAAACTTCACAGAAAGGATCTTAGTACTAGCTTCTATAAAAGTACTGTTTTTCTTGGCAATTGCTCTAGCAGTTTGGTTGCTATGGGAACTGAAAGTTGCCATTGACTTATAATGGCAAAATGGAAAATTTGCATTTATTGCTATGCCACTGTGGATATTTTGACAAAACTTTCATAGAAATGTACCTTGAATAGTCTTTAACCAGCCATGTTAAATTTATACAAATTGCGCAATTTGGCTGGTTGCCATTGCAACCGAATGGTTAAAAATAGAAAAATATTAAAAAATCATCTTCGCAGAAACTGTGTGGCCAATAAAGCTCAAACTTTACAGAAAGAACCTTAGTACTAGCCTCTATAGAATTACTGTTTTTCATGGCAGTTGCTCCAGCAGTTTGGTTGCTATGGCAACTAAGAGTTTCCATTGACTTATAATGAGGAAAATGGAAATTGGCAATTTTTGCTGTCTAACTAACTGTTTAAATTTTTTTCTACAGAAATATTTCTTGAGTAGTCCTCTACGATTCATATGAATTTTCTCCAAATCGCTGAATTTGATTGGTAGCCATGGCAAAATATAGTGTAAATTTCGAAAAAAAAATATCTTCTGCTCAGAAGCCATATAGGGGATGAAGCTGATATTGTGCAAACGTGTTGATGACAGTAGTTTCTACATAAATTTTATTCTTTTTCTTCCAATCCCATAAGAACTTTGGTTGCTACGGCGACTTATAGTTTCCATTGACTCATAATGGGAAAAGTGAAGCCATGAGGGGGATGGAGCTGATACTTAGCATACATATTGATAATTTTAACCTCTACCTAAAGTATGTTTTATATTATCATTGCCCATGTGAATTTGTTGCTATGGCAACTTAAAGTTTCCATAGACTTATAATGAGGAAAGTGGACATTTGCTATTTATTTCTGTGTTAATGCAGATATTTTGACAAAACTTCACAGAAATGTTCCTGGAGTAGTCCTCTACCAGCCATATGAATATTTCCCAAACACCTGATTTTGATTGGTTGCCATTGCAGCTGAAAGGCCAAATTTTCACCCTTTTTTTTTGCCAAAGATCTTCTGAGAAGCCATTAGCTTATTTTTTGCATAAATGTTTGTGATATTATCCTCTACATAAATGGTGTTTTTAGCTCACCTGAGCCAGCGGCTCCGGGGGAGCTTATAGGATGGTAAGGCTCCGTCGTCCGTCGTCGTCCGTCCGTCCACAATTTCAAACGACTTCTCAAAAACCGCTTGGCCAATTGTAACCAAATTTCATATATGGCCTCCAGAGGAAGGGGGAACAAAAAGTTGTTCAAACCGTCCTGGTCACATGACCAACATGGCCGCCACGCCCATATATGGTAAAAACCTTAAAAAAATCTTCTTCTCCAGAACCAATAGGCCAATGGCCTTGAAACTTGGTATGTAGCATCGGGTACACGAGTACTACCAAGATTGTTCAAATTATTACCTTGGGTTGACCTTGACCTTTTTTACTGCAAGGTCAAATTTGCTTCCTTGTGCTTTTATATGGCAAAATGCTAGAACACAAGATATCTTGAAAACTGTTGAAGATTTTGGGCTAAAAATCGATATCTACAGTCATCTTAATGAGTACATGAAGATTTATGAGTACAAGAGGTCAAGGTCATTCTTCGACCTTTGACCCAGAACTCTCATATTTTGACAATTTCAAACAATCTTCTCAACAGCCACTGGGCCAATTGAAGCCAAATTTCATATAGAGCCTTCAGGGGATGAGGGAACGAAAATTTATTCATTCGGTCCAGTTCACATGACCAACATGGCTGCCAATGCCCATATATGGTAAAAACCTTGAAAAATCTTCATCTCCAGAACCAATTGACCGATGGCCTTGAAACTTGGTATGTAGCATTTGGTACTTGAGTACTATCAAGATTGTTCAAATTATGACCTTGGGTTGACCTTGACCTTTTTACGGCAAGGTCAAATATGGGAAAATGCTAGAACATAAGATTTCATGGAAAGTTTTGAAGATTAAGGTCTAAAAATTGTTATATGCAGTCATCTTTAATGAGTACATTGAAGATTTGTGAGTACAAGAGGTCAAGGTCATTCTTTGACCTTTGACCCTGAACTCTCATATTTTGACAATTTCAAACAATCTTCTCAAAAACCGCTGGGCCAATTGTAACCAAATTTCATATAGAGCCTCCTGGGGTTGAGGGAATGAAAATTTGTTCAAACGGTTCAGGTCACATGACCAACATGGCAAAAACCTAAAAAATCTTCTCCAGGACCAATCGACCGATGGCCTTGAAACTTGGTATGTAGCATTGGGTACTCCAGTACTATCAAGAGTGTTCAAAATGATGACCTTGGGGTGACCTTGGCCATTTAACAGCAAGGTCAAGTATGGGAAAATGCTAAAACATAAGATTTCATGGAAAGTTTTGAAGATTTAGGCCTAAAAATTGGTAAATACAGTCATCTTAATGTGTACATCAAGATTCATGAGTACAAGAGGTCAAGGTCGTTCTTTGACCTTTGACCCTGAATTCTCAGAAAAGTTTGACAATTTCAAACTTCTCCTTAAAAGCCAATGCGCCAATTGTAACCAAATATTATAAAGAGCCTTCAGGGGTCGAGGAAATGAAAATTCTTCAAATGGTCTGGGTTACATGACCAACATGACCATATATGGTAAAAACCTTTCAAAATCTTTTTCTCCAGAACCAATTGATCAATGGCCTTGAAACTTGGTATGTAGCATTGGGTACTCCAGTACTATCAAGATTGTTCAAATTATGACCTTGGGTGACCTTGACCATTTTTACAGCAAGGTCAAATATGGGAAAATGCTAGAACATAAGATTTCATGGGAAGTTTTTGGCCTAAAAATTGGTATATACAGTTGTCTTAATGAGGTCATGAAGAATTATGAGTACAAGAGGTCAAGGTCATTCTTTGACCTTTGACCCAGATCTCTCATATTTTGACATTTTCAAACATTTTCTCAAAAGGCAAAGGGCCAATTGTAATCACATTTCATATAGAGCCTCTAGGGGTTGATTGAACGAAAATTTGTTCAAATGGTCCAGGTCACATGACCAACATGGCCACCATACCCATTTATGGTATAAACCTTAAATATTTTTTCTTCTCCAGAACCAATACGCCAATGGCTTTGAAACTTGGTAAGTAGCATGGAGTACTAGAGTACTACCAAGACTGTTCAAATGATGACCTCGGGCTTACCTTGACCTTTTTTTTTGTGGCATGGTCAAATATGGGAAAATGCTAGTACATAAGATTTCATGGAAAGTTTTGAAAAGTTTTGCCTCAAAAATGGTATATATGGTTGCCTTAATTAGTACATGAAGAATTATTAGTACAATAGGTCATGGTCATTCTTTGACTTTTGACCCAAGACTCATATTATGACAATTTCAAAACATAAGAAAAAGCCACTTTGCCAGTTGTTCAGGTGAGCGATTCAGGGCCTCATGGCCCTCTTGTTTATTGCTGTTGTGCATGGTGTTTTGTTGCTGTAACCTAAGTGCCTCAGTGCTCAGGTGAGCGATATAGGGCCATTGGCCCTCTGGTTCAACATAATACCACAATCTAGCTTTCTTGTGAGGTAAAAAGCTCATGTGTTTTGATGTTACTGTAGTTAGTGGCCACAAGCTTATAGCTTATCTTTTCTCATCTCACTGCTTCCAAGTAAACAGAGGACACTTCAGTGATTTCTTACTCTTATTACAAGGGAGACAATAAAACAATATTTTTATTCCTGATAGGTGAATGCCATCTCGAATGGAAACTACTCGTAAAGGAAAGAATTTGCTCTCTTTTGAGAGCAAATTCTTTCCTTTAGGAGTAGTCCCTAGTGAAAAGTGAGGGCTTTTTCAGGAAAAAATACACCCTGGGGCATTTTTAAGGTGGTGGTTTAAAGAGATAGAAATACCATGATTTCTTATTGTAAATGTAAGTAAAATTTCCGTAGTAAAAGTTTCGGTCATGCCCATGGAGGTACTTTTATCTGCAATAGCCCTTTGACAAAAACTTTCAAATCAGAGTGATTTCCCTTGCAGATGTATTCCTACACCTCAGTTTACCTGCTCTGGCAGTTCTTCCTACTCTGTGAATATAGTTCTTTGGTTTGTTAGGAATGTTGTGGTTGATAATCAGATCTACAGTAGGTATGTCTAGGCCTCTGAAAATATATATCACAAGTATAAGACTCAAACATGGTTCAATAGCCTTGATCAAATAATCTTTCTAAGTTTCACATAGAAACTGCTTCGACTGGGGCAAAAAGGTAGGTTTACAACTCCTAACAGCTCGCCATGGTAGAATGATTAGAGGCGCTCAGTTATAGTGCAGAAGGTTGTGAGTTTGAATCCCGGCTTGGGTCAACTAGCCATAGGAAATAGCAGTAAATGGGTACCTTTATCGAATCTGGGAAGGATAAGGCAGCGAAGGGAGAGCGATTGGGTCTGGATTTCATATGCTGTGCCCCAGATACAACGGGCCTCTAACTCCCACTGCCCCTACAGCCATTGGATTATGAGAAACCTTTACCGTACTTTACCTAAAAATATCACCTCATAATTAAAGTAAGCCCTTCTTGATATAATATTTCAATACTATGCAAAAGCAAATTCTTTTTTCTGCATCTGTTGCACTGGTATATAAGTACTTCACTAATTCTATATTTGTAACAGTAAATTCACTTCAGTAGGAAAATCTTGAACTATTTATTCCCTTGCTGTCTGATCTATGATGGTTAATTAGCAAACATTGTGATTTTGTCCACAGAATATTCATTTTTCTCACCTTCCACAGAGCACAGGATAGAGTCATCTGTGTGCTCTAAAGACAGTAGCAAATCTTACCCCGCACGTCCAGCCATGTGCGAAAAGCTACACATGAATTTGTTCAAATTTCTTTGCTCAATGGCTTTGCTGTTTACATAATAATTGTCAATAAATAATCTTCTTCTAGCTTACCAGCTATAGTACCAGTTCTTTGGCTTTGTTCTATTTCCTACCAGGGGCCGTATTCATAAAGCCACTTAAGTCGTTGCTATGCGGTTGCTAAGGCTAAATATCTATAAAGGAGATTCCCTACAACTATGAAATTTGGTCTGGAGGAACAGTCTTACAAAGACTGTTCCTCCAGACCAAATTTCATAGTTGTAGGGAATCTCCTTCAAAGAAATTTAGCCTTAGCAACAGCATAGCAACCACTTAAGTCGTTTTATGAATACGGCCCCTGAAGGGATTGTGATCGATTTATGACTCAGTAAATGACATCAGAAAAGCTTGTTTTAAGGCAAAAGCAGAGCCTCGTTCCCACTTGAATGGTAAACCCTCGGTTTTGGATCTCCCTATCCCCACTTGGCACCGTTGATAAATTCTATTTAAGCCATGACACTACAAAAACCAACAAAGAGGCATGTGTGCCCAGCGAAGACTCAGATCAGCCTTGGCATCTGCCCGGTCAGATCAGAGTCTTTGCTGTTCCCATGGAGGTAGCTTAGACCCTTAGCTACCCTTTATGAGCTTTGCAAAGAGTCTGATCAGACTGATCTGATGCCCTGGCTGATCTGAGTCTGCGCAGGGCGCACAGCCACTTTGTTGGTTTTCTTGTGTTGTGGCTCATTTATAATCCACTGTCTTGGTACACTTTACCTTGAGGCCACATCTGTGGCTATGAGTATTCTGACTTGATTAGACTTAAACTTGGCAAGGGCTGCAAGTCTTTCTTTCTGTCGGATCAGAGAATGTAATACAACACAATCAAAACCTAGTTCCTGACATACCATACCAAGAATCTGTGTGTATCTGAAATACATTATACATTTATTTATATACTACAAATCCCTGTATTTTTATGTGCTCTTCATTTATCGATTTTAAGAACTGAAATTATTTGCCATTCAGGGCTTGTCTGTTCAAAGCATCGTTAGCTTAACAAAGTCGTAAGCCAGTGATTTGATAAGTCTCCTAGTACACATAAAATCAAGTATGCTAGAATTTTTTGCTGAAAAAATGAGAGGATCTTTTGCACTGCAAAAGCTCCTAGTACAAAAGCTCCTAACATTTTTTCAGCAAAAAAAAAAGGTTGTGTCTTTTTTTCTTCATATAATATGTTCGAAAATTTAACGTCTCATTAACTAACGACATTGTTAGTTTTGAACAACCGGGCCCTTGAATTCAAGTCATTTGGGAAACTGCCTTTTGGCCTGTATTTATTTTAATACTGGCAAGATTCTTATTATAAGTAGAGTTGCATATATACTGAACAAAAAAAGAAACGCTACATGTACTCTCAATGCATGTTTTCTTTTAACTAAATTAAGAGTTTGTCAATTTTTGTTTGTCTGACAGACAAAAAGTACTCTGAGTTCAAAAAAAATCTCAAGATCAGTTTGATTCAATAAGGGGTCAGAATTTATTATCTGAAAGTGCAATACTGAGATGCTGTTTGAAGACCCATGTTTCACTGAAGCTGTGGATAGTCACAAATGTTTCCATTGAGAATGTACAAAAATTATCCCAGGAATCATCAAAAATTAATTCCCTGAACTTTGGCAATGAATCACATCAACTTACTTGCAAGTGCTTGTGAAGATCATGATGGAACTTTTAGGGTTGGCGTCACTGTATGTGTCTAGCACATGCATCATGTAAGCGTCTTTTACATCTGCTGACATCAACACGTAGTACTGCTTCAACTCCTCTACTGTGGCAACTCTGGCAACAGAAAAAGAATTCTGTGGAATGCTGGATCTCGCCTGTCTGTGCATTTTCACAGAAACAGGTAAAACAGAAACTCCACTTATGTCTATACTGACACAAAGTGGACACAGTCAGAAAAGCAATACTACATCTCATTTTCTGCTAGATGAAAGTAAGACAAAATCCTAGACAAGTCAAGTTTTAGCACTGCATTTTACACTGTTTACACAAAAATGCAAGTGAGCAACTCTATGTTCTTTCTAATCTTATGCATTAAAAATGTTCAAAAATTACTCTTGTCCAATTACTGTACTTCAATCACTTTTTATGAGTTTTCCAAAATAACGAGATAAACATTATCATGTACCTGCACTTTCTATGTATATGTAAGAAAAATATCAAATAACCCTACCTTTACTGGTTATGGTGCATGGCTTTGAGTTAGAGAATTTTTTATTTTGACCAAAACCCCAAACCTGGGTACAGGTCACAAACAAGTACATATAATTATGAACATGAAAATATTTTGAGGAAAGTTGCTTGACGTTTTTTAGTCTGGCTGCCATGTTTAACAAGGGAGATAACTTTTACATAGACATTTGCTTTCCAGGTCATTGAATCCCTTCTCCAAGTTGGACAACTCTTAAAGGAAAGAATTTGCTCTCTGTTGAAAGCAAATTCTTTCCTTTAAAAGTAGCCCAATAAGAAGGGAGATAAATACTTATTTGACAAACTTATCATCTCCTTTGGAGGTATATCAATATAGTACAGGGGAGGTAAATCTAGATTGTCTCCCATTCCACCGGAAATCACATGAAAGTTCTTACTGTGATATCTGTTGCCAGAAGAAAGGCTTATTCAAGGCAACATCTTGTAACTGTTTGAGAGTGTCAGTCATTGTGGCACTAAAGAGAAGAGTTTGACGCCTTTTTGGTAAAACTTTGAATATGGCTTCCAGCTGCTCTCCGTAATCATCTTCTACCAGTCTGTCAGCCTCATCCATCACCTAGGGTAATGCAAATACAGCTTCAGCTATATTAATTTCAATAATACATATGTATAGAAGAATGTTTTTTTGAAAAATTCTCCAAATTCACTAAAGTTGTGAATTTTGAAAACAATGTTGGCATATGGCCTTGAAAATAAGGTCAAAATCACCAAAATGTAAATAACTCATTGGCTTCTCTAAATTGTATTAACTATGAGCCACCTCATCTAAATCTATTCAATGGTTTTTATTTTTTGGCAAAGTGTAAAATGTAACTATGAGCCACCTCATCTAAATCTATTCAATGTTTTTTATTTTTTGGCAAAGTGTAAAATGTATCACCAAAATAACATTTAGAAGGCTTGATTTACCAAAAATCTGATCTTTCGAAGACTAAAAGTATCACAGCTATCAATATGATCTGCCAGCCGACCAGGTGTTGAGATGACAATATGTGGTTTCACGGCCAGGTCAAGGCCTTGCTGCATCATGTCAAGTCCTCCCGTAATCACAGATACTCTCACCCCAATAGGTTTACCTAGCACGTTGAACTGTTCAGCTATCTGAAATGCCAGCTCCCTGAAATTAACAAGCATCTGATATATATATATATATTGGCACTGCATAAATGAGTGAATTAACGAAGAGCAGACAAATGGTGCCCAAACTACTGCGGCCATGGATTCCTTCTGCTGAGGTGCGGGGGAAAGTCGTTATGAGAACTGAAATACACACAAGAGTGAGTTAACTCAGATTTCCGTTTAAAGTCTGTTCAGAAAGCAATTCTACTATTTTGCCTATGCACCTAGCCAACACTTAGATCAGCTTGGGCATCTCCCCAATATGAACAGAGTCTTCCCTGTCCTCATGGAGCTAGCTTGGATCCTTAGCTACCCTTTAAGCGAATAACAAAGACTCTGATCTGACTGGGCGGATGCCCAGGCTGATCTGAGTCTTTGCTGTGCACACATGCCACTTTGTTGGTTTTGTCATGTCTCGGCTTATATTAAGAGTGTATTCTGGTACATACAGGAGCATGCCAGTGCAAAGTATTTCTAAGAACCATGATTACTTACCTTGTAGGTGTAATTACAAGAGCAAATATTCCATAAGGATCTTCTGACAGTTTCTGTAGAATCGGAAGAGCGAATGCTGCTGTTTTACCACTTCCTGTCTTCGCACAGCCTATACAGTCTTCTCCTGCAATAGTTTGCATTACCATCTTAACCTTAGCCAAGCTGTCTTAAATTGAGCAGCAACACAACAAAACCAACGAAGTGGCACATGCATCCAGCGAAGACTAAATTCAGCCTGGGCATCCGCCCAGTCTGATCAGAGTCTTTGCTGTCCGTATACAGCTAGCTTAGACCCTTGGCTACCCTTTAAGTGTATAACAAAGTCTCTAGTCAAACTGAGCTGATGCCAAGGCTGACCTGAGTCTTTGCTGGGTGCACAACTGCACATGCCACTTTGATTGTTTTGTTGTGTCCCGGCTCAATTATAGAGATTTTACAAACAGTAAGCATGAAGGAAGTGTCTAGCCATATTGGGTTGTACTGCTAGCCTTAAGTCTAACTGTACAGACCTGTACAGGTAGGCAAGGGGGTGGTTTTGCTAGCTGTATGGCAGTTTCTATCTTGATGATAGAGGCCTTGTTTGTATTGGCAATATGAGCCACAAGAAAGTGTCATGTGGGCTATGCGAAGACTCATATCAACCTGGGCATCCGGGGTCCATCCATCCAGTCTGATCAGAGTCTTCTCTGTGCACTTAAAAGGTAGTTAAGGGTCTAAGCTACCTCCATGCCGACAGCAAAGACTCTCATTAGACTGGGCAAATGCCCAGGCTGATCAGAGTCTTTGACGGGCACACATTCCACTTTGTCAGTTTTGTCTTGTCAAGGGTTGTATGTTTAATCAATTAATGCTCTGACTAGATTTTTTATTTCTGTTTTAAGATATTCATTTGTTTTCTAGTATTCAGTCTAAAAGTGACCGAAATAATGAGACACAAATGCTCAAAATTCGACAGAAATTACTAGTACTATTCCACATAATGGTAAGTTCATATATTGAATATTTGAAGGCAAAAGTCTTTGAAGTCTGTCAAAAATAATTTTTTGACCATCAAAAATCTTCATGCACATCTTCAACAAAGTCTCCAATTGAACCACCAAAAGCTGTGGGAGGAGTTGATTATACAAGCTTGCTACAGTACTAAAATGTGTGATGGACATAGACCATTGCTATCATCATGGGGGCATAAAAACTGCAATACAGCTAGCCAAACCACCCATGTTTTGCTAAGCCTATATGTAGCCTATAGCTACTCATCCATCCATCCTCTACTAAACATAAATCAACCAGGAAACTGCAAGATAACATTGTCAGCATCCCCAGGAATTTTACTGGTTACATAATCTGGCATTGACGTGTACACTTAACACATCTGGTTAACTATGTTTTCAAAGATGTTACCAAACGAAAACTAGCTGTTACAAAACAAAAAAGAGTCATTTTACCAGAAACCTGGTCATCAGGTTGCTTGGTAACTATGACTCTTTTTTCGTATCGCAACAGCTCTTTTTCATTTCGCAACAGCCCTTGTATATATATAGATAACCAGGGATACTTAACACATAGGACATTGTTGGTAGTCTTGATATTAGGTGCTTTTCAGTTATCCACTTACTAGTGCTGATGATCACACTCAGTAGTCAATGTGGTCAGACAGATAGAGTGAGTGGTTACAGATTCACATAATTTTACATGTATTTTTACTGTATTTTTCTTACATGTGAGAATTACCTTTTTATATGTCAGTGTCAACCTAATACACATTTAGTGTTTGTAATATCAGATCCTGCTTTGGTACCAGGCTATTTGGTTTTCGGTAGTCTGCTGCCGCCCTGCCGGAACATAGATAATTTTTTCATGACACAGTTTGCATATTCGTACACCACTTTATTTGCATAAGAAAACAAAATTATGAAACAACAATACCTGGAACAAAAACCAGATGAAACACCATTTTTTGGAACAAAAGCAATTTATTGCACAAATATCAAATCTGTCTATCAGTAAGAAATTAATATTTAGAGCACTTCAAGACAGCTGGTATTACCAATTAATTATTACCAACAATATCTATGCATATAACAGATCTGAACAGTGTGACCTCTGCAAGTATTGTTGATGGGTTCCTGGCTAATCTGATGGCTAGAGTGGATACACCAGTTTGTAAACAGTTTTATGTTTTTAACCAAAACTCCAAGACTGATGTTTCTTGCCCGCCATGCTTTTGTCCTACAGGACCAATTACGTTCATTTACCTGATCCCAGTCCTTCTACTGGAAGAAGAAGGAGAAGAAGAGTCAGCCTGCAGACCTCCGCTCAGAAAATGGAATTATCTGCAAAATTTTGCACTGTAAATACATGTAGCTTAATTAATGTAGGAAAATGTTCTCACCATCTCTTATCAAAAATAAGCTGTGGACTTGGAAATTCTGCTTTTCAATCATGAAATCAAACTAAAGTATCATATAGCCTGCAGCAATGAGGTCAGAAAAATCGTCTGCAATGTTGTCGTTTGTTTTGTTGTTTTACTTCCATAGTAAATAGCTATGGGTGACCGTCTACATCTACATCTAACAACTAGAAATGTTTTTCAGAGAAAAATTGATGTCCCCCCACCAGCCCATTTTCCATCCCCTATAATGAAGTCCTCCTGTGACCTTGAAAATGAGGTCAAGGTCACCAGAATCTGATCAGCTCTTAAGCTAGTCCCAGTGATGAATTCATGCAAGTTTGGTGAAATTCCATCTATTGGTTCATAAGATATTATGGGTACAAAATTGCCATCTAAGTCCTCCAATGACCTTGAAAATGAGGCCAAGGTTGCCAAAATCTAAATCAGCTCTTAAGCTAGTCCCAGTGATGTATCCAAGCAAGTTTGGTGAAATTCCATCCATTGGCTCATGAGATATTGTGGTAATAGGAAATTGTCATCTCAGTCCTTCAGTGATCTTGAAAATGAGGTCAAGGTCATCAGAATCTAATCAGCCTTTAAACATGTCCCAATGATGCATCCATGCAAGTTTGGTGAAATTCCATCCATTGGTTAAGGAGATATAGTGGGTACAAGAAATTGTCATCTGAGTCCTTCAGTGACCTTGAAAATGAGGTCAAGGTCATCAAAATCTAATTAGCTCTTAAACTTGCCCCAATGATGTATCCATGCAAGTTTGATGAAATTCTATCCATTGGTTCAGGAGATATAGTGGGTACAAGCAATTCTCATCTAAGTCCTCCAGTGACCTTGAAAATAAGGTCAAGGTCACTAAAATCTAATGAGCTCTTAAACTTGTCCCAATAATGTATCCATGCAAGTTTGGTGAAATTCCATCCATTGGTTTAGGAGATAACATGGGTACATGAAATTGTCATTTAACTCCTCCACTGACCTTGAAAATGAGGTCAAGGTCACCAAAATCTAATCAGCTCCTAAACTTGTCCCTATGACATATCCATGAAAGTTTGGTGAAATACGATCCATTGGATCAAGCGATATCATGCACGCAAAGTGGGTACATGAAACTGTCATCTAAGTCCTCCAGTGACCTTGAAAATGAGGTCAAGGTCAACAAAATCTAATCAGCTCTTAAACTTGTCCCAATGATGTATCCATGCAAGTTTGGTGAAATTCCATCCATGGGTTCAAGAGATACCGCGCACACAAGAAACTGTCACGCCCACGCCCGGGAACCGCACTGAAAACAATATGTCCCCTCTCACCTTTGTTGGGGGGACATAATTAAGTGCATGGCCAATAATGGCATAGTTGCACTGTGAACAACCTTAAAACATTCGTGCTGGGAGGTTCTTATGTACAGTGAAAATCAGATAGAAACATGTTGTTCACAATCACGGTCTTAGGACACCTGCACTGACAAGGAGCTTGAAGTCATCCAAAGTTGGTGCTGATATGACATTGGCAGGCAGACCGTTCCAGAGGTAACAAGACGTTTCGTCCCCAAACTATTTCCCCCCTAGTCGTTTCGCCCCTGGTCGTTTCGCCTCTAAAATTGAGCCTGGTCGTTTCGCCCCTAGACCCTGGTCGTTTCGCCCCCACTATATAAAATGTCCGTTTTCTAATGTTATTTTATATATTTTATCTCAATTAAATAAAAATGCATTGTTACATTAATCATTAGTATTCTTATGTTATATGATTTACTTTTATAAGATGAATACGTTTTTGTCAACTAGCCGGCCGAAGTATGATTATCGATGTTTACCCTTTAATCAACAATTTACAATACAAACTAATTAACTAGATCTAACTAATTATTGTAGTATGATATTTACTCTTTCTCTTTTCTTCTTCTTCCTAAATGGCACGGAAAGATTTAATTAATAAAATTAACAAACAAGTAAATCTGAAATGGCACCTTGTGATAATCACCTTGTTTATTGCTCTTAATAGACCAGTTAATCGTGTGCTGTTAACAGAACAGAACAGAACAGAACAGAAGTTTATTGGCAAATTCCAAAAGGCTATAAAGCCCATGTGGATACAATTATTTACATATGTTATGGCGAGTAACAAGATTAGTGGACAGGTGTGAAAAGACTTCTTTAATTCTGGCAGCATTGACTTAGTTGGTGAACAGCGGTCTCCAGCAGACGCCGCAGAACGCGGTGTCCGATCAGAGCCTGCACTGTTCACATTAACTTCCGGAAATTCTGACAAAAACATGTAATTAAAATGTCTGAAATGCGTGGTAGAAGAGTTCATTAGGCATTAATGGGTTATTTCCTGTTTATTTGTAAATCTATTAAACTTGAAAAAGAAGAGAGAGATAATGGAAAGATAAACAAAAAGAGAGAAAAATAAAAAATGTATCAGAGATGACCATAAAAAAAGAAATAGAATAGAAAAGAAAGAAAAAAGACAAAGAGAAATAAAGTAAAAATAAAAAAATATAAAAAACATAAATTAATAAATAGATAAAAAATAGCCATCAGAGGAGATGGCAAATCCCCCGACCAAAGACCCCCATGGGCCTTGGTAAAAAGGGTGCACTTCAAAACACATATTAGTAATATATTGTCATTCTTTTATGCTTCTGATTGACATTAACTGTTAACAGATGCATGATTATCTAACACCCAGACTAAAACAGTATGCTTGACTGCTAAAAAGAGGTTATATCTCAAACAGCCACCATATACACAAATGTATAGCATACGATACATTCAACTTTCAAAATGTGTGAATAACTTCTAAAGTACAAGCCCTACAAATCTAATTTTGAGCTCTCTAGTAAGTGAATTTGGACAAAGAATCCAAATCTGGAAAAAAAAAATTTTTTTTTGGGGGGGGGGGGGGGGGGGGGGGGGGGTGCGGGAGGGGTCACAGGAATGTGGAGGGGTAAGAGAGAGTTAGGAACACTGATAAGATATCACAGCATGATCATCAATATTCTAAAAGGTACACGGTTATTCAAATTCTGGAGCTGGCCAGGGTTATACAGTTATGGAGCAGAGACTCAAACAGCAGCTCAAACTACCAAAGGGAAATAATTCACTGAGTCTAAAAGCAAGAGTTATGATTCATGTATGAGACAAATTGTCATGACCTGTTCTGCATATCTGTGAAGTATCATGAAAATATTTCAAAAGGTATTCAAGCTATGGAGTGGACACCTAAAATCATCAAAGGGAAATAACTCCAAAAGTAAGAAAGCAAGAGTTGTCATTCTTATTCGCGACACATCGTCATGACCTGTTCTACATATCTGTGAAGTATCATGAAAATATTCCAAAAGGTATTCAAGTTATAGAGCGGACACGAAATCAGACCTAAAACCATCAAGGGGAAATAACTCAAAAAGTAAGAAAGTATGAGTTGTCATTCTTGTTCGCGACACATCGTCATGACCAGTTCTACATATCTGTGAAGTATCATGAAAATATTCCAAAAGGTATTCAAGTTATAGAGCGGACACGAAATCATACCTAAAATGATCAAGGGGAGATAACTCAAAAAGTAAGAAAGCAAGAGTTGTCATTCTTTTTCGCGACACACCGTCATGACCTGTTCTACATATCTGTGAAGTATCATGAGAATATTCCAAAGGGTATTCTAATTATAGAGCGGACACGAATCTGCCAAAAAATCACACCTAAAACTATCAAGGGGAAATAACTCAAAAAGTAAGAAAGCAAGAGTTGTCATTCTTGTTCGCGACACATCGTCATGACCTGTTCTACATTTCTGTGAAGTATCATGAAAATATTCCAAAGGGTATTCAAGTTACAGAGCGGACACGAATCTGCCAAAAAATCACCAAAGGGGAGATAATTCAAAAAGTACAATAGCAAGAGTTACCATTCTTGTACGCGACACATCGTCATGACCTGTTCTACATAACTGTGAAGTATCATGAAAATATTCCAAAGGGTTTTCAAGATATAGAGCGGACAAGAAAGTGTTTACGGACGGACGGACAGACGGACGGACGGACGGACGGACGGACGGACGGACGGACGGACGCCAGGCTCATCGCTATATCCCCCGAACCTTTCGGTCGGGGGATAAAAATGGCTGGAAGATGGTTACATTAAAATTTGTGAGGATATACATTATATATATAAACCCATTATATATATATAAAACGTTTAATTGTAACAAGTCATAGTCACGCCTCCCTGCGGTGCCAGTTGGAAACTAAGGCTAATATATCCCCAGGCTGACGTGACAGGGCGATTTCAGAGAGTGCAAAAATGCATGCATATTCCTACTCAGGCAAAATTTAGATGAGGTATACAGCTGCTATAAATCATTAACTTCTTTTAAAATGTTACTATTATCCTAAGCGAAAATCACGATTTGTATAAATACCAGATGTATAGCCCCAGTCTATCTTTGTATATATGGCCTAATATCGATTTGGAGGAAATGACTGGTGTGGTGTACAATCATATAGATGCTGCCAAATTCAAAGTATATAAGTATTAATATCTACATTACTGCCCACTTCCTCCCTCCCCCCCCCCCCCCAAAAAAAAAAAAAAAAAAATTGGGGGCGAAACGTCCAGGGGCGAAACATCCAGTAGGGGCGAAACGACCAGGGGCGAAACGACCAGAGACGAAACGTCCTGGGGGCGAAACGTCTAGGGGAGGAAATGGATTTGGGGCGAAACGTCCCGGAACCCGTTCCAGAGACAGACTGTTGATGGAAAGAAGGATCTCTTGTAGGCGTTGATGGAACAAAATATTGGCAGGAATCGTGGATGGTGTCCTCTCGTTGCTACTCTTGTGGCTGTCAGGTACTGGCCTGAAGGGATTTCAACGAGGTTATTGATGATCCTGTACATCATTTTGACTTTGCTCTGGTCTCGCCTTGAGTCCTTGACTGAAGGTCCTCCCAACCAAGTTCTTGCAACATGTAGAGATGGTCAGTTAACCTGACCACTCTATTCCTGGGCAGGCTTAGCCCTCCTGAGCTGTTAACCAGTACTAGTGCACATACTTTTGCCAGCAACTGACAACTGCCCTTCTTGAATCTGACAGCGGAGGAGAAATGGAAGTATATGGCCAGACTGGGAATGACTTAAATCTACAAGTCCCGCGCATGTGTGCATTGAAAATAACTCACACAATACTTTGTTTTATCCGTCTTGAAATTGATTTCTTTTAAATTAACATGATACGTCAGTAGGGGGCCCTGAAACTCCACGTGTACGAATATGCAACCTGTACGAATCAGCGATGTATCACTCTACAGGCAAAAAAAATGTCCGAAATTACCACCTTTTAGAGCCGGAGGAATACAATTTTGCTGAATCGGAGTTGGTCGTTTAAGGCCCATTGCTCGACATTGCTCCACAAGCCAGTCATCTAAACCTAGCTCACAAAATTTGTGGATTTCCTCTTCGTCACGTTTTGACGTACTGCATGTCGCCATCTTTGTTTTCAGGTCCTCATAAAAACCGAAAGCAGGTGCCCCTGACCATGCTGACAGAGAATAGAGGCCGAACATAGTATAGGTTTTAGTGCCGATAACATGGTTCTTACTTTAAAAGGTAATGTTATGAACCTGGCACTGTATATCTATCTATCTTTCTTCTTTTACGTCTTAACCCCCAAGAGGGACGTCAGACGGGTTTCCGGCATACCAAGTGCTGAAGGGGGTCAGCTGAAACAAAAGTATAGGAAAGTGTGTGATATGAGTTTTTACAGTGCGATAAAGAGTGGTAATAAAAATAAAAACAGAAATTGGTGTTTAGGGAGTGACATGGATCGCCTGGCAGACAGCACTGCTGAACTGCGCCAAGGTGGGAAGGACTGGTATGGGCTGGGAGGGCATTCCAATGGATAATAGTCCTAGAGAAAATGAGAACCTGTAGTAGTCTTTAAAAGTGGGGATTTGCCGCTATGAAAGTGGGCGAATATGTCTTGATTGTCTAATGTTACGAATAAAGTACTCAGATGCAAGAATGGCAACAAGGCCATATGTGACCTTGTACATCATTACATCTATACGTCGTTGGTCTAGGGGGCGTCAGTTCAGGTCCTTAGGAAATCGTCTATACAAGCCATGATTTCGACCAAATCCATTTCATGAAAATTGTACTCTGAACGTATAACATGTCATAGTTGAAAAAAAATTATTTTTTAAACCAAACCAATTCAGGTCCTTCATCATAGCAGTAACGCTGGATGTGTAATTAAAATCTTTTGTCGCCCACCTGGCAACCCTTCTTTGGACCGCTTCCACTTTATGTACATCAGTTTAGTTTAAACATATTCTATTGCCAAAAACAACTGACAAATGGGTCGGACCACAAGTTCTAACAACATTAATTACGGTTCTCCCCATGAGAATGCTATACAGGACAGATATAGGCAATGACATACATATAACATAATTTTGAAATTACTGATACTGCTTACCAAAAGACAATTAGAATGTGAAAACAAAACGAGTTGGAAAGCAATTATAACACTCACAACACATCTTTAACATCATAAAGAGATGTTTTAAGTTTGGCTCTTAAAAGAACTGATGTTATATAATTAATAAATGAGAAGGAGAAATAAGTAATATAGATCAATAAACCTGAAATAATAACAGTAAATAAATGTAATAACTAAATCAGCCTGGTAAAATAATAGAAACAAACTAACATCAATAAATGATAATAATAATAATAATAATAATAATAATAGTAATAGTAAAAAATAGATAATAAAGATTGATAAGAGATAAAAGAAATAATAGAAATAATAATAATAATAAAAAAAGTAAATAAATAAATAAATAAATAAAAATAACAGATTTATATATGGTCTAGTCGTCCTTTGTCCCCATTTCAGCCTGACAGCGTCATCATTGGGCGGTACCTGAAAAGACAAAAAAAAGCAACTATTATATATATCTCATTACTTGTACGACATACGGAAGTCCACATACACCCTCTCCTGTCTGTTGCAAGCTACCCACTACAACAACGGAAAGCAATAGCAGTAAACAGCGAACAACACACAGCAGACCTACAAACCAACACATGCACACAGGCGCAAGCGAAAAATATACAAACCGCGATTAAGCAGAAGAATAGTATGTGGAGTTTCGTAATAACAGAAGTAGATATAAGAATAAAGAAGTTAACTGAAACGTTTTGTTTCCTTAATGTATGCATGAACATAGCTAAAAAAATAATATTATCTTCGTCTGAGAGCTGGTCCGATCCGTACAACATAAACTGAACCCCAAGCGGGTGAAATCTTCGAGATAGCTGAAAGAATCTTAACCATGGATTTATATATAAATCGCATCTGAAAAAATAATGTTCGGCATCCTCAATATCTATACCACAATCACATACAGGAGATTCTCTCAGGTGATTGTCATAATGATCTTTGTTGAGGTTGCTGCACCTATTCCTTATACGACAATGATATATGGATTCCACTCTAGTACCCTGAATGAAATATCTAGGAATTTTCTGTATGCTAAATAAATGTTCTTTTAATCTAGATTTGAAGATTTCAACAGTGTTTACCGACCGAATAGACGGGGGCAAACTGTTCCAAGTTTCAATACCAGACGGTATAAAAGATCTCGAAAAAACCTCAGTTCTTTTACTTAAAACACTTATATTTTCTCCACTGCGAAGATTATACATACTCCTTTCATTAACAAGGGGCGGTAACAAGTTACAAAGATACTCTGGTGCTATGCCATTATACATTTTAAAGATTGTTACCAATTTTTGAAATTTACGACGTTCGGACAATGGAAGCCATCCAATTTCGCTCATGAGATTTTCAATTGATACTGATCGTGTCAGGCCCGTCACAATACGGGCCGCTTCATACTGAAAACGTTCCAACTGCTGCTTTTCTTCTACCGAGCAGCCATCCCAAACAACTGATGCATATTCGACCAAAGGTCTTAAATAAGATATATATAACTGATTTAACGTTTTGCGTTTCAGCTTGAATTTTAAACCTCGTAAAACTCCTAACATTTTTGAGGCCGAACATAATATGTTCTCGATATGTGAGTGCCATTTACCATTGTAGCTGATAGTTAAACCTAAATGTTTATGATTTTCAACAAATGCTACAGGAATATTATTAAACAGTAAATTAGGCCTATCAATGTCTGTACATGAAAAAAATATTGCTTCTGTTTTATTGGGATTGAAATCTACCAGCCACTGACTAGCCCAAATTGATATAAATCTTAAATCGTGATTTAAAATTCCTTCAATATCTTGGACATTGCGTGATGTAAAAGACAAGGAAGTATCATCCGCAAATAGGCGTGCTATACTAAGTAAATGGTCAACTATATCATTTACATAAATAAAAAATAACAAAGGCCCAAGTACAGATCCTTGTGGGACGCCTGCTTGGAGTGTTTTCGACTCGGACAAGGATGAACCAATAAATACTTTCTGGGTTCTCTCAGATAAATAGTTGGAAAGCCATTTTAATAAATTACCATTTATTCCATTCTGTTTAAGTTTGAATATCAACCCTTTATGCCAGACTCGATCAAACGCTTTAGAAATATCACAAAATACCATGCATGTATATTGTTTTGCATCAAAGCCCCGGCATATTTGATTGTAAATATCTATAAGCTGAAATACCGTAGAATGGTGCGGCAAAAACCCAGATTGCAAATTATAAATAAGGTTATTACTCTGAAAGAAATTAAACAAATGTTTGAAAACAACTCTTTCCATTATCTTTCCAACTGTACTAAGTAAAGAAATAGGGCGATAATTGGATGGCTGTTCGGGTGGACCTTTTTTGAAAAGAGGCATAACAACTGCTTTTTTCCATAACGAGGGAAAAATTCCCTCAATAAGAGATCTATTAAATAATATCTGTAAAGGTTTTACAATTGTATCACAAGTCATTTTTAACATTTTATGACTTATCAAGTCTGGACCAGATGCTTTATTTACTATAAGAACTTTGATTACATCACATATTTCAGATTCCTCAATATTAATATTATTAAGAACATCCAAGGTTTTTGCATCAAAAACTGGCAAAATAACATTATCGTCATTTAGTGTTGACATAGACACAAAGTATTCGTTCAAAGTATTTGCTTTTTGAAGATCAGTAAATGAAAAGACTTCCTCACCAGATTCTAATGTAGTTTTAAGAGGAGGAATAATTTCAGCACCTTTATTAGACTTCATGAAATGTTTTACAAGCTTCCAATACTGTCTTGGGTTTGTGTTATTCGCTTCAGAAACAGAATCTTCAAGATTATTATAAAAATGTTCTTTAGCATGCTTTTTAAGATTATTTACTTTATTCCTTAAATGTTTATATTTGTTCCAATCATTAACATTACTACTTTTAATTGCAAATTTCCTTAATCGGTCTCGTTTTCTAGAATATTTTCGAATTTCAGAATCATACCATGGTTTATCATTTGGGCGTATAGTTACTTCTTTACATGGAATACATTTCTTTACAAGGTCAATAAATACAGAGGTAAAACTTCCGCATGCTTTATCTAGGGTATCTTGCTCGAGGATTTGCCAGTTAGTAGACGAGATTAACATATTTAACTTTTCAAAGTCACCTTTATTATACAACCAAACATTTCTTTTAAAAGCTGTACTATGGTTATAACTAAATGGCATGAAGATATATGTTGCAAGGTGGTCACTTATTTCATTTGGAGTATCAATAACACCACAGTGTAAAACCCGCATATTATTTTGTATGGCTATTGGATCAAGAAGTGTTTGAGAAGTGTTTGTGATTCGTGTTGGCTCTTCTATACCATTTATCAAATTATTTAATAGCATGATATCTTTTAAGTTGTGATTATGGATATTCAATTGATCTTCGTTTAAATCACCAACAATGATAATATTTGTTGAAATTTCGAATGCTCTATCTATTGCTACATTTAAACGATGCCAAAAGTTCACTAAAGTATTAGGGGTTCTGTATATATTACAAAGTAAAAGTAACTCACCTTTATGTCTAATTTGTATCCATAAAGACTCGTCCAGGTTGGCCTCAAGTTCTACTTTACGTTCTACCAGTAGCCCTTCAGACACATAAATCAAGAGACCAGAAGAGTGAGCTGAAACATCTTTCCTAAATATTTGTTTTTGGAAGCCATCTAAATGTAGGTCATCAGTCATTATAATATTAGTTAAGTGCGTTTCGGTAAAGCAAAGAATGTCAAAATCTAAAAAATTGTCTTTAATAAATTCAAATTTGTTTCTTATACTGCGTGCATTTAAGTGAAGAATCGACAAGCTGTTTTCTTGATCAGTTTGGTCAGATTCTGGACCAGGGTCTTCATGAACATCCCCAGAAAGAAGAAGAATCAGATTTATAACATTTTCCGAATAAGTTGTATGCTGTTTCAAAAATGTAGACTTAAATTTTACAGAATACCAGTTAATCACCTGGTTAAAATCACAATTCAGACTACTAGGCGTTAGCCTAGTACAACATATAGACCCTTTCTTGTGTAAGTAAAACAAGATCAAAGCTAAAATACGGAGTGGCACCACGCTCGACGATACAAGTCCTGAGTAGAGCTGGGGACATAAGACGACTAGACGAAAAAATAAACAATAATACAATAAAATACGTACATAAATAAAAATAATACATACATAAATAGAAATAATGAAAAAGAAGAAAAAATAAGAAAAGAGGAATAACCATACCTAGCAACTTCATAATTCAGTATAAAACTTTCTTATTTTCTTTGGACTTGATTAAAAAAGAGGAAATAATAGACTTCGCATTCGCCGAACATTGACCTCACACAGATCCAGCTCAGCTCAAGCTTAAGCTGAAGCTGAGCAGCATACGCGTGACCTCAATGACAGGAAGCCTTATTACTAACTAGTCATCTAGCAGCAGGGAAATTCAAAAGCATAACGTCATGCCAACATCGATGCAAGATAACAGTCCATTAGGCACGCAATACCAAAAACAAAACTGAATTAAAGCCGACTCGACGCCACAAGACGCCGAAGCAACAACAATTCAAAATTTACCTGCGCCCACTGGGAGTCGCCGCATCGACGTTGACAGGAACATGCATGACTGCTGTCCAATACAAAATATGAGAAAACAGGGACTAAGTGAACAATAGCTACAAAAGAAGCACAGGGACCCCACGCTAACAATGAGGGACCAGGATTCAAATCAGTCCATATAATGAGAGACTTTTAATATGCGCAAGTTCAAGTAAATAGATATCGAGGACAGAGTTGAATCTCAGGTCCGTCAGTGCACGTGAGGCCCCCCTTGCCACCATAAATGACCACAGTATATAATCGCCACCTATGAAATATAAAGAAAAAAGAAAAAAAACAAGAAAAATACACACACCTTGAACTCCAAACAGATCCCAATATAATACAAAACTAATTACAAACTCACCGAGCTATTATCCCTTAGAGCGCCGGAAACGCAAACAACAAAAGCTGCAAGAATGCCTCATTTAAAAAACTGGATGGCAAACAGTGTAAATCCAGATCAGGCGGCTCACGATGGGCCGCCCCATGTGGATCTACATGTACCATGTTTGTGAATTTTACCGCCTGCGATTCGGCGCCCTAATGATAATATACACAGCACTATATTTCTACTACAACTCGGCTTCAAGCTACACCACATTGAAAACTTAAAGACTGTAAAGCAAACAGAGTAGATCCAAATGAGGCGGCCCATAATGGGCGTCACTGTGTTTGAAAATTTTAATTTTGTCTTCCCCGGCATGCACAACATTGAAGCAGAATTACAATTTGATTTTCGATTTGAAGGCGAATGGGTACACCTTGATGGGGAGCCACCAGCCATCACCTGCTGGGAAGAATTTGCTCCCCATAGAAGCAAATTACCCCTCAAGAGCAACCTTATTTAGGAGGAGCCTCATTGAACACTCAAGAGCACCTGAGAAAGCCAACAAGAAGTCACAATGGCAGTACCCTCTGCAAAAACAGCGGAAAAAACATGAAGGTGCACCAACATGGCAACGATGGGAAAAAACTGATTATGTTTTTCCAAACTATCTTTATCATTTGAGAATGTGGTATTTCTCACCAATAACACTGTAGGCACGCTACGCCGATCCACCACCAGATCAACGCTGATTCAACGCAGTAACGTTGAATCAACGCTGACCCAGTGGTGATTAGGCGCCTCCTGACACATCATAAACACCATTTAAGGTGCACAGGGACATTTTCAAATCAGATCGGCGGGGTTAGCCGAATTACAAGAATATTTATACAGAGTTACTCGCCACATAGGCGCACATACGATGGTAGTAAATAGTGTAATTGCTGATAGATTATACAACCGATAATTTCAAAACGTAAAGATAATGTAAAATAACAAATTTGCCTTCAAAGCGAATGAGTACGGCATTATAGGAAGCTTCTTGTACAGGAAAACAAGCCCGCCAATTACAAAAACAAATCAGGCAAGAAGTCACAATAGCAATCTTCTGTGGGAAACAGTGAGAGAAAAAAGCCACACTAAAACATTGTTTCGGTGCTCCAATGACAATACCCACGTTACGAAAGCTGACTCACTTTTGGCCCACCCATCAGGCTCCTTTATGTTTGCAACTTTATACACAAGAGTGTAGTGGAATTACAGCTCAAATCTCAAGCTAAATGAGTACACCTTAATACGACCCAGCAACAATCTCCCGCAAGGGGGAAACTTGCCCGTAGGAGCAAACTCCCCTCTCATTACACCTTATATGGGAGGAGTCTCATCCAGGAAAGCCGAAAAGAAGTCACAATAGCAATCACTTCTGCAGAAAAAGGAAAAAGAAAATACATGAAGGTGCACCAGTATACCTTAATACCATAGACACAATGGTTTCACCTAATTTCACCTAATTCTTTTACAGGGGGGGAATTTGCTCCTCATAGAATTCCCCCTCATGAGCAACCGGGCCTATCGGAAACAAGCCCACCAATTATTAAAGCAGACAAGAAGTCACAAAGCATTCCCCCTCAAGGGCAACCCCATCAAAAAGACTCTCCCCAGCTTAATAAAAGAGACAGGAAGTCACAATAGCAATCTTCTTACCCATCACATTGAGAATTTAAAGATGGGAAGGAAAACAGTGTACATCCAGATGAGGCGGCTCATTGTGAGCAGGCCCATGTGGACCTACCATGTTCGCAAATCCAACCTTTTTCTTGCCTCAGCGCTTAAATGATAAAAGGAGAATCACAATCCAGTCTCAAGGCGAACGGTTACACCCTCGTGAAGAGCCGCCAGCCATCACCTGTAAAGAAGAATTTGCTCCCCCGTAGGAGCAATTTCCCCCGTCATTAGCAACCTTATCTGAGAGAGTGTACATCAGTGGCAGTGTGTGTGTGTGTGTGTGTGTGTGTGTGTGTGTGGAGGGGGACCATACTGTTGAAGGCACTCTCACTGGGGTCTTACTAATGTTTTGTAAACCACTGATTTCAGGTCCTTATTATGGACCCAGAAATTGTGTTATATATCCCTTGCTGCCAGAGGATGTTTTATTTTTCTTCACATTTTGCTTTTAGCTCAACTGAGCCTTTAGGTGAGCTCATTATAGTTTAACCCGTCCGTCCGTGGTGTTACATCCCCAGAACAAAACCTAGAGACTATAACCAGAATGAACCTATAGAAGCTGTTTAGCCTTTTCTGGTGTTCCAGTTATGTGAGTCCGTCATCTGTCAACATTTTAAGCATCTCCTTATAAGCCACTGGGCCAGTGAACACATATTTAATATAGAGCCTCCTTGGACCGGAGGTATGAAAGTTTGTTTAGATGGTATTGGTCACATGACCAAGATTGTCGCCATTTCATTATTGAAAATCTTCTGTTCCAAAACCGAAAGGCCAATGACCTTGAAACTCTTTTTATATAGTATCGAGGACACGGACCGTACAAAGTTTGTCCAAATGATATCCATGCGTTCACTTTGATCTAATTTGTGGCAAGGTCGATTTTGGTTCTTTTTGCTTCCTTTTGCTTTTATATGTGAAACTCCATAATGGGTATTTCTCAGAAACCATTAAAGTCTAAAATATAATATTTGGTATATGATTAACCAAATAAGCAGCAAAAGACATATGTTGCCAAAGGTCAAGGCCATTCTCTTACCTATGTCCAGTGTCACTGAGGTTTCAGAATTGAAATAAGCTCTACTCTAGAGCCGTTGGGTTCTCTGAAGCTATGTTTGGTATGAAAACTTCATGAGATGTGAAAATGAAAATATATCTATCGAATGGTTATGGTCACATGACCAAGTCTTTTAACGCGTATTTAATATATCTGTGTATATGGTTAAGCTTTAAAGTAGTCTTCTCCAGAACGGAAGGCATGATGCCCTTAAAACTTGTAATGCAGCATCAGGGACTCGGGTCCTAGAAATGTTCTTCCAATGATGACCCTGAGTTGACCTTGACCTAATTTATGGTAAGATAAACTATGGTTTCTTATGCATTTATATGTAAAATGCTTAAACAGTGGTTTTCTGAAAAACTCTTAGTCTATGGTATAATAACTGGTATATGTAGTCAACTAAATGCATGGTTGCCAAAGATCAAGGTCATTTTTGACCTTTTTTAATGATAAATGAGTTTACAACTTTAGATAATGAAAATTTTGAAGTCGCCAAAAACACGAAAAAGAAAAAAAAAACACTGCGCCAGTTGAAGCATATTTCATATAGAACCACCACGGTACATAGAAATGAAATGTAATCGAATGATCATGGTCACATGACCAAAATGGCCGCCATGACCATACAGAGCAAAAGCCCTTTAAAATCTTCTCCAGAGCTAAAAGGCTGATGATCCTGAAACTTTATATGTAGCATCAGGGACCCAGGCACAACAAAGCTCTTCAAATGGTGACTCGGCATTTGCCTTGACCTAATTTATGCCAAGGTCAACTTTGGTCTCTTAAGCATTTATATGGGAAACTGCTTTAACAGTGGCTTTATCAGATAATGCATTGTGTCATTATATGCAGACTGTAATTACAGTTAATGTATGCATCCCGAGGATTTTTCGAAGACGGTTCTCTGTGGTAGAGTGTAGTGGCGAAGTGGTTGTATACCCAACTCATAATCAAATGGTCCCAAGTTTGAATCCACAAGGTCCCTTGCACTGTGACCTTAAGCATATCATGCAGTGTATTCGTGCGTGTGTGTGTGTGTTTGCTAACTATACTGCACAAGAAACTGAAGTAATTATGAGGAAAGCGGGGTGTGGGGAAGAACCCGAATGATATTAAAATATAAAAATACAAGAAAGCGTATTATTTTATGACCCTCCCCCACCCCCCTTCCCGCATTAGTCCATGGAAAGTAATGGCCCCTTCCACCCGCGACTAAATACACAGGAAATCTCCAGACTTGCAGGGTTTCGAATTGCATTCCAATAATCCTCAAACCCCATCTCCCCCGCTCCAGCTGATAGATAATACTCGTTCCCTTATTTTTTGCTAAATTATGGCCGTTTCAAACTTTGAAATTATACAGTTTATTGCTAGTAAAAATAGCTCAGCTTCGTCCACAGGTTTTAAGCGATAAATTAGAAACAATGCATAGATGCTACAGGCATATTGAAGATTTGCTCTTGTTTTTTTATGCAGGAAAAATATTTTTGACCAAGTTAAGACCTTTACAAACTTAGAAATTTCGCCAGGTATGATTAAGATAGAATGACAAGTTTGACTGATCAACTCCTCTCTATGTTTTAGGCAATCGATGTGAAAGTTTTACAGAGTTTGCAGGCATACTGAAGAGATGCTTTTGATTTTTTTCTTTTTGAAGAGAGGGAAATGAGCTGGGACTTATGGGGAGGATGACGGGGTGGAGTGGGGGACTGGCATAGACGGGGGCATCAGCTGTTTCTTACAGTCACAATTTTCCACTTTCTAAGGGAACCATTCTTGGTGTTTGTTTACTCATCGTTGGGTTCACCATTACAATTTCGGATTATTGTATGTTTATTTGAGTATTTAGTTTACCATAATGTGGTACTTTATGAGACTGCTGAGTATGTGAAGGGTACACTCAACATCCTAGTAGTAATATTATAACCTTTGGCTCCCTCCGTCCGGCACAGTAGTAATTCGTTGGATCATTTTAATGATGCCCTGGAGAAGTGATTGACTCTTCAAAGGAGCACTATTCATTTTACATCGTCTACAAATATTACTACTAGATCTATCAAAATCCGAACATTGTAGTGAAAACAAAAGCATTGAATTGTATTTTGATATGTGATGCTATGTTGTATGTATATGTTCTTATGTTTCTCTAATATAGTAGCGACATAGTTTGGTGGTTGTTGTGGTTGTTGTTGAGTGGGCTTGATGACGCTGTCGGTGTTTATCAGGACTTAACGAGTTATTACCGGAAGTAGTCAAATGCAAACTGAAAGTAGAATTTTCTTCAGTTTCACGTGCGCAGCATGAAAAGTGTATCAAGTATTGCAGAAAGCAGTGATCCGTTAGCTACAGTAAACGGAAAATGTGCTGACGAAGGGGAAGAGTTTTTAGATAGTTTGTTAAGCTACGCAATAGAGGAAGAGGACCAGAGAGTTCAGCCTCAGAAACGACCCGAATGTGGCAGATGCAGGTTTCTGCAAATCCGCTTTTCTGTAGCTGTGCGTTGCACAGTGAAATTTGCCTCGTTTTAAACATGTAAACAGAAAGTGTAACAGAGCACTACAAGGCGCTTTGCCTATGCAACGGTATGTTACAAAAAAGCGCTTTAGGCAGCCACGTATTACATAGCGCTACGAAGCGCTTTATTGTAACATACCGTTGCATAGTCCCTTAAAATCGACGTCGAGGTGTTTTTTATATTGGCTGGCACCTCGACGTCTCTTCGCTAAACATGGACTTGGCATACCAAATGCCGATCGTGAATCCAAGCGGCTTAAACTTGGTTTTCCTGCCATGGCCAAGGAAGATCCAGGAAAGTGCTATACAGCATTCGAAAAGTCATACAAAAATGTGTTAACTACCATCATCTTATTGTCAAAAGGTTCCAGAAACCTTTCTAAATCTCACCTTTTTTAAATTCGTTGGCGACGGACTGTTGCAGGTACTTGACAAGAGCTAAAGTGTTCCGAATGAAATATTGGGAAAACCAATATTTTATGACGACACATAGGTATATGTAAAACACGGATTTATTTTTGCAACGAAGCCCTATTTAGATATTCTGAGCAAAGCGTCATACGACGTGCGCACGCGCGCGCGCGCGCGTGTGTGTGTGTGTGTGTGTGTGTGTGTGTGTGTGTGTGTGTTTCCTTTTCTCTTCTCATCTGTTTCAGCCTCCTCAGTCTGTCTATCTATGCACACGACATCGAAACAACGCCCTACTGTTGCATCAACATCAGTTTTTTTCGTTTTCTTACTTTTCTGTTCCCGCCCTCCAACATCGCCCAATCACACACAATCATTGGGCTGCCTCACAAAAAAGCATGCCATGGACTAATGCGACCAGTAAGGCTTCAGTCTCGCCTGCGCCTCAATGCAATCTCTTTGCTCGACGCTGTATGGGTAGCCTAAGACTCCCTAAATAGCTTGTTTGAACGGAAAAGATGCCGATTAGACAGGGAGGATGCGCAGGCTAATCTGAGTCTTCGCTAAATGCACATATCCGGAGGGACTTTTGGCATGACGCGGCAGTTCGAACTGCCCAAATGGGGTCATTAATTTGATTCTGAGAGGGAAAAAAGTAAATAAATAATTTCTCAAGATTATCTCTTTTTCATTTAATGAACAAAAAGAAAAAAAAGTGCCGTTCAGATACAGCGAAAGTACAAAAAAAAAATGTCAGAGAAATTTAATTGAAAGTATCATAGAGCTGTCTAAAAGCTAGACAAAAGAAGGACGGCACTTATGATAATGTCTCATTAATCAAGGTTACCCGATATATTTTTTCTGAGCAGAATGACTGGGTAAATGGGGATTGCCTCGCATACCCTATGGATAATTTCAAAAACTTTACAAAAAGTTTTTCTTGTCAGTGATTTTTTACTGCGTATTCCACATCTTGTACGTATTAATTCCCTCTGGGATGCATTTTTCTTTATTTTGATGGTCCCAAAACTCAACGAAAATATAGAATTGCAGTAGGAAAAAGTATTTGGGACTTATTCGAGTCTCTCGACCCACAGGAATAAAATTGTAAATAAATCACTGGCTTATGCTCACGAAATAAAAAAAAAAAAGAAAAGAAAAAAAATCAATAAACAAGGTTACTACGGACAGCATAATCTATTACTACAGCCATTCTAAGATGCTAAATAAATAAATTTATAATTAGAAATACCAGTATGAAAAAAAAAATACCAATGAGCAAGAAATCGTGCTACAGTATGTAACAAATGCCCCAGAAAGTCCCTTAAACTGACCTTTGATCCCTGATTGTGGTTCTTTATTCCAATCTTTAACTTGAACTTGTCGGATTGATTTGATTTGATGCTTAACGTCCACGGTAAACAACTAAGGTCATGTCGGGACGGTCAGTTAACCTAACCACACTATTCCTGGGCAGGCTTAGACCTCCTAAGAGGTTAACCAGTACTAAGTGCACATACTTTCGCCAGTAACTGACAACTGCCCTTCTTGAATCGGCGGAAGGAGAAACGAAAGTATGTGGCCGGACCGGGATTCGAACCCAGGACCTCTGACTTACGAGTCAGGTGCCCTACCGATTGCGCTACCCGGCCCGGCTGAACTTGTCGGAATGGGCTCAGCGAATAAAGTTTTGTTAATACTTATCCTCCGACGGACAATATCCGATAAGTAAAGCCAAGAATTCATATCCCAGCCGGCACAAAACGTCGAATTAACACTGAATCAACAAAGATTCAACATCATGACGTTGAATCTGGGTTGATTCAGGATTGACTCAACATTGTCTGCCTAGAGGGATGCCATTTCATATATGTATTCAGTTCAAAAGGCTTTTGAGCTATAAAACCCTCGAGTAAACATACAAAATAGCATTCCGGGATAAGGTTTGAAACTTTGACGCAAAGTTAAAAAAAATGTCAATACGAGAACCCTCTTCAAACTGGAGAGCGGACGGACGGCCAGACTCGGTGTCAAGAGTGTGCAACCGCACTGTAAAAAAAATCATAGATTTTACGATTAAATACCTGTTATCTGGCTGCCACACTGTAAAAAATCCATATATTTTACGGTAGAATAACTGGCACCCAGCTGCCGGTCCATTTCCTGTTATTTTTACGGGCGTCCGTAAAATTTTGCAGGAATCATCAGGCAGAGTAGAATAGAACAATACAAGTGTTGTTTTGGTCATATTGCCCTTTAACACTCTAAAGATATTTTCGAGTGTGGCCAGTAAACATAACACTACCAAATCGTAATTTCCAACAATGTTCTACAGGCAAACGCCCGTAAAAATAACGAGAAATGGACTGGTAGCTGGTTGCCACACTGTAAAAACAAATTCCGTAGAGTTTACGATAGAATACCTGGCATTCAGCTGCCAGTCTATTTCCCGTAATTTTTACGGATGGATGACTTGCGATTTTACGTCCTTTTCAACAGTATTTCAGTAATATCAGAACGATAGGAATGTGACAATGAAAGGCTGTAAGCAATGGTACCCCGTTTACGGTAGGAAAGATTCTCGTCTCAAACGGGACTCGAACCCGGTCCACTAGAGGCGAGAATCTTTCCTCCCGTAAACGCGTTCCATTGCCCACACTGCAAAAATAAACGGTAGATTTTACGGTAAAATAACTGGCAACCAGCTGCCAGTTCTTTTACCGTTATTTTACGGGCGCCCGTAAAAATGCAGGAATCATCAAGCAGAGTGGGACAGAAAAGAGCAGATGTCGTTTTGGTTAGATAGCCCTTTAACAATACAAAGTTATTTTCGAGTGCGCCAAGTTAACATGAAACTTCCATTTCGTAATTTCCAACAATGTCTTACAGGCAAAAGCCCGTAAAAATAACGGGAAAAGGACTGGCAGCTGGTTTCCAGTTATTCTACCGTAAAATCTACAGAATTTCTTCACAGTGCACAGCCTGGCGTCTGCCTGTAGAACATTTGTGGAAATCACGATATGGTAGAGTTGTCTGTACTGACCGCACTCGAAAATACATTTAAAGTGTTGAGGAGCTATATGACCGAAAAGTCTTATTCGACCCTTCTATGCGTGATGATTCCTGCCAATATTTACGGGCGCCCTTAAAAATAAGGGGTAATGGACTGGCAGCTGGTTGCCAGGCATTCTGCCGTAAAATTTACGATTTTTTTTTACTGTGCAGTTATTCTAACGAAAAATCGACGGACTTTGTTTTACAGTATACAGTTCATTTACCGTTATTTTACGGGCGTCTGCCTGTAGAACATTGTTGAAAATTATGACATGTTAGTGTTATATTAACTGGCCTCACTCTAAAATACCTTTATGGTATTGAAGGAATAAAAGGCAGAACAAGATCTGTTATATTCTATCCTACTCCTGCGATTTTTACGGAAAATGGACTGGCAGCTTCATGGTTACCACTTATTAGATACCGTAAAATTTACGGAAATATTTTACAGTGCATGGATTCGTTCCGTTCAGCTTCAGTGGGGACATCGTTGTGAGAACTTGACAAAAAGGAGGATAAATGAGAATGAGTACACCTAAAAGAAATTTGGAAATAGTTAATTCCCTTTTAAATGAGGTAATACCCTTAAGACACTCGATCCCCAAACAACACCACAACCATGTCGGCGCCAAGTCACTAGTACATTGCATCGACATAGTGCTACGCATCTGCAAAATCGTCATGGCTTTGCGTCAACGGGCTAACAACTCTCTGGGATAATAAAGTTTCAAAACAATGTAACGCAGATACATGCACACGTCTCCTGTGTAAGTTCCCAGAAGGCACTTTACTCTGAGGGAAAGAAAAAGAAAGAACATTTTACCGTCCATCAAGAGTCACCGATGAAACGGTACGTTTCAGGATCGTGCGCTGTTACCAATTAAGCGAGTACAAAATGATAATCTTGATAATAAAAGCTGAAATATCCTTTATTTCTAGACAGTTTAAACCAGAGGTGGTAGTATCGTACCTGTGGCCCTCGAGGGGTGGAAGGGGATGGGACAATTTTTTTCATTTTATTTTACATGTATTTATTTTGACGTCATACCTATTAACATAGACTTTGTAATGGTACAATGTCTTTATTTTCAATTATTTCCCTTCCCTCCCTGAGGGTCACAGGTGTTACCACCACCTATGACCCAAACCCGAAACAACCGTTGCATCAACGTGGGTGTTAAACATCTGCCATCGCACTAAGGTCGGCACGAGGCACTTTCTGGGCTGATAACATCATCGTTCAAAACATATGCAGATTATATATTTTCTAATTTCTCATAACGATGCAAGGTCAACAAAACTGGGCACGAAGTTAACACTGCCAAAGAGTAATAAAATTATCGTTCTTCAGATGGCACCAAACTTCCATCAACGTCTCAGCAGCGTCGGTGAAAGGCCCTAAGGACCCTGCACTGACGCCAACAGGACGTCAGTCTTACCAACAAAAGCAATTACTTTCATGGTACATGCTAAGTTCACTTTTGTTTCTGAAACGCAATGGCGCAGTCTAGTAAGCGTCTTTTCCGTTCGTATATGGTATATACGGACCCTGGGTTACATAAACATCGTCCGGTCTAGGCACTGGTGCGCAAGCAAGTCCGAAGTTGAGTCGGGTCGCACATGTCGGAAGGTATGTTTTCTTGTGGCACAGTCCCATCAGTCGGGGAACGGTTGGGTGAGACGGACAGAAGACGGAAAAAGATCGGATCAGAATCCGAATTGTTTACTGGTGATTGTCCGAGTGCATAGTTATAGATAGTATAGGATCATACTTTATTGGTACGATAAATATTTAAGTATTTCGTTCAAGAAATGAAAATGAAATTATTATTTTGCATTCAACCAAAGCTCACGTGCTCACGTGCTTTGGAGAATAACAAGATGGCAGTGAAGTGAAAGTACAATTGTAGCTTCTGGATTTGTTCGAAGACTTTACCAAATATCCTGATATGAACATCACAATATATAGATAAATAGGGGATAGATAGGCTGCTGGCAGTGATTCCTGTGTCGCAGTGGTAAGCAATACAGTTTAAGGTGAGGTGGGAGTAATTGACAAAACACATGATTTTATTCATACTTCCTTATATTGTACATTTTCAGTCCCTCTTTCAGAAAATGTACTAAAAAAGGGGGGTCGCCGATGTCGTTTTTAAGATATCTGACCTCGAAAACGTCAATATTTCCACTTTTACGACCCGACGTTATAATGGCGTTCTATGGAAAATGCACTTTTTTGCTCGTACCTCTTGGATAAAAACCTTCATTCTGAGAAAACAAAACACATTTTTTTCTTCAAAAACTAACACAGTATCACCCAATGATAGAAGTTCACATTAAAGCAATAAAAATAGTAGGTCGCCGACTTAACTTTCGAGTTAAAGTGCATTAAATGCCCTGCCTGCCGTCTCTTTAGACAGAAATGTTGACGTTGCGCATGGTGACGTTTACGTTACTTAACTTTTCGCGCCACATATCAACTATCGCTTTTTGTAGGCTACCGGCAAAATTTGTCTGGAACTTTCATCACTCATGATTGTCATTGTCTGGAAAGTGCAGGATGAAGGCAGATGTAATACGTATCTCTAAATCTCTGCATAATCCGTCTAAACTAAGTATTTTTAATTTAAAAAAATCGAAAGCACTGCCATTATGCCCTCCCATACAGCTGACGGGCACCCGAGACAGTTGACGGGCACCCAAGTTGGGGCGGGCTTCCACGTGTTATGACATTTGAACAATTCCCTTGTCCACTTGGCTTTTGCACAGTGTAAGAGAGTCAAGTATTCCAGTTCCTGACCCGACCCAAGAAAGGGCCTAATATATTCTGCACGGTAACCTAGCGGTCCAACGACTGGACTTCGTCGACTCTCTCTCTTTCTCTCTCTATCTCTCTCTCTCTCTCACTCTCTCTCTCTCTCTCTCTCTCTCTGTAAAAATAGTAGGCAGCTTTGATTCATTTTAGCGTCCAAGAGATACTTTGATATACACTTGAAACAGAAATAAGAAATGAAAAACAGAAAAGTGAAAGAAAGGCAAGGAAAAAGAAACGCCACATTGTTTTTAGCTTATTGACAGAACAGATGTTGAATTATCGTATCACCGTCGATAAAAGATTCTGACGACATTGCGTCGATGTTGATAAGGCTGCCTGGCGGTGTTCAAATGCTAGGGACAGTCTACGAATTTTTGATATGACTGAAATTTGGCATAGCTTTTGCTGATTAGTATTTAAAGAGTGGGTGGTATGATAACGACTGTCTATGGCTGATACCATGTTAACTGCTAAGTACATGGTGGAAGTGTAGACGGTGATCTGACTATTCATTGTACGATTCTGGATTCAATTTCACGAGGCTTTGTTATTGCAACTCAACAGCTGCGAACTCCATCTAACAAACTAATGAGGAACTGTCAGAGAACAGCTATATTTTTTTCAGTTTCTTCTCTACGGCACTGTCTAACTCAAAAGCTGCGAACTCCGTCTCATAAACTGTCATAAACTGTTAAGAAACTGTCAAATATCCCACAAGTTGTCTTCCGCACGGTAAACTAACTATCTGTTTCAGTTTCTCCTCTACGGCACTTTCTACTTACTTTAAATTTCGCCCAGCGCTCAGCCTCCTTGCATTTTGTGAGCAGACCATGAAGTGATCACAGAAGCGGCTAACGTTGACGCCATCTTGTTTTTATCAAATGGAACGTTCGACGTCATTACGTAGCGTAGTGACGGAAACTGCCGCACGGCGGCGCTGAATTACTCCCACCTCACCTTAAACTTAAGTAATTGATTTGCTACGCATTATTTTTTGACGTCGGTAGAACGTAATAAGGCCAACTAAAAATAAAAATAGAAAATGTCCGATATAAACGAGAAATGTAAATCGGGCCAATTACGTTCGGCATTGTAGAACTAACCGTTGCATAGCCATTTGCAACAAAGCGCTACGTAGGGCTCGGGTTAAGCAACTTGTCCCAGTTAAACGTTGGAGCATTGCATTCTACGAAAGGGAGTGATATTAAGAGTCTAAAACCAGCCACTTATCTTGACGCACTCATAAAAATATTACAAGGAGCATTGATAGTTCCAAGCCGCACCTTGCCCGAGTCTTCTCTGGCTGCTATATTTTTTTGTTTGTAACTGAAAAGGCTTCTATGGTCAGATAAGTCTCAGTTAAGCCAAACCAAGAACATTTCTTAAAGGTCACCTGATGGTGTATAACTGGCCATGCAAGTACAACCTAAAATGTGACATAGTCCCACAAATAAAATTACACATGTTGAATGTCCCAAAATAATTTTCCCTACAGTTGTTGAAGGGATGAATACCTGTTTAAAGTAATTGTGGCTTTGGATCAATGAATTGGGTGATTATAAACAATTAAGAGAAATAGCTGTGTTCTCATATGACTAAATAAAAATCACTAAAATAGCAGACAAATGCCATAGAATAGGTCCATAGAATTAACGAAAAGCACCGAAATACCGAAAAGCACCGAAATACTGAAAAGCATAGAATTACCGAAAAGCAACAATATGTCATATTTGCAAGACTATGGGGTACAACACGGTCTGATGTATTATAAAGGGGTCAAGTAACTCGTGAGGGTAATTGTCATTACCGAAAAACACCAATACATCATATTATGCATGGATATGATTTACAACAGAAGTTCGGGAAAGGTATTGATATATAGCTCATTATTGTTATTGCCGTAAAGCATCTATATGCCATATTTTATATGCCATATTTTATCTATCGAAGGTGTAGAGGGACGAAGCGGGCAGTAGGAATATTTGTTAAAATTTATTAAGTAACTCATTAGGTACTTTCTTATTACCGAAAAACACCTAAATGCAATTTAAAACAATAAATTGCCTTTCATGAGCAGCCTTTGCCTGGCGATTTCAAAAGGTTGTAAAAATATGAAAGACCAAGGAAGCACATTCATCATGATGTACTTTTAACATCGCCAAACATGTGTGACTCTCATGGGTTTTGAGAACCTGGGAGTTACGTTGTCCCAGCTACTGGCCCACTCAGTATGTACATAGCGGTACGGGAGTTCTACGAAAGAACCTAACGGCCATCTCACAGAAGCCATAAATTTACCAGGAGCTGAGGAAAATTATAATTATGTAATAGGAACTTGGGAGCTGTGAAGTTTTGGGGAACAGGGAGCAAAATACCTAAAAAGTTACTTGATACCTTTTCAGAGGCCCTGTTGTATATCATACCCTGTATATTATATATGATATATTGGTGTTTTTCAATAATAACTATTAATATCATGGGTTACTTGACCCCTTTATAATACATTCAGATCGTGTTGTATTCCATAGTCTTGGAAATATAACATATTGGTGCTTTTCGGTAATTCTATGCTTTTCGGTATTTCAGTGCTTTTCGGTATTTCGGTGCTTTTCGGTAATTCTGTGGACCCGACAAATGCATAAAATTCCTCATGGATCATGCCACTTGAGCATATGAGCCAGGACACGACTAAACCACAAAGTGGCATGTGCACCCAGCAAAGACTCAGATCAGCCTGGGCATTTACCCAGTGTGGTCTGAGTACGCTGTGCACTAAAAGTAGCTGAGGGTCTAGCTTCATGTGGACAGCATAGACTCTGATCAGACTGGGAGGATGCCAAGGCCTATCAGAGTCTTCCCTGGGTGCACATGCTACCTTGTTAGCGCAACTTTATAAAGCAAAGATGGGCTACTGAAAGCAGCAATGCATATCAGGCCATGACTTACAGGGTGGACTTTTTTTTTTTAAAAATGCTGTTGCTTCTTTATTTATGGAGGGAACTTTTCAGTTCAAAATTTTGCATGATTGTAGCAAAGTTATAATGATGAAAATTCCTTATCAAGTAGTCTTTCAACAGGAAGTGACATCATGATGATGTCATAAAGTATACTATAAATGACATCATTTTTTCTCATTTGCATTTTTTTTGGATACATAAAATGGCATTAAGTGAAAAAGAAATGGTTTCAGAGTGCTCTCAGGTCTGCATTCTAAGGAAACAGAGGTTTAAAACTGAAATAATGGAAGAAAGTGTGAGAAAAAAAACAATGCAAGTGACATTGGCTGTTGTGTTGTGGTTAGAACTGGGTGGTGAATAGGCTGTTCATGATTAAGCTAGAGAGCTTAGCAAGAAAAGAGAAAAGGAAAATGACAGGCAAATAAAGGCAGCATCTTCAGAGATCATTAAAAGAACTGACAATGGCATAAAATGTTACCTTAAGTGTCCTACTATTTTTGTTTTTGTATAGCTGAATTACTACAAAAGATCTGCTTTTTTGGTTGATTTTTTATAATGAAGATAATTCCATGTTGACCTGCAACTTTCTTTCGAAGCCCTCCATTTTCACTACAAACGACAATTTCATTACCAGTTTCTTTGAATTGTTTAGAATATCCATTATCTGAAATAATGTAATAATAACAATAATAATAATAAACTTTATTTACAGAGGGAAATACACATTTAGTTAAACCCTAATCTTCCATGTGGCCCTCTCTTGTGACAGAAAAAAAAAAAAAAAAAAAAAAAAATAGAAAAAAGCATGCAGCATGTCATATTTCAAGAACACACACATCCAACCTGTCAGTTTCTTACTGCAAAAATTGCAAGTATCAGGACAGAACTACCAACACAATTGTAGTAGTATTTCAATTCTCATATCGACGTTGCCCCCCGCACCTCAGCGGAATGAATCCATAGCCGCAGTAACGGGGCGCCATTACTGCGGCTATGGATTCGTTCCGCTGAGGTGCGGGGGCCAACACAAGCACCACAGGCCCACATTTAACAACGTCTACACCAAACTTTGCAATCAAGGTCTCCCCCAGATGCTACCCAGTAAAAATTGGATAAGAATTCTCCCAACTGGAAAAAGGACTACACAGAATTCAAAAATAGCAGTCCAGTTGAACAGAAGTGTCCCAATAATGTACACTTATTACAGTAAGCTCACAGAAATGTCCAAATAATCTACACTTTTACAGTAATCTCACATTTTCTACAGACCTGTAACACTCACACATATACTGAAAATAACACTATAAAAACTGTAAGTATTGAGACAAATATGGCAGAACAAACACTGCAGAGCCTGATCAGACTGCTCCAAAAAATTGGAGAAGTACAATCAGGGTTTGTCCCAATATGTACAGTTATTATGTCAAGTTCTCCAAAAAGCTAGAACTACATATAAACATACACACACAAACACACACACACACACACACACACACACACACACACACACACACACACACACACACACAAAAAAAAGATATATTTTAATATTATATTATAAAGATGAAGAACTAAAATAGAATATACAATAATGATAATACAAATCAGCTTTTCAACCATTTTATGAAATTATTATGAAAAGAATTAACAGTATCTAAATTTTTCAGTTCAGAAGGTAAACTGTTCCAGACAATTGGTCCTGAATAGTAAAGCCTTCTTTCCATTGAATAAGCTCAAATTTTAATTAGTTTCGCTCGAGGCTAGTATGCAGTTTCAAAAGAGGAGAAAAAGATAGAAGTGACTACATAAATGTAAACTTAAACATGGTGAAGTCTCTTACTTCAAGCAGTGCCAGTCATAAATGCAAAGGAGTATCAAATTACTACAACCGTACAAAATTTTTAAAGGGTTTCCTCGATAAATAAAGGAGTTACAGCAATTTCAAAAAAGGTCCACATTTTTTTGAGACACTCTGTATATTTAACGGTTGATTGAACATTGAAAAAATATTCACCTGTTGCCACGGGGGTAATACCAATTTGGCTACCTGTGCTTTCGACCGAGTCAGTCAGTTACCATACATGTATGCAAAAGTGGCTGTTGACCGAGACAATCGACAGCAGTATCAGCTCGGTTGGGAGCCATTAACAATAGTACCATTTACCGTTATTGGTAATGCTTACGATCATATTCTTGGTCAAAAGCCACTTTGTATAGAACAGACTCAGTCGAAAGCACAGGTAACCAAATTGGTATTACCCAGTGGTTGCGTTTAGCTCAGTTTCTAAGTAATCACAGAGGATAGAGTCTTCAAACTTGCTCCATAGATATATCTCGGAAATATCTACTGAAAGCAGCGATGCCTATTGGGCCATGACCTATATTTAACAGTTGATTGATCATAGATAAAATACTCACCTGTTGCATTGTGATCTGTTTTTCATGGTCCAGTGATTTTGCATCATATTTATAACTCTTTTACATGGATTTGCATTATACTTGGGTTAATGGTTTGGGCCGACACCTTGAGTAACCGCTCACTAATTATGGATCAGTGTGACCTATATTTCATGGTCAAGTGATTTCAGCCAACATCTCAAACCTTATTCATGGAATTGCATAATACTGGATTCGAAGTTTGGGCTGACACTGTGAGTGACCTAATACTTTTTTAGGTCGGTATGACCTATATTTCATTGGGCAGTGATTTGAGTCAATATCTCTAACACTTTTTATACGCCCTTACAAGACGAGTTGTATTATGTTGTGGCCTCCGTCCGTCCTTCTGTCTGTCCATTTGTTAACTTTTCATGTCCGCTCCATATCTGCTTAACCCCTTGAAAGATTTTTTTGAAACTTGGGTCAGATGTTTGCCTTATCGAGGTGATGTGCAGAATACATACAGTATTTCAACAATGTCAGACAAAGGTCAAGGTCACACTTAGAGGTTGAAGCTCAAAAGGTAACATTTCATGTCTGCTCCATATCTTGAAAACAGATTAAAATTTCTTCATGAAAGTTGGTACAAATATCAGATAATCTGCAGAGAAAAAGAATCGTAACCCTACTTTCAGATTTGATGGAATTATACCCCTATGTAATTTTTGTCTAGGAATTTCATATTAGCTTCATTTGTTTTTTGATTTTATATCTGCCTCATTATTGAAGATTTAAGCTGCTGACAAAGTTCTCTCATCTCTTGTTAAGCCCTCAGTAACAGGTGTATATTGCCACGCTCAGTGGAGCTCTTGTTATGGATTTGCATCATACTTGGGTTAATGCATTTGGCTGACACTATGAGTGACCATAATAGTAGGTCAGTTTGATCTTTACTTCATGGTCCAGTGATTTAAGCCAATATCTCTTAACACTATTTCATTAAGAATGCTGCTTGTAAAATTTTTATGAGTGCCCCCAAGAATATGTCTTGTTGATGAAAGGCTTGATGAGCCACAGTGACCACTGGAAGCAGGACAGGACCAGTCCTCCATAACCTTCTTCTGCAAAATCCAAACTGAGGCAGTAGCCATTGATAAAACAGTATACCTGACCCCTGTGCCTGGGCTGAGAGAGACAAAGGTGTTTTGCGTTAGAAGGTGTGATATAGGAGTTCAGTTTTCTTTCAGTCATTCTGTTCATTCATCCAAAGTTGCAGCAACCCCAGCCTCAAAGTCCAATTTTTTTTCAGACTGTGATACCTACAATCATCAAACTTGTCATAAAATTTCTTCTTAGAATGGTCTGAAGGACTGTTGCATTTATTTTGACCTTTGATCTATATGTCATGCTCTGCTGACTTTGTAAAATTGCATTCAAAATTATGTCAACACTATTGATAAAGTCCATTTGTTTCAAACTATGATACCTTACAGCTATAAGACTTTGTGTAAAGTGTCATCTTAGAATGATCTCAATGACTGTTGCATTTATTTTGACCCTTGACCTGTATGTCATGCTCTGCTAATTTTGTAAAATTTTATGTCCAAACTTAAGTCAGCCATAGCGTTTAAATCCATTTTGTATCTATTACAGTGCCGACAGTCATCAGGTATAGCACAAAATACTTTTTAAAATGGTTTCTATCTAGGGATGATGCATTTACTTTTACCTTGACCTATATTTCATGCTCTGCTGACTGTAAAATTGAACATCCATATTACGTCAGCCCTTGCCGGTTCCTCTCTACAGTCATTAAATGTGACATTCAGTTTCTTTATAGGATGGTGTCAAGGGATGTTGCACTTAATTTTGTCCTTGACCTATTTTTCATGCTTTGCTGATTTCATAAAATTTTACATCAGAATTATGTTTACTGTTCCTTCCTCACTTATAAGTCCAATTCTTTCAAGTTTATACATAAATTGATCAAACCTTGCATACACTTTCTTCTCACCATGAATGATGATCTCTGCTACTGTGGAAATACAATAGAGGTGGGACAGTATAACTGTTTGCAGAATTCTTGTCAACATAATTTGATAAAAAAAATTACCAATACATCCTGGTACCTATTGCAATATTAGTGACATATCTCGCTATACATTGGTCAGTAGTATTGTGACAGCCTCAATAAATTGTCAGTGATAACTTATGCCTATTGTTTCAGGAGGCCAGTGACAGTCTGCTGGTGTCCCTTCCTACCCTCACCCCCTGTCGACGTTGCAACAACAGTATACATATTACAGCATCCACTTGAGGTAATGATAAGAACAGTGGTGTGGTTAAGGCAAATTCAGAGAGAAAAATTCAGGGCTCATTTGTTTACGGGTAAAACATCAATAGTTTAACAAAGCAAAGAATTCATTGAGCCTTCCAGTACACATAAAATCAAGTATACTAACATGTTCTGCTGAAAAGATATGAGGAAAACTGCAAAAGCTCAGGAAAAATAGCAGTATTTTTGAAATGATGCATTTGAAAATTTAACATCATGTTAACTAGCAACAGTGTTAGTTTTAAGCAGTGAGGCCCGGATATTTTCCCCTTCAGCATTTCTCACCCTCAGCGTACCAAGTATGGCCAGGGGTTAAAATTTTTATCTTTCCATTCATTTGCCCCTCTCTCTACTTGTTAGTAAAGAAGTTCACAATAGCCATTAAGCTTTCCCTTTACCCATTCCATTCGGGATACTCCTTTAGGGGTATCTGGGCAAACAGTTTGGATCCAGATCAGGCCCCATAAACGTGGGGCCTGATCTGAGATCCAAACTGTTTGCTGCCTAGACATCATTTCTACAAGAGTTGGTTAGACCAATATTGTCTATATATTCTTGATTTTTGATGCAGAGGACAATTTCAGCAGACAACAAAAAGTACCCAGAATGCAATGGGTTAAGACTGAGAGTACTAGGTTGTGTATGTTCAAGTACCTGCTGTAAGGAAATTCTTTCAATATATATCTTGCCTTGAGAATTTTCTCATTGAGAATAGGTTTAAAATCAAAATGAATGCTGTCAGACAGAGACGTACTATTGCAGTTACAGCATGTTGTACATGTAGTTCAATTTAAAATCATAAAACTGTCCCAATTATTTGATAAAAATCATAAAACTGTCGACATTGTTTGAGCCATGACATGACAAAACCAACAAAGTGGCACATGCACCCAGCAAAGACTCAGATCAGCATGGGCATCAGCACAGACTGATCAGAGTTTTTGCTTAGTACTTAAACGGTAGCTAACTTGGGTCTAAGCTAGCTCCATGCAGACAATGAAGGCTCTGATCAGACTGGGCAGACCCCCGGGCTTCTGGGCACATATGCCACTTTGTTGGTTTTGTTGTGTCACAGCTCATATCTCTTAGTAAGTTAGAACTCATTGTTTTAATTCCTCTGTAATGTGCTTAAGATTTAAGACACACATAACCATAAATTTTCCATTTGTCCCTAATGGAAAATGAATGGTTTTTATGTGTCCCAAAATTTTAAGCACATCAGGTATTTACAGGAATTGCACCAGCTGAGGACACATAAAAACCATTAATTTTCCATTTGTTCCAAATGGAAAATTAATGTTTTTTATGTGTCCCAAAATTTTAAGCGCATCAGGCTATTTACAGGAACTGCGTAAGCTGAGGACAGCGCCAATGTTATTTCACAGCCTTGCTGAAGGAAAATGTCACGTTATAAAGGGAAAACACTTCTCGAAAACCAGGTAGGTTAGTAATGGTGGTTCAATACATCTAGGCCTGTATTCTCAAGCTGGGTACGATTTTTAGTGTGCCCTTTGAAAACAATAGAGAGCTTATGCTATACCCCGTCCATCATACTCGGAATATGTGTCAGCTTTTGCATTTGCATCCATGTCCACATTTGTGTTTGCCTTCACGTGCTGTTCTGTGATCAGTTCAACCTATGTTAACCATTTGCACTTAGGTCTGTTTGCCACTGTGTAAAAGGACTAAATTAAAGTAATGAAACTTGGTACACACGTCAGCACAATACCACTTTTAGCCAACCTGAGCCTTTAGGCTCATATGTAAGCTCATAGTATAGCCAGGCATCCATCGTATGTCCATCAGTTAACATTTTCGAACATCATCTCTGAAATTACAGGGTTGATTGAATCCATCTTTCTTGTGGTACCTCCCTGGGTGGGGGAACAGAAATTTTTTCAGGTGGTCTTGGTCACATGACCAAGATGGCCACCATCCCCATATACAGTAAAAACCCTTCACAAACTTCTCTTGAAGCGAAAGGCCAATGACCTTGACACTTCATATGTAGCATTATGGACTCAGGTGACCCAAGAAGTGTAAACCAATTTTTCTAGATTTATCCTATAAGACAGATCTATCCGTTATAAGTCAGATCCTAAAAATCTAGATCTGTCATAAACAAGTCCAAAAGTCTAGATCCATCATTTCTGGTCCCTTCTTATAAAGTGGATCTAGATTTTTGGGGGTTGTTTTGGAGGGAGAAAACTTATCTTAATGCAGAATTGCGCAATACTAATTTAAATTTTAGGGGCCATTCTAGATGGGGAAAAGCTCTGTCTGAGCTCTAGATAAGAGGGAGTATTTGGTGATAATTAGGGATAATTTTTGTTAATTCTCCACAAAAACATGTATTGTGACCCCTCATCTGAACCGTCTCTATGAGACGGTGCAGATGAGGGGTCACAACATATGGTTTCAATGAGAAATAAAGAAAATTATCTATAATTATCATCAAATACTCTCTCTTACCTAGACCTCTGTCTGTCTTATAACGAAATTGTAATTTCAGGTATACAGACTTGGCATCCATGTTTGATTTACCAAACACTCTGTTATTGTATCCTGATGCTGATGCTATTGATATTAGAGAGTTACCTCCCTTGGAAGCTGGATACAATCTTGTCCTGCTTGATGGAACATGGACACAAGCAAAGGGGATGTATCTACATAATCCCCTTCTTCATGTGCCAAAAAAGGTACGGGAGGTTTTATTTTTATATCTCGCCTTTTTTGAAGCAAAGGATAGTTTATTTGCACTCACTTGCGTAAACACACATGTGCATGACCAAAATATTCAACTACTGTTTTTAGCTCAGTTTCTCAGTAACTGCAAGGGATAGTCATAATACTTGACACTCATAGATAAGGGGAAAATCAAACAGAAAATAAAGCAGTGAAATATTTGTTATGATCTGTATTTTATGGTTCACTGCTCTTGAAAATCAAGCTTTATCTTTTGGATTTACATCAGTTTCTCAGTAACTATAAGAGATGGAGTCCAGTCCTTATACTTTGCAATTACCTACTTCTAGGGAAGACCAACAGAAATTTATGTTTGCATGATGTTGACCTGTTTTACAATATTACATGGCACTGCACTTAGAAAAAGAAGATTCAGTATACAAGGAAAATTCATTTTACTTGGCATACACTTATATTTAGATTTGTAATTTAGATGATTGCTACACCTCCACATTTTTATACCCCCGGCATACGAAGTATGTTGAGGGGTATATAGTTTTCGTCTTTCCGTCCGTTCGTCCGTCTTTCCGTCCGTTAGTCCGTCCAAGTGTTAGTTAACATTTGCGTTAAAGTTTTGCGTTAAGTTTTTTATTCTGCTTCTGTTGACGAGAACTTGTTTATAGATGCTTATTATTTTAGTAGAGGATGAAAACTAATAAATTTGCATCATCTAGATGCTGCTGTTGGCCTAAGGTCAAGGTTACAGACTTTGAAATTTGTGTTAAAGTTTTGTGTAAACTTTCTGCTATTGCTTTGTTTTTTCTGAAAGACTTAATTGTAACTTGTTTATATGTGCTTAGTGTTAGTACAGGAAAGATACATATTAGTTTGCATCATCTGGTTGCTGCTGCTGGCCCAAGGTCAAGGTCACAGACTTTGAAATTTGTACAATAGCGGCCTTAAAGTTTTGTGTTAAGTTGTTTTTATGCTTATATTTTGAATATGCTTGCATTGAACCTTTTCCAATGCTACTAGGTGTACTTCTAGGTTGAAATGAATTAATTGACATCATCAGGATGCTGCTTCTGACCTAATGTCAAGGTCGCAGACTTTGAAATTTGTGTACTATTTGCGAAAGTTTAATGTTAATTCATATTGTTTGCTTATAGTTTGAATTTACTTCAATGAAACCTTTTAATATGCTGCTAGGTTGAAACTGGTTTGTTGACATCATTCGGATGCTGCTGCGGACTTAAGATCAAGGCCACAGACATATAAATTTTTGTAAATTTGTGTTGAAACTTTTTGTTAAATTTGTATATCTTTTTCCTTATGCAAATTTTAAATGGAACCTTTTGGCTTTCATCTATGCGCCTTTCACTGGCTTTGTTACAAAATTTCCACCTGTCTGTAACATTTGCTTCAAAGCTTGGTATAAAATGTGTTATTAGGGGGTGGCCCTGGCCGGGGGTATAGGTGAGCCCCTGCTAACTTGCTCTAGTTACAAAATTTTTACAAGGGCCATCGACTACTGTTTCAAGGGGAAATTCCTTCTGGTCAAAAATGGCAGAGTTGCTTTCCTTGAAATTGTATCCATTTGCCATAAGAAAAGAAAAAACAACAACAAACAAACGACATCTGTATTTGTGTGTTTTGAACGGATCATACATAAAGATTTTTTTTCTTCACTTTTGACGTCAGTTTTCATTTTGCAGCTTTTAATATGTACATCTACTTGAAAATTCTTTGCTTATCTTGTCACAGGTTCAAATTGTCTGTGATACTAAGAGCAAATATGTGATACGCACGCAACCCAATGACAGTGCCTTGTCCACTCTGGAGTCAGCGGCTCTTGCAATTTCTGTTTTAGAGAGAAGACCTGATTTAGCAGAGGTTTGTATAGAGATAACCATGCTTGTTCCATTATACCCCACCAGGCACACAAGGTCAAAATGAGGTTGTGTCAACGTCAATGCGTCAACGTAGTGTGCTTGCTGGGAAAACAGAGTGACTTAAAATTTCTAAACCATTCTTATATTATTCTTCCACTTTTTTTCCACTTATAGGAACAGGCCAAAAAATCTAGATCTGTCTTATAAGACAAATCTAGATTTGGACTGTTTTTAATAGGGAAAAAAACTCATAACTGAATATGATTTACACTAAATATTTACACAGCAGTGCCTGTAATGTGCATCCAAATAGCGATTGTTGGTAGAAGAAATCACTGTAAATTGTCATTGCTTTTACAGGCATGGTGTATTAGAATTTAATTTAACAGTAGCCTTTCCAAACTATAGCAAGGCTGATTAGTGAATGAGGTCTTGTGGTTTACATGCTAGTCTACATGTTCAAGGGTCACAGTTTGAATCACCCAGTCCTCGGGTCTTTCAGGTGAGACTTAAAACTAAAGTCACGGTCTCCGTATGACGTGTTGGTGGGACATTAAACCCTAGCTCATTCACATACTCAACCACGCCAGAAGTAGCAATGCTCCCCAATTCCCTTGTACGCCCATTTTGTATATACGTCAAAGTGGAACAAGGCAGACTTGTGAGTAGTGGGATTCCAATTAATCAAGCTACTCAATTATTACTCATTTGCAGCAAATGAGTAATTAATCGATCACAATATGACAGAATCGATGTTTTACATTTTTAGTGCATGCATACTATATCATGTCCAGCTTTTACGTTTGCAGCAAATGAGTACATGTAATTAATCGATCACAAATGAGACAGAATCAGTGTTTTACATTTTTTGTGCATGCACACTATATTATGTCCAGGTTTTACATTATATTACATATTTAATGTTTCTGTGAAGTTTTGTCTTTGCAAGAGCAGCATTAGCTGTTATTGCATCTGGATTAAAAGTCCATAGCATTTTCTGTGGACTTCTTAGTCTAAATGCAATAAAACATAGTAAAAACATAGCTCTGGGACAAAACCCAATATCAGTTCTAAATATCCTTCTAACAATTGCATCAACTGATATTTACTTGTTCATCAATTATTTTCATAAACCAGTGCTTCATCACAAAATTTTAACAGAGTCCATCCACTGGAAATGTAATGTGAACTTCTGTTCCAGATTTTGACTAGACCCCTAGAAGCCTTGTGTGATTTCCAGTTATCCTACGGTGCAGTAGGACACCAGAGTAAGGAATACAGGATAGAACAGGGGCTCTGGGACAAACCCCTCAAGAAATCTATACTGAAACAGAGGGAGAAAGAGCGTCTAAAGCAAGAAAATGAGACCAGATAGCAAAGACTAAAATTAGGGATCGATAATTGGGTTATTGGATTATCTATCCAATAAAGTTATGGGGAAGATTGCCTCCATTTACAAAAAAAACTAGAAACATGGTAACTAATAGGGCCCCGCCTTTATGAAACTGTTGACGACATTTAAGTCATATGTGCCCAACCAGAAATAACTATACCAGCTTTCTGTTGTCATGTTGTTCCTTCATATTCAATATGTTGTCTGAAATTAAGCCTCTGGTAGTGTCATCAAGAGACATGTATGGGCAAAATACCAAATCACGATTGATTAAAACATTGGCAACAACTCTGTGAAGCTGGAAACTGATGTTACCATTCTTGCACACTGCACACCTTCAGCTCATCTGATGATGCTTTATATTTGTACCAAGTTTTATAAAAAATATCTTCAAAGTCTTTAAAGTTATAGAGTGGACAAGATCCATGCCTAAAATAACAAAGGGTTATAACTCTGTTAAAAATGAAGTTGTAGTTATGGTTCTTTTTCTCTACACATTGTCCGATGATGTTTATATTTGTACAAAGTTTTGGAAAATATCTTCAACATTTTAAAGTTAGAGGTTAAACATGTTTTCCAGACTGTAAATTAGAAAGGGGAATAATTCCGTAAAAAATGTAGATGAAATAACAGTTCTTATACTCTGCTCATTGTCTGATGGTGTTTTATATTATGTACAAGTTCTATGAAAATATATTTGATGCTTTTAAAGCTATACAGCGGACATGATTTCTATATTCAAAATTCCGAAGGGGCATAATTCAGTAACAAATGTAGGCAGAGTTAGGATTCTTGTTCTCTGCACATCGTCTGATGATGTTTTACATTTGCACCAAGTCATGTGAAAATATCTCTAACTTTTTCAGAGTTAAAGATCGGACATGATTTCTGCCCTCAAAATTTCAAAGTGGCATAATTCAGTAAAAAAACATAGGCAGAGTTATGGTTTTTGTTCTCTGCATATCATCTGATGATGCTTTACATTTGTACCAAGTCTCGTGAAAATATCTCTAACGGTTTCAGTGTTATGAAGCGGACATGATTTCTGTACTCAAAACTACAAAGGGACATAATTCAGTAAAAAATGTAGGCAGAGTTATGGTTCTTTTTCTCTGCACGTTGTCTGATGATGCTTTACATTTGTACCAAATCTCGTGAAAATATCTCTAACGGTTTCGGTGTTATGAAGCAGATACGATTTCTGTACTCAAAACTATAAAGGGACATAATTCAGTAAAAAATGTAGGCAGAGGTATGGTTCTTGTTCTCTGCACATCGTTTGATAATGCTTTACATTTGTTCCAAATCTCATGAAAATATCTAACAGTTTCAGAGTTATGAAGCGGACACGATTTCTGTACTCGAAATTACAAAGGGGCCTAATTCAGTAAAAAATGAAGTCAGAGTTATGGTTCTTGTTCTCTGCACATCGTCTGATGATGCTTTACATTTGTACCAAGTCTCATGAAAATATCTCTAACAGTTTGAGAGTTATTGAGCGGACACGAAATGATGACGGACGGATGGACGGACGGACGGACGGACGGACGGACAGACAGATGGACGACCAAGGTGATTACTAAATGTAAGCAGAGTTATGGTTATTGTTCTCTGCACGTTGTCTGATGATGCTTTACATGTGTACCAACTCTCGTGAAAATATCTCTAATGGTTTCAGAGTTATGAAGCAGACACGATTTCTGTACTCGAAATTACAAAAAGGGGCATAATTCAATAAACAATTTAGGCAGAGTTATGGTTCTTGTTCTCTGCACATCTTCTGATGATGCTTTACATTTGTACCAAGTCTCATGAAAATATCTCTAACAGTTTCAGAGTTATTGAGCGGACAAGAAATGATGACGGACGGACAGATGGACAGACGGACAGACAAGGTGATTACTATAGGGCCTCCGTAGACTTTGTCTGGCGGAGCCCTAATTACTTCCCTTACTTAGCCTTTATTTACCAAAAGTAAACATTTAATTAACACTTAATGTGCCAAAAAGCAGACGACAAATTTTACGTCTGCAGAACTTCAAAAAATGTCTCGTCCAAGCAATATCATATTGAGAATTCGAACACTAGAGGGCAAACAGTGTAGATTCAGATGAGGTGGCTCATTATGAGCCACCTCATCTGGATCTATACTGTTTGCCAATGCAACAATTTTAATATTTGGCGCTGTAAGGGTTAAGAGAGGAAATCTGTAAGGAAGAGAAAGAGATAAATTACCTGCCTTTGTCAAACATTTACTTCACTTGTGTTGCATGTATTTAAGGGAAATAGATGTTGTGTAAAGGATGGTAATATACTCAGAGGCAAAAGAAAGTATACAGGTAACGCAGTCTCCATTGTTCTACAGGTGTCTGCATATCTGCATAATACCTTGGCACTGTAGATAAATAAAGTCATTTTCGCATAATTTGCGACAATTTTCAGTACAATCGGTCAAAGGATAAGGAAATGACATGATTTTAAATAAACCAGGGGCTTGAGTCAACATTGTCGCTGGAGTAGCTCCCCTTTAAACAGACGCTTTGGACAATAGAGATTGATTATATGCATTTCTATGCATTTCTAACTACGGTTGAAGACGTTTGGTGAAAGTTTCAAATTGAATGACGATGTGGTTTTACTCACAGACATTGGCGCTAGATATTCGTGAAGTGAAATATGCCATCTGCTATGTGCGAAGTGAGTTTTGACTGGAACTACTGATTTTGAATTAAGGGCCATAACTTCATTATTAATTACTGCAAAACAGTATCTGTTTGTGTTTTACTGAGCTAGACGTTTGCCAAAATGGCATTATTTATTCATCCAGGCAGCCATTTACACGAGGCCCAGTATTCAAAATTAAAAACTGTATACTTTTTATTGCCTCTGAGTATATGTAGGTATTTGAAATAAATATTCAGTAAAGGGAGGTAATATGTAGGGGAAGGAAATAATTTTGCATCCCTGTGTCAAAAACTTACTTCCCTTTCTTATAGTGGTTAAGTGATGGAAGTCCCCAGTTTTCTTTGTGCATTCATTTATCAATATGAAGACAAACTTTAGAATAGCAACAGAATACCCTCAGTTTTGTGGAGAGAATATAAGTTTGTAAGCCTTGGGGTTCATCTGGAGCTGTGTTAATACAGGAAACTATATTCTGAATAGTGGTAGCTTTCTGTTTCAACTGTAACTTCCTTCATTCAGTTTTATCCTTTCACTTGTGACCAGCAGATAGTTAGAAATATGTACTGCTCTTTCAGTGTCAGCGTCCTCTATGGCTTGTGCTACTCATATAGATGGCTGATGTGACAAGCAAAGGCTATGATCAGACTGCACTTATGTGCAGTCTGATCAGAGCCTTTGCGTGTCACCAGTGCCACTTTGTTGGAAATCACATGATGTGGTTTATATATACACCCAGTATGGCTACAGCAGCTGTATTACACAATTGTGTGTCCTTGACCTATATCTTCCGGTTGACTGATTTTGGTGGTTGGCACAATTTTCAAGGCACACATTTTAGTTTTGATACTTGGATATATATATACCATATACCTTTTAGTATAGCAGCAGCAATGTAACCATGCAGACTCATGTGTCCTTGACTTTTATTCATGGTCCAGTGATTTTTCATTATCTTTCCAACTTTTTCTAATGGATTGACATAGTGGCAAAGTGTATCAGTCTAACACTGTGAATGATCTCAAACTATTTATAGCTCACTGTGACCTACAATTCATGGTTCACTGATTTTGACATATCTTGGCCACTGTTATTTTGAGCACTATTTAGTAGGTAGTCATCATACCTTGGTTAATTGTTCAGTGTGACACTGCAGATGACATATATTTGTTGGTCTTTTTACCGTGAGAGTCAGGCAACCATTAGGTGCGCCTTGTTGTCTTCTGACAACTCATTTATTATTTGGTAGACAAGCACAGATTAGGCCAGCTGTCATGTACACTAACAGGTCTTGTTTTTAATTCGCTGTTCTTTAAATTTATACCTTACAACGTTTAAGAGCTATATTTTGCTATCAGTAAAAACTTGTTTTTATTATTATTATTATTCTGCTGTGAGTTGTTTTGCACTGTATGTTATTTTGCAAATAAACAATAAATAGCATGTGACTTATTATGTATGGAGCCCTGTTGCAGCAATGCTTTGAAACAAAAAGACCCAAGAATGAAAGTACAATGTAGATGAGGTAACTTAAAATGAGCCACCTCATGTACACTCTTTGCCTTTTGTTCTTTGAATTCTCAATATGGTATAGCTCTGATGAAACATTTTTTTAACTCTTCACAGACATAAATTTTGTTGTCTGCTTGTTTTGTGCTTCAAGGGATAAAATCTACAAAGTTCCGATATTATATCGCACAAATTATGGCTGCTTTGACCAGCCTATACATGTATCAGCCTGGTCTTGGCTTGTACAGTTAGTACATGTACATGCCCACTAAAGGTTTTGCCATAATGTACCTCATATATGAACAGAATTAAGGTGAATGGATATGCTTGCAGGGGAAGGATGCCCTCTTCATTTTAGCTTCCCCTCTCAAGGAGTGTCACTCTTAAAGAAAGGAAATTGTTCCCCTAGGACCAAATTCTCTAGGTTTAAATTCTTTCCTTTAAGAGTTGACCCCCTTTTGGAAAGGTGCCATCAAGCTAGGCAGACAGCAAGTCATAAAATTGTTCCCCTTTTGTAAAATGGCAGAAAAAAAAAATGGCAGTGTACTCATTATAGACCGTAAGGCATAGAGGTATTCCTGCAAGATAATCACTCTGGGCCCAGTTCTCCAAAACTACATGTAAAGACAATTTAAGACATTGTTAGTTAATGTGTCGTTAAAATTTCAAATGTATTGTACACAAAAACATTACCATTATTGCCAAAACAAAAAGGGAGGAGCCCCTGAGTGGGTGTTCACGAAAGACCAGGGCCACTGCCTAAATGGTGCAAAGTCATTAAAGCTGAGGGACAAGAAACAGGAACCTGCTAAAAAGGGGCAAACAAAGGAAAGAAATCATGAAAAAAAAGCTATATTCAGAACAGTTTACTGACATAAGGCACTTGAAGCACAGATAATATTGAAAATGAAGTATTATATACTGAATGCTTACATCTTAACTGAACATACAAACTGACTCGTCACTCAGCTCATACAAACATTAAAACAGTGACTCTAAAAATGTACATGTACTTAAAAATGTAACAAACAAATATGGGACGTACATGCAATTTAATGATTACTTCAATAAAATATGTCAACCATAACACAACAAAACCAACAAAGTGGCATGTGCACCCAGTGAAGACTCAGATCAGCCTGGGCAGCCTCCAAGTCTGATCAGAGCCTTCACTGTGCTAAGGGTCTACGCTAGCTCTATGTGGACAGTGAAGACCCTGATCAGACTGGGCAGATGTCCAGGCTGATCAGAGTCTTTGCGTGGCACACATGCCACTTTGTTGGTTTTGTCAAAATCGCGGCTCAGGTTAACATTTCATGATAATACTGCTACATTTTCATTTCTCCTGTTCATGGAATAACGCACATGGGAAAGAATGAGGGACAGCATATACACACTCATCTATCCTGCTGTGTTACCATTTAACACTTTAAGCACAAGTGACGAAAATAGCATAATTTGCAAACAGCGTAGATCCAGATGAGGCGGCTCATGATGAGCTGCCTCATCAAGATCTACGCTTTTTGCCCTCGTCATTTAATTCTCAAAATGAAATGTCTTGGACAAAGCAGTTTTTAAATTTTTGCAGACGAGATTTGTCATCTGCTTTTTGTTGCTTAAAGAGTGAAGGTAGTTGCACTTTTAATTCCATGAAAGACAGGAAAGATACAGCTGAAGTGGAAATTATTTCATGATTATTTAAGCACAAATATCAATAATTTAACTGAAATTATTTCATGATTATTTAAGCACAAATATCAATCAATAATTTAACTTCAGTGGAAATTATTTCATGATTATTTAAGCACAAATATTAATAATTTAAGTGGAAATTATTTCATGGTTATTTAAGCACAAATATCAAAAATAACTGAAGTGGAAATTAATTCATGATTATTTAAGCACAAATATCAATAATTTAATGTACCTGAGTCAATCATTAAGCTTCATAACCAGTTTTGCTGAAAATATTTGAGACTAGTTTAAAATTAATATAAAATTTAAATGGAACCAATAAGCTTGTCACAAAGACTGAGCATTTTGATATCACACAACAAAAAGTATTTTCCGTGTGAACATTTTTTAATACCCTGGTATTTACTAAAAGTACTTCATCTTTTAACAGACTCATCGGTGCAAACAGTGTTGTCCCAAATCAGATTGCTCCTTAGGAGTAGCATGATCAGGGTCTGCACTATTTGCAAACTGTAGTATAAATGGAAGGCTGAAATCAAACCACCCCAAAGACTTCGTAGGAGGCAAACATTATCTCGTAACAACCTCTCATATTTGGTGCATATACTTATGAGTATTATCCAGATTTAGATAAAGCTTGAATTTTCAGCAAAAGTGTCTTGGAATCGGCTGTATCTATCACACCAAAGTCTATTGCTGAACAGTTTCCTGCTCTTCTCTTATCCGTAATTCAAATCTCATAAAAATCTCATAAATCACATTATTATCAATGTTCAATAAACAAGCCTTTCTTCTCGACTGAATGAGAAAATTGACAGGAAATATACAGTAGAACTTCATTGACTCGAACAGGCTTGGGACCATGAAAATTAGTTCCAGCCAAGGGCAGAGATTTTAGGGTTAAATACTATACAAAGTGACCTCTAGAGACTAAAGAAAGAGTTCCAGCCAAGCAGAGTTAATGAGCCGTCGGGATTCGAGCCATTGAAGTTCTACTGCACAACCAGGAAAGGCCCCTACTACCCTATACAGATGTGCAGTGTAATCAAAGCTGTTCATCTAATCTCTAGATATGATAAAAAAATATTCATTCACCAGGCCTGATCTGACGACACTGATGCACTGGCAGCTCTATACAAACACATATAGGGGCCTTAACCCTTGCTTGGATTCTTACATACAGAGACTCAATTTTAAGGTATATGAATACAACTTTTGGGAAGCAACTCTGCCAGTTTTATTTTTGCCTCCCTTTGCAATGGAGGTCAACTCTTAAAGGAAAGAATTTGCTCCTCTAGTAGCAAATTCTTTTATTTAAGAGTAGACCCCATTTTGAAAGGACTATGTAGTCTAGGAATAGAAACAAGAAGTCAACATAGTTGCTTTTCTCCTTAGTAACTAGAAAATTGTGTCTGTAAGACACTAATGATGCCCCCGTGCAGCGCTTGTCATAGGACGTGTACATCCCTAAAGCACCTTTCAACTTTACAGCACAAATACTATTCACAAACAATCCACTGAAATCATTACACAAACTTTGTACCTTTTAGTGCAAAATTGCAGCCCAAAATGAGTTTAAAAGGCCATAATTCCTTAAAATTAATTTTTTTCCATCAAAAGCGACATGCACATCTTTATCTTAATTATGTCCACAACAAGTCTACGATGTCTGTAAAAGAGCCACTGAAAATTGTGGGAGGAGTTGATTATTACACGAAAGTACTTAATGCTACAATGCGAACATATACCTAAACTGACTAAGTTCAAAAGGCCATATTTCTGTCAAAATGGATTCTAGTTCCAACAAAAACCATATGCACATCTTCAATGTGTCCACAGCATGTACGCAAGGTTTGAAAACAATCCACTGAAAACTTGGGATAAGTTGATTACACAAACTCCATACCCTACAATGCAAAAATTTGCCTAAAACAACTAAGTTCAAAAGGCTGTAATTCTCTCAAAATTATTTTTTGCTCCTTCAAAAATCCACATGCACATCTTCAATATGTCCACAACATACATGTATATGCAAAGTTTGAAAATGGTTGATTGAAAACTGTGGGAGCAGTTGATTACACAAACTCCATACCCTACAGTGCAAAAATGTACCTAAGATGACTAAGTTCAAAAGGCTGTAATTCTGTCAAAATTAATTTTAGCTCCACCAAAAACCCACATGCACATCTTCAATATAACCACAATAAGTATGCGAAGTTTGAAAAAGGTCAATTGGAAACTGAGGGAGGAGTTGATTACACAAACTCCATACTCTACAGTACAAAAATTTTCCTAAAATGACTAAGTTCAAAAGGCCGTAATTCTGTCAAAATTAACTTAAGCGCCACCAAAAACCCACATGCACATCTTCAATATGTCCACAATAAGTATGCAAAGTTTGAAAAAGATCCATTGAAAACTGTTGGAGGAGTTGATTACACAAACTCTATACCCTAAAGTATGACGTTTGCCTAAAATGACTAAGTTCAAAAGGCCGTAATTCTGTCAAAATTAACTTAAGCTCCACCAAAAAAACCCACATGCACATCTTCAATATGTCCACAATAAGTATGCAAAGTTTGAAAAAGATCCATTGAAAACTGTTGGAGGAGTTGATTACACAAACTCTATACCCTAAAGTATGATGTTTGCCTAAAATGACTAAGTTCAAAAGGGCCGTAATTCTGTAAAAATACATTTAAGCTCCATCAAAAACCCACATGCACATCTTCAATATGTCCACAACAAGTATGCAAAGTTTGAAAAAGATCCATTGAAAACTTTCGGAGAAGTTGATTAAACAAACTCTGTACCCTAAAGTGTGACGGACAGACAGACGGCCGGACAGACAGACGGACAGACAGGGGCAAATCTTAATGCCCCCTGACTATTGTCACAGGGGCATAAAAATGTCAGAAAAAGATGGAGGTGTACCCAAACATGCTAATATCAATTGTCTTTGTACCCTACACACTACCTTTTGTCACTCCATATATGAGAAAGATTTCCACTATATTGACAATGTCATAAGTGGATCTGTCTCATTTAAACTCACCAATTTTTCCATACCCTTTTCTGTGATAAACCCCTGACAAATGAGCATTTTTCTCAGTTTGATATGTTTATATTTCAGAAATGGCTCTATCAAAAATAGTCTTTTAAACTGAATACAAAATATTAAATACACGCCATAACGTGTACCATAATGTTCCTAAATTTTCGGACACCCATAAAGTTTGCTGTAATCATCCAACAAGAGGCCCAAATGGGCCTGATTTCGCTCACCTGGCTATTGTGCAACGGGACCATTCTGATACAAAATTGGTCCAATTCCACTGAGAATTTCTCATTTTCACATTTTGCTACTTTTAGTAACAGAGGCCAACTTGCCTGGTCTTTATATATTTACTTTTGAAACACCTCAATGCAAGAATCATTTTCCCACAAATTTCATCAAAATCCATTCAGGGGTTACTGAGATATTGCCAGTTTCATGTTTTGTGCTATTTTTAGTAACGGCAGATGGCGGCCATCTTGGATTGCTAAAATGCAAAAAAACGAAAAGCCTTCATGCAAGGACCATTTTGACACAAATTTGGTTCAGTTCCATTGAGATTTTCTGATTTTCACATTTTTCTATTTTTAGTAACAGAGGCCAATATGACTGGTCTACAGTTAGATATTTTTGAAACATCTCAATGCAAGAATCATTTTGACACAAATTTCGTCAAAATCCATTCAGCGGTTACTGAGATATTGTCATTTTCATGTTTTGTGCTATTTTTAGTAATGGCAAATGGTTGCCATCTTGGAATGCCAAAATGCAAAAAATCGAAAAAGCTTAATTAAAGGACCATTCTGACACAAAATTAATCCAACTCCATTGAGATTTTCTAATTTTCACATTTTTCTATTTTTAGTAACAGAGGCCAATATGAAGGGTCTACAGTTAGATATTTTTGGAACATCTCAATGCAAGAATCATTTTGACACAAATTTCGTCAAAATCCATTCAGCGGTTACTGAGATATTGTCAGTTTCATGTTTTGTGCTATTTTTAGTAACGGTAGATGGCGGCCATCTTGGAATGCCAAATTGCAATTCATCAAAACGACTTCATGCAAGGAACATTCTGACACAAAATTGGTCCAATTCCATTAAAGGGTTCTTGAGTAATTGTCATTTTTATGTTTGTGCTATTTTTAGTAACACCAGATGGCGGCCATCTTGGAATGCCAAATCTCAATTAATCTAAACAGCTTCATGCAAGAAACATTCGGACACAAAATTGGTCCAATTCCATTGAAGGGTTCTTGAGTAATTGTCATTTTTATGTTTGTGCTATTTTTAGTAACGGCCCCCATGGTGGCCATCTTGGATAGTCAACTGGCACAAAATTGAAATAATTCCATTCAAGAACCATTTCTGACCAAATCTGGTCAGAATTGGTTGCATTTTCTTTAGATATTGACATTTGAGCAAAATCGGCCTTGTAAACGCTAAGTAGGTCACTGTGACCTAACTCCGCTATAGATTTTTTTTATTTTTACAATTTTTAATACCAAGGTCCTACTTATGTTCCATGCAAACTTTCAACCAAATATACCAAATGGTTCTGGAGAAGAAGTTGATTTTGTTGTTTTTGCTATTTTTAGTAACGGCGGCCATCTTGGATTTTCAACCTGACCCAATTTTACAATTCTGAGACCCTGGAGTCAGGTCATGCTCCATGTGAAATTTGAGAACCATGGGACTAGTAGTTTTAGAGAAGAAGTTGTTTGAAGTTGTTTAAATAGGTCATTTTTTGACATTGGCATTTGAGCAAAATTACACACGTAAACAGAAAGTAGGTCACTGTGACAAAACTCCGCTACAGATTTTTTTCATTTTTACAATTTTGAATACCAAGGTTTCACTGATGTTCCATGCCAAAATTCAGACAAATATACCCAGTGGTTCTGGAGAAGAAGTTGATTTTGTTGTTTTTGCTATTTTTAGTAACGGTGGCCATCTTGGATTTTCAACCTGACCCAATTTTACAATTCTGAGACCCTGGAGTCAGGTCATGCTCCATGTGAAATTTGAGAACCATGGGACCAGTAGTTTTACAGAAGATGTTTGAATATTTGTTTTTAGGTGTTGACGGACACATTCCGTGACGACGCACGACGCACGCATTGGTATGACAATAGCTCACTATGGCCCTTCGGGCCAGGTGAGCTAAAAATTCAAACATAAAGGTTCTACCATAGAGCAGTGACTGCACAACATGGAGATAGAATAGCAAACAGTGTAGATCCTAATCTGACTGCTCCTCTAGGAGCGGTCTGATCTGGGTCTACACTGTTTGCCAACAGTGTAGATCCTGATCTGACTTCTCTAGGAGCAGTCAGATCTGAGTTTACACTGTTTGCCCAGCCCTAAGTGCCTGAAAACTTAGGAACATTATGGTTTCTTACTTCCTTACCATTTATATGGGAGGCTGGGGCACAGGTCAGCCTGCATATTGACTGCAGACTGGCTGGAGCCATAGCCTTTATCCTTTGCTTTGCAAAAAGTCATATGAGCCACAACAAAAGACAAGAGGCCCAAATGGGCCTGATATCGCTCACCTGGCTATTGTGCAACGGGACCATTCTGTTACAAAATTGGTCCAATTCCACTGAGAATTTCTCATTTTCACATCTTGCTACTTTTAGTAACAGAGGCCAACTTGCCTGGTCTTTATATATTTACTTTTGAAACACCTCAATGCAAGAATCATTTTGCCACAAATTTCATCAAAATCCATTCAGGGGTTACTGAGATATTGCCAGTTTCATGTTTTGTGCTATTTTTAGTAACGGCAGATGGCGGCCATCTTGGATTGCTAAAATGCAAAAAAACGAAAAGCCTTCATGCAAGGACCATTTTGACACAAATTTGGTCCAGTTCCATTGAGATTTTCTGATTTTCACATTTTTCTATTTTTAATAACAGAGGCCAATATGACTGGTCTACAATTAGATATTTTTGAAACATCTCAATGCAAGAATCATTTTGACACAAATTTCGTCAAAATCCATTCAGCGGTTACTGAGATATTGTCATTTTCATGTTTTGTGCTATTTTTAGTAACGGCAGATGGTGGCCATCTTGGAATGCCAAAATGCAAAAAATCGAAAAAGCTTAATTAAAGGACCATTCTGACACAAAATTAATCCAACTCCATTGAGATTTTCTAATTTTCACATTTTTCTATTTTTAGTAACAGAGGCCAATATGAAGGGTCTACAGTTAGATATTTTTGAAACATCTCAATGCAAGAATCATTTTGACACAAATTTCGTCAAAATCCATGCAGCGGTTACTGAGATATTGTCATTTTCATGTTTTGTGCTAGTTTTAGTAACGGCAGATGGCGGCCATCTTGGAGTGCCAAATTGCAATTAATCAAAACGACTTCATGCAAGGAACATTCTGACACAAAATTGGTCCAATTCCATTCAATGGTTCTTGAGTAATTGTCATTTTTATGTTTGTGCTATTTTTAGTAACACCAGATGGCGGCCATCTTGGAATGCCAAATCGCAATTAATCGAAACGGCTTCATGCAAGGAACATACTGACACAAAATAGTAACAGAGGCCAACTTGCCTGGTCTTTATATATTTACTTTTGAAACACCTCAATGCAAGAATCATTTTGCCACAAATTTCATCAAAATCCATGCAGCGGTTACTGAGATATTGTCATTTTCATGTTTTGTGCTAGTTTTAGTAACGGCAGATGGCGGCCATCTTGGAGTGCCAAATTGCAATTAATCAAAACGACTTCATGCAAGGAACATTCTGACACAAAATTGGTCCAATTCCATTCAATGGTTCTTGAGTAATTGTCATTTTTATGTTTGTGCTATTTTTAGTAACACCAGATGGCGGCCATCTTGGAATGCCAAATCGCAATTAATCGAAACGGCTTCATGCAAGGAACATACTGACACAAAATCGGTCCAATTCCATTCAAGGGTTCTTGAGTAATTGTCATTTTTATGTTTGTGCTATTTTTAGTAACGGCCCCCATGGTGGCCATCTTGGATAGTCAACTGGCACAAAATTGAAATAATTCCATTCAAGAACCATTTCTGACAAAATCTGGTCAGAATTGGTTGCATTTTCTTTAGATTTTGACATTTGAGCAAAATGGGCCTTGTAAACGCTAAGTAGGTCACTGTGACCTAATTCCGCTATAGATTATTTTTATTTTTACAATTTTCAATACCAAGGTCCCACTTATGTTCCATGCAAACTTTCAACCAAATATACCAAATGGTTCTGGAGAAGAAGTTGATTTTGTTGTTTTTGCTATTTTTAGTAATGGCGGCCATCTTGGATTTTCAACCTGACCCAATTTTACAATTCTGAGACCCTGGAGTCAGGTCATGCTCCATGTGAAATTTGAGAACCATGGGACCAGTAGTTTTAGAGAAGAAGTTGTTTGAAGTTGTTTAAATAGGTCATTTTTTGACATTGGCATTTGAGCCAAATTACACACGTAAACAGAAAGTAGGTCACTGTGACAAAACTCCGCTACAGATTTTTTTCATTTTTACAATTTTGAATACCAAGGTTTCACTGATGTTCCATGCCAAAATTCAGACAAATATACCCAGTGGTTCTGGAGAAGAAGTTGATTTTGTTGTTTTTGCTATTTTTAGTAACGGCGGCCATCTTGGATTTTCAACCAGACCCAATTTTACAATTCTGAGACCCTGGAGTCAGGTCATGCTCCATGTGAAATTTGAGAACCATGGGACCAGTAGTTTTACAGAAGAAGATGTTTGAATATTTGTTTTTAGGTGTTGACGGACACATTCTGTGACGACGCACGACGCACGCCGGACGCATTGGTATGACAATAGCTCACTATGGCCCTTCGGGCCAGGTGAGCTAAAAACCAACAAAGTGCCATGTGCGTCCAGCAGAGACTAAGATCAGCATGGGCATCTGCCCAGCAGACAGCAAAGACACTGATCAGACTGAGTGGATGCCCAGGCTGATCTGAGTCTGCTCTGGGCGCATAACCACTTTGTTGGTTTTGTCGTGTCGTGGCTCATATACCTGGCCATAATATGCAGATATGTGGACTGGCCAGTATTTTACTTTTCCTATATATCTGAACTAAGGCCCTTTTTCTCATGATGATGATAATAACAACAATGCATTTTGTATGATGTTGTATAATTGTTATTTTTGTCTTTATGTATTATACTTTTCTCCTATGCCATCTGCGTATGGCCTGAGAATCAATTTGACAATAAAGTAATGTTCTGTTCTGTTCATAAGCTTTGTCAGGACATTAATCTATGAGATTCTGGTTGATTTTTTTATTAATTGTAGGTAAAATTTGAAAAAAAAAACTACCTGAGACTTATATAATCACTTCCAAGCTCACCTAAACGTGTTTTATTTTAAACCTTTTCTTTTGAGTTTAAAGGTAGGTTCCTGGCCTTGCGATAACAATTATGTTCACAAAATAATTTTGTCTTTTTCTGGGTAGTATTGAATTCTCTTATTTTTCTGAAACTGTTGCTACTGAGAAAATTGTCAGATATTGTAGAAAATTGTCATTTTCCCTTTGGTTTATTTTGTTTTGTTGGAATTCCAGTTCTAAAAATAAATATGTATATATGTCTACAAGTCCGCAGTTTCTGATGTCATTTGCCAACGGTTAATTTTCTCTTGGTGTTAGCTCTTCCAGAGGTCCTTGCATGGCGGATGGGTTAAAACTATCCCGAAATGCAATGCAGCATGATGTCAGCTATGTTATCTATTTTTGGCGTGAACTAAAAATAGCGCTAACTGGTGTGCGAAGCAGTGTTAGGAAATCCCTTGCAAAACGACCTTTCTACGATTTTTTGATTTACACTTTTTAGTGGATTTTATTCATTTGCTCTTTATAAGTGCTTTCCAACAACTTGGATAAGAAATCATCAAAATTATGATGCATTCCAAAGTACAGAAACCTACCTTTAACACAAGAAAAAGTATAACATCATGCAGTTCTTTGTATTAAAATACATGAAATTTCAGATGAAGTGAAAAACAAGAGATTCATCTGAGAATCAACTTCCAGAAAACAATATTAACTCATTGCATTCTGGGTATTTTTTGTCGTCTGCTGAAATTGTCGTCTGCATCAAAAATCAAGAATATTTTGACAATATTGGGCTAACTAGCTCTTGTAGAAATGATGTCTAGGCAGCAAACAGTTTGGATCTCAGATCAGGTCCCATGTTTGTGGGGCCTGATCTGGACCCAAACTGTTAGCCCAGATATTCCTAAAGGGGTATCCCGAATGGAATGGGTTAAAGCAAGACAGCCAAGGCAATACAAAACGAGTACCTACATCATATTTTTTCTTGAAGAACCACCTAGTATTGCAGTTATCTGTTCCAAAGCTACTGTTAATGATAAAGAATATCTTGATAGAGACTTTACCATAAAAATTCTAACATTTGGGACACCTAAAATAACAATTCTAATGCATGATGACTGTAAGTATCTTCGTATGCGAGGTATGGACTTAAACGCTAGGGTCAAGTAATATTAATGTAAAATTTTACCAAATCAGCAGAGCGTAAAATATAGGTCAAGGGTAAAAATAAGTGTGACAGTCCTTAAGAACATTCTTAGAAGAAACTTTATATCTGGTTTGATGATTGTAGGTATCATAGTTTGTAAGAAATGGACTCAAACACTACAATTGATGTAATTTTGATGTAAAGTTTTACTAAGTCAGCAGAGCATAAAATATAGGTTAAGGGTAAAAATAAGTGCAACAGCCCTTGAGAACATTCTAAGAAAAAACTTTATGCCATGTCTGATGATTGTAGGTATCATAGTTTGCGAGAAATGGGCTTAAACGCTAGGGTTGAGGTAACTGTTGACAGATGGACGGACGAATGGAATGACTGATAGATGGACGGAAAAGTGAACTCCTATATCGCACCTTGCTATAGCAGGTGTGGCAATAAATGAAATGAAATCCTCTTGTAACTATGGCACTTAAAAACCTATGGCACTTCAGAAATAAAAACAATAAAACTTAACAAGACATAACAATAATTCCACAGAGGTTGCCAGTTTGGGCACTTAATAAAACAATTTTCCATTTGTTCCGAACGGAAAATTATTTTAGATGTCCTAAAATTACAGTGCCTGAATATGTGGGGTATAATGCCAATTATTGTCATCACAGACATAGCTCTTCAATATGATGTGTAATGCTGTTCTCAGCTCTTCAGATTTTCTTTCAGCTGCCTACAAGGAAAAACAGAAAAAAACAATTCACAGATTTTCTCACAAAAGTTATCAACATCATATGCACAGTGCCACAAATCAACAAATGGCCATCAAAGAGCAGCAAACCTTTTCTCCTTGAACTATTAGTAAGAAAGTTGTTGTTATTTGGTAGATAATGGTGTGTCATAATGCATTTTCATATTGAAACTAGAAACATAGTAACTAATAGGGCCCCGTCTTTATGGGACAGTTGATGGTAGTTATGTCATCTGTCCCCAACCAGAAATAACGGTAACAGCTTTCTATTATCATGTTGTTCCTTCATATGTAATATGCTGTTTGGAATTAAGCCTCTGGGTTGTCAGTCTTCTCTAGCTTCTAGATCATTTTGTCATCTCCTCATAGGCCCAAAATGACTGAAATACTGTTTAAAAAGTTGCAAAACCAAAAATATAAATTCACAAACTTTTGAATTACCTGATTTTATCAACAATTTCCTGAAATGTGATTCTCTTATCCGGGAAAGGGCTCCAACAAGACCTCATCACCTCATAAACCTCCTCCAGACAGATTTCTGGTCGCTCAAACCTAATTCCCTTTTTTATACTCTCACTGTACTGGTCTATGTTGTTATTCCAGACACTGTGGCCCTTGCCACGGAATAAGAGTTCTTCACCATTCAAAAAGACCTCCAGGCACAGTACTCCATAGCTCCATACATCCGAAGTTCTTGTGTATACTTCTTTTCCAAATACTTCCGGTGCAGACCTGATACAGACAGATAACTGAATGGCGACACGACAAAATAAACAAAGTGGCATGCCCGTCCAGGGAAGACTCAGATCAGCCTGGGCATCTGCCCAGTCTGATCAGAGTCTTCCCTGTCAGCCTGGAGTTCCTCACCATTCAAAAACAACTCCAGGCACAGGACTCCATAGCTCCAGACATCCGAAGTTCTAGTGTATACTTCTTTTCCAAATACCTCAGGTAATACAGACATACATGAAAATTTAAGGTGAATGGTTATATCTGTATATTTTTCCACCATTCTTTATCCTATATACTGGAGCCCCAGTGGCTCAGTAGGTAAAGTGCTGGCCTGCTGATCAAGTTGTCTTGGGTTCGAGACCTGGGAGGTGGAAATCTTTCCAATTAGTAAATGGTGTTTCATTGTGTACAGCTTTTCAATATCACCCTTTCATCATCCAGATATGACTGAAATGCTGTTAAAAAGGACGCAAAACAGCAAGTTATCCAGCCATCCCAGCTCTCCTAGATGACTTTCCTATCATTTTAAATTGATTTTATTTGGGATCATTCTAGAGGAGACTAGAAATCCGTCCATAGTACACAGATGCCCCCGCCTAATGCCTTGAGTAAGTTGGTGCCTTGATTAAGGTACTGGAACTTGTAGGATAAGTAGGTTCATAGAAGCAGACTTGTATAATATAAAAGGTAATAGGCAAAGCATTGCCCAACGTTTGAAATGTGACACAAACTGTTTCAGTGTCACTGTATGGCCAAAATAGAAAATATCGTATATTACAGAACATGGTTAGAAACCAAGTCAGTGGACCGTGACATATGGATCATCATAACCTGATTCTTGTAAATTCCTGTTGTATTTATAGATATTAATCCTCATACAAAATTTCAAGTTGCTACAATAACAGGAACTTTAAAATCTACCTCTTACAAAAATCTTAACCTTGCAAATTTGGCTACAGTCCGAAGTCAGTGGACCGTGACATATGGATCATTCTGCCCTAATTCTTGTATATTCCTGTTGTACTTATAGACTTAACCCTCATACAAAATTTCAAGGCGCTACAATAATAGGAACCCTAAAATCTACCTCTAACAAAAATCTTAACCTTGCAATAACAAAAATCTTAACCTTGCAAAATTAGCCTAAGTCCGAAGTCAGTGGACCAGGACATATGGATCATTTTGCCCTAATTCTTGTGTATTCCTGTTGTACATATAGACATAAATCCTCATACAAAATTTCAAGACGCTACAATAATAGGAATCCTAAAATCTACATCTTACAAAAATCCTTACTTTGCAAAAATTAGCCTAAGTCCGAAGTCAGTGGACCGTGACATATGGATCATCATACCCTGATTCTTATGTATTTTTCTTGTACTTATTGATGTATATCCTCATAAAAAAATTTCAGATTGCTACAATAATAGGAACCCTGAAATCTACCTCTTACAAAAATGTTAACCTGAGTCTAATAGGATCACATACGTACAGACGTATGTATGTAGGTACATACAGATGTATGTACATACATAATAATGTACACACGTACACACTATATGCCCTCGGCATCATATGATGCGGGGGCATAAAAAGCCCTCATCTAATAACCATACAAAGATAGTACTGGGACATGAAAAATTATAGCAGACAGCCATCTTATTAGTCCTTCAAGGTCTGTACTATTTTCCATTTCATATTTTCCTAGCAATTTTCTGACTGGATAGTACAATAGTTATCAGAAGGGAATAAAGTGCGCCTCATGGGTGCCCAATTCTCACATTTATAGAGTCCTACAAATATATGAGGTCATCTGCAGTGTCAGACTGAACCATTACCCCAGGTATATGAGGAATATCTACTTATAGTGCTCAAAGATGAAGCAAACTCACTGATCCATGAATTCTATGTCAGTGACCTAAAATGCATGTACTATGAGGTCATTCAAAGAGTCAGACTAACCCATTTCGCCAAGTATGGAGATACACAGCAAACTCACTGAACCATGAAATACAGGTCACAGTGACCTTCAAACCGTATGAAGTCATTTGCATACTCCAACTGAAACATTATTATTTAACCAACCATTATCCCAGCTATGATGGACATCAACTATATAGAGCTCAAAACATAAGTCAAAATCACTGAACCATGAAATGTAGGTCACAGTGAGCAATAAATAGTATCAGGTTGATTGCAGTGCCAGACTGATCCACTATGCCAAGTGAGTTAATCCATCAAACACTGCTGGAAATATAAGACAAAATCACAAGACCCTGAAAAAAGGTCATTGGTACAGGAGCCAGCATGGACACTTTGCAACTGCTGCAATTATAGGCATAAGCTAGGTGACCAAGTATCAACTCTCTTGTCCTGAAACTGAAAATTTTGCTTTAAAAACAGTGCCAAACAGCAAAGTCAGTCAACTGTAACATATAAGTCAAGGACACACAATTGCGTAATGCAGCCGCTGCAGATAGTATGATGATTGTTAATGCTGTAGTTTGTAAGATACAGAGTTGAACATCGAGTTAAATGCAACTGTTAATATTGGTTAATCTGATCACAGATGCCGATGAGGACGCTGATACTAACACTAAAGCATACTACGACAACAACCCCCCGGGGAGGATAGCATAAGCTCTCCTTTGCATTTATAAAGGCACATTAAAATGATCTGGTTCCAATTTTAAGACAGCAACAGCAATTAATTTATGGCAAATAGGTATACATCCAGATTTTTCTGCCATTTATACAAAGACAAGTAACTTTTGTCACTTCCTGTTTGCTTCCGTGGGTGAAGAAAACCTTCCATAAAAAAAGGTTTACTCCTACAGGAAAGAATAACTCCTAAGTAGCAAATTCTTTTCTGTAAGAGCTGACTCCCCAATGAGGCAGGGGGCACATTTGACCTGACAGAGTTCAGCCCTCTAAGATGGGCCCTGGGGGGCAAGATAAACAATGGCACCAGGGCCGGTTATAAAGCTAATGTAGTACTGTACCATAAAAGTTTAAATTTCGCGTTAGTCCTCTTATAATGATCAATTCCTGTCTCATCCTTCTCCTTGTTGAGTCGTTTACTGAGGCCAAAGTCACTTATCTTTGCCACCAGATCTTGGGACAACAGGATATTAGCCGCTGTTAGGTCACAGTGCAGTATAGACTTCTCGGACAAGTAAGACATACCCTATAAGATAAAAGGCAATATCTAAATAAGGTTAAAAGTTCCTTGGTGAGATTTCATTGCCATCATTGATAATTTTTCACAGTCATCTTATTTAATGCAACAGAAAATCTACTGAATTCATATTTTTTGTCCATATCATTCCAACTTACTTTAAACTAAGTTTCTGTTATCAATTCACCCTTGTACATGCATTATTCATGACTGGCAGCTACCGTAAAAGTTCTAAATATTGGGACACCAAAAATAACTACCATAATTGTCCTAAAATTGGAACAGTTTGGTTTTACAATGCAGTAATGTGTCCAAAAAATGCGAATGGAATGGTAAATAGTGTAAACCCTGATCAGACTGCTCCTTGAGGAGTCTGATCTAGGTTTGCACTATTTGCTCAGACCTAACTGTCCCAATATATAGAGGTTTTACGGTAATCAGAAACTTTGAGTGACAATTCATGCACACCACTGGCTACATGTATATCAGTTGCATATGCTGCATGCAATTTACATGACAGGAAGGAAATTAATTGTGCAATAGACTGGCTGAGCTAAGCAATGATTGACAATTTAGACTGCATACAGCCTAGGCTTGAGAAGCAAGCTAAGGCAGAAGAATCTAAATCAGACTACTATAAGCTTTATGAAAATGGCAGAAAAATCAAGACAGTCTACTCAGAGACCTTAAGGTATCCCAGTATATATAGAGCAAGGTTCGAAGTTCAGTAGCAAATTTGCCACCTAAAAATCTAATTTGCCACCTGAAGAAAAGTGGGTAGCAAAAAGTTGCTACCTAGCAATTCTTTAGTAAAAGTTAATTTCTTGGAAGAACTAGCCAATTTTTCATTAAAATACTGCTTCTATGTGTAAGACTAAACACTTATGTAATTTTGTTTGGTCAGAAATCTGATATCTTTTGAGTGGCAAGAGGACTGTTTTTGGCCTCCAGTTTTTGCTACCAGGTATGTGAATTTTGCTACCATTTTATACCAGGTGGCAAGTAACTGCTTTCTGCAAAATAATTTAATTTCTAACACTAATAACAGTAATTATATTTACCTGTGCTACATCAAGAAGGAAGCCTAGCCTCATGTCAAGACTTTTCCCTTTATTTTCCTGATGCATACTTTTCCCGTTATTCTTTATGTATGTAGCTAAATCTCCATTAGGCATCAGTTCCATCACATATCTTTCAATCTTTTCCCTACCTATAAAAATTATCAAAGACTTCAGGTGAATTGATAAACTCTAACCCTTATAGCCACAAAAAAGCAGACGACAAAATTTACGTCTGCTAAATTTCAAAAATGCTGTTTGCAAATTTAAGTTTTTCATTCTTGGTGCAGTAAGTGTTAAGGTGGCCCCTTGTGGGAAGGTCAAATAGAGTTTATTAATCAGCCCATTTAAAATATGGGATTTATAAAACTCGGGAGGTTTAAAGATCCAATAAAGAAACAAGTCCAAAGGATGAAGTTCTTTATCGGATCTTTAAACCTCCCGAGGTTTATAAATCCAATATTTTAAATGGGACGATTCAATAAACTGTATATTACATTCGTATGTCCTACAACTAAAAAATATTTCCATCTGTTTTTATGTTTTCAAGAGTCATTCTGAGAGCCTGTGCACAATAGCGTGAAAGAATACACGAAAATTGAAATAATATGACTGCCATTTTCATCCATACCTTTACAATCATTGTCTGTATGGCTACTGGTCCCGACGATCCAAGGCTTGAAGAAAGTCTCACGGCTATGAACTGAATGATATATTTCTTATAGCACAATGCGGATCATGTGTAATAAACGGCAATGCAGTCCTACATAAAACTGATTTGATTGATTGATTTATTGCTTAATGTCCATGGTAAACAGCTATGGTCATGTCGGGACGGTCAATTAACCTAACCACACTATTCCAGGGCAGGCTTAGACCTCCTAAGTGGTTAACCAGTACTAAGTGCACATACTTTCGCCAGTAACTGACAACTGCCCTTCTTGAATCAGCGGAAGGAGAAATGAAAGTATGTGGCCAGACCCGGTTTCAAACCCAGGACTTCTGACTTATGAGTCAGGTGCCCTACTGATTGCGCTATGCAGCCCGGCTACATAAAACTGACGAGTCATAGAAATATTCAGTTGAACAAGCCAGTAACAGACACCAAAAATTGTTTTAGATTTGACATTTCATAATTTAGAGTCTGTTGTTTTCTCAATATTTTAAAAGGCAACTCTGACATGTTTTTATAGCTTCAACTGCAGTCAACAGATACAATTTGAAAAATAGTTCTAAAAGCTGGTATCTGGCCGTACATCAATAATCAATCTCTGAATATTATGGAGAAGGCAACCAATCTACAGGGATTTATTTCCCTAGAGAAAATAAATTCTCTCAGAAACCTGGGAAATAGCATATTTATATTGGCAAGAAATACATGTGCTTGTATTTCTTGGCTAAGAATGTAATATTCAGCATTATATCCCTTGGAGATGATAAAAAGTATTAGGATCTCAAAACTGACATGTCTAGTTATATAATATTCCATATCTGGGTGTTCTTTTTTATTTTTGTGTTGTTGTTGTTGTGTTTTTGTGTTGTTTTTTTTTCTTTTGCTGAAGAACTGAAGAGATTTTCAGAAGACAGAAGAACTTTTTCTGAAGAGACAAAATATCACTCTCAACCCAAAATTTTGGTCTATGTGGAATATTCAGGCTGTCAAGTTGCAACAGCCTTCCTTCTCCCACATTATACAAAATTCTAGTCTTAGAAAGAAGGCTGATTGTCATAGCTATATACTCTTTGTAATGTTTTCATGAACATCAAGATAGTTTGTCAAAAGTGGAGGGAAAAATATTGATTTTGTTCAATTACTTCTGAGTAAATTGTCATTAAACTGTGCAAAGCGTAATCTCTAACCCAAGGAAATTCGGTATTTTTCAATCACTAGTAAAGGATTTTCTCTATACATGTGTGTTTCTCCTAAATAGAGTGTACCCATCAAATGGCTTTTTATTAATAGTCTCTACAACACTGGCTGTTCTAAAAACAAAGCTTAAAATTTTTAGGACAGCTATGGTAAATATTTTTTGTGAGACTTGAGGCTGATTGTTTCAATATCAAAGACTCCCACAGTGGACCCCTGCAAACACAATAACCTACCCTTAATAATCCCTTTAAACTGGACTATATTTGGGTGACTGATTGTTCCCAGTATTTGAAACTCCCTTTTGAAACGACTGTATAAGTTTTCAGTTGATTCAAATAATTTCACAGCAACTTCAACTGTCTTGTCCTTGTCTTTGAGTGTGCCTTTCATCACCATACCGAACGAGCCCTGCAATTTACAACATAAATGTAGTGGATCTCTTAGGATGGGTATGCCTTCATGTTTTTCTTCCATTTTCACAATGAGAAACAACTTTTATGACTTCCTGTTTGGTCTTTCCTAAATCGGGTGTACTCTTTTAGGGGATTTTTTTTTGCTCCTTTATGAGTTTACCCCAATTCAAAAGGGACATAAAATGAAAATAAAAGAGTTCTTTCCCCCCCCCCCCCCCCCACACACACACACACGCACACACACACCAGCATTAGTGTACCTATCCACCTAAACAGACTACTCAATGACTTGAGAATAATTATTTGTTTGAGGAAATCTTAAGTTCTGTTGAAAGTTTCAGCTTGTAATGTCGCTGAAAAACTGGTAGAGTATGGCATACACTGTTTGCCATGCTCTGGAACCAATGTCATCATAAGTCTGCTACCATAGCAACTACGAGTTCATATTGACGTCAAAGTGACATCATTTAGACAATATTCTGCTAAGGCACTAAGCACAACATTTGGTAATTACATAGTTGCTATGATAACAGATCTATGGCACCATCACACTTATAACTCGAGAGGAGCATGGCATACATTGTATGCCATGCTCCTCTTGAATTATAAGTGAGATGCTACCTGAAATTCATACAATGGGAAAGTGTGATTTTCTCAAACCTATGATTCATTCTGAAATAATTTCTCTGTATCAAGTGGTATAGATACAGGAAGCCCCCCCCCCCCCCCCCCCCCAGTTTACATGGGGGATAACTCTATAAGAAACAGCATTTGCCTTCCTGGTTATTACTCCCTTTTCATGATAATACTCTTGGAGCTATTTCCATGTGAGAAAATTTGTTTCAAGATCAGACTGATTGATTGATTTGTTGCTTTATGTCCACGGTAAACAGCTATGGTCATGTCGGGATGGTCAGTTAACCTAACCACACTATTCCCAGCAGGCTTAGACCTCCTAAGCGGTTAACCAGTACTAACTGCACATACTTTCGCAAGTAACTGACAACTGTCCTTCTTGAATCAGCGGAAGGAGAAATGAAAGTATGTGGCCAGACCGGGTATTGAACCCAGGACCTCTGACTTATGAGTAAGGTGCTCTACCGACTGTGCTAGGCGGCCTGGTTTAGATCAGAGTGATCTCACTTGGAGTGTACATGTACAAACATCTTAAAGGTGCATCAACAAGAAACCCATATATACATGTACATTAGGGATGCGCAATAATATCGATATATCGGTATATCGCAATACGTTCAGAAAAAAATACGTATTGCGATATGGTCCGCCCGTATCGATACGCTGACGATATTTTAGCTCCTACATGATATAAAAGCCATAACGTATTTCATTGTTATATAAACATTTTTCTTATTCTTTAAAACGTTACTGAAAAGATCGTTTACAAAATCGAAATCATAATTTATATTTCACGCCTAACGCTTCTGACCTAATGGCGGTGCTTTGATCAACCGGTTTAAACCAGTCACTGGAAAAAATATATATCGCTTGACCGACCGGCATGAAAAGATTAATAAAAATTGATTGGCTTAAAGAGTTTGATAATTGCACAATCAGCGGTAATAAGCGTTAATTGAGTAGTTTAAGCACTCACATGGACAACGAGGTTTAGTGTGATTGGCTTCGCAAGATAAAGTAACTATCGGAAAAACAAAGATCACCCTGCGCATGATCTCTGTCTGGCCATAGACTTCCTTGTTCGCATATTATGAATCCTGGGGACTCTATCTAGTAAAAATTGATGACGCTGTTTGCCAAGCACAGTTGCGCAGTTTTGATGTATATTCTCTATACGCACATGGCATACGGTCTCTTATCGCCCAGACACATCCTAAATGGACTCTTCCGTCTTCGTTTAAAGATTTGTCAAATTAGCCGAATCCGGATTCGGCTTTACGAGAGCAATGTGTTACGAAAGTGAACTATCACGCATCAAATTCGGCATCAGCTTCGCAACATACCCAATTCGTTTCACAAATTATACCCCAACCAGTCAGGGCTAAAAATAGATTGATTGACAGGAAGGGCGCGTGACTTGGTAAACTTTCGCAGTATTTGAAAAACGTGTTGAAAATGTATTTCTCTGCTTTAAAGATGAAAATTGACTTTGATAGTTAGATCAGCCGTACAAACATGCTTTGGCTGATAGGTATGATGCCTTATATGGGCTAGATATATCTACTAGATTGAACGTTGCAAGTTATCGAAAGATGAAAACACCAACTGGGCGTTTCAAACAGTGAATTTCTCCGAGAAAATGTTCACTCAAAAAACTTGTTCTGGTGTATAAGCCGCGCCGCTATTTCAGTCCTAAAATCTGAGGCATAATTCTGCGGGTAGTACATTACTGAAAATGTTGCAGTGTGCCGCAAATGCGATATGGTTGTCAAACATTCATGAAAATAAACGGTATACTTACAGTTAATAAGTAACTACAAAGTTTTCCTGCTGATAATACATCTTTATTATCTGATATCTACTTCCATGCAAAGCCCTCCAGTGTACTTTACATGTAGAAAACAAATGCCACAATATATTGTGATACGTATTGCAATACAGTGTGAGTGTATTGCAATATATCGCAATACGAAAATTCTGGCAATACCCATCCCTAATGTACATGTACTTTATTGGAAATGGTAAGCCATGTGGTTTCAATATCTACATTTAAACATATGAAGTATGTCTCAAAGATGAAAATTTTAGACACAGAATGAAATGAGTTGCAACACACAAAAAAAGGCAAAAAAATACTGCTTAACACGTGAACAGCGAAGGCTCAGACCAGCTGTGCATCCATGCAGTCTGTCCAAAGCCTTTGCTATTTACAAACACAGTCTGTGGACCCTGAGGAATCTAAATGAAAGCTCTAGTGACACTGCACAGGGGCCGTATTCATAAAACGACATTAGTCGTTGCTATGCTGTTGCTAAGGCTCAATTTCTATAAAGGAGATTTCCTACAACTATGAAATTTGCTCTGGAGGAACAGTCTTTGTAAGACTGTTCCTCCAGAGCAAATTTCATAGTTGTAGGGAATCTCCAACATAGAAATTTACCCTTAGCAACAGCATAGCAACGACTTAAGTTGTTTTATGAATACGGCCCCAGATTCACAAACTGCTATGAGTCTTCACTGTTTACAATTACATTAATCCTTTCTTCACTGACAAAGCTCAAAGAATAAGATTAATTGAGCTGTGGTTGATTTCAGTATGGTGGATACAAAAATCAAGAGAAACCTGCAAGATAAACCATATTTGAGCCGCGACACGAGAAAACCAACAATGTGGTTGTGCGCCCAGCGCAGACTCAGATCAGCCTTGGCATCCGCCCAGTCTGATCAGAGTCTTCGCTGTGCACATGGAGATATCTTAGACCCTTAGCTACCATTTAAGCGCTTAGCTAAGATTCTGGTCAGACTGGGCGGATGCCCAGGCTGATCTGAGTCTGCGCTGGGCGCACAACCACATGGTTGGTTTTGTTGTGTTGCGGCTCATTTATTTGTTTATAAGACAGGCTTTTTCCTCTCCAAAGTGACTCCAAATATCTTAAATCCATCTTGTGTGACTGTGCTACAGGCTTGTAAGATAAGGTTTTTTCTTTTCCAAAACAATTCCAAAAATATAGATATGTTTCATAGACCGTAAGACAGTGCTTAATTTTTGGGGCTGTTTTTGAAGGGGAAACACCCTTATTTTCGAGTCAAATACATACTGTACCTTGCCAAGGCATTCCTCTGTAACTGTTACATCACATTCATTGATGAATTCCAAAAATATAGATATGTTTCATAGACAGTAAGACAGTGCTAAATTTATGGGGCTGTTTTTGAATGGGAAAAACCCTGATTTTCGAGTCAAATACATACTGTACCTTGCCAAGGCATTCCTCTGTAACTGTTACATCACATTCATTGATGAATTCCAAAAATATAGATATGTTTCATAGACAGTAAGACAGTGCTAAATTTTTGGGGCTGTTTTTGAAGGGGAAAAACCCTGATTTTCGAGTCAAATAAATACTGTACCTTGCCAAGGCATTCCTCTGTAACTGTTACATCGCATTCATTGATGAATTCCAAAAATATAGATATGTTTCATAGACAGTAAGACAGTGCTAAATTTATGGGGCTGTTTTTGAATGGGAAAAACTCTTATTTTCGAGTCAAATAAATACTGTACCTTGCCAAGGCATACCTCTGTAACTGTTACATCGCATTCATTGATGAATTCCAAAAATATAGATATGTTTCATAGACAGTAAGACAGTGCTAAATTTATGGGGCTGTTTTTGAATGGGAAAAACTCTTATTTTCGAGTCAAATAAATACTGTACCTTGCCAAGGCATACCTCTGTAACTGTTACATCGCATTCATTGATGAATTCCAAAAATATAGATATGTTTCATAGACAGTAAGACAGTGCTAAATTTATGGGGCTGTTTTTGAATGGGAAAAACTCTTATTTTCGAGTCAAATAAATACTGTACCTTGCCAAGGCATTCCTCTGTAACTGTTACATCACATTCATTGATGAATTCCAAAAATATAGATATGTTTCATAGACAGTAAGACAGTGCTAAATTTTTGGGGCTGTTTTTGAATGGGAAAAACCCTGATTTTCGAGTCAAATAAATACTGTACCTTGCCAAGGCATTCCTCTGTAACTGTTACATCACATTCATTGATGAATTCCAAAAATATAGATATGTTTCATAGACAGTAAGACAGTGCTAAATTTTTGGGGCTGTTTTTGAAGGGGAAAAACCCTGATTTTCTAACCAAATAAATACTGTACCTTGCCAAGGCATTCCTCTGTAACTGTTACATCACATTCATTGATGAAATGTTTACTCTGATTTGATTCATATTCAAATCCTGATCTGTTATTTTGGCTTGCAGTCTTGGTACTGTTACTGGACACAGTTGTCTGCTCTGATTTTGATTTGGATGTTTCTGTTTGTGATGAAGTAATCTCCCCATGAGGTTCTGTTGGTTTTGATGGCAATGGCCTGGTCTGTTGAGCTTGAGCTGACATTTCCGTCCCTGTCCTTGTCATCTGCAGACTGACAACTGGCGTCTGCTCAGTATTATCACAATCATTTCCCGCTCCTCCAGCTGTCATTTTGTGGTAGTCTTCATTGTCACTTGACTCACTGGCTTCACTGTTTTGTGAGTCTTTCTTTTGCAGACTATTCTGTCTGTCATTGCCATTTTGTGAGCTATTCTTCCGCAGACGGCTCTGTTTGTTGTCTGGTCTTCCATCACCACGTGCCCCACCATTATGCTTCTGATTTTGAGTTTCTGAGGTGTTGCCTGAGTTTAACTGCTGTAACCTGTATAAGAAAACAGTACTGTAACTTCTAATAACAAAAATCCTCCTCCGTATACATATACATCATAATTTTTCTATCTAGTAACTGTAGTCTCACAAAATAATTGGTGAAATGGCAAATAGACCAGACTCTGATCAGACTGCTCCTAAAAAAGCAGTCTCATCTGGTACTATATTGTTTGTCAGAGGCTTTCTGTTACTGAATTGGTTGTTATAGTTTTTAGACAAACTACTCTAACATAAAACCTGAATTCAAACATTTTATGAATTCTATATGAGGATAAAATAACGTAAAACACTTTTATTTGGTGACAAATATTTATATACTATAGCTTCGCAGTCCTGAATTAAAACTTTGTGATCTGCCCTCCAACAATATGTGTTTATCAGTGATAATTTATGGGTAAGGAAACATCATTTTTTAAATGAACTGTGACATGACCAAACCAACAAAGTGGCATGTGCACCCAGCAGAGCCTTAGATCAGCCTGGGCATCCGCCCAGTCTGATCAGAGTCTTTGCTGTTCGCATGAAGCTAGCTTAGGCCCTTAGCTACCCTTTAAGTGCACAGTGGAGATTCTGATCAGACTGGGTGGATGTCCAGGCCAATCTTACTCTTCGCTGGGGGGCACATGCCACATTGTTGGTTTTCTCGTGTCGCAGCTCAAATAAAAATCTTTAGCTAAATCACTAACCTTGAGACACATTCCGAGAATTCTGGTCTATTATCTGGGTTCTCCTTCCAACAGTCAAGCATTAACTGATACAACTCCGGCAAGCAATCTTTCGGCTGTGGAAGTCGTTCCCCTTTCTTAAGCCGCTGATGGCCTTCCTTTTGGAATTCTGTTTCATCTTTACAAATGTTTGGTTTCTTCCCGTAGCTGCACATTTCCCACATGGTAACACCAAAACTCCACACGTCACATTTAGTTGTAAACCTGATCTGTCCAAGCCATTCTGGTGCACACCTGAAGTGAACAAAACAAGAGGACCAAACAGGTCAGTATCAGTCAAAAATCCCAGTCTGGGCAAAAAATCTTAATGCAAGCGGAGATTTTTAAATTTGAAGGCTAGCCTTCTGATGAAATTGGCTATATCTGGCAAAAATCCTATAATTCACCTTATTGTCCGTCATAGCTTTTCTCCATGTCAGCCATTATCAACACCTTGCTTTACTGTTGTGTGTTTATATTTTTGTGAATGTCTTACCTTTTAATCATCAGTGTCTGCTAGCATTTGCAACCAAGTAACTACTGTGAACACAACTTTCCATCAAGTTGTACATCTTGCACTCAATGCTGAGACAACATGATATCAATGCTGATGCAGCATTATATCTGACACTGTTGTTTCAATGCTGATGCAATACAATGTCATGCACACAATGTTGAAACAACATCATATCAAAGCTGATGCACATAACTGAAACAACATAGTATCATTGCTGATACAATCTAATGTCTTGCATATAAAATTGAAACTTCACATTAATGCTGATGCACCATAACAACATAACTGAAACAACATCATATCACTGCTGATGCAACACAATGTCTTTAACACTATGTTGAAATATCATATCACTGCTGATACAACCGAATGTCTTACACACAATGAAATTATGTGATGTGTCTTACACATAATGATGTTGATTCACCATGCTGTTGCATCAGAATCACCATCATGTTGCAAGAGCACAATATGATGAAGTATAAATATAATGCACTGATATCAGCACTGAAACGATGTTGTTTCAACAGGATGCTGCATCAGCATTGTTTTGATGTATATGATGTTGCATCACACTGATGTGATATTGTTTCATCCTAACGTTGCTTCAGCAATATTATATTCCACCATCAGCATTTTCATGATGTTGTTTCATTATGACATTTTATTATATACCTATCAAGGATACACCCTTTGAACTGCCTGTTTTCTGGCCATCTGATATGGAACGCCGTATCACACTGACGTTTTCTGAATCTGTATCACTATCCCTTAAAACGAGGCTATTTCTGAGTTCCAGCTTTTTGTGAGTCTTTTTTTAAAGTGCATCGTAGAAACGAGAACCAGAGATACCTGACAAGTGACGTAACGTCAACAAACACGTCAAAAATGGCGCGCCACGATAGCTAAATTAGTGGGTAGCGGTTTTCTCACGACTAGCTACATTCCTCTGTCTGGCAGGTTCTAATTTGGGTCTATACAATAGCTCTAGCAAGTATGAATATTTGGCTGTTCATTAGGTATATAATAAACAAATTATTATAATTGTAACTTGATCTGGCATACCGTATCACATCACGTAGATGAGCTCATACCATCAGAATCACCCTCGACCCAAGCGTCTTGGGTGATCCGATGGTATGAGCTCATCAACTCGACGTGATACAGTATGCAAGATCAAGTTACTGTTATAATAATGTGTATGTATCACACTGACGTGATATTGATGTGATGTTGTTTCAACATGATGTTGTATCAGCAATGATCTAATGTAGTTTCATAGCAATATTAAGTCAGCATTGTTATGATGCTGATACATTATGTTGTTGCACCAGCACTGATATGGTGTTCTTTACAGCATTTTGTTGCATCAGCATTTAAATGATGTTGAATAAACATGATAATGCATCAGCTTTGAAATGATGTTATTTCAATATAACGTTGCATCAGTGTTGAATTTATTTTGTTCAACATGTTGTTGATAAGCTGTGTCAACAGGATGTATCAGCATTAATATGATGTTGTTTAATCATAATGCTGCATCAGTGTCTACCTGATGTTGTGTCAACATGATGCTGCATCAGCATTTATATATGTTGTTTCATAAAAAGGTTGTGTCAGCCCTGATATATAGGATCTTACATGAGTAGTTATTTCATATGAAATTTATGAAATGAGCCTTCGGCAAGTTTCATAAATTTCATTTGAAATGTCCATGAGTGTAAGATTCTGTTTATCATATGACCCTTTTATAATGGGATTGAAATGCCTTCAAACTGAACATTATTTCAATATGAAAACGCATTGCTGACATGGACATTGTCAATGATGTTATGTGTATGCACCAAAGTGTTATTACACGTAAGGTCATAAGATTTTTATGACACAATGTTATCCACTTAATAACAAGGACGTCATATGATAAATGATATTTCAACATGATGTAGGATCACAGGTAAGATGTTGCACTGGCAGTCATGAAATGACAGCATTATATCCAAAATAGCAATATGAAAAATAACATTGTAAGGATGTTCTACTATCCTAACACTTACCAAAGCATAGGTATAGTCTTGGCTACTCCAGGACTACGTCTGTAATAATCTTTATCTGTCTGCGCCAGAAGTTTGGAGAGGCCAAAATCACTGACCTTGGCACACAAGTCTTTTGTCAGCAAAACATTTCTACATGCAAGGTCCATGTGTAACACCTTCTTAGACCATAGATATTCCATGCCCTGGAATTAAAAAAAACATGACCTCACAAAATCAACCAGTATAAGTGTGACCTCTATAACACCGTTTTAAAATTTTTGTAAATATTCATCAATATAGTGACTCACAAAGTCAACAAATTTTACAAATAGTTGAGACCAAATGGATATTGCCCACTGAAACTTATTTAGTCGTAAATTCAAGAACACATCAATTATCAATAAAAATTTCATAGAATGTGGTGTCTCACCTTCTGCGAAATATCACAAAACAGAGCTAAACTAGAAAACTTGACACAAAGCTTATACCACTGCCAACGTCCAGCGCCGGGGCGTCCTACTTATTTGAACAATAGTAGGGCAAGGGCTTACTGTGCTTTCAGTAGGTTCGGGTGGGGGTTGTTTGGACATTTTTTCTCTCGTCTATCATTTCTCTCTTCTTTCTCCCTCTCTTTGGGAGACGGCCCTATATAGACTGAAATACTGTCTCAAAGGGCCGTTAAACCCAAAACAATCAACCAAATATACCACAGCCACCACCACCAACAATACCAGAAAAGTAATACCTACTTTTTGAGACAAATACTATCTAAAATCACTCCCGAAAATTGTCAAGAATGCCATGTCCGGCCTGTCATAGTACTCAGAGCTCCAGATAAGAGGGGGTATTGAGGATAATTTGAAGATAATTTTTCTTATTTCTCAACGAAAACATATGTTGTGACCCCTCATTAGAACCGTCTCGATGAGACGGTTCTAATAATGGGTCACAAAATATGTTTTTATGGAAAAATATGGATAATTATCCCTAAATTATCTTTGTTACCCCTTCTTATCTAGAGCACTGATAGTACTGTCAAAGAAACTGAGCTAAACAAAAAACATTGACACAATTATATGCTGCCTAAGTGGCTGGCACTGGAAAAGTGATACCGATATTTCTGTCCTGCTACTCAGAAATGGCAGAAAACAAATGAACCTTGACACGACTAGACTAACAAAGTGGCATGTGTGCCCAGTAAAGACTCAGATCAGCGTGGGTATCTGCCCAGTCTGAACAGTCTTCACTGTTGGTATGGAGGTAGCTTGGGCCCTTAGCTAACTTTTAAGTGCACAGCAAATACTCTGATCAGACTTGGCGGATGCCCAGGCTGATCTGAGTCTTCGCTGGGCACACATGCCACTTTGTTGGTTTTGTGGTGTTCCAGCTTAAATTATTACCTTGGCAACATCCAGACTAATCTTAATGAACCGGCTCTGTGGAATCAGCGTATTTTCATGATGAAACTTTTTGTAAACGTAAGTATAGAGGGAGCCACCATCTAGATATTCCATCACTATGTATTGCTCTGTAATAACAGGTAATGTAAAATTCTCATTACTTTAAATGGCTCTGTAACACTACTGAACACAATTCTTTAATACTTCTATATTATATTGAGCCATGACACAAGCAACAAAGTGGTTGTGCACCGAGCGCACACTCAGATGAGCCTGGGCATCTGCCCAGTCTGATCAGAGTCTTCGCTGTCCACATGGAGGTAGCTTAGCTACCCTTTCAGCACTAAGCGCAGAGTCTCATAGGTCTGGGCAAATGCCCAGGCTCATCTGAGTCTGTGCTGGGCGTACAACCACTTTCTTTGCTTTCTCGTGTTGCGGCTCTAATGTATATGGCTCTGTAAAAACATTCTATGTGGAAAAAATGCATCTAAAAATGGAGATAAGGGAAAAGGAGACTAGGTGTTGATTTTGGAAATTTTCGTTACTTCTCTACCAAAACACATGCTATGACCTGTCATTTAAACCTTTTAGCCAATATGGTTCCAGTGAGGGGTCACAACTATTATATATATGTTTTTATGGAGAAATAAGAAAATGATCCCCAAATTATCAATAGATAATACAATCATCTCCTGCCCAGTTACGCCTATATTTTTAGTACAATAACCTATAAGCCTTAAAGTGTCCAAACAGCAGATGACAAAATTTACGTCCAAGCTAGTACAAACCCAGATAAGGCAGCTCTTAATGAAGTGGCCCACACTATGAGTGGTTCAATAGGAGCCACCTCATCTGGTACAAATTCAACTATTTTTAGTTTTTGGCGCTTTAAGATAAATACCATATCAATCCTATTAAATGCCCCAAAGGTATTGCATTTTGGGAAAAGCGGGTGTTATTTAGAGCCTAAAATGTAGTAAATCAGTCACTGCCAAAAGACCTCTAATGAGCAATAGAAATGTGATGGGTCACTTCAAAGGAAGCAATTCTACTATTTTTTGCCTCCCTTTTTTGTAGCGGTCAACTCTTAAGGAAAAAAGGATACTTGAAGAGTAGATCCCATTTCAAAGAGCTGCCTTATCCAGCGAAGCGTACATGAATTCATGCAACATAATGTAACATTATTTTCAGAAAAGAGACAGGGGGCTTTTATTAGAGCAGGGGCATTTATTAGGATTAATACGGTATGGTGCATTTTCCACAATATGCTCTTCTGCTTTTGTATGTGGACAATCTTTCCAATTGTTTAAGAGATATGAAGCATACACATGAGTCGCGACACAACAAAACTAACAAAGTCGCATGAGCGCTCGGCAAAGACTGATCAGCCTGGACATCCACCCAGGCTGAGCAAACTCTTCCCTGTCGGCATGGAGGTAACTTAGACACTTAGCTACCCTATAAGCACACAGTGAAGACTGATCAGACTCGGGAGATGCCCAGGCTGATCTAAGTCTGTGCTGGGCGCACACTCCACTTTGATGGTTTTGTTGTGTTGTGGCCAACGTAAAGCTAACAAGCAGACAGATGAATAAATGTCTCATTGGGAGCTCAATTACAGCTATAAGAGTAGCACTTTGAGGATAATTCCAAGATAGTTTTTGTTAATTCTACATAAAAATGTGATCCATCATTAGGACCACCTTGCTAAGACATTTCTACTGACATTTCAGAATGACCATGTTGTTCAGCGGTAATGGCATGTTTTCCAAGAAATAAGAAAAGTCATTCCGGAACTATCATGAAATATTTTCTTATTAATTATGCATTCTGAAATTTTGTTAATGCTTCAAGCATCAGTGACAAAAATAGCATAATTTGCAAACAGAGTAGATCCTGATGAGAAGGCTCAGAATGAGCCGCCTCATCTAGATCTACACTGTTTGCCCTCTAGTCTTTGAATTCTCAATATGAAATGTCTTGGACAAGGCATTTTTTTAATTTTTGCAGATGTAAATTTTGTCTTCTGCTTTTTGGTGCTCAGAGAGTTAAAATTCGCTAAATCTTGGAGTAAAATATTCAGTTAACCCTTCAAGTGCCAAAAATGAAAAATTGTTGAATTTGTAAACAGTGTAGATACAGATGAGGTGGCTCATCATGAGCCACCTCATCTGGATCTACACTGTTTGCCCTATAGTCTTTGAATGCTCAATATGATATAGCTTGGGCAAAACATTTTTTTAAATTTCTGCAGACATAAATTTTGTCGTCTGCTTTTTGGCGCATTAAGGGTTGTTACCTCCTCTGCAGACTCCATAAAATTTAACAATGTTTTCATTCTCTAATGCCTCCATCACGGCAATTTCTTTGCGGAAGTCCTCTGCATATCTGTCCAGCATTTCCTCTTTCAGTTCTGTATAAAAACACAGAGATATACTTTTAATTAGGAAACAGTTAAGAAAGTTTCGTTTCTCTGCAAAGTTCTGTAAAAATAAACTATTGCAAAAGGAATACAGCTTTTATCAATATAGGGGTCCAGTATGATTTTCTCTCCACTACTAGTATCATCTGGGTCCAAAGGGAGGTGTGAAAACCTGAACCTGAGAGACAAAATCTGCAACACCTCTCCAGGGGCTCAGCTCATGTAAAAGAATCAGAAACTCATTGCTGTTATAACGAATTTCATTTTTCGAAGGCATATCAAAGTGTAAACAACATTGGGTTATGTGCAAAGTGAATGCACCCCTTTGGGGTTCATGTAAACTTTGCAAGTGACCCAATGTAGTTTACACTTCGATAAACATCGCATTTGTTTTAATTTAAACAAAACCTTGACAAAAAATCTTATATAATGGCTAAAATGACGTAGTTAAAACATTAACATGCCGTTTTTCTGCTAACAGCCGAACAGTGTCAATGACGTCATTATGTTGCCGACCTCCAATCAGATTGTAGAAAGCCATAGTTTATTTTGATGTCATTACGTCTCGTGGCTCGATGTAATTATTGGAATGTGAACTACATTATGTTCCAATGGTTTGCTATGGGGCTTTTCAGTAAATACACCAAGAATGTAAATATTCCAAACTGAAAAATATTCTGTCAGGCAAAATTACTGCAAAGTGTTGGAAAATATGCTGCCCTCTATTTAGCAAGTTTGCTGAGCAATCTCACATTCTCTCTGTATATTTTGCAAACACAACTTCTAAAGGCAATGGTACCAATTTTGAAGTCACAAAATGATGACTGTCACCCTGCATGCATCTGATGCTGATGTAAGATTAGGTGATGGCCAGAGAATGCTTATAAGCAAAACTGCATGGCAGGATTATATAGCACGTAAACTGCCTCCTTAAAACATATTTTACCTGTTATACCCTGGCTATTAATAGCATCTAACATTGCTTTTTATGCAACAATGCAAAACAAGATTATGTAACCATGAATTCAAAACTCCACAAATATTTGGATTACAATATTTTCCCTCGATTGTGTACTTTCATGACTGAAGATGGGGTTTTACTGGCCCGATGCCGGATTTATTTCACTTCCTATTTGCTAATGACATTCTTGGCATCTGCCCTCCCACCTCATCTATAAATCATGAGTATCCATGGTTAGCAATTAAAGCACCTGAAATAAAAATGGTTGAATTTGCAAAGAGCACAAAGCTAGAGGAGGCAGCTTAGAAGGAGCAACCTCATCTGGATCTACACTGTTTGTCCCCTATTTGAATTCTCATTTTTGGAAATTTTGCAGACAATAAATTTAGTCGTTTTATTGCGCTTTAAGGCTTAGGAAGGATTATTTCTTATATTTATGGAAGATATTGCACCAAACAAATTCTCTATATGTACTTTAACTGCCACTGGTAATGACATTTTGCAGATGATAATTTTGTCATCTGCTTTTTCGGTGCTTTAAGAAGAACTATTTCTTGTGTCTGTAGAAGTAATTCTTATTACATACGTTTAACTGCCACCGGTAAGGGCATTTTATGGCCAGCAGATGACAAGGGAGCTAACTCTCCTTTGAACACGGCACCATAGTGACCCTGCAAAAATTAACACACAATTTATTTGTAATGTTGAGAGTAGGTACAAAACAAAACATAAACAGTTAGCACTTTAATTGCAATAAATGAAAACAGTTTGCAAATTATATTACAAACAAGAGGGCCAAGAGGCCCTGAATCGCTCACCTGAGCAAAAGGTTAAAGGTCAAACTACGGTCATCATTTGATCAAACCTGATACTTTGCAACAATTTCCAAATGGTACTGAAGAAGAAGAATTTTTAATATGTTTTATGTATTGCTATGGTTCAAACCCAGGACCCCCTGGAGTGGGGCCATTTTGGACCCTGGGGCCATCATTTGAATAATCTTGGTAAAGGACCACTAGGCAATGCTACATACTAAATTTCAATCATCTGAGCCAAGTGGTTCTGAAGAAGAAGATTTTTTAATATTTTTCTATGTATGTCTATGGTTCAAACCCAGGACCCCCTGGTGCGGGACCATTTTTGACCCTGGCACCATCATTTGAACAAACTTGGTTAAGAACAACTAGGCAATGCATCATACCATATTTCAAGCATCTGCACTAAGGGGTTCTGTAGAAAAACATTTTTAAGAATATTTTAATTTCGAACCCACAACTCCCCGCCCCAGGGCCATTTTGGATAGCAGGTCAACAATTTACACAAACTTTGTGGGAGTCCACCAGGCAATGCATCATACCAAATTTTAAGCATCTGAGCCAGGTGGCTCTGAAGAAGAAGATTTTTGAATATTTTTCTATGTATTTCTATGGTTCAAACTCAGGACTCCCTACCGCAGGGTCATTTTGGACCCTGGGGTCCTCATTTGAACACACTTGATAAAGGACTACAAGGCAATGCCACATATTAAATTTCAAGCATCTGAGCCAAGTGCTTCTGAAGAAGAACATTTTTGAATATTTTTCTATGTATTTCTATAGTTCAAACCCGGGACCCCCTGGGGTGGGGCAATTTTAGACCCTGGGGTCATCATTTGAACAAACTTGGTAAAAGACCACTAGGCAATGCTACATACCAAATTTCAAGCATCTATGCCAAGTGGTTCTGAAGAAGAAGATTTTTAAATATTTTTTTATGTATTTCAATGGTTCAAATCCAGGACTCCCTGCCATGGGGCCATTTTGGACCCTGGGGCCATCATTTGAACAAACTTGGTAAAGGACTACCAGGCAATGCATCATACTAAATTTCATGCATCTGAGCCATGCAGTTCTGAAGAAGAAGATTTTTGAATATTTTTCTATGTATGTCTATGGTTCAAACCTTGGACTCCCTGCCACGGGGCCATTTTGGATCCTGGGGCCACCATTTGAACCAACTTGGTAAAGGACTATTAGGCAATGCTACAATTAAATTTCAAGCATCTGAGCCTTGCGGGTCTGAAGAAGATTTTTGAATATTTTCTATGGTTCAAACCCAGGACCCCCTGGTGCAAGGCCATTTTGGACCCTGGGGCCATCATTTGAACAAACTTGGTAAAGGACCAGTAGGCAATGCTACATACCAAATTTCAAGCATCTGTGCCATGCAGTTCTGAAGAAGAAGATTTTTGAATATTTTTCTATGTATTTCTATGGTCAAACCTGGGACTCCCTGCCCCTGGGTCATTTTGGACCCTGGGGCCACCATTTGAATACACTTGGTAAAGGACTATTAGGCAATGCTACATATTAAGTTTCAAGTATCTGAGCCTTGCGGTTCTGAAGAAGATTTTTGAATATTTTCCTATGTTTTTCTATGGTTCAAACCCAGGACCCCCTGGTGCGGGGCCATTTTGGACCCTGGGGCCATCATTTGAACAAACTTGGTAGAGGTCCACTAGACAAGGCTCCATACCAAATATCAAAGCCCTAGGCCTAGTGGTTTTAGAGAAGATGTCATTTAAAGCAAATTGTTGACGCCGCACGACGGACGACTGACGACGCACGACGGACACTGGGTGATCACAATAGCTCACCCTGAGCTTATGGCTCAGGTGAGCTAAAAATAGGCTAACGTTTCAGTTTCAAAACAATCCTTTGAAGTAAATAAACTTATAAATGAGAATTAGAAAAACAATAACAACAATGGTACAATTTTATTTTGAATAAGGCCATAATCCTTGAAACTACTTGATAGAATTATATAATTGAGCCTTGACACGAGAAAACCAACAATGTGGTTGTGCGCCCAGTACAGACTCAGATCAGCCTGGATATCCGCCAAATTTGACTAGACTATTCGCTTTGTGCTCAAAGGATAGTTAAGGGACTAAGCTTCCGCCATGCGGACAGCGAAGATTCTGATCAGACTGGGCGGATGCCCAGGCTGATCTGAGTCTGCGCTGGGCGCACAGCCACATTGTTGGTTTTGTCGTGTCGCGGCTCAATTTGTCCTATTAAGATCTCTTGCTCCAACAGATATACTCCTCGCCAAAAGTTTAGCATATTTCAGCTCTATGGTACCTTTGTTATAAATTCTGTAGAAAATTAACAAAATATAAAACAGCAATATAATTTATGGATTCGGAAAGAAAGAATGTTTAAGCATATCCTTCATGACATTTTTTGTCCAAAAGTATCAGGTAAACGAATTTTGGCGGGCCGACAATTTTTGTGTAAAATAATAGTTTTTTATCTTTTATTTTCTGCATATAAGATGTCATGCCAGGAAAAAATGTCGCACGTCAGACAGGAGACCACGGAACAGATAAGTTACACATAAAATTTGAAGTGCCAGTATCAAAGACCGACAGTTTTCAGTAAGACAAAAATGATAAGAATTCATAGGAAAAATGCATTGTTAATGATTAAGAATACAAGTATTGACAAGAGTTTCTTTTATGTCTGATTAAGAAATGGCTGAGACACAATCAATGTAGCAAGTTACGATTTAACATGTCGTCTACAGACTATGGCAATTTGGTGTGTGAAAAAATAAAACTGATGATGTTTTGGACACACTTTTAAAAAGTGTCAAAAATTGTACTTTAATTACAGTGGTCTTAACTTTTATCGTTGTGTATCCAAACAGCTGCAGGGTTTCAGAAATTCAGTGTGTAAGTGTTTTCATTGTACATTACTGCTTCGGATAGGATCCATAACCACACATTTTTGAACTTATAAGAAGTCCCCTTTATCAGTTATTTCTGCTGCTAACTTCACAAATAATTATGCTAAACTTTTGGCGAGGAGTATATTATAAAAACAATTGTGAGAAAATTGTAAATTGATTCCATTGTGCTGTCACAAAAAAAGTTTTGTCCTCCCAGCGTCCTTTACAAGCCCGATCCCCATTTTGTCTTACCTTTCCAAGGACAAAGGTTTTGTCCAGTTTTAAGCGCTCCTCTTTAATCATATAGTTTACATTTTTCACAACCAGGGCTCTGCTTGCTGGCTGACCTGTATGTAGTTCAGAGACTGGAACCAGGTGGGAACCTTTAAAAAAATATCCTGTCTTGTTAACCCATTCCATTCAGGATACCCCTTTAGGGGTATCTGGGCAAACAGTTTGGATCCAGATCAGGCCCCACAATTGTGGGGCCTGATCTGAGATCCAAACTATTTGCTGCCTAGATATCATTTCTACAAGAGTTGGTTAGACCAGTATTGTCAAAATATTCTTGATTTTTGATGCAGACGACAATTTCAGCAGACGACAAAAATACCCAGAATGCAATGGGTTAAACAACTCTTATTTCAGGTTACATTTAAAAAATTGCATTTATCAAATAATCTATAAATGAGCCATGTCATGTGATTTCCAACAATGTGGCATTGGTGACAAGCATAGGCACTCATCAGACTGCACATAAGTGCAGTCTGATCAGAGTCTTTGCTTGTCATATCTACCATCCATTGGAAGTGACCCAAGCCAAAGAGTCAACAGTGAGATCTCTGATTACCCTGTATATTGATTGATTGATTGATTGATTGATTGATTTATTGCTTAACGTCCACGGTAAACATCTATGGTCATGTCGGGACGGTCAGTTATCCTAACCACACTATTCCTGGGCAGGCTTAGACCTCCTAAGCGGTTAACCAGTACTAAGTGCACATACTTTCGCCAGTAACTGACAACTGCCCTTCTTGAATCAGCGGAAGGAGAAACGAAAGTATGTGGCCAGACCGGGTTTCCAACCCAGGACCTCTGACTTATGAGTCAGGTGCGCTACGCGGCCCGGCTTACCCTGTATAAATGGGATGGACAATCTGAATAAAACATGACAAAACTGCCACATTGTTGGAAGTCACATGACCTGGCTCAAATACTGAAATCATTTCATTTGTTATGAGGTTGATCACCACAAGAGGTAAACATGACTTCATGTTGCATGGCTGGTGACATAACATCTGAAATGTCACATGGTTGGTTAAATAATGGCAAAATGAGGATGATGTTGAATGTACTTAAATGACCTTTTAATGACATCCTCCATATAATATACAGTCAGCTCCCGATATCTAGAACATTGATATCTCAAAATATCTTCTTATATCATCCAATATATTTCCTATTTTTATTTACATTTCAACTCCTGTTATCTCAAACTACTGATATCTCAAGGTAAATTTATCAGAAAATTTACTTTGTGATATCAGTAGTTTGGGCTGATATTTGACTTCGAAATATCGAGAGTTGACTGTAATAAAACAATTGTTGACTTTTGTTTCGACAAACAAGCTGTGTTACTAGAAGTAAATAATTCATATTGACTTCTGCTTTGCGTCAGTCAATGAGAAATTAACTATCCAATAACACTTCATGTCCACCTCAACATTAGTCACACAATGTGGCTTCAGGCAGTGTAATAATGTTATCCATTAAAAACAATAATCCACTGGTGAATAATCATTATCACTTTGATATGATGCATAATGCAGTTAGCCTCACATGGGATGAAACAAATTGTTGCAAACTAAATCACTCTAATTTTACAATACTTGGCAGACTGTACCAGAATGCTGCTACCCAATGCATGATTATGCTGTATGATGTCGTTGGGAAATCTGAGATCCTACAACATACATTTTTTCTACTAAGATGCCTAAAAAGCTTTAAAGTACCAAACAAGCTGAGGACAAAATTTACGTCAGTAAAATTTAAAAAAAAATGTTTTGTCTAAGCTATATCATATTGAGAAATCAAAGACTAGAGGGCAAACAGTGTTGATCCAGATGCGGAGGCTCATTATGAGCCTCCTCATCTGGATCTACACTGTTTGCACATTCAACTATTTTCGATCTTGGCACTTTTAGTTCAATTGTTATGGACCAAACTTTGAATTACCACTTGGAGCCGCAGGTCTGCTTGGAGGTAAACTTGGAGCCTTTTGCCTGTGAGGGGGTTCTCCTGCAATGGTTTTCACTTGCGTCTTCTCAGGTGATTCCCTCCATGCTGTCTTTGGTATTGTCTGCTCTATATCTACCAAAAGAAAAAACAGACATATTGCTGGGAAAGATAGCTTGCCTTAACTAAGTCCCCTATCATATAAACTATCTTACTGTAAAGACTGAGCTTTTGTGAATATGGATACCAATTGCTATCCAGGCACAAATGCAACAGCTGTTCTGGTATTTTTCCAATATGTATCATGAATGACTGGGTTACAGGTTACCCCTGCCAACCTATTTCACCACTTCTTTGTCAGTGAACAATTATAATCCCACTCCCATCGGCTCCCTTAACACCTTCTAAAGATTTCAATATAACCAAATCCGTTTATATACCACCTTGCACAAAAACAAATTATGCTAACTGAAACTAATGATTTCTTCCAATACTATAACTTTAAGATTCAACTATATCAAAGGGCAGTCCTGTGTTACAATATGCTATACAGTAGAACGTCAATGGCTCGAACAGACTTGGGACCATGAAAATTAGTTCCAGCCAAAGGTAGTTCTAGCCATCCAGGGTTAGTTTTTATATAAACTGACCTCTTGGGACCAAACAATGAGTTCTAGCCAGGAAGGGTAAACGAGCCATCAGGGTTCGAGCCATTGAAGTTCTACTGTAATTGCTAAAATTTTATGTGCAAAAAAATAAAAATAGTCAAATCTGCAGTATAGATCCAGATGAGGAAGCTCATGATGAGCCAACTTATCTGGATCTACACTGTTTGGCCTCTTTTCTATTCAATCTAAAAAAACACAGCTTGGATGAAACATTTTCTGAAATTTTGCAGATGGACATTTTGTCATGTGCTATTTTGGCGTGTTAAAGGTTAATTCTAAACACTCAGCTATAATTCTGGCATATTGTTAAACTTGACTGTCCCTAATGATGGCTTTAAAATATATGAACTGACCAACATTACTGGGTACCACAGCTGGTCCCCATGCTAGAGTCTTCGCTTGTGTTTGGTCAGGGTCCTCATTTGCCACTGTCTTTGGTATGGTCTGCTCCAAGTCTATTGTTGGCTGCTGAACACTCCTACTTCCTATTACTGAAAGATATACATATATTCTTTTGCTAATGATATCATAGTATAGATTATTTTTGCTTGAATGTGCAAACAGAGATGAGAGAACACACAAGAATAGAAACAAACAAAACCATGAGTAAGAAAAGGCAAATGCTTGAAACTGCATTGTACAGAAAAGTCTTGTTCATTCTAAAGCTGATTACTGTCTATCACTTTATTTTTGCCTGATTTATTTAGTTTTGGAGTAAGAAGCGAGTTTTTGATTTCTTGAAATGGCAACCAAGTTGTCAATTTTTGTTCGCACAACTGATTTTACAAATACTGGCAAGAATTCCTGAGCCCACAGATTTGGAAATATTATCAAAATTGAAACTCTTGTGAATTCAGGTGATATACGGCATGACATTAGTCTCTACATGGAAAAAATGCGCCACAAGCAGCAAACATGTACTAAAATGGATTATCTTTTGATAATTCTAGAGTAATTTCTGTTATTACTTGATAAAAGAATTCTGTGGAAGCCTGTGCCTCACCAGTCATTGCAAATAGAGCTACACCAGAAAACAAAAATTACACAGCTGGACATATAATACCTATTTCCCACATTTAGCTAGTCAGTCACTGGTGAGTCAAAAACGCACACTGTTAGAAACAGTTCTTATGTGAAGTCACAACTTATGTTTTGATGGATACACAAGAAATAATAATCCCAGAATATTATCAGATTATCCCCTAGGTTTGCCTCTTATCCTTCACTTCAAAATTTCCGACGTTCCCTGATTTTTCCTTGACAATTTGCAGTTTTCCATACTCTTTAACACTTCAAGCCCCAGTGATGAAAATGGCAGAATTTGCAAACAGTGCAGATCCTGATGAGGTGGCTCATAATGAGCCACCTCATCTAGATCTACACTGTTTGCCCTCTGAATTTTGAATTTTCAATATGATATAGCTTGGATGAAACATATTTTGAAATTTTTGCAAACGTAAATTTTGTCGTCTGCTTTTTGGCGCTTGAAGTGTTAAGGATCCAAAAGTTGATATTACTCTTTACTTTAACAATGCTAACTGTATCACTTGGAAATTGGGGGCTACTCTTAAAGGAAAGAAGGTCCAACTCATGCTCAATGCAAAATTTCAACCAAATATACAAAGCAGTGCTGGAAACAAGTTGATTTAATTGGTTTTACTATGTTTAGTAATGGTGGCCATCTTGAATTTTCAACTTTGCTGAATTATACCGTTCTGAAGCCTTGAGCCTAATCATCCTGCAAGTGAACTTTGAGAACCATGAGTGCAGTGGTTTCAGAAAATAAGTCATTTGAATGGACTTAAATGCTAGGGTCGACATAATTTGTAAAAAGACTCTCAATATTTAGTATCTTTATAGCTACATCTCCATAATTTTCCATCTTGTTTTCAAAGGAACTGGCTTCTCCGTAAAAAAACAATCTACTCAGGAAAAAATTTATTCCCCTTTGGAGGTAATTTTTTCTTTTAAGAGCTGACTCCCATTAAGGCAGGAAAAATAAAAATGGCAGAGTTGCTTCCCCTGAAAGTGTACATAAGCTACAGTATGTGACCAAATAATGTGACAGTTTTTGTCATGTGATATTCAGATCATACTTATGGTCTACACTGGGTCTATACAGGCCTCACTGTTGACTGAAAGCTTTGGGCCAATTTGGGCCACAACTGAGCTGCCACGCAACAAAACCAACAAAGTGGCAAGTGCACCACACGAAAACTCAGATCAGTTTTTGCTTTGTGCTCATAGATTAATTTAGAGACTAAGCAAGCTCCATGCGGACAGTAAAGACTCTGATCAGACTGGACAGATGCTCAGGCTGATCTGAGCCTTCGCCTGGCACATATGCCATTTTGTTGGTTTTCCTGTGTTGCGACTCATAGAGCTCATGCAACAAGAAAAGGCTTTGGATCAGACTGCAGTCTGATCAGTGCCTTTGCTTGTCACCAAATCCACACTGTTTGAAATCACATCATGTGGCTCATATACATGTATATCTGACGTGATCCTACCTAAACAGGATAGATCTGGAACTTTCTTGGGTTGACGCTGGTAAATCATTGAGACAATACCACTTGTTCCACTAGTATTCTCAAGTGGCTGGGAACCAGACGGTGATATTGCATAATAGTCTATTAAATTATACTCATGGTATTTTCCTGAAAAAAAAAGAAGCATAGTTGATAAAATTGTAGTCGCTACTTATTAAAAGAAAGTCAAAGCTGTGTAAATTTTAATACTTAGAATCGAAACACATATAATCTGAAAGTCATGAGGGGGACATATGTGATTAGACAATAATTATTTTCTCAAATTAGTACTGACAGGGGTCTGATGCTTCTCATAAAATCTTGGCAGAAGACGATATTTTTGTATAACAGAGTTATTTCGGGTGAACAGAGATATTCCCCCTATCAGCCCAGGCAGCCATCTTGAATTATGAATCCAAACTGTTGTTGGCCTCTATCTGCAGATGCCATAGGAAATTTAACTTCAATCAGCCCAGGGTTTTTTGTCTCAATGGCTCAACTTAATACTTTATCAGAGCTAATGGAAAGTTGCACTAAAAATAATCTTACATATTTTAATCAGCATGGTTTAAACAACGTACAGCAGTTTAAAATCTGACAAAATACTGAGTAAAATTTGCATAGATGTTAATGGAGATGTCACTTAAATAAGCTCAAAATCTGGATCATTACGAAGCAGCAATATGCAACTTTTTTATTAGTGAAGGAACGAAAAACGCTTAGCCCATCACCATAGACCGAATTAAGACTCCTCCTTCAGGAGGTTTTCACTGTATATGATTCCAGAAAAAGGTTTCATGAACACCCCCACCCCCTCACACACACATGCATACGCCCCTGGACCCAGTTGTTCAATTCTAATGATGTTGTTAATTCATGAGACATTGAAGTTTCAAACATACTTTATGTAACAAGTAGCCCAAAGGGCAACAATTGCTCACCTGAGAGACATTGTAAACCTGTAGGGATATTTAAGATGCTCAAGGGCAGCTAACTCCACAGACAGTGGTCCAATCAGGCTGAAAATTAAACTCATCCAAAACATTATGTATGCCCTCATTTAATATATGCAAGTTTAAAAAGTATCCGATCAAGAGCACAATAGACAGAGCCGTCATGGGCAGCTAACTTCATAGTGGTTGGCCTGATCTGGCCAAAATTTGAACTTGTTTAAGATATTATGCATTTTCTCATTAACTACAAGTTTGAAAAGCATCAGATCAGTAGAAACCAAGAAAAAGTGGCGACATTGATTTTTTGGATGCTCAGGGCAGGTACTCCATAGTCAGTGTGGGATCTAGCCGAAATGCTAACTAATCCAAGCTTTTATGCATATCCTCATTACCTGCAAGTATGAAGAGGATCTGATGAAAAATGAAAATGTGATGACGTTGTTTTCTCCATTATAAGACTATGGGATTTTTTTCAAACGCTCAAGGGCAACTAACTCCGTAGTCTGTGCTCGAATCCGGCCAAATTACGAACTCATCCAAGCTCTTATGTATGTCATCATTACCTGAAAGTATGATAAGGATCTAATCAAAAACCTTGATTGCAGCACCCTGAAAGTCAAACTTGCTCGAGATATTGTCATGCCCTACCTTTGTGTGAATTCATTTTAAAATCCGTTGAGAAATGTAGGTGCTAGAGCGATGACAAAGTTTTTCTAAAAATAGCCAAAGTGACCTTGACCTTGGGCACAGCATCCTGAAAGTCGAACTTGCTTGAGATAATGTCATACCCTACATTTGTGTCAAGTTATTTGAAAATCCATGGAGAAATGAAGGTGTTAGGGCGATGACAAAGATTTTCTAAAAATAGCCAAAGTGACCTTGACCTTGGGCACAGCACCCTGAAAGTCGAACTTGCTCGAGATATTGTCATGCCCTACATTTGTGTGAATTTATTTAAAAATCCATTGAGAAATGTAGGTGCTAGAGCGATGACAAAGTGTTTCTAAAAATAGCCACAGTGACCTTGACCTTGGGCGCAGCACCCTGGAAGTCAAATTTGTTTGAGATATTATCATGTCCTACATTTGTGTGAAGTTGATTTAAAATCCGTTGAGAAATGTAGGAGCTAGAGCGATGACCAAGTTTTTCTAAAAATAGCCACAGTGACCTTGACCTTGGGTGCAGCACCCTGAAAGTCAAAGTTGCTCGAGATATTGTCATGCCCTACATTTGTGTGAAGTTATTTTAAAATCTGCTGAGAAATGTAGGTGCTAGAGCGCTGACAAAGGTTTTCTAAAAATAGCCACAAAGACCTTGACCTTGGATGCAGCATCCTGAAAGTCTAACTTGCTCGAGATATTGTCATGCCCTACATTTGTGTGAAGTTATTTTAAAATCTGCCGAGAAATGTAGATGCTAGAGCGCTGACAAAGTTTTTCTAAAAATAGCCACAGTGACCTTGAACGCAGCATCCTGAAAGTCGAACTTGCTCGAGATATTGTCATGCCCTACATTTGTGTGAAGTTATTTAAAAATCCATTGAGAAATGTAGGCAATAGAGCGATGACAAAGTTTTTCTAAAAATATGTGATGACATTATTTTCTCCATTATAACACTATGGGATTTTTTTCAAATGCTCAAGGGCAGCTAACTCCGTAGACTGTGCTCGAATCCGGCCAAATTTCGAACTCATCTAAGCTCTTATGTATGTCATCATTACCTGCAAGTATGATAAGGATCTATGCAAAAACAGTTGAGAAAACGTGATGACGCCATTTTCCCCATTATAACACTATGGGATTTTTTTCAAACACTCAAGGGCAGCTAACTCCGTAGTCTATGCTCGAATCTGGCCAAATTTCGAACTCATCCAAGCTCTTATGTATGTCATCATTACCTGCAAGTATGATAAGGATCTAAGCAAAAACAGTTGAGAAAACGTGATGACGCCATTTTCCCCATTATAACCCTATGGGATTTTTTTCAAACGCTCAAGGGCAGCTAACTCCGTAGTCTATGCTCGAATCCGGCCAAATTTCGAACTCATCCAAGCTCTTGTGTATGTCATCATTACCTGCAAGTATGATAAGGATCTAATCAAAAACAGTCGAGAAAAGGTGATGACGCCATTTTCCCCATTATAACCCTATGGGGGCTATCTGTTGCCATGGAAACCAAAGTTCTGAGCTGATCTGCACCAAAACCTGATGCAGCCTTTCCCCCACCCCAATGATGCTTCAGATAAAATTTGATTGCGATCGGCCCACTGGTTTCTGAGATATTCGTGTTTGAAAGTGTTGACGCACGCACGGACGCACGGACGGACGCACGGACGGACGACGGCTCGACTCCCATCCTATAAGCTCACCTCTGAGCCTTTGGCTCAGGTGAGCTAAAAATCACATCCATTCTGCCAAACAAAGTGAGGAGCTTTTGCAGTGCTTGATTTTATATGTACTAGAAGACCTAAAGAAACCTTGAATAACAGCTTAATAATATTAAGCTAATAATGCTTTGAATAACCGGGCCCTGAAAAATAAGAAAACATAATCCATGATTTTTTGAAGGATGAGTGGTAGGAAATTTCAGAACAATTACCTTAATGATTCCAAACCTTATGACCAGACCCACTCACCATAATTATCAAAGCTCTGATTGATGTCCTTGACAATACGATTCGGCAATACCATTTCTTCCTCTTCCAGCTCCCAGCATTTTTGGAGGATTTTCTCGTACATTTTCTCTTTCATATCTTTAACCCCTTTTGGATCAGAGTTAATCACTTGGAGGTAAACTGGACGATCTAGGTGTTGCCCAGATTCGAAGAACTCAGTGACCTATATGGAAATTGCAGAAAAATAGTCAATTTAATACATCAACATTACAAAGAAATGATGGCAAAAAGGATCTGGTATGATAAGGCCCATATTTGGCCCCCAGAAAACTCACTTTTCAAAAGTCCTATTTCAATAATAAAAATGTATTCATAGGAAAGTTCAAACCTTGAATGTTACAGCAAACACAAAATTAACCAGTTCTTGCACAAAATATTTGTGATTTTTGCTCTGAACATACCCAGACCACAGCGGATTCTGACGAAAATGATGAATTTGGTAGCCTTTGTGGCTTTCAAAATATATGAGCCCAGCCTCCAGCACATTTTATATTTTGTATACAGACAAACTTTTAATATATTTACATGCCATGAAAATATTAAATATGCTGGAGACCGGGCTCTATGTTTATTTTTAATTTTTTGTTGCCAAACTGGCAGCATTTGGAACATTTTCCCTGTTTTCTCAACCTTAAAATACCCATATCTATGCCCATAGACAAAATAAACATATGTTGTGGGTATTCATTTTCTTAGTTAGAACACAAGAAATGATTTGGTATAGATTTCATTTTGATCTGTTGGAATTTTTTGGATAGCGTCTCTGGACTTGCAAACTTGAGTGGGTGGGGTACCTGATGAGGCCTTGTGCACTGCACTGCACTGCTGTAATTAGCAGTGCTATCTTACATATAAGCATTTCACCAAAAGCCCATTATTAAGAGCTTTCAAAAGCTATTGTAAAGGACTTATTTCTTTAAAGGAAAATGTATTAAACTCAATTTTTTTTGCAATTTTCCTTCATCTTATTGCAACAACATAAGCATGTCAGAAATCATGTTATTTTGAGAATTAACAGTCACGAAACATTTTATTTCTGCTTGTTCCCATATGCATAAATAATAAGCAATAGATATCATGCAGTTTTACGACAATTTGAATGGGGGCCAAAAACGGCCCTTATCCTTTACAAGAAATTTCACAAACTGTATGTGAAATTGAACTTGTCTATATAGGCAACAGAAAACTATAGTGATTGATGAGTGAACTATTCTGCACCTAGAGCAAGTGAGCAGGGGCTCACCTATACCCCGGCCAGTGCCACCGCCTAATGAAAGCATACTTTTAACACAAAACTTCAATGCAAATATTATAAATGTATAAAAACTTGACCGTCATTCAGCAGCAGCATCCATACGATGTAAACAAGTTGGAAATAAAACTAGTCATGCATCATTAGATAACATTTAAGTATTATTAGATCTAAAAAAAAATACACAACAAATGGCAAAGTCCTAGATATTGACCTCTGGTCCCATCCATGAGCCTGACCCAGCAGCTTTGGAGTCTATATCAAAAGTGATGCTACAGAGATATCATGAACCACATAGAGGTATGAGCAATCAGAAAGGTTTAACCCAAAACTTTGACATAATCAAAATGCCTAAGTCCTAATTATTGACTCCTAGCCACATCCTGGGGCCTGACCCAGGTTCTTAGATAGTTTACATCAAAGGTAATGCAACAGAGATACCATAAGTCAAATATGAAAAGAATCTGATGTGTGGTTATACTGATATGAGCAATCTAAAAAGGTTTAACGCAAAACTTTGCCGTAAAGTTGACAGACGGACCAACGGACGGATGAACGAACGAAGGGATGAACAGACAAAATGACAAAAACTGTATACCCCCTGACATACTTGGTATGTCAGGGGTATAACCAGTCACTTATTTTATGCGCATTAGGCTAAGTACTGATATTAGTAGCAACATCAGAGCTCCAGATAAGGTGGGATATTGAGGATAATTCTGAGATAATTTTTTCTTATTTTTCAATGAAAACATATGTTGTGACCCCTCATTGGAACCCTCTCGGTGAGACGGGTCTTATGAGGAGTCACAACCTAAGTTTTTGAACAGAAATTTGGAAAATTATCCCTGAATTGTCCGTGTTATGCCATTTTTAAGTCCTTTTTAACAGGTTTTCAGTCATATCAGGACAATGGGTGGATGATAATGAAAGGCTGTGTGCAATGGAACCCTGTTTATGATTGAAAAGATTTCCGTCTACAGCAGGCTCGAACCCAGGACAGCTAGATCAGCAGGCCAGCGCTCAACCCACTGAGCTACCAGGGCTCCTTTCTTATCTGGAGCACTGCAACATTTATAATTTGATGACACAGAACATTTCCTTGACACTGGATCCTAATAAAGTCAATCTTCTTTATAAAAGCATTCTTTACCAGTGAAAATTCTTTATAAAATTATTTAATGTGCATGAGACGGCTTGATTGTTCAAAATATGTATTCTTCATAACAATAAATTCATTTAGTTTCATGTCAAAATCTTTGGGAACAAATGAAGTCATTGTGAAGAGTCCACTGTATGTTTTGTTTTGGAACAACGTGTGGTTGGAAATCTACTGGAACAAACATAAGGTCCACAGAATACTCATACATGTTTATTCGTCTTTATGGTAAATGAACTAATGAGCTTTTATGTGCATCAAGATACATATGTTTTTAGTTTGACTATTTGGAATATACCTCATATAAAACACTTCTTTGTAAAAACAGACCAGGGCTCGGTTGTTCAAAAGCTCCTTACATTTTTTAAGCAAAAATAGCTCAGTTTATGCATACAATATGTTTGAAAATTTAACACCTAGTTAGCTAACGATGTTGTCAGTTTTGAACAACTGGGCCCAGAGTCCTATTCCACAGCAGTTAAACTTAATTTGTGGAAGGTAATCCAGCCATAATTATCTGTTACCAAACCTCTGAAAAAGAAATCACAAAAATCTTTCGGCAGTCCGTTTCTAAAAATCTTACTTTGTCATGCTTCCAACCATCCAGCTGCTGTCCAACATCCAGTGGCCCCCAGCCATTGTTGAACATTTCCCAAACTGTAGTCCCAAACGAAAACACATCTGTCTGTATAGAGAATTCTGTTCTTCTGGAAGGATCTGACCAGTTTGGAAATAATTTCGGACTCAGCCATGGCACTCTGTGGAAGTAAGCTTTAAATTATAGTACACTTTTGACATGTAAAAATTTTCTTACCTTTCAAATAAGAAGTATATTCTGGTATGTTTTTAGAACCGTCCAATGAGGAAGTTGTAATGCGATGCCACACTTTTGAGCCGCAACACAACTAAACCAACAAATTGGCATGTGCATCCAGCGAAAACTCAGATCAGCCTGGACATCCACCCAGTCTGTTCAGTCTTGGCTGTGCACTTAAAAGGTAGCTTAGCATCTAAGCTACCTCCATGCTGACAGCAAAGACTTTGATCAGACTGGGCAGATGCCCAGGCTGATCTGAGTCTTCACTGGGTGCTGATGCCACTTTGTTGGTTTTGTAGCATTGTGGCTATAAATTTTAAGAATTAAAATGTTTCTTTTCATTGTTCATTGGGTGATTAAGCTAGTTGGAAGAGCTAATGTTCCATGAAGAATTTTGACAGCCCTAGCTTTATCACCAATGACATCTCAAAGTAAAATTCAATTTTTATATTTACACAGTCAATGCAAGACCATTACTGATCTATTCCTATCGGATATGGTTATTTCATTATTGAAATTTTGATTTACCAATCATAAAGAGGCCCTAGAAGCAGACACACTACACCCTAATCAGCCTGCATGCTTGTGCACTTTCCATCATGTAAATGAGTAATGATGCGACTTCCAACAATGTGGCAGTTTGGTCATATTATAATCAGATCATCCTACTCATTTACACAGGGTCTGTAGAGGCCTCACTTTGGCTGTATAGTTCGGGCCAATTCAAGAGATGAGAGATGTAACAAGTGAAGGCTAATTGATATGGTATGTCTTGCACTCTGCTACTTGCAGACAAGACAAAACTGACACAGTTGCTTTCCCTGAAAGTGTACCCTTTTGCCATCATTACCTCTTTCTATTAACTTCTGAGTCCAAAGGCATCTGATTATACAAGGTAATCAAGCCTGGATCTGTAATTTTGACAGTGAGAGTACTGGCGTCATATTTGGCCACCAGAATATTAGAACAGTTCAGGTTTCCATGATACAGCTTTCTTTCCTCCTGCAGAAATAAACAAGAACAAGTCAGCATGGGCTCAAATATACCCCTGGCCTAATAAAATAACTATAAACAAATATTAAGATATGTTGGGAGGCAGACAATCTATATCAAACTCAGCAAAAGGCCAAGTCACAAGTCATTTTGGATTTGTAGCTATATTGTGTTTGATATGTGATTCTTCTGTCTTCTGATCCTGTTCTGTCCCATGATTCCCAAACATTGTGATATGTGACCTTCACATATGCACAAATTGCAAGGGTCATGAGTGTAGTATGTCACTGTATCTGAGGCGTAAGACTGTTGACAGCCAGCTCTACTAAAACACCATTATTTTTTTGCCATACCTAGATAGAGGATCTTACATGAGTGCCCATGTATTATTGAATTTATTAAACGAGTTGGGGAAAATGATAAGATGCGAGGCTTTGCCGAGCATCTTATCATTTTCTCCAACGAGTTTAATAAATTCAATAATACAGGAGCACGAATGCAAGATTCTATTTATCATATGACACTAAAATCGCATTTTATCAGCAAATTTTGCACTAAAGCGTCACGATTCCGCCATTAGAAAACGCGACGTTTTAATGACGTCAACGCATAACGTTAGGACGTAATTTGCATATTTAATCCACTAGTGGATTATCGTTTTTAATGCATGGCTTTATTACACTCTCAGATGCGACGTCATATGATAAATACTATTACAACATGCAGAGCTCCAGATAAGGTGGAGTTTTGAGGATAATTCTGAGATAATTTCTCTCATTTCTAAAAGAAAACATATGTTGAGACCCCTCATTAGAATTGTCTCACCAAGACGGTCATCTCTCCAAGGAAAGAACACTGGGCATGACTGATACAGCCAAAAAACTCTTTAATCTGACGTTAAACCCTACAAACACAGTTACCTACACATACCGTATTCTACCTAATTAGCGCACATGCCTCTATAAGCGCACACCGTGGCAATTTGTGAGGCATAGGACTATTAATGCACATATTTTTACTGGTTTATCCATTTGCTTTCTCGTTTACAAGAGCTGAAAATGCAATAGAGTATTTAAGTTTTTACTTCTAAATCTTCTCTATCCTTCTACATGTATATCCATACGAATTTAAAGATTAAGCATCAGAGAAAAGCTGCTTATAAGCAGCTTTTCTCTGATGCTTTACCTTTAAATTCGTTCCCTATATAATAACCTATTAAAATGTGCGCTAATACGAAAGAAAGTTTACTACAAGTATTTGCAGCCATTTTGAAAAAGTTAAGCGCACAGGGCGCTAATAAGGTCGATTACGGTATTTGAAATAAAGCTTACTATTCAGTTCTCAAGTATCAACAAATAAATTTTCCATTACCTGTGTACTGCAAAAAAGCAAAACAAAACAAAAAACACCACCATCCTTAAATAAATTTCTAGTGCAAGTGAGTAAGGGCTAATATATACACCTCTCCATATACTTCCCAGCTGGGAGAATAATAAACATTTATATGAAAATCAAGGTCCTTAAAGCACTGATTTTGGACATTAATTTTGACACCTGACTCTTATGGGAGTACATACCATAAACAAAAGAGCTTTTGCAATATTTAGTGTCGCTTCATTAAGGTGCTGCTGGTGTAGAGCAGTGGTAGAGTCTCGGAAACGGAGGAAATCCTTGAGACAGCCGTAGTCCGTATCCCTCAGTATCATTATTGTTGGAGAGTCTAAACATATCCCAGCATACCCCACAAAAAAGGCTGGATTATCTAAGGTCAACTGTCTTGTCATGGCATCTTGTAGTGACTGAAAATATACTTAGCAAAAATAAAAACTTGACAGTTGCTATTTTGCATCCTACGGTAGATGGGAAAAAGTGAAACATGGAAATTCTTTTAATTTAAGAAAAAGTAATCATTCTGCAATATCATAGTCACATAAAATTCAAGATTCTTTAGATACAGCAAAATTGAGACTATTGTAAACGTCACAGGGGTACTTTTCTGTTTTCTATGCTCAAAACCAAACAATTGCCGAATTTAAAATTGTTAAAGTCTGCTTCACTGATAACAAATCTGCTGGCAATGCCTTTCCATTATTAAATCCAATCTGTATGGACTCATAAGCTAAAATTATGCCGATGCAGGGCCGAGTAGGAGGCCGTGAGGACCAGACAAAAAACCTCAGTCCAAACCATTATGATGTCAAAAATTCAGTTTCAATGGAATTCCCATTACACAGTTTAAGAAATGGCTTGCAAATAAATTCAGTGATAAAGACATTGAGTTTGCAAGACAGTCAAACAAATCTCGAAGAAAATAACAAGAAAGACGCATTGGTATGGAAGATATGGCATCTCAAAAATCTCTATATATTTTATTCAAAGGGAGATAATCTGAAAGTTTTGAAACTTTAAACGTTTTTTTCAGGTTGTACTTTCATTGAACATAAGCATTTAAAGGTAGGTTCCTGGCCTAGCGATAACAATTATGGTCACAAAATAATTTTGTCTTTTTGTGGGTAGTATTGAATTCTCTTATTTTTCCGAAACTGTTGCTACTGAGAAAATCGTCAGATGATGTAGAAAATAGTCGTTTTCCCTTTGGTTTATTTTCTTTTGTTAGAATTCCAGTTCTAAAAATAAATATGTATATATGTCTACAAGTCCGCAGTTTCTGATGCCATTTGCCAACAGTTAATTTTCTCTTGTCGTAAGCTGTTCCAGAGGTCCTGGCATGGCGGATGGGTCAAAACTATCCCGAAATGCAATGCAGCATGACGTCAGCTATGTTATCTATTTTTGGCGCGAACTAAAAATAGCGCTAACTGGTGTGCGAAGCAGAGTTAGGAAATCCCTTGCAAAACGACTTTTCTACGATTTTTTGATTTACACTTTTTAGTGAAACTTATTCATTTCCTCTTTATAAGTGCTTTCCAACGACTTGGATAAAATATCATCAAAATTATGATGCATTCCAAAGTACAGGAACCTACCTTTAAAGTGTTTTCTGTGCGTACTGGAACTGCTGTTCATTGTGCCTAAGATAACTTCCTTCTGCGCATGCGCAAATTAATGTTCTGTTCTAAATTATTATTAAGTTTTTATTTTTGTTCAGTATATAAAAAATTTGAGTAAAAGTCCTATTAAAGGCTAAACGTGTGACATGCTAAATATACAACTTATCAATAACTCAGAATGAACAACTCAGACTCGAATGACAAGCTTGCACAACTGTGTATAATGACTATTTGGACAGATAGGTCTGAGCAAACAGTGCAGACCCAGATTAGACTGCTCCTAAACTCTACAATGTTTGCTATTACATATGTATATTTCAGATGCATCACTGCATTGTATATAACCAAACTGTTTCATTTTTAGGACAATTATGGTAAATACTTCCAGGCCCAGTTCTTGTAAACTTATGATATGGTAAAACAAGACATTATACCATTCTTGCCAGCAAACGCCAACTTTACCACAAAATATTTCGCAATGAGCGAGGTCTGCATATACAATATTTAGTCCACCTGTAAAGGAGATAATCCACTCGCTAAAGCTTGTGGATTACCTCCCCCTACAAACCATGGCAAAACTATTATTTAAATTTTCAAATGTGATGTATGCAAAAACACTTCCATTTTTTACCAATAAGTGAGGATAGCTTTTGCTGCAAAAGCTCCTCTTATTATTTCAGAAATAAAGGATCTTACATGAGTGCCCATGTATTATTGAATTTATTAAACAAGTTGGGGAAGATGCGAGGCTTTGCCGAGCATCTTATCGTTTTTCCCCAACAAGTTTAATAAATTCAATAATACAGGAGCACGAATGCAAGATTCTATTTATCATATGACACTAAAATCGCATTTTACTACCAAATTTTGCACTAAAACGTCATGATTTCCCCATTAGAAAAAGCGACGTTTTTATGGACGTCAACGCATAACGCTACAACGTAATTTGCATATTTAATCCACTAGTGGATTATCGATTTTAATGCATGGCTTTATTACACTCTCAGATGCAACCTCATATGATAAAATCTAATAGCTCACTTGATTTTATGTGTACTAGAAAACTTAACGAATCCTTCATTAATGATTTTGTTAAGCTAACGATGGCTTAAACAAACAAGACCAAGTGTCTCAACTATTCTGATTTTTAAGGTGTATCTGTTTACCTTGAAACAGCTATGCTGGAATTCGCTTGGTATTTCAGACTGCCGAAGACTTTTGACAATCACCGATTCTTCCTCACACAGTATAGCTTTACGCACCTCAGTAAAGTGGCCTTGACCTGAAAATTAAACAAGTTTAACATAATTATGCTAAATACTGAAACGCCTTATACAATTTTTGTAATTATCAGAGCCTTAGATAAGAGGGAGTATTTGGTGATAATTAGGGATAATTTTTGTTAATTCTGGATAAAAACATATGTTGTGACCCCTCATCTGAACCGTCTCAACGAGACGGTTCAGATGAGGGGTCACAACATATGGTTTCACTGAGAAATAAAGAAAATTATCCTTAAATTATCATCAAATACCCCCCTTATCTAGAGCTCTGAATTATTCTACAACCCAAGTTTATGTTTCAATAGCTGGAACAGGCTATGGACCATGAAAAATACATGTAGTTCCAGTCAAAGGTAGTTCTATCCATCCAGGGTTAGTTTACATACAAAACTGACCTCTACAGACCCATGAAAGAGTTCTAGCCACGCAATGTAAACAAGCCATCAGAGTTTGAGATACTGTGGTACATGGGCAGCAACTCTGCCATATACATTTTTGTCACCCTTCTCAATGGGGAAAAACATTCTTAGAGAAAAACATTTGCTCCTCTAGGAGCAAATTCTTTCCTTTAAGGGGAGACTTCATTTTGGACTAGCTTCATCCAGGAAAACAAACAGGAGGTCACAAAACTTGTCCCCATTTGCAAAAATGGCTGCAATTCATGGAGGTGTATCCTCTAAAAGTGATCAGTCACAATTGTTGGCCATATGGAAACTGTGGAGACCTTGATTAAACCAGTTTAATAAGTGGCCCCACTGTTTGCTCATGAATGACAAAACATAGGACCCAATCCCCAACCATACCAATAAAATAAGAGATAAGAGTCACTTCACTTACCTACTACCTCCTCTATTATCTCAAGGTCACGAGGTAAATAGACTTTTGGCTGCTGCTCAAGTTTTCTGCGATCCTGTTCCTCTATCTCATCCTCTTCTACCAGCCTGGGAACCGGCTTGTCTTGTAGTAACTGGTATAATATGTCACATACTGCAATAGAGGATACGTGTCTCCAAATATCACCGTGTTTTGAGGATCATTCTGTGAACATTTTTCTCATTTCTCAATGGCAATGTATGTTGTGACCCCGTATTAGAACCTTCTCACCAAGACAGTATTAATAAGAAGTCACAATGCATGTTTTGATTAATATGGAAAATTATCCCTAATTATTTGTTACCCCTTCTTATCAGCAATGCTGGTCCCAATAGTCTCATACTGACAAGACATTAGAGCCACTAAACTCAGAATTAGTGATGGGAAGTCAATACATTTACAAGGGAAGAAACCAATATAGGAAAGGGAAATAAAATACTTTCAAGGGAGACAAAATTGCTTGTTATTATGAATCATTTTGAATAGTTCTGCATTACAAATTTTATCTCTAAAGCTTCAAACACAACTAAAATTCTGCAGATTGATTGATTGTCTGGGGTTTAACAGACCTTTGAGACAGTATTTCAGTCTATATCGGGCCATCTCCCAGAGAGAGGAAGAAGAGAAATGATAGACAAGAGAAAAAATGTCCATACAACCCCACCCGCACCTACTGCAGGCACAGTAGGCTCTTGCCCTACAATGTTCCAAATCAGTAGGACAACACGGCACTGGAAGTTATATACAGCACCATTGCACCACCCATCCCCAAATTCTGCAGAAAGTTATGCCTCAATTGCCTTGTCTTTTAAAAAGAACTGAAGCAGAACATCTTATTTATCTGACTATAAAACAGTGTTTTACCATCTCTTGAATGACCCCAAACACTTAAACCAGTCTTACCGAATTCTGCTCTGAGATAGGGTTTTTCATTATGCGAAATACAGTCAACTCTCGATATCTTGAAGTGAAATTCAGCCCAAACAACTGATATCTCAAAGTAAATTTTCTGGTACCAGAAAATTTACTTTGAGATATCAGTAGTTTGAGATAAAAGGGGTTACAATGTAAATAAATATAGGAAATATATTCTTTGATTTAAAAAGATATTTTGAGATATGAATGTTCGGATATCGGGAGTTGACTGTAATAAGATAATTTATAATGCACTTGCCCCACCTTCAGCCTGTGGCCTGACAGGGATACTGCTGGTAGTTGCTAGGTTATTTCTGATGACCGTCTGCCGCAGTAATGTTTTCAAGTCTCTAACGGGCTCCACATCTTCTCCCTTTAGTTGGTAGCCCCTTTCTGTGTGAACCACCTACAAACATAAGAGCTGTCAATATCAGGGTGTTCCTTAAGATGCGGTATGGTCAAACCTCCGCAGAGCAAAATGGTCGAAAAAAATAAGACTCTTAATAAACTTAGATCACCTATTAGATCCTAAAACTTGGAAAAAACTGATTTTGCTTTTGTACAATGCTTTTTAATATCTTGGGCATAAAAATGTGGCAAATTGGCATCACTAAATTTTGGTGCCAACATAACTTACATCAGAGATTCTTGTAACTTACTACAGAGCAACCTGTCTTTAAGATACTTCTGACCAGCATCCAACCCAGCTACTTCAGCAGGCATGAAAAATGCAGAAGAAAGAGGCTTGTAATATGTGATTGTGTGATTAAGATGCATGCATGTGCAGTTAAGGTAAATGGATTTATCAGCAATATTTTGACAAAGGGAAATAACTTTTGTAACTTCCTAACTTCCTGTTTGCTTCTATGGACAAAAGAGCCCTTCTTAGACGGGAGTTTCTCTACTTCTCTGAAAGAATTTGCTTCTCAAGAAGCACCCACCCTCCCCCACCTCCAACTGAAAAGGGATACAAATTCTGCTTGGTAAGATTTACCCCCCTTAGAAATTTTCCCATTCACCATTATACCCTAAAGTGCTCAAGTACTGGGACAATTGAAACCATTAATTTTCCCAAATGTCCCAAATGGAAAATTAATGGTTTTTAGGTGTTCCGATAGTTAAGCACAGTAAGGGTATAATAATTGATACCTACCTCTCCCACTTGTCTTATTTGCAATTTCCGTCTATTGTTGTAACTGATTATATAATACTCATTGTATGCCACTGTGCTTTTACACAGTATATAACGTTCTGGTCGACAGTCATACTTCACTTGGAGGATACGCTCCAGGTACTTTGGCCTGAAAAGAAAGAAAACAAAAGCAAGTCATTGTATCAGAGCTCAAGAGAATGTCAGACTCAAAGGCCAAGTGGGGGGGGGGGGGGGGGGGGGGGGGGGGGGGGGGGGGGGGGGGGGGGGGGGGGGGGAAGAGAGAGGAGGAGGGGGGGAGCAATTTCATGAATAGTACAATCTACAATCTTTGAACCCCTGATAGACAGTCTAGGATTCTGTCCTGAATATCTCCTACTGTCAAGCTTCTATCTTATGGCTATTTAAGCCTTGTAAAATTTACAAAACTTGGAATGCAATTGTGCCAGTGTCCTTGAGATTTTGTCAGACGGGCAAAATTTCAATACACACCAGCATATTAATTTATAGGAAGCCATTTTGTTCATTCTCCAAAAAACATGCTTCTTACTCTTCATTTAAACTGTCTTGTCAAGATGATTTAATGTGGGGTAAGAACATATGAGTGCGACATGACAAATCCAACAAAGTGGCATGTTCGCCCAGCAAAGACTCACATCAGCCTGGGCATCCACCCATTCTGACCAGAGTCTTCTCTGTCTGCAAGCAGCTAGCTTAGACCCTTAGCTACCTTATAAGTGCAAAGTGAAGACTCTGATCAGACTGGGCAGACGCCCAAGCTGCTCTGAATCTTCGTTGGGCCCACATGCCACTTTGTTGGTTTTGTCATGTTGTGGCTCAATTATCTTTTTATACAAAATGAACACAGGATAATCTCAGAAACATCCTCTGTACCTAATCATATCTGGAACTTAAAATGTATCAAAATGTTCACTATAAACACTGGACTAAACTTCCACATACATAGTTTAACTTGGAAACTTGACTTAAAAATTGAAACAACCTAACTAGTTGAACAGAAAAACTATTGCTGAAAATCTTTTCTAGAACATTCTGAAGCCTCGAACAGCAGCTCTTTTATGAAATCTGAATTTCTATAATAACAAATATTTCTTCTCTTTTTTTTGGTCTCCCTACCCTCTCCCCACCCACCATCAAAAACTGGAACTTCACAGAAGGTTCTATCACACCTGTCAAGGTCTTTCAGTTTCAAAGTTCATAGAACTATAAACTGCAGTGGGTAAATACTGTTGATAGCAATTATGCCACGCACCCTAGAAAATGCCCTCTATGTCACCCCTGCTTATTCCTCCCATTTGCATACAATACACTGATATCAATACTGAAGTGTCAAAGTGCCATTTTAATTTTTCAATGACTTACGATGACGGTCCATGAACGCGTGCCTGTGACATTTCTCGGAACCATTCTGGTGCTAGACTGTGACACATACTGGTGTAGTAGTCATTGGTGAGTCGATAGAAACTTTCAAGGCAGGTAACAAAGGACTTTGCATCTGACTCAGCTTCAAAGTATACATTCTGAAAAAAAAAATACAGATGCCTTAGGGTCAAGTCGGGTAAATTCGGACAGCAGGTTTATTCGTACAGTGACACTGTTTCCTGTCTATGTCAGTTGTTTGAAATTAAAACAAAATTAATTGGGCAAACAGTGAAAATACTGATGAGACGGCTCATTATGAGCCGTCTCATCTGGAATTTCACTGTTTGCAATGGAATGTCCGAATTTACCTGCTGTCCGAAGTTACCTGATTCAACCCCCACAGTTCATCGGTATTATTTGGATTTTAAGCTGACTGGAAAATAATTCCATGAGAGGTAATCTTATGAAAATTTGTATCCCATTTCATTTTGTGCAGCTCTTCGCTGGGCTCATCATAAAAGAAAGAATTTGCTTCCTAATGCAGCAAATTCTTTCCTGTACAATAAGCGCAGGCTAATAATCTTGACATAGGGGCCCAGACAATCAAAATTCAACATTTAACATTAAGGGGATGAGCATTTTTTTCTAAAACTCAGGGGCCCAGCCAAAAATTTAAGGGCCATGAGCAACTGGGCTCCTATTAGTCTTTTTCCCAGTAAGACCCATTCTGGAAGGGCTTCGTTGTCTATGGAAGAAAACATTTAGTCTTTAACATTTGTCTCCCTTTGTAAAACTGGCTGAAAAACATGGAGGTGTACGTATACACCAGTTGAAGCCAAGATATAATGTAAAGCAAACCCCTAAAATTTCATCTGATGCACATTTTCTCAAAATTTAATTATGTGACTTAATTTTCTGGCAGACAACCTTGAGTGAAGCTTTGCATACACTGATGAAGTTTCAATCACCTGGACCCTGTAAGAGCCAAGCCAAGTACATGTATTTTTAAGCCTACATGTATAGTAGGGCTAACAAATGTGCCAAATTCTGACTTTCAAGACACTATCATTATTGGAGAAACCTTAACATGATATGCTCCTTTACCCAGTTACCGGTGATCTTAATTGATTTATAAACTATGTTTGTATATCAGTAATTAAGAAATAAATCTTACTTTTCGTGAGTTAAAGAGGACCGACAGTTAGCGGAAGATTTGGACAGCTAAAAAAACAAAACTTCAGGTATGCAAATCGCGGTGACGCAGAGCCCCAGTTAAAGGGCGTTTTTGCGCTTTTGACGTATGAATAAAGGGTAAAAACGCATCCCATTCCTGTTTGATGTGTCGAGAAAACGTCTTTAAAATACTGGTTGATGCATCGATTGTGAAACAGAAGAGTCAACAAACGTCTCGTATTTTGCACATGGCCATATGGGTATGTCTGCAAAAGCGTGAACGAAAACCGCTGAACTTATTCCCGTGAAATTTCCCAGCTTTACCCGCGATTAATGCGACAGTTGGAAAGTGCTGTGTGACGTAATTCAATATCGAGTAGACGGGTAACTACATATCTGAAAAAAGAATAATACATAACCGGACTTAAAATTGGGCGACCCAGTCCATGTTTTTTTTTTCGTCATTGACGGGTTACAGAGCAAATAGACAGACTGCTACATTTTACACGTAATAGATTGAGACACAGTCTTCAATATTATTTCCGGCAATTTCATCATGGCTGCTTGCACACGAGTCACAACTGTTCAGAAGTCGCTTTTTAAGTTTTTCCAGCGGTCTGATCTGCCAGAGATATCATCAGGGGAGCTGTTAAAACCCATTATACTTGGCCTGCTGAGTTCGTGCGTTGACATTGTTGAGAAACGTATTAAAAAACCCATACATGTTGCATCTGGATCTCTGTTTTAAAAAAAAATGACTTTCTTGTAATATCTAATGGCAATCAAACCACAAAAAACTGCCTGAAAAAAAAAATTGGGAGTGAAAAAACTTCCAGATTTTGCAGAAAAACTCCCTTGTCACAAAGTGAGGATTCAGCAACTCCCTGCTGAAAAAAGTTATCTGGAGCTCTGTGACCTAAACAAAATTTGGCGTACTTCCGAAATCACTGGTCACTGGTAAACACCAGTAACTGGGTCAATGAGAATACTATTACTGTTAAGGGTCTTATATCATAATGCATCACAATACATGTACTATAAATATCACCGCCGTCCATCTCTAAATCTCACTGGTTTTAAAGAATTTAGAAGATTTAAGTAAGTTTCTCATCTCTAAATCACATATCAGTGCTTCTTTCTTTGAATATAAGCTTAACCACCATCTTAACACCAATTTCATTTCTGAATTATCCCTGTTACCCCTTCTTATCTGGAGCTCTGCTAAGGTTGGTGACAATAATAGTTACCTCTGGAATCCCACTAACTCGAGCAATCTGCACCTCGAAGAGAGTTCCAGGTCCTACAGCTCTCTGGTTGATTTCCAGAGAACTCAGATCTCTAATCCAGCATTTAAAAAGTTCAGTTCCCTGAAAAATATACAAATATAAAATCAGTTAGAAAATACAGTTTGAAATTAATGGTAGTATTAGCAAATTTGCTACCTGAAACCTGCATTACCCTATTGTGCTTAAGTATTGGGACACCTAAAATAATAAATTTTCCATTTGTTACAAATGGAAAATTTATTATATTCAGGTGTCCCAATATATACGCACATTATATATAATTTACGGTAATTTTGCCAACTGTTTGAAAATTGGGTAGTAAATGATGATGCCTTGCCTGTAAAGAAATAAATTTCTTGGGGATGCAAGCCAATTTTCATATTACCTGTGCTTGTAAGACTAAACCCAATTTCATATGGTCAAAGGCATTATCAATGCCTTTCACAAGTATAAGATGAACTCTATATATAAGCTTTCCATCGCTTTCGTTTAAATCCTTAAAAATTGTTATTATACACATGTACCTGTATATGTTTATTTAACTGAAATAAATATGTATAAACTACTGTCTATGACCATATGGAAGTTTGGTAAAAAATCTGACAAATACCTGCATGGGTGGCAAGAGGGATATTATTTGGTCACTACTTTCGGCTACCAGCTACCAGGTGTGCAAGTTTTGCTTCTAGCTTTTTAAAATATCAAATATCAAGTACTTGCTACTAAAAATCAGCTAATTCCTAACACTTCTAGCAAAGTGAAATGGTACAGTTTAAAACACAGAATAGAATGGACTGGCCTAAAGGATAATGTCCTTCATTCCATTGATCTGGGATTGCCATCTTACAGGAAAGAATTTGCTCCCTTGAAGGGAGCAAATTCTTTTCCTGTAAATGAACCATCCTCTTACAGGAACAAATTTGCTCCTTTGAAGGGAGCAAATTCTTTTCCTGTAAATGAACCATCCTGGGCTCTGGGAGAAAATAATGAGATTATATGGTCAATTTCATTCCAACCCTTTCCATTCCAGGTAGCTATTAACCCTTAAAGCGCCAAAAATTAAAATTGTTGAATTGGCAAACAGTGTAGATTCAGATGAGGTGGCTCATAATGAGCCACCTCATCTGAATCTACACTGTTTGCCCTCTAGTGTTCGAATTCTCAATATGATATCTCTTGGACGAAACATTTTTTGAAATTCTGCAGACGTAAATTTGTTGTCTGCTCTTTGGCGCATTAAGGGTTAAACTATGCCACAAGTGACAATATTGTGTTTAAGCACTTACAGCACCGAAAATATGAATATAGTTGAATTTGCAAACAGCCTAAATCAACAGATGAAGAGGAGGAGTAGACTCAGAATATACTGCAGTCTGATCAGACCTTTTACTGTTCGTCATTTCACTATCAGTTTTTATAACAGTTACGGCAAGTTGTTCAATTTTTAAGATCATTAGGATAAACTATTATGGCTTTCCAATATAATTAGGATAATTATAGCAATGCATGAATATACACATTTATTACCTGTGCATTCAAAGAAACTAGAAAATGTGTTTATGAAACACTATGCCCCAAACCATATGCTTGTCTCTAGAGAAGGTTCATCCAATAATGCTTGTACCTTTGTACCATAGGCTTACAATGCACTAAGTCGAAAAAGGGGCTTAACTCAGTCAAAAATTTACGAATTGTTTTTGAAAGTTAATCAGGTCATCTACACCTTGGGCAATATCAACCTGCAAAAATCATGATCCTAGCATCAGGGGTTCTCCAGATATTTTGTTCACAAGCTTCCATAGGCAAATAATGCACTAAGTTGAAAAAGGGGCATAACTCAATCCAAAATTTACAAATTATTTTCAAAAGTTAATCAGGTCATCTACACCACAGGCAGTATCTTCCCGCATAAAATCATGCTCCTAGCATCAGGTGTTCTTGAGATATTTTGTTCACAAGGTTCCATAGGCTTACAATGTACTAAGTCGAAAAAGGGGCATAACTCAATCAAAAATTCATGATTTCTTTTCAAAAGTTAATCAGGTCATCTACACCACAGGCAGTATCTTCCTGCAAAAGATCATGCTCCTAACATCAGGGGTTCTTGAGATATTTTGTTCACAAGGTTCCATAGGCTTACAATGCACTAAGTCGAAAAAGGGGCATAACTTTGTCAAAAATTCAAGAATTTGTTTCAAAAGTTAATCAGGTCATCTACACCTTGGGCATTCTCATCATGCAAAACCTCATGATCCTAGCATCAGGGGTTCTTGAGATATTTTGTTCACAAGTTTCCACAGGCTAAGTCGAAAAAGGGACATAACTCTGGAAATACATTGCCAGCGGAAAAATAAAAAAATACGGGTCTGCTTATTTTCCATACTGATCATGTGTATAAAGTTTCAAGTTCCTAGCTCTTATTGTTCTTGACTATATGTAAGGGTACCTTTGTACCATAGGCCTCAATGCACTAAGTCGAAAAAGGGGAATAACTCAATCAAAAATTCACGATTTTTTTTCAAAAGTTAATCAGGTCATCTACATCGCAGGCAGTATCTTCCTGCAAATAATCATGCTCCTAGCTTCAGGGGTTCTTGAGATATTATGTTCACAAGGTTCCATCGGCTTACAATGCACTAAGTCGAAAAAGGGGCATAACTCGGTCAAAAATTCACGAATTTGTTTCAAAAGTTAATCAGGTCATCTACACCTTGGGCATTCTCATCTTGCAAAGCCTCATGATCCTAGCATCAGGGGTTCTTGAGATATTTTGTTCACAAGGTTCCACAGGCTAAGTCAAAAAAGGGGCATAACTCTGGAAATACCTTGCCGGCGGAAAAATAAAAAAATACGGGTCTGCTTATTTTCCATACTGATCATGTGTATAAAGTTTCAAGTTCTTAGCTCTTATTGTTCTTGACTATATGAAAGGGTACCTTTGTACGATAGGCCTCAATGCACTAAGTCAAAAAAAGGGGAATAACTCGATCAAAAATTCACAAATTTTTTTCAAAAGTTAATCAGGTCATCTACACCACAGGCAGTATCTTCCTGCAAAAAATCATGCTCCTAGCTTCAGGGGTTCTTGAGATATTTTGTTCACAAGGTTCCATAGGCTTACAATGCACTAAGTCGAAAAAGGGGCATAACTTTGTCAAAAATTCAAGAATTTGTTTCAAAAGTTAATCAGGTCATCTACACCTTGGGCATTCTCATCTTGCAAAGCCTCATGATCCTAGCATCAGGGGTTCTTGAGATATTTTGTTCACAAGGTTCCACAGGCTAAGTCGAAAAAGGGGCATTACTCTGGAAATACATTGCCGGCGGAATAATAAAAAAATACGGGTCTGCTTATTTTCCATACTGATCATGTGTATAAAGTTTCAAGTTCCTAGCTCTTATTGTTCTTGACTATATGTAAAGGTACCTTTGTACCATAGGCCTCAATGCACTAAGTCGAAAAAGGGGAATAACTCAATCAAAAATTCACGAATTTTTTTCAAAAGTTAATCAGGTCATCTACACCACAGGCAGTATCTTCCTACAAAAAATCATGCTCCTAGCTTCAGGGGTTCTTGAGATATTTTGTTCACAAGGTTCCATAGGCTTACAATGCACTAAGTCGAAAAAGGGGCATAACTTTGTCAAAAATTCAAGAATTTGTTTCAAAAGTTAATCAGGTCATCTACACCTTGGGCATTCTCATCTTGCAAAACCCCATGATCCTAGCATCAGGGGTTCTTGAGATATTTTGTTCACAAGGTTCCACAGGCTAAGTCCAAAAAGGGGCATAACTCTGGAAATACATTGCAGGCGGAAAAATACAAAAATACGGGTCTGCTTATTTTCCATACTGATCATGTGTATAAAGTTTCAAGTTCTTAGCTCTTATTGTTCTTGACTATATGTAAGGGTACCTTTGTACGATAGGCCTCAATGCACTAAGTTGAAAAAGGGGAATAACTCGATCAAAAATTCATGAATTTTTTTCAAAAGTTAATCAGGTCATCTACACCACAGGCAGTATCTTCCTGCAAATAATCATGCTCCTAGCTTCAGGGGTTCTTGAGATATTTTGTTCACAAGGTTCCATAGGCTTACAATGCACTAAGTCGAAAAAGGGGCATAACTCGGTCAAAAATTCACGAATTTGTTTCAAAAGTTAATCAGGTCATCTACACCTTGGGCATTCTCATCCTGCACAACCTCATGATCCTAGCATCAGGGGTTCTTGAGATATTTTGTTCACAAGGTTCCGCAGGCTAAGTCGAAAAAGGGGCATAACTCTTGTAATATGTGACCCGCGGAAAAAAGAAAAAACACGTGTTCGCTTATTTTTCATACTGATCATGTGTATAAAGTTTCAAGCTCTTAGCTCTTACGGTTCTTGATATGACAGACGGACAGACAGACAGACGGACAGGCCCAAACCAATATGCCCCCACAATTTTTCCGAAATTGGGGGCATAAAAAGACCACTATTGTCGACTATCCTAAATCTGCATTTACAGTTGACTGAATGATAATTACTAAAAATGGTGTACATGACATATATTTGATCAATAACTCTGACCCTAAATAACAAGTATTCATGAAGTTTTTCAGTAATTTTGAAATTTATGACCTTAGGAACACTTCCATGACTTTTAAAGTAAGCTCCCATACATGCATGCAGAAATAAGTGACAAGAAATCCACAGAAGGTGGTGTCTCGCCTCTCAGATGATTGTCCAGAGCTCTAGATAAGAGGGGTATTTGATGATAATTGAGGGATAATTTTCCTTATTTCTCATTGAAACCATATGCTGTGACCCCTCTTCTGAACAGTCTCATCGAGACAGTTCAGATGAGGGGTCACAACATATGTCTTTATGCAGAATTAACAAAAATTATCCCAAATTATCACCAAATACTCCCTCTTATCTAGAGCTCTGACTGTCACAAAATTAAAGCAGCTAAACCAGCAAACTCGACATGTTTTTTGCAGCCCATGATGCAGCCAGAAAAGAAATACTAATGTCTTGCTTCTGCTTATTGCAAGAGGGCAAGATGAAAATTGAAAGAGAAGTGAAACATATTGAGAAATGTAGAGGTATTGTGGTATTGTGGCACTGCCTGATTTACTACATTTTATGCTCTATGTACATTTTACTACATTTTATGCTCTACATTTTATGCTCTTTTATGCTCGGCAAGCCTCACCATTCCTGTGCTGTTTCTTGTCTCACCTGATAAACTTGATATCAAAAGACACTAACATTGTATTCTCTATATACATAGTACATACCCCATCTTTGTCCATCAGTTTCACTTGTGGTAACCTGGCTCCCTTGTCTACAAGTATGGCAACATCACCTGTCTCCAAACTAGGCAAAAGCCTTTTTGCCTTGAATGATTCTTCATAAAAATGTGGTTTCAAAGCTTCCTTTCCTTGAATGTGCTCTAAGTAACTCTTCATCAACTCCTTCGAGCTTTGTTTAGAAGCAGGGTATTTTTCATGAAGATTTTGCATTTTTGTCCAAATGCTTCTCTTAAGTGTATGTTTGTCTATGACACTGTCGTTTTTGAAACACTTTGGAACAAATGAAGTCACATTGGTTGTTTTTAAGAAATGGTTGAGGTCTTCTGTACTAGATTGCTGCAGTTCTGTTTCTAACCTCAACTTAATCAGTAATGATAAAGTAACAAGTCCCAGACCATCAGGTTTTTCAATGTTGCCATTTAATGGCAGAGTTTCATGTAAAAAATCATGAGCCACTTGAAAGTAAACATATTCAAGACCTCTTTTATCTAGATCTTTTAATCTACCACATCCAAGCAGAGTTGGAATATGCCTTAGTCTTAGACATATTTCTTCCCCTGATTTAGCGGTGACTGGGTCTTTTGCACTAAGCCATTTTACAACATTACTTTTGTCCCTCACCTGTAGACCCAACAGTTGGGATGTTACAAATCCCAAACCTAGCTTCTCACTCAGCTGCATACAAACCTCTTCACAAGAAGCATTCTCCCCATTACGTAAAATGTCTTTGCACTTGAATTCATTTGTTCCAGCAACATCATAAACCTTTATTGAAGGATTATCAATATTGCTTTGTATAGCATTTATATCATCAGCTGATGTTCCTTTAAGAAACTTTCTTAGCTTATTTCCCATCGTATTTTTATTTCCCATTGTATTTTCCCATTATATTTTCATTTATCTTCAATATTCATCAGACAACTCTGAATCTCATCATCAGTCAGCCATCAACATCCTGGCTTAATGAATTCAATCAGTGTATAAGTACCTCTGAACTATGGTTTCATTGGGTTTAACTATTATTTTCATCATCTTTTTGATCTGCACAAAAGGAAGTGCTCAACAATCCTCTAAACCATTTCTGGTCATTTCCATCTGGAAAATAAAAATCCAGGTTTTTGCAAATAGTTAACTGAACTATATCAACTAACTTCTGAGCTCTGGTCTCAAGGGTATAAAACTTTTTCCATGCTCAACTCAGCTGAGCATGAAATTTTACCTGCTAATAAATAGCAAATTACTGATAAGTACAGTTGTTTTCTAGCTCAGTTTAGCTGAGTAAACATTAGTTGGCATTTTCTCATTTTCTTATTTATCAGCAGATAAAATTTCATGCTAAGCTGAGCTGAGCATGAAAAAAGTTTTATAACCTTGGGGCCAGGATAGGATGAGGTTTTGTGGATAAAACCAAGATCATTTTCCTTCCTTCTCAATAAAACATTATGTTGTGACTTGTGACCCTTCATTTGAACTACATATCTCTGTGACATTTGTCTTCGTAAATACCTCAGAACTGTTTTCAATTTTTGTCTGTGAACTAGTGTCTCCAATACTTGTGTTGGTGAACTGCTTTCTGGTCATTTTCAATTCATTAAGCATATGGATTTATCACCATAGATCTACTTATGGATTTCAGTTTAAAGAAATTATCATGACAGATGTATGCAGGTAGTCAGCAGAGTAGGTCTATAGCTGACATCTTGCTACAAAGCCAACAAATGAGCCAAATTGCTTTACTTCACTTTATATTAGTTTCAGTGGTTATCAGTTATCAGTGCAATCAGAAATAATCCAATTTTCTGGAGTGTAGTCTGGTTTACTTCAGCTATATTAGACGTAAACATGGACAGGAAACTCTTGCTCTTTTTCAAACTAAAAGACGCTTTGAAAGTAAGCTATGTAAGGGTAATTGATGTTTCAGACTAGGATCAAAAATATTTACCATCCCTAACAAATCACAGCATACATAAATTTCATGTATCCAAAACAAACATGAGATAATTACTGTGGTGGTTAAATTCGTCTGCTGCAAACCAAGTATCCATAAACTAAAAGTCATGTTATTTCCATATATGGTAATAAAGGTGGAACCATAAAGTTTTGGCCAGCATAATTAGTCTTTATTTACTAATGCAACTATAACTGGCAAGCCAGTCATCCAGAGGTGCTTGGGCCCAAAAACAAAATGTTTACTCTGTGTAGGTATAAATAGTCATTAGAGATTCTAATATAGTCGATAAATTTAAAGAAAACACCCAACTTAGTCATTGGGTACTCTAATTTAGTTAATTTAAAGAACTAACATCCAACTAGTCTTTGTAAAGCTTTTATTTTCATACTATGTTATTACTCATAATTTAGATTGCAAGTGAATCCTAGAGAATGTATCTTCAGCCAAATATTTAGGAGTTAAAATTACAGATGACCTCGAATGGGGTCAGCACATCAATGAAATTACTAGTAAGGCTACTAAGACTTTGGGTTTCCTTCGAAGAAACTTGACTTTTGCATCAAAGGAAATCAAGGCTGCTGCATATAAAACTCTGGTCCGGCCCAAATTAGAATATGCAGCGCCATCACCAAGTAGACATTAACAGAACAGAAAAAGTACAGAGGACTGCTGCCCATTGGACCTGTAGGCACTGGCGCATTCAAAGCCATGTGGGAGAAATGCTAGAAGAACTCCAATGGCCAGACCTGCAGGAAAGACGACAGCAGGCTTCTCTGTCTCTGTTCTACAAAATCCACAATAATCTTGCTATTGTAGATAAAAATAGGTACCTGTCTGAGGTCAGTGGAGGGAGCAGGAGAACTAGGTCCCACCCATTCTAGTATCACCGTCCAAACGCTTATACGGACTATTTTAAGAATTCATTTTTCCCCAGGGCTATTGCATCTTGGAATGGCCTTATAACTGAAGCTATCTCTTCGGAGGCAGTTGATGGATTTAAGGCCAAAATATAGTATCCTAGGGTAGAGCAGGGATTAGGCATGGAATGCCTGCCCCTGAGGACTTCTTGTAAATAGTTTTAATCTGCTGGTGGCTTTGTCAGTAATTCATTTGTTTATTTTTTTTTTTTGGGGGGGGGGGGGCATAACTTATGTGCCACACCACAAACCTGCAATCATGATCATTGTTTGACCGAGCGCAGTATAGACAGAAAGAAAGAAGTGAAGTATGAGACCCCCGATATCTGGTAATTCTTCTTCTTCATCAAGATACCATTATTCTGCTGTCTATGGTCACGTGTGCTTTTACACTTGATGTAGCATAATTTGCCCATGCGTGAGGCTCATAAAAATTAAAAGAAACATGAATGAAATCCCTATTTATTTCTAACTGGTAAATCGTGCATAAACGAAAAGTCACGGTGCGAATCTTGTGACGAAATTGTAAACAACCAAACTGAAAAAGGGTTATTCTCTCTTAAATACATTGGTAAGAAGTTTTAACAATTAACGAAATAAAACTGAGCATGTGTTGTTTACTTTTCATGTCAACATGTAGGATATTTGAAAAAAATGATCAAAAATACCGTTTATTTATCCAACTTGTTCGTGGTTTGATCCGGTTTCATTTTCAGTTCTGTAAGTACAATTTTCTGGTATGACGAATAACCGAAAGGAAGCGCACTGCTCAAAACCCTCCACAAGCAAAATGATGATCACTGAACATCGCTGATTATGACAGGCGCAGCTTCAATATATATGCAAATGTTTAAGTCTGGCGGAGTTATTGTAGGTACTTTTTAAGGTGCAATGGATGTGCAAACAGACAGATGGTGCCATGGCATAAACTGAGGCTAAATTGTATTTAATCTGGCAATAATGGCAAAAAAGCTTCTGTCTCATTTTCTACAAGGTGCAAGATGTACTGGTTAGACACTGATTGATATGTGTTGTTTTTTTTATCCTTTCACGAATATTTCACTTAGCTGCTTATGCCTATATCCCTATGTCGACCTCCCCCGCCCTGTTTGCCCATCAAGGTTCAAACCTACAGTGGTGAGAGGCCTAATATTTAAGAGTTAACGCTCTTACCCACCAGGCCACTGATGATGAGGTCCTATATACTGGCATGAAACCTCATGCGTTGTGCAGCTGATGCATACTGCATGGCTAGTAGGCTCAAGTGTATGGCTTTGTGACTTGGTTGAGATGGGCTCTGTAAGTGTGGCTATTTCTAGATTGTTTTTTTTAATTTAAGTTTGAATTTCAAATGATTTAAGGTCTGGAGCGTGTTGCACGCTTGTCAGAAGTCTCTTGGCTAAGCTTAGGTTTTTGTGTCTTGGGCTGGTGTGGTGCGTGATTGTGGCCGTTCCCTAAAAAGTTTCTTTTCAAATGGGTGTTCTGGTCTAGAAAACTTCTAGCCTCATGGTATTTTTATGGTAAAGTGTCTGCATATTCCGTGGCTAGCTGTTGTTCAAACATGGTGTTAAGAAGCCTCATGGTGAGAGTTATGATTCTGTGAGCGTTAAAGGACTAGAGTCTGCTAAATATTGACAATAACTGCATGGGAATAGTTACAATTTTTTTTGCTTTTTCTCACGACCTTCAAGATATAATTCTGATACAAAATGATTGAGATGCCTCCTGATGAATTCATGCTCAAAAGTTTGCATCTTGTTAGCTTCAAGAGCCAGAATTTGATGATACACACTGATAAGTCTTTTGCTGATGCTGATGATTAAAAGTTTGAATTTCAAACAAACATTACGACTTGATTCTTATTCATACTAGCCTCATGGTGACACATTTATGATAAAAGATGTGTGTTTCAAGATAATTTCAGGGACCAGATTCTGATAGTAAGATATTGTTTAAGAGCCTCTTAGTGAGTTGTAAGATACTGATTCTTTCAGACACTTGAGCTTGCTTCATATCTGTAAGAAGCCCTAGGGTAATAGTTGTTTTCTTTTCGGCACTTTGTGTGAGCTTATAGAAAACTAAATTGTTTTTACATACTGGTTAGAAGCCTCATCGTGAACCAGAACAAGATACCTACTGGTAAGAAACCTCATAATGAACAAGAATCTGGTACACACTAGTAAGAAGCCTCGTGTTGAATTGAGCTTAAAAGCATATTGATAATAAAAAACCTCATGGTAACAAAAATCTTTCAAGAAACTTCAAGGACACAGATGTGGTACATACTTATAAACCTCACAATGAACTATAATCTGGAACATTCTGGTAAGAAGCCTTATGTTGAATGAGCTTCAAAGGGCCATAGTAAATGAGATTCAAGGACAAGAATCTGGTGCATATTGGTAAGAAGTCTATTGTTGAATGAACCTTAACAACTAGACGCTGGCAAGAAGCCTCTTGATGACTATGCTTCACAGACAAGAATCTAGCACACTGTAGTAAGAAGCCTCGTGGGGACAGAGCTTCAATGACAAGAATATAATACATACAAGAAAGACACCTCTTGGGGAATAAGCTCTGGTACATACTAGTAAAAGGACTCATCCTGAATGAGTTTCAGGGACAAGCATGGGGTGCACACTCATAGTAGCCTCTTGGTTAATGAACCTTCAAAAACAAGGATTTGGTATTTGGAAAGAAGCCTTGTTGTAATGAGCTTCAAGGACAAGAATTAAGAAGCCTCTTGGTGACAACTATCCGTCTCAATACTGGTAAGAAGCCTTGGTGAATGAGCTGCAAAGGCAAGAATCTGAAACTTAATGGCAGTGAGATTTATGAGCTTTTGGTACATACTGGTGAGAAGCCTTGTTGTGACAAAACATGTTAATCATATACTGGTATGGTAACAAGAATCTGGTACATACTGGTGAGCAGCCTCATGGGGACAAGAATCTGGAGCATACTGGTGAGAAGCCTTATGGTGAAAAGAATCTGGAACATACTTGTGAAAAGCCTCATGGTGAAAAGAAACTGGTACATACTGGCGAGAAGCCTAATGGTGACAAGAATCTGGTACACACTGGTGAAAAGCCTAATGATGACAAGAATCTGGAACATATCTATGAATAGCCTCATGGTGACAAGACTCTGGTACACACTAGTGAAAAGACTCATGATGACAAGATTCTGGAACACACTGATGTGAAGCCTCATAGTGCTGGTACACACTGGTGAAAAGCCTCATAATGACAAGAATCTGGGTCAAACTGGTGAGAAGCCTCATGGTAACAATCTGGTACACACTGGTAAAAAGCCTAATGATGACAAGAATCTGGTACACACTGGTGAAAAGTCTCATGATGACAAGAATCTGGTTCACACTGATGATAAGCCTCATAGTGACAATCTGGTACACACTGGTGAAAAGCCTAATGATGACAAGAATCTGGTACAAACTGGTGAAAAGCCTAATGATGACAAGAATCTGGTATACACTGTTGAAAAGTCTCATGATGATAAGAATCTGGGTCAAACTGGTGAGAAGCCTCATGGTGTCAATCTGGTACACACTGGTTAAAAGCCTTATGATGACAAGAATCTGGGTCAAACTGGTGAGAAGACTCATGATGACAAGAATCTGGTACATACTGATGAGAAGCCTCATAGCCACAATCTGGTATACACTAATGAAAAGTCTCATGATAATAAGAATCTGGGTCAAACTGGTGAGAAGCCTCATGGTGACAATCTGGTACACACTGGTTAAAAGCCTTATGATGACAAGAATCTGGGTCAAATTGGTGAGAAGCCTCATGGTGACAATCTGGTACACACTGATGAAAAGCCTCATGATGACAAGAATCTGGCACATACTGGTAAGAAGCCTTATGGCGACATGACTCTGGAACAGAAGACTCGTGGTGACAATCAGAACAAAATGGTGAGAATCTTATAAGAATCTGGGTCAAACTTGTGAGAAGCCTCATTGTGACAATATGGTACACACTTGTGAAAAGCCTTATGATGACAAGAATCTGGTACACACTGGTAAGAAGCCTGATGGTGACAATCTGCTACATACTTATGAGAAGCCTCATGATGACAAGAATCTGGTATATACTGATAAGAAGCCTTATTGTGACATGAATCTGGTACAGAAGCCTCAGGGTGACAAGAATCTGGTCTCATGGTGACAATTGGTACAAACTGATGAGAAGCCTTACAGTGACAATATGGTACATACTTATGAGAAGCCTCATGATGACAAGAATCTGGTACATACTGATAAGAAGCCTTATGGTGACATGAATCTGGTACAGAAGCCTCTGGGTGACAAGAATTTGGCATCATGGTGACAACTGGTACAAACTGGTACATACTGGTGAGAAGCCTCATGGAAGAATCTAGGTCAAACTGGTGAGAAGCCTCATAGTGACAATCTGGTACATAGAGTAAGGGGACATGGCTTCGCACATTTTTATGACTTTTGCAGCATTAGCTGACAAAGCTTGTAACATAACGCCTGTTTGTTCATATTATGATATACCTTGACCCTTTCTGGAAATTAAGTATGAAAATATTTGATCTCAGACTCTTACGTCATATGTGGAACGTGCCGTAATATGTACTGCAGTCCTACGTGATATTTTTGGCATATGGGGACATGGCTTCGCACACCCCTTCTAGCAGGAAATAGAAGCATTCTAGGTGTCTTTGAATACGTCATATACCTTAAGACCATTAAATGAAAACCATTAAGCAACAGCTAATATGCTATTATTATTTATAGTTTGCAAGGTAATGGTGTAATGTCAATGCGTCTTCCATAAAGGGAAAGACGAACATTAGCGACTTTCAGAATTTGATTTCATTTTATAAAACTGGTTAATAAGTGGCTGGTAATTTGTTGTTGTATCCATTACATCTCGACTGTGTAATCTCACAGTGGACTTACGACTAGATCGGTCAATAATATTGCCTGTTCTAAAACTGTTAAACTTTGCCGACTATCATCTGAATGTTTTAATCATTTTGGCGCCAAAATGCACGTGAAGCACTGCACGCGAAAGTGATTTCCAAAGACTCTATTCATCAACCTTGAAGTATTGGCAGAACAAAATTATGTTCAAACAACTGATGAATGACACATACTAAGAAATCCTGGAGGTGTGCGAAGCCATGCCCTGTGCGAAGCCATGTCCCCTTACTCTACTAGTAAGAAGCCTCAAGGTGACAAAAATCTGGTAGAAGCCTCATTAAAGAATCTTATACATAGGGGTGAGAAGTCTCATGCTTACAAGAATCTGGTACATACTGGTAAGAAGCCTCATGGTGATAAGAATCTGGTACGAACTGGTAAGTAGCCTTGATTTTAATGAACGTCTAGGAAAAGAATCTGTTACAACAGACATAATGGGAGTCAGTTTGCACCAGGATGGCTTCACAGAAGCCCTGTAGATGTGATTTTTAAAGATTTAGTCTACACATTTTACAGCTTCAAGGAACAAGGTCTCTTTCTAAATATGTTATGACAAGAAGCATCATAAGTGTTATATTTTGATTAACATTCTATAGTTTCTGCCAGCTTCAGGTTTCATGGTAGTCTATCATCTCTTTGCTCTGAAAATATATGCATTTTGAGGATATTTTTTTCCAAATGCACCAGTGGACAGATGGTTCTATGAAATCATTTTTGGTGTGCTGCATCTTATTTTTTTTAGGTATTGTCTTCTGAATATTAGGCTTTTGGACCATTCCGCTGTCAAGGCTATCCTTCAGAGCTTCAGACCATTGGCCCTTCAGCCTACCAGATGGACACCAAACAAACAGCATCATGGTTTACACTGTCGCTCTGTACTATTTGTTTTTCTTGCAGAACAGGAAAGAGCAGTCTGATCAAAGTCTGAACTACATGTATTCTCAATTTATCTATTTTTTTCCCTGCAGATACCCTTGAAATGAAGGACAATCCAAAAGGAAGAAGATTTATGAAAACTCTGTTGGATAAGAATTTAATTCTTAGACAGGATATGGCAAATATAGGCAAACCATCAAATATTGTTGCTCTTTGAAAAGCATTGAGAACTGCTGCTGCCATCTTTATATGAGTAAAATTAAAATCTTAAAGAGTTCATTCAACAGCAGAGAACACATTTAGAAGAAGGAATAGTTTCGGCTAATAAAGTACATCTTCATATTTTTGGGCCATTTTTACAAAACATCGCATGACCTCCTGTTTGCTTCCCTGCATGAATAAGCCCTTCTTAAAAGGGGTCTACTCTTTAGAAAAGGAATCCGCCCAGTCTGATCAAAGTCTTCACTTTCAGCATGGAGGTAGCTTAGACCCTTAGCTACCCTTTAGCTACCTCCATGCAGACAGCGAAGACTGATCAAACTGGGCGGATGCCCAGGCTGATCAGAGTAATTGCTGGGGGGTACATGCCACTTTGTTGGTTTAGTCATGTTGCAGCTCATATGGTTTATACAGCAATAAAAAAAACTCAGTGTGGCCATAAAGATTTATTTTTTTATTCATCAGTAATATCACAATATGACTAAGACTTGAGATTTCATGTATAGGCTAATCTGTGTCTTTGCAGATTGCACAGTCTGTATTTATTTATCTATAAATTGAAGGATTCCCCCTTCTAGAAAGAGGCTGAATATCTCTATCAGTCTTGAGTATTTCTGCCAAAAGCTGGGGTTTCAAAAATGTATATAGATCTAACTAAATGGAGAAAACGTCCTACAAGTAAATTACAAAAAATATTTCAGGAAGCCCCAGTAGCTCAGTAGCCCAGTAGCTCTGTGGGTTAAGGCTTGGTTTGCTAAGCTAGCTGCTGAGGTTTGAATCCACCTGAAGGCAGAAGCTTGCCAAAATGTAAACAGAGTTCCATCACAGACAGCCTTTCCTTCCACACTTCAATATGCTGGATATGAATGATATACTGATGACAGGGCCATAAAACTTCAAGCCATCCATCCATGACAAATATTTGGACACAAGTGCCCAAGCCAAACAATGAAGATCCGCAGTATCTTAATCTTCAAAGTGCCAGAAAATGCAGACAACAAAATGTACATCTGCAAAATTTATAGAAATGTTTCATCCAAGTTGTATCATAATGAAAATTCAAAAACTACAGAGCAAACAGTGTAGATCCAGATAAGGTGCCTCATTATGAGACACCTCATCTGGATCTACACTGTTTGCAAATCAATTATTTACATTAATAGGCACTTAATGGATTACAATAATTCTTTGTCCTTTGCCGTTGTCCTATTTGATAATTAGTTTCAAAGGAGCGGCTGTGGTCTAGTAGTAACAAGCTAAGCTATCATCAATCTAGGAACCCCAGGTGTGACTCCCAACTTCACTGATCCACTCCACTGGATGAGACTTCAAATTGAGGTTCCAATCTCCATAACACGTAACGTTGGTGGGATGTTAAACCCAAGTTCATCCACTCACTCATCTCATGATTGTTACATACAGTCAAACCTGTATTAAGGGGTCACCCCGTGGGACCCACAAAAATTGGCTGCTTAAGACAGGTGACCCCTTAATACAGGTTCATTTGCACTGTATTTTGGTCAAAGGGACCCCCCAGAAAGTGGTTGCTAAAGACAGGTGACCCCTTAATACAGTGAGCCCTTAAGACAGGTTCGACTGTACTAATATACAAAAATTGCAGTATGGATTTCCATGAATCAGGTACATGTATAAGGATATTAGATATCCCCAAATGGAGCTATGAATATCCCATCAACTGAATAATGAGTATCTAAAACTCAGATGCCCAGTAAAAATAGTGCTATTTTAATCATTATTCCCTATTTATGGAAATCCATAGCTCATTTTTTTGGATAACCGTAATTCAAATTTTGGATATTGAAATCTTGCCGAATACTGGCTATCCAAAAACTGATTTGTGGATATTTGATATAATCATGGATATCCAAAAACTGAGTCATACTGGATGTCCAAAAACAATTTGGTATACTCATAATTATTTTGTGGATATTTAAAAAACATAATACTGGATATCAAAATATGAATTATGAATATCTGAGAATTAACTAGATATCCAAAATCAAGAATATAGTCTTAAGTCCCCTGAAAGCGTGCACAGTCTCCTCTTATTCCAAAGCGAAGCTTAAAACTCTGTCTGACCAAAAGGAGTCAAACATACGAACACAATAAAATGTTACATGTATGTATACACAAGTAAATATGAACACAATAAATCAGCTTGGCACATAATAAACATTAAAACAGTGAAGCACATTTATAAGTATTGCCCCTCAAAACCTTTCAATCAGGTGATTGACTTTAAGGGGAAGCAACTGTTCTTCTTATTTTTACCTCCCTTCTCCATGAGGGTCAACTCATAAAAGAAAGAATGTGCTCTGCTATGTGCAAAGTCTTTTGTACCAGCAGCAAATTCTTTCCTATATGAACCCCATTTTGGATGGGTTTGTCCACCAGGGAAGCAAACCGGAAATCAAAGAATTTGCTTCCCTTTGTCAAATCGGTGAAAACACATGAAACAGTAACCTTTCACCTTAAAACTGTAAGTTCTGGGACAGACATTCCTGTGGAAACAGTGATGAGCCATGTCGGACCAGGGTTGCCATGGTCAGGGAAAAACATCTGGAAAATGATTTTTTTTTTCAGTCAGGGAAAAGTCAGGAATTTTGAAAATTAATGGTTACAACAGTTTTCAGAAATTATACATTTTCTGTTCAAGGGGAAAGGATGTACCTTCTAAAGAGATAGTCCAGGCACATCTCCCTCCTCATTGGGGGCTACTATTAAAGGAACTAAATTTTTGAGTGATACAGTTAGCACTGGTCAAATGTCAGGGAAAAATCATAGAAAAGTCAGTGAATTTCGAGGTGGAGGATAAGTGGCAACCTTGCTGACTGCTCTGTTGCTCATGATAATTTTTTAAACTGTTTGTCAGTCTTCAGTTTCATTTAACAGCTCCTGACAGGTTAATTGGTTTTAAATGATGAAGAAAATATCCATTTAAGGTAAACAGGTACACCTCCAGGGGGGGGGGGGGGGGTCAGTTTAATTGTCTTCCTGTTTTCTTCTCTGTATAATAAAGCAGCCCTTCCAAAAGGGCTTGCATCTTGACAGAATTTCTCCTTACTCCTAAGGGAGCAAAGTTTTTCCTTCAGAGGTTGACCCCCCCCCCACCCCCCCCCCCCCCCCCTGCAAAAAAATAAAATTGGCAGAGATGCTTCCCCCAAATGTGTATCTATACACTGTAAGAAATGAGGAGGTGGCTGTAAGTCTATCTCAGCAGTACTCATATATCCACCATATAACATGTGGACCATATAAAACTTATGGGACAAAAATCATTATGCAGATCAACAATAAAAACTAAACAATATAGATACCATAAAAGCATCACCCTATTCCCCCTGCATGCACTATAAAGAGTCATAAACATCAAGACAAGTAAACAAAAGCAAAAACTTGTAAAAACAATTTTAAAAATTTTATATGTGCATTAACAATTTGCTAGACTATCAAAATTTTAATTTAAGAGTAAGAAAAGTTAAACCAAAATTATTCTCCAAGCATCACATGTACGGAACTCTAAAATAAGCTAACACACACTTGGTACTCTGACAGAGAAACAATTGAGCCTTACTGACAGGGAACAATCCCTAAAGGAAAGAACTTGCCCTCAAGACAGCATTCTTTCATTTAAAAGAAGCCCCACAGAGTTTTGCCTAACAAAGGAGCAAATACTATTCTGTCAAAGTATTGACGTTTGTCGTATTTCCCTTTTATCTAGAGCTCTTCAATCTATCTTTTTTTAGGGTAAATTGGTTCGCTTTCAAGAGAAGCAACTCTGCCATTTTCATTTATTTCTAATTCACTTCTAAATAGGGGTCTACTCTTAAAGGAAAGAATTTGCTCCCTGGGGAGCAAATTCTTTCCTTTAAGAGTAGACCCCACTTTGAAAAGGCTACATTGTCCAGGAAAGCAAACATGATGTCACAATAGTTGTTCCCCTTTATGAAAATGGTGGAAACATGGCAGTGTATCCATCTACCTTAACCAATATAAATGACTTCTGAGTCGCAGTCTGTGGAGTCACACACCTTGATTTTATCTCCACCATAAGCTTTATCACTTTTAATGCTGTTTGTGTTCTTTTCCGGAAATTTATCAACTGTTGAGAAGTCTATTTTCTTCTTCACCTTTGTAAATGATGTAATCTTCGTTTGTGTAGTATCAACTGTCGGTTTTCTCTTTTTACCTGAAAATAAAATAAAAATTCTCAGGTTTAGAACTCAAAATTCAGAGCATGCAGGGTTGATCAACATCAGGTTGTCCCAAAGGAAGCAGTTCAAAAAGTGGTATAAGATGTATCTTTATGGATAGTGGGTTCCAATGAGAGGTCACTATGCATGTATTTATTTAGACAGTTCTAACGAGGGGCCACAGCGTATGTTTTTATTGATAAATATGGAACATTATCCTTAAATTATCCATGTTTTCCCTTCTTACCTGGAGTTCAGCTTGTCAGCTTTATGCTTAAAGGATCATAAATGATAAACTGTATTCAAGTAACTGTAATGAAATTACTCTGAAACTTTAAAATGTTTCCACAGAAATAAGAACAATTTCAAGTCTCAGTATTCTTATCCGCAGTCTTGTACAAAGGCCACAAACCTGTAGATTTCTTCCCTGACTGGTTTCCTGCTTCAAATGTTTTTACTAGTTCTGGGAATTTCCCTTCCAATAATTTTTTCTCCACTTTAAGCATCACAGTTTCTGTCTCTGTCCATCTATCACAATCTGAAACAAACCATTAAGTAAAAACTACCAGGGCCCAGAATTACAATCATTCCTTATTAAGTCATTTAACTTTGTGGCATGCAAAAATAGTGCTTAATGTGCATCTTTCAAAAAGTTTTGTGTGTATTCAACTGAGTGTATCTCACATTGATTGTACATGTATAAAACAGAAAAATTCACACCTTAAAGTTAAGGTGGCCTAGACTCTAAGGAATGATTGTAATCCTGAGCTCATACATTAGAGTTATACCACAGTTCATCCTCCTGTATTAAGAGATAAGCCACAAACAGTATCAATTTATTAACCCCAGATTGGCTCTATGTAACTGAAACAGTGGATCTTTTTCAACAATCAAAAAATAAACCACAATTGATAAATTGATATGGTACTGTAAAATTTGAAAAAGCTTATGCTACTACCATGCAGCAATGTATACATACTTTGTATGCTTATTGCCAAACAGTGGTGATCAAGAATTCCAGGGAAGCAGTGTCTCACCTATCAGCACACTGTCACAAAGCATAGCTAAACGAAGAAACTTGACAAAAGTTTATGCCACAGATGCGACCAAAGATACTGGAAAAGTAATATACATCTCTCGCTTCTGTTAGTTGCAAGCGAGACAAAAACTACCCCCAAGTTCTTATGGCAAATACTCTGTTTATCGTGATAAGAATTATGTCCAATATGTTTTATTTACTTCTTTAAATCATGATTATGTCATGATTACGTTACCAAACTTGTGAAATGTGAAAAAGCAAAGCCTTTAACACAAGCAAGGCAGTAATACAAAAGTGGTGGAAACACTAGGATTACCAAGTTTGGTCCACTCCACTTCATAACACTCCAAACGGTTGTCCTTGCAGGCTCTACAGATTCTGAAAGAAAATGAAAGTCCAAGCTCCAGTGTTTGCCTGGGTATTACTGTCCCATATTCAGAAATTTACAGCAAGTTGAAGATATCACAGACAAGATTCTGTTGAAAGCTATGTCACAAATGATATAAATGTAATGACAGATGGATGGACAACTAAACCGACTGAAAACCTGACCACAGCATTATGTCTGCTTACAAACATAGGTGCAACAAACAAACGGATAGAAATCGGAAACTATAGGCTGTACTTGCAATAAACAAAGACAAGGGCAGTAAGAGGTCCTTAATATATATGCATATTTCAATGACTAAGGTGAGCGTTTGTATCCCTGCAATCTAGTTAAAGACTTTTGGTGAATAAATACCCCTATCACAATATTATTACTATCGAGGGTCTTACATCACGATGCATCACGATACTGTCATCGTCTGAATATTCAATATTACAGATTTCTAAAGAATTCAGATGATTTCAGTTGTCTGTCATCTCTAAATCACATACCAGTGTTGTAAGCTTTACCCCCATCTAAACATAATTTTTCTATGCAAAGCAGACACCCTTCATGTTCCTTAATGATATTTGTTTGGAAAACCAGTTTCAACCTTAATGATATTTGTTTGGAAAACCAGTTTCAAAATCTACATGAAAAAAAAACTACCAAAACTATCGATACTTGAAAGCACTAACGACGACAGTTATTGATAGTTGAAAACACTATCACAATAGCACTATCAAGGGAACCACTATCACCATGCATTGATATATTAATGTTTCATTACACCCCTATCTTCTAGTATCAGTTTTGCCTCACTAATCTCTGCTCACCGAGGAGCAAATTTTTTCCATTAAGAGTAGACCCCAGTGCTCCAGATAAGAAGGGGTAACAGAGATAATTTTGGGATAATTTTCTTTTTTTCTCCACAAAAACATATATTGGGACCCATCATTAGAACCGTCTCGTTGAGACGGTTCTAGTGAGGGGTCACAACATATGTTTTTGCTGAGAAATAAGAAAAATTATCTTTGAATTATCCTCAATACCCCTTCTTATCTGGAGCTCTGACCCCTTTTTGGAGAAGCTGCTTTGTCCTGGGAAGCAAACTGAACAGGAAGTCATAAAAGTTATCCCACTTTGTAAAATGGCAGAAAAAAACTACCTGTTTGCCATAAAGATCTTGAAGCTCTTATTCAGTGCTTCAGATAAGACTTGAGTTTCAAACATAATTCTGAGATAGTTTTCTCAGTTCTCAAACATGTTGCGACCCCTAATTAGAACCAGCTTGCACAACAAAAATATGTTGTGACCCCTCATCAGAACCATTTTTGTGAGAAGGTTCAAATAAGGGCTCACATCATATGCTTTTGCTGAGAATTATGGAAAATTATTCCTAAATTATCCCTGATACCCCTTCTTATCTGTATTACTGTTATATTTAAACAAAATACTATAGAAGTTGGCTCTGTTCAAGTTAAATGATGTATTCTCTCATTAGAAATGCCTCATATTCATCTTTTTACAGAAAACAATTCAAAATAAGCATCAAAACCCATCCTCCTCTGGAGCTCTGTATTTGCTTCCTAGGAACAAAGAAACCCTCCAACCTGACCCAACCCCCCTCCAAAGTTTCTATCTATTTGTAGGTCTAAATTAATATATACTTGACTGGTTTATTACTTTTTAGCTCACCTGTACATAAGTACAGGAAGAGCTACTGCACTACCCTGGCCTTAGCATTCGCGGCCGCATTAGCAAAATGTTAACGTTTTACATTTAAGTTTTTATGTGGTGGGCAAAGCACTGTCAGGTGAGCTATCCTATATGCGGACAGGTCTTGTTTATGTTACATTAATTTATATTTACTTGACTGGTTTATTACTTTATTATATTAATCTATATTTACTTGACTGGTTTAAAGTCTATATCAGCTGTGTCTCTTGTTCTCAGTCGTGAAAATATGAGTGCAGGGATAAGGTACTCCATGATCTGTGGTCCTTTCCAATTTAAGTGTGTGGCCAGGTAGTTTACTGTTCTCTCTATATCAGGATCTTGGTGGGTCCAATCAGTGGCCCCTTCTGGGAGTGCTGTGCCCTCTTGTAGATACTCATCAATAATCTGAAGGAAGAGAACTTCATGTGATTAGGTAAGGGTTAACAGTTACTGGAAAACTTTTCTTATTTCTCAAAAAAACATTTTGTGGTCCCTAAAGTGGTCCTTTTAGTGTAACCATTACTCTTCTTGTAGATTCAACTTGCAAGGGAAGCAAACCTGAGAATAAAAGAATGGCTTCCACTCTTCCTCTGAATTTGTATCCATTCACCTTATACAACGCCTACTGTCAGAATGTTCCCTAAGTAGTGAGATTAATAGAATCTGTCACTGATGCCCAGTGGGGGTAAGGAGATCCCAACCTGAGGGACTACTGTTCAAAGGGGAAACTTGGCTCTGCCGAGTTTCCCACTTGAACGGTAGATCCGAGGGTTGGGATCCATATCTCCACTGGACACCAATGATTGGTTATTTTCTCACCTACAAATACCAAAAAGATTATTTGGCTGACTGTTTGCTTCTTTCTTAAAATGAGTTACTGTAAAACACTTATATTTGGCGGCAGCATTATTTGGCGTGTTTTATAATCAAACCTTTTGGCAGGTTTTTATTTTGGCGGATTTGTGATTTATGAAAAAAAACAGAGGACCAATGGTCCTGTAGCTCACCTGAAACTTGGTCCTGGTATATATTTCAATGCTTTTATACATGTATATAGCACCAGGGCAGGGGCAGATAACCCCCCTCCCTTGGGGATTAATGTTGAGTCCCAATTCTATATACCAAGCCACAAGGTCACTGGGCCTTTGTTTCTGGACAAAGATTTCCGAAGGGTTTTTATCATATATGGGCGTGGTGGCCACCATGTTCATGTGACCATGACCATCTGAACAAACTTTGATTCCTTTGACCCAGTATAAAAGCTACATATGAAATACAGTAATCATTTGTATAAACTATGATGGGCCTGAGTGCCCAATGCTACATACCGGTACCAAGTTTCAAGGTCATAGGCCTTTCGGTTCTCCAGAAAAAGACGTTTGAAGAGTTTTTACCATATATGGGCATGGTGGCCATCTTGGTCAAGTGACCAAGACCATCTGAACAAACTATGGTTCCTTTAAGCCGGTGAAGCTCCATGTGAAATATGGCTTCAATTGACCCCAGTGGCCTCTGAGAAGATGTTTGAAAATGTTGACGGGAGACAGAATCTCAATGACCTTGTACAAAAGTCAAAGAATGACCTTTACCTTTAACGACAAAATATCTTCATCTGGTCATTTTGTCAACCATATATACAAAATATTGTACCTTACACTTAAATAGTTTCTGAAAAATCCACTGTTTAAGCATTTTCCCATATAAAAACCTACATAATGTACCAAAGTTGACAGTGTCATAAATTAGGTCAAGGTCAAAGCACGATCATTTGTATAAACTATGATGGGCTTGAGTGCCCAAAGCTACATACCAAGTTTCAAGGTCATATGCCTTTTGGTTCTGGAGAAGAAGATTTTGAAGGGTTTTTACCATCTTTGGGCATGGCGGCCATCTTGGTCAAGATCCGGAGAACAAGCTTTTATTTCCCGATCACACTTAAGACTCCATATGAAATTTTGCTTCAATCAGACCAGTGGTTTCAGAGGAGAAGATGTTTTGAAAATCTTGATGACGGACAGACCGACAAATAGACCTTTTTTCACATTGTTTCTGCGCATGCGTATATCGCTCACGTGACGCGTTATTTCCCAATAATAGGTGAGACTTTAGACCGAGGGGGCTACTGGATTTTAAGCCATTGATATTTCCTATGTAATGACAAATAATTGTTTTAATCATCTATATTCACATTTCTGCTTGTCCTAATGATGCCTTATTTACTATTTTAATTTTCCATAATGATTTAAACTAATAAAGCGAAGATTATAAATACTTGTATTTAAATTAAAAATTGCAAAGAAATCATGTCAAAAGATATGCAAAAAACTCGGAAAAAGGTGTACGTCTAATACAAAAGTCAAGTCGCTAAAATGGATTAATTCAAAATTAAGAAATCAAGTACAGAGCATTTTTAAATTAATATTAATTTATTGCAATATGCTTTCCGCTTTCTTTGAATGAAGTCTCAACTAAAAGAAAATCATTCATATATGAGGTTGAATTTTTTCTATCGAAACCAAATAAATAAATGGAACTAAATAATCAAGAGATGAAGTAATCTCCCAAATAAGTGTGTAAATCCTCTTGTGTCAGATTTTTTGCTAATTATCTGAAGGTTTGACATATACTATGACTTATCTTTTGACAATAAACGCAATCAATGGAGCATGCCATACGTTGACACCTCCAACAGTATTTCACACGTTAGTGGGTGATATTAATATCACATAATAAGCAAATACTTGCCAACGGAATAAAAAACTACTAACAAATTGTTTTCTGCGATTATGCGATTAATGAAACGGTAGAATAATAATAATAAAACATATACCCTATTCAATTCCTGTGGCCATATGTGACGCTAATGTTCACTTACTTTTATTTATCTTCCGTAATATTTAAACCTAACATGTTGATCTTCGTGCAATTCTAAAATAATAGAACAAAACATTATTATTACTCTTTATTTTTTTTTTGATTTTATGATTTATTTAAACACATTTCAAACACACCCATACATCTCTGCATGTCAGGTTAATTTATAATGAAGATGCGGCCAGATCCGGTAACATTTTCCCGACAAGTTTGGACGGTAAACGGCTGTTTATTTTTGTATCATTTTGTTTAGGTTATAAGTCAAAATATATATGTCTTCAAAAAGATAAAACAGATGAAAAAATATATAAAACATATTGACGGTTTAATTAATGCAAGCATGAGCGGGACCGATGTAATCTCGAAAATAACTGCTGTATGGCTAGCAATTTTTCTGTCTCTGTTGGTTGGTTGATTTGATGCTTAACGTCCACGGTAAACAACTAAGGTCATGTCGGGACGGTCAGTTAACCTAACCACACTATTCCTGGGCAGGCTTAGACCTCCTAAGCGGTTAACCAGTACTAAGTGCACATACTTTCGCCAGTAACTGACAACTACCCTTCTTGAATCAGCGGAAGGAGAAACGAAAGTATGTGGCCAGACCGGGATTCGAACCCAGGACCTCTGACTTACGAGTCAGGTGCCCTACCGATTGCGCTACCCGGCCCGGCATTCTGTCTCTGTTTTAATGCAGTTAGATTACCCTTGAAATAAATAGTTTGGTAAAATTATTGACCTGAAAAATTATTTTGATAGTCTCCTTAGCGAAAGGGTGATGTTTTAATGATTTAAAAAGTAATTTACCAAAGTATTTAAATTATTAAAACTTATTTATACCAAAGTTTAGTATTGCGCAGCCGATATATGCCTCTGCTATTTGTATTTAGTCTTAGCAAAAGCTACTTTTAATACATAAACAAATCTTTATAATTGAACAACCTTTCAAAAACTCAAGGAATCACAATACAAATTCCGTTTAAATGGCATTTCGCACGAAAAATATTCAAAATCCTGACACCAACACATCTCCTCCCGTAAGGCCAGAATAAGACTGCCCCATATATCTTTTCAGGTTCATTTTCGTACCTCCATTGAAGAGTAGTCAGCAAGGGAGATAACAAAGTGAAAAAGGTCTATTGACCTTGACCTTTAGTGACATAATATCTTCATCTGGTCATTTAGTTGACCATATATACCATGTATTGTACCTTAGACTTAAATAGTTTCTGAGAAATCCACTGTATAACGGTTTTCCCATATAAAAGCCTAACCTACCAAAGTTGACCATGTCGTAAATTAGGTCAAGGTCAATGCAAGCTCATCATTTGTACAAACTATGATGGGCTCGCATGCTCAATGCTACATACCAAGTTTCAAGATCATTGGCCTTTTGGTTCTCGAGCAGAAGATTTTCGAAGGGTTTTTACCATATATGGGCATGGCGGCCATCTTGGTCATGTGACCCAGACCCCTGGTATAAACTTTAGTTCCCCTATCCCACTGAGACACCATATGAAATTTGGCTTCAATCTCCCCGGTAGTTTCATAGGAGAAGATGTTTGAAAATCTTGATGACGGACAGACTGACAAAATGACCTTGACCTTTAGTGACATAATATCTTCATCTGGTCATTTAATTGACCATATAGACCACATATTGTACCTTAGACTTAAATAGTTTCTGAGAAATCCACTATATAAGCATTTTCCCATATAAAAGCCTAACAGACCAAATTTGACCATGTCGTAAATTAGGTCAAGGTCAACGCAAGGTCATCATTTGTATAAACTATGATGGGCCCATATGCCCAAAGCTACATACCAAGTTTCAAGGTCATAGGCCTTTTGGTTCTGGAGAAGAAGATTTTTGAAAGTTTTTTACCATATATGGGCATGGCGGCCATCTTGGTCATGTGACCCAGATACCGCGAACAAATTTTCGTTCCCTCAACCCATGGAGGCTGAATATGAAATTTGGCTTCAATCGGCCCTATGGTTTCAGAGGAGAAGATGTTTGAAAATGTTGACGACGGATGCTCAGACGGAATGACCTTGACCTTTACTGACATAATATCTTCATCTGGTCATTTAGTCCACCATGTATACCAAGTATTAAACCTTAGACTTAAATAGTTTTTGAGAAATCCACTGTTTAAGCGTATTCCCATATAAAAGCCTAACATACCAAAGTTGACCATGCCGTAAATTAGGTCAAGGTCAACGCAAGGTCATGATTTGTACAAACTATGATAAGCCCGCATGCCCAAAGCTACATACCAAGTTTCAAGGTCATAGGCCTTTTGGCTCTGGAGAAGAAGATTTTTGAAGGATTTTTACCATATATGGGCGTGGCAGCCATCTTGGTCATGTGACCCCCATACCGCGAATAAACTTTCGTTCCACCAACCCATGGAGGCTGCATATGAAATTTGGCTTCAATCGGCTCAGTGGTTTCAGAGAAGAAGATGTTTGAAAATCTTGACGACGGATGGTCCGACAGAATGACCTTGACCTTTAGTGACATAATATCTTCATCTGGTCATTTAGTCGACCATGTTTACCAAGTATTAAACCTTAGACTTAAATAGTTTCTGAGAAATCCACTGTTTATGCGTTTTCCCATATGAAAGCCTTACGTACCAAAGTTGACCATGCCGTAAATTAGGTCAAGGTCAACGCAAGGTCATGATTTGTACAAACTATGATGGGCCCGCATGCCCGATGCTACATACCAAGTTTCAAGGTCATAGGCCTTTTGGTTCTGGAGAAGAAGATTTTTGAAGGGTTTCTACCATATATGGGCGTGGCGGCCATCTTGGTCATGTGACCCAGATACCGCGAACAAACTTTTGTTCCACCAACCCATGGAGGCTGCATATGAAATTTGGCTTCAATCGGCCCAGTGGTTTCAGAGGAGAAGATGTTTGAAAATCTTGACGACGGATGGTCCGACAGAATGACCTTGACCTTTAGTGACATAATATCTTCATCTGGTCATTTAGTCGACCATGTTTACCAAGTATTAAACCTTAGACTTAAATAGTTTCTGAGAAATCCACTGTTTATGCGTTTTCCCATATGAAAGCCTTACGTACCAAAGTTGACCATGCCGTAAATTAGGTCAAGGTCAACGCAAGGTCATGATTTGTACAAACTATGATGGGCCCGCATGCCCGATGCTACATACCAAGTTTCAAGGTCATAGGCCTTTTGGTTCTGGAGGAGAAGATTTTTGAAGGGTTTTTACCATATATGGGCGTGGCAGCCATCTTGGTCATGTGACCCAGATACCGCGAACAAGTTTTTGTTCCCCCAACCTAGGTAGGCTGCATATGAAATATGGCTTTGATCGGCCCAGTGGTTTCAGAGAAGAAGATGTTTGAAAATGTTGACGACGGACGGACGGACGACGGACGGACGGATGCCTGGCTATACTATAAGCTCACCTATGAGCCTAAAGGCTCAGGTGAGCTAAAAAACCAAGAAAAGAAAAGAATAGAATGGTGATCTCTGCCGAAGTGATATCATAATTATAAATAGTCAATTTTTATCATGCAGCTTATTGCAGTGATTACAATTCTATTCTATTATGTATATGACTTTTAACTAACAAACCTGTTAACAGTATACAGATTTTTGTGATGCTTTTGATTTAATCAACTTGGCTTAGGTACTTAGAAGCTTGACATGTCTAATTGTCACACTCCGTTTGGCCTTGCATGTGTTATTGGGACTTTTGTGCATATGATGGGTATTTGTTTTGATTTTGTAGGTTTTCCATCCACGATCAGCACTTTAATTGGCGGCATTTTAATTTGGCGATTTTCTTCTTTTCCGACAATATTGCCAAAATAAAGTGACCGCCAAATATAAGTTTTTAACAGTATTCTGACATCATTTAACGAATGACTTAGGGAGTGATATCATAAATTCAACATGATCACCTCATTTAGGAAATCGAATAGAGCCAAAGAACTGGTACAATAGCTGGTATGGTAGAAGAAGATTATTTAATGGCAATTATTATGTAAAATGAATGTGTCTAAATCCTGTCTGGGAAGCCACTGAGCAAAGAAATTCCAACAAATTCACATGTAGCCTATCCCACATGGCTAGACGTGTGGGATGAGATTTGCTACTGTCTTAAAAGCACACAGATGTCTCTATCCTGTACGCTGTGGTAAGTGAGAAAGACATGTCTGAGCAAATACTGCAGACCCCAAACAGAGGAGCAAACAATGGTGACCAGGGCTACAGAAATCCGATTTTTTGTCGGTCCGGACCGATTTTGAGTTCGAAAAACCGATTCAGTTGGCATAAGGCACATTTTTTTCGGTCCGAAAAAACACGATTTGCGATGTATGATGACATAATTACCTGGATTTTAGCCATGTGTCTTATTATTAATCCAATAATCACGCACTGCTGTCAAAAGTTATCACAGATAAACAAAGTGTCGATTGTCTTGCCAAGGTGTGAACAGACTCAATTTTAGAAATCTTCGATAATAGCACGTGTCACAATATTGGCCAGCGGCGAAGATTTTCCACAACTCGTAATACGTGCCGATGCACGGAAAAAGGCTGTGCAACGTAAGGTTACTGACTATTGTATACTTTCATAGATAGCATAAGGAAAGAATTTGACTAGCAAAAAGAAAAATTAAACCGGACTTGATTATGAGCAGTCTGGTCAGGGTTTTTTTAGCCGACGTCATTTTTCGCGCAGAATTTTTTTTTTCTTCGTCCGAGGGTACCTTTTTGCAAGTATATTCATATTTCAAGGGAATTAACTCGAATACAGTAAAGTACGTCAATCGTAATACTTCGGCCAATTCCGTAAATTAAGATCGGCGAGGATGTCCGAATGGTACAGCCATGTGTACTTTCGCTTTCGGTCTGACTGTCTCTGCGCTTTAAAGCGCATTTTTCACGTTAAGTAAGAACATGTGGACTAAATGGCTACTTCAGCGATGACACCCGTGTTATAACGGCGCTCCAGTGTAGTCATTAGTTTTCGTGACTTTTTTTTGATTGTGGAATACACTGTGTAGTCATTAGTTTTCGTGTCTATTTTGGATTCGTATGACGTCATTGACCGTCTGGACCGATTACGATTTCAAAATTTCTGTAGCCCTGATGGTGACCCTGATAAGACTTCTAGTAAAACATTCTGATTAAGGAATGCATTGTTTGCCTCTTCATTCTGTCCAGTAATGCTTGTTTACTGAGACCACAGTCCCTTGGTATGATACCGAAACGGGCACATTGCCTTGGTTATGTGTTGTGTTTGCAAGCATATGTACAGTTTTGCCCGACTGATAAAGGAACCCCACCAAAACTGTGGATGCTAAGAATAGGTGATTAACTGTCCAGACACTTATCACATAAGTGACCCTTAACTCTTTAAGCGCCAAAAAGCAGACGACAAAATTTACGTCTGCAATATTTCTAAAAAAAAAGTTTTGTCCAAGATATTTCATATTGAGAATTAAAAAACTAGAGGGCAAACAGTGTAGATCTAGATGAGGGGGCTCATTATGAGCCACCTCATCAGGATCTACACTGTTTGCAAATTCTGCTATTTCCGTCTCTGGTACTTAAAGTGTTAAGACAGGCTGACTGTATAATTATGTATCATGATACCAACCTCTTTATTGGGAAACACACCACCATCTCCAGTACATGTTTTACTTCTAATGTTGATTTCAACCTTATACTGATCCAGGTGGCGCTTTTGTTGATGCCAGCCACAGTCACACTGGACTGTGTCATAGGAGTCAATACAGTCTATTTCTGTCTCACAAATACTGCAACCAGTCTGTTCATGCTGGTTTACTCTACCTGAAATATTATAGGAACAATAGTTATTCTGACAGAAATCTTGAATACTGTTGCTTTATTTTTGACAGGCTGTTAATAAAGATTCAAACATTTTATTGCATTATTTCATTTTATTCCACAGCACTAGTCAAAACATTTTTTGACCAACTTCCATGTTGTGTTGCAGAAATAAGAGCACAGGGCATATATGCCACCTTTGAATGCTTGTTCTCTGGCTGAATAAAGGACATAAGTATTTACTTAAAGTTTCACCAAACTTCGCAATTATGAATTTTCCAAAAATAAAACTGTTACAATAATAATCAAGCATGAATTCTTGGGACAATGACATTTTTCAGTTTCTTTGGCCCTGATACATACCAGGGTGTTCACATTTGGTATAATGAGGTTACATACCTAGATGTTCACATTTAGTACAATGTGACTCCTTTTTCTCTTTGCTGTTTACAGAAGTTTCTATAGCATCCAATTCTTTATTCTTTTGCCACCCAATTATCCTGAAAAAAAAAACCCAGGGTTGATCCAGAAGTTATGTCACTGTCCATTGTACCCTTATTCATTGAAGCATCATTATAAAAATTATATCAAGCTACACTGTATTTCAGTTCTGATTAACAGAATAAATATAATGTTGGAATCTTTTTTGTTCCAATAATATAGATACTTAAAGTATGCCACTGATGCCATTTCACTGCACATTATAATATTTACATTTGCCACTAGCTTCCCATAAGTGAACCCTTTAGAGCAACTAGCTTCATACACCAAAGAAGGACTACTGATCATATGACATTGTTGTCAAGCGACGTCTTATGTAAACAAATGTCTTGATTGGTTCTTGTAACATTTGATTGACGCCATGTCAGGGTGACAGGCTGTTTAATGTTATGGCTGAACACGTCGTTACTAACTTTTCTTTGATCCATATTTTGCCTATTCTACACCAAATTACCACGAAAACGGCATAGAGAGGTTCACGAATAAAGTGTAAATATAAGAATAAAAATTTGATTTTTCAGCGTTCATCATGTGAAGAAGATAGTGGTAGTCAAAATTCTACAAGAAGCACATAGCGCTTCATGGAATTTTAGCACCGCCCACTGGCTTCATCACACGATGAACGCTGAAAAATCAAAGTTTAATTCTTCAATAATGTTAATTACATGAACAGAATTTTCAAAGGCAATCACAAATCAAAATCAAACTAATGCGCCAAATCAGATGACAACTAGAAATGTTTTTCAGAGAAAAACTGATGTCCCCCCACCAGCCCAGTTTCCATCCCCTATAATGAAGTCCTCCTGTGACCTTGAAAATGAGGTCAAGGTCACCAGAATCTGATCTGCTCTTAAGCTAGTCCCAGTGATGTATTCTTGCAAGTTTGGTGGAATTCCATTTATTGGTTCATGAGATATAATGGGTACAAAAATTGCCATCTAAGTCCTCCAATGACCTTGAAAATGAGGTCAAGGTTGCCAAAATCTATATCAGCTCTTAAGCTAGTCCCAGTGATGTATCCAAGCAAGTTTGGTGAAATTCCATCCATTGTCTCATGAGATATTGTGGTAATAGGAAATTGTCATCTCAGTCCTCCAGTGACCTTGAAAATATGGTCAAGGTCATCAAAATCCAATCAGCTTTTAAACAAGTTCCAATGATGTATCCATGAAAGTTTGGTGAAATTTCATCCATTGGTTCAGGAGATATAGTGGGTACAAGAAATTCTCATCTAAGTCCTTCAGTAACCTTGAAAATGAGGTCAAGGTCATCAAAATCTAATTAGCTCTTAAGCTAGTCCCAGTGATGTATCCAAGCAAGTTTGGTGAAATTCCATCAATTGGCTAACGAGATATTGTGGTAACAGGAAATTGTCATCTCAGTTCTCCAGTGACCTTAAAAATGAGGTCAAGGACATCAAAATCATTAGCTCTTAAACTTGCCCCAATGATATATCCATGCAAGTTTGATGAAAATCTATCCATTGGTTCAGGAGATGTAGTGGGTACAAGAAATTCTCATCTAAGTCCTCCAGTGACTTTGAAAATAAGGTCAAGGTCACTAAAATCTAATGAGCTCTTAAACTTGTCCCAATAATGTATCCATGCAAGTTTAGTGAAATCCCATCCATTGGTTTAGGAGATAACATGGGTACATGAAATTGTCATCTAACTCCTCCAGGTCAAGGTCACCAAAATCTAATCAGCTCTTAAACTTGTTCCAATGATGTATCCATGCAAGTTTGGTGAAATTCCATCCATTGGTATAAGAGATATCACGCACGCAAAGTGGGTACATGAAATTGTCATCTAAGTCCTCCAGTGACCTTGAAAATGAGGTCAAGGTCACCAAAATCTAATCAGCTCTTAAACTTGTCCCAATGATGTATCCATGCAAGTTTGGTGAAATTCCATCCATTGGTTCAAGAGATATCGCGCACACAAGAAACTGTCACACCGACGCCAACGCTGACGCCCGGGAACCGCACTGAAAACAATATGTCCCCCCTCACCTTTGGTGGGGGGACATACTTTAATATGGTGACTAAATATATTTCTGCAGCCCACTGTTTAAACTTAAATAATGTCATTGCAATTTGAAGTTCACTGTTTATATTGAAAGATGAGATAAACATTGGTGCACAGACATTAGTGCTATGCTTGAACAATGAAGATGCTCCTCTGGACATGATTGATACTATACCCACTTCCTCTGGAATGTCAACAACATCACTGACGTGTGGCACATGTTGTTACAATGCTTTCTATCTACATATCTCAGTATCTCGATAACTATGCATAAAATTTTTATGACATTTTCAGACCATAATGCAAATAGGTTAAGGTAATTGGATATGAAATGCTCTCTTTGCATTACACATGATTTTATAGCTGCACTGACATTACTTCTGGATCAATCCTCTATATGAATACTCTAAATTAGCCAAAGTTAAGGAGACAGCCCTTTTTTCTGTATCTTCAGCATAACAAAGTTCATTGTAACCTATTATCTTGCTCTCTGCTGTAATAACTGTTGTTTATTCCTATGCATGTCTATTACTGTGATTTTCCCAAAGTCTAAACTCAGCATGTATGGGGAGGACCGTAATTAATGTTGTAAGAACTTGTGGTCCAACCCAATTGCTGTATAGATTATTTGGCAATAAAATATGTTTAAACTAAACTAAACTCAGCATGTTTGAATGTATTTAATTTGGATATTTCAATTTCACAATATTACTAAGAAAGCTGACATGAAACTGACCCAACAAAGCATGCAAATTATCTAGCAAAATTCACCTGTCTAATGAGTCAATCTCTTTTTTCCTGAAATACTCCAATAATTCCATGGCCTTCATTTTCCCAACAAATTTTACCCCTTCTTTATCATAGTCAGAACCAAGTAGAAGAGCTAAGGTGATGAGATCTCTTTGTTTTAAATGTAGTTCCTTCTCAATATCATCCATACTATAAATGTCATAGTGATAATTCTGAAAATAAATATCAGGATCACATGTAATCTGACATACAATACTATAAATTGTGGATATCAGTGATGGCTAATTTTTGTGATTTGAATTCTTCATATGGGTATCTGCATTTATAAAGTTGATAGACCTTGCCCTTGGCTTCATATTGCAATATTTACACTTGCCACTGACTTCCCATAGGTGAACCGTATAGAGCAATTGGCTTCATACACCGACGAAGGACACTTGATCATGTGACGTTGTCGTCAAGCGACGTCTAAGGTAAACAAACGTCTTGGTTGGTCCATGTAACGTTCCACTGACGTCACGTTATGGCGCAGCTGTTTAACGTAATGGCCGAATACGTCGTTTCTGTCTTTACTGCTTCGCATATTTTGCATACTTAACATTAAATTACCACAAAAACAGCACAGGAAGGGTCTAAAATAAAATGTTAATATAAGAATAAAAATTTGATTTTTCAGCGTTCATCGTGTGAAGAAGCCAGTGGTCGTCGCTAAATTCTACAAGAAGCGCTTCATGGAATTTTAGCTCCACCCACTGGCTTCATCACACGATGAATGCTGAAAAATCAAATTTCAATTCTTAATTCAAGTTCCAAATACTTTTATATGAATTCACAAAATTTTACAAAAGTTAGCAAAAACAGAAGTCTCGCATATGAAAAGTGTGACTTATCACATGAAAGTTAACTTACAACTATCATTCAAGCACAAAAGTGAAATTATCTGTACTTCTAATGCATTTATGAATGTAACACAAGGTCTGACTGGATAATGTCAAAAAATTGTGACTGTGATATACTGTTGGAAACCCGATGTCATTATAAAATGTTGCTTCTCATTGGCTTATGTCTGGGTTTATATTGCTGGGCGCGCTTGATGTGAATGCAAAGAGGTGTACTTTGAATGAAAGGTGATAACATGACACACTGCATTAGATTTGGGATAAATGTATTGAAAATTGTCATTTGGGGAGGTAATTCATTTGTTTATGGTTGCAAATTGCGTTTTACAGCTCTGCTGGCGCGTCACTGTTAATCGAAATTTACGACCACAAAACCGTCAATTTACCTCCCCAAATGACAATTTGAGCTCAGTAATTTCATATCAAATTTTATGGTTGGAATTTGAGGACAATTCTGGCATTATGTTTTTTATTTCTTAATCAAAACTTTGTGTTGTGACCCTTGATTAGAATGGCTTCCTTGAGACAGTATTTATAAGGGATCACAGCATACAAAGTCACCAGTATATGACCGTTGATGTATGAACAGAAATCATCTTATACAATTATAATTTCATAATTTGGCTATAAGATAGGATTTTTTGCCCTCAAGAGTCCCCCCCCCCCCCCCCCCCCCCACAAAAAAAAAAAAAAATAGAAAGTCTTGTGTAGTTCTGCTTCAAGGCTGATTTTTTCTATCCAAAATAACCCCCAAAAATCTAGACCTGTCTTAGAAGAAGGATCTAGATTTTTAGAGTTACTATGGAGGGGAAATCTGCCTCCTCCTATAACAATATATGTTAATTATCTTTAAAGCCAAAGCTTATCTGGAGTTCTATTACAGAAGGGTATGAGTGTAACCCATAGCAGTTATACTTGCTAAATGTTAAACAGCCACACATCATTTTTAGCGCGCCTTTGCGAAGCAAAGGAGAGCTTATGCTATACCCCCGGCGTCGTAGTCCGAGTATCCGTTAGCGTTAGCGTCCACGTCAGCGTCCTCGTCGGCGTCCGTGACAGGTTAACCCAATGTTAACTTTTGCGTTTAACTCGATGTTTAGCTCTGTATCTTACAAACTACAGTAGCTACAGTCATCATACTTGGTACATATATACATCCATATGACTGCAGCAGCAGCATCACACAATTGTGTGTCCTTGACCTATATGTCACGGTTGACTGACTTTGCTGTTTAGCACTGTTTTTAAGGAATTTTTTTTTAGTTTTCATGGTACCTTTGACACAAGAGACTTGATACTTGGTCAAATATCATTTCCCTATAATTGCAGCAGCAGCAGCAAAGCTTCCATGCTGACTCCTGTGTCCTTGACCTTTATTCACGGTCTACTGATTTTGCTTTTTATCTCTAGCGCTATTTGATGAATTAACATTATACCTGGCATAGTGGATCAGTCTGACATCGCAAATGACCTCATACTATTTATAGATCACTATGACACCCACCTACCCCTCCCCTTTCATCCACCCATCATCATATCCACAAGTATGAGTAAGAATCCTTGTCCAGGGTGGGGCAAGAGGTCAATATCTAGGATGATCTTGATGTTAAAGTTTAAGGCTCGTACCTGCAAACTCATTCTGAGTACATTCTTCGTATTTGGTCAGGACCTTCCCTGGAGCATTGGGTTGCAGCAGCAGCAAAGCATCCATGCAGACTTTTGTGTCCTTGACCTTTATTCATGGTTGAGTGATTTTTGCCTTATACCTTTAGCACTATTTAATAAGTAAGCAATATGACTATGCATTTCTCTTCGAGCTCATAACTTCGATACGTTTTATGCTACAAAGTTTAAATGCAGTATGATACGGCTTTGACAACTGGTTCAGGCTAGGGTAGAGGTTATGGGATGGGACCAAAGGAAACATGAGAAGTCTGCAAAGGGTAAGGAGGTGTCATAAGACCGACTTAGTACTGGGTAAAGGTGGTGTGAAAACCCATACTAGGAACCACCCTTTGTCACCATGAGGCATTATAAGTTAGACTGAGTTTGTATCTCTCCGTCTGGTGCACGAGGACTCGACCTTCAATGTCCGCACAGTGTCCAGATAGTGGCATACAAGTCGGCCCTGTATGCCAAAGGGAACAACTGACTTAGTCTAGCTTCTGATGCAAACTTCATTTGTGCACTAGCTACCACATTGCACTAGCTACCACATTCACCCCTGGTTAATTATGTTAACAATGTTTTTAGTCGGGATACTTTGTAACCTTGAGAGTCAGGCACCCATTAGGCGCGCTTTGTTGTCTTCTGACAACTCTTGTTATATCCTACCTTGCTTTCTTTGTATACATATCTAATAAGAGTGTGACCCCCATAACAGAAGAAATCACTGTCAGGTGATATGAATCCATCAACTTTCTGAAAAATTAAGAGAAGACATCTGGGCCCGCTTGTTAAAATCTAATGACATCCTTATTTAAATGTTTCTTTAAAATTTCAAACATTAATGTCTCAAATATGCCAATACTTTTTGTTGAAAAAATGTGACAAGCTTTTGCACTGCAAAAGTTTCTCACATATTTTGAACAAAAACCATCACTGTATTTGACTATAAAGTGATGAAACACTTAACGAGTTGACCTCTTAACAAGCTCGTTAGGCTAACGAAGCTTTGAACAACCCAGCCCTGTAGTCTTTGTATAAGGGCATCGTCAGGTTAAGTTATTAATAAAATATATGCATTTAAAAAAGAGCCTGAAAAATGGGACACTTCTATTTTAAGCATGATTCAGGGCACTCTGGGACAAATTTAATGACCAAAATGTCTCAAAGTATTAAAAATTTTCAAAGTCAAATATTTAGAACTTTTCTACTTGCTTGAACTGTTCAGAAATAGGCCCATCATTTTGTTGAGTGAGTCTTGACTTCATTGAGCTCCAAGTAAACAAAAAAATAGGTCACATTTGTTCAAAGATTAATTAACCTTAAAATTACCACAAAAGCAGACCACAAAATTTATGTCTGTAAAACTTCAAAAAATGTTTATCCAAGCTATATCATATTGAAAATTCAAAGACTAACAAGCAAACAATGTAGATCCAGATGAGGCAGCTCACAATGAACCACCTCATCTGGATCTACACTGTTTGCAAATTCAACTTTATTTTTCTGTGCTTTAAGGGTTATGTTATAGAACTCATTGAGAGATGGCCTAACAAAATGTTTTAAATAGTAAATTTAGGCATACAGAAAATTAACAGTACTGACCTTGAGATTACTCAGCTGGGCTCCCAGGGCTTCTGCCTCACCAGGGCTGTATACACAGGGGATTCCAAGACAATCTAGCAGCTGCACACACTGCATAAAAAAGATAAACAAATTATTGAAATGGCCCTGACCTAATACTGCCCAAAATCCTCACATGATGATCAGTGAGATCTGACGGGATCTTCAGTGAGATATGATGAACTTAATGAAACTGCTGGATACTGGTTCCTTCCAGACTCTTGACGTGACTGAAGACAATTTTGTCTGTGCATATCCAATATTGATGAACTAATACTCAAACATAACATAAAATGCATTTCTTCCTTTTTAGCAAACCTCTGACCTTTAAATCTTTAAATGAAACCAATGAAAAGACTGCAAATTTAAATGGAGAAATTAAAATAACCCAGAATATTACATCAAACCCACCCATAATGGCAGTACTGATCCTAATTATGCAAATCAGTCTAACCTATGATAAAAGCCACCTCTACAGTGGCCAAAATAACTCATTCCAAGTGAACAGTTTCTACTTAAGTTGACCTGTGTTAAGCCAGCGCCTGCTTCAAGCAAGCAGTTTTTGCCCTTCCCAAGATTGCTTAAGGTTGTATGGGTACACCTCCATGTTTTTCTGCCATTTCTACAAAGGGAGACAACTGTTGTGACTTCCTGTTTAATTTCCTGGACAATGTACCCCATTCCAAAATGGGCCAACTCTTAAAGGAAAGAATTTGCTTCTAGAGCAAATTTTTTTCTTAAGAGTTGACCCCAAATGGGTAGGGTAGGGAAGCAAAAATAAATATGGCAGAACTGTTTTGCTTGAAAGTGTACCCATTTACCTTTTAGACAGGTTTGACTTTAAACTAATACCTTGTTAACATCTGCACCTAGCATCGGCCTGTCGGGAGAACAAAGTGCTGTTGCTGTGGACCCAAACTGTTGTTGTTGTCTCTGTAGCATGGTCTTATGTTTCAGATCAGGTGCACGCCCATCAATAACAAACACAAGTTTTATTCCTAATTTCAGGAAGTCCAGAACTCGAAAAAACAAACTCCTGTAAAAAATACATCTGGACCCAGTTGATCAAAACAAATGACATTTTAAGTTAATGAGACATTAGATTTCCAAGCATATTGCAGTATTTTGTGGAATAAATGTGAGAAGCTTTTGCAGTGCAAAAGTTTCTCTTTTTTTTTCAACAAAAATACATGCAGACTTCATTTTATGTGTAATGGAAGTCTTTATGAATCCTTGACTAATGACTATGTTAAGCTAAACATGCTAAGAACAACTGGGTCCAGAGCTATGTTTTTTTTAAACCCCTTCCCTTACAGAACTGCCTGTAAAATTGTGAAAGCAATGAAGACTCAGATCAGACTGCCAGAAATGTAGTTCTCTCAAGGTCTGCAATGTTGTCACCCTGGTGTAATAAAGTCTGAACTTACTTCCTTGAGGAGAAGTCTGTCTAGGTAATCAGGGTCTGCTCTGTCATGCAGCCAAAAGTTCTTACAGTAATCTTACTACATCCGACATCCTCATAGGATACAAATACTTATGGTGCATGTGTACAGCTCAGTGTGTTTTCACTATTTTTACAAAGGAGAGCAACTTTTGTGACTTCCATTTTGTTTCCCTGCAGGATGAAGTGCTTCCAATATGGGGTCTGCTCTTAAAGGAAAGAATTTGCTCCTAGAGGAGCAAATTCTTTTCTTTAAGAGTTTACCACTATAGAAAAGGAAGGCAAAACTGAAAATAACAGAGTTGCTTCCCCTGAAAGTGCACCCATACACTGTGGACTGTTCTTTTATGAAAGGTACAATCAGAGCTCTAGATAAGAGGGGTATTCGATGATAATTGAGGGATAATTTTCTTTATTTCTCATTACAACCATATGTTGTGACCCCTCATCTGAACCATCTCGATGAGACAGTTCAGATGAGGGGTCACAACATATGTTTTTATCTAGAATTAACAAAAATTATCCCTCATTATCACCAAATACTCCCTCTTATCTAGGGCTCTGTACAATATGAACAATATTTACCTGATATAGAGATTTCTAAATCCAACATTAGGTCCAGCTGTTTTCATTTCAACAATCCAGGCACTCAGATCTACAGCCAAAGTTTTTCCTGATAATTCTGATAAATGAAGCCCCTTCTCTCCCACTGGGTCCAGGATCTCCCACAGTGAAGTGACCCCCATGATTTACACTGACAGAATCACTGAAAAGTACCAAATCTCTCAGTTAGTACTATATAGAAAAACATTATTAGCACTTGACTTTGGTTGCCACATGTGAAATAGTTAGATATAATCTGCCTTTTAGTTACAGGGAAAATGTTGTTATCACCTATATCATTATAAACTAATTGACAATGGGTCCCCAGGAGGACCAAAAGGCCAAAAAGACCTGTTCCTATTCTAGACTAATGGTGATTATTAGGCTATTAGCAATAAATTGCATTGATAGTTAATAATGGAACCAATCTGCCAGGGTTAGGGTACATATAGACCTCTTTCAGATGGCTGTTGTGTACTATGTTGAAGTGTAGCATAGCGGAACGTTACAGCATGAGTCTCAGGACTACAGGGTGTGCACTGCAGGCGAAGTTGGGCGATAACTTCGCCCTGGGGCTCATAACTTCGCCCTGGGTTTCCAGAAAAGCGAAGTTCGAGTCGCCCTGTTTTTCTGGGTCGTAAGATCAATAATTCGTCAAAATAACTGGCGCCAGTATATCAAATTTCAACGCCAATTAACAAAGCCCCCTTTCATTTACCAGCGTTAATCCCATCACCGACCCTGATTGAGCTTTGATGTCTATAGGTGTTGCCGACATCAAGTTGGTAAAATTAACACCAAGGCACAGCCAACAGTAGTACAGTTAATCCACTAAGTGACGAGCTAAAGAGCCTTGATCCCGCTAAATTTTGCCGACTTAATCTATCCATCTGCTTTGGCGGCAGGTATAAAGCGCAGTCTGATCAAGGTCTTTATTGATTTCTTACGTTATGGTATAAATTTTCTTATCTTTCAACTAGGGCGATAACAAACAGAGTAGATACGACATGACTGTCCTCACTTAGGCAGGCTTATAAAGTCCATCACATTCTTCAAAGTTCAGAGTGTTAATGCTGGCCGTGTAGACATGTGCAGGACAGCGCATCAGGTTATGATCTACATCGTTCATAGAATTTTATGATTGCAAAAGTTCTGCGAACAGTGTAACCCCGATGCCGGTGTGCACTTTTCGCAAATGCATTACCCGAGACTTACTCATTCCCGTCCAATCGTAGTCTAAGTTGTTGTCACTATTTCAATAGCGTTTTCGGGATGAACCGGCAGATGAACAATCTCATGTTTCAAAAATGAAAAAAACATGCAAAAATTGGCGACCAGTGCGAGTTACGCATTTTGATCAATGCAAACGCGATTACCGTGCGTAAAACCGGTAGTGCAATGGTTAAAGACGGTAACCATTGCACGTTAATAGGTCAGGCACGTTCGTCTAATTCCACTTGTTGATTTTAGCTTCAGATCAAAGGACGCCGCCGTCTGACACGTGCATCAAGTGTCAGATTGAACCGAGAGACGTGAGAAGGTATCTTAACCCAGACATATGCTGATAGAAAAGACTCGTATCAGCCTGCGCAATATTGTAATGCGATTGGTGTTTCCTGTCCGCTATTAGGTCTTTCTGATATGAGCGTCACCATTACCCAAGAAAAGCGAATGCTTCCTCTTCGCATGTTCCATAAGATACATTTTATGTGGTGCGGGTCATGAGTTCACCGGACTTACCATGCAGCGACTGTCCGCTGCCAGTTAAAATATTTTCTTTGTGTCGGGTAAAATAAGACCTTACGCCATCTGAAACTGAAGTTAATCAGAGTCTTCCTTTAGAGATTGTTCATCGAGTTAGCTTAAATCAGACTTTGGGAGTGCGCATGCTAATCTGCATCGTATCCACACGCCGTTAAGTACCCTTTTAAAGTAGCCTTCAAAGTGGTAAGATCGCTTCCACGCGTTTGGCAATGTGGGTGTGCAAACGTCCGAACCAGCCTGCGCAGTCTTGTCCTAATGGTCAGATTTTTTAATATACAACCAGTTGTCTCGGAACTAGAATGCACTATGTACGGTGCTGATGTAGAATTTACTTGAGAAAACTCAGACCGGCATTGAGCCGACGACCAAAGTCGCGACTTCTGATCAAAGTTTTTCCGTACAAACAAGCTACGGACAGTGCGGAAGTTATACAATAGAGGGACAAGACTCGGATAAGCCGGCGTATCCGCGCTGTCAGAATCTTGTCTGTTCGCATCAATAACTATGGATTCTGAGAAATATATAGCCAAGGCGTTGACTTCGAACAAATGCGCAAGCTATCGGAGACTTCATTGGTACATGCAGTGTCGCAACACATAGACTTCAAAGACACCGCTAGACAAGGGGCACGTGCAGATTTGTACTGGTGTGTCACGAGGAAAGATACTGGGTGCATATGCAAAGAGAACTGACATAGATCAGCCTGCAAGTCCCCGCAGGCTTATCGGAGTCTTTTCTGTTCACATCTAACGTACATGAAATCTGACGGAACCGCATTACGGTCAGTATGCGCAGATCTCAATCTTTATCTATAATTGGGCAGGGGAAAAAAAAGTTAACAAGGTCATAACTTTCAGTTTAAGTTTTGCGTTTTTAACTATGACCGGACATGAAAAAAATCATGAATTTCTCAAGTCGCCTTGTTTCTTGAGAAGTCGCCTAGCTTCGGCAGGACGGCGAAGTTATTTCGCCCAATTTTTTGGGCCCAGTGCACACCCTGGGACTAGGGTACACAAGTAAAGCTTTCACAAAAAGCTTGGTCTACGCTTAGCAACCATTAATAGATGATGCTTATCAAATAAACCATTGCACCCACAAAATTCGAAAATGGAACTTTGTTTATATCTCAGAAGCTGACCTACAATCTTCATTGGTGGATTTCAAGCATGAGTGCGAGTGGCAGGTGTCATACCATTCCAAGGTTGAAAGACAGTTTAAAAGGCTGTAAAATCACGTCATTTATTCATCTGTATCGTATGATACATTCTGCTACCCTGTGATACCATATGTATGGTATTTCATATGACCGCTCACGACACCTATGCGAATAGCGCTCACGGCATATATGCGAATAGACCTCTTGAAGATGGCCGTTGTGTACTCTGACGTACGACACGACCATCTCCTGACCTGTGTAGTAAAGCGTAGGGGAACGTAACGGCATGAGACTCAGGACTAATATGCGAACAGCTTATGGCCACTTGCGACAGTTATGCCAATAGCGCTCACGCCACATACTTGAACAGTTGCACAAAGGTCAAGCTGCATTGTGGGTAACTAATGGCTGTACTTCCCATGTCAAAAGCAATTACTATATAGTCTATGCCCATGGGCGTAGACAATAATAGCGAGCATCGCGAGCGGGCCCAAAGGGCCCGCTAGCCCGAAGGGCGAGCTCTTATGGTAGGACATTAGTCAAAAGAAAATGTAGATGATGTTGCATATGCTGCTTCAGAAAACCATCGTTCGATTTCTCGAACGGAATTTACCTCCATATGGGGGCTGCCATTATGAATAAACAGGAAGTTTGATCGATTTCATGGTTGCTATTCTCCGTAGACACAAAGATAAACACATTCTTATTCACAAAACCTGATATGTGTATGTAAATAATTTTGACGTTCGACCGGAAGTTGAAAAATAAGCCGTGATGCAATCGTAACACTTCCGTCAATTCCATAGGCAAGTGTCCGATTGCTGCGACGCTGACGAGTTACCGTAAAAAAAATCCTGCATCGACATAGAACAGAATAGAATATACGGCCCTTCATTAGGGCTACAGCGATGCTCGCCAATAGGCAGTGCCTATTTTCATATTAGGAGTGGAATTTAGATCCCTCCTGGGACAGTGTCAGCAGATGTGAACCCACTATCAGTCATATCCTGGAGCTTCATATCACCATGGACAAATCTCCAATTTACAAAAATAAAAGACTTCAAGCATAAAACCGGGACAATATGAATGCACGCCCAGAGAAACCTTAGAGCAACGAAATTATCATTATTATCTTTTCCATCGCGTTTTGTTTACACGCTAGTACTGAATTTCAACTTCTACTTTCATTATCCATGTTTCTGTCATGCCAATTTACTCCCAAGCAGGATACCAGGCATGGGAGAGGTGAAGGTCATTTTTTAGACGGGTTATCCAGAACTTGAGACAGCGGCTTATACTAAAACCTTGTACCTGACTGCAGTCGAGTAAGTGCATTACCGCACCACAGGAGACTCCCTAACCCAACCAAACTGTAAGCATCGAGAATATACTGATTCTTTTAAACGGTTTTATTGATATAATACACACGTCAGAGTATTGGAAATACATGCATACTTTAATATTTTATGCTGAGAACTGAATATCCCGACAACATAATCAGAATAATGGATTTCGATGTAGGAAAAATCTGTTTTAATATACTGAGTATTCTTACGATAGAATCCCAGCTACCACACACACACACACACACACACACACACACACACACACACACACACACACACCATATTACCTATTTTATGTCAGACTGACCTCAATCAAAACGTGCATGAAACAAAGAACATTTTCTTATTCTAACAGGTTAATTAATCATGGTTTGTTTAAACTTTGTGCTGCATTATTTGCACTTTTCTCCCTGCTAATGGGCATTCAGAAATTGTTGTCGAATCCTTAATAATTATAACTGTTAATAATACTAATTGGGCCTCTGGGTGGCGGGGGTCTGGGGGCGCAGCCCCCAGAAGCCACATTTTTTTGGCTGATGAAGAGGCACCTGGAGAACTGATATCACAAACGCAGGCATTACGGTGGTGATTTATGGTAAATGTAAAAATCTGCATAAAACCATAAAAAAGTAAGGTATCTCCCTGAAAGTTAGCAGACTTCTTATTTTTGTTGTTCTTTACAGTTTAGAATACAAAATAGACGTACATACTGCTTAAAGAAGTGTTTTTATAAGGAAAGATCAAAGGGTAGTTTTCTGCGCAATAATAAAAAAAATAACATCGTTATTGAAAATTTACGTAGTACTGAAGGTGCGTTATTGCATAATGAAGAGCGTCCTAGCAATTATTTATTCCAACTCTTTCTCAAATTGTAATGTAGATCAGATGAAAACGGTAGCTTTTTCTCAAATGTTCAACCTTGTACTAGGTAATGTACACTGGATGCATATATTAAATATAGGGTAGGCAAGCATACCTATGTAACACCTACAATATAAATAATACATTACTTACATGATCACTGGTGTGTATATGAACTTGTTCAACCTTGTGAAAATAGTCTCACCTGTCTCATCTGTGTGTTTTGACAAAACATTTGGACACAGACCGCATCTTTTTTCATCTGCCCAGCCTCATAATGTGTGAAAGAGTTTGAAAAAATAATTGCTAGGACGCTCTCCATAATGCAACAAGGAACTCTCAGCACTAAGTATATTTTCAATAACAATATTATTTTTTCAGATTATTGCGCACAAAATTACCCTTTGATCTCTCCTTATAAAAACACTTTTTAACATTAACAAATGCTGCATTTTGGGAGTCTGAATTGTGAGAAACAACATAAAGAAGGCATATGCTAAGTTTTGGAAAGATCAGTGGTATTTTGAGTGTTTTATGCAGATTTTTGTCTTTGCCCCAAATCAGTGATTATCACCACCTTAAATTTAATTGAGAACAAAATCATCTACATGTACTTGACATGATTTTATAGACACTTTCATACTGTTCTTCTAGCAAATCAATGAAAAGATCTGTTTTTGGATATGAAGCTGCCCTACGTTTTGTGTGTCATCTCCATCAATGTCTTTAAGTTTTGAGTTCGAAAGAAAAGTGTCTGAAATTTTAGGAGTAACGTGGGGAGGGGAAGGGGGGCGGGTTGCAAAGCCCCCCAGAAAACGAGACATCTTAAAAAATGAAGACTGAAGGAAAAAAATCTGACCCCCCAATATGCCTAATAAAAAAAATGACCCACCTCGCTCCGAGACTTATTGATCTCACCCAGAACATCACAAAAAATTCCGACCCCTCCCCCCTAAATGTACCCGGCCCCACCTGATATAATGAATGACTCGTCCCAAAACAAGAGCTGTCGCCTGACAGCATAGCTCGCCTGAATTGGTGCTTGCCCATCACACAGCCGCTATGGGGGTTTGGACTGCTATGCATCAAACTTCATGCAAGCATGTCCATAATGAAAACACATTTATAAACAAAACCTATCACAGAAATAAGTCTTAAAATAAAATTAGAATAAAAGAAGTGAAATGAAATTTCAAAGTCCATGAGCTTGAGGTAAAAAAAACTGATGGGTGGGGGTGGGGGGGGGGGGGGGGCTATGTGGACTGCTATGCATAAAACTTCATGCAAGCATGCCCATAATGAAAACACATTTATGAACAAAAGCTATCGGGTAGGGGCTATGTGGACTGCTATGCATAAAACTTCATGCAAGCATGTCCATAATGTAAACACATTTATAAACAAAAGCTATCTCAGAAATAAGTCTTAATATAAAATTAAAATAACAAAAAATGAAATGAAATTTCAAAGTCCATGAGCTTGAGGTAAAAAAACTGACAGGGGGGGGGGGGGGGCTAGAATGTATCAAAACCTTGAACCATTATCTAACATCAGTCCAAGTATTAGTATCAACTGAGTCCATCATCGTGGCACTGTGAAATTATGTCTTCAGAAATATAAAACTTTAACCAAAATCTCTAAGACAAAATTCTAAGTCGATGACCTTGACTTCAAGGTCACCCAGTGGGGTAAGTATATGGTGTTTTGTAAAAACTCAAAAAAAGAGTCTAACATCAGTTCAAGTATAAACTAAATCTCTGCAAAGCATTATGAATCAGTATGCAATTACAAAACTTTTAAAAAGACAAAAATTTCCTAAGTCCCTGACCTTGACATCAAGATCACTGTGCGGGGTTGGGGTAGTACTCTGTAGATCTAACTACAGTGCAAATATAAAAAGAAGTCATCTATGGGTTCAGGAGATATGTGTCTTTAAAAAACTTTTACCAAAACATCCAATCAATAAAAAGACAATATTCTAAGTCCATGACCTTGACACCAAGGTCACAGAGGGGGTGGGGGTAGTACCTTCGAAAACTTTAGACCAATATCTAACTTTAGTGCAAGTATCAAAGGAATCCATCCATGGGTTAAGGAGAAATTGGGCTTTATAAAACTTTAACCAAAACATCCAGTCCAAAAAAAACTACCAATTTTCTAAGTCCATGACCTTGACATCAAGGTCACGGAGTGGGGTGGGGGTGGTACCCTGTTAAACCTTAGACCAATATCTAACTACAGTGCAAGTATCAAAAGAATCCATCCATGGGTTAAGGAGATATAGGTCTTTAAAAAACTTTAACCAAAACATCCAATTCGAACGCCGACGCGGACGCTGTCGCTGACCATTTGGAAAGTTTACAAGCCCAAGCACTTTTTGAAGTAGACATCAAAACCTTCGATTTTTCTACGATTTATATTACAATACCACATGACAAATTAAAATCAAAATAAAAAGATATTAAAAATTGTTTCGTTCGCAAAAACGGAAATCGTCCGTATAAGTATATTGTAATTGGCTATAAGGATACATACTTCTTTAAGGACCACTCTGGTGCTCATACAAAGTATTCTGAAGTTGATGTCATTAAAATGGTGGAATTCCTCATCGACAATTCATGGAGTTCATACAGGGGTCCTAAAAGCATGTGAAAAAGTCGAAAAACGTCTCCCCGTACATCATCATAGTGCAGATTATATTTTCTGGTCCTTTGGAATCATTGAGTTCATTTGAGTAATTTTGGAAATAGAGTTCAGCTTAAGCCGGTGCTAGGGGGCATGGCTGGTGTTGCACATTTTATTACTAGTCATGAACAGACTCGAGTTTTGGACGGACGCACGGCGCCAAGTGTGTGCAACTATGGTTACGTACCGTTGAGCCACTTGGGTAACGTCGATAAGAGAATTGAACTGAACTGCATTTAACCGAGTCTGCTATGTCTATTTTTTGGTGTGTTCCTTGCTTCCAAAGGATCTTATTTTTCAGAACATATTGCACAACAATGCAACATGGGGGATAGATTTAAAAAAGTGGAAGACAGATTAAAAAAAAAGTCAATATGACTTTCTTCTGAATCCCTTTTGTATGAATAGTTTATTTCCATGAAATGTATTTATATGTATCTGTGTTAATTGTACAAAAAAATAAAAGTAAAAAGTATGCAAAGACCTGGAACTGAAACAATCAAAATCCAAATCCAGCCCTCAAACCATAGTTGGAAACAACTAAGATTACAAATAATCAAGATACAGAGAACATATGGCCAACCGAGAGAGCAGCTTGTTCCCAAAAGGTGGCCACTCAGCAACCCAAACCGAACCAAAAATAATAATAACATACATAAGGTAAAACATCACAGAAACTCTGACACCAAAAACAGGCAACAAAGAACCACAACAGAACTACCGCCTTGGAACGGTCAGTAATGAATTACTGGGGGGGGGGGGGGGGGCTTAAATCGATTTTACAGGCCCAACCTCATCCTCAGTTTCTGAAGTGGTACAAAACATTTAGTTGGTTGTTCGGTTCGCATGATAACCCTCTAACTCGTCAATGAATCATCACGGTAAACACATAAATCAAATTTCAACACCATGAAGAAGCAAAGACGAGGACTCAACAGATACAACGGGCCGTCTGACAGGTGGAGATCCCTGTCCTGCCAAACAACCCCACTGGAAATCTGAAGCAAAAGAAGGTCACCAGTTGAGCCCCCGTGGACCAAGCAACAGACAAAAAGGCTCCGGTCCCAACCAACTAAAATCTATAGCTTTAGGTCGGGGCCATCATAGAGTCTGACGACCGATCCCCCGGTGTGCAATTAAAGAGTACAGCAAAGCTATCAACCGTGATTGGGTTAATCACTAAGCATGCAGACTGTCGCATAACATTTAAATTATAGCCAATACGTTCGTGACGTATTATTATTTTTCGGAATTGATCAGAAAAATCAGTCCTACCCTTAATCTTTTTGAATTTGTATACTAAGTCACCATAAAATTCTGGTTCCGATAGGCCTTGGTGTAAAAGAAATTTTAATCCGACATCAAATTTTGAAACCAATTCATGGTGTCTGCGATAGAATTTAGAAAAAGCCTTTCTAAGCTTATGATACCGATAGCCCTGTTGAAGAAGTTTAGCAGTTAAACATTTATTACGAGCATTAAAGTCATCTACATGACTACACACTCTAGCAAATCTTATAAGTTGAGAAATATACACTCCATAAGAGGGACGACGTGGAACGTCACCATCCAAAAATGGAAAATTAACTATATCAAAGTCAAAGTCATCACGTTTATCATAAATTTTAGAAGATACAAAACCGTTAGAAATAGATAGATGTAAATCCAAAAAGGGGGCCTCGGTAGTTAGTTTAAACTAACAATTCAACTTCACATACAGGAACATAGATCATGATCTATCTCTGAATAATTCAAAGAGTTCAGATTTCTTTTTATATCATCTACCCATGTGCACTTGAAATTCAGGATACTACAGAGTCTAGTTCATCTGTTTCATACCTAGATTATTATCTCTATATTGGCAATGGAAAGCTTGTTAGTTGTCACTAGGCTTTATGACAAAAGTGATGACTTCAAATTTCCTGTAACCGTATCTATAAGTTCACCCACTGTTTACCTATGACCTTTTATATTTGCATGTAGCATGCATGAGTAACGCGCACTGCTGCGCCAGGCGCTTTTAGTAGTTCTTTGTTAGATCTTGAATAAAGTAGATGTATGTAAACAACACAGTGTGTTGAGTTCTCTTTGAGCTTTAATTAATACATCTTAAATGTTTTCATGAACTCGAAAACATAACATGGTGTCTAGAAGTGAAATCTAATTGACATTATGGAATTATCAGGAATTACTCCTCCAGCAATGCGCTGGGATGACACAAACTTGCCAGAACAATGGGAAAAATTTCGCCGACACGTGGACTTAATTTTTTCAGGACCGTTGAAGTCTAAAACGGAAGAAGAACATGTTTCTTATCTGTTGCTCTGGGTAGGAGACAAAGGAAGGGACATTCGCCACTCATGGACTGACATAAGTGAGGGTGATGCGAAAAAGTTGGAAACATTTTACTCCAGGTTCAAAAAACACGTTCAGCCGACGCTGAATCCTATCTTTGCTAGATATCAATTTAACAATGAGGTTCAAGGCAGTGAGACAATAGACTCATTTGTCACCAGGCTCAGACTTAAAGCCAGAGACTGCAGTTTTGACAAACCCGAGGAAATGATACGGGACAGAATCGTGTTTGGAACTAATTCCCCAAAGATACGGGAAAAACTAATCAATGTCGGAAAAGACTTGACACTAGATAAAGCTGTACAAATTAGCCAAAATTACGAGTATGCTATGGAGCAAATGAAGCAGATGTCATCAAACCAAAATGACATTCATGTGGTACGAAAGAAGAACAACTGGGGGACGAAACGATCGGGCGCCAAAAAGGGACAAAGGCAAACAAAAGGGGCTACGGGATATACACCACATCAACCATCGGATCGTCAAAAGATGAACAAAAATCAAAATCAATGTAGAAATTGTGGATATGCCAGTCATAATCAAGGTGAAGTGTGTCCAGCAAAAGGACAAACTTGCAGGAAGTGTGGCAAATCCAGTCATTTCAAGCGCGTGTGTAGATCAAAAACGGTGCATGAAGTAAATAATGAACAGTATGAGGAAGAACAGAATTTATCGGATTTTTATGTTGATACGGTAAATAAGTCTTTTTCTCATTATGATCAAGCTTTTGCCACTGTACATGTTGGTCCAAAGAAAACACCCCTTAGGTTTAAGATAGACACAGGGTCTCAAGCTAATATTATTCCATTAAGCAAATTTCATGAGCTTAACATTAAGCACCCATTAGCACCCCCTGATAGTCAATTATCCTCGTATACAGGTGATGCCTTGAATGTCAAAGGTACTATCACTCTGACCTGTCGCTATAATAACAAAAGCGTTGACGCACAATTTTATATTGTAGAAACAAGTAAGATACCCTTACTGAGCCTCAAAACCTCTCTTGACCTCAGCTTAATTCAGCTGATATACTCTGTTGACAATCCTGTTTGTCAAAGTGTAGAACAGCAGGAGACTTGCACCAAGGAAAACATCCTGCAAAAGTTTCCCGACTTGTTTAAGGGAGTAGGTTTGATCACCGGTGACATACAACTCCATTTAAAGCCCGACGCAGTCCCAGTGGTAAACCCACCTCGACGAATACCGGTAGCGTTACGTGATAGATTTAAGTCCGAATTGTCGAGAATGGAAAGTCAAGGCATAATTGCCAAAGTAACGTGTCCGACGGATTGGGTAAACTCGTTTGTAGTTGTAGAGAAACCCAAAACTAAAAGCCTGAGGATATGCCTCGATCCTAAAGCACTTAATGACGCGATCCGCAGACCGCATTATCCGATGCGCACTTTCGATGAAGTAGTGTCGCACTTGTCAGGAGCCGCATACTTTTCTGTACTTGATGCAACAAGTGGCTACTGGAGCTTAAAGCTTGAGGAAAAATCGTCGTACCTTACCACATTTAATACACCTTTCGGACGGTACCGATATCTCCGCGTCCCGTTTGGCTTAAACTGCTCTCAGGACGAATTTCAGCGCAAGATTGACGAGTCGTTCGAAGGAATGTCGGGTGTCACGGCTATAGTCGACGACATTCTAGTATATGGCAAGACAAGGGCCGAACACGATGAAAACTTGCGCAAGGTACTGTCACGCGCTCGTGAACGCGGCATCAAGTTAAATCCGGACAAATGCACGGTAGGCGTAACGGAGGTACCTTATTTCGGTCACGTACTAACGCAAAACGGCTTGAAAATTGATGACAAGAAACTAATTGCAATTAAACAAATGTCAGCCCCGAAAGACAGAGCTGAATTGGAGACCATATTGGGGATGGTCACATACCTGACACGGTTTGCTCCAAACCTAGCTACAATAACAGTCCCTTTAAGAGACTTGTTGAAGAAGGACGTAGAATTTATTTGGGATGACTGTCATGACACAGCATTCCGGAAAATCAAAGACGTCCTGACTGAAAGTCCTGTCTTAGCATTCTTTGACCCTGAGAAGCAAATAACGCTCCAGGTAGATGCTTCAAAATACGGACTGGGTGCTACCATGTTACAGGAAGGTAGACCTGTATCATACGCATCAAAAACACTTACTCAGACCGAGGTAGGATACGCACAGATCGAGAAAGAGATGCTCGCGATTTTGTTCGGTTGTAAGCGCTTTCATCAGTATATTTACGGTAAACACGTAATTGTAGAAAGCGATCATAAGCCATTATCATCAATCGCAAAGAAATCTCTCTGTAGCGCACCGCCTAGATTACAGCGTATACTATTACAACTGCAAAGGTATGACCTTGAAATTCGCTTCGTCAGTGGAGTGAACATTCCGGTCGCTGACACCTTAAGTCGGAAATTCCTCTCAGATACTTATCCAGAACTATCTGATGGCTTGGATTTACATATCCACACTATTATTTCGACAATTGCTGTTTCAGACCGTAAACTAGAGCAGGTGCGACAAGCCACGCGAAACGACGTACAATTTCAAATATTGAAGCAGACGATTCTTGACGGATGGCCGGACACTAGAAAACAGTGCCCATCGTCAGTCTTAGAGTTTTGGAATCACAGAGACGAGTTGTCTACCGCGGACGATCTCATTTTTAGGGGACAGAAACTAGTGATTCCAGCATCTCTCAGACATGAGATGACCCAAAAAGTGCATGACTCGCACATGGGGGTAGAAAAAACTCTTCAGCGCGCGCGAGACATAATGTTTTGGCCGCGTATGACCGCTGACATTACAAGTCATGTGTTGAACTGTAACGTTTGTTTACAGTATAGAAAGTCCAACACTAAGGAACCCCTGGTGTCTCATAAAATACCAGACCGACCTTGGCAGGTCGTGGGTACAGATGTATTCACATGGGACAATAAAGATTACCTAGTCACAGTTGACTATTTTAGCCGGTACTTTGAGGTGGACCTACTTTCCAGTACGTCAAGTATTTCAATAATACGAAAGCTTAAGGTCATTTTCTCAAGGCACGGTATAGTAGAAAAGTTGGTATGTGATAATGCCGCTTACTATACGTCCGACGCGTTTTCTTCGTTTGCAAAAGACTGGAATTTTCAAGTTGTCCATAGCTCACCACTTTACCCTAAAAGCAATGGGTTGGCCGAGAAAACAGTCTCCATCGTAAAACGCATCTTTAAAAAAGCAAAAGACAGCAATAATGACCCATATTTGGCAATCCTGGAATACAGGACTACTCCTTTAGCATGTGGGTCATCACCATCTCAGCTGTTAATGGGTAGGCGTTTAAGATCAGTACTTCCCTGCACTAACGAACAATTAAAACCGCAGCAAATCAAATTGAACGACGTGCGCGAAAAGTTGTCTTACGACCGTGAAAAACAAAAGACATACCATGACAGGTCGTCAAAGAAATTACCATTACTAAAAATAGGCGACAAAGTACGTGTACAATTGTTTGACAAATTATGGAAGCCTGCATTAATCACCGACAAACACGATGATCGATCTTACATTTTGCAAACCAATGACGGAGGCACTTACCGCAGGAACCGTAAGTTCATTCATAAAACAAAAGACCAGACTCGCGAGAATGTTGAACTTTTGCCTTTACAAAATTCTCTCACGCAGCCTGATGTTGATTCAGAAAGGACGCCTACGTGTCAGCAAGATATCAGCAACCTCCCAAATTGCAATGAAAGCGCTGAGTCAGCAAATATTTCCCCTGAAATGACCTCTCCTATCAAAACAGACACGGGAAAATATATCACTAGATCAGGGCGTCTGGTCATTCCCAACAAATATTTGAGCAACCCCATGTGGCAAAAGTGAACTTGATCTTAATGATAAATAGATTATATGGAATGGTTTTCTTTCACATGTGCTTACGATAAACATATCTGACATTCAGTATCCGAATTAAAGGAAAATTATCTGTGAAAGTACTTAACAGCCTGTGCTACAGTAAACAAACTTTATTTTATGGTGTGCTTGTTGGCACTGGAGATTTCAACAGACTTGAACTTTTATCAAAGACAATAAAATCCGTCTTTATTCTGAAGTTATTGAACATTAATAAAATTAATGAACTTTAATTAAAACAAGGGAGATGTAACCGTATCTATAAGTTCACCCACTGTTTACCTATGACCTTTTATATTTGCATGTAGCATGCATGAGTAACGCGCACTGCTGCGCCAGGCGCTTTTAGTAGTTCTTTGTTAGATCTTGAATAAAGTAGATGTATGTAAACAACACAGTGTGTTGAGTTCTCTTTGAGCTTTAATTAATACATCTTAAATGTTTTCATGAACTCGAAAACATAACATTTCCCATAGTTAACTTTCCATTTTTGAGTAGCAATATTCCTTCGGCACCTGCATACAGAGTTTATGTCTTTCAGTTAATCCGCTATGCTGGAGCCTGTTTCAACTATCAAGACTTTGTTGATAGAGGGAAGCTACTCACCAAGAAATTGTTGTCACTAGGTGATCGCAGACCGAAACTTGTGTCAACTCTTAAAAAGTTCTATGGGAGACACCATGACCTCGTTGCTCCCTACACGGCGGCCGTTTCTAGACTTTTGTCCGACCTGACGGCCACAGCCAATACATAGTATGGCTTGCAATCACCGTACTCATTTTCACTGACTTGTATAGATTATATGAATTCGGACTTATGATTTTGGTACTTTGACAGCTTAACTTTATGTCATCCCACTCACTCGCATTTCGAGAACCTCACCCATTGGCATATAGACAAATACTTGCCCGGACAGACTATTATTAATATTCGTTTTACCCGCTCACAATTGTCCAGTGGAATAGTGTTTCAGACCTTGTTGCACCCCTGACTGTTCGCGACAGCTTCAATGTAACTGTCAGTTAGGTAAAAACCGTAAGATGTCCGTCATTGTTTTTATCCTTAGTTTCTGTCTCGCCTGCGAAGCAGAAGCGAGACATAGGTATTGCTTTTCCGGTGTCGTCATCGGCGGCGGCGTCGGCGGCGTAAACTTTCATCGGGTTTTTGCGTTAAGGTCAGTTTCACAAAGCGCTGACAGGCGAGACACCGCATTCCGCGAAATTCTTGTCCTATTTAAGAACTTGTATAATAAACGAACTCTATCCACTTTTATTCTGTTCTATCAGATTTTTTTAATTCTAATGTTATACATGTTGCAGGGAACCTGGCATGTAACACTCATAACAGGGTGTTGTCAGATCTATCTATCTATCTATCTATGTATCTATCTATATATCTATCTATCTATCTTATCTTTTATATCTGCGAAATCGACCAAATTACCTATCTATCTATCTATCTATCTATCTATCTATCTATCTATCTATCTCTTTTATATCTGCAAAATCGACCTACCTACCTAACTATCGGCATTTTATCTATCTATCTATCTATCTATCTATCTATCTATGATAGAATTTACCTCTTTTATATCTGCAAAATCGACCAAATTAATCGGCATTCCTTATTCTATCAATTACGCAGATTAACATCAATTCTCTGTAAGCACCAAACTATTTTGTCCACGCACCGAAAGGGATTTTGATGACACTTATTTCAAATGAAAGGGTGTATCAAAAAACGAAAAAGTTATACTTAGTTTTGCGATTCTTCTTTCCGTTGTCATGGAAACGACAGATGAAAATAGAAAATGTTGAAACTGGTGGGAAATTACAGTAGGTGGATATCTTAAGATTTTAAACATTCATACTTTGTCTGAAACTGATTAATTTTGCAGTTTTTGTATAAAGTAGACAACAAATAAATAATTCAAAGTGGGAAGTGTATATTCTGAAACTGCTGTTTGCTCCAGTTATCACTTAAATGTGAAATTTTAGGTTTTCTTGGTGTACCATGGTCTCCTATTTAAGAGGGCAATGTGCAAAACGCAGTCTGATACAGACAGTGTGCCATATTCTAGTATATAAAGAAAAGCCTATAATACAAATTTCATAAAAAATCTGAGTGGGGTAAAGTAGTTTTCTGCATTAATTCTGGAGGTGGTTGGACCCCAAAAGCCAAATTTTCTTCAATTCTATTCTACTTTGGTTGCTACGCAGTTACTTCCCTTGTTAGCTCTTCACAGTAAAACAAAGAAACTTGTAAACAATTACACTATAATTGAAGGCGGGTATTCCACAAGTTTGACAGAACTTTGTGAATTTGTATGCTGAGTTTTTATTCAGTTATTCATTGTAGCACCGTCTACAGATTATGTTACACAACTCTGAGGTCACTACATGTATTTGTTACGTGTGTTTATCAGATTTATCTCTTGATTGTTGGAGAAAGTGAAGTGCTGTAGAGTGATATGTTGCAGATTCGTACAGCTTGCAGATTCGTACACTGGGAGTTTAAGGGTTTCTACTGCATGCATCTTATCAATTTAAGACAAATTAATTACTTGACTATCAAACAAACAATCATGCCAGTCATTTCCAGTGCATGCTTGTGTGTGCCTTGTAGATTCAGTCATTGTAGAGATTGTTATTTTCGACTCCGCTACAGCCTCATATACAGCAAGTGCCTCGTGGAGACAGGGGAATCACAGAAGATACAATGTACAACATCATTGATGTTTCTGGTGTTGTTCTTCCAGTTGCCATATGTAAGTAAAGGAGGCTCAGTAGCTGCTAGCGGCTGCAGTCCCGCTCCAGCTCTAGCCCTAAATTATATCAGAAACAAGTTTCTAGTTTTAAAAAAATGAAAACAGTTTCTAGGTATTTTCCAGCCCAGTGCTGGGCTACTAGTAGCTGGGGAATGTAATTGTCAAGAATTTTTCCATTAACAACAAACCTTATCAAATTCTGTGGAGCTAATTGCCAATGGAGGGTTTTATCAACAAGGGGCAGTTTTTTTGTTTGTTTTTTTTTGTTTTTGTTTTTTTTTTGGGGGGGGGGGAGGGGCTGGGGGGAGTACTCAAAAGTAAACTAAACAAACTATGCTATAGTTCATGTTCTGTTTTAAAATAAGAAAAAAATACAGTAAAGTACGTGAAATGAAGCATCAAAGTTGCCGTGAAAAAGTCTCCCTGATGGAGAACTCGATCAATCTCCCTGAAATGAAATCCAAATCTCCCACATGGTCATCGGGAGTTCATCACATGTATGACAGTCCATCTAGGACAATGGAACTGTTTATAGTGTATGGGTACACAACAATGTATTCTGCCATTTTTACAAAGGGAAACGACTTCTGTGATGTCCTCTTTTCTTTCCTGAATGAAGACGCCCTTCCATAATGGGGTATATTCATAAAGGAAAAAATCTGGTCAGGGGAGGGGTGGGGTGCAAATTCTTTCCTTTATGAGTTGGCACAGTTGAGAAAAAAAAGGAAAAAAAGAAAGAAAATGGTTTAGATTGCTTCATATGAAAGTGTATCTGTACACCTTAAATTTGCCAAGATATAGATTTTACAAAACTTTTCAAAGAAGTTGAAAGAAACTTGACATAGCATATCATATTGTCCCGACAAAATATGGATAACACCAGATACAGTTTCCAATGAATCATGAGAGGGCAGTGATTATTGATATGATACAATTTCAGTGAATCGTTTCACCTCTTATCTCCTGTTAACAGAGCTCTAGATAAGAGTGGTATTTGATGATAATTGAGGGATAATTTTTTCTTATTTTACTGTGAAACCATATGTTGTGATCCCTCATCTGAACTGTCTTGTCAAAACAGTCCAGATGAGGGGTCATAACATATGTTTTTATGCAGAAATAACAAAAGTTATCCTTAACTATCACCAAATACTCGCTCTTACATTGTATCAAGAGCTCTGTGTTATGATTATGCATACTTTACATTATACATGTATATGAACATTCGGAAAATCTTTTTATCTATTTTTAGGGACTGAAACATATGAAGAAAATTTAGTTGATTATGTCAGTGAAAGGTTAATCTGATGGTGGACAGAAATACCAATAACAATGTACTTTTGAGAATGAAAGAAATGAATCCAAAATATGCCATGTGTGCCACTTCAGCAACATGCTTGTGGGAGCAGAGAAACTTGAAATATGCCTGAAGAATACTGTTCAAATGTCTGCTGTAGGTATACTTTTAATGGCATTGCATTAAATAGAGGATCTTGTAGGAGTGATCATTTTATATGAAATTTATGAAACAAGCCTTTGGCGAGTTTCATAAATTTCATATGAAATGACCACGAGTGTAAGATTCTGTTTATCATATTGCCCTTGAAAATAAGATTTTAACGTCTTCAAATTGAACATTAATTCAATAAGTAAACGCTTTGTTGACACGTACGTTGTCAATGACGTTACATGTATGTCCGGGTTATTACACGTTTGGCCATACGATTTTTATGACAGGAGGTTATCCACTGAATAACAGTGATGTCATATGATAAACATATTTAAAGGAACCTGATGACTTATATCAGCCAGCTGCCTGCACATTTGTTGAGTCTTTCCAGATTTCTAAATTCACTGTTTTCCATTTGCAGTCTGAATCTTTAAAGTGAAATGTGGAAACTGATATGTTTGCACAAATGTGCAGCACGATGTGATTATTTCTGTATGCATTGGTTGGTTGGTTGCTATGGGTTTAATGGCCCTTTGAGACAGTATTTTAGTCTGTATCAGACGATCTCCCAGAGAGCGGGAGAAAGAAGAGAGAAATGATTGAAAGAATTTAAAACAATGTCCGCCTGCACCTACTGCAAGCACAGTAGGCCCTTGTCTTACTTACTGTATTCACTTACCTTGTGCAGTGCTCCAGATAAGCAGCGTATTTGCG